>OV179165.1:55000-10055000 GCA_921972225.1 Euplexia lucipara | reverse complement strand
ATGTCCCGTCTGTAGTAAGTAGGTATTGAATGTCTTTGTAGGTGGCAAATCTGAAGAGTCTAGCCAGCTTGGCCACATTTATATCTCAAAAACTAGGGCACAATTTTCCGAATTACCTATTTAAGAAACTTGTCCGATCTATAGGTAAAGAGGAAAGGTTTGATTATTTGCGTTGAATAGGCTCCGAAACTACAGGACCAATTTGAAAAATTCTTTCGGCGTTGCTCCCCGGGTGACAGGCTACTTTTTATCCCTGTTTTCCCACGGGAACGGGAACTAACGAAAACCGCGTGATGTCTGCTAGTTTGTAATAAAGTTAAAAACAGTCAAAGAAATTTAACATATTTAGGTAGCTTGATGTGCTGGCCTCTTGTACAGACGCCAGCACATCAAGTTACCCCAATGTGTCAAATTTCTTTGATCGTTTTTCAACTTTACGACACACAGATAAGGTTCATATTCAATTAGGAAAATTTGACACATTGGGGTAACTTGATGTTCTGGCGTCTGTACAACATGAAATATTACTAGTCAAAAAATAAAACAAGTCAAATTTATCACGGCAGTCAATTTATTTTGTCTGCAAGTCTTTGGGAACAAAAAGAAAATCCATAAGCGATCCTAAAGGCGTTCTTCTCCGACTCAAATCCTCAATACTGCACGCCGTAGGTAGGTAGGTATATAAAACTACATCGCACGGGCACAGTACCCCCGACCCGGTTGCTCAGTCAACTGACTAAGCCGCGGCGGCCCATAGCCACTATATTTAGCTTTACGCAACGCGCGGCCCGCCCATCGTGACATATTATCACATCAAATAGGCTGCGAGCTTCTTCAAAACGTAGATACTTATATACCTATCGTGTATAGACGCTTAAAGTAGTCTTTATTTCACTTTCTTACCGTTTCACCTTTCCAACCATTGTTAAATTTATTATGAACACTTCTGCTTAGCTTTTTCATAGTTCATTAGGTACAGACGCCAGCACGTCAAGTTACCCCGATGTGTCAAATTTCTTTGATACTTTTTCAACATTATGACAAACAGAATAAGGTTCGTGTTCAATTGGGAAAACTTGACACATTGGGGTAACTTGATGTGCTGGCGCCTGTACATATTGAGTCTTCTCCGTGTCTCCAAAAGCACGGTTCCGGATTGAGCCCACTCCGTGCATTGGAAAGCACGGTTTCGGTTGTCATTTACCTATACCTAGATCTTTGACTCGTATGGCAAGTCAAAAACCCGAAAGGCAAAACCAGTCTTATCTAGCCATAACCAGTCTTATTTGGGGTATCGTCTTACGCAGTACCTGACTGAACGGAGGTCAAGTAGGCCGTCGCTGTATACAAAATATTGGTAGTCAACTAGTCAGCTGCATCCGATTAGTTTGAGAAATAAATTTCTTTAACCAGATATAAGATAGATAATATACGCCAGGATATCAAGCTATCCCAAGCTGATAGCTGTCGGCTGGCCTGTTGGTCTAGTAGTTAGTGACCCTGACTGCTATGCCGGAGGTCGTGGGTTCGATTCCCACCCAGGACAAATGTTTGTGTGATGAGCACGATCATTTGTTCTGTGTCTGGGTGTAATTTATCTATAATATGTATGTATTTAGAAATATATAAGTATGTTTATCAGCTGTTTAGTACCCATAACACAAGCTCTTAGCTTAGCTTGGGACTAGATGGCGTTGTGTGAAAAAGTCGTGTGGAGTTGTGGAATATATTCAAGCAAAGATTCCCAATTGAACATGATTTTTATGCTTTTGTAACAAATTTGAAAACCTATCAAAGAAATTTGGCAGAACGAGTAGATGTGCTAGAGAGCTGCAGGTCGATTCAGTAAAAGTCACGCTGTGAAAACTTGAGTGAATAGAACCGTCATGTCAATGCCTTATAGCATTATACTGTAGACAGGTATAGGTACAAACACGTAGCCACAGACTTCCGAAACTATTAGAATTATTTTTAATTCTAATAGTTTCGGAAGTCTGTGGCTGCGGTGCTTATGTTTCATTCATTATTTGCCACCGACTTCCGAAACTAGAGTTATTTTATACGAGTAAAAAAAACACTAACAGGAAAAATACCTGTTAGTGTTTTTTTTAACAGAATAGCACTACTGTTTGGTGCTGGTGCAGATAGGTACATACAACCTACAATTGCTGGTAGACAACTACAATGATAAGTGTATAACATTAGCTAGGTACCTATATTTGTAAATAGTCTAAAACCAGAATGTATTTATTCTCTGTGAATACAAAACCATACATAAATAAACAGTCCAAGATATCCCTTGTTTGTGTCAAAGAATTAATTGGACTAATAAGGGATTTGGATTTAATTATCGCAGGGGCTAACAAAGCGGATCCTGACAAGATTATCTGTTGTTAGACGTCGAAGAGGTCCTTACGAGGAGTCCCTTTGACATCTAGATAGATTATTGTTTGATAAGATGTTGGCGTCCAAATCGTTAAGGAGAAAAGACTGAATGAAAGGTGAACCTAGATAAGTAAGTACTGCGGACTCAGAGCTTTTAAACCTACTTACATGAATATTTTAACCTTAGCGCTTGGCTAAATATCAGTTGCAATAAGTATGCAAAGCAATATCTCTCAGAAAATGCTTGCCTTCACCGTTTTTGAAGCCAGTGTTAAACTAAACGCACATGAATCCGAAATTAACGGTTTAGGTTTGAACTCAAGACCATGATCTGGCAATTCGCCGGTCACATCACTAGGCTATTAGGTACTGCTAAATGGTTTTAGGTATAGGTAATAACTTGCAAGAATGTAAATAGGTCTGTAAACAGCATTACAGAACTCTGCAGATCTTCCGATATTATCGGTTGCCACAATCAACGTGTGTGTAATGAAAATATTCACAAAAAATCTCTAGGGATCTTGTTATCTGAGAATACAACTTACTTATTATTATTTTTATTTTTCAGACGAAAGATCCACAGCATGAGAAAAATATTAAATTAAAAATTTACTAATTAAAACAAAATGACATACCTACCTACGCCTATCGCCTATATCACATATAATATTTGAATGACGGTCTGTGAATCCACTCTGTCGGAAACAGTAGCCACGAGACTATTGGAGCTGTCACGCATCCCACGCATCAGGGATGCGATTCGCAGCCACAGCAGCGAGCCGATTATTATGATTTGTAATAATATATTACCTATATCCTCGCCCCTATAACATGGTACAGATGCCAGCACATCAAGTTACACTTATGTGTCAAATTTCTTTGATCTTTTTTCTACTTTATGTTGAACGGAATAAGGTTCCTATTCAATTGGGAAAATATGACACATTGGGGTAACTTGATGTGCAGGCGTCTGTACTTAAACATAGCATGCGGAAAGTAGAAGCACTTTTACATACCTCTGCCTGACCCTACAGCAAATACAGGCATGATGAAATGCTGTGTTGTGATCGTATCGTATACCTAGGTATATCACAAACAGCGGTGTATCGACGCCTGGCCCTGGTCCTCAGAGATAGACGCACAATGACGCATTGTTCCCGCCGTGTCTATTGTGTGACGCGGAAATAGCTGCGAAAGGGCGAACGTTTGCGATTGTCGATGCGATTTGTCGTGTGATTCAAAATTGACAAAATTGATTTATTGATGACCGCGTTTGTCTATGTGTATTTATGATTAATTGCCTATGTGTATGTGTGTTTTTTCGTATTGTAGTATGTACAAACGCCAGCACATCAAGCTACCCCTAGCCGTCAAATTTTCTCAATTAAACATGAACCTTATTCTATTTGTTATAAAGTTGAAAAACGATCAAAGAAATTTGACACATTGGGGTAGATTGATGTGCTGGCCTCTGTATATACCTTAACTAAGCGTTTTTGCGTGAAAGAGTAACACCATCATAAACTTACACATTTTGAATATAAGTGGGATTCTGACAAATTTTGTTTACTAGGTACAGACGCCAGCACGTCAAGTTACCCCAAAGTGTCAAATTTTTCCAATTGAATATAAACCTTATTTTATTTGACATAAAGTTGAAAAACGATCAAAGAAATTTGACACTTTGGGGTAACTTGATGTGCTGGCGTCTGTACATATCTATTTTATTTTTGTTTGCTTCACTTATGAGAAGCGATTTTTGTTTATTATGAAACATTGTGTTGCGTTTAATACCATTTAACACTAGGAAGTGGTGAAGGGTGGGTGTTTTGGGGGACTGTCTTATATATTGGTTTTTTGACGTTCGAAAAGCCTAGTTTGAATAAAGACTTTAGATTTTTGATTAAAATTCACTTACATAATATGTAACCTACTGATTTCGGTTTTCACTACTACTAGGCGTCACCCAAATGTCTAAAGCACTGTTTCTTCACTGAAACTATGCCAAAATGGGTGTCTCTTAGTGTTAGTGAAAATCGACATCTTACACAAGTATGAATCCATAAAAAAGAAAATGGTGTTCAAGCATTATTTTGTCATTTTCTTTGATGTTTCGTTTAGTGGAAAGCTTGTGGCCTGTCTTAAAACGGTAAGTACCTAGGTACCTAATGGTTAACTGATGATAAATATTTTGGGGATGAATTATTCAGTAGGTATAAAACTCGAATCAATTTGAGGTCTCGTACCTATTCATGGTAGGTAATAGAAGTTGTGTTCAAGTTGTTGCAGCTACATGTACATATTTTGTTGCGAGTTATAATATTATACCTATGTTTATGTAGCTAGCAACAATTACGTTTTCTTGTAGCCAGTCGTCGAGCACATTCTGTCTGTTCAGCAAAAATAATTGTTTAACGTGCATACTATGTTATTAAACATTTTACAGTCTTTTAAATATCCTGCGTTTGCAATTTAACTTCGAAAATGTAAACAATTTTGTTCTTAATTTATTTTAAACTGAGTTTTTACAATAATTACCATACTTGAGAGTTTGTTGCTTTAAATATAAGTAGGTAAACTTTAGAACCATGTCTTAAAACGATGGTCCTTCCACCTCAACAAAACTACATCAATTTCACAATTCGATAAAAAAAAACCTCTCAAACCAAACGTATTTAGTTCACCAATTTGTTATAAATTACCACAAAAAAAGTGAGTTGGTAGCTACGGCCAAAAGTTAAATTGAGGGCCTGATGTGATTTCCAACATTCCAAGCACTCGTTATTCCCAAATTAGGAGTTTCAAAAGATTTCGATTCGGACTTCTTTAATGTTCCCAAAAGTCCTTCGTAATAGAGCTAGAAAGGATGATTGTAACGACATTGAGTAATTTAATAAGAACTTGGTAGTCGGATAAGAAAAAAGAAAAATTTTAATTAAGTACCTTCTTATGTTTAAACATTGAAGTAGCTAACTAATGCGTTGCTGTGGCTTGAACGTTAATTACCACTGCCCACTGTTTGAAAGTTAAGAAACTATTTTACAAAAAAATATTTTAGTTTGAATTTAAAACTATTGCGGCCAATATATTCGAGATAAAATACTATCCTATCTTTTTAAGTTCAACCAAATTAGTCCCAGAGTTAATCCCAAACAGAAATTGTGACGAATTTTATACAGGATGGAAAGGACACCATTAATTTGGTTCTTTGCATGATTCACGATCGTTAAAATTTGAATTGTCTCCCTGTAAGCCAAAGGCATCTTCTCATACAGAGTAGGCACTACTATTGATCATTACGCTTGCTCAAGGCGGATTAGCAATTTCAAGCTCACCTATGTTAACTGTAAGTCCAGGTTTCCTCACGATGTTTCTCTTCACCAATGTCAAAGATGTCTAGGAAAACCTTGAAATTTCAGTCAGCGTTACTTGGTCCATCTTAGAAAAAAACCTAAGGGGAAGATGGGTCAGGCAACGTAGCTCCTCTAGTAGGGGGTCGCGGAAGTATCTTCTGTTCCCGTGACCCCCGGCGCAGGTGTGAGAAGGAACACGGGACAGTAAGAGTCTGACGGACCCCTCCGCCCTCCCCGGGGCGACGGATATCCATGAGGATACTCCACCCCTAAAAAAAAAGGCGACGTAACTCACTGACTGCACATTTTAATTGAAAAAGTCACATCGGTACTTGCCCGGATTTGAACAACAACCTTGTGCATGAGAGTTAGACGCCTTAATCTATAACTACACAAACACTAAAATAACTTTTAAGTAACAAACTAAAAATAATCCTTTTGATTTCCCTACAGCAGTGATACGTGTTGTCATCCTATACTAGATTAGACGACTACCACTATACACGGTACACTCAGTATATGAGTGAACGCGAGTGTCTCTAATTGTTCATACAGCGTCACTCGGTGTATACCTACGCTGGGTGTAGCTTCTATAGTGTCGTAGTCTAATATTACCATAATGCTAGGCATTGACAGTTCACTTTGCTCACTTCATTATGCATGGCTATTGACATGACAACTGAGAATTTACAAAAAATTGGTACAGCACTATAAGTGAACTTTAAGTTACAGTGACTACCGGACGGGGTACTGTGCGCTTCGACACATCTCTGCGAGTGCGCATGACGTCATCCTAGATACACACTGATTACCTACAGCCAATACGAAACTAGCTGTTTGACAGTTGATCGTTGAACACATTGCCCAGTGATCATCACTGTGAACTTTACTGTCAACGGAGATACGTAATAATAGCTTTGCAGAGGCCGTTTTAGCATTACAATCTTTTTCTTCTGCGTATTTTATAGTTTCAAGGTGTATTTATTTTGATGTACACATCAAGTTACCACAATGTGTCAAATTTTCCCAATTGAATATGAACCTTATTCTGTTTGCCATAAAGTTGAAAAACGATCAAAGAAATTTGACTCATTGGGGTCACTTGATGTGCTGGCGTCTGCACAGAGGCCTGCACATTAATGTCACGGCTTGGGGTAGCTTGATGTGCTGGCGTCTGTTCCTAATGCCAATTAACGCATTTTCTTTCTTTCTTTCTTTATGTCAAGTTATCGTGTGGTGATTTTAACAGAATCGCACTATGGGTTACGATCTTAGTTTCAACTGGTACCTTCTCACCTACGATGTCTTGCTGCTCCAATTTCAAGTTTATCTAGAACACAAAGTAATTAGGACAATTGCTTAACATGTCTTGTTTTTGTTCTATTATCTATTAATGACTACATTTCTTCCTTCCTACTGATAATTTTATAGTATCTGAGAAATAAATTACATAAGTAATTAATTAGTAATTCACTGTTTTGTACCCATATCACAAGCTCTCAAGCTTAACTTGAGACTAAATGGCGTTGTGTGAAAAGTTGTGGAATATTTATTTATTTATAAGTATATTTTCCATCTCGAGTTTCTCAGTAGCAGCCCGGAGTCTGGATTTGTGCCCGATTGATGGCTTGCTCCCTATTATATGGGACTTTTCCGTGTAAGAGTTCCAGTCTGGCAGAGGTTACTGCCAGGTACACTTCTGCCTACCCCTTAGGGGATTACAGGCGTGACGTTTATGTATGTTGTGTTATGTTAATAAATTATTTATTAATTAACTGTGACCAAATATCAGTGTGGAATTTCATTGGTGCCTGTCTTGTTCTTATGTCACTGTAGAGCAAAGGTTTCATCATTTTCTTCTTTCCACTTTTCCCAGTTAATGGAATCGTCGGTCCGTCCTTCAAGAAGGAGTCCAGCTCATCCAACCATCTCTTTCTGAGCCTACAACGCGATTCTTTCCAGCCATTTCAGATCCACGGAGGAATTTCATAGGTTTTTTTTTTACTAAAGTAGATTTAGTTAGGTACGGACTCACGATCTCTCGTGTGCCAGTCCAACGCCTTACCCATTGGACTGTGCCGCTTCAACAAAGACAAAGGCAGCTGAATACACAAGACAGCTTAACTTTAAAACAAAGATCAAAATTGCGGGCATGACAAATGACTCTCAGCTTCGTTAAATGTCCGTTTTACACCCATTATTTGAAACCAATTCCGGAAAGCTTCCGAAGTTGACTCTTAACCATCTTGTGGGGTAAATGAAGCGTCAAATTCGATTCAATATCGACCACTCGCCACATTTCGCGACGAAAACTTTGGCAAATGATTCGGAACGTTCGGTGGAAATTGTTTCACCAATCAAATGGCGATTGGAAAGTTCCCGTAAGAAATTACTTGCCAGTTTGTTCGTTTTTTTACCTAATCTCGTAAATTGGATTAAAAAAAATGGGTTTGTATTTTTTTTCAACTCACTTAGTATAATATAATATTCCACAATTTTCACTCAACGTCATCTAATCCCAAACTAAGCAGAGCTTGTCCTATGAGTAGGTACTAGACAACTGATAAAGATACTTATTTACTTCAAAATACATACATATTCTAGATAAATAATACATAAATAAATTAGACACAGAACAAATGATGCTGCTCATCACACATACATCAGTCGACTAGTTTGAAAACAGGCTCGTATTGCACCGATTTTACGTTCATACTACACAAAATTGCCGATGATGTCCCTCATCACCCTGTTTTTACAGATCACCCTGTTTTTTATAGAATAATCTGGCAAAATATAATATACCATAAATTATTTTTTCTAAGCTCATACAAAATTTCAGAAAAGAGAAGAATATTAGGTTAATTTATTTTCTCATTATGCAGTATTTACAATAATATTAACATATCCATGTACAACCTACCATTTAAACCATGCAAACATTGATGCAGTTCATTATCAAACATACAACCATTATTAAAATAACATCACGATTAATATTTATTACCTTGGAAATTGGACACGGAGCAGGAGCATTTGTTAAATAGAAGTACAGTTCATTTATTTTTGAAAGCTGTTACTGATTCCTCTTTCATGGGATTAAAAGGATTAATTCAAACTACAATTAGTTAATAGGAACTACTAAAACAGAACTGCAAAGGAGTGAATGTGGCTCCGGGTAGGCGACGACTACATAGATAACGTGGGATGCTTTCCAATTCCCATTATGTTGATTAACGTTCGTCTCGAAGCCTGAGATATCTACCTAAGTACTCCAGGAATATTGACCCATGATCTATTGGTACAACTCTGTGTTAAACATCAACGTGGTTTTTGACCATTGCCTCTAGTCAAAGACGTTAAATAATTTCTTAAATTTCTTTACCTCTAGTAGGTATCTTCGAAAAAAAAATCTATTTAAAGAATCAAATAGAAACCAAAATGGAATGGCTTTAAAGGCATTGTCTTTTTTCAAAAGTAATTTCAGTTAAGATCGTTATATAGGCATTTCAAAAATATGAATTGTTGTAAATCAACTACTTAAAGCAATAAATAAATTTTATCAAATTAAATAAAAATACAACCGAATTGAGAACCTCCTCCTTTTTTTAAAATTCGGTTAAAATACACAAATAAACTCATTTGTGCTGCAAATCTGTGCATCTTAGAATTGAAGTAATGGATAGGTATACTTAGGTAAATATATATATTTCTTATAATATACTTATACAAATATATCCTTAGCCATTACGTCATTCGAGTGGAGATGGTCGTGAACATGTAAGTGACGAAAAGGAAGGTGAATCAAAATCAAAATCAAAATCAAAAGTCTTTATTCAAACTAGGCTGAGAATCAGCACTTTTTGAACGTCAAAAAAATACATAAAGACAGTCCCCCAAAAACGGCCCACCCTTCGCCACTTCCTAGTGTTTTTGCTGGGAAGAAGAAGTGGCGGAACAAACTCCCCAGCAACACATCTGTCTGATTCGTTTGAAGAACGAGGTATACAAAGAATCTATACAATGAAATGCTCAATAAATAGCACTAATGTTTATACACATTGTAAAACATTACATTTCAGAATGATTGTCACGTGTTAGCTAGCACACTCCAATATACCGAGATTAAGAAAAAAAAAAAAAAAGTAAATTCATATTAACATTGAAATCTAAACTCAAGCAAAACAACTACAAAACTGAAAGATAACAGCCTAGGCGTACCCGCTTACATGTGCAATGCTGGCTTATATTCATAAGGCTGTGACTCTAAATTTAAAATGATAATCTAGGACCATCGAAGTGAAACCAATAAGCAGTTAACTGTTATAACAATAATAAAAAAACAAAAAAAAACCATTGGTACAAGCAGCACCCGTTCACGAGCATAACGCAAAGATCAGCCATCACCCTCCTCGCCATATCTGAGGGAAGGGGGCAACCCGATCCTCGACGCTACCGCAAGCAGCGACGTCTATGGGAGAGAATTGAGCTGACACTCCCATTCCATACTTATGCTAAGGATTGACAGTTCACTTCACTTCAAGCAGGTATTTTAACAGAACCGACCAGCTGAATAGTGAGCTATTTTAAATATTCTTAATTTATTTCTACATGAAACGCGCGTTTTATCATCTTTTATGTTTATTAATTCTGGATACATTAGTGTTAAAAACTTGTATTAAGTCTAAAACCGTGTAAGTTCCGAGTTAATTGTAATATCGCGTGATTTTGCTTAAAAGCTATGCAACACGCATAGTTTAAATTATGTCATTTGAAAAAAAGGACACAATGTAGGTATTAACACCCGTAAAGGAATAGTCGTTTCTTAAAAATATATGAATCAAACTCTACTTTAAAATAAGATTTGAAATAAGATGAGACATTCAAATAAACCTTTTAACAGTCCGTTCAACCAATTTTGACTTCTATTCCGTTGGTGGCATAATAAATGGCAGCTTCAGTAAACAATTAGTAGGTATTGTATCTGCGTTTTTGCTTCTAATGGAATCCTTATACCTACGGAATAGAAGTAAAAATCGGTTGATTGGACTGTGAAACAGTTTGTTTAAATTTATGACCTTACTTCAAATGGATGACTTACTTTTTAGGGTTCCGTAGTCAACTAGGAACCCTCATAGTTTCGCCATGTCTGTCTGTCCGTCCGTCCGTCCGTCCTCGCTTAATCTCTGTGACCGCTAGCACTAGAAAGCTGAAATTTGGTACCAATATGTGTATCAATTACGCCAACAAAGTGGTAAAATAAAAATTGGAAAAAAATGTTTTATTAGGGTAGCCCCCCTATATGTAAAGTGGGAAGTGATTTTTTTTTATTTCAACCCTAACGTGTGATATATTGTTGGAAAGGTATTTAAAATGAATAGGGGTTTACAATTATCATTTTTTAATAATGTCAATAATTTCGGTAATTATCGCTCCAAAAGCAAAAAACAATGTAAAAAAAGTAAACAACCCTCTAACGTTTGAACCATAAGTTTAGAAAATATGAAAAAAATCTGAGAAGTAGAACTTTATAAGGACTTTCTAGGAAAAATATTTTGAACTTGGATGGAAACAGTTTTTGTACAAAAAAGACAAAAAGTTGTACAAAATAATTTCTGGACTAAGTTTATAGTATAATCGTATATGCAAGCATTTTTTTAACTAATTTTACATATTTTTTATCCTGAACGTATCTTTTTACAAACAAAAAAAAAAAATTAAAATCGATTCTCGCAATCCAAAATTACCTCCGAAAACTTCTATTATTAATTAGTACCTAACCCAATTCCCCGAGAGATGACGCTGTAGGAACTTAGGTCGGGTATTATCGAATTGTTCGGTTGGTCTCTCCTTGGCATTGGCGGTATCTTATAACTACATAAAACTTCTTTCAGGGACATGCTAAGGTAATTTAGGACAAAACTAAAATTCGTTTTATTAACGCCTTCAAAATGTTAAGGTAAAAACCAGTTCATAAATGTTTCGATAGATGGCGTTGCGTAATGACGTCATTTTTTTAAAAGTCGATGTTAAGATTTTCCGTGCTTTTATGACCTACTTAAACATATTCGTAATTCAAGTTGCAGGAGCGCGGAGCGCGAACTTAATGGATACCAACCTTTATACTCATAAGTGGGAACACTTATTGTGACGGACGGGAAACTACGGAACCTTACACTGAGCGTGGCCCGACACGCTCTTGGCCGGTTTTATTAGTTTTACAACAGGGTATCATCGTGTTACCCAGGTTGTAGAAGTCAGATAGGCCGTAACTTTATTAAAATGCGTGGAGCATTTAATTTTAATGGAGTTTGCCAACTGCTTAAATAACAACCGCTTAAACTGAACTAACTGTACTTATACGATAAAACTGGAAGCTGACCACATAGTTTGGAAAACGATGGGGACTCGATTGGTGACGAAAAATATGCTTAATCACGACGATGTAACGTCCTCCTGTCTCGAAGTCGATTTAAAAAATCATCATAATTATTTCAACCAAAAGACGCCCGCTGCGGGACATAGGCCTCCACTAAATGTCTCGTATCCATCGGATAACCGTGACCCTCACTGAGTAAAATTAGACATTAGAATACTCTTTGCGAGCACGTGGAGCTCCTCAAGTTACGAGTTGAGCTCACGATTACTGACAAATGCTTGCACTGACTGATCTGGTCCCCTCATTCTGTGTGGTTCTTTCCTCAAAAGACCATCTCAGACACTGATCTGCATGGATCTTACATGATTTGACCAAGATAATGTCTGGACTTTAAAAGAAAGAAAGAAAGAAGAAAGAAAGAAAGAAAATATATTTATTTGGCACATGCCACAAGTGCACAAAACAAAGTAAAAAAATAATAATAAAAGACTTAGAACTAAACACGAAAAAGAGTGTGTATCTCACGGCTGCGCCAAATAGGAAAAGAGACTATGACCTCTGAGTTTCTTTCGGTGTTTCTTCTCAGAGTAGTCAGGTAGTGAAACTCCGATCTTATCTACTAGTTAAAAAAAAGACGTGTAAAGGTGTTTGTGAAAACCTATTTACAGAAATAAATATCATTTATCATTTATTGCACACTAAATTGCACAGCGTGCAATCCGTGAGACTATATAGAAACATAATACAATTGGAGCACCTATATGTGGTACCCCTGGGACATTTATCCCGATTTAAAGCTACCTATTATGGCAGCCACATGATTAAATGCGACTAGACAACAGTGTTAAGGTTTCCTTTATCCGTTGTGGGGATCAGTGCACTGTACCTGGCTGCTCTTACGACTGAGTATAATACATCGTTAACTTTATTTTACACGAAATATGTAAATCTACGTCATCGCCTCGGAAAGTATCTTAAGCCGTTGGTCTCGGTTGTCATCTGTACATCTTTTTCAGTCGTTACTGGTAGTGAGAAGCCTCGAAGTCTGACAACCAGTTTAACCATAAGTTATCACGTTACCCAGTTACTGGATTGTAGAGGTTAGACATGCAGTCGCTCCATGTAAAACACTGGTATTCAGCTGCATCCAGGTAAACTGGAATCCAACCCCAACAAAGTTGAGTTAAGGCTAGGCTAACAACGATGATGGTGATGAGGTATATCTAAGTTATCATCATCTGTCTAATCTTTTCCCTCTTAGTTAAGGTTTATTTTTAAAATTGATAGGCTCGCGTCAGACGACTATCTTACCTGATAAAAAGTAATGCACATCATTTGAGGATGAAGCACGCTTGCTTAGAAGTACTTAACCCATTCACGCTTGACTTTAAGTGAACTAGGTTGTAACAATCAGGAAAGACTAACTTCGGAAGGGAATTCGACTTCTTAACTGTACGCACAATGAATGTGTTCCAAAAAGTCAGGTTCCAGTCTAACCAGCAGGCCTAGCCATATTAAAAATTCGATTTCTATTATCGTAACTAAGGCGACAATAGAAAATAAAAATGGCGTATATGGAATCAGCTGTTTGTCAACTGTCATGTGTTTACGAGTAGAATTTGTAATATGGCTGAAAATGAATACACTTGACAGTTTGCCAAACAGCTGATTTCATATACCCCATTTTCTTTCTATAATAGAAATAGAATTTGTAATATGGCTGCTGATGCAGCTGAATACCAGTTCTTTACGTGGAAAGACTGGCCATCTGATCTCTACATCTCAGTGAAAGGGTAAACGGCAAAAATGAAATAGGGTTAGTAAAAATTCAATAGAATAAGTTTTTTATTTAAAAAAAACGCATGAGTGCGGGGGTGCGTGGTTGAGAAACATGTCTATCTTTATACGCTCTCTTAATAAACACAGAAGGCTTCTACGGTAGTACCTTTATTGTATTTTATACTCCAACGTATGATAGACTGATCTACCGGTCGACCTCACTCCGGGCTGTTCCTCAGATATTCCTGAAGGAAAACCCAATATACCATTACTCCACTCGAAAATTAAACTTAGGAACTGTCGTTCAGCAGAAGTACTTGGGACCACTGGACCAACAAGGCAGTTTTGGATTGTTATAGCTAGTGTGATACGCAAGATCCGGCTTTTGTTGCGATTGGATCAGATAAATCGCTTGCGATTAATCGTAACACGTGTGCTCGATGTTGTGTCGAAAAACTCAGAACTTTTTTGGCCCTGAATTATTGTTGTTTAGAAGTTTCATTCTATCGAGGTAATTTAAAACCCCAAATTTTAACAATAAAGTTGAAAGCAGTTTTATGCTTGCAAATTCTTATTAAAGCACTATGAATGAGACTAAGCTATCCCAAATTTTATTTTATTTTTAATATTATAAACCAGTGCTTTATTGATGACAATCCCACCTCATGGTAAGCAGTGATGTAATCAGTGTTGGTGCGCATTAGTTTATTAAAAGCCTATTCACTCTAGCCATTTAGATGTCTTGAAGACACCTATATTATAATCGGACGTGAAGACCGCAGCAGGCAAATTGTTCCAGTCCTAGTGTATTTATAACTTATTCAGTCTTTCTTCTTACAGTAAAAACGTTGCTCCACACTAGCAATTTATCCCTCCTGAATCGTGGGTGCGTTTACAAACATATTTTAAAACCACCCAAACGGTGAGACCCGGAATAGTTACCTGTAGGCCATAAAAATATTTCCGACCATTCTTTTTTTTATTGAACGTCTACCTGCGATAAAAACTGTTCGTTGTTAAACAATTAATTTCCCTGAGTGTACAATATAACAACACATTGGCGCGGCGTCGCGCGGGTTGCTGCGGTTTGCGGTCGTTCACTGACGGCTCATGTCGCCGTGTTGTGGTCGCAGCCTTATGTCAGTGTTTGTGTTTTAGGTTGCAAGCACACTGACACTTCCTGAGAGGCCATGTTGTCATATGTGACACCGCCAAAGACAGTCCGAAAAAAGCAACATTTGTATGATATGCCAAAAAAAGGTAAGCTGCAATATTTATAATAATTTTCTTTTGTCATCACATTTTCGAATGTATAAGTTTTTACAATCGGATAAGTAAGTAGTTTTTGAGATAAATCTCTAGACAAACAAACATTTTAAAAATGTAATCTTTACTCTTCATAACTTAAGTAAAAATATCGATAGGAATGAAATGAAATGATATTCGAATGAATATGAATAGGGTGTTTGACAGAATATGAACATCAAAATATAATTAGTCCATCACTTAGATTATGAAAAAATAATACACGAGTATTTTTTTAATTTTTGAAATTGATGGAAAACTGCTTAGATTAAGCGCATTAAAGTTGAGGAGAAGGGGCTTGTAACGTCATTATCTAGTATAAGCTGTACTGGCTAGTGACGTCATGCGACATTTAGACTCGATGTATCGCCGTTATTTTGTGATTACGTGACAAAAGAAAAAATATGTGTCGAATATTTTTTTGTAATCTAGATGAGGGACTAAAAACTAAAAATTTGATACCTAAGTAGCTCATTGTATATTGTTTATCAGTTGTTACATTTTCCTTTTGTTTTAGTTAAAGTTTCAAAACCACCAATTTTTAGCTACAATATCTAAGCTCCATTTTTCTCTACTTTCTAGTTTTATATACCTAATCCTTGCTGTGAAACTCTATAAAAGGCTTCTGAACCTCTTACGACAGTGTTACCATATCTTCAACTTTGTAAAAAAAGCTGTTGAGTTCCTATCAAAAACTAAAATAAATGTTTTTTTATTTTTCTGTAAGTAACTAGTTTTTTTTTTTTATTATTATTGATAGGCACGCGTTTGACCACTATCTCACCTGATGGTAAGCGATGATGTGGTCGACGATGAAGCACGCTTGCCTAGAAGCAACCTGTTCACTCTTGACTTGAAGACCTCTAGGTTGTAGCTATCAGGGAATTCCACTCTTTGGCTGTTCGCACAATGAATGTGTTTCCATAGCGTTTAGTACGTATGGTTGGGATATCTACCATGTACCGGTGGCGCAGTGCTGTACGTCTGGTGGTCCGATGATGGAAAGGGCTTGGTGAAATTAAATCGTGCAATTCTGATGCACACTCTCCGAAATATAACCGATAGAAACCCGACAGGCTAGCAACTCGGCGTCGATGCTCAAGACTTTGAAGTTTTGACTCAACGAGTGCATCATTGCCGATGATTTTCTTGGCTCGTTTCTCAATAGACTCAAGCGCATCACGCTGGTATTTGGCGGATCCGTCCCAAAGATGAGAGCAGTACTCCATACACGACCGAACTTGCGCTTGATAGAGATTGAGCAGCTGTTCCGGCGTGAAGTAACGTCTCACCTCTAGATCTTTTCCAGAAGTCTGAAGGTATTTATAGAAGAGTGTAGTTTCATAACGAATAGCGTATTGTGGTATAAAATACATTACATTTATGTGGCGCTTGTTGCGGTTCACGTTGCGGCGCTGACAGGCTGACACGACGTTTGGGAACGGGCCCATAATTGTGTGTTAACCTTTTTATTCCCAAGACTTTTTATAAAGTAAAAACTTTTTGTTTACTATCTCGTTGGTGGGCAAAGTGATAGTAGGTTTTTTTTTGTTTTAGTAGTAATCCGGAGTTTGAATTTGTGTCCTGTCGGTGCCAATCGGCTTGTCCTCTACTACATGAGACTAAACATAAATGGAAAGGTGCACTATAAGTATACCTCTGTCTAACTCTTAAATATTGAAAAAAAGCATTTTAAAAGAATAAGATATGGAGTCTCTTGTATTGTCTTCTAACGTAACGATCTTCTGAAAGAGGCAAATAGAATATTTTTTCAGTTTTATTTTACGTGTCAGTTTGATTTTCAAAGGTACTTTTTAAATTATTATTTTTTACATTTACTTAGAGGTACTTGTTTACTTTTAAATTTACAACATAATTATTATCCAAAACTAATGACCATTATGTGTAAAAAAGAAAGAATCACAGGACCATCAAAAAGTTCATAGACGCATCGCTGTCAGCGGGAAATGTACCCAGAATACCAATGGCATTGTCATTTCAATGCTGATTCTTTGGTCTAAATAAAACCCTTTTAATGGCCTAACTGAAATGTTTTGACTTTAGACTTTCACTTCGGGGAATACAGGAATAGAATTCTCTTTATTAAACACCATAATAACTTACAATTGTTAAGATATTATGAAGACATTATTACCTACATGAATCCTTACTGATATTTTTCTCCAACATCCTTGTAAGTCAATCTATCGACAGGCATCACAGGCGAAGTATTAATTGCTCGCAAGTCACGTGACTGCAGGGGACTGATGTTCATTAAACGGCTTAATTGACTCTGATACACCTCGACGACAGCTTGATCGGAACTGAAGGGCATTCGCAATTACCGGTGACCTCCATAACTTTGGGTTTGGTGCGAGTGACGGCTTGATATTTTCTTGTTTATCTCTTTTGAGTTTACTTACAATCTCCTTACTATAACGTTAATCAGTTTTTATTTAGATTTTGACCAGAGAGAGCAGCGGTGGCCCAGTGGTGGCGGCCCCGTCGTGGGTTCGAACCCAGGCAGGCGCATTACTTTGTGTACCTAATTTATTTCATCACCACTGCTCTCAAAAGCGGTGAAGGAAAATATCGTGAGGAAACCGGCATATCCTAGAACCAAAAATTCGAAGGCATGTGACATCTACCAATTCGCACTGGGCCCGCGTGGTATATTATGGCCCATACGCAAAATACGCGCTTTGAAGTGGAGTTGCGGGTACCAGCCCGGTATCTATATCTTTATCTTTAGATTTCGACCAGAGGCTCAGGATTACTTTACAATTGGCAGGACATAGGTACTGGAACTGCAACTTACTACTAAACATCTGTCATTAAACCAATACCCAAAATAAAGAAATTTTGAATCAGACTTTTGAATGTGAATGTGGCACAGTCACGCCAGGCACGGCAGTAATTTTTTGGATCTTGAGCAGTCAACACTACTATTTTGGCTTTTATTTTGGGCAAAGGCATTATTAACTAAATGGATCTTGTCTGAGTGAAAATAAAGTTTTTTATTATTGCAATCCTTGTTGTTTTTTGAGATAGAATCTATACCAATCAACAATGATGCGGATGAATTTTTCGGTGATTTGTTCTGTTATTGGTTTTGTGACAAACAAGTAGTAATTTCTTTTTTTAAACTTGTAATGTGATGTATATTAGATAGTAAACTAACGGACTATTATAAGAAGAAAAATGTTATAATTACCTTTATTTAAGTATCTAAAACATTAATAATCTGTTATTTAAGCTAAGTATGGTAAATGTTTTTGTAAATTTACTGTATGTTACCGGCGTGACAACATATATGAATGTAAACGAACACACACACCACTCATCAATGCTTACCATCAGGTGGGATTGCAGTTAAGCACTGGTTTATAATATTTAAAAAAAAGTAGTAAGTAACAATCGTAGCATATGGTGCTGTGTAGTTTCTGCCTACCCCCATGGGTAAAAGGCGTGAGTATGTATGTACTGTATGTTAATTACGATTCCCGTATTTTTATGAAAGTTCTCATTCTAATTTCTTATCATCTTTGTGAAAAATACTAATTCTAATTTCCCTACATTTTGTAACGAGATTACGACTAGATTTTGAACGTTTTTAATTACGTCCATAAGGTAATAGAAATAAAACGATGACTAAAATATCATAAATTCTAATTTGTTAGAAATCCTAATTCGTAATGAAGTAATGTTTGAACAAACCCTACCGTGTCGTTAGACAAACCAATTTTTCTTCGCACTGCGTTTTGAGCTAAATCCCATTAATATTGATTTAACGCCATCTCCCTCGTGTCGGTATGGGTGGAACAAAAATGTTGTTATAATAAATGGCACGATCGGATGCGGCATTTTGATGAGCTTGGCGATTTTTATCACTTAAAGATACTTTGTGAAGGTTCAAGATCAATAAAGAATGACTGAATTAATGAAGACGTGAGGCCAATCGAAGCAATCACAAATGTCTCGGCTGTAGTTCGTTGATAGTGGTTACAGGTAGATAGAATCAAAGCTACTTGCAGAGGCCAGTCTGTGGATAGGTGTGTTGAAACCTCTTTACCATATCTATTACTAATCAAAGTACTGGTTAGTAAATAATAAATACTCCACAACTTTTCACACAACGCCATTTAGTCCCAAGTTAAGCTTGAGAGCTTGTGTTATGGGTACTAAACCAATAAAACCAAGGCAAATACATATAAACAATAACAAAACCAAGGCAAATACACTGTGTACTGATTCGGTGTACCTATAGAAGCGATAGCCAAGTGGCGTGGCCGGCAGAATGTCAAGTCATATGTATCGAGTTCGAACCCAAGACCTCTGACTTATCAGATTCATGTACAGACGCCAGCACATCAAGTTACCCCAGTGTGTCAAATTTCCCAATTGAATATGGACCTTATTCTGTTTAACATAGAGTATTGTAAAGTTATCACTTGCCTCAAAAACGGTGAAGGAAAACATCGTGAGGAAAACGGCATGCCTGAGAGATATTTCTCGAGGGCATATGAAGCCTAGTCAGAAACCCATGAGTGGCAAAAAGCTCTGACACCAAGTTAATCAGTAACCTCACGAAAAAAAACATGAACTCGTATATGTAAGTAGGTATGCATCCCTTTTTACCAGGATCGGCTAAAAGCCAACCATAACATAACCACAACATACTAATGTTTTCTCTTCTTTCTATTAATTTTTTTAACCGACTTCAAAAAAGGAGGAGGTTCTCAATTCGGTTGTATAATTTTTTTTTTTTTTTTTTTTTTTTTTTTTTTTTTTTTTTTTTTTTTTTTAGGGTTTGTTACCTCAGTACTCCGTCATTTATGGACCGATTTTCAAAATTCTTTTTTTGTTTGATAGGGTATACTAACAGATTGGTCCCATTTGTATCAAAACTCATACCTGATGAAGGATCTTCGAGGAATTGAGGGAACTCCTCAAAAAATATAGGCACACATGCACCGTTTTCAACATTTTTAGTAACAAATCAAGCATTTTCATTTAGAAAGTATCATTTGGTGAAGAAAAACTGATGAAGAAGACAGGCAACGGAACTCTTCAACGCATAACAGCAAATTATTCGCGATTGCTATAGTCAGATGTCTATGCTGAGCTTTTGTATTTCCACAACATAACATTACGCCATTCTATTTTAAAAGGGGCCGGCAGAGATGTACAGATTAATGTTTAGAGATAGAACTTCTTTAGCAATTGTTATCCAGTTTCAATGATTCTTTCAAGTTTTGAAAGACTTTCTTTACATACAAAGAAACTAAAAATTACAAAATAAAAACTTTTTTAACAAAAAAAACAACCGACTTCTTAAAAAAAATGAACAAAACAAAACCACCAAACCCACAGACTTCCGAAACTGGAGTTATTTTTCACCTGTTAGTTTTTTTTTAAGAAGTCGGTTGTTTTTTTTGTAAAAAAGTTTTTTATTAAAACTTTATGCACTAGCAAAATAAACTGTACAAAGGCCGACTTAATGCCTTAATGCTTCTATCTTTTTGTATTTTATTTATTATATTTATAGTGTACATGTTTATGTATTCAGAAAGATAAAAGATAAAGATACCGGGCTGGTATCCGCAACTCCTCGTCAAACGCGTATTTTGCGTGTGGGCCATAATCTACCACGCAGGCCCAGTGCGAATTGGTAAATGTCACATGTCTTCGAATTTGATTCTAGGACATGCCGGTTTTCTCACGATGTTTTCCTTCACCGTTCTTAAAACATGAGAAAACCCTTAAAAACTTCAATCAATCTACAAAGTAAAACGAAAACTATTGTGTTTACAAAACCTCAATTTTCTCGAAACTAGCTTTCCCTGAGACTGAGTACTTGTACCTACGTTTAGCACGGCAGTATTATAATATATAATTAACATTGCACCACGCCTGTAATCTCCGAGGGTTAGGAGCAGTGGTGATGAAATAAAATACTTAAAGTAATGCGCCTGCCTGGGTTCAAACCCACGATTTACTGTTCGTAAGTCGGGGCCGCCACCACTGGGCCACCGCTGCTCTTTATTTTATTTTATTTATTTAGGGATAACAAACAGCTACAACATACAAATAACAAACATAACATAAAACTATTAAATAACAATGTTACATTATCCACAAATTAACAAAGACTACTTACTACTACTTACATACTTTACTTTTCTTTATGTATTCTTACTCAAAATATGTATTAGTAATATTTATATTTTTTTTATTTTCATTTTTAATTACACCTACCACACTATTACCTGTTTTTCTCTGCATCACCTAAAGGTAGACTGGTAGAAAATGCTTTTGGCATTAAGTGCGCCTCTGTACATTAGTGTGCTTCAAGTATTAAATAAATAACAAGAATTGAAAAGGCTTTGATTGAATTCCTTTATAATAAAATTTGTATTATACACTAAACAAATATTCTTAACTCAATGTGCACAAAGTGTATGTTTGATGAAAATTAAATTATCTACGGGGCAAAGGGAGTTATTATCAGGCGAGGACAATACAGGGTGTATGAATTTAAATTAGGAACCCGGTACTGTTTGCACCTCGGATGTGCCAACGCTTTTGTACCATTATCATTATGATGGTGTTAATTTACGATAGGGCTGTCGTGGTCAATCGGGGTAAATAAAATTGTACGTTAATACAAAGAGTTTGTGGTTCAAATCCGATCAAGTATAGGATAAGATTTTTTCAATTTATATTATGTATCTTTTTACGTTGATTTTTTATTTGTCTTTCACCAGAAGTAATAGAAAAAAAATTGCATGGCCTGACGTTTCAGATTCATGTGCGAAATGTGTATAATTATCTCTTGCTTTGAGAACGGTAAAAGAATACATGATGAGGACACCAACATGTCTGTTTTTTTTTTGGTGCATGGTGGAAAATATCGTGGATGTCCTCCGCTCCGAGGAGAGCGGAGGACTCTGTCGGACTCTTACTGACTAAAACCACCCCGGTGTTTTGTCTCACTCCTGCGTCGGGCGTCACAGGAATAGAAGATTTTTTTTTTATACCACGACGGTGGCAAACAAGCTTACGGCCCGCCTGATGGTAAGTGGTTACCGTAGCCTATGGATACTTGCAACATCATGGGCGCCACACGCGCGTTGCCGACCCTTTAAAAACCTATTTACTCTCCTTTTGAAGAACCCCATACTGTAGCCCTATGAGGAAACCTCGGCAGGGAGCTCATTCCACAATCCAAGTGTACGCGGGAGGAAATTCCTCTAAAACCGCACTGTACGGGACCATTTCGGCTCCAGTGTGTGTGGCAGATACTTCTGCGACCCCCAAAAAACCGACATGCCTGAGAAATATTTCTCGAGGGTATGTAAAGCCAAATGAGAGGTCTATGGGTGGCATAACAACCCCAGACACCAGGTTAGTTTTAAATGTTCCTACAAGTGTAAATATAAAATATGTATTACTTTCAAGTGCCAACCCTATACGCCCCACGGCAGAGGTAAAGTCGCTATTATACCTGTCTGTAGTCGTATTTATCCGCCGTAGTGCGGCTCTTCCCCCCAATATTCGTATAATGATGGATTGTACGTGAATGTATATATAACTTAAGCCCTACAGCAACATCATTTAAGAAAGCACTGTTTTTTATGTCTATATCTGTTAACACGTTTAAAACCTAGAAAGTTACCTAGTTATTTTTAATGCAAACTTTATAACGAAAGTAAAATCAAGTATATCAATTACGATAGATGCCGAATTTATTTTCTTTTTCACAGATGCAGCTATCACACTTAATTGTAACCATTGCAATAATTTATTTTAAGAAATTACGTGGATTTCATTTAGTTATATTATTTAATTTTAAATGAAAACTGTAATGTCAATGATAAAAACCTCAAAGAAGTTGGGAGGAACAATACATGGACATTAGCTTCGTTTCAATTTATTTCTTCTAAATTTGAAATAAAACAATTTGAATAAAAACTGTTTTCACAATAAAATGTTCTGCATTCCTGCTCTACGAGACTCTTTATTCTAATCCTTTTGTAAATGGAGTATAGGTAAGTATGCATCAGAGTTATTTTCACGAAACTCACTTATATATATGACTGACCTGTTGGTCTAGCAGTTAGTGTCCCTGACTGCTATGCTGGAGGTCGTGGGTTCGATTCCCACCCAGGACAATGTTTGTGTGATGAGCACGATCATTTGTTCTGTGTCTGGGTGTAATCTATCTATAGTATGTAGATATGCATTAAGAATTATATAAATATAAGTACCTATGTTCATCAGTTGGTTGCTGCCTCGTTGGTCTAGTGGTCGCAAGCACTACTGCTGAGCATGAGGTCCCAGGTTCGATCCCCGGGTGGGGCAAAGCGTTATTGAGTTTTTCCATTTGGAATTTCTCAGTATCATCCTGGAGTCTGGATTAGTGCCCGATTGACGGCAATAGGCTGGCCCCCTATTACATGGGACTTTAATATAACTGGCGAAATGCGGGTCAACCTGCCGTCGGCTGGCACAGCGGCTTAGTGTTTAGTTTACGCACGGAACAAATACATATTTACTTATTAAAACTTTGCACAGAATTAAAAAAAAACTGTACAAAGGCAGGCTTAACCCCTCGAATGTCGTTATGTGCACTCGGGTGCACATAAGCCATACTTAACAATGTTCGACGACATGCCTCAAGCATTTTCTACCAATCGATGAAGGGATTTAAAACAAAGTAGGTGCAATCGGATAAAGAGTAACATGAAAGGACAAATAAGCGTCACAAAAATAAATACACAGATTCATAAATTGACTGGCTTGTTGGTCTAGTAGTTAGTGACTCTGACTGCTATGCCGGAGGTCGTGGGTTCGATTCCCACCAAGGACAAATGTTTGTGTGATGAGCACGATCATTTGTTCTGTGTCTGGGTATAATTTATTTATTTATTTATTTATTGATAGGAGAACCAACAGCTGTAACAGATGGTTAACAATATGTATGTATTTGGAAATATATAAGTATGTTTATCAGCTGTTTAGTACCCATAACACAAGCTCTCAAGCTTAACTTGGGACTAAATGGCGTTGTGTGAAAAAGTTGTGGAATATTTATTTATAAATACTTTATTCATCTATTAATTTATTTTAGGACAACAAATAGTTACACAAACATAGTATTAACCAGGTTCTGACTTAAAAATTACATTGCATGTGTAACTAACGACAAAAAAACAATACCTAATTTATCATTTCTTTATTTCGTTTGTGGTAATAATAAAAATGGATTGATCATTCCTCAAAATGTGACTTAGCACAGTCCATCAATCATTAGATAAATGATCAGCAATGTTATCAAGCATCGCCCTTCACCTTCAGCATGATGGCTGTCTACTGATAACGCTACCTCGTTCATTTTCATCAAGGAATAGAGAGTGGGAACTTACTAGGCGTTTGAAATGAAATGAACTGTTTTTTATGGTACTGTGCCCAATTTTTTTTTGTGACAGACAGGCATATCGATAGACGGCATAAGCTTAATAGTAAGCAGCATAGCAGGCCTAGACATATTACATATTCTATTTCTATTAAGGTAATCGATAAGGCGACATTAGAAAGAAAATGATTTAAAATGGAATCAGCTGTTTGTCAACTGTCAAGTGTTAACGAGTAGAATTTGAAAATGTAGACAGTTGTTATCAATCAGCTGATACCATATACGCCATTTTCTTTCTATAAAAGAAATAGCATTGGCAATATGGCTAGACCTGCAGGCCCTTTTGTAGAAAGAAAATGGCGTAATATGGAATCAGCTGATTGATAACTGTATCGTGTATTCATTTTCTTTTCTTATTAAATACATTTTTAAATATTTAAACATAAAAAAAAACATTTAAAAATATAAAAAATAGTAGCCCACCGGTATCGGGAACAGGGTCCAAGCTACCGGCGGTCAGGGCTCCAGAGAGAGGAATCGCCTAACAATGCGAGCCGTGTCCAAAAGTACTGCTTTCTGAATCAAACCCTTGATCCAGCTGCCCAACGAGAGCCTCTTTAGGTATTGGTCGAGGCTCTTTGCTATTAAGCCATTGGCAGACACGACTATCGGCACAATGATTGCTGAGTCCACATCCCACATGTCGACAACCTCGCGAGCCAAGTATCATTATAGCCAAGTATTATTATTATTACTACATCGCTAATTTTATTGGTGCATAACTCGAGCTACGCCGTGTGCTACGCTTCGTGCTACGGCGTAGCTCACAGTGACTGCTACGATATAAAGCGTAGTCAAATAAGAGAAAGAAAGAAAGAAAGAAATAACATTTATTGGCACAGACACAGGGCATATCACAACAACAACAAACATACTAAAAATAAAATGAACAAATTAAAACTAAAGAAACAATTTACAACAACTATTTGGCCCAAAAAACATTTTTTTTTTTTTGCCCCACGGCTGTTCCAAACAGACCCAGTTCAGCATAAATGTCAAGCACTAAGTGCTTGACGCTGGTTTTCAACTGGACCTGGTTGAGAGGTGTGTACGCCGAACCAGTTAACGTGACTGTGTGTATACTAATACTTGATATGTATAAATAGATATTTTATGTGTCACAATAAATGAAAATAATATATATTGTCTAATAATAAATAAATAAAACCAAAGTGTAAATAGTTCAAAGTATAAAACAATAATAATAAGTAGATGCGGTGGTTATCAAATTTTATCAGTCAGTCCACCGACAATGCGCTCCAAGCAGCGGAGCGCAGCGGACGATCACGCGCTTGACACGTTATTATATTTTTTTCTAATTACTTACATGAGATTGAAAAATTAAAGAGAATAACTTTATAGTAGTGAGTGCTAAGGTGAATTGAATTTTTACCAATAAGGATTATAACATTACATTGATTAGAATAGAAATAGATTTTCGAAATTCGAACAACAAACGGAGTGCAAAGAACGAAGAAATGCGGGTATATCTACAGTGACTACTTTCTGCCCGTTTTGGAAGAGTGGAAGTTGCAGCAAGACACTTTTTGTAAGTAGGTATACATTTATATTTGTATTTGATTTGCAGCAACTATCATATATCACGTCTATAGACGTGGCGTGATTGGATGAGCTGTAAATATAGTTCTTTTTTCTTTTTTTGTCTAGGTCTCCTATACGCGATGGCATGAAATCTCAAGACGGCACCCAAGCCTGGGACGGAAGAGGCAGCTAAAGAGGCACGCTTCGCCGCGCAAGCGACAGCAGCCATCACGAGCTTTCCCAGGGCAACGTAAATACACATCGGAATTTAATCGGCATGGCAATAATGAGTATTATTTTGTGAAGTAGGTACCTACAAATCATATTATTGAAATATTTTGTTGAACCAAATCCAATTGTCGTTGCGTATCTATCAAATACTGCCGCAGACGGGTTCTGAAAGTGTGTATCGTGCCAACCACCCTTATTGGTGGTGGAATATTGTTCCAGACTTTCGATGCGGCATATCTAAAACTGCCCCTGAAAGCAGCCGTCTTGTGAGACTGTGTTGTCAGTTGCTGTGCACAGAGGCGAGGAGCGCAATCGCGTCTACTGCTCATCCAACACAGCTTATCATATAAGTACTTTGGCGTCTTATGTTTGATTACACCGAAAAGTAAGCATGCCAGGTGTAATTTTCGTCTTGACTTCATTTTTAGTACAAAGTGTTTGTTTAGGAAGGGGGTGATATGGCTTCTAGGAGGAACCGAATAACAGAAGCGCGCGCACGCGTTTTGAACTCTTTGTATAAGCCGGTCTGTACGAGCTAGCAAGCGAGGGCCGTAAACCGTGTCAGTATAGTTTAATTTCGAAAGAACAAGGGTCTCGACCAACTGCTCGCGTAGCTGCTCAGACAAAAAAGGCCTCATTTTGTACAATAGTTTCAACCTATAGAAACAGTTTTGTACCGAACTGGCAATATGTTTCTCGAATCTAAGGTTGTAGTCCATACACAGACCGAGGTTGCGCGCTTCGTTAACTCGGTCAATAGGTTCTCCCATGAGGGATAGGTTCAATACTAAGGGAACCTTCCTTAGCTGCTGTTCTGTACCAAACAACATATATTTGGTCTTTGCCGGGTTTAATGCCAAGCAGTGCTCTTCTGACCAGGTGGCTATTTTATTTAAGTCACTATTTAAACGCTGAGCTGCCGAGTTGTAGTCTTCTGGTCTAAAAGATAGATAGACTTGAACATCATCAGCATATATGTGATATTTGCAATTCTCAAGGCACTTTATTATGTCTGCACAGTAAATAATGAACAGTATTGGTCCTAAAATCGAGCCTTGAGGGACTCCCCTTTCCAATGAAGCTAGAGCTGAAGTCAAAGAAGTACCGTCATCCAAGCGCAATTCAACGAATTGTTTCCTGTCACTGAGGTAGCTGCGAAACCATTGTATAGCATTGTCATCAAAACCGTAGTAGCTAAGCTTAGCAAGTAACAGCGGTATATTTAAACAGTCAAAAGCGCGGGAAAAGTCAAGTAGCACCATCAGTGTACACATGCCTTTGTCTTGGGCTGATAAAATGTTATCAGTGACATCCATTAATGCCGTAGAAGTGCTGCGTTGCTTTCTGAAACCGGATTGTAAGTCCGGTAACAATTCATTTTCCTCCACGAACCGGGTTAGCTGTAGGCACACCACTCTCTCCATTACCTTTGACAGACAGGGCAATATGCTGATAGGCCGCAAGTCTTTAATTTCTGTAGGGTTTGAATTTTTTGGCAGGGGTCTGACCGTGGCAATCTTCCACTGGCTGGGAAACGTAGAAGTCCATATTGAGTAATTAATAATAAATGTGATAATTTCCAATGTAAGTGGCAAAGTTAGATTAAGCATATTTAAAGTAATGTGGTCGCAGCCTTCAGCATTTGATTGTAAATTAAAAATAATGCGTGAGATTTCATCATGGTCCACAGGGACAATGGTGAAAATTGCGTCGTTAAATCTGTGGGACTCGTAGTATGTTACAAGAGACGCGCTGGCCACCTGGTTGCCAGGAACATTTAAAAAGGTAGTATTTATTAAATCTGGGTCTCTAAAGTGCGATGGTAGGTCTTGGCCGCGCTTAGAGGAGGAAAATGTGGATTTAATGTTTTTCCATAATAACTTAGGATTTTTTATTTTATTGTTAATATTGTACCTAAAGTATGCAGTTTTTTCATGGTACAAGGCGTTTTCCACTAAAGATTTTAACTGTTTATAATACTGTTTTTTTTTTTTGTTCTGTCTTGGTTTTCCTATACGTAGCCAATGCTTGGTCCCGCAGCCGCATCATGAGCTTAATAGTGTCAGTGATCCAGGGATACGATACTTGCTTTATAGTACAGGTCTTGATTGGTGCATGTTCGTCAAATAATGATGTTATACGCTCATTGAAACTGTACACCATATCATTTACATTTGGAAGGTCAGCAATATTTTCCAAGTTTAACTGAGACAAATCACTGTTAAAACTGTCCCTACAAATATCTTTGATGGGCCTGTATCTTGCTACAAATGGTTTAAATTTCTCACGTTTTAAAAGGAACTCGCTGACTATGAAGGCATGACCAGTACACGTTCCAAATGATTCCACGGTCGTGTATCTCGCGCTAAGGTCTGTGCACAGAAGGTCAATAAGGGTTTCGCTTGTATCAGTGAAATGTGTCGGCGAAGTGACCAACTGAGACAGGCCTAAGCAATTCAGAAACTCGAGTACCTTTTTAGTTTTGTGCTCGTTGGTATTTATCATATTTACGTTAAAATCACCGAGCAAAATGTAGTGATCGCAATTTCCTAAAGCAGCTAGGGAGTTCGTTACAGCATCCAAAAATAAATCAATATCGAACCATGGTGGTCGATAAGCTGTACCGATGGCAATTCTCTTACCTGCCATGGAATACGTAAGCCACATTTGCTCGACGGATTCGAACCTGGGGTCAGTCGGTCCGGTATGTGTTCGCGCACTCAAACCTCGCCGCAGGTAGAACCCGACGCCCCCACCACGGCCCGCGCGCACGCATGCCGGCCGCGGCACGTGACGTAGGTGATAGCCCGGCACTGCAGGCGCGCGCCCCTCCTCGCCTGAACGTAACCAAGTTTCGTTTATAGCCAACACATCGAAATCGTACCTGCCGACTGCACAAATAAAATCGTCATGACCTGTTCCCAGAGAACCCGCATTTAAAAATCCAACTTTGAGATACTTGTCTTTTTTAGACATTATTAAACAGTGATAAATCGAGTATGAACATTTCATAAATAATTAATAATATTATTTCCAGTTTAGTAGAAAAACTTGCATTAATTTCTAATATAATTTTGGGTAGAATCTTAATTAGTTTTTCATAATTTGTGAAATAGATTCGTAATTTATGATTGATTAAAGGTAATAGAAATGTAAATATAAAGTCAGATTGAATAGTAAATATAATAATAGGTATGTGTAAGTGTATGTTAATATTGTGCGTGAGGAATAAATAACTGTGATATAACCGGTTCGAGTTGAGCACTCTGTGACGCGCGGCCGTGAGACAAACACGACAGTTGAAAATTACAACATAAACAGCGACCACGCCACCTTTACATAACTTAATGGCATACTGTGTGATAAAGGCATTAAAACAATAAAACAAAGGTTTAAAAAAATAAAAAAATAAAGAACAAAAAATTAGAGTAACAAAACTAAGGCAAAGCGTGGTTATTTTAAACAGTAGCCAGTATGGGTACGGCTGCAAAAACGCGATGTATATCAGCCTCGCAGCAAATAAAATCGCTTGAGCTTCGGCCGGCGGCCGTCATACCAGTATAACGCTGTCATTGTTGTTTTGTCAGCCGGGCTCAAGTAATTAAGGTTTGCATAACCTTGCACCTTCTGCCTTTATCCCACTTTATTTGAGGACGGCGCAGCACGTCTTCTTTTCCAAAGTCCTTTTGTCCTAGTCTTAAGATTCATGCATCGTTCCTGTGGCCTTTCTCTACTATTGTAATCCTCTATATGTTTATTTGTACTCGAAACTTTAAATTAAAAGTTGCATATCGTTTGTAGCATTTCAGTAATAAAGTATAGATATAAATTTTAATGACGCAATAAAACTGTTTGATCTCGAGGCAAATAGCCAAAATGATTGCCGCATTTTAATGTCAGCTTTTTTTATATAAATTAGGGGCGGACCATCACGCAATTGGATTTTTATTTGATGTTAACGGGCCTTCTCCAGATGCCAGCCAAATATTGGAAACCAATATTCATTAGGACAACGTCCCCTAAACGAGCGCGAATTCAGTAAAGTGTGGTCGAAGTCAATTTATGTTTGAACGATTATAAATATATTTTTACTTTTTTTCTTCGTTTTGTTGAAATTAATCAGTTTCTAAACTAAAATTTTATGGTTTTACCAGCCTCGCTAGACTAGTGTTCGCAAGTGCTACTGTTGAGAAAAAGATCCTGGGTTCGTTCCGCGGGTTGGACAAAGTGTTATTGAGTTATACCATCTGGAATTTCCCAGTAGCAGCCCGGAATCTGGATTTGTACCCGGATGATGGAAATAGGGTCGCCGCCTTTTACATGGGACTTAAACATAACTGGCGAAATGTGGGTGTTCTACCAGGTACACCAATGTCTAGCCCTTCGGGGATTATTATAGTTCTCCTAAAACCAATTTTGAGGCACCACACGACCCAAAGATTCAAAATGTCTTATATGAGAAACATGTATATAGTTAAGCTTTAGACAACCTCGTAACAAAGGCTTGATGTCTTGAATTTGTTTGCGGTACATAGGTACCTACAAGAAAAGTATAAGGAATTTTCACGCATATAAATTATCGTGCCTACCTGCGGCCTGGCTTAGAGGATTTTCTTCTCCTTTGTATAGGACTTTGATCTTAAAGAAAAAGAAAGAAATAAAAGTATTTATTTGACATACACATGACGTATAACATTAAACACCACTAATTTTTAATTAGTAGAAATACTTAAAAAGCTTATTCTAGACGGTCTTCTCATTATATTTCTAAAGTAAAAATAATATTCATAAACAGCTAAGTTATTAGCGTTTTTTTATATTCCAAATAGTCACCCAATTTATGGAAATATTGTACAGGCTATTCATGACATAGTAGTATTCATAATCGTCATCTCTCGCTCACGTTCGCGTGATCTCGCTCAAACATGCCCCGCCTCCAACAGCGAAGGGTGGGCTTTTTGGGGGACTGTCTTATGTAATTTCGACGTTCAAAAAGTGCTGATCCTCAGCCTAATTTGAATAAATGACTTTTGTTTTTTTTTTTGAGCTGTTTTGTTATTTAAGTTTAACTAGATATATTTAAAAATTGAATTTCGTTTTTTTTTTACTTTAGATTACGCAGTTATGATCAGTAACAGGTATGGATAGAGCCAATTTTTTTGTACTAATTAAAAAATAGTGGTGTATAAAAACAAAAACATAAAATAAGAAAAGAATTCATAAGTAAAAACCAAGATCAAAAACAACAAAAGACCTGTATGACGCCAAAAAGGCCCCTATCTCAGCATTAGCTCATGATTTGCCTAGCCTTTTCCCAACCATGTTGGAGTCGGCTTCCAGTATAACCAGATGAAGCTAAATACCAGTGTTTTACATGGAGCGACTGCCTGTGTGACCTCCACAACCCAGTTACTGGGTAACGCGATACCTTTTGGCTAAAATGGTTGTCAGACTTTCAGGCTTCTGACTATCTGTAACGACTGTCATAGATGTACAAATGATAGCCGGGACTAACGGCCTTACGGGCTTTCCGAGGTAAAGAAGAGTCTTGATATGTCAAGAATCCCATCCACATATCAACCTCGCCAAGCGTAGCTTAATCTTAACGCTAGCTAGACGAGAAGTTACAATGCAATGGGGACCGCATATAACATCTCTTGCGGGGCGGCTAAGCTCGGCTGCTTATGCGGTTAGAAAGATTAGGCAGTTGACAGACGTAGAAACCGCGCGTTTGGTCTATTTCAGCTACTTTCACAGCGTAATGTCGTATGGCATTTTACTGTGGGGTCGGGCTGCTGACATTGATTCCATTTTTATTCTACAAAAGAGAGCTGTCAGAGCTATTTATAATCTACCGCGTCGAGAATCTTTAGGGGAATTATTTAAGAAAATTAATATTATGACAGTGCCTTGTCAATTCATTTACGAAAATATTATGCATATAAGAAAAAACCCACATCTTTTTAGTAAAATAAGTGATAGACATAATTTTAATACTAGAAATAAAGATAAAATAGCTCAACCATTTTTCAGATTAGCTAAAGTACAGACATCTTTCATGGGGTACTGTGTTAAATGTTACAATAAAATACCTCTTGATATATTAAAACTAAATGAAAGGAAATTTAAAACTTATATTAAAAGTACACTTTGTAAACAGGCATATTACAAAGTAGAGGATTATATTCAAGATAATAATGCTTGGCAACATGCTGGTCCAGCTCCATAGAGCAATCAAGGAACTTGACAAAATCTTAATTTGCTTTATTTTTGCAACACTCACGCTATTCTGCTGTGTATTTTTTTTTTATTATTATTTATTTAATATTTTCTTGATTTGTTATATTAATCCGTGATTTTAATATTTGTAAATGTGAGAGTACCATGTATCTATCCACATAATTATGTACTTATCTACTAAAATGCTTAATCAATCTTAGCATAGTATGTTATTTTTTATTTATTTTTTATTTTACTTTGTTTATTCTAGGTACATCGTATTCACATATAATGTATTTTTTATTGTATACAAATATTGTAAAAACTATTTTAAAAGAGTAAGTATGGAGTTTCTTGCCCATTCTTCTCCATACAAAACTACCTTTTGGAAGGGGCAACTAGAATCATTAAATTTTATTTAACTTGTAAGTTTAACGTTCAAAAGTGCCTTTTAAATGGCCTAATTGAAATAAATGATTTGACTTTGACTTTGACTTTGACTTTAACGAAAACCCAACATCGATAATAATCGGAAACCTTGTGAGAAACCTGTCGACACCATTCCAAATAAGCGTGTCCAATATAATAAATTATTATTATTATTGTGTATTAAGTATCAAAATATGGTACCGAAAACGTTATGAAGTTAGCCACTGTTGAATTAAATACAAATAATTGTGCACGAGTGCACGCAGCCTTTTCAAGGAGATTTCTCGCCGACTGGTCGCGTGACCAGAAGGCTGGCTTATTCTTTGGCCAAAGAATTAGCATTGTCATCCAACGTGGCAATGCTGCCAGTCTTCTGGGCACGTTTCCAGATGACAGCGATGAGGAGGAGTATTTTGACGCCTGAGTGTTCCGCGGCCGATTCTTACTATTTTATTTGTAGTTAGTTTAAGTGTACATATTTAATTTATTTTAATTAGTTTTAGTGTTGATTAAATTATACTCCAATAATTGTGCACCTGAATATTACTAATTGTTGTCACTAAGTGCCCACACTATACATTTCTGTTATCTGGGCTTGTTATCTTAGATCTATGTCTATGTATCAAAAGGAATAAAGAGTTGAGTTATGTTCAAATCTCGAAAGCAACGTTTTTCATCATAGGCACCATATCCAACAACGATCCACGTGGTTGTAATTATTTAACCCCAAACCTCTCAAACATAAAGAATATGTGCCTAAGAATTTCTCAGAGTATGAGAAAAGTGTCCCGAAATTTTACGACGGGCATAAAATTCCCGTAAAGGCGTATTCTCAAGCAAAAGGTGACACATGTAGGAATTGCCATGATGGTAAGGGTACAAGTAATTTACCGTAGATATGGGGTTTGACTTGAAAGGGGCGCGTGGTTAAATAACAGAAAGAAATAAAGAAAGAAAAAGCATTTATTTGACCCAAAAGGCCCACGATAATAAACAAAAAGAAAATAATTAAATTAAAACGAATAAAAAAGATTGGAAATGGTTCGGTTTGATCACGTTAAAAGGATGACTGAAAAAAAATGAAAAAATAGTTTATTCACGTAGGCAACACAGACAAAAATATAAGTAATACCTTCGCCAAACTGCAAAACAGTTTGTTGGCAGGTGTACCTCTCTTTGTCTAACACAAGCAATTACATTGATATATTTCAAAACAGCTATAATGGATTTAAACGCAACAATATAAAATAACTTGAAAGTAAGGCGGTATTTATAAGGCAGCTGTAAGTAGAATCATCGGGAGGCCCTACGTACGCCCTAGAAGGACGTACTTAGTTACCAAAGATATCCGTTAGTTACATAGTGTTTCACACATTCGACAAATTCTGATATTCGGCGACAAATTACGACTCCTTAGAGACCTATTGGTGAGGTTTTTCGGAAAGATCAGGTGCATAGTACTCGCAACCGGCGTGTGTGTATAACAACGTGTATGAATGTAAACGAAGCAAAAGAAAGTGTGCAAGAATCGTAACATATGGCGTTCTGTAGTTTCTGCCTACCCCCATGGGAAAAAGGCGTGAGTTTCTATATGTGTGTAATATTAGGGACAATAACGCGTGCCTTGCGGCTGCACCAAATAAGTCCAGTTCAGCAAAAATGCCTTACAACTAGTGCCTGACGCTGGTTTTCAACTGGACCTGGGGCTGTGAGCTGTCACAGACGTAAAGGAGATTGACTGGAAGTTAGTAAGCTTAGACCAATCATGGGCGACTTTCCATAGAGACTACTCCATGCCTCGGAAAGTACGTTAACCAGACCCGGAACTACTACCCGTGGGCCGAACAAATATTTATTTCGTGCGGGAATCGAACCCGAGACACACGACACTGCAGCCAATCGCTTAACCGCTGCGCCAACCGTACTTATCTCTTCTTACTCTTATTAACATAAGAGTCCATTTTATTTCTTTCAACAATACTTAACCTAGGTTAGTAAGAAGCATTTCAAACTGTTCTTTAGCAATGACGTAAGAACTCTTGACGTAACTAAAATATTATAATTATGTAGTTTGGTGAAACATGTGTATGCTAAGCTATAAAGCAATGTAAGGCTTTGCGCACATTGGACGACTTTATAGACCATCTTCTTGTGAATGTCTAGTGTCCAACATTGTAAGTTTATGTGCGGTGATGCTAGCAAACTTGATGCTTGAATAAAACGGTGAAATGTTGAGCCATTGAATTTTCATAGTTAGAAGGCACTCAAAGTTGGTTTGAAATGTAGTAACCTACAGACTAAGACATTTTCATGCATTTCCAATCGCCTCACACAAAGAGTTAAGTATCACTGTGTCGCTCAATAAATTTTGCTAAAGACAAAACCAAAAACTTGTGATTAAAATGCGTAATGTGATTTAAATTCTAACCTCTTGTTGACTTGTAATACGGACAAGGTACGAGCATTAAACAGCAAGTTTGTTCAAGGCGGGTTAGCCATAACAAACTTGTTTGATTAAAAGTCTAGAGAGCATAGGTGGCCCAAGGGTGGCGGCCCCGACTTACGAACAGCGAGTCGTGGGTTCTCGAACCCAGGCAGGCGCATTACTTTGTGTAATTTATTTCATCACCACTGCTCTCAAAAACGGTAAAAGAAAACATCGTGAGGAAACCAGCATGTCCTAGAACCACAAATTCGAAGACATGTGACATCTACCAATTCGCACTGGGCCCACGTGGTAGATTATGTGTTATGGCCCATACGCAAAATACGCGCTTTGACATGGAGTTGCGGATACCAGCCCGGTATCTTAAATCTTTTTTAAAGTCTGGTAAGTAAGTATCTATGTGAGTGAGATGATTGTATTGTCAAAGACAAACTAGGAAAAGTCCTATTGGTACAGAGGCCAGCACATCAGGCTACCCCAATGTGTCGATTTTTTTTTAGTTTTCAACTTTATTGCAAGTCGCATAAGGTTCATGTTCAATTGGAAAAACTTGACAGTTTGGGGTAGCTTGATGTGCTGGCGTCTGTCAGTACTTGCCAATAAGTAGATTTGAACCCACCACCATGTATTAAAGGCGAGGCCTTTTAAACATAAGACATCACTACCGACAAATTCATGTAATTAATAATAATAACAGCCTGTTTCTGTCCCACTGCAGAGCAAACGCCTCTTGTCACACAGAGAAGGCAAAAGCATTGATAACCACGCTTGCTCAAGTTGGATTGGCGATTTCAACCTTATATTTACAATAATTCCAGGTTTTCTCATTATGTTATCCTTTACTGGTATCAATGATGTTTAAAATAAACTTAGAAAAAAGTATTCACGACTGAACACTTTTTATTCGTGTACCTAACGTTGGTCCAGATCTCCAGATAAACAGCGTTTTACTCAAAACAGTGATTTGAAGTGTTCAAATCAATTCATTTCCATTTCTATAAACAATCATACGTTAACTTCACCTATTTATTTTACCTAGGTATATATTTTTTAAACTTCAACGCACAGAAACGTTTTTGTTCTGGATGTCATCACGCGGTCAGTTCTCTTTTCTTCTTCTCATTTTTAGAAAGATAGCATGTTTTAATAGGATTGTATTTTTATTAAGAAAATAATCGTAAATTTTGAGTTAAATCCTGTTCATCTAAATTAACGCTATACATTTAGCACCCTTACCACCCTTTGGTTCTGAAGTCATAGGTTCGGAAATCGGGATTATTTTTTAGAAAGTACAGACCTCTAGGGCATCACGACGTATTTTTTGAAATACACAAGTTAGTACTTATAATTGTTACACGTTAAATTCCCTCAGTGTGTTACAACGCTTGGTCTTAATATAATTTCAGTGCATTTCCTCATACAAAATACAGATATTAAGTTCCTTATTACAGTCTGCATTCATGAGTCTGCTTCCTCTTAGAAATTAGTGTTTAATGCAAGACATCTATTATAATTGTTTCCGCCAAAACATCTGCTCAGTTCTGATGCAACTTAAATTATTATGTTTAGGTACAAGAGACTACTTACTAATACTACTGACCACTTATAAATAACTATACTCAATTTACAATAGCATTAGACAGAATTTAAAAAAGGTTATTGTAACAAAATAACCTTTCAATCGTGTCAATTAGAGACACAAGAGGACACCGGTGTCCTTTTGAGGTTTAATGAAGTACATACATGTAACAATTACGATGGGCAGCGAATTTATTATTATCTATTTTCACCGCAGCTTAGTTGTAACCATTAAAACAATTTATTTTAGGAAATGAAATGATGTGTATTTAATTTTGTTATATTATTTCATTTAAGTTGAGTCAGCAGTGTAAGATAAGAACCTCAAAGAAGCAGGGATGAACAATACATGGACAGGTTCTTCGTTTCACTTTTATTCTTCTAAATTTAAATTGAAACAATTTGAGTAAAAATTGTTTTCACTTATCTTTAAAATAAATTGTTCTGCATTCCTGCTTCTACTAGACTCTTTTTCAAATGCTGTTATAAATGGAGTATAGCACTTCGCTCGCGACTTCATCCGCTTTCATTTAGTACTTTAATATCCCTCTCACCCCCTCTCAGTTTTGAAAAAAGAATATAGGCTATATTCTATTTGACACTCACAACACAAATAATATTGTAGTTTAACAACTGTCAGTCTGGCGAAGCACCGAGTCTATGGTCAGCGCAGCCATGTTTTTCGAACGTCAACGGCAAGCGGCTCGGACCACGTAACCGATGAATCGCTTTTGTTTTGTGTGTTGTAATCTCTTTTTGTCTCAAAAACTATCAATACTGATTGACTAAAGAGATTTTCTAATGACTAGTGAATAGAATTTAGTGAGAATATTGTGAGGAAGATATTGTGTGCGTTTAAATAACTTTTCATTGTGTTGGTTTCTACCCACATTACTACTTATTGAAGAAATGGTTGATTCTGATGATGACGGGCGTCTGCCCTTATCCATAAAGGTATGTGATTTCATATAACTTTAATGTCTGGTAGTAATAAGAGTCTAATTACACTAAAAATATTAGCATCTGCTTAGTCTTTTCTCAACTGTTTTGGGGTCGGCTTCCAGTTTTAACCGGATAAATACCAGTGTTTTACATGGAGTGACTGCCTGTCTGACCTCCACAACCCAGTAACTGGGTAACACGATACCCCTTAGGTAAACTGGTTGCCAGATATTCGGGCTTCTGACTATCTGTAACGACTGTCATAGATCGAAAAATGAAAGCCGGGACAAACGGCTTTACGTGCTTTCCGAGGCACGGAGGAGTCTTGATATGTAAAGAATGGTCACCCATCTGATGATTTGATACAGTCTTTTGTGTACTGGTAGATATAACACTGCTTTGCTTAAAAAAATCATTTTTGGTATGGCACCTACTACATACATACACCAAAATGCCGGATTGTATTAAGGATCTTCCCTTAATAAAATTGAAGAAACTTCTGTCGTCGTTGCTGATTGACAAATGCTATTACTCTGTTACCGATTTTATAAATGATGATTTGTGATATTTAATTTAGTTTATCTTATTATATTAAGCTCAAACCAACAAAAACAAAACTATTACCTATGTTAATAATTTTAGACTTAAATAGCCAGCTGATCCATGATTTCATTTTGGCAACCAATATTATTTTTTGTATGCCAACAGGCAGAATGTACTGGGAATTTATTTTGATACTAACGCCATTATTGTAACACCTGCATTCTATACAAATAAAGAAATTATTATTATTATCCACGGACCAACCTTTTCAAGCGTAGCTTAACCTTCGATCGACCCGTGAGGCTGGTACTATTTAGACACAAGCTTACACTGTTTTTTAAATTACACTAAATTTATATGGGTATTTATTTAACCTTCCAAGGCGCTTGCATCTTAGCAGTGTTACGTCGAAGAGCTTAGTTTGTCCAACGTGACGTTTGAGAGCTGTGACGTCGTAAAATCCTCCCATTCAAGTAACCCTCAAACGGGTTTTATTGCCATCGGTGTGCGCGTACTATTTGTATAAGTGCACTGTTGGGACGATTCGACCCCCGATCTGCTGACGGGTCGGTTATTGATTTTCGGATGTCGGTCAGTGTTGTCGGTCATGGGATTGTAACTAAATTTTAAGAGCTGCCCGGGTCAATCGAACGTTAAGCTAAGTTTATTGAGGTCTGTCCGTAGATGGGTGACTGATTTCCCATTAAGGGTTGAATTTCCAAAAATCGTGTTTTAGTGGATACTTATTCTTAACTAAGAAGTCCCCTTCAAGTTTCATGTCTCTAATACCAGCGGTTTGGGCTGTGCGTTGATTTATAAACGTAATAATTTTAGCATAATACTTCCAGATAGACTACTTTCAAAGTTGATCCTTCCAGTATGTATGCATAAAGATTTCTGGAACTACTGACCCGGGAAAGAGCGCCGTACAACTGACCATGTGTAAAACAACTGAGACTATGATCAACCTACCCAGGCGTATTGATTACAACCGTACCAAGTCAATCCCAATCCCTATAATAGTTATTGAACTATGCGTTCACATACAGACAGACAGACAGACAAAACATTTACTGATTGCATTTTTGGCATCAGTATCGATCACCAATCATCCTCCAATATTAATTTTGAATATATATTCAATGTAGGTACATAATTATCTTCGTAGTGTGTGATAGTCCATTGAACTGTATGGCGAGCGATATTGTATCTTAAGATAAAATATTATAATATCTTAGCCGTGTGCAGCGCCCCTTGGTGAACTCCACAGCGGTTGACGTAACCTATGACAAACTTATTATTTGCGGTTGGTACAGTAGTCGGGTCTAGGGGTCGAACAGCAAAATTAAGTTTGTTTTTTATTGTATATACTTTTCCGGGATAAAAAGTACCCAGTGTTGTGCCCAGGATATAAAAGAATAAGTATACCAAGTTTCATCGTAATCGAACCGGTAGTTTTTGCGTGATACCTGAACATACAGACAGACAGACAGACAGACAGACAGACAGACAAAATTTTTTTTTAATCATATTTTTGGGTTCGCTGTCGGTCTAGTAACACCCCCTGCTATTTATTTTTTTGATATTTTCAATGTACAGAAATTTTACTTCTACAGATTTATTATAAGTATAATAATCTATACTAATATTATAAAGAGGTAAAATTTGTAAGTTTGTAAATTTGTATGTAGGGGGTAATCTCTGGAACTCATAATCCAATTCTAAAATTGTTTTAAATGGCAGAAAGCTACATTATTCCTGAGTGCTATAGGCTATAAATTGTTTCTATAACATGTATATTAACCGAGCTATCACAACTTTTGTCTAGCAAGTCGGAAAAAAATCTATACTAATATTATAAAGAGGTAAAATTTGTAAGTTTGTAAATTTGTATGTAGGGGGTAATCTCTGGAACTCATAATCCAATTCTAAAATTGTTTTAAATGGCAGAAAGCTACATTATTCCTGAGTGCTATAGGCTATAAATTGTTTCTATAACATGTATATTAACCGAGCTATCACAACTTTTGTCTAGCAAGTCGGAAAAAAATACCTCATAAAACAGAATTATTTGCGTGCGCTGCCTAAACAGTTGCTTAAAATTAAAAACAATGTATGGCTACCTGGTTCGTGTTAATTATTTCTACAAAAAAGTCCGCGATACCATATCTCTATCTTTTATATTTTAGCTTTTATACTTCTTTTATTGCATTAAAAAAATTTTTTTTGGGCATACTTACGTTTGGTTGATTATTTGAGCACCAAAATATTAATTCTTATGACAATAAATTATTTCAGTATCACAAGAACATCATACAGATAAGATTTGCCATTTACAGTATATCAATTGGTCATACAGTTTCAGAGATAATATAAAATTACTAAAACGCAAAATGCCCAGGCCCTAGCATAAGTTTCATTGTGCAGACGTTTTACCTATTTGCCCATAGATGGCGTTCTGCAATTACGTCATTTTTTTTAATCGCGGTGTTAAGACTTTCCGTGGATTGATGGAGTTCTAAACATTACATGTCTGTTGCTTATTGGTTTCGGTTGTTTCGTTCGTATGGTTGTTGTATTATATAGAAACTTCATAATCGAAAATATCGTAATTTCGTTGTTTTGTATGTTCGTCTTCGTAGTTTCGTACTTCGTTCTATTGTAATAATCGATACGAGTTATTCGATAATTACGATTGTTTTGTTTTGTAAAGGCAGACGGTGTTCGCGTCGCTCTCCCTTTGTTCATAATTGTTTTCAAGTCTGTGCGTAGTTTGTTGAGAGCATGCCTAAAAGGAAATCTCAACTGTCCCGGCAGACATCACAGGCAAGAGCCGCTCGAGTACGCCGTACGGAAGAATCTGCCCCTGAAAATGAGCAGCGCCTCTCGAGAAATAGAGAATATATTTCGCAAGCACGCGCTAGAGAATCTAGCTCCGAGCGCTCACAGCGCCTCGCTGGCCAAAATGTGAGGACGTCGCGGGCCCGTGTTCGAGAAACTAGCGCTGAACGTGCGCACCAGCATGTCTCTGAGACAAGGGATAGGGAGACTAGCGCTGAGCGCTCGCAGCTGCTTGGTAGGCAAAATGTCATAACATCGCAGGCCCGTGCTCGGGAATTTAGCGCTGAACGTGCGCACTTGCGCAGCGTCTATCTCATTTAAGGCAGCATGTCTCTGAAACAAGGGATGGGGAGACTAGCGCTGAGCGCTTGCAGTGACTCGCTAGGCAAAATGCCATAATATCGCAGGCCCGTGCTCAGGAATCTAGCGCTAAACGTGCGCAGTGTCTATCTGATTTAAGGCAGCATGTCTCTGAAACAAGTGATACGGAGACTAGCGCTGAGCGCTCGCAGCGGCTCGCTAGGCAAAATGCCATAACATTCGGTAATCTTTGAAGTTACTGATCTGATTCCAAAAAATATTTTACTAATAAAATTAAATACCTACAGTAATATCAATCGAGTGTAATCTTATGTTAAAATAATAGATCTATATAGATAAAACATAAATACTGTCAAAACAATTTGGAATAAAATAATTAATTACAGTTAATAATTACAATAATGTCAAGAAGCAAGTTCAATAAAATTACAAAAACACACAAATGTAAATACAAGATGAAGTCAAAATTTATTTATTAAAACATAAATACTGTCAAAACAATTTGGAATAAAATAATTAATTACAGTTAATAATTACAATAATGTCAAGAAGCAAGTTCAATAAAATTACAAAAACACACAAATATAAATACAAGATGAAGTCAAAATTTATTTATTTAAATTTATCTATTAAAAAAATCTGATACATTATTAATAATAATAAATATAATATTATTAATAATAATAATTATTAATAGCATTTCAACTTTATCATCTTCAAAGTTTAACTATCAAAGCTAAGACTAGTTAGCTTAACTCACTTTAAGTACTTAGACCAAGAAATATTATTTTAAAAGCTTTTGCGAATGCCTTTTTAGTCGCAGATTGATTGATTACTACGATTTAGATTCATAAATTATTTAACGAATTTATAACTGGTCCCTCTACTTAACTTGTTTTTAATAAAGAAAATACTTAGAGAGCCTAAAGTTTTCTAGCTATGGTAATACACACCATCGCTAGAAAACACTTGTGCGTTTCAGGAGGCCGCACGCCGGTAGTAAAATGAAGTCTATTATGAGATGAAAGTATATGAATAGTTATGCAAAGTTTCCGATGTTTTGAATTCTTATATTTACCTGATTACCAAAGTAATTTTAGTTTTCAATGGAGCCTGTGATACTTATTTTAAACTTCCCCACCATTTTCATCGTATAGTACAAAAAAGTCTAATTAGATACTTAAACTAGCACTGTAGCACATCAACATTAAAGTCCCTTTAACAATAATATTCACTGCGTTACCAAAAAACCACTCCATCACTGCTTACTACCGGGTGGGATTGCAGTCAAGCACTGGTGTATATAAAAAAAATCGTTTTTAAATATTATTAATGTATTTCGATAAAAGTAGATATCATTCAGGTTCACGGATGCAATTCAGAATTAAAATGATGTATTTTTCTATTATTTATTCAAAAAATTAAATAAAACAGTACCTACCAAGTATTAGTTTTAAGATGGCGTCTCATGTATCGAAATGGTAAAAAGTATCTAGGTATCTGTAAAATATTCATTCCTCGTAAACACTTGGAAGGAATTCAGTCGAACAAAGTATTTCCTGGTACCGTACGCTAAGGAATGCGAAACAATGATGGTATCTACTACTTGTTTAAATTTGTTGTGAACATTCTTTCAGAAACTGTGCATGGAGGAATGTTCTGTAAGTGATCACATTTTGCAGTGTTTTATTCGAATGGCACCTCCAACACGGTCAGCCTCTGATTCGAAGTTTATTCGCAGACACTCTTGATTGTGGTCGTTTTAGCAGTTTAATAATTACCTCCTTATTGACTTATATTTTTACCAGTACAACTTTTACTTATTTTGTAAGAAACATTTTGTTCGCTTAAAAAGGACGCGCATCACTAGGCAACATGATGTTTTAGTAAGCACATGAAATATAAAAAAAAAAGTTCTAAAACATTTTGTCTGTATGTCAACAATCAATTAATTTTTATTTTTATTTACATGATCACCTGCCGTTGAATCAACATCGTGACTGGTAATTAGTGACCGATACTTAAACACGTGATTGCACTCATGAATACGAATAACTTTCCCAAAGAAACTTTTTCCTATAGTCATTAACTTTCAATTAATTAAATTATGACAGTAATGCACAATGGGAGCGGTGGGGGTGGCGGAGACTAGTAGATTTTGCCCTTCCCGAGGTCAGACTATCAGCTGTTCGATCGTGCCGATTCGTGCCTACTGTGATCGATCATAGGCGCGCGCGCGAGATTTTTAAACCCCGTTTTTGTTATTTTATTGTGTTGATAAGTTATTGTGTAGGTATAAAAAAAAGTTTCTTTCGGAAATTTTATTGAAATCATGAATACAATCACATGTTTAAGTATCGGTCACTAATTACCAGTCACCCTATATGGTGTTTAAACTGATGAAATATGTAAGTGTTATAGCTATGCCTCTGCTACAAAGTTGTGATCTTACGCAAGTATTAAATACGAGTAAAAGTTATTCACACTCAATTCCACATCCCAAATAATACCTCAATAATATACTTCGTTCGACGACCCAGTTACCGTATTTCGATAACATTCCTCTATTGGTATTCCACAAGTATTTGTGCTCCGATAACTATTTACCATTATTGTTAAGGCGAGGCTCCCTGTTCGGTGTACGACAATGACATTATGTGGTAACTGGAAATTATTATAGACCTAGTCTGTAAATCAGTTATTATCGGCTTCTCTGGTACGTTGTGAAGTTTTGAAAATGGTTTGAGCACATGAATAATATTATTATTGTGTTTAGTTTCGAGTGAGAATCTTGTACTCTAATTATTATTTATCTTAATAGGGATGTGGACGATATACATATGAATATCAAAATATAATTAGTCCATCAGATAGATTTTAAAAAATAATACACAAGTATTTTTAGGCTTGTCAAATTGATGGCAAAATTACTTAGATTAAGCGCTTTGAATTTGTGGAGAGGGGGCTTTTGACGTCAATATTCAGTATAAACTGCAGGCCTAGCCATATTACAAATTCTATTTCTATTATCGTAATCGATAAAGCGACAATAGAAATAAAATGGCGTAGGAGCTTGTGGCTAAATTATAACAGCCGCATGGGTCGATCGAAGGTTAAGCTACGCTTGACGAGGTCGGTCCGTGGATGGGTGACCATTTATTACATACCAAGACTCCTCCGTGCCTCGGAAAGCACGTTAAGCCGTTGGTCCCGGCTGTCATTTGTAGATCTTTGACAGTCGTTACTTGTAGTCAGAAGCCCGAAAGTCTGACAACCAGTTTAACCAAGGGGTATCATGTTACCCAGTTACTGGGTTGTGGAGGTCAGACAGGCAGTCGCTCCATGTAAAACACTGGTATTCAGCTGCATCCGGTTAAACTGGAAGCCGACCCCAACATAGTTGGGAAAAGGCTAGGCAGATGATGATGATGAGAAATAAAATGGCGTAGGTATATGGAATCAGCTGTTTGACAACTGTCAAGTGCATTCCATTTTCAGTCGTATTACAAATTCTACTCGTTAACACTTGACAGTTGACAAACAGCTGATTTTATATACGCCATTTTCTTTCTATTGTCGCAATAGAATGGAAATAGAATTTCTAATATGGCTAGACCTGCTGCACAGGATAGTGACGTCATGCGACACTTTGACTCGATGTATCGCCGTTATTGTTAAATTACATGAAAAAATATGTGTCGAATATTTTCTAGTAATATAGATGAGGGACGAAAAACCAAAATTTAGTCCACGTGCCTATTGAATTGAAATTTTATAATCATTGTAAACGACAGTAAAATTCACATTATTTTGCGTGTCTCTTTTTAACTGTATTTAGCTGATATGTAGTAGGAAATTCGTAAAGCGCGAGTCGGACGTCAAAGTATTACTTAAGGTCGATACATTGCATTCTTTCTTTATTTCTACACATAACATCACGCCTGTAATCCCTGAAGGCTTAGGCAGAGTTGTACCTGGAGTACACCCACATTTCGCCGGTTATGTTTAAGTCCCATGTAATAGGCCGCGAGCCTATTGACATCAACCAGGCACAAATCCAGACTCCATGCTGCTACTGAGAAATTCCAGACGGAAAAACTCAATAACACTTTGAACGACCCGGGGATCGAACCTGGGACCTCACCACCTCACCTCTCCCCTTAATTTCTATCATACCAAAAAAATCCATGTTTGACTGAAAGCAAACACATATGTAGGTAAACTAACTATTATGAAGTAATTGTAACTTTACCCTTTAAAGGTTTCGACCCAAATCATCCTGTTTAAGAAGGTCTTTTATTATTGTCGTTAAAAATATCGTATTACTATTTAAACCCGTTTTCGCAAATAACTCTTTGATTGTTTATTAATTGTCAACTGGCACTTAATGAATCACTTGAAAGATTTCAAATTCGTTGATTCATTGAATTTCAGTATTTTAATTGAATACCTATTTCTTTAAATAACTTTGAAACCTTAGTCGAATTTCGTTTTGCCATGCTATTTCATCGGCCATATTATTTATAAATCATTGATTTCGGGTACCTACACACCGATGATATTAATTTATAGGACACGAACTTTGTATCTATCACAGTCTAAATAGACCTCTCCCAAGTTGAGGTTTTAGATACAAAGCTAGTTAAAGTAATTGATTGCTAGATTTGGTATCTAGCAATCAATTACTTTGTACTACGTAGGGCAGTTAGAGCTATATGTTTGTAGTTTCTTATAGTTAAAAATGCTTAACGAAAAACACAAGAAAAACAACATTTATTTTATTCATCCTCGTTGAAGTAGTGGTCGAAAATGCTACTACCAAGAATGAGGTCCCGCGTTCAATCTCCGGGTCGGGCGAAGTTTTATTCAGTTTTTTCCGTCTGGAATTTCTAAATAGTAGCCCGAAGTCTGGAGTGTTTGTTGACTGTATGTTTTTAAAATGTGTTTTAGGCGTAATGTTAAGACAGGTATGTTAAATAATACTTTTACTCCATTTTGGTAACATGTTTGCGTAAAACACCAATAATTCCAAAATGGCGACAGTGCCAAACGTGCAAAAAGTGGTCATTCATCATACTTTTAACCCTTGTCTGGTATTTGTCGAATGTATTTAACTCTGTGTGGATATAAATGAGGAAATCACAGGTTTTCATAAAAAATATTTTTTTTTCATAACAAATGCTCGTTCGGTTTAGATTAAAAGAAAACTCATGCCAAACGAACTTGAAGGAAGTCATTGTAGCCTTTTGCTTTTATTAATAAACGTGAAGTAAAAGGCGGAATAAATTATAAAATAAAAAAAACAAAATTTGTGTGAATAAAAAAAAAGCTTTTACCAAAAATAATTTATTCGGTTATCGAAATGCTTTTATTTAATCGTTGAAGAAGTGAAATGTAGTATATGTTTTCCCGGAGATAAAGGAGTCTTCATCATGGACGAGCTTGCATCTTTCGCTGGAGTCTGGAAATTGTCCCTTGCTACAGTCTGGATACTTACTGGTCTTAACTTCGCTCAGAAGCTAACTCCCTTTGCTACATTCGGAAGTTTTCCCTAAAATCCTTTGTTACTTTCAGGATGCAACATGGCGCCCGAGACGTACCTAAGTCGCTACTTTATTCCCTTAGTGAATAATCTACTGTAGGTACAGCCATCATATTTTATAGCCCCATATTTATCTTGTTAAACGTCCATTACAAAATTCATGGTAAAAACTTTAATCCCGTTTCATAAAAACTTAATTTCATGCTTTATACTTACATAATCTATAACGCCAATATCATTAGTTCTGGTCACGGATTGAGATAAAAAAAAATTGTGGTTGTATACAAAACCTACTCGACCAAAATGTGTAAAAAAACTGTTTGTTTGTGCTTCGTGAAAGTTTCACTGACATGTGAACATCGAAGCAATTCAGCTGCTAGATCAAGCAAATATAGTGCGAAGGCTAAAACGAACAAAACCTTTCAAGTAAGTGTAATTTATTTATTTTTTATTTATTTATTTTAAAGGGAACACCAACGACATAATTACAAGATCTTATACAGGTACAAATAGTATATACATCCAATTCTGTGTAAGTATGTCAGTTAAAGGCGTACACAGCTTATACAATATGACAATACATTCCAAATAAATAAATTGGATAAAAAAAAATAAGATTTTAAATTATTAAATTAAATTAAATTAAAATTGTATTAAATAAGGTTGATATGAGCGATAATTTTATATGAACGATATATTAATATTCAAATTATAAAATAGATACGTAATGTAAAAAGTGTATCAACAAAAGTGACAATGACAGACATATGTTGGTATAACATACGAACACAGTGCTTATATCATCATATCAGACTCCAAGAAAGTGGGTTTGTGTGAAGTACAATCAACACTATTCTAAGTTTTAAATAATTATCACGTATAAAAAAAGGTTTCATTTAAATTGCTCATTAGTCTTTTAGGCTAGAATGTAATTAATTATTAAAGACCTGGTTCTTTTCAATAATAAAAAATAATACCTACCTGTTACTGTCCCACTGCAGGGCAAAGGCCTCTTCTCATACAGAGAAGGCTCGAGCATTGATCACCACGCTTGCTCAAGGCGGATTGGCGATTTCAAACTTATTATACTAACTATAAGTCCAGGTTATCTCACGATGTTTTTACTTCACCGATGTCAATGATGTCTAAGATAAACTTAGAAAGTACATATAAATTGAAAAAGTCACATTGGTACTTGCCCGGGTTTGAACCACTACCTCGTGCATGAGATGTAGGCGTCTCAACCTCTGGGCCATCACGTAATTTCTAAAAAAAATCATTATCATGAATCAAATTATATTTAGGTAGAAGAGCGAATGAAAATTTGACCAATCATTAAAATAATGCTCGGTCTGGATTAGTAGGTAAAGATACTTCGGTTGATGTTGCTTCTTGTATCAATGTTTGCTTGGATACATAAACATAACTTGCGAAATGCGGATGTAGGTAGGTTCTATAGATATAGATACCTCTGGTTAACCCTTCGGGGTGTACAAGCGTGTTGTCATGTTATTTTTAATTGAAATGTTGTGTACACTGTACAGTGTGAGGGCCGCCATGTTGAAAATATACTTAGGTACCTACTAAGTACAGACCGTTAATGTTATTTCATTTTGTAAAACCAAATTAAATGAATTTAACGATTCGCTTACTAATTTTTAATGTATGTTGAAATAGTTCCAAGTTTCCCACTTTTCCTGCATACTTACCAAATTTTTTTTTATGCAACATGACACACGTACTTCTTAACAACAATAAACATAAAGAAAACTGCCAATTTGGTCTAGCTCTTCTCATGTAATGACCTTAATAATTATAGTCATTATGTTTTTTTATTGCGCGCAGTGAAAAGCGCGCAACTGTCGAAGAAATGTTACTGAATGATAAGTTCTTGTAATACGATTTTGAAAAAAAGACGAAAACAAATATTTCACGTTTACCCTCAATATCTCAGGTATGTTCTGCAAGAATGTGAGTGTGTGATGGGTAGAATATGTAGTTTTCGTTTACGTTAAGGGTCTTTTACAACCTGTATAGGGTGACAAGTACATCGACGCACATCCGGACACTTTGAGTTCTTGACATAATTCTGGACCTCTGGAACAAAAATAAACTTCGGGAAAATCTTGCAAGAATTTCGACGCTGGAGGGTCCATGATCATAGGCCGCTAAACTCATGATGACCTTATATGCGGTTATGATGTGGCATTACCGATAGAAGTTATGAAATTAGACATTGGATGTAATTCATTAATACTCTAGACCACCTTCATATTAAAACTGAATAACATTACGTTGACTATCATAAAAAAAACCTGTAGATATTACAATAAAACACGGCAGATAATTTAATATCATTTATTTTCTGACTAGAAATTCTTAATCATACCAAATACCAGCTTTGGCTGCATCCCTTCAAGGGGGCCTATGTCAAGCCGTCAGAAACACTAAGATCATAGAAAATATTATGTACAATAATGGATGAAAACTAACATTGCTTCTCTTATTATAAACTATTAACTAAGTATTTGAATTTACATTACAAGGATTATGTTGTTAAGCTCATATATATTGCGTAAAGGACGACCTCGAAATTAACACAAAAGTAAATATTTTAATACTTACACGTATTTGTACAAACATTGGCCCACGTGAGCCGATGATTGTGATCTTTGGCTCACGTGGGCCAATGTTTGTACCAATACACTATTAATCTAATTAATATATCATATCCGTTCATGCATCTTACTTAGTAGAAGATCGGCCAACTATTGGATACACGGGTCAAATTAAAAGGTCTTAAACTAAATAGTTATATTTCTATTTTTGACAAACTTTTAATATCTATGAGATCCCAAATGGAATATTATGAATTTAATCATGACTTTTTGTTGAATACTATCTACAATAATTATTTGTGGCAAACGATTGAACATTAGTAATTATTGCAATGTTAATTGTAACTTCTAACAACTACTTACAGATTATCATCATATTTATATTACAGTTTCATAATTGTAATGATAAAAGTGAGTTAGTTTATTCTATGTTTAGTTTGCCAGATTATATCCAGATTACGAAATTTACACAACGATCTAAAATTAATATTTATACTTGGACTTTTAATAGTATTCAAAAAGTTGACAGTTCAAAGCTCAATTCCACACTAAACAAAAGTGTAATGAATGAATTTTGGAAAAGAATGAATGATGTTTCTTTTGATTTTAACTACTTATATAGCCAGAAAAAAAAAAAAAAAAAAAACTACTTATATCGGTCCATTCGTTTGGGAGCTACAATGATTATCACACCCTCATTTTGCAATCATATTGGTTTGATATTTTAAAATATAAATTGGTTAAATTTCTCATGGTTGAATTATTTACACGAATGTAATTTATTAATATCAAGTTCAAGTTGTTAAATTCCAGTAGAAGTTCTCTTAGTCTATGCACATTTTAATGTTTATTCAACATCGTTCATTATTTTTCTCATCTCATTATTTATTTTGTATTAAGTAAAACTATAGTACATATTTATTCCTCAACTGTCAAAATACTGAATGCGATTTAAAGTTCAAGAATATTTTCAGCTATACAAAGCATATTTCTAACATAACTTATCTCATAATTTATTAGCACATTATTCCTGATAGCTTAGCAACTACATACTAAAATTTGCATATAACGATAATAGCGGATTATTTTCAAAGATTTATACACATTAGTACTAGCAATGTAACTAAAAATAAGTCAGTAGTGTGTTTTATTAAATAACTTTATTTAACATGTTCAATAAAAAAAACAACAAAAGTTTACGATTTACAAAATGGTCACCAATTTATTATTCTCATAGTAGACAAGTTACCCCAATGTGTCAAATTTTCCCAATTGAATATGAAACAAAAAGTTGAAAAACGATTAAAGAAATTTGACACTACACGGTACTTAAAATATTTGCTTTCTAGACATGATCGGTAATGTTTGGCGGCATTATTTTCAGTATAGCCTAAAAGCCGGTTAAGTATTTTGATATATTGCTCGACTATCGCTGCAATATTGCTGTTTCGCTTTATGGCATGTGCACATCTCTTTCTACTGTCAACCTTATTGAGATTGACGACGAAATGAGATTAGTTGCTGTTTTTATTTAGTCCGCGGGGCTATCCTGTAATCTTAAGGATATTCGCATTCAGTCTAAATCTGTTAATAAAACGTTAAATTGACCAAAAGTTGGCAAGTTTTAGAGTTATACACTCATTGTCACTGATATTGCGACTATTATTATTATCATGTAAATATGTCGTTGGTATTCCTTTTCAAAAATAAATAAATAAATAAATTATGAAGGTTTTATCGGAATCGCACTGCAGGTCTGTCTCTAATCAGGTCTATTTAATTGTGCCATGTCTGTAGTTCTTATGAAAACAAGTTTAAGGGCTATTGCGACGCAGTCTTCTTCTTAGCGTGTCGATGGCAAACAAAGACACTAAACTCTAAATTGAATGTTTAGCCCAGAATTCGGCCACCCCAACACCATCGCAGTGATGGCCTGGCTATACTTGAAAATATACCAGCCGCGTAAATTAGAAGCCAAGAAGCTGCCTTAAATACTATGTATGACACCACAGAACATAGAGATGCTTCGACAAAACATACGACATTATTAACATTTTTCATTTAAACCAAGCGTGTCACCGATTACACAAAGAAACTGACAATCCGTGTTAGTCAAACTATGCTTGTGACAGCTAAAAATGGTGCTGTACTCAACCTACGTGGACATGAATATTATTAGTAATGACGTTTGAATTCTCTGCTTTGCAACACCGATTTAAATTAAGCACAATATTATGTACACTTTATAACTAAAAATTATTTAACGTGATATGTTCTAAGATATAATACTGCCATTCATGACTATTATACACATTTGTACCTAACTAATAAAGTTCATTAGCGCTTTTCCCCATTAATATAGTACTATTTTATCATAATACTGCCTAAATGTAAATACTAGTGTTCAGTGGAAGGGAAAGTACTAAAATGGCCGACTTTGAGAGACGTTTTTGGGTTTTTCGATTCTGTAGTTTTAAAAGACATTTTTAGTTAAATATTTCTACTTGAGTGAAGGTTTTGAAAACGCTGTTAAGTTTTTGAAAGAACTTAATTTACGCCGAGTGAGCATGAATGAATGGAAACCGTATTTCCATTAATTAGGTTCTCCGAAACATCAATGTTCAGCGGGTTAGTTCAAAGGAGAATGAGTAGGTACGTCCAAAATTCAGTTATGCTGTTTAAAACAAGTAAATAATGTAGTTAGAATACTTCTCGATATAGTAGTTAAATAAAGAAGAATATTTAGCTGTTTTGTACGGTGGGTGCAATTCACCCTTAGATACTTTATTACATGTAATGGAGAATGACGTAGTATATATTTCTTGTCTCACTCTTTTCCTTTGAGTCTTAAGTCAAGCGGGATTCCGAGCGATATTAACTTAAACCGCCTCACTTGATGTAATGCATATCAATAAGGTGTCCTCTTTCCTTTTATATTTGAGATTTCCCCAAAAACGTATTACCACAAAGCCGGCCAATATAAAAATATTACAACGAGGCCGCCATCTTAAATTCGAATGTGACGTTTCGTAATCACGAAATGTCACACAAAAGTTTTTTTTTGTATTTTATTATAATCTTTAATGGAATATTCTGATGTTTATTAAATATTTTCATATTAATAAATATTACAATAAAAAATAATGAAATGGAATTTTTATTTTTACGTTCCAATTTGAAATATGTAACTTTGACAGACAGATATTAATTTCAATTCTTTTGGTAAAAGTAATAAGTAATCATTTCAAGAATTTTTCATCAGTACCAAATATTTTTTTCTTAAATAAAAGTAACTAATAAACTAGGTACGTAACTGTGCTTCTAAATCCTAATTGATTTTGTCCAACGCACTGCAATACCGTCAAATTCGATAGCATTAATATCCGGTATTCAGCTGTAACCGGTTAGCTGGAAGGCCTTCTACAAAATAGTGGGAAAAGGCAAGAAAGATGTAATTAATAATTATTGTTTTGCTATTTAGTGCGAGTTTAATAAGTGACAGATACCTCGAGCTATGCACGTCAAAGGGTAATGCCAAGTGATGCACATGATAGACATTGGTATTGTCATCACAGACAAAATAACAAAAGCTACTTTGTACATAGAGCTCGGTGGGACTTTTTAAATAAGAATTGAAATCCCTACTTTGGTAGTTCTAACAACCGAAAGGAAATAATAGAATGCCATAAACAATTGAGTGTCACAAAAAATCGGCTTTTGATGCCTTTGTACTCATTATAAATTGGTAATAAGAATATTAAAGTAGGTATTAGTATTTATTACAAAGATGGTAAAAATATGACATAGACTCAGGAGATGAGACTGACGAGACCTCTTTGCAATATTTTTACACATGAAAAATGTTTGGTGCTATTATTTACATAGTGCCATGAAAAATGATTTATTAATAGTGCTTTAAATTAAAAGGTATTTTTTTTTCGGTGGTTTTATCTACAAAAAATCTTCTAAGCTAGACCTTAGGTGGTTTTTAACCGACTTCTACAGTTTTAATTATTTAGGATCTGCAAAATTATTTACATAATTAAATTCTATTTCTCTGTTAATTTTAAAATTAATAACGTACTAAACTGTCTGAGCTACTTAATACATAATTAAATAAATAGCATTAAACCTAAAATAGAGAATTCAAAAGATACACAGACCGTCAAGAAATAAAAGGTTTCCTGGGCAAATAAATAAAAACGAACCATTAAATGAAAAGATATTGAAAAAAAACTGAGCTATACGTTGAAAAATAAAATTTTAAGTGAATTTATAATTCGGAACGCAGTTTACTTACTTCATTTTAAACAAAGACTATAGTTATTTTTTTTTATTATAATTTAAGTTTATATTATTATTCTGTATAGCTCCTTACAATATTAATATATTTTACAAAACATTTTTACACTAACATTTATTTACAGAAGTATCACAGGAATTTGTAAATTAATAAATATTTATTATGTGACGGGTTATGTCTTGACTAAATAAACTTGACTAGATAAATGGAACATTCAAATAATATTAAGTTATTAGGTATATATGAAGTTGACGACTAGTATTTCAGTATTACTTTTCAGATAATACATCAAGAGGATGGCAAGGCCTGTAACTTCTTACTCCTAAGCTGAAATGATTTTAAATCACAATTTAATATGCTGAACACTCAAATTTCGTTGACAGAATTGAGCATTCCGCGGGAGGCTTGGGCATTCCGAAAAATACCTTGGCAAGCCAATTAATGCTTTGCCGGACTGTCGGTGAGCATCGGCCTTTACAAGACATATTAAAACTAGAATTAGCAATTTCTTTATTTTACTTTCAACGGAACAACCAGAGAAACAAAGAATGTGCCCTGATTTAATTATTCAAATGTATTTTTCTTCCAACAAGTTAATGAACTTGTACTTACACTGCGTAGAAAACGGCTCTTTTATAATACAAACGAATTAAGAAAATAATGAGGAAGTTCTCTGTTAAAAATCTTTCTACTCCACCCATAAAATGTACAGTAACATTCATTATGGTTAAATTAAGATTATACTCGTCTTTGTTTCATTCTCAATGAGATAGGTTTACTTGTAGTACGGCTCATTTATATCACATCTTCATTACATAGTTTACAGCCAAAAACTGAACGTATCCCCTCGTGTCACGCGCACCTGTCAGTTATCTGTCAAATATCTTCATTGGTTTTTTATGTCACATAATGGCGTCATCTTTTTCCTATATTTTTTAATATTTTGTGTTTGTATTGTGAAAATACTGTTCCAAATAGCATAATAATGGGAAAAAGGAATTCACTAGATAAAATTAGAATATCAAAACGACTGAGAGATGTATTTTAAGCTAAAACTTGATTCAAGTCACGAAGAAGGTAAGAAAATACCTATAAAAAATGGCCGCTTTTAAAATGTTTTCTGTAACTATTTCATCAGAAAACTGATTCAAATACTTGCCTGATTATAACTATAGCAAATCAAGACCCTGTGTGCGTATTATAGCTAGTGAATATGAAAACATAGGGTGCGCTTTGTGTTTTTTGCGTTATGCACGTGCTACTGTGCTTGCAACCTACAAGTGCATGCCTGACCTGTGGGACGTTCTCCGGGAACGTACGTGGTCAACAATGGCAGTATTGGCAGTGAATAGCCCAACCTGTGGAGCGTTTGAAAACGCATTTGTGATGAAAAATTACTATAGTGAACAACAAGTGCATGCCTGACCTGTGGGACGTTCTGCGGGAACGTACGTGGTCAACAATGGCAGTATTGGCAGTGAATAGCCCAACCTGTGGAGCGTTTGAAAACGCATTTGTGATGAAAAATGGCTAAAGTGAGCAACACAACTTGTGCATGCCTGACCTGTGGGACGTTCTGCGGGAACGTACGTGGTCAACAATGGCAGTATTGGCAGTGAATAGCCTAGCCTGTGGAGCGTTTGAAGACGCATTTGTGATGAAAAATGGCTATATATGGTGAGCAACTTGCCTAGAACCTGTGGGGCGTTCTGCGGGAGCGCACGTGGTTTACAATGGCTATGTTGTGATTTAAGCAATCTGAGGGGTGTTCTTTAGGGACACACGTGGTTGACTATTTTCTTATAACCTTCAAGGGAAGTTCTGCGGGAACTTACATGGTTATATGGTACAATGTTTGTTGCCTTTACAGCATGAACTGTTTTCTACAGACACTGTAATAAATTCATTAAAACAATTCATCTGAAATTATTAGAAAAAACAAAAAATGTTTCTCCGGAGTTCATAAAAAATCTTCAAACAAAAGTTGTATTATGCAGATTCTAGTTGGTAAATGGAATGATTGAAGAACAGGTACCAGGTACCTCCGGAAAAGACATAAGATGTTCAGATTCGCAAAATGCTAGCCGTGGGTTCTCAACTGGAGAAATCAGGATAAGATTTACCAAAAATAGATTACCCAGGTATCTAATACTTACTAAGAAGCTTAACAAAATATGTTATTTAATAAGCATAATGAAGATGATGACAACATCAGGGTGTCATCGCCCTGCCTTGTTTTGACTCAGACCTTCAAATGTGTCTAGATACTCCGGAGCAAAAAATGTAACAAAGTTGAGTGATACTTTAAGGTATGATATATATGTATACATATAGAGGGGCATTTTTTCCCTGCTAGTAACAGTCATAAAGACATCAAGAGTTTTCTGCCTTATTCGGAGTCAGAAACATACTTATTTGGTGAAGACCCAATACTTCCGAAACAAGCAGCTTTAAAAACCAACCTCACTCCAAAAATGGGGGGGGGAGGCATCATCTGAGACACCAGTGGTTGAGAAAACATGAGAAGACCGGAGGATTCATCAGCGCTGCAAAATACACCCACAGGTGGGCATTTTAAAAATTAATTTATGTGATTGATAACTAATCATCACTTCTATTTGTGGTTATTATTTTTTGATAAGATTGTAACTACTTTACAACTTTATTTCATACTAAACCACACCAAAGTTACTTTTCATTGAAAGAAAAACTTTCCAAAGAGAAATCTTTTCAGATAATATCTGTAATTTATAAATATTTTCTGAGCAATAGAAATTGGTCAGAATACTAAAGCTTAGTTTACCAGTCTTTTATTGGTAAAAAGCCCATTGGAAGCTTTCCATTAATTTCTAAATTAGAAGTTGAAGTTTTTTGTTAAAACAGAACATTTCAAATGAAAAGTCTACCGCACTATAAGTGATATTTAACAGAAAAATGACTTTCTGATAGAGGTAGTTTTTTTTAAACAGGCTTATTGCCTGGTCAATATTTACACATATATGACATTATAGACTCTTCAAAGGAAATGGCAACAATTAATTGTTTTATGTTTTTTGGGTTACCTATATATAATGATAAACTTTTACAAGAAAGGTGAAAGATGCTTACAAAATGAGAGGCTATAATATATCAGTTTGTTTATTCCGAATTTCTGTTAAGAAATAATTCAGTTAACTGTAGATAAACAAGGAAAAACAAGATTCCTAACTAACAAACTAAACAACTGTTATAAGTTAAACATGTGAAGTCAACTATAGTCAGATTCCATGTTCAGATGAATGAAAATTTTACATCCACTTGCATGACACCTATTGAATATCTTGTCTTTTATTTAATAAGTTAATAATGAGAATAAATTATTATGGAATAGATACTACCTTGAATACTGCATGTTTAAACAAGACCTTGAATGGTAGTTCATAAACATAGTCAGAGTAAAGAATATTTTCAAGTTAGAAACTTTATTTTATTTTTTGACTGGCCTGTTGGTCTAGTGGTTAGTGACCCTGACTGCTATGCTAGAGGTTGTGGGTTTGATTCCCACCCAGGATAATGTTTTTCAATCATTTGTTCTGTGTCTGGGTATAATTTATCCCTAATATGTATTTATTTATCAGCATATATATAAGTATATAAGTATTTTTATCAGCTGTTTAGTACCCATAACGCAAACTCTGCTTTGTTTGGAACTAAGTGGCGTTGTGTGGAAGTTGGGGAATATTTATTTATTTACAAATACTTTTTCCACAAGGTAATTTCCAAGAGGTTATGGTTTTCGGAGGCATCTAAGCAATGGACTGAAAATGAAGCTAAGCTTCAAATTATATTTTAGATTCAATTGCTGCCTACTTAGTCTGTAATGCCTTGCAGGACACCCAACAGATAGTGAAATCTGATAGAGAATGGATTATATGACTACATTAACATACAATTGATTGGGAGGAGTTCAATATCCTACCTATCTATATACCATTACTAAAAATAATTGGCAGTGGTGTGATTACAAACCAAAGGGTTTTTTGATTTTGGTTTTCTACATGATTAAATTTTAATTAATAGCTGATTCTGAATCTAGAAGAAAAGTAAACATTACAAAAGCAGAAGGTACTGTTTGTACTTCATCCATTGTTCAGTCAAACCATGGTTCTCAATATTTCAGAGATTGTTGATACATTTACAGAGGCATTTTAACCCCTTAATTATCTCCTTGGCACTATCATTCTAGATTGTGACATGTCCTTCACAGGAAATTGAAATAAGTGTCAAGAATAGGTTTAATAGACTGAAAAGTAGTCCATATTGGATCGTAAAGTTAGTAAAATACAAAATGAAATGATTTTATTTAAATTTTTTTATTTTTAAAAGTATAGAATACTCTTGATTATCCACCTTAATAACTTAAAGAGTTATATAGGGTATTTATTACTCATAAAATAGGTAAGTGATCTCTTACAAACAACCGTTGAAGAATATTGTCATGTAAACATTTGTACATGTTTGGAGTGTGAACAAGCAGTTGAAAATTAATTACGTTAAATATTGATTGAATTCCAGTGCGTTTGACTTAAAACTGTGAATTGTAGCAGTACCAAGCCTACCATAACTTATGCTGATCAATATCATAATGAGACTCCTGGAAGAAGTTTTTTCCTATGAAAGTTTTGTTTATATTTGATCTGCTCTACCCTTGATCATAGGACCGCATAAGATGATAACATGAAAAGATTATTTAAAGGCTTCATAATAAGACCTCTTAAACTTAGATATACCTACTTGGGATGTTTTTTCATGTTTACTTAATTATGTTTTAAATAATTACATGCAACAACGTGATTTATACTTTGTACAACTACAGGTCAAAGGATGATAACAATCTCCATTATAAAAATAGAGTGATCCAATTAGACATAGGTAATCATAATTAAGAAAATTACAGCTAAGTATTACAATTGATATGATGAAGGATTAACAATAAATTAGGAGATGGACAATTACAAGGTTTCTATTTTTTGTTTCCTATTTTCACAAAACAATAGGTAAGTAGGTACCTACTAAACATTGTAACAAAAACGCTGAACTGTATAAGCTCCAGTGTCAGCCGTTGGATTACCAGGGCTATGGAAGAAAGAGTGAACTTAATATTAGCGCGTTTTTTCAACTTTCATTACATTCATTATGTAAGAATTTCAGCCGGTAAGGGGGTTTTTTAATATCAAGTTTATTATAAATTATACCTACACGTGAACTGAAGGGTCAACCATTCCTTCCTAAATTTCCAAAATGGACATATTAATAATAGACATTTTCCATTTTAGTTTTGACGAGTATGATTCTATTTGAATTGTAATTCGATGTTGTGTTTTTTATTTATTTTTTTTGATTCTTTTGGAAAATTTAAAATAACTCATTGTTATTTTTAATTATTTAATAATTATTGATTGATTTTACAACTTGTCTTTAAACATCTACAAGTAAACCTATCTCATTGAGAATGAAACAAAGACGAGTATAATTGAATAGTCAAACGAACTTACCTGTAAGTGAAGTTCGACGGTAATTATACGAAGTCTTTGTTTCATTCGAAAATGAGAAGAGTCCCACCCGACCCAAACAATACATGCTATCTAAATACAATTTTATGCATGGACCCCACGTTGTAAAACCAATCATTTGCTGTGAACTTAATGAAGATATTTGACAGATAACTGACAGGTGCGCGTGACACGAGGGGATACGTTCAGTTTTTGGCTGTAAACTATGTAATGAAGATGTGATATAAATGAGCCGTACTACAAGTAAACCTATCTCATTTTCGAATGAAACAAAGACTTCGTATAATTACCGTCGAACTTCACTTACAGGTAAGTTCGTTTGACTATTCAATCAAATCTACAAAGGACTTTGATTATATTTGTCAAATTCATCTATAGATATTAGTTATTTCTTAAGACAATCTGATTTCATGTTATTAATTACATAAATATATTTTCTATTAAAAATGCTAAGTAAATATTTGATTTCACGACAATGATATGAAGTTATTTGAACTTATGAATGTATCGATGATAAAAATAGTTTCTATGACACGAAATAATCTAACTCCTTGGCATTGTAGTGCAAGCGCTAATAATAATAAGCCTTTGCATGGCTAATTTACACTTTCATCATAATAACTGTTTACTTCTAATATCACAATTCATACAAAAGACGGCGCATAGTGTATTTCACGAGATTTGAAACAACGTTACTATTCATAATAATATTGCGGTGTTTAAATATAGGCCTGTTTGACCTTTATTAAGTATTTAAAAACAATCAAATTGTTATCGCGAAGGAAATAACGGCACGTCTTTTCACAACGAGTGGCAAACAAAGACTGACTAGTCCATCTATACACCCCTATTTTTTAATTAGTACAAACAAAATTGGGCTGTATCCGTACCTGTTACTGATCATATTTGCGTAATCAAAAGTAAAAAAAACGAAATTAAATTTTTAAACATTCCACTATTTATTTAAGGGGCCGTGCATAAAATTCGCTCGCTGGAGTTTAGGTAACATCAATGCGATGCTATATTTGTGTGTACTGTTCTCGAACACACGCGTAAAGCTCGAGCGTAGTGATCACTTAAACTGTTTTAATACTTTATATCATATTTTGAGTTTCTAAGTCAATTAAGACTGTTGAGAAATAATTCTCCAGAATTTTCGTGTATACATATTTGTTTACTATGTTGGTACACATGTTAAAGTACACAAGTTAAAAAATAGTACGAATATATAAAAAAAACTGAAGATATATTATATATTACTTTTAATATATTACTTTTAAAATTTCTTAAAAGTGATTCAAACCATAGAAAAAAAATACTGATTAGTCTTGAAATTTCCGGAAAGTAACGACATTGAATTTTTTATCCGTATGTTGTAGTAAAAATTAAAAAAGTGGTTCCCTCACGTGCAAGAAGACTATATACTGGCATTCGTAGGATTTTTTAATTTTCAAAATCTATTTCAGTTTCTTGTAACTAAATGATCAAACGTCAGTCTCGCGTCATTTTTTGGAAAACATGTGGGTGAATTTTAGTGATTTTCCATGAATACGTAATTTATTTCCAAAATTTAATTCCTCAACATGCAAAGCAAGGAACTCGTCTTTTCAAATCACAAATAGGATTGTATAAATTCTTCTTCGCTTTCTCACAAATAATTATTAAAGTTGATCAAAATCAGTCGATTTCAGGCACGGCCCCTTAAACTTAAATAACGAAAACAGCTGTTGGAGGCGGGGCACGAGCGAGATCACGCGAACGTGAGCGAGAGGTGACGATTAATGAATACTACTATGTCATGAATAGTCTGTACAATATTTCCATAAATTGGGTGACTTTTTGGGATGTGAACAAACGCTAATAACTTTGCTGTTTATGAATATTATTAATTGATACTTTACAAATATAATCAGAACACCGTCTAGAATAAGCCCTTTAAGTATTTGTACTAAATAAAAATTAGTAGTTTAATGTATATTTATTCCGCAACCGTGCAAAGTAGCTTAATCAAAAAGCGCGTCGTTTACGTCATTCTGAATGCTAAGAATGCCTTTTGTATGCATTGTGTAAATACTGTTTATAATCCCATACCAGTCTTCGGGCTTTCATACCACGTCACTTTTGTCAAGCAGCCCGTTATTGCTGTTGCCATCTTCTTGTCAAATGTGATACTCCCGGAGCGGGCGCACTGATTCGGCAGATGATCTTGGAGTAGGGTCCACACCTGACAAGCCAAGAGACCCACTCCGACGCACCACCATGGTTTTAGTTCCATAGTCTGTGACGAAGTTGTCGTTCCGTGTTGGCGTGTTCGCCCTGACGCTTTGGTAGCCGCAGCAGGGGGGATACCGTGACGTCAAGATCTTTTTGAAGGCTTCCCGAAACTCTGTGTTGAATATTGAGTAAATGATAGGGTTGAATGCTGAGTTTGAGTAGCCAAGCCACGTCAGGATTTTGAACGCCAAATCTGTAACAAATTGATTAATTATAGTCATACAATAGACTATTTGACAAAATTTTAGTTTTTAGTCCCTCATCTAGATTACAAGAAAATATTCGACAAGTATTTTTTCTTTTTTCACGTAATCAAAAAATAACGTCACGACAGTTATGACGTCACTAGCCAGTATAGCTTATGCTAGCTAACGACGTTACAAGCTCCCACTCCTCAATTACAAAAACAAAAAAATACGTGTCGAAAATATCAATTACAATAAGAAAAAAATACGTGTCGAAAATATCAATTACAAAAAGAAAAAAATACGTGTCGAAAATTTTCTTGTAATCTACATGAGGGACTAAAAATTAAAATTTTGTCAAATACCACGTTGACGGCACGGTTGGCGTTGTATGTTGCGGGTTCGGTTCGCACGGTACAAATATATTATTTGTAGGTATGCCCTAAAGGTAGTTTTTCCGGGTCAAGCAGTTTGTGTATGTGAGTTTAAATGTTTGTAAACGCACTCACAATACAGGAGCAATTCTTAGTGTCCGCAATGTTTATTAAAAAAAAACTTGAGAGGTGTCAATGGACACCCGGATGGAACGAAGTTATATAGTTAGTTATATTATTTACATATCTCTTGCTCTGTAAGTACACCCTTACACCCCTGAATGCCGGGGTGTATGACTATCATTACAGCATAGGTTTTGGAATTTGAAAAAAGAACTGTCATAGGTACTCATACTGCACGAAGAATATTTTTAAAAAGTTATTTTTTTTTTCTCGGTATCGATTAATTACTCGAATCGGAATCTAGACAATTTATTTTATAAAGATTTTAATTAAATACACATTTTTTTCTTCTTAATAAATGTTCATTGAAACCTGCTGTCTTGTTGTTTACTTACCTCACAATCGATATGTAAAGCAGAGTATTTATCTCGGGCGTAAGCATCAATTGCATACTCGGGTTAATTAGCGCCTTCGCTTCGCTCAGGCGCCAAAAACCTCGTATGCAATTGATGTCATACAGCCCTTGGTTAATAATCTACTATTGTTATGTACACAAAACCTCTATACACTCAACAAAAATAATCGTCGCGACACCACACTGTTCAATGCGAAATAGAAAAACGAAACGAAAATAACTGGCTTGCTTTCTATGAGAGAGAGAGAGAGAGAGATAGACAGAGAAACATACATTTATATCATAAAAGTTACAACTCCCGGTCTTCATCCTCTCTCTCTCTCCCTCCCTCCGTCTCCCTTAACAACTGGCACACAAACAACAAACACACACACACACACAACAGAGAAACGCACGCCGCACGGCCCACAACTACAGCAAAAAGTGTCGTTACAACTTTTCGTATGTTTTTTTTCCGTCTAGTCCCCTTTCGTAACGCGCGATAAGGAACTTCGTTCCAAAACTATTTTAGTTTATAAATCTCCTTGCTTACGTTAACATTAAAACACGTTAGAGGAACATTAAAATACGTTGAAGTAGGTTATATTTTGTGAGGATTTTATAATGTTTCAGAAAGTCTATTAAAGGTGGTCTCAAAGTTTTATTTTCATAATTTTCTTTGATGTCTGCAATATTGTTTTATAAAATTTGATAATGTAAAGGACGATAGTTTTTAAAGTATCAACAGAATGAACATTATGCATTTTAAAAGAACCATAAAATGTTTCTAATACTAGTCAAGTGAGGTTGGTGTTTCACCATTTGACTATTTTGAGAAAAGCAAGAAACACCAAAAGTAAACAGAGATCACAATTACTCATAAAGTTTGAGGCATTTGGTTAGATCATGTGTGACCATTATCTGATCCCCAAGATACAGACTAAGGTCAGTTTCTTCAAACACCACGGGTGAGATGTACTATATTATTAATAAACTTTATCTTATCTTATTATAAATGCAAATTATAATGCCTAAGATGGTATATTGAGGAAAGAATCACACATATATCTGTCTAGTAAGACGCACGCCTTTGTCAGTAGGTAATCGAGTAGCTGAACTCAGAACTTAATGAGTTCAACAGTGATTGTCTTTTGTCATTTTTAACTTAAAAAGTACTGATTCTCAGCCTTATTTAAAAAAAAACAGTCTAGATATGGTTCAAGAAAAGAAACAGAAATAAAATGGCATAGTTCTCACAATATTCACAATAATTAAAACAAAATAAAGTAATTGGTATTGTAGGTATGTATTGAACTTCGTGTAATTAATTAAAGCAAAGACTTGTATATGTTTTGTTTGACGTATGGTTTACAAATATTGGCACATTAACCAATAGAGTTATTAATTGAATTAAATAGGTATGTGCGCTAGCTAAAACAGAATATTCAGTTTGTAAAATTAGTGTTGATTTGAAATACACATTAGTGCTTGGAAATGGAAGTTATAATTATTTTGCATTAAGTATTCATCAGCTCAATCCCAATGTTTGCAAATGATAACAAATTAATTTTAAAACCTGGAATTATAATCATGTAATGTTATTTTGACAATGTAGTTATGCTTAATGTTTGGGTAACATAAAAGTACGATACTATAATGGCAAGCATAGTGGTCAAGCGATTGGCTCCTGACCTGCGTATCGCGGGTTCGTTTGCCAAAGGGAACGAATATTTGTATGGCCTACAAGTAGGTTTTCCGGGTCTTGTTCTTTATACATACAAACATACATACATAAGCTCACTCCTTTTTCCCATGGGGGTAGGCAGAAACTACAGAGCGCCATATGCTACGATTCTTACATACTTCTTGTTCTTTATGTTGGTGCATTTTATTGTACGTAAATGTACCTATGATACAGGACAAATTCCCAGTGTGGGGAAATTTAAAATAAAAAACCGGACCCAAATCAGTTCACTTCTTTAACAGCTACAGTGCCACACACACACACACACGCACTGCCAAAAACCCTATTTTTACGTCAAGGGTAAAAAAGGAATCAAAAGTTTTCGCTTAGTATATTGATATTATAATGATTATACAGGTGGTCGGTTGGTATGGAAAAATTATGATCATTAGTTACTATATAGACAATTTATTATATATTATTATAATAATAATAAGTTGATAAAGTAGAAAGAAAGAAAGAAAAGTGCGTTTATTGGCATCACAACAGAAATACACCTTAAAACTATAAAATACAGGGATCATAATGCCAAAAGGGCCTCAGCTCAGCATAATGTCAGATGAGAACACAGGGTGTACTATCTGACGCTGATTTTCAGCTGCAACCCACGAGTGCCATACGCAAGAATAACTAACACAAAAATAAATAATAGAACAGTGCGTTACCGTTATAAAAAATATTATACATTAAATTAGCTAGAAGTGAAGATAAAAAAGCTTTATACATATTCAAATAAGACTTTGTTATGTGCATTTGTGTGTTTGTGTGTTTGTGTGTTTGTGTGTTTGTGTGTTTGTGTGTTTGTGTGTGCGTGTGTGTGTGTGTGTGTGTGTGTGTGTGTGTGAGTGTGTGTGAGTGTGTGTGTGTATGTGTGTGAGTGTGACTGCATTGCTCTTTATAAATACGAAAAATAAAACCCGACCACTGAAAAATCACGCTCTAAAAAGTATGAAACAAGAAAATATTCTCTTATACTATACTCGTAAGATACGGGTATACGACAACGATTATCTTATAAGGCTTATAGGATAACCGTGGTCATATGCTCCTATGTCCTAATTAAAGCATTCACAGACTCAAAAGACGTTTTTAGACACTAATCTGTATAGTTATCACATGATCTATAATCTATATATCTATCTATCTATTCATCTATATCTATACATATAATAAATCTGTAGAAGTAAAATTTCTGTACATTGAAAATATCAAAAAAATAAATAGCAGGGGGTGTTACTAGACCGACACCGAACCCAAAAATATGATTAAAAAAATTTTTGTCTGTCTGTCTGTCTGTCTGTCTGTCTGTATGTTCAGGTATCACGCAAAAACTACCGGTTCGATTACGATGAAACTTGGTGTACATATTCTTTAATATCCTGGGCACAACACTGGGTACTTTTTATCCCGGAAAAGTATATACAATAAAAAACAAACTTAATTTTGCGGTTCGACCCCTAGACCTGACTACTGTACCAACCGCAAATTATAAGTTTGTCGTAGGTTACGTCACCCGCAGTGGAGTTCACCAAGGGGCGCTGCACACGGCTAAGATAGTATAATTTTATCTTAAGATACAATATAGTTCGCCATAAATTCAATGGACTATCACACACTACTAAGATAATAAATAATATATTCAAAATTAATATTGGAGGATTATTGGTGATCGATACTGATGCCAAAAATGCAATCAGTAAATGTTTTGTCTGTCTGTCTGTCTGTATGGTACACACATAGTTCAAAAACCATTATAGGGATTTTAACCAAACTTGGTACGGTTGTAATCAATACGCCTGGACAGGTTGATCTTAGTCTCAGTTGTTTTACACATGGTCGGTTGTACGTCGCTCTTTCCCGGGTCAGTAGTTCCAGAAATCTTTATGCATACATACCGGAAGGATCAACTTTGAAAGTAGTCTATCCGGAAGTATTCTGCTAAAATGATTACGTTTATATATCAACGCACAACCCAAACCTCTGGTATTAGAGACATGAAACTTGAAAGGGTGTTCTTAGTGAAAAGTATCCACTTTAAAACGACTTTTGGAAATTCAACCCTTAAAGGGAAAACATAGGGGACGGAAGTTCGACATCCACGCGGGCGAAGCCGCGGGCAAAAGCTAGTGTATATATATGTCGTGGAAAACGATATTCTTGAATAATAAGTTGTGAAGTTGATTAACTTAGTACAGAGTCTATGGTGACCAGCGTGACGTTACTTGTCATTTGAAAAATGGCGCGAATGTGTTTTCGGTAATGTCACGTGGACAGAGTCGTGCTGGTGCGTGGGAGCTGGGCAGAGCTCAGTTTGATTTGAGACACCGACCAAGACACACATCCAGCACGAAACTGTCAGTTACCTAGACTTCAGTTGTTTTGTGATTAAGATTGTTAATTGAGGTTATTACTGCAATGAAGATTGCTATTCTACGTTATGAACTCTGTACCACAAAACCCCTATCGGTGTCAGCTCATCGCTCAGCCATCGCTGACGCCGACATCAGAAGTGGCATAAAGAACCTGCTTCCAACTTTACTGGCGAGCTTCACCGAGATGTGATGAGATCTTCGTCGTGATGCACCAGAAGAACAAGATGCAGTGATCGAAGTCTGCTTGCTACATCGGGCTCCATCAAGAGAGTATGCGAGGTGCAAGATGCGAGGCTCCTGCAGCGCGGGTTGGCAGCGCGGCGGCGCGCGGGCGGCAGCGCGGCGGTGCAGCGTGGCGCAACTACAGATGTGCAGTTGTGCACGAAATAACTGGTATTTTCTGGTAGTAACAACAATCCGGTGAGTCGTGTAATTTTTGTTTTGATTTCGGTAGGTACCGGATGTTGTCTTGCTAAGTTGTACTATAGTCGCAATTTTAGAGGTCAATGCGAACGTTTGTGTAAAGGGCATACCTAGGTAGTACCTAGTAGTACATACCTACAAACATAGACCTAGTACCGAACGAATTATTTACGAAGTTCTAAATAGTGGCAATAGTTTATTTTATATGCGGGTAGCGCGTAAAAAAGATAATTAATCATTTCAAATAGGTGTGTGATGGTAATGATCGTTCGAGAAATGTTTTAAGGAGGGTATCGCAATCAACAAAATGTTTGTTGGTTAATTCGAAACAAAAATGTGTGGTGGATTATGGGTGTTTACCCAATCACTTCTTTGTTTTAAAAGTGTCGATACCGCGGGTATGTACAGAGATCCTATATGATTACTTTACGTTATGAATATTGCCATAATTTTAATTAGGTAATGGTTTATCGTGCAGGGGTTGAGTACCCCTTGTGAATTGAGAATTAGACTTCAAACTCAAACCTTATCGTCTATAGGCAAGCTTAAAAACTCAGCCTAGACAAAAGGCAATAAATAGTGTCAAAGGTCAAAGGTCCAGGAACTATTGGATGCTTACGGCATGCGTCCGTGTCAGTCCCCTATTAAGAAAGCTATTCTTTTAACAAAGCATCTAATAGATAGGCTACTTGAAGTTAAATTAGCAAAGGGCTATTTTAATGCGTTAAATTGACAATAATGCGATCGAGATATTGTTTAGCGTTTTGCCTGGGGTCTGTTTACGTAGCCATATTTTGTTACGTTGTTATACAACAGCGATCGAAGTTGTGACATTTAAAACTCAGTAAGTAAATAGACCGAACCGAACCGAGAAAAAGGCTTCAAAACCTGAACCTTAACCTCTGACGTCAACCTTACAGACTAAGTCGGACGAAAGGAAAGTAGTGTGATAGGTACTCAGTTCAAAAAAACTATGGTGAGGTACTGTTATTTGCCCTAGTTAAGCCCTGTTTCTTAAACCTGCTACTTTAGCAAGGGTTGAAAGGCTGCTGGGTGTATAATAAACGCCGACTAAAGCCGGATTTTCCTTGAACATTTCGAAGTGTTCATTTGTGAAGCGTTATGTAAAGTTTCTAGGCTATGATATCATAGCAAAGGTGAGCTGAAGCTTAGTTAAACTGCCTTTCTTGATAACATTCACCATGTTAGGCGGTTCATAGGTTTTTCGTATAGGTTTTCGTTTTTTTAATTTACCCTCACTTTTTTTATTGATGACTAGTAAACAATTTGGTCCATATAATTGGAAATTGGGACACTGACAGATAAGATAACAAATCATTTCAATTTTACCGACTATACCTGGTTGATTATTTTCTTATTATGAACTCTTAATTTAAATGAGATTGAAATTCAAACTGATGCAAGTGCGGCGCTATTCCCTTTATTTTGTAAATCGTATGGAAACCTTGTTGATATCACCACGGTATCAGAAAGCTGGTTGTTGGCCTAAATTTAATTTGAGCAAAGCTTAAAATCGGTTTGACCACAATATTAGGACCAGGTTTTTAAATTAGCTTAATGATTGTATTTTAATTAAAAATGAGGACAGAAGTCAAACTAAATTAGATTCAAGTATGAATGCCCCGATCACCAAGTTCCTTGAGAATTGAATGACACAGTGGTAGTGAAACCACATTTGGTTAATAGCTTGTATACTCGTACTCGAACCTTCGGACCGCACCTCATGAGTAACATGTGGCGATGGGTCTATAAGGAATCGTTGGTGCGATTTCTGTCTGTGTTGGTGCACAACGCGCTTCATGTGTTGTAGCACATATTGCGTTAGATTTTTGAGAGTCGTTGGTGCGATTCTCTTCGTGTTGGTGCACAGATTTTAATGAGTTTCATGAGTTGAGTATGCATTGCTTATAAATGATGATAAAGAGTAACAGAACTGTTAGAGTTACTGTGTTGTAACTTATTGGTCGGAACTTTACAAGTGCGCAGTGCGCTGTGAACCTAGGATAAACAAGGTAGTGTAGTTACTAGCGGAGTTCAATACTGTGCTTAGACATGTGAAGTACCAATAGGTTATTATCTTGTTTATTAATGACACAAATTCATTTGAATAAACTGATGTTTCACCGACTAGACGACTGTCCAAGATAGTCGTGAGCGTCTATTAACTGAATTACAATCGCGATTAATGGGTGGTTTACCATTCACTCTGGTAACTTACAAAAGTTCCAACTCGTACTCGTGTTGTTTATCGCTGTCCTTACCAACTCGATCTTCGCGAAGTAAAGATAGTATCGTACGACTATCCGACAGCGTAGTTCCCGCTTTTCTAACCTGTTTCTTCTTCTCGAAAAGCGTGATGGTTTCGTGTGTCTGTCCGTAGATGATTGACAGTCAAATTTAGATAGTAGGTACTTTGGGTAAATTCCCACTACCGTGTGAAGAGATCAAACTTCTTAGGTCAATGGTAATGAAAAACGTTTCTCTAAGTTCCGTTTTGATAGTACCTACTAAAATGAAACTTAAGTGTTAGTAACTTGGTTTACATTAAAAATGAAAAGCCTAGCTTAACTAAGCTTGACCCGAAGTGAAGGTTCTTTTAAACGCTTGCGGGCGACCAGTATGTTGTAAAGTCAAGTCGTAAGATGCCAACCTGTGAAGTTCAAACGAGTTAGAAGAAGAAAACAATGTTTCTGAGGGCAAAAGAACCTCAACAGACCTATGATACGCTTGTTGGCTTTCCGGTAAATCCGCATCCATAAGATGCAATCGCAACTGCATACGTTGTCGTTCAGGGCGTGATGAGCGGCTTGTGGTAGCGGGGACCTGGGCCTTGAAAGAGACTATTTTGTACGGTCATGTAATGACTTGAGGGTCGCGGACTCTGAGGTGATAACGATATGGGTGGCAGTACCGAATTGTCAATAGCTGTGGCAGGGCCATGAGTAGTGTTTTTATTTTTGAAATTTGATAATTATGAACTTTCCGTGTTTAAGTTCTAAAAATGGCTTAGTTAAAGTTCGTTTAGTTATTGTGAGTACTGAGTAGTCATTACTAGGTAATGATTATCTGTAAAGTTTTGGAATACATTTCATCTTACTTAACGTATACTCTATGGATTAAGTGTGAGGGTTTGGTGACCGATCCAGTTGCGCCGGAGCATGTAAGAGGTGCGCGTGGTCTGCTTTTTATGCGCAGGATATCCTTTCCGAGGGGTAGCACTTACGCGGCTGAGATGGTTAGCTTCTGGGGTTGGATCACAAGCCGATGGCCTGTGTGGCAATGACTAGCCTGAGTGGCAATGACTAGCCTGTGTGGCATTGACTAGCCTGTGTGGCGATGACTAGCCTGTGTGGCAATGACTAGCCTGTGTGGCAATGACTTGCCTGTGTGGCAACGACTAGCCTGTGTGGCAGTGACGAGCCTGTGTGGCAGTGACGAGCCTGTGTGGCAGTGACGAGCCTGTGTGGCAGTGACGAGCCTGTGTGGCAGTGACAAGCCTGTGTGGCAACGACGAGCCTGTGTGGCAACGACGAGCCTGTGTGGCAACTGTGAGCCTGTGTGGCACCCGTGAGCCTGTGTGGCACTTGTGAGCCTGTGTAGCACCCGTGAGCCTGCGTGGCACCAGTAAGCCTGCGTGGCACCTGTGAGTACCTATGTGTGGCACTCGTGAGCCTGTGTGGTACCTGTTAGCTTTAGCCTGTGTGGTATGTGAAAGTCTATGTAATACCTACTATGTCGTGCATTTGCATAGCACTATCTTAGTACACTTTCAGTTCTAGTAATGTTATCGGTCTTAGTGAGGATTCATTCTGCCTGGATTTGTTTCGATTAGAGGTGTCAAGGTTTGACATACACCCTTGGAAATTTAGTTGTGGTCAGAATGACCGAGTTTTGAAGTATGTGAAAAATGCGTGCGTGCGTGTGTTTTGAAGTATGTGACCAATACGAGCGTGCGTGCGTATACGTGTTCTGTGTGTGTGTGTGTTTATTTTTAGTAGACACGAGGACGTGTGATGGTCATGATGGCCGTGTCGTGGAAAACGATATTCTTGAATAATAAGTTGTGAAGTTGATTAACTTAGTACAGAGTCTATGGTGACCAGCGTGACGTTACTTGTCATTTGAAAAATGGCGCGAATGTGTTTTCGGTAATGTCACGTGGACAGAGTCGTGCTGGTGCGTGGGAGCTGGGCAGAGCTCAGTTTGATTTGAGACACCGACCAAGACACACATCCAGCACGAAACTGTCAGTTACCTAGACTTCAGTTGTTTTGTGATTAAGATTGTTAAGTGAGGTTATTACTGCAATGAAGATTGCTATTCTACGTTATGAACTCTGTACCACAAAACCCCTATCGGTGTCAGCTCATCGCTCAGCCATCGCTGACGCCGACATATATATCTATTGTTCATCGGCACGTGGTGCTCCTCAAGTTCCGAGTTGAGCTCACGATTACTGACAAATGCTTGCACTGACTGATCTGGTCCCCTCATTCTGTGTGGTTCTTTCCTCAAAAGACCATCTCAGACACTTATCTGCATGGATCTTACATGATTTGACCAAACTAATGTCTGGACTTTAAAAGAGACTATGACCTCTGAGTTTCTTTCGGTGCTTCTTCTCAGAGTAGTCAAATAGTGAAATACCGATCTCATTTACTAAAAAGGGCGACGTGTAAAAGTGTTTGTAAAAACCTATTTACAAAAATAAATATCATTTATCATCACCTCAGATTCACATAATGTATGTTGTCATGGCTATGATGAATTGTTTTTAGTCTGTAGTCTGTCACTGTACTTGTTAAAATAAAAATGAAATCTGACAAAGATAATGTCTGAACTTTGAAAGAGACTGTGACCTCTGAGTTTCTTTCAATGTTTCTTCTCAGAGTAGTCAGATAGTGAAACACCGACCCCATCTACTAATTAAAAATGACATGTTAAAGTGTTTGCAAAAACCTACTTATAGAAATAAATTTTATTTATCATTGTTATGTTAGGACAATACAAAACCTTTAAAAGAAGCCTTCTTTTTGCTCCGCTGTAGTCAGGTATAAAGTCTTATTTTTGCTTCGTCGTAGTCGGGTACAAATAGATACATATTACCTATAGAAAATCCAACAAAATGCAATATAGGATCCGACATTTATGGCCCTCACCTTTCTTTTAATAATTAATGAACAGCGTTTAAAAGAAGCGCGCTATGAGATTAATATTTACTTTGAACCGGGTCTGGCTTATTCTGCCTTCAGGGAGTTATAATGAAAATGCAGGAGAAAAGGCGGTCTCAACCATCTATTCACGTAAACGTTTTGATTTTCTAATAGTTTGTCAGCTAAGGCGAGGTTCAATTTATTTAATCGTTTGAGAAATAGAACGCTTTTTATATTGCTCCCGGTATTTTTTTAATTTATTGGCATAACTACACTCGAGTGAAGGTAAAATAGATTTTATAAGGGCCACGTTGTCAGAGTGAATAGCGTAGTTTAATTGTGTTTTTTTAAAGAATGCACAAGTAAAGTTGAAACGTTGGTTTTAGACCAGGGGTTATTGAAATGGTAGGATGAAACCCATTGGGAAAAGAAGGAAATATAGCAAAAAAATGAAAGGAAAAATAATTTACGGGCGATCGGCGACGGTCGGAAAGTGGTAGGGGGTGAGTTTTTAAGGGTATTATTTCGATTCCTGACAGAACTACAAGTTCTATTGAAAAAAGAAATGGCAAAGTTGTAGATGATAATTATATAATATAAATTGTTATATAATTATAAATTGTTTCACTTACAAAAGCACAATTTGTTTTTTTTTTATTGAACATGTATTGTGAAAATAATTGTTGGCTGACCTTAAATAAATAAATAAATAAAAAGATCTACAACTTTTGCATTTACAGTATTTTGACATAATCTCAAAATGTATGTGAAAAATTCAAATAAACAAGTTTTTAGTCGTAAATTGAAAATACTCTTTTCAATTATAATAAAAATAATTTCAAAATTTTCTCTGGACGTTTTAGTATATGTATATCGGGTGTGAGCTGGTGCTAAGCGAAACCAAGGCTTCACGTAATTTATTTATTATTTATTTAAACTTTAAATAAAACTGTATTTTCTACCAGTCTACCCTAAGGTGATGTATAGATGGAAAAAATGAAGGCAACTAAATAAAAAAAAAAATAAGGACAAACAACTGATAAAATTAAATACACAGTATAAAGTCAAGAGACATAAAATACACTCATAGAAAAAAGCTAATATGCCTAACAATCAACTGTGTGCTGAAAATAATAATGTGTAGCGATCCATCTCGTCACTTATGAACTAAAGATTAAAGATTAAAGATACCGGGCTGGTATCCGCAACTCCACGTCAAAGCGCGTATTTTGCGTATGGGCTATAATCTACCACGCGGGCCCAGTGCGAATTGGTAGATGTCACATGTCTTCGAATTATTGGTTCTAGGACATGCCGGTTTCCTCACGATGTTTTCCTTCACCGTTTTTGAGAGCAGTGGTGATGAAATAAATTGCACAAAGTATTGCGCCTGCCTGGGTTTGAACCCACGACTCACTGTTTGTAAGTCGGGGCCGCCACCATTGGGCCACCGCTGCTCCCACTTATGAACTAATGATTGACATCCTACATCGCGGTATTAAAGTTATCCGCGCAATTTGAACGTATACAAGTTCCCGACAACAACCGTCGGGCAGTAGTTAGCCCACCAGACACAACACCAGTCTGGTCGAAGGATCCTCCCTTTTCAATGGTGGATGAGGAACTTTACTCCCTGTTCCTCATACCTCCAAAAATGTTTAATTGTGAGCTTTTTTTGTTCTGTACCATATCTGAGATCTTTATGGTTACGGAGACAGTAAGAGATTTTTTGTTAGATCTCTGTACTTACCTACTGTTGTTATATTGGTGCACAATGTTTTCATTTATTTTTACCTTAGTTTTAGATTTTTGTTTTCAAGGTTCAGGTCCTGTAATAAGCGTTTCAAATAAGAATAGGAACGTCAATGACCTCTATCTGTCAAATGTCGCTAGAAAAGTACGGCCTGCATCGAAACCTTAATCGCGTATCAATTACTATTCGCGTTTATTTATTGTTTACATATATATAAATAAATTAAATTTACTTCTCTCCAAATTTCTTACGGAATTGCACCTACCACTGTTTGTCTCTGCATGACCTAAAGGTTGACTGGTAGAAAATGCCTAAGGCATTAAGTCCGCCTATGTACATTTGTGTGCTTGAAGTATTAAATAAATAAATAAATAAATTATTTTCTTTTTTTTTGTTTTACCGAGTTGAAGTTATTCAAAATGAAAAAAATGTCTTAAATTAATTAGTCTTATGGAGTGCTTACGTTATATTTATTACAATTTAGAAAATTATTCTTTGAGAATTCGTAAAAAATATATATTTAGAAATAACCTTGTTTTGCTGATCTTACCTAATTTATTCGAATTGACAGCTATGACGTCACAGCATGGCGCAAAGTCATTCCTATTCTCATTTGAAACGCATAGTACGTGTGTCAAATAAATAATGCCTTTCTTTCTTTTTTCTTTCTGAACTTACTCACCCGGTATACACGTTTTACAAAACGCAGCGACAATGTTGACACAGAAGAACGGCACCCAGCAAAGAAGGAACACTCCCATGATGATGCCAACAGTAATGGCTGCTTTGTGGTCGGACACGTGGTACGGCGACGAGTGGACGTGGGTATGCACGCGGGTCCGGACGGACTTTGTTCGGTTGTCGGGCATCTGAACCGTCCTGGTGACGGCCCGGATCGACTTCACGTGTTTTTGAGCGTAGCAGTATAGTCTGTGGAAGAAGGTTGTTGTTAGTGTGCGTTGTCAATTAGTATATAGGGTGACTGGTAATTAGTGACCGATACTTAAACACGTGGTTGTACTCATGAATACGAATAACTTTCCCAAATAAACTACTTTTTATAGTCATTAACTTTCAATTAATTCAATTACTTCAGTACTGCGCAACGGGAGCGGTGGGGGTGGCGGGGGAGCGTGTGACGCTACTACTACTAGTAGATTTTGCCCTTCCCGCAGTCAGACCGTGACAGATAGATCGTGCCGATTTGAGCCTACTGTGATCGATCACAGGCGCGCGCGCGGGTATTTCAAACAGTGTTTTTGTTATTTAATTGTGTTATAAGTAATTGTGTATAACAAAAAAAAGTTTATTTGGGAAAGTTTATTGAAATCATGAATACAATCATGTGTATAAGTATCGGTCACTAATTACCAGTCATCCAATATTAGAAGGAGAGTATGATAAGGGTAATAAGAAGCCCTAAAGTCAAGCAACCAGTATTACCCATAGGTACCTTCTGTGTTACAGGTAGTTCAACTTATCTATACTTTTCTTGAAATCAAATTAAAAATTCAATTAAAACCAATTCATATTTAAAATATATTAGACGGCCATTGGTTGAAAGGCAGGTTTTTAATATAATATTTTGATCTCATTATGATTGTGTCAATTGATGTAGGTACTAAATTCTTCAGTACCTAGAAGTTTTGCGAACTTTATAAGAAACTTTAAAACTTTGGATTTTATTTCGATAAGGTTACATAAATGCCAAAAGTAATGAAGTACTTAAACAAATATTTTCTATGACTTGTCTCTTTAATATTTATTAAAAACAATTTATAATAATTTATTTTTGCAGTTGTCTTTTACGGTCAGACTAGTATATAGCTCCCTAGACGACGATAAAAATGTTATTTATGTCCTGCCTATTTATATTTAAATGATGTGTACCTATGCTGCTCTTTCAAACCTTTAGTGCAATGATACACAATGATAGTTGTATTTTCAGTTTTGTGGTTGACCAAGGTTGTGGTCATTTGCAACTTCATGTAGTCTGAGTTAATATAAAAAAATGTGCAAATTTTAATTTGGTGTTAAAATCTAATAATAATATTATGTTCTAAATATTTCTGTGTATAAAAGTTTTGGAAACTTTATAAGAAAGTTTACAATTTCGGATTTTATTTTGATATTGTTAATTGTGAAAAGTAATGAAGTACTTAAAATATTTTCTATGACTTTTTTTCTCGTATCAAAACAAGTAATGATAATTTATTTTTGCAGTTGTCTTTTACGGTCAGACTGCTTTACATATACCACCCTAGACGACGATAAAGCTGTTATTTCTGTTGTGACATCACTAATTAGTTAATTAGTAGTATGCACCTCACTAGATATTATCTATGTATCCGCTTCCTAAGGAGCGTCACTTCATTGTCTGTCCCCGTCTGTGAAGCTGCTACTACTTACTGTACGACTGTGTAATATACTGTGTGTCGAAATAAACCAAGTCAACCTCAACGGTGTCTTATTTAACAAGATTACGAAAAATAACAATTTCCAAAACTTTTTTGCACAGAAATATGTACCTACATCCTTCGACGCAATTTCAATAAGATTTAAGCACTAAATTAAAATTAGCACGACCTTTTTTTTATTAAAAAAATGTCATTTTTCATTGATTCGTATTAAGGTCACGAATTTGTGCTAGGAAAACTGTTAACGTCATTTTTACGTAAACGGAAAAATCGGATACTAAAAATAAACGTAGGTAGTCAAGACTGTGAGTAGACACAATGAGAAATCCTATTAAAATAAGTCTCATAAAATAATCCCTAGAACAGACAACCCACAATATTTAACCAAGTAAACAAACGAAATTACTTAAAATAATTTATTTACCTCTAACACAAAATTACAATCTAACATTGTGATGAAATTACGTCAGTACAAGCCCGTAAGTAATCCTCTTTAATTTATTAGTACTCAAAAGTATATATACAGGGTGGAACGGGCATGGTTGCACATACGGACATCATCCCTCTTATTATAAAACGTGGTTATAAAAAGTACCGGGTACAAGGTTTAAACCATGGACTTGAATAAACGTTTTTACAAAACGAAGTTTATCGTTAGTCCTAGAACTATCTATGGTACTAAAGTTAGACCATCGTGACCCCTAGTTTAAGTATGGTACTAAATTGTTAAACGTCAAATTCTTAATTAACGTTAATACCGTAACAAACCTAGACCTTTTAGTTATGATCCTGGACCCCCCAGCATTGAATGAAATTATCGTCGGGTTTTTTCTAATATCCAGGTATTTTCTGTTCTTCTTTTTACTTTAAACTGTAAGTATAGAATCGTGATTTCCAACATAACACCAAGCCTGAAGTCAACGAAGTGTTAATCAGAGGTGTACCTACAGTACACCGACATGTCACCAGATATGCTTAAGGTCAAACACACGACTTGCTGTCGCCCATTTTACCCGCTAGATGGCACTGTAGTCAACATTTTTAGTTAATTTTGTTTTATGTGAAAGTAGCATATTAGTAACTCGTACTTGTTTGTTTCGTACATTAGGAATACAAAAAAATGCCTCAGTCAACCCAATTCGACACTTTGCCCATAAAAAAACACAGGTAATTTATTCACACAGACTTTATTAATGAATATGTGACGAGCTTATTGTCATTAATCGGGCACAAATCCAAATTCTGGGCTACCACTGAGAAATTCCAGATGGAAGAATCCAGTAACTTTTTGCATGACGCGTCGATTGAACCCGGGACCTCGTGCTCAACAGCAGCGTTTCCAACTACTGGACCAACTAGGCTGTCGAAAAACCTCATCGGGTTACATTTAAATGATGTATTTTCATAGGTTTTTACGACGAAAAATTTCTACGCTAGGGTTTCTAAAACAAAATGGTGCCCCGTGCTCGGATGTGCGGTGATGTCGCTTCCACCCTATATTAAGCAAGAAAGTCTAGTTATTCGAAAAATCTGGTAATGGAATGTGTAGCGGTTGGTACTGCTAATAGTTGTGGTGTACTGAACCCACTTTAATTAGGCTCGACTCTCCGTGCTCTGTTTATATTTCAATGTACTACATGGACGTAATTTCGCTCAAAAGCCTGGAGGCAACATGCTCCGGTGTATTTTGAGAAAGGATGATGTACAAAATGTTTAAGGCGTCTCGTAATAATTGAAAGAAAGAAAAAATAACGAAAGATTGCGTATACTGGCATTACGGAAAAATAAATTATGTTTCTGATATCACTAGGTAATTATCTTAGTAGAAAACGGGAGTATTTTTTTTAAACCGACCTTACTATCATCACTTGCTGAGCTCTTTCATAACCAACTTTTGAACAAAAATGCTACACACAGGATAGATATAATCCTAACTTTAAAATCGTCAGTTTCGACATTACGTTTACATCAAGAATTTGTTTGAGGAAGACTACTACTCTTACAATTCTTCCTCAAATGTAACATCAGTAAAAGTTAAAGTCAAAGTCAAATCATTTATTTCAATTAGACCCATGAAAGGCACTCTTGAACGTCAGACAAAAGGCATTTTTGAGTACCTACCTCTAGTTAGAATGCTGTTGCAAAAAAAAACGAAAGACTAAAAAAAAATATCTTTGACACCAGCAGGTCTAGACATATTACAAATTCTATTTCTATTATAAAAAGAAAATGGTGTATATAGAATCAGCTGTTTGTCAACTGTCAAGTGTATTTTTCATTTTCAGACATATTACAAATTCTACTCGTGAACACTTGACAGTTGACAAACAGCTGATTCCATAAAATATATGCCATTTTCTTTCTATTGTCGCCTTATCGATTACGATAATAGAAATATAATTTGTAATATAGCTAGGCCTGCTGGTTAGTCACTAACTATACGAAATGAAGAAGTGCGAATGTTTGAAAAAATCCCCAATCTCAAAATATCAACTCAATTTTTAAGTCAAAATGTACAGACGCCAGCACATCAACCTACCACAAACAGTAAAATTTTCCCAATTGAACATGGACTTTATTTTTATTTGAATAAAGTTGAAAACCTATCAAAGGAATTTGACACATTGGGGTAGGTTGATGTGCTGGCGTCTGTACGATTTAAAAATAATAATAATAATAATAGTTCATTAGCGAAAAGTTACATTTCTTGACACACAGGTTAGGTTAAAGAGAGTAAACGACTCCTAAACTAGAAAGATCCTGTATCTTAGGTGGCCTATGTGACAAAACTTTAGTTTTCCCTCAGTCCCTCATCTAGATAGCATTTCTTTTTCAAATTGATGGAAAACTGCTTAGATTATGCGCATTAAAGTTGAGGAGTGGGGACTTGTAACGTCATTAGCTTGCAAAAACTGTGTTGGCTAGTGACGTCATGCGACATTTTAACTCGATGTATCGCCGTTATATTTTGATTGCGTGAAAAAAGAAAAAATACGTGTCGTTTATTCTCTTGTAATCCAGATGAGGGACTTAAACTGAAATTTTGTCAACTAGCACATTTAAAAAGCTCGTTTCGAATATATTATTTAGTTAGACTTGTGTGATAAAAATGTCCATGCCTCTTAAAATTTAAACCTAATGGCTGAGCAGTGTAGAAGTACTTTAAGTTTTAAAATCTTCCGCCACCAATGCTTATGTCAAGAATTCGTGCTAAGGCTACAGTTCATTTTCTTAAACTTCAGAACTCAATAGAATGAATACCAATGTGCAAATAAGTGACAAACACAACATTGTAAATGATGATAGATTGTATATAAACTGTGTCAGCCCGTAGGTCCCGTACCCTTGGAAATAAAACATTGATTGATGAGTTTCGGTAGCCATACAAAACTTTGAATACAAAAATGTTCCTTGTCATGTTCTACTTTTTCGTTTAGCTGGTTTTAGGGATAATTTTTTTGTGTGGCTTAGATGTTACATTTAAGGGCAGAGGAGTTTAAAGAGCGATTTCACACATTAACCCTGGATATTAATAATCTATCTCGGTTGCTATCTTGATCCCGATCTTTGTCAGAAACCAATCAACGACCGAATTCGCCTATCCGTGTCTTAAAGATGTCCAATCAGAAGCAGCCGTCAAAAACAAAGGATCGGGATTTGGATTGAGATAGAATATTAATATCGGGCGTAAAATAGCTACCCTTTTCTTAATTAAGTGTAGTAGTAGTGTACTGGCTGCTGATTCCAAAACACCTAGTTTTGGAATCAGCAGCCAGTATAACATACTACATTCCTGAATTCCACAACCCAGTTACTGGGGGACCTGGCGATACCGTTATTAGACTTTCTAGCTTTTATTACCCATAATTACTATCTAAGATATGCGAGTGACAGAGTAACTTTACGTGCTATAGGTTGCGCGAAGTAGTCTCTGGTGTGGTCAACCATCCACGGACTGACCTTGGTAAACCTCGCTTAACTTTGAAAGTCGACACATAAACTGTTTTAACATAGTCATGAAATGCTCATCAGTATTCATTCATTAAATCTTTAAGCAAAAATAGTAGAAACTGTAGAATTGTTGGCTTAATGCCGTATGCATTTCTACTAGATTACCTTAGGGCCAATAATGCCACCTGAGGTATTGCACCATACGAATCACAGATACATAGGTAAATATTTTATCTTAATCTCTTACTTCAAAAAAAGGTAAAGGAAAACATCGGGAGGAAACATGGAGGAGGCATGCCTGAGCGCTATTTGTCATCGACCTGTGATGCCAAGTCAGAGGCCGATGGGCGGCATTAAAACTCTGACACACACAGGTTAGACACTAACCACACCATGCACATGTTGACACAACTGTTAATTCTCTTACCAAAATTTCTTGCCAGCATCAATGCGAATAGACATTTTATTGGCTACACAAAATTAAATAACTGTGTGAGTATTTACATACCTATAGCCGAAATAGCTTTGAATTTTCAAAGAGAAACGAAAACGTAATGAAATTCTCGTTCATTTCGATGAAAATATATTACGGAGACTCATTGGAACAACTCGAGGAATCGTTCTATTTCCTGTCTATTATTTTATTTAAACAAAGGAGGTGCTTCTTCGACTTCATTATTGTACAAAATAATAAATATATAACAGTTCATTTTACACTTTAGGTTCAATTTTCGGTTGTGCTCCTTTGAGTGGAGATGAAGACGCGGTCGGGACACCGTTTTTCTTGTAAATTATTGTATTAACTGCTAGGTGTTACCGAGACTATACAAACTTAAAAGTTAGTTCATCTAATTTTCATGAGGTAAGTGACTACTAGTGTCAGAGTTTCCGCCCGTGCAACTCTAGCTTAGCTTAACATGCCGTCGAAAAATATCTCTCAGGCATGCTGGTTTTCTCACGATCACTGTTTGCCTTATAAATTATTGCATTACCTACCTAAAATCTAAAATACAATAAAACTAATAAAATAAATTAAATATGTAGGTACACTTAAGCTGTCATCAGGAGACGTGCCCAGAAGACTGGCAGCACTGCCACCTACCTAAAAGGTTGTAATGTTGCCAACACTCTATTGAAACTTAAAATTTTGTTTGTATTTATTTATTTTATACTTTTACACAAAATTATAAAGGCTGTCATCGATATTGAAAAATTTCGTGTAAAAGTGTTTTTTTACCCAATTTTTTTGTGTAAGTTGTTAAGTGAATTTTTAGGGTGTACGTAATACTGACTGCGCCATCCGATGGTGTTGTTGTAGCTGAATTCTGGGCAAAACGTTAAATTTACCAAGATAATGATATTTAGTGTTTATTTTTGCCATCGATACGCTCAGAAGATGTAAGTGTGTTACAAATACTATTATATTCTATTCGATATCTTCTCAGTGATCCTGTCGTACGTTCAGAACATATTGTGTCATGTTGACATGACAAATTTGACCATCACAACCACAACCACAACCCAGCTGGGCCTCAATTCTGCTATTACAATAGTGTCAGAATGGTCTATCATTGATTTCATAATTGTTGATTTTGACATGTTTGGTAATCTACTAATACAATGGCGTCATTATGACTTTCCAATGATCGACCACTGACACTCCAATGAAAGAAATGACATAAATGGTAATCTCGTACATAATGACAACTGAATGACTGACGTATACGGTAATCTGCTAATATTTTGACAGTTGCTTTGATCAGTGACCGACCACTGTAACGTCATTGTGCAATCATTGCTTTTATTTTGTTACGCGTCCATAGAGAAGAGTTGAAGTTGAAGTTATTTCGTTGCGCAGCTCGTCGGTTGACAAATATTAATGATCTGATTATTGGGAATTGATTAATTACCTAATTATTATCTAATTACTTGGATGATAATATCTCTAATAATTATTAAAAATACTAGAGCATTTTGTATTTTGTAACGGATACAAACATGAAGTGGGTCAAGTTGGGGTCAAGCAACCCTTTTCGGCTGCATTGGGAACTAAGTTTTGCAACCCAGTTCAGTTTCATAAGAAGTTCAAATATTGAGGCAAAGAAAAAGAATGACGTGTGGCACTCGGAGACTGCCGCGGTAAAGCTATTGCATAGCATTTTTATCAACTCCTCTCCTCTCCCCCTCCCCATTCCTCCCCTCCCCCTCTCCCCCTCCCTCCCTCTCCCCCACACCTCCCCCGCCCCTCCTCTCAGCCCTCCCTCACTTTCCCCTCCCGACCACTGCCTCTTCCCTCCACCCCCCTCCACCCCCCTCCACATCCCTCCCCTGCCCCTCCGTCCCCTCTCACAATACCCTCTTCCCTCTCTCACAATCTCCGTAGTTCCTCTCCTCTCAGTCGTTTTCCAAGACAGAACGTGCCTGAAGTTAAACTTTTAATATTTGTCTTTGACAATGAAGTTATTCATCATAACGTTGCATTAACAAATAAAATTCTGTTATAATTTTTGATTAAGCAAGATGCGTCCATAGCACCTTTTTATATAACAAAATGAAGATAAATAATAAACTTAATGCCTAACTAAAAACTAAAACTAAAAGCCTTTAAAAATAAAAAAATAAAAACAGATAAACATCACTTGGCAGTAATGTCACATTTGACTTTGATAGTTAAACAGATAAAATATTATTAAGTTGCATAATTTCAAATTTATCGTTACACATACATTTAATGTTTTGTGTTTCAGATTGCATAACACGAATAAATAATAAATATAAATGAAATCTGGCATAAATATATGAACAAACATCGTAGTAGTTTTTCGAAAGTCATTTCTACCAACGGGTTTTATAATAATGGCAGCACTACAGTGTCATTATGACACAATTCTATTACGAGACCACTGACCCATCAATGATCGATCATTATGAATTAGCAGATTACAAACTTTTAGCAAAATGACAATGGGATCGTGTTGGAATGACAATATTTATAAAAATAGCAGAATTGAGGCCCAGGTCGTTTGTGGTCAGTATAATTTGAATTTAGTATTGAAAAGGAGACCACAGCGTCAGCGTACATGTCATGACCTGTATTTGTGGTCGAATTTCACTTAATAGCTACCAATTAGACGGTCAATTTCTATAGAAATGCCTATACGTTATTATACAGGTATATGCTCACGATCAAGATTGACTGTGTAATTATAGGTGTCTAATAGTTACAAACAAATCATCATCTTTGCCTAACCTTGTCGTAATTACGAGTATGTTGGGGTCGGCCTCCATTCCAAGCAATATACAGGGTGTAACGGAAAGGGTATATACATACAAACAGGGTGAATAGAGTATTTAATAACGAGTCTTTCCTCAAAATTTCAGCTCCCAACTAATAACTTTGAAACTTCACGATATTATTTAATATCGACAGTTTATTAAATGCAAAATCATAACAAACGTGTCACCGCACTATGAGGGTCATAATCCTGTCCGGCAAGGTTCAAGTATATCTATCTCGGGTTCTGCGCGCCTAGTACAGACCTATCGGGCTCTGCCTAACCGACGAAGGCGCGACGGCGCGGGCGGGCGCAACTTTACAATTATGTATGTATATGTATAAAAACGTTGCCATGTCGTTCCTTATCACCAAGAGAATCCGTGCCCTTCGGATGTATATACCCTTTCCGTTACACCCTGTATAAAATGGAGTGACTGCCTCTTTGACTTTAACAAACCCCTAGGTGACGTAGTAGGGTAACAGTTTATTACTTGATTAGACTTGTTGCCAGGCTTTCGAGGTCTTGACTGCTCGTAAGGACTGTCAATGACAAGACACAAGACTCATACATCATCATCTACCTAGACTTTTCCCTACTATGTTGCGGTCGGCTTCCAGTTTAACCGGGTGCAGCGGAATACCAGTATTTTACCCGGAGCGACTGCCTGTCTGACCTCCGCAATCCAGTTACTGGGTACTACGGTACCCTTTGGTTAAACTGGTTGTCAGATTTTTGGGCTTCCGACTATCTGTACAATTAACATAGATCTACAAATGACATCCAGGATCAACGGCTTTACGTCTTTTCTAAAGCACGGAAAAGTCTTGATATATTTAATTAATGGTCCTCGGCCACAAGCCTCATACAAACGAAAGAATATTTAAATAAACTCTATCTCTATCTCTACCCTTTAAATAAACTGTATTTCGGTGAGTGTGCTCTAGAGCTCCACGAGCTCATTCCACCATCTCCTTTCTTCCATCGGTAATCCAGACGTACTGCAGGTTATCACCCATTCCTTGTAGATGTTCCACACATTTGCACGAAGCGCTTTGCCTGTTCCTTCATTATGCGCACAGCCAAGGAGTGGAATTCCTTGCCTGCATCAGTGTTCCTGAGTTCATATGACCCCAATCTGTTTAAGTCGCGAGTTAATAAGCTTTTTTTGGGTAAGCTCGTTCCATCGTCGACCTCATCTCGGACCGCAGGACAAGATTGAGGTCAAGAGTAGACCCATTATATATATATTAAAAAAAAATAAAAAAAAACTCACCTGCAGTATATACTTATCATAACAATACACGGTAGTATGAAGGATATACAACTGGAGAGGACTGCGTATGTCGGCGTCAGGACGAGCGCACACGTGGGGTACCGCGGCGGCTTCTGCGTCGCTAGGGCTTCTTCATCAGGCCTGTGGAGCCCTAGCGATATAGGCAGAAAACTGACCAGACCAGCTAGGAGCCAGATCATGGCGATTGTGACTACAGCCACCCGTCGCGTCACCCAGCGACCGTACCTGAAGAAAAAGCTTTGTTAATTGGGTTATACATTTTCTGGCTACTTACAAAATTATTTATACTAATGAGTATAAATAATTTATATATATCACACCTGTAATCCGTGAAGGGTTAGATAAAGAGATGAAGATAAAGATAAAGATAATTTATTTGTCAAAACATGAGTAAGCAGTAGGTAGGTAAAAACTGGGTTGCAAAGCATGGTGTTTTAGATAAAAAACAAAAACGTCCTAACACGTTTTGCCTAAAATAGGCGTACAAATGTTTCTTTTTTTTTTTTAGTCCGACTCATTTTATTCAAGATACAGTTAAGTTAGATAATAAGTATAATTAAACAATATTTTGCTTGCCCTTACAGGGTCTACAACGGCTCTTAACTCTAAGCCCTTAACATATTTTTTATCCTTGTTAGGTAGAGGTGTATCCATAATACTTCTATATTTTGCCAGTTATGTTTATGTCCCATGCAATAGGGGGCGAACCTATTGCCGTGAATGGGCTATTTGACTAAATTTTAGTTTTTAGTCCCTCATCTAGATTACAAGAAAATAATCGACACATATTTTTTTCTTTTTCAAATTGATGGAAAACTGCTTAGATTAAGCGCATTAAAGTTGAGGAGTGGGGGCTTGTAACGTCATTAGCCAGCATAAACTGTACAGGCTAGTGACGTCATGCGACATTTTAACTCGATGTATTGCCGTTATTTTTGAATACGTGGAAAAAGAAGAAATACATGTCGTTTATTTTCTTGTAATGTAGATAAGGGATTTAAAACTAAAATTTTGTTAAAAACCCCATTGGGCACACTCCAGTCTCCGAGCTGCTACTGTGAAATTCCAGAAAGAAATAACTCGATAACGCTTTGACTGGCACAGGGATCGAACTCGGGCACTTGTGCCTGCGACCACTAGACCAACGAGACAATCAAGTGTTATACTCATCACGATGGGACAAACCTCGAAATCTCTAAATAAAAAAAAACAACCGTTCCAAAGTCAAAGTCAAAGTCAAATCGTTTATTTCAATTAGACCCATAACAGGCACTTTTGAACGTTAACTTACAAAATGAAACAAATTAAGAGAATGATTCTAGTTGCACACATTATACCGAGTTTTGTGGACATAAATAATGTTGTTGAATTTACCGAATATAAATGTACTTATATACTGATAGTTTAAATGGTTACAACGCTGTGAATTAAAATTTGCAATTACTTAAGGTCGGGAAATTCAGACAGATAATTTATGTCAATTTTATTGGACCGTTCGAAAAGGCATTTGTGTCAAGTCAATTATAAATGAAAAAGAAAATAGATTCTAGTTGTTCCTTCCTTAGCAATTAATTTAAGTTCACTGACTGTAAGACGAAAGGACAAAAAATTATATCTACATATTTTTCTGTATTTTATATTATGGTTTCGGAAACAAAACACAATAAAACTAAAACAATTGGTATTGTAGCAACATAAAACATTCGTGCAATTCTTGAGACAATATTTGAATTGTGAACGCATGTATACCCACGAAACAAAAGAATTTATATTATAACGTGGCCCGAAATATTCACACAATTTTCATTCTAGTGTCTTTGACACCAGAGTTCAAAGTTGCGCGTAAAGTATTTGTCGAAAATGACGTCACTGTCGTTGTAAGCTTCAGAAAACCGAAGTTGACGGATAAGAAATAACAAAAGCACTCCAGTATCACTTTTGCGTTGTCCCAAGTTATTGAATACGAGTATTATTAAGCTCAAGTTGAGAATATTATTTCAGGCTTCCAAGAAGGCGCGTACTTAATAATTATTTTTAGTAAATGTGAGACTGACTTTAATAACTTTTCTCCATTTATTTCTTAGGCTTTTTTCACTTGAATATTTAGTTTACCTATTTAGTTTACCTACCCTTGAGTGTAAACTCTGTGGATTCGTAAGTGGCTACTTATCTTTAAGTAAATAAACGTTTCGTACAACGTAGCATTTAGAAGGCTAATAACATACCTATGTTTGTGGAAACCGAAGAGATTAAAAATACTATAGAGCGAGCATGTCAAGGAAATGTCATACAAAAACTTTGATCCCATGTCTCAGTAACGCCATCTAGAATGATGTATGAATATTGATGCGGCAGCGAAGCGTACTAAAAAAAACTCATAGACTTGTGTCCAAGCAGGACACAAGTACTCGACGAAAATTTTGATCGTGATGACCGGTCTTATAGGTATTGAATGTCTTTGGTGTAAACTGTTTTCAGGAAACTATTCAAAGCCTCTATTATTAGATAAATTAAGGTTAAGAGCATAATTCGTAATAGGTATAAATTCGGAAAGTATTTAGACATCAAGCAAAATAGATTTTTAATGACTTTAGTAAAGAGTAATTAAAAAAATCTAAATAGACTTCAGATCTCTTTTTTAGAATTTTGTAGGGTGTGATCTAGCACACTAAAGGTGTTATTAATAAACGCGGAGTAAAGTTTGTACTAGTATGATCTCTGGATCTACTACATTAAGATTGGAGTAACTTAAGGGCGCCTTCAAATTTGCCCGGCGGCAGCGCGGCTGCAGCGCTACCGTCGCGCTGCTTATATAAATAAAAAACACGCGACTGCAGCGTTACACCCGCGCTGTGGCCGCGCATCCGTTCATCAATCGACTAGTGACGCTGCGTACGTGTTTTTATTCAGACATGAACGAAAATCAGCTTGAACAATTTATGGATGAGGTTGAAACTAAATGTGCAACACTATGATGCTCGAACCTTGCGGTTGCAGCGCGGCGGCAGCGCTGTGGCTGCGCTGCTACCGCTCGGCTCTTTGCGGCTAATGTGAAGGCGGAATACGGCAAAGCCTAATTTGCGGTTAATCGGTGTTTATAAATTAGAGGAGAAAGTTTACAAAAAGGAGTGCAGAAAGTTTACAAGGTCGAATTTTGACAGTTGGGCTACTAGATAGTTTATTTTAGGTCTAAAAGTTGTTTACTTAATATATGTAAGGCTTAGTTATTATTATTATGTCAAAGGAGATCCCCTAACCATCAACATAATATTGAAGCTTCAGCAAAAAAACACTTAAACACAATACTAAATGGTATGCTTACCGGAACTAAATTGCTTAATTCTGGCCTGTATTGCAATGCCAACATAAATAAATAAAATTTCTCTTGCTTAATACCACACAGTGAACGATAATATAAAGTAATTAAATCATACAAATCATCATATTCTTATATGAATGTAATTGGTTTCCCAAAACCGTTACAACATAAATAGATAAATATGTACCATATTCGTAAATAGCTCTGCACTAACTCCGGCAACTTAACTATCAGTAGTACCTAATTGCTAATCAAAATTGCCCGAGTAAGCGCTTCAGAAAAGATGATTAAAACACCAAAATGAAACAAGCTAGGCAAGGCTACGAAGAAACCATACGTACACACATATTTCTTTTTGTTTTGCCGTAGTTGGGTAAAAATATCCCACGACAGTTAACGTGAAATGATGGGTCACCAATAAAATTATACGGCCGTCACTTATTGGCGGAGATTTAATGGCCTTTTTCTTGACCTCATATCAATTTATAACCGTAACAGTTCCAGTAACTGTCAGACCATTTAACATTTAACTTGGGTCAGTTTTATGTATCGTAAACTTATTATCTTTTTACTGTTTCGCTCTGGAGAAATTGAAACGGAATGTATTAGTCTTTTTTGTATTACATATAGGTACAGTTTTTATACAGCAGTTTCATAAAATGTTTATTGTTATAATATGAGGCTTAACTGTCGTTCCGAGCAGTTAAGCTAAGATCTATTCTTACTGAGAAGAGAAAAATACTGAAGAATTGCTTGCATGTCTCCTGCGTATAGGGTTTTCATGACCAAATTCACAATATAAAATCATTTAAATTAGGCTCAGGATCACCATGAATAATGACATAAGCCCAGTTAAAATGGCCTGTTTATTTATATGTATGTACGTACATGTATGAGCGTCATTTCATCATCATCACCATCATCACCATCATCAGCAGCATGTTATTGAGTGTCACTTACAAGTAAGTAAATAGTTTTATTCTCACTTTTTCTTTCACTTGTAGTGTTTTTGCTTGGAAAAAATTGAAGTGCAACGAACTCTAGCAACACATTTTCTGATAAGATAGAAAAACTTGTATTATTTACCGTTCAGTACGTCAGCAGTCTAGATATGTTATAGTCCCATAAATTAGCCATTTAGAAGTATATATGTCTTAGTATTCTTGACGTCACAAAAGTTTGTAACCAACAATTCACACATACATAAACTCACTAGACTCATAGCATATGGCGATCTGTAGATACTACAGATCGCCATATGCTACGATTCTTACGTACTTATTTTTCTTCGTTTACTTTCATACATGTGTGTGTATGACAACCGGCGTGTGTGTATGACAACACACGCCGGTTGCGAGTAGGTACTACACATCTGACCTTTCTGAAGAACCTCACCAAAATACAATTCATATTGTACGCAAAAAATAATACTGCCAAGGCAATAAATGTAAGTACAGTTCGGGAAACTGACTATCAGCTATATTGTCCGTACATATTCAAATCACAAAATGTCATATAACCACAGCCGTATGAAATGGTTGTAATATGATAAATTTACGTAGCGTACCAATCAGTTTTCAATTTTCCTGAATTAGCCGAACAAGTATACAGGGTGTAAGTGTACAGGGTGTAAAGGACAGCCCTCCTCAGACTGATGGGGTGAATTCAGTATATTATACTAAGATGACCGGTACAAGAAATTATTTCAGAAACGTTATGGGAATCCAATAAACTTGATTTGTTTTATTTCCTCACACGCAATGAATTTTTTTCGTGGCAAAACGCACGCAGCGAGCCTTCGGGCGCCCGCCCCGGCAAGTCGTTCGTTAGAGTATTTCAACATCCATTGTTGGTTTTTTTTATTTTAGCCGTATTATTTACATAAATAGAGTGCTACTTTCAGAGAATGTTATTATACATTGAAATGAAACATAAAAACCTGAATAAACGATAAAAAAATAAAAATTTTCCTGAGGAACAATTTTGGTGGGTTATGATTCAAAATCAGGAGCTATATGCACTCTATCAGTTTGCTGATCGGGCTGTCCCTTACACCGTGTATAAATAAGTATGAAAATATATGTGTGTAAGGCCGAGAGCAAAACGCGAACAACCCGACTATACTCGTATGTGTGAGGTGAAAATATGGTGGTCTAAGATAACCTTTTTCTAAAGATTCCAAAACTACTGGAGTGATTTTAATTAATTAGGTACATTCAATGCTTAATATAGACAGACATCATGAACAAAATCTTCATCGCACTGATAATTAAATAGAACAGTTATTTTCATATTTATAAACTCTTTTGCAAAAAAAACGGGCACTTCAGATTTTTTTCTCTACTTCAATGAAGAAGAACAAGAAATAGGTTTTGTTAAGTTGACGATGTAATGGCATGTTTTTTGAAGCATCCTGGCATGATTCTTTACGTTCCAAATTTAAAATTTGAAATTATTAAAAGAAAAATAATGATTATTGTGGATTATTCTAAAATTGCTTTACTAATGGCGCGAATTGCTGAAACGATTTTTTACTGATTACGATATTTTAAAACTTTTTGGATATTTTCTGCAAATTAAACAATTTAATCTTTCTTTTTACATTAAATACCACTTTTTGATATGAGTGATAAAGCGATAAGGGCCGGTAAAATTATAGCCGTACTTGAAGAAGGTTGTTCGCAAACTTACGTGTCTCAGCGGCTAAATGTGAGTCGTTCAACTGTCCAGAGGACTTGGTAACGGTATCAAGAGACTGGTTGGGTCAAAAGAAGACCCGGTTCGGGAAGAAAACGATGCACAGCACCAAGAGATGACCGCTTTTTCGTGAGTCAGGCGTTGCGTAATCGTAAGGCGTCAAGTGTGGACCTGAAGAAGAGTCTTGAAGAAGTAAGAGGAGTAGAAGTTAGCTTGTGGACGGTCAGGAGGAGGCTTTTGGCTGCCACTATCAAGTGCTACCGCCCAGCTCGGGGCCCTAAATTACTCCGTGAGCACCGTGTTGCTCGACTTCAGTTTGCTCGGAACTGTGCTTCATGGACTCTGGAGGACTGGAATAAAGTATTGTTTTCTGATGAAGCTAGAATCTCTTTGTGTGGAGAGGACCGACGCCGGCGAGTGCTGCGAAGACCACGGGAACGCTATGCGGAAGTGTGTTTCTAAGAAATCACTCCCTATGGCGGAGGCTCCGTTATGTTTTGGGCAGCAATTAATTCGACGGAGCGTACGGAGTTAGTTTTCATAGAAAATGGAACATTAAATGCACACCGGTACATAATGGATGTCCTAATTCCATATGCACAACCCACATTGACTGCACTTGGGGAAGATTCCATTTTTATGGACGATAATGCTCGCCCGCACCGTTCTGGCGACGTGGAAGCGTACATGCAAGAAGTTGGGATCCGTCGTTTAGATTGGCCAGCTCGAAGTCCTGACCTCATTCCAATTGAGCATGTGTGGGATGTTCTAAAGAGACGGGTAAGATCAGTGCAACCTGCTCCACAAAACATCAGGGAGCTAAAAAGAGTCATTGCAGAAGAGTGGGAACGTATTCCTCAAAACGTTATTAAAAACATCGTGGAAAGCATGCCCAGAAGGATTCAAGCTGTGATTTTGGCAAGAGGAGGTCACACTCGTTATTAGGTTTTTACGTTTGTAACTTTCTTTAATAAAAAAAAAGTAAAAAAGATCTTGTCTTTATTGCCGATCACTTCTTATTGTTTGGGCGTGTACATCGATTTTAAAGAATCCATCGTTTTTTTTTCTTTTAATTGCTCGAATTCACTTCACGCGCATTAATTTACACGATTATAGTATACAGACTACGTCAAAGAAATAAATTTCATTTAATTAACTAAAATCGACCTTAGAACTTATATTTCCTCAGGTGCCCGTTTTTTTTGCAAAAGAGTGTATTTTACAAAATGGCCAGTACTTTAAAAAGGTTTTAGTTTGATCCAACTAGACAGCGGTGAAACGTTCATGCTATTTTGACCTTTGTTATTATGCCTCATTAAGTTTTTCCATCTAGAACTTCTCAGTAACAGCCCCGAGCCTGGATTTAAGCCCGATTGATGCCAATAGGCTCGCCCCCTATTACATGGGACGTTAACATAACTGACGAAACGGTACACCTCTGCCTTTCTCTACAGGGATTACAGGCGTGATGTTATGTTATGTTATGTTATGTAATCAATTGATTAAATATAGTTAGCTATGCAGTAATCTGCTCAGAATCGTAGCTTTCGCTGATAAAGGAAAGAACTTCGAAACTGACGAAGGTATAAACATACTCTGCCATTAATTAGACCTTTCAATAAGATAAACATCTGTTCTCGTCACCCAAAACCACTGAACTCAATAGTTTAACGTGATAGCTCTCACCTCAAAGGGTCTTTGATGTGTATGTATCTGTCGAGCGAGATAGCACACAAGTTGAGTATGGAGGCGGTTGAGCACATGACGTCACAAGCTACCCAGGTATCGCAGAACTGCTCGCCGAACACCCAGTACCTGGGAATAGAAACTGGTGTTATTCTAGAACTCACTTATGAAATTGCTGAATTGACAACTTTCATTTGATTTAAAATTCCGAATTCAAATTCTGTAGTTTAGCATGTGGTTTTTTGACTGTTCTTATCTTAAATAGCATAATTGCGCTCAGAATATATGTCATTTAATAATAGAGAAACAATTATAAATAAAATAAATAAATAATTATTCCACAACTTTTTACACAACGCCATTTAGTTCCAAGTTAAGCTTGAAAGCTTGTGTTATGGGTACTAAACAGCTGATAAACATACTTATATATTTCCAAATACATACATATTATAGATAAATTACACACAGATACAGAACAAATGATCGTGCTCATCACACAAACATTTGTCCTGGATGGGAATCGAACCCACGACCTCCAGCATAGCAGTCAGGGTTACTAACTACTAGACCAACAGGCCAGTATAAACCCATTATAAATACCAAAATTGTAAGTTTCATTCTAAGCCACTTTGGTAATAATACAATTTAACTCTTTTAATACCATTTCGTATAAAATTACAAGGAAACTAGTTATAAGCCAAAATTAACTTCAAATTCTTGATGACGCAACAGAGTGCAAGTCCCGGAAACCAAAATTTAGACTACTAATGACCGCCCGACGATTGACAAAAGAAAATTGCTACTAATTCGTGTCAACCCTTTTTATTGTTCTATTTCGTCTGGGCTAATAAGAGAAGATCACGATAAATGTTTTTTTTCGCTCAATAGACACAGTTTCCCAGTACCTACTACACATGTTTTACTTACCCGAGCAGATCATTAACTCCTGCGAAGGTCATAACTGCTGCAGCAACTAGCATGTCAGCGATCGCCAGCGATGCAAGGAACAGGTTGCCGATACGTCGCAGCCCTCGGTCCGTGTATATTGCGATGCAGACCAGTATGTTACCTGCTACACTGAGGAAGATCAGCAGTGACAGGAATATGCCTGGTGACAATGAAAATAAATATTTATAGGTATTATTTATTTATTTATTTACTTAACTTTATGCACAAGTAAAAAAAAACTGTACAAGGGCGGACTTAATGCCTTAGGCATTTTCTACCAGTCTACCTTAAGGTGGTGCAGAGATGGAACAAGGTAGGTGTAACTAGGCAAAAATTAAGGACAAGGTGACACTAAAAAAAAAGAAATAAAAAATACACAGATTCATACATACTGAAACAAAATAAATACACAGATACATACATACTTAATCAAAATAAATATATAGTCAATAGAGATAAAAATACGTTTATAAAGAACAACCAATTTGAGTGCCAATCAACCCGGTGATGAACCTGTCAACATCTTATGCATATGTTCTTGAACTTTTATTATGACTGTTCATTAATCAGAACTATGTCAAAGTTTAAACAATTGAGGTGCAATAAGGGAAATCGTTAGAAAACCCTGGTGATGACTTGACGAGGGCCACTTTCCAAGGGGTTTTGGTAGAATAGTAAATTCCCGCGACCGCGTAAGTGTGAGATGGAACATTTCGGTGTTTTTTATTCAGTAAGAGTCTGACAGATCTCTTCCAGGGTGAGGGACATCCATGAGATTTTTCCACCCTGAGATAAAAGAAGGAAGCGGACCTTCAAATTGGAATTAAAAACCGCATCTAGTTAAAGATTAGCTACCATACAAGTGCTTTTATGGTCCACAAAAAGGAATGGATTTCAATTGATTTCCCAGACTAGGTGTATTGGGGTCGCTGCGCAGTCTAACTGGGTGCAGCTGAATACCAGTACATAGTATATCTTCGAGATCAGTTCAAGTAAATTATGGAAGAGGAGGCGGAGTCTCCAACTACAGGCATTATTTGCTTAAAAGGAGACTCCAACCATCAACTAATGTAAGAAATATTGTTTTACGGAAATAAATATTTTTGTATTTTGTAAATGATTATTAGAAATATTCGCTTTGCTGATAATTATATTTTTTTAAATATTAATACTAGCTTGCACTGGCGGCTTTGTCCGCACGGAGGTGAAATTCTATCAAATATCCATTCATAAAAAAAATTTGCTTTCAATAATAATTAGTGTAATTTTTTGGAAATCCGTATTTCCGAAAATTACCTCTACATACAAAGAAACAAATTCCACTTTTTAACATTATTAGTATAGAAAGCATGTACTTAGATGAGTTGTACGTACCAATTAAACTTATGCTTTCGATGCCTGAAAGGAGTTGTTTCAGAAGACTTATTGCAACTTGTTAAAAGTTAGTTGAACTTCATTATAAGGACCTAAGTAACATCTGGGAAAAATACCTACCGTTCAGTATTAAGAACAAAATTTAATGAGGCAATGTTTTAGTTTGAATACTAAGAATACCGACAATGTCAAATCAAGTGAAATATTGAAACTAAGTGTACTATTTGAAGACTGAACTTTTATTACACGATTTATTAAAGTAGGTAGTTGTTTAGTTTGTTACTTGTGCGTATTAAAAACAAACGGCTATATTGACTTACTTTTCTAAATCTATACTGTAATATTATAAAAAGGAAATATTCTATTTCTTGTTTGTAGGGGTTTATTTCAAAAATTACCGAAGCGATTTTAAAAATTCTTTCACCATTACAAAGCAATATATTAACATCAAGTAACATAAGTAAAATTATTTGAAATAATATTCTTGTTTTGTTTTGTGTTTTTATTTATAAAGTCGGATGTATTTCCTTGTAAAAAAGTTTCGAAGTCAAAGTCAAATAAGTTATTAAAAAAATAAACCATTGTATATGGCAATTTTGAACATCATACTTATTAGTTTAATTCAATATAAAACATGGCTAGATGAACCTTCCAAAAGATATTAATCGTTTAATAATAGATTTAACTAAAAATAGTGCATTACTCGAGAGTTACTATTAAATTCCACAACCCTAGTTAATTGCACGTGAAATTGGACGTCACGGATAGAGTAGGTTTTACACGTCATTATTACATTGATTGTCAAACCAATAATCCTGCGATTATCTCACCTCTCCGTGTCAGTCGCTAATGTCTACCGGATCTCTCCGACACGTTGTTACGCGAACACGTTTCAAGAGGCACTAACACAAACGTGTGATAATAATTCCGGTGTAATGTAACTAAGCCTTTTCCACACTAAAACACAATATGTTGCGATACATGTTACACGTTGTGTTGTTAATGTGTTTGAAGTGTCTGTCACTGTTTGTGAATGATGCATAATAATTTTATTTGAAACTTAGGTTTATATGGCTCTCATTTAAAACTCATTATTGTTTGAAGATATTGAGCGTAAGTCGCTGAATGTCTTTTTACTGCTACATCAATTTAAAAAGTCAAATTATTTATTTTAATTCCCATAAGACCATTACAAGCGTTCTTGTAAATCAAAAACAAAAGGCAGTTTCTTATGGTATGGACAAAAAACTCCATACGAATTATTTTAGAACGAAGTAGATAGTTTCATGTGGTGTAGGTACTGACAGATAATAAGTAGGTGTCTGCCTATTATGTTAAAATAGGTCCTAATTGTAGTCTAGGTTGACATGCATGACACAAGCACCTCAAACTACCAGCTTTTCTCCTTCACTATCAAAACCATCTAAAGCTTGACTGTAAGACATCGATTTTAGCTATAAGGCCGCCCATTTTAAAACTCTATGTAGCCCTTAATGCTATTATTTGTAAGTTTCTATGGTGTACAATAAAGAGTATCTTCTTCTTATATAATAAAATTCTCGTGTCACAATGTTCGTTCCCATACTCCTCCGAAACGGCTTGACCGATTCTCATGAAATTTTTTATGCATATTGAGTAAGCCTGAGAATCGGCTACTATCTATTTTTCTAACCTGTAAGTGATAAGGGGTGTTCACCCTAAAATTTTATTTTTTATTTTTTTGATAATTTTTATTTTTTTTATTTTTTTATTATGTGGCATCAAAAAATACATACAACTCTAAATTAACACTTTTTTATAGCCAACCCTTGCTTTTTAATAGTCATAACAGAACTTTTAATGACTTTTTGAAATATCACGAGGGGAGGGAAGAGGGTGGGAAGTGGGAGGGGGAGAGGGGGAAGGAAGTCGGAGTGGGGATCGTGAGAGGGGGAGGGGGAGATTATGAGAGGGGAGGGGGAGATTGTGTGAGGGGGAGGGGGGAGATTGTGTGAGGGGAGGGAGGGGCAGAGGAGCGAGGCAGGGTAGGGGCAGGGCATGGGCAGTGGGAGGGATGGGGAGTGGGAGAGGAGGGAGGTCAGGACAAAGGGAGGGGGTGGAGAAGGCGGAAATGAGAGGGGGTGGAGAAGGCGGAAATGAAAGGGGGCGGAGAGGGGAGGGGTAGGGTGAGGTGAGAGGGGAAGGGAAAGGGGGGGGGGAAGAGGCAGGAGCCGGGTGGGGGAGGGAGGGGAAAGTGAGGGAGGGGCGAGGGGAGGGGGAGAGGAGTTGATAAAAAATGCTATGCAATAGCTTTACCGCGGCAGTCTCCGAGTGCCACACGTCATTTTCTCTTTTTTTTTTTAACCATTCAATCACAATGTGCCACAGCGAAGCGTGGCAGGGTACAGCTAGTTATATTATATTCTTTTTTATACTATGCTGGCAGATTTATAAATAATAATAAATAGATATTCCACAACTCTCACACATCGCTATCTAGTCCCAAGCAGAGCCCATGTAATGGGTATTAAGCAACTGATAAACATACTTATATATTTCTAAATACATACATGTTATAGATAAATAATAACACCCGTACATTGAACAAATGACATTGCTCATCACACAAACATGTGTCTTGAGTGGAAATCGAAGCCACGACCTCCGGCATAGCAGTCAGGGCCATTAACCATCAGAATAATAGGCCAGTCAAAAAAGTAGCTACTTTAAACATTATTAATACGAAACTTTCAAGAACCTCTCTTCCTGTATTCAGCTTGGCCCCGAGCACCTATCATCGACACGTCCACAGTTTACGAAGATGCAGCGCGATACGAACATAGGTGCCCCCACCAGTTTGTTACTATCAGGAAATTGAACCGCTTAGCGTCGAACGAGGCGCGAAATAGACTGGAAGTATGTATTTGCGCTTCACCAGATAGAGGTGTATATAAATGTTATGTAATTTCCTTCATTTTCGCGAGCGTTGAGGGAAGTCGGTCAGGTTGTCGTGTAAAAACATAACCCCTTCTTGCCAGTTGGCTAAAATAGGTATTTCTATTTTGGGAGTAAGGACTTATTTTCTGTTGCCTCAGCTTGGTTGTACTTTTTACCTGATAAAGTGAAGTGTGTCTATTCTAGATCCATCTGATAAATTTGTGCAAAATATTGTAAAAAGATTTGAGTTCAACGTAGATGACAGACTATCCGCGACTCAAATGTGTCAGTCAAATTAGAATCTAGGCCATTATAAGCAGAAACGCATACGACGCGATTAACTTATTTCAATAATAATTAGACTATTTTAAGGCACTTTTGAACGTCAAAAAATCTTTCTTCTAATATATAATATCATCGAATATAAATTTATATCATGTCACTGATGTGTTTGTTATAGGACTCCTCCAAAACGGCTTGACTGATCATTCCCAGTCCTTGCTGGAGAGTTTGTTTCGCCACTCTTTCGTCCCAGCAAAAAACACTAGAAAACGGTGAAGAACGGGCGTTTTGGTTTTGAATTTTAACGTTCAAAAAGTGCCGATCCTAATTTGAATGCATGACTTTTGATTTTGATTTTGTCGGTCCTTCTAGCTGGGGGCGTCCCTCATTATGCTTTTATAAATCTGTGGAATCCACGCTACGTACCATACTTGAAAGGTTCTAACCATAATGAACATGTAAATCTACAGACTTGCGGTTCAGTGATTTGAAACACGTATCGCTGAGTGCTTACTCGGCGAAAAAACGGGCGTTTACAATAATAATATAATTCTATGAATACAACTCTATTACTTTTAAAGGTTCTATAGCTAAACGGTGCCTGGGGAGCCTTATGAATAAGCGTCTGTTGTCTGTCACTTTGTCAGCGGGTTAGATTCGTAATTTTCTACAGAACGTATATTTTTGTTACCGCCATTACATAAAATAATAATTTTGGAGATTGGCCTTGTGGTGTAAACGGCAGTCTCAAGAAACCAAAGCACGCACTTCTAACTAACACTTGTATCTAGTCCCTCGCTTTGACCCCAGCCTGCCTCCCCCGACTAAAATAGTGACCGACTGGAGGAAAGTAAGCAAAAGTCTGAAATCCACCACGTCGCCTCTCTTAGACTCTATCCCCGACCAAATAGCCTCAGTCGCTGACACGACGGGCGCGATCGACTCGTTCACAGAGCACGTACAATCAGTCTTGAACGATTGTTCACGGACAGTGCCAGCGGAGGATCACCTCCGCTGGTGACTGCCGGACGATGTACAGGCTCTCGTGACCGAGAAGAACGCGGCTATCCGTGCCTACAGTGCTTTTCCTTGTGCTGCAAACAAACGCCATATGCGCCGCTTGCAGAAAACTGCTAAGAGACGCATATTGGAATTTCGTTCTGCAACCTGGGACAAGACGCTGAGCGAACTCGAGCCCACCCACTTAGCTTTCTGGCAGCTTCAACGGAAACTACGCTCCACTGAAGAAGCCACGATGCCCCCCCTAGTACGCCCCGATAAGAGCGTCGCCTTTGACAACACCGATAAAGCAGACTGCCTTGCGGCCAGCTTAGAGTCCCAATGCACCCCCAGCACTCAACCAGTAGACCAAAGCCACCTCTCTGAGGTCGACGCCGAAGTCGAACGTAGAGCAGCCCTGCCCCCCGTAGAAGACCCCGACGATCCTCTGCCTCCCGTCACTCCCGACGAAGTGCACGATCTCATCAAAGGTCTTAAACCTCGCAAAGCCCCCGGTTCTGACGGTATCACCAATAAGGTGTTTAAACTCCTCCCAGCCCCCCTCATCATGTTGATGACTGCCATCTTCAATGGCGCTCTATCCAACAACATGTTCCCACAAACGTGGAAAAATGCCACCGTGATAGGTATCCCTAAACCAGGCAAACCCAAGTCCGCGCCCTCCAGCTACCGCCCCATCAGTCTCCTCAACGTATTCGGCAAAATCTATGAGCGACTTATTTATAAGCGACTCAAAGATTATGTCGAAGCAAAGAGTCTCATCCCTCTCGAGCAATTTGGTTTTCGAACCCAGCACTCGTGCGTCCAACAAGTGCACCGCATAGTGGAGCACATAAGCCTCGGCTTCATGCGCTCCAGGATGACGGGAGTACTATTCTTCGATGTAGCGAAAGCATTCGACAAGGTCTGGCACAACGGCTTAGTATACAAGCTGTACAAACTCGGTGTGCCGGATCGTCTCGTACTCATATTACGGGACTTTTTGTCGAATCGCTCCTTCCGCTACCGGATCGAAGGGGCGTTTTCTTCCCCCCATCCGATTTGCGCGGGTGTCCCACAAGGCTCCGTGCTCTCCCCTCTCCTCTTCTCACTGTTCACCAGTGACATTCCCATCAGTAATAGGTCCCAGTTAGCTCTCTTCGCCGACGATACGGCAATCTACTTCACTGGCACCAATCCAGTCACGATAGCTCGCACTCTCCAATCTTCCGCAAACGCCCTAGGCGATTGGTTCCGGAAATGGAGAATAGAGGTCAACCCCGAAAAAAGCCAAGCGGTCCTGTTCACAAGACCGCGTCGCACTGTCCCAACCCCCGATCCAATTACTATGTACGACACCCCCATCCCTTGGGACTCGGAGGCAAAGTACTTAGGAGTTACTCTCGACCATCACCTTACCTTCGCAAAGCACATAAAGATGGCTCGTTCGCGAGCCGCTTTCGCTTCCAGTAGGCTTCATTTCCTCACGACCCCGAGAAGCAAATTGTCACTCAAGTGCAAATTGCGTCTCTACACCGCGGTCATTCGCCCCATCATGACCTATGCTTGCGCAGTTTTCGCACATGCGCACCCTAGGCATATCCATAGGATGCAAACCCTCCAAAACCGTTTCCTCCGTAGGATAACGGGAGCCCCCTTCTATGTCCGAAATGAGATTCTCCACGTAGATCTCAAAATCCCTACGATTCAGCAGTTCATGAAACGCCTCACCAAGCGTTTCATGGACGTAGCTGAAAAACACCCCAACCCCCTCGTGGTGTCGGCCGCCCGATACACTCCGTCCCGCATCTCTAAGATACGGCGACCGAGACACACCCTCACCGTCCCTGATGACGCTATCACCCTCCTCCAGGAGAGCGATAAGTCTACCAGCACAGTTCGCAAGAACGCAGCCCGATTCCGGCCTCGCCGTCGAGGCCCGTCGCGACGCCCCCGATAATTACCCGTCCTCCCGTCCCTTGCTTGTGTGCCAGCCCGCGAGCTGAGCAGTAGTTATAATAAACTCGCTGCCCCCAAATAATAACCACACAGATCCAGCCGTCCCTTGCTGTCCTCTCCCAGCGACGCCCTAAGCCGAGGCTCGTACCCCGCAGGGGGTGCCCTTAGCGTAGTCGCTTAGTTTTTAAGTTTTTTTATACTCTGGCTGGAGGTCTTAACTTTTAAGATATCTCTACAGAGACGCCCGGTTAAGCTATACACGTCCTCTTCAAGGACACGATATGCGATACGCCCCTCAAATAAATAAATAAATAACATTATCCGTCGGCCTAGCCCCGCCCCCGAACCAATCAAATCTTTTCAAATTCATTTTGATAAATTCATTAAACTTAATCTTTTAAAATATAATTTGTTTGAATTTAACACCACTGTGGAATACACCTATATCTCGCAGTTGCACTGATGACTCACTGAATTCTTAACGCGAACGAACTATAGGTAGTACCCAACTAAGCTAAATATGCTCTGTGTCTGGAGTGGGTTCTAGTCAATAGTGCAATGCCAGAGACCTATTTCTTGTGAAGCCAAGTAAAAGGCCCATGGCTAAAAACCTTCAATTTACATTAGGATATTAAAACAATCTAATGTCAAAAATGCAGGCAAATTTGACGTCTTTTTGACAAATTTAGACTGAGATTAGAAATTGAAAGTTCTTATAAAAAGGGAATTGCCCTTAGGTTTAAGCACTTTTCTCACTAAAAGAAGGAAAATTCCAAAAAGGAGTAAATTTTCCTTCATTGTGCGTACTGACAGCAAAGGAGTGGAATTCCCTGGTGGGGTCGGTGTTTTGTTGATAGCTACAAGCTAGGGCTCTTTAAGTCAAGAGTTGCTTCTAGACAGGGGTGCTTCATCGTCGACCACATCATCGCTTACCATCAGGTGAGATAGTGGTCAAACGCGTGCCTATCAATAATAATAATAAAAAAAATGTATTAAATTATATACTAACCAACAAGCAGTATGGACAGCAACGTAACAGCATCAGGGTCATCACCGTCGTCATATAACACCGTCGTCTCGTTGAACTGAAGCGCCACCTGCGACAACACATGAATTATTCATCTGGTAACATTCTTAAAAGACGGTAGGAAATGATTATTGAGCTTGGAACATTCATGTGGGGTGGAGTGTTGTGGATATAATTGACGAATGTTTGAATTATTATCATCGTTTGTGTTTTGTTTTTTTGTGTTTTTTTTTTCTTTTTGAACATGGAACGATTATGAAATTGTCGCGATATCATGCAAAGACCACCACTTTTTTATCTTTCAGTAGTAATTTTACATGCAAATGTTGGAAAAAGGCGTTCAACATTTGTTCAGCTGTTGTGTAACAACCCTTTTTTTTTTTTTTTTTGATGTGTGGAAAATCCTCATGTATGTCCCCCGCCCGGGGAGGCGGAGGGGTCTGTCAGACTCTTACTGACTAAAAACCACCCCGTGTACCTTCTTACACCTGCGCCGGGGGTCACGGGAACAGAAGATACTTCCGCGACCCCCGACTGGTGCCAGCCCCGCGGGCCTCGCCAAGTCAGCGAGGGGAGTGAGGTGTTAGACTCCCCTCGCGACGTCTAATAGGGGCACGCGTGAATACGACGCGCCGCTACCTCGGGTCCATGTACGTGGGGGCGGCGGACATCCCCGCGTCCGTCGCCCTGGACCCATTTAGGGGGGCTGGAAGAGGGCGTTGTCCGCCCTCCGCCTGCGCCCGGTGCGTCTGCTGCGGGCCGGGTGAGTGGAAGTAATCTCCCTCTCCCTTTCCGCAGCCTCCTTCTGCGAGATGACCGTTTCGCAGAAGGACACCACCGCGTCCCAGGACTCGACGCTGCCGACCATCCTCTCGAACACGGCCGGCAGCGCCAAGTCACTGCCTACTCCAGAGACGAGGGCACGGCGCGGCTCCTCCCAAGCGGCACACTCTGCCAGCGTATGCCGCGCCGTGTCCTCCCGACAGTCGGGCGTCCGGCTCCCTGTTTATGCGACACAGGTACTTTCCGAAGCAACCGTGCCCGGAAAGTATGTGTAACAACCCTTGTGTTAACCTTTTACTAGGAGAATGTGAACCTCCGCCCTTAGAGTGTGATTAACTTTTTTTTTTTTTTTTTTTTTTTTTTTTCTCTCACCATAACGTGATGTTCAGGGGAGAAAAATAAATTAATTTGCGAATGTCGTCTATTGAAAACATAACTTTACGTCTGTACTGTTTAAAGGGTTGGAACTGGTTTATCTGCAGGATATTATTATTATCAGGATTATTATTACAAACAATGTAAAACATTAAAAACCTTTTACGGGGCTGAAAGTTGGGAAGACGACTTAAGACAAACGGCGGGCCCAAAGTGGACCCGATTAGCTAGGGATCGAGTTGCATGGAAGTCCTTGGAGGAGGCCTATGTCGAGAGACAAGCTTCCACAAATAAATGAACCGATTACCGATATACTATTGATACCACAATTAGGTGTAACAAGTTCTTTAAAATTATGAATGAGTAACTAGTTCAACATGTTAGAACAAAGATTGTAAAGAGGCTATGCTTTATTTTCTAAACTAAGAAGGGGTGGAGGGGATGTTAAAGTACACACGCCAGCATATCAAGTTACCCCAACGTGTCAAATTTATTTGATCGTTTTTCAACCTAATGTCAAACATTATAAGGTTCATATTCAATTGGGAAAATTTGACACATTGGGGTAACTTGATGTGCTGGCGTCTGTACAAAATGCATGCGGACAAAGTTATGAGCGAAATGCAAGTTTATTATAATTTGAAATTTAGTAGAAAACATGATTAAATTCGGTGAGTACAAGACCTCATCTAATTTCAGGTAGGCGCTCAATTTCATTTCACAACTAAGTAATGGTCAGTAACTAAGTCAGGTGCGTAGTACTCGCAACCGGCGTGTGTGTATGACAAACATGTATGAATGTTAACGAAGCGAAAGAAGTATGTAAGAATCGTAGCATATGGCGCTCTGTAGTCTGCCTACCCCCATGGGAAAAAGGCGTGAGTTTATGTATGTATGTATGTATGTAACTAAGTAATGCTTGATGTGAGATACATCCAATAGATTTATCTAGACTATAGTTCGTTCGCGTTGAGAATGCAGTAAAAATGCAGTGCAACTGCAAGATAAAGGTGTATTCCACAGTGGTGTTAAATTCAAACAAATAATATTTTAAAAGATTAAGTTTAATGAATTTAAACAGATTTGATTGGTTAGAGGGCGAGGCTAGTGCGACGGATAATGTTGACTTTACTGCATTCTTAACGCGAACGTACTATAGTGTACCAAATATAAAATTAGGAATAATTCATTTCTTACAGGTCACCTGCAAAAATGTATTGAATGTATCTCTTATCTTTGCATCGTTGATTCTTGGTACTCAATTGTTGATGTGGCAAATAAATTAAACTAAATATCTAGACTCCAGACTGTGAATTTCCCTCTATACCCCAGGAAGTGAAACTTTGGATAACGACTGGGCTTTTTAATCACTCCAAACTCAGCCAAAGATAGTTCCACAACTACTTACTCCCGGTAAAGCAATTTAACCACATGGTAAGGTAATATCGAATGTTATTAAACTTAAACAAGTTTAGTTTAGTTTGATGATTTCAGTTGGTTAACTCTTAACTGGATTAAAGTAACGATACGATGCCGGTACAGAATGTAATATATGTCTGATATACGTCAAAACATGATACATTAATTACATATCAAGAACCCTTCGTGTCTCGGAAAGCGCGTTAAGGTTTTAGTCCCGACTTGCTTTCATTTGTAAATCTTTGACAGTTGCTATGGGTATTCAGAACTAGAAAATCTGAGATCCTGCCAAGACGTACCTACATCATATTTTATAAGAGTTAAGATTTGCAATATTGACCTTTATTTCAATAGACGCACATTCATATTTTAATAATAATAATAATAACCCCGTAGGGCAGCTTGTGGCGAGCTGTTGGGCAGTAGCGACCCCACGGACCCGATCTCCCGGGAGGAGTCTTGTTCCTCATCTCTGGCTTGCCTTTATTGGCCGGCTAGAGTAAGCACTGACGAGGAACGGAGCTCCCACCTCTTTTTTGCCTTAGTTGGCCGGCTAGAGTGGAGATTCCCAAGAGCAAACGTGCTCGGAGGAAGGAAGCATTCCAGTAAGGTGCTGGTAGGGACCTTGACCGTACTTCCAGGTTTGTCCTGATAGCCGTGGAATGCCTCTCCACTCCTCAAGCACCTCAGGTTATGTTGCCCGCTTGTCGCTACGTCACTGTGTGCTAGCGGCCGTTCCAGAGGGCCCATTACTGAGTGTGCAAGTCACCCCCTGCCATTTTATTTGTGTATTTATAAAGCATTGATGAGGCAGGGGCCATAGTCCTTCCATAGTACTAGGTAACCAGTTCACCTTATCCACCCCTAACCTACATTCCAATACATTTGTTGTTTTAGTCTACAATAGTCCTGCACTAGTCGTAGGTTTTCCTTGGGTGCATTTGCATAATGCATACAGGGAAAATCTGCGATTGGTGCCTCACTGCATTAAAAACGACAAAGGGCCTCTGCGAGTTGGCTTAGGCTCCTCGTACGCCTTCCAAAGGTCCGGAACCCAAGGGTTCCGAGAAATATCAGCGCATGAAAATAATAATAATAAAAATGTTTATTTCGAGTAAAAATGATTACATACGTTGCAAGTATAGCCTACAACAAAAGGTGTATTGGGTATTATCTCCTGGCTCCCAAACTAGGTTTATAGCCTTTGACTTGGGGACCAGTGATATTCGTTGCATTTGACGTTTTTGTTCTATATTTTTAAAAGGTAACTGGTAACTGTGACCGTCTGATTGTTCGTCGAGTGTATGTTAGTTAGTCGTGTATAAAAAATGATGTTAATTTTTGGGTTTTTAATTTTATTTTTGGGTTTTTAATTTTGTGTTGTCTTTTGTGTCCACTGAATAATATTATAAAAGCTTGACAAATTTTCAAAATTGGTTTTCGCTGTACATTATCTCAATGAGATATTTTATTACATTGCGGTCACAATTTATGCTCGGCATATATATTACAGTATAAAATATGTTACTAGAATAGCTATTGTATAGCCTGCTACGACGTAACTGCTATGAATCCACAATCGAGTTGCTACTGCAGTCCACTACGCCGTAGCTATAAAGCAGTTTTAGTAATTTAGTTGCCACACTCGCCGTACTTGGTAACTATTTTGTCAAATGCAACTCGTGCGCTAAAACTAGGAACATGACCTAAGCTAAAGCAGATGCCAAGTATTTATCCCCGCTGCAGAACAATTATCGTCCTTTATTAATTATTGTTAAACTATATTTCATATCAATGAAGCAAGTAAGTAACTCACATTGGTAGGTAAAACAGAGGCAAACTCCATTTTATAGAAGTTGGCTCCAGCGGTGCTTGTTCATCCTCAGGTCTTGTTGTCGATTTTCATAAGGAAGCTGTCGAGCTGGCTGCGGAACCTCGGTGCCACGTGGAGAGATGCCATTGTGGCCTGACTCACATATCTGGAACCAAAAGAAAATCTTCATCAATACTATCTAGAGTTTTCCCATGTCAATATAAGAAAACCAATATTTTCCTGGTTGTAACAGAAAAATATTGATTTGTTAATTTGCATTTGTTTTAATATTACAACTGAAGTACTAAACAGAATTCTTCAAATGAGACCGCACAGAAAATATACGTCTCAAACAAAACAAGTTTTTTTTCAAACCAGTCCATAAACGTCGAAAATATGAGGTACAAAAAAATATCACCTAAGCCACAGACTTCCGAAACTGAAGTTGTTTTACACCTGTGTCTGTGTATTCATATTCAGAGTTAATAAGACACCCAGGAAATAATTTGTAAACAGGGCCTCATACAAAAAAGACACCTTGAGAACATATAGATAGGTAATGGGCATAGCGAGACTTCAATATAAGTCCCAGTTGCCCCAAGGGGCTGGTGGGGATTTATAAAACACTAGCAGACGTCCCGCGGTTTCACCCGCGTTGTTCCCGTTCCTGTGGGAATACAGGGATAAAAAGTAGCCTATGTCACCCGGGGATAGTGTAGCTTCCCAACAGTGAAAGAATTTTCCAAATCGGTCCAAATTCAAATTCAAATTCATTTATTTGCAAAAACATGTGTAGATAATAGTCATAGTATGATGCTTATTATAGGTGTTACAGTATATTCTTTGGCGCAACATGTTTGACCATGGCTGGTGTACAAATTAGGTCAGAAGACCATCAGATTTCAAAACAAAATAAAATAATATACAAAGTTAAATTGACCAAAGAAAAAAAAAGTAATAATATAACAATTCACATTAATATTAAATACTTATAGAACAGTGGGTATTCGTGCAATTTAAAATAAAAAAATATAATAGATTTAGTCAGTGTATCAGAGTGATTTGTCATTTAAAAATTCATTGACATTATAGTAGGCTTTTCCTGGCAGTAGTTTTCTTAATGTTTTTTTAAACTGGTCTGTATTAAGTTTTTTTACACGGATAGGGATATTGTCCAGTAGTTAGGGAGGGTTTGGGATAGTGTCCAGTAGTTTCGGAGCCTATTCAATGCAAACAAACAATCAAACATTTCCTCTTTATTATTAGTATAGATATTAGTATCAGTTAGTGGGACAAAACCATCCCACTAGCCCCATCATGGGAATTTTATGAAGTCTGTTGAATTTTCTCGTAAAAAGTTTTTATATGAAATTGCTTGAGTTGCTACTATTATAAGCTCTCTTTCTCTCTGCAATAGTTACTGTGCCCGACAGGGTTCAAATTGATCTTTTAATTTGCTATACTATCTACGTTACACATGGAATGCAATTACGAATTATGTATTGAGAACCACTGACACAAGTTACTACCTACCTAACCTATACATACGTACAGTTTCAATTTAGGTTCTTCTTTGAATCAAAGCCGTTTCAAATGAAATGGCGCAGGAGGCCCGCTGAGCCTCGCTCATAACACTATGAATACCTCATGTTTTCTCAGTCATCAATAATCCATATTCGCGACGACAGGTGCGTGTCAAAGCCTTTCTATACCCATATTGGTTCGGCGTATCCTTTGATTGAAATTTCGTATTATTTCTAACCTATCAGAAGTTTCATTTGCGGATGACGTCACGCCAGACTGTTCTTGTAGTTATTATGATTGCTTGACTTTGAGTAGTTCGCTTTAGTTTAGCGTTCGGAAATGACTTATACCAACATGATGACATGTTAAGATCTGTATCATAAGGACTGAAACTGCGTTAAGAGGGAGCGCGTGGACACACGGGTGGGTTCCGTTGAAACGCGACGGTCTCTGTCTCGGGTACCCGTCGCGGAGACCAGATTATTTTCGCGGAAACCGCGCGGTGCCCGCTTAACGCAGTTTTAGCCCTAAGAGTTTTGCAGGGGCAATTTAAGTGTGGGAGGGCTGAAACTGCGTAAAGCGGGCACCCGCGCGGTTTCATACAAAAGTGCTCCGTCGCGGGTACCTGCGCGGGCGTCCATCACGGGAAGGCGCGTCCCGCACCCACGCAACGGGTCCGAAACTAGCGATAAAATAAAAAAAAATCAATTCAATTGTTGAATTAGCGACATAGCTTAAATAAAATAATCCGGTCTCCGCGACGGGTACCCGCGACAGGGAACGTCGCGTTCCCACGGAGCCGACCCGTGTGTCCACGCGCGTAGACCCGCGATGGTAACACGTTGCGGGCGCCCGCTTAACGCAGTTTCAGCCCTGAAACAATGTGTTTCTGTGTTTTGTGTATACTAGTTTCGTTGTTTTTTTAAATATTTGTATTTATTTTTAACCGTTTTAGCCCAAACGTCATACTCTATAACACTACTATAACGCTGCGATTGTTGTTTTGACAGCCTGGTCTAAAGTAATTTTGTTTCTTGTGTGTAGGTCTATGTCTTATGTGTGCACTCAATACATGTCTAATTTGCAGGCCTAGCCACATTACAAATTCTATTTCTATTCTAGAAAGAAAATGTCAAGTTGAATTTGTAATATGGCTGAAAATGAAATACACTTGACAGTTGACAAACAACTGATTCCATATACGCCATTTTCTTTCTCTTGTCGCCTTATCGATTAAGATAATAGAACTAGAATTTGTAATATGGCTAGGCCTGCTGTCTATATTATAGGTATAACTATAAAAAGGTAAAGTTTGTGAGGTTGTGATGTAGGTAGGGATCTGTATCTCTGGATCTACTGAACCGATTTCGAGAACTATTTACTAATAGAATGTCACATTATTTGTAAGTGTCATGGGCTACATTTTATTTTTGGAGCATGCTCATACAGCTAGAAAAAAATATATTTTATTGACATAAACTAGTCTGAAATGGTTTTTCTGCCTTGAGTGTGCGTGGTGTTTAATTCTTCTGCTCTATAAGAGAAGATTAATAGTTTTTTTTTCTTATAATTTACGACCTGGTCCCAGAGTAAAAGTTGTTTATGTTAATAGGTAAGACCATCCTCTGAAAATTTGGCTTGTGATAAAACATCATCCTTTAAAATATTTTCATTAATGTTTTCAGTGTGATCATTCATTAAGTCTGAATTATCAAATTAAGTCTCTGGTACAAAAGTCAGCTGTGTTAGTAAGTTTGTTAGGACACTTAAGTAATTTTCTCACAGACTACGGTTGCTACTAGATACGGCATCGTAAATATGTTCTATACACATCAAACATGTCAATAAGTGTCAATTGCCACCAATGACAAATAAACAAAAAATCCTATACAATTCCAACTATGCCAATATCAGCTTCAACTTTCAACGATATAAAATGAAGGCAAGAAAAACACTCATTGCATTACATCATGCATGCATTCCTCGAAGGGTTAGGCAGAGATATACTAAAAAATTCTCAATACTCAATACTCAATATTTATTGCGTATTGAGTATTGAGTATTTACACACTGACTATTCCCTGTTAAAGTTGAAGTCCCATGCCAAAGGAGACAATCGTCTATCCACTAAACCGGCACAAAGCCCAGATAAAAAAACCTAACATAATTTTACCCGACCTAGAAATCAATCGATTTTTTTTATATCGATCCCAGTACCTCACGCTTCGCAGTAGCGCTTACGACCACTAGACCAGCGAGACAGAATAAATTGGCAAAGTTTTTTTAATATCTTTCGTCAAAAACCTGATAAATGTAGATGCATTGTATTTACGTAATTAGCCTTTATTCTCGTGTTTAGTCATGAGTTATATCGTGTTTTGTAAATAGGAGTTACATCTGCCAATAATACGCTTCGCAGTTGCCAAACTGTGAAGCGTATTATTGGCATTGGCATTAAAAACTTCTGCCAAGAAGTATACTTTTTGTATTACAAAAAATAATAATCGGGGCCTAGGTGACCACGAATAAACGCTTTTTCATTCATTTTTTATTCATATGTCACAAAAGAAATAAAACAAAATAAAAAGACATCTCACACGAATATTAAAACAAAAATGGCGTCCTAGTCAATGCCGGGCGCGACGATTCCGTGCTCTGTGACTTTTTCTCAGCTTCGCATCTGTATATACCTACATAGTAGGTACATGGATGTTGAGTCACGTTCAATTTTTTTTTCAACTTTCTTAATTTGTCAAACTTGTCTGCTTGTCTGGAAGTACCAAATTATTTCGAGAGATAGAATTGATTCGTTCGTTAATTGTTTGTACAAACTTTTTGGTGAAAAATATTCTTGTATTTTTAGACAAAAAAGAAATAATAAGATTTGGGTTTTGCGAAGATTGTGGACTATCGGAGTACTTAAGGGCGTATATAAAGGAAGCGCAAATTCTTATTAAATACAATGACGATGTGTAGAAAAGAATGCTTTTTGTTTTCTGCAAGTAGATTTTTTACTGGAATAAAAATATAGTATGTGCCGAAAGTGTATACAAGTCTTGTGCCATTTCATGTAAAATCAAATTAACGACTTACGAGCGTAGTTTTTACCCACTCTTTGGGTTTAAACAACTAATTACCACTTTTTAGAGTTCAGTTAACAAAAGTGTTACAAAAATGGCATTGGTGTTGGTAAAATAGTATGTAAGGATAGTAGATGACATTCTGTAGTTTCTTCTACCCCCATGAGAAAGAGGTGCGAGTTTATATATGTACTAGCAGACGTCCCGCGGTTTTACCCGCGTTGTTCCCGTCCCACAGGGATAAAAATTAGCTTATGTCACCCGGGGATAGTGTAGCTTCCCAACAGTGAAAGAATTTTCCAAATCGGTCCAGTAGTTTCGGAGCCTATTCAATGCAAACAAACAATCAAAGATTTCCTCTTTATATATTAGTATAGATTTAGTACAGGGCATATTTAATATATTAAACTCTCGTGTCGCAGTGTTTGTTACAAAACTCCTGCAAAACAGTTTGATCGATTCTTACGACATTTTGTGTTTTCAGCAGGGCTAAACAACTCAGAAGTAAAAAAAAACTAAGAAATAGACTCTAAGGCTGAACAAAGTTTGCTGGGGCAGCTATTTTGTGAATAAAAAAAATGTCCGAAACTACGTCAGACTTAAGTTTAAGTTTCATGTTGCAGATAACTACAGAAAGCATTATGTTGTATTTCATTACCATTAAAAAACTGGGTCCAAAGTAAAAAGCAAGTAATTAATTACCGCAATATGCCTCATCAATATCGAAACCTCAATTTGTTTTAGTAATTAGTGAAAATTAAGCGTCGTCACGTTCCCATTTTCATTTCCCGAAAGAATCGCCTCAATCTGTTTAAGAAATTAATTATCACGTTTAAGGTGTTAATGTAAAGTAGTAGGATTATAGAAAAAAATTAATTGGTGACCTGTAAAAAAGTTTTTTATTACCTACCACAGGCACCAGTGATTCACAGCTATGTGTACAATAGGGCATTTCAAAATTTTAGTTTTAGTCCGTCATCTAGATTATTTTGAAAAGTATTTTAGGGATCTGTGTAAAAAAATAAATTTCGCTTCCTGGACGATTTTTAACTGTGCCCAAAGTTAGTTTATTAATATGGGGACAAAGAAGTTGATTACATGTTCGTTCATTTATCTATACATATAATCTATACATATAATAAGACTGTAAAAAAACTGTGTCTGTACATTGATTATATTTAAAAAATAATAATTGAGGGGGGTTTAGAAACAGTAATAGAGCACGAATCCAAAAAAAAAAGTCTGTCTGTTTGTCTGTTTGTCTGTTTGTCTGTTTGTTTGCACACGCTAATCTTCGGAACTACTGGACGGATTTGAATGATTTTTTTTTTTGTTGTATAGATATTAAGTCTGGTCAACACATAGGCTATAATTTATCTTGGAAACTGGAACACCTGTTGCAGAACCGCAACAGACCAGCTAAACTATAGGCGATACAAAAATGGTCCCATAGCAAAAATTGTTCCACGTGATGAGCATTTTCTGCTGAGAGAATAAATTTGAAGATCCGGAACACCTGATGCAGAACCGCAACAGACCAGCTAAACTATAGGCGATACAAAAATGGCCCCATAGCAAAAATTGTTCCACGTGATGAGCATTTTCTGCTGAGAGAATAAATTTGAAGATCCGGAACACCTGATGCAGAACCGCAACAGACCAGCTAAACTATAGGAGATACAAAAATGGTCCCATAGCAAAAATTGTTCCACGTGATGAGCATTTTCTGCTGAGAGAATAAATTTGAAGATCCGGAACACCTGATGCAGAACCGCAACAGACCATCTAAACTATAGGAGATACAAAAATGGTACCATAGCAAAAATTGTTCCACGTTATGAGCATTTTCTGCTGAGAGAATAAATTTGAAGATCCGGAACACCTGATGTGGAACTACAAGAGCCCAGCTACACTATAACATATATTGGAATGACGTCTTAGCAAGAGTTGTTCAGCCTTATGAGCACTCGCTGTTGACGTATAAAAATCGAAGATCTGGAACACCTGTTGTGGAACTCTAAGAGCCCAGCTACACCATAACTCAAATAGGAATGACGTCTTAGCAAAAGTTGTTCGGTCTGAAAGGCATTTCCTGTTGACTTATAAAAATCGAAGATCAGAAACATTTGATACAGAAATTAAAACTATTACTAATTTCATTGCATAATTATAAAATAACATAAGTAGGAGGTACTACGCGGTGAAGGCGGGAACAGTTCAGGACTGATTTTCGATGACGATGGTATATCGTTGAAAATTAGACTCTACTGGCTAAAACTCCCATTTTTTTATCGTATGCCTTCGGGCTTATGTTATTTGAGTGTTTAATTTCCTTTTCCATTTATCTTCGTTACACGGTAGCCTACCCGGTAACGCCCCCTGCGTTAACGCAGGGGAGCAGCCACTTAGATTTTAATTGATCAGGTATCATCACAATAAAACTATAACCATGCCTAGAAAGAGGTCAAATTTTTCCCAATGTTCCAAAGGTGCTAAATGATTAAAGACCATAAGATCCCAACAATCTACCGAAGAGCGTTAGGAGAGACTTGATGCTGTTCGAGAACATGAGGCTGCAACTCGCTCCGTGGAAACTTCTTGGGATCGCGAAGCACGCCTGCATTCTCAGTGTATTTACGCATCTACATCCAGGTCTCTAGAGACCAGTGAAGAATATGTGCGCGACTGACCGCTGATCGTGAACATCATGCACTGTCTCGCGAGTTGGAGACGTTCACGGAAAAAGCATGACGCTTGAGTTTTCAGCGTATATACGCATCGACTCTAGAGATAAGTGGGGGAAGGAGATGCGCGACTGACCGCTGATCGTGAACGTAACGCAACATATTATAGGCTATAATTTATTTTGGAAAATGGAACCCCTAAAGTAAAAGAGATATAAAAATGGTGCCATTGCAAAAACTATTCGACGTGAAGAGTGTTTTCTGCTGTGAGACTAAATATGAAGATCTGGAGCACCTGTAGGGGAACTCCAAAGCCCAGAGACAATATAACATATACATAATAGAAATGGCGTCTTAGCAAAAGTTGTTAAGTCTGATGGCATTTCCTGTTGACCAACAAAAATAAAAAATCTGGAACATCTTGAATCGTCTCGCGCATCCCATTGATTTCCCGTCCCCGGGCTTATAGAATTCGACATCAGATGTTTCAGATCTTCGATTTTGACGACCCCGTTGTCGCTGGCATAAGCAACAGGATCCGCGTACGAAGTCGCGGGCAGAAGCTAGTTGCTAATAAATAAATAAATAAAATAAATATTGCACAACTTTTTCACACAACGCCATTTAGTCCCAAGTTAAGCTTGAGAGCTTGTGTTAAGGGTACTAAACAGCTGATATACATACTTATATATTTTTAAATACATACATACTATAGATAAATTACACCCAGAAACAGAACAAATGATCATGCTCATCACACAAACATTTGTCCTGGCTGGGAATCGAACCCACGACCACCGGCATAGCAGTCAGGGTCACTAACTACTAGACCAACAGGCCCGTCGGTTACGTTATAGACTTGAAGTTGGCAGAATTGCTAAACGTCTAAAGTTTACGTAAACAATGAATATTTTTTTTATTTTATGTAGGTATTTCTCATTTTGAACGTTTTGATTGATGGGAATTGAACTTTAATACTCAGACTTAAATAACTTGTGCATTGTACTTTTTCCAGTACACACTTACAAACACATGACAAAAACATCATCAGCAAATAACATCTATCGATCATTTCCTAATGAGTCAGTCTGCGGCCGTGCAATGTTCGTCATGTCAGTATAATTTCTCCATAATTGGTGTATTCGCTCCGCAGAACACACAGGTCCAATGCAACTGATTCTTGTTTCGAGCCAGTATGCATCGCCAATTTCTGCTTTTCTAATTGGTTTCATACAATGACCTTTACACAGATATATGGGTGGTCATATTTTAAGGATTTATGAAGAAGAACAACTTGTAAAACAATAAAAAAAATACAGTACGACGCAATACCAACCTCATGCAAAATGGGTTGGCACTAATATTTCTGTGGTTGGCACAATCTCACAGCCATTTCTTCACCACCGCGCGCACATATTAGTCAAATCAAATAGCGCGTGCTTTCCAGATTTGTCCTTTTCCTGACAAAAATAACTCTGACAAATAAATATCCAGCAACCGAGAAGAGAGATTACTTCTCATCAAAAGCACCAATCAGGAGTCAATAAAAAAAATTGCAACGATGACACTACCATATCTCATAGATGTCTCACTGTAGATGGTCAATGTATGATGAAACACTGGTATTACTTGTGGATACATTGACTTTATTTTAATTTATGCACGTCGCCGAAATACTCTGGTCCATTGAGTTGATACCAGCACTACAGGACAACCTCTTAACCTCTAGACCATCACGATATGCGGTTAAAAAGTGGGTAGGTTATTTTTCCCGCCTATTGAAACTGTGTGAGGTCAGTGTTTCATAGCCAATATTTTTTCTTCGTAATGAAAAAGTGGACGAAAAATGTTTAATAATGTATCAGAATTATGTACTGAACTCATGATATTAGGTTATTTGTCGATGTCTCTTCTTGACTCTGTATACCCAATCTCAAATCCTGTCATCACACACCACAGAGCTACAAACACAACACACGCATACACATGCACTTGCGGTAAAAGCATATGACATAGAAAAAGTCCTCAAACATAAAGATATTGAAATAAAAATAATATAAAATCCCGGAAACATCTCGGCTTCAACACCAGATTTCGGAAATTCTTTACATTTCCCGCTGAAGAGGCAAAGCAATTTGGATTCAAGTGGGTGGGATAATACCATCGAGTGGTATTATTGGTCGATCACAATTTGCATGAGCCTTGAAGAATTCCGACTTAATATTTTATTAACAGCTTATTTTTATTAGAGTTTTTTGACGGTTTTTGCGGTATGTATGTACGAGTATCTTCGATTTGATTTTGTGTTTTTTTTGTCATGAAAGGCATTTTCGTTGTAAAAACAAATCGGTATCTGCATTTGCCTAGCTTTTTCCAAATCGGTTTTTACTTGTTTAGACTAGTTTCGAAAACTGCCGGTTTGGTCCCATAAAAATTTAACATAGTTTGATTCGGTAGTTTTTTTACTATGGCAAACAAAGCCGATGTCGTCTATTCTGCCAATGTCTAAAGTGAATTGGATGACATAAAGTAAAAAAACGATCAAAGAAATTTGACACATTGGGGTAACTTGATGTGCTGGCTATACATTATAATAATAATAATAATAATAATAATAATTTGTTTTATTTCTCCTCACAATATTTGAAATAATTAAATAAACAGTTAGACTTTAGATACATTTCACAATCTTAATTCTAAATATGTGAAGAGCTGGTGTCTGAGGTAGGCGCAAAGCACCTGTATTACAGATCACCAGCTGGCTTATTCACAACCATTCGACTAGATTCCGTACCGAATCGAACGTGTAAGATGTCGAAGATGTCATCCAAACGCAATTCACAAATCCGAAACCGATTATTTTTGACAGTTCAAATTCGATAAGAAGACTATAATCTTTCCGACAGCTGTTTGCTATCGGGAGCCATACCGAACAAAATTTAAACGATTTATTTTTCATAAATCCTGGTTATTTCAGAGAAATATATACACTGTAAACCTTTAAAACACTGCACTTTTAAGTAAATGAAGTTTTATTAATGTATTGACCGTTTTTATTGATACTTTCGCATTTACATAAATTCAAAGTGTAATTATTCGTATACTTGTACGTGTTATTGTTTGACAATGAGCAAATAGCAAGATTTGTGTATTGATATCAAATACTTACAGTCATTTAGCCTTTTTTAAGCAAAGTTATAATAAAAAGAAATCCATAGTTTTAATTCAAATAAAAACTTTTTCCGCATTGCCAGACTGGCAATGTTTAAAAAGTAAAAAAAAATAAAAAGTAAAAAAGTCCGTCAAACTGGCAATGCCAGTTTGACAGACGGCTGTTTACAAAGCAAGTTTATTCGAAATAACGTTTGTTTGATTAATAATAAAATCATTTTGTACCGTTTGCTGTCTATTAAAATACTAGCTGTATATTCTATAATTAAACGGATCGAAACATTCAAATAAACCAATTTTATTTACTACTTTATATTTCCTACCACGCTGATCTTTTTCTACCATTTTGTAACGTTCCCCATAAATACAATGATCAATCGTATAGAAAAAAAAACGTATCCGTTCGGATCTGTGAATAGCGTTTTGGCAGTTCTTCGGCTCGGAAATGAGATTGTCGAAAACGGTTCCTTACCGACACGGAAACCAATCGAACGGTTTAGAATAAGGCAGCAGGACCTCAGCCCACGGAATCAGTTTCTTATACATCATAGTAGGTATGTAAAATAAGCGATTTATTTAATCACTAACAATTTCATTGGTTTTACTCTTAGAGAATTAACCCTAGATAGCTAACCTTCTGGAGTACCCTATTAAAGCTAACCATCCGCCGAAATGACGGGTAAAAAAAAAATGCTTGTTTTTTCATAAAATCGAAAGTTAGTGAATCAGATGATTTTATTACAGTCATTTAATGAGTTTACGAATAAGAAAACGCTTTATAAATTAACCACATTTATTTACTTATAAAACTACAGTAACTTTTTTAAGACCTCAAAAAAATATTAACATTTTCACATTAAAGACTTTGGCATGCAAAATCAACAAATAAAAAAAAACATTACATCAGTCTTTTGGCGTTACATGGCACATAGGAGCATAAACTTTATAATAATAAAAAAAATAACTAGTTTTCATAAGCACATGTGATGCAAAAGTCAACTTTATGTTCACCACATATCGCTACCTTGTATAATTGGCGCAAATAGTTTTAGTCATATGCTTTTTCTTGTAGTGACATTTCCCGCATGTCTTCTTTTTACGAGTTTCTCTTCTTGGAGGATTTGATAACTTTCCTTCATTTTCTTATTCTTGAAAAGCAATTTCGCAGTGATGACTGGTGGGATGGCTGCCTCAAAAAAACGCTCCTATTTTTTGCTTTCACTTGGGTCGGCATCGTTGTTTTGGCCAGCCTTACCTTCAGCCAAGGCTCCTCAAGTTGAAGATATAGTACTGTCGTAAATACTGTCCGTGGAATTATCTTGCACTCTGCTGTCAATAAATTGTGACACTGGATAACGTAGCTATTGATAGAAGCAATGTTGATAATTCCATACATACATTAGCCATCTATTGGTTTTTCGTGTAAGATACAGCTTTGTGAAGTTCTTGAAGGAGCAGTATCCAAGCTACTTGGCATAACACGTTCCTTGTCTTAAGATAAATCAGGCGGTGGACTTACAAATATTTCGTCGGAATCTGATGGCTCATAATTTTCGTCCCTTTGGATATCATCATCCAGAACGAAGTCTTCGGTCTCACTAGCAAAACCATCTTCCAGGTTACCGTCACTCAACTCTCGATTGAGCAGATTTACTATCATGTCTTCATTCAACGTAGATATAGTAATAATCTACAAAAGAAACAAAGCTAACGCCAAAAAATAATACGCGCACTCAAATCAAAACACTTACGGTAAAGCTAACCACCCGTCGAAACGACGGGCAAAAGCTGTATATTTCAAAAACCGTGTTACTTACCTCTTCGGCTCGTGTGGCACCAAGACGACCTCGCCGGTGACTTAGTTGACTAGCCGAATCAAGGCATTCGGACGTGTCATTAAAAAGAGACTGCGATATTATTTCGCGCTACCCGTCGATTCGACGGAGGTTAGCTATCTAGGGTTAAATTAAATTTAAACAACTGAAATTAACGTTATTATTTAGACTATAGGAATATAAAAGAAAAATAACAATAATACTTAATTAATGGACAATAAACTTAGGTACTCTGTAGGCCGCCGAAAACAATGTGTGTGTATGTGTTGTCAGTATATGTAAGAGGGGAGTAAGAGGGTTTGTGTAGGAGTGTGTATGAGTGTGTATGCATGCGTGTGAAAGTGTTTAAGGTACGTATTTGGGAAAGGAAGTTAAAGTAGATTTTCAGTGGAGATATAGTCGAGCTTTTGCAACCAATCTCGAACCATTGTCTTGCATTTATTTCTTGGAAACCCGTACATATTAAGAATTCCGTTTATTTTGTTGTAAAGGTTACCACCTTGAAAGCAAAAGAAGCGGTGAGCGAATTTTGTTTTAAAAGCTTGTGTCTTGCAGACTCTGCCACTCCTGCGCTTATTTTTTATTTTTAGAGGGTCGTATGCTAGCAGGGAATGTTGCTTTATTACGGTTTCAAGTATAAATAGTTGGCGAACAGTTAAAACCCCCCACTTCTTGTATAGGTCCGTAGTCGGGTGAAAGAAGGGAAGGAAGAGACTGACTTTCAAAACCGCTCTTTGTGCTCTTTCTATTTTCAGAAAGTGTGTCTTTAGAGCTCCACCCCATGAGGTAATGCAGTTACCAAGCAATGATTGACAGAGCGCAAGGTATACAGATTTGATTAGGCTTTGGTCCGCTACGTGGCGTAGGTTTTTGAAGATGACTATCAATTTGCGTATTCTTGCCGATAACAGATCGATGTGCATATGGAAATTTAATTTTTCATCCACCATTACTCCTAAATACTTTATTGATGTAGTGCTTTGCAGCCTAGGACACGTACATGAGTAATCGTCAAAGTTTGCACATGAGTGGGATATTATACTGTGGGACTCATCATTATTATCCGTGACTTTTAACGAGAATCTTATAAATTTGGTCTTGTCAACATTAAGGGTAAGTTCATTGTCATGTAGCCATCTTGTGACCGCATTGAAACCAGTCTGAGCGTCTGAGAAGACTTCATCCCACGTATCCCCACTAAAAAGTAAAACTGTGTCATCAGCAAAAGTGATAACTTTAGCATTTGGTAGTTTAAGTTGACACAAATCGTTTATAAACACAAGAAACAAGGTTGGGCCAAGAATACTTCCCTGTGGCACTCCAATACACATAGGAGTCTCATCGCTCGTGTAGTTCCCGATCTTTACGCACTGCTTTCGATCAGATAAGTAACTTTCCAGCAGTCCCAACTGCCGGTCCCTTATCCCCAGATGCTCCAGTTTTCTTAGTAGGATTGGGGCAGAGACTGTGTCGAATGCTTTAGCCAGGTCCAAGAATATTCCTACAGTTTTCTTTTTATTATCCATATTGTTGACTACAAAGTTAGTTAGTTAGTTCATGTACTGCATCTGATGTTGACTTTTTTGCTCTAAAACCATACTGTGCATGGGATAACAGCTTATTTTCTTCCAAATATTTTATTAACCTGTTGTTTATTATCCGCTCCAGAATTTTGAAGACCGCCACTGTTACATTTACGATTTTGTCCCTCTAGTAGTAGGCGGACAAAAGCCCAAACGCAAGGTGGGTGGGTATTGATTCAAGGAAACAACAAACTTCTAAACAACATTAGTTTATTTCCTAAAAAACTATTTAAATAAAAAAACACAAGGTTACTGCCAGCCAGCTTAAATTGGTAGAACTAGGGTGGTGGGGGGTTGGAGATAACCCAGGTACTATTTCTTAATTTAAAGTGTTAAAACTTATAGTAAAATCAAGGTTCATTATTCTGAAGACTCACCATACAATACTGACTAGGTATGTCAACCTCGAAAGCAGTGAAAATAAGGTGCAAAATAAAATCATAGTAAGAGAACCAGGGGCACAAATCATGCATAAGTAAAAGATTCGCAGATAGATAGGGCCTTCTTCGAATATTTATTTCCCATTGGATTTTATTTAAATGAATTTAAAGGTCAACGGAAAAAGGATGCTAGATACCCGGACATCCGATGTCATCTCTTGGGATATTGAAGGTTAATCATAATTTATTACAGATTAACTTTTCCGAAAATGCTAAATCTTTTTTTATTCGGAAATTCCCGGGGGTGACATTGCTTCTTTAGGTAATGAATCTAGATTAAGAACATAATTACAAATCCGGAGATAATTAGTGCTCTCAATAGGTTAAAAGTAAAAAAATTACGTCACGCCTGTCATTTCCGAAGGGTTAAGCAGAGATATTGTACCTTAGTACACCCATCTCACAATTCATCATCATCATCATCATTTCAGCCATAGGAAGTCTACTACACTACTGGACATAGGCCTCCCCAGCGGAATAGCAGATTGAAGAGGCAGTGGGCAAGGCACATAGCACGGAGGACTGATGACCGATGGGGTCGAAAGGTTCTCGAGTGGAGGCCACGTATCGGCAAGCGCAGCGTAGGACGTCCACCCACAAGGTGGACAGACGACCTCATTAAGGCTGCGGGAACGCGCTGGATGCGAGCCGCTTCCAACCGGTCTTATTTGAGATTTATAGGGGAGGCCTACATCACAATTATTTATCATTAAAAGCTCTGCCTAGGTAGCATCAGTGTTGTTTTATTAATCTGTACTGAAAAATTATTATATATAAATATTATGGCTTGAAGTAGAAAGTTTAGATTAATAATTTCTTGATCGTATGTAAGGATTTAACTCAAAAACTACTTGTCCCATTACAAAATTTATTTCTCCATTAGTAAGTTATGTTATCAACGAGTAATATAGGCTTTTTTTTACAAATCTGGAAAGTGGTGGAGGGTTGTTAAAGTTTAAGGGAAAAGTTTGAAATACACGCGGGCGATATTATGAGGCTTCATCAAATAAGTAATGTCCCTATCTTTTAAACTAGGAGAATTCTGTATAGCTAAAGGACACTATAACAGTTTATTTTGTAAGTTTTCAAGTACAGAGGCCAGCACATCAAGTTACCCCAATAAGTCAAATTTCATTGATAGATTTTCAACTTATTGCAAATAGAATAAGGTTCATGTTCAATTGGGAAAATTTTACATTTTGGAGTAGGTTGACGTGCAGGCGTCTGTACAAAAAGCATAGCCTGTATCTCATACCATCGGAAAAAAAAATACTCATTAAACAATAATTGTCAAAGAACAAAAAATACAATTCCAGAAACACTGCCTAATTATATACGGAACACTTAAAAGTACTTTAAATTATAACAATACCACCGTACTGTTAAGTGCGTGAAACCCTAAAACAGCCTTTCAGACATAAAACCACTTATCTTAACAGTAACCCTTGACTAAAACAATACATTTGAGTTTTATTTCAAGCTCTTTTAAGTTTTATTTCAAGCACTTACAGGCCTCCACTTAATTGAAACGATTACAGAGTAATATCGCATTTTATTGTCCCCTGGGTCGTTTATTAGCCGACTTCAAAAAAGGAGGAGGTTCTCAATTCGACGGTATGTTTTTTTTTTTTTTTTTTTTTTTTTTTTTTTTTTTTTTTTTTTTTTTTGTGTGTTTGTTACGCGATTTCTCCCCCATTTGTGGACCGATTCTCAAAATTCTTTTTTTATTTGAAAGAGTATACTCCCGAGGTGGTCCCATTTTAATTTGGTGAAGATCTGGTGCTGATCTTCGGAGATATACAATGGAACTCTTCAAAAATAGACGGCAAATCTGTCGTGATTGCTGGAATCGCTTGGATATTTATTGTTTATACAACATCATGACGTATCATCACGCCTGTATGCTCTGAGGGGTAGGCAGATGTGTTCAATATACCTAGATTTCGACAGTTAGGTATGTTAAGTTTCATTCATTAGGGATAAGTGGATAACCCTATTACCATGACATGTATTGTTAACAAATAACAATATAAACATAAATTCATGGCAAATATTTGTATGGGAACAACTAAAAATGAAAAAATAAAAATCTTTTTTGCAAAAAATAAAACCGACTTAAAAAAAACACTAGCCGGTGTAAAATAACTCTAAATTCGGAAGTCGGTGGCCCATCATGAATAAGACAAAACCACCAAAGCCACAGACTTCCGAATTTAGAGTTATTTTACACCGGCTAGTGTTTTTTAGGTTGTTAAATTTAACATTTGAAAATAACAGTAATGGCGATATCACAGAGTTGGTAATTGCTGGTAGAAGATAACGGTCTCCGATGGGCATGGATACTGAATACAAATGAGTTTGAAATTATGTAACATACATGACTCTGTAGTATATATTTTTCTATATACTTTTAGATGAGTAAATGCTTAGCTGCTGACGTGGTGGCCCAGAGGCTAAGGCGCCTACCTCTCATGCACGAGGTTGTGGTTCAAACCCGGGCAAGTACCAATGTGACTTTTTTAATTCATATACTTTCTAAGTTTTCTAAGTCTTTAATTCATTAAACGCCAAGAGGACACCGGTGTCCTCTTGGGTCTCCATTTTTCCTTCATTCATTCATTTTTTTTACTTTAAAAAGTCTATAGAGTTATATATCGGAGCACTTAATAAGGAGCATCACAGACCCATTCTGGTCAGGTTCGTCAGTGTGGACATCAAGGCGACAGTTTGGAAGGCAAAGAAAGGTTTGAAAGGCTCCAAACTATCAGTTAAAGAGTTTTTAACTAGAACCAGGCAATCTGTGTTCGGACTGGCGCGCGAGCACTTCAGCATGCGCTCATGCTGGACTCAGGACGGCGTCATCTTTATAAAGGCCTCTGACGGAAGTAGGTACAAAGTTACTTCTATGGATGAACTGAAGCCCTTGATAGTTAAGTACCCCAAGGCACCAAGCGCGACTTCATCGACCACTAGTAGAACTGTGGACGCTGCTGGGACCGCCGGGAGTCTGAAAAACACAGCACGTAAATAACTATTACCTAGTATTTAATGTCAAGTCATCTCAGTGCTAGTTTATACCATTAAGTTGACTTACCGTACTGCAATTTTCCCGCATCTTAGCATTCTATTTTGTGTCCCTTATAGTAACCATTGCGGTTAGTGAGGTGTATAATTTATAATTTTGTTTGTTTTGATACCCGTACCTCCAATATTTTATTTCAACTTCCTAAGTTATGTCACGTCATGTCATTGTCAAAATGACATATAATATTTGTTGTAATCATACGTTCAGAAACGCAGTACGTTTTGTTTCACATAACTTTGACGTAATTCAACGGTTCATGGTATGCACCTTTTTTAAGTGTTGTTTTCATTTTTGTCATTACTGTGATTGAATAACGTTTGTTTGTATTGTCATACAAATTTTTTATGTTATTTTTTTTTTTGTGTGTGTTAGTACGTATTTAACTACTAAATTTTGTATTATGCTTTTGTTTATGTTTCTGGTCTGGTGTACTGTTTAGTAATTTTATTTTTGTTTTACTCATTATTTATTATTATTATTTTATATATATTTTTGTTTCTAGTTTTAAACACTGCTTTAGTTTATGTCTGACAATGAGTCGTTTTTTTCCGCATTTGAATCTACTGCCTCCTCTAACAGCGCGAGCTTTTGGTCTTACACTGACACTCTAGGTGACTTCTTGCGGCAAACCTTTGTTAATCAGCCTAGTCGGTTAATAAATGTGTGTCACATCAATGCTCAGAGTATTGCCAGTCACTACAGCGAGCTGTATGATGCGTTCAATGATTGCAACGTTCACGCCATCCTGATTTCCGAAAGTTGGCTCAAACCGCACTTGCTGTCCACCACTTACCCCCTGACTGATTTCGTCCTTATACGGAATGATCGCACTGGTAAAGGGGGCGGTGGTGTGGCCATATATCTTCGCAATGATTTTCCCTACAAAGTACTTGCTTCTTCTTCTTCACAATATTCTGCCACTGCTGAATTCATTTTCCTTGAAGTGTGTGTAAAAGGTATCAAAACCATTATCGGTGTTGTCTATTGTCCTCCCACTGTTGATTACTTCACTGAATTCGAATCAGTTTTAGAATCTTTGGGTTCTGAGTATGCACACCACATCATTATGGGTGATTTCAACACAAACCTCCTTGCCCTGAACTCCCCTCGATCCCGTAAGCTCCTCCACCTCATTGAGTCAGCTGGTTTGCATGTTTTGCCGCTCCAACCTACTCATCATAGCACGATCGGTGATGACACCTGGCTTGATCTGATCCTCACCTCAAATCCTTCCCTTGCTTCTTCCCATGGTCAACATGACGCTCCTGGCTTCTCTCATCACGACTTGATTTTCCTTTCGTACATCCTTAAACCTCCCAAACCTAAACCTAAGGTTCTGTACAGGCGTTGTTTTGCTAGGATGGACGTTCAAAAACTTGAGAAGGATGCTTCCGTGGTTGATTGGGAGACTTTGGTGGATGCTACGTCGGTTGACGAAAAGGTTGCAATATTTAACCGTGTTATTGTTGAACTCTATGACATTCATGCTCCCGTCAAAAAGGTAAAGTTAAAGCGACCTCCTGCACCATGGATGTCGAAAGGCATACAGATGGCCATGCGACGCAGGGACCGTGCGTTCCGTAAATTTAAGAGGGATCGTACTGATGAGAACTGGGCATTTTTCAAGGTTTCAAGAAACAGGTGTAACCAGATGATACGCAACGCTAAACGCCGTCATATTCTGGATAATATTTCTTCTTCATCTTCTGCCGATATTTGGAAATTCCTTGGAACTCTGGGTATCGGCAAACCGCGGCATTTAGACCTTCCATCTTCAATTAACTTAGATGATCTTAACCATCATTTCTCCTCTGTGCCTACCATGGATCATCTAACCAAGCAACAAACTCTGGCGCTAATTTGTGGTCTAACGCGTTCTCACAATGATAATTTTCGTTTCGTTTCAGTTGAATCGGGAGAGATCAGAAAAATCATTCTCTCCATTAAATCCAAAGCGGTAGGTTGTGACAATATCACTCGTGGCATGATAATCACTATCCTGGATCACCTACTGCCTGCGATTACCCATATTGTAAATTTTTCCTTATTTTCCGGAGTATTCCCTTCCTTATGGCGTAAAGCTTATGTCCGCCCACTACCTAAAGTCCCAAATCCCACTCTCCCTTCTCACTTTCGTCCAATTTCTATACTTCCTTTTCTATCTAAAGTGCTGGAAGCCTGCGTCCACAAACAGTTCTCTAGTTTTGTACATCGGAATTCACTCATTAGTCCTCTTCAATCTGGGTTTAGGCCGGGTCACAGTACTATATCCGCCCTTCTTAAAGTGACTGGCGATATGAGGGCAGGGATGGAAAATACCAAGGTCACAGTGCTAGTGTTGGTCGACTTTTCAAATGCCTTTAATACCGTCAGTCACGATATCCTATTAGCCATTCTGTCCTATGTCATGGTCTCTCCCGAAGCACTGAAATGGTTCAGCTCTTATCTTCAGGAACGTCAGCAGTCGGTTCGTTTAGAAGATTCTGCCTCGAGTTGGTGTGGCTTGGAAACTGGCGTTCCTCAAGGCGGCATTCTCTCTCCTCTTCTTTTCTCAATTTTTATTAACCTCATTACTTCCGAACTTCAGTGTGCGTATCATCTGTATGCAGATGACCTGCAGTTATACTGTCAAGGCAGGGCTGATGAAATAACCGACACCATCAGCAAATTAAATAGTGATTTGATAGCCATTAAAACCTGGTCCGATAGATTTGGTGTAGCAGTGAACCCGAATAAGTGTCAAGCTATCGTCACTGGGAGTCCTCGTATCGTCAGTCGGGTGGACGTCACAACGTTGCCGCCGATTCTTTTCGACGGTGCGACTGTTCCTTTCAGCACTGCTGTAAAGGATCTGGGCCTGCACATCGATACGACCCTAAACTGGCGTACGCAAGTTACTAGTGTCAGCCGGAAGGTTACTGGAACGCTGCGGGCTCTGTATCGGCTGAAAAACATTTTACCATCGAAGACTAAAGCAATGCTTGTGCAGACCTTAATTTTCCCTATCATCGATTATGGTGATGTGTGCTACTATGACCTGAATGCAGATCTCCTCAATAAACTTGACCGTCTTCTTAATAACTGCATTCGATTTGTTTTCAACCTGCGTAAATATGATCATATCTCTGAACATCGTTCGCTGCTAAAGTGGTTACCCATTCGCCTTCGTAGAGAACAAAGAGCACTAACCACTCTGTTTTCATTTCTTTACTGTCCTAATTCCCCTAGTTATCTATCTCCTCACTTTCAATACATCTGTGCCAACCACAATAAAAACCTTCGCTCATCGCATAACCGTCTTCTCCTATGTCCCACTCACCGTACTGACTTTGTTCATAGTTCTTTTTTTGTGCAGTCTGTTTCTCTGTGGAACGCTCTCCCCCAGGAAATCAGGATGGCAACCAACCGTTTATCTTTTAAGGTTAAGGTTCGCGAGCATATTCGTAAGAAGTTGGCAGTAGTATCTTCACAGCGCTAATGTTTTCTCTTCTTTCTATCTCTTCGTAATTTAATTTATTATATATATTATATTTATAGTGTAAATATTTATGTATTTATACTGATATTATGTATTAGTATTCTTTGATTCCTTTTATTTTTTCATTTATAATTGCACCTACCACTGTTTTTCTCTGCATCACCTAAAGGTTGACTGGTAGAAAATGCCTATGGCATTAAGTCCGCCTCTGTACATTAGTGTGCTTGAAGTATTAAATAAATAAATAAATAAATAGTCTTTAAATGCGTGGTCCAAATAATCTTTAAGCTTATAATTACCGACATAGCCCCGTACAATATTCAAAATTTTGCATAGTGTTAATATATTCAGTGGATAGATTTGTGACCACAGATTATCATTATCACTTAGCAGACTTGAGGACTTTCCGTCATAACCCTTTGAAATAATCCATTTGTTGTTAAGACACCTGCGTCCCCCATCAGCATTGACCTCGACTGACGATTAAGACGTCCGACGCGACGTAGCGACGTTTTGTCACAGAGGTTTACAATTATCTATTTATACCAATATTTTTTAGGGGTAAAGTTTGTGAGTTTGTCACGTTAAAGTAGGTTTTTTTTATTCATTATTTTACAAAAAAATCTTATAATCTATCGAAGTTAAAGAGCAAGCAAAAACCACTAAAGTTTAAACTAGTGCTATCACAACACAAATCTATTTTATTAAACCAAGATATTGAGGTTTAATTTTATATGCGTACGTTACTGTCGATTAACAATTCATGAAAAAACTAGGTTTTATAATAAACATTCTTAAAAATATAAAATTAAACCTAAAAATATCGAATGTTAACTTAAGCAATATTATATAGCAATATTGCTTAAGTTTACAATTGATATATTTAGGTGTAATTTGTTTTTAAATTTCTATGGGTAATATATTAATAAGTAGAGACTTATTACTATTAGTAATCACGTACGATACGTATACACCCGGAAACTCATGTAATATCACTCACACCTACAGACTGCACACACTTACATACACTTTCACTCATACACACACTCACATGGATTAACACTCAATCTTTCACACACTTTATTTAATTCTTAGATTTAGTACAAAATTATAATTATGCCCTGTTTGCCTTTGTATGGCGTATTGCTACGGAAGAGCAGTGCCTCCTAATACAGGCATTACACTTGCCTAAAAGGATGCTCCAACCACAAATTTTGTTGGTACTTATTCTTTACTGGGTTGTTGGTCCAGTAGTTAGTGTCCCTGACTGCTATTACTGGAAGTCGTGGCTTCGATTCCTACCCACGACAAATGTTTGTGAGATGAGCACGATCATTTGTTCTGTGTCTGGGTGTAATTTGTCTATTATACCCATGTATGTATTTAGAAATATATGTGTATGTTTATCAGCTGTTTAGCACCCATAACACAAGCTCTGCTTAGCTTGGGACAAGAAGGCGATGTGTGAAATTTGTGGAATTTTATGATCATTATTATTCTTGCTTTACCAATAAACAAAGTTTTTATCTCTAGATGTACTGAACCGATTTTGAAAATTCTTTTAGGAATAGAAAGCCACATTATTTGTGAGTATCATAGGCTATATTTTATTTTCCAAACTAAGAGGGGGTAGAGTGGAGGGGATGTTAAAGTACGAAATGGATCCGAACGAAGCCGCGAGCGAAAAGCTTGTCTTAAAATATACAAAATTTGAAAATGACAAACTTAGATTGTGTGGTTTTTAACGCACGAGGTTATGGGTTTAAGTACCAATGTGAATTTTTTTTATTTATATTAACGTTCTGAGTTAATCTGCGCCATCAGCGATATCGAAAAATGAAACATCGTGAGGAAACCTGGACTTGTTGTTAAAATAAGTCTGAAATCGCCAATCCATCTTGAGCAAAAAAGGCGTGATCATAAATGCTCATGCCTTTTTTGTATAAAAAGAGGCCTTTGCCCTGCTGTGGCATAACAAGAGGCTGGTATTATTATTACTCTGTGGTTGTGTAGCGTCACGTATGTATTTTTCAACGAATTTTATATTTCTTAGCTTTGCGTGAATTAAACAGCGTAGTATCATCGCGATAACTCAGTAATTAAACATCGTCGCCTTGGAGGCCAATGGAGCTAAGCCACAATTGCAAAAATTGTGGCTTAGCTCCATTGGCCTCCAAGGCGACGACATAAAAGTTATAGAAAAAAGTGAACAGAGATAAATGTTGCAATTAGTAAGCAAATGAATAATTTAATTGTTTTCAAACAATGCGGTTTTATAATAGACGACTGAGAAGCTAACTGTAAACTTAATTTAATTCAATTTGTGTGAATGGAGTTCATTTGTTAGTCTGGGGTGTTAGAATTATAAACTAGGGCTATAGTTAATGTTCGCTTAATAGTACAGAGGCCAGCACATCAAGTTACCCCATTGTGTCAAATTCTTTGATAGTTGTTCAACTTTATTACGATCAGAATAAGGTTCATATTCAGTTGTAAATTTGAAAGTTTGGGGTAGTTCGATGTGCTGGCGTCTGTACCGACCAGTTAATAGTTTTGAATAATGTAGGTACTCGAGAACTGTCGACTTCATTGATTAATTGATGGTTAGTGTTTAGCCATTTGAAACCCGAGTGTCTATGACATCTTCTATCGAAGTCTGTGGCAGATTTGGATCGCATTCACATTCACGCACTCTAACTCACGTTCATTCATTTAAAAATGCCTTCTTTAAAAATCTTTGATAGCACAACGTGTTAAAATTATATTATTGAATTATAAAATTGTTGGATTGTCGATTATTCGACGATTATTCGTCATGCGAACGACAATCCAACTATTATATAAAGTTTGTTTCATACATTTTTTGATTTATTAAATGCTTTTTTGTACAAATCGTGGAGTTGTAAATGTACTTATGCAGATTGACAGATCACTGACACTAACTCAAAAACTTAAATAATTTTGAATAGTAATTAATGGTCATCCATCCATTGACCGACCTCGGCAAGCGTAGCTTAACCTTCAATCGACCCGTGTGGCTGTTATTATTATTGCCAAAAAAACCTTCAAACAAAATAAAGCAACATAATATATCTATTTATAATCATAATTAACAACTAACAAAGCTATTTTTAATGTCCTTTTTTAAAATAAAAACGAGTTGATAACAAAAATACACAATCCCATTAAAAGGCAACCAGAACTTTTGTCATTCCGCAACACGAACGGTTTATATTCATTAAAAGAAGTACTTAACAGTCAACTCTCAGAAATAAGGCAAGGCTTAATTAAAACTAAAGAAAAAGGCAACAACTTGATACGAAAAGTTTCCTCGTTTGCGTTTACGTGTATTTTCATGACCAAGTCTTACTGGAATCTTATTTTAACTACCATTCCGAAGTTTATGTCTGTAGGCTACTTTTTTATTTTTGTTTTGTGTGTTGTGTGTGAAACTTTCCAAAGTACAATTTTTTTCATCGGCGTGGACAATACTCATGGAAGTCGTTTGTAAGGCACATTATACCGGCACAGCACCGCACCGCTCCAAACTAGCAATTGACTTGTCATTCAATTTAGAGCATCAAATCATGTGTCATTAAGTATAATATATTTCACAATGTCAATATGAAAAAGCCGACGGCGTGCAGTCAGCGCGCTTGCCACTATCATACAACTCGACTCGCAGCCCACGTGCCGATAGCGAGCGGACCATGTGCTTACAGCCTAGCGCGTCGACCGTAAGCTTACAGCTCGCCGATCGCATGCTTACGCGCCGACTCCGAGTCACCAGCAAAACAACGTCATTGCGCCGTCGTAAACCGAGACATTATGAAAACGTGCAAGTCCTAGGCGTGTTCAATTATAAATGCCATATAACAATTGTGTTCGCGGTGACAGCTAGCTTGCACCTCGCGGCCAGCGCGCGGGCTGCGAGCTTGCACCTTGCCGACGATGCGTAGTTAGCACACTGGCAGCTAGCCGTAGCCTAAATTCGAGGCGACGCCGTGCGGCAGCTGTGCAGTTGCGGTGTCGTTATAATGTGCTATGTACCTTTAGTTTGTAAAAATCGTAGCAGATGGCGCTCAATAGTTCCTGCCTACCCTCAGGCGAAAACGTGAGTTTATGTAAGTGTGTATGCACCCACAATTTTGAAGACTTTCTTAGTTTGAAATAACGTTTTAAAAATAAAGGCACAAAATATCCGGACTTAAGATTACAAGGCTCGCAGAATTAAATAAAACGCTGAAGTTTTTGCATCGTCCTCTGAGAATTTGTTTGATCTAGCAAGTCTTAGTAATTGCTCCGGGCTAGAGCTGAGTGGACCCAAGGGGCGCGAATTTCGCGAAGTCCTAAAAGAAATGGTGTGAAAAGATTTTTTTGTTGAGGTGTTTTTGGCTGTGTTCCTTAAGTAAGTTGTGTGGCAATTTCATAACAAAGATAGACGATTAATAAATTGTTTTACTCTCATCGTTAATAATAACAATAAAGTAGGTGCAGTACCTTCTACCTACCAGAACTTTCAAACAATAATTTACATTATAATTAAATTGTAATACCGCATAATTTATGACATGTAATCATTTTACTTTTTTATCAATTTTATATTCATAATGATTATTTATTCGACATTAACATCTCTTCTGCTAGTATACTTAATTTGCATATATAAACTGATTTTGGTGTAACAATGAATGACAGATTGAGGAATGATGTGATAAAGCAACGTTGTGGTTTAAAAGAAGATGTAGTAACAAAAATTGAAAAGAGTATGCTTAGATGGTTTGGTCACGTTGAAAGGATGGATGAAAGGCGACTAACGAAAGGTATTTACAAGGCAGATGTAAGTGGGAACGCCGGGAGAGGACGCCCTAGAAGGACATACATAGACCTTATTGGTGAGCTTCTTCAGAAAGGTCAGGTTCGTAGTACTCGCAACCGGCGTGTGTGTATGACAACATGTATGAATGTAAACGAAGCAAAAGAAGTAGGTAAGAATCGTTGCATTTGGCGCTCTGTAGTTTCTGCCTACCCCCATGGGAAAAAGGCGTGAGTTTATGTATGTATGTATGTATAAACTGATATTGTAATTGACTATTATGCATGGATTTATATTTGTACGCTACATTATATTTATTTGTAACACCCGTGTACAACCTATGTCTACAAATAAAGATTTCATTTTAATTTTCATTACCTACTTAGTTATTATCAATTCATATTTTAAAAGTGTGTGTAGGTCATAAAATGCACTTGATAAGATAAGATAAGATAAACATTTATTTGCCCAAACATGATTACATACAATGCATTCATAACAAATTGTCAGCATTCAAGAGATGTCATCAAAAAAATGTATTAGAGATCGTCATGTTTGCCAGGCAATGGCATACAAATATTAATCAAAGAGTTACAGTACGCAAAAATAGCAAGAAAAAAGTAGGTACCTAATCTAAAAATGTCAAATAATTTTAGCATGTCAAAAATATCACAAAAAATTTACACACACACATTGTTAAACTGTATTATCTAAAAAGGTATCCGATAAGAAGTCATTTATACTGTTGTAACATTGGTCGTTAATAAATTTCGAATCTTATTAGTAAATCAATTTCTGGTTAAGGTTTAGTAAGACTTAGGTATCTTATTATAAATCTTAGGCACACACAGTTTTTGCTGGGTGCAAGCAAAGTTAGCTATTTTCACGTCTGTTGCGCGGGAACGCGTCGTGGAAATAGTTGTTGGTTACTCTTTACAAATGACGCTACTTCGAATATGTATATCGATGGTAAAGTCAATAATTTATATTTTATAAATAACGGTCTGCAACTGTCTGTAGCTTTCAAGTTAAACATAGCACGTAAACACATCTTTGGGGCTTTAAACGCTATTTCTCGGTCTGTCGAGTTTCCCCAGAAAATTATACCATAGAGTAGCACTGATGCGACCAATCCATGAGAGGCAGTTACTAAGGCATCTGGGAGTAAAGCCTTGTTTATATGAAGAGAGTTACTCCACCGTCGCGGCTTAAGGTAAGTTTTAAGTGAGGTTTTCCAGGATTTACTTTGATTGACCTTTGAAACTAAGCGCTGGTAAGTTAAAAAGTCTATGTTTAACTTTTATGTCTTGATTAACCCGGAAATTAACTTTACTGGAAGTTTAATAGTAATTTCTCGTTGTTTGTAAATGTGGAATTCTATCTATTTGTACCTACCTGTATATTAAAACCTTTTGGTAAGTCTTAGTGGAGGCACTCCTGTGTCACCAGATAATAGCTGGTGCTGGTGCCAGTGGAGGAACTGATTAATTAATTAATAACAAAGCAATTATATATTAAATCGATAATCTGTTACAAATGCAGATTATATACAGTTTCGGAAATTGTTTATAAAAATACACAACAATGGCAGATAAAAAATATTTTTATAAGTATGTTATTAGCAGGTTGATAATTTTTTTTACGATTTGTCTCGTTTGTTAATAAACGAGACAAATCGTCAAAATATTCAACCGTATCGCTGTTGTTTGGAAAAGTGTCCAAAAGATTGGAGGAATGTTAAATTATTGAATGGTTAGCCTATTAATATAGACATATGAATATTAAATGATAATATTGTTGTATAATAAATGCCACATAAATAACAATATACTTTCTTTTAATTTTCAATGATAAATTTAATTTCTTACTTCTTCAGGTATGAAAGACCCAAAAAACCATTACGAAAATAACAAGGCGGAAAAATAAAGAGAACGAATGTGAATTATGAATATCGTCATGATATGAATAAATCGAACTGTCTCTGTTTTGATTCCTAAAACAATTAAGGAGCGTAACAGCATACGATAGATGTTCCATATTTATTTTATACACCACATTTTTTTAATAAGTACAAATACTTAAAGGGCTTATTCTAGACGGTCTTCTCATTATATTTGTAAAGTATCAACAAATAATATTCATAAACAAGTAGCAAAGTTATTAGCTTTAAGTTTTGTTAACTTTGCTGTTTATGAATATTATTTATTGATACTTTACAAATATGGAATTTACCCAATTAATGGAAATATTGAACAGGCTATTCAGGACATAGCAATAGGTATTCATTAATCGTCATTTCTCGCTCACGTTCGCGAGATCTCGCTCAAGCGTGCCCCGCCTCCAACAGCTGTTTTCGTTATTTAAGTTTAACTAAATAGTTGCATATTTAAAAATTGAATTTTGTTTTTTTTACTTTTGATTACGCAAATATGATCAATAACAGGTACGGATACAGCGTAATTTTTTTTTACTAATTAAAAAATAGTGATGTACAAGTATTCAAAGAAATTCAATACCAATAGACCGGACATCACTAAAAAATTTTCAAGCCCATGAGTTTTTTAGTAGATACGATACGATAATTTTACATCATCATCATCATCTGCCCAACTATGTTGAGGTCGGCTTTCAGTTTAATCGGGTGCAGCTGAGTTCCAGTATTTTACATGTAGCGACTGCCTATTTGTCCTCCACAACCTAGTTACTGGGTAACACTATACCCATTGGGTAAATTGGCTGTCGGGCTTCTGACTTCCCATTACGACTGACAAAGATCTACAAAAGACAGTCGATACCAACGGCATAACATACTTTCCGAGGCACGGAGGCGTCTAGATATGTAATTAATGGTCACCCATCTACAGACTGACCTCGACAAGCGTACCTTAATCTTTAATCAACCTGTGCGCGTGTTATAGTTTAGCCACAAGCTCGTCAATTGATATTTTAGCCATCTTTCAAGTTTGACCAAATTAAACACAGTACGCCCAATTTCTTAATAAATAATAATAATCATTTATTTTTCAAGTTTCAAGGACTCATAAACACAAAGAAATTAAACATATAGCACACATTACACACTAAAACACACTGAATACATTACAATAGGTACCTACAACACAAAACAATAACCACACAAAAAAACAAAAAAAAAAACTAAAAAAAACTGAAAAACTGTTAAAAATACTGTTTAAAGTATGTATTCCGGATTAAAATTGACACAAGCTTTTATTTGTAATTATTTTAGATGCTAGCTCATCATCATCAAGATCAATCTTGTCCAATCTAATTCTGAAATATCTAACAGGATCTCAGGTTGTCAGTTGTCATTTTTGGCGGAAAATCCCCGTCATTTTGTCCAACTTTATGAACTCCCGATAATAGAATTACTCCTCTCACCGTGCTCATGTCACTGGCGCTAACTTTGTTACCTTCATTACTTATGTTCAAAATTGAGCTGCATTGAAGGTGAGCTGATTTTATGCGATATAGGGAGAAAGGAACATCGTTGCACATACTGATAACGTGAGGTAAAATTGTTTAGAACTATTAAAAAAATAACTATTTCTCTCTATGAGATTATTGCTTAACAACTTTTTTAATTTACTTGAAGTCGGTTAAAAGTAAATAATTCACTTAACAATAAGGACAGTAGTCCCACTGTAGTGCAGAGAAGGCACGAGCATTGATCTCTACACTTGCTCAACGCAGATTGACGATTTCGAACTTAAATTAACTATAAGTCCAAGTTTCCTCGCGATGTTTTACGTCACCGATATCAATGACATATTATCTATAAAATATTATAAACAGGTAAAAGTAAAAATTCGCAGTATTTTAGAATTTTAGTTTCGGGTAATTGAACTATTTACAACGCTAAGTCACTTTTTTCATTTAAATTAATATTAGCATGGAAAAAGGTAACGATGTTTTACTGTACAAAGTAAGAATAACATCAATTTAAACTTGAAAATTAGGAAAATCCGACGAAAAATTTAAATACTGGGAGGTCCAATATTATATGTATAAAAAATTCGTTGTACCTATCAGATAGTTCTACGATATCTTTCCCACCATGTATTTGTAGGTATAGGTGAACCGGAGAGAAATTGGATTGCTGCTAAATGTTTGAAAGAATGAAGAGACAGCTGGGAAGCTACGGTGCGCTGGTGCCTCAGAATGAATTCTTGATGTTCTTGAATTTTAAGCTGAGTATGTCCTCCTATATTTGCGGGGCAAACGTGGGTAGAAATCGTAAAAAAAGGTAGGAAAGGGTAAGCCTTTGCCCAGCAATTTAAACTCCTGATCATGAAAACTACTTATTTGTTTTAGAATGTTAATCAATCTATTTACATACAGTAGGTACAGAAATAGGTGTAGCAAATTTAAAAACACGTTCTCTTATCATGGCTACATAACTTTTTATACTATTAAATAAAAACTTAGGATGGTAAGACTCTTTTTTATTTGTGTTTGAAAGCAGAAATTCTTTTTAGATGATCCTATAGATCGACGAGTTTTATCGAGCCTTTTATGAATTATTTTCAATAGTACAAATTTTAATTGCTTCGTAAATGTTAAAGATATTTTAATATCTATTATACTATAATTTACTATGTGAAAAAAATATTTCAAGAATATGTGTGAGGAAAAAGTTAGTTAGTTCAACTAAAAAATAAAATACGATAAAAAAATTCCAAAATTATACAAACACCTTCATAAAAACACTAAAAGCGGAATTTTACGACTTTGGTGGTCTTAATGGATTAATTTCTTAACACCAACTTTTTTACACCTTTTAGCGCAATAAGATATCTGAATAAATTCTACCATCAAATGCATGAAAAATATTGTATCTGTTTATCCGTATTGACACAAAAGCAATTACATAAGATAGAAATGTACATTTTCTTCAGAAACGTAAGCTGCTTATTCTTGTTTTGCTGTCGCTCCCAGGGAGAAACAAAATGATAACTTGTGGTGTGCTCGTTACAGGAATGCTTAGTACTTCTGCGCAAATAGAAATGCTTCCTTGATACCGACCAGAATAAGAAACTACTTGAAGATTCATGTGCAGTTTAAGTATGTATCGTAGAGGTTTTATGTAACGACTGACTTTTTAAATTTTAGTCGTAAGCTCATCTTAGCGGCAATAAAAAAACTTTTTTGCAAAAACTAAAACTGACTTCAAAAAAAATCACCAACCGGTGTAAAATACACCGGTCAGTGTTTTTTTTAAGTAAGAGTTCCGTTGTATATCTCCGAAGATCAGCACCAGATCTTCACCAAATTAAAATGGGACCACCTCAGGAGAAATACGACACGTTTCAAATAAAAAAAGAATTTTTAGAATCGGTCTACAAATGGAGGAGTAATCAGGTAACTAACATAAAAAAAATACATACTCATGTATATAAAACCTCCTCCTTTTTTGAAGTCGGTTAAAAATAAACTCTCTCATACTGTGTTCACAGTTCATATGTAGTTTTTAAGTTCATCTATAGGTGCGTAAATGTAAATGTCATTTAACATTGTTATAATTTATTGCGGTGTTTTTCTAATGAGTACCTACAGTATTGTTACATGTTGCAATGTTGAAAAACAATGTAACATAACGTGGACGTGTGTTGTGTAACTTGTGTTTTAAACAAGTTAAACAACATGTTACTTAATCTGTACGCCCTTTAAGACATCTTTGACATCGGTGAAGGAAACCATCGTGAGAAAACAGTAAGTCCGGTTGGTCCCGGGTTCGATTCCCGGGTCGGGCAAAATGTTGTTGAGTGTTTTCATCTTGAATTTCTCAGTAGCAGCCCGGAGTCTGGATTTGTGCCCGATTGATGGCAATAGGCTCGCCCCCTATTACATGGGACTTTAACATAACTGGCGAAATGTGGGTGTGCTATACCTCTGCCTAACCCTTCGGGGATTACGGGCGTGATGTTATGTCATAAGTTTGAAATCGCCAACCTGGCTTGAGTAAGCCTGGTGATCAATACTCGTGCCCTTTCTGTATGAAAAGAGACCTTTTGCCCTGTAGCAAGAGCACTATCGGTTGCGAATTTGTATTACGAACCTGAAACCTTTCTAACGAACATTATTATTTGAGTCAGTTTAAAAGTTCTTAAAAAGCATCTCGTAAGCGTACCGCGTACATACCAAACTCCATCACATACCAATTTACCTTCCATTAAAGCTTCATATTTTCCCCTCTTACGTGACTAAACACCAATTTTCTTCCCCCTTTGCTTATCACGTTTGATCACCCAAAGTCCTATATCACTGGATCCCAGGCCATTATTATTGTCAGGTATACTCAAACCTTTGTTCGTGAGGTGTAATTCTGTGTAAAAATAAGTAATTTTGTGGCAATGATTGTAGAAATGTGGTGGATGCGTCATCTGCAAGAACTAGGCTGGTCGATAAATCTTTTTCTCTGTGCTCGATTAGGGCTGACCCCAGTCGAGCAAAGAGAAAAAGTATATTGTATACTGATAGTAGTCAGGATTGTGGTTTATGCGTGGTGGCTAATAGGCTAGTATTTGTGATGTCTTGAGCAGATTGTTTGTCGGAATTTTTCTCTCTGCTCGACTGGGGTCAGCTCTAATCGAGAGAAAAAGTATACTGTATACAGTGGACAGGATTGCTAGTATTTGTGATGTCGTTTGTGGGTACAATGCTACAATGCGTGTGTTTTTTTTTAATACCGTGCGGTACAAAGACTATACTTATGAACCGCGTCACCGCGTGGTTTTAGTCAGACTACAGGTTTAGAATGTCAAAGAAGTATTTTTTTAAATTAAGTTTCCAGCTTATTGATATAGTTTTTAAGTCGTTCTATTCTTAAAAAGAATAATGTGTGATAAAAGACATTCAATACCTATATACCGGACATCACGAACAAAATTTTCGTCCGAAAAAGTGTGTCCTGCTGGATACAAGTCTATGAGTTTTTTGTAGTACGCTCCGCTGCCGCTCCAATATTCATATATTATTCTAGATGGCGTTACTGAGGCATGGGATCAAAGTTTTTCTATGACATTTCCTTGACATGCCCGCTCTATAGTATTTTAAATCTCTTTGTGTGTGATTGTTTAGCGATTAAGGTTTCTTTCTTATTGCACAATATTGAGTGTACACAAGCACCAATGTGGTGCAACTCATATTATTCCTTTCTTTCAAAAATATCACATCGGTGATGGTCAAATGTGGTGATTATTGTTTGTTCCTTCTCAGTTTGGGAAGAAGCGTTTGCGCTACAGTGGAAAAGTAACATACTGGTATTATTTTCTCTATGCACATTTTGATCTCAATAAGGCGACGTTTCACAATGTTGACTTTCTACCTTATTCATGATCTACGAAAAAGCTTGTGAAGTAATCGTTTCGCTCGCGACTGTCTTGGAAATCGGCTTTATAAAATGAGTTTGTAAGCCAATAGATCGTGTTGCCTCACTGATTTCCTGTTTTCCGGGATCTATGGCTTTATAAATGTTATATTTTACACGTGTTCTAAACTTTTCGTATTTTTGCTATTTATCGGTGAATTTTCGTTATTTATATTTCTTTTTTGTGTGTTCTATTAAGACTGTTGAAATGATTACTGAATGGGAGATACATACATCTATAAATCCATAAAGTCACGTCTTTTTCCGATGGAGCTAAGAAGGGACTTTTTTACCACTTGCTACGATCCTTACATAGGTACTTTTTTGCTTCATATATCAAGGAAGACAAAGAAGCATGAACATCATAACAATTTACTTATCTGCTGCGTTGCTTTAATTCAAAATTCATATAAGTACAAAAAGGTGTTGAAATTATTGCGTTCACAAATCATCTATGTTCCACTGTTAAGCATACCAAATGTGGCTTTCTTTCAGCAACAAGAAATATATGGGTCATAGTTTTCCTAACAACTCAAAACAAAGTAGATACCTACATAGAAATATCATTACATTTTCATTTGATAAACTTAACTAGGTCGTTTATTTGTTCAATTATTCAAAATTATGAGAATCGGGTCAAAACAAATATTACTTACGATTGAACCAAATTGAAATATGAAAATTATTCTTTAAGCGAAGGACTTTAAATGGAAGGACATCTTGACACAGGCTGCAGGTGACCACAGTCTAGAAACATACAGTCGTCCGACGAAGCTGTCTACACAGGGCAATCGTGCGGGGTGTGAGGGGCGAGACGCGGGAAAGCCGCTCCCGCACTTCGAACAAACCGATGTTCGTAGTGCGGGAGGTATTATTCAAGTCTAACGCGTGTAGAAGTTGTCGGAATTTTTCCAGAGATGAAAGGCGTCGTCCTACTGTATTAATATTTATACTGTGCTGTAACCATGAGTAAGTAAGTACACCATTTTCTATTTATTAATTAAAACTTTATGCACTAGTAAAAGAAACTGTACAAAGGCGGATTTTATGCCATAGTGTAGTGTACGTATGCAATACGACCAGTCAAATAGCAATATTGCTATTTGGCTGGTCGTAGTGCATATGCTTTGTGCTCTAAGGAGCCTATGGTAGTGTATATGATAGTGCTATTAGACTGGTCCTTGAAAATAACTCACAGGCCATGGTCTCTTTTATAGTCCAAACATATCAATAAAATTGAGGCCTATTGGCCGGATAGACTCTGACACCAAGTTAGTCACTTTTATAAAATTTTGAAGAAATCATTTTTTTTTAAATGATATTATAAATATAATTATGAAGAGAAATATACACTAAAAATAGTAGCATATATGAAACAATGGTTAATTTATCGTATCATCTTTTGGATTATATTCTTAGAAAAAATATGTTCTGTCATATTTATTATCCTCGCGACTCTCACCAGCATTGAACGTGTGCAATAGTTATTTGTGCAACAAGAAAGCAAAGTCATTTTTCGCTGCGAGTACTGATTTTGAATCCTGAGCAACCGAAGGATCCAACGATTGAATCACAAGCGTAGCGAGTGATTCTAAAGTTTAATCCTGAGTGTGGCGAGGGATTCAAAGGCACGAGATGCAAAAAACTTTGCTCTCGTGTAACACACATAAGTTTTCATTTCAGCAGCGAGAACACTTTTTGAAACTAGAAATAAATATTTACAGGTTAAATATCAGTTTTATTTGCAGTAATTTCGTTTAAATACAACAATAAGTTTTATAGTTAAAAAAATTACATTAAAAGCCATAATTATCTTTTTGCAAAATTTCTTTAGTTAGTTGGAAATTCCGAACGTCTTTGAGGTCGAATTCAAAATCGGAACTTCGAAAGGGCTGGTCTTTGTCTCTCTCTCTTTCTAAAAGGCGGAAAAGAGATAGAGTGTGAATGTTTCGAATTGTATGATTAACCCAAGACTGAATAAGATACTTATTCGCGACTTTCTGAAAACAAAAATTAAAAAGTTACTTTGTCTCACTCAGTGAGCATAATTGCATTTTGCTCACTGATTTCAGGCAGAAAATCCTACATGTTTGAGCTACTGAAGTGAAAACATATTTTTTTAATCATTGATTTTTGATTTTTGTCTAATTATACCCAATAGCTTAGAAGCCTTTTGAAGCATATTGTGCGTTAATGGGAGGACTAGACTGGCCATGTTATCTAAGATTCAAATGACAAGAATGTCATATGTCCTAATAATACATTGTAATGCAAAGACTACTTACTGTCTTGCAATAAAACGAGGAGGGCCGACCCCAAATGAAAGCGGAAAAAACTGCAGAACAAAGCAAAGCGCTGCACTCATATGTTAAGCACTGTTTTTCTTATAGGGGAAACGGTATAGTTATTGGCCATTTAAGCGATTTACCTCAAGATCAAAAAGTTCAATTTAGAAAAAAGTAACTGATGGAAATAAATTAAAGTAATACCACATGAATTGTGATTATATTATGCATTAGTAAAGATATCTCACATACAATTTTACATACTAGGTATAACTAATAGGTTTAATAGAGCTTTTACAAATTGATATAATTTTAATACGTTGTTCTATCGGGGAATTTTGCAGCAAGACATTTTTGAATGATTGAATTGAATGAACGTGAGGAAGAATGGCGAATGATAATGCGATGCAAATCTGTCATAGACTTTTATAGAAGAATATGTCATAGACACATAACACACCATAAAACATTAGAGCCTCACATCTGATATTATTTTCAAACGTCTAAGAGATAGCCACTAATGATAACATTTTCTACTAATGCCAGTAATTAAGCCGATTGTTTTCGAAATGTATTTTCTACAAGCAATCTGGAATCTGAAAATCACCTTTTAACCTTTAATTGCCTACTTCAAACGTTCATTAAGGTTAAGACGATGTTCGTTAGTAAATGTTTTTCGTTAATGTTTAGGCTTAATGTTGCTTGAGATTTCTTTGTTGTTGTGTTTTTAATGGATGACGGTTGGCTGGTGTGATAATTTGGTAATTTTATTATCGTAAAGGTTATTTCTACATACATAACATTACAAGATCTCGTATTGATCGCTCGTATTCTTCGAAGGAAAACGAAGAAAGACATACATACATACACAGACCAGGTGTAGTACTCGCACCTGGCGTGCGTGTATGAAATTAGACACAATAAAAGAAGTATGTAAGAATCATAGCATTTTTATCTAACCCCATGTCAAAAAGGCGTGAGTTTATGTATGTGTTAGGTATCTACATATATTACACTTACATTGCGTCGGTGATACCTGGGTCCTACGTAATAATTGGCGAGCCCATTGCCATCAACTGTGCATGCATTCAGACTCCGGTTTGCTACTGAGCAATTGTAGGCGGAAAAATCAATTTTTTATCTCGTCATATAATTTATTTTGTTGAAAATGGATAACAATTCATTCGGAAACACTTGTGTATCCGAAAACGTAAGTTCACATTGCAATGTGAACTGCAATAACTTTATTAAACCAGACACGAACGCTGGCGGAGAAAACCGATCGTGCACGAACTCAATTGCTTTGAAAAGCAGCTCAAATTCTTACCAAATATGCCTGGAATCCAGTAGATAGATACGAGTACGTACAGTTTAACTACCAGCCATAGATCGGAAATAATTTAAGTACTGTTGGGAGTTTTGGGAATCTGCATATACGAAATTCGAATTCGATTCATTGCTTTATTCAACCGTTGATTTTTTTTTAAATGACATTGATAAAACGTTTTATTTATTTTTGACATCTTCAAAAGAAAAATACAACTGACTTAATTATAAATACAGAGGTGTAAAATAATTCTGTACCTACTCCATTTTCAATAGCATTAGACAGAAGTTATAGAAGGTTATTTTAATGCACACTTTGTAACGAAAGTAAAATTAAGCATGTTACAATTACGATAGACCCCGAAATTATTATAATCTATTTTTACTGCAGATGTCACACTTGGTTGTAACGATTGCAGCAATTTATTTTAAGAAATGAGGTGGATTTTGTTTAAGTCATATTATTTCATTTTAGTTGAAAATTGTAGTGTCAATGATAAAGACCGCAAAGAATCAGGAATGAACTACACATGAACACTTTCTTCGTATCACTTTTATTCTTCTAAATTTAAAATAAAACAATTTGAATAAAAATTGTTTTCACTTATCTTTAAAATAAAATGTTCTGCATTCCTGATTCCACAAGCTTCTTTTTTCTTTGGCTATTATAAATGGAATATAGATGTCTATAGTTTTGGAAATTGATGGCATATAATAAATCCTACAAACTACTATATAGGTCCATTTGCATACTTGAACATAAAATTCTTTAGACAATACGGAATCCCGATGGCCGTCAACCTACTACCCGTGTTGATTTTTGTTTTTATATGCCAGTTAGTAACATAATTGACGTAAATATGATTTCCCTAAGCGCGGAAAGTCTCTCGGTCTCTCCACCAATCGAGTCGAACTAATCCACAAAAAAAAAAATTATGTTTTTTTAAAAGAGTACCTGACGCCTCCTTAGGGAATCATACTTCCAATTCTAGCCGAATATTTGCATAAAATGTTTAGTCAAAAATGTGTCTGAATTTTGATGATTACAAAGAATGACACGTTTTAATTCCTTGTTTACTTTTACGTTAAATATCTGAACAAATTTTGACTAGCCAGTTGCCTCTGCTTTGCGTGGCTGTAATTTGTTAATACATTGATTTTTTTGTGCTAAATCGAAGTGGTAAAATTGTTAATAGAACTAAGGTGACGCTTACGATTTTTTTCACTTAATACATTTTTTTTTCTACTTTTTTATATAATAATGTTCTGAACTCACCCCTTCCGCCATGATCCTTATTATTGTCATTCTCATTTACTAATATTATTATCACTCAACTGAAACTGAATGTTACTTAGACTGGCCTGTGTGTCTAGTAGTTAGTAACCTTGACTGCTATGCCGGAGGTTGTGGGTTCAATTACCATCCAGGACAAATGGAGAAACAGCTGATAAACATACTTATTTATTTCTCAATACTTATAAATCATAAATGAAATACACCCAGATACAGAACAAATGATCGTGCTTATCACTCAAACATTTGTCCTGGGTGGGAATCAATCCCACGACCTCCGGCATAGCAGTCAGGGTCACCAACAGGCAAGTCAATATTGAAAACAGTAAAAAAAGTGCACCAGTATTTTTTTCGACAAAATGTTAGTTACATCTTTTTTCCTTATGGCGGGCGGCAGACTTTCTAATGATGTTTTCTATAATTGGTACAGTAGTTTTTGAGTAGGTACAATCCTCACAAATAAAAAATCTAATCTTTCCATTTTATATTATAGTATTACTATACATATCTCTAGTCTGGTCTGACAACCGATTTAACCAAGGGGTATCATGTTACCAAGTTACTGGGTTGTGGAGGTCTGACAGGCAGTCGCTCCATGTAAAACACTGGTATTCAGCAGCATCCAGTTAAACTGCAAGGCGACCCCAACATAGTTGGTAAAAGGCTCGGCAGATGATGACTATAGAATACATTAATTTCGGTGTTGTTTATTATTATTGGGAACGTAAATATTCGTAAATATCACATTTTACGAGCGCGTTCAATTGTAATGTGATAAGTTTCGCCAAGCCAACTATTGTCGATAAAAGAAAAAAAACATCACCCACTTTTCAAGAAAAGAATATTATAATTTTATGCTTTAGTTTCAAATCACGAAAAATGTTTCATATATTCGAAGTGGATCACGAAAAATGTTAAGGTTTTATTATAACAAAGGATCTTCTTGTGAAAAATGACATATGGTGAAGTTATGATATGGGTTTTTATTTCTACTGTTAAACAGCATTGATAGCTATACTAGTTTAATCAGCGTCCCTATTTTGTGAACGATGTGCATTCCTGTTATTGACTTACTTACACAGGACTGATTTGTTGATGTTTTACTAGCTGTTGCCAGGGGCTTCGCTCGCTACAACTCGAAAAATATCCCACGTGAAGATATAATCGGCATAAAAAGTATCCTATCTGTGTACTAAATTTTATCCAAATACGTTAAGTAGTTTTTGCGTGAAAGAGTAACAAACATCCATCCCTCCAAACAAACTTTTACGTTTATACTTATAATATATTAGTAAGAAGTAAGATTAATTTTTCATTTGTAATTATGTCGTTGTTGTGCCTATGTATAAATAAATAAATAATCAAATCAGAATAAAATCAAAGCAATGTAGGTATTTGCCATAAGTGTTGGTACAATTTCGGTCTTATACCTACATACACAGATCCTTAACACTTGATCATAATATTATTGTAACATTTAGTTACCAATATATAGTCAATTGTAAATTAAGTAAATTTCTAAATCTTGTCCTCCTTTTCCTGTAGTTAGTGTCAGAGTTTTTATGCCGCTATATATTTATGGGGTTCCCTATACTTAGAACTGAAAATCATTTTTTATTCATCAAACCTTTACGTGTATTACATACACATATCTATAGATAGGTCTTCAAAAATTATATTGCGGTTTTCAATATATTTTTTTTCTAAACTGAATAGTCTGTGCGAGAAAAACTTGCAAAGTGGTAAAATGCAATTACCTTTCATTCAATCAAATCAAATATAAATACTCGGTGTCAAAGGACTCCCGGATGGAACGAAGTTATGTAGTTAGTTATATTATTTGTTACTAGCTGTACCCTGCCACGCTTTGCTGTGGCACAAAAAAATAAATAAAAACAATCCTTGATGTGGATTATATATCATGCTAAAATTTCTGCTCGATCTGTGCAGAACTTTTTGAGTTTTCGAAACGTAGGTACACAAACCAACATAACATTTTTATATATATAGATTCATTAAACTATAATGCGTGTAAGTTTTACATACACACATTTCACCAGCCAGACACGTATTAACCCGACCAATATTACGTTACGCGTGGGATTCAGGATTTGCTTATGAAAAGAAAAATACACCATAAAGAGTCATATAAAACAGAGTATAAAAATATTATGAAACTAACGTCTAGCCTGCTCGTATGCTTGATCCCTGGATACGATGAGAAATAACCTTTTATTTTTAGCATATTATAGGTATAACTATTTGTTACTTTGCAAAATAATCTTATATTTATGTAGGTATTGTATTTTTCAAAATTACACTTATTTTTGTACGTATTGAAATAGTTATATATAGTATTTTCACCCGTATTTTATGTACGAGTTCATTCCATATCGCCGAACAAATCTAATAAATCCTTTGTCTAATAGGATTGTTCAAGTATTTCCGATTCAAAAATCTATTGTTTGTGTAGTAGCTAGAACCCGGGCCAGTAGCCACAGCATTCTGAAAACAGTGGCTGGAGTGTGTTTTCCCCTTTTCTGAGACATTTTGTGGAGAAGATGACTGAGTAAGTCACTTGGTCATCTTCTGTACAAAGTGGCTCAATTTCATTTTATTTATTTTGATTTGTGTACTAACAGTAGGTATAAGATACGTTACTAACATTGTGGATCCTTGTTATCCGATTATTAAAAAAAAATATTATTATTATCTCGTATATTTATTTAAAATTCTTATAAATTACATTTTTAAATATTAATATAAAAATAAAAACATTTAAAAATATAAAAAAATGGTAGGCCACTGATGGCGGGAGCAGGGTCCAAGCTACCGGTGGTTAGGGTCTCAGAGACAGGAACCTCCTCACAATGCGAGCCGTATCGAGGAGTACTGCCTTCTGTATCAGGCCTTTGATCCAACCGCGTAACGAAAGCCTTATTATTATTATTAAAACATATCCGACGCGAATTTGAACGTACTTAAAACTTACGTCTGGGATTTAATGCCTCCCAATGGGCCTCCGACTTGGCTTATCATGGCCATTGTGAAATATCTCTCAGGCAACGAAAATTATACAATACACACATAAATCCGAAAAGTCAGAGGCTGCCTTGCCTAGCCTAGGGTTCGAATTTGAGACCTGTGACTTAGCAGCTAGCTGGCCACACTACTACACTGTTTCTGCTTTTATAGCTAAGTAAATAAGTAATCATTTATTAGCTGTACCTATTACAAAACACGTAAGATCCTTTGAAATTTGTTAATTTATTATATACTAGCCGACGTCACGCAGTTTCACCCGCGTAGTTTCCGTTCAAGTGGGTATACGGGGATAAAAAGTAGCCTATGTCCACCGGGAATAGTGTAGCTTTCCACCAGTACAATAATTTTTGAAATTGGATCATTAGTTCCGAAGATTACCCCCTACATACAAACTTACAAATTTTACCTCTTTATAATATTAGTATAGAAGATAGCACTAAGGTTTATACACTTTGTCTCCTCTGAGAAATATTATTTAGATAGATATTATTGTCGTCTAACCTTTTATCAACTTCATTGAGGTCGGCTTTTAGTCAGCTGAACACCAGCGTTTTACATGAAGCAACTAGCTGTTTCTCCACAACTTAGCTACTAGATAACACAATATACATATATACCCTTTGATAAGACTGTGTGATTTTTTTTTATTTAGAAAACCTACAGCGATACATTACAATACCTAATGCATGACAAATGAATATCAAACAGTTTACTAAGGCTAATGATAGGTTTCCCTGTTTAACTCAATTTGTGAATGCCATGCAACGAACGGCCTTTCGACAACATGCACAAAAAAAAAATTAAATAAGGAACGAAGGTTAAATACACTTATCCTACGAATACTATATATAAATGTGAAAGTTTGTGAATATGTTTGGTGTTTTTAACCGACTTCAAAAAAAGGAGGAGGTTCTCAATTCGACGGTATGTTTTTTTTTTTTTTTTTTTTTTGTGTGTTTGTTACGCGATTTCTCCCCATTTGTGGACCGATTCTCAAAATTCTTTTTTTATGTGAAAGAGTATACTCCCGAGATGGTCCCATTTTAATTTGGTGAAGATCTGGTGCTGATCTTCGGAGATATACAATGGAACTCTTCAAAAATAGACGGCAAATCTGTCGTGATTGCTGGAATCGCTTGGATATTTATTGTTTATACCACATCATGTCGTATCATCACGCCTGTATGCTCTGAGGGGCACGCAGATGTGTACAATATACCTAGATTTCGACAGTTAGGTATGTTAAGTTTAATATATTAGGGATAAGTGGATAACCCTATTACCATGACATGTATTGTTAACAAATAACAATACAAAAATAAATTCATGGCAAATATTTGTATGGGAACAACTAAAAATGGAAAAATAAAAATCTTTTTTGCAAAAAGTAAAACCGACTTAAAAAAAAACACCAACCGGTGTAAAATAACTCTAAATTCGGAAGTCGGTGGCCCATCATGAAAAAGACAAAACCACCAAAGCCACAGACTTCCTAATTTAGAGTTATTTTACACCGGTTGGTGTTTTTTTTTAAGTCGGTTTTACTTTTTGCAAAAAAGATTTTTTAACCAACTAAAAGTAAACCGTTTAACAGGTTTAGATGGAAATTTGCAAAAAGATCGACCAAACTCTGTATTTACTTGTCCTGCTATGCTTGACGAGGTTGGTCGGTGGATGGGTAACTATTCATTTTATATCAAGACTCCTCCATGCCTCGGGAAACACGGTAAGCCGTTGGTCTTGATAGTCGTTTGTAGATCTTTGATAGTCGTTACGAAAGTCAGAAGCCCGAAAGTCTGACAACCAGTTTAACCAGTAACTGGGTTGTGGAGGTAAGACAGACATTCCATGGCGTTCCATGTAAAACACTGGTATTCAGCTGCATCTGGTTAAACTGGAAGCCGACCCCAACAAAGTTGGGAAAGGCTAGGCAGATGATAATGATGAAACCATGAAGGAAAATTAAAAATAAATTTCGTAAGTAATAATTATTAATGATGGAAGCCTTCTTTTCTTCGTAATAAATAATGTAATTGATATAATAACCAAAAAAACATTCCCGTAACAAATACGGGTCCTGTCTTAGCTTTCCTAATAACAGTAGAAACGATGTTATTGGTATATATAAAACCATTAGGCGTATCGAAAAAGTTAGCAGACTAAGGAGTATCGATAGTTATAACGAGTTTAGCAAATTGTTTCTTGACAAAATAAGAGAATCAATATTTTTCTTGGTATAGCATTACGGGTCGAAAGGTTCTCGAGTGGAGGCCACGTATCGGCAAGCGCAGCGTGGGACGTCCACCCACAAGGTGGATAGACGACCTCATTAAGGCTGCGGGAACGCGCTGGATGCGAGCTGCTTCCAACCGGTCTTATTGGAAATCTATAGGGGCGGCCATATATGTCCAGCAGTGGACTTCCTATGACTGAAATGGTGATGAATGATGATTGCATTACTGTTTCTTAAAAGACTGAGAGAGTGCTGAAGGAGAACTTTCTTAAACAATACAAGTTTCTTTTCGTAACTACTGCTATATGCCCGCTGCTGGGTATAATGAGAAGAGACAATAAAACAATAATTTTTTATTTTTGCAATTTGTAGCGATGTTTGAGAATTGATAAAAAATGAATCAATTATAAGGAACATTAAAATAGATCTGACCTGAAATATATTTGCAGCAAATCAACATAAAATTTCCACGAAAATAATTATCTTGTTTTTCAGTGAACATTGTTTTGAGTGCTGAATTTAATGTTTTACATAATTATTAATTGCAAGCTTTTGCCCGCGGCTTCGCTCGTGCTAATTTAAAATTTGACAGTCAATTTAATTAGTCTATATCCGTTATCTACGCCTGACAAGGTTGCAAAATTGCAGGGTATATTGTTCTGTATTTCAGGCGTGAAAGGTAACAAAAAAATGTTTTAGCTCAGATTTTATTATGATTGTCGCAAAATTAATTTTGATTCACTAAAAACGTAACATAGCGATGAGATTTACAACAAAAATGTGGGCTAAATTGCCATACCCTCCTTACGCAGATTTACACACTTTGTGGCCGTAATGTGCCTATTTCCTACGACTGATAAAGAATTTAAACATTTATAGTACAGACGCCAGCACATCAAGTTACCCCAATGTGTCAAATTTTCCCAATTGAATATGAACCTTATTCTGTTTGACATAAAGTTGAAAAACGATCAAAGAAATTTGACACATTGGAGTAACTTGACGTGCTGGCGTCTCGCGTCTGTACAAAAAACATTTCTAATAAGAAAACAGAGGTCATAGTCTCTTTTAAAGTCTAGTCATTATCTTGGACGGATCATGTACGAACCACGCAGATTTGTCTATGAAAGGGTCTTTTGAGGAAAGAACCACACAGATATGAGGGGACCAGATCAGTCAGTGCAAACATTTGTCAGTAATCGTAGCTAGTAATATTTAAACATACGAATTCGTTTGTCAATCTAATTCTATAACTATACATAAAACGGCTACCGGAACGTCTTGCCTAAGACGAGTTAATGGACCAAAATGGTCTTGTAAAATACAAAATGTAACAATGACGATAATATCTATTCAAAACCTTGTTTCCAATTTTTACTTCATTACAATTTAACCAATATCATCTTTAGTACTGAGTAAATTAGGTTGATTTTAGAGTAACTAGTTGCTATTGATGAAGTCACAATGATCTCGTAGTGTTGTAGCGTAAACTGAAGGTTCTGTGTGGGTATTAAAGCTATTATCCAAAAAGTTTTACTTGTTTACTATATTGTAGAGTAAATTGTGAACGCAGTTTAGTTCTAAAATCACAGCGCACCTATAACCGTAGCCCGGGGCGGTATCGACCCCAAGATGCCAGTGATATCCGAGGCTAGTCCGTTTGCCAAACACAATTTCTAAGCCTATTGGTAAATTATCGTCTCGCTACCGTGGTATCTCGACGGTTTATCGATATTGAATTTCAATGTAGATTTTGTGGTAGAATGTTATTTAAAACTCTAGCCAAATGCGAGTCGTATCTGCACACGCAGGGTTTCGTACCATCTCGAGAATATAACGAAAACGCACGTAAAAGAAAGACTCAAACTAAAATTATTTATTGCATTCATGTGTGTGTGTGTGTGTGTGCGTGTGTGTGTGTGTGTGTGTAGGATCTTTACAAGCAACTAAATTCGTCGTTTTTCATTAAGTCATTCAACCATTATTCATAATTATGTAAAGGAGCCTGATGGTCGTTACGGATAGTCAGAACCGTGGAAATATGAATATGACTGCTGCCGGAGGTCGTGGGTTTGATTCCCACCCAGGACAAATGTTTGTGTGATGAGCACGATCATTTGTTCTGTGTCTGAGTGTAATTTAACTATAATATGTACTAGCAGACGTCCCGCAGTCCAGTTCCCGTAGGAATACAGGAATAAAAAGTAGCCTATGTGTTAATCCAGGGTGTCAGCTAACTCCATACCAAATTTTATTAAAATCCATTCCGTCGTTTTTACGTGAAAGAGTAACACCCATCCATCCATCCATCCTCTCAAACTTTCGCATTTATAATGTTAGTAGGATAGCAGGATTATCATTTTGGGTAAAACAAAACCACTAGATGCATTCGAGAATCGCTGTATGCCAAACCAGTCGCTTGTTTTGAAACCATGTACTTCACTAGCGCTATCACTGAAACAGGAAATTTCAATTAAGCTAAGCTCTAACTGCGCACGAGTGAGACTTAAGCTTCTTTATTCCCACTATCACCGACAAAACTAAATAAATAGTGTTAAAAGTTCCCTTGACAATCGTTTATTTACTTCACCGATGGCACCGTAACGTTTTAATACAATACTAAACAACTTTTACCAGCTTTTACTGACTTTTAAGAGATGAAGATGGCTTGCAAACTACTCAACTAAAGTTTTAAGTATCGGGCGCGATTCCTCTACCATTAGAAACAATGAAGAAAATTGACTGAGTTGTCTTGAAGAAATCAGTACTACCTACACATGCTAATTTATTGAACAACTAGCAGACGTCCCGCGGTTTCACCCGCGTTGTTCCCGTTCCCGTGGGAATCCAGGGATAAAAAGTAGCCTATGTCACCCGGGGATAGTGTAGCTTCCCAACACTGAAAGTATTTTCCAAATCGGTCCAGTAGTTTCGGAGCCTATTCCATTCAAACAAACAATCAAACATTTCCTCTTTATATATTAGTATAGAAGTATAGATAGGGGCCTAAATAGTCTTTAAAAATTGGGTGCAAACATTTTGTTCACAATGATATCCGAATTAATTCTAATTTCGGTGGATTTTCCTTCCAATGTTCTTTGATACAAACCTTGTTCTGATATAGTTATATTACTATTTAATATCAAAACAAGAAACTAGCAAAGAGAGAATGGATGTAGAAAATGTGTTACGCCAGGAATGCGATACGAGACAAGAGCATTGAAACGATGACAATGACGGCCAACTATTGCGTTCATTTCGCAAAGAGTTTAACGAAACTTACCCCACTTTTATTACAAACTCGTCAGCATCCTTCTTTCTTTAACGGTGGTTCAGCTGTTCACAGGGGACCCAAGATGCCCTGCGCGTCCAATATAATAATGTTTTCAGGATGATGTTGAAACTCTCTCGATTCTGTAGTGCCTCGGGGATGTTTGCCAGTTCGAGTACCTACAGATGGTTTCCAGGCCATGGTCAGGAAAAAGGTGGCTTCGCTTGTGAGGAGGATTCGGGGGAGTAGCAATAGCATCCTGAAAGTCGTGGCTAAGGACCCGGGAGCTCCTGTGCTGAGGCATCTCATGCGGCTTCATTGTCTGTATGAAGTGCCTTGTAAGTACAGACGCCAGCACATCAAGTTACCCCAATGTGTCAAATTTTCCCAATTGAATATGAACCTTATTCTGTTTGACATAAAGTTGAAAAAGGATCAAAGATATTTGGCACATTGGGGTAACTTGACGTGCTGGCGTCTGTACATGACTCATTAATTATAATTATAATTATCATATAATACGTTAAAATTTGTTAGTAACCCTAGTGTTAAAGCTGTAGTTTCTAAGGTGTGTACTAACAAACAATGGTTCCTGAGTAATCTATACATATAATAAAACAGTAACGACAGAAAAACTGTACATTGAGAATTTTCAAGAAAAAATAAGTGGGTTTTGTTAGAAAAACGTAACTGGTGACAAAAAGTGACTTTTTAGAATTTTTGTCTGTTTGTCTGTTTGTCTGTATGTATGTCCGGGGTGAACTCAAAAAGTACTGCATGGATTTACTTCAAATTTTGCATGAATATTACTAAGAGGTCGGGTCAACACATAGGCTATATATTATCACGCTATCACCTACGGGGGAGGAGCAGTGAATCTTTATTCTTCTTACTCATTCTGTGGAAGCGTGTAATCAAAGGACGCATATTTAAATGTTGGTTTTGTGTAAGCTATGCTATTATCTAGCTTTACACTATAAAAACTTCGCCATTTAAGTAACTTTGGCTGAGAAACATAGTTTAATGAATGTTAGTAGTATAAAGACAATTTGGAATCAGCGCCATCTATGAGAATGTATAAAAATCAAATCAAGTAACACATGAACACTTTTTGAAAATTAATTTAAATTTTGATCGTGTTGGTGAGGTTAGTAGTTAGTTATTCTTTAAATTCATAGATGGCATTGTGCATTTTTTTCATCTACATATAATAAAACAGTAACGAAAGAAAAACTGTACATTGAGAATTTTCAAGAAAAAATAAGTGGGTTTTGTTACAAAAACGTAACTGGTGACAAAAAGTGACTTTTTGGAATTTTTGTCTGTTTGTCTGTTTGCTATCACCTACGGGGGAGGAGCAGTGAATCTTTATTCTTTTAACTCATTCTGTGGAAGCGTGTAATCAAAGGACGCATATTTAAATGTTGGTTTTAAGTAAGCTATGCTATTATCTAGCTTTACACTATAAAAACTACGCCATTTAAGTAACTTTGGCAGAGAAACAAAGTTTAATGAATGTTAGTAGTATAAAGACAATTTGGAATCAGCGCCATCTATGAGAATGTATAAAAATCAAATCAAGTAACACATAAACACTTTTTGAAAATTAATTTAAATTTTGATCTTGTTGATGAGGTTAGTAGTTAGTTATTCTTAAAATTCATAGATGGCATTGTGCATTTTTTTCATAAAAGTGGTATCGTATAATTCGTTTTGACAAATTGAAGTTCCAACAAAACCCTCAAAATCTTGAGCAGAGTTCGGATCGTATCATATGGGATCGTATCAGTGTACGATTTTCAAAAGGAAGGCAGTTGAGGCCGTGGACAGAACCCTGCAGGGCATCTGCAGGAACGAACATTTGATGGGTAGTGTCACAGTTCTGCTCAGTGGCGATTTCAGGCAAACGCTTCCTGAGTTGACGAGGGGATCGAGGGCTGACGAGATGAATGCTTCGGTGAAACGATTTTCGTTGTGGTCACAAGTTCGTACGCTGCGCTTGACCATTAATATAAGAGCTCGGCTCGGCGGCATTGCACGCGCTCAAGAATTCTCCGATGTTCTTCTAAGTCTTGGCAAAGGCACTTTACCAGAAGAGAGAAGTGGACAGGCGGTGCTTTCAGTAGAGTGGTATCCAGCTTCGAAGAACTTTCGCTTTGTGTACGTGGACATCAGTCGTATAGCGCACCAGCAGAATTCGTGTGAGAGGGCCATTTTGGCGCCCAAAAATGATCATGCTGCAGCAATTAACGAATGCATTCTCTCGGACATTGAGGGGAATGAAGTGGTCTATACGTCGATAAGCACTGTCGTCGAGCAAGATGACGCCACACATTACCCCGTGGAATTTTTGAACTTCCTGTCAGCAAGTTGACTTTCAGCGCATTCCATCAAGCTGAATGAAGGTCGGCGTCCCGATTATGCTTTTTAGGAACAAATCTCCTCCAAAGTTGTGTAACGGGTGGTGCCTTAAAGTCATCTCAGACACCATTGAGGTGGAAATTATTACGGGTTGTGGCGTCGGCAAGGCAGTATTTATACAACGCATTCCCCTTATACTTCATAGCTTCCCGATCCAGTTCGAGCGCGTACAGTTCCCCGTGAGTGTTTGCTTAGTGATGACAATCAATAAATCGCAGGAGCCGATACTCAGAGCAGCGGGTGTAGATCTCAGGACGAGTTGCTTCTCACACGGGCACCTATACGTGGCTTGCTCCCGCGCCACCAGTCCTGACTATCTTTACATTTTGGCTCCTGGCAGTATAATTATCAACGTAGTTTATAGGGAAGTGTAATAAGGTATATACCTTTGAACGTATTTTTAACCGACTTAAAAAAAAAGAGGAGGTTCTCAATTCGACGGTGTTTTTTTTTGTGTGTTTGTTACGCGATTACTCCGCCATTTATGGACCGATTTTCAAAAATCTTTTTTTTATTTGATAGGGTATACTACCAGGTTGGTCCCATTAGTATTGAACCTCAGATCTGATGAGGGATCTTCGAGGAATTGAGGGAACTCCTCAAATAATGTAGGAAAACATGTACCAATTTTTACATTTTTTTTTGGTGACAAATCAAGCATTTACATTTAGCAAGTATCATTTCGTAAAGAAAAACTGATGAAGAAGACAGGCGATGGAACTCTTCAACGCATAACAACAAATTACTCGCAATAGCTACAGTCACATGTCTGTGCATGGTTTATGTATTTCCCATAACATTACGCCTGTCTATTTTAAAAGGTTTAGAAAGAACTTCTTTTGCAATTGTTAACCGATTTCAATGATTCTTTCAAGTTTTGAAAGACTTTCTTTATATACAAAGAAACTAAAAATTGCAAAATAAAAAAAATTACAAAAAAGCTCTCTTCATGTAGGTAACTTAGATTTTAATGCTATTTTAAAAGTTGTTAACTTATAATGCTATAGCGACACTGGAATCTTAGGTAGGTATATTTGGTGCTGTAGAACCTTCACGCAGACGACGTCGCGGGCAGCAGCTAGTTCCCAATAAAACAATTTATTATTATTATATTAACCCAATTTATTTGTGGTCGGCGCCGTATGTATATCTTTCATACATTGCTGACTTTACACAATCCATATCGTTTCTTTGGTCTTCATTTATTTCTAATAAAAGACAAACAAAAAATAGTTAAGCAGAGAACGTCAGCCTTTTTTTCGAAGTCACCTAAAAAGACCAACACGATTTTTGGCTACATCCAGCAACAGACGGCCGTTCGCATTTACCCTCGCCAACCTATAAATAAAAATAAATATTCCTTTAACTCCGCCCGTGTTATGAATGAGAACCCCTGGTATCTTCACGGGCTCCCTCCAACCACTCTTGTGGAAACTGTTTCCATTCCACTGGGTTTTCTCGCCCAAGCATACGGGACTCGCTTTGAACTTATTTTCCACTTTAAGCATTTGTTTTCTTTCTCTGTCACCGTGTATTCAAATGTATGGGTCGTCGGTTTATTTAGAGGTTTGATAATTTAAAAACTTGCGTGGGTTTAAAGACTTAATAATAATAATATCAGCTAGTTGCTGTCTCTCTGCAGGTTAAAGGGTTGTTCTCACGCAGATAAGGTACGACCATTGATCACCACGCTTACACACGGCATATTGGCGATATCAGATTTATATTAACTGTATGTCTAGGTTTTCCTCTCGTTATTTATTATAAAATACGTAAATATAACTTTACCACTTCCCCGTCCCATGATTCACATTATGATTGTTTAAATATGGTGTCAACTTTGTGAACAGGGAAAGTGTAAAAACTAGATATTATAAAATATATAAAATTCACGTATCACAGTGTTACAAAAGTCCTCCGAAACAGCTTCGCCGATTCTTATGAAATATTTTGTGTATAGGTACCCAGTAGGTCTGAGAATCGGACGTAAACTAAAACAAACAATAAAATATGTAAATAAAATATAAATACCAAATATTACTATTTTAATGTTACAATTTTAATTATTATTTCTCTTAATAAAAATCGCCTTCATCCTTTCTCCTGCCATAAATAACTTTGCTGTGCCCGACAGAGTCCATAATTGATTCGATGTTTTTAACATAGCAACTATTATAATTATGTACACATTATGGAATGCAATAAAGTATTGAGTATTGAGTATTTTCTTTCACCGATGTCAATGGTGTCCGAAATATTTTTTTTAAGGACCACAAAAATTAAAAAATACACATTAGTACTTGCCCGGATTTGAACCATAACCTCGTGTATGACAGGTACCTATGCATTTTCTGCGTATAGATTTCATTATTTTTTTTAAATAATCTATCTAATAATAACAAAACTAAAGAGTTTGCCTGTTATTTGAATGCGCATCTCTTTAGACAAATCACATCCGAAATGAAAGTGAATTTGGTTTTTTTTTGCTTTTGGGTTAAAAAATTTTGAGGCTACTAATTATTTCGCTCACCCTTGGAAACTGCGGGATAGCTAGGTTATGGTTTAACTTTTCAATCGTATCAATTAAATACACAATAGAAAAACAATGACAGCGCGGACGCCGGCGTCCGCTTGGGGTTTCATTAATTAAGGACTAACGTTTTGATATAAAGAAACTACGGATGTTTAAAACAAAAGTGCGATTTAGTAGTGCGATACCTGTATGAAGAGTTGTTCATATCCATGAGTACCTACTGCATTTTGTAATTAAACTGTGAACAGTTGATCGGAGCTACGAATAATTAACTTCGATACTGGGCTGTGTTACGGTAAATTGAGTTTGGATTAACGGTCTTTATTTCATGTTACAGTCAATAAAGTTAATTTTAACATTTGTGTAGTAGTGCGAAACAAAAGAAAGAAAATGTTAACAGTTTCCGATAACATAGTGTAGTTTTAAGTACGAGTACTTCTAATAAGCCTTATGTTTGTCAACTAATTTAAGCATTAATTTATACTAATTTAAATTCCATACCTGCCGGGAGTCGTACAGCACCAAGAACTGTAACAATAGCAAAATATCACAATTAGTTGGATATACCTATTTTAATAATAATAAATAAATCTTATTTTTTTTATTTCAAGTTGGCACTATGTGTTTACAACTATGTTAGTAACTATAAAATTTTAAACACTTTAAAACAACATAGGCTTATAATATCAATAACAGATCTCACAAGGTTTCACCCGCATAGTTCCCGTTACCGTGGGAATACAGGGATAAAAAGTAGCTTATTAGTAAAATTCTTTCACCGTTGGGAAGCTACACTCTAGCTTCCCAACGGTGAAAGAATTTTCAAATCTGTTAAGTAGTTTCGGAGCCTATTCGATGCAAACAAACAAACGATCAAATTTTTCCTTTATAATATTATAGATTAGCCGATTCTCCATAACTTATCTAAAAGATACAGTCCATCCAAAGGTTGTCTGTACAGTAAAAGTTGTGATTGTGATTGGGAGGTGTTCTTACCTCAGGTCCAGTTGGGGACCAGCATCAGGCACTAGTTGTTAGTGGACCTTTTTGGCATAGCCGCAAGGCAAATTTTTTTGCACTTTTATTTTTTTAGTACTTTTTTTTTGGTTTCCTCTTTTGAGTATTGTGTGCCCGAATCTTGTGTCAAAAATGCTTTTAAATATTTACTTCACAACACAACTGTAAATTACCCAAATCTGTAGCGTAGTCTCGATCAATATTATTCACAATATTAATAAATATAGAATGAGTAATGTGTGTATTTTGTTTCTCAGAAATTTAAAACGAGTATTTCACAAATTATGGTAAACAGATTCTATAGTCTAAAGCATTTAGCGAAACACGTGTGGGTTCTATCGATGCCAGTGTAATTCGCAATTTAGCTTACTGGTGAAGAAAAAATTCGCGCACATAAATGCTAGAAATTCGACCGAGGGTTGTCGGCACCTGCTTATTGTGAATAGAAATTGGTTGTCAAAAACACGTTTTGATACTAAACTCGTAACATAGTAATAATGTAACTCAAAAGTCTATACTTTAACCCTAAATGATACATTTTTGAGTTAATAAAAATTGTGTATTACCAGTTAGTTCACCGAAAATGTCACTAACAAACACTTTTACCTCGTACAAAAAAATAAAGACTGTTGAAAATCTAATCTTTGATTGAAGGTTTGGTAGGCCAACAAAAGAATCAATACATAATATTTTAATTTTCGTTGTTCAGAACATAACTCCAATGTAGTGCAGTGGCCAATCAGAGCACCCGTCAGTGCATAACGATATCATACAGTGGATATCTGCCAATCAGCCTTCATATTCATCGTCGTTGATAACCATTAACATAAGAAGAGCTGTCGTTTTGTATTTTTATTTCACAATGTGGCAAGGGTTTGAGGCAATATAATAAAAGCCGTACGGTTCGAATAATAATAACTTTATTAGGCAAAAAAACTTGAGTACAAAATAACTTATACTGTAGAGTAGATTACTGACATCATAAACAACAACATTTTGTACTACGACTTGTTCTAAAACAGACAAAAAATATCAACTCTACATAAAAAACACGATCAACTGTTCGGATATATGTATGGAGAGTTGTTCGGCTTGTTCAATATGATACCGTTGATGTTGACTCGGTTTATTAATAAAATGACACACACAATATAATACAGACAGGATAGTTAAGCAGTAATATCACAGACGGGGACAGACATCGAAGTGTTTCGCTGGAATGACAGATAGGAACCTGATACATAAATAATATCTAGTGAAGTGCAAACTATTAACATACTAAATAGTGATGTCACAACAAATACTACAGCAATACATATTAACAGAGACATAGGCATGTTAGAGTAGAGGACAGGGTATGACCCAGTCCTAGGAATTAACTTGTATTACTAGCAGGTCTTACTGGCCTGTTGGTCTAAGTAGTTAGTGGCCCTGACGGAGGTCGTGTGTTCGATTCCCACCCAGGAGAAGTATTAGTGTGATGAGCACGAACATTGCTCTGTGTCTGGGTGTAATTTATCTATAATATGTATATATTTAGAATTATATTAGTATGTTTATCAGTTGTTTAGTACACATAACACCAGCTCTGCTTAGCTTGGGACTAGATGGCGTTGTGTATAAGTTGTAGAATATTTATTTATTTATTACAGGAACTAGGCAAATGCTTCCTGGCACAACAACAAGTTCATATGAATCATCATAGTAGCATAGGTACAAGAACTTGACTCACTGAGTTCAGAGGTTAAGCTGTTTTTAATGAAATCAGTCCCATCTATGGAATAACCTCGGAATAGTAAAAAAAACTATAGAACGCCACCTTCTTCGTCCCGTCTTGAGAAATAGGAAATCAAATGATATTTATTCCTGTATGTAAATGTTTCGAGATACTTTTCATATATGTCAATATTTGTTTAAAAACTAAATGGCACAGGAAATTTTAACTCACTGATCCCTGAAAAGAAATGCCGAATGAAACTCAGGGGTCATTGTGTCTTTTAAAGTCCAGACAGACTCGTACTTGCACCTTTTGCTCCGTTTACATTCATGCATCTATTCATACATGCACCCCGGTTACGAATACTACTATACGCCTGATCTTTTCGAATTATAACCCCAAGCAGGCCAATGTATGTCCGGAAAACTAAGCAGTTTTCTAAACAAAAAAAAAATATATCTTTTGTTTTTGTTTTAGGTACTTATAATATATGGTGTATGTCGGAGATATGGCTGAGGTTGGGCAATGGATGGGTGACCGATAATTACATAAAATTACCCTTCTGTGCTGGTCCCAGCTGTATACGTTACAGGTAAATATACTCTTACGCCACGAAAAAAACTTACAAAAGTTGATGAATTATTTTCATTGCAAAGATTTTTCCACAACGAACGGTCATATAAAAGCGGAACAAAAACCCGTGCAGCCGATTGTATCACAGTCTGAATATGTGCATATGATTTGTTTACACATTCCAAATACTAGTGCCAGCTACGAGTGTGTTCCACCAAAAAACAATTCAAGCGAAACTCAGTCTACAGACTGGAATATATTAACGCTGTATTCAGCGATTCAGCGAGTTGGTGAGATTAAAATCTGTTTTCCCAACTCAGTGTTTTCCAGTTTGTTGAGTATATTGTTACCGTGAATGCTGTACCTATACAGCGCTATCTTTGCTGTATGATTTAATTTTGTTTTCATGACAGAACCAACGTGTTTGAAATTGGAAGCATAAAGAGATATAAGAGCTTTTGTTTTTAATTTGCGGTGTTTTTTATGAAAGAGGTTTTGTCTAGACAAAATAAACACGTGAGGGACGTAAATTCACGAACATAAGTACGCTACAACCATGCTATATTCAAAAGCAAAACCATAGTATTAAAGTTGCTAATAGTAATTGCATGATAACATCGCTTTAGAAAATTTAGTACCGATGTATGTGTATCTATGTATGTAATCAACTAGATGCCACTAAGATTATGTTTGCATTAGATAAATGAACTATATCATTAGATTTTTGCCCGGTACTTTTTTGCGATAAATAAATATACTTGAGACTTGTGATTGGCTTCGTCTGCTGATGTAAGTCTTCCATGTTGGAATAAATAAATAAATGGAACTTAGCAATAGTAAAGCTTTCTGTCGTTAAAAGAAAGAAAGTGAATAATTTGAAATTGTAGGATCATACAATAAACTGAAAGGATAGATGAAAGGCGACTAACGAAAGGTATTTACAAGACAGATGTGAGTGGGAACGCCGGGAGGGGACGCCCTAGAAGGACATACAAATAGACCTTATTGGTAAGGTTCTTCAGAAAGGTCAGGTGCGTAGTATTCGCAACCGGCGTGTGTGTATGACAACATGTATGACTGTCAACGAAGCAAAAGAAGTGTGTAAGAATCGTAGCATATTGCGCTCTGTAGTTTCTGCCTACCCCCATGGGAAAATGGCGTGAGTTTATGTATGTATGTATGTATACAATAAACTCTTATATTAGTTTGAAGTTGAAATAAAATTAGCTTTTCCACGAAGGGCTAGGCTAGGTAGGTTCTTGGTAGTAGGTACACAGGCTCGTAATATTTTTGCATCTGATAACCCAATTCTTGAGGAAGATTATATTAGCTATTTAACATCACTCTAGAACCCTTAAGAGCAGGTGAAACCGCAAGTCCCTTAGAATACTTTATATATTTATATATTTCCAACAAAAACGACAGAGTCTGTGCTGCTGTACAGCATAAGAATAATTATAAAATTTCTAGTAATCTCTCACTCCAACAAATAATGACCCTCACATTCACCCCAAGTGTTTTATTAACATTTTTGTATGTAACTGAATTAATCTCCTAAAACACTTAACCGTTTTGGATATAGGGAGCGAGCCTGTTCCCTCAACCGGGCACAAATAATTTGTAGGTATAAATTTTAAAACTTTAATTTATGGGGTTTTAATGGGAAAAGGGCATTTAGATTCTTAAAATTATGTTATTATGCTTATAACTCGCTAGATACGGCACCTACTGATATGTCGGTACAGATAATACGACGTTGCTTTTTAAAATATAATAATTAATTGAATATAATCCCCTTCCAACATTTCGTCAGCACACTGAATAGATTACATTTTCGCTGGATATTGTAAAGTGGCAAGCTTAGTATCAATTGATTAATTCATAGAACCTACATAATACACTATCTACGTATAATTACTAGATGCATTAACCTAGTTTCCCATGAAGCGTATTACCAGCCAGGACCACTGCTCACTGCCCCGACATCAGCGTGTTTCGTGAATTTGGGTTATTGCAAATTGTATAAATTGTAAACTCTACCTGGCAGTGAGGGAGTGCTAGGTTAATTTTTAACATAGGTAGGTACAAACATTATTGTAAAGTAGGTACTCCACGTCTCAGAATAGAATAGAATAGAATAGAATACTCTTTAGTTTTCTTTGTCTCAGTACGTATTTTGCATATGGTTTGGAATAAACCTTATTCGATTCACCTTAACTTATAGTATTTTATTATTTTAATTTTAATTAATGTAATAAGATTATGAGTATATTGAAAAAGGGTCCTATTATCTCATTCTCTTGCAGTGATTATAGCAGGCTTAAGTCGGCTAAAATCATTACCAATGATAAGAATAGAATAGAATAAGCCTTTATATAAGCCTTTATTTGCTGAGAATTTAGGTACATAAAAATAAGTTCTTAAATTATATAACAGGATCCTTGTACAGACGCCAGCACGTCAAGTTACCCCAATGTGTCAAATTTCTTTGATCCTTTTTCAACTTTATGGCAAACAGAATAAGGTTCATATTCAATTGGGAAAATTTGACACATTGGGGTAACTTGATGTGCTGGCGTCTGTACATTCTGCCTTATATAGCAAACAGCTTAGGTTAAACCGAAGAAAATATAAGTATGTTTATTAGCTATTCTGTACCTATAGCCCAAGCTCTGTTTAACGTGGGAATAGATGAGTTGAGTGAAAGTTATGGATTTTTTTTTATTATAAATTATAAAGGGACCAGGATCAATTTAAAACTCATCTAGTCCAGATGTGCGTCGGTGTTCTTTCTTGCTTTTAAATAAAAGTCAAAGTTTATTTATTTATCGGAAACATGAGTTTGAAGCAATAATAAGCAATTCAAACATCAATAAAAAAACAGTAGAACATCAAAATTTTAATCAGCTTAGGTTTAAATTCAACTTGGCGGATTTCTTAAGTTTTGACTCAAAGATCTACGCCGCACGATAGCCGAACCATACCCAAATGATTTCCAGCATTGCAAGCCCAATTAACCCGTAGCATACCGAAGGTTCGCCTAACAGGATTTTGGGCAAGAATTCAAAAGCCTCGACCCAAGGTCTTACCTCCCTAATCAGATAAGCTTATCACACATGCCCGTATTTCGCCCTATGTGGTGTAACCGCTAATTTTTGGTTCATTCATTCAAGAAATAACATTCGTTAGGACTTTTAGTTGAATTCGGAGGTTGGTTTGGTGTTTTATTATGACTTTTTTAATTCTGACAAATCTCCCCGATGGCTTTATTTTAAAATTCATTGTGGGCCAATATTTCATTAGTTCGCAGTAATTGGGTGTACGGCGTGGCTGTCATTATACCCTCATAAAACATGATGAATGTTTTCTAGCATTCTTAATTTTTACTATCATTTAATGCTGTGAAGTTCTTGCAAATAAATCTTATAATTTTATCATATTTCATAACGTGGTATCTTCGATTGAACCTAATAAAAAAAATAAAAATAAAATAAAAAAATAAAATTGAAATGGTTGGTTGTTTGAATGGTTGAATGGCAATTCTAATGGTTGAACAAATCGAACAAATATTATGCAAAAATAGACAGATAAACGCAAAAATCATACCTACCTATAATTCCCTAAAGGCTAATGCAGTAGTATACCTGTAGTACCAAAACCCGGTATCAAACAGCAATACCTATTTATAAGGAAAAAAAAAACAACCATAAATTGAACTAAACCATAAAGTAATTATAATTACGACCGACCCAACGAGCCAAGATGAAGACTAAAAAAAAAGCTAATCCAATAATAAAAGCTGGCACCATAAACGCCTTAGCCCGACCCCGAGGTTTTAATTTTCCAGTACCCTTGATGGCACTAATTAGAATTTTAATAAGACCTCGTAATGACATGATTAGTGCTTCCGCATCACTTGCCAGAGCGTCCGATCTGGTAATTAGAGTCTGTTCCGTATTACCCTAATTAGCGAACGTTTGGACAATGTTGTATGCTCGAGTTAGTAATCTGATATAGACTGGGCATAGTGACGTAGTACTTAATCCTTTTGTTACTGTAATGAGCTCTCCGAGAGGATTGAGGTTTATCAGAAATAGTATACTGCAAATGTGTGGATAATATCTGCAATATCAGGGGCACCTGATATTGCAGATATTATCATTGGGGTAATTGGGGTAACTTGATGTGCTGGCGTCTGTACTTAAAAGTGATTACCATAGGTATCCTACACTTCGTGAGTTATACTTTCTTCGTTCAACCCATCGGGAAAGAGAACATATATTTAAATTCAATTCCTATTATTGAGATATCTTTATCCTACAAATTAGACCAAACCATCTTCACTTCATTTAGCCTTAACCTTTAAGTTTATCTTGGACAAAAGACATCATTGCTTTTGCCTTCTTTAGGTATATGACAAGAGGCGATTCTTCAATGGAACAATAATAGGCTGGTATTATTACAAAGGCAGGTACTAATATTATTTTTCTCTTTTGTTCCTGCAACAAGGTACTTTAATTACAGAGCGCACGTGATAACTGGGTGGTATTTCTTTAGTGTGATTAATGGTGTTGTTATTATGATTTAGTATTAGTGCCAGGATAATAACAAACACACTGTTATGAATTATTTCGTAATAATTTGTTGGAGAAATTGTTAAGGCACGGTTGCACCACGGTACGGTGTTGTCTAAATGTATGGTCGAAAAACAAAATAAGCAGTTTCATCGCTCGCAGCGTTGAAACTGCTTATTTTGTTTTTTATTACTGAGAAAATATGAACAAATTTATAAAATTCTATCACTTAGCTCGTAACTTCGTGTAGGTACGTATTTTGAAAATAAAATATAACCTTTGTTACTTGACGAAAATGTAGTTTTCTAATGCTGAAGCATTTTTTTTAAATCGGTTGAGTTTATTTTATTTAATCCTTGATTTTACTCCTTACACTCTAAAAGGCTTTATTTTTTTACGACTCCTATTTGGTCTCATTATGGCATTTCTAATGAGTAACTGATGAAAACGTTTAAGACAGGGATTTAGTGTAAACTTCAGAGTTTTTTCTTTCGAGGTAAATTTTATAAATCTTGTTTCTAACTCCACAAATCCCTTGGCCGCTTGTTCAATATCAATGGAAAAAACATATGCCCATTATTTTTTGACATTAGATAAAATAATACAGTAGATAGGTAGGTAAAATGACTCCAACATCGCCTTAAGTGAGTACTCGTACTTACTTAAATCAAACGAAGTTGTTAATTATTGTAATACAGTAAATCCATGTTGAGATTTAGTATCTCAGAATATTGTGTTTAATATTGTAAACCGCCTTGAATAAATAATCCGAACTTGATGTTCGTTTTATGGCTGATATAATACGAGTACATAAGACATTAATTCCGACGTCCCACGGGCCTAGCATGGAGGCACGGAGTTAAACGTAAGAAAAAATTGACCCATTTTAAATTTACAATGCTTGTTTTGGATATAATATTTATTCAGAGACTTTATTCATATTTACAGCCTGTGATACCTGTGCTTGCCGCGTTTTGCAAAATGCTATAGAATAATTGTATGTAAGTATGTAAATCGCATAGATCGCAGTTACTTAGTATCTCGGAAAATTCAGCATACTGACAAAGTACAAATCCTATTGCAACCAACATTTATCTAGGATCAGCAGTTAACCCTACATAATGTTAACACAAAGTCTAGCGGTGTCACTGGCCGACTGTCAAATCAAAGGTCTGGCGTTCGAACCCAAGGCTCCTGTGACTTTTCAGATTCATATGATGTTTGACAAAATATGAACATCAAAATATAATAAGCCCATCAGTGAGATTATAAAAAAAATATACGCAAGTCTTTTTTTTCTTTTTCGTATTGATGGAAAACTGCTTAGATTAAGCGCATTAAAGTTGAGGAGAGGGGGCTTTTAACGTCATTATCTAGTATAAACTGTACTGGCTAGTGACGCCATGCGCCATTTTGACTCGATGTGTCGCCGTTATTTTTTGATTACGTGAAAAAAGAAAAATATGTGTCGAATATTATCTTGTTATCTAGAACAGGGACTAAAAACTATAATTTGTCAATTAGCCCATAGTCATTTGCTTCAAAACGGTGAAGATGAAGACTCGTGAGGAATCCGGCATGCCTGAGAGATATTGTTCAACGGTATGTATGTGATGCCAAGTCCCACGGATGGGCGACATAAAATCAGAAACTGGGTTAGTTACTAACCACACTGATAGAGGAATACCCATGATAGCCTATCACGATAGGCAATACTAAGAGGCTTGGAATAATGCCCACATAAGTATAGTTTTACTACCAAAGCCCAACTTGACCACAAAGATACTCTGAAGTCTATAAACAAGAGCACACGTACGATAGTGTAAAGCAATTACTCCACAGCAAGCTATAACATGTTTTATCGCACGCAGTTTTATAGCTCATCGCACTGCTAATGGCCACTTTGCGTTGTGTGGTGTTTCTTGTGTTTATACGCGCATAGTTGTTTTACTTTATAGCTATGAAAACAATTTCTCTATACCCCGCAGTAGGTGTAAGTAAACGTTCAGCATGCTTTTTTTGTACTACTTTTGTTTGGTTTTTTCATAAAAAAAACACAACTGACTTAATAGAAAAACACTAAAAGGCGTAAAATAACTCTCGTTACGGAAGTCTGTGGCTTTGTTAGTTTTGCTTCGTTCATTATTTGCCACCGACTTCCGGCAGTTATTTTACGTCTTTTAATGTTTCTAAGCCGGTAGAATTTTACAAACAAAAGAGAAATTTACAGAGGCGGACTACATGTAAAAAACCATCTAGACAACTCTACGGAATTTAATTTCTCTAGAAATTTTCACCACATCTGCAAAATAGGCTGAAGCTTTATAAAACATCAGTCAACATGTTCAAAGCTGTCAGTCATACCCACCATGTCGGGGAAGATAACTGACGTGACGTCATCAAGCAATCTATCATCGTTTATAATGTGAAGCATACTTAATTATGTATTTCTGTTCTATGGAACAGCATCTTTTATTGATATAACAAGTTTTGCGAAAGAGGCAAAGGTAGAAGATATCATGGATACATTATACAAGCTAATAATAATTCAAATCATTTCATAATTTCATTAGGTATATACTTGATACATTACATACATATTTATATTGTTTAATATATCTAATAGTAGTTTGATAAGTAATATTTAAAATTTATTTCTTATTTAATAAAATATTATCTAGAATAAGCTTCCTCTTTCCTAAACTCACTTATTTTGCTGTGCCCGACAGGGTCCATGTCATGATCTAATTTTAAGTTTTACCACCTAAGAATACACGTGGAATGCAATAAAAGTATTGAGTATTGAATATTAATTAAATGTTTTTTCACTCACTTGAATGTTGGTCGATCTATTATTGGCAACTGTATTAGTCTGATGCTTATTACTATTATTCGAATGTAATGCTGTATAAAAAAGCTGTTGATTTACCTTTAATAAATAAATAAATAAATTATAATTATGATCCCCCTTCGTGGTTAAAAATTATCGTTGGCTTTTCCTAATTTCAACACTTATATTTAGTTAGACTGAGTTACCTAGTGCTAGTTGTCTTGGGTCTGCCGGGTGTCTAAAATTGTAACATATGATATATGTATTATATAGGCATTTAAACACAGTCCTTATTTACTATATTCAGAGTTCTAAAATCGTAATACTATGTAGAAAGTAATCGTTATTTAATTTTTAAGGCAGTCTGTCATTGAAATAGATGTAAATGATATTTTTTCGTGCTTTAAAATTTAATTAACATCAGAAAATAATTTAAAAGCACTGTAAAGTTTTAACGCCAGGGGTCTAAAATAGTGTAAGTTCAAATATGCGTATCTGTAAGCCCATTGTAATCGAAATTAACATTTTATTTTTTTATAGCATATTATCTCTAGCATATTTTGCAGACATAGCGGATGCTTGACCAAATGCACTACTTTTCTTGTATATGCACGTCAGCATAGAATAATATGTCACAGAATACTCAACTATGTACAATTTGAGAACCTCCTCAGAAACTTTGTCTCTGTGGAGTATTTATTCATGTGCAGCGGCTTCAACTGTTCGCAAGATCATGTTCAAGATACGCTTTTCTTATTTTCAACTTGCACGCTATTATGAACTCTAGTAAGGTTGCCTTTAAGTTCATTATTAATTAACTCATTAAAATTGCTCGACCAAGTGGCGGCTCTATTAGTAAACTACTAACTAATTGGAGCTTTTTAATAATTTTGCTTCCATGAATAGAAAGTAGGTACTCATCTGTATTCTATCGTATTAGTATTAATTAGTCCAATCAAGGTACTAGTAAGGATTATCTTTCAGTGTTGCTTGCCGTTCGTAAAGTGGTATTCAATATTCTTCCCCATATATTTCACATAATTGGAATATTGTATATTGAATCCGGATACCATTAGTTTTCTACATCATCCTGGACCCTTGCGTTGAAATTTTTCAAGGCTTTTCTTTATTTTCAAGTTAAAACTAAAAGAACATCAGGTAAACCTGGTGTTCTTTTCACTTTAAACCATACAAAATCGTAAAATCCGTGGAAACCAATGAACTTTTCAATAAAATAAATGACTAATTCACTTTTAAAGGAAGAAAGCTCATAGGGTTAGACAGTACTTATTCATGTTTTTTTCATGGTTCTGAACAGATTTTGTCTTAATAAGTTAATTTATCTGTCTACTATTCTTATATTATTTTTCGTCTTTTATTAATGGTTTCAAAAAGTGACAAAATTCTATTCTATTGAATAGAATTAAAAAGTAAGAAGTCGCTGGCTTCTGAAATATAGGTATTCTAACCTAGCTCTGGGGCCAAGGTCACACATTTTTCTGTTACCTATTGAAATGGCAACAAAGAAATTTAAATTTAATCAACAGAAAAAATCGTAAATCATATTAAAAAACAAAAAAAAAATGCTTTAGGGTTCCAAAACCATGGTGCAGCAGTGCGATTCAGGGTCAAATCACCGCGTGAAAATGTAGGCGTAGTGAGGGCGTTTTGGGCTGTCATCCAATACTAATGCTAGGTATTGACAGTTCCCTTCACTCAAGTTTTCACGGCGTGACTTTTACTGAATCGACCGGTTGAAGTCATGGTGAATCAGTATGTGTAATGATGGCCCTACCACCCTTGTATATGAAATGTATTCCAACTACGAACATGGCACGTGACATGTTAGTTCTCGCATAATATACACAATGTTGTTGGTGAAATAACTCGACGAGCCGAAATACACGTCAGTGTCCCTAGAGGCCTTTGACGCTGCGGCTATGATATTTTGTGCATTTCAAAAGGAAAATATTCTAGATTTTACGTAATATTTTTTTAATATTCCAGCTAGAGCATTACACAAATAAATATGTTAGTTGTAATTTGTAGTCATGTTAGACTGTTAGATGTTCACTTAAATATATACATAGGTATGATGTATATTGTACAGTGGCCAGCATATGAAGCTGTCTATTTTCTTTGATAGTTTTTCAATTTAATTACAAATATAATAAGGTTCATGTTTTATTGGGAAAATTTGACAGTAATACAGCTACCCCAAGATAGCTTGAGGTGCAGATGTCTGTATATGAACTCGCGTTTCTTTTGCTAGAGGGTAGGCAGACAATACGGAACGCCATCTGCTTTTTCTTCCTTTTTCATTGAGTCAGTGACTTACCTGCTTTCAGAGTGTATATTTATTTATTTATTATAATAGCTGTATTGCATAGCTTCTATCGCGGGCCTTGAGCGCGGGGACCGAATCCAGAAATTCCGTAACGTAAAAACCTCACGCTCCCCACTCCGACGGGCAAGGAGGTGTGGCTTGAAGGCCGTGCAACGTCTAACGTCGTTTCAGTTCGGCAGTCTTCGACACGGCGTTGTGTGCGATTAGACGTATTGTATAGACGTATTGGGTAGTGAGGAGGGGAAAGGGGAGGGGAAGGGGTTGGGGAGGGAGAGGAGGGGAGGGGGAGATTGTGAGAGAGGGAAGAGGGTATTGTGAGAGGGGACGGAGGGGCAGGGGAGGGATGTGGAGGGGGGTGGAGCGAAGAGGCAGGGGACGGGAGGGGGAAGTGAGGGAGGGGTGAGAGGAGGGGCGGGGGAGGTGTGGGAGAGAGGGAGGGAGGAGTAGAGGGGGAGGGGAGGAATGGGGAGGGGGAGAGGAGAGGAGTTGATAAAAATGCTATGATTGCATAGCATTTTTATCAACTCCTCTCCTCTTTCCTCAGCTTTACCGCGGCAGTCTCCGAGTGCCACACGTCATTTTTTTATTTATTAAAACTTTATGCACTAGTAGAATACACTGTACAACGGCGGACTTAATGCTACCTAAGAGCCTCTAACTTGTCTTCATATGCATTCGAAAAATATCTTTCAGGCTTGCCATTATCATCTACATAGCCATGTCCCAGCTATTGTGAGTCAGATTCCAGTTTAACCGAATGCAGCTGAATACCAGCGTTTAAAATAAAGTGACTATCTGCCTGGCCTCAACAACCCAGTTACCGGGTAAGACGATACCCCTTGGTTAAACTGGCTATGATATTTTAGAGGTTCTAACTACCCGTAAAGATTGTTCATTAATATATCTCAATATGCATGCCCTTTTCTTCCATACATCTTCTGGGTCATATCATATTTTGCAATTCTACTAATATTATAAATGTGAAAGTTTTTGAAAATGTTTGCATGTTTGTCTTTGAACTACGCGTGAACCGTTGAACAGATTTATATGAAATGGCACATAGATAGACCCGGATAAACGCATAGGATACTTTTTATCCCGGTAATGTGTTCTCTTGTTATATATTATACTTCAACTTTAATGTTATTTAACAAAGCTTTAGTACAAAAAGTTTTAATTGATGGCACTGTCTTAATCTTTGCTAAGGTATTTATTACTCAATCAAACATAAAATAACTGTGTTTTTGGATAAAATGTCATATTTGGAAAGTATTTTTTTACGCGGGCAAAGACGAGGGCAGAAGCTAGTAGTCTTCAGCGTCGTCGCAGTCGTCAGTAGAATTGATAAGGGATTCTTACAAGTCATATACAGATTCAATATTTTGCTAATTTACAATTTTTAAAAAATACATTACCTAAATTATTAAACAAATGTCAAATACAAGATGTTAAACAAGTTAAAGAAACAAATAAATAGCAGTCAAATAAAAAAAAATAAAAAAAAATAACATTAAAATTACATTACATCATTATACAAATGTCAAATAGTAAAAATGTCAAACCAATAAATGAAACAATACACATAAATACGAGTAGCAGACAAAACACACAATAAATATTAAAATTCCAAATTAATATGTATGTCATATTATATTTTACATCATATAAATTCGTCAAAAGAATAAAATGCTTGCTCGATTAGCCATTTTTTCAAACGAGCTTTAAAGCTGCCTAACGTAGGGGCATTGGAAATGTCTGCCGGCATAGATGTCTGTCTAGTGACTCATATACCTTTCTAATCAAATTAAATTATACTTGATATCTTTATCTCCAATGTTGCTAGAAACAATAGTGTAATAAATCTTACTTTTACGAGACTAACAAAAAAATACTACGAACTGAACTGAGTTGCCTTTAGTGGATTAAACTTCCATTGTGTGGCCCGAAGGAATAACTACAATACAGAGTAAGCTATAAAAAAACATTGATATATGACTATTTCTTTCTTACGAAGCGACTTATAAGTTAGAAAGAGTCCTGTATAATTTTGCTCACCTGTTAAATTTTTAGCTGCCGACAGTACTCGGGATACCGGGGTGATCAAGAATGGTATTTATTTAAGACTTTAAGTAGTTAGTTGAATTAAGTATGGATCAATCTATGTATCCTATCATTATAAAGCTGCAAAATTGCAAATTAATATTTGATACACTTACTCTTGAGGAAGGTAACGCTATGTAGGTACTCTTAGAGCGATTAAAACGGCGAGCCAACGCTCGTATGTTACAACAAATATGAGTGTGGCGTGAAACCAGGGCACATAAAATGGGTTCACAAACAAAATCGTAAAAATATTAACACGATGCTCCACTTCGCGAGCGGACGGTGAACGGAGATGAAAATATATATTCGTTTGATACAAAATTCTGCTATTTGATTAAAAATTATTTCATAATGTTGCTCCTCTCTAGCATCGATGCTGGAGTTCACGACCTTTCAGGGAATATCATTCTATCTGCATACGAAGTTAAACCAAGTTCATTAGAATTGAGATAATTCGGAAAAGAATTGGAATCACCGACATAACTTGCAGAGTAAGTAAACTGAAGTGACAGTGGGTTAGTCATGTATGTCGAAGAGCAGACGATGTAGGTCGATGAAACAAATGAGTTCTGAGTTTCAGACTGTCCATAGGCAAGGTATTGTGTGAGGCCCCCCAGCTAGATGGTTCGACGACTGAAGAAAGTGGCTGGATCTTATTGGATGCGAATGGTGGAGGACATGCGATGTCCAACTGTGAACTGCAATAGGCTGTGTTGATTGATGGACTGTATGACGTTACTGCAATTGCTCGGGCTTCGGCAATGTGATCCGCGTTGGTGACTTTCATGAATGATGTCCAGAAAACTCAAAGCAGCTGCTGTGGGAAATTAGTAGCGCTATTTCTTCTTCCCAACAAAAGCACTAGAAAGTGGTGAAATATGTGCGATTTAGGGAAATTGGTTTCGGAGCATCGGATCTGTGACTTTCAATGTCCATGTCTCAGTCCCGTTGGATGAACCAAAACCATTGGGGCTCGATCCTTCCAAACCGAGACATTGCAGTTCTGGTTTTGTATAATATGGCTAAATAAAACGTCGGAATAAATCGTAGGTACCATAGTCAAATACAAATGTTTGTTTGTCTTAAAAGATTTTCCAAAGAGTGCATTTAACTTGTAGTGCTAATAAAAAACTTAGTTCTTCCACTCGGCCGAGTACTTAGCAAATCGTAAAGCACCATTAAAAGGAAGCTTCTTCCCATAAATTGCAATAGTTGGACTAGGGAAAAGTTCACTATTTTAAACGAGCAGGATTTACTGGCCTTAATTGCCAGTACACATAGATTTAACACTTGATTTGAATTTATGATGCCTTTTAACATTACAAATAGTAACTACGCACGAGAACTGTGGTGGTTTTTGTTTATTATTGTTTTATGGTCTTGATATTTTTATTACTTGCCAGGATTTTATCGCGGAAGGGCACACGACACCATTTTTTTTTTATTTTAATTAGGTTATCAATCAGGGTTTTTGATCGTCAAAAAATACAGACAGACCCCATAACGCTCGCCCTTCACCACTTTCTTGTGGCACTACTTGGAAGAAGAACTAGCGCAATAAACCCTCCAGCAACAAATCTGTGTTTTGTGATAGAACAAATCGTTCTTTTCCTAACCCGTTCTTTAATTCTCGGTTCTATAGGTCTTTATCAGAAATGAGGAGATCCGTAGAAGAACCAAGGTTACCGACATAGCCCAGCGGATTAGCAGGTTGAAGTGGCAGTGGGCAGGGCACATAGCACGGAAGACTGTTGACCGATGGGGTCGAAAGGTTCTCGAGTGGAGGCCACGTATCGGCAAGCGCAGCGTAGGACGTCCACCCACAAGGTGGACAGACGACCTCATTAAGGCCGCGGGAACGCGCTAGGTGCGAGCCGCTTCCAACCGGTCTTATTGGAGATCTATAGGGGAGGCCTATGTCCAGCAGTGGACTTCCTATGGCTGAAATGATGATGATGAGGTCTTTATCAAAAGTGACTTTATACCTAGCATTATTTAGTTTAAACCAATAAAAATGTTATGAAGTCTCGTTTTCGTCTGGTCAAAGTAGCGAAAAAGTTAAAGTATAAAAAAACATTCTAACACAAAAGTACAACCGCCTTCACAAAAATACTCTAAAAGATGTAAAAAAACAATAGTTTTGGAAGTCTGTGTGGTTGTTTGACTTGTTTCATTAAAAAAATTCAGACCAATTGAAAACCTCCTCCTTGTTTTAAAGTAAGTAAAAAAAAACAAGTTTTATAATTATAAAAAAATAGAACTCGGCTTTAGCTATCGGCCTGTTTTCATGTGACGCTATTTTGAAATGGCAAAAGGAAGGATCGCTTAAACCATATTCATCATAAAAAACCGAACACAAAATATTATTTTTGTTGTTTGAAATATACTGCTTAAACATAGTATATGAAATTAGTTTTGTAGTAAATTAAAGAGTTCCTTTCACAATTTTATTTCTGAATTTGAATATACGGATGGATTTACGTTGTTTTACTGTGTTCGTACAATTAGATAAACTGGGGTGGTAAAATTGCAAAATATATATGATAATGGACTGTAAATCTGTCTGGAATGGACAGTGGAGGCTAGTAATTAGCATTTTGTTTATATTTTTGTTATTAGTTTGTAAGCCTTCCGACAATAAAAAAAATAAAATAATACCTACATAAATACAATAATTCAATATTACTTATTAACTAGCTGTGCCTACGCCTGTTGTAGGTTTTATGTGGAATACTATTTTTTTTTCCAAAATAAACGTAGCCTAAATTACTTCTTATAGTTAATATCAGCAATCTGATAGTAAAACTCCTATCAAAATTGGTTAAGCAGTTTCGCAAGCAGGCAACCAAACAGACTTTTTTTCAACCAGTTGGTCCTGTTGGTCGTTGGTGTAGTGCTACTGCTGAGCGTGAAGTACTGGGTTCGATTTTTAAGGTCACAGTATAGCAGCCCAGAGTCAACATATATGTGCCCAGTTGATAACAATAGGCTTGCCCCTTATATAAAAAAAAAAAACATTTTAATTCAGGTATCTTAACCCATAAGATAAGAAGAGTCTATATAAAAAGAGTCACATAAAAAAAATAAAATTAAATATACTTAACTGACAGAATGGGTAACTACTATAGAAAAACCTCTGCCTAACACTTCGAGCCAAGTAGGCGTGATGCTGATATCTTGAAAATAACCATTTTCTTTTTAAAAATGAAGCAAACATAAGTTAGTATATTTGGCTCGGACCCACGACTTAAATCCCGAAGAGATCTCGGTGATATTTGGCACACGTATTGCTTGTGACATGCCGGACATAGATTTAGGCGTATTAGCGACGGAGGTGAAGCCAAAGCCGATGCTAGGCAGAACCTAATGTGCTGTGTAATTGAAGACAGCGCTTGCAGCCTTGGAAGCAACATGAGATAAGAATTTGAAACAGGATATTAGAAATTTGCATTTCTTTTGGAGTGTTTGGTTCAATAATGTCAAAAAGATGTTTTTGCTTGAACTGTACATAATGTGGACTTAACACCTTAGGCATTTTCTACCAGTCTACCCAATAGAGATCGATTGAGTAACTTGGAAAGACAAATAAGCGTTAGTTACATCGAAATAATTACACAAATGCATTTTAAATAAGTACTTAAAAAAACAAAGTAATAACAGAAAATAATACCACAGTCTAAAAACATACAGTCGACCGACGAAGCCATCTAGACAGGGCAATCGGGCGGGGTACGAGGAGCGAGACGCGGGAAAGCCGCCCCCGCACTGGGAACAAAACGATGTTCGTAGTGCGGGAGGTATTGTTCAGGGCTATCGCGTGTAGACGTTGTCGACATTTTTCCAGAGATCAAAGGCGTCGTCCTACTGTATTAATATTTATACTGTGATAATACGTTGATTGAGTAAAACTGATCTTATTGACAATCAAATGTGTGTTTTGTGTTAGTAAATAAGATTATAGTTGCAACATTTATCTTGTTAAACTTTCTGCGATCTCCTGCAAGTCACGGAGAGGATTATGACGAAATTTTAAATAATAACAGCTACACGGGTCGATCGAAGGTAAGCTACGCTTGACGAGGTCGACCCGTGGATGGGTGACCATTAATTACGCATCAAGGCTTCGGGAAGTACGTTAATTACTTGGTTCCGATTCATTTGTATATCTTTTGCAGTCGTTACGGGTAGTCGAAAGCCCGAAGCCGAAAGCCCGAAGTCTGACAGCCAGTTTAACTTGATAATGTTAACATTAGAATAAAACATAGCTTATAATATACATACGCAGACAAATCCCCGGGTGGTGTTAGTATAATAATATTAAAAAACTTTATCCCAAAAATGCCTCAAATTAATTTACCTGATACTTTCAGTATACAACTCTCCAAATATTCAAAGACTGGCCCAATTTGTATACTTTTAGCCCAAATATGACCAATTATGAAATAACATTGGTCTCATGAAACCTTTTTGACCCTCCAAATGACTTGCATACTTAACGTAATGGATTTTATTTGGGGACTATTATTTGGGGGACAATAGCTTTACTACTAAATGGTCTGACATTTGCTTTTAATAGAACTATTAGGCTAGACTGGCATGTGGGTCTAGTGGTTATTGGCCCTGACTGCTTTGCCGGAGCTCGTGGGTTCGATTCCCACCCAAGACAAATGTTTGTGTGATGAGCACGTTTTGTTCTGTATCTGGGTGTAATTGTTTTAATTTTTATCAGTCGTCTAGTACACTCACGAGCAATAATATGTATACATTGTCACATTTTCTAAACTATCTTAACTTCTACCATTCAATAATGTGTTTACAATATTTTCTTCTCCATTATCATAATCATAATATATCTAAGATAAATTAGAAAAAAATATCGTACACATATTTTTGAATGGCAGTAGTTAAGATACCTATTTTAGAAAATGTGACAATGTATACATATTATTGCTCGTGACTGTACTCATAGGACAAGCTCTTTTTAGTTTGGGACTTAATAACGTTATGTATGTTGTTTTTGAATATTATTTATTTATTTATACAGTGTGAAATACCAAGCCATGAGTTTGTAAATAGTTCTGGATCTTGGGAGTATTCAAATTTTCACCATACTGTTGGGTAAATATCTCTGCCATTGCAACGAAGGAGTTTACTCCTGAATTGCAAGCCAAATTAATCTTGAAAAGAAGTAACAAAAGTTGTTACTTCTCACGCAATTTTGGATCTTATTGACATCACTAAATATAAACTGTTGCTTTAAACCGCAATGCACTATGCAGATCACTTGCCCTGCAAATAATTACTTTCGTGTTTTTGCCAGTAATAAAGGTAGGAGGTACAGTTGGCCTCAGTTACAGTAAATCACTTTTAAGGCTATTGTTGATCACTTGCATCCGACACTCGATTTCAAAGTCTGACCGCTCAAACGCACGTTGAGTAGTATTAAGATAACAAAGCATTTTGTTATCTTACATTTTCACCGAGAGTGGTGGCCTACATTCTAAAAATAAAATCTATTCAAATAAAATCATTACCGTGGATAAATGTACGTCCATGGCCCTATACGATATATGGTGGCTCACATCGTATGAGGACCACCGTTGCGTTATAACTGCTTCTAAGTATTTAAATGAATTGAAAATTGAACATCTGCGGCCTTAGGCTTAAAACATACCCCAAAGCCGCAATGATACATCGCCAGTAACTTGTACGCCTTGAGCAGCATTATGTCGTAATAACTTCTAATTTATTTTTGTACGCACACTAACAACTCTACAATAGCCTTTATTGAACAATCTTTAAAATGTTTATCTATAATATGTATGTATTTAGAAATGTATGTATGTTTATCAGTTATCTAGTACTCATAGCACAAGCTCGGTTTAGTTTGGGACTAGATGGCGTTGTGCGGAATATTTATTTATTTATTTTTTACTTAACCAATAAAGAAAAACAAAAGAAAAAAATCTTTATTTCAGACCCAGGGTCCATACATTGCTAGTGAATTAGTAGTAGAATTAGCTTATACACTATGTTAGTGTTATTAGTACTACCTAATTACATAAACCTACAGATAACTTCACCCAGTGCCTCTGAATGGGACAGTCGGGTCTACCAGCAATCATTTTTAGGATGCTGTTACAAGTGTTACGCAAGCATTGCAGTAAGGAAACCACTTTCTTAAACTTGGTGGCATGAAAGCCATCCGTGTGAGCTGCAGCAAACATTCCTGATGCACTACAACGCCGCGGCAACCGCAACAGCATCCTGAAAGCGTTATTGTTACCAATTATGACCAGTCTCTATTTAGTACTAGCTTTAACCCGCAACTTCGTTCGCGTGAATGTAACATAACGTCCTTTGGCACTCGGATATAGTGTAGGTTTCTATCAGTGGAACAACTTATGAAATCGGGTGAGTAGTACCGGAGACTATACTCAATATACAATCTTTACAACAAATTTTATCTCTTCATTTTGTTGTTCTCTTCTTAGCGTATGGATGCCAAACATAGGAACCCTATTATTTATTTATTAAAACTTTATGCACTAGTAAAAAAACTGTACAAAGACGGACTTAACGTCTTAGGCATTTTCTACCAGTCTATACCTTAAGGTGGTGCAGAGATGGAACGAGGTAGGTGCAACAGGGTAAAAATTAAGGACAAAAAGTGACACATAAAAATAAATACACAGATACATACATACTGCAACAAAATAAATACACAGATACATAGGTACATACTGAAGCAAAATAAATACACAGATACATACATACTTAAACAGAATGAATACATGGTCAAGAGAGATTAAAATACGTTTTTATCGAACAACTATTCAGAGTACCAATCAACCCAGCGATGAACCTTCCAACATCTTATGCATATGTTCACGAACTTTCATTTTAAATGTGAACCGACTAGTTGCCATCCTGATGTTCAGAGGGAGCGCATTCCAAAGGAAAACCGCCTGGACGAAGAAGGAAGAGTGAACAAAACCAGCGCGGTGAGAAGGACATCCTAGAAGACGATTATACGCTACACATATACTATTACATAGTCTTATAAACATAACTGGCGAAATATGGGTGTACTGCTTGTATAACTAAGGCCTTGATGTTATGTACAGACGCCAGCACATCAACGGACGTTACCCCAATGTGTCATATTTTCCCAATTGAATCTGAACCTTATTCTGTTTATCATAAAGTTGAAAAACGATCAAAGAAATTTGACACATTGGGGTAACTTGATGTGCTGGTGTCTGTACCTATGTACAGAAACAACGTAAGGTCAAAAAATAATAACCCTCATTTTCGAGTAGTCGGGTTGCAAAATGAAAACACAAAAATTCACAAAAATCAAATCAATACAACCGATTTCCAATAACACCGTAAAGTACAAAATAGTTAATTTAGTTTCGAAAGTCACTGGCATAAAATTAATAAAAAAATAAAGTACCCGAAGCCACCGACTTCAGTTTTGCTTTCTTTTATTCTAGAAGTCAGTTGTTTTATTTCTCCTACACGATATTCGTATAGAGCATTGGCGAGGGCCCAAATTGGGGCAATAAAGATCACGAAGGAAAGATCACGACCGTTCATAGGTTGTGACAGGTGAAGACTTATTGACTTCGAGTACAATGATAACCCACTCGGCTTTTTCGAGACTTCCTTACCTTCATGTCTTTATATTTAAATCGTCTTATTATTTATTTATTGTTGTTTTGTAAACAACATATTACTTAATCTGCACGCATTTCAAGACATTTTTTACATCGGTGAATGAAAACATTGTGAGAAAACAATAAGTCCGGTTGGACAAAAATATAGTTAAGATAAGTTTGACTGCCTCGTTGGTCTAGTGGTCGCAAGCGCTACTGCAGAGCATGAGGTCCCGGGTTCGACCCCCGCGTCGGGCAAAGTGTTATTGAGTTTTCTATCTGGAATTTCTCAGTATCAGTCCGGAGTCTGGATTTGTACCCAATTGATGGCAATAGGCTCGCCCCCTATTATATGGGGCTTAAGCATAACTAGCAAAATGTGGGTGTACTTAATACTGGTACATCTCTGCGTTACCCTTCGGGGATGTTATGTTATGCTATAACAATTAAGCTGTAATGAAAGACGGAAAATAAAAATGCTTTTTCAATTAATTCAACGTATAAAAAGAATTCTATATTTACTTTTATTTTCGCCATGACCTGATTTTCAACTTATCGAAGACCAATCCATTATGAAATAATGATAAGAGTATTTTTGTGTATAACTTATTGACGATGAGAAACGCATTAATATATTTGTCGTGGCGAACGATATTCAGAAATAAGAAGTTGTGAAGTTGATTACATTAGTACAGAGTCTGTGGTAAACGCCGTGACGTCAGCTGTCATTTGCAAATGGCGCGAGCGATGTCACGTGGATGGAGTCGTATTGGGAAGTGGAAGCTAAGCAGAGCTCAGTTGGATTTGAGACACCAACGAAGTCACTAGTCCAGTGCGAAACTATCTGTTTACCTACCTGAGTTATGTTATGTGATTACTTTTATTAAAGTGAGGTTATTACTGCAATGAAGATTATTATTCAACGTTATGTACCTGGTACCACGAAACCCCTGTTGTCGGCCCATACCGCTCAGCCATCTCTGACGCCGACATCAGAAGTGGGATAAGAACTTGCTACCCACATGGATGGCGTGCCTTGCCAAGTCGTCAAGATATATCAGAAGAAAAATATCGAAGCTTGCTTGATATTGTCAAGGCTGCGCTGGGAGCGCTGGCATGGCGAACGAGCAGCGATAGCTACATCGGGCTCTAGCAAGAACGTTTGCGAGGAGCAAGATGCAAGTGTAGCGGGTTTGCAGTGGCGCGGCGGTCGAAAGACGCGTGCAAAATAGCTGGTATTGTGGGCAGTCACAGCACAGCAATCCGGTGAGTCGTGTAATTTTTGTTTTGATCGACTGATGTCGTTCAGAGTTTGTTCGTAATTTTAGAGGTTAAATGCACACGTTTGTATAAAGGGTATGTAGGTATACCTAAGAAGTACAAATAGACCGTACTGTATGTAACTACTTAACGAGCAAATTCATTACGACGTTTTGGTTTATGGTTTTTGTTTACCTGTTTTATTTTGGGGTACCCACGTATTACGATTATCATTTGAAATATAATGTGACAGGCGGTCACGATGTATTTCTTAGTTATTTCTAAACAAAAATGTGCAGTGGATTGTAGTTACAAATCTAACCAGATAGGTTCTTGAAATACGGTACGTATGAAGTCGGTTAAAAATAGAGAACCTCTGATAACTTTACTTAATGAATATTGCCATACTTTTATTATTGGTTTACCGTACGTACACGACGTACGTCTATCGGCGCCTTACAAAATTAGCTTAGACAGAAGGCTACTAGTGCAAGCAACGGTTCAAGAACTAGTACATACGCTTTAGTAAGCCTCCGTTTGGGAAACCTATTCTCTCAGCAAAACTAGATAGGCTATTTGAAGTTAAGTACCAAATAAACTAGCAGAGGGCTATTTTAATTTGTTACGTTGTGATACAACAGCGATCGAAGTTGTGACAATTAAAACTCAGTAAGTAAATAGACGTAACCAAGAATAGAGTGATAGACGTGACGCGACACATTCACTACTTTTGGAGTCATCGCAGTGAACCGAGAAATAGGCTTCAAAACCTGAGCCTTAACCTCTGACGTCAACCTTACAGACTTAGTCGGACGAAAGGAAAGTAGTGTGATAGGTACTCTGTTCAAAAACTATGAGTGATGGGTACTGCTATTTGCCCTAGTTAATCTCTGTTTCTAAGTCCTGCTACTTTAGCAAGGATTGAAAGGCTGCTCGGTGTATAATAATTCAATAAACGCCGGTTTGAACATTTCGAAGTGTTCATTTGTAAAGCGTTATGTAAAGTTTCTAGGCTATGATATCACAGCTACAGGTGAGCTGAAGCTTAGTTAAGCTGTCTTTCTTGATAACATTCACCATGTTAGGCGGTTCATAGGTAGTACCATATTTTCGGAAGTTCGTCAGTTGAATTTTTCGTTTTTTTCAATGTACCCTCAGTGTTTTTATTGATGACTAGTAAACAATTTGGTCCATTTATTTGGAAATTGGGACACTGACACATAAGATGATAAATAATTTCAATTTTACAGACTATACCTGGTTGATTATTTTCTTATTATGAACTCTCAATTTAAATGAGATTGAAATTCAAACTGATGCAAGTGCGGCGCTATTCCCTTTACGTTTTTTTGTAAATCGGATGGAAACTTGTTGATATCACCACGGTATCAGAAAGCTGGTTGTTAGCCTAACTTTAAATTGAGCAAAGATAAAAGTCGGTTTGACCATAATATTAGGCTCAGGGTTTTAAATTAGCTTAATTGTGTTTTAATTGAAAATGTGGAAAGAAGTCAAACTAAATTAGATTCAAGTATGAAGGCCCCGATCACAAAGTTCCTCGAGAATTGAATGTCATAGTTAATGACAGTGGTAGTGAAACCACATCTGCTTAAGAATAGCTTGTATACTCATACTCGAAGCTTGGACCGCACCTCATGAGTAACATGTGGCGATGGGTCTATAAGGAATCGTGGGTGCGATTTCTGTCTGTGTTGGTGCACAGATTTTAATGAGTTGAGTATGTATTGCTTATAAATGATGATAAAGCGTAATAGAACTGTTAGAATTACTGGTTGTAACTTATTGGTCGGACCTTTTCTAATTACTAATGTAGTGCGCAGCGCGCTGTGAACGAATGATAAACAAGTAGTGTAGTTATTAGCAGAGTTCAATACTGTGCCTAGACATGAGAAGTACAATAGGATGTTATCTCGCTTATTAATGACGGAAATTCATTTGAACAAAGTTAAACCGATGTTTCACTGACTAGGCGACTGTCCAAGATAGCCGTGAGCGTCTATTGACTGAATAACAATTGGGATTTATTGATGGTTTACCATTTACTTTGGTAACGTGCAAAAGTTCCAACTCCTTTTGTTTATCGCTGTCTTTCTACACGAAGTAGAGATAGTAGTACGATAATCTGACCGAGTGATTCCCACTTTTCTAAACCTGTTTTTGCTTCTCGAAAAGCGTGATGGTTTCGAGCGTATGTCAGTAGATTATTGACAGTTAAATCTACTAAGTACTGAGTTTGTAACTTGGTTTACATTAAAAATGAAGAGCCTAGCTAGACTAAGCTTGACCCGAAGTTTAAAGGGTCTTTTAAACGCTTGCGGGCGATCAGTATGTTGTAAAGTCAAGTCTTAAGATACCAACCTGTGAAGTTCAAACGGGTTAGAAGACGTGCGCTTGAACTTCTGATAGGACGTGTGGCTAGACCATTAAATCTTGTAACTTTGGATGATACTGAACCAGAAATAGACATTGACAAGACAAGAGAGCAAGCGGCAACAAACAGAAAAGAGCCCTATTTACGAAAAATCTAGATTTGATAAAAATAAAGCTAAACTAGTAAAGTTTGATGTTGGTGATTTAGTTCTTATTAAAAATGAGGAACGAAACCAAGTTAAACTCGATCCAAAATACAAAGGTCCTTTTAAGGTTATCGAATTACTCGAAGGTGATCGTTATGTGTTAAAATCTTTAACTGGCAACAGAACATACAAGTATGCTCATGATCGCATAAGAAGGATGCCACAAGGTCATGTCCCCAGCGAATTGGACGTAATTAGTGAAGAATTGGATCTAGATGATGCGGGTGAAGGCCCATCAACTCGTTCCGATTAATGTTAATGCACAAAGTATGTTTTAAACGGACGACTTACCGGAGAGAAGGCCCGGTAACATGCGTCTTGTTTGGGGCTTATCAGTGTGAAGGACTGATACTGACTTTTTGGTACTGGGCTTGCCAGGTCTTAGGACTGGTACTGTCCAATCTATTCTGGACACGACAGCGAGAAGGGCTGTGTGTGATGTATCAGACATTACCAGCGAGAAGGGCTGATAATAAGTTGACTATTTGGTTTTTACTTGGTGCATTGATGTTGAGTTCTAGTTTATTTCATTTGACCTTTCTAAATCTTGTTGTGTCGCTTCAAATGCAAGTCCTTTGTTTGAGGTCAGGTAGGCCGAGCTACCTTATATTGTCTACAAATGCATTTTGTTTTGTCGCCAGGTAATACAGCACACGAGGACGTGTGACTTGTCAGTATGGCCGTGTCGTGGCGAACGATATTCAGAAATAAGAAGTTGTGAAGTTGATTACATTAGTACAGAGTCTGTGGTAAACGCCGTGACGTCAGCTGTCATTTGCAAATGGCGCGAGCGATGTCACGTGGATGGAGTCGTATTGGGAAGTGGAAGCTAAGCAGAGCTCAGTTGGATTTGAGACACCAACGAAGTCACTAGTCCAGTGCGAAACTATCTGTTTACCTACCTGAGTTATGTTATGTGATTACTTTTATTAAAGTGAGGTTATTACTGCAATGAAGATTATTATTCAACGTTATGTACCTGGTACCACGAAACCCCTGTTGTCGGCCCATACCGCTCAGCCATCTCTGACGCCGACATATTGATAAAATTTTAAAATCAGAAACGCATTACAATTTAATTATTATATTTGTCGTGGCGAACGTTATTCAGAAATAAGAAGTTGTGAAGTTGATTACATTAGTACAGAGTATGGTAAACGCCGTGACGTCGCGTCGGCTGTCATTTGCAAATGGCGCGAGCGATGTCACGTGGATGGAGTCGTGTTGGGAAGTGGAAGCTAGGCAGAGCTCAGTTGGAGTTGAGACACCAACGAAGACACTAGTCCAGTGCGAAACTGTCTGTTTACCTACCTGAGTTATGTTATGTGATTACTTTTAATAAAGTGAGGTTATTACTGCAATGAAGATTATTATTCAACGTTATGTACCTACCTGGTACCACGAAACCCCAGATGTCGGCCCATACCGCTCAGCCATCGCTGACGCCGACATCAGAACTGGGATAAGGACTTGCTACCCACATGGATGGCGTGCTTTGCCAAGTCGTCAGGATATATCAGAAGAAAATTATCGAAGCTTGCTTGATATTATCAAGGCTGCGCTGGGAGCGCTGGCATGGCGAACGAGCAGCGATAGCTACATCAGGGATCAGCAAGAACGTTTGCGAGATGCAAGATGCAAGTGTAACGGGTTTGCAGTGGCGCGGCGCGGTGGATAGACGCGTGCAAAATAGCTGGTATTGTGGGCAGTCACAGCACAGCAATCCGGTGAGTCGTGTAATTTTTGTTTTGATTTAAATACCGAATGATCTCGTTCGGAGTTTGTTCGTCATTTTAGAGGTTAAATGCAGACGTTTGTATAAAGGGTATGTAGGTATACCTATGAAGTCCAAATAGATCGTACTGTATGTACCTACTTAGCGAGCAAATTCTTTGCGACGTTTTGGTTTATGGTCTTTGTTTACCTGTTTTATTTTGGGGTACCCACGTATTACGATTAATTATCATTTGAAATATAATGTGACAGGCGGTCACGATGTATTTCTTGGTTATTTCTAAACAAAAATGTGCAGTGGATTGTAGTTACAAATCTAACCAGATAGGTACTTGAAATACGTTACGTAAAATACCTACGGTACGTAAAATAGAGAACCTCTGATAACTTTGCTTAATGAATATTGCCATACTTTTATTATTGGTTTACCGTACGTACACGACGTACGTCTATCGGCGCCTTACAAAATTAGCTTAGACAAAAGGCTACTAGTGCGAGCAACGGTTCAGAACTAGTAGATGCTTATTACATACGCTTTATTAAGCCTCCGTTTGGGAAACCTATTCTCTCAGCAAAACTAGATAGGCTATTTGAAGTTAAGTAGGTACCTAATAAACTAGCAGAGGGCTATTTTAATGCGTTTAGGAATGACAATAATGCTATCGAAATATTATTTAACGTTTGATTTACGTAGCCATATTTTGTTACGTTGTAATACAACAGCGATCGAAGTTGTGACAGTTAAAACTCAGTAAGTAAATAGACGTAACCAAGAATAGAGTGATAGACGTGACGCGACACATTCACTACTTTAGGAGTCATCGCAGTGAACCGAGAAATAGGCTTCAAAACCTGAGCCTTAACCTCTGACGTCAACCCTACAGACTAAGTCGGACGAAAGGAAAGTAGTGCGATAGGTACTCTGTTCAAAAACTAATGAGTACTGTTATTTGCCCTAGTTAATGCCTGTTAAGTTCCCTGTTAAGTCCTGCTACTTTAGCAGGGATTGAAAGGCTGCTCGGTGTATAATAATTCAATAAACGCCGACTAAAGCAGGTTTGAATATTTCGAAGTGTTCATTTGTGAAGCGTTATGTAAAGTTTCTAGGCTATGATATCACAGCTACAGGTGAGCTGAAGCTTAGTTAAGCTGCCTTTCTTGATAACATTCACCATGTTAGGCGGTTCATAGGTAGTACCATATTTTCGGAAGTTCGTCAGTTGAATTTTTCGTTTTTTCAATGTACCCTCAGTGTTTTTATTGATGACTAGTAAACAATTTGGTCCATTTATTTGGAAATTGGGACACTGACAGATAGGATGATAAATAATTTCAATTTTACAGACTATACCTGGTTGATTATTTTCTTATTATGAACTCTCAATTTAAATGAGATTGAAATTCAAACTGATGCAAGTGCGGCGCTCTTCCCTTTACTTTTTTTGTAAATCGGATGGAAACTTGTTGATATCACCACGGTATCAGAAAGCTGGTTGTTAGCCTAACTTTAAATTGAGCAAAGATAAAAGTCGGTTTGACCATAATATTAGGCTCAGGGTTTTAAATTAGCTTAATTGTGTTTTAATTGAAAAATGTGGAAAGAAGTCAAACTAAATTAGATTCAAGTATGAAGGCCCCGATCACAAAGTTCCTCGAGAATTGAATGTCATAGTTATTGACAGTGGTAGTGAAACCACATCTGGTTAAAAATAGCTTGTATACTCATACTCGAAGCCTTGGACCGCACCTCATGAGTAACATGTGGCGATGGGTCTATAAGGAATCGTTGGTGCGATTTCTGTCTGTGTTGGTGCACAGATTTTAATGAGTTGAGTATGCATTGCTTATAAATGATGATAAAGAGTAACAGAACTGTTAGAATAACTGTGTTGTAACTTATTGGTTGGACCTTTTCTAATTACTAATGTAGTGCGCAGTGCGCTGTGAACGAAGGATAAACAAAGTATTGTAGTTATTAGCAGAGTTCAATACTGTGCCTAGACATGAGAAGTACCAATAGGATGTTATCTCGTTTATTAATGACAGAAATGCAATTGAATAAACTTAAACCGACTGTCCAAGATAGTCTTGAGCGTCTATTGACTGAATTACAATAAGGATATATTGATGGCTAGTACATGGTACTTATTGGTGGTTAGTACTTATTGTCGGTTGGTGGTTGGTACTTTGGTAACGTGCAAAAGTTCCAACTCTTAATGATTAAATCGCTGTCCTTCTGCACGAAGTAGAGACAGTACCGTGTACGATAATCCGACCGAGTGATTCCCACTTTTCTAAACCTGTTTTTGCTTCTCGAAAAGCGTGATGGTTTCGAGCGTATGTCGGTAGATTATTGACAGTTAAATCTACTAGGTACTTTGGGTGAATTCCCACTATCGTGTAAAGAGATCAAACTTCTTGGGTCAACGGTAATGAAAAACGTTTCTCTAAGTCCCGTTTTGGCAGTACTAAAACAAAACTTAAGAGTTTGTAACTTGGTTTACATTAAAAATGAAGAGCCTAGCTAGACTAAGCTTTACCCGAAGTTTAAAGGGTCTTTTAAACGGTTGCGGGCGATCAGTATGTTGTAAAGTAAAGTCTTAAGATACCAACCTGTGAAGTTCAAACGGGTTAGAAGACGTGCGCTTGAACTTCTGATAGGACGTGTGGCTAGACCATTAAATCTTGTTACTTTGGATGATACTGAACCAGAAATAGACATTGACAAGACAAGAGAGCAAGCGGCAACAAACATAAAAAGAGTGCTATTTACGAAAAATCTAGATTTGATAAAAATAAAGCTAAAGTAATGAAATTTAATGTTGGTGATTTAGTTTTAATACAGAATGAAGAGAGAAATCAGACGAAGTTAGACCCAAAATACAAGGGACCATTAAAAATTGTAGAACTGCTTGATGGTGATCGTTACCTATTGAAGTCTTTGACTGGTAATAGAACTTGTAAGTACGCCCACGATCGCGTACGAAAGATTCCTCCAAGTTATCTGCCGAGTTAGATTTGCCTAATGTAGAGAAGATGGTGAGGAGGGTGCCTCCACCAGCAAATGGAACACATACCTTGGCTATTTGGTCGCACTGCACGCACTAGTCTGTAGTCGTAACTGAAACTCGGTGTGGAGTTATTCAGAGCGCGATGGGCTGCTAGTGGTGTGGCGGGGACCCGGGTGTCGAAGGAGACTATTTGTACGGTCATGTATTGACCTGGGAGTCGCGGACTCTAGATGAGGTGTTGATCGTATCACAAGAGGTGATGACGATATGGGTGGCAATAATAAATTGTCACTAGCTGCTATGGGCAGCCGGACCATGAGTGTGTTTTCTTTTTGAAATTTGATAATTATGAGTCTTGGAGGAACCTTCCGTGTTTAAGTTGTTAAAATGGCTTAGTTAAAGTTCATTTAGTTATTGTAAGTACTGAGTAGTCATTACTAATGACTACCTGTAAAGTTTTCGAATACGTTTCATCTAACTTAACGTATACTCTATGGATAAAGTGTCATTGTTTGGTGACCGAACCAGTTGCGCCGGAGCATGTAAGAGGTGCGCGTGGTCTGCTTTTTATGCGCAGCCTATCCTTTCCGAGGGGTAGCACTTACGCGGCTGAGATGGTTAGCTTCTGGGGATGGATCACTGGGCGATGGACTGGCAGACAATGACTAGCCTGTTTGACAATGACTAGCCTATGTGGCAATGACTAGCCTGTGTGGCAATAACTAGCCTGTGTGGCAATGACTAGCCTGAGTGGCAACGACTAACCTGAGTGACTATGACTAGCCGATGGACTGGCAGACTGTGAAAGGCCGATGGACTGGCAGACTATGACAGTCTATGTACTTACAATTTATGTCTGACGACACAGTGTCGTTTGTCTAAAATGATCTCATGTAAAGTGATCTCATGTGTTTTATGGGAGGATTCCCACGTAGAATTTTACCTGGTTGGTTCTAAAAGGCTGGATTATTGTGATTTCCTTAATCCTTGAGACCTTGCCAATGCTGGCTCCATTGTAGAGCCATGGTTGTTAAGATTTAACGGCAGGATAGCCGAACGCATTACTTTCAGAATGTTTTTGTTTTCAGATCAGACACACGAGGACGTGTGAGGGTCATGATGGCCGTGTCGTGGCGAACGATATTCAGAAATAAGAAGTTGTGAAGTTGATTACATTAGTACAGAGTATGGTAAACGCCGTGACGTCGCGTCGGCTGTCATTTGCAAATGGCGCGAGCGATGTCACGTGGATGGAGTCGTGTTGGGAAGTGGAAGCTAGGCAGAGCTCAGTTGGAGTTGAGACACCAACGAAGACACTAGTCCAGTGCGAAACTGTCTGTTTACCTACCTGAGTTATGTTATGTGATTACTTTTAATAAAGTGAGGTTATTACTGCAATGAAGATTATTATTCAACGTTATGTACCTACCTGGTACCACGAAACCCCAGATGTCGGCCCATACCGCTCAGCCATCGCTGACGCCGACATATTCAATGTTTGTGTCTTTGAAGTTTGTACCTACTCTCGTGTGGTTTTGTGGAAATAAAATAACTACTTTAAATCAATTTCGAGTATTTACTTATCTTCAACCCCTTACACCTTGTTGTTATCGATCGAACCTGTGTTTACAAATAAAATATCCTGATTCTGATTCTGAATATTACTATTTATAGTAGCTCCAATATTATTTCTTACAAAAGATTGGCTATAAGTAACCTTCATATTCCGAAAAAAGATGTATGTGTGTTTAGTTTCGAATAATCTGAACAATATCAACGCGATTTTATGCTCGGTTCGTCAGTAAAAACCACATGTTTGATAACATAAACCGCAGAGATTTTGCCACTTTAGCGCCCAATAAATTATACCCAATTATCATTATAATCGACTTCTGACAAATCTGTTATTGAAATATCGGTTTTAAATTGTACATTGTTGAAATATTACTTCAAAAAGTAAAAACGAATGATTTTTCCTTTTCAATATTCTTTTTAAATAAATATCTGTCAGTTCCGAAAATCGCCTCTTAATTTGGTGTGATTTATGTTTCAAAAATCATTCGGCAAGAATATTTTATTTAGCTTAGAACGTATATTACATAAAAAGATTTCTACTGCCTCATTGTTCTAGTGGTCGAAAGTGCTATTGCTGAGCATGAGGCTGCGGGTTCGATCCTCGGGTCGGGTAAAGTCAAAGTCAAAGTTTCATTTATTTATTTATAGTTACACTAGCTTTTGCCCGCGGCTTCGCCCGCGTGGATTTCGAACTTCCGTCCCCTATGTTTTCCCTTTAAGGGTTGAATTTCCAAAAATCGTTTTTTAGTGGATACTTACTCTTCACTAAGAACACCCCTTCAAGTTTCATGTCTCTAATACCAGAGGTTTGGGCTGTGCGTTGATTTAGAAACGTAATAATTTTAGCATAATACTTCCGGATAGACTACTTTCAAAGTTGATCCTTCCGGTATGTAGGTATGCATAAAGATTTCTGGAACTACTGACCCGGGAAAGAGCGACGTACAACTGACCATGTGTAAAACAACTGAGACTTAGATCAACCTGCCTAGGCGTATTGATTACAACTGTACCATGTTTGGTTAAAATCCCTATAATAGTTTTTGAACTATGCGTGCACATAGAGACAGACAGATAGACAAAACATTTACTGATTGCATTTTTGGCATCAGTATCGATCACCAATCATCCTCCAATATTAATTTTGAATATATATTCAATGTACAGAATTGACTTCTGTACAGTTTTATTATAATTATTATTTAATATCTTAGTCATTCAATTTAGAATTTAGTGACTTTGTTTGCCATCGACACGCTAATAAGAAGAATAACTTGGTAGTGTGTCATAGTCCATTGAATTTTATGGCGAACTATATTGTATTTTAAGATAAAACATTATAGTATCTTAGCCGTGTGCATCGCCCCTTCGTGAACTCCACTGCGGGTGACGTAACCTACGACAAACTTATTATTTGCGGTTGGTGCAGTTGGGGTTAGGGATCGAACCGCAAAATTAAGTTTGTTTTTTATTGTATATACTTTTTCGGAATAAAAAGTACCCAGTCTTATGCCCAGGATATTATAGAATAAGTATACCAAGTTTCAGAGTAATCGAACCGGTAGTTTTTGCGTGATACCTGAACATACAGACAGACAGACAGACAGACATACAGACAAAAATTTTTAGGTTCGGTTTCCGTCTAGTAACACCCCCCGCTATTTTTTTTATATTTTCAATGTACAGAAATTTTTCTTCTACAGATTTTTTATTATAAGTATAGATTTCTCGAGAGGCGCTGCTCATTTTCAGGGGCAGATTCTTCCGTACGGCGTACTCGCTCGAGCGGCTCTTGTCTGTGATGTCTGCCGGGACAGTTGAGATTTCCGTATAAGCATGCTCTCAACAAACTACGCACAGACTTGAAAACAATTATCACGTACAACGAAATTACAATATTTTCGATTCTGAGGTATCTATCAACAACAACAACCATACGAACGAAACAACCGAACCGAAACCAATAAGCAACTGACATGTAATATTAGAATTCTAACTCTTACGACAACGGAGTCTTAACACCGCGATTCAGAAAAATGACGTAATTACAGAACGCGATCTATGGGCAAATAGGTAAAACGTCTGCACAATGAAACTTATGCTAGGGGCATTTTGCGTTTTAGTAATTTTATATTATCTCCGAAACTGTATGACCAATTGATATACTGTAAATGGCAAATCGTATCTGTATGATGTTCTTGTGATACTGAAATAATTTATTGTCTAATGAATTAATATTTTGTTGCTCAAATAATCAACCAAACGTAAGTATGCCGAAAAAAAAATTTTTTAATGCAATAAATGAAGTATAAAAGATAAAATATAAAAGATAGAGATATGGTATCACGGACTTTTTTGTAGAAATAATTAAGACGGTCCAGGTAGCCATACATTGTTTTTAATTTTAAGCAACTGTTTAGGCAGCGCACGCAAATGATTCTGTTTTATGAGGTATTTTTTTCCGACTTGCTAGACAAAAGTTGTGATAGCTCGGTTAATATACATGTTATAGAAATAATTTATAGCCTATAGCACTCAGGAATAATGTAGCTTTCAGCGAGTTAAAAAATTTTTAGAATTGGATTATGAGTTGCAGAGATTACCCCCTACATACAAACTTACAAACTTACAAACTTACAAATTTTACCTCTTTATAATATTAGTATAGATATAGATTTTTAGAATTGGATTATGAGTTGCAGAGATTACCCCCTACATACAAACTTACAAACTTACAAACTTACAAATTTTACCTCTTTATAATATTAGTATAGATAATACGGTACAACACCAATTACACTAAGTAACATAGAGACAATTACAAAGTTAAAGTCGAAGTAATTTATTTGTTATTCATTTGTAACAAAAGTAAAAAGTATATGACTTGGTGACAATATCTAATTCTATGTGCAACATTATGTTTCACCGTTTCACCGTGCAAGGTATACAAATTTTAACATTGGTTAAGTATCTTAACACTGAACAAATAGTAGGAAGTAAGTACCTACTTTTTTACACAAAAAAGTGTTATTGAGTTTTTCCATCCGGAATTTCTGAAGCAGCCCGAAGTCTGGATTTGTGTCCAATTGATGGCAATGGGCTTAACTTAACTTAACCCCAAAGGAATTTCAAGTCAAGAGTAATTAGGTTACTTCAAGGCAAGCGTAGTTCATCGTCAACCACATCATCGCTTTCCAACAAGTGAGATAGTGGTCAAACGCGAGTCTAACATATTATTTAAAAAATATTAGTTATTATTTAAGTTTTTGTGTAGTATAATTAAGGTTTGCATAAATAGTTTTAAAGATAAACGGAAAAAATGTACTTAAATAGACTGTGACCAATAAACGTGTAGAATAGCTTCGAAAGTCGTCTCCTACCTACTCGACAGTAACCAGTTTGCTTCTTCTCTGAACATTTTCATTGCCTTAGCTTAATATTTTTAAAAATAAAATTTGTACTGATATTTCTCAAATAGGTCACCTACTGGTAAAATTCTACCCATTTCCATTCGAATTTTTAGTTTTTTAATTTTAATTTTCTTCCCCGATCTTTTCATTTGCATACATTAGGGACACAGTGTGTTTTCAAACGAAATTAGTTGGCAAAGGCGAACCATTCGAACAAAAACGTTCAGAAACCATCCAAAAAAGAGGGAAAAACCTTATATAAAACAAATACCTATTCAGGCAAAATATATGGAACAGTTGACTCAATTTTCAATTCTTGGTAACCTAGAAAAAGTTGTTCATATTCATGAATGCTTTTAGGCCCAGTATTATTTTTACCTTTTTGTTACTTTGTGTGTAAAAAAGAGGCAACACGTGTAATAATTTTCGAACTGTTTTGTGAAGCTATGAACATAATAACTTCATTCTTGAGTTTCCCGAAAAATAGGCAGAACTATACTTAGTACAACCACTACTGCCAAATGTCATGTTAAGTCTCATGTCTTGTCATGTGTTTATGTCTCTACATAGGATCTTTAGTCGTCGCCCGCACTTATGCTGAGCACGAGGTCCTGGGTTCGATTCTCGAGTAGGGAAAGGCGTTGTTGAGTTTTTTCATCCAGAATTTCTTAGTTGCAGCCCGGATTTTGCATTTCTAAAGTATTTTATTTTGTTTCATTCATTATTTGCCACCGACTTCTAAAACTAGACTTATTTTACACCTTTTACTGTTTTTTTTAAGTCGGTTGTATATTTTTGTAAAAAAGTTTTTATTTTGCAACTTTTATTTTTTTAATTATTTATTTAATACTTCAAGCACACAAATGTTCAGAGGCGGACTTGATGCTTAACTTTTAGTTTTCGTTTATATGGATGATTTTCAGTTTTCTCGATATTAACTCATTAGGCTCCGCGTGGACACCGGTGTCCGCAAACAATAGTAATTTAATTATGTCTGGATTGCGGTAATTGACTAGTTAAAACTAAACTACTTCACCGATGTAGAACAAATTCAAATGAAACCACACGGAAAAATATCTTCTCAAAAATAAAAAAAAAATCAATTCGATCCATAAATGACGGAGCTACGAGGTAACACATTAAAAAAAAACAGTCAAATTCAGAACCACTTCTTTATCAAGTGTGAGCACAGTCTAAATTATATATTTAAAGCTTTTCAATGTTCATTTGTTTCACGGGTTTGTCATTTACCGCCTCACAGCTTAGTCTCGTTACAATTTTACAGTAATGTCCCCTGTGTGGCACCGCTGTCGAGTTTTATCTAGATTTTCATTAATTTATTTAATTAAGTGATGTGTTAGGCTTTCAAAGTTTAATTCTAATTAGATTCGGTTCAGCAGGCCTAGCCATGTAACAAATTCTATTCTATTCTATCTTAGAAAGAAAATGGCGTAGGTACATGGAATCAGCTATTTGTCAACTGTCAAGTGTATTTCATTTTCAGCCATTTACAAATTCTACTCGTTAACACTTGACAGTTGACAAACAGCTAATTCCATATACGCCATTTTCTTTCTATTGTCGCCTTATCGATTACGATAATAGAAATAGAATTGGTTACATGGCTAAGCCTGCAGGAATGCTGACTTACTGATTTTATAAATTGTCAATACGATTGATAGGGATTTTTAGAATATTGATTATAATGAAAAAACCAACCCATTACAGTACCACCTATTACCACTGTAAGACATAAACTTCTTTTAGATATGTTACAAGTATTTATTATTTCGCTTGGTCAGAATGGATTCGCTACTTACAAACTTAAAAATATATAGTAGTAACAATAAGCTTTGGGAACATTTACGTGTATTTTATCCATTAAAACTTATTGCACAAGTAAAAAGGACTTAGATATTTTCTACTTAACCAAAATGTCAATGACACAAACTCACAAACAATACTAATTCACAGGTGTATAAACAAAACCGACCTCATTACAGCCGCAAAAGCGCTAAGTGAAAATGAACATAACCCATTTTTTATAGCAATTTCCGCTTAACATGCACCTGCAATTCCGCTCCACATTCACAGCTGCCTAGTATGAAGGCTGTCAGACTCAAACAAGAACTTGTAAACTTGAATTGCAATTTAACAAGCTCTGAAAATTCCAGCTGGGTTTAGTGAAAATCTATTACTCCGTTGCCATGGTAACCCGCAGGTAATCCGGATTTAATTGGCTGGTACAGGGGGTCGTGAGTCACGTAGGCTGAGTTTAACGCGGTTTGTAGGGCTGTCAGCAAGAACATCGAGTGACGACGGATTGATGGGAATTGGCTTTGCATTTGCAACTTGTTAGGTGTTAAAGCAACACAAAGCAGAATTGTGGGTTCCTGTTTTGGTGTGAAACAGTTTGATGTTGCATTAATTGCGGAAATATGGGTTAAATTAGCATATGAAAAGCTGTAGGATTAAATATACACTATTTTTTCGTATAAGTAAGTAATGAAGTCGAGTCCCTAAAAAAAACCGCTGTTAATGTAGGTACTATAAAATGTGGCACTGTCCGCTACTGGTGGATAAAGAGAATATATTAAAAATATTGTTGCACTATTTTTCAGAGTCGGCCAAGAAGATAAATTTATGCAAATCCTGTCGCTCTGCCATTGATGATGAACGAAAATAATAAAAAAAGTGGTAAAATAGACCACCAGTGGTGACCAACAGGACTTTTGTTCGAAAATCGTAGGTCGTAATGACCGCTAACAGTGGTGAAGCTGTTAGGAGCCAATGACAATAGTCGTTTAAGGAAGTAATAGGAGCGTAGACAGCTAAAACAGTCAAATTCCAAGCTTTAGTAATTTTATTTTAAAATAACTCAATAAAAAAGAAAAGGTTTAAAAGTTAAAGTTGTTCAAACAAAATACGTTAATATTTTTTGGTAGAAAATATACTTGTTCAACTCTAAACAAAACTTCCTCATAATATAACCGTGTTTGTCTTATGGAAGTCTAAAATAAGAAAAAGAAAATTACTTCTTTTAGAACTTCATCAATATTTAAGTGGTGGTGTATTTTTGGCAGCCCTAAAGCGGAGTACTTTTCGCGTTATACAAAAATATGAATAAATGATAACTACGATTTTTAAAATATATTTCTCGAAGGCATGTGATGCCAAGTCAGAGGCCTATAGGCGGCATTAAAACTTCAGGTAAGTCACTATAACCACACCATAAAAAGAAGTTTTTTTTAGTGAGTTTAGTTTGTCTAAAGTAAATCGCTGTGTAGACTGTAGACTTTGTTGTTCCCAATTCAGAAGAATCTTTATTTTCCTTCGCAGAAAAGCTTTCCTGTATAAGGATTTGTTCAGTACCACAAATGTTTACAGGATACAAACAGACTTGATACAGCTTGTATCTACGTCTGCCCCACAAATATTTGTTCCGATGCCAAACATCAGCAAAAAAAAAGGTAGTCTTAATATGATTGCCGGCAGATTCAGGCGTGCCTCTAAAGAGGCCAAGCCCATCATTTTAAACTTGCAGTCAGATAACGTTTGCCCCGAGTCACGTGACATTTAATTTCACTTGTTCACGTGACACTATATTCATACTCAATAAGAAAATAAAAGTGTAAGTGTAATAGTTTGTTTCAAAAAGCTTTCAAAAGGCTACAGTTTGACCGGAGCACGTTAAGTTGTCGCTGTCATTAAATGTCACGTGACTCGGGCCACATGTCACGCTGCGATCAAAGCGAAAAGCGAGATCTGCTCTGTTACATTATTCACACTCAATAAGTAAATAAAGTAGTTACACTTAGATAGATTGTTTCAAATAGCGCAGTAGCTACTGACAAGTTAAGCCATCACTGTCGTTAAATGTCACGTGACTCGGGCAAGGCGTCACGCCGCGTTGAGGGCGAGATCTGCTTTAACAACACGTGGGAACAGGGCTTTAGATGATTACCGTTTGATATTTGTTGTTAGTAAGTGTAGGGTTATGAGTGTAAAGGGAGTTAGAAGCTTAACTCGGTCTGGTTAGACTTGTTATAAATGCAGTGTGTGGTGTTATGCGAATGGTTAATAGAATAACAAAAGATTGGCGGCAGCTAAAAACTTTTTGGTTTTTATTTAACTTGTTTGACGTTCAAAAGTGCCGTCTAATCGTCCAATAAGTAATTTGACTGTGACTTATAGGTACATAAATAAGGCGAAAGGAAAATCGATGCACAACCTAGATAATACATCATTCTGTCGCATTTAAATGTTGTGTTTCTAGTTTTTCTCATATTAGAACTATTTACATATTTGCGACATGAAAGGTTTTTAGTATTTCACATAATATAATCTTGTATAAGTAACTATTGTGTATCTATATATATAAAAATGTTATGTTGGTTTGTGTATGCTTCTAAAACTCAAAAAAGTTTTGCACCGATCGAGCTGAAATTTTAGCATGATATACCTATAATCCGCATCAAGGATTGTTTTATCTCTTTTTTTTTGTCTTTTCTTTTAACCATTCAATCACAATGTGCCACAGCGAAGCGTGGCAGAGTAAAGCTAGTAATAATATATATCATGATTTTGAGCAAACGGCATGGACTGTGCGTTGGCTATAAATGAATGAATAAAAAGAAGTACAATATACAACATCATCACACCCGTATCCCACGAAGGGTTAGACAGAGTTGTAGCGGTCATAGCTACACCGGAATTCGTATGAATTCGTAATATTAATTTAAACTTTTTAGAATTGTAAACACTCCACAATACAAAACTTTTCCTTTTTTCCGGAAGACGTCAAAGCATCAGCGGCAGAGCTCGTTTACGGCGAGCCCCTAAGACTCCCAGGCGAGTTCATCGCCCCCACACTCACCAGCACAGTCGACTACACCGACTTCGCGTCAAGACTCCGGCATCACATGGCGAAGCTGTCTCCAGAACCGGCGAGTCGACACGGCAACAAGCCGTTCTACGTGCCCGACAGCTTGTCAACTTCGTCTCATGTATTCTTGCGACATGACGCCGTTCGCCGACCGCTAGACCCGCCGTACACCGGCCCCTACAGAGTCCTGCAAAGAGGCGACAAAACGTACCGTATTGAGGTAAACGGAAAGGAAACCACAGTAACCATAGATCGGTTGAAACCCGCTTACCTCAATAACGCAGACTACAGTCCCTCCGGTGTAACCAGCGCACCAACGGTCGCAAACACAGCACCAACGCCACCGCAGCCCACCGTCGAGAAGAAAACACGCTCCGGCCGCACCGTTCGCTTCCCGGACTACTATCACCCGTAGCTAAGTAGCCACGGTCTCAGGGGGGGAGTAGTGTAGCGGTCATAGCTACACCGGAATTCGTATGAATTCGTAATATTAATTTAAACTTTTTAGAATTGTAAACACTCCACAATACAAAACTTTTCCTTATTGTCCCGTTACACCGAACTGTCAAATTTGAACAAACGTCAAACCAAAGACCAAAAAACTTCAAACACAAAACACGATCATTGTCTGTGGGTGAAAACTAACATATTTTATTAGAAGTATATTTACATATTTATCTAGTTGCTATATTTACATCACACATAATATTTATTTACAAATTTAACAATACGCATAATTATTTACACTATACAAAATATAGGCTTAAATTGTAATGTTCTGGTCGCTGCCTTTCCGAACGCAACTTCGGGCGCGTTCGGCAAAGCTCGGCTTTCATCGGAGCATATGACTTGCCTAATAGCGTTAAAGCATCGTCATGTAGATCAGTACTCGTTTTGACCTCCCGAACAGTACACGCTTGAACTAACAACCAAATCTAGACTTGCTCGTAGACCTAAGTTCTGCTAGTTGACTCGATATCGTCTTCTTAGCTTTTTGTCTGTGTCCAGTAATTTCCCCTCTGTCGTCTTAACTTAATTGTAGCCTTAAGCGACTCAGAAGTGTTGAGAAATTAATTATACAAGGATAACGTTCAAACCGCCGTTTCATTTCGCCATTTTGCTCTATACACTTCAGAGTAATCCCACGGATCTCAAGGTATGTGTAGCTTTCTTGTTGTAATTAAGAGCGAGCCTATTGTCCAACAGTGCAAACTCTACTGAGATAGTATTTAATTTAATACTAATCATATTTCATAACCTTCCTAAAGGTTATGCCAATCTTCTGGACAGAGTTTCGGCTAAATCTATTTAAGTCAAAATCAATAATGATTCAGCGGCTAAGCCTAAATACGTTTCAAGGCCTGAACACTAAATGTATAACCGTTCACATTTCAACCGACTGTTCGATTGAAATAAAACGGGAATTGTTTTAAAATCCTCAGTTTGAAAATAATTAAAATCACAATTCTCGTGTGAAAAGCTTATAATGAAAGGTTCATTATAAGCTTTTCATTTTCGCTTATTAATTTTTGTAACAGAAATTTGTATTTCAACAGTATTTTTTAAATTTTAATTTTAATCAAATACGTTTTGTGAAGGGAATATAATGATTATTATTTAAATAATGGTTCGCTAACAATTGTACTATTTAAGTATTTGAACTCATTCTGGGTAAGTATATTATGTTATGTATGTCGTGGCGAAAGATGTTCAGAAATAAGAAGTTGTGAAGTTGATTACATTAGTACAGAGTCTGTGGTAAACGCCGTGACGTCAGCTGTCATTTGCAAATGGCGCGAGCAATGTCACGTGGATGGAGTCGTGTTGGGAAGTGGAAGCTAGGCAGAGCTCAGTTGGATTTGAGACACCAACGAAGACACTAGTCCAGTGCGAAACTGTCTGTTTACCTATCTGAGTTATGTTATGTGATTACTTTTATTAAAGTGAGGTTATAACTGCCATGAAGATTATTATTCAGCGTTATGTACCACGAAACCCCTGATGTCGGCCCATGCCGCTCAGCCATCGCTGACGCCGACATAAAAGGTTAAAAAAGGTAATACTAATAAAGTTTGAACTAATGGCAGTCATGAGCACCCTTTTTAAAACTGGGGGTTGAAAGTCCTAATGCATGAGGAGAGGGTGGAGGGGTCTGTCAGTCTTTTAGCGAATAAAAAGCAACCTGGTGTTCCTATTCACGCCAGCGCTGGGGGTCGCGGGAACGGACGATGCTTTCGGTACCCCTAACTAGGCGTGATTTCCCTTAACAAAGTATAAGCTGGGCAAGTCTCAGTTATGACAGGCTGTATCCTTTTTTTTACTAACACTAAGTAAGTATATATGTAATGTTGGTTTTTTTAACCCTTGGGGCAGAGTTGAGCGTCGATAAAGCATTAATAATAGAACACTTTTACACGTCACACGACCAAATATTATTTTAAAGCTAATAAGGTTGGTGTTGGCGACCAGCTACCAAACTCTTAAATAAATTTTTCTTTTTCTTTGTTTTGCTTAGAAGTCTCGACTCGTGCTTAGACGACCCACTCGAAAGGTGGTGTTGCTGGTCGCCAGCCAGTAAATAGGGTATATGCATGTATTTTTTTTATATTTTTAATTCACTGTTTACAACGTTTTAACATAGTAAAAAAATATAACATATTTAAAAATTGCTGTAATGAAGCTTAAAAAAATATTTAAAATACAGAATAAATTTGAGCTGTTTAAACGCTGCCATTTTCGCGCGCCATTTCGATTACGTCATTTACTATGGATCCTAGTACTATTACTATGGGTGTTTTCGTTCTTCTAACCATTTCACCATGAAAAAAGCTCAAAATGCAGATTACCGGTATTGCTTGTACCCGAATGCAATAAACATTACCAGATTGTGCTTTTACAAAACCACTTTCAGTCATTTTTCTTAAATGTTTTATAACCTCACTATGAAGCTAAAATTAGACTTGAACATTAAATTAGTTCACAACACATACGGCAATAATTATGTTTTCCAATAAAAAGTCCATTCCAATACTTAATATCATTCTTACACATTGTATGTTTTGTAGGCGTTGAGTTGTTGTCGTAGTGTTTGACGTCAAGTTTCGTTGTAACCAATGGTGATGCGTTTTACAAATTTGAATTTCCCGCGCTTAATTCGCACTTTCATTTTTAATTTTAAATAATTATGACGCTATTAAAAAGTAAAATAATGATTTAGTTCATATTTTCTGCCATTAAAGTTTCGGAAAAAAAATATTCGAACCATATTTAAATTACATGCATATTCCCTATTGGTGCCTCACACCGTCGGGGGTCATGTTGGCGACCAGCTACCAAACTCTTTAATAAATTTTTCTTTTTCTTTGTTTTGCTTAGAAGTCTCGAGTCGGTAAAAATATGTGTTGCGATAATTTTTTACTCTAAAATTGATCCTGTTCTCAACAGTTGGTTTTCACCACGATGACATGACAACGACAATGAATACGTAACGCAAAAATTCCGCTATTGTATTTCCTTTTAATATGACAGCGGAATTGCTTGCTTGGTATTCATTTAAACACATTTAAGTAGTTAATACAAATAACTAGTCGCAAATCCGAATACCATTCAAACAAAACTAACCCTTAAGACACAGTAACTACATTACAAATTAAACCAGATTGCCCTCTTAGAAGTGAGCAAACAATAGGAAAAAGCGTATTAACACAGGATAATGTAAGCGCCACTTAAGCTACTCTCTTGTAACGTTAAAGCAATAGAATTAGCTACACCGAAGCTTACTTCGTTAGGCCGCGGTAACTATTGTGTATCTTATTTCCTTCTGGTAACTGTTATCCTCAACTTCTTTTGGATATATCCTATTACTCGTGCCTACATGTGTTTGTGATCTATTTACTATAGCCTCTTATAAGTGGCAATTATTTCGCCATCATATTTTGTGTTTCTGTTAAATGTCAAATTCTACTTTTAAATTGCGCGCCTTTTGTCACCACAACGCAAGCCTAGCGTCTTTTGTCTTGTTATTGACGGTACTCACTCTGTGGTCATCACAATATAGTTGTGTTATAATCCTTGTGTTTAATTTACATTAAAGTAGGTTCTGCCCGCGACTTCGTCCGCGTGGAATAGGTACTTTGGGCTAACGTTAACTAAGACCTACAATTAATTAGAAAATTGTATGGTTCTATCTTTTATAGTTTAGGCAGCGTACGCAAAATAAGTAACTTTTCTGGTTGATTTTTTACACCTTGTGTCCGAAAAACCCAAATATGTTACGGAACCCTATTTTTTTCCAAAATAAAATTTTGCCTATTATATGTTACTCGTGGATAATGTAGCTTTCGAATAGTGAAAGAATTTTTAAAAACGGTCCAGTAGTTTTTGAGCCTATTCATTACAACCAAACAAACAAAGTTTTCCTCTTTATAATATTATATATAGTGTAGATATAAAACGGTTCATGTAAGTTTCATGTTTATTGTAGTTTCATTTCGACAAAAATTGTTTACATTGGGCAACTCATTTATTGGTAAGTTGGTATGGGCACGATATAATATTTTATTTTGTTCTTAAAGTGTGCTTAATTAATTAGCGGATGTCACGAGGTTCACCCGCGTTGTTCTCGTTCCCGTGAGAATACAGGGATAAGTATATATCTATACTAATATTATAAAGAGGAAAAGTTTGATTGTTTGTTTGTTTGCATTGAATAGGCTCCGAACCTACTTGACCGATTTTAAAAATTCTTTCACCGTTGGGAAGCTACACTATCCCCGGATGACATAGGTTAATTTTTATCCCTGTATTTCCACGGGAACGGGAACAACGAGGGTGAAACCACGAGATATCTGCTAGTATGAATGTAAATAGATAAAGCCTATGTCACTCGGGCATAGTGTAGCTTTCCAACGATGAAAACATTTTTCAAATCGGTCCAGTAGTTCTTAAGATTTTTCGTTAAGTACATACAAAAATAGAAATCTTTCCTCTTTTCAATAATTGTTATAATTATTGTATAATAGTGCAGATTCATTAAAAAATCTAGTATGTTAGACCTACTAACCATCTGCATCAACAAGATAGAAAATGTGTAAGTAAGGCATTTACGCCCGAATACTGAAACGCCTCTCAAATATTTGACGGCTACTTAAACGTTTGAGAAGCTCTCATTGTCGAAATTCATATTCTCATATGTCATTTTACATATCTCTTGCTCTGTAAGTACACCCTTACACCCCTGAATGCCGGGGTGTATGACTATCATTACAGCATAGGTTTTGGAATTTGAAAAAAGAACTGTCATACTCATACTGCACGAAGAATATTTTTAAAAAGTTAATTTTTTTTTTCTCGGTACCGATTAATTACTCGAATCGGAATCTAGACAATTTATTTTATAAAGATTTTATTTTAATATGGAACTATTTGTTTCCACATCGTATGTTAGATGGAATCGATTTAAAAATCAAACTGGCCAGCAAGATTTGACGCGCTTGCGTGCGTGAAAAAAAAAAGGCAGTCTACTAGTAGGCGCGAAAGCATCGCGAAAATAATTAATTTTAATTAAATACACATTTTTTTCTTCTTAATAAATGTTCATTGAAACCTGCTGTCTTGTTGTTTACTTACCTCACAATCGATATGTAAAGCAGAGTATTTATCTCGGGCGTAAGCATCAATTGCATACTCGGGTTAATTAGCGCCTTCGCTTCGCTCAGGCGCCAAAAACCTCGTATGCAATTGATGTCATACAGCCCTTGGTTAATAATCTACTATAAAAGCATTGATTAAATTTAACAGGATCTCAAATTAAGTTGTACTTAAACTCAACTCTGTATAAAATCCGTATAGTGGAACGCCACTTAGCGCTTTTTAACTGTCACATCAACTGTCAAATCGAGTTAAGTAGGTGTTATATAACTAAATTATTTGGTAAATGAGAACGTGCTGAGAACAATTTTGAGGACTGCTTATTTAAGTATGGTTTCGAATTGCTTGAGTGGTGTTTGTGTATACCATTTAAATTTGAGGGATGCTTAAATTTAAGTAGCTTTTAGATGAGTAGGAGATTTGAGTAGCGTTTCAGTATTCGGCTGCCGCCTTTTGTGCAAAGGCGTTATTTTTATAAGTGCATAAAGTTAATAAATAAAAGACTTAGTCCGCACACATCCTTAAACGGACAATAATTTTCAAAGCAAAGGCGAAACACTAAAGCTTTTATTAAGTTAAAAGTGCTGTTTGGTGACAAGGCGAGGTCTGATCAAATATTTAATATTCGTATTCCTTAACGAACGCTTTGGATTATTAAATCAACTTTGTTTGTATTAACCGGCTAAATAAATGGAGATATTTTGATAGGAGAGTTGAGAATTAAGTGAAGAAAAGGAGGATAGGGAAATATGGTAATAAAAAATGTAGGGACTCATTTATAACATAATAAACACACACGAAGATTGAATGATAACAATTATGATAGAACGGAGTATTCCCGGTTCAGGACGTACTTTTAGAGTACCTATGCATTTAAGACCAATATTGTATCTTTGGTACTAAATGCGTAAATGCTCTAATATAATAATGATAAGATTTTATTTTATTTTTGTTTTTTTTGACTACTTCTATTATTTATAATAAGGTTAACTACAGTGTTTAGACAGTAGGTAAGTGTTTGACATGTTTAATTGCTAAATTACCCATACTTCATAGTTTTATACTTTTATTTTAATTTGTACCTACTCATATAAAAAAAAACTGATTCCCTATCAACAGGCATGCCTATTTAGGGAACTCAGTGAGTCAAGATTTGTATGCTATTATGATGATGATTCATAATTATGAACCTGTGTTTGGTGTGAGAACGGAGCATTTGCCTAGTTCTTGTAATACAGGTTAATTCCTAGCACAGGACTGGGTCTTGCCCTGCTCTGTACTATAACATGCCTATGTATCTGTTTTTATGTATTGCTGTAGTATATAAGTTATAAGGGAACTAATGCTCAGCAGAAGCAGTAGACCAACGGAGCAGCCACATATTACAGAGTTAAGCAGAGCAAGCAGAGGAGAGCATTTTGCTAGTTATGTTTAATTACCACTTGTTCTGCTTAGCTCTTCGGAAAAAAAGATTTGAAGCAATGCTTTGTTGCGTTAGTTATATTAATTTTGAATCGTAATATACAAATTGAAGCAACTTGTTAACTTCAGTTGCCACTTTACCAGTAAGCGAGTTAGCATTTGGCTAACATGTTATCAATTATTCGCAGCTGCGGTGTTTAAATTAACATCAGTGCGTGCCTGCGTAGTTTTGAACTATAATCCTCGTGTTTGTTGACGCTACTAGGTATTGTAGCAGTAAGCATGCGGTTCATATTGTTTTTGGACATAGTTTTTACAAAAAACTACACGTCAGTACCCCACAGAGGGCTATACAAAATAGTTCCTTTTGTACACACATTTCACCAGTTATGTTTAAGTCGCATGTCATAAGGGACTTGTGGCACAATATAAATAGCTGCATGGTTCTATTGAAGGTGAATTTACTTTTTCCGATGCGGGTCCGTGGGTGACCATTCATGATATATCAAGACCTCGCGACTTAGAAAACATACTCAGCCGTAGGTCAGAAATCAAAAATATTTTATTTGTCAAATAAAGGTACAGTGGTTGGTTATAATTTAGGTACAAGTACGCTATGAAGCTAACCTATAAACTCCACCACCTTATTAATATTACAGTATAAAAATTAATACAGTAGGACGACGCCTTTGATCTCTGGAAAAATGCCGACAACTTCTACACGCGTTAGACTTGAATAATACCTCCCGCACTACGAACATCGTTTTGTTGGCAGTGCGGGAGCGGCTTTCCCGCGTCTCGCCCCTCACATCCCGCACGATTGCCCTGTCTAGACGGCTTCGTCGGACGACTGTATGTTTTTAGACTGTGGTAATATGCTGGATACGGCAACTTTGTATGCGCTGTTGTACTCTCTAATCTCGTATGGACTGGCATGTTATGGACGTAGTTTTAAAAGCTATTTAGATAATATTAGGTATAAGTACCTATGCTTATCAGTTGTCTTGTACTCATTGCTCAAGCTCGGCTTAGTTTGGGCCTAGATAGCGTTGTGTGATCGTTGTGGAATATTTATTTATTTATCTTGTTTGTTTTTGCCTTTACAAGGTGGAAAGGATATCGTCGCTTATCCAGACACCATCCATGTCTTTATAAGCCATCCCAGTATCTACTCAAATATTTTTACGAACCAATAAATTTAGCAACACTGCGTCTGCGTTAAATCTTTATGTCCGAGTAATTTTAACACAAATGTATAAAGTTTCCATTTTTTATTCACTACAATAACTAACACGGCCATTGCACACAGCTCAAACTTTTACCTTTTTATGACGTCATAAGGGAGAAGTTTTCCCCTGTGTGCAGCTGTTGCACAAACATGTCCGACGCGTCTCGACATGTTCAAACATTAACAACGTAACCACGTAACTTCGTTTACAATTTATTAAACGGACATGCTCTATGGTGTTCTACTTGATGGAAACATGACGCTTTATCAATATATTTAAGGGAATTGGTATAGACAGTCTTAAGGCTGAATGGTTTTTGGAAAGTGTCAATAAAATGGACGATTTTTTAACCGGATCGTATTGTTGCATTTTTTTACAAATACACAAAAATACAGCCAACTTTAATAAAGCATTATAAACTTTCGTAAGTTGTTGGTGAAAATGAACGAAACAAAACAACCAAGCCACAGACGTAAAACACGACACGACAGATGTAAAATAAGTAAAGGTTCAGAAGTCTGAACCTTTACTTATTTTACATCTTTTAATGTTTTTTTGAAGTGCGTTGTTTAATTCAATAAAAATACGACTTTTTGACGGTTTTTTTGTAAGACGTCTGCAAAGTCTTGAGCACAGGCGTAGGGTATTCTATAGGATACATTTTGGAGAGTGTGCACGAGAATGACTTAATTCCGCCATCACCTTTCTACCATCGGACAACTGGTGTGAGGGTCCACCCTTACATCGTTGGCACCTACACGATTCGGACAAAGCGTTTCGTTTCGTCGCTTATACCGCGTACATCGAAGGACTGGAACAACTTTCCTGCTATGGTCTTCCTGTCTAATTATAATTTAGGTGTCTTCAAGGCTAAAATGAATAGGCTCTTAATAAACTAGTGCGCTTCACCATCACTGCTTACCATCAGGTGAGATTGCAGTCAACCACTGGTTTATAATAATAAAAAAAAACGTGTGCGCACCTAGTACAGTGTAAGTATATTGTAAGCTGTTTTTGGTGCATTGTGCCACCACAGTTCACACTGTGTACACTGTTTTTGTACTTTGACTTATTCCCAATTAATTTTTACTTACATAAGATTAATTAATTACTTGGGAAGCCTACTCCCTGATTTCTCGGTACGATACTGGTCTGAACAAAACGTCGTAGGTACCCACCGCCCTACCAGTATGGCGTCGCGTCAAGTAATTAAGTTTGCCATTGTATAATATGCGCTCAATATTGGCTATATAGGGCATGTCCTATTGTCGTCGAACCGATTAATCAGGAAACGCGTTAATTGGACTATAAATCAGAAGCCAGGCAAAGTAATCGTTAATCCTATGTAGGGCCCTACTTCTTAGCTCATGTTTTAGTATTATTCGCCAATATTGACCTGCAGGACTTTTCAATAAATTTCACCCCGTGAAATGTTAGTGAACTGAACTGAACTGGCAATGCCTAGCGTTAGTGTGGAATTACAGTTTAGTTTAATTTCACTTTGCCTACGTTTTCACGAGGTGATTCTTACAAAAAACACGGCTATGTTATTAAAGTGAAAAAAGTGGACGAAGGAATTGACAGCTCAATTGCCTTTCACCTAACTTTTAGCGATGTGAATTTTCAGTTTTTTTGTTTGCTTTTCTTTCGTTGATTTTTTTTAATTTTTAATAAAATACAATATTAAAATTACTGAAAGTGGTTTCGTAAAAGCACAATCTAATAATGTTTATTGCATTCGGGTACAAGCAATACCGGTAAACTGGTTTTTGAGCTTTTTTCATGGTGAAATGGTTAGAAGAACGAAAACACCCTAAGTAATAGTTAAGGACGTAATCGAAATGGCGCGCGATATTGGCGGCGTTTATACAGCTCAAATTTATTCAGTATTTTAAATATTTTTTTAAGCTTCATTACTGCATTTTTAAATATGTTTATATTTTTTTACTATGTTAAAACGTTGTAAACAGTGAATTAAAAATATTATTAATACATTCATATTTTTTTTTTTTTTTAAATATTATAAACTAGTACTTGACTGCAATCCCACCTGATGGTAAGCAGTGATGCAATCGTTGATGGTGAGGCGCACTAGTTTATTAGGAGCCTATTCACTCTTGCCTTGAAGACACCCAAATTATAATCGGACGGGAAGACCGCAGCAGGCAAATTGTTCCAGTCCCTTGATGTACGTGGTATAAACGACGAGGCGAACCGCTTGGTCCGGGTCGTAGAGGTTTCAACAACATAAGGGTGGATACTCGCCGTACGTCGGCTTGTCCGATGGTAGAAGTGAGATGGTGGAATCGAATCATGTAATTCCTGCGCACACTCTCCAAAATGCATCCTGTAAAACACCGAAAGGCTGGCTATCCTTCGCCTGTGCTCAAGACTCTGTAGATTGGACTCAACCAGATCTGGATCACCAATTAGTCTCTTCGCACGCCTTTCCACCGAGTCCAAAGCTGCCAGGTGGCATTTTGCAGCACCGGCCCATACCCCCGGTCATATACCCTATTACCTATTATTTTTATTTTATTTTAGTTAAGTATTCATATTATTTATCAAGAATGTTTGGTATAAACGCGCCCCTACTCTATCACCCGTGGAAAGCTTCTCACTCTAGGCAACTTACGACGTCACTACTTTTATACCCGACCACATAAAATTGAGAAATCTATCGTTCACGGCACGTTGGAATTGAAAACAGTATGGGAGAAGAAATAAAGATCACGTCGTTTTATTATTTTGTAGCTAAACAAAATAATTGGATACTTGAATTTAAATCAATGTTTTTTATTGACTGCCTTATAACTTATCGAATAGTTAGCAAGCACCGTTGCTGATCACGTGTTTCCGGGCTTGATTCCCGAGTCGGCAAATGGTTATTAGATTTTGACATCCAGAATTGCTCTTTAAGCCCTGAGTATCATTTGTGCCGAATTTACAAGATATGGGTTGTATGGGTTGTAATCTATGGAGAACGTAGTGGCTAGCATAGTTATTTAAAATGTTAAACTTAAGATTTTATGAATTATTTGCACTGTGCTACTGTTTGTTCTACCTAAAATAAAATAAATAAATAAAGTGTTGGAAACCGTTTCGGGGAGATTCCTGGCGTAAATATAAAAAATAAAAAAAAAATATTAAATATTAAATTTAAATTCCAACTTATCATATAAGTTGGAATTTAAATTTAATATTTTATTATTATTATTTATTTGTATCAATAAACTTTGGATCATACATTTTTACAAAATTAATACAACATTTCACATTCACTACAAAACAACCAACACAAAAATTGAACATTACAATTAAATCAAAATTACAATTAAAATTAAAACCATAATCAAACATAATACATAGAAGAGTCAAAATTTAAATTAAAATAAAAAAACCACATAAAATTAAAAATTAAAATGTAAATTAAAAATTAGGTCAAGTAAGTCAAGTATTTCATAATTTTGACCTAGGAATAGGTAGATACACTTAAAACCAATCTCTATAAAATGCTGAATGCAATTATCAATTCGAGAAAACAACTAACGACGTATGCGTTAAAAGACCATTTCTATGGTTAACAATAAAATTAATAAAATCCGACAATATAAAACCGCAGAACTATATTCCATAAGTCATTAAACAGCTGACTATCAAAATGAAACCATAACACAGCACGAAGTAACATAAAATGTGAAATTTTTATCACATATCTACCGGGACTCGCGTGAGGTACCTTTTAGAGTAACCTCAGTAATAAACTGGCTGATACATGGTCTGTATATGACTCACAGAGATCTGTGTTACCTTGGTATACTCGTATTACTTGAAGTCGTGGTCTTTTATTTTTCCCTATATTATTACAAAATGAAACAATGAATATATTCTTGGTAATTTTTATCTAGCTCTCGGGAAAGTTATAGTTTATAATAATAATATAAATTTATTCTCAGACCATGGGTCCATAAAACAGCACTAACACATACAAAAACAACTACAACATACACAATAACATATACACAGAGAAATAAACAAGTTTACACATACACAAAGCACATTCTACATACAAGAATAAAATACAGAATAAAATTAAAATTTAAAATTAAAATTTGTAAAACACAGACTTTGAAAACCATAAATGTAAACTGTTACTGTTTATGTAAACCATAATTTTGTAGAACTTTTTACTTATTATAGTTTTTGTTAACCATAGAAAGGTTTATGGTTTATTTAGAAATACACTCTACACGAATTTTCCATTATAACATTCCATCGTATGAAATCGGTCGGTTAAAATAATTTATAAGTTGGTATAAATGAAAACTCATCAAAATCATCCCCATACTAAGGAGATTACTCAACTTCAAATCTTTTATTTTTTAGAAAACTTGGGTACCTATATTTGGTACACAGATGTTTTGTTTAAACCAACGCTCTTACTGTAGGAGAGACCATGTAGTCTGCAGCGCCCAAATGCAGACATAAACGTACTTGTAAACAGTGTCACATCATCAGTGTCACATTTCATTATTTTTGTAATAGTCACTGATGTTATAATTATGTAATCCCGGTTACATTTGATGAATTATTGTAATAGTTCAAAAAGCCGTTAAAATAACAATGATCAGACAATGAGTTTGATTTTAAAATAATGAAATAATTTTAAAATGTATTTAGTCCCCATAAAGAAAAGTAATCGCGATAAAAAGGTAATGCTTACGGGATCAACAAAAAACTATTTGTTAAATATATTACTTAATCAATTTTAGTTAATCAATGTTTGATTTTCATTTTGAATTTGTTTTACTTTATGTTTAATTTGGAATTCAATTACTTTATGACAGGTAAACGCTAGTCATCAATCAGGGTTTGAGTAACATTTCGGAATTAAACTAGAAATTCTGAGAGCTGTAGTTCCATTCACAGAATTGCCCTTAGAATATCAGTTTCCGACAGTAATTTAGTTATGGAAAACCCGCTTGTACCATTCTCAAGTTCAATATAGATATTACGCCATATTTTCCTGAAGTGTTAGTTTATTCTGGCACTACAAAAAAGCTAGAATACCTAAGTATGAAAATACCTATCTCTAGTCTTTTTATTGTATTTAAAAATATGCTCCTTTATTGCTTTTTATTCATTTCTAATAAAACTGTTGCCCTTTTTACTCGTATCGATTATTTAGAAAAGTCTGTTTTTTCCATGACATGATACGATGTCGTCAATGACAACAATTATTTTTATATATGGACAACAAAATTTAAACCCATGTCAATTAGACCCATAAAAGGCTTACAAATTGAATAAATTATATAAAAGATTCTAGTTGCACATTTCCGAAGGTAGTTTCGAAGGGAAACCAACAAAGTACCTATAGCAACACCAAAAATACACGGTAAAAATCTCAAACATCATTCAAATTTTAATAGTGTTGCCTTAACTAAAGGCTGCCGCGGAATACATTAAACATAGGAGTAGGAAATGCATTTACAAAACAGAATTTAATTGTTACATTAATCCGACACACAAATACAAATGAAAGCTCTACTAAACGATGCTTGATTAGTTTTGATTAAACCAGTCAAATTTGTTAGACCTTATGCCAATCAATCTTAAATATTGTTCTAATAACATACATGTCATACATAAACTCATTCCTATCTCCCATAGAGAAGGAAGAAAGCACAGACAATTCTGCTACAATCCTGGATACATGTTCTGTTTAGTTTACCTTTACATCAATATACCTCTTGAGGTATATTGATGTAAAGGTAAACTAAACATAACGTTGAAACGTCATCCGTGCTTAACCCTTTCCCAACTATGCTGGGGTCGGCATCCAGTTTAACCAGAAGCAGCTGAATGCCAGTGTTTTTCATAGAGCGACGACTTGTCTTACGTTACTGGATTACAGGATACCCCTAGGTTAAACTGGTTGTCAGACTTTCGGGCTATTGACTACTGGTAACGACTGTCAAAGATCTACATTAAACTCCATATACCGAAACACCTAACATACAGAATGTGTTCGAAGCCTCTAGTAACTCTGAACACAGCTAAGTCGCATAAGTGTAATGCCGGAAGTTTATCCTTTCACACATTCAAGTTATTAAGACGTTACTTGAACTTCTTGGTTAAGTTGGAGACGGCGACGACACACAGACAGACTTTAGAGCAACGTGAGACTTAGCTAAGTTAATATTTTGAGACCAAATACGTTAATTCTTGCGTGGTATTAGTTTTAAGGTGTACAACCTATTATGTTACCTTGGGGGCTTACAGGAAACGACAAATGGAGTTCTAGTAACCTATTGCGTGTTAGACGTTAAGTGAATGAATTAAGCTTGAAATCCTACTTAATATTATATATATATAATATTTTAAACGCGAAAGTTTGTGAGGATGTTTGTTACTGTGTCATGTAAAAACTACTGAATGGATTTTAATTAAATTAGGTATGGATTAAGCAGACACCCTGGATTACCCCATAGACTACTTTTATCCCTGTATTCCCACGGGAACGGGACCTACGCGGGTGAAACCGCGGGACGTCTGCTAGTAAACTATAAGGCGCGACTTTAGTTTTTTCTTTTTCTTATTTTAATACTAACTGCCCGGCAAACTTCGTTGCGCCTCAGAATCCATGTATGTTGTGTTAGCTTCTTAATGTTAGCATATGGCTTGTCAAATGTGAAATTGTCACCCGATAATGGACTGGAGATACATTTGTAGTTGTCGGTCAAGTCATCAAAGATGGCGCTGCATTTGAAAAATGTTTTTGGAGGTATGGGGAACAGGGTGTAAAGTTTCTCATCCACCATTGAAAAGGGAGGATCCTCGGACCAGATGGGTGTTGTGACTGGTGGGTTAACTACTGTCCGAGGGTTGTAGTCGGGAACTTGTATACGTTCAAATTGAGCGGATAACTCTGATACCGCGATGCAGGATATCGGTCATTAGTTCGTATGTGGCGAGATAGATGTCGCTACATGTTAAACAAAAAGATTTTTTTTATTTTTTGAGACAGAAGATAGCCTAGAAATAGACAGACATCAAACAAACAGACAGAATTACTTTCTCATTTTTAATATTAATATTGATAAACGTTGCTCCTTACTAGGAATTTGTACTGTGTCGTGGGTCCGTTTTACATAATTTTACAAGATTTTCAACGGAGCCTTTGCTTTCATGTGTAAGTTTAATAAATTTTACATTCAGCGTCAGTCTATGATGGCTACAGATTCCGGGTCTGATTCTTTGTCCATGTCTGTAATCACACGTGCGATAACTACAGGAAAAATTCTAGTGAGGGGCAACGATTTTTAAAACAAAAATATATCTATTGCTTTAATCACGTTTTTTAGTCGTGTTTGTATGTTTCATTTGATTAGGTTTACATAGCGATAGCTTTTGAAATTTCTCTTAGTAATTTGGAGACACCAAATACTGCAACGCTCCGCGCCCGGTGACAGCGTTAGCTTGGTAGAAAATTACTATTGAACACGCTGTTTCGAGGAATTCGTATACGGGTATATAGAGCAAAGTAAGGACTGGCCTTGGTAGATCTATTATGCTAGCATGGAATCGATTGAACTAGCTAGCAGTCAGAAGCCCGTTCAAGTTTGAGTACTGCGCGGCCGCCGGTCACACGGATGTTCGGAATCACACGTACAAATACATTATAAACATTGTTGTTAACACAAACGATACAAAACGACGTTTATGGCGATACTGCGACATATTTGTCAAAAAAGGCGTGCTTATTTATTATTTTTTTCTAAAAGACTTAGCCTAATACACATTTGGTTTTAGTCATACAACAAAAACTTCTCACGTTTTATCTGTGTGCTGGCGATCCGTTTACTTAACTGTCGTCTCGACGAAAATTAAAAGAAAAAACAAAAAAATGTCAGGTGATCTGTCACTTTTTCCTTATAGGATTGATTAAATAGACACCAGGAGGCCAATTCTCACAATAAAAAACTTTCACACAACACACAATACCAAGAACTTGTCAACAATGTAGGAAAGCTAGACCTGTTTTTATCACCTTGTCTCAGCTCAGTCTCAAGCATGTCAAAATTATGTAAAAATCATGTCAAAATCTTAAAAAATTGAGAATTGTTAATTTGTGTTACTAACCGAAAGCTTAATGTAAACGTCAACCTAATTACCTGATTTCAAAATTGAAAATTCAAGTTTTTCTATGGGTTCACTCATTGTGATTGTCGCAACCAAAATTTTATGGAGTTTTGTATTTTCGACTCCAAAATCATTCATAATATATTGACATTACGTTTACGGGGCTAGGCCCATAATCTACAATTACAGTTGCACTTGGAAATTATGGTAATGTAAACAAATAAAACAAAAGGCAACGGCAGCAAATTCAAAAGTGGAATACAAAACAATTTTCATGTCATGCAACGATGACAGTTTCAAATTGTCTACCGACCGCGCTTGAAATAGCCCGGTCGAACTAAAGGGAATGATTGAAAGCGACTGAATGTTATTATATTGTCATTCGGCTTCTACCACAGGTGTCATCAACATTTGGCATGATGTATTGAGAGTATTTTGGGAATTTCCGTCCTTTTTGTACAAATATATGGTTCAATTTCGTTAATATCCTGGATGTAAGGTGATTGATGTCTACTCTATACAATAATAGATATATTAAGGATTCCTTTACTGTATCCGACGACCCAGACTACCTAATTTCCTTTTTCTTTCGAGAGCTTTCTGATGAATAGAAAAGCCTTCATGTCATCTATCATACTACCGGCATACTTTGTGTCCAGTTAGGAAAATTAATGGTGTATCAAATTGACACACTGCGTCAATTTGCCGTGTTATAACATTTTCATACAACTGTCAAAATGTTCATGTTCGTCCCAGCTCGGTGTAAAACGTAACTTATGCAATGTTGTCATTATTATGTTTTGTTAGTAGTGGAGTTTAATTAGTATTACAAAATTGTGAGATGTTTGCTTTCACTTTAATGTGAAGTTTGAAGTTGTAATTTTAATATTATCACTCCATTTCTTTAGCCAAGAAGATAAATAAATTATAATACCACCAAGACCAAAATTGCCCTGTGCATTGAAGAGTATCGGAATGTAAGATAATTAATTGTCTTTTGTTATTATGAAAGTTGCAAATACTTCTGGAACACGGACTAGCTGTATGTCAAAATGTAAATTTAATAGTATTATAAGCGACTAAAAACATCCACCAGCCGCCATCTTTGCCAAATGTCACTAGGGATGCCCAACCAATTGTAATCCAAAACCATCAACCGATCGATTAAAAATTCAATCGAATAATTGATGTTTTATCTATTAGTGTATTTTTAAAAAACTCATAAAGTGTGCTTTATAAATGTAGTAATACTCGATTATACATAATTATGTAAGTAGTTAGAAAAATGATAAAGTGATCAAAAGATGTGATGTGTGTGGTGATTTTTTATGACGTAATTATTATAATTTTTGTTTATTTCTAAGATATTAATTTTTATGATTTGAATTTTTGTATGATTTTATTGTTTTAAAATTTTAATTTTTTATGACTTGAATATTTAAAAGATTTTAACTTTTTCAATGTAAATGCCCTAATTTTCATTTTCATACTTTCCTAATTTTAATTTTGTTACTTGTGTGAATTTCTTGTGCATACTGTGGTCTCCTGTAAGTGAAGGGGTACACCATCTTCCAACCCAAATAATGTAATATCGCTATTGTGTGTATACCTTTTGTTGGGGATCCAAAGTAAATAAATAAATAAAACATATTGCATCATGATAGAGAATACAATACATAATTTTCCGATGCTCTTGACTCCAGGGCCAACAATGTATGGGCGGAGAGCAATGTCCTTTCAAGAAGTATTGTGTTACCCAGTTACTGGGTTGTAGAGCTCAGATAGGTAATGGCTCCACGAAAAAGTCTGATACATAACTGCTTCCGGATAAAATGGAAGCCAACCTTAACTTTTTTGGGTAAAAGTTTCATTTTCGGAATAAGGAAATGGAATTTTGATAGGTTTTTACTCACCATATAAATCTTTTATGATTATTCTTAAAGGTCTTTAAAACACTTTGCGTTCAAAAGGTTTACGAGTTTAGTAAACACAGAGTAATTACTCACGAAGAGTGAAATTCCATTAAGAATTGCTGTTTGCTGTGAAATACAAATGAGGTCATGTGAATCAAGTACATAATTGATTCCGTATCCAATACAGGGTTATGTATCAAAGGGTTATTCGTTTGAAGTGGGGAATGTACCGTTTGCCTCTAAATATGCCAATTCTATGAGGTAAATTATTCGGGTTTTATTTTTTGTTATTTGCGTTTCTAAGCACCATAACTGTTACTTATATCAAAGAGCATAAAAGTGTTAGAAACCTTTTTCCCACCCACGTAGAAGCCCAAAAGTATCGTAAATATACTAAATGCGCTAATGTATTACGATAGCGCGTAACGTGTTGTTTGTGGTCACGAGTCTTTGAGGTTTCAACTTCTGTGCTAGACAAAAATAATAGTAGATAGAGTTCTGTTTTGTTTTTTTTTTGAAAAATGTACAGACCCCAGCACATCAACCTACCCTAAGCTGTCAAATTTTGCCAATGTAGAAAACCTATCAAAGAAATTTGACACATTGGGGTAGGTTGATGTGTTGGCGTCTATACATACAGTTTGAAAGGGACATTGATGATTTTTTAGGGTTCCGAAGTCAACTAGAAACCCTTATAGTTTCGCCATGTCTATCTGTCCGTCCGTCCTCGCTTAATATCTGTGACCATTAGCACTAGAAAGCTGAAATTTGGTACCAATATGTGTATCAATCACGCCGACAAAGTGATAAAATAAAAATTGGAAAAAAATGTTTTATTAGGGTAGCCCCCCTATATGTAAAGTGGGAAATGATTTTTTTTTAATTTCAACCCTAACGTGTGATGTAATTGTTGGAAAGGTATTTAAAAATGAATAGGGGTTTACTACAATAATTTTTTGATAATGTCAATAACTTCGGAAATAATCGCTCCATAAGTAAAAAATAATGTGTCCCCCCCCCCCCTCTAACTTTTGAACCATAAGTTTATAAAATATGAAAAAAATCTGAAAAGTAGAACTTTATAAGGACTTTCTGGGAAAATTATTTTGAACTTGGATGGAATCAGTTTTTGTACAAAAAAGACAAAAAGTTGTACAAAATGCAAGCATTTTGAACACTTATTGTGACGGACGGGAAACTCCGGAACCCTATACTGAGCGTGGCCCGACACGCTCTTGGCCGGTTTTTTTTTTGTTGGATTTTGTAACTCTATTCTTGAAGAAAGTTTAAAAGCAATATCGTATGGTAGCTGCAGCAGTCTGCAATTCACCTATATCTATTCACATACGATGTGTCATGTCAGTAAACGGGCTACGTTTTTATCAAGAAAATGCACCTTTTCGAAAGGGATATCCCTCGGGAGCCAAACTACGGGTGAAAGGAAGTGGGTATATGTAATTTTACTATTGACAATTGCGAGTGATTAGACATTGATATTTATTTGATTTTGACATTGTATTACTATCTTTACTTCCATTCAATTGTTAAAATTTTGCTTAAATAAACTTTAATAATAATAAAATAAGCTTAAATAAACTTTACTTAGGTGGAGCAGTTTACAAAAAAATTGGAAAAAATCTAACATGATCGTCTTCCAGTCATCGACAAACAGTCCTTATCTAGCGTTGACATCTCCGAGCGCTTTTATCATCATTCTTCAATAGGTATACGCGATATAGCGGAGGTGGACATAGTGAGACAAAAGGAAAATTAAAAATTAGGTTTTCGGGAGAAATGGTAATTATTAGTAACAAATAGTAGTGACGTGTGAGTGTGTGTGGACTGCCGAGTCTTAGGTCTCGAGTTTGAATCTTATTTATCTTTGATTTTTCTTGTAAAATGTACTAATAATCACACCAAAAAATTAGTTTGAATTAGGTATACCATAACGCGTTGTATATAGCCGCGTAGTCATATGGGATCTATGTTTATTTATAGCTATGAAAAGAGGGTATTGTGACCATCTATTAATATAAGCCGAGAGATCGATCGACGGACCTCGAGATGGGATTATCGTGAATAAATTAGTTATCTATTATAATGATTGGTCACGCTTAAGTCTGTTAGTATTTGATTTTGAATGATCGAAATGATTGACAAATTAATCGAGTCGTAAGCATTGACATTACAAATTGAACTGAGCTTCTAAATTTACGAATTTCCGTATCGATTCTATGACGAGCTGTCAGTGCCATCATTGTTGTGGATTAAGTATTGAAACTGAGAGCTCTTGAACGCGGTTTGGATGTCTAGTATGTCCGCGCAAAAGTAAAGTTAATACGTACGATTTTAAAATTGACAATTCTCATTTTGAGTATATTTTTAAATTAGGCTTTGTTTATAAATAAGGGCGATACTCATTGTGATTGTCTCGTTAATTTTAACTTAAATACCCATAGGGTAGTTGTATTTTCATTTTTAAAATCGTTTGAATTTGCTATCTTTCAAATTAGTGCTTGATTTACAGCAGTGATAGCTATTAAAAATATCGTGTGAAAATGTAGGTGGAGTGAAGGCGAAATTGAGCTTTCATTTCATACTAATGCCACAGTCTAAAAACCTACAGTTCTCCGACGAAGCCGTCTAGACAGGGCATTCGTGTGGGGTATGAGGGGCAAGACGCGGGAAAGCCGCTCCCGAACTGTGAACAAAATGATGTTCGTAGTTCGGGAGGTATTATTCAGGGCTAACACGTGTAGACATTATCGGCATTTTTTCAGAGATCAACGGGCGTCGTCCTACTGTATTAATATTTATACTGTGCTAATGCTAAGCAATTGACAGTTCACTTTACTCAAATTTTCACCGCCAATTTATTACTGAACCGACCGCCCGATCTCATTTTGTTTTACTGATAAAATTCACACTACTGAAAAAATAATCGATATAACCATCGATCTTATTATTATTATCTAAATAAGTCTAGAAACAGTATTCGAGAACGGCTTTAAGGCGCGGGCCCACCGCGGTGTACGAAGAGGCTACGCATGTGTATTAAGCTTCGCTTTGTAAGAAAATGTATGTGGTTGTGTCCACTGCAACCCACGGAGAGGCTACGCATGAATTGACGCCATTGATACACGCGTGGCTTGCTTGAATAAGCGGTTATATAGCTCAACGCTGTCAACGTGGGTCTACGTTTCCACTGGAGTACACGAATATGACCCACGACTACATGTACAGCTCAATTATCGGTTTTAGTTCTACTGCTAACGAAGCTTACGAACACGAATAATTCTAAAACGAGTGTTTCGTTTTACGTTGCCTTTATGTAAGAAATTAAAATTTAATTCTACAAATTCCAAAACATCACCTAAAAGTTACCTTTGTATTAGAGTAACCTAAAAGTAACCAATGCAGTTCAAAAAACACCTAAAAGGTTACAAAAGTAACCTTCTGGCAACACTGCAGGCGTCGCTCGCTTTCCCGCCCGTCCCCACGCCTCCCGTAGTGAAGCCCGTGTCCGTGGATTGCAGTGGCACGTGCGTAGCCTCTCCGTGCGCCGTGCCACGCTATACATAGTCGTGGGTCATATTCGTGTACTCCAGTGGAAACGTAGACCCACGTTGTCAAACAAATTAATACATGCAGCTAAAATGCGCCGCGCGCCTTTACCGTTTTGACATTTATTTTTGTTGTGTTTATAACTATTGTGAGGTGAAGAATCCACCGGAAAAGTAGGCAATTTAGATGGAATTTCTGTATTGGAATAAATACATAAAATAAGTATAAATATGAAATTGTTCTATGTTTTTCCTTCTTTTGCTAAGCAACGAACTGTTATATTATGACACGTTAAGAGAAAGGTAATAATTATGTCAAACTTTTATGGTAGATAGTGCCTATCCAGAATAAAAAACAGGAATTACCTCCATAATCTTCTTACAGCCTTTCAACATACTTGTAAAAGATTCCCTTCCCTCAGGGTGCAAGAAAAATGCACATACATTTGAGTAAATAAGATTTATCACGTTGTCGAAGAATTATTTATGAAATGTTCGCAGCATATTTTCAACTTTATATCCTTTGAAGTGAAGAATCAATGTTGTACCTACCTGAATTGATATGTTCTTCGTATTTACGAGAATTGGCGTGAACTTTAATATTTACAACAACGGTATGCGTGCGCTATTTGTTTTTACCAATGAGGGCATGTGTTTGCGGAGAGATGACTGCGAGATGGTGTCAAATCATTTTGCGTGAGGTTGTTACCACGTCGTACTGTCATTATATTTTATGGCGGCGCATACACACTTAATTATCTACTAAAAACCCGCCCGACTCACACCTCCGTCTCTCCGTAACGTACGATTCTTCTGCAACATGACATAAACTTTTAGTCTAATATTTCTTCAACTGGATTGGGATCGCCTTACAACTGACTGGTTATTAGACTGTCAGGCTAAATATAAGTACCGCTAACATCTGCCGAAACCACTGCTCACCGGATTTATTTGTTTTCGAGATACCAAGAAGTTTTGGTACCTTATATTGGATACTCACCTATCTAGTCATGCGTAGCTCTACTTTTAATCGACCCGTACGCCATCATGAGTATTGCGCACTCCAAGTCACCTATTCCTCGGACTGTAGCGTCTATTAACGCTCTCCTGGACTCAGGCACAGGTTTGATATGTTTGCGGATGAATGGAAGATGATAATGTCAGAATGCTTGATTTTTTGTGAGAAGAATACATGAATGAGAAGTGTGAAGTAAATGATTTAATTAATTATAATTATGTTAAATAGTGTAATTGGCTTCGGCCGTTCTATTTAAATTAAATAAATAAACATTATTTTTATAAGGATGGGGTTGAAAGGCGGAGGGAATTGAAGCGACTGATTTAGCAATTAAATCACAATAAGAATTTAATCGCATCTTTTTATTCAGAGACTTCAATGGAAAATTCACACATGGAAATTTTAATACAGTTATCTTTATGAAAATTATTAAACGAACAGTTTGTATTCAATGAACTGGGTAGGTAGAACCTACTGAATAGAAATGTTCCCATTTAAAGACTTTCACACTTTAAACTTTTCAGTAGATTCAAAACAAAGAAAGAACTTGCTTTTTTAACCGATGAAAATACGGAGGAATTTTTCAATTCGAAGCGGTATATTTTATTTTTATTTTTAAATTTTGCCTCACATTAATATGTTCCTCTGTTTCATCGGTGCTTTCACAAAATTTTAACTCGCAGACATAAAGAGGTCATTCCTCAGAACAAGTAGGTTTGTTCCTTGCCGGAATCAAATATGCTCAGCAGGTAATTTCTGAGCCACTGCGTCAACCGTGCTGTCAATTTCCCATGTTACTTACTTGATTAACATTAATACATACAAATACAAAATATGTAGTTTATTTTCTTCAACAAGATTGGACAGCTTAACTAGTGAAAGAAGTGCCCTTTTATGCAAGTAAATGCTTGTATAAGGACACTCCATTCTTCCGTAACTTAAATTTACATAATGTACACACAAGAATTAAGCCTCGTCCCCACTAGGAACATTTGTCGAGCGACATGTGTCCCCGGAGACATCGGACGATGTCGCCCTACATCGCCCCACGTCGCCCGATGTCTTGTCTCCGTCCACATCAATTCAGTCGAACCTCCACTCTTCATCGACTGTGCGACAAGGAACAGTTTCAACAATGTAGCGATGTCGTTCGACGTCGCCCGACATCGCCCGATGTCACGGACACATGTCGGTCGACAAATGTTCCTAGTGGGGACGAGGCTTTATACAAGTATTTACTATTTCTAATTTATTTTCTTGTTCATCGTCCAAATAGGTATGAATGTGCCTGCTAAAAAGAAGTAATTCTGTATTCTGTTAGACCTTGTCCGTCTCATTATTTATTATTCTGACACTAAATCTGTTAAGAAATTATCCATGCTTTAATTTGAGTTTGAAAATTCGTTATTTTTATACATTTTCCACTATTTTAACCAACGAAAATCAATTAATAGTTTTTTTTTTAATATTATAAACCAGTGCTTGACTGCAATCCCACCTGATGGTAAGCAGTGATGCAATCAGTGATGGTGAAGCGCACTAGTTTATTAAGAGCCTATTTACTCTAGCCTTAAGGACACCTAAATTATAATCGGACGGGAAGACCGCAGCAGGCAAGTTGTTCCAGTCTTCCGATATACGTGGAGTTCTTGCAATTTCATTTGCCCATGTTGATTTTACACTCGCGATGTATGCACTAAAGCTCCTGCGTGGAGTAGCACAGAACCCGAGTGAATTGCGTCACCTGCAGCTGTGCGTGCCGGACCGATACATGTGGCGGCGGCAACGACCGCCACTGCTGGCCGTGCCTACTGCTAAAACCAATCTGGTGTCAAAAACACCCCTCACTAGAACAATATGTGCTCTCAACGAAGTACATGAAAGGATGGACGTGTTAAATGGTTTTGTTAAATTTTGTTAGTTAATTAATTAATAGTTGTATAGCTTAAGTTTTTAATAGAATTTAGTCTTCTTTGTTTGTATTTTTTTTTAAGTTTATAAAGTAGATTTTTATCAGTTAAATATTTTATGTATATTTTGTAACTTTGTTTGTGCGGAAACCACTGTCCAATTGGGGACACCTGTAAAGACACAGTTATATACAAGATAAACAAATAAACATTTTGGACAAAAAAAGATGAAAAAGCAAATTTTCTTTTTCCCTCTTATTAAGACGAGTGATCTCTCCTTTAACAAAGCAAACAGAGGGTTGTTGGGCGTGTACTCTATAATGGTACACCCACATATTGCAGATTCATTTAAAGTCCCATGTACGAAAGAACTGACTTAAATCGAAACTCCGTTCTTTACTTAGCATTTCCAAACCCATCTACACTTTCTTTTTCTTCATAGCGTGTCGATGGCAAACAAAGACATTAAATTACTAAATTAAATAAAAAATAAATAAATACACCACAACTTTTCACAAAAAGCCATTTAGTCCCAAGTTAAGCTTTAGAGCTTGTGTTATGCATACTTATATATTTTTGTAAATAAATTACACCCAGACACAGAACAAATGATCATGCTCATCACACAAACATATGTCTTGGGTGGGAATCGAACCCACGACCTGCGGCATAGCAGTCAGGTTCACTAATTACTAGACCAACAGGCCGGTCAAATAAAGTCAGAAGAAAAGAAGAAGTCGGAAGTCAGTTAGGTCAGTAAATTGTATGTTTAGCCCAGAATTCGGCTACCGCAACACCATCCACCGACGCAACCATAAGATCCTCACGTGTGCAGGTGACAGGGCACGCGGCGCAAGACAAAAGGTGGGCTATGGTCTATGGAGAGGTACCGCACAGGCACTGAAGGTACACCCAGAAAAATTGGTGGGGTTTCGCTAGCTGCGAAACCCCAATTCAGGAGAATATGACCGACGTGTAAATTGAACTTAGAATATCATGCTCAACAGTAAAACTTACGGCTAGTAAAACCAAAGTCAAAGTCAAAGTCAAATCATTTATTTCAATTAGGCCATTTATAAGGCACTTTTGAACGTTAAACTTACAAGTTAAATAAAATATATTGATTCTAGTTGCCCCTTCCAAAAGGTAGTTTCGTATGGAGAAGAATGGGCAAGAAACTCCATACTTACTCTTTTAAAATAGTTTTTATAATATTTGTATACAATAAAAAAAATACATTATATATGTGAATACGATGTACCTAGAATAAACAAAGTAAAATAAAAAAATAAATAAAAAATAACATACTATGCTAAGATAGATTCAGCATTTTAGTAGATAAGTACATAATTATGTGGATAGATACATGAAGTAAATCATCTAAGCAGTTTTCAAATAGAAACGAAAATAAACATTTCCTTTAAAATATCGGGATAATACAATATCTTTTCAACCAGTGTCACCACTATCGTTGAAAGCGACTAAATATATCAAACAGTTAGCCATTGTGTTTTATCGGCTCTTAGAAAGCTTTTTACCGGTAATAATGGTTCTTTATTGACTGTTAGCCAGTGTTTTCTGTGTGTCGTGACAAAATGTCTTTATTTTTTAGGTTCTGTACCTAAAGACTGACTGAATAACTGGAGGAGCTTGTGGCTTTATAATAAATGCCGTTCGGGTCGATCTGAGCCACGCTTGACGAGGAGCTTACGTATCAAGACTCCTCGGTGCCTTGGAAAGCATGTTGAGCCGTTGGTCCCGGCTGTCATTTGTAGATCTTTGGGAGTCGTTAAACTAGTTGTCAGACTTTCGGGCTTCTGACTACCCAGAAGTTCGAAAGTCTGACAACCTTGGTTAAACCCAAGGGGTAAAAGATAAAGATACCGGGCAGGTATTCGCAACTCCACGTCAAAGCGCGTATTTTGCGTATGGGCCAGAATCTACGACGCGGGCCCAGTGTGCATTGGTAGATGTCACATGTCTTCGAATTTTAGGACAGGTTTCCTCACGATGTTTTCCTTCACCGTTTTTGAGAACGGTGGTGATGAAATAAATTACACAAAGTAATGCGCCTGCCTGGGTTCGAACCCACGATTTACTGTTCTTAAGTCGGGGCCGCCACCACTGGGCCACCGCTGCTCTGCTCTCTCTAACCAAGGGGTATCATGTTACCCAGTTAGCGGGTTTTTAGCTGCATCCTGTTAAACTGGAAGCCAATTCCAACATATTATTATGTAATTAATATAAAATATTTATAAAAATAAAAATGAAATGCTAGGCAGATGATGTGTACCCAAAGACTGACGACATATTGATATCATAGAAATACAGTTGGAATTAACACTGTGTAGGTATTTCTATTGCTACTATAACGCCTAATAAGAATAAAGTTACTAATAAGTTACTAAAGTACTTTTGTTTGTTTTTATCTTTTTTTTTTAGTCTTCGTTAACATAAAATTGACTTGTAAAATTGTTTTTGGGAAAACACTAGCTCCTGTAATGTAACACAGTGTACACTAGCGCAGGAGCTAGGGAATTCATTAAGATGTTTGTATTAATTTACGTCATTAAAGATTATTATTATTATCTATTATTAATTAAACGAATAGTATAGGACGATTATTAATACAATTGTGACTGTTAAAATGCATAATTATGTAGGTACTTTCTAATTAATCATCATTGACATCGGTAAAGTAAAACATCGTAAAGAAACCTAGAATTAAAGTTAGATTTAAATCTAACACTTGACGCCAGTCAATCATTGAAGCGACTCAAAAACATTTAATTCATTAAACCCCGAGAGGACACCGGTGTCCGCCTGTCATTGTCTTTCTATTGTGTCTCTAATTACCTCAGTTGAAAGATTAACTTATAAATTACTGATGAAATGTTAGAGTCTACGAGTACACCTCTCCTAAACCCTTCGATGAATACAGGCGAGTTGTTGTTGTTGTTGTTGTTGTTGTAATTAAAACAAAACACAACATACAAACACAAACAAAATAACAACACCACACAAGGATGCGTCACGCTGTCGCAAGTGTTGATTTATGTTCGTCCCAGTAAGTGCCACGATATGGTGTGAATAATTACTGCTAAGATACTGTTAACTTGATCTAATTGGTGCTATCATGTGGGACGTGTATTTATGCCACGCTAGTGACCAACTCATTATTTCCCACCCCTTGTTAGTAGTGTGCTGACCGTAACGGTTTCAGTCGTACTTAGATGCTTATCAACGGTCGATATTGTAACTAGGTACAACTGAATTGAATTAAAAATACATCTAAACAAAGACGCACTTATCCGTTCGTTAACACCAACCACAACAAAACGCGTTTACAACTTCAGTTTTGTAAAGTGTTGTCTCTTTCTTAAACACGATCACCAACTTATGATGACGACGAACAAAGGTTCGAATGCTTGCAGTTCTAATGAGTACTGCAAGTATAGCGTCTTCTAAGATATTTAAATAGTTTAAAATTATACAGCCGTTGTCTGAAAAGCGTTTGGCATGTAATAAAAAATAACCTGTCTAAGAATAAACCTTATGATCCATTCTCAATCGTAACAATCAAAGAGCCCCAACAAATTTTTATATAACGGTCCCTTTTAAACCAACTACGCTACTGCTTTATTAATTTGTTTCAATGTTAATTTTATATTCTTTTACCATAATGTTAATTTCAACATATAAATTTTTAATTATTAAGTTGGCAATTTTATAGAACAGTGCTTGTGGCACAACTTAAGATTTTGTTTTTGGGGTATGCGGTGCTGACCTGTAAGAAATTGTTACACTAACCTTAGCGAATGGTTGATTATTAATCGAAATATTTGCAGTGTAAACAAATGTTAGTTGGCCAATAAAGGAAAAAAAAAATATGCGCCTTCAAGTGCTAATACACCTCTAGATAGACACATACGCCGTTAGGTATATTTTACCTACAATAATTGCCGAAAATCCCTTTTAATCTATTAAGTAAATAAGATTGCTAGTCCTACCTCTAAGCATGAGGTCCTGGGCTTGATCCACGGGTCGGGCAAACCGTCAATGAGTTTGTCCATCTCGAATTCCTCATCAGCAACTCGAAATCTGGATTTGTTCCGGATTGATGGCAATAGGCGTAATGTGGGTAAACTTTAACTATAAATTACAGAACTAAAATAGAAAAAAAAAACAATACGTAATCAGTGTCGATTGTGTGAAACTTTCAAACGGACTTTGTGGAGAATATTCCCAACAATTGTCGCCTGACAAAGCGCCAGCAAAGAGATTAAAAAACTTCTGTCACTCTGAACCCGTTCGTCGTTGTTATTGTTTTGTTTTGTTTTATTTTCAGTAGACTAACTAGAATCGAATGGTTTTGGTGTATAGTGCAGTTATTGCCTAGCAAACACATTCAATACTACAGACGGGACAACATGAACAAAATTTTCATCTGATATTTGTGTCCTAGTGGACTCAAGTCGAGTTTAGTGCGCTCCGATGCCGCTCTGATATTGCTATATTATATTAGATGAATTTACTGATATGTCCGAAAAGGCACGACTGGCTGTTCACAATGGTGTGGTGGTGCCTACGCTAACGTATGGAAGTGAATGTTAGGCGTGGCAAAAGAGACATGAAAGTAGAATAAATGCTGTAGTGTGAGTGTCTAAAATGTTTGGTTGCTAATTAATAATAATTTTTGTTTCAATAATAATTGTATCTATGTTATATAATTTTAAATGTATTTGCATGCCATAAGGTAGAATGTAGCGAAAGTTTTCAACCATGGACCATCTTATTCCTGTACCTACCTTGTTGACAAATAAATAAATGAAATGAAATTAAATGAAATGTCTAATTATACCTTGTTCCAAAATCGGACAAAGAAAATATCATGAGGAAGTGCCTGGGACATATTTCTCGACTATATGTTAAAACCAAGTCATGTCAAGCCCATGAGTGGATTAAAAACTCAGATACCTGCTTAGTAGTGCTTAGTCACTATCTATAAGAAAATAAGAAGAAAGATAATGAGAAGGAGGGGTACAGTAGGTACTATCTGCGCTCCGCAGTTCAGTCGCATATACGTAAATCTAACTCTTACCATTTTCACAGCGCACGCCAATATATATCGCAGATGGCGGAATTGTATGCAACTTATCTATCATTTTCGTTATATTTTGGCTAACTTACACAATGCTATTTACAAATTATAGCCTATAGATATAATGCTGATGTAAAAGCTTCATAAATAAAAAAGCTCAGAGGCCAGCAGATCAAGCTTCCTCAATCTGTCATATTAATTTGATATTTTTCAACTTTATTACAAAACTATAAGGTTCATTTTTAATTGGGAAAAAAATTACAGTACCTTCACTCTTTTTAGCGGGTATGTTGCTACACTTAGCTAACCACAGTTTTACAGTTTCATGGCAATCGCGTGCTACAACTTCGGAGCACTTCGGTAAAGTTCTGAAATCTTGTTGCATGCTGCGGTCAAAGTCAGTATTGCCAATAGCGGGTTACTGGCACCGGTAATAAAGTTAACCGTTTCACGAAAAATGTTGGTTCACTCACGAAATATGTTAGTTGTTTTATGGAATGGTCGACTGCGAGAGTTTAAGTATAATTGTTTTGTGTGCTGTACTTTGTAAAGGCATAGCATCCTACTAATCCTACTAATATTATAAACGCGAAAGTTTGTGAGGGTGTTTGATACTCTTTCACGTAAAAACTACTGAATGGATTTTAATAAAATTTGGTATGGAGTTAGCTGACACTCTCGATTAACACATAGGCTACTTTTTATCCCTGCATTCCCACGGGAACGGGACCTACGCGGGTGAAACCGCGGTACGTCTGCTAATTTTACATAAATTAGATTTAGTCACTAGTTTAGGGATATGAGCAACCGGGTGGAAACTAACCGGAAGACACAGCGTTGGAAGGCCTCCCACAAGGTGGACCGACGACTTGGTGATACTCTGTGAGTCACGGGAATCCAAAGGATGAGAGACGCACAGGAGCGGTCGTTGTGGCGACATTTGGGGGAGGCCTATGTCCAGCAGTGGACGTTTTTCGGCTGAAATGATGATGATGATGATGGATGGAAACTTCCTCATCCAGCATTGAAGAGGACGGATCTTCCAAGCAGACTCGTGTTGTATATAGTGGACTACTGCCCGACGATTGTTGTCCGTTTGTATTTTCATAAAAACAGTTTTATACTTGGTACAGACGCCAGCTGGCACGTCAAGTTACCCCAATGTGTAAAATTTCTTTGATCGTTTTTCAACTTTATGTTAAACAGTATAAGGTTCATATTCAATTGAGAAAATTTGACACATTGGGGTAACTTGATGTGCTGGCGTCTGTACATATAACAGTGGTATATTATAGTAATACAAAAAAAAAGATTTGTCTGCCTGCTTGTTTGTTTGAGGTTATCTCTGAAACGGCTGAACCGATTTCAATAGAACTTTCATTAGCTTTTAGTTCAGCGTTTTTTTTTCATTTCATTATTAAAATCCGAACGAACAAAGACGCGGGCAACAGCTAATAATATTAGAAGGATAGGATAGTTGGATAAACATTTATCTACTAATTACCCAGCATGGTTAATTAGTTTATCTTTCATTCCCATTACTATGGTAATAATTCACGACCTTCAGTAAATAAGGACTATTGTATAAAATGTATTACGTGGTAACAATGAATAAAACGGTTTTAAGGCGTCTATTTGTCTCTGGAATTGTTATTGTATAATTTGTTAAAGTAGCTTTTAATTAATATTCTTGAACACGCATGAGCATATTGTTTTGTTCGTAGTTACTTTGTTCTAGACGAGATAAGTTAAGGTCTTAGTAAGATGCGTGAGTAGAATGTATGTAAGTTATAGATTTCAGCGCTTGATTTTGACCGACTGATATTATGTCGACCATAATTATTGCGACTTTTGTAGTTTTTTCTGACTACGTCTATTTTTTAATTTATCAATTCAAGCACATAGTGTTAACATCAATAGAAATCAGTATTTAAAATTTGTCAAACCATGTCATTTTTATGAAATCCAATAAAAAAAATAATGCTACAAGTGATGTTTTTGCTTCTTAATTAAAATCAGGGGTATACGTAGACAAAAAGTGCCTAAATATTAGTAGTTTGGACCCTGTTATCTTTGATTTCTCGACAATTGCATGTAATAATAAAGGTTATAAGAAATAAATGGTAATAATAATTGTAATTTAACGTGAGTTAATTTATTTATGATCTCCAAATTTTGTTTTTTTTTGTAAATGCATGCATTTGTATTAAAATAAAGTGATCTTGTTAAGCAGGGCTTCCTCTCTTCTACCCTTTTTGCTGTGCCCAACAGGGTTCATAATGATCTCATTTACTTACCACCCAAGAATACATATGGAAAGCAATAAATATATTTATTATTAAAAAACTCATTTAAACACCGTACAAGAGCTATCAGTGTTCGTTCATCACCGTTATAGACGGAACTGTGGGCGTAATATTCTAAATATGATCGCCGCTTGTAATTTAAATGTAGGTAAGTTATACATATTTCAAAAATATTCCAAATATTCCACAACTTTTTCACACAACGCCATTTAGTCCCAAGCTAAGCTAAGAGCTTGTGTTATGGATACTAAACAGCTGATAAACATACTTATATATTTATAAATACATACATATTATAGATAAATTACATCCAGACACAGAATAAATGATCGTGCTCATCACACAAACATTTTTCCTGGGTAGGAATGGAACCCACGACCTCCGGCATAGCAGTCAGGGCCACTAACTACTAGATCAACAGGTCAGTCAAATGAGTGAGCAATTTACTGCTTCCCTGCTTGTTGCGGGATGATTCCCGCATAGAACAATTTTGTGTATGGCCTTCAGGAAGTTGTTTCAGGTAGCTGTTTGTTTGTGTATGAGTTCAAATTTTAGTAAAAGCACTGGCGATACAGGACATATTCCGAGTTGAATAAAAATATATTGACCCCGATAGCACTTAAAACTAGTCGACATGTACGGACGCCAGCACATCAAGTTACCCCAATGTGTCAAATTTCTTTGATCGTTTTTCAACTTTATGTTAAACATAATAAAGCTCATATTCAATTGGGAAAATTTTACACATTGGGGTTACTTGATGTGCTGGCGTCTGTACACTGATTGCCGTGACATTGATTAGTACCATTCCCCCTTATTATGTAGGCACTTCTAATATAAATTTATTACATTTAAGTTTAAAACCAAAAAGAACTTTAATTTACGAATTAATACGAATTAATACTTTTGTTTATCAGCTTTGTTTGCTTAATAAATAATACTGGAATTACAGTGTTACTCAAATTAAATTAACTTCACAAACTTTGATATGACACCGAAAGTTTGCTTATGATAATCGTTTGCCAATTGTTTCTGTAACTAGTACCTAAGTACAGGCTTAAAGTTGAGTATTAATCTTCATTTTTAACCGACTTCAGGAGGAGGTTCTCAATTCGATCGGTGTTTTTTTTTTTTTTTTTTTTTTCTTATGTATGTACACCGATTACTCCGAGATTAATGATCTGATTTACGTGATTCTTTTTTTGTTCGATGCGGAATAGTTGCCATTTGGTCTCATAAAAAATTAACATAGTTTGGCTTCGTAGTTTTCATTTTATGAACATTTTTATTCATGATTTTTTTTTCATGGAAATCTGTTTATTTCTTTGTATGGTATATTAAAAGGAATGGAAAATAATGAATCATCTACATAAAAATAAAAACTAAAAATTGTAAAATAAAAACTTTTTTACAAAAAATACAACCGACTTCAAAAAAAAACACTAACCGGTGTAAAATAACTCTAAATTCGGAAGTCGGTGGCCAATCATGAATGAGACAAAACCAACAAAGCCACAGACTTCCAAATTTAGAGTTATTTTACACCGGTTAGTGTTTTTTTTTGAAGTCGGTTGTTGTTGTAGAAATTGCATCTGTCTCTATTATAAAGTTGTTGAATTACAATATTCCATTTTTACTTTAACATTTGACTTGGTAATGATTTAAAATAACATAACACGAAGTCTGTATTCTCATAAACCAACATTTTGTTACAACTAATGACGGGAGATCGGCGGAGATGTACCTACAATGCATACACGTTTTGCCAATTAGGTTTTAGTTGCATGTAATAGAGGACGAGCCTAATTGGCGTCACACGGCACAAGAATCAAACCCAGTACCTTCACACTCACACACATATTCTCACACATACATACATAAACACATGTCATACTCATACCATGAAAATAGATAAACGGCAAATAATCTATTCAATATTACTAAACAGTTTCTTTTTAGTTTCGTTTCAGTTTGTAATACATCAATTTTAACAATTTTCCTTATGATTTCACGTCATCTTACACGGGCTATGAATCGTGCTTGTTAATATACTGCCTCTCTGTCAAGATACAGGTTTTTGGCTAGACAACAGACAACAGGCTATGATGCACTTTTGCTAACTTCCACCAAACTTTCCTAACTGTACTTGTTCTAGTTCTAAGACTGTAATTTATGTTTGTGCTTCTAATAAAAAATATTATATTATACATAGTATACTAATGCTCAGAGCGATTGGTATCGTATATCGTCGTATATATATCGATACTAGATCATCGAGGCAGTCATATTGTCAGCGAAGATGACGTAGTCTTGATCGCGGACAACTCCTTGCCAAGGGGTCTTTGGCTTCTTGGCAGGGTAGTCAAAACTTTTAGAGGACCTGACGGGCTGGTGCGTGTCGCAGACGTGGCCACTAAGGGAGGCACCTTGCGCCGACCAGTCCGTAAGCTCCTACCATTAGTAGCCGAACCCCAGCCAGCTGCCACCAGGGTTTAGTTTTCAAAATGTTGGTGAGCGTGTGGACTGAATGATGGACGATTTAAAGGAAAATGATGGTGATTATTAAGTAGCTTTATTTTAGTAAGTAAAACTATGTAAACCAAATCTAGTACGTTGACACACAAGACCAAAGGCAAAAGTCACAGTTTTAAAATGATAAAAGAACTAACCATAAAAAAAATATATTAAAAAAGGTTTATAACAGAGTTCCAGCCAGTCGCCAACACATATAATGAAGTATTCATGAATCTATTAAGTAAGTAAACATAGCCACTGTTAATTTTTTAATTGATTCATTAAGTAGTTATTACATGAGGTGCAGGTACAGGAGGTTTAATCTACAGCTAGAATTGATATTCGATTAATTATGAATTGGCCATTAAAACATTACAAATTACATCATCAAAGTTGAAATTACAACTATCCTAAAGCGTTTAAGTTTAAATTTATGAGGCAAACACAATTAGTATCAGTCATTAATATTAAAAGTCCGAAATACAATAGAATAGTGTTATAGAATACCTTCCAATACAGATGCGAGTTCTTGAAACCGAATAATTTGTGGTCAGAACGAGTATTTTCAATTTCAAAATCATTCTGACGTCACCTACGCGCCAGGCGCTCGTGCTAGCCACACTGGCCGGCTACAAGGGAGCCTAGTGCAGCAATAAAGAACAATAAAAAAACCACACGAACAAAAAAAAGTAGTAGTCTACTAAACTCCAATACATACGCCACGTAAGTCCCACATCCACTAGATCGACTAATCGTGTTGTGTAGTAACCAGTAGCCAGAGCAGAAGTTCTAGACATGAGCGTAATGTCAAATATCGATTTTAAAATTCACTATCTTCCGAGCGTGACTGGCTGAGCATGGGTTACCGGGTTCGATCACAGTGTCGGGCAAAGCGTTGTTGAGTTTTTCCATCAGGAAATTTTCAGTAACGTAATACCACGAAACAATAGACTAACCTGTCGTGTTGCAGTTTTCTTTAGGACGGAGTTCAGTGTTAATACCATCAAACAACCGCATAACGTACGTACATAGTAATCTAAAACCACCGCATTTTTTACGTTTCATTGGACACAGATCACAGATTGGCTGGGATTTGTGTGTTAGATTTGTTCTTCTATTCTGTCAATATTAAGGTAAAAGTTACCTTTCTTACCCTTCTCCCTATCATCATACCTCTCCCCTCAACCACCCCATGATACCAGCAAAGACAGAGGTGCACTTATCCCAGATCTTTGGCCTATTGCCATCAATCTTGCTAGACTGCAGGCCAAAAAGAAAAAAACACTAAGAAAAATTTTCCAACACCTTCCACCTTCCTTTCCTTTTTTCTACTAAGAAATTCCAATTGGAAAAACCTAACAACACTTTTCCGAACTCGGGAATCAAATCTAGGACCTCATGTTTAGCAATAGCGTTTGCGACCAATGGATAAGACAAGACACTCAACAAAATATATGTAGATTATATAAATACAAATATACACTCATAGGTATAATTGAATTACCGAGAGAAACTTGGCAGATGCGATGGATATTGATATCTTATGACTATTATTGTTGCTGTCTGTTGTTTTATGAATACGTATATTCTATTATCTACACTTAATGATAGAAATGAGAAACGCTTTCTGTTTGTTTGTCTGCTTTTCACAAAGACATTCAATAAATTAAATCTCTTTGGCTTTTCACAAAGACATTCAATACCTATAGACGGGACATCACGAACAAAATTTTCGTCCGAAAAAGTGTGTCCTGCTGGTTACAAGTCTATGAGTTTTTTGTAGTACGCTCCGCTGCCGCTCCAATATTCATATATTATTCTAGATGGCGTTACTGAAATATGGGATCAAAGTTTTTCTATGACATTTCCTTGACATGCCCGCTCTATAGTATTTTAAATCTCTTTGGTTTTTCATGACTGAACGGATGGTACGTACCTACTAAAATTTGGCAAGGAGATAGATCATACCCTGGAGTATGTGTTTGTATTTGTGGATAGGCTATTTTTGTGTATTAAAAAGAAGGGATTTTTGCACAAAAATAATTACATGAAGAAAATTCGTTTTCATTTTTCAAGTGCAGATCCATTTTGGATGACGTCATGTCATCCAAAATGGATCTGCACTTGAAAAATGAAAACGAATTTTCCGGTGTCAAATGTCTTCCCAATCCATTATCAAGTGCCAATTTTATATATAATATATCCAAGAAGGTAACACAACATAAACAGAACGAAGTTCGACGAGGCAGCTAGTTTCAAATAAACAAAATAACACTTATTCTTACCTACAGCTGTAATACAAAAATAACTTCTAACATTCAATATCGCCCCAAAACAGACGGAAAACAAAGGACACGAGTTCAATAAGAGCACTACTCCACTATATCACTAGGTATATATAAACGTGGACATTAATAACAGTGACCAGTGACAGAGCAAAACGAATGGGCCACATTAATCCGGGAACAGGGAACGAGAAAAGGTATTGAAACAAATTCGTGGGTGATATGTTTTACCGAGTATTAGAACGGACTTTATTGTCTGTGTTAAACTTCGTATCTTAGCTGGCGCGTATGTGTTTGGACACGAGATCAGAGTGCCTAGTGCGAGTTTATTTTACGTTAACGCGATCGACACGTTCATGACGTTCGGCGCTCCGATTGGCCCGCTCCAAGCTTTTAACCAATCAGAGAGCCAAACGCGGTGAACGTTTCGATCGCGTTAGCGTAAATACAACTCGCACTTAGGGCACAGCAGTGTGATTCTATAGTACGTTCGCGTTAAGAATGCAGTGAGTCATCATTATCCGTCGGCCTGGCCCCGCCCCCTAACCAATCAAAGCTTTTCAAATTCTTTTTTATAAATTCATTAAACTTAATCTTTTAAAATATAATTTGTTCGAATTTAACACCACTGTGGAATACACCTTTATCTTGCAGTTGCAGTTGCACTGATGACTGACTGCATTATTAATGCAAACGAACTATAGTCAAATCACCGCGTGATAATGTAGGCGTAGTGAAGGCGAATTGAGCTGTCATTCCATACTAATGCAAGGCATTGACAGTTCACTTCACTCAAGTTTTCACGGCGTGAATTTTACTGAATCGACCGGCTGTAGGGCTTGGTTGTCTTTTCATTGTCAGTGACTGATTGACGATAACTGGGACTAAGAGCTCTTACACACGAGCGGCATGTTGCAAACGGCAGAGGGAACTGCAGTCGTCGACACGCCTCGGCGGCAGCCTTTGATGCGTCGTCGGCGGTCGTTGACATTCCAACTACAAAGATCAGCGGCAACCGTCGTCAGCTCTCTCAGTAGGTATAGAAGTCAGTTGGGCTGCCGCCGAGGCGTGTCGACGGCAGCAGTTGCTTTTGCTTTTGGCAACATGCCGCTCGTGTGTAAGAGACCTTACAATAAAATGGTATTGGACTTTAACTGGACTTCAAGTTACGGTGACTATCAGACGGAGTACTTTACGCTTCGTCACTTGTCTATGAGTCCGTGTGAAGTCATCACAGAGACACATCCGTGATTTCCAAAAGGAAACTAGCAGTTTGACAGTTAATCATTGAACACTTTGCCCAGTGTGTTCATCACTATGAAATGACAATGGAAATACGCAATAGCTCTGCTGGTTGGACTAGAGTCAACCTGCATTGAAATAAACTTGGATGAAGTCCGGTCCAGCATGGAGTATTGTTGTCACCTTTGGGATGGCTCAGCCAAATACCAACTAGCCCCACTCGACTCAGTAGAGCGCAGAGCCAAGAGGCTCATTGGTGACGAAAAGCTGGTGGGTACCAAGCTTCATACCCTGGCCCACCGCCGCAAAGTTGCATGTCTGTCGGTCTTTTATAGACTGTATTTCGGTGAGTATGCTAGAGAGCTCCACGAGCTCATTCCACCATCTCCTTCCATCGGGAATCCAGACGTACTGCAGGTTATCACCCATTCCTTGTAGATGTTCCACACATTCGCACGAAGCGCTTTGCCTGTTCTTTCATTATGCGCACAGCCAAGGAGTGGAATTCCCTGCCTACATCAGTGTTTCCGAGTTCATATGACCCCAATCTGTTTAAGTCGCGAGTTAATAGGCTTTTTTTGGGTAAGCTCGTTCCATCGTCGACCTCATCTCTGTCTGCAGGACAAGCTTGAGGTTAAGAGTAGACCCATTACACATAAAAAAAAGGAAAAAAATGTCTCATTGATTAAATAAATGAAGTAAAAATTACAGAACTTTATATGGAGAAGAAGTGAAAAAAGTTAAATCGTTCGAGTTTCGGTCTTTGGGCAACCAATCGTAACAATATCTTACGTCATTTTCATAGAAAACATACTGTACATTCACCTTTTGATTCGGTTACCTTTATCCTGACTTAGTAATGTATTTTTTAAATTAAAACCAGCCCCCCTAGCCAAGTTACAAACGATTCGTATCTATTCTCTTTCTACAATCGAGATCGGCTCAAATCCCTTTGTTTTGACCACGTGACTTAGCGAGACACGCTTCTCGATTGTAGAAAGAGAATAGATACGAATCGTTTGTAACTTGGCTAGGGGGGCTGTTAATCCATTTATTGGGAAAACTAGGAAAACTAGTTCTGTTTTATTTGCTTAAACCTATCTTAGTATAGTACTTTTTATTCTAGGTGCGTCGTCCTCACATAAAATCATATTAATGTATACAAATTATTGCAAAATCTATTTGAAAAGTGTAAGTATGGAGTTTCTTGCCCATTCTTCTCCATACAAATCTACTTTTTGGAAGGGGCAACTAGAATCATTTTTTATAAATTATTTATTGTTCGACGTTCAAAAGTACCTTATAGGGGCTTAATTGAAATTAATGGTTTGATTTTGACTTTAGTAATTCTAAAATATTTCGTCCAAATTATCTATGTAAAGCTATAAAAAATAACAGCAAAAATCAACAAAATGATATAAAGCCTTTTCAACATACATAGCTAAGTAAGCGATTTAAAAACAATCAATTTGATTGAAGCTGGCTTACCTATACGGAAAAAGATTAAAATTTCGATTAACGTCATAAAGGGATAAAACAGCTTATTGGTGACGAGTACGAGGCCTGTTCGTGTCACTTGTTTTTATATTATGACTGGCCTGTTTTCTAGTAGTTAGTGACCCTGACTGCTATGCCGGAGGTCGTGGGTTCGATTCCCACCCAGGACAAATGTTTGTGTGATAAACACGATCACCGTGTCTGGGTGTAATTTATCTATAATAACATGTATGTATTTAGAGATGTTTAAAAATGTTTGTAGCAGCCCGGAGTCTCGATCCGTGCCTGATTGATGGCAATAGGCTCGCCCCCTATTACATGGGACTTAAAAATAACTGGCGAAATGTGGGTGTACTACCAAATACAGCTCTGCCTAGCCCTTCGGGGATTACAGGCGTGATGTTATGTTAAGTTTAAGTATGTTTATCAGCTGATTAGTACCCATAACACAAGCTCTTAGCTTAGCTTGGGACTAGATGGCGTTGTGTTATATTTATTTATTTATATCTTTTGCTATGCTTTGGTTTTGAAATTACAGCTTTGTCTCTGTTTTATCAATTCATTGGTAATGTTTATGGCACTTATTGCGTAACAAAACTGACTCAAAAAACAAACAACAATATCAGTGATTCTCTTTTTAATGGGTACGTCATCTATTGAAAAGAGAGTAATGAAAATCGGACTATGCCGTGAATAGATTATGCATGGTCAAATATTTATTTGAAAAATCGTGTTAAAAAAGTAGTAAAGGAAGCGTGTGTTTTGGTGAACAGTCTTTAGTAAATACTAGCGAACGTCACGCGGTTTGACCCGCGTAGTTCCCGTTTTCTTGGAAATAAGGGATAAACATACACACACGCACATACACGCACATTCGCACGAAGCGCTTTGCCTGTTCCTTTATTATGCGCACAGCCAAGGAGTGGAATTCCCTGCCTGCGTCAGTGTTCCCGAGTTCATATGACCCCAATCTGTTTAAGTCGCGAGTTAATAGGCTTCTTATGGGTAAGCTCGTCATCATCGACCTCATCTCAGACCGCAGGACAAGATTGAGGTCAAGAGTAGACCCATTATATGTATAAAAAAAAAATAGTAACCTAAGTCGTTTTTTTTTGTCTAGTAGGTCTAGTAAGTTTTAAGTTTATTGTTTACATACAAAAATATAAATGTTTTCTCTTCATAATATTAGTACCTATAGATATAGGTAGATTGACGTTCGACGGACGATTATCAAAAGCTGCCAATTGTCAGCTTAATTTGAGTAGGTAAATGAATTTCGTTTTACATATTTTTTCTTTTATAATTTAGAATGTTACATCCACGCTATGGCTTGTATTTGAGTTAGGTAAGTTACTTTTCACGTCCTATTAAATTACTGGATGACTAGTTTCCTAAAGTAAGTTCCTCATAAATAATGTAAGGCGTTGAATACCCTGGTGTTAAGAAGCTTTACGCTCAGAAACTAATAAAGACCGTGACCGAAGACCGTGAACAAGGCTCTGTTGTGATGTGACTCCATTTGTTGATCGAATAAATAATAATATAAAAAAAAACTTACTAGCAATGTGGGTTGCACAGCACATTACTACAGTAAATAAAAAATAAACAGTAGTCTTTTTATCCCCTCCAATTAAGCTTAATATGCTTGTTTTTGTAAAGGATTCACGTCAAATAGTGGAATGGGTAGGGATTGAACTCACGACCTCGCGACCGCCCGGGCGACGCCGGAGCTATTAGGCTTTTGCCGCTTGAATAATTCAATTTTTTGCATTAGTATCGTTTTGCTTTCCTTTTTTCATTAAAAAGTTGCATCTACTTATGTTTTTTTCTATATCACTGAATCTCATTGAATCCGAAAGGTCAGAGGTGCGTGCCTTGGGTTGAAACTCAAGACCTATAACTGGCTATCACTGCTTAAAATAAGCTTATTTCAAGAAAAGAACGAAAACATCAAATCCTTCAAAACAAATTCACAAAAAGAATTCACACCTCTAATTTCGACCACAAACATTTGGGAACAATAATTTCTAAACAAGCTATCTTCAACACAAGCCCGGTATCTGTCCGGGCAACAGCATCGCCACCGCCACATGTGACCGCCACACAACCGCAGTCATTTGCAGCAAACATTTCGCCATGTGGGTCGCATCCGGCAAACTTTGCCAATAACGTTATTGAACACGCTCATGTTGGCAGGTATTGTGTTATGGTTCAGTTCAGACGTAGTGGAACGTTTTGGCTGGAGAACAGCTGTTGTTATTACCATTCACTTGTTTCTTTCTTTAAAGTGTTTGGTAATGTTAAAAGTTGATTGTGAGTTCTATTGTGAGAGCAAACTGGTTGAGACCTATTAAAAACAGGACTTCGTTGATTTACCAGCAGGCACCTGCATTTTCGTGTGCGTATGTGTCTTGAGTTAAGTTAAAGCCAATATGTGTGGTACTCTGAGAAGGTACCTATAAATAAAATGCTGCTGTAGTTCCAAGAAAATCGTGTTCATTAGTTATTGCGTGAAAAAGTAACAAAAATCCAAACATATTTACAAACTTCAAATATCCAAATATTATAACTATAATTTTAGATTTCTGATTTTTCTATATAAACTAGCAGCCCCGGTAAACATTGCTCCGCCTTCAAAAACAAATGTTGACGACCTGTTCTCAGACCTGCCGAATGAAACACACTATACGAATCGGTCAAGCCATATCGTTTCTGAGGAGTTTCATAAGCCACGATATTTTTTATAAAATTAAATGATTTTCTGAAAAGTACATTTTGTATTTGTATTTATTTGGATCTCCAACAAAGATTACACCTTACACGCTAAATTAAAGAAAGTATAAATAGATACAACTCCTTGTGCATCTTCAATTAAAGGAGTTCACAACTTACTGTTATAACAAATTAGCTGATTTGGGAATTTGTATAATATATAAAACTGCTCGCCATGCAAGCAGCGGCAGTCAACCTACAAAATTCATTCTTACCACATATTTTTTCCGACTAATGTAATTTTGGTGTGTAATTTAAAATAAATTCAGTGTAGTAGTAAATACGTGTTTCAATTAAAGGACCCACGGAGCGCCATCCTAACAAATTGGTGTCAGAAGTGGGATATATAGGTGTAGGCGTCGCGATTCGTTGCCACTCGTCTGCACCATATTATTTGTTGGCTCCGTGGCTTAGCAGTCCTTTCGGTGAGTAGTCGACGATAAGCCTTGGGTTCCCCAAAAGCCTAAGCCCGCGCTACTGCATTCCACGTGATCGACGATCAGCCTCCGCTTTTAGCGTGAGCCCGCGTCACTCCGGAAACCTGCATTCCACGTGATCGACGATTAGCCTCCGCTATTCAGCGTGAGCCCGCGTCACCCTGAAACACCTCCTGCTACCCGTGATCGACGATAAGCCTCCGCTATTAAGCGAGAGCCCGCATCACCCCGGAATATCTCCTACTGCCTTGTGGTCGACGGTCAGTCTCCACTTCCGAGTGCAAGCTCGCATCACAAGAGGACCCTCCGTCGAGGTCTCGCTGACGACCTCCAATCGCACACCATCCATCATCCGTCATCACTTCATCAGCAACGTGGTCGCACCGCGTGCCTGCTGAACGCAACGTGTCGTGTCATCGACCTGCAATACGATTCGCTGAATCGCCAGGTCGCCACGTCGTGTCACGCCACACTACGTGTATGTGTCATCATCCTTCCAGAATGTTCGCGTGCACTGCTGCCATATCCCTATTACTGTGAGTTTTCCCTATCCATTTATCTAGTGAAAGTGATCAAGTTAATTACAGTGAAGTGATTTTTTTTTCAAAATTTTCAAAATAATTTTAATATTTTTCTAGAACTCTTTTAAAGTAGATTTATTCCATTTTTTGTATACAATATTACTTTCATATTTTTCTTGTGTTTTGTGTTTCTGATGTTCTGTAGTGCTTTAATGCGATAACTATATCATCATTATTTTAATGCCTCTAAAAAAGGAGATTTCCGAAGAAATTGCGTCTTCATCTAATTCAGATTATTCAGAGGATAGTCCGCCACCAAAAATAAAAGAAAAAATGGCAGACAAAATCACGCTCTCTGTCCTCACAAAATTCATCAAACCCTTTAACGGGGACCGTGAGTCATTGCCCGCGTTTTTAACAAATTGCGAAAATGCAATTTCTCTAGCAACTACAGAACAGCAGAACGTTTTATGTAAATATGTCATCTCGCAATTGGAAGGTAAAGCCCAATTGGCTTGTTGCTTAAAACAATTCAATAGTTGGTCAGAAATTAAACAGTTCCTTAGAACCACTTTTGGAGAGAAAAAACATTCCACTCATTTACTATTAGATTTACAACAATGCAAACAGTTGCCTTCCGAAGACGTGATGCAATTTTCTATCCGCATTGAATCATGTTTAACACGACTACAAGCTGACATCCATTATAGCTGCCAAAATGATAAAGAACTTATAGGTCGTATAGCCGCAATGGAAGATTTGGCTCTTAATACGTTTTTGTTAGGGTTAAACTCTAATTTTTCCCATATTGTGCGGTGTAGAAATCCAAAGGCCTTGTCAGAATCTATCACAATAGCTATTGAAGAAGAAAAATTATATAATTTATCGAAACTATCTACTCGTCGTGATAAACAATGCACAATATGTAATAAGAGCGGCCATGTCGCTTCCGAGTGTTATAAAAATAAAAATAAGCTTCCTTCGCCTAAATTATATCACGTTAATACGGCTAATAATAACGAGCAAAATATTATTCATACTAATCAATATCATAACTCTAATTTTTATACAAATAAATTTTGTGCTTATTGTAAGAAACGTGGTCATTTAATAGGCGAATGTCGTAAACTTAAAGCAAAAGCCAATAACAGTAATTCGCCTACCGATCCACGTAACTCTACACTATCCAGTGCAACTGCACCGAGTTCAAGTAACGTGTCGAGCAATAATCGCTCTAATGTACATCATGTTGACACTTCTAATGAAAATGCTGGTTTAAACTAAATAGGGTTTCGGTTCCGTGTCTGCCGAAACCTAATGTTCACAATTTAATTGACACGAAAAACGTTTTTATTCAACCCTGTGTTCCTACATTATTTCCAACACAGGTTAGTGCTACTAAAGGTAATTTAAATCCTTCAAACTGTGTTACTAATTTTTCTCAAACACAGGTTAGTGCACATACAGAGACTTCCAAGTCTCTTAATAAAGATTTTAAATACAGTTCCTCATTTCTCGAAAATCCAAATCTTTTACGTGAAAAAACATTTACCATTAACAACATTAATGACAGAGTTTCGGTCGTTTCGGACTACGAGATTATTTACAAGCCTGGTCGAGTAAATTCAAATGCAGATGCTTTATCTCGCTATCCAGTAAATTCAATTGTTCATTCCAATTTAAATAAAACTACCTATGAAGAATATACGAAAAAACAATTTACTAAAACCATCTCTAGTGATACGAAGATTGAAGAACACAATGCAAGTTTACATTTATCGAAACAAAATATAATTGCGTGTCCCGTTTCACTTGACTTCGACAACACTATGCCGCACTGCGAACAGCTGTTGTCAATGATACCAAATTCTGCTGAGTTGCAATCAGCTGAGCGTGAACTTGAAACCGTACAGTCGGTCGATGCAAATAATAAAACGATCTATTTCTTATTTACTAAAGTTCATCATTACGAAGAAACTTCTTACAAAACAATTTACAATCTATTACTAAAATTAAGGGATCAAATTATAACACACAAGGAAATTGAAGAGTTATCTGTTTCAGATTTTACAGAACCCTTCACTAAATTACTTTATGTAAAAATATATAACATGATATCGTATATTTTCCACGGCACTAACATTAAAATTCATGTTTATAAAAACCAAATTCGATATCCAAATCCTGCTGAAGTCCCTAATATCCTTCAAGAAAACCACGGGACTACCGTAGCTGGTCACCCAGGTTTCAAAAGAATGTATAACAGGATTAAAACGTCGTACTATTGGAAAAGTATGCAATCTGACATTCAACGTTTTGTTAAAGATTGTAAACTCTGCCAAGTGAATAAACCATTGCGTAGTTCTAATAAGGCCCCCATGGTTATAACTTCATCAAGTACTAAACCATTCGAAAGATTAGCATTAGACATTGTAGGTCCTTTACCTGAAGCTGGTCTTCAGAAATTTAAATACATTTTAACTCTTCAAGATGATTTAACTAAATTCTCATCTGCATATCCTATGGTAACTTCTGCAACAGATGAAGTTGCACGTAGTCTAATTCATTTCATTTCTCTATTTGGGTTTCCAAAAACAATTCTTACCGATCAAGGTACATGTTTTACATCCGAATTGTTTCGGCAATTAACCGAGATCCTTAAAATAAAAAAAATATTTTCTTCCCCTTACCATCCTCAAACAAACGGTGCGCTAGAGCGTAGCCATGCAACACTTAAGGAATACCTTAAGTCTTTTGTCAATGACGATCACGATGACTGGCATTCCTATCTAGCAACCGCAATTTTGTCGTATAACACAACTCCACATTGTACTACTGAATTTACCCCTTATGAGTTATTATACGGGTACAAACCCACTATTCCCAGTAGTTTTCCTGAATCCTATAATAATGCCACTTACCACGAGTATATCCGCGCTTTACAGTATAGAATGAAATTCTCGCGAGAAAGAGCTTTGGAAAACATTAACAAAAGCAAAGAGCAATCAAAAAGGTATTACGATATTTCTGCTAATAATGGAAAAAACTACAAAACTGGAGATATGGTGTATTTAAAACAGCATCATAGATTGCGTAAGGCTTTGTCCCCAATCTGGAAGGGACCCTATAAAATTATGAAGACGCACGGAAAAACGAATGTCACCCTATGTGTAAATAGAAAACGTATAAAATATCACGTTAATGAAATAAAACCAGCCTAAATAAATTATCCCTGTTTAAGTAACATAATTTTATTATTTAAATGTATTTTTGCTTTGTACTTGTGTAACTTAATTATTTTTGTTATATCTAAGTTTTCCTTTAAGTTCAATTACTCTTGTAACTTATTTGAATTTGTTTACATTTTGTATAAACTTGTGTAATTTTAATTATTTTTCTATTATTTTGTAATGTTTAAATTTACTGTTACCGTTATTTGTCTTTATTTATCCAATATTTCAATGTGTTTTTGCATTGTTCTTTTGTAATTAAATTATTTTTAAAGCTGTTAAATTTAATTAAATTTGTTTATACATATTTAAATGTGTTTTCCCTTGAACTTGTGTAATTTGAATATTTTGTTATGTCAAAATTTTCTCTTAACTTTAATTAAGTAGTACTCTTGTTACTTATTTGAATTGGTTTTCATTTATACTAATTTGTGTATAATTTTAACTATTTTTTCCATTAATTTTGTAATGTTTTAATTTACTCTAGTTGTACTTTTATTTTTGTGAAAATATTTACTCTACCATTCCCTTTCCGTTTGGAACAATTTTATTCTTGTATTTAAATTTTATCCTTCGCTTAATTTTTTATTATAAAGCTCCGTCTTAAGGGGGGAGATGTTATAACAAATTAGCTGATTTGGGAATTTGTATAATATATAAAACTGCTCGCCATGCAAGCAGCGGCAGTCAACCTACAAAATTCATTCTTACCACATATTTTTTCCGACTAATGTAATTTTGGTGTGTAATTTAAAATAAATTCAGTGTAGTAGTAAATACGTGTTTCAATTAAAGGACCCACGGAGCGCCATCCTAACAAAATCTGTTATAAATAAATTCTAAAGTCCAAATAACAAATTAGCTGATTTGGGAATTTGTATAATATATAAAACTGCTCGCCATGCAAGCAGTGGCAGTCAACCTACAAAATTCATTCTTACCACATATTTTTTCCGACTAATGTAATTTTGGTGTGTAATTTAAAATAAATTCAGTGTAGTAGTAAATACGTGTTTCAATTAAAGGACCCACGGAGCGCCATCCTAACAAATTGGTGTCAGAAGTGAGATATATAGGTGTAGGCGTCGCGATTCGTTGCCACTCGTCTGCACCATATTATTTGTTGGCTCCGTGGCTTAGCAGTCCTTTCGGTGAGTAGTCGACGATAAGCCTTGGGTTCCCCAAAAGCCTAAGCCCGCGCTACTGCATTCCACGTGATCGACGATCAGCCTCCGCTTTTAGCGTGAGCCCGCGTCACTCCGGAAACCTGCATTCCACGTGATCGACGATTAGCCTCCGCTATTCAGCGTGAGCCCGCGTCACCCTGAAACACCTCCTGCTACCCGTGATCGACGATAAGCCTCCGCTATTAAGCGAGAGCCCGCATCACCCCGGAATATCTCCTACTGCCTTGTGGTCGACGGTCAGTCTCCACTTCCGAGTGCAAGCTCGCATCACAAGAGGACCCTCCGTCGAGGTCTCGCTGACGACCTCCAATCGCACACCATCCATCATCCGTCATCACTTCATCAGCAACGTGGTCGCACCGCGTGCCTGCTGAACGCAACGTGTCGTGTCATCGACCTGCAATACGATTCGCTGAATCGCCAGGTCGCCACGTCGTGTCACGCCACACTACGTGTATGTGTCATCATCCTTCCAGAATGTTCGCGTGCACTGCTGCCATATCCCTATTACTGTGAGTTTTCCCTATCCATTTATCTAGTGAAAGTGATCAAGTTAATTACAGTGAAGTGATTTTTTTTTCAAAATTTTCAAAATAATTTTAATATTTTTCTAGAACTCTTTTAAAGTAGATTTATTCCATTTTTTGTATACAATATTACTTTCATATTTTTCTTGTGTTTTGTGTTTCTGATGTTCTGTAGTGCTTTAATGCGATAACTATATCATCATTATTTTAATGCCTCTAAAAAAGGAGATTTCCGAAGAAATTGCGTCTTCATCTAATTCAGATTATTCAGAGGATAGTCCGCCACCAAAAATAAAAGAAAAAATGGCAGACAAAATCACGCTCTCTGTCCTCACAAAATTCATCAAACCCTTTAACGGGGACCGTGAGTCATTGCCCGCGTTTTTAACAAATTGCGAAAATGCAATTTCTCTAGCAACTACAGAACAGCAGAACGTTTTATGTAAATATGTCATCTCGCAATTGGAAGGTAAAGCCCAATTGGCTTGTTGCTTAAAACAATTCAATAGTTGGTCAGAAATTAAACAGTTCCTTAGAACCACTTTTGGAGAGAAAAAACATTCCACTCATTTACTATTAGATTTACAACAATGCAAACAGTTGCCTTCCGAAGACGTGATGCAATTTTCTATCCGCATTGAATCATGTTTAACACGACTACAAGCTGACATCCATTATAGCTGCCAAAATGATAAAGAACTTATAGGTCGTATAGCCGCAATGGAAGATTTGGCTCTTAATACGTTTTTGTTAGGGTTAAACTCTAATTTTTCCCATATTGTGCGGTGTAGAAATCCAAAGGCCTTGTCAGAATCTATCACAATAGCTATTGAAGAAGAAAAATTATATAATTTATCGAAACTATCTACTCGTCGTGATAAACAATGCACAATATGTAATAAGAGCGGCCATGTCGCTTCCGAGTGTTATAAAAATAAAAATAAGCTTCCTTCGCCTAAATTATATCACGTTAATACGGCTAATAATAACGAGCAAAATATTATTCATACTAATCAATATCATAACTCTAATTTTTATACAAATAAATTTTGTGCTTATTGTAAGAAACGTGGTCATTTAATAGGCGAATGTCGTAAACTTAAAGCAAAAGCCAATAACAGTAATTCGCCTACCGATCCACGTAACTCTACACTATCCAGTGCAACTGCACCGAGTTCAAGTAACGTGTCGAGCAATAATCGCTCTAATGTACATCATGTTGACACTTCTAATGAAAATGCTGGTTTAAACTAAATAGGGTTTCGGTTCCGTGTCTGCCGAAACCTAATGTTCACAATTTAATTGACACGAAAAACGTTTTTATTCAACCCTGTGTTCCTACATTATTTCCAACACAGGTTAGTGCTACTAAAGGTAATTTAAATCCTTCAAACTGTGTTACTAATTTTTCTCAAACACAGGTTAGTGCACATACAGAGACTTCCAAGTCTCTTAATAAAGATTTTAAATACAGTTCCTCATTTCTCGAAAATCCAAATCTTTTACGTGAAAAAACATTTACCATTAACAACATTAATGACAGAGTTTCGGTCGTTTCGGACTACGAGATTATTTACAAGCCTGGTCGAGTAAATTCAAATGCAGATGCTTTATCTCGCTATCCAGTAAATTCAATTGTTCATTCCAATTTAAATAAAACTACCTATGAAGAATATACGAAAAAACAATTTACTAAAACCATCTCTAGTGATACGAAGATTGAAGAACACAATGCAAGTTTACATTTATCGAAACAAAATATAATTGCGTGTCCCGTTTCACTTGACTTCGACAACACTATGCCGCACTGCGAACAGCTGTTGTCAATGATACCAAATTCTGCTGAGTTGCAATCAGCTGAGCGTGAACTTGAAACCGTACAGTCGGTCGATGCAAATAATAAAACGATCTATTTCTTATTTACTAAAGTTCATCATTACGAAGAAACTTCTTACAAAACAATTTACAATCTATTACTAAAATTAAGGGATCAAATTATAACACACAAGGAAATTGAAGAGTTATCTGTTTCAGATTTTACAGAACCCTTCACTAAATTACTTTATGTAAAAATATATAACATGATATCGTATATTTTCCACGGCACTAACATTAAAATTCATGTTTATAAAAACCAAATTCGATATCCAAATCCTGCTGAAGTCCCTAATATCCTTCAAGAAAACCACGGGACTACCGTAGCTGGTCACCCAGGTTTCAAAAGAATGTATAACAGGATTAAAACGTCGTACTATTGGAAAAGTATGCAATCTGACATTCAACGTTTTGTTAAAGATTGTAAACTCTGCCAAGTGAATAAACCATTGCGTAGTTCTAATAAGGCCCCCATGGTTATAACTTCATCAAGTACTAAACCATTCGAAAGATTAGCATTAGACATTGTAGGTCCTTTACCTGAAGCTGGTCTTCAGAAATTTAAATACATTTTAACTCTTCAAGATGATTTAACTAAATTCTCATCTGCATATCCTATGGTAACTTCTGCAACAGATGAAGTTGCACGTAGTCTAATTCATTTCATTTCTCTATTTGGGTTTCCAAAAACAATTCTTACCGATCAAGGTACATGTTTTACATCCGAATTGTTTCGGCAATTAACCGAGATCCTTAAAATAAAAAAAATATTTTCTTCCCCTTACCATCCTCAAACAAACGGTGCGCTAGAGCGTAGCCATGCAACACTTAAGGAATACCTTAAGTCTTTTGTCAATGACGATCACGATGACTGGCATTCCTATCTAGCAACCGCAATTTTGTCGTATAACACAACTCCACATTGTACTACTGAATTTACCCCTTATGAGTTATTATACGGGTACAAACCCACTATTCCCAGTAGTTTTCCTGAATCCTATAATAATGCCACTTACCACGAGTATATCCGCGCTTTACAGTATAGAATGAAATTCTCGCGAGAAAGAGCTTTGGAAAACATTAACAAAAGCAAAGAGCAATCAAAAAGGTATTACGATATTTCTGCTAATAATGGAAAAAACTACAAAACTGGAGATATGGTGTATTTAAAACAGCATCATAGATTGCGTAAGGCTTTGTCCCCAATCTGGAAGGGACCCTATAAAATTATGAAGACGCACGGAAAAACGAATGTCACCCTATGTGTAAATAGAAAACGTATAAAATATCACGTTAATGAAATAAAACCAGCCTAAATAAATTATCCCTGTTTAAGTAACATAATTTTATTATTTAAATGTATTTTTGCTTTGTACTTGTGTAACTTAATTATTTTTGTTATATCTAAGTTTTCCTTTAAGTTCAATTACTCTTGTAACTTATTTGAATTTGTTTACATTTTGTATAAACTTGTGTAATTTTAATTATTTTTCTATTATTTTGTAATGTTTAAATTTACTGTTACCGTTATTTGTCTTTATTTATCCAATATTTCAATGTGTTTTTGCATTGTTCTTTTGTAATTAAATTATTTTTAAAGCTGTTAAATTTAATTAAATTTGTTTATACATATTTAAATGTGTTTTCCCTTGAACTTGTGTAATTTGAATATTTTGTTATGTCAAAATTTTCTCTTAACTTTAATTAAGTAGTACTCTTGTTACTTATTTGAATTGGTTTTCATTTATACTAATTTGTGTATAATTTTAACTATTTTTTCCATTAATTTTGTAATGTTTTAATTTACTCTAGTTGTACTTTTATTTTTGTGAAAATATTTACTCTACCATTCCCTTTCCGTTTGGAACAATTTTATTCTTGTATTTAAATTTTATCCTTCGCTTAATTTTTTATTATAAAGCTCCGTCTTAAGGGGGGAGATGTTATAACAAATTAGCTGATTTGGGAATTTGTATAATATATAAAACTGCTCGCCATGCAAGCAGCGGCAGTCAACCTACAAAATTCATTCTTACCACATATTTTTTCCGACTAATGTAATTTTGGTGTGTAATTTAAAATAAATTCAGTGTAGTAGTAAATACGTGTTTCAATTAAAGGACCCACGGAGCGCCATCCTAACAAAATCTGTTATAAATAAATTCTAAAGTCCAAATAACAAATTAGCTGATTTGGGAATTTGTATAATATATAAAACTGCTCGCCATGCAAGCAGTGGCAGTCAACCTACAAAATTCATTCTTACCACATATTTTTTCCGACTAATGTAATTTTGGTGTGTAATTTAAAATAAATTCAGTGTAGTAGTAAATACGTGTTTCAATTAAAGGACCCACGGAGCGCCATCCTAACAAATTGGTGTCAGAAGTGAGATATATAGGTGTAGGCGTCGCGATTCGTTGCCACTCGTCTGCACCATATTATTTGTTGGCTCCGTGGCTTAGCAGTCCTTTCGGTGAGTAGTCGACGATAAGCCTTGGGTTCCCCAAAAGCCTAAGCCCGCGCTACTGCATTCCACGTGATCGACGATCAGCCTCCGCTTTTAGCGTGAGCCCGCGTCACTCCGGAAACCTGCATTCCACGTGATCGACGATTAGCCTCCGCTATTCAGCGTGAGCCCGCGTCACCCTGAAACACCTCCTGCTACCCGTGATCGACGATAAGCCTCCGCTATTAAGCGAGAGCCCGCATCACCCCGGAATATCTCCTACTGCCTTGCGGTCGACGGTCAGTCTCCACTTCCGAGTGCAAGCTCGCATCACAAGAGGACCCTCCGTCGAGGTCTCGCTGACGACCTCCAATCGCACACCATCCATCATCCGTCATCACTTCATCAACAACATCAACAGGTGTGTTCTTCATCAACTTTCAATTAAAGGACCCACGGAGCGCCATCCTAACAAAATCTGTTATAAATAAATTCTAAAGTCCAAATAACAAATTAGCTGATTTGGGAATTTGTATAATATATAAAACTGCTCGCCATGCAAGCAGTGGCAGTCAACCTACAAAATTCATTCTTACCACATATTTTTTCCGACTAATGTAATTTTGGTGTGTAATTTAAAATAAATTCAGTGTAGTAGTAAATACGTGTTTCAATTAAAGGACCCACGGAGCGCCATCCTAACAAATTGGTGTCAGAAGTGAGATATATAGGTGTAGGCGTCGCGATTCGTTGCCACTCGTCTGCACCATATTATTTGTTGGCTCCGTGGCTTAGCAGTCCTTTCGGTGAGTAGTCGACGATAAGCCTTGGGTTCCCCAAAAGCCTAAGCCCGCGCTACTGCATTCCACGTGATCGACGATCAGCCTCCGCTTTTAGCGTGAGCCCGCGTCACTCCGGAAACCTGCATTCCACGTGATCGACGATTAGCCTCCGCTATTCAGCGTGAGCCCGCGTCACCCTGAAACACCTCCTGCTACCCGTGATCGACGATAAGCCTCCGCTATTAAGCGAGAGCCCGCATCACCCCGGAATATCTCCTACTGCCTTGCGGTCGACGGTCAGTCTCCACTTCCGAGTGCAAGCTCGCATCACAAGAGGACCCTCCGTCGAGGTCTCGCTGACGACCTCCAATCGCACACCATCCATCATCCGTCATCACTTCATCAGCAACGTGGTCGCACCGCGTGCCTGCTGAACGCAACGTGTCGTGTCATCGACCTGCAATACGATTCGCTGAATCGCCAGGTCGCCACGTCGTGTCACGCCACACTACGTGTATGTGTCATCATCCTTCCAGAATGTTCGCGTGCACTGCTGCCATATCCCTATTACTGTGAGTTTTCCCTATCCATTTATCTAGTGAAAGTGATCAAGTTAATTACAGTGAAGTGATTTTTTTTCAAAATTTTCAAAATAATTTTAATATTTTTCTAGAACTCTTTTAAAGTAGATTTATTCCATTTTTTGTATACAATATTACTTTCATATTTTTCTTGTGTTTTGTGTTTCTGATGTTCTGTAGTGCTTTAATGCGATAACTATATCATCATTATTTTAATGCCTCTAAAAAAGGAGATTTCCGAAGAAATTGCGTCTTCATCTAATTCAGATTATTCAGAGGATAGTCCGCCACCAAAAATAAAAGAAAAAATGGCAGACAAAATCACGCTCTCTGTCCTCACAAAATTCATCAAACCCTTTAACGGGGACCGTGAGTCATTGCCCGCGTTTTTAACAAATTGCGAAAATGCAATTTCTCTAGCAACTACAGAACAGCAGAACGTTTTATGTAAATATGTCATCTCGCAATTGGAAGGTAAAGCCCAATTGGCTTGTTGCTTAAAACAATTCAATAGTTGGTCAGAAATTAAACAGTTCCTTAGAACCACTTTTGGAGAGAAAAAACATTCCACTCATTTACTATTAGATTTACAACAATGCAAACAGTTGCCTTCCGAAGACGTGATGCAATTTTCTATCCGCATTGAATCATGTTTAACACGACTACAAGCTGACATCCATTATAGCTGCCAAAATGATAAAGAACTTATAGGTCGTATAGCCGCAATGGAAGATTTGGCTCTTAATACGTTTTTGTTAGGGTTAAACTCTAATTTTTCCCATATTGTGCGGTGTAGAAATCCAAAGGCCTTGTCAGAATCTATCACAATAGCTATTGAAGAAGAAAAATTATATAATTTATCGAAACTATCTACTCGTCGTGATAAACAATGCACAATATGTAATAAGAGCGGCCATGTCGCTTCCGAGTGTTATAAAAATAAAAATAAGCTTTCTTCGCCTAAATTATATCACGTTAATACGGCTAATAATAACGAGCAAAATATTATTCATACTAATCAATATCATAACTCTAATTTTTATACAAATAAATTTTGTGCTTATTGTAAGAAACGTGGTCATTTAATAGGCGAATGTCGTAAACTTAAAGCAAAAGCCAATAACAGTAATTCGCCTACCGATCCACGTAACTCTACACTATCCAGTGCAACTGCACCGAGTTCAAGTAACGTGTCGAGCAATAATCGCTCTAATGTACATCATGTTGACACTTCTAATGAAAATGCTGGTTTAAACTAAATAGGGTTTCGGTTCCGTGTACGTTCCGTTAACGTGGTTTCGGCTTCATCAACACATCAGAGTTGGTTCAGGTTAAAATATCAAACAATATGTTATTAATTACATGGAGGAAGTAAAGTAAAATAAGCTATTTGTAGTAGTATCCATGTAAAAAGAACAAAGAAAATTGAATTGAAAAATTATTGAGCTGAATGGTAAGCCAGGTAGGTCAACACTTACGCAACGTTAAGTTTTGAGTGTAACAGCAACTTAAATTTACATAAGGTGTTGGAGAAAAAGTCTATGTCGTCGGAGGAACATGATAGAGAGTTGTATTGCTCATTTAGATGCTTAACATTACATTATATGACAGTGATTAGATATTTAAATTGAAAAAAATTGAACCTTTATCGTCTAATTATCAACCTAACTACGAAAGCAAGTTTAATTCCTTATTTTGTCGAAAAATCAAGACAAGTCCGTAAGTAGGTAACTACCTGTTGTTCAGAAAAAAAAAACAGGAAAATCCAAACAAAAGGAAAAAAACCTTTGTATTAAAACATGTTATGTTACGTTTATAGAAGATTTAATTAAGTTAAGCCATGTTTCTTTAGCTCACAATACCAGGTAAAACTACCTAACTCGCTTTTTACGTATCGATTTACTAGTCTCTTTGAACTTGAACAAACGTTAACATCTGCTTAGCCATTTTCCAACTACATAATGTTATTGTCAGCTTCTATTTTAACCAGATATAACTGAGTACCAGTATTTCCAATAGAGTGACTGCATATCAGACCCCCACAACCCAGTAACTGGGTAACACGATACCCCTTTACCCCTTGGTTTAACTGGTTTATAAACTATCAAAGACTGACCATACCAACAGCTTAGAGGGCTTTCTGAAAACGAAGGGGTCCTGATATTAAAATAAATAAATATTCCACAACTTTTAACACAACGCCATTTAGTCCCAAGTTAAGCTTGAGAGTCTGTGTGATGGGTACTAAGCAGCTGATAAACATACTTATACATTTCAAAATACATACATATTATAGATAAATTACACCCAGACACAGAACAAATGATCGTGCTCTTCACATAAACATTCGTCTTGGGTGGGAATCGATCGTCCGGCGTAGCAGTCAGAGTCACCAACTACTAGATCAACAGGCCAGTCAAAATGAATGCTCACCCATCCATGTACTAACCTTGTGAACTAAAGCTTAACTTTCAATCGATCCGTACGGTTCTTAATATGAAGCCACAAGACCCAATAAATAAAAATACTTACATAGTCCCAGAACATAACTTCTTCTGAGATATTTTTATACGTTCAGCTAAAATTGCAAACGTCTCGTATATTTTAAAGTTTCATGTATATTGAAATACTTGTGGGTAAAAGAAATATTGCAACTCTGAAAAGTTTAGTGTACGTAGAGATAATATGAAACTCAATATTTGTTTAAAAAACCTTAGCTGTAATAAATAGGTAGGTAATATTTTCACAGGGTGTTCTACCCATACATGTGGACAACTTTCTTAAAGTGGCAGATGGTTTCTGAAACATTTCTGCCGATTTTAGAAATAATAATGCTTAATGTTATAGACAATTGTTAACTGAAGAATTTACACATTTCTTATTTAAATTGTCATGCACTTACAATAAAGGAAATGTTTCGACAATCCGTTACTTTATCGATTTCATCTTTACGGTGGTCATGCATACAAAAATTTGATCTACTCCAAAAAAATGTATAAATCAGCTGATATTTTTATCCAGATTTCCAAGTTTTTGTTCGCTGTTCTTAATTTCAGCAAACTATCCATTTACTTCGAAACAACACTATTTTTTTCAAGTAACGTCCGAGATCCAAGAAATTTTCCATGAATATATTTCCTAAGCCTTATGAGGTACCTACGACTGGCATTAATTTGTTGTATTATTCAATAAAGTATAGATATCTGTATTCAAAGAACGGAATATTCTAAGTACCTGTTATATTTCTTCTCAGCTTTATAAATTGTTGGAGCATAATATGAAAATTAAAATTAGTGGTGGTTCTAGAAGGGGCTACTGGCGCATTCAGAGAAAAACAAGTTACAAATAAAGTCTTCAGTGTTATTATTATTAAATATAGATTATGAAAACAAATTGATTGTAAATTGCTTGAACAATATGAAAGTTCTGCAAAGACCAGCTCAACTTCTATCATAAAATAATGGTTTTATTACCTAAAGTTATATAAAGCTATTTCCATCTTTTCTATTTTATTAAAGGAGAAGGGAAACTAACTTAATGAAGAGCTGTCCATTTTTTTTAAATATACTTATCAAAAGTTCGAATGAAATGAAATTCAAGCCATTAAACAATTTAACATCCTAAACTTCTGATCAGTCACCCTTAGAATATAAACGCATAGAAGCCGCGTCTAGCACAAAACACGGGTGAATTTGTGTGTCCACTTTACTAACTGTATATTGTGTGCGTGAGCCGAATGTACACGCACTGGCGAGCTGTAGTCGACGGAACGTGACTCGCCGGGCAAAGAAGGCTTGCCTCAGTTTTAGTGGCCTCACTTTTTGCTCTCGTCCCAAGTTTCGATGTGTTTTTATTTTAAGCACACACCATTATTTTTTAGCTTAACTTTGATAGACCCCATTTTCAATTGCTTCGTTCACAATCTGCAAAATCAATGCCAGTATCTACAATTTAAATGATGAAAGCAATATCAAGTAACAAAGCTATTCCAATATTAGCTCCAATAGGAATTTAGCCCAAATAAAAGTTGATATTAAGAACACTCTCTCCATTCACGCTATTCAAGAAATAACAAACATGAAAGGCATAATTTCTGATCGGTATTTCATATCCCCGAGAGATTTCACGTCAATAAAACGATCAGTGACATAATGAAGAAATACCACCATCTTTTATAAATAAAGTAGCAGATTTTCTCCGATTTACGTCATCAAGAGGATTCTGGCGGGTTTTTATCAAATTTCGGAAGCTTGTACCTACATATCCGAATACAGTATATTGAAAATCAATGTTTTCCGCAACGCAAAGGTTCATAGTCAGACGGTCCACGGAACAACTAGCAAAGTTAGGTGTATTGAAAGTGAAGTTATCAGTCGATTCATATCATTAGTATAGACTGATCCACTTGGCCTTCACTTCACATATTTTTGTAAATTTATTTTTTAATAAAACGTTGCCCTTCTCTAGTTGTTTCTAATAATCATTGTTAATTAATAATGAAATTGTGTTAAATGATATTTATTTATGTAAATAAGTTCATACAAACACATTTTAAATGTCATTTTTTTACTTAGAATCGGTGAAAGTCGATGTTTCAGTATGTGGCTACTCTAAGAACCTTGCAGATTAGTGTCTGAGATGGTCTTTCGAGGAATGAACGAATGAATGATATATCTATTTTCAACAAAAAACACACATAATATATGAGGGCCCAGATCAGTCAGTTGTGTGTTTTGTTTAATAATGGAATTGTGCGTTGTGTTTTCTTTATTTTATTTTTCTAATAACTTTGTAGTTATTAAGGTAAGACGTAATACTAACATTCTATAGGCCTTGATGTCTGATGATAAAATATTTTATTAAGTCTAGGAATGTCTCCTATATCGTCGTTGGAAGGTTTTCAAACATTTAAAGCCACACATAAATCTAACTACCTACATTTTGACGCGAAGATTTTTTAGAATGTACGGAGGTTACTTGAATTCAATCGATGTTTATTTGGAAATACTCGTTTTGTGTACACTATTTATTTTAACTCAGAATGCTTTAGTTATTGTAGTGATATTAATTGTGATTGTTGCATCAATTTTAAACAAAAATGCTAGTTAGCAAGCTGTCAAAAGAAACGGTACATTTTCAATTTTAAATTATTTCGAAATGCCGTTACGTTTATTTCTAGCATTTGTGCTAAGGCTAATGCTGATAGTTCCGTACAATGAGTGAAAATAGCCACAGCGACAGTATAATGTCGATCAGATGCGTTTCGATTAACTATCTTGGTCAATCTCGCCAGTCGCTTGCTCTTACTAGGTGAAGATGTACGTTTGTCGCATGGAGCGAACCTTCTGTATCGTGTGTTCCATTTTCTGGTCGAACGAATATATTGGCACTTTATGCCTTTTGTTGCTATAGCCATTGTTCCAGATGTACAGGATTTGTAGGGTAACAGATCGTAGCTCGTATTTTATATGCATGTGCGTCAAGAAGGGTTTACCGAATTGTACTGGTCCGGGATTTTGTTTACTGAAATGTGAGATGCCTATGTGCTGACAAAATATTTGAAATTAAGAAATTGATGTTTAAAAATAAGTTAAAAGCCAAAGTGTGAAAAATATACACGAATAGTAAAATCTGCTGAAACAAGAATTCACATAGGTATCTTTAACAATCGCTTACAACCGAAGAGATTTAAAATACTATAGAGCGGGCATGTCAAGGAAATGTCATAGAAACACTTTGATCCCATGTCTCAGTAACGCCATCTAGAATAAGATATGAATAATGGAGCGGCAGCGGAGCGTACCTTAACACAAGTTTCGGACGAAAATTTTGACCGTGATGCCCGGTGTATAGGTATTGAATGTCTTTGCTTACAACACTTATGTCTATTTTCAAGTTGCCGTTTTCCTGATCAGTTGTGTTATTCTTAAAAAAAAACACTTGGCGAAAATAAACGTCAGGTAATGGCAAATTAGGCTGTCCCATAGTGATGCTAGAGATTGACGGTTCACTGTCGCTTACTTTATCTAACCAATACGCGGGGTGATATAAACAAACAAAAGCAGGTCTTCCTAAAATGTATCATGGTCATTGTAAGATTATAAAAAAGTGGTAATTTTTTTCAATATTTCAATATGGTCTTGGCATTAACACGTGACTCGTGTGATCGCCATAATCCTCTTCAAAATGTTGTTTTATTCACCCTTGCGTTACTTTTCACCGCTGTGTTACTATTCACACCTACGCTTCTATTCAAGCCTGAGTTTATATTTTTGCGTGGTTTTGTTGTACACCTTTACCAATACAAGCGTGTTGTTATATGTATAAAGTTCAAATGCGTTATACAATGCTCACATCTTCAACAGTAAACAATAAACTATAAACCACCATAAAACTGTCACAATAAAAACCTTGGGATAAGAAGTAAAGTCGTGATAAATGTGCGTGTCTTCGCTCTTATAGTCTTAAAGGAGCGAAGTGTCCAACTGTACCTCTAATGATATCGTTACTTGTTTCGGGTACATTTTCTACTAAATTGGGCCACTTGTTACATTTAAACTGAGTAATTTTAGTACTGGGTCGAACTGTCGTTGATATTGAACATATCGAAAATCGATGTCGATATTATAAATTTAAATTATGGAACGAAGTGAGATATTTGTACGTGATTTCGTTATACAGGGTTATTTGCAGAACACCAACCTCGCCGGAGTAGATTACTAACATCATAAACAACAACATTTGTTCTACGACTTTATCGAAAACAGACAAAAAAAATCAACTCTCCATACATAATATATCCGAACAGTTGATCGAGTTTTGTATGGAGAGTTGATTTTTTTTGTCTGTTTTCGATAGTACTCCTGCGAGGTTGTTGTTGTTTCACAAATAACCCTGTAGGTGAAATAATGAGGACAGAAATGTTTTATCAATTACATATCCTATATAAATAGGTGTCAGCTATGACTAGCGGCTATGATTTTTTTTTACCGCTTACTAGTAATAAATAAAAATAAATAAATAAATAAATATTCTACAACTTATCACACAACGCCATTTAGTCCCAAGCTAAGCTTGAGAGCTTGTGTTATGGGTACTAAACAGCTGATAAACATACTTACATATTTCTAAATACATACATATTATAGATAAATTACACCCAGACACAGAACAAATGATTGTGCCCATCACACAAACATTTGTCCTGGGTGGGAATCGAACCCACGACCTCCGGCATAGTAGTCAGGGTCAATAATGTGGGTAACACATTACTTTTAGTCTTGTTAACCCCTCCTACTAAGCCAATTATGCTTGTAAGTGCCTGGAGTGGGTTCACGACAATAGTGCAATGGGTAAAGATCGAATTCACGGCTTCTCGATCGCTAGGCCGACGCCTTAGTCATTGGTGTATTGCCGCTTAATATTCTTTAATAACTCCTTTTGCTTGGTTTACGTTCAAACATCTGCAGTGCGTTTCTGGTCAAATCACCGCGTGAAAATTTAGGCGTAGTGACAGCAAATTGAGCTGCCATTCCATACTAATGCTAGGCATTGACAATTCACTTCACTTAAGTTTTCACGGCGTGACTTTTACTGCATCGACCGGCTGTAGCCCAGTACGAATTTATTAGCATATAAGCGGAACGCTAATTTGATAGATTTTAAAACAAAAAATTAAACTATCTCATATTCAGGTTCATGGATACGAATGAGGAGACCTATTTCTGTGTCTCTTATCTAGATAAATCTATCGAAGTAATTGTGGGATGGAGTATCGTTTCAAAACTCTTCGAAATAATAAACGCATAAAAAAATTGTTTTAAAACTACACAAACTTTTATATTACAACTTTGGGATTAGGAAAAAAAGTCTTACCCACTAATAAAAAAAAAACGACAAGCCTTACAAAACTTTGATAAAATTATTTCAGGCAGCATTAAGGTGATTACGGAGATTAAACTAACTCTAGGGGCAACTTGCGCTATTGTTTATGCGGGCACAACCCTGATAAACGAAAAGGGTGGATTTGCCTATTCGTGACCACAAATGAAATAAAGGGAAATGCGGGGGGAACGAAGCAATCGAATTAAAACACACGTGTACCTTGAATGTATTTGAATATTTCAAGTTACGAGTGACATATACTAACCAGTAATAAATATTGTTTCCAAAAGTTACAATAGATACAACATACTCATCTTAAGGTGGTGTCATTGTACTCATCACTGTGAACAACTTTTACTATGGGACCAAACCCGAAATCGCGGAACATGTATAATTGTATATTTATATTTAAATAAATAAATAAACATGAATACAAACACCTTATTATTCAACGGGACTTGATTGTTAGATTGGAAAAACTTCTATTAAGGTAAAATAATTGACTGGCCTGTTGGTCTAGTGGTTAGTGGTTCTGACTGCTATGCTGGAGGTCGTGGGAGTGATTCCCAACCAAGATAAATGTTTTTGTGATGAGACCAATCATTTTTAAGTGTCTGGGTGTAATTTATCTTCTATACTAATATTATAAAGAGGTAAATTTGTTTGTTTGTTTGTAAGTTTATATGTTTGAAATTTTGTAGGGGGTAATCTTCGGTACTAAAGATCCAATTTTTTTTGTTGCATTGGTGGAAAGCTACACTATTCCCGGATGACATAGGCTACTTTTTATCCCTGTAATCCCACGGGAACAGGAAATACGCGGGTGGAACCGCGTGACGTCTGCTATCTATAATATGTATGTATTTAGAAATATTTAAGTATGTTTATCAGCTGTTTAGTACTCATAGCATAAGCTCTGCTTAGTTTGGGATTGGATGATGTTTTGTGAACGTTGTGGAATATATATTTTTTTTATTAAATACTGTACCCATATCATACCATTTTTTCTATTTATTTGAATAGTTCTGTATTGCACTGTATATAATTACATAATTAGTCCACAAACTATCTAAGTCCATACAAAGGTTCAAGTTTTTTTGTTTTTGACGATAAGGCCGCCAATTCTTAACATCCTAAGTAGCTCTAAATTATTATTTTTAGGTTTTTACGGTGAAAAACCTTATATAAGTATTTTATTCGACTTATAGTTTTCACAATGTTAATAAGATTTTCTAAAAAAAAGGATAGGTAAGAAGAGTTGAAATATAAATAAAATATCAAGTTTAACGGAGCAAAAAGAATTTCTCTGCGATAATGTCTTTTCATACTATTCTTTGAACTGCAAAATTGAGTAAAATTTCATTTTCATGAGAAATTCTCAAAGCAGTCTAACAATGGTTTTATAACGTAATCTCACTATCGTTTAGTCATTCTTATGGGCAATATAAATAAAATTAGCTTTTCAATTCAATATCTAGTAGGTACTATCCCAAGATTGAGAAAAGTTTTAAATAATCGTGTTTATTCATGAAAAAATAGCAGTAGCTTATATTTGATTATGGTGTAGATTGGGAAATCAAAAAATATATCTACTCCACAGACGAGGGCAGAGAGCAGTTCCTACCATGCGATACACTCTGCCAGCGGATGCCTCGCCGTGTCCTTCTGTATCTAACCTATTTTTATAATAATAAAAATAATAATGGAATGCCTCTCCACTCCTCAAGCACCTCAGGTTATGTTGCCCTCTTGTCGCTACGTCACTGTGTGCTAGCGGCCGTTCCAGAGGGCCCATTACTGAGTGTGCAAGTCACCCCCTGCCATTTTATTCGTGTATTCATAAAGCATTGATGAGGCAGGGGCCATAGTCCTTCCATAGAACTAGGTAACCAGTTCACCTTATCCACCCCTAACCTATAGCCCAATACATTTGTTGTTTTAGTCTACAATAGTCCTGCACTAGTCGTAGGTTTTCCTTGGGTGCATTTGCATAATGCATACAGGGAAAATCTGCGATTGGTGCCTCACTGCATCAAAAACGACAAAGGGCCTCTGCGAGTTGGCTTAGGCTCTTCGTACGCCTTCCAAAGGTCCGGAACCCAAGGGTTCCGAGAAATATCATCGCATAAAAATAATAATAATAATTAGTTTATTGACACAAAAATAACAAGTAACAATTATTTTTTGAAGCCCTAGCTCCTGAGCTAGGTAGCAACCTGTGTTACAGGAGCTAGTGTCTTCACCCAGATGCAAGTGGTACATGTGATCACTTTTATATAAGTGCGGGTTGCAAAACCCTCATTTATATTCTGTTCAGTTGACAGACTCTTACTGACTAAAAACCACTAGGTGTTCCGTCTTACACTTGCGTTGGGGGTCACGGGAACAGAAGATTTTTCCGCAATTCCTACTAACCTAGCCTGGAGTTGAGCATGGTTAGTGGAAAGAGGCCAGAGTAAGACCCGCTCTAAGATTAATTCCAGTCTATTATTGCAGTTCCACTGCAGGGTAAATTCATCTTATCGTGGTAAATTTTATAAACTTATTTATTTAAACCAAAATCAGACAAAAATCGACTTTAAACTAATATTAATGAATATTAGGAATACAATAACAATGTTGTTAAAATGTTGAAGGACACAAAAAACACAACAAATAAATTTGGAATAAAATTCTGGCATTCTGACTCTAGACTCTGACTGGCGATTATCTAGGAGTCGCAAGTGCTGATGAAATTCTCCACCTAGAGTTTCTTAATATCAGCTCAAATTCTGGATTTGTGCCTGATTGTTGGCAATAGGCTTACACTCTATTATATGGGACTACAACTAGTGAATGACTTTGTATATCTGGGAAGTCTGTTTACAAGGGATGGAAAGATTGATGCGGATGTGGAAAGGAGAGTGAATGCAGGAAATAAAGTGAATGGCGCTATACATGGCGTTGTGACCAGCCAGTCGATGTCCGAAAAGGCACGACTGGCTGTTCACAATGGTGTGCTGGTGCCTACACTAACGTATGGAAGTGAATGTTGGGCGTGGCAAAAGAGGCATGAAAGTAGAATAAATGCTGTAGAAATGCGTTCCTTGCGAAGTATGTGTGGTGAAACAATTAATGACAGATTGAGGAATGATGTGATAAAGCAACGTTGTGGTTTAAAAGAAGAAGTAGTAACAAAAATTGAAAAGAGTATGCTTAGATGGTTTGGTCACGTTGAAAGGATGGATGAAAGGCGACTAACGAAAGATATTTACAAGGCAGATGTAAGTGGGAACGCCGGGAGGGGACGCCCTAGAAGGACATACATAGACCTTATTGGTGAGGTTCTTCAGAAAGGTCAGGTGCGTAGTACTCGCAACCGGCGTGTGTGTATGACAACATGTATGAATGTAAACGAAGCAAAAGAAGTATGTAAGAATCGTAGCATATAGCGCTCTGTAGTTTCTGCCTACCCCCATGGGAAAAAGGCGTGAGTTTATGTATGTATGTATGTATGTCAAACACGTGTCTCGTGGCAGTCTAAGAGATTTCAGTTTAGTAACTATTTTACTAAAATATTTCCTTACTTTGATAAGGAATCCAAGCAAAATGTAATTATGTTATATTTACGTTGACAACCTTTTATTCAGACCAGTTCTTAAAATAATACCGCTATAATTAAGTCTCCGGACACTAATAAGGCGTCTCTAGTCCATTGGGGGATAGAAATTAACTGCTTTGAGGAATGTTCACTAGTCTGTAACTAGCCTTATCATTATGTCTCGAGAAAAGTAATAGCTACTTATTAAAAGGGTCTAGACCAGCCTTTATAGTACATACTCGTAGTTTGTATACAAGAGTATTTTACTAGTCTCTTCGAAGTCATTAAAATAATCCGAGATTTCTTGGTGTTAACACATTTTGTTGTATTTCTGCCTGAGATAAAACAAAACGTACTATTTTACTCGTCAATGTCAAAACTTTGAATATAATATCGCAGTAGGCTTAAAAGTAGTAAGCAGTGATGACTTAGTGATGTGGTTGGTGGATTGTCAAGCCACAAGTCTCAAGTATGAACCCAGGACACGCAACTCTTTCGACCTTTCATATTCATATGACTGGCCTGTTGGTCTAGTTGTTAGTGACCCTGACTGCTATGCCGGAGGTTGTGGGTTTGATTCCCACCCAGGACAAATGTTTGTGTGATGAGCACGATCATTTGTTCTGCCTCTGGGTGTAACATATGTATAATATGTATGTATTTAGAAATATATAAGTATGTTTATCAGCTGTTTAGTACCCATAACACAAGCTCTTAGCTTAGCTTGGGACTAGATGGCGTTGTGTGAAAAAGTTGTGGAATATTTATTTAAATGCGTATTGGTATAATTCTTACTTGCTTTAAAATCAGTGAAGGAAAACATCGTGAGGAAGCAGTTAAGATTAGATATTTTTCGACGGCACGTGAGGCTAAGTCAGAACGCCCATGGACGGTAAAAAACTTTGACAATAGCTCAGCGGTGTAGCGTACGATTAACTGTCAAACAGCTAGTTTTGTATTGGCTATCATTAGTGTGTATCAAGGATAACATCACGCACACTCGCAGCGATGTGACGAAGCTCACAGTACCCCGTCTGATAGTCACCGTAACTTGAAGTCCAATTAAAGTGCAACTGTTTCTAACAACACGAAAAAAAAAACGTTTTTTACAAAAAATAAAACCGAATGAATTCATTTTATATTGTTAATCGTTGACAATACATGTCATTATAATAGGGTTATCCACCTAACCCTAATAAATGAAACTTAACATACCTAACTTTCGAAATCTAGGTATATTGAACACATCTGCCTACCCCTCTGAGCATACAGGCTTGATGATAGGTCATGATGTTGTATAAACAATAAACATCCAAGCGATTCCAGCAATCACGATAGATTTGCCGTCTATTTTTGAAGAGTTCCGTTTCTCGTAGTTCGAATCTCCGAAGATCAGCACCAGATCTTTACCAAATTAAAATGGAACCACCTTAGGAGTCTACTCTTTCAAACAAAAAAAGAATTTCGAGAATCGGTCCACAAATGGCGGAGAAATCAGGTAACATACATAAAAAAAAAAAAAATACATACACACGAACATAGAACCTCCTCCTTTTTTTGAAGTCGGTTAAAGAAAAGAAGAAGAGGGGTAGGCTTCGAACAATAAACTGTATTTATTTATTTATGGATCGTGCGCAGTACAGAAGTAAATTTAAATTATTGCCAGCGTAGTTCTAATAAATAAGCAAAACCGGCAAATATAAGAGCGGTTCTCCGAATAAATCTTCTGTGTCTACAGTTCATTAATAACTGCTTGAAACATTTGTTGCAACCAGTTTTGTTTGATCACAAGTTTGAAACGAGAATCATGAGGGCTCAAACATTTTAATCCCTGTTTCATTAAACGATTAACTAACTTAGAACTTTGAATACTTGCAGCAGAGTTTTCATTAGCATTTATGTTTGATTTTCATTATAAATTAATAATGACATTCATAAACATTGGATGTTATTAATACTTAAACAATATAACCGAGACTACTAGACAACAAAATGACAGGGTCAGGAAAAATCTCTTCTTTTTTGTTTTTAATTCCATTAAAAATCTACAATTAGAAACTAAGAAGCATTATAATTAAATTATGAAGAATTTTTCTTTTCCTTGAACCAGAAAATAGTAATAAGTAAAATGTGTGTTGTTAGAACTAGTGAAATTATTACAAGAAATAATATTAACATTAATTTCACCAAAGCTTCTATAAGTACAGTTTGTATTAGCCAAATGGTACTCCACGAAGTAGATTAACAAAAACATGCCTCCAAGCGTCTCTGCCTATATTTTTTCCACTGTCACTTAATGTTATATCTAACGTCTAAGCGAAGTTAATCCCCGAGATAAGTGTCACTGTCGGCTCCCACGAGTTGTGTGGCATCGTTAAAGAGCTTTGACAGATGGCTAAAAACAGCAAGCGACCTTGATATTCAAGGTTACACTATAAACGAAAAAGAATAAAAAAAAATGCGTTTGCAAAACGTCATCATCTGCCTAGCCTTTTTAAACTATGTGGGGTTCGGGTTCCAGTCTAAACAGATGCAGTTGACTTACAGTATATCCACCACCCAATTTAAATAAATAAATAAATATTCCACAACTTTTCACACAACGCCATTTAGTCCCAAGTTAAGCTTGAGAGCTTGTGTTATGGGTACTAAACATCTGATAAACATACTTATATATTTTTAAATACATACATATTATAGATAAATTACACCCAGACACAGAACAAATGAACGTGCTCATCACACAAACATTTGATCTTGGTGGGAATCGAACCCACGACCTCCGGCATAGCAGTCAGGGTCACTAACTACTAGACCAACAGGCCAGTCAATTTACTTGGCAACACTATACTTCTTGGTAACATTGGGTGTCAACCTTCTGGGCTTTTAATTACCCGTTAGGACTGTGATAGCCAGGTCCAACGGATTAACAACGTGACAATAATTCTGAAATGTAATATTTTACAAAGTGTATAAACCTTAGTGCTATGTATTGAGCATTTCATTGTATACATTCTTTGTATAGTTCTTCAAACGAATCAGACAGATGTGTTGCTGGGGAGTTTGTTCCGCCACTTCTTCTTCTGAGCAAAAACACTAGGAAGTGGCGAAGGGTAGGGCGTTTTTCAGGGACTGTCTTCTGTCGTCTGTCTGTCTGACGTTCAAAAAGTGCTGATTCTCAGCCTAGATTTAATAAAGACTTTTGATATATTTTTTTTAAATATATAATCATTCTTGTTTCTCAAAACTGACAGACCACAGGCGTCATACTGATAATTAAAAATCTGATTTATTTTATTGATATTTCTTGATAAAAATTGCATTAAAGATTAAACGGAGCTCTGGGGTTTCCGAGTTTTATCAGTCTCAAGTGGAGTTCGTAGCCATGAATGATTCACGTGAGATGGTGGTCGGCTATACTATAGGCACACGTCATCATGTTTTTTGTTCAGAATTATGTACCTACTAAACTCATGATATCCAGATATCATAAATATCATGGATATCATTGATATAAATAAATAACAAAAATATATCAATATTACTAATATTAATTATTATTTATAAAGAAATATTATTAAAGCGCTCTTCCTACTACTCTTCTTTTTGAAATGTTGCTGTGCCCAACAGGGACCATAATCGTTTCTATTTCAAACACCTGCCACCTGTATACATTATGGAATGCAATAAAGATTTGAGATTTGATTTGGTTTGAACCTTGTAAAAACTATAGCATGTATTGCAATCTGGTTTTATTTAAATAAAAAGATGTTATAATTATTATATTATAATTAAAATACATGTGCGTTAATATACCTCTATAGATCTATCATACATTTAATTGAAATAAATGTTGTTGTTACGTAATTTGAGCAGTGACATTCCTTTTGTCATCCTAAATCCTAACATGCAAAATGTTCCAACACGATTTCATGAAATGTCTCTAGCTTCAAAAAAACATTGACATGATAAAAAAAACAGCAGTTTTACAGTGATAACTCTACTGCATGTTTCTGAAAAGCGTCCCAAAAAACTATTCTGTAGTTCAGTGATCCACGGTTTTAGTTGAAAAATCTATTGTATTTTTTAACCCTGTTACATGGAGGCTTTTTGCTGTGAAAACAATGTTGCAAAGTAACTTTATATTACGAGTGAAACAAACGATCATAGAACAGAACTCAGGCACTGTTGCAAAAGCACACTTTTAACCCTTACATACAAGACCTACTTTGCAAGTTACATAGAAAGTTCTGCAAACTCTACGGCCCGGCGAATACTGGCCGCGAAGAAACAAATGATTTCGAATCCTATTGAACACTGTTACGCCACAGTCTACTTTAGCATCCTTCGGCACGGTTTGGTCAGTGTTCTAACTTTTATAAAAAGGTTCTGCAAATTTTATGGCTCGGCGAATACTGGCAGCAAAGAAACAAATGATTTGTAGATCTTTGACAGTCGTTACTTGTAGTCAGAAGACCGAAAGTCTGACAACCAGTTTATCTAAGGAGTATAATGTTACCCCGTTACTGGGTTGTGGAGGTGTGGCAGTCAGTCGTTCCATGTAAAACACTGGTATTCAGCTGCATCTGGTCACACTGGAAGCTGACCTGCTTATTTTTTATTTGCTTAAACCTATCTTAGTATAGTACTTTTTATTCTAGGTGCATCGTCCTCACATAATAATCTTATTAATGTATACAAAGCTTTGTAAAATCTATTTTAAAAGAGTAAGTATGGAGTTTCTTGCCCATTCTTCTCCATACAAATCTACTTTTTGAAAAAGGCAACTAAGTAGAATCATTTTTAAAGTTAATTTTTGTTCGACCTTAAAAAGTGCCATAAAGGGGCCTAATTTAAATAAATGGTTTGACTTTGACTTTGACCCAAACATAGTTGACAAAAGGCTAAGCAGATGATAAAGAACTGTTTACAAAACATCACGGCAAAAGATTGGTGAAAAAAAAATAAACCATTAATGAATTTCCATGTAGATGAAGTCACTGGTATACTAACAAACACACAGCTAGTCCAAAGGAACGTCCGTAGCTTCTGTTGCTGTTATAGCCACAAGATTGATTGACTCGTCTATGACCGAGACAGCTGGAACGTTTCTATTAGGTGAGCCATACAGACTACGGTACGGGCCAGATATTTATTTAGTTATTTATTAAAACTTTATGCACTAGTAAAAAAACACTGTACAAAGGCGGACTTAATGCCTTAGGCATTTTCTACCAGTCTACCTTAAGGTGGTGCAGAGATGGAACATGGTAGGTGCAACAAGGTAAAAATTAAGGACAAATAATTGACGAAAAATAAATACACAGATACATACATACTAAAAACAAAACAAATACATAGATACATACATACTAAAAAACAAATTAAATACACAGATACATACATACTCAAAACAAAATAAATACATAGTCAAGAGAGATAAATACGAGTACGTTTATAGAGAAAAACGAATTTATAAAAATCAACTCTGCGATGAACCTGCCAACAGATATATGTTTGAAGAGAAGTGAAGTGAACTGTCAATGCCTTGCATTATACTCCATCCGCGTAGGTAGATAACTAAAGGTAAACAATCTTGACAAGTCTTTTTACATAAACGCTTATTAATTAAATACAACTAGTGTTTAAACAAAATTCGAAATTCACCAATATTATTTTGTACACGTCTGTCTTACCGCTTGAGGATTACAGGCGTGATGTTATTATTGACAATATTATTTTTTGCGTGTGGTTAGCCTTTAGGTATATTTCAATACATAATCCGGTCTATTTGTGCAGACATACCTGCACTGAAGGTACCTTTTAGTAGGCTGTGACATGAATAGCCGTCGACTGAAGCTACTCTGAACTAATGCTTCAAATAAACATAACGTAAATTCAAACGATTTCAGAATTGAAAATAGAACTTAGATTTTATTTTATTATTCGAGCACAATGAGTAACATACTTATATAATACTAGCTTCTGCCCACGACTTCGTCCGCGTGGAATAGTTAGGTTCAAAAATGGTACAAGTTTCTCGAATATGCAGGTAATAACGCCGGATACAGCTAGTCACTTATAAATATAATATAAGTCTTGAAAATGTACTAAAATCAAATTGAAAGCGAGTAGGTACCTATTTTCAATTTTGAAATCATTCGTTTCCTAGTTAAGTTTATGTCAAGCATTTGTGCTAGTTTTCCGATCGAAGTTTCAGTTCAGTCTTAACTCTTTATATGTTACATAATATTGCATCCAAAATAAAACCCATTATTTATGATGTCAGACACCATAGACACATGTCAATTTGTAAAGATTGAACAACGATAACCACGCCGCCCGTCCGTGAGTCAGCATGAACTTTAAATTGAACCCAAAAATAGCACGAACCAACCCTTTGTGCAATCATTTCTTTGTATTAATGTATTCTATTGTTAATACCACAATGGAGAGACGACCATGAACTTTTTCAGTTGAAAAAAGGAGATATTAGAATATATTATTTATTTTGTAATGTTTTAAGTATCTACCCAAGATGTGCGTCGGCTAAGTGGAGTTTGCTAAAAGTTATAAACCAATCATTTTATTCTGTCAAAGCAATGATGACGCACTCATTAATATTAGTATACAGTTGGTGGCAAAGTGGCTTGACAACATCAAGCGACAAGCTACGCCTGCGTAGCCAATATGGCTACGCGTAGTTGCTACGCAATGGACTGCGTAGCTCGTAGTAGCTACGCCGTAGCCGACTTACATCTATGTCGACTAATGGTTTGGTTTCGTGAAATAGTTTTAGCGTCACATCTCTATATATATCGATACTCGTGTGTATTGATAATGAAGAATTTTAACCATCGATACCTATAAAAACAAGGCTAAATAACTTGGGTTTAAGAGTCAGATACATAACGTGTTCTAATTTTTTCATTGCTCTGAATTCCTGCTTGCCGTTTGCTATGATCTGACCAACTCACTGTGGGCGGAAAAGTATTTTCAATTATTTTTTATCTTAATTGTATTTTACCACTCGGAAACTTTTTAAAGAAATTCTCGAGTTTTCCAATTCATGATAAAATCTTCCGTTTGAATGTGTGTTTAAAATAAATGAAACAGTTGCAAGCCTTTCCTGGAATAACATTAATTACAATTTTAATTGAAGTTTACGGATTGATTGAAAATTTAATATCAAGATGCAGCAACGTATGTGTTTGCATTGCAAAGTACGCAAATATTAAACATACAAAAATTTAAGAAAAAAAATAATTCAATATATTAACAAAGTCAGTTAAAGTCCGTACAATTACAGAAAAAAAAACTTTCGTTAGACTCCTGATTAGTAAAACTAAAATTTGTTTGTGGTCCCCACTACAATTAGACTGGCCAGTTGGTCTAGTAGTTAGTGACCCTGACTACTATGCCGGAGGTCGTGGGTTCGATTCCCACCCAGGACAAATGTTTGTGTGATGAGCACGATCATTTGTTATGTCTGGGTGTAATTTATCTATAATATGTATGTATTTAGAAATAAATAAGTATGTTTATCAGCTGTTTAGTACCCATAACACAAGCTTTCAAGCTTAACTTGGGACTAAATGGCGTTGTGTGATAAGTTGTGGAATATTTATTTATTATTTATTTATTACATGCAACGAAAGATAAACTCCTCGCTCATAGTAAAAAAGGTTGTAAGTACTGAAAGAAATACAATTATATCATTTTTGTATAAACGTCATAAAATTTAATTTTTCAATATTTTTCTAGTAAATAAGTATTACTGATCCTGAAAAATCCAGTCACCGCACATTTTTCCGTAATTCTTTTCATCTCTTGGGTCAATAATAATTTGCCTCACTTTTCATTGGTACTGAAATTACTTTGTAAACACAAATTAATAACCCTTATCCCGTTTTTTACTGAATTCAAAGATCCATGTCAAATATTTACTTGTTATTGACCCAATTTTTAATACTTAACAGTACTTCTAAGTAAAAAGCTTGAAGGTAATAAAAAAATGTTTCCAACGAATCGGGTGGATTTGCAAGTGCTGTTTGAAAAAGTGTAGTAACGGAGTGTACCTTTTCAGTATTACTTATAAGGTACATACTTAGGTACTTTTATACAGGGTAAAACGGACATAAACGCATATTGGAAACCTACGAGTTCAGAACATGGCTGTCGAAAATTTTCATCTGTTTTTCTTATTTTCTCAGATTATTATCTGTATATCCACGACGCATAAACTCACACACACACATTCACTAACCCGTGTACTCTCGTGCACACATTCATTCAACATCAATCAAAACACACATTCACCCACCCGTGTACTCTCGTGCACGCACAATACACACATTCACTCACCTCTGCACTTCCCTGCACGCACACATACATACACAAATGATATTTAAGTGTACTTTATTTCAAGAATTTGTTTTTCTTATTTTAAAATTATTTTTATCTGTTTACTTCTTAGTTCTACTTGTAGTACGTTCGTATTATGTCACTTTATACCTAGTTTGAAAGGCGTATGTGTTTGTGATACAATGATTTTTATTAGCACAGACACTAACAATTTTTTTTTATCTGGAATGTTCTAATTTCACTATAAAACACTGTTTTTATGAACCATAAATAAGTTTTTTTCTGAAATAACAAAAAATATTATTATTATTTAAATTATTATTTCTCTTAATAAAATGCGCCTTCATCCTCTTTCCTACTTTTATAATTTTGCTGTGCCCGACAGGGTCCATAATTGATTCGATGTTATAACATACCAACTATTATGTACACATTATGGAATGCAATAAAGTATTGAGTATTGAGTATTATAGGTCCAACTTTAAACTGTATATTGAAATCATCATGTTTATCTAACCCAATAGGATTTTTAAATTAAGAAAAATCTCATGAGTTAGATAAAAGCGATGTTTTTTCATGCTCTTTTACAGTTCATAGTAAAAGTAACATTAAAAAAATAAAAAAAACCTACGACAAATTTCCAAAATTTATGCTGTCTAGATATGCGTCGATGTCCTTTCCACTCTATATATCTTGGTAGGTAAGTACCTATTTCAAGAATATTGGCACAAGTGGCTTTCTACCGTACTTAATATGTAACCTGTACAAAGAGTATACTTATGTATTTCCTTTGAGTTGCTAATCGTGCTATCATCAATATTCAAAGACTTTTCCCCTCCGTGGCCATTTTTTTTACTCTAGTAATTGGAATTCCAATAGTTTATATGTATTCGTTAAGAAACAGAAGGTGATTTTTTGTAATCTCAATCTAATCACAGCGAAAACCTTATCAATGTTAGAAACGTGTTAAAATTGTATGGAAATGCGACGTAATGTTTTTTTTTATTTGTTTATTTAGAATCCAACTTACATCTCTCTTAAAAGGTAAACCTAATATAATAGAGAAATAAGTTAATAAATTTAAAACATATAGATAATACCATATTTCATTAATAAATAATAGGATTTATGTGAATAAATTGCATTCCTTTAAAACCTATCTTACATTCCTGTAAGCAAATTATTCCTTCTATATGTAGATTTTCACGAACACTTTCATACAAGTAATTTTGTTGTGTAGTGAGATGAGTTCAAACACTTGTCAAAATAGAAGGAAAATTAGATGTATTGTTAACTGATTAAGACCCAGATTAGAATGCGCATGTTCTCAAAATACAGGAAATATACGTCCATTCTCTGTCCCATGAATCACATTATGATTCAATGTTGATTGTTGAACAATTTTATTGTGTCTACTTTGTACACAGTGACAGTGTTAAAGTGCGTGACAATAATAATACACTGGGGATCAAATTAATCGAGCTACTTTCTTTTTCACGTGTTACTACGTTTTTATAAATTAAAATTACCATTCTTCTTTCAGAGCTAGATTAGTCATTTTAAAAGTTTAGGTGATAATTTAATGATTTTATCCTCATTGTAATGGTTATTCAACAAGAAGAAATAATTATTATATCTTATTTTATATAAATTGTTTTAAATGTAAATTTAATATAATTTAATGTATTTTATGGATTTATGTGGGAATAAAGTGTTCGTTGTTATTCAACAAGCGTTTAGACAACATAATGGTTCAAATTGATAAGTTTCCTATTACTATGAATATTAACCACTATAAATAAAAAAGGCATGCAGATTTAAGATACTATAGTAAGTATTGAATATCTATGGAAAAAAGGAAGTGGCTCGATTTATTTGCCCCCGAATATATATGTAGTTTATGTATCTTTTGCATAAAAAATCTTCTACATTATGTAAAAGGGACACCTCTACAAGGCAAGTTTATAACATTTCCATGTCAATCTATTTCTAAATGAAAGAAGAACATAGTACCGTTAAGCCCCTTATCGTTACATTCGAGCTGCACCGGGGAATCAAGAGAACTGGGTTAGTGTAGTGTACTAAAGTAACTTACGTCCCGCGGTTTCACCCACATAGGTCCCCGTTCCCGTCGGAATATAGAGATAAAAAATCCAGGGTGTCAGCTAACTCCATACCAAATTTTATTAAAATCCATTCAGTTGTTTTTACGTGAACGAGTATCAAACATCCATCCATCTATCCATACTCGTAAAATTTTACGTTTATAATATTAGTAGGATTAATTTATAGGCATAGTTAACTCGATCAACACTGATCTGATCTTAAAACTTCCGTAAGTACTAGGTTTAAATCAGGACGAAAAACAGGTCTAGGTTTGTTACGGTACTGACGTTAATTAAGAATTTGACGTTTAACAATTTAGCACCATAGTTAAACTAGGGGTCACGATGGTCTAACTGTAACCGATGGTGTTACATGTAATAAAACGTAGTTACAAAACCTTATGCATACGCATATTTATATAAAAAAACAGAGGCACACAGAGAGTACCGCCAGAGGCAAATACTTATCGTCAGATAATAAAAAAATGCAATTTATTGCTTAAAACGTAAATTTACTTTCATAGGTAACGGTATTTATATATTTAGTACTTCAAGAACTAATGTACAGAGGTGGACTTAATGCCATAGGCATTCTCTACCAGTCAACCTTAAGGTGATGCGAAGAAAAGCAGTGGTAGACGCAATTTGAAATGAAAATAAAAGAAATATTATTACATAATTTGGATAAATAATAATAATAATAATTTATGTAAAAATACCTATAAATTTACACTATAAATAAGATAAGATAAGATATTTGGAGTTCAATGTTTTTTTTTTCATCTCATAAATGTCCAACACGTCTAAAAATCTTTCACTTCAAAAGTGTTTTATGGTGTCTAATTTTCCCAATCGAATATGAACCTTATTCTGTTTGACATAAAGTTGAAAAACGATCATTGAAATTTGACACATTGGGGTAACTTGACGTGCTGGCGTCTGTACAAACAATACAGATTGCGAAGACAAAAATAGACGTAAACGAGAATTTCTACATGCGACACAATCATTAGGAATTCCTACTATGTAGGTAAGGTACCTAGTTTTTTTAATACGTTACTTAAATGGCTACCGAGGCTAGTATTTTTTTTTTCTTTCTTTTAGATAACCCCTAATACAAAAACTTTATGAAATTACATTTTAAATTTCTATCAAAAATAGTAACTTGAAATCCGTTAATTGAAAACGAGTGTCTTATTCCTCCCAAACATTAAAATAGCACAGTTTAAAGTTTTAATTGATTAATCGCTTAATTATTTAATAGTAAAATTACCATAGAGTATTGTTGGTGTTTTAAACCACAACAAAAAATAATGCGACGGCATTTTCTACGAACTGTTGGCAGTATAATTATTATTCATGGCGTACCGTGGTAATGGTAAGCGTTTTTCCGTATCTATTTGGTCTTTTAAATATTTCCTAATAAAATATTTAACAATTCAGCGACCCTTAGTCTACAATTTAATATTTCTGAAAGATATTGGTGATATATTGAAGAAAAACTTGAATTTAAGGCGTTGGGTTTTTCTCTGAGATCCTAAATGTTTCTCGAGTTAATAAAACCTCTTTAGTAAACTGTCTTCGCTTAAGTTACCGCACGTAAGTCACAGACGAACTCATTTTGTTTTTTAAAGTTGTTAATTTAAAAAACAAAATGAGTTCGTCTGTCAAAAATCTTTTTGAAATTCGAACGATGTTGAAAACGCGTTGATTTGTTAATCAACGCGTTTTCAACTTTTTTATGACTCTTTACGGACAACATCGTCAATAAAACCTTTTTTTTATATGAGAGTTAGTAAAAACAATATTCACTGGCTGGCAACAATATGGTTGGTTGTTAACAACCTTTTGCTTGGCAAACATACGTATTTACCTACTGGACATACAAAACCGTCTTCCAATTATTCTGAGTGCGCCTTATGCCTTCATGTTCGATTATTGTAACTGTCTATCAGACCCATCTTATTGACATTCATGACAGACAGGCTCCACCCGGCGATTAGCAGTAGGGATAAATTCGTAACTAAATTATCATGTTCTATTTTTGTTACTTACATACATATGTGAGGTCTGGTATTTTTCTATTTGGGTTAAATAATTATAAGAAGGGAAATGTGGTTGTCTAGCAATAAAAGGAAATAGGTAAATAAGGCTGCTGTCATAATTATGGGCTATTGTTTGTGACAGCAGTTAAGACGCACAAGCTTCTTTGGTTTAATAAGAAGTTTAGTATAATATAAAAAGAAAATATGTATGTAGTTCCTAATAGTAGTTACTTACTACATTTTTAAGAATGTTGAATGAATTAAAAATCATTAAAAAATGGAGTACTAAAATCTAATACAGTCGATTTTTAACCACAGAGGTTCACTACTTCTTTTATATCATTTTTATAAATTAAAACAACACCAATGGCAGGCCACAAATTATTATTCTAGTTTATTCAAAAGCCAATGAGTAAACAAATGACGAAATAAATCCGTTCGGAACATGAATGTGGCATTCCATTCTCAATTTGAAATTAAACGCATGGATAGCATGATGTTCAGTAATAATATTGGTAGAATTCATTATTGCATTAGTAATTAATAAAATCAGTCAGTTCAGCTTTAGGGAAATCGTATCAACGCTTAACGTGTTTGAGATAAATAATTGACCAGCGTAATTTAATTGTTTGAGGTCGAATGCAGTATTAATAATTAAAAGTACATTAAAAGTTGATTAATAGTTTAAGGAATACTTATTATATTTTTTTGACGAATAACGGCTATAAGACACATTTAGAAAATTAAGAACACAAACTTATAAAGCTAATTTAAATGTTGCTTAATATAGTCCCTGAGGCAATTCAGGAAAAACGTATCCCAAATTTTTAAACTCAATTCATTAACAAAATTAGATTTACCTGCGAACTGCCAAATACGTCCAAGATTACAAAACTTCGCCGCGAACTGAAAGAAAGTTTCTTTTTTGCACTTTTTTTTTTGTTAACACTAAAACACACTCACGAATTTCGCGACAAGAAAGCAATAAATTAGTGATGATTAAAGTTGGAATTTAGAATTAAATTTCGGATAATGTTTATTCGAACTTGAACTTGCGATCGCACTCAACTGGTGGGCGTTCTGTTCGGCGCCTTACTGTCTACTGACGCTCCGGAGGGCGCGCGCTCGAACGACGGCTCGCCAAAGTTTTAGCTGCACCACCCGTGCGCTACTTGCATTGTCGGGTCTAACTATTATTGCGGCTTTACTGATTGTGATGAGCAATTTCAGTAGCCTTGTCAGGGGTGCGCGTCGATTTTAGGTCGGATTTCAGCGGTTAATGCGCTAAAGCGGCTTAATTGTACCGGGTCGTTTTGTTTCCCGAATGAATCCTGCTACATTGAAAGTGAATCGTTTGTAGTACCTATTAAGGAATTACACTTAGAAATTTTGTTATTAAAAGTTTTTTATTTTTGTTTTGCTTTGGTGGTTTGTTTAGAGTTTAGTTTTAACATTTTGCGTTTAAGGTTTCTGTTTAGTTGTATAAAACCAATGTCAGCCATTTTGTATTGCTATTAAACCTTACCAAACATAGCACTCTTTTTGACTGACGAACTACGGTTATTTATGCTGATTGAATTAGAGGCGATGTGTGGACAGGTATTCAATGGCAGATAATTCCAACAGCAGATCAATTATTAATTAGCCTGCAACGTGGTGGGAACATTAATTATTTAGTTTGTGTATTTTGTTTTAGATATTTTAGAACAGTGAAAGCCCAAGAGCCTCCTTCTTTTCAATATATCCAAATGTAAGGTTGTCGGTTAAATACGCGCTATGTGTCATGACCGCTTATTGTACGTTTATACTTGTTTTTTACTTTGTTCATCAACTACCGGAATTTTGGACACAATTAAATTACCTATTGTTCGCGAAAGCCGGCTTTCGCTCGGGGCCAGACGAGTCTTGTGTTTTAATATTTGGTGTACAACAAAATAGGTACTTGTATAGTAAATCTTACTATCCTACTAATATTATAAACGCGAAAGTTTGTGAGGATGGAAAGATGGATGGATGGATTGATGAATGTTTGTTACTCTTTCACGTAAAAACTATTGATTGGATTTTAATTAAATTTGGTATAAAGTTAGCTGACAGCCTGGATGAACACATAGGTTACTTTTTATCCCTGTATTGCCACGGGAACGGGACCTACGCGGGTGAAACCACGGGACGTCGGCTTGTATAAATAATTTTACTGAGCACAAAGTGTGATCATATAAACTACAAAAACATTAAAAGAGCTTTCAAAGAATTAATATAGACAGGTTTTGCGTAACAAATTATTATCAACATTGTAGTTGATAGAAATACTTTGGTAAAAACACTAACCTATTTTAATCAGTGTAGGATATTCGACAAATTCATGCGTTGAAAAATAACGAGTGGATGGCGTTGAAAAATATTTTATCTTTTACGTTAAACTTTATGAAAAAACGGTCAGTGAAATTGGATCAGCGGTTTTGTACTACAAATTGGTATTCGTGTATTTTGTGAATGGATACGACGAAATAGTTATGTCGACTCGGTCTATACCTTTGGCACGAATGCCTGTTGCAAACGAATTGGCGAAACATCAAATTTAATAAAATACTTACGACCCTGCTGTCAAAACAACAATAAATAAATAAATAAATAAATATTCCACGACTTTTCCACACAACGCCATCTAGTCCCAAGCTAAGCTAAGAGCTTGTGTTATGGGTACTAAACAGCTGATAAACATACTTATATATTTCTAAATACATACATATTATAGATAAATTACACCCAGACACAGAACAAATGATCGTTCTCATCACACAAACATTTGTCCTGGGTGGGAATCGAACCCACGACCTCCGGCATAGCAGTCAGGGTCACTAACTACTAGACCAACAGGCCAGTCAAACAATGACAGCGGTATGACGGCCGGGGCTCGAAAACGGTTAAGTTAGTTTTAAGACTTAAGTTATACGTATTGGTGCTAATGCTAATTGTGCGTACCAAATGAATTTAAGCCTAAATGCTGTATTTTTAGTTTTAAATTCGTTCGAGTTGGCTATTCGTTAATATCAAAAGTTCATGCTGAGGGTGCAGCCAGTCGATTCAATAAAAGTCAACTCGTGAAAGCTAAAGTGAAGTGAACTTTCTTATGCCTAGCATTAGTATGGAATGACAGCTTAATCCGCCTTCAGTTTACTTACATTTACACGCGTTGATTTTTACGAAATAGCTGATCACAGAGTTCATAATTTATTCGTTAATTAAACAAACACAAAACAAAAAATAGACTCTTTCAACAAAAAATAGACTTCCTTAATTCCTTGAATTATATTGTGATGTGAATCAAATCATTTATTTCAATTAGGCCATTTAAAAGGCACTTTTGAACGTTAAACTTACAAGTTAAATAAAATTTAATGATTCTAGTTGCCCCTTCCAAAAGGTAGTTTCGTATGGAGAAGAATGGGCAAGAAACTCCATACTTACTCTTTTAAAATAGTTTTTACAATATTTGTATACAATAAAAAATACATTATATGTGAATACGATGTACCTAGAATAAACAAAGTAAAATAAAAAAATAAATAAAAACATAACATACTATGCTAAGATAGATTAAGCATTTTACTATATAAGTATATAATTATGTGGATAGATACATGGTACTCTCACATTTACAAATATTAAAATCACGGATTATTATTTAACAAAAGACTTGAAGACTTGTCATCACTTTTATTGTCGTCTAGCTGCTGCCCATGTAGGTATTGTGTCCGTTAAAAGGTTATTAGTAAGCACTTAATAATAATGACTATTCCGTCAGTTATATTATTTAACGTTTGTACGTATTATAAGTTGTGGGTGGGTGTATTATAAGTACATCTATGCCTTACCCTTAGGCGAATACAGGTGTGATGTTATTTTACTTAATAATATAAAAGACGGAGTTAAAAGGGTCAACAAAAAAAAACACAAAATCTAAATAATAGCTTGTAAAAAAGGAATGATGTCTATGTTGTACAGAGGTCAGCACATGAAGCAATGTGTCGAAATTCTTAGATAGTTTTTCAACTTTATTACAAACATGTTATGGTTCATGTTCAATTGGGAAAATTTGTCATTTTGAGGTAGCTTAATGTGCTGGCGTCTGTATGTAGAATATTGCTGATAAAATAAAAGTTAGAAAATACCTCTGTTTAAAATACACTTTGACCCATTCTTTTATTTTAAATTCCCCAGGTTTATTTATACGTGGAAAATAGATCTCCGTAACTTTGCCTTCTATAAAGAAAGGTTTATACGAAACCAACGTAAGCAGTTCATTTGTATGTATGTGGGTAAAGCGCTTAATGCTTGTAAAGTGGTTCGATCTGTAGATTAGAGAGTGGGTTTCATTGGTTTTTTAAATGGATGTTCAAGCACGTTTGGTCCTAATCAGGTTATAAGAGTGCATGATAGTGTTTTCCTTAATTAACCGACTTTCGTGACTGCCTTGTAGGACTAGAGGTTGTTTGCGTTACTGTTGAGAATGAGGCCCTGGGTTCGATTTCCATATCTTTGATATATATAAAAAAAGATGGAGGCTCTCAATACGGTTGTATGTATTAAGTTTTCCTCATAAAGCTCTGTCATTTTGTGGAGTGATTTGATAAATTCATTAAAATTGGTTTAGTAGTTTGGTTGAAATATTAAAATAAATGGAAATTTTATAAACCATCATAAACAAAAACAAAAACATTATTTTGCTTAAAATTACGAGTACAACCGACTTCATAGAGAAACACTAATGGTTTCGGCTTTACTGGTCTAGTTTTCCGAAACTAGAGTTGTTTTACACCTGTTAGTGATTTTTATAAAGTCGGTTGGATTTGCATGTAAAAAAGCTTTGCTTTCGAAATTGCAACTGGCATAAATAGGCTGAGCTGAACTCCTTCTTAGTGCAATCATCAGACACGCACTGTTCAGTAGTATCTCTCTCTCTCTCTCATAGAAAGCAAGCCTACTTGCTTTCTATAAGAGAGAGAGAGAGAGAAAAAAAATTAAGACCAAAAGTAGTGACGACACTTTTTGCTATAGTTCCGTGCACTTGCGCGTGTTTCTCTGTCTGTCTGTGTCTCTCTCTCTCTCATAGTAAGCAAGCCTACTTGCTTTCTATGAGAGAGAGAGAGAGAAAAAATTAAGACCAAAAGTTGTAACGAAGACACCCAGTGTCCCTTGACACCTATCAAGTTTTTTTAATCTTGTTTTATTTTCCTTCTCACCTTTCTTAATCTTTTTTTATGTTTATTACCCGTATTTGTAAGTCCTCTTGTTGCACCGAATAAACGATTAATCTAAATATTTACATATCTTTACACATACAGTGGCAAGACGAAGCAAGGCAGTTTTAAAGGTGCGTCTTAAACAGCGCGTTTTGTCGCGAGTCGTGCCAGGCCTCGAATTAGATTGTCGTGGCTCGTGAGCCATTGCTTGTCGGTTGTTCAACACGGATCGATGGTGCGCGCGTAGCCAATGGTGCGGTGTGTGTACATGTAGGCTCGCGTTTTGATTAAAGTCGAGCTTATCTACGCGGTTGGCGAAGCTTGTGTGCGTTCGTGTTATCTCGCGCTGTTTAATCGTACCTTAACTGACATATATACAGGGCGTCCCAAGACTTGTTACGAGTAGGTACATGAAGTGATAGGAGGCACCTAATTTAATTACTGTAAATAGAAAGTTTCACTCAATGTAAACTTCATTTTTAATTCAATAACAATACATATAACAATACACATAAAATAATTCGCTTGATACGATCGTGAATCGAACCGGTTTAATTCCAAAAAAAAAAAAAAAAGCCTGTAATTAGTTTTATGGCATCAGTCAATATTTATATCATTAAAGATAAATATTTCTATCAAACTTGATAAATTAAATGAAATTCACAAGCTTCACGCAGCAAAGTCGTGGGTCGCTTTGTTTAGTTAATATTATATTCAATGATAGTAATAGCTTCGAGTTGATAATTATGTTGCCTGAGAATACCTAATCGTACTGCCAGTCTGCGATAGGCCCAAATTTCAACATTAACTTAGCTCTAGATTATCATGTTAAACTAGAAAATTACATTTCGTAAGCTTTATTATTTCTGTGTAGTACCAATAAACTGTCGGTTTCGGCTAATTATTCAATCGGATGCTAATATTATGCGCATAAGTAATATCGTACGCGTTACTTGGCTCAAGTTGAGCGTATGTCCAGAATTAATGAAACGTACAATTTTATAAATTGTTTGTAATAATGGCCTGCTTAAAAGGCTCATTGAACAGGGATGGTGATTTTTTTTTCATAAACTTGGGCCTTTATAGCATGGATGTTTTTCTTCAAAATATTGTGACAACGAGCTGAGATAGGGGCCTTTTTGGCCTTGCACAGGTCTTTTTGTTATTTATTAGGTTAGATAAAGTTTTTTACTGTCAAATTCCTGTCAAATGCTTGTCCCAAATAAATATATATTCTTTCTTTCTTTCTTTTAATGGAGAATGGTAGAAACTGAAGAAAAAGCTGGCGTTTACTTTTACTATCCTGCAAGCCTAGCCATTTTTTTTTTTTTATTTTTTTTTTTTTTCTCCTTTAATCTGCGATCGGCAATCTTGCCATAATCAGATGGGATCTTCGTGAGAGATTATATTTGTGTTGTTCCATTGAACAATCACATTGTCTGATTCATCACTTTGAAAAGCTTTTGATTTTACTGTCTCTTATCCAGGTTCAGGATTTGCCATCTCTTTAAGCGGATTATATCCCCTTGTCTATTTAGGAGGTTCTTGGCCAAGATATTGCTGTGCCTGCTTAGCCTCTGTTTATATGTTTTGCATTTTTCACACAGTTCTTCTTTTACGGTTGTTATATTAAGATGGTCGTGAATTTCTGTGTTTCTGACAAACCAGGGTGCGCTTGATATTGTTCTCAGAGCTAAGTTTTGGAACCTTTGCAAAATCTCGATATTGGAGTTACTTGCCGCACCCCAGAGTTCTATTCCGTAAGTCCAGATTGGTTTTATTATAACTTTATAAACAAGTATCTTGTTGTTAAGAGATAACTTTGATTGTTTTCCTAACAGCCAGGTAAGACTTTTCATCTCTATTAGAGCTGCCTTTTTCTTGGCCTTAATGTGATTGGCCCAGGTAAGCCTTCTATCCAGGTGTATCCCCAGGTATTTAACTGTGTTACTGTTTGGCAGAGGTTTATTTTCCATGTACACTGGAGCACAGTCACCCTTCCGGAGAGTGAAAGTCACTTGAACTGACTTGGTTGAACTAGGTTGTATTCTCCATTTTTTCAGCCAAAGATCGATTTTATTCAATTGAACTTGCAATATTTGAGACGCCTGGCCTGGATCTTTATCACTCGCAAGGCATGCAGTATCGTCTGCATAAGTCGCAGTTATGACGTCATCAGTATTAGGCAGATCAGCGGTAAAGATCGAGTAGAGTACAGGCCCGAGCACAGAGCCTTGTGGAACTGATGCTTTCATCTCATAGATATTAGACAGTTCGTCCTCATATTGAACCTGAAATTTTCTTTGGTGTAAGTAAGATTTCAAGATCATGTAAAAAGAGTTAGGTAGACGAGATTTAATTTTATATAACAGTCCCTTGTGCCAGACTCTGTCGAATGCCTGTTGAATATCCAGGAACACCGCGGAACAGTATTCTTTATTTTCTAGCGACTGTCTTATTTTGTGGACCACTCTATGCACTTGCTCTAGGGTTGCGTGCTTTTCACGGAATCCAAATTGATGGTCTGGTATTATTGCATTCTCGTCAAGGACTGGTCTTAATCTACGTAGACATATCTTTTCAAAAACTTTTGATATGATTGGAAGTAGGCTTATGGGTCTGTACGAGCTTGGTTCGGTTGGGGGTTTTCCGGGCTTCGCTATCATACATATCCGTGATATCTTCCACATTTTTGGATAGTATTGTAATCGAAAGACAGCGTTGATGAGCATTGTTAGAAAGACGATAACTTTTCTAGGTAGACGCTTGAGTATTTCAGCTGTAATGAGGTCGTACCCGGGACTTTTATTGTTCTCCAGATTTCTTATTGTTCTTTTCAGTTCTTTTGGCGTAACCAGTTTGAGTAAAGGTGATAGTTGTTGGTCGCTATTAAGATATTTATCAACTTCCTCTTCAAACTCAGCCATCGACGACTCATTCGGAGTGAAGACCGTAGAAAGGTATTGTGCAAAAAGCTCCGCCTTTTCACTCGCTTTTCGGGCCCAAGATCCAGTATTAGGTTGCCTAAGTGGGGGCACCGATTGTTGAGGTCGTTTAAAGTTTTTAGTTATCTTCCACAATGAGTAGTTATCCTGTTTTCGAGCTGACAGTTTTGTCAGTTTTTCTTGGAACATGGTATTTTGGTTATCACTAATGAGCTCCTTCAGTTCTCTTGCAGCTATATTAAATTTTCTTCTATCCTCTTTCGATTTACTCAAATGAAGTTGCCTTCGCAATCTTCGTTTAGCCTCCAGTTTATGCCTAATCTGTAAGGGGATATTATTTTGAAAAACTGAGGTATCTAGCGTAGGCGTAGCGCGCCACGCTGCAATTTGTATGATATTGGTTATATAGAATGTGGCAAAATCTACATCTTCGTCAGTTTTCAGCTTCAGTTTAAGATCAACTTCTTCCTCTAGGTAGTCTGCAAATGAGTCCCAGTCAGTTTTTCTATTACAGAGGGTTAGTTTTGGCTCTCTCTGGATTGGTGTAACACTAAATGTAGCAATAACTGGTGAGTGGTCAGATAGAGTATCGAATGACGACTCCACGCTAAAGTTGTAATCAGACATGCCTTTGACAATAAAAAAGTCTAGAAGGTCAGGTGTTCTTGTGTTATCAGTAGGCCAGTAAGTTGGTTCGCCAGTCGAGAGCACAGTTTGTGTGTGGGATTCAACACTCTTTTTCAGCTCACGTCCTCTGGTAGTGATGAGTCTAGACCCCCAGTAGGTATGTTTGCAATTCCAGTCTCCGCCACTTATATACCTGTGGCCCAACGTGTTGAAATACATGTCAAACATATCACTCTTGACCTTTTGGTTTGGTGGACAGTATACCGCACTTATGTTGATGGGACCAATTCTTTCATCTATGGTGATTGTGGTCGCTTGCAGCCAATTTTCTTGGAACTTGCTGTGGAGGTGGTGTTTTATGTTATTTTTAATAATAACAGCAGCTCCACCGTGAGATGTGTTGTCAGGGTGGTTGGTGCAGTATACACAATAATTAGTCATCTTAAATAGTTTGCGGTCATTCAGATGGGTTTCAGAAATTAAGGCAATGTCTACTTTATTTATTTTTAAGAGCACTTCTAGTTCCATCTTATTAGGCGCTAAGCCGTTTATGTTCCACATGGCTATACGCATTGAAGTCATGGTTGTTGCTTACTTACGAGAGTTATGATCAAGTTCATCATTGTGCTCATCTGAGATATCAGTTGGTCTATCCTTTCAGTCTGTTTGATTATGAGGTTGATCAAACTATGGCTTTGTTCTATAGAACTGTTGTTCTTTTCCTTTTTGTTGGAAATTGTTCTCTGTGACTCATGATGGTCACTGTTATATGTACTCTTTTGAGTGAAATCTCTAGGGGTTTGAGCTTGTTTAACAGCTTCACTGTATAATTTGAGGTCCCCATTGTTAATTTGACCTACCTTAGGATCTACATTCTCGGGATTCAATTTAGTGTTCTGTGTTTTAGGGTACATATCCATGTTTGCTGTGACTTTTGTTTTTATTTGTTTTTGCTTGTTTCCCCATTTTCTTGCAGCAATTTCCTTGTAGACTTGACATCCTTTATAGCTAGCGGGGTGGCTTCCTGAACACAGAGTACATACTGCAGGGGTATTCCTGTCCATTGTACATGTAGTTGTTTTATGCTCACCAGCACACTTTACACACCTGTAGGGTCGCATACAATTGTTCTTAGTATGGCCATACTGCTGACATCGCGTGCACTGGACCACTGTGTTTTTCCTTTTTGGATCTTCTATTGCTATTTTTTGATGATATATATATTTGATCTCTTTAACCTTTCGGTTGTTTTCGTGGGGGAATAGGTTAACAAAGAATGTGTTAAGTGGTTCCTTGGTACCATTGGCACGAGCTGTCACTATTTCACCTTTGACTTTATTGCCCGTTTTTTCGATTGCTTCTATTATGGCATCTTTGGGAGTGCTGTAATGCAGGTGTTTAATGACAATTCTCATGCCCTTTTCATCCTTTTGGGTGAAGGTGTGCCCTATGAGGCCTTTAGCTCTTATGTGTTCTATTAGTTGTTTGTATGTTACAATAGAGGTAGTGGAAATAATTAACTGGTTTTTGGTAACCACTTTGTATGTATAGTCGGTTTTTTCGACCACTTCTTCGAGAAACTCAGTTAATTTCGCTAGATCTTCTATGCCGTAGAGCATTATAGGCGGAGGTTTGGAAGGTTTTTTAGTTTCATTGGTGTCGTTAGGAATCTGGGGCGGTTCATCTACGTTTAACAACGAGAAGCTGTTACTTGTGTTTAAGTCTAGTGCTCCAGTTTCTTGCATAGTTTGAGTGTTAATTCCTCGGTGTTTATTTAGTTCTTGTTCCCTTGACTGTATTCTCTTAGCAGAAATTTTGTTTGTTTCTGTCTCATCAGGAGATCGATTTCTCTTTTGTTTTTGTATGGGGACTCTTTGCCATGGAACCGACGACGCAAGCCTAGCCATATTACAAATTCTATGTCTATTATCGTTATCGTTAAAAAGATAATAGAAAGAAAATGGCGTATATGGAATCAGCTGTGTGTCAACTGTCAAGGGTATTTCATTTTAATATGGCTGAAAATGAAACACAATTGACAGTTGACAAACAGCTGATTCCATATACGCCATTCTCTTTCTATAATAGAAATGGAATAGAAATAGAATTTGTAATATGGCTAGGCCTGATGATAGCTACTTTACTTCGTTTACGTTTCTATAATGTTTTTCTTTTTCTTTTGATCATTAGCAGTAATATTTTTTGGAAAGATATTACTTTGTACCCCAACGGCTTCAGCTTCCAGTTTAAACTGGAAGCCGACGCCAACACGGTTGGGAAAAGGCGAGGCAGATGATGATGATGATGTGTTTTAGATGATGATGATGATGTGTGTGTGTGTGTGTGTGTGTGTGTATGCGTGTATGTGTAGTATACAGACACAGTTATTCCTTACTGGACATCTGAACATCTGAGCTTTGCATGTTTCAATTTCTATTGGAGACCCAATGTGGTGTTAAAGTGTATCTGTGTGTATTTATTATGTACATCCATTTCAAGTATATTTATGTTAAGTTGTAAAATCTGGAGCAATGTGTTCTCAATACTAAGACGGAAGTTGATCGCAGCGACACAGTAACTTTTGTAGCTATCTTTGTTATTTATAGGAATTGTGTCAATATGTTGAGTTCGATAATGAAACATTTCACCTTTTCAACTGACAAAAAAGAAGGTTTTTTGCGTTACCTCATAACTCCGTTGTTTTTGGACCAATTTCTAACAATTGTTTAAGTTTGAAAGAATATCCAAGAAAAGAATATGTATTCACCGTGTGGTTTCATTTGAATTTCATCGAAATCAGTTTGGTTGTAATATCAAAAATAAATGGAAATATATTAAATCATGTACAGACGCCAGCACATCAAGTTACCCCAATGTGTAAAATTTTCCTAATTGAATATGAACCTTATTCTGTTTGACACAAAGTTGAAACGCGATCAAAGAAATTTGACACTTTGGGGTAACTTGATGTGCTGTCGTCTGTACATGAACAAACATCCTAAAAATGTCAAGATTAAAAAAAAATCATAACAAAAATATATCGACTTCATAAAAAACACTAACCGGTATAAAATAACTCCAGTTTCGGAAGTCTGTGGCTAATAAATATTGAAACAAAAACCACAGACTTACGAAAGTAGAGGTATTTTTCACCTGTTACTGTTTTAAATGAAGTCTGTTGTATTTTGTTGTAAAAAAGTTTAGTAGATTTATTATTATTTTTACTTACAGCAGAATTGAGAACATCCACATTTTTTTAAAGTTGCTCGATAAAAGCAATATGATATCATTAAAATCGTAGATCTGAATAACTAAGTAAAAGGGAAAATCGTAACTAAACAAAGCCATGAAATATATGGTGCGTGCCTAAGGTTTTCCTTTCCTGTTCCACATTGATTGTGTAAGTATGTATGTTTGTAAGCGGAGTACATTTTGTGGTGCGTGTAAACGTTACATTTCATTACTCTTGAGTAAATACTTGGTAGCTTTTGTAGGTGATTTTCATTGCGTGTTACAATTGTCGCTTTCAGTTGAAAAATAAATTGTGTAACACTTTTAATAGGGTCCTTAAAATAAACGCGTTAAAGTTCATTTAAAATATGTCAAGCGTGTTAATTACAAGTATGTTGCTGTAAGTTGTATCGAGTTCTAAGGGGTTAAAAAATAATGTGCAAGGCAATTTCGCTTGCACGCAATGTCGTGTCGTATGCATATCTTTGTTTTTTTTTTGGCTGGTTTTTCATGCCACCACACACAGTACTATAGCATCACGCCTATATTGCTTGACGAGTTAGACAGGTTAAACACAGGTGTGTATAGTACACACACACATTTACCAGTTAAGTTTAAGTCACACGTAATAGGGATCGGGGAACAATAGGTTATGGGCTATTTTATAAAATTTTAGTTTGAGTCTCTCATCTAGATTACATGTGAAAACATTCGTTATTTTTTGACAACGTGAAAAAAATATTGTTTTTCTTTTTTCACGTAATCATTAAATAAAGGCATACATCGAGTCAAAATGTCACATGACGTCACTAGCCAGTACAGTTTATACTAGGTAATGACGTTACAAGCCCCCTCTCCTCAACTGTGATGCGCTTTATCTAAGCTGTTTTCCGTCAATTTCACTTGATGGAAATCATCAATCAAAAGTAAAAAATAGATACGTGTCGAATATTTTCTTGTAATCTAGATGAGGGACTAAAACTAACATTTTGTCAGCACATTGTCTAAGATCTACAAATGACAGCTGGGACCAACGCCTTAACGTGCTTTCCGAAGCGATCTACGTACCAACCTCGGCAAGCGTCACTTAATCTTCCATCGACCAGTGCGAGTTTTTTTATTTAGCCACCAGCCCCAAATATTGCAATAAGACTATAATAGTATAGTATAGTATAGTATAACGGGCCGGTGTCCGCAACTCCACGTCAAAGCGCGTATTTTGCGTGCGGGTGGGAGACTATTCTAACCATCCCAATTCCCCGAGAAAGGCCAGCAGTGCCCCGATGTTGCTGGCTATCTCGCGGAGAGTACCTGGGTTACCTAAGTACTTTGCCCTGTATGTTGCAACCACTGGGCAGTGCAGAAGCACGTGGGCTGCTGTCTCGTCTTCCTCCATGCAGGCACGACACAGGGGGCTGTCTGTGACTCCTAAGACAAAGAGGTGTTTATTAACACGTTGACTGCCAACCTACGAGTATACTCGTAGTACAAGATCTGGGCTCCACTGCCAACTACGAGTATTCTCGTAGTTGATTGTATGCGATTTCTAACGAATTCTAAACAAGTGGCAGTGAAAGGAGGGCGGGGTTACATTTTTTGGCATTTGAAGTAAAACATTATTTAATCAGAAAAAAAAGTTTAATATAATTTTTTTTGGGTACATCAATGTGAAATCAAAAAGGAGTGATATATTTTAGAACAATTTTCTACGCATAAAGCAGGTTTTTAGGACATACCGGACAATAATAAATTGTTAATTTGCGTTTTTTTTCTTTTGTGCAGACACGACTCGGTTTCGTCAGTGGTAGTGGTAGTGGTCGTTTGTGTGGGTGGTAGGTAGATGCTCTAATATATACTTACTCTTAGTATACTTTGCAAATGTTTCGCCTTAAAGATGTTTTAAGACTTCAACTTTGAACGAAAGGGCATCCAATTTCTTTGCCGGAGGAGGATTGGCTTGTTGGTTGTAGATCATGCAGGCGTTGTGAATGTTTAGGTCAAAAATGTGTATCGCTAGTTTTTCGTACCAAAAAAAAAAAGTCTTTCTAAGAGCTGAGTAATATGACAGCATTTGGTCTGAAAGATCGATCCTGGACATTTCCTTATTGTAAGTACCGGAGCAATCGCGCGGCGCCCGCAGTTGCACATTGACAGAGCCAGGAAGCGCACTTTTTCGCGCAAAATTATTTACGACTATACTCGTAGATTGGCAATAGGTAATAAAAATCCTATCTCATTGCCATACTACGAGTTAACTCGTAGTTTGAACTAGGTTCCACTGCCAACTACGAGTATACTCGTACCTACCATTTTGTATGGTGGCAATGGGCATTAAAAAAAGTTACTACGAGTATACTCGTATGGCAGCCAACGTGTTAAAAGAGCCGTGTCCGGTAATAGCGGCTGTTACTTTGCGCAGCTGTGGTTTGGTCAACCGAAGCGCGCGTTTAGTGAGGCGGCCGTCGATAGCAGGAAGTGCTTCCTTGGCCTGCCTACACTCGCCGTGGTCTAGCCACAGCTTGTGGTGTTGTTCACTAGTTCGTTTCCTTACCAGTGTGCGTAGGTATCCGAAAGGGAGTGGTACGATGGGTTCGGGTCCCACCGCTGCCATGCTCGATCCCCTTCTAGCGAGTTCGTCCGCAGCATCATTGCCCCGGGAATCGCTGTGTCCTTTGACCCATTGGATGGTTATATTATTGAGATTACCAACCTGGTTCAGGCGTTGGTGACACTCGTATATTAACCCAGAGTTCACTGTGTGGTTGTTTAGTGCTAGCAGTACAGCCATGCTGTCCGAGAGTATGCGAATTGAGTGGTCCACAACCTCCCTGGCTAAAATGGCAGATGCCGCCAGAGAAATGCCCATGCATTCTGCCTGAAATACCGTGTTGTGGGCCCCCAAAGGTTTGGCTATGTGGATGTTGAGATCCTCCGAGAAGACTCCAGCCCCAGTACCAGTACCTGTTTTAGATCCATCCGTGAAGATCCGTAGTTCTGCGGGGTTCAATCCCTCGCAGCGGTCATCTTCGTGGAGCTGAATTTTGTATTTCTTATCGAATACGAATTGTTTAGGTACCCGATCGTTTGTTGTTTTCGCCAGGGGGAACTCATTATAGAATCCCTCCAGTACCGCGGTGTGCTGTGTTTGTCTCTTGCTCCAGAGTTGAAGTGTTTTAACACGTTGACTGCCAACCTACGAGTATACTCGTAGTACAAGATCTGGGCTCCACTGCCAACTACGAGTATTCTCGTAGTTGATTGTATGCGATTTCTAACGAATTCTAAACAAGTGGCAGTGAAAGGAGGGCGGGGTTACATTTTTTGGCATTTGAAGTAAAACATTATTTAATCAGAAAAAAAAGTTTAATATAATTTTTTTTGGGTACATCAATGTGAAATCAAAAAGGAGTGATATATTTTAGAACAATTTTCTACGCATAAAGCAGGTTTTTAGGACATACCGGACAATAATAAATTGTTAATTTGCGTTTTTTTTCTTTTGTGCAGACACGACTCGGTTTCGTCAGTGGTAGTGGTAGTGGTCGTTTGTGTGGGTGGTAGGTAGATGCTCTAATATATACTTACTCTTAGTATACTTTGCAAATGTTTCGCCTTAAAGATGTTTTAAGACTTCAACTTTGAACGAAAGGGCATCCAATTTCTTTGCCGGAGGAGGATTGGCTTGTTGGTTGTAGATCATGCAGGCGTTGTGAATGTTTAGGTCAAAAATGTGTATCGCTAGTTTTTCGTACCAAAAAAAAAAAGTCTTTCTAAGAGCTGAGTAATATGACAGCATTTGGTCTGAAAGATCGATCCTGGACATTTCCTTATTGTAAGTACCGGAGCAATCGCGCGGCGCCCGCAGTTGCACATTGACAGAGCCAGGAAGCGCACTTTTTCGCGCAAAATTATTTACGACTATACTCGTAGATTGGCAATAGGTAATAAAAATCCTATCTCATTGCCATACTACGAGTTAACTCGTAGTTTGAACTAGGTTCCACTGCCAACTACGAGTATACTCGTACCTACCATTTTGTATGGTGGCAATGGGCATTAAAAAAAGTTACTACGAGTATACTCGTATGGCAGCCAACGTGTTAAGGCGTACAGCCGTCGTTGTCGCTTCCTGCTGTATGAACAGATGAAGCGGTGGGAGCCCCAACATGGCTTCGAGAGCCACAGTCGGAGTAGTCCTCATGCAGCCTGTGATCGCCATGCAGGCGAGCCTTTGCAAGCGTTGCAGTTTGTTGCAGGCTGTAGTTAATTTGGTGCGGGGCCACCAGACCACTGCCCCATAAGTGATCATAGGTCGGATCACCGCACAGTACAACCAAAGTATAATTTTAGGGGATAGGCCCCACTTCTTACCTATCATCCTCCTGCATTGCCAGAAGGTAATGCAGGCCCTGTTTATTTTATTGTCTAAGTGGCTACTCCAGTTTAACTTGCTGTCTAGGATGATTCCCAGATATTTGACCTCATTGGCTAACTGGAGTTCTGTATCAAAAAGTTTGGGTAGGCGATAAGGGCCTAGTGTTCGTTTTTGGGTAAACATGACTAGTTCAGTCTTCGTGGGGTTCACTGAGAGGTCGAACTCTCTGCACCAACGTTCAACGATGCGTAGTGCCTGTTGAGTGAGGTCGCAGATTGTCCCCGTCACTTTCCCCGAAATGAGGATAGCGAGGTCGTCGGCATACCCTATAGTGTAGAAATGGTTCGCGTTGAGTTTCGTGATGAGGTCATTTATCACCAGATTCCAGAGGAGCGGGGATAGTACGCCACCTTGGGGGCAGCCTCTGGCTATCATGGCCATCTGCTGTTCTACTTCAAGTCGAACCACTCGTTTACTTAACATATTAGTAATCCAGTCTGTCAGTACCTGTTCTACTCCGTGACGAGAGAGCGCGGTGTTGATGCTGGAGAAGTTTGTTTTATCGAAGGCTCCCTCGATGTCTATGAAAGTGCCCAGGCAAGTGCCCTTCTGATGAATCGCCTCTTCTATCCGGCCGACCACTAGATGGAGGGCTGATTCCGTGGACTTACCCGAGCTGTAAGCGTGTTGGTTAGTATGGAGTGGAATAGTTTTCAAAGCGCCGTCCCTCAGCTCTCTCTCGCACATTCTCTCCATGGTTTTAAGGAGGAAGGAGGTCAGGCTGATTGGTCGGTGGGATTTGGCGTTAGTATAGTCACTCTTACCTGGCTTAGGAATGAATATGACTTTCACTTCCCTCCATCCTTTTGGAACGTATCTGAAAGCCAGACACGCTCTCATTACGGGTACCAGTCTGCTGGCGACAGAGATTCCACCCCACTGCAGTAAGGCAGGAAAGATTCCGTCCGGACCAGCCGCCTTGAAAGGATGGAAGCACCGGATCGCCCACTGGAGTTTTTCCAGCGTTATGACTTTGTGTGCGTAGCGCCAGTCGTTTTCTGACGGTGTTTGGGTTACCTCTGTCCAGTCGATATTCTGTGTAAAAGCGCAGCCTGGGAAGTGAGTTTCAATAAGGACGCGCATTGCCTCTTCTGGTGAGGTGGTAAGTGTGTTGTCGGGTTTGCGGAGATCAGCGGGCCCAGTCGTGTTATGCTGGGCCAAGATCTTCCTTACCCTGTTTGCTTGTTGGCAAGATTCGATATTGCCACAGTATTTTCGCCATCCAGTGGAGCTCCTGTATCTGATGCATTTTTTATAGCATTTTTTGGCCGCATAGTACGCGTCCCAATCCTTATCAGCACAGGTGTTCATGGCTCTGTTTAGGGCTGACCTTACCTTCCCGCGCTTGCGTTCCAGATCCGCTCCCCACCATGGTTGCTTCCCTGGTGTTGTGGGCGGATTGGTCTCGGGGCAGGATAAATGGTAGCTGTCTAGCGTAGATTTAGTGAGATGACTTACACGCTCGTCGATCTGCGGTGTGTCCTCGTAGGTCATCCCGTAGTTTGTTGACGAAAGTTTGGTTTCGAGGTTGCGTGTGTAGGCAGCACGGTCCGTGTTACGCGGGTTTCGCCGTGGTGGTGTTGGTGTTACACAGACCTGAATGTCGAAGCGGATCCATCTGTGGTCCGAGCAGGAGGCCTCCTTAGAGACCTGCCAGCCGGTGGTGGTGGCCGCTGCACCCTCCGATGCCAAAGTGAGGTCTATGATAGTTTGGCTACGTCTGTTTACGAAGGTTGGTTCAGAACCTGTGTTTAGTAGGGTTAGGTTTGTTGTAAATAGATAATCTACTAAGGCCTTACCCCTTGCGTTTTGCGTGTCCATGCCCCACAGAGGATGATGAGCGTTCGCGTCAGCTCCTATGACAACTTCAAGCCCTGTGCTCTCGCAGTAAGTCACGAGGCGGGCGAGGTCGTGCGGCGGTGGCTCATCCTCCTCGGGCATGTAAGCAGAGGCGAAGACCACAGTTGCTATTGTGTCCCCTCGCTGTATCAGTAGCCTAGCTGCAGAGACATCCCTGCAACAGAAATCTGTTAGTGGCTGTATTTTGATGTTACGTGTCACATAGATGCACGATCTTGGTTTATCGTGATCTGTACTAACTAGGAGCTTACCACCAAGATTGGAGAGTCCTTGTATATGGCCCGCCCTAATCCACGGCTCCTGGATTAAGGCAATGGCCGTGTGCTGAACCTCCAGCCACTTCCGCAGCTGAGCCGTCGCGGTCTGGCTGTGGTGGAGGTTGGCCTGCAGGACCTTACAGGTCGACGAAGGGGACGCCATCGCTGGACGTTCCTTCCTCGTCTCCTGCTAGCCGAAGCCCGGCAAACAGGTCGCCCGCGTCGAAGCCGTCCTCCTCCAGGTCAGAGGCCGAGGACAAGGTGATGTCCCCGAGCTCCTCACCCGAGAGGACGGCGTCCACGCCGGCGGCTGAAGGGGCGGCTGGCGCTGCTGCTGCAGACTCAACCGCGGGTGTTTCCGCGGTGCTTGTGGGGGGTGGAGTTGCCTCCACCGCCTGTGTGTCGGCGCTGGCTACAGCGGTCGGATGTCCCTGAGGGACGTCGACAAATCTGCCGTTCGGACCCTGGAATTTCACGTACGCGCTCGGCCTTCATCAGGGTCGGAATTTGGTCCTCAGGGACCCCGACCACCACGTACCACGCCTCGGCTTGTTTATAAGCGCCCTGCAGCACCCACTCCCTAACGCCAACCCAAGGGTTCTGGTAGCACAGAGTGCGCCCAATTTTGGACGGCTCTGTGAAGATCCCCTGCTCGTCAGGGATGGAGATTCCGCATCTCACCCGGCGCCCGATGTCCGCCTGCCTCCTGATCACTAGCGTAGTGCTAGGGAGGGGAGGCAACTCGGAGATTAACTTCCTTAGCCAAGCTAAGGTGTGGTCGTTGCCGCACCACAGTCTGAGGGCCCCGCTGCTGAACACCGGCCTCGCTCTGAAGGTCGGTGCAGGTGAGTCCTGTGTAGGGGAGGAGGCCTCGTCGACTATCTTCGCCTGGATAGCCGCGAGTACCTGGTTTGATACATCCCTGCTGATGTGCCCCGTCCGGTCGCAGGTGACTGCGACATCCAGGTCGGAGCTAACTGCTTGGGCGTAGCTTTTGTTGGCGTCCCGTTTAGATGTTTCAAGACGCGGCCGCTTGCGCTCTCCTCGAGGTGACGAGGTCTCGTTGAGAGCTCGCTTGGCCGCGCTCTGATCCTTCTGACCGGGTTGCGCTGTTGTGTGCGTGGCTAGGTCCCGGTCGGCTAGTGCTGGCCACGGCCTGCGACCGCTTGCCTGCGGAGAAGTTGACATTGCCACTGGTCGGTTCTACCCGGCCCGCGGCGTTAGCCTGTTTAGGTTGTGGAGTCTTACCCTTCCACAGTGTCTGCCGCTGCCTCTGGGACGGCCTGTTCTTCCTCTTCGGTTTGTCCGTCGAGGGGGCCGGGGCAGCCTGCACTGAGGGTTCAGCGCGGTGGTGTTTGTCCTCCTTCCTGCCTTTGTGCCTGCTCCTCTGCACCTGCCAGGTTAGCGCGAACGCGTCACCTGTGGTGCTGGTCTCCACCGGTTGTCCAGTGACGGCCACCGACGGGGGAGCAGTAGGCGGGGGACGATGTTTGGGGGGAGCCCAGCCAGAGGAATTAACCTTCGTGGCGGGCTCCGCACCTGAAAGAGAAGGAGGAGAGGTACTGGTCCCGAGCAGCGCCATCTTCCTCCGTTTATTACGGGACTTGGATTTGGTCTTGGCAGCGGTTCTCGCCACTACCAGACCTGTAGCCGCACTGGAGCTCGCTGCGTAAGCAGCAGAGCATCCGGGGGCTGGAGAATCCTTGGCTTTCGCCTCCTCTCCGGTGTGTGTATGTGCAGTTTGTGAGTGTGAGTGTGTGTTGGGTGTGCGTGTTTGTGTGGTTGTTGTGTGTGTGTGAGGTGTGTGTGTGGTGTGTGCGTCGTATGGTCTTTGGGTGTCCATAGTTTAGTGTTTAAAATTCATCTCTCCGGCTTCCCACCCTCCTTGGAGCCCGCACCTGGGAACGTCTCGCTACAAACTAGCTCGGCCGTTAGGACTACCTTCGAGATATAGGGGCGTGAGGCTGGCTTACAGTGCGACATCAGGCGCTTGATCAGGTTGACGACTAATCAACCTTCACTTACACCTTCAGCATGACCTTCACCCACCGCTTTGGCCGTCCGAAGACGACCTCCGCGGACCTCCCACCCCTCGCCGTGGCCCTCTGACGGGACACTATGGCCATTTCCCTACCCTTGGCTACTGGGTAGGGCCACCGTTTCGCTTGAAATCCAGACCAAAGAGGGCGTGTTGCGTCACGGACGCATTACCGCCAGCGCCGCTCGGCTCAACCCTCCAGGACTCCTTCATCCCCGCTTACGGCGCTCAACTGCGCAGGTCCTAGCGCAGGTGACCAAATTTACCTACTCGACGCCAGCTGAGTTTAGTGGCGGCCGAGCCCACGCCCGCTCGGTCACGGAGGGTCATGGTTAGGTTAAAAATCGCCTGGTGGTTTTTGTTACGTCTATTTCATAAGGAACTAGACCAAGAACAGGGCGGCAACCACGTGAAGGAGAACACACCAGACTTGCCTTAAGGATCTACACGACCGTAGCGCTCCCCCTCAAGACCTCGCCACCCTACCGCCTCTGAGGGAGACAGTAAGGTAGGCTTGTATCTATACTACCAAACAAAGCATAAGCAAAGCATGTCGTTGTGCAATCGCAAAAGCATAAATACAAACCCTCCCCAAGACTATAATATTGCTGTACCTAGTTATCTGAACGTTAACGAAGTCAAAGTTGTCTTGGGACATCTTAATATGGTCTTGACTCAGTTCGTTAAGCCTTAAGATGAATATCCACTAGAACGGAGACGAGCTGAGCAAAGCGGAGACAGAAATCAATCGAACGCAAATAAAATGAAAGACACAGATGTGGATTTTAACCAATCAAGGTGCCTAGACAAAGACAACATAATTGGCAAAATGTGGCAGTACTTCAAATACACCTCTGCCCACGCTTATATAGGGGCGTGATGTTATTATGTTATGTAGTATAGAAGTTCTCACTAGGAAGCAGTGGTTTTGGAAATCGGACCATCACATCGTAGCTACTCATTAACAATAACGAAGCTCGATAAATCCGACAACAATGGAATTCAGCATTTCGAAAGTTTTTGTTAATTCCATACATTTCGGATTTAGTGAACTTTGTTACGGCTAATGAGAGTCTGACTATTGAACACGTTTTAAATAGCGATTTAGTGTTAACTTTAGGTTTTTTCTTGTATATTGAGTGTGTAGTAGTAGTGAATTTTTGATTAAAAAAAACGCACCTTATTTATGTTTTATTTACTTCAAGCACACTAATGCACAGAGGCGGACTTAATGCCATATGTACATATTTTGTACCAGTCAACCTTTAGATGATGCAAATAAAAGCAATGGTAGGTGTAATTTTAACCTTTATAATGTGCAAGAAGAAAATTTTTAATCAAAATTCAAAAACATTAGAAATGAAGTCGCAATCTCATCTCTCAATTTCAAAAACATGACAAAAAATATAAACCTATTTTAATCTTGACTATGAATATGGGAATTGTCTATCTAGTCTTAACCAATCAGCATCTAGTTCTCTACATCTTCGCACTGCTCGTTCCTCTGCTGCAGTGTATTTTTACCCTGGAAACATCTGCTGTACATTGCTTTAACGTTACAAGATACCAGCTAGCACTAAATAAGTTTTATAGTTGTTCCAACACGAAACTCGGACCGTAACGTTCAATAACATGAATAATTTCAGTAAGTTATGTATCTTAGGAGGAAACTAAGGAAGCCTCCGTTCGGAAGCTGAAGTAGTAAAGTTGGTAATAATATTTTGATACCTCCTACCAATGTGAAATTGAACAATTAATATCTTTAATATTTACCGAGCCTTTTCATGAGATATGTGGTGGCGCGAAGGGCTATGTAAGCTATGATTAATGGACTATATTTTGCGATGCGATCATAAAACAATTGACAAACGCTTTGGCGATAGGTATTTCGAGTTGCGGGGGGTGTGGGAACAACAGAATACAACCCGATAAATAGGGAGGGAAAGCACAACCCTTTTACTCCAGCCACGTGCTCGTGTCGTCGCCGGGCCGGTGCAGTTTCCAGGTTCAGGAGCAGTTGGGCTTCACGCTATTGTTCTCACACGTTAAGCACAAACACAAACTGGTTTTAAACGTTTTATTACATGCGAAAATGCGGTAATTCCAAAGTTATCAATATTTTCAAGCGGAGCGGGCCGACGCCATTGCGCACGCGATGCGATTCAATCCGGAAGTAATTTTGCGACAAATGGCGGGGCTAATCTTCTTGTTCACTCGCGAGGTATGTGCGGGAAAGGGATGGGTATAGGGGATAGCGGATGTCAATCATATTTTTGAAAGTTGGCGCCCAATATGTTTAGGTAGGTTTCCAAATGCTGTTAATAATAATTTTACATGAAAATACTGCCTATCTGACAACCACCCACAACCCATTAAGTGGTAACCCAGAGGCCCTTGACTTGATATACCCTTTCGAAATCATCACATATTTACTTCTCCAATTAGTTATTAAAAGTCCCGGCTGTCATTTGTAGATCGTAGACAGTCGATACTGGCAGACAAAAGCCCGAAAGTCAGACCAATGGTTTTAACTAAGGGTATTGAATTACCAAGTATCCGAGTTATTCGTCATCTCACCCGACCAAATCTCGCCCGAGGGGGGGCGATGGCACAAAATAATTTAATTCATTTTTCTTGTCGTCAACTCCCACGACACTTAAAATCATTGCTAATTTGGTACAGTCAACTATAAAAGTATTTTGGAGTTATGTAGCAAAATAATGAGTTTACAATAAAATAAAACAAAATTACAATTTAAATAATATGTACATATAATAATCAACAACCTAGAATAAAAGACTACTTATTTATCATTATAATGCATCAAGTGTTAAGAAGAATTAAACGGATCCCTTTTTTGTAGACTTCTTTGCTCTTGTCAACATATTATATAAATAATCGATTCTGTGTGAAATGTATTTTATATTTGACTGTACTTTACACCGTCGTGCGAGTTGACGAATATAAGAATAGGTAAATTAAAAAATGTGCTGTCTCCCCTGATCGGGCGAGTTAATTGAGGGCGAGTTGATGAATAACTCAAGTATCCGGATTATGAACGTCAAATAGGTAGTCGCTCCAAGTAAAATACTGCAGGCCTAGCCATATTACAAATTCTATGAACTATTATAGAAAGAAAATGGCGTATATGGAATCAGCCCCCCTAGCCAAGTTACAAACGATTCGTATCTATTCTCTTTCTACAATCGAGAACGCCTCAAATCCCTTTGTTTTGACCACGTGACTTAGCGAAAGGTGATAAGTCACGTGGTCAAAACAAAGGGATTTGAGGCGTTCTCGATTGTAAAAAGAGAATAGATACGAATCGTTTGTTACTTGGCTAGGGGGGCTGCTGTTTGTCAACTGTCAAGTGTATTTCATTTTCAGCCATATTACAAATTCTACTCGGTAACACTTGACAGGTGACAAACAGCTGATTCCATATACGCGATTTTCTTTCTATTGTCGCCTTATCGATTACGATAATAGAAATAAAATTTGTAATATGGCTAGGCCTGCTGTTCTTCAGAAGTATCTGCTTACGAATTAAATATTTAAATTGTTTGACAGGGAATAATAGTTCTATGCACATTTCTTCCCTCAAGGAAATAGAAAAATTATGTAATGTTATGTTAGAACTTAGTCAGAGTATTTATGATGCACATGGGTCTCAAATTTGGCTTTACGTATCGTCGAGAAATATCTCCCAGGCATGGTTGGTTTCCTAACAATGATTTTTATTAGTAAGTACTTTTAAAACGTATGCTTAGATGGTTTGGTGACGTTGAAAGGATGGATGAAAGGCGACTAACGAAAGGTATTTACAAAGCAGATGTAAGTGGGAACGCTGGGAGGGGACACCCTAGAAGGACATACATAGACCTTATTGGTGAGGTTCTTCAGAAAGGTTAGGTGCGTAGTACTCGCAACCGGCGTGTGTGTATGATAACATGTATGAATGTAAACAATGCAAAAGAAGTATGTAAGAATCGTAGCGCATATGGCGCTCTGTAGTTATTGCCTACCCCCATGGGAAAAAGGCGTGAGTTTATGTATGTATGTGTGTATCAGTAATTTTTGTGATGGAACGGATTATTGTATTCCTAACACGGTCTTCAAGATTGATTCCCAGAATACTCCGTTCTATTATAGCTCTCTGGCAAACCTCGAGCGTGGCCCTCTGCTGAATAGTCAAGGACCATGTTTGAGAACCATAAGTGAGGATGAACAAATAAAATATCTAATTTGGTGCAGTCGTTACGAAGTTACGCGCGTAACGTGTTAATTACAATACGCACATGAATCATGAATCCAAAAAATCATGGTGCGTTCTCTGGGTTCGAACCCGAGACGTACCTACGCGTATGACTTGGCAATATGTCCACCTACAATAAAGAGTATTCTATTCTATTTTGTTATAGAGAAAAGACGTTATAATACGCTATATTACACATTTCTTAAGTCCTGTTAAAATATTGACGCGTCGTTGACGACTTAATACTCCATTACCCCGGACTACGAGCGCCTTATCATTTATGCACTGATGCACTTCAGACGCGACAGACATTAGTGTTAACTAGTTCTAGCAGTTTGGGTTCCGTATTAACTAGTCAATTACCGCAATCCAGACACAATTAAATTACTATTGTTTGCGGACACCGGTGTCCACGCGGAGCCTAATGAGTTAAAGGGCATCAGTAACGAGGGCGTAAAGCAGATCAACTTTTACACGACTGCCCCAAAAAAGGAGTGTTATTTTTCAAGGTTCTTGTATGTATGTGAGTTTCTTTAATCTACCATAACTTTTTAATTACTTAACTGATTTACATGCATGGGGTATGGTTAGAAACCCTGCATTGCCCCAAGAACATAGACTATTGAAAAAGTATAAAAATGCAATGTGGTGGATACAATAAATGAAATAAATGAACACCCTCCTATTTTTAAAATCTCATGTGATTATTGCTTAGGATTCGGTTTCGACACGATTGGTCTAAGGACCAATCTGTAGAATACATTGTGTATATAAAAAGTCCCCCGATTGCGATAAAAAAACTGGTTTGTTTCTGAAGTTTTTTTCGAGACATCGTGTTTAGTCATTGAGTGAATGTAAAAATAATATCTTGTTTTTTGCTTTTTAGTTCACTTTTTTTGTCAGGGAAGTCGTGTTTTTACTTTTTTTTAATTTAAAATTTTTGTTTCATCCATCTATCGAAAAAGTTATAAAAAATAGTTTTTTTTTATTCTAATAAATCCTAACAGTTATGTTGTCATCAATAAAATACTGAGACCATCAAGTTCTAACAAAATTTAAAACAGCAATATCCCATAGGCGTATACTACCACTCAACCTTTAAGTAAGGCAGAGAAAAGCAGTAGTAGGTGCAATTCGAAATACAAACAAAACGATACTTATACATACCAGTATTTTGTTTTGTGCATAAATATTTACACAATATAATACATAATTCACAAAGGGACAATAAGATGAGAAAACATTAGCGCTGTGAAGATACTACTGCCAACTTCTTACGAATATGCTCGCGAACTTAAGTATGGAGTTTCTTGCCCATTCTCTTCATACAAAACTAAGTTTTAGCATGAGCAATTAGAATGGTATATTTAATTTATTTAACTTTTAAGTCTGAAGTTTCTAGTTACCTTTTGTATGGACTGTTAACTTTCTTACATGACATGATCTGACCACCTCCACCTCCACCTCCACCTCTGAGTTTCTTTCGGTGTTCCTTCTCAGAGTAGGCGGATACTGAAATACGATCCTGACCTTCTAGCTATTTTACCTTATATCAAAACTAGCCCTTAACATCCCATTAAAATTGTCTCATAGAAAACTTTACAGGTTTATATGGTGTTGACACAATACCTTCAATCTCAATTTGCTGCTTTACAAACGCCCATAGACATCCATTTGATTCCCCCTCAGGGGTTGAGCAGCTCTTAACCTTAACTTAACTTAAATTATTTTGTTCTTAGTCTGAGACTAACGAAAACAAATACTTGAAAATTGGTTTTAGAGTTTGGGTTCCGTCGTTTGTAAATAGATTTTATACAGGATGGAAGGGATTTATACGGCTTTCCGGACACGAGTTCTGCAGACGATTCTGATCTCTGACAGCGTTAAATATTTTCTTCGGTTTATTATGATGGTCGTTTTGCTTTAAACTGTAACCATACCACTTATTCAAAATGAAAGTTCTTAAAAGTAAATTCTGTCCTTTAAACGTCGTTGGGTTAGATTAAATCATGATGATTCAATCAATGATTTTAAGCGCCTACCTCTCATATACGAGGTTGTGGTTCAAATCCGGGCGAGTACCAATGTGACTTTTACAATAAATTCATAATGTACAGACGCCAGCACATCAAGTTACCCCAATGTGTCAAATTTTCCCAATTGAATACGAACCTTATTCTGTTTGACATAAAGTTGAAAAACATTCAAAGAAATTTGACACATTGGGGTAACTTGATGTGCTGGCGTCTGTACTTTCTAAGACATCTTGGACATCATTGACATCGGTGAAGGATAACACCGTGAGGAAACCTGGAATAATAGTTAATATAAGTTTGAAATCAATCCGCTTTGAGCAAGCGTGGTGATCAATGCTCGAGCCTTCTCTGTATGAGAAGAGGCCTTTGCCCTGCAGTGGGACAGTAATGAGCTGGAATTATTATTATTATTATCAATGATTTTATACAGTTTTAAGTAATACAAAATTAGGAAATTAAAAAAATCCTAGTCAAAAGTTTCAACGCTGGGTTGTGCACGGGAACAGGGATAAAAAGTAGCCTATGTCATCCGGGAATAATGTAGCTTTCCACCAGTGCAATAATTTTTAAAATTGGATCATAGTTCCGAAGATTACCCCCTACTTACAAACTTACAAACAAATACCTCCTTATAATATTAGTACAGATAGATTTATGGATCAATAGGTAGATATAGATAGATAAGGATAATAGGTACACATAAAGTCTCTTAAACATGTTTATTCTTTTCCTTCTTTTTCCAGGGTTTTCATTGCACCCAAGCGCTACTAAGGCATAATAGTGGACCCCGTTTGAAAAGTACTTTTGTGCTGTTGTCGTCAAAGAAAAATATTTAAAAAAACACTTCAAATGCATTGATTAGTTTGTAGAGTCAGGAAACCAGTCGGTTGGAAATGCTCTGGGCTTCAGTTGTTTTTAAATGAACATGATGAATTCTGTTTTTTTTTTTTAATAGGAAAGGTTGTTTTGATTAGTAGTGGATAAATTGTGTGTCGATTATTTTTATGTTGTGTGGCATGAAATCCTTAGCTCGATTTTATATTCTAAGCAAAATGTTATTGAGTTTTTCCATCTACTTCGAGTCTTCGATTTGTGTCTAGTGACTAGACTTGCCCTTACTATATCGCACTTAAACATAAATGGCAAAATGTGGGCTTTGCTATATAGATACAGACGCCAGCACATCAACCTACCCCAATGTGTCAAATTTCTTTGATAGTTTTTCAACTTTATTCTAAACACAATAAGGTTCATGTTCTATTGGGAAAATTTTACAGTTTGGGGTAGGTTGATGTGCTGGCATCTGTACATATCTGTCTAACTCTTCGGGAAATCCAGACGCGATGTTATGATGAAGTTTTGGTATAATATAAATGTATTTATAATTTTATTGTTGTCTGTGACTTAAGCGGACACATATTATTATCTCCAAAGAAGAAATTATAAAAACTTAATTAAATTTTCAATCTGCGGTCTCCTTTATTTTAGACATGTATGTCATTTTCAGTCAGGGACGTTTCATTTTATTTATTGACCTAAGGATCAAAATCAGCTGAACCATTACTTATCTAAAATCTAGCCATGATCAAAATGTTTATACACACGAACTGGTCCAAAGAAACCGACTAGACAGCCATTTAGTTTAACAATCATATGGATAAAAAAAAAAATAACAGTGTGTGTGTGGTATAGTAGCTCAGAGTAAAACAACTTTTTGTGAATCACTTTTTATATTTTTATTCGCCAGCAGTTTACGACGTCTTACTTGCTCTCTACACACTCGCCATTTTGTATCCCTTTCTTTTTCCTTTCGTCCTTTTCTCTCCTTCTCACCTATGCATTCATCCCTTTGACTCAACCACATTCTATTCCGCACATGTGTATCCCAAAAATGTATTAACAGTAATAAATATCAACCATCATTCATTCTTAAACATAAAAGAAATACAACTGCATAAAATAAAATAAAATAAGGCAGTCTATATGGGTTCTGACTCCCCGTTACGTCTTTTTCGTATTTTGAAGGAAGATTTTCATTCCCAAGGAACCCTATAATGGAACAAAAAACGGTGTATTCCCTAAAGAAGACCCTTTTTCGGTCAACTATCCCCTTAAGTACTAAACTTGGCATTCAAACACACTTACTATAATTGTATACGCGATCCTATGAGGTCTTATAAATCAGGTGAGATTTAGGCTATCTTAAAATCCCATTTTCTAAAAGATAAATTGTTTGCTATCTTTAAAAACAAATTTTATGATCAAAATTTTAGTAATTAAAAGAAAATGCTCTCTGTCCTCGGAAGAAAGTTTGGAAGAATATTTATTGTTCGTGTCTAGAAAGTTAACGATTGTAAGTTTAGTTTGTTTCAGCATTTATTTTGTGCTTTTGAAATTGTTACATAGATTTAAAATAATTGAAATAGACATGAATATTTTACTTTGTAAAGTATAAAATTTTAATTATTGTGAATGTAAGAACTATGTAGATAGTTTGTATTTTTTTTTCCTTTCTATTTTCAATCTTTGTCTGACAGTTTTAGATTTTGATGCGGGTTTATTCATAGAGTTATTGAATTCTATAAGTTCTGTAAAATATAATAGTAATTATTAAATTAAAGCATCAAAACCCATCGTGTTAGTAACAATGTAGTTATAAACTATGTTAGTAGCACACTTGCAACGGCAATAACAACAATAGCAGAAACAGGTTGTGAAATCATTGCTGCAAGGTGACATTCCCAGCTGAAACCTTGCAGCAATGGTTTACTAACACATGTCATAGTCAAGCTTTCTCGCTTTCATAGACATGATGCTGTTGGTGCTTCCGAACCCTACAAACCAAGGATGCGCACCGTTTTTTAGAAACAAAGAATAATCGAATATGTTGAAGTAGATTTATCGCTGAACTAGCTTTGACTATCCTACGGAAAAATCCACCAAAAAGTTTGCCTGCTCCAAAGTACCACCTACAAATAGTTAAAAACTAGTAACTTAAAAGCCGTTTTCATTTCGTAAAATGAACCTATCCTTTTCATGTTATCTATCTAGATATTTTAGATGTAAATATCCAAAACGTCAGTACAACTACAATTTCTTTCACTACCTGCTCACTTCATCCACGTCGTGTTGATTAAATCAAGTAGGTATTATTCAGTGTCTACTTACACTGCATTCGCTTCAGTCTACACTGTTCACAAGTTCAATACTCGTGTTGTATAAATATTAGCACAGCCGATAGGTATTTGTTCGGAGTCTAGATCGCAATGTTTGTCTTTATAATGACACTACTAGGGATTTCTGTATGAAGTTGTAAAAAAGTTTATTTTGTGATGGTTATAACAGTAAGTATCTCTGTCGCAAATGCTTGCTTAAACGTAAAGTCAAAATGTACGAGTTTAAAATTAAAAATACGCGTTCAAAATAAATTATTTGTTAGTTTTATAATGGTCAGCTCTTTATTGACGGGTGTTTTAGAAAACAAAATGAAAATGTATAGCTTTATTTTATTAAAAACTTAATGTTCTCAGTTATGTAATAAATATTGATTTAGAGAAAAAAAAGAAATGATTTCATGCTCGCTTTCTCCTCGGACGATCCAGATGTACTGCAGATTATTATCCATTCCTTGTAGATGACACGAGACACATTCGCACGAAGCGCCTTGCCTCTTTCTTCATTATGCGTACAGCTAAAGAGTGGAATTCTCTACCTGCATCGGTGTTCCCAAGCTCATACGACCCCAATATGTTTAAGTCGCGAGTCGGGGCTTCTTTTAGGTAAGCTTATTCGTCGACCTCAAGACAACATTAAGATCAAGAGTAGACCCATGTAAAAAAAAACTAGTGTTGTGTGGGACGGGTAGACCTCCATGTGAAAAAGAGGCAGACAAAACGACAAAATTGCCGTACGCAAAATACGCGCTGAGACGTGGGGTTACGAACATCAACTCAAAATAAGAATACGAATAGGTAGGTACTATATATTATATGTAGAAGAAGAAAACACAGAAATGAATTGAAACTTTTGAGTTCAACAAAACTAATCCGAGAGATACAGCACAGACTCAAATTCTACGCACACGGAGCGAAGGATTAAAATGAGATTGGAAACTAGATAGATAGAAAAATGTCAACCTGGTTCAGGTGAGAGCGATCATACTGCAGATAAGTAAACAGAGTCGATTAATGTTTACTCCAAACAGATTATTTACAAGCCTGCTTTTAAGAGTTTTATTCCAGAGTCGGACCCGTGCAAGCAAACTATGTCAAGCGAAAAATGCCTTAAAAAGTTTATGTCTGGCCATTTCTTTATTAATAATTTTATATTATGTACCGACATCATAATACTTATTCACAGATTCATTTATTTTGTGCGTGTTTCTTGTTTGAATGTTTTCTGGGTGGGTGTGTGTATTTTTTATCCGTCACTTATCCTCAAAGTTGCAAAGGTGCATTTTAAAACCAGCATCAACTCAACATCTGTCTGGCATTACCGCTGCATTTCACTCTTTGGATATGTAATTTTTGTATTTTTTAAAATTTGATAACTTGTTTTTGCCGTGTGTGTTGCATGATTTCCAGACACTTGTTTTGCCTGATACTCGTTGGTCTAGAGACCCTTTGTCCTAATTCTCATCATTTCACCCACCATACATGTAAAAACAATACAGCTTTGTTTTCTTACTGTCAGACCAAATATCAATCACATACATACAGTTAGAACAGTCTTTTTCGATGATCGAATACCACTTTATCCAGATCCTCTGCCCTCCAATGCTACATCACTTACCACCACTCATGTCACGCTGTAAAAACAATAAAACTTTTTATTTTCTGACTGACCGACGTCCGTCAGTCAGTCAATCCGTATGTCAGTCTTAGAGTCGCGTTCGTGAGCAGTTCCTGACGTGCTACAGTCACACGTCACTCGCCAGTCCCGCCGTTTCGGGAAACTAATATGGCGGCCTAACGAACTATCGGATTACACGAAGTTTTGTTTGTAACTTCCATTGTTATGTCGAAACACGGAGAGTAGAACTAGTTTTTCTTTTGTACTGTGTTTAGCAGAACTAGCCATATTACAAATTATATTTCTTTTCTATTTCTATTATAGAAAGAAAATGGCGTTTATGGAATCAGCTGTTTGTTAACTTTCAAGTGTATATTTAATTTTCAGAAATATTACAAATTCTACTCGTTAACACTTGACAGTTGACAAACAGCTGATTCCATATACGCCATTTTCTTTCTATTGTCGCCTTATTGATTACGATAATAGAAATAGAATTTGTAATATGGCTAGGCTTGCAGGTTACTTTTTATATGAGGCTTTTTAATTGCGGAATAAAGAATGAGGTTTTCTGAAACTAATTAAGTAGAAATTATTATTTAATATTGTAGATGATACAATGGAATGAGTTGGGTAAACGTAAATTGGAAAAAAATATGTGTAGTCTAATATCTGAAACTTATCATCTGCATCTCAGTGGAGAAGCGCGCGAAGAAGCTTATTGGTGCCCCAGATTTGGTTAGAACCAATCTGCAAAGCCTTCAGCACAGGCATAGAATAGCTAGCCTTTCGGTATTCTATAGGATATATTTTGGAGAGTGTGCACTGGAATTGCATGACTTGATTCCGCCATCATCTTTCTACCATCGGACAACCCTTACATCGTTGGCACTTCCACGATTTGGACAAAATGTTTCACTTTTACTTGCCTGCTGCGGTCTTCCCGTCCGACTATAATTTAGGTGTTTTCAAGGCTAGAGTAAATAGGCTCTCAATAAACTAGTGTGCTTCACCATCACTGATTGCATCACTGCTTACCATCAGGTGGGGTTGCAGTCAAGCACTGGTTTATAGTACTAAAAAAAAATAGCCTTTTTTTGGTTTTCACTTAAACCGGATACAGCTGAATATCCTACTAATATTATAAACGCGAAAGTTTCTGAGGACGGATGGATGGATGTTTGTTACTCTTTCACGTAAAAACTACTGAATGGATTTTAATAAAATTTTGTTTGGAGTTACTTTTTATCCCTATATTCCCACGCAAACGGGACTTACGCGGGTGAAACAGTATTTGATATGGAACGATGGCCTGTTCGACCTCCACAACCCAAGTGCTGGATAACCCGATACCCCCTTTTTTTTGAGGGGTGGTAAATCCTCATGGATGTCCCCCACCCGGGGAGGCGGAGGGGTTTGTCAGACTCTTACTGACTAAAAACCACCCCGTGTTCCTTCTCACACCTGCGCCGGGGGTCAGGGGAACAGAAGATACTTCCGCGACCAACCCGAAACCCCTTGAATAAGCTGGTTGTCAGCATACCGGGCTCCTGACGTAACGACTGTAAAAGATCTACAAAAACTAGCCGGGATGAACAGCTTAACGTATTTTCGAGTCGCGGTTGGGTCTTAATATTTAGTGCGGTTTTTATTACTTAGCCACAAGCCTCTCAAAACTACCTATTTATTTTATTATAGCTTTTCGTAAACATTTTCACATACCAGTAGCGTAAGATCATGTTTGAAATAAGATTATGTCCGCAATTTTTATTTATTTGTTCACTATATGTGCTAATGACTGTTTTTAATCGACTTCAGGAGGAGGTAGGTTATCAATTCAATCGGTTTTTTTTTATGTATGCCTGTCGCAGGTTTTTCATAAAATTAGGTTTTTGATCAAAAACCGGTGTAAAATAATTCTAAATAAGGAAGTCTGTAGCTTTAGTGGTTTTATCGCTTTTATGATTGGCCACCGAATTCCAAATTTAGAGTTATTTTACACCGGTAAGTGTTTTTTTGAAGTCGGTTGTATTTTCTGTAAAATACTTTTTTGTGTAATCGTATAGATAACTCTGAGGTTCAAGATACAGTGGTATATGCTATGTGTCTTCTTTCAGACTTGTCTATACTAATATTATAAAGAGGAAAAGTTGGATTGTTTGTTTGTTTGCATTGAATAGGCTCCGAAACTACTGGACCGATTTGAAAAATTCTTGTACCGTTAGGAAGCTACGCTATCCCCGGGTGACAAAGGCTACTTTTTATCCCTTTATTCCCACGGGAACGGGAACTACGCGGTTGAAACCGCGTGTCGTCGGTTAGTACTAAATAAAAGTATATAACAACCATAAGTGATAAGTTTCGGGAAGTACAAAACAGGATCATCTTGTCCCCATCGATCATATTTGAAAGGCACATAACAGATTTTGGGGCCTCTTCTTATTCTGTCATAACGTGTATTGATCACTGCAATAGGCTTGCTTACGAAGTTTTCTTTCATCCCAAATAAGAACACGGTTAGCCCAGTGGTTACCTTGATTGGCTGCTGTATCTGCATGTCGTGGATTCGATTACAGCACGGAACTAATTTTTGCGAGGCGTAAGGTTAGTTGTCCGAATTGGGCTGTTTGTGTACCTATGTGAGTTTCAATGTTTTTAAACGCACCCACAATACAGGAGAAATTCTTAGAGTTAGGAATCCTTTATAAAAAAGATATATACAAAGAGTCCGTGAAAAGCGAATGCCGAATGCGAGCCTTAATGTAGGCAATAATAATACCTGTTCAAACGAAGGTTAATCTTCACTTGCAGGGGCTAGTTTATGTAATCACTTTTTCGTGTCTCTCAGACTTTTTATGCCAATTGCTGACCGATGAGCCTCTGACTTGCCTTCACATGTCTTCGAGAAATATCCCTCAGTTTCCCCATGATATTTTTCTCCACCGTTTCCGAAGCTTGTGATAATTCTACAATACGCACACGGTGAGGAGACCAATGTGATGTGATGTGTTCAAACAAACAAAAATATATTTTGAGTAAGTTTATTAGTAATTAAGACTGACTTCTGATCTTTATGTAAATTTTCTGACAAGTTAAGACTCGACCAGACAGTATTCCTAGTACCAAGTTTGTGCTTTCATTTACTTTCCATGAACTTTGTTGAAGGACCACTCAAAACAACGTTCCTTTACCAAACCGACCAAATGGTAATATAGTATATCTAGTTATATTGTACTTCAAAAGATTTATTTATTTAATACTTCAAGCCTACTAACGTACAGAGGCGGACTTAAAGCCATAGGCATTTTCTACCAGTCAACCTTTAGGTGATGCAGAAAAAAACAGTGGTAGGTGCAATTAAATTAATTTTGACTGGCCTGTTGGTCTAGTAGTTAGTGACCCTGACTGCTATGCCGGAGGTCGTGGGTTCGATTCCCACCCAGGACAAATGTTTGTGTGATGAGCACGATCATTTGTTCTGTGTCTGGGTGTAATTTATCTATAATATGTATGTATTTAGAAATATATAAGTATGTTTATCAGCTGTTTAGTACCTATAACACAAGCTTTCAAGCTTATTTTGGGACTAAATGGCGTTGTGTGAAAAGTTGTGGAATATTTATTTATTAAAAATGAAAATAAATGGAATCAAAATAATACTAATACATATTTTGAGTATAAATACATACACATGTACACTATAAATATGATACATGTAATAAAAAAATACAAAAAGATAGAAAGAAGAGAAGACAATAGCGCTGTGATGATACTACTAACTTCTTACGAAGAAGATTAAATCTTGTTCTGTTAGAAACATACACACACACACGGATATCTATGCACACACACGAAACTCACTGCATACGACACACACCACACTCCACACTCCTTGTTGGTCTAGTGATCGCTAGCGCTACTTCCTATGCTAGAGTTCCTGAGTTCGATTCTCGGGTCGGGCAAAAGAATTAAAGATTGGTTTTTACATCTGCGGTTTCTTAACGCAGCCTGTTGTCTGGATCTGTGACTGGTTGATGGCAATTGGCTCGGCAACATAAAAAGTTACATGATACTATCTTACTGTTGTGTGGCAAAATGTGTGGCGGGAACACTTTGAGAGTATGCAGGCTTGTTGTTATTTAATTACAGCTGTAGTTGGGTTTATTTTTGTAAAGCAACTACTTAAGATCAAATTCAGGACTTCTCACTCGCTACAACTGACCCCTTTAGGGCTACTTAATACTTTTTTATGTCGCAAATTATGCATAATTATGCATTATTCTGTCACTATTATACAAGCATAAACTCAGCATACCAAAATGAAGACGACCAAATGTTTTTATAAGTTCAACTAACAGCCTACAAAATGATTAATTGGAATTCAAGACAATACTTCGCCTAAAGCGTAGGCGTCAAAATTTTACATGGAAGTTCACTCAGAAGCTTCACTCTTAACAAAATTACTCCTTCACAATTTCCAGTCATCATCTGCCTAGCCTTTTCCTAGCTATGTTGGGGTCTACTACCCTTTTTTAAATAATAATATTACACAACTTTCACACACAAACATCTGTTCTTTGGTAGATATGGTTAAAATAAAATAAAATATTCCACAACTTTTTCACACAGCGCCATTTAGTCCCAAGCTGAGCTAAGAGCTTGTGTTATGGTCACTAAACAGCTGATAAACATACTTATAATTTTCTAAATACATACATATTATAGATAAACTACACCCAGACACAGAACAAATGATCGTGCTCATCACACAAACATTTGTCCTGGGTGAGAATCAAACCCACGACCTCCGGCATAGCAGTCAGGGTTACTAACTACTAGACCAATAGGCCAGTCAAACAGGTGGTCAGGGTCAGGTGGTTAAGTTTACTTTGTTAAGGTGTTGATCTAACTAAAAGAGGTGTTGCTTCCTATGAATTTATTTTGAGACTACTTCGCTACAAGTATCTACATATTTACTAAAAGGATCGTTTCTTAAACACATTTACATGGTAGGTACACAAACGCGTTTAGTATGATTGCGTGACATGGTTCAAACACCATCTTATACCAAACTAAGCAGAGCTTGTGCTATGAGTACTGGCCAACTGATAATCATCGTTATATATTTCTAAATACATACATTTATACAAAGAGTTTTAAAACACTATAGAGCGGGCATGTCAAGGAAATGTCATAGAAAAACTTTGATCCCATGACTCAGTAACGCCATCTAGAATAATATATGAAAATTGGAGCGGCAGCCGAGCGTACTAAAAAAAACTCATAGACTTTTGTCCGGCAGGACACACTTTTTCGGACGAAAATTTTGTTTGTCATGTCCAGTCTATAGGTATTGAATGTCTTCGAATTTATAAGTAAATTACACCCAAACACAGAACTAATGATCGTCCTCATTACACAAACATTTATCTTGAGTCGGAATAGAAGCCACGAGCTCCAGCAAAGCAGACAGCAAAGCAATCACTAGACCAACAGGACAGTCATTAAGTTTCATGCAAAGAAATTTAAAAAACTATAGAGAGAATATATGCGAAGAAATGTCCTTTATTCTGAACACAATAAGGTTCTTGTTTAATTGGGAAAATTTGACAGTTTAGGGTAGGTTGATCTGCTGGCGTCTGTACGAAGACGAAGCCATTTTTCTTGCTTCGATTAGACAGGGATAAGTGGCGATAGAAGTACGTAGCGATAAGTATAACTTTTAACTTAGTTTCCAAGATCAGTGGATCAGGTTTCTGCAAATACATTTTTATATTTCAATTGAAATTGTTTAGCAGATCATGAGTAACTTGTTTTCAGATTACTCATTTTTCAAGATGGTGTCTTATGGCAGTTTTTATTTCTTTGAATTATATTACTTACATGTAACGATTCAATTTAATTTTTATAAAAAAAAAATGTGGACCTAGAATATAATGATTATGATGCCTACTAAATAAAATAAAATGGTGTACGGTGGTGAGGTGTGGTGTAGTGTAGTGTGTTGAATAGAATAGAATGGAATGGAATAGAATGGACTGGAATAGAATAGAATAGAACACAATACACTACACTACAATACAATACAATACAATGTAATAGAATAGAATATAGTTTATTGTAAAACACGAGTATACAGCAAACAATTATGTGTAAGGTAAATTAACAGGTAGATAGTGATGAGTGGTGTAATGTGAGTGTGTGGTGTGGTATATGATAGTGTGTTGGTAGTGTAGATACTTAAAATATATTTAACACCCAACTATGTCAGGGTCTGCTTCCAGTCTAACCCGATGCAGCTGAAAGTAGCCGAAGTAGTACACGAAATTGTTCTTCTAATTTATTACCGAAAATTGGATTAACAAAGACTTTGACTTTTAACTGGTTCAGTTAGTTGTTTAATGCCAAAACGATCATGCTAGTTATTTTATACAAAAAAAAACTGACTGATCTTCTGATATTCCTGTCTCATGGTACGCGTAAGACTGTAACAAGAAATAATATAGCCTTGTCTTTCCAACTTGATAGAGCAAACATTCATGTTTTGACTGACATACAAAACCGTACTTGTACCTACGTATAACATCGGTTACAATATTCTCTAAAAAACATTGCTCCAGTCAATGTATTTCTTATGTATTGTGCAAGCGTTTGCAGACATTTAAACTCACAAACAAAAACTGACTTGGCGCTACAGCTGTAAGCCAAACACAAAACAAAGGCTTTTTATATTTTAAACTAGTGCTAGACTGCAATCCCACCTGAAGGTAAGCAGTGATGCAATCAATGATGGTGAAGCGCACTAGTTTATTAAGAGCCGATTCACCAGCCTTGAAGACATCTAAATTATACTCGGACGGGAAGACCGCAGCAGGCAAGTTGTTCCAGTCCTTCGACGTACGCGGTATAAACGACGAGGCGAAATGCTTTGTCCGGATAAATACTTCAACACAAAATTTTCAAATGTTTTATAGGTATATTTACTACCCTTTGACAGGCCTGTTGCTCTAGTAGTTTGTGACCCTGACTGCTGTGCAGGAGGTCGTGGGTTCGATTTCCACCCAGGACATATGTTTGTGTGATGAGCATGATCATTTGTTCTGTGTCTGGGTGTAATTTATGTTAATGTTTATCAGCTGTTTAGTACCCATAACACAAGCTCTCAAGCTGAACTTGAGACTAAATGGCGTGGTGTGAAAAGTTGTGGAATATTAATTCATTTATATTTACTGTTCTTATATAGGTAAAGCTAAATAACGCAATGTCAAAATACTAGGATATGATCGGCTTAGGATAGCACAAAAAAAACTAATATTATACTTCAACACCTAATTCTCAATTTTTTTATTGGTATAATAGTTAAGGTTCTTAAACAGGTAAAGCTTAACCACGCAGTGTCAAAAAAAGTAGGATATCGTCGGCTAAGCATAGCCTAGTGAAAAATAATACCTTACTGAATATATAAGCAGATTAAACAATGTCTAGCCAGTGTCGGTGTAACCATTTGCGTTATCACTACTTGAGATAAATATTGCACTGTTTATACCTTGTGTTGTTACACAAAGTGGCTTTCTGAACGTTATTCGCATGATAATGGTCGGTTATTTAATAAAAATATCAATGCGTGTTCGATGCATGATTTATTATACCAATAGATAAAAATGATAATGCTCTTACATTCATGTAATTATTCAGTTTGGGACAAATACCTTTTGGATTCATAATACCTATAAGTTTGAAGCTTAATCAGCTTAATTAAGACCTATCCGTGAATCGATCTTAGCTAATTAGCTAAGATCGATTCACGGATAGGTCACCAAAGATTCCACAACCCGTTTGTGCTTGGAAAGTAAATACAATGCGTTTAGGCTATCATTCTTGGATATTTGACTGTCTTCGTAACGTTTAGTCAGAACCCCGATCGTCTGTCAACCTGTCTTGCCAAAGGGTATCGTGATACCCAGTTGCTTCAAATGAAATAGGTACTTAACTGCGACCGGCTAGACTAAAAACCCGACCCAAACATTGAGACAAGCCAGCCAGAATGTAATTGTCATTTTGTTAAGATGACCACGAGCTACGGCGTAGCCGCTACGCCGTAGCAGCTACGACATTCGTAGCTGACTGTGATTGTAGAACTCAACAATTAAATTGCGCTCTTCTAAGGTCATCCCAGAGACTTATCTTCGTTGCCTTTACATGGTTTAACCAAGATAGTATGTATTTAAACAAGGCTGTGACTTCTAAGTTTAGGTCTACATTTCTTCTTTGATTTGATCTTCTTGTATTAACAATATTTTGCTTGTTTGCATGTGATTATGTGAATTATAAAATTTCAGAAATTAAATCTATTTTACTTTATAAATTGTTCTTATTGACAAATTAGTTTTATATAAATCAGAACTTGAACGACTTTTCAAAATGAAAGGTTTCCGTGAGTGATGTATCACTATTTTACCGTTATTTGGTCGGATCTAACCTTGGCCTTTAAAATCGGGACAGTTTGAGGCGTAGTGTCCTGATTTTAATTAAAGGCCTGTAAATCACGTATCCGTACATTCTTGTGAAGTGATTTGAAATGAGCTGTCCTGTTATTTACAGGCGATCATGCACATCAAGATACCCCGATGTGTCCAATTTTCCCAATTGAATATGAACCTTATTCTGTTTGACATAAAGTTGAAAAACGATCAAAGAAATTTGACACATTACGGTAATGTGCTGGCGTCTATACTATTATAGTTGAATTTAGTCCGGGTACTGCTTACAAAGAAAAGTAATTTTAGCGATTCGCCCAAACTTTGTATGGGTTCAAACGAATGTACAGAGATTGTTAAAGAAAACTTACTGGAAAAGTTTTCATTAACAATATTTGATAAAACTTACTAAAAATTACTAACAACACAACACAAAAATTACAGCTTACTAGATCGCCTGGATTGATTGGAACCATCAACCACGTGTTTTAGTTCGTCAACAGTTAACTACTGTCAGTGGGCCACTGTGATATTTTTATTTAAATGGAAAATATAAATAAAAAACAAAACCACTAACTATAACTAAAAGCCAGAGAGAGACATTACATTGATCAAATATAAGGATAGATCAACCAATCACTACAAAAGGAGCTTTGTAGCGAAGCTTTGCTGCAACTTATGTTAGCTTACATTAACTTACTGAACTTTTGCATTGAAAATATCCCCATTATCATAAAGTTTCAGCCAATGCGACTGAATTCTCACTAATACTTTTACAATAAATGAAAAAGCGAATGTCTCGTTTAAATGACATACAATTTCCTGAAATTTCAGACTATCGTGAATTCAGCTAGTTAGTGTTTTAAGTAAAATTGCCAACGCTTCCAATATTTCCGGGGAAGGCATCATTGCTCGGTATGTTTAAAGTGTTTAAAACAAATTGGATTCGTTGAAAAAGTAATAATATAATGCTTTACTTGTTTTATATTACTAAGTCGTTGGTTTATTGGTCTCAAGTGCTACTGCTGAACATGAGTCCTAGGTTAAAATCCTGGGTCGAGCAAATGTTAATGGATCTTCCTAGATCTGAAATTCCTCAGTAGCGACCCGAAGTCTAGTCCCAACTGGTTGAAATTCTACGCGGGATCTAAAAATGGTTATTTACACATGTTATTGTTTTTTCGATGGTTGTTTATTTTTGTAAATAGTTTTTTTATTGAAAATAATATATAGCCAATCATACTTACAAAAACTTTGGCTTTCTATTAGTAAATCGGTTCTGTAGATCAGATATTATCCCCAACATATCTGTATGTCTTTGAAACTCACAAACTATACCTCTTTATAATATTAGTAACTATTGATTTATTAGCGGGCACGCCCTTTTTACTTGAAGGCTTATATTTATTCAATTAGTTATAATTTTTTTGCTTGTCAACATCGATACTAGCTATCATATAGCAAATAATTTAATTTAAATGATTATGTTTATTAATTACCAATGCTGTTTAAACTGTTATTGAAACATATCAGACAGACGTGTTGCTGGGGAGTTTCTTCCGCCACTTCTTCTTCCCACCAAAAACACTAGGAAGTGGCGAAAGGCCGGCGTTTTGGGGGACTGTCTTATGTAATTTTTGACGTTCGAAAAGTGCTGATCCTCAGCCTAATTTGAGTAAATGACATTTGTTTTTTTTTTATTACTGAGATCACTTTTACTTTTTACTGTAGCGACACCTATCTCGCCACACACGAACTAACGACTTATCCTACATCGCGATATTAAAGTTAACAACGTTCAGTAGTAGCCCATCAGACACAACACACGTCTGGTCGGAGGATCATCTTTTTTCTATGGAGGATGTCAAACATCTATATTATTATTATATATTATTAGTATTTTTATTTCTATATTTTTGTATTTTTACTTTGAAAGTATATTATATTTTTTTTATTGTGAATGTAAGGACTATGTGGATTCTGTTTTTATTTTTTTAGATTTTCGTTTCTAAATCTTTTTAAGTACTTTAATTTTGTTATTTTACATTTTGTCTGGCAGTTTGAGTTCTTTATGGGACCAACCCAAATGTTCTTTCTTTGGTATTGTTTGTCGGCACGTGGAGCTCCTCAAGTTCCGAGTTGAGCTCACGATTACTGACAAATGCTTGCACTGACTGATCTGGTCCCCTCATTCTGTGTGGTTCTTTCCTCAAAAGACCATCTCAGACACTAATCTGCATGGATCTTACATGATTTGACCAAGATAATGTCTGGACTTTAAAAGAGACTACGACCTCTGAGTTTCTTTCGGTGTTTCTCCTCAGAGTAGTCAAATAGTGAAATACCGATCTCATTTACTCAAAAAGGCGACGTGTAAAAGTGTTTGTAAAAACCTATTTGCAAAAATAAATATCATTTATCATTTAAACTGTTCACCCTGTTCCTCATAACGTAAATACCAATACATAAATTATTGCAATTGAAAAGCAATACTATTCTAGATAGGTGCAGTAAGAAGAGTGTTTCTTTTCCAATCGTCTCTTAGATTGTGTTGATAATAAAAGTCCCCCTGTATTATTTCTCGTCTGGTATCATCCACACATAAATCTTACCCCGAACAGTCTTGTTGTTATCTCATAAATCCATCTGGATTCGACGACTTTGAAGCTCAGACTTTAATTTTATGGGTTAAAGCGACTACTAAATAGATAGCTGAGTTATTGACTAGGGTAAGGTACCGTATCGTTGGGCGTTGGCGATTAATTAAGATGTTTAGACATTTTTATTAAGTAATGTCCCTGAGAAAGCTTTGTTTTAGACCCATAGATATTTCAGACTACATATTTAACTTTGTTATCTCATTAATTTTAATGATCTAAATGCCACAAGCTTAGCCACAAGACTAATGTTGTAATCCATACGCGACCGAGGAAAACTTTTCCACCTTAATACAATTTAAAGTAGTACGGGGGGCAGAGTGAATCAGATACGTATAAACTAACAACCAATGTTATTTGTCTAGAAGCGCATTGAATTGGACTTAGATTAAATTACATTGTTTAAGGGAAAGATGTTTGGAACAAGAATTGTTTTAGGTTGTTAAGTTAATTTTACAAATAAAGAAAGTTTTTTTTTAGGTTAAGGTAGTTAGCACATCAAGTTACCCCAATCAGTGAAACTTAAGTTGACCGTTTTTCAACATTACAAATACACAAAGAGAAGGATAAGGTTCATGTCCAATTTCAAAACGATGACAGTTTAGCAAAGCATGTTATGCTGGCGTCTGTTAGAATGAGAAACGACACGTAATTAATTTGAATAGTTCCTCTAATCTTTGATCAACCATTCTGCATCTGTACATGCAACAAAAGGCACTCAAAAATTTAAATAGTAGATCTTTGATCTACCATAGCCCTAGGAATAGGATTGAAAACTAAATACATCAGTCAAGCTCCGTGATTGCATGTAAATTATTACGTTGAATTAAATATAATTAGCCAAATGTTGGTACACTGTATGCAAAACTCTGCCTATTTTTTTTTGGGTATTCAGGTGTGATGTTATCCATACTTTCTATACCTATAGTATAAAGAGGTAAAATTTGTAAGTTTGTGACGTTGTAATCTCTGGATATAATAAACCGATTTTGAAAATGCTTTTACCGATAGAAAACCACCATTAATTGTAAGTGTCATAAGACTATATTGTAATGTCAAGGTAAGCAATGCATGCGGACGAAGTTGCGAGCGAGGTGTTGATGTATAATAATCACCTGCATGCCTAGCCATATTACAAATTCTATTTCTATTATCGTAATCGATAAGGCGACAATAGAAAGAAAATGGCGTATATGGAATTAGTTTGTGGCAGCACTAAATGTTGCACCATTATTAGTCGCATGACGGGTGCACTCTAATCGGGCGTGTCAGCTGTGTACCTCGCCCCGTGCGCCCGCGCATGTACCTGCGGCGCTGCCGGCCACTCTGACCCGCGATCGCTCGGTCGCGCTCATTAGTGCGAGCCTAAACCTGACGGCGAATGCACGCAACTTTTCATTAAACTAGATCGCTAATTAACTTAACGTAATAAATTCTAATCTTTCCTGACTATTCATCTCTGTCTGCTAACTTCTGTGTTCTATACTTGTTCTTCTCTTCTTGCCTGTTAAATCTGTAACTGTCCATTTCTGTATTGTACTGCAGAATAAACGCTTTAAATCGTGAGTGTTTCGTGCTTCATTTCAAGCCTCACAAACATAACCTACAAGTGGTGACCCACGACACGGAACATTGACGCAACATCAAGATGGAGGCTAATGCCGGAGCAAGAAAAAACGCTGCTGACGGAGATACGAGCGACGTTTGGCGTGTTGGAGTGCGAGTACCGCCATTTTACCCGAATGATCCAGAACTTTGGTTTGCCCAACTGGAAGCCCAATTTACATTGTCAAACATCACCAGTGACTCGACAAAATTTTATTACAGCGTGACACAACTAGAGCATACATACGTTTCTCAAGTTAAGGATATATTATGCTCACCGCCCGCCACCGGTAAATATGAAAAACTAAAATGTGAGTTGATCAAGCGCCTCAGTGCTTCAAAAGAAAAGAAGCTGAAGCAGCTGTTCCATCAGGAGGACATTGGAGACCGTAAGCCATCTCAATTTTTAAGACACCTTAGGGATTTAGCAGGTCCAACAGTATCTGATGACGTATTAACAACGTTATGGACCGGTCGCTTGCCACATAGCCTACAAACAGTCATAGCTTCGCAACCCAAGCTAACTTTAGACGATCTGGCTGAGCTAGCAGATCGAGTTCAAGAAATAGCACCATCAACGCCACATCACCACGTGGCTATGGCTTCAACTACGGCTACCCCAGCCGCATCCTCGCGAGTGGATGAGCTGGGTAAGGAGATATGTGCGCTAACACAGCAAGTCGCTAAACTTACCGCTTATGTACACAGGCAGTCACGTGCACGTTCCCGCTCCAGGTCACAAAGCCGCCACAGCCACCACCGCAGTCGCAGTCAGTCAAGCAATCGGCAACCGCCACCAGACCACCCGCACTGTTGGTACCACTACAATTTCGGTGCCAAAGCGAAGAAATGCAACGAGCCATGTAAGTTTAATAATGCGGGAAACGATGCGGGCAGCCGGAAGTAGCGGCCAGCGACTGCCCAGTCCAGACAGGCCGTTTATTTGTATCAGACCGGACCACTAAGATGCAGTTTCTCATAGACACAGGGTCAGATGTATGCGTCTACCCACGTTCAGCAATCAGAGCACCTTGTTGTAAAAGCAAGTATGACCTTTCTGCAGCAAATGGTACCACTATACATACTTATGGCCCTATAACATGCCATTTAGACTTAGGACTGAGGCGTGATTTTACGTGGCAATTCATTATAGCTGATGTGTCTAAACCAATTATAGGCGTGGATTTCCTTAGTCACTATAACATTCTTGTGGATTGTAGAAACCAGCGCCTCATAGATGGAAAAACATCACTATCGGTGTCAGTCCCTAAAGAAAATATTCCTGAGAACATTGCGTCCATCAAGACTGTCGCAGGTGACACGGAGTATCACAACATACTGCGTGAGTTCCCGGAGGTCACGCGGCCCACTGGAGTGGTACGTACGATTAAACATAACACTGTTCACCATATTAGTACCACACCAGGCCCGCCTGTAGCGTTCAAGCCTCGACGTTTGGATCCAGAACGACTGAGAGCGGCCAAGAAGGAGTTTGACGAAATGTTGACCAATGGCACTGCTAAGCGTTCTGAAAGCTGCTGGTCTTCACCTTTACATATGGTCAAAAAGAAAGATGACGGCTGGAGACCCTGCGGAGACTACAGGGCACTCAATGCAAGGACCGTTCCAGACAGATATCCAGTTCGTCACATACACGATTTCTCACACCAGCTTTCAGGCTGCACAATCTTCTCAAAAATAGATTTAATTAAAGCCTACAATCAAATTCCTGTCAACCCAGAAGATGTCAAGAAGACTGCTATAACGACACCCTTTGGCCTATTTGAATTTGACTTCATGACCTTTGGTTTGCGCAACGCTGCACAAACATTCCAGCGATTTATAGACGAAGTACTGCATGGTTTAGAGGAATACACTTACGGATATTGTGACGATATATTAATCTTCTCTTCTTCAGAAGATCACCACAAAGCCCATCTACGACAAGTTCTCGAGCGCCTCACAGACTACGGTGTTCTCATCAACACATCGAAATGTGTTCTGGGAAAACCAGAGCTGAGTTTCCTCGGATACCAAATCTCATCGTCAGGCACTAGACCCTTGGAGGATAAGATACAAACTATCTTAGACTATCCAGTCCCAAAAACTATAAAAGAGTTACGGAGATATTTGGGAATGCTTAACTTTTACCGTCGTTTTGTACCAGAAGCAGCAAAACAACAGGCGCCATTAAATTCACTACTGGAAGGATCAAATGTTAAGGGTTCACACCCAGTCCATATGACTCAAGAGTTATTACAGTCGTTTGAAGACAGTAAAAAATCGTTGGCAAACTACACGTTACTAGCTCACCCAGACCCAAAGGCAGAACTAAGTATTGCTACTGATGCTTCGAACGTGGCAATTGGCGCAGTCTTGCAACAGAAAAAGAAAGGAAATTGGGAGCCTTTAGCCTTTTTCTCAAGAAAACTATCATCACCACAGCAAAAGTACAGCCCTTTCGATAGGGAGTTATTGGCAATGTACGAAGCAATAAAATACTTCCGCCATATGGTCGAGGCCCGTGACTTCTCAGTCATAACCGATCATAAGCCTCTCACACATGCGTTCAGAACTACCAGTGAGAAAAGCTCGCCTAGGCAATTTAGACATCTGGAGTTCGTGGCGCAGTTCACAACCGACATACGCTACATACCAGGAAAGCAGAACGTCGTCGCAGATGCCTTATCAAGAATAGAGGAAGTCACTCATGGCATCGATTATCAGGCACTAGCATTATCACAGGAGACAGATTCAGAACTGCAAACTCTGCTAGAAAAAGGGTCGTCACTCAAACTACAAAAAGTGAACATACCAGGAACATCAACAGAAATATTTTGTGACGTATCAACTCAGCCACCACGTCCATACATCACGCCTGAATTACGACGACGAGCTTTTGACTCACTTCATAACTTGAGTCATCCTGGAAGAACAACTACAGTGCGACTGGTCGCGCAGAGGTACGTGTGGCCAGGGATACGCAAAAACTGTAGGGAGTGGTCTCGAGAATGCCTAAAATGCCAAGGCAGTAAGATTACTCGTCACACCTCATCTCCAACTTCCCCATTCCTACTTCCTACTTCCAGATTTACCCACATCCACCTCGACATTGTCGGGCCATTACCAATTTCTTCTGATTTCAGGTACTGCCTCACCGTCATCGACAGATACACGCGATGGCCTGAGGCATACCCCATCAAGGATATCACTGCAGAGACATGCGCATCAGCACTCGTATCCGGCTGGATTGCCAGGTTCGGTTGTCCACTCAAAATAACAACCGACCGTGGGCGGCAATTTGAGTCTCACCTCTTCAGAGTCATCACGTCTATGGTTGGTGCACAACATTTTCATACAACCGCCTACCACCCAGCTGCAAACGGTATGGTCGAGCGGCTACACCGACAGCTGAAGGGAGCCATCATGTGCCACTCGACGACACACTGGACAGAAGTCTTACCACTCGTACTTCTAGGTATCAGAAGTGCATGGAAGGCGGATATCCAAGCGTCACCAGCAGACTTGGTCTACGGAGAACCACTGCGTTTACCAGGCCAATTCTTTGCACCAACAGACGACAGCAATACAGGTGACGTCACTGATCTGGCATCGCGCCTGCGAAACCACATGAACAACCTCACTCCAAAACCAGCATCATGGCATCGTAAAGGTCCTTTCTACATACCTCGGGACCTCAACAACTCTTCCCATGTGTTCCTGCGGCAGGATTACGTCCGAAGACCGCTGGAGCCACCATATGCTGGACCATACAGAGTTCTGGAACGGCATCCAAAATATTACAAGCTGGATGTACGTGGCAAAAAGATGACAGTAAGCGTGGATCGTCTGAAACCCGCATATCTAGCACAAGAAGATGACGTCACCTCTACTTCAGCATCTGAGTCACCTTCTACGGCATTAAAGTCACCTTCTACGGCATCAGAGTCCAGAGAAGACACAGAACAACGGACGAGAAGTGGACGGCGCGTACGCTTCCCTGATTACTACCGCCCGCAGTAGCGGTCTTGGCCGGGGAGTACTGTGGCAGCACTAAATGTTGCACCATTATTAGTCGCATGACGGGTGCACTCTAATCGGGCGTGTCAGCTGTGTACCTCGCCCCGTGCGCCCGCGCATGTACCTGCGGCGCTGCCGGCCACTCTGACCCGCGATCGCTCGGTCGCGCTCATTAGTGCGAGCCTAAACCTGACGGCGAATGCACGCAACTTTTCATTAAACTAGATCGCTAATTAACTTAACGTAATAAATTCTAATCTTTCCTGACTATTCATCTCTGTCTGCTAACTTCTGTGTTCTATACTTGTTCTTCTCTTCTTGCCTGTTAAATCTGTAACTGTCCATTTCTGTATTGTACTGCAGAATAAACGCTTTAAATCGTGAGTGTTTCGTGCTTCATTTCAAGCCTCACAAACATAACCTACAAGTTATTTGTCAACTGTCAAGTGTTTTTCATTTTCAGCCATATTACAAATTGTACTAGTTAACACTTGACATTTGACAAACAGCCGATTCCATATACGCCATATTCTTTCTATTACCGCAATAGAATAGAAATAGAATTTGTAATATGGCTGGGCCTGCTGAACCATATAAGTATATAGCCGTGTCGATTACTTTTTATTTTAATTACAGAACAAAGTTGAACTGACTGTTAGCCGCTTTACCTTACATAGATTATATTCTGGTGCCTAACTTTCTAATCCTAGAGAATTCTAGTCTGAGACAAAACTTCGTAGATTCGGTCTAAGTTTAGTTTGTTACTTGTTACATCGAAACCGCTGTCGAACAAAGTGCATGTGTGAAGTGAGCAGCGCTAAAGTTTAAACGAGACTGTGTGAAGTGGTAAGCTTGATTATTATACAATTCCTTCTAATCTTTATAACTTAATTTTTTATCTTACTTATTTATTTATTTAGGTCTACCAACAATTGTTCACACTTGATACATCGACATTATTCATTATTAAAATTAGGCTGCAGTGTAACAATTACTTAAAGGTAAACACCGCATGCACAAAACAATAAATTAGATAGCTAAGCTAACTTAGTAACTACCAAGCGCCAATATTCAATTAAATAACAATATAATTCAAATTAAAAGTGTGAAAATAGAATTATAACAAGATTGATTAAAATAAAATTAAAATTAAAATAAAATAACCTTAAATTAATTTAGATTAAATTAGATTAAATTAAATTAAAATTAAAATTAAAATTAAAATTAAAATTAAAAATAAAATTAAAATTAAAATTAAAATTAAAATTAAAATTAAAATTAAAATTAAAATTAAAATTAAAATTAAAATTAAAATTAAAATTAAAATTAAAATTAAAATTAAAATTAAAATTAAAATTAAAATTAAAATTAAAATTAAAATTAAAATTAAAATTAAAATTAAAATTTAATTACTTTGCATGTTGTTGTCACTGTTCATTTATCAATTTTGCTTGTGACGGACAGGCCCCATGCCATCACGACATAATAGGGTATATGCATGTATTTTTTTTATATTTTTAATTCACTGTTTACAACGTTTTAACATAGTAAAAAAATATGAACATATTTAAAAATTGCTGTAATGAAGCTTAAAAAAATATTTAAAATACAGAATAAATTTGAGCTGTTTAAACGCTGCCATTTTCGCGCGCCATTTTGATTACGTCATTTACTATGATCCCATTACTATTACTATGGGTGTTTTCGTTCTTCTAACCATTTCACCATGAAAAAAGCTCAAAAAGCAGATTACCGGTATTGCTTGTACCCGAATGCAATAAACATTATCAGATTGTGCTTTTACAAAATCACTTTCAGTATTTTTTCTTAAATGTTATAAAGCTAAAATTAGACTTGAACATTAAATTAGTTCACAACACACACGGCCATAATTATGTTTTCCAATAAAAAGTCCATTCCAATACTTAATGTCATACTTACACAATGTATGTTTTGTAGGCGTTGAGTTGTTGTCGTAGTATTTGACGTCAAGTTTCGTTATAACCAATGGTGATGCGTTTCACAAATTTAAATTTCCCGCGCTTAATTCACACTTTTATTTTTAATTTTAAATAATTATGACGCTATTAAAAAGTAAAATAATGATTTAGTTTATATTTTCTGCCACTAAAGATTCAGAAAAAAAATATTCGAACCATATTTAAATTACATGCATATTCCCTATTTTCATTACTATTATACTCAGAAAACACACAAGAAATTCCGTACAATGCCAGTTTATCCACCTCTTGTAATCCAACAAAAAATGAGGTATATTCCGACCGCCTTATATCCCGTTCATAAGGTCTCAAAATGGATTGGTGCGCTTACCAATCCTAATCTTTTGAAATGACAGGGTAAACATTTTGGTAATAACCTGCACCTTTGTGTTAGATGATAGCTATAACTAGGTTTTAGTTATTTATAAACATACAGAAGCAAGTAACTAAGGCTTCTACTGAGATATTTTGCTCGAACATAATCCCGATCAACTGAAATCAAATCAGAATTCATTTTTAATAAAATTAGGCTTAAGGATCAGCACAAACTTAAAAAAAAACTTAAATCAGTCCCCTAACAAGTCTGCCTTTCGCTATTTCTAAGTGTTTTTGCTATGAAGTTTCTTGCCCATTTGGCTCTTATCCAGTCGTAAATACTCGTACCTTATGGAATGTATAACTAGAATTATTAACTTAATGTGTTAACTCGTAAATATCGTTTAATCTTTAAAATCCAAAGGTTGTCTGTAAGAGATCGCTTTTAGCGACAAGGCCGCCCAGTGTATCACCGTTGTAGCCCTTAAAATTATAATTTGTAAGTTTTTATGGTGTGCAATAAAGATTATTCTATTCTATCCCCTGCATCCTTGTAGTAAGGAAATAAAATTTACCTAATATTACTTGCTAATAATGTTGCTTTCTATAGATTAATACAATTTTAAAATCAGTTTAGGAGTTTTGGAGTTACTTATCTAAGCAAAAATTCAAATTATTCCTTTTTATAATATTAGTATAGACTAACTTAACTGGCCCAAATTTGGACGTAAATTTTAAAAACAAGGTGATTAGCGCTTGTACTTTCTCTGTATTAGAAGATACCATTTTTAGTGCATAAATTAAAACACTAATTTTGTATAAATTAATACAATGAAAGCTAAAAACATTACACATTGTGACACATGTTACTTCAACGTGTTATCAACCCGCCGTTGATATTATATTTTCAACATTGTGCATACACGGACCCAAAGGATTATCAACTGTAAGTACACTGTTTACGCTCGATTTTCTTCTAATCTCAATGTTGACGCAGAGAATAAGTAAATAAAGTTTTTAATTGGTTTTCAATCAAAAAGTTCTGGCACTCGCAGTGCATGGCATACACATTTTAACTAGAAGGAGAGTTGTTTCAATAACTAGAATACTGTTTTATTTTAAATTGTACTGTATAAAAATTGAAAAGCGTATGCTTAGATGGTTTGGTCACGATGAAAGGATGGATGAAAGGCGACTAACGAAAGGTATTTACAAGGCAGATGTAAGTGGGAACGCCGGAAGGGGACGCCCTAGAAGGACATACATAGACATTATTGGTGAGGTTCTTCAGAAAGGTCAGGTGCGTAGTACTCGCATCCGGCGTGTGTGTGTGACAACATGTATGAATGTAAATGAAGCAAAAGAAGTATGTAAGAATCGTAGCATATGGCGCTCTGTAGTTTCTGCCTACCCCCATGGGAAAAAGGCGTGAGTTTATGTATGTATGTATACTGTATAACTGATTGACATATTTTTTAAGTCAAAAATTCTTTAGGCTTGATAGTGATTTATGAGAACAAAAAGCCCTGCTGATCAGTTGTGAAAAGATAAATATCTCCAACATCAGCAGACTCGACCGCGCGTTGCTGTGTCTCAGTATAATAACTGTTTTCAAAGATCTATGTTGATGAAAATTAGTTTAATTTAGTTTAGTTTCAGAAATGATTCTTTGTTTTTCTGTACTAGTTTTCGTACTCAATTACGACCGATAAAAATTGTAGTCAGCACAGTAACACAGGTTTTGCCTAAATCAGACACCGGTCTCTATTTTAGTTATTTTTTTACAACCAAACATAAATCACACATTTCATAACAAGCGCTGCTGCTAGGCATGAGGCCCCAGGTTCGATCTCCGGGTCGGGCAAAATGTTATTGAGTATTTCCATCTAGAATATTTTAGTAGCAGCCCGGACTCCGGATCTGTGCCAAAGATGGCAATAGGCGCGCCCTCTATTACATGTGACTTTAACAAAAGTGGCAAAATGTGGGTGTACTATTACAGGTACACCTCTACCTAACCCTTTGGTCATTACAGGCGTTATGTTATGTTATTTAATTACTTACCATTATAACACTTAATATACCAATCGATCAACATACCACCACACCACAAAAATGACCCAAATTATTGTTTACAACAACCCACTTGCGTAAGTATTATCTTAGAAAAAACACTTTTTTTCTAAGAAAGTACCACTAAAACAAACTGAGCCATGAAAAGCTATTGTACCTAGAACTGCGAGGTTAAGTGATTAAGTTATGTCCTCAACTGTAACCGAAGATATAAATAGAGTTTGTTCAGTGTAATATTTTTATCGATACGGTTCAAGGACTTCGAAGTAATAATGTTATGGACCAAAGTTATTGAATCAAGTGTAGACCTAATCCGTCTTATTATAAAAACTTCCGTAAGTACTAGGTTTAAACCAGGACTTAAAGGTCTAGGTTTGTTACGGTACTAACGTTAATTCTTTCATTCGTATTATAAATCGTAGACCAACAAAGGACTACTTAGTACCAATGATAGTCCCTGGTCTAAATATTATCCACAGATTATAAGCAACAAAATATTGAAACTATTCAATCATTCGTTCAGCGTTCTACGCGCCGTTCCTTTTTACAAAATATTGTTACGTAATTGAAAGAAAAAATATTTAATAAATTGCTATTTGTAGTGGTGAAATATAAAGTTTTGCTATTTAAAGGTAAAAAAATAATAATAATCCAACTTTAATTTTTTTGAATGCATGTTCACAATTAAATTGTTCTGGTTTGGAACAACTATAACTAACACGTATAACGAAGTGAACTTGGCAGCGCGCGTCATTCGAGTAATGTTATGATACTAAAATATAATGTTATAATAATGTTAGATCGTGTGTACGCCGTGTATTAAGAAAATGGAACAGCCAAAGAAAAAAAGATGATGCACACGTTTAGTCAAAACTTCAAAGTCTTGCTTGAGCATCGACGCCGAGTTGCTAGCCTGTCGGTTTTCTATCGGTTATATTTCGGAGAGTGTGCATCGGAATTGCACGATTTAATTCCACCAAGTCCTTTTCATCATCGGACCACCAGACTTACGGCGCTGCGCCACCGGTACATGGTAGATATCCTAACCATACGTACTAAACGCTTTGGAAACACATTCATTGTGCGAACAGCTAAAGAGTGGAATTCCCTGCCGGAGTCGGTGTTTCCTGATAGCTATAACAGGGGTCTTCAAGTCAAGAGTGAACAGGCTGCTTCTAGGCAAGCGTGCTTCATCGACGATCACATCATCGCTTATCATCAGATGAGATAGTGGTCAAACGCGTGCCTATCAATAATAATAAAAAGAAATAATAGTCATTAGTATTTTAAGACAAATTTTGGCCTGTTATTAAAAATAATAGTTACTATTTATGTTTGATTTATTAATACTTATCTGTATAAAAATAGGATATTCTGATATTCATATTTTATTTTAGCATTCGTATAAGTACACGTTTTAACGTACCTACTCGTATTGTATGTCTTATAAAAGAAATGTTATTATATAATAAATGTTATTTTAATTAAAGTGAGTTTCAATAAACTGCCTTCTTCTAATATTCCCTCGTAGTGAATTCGGAACTGGCTGCAATGGTATTAAATCCCTAGAGGATTGGTCATTGCTGTCATCACCAGGAAATAGTTCTTCCCGCATGTCTATAGCTATGTTATGAAGGACTGCACATGCTACAATTGTCTTCCTAGCTGTTTCAATGTCCCCATATAAGCCTCTTAGTAGGCAGCGGAAACGTTGCTTCCACAGACCGAAGCATCTTTCTACAGTGTTCCGTGTACGGATATGGCTCCGGTTGTATCTTTGTTCTGCTTCTGTACTTGGGTACATCCTCACGTAGTAAATCGACAATCCTTTCGCCAAAACGTTTCGTAAATCTATATTTATACCGAAAAACTTCGTCGGGTAAATCAAATGGATTTCGTCGCTGACGAACTCTGTTGGGTCCCCGGGAACTCACAAGTGTATCCAACACCTCCAAATCTTCCAAATCAATCATATCAATCATATCAATATCCATTTTTAGTTAAAATCACAAAATAATACTTTCCGAAAGCTAAATTCAAAATTAAGAATTTGACGTCTAACAATTTAGTACCATAGTAAAACTAGGGGTCACGATGGTCTAACTTTGGTACCATAGATAGTTCTAGGACTAGCGATAAACTTCGTTTTGTAATAACAATTATTCAAGTTCATGGTTTAAACCTAGTACTAAACCCGGTACTTTTTTAAGACCACGTTTTATAATAAGACGGAATGGGTTAGCTATTGGTTTTCTGGGGTACGTTTTATTATTAATTGATTTATATCTACTAAAAGGTCAAAATTCCCTTGTCTCAATATAAACTTAAAATAGTTAAATCTGACACATTCGTTCGTCCGTACAATATTTTCAAAATTTTCGCTTCACGTAGCTATATTACTACGAGTATATTGATTTATGTATGAGCAATCAAGGAAACTAAATAAGAATATAATACAATAAAAGAAATAATTACTGTTTCGATAGTAGGTATTGTTGGTAATAATTTAAAAAAGTTATAGCAAAATACGTACTTTGAATAACATTATGAGAAAAGAATTACGCAAAGAACACCGGCGAACTCCCAAAAAATTTTTGTTGACATTTTTTTTTTGCGTCTGCCTATGAAAAATATCTAAAAGTATAGAGTTTGAATTTCTGAACAGTTTTTTCTTTGGTTATACTTTTAGGTATAGGAAGTCAGGAATTAAAGAAATTTTATTTTTAAGTTTTAGAGGTTAAGACTATTTAAAAGGATATGTCCGCTATAATCTTAGCACAAACAATCGTGTTTATTTTAACATTTGTATTCTGATGCAGACATGTATTTCATAAGTATATTAATGCATTATGTAAAGCCAATCATTTTAAGCAACTTGACTAAGATTTATATTACATGGCAACATTAAAAGTATAGCTTATCCAAAAGCCATGAAGTCAAGCCAGAAAGAAAAAAACACAAAGCTATGATTATTTATTTCATCAATAATCTAGTCAATTAAGCTCTTAATTATAAAGACTTTTTTTCCAGACTTTGATAGGCCTTAGGATTGATTTGATAAAACTTAGTAAATTATTTCGTTGGTATCTATTACGGTGACATACGTAGACGCTTAATAATTTCATCAACAATTCCCTCGCCGGTGTTCTTTAAACATTACCTGTTTATCGTAGTTTTTAAGTTAATTAACTTAAAAACTACGATAAACAGGTAATGTTTAAATTTGCGTTTTAAATTTTTCCAAATTAACCTATGGTACATGCATAATACGAAACAATAAAACTAAAAAAAATAAAACATTGCTTAACATAATAACTTAACATGATAATGTACCTATTATGTGCACAGAAAAACAAAAATAGTAGGTATGCAAATAAAAAAACATAGGTAATAACTGTTATATTTATAAGTCGTATGTTTTGGCCAAATTTTCATACCCCAGTTCCATGGCATAATAATTTGAGGTTCCAAACAAATTGCTCTAGCTACGTTCATGCCAAAACAAACAACGGTTCCGTGTTAACATGCTCAGAGTGATTAATTGTGTGCGAATAATGTGATTTAACCAAAATAAATTAGCTTCCCCAATGACCGGAACACGCCTTGACCTAAATTCCTGTTCTTCTGCAAGTAACCTATATCTTTTACTTTGTATTTAGTCTTCACTGACAATTTTTTTTGAGCAAAATGTTTTGTTTTTTGTTTTCTTACAATATCCTTATAACTCTTTGTAGTAGAGAGAAAGATGTCTATTAATTAGCAATTGACATTTTTCTCTCGTCTTTCTTATGTTTTGTAGTTTTCCACAGCTTTTTGTACGAATTTTACTTAAAAAGATCAAAGAATAAAGATACCGGGCTGGTGTCCACAACTCCACGTCAAAGCGCGAAATTTGCGTATGGACTATAATCGCACGCGGGCCCAGTGTGAATTGGTAGATGTCACATGTCTTCGAATTTTTGGTTCTAGGACATGCCGGTTCCCTCACCATGTTTTCCTTCACCGTTTTTGAGAGCAGTGGTGATGAAATAAATTACACAAAGTAATGCGCCTGCCTGATTTCGAACCCACGACTTACTTTTCGTAAGTTGGGGCCGCCAGCACTGCGTCACCGCTGCTCTGAATTTTACTTAATAAACTTTTCACGTTATTAAATCCCATTTGAGTTTTTACTTTTGCATGTACAGAGTGAAAAAGTACTAAAAATTACACATAAGATTATTTATGGTAGCGAAAGGTAAAATAAAATGCGTTTTTCCTTGAAATTCATTTATACATTAATTCAATATTTGAAACCATTTTATGAAACGGGTTTTCTGTTTGCATTTCCAGTTATATAAAATTTACATAATAAATCAAACTGAAATAAAGCGCGTGTTTATTTAAATATCAGCCGCAGACCACAATTCTGTCATTAGATTTAAAATTATGCAATGTTTTTATAGATGGTGGTCGAAAACCAACTCTATACAACCAATTTATTTAAATAATTATAGTTTTAACTAATTATATATTTGAGTAATTAATGTATAACATTTAAGTATAGTAATTATTATTTATTTTACGAAAAACAAACAGTAGCACAGTATGAATAAGTAATTAAGGTGTAATAAGTATGCAAGGTGATACCTTGTTACGTGTAAGAACACTCTCGCCATCAAAATGAAAGTTTGTCGAATTTAGAACTAAGGCACACCTCTGTATTAAAATTCAATAAATTTCATGGGGTCCGAGTGCACGCAGCCTTTTCAAGGAGATTTCTCGCCGACTGGTCGACACTTCGCGTGACCAGAGGGCTGGCTTATTCTTTGGCCAAAGAATTGGCATTGCTATCCAACGTGGCACTGCTGCCAGTCTTCTGGGCACGTTTCCTGATGACAGCGATGGGGAGGCGTACTTTGACGCCTGAGTGTTCCGATTTTGTTTTTTCTAGAAGGAGGTTTTTGTATTTTTTTTCTTTACTATTTAATTTGTAGTTAGTTTAAGTGTACATGTTTAATTTATTTTAATTAGTTTTATTTTATTTTAGATTTTAGTCATAAAATAAATAAATGAGTGAAATAAACAAAAACACCCGATGAAAATGAGTAGAAATTGTCACACAAACTAACTATGAACTACAACTAACGTGTCTCACATGTACCGCAGCTCAGGTTCTAAGCCTACCTATCTACATATCACATAATATAATTAACATTCGGGGACGGGAAGGCTTTGACCGAAGAGTTAATTAGGTCTAACTTTGTCCCGTTCGTGACGGACGAACAATTTAAAACCTTGGCCTTCCCCTCCTGTTATTTTCAGTCAGTTTGTTTTTCTTTTTCTTTTGATCATTAGCAGTAATATCTTTTGGGGAGATATTACTTTGTACTCAGATAAGGAGGATCAATTAAGAGGTCTGGTTACGCCGAATTCATTCATTCAGCGTGTGATGGGGATTGCATTCACTCATCGTTCGCGTGGTTGTCGCGTCGCGCGCGCAGCAGTTCAGTCATCCTTCAACCGCCGCTACGTGAAGTGTCTGCATCCGCGCTACTCGCTTTGCCACCATATTGGTTCTCGTGCCATTATAAACCGCTAAAAACTCTTGCTTGCATGCAGTTACCTTTTGCGACCTTCATTCAAAACCACTATCATAACTGGACGTGAATAATTCGCTTGTGCACGCTGTCTCGAATACCTATCTACGAAGAAGAAGAATCTTCAGGACATCGCCAGGTGAGTGCATTGCTTTTCTCTAGCTCTCGCCTGAATGGTTTTTTTTTGTCGTACCATACCTCTCGCCCGCACATATATATTTCTCCCGCATTTATTTCGCTTATTTAAGCTGAACATAATAATTCACCGCATCGCATCACCAAGGTCTCAAATTGTTGAAGTTAAGAATATATCAATCATCATCATCATCTACCTAGCCTATTCCCAACTATGTTAGGGTCAGCTTCCAGTTTAACCGGATACAACAGAAATACCAGTGTTTTACATGGAGCGACTTCCTGTAGGACCTCCACAACCCAGTTACTGGGTAACACGATACCCCTTGGTTAAACTGGTTGTCAGACTTTCGGGCTTGTGACTATCTGTAGCGACTGTCATAGTTCAACAAATGACAGCCGGGACCAACGGCTTTACGTGCTTTCCGAGGCACGGAGGAGTCGTGATATGTATGAATGGTCACCCATCCACGGACCAACCGCGTCAAGCGTAGCTTAATCCTTCGATCGACCACAAGTCCCTTTCAATGTCAATCAATGTCAATAAAAAATAATCAACGAAATATTTGTACGCGCGTAACTTCCTAACGACTGCACGAAATTGGATATTTTATTTGTTCATCCTAACTTATGGTTCTCAAACATGGTCCTTGACTAAGTATTCAGCAGAGGGCCACGCTCGAGGTTTGCCAGAGAGCTATAGAACGGAGTATTCTGGGTATCAATCTTGAAGACCGGGTTAGGAATACAATAATCCGTTCCATCACAAAAATTACTGATACATACATACATACATAAACTCACGCCTTTTTCCCATGGGGGTAGGCAGAAACTACAGAGCGCCATATGCTACGATTCTTACATACTTCTTTTGCTTCGTTTACATTCATACATGTTGTCATACACACACGCCGGTTGCGAGTACTACGCACCTGACCTTTCTGAAGAACCTCACCAATAAGGTCTATGTATGTCCTTCTAGGGTGTCCCCTCCCGGCGTTCCCACTTACATCTGCCTTGTAAATACCTTTCGTTAGTTGCCTTTCATCCATCCTTTCAACGTGACCAAACCATCTAAGCATATTCTTTTCAATTTTTGTTACTACATCTTCTTTTAAACCACAACGTTGCTTTATCACATCATTCCTCAATCAGTCATTCATTGTTACACCACACATACTTCGCAAGGAACGCATTTCTACAGCATTTATTCTACTTTCATGTCTCTTTTGCCACGCCCAACATTCACTTCCCTACGTTAGTGTAGGCACCAGCACACCATTGTGAACAGCCAGTCGTGCTTTTTCGGACGAATTACTGATGTCACTCAAAAAACTGCCACGCTTAAATGGAACTGGGCTGGACACATCTGCCGCATGTCAGACGATCAGTGGGCCAAACTCACGATCCAATGGGTTCCTTTACATGGCAAATGACATCGCGGTAGGCCCAAGCGAAGATGGCGAGACGAGCTGGACTCCTTCGATAAGGACTGGTCCCAAAAAGCCCTTGACAGACAGAGGTGGAAGGAAAGTAGTGAGGCCTTTGCCCTGCAATGGGGAAACACAGGCTAGTAATAATAACAATAATTGGCTTTCTCCTTTTATTTTGGTGCGGGGTAGAAAATCCTTAAGATGTATCAGTGTTGCTTGTATTCCAGTGCAACTAATTAAGAACAGCCTAAATTTTCTCTTGCACGGCAACGCACTTACAAAGTCCATAATGAGCAGTGCTTGTTTAATTAAACGAAAGACTGTAAAAAGAATACTCGTGATTAAAAATAAAAAAAATGTCTTCATGATTACTGTTTTGTTTGTACCGAAATGGAGACAGGTCCTCCGTATAATTATTACTTCAAAGAACACTGTTAAGGACTGGACGGATATAAATATTTTTTTTTTAATAACTTCGAGATAGTACCGATGTGTACCTATACGTGTCAGAATTATGAAGGTTTCTTTTTTCATTAGCCCGTATTATTTCTACTGGGCAAAGGTATTCCCTATAGACAGAACTCTTACTTATATGTTTCCTTCTTGGGAAAATTTTCCATAAATGCCTTTTAGTCTTTTCTAGACATTCCTCGTCGACAACCGTCTTTAGGGTCTCACTAGCATTAATTTATAATAGGTAGGGTATATGCATGTATTTTTTAATATTTTTAATTCACTCTTTACAACGTTTTAACATAGTAAAAAAATATAGCAGACCGCAATCTGCAACCGCTAACTGCACGGGTTTTTATGATTCTGTAAGAAATTGATTCGTAGTGGGCGCAGGCCATGCGCTGCGGGCCTCAATTTCACAGAGATTCATAGAAACCCGTGCAGTTTGCGGTTGCAGATTGCGGTCTGTGGCTCATCTCGGACTTGTACCTTTAAGTCTTTTTTGACTATAGAAACACGTTTTCAACAACAGTTTCCTCCCAGCTCTGACTTTTATCTTTATCAGCATCAGATCAACATATTTTTTTTTATAATAATTATTCTCAGCAATGTCTTGTAGTGTGTCTGACTCTGAATATTCTCCTTAAATATCATAAATTGGGGTGATATGTTAAAATGTAAACAAACCTCCTTTAGTAAATAATGATAAAAAATCAAATGCTGGTGGTAACCTGCCTTCTACTAGCTGCAGATTTTCATAAACATTACCAGGTTGGTAGAAATACCAAAAGTAAGTACAAGGGCTCGTTATGTATTAAATAAGTCTAAAATACTTAAAGGACTTACAACGAATTGGGATACCCGTGGCTTATCCAAACGAGCAAGCGGGCCGAGCCAATAAAGCATTAAACTTTTCTTTGGTTGAGTCCTATTATTCTATCACTATTGTTGCACTGAAGACAAATGTTTTTGTAATAAGCACGATCTTTTGTTCTGTGTGAGGGTGTTATTTATATTTATAATATGTATGCATTCAGAAATATATATGTATGTGTATCAGTTGTCTACTACTCATAACACAAGCTCTGTTTCGCTTGGGACTAGATCGCATTGTGTGAAACTTGTGGAATTTATTTATTTATTTATTTTGTAATATTGCTATAAGTATACGAAACTAGATAGAAAATAAAAAGCCTGTCAGTCTGTCATTTTATATTGATGCCCTGTCTTGTTTCGTTGAGTTGTTTGAGAAGCAGTATCAAGTTACTCTGCCGTAATGCGAATTAAATTATGAAGGTTACTACAACAGTTGACGGTGGAACTTGGGATCTTCTAAAATATGTTTGGGGCCGTCAGAGAAAGGGAGACTTAAACCTAATTGGAGTAAACACACCAGAGATAAGGAAATACTGGGAAATGGGGACTTAAACAACGTATAATCACGTTCAATATTAAAATTTAAAATACAAAACTACTATTCTGCAGCATTTCAAATTAAACTTATTATTCCCGCGACTTTGCCGGATTCGCAGATTCTTTATACTTTTGTTATACTTACAAATGCTTATGTTACTGCTTGAAACATCAACAATCTGGGGTTGCTGGGGAGTTTGTTCCGCGACTTCTTCTTCCGAGCAAAAACACTAGGAAGTGGCGAAGGGCGGGCGTTTTGGGGGACTGTCTTGTGTAATTTTTGACGTTCAAAAAGTCCTGATCCTCAGCCTAATTTGAATAAATGACTTTTGATTTTGTTTTTGATTTTATCTGACAGTCAAACTCTCATCAAAAGCGGTTCTATTGTTTGGAGATTAGCCTAAACAAACATACGGACAAAGTATTTTTTTTGTTGAATTCTGTTTTAAGTAAAAAGCTATCATATTTACATTACAAACACCCACACAGTATACGTATAAAAGCGAAACAAGAATTCTCAGTATTAGAACTGTTTCAATAAACGTAAGGTTATCGCCAAAATTCCTGATGAAACATTGAATGTTCTAAAACCTGATCCACAAGGCAGAATAACGCCATTTATAACAATTTCACGTGAACCAATCAATACTAGGCAACACCTGTTACCTCTTTCACTAATAAGTCTTATGAAAAATGTTTCGTTTCATTGAACAGACGTAGACAAATCTTTGAGTCAGATATCATTGCCATTTTCGGGGGTCATAATTTGATTTGTAGTGAATGATGTTTTGGCTAGAGGGTAATGGATCATTTTGTTTTGTTGTGGTTGTAATAAAATCACTACTAACCTTTCCTGCGGCTTTGCTCTCGTGGACTTTTCCACAGGATACGTATTTTTTTTTAAATAAAAAAACCCCAACATAATAAAATAAAATATTTGTAATGCACCATATTGTATTGGCGGCCATCTTGGATTTGAAAATCAAGTATTCTACTAGTAAATCCTTTGAGGAGTTTTAAAAATGTAATCTGTCATTCTGTGGCGGGGGCTATCTTGAATCAGTTTTCATTAAATATAGCTTGGAACACTCCCGACTAATTTAATTGAAAACAAAATCTAAACTGGTTCATCCGATTGAGAGCTACGATTCCACAGATAGACACACACACAGGTCAAACACTCAGTCGTTTTTTTCGTCGGTTAAAAAGTAGCCTATATCACTTACTGTACAATAATGCTTTCTTCCAGTGAATATCTAGAACTGGATCATTTTTCCGTAGATTGAATACAGCAGCATACAAGGTCATAAAATCTGAGGAGGAGCTTGTGGATAAATTATAACAGCCGCATGGGTCGAACGAAGGTTAAGCTACTCTTGATGAGGTCGGTCCGTGGATGGGTGACCATTAATTACATACCAAGACTCCTCCGTGCCTCGGAAAGCACGTTAAGCCGTTGGTCCCGGCTGTCATATGTAGACCTTTGACAGTCGTTACTTGTAGTCAGAAGCCCGACAGTCTGACAACCAGTTTAACCAAGGGGTATCATGTTATCCAGTTACTGGGTTGTGGAGGTCTGACCGGCAGTCGCTCCATGTAAAATACTGGAAGCCGACCCCAACATAGTTGGGAAAAGGCTAAACATATGATGGTGACAAGGTCGTAAAATACATGAACCTTGACAAATACATGTACAATATCAACTTTTACTTCAGGATTATAAGTTGCCTACAAAAATAAAAGAGACAATTCCATTATATCATCTTTCATCGAAGCACGCCTGTACTATGCTTTCACGCTTATGAGAATTAAAACGTACGTGACTGTACCCGATATCGGCTTAATTTCCAAAGTACCTACGTGATTTTCTGATAATCTATCTGTCTATACGTTTACGAGTGCAATATTGTGTTATTGTTATTTGATGTTTTATCGGACACGAGCCGAATTGGAGATATATATTGATAGTGAGCCCAATTTTGTGTAGGATAAATTAAATACTATTGTTTGGCTAAATGTAAACTTTTTGTAAACAATGTTTTCTTGAATAAATTATTATTATGTCGTGTATTCATTTAAATATCTTATAAATTACATTTTTAAATATCAATATAAAAATAAAAACATTTAAAAATATAAAAAATAGTAGGTCACCGATGGCGGGAGCAGGGTCCAAGCTACCGGTGGTTAGGGTCTCAGAGACCGGAACCTCCTCACAATGCGAGCCGTATCGAGGAGTATACTGCCTTCTGTATCAGGCCTTTGACCCAACCGCGTAACGATAGCCTCGACAGATGGTCGTCGAGGCTTTTGGCAATAAGACCATTGGCCGTCACAACAATCGGCACAATGACAGCAGAATCCACATCCCACATGTCGACAATCTCGTGGGCTAGGTCAAGATATTTATTAAATATTTAATAAATAAATATCACTCTTAATTGTACTATCACTTTTTGTGACAAGTTCCATGTGTGTTAGACCACATCAATGACATTCAATACCTATAGACCGGACATCACTAATAAAATTTTCGTCCGAAAAAGTGTGTCCTGCTGGATACAAGTCTATGAGTTTTTTGTAGTACGCTCCGCTGCCGCTCCAATATTCATGTATTATTCTAGATGGCGTTACTGAGACATGGGGTCAAAGTTTTTCTACGACATCTCCTTGACATGCCCGCTCTATAGTATTTTAAATCTCTTTGGACCACATAAACAGTTGAAGGAACATCAACGCGCATGTTGATATCAAAAGTTATGTACATGATTCTAGACTACTGGCCAAGGCCCTTTCGTTTCTTGGAAGGCACATTAAGGAGATCGTCCGGGCTTAATTTTATAGATCGTTGACAGTCATATCGATTAGTCAACCTGCAATCCTCACTCTTTTTAAATGAGTAAAAGACAAAAAGTTCTAACATCTGACGAATTTTGTTGAGCCAAAGCTAGTCTTACTAAGGGGTTTGGTTTTATCTACTAACTGAGTTCTGGCGATAAGATAGGCACAGTCCCTACAAAGCATACCTACCTACTGCGAATACTGGTATTTGGCTGCATCCCAAAGGTTTACAAAAGGATGGGTTGATGATGTTGTAACAGGAGCAAGCCTAATAAAAAATCAAACAAACTTTTATTTCGTACACTTTTTTATACACATGACTTACAAACTAGTTTTAGAACTTACATCTATCAGCAAAACAACACAAGATATTACTTACTATGCCGCATTGGCTTGTAGGCGTATCCAATATCCCAGTAACTACAAATACCATGAACCACTAACAACTTGAAAAATACCATGCTTAATTTAGGGATCAAAACCCTTTATCCCATGCTAAGCTGTACTTGCAAACACAAAACTAAGGCAGTCTTCTAAAATATTATTGTAAAAAGCTGCCTTCTATATTATTTCAAAGGTTTTTTACCAAACGTGTACCTAATTAAACACAAAGAAGATTATAAAAATTAATTTCAGGAAAAGGACCAATTTTTAAACGGAACATTTTAATAATTATAGGTAAACAGGATTACCTCTGGGTTTGGTGGATTCTAAACAATTCAAAGTACCTTCACTAACTTTTATTAAAATGTAATTTTATTTTTAAGGTCTTTTATAATATGAATTGTGATTTTACGATTTTGGGTGATATAAGAGGCTTAGAGAACTGCGTTTTAGTGCGTATACTACCAGCTTAAAAAAATAATAAATAAAAAATAAAATATGTAAATCATTGCTTGCAGCAAATTCCAAAAATAAATAAATATTACACAACTTTCACACAACGCTAGACCCAAGCTAAGCAGAGATTGTGTTGTGGGTAGTTAGCAGCTAATAAACATACTTATATATTTCTAAATACTATTATATTATAGATAAATTACACCCAGACACAGGACAAATGATCGTGCTCATCACACAAACATTTGTACTGAGTGGGAATCGAACCCATGACCTCTGGAATAGCAGTCAGAGCCACTTATTAGTAGACCAACATGCCCGTCAAAAAAGTGTGTCTTTGTTTATGAATACTACATTTTACAAAAATTCTCTCAACATGACCAAACCATCTAAGGATACTACATATTTCCAATGAAAATCAAAATCAAAAGTCTTTATTCAAACTAGGCTGAGAATCAGCACTTTTAGAACGTCAAAAATAATACATAAAGACAGTCCCCAAAAACGGCGCACCCTTCGCCACTTCCTAATGTTTTTGCTGGGAAGAAGAAGTGGCGGAACAAACTCCTCAGCAACACATCTGTCTGATTCGTTTGAAGAACTAGGTATACAAAGAATCTATACAATAAAATGCTCAATAAATAGCACTAAGGTTTATACACTTTGTAAAACATTACATTTCAGAATGATTGTCACGTAACACGTGACAGACATTCTGAAATAGCTAGCACACCCCAATATACCGAGATTTAAAAAAAAAGAAAATATAAAGACTCATATTAACATTGAAATCTAAACTCAAGCAAAACAACTACAAAACTGAAAAATAACAGCCCCCAGGTATAAAAGGCGTACCCGCTTACATGTGCAATGCTGGCTTATGTTCATAAGGCTGTGACTCTAAGTTAATGATAATGATAATCTAGGACCATCGAAGTGAAACCAATAAACAGTTAACTGTTATAACAATAAAAAAAAAACTATTGGTAAGCAAGTCGACCAGTCACCGCATATATTACCGCCATTGCTGCTTGCATATTAAGTACAACAAAAACACGAAAACAAAGAACATTCCACACAAGTGCTTCCTCGTTCCCAACTGAACAATGAATAAAGAAAACACTTTCCGAACAGCTTAAAATAATGAAAAAATTACTTTAAACTAATTTTGTCATTTTTATTTCATACCACTAGTTTATACCGAAGCGCAGTTCTAAAGCGATTATTTTGTTTGCCCGCCATCCTCCGAGCGTTTTACAAACGCGAAATATTACATTTTAGCGCTCTTTTGTTCGTTTTAAATTAAATGCGGTTTGCAACATTTTAGTGATCGTGTTCAGAGAAGACTTGTAATTTATTTGTGTCACTGTAGAACTTAATATGCGTTTATTCGCACCGTTGCATTGGGTAAATTGTGACTTTATTTACAGTAGTAGCTTCTCGTTGTTTTGTATTCATAAACTTTTAATTTTGTCTTGCATTTCCACAGATCATAATAAAACGTTTAGAGCCGACTAACTTACTATCAGCAGACAACTTTTGTCTGATGACTTGATTGAATAAAGGCAATTTTTTAAAGGGAGATTCTTTAGACAATGCACAATTTTTGCTTAATTTGTCATGTTAGTTAGTATGTTGACACTATTTTTTTAAACTGTAAAACCAGATTGATTTGAATGACAATGAATGAGAAGTATTAGTGCTTTGTTTACTAATTATTTTATTGATTAACTTAAAACTAATTACACATTACTAACAATGGCCACAGCTATTATGCCTCAGAACATAAAAAAAACATCACGCCTATTATCTCTGAAGGGCTTGGCAGGATGTGTACTATAGTATTCCGTCACACACATCACATAATTGCCACATCGTCATTTATTTAATTGTACAATCATACACAAAATTACAGATTCACTGACCACTCAATACCTGCTTAGTTATTTAAAATGATAAAACAATATTATCTGTTGAATTATTTTAAGAAAATCCAACTCAATAGAATAGAACCTTTTTTAAGTCGTGAATATTCCAGCCCTTTTAATATAATATATAATAAAATAATATTTTATTTGTACACCAAAGATCAAACAGTAGAGACATAGGCTTATAAATAAGTTGTACAAAGTGGCACAATTTTAAGACGAACGTCTGACTTCTAAACTAGGCAAAAGCCTGTGTCTTAGAAGCCAATGTTCCCGATATGCAGTGACTTCAACTGTTTAGAAGAGTAGAATACTCGTGCAAGAACTTATAAAAATTGAAATCCAAACTACATACAAATATTATCTTGACTACATCCCTGAATTTATTAAAAGGACCGTTTTACGTAAAGCAAGGAGAAATAGGACCAAGCTTTGGACTCCAAATCACGTAGAGGGACTTTATATTCGTCCCGACCGTTTATATAATTTAGTTATGCAAGTAAAATTGTTTAGTTTGCAGTCGTAATATTCTCAAAATGAGACTGCATAATACATTTGTAGAGAAATAATATTTGTGCGGTGGCGGTGTTTGTAAACTAATTTAGTTAGATTGTTGAGTGAATTTTTATGAGGTTTATTATTTTTTGGTTGCTAAAAAGAGTAAATTATTAAGCAGCTGCCCGTTATGACTGCCTGCCCATGGTAAAGACAACCATATAAAGCATAAGTTAGATATAGGTACTTAAAATACTGACATATCTTAACACACTACACTCTTTAGATTTTTGTGTATTTTTATGTTGTGTGTGTTTGTAATAGAGATTACAACGAAGAGAGCAGAAGTCTGTATCGTTTTATTTGTAACTTAAATAGGTTCCATAAAATACTGAGCTTTAGTAAGTTTTTAACCAAATAATGACTTGTGTAACAACAAATTATGTACACATGAATGCATTAAAGATTTTGAGTTTGAGTTTGAGTGATCTAAGAAGAAAAAGTCGGAAAGACAAAGTCATTTAATTATAAAATAACATAGGTACCTAGTAAGTAAAAAGTTACAAATATGGTGGAAATTTAAAACTATAAGTGCAACGCTATGTTTCACTGTAAAGGATATACAAATGTTTGTAAGAATCTTAACAGTAATAGCACTTTTGTTTTTGTTTTTTTTTTTATTAAGGACCAGTCCGGCAGTTGTAATCAAATAAAAATATCTAAAAATTTTATAGTTATATCTAGTACAGCCTTTCTGCTAATTTTAACAGGATGGCTTCCTGAAATGCAAAAGCATTACCAGCTAAATTAATGGAACTTAAATGTTCATTCGTTTAACATATTTCCTACAATAAACTTTCATGGAAGCTGCGGACGCAAGGACCAAATTATTCAGAATTAATTAATTCGGCAAACTACTCATGTTTAATTTCAGAAACTAGCAATCTATAATACTAAGAACTACCAGAACTTGGTTAAGTATATAAAGCGAATTTTGTTATCTAGGAGTGAGTTTTAATTCAACGGTTCAAGTTAGGGGAATCGATTCGATCGCAAAGAGCTAAGTTTCCGAGATAACACTTAGAGAAGTGAACGATTGTTTGTAACTTTGTTGTTTGTTAGGGTAAGTGAACGGGTATTTTGGTTGATTAGATATTTAGTTAATTTTGTTATGAATGGAATTGAAAATTGTGTTGTTGTTGTTGACGTACACTTAATTTGCTATTTAGAATGTTTCTTTAAACAAAGGTCATAGACTGCCTCGTCAGTCTTCTGGTTGCACGTGGAACTGATGGGTGGGAGTTCATTACTCAGGCCAAGCATATTGTTGATTGTGAGTTTTTTTCACTAGGAATTTCTAAGTAACATCCTTAAGCTTGGACGAAGTTTCCAGTCGTATAGTTTCACATTATTCTGTCTTTAACATTTACGACCTTTGAGCACAATATAAAAGTGACCACAATGTGATCGCGAATTGTATTTTAATCAAAATACAACCTCCCACTGGATGGCAAAATGCAAAAAAAAACTCAAGAAAATTTGAATTTAGCGAGCTACCCTGACGCGTCCGCCTTAAGACCTTGCCCAGAAAATAATAACGAATTCGCTACGAATTGACGCGCGATTTTAAGTTCAATGCTTTGAATGTTGTTTACAAAACTTCTTAATAAAGAGCAATGTATTACAAAACGCATCAAACTCGCGCATGATTTTGCACAAGGCCTAAGGGCTTCCTCCCACATATACCTAACTGTGAATTCGCTACACATCGCAAATATCTGCGAGGTATGGTCGGTCACCTAAACCAACGCTTTGCCAGACGAAATTGTATCGCAGCGATTCGCATTCACAAAAGCATCGCGATTCGTTTTGTGTGGGCGCCCTAAAGCATGTAAACCTTAAAACCTAGAATTATATTTTTAAATATCTTTTTATATTTAAAAATTATATTTAATTTTACTCTCAGCCCTAAACACAATACAAAGGTGATAGTCAATAAATTGTCTAACAGCCACAAGTAAGAGGTTTGCTATGCATCGCAGCAGCAATTGAGACTGGATTACAGTTCCCAGTTGAGATGGTTCGCGGTATTGTTTAGTGGGCTCGCCATGAATTTGTGGCTACAGTTGTCGAGTTTAAGACCTTGTTAGTTTTGAGACGGATTTCGAGAGATATTGTCTTCGGTTTAAGAGGTATTTTGGTTTATTTTAGCTTATTGTTGCGTTAAAGTAGTGATGTTTCTAAACTGATGAAAACTTATTTTTTTTGTAAACTTATGGTTATTCGGATCCCATTAGAAAAAACTATCTATTTTCTATAAATAAACTGAATATAAACTTAAACTAACTATAAATAAAGTAAAAACCAAGAACACCTAGCCGTTAAAGTATTCCTCCGAATTGTTGTGATCCAGAAATTAAATTTTAATTTGTATTTTTCATTCTGATCAGAGATGGCTAAAGGTGTCTTGGCCACAGTGAGGTGTAATGAGACAAGAATATAAAATTCAAATCTGATTTATTTACAAAATGCTCTGCTTATGTACCACTTTTTCTTAACACACACTATTATTATAAATTCTATGTGTCCTATGCGTGTAAGATGCAATCAACTCATTGTTAAACTGGGCCGCGCGTGAGTCAGGCCGAGTGCTGAGTCAATGTTCAAAGGTAACATTGAACACATTCTAGGCACCACTTTTACCACTCCATATAGTATGGCATTGAGGAGCGGGACTCTTCTGAACCTATATATTTTACTTAAAAGGAGGTCCCTATGTAAGATTTATTATAAAAGTATGTGTAGCTACAGTTACTGCAATAATTATTTACCCAAAGAAAAGATCAGCTCATGCGAAGTGTCTACTAGGTGAACGTGTGTGTGAACTATTACTATTTCCATAATATTATAATTTTATTTAACGTAACAAAAACAGTTAGCAATAATGAACTGTATTCTCATGAATCAATCATTTATTTGCTAAAAATATGGTACATGAGATATTACAGCAATTACTGTGTCCTGTCAAAAATCTCGCACTCGGAAAATAAGTAGTTCGTGGGTAGTTTTAGAATTAAGAGTAACAGTTGGTTAAAAGCAAGTGCTAGGACTTAGAAGCATTCGTGTTTACTAGGGACAATAACAAAGGGATTACGACCAGACAGTGCCAATTACTGCTATTGTTTTGTCTGGCAAGTCTTATTGCTAGAAAGGAGCACGTTTCGTCTGTAACTTTGCGAGGCTGTCTGGAGGAGATAGCCTAAACCAATAACACCACCCATTGTGTATTATTTACCTTTTGGTTCTTGCAATTTTCGTTAAGCAAATTTGTCAAAACAAAAACAGCAAAACCTCAATGGCTAAGGCGTTGGACTTCGATCGAGAAGTAGTGAGTTCGATTTCCACCCATTGCACTATTGACGTGAACCCACTCCAGACACAAGCATACGTAGCTTAGTTGGAAGACTACCTCCTAGTAATGTACAAAACACATTGCTAGCGACCATTAAAAAAAAATGTTTAATTAGTAAAACGTGTTTGCATAAATCAATGACGTCAACAAACATAGACACTTAGTTTATCAAGTCTGTTATATTTAGTGGTTGGCCCAGAATGAGCTATTTGACAAAAGGAGAATGCCAATTTGTGCCCCAAAGTGTACAGAGATCATTGTAATACAAGTACTTATAATAAAATAAGATACGAATTTTAGAAGATAACTAATATTCCATACCAGACGTGGAAAAAAACTCACTTAAAAAGTATCTTTCTTTTTATTTCACTTGAAAGTACCCTCAACATTGCCTTATAATATTAACAAAGAGCAAAACAGGGAAAAACTATCTTAACACATACCTGGCCAAAAATGTTAAATATTTGTAAGTTAGCGTAACTTAAAACGTAATACATTATTATTAGTGTTTTATGTTTTCTTATCCATAAATCGAACTTTATATGGTTAGACTAATAGTTTAAAATAATCTGATCATTCATATCTAACATTATTTCAATTTTATTTTGGCAACACTCAAGTCTTCGATCAAACGTCAAATGTCATTATGTCACAAAATATTCTGTCTACAAATGATACTAACCATAATAGATTTACTTTGAAAAATAATGCCCTGCCAGTGCTTTAAAACGAAAACACTGTGTATATTAATGCCTGGAACAGATATCTAAACATGTTTATACCTTAATGTTTACAATAAACATAAAAATACTTTAGCCGGTAGGTACAAAAACGGTTTCTTTAAACCTTTATAACTTTTGTCCACGACTGCTGAGCAATATGCGCCTTTTATACTTTTGTTGTAGAAGATCTTTACTATTAAATTACATAGATTTCATTGATGTACAGCCTGGGGCACAGGTTCATACAATTTTTGGCATTGTCTTTTGAGTTTTTATTCCCTCAACTACACACATCAAAAGTGTCTAGGGATCAAGCATTTTTATGCGGATTTCTTGAGATTGAGATGTGGCTTTGTAATAAATTTATGATTTTATAAATTTATATGGATCCTTTTTGGTGCATTTCATAATTTTAATCAGGAACTGTGAATCAAATTCGAGTAAAAGATGAAAATCAGCTGTCAATATTTTCCCTATAAAAACATACAACGCATTGAAGACATTATTAGTGCTACTGTTTCCCTACTACTGATTAAAACCAACGTTATTATGGAGCGGCGACGTCATTTAAGCAGGGAAGAAATGCTCAGAGCCGTGGGAATGATAGAAGCTGGTTCCCGGCAACGTACTGTGGCTTTAGCTCTGAATACAAGTCAGAATGTTATCAGTCGACTTTGGACACGTTACCGAAGCACTGGTACCGTGGCTGAGCGCCATGGAGGACGGTATCGCTGCACCACACGGAGACAAGACCGATACATTCAAATCTTAACTCGAAGAGCTCCAACAATAACCGCCATGATGTTAGCCGTGAGGCTTCATCACTCTTCAGGGAACTTAATTAGCGACCAAACAGTCAGAAACCGCTTGCATGAAGTGAACCTTCATTCCCGAAGACCGCTACGGGTACCACCTATAGCAATGCACAATCGTAGGATTCGATATCAATGGGCTCTTGAACACAGAAATTGGCCAGAAGAACAATGGCGTTTCGTGTGCTTTTCTGATGAGTCTCGTTTTGGTATGAGACCGGATACAAGACGTATACGACACTGGAGAACCCCTGGACGCCAACAGCGATTAAAATCCTGCCAGGAAGTCCATCCTTATAGTGGTGGAACCATCATTGTATGGGCGGGTATTTGGATCGGCGGAAGAACTGAGTTGATTTGGATCAGAGGCAACCTCAACGCTCAAATTTATGCTGAGACGATTGTATCACACGTCATCGTTCCTCTACAAGTGCAAATCGGTCCCTTATTTCAGTTAATGCATGATAATGCACGACCGCACACCGCAAGAGTTGTAAGACAGACTCTCGCCGCAGCTAACATCAATGTCCTGCCCTGGCCTGCTCAGTCGCCAGACTTGAACCCGATTGAGCATGCATGGGGTATGCTACAGAGAAGAGCTCTGCCGAATATGGAGGGTATCCAGTCGCAAGAAGACCTTTTTTTGTTGTTGCAACGAACATGGGCGGCCATTCCACAGCGTGATTTGGATGAACTCATTTTGAGTATGCCAAACCGATGTTCTTGTGTTGTTAGTGTTCGCGGTAGAAACACGGATTATTAATTGTTTAAGTTACCCAATAAAATTTTAAAGAAAACTGATATTTCAGTCTTTTTTTCGAACTTTAATGTTAGTGGTTCAAATGTCACAAATCCCTTTATTAGGAAAATGGCAAATTTCTTTATTAATGCAAAGGTGACTTGGTTTATCGTTACTGTGACAAACGAAAACACTTTATATGATGAATCCTTAAAGAAAATTTTAATTAATATCAATCAGGAGAAAAGTTATTGCAAAAATATATGTTGATCCCTAGACACTTTTGATGTGTGTAGATTACAAGAAAATATTCGACACATATTTTTTCCTTTTTTCACGAAATCTAAACATAACGGCGATACATCGAGTCAAAATGTCGCATGACGTCACTAGCCAGTACAGCTTATACTAGGTAATGACGTTACAAGCCCCCTCTCCTCAACATTAATGTGCTCTTAGCAGTTTTCCATCAATTTGAAAAAGAAAAAAATACATGTCGAATATTTTCTTGTAATCTAGATAAGGGACCAAAAAATTAAATTTTGTCAAATAGCCCATTCAGCTATGGATAAACCATCCGCTGTTGCAGACATTAGGTGCTCTAGAGTACAGGTGACAGGGCACGTGGCGCTAGTTAAAAGGCGGGCCATAGCCTGCGGATGGGGACCAGAAGGGCACTGAAGGTCAACTATCATGTATAGAAATTAAGCTACCTCAAACTTTCTTTCAATCATTGCGAGATCTAAATTATTGCTTAGGAGATTAACACACTACCACGCATCACGCAGCGTAGCGCGTGAATGCGTACTTTAACGTTGCTTGTAAGTACCTCAGTTTGTATAGAAAACACGCACAGTCCAACACACAGAAAATGCATCCACGCGCGTTCAATTCAGTTCAGAGACACGCAACAAGCAGCGTGATGCGGGGCAGTGTGATAATCGCCTTAATTCGTAATATTGTGCAATTTAATTGATCGTCTAGGGGTCGCCTAAGGCTGGAAGTAAACCACATGCAGTATTGGAAAAAAACTCGTGTTCTTTTTCAAATATTTGTCCAATTTACATTCCATTAGGCGAGACGCGGATGCTAGGAACGAATAGGTAATTTTACTCGCTTCCAACCAGATGTAGATGACGTTATTTTTTTTAAATTTCCTTATTTACTTTATTGGCTCATTACCTGGGAAGCGTGGAGGAATTGCATGTTAAAAATATTGTAACGAATTGAAATAGCTACAATTTTTAAGCGTCGAGGAATAACAACGTAGTGTTGTCCAAAAAAGGGCACTAAGTATGAATCTTTCTTTCAAAAATATTGTCAAAAGTTTAGCTTAATTTATTTGGATACAGCATTTTTTGCAGATTTTTTGATGATAACAAGCCTTCTTATTTTCACATTTAACTTAAATAATATAAGATGTCATATTAGTTTTTGCCGCAATCGATGATTGTCAATAAAATCAAGTTCGTGTTGCTTTGGTTTAAACACACAAGTAAAATTTTTATTACGTTAAACTTAAAAAAAAAACAATAATTGTCATGCATTTTCGAATGCAAGAGAAACGGTTTTCAATTACTTTAAAATTGTGTTTAGTATTCTTAGAATAGTTTTACACCGAGTCAGACGATTCACCTCCCTGGCCTCTTATCCCTTTAGTCGGTTACAGTCAAACCAAATTCAGCCGTTCATACATATTTTTCATGAGCTATCTAATCTAGGGGCATCGTTTTGCCCAGTTACTGGGTTATCCCAGTAACTGGGCAACACGATACCCCTTCAGATGTAGCCCTACCGGTAGGTAGGTGGGTTCCGCTCCTTCTGAACATCATTAGGGGTACCTAATGATGTTCAGAAGGAGCGGAACCCAATGGAAGCCAAAAGTTTCTGAGACTACACAAGCAAAACAAATAATAAAGGATTGAATGAAACACAAATGTACGGTAGCAAAAAGTAATCCGTTATACTGGTTGACACTTTTGTTATTTTGGGCACATTCATAAGGTCTTAACCACATCACTCGTAACAAATGAGGTGTTAGCAGAAACACGTGTTACCCATCCATCTCTAAGGCTGTTGCCACAATATGTGCGAGGTAGCTACGCGGTGAAGCTAAGCTAAGCGAAATGTCACATATCAAAGTATTGTAGCTTTGGTATTCTGTTCTATTTTTACTATGTTACACAACCGATGTCGACTTTTCTGCCAATGTCTATAAAAGTGAATTGAAAAGCAAGTATGTAAAAAAAACTGTAGACACTAAAATCTTCAATTGATAGGGTTGAACTCAATGTAGATCTTCATGGGTTAGTATGGGAACATACATAAGACAATACTGATCTGACATAAATATTTTGCTAATTTAATCACAGTGTGCTGCCTGACAAATATGTACTATATTTTAATGTAATTGTTATTGTATATTTTGACTGAATTTAATCAAAAAAATCATATTATTGTATTTTAATTTTATTGTAATTTTATATGGATTTAATTGAAATTAATTAATTAACTATTATTATTGTATTTTTGTACCAAACTTGTGACATGAATTTTGTATGCCTCAATGGCGGGACACAGCAGACACCTGTATTTATCTCAACATCTTATGAAGTATGTAAGAATCGTAGCATATGGCGCTCTGTAGTTTCTGCCTACCCCCATGGGAAAAAGGCGTGAGTTTATGTATATATGTATGTATGTATCTTATGAACCTGTGATCCACAATAAATTATTTGAATTTGAATACTACAATTATTCCCCCATGGGGGTGTGTGGTAGAAACTTTATAATCCTTAGAGTACTCGTTGCTTAGGTATCTTATCTTATCTTTATCTTGCAATTGTAATTTGGCAGATGGGTGACAGTGATAGAAAGACATAAAGTGGGCACTAAATGAGGTTTAAAATTAGATAGGCGGAAAGAAAGTATACGGCCATTGTTCCGTGTAGCAAAATCTATGATAATAATAACAAAAAACGTTTAAGAATCACTGTATGAGAAGAATTCTTTTGCCCAGCAGTAAGCCAGTAACAGGCAGGTAATTAGTATCATAAATATTCATCGCTTCGCTTAGCTCATCTCTAGTGGAAAGGCAGCCTTACGGCGCGCGTGTCAACTATTCGTCTATCCTGACACTTATGTCACGTCAGAGTGTATATTGTGTCGATGTGTAATAAGTCATTGGCAGCCATGAAAGCCGTACAAAGAAGATAAGGCTAAGGGCTAAGGCTTTGAGTTTTAGGGTAAAATGTTTACACTTTTTAACGGGTGAGTTTATGATAAATTAGTATCCCTAGGCTATAGCTTGTAATAAAATTATTCGTAAAACATTTAGTTATCCCAAAATAACACTGTCATACTTACAAAAAAAGTTAATTTCCAACATCAGTAAACACTTTTTTGTTGGCAAAGAACTCGTAAACATCGACTCAGAGCTCTTATTCAAACATCTTTACAAATTCAATGCTAGCAGTAAAACTTTTACCGTAATACCTCAAAAGGATCTTAAATATTCTTCAAAAGATATTACACGTCTAAACGTTCTTCATCTATAAGTTTTAACCTATCATTTCAAACACTCGTACAGTTGCGAGCAAAATGACAGACACAATAAGTGCAATATTTAATTCTCTTTTTAAAAGCTTACTAGCAATGTGGCTTGCACATTATAAGTAGTATTGTTAACCCCTCCAACTGAGCTAAATATGCTTGTGTCTGGAATGGGTTCACAATCACAGTGGTGGAGTTTGACAATAGTGCAATGGGTTGGGATCAAATTTACGACCACCCGATCACCAGGGCTTAGACATTTGGAGATTGTTGTTTTAAATTTACCTATGATGTTCTATAAAATTGCTTAGGTACTAATACTTTAAACTCTCAATCGTGTCAATTAGAGACACAATAGAAAGACAATGACAGTGCGGACACCAGTGTTCTCTTGGGGTTTAATGAATTGATCTCAAATCTCTTACTTTTTAGATTCATGTATATAATTGTATGAGTATCACTCGATAGAAAAATGGTAAAGGGAATCATATTGAGGAAAACGACATGCTTGCGAGATACTTCTTGACGGCATGTAAAGCCAAGCCCGAAGGCCTTGGGTACCATGAACATTCTGACACGAGGTTAGCCACTAATCACCCGAAAAGACGAGGAATATTGCGAAATTTAATTTAAAGCTTCAAGTGTGAGGACACACTTAATGTGGTGACTGAGCAATTAACTGCCGCACTGGGTTTCACTGGTTTGATTTCCGCATGAATATTTTGTAAACGCATATTATCATGTGGAGCAACGTACGTTAGCAACTTATTTAAAGAAAGACGCGGTAGTTTTTTTTAATGTCATCGTATTTTTACATTTCAAAAGATACAGGGTGTCCCATGGGAAATTTCAAACTTAAAAAATTTATGAAAAAAAAATCTATGATTATAGAAAACTTTTAATGATAGAAATGAATAAAGAAATCATGCGGATTTTAAGTTTTAAAAATAATGCTGTTGAGATGACGCCCATCTGCTCGTACAGTCTCCTCCAACGCACGCTTCATCGCGAGAAAAACTTTCTTGCACGTTTCTGACGTGATTTGGTTTATTTGAGTATGGATATTTCTTTTGAGTTGACTCAAATTCCTTGGCGGCGGGTCGTATACTTTAGATTTCAAGAAGCCCCACAAAAAGAAATCCAAGGGCGTGAGGTCAGGCGACCTTGGTGGGTACGGGATGGTTCCAAACTTTGAGATAATTTTTGTTCCGAAAATTTGCCTCGCAGTCTCTAAAGACGCCCTTGCCGTGTGAGCTGTCGCGCCATCTTAACCGGAACCGGACCAACGATCCATTGCTACTAAATAATCCGCACGACCCCCGCTCCTGTTACCGCTCGCTCCGCCCCTCTCCCGCCAACCGTAATCTTTTAATTCATATTTAAAGTTTGAAATTTCCCATGGGACACCCTGTACTTTTTGTGTCTCTTGGTCTATATCTAAGCGTGTAGCATTGTGCCTTATCTTTGCATGACACTGTGGTCAAACATCTGAACAATCGATCAATTATTTTTTTAAATTGTAAGTTCTCACATTTTTTCCTCGTGACTGTACGTGTCCCGCTAACCGACTGGTGGCTCGGGCATCCCACAATTTTCTACTGAAAAATTTAAGAGCTCGGAATGAAGTGGAATTTTTCAAGTTTGGTTCCATTGCTTAGAATTATATACGAAAGCGGGTTCTGAGTTTTATGAGATTCGCTTCGAAAATTAAATTATTGTCGTAACTGTTATGCGTTTTGTTATTATAGTGACCTAAGAGATTAAAATGATAAAAAATTATTTACTTAAATTATGACTTGAAAAGAATAGTGAACAATAAGATAGCTATGTGCTTAGCACCAGTGCTTTCCGTGGACGAAATGTAAATTAGAAAGATTAAAATAAATGGTATTTTAATTTTCATATCAAAAATCAATTATCTTTTTTTTAATTGACAGCTCCCAGATCAGTAGAAGATTGCGGAGTACGTTTCCGCGACCCTTGGCGCAGGTTTAAGGTGGAGTCATTTTTTTTTGTATTGAAAAAAAAAGGTTGTCGGCTATTTAGCCGGACAAAAATACTATAGATGTCTTTTAAAGCCCAGGGCAGCACAGCGTTATTTAAAAAAAAAAACCATAAAAAATGGGATATAAAGAAGAAGAACAATGATAACTTAAAACAGTGAAGCTACATGAAATATTAAAAAAACTGTTCGATGTTTGGAAAGTAATATCCGCCTAATGATTTTATTTTCTGCGCTACGCTTAACCATTTCAAACTATCAAATTAGCTCTGTATATTTTGAACAGCGCTGCACACATTAATACCACAGCCGAAGCGTAGTATTTTGAAAGGTTAATCAATAATTAAGGGGAATGACGTCACGAATCGCGGCCCGTGTAAGCAATAATAGCGGTTGGGCGAGCATTCATTGATTTTAAAGATATATTATAATTACGTCCGGACCCTTGAAAGGTAAACAAGGGAATAAAGTGGCGATAGGTACTGTTTTAAACAGTCCTCTTGTTGGTTACATTTGCATTATAATATTTTAGACATGAAAGTAGAATAAATGCTGTGGAAATACGTTCCTTGCTAAGTATGTTTGGTGTAAAGTATAATTGATATTTTTGTTTTTGTTAATTGGGTTTTAACAAACACTAGATCTCAGAGATCATAGTCTCTTTTAAAGGCCAAATTGTTTTTTGGTAAGACCATGTGGGGATTATTATAGTAACAATTAATGGTAGAATGAGGTGAAATAAAGTACTCAGGTATTATATAAAGACTTTAAATGGCAGATGTGAGTAGAAGCACTGGAAAGGGTTATCCTAACAGGACATATAATGACCTTAGTGAATGATTTTAGTAAAGGTGTTTACTTTCCATCGTGGGAACGAAAACTAAGCAAAAGAGTCTGTAAAGATCATACCAGCTAACTTTCTGTTGTTTCCGCTTACCCCAATGTGGAGAAGTTAAGAGTTCATTTGTGTATAGAGGTAGATACATAGTTTGGGAAAAAAATCCTTAGAAGGTGCTTGTAATTTATGAATTAGTTGATTTAGGGATAAAACGTAGTCGAAGAAGTATTTTTTGTTCCCGCGACCCCCGGCGCAGGTGTGAGATGGAAAACGGGTTGGTTTTTAGTCAGTAAGAGTCTGACAGCTCCCCATCGCGGAGGACATCTATGAGGAGTTTTTCAAACCCACAAAAAAAAAGAAATTAAACGCAGATGTTAAAGTTTGCATAAGTATCTAACAAAGGTTTCCTATGAGAGGATATGTTCGCTGCGTGATCAAACCCTCGTTAGTAATTAAAAAGTAAAGACAAAGAAAAGAAAAAACGGAACAAATTAATAATATTGCGTTTTATGGCCGTTCTTCTCCTTAAAACTTTTCGCTTTGGAAAGAGCAACTTTTGACTTCAATGTTCTGATTAACTGACTGACACTCTGTGAAGTCAAAACTTTTTAGATTGGGTTTACAAAATAATCTATCTTTTTCAAAAAATATGGCATGATAAAAGGAAATGTAAAACTGAACATACAATAGAAATTAGTTGTGTTATTTATTTTCTTAGCGTTAATTTAGCAAGAAGGTTAGTTACCAGTTTGATAATCTGATAATAATCTATCTTAGCAAGAGGTTTTGAAATAATCGTAGTAATTGGGTTATTGAGGTCATGTATGTTGTCTTTTAACGTAAAACACTGAAATTTGCTGCTTTGGATTAGTCTTGAAGAAAACCACAACATAGTTAAAAATATTATTTAGTAAGAGCTTTCTTAGTTTAAGTTAGTACTAAGAAAGCTCTTGTATTGCTCTTGCTCTTTCTCTTTCTCTTGCTCTTGATCTTGCTCTTGCTCTTGCTCTTGTTCTTGTTTTTGTATCGACATTGTTTTTTTCTGTTAAGGTGACAATTGCCATCATCAGTGGTCGCTTCGTGATTAAAAATTCAATTTTAGCTTTTTGCACTTTTTCTCTACATACAATACATACATATTATAAACTTGAACTAAGTATCGGGACTCAATCTAACTTTCTTCCGTGCGCGCAATGTTTTTACAAATGAATCCAAAGTTTTCTTTTAGTATATTAATTTATGAATTCTAAATACATAGGTACTACTATTACAAATCAATTTGAAAATCGAGCAGAATAACTTATTTTACTGTAGCAAATTAGCTTTTCAACGAAAAAGCCTTCGCTAAGCCTTGGACAAGCTATGAGATTTGTCTAGCAATAAGCTGCAAAACAAATTCATTATTTTGGAGTTAGAGAAGAAATAATGCCAAAATAAATTCATGCTTAAGTTTTTTATTTAATTCGAAGTCTAGTTTTTAGTTTAAAGATTATGTAGGTTTAAATTTTAGACCCTACTCAATATCTGACACCGAACTTCGTCACAGGTGTGACTATTAGCGATGTCAAAAACGTGTTCTGAGCTGTAGATGAAGTATTCATTTGAATTAATTAAGACAAACCGTCGTCAAGTATCTACGAGTAGGGATCTAACGAAATTCTGTACTTTAGGCAGTATTATACGACTACCTAAAAAAGTTTGTGTAGTAGTTTTTCGCAGTTTGGATTCGTACTTCATTGATAGTAATAGGCTCGCCTCTTATTACATGGCACTTAGAAATAACTGGCAGAATGTAGGTGTACCTATTGCAGGTACCTACACCTCTGCCAAACCCATTTGGGGTTACAGGGGTGATATTATGTTATTACACGGCTACCCAGAAAGGTTTGTTGTAGTTGTCTCTTAGCAGCTGCCGGGAGTCTGGATTCGTGTACAATTGTGGTCAATAAACGCCCCATATTACACGGAACTTAAACATAAATGGCAAGTGTGGGTGTATTACAGAAATACATCTCTGCTTAACCCTCCAAGAATTACCGGTGTGATGTAATATTACCAAACAAAGAAGAATTAGTCTTTCAGTATATAGGCTAGAAGAGCCTTCGACGCACTATCTAATGTCATGATTTTTGCGCTCCTTACCCGTGGTACGGTTGTGATAGCGTCCGGACCATGCTTAAAATTACATGCGGTAGTACAGTTAACTGGACAACCGAAACATTGCATTTTTTTTTTTCGATAGTGCAGTTAGCCGGATAAAACCACATAACAAAAAATACATTTTAAGATTTTAATTATTATTCCATTTAATCATTCATGTACCTACTAGGTACATGTACTTAAAATATAAAATATATTTTCAAATATTTTGGTGTTTGTTCCTCAGCATTTACGACAAGAAAAATATTATTCCGTGGGATTGTTAACTGTAATATTATACAGGGTGTAACGGAAAGGGTATATACATACAAACAGGGTGAATAGAGTATTTAATAACGAGTCTTTCCTCAAAATTTCAGCTCCCAACTAATAACTTTGAAACTTCATGATATTATTTAATATCGACAGTTTATTAAACGCAAAATCAAAACAAACGTGTCACCGCACTATGGGGGTCATAATCCTGTCCGGCAAGGTTCAAGTATATCTATCTCGGGTTCTGCGCGCCTAGTACGGACCTATCGGGCTCTGCCTAACCGCCGAAGGCGCGACGGCGCGGGCGGGATCAACTTTACAATTATGTATGTATATGTATAAAAACGTTGCCATGTCGTTTCGTATCACCAAGAGAATCCGTGCCCTTCGGATGTATATACCCTTTCCGTTACACCCTGTATATAGAAGATATATTTTGCCCATAGTCCAGTTATGGTTAACTGTACCACCGCATGTAATTTTAACCACAGTCCTCGGACTATCACAACTATACCACGGGTATGGAGCGGATTTCTGTACAGAATCAGAATAATTTATACGTAAACATAGGTAGTAATTAAGTATAATAATTCTACTGTATTTTTGTTTTTAGCTACATTATAGTTATTTTATGTATTTTACTTCGATGCCACCTGATCAAATATATTTCTTACAACGCCATCTAGTCCCAAGCTATACTCTGAGATGTATACCTAAGCCTTGTCCAGAGGAAACTAATTTCAAATAAAGCGTCCTGAGAGCCATTTACTCCGGATGCGAGGTAACGAGATCGCGTCTAACCATGGTTTCATTGCAGTCTTTTGAAATCTTTGCTCGATAAATCCTAGGCAACTTAAAATCTAAATTTTTCTATTGTGGAACTTATGAGCATCGAGTTCTATGGCATCAAGAGCACAATATAATATGTTCTGTGTCTGGCTATTTTTATCTATAATACGTATGTATTTAGATATACAGGGTAAAAAAACCGATCACATAGCCGATAACCACACATGCTGTACATATAATTAAGTAACTAACCAAAAAATAATGCTGGGAAAATACTTTTTTTTTCATGTTTAAAGAGATGCTTTTTATTGCGCGCATTGCATAGCTCGACAACGCAACGCAACTTTCGATCAGCTGAGCGTATGGTCGTTGACTCGACCGGCTCGCTTGTTTAGTGTCCATTGCATTTTTGTAACTTCAATTGCGTAATGTTTGTTCGGAAGTTTAGTTGAAGTTTATTAATTATACTTGGAATACAATTTTGAAAAAAAAAACAAAAAAATATTGCACTTTGACCTTCAATATCTCCAAAACCAGTGAATTCCCAGGTATGTTCTAGAAGAAAAAAACTATCCCAGTGATGGGTAAAACATGTAGTTTTCGTTTACGTTAAGGGTTTTTTTACACCCTGTATACATATAAGTATGTATTATCAGCTTTATAGAACTCCTAATATAAGCTCTGCTTAGCTTGGGACTAGATGGCGGTGTGTGAAAGTTTTGGAATGTTAATTTATTATAATCAGATTCGTTCGTTCGCGCGCGATTTGAGCGCACGCGCGCAGTCTCTCGCAGTGTCGTCGTCGCACGTTATCATAGTGTGATTGACTACGTCACCGAGCTACCGTGAGCATTAGTGATGGGAGTTATACTTATCGACATTACTTAATATCGACATAATACTACGCTTGCTATGGAGCGATTCTTAGCACGTTCCAACTCAGTGGGAAAACGCCCACTGGAAGGACCTGTTGACACCAGTGACTGGAAAATCCCTAAGTATGGTGCACCCGCTGGAAAACCGAACAACCCCGAACCCGTCAAAACCTCAAACCGGTTCAGTGGTCTCCACACCAACCAACCCCAGGAAACGGACATCTTCGCTGCCCGTCTTAAAGAAGCCTGTACTCCGAGGAGGAAATCAGGTCATATTCCACCAATTATCCTGCAAATTAGTTCTGAGTGGACTCATGATCACATCAAAAACCTCGTTCTGAAGCACGCCAAAAACTTCGATCTACAATATAGAGGTAACAACAAAATTATAGTTTCTTGTTACAGTTCGGAAGCCCATCAGGCAGTTAAAGATGGTTTCAGAGCTGCTGATCTTGCATTCCACACATTTCCACGGAAGGACGAGAAAAGTTACAAAGCGGTAGTCTTTGGACTACCTGCATATGCTGAGGATTACTTAACAGAGGAACTCGAGACCCTGGGTTTTAAGGATGTGGTTGTTCGTAAGATGAAACTTCCCGAAAACAACAAAGATAAAGGAGTATGCCCTCCTTTCTTGTTACAGCTTCCTGCTGGTAGTGATTTTACAAAATTCTTGAAAATCAGATACATAAGCAACTGTGTCGTGCAAATACGCAAATATCAAGCAAGGAACCAGTTTGGTACACAATGTTACAGATGCCAAGGATTCGGCCATTCTTCGAGGAACTGCAACTTAACACAGCGTTGTGTGAAATGCACAGAATCTCACCCTACTTCTGATTGTCCCAAAAAAGACAGGACCAGTCCTGCACAGTGTTGCAACTGTAAAGGTAACCACCCTGCCAATTTTCGACAATGCATCGAGAGACAAAAATATCTAAAACTTGTGCAGAATCGCCAAGAGCACATTAAAGCCACTCAAGAGGCTAAATTAAAACCAAAAACTAATTATGTTGACGGGCGAAGCTGGAATACCGTTGCTGCAAACACAATGGGATCAAGCGCCACTGGACTCAAGCCTCTAAATAGTTCTGACGACCAAGACACAGCTGATATGTTAGCGATACTTATGACCATCAAATCCATTAAAAGCCAATTTGTAACTTGCAACAGTATGATGGATAAGGTAATATTAATCCTGACTCACCTTGGCCAGTATGTCTAATCTTAATAATTTGCGTATCTTGTACTGGAATGCCGACGGCATTCGTACTAAACTTACTGAATTGTTGGATCTGCTGGGTAATTTATCGATCGATATTGCAGCTCTATGCGAAACTAGGATTTCTTCTCGCCTCAAGCTTGATACTCCTGGCTATAATTGTTATCGGCATGATAAAAAGGCTGATGGTCGCGGGCAGGGTGTTGCATTGCTGGTTCGGAACAACATTTTACACACCATTCTTCCCACTGTTAACACTTACAATCTAGAATGCATAGGCATCCAAGTAACAACACCAGATAAAAATTTGGCTATCTACTCGATTTACCAGTCACCTAATCTCCCTCTGCTAGATAGGGATCTCGATTCTCTGCTGAGTTCTAACCACAGGTCCCTAATAATGGGTGACCTTAATGCTAAACATAGTTACTGGAATTGCAACTCCTCAAACACGCATGGCAAAATACTCTTCGATCACATGTTAGCTAACGACTATGAAATACTAGCACCCTTTTCTCCCACCTTAGTTCACTATCAAAGTTCGCATGAACCCTCTACTCCCGACGTTGTAATAGCTAATAATACTCGCGAAGTAAGCGAACCCCAAGTTCTCACATGCCTGTCGTCTAACCATCTGCCGGTGCACTTCACCGTAGGAGGAAAATACAGCACTAAGTCCCAATCAACACTAAACTTTGCCAGAGCTGACTGGAAACACTTTAGGTACCATCTAGACAGTAGTATCACACTATCTAGTGAGACTTTTGACTCTGTACCTAAAATTGATGCTGCTGTAAATCACTTCACCGACAGTGTGTTAATTGCAAGCAATGCAAGTGTTCCTAAAGTTTTGATAAACAAGGGGCGATTAAAGTTACCTAGACGAATCAAAAGCCAAATTAAGTACAAAAATTATTTACGCAGAAAGGCTTTGAATGAGCACTGTTCTTGCCTCAGACGTGAAATGTTCACTCAGGTTAACCAGCTCCAGCGTTCAATTAAAGTCAGTATTCAGATTTTAAACGACAGTATCTGGAATGACAAACTCTCCAAAGTCGATAACCCTAGTAATGATGTGTGGCGTCTAGCCAGATCAATTAACTATAACCCTTGTACTGTTCCTCCCTTAAAAATCGCAGGTGATCAAATGACATCCTCAGTGGCAGAACAGTGCGAAGCTCTTGCTGATGCATTTGCTGGTAACATGAGTCTCACTTATCAATGGGCCAGTGATCGTGAAACTGAGGCTGCTGTCAAAGAATCAATGGCGACCTTAAATTCCAGTAGTACTTCTAGTTGTCATCTTCTTCATATTCGACCCAGGGAAGTCCAAAAACTCATACATAAATTAAAACCCCGCAAAGCCCCTGGACTAGATGGCCTCAGTAATCGGCTACTTAAAAACATAACTCAGAAATCTTTGGTTTACCTCACAAAAATATATAATGGATGTCTGAGACTAGGCTACTTTCCAGCATCATGGAAAACGGCCAAAATAATCGCACTCAAAAAACCTAGCAAGGATGGCAGCATCCCTACAAATTATCGTCCCATAAGCTTACTCCCATGCCTGGGCAAGTTATTTGAGTCTCTCATTCTTACCAGACTGCTAAAAGTCACAGAACATCTTTTGCTACCGGAACAATTTGGCTTTCGCAAGGCACATTCCACTACTCAGCAGTTGGCTAGGGTATCAGAACACATCGCTCAAAATATGATTGAAGGAAAATCTACAGGAATGGTGATGCTAGATGTTGAAAAAGCCTTCGACACTGTATGGCATGAAGGACTGCTACATAAGCTTATCATTAATGGCATACCCCTAGCACTTGTGAAAATTGTTGAAAATTACCTGGCTGATCGACATTTCAAAGTATTTATAGGGGAACAGTGTTCTATGGCAAAATCCGTAGTATCTGGTGTGCCTCAAGGTTCAAATTTAGGACCTTTTCTTTTTATCCTATATCTTAACGACATACCTAAGCAACCCAGAACTCATCTTGCAATATATGCTGATGATACTGCCTCATATACATCTTCGGAGGACATTGACTTAATCATTGGGCGGCTACAGCTTTCACTAAGTCTTCTGGACATGTTCTTCACTAGATGGAAACTAAAGTTAAACTCCAATAAAACAGAAGTGATTCTTTTTACACGTAAAAGGTCGCTACCTGTCAGGCGTATTAAATTTAAAAACTATTCTTTACCCTGGAGCCGTTCGGTGAAATATCTCGGAGTTGTGTTAGATAGCAAAATCAACTGGAATGAAAACACTGATGCGCTACGCGTGAAGGGTCTGAAGGCCATGAATGCACTAAAATCTATTCTAAATAGAAAATCTAAATTAAGTCCTGTCACTAAATTACGCATCTATGCAACCCTCATTCGACCATGTTTAACATATGCCGCCCCAGTCTGGAGTAGTGTGACTGATAGCAACTACAATAAGTTACAAGTCGTCCAAAATAAGGCAATCAAAATTGCATTTAACACTCCGTTTCGAACCAACATAAAACGAATACATGATCAAATTAAATTCCCATTTATTAAAAAAATTATTTTAAAATCAGCACGTAAATTCTATTTATTTAAAAATCCTAAGCATCATAATCCGTTAGTCTCATCCATAGGTATAAGTAGATCAAATAATTTAATGTTCTCAACATCTCGTAGTCGATATCGTTTACCACATCACTATTTCTTGAATGAATAACAATGGCTACCCACCACCGGACCGGCCGTGCTGCCCTCACTCGGCCATAACAGGAATCTATTCAATGCAAAATCTTGATTTATATCCTTCTACCCACTGAGTTGATAGTTTTTTTTAATTTTACTGTTGTCACTAAATTAGTTGTTTAGATAATTACGTTATGTTTTAATGTATGCAATTTTATTTAAAACTGTGCTTTAAGATAGTTAAGCTCATTACCTTTAATAGGTAAACAATAGTTGTATGCAAAACATAGTCAGTGCTAAGACTTTTGTGCTCCTAATTGTTTCTTTGTTCTTATGAACTTATATAGTTTTGTAACGTAGTAAATTGTAACCTCAGTGTTTAATGTTCGTAAAGGTAAGTTAACCTAAGAACCAGTTACCCTTATGGTTATACACAATTTAGAATAAGATCTTATTGTTTATATTTTGTATTATGCTGTTAATAAAGACCTTTAAAAATCAATCAATCATTATAATCAAGTTTTTTTTTGTTTTTGTTTTAACAGTAATAATAATAATAAATTTATTCATAATTATAAGGTATAACGTTAAATACAATTTTCCTTAAATCTATATAAAGTTCACCCGGAATTTGTGCCTGAACTAGGTGATCCTGTGTTTCAAGCGATTGTAGGTAACATTAATCTTACAAATAATCACATCATACATTTATTAAACTTACAATTTGGTATGCAAACAAGTAAATAAAATTAAAGTTAAACTAATCTTAACTTAGTTAACTAATTTAACAAAACACTAATATTATTTTAAAACAAGTAATAACTTCTCTGTATCTTCATACGACATAGCTTGGAGAGCTTCCATAAGATTTTTTTTACAGTCACTATAATTTAAGGAGAAGATGTTACCTTTTTTATTTAGCCTATTATAGAGTAACGGTCCGTTGTACATATAAAATTTTGCTGTAAAAGGATGTTTTGTACTTTTTTGTGAGCAAACTAAATCTTTCCGTCTCCTTTTAGTAAAATCAGTGCTGTATGGAAGTGCTGCGTGTTGTTTTAGTACAGTGCTCATTATAAATAACTGTCGAACTGTTAGTACATCACAAGATTTATACAGGAGGTTAGTGGGAAAAAGAAAAGGGCGGCAAGTAGCCACCTTGAGAATAGCTCTTTGGGCTCTTTCAATGGTCAATAACAAAGTTTTACTAGCCCCACCCCATGAAGTGATGCAGTAAGTCAAAATTGACTGACAAAGAGCAAAGTATACTTGCCTTATTATTTTTGAATCTGTAATAGATCGTAGCTTTTTGAATACGAAAATCAGCTTACGAATTCTATTATTTAGAGCTTCTATGTGTTGTTTAAAGGAAAGGGTTTCATCTAATATAACACCCAGGTATCTTATGTTATCCGACTTTTTAATATTAGGACACGTACATTGGTTATCTGCAGGGATTAAGCAATAATGAGCATGTAATGTTGTGGGTACAGTCGATATTTGCTTGCGCATCGAAAATTTAATGAAATGTGTCTTTTCCGCATTTAAAGTTAGTGAGTTATTTTGAAGCCATTTATTTACAATATTGAATCCGTGTTGCGCAAGATTGTAGACTTTATTTTCTGAGTCAGCTGAAAAAAGTAGTGCAGTGTCGTCAGCGTAAGTGATGATAGTGCCCTGCTCTAGCTTAATATCGCAAAGTTCATTTATGTAGATCAAAAAAAGGGTGGGCCCCAAAATACTTCCTTGGGGAACACCAAAAAATGTGTTTTTTTTTACAGAACTGAGAACATTGCCAATCTTTACGCACTGGGAGCGATCTTCTAGATAACTTTTGAATAATTTCAGCTGAGTTCCTCTTACACCTATGGTCTCAAGTTTGTGCAACAGTATTGGAACGGAAACTGTGTCAAACGCTTTGGCGAGATCCAGGAAAATTCCTACAGTGTGGTTACCCTTGTCAAGTTCGTGCGCTAGATAGTCAGTCAGATGATGTACTGCATCGGCAGTTGAGACTTTAGACCTAAAACCAAACTGCCGTTCGGACAGAATTGATTTATCTTCCAAATATTTCAATAACCTTTTGTTTATAATTTTTTCCAGTATTTTTGACATAGAAGGCAATAAAGAAATAGGCCTGTAATTTGTCACTTGATCTTTGCTGCCTGATTTATAGACAGGGACAATTACAGCTTTTTTGAGACACTTCGGAAAATGACCCGAAGATAAACAAATGCGGAAAATATAGGTCAGAGGTGGTACCAAAATGTCCCTAATTTTTTTAATAATTTTATTAGATATGTTGTCATAACCAACTGCACAGTCTTCTTTCAAGGACATGATAATACTCTCTACCTCAGTCTCATCAGTGTCTAGCAACACGAAGGATGTTAAAGTAGTGTTCCGTGTTAAAGGTGAGCTTGTTAGGTTTTGCGATTGACCCCGATTTTTGTCTGCCAGACACTTTCCAACATTAACGAAGAAATTATTTGCTATGTTAGCGGATTCCAGCGGTGACGAGTGTGCTTGTAATAAACCTGAAGATGACTCATATTGTTTTGACGCGTGCGTTGTATCTTTAATAAATTTCCAGATCTTTTTACTATTTGTTCCAGCCTTTTCCAATGTCATTTTGTCGTAGTTTCTTTTAATTTTTTTAAGGAGATCATTACAGTAATTTCGATATCTTTTGTAGGAAAGTTGTAATACTGCATTGTCTGGATTAGTTTTCGCTTTCATATGCAATTTATCCCTATGTTTCATACAGCGAATAAGGCCTGATGTTATCCAGGGTTTTATGTTGCGATTTTTGTTGTTCAACTGGGATAAAAATGTGTTTTTCTGAATTGCATTTCGTACGTTTTCAATAACATACGACATGCAGAACTGTGGGTCAGCGGAATTATAGACTGGATCAAAATCGATGACGCGTAAATCTTCTTCAAGTTTATTTATATTTAGTTTTGATATTTCTCGAGTGCTTTGTTTAGGTAATTTACAATTAAGGGTTAGTAGGGCAGCATTGTGATCGGTTATTGTTGAGTTAACAACAAGTGCAAGTGCAGGAAAATTCGATTTAAGCATAATATGATCCAAACAGGAGCCACTATTATGTGTAGGTAGGCTGTGTGCTGGAAGCAGGCCATGAAAAGCGCATAAGTTGAGGTAGTCCTGAGCAGCCGCATCAGCACTTTCGGGAAGAATATTGATATTAATATCTCCAATTACAATTGTGTTTTTAACGGATGACAGTCTTTGCAAGGTCTCATTCAGGGAGTCAGAAAAAGTGCTAGTATTTCTAAAAGATGGAGGTCGATATAATGCTAATATCGTAAAATCAGAGCCAATTTTAACTAACAATCTGTTACAGTCGTTCATGTTAGGTTCCTCAACAGAGACATTTAGATGATTTCTTGCATAAACTATCACACCATCATTTTGGTTGTAATTAATAGAACTTCTATACATATTATATCCTGGGATTAGTGGTGTGTTATATTGTTTGGCAAGCCAGCATTCGGTTAAAACAATGACATCACAATCTATGTTAAGCCGCTGTTGAAATGTACTAAAGCTATCAAAATTCTTAAAGACACTGCGAATATTTTGTGTTAATATAGTAAGTGAAGTTTTGTGGTCGGATATGTATTGTTTACAGTTCTCTGCTTCACAAACTTTAGACTCGGATATAGAGAAAATATCTAAATCATTAATCAAACTATTTATCATAATGGTAACTAAAAATAAAATTTAAAATTAAAGAAAAAAGGACAGAAGAATTACTAGTTAACGGCGCTCTTAGGCGCCTCCATAATCTACAGAATTGATGTACCTTTTTTCAGCCATTATTTTCGCAGGGCAGTCAGCAGCCCCTGTATTGTGCTTATCTGGCTTTTTGAAATGCATGCAGGTAGCGCATTTTGGTTCGTCAGCCTTCTTTGGACACTCTTTTATTGAGTGACCTTGATGACCACAGTGGCCACAAGTATAAGATGTTTGCCGACACGACTTGGCCGCATGTCCATACTGCTGACACTTATAGCATCGTGTGACCAAAGTAAAGTCTCTCACTGGGCATGACGACCAATTTACAAAAACTCGGTCTTGTGATACCAGGGCTTTGCGAATGACTGGGGATACTTCAACAATGTAGTTACAGGTCTCAGTGTCTTTCTTACCTGACTTATGACTTAATTTAATTAAGCTCAAAAACGTCTCTAGGCTACAGTCCTGAAGTTTTTCGACTAGATTTTGGTTGTATAAGCACGTAAAAACCTCATTTTCCTGCATGGATGTCGGCACTCCTAAAATCACAACCCTAGGCTTCCTTTTATGGGGCTCGTCGACTGTTAGGCCTGTCTTGGAGAGCTGCACCGATCGTCTCAGCTTCTCGATGTCGTCCTTCGTCTCGGTGCTGATGATAACGCCGCCGTTCTTCGTCTTGCGCAGGCCTCTCACGTGTAATTTCATTTCTTCAGGTCTTATTATTTGTTGTACGAGAGTTTTAGTCTCGTCGCTGGTCTTTAACTTGTCACTCGGATAGATCGCCACAGAACTTACAGGACTCGGCTGGATATAATTCTTGGCACCTTTCTTTACCATGTCAGCAAAAGAAGATCCCTGGGCAGGTTTCGCTGAATCTTCGATTTTCAGCTGAAGTTTCTGTAGCTGCTGCGAAAGATCGAGTTGGCATTCCAGAGTTTTGATGAAGTAGTGCGACTGGACGGCCTTTGCTTTAACCGACTGGTACAAAACGGCCATATGCGAAGTCCCGTTGCTGATTTTCCTGCATAGGGTGTTGATGCGCCCTTTCTGGTCAACATTCAGCTTTCCTTCGGTTGCAATAGCGCACACCTCCTTCAGGTTCTGTTCGATGATCACCATCCAGTTCTGGATTTCTGTCGTCGAGATAACTTCAAGGGCATCATTGTTTTGGATAGGCGTTTGAGAGGTTGAGGCGGGTACTGCCCTAGGTACAGGCGTAGAAGGCGGAGAACGAACACATTTGCTACTCCGGATGAATGGGCTATCCTCCATCGTGAAGCAGGATATTTTGTTCACGTTATACACCGGTCATTTCTCCTAATTCACCTTACACAAATCTAATGTTCGCGTGTATGCGTTACTGCTGAGTATGGATTAAACTAGGTCACAGTTTCGCAAGTGATTATTTGTTTATTGCAATAATTGTTCGATACGTCTGTTCACAACGACCGGCAATTTAAATCCCTAGCCTTGGGAATTTTACCTTACTTACTTAATCTGAATGAACGCCAATAATATAATACTTTAGTATTTCACTTAATACTAAAAACAAATACCGTGAAAGTCACATTTTACCTTATATAGAATAAGTACTCTTATTTAGCGGGCACTTGAATAAATTCCCCTACTTCACTTACCTTACCTCACCGTAATATTTCTTAAGAAATAACAAGTTAAGTTCTTGCAATAGTAAACAGGACGCAATAAAAGCGATTAGGTTTGCCTAGACCAGCGCAACGGAATAATTTATGATACAAAGTGGCGAGAAACGGTTATGCAAAGGCATTATGTATATAGAATGTGCTGTGATATGGGCACTTAGTGTTAGGCGGTGGGTAAGAGTCCAGACTTTGTGGCAATATTTTATTTATAGCGATAAATATTCCACAACTTTTTACACAACGCCATCTAGTCCCAAGCTAAGCTAAGAGCTTGTGTTATGGGTACTAAACAGCTGATAAACATACTAATATACTTCTAAATACATACATATTATAGATAAATTACACCCAGACACAGAACAAATGATCATGCTCATCACACAAACATTTGTCCTGGGTGGGAATCGAACCCACGACCTCCGGCATAGAAGTCAGGGTCACTAACTACTAGACCAACAGGCCAGACAATAGGCTATGCCTTATTCACACTCACACTTTCGCGTTGTAGCGTGATGTCGAACAGAACCTACAAGGAGGCATAGAAAAGGTAACATTTTCGGTAATCAAGACGAAGTAATATAAATCCAAAATGTTGGAAATTGAAATTAGCATAAATTTAAATGTCACTTAATCAACAGTTTTCGCAGCTAAACATTGTCAAATCCTATAAAAAAAACATTAACTAAATCGACTAAAACAACGATATTCCCAAACAATTGCTCCCAAACAACTTTAATTATTTATTTATTATTATTACTGGGCTGTTGAGTTCAGGTTGACAGTCGCTCAATGCTCAAAAACTGTACGTGTAGTGACTCGACGTGTAGTAAGATTTCATGGCTCAACGATAGGAGAAAGTATTATTTTTAACTTTTTAAATGTTTTACTTTTTAGCGAGGGGGGTTTTTAAAATTTTTAATTTAATTTTTTATCTATATTAAGTATGTTTTTAGAAATAAATAAGTTTGTTTTTCAGTAGTTAAGTACCCATAACGCAAGCTCTGCTTAGCTCGGGACTAGATGGCGTTGTATGAAATGTGTGAAACATTATGATTAAATAAATAATACACTTAAGATTTTTTAATTACACATCACGGTCCAATTACAACTTATAACAAACATAGCATAACTTATAACTTATAACAAACAAATGATTTAACGATATCTAATTCATTACATAGGTTATCAAAAATTCAAGAAACATTTATTTAGTACATAACTACGTAATTCTTGCTCTAAAAATAACACGTGGTTTCATAACAAAGTATTACAAACTTAACCTATAATCGTACTTGTCGTAAACAACAAAATGGCCCTTATAACCTTATTTTTGATAATCTATTGATTTGTATTTATTTGAGGAGCTTGTGGCTAAATTATAACAGCCGCATGGGTCGATCGAAGGTTAAGCTACGTTTGACGAGGTCGGTCCGTGGATGGGTGACCATTTATTACATACCAAGACTCCTCCGTGCCTCGGAAAGCACGTTAAGCCGTTGGTCCCGGCTGTCATTTGTAGATCTTTGACAGTCGTTACTTGTAGTCAGAAGCCCGAAAGTCTGACAACCAGTTTAACCAAGGGGTATCATGTTACCCAGTTACTGGGTTGTGGAGGTCAGACAGGCAGTCGCTCCATGTAAAACACTGGTATTCAGCTGCATCCGGTTAAACTGGAAGCCGACCCCAACATAGTTGGGAAAAGGCTAGGCAGATGATGAACAAACATAGTACCCACTTCAAAGTAGGTAACGTTCTAACTTTTTGTTCGGCGAACCGCGTATACATTTATGAACGGTAATACGCTGAAACGCTTACAGCGAAAAACGTTAGCTGCCATTTTTGCCCTATTTCCATACTAAGCTGGAATTATTTAAATGTGGAATGGGTTAATTATAGAGTGGAGCTTTTATATGCTAAGTTTTTAGGGTACAGTGTTAAAACGGTACAAGAGGAATCTTTATGAAGTGAATTTCTCTGTTACTGTTGCTTATTTTACAAACTGCTGAAGCTGTCTGGGCACTTGATCTTTATGATAGTCCACTAATAATGCAGGAAAAAGAATTGTCCAATAATTAAGTTATTTTAATAGCAAAAGGAGAAAATGGGAAATTGAAACCTTAAAGTAACTATCTAGTAGTATCTTTCTGTTATTACCCAATACCCAATAAAATCAATCCTGTGGATAGAAAGTAATCTAAATAAAACATGAAAAATAAAGCAACGTTGGAAAAAATTAATTTTTAAGAGAAAGCTTTCAAGTCGAAAAATTGTCTTTGAAATAAGTAAATGTTTTTTTCTTACCGTTGTTCTTTGCCATTATATTGGCTATTAAACGTAATCTATTCAGTACTGACATATTCTCAAAACAAATATACTATTGCTTGATTGATTGAAAATTTTTTTTACAAAAAAAAAAAACAACCGACTTCTTATATTTTTAAGTGTATAACTTTTATAGCTATTTATGAAAAACGTAAGTAAATTTAATTGCTTGTGATAGACAAAAGGAGCTACATCTGCCAACAAACTGTTTTGCAGTTTGGCGGAGGTAATAATTGTATTGTTGTCTGTGTTGCTTAAGTGAATAAACTATTTTTCATTTTCATTTCATTTTTAAAAAAACTAACAGGTGAAAAATAACTCTAGTTTTGGAAGTCTGTGGCTCTAGTGGTTTTTTTTTTCATTCATTATTGGCCACCACCACATTTGTAATTTTTAGTTTCTTCGTATTAAGAAACTCTTTCAAAACTTGAAAGAATGATTGAAATCGGTTAACAATTGCTAAACAAGTTCTTTCTAAACATTAATCTGTACATCTCTGCCGAGCCCCTTTTAAAATAGACAGGCGTAATGTCATCATCATCATGTAGCAATCGCGAGTAATTTGCTGTTAAGCGCTGAAGAGTTCCGTCGCCTGTCTTCTTCATCAGTATTTCTTCATCAAATGATACTTGCGTAATTAAATTGCTTGACTTGTGACAAAAAAAGGAAAAAATCGGTACATGTGTACCTATATTTTTTGAGGAGTTCCCTCAATTCCTCAAGGATTGAGGAATCAGATCCCTCATCAGATCTGAGCTTTGATACAAATTGGACCAATCTGTTAGCATACCCTATCAAATACCCTATCAAATTTCCCCTCAGTTTCTTTCGGCATTTCTTCTCAGGAATCAGTCACTTTGGAAATGCCATTTAGTTAAAAAAAAAATGACACATCATTATCAATAAAATTGGATTTTGGTAATAGGTCCATAAATACGGAGACGGAGTTCTGAGGTAACAAACCCTAAAAAAAAATGTATACAACCGAATTGAGAACCTCCTCCTTATTTTGAAGTCGGTTAAAAATGGGATCATGTTTTCACTGATTACTGAAAATTCAATTTAAAGTAATCAACTTAAATTGGTAAGCATATAAAAATAAGACCAAGAATCAGTACGCACGATTGGTTTTAAGATTTCGAATGCTTAATTGATTGTTTATTTGAATTTTTTTGAGACTACATTTTGTTTTGATTATAATGTGTTTTTACATGTTAAATAGACACAGCTTCTCTGCCTGATCTTTCCCAACTTTGTTGGAGTCCGCTTACAGTCTTACTAGATAGAGCTGGATATCAATGTAATATCACAGTCTAAAAACATACAGTCGTCCGACGAAGCTGTCTAGACAGAGCAATCGTGCGGGGTGTGAGGGGCGAGACGCGGGAAAGCCGCTCCCGCACTGCGAACAAAATAATGTTCGTAGTGCGGGAGGTATTACTCAGGGCTAACGCGTGTAGACGTTGTCGGCATTTTTCCAGAGATCAAAGGCGTCGTCCTACTGTATTAATATTTATACTGTGGTAATATCCTATCCTACCTACTAATATTATAAACACGAAAGTTTGTGAGTGTGGATAGATGGATGGATGTTTGTTACTCTTTCACGTAAAAACTACTAATTATTTTATTTTTAAATAGGTAAAGGAAGTTCTTTAGTGCTAAAAAATGTCAATAGGTATCTTACTGTAACTGTACGTTGACCCGCCAACGTTTTAAAATGTAAAGAAAAGAATAATATATGATACTGAGTTTTTAAGGGACATAATAAAAACCACAAAAAAGTTATGACAGCGTTTCTGCACCAAGTTTTATAATGTTAAAGAAAACTCTTACAAGAGAAGGCTTAAAGAACATCTAAGGAGTAGGTACGTAACTCCAAGTCCAACAATCCACTTTTTAAAAGTCTCTGAAAGAAGTTTGAAAGTAGTGAAAACTTAATAAAAATGTCCAACTTAGTTCGTATTTGTAACGTTCTCGTGATTAAATTAAGTTTATACGTTCCACTCGATACTTGCTGGAAACGAAGAAAAGTACTATTTTGAAACAATTTGTAGAGATTTATTTAGAAATATATAAATATTTTTATCAGCTATGACCCAAGCTCAGCTTAGCTTTGGACTAGATGGCGTTATGTTAAAGTTGTGCAATATTTATTATTGGAACGAAGTTCCGTATCGCGCGTTGCGAAAGGGTGCTAGACGGAAAAAATTAAGACCAAAAGTTGTAACGACACTTTTTGCTATAGTTGTAAGCCGAGCGGCGTGCGGGTGTTTCTCTGTCTGTCTTTCTCTCTCTCCCTCATAGAAAGCAAGCCAGTTATTTTCGTTTCGACTTTCTATTTCGCATTGAACAGTGTGGTGTCGCGACGATTATTTCGGTTGAGTGTATACAGTTTTTTGTAATAACAAAACTAACCATATAACTTCGTTCAATCCGGGTGTGTCTTTATTTGTGAATGTATATTGTTGTATATTTATTTATGTGTGGATAAATATTAAGAGCCATATAGTTCGATTGAAGGGTAAGCTAATCTAGTTGAGGTCTATCTGTAGAACTCAGAAACTCATGCTCAGCAGTAGACCATTGAGAGAGTAGATAAAGAATACTTGGACAAATTAACTAAATCACATCAAAATAGGTATTTCTATTGATGGCTACGGGGTCAAACACGTGCACACATAGATACACTAATGTCAAACTCATTTTTGCGTGGGGGGTTAAATACAAAGTTTACACATTAACCAATTCCCCCGCTCAATTTATTCAACAAGAATTATAGTGATATTAACATTAATTTAATTAAATGCATCAATTAAGTAGGTAATCGTTGTGCAATCTCTTCGCAAACAGATTCGTTCATAATTGTTGACAGAAACTCACAGTTCCAAAACACGGCTGTTTACTTGTGCCGCAAATGTTTCACTCTGTACAAACGACAGTTTCGTCTAAAATATAGGGCTGGTCCTCTCGTATTTTGGTAAAACATACGTTGTTTTTAATGATTTTATCATCCAATAGTGGTCGTTTGGTTACCATAATGATACCAGCCAGTTATTGTCTCAATAATAATATAATAATACAAGCCTATTACTGTCCCACTGCAAGGCAAAGGCCTCTTTTTATACAGAGAAGGCACGAGCATTGATATCATGTTTGCTCAAAGTGGATTGGTGATTTCAAACTTATATTAACTATAAGTCCAGGTTTCCTCACGATGTTTTCCTCCTCTGATGTCAATGAATTCTAAGATAAATTTAGAAAGTACATATGAATAAATTGAAAAACTCACATAAATACTTGCCCGGATTTCATTCAACCACAACTTCGTGCATGAGAAGTAGGTGACTTAACCTCTGGGCCATCACGATGATAAAAAATAGCGTGATTATAATGCTATAATCCTCCAATAGTGGTCGCTTAGTAACCATAATGAAACCAGCCTGTTATTGTCCCAATGAAGGGCAAAGACTTTTTGAAAATACGATTTGAATAATGCCTTTTGATATTAAGCAAAAAAAAAAAATTGGTGCAATGTGTAAAATTTATTCGTCAGTTTTTTCAACTTAATTACAAGTGGGATAAGGTTAATGTTCAATTTCACAGTTTGAGGTAGCCTGATGTGTTAGCTGACAACGCCTGTACATACGTTTGTGTAACTCATTACTATGGTAACGACACATGGATTCTGGCATGGAAATATAATACGAGATATGTATCGCCAGAAACAATTGGAAAATAGAATAAAAATATCTATACATTTTCGATAAGACTGGGCCCATTCACAAATAAAAAGTAAAAATAAATACACAGAGGTGGCAGAACCTCTTCCAGTTCGAAGCAAGATAAGAGATTGCTGATCACAGTGGTCTGCAATCTTTTAGCTCTATATTTTTTTCTTTCTTATTTATTGACGACAAAAAATAAGGTACACAATAAAATCTTGGAAGAGAAACATTTTCTTAAGTAAACAAACTAAGAATAAGGTTTTTGGTCGACGTGACCGTACATTAATTACTTTAACAGATCCGTTTTTTCGTCTTACAGGTACTGAGGTACTTTAGTATAACTAACATTTATTTTTATGATACAGGGTTTTGTTTTCATCGTAACATTTTTACTGGTTGTGCAACCCATGGCTGTGAACTTTCAATTCAACAGATTCATACAGAAATCACGAAAAAAAGGTCATCTATGTTTCATACCTAAAGCCGGCCACACACGTTACAGTATACGTGCGCGCAGGTCCAGACTTGCACAAATACACATATTTAGGAGGTGGCCACAAACGGCTCAAGCATGCTTGCTTAAATATTAATTTCAGTGATATTTGTACAAGTGTGCGTACATGCACTACATACATACTACTACTACATACTCATGCTATGGATGGCGCAATCGCAGTTTTCACGAGTTGGGAATTAGAATTTTGAACTTTTTCAAGAACTTGTGCGAGTCATCAATTTTTTCCAACACACGTTACAGTATACTTGCGCTAGTCTGGACTTGCGCAAGTATACTGTAACGTGTGTGGCCGGCATAATAAGTTTCTTCATTATCATCCTACCAGTCTCATGTTATTTAGGGTTGGCGCAATACGTTCCGTTCTTTGAGGAGCTTGTGGTTAAAATAGCACCCGGCTCACGGGTCGATCAAAGGTTAAGCTACGTTTGACGAGGTGGGTCATCAAGACTCCTCCGTGCCTCGGAAAGCGTTAGACTATTACTCTCGACTGTCGTTTGTGTGTAGATATCATTACGAGTAGTCAGAAACCCGAAAGTCTTGCAAAAAGTTTACTTATAAAGAAAAAAAAAAGGAAAAAAAAAAAATATTTGACATCAGTCATTCAAACACACATACACACAATACCTAATTTATGAAATATACAAAATATATAATAGTAGGTACACAGTATGTGCTGTGTGCGTCACGGCTGCGCCAAAAAGGTCCATTTCAGCATTCATGTTAGACAGGTGATTCTGCCTGACGCTGGTCTTCCAAAGAACCTTGAGGGGTACCCACTTACCCAGTGACGGAAAGAAATAAAAAGAAACCGAGAAGCTTTATCCAAGAGGTATAGTACTTACCCAGTAACTAGGTTGTGGAGGTCAGACTAGTAGCCAGCTGCATTCGGTTAAGCTGGAAGCCAAACCCAGTACAGTTGGGAAAAGGCTACGCAGATGAAGATGACCAGGGTTTTTTTATCGGAACATAATTTCAATGTTCGATGATTCGTACAAAAATCACGAAAAAATGTAAAAAAATGTTTTATATAAAGTTTCATCCGTTCTTGACCATAATTTAAGAGTTGCTCTTATTGAGAAAGTTGATACAAAAACAACCGCAAGCGTCCTACCAGGCGACGATCGGCAGATCTATAGTTTATACAAAGCTATGAAGTCTGAGTCACTGAAATTAATAAATAATAATAATAATAAAACGTTTAGTCACAAAAAATACAGATAGTATAAACTTATTATCTAAAACAGTAGTTGGTAAACCTGTACAATTTAGATTTATAACCCTGCCTCTTAAACTAGGATAAACCTGTATTTTAAGAGACAGTGCTACAATTAGGAGTTGAATTGACCGATAATTTTAGAGACGACGTGAAACTGATTTAGATTCGTTAAAAAGTCATTTGTTTTACCTATGTGATGAGTTTTGATTGCTTAAAAGACGCCGTGTATGAAACCAAGTGCACTGTCATTGCAAAGACCCTTCTTGATCAAATTCGACCGTGTCTAAAGGGTAAATCTGATCAATCCACATGTCTATAGCCAAGCTTAGCAGCATAAACTTCGACATAAATTAGACAACCCTACTTAAAAGCAACGCGAAAATAACACCAAACGCTATGTAATTTGAAACTGAGACTAAATGGTCGGCTCTCATTCCGTTTTAATATTAAACTTGTATTTCGTTCACAGTTTTAAACGACATGCCTACAACCGAACCAATTTAAAAAAAAATTGCCATTTCGGATTTACGGGATACGCCGAGTTTTGGACAGTTTTAATTAATACAAGACAGAATTTTCAATATCCAATTATAGTCGAAAATAATAGGAAAATCCTGTCAATTATCAGTTAAATCTATATTCTATTCCACAATATTCAACAACTTTTCACACAACGACATTTAGTCCCAAGTTAAGCTTGAGAGCTTGTGTTATGGGTACTAAATAGCTGATAAACATACTTATATATTTCTAAATACATACATATTATAGATAAATTACACCCAGACACGGAACAGATAATCATGCTCATCACACAAACATTTGTCCTGGGTGGGAATCGAACCCACGACCTCCGGCATATAGTCCACCCACTATTCGCCAGTTATGTTAAAGTCCCATGTAATAGGGGGCAAGCCTATTGCATCAATCGGGCACAAATCCAGACTCCGGACTTTATACATACATATATATATATTATATTCTAGATTAAGAAGAGGTCATGCTTAGTTTGGGATTAGATGGTATTGCGTGAAGGTTGTGGAACATTTATTTATTTAATATCCCAGCATTCGTTTCAGCATTCCTTCGTTCCGTAACCTGGAAGCCTGCCTGCTACCTGGCTGACTGTTTAAAAATCATAAACCCTACACTGGGCTTATAAATTTTAGCACACCCTGAAAGAGCGTGGACTGTAGTTTTATAGTTTGTAAGTCTTTTAAAGTGAAAAACTGTAAGTAATTTACCACAAGAACGATTTATTACGGAATACAATGTTTGCACACAGCAATGGTAAACGGAAGACCGTTTTAGACCGAATTAACAATTGAGTCACTATAAAAATGGCAGTGTTGCCAGTAAATATTGTGGGATTCCTACACACCCTTTGGCAAACCTTTTACCGTATGCGTATGGCCTACTCGTATAAATTTAGATCATGGCAAGTAGCACTTTATAACTGCCACTTAAAACAATTTATAATGAAAGTGTAACAAGGGGCAAAGGCCTTTTGAAGAAAAAGTCAATGCAACTGAAATAACTCGTGCTAACAGACGGTATGTATGTCTATATGTATGTAATACCGTTTTACACTTTGTATCGAAGCCAGCACATCAACTTACCCTAATTTGTCAAATTTATTTAATAGGTTTTCAACTTTATTCTAAACAAAATAAGGTTCATGTTCCATTGGGAAAATTTGACAGTTTGGGGTAGGTTGATGTGCTGGCATCTGTACCTAAGTCATCGCACTCGTACGTGAAAATATAACAACTTTACTTAAATGCTGCGTTTCCCTCAATGGGAAACCTGTTCTATTTTTTTTTGGATAGGTTGTGGTTTAGCAAATAATAAACTCATTATCATTTAATCCACACATTCAATCTCTGAAAGAAAAACAAGACACGCTTTAAAAGATTGTCCAAAGAAACTATAATGTTCAATTTAAACCAACGGACGGAGTAGGTCACGTATAAAAGGAGCAATTTGTAGTGATAGGTGTTATTTTATATTGTACCACACAAAGACTTACCAACCGCAGGTACAAAACCAGCAGAACATATTGAAATTCTTGAAATTATTCACAAGAACAACTGTATTCTTGTAAAAGGTTCACTTTAGACTTGAGATATATTACATTAAACTAGCTTCTGCCCGCGACTTCGTCCGCGTGAAATAGTTATTTTAGACAAACCCGCGACTTCGTTTACGGTACTAAATCGGCGGTTTACGGACTTCGTTTCGTTTAAGGTAGGTCAGAAAGTATTTTTAAATAATACGTACGTAATTTAGCTACGATAAAACGCGGTTAGATTGAAAAATAAATAATTTAAAACTCATGTATTTTTACAATTGGCCAAAAATAAATATTACAGAGTGACGATACATTAAATGATAACTAAGTAACGATTCTTTAATGAAAATGTATTAAAAGTTAATAAATGGCTATTGAAAATGGTGCTACTTTGATAACTCCCAATTAAACATTGCTCTCCAACTGTGTGTTGTACTTTGCAATGAGTTTTAATCTATTATGAACTATCTGTCAAACTTAAGTCAGATATAATTTAAATAAAAAAAAACCTGTTGTTAACACTGAACAATCTCTATTTTTTAATAAATACTCTAACAACATTACAAACTAATTGATGATGGCTAACTACTACCCAAGTGGTCTAACTTAGGACAAAATATTCAAGCCCGAGAAACAGCGAAGTAAAACATCTAAATATAGTTTCTAGGGAACCCACAATGACGCCCTGGGGATGAATTTATCAATTGCGAGCTGGCCTTTGAGGGAACTGGATTATAACAGATGATGTAGTGAGAAATGTTTCAGTGTGTTTATGTGGGTGAGAAAGACTTGGTATTGATTTCTGAGTGTGTTGATTTCTAAGTCTGTGTATTAATTTGTTTTTTTGTTTAATATGTTTATTCAAGAAAAGTATCATGATTAAGTTTCGCAATCTTCTGCCAAACTGCTTTACACTTTGTCGGCAGTATTCTCGTGGATACAATATTCTTATCCAAGTACATATTGTATATTTAAATTTTACATACATCGACGCAAACTCAACATAAAACTAAAAATAAAAGATAAATAAAAAAATGAAAATGGAAAAGGGGTATACACATTAAATGCCTGTTCTTACAGTTTGCGAGTTACGCCACAGAGCAACTATTAGTACTAATATCTTACGCTAGGGACACAAACCTAAATAGTGTTTACGCAGAAGATTTTTTAGTACATTTTTGGACAGTGCTTCAGTTGTTATTTGCGATGGTAACTCGTTTAACAATGTTGGAATTAGCCATCGCAAGGTCCTTTATCCAAAATAATTAATAACTTTAGGGACTAAATATCTGTTTCTTTGCGTATAGAAGGTACTAGATTCACTTCCACTTATGTCCTAACAAAAATTTGTTTAAGTACAATATACGGAGGCCAGCACATCAAGTTACTCCAATGTGCTAGTTTTTCAACTTTATTACAAACTAGCAGACGTCCCGCGGTTTCACCCGCGTAGGTCCCGTTTCCGTAGGAATACAGGGATAAAAAGTAATTTATGTGGTCTCGGCTAACTCCATACTAAATTTTATTAAAATCCATTCAGTACTTTTTACGTTAAAGAGTAACAAACATCCTCACAAACTTTCGGTTTATAATATTAGTAGGATAGAATAAGGTACAGACAAAATTTGACACATTGGGGTAGCTTGATGTGCTGGCACATCAAGTTACCCCAATGTGTCAAATTTTCCCAGTTGAATATGAACCTTATTCTGCTTGACATAACGTTGAAAAACGATCAAAGAAATTTGACACATTGGGGTAACTTGACGTGCTGGTGTCTGTACCTACCTACATGTTCAATTGGGAAAATTTGACAGTTAGGGGTAGCTCTTGTGTCTGTACATTAATTTAATCATTTGTAAAGTACATTTACTATTAAAAACTATGTATATTATTCATTTAGATATCCTGTGTAGATTTAAGTTCTGCAAACTAATCAGGCAAATGTTTGCTGGGAGTTTTCCGCGCCACTTTTTCTTACCTGCTTAATACTAGAAAGTGCTTTGTGGAGCACCGTCTATGTATTTTATTTTTGCATTCAATAGTAATAATTATTCTGACTAATTTAAACAAATGAGTTTTGATTTTGAAACGTATATACTGCCGTTGATACAGATTCATCGGACTGCCGCTGAACGTAAGTATTAATAATGAAATTTCTACACACATCAAAAGTGTCTAGGGATCAACATATATTTTTGCAATAACTTTTCTCCTGATTGATATTAATTAAAATTTTCTTTAAGGATTCATCAAATAAAGTGTTTTCGTTTGTCACAGTAACGATAAACCAAGTCACCTTTGCATTACTAAAGAAATTTGCCATTTTCCTAATAAAGGGATTTTTGACATTTGAACCACTAACATTAAAGTTCGAAAAAAAGACTGAAATAACAGTTTTCTTTAAAATTTTATTGGGTAACTTAAACAATTAATAATCCGTGCTACTACCGCGAACACTAACAACACAAGAACATCGGTTTGGCGTACTCAAAATGAGTTCATCCAAATCACGCTGTGGAATGGCCGCCCATGTTCGTTGCAACAACAAAAAAAGGTCTTCTTGCGACTGGATACCCTTCATATTCGGCAGAGCTCTTCTCTGTAGCATATCCCATGCATGCTCAATCGGGTTCAAGTATGGCGACTAAGCAGGCCAGGGCAGGACATTGATGTTAGCTGCGGCGAGAGTCTGTCTTACAACTCTTGCGGTGTGCGGTCGTGCATTATCATGCATTAACTGAAATAAGGGACCGATTTGCACTTGTAGAGGAACGATGACGTCTGATACAATCGTCTCGGGCGTACTATGGGTACCACCTATAGCAATGCACAATCGTAGGATTCGATATCAATGGGCTCTTGAACACAGAAATTGGGCAGAAGAACAATGGCGTTTCGTGTGCTTTTTTTATGAGTCTCGTTTTGGTATGAGACCGGATACAAGACGTATACGACACTGGAGAACCCCTGGACGCCAACAGCGATTAAAATCCTGCCAGGAAGTCCATCCTTATAGTGGTGGAACCATCATGGTATGGGCGGGTATTTGGATCGGCGGAAGACTGAGTTGATTTGGATCAGACGCAACCTCAACGCTCAAATTTATGCTGAGACGATTGTATCAGACGTCATCGTTCCTCTACAAGTGCAAATCGGTCCCTTATTTCAGTTAATGCATGATAATGCACGACCGCACACCGCAAGACTTGTAAGACAGACTCTCGCCGCAGCTAACATCAATGTCCTGCCCTGGCCTGCTCAGTCGCCAGACTTGAACCCGATTGAGCATGCATGGGATATGCTACAGAGAAGAGCTCTGCCGAATATGGAGGGTATCCAGTCGCAAGAAGACCTTTTTTTGTTGTTGCAACGAACATGGGCGGCCATTCAACAGCGTGATTTGGATGAACTCATTTTGAGTATGCCAAACCGATGTTCTTGTGTTGTTAGTGTTCGCGGTAGAAACACGGATTATTAATTGTTTAAGTTACCCATTAAAATTTTAAAGAAAACTGTTATTTCAGTCTTTTTTTCGAACTTTAATGTTAGTGGTTCAAATGTCAAAAATCCCTTTATTAGGAAAATGGCAAATTTTTTTATTAATGCAAAGGTGACTTGGTTTATCGTTACTGTGACAAACGAAAACACTTTATTTGATGAATCCTTAAAGAAAATTTTAATTAATATCAATCAGGAGAAAAGTTATTGCAAAAATATATGTTGATCCCTAGACACTTTTGATGTGTGTATTTTCTTTGTATCTAATAATAATTAAGAGAATAGAGAAAACTGTAGATGGATCATGTGAAAATGATTTGGCTAAGAAGAATGTGTTTATTGATATGAAGGTTTGTAAAAGTTGTTCATTTTCGTGGGAGAAGTCCGCTCCTGAAATATTGTCCATTAATAAGAAGTTAACCTTTATGATAGCTTCCTATTTGTTCTATACCTTTTGGCCATGTTCAAGTGTTAGAACCAAGTAGCAATATTAATCGAACTTTTAGAAGTAATCCTAATCAATCTTGCATCTAATGTATAGGGTTCGGGACCGCAAAGAGGGTCTAAAACTAAACATATTGCTGGATAGTGAGATAGAGAGTAGGTACCTATACTATAAATAAATGTTCTCTATCAAAACGTGCTGAAACGTAATATTTCTTACCAATTTAAAATAAATTAACCACTACTACTACTAATTAACTAACTACTAAGTAACATCTTATGAATAATATAAAAAAGAAAACAAAACGATTGATGGCAATAGGCTCGCCCCCTATTACATGGGACTTAAACATAACTGGCGAAATGTGGGTGTACTGCCAGGTACACCTCTGCCTAGCCCTTCGAGGATTACAGGCGTAACGTTATGTTATGTTATGAAAGAAAACAAAACAATTTTATGGCATGAAAAATCTTTCATCCTTCAGAGTTGGATATTATTATAATAAACTACAATTTAATTATAAAAATCTAAAAACGGCAAATAAGAGCTGATTTAACAATAGTTGGATGATCTGAAGAATCGACACATCATTGTCTATGCATTATGTTCTATACATTGTCTAGTCAAAAGTTGACTAACTTAAACTATAATGACTATTGAAAAATTGACCTTTAGTCAGCTACAAAACTGCCACCTGCGAGATATTTTGGCATGCAATGTGAAAACCTTTAGACTTACCTACTACCTGTTTTCTGTATTGAAATAAAGAGTTGAGATTTGTTATCCAGCTCGTAACAACAATAAGATACAATTCAAAGATTTGTGACTGGATTGATTTGACTCCTGCGTTTTTATTCACCTCTTTTGACTGTACTCACATTATTCATTAAAACACTTTATGCAAAAGTAATACACACACGTACAAAGGCGTACTTAATGCTTCGTTACTTCAATTTGTTACACTTTAAAAAACCAATTTGGAATAGCTAGTAAGTAGAAACTGAACGGTGCACATCTGTAACAAGTAATTACCGAGCGTGACTGGTCAGTTGCAAGGAGTCTTGTTGCATCGGTAAAGATAGAGCAGAAGGTTCATGATTACGATAAGAGCTCTTACAAACGAGCGGCATGTTGCCGACGCAGACTTTCCAACTTCAAACATCAGCAGCAGCTGACGTCAGCTTTCTCAGTATAAGAGTCAGTTTGGCTGCCGCCGAGGCTGCAGTTGCCTCTGCCGTTGGTAACATGCCGCTCATCTCTAAGAGCTCAAAGTCGTTCTGCTTACTTAGTCTAAGTTAAAAAACTACTTAGCCACTCATGGCCCTTCTTATCTCAAAAGACCTTATAAGACACTAATCTGCATACCTAAATGCCATTGTGCTTATATTATAAAAACGAGTTCAGCGTGGTGATGGCGCTACGCAGTGCTTCTGCAGTGCATCAGGTATGTTTGCACAAGCAGACGTCAATAGCAGGCTTCCATAAAATCCTCAGACATAAATCTGCCTCTTTGCTCTGCAGAGTGCGGGAAAGTCCAACTCCATCCTAAAGACCTTAGCAAGGGGGTACGATTCTCCTTTGTTAAGGGATGTTGTTCTTCGAAAAAGTGTTTTGAACAGCAGCCTCTAAATTAAAAGTTAATTGACATAGATGTAAGTTTTCTCTCTGTATATTAACCCAAAGGGTGTTGCATATTGGAAATAAATATTGTTTTATTAATTATGTACACTACATTACTATTTCTCTTTCCCTACCAAGTTCATCTAAAGATTGACTTTAAGATATTACTGTTAGCATTAAACACCCTAAGTAGTTCTTTACTCAATAAAACACCCTGAAGAACAAAAAATCTTTGCTATTTTAAAGTAACTTGTACTACAAGTGAACCTTTTGCTTTATCTTCTTATGTCCTTGTACGGTTTGTCGAAGACAAATTGAAAAGTGGTATACGTCGTAGTGGTTAATTTGTCCTTAGTTGGGAAGATTCACTTTCTCCAAGCAGCTTAGGGTTTCAACCATATAAACATTATACATGCTGTAAGGGGCATTGTTGCAAATGCTGTTATGAATATGATTGATAAGGGTTCTGTTCATGATTTTGGACCTCTCAAAATTATAGTTTTTCGTCGGGATTTCCTTATTTTTATTTTTTTCTGATGTTATTTTATCTAGAGTATGCTTAGATGGTTTGGTCACGTTGAAAGGATGAATGAAAGGCGACCGACGAAAGGAATTTACAAGGCAGATGTAAGAGGAAACACCGGGAGCGGACGCTAGAAGACATTCTTCGTTTGTTCCCGACGATTCCTACATACTTCTTTTGCTTCGTTCTTTTGCTTCGTTTTTCCTAGTAGTAGTAGGAATCGTAGTAAATGGCGCTCTGCAGTTTCTGCCTACCCCTATGGGAAAAAGGCGTGAGTTTATGTATGTGTATGTATGTATGTATGTAAGTATGTTATTTTTGCTCAAAACTGTAAAATATTAGTAGTAAATAGGTCACTTTAATAATTTAAAGAAAAATAAAATGCTTTTTCTCAGAACTGTTACAAGCGGCCTGTACAGTATATTTCTGAGAAAACCAATTATTAACTCGTTACTTAGTAGTTAGTAAATTGCAAAACATTGCAGTTAATTTTAGTTGAGAGGATATTTATCTAACTTTAATTAATAAAATTACTTTGTAAAACGTTAAGACAACACTTAAGATCTTAGAATAGAATATTTATTTGCCAGAAACATGGTGTAAATGGTGGTCACAATGTTAAATAGTGCTACAGACATGTCTCACCGTTTAAACGGTATGCAAAATTAAATTAAGTAGGTACTAACATAATCATAATCATTTTAAAAACATATAAATTATTCTTTATATTAATTTTAAACATTAGTTTAGTTATTATTTCACACATTATTCAGACACACAACCTTTATAATGATATAAATAAAATTTTAAGCAATATTACAAATGATTAAATTTATTACATGATGTCCAATATTCGGGAACCGAGACATTTGTCAATAATTATAATTATATCCTCTTTTTTTGATCTAGTGATTGTAAGCGCTATTGTTGAGCATCAGTTCCTGGGTTTGATTCCCGAGTTAGGTTGTTATGGGGTCTTTTCATTTGTAATACCTAGCTCAAAAGTAGGCCGGAGACTGGATTTACATTCTATATTCATTCTAAATTGTTTTAGCACCTCTGCCTAACCCTTAGAGAAATACCATCGTGATGTTACAACTTGAGATATGATTCATAACATCTTATTCGCGGTTTTACACCATCAAAACTAGGTAAGTACCTACATCAACAGAAACCGATTAGTTACACATCAAATAAATATCCAAACGAAAAGTTCGAATAAGTTCTGTTAGCGGTTACAACCAAAATACAACTGTTTCTCGATTTTCATTGGTCCCTAAATACAAACTTTGTTATGTAACTCCTCTTGAAAATACGTCATTTGACCAAACTTTTTGTTTACCCTCTTCCGGTTATTTAAGGCTGCGCTAGTCGGTACTACAAACTCTTACACGGGTGCATTTAAAACGTGTGCTGTTTTGCTATCAAGCTACCCCAAACTGATATTTTTTCTCAATTGAACATGATCCTTATTCTGTTTACATTAAATATGAAAAATCATCAAAAAAACTTTGACAACCCCAAGGTTGCTTGATGTGCTGGCGTCTGAACATGAGCGTACCTAAAATGTGTGCTGTTTCGCCCGAAGTCATTTAAATAGACAAGTTGCCTCATGTTGTTGTTCTGAAGTGCTATTGTGTAAAAATAACCCCGTGAATATTTAGGTGAAGTTAAGGCAAATTGAGTTGGCATTCCATACTTATGCTAGGCATTGACAGTTGACTTTACTTAAGTTTTCATCGGGTGGCTTACAGTAAAAACGTAAAGACTGTTGGTTATTGTGTACTAAACTCAAACTTTTATGTAACCCGACTTGTAAATGTTTTAATTTCGAAATTCTTTATTCCTACTGCATTATTTTACAGAACAACGTTTCATTAAATTAGTAAGTGTAAAATTATTATAGTAGCTATGACTTCATTTTTTTTTTATTTTCTGATTCTTGTTCTGTATTACTAGTATTGATGTTTGAAAAGAAGTTGATATTACGCTAAAAGTTTGGCGTACAATGCGAAACAGTGGAGTTGCCAAACCAATATGTTAAACAAAATTATGACTTGCGCATCCTTAAGGAGTTTTATATTACTTTTTGATAGATAAAATTTTGTATGGCTTTGAATGAGAGAATGTGCGTAAAAACTTGGCCACTTATGAGAATGGTCCTTGATAATAACAGACTCCAAAGATGTTTATTCATGGCGGAAAGTTGAAGAGGCCCCGTAGAGGAAGCAGCGTAATCCAGTATATGATGGCCTTGCATTTAGTTGAAATTCTGTACTACGCTAGGTCAGCCCAAGGTCAAAATGTACGGTCGAAATGTCTTAAACATTTTTTCAGTTCAGTTAGGACACTTTTAACCAATGTTTAACATTCAATTTAAGAAATTAATTAAGTATTTGTATTGAGTAAAAATTGGTTGATTTAATTTAATTAAGAGTACCAAAATATCCTAAAATATACATTGAGATTTCGGCAGTTAGCTCCAAATGGCTCGGTTCTTTATGGTAGAATAAAAGATTCTACAGCTTCAAAGCGGTTTTAGAAAACATTAACAGGTCGTGGACGGTAATAAAACAAATAAAAAGTTCTTATTTACCTCCTTTTACTGATAGGTAATAGATAATAATACCAGCGTGTTCACTGTCTTACAAAGAAGGCACAAACATTGCCACGACCACGCTTACTCCAGGTGGCTTGGTGATTTCAAACTTATATACTATTAGTCCATGTTTGCTCATCATAGTTTCCTTCACCTATTTCAATGACCAAATTTCTTTGATCATTTTTCAACTTTATGTCAAACAGAGCAAAGTTTATATTCAATAGGGAAAATTTGACACATTGGGGTAACTTGATGGGCTGTCTGTACATATGAATTGAAAAAATCATATTAATAAAAATTTGCCTAGATTTGAACCACAACGCAAAAGCAACAACAGATAACTAAGAAATAATACCTTCATATCTTTACAACTATTCTAAAAAATATTATTAAAATTTCACACTTCAAGTCACAATAGAAACCATCGCAAAAGGATTTTATATTGTGCCCATCGTTGTTATTCTAATTAACAATGAAATTTTAATGTTTTCTGTTTTAATTATCTCACATTTTGTTCAGATTTACTTTGAATGCGCTTGTTGAGTTTTTAATTTTATTTGTAAGACCCGTTGGAAATTCTTTAGACGCTCTAAAGAAAGGTTGGTTTGCACGTTTTATGACTGGCTTGTAAATTTACGGACTTAGTACCTCTATCTACACTATTAAAGAAATAATTAAAAACAAAATGAATTTGAGGGAATAAATGATAGGTACCTACTCAACTTTTGAAGAAAAGTAAACAGTATAAGGGAGTTTGTTCCGCCACTTCTTCTTCCCAGCAAAAACACTAGGAAGTGGCGAAGGGTGGGCTTTTTGGTGGACTGGCTTCGTCGGGACGTTCAAAAAGTGCTGATTCTCAGCCTAATGTGAATAAATGACTTTTGATTTTGTATAAAATACGAGTACCTACCTACAATAGATACATAAGTAACTGCAGCATAATACGAAATCATATACGTATTCAATTGCCAGTCAGTTTTACTACAGGGTATTGTGTTGGCCAGTAACTGGGCTGTGGATGTTTTATGGACAGTCGCTCTGTATATCATTGTTGGGAAAACTATGTCCTAGACAGTTTAAGGGTGAAAACAGTTTTTAAAATCGGTCAATTTAACTAGCAGAGAATATAAATAAAAACCTAAAATATATACCTCCTGAATTTTTATTAATGTATTTAGTAAAAATGAAAGACAGGTAGTTACAGGTAGAAATTAAAAGAGTAAAAACAGAAAATTAGACTGAAAGAAATTATTAAACTATTGACATTATAGTTACCTGCAAGAACACCGGAAGTAGCCAGCAGTCAAAAACATGTTTTTTTTAACAATAAAGGTAAATTTTGACATTTTTCTACTAGGATGTGCAAATGTTTATTTGTACTTTCTCGGGTTTTTTAATCCCTGAATAAATAGCCTAGTAAAAGCAACGTTAATATCACATTATATTTTAGTTCAAAATATGTATAATATAGATTGACAATTTGCTGTAAACCCATGTAATATTTTGAACTTTTTGACGATACTTTACATTTAATTTGAACCTAACCTACTTGTCATTTAATGTTAAATTTTTAACATAAAATTTTTTGACTGGCCTGTTGATTTAGTAGTTAGTGACCCTGACTGCTATGCCGGAGGTCGCGGGTTCGATCCCCACCCAGGACAAATGTTTGTGTGATGAGCATGATCATTTGTTCTGTGTCTGGGTGTAATTTTGTCTTTAATATGTATTTAGAAATATATGTATAAGTATGTTCATCAGCTGTTTAGTACCCATAACACAAGCTCTCAAGCTTAACTTGGGACTAAAATGGCGTTGTGTAATAAGTTGTGGAATTTATTTATAAAATGTCAGAATGTATCTAAACGGAGATCTCAACTTATAAGGACACAAAGTCACGTAATAACAATGCCTCACAACTGTAAAAGTTAATAACATTTTAACATCCCACGTAATAGTTACAAATCAAAACCACCATTATTTTACATATACACTCTCACACAGTTAATATTTACAAAGTACTTGGCGTCCATTAGATAAATTTAACTTTATTTACATTTTAATGACATAATGTGCTGTTAAATACGTAATGGGCAACACACGCGTTTTGCTGAATTCGTAACAAACAAAATGTTTCAATAAATGGGTAATAATATTTCATTATATTTACGTTTCGTCGTTCGTTACGTAATGAGGAAATTTACAGTAGTAAAATTTCATAAATCTACTTCAAATTCTTCCTACAATAGGTATTACATTTGATAACCTTATTTTCTATACTTCACAAGCCCACGTCTCCAACATATCTGACTTCTCATTTTAACTATTTGTGTTCGGCGCACGATAAGAATCTTCGCTCCACAAATAACACCCATGCTCCTTTCAAAAGGATTAAGTTAAAGCGCCAACCTGCGCCATGGATGAATACGGGAATTCGGATGGCAATGCGACGCCGAGACCGCGCTTTTCGGAAATTTAAAAAGGACCGCTCAGATGATAACTGGACTATTTTTAAGGCTGCTAGGAATCGGTGTAATCAGATGATACGCAACGCTAAACGCCGCCATATTCTTGATAATATCACTTCCTCTTCTCCTGCTGATATCTGGAAGTTCCTTGGAACTTTAGGTATCGGTAGGTCGCGGCATTCAGACCTTCCTAGCACAATCGGTTTGGATGATCTAAACCGCCATTTCTCTACTGTTTCCCTTCTAGATATTCAAACCAAATGTCAAACTCTCGACTATCTTGCAGGTCTGACGCGTCCCAATATTGCCCTCTTCGTCTTTACCCCAGTCGACCCGGTTGAGATCAAAAAGATTATCCTTTCCATCAAATCCAAAGCCGTCGGTTGCGACAACATCAGCCGCCATATGATTGTGACTGCTCTTGATCAACTCCTTCCTGCTATTTCCCACATAATAAACTTCTCCCTGTACTCCGGTGTTTTCCCTGCCTTATGGCGAAAAGCACATGTGCGACCTCTGCCTAAGGTTCCTAATCCCAGTCTTCCTTGTCACTTTCGCCCAATTTCCATTCTTCCCTTTTTATCTAAAGTCCTCGAGGCCTGCGTACACAAACAATTTTCGCAGTTTATACACCACAATGCTCTCATCAGTTCATTTCAATCCGGTTTCAGGCCAGGGCACAGCACCGTTTCAGCTTTGCTTAAAGTGACTGACGATATTAGGCGTGGTATGGAAGATACGAAGGTTTCTGTTTTGGTTTTAATCGACTTCTCTAATGCTTTTAATACCGTCAGTCACGAAGTCCTTTTATCCATCCTTTCCTATCTCATGGTTTCTTCCGAGTCGGTTAAATGGTTTGCATCATATCTTCAGGGGCGTCAGCAGTCAGTTCATGTTGGGGACTCTTCCTCCGCTTGGTGTGACCTCGAAACTGGCGTCCCTCAAGGCGGCATTTTATTTCCACTGTTATTCTCCATTTTTATTAATCTTATAACCACTGAGCTTCAGTGTGCGTATCATCTTTACGCTGATGATCTACAGCTCTACTGTCAGGCAAGTGTTGACAACATTTCCTTGGCGGTAGATGAGCTGAACCGGGATTTAGATATCATCAAGGACTGGTCTAATCGATTCGGGGTGGCGGTTAACCCTTCCAAGTGCCAAGCTATCATCTTGGGGAGCTGCCATAGCATAAGGAGGCTGAAAGGTAAGTCTGTGCCACCGGTCATCTTTGATAATCTAAGCATTCCGTTCCGCTCTGACGTCAAGGATCTTGGTCTTCATGTTGACAGTTGCCTGGACTGGCATAAGCAGGTTGCGACTGTCAGTCAAAAGGTCACTGGAACGTTGCGGTCGCTATACCGATTAAAAAATCTTCTCCCGCCTCACATTAAGGCACTGCTTGTACAAACCCTTATCTTTCCCATAATTGACTATGGTGATGTGTGCTACTATGACCTGAATGCAGACCTTCTCAATAAACTTGACCGGCTTCTAAATAACTGCATTCGATTCGTTTTCAACCTACGTAAGTATGACCACGTTTCCGCGCATAGGGCACTTTTAAAATGGCTACCTATCCGTCAGCGCAGAGCCTTGAGGGCTTTGACAACCCTTTTCTCGTTACTTAACAATCCCACTTCTCCCTCTTATCTAACCAGTCACTTTCAATATTTATGCTCTGCGCACGCTTTGAATCTTCGGTCCACGAATAATCGTCTTCTACGATGTCCTTCTCACCGCGCTGGTTTTATTCACTCTTCCTTCTTCGTCCAGGCGGTTTTCCTTTGGAATGCGCTCCCTCTGAACATCAGGATGGCAACCAGTCGGTTTACATTTAAAATAAAAGTTCGAGAACATTTGCATAAGATGTTGGCAGGTTCATTACCGAGTTGATTGGCACTCAGATTGGTTGTTCTTTATAAACGTATTTTTATCTCTGTTGATTATATATTTATTTTGATTAATTATGTATGTATCTGTGTATTTATTTTGTTTCAGTATGTATGTATCTGTGTATTTTTTATTTATTTCTTTTTTTTTTAGAGTCACTTTGTCCTTAATTTTTGCCCAGTTACACCTACCCTGTTCCATCTCTGCACCACCTTAAGGTAGACTGGTAGAAAATGCCTAAGGCATTAAGTCCGCCCTTGTACAGTTTTTTTTACTTGTGCATAAAGTTTTAATAAATAAATAAATAAATAAATAATCGTCTTCTACGATGTCCTTCTCACCGTTCTAGTTTCATTCACTCTTCATTCTTCGTCCAGGCGGTTTTTCTTTGGAATGCGCTACCTCTGAACATCAGGATTTTTTTTTTTTTTTTTTTTTTTCTTATTAGTAAGAACCAAGTTCTTACTAGTTAATTGCAATCTAGCCTAAGAAGACTAATAAACAATTTAAATCTAACTTATTATGCTACGTTATAAATTATGTTAATGCTAAGAATAGTGTCCATAATTAGGTATGCACTTTTACACACGTTCGTAACACTTCCTTAGAGTCTGGTAAAATTGATAAAACACTTTGTTCATGTGTTATATAAATACCACAACATTGTTACTATTATTGATTCACTTACACTACACTAATTCAAATGGTTTAGTTCTCTTTAGTCTACGCACTATGCCTGTGTTGTCTAACAGCTGGATTGCCTCAACATTCACGTGTCGATGGAGTCTGTGTTCGTGGGCTTCAGCAAATTTTTGTGTGATGGTGGTGACGAATTCCATGTCGAGGTCACGGTGGAGGTCATCGTTTCTTATGTACCAGGGTGCATTTACAGCAGCCCTGAGTACTTTATTTTGGAACTGTTGAATTATTTTGACGTTGGTTGGCTTAGTACAGCCCCAAAGTTGGATACCATACGTCCAAATTGGCATCAGAATATGCTTGTATATTATCAACTTATTATGTATTGATAAACAGGATTTCCTTCCCAGTAACCAATACAAACGTTTATAACGAATATCGAGTTCCTGTTTTTTCTTTTTGATATGGGCTTTCCAACGCAGCTTGGCGTCGAGAGTTATGCCAAGGTATTTGGCTGTATTAGCATAAGGTATTTGCATACCATTTATGTAGAGTGGGTGATAGTCACTGTGTTTGTTTGTGAAGTTAATGTGAACTGATTTTGACTCATTCAGATTGATCTTCCACTTTTGTGTCCAGTCGTAAACTTTGTTCACAGCTAGTTGAACTTTCTCTACTGCTTCTCTGTGGCTTGATCCGGTGGCCATAATAGCAGTATCATCTGCAAAGGTCGCTATGGTGCTGTTTTCCAGCTCTGGGATGTCACAAGTGTATAACAAGTACAAAATTGGGCCAAGCACACTTCCTTGAGGCACCCCAGCTTTTATGGTTTTTAGCTCGGAATATGCGTCCTCTTGGCGTATTCTAAACATTCTTTTAGTTAAATACGACTCTAGGATATCTACAAATTCTGGTAGCATGCGTCTGAGCTTAAATATGAGACCCTCATGCCAAACTTTGTCAAAAGCTTGCGCGACGTCTAAGAACACGGTAGCACAGACTTCTTTATTTTCTAGCGTTTTTTCAATAACATTAGTTATTCTATGTACCTGGTCTAACGTTGAGTGTTTTTCTCTGAAGCCAAACTGGTGATCTGGAACTAGGTTTTTATCTTCTATTACTGGTTTTATCCGTTTTAATAACAGTTTTTCAAATAACTTTGATAGTACGGGTAACAGAGAAATGGGTCTGTATGATGATGCTTCGTGGGGAGGTTTCCCAGGCTTCGCAATCATAATGACTTCAGCAACCTTCCATGGCTCAGGTACATATTTTAAGATAAATGAAGCATTTATTAGTTTGGTCAGCTTTACTATGGCTTTGCGTGGGAGGCGTTTTAGAATTTCCCCTGTGATGAGGTCGTAACCGGGAGACTTTTTTGAGCTAATGTTGTTTTGAATTTCTCTCATTACTTCCTTAGGAGTCACAAGCTTGATTCTTTGGTTTTGTGATAAATTTACACTCTCATGTATTTCTACAGAGCTTTCGTTGGGTTGAAAGGTTTCTTCTAAATGTTGAGCAAATCGGAACGCCTTTTGGTCATTGCTTATTGCCCATTTTCCGTTGCTATCTCTGATGGGCGGTATTTGTATAATCTGCCTTTTTAGATTTCTCGTTGCTTTCCAAAGTGAGTAATCCGTTGATTTGTCATTGGTAAGCTGAAGAAGGTTGGTATTCAGAGATTCATCCTCAAATTGTAGAATTTTTCTCTTTAGTCGTTTAGTTAGGTTATTTAGTGTTGTTTTATGACGCGGGAACCTTGTTTGCTGCCACAACTTCCTTTGTTTTCTTTTCTCTGATAGTAAATCCACAATTTCTTTAGGATGGATAAATCCCTTATATTTGCGTTTTAGCTGAGGTGTATTGCTCCACGCACATTGTTGAATATTAATAATAAATTTGTTTACTTCTGAGTCAAGCTGATCTTGCGATTTTATCGGAGTTTTAAGGTCGATAATATTATCTAGATCAAGAGCAAAACTGTCCCAATCTGTGGACTTATTAACCAAGGTTAAGTGGCTTTCTTTTAATAGGATTTTTTGACTTAGCATTAGTATAATCGGAGAATGGTCAGAGTTCATAGTAAAACTTTCCTCCAAACTGATGTAATTGGTGGATATGTTTTTGCAGATGAAAAAGTCTATAAGATCCGGTATTTTCTGGTGGTCAGTGGGCCAGTATGTAGGTTTGCCTGTACTCATTACTTCACAATGTGTTTCTTTAACTGCACTTAAGAGCTGTCTTCCTTTAGTTGTAGTAAGTCTTGAACCCCAATGCGTATGCTTAGCATTAAAATCGCCGCCTAGGATAAATCGCTGGCCTAATAATTCAAAAAGATGTAAGTATCGCTCTTTTCTTATCATGTGCCTAGGAGGCGAGTATATGGCTGCAATGGACACTTGACAAAACTTAGTTTTAACAGATACTGCCACTGCTTGAATGTCTTCTTCTTCATATTTACACTGCACGTAGTGACTAATGTTTTCTTTAATTATAACCGCACTACCCCCCCTGGCAGAGTTGCTAGGGTGGAGGGAATTATATATCATGTATCCTCTAAATTTGATAAAAGATTGCTTTGTGAAATGCGTTTCGGAGATTAAACACACGTCTATATTTTCTGTATCTAGGACCGCCTGCAACTCATGCTGATGTTTGAGGAGTCCATTGGAGTTCCACGCCATTATTTTGAGTGTGTTATTCATTTTTGATTATTCAAGACAGCTGTTTTAGTGCTGGATTCTAGCTTCTCTAATCTCTTATCAAATGAGGTAATGCACTTCAAGATCTGGTTAATCTTATCCTCTAAGTTCAGAGGTTGAGATCCTTGTTTTGCAGCTTGTGCGTAAGTACCAATGTTGGTTACTTGCATGGCTGGTTGTTTTGCAGTTGACTGGACACTTGCTTTCTGCGCCTGTTTACCAGGGTGTGTTATAGGAGGAAACTGTTGGGTATTAGGCACCGTAGGTTTCTTTTTTAAAACTTTATTTTTCATAATTTGCATCTGTTTGGCTACTTCACACCCTCTATAATTGGCAGGGTGAGGTAGGCCGCAGTGGATACATTTTGGTTTCTCTTGCGGAGATTTGGTACAATTGGCTGTAAGATGCTTGCCAGTGCATTTCACACACCTTGGCTCTTTTTGACTATATTTATGTGTATGCCCATAAGCTTGGCATCTCTTGCATTGGGGAATGAGTGCTGGATTTTTGAGTGGATGTATTTCAATTTTACACCCTAATATGTACTTAATGCCGTAGATTTTGTTGACATCTTCATCGTTATAAAATGATAAAACGAACATGTTGAGTGGTTCTTTGGTCTTCCAGCTCAATTTACTATCTACCTTTTCTATTTTTAGGCCTTGGGTTGTTAAATCTTCCTTAATTCGATCTGGTTGGCAAGAAGAGTGTAGTTTCTTTACCACAACTCTAATTGGTCTAGCCTGCTTGTTTTCGTATGAATGCCAGTGGTAGTCTTTTTCAGACAAGAACCTGGCAATTACTCTATATGAGTCTTCTGATTTGGCGTTAACCTTCACACAATCCCCATTCATCATTTTTGCTGTAAATGATTCCGCTGGTTGGCTTTCAATTAACGAATCGTAGAATGTTTGATAGTTCTTGATTCCGTCTATTATGATTGGCGGTGGTAAGGGCACTTTTTTGACCGAAGTCACTTTCTCATTTTTTTGATGATTGTCTTGTTGGGCGCTTCCGGGTTGTTGTTTTGGAGAGAGGGAGGTGTTAAGCTTCCTTTTCTTCCTGCTCTTGGCCCTAATCCACTCAGTCTCTTTAGCAAGGTCATCCTCGTCTGTACAGTATTCCACGTCGTTTTTTGTAGTCTGAGCAGGTTCAGTAGTCCCTTTTGTTTCTTTGATGCAGTTCAATTCTCCTTGAAGTGTCTGAACTTGTTCCTGCAGGGCATCAATTTGTACATTCAATTTACGTACCATGACTTGCAGGTTTTCTCTATCTGTTTTCTCTTGGAGATAACAGTCATATAACTGCCTTTCTAGGTCAGTTTTAATAGTAATAGACTTTTTTGTAGCCATTGTTAAGTTGTAAGGCGAGTTTAACACCTATACAATAAGTTATTGTAAACACTTCATGATTTCCGCACTTGTAACTAGGTCATGACACTGACCCCGATATATTGACGTAGGTACGCCGCGACGCGACGTTGTTGTGATCCGTCAGCAGAAAACTCTCGCGAAAGAGCTCGCGCGCGCGATCGTACGTCCGTGCACTATACTAGGTAGACAACAACTGTGATCAGGATGGAACATCAGGATGGCAACCAGTTTGTTCACGTTTAAAGTGATGGCACGTGAGCACATTCACAAGGAGTTGGCAAACTTACCTTGAACTTAAGTTAGCAGATTAGTATTTCTCCAGTAATATATCTTTTTTTTCTCTTGACATCGCTTGTATTTGGATGTTATATTATTATAATATGTATGTATCTATGTATTTATTTTAAATTATTGTTGATTTGTCTATAAAGTTTTTGTTACCTTCTTGCGCCTACCATGTTCTGTCTCTGCATCACCTTAATGTAGACTGGTAGAAAATGCCTAAGGCATTAAGTCCGCCTGTACAGTGTCATTTACTACTATTTACTATTGCATAAAGTTTTAATAAATAAATAAATACATGGGTCTAACCGTACGATCAGCTAATTAATTAAATAATTTTGTTATACCTTGTAATGAGTAGATTATAACTTAATTATCTTCATTATAAAGTGTTAATATGTTTCCTGAATTATTGCGTGTGTAAGTGTTTGTTTTAAGCATTGATGTTATTAAGTCTTTGTACGCCGCGTCGGTCACACGTTGACCGCGAACAATTGAATTTATATTGTGTCTGGTAGTTGGCAGTCAACGTGTTAAGTAAAAAGGTGTAGATGGGACTAACTGGGGTTTAGTTGCACACCGAACTTTTATCATTGTTCATTGTAAATTCTCAGTTGTCATCACAACTGGGAATTTACAATAAATTGGTATTGCACTTTAAGTGGACTTTAAGTTACGGTGACTATCATACGGGGAATGGTGCGCTTCGTCACGTCTCTACGGCCTCTGCCTAGAATTTTGCGGACAGCGGGGCGGCGGCGGCGGCGTCGCGGCAGCGGGGCGGGCATCACATACCTGTTCTCCAAACCAGCGGGCAGATCGCGCGGCGCTATAGCGGTGTAGTGTTGTGTTCGTAGTAGTGTTGACGAGATATTCGTTTTTATTCGCGAACGAAATGTCCGAAAAACGGCGACAACATCTTTTTGATTCAAATTTATTCCTAACGCTTGATTTATTGTGGGCAAAAGAAGAAGTGGATCCCTACTATTGGGCAAGGAAAATAAATGGCGAGTTTTATCGAAATTATGAAGAACAGAGACAATACGCCGCCAAATTCTACGACTACACCAGAATGAGTGTAGAAACTTTTGACTATATTCTTGAAACTATCAAGAGTGAAAATGAATGTACAACATTATACTACAATGCATACGCGCAACGCGGGCGGTCACCGCTTGACTGGAGTGCACCGCTCGTTGCCCGTCCCCGCGCCGCTGCCACGCCGCTGTTTTCGAGAACCGGTCCATTTGATTTTACAGAAATAAATGTAATTTATTATCATTTATAACACTTTGCCTAGTGACCATTTTTTTTTATACCACGACGGTGGCAAACAAGCTTACGGCCCGCCTGATGGTAAGCGGTTACCGTAGCCTATGGACACTTGCAACACCAGGGGCGCCACACGCGCGTTGCCGACCCTTTAAAAACCTATTTACTCCCCTTTTGTAGCTTTTCCCATACTGTAGCCCTCTGATAAAACCTCGGCAGGGAGCTCATTCCACAATCCAAGTGTACGCGGGAGGAAATTCCTCTAAAACCGCACTGTACGGGACCATTTCGGCTCCAGTGTGTGAGCATGAACTCCCTGTCGACGGCGAGCGGTGCGATGACAGAAAGTGGCCGTGAGCATCATCACTCATCACTGTACTGTAGACAGTTCAACGTTCATGAACTGGAGGGCTATTGTGTATTGCCAGTTCACTCACCAAACTTTACAAGCGTTAATGTGTACTTAGTCATTAGCCCCTCTTAGTCAAGCCCAGTTCAAGTCCTCAGAAATTCCAACTGAAAACTCAATCCTTCCCGAACCGGGAATCATATCAAGGACCCTATGTTCAGTAGTAGTGCTTGAACAACTAGACCAGCGAGGTAGTTTCGTTATTTTGGTGTAGGTACCAAGTAAAGTGTTTGGTATGTGCATTGCTTAGACTAAATGCTTAAACATCACAGTCTGTCACGTACTGGGAAACCGTGTTTAAATATGTACCGTACCTACATAATAATGTGCGAAGTATTATCTATAGTCTCTGTGGGAAGGAATATACTTGAAGGAAAGGGACTTATTGGTGATGTTCTTCAGAAAGGTTAGGAGCGTAGTACTCGCAACCGGGATCTATATATGACAATGTGTATGAATGTAAATGAATCAAAAGAAGTATATAAGAATCGTACCTATCATATGGCGCTCTGTAATTTCTGCCTACCTCCATGGGTAAAAGGCGCGAGTTTATGTAAGGAAGGCGCATTTTTTCAATTATTTTCAGATTGTCACAGTTTGGAAAGAATGCGTCATGAGTTCTTTGTTGCACTAATGTTAATTTTAAACAGACATATGATTTATTTATTAAAAATTTTACCATGAATATTTATTCATCGAATTTATATTGTACTAGCAGACGTCACGCTGTTTCACCCGCGTAGTTTCCGTTCCCGTGGGAATACGGGGATAAAAAGTAGCCTATGTCCACCGGGAATAGTGTGGCTTTCTACCATTACAATAATTTTTAAAATTGGATCATTAGTTCCGAGGATACCCCCTACATACAAACTTACAAACTTACAAATTTTACCTCTTTATAATATTAGTATAGATTTACCAATATCTACTAACTTCTTCTTCTTCTTACGGTGACAACGGTACGGTAACGGTGAAGGAAAACATCGTGAGGAAACCGGCATGCGTAAGAGACTAATCTCGACGGCATGTGATGCCAAGTCAGAGGCCTATGGGCGGCATTAAAACTCTGACACCAGGTTAGGTACTAACCACAAGATAAGAAGAGAAGATCTACTAACTGAATCATGAAACAAAGCGTTTTGACAGTTCTGACACTGACTCTCAACGATAGATAGACAACTGTGGTAGCAAATATGTATGCCGTCGGTATTTCATTGAAAAGCAAGTAAGGGTAAAACGATAGATTTTTTTTATCTTTGGTAACTAGAACTAAGGACAGATAGGTTATTGGAAAGGTCCGTAAGCTAACATGAGATATGATGTTCAAAATACTATCTGTTTAAAAAAGAAAACAGTCATTCAACTTTTATCAGATGCAACTATCCCTAAAATAACAAAAAAACTCATTTTCCTTTACGATTATAATTTTACATACAAAGCAGCGATACTAAACTTAATGTTTTACTCAAGACTAACGCTTAGAGCAGCTTAATCATGATTATGAGCAGAAAAAAGCGCTTTAAACTAAAGAATAAATTAATTGGAAACGCTTGAACCGCCATATCGAAGCTTAGTTTATTGAGGCGACCTCGTGTTGTTTCCTTAATTAGCCTTACTTTGTTTAACTCCACTAAGGGGCTAGTGTTTATTGCACACGAGTTTTTATTTTACAGTATTAGTTGCTGTAGGTTTTTCACACAGGCATGTCTCGTGGTTACGCCAAAAGGATACCCTTGGCTCACCTTTTGGAGATTACTGGTGTAGTGTTATTATGTATGATCTTATGAGTTTTGCATTTTTAATTATTTTTTAAGCTCGACAAATAACATAGCCTTCTATTTGTCCTGCTATGATCTTATGAGTTGCGTTATGTCATTTGTAAGTTCGACTAATACCATAGTACTTTGTTGTGAAGATCTACATAGTTCAACCGTATCAATTGAAGTTTTCAGTGCGTAGTTTTTTTACACACTGGCTTTTCTATTAACTTTAGACATTGGTAGAATAGTCGACATTCGGTTGGATTGTTTTCCATAACAAAAAATAGAATAGAATAGAATAAAATACTGTAGACAAAGGCACGGTTACTAATCAAATCAATAATGTTTATTTGTTAGAACATGGAATATACAGAAATAGTAGCATGTCCTGCCATACTATAGAGTACAAATATTTAATTTTAAACACGAAAAAATATTATATAATATCCAACAATTTTAATAAAGCTTCAACATTAATTCAGTTTATAGAATCTGCAGTTCTGAACGGACATGCAGAAGATAGTTCGAAAGAAAAGCAATCCGGAAAGTTTCGGAGGAAACAGACGCTTGGCTGGAATCAATTTATGTTGTAAGACGAAGATAACAAATGTAATTGTAATATGGTTCCTCAAGAAAGTAGATTGATGGGTTGTTTCTTAGTTGGGCGGGAAATTGAATTATACTGTTGTATTATTGTAAGAGTGTTTTCAATCTGTGGTTCAATCAAACTGAAATACAAAAAAAAACAATAAGTCTCATATGTAACGATTCTAAATAAATCGATACTCTAAACTACGCGTTGACAGGCATAAGTAGTAGTAGCTTTATTCAAAACAATATACCTACTTAATGTAGTGTGCATAATGTGTTGTGTGTGTGTGTGTGTGTGTATTTTAAATGTTCACGCCAGAGCAATATCCAATCGCAACCCAAAATAAAAATGTTGCTAAAATAAATAAAATATTCCACAACTTTTTCACACAACGCCATTTAGTCCCTAGTTAAGCTTGAGAGCTTGTGTTATGGGTGCTGAACAGCTTTAAATACGTACATATTATAAATAAATTACACCCAGACAAAGAACAAATGATCGTGCTCATCACACGAACATTTGTCCTGGGTGGGAATCGAACCCACGACCTCTGGCAATGCAGTCAGGGTCACTAACTACTAAACCAACAGATCGGTCAAAAAGCTACTGTTATAATTTGTTTTAAAGGCCAACTCTTAGATAGGAATAAAACTGCAGGGCTTCATAATTAATACTGACGGAAAAGACAGCCATAACTAGTCAGCCATTCATATTTGACAAACTTAGTTAAAAAAATTGACGACGTACAACAAATTCGTACCTACAGACTTATACCAACAACAAAATTCAATTAACAAAAATATTAAAGTTTGAACAGTTTTTTAAGCTCTAAGTCAGTATTCAATACGAGAAAAAGCTTTGTCAAAAACGCAACTCAAATACAAAACAGGTGCTGTTTGAATCTCAGTAATTCTATTGTACGTGCAAAACACATTCAACGAGGTCTTAAAATGAAACTTACGAACTGTCCTCGCAATACCAAATGTAAGCACTGCTAAGGTTAAAGATAAACATTAAAACAGTGGTTGAAAACTCGCGAATCTTCAAGTTTTGGATCCTTAATACTTTGTGAAATTGTACTTGTAAGTAAACCCTTGTATGCACTGTTGAATACGAAATTTGCAAACCCAGTGTACCGTGGTTGAGTGACCTTTTCACCGAAGGTATTTTCTTTAGAGAGCACATTATATCGCCGATCAAAGTTGCCATATGAATACTGTCACATATATGAAGACACCGTTTACTCACAAGAGAAAAAGATGTTAAAAGGTTAAGCTGCGGTGCATCTACTGCGTGACCTTAGTCAGTAGACGGGTGACCATTAACTACAATACACACCCCTATTTTTTAATTAGTACAAAAAAAATCGGCTGTATCCATACCTGTTACTGATCATATTTGCGTAATCAAAAGTATAAAAAACGAAGTTCAATATTTAATTATGCCACTACTTAGTTAAACTTAAATAACCAAAACAGCTTTGGGAGGCGGGGCATGTTTGAGCGAAATCACGCGAATGTGAGCGAGAGATGACGATTAATAAATATTACTATGTCATGAATAGCCTGTACAATATTTCCATAAATTGGGTGACTTTGGGATATAAACAAACGCTAATAGCTTTGCTGTTTATGAATATTAATAATTGAAACTTTACAAATATTATGAGAAAACCGTCTAGAATAAGCCCTTTAAGTATTCGTACTAATTATAAATTAGTGGTGTTTAATATCAAAACCCCTTCGTGTTTCGGAAAGCACCGCGGTATCCGTTGATACCGGGTGTCATTTGTAGATTTTTATCAGCCATGACGAGGAGTCAGGACTTTAAAAGCCTAATCAAATTAAAGTCATTTATGCAACTGAGTCTAAGGGTTAGCACCTTTCGAACGTCAAGATTTACATAAGTGAGTCCACCGCTCTTCACCGGTCTGACAACTATTTGATTCTAACCAAGGGTGCTAAACTTAACAGTTGTTTGTAAACCAGTGCTTACTAACGACTGTTAAGTTTAGTTTAGTTTTCTTTGTTTGATGCAACTGTATATCAGTATATACAGTTGCATCAAACAAAGAGTCCACCATAAAATAGTCGGGAAAAAGCTAGACAGATGTGGGTTGAAAAATAATATTTCACCATTAATTTATTTATTTTTGACAGAAAGTAGACCTGTGTTTTCATCTGACATTATACTAAGCTGAGGCCTTCTTGGCATTACAATATTTGCCTTCTGTATATTTTAAAGTGTATTAAATTAGCTGTAGTGCCATCAAACGCATGCTTTAATTTTACATAATTATCCTCTTTATTTTAATTCAAAAGTGTGAACATGTCCTAAGGATGTTTCACATTAAATTAAATAATGTTTCAAAAGAAGTTGATGCAGCCGAGATCCGACGGAATTCATTTAATACTTCATCAGTGAACTCAGTTTGTAAAGCGCCAAGACTCCGGGTCTACTACATTGCATTTTCTCTCGTAATTTCACTATATTTTAAGTCTGAATTTCGTGTGGTACAAGTGAGAAATGTAATACTTTCATTGTTGTTATTTTATTTAATCTTCGTTAAACGTATCTTTAGCCTAATTTGTCAGTAGTCTAATAACTTCTACGTCAGAAATAAAAATGGCGGCTCGACAGATCGTATAAAATATCTCAAACCGCTATTTTTAACTGTCAGTTATAAGTTATCTTACTATTGAAAAATCAGGCCTTAATGTATCTAAATACTGATTAAGACACGTTCAATGAAGATTAAAACATAGCTCAATAGTGGTATCTACTAAAGTAAGTAATTAGTAATCTATAAAAGATTAGCCTTGGCCTTGGCTAGCCTTTCGGTATTCTATAGGATACATTTTTTAGAATTCCATGACTTGATTCTACCATCACCTTTCTACCATCGGACAACCGGACAACGTACGGCGAGTGTCCACCCTTACTTACATCATTGGCACTTCCACAATTTGGACAAAGCGTTTTGCTTCGTCATTTGTACCGCGTACATCGAATGACTGGATCAACTTGCCTGCTGCGGTCTTCCCGGCCGATTACAATTTAGGTGTCTTCATGGCCAGAGTGAATAGGCTCTCAATAAACTAGTGCACTTCACCATCACTGATTGTATTACTGCTTACCACCAGGTGAGATTGCAGTCAAGCACTGGTTTATAATATTACAAAAAAAAAGTGTAAAGGAACTTTCTTCAAAAACAAAACACCACAACTACAACCTTTTTGAGAAAAAAAAGGAGGTAGTTCTCCTTTTTTTCTCATTCACTATTAAGTCCATCCAAAGGTTGTCTGTAAGAATAGTTTGTAAGTTTTAATGGTGATCGGTACCTACGTATTTTTATCACTCTTTACATCGCCGCGTCGTGTTTACGAGATTTTAAGAGATCAACGAATGACCTAGCCAAAGAGACAGTCAGCAAGCGAGAATGTAATAATCACAGTAATACTACCTACTAACGTGTGCCTGTGTCGTACCAAATAAATGTTTTTTGTTACTTTCTCTGTCTTTCTTACTATTTATTAAAAAAAAGTCCTGATATAAAGAAGAAGTAAGGTGCACAGTTTAGGCGGTGTCCTTTTTAATGTAAGATGGATGGATGGATCGATTAAATAAAGTACTAATATATTTTATGGAATTACGTTCTGAAATAAATTATATAATTATTGTAAAATATAGGTGACACATAAATGCATTGGCCTCAACGCTGTTTTATTATTTATTTTTAACTATTATTAACTGTTTTAATCGCTCCTAGAAGCCCATCTATTTTTTGGTAGCTGTGGCCATCACAGCGGGGACTGTTGGTATAAATACAGAACTTATTGTTTTTTTTAATATCGTAGCATTTCACTGAAATTATTAGAGGAGTTAGTTTTTGTTGTCATATTTTTCTTGTGCATGTCCCTTAAAAGTGTTATTTATTACGTCATCCCTACTGTAAATTGGCAGGTAACAATTTTGTCTTGCTTCACCAGTTCAATATTGCCTTATTTTAATGTGACGATTTTTATATTAAAAGCAGGTGGCTCGATAACTCAATGCGTTAATTTTGGGACAAGTCACTTACGTTAATTAAATTTATTACACTAAGTGCCTATCGTAATCACATCGTACAATTTGATTGCGCGATTTGCAAATATTGAGCTTCACGCTTCGTCGACTTTACACGCCCGGTGGAATTTACTAATTAGCCTAAACTACATTAATTAAATCTAATTATTTAGTACTGGCTGTGTTTCATGGTTTTACCCGCTCCTTTGGGCCGTAGTAAAGATAAAGATAAAAATAATATTTATTTCCAAGTATATGGTACATTTAGGTTTTAAATCATTATATTGCATCACACACTACCATTACTGGTGTAGAAATATTATAGAGACATTACAAGAATTATAGCAAATTGAGATTTCAGAATAATATAATTATTATTCGTAATGTCAGAATATTAATTAATTAATATTATGTCAAAAAAAAATACAATCATAGTCAAAATATAATAAGTAATGTTAAAAATATATGTAGTATAAATGTTTGAGTTGTTAAAAAACATCCTCAAGAATTGAATCAAAACCAAATATAAATTTTAAGAACCGAGTCGTAGTTTAAAGGAGTAAAAAACAAATCTTTAGCTTTGTTATAGTAAGTGGAAGAGTGGTGGAGGGTGTAGTGGTGTGGTGATGTGTGTGCGATGAGTGCTGTAGTGTTGGGTGGAATGGTGAAGTGATGTGTGTTTGCGATTATTGGTGTAGTGTATCTGATTAACTATCTTTAAAATATACATGCGGTGTAATTTATTTATAATATGTATGTATTTTAAAAATGTATAAATATGTCAATCAGTAATCTAATACTCATAGCACAAGCTCTGCTTAGTTTGGGACTAGATGGCCTTGTGTGAAAGTTATGGAATATTATAATTATCTATTAAATTGTCTAATTAAAAATCTCGTATGCTTCTGTATAAATGATCTCTGTTCAGAGAAGAAAAAGAGGAATTAAAATTATTTAAAATAAAAACATAGGACAACAACAACTTTCAAATGACGATATAGAAATAAATACCTGTTGATAATTCAATTCCATATTGATATGAAATTCCAGAACACCTTGTTTTATTATTCTGTAATTTTCTGCTCTTCCTGCATAGATTAAAATGAACGTAAAGATTAAATCACAACCATACACTTTAAACTTCCGTATCAACATAATTCAATCAGTCTGCCAGTATCCCAATTTTGTCGCAAATGAGCTTTATTGAGCACCTCATTACGGGAGCATCGTGTTTCATGTCGTCATCGCACTTATTGTACAAAATAGACAGGTGCAGAAGGTCAGCTTCTTACAATGACTGTAGTTGCACGCACAAAAACACATTTAAAAGACAGCGCGTAGGGATTTTAAGATAAAGATAAAGATCAATTTATTTGTTTAACAAGAGTAGATTACAATACAAATAAATGCATGCAATGGTCATAAATATGAGGATGTGCTACATGCTATACCATAGTAGGTGTACAAATCTTACAGGTTTTTACATGGTGCATAAACAATTACCATAATAAAACATTAAAATGTAATAAAACATTAAGAAATAATTACATAAGTACAGCAAAAACTTCGCATACGTTTTTAGGGATCTATTAAATCCTAAGTCACACAAATCAAAACATCTCATATCAAAACATTTAAGTGTATAAAACTTGCGAAGAATAAATTAATACCTACATTACACGCTGAATTCGAAAACAATCATGTCCATTCCACCTGAATCATGTTTAATTGGCAAACACCTTTGTTTGTTCAATTCTGTTTTTATTATTCTCATTTTCAAGCAAGATGATAAAGTTTTCGTTGATATGAGAAACTCAACCTTCTGCATCTATAATGTTATGCGTAATGGATCACTCGACGGCCTATCCCGTTGATTGTTTGTATCCACATCGCGGTGTTTGAACGGGAAATGACGTTTTAATTGGGTTCTAAGCGGAGCATACGTCGGTGGTAACTCTCGAGATGAATGTTGTTATTAGATTAATTTTTGAGGTCACTGAGGGTTAGGACCAATAAAGTGGCAATTGATCGAGAGCGCGCGCGTGTCTTCGGCGAACGATGCGGACGTTTGAGGATACAGTTCCTAAAACGTCTGCATCGTTAGCGAGCGAAGCGTGCACAGGCACGCTTCGCTCGCTCATTACATTTTTTTTTTTCATTTAAGTTTCTTTCTATCAGTTCATCATTCATTAATCAACGAGAATATCTCCAAACGCCTTGCTGCTTTGTCTGTGTTGATTCTAAGTCAGTCTGCATTTTGATCAAAGTGCAGTGCTATTTTTTTAAGCCTACTCTTGAATAGCTATGTAGGTAAAGTGAGCGGTCAATACCTTGCATTAGCAACAACCTGTAGGTAGTCAAGCACCAGAAAAATTAAACAACACCAGAAGAATGAACATGACATTAAAAAAATACTCTAAATATTGTTTTAAATGTGTGTTAACCACTAAAACGTAAGTAGGTACTTTTATAAATCTATAAAAATCCCACATTTCACCAAAGCATAATAAGGGCGAGCCACCAAACGCACACAAGTTTACACTTTAGACTACTACCAAGAAATAGTAGCTGGGTAAATCCACACTTTGCTTGACCTAGGAATCGAACTGAGAACCTCATGCTCTTGCGTACACTAGGCCAAAGATACAGGAGATGTACAGACGCACGTCAAGTTACCCCAATGTGTCAGATTTCTTTGATCGTTTTTCAACTTTATGGCAAACAGGCTAAGGTTCATATTCAATTGGGAAAATTTGACACATTGGGGTAACTTGATGTGCTGGCGTCTGTACATTGATAATGATTACTATTGTCGCTAATAAAATCGCTCTTCAGCCATCACTTGGGCCATTCTTAGACTCACTAAATCCTCTTCTACAGATAAACAGATTATTTAATAAAGTCAGGTGTTAAGTTCACTAGGTGTGCTAAAAGTACTTCAAATGTACCCATTAAGTAGTTTTTGGCCTCTATTTTCTTTGCGTTTTATGTTTAAAATTTTCTTTTGAATCTGCAATTGCATTATTCATTAGAGTTCCTGTAGTAATGTCACGGAATATAATATTTTAGTATGAATTTATGCAGAACTAAATAATGATACGAAAAAGTGAACTTTTTAATGTTAACTTATAATTGATATTTTTCCTGCATCGTGGGTCTAATTCTTTATGAACGCAAACACAATTTTAAACTCACGTACACAAAACACCAGCAGGCCTAGCCATGTTCCAAATTCTATTTCTATTATAGAAAGAAAATGGCGTATATGGAATCAGCTGTTTGTCAACTGTCAAGTGTATTTCATTTTCAGCCATATTACAAATTCTACTCGTTAACACTTGACAGACGACAAACAGCTGATTCCATATACGCCATTTTCTTTCCATTGTCGCCATAACGATTACGTTAATAGAAATAGAATTTGTAATATGGCTAGGCCTGAAGATTCGGAATAGTTCTACCTGCAGGCTACACAAATTTTTGTTCCGTGTGAAAATTAAACCCGCGATACGCAGCACAGCAGCTAATTGCCCGACTGCCACTGAATCAGCCGCTCCGTTAAAATATACCCCACTCAATATTATGCAAAAATTAAAACGTAATGTTAACAAGAAATTACAGTATTTTTTGTGGAAAAGCCTATAAAAGTTGAATATGGGCTTTTTGAAAATCGTGCGGCATAAACCAATTCATATTGGCTGGCAGGATTACTTCGGTGCTACGGCGTAGTCGCCGCTACGATATCACCGCTACGCCAGCTACGCTTTTGTAGCTGATAACAACCGTATGGACGTTTTAAGCTGTGGAAAATATCGGTTTGAATTTTTAATTGTGTCTACGTAGCAAACTTATGGACCTAAAAGTAGTATTTTAGTAGTAAATATATTCAAACATCAACAACATTTATGTTAAATTATTATAATATTGTAATTAAATAAATTAACACTTACTTTGGCGTTTTAACTAACTTTTTAAAAGTTTAGTTTGACTTTTGATGGGTGTCATACGACCCCATCGAATGTCAAACTTAAGTTAAATTACTGCTAGCAATACTTCTAGTAATTGCATATGTCCTATTTCGCCATAAATTAAATGGTCTGTCATCTGCACTGCGCCTTATAGTATCTTGTCCATACACGGTTTAAACATGTTTATAAATAAATCAGTACAGAAACGCGCTAAAAGTGTATTGTATTCTCACAAACTGTTAAAAAAGTCACTCAATAAAAAACAATGCTGTGCCTTCTGTTCTAGCATTTCCAATGATGCATTTTCCTCATTGACACAAAGATCTGAACTGAGTTCAAAACAGTTTTCATCTTGCCTCTCTCGAGAACAATTAGATCTTTTGTACGTTGACAATTAGTGAGGAATAAGAAAAAAATGGGAATTTTTTAGTTCCTTTGAGGCCGCCATTTTGCATTCTAGTCCGGGCAGCTTCGAATCACTGTTTTGCATTTTGTACAGGTTAATTTTAGGGCCGATGCTGAACTTTTGAAAGATTTTTTAAATAAATTTGCGAAAGTGAATTTCTCACGAATACTATTGGTATGCTATGCGAGAAGTTACACTTTATTTTTATTTCTTCAATTAAAATGCTGTTTACAAGGGATCTTTGCGACTTTAATGGACACGTACAATTTGCTTATTCTTAGTATAAGAAAAGAACTACAAAGGAAAAGACATACATAGACCTTATTGGTGAGGTTCTTCAGAAAGGTCAGGTGCGTAGTACTCGCAACCGGCGTGTGTGTATGACAACATGTATGAATGTAAATGAAGCAAAAGAAGTATGTAAGAATCGCAGCACATGGCGCTCTGTAGTTTCTGCCTACCCCCAAGGGAAAAAGGCGTGAGTTTATGTATGTGTGTATGTAAGAAAAGAACTAATAATATGTCACAATGTTTTCACTTGTGGATAAAACGCTTGGCAAGCATTTGCTTCTTTCTAGATATTTAATCAAACACATTTGTTGCGCCAGCGTTTGTTACGAAACCAACATACTTCGCAAAAAACAAAATTTTCACTGTGTAAATTATTTTGATGCAAATGGCTATGTTTAGAGTTTCTCTGCTTAATTAAATGGACAAATTTTACCAAGCAATCACCAAGGTAACCAAAGTAATCGACATGGCTCAAAGATTGTGAAACTGAAATGGCAATGGGCTGGGCTATAAACAAACGACTGTTGGGGCTAAATATTTCTACTGTGACTACCTCTAACAAGAAGACGCAGCATGGGTAAGTAACAAACTGGGCTCTCAATCTGGTGAGGATCGCGAGAAGTAGATGCATGAATGCAGCTTAAGACCAATCGTTGTAGACATCTTTACGGGAGGCTTATGACCTGCAATTTTCGTTTTATTTCGCTGAAATGATGATGAATACGGCAATACAGTGAATACGGTTCGTTAGACGAAAAAAACATATTTCTATTCCGTAAACTTCATCCTTTCTATGGGAACTTATGTTACTGTAGTATCTAATTTAATTTGGGCAGCTTCCAACTTGTGTTGTAAACTTGTAAGCTCGCCAATGGTCGCCAGATGGCAGCGCAAGACACAATATTACATTATATTATTTGCAGATGGAACTTGTTTGGATGGTGTGCAAGTTTTTCTCGCCTTTGAACTTTTATATTTAGTTTTAATCTTCTTTAATACTATTTTAATGGAACATCTTTCTTGGCTGCAATATGTTATAAAATAAATACTAGACAAACCTGACTGACATAGACTGTACAGTGTATGTTTTAATCAGTCACGTAATAATAATAAACCATTTATTTCAGGTAACAAAGACCCATAGACCGTAAAATCTTATAAATATCTAATAGTTACCCCAATGTGTCAAATGGCTTTGATCGTTTTTTAACTTTATGTCAAACAGAATAAGGTTCATATTCAATTGGGAAAATTTAACACATTGGGGTAACTTGATGTGCTGGCGTCTGTACATTAGTGTGCTTGAAGTATTAAATAAATAAACTTAAATGAATATTAGTTCGTTTGCACGTCACTCCAATACATATTGATATTCATAAGTGACGGTGCATTCGTTTTAATTGACTAAAACCACTCTGTGGTCGGTCAGAGCACATTTTAAGTGGGTGTCCGGGATTTTTTGTGCCCGCTTTTTAGAAATTCCTGTGAAATTGCTAAAATCTGGTTCCAAACTACTACTGGAAGCGGTGCAAATGTCAACCTTTCTCTGGTGATAACAGCACATATTTTAGCTGGAATTGGGTTAAACTGAAAACGTTTAGTGCTAAACAGGCATCTACACTATTTGAACACATTTAAGTGTACTGATTTCGTGCAAAATCGTTAGCGTTGGGGATTTAGATTAAACATAATAAGCTGGACATAGGACTCCTTAATGAGCATCCATGATGTCCATCTTATTCCTGTACCTACATTGTTGGCAAATAAATAAATGAATCTGAATCTGGAATAGTGCCACATCGCCCTGTCTGCAGGTTGCCGCGTCCAATATTAGCAGGTCGTCATCCCACCTTACCGGAGGGCATCCTACGCGAGGGCTTTATGACCTGCCGAACCTTTTCCAAAGATTTGTTCGAGTCGGCATGGTACAACTGCTTTTCTGACCTCCACAACCCAGGCACTGAGTAACACGAAAGCCCTTGTTAAAACTGGCCAGTCTTAGGAGGTGATACGTAGATGGCAAACCTTCCATTGGATACCCATCCATGGATCAACCTCAGTAAGGATAGCTTAACATTTGATAGTCCCGCGGAGCTCTTATTATTTAACTACTAACCGATTATCAAACTACAAACTATTTGTTTAATGAAATAACAACAAAGATTGTAAATTACGGCTAAAGCGAAAACAGTTTTATTTGTTTTATTAATTAATTGCCAATCTTTTTGGAGGTTTTTTAACAAACTGTAATTACGGAAAGCTTTGCTTTTTCAGCATAATTTCTTTCATACGCTTATTTAAACTAAGTGAATTTTTGAATTGTCTATTATTCATTGGTTCGCTCTAAGAGTAATTCCACATAGTTTTACGAATTTGATTCTGAACAATGTGCGGGGTTATTTAAGAAACCATTTCAGACATTTACCGACATGGTTCTCGAATCATCTGACCATTAGAATGTATTTATATGGATTTTAAAAGAAATTTTGATTTTAATTTATATCAATGAATATATTTCGATGTCTCTGCTTAGTTCAAATTGAAAAAGAAAAATGTTGGCGATTACACAAACTACTATATTTTATAAAACTAGTAATTCAGTCTACACGATGACATAAAACGTGTTCGTGCAAGACTTCTAATATAATTGTGTGAAGGCTTTAACTAGGAATTGTTTTCGTAGAATATACCACTTGTTTGGCAGAACTCTAAGCCTACAATGTTACGATGCTATTATGCAATATCTCGAATTGCGCAATAATTCAAGCAACACGCCTGAGGAATTTTTCTCGACCGAATATTACCACACCAAAAACATAAGGTTGTTCAAAGTTTGGGCATACCTATTTAAATTTCATACTTCATAATTTTCATTGGGTTGAAGATTATAATAATGTGAATTTAATGTCATAGCGTAAAGTACCTACTTAGTCAATTTTCTTGAAATAAATAAACCATAGTGTATGCGCCCATTATTGTATTTTATTGTATTGAATGTGTTGTAAATGACATTTATTATGTAATTAATTATCCCACATGTTTATGGAATTTATATTTTTTTTTTGTAATTTATCTGAAACAAATAAATTGAATTGAATTGAAAACTAACAAGGCACATGAGTCTAATATTACTTATTCAACATAATCTTCAGATTACACAGTCTTGAAGTCAGGAGTGTGTAATCAAATTCTCAAGTTTTAGAAGAAAATTTAAGCTTATGAAACTTTGTCGAATGTACCTCGTTCTAATTGACGATAAGTTAATTAATAGGGTACATTTACTTTTATGGTTTTTATAGAAGTAATAAATTACAAAGCTAACGTACCTTGTCTGAATTTACGATAGCAATAAAGCATTTTAGATCTTGATGTTTTAAAATTATCTTATAATGTTTGTTTTATTTAATAAAAAACATACATACGTAAACTCATGCTTCTTAGGAATAGGCAGAAACTATAGAGCGTTATTTGCTACAAAGTTTACATACTTCTTTGCTTCGTTTATGTTCATCTAAGTAGTCAGACACCCACGCAGGTGGTGAGTATAAAGCCTTTCTGTAGAAGTCGTTCTTGGAGGGCCTTGAAAAAAAAACGTCTCTTATATTTGGCAATAAATAAAGAGAGAAATAAATGGAAAATCTCGTTAAAAATTCAATGGAATTTACAAAGATATTAATAAGGGTGAAATTTGTTTGTTTAAATACACATGACATAACATCTTGCCAGAATTCCCCAAAGCGCTAAGTCTGTACAGGTGCCCGTGGTTCACCTATATAAAACTCACATTTTGTCAGTTATGATTAAGTCCCCAATTTTAGGGGGCGAGCCTATTGCCATCAACTGGGCACAAATCGAGACTCCAGTCTGCTACTAACAGCTTCCAATGTAATAACTTACCTATTGACATCCTTTCTGATGTAGAACAAAACACTTTGGATCTTTTCAACCAATTTAAATAAGTTAATTATGGATCGCCATTATTCGTTTCCTTAACAAAAACATAACATCGATCCTAGTGAACCCAAAAGGGATAATTATAATTCTTTTAAATTTAAATATTCAGTGAGTGGAGTTTCTAAAACAGATTTCAGTTGAGGGAAAGTAATTGGTTAGATAAATATCAACTTCTGAATCCCGAGAGAAGGGTGTAGACACAATGTGGAATGTTGTAATATGTAAATTTGTACAAATACACAGAGCGACTTTTAATTCTTCGGTGATCTTACCGTCGGTAATATTATTTTTTATTACCATTAACAACTTACATTTTTAAATCAACAAGAAGGCCTTTGCCAAATCTTGGGTATCTAAAAATGATAAATTAGCGACTATGCATCATATTTTAATTGAATCATCTGATAACTACTAAATTTTACTTAAATAATTTATTTTCAGATAATATTAAATCCATAAATTAACATTAATATTAAACACATACATTACATTACATTGCATTACAGTTTTACATTATTTAATTATTTATTGTGTAGTTTGATAAAATTGAATTTTAGAATAAAAAGGTATAATTTTAACTTCTATCTAATCAGTTCTGAAACATGAAAGTAACCATACTATAACTAGGTAAAATGGGGAACAGCTGACATCTTTCATAGTATTTATAAATACTCATTCATGTCATTCAATAAAAGATGGCCGACGAATTACAAATCACCCAGCAGACGTAGTAACTTTCGGGTATTGAAGTTGATTTTGCAAAACTGAGTGAGGCTCCATATGCTATTTTTAACGTTACTCATTATAGAACAAATAATATTGGTTTTTCCATCTCTGTTAGTTACATAAATATCTATTTGTAATGAAAATGGGTGTACCTATACTATGGTATATGTTATAATTATATTCGGTGGCAGAAGTAATTCCTGTCATATCAAAGTCCGAAATCTATGCTCCATATCCAATACCCCGCCATTCATTATGACTGTTGACAGTTGACAATGACAGTGACAGCTACCTTCTAATTGTCTGTAATAGAGTGTTTACGTGTCTATCAAATAGGTAAACTATACCCACTCCATAGATTAATCAAAAAAATATAACGGCCTCGTTGGTTATGTGGTCGTAAGGATACTGAGTATGATGGTTTTGAGTTTAATTCCGGGGTAGGAAAAATATTATTGGATTTTTCTGTCTGGAATTTCTCAGCAGCCCCTTATTACATGAGACTTAAACAGGCAAATGTGGGTTTACTCGTACACCTTTGTCTTACTCTTCAAGGATTACAGGAACATTATGTTTTAACAAATATTTTGTTGAAAAATCTCGAAGAAAAATATCGTAGAGACACCAAACATTTGCACAACGAACTGGAACAAACAATTTATAAGGTATATTGTCCTCTCTTTATGGTACATTATAAAACCTTTTTAATAATAATCTTTATAAATCGTAATCTTTGGAAACGAAATGGTTTCTACATGAAGAACGTAACTAATTGTATGCAATTTAATGTAAACAAAATTTAGATTTAATTTATTTAAATTAAATTAAATAGAATTTTCCAACATAAAATAAAAAAAAAACCACTTAGGGGTAGTTCAGAATAACACAGTAGGTCCACCATCGTCCAACGCCTTTACTTTTCTCGGACCCAAGGTATCAATGAGGATTTCCCCACGTCATAAATAATTGGGTTCATGTCAATAATACAACAATAGATCTCACATATCGCAGTTATTAATAGGATCATAAATTTCGCTAGGTATCTTAAAAACTGTAGGTACCTAGAAAAGGATCAATCGTTTCCAAAATCATATCAATCAAAATCAAAACTCATTTATTCAAAATTAGTTTTGAACGTCAAAGTATTAATATCAGCTGGTATAAAGCACCAAAAGACGGTTCCTTACACACCCGAACAAAATGGAGCAGCTGAGAGGGCGAACAGATCGATCATAGAGTACGGGTACGTATCATAATCCCGAAAGTCAAAATACCGATGATTGAAATACCGACGTACAAAACACCGAATTTTAAAATGCCGAAAGTTTTAAATGCCGATAGTCGTTATATCGAAACACAAAATACCGATGTACAATTGTCCGAAAGGACGAAATCCCGAATGGACGAAATCCCGAAAGGACAAAATCCCGAATGGACGAAATACCGATGGACGAATTACCGATGGATGAAATCCCGAATGGATGAAATACCGAATGGACGAAATACAGAAATTGTCACCGTTTTCGAGAAAACGAAGGCGAGTGAGCGAAGCGAGCGTACCGTGGCAGCGGCTGCTGAGCTCCAAATTTCCTCTTTTGCAAAGCAAGCATGCATAGAAGATTAGGTAGGTTTCCTAGTGAATAAAAAAATTATATCGTATAATCATAATATTAATCATTATAATTCAAGTAAAACAGTTAGTCAAAATGGAAACGGCTAGGTTAGGTTAGGTTAGAACTGTGACCACGCAACGCGCGAAGGCGAGCGAGCGTAGCGAGCGTGCCGCGGCAGCGGCCGCCGAGCGCCAGATAAAATATCTTTAAGTTCTAATCTACCATGCATGCGTGCATTGCAAAAAAGGGGCATCTGGCGCTCGGCGGCCGCTGCCGCGGCAGCTCGCTCCGCTCGCTCGCCTTCGCGCGTTGTGTGGTCACAGTTCTAACCTAACCTTACCTAGCCGTTTCCATTTTGACTAACTGTTTTACTTGAATTATAATGATTAATATTATGATTATGCAGTATAAAAATTCACAAGGAAACCTAATCTACCATGCATGCTTGCTTTGCAAAAGAGGGAATTTGGCGCTCTGCGGCCGCTGCCGCGGTACTTCGTTTTCTCGGAAACGGTGACAATTTCGGTATTTCGTCCATTCGGTATTTCATCCATTCGGGATTTTAACTTTCGGGCAAATGTACTTTCGGGATTTTGTACTACGGGTTTCTAAACTTCGGGATTTCAAACTTCGGGTTTTTAAACTTCGGGATTGTAAACTTTCGGGCAAATGAACTTTCGGGATTTTAAACTTTCGACCAAACATACATTCGGCGTTTCAATTTTCGGGATTCCGTCCATCGGTATTTTAAAATTCGGTCTTTTAAAATTCGGTATTATGATACGTACCCTAGAGTACACAGTCCCCCAAAACGCCCATTTTGCGTATTTCCTTGTGTCTTTTCTGGGAAGAAGTGGCGGAACGAACTTCCCAGCAACACATCTGTTTGATTCGTTTGAAGATCTTGAATCTAAATAATAAAATGCAACTAACATTGTAAATCATTACAACACCCAAATTATGAAAATATTTTTTTTAATAACCGAACCGCCCCGACCGACGACGACTGTCCTGTCCTACCCAAACGCTGGCTTTGTTGTGCCAATTGTGAATCTAGGTACAGACGTCAGCACATCAAGTTACCACAATATGTAAAAATTTTTTGATCGTTTTTAAACTTTACGCCAAACAGAATAAGGTTCATATTCAATTGGGAAAATTTTACACATTGGGGTAACTTGATGTGCTGTGCTGTCTGTAACATTCATTAAAATAAGCAAACATTCATTTTTAAATTAAAATTAAAAGACTGACCACTTATGTCTGATGATTTTGAATGGCAAATTGGTCTAGTAGTTCAGTAACTACTAGACCAATTTGCAATTCAAAATCATACCACGGCCTCCGGTATAGCAGTCAGGGCCAGTGCCTTGACTGCTATGCCGGAGATCGTGGGTTCGATTCCCGCCCAAGACAAATAAATAAATATTCCACAACTTTTCACACAACGCCATTTAGTCCCAAGTTAAGCATGAGAGCTTGTGTTATGGGTACTAAACAGCTGATAAACATACTTATATATTTCTAAATACATACATAATTATAGATAAATTACACCCAGACACAGAACAAATGACCGTGCTCATCACACAAACATTTGTCCTGGGTGGGAATCGAACCCTCAACCTCCGGCATAGCAGTCAGGGTCTCTAACTACTAGACCAACAGGCCAGTCATATTGTCTATAGTCATACAAATGTTTGTACGATGAGCACGATCATTTGTTCTGTATCTGGGTTTAATTTATCTATATTATGTATGTATTTAGAAAAGTATTAGTATGTTTATCAGTTATATAGTACTCATAGCACAAGCTCTGCTTAGTTTAGGACTCGATGGCGTTTTGTGAAAGTTGTGGAATATTTTAGGGATAATTTGCACCACAAAAACGGACAAAATCATTAAATTAAAGAATAAAATAAACTTTTATTGTGTTCTTACCGTAATCATAAACTCATAAAACATAGCATAGAATAGTCCAAGTATATTATAAAAAATAAACTGAAAAGTATTTTCATAAACAGACAGGAATATCGCCCAACAAAAATAACGAGTAATTATAGCGAAGTATGGAGTAAATAGCAAAAATCCATTCAGTGTTTCAATATTTGTTGAGTTCCCTTGATACAAGTGTTTGTGTACCCGCCTCACCGCAAGATGACTTCAGAGATGTAATAAACACAGAAAAAACGTTATTAAAATGTTGAGTTTATTTGCGGAGTTTATATTTTTGTTTTGTTTGAGGAGCTTATGGCTAAATAATTACAGCTTCACGGATCGATCGAAGGTTATGCTACGCTTGACGAGGTTGGCCCGCGGATGCGTGACCATTTATTACATATCAAGACTCCTCACAAATCCTCCTCTCCACATTGGGGTATCCCCATATGCTGGCCTCTGTGCGTTGGATTAAACAACTATTCTAATAAAATATGACTGACATTAATTCGTAAAAACCGATACGAACATTTTTTACAAAACTAAAATATTTTATGTCTCAAAAAGTAACATAATATTTCATACTGTAACATGAAACAATTTTTCTTCCAACCCTTTTTATTACAAAACTTAGAATAAGTATATTGAAATAAATCAAATAAAGATCTGTTTTCTTATAAACATCATATCTTACCTCGATATCTTTAGTAGTCTCCGAATTAAATTTTAATGTTTATTTAAAGCTTTACTATTACTTTTATAAATTTAAATATTTAATACTAGCCCTGGCCCACAACTTATCTCAAAGGAACGTACTACTTAGATAAAATGTAACGTATGTGCTTGTCCAAAGTCCAATCAATATCTATACCAAAATTTATTAAAATGAGTTAAGTGGTTTTCAGACGTGATAAGTTAACAAACAGACAGAGATACTTTCGTATTTATCACATCAGTATGGACTTTTTATTTTATTCGCTATACGCCTCGATAGTCATCGAGTAATGGCATAATAAAATTATGCTACTACTGGTAAAATGTTCTGTGCGAAAATTATTTTCAATATACTAGTTTTGCAAAGCAGTTTTTACCATAATAAAATTATAGGAAAATCAAACCTATTCCGACCAGTTGTTTTACAAGAAATGCTCTCATTCCATTTTGAATTCTAGAATTATGATAGCTTAACTAACTATAAAGGACATTATTATGCCTAGTAGAAATATGCCAACCGTACCTATCCCTTCGCGGAAACAGCAGTGATGTTATGTTTCATTGTAGGAACTTCATCCTCCAACGCGTTTCGAAAGTGTCTGTACATTTTCAGTATGTTTGACGAGCGCTTGAACATGACCCAAGCCCTCAGCTTACACAGTCTGACAAACTCTTCAATCTTCTGTTTCTGTCTTTGCATTTCCAGCGAGTTAAGTGCTTTGCTGTGTACTATGAGATTGTCAAAGTTGTTGTTTAGTGCAGTCTTAGAATCCCAATTTAACAAAAATACTGGTGGGCTGGCTCATTATTTGGTCAGAGAGTTAGGGAGACCTATTTATTTATCTATTAAGGACCAACAAATGATAGACATCATCTTATCTGCCTAGCCTTTTTCCAAGTATGTTGGGGTCGGCTTCCAGTTTAACCTGATGCAGCTGAATACCAGTGTTTTACATGGAGCGACTGCCTGCCAGACCCTACAACCCAGTAACTGGGTAACATGATAATAATAATAATAATAAAGCCTTTATTGTGACTTAAAAACTTACAATGAACAATTTCCTAATCTTACAAAATATTACGTGTTTCGGTGTGCCTTACGGCAAAGGCCTCCTCCAATTCTTTTCACTGTCTTCTGTCTGCTGCTACTCTTATCCAAAAGGGTATCATGATAACCCTTGGTTAAATTGGATGTCAGACTTTCGGGCTTCTGACTACAAGTAACGACTGTCAAAGATCTACACAAATAAAAAAACAAACATAAAATCATCATCATCTTTGTCATCAAATGACAGACGGGACCAACGGCTTAACGTGCTTTCCGAGGCACGTGTGAGTCTTGTAATAAATGGTCACCCATCCACGAACCGATCTCATCAAGCGTAGGATGCAAAAAATGATACACAAACACAATTAATTACGTGTGCTCCTTCAATTATAGGATACCACACACAAGCTTACACATATAAATATGTTCACTTAAACTTGGACATTTTCAGATAAAGGCTACCAAAGCATCGGTGTGAGTTCATAATTTTAATACAAAAGTCTGACAGCTCGCTTTTAATTTTGTCATGACAATACCTTAGATTTTAATTTTAAATGAACTTAACTTTACTTTACTTTCCATCTACATTTAACTCCGAAACTCTTAAATTGCACATAAATTCTGTACATTTACTTTGTTTTATAACGTTCTGTATTATAACTTTGAAGTTAAAGGTACCCAGGTACACTTAATACCAACGTTTTCAAATTGCGTGCCAAATAAACGCGTACACTTTTCATGGCGCACACTGTTAAGCCAAGTGTTCTGTGACATGGCCCATTTTGGGTATACTGGGGTGGCGCACCTAGGTTGGTACAAGTCTGGCACTTCTGGCGGTTAATCAATATTACTTGATATTTACACAGTCAAAGAAAATCAGCAATAATGCTTTGAAGAGCCTCATGACCAGGGTTGCCTATTGAGGGTTAAGAAGAATTGGAAGAGGGTGATATGAAATTGTATGTCAGCTGAGACGCTATAATGACGCTATAATATAATTTTTAAACTGAAAATATTGTATTATATTAAAATGTAAACTCAGGTAGATTTGGAACAATATAAAATGAGTTTCCATACAAAAAAAGTTGTAAACTTGGTGCTTGTAGCAAAAACTGGAACATATTTACGCCGAATTTAACACTGTTTTCTTATAATATGGCAAATATATTCCACAACTTTTTCACACAACGCCGTCTAGTCCCAAGCTAAACTAAGAGCTCCTGTGATGGGTACTAACAGCTGATAAACATACTTATATATATTTAAAAACATACATATTATAGATAGCTTACACCCAGACACAGAACAAATGATCGTGCTTATCACACAAACATTTGTCCTGGGTGGGAATCGAACCCACGACCTCCGGCATAGCAGTCAGGGTCACTAACTACTAGACCAACAGGCCAGTCAAAAATAGGTTTATTAAGGCTTTTACAAATTAATATAATTTTAGCACGTTGTTCTATCAAGGAATTTCCAAGAAGACATTTTTGAACAGAAAGAACGAATGAACGTGAGTAAAAATTGCGAATGAGAACGCAATATAAAATCTGTCATTAACAACGATAGAAGATGTCATAGACAGAAAACAGAAACTTCAACTTCAACTCTTCTTTAATGGCGTTTGTGGAAGAGAGACACTACAATTTGGCGAATAACACGTAAGTACTATGGCTCAAGTTCTTTCCAGCAATAAAAAGACACTTGTCAATGTCAGTTGCAGTTTTACTATGTCTAAAGTTCTAATAACCGGCTGTCTCATAACTTGTACCATACAACAAACGTCACACGTCCACATAACCGTTCAATTTGGCGCCGAGCCGCGACTCCGAGACGTGATACAGTAACGTTATGACGAATTTAAACAAAAACTTCTGCGAGCTTGTTACTGAACCGAAACGTGTGCTTTCACTAGATTTAAGGCCCGTATTACAGAACCCCGCTCAAGACTTAAGCATTATCTCAAACTAGTTTTAACCAATGAAATGGCCCTGAACAAAAGGGATCTAACATTTGTCTATGGGTCTCCAGCTGGTGAGTAAAATCGGGACGTGTATTCAATCTTTTACTGAATCGTCAACCTTTATTTTTAGGACAAATGTCATAAATGCAGCTTGCAGAGCCTACAGCTTGGTTTGTTAGAGTGTAAACAGTTTATACTTATTGTCTAGCGGTGTCGCTTAACTGAAAAGGTACTAAAAGCACACTAAATTCTCTTGGTTTCCGATTTATGTCTACTGTATGTTGCTTTACTATAATTTTATCAGTGGAAACATGTAAAAAGTCATCCTTTACTAATGTTATTACTATTAACTAGCTTCTGCCCGCGACTTCGTACGCGGATCCTGTTGCTTATGCCAGCGACAACGGGGTCGTCAAAATCAAAGATCTGAAACATCTGATGTCGAATTCTATAAGCCCGGGGACGGGAAATCAATGGGATGCGCGAGACGATTCAAGATGTTCCAGATTTTTTATTTTTGTTGGTCAACAGGAAATGCCATCAGACTTAACAACTTTTGCTAAGACGCCATTTCTATTATGTATATGTTATATTGTCTCTGGGCTTTGGAGTTCCCCTATAGGTGCTCCAGATCTTCAAATTTAGTCTCACAGCAGAAAACACTCTTCACGTGGAATAGTTTTTGCAATGGCACCATTTTTATATCTCTTTCACTTTAGGTGTTCCATTTTCCAAAATAAATAATAGCCTATAATATGTTGCGTGACGTTTACGATCAGCGGTCAGTCGCGCATCTCCTTCCCCCACTTATCTCTAGAGTCAATGCGTATATACGCTGAAAACTCAAGCTTTTTCCGTGAACGTCTCCAACTCGCGAGACAGTGCATGATGTTCACGATCAGCGGTCAGTCGCGCACATATTCTTCACTGGTCTCTAGAGACCTGGATGTAGATGCGTAAATACGCTGAGAATGCAGGCGTGCTTCGCGATCCCAAGAAGTTTCCACGGAGCGAGTTGCAGCCTCATGTTCTCGAACAGCATCAAGTCTCTCCTAACGCTCTTCGGTAGATTGTTGGGATCTTATGGTCTTTAATCATTTAGCACCTTTGGAACATTGGGAAAAATTTGACCTCTTTCTAGGCATGGTTATAGTTTTATTGTAATGATACTTGATCAATTAAAATCTAAGTGGCTGCTCCCCTGCGTTACCGGGTAAGCTACCGTGTAACGAAGATAAATGGAAAAGGAAATTAAACACTCAAATAACTTAAGCCCGAAGGCATACGATAAAAAAAATGGGAGTTTTAGCCAGTAGAGTCTAATTTTCAACGATATACCATCGTCATCGAAAATCAGTCCTGAACTGTTCCCGCCTTCACCGCGTGGTACCTCCTACTTATGTTATTTTATAATTATGCAATGAAATTAGTGATAGTTTTAATTTCTATATCAAATGTTTCTGATCTTCGATTTTTATAAGTCAACAGGAAATGCCTATCAGACCGAACAACTTTTGCTAAGACGTCATTCCTATTTGAGTTATGGTGTAGCTGGGCTCTTGGAGTTCCACAACAGGTGTTCCAGATCTTCGATTTTTATACGTCAACAGCGAGTGCTCATAAGGCTGAACAACTCTTGCTAAGACGTCATTCCAATATATGTTATAGTGTAGCTGGGCTCTTGAAGTTCCACATCAGGTGTTCCGGATCTTCAAATTTATTCTCTCAGCAGAAAATGCTCATAACGTGGAACAATTTTTGCTATGGTACCATTTTTGTATCTCCTATAGTTTAGATGGTCTGTTGCGGTTCTGCATCAGGTGTTCCGGATCTTCAAATTTATTCTCTCAGCAGAAAATGCTCATCACGTGGAACAATTCTTGCTATGGGACCATTTTTGTATCTCCTATAGTTTAGCTGGTCTGTTGCGGTTCTGCATCAGGTGTTCCGGATCTTCAAATTTATTCTCTCAGCAGAAAATGCTCATCACGTGAAACAATTTTTGCTATGGGACCATTTTTGTATCGCCTATAGTTTAGCTGGTCTGTTGCGGTTCTGCATCAGGTGTTCCGGATCTTCAAATTTATTCTCTCAGCAGAAAATGCTCATCACGTGGAACAATTTTTGCTATGGGACCATTTTTGTATCGCCTATAGTTTAGCTGGTCTGTTGCGGTTCTGCATCAGGTGTTCCAGTTTCCAAGATAAATTATAGCCTATGTGTTGACCAGACTTAATATCTATACAACAAAAAAAAAATCATTCAAATCCGTCTAGTAGTTCCGAAGATTAGCGTGTTCAAACAAACAGACAAACAGACAAACAGACAAACAGACAAACAGACAAACAGACAAACAGACAAACAGACAGACTTTTTTTTTGGATTCGTGCTCTATTACTGTTTCTAAACCCCCCTCAATTATTATTTTTTAAATATATTCAATGTACAGACACAGTTTTTTTACAGTCTTATTATATGTATAGATATAGACTAGCTTCTGCCCGCGACTTCGTACGCGGATCCTGTTGCTTATGTCAGCGACAACGGGGTCGTCAAAATCGAAGACCTGGAACGTCTGATGTCGAATTCTAAAAGCCCGGGGACGGGAAAACAATAGGATGCGCGAGACGATTCAAGACGTTCCAGATTTTTATTTTTGTTGGTCAACAGAAAATGCCATCAGACTTAACAACTTTTGCTAAGACGCCATTTCTTTAAATGTATAATTGTGTGTTGTATTGTCGCTGGGCTTTGGAGTTCCACTACAGGTGCTCCAGATCTTCAAATTTAGTCTCACAGCAGAAAACACTCTTCACGTGGAATATTTTTTGCAATGGCACCATTTTTATATCTCCTTTACTTTAGGTGTTCCATTTTCCAAAATAAATTATAGCCTAAGTATATGTTGCGAGACGTTCACGATCAACGGTCAGTCGCGCATCTCCTTCCTCCACTCATCTCTAGAGTCGATGCGTATATACGCTGACAGTGCATGATGTTCACGATCAGCGGTCAGTCGCGCACATATTCTTCACTGGTGTCTAGAGACCTCGATACCTGGTAGATGCGTAAATACGCTGAGAATGCAGGCGTGCTTCGTGATCCCAAGAAGTTTCCGCGGAGCGAGTTGCAGCCTCATGATCTCGAACAACATCAAGTCTCTCCTAACGGTCTTCGGTAGATTGTTGGGATCTTATGATCTTTAATCATTTAGCACCTTTGGAACATTGGGAAAAATTTGACCTCTTTCTAGGCATGGTTATAGTTTTATTGTGATGATACCTGCTGGCTTATTCACAACCATTCGACTAGATTCCGTACCGAATCGAACGTCTAAGATGTCGAAGATGTCATCCAAACGCAATTCACAAATCCGAAACCGATTTTTTCGACAGTTCAAATTCGATAAGAAGACTCAAATCTTTCCGACAGCTGTTTGCTATCGGGAGCCATACCGAACAAAATTTAAACGATTTATTTTTCATAAATCCAGGTTATTTCAGAGAAATATAAACACTGTAAACCTTTAAAACACTGCACTTTCAAGTAAATGAAGTTTTATTATTGTATTGACCGTATTTCATTGATACTTTCGCATTTACATAAATTCAAAGTGTAATTAAATAGAACTAGGTACATAATTACACTTTTGAATTACTTTATTCGTATAGTTGTACGTGTTATTGTTTGACAATAAGCAAATAGCAAGATTTGTGTATTGATATCAAATACTTACAGTCATTTAGCCTTTTTAAAGCTAAGTTATAATAAAAGAAATTTTAATCCATAGTTTTATTTCAAATAAAAACTTTTTCCGCATTGCCAGACTGGCAATGCAGAAAAAGTTTAAAAAGTAAAAAAGTCCGTCAAACTGGCAATGCCAGTTTGACAGACGGCTGTTTACAAAGCAAGTTTATTCGAAATAAAGTTTGTTTGATTAATAATAAAATCATTTTGTAACGTTTGCTGTCTTTTAAATTACTAGCTGTATATTCTTTAATTAAACGGATCGAAACATTCAAATAAACCAATTTTATTTACTACTTTAATTTTTCTACCACGCTGATCATTTACTACCATTTTGTAGCGTTCCCCATAAATACAATGATCAATCGTATAGAAAAAAAAACGTATCCGTTCGGATCTGTGAATAGCGTTTTGGCAGTTCTTCGGCTCGGAAATGAGATTGTCGAAAACGGTTCCTTACCGACACGGAAACCAATCGAACGGTTTAGAATAAGGCAGCTGATCAATTAAAATCTAAGTGGTTGCTCCCCTGCGTCACCGGGTAGGCAACCATCTAACGAAGAAAAAATACCGAGGAAAAGGAAATTAAACACTCAAATAACATAAGCCCGTAGGCATATTTATACGATAAAAAAAAAGTAGGAGTTTTGGCCAGTAGAGTCTAATTTTCAATGATATACAATCGTCATCGAAAATCAGTCCTGCCTTATTCTAAACCGTTCGATTGGTTTCCGTGTCGGTAAGGAACCGTTTTCGACAATCTCATTTCCGAGCCGAAGAACTGCCAAAACGCTATTCACAGATCCGAACGGATACGTTTTTTTTTCTATACGATTGATCATTGTATTTATGGGGAACGCTACAAAATGGTAGTAAAAAGATCAGCGTGGTAGAAAATTTAAAGTAGTAAATAAAATTGGTTTATTTGAATGTTTCGATCCGTTTAATTATAGAATATACAGCTAGTAATTTAATAGACAGCAAACGGTACAAAATGATTTTATTATTAATCAAACAAACTTTATTTGGAATAAACATGCGTTGTAAACAGCCGTCTGTCAAACTGGCATTGCCAGTTTGACAGACTTTTTTACTTTTTAAACTTTTTCCGCATTGCCAGTGGCAATGTGGAAAAAGTTTTTATTTGAAATAAAACTACTTATGGATTTCTTTTTAGTATAACTTTGCTTAAAAAAGGCTAAATGACTAAGTATTTGATATCAATACACAAATCTTGCTATTTGCTCATTGTCAAACAATAACACGTACAAGAATACGAATAACTACATAATTACACTTTGAATTTATGTAAATGCGAAAGTATCAATGTAAACGGTCAATACAATAATAAAACTTCATTTACTTAAAAGTGCAGTGTTTTAAAGGTTTACAGTGTTTATATTTCTCTGAAATAACCTGGATTTATGAAAAATAAATCGTTTGAATTTTGTTCGGTATGGCTCCCGATAGCAAACAGCTGTCGGAAAGATTTGAGTCTTCTTATCGAATTTAAACTGTCAAAAAAAATCGGTTTCGGATTTGTGAATTGCGTTTGGATGACATCTTCGACATCTTAGACGTTCGATTCGGTACGGAATCTAGTCGAATGGTTGTGAATAAGCCAGCTGCTGGCTGAACAGAACTGTTCCCGCCTTCACCGCGTGGAGGTACTTATTGGAGGTCGCATATGTATGTATACGCACTGGCTTGATATAATAATCGTATTTAACACATGTCTGTCACTGATTTAAATTAGCGTAGTTACGGACTGTTTATAATGTATATAACTTGTAACCTGTGCTTATGAACCACGAATGAATAATATATTCTACTATAACCCATTGCTGCTCTTATTATTCCAATAGGTTATGGGCCCAGATAACGGGAAGATAAATATTAGAGCATAATTTATAAGTGGTGAGCTTGTGAAACTTACGAAATCTTAATTATGTCGGCTGACGTTGGCATAAGTGGTATTAAGAAGCTGAAAAATTCGTCCGACTACCCAAACTGGAAATTCCTGGTGCGAAATTACTTGGAGAATAAAAACTGGTGGGGAGTAATTTCTACAGATGTAGTGAATGCTGACGTAGACAGGCAGGCACGAACGACAATATGCTTGTTGTTAGAACCAGAGTGCTTTACCCACGTCTACAATGCTAAGACTGCGAAAGAAGCCTGGAATAGCTTACGGAAAGCGTATGAAGACAAAGGTTGGGGACGACGTATAAATATTCAGCGAGAGCTTTTTAACTGTAAGTTAGAGAATTTTGATTCTGTGGAAAGCTACATATCCAAAATTACATTCCTGACACAACAATTGTGCGATATTGAGGCTGAAATCCCTAATGATTGGATCATATCGATTTTGCTGGGTGGATTGACTGCTGAGTACAACCCTCTTATTATGGCTGTAGATAATAGTGGACAAGAAATCACGTTAGAGCAGATTAAAATGAAATTGTTACAAGAAGGAAGTAGACAGAGTAAGTTGAACACAGAATACGAAAAAGTATTAGTTGCACGTAAAGTACAGAACGATGCAAGATCTAACACTAAAACTAATGATCGTAAGCAGAAGTTCGTCTACAAGTGTTTTAAGTGCCACAAACCAGGGCACAAGGCGTCCGAATGCAAGGAGCGGATCAAAACCGCGAATATCTGCCTGAATACTAAGGGGGCGATAAACAAAGATATGTGGTATTTGGACAGTGGGTGCTCAAATCATATGACCCATGATAAAAACAAATTGTTGTCATACACACATGTAAAGGGCAACATGAAGATAGCAGTAGCTAACGGAGAGAAGTTATTGGTGAAAGGACGAGGAAATGCTGAGCCCAGAGTCAGCGAAAACGAAAAATTTATTTTAGAAAACGTTTTACATGTTCCTGATTTATCCATGAACCTAATTTCTGTGAGTGATTTGACCAAGAAGAATTATTGCATGAATTTTGACAAAGGAGGTTGCACGATTCAAAATAAAAATCGAATTGTTGCAAGATGTCAAGAGGTCGGCGGAATTTATGAGTTGACAGAAAATCAAAATAACGTCGTGAATGTGACACTGTCAAAACAAAATGAAAATATTTCGAACATTTGGCATAAAAGATTAGCTCATTTATCTCGTAATTATATGAATAAAATGAAAGTTTTGGTAACCGGTATGGAATTTAAGAGTACTGATTTAGACAAAGATGTTATTTGTCTAGATCAGCAACAGTTTATTTCAGACATTTTGAATGACTTTAACATGACAGACGCTAAGCCAGTTTTGACCCCAATGGAAGTCGGTTTAAAATTAGAAAGAGCGACAAATTCCCAAAGCGATCTGCCATATCAAAGCTTGATAGGGTGTCTAAACTATTTGGCATGTAATACGCGACCAGACATAGCACATGCGGTAAGTGTACTATCACAATTCAATTCGTGCTATGATGAAATACACTTTAAATGTGCAAAACGGGTCTTAAGGTATTTAAAAGGTACGTCTAATTTTTGCCTCATTTTTAGGAAAACGGGAGATTTAGACTTACGAGGCTACGTTGATGCAGATTGGGGAGGGGCACTTGATAGAAAGTCCTTCACAGGGTTAATTTTCAAGATCGGTAAAAATATAGTGTCATGGGAGAGTAGGAAGCAAGCAACAGTATCCTTGTCCACCACAGAGGCAGAGTACGTAGGATTGAGTCAAGCTTCGAAGGAAGCTCTTTATTTACGTAGTTTATTGAACAGTTTGACAGCTGTGGATAGTAAAGCGGTAGTAATTTACAACGACAATCAGTCGGCGCATAAAATTGCAGCTAACAAAATGATGCATAATAGGACAAAGCATATTGACATCAAGTATCATTTTATTCGTGAGTGTGTACTGGCTAACAAAGTTGAAATAAGGTACATGTCAACTGATAAGATGATAGCGGACATCTTAACTAAAAGTGTTCACAGCCCGAAGCTTAGAGATTTTTTAAAGGATTTATCCCTGTCAAATTATCCTATTAAGGGGGCGATGAGTAGTTAAATGTTTTGATGTTATAAGTTTTCTAGAAGTGCTTTGTGTAATAGATAATTTTCTAAATGTAGTTTTATTATGCATACTTTATTTTGTTAGATTTCTTCTGTTTTTGTACTATACTTTTGGATACAGCGTAGTACAGTTGAACACAAAAGTGTTTGTGATTTATTTAGTTTTATGAACCGAGTAATAACAAGTACAGAAGTAATCATACGCATGTGTAATAGATTAAGGGGGCGTATTGGAGGTCGCATATGTATGTATACGCACTGGCTTGATATAATAATCGTATTTAACACATGTCTGTCACTGATTTAAATTAGCGTAGTTACGGACTGTTTATAATGTATATAACTTGTAACCTGTGCTTGTGAACCACGAATGAATAATATATTCTACTATAACCCACTGCTGCTCTTATTATTCCAATAGTACTTACGTTATTTTATAATTATGCAATGAAATTAGTGATAGCTTTCATTTCTATACCAAATGTTTCTGATCTTCGATTTTTATAAGTCAACAGGAAATGCCTATCAGACCGAACAACTTTTGCTAAGACGTCATTCCTATGTGAGTTATGGTGTAGCTGGGCTCTTGGAGTTTCACAACAGGTGTTCCAGATCTTCGATTTTTATACGTCAACAGCAAGTGCTCATAAGGCTGAACAACTCTTGCTAAGACGTCATTCCTATATATGTTATAGTGTAGCTGGGCTCTTGAAGTTCCACATCAGGTGTTCCGGATCTTCAAATTTATTCTCTCAGCAGAAAATGCTCATCACGTGGAACAATTTTTGCTATGGGACCATTTTTGTATCGCCTATAGTTTAGCTGGTCTGTTGCGGTTCTGCATCAGGTGTTCCAGTTTCCAAGATAAATTATGACTTAATATCTATACAACAAAAAAAAAATCATTCAAATCCGTCCAGTAGTTCCGAAGATTAGCGTGTGCAAACAAACAGACAAACAGACAAACAGACTTTTTTTTTTGGATTCGTGCTCTATTACGGTTTCTAAACCCCCCTCAATTATTATTTTTTAAATATATTCAATGTACAGACACAGTTTTTTTACAGTCTTATTATATGTATAGATTTCCAAGATAAATTATAGCCTATGTGTTGCCCAGACTTAATATCTATACAACAAAAAAAAAAACATTGAAATCCGTCCAGTAGTTCCGAAGATTAGCGTGTGCAAACAAACAGACAAACAGACAAACAGACAAACAGACAGACTTTTTTTTTTGGATTCGTGCTCTATTACGGTTTCTAAACCCCCCTCAATTATTATTTTTTAAATATATTCAATGTACAGACACAGTTTTTTTACAGTCTTATTATATGTATAGATGTGCGAACCCCTCTTAGTAATGTTTGAGTATTATGTAAGCTTCTGTTATTCGGGCCTTAGAGTGCGTATTACAAATATTTCTCTCACCCGCATTGCACACCCACGATTTGTGAAATGAAATATGGTTGTGGATTCCGCAATATGCAAGGAAAGATAAATTCTTCCTTTTAGTAAGAATCTAGTATGTGATGTTGGTACTCGTAAATTCCAATGCAAACTGTGTGGCGATGATCATAATACGTAGGTTTATATTTTTTAGTATGTATTTTTAGGTTACCTGAAATAAATGGTTTATTTCTTATTATTATTATAATACAAGGTGATTTGCCGCAATGTAATTCGTTCTGTTGGGGTTTCGGTTTCAAGAATTTTATTTCTATAAATGAGTTTTACAAAATTTACTTACAAGAAATCGAAAAGAAAGTCTTAATATCAAAAGGGGTACCCCCTTTTGATATTAAGACTTTCTTTTCGATTAAAAAGACAAAACGTGGGGTTTTAAATTGTCTACCTTTTTAAAACTGACTTCCGAAAGGGGGAAGGGGATTTTTTATTGGACTAGATTATGATTGTTTTGTGTACGGGATTATTTCGCTTGATTATGATAAGGTTTTGATGAACAGAAAGGTGTAAAATAATTATAGTTTCGGAGACTGGTAGCAAAAAAAAAACAAACAAAACCACTAAATCTTTACTAAAGTTAATTTACATAATTTGGATTTCTGAAGTAGGCTAAATACATTAATGCATTTATAAGGAAATCTGGTTTTAATTACTATAATATTTACAACTGTTATAATAAGTACTATGTGCACTAGAAATGAACATGAATGTAGAAAACTCTTTGTACTAATAAAATAAATATTATAAACATTAAATATTACCAATCCAAAATAAATACACTATCGTGTATTTAGTTTAGAACTTATATACTTATATATTTGCATGATTTTACTGCCAACTTCTCGCGCCACATTGTTACGTACGTTAGTAAGTATTTTGTGAAAGAAGCAGTACCATAGAAGTACGTTTATATACGAACACTCGAAGAAAAGATCTGCAAACCTTTGACAACGTATTCAATATAAGTTAGAAACCTATTTCCGCGGCCTCCTACTGCTTCTCAATTTATTTTACATTGAAAGTAAAAACCTTTTTTTTTTCGTAGTATATTCTTTGTTGAATGATATCAATTTGTGCTGGCAACTCGATATTTTTTTTCACTTCTGAATCGATTGAAGAAAAATTAGAAAACAATTTTCGCTTTGTTTTAGAAATAAAAGAAACATTGATGCGATTATTAAAGCCTTCTTTTGGGAAAAAATGTGTTTTTGATTGGATGGATTAAATGAAATTGATGTTAAGAACAATAATGAGATATTGAAAAATAATTATTGTTTATTGGTGTAACAGATGTTTCTAGATATATAACTAATACTGTTTTTTTTTTTTAAATATTATAAACTAGAGCTTGACTGCAATCCCACATGATGGTAAGCAGTGATGCAATCAATGATGGTGAAGCGCATTAGTTTATTAAGAGCCTATTCACTCTAGCCTTGAAGACACCTAAATTATACTCGGACAGGAAGACCGCAGCAGGCAGGTTGTTCCAGTCCTTCGACATACGCGGTATAAACGACGAGGCAAAAACCTTGGTCCGGATTGTACTCACATTGGTCTGGCCTGAAGGCGGGTGCAAACATGCATGACAATAAAAAACCCTTAGTAACATAAACTCCCACAAGTCTCGTCCATTGACTTATAATCTGAAAAAGCAAATGTCATCAATTAGATACTTGGAAATATTGAATATTTGGTATCAGAAAAATTCTCAATTTTCTGTAGTAAAAGTATTTTATGTGCATGAAAGGTTGTCCAAATGTTTTTTGACCAGATATTCTTGAAATAAATAACAAGATGAAACAAGATACATGTTTTAAATTATACTTATAAATAGGTACACAAAAATACTGAGGAGCTTTTGCAGCCGCAATAATAATTTATGTAATTTGCAGATTCGGCTACACCTATCAGTAAGTAAGTATTTGTTTTACTACTCACTAGTTTTAAGCATATCGTGTAACTAAAGTTCTGTGCATTAAATTGAATCAACGAATGAAAATCGAGGGCGGAGACGATTTTAAAATTCGAAAGGAAATATACGAAATTCGGGCGGACGTAGACTACAAAGTAGACTCACAACTACAAAGTAGACTTACAACTAAAATAAGGGAATTTACAAGAAACACATTTAAAATTATTGCGTGTACGTCTTTAATACTTAAATAACTGCCTGAATAACCTAAGTACGACCTTTCTACGCGCGTCATCTGTATTTGGCACGTAAACTAAATTAGTAAAGTTAAGTTTTCAGTTAATTAGCCCATTCATAACAAGCAAATAATACATGTTAAAGTTGGAGTTCAAATTGTATTTGGTTAAACTTGTGTTATGAAAACACAGGCAGGTATTACAGTTAGATTTAAAATACACGTAGGTTAAAATACTCTCACTGAGGTCAGTCCGTGTACAGGTGACTAATCATTAATTACCAAAGAGATTTAAAATACTATAGAGCGGGCATGTCAAGGAAATGTCATAGAAAAACTTTGATCCCATCTCTCAGTAACGCCATCTAGAATAAGATATGAATACTAGCTGTACCCTGTCACGCTGCGCTGTGGCACATTGTGATTGAAAAGTTAAAAAAAAAAAAAATGACGTGTGGCACTCGGGAGACTGCCGCGGTAAAGCTATTGCATAGCATTTTTTATCAACTCCTCTCCTCTCCCCCTCCCCATTCCTCCCCTATCCCTCCCTCACCCCCACACCTCCCACGTCCCTCCCCTCACCCCTCCCTCCCCTTCCCTCACCCCTCCCTCATTTCTCCTCCCGTCCCCTACCTCTTGCCCTCCCCTCGCCCCTCCTCCTTCCCATTCCCCTGCCCCTCTCCCACTTCCCTCCCCCTCCTTCTCCACCCCCTCCTTCTGCCATCCCCCTCCACTCCCCTCCACATCCCTCCCCTACCCCTCCGTCTCCTCTCACAATCTCCCCACCCCCCTCCCCTCCTCCTTCCCTCCCCCTCCCCTCCCCCTCCCCTCCCTTGAAGCGTACACAAACCAACATAACATTTTTATACATGTACTGGTAAATAATTGATGTTATCGAGCGGGATAGAAAATGATAAAATTATGAAAATGACTATTAAAAAGCAAGGGTTGGTGATAAGAAAGTGCAAATTTAGAGTTGTATGTATTTTTTGATGCCACATAATAAAAAAATAATAAAAAAAAAAATAACAAAAATATAAAAAAAAAAAAATTTTGAGTGACCACCCCTTATCACATAGAGGTTAGAAAAATAGATAGTAGCCGATTCTCAGGCTTACTGAATATGCCTAAAAAATTTCATGAGAATCGGTCAAGCCGTTTTGGAGGAGTATGGGAACGAACATTGTGACACGAGAATTTTATATATAAGAAGATTGGAGCTGCAGTCCTGCTGGATACAAGTTTTTTGTAGTACGCTCACTACAAAAAACTCATAGACTTGTATACAGCAGGACACACTTTTTCGGACGAAAATTTTGTTCGTGATGTCCGGTCTATAGGTATTGAATGTCTTTGTTAATTACAAATCAAGTCCCTTACATGTCTGCATGCATGAAAGCACATTAGGCAGTTGGTCTACCATTTGTAGATATTTGATAGTAGTTACAGTCTGTCAAAAGCCTGAAAGTCCTACAACCAGATTAACCTAAAGATATTGTGGTATCCAGTATCGGGGTTGTGGAGGTACAGAATAGCAGTCGCGTCATGTGTAATACGGATATTCAGCTGCTAGCTAACACTAGACTTGTATCATCTTACCTCAAATTATTTAGAATCTACTACTACTACTACTTACTATACAGGGTTACTTGTAAAACTTTTTCGAAAACAGACAAATAAAAATCAACTCTCCATGCGAAACTTAATCAACTGTTCGGATATATGTATGGAGAGTTTTTTTTTGTCTGTTTTCGAAAAAGTCGTAAAACAAATGTTGTTGTTTATGATGTTAGTAATCTACTCCTGCGAGGTTGTTTGTGTTTTACAAATAAGCCCGTATACTACGTATTCGTCCATACAATCAATTCAATGGTCACCATTTTTCTAGCCATATCATCTTTTACTTAATTAGATAATTATTAATCCATCCTTTTCCTGCCTGTCTTACTCTTAACACTGAGCATTATAATTAATATCAAACTCAAACTTAATTAATGCAAATAAGGCTAAGGAACAGCATTTTCAAAAATTAAATGACACAACCCCACAAAAGGCGCACCGTGAGGAGAAAAAGTGACGGAACAAACTCACAAGCAAGTAGATCAAACTCCCCAGCGTCTGCTTTCGGCTTTCTTTAAACTCTCTCTCTCTTTTTTTCTTGACTGGACTGTTAGTCTACTAGTTAGTGACCCTGACTGCTATGCCGGAGGTCGTGGGTTCGATTTCCACCCAGGACAAATGTTTGTGTGATGAGCACGATCATTTGTTCTGTGTCTGGGTGGGTGGGTGCGCTGGGTGTCTGACGCCCAGCAAATGCTGAGATGGTTACCCTTTCGGCATGGGCACGCTCAGCGCAATTTGTGTACCTGCTATTTATTACTTCTGTTTTCTTTATTGCTGTGCGCTTGTGCCTGTGCTGAATAATATTTTTCTATTCTATTCTTTCTAATTTATCTATAATATGTATCATATGTATGTACTTAGCAGTATATACGTATGTTTATCAGCTGTGTAGTACCCATAAAACAACCTCTTAGCTTAGCTTGGGACCAGATGGCGTTGTGTGAAAAGTTGTGGAATATTTATTTATTTATTTATTTTATTTTATGTTAGGATGCTTCCAGTCGAACTGGTTGCAGCTGAATAGTAGTACCTTACAAAGTGCGATTTGCTATCGGACCTCCACATCTTCGTAAATCGTAAGTAATCAGTTTAAGTTCTGATGTCATAATTCAGGTAGGCGATAAGGAGAATAACTTCCTAGTGTTCGATTTTCGGCTGAAGAAAACACACAAGCATTCATGCACCACCATGCCATTCAGGGCGGGTATTTAACACCCAGACAAAACATATAATATATAAATACGAGATACATCATGTCACAACAAGTCTTATGCCCTCAGAGTTACCACAGTCTAAAAACCTACAGTCGTCCGATGAAGCCGTCTAGTTAAGGGAATCGTGCGGGGTGTGAGGGTCGAGACGCGGGAAAGCCGCTCCCGAACTGTGAACAAAACGATGTTCGTAGTTCGTGAGGTATTATTCAGGGCTAACGCGTGTAGACGTTGTCGGCATTTTTCCAGAGATCAAAGGCGTCGTCCTACTGTATTAATATTTATACTGTGGTATTACGGTCGGGTATCTCGTACCCAGCTAAATCAACTCACCAGTAAAGTTTTCTATCATGCAATAAGCATTCTTGCCGCTGTAACTTTAAAGTTGGGTATCACATACCCGGCCACAAGATGCAGCAATCGTTCTACTAGCCCGAGTCGGTGACCTTGGAGTGACGCGCTGCGCAGAACAGCTTGCTCCCCTCAGTATTTCTGCGCACGCAGTAAAAGAAGGACGCGCGTAGTGTGGTGGGTAATTTATACCCGAGTGATTATTGTGTTACAAAGCTTGTGTAGCTTTGATGACGTCATCTAGTCCCCTAGTTACAGAATTTGAACAATATCTATAGAACTGTTACAGGTTTTGGCCTTTATTCGGCGCGTTTGGTGTCTTTAGTATCATTACGCAGGCGCGGATTGTTTCCTTGTGTGCGTTCGTATTGGTAGGTGCGTAGCTATCTTCTTTACGTGTGTTTGTTTATGTTGTATTGTTTTGTTTAGTTTTTTGAGGGGTGGTCAGCAGGTGAAAAGGTGAGATATATTGATTAAGATGCAGCCATAGATAGTATTGTCACTAATCGTACAATACAAAATCAAACGAAAGTATGTACGTAAGTGAAGTTTGATGTCTAAATACGTGGAGGTTTTGAAAATGTTGCACATGAAACATACACGAGGATGTTACTGTCCAGACAGCCACACTTTTAAAACTAAAATCAAACACTGGCTATAGCAACTAAATCAATTTCCTTTTTTTTTTGGGGTGTATTACGGACTCCATGATTCTACCACTATAAATATACGCAAATATCCACACTCACAAACTTTCGCGTTTATAATATTAGTAGGATAGTAAACAAGACAATATAGCCGTAAAGCCGTGTATCGACATTTTACTAAACTATTATGAATGCTTCTATGAATACATTTTATACTTGATTTAAAAAAAAACATTTTGAAACATGTTCTAGAAAAATTGTATTTTTAGTTGTTCTGTGACTAAATCATTTCTGTTACGTTTTAGACATTTTCTTAACACGTCTGTAACTTGAAAAAAATATAGCAATAAAGTCGTTTGAAATCCTCTCATTTCCCGTGGGTATTGTAAAAGATAATCCCGTGGGTCAAAGATAAAGGGAAACAGATAAGTATTGAATTCCCCGGAATACTTCAGAGGGTGTAAAGTTAACTTTTGTTGTTTTCTTTTATTTACACATTGTTGTTGTGTAATATAAATAACTGGCAGACGTCCCGCGGTTTCACCCGCGTTGTTCCCGTTCCTGTGGGAATACAGAGATAAAAAGTAGCTTATGTCAAAGGTGTAGTGTAGCTTCCCAACAGTGCGAGATTTTTTTAAATCGGTCCAGTAGTTTCGGAGCCTATTCAATGCAAACAAACAATCAAACATTTCCTCTTTATATATTAGTATAGATATAGATTAGTATAGGTTATCATAGCTTAGGGGTAGTTAAATATAAGGAGATACACTATATTTTCGCGAATCATTTACACTATTTTTATATTATCGCGCGTAGTCAAGTTTTATGTGCAAAATCTTTTCAGAATGATTAGCACAATTATAATTGAACAGGAGCGACTGCTATTCATGATTACATGTTTTTGGCAAGAATACATTTTGCAAACATTGCGCGACAACATTTTGGTATTTGTCATGCAAATTTTCTCAATGCGAATAGACTGTAGTACAGGTGATAAGTCGTTATTTTAATATTCAGTTTCAATTCCACGATACATTGTTGCCTTTACCATGGCGTACTGATTCCCCATGTTATGTAGGGCAAGTCTACCTCTATCGATCGAACGTCATAACAGCTCTAGTCTGCAACTAAGGGCCAATTTGACAAACTGTAAGTTTTAAATGTATGTCGGGTTTTATTTCCGGAATTTTGTATAATACTTTGACTTTTGCATTCAAATTTTGGCAGTTGTATAATTGTTTACGTTACGGAAGACATTTTTTTAAATTTATTTTGAGGCAAACTCTAATTGACTTTATTTAGAAAAATATGTAATCTCTATTATTCCAACAGAAGAATTTTTTATCCACTGTCATGAAATGAATTATAAAAAAAATTAGAAGTGTTTAGATAACTCATGGCTGAGAGGCGTTTGGCATGGAATGTAACAGGTAGAGAAATAGGAATAAATTTTACGAATGATATGTTAACATACCCCGGTACCTAGATATAGAAAGAATCTGTTTCTACAGTTAGTGCCAAGGTACTTGTCAAAAAATGTTTAGCAAAATGCTTAGCTTAGATGTTTGTAATTATTAACTGAAAAAGTGTGGCAAAAAAAAAACAGAAGTTACTAGTTAGGTCGTTTTATACATACAAGATGAAAGTCACACCAATGCGTGACCTGATAGAAATTCAGTATTAGTACACATCAAGCCTGAAATTACTTTGATAGATTTTCAACTTTATTACAAACAGAATGAGTTACATATTATTCAATTGGGAAAATTTTACACCTTGGGGTAGCTCAATGTGCTGTCGTCTATACATAACGTGCCCCTTAAGCTTAAATCTTTTCATTATTTACAGATCTCATCATCATGACAAACATAGACCAGACAATGATGTTCAACTTCTGTGAGGCATTATTAGGCAGCGAGTTTGACAGCGATGAAGAAAATGATCTACTAACTGGAACAGCCCAAGACAGTGATACAGAACAGGAAATAAGTGATGAAGAGGGACACGGAGCTCCAGAGAGTGAGACAAAAGATTCCACTTACACAGATAAAAACGGAACATTTGTATGGCATCCTATTCCAATCAAAGCCTACGTTCCCAAAAAACTTGACGCAATTCAACCCGGTGTAAAACCTGATGCACAGAAAGCCAAAACAGAACTTGAATGCTGGAATTTGTTCTTTACCAATGAAATGATGGAAGAAATACTACATCATACTAACGTTGAAATAAATTCAAAGACGTACCCCGATGTAGATCCAACTAGCAAACCATTTAATAGTAACACAAGAGCTCACATTGTCAAAGAAACAACAAAGAACGAATTGATGGCTTTATTCGGATTAATTTATATCGCTGGATTAAATAATTCTACTGGTTACAATTTGACTGATTTGTGGAGGTCCGATGGAACTGGCGTTGACATTTTTAGAATGAGTATGTCAATACAACGGTTTAATTTCCTGCAGAGTTGCTTGCGTTTTGATGACGCTTCCACTCGAGAAGCAAGAAACAAATTAGATAATATTGCCCCCATTAGATCAATGTTTAACAAATTTAATAAAAACTGCCAGGAAGCTTACTCACCAAGCCAATTCCTAACTCTCGATCAAAAATATGTGCCATTCCGCGGTGGTTGTCCCTTTAGGCAATTAATGCCACACACATCTTCTGGGTATGGAATAAAAATGTTTGCGTTAGTAGACGCTAAAGTATTTTACACAGTTAACCTCGAAATATACGCTGGTGATCAACCTGATGGAGAGTTTAATATCAGTAACGATCCTGCTGACGTAGCAGAAAGATTGATGAAACCGGTCAGCAAAACAAACAGACATGTGACCTTTGATACCTGGTTCACGAGTTTTCCACTAGTCCAACATTTACTAAAAGAACATGGGTTAACGTGTACAGGAGCCCTGACAAAGAACAAAATTGGAATCCCGAGAAGCTTTTTAAAGGCCCGAGGAAGGCCAGTGTATACCACACGATTTGGATTCCAGGATGACATGACACTAGTTTCGTATATGTCCAGGAAGTCTAAAGTCATCCTTTTGGTATCTTCCTTTCATCTTGACAGCGCGATGGACTGTAAGTGCACGGAGAAACCCAGGCCAGAAATGGTTACCTTTTACAATTCTACCAAAACTGCAGTTCAGTTTGTTGATAAACTCAGCAGAATGTATGACGTTAGGAATTATTGTAGGAGCTGGCCCTTGATTATACTTTACACAATGATGAATATTGCTGCTATAAACGGCTTTATAGTTTACCGAGAGAACAACAACTGCAACAGAAAAGAAAGAAGGTGCGAGTTTATCAGAAAACTTGGCTTGGCACTACTTGAGCCACACCTCAAAATGAGGAAAGACAAAAACAATTTGCCGCGTGAACTACGCAAACGAATCTTTGAACAAATGGGAGAATCGTTCAACGATCAGCCATCCAATCCTTCCGAACCGAAACCATATAAACGGTGCAGAGACTGTCCCTCATCCAGGGATAGGAAGACAAAATACACTTGTCTTGCGTGTAAGAAACCTATTTGCTTACAGCATGTCGTCGCAATGTGTCAGAGTTGTATTTCTGATACGAATTGATAATTTTTTAGTAAAATTATTAATCAGAACTAGTGATCGTCATAGTGCGGTAAGGTCCATTAACAACCAATGTAGTTTTAATAGTTATTGTACAGTAAAGAATAAATAAATGTTAAGTCAGTTAGTATCTTCAGGGGACTTTTAATTCATTGGAAATGTTTGGGGTGAACTCATGAATAATAGCAACTTTTCAAATAGGACAAAACTCTGCTGTTTTCTATATTTCGTAAGTTTAACGCGTATAATAAAAAAAAAACACTGGTTCATAATATTATGATAATTCAGAATGCATTTTTTTTCTATTTAGTAAAAAGTTAACCATACCATGAGTCGAATGAATTAAAAGCCATCTTGAATAGTATAAAGTTAAGTTAGTTAGTTGTTGTATTCATGTTAATTGACTGTAATAGAATAATTATGTAATCAGCACCTGGTAGTCTGGCATAATCAGCTCGCAATTAAAACCTTTTTTTCCAATAAAAATTTTAGAAAATGCAAGTTTTTTTTTTAATTTCGATCAATATTTTAAAAGTTATCGGCGTATCGTAAGACCTGACTTCATAGTTATTTTTAAATTTCGGCTTTAACCAGCTTCCATTATGGTAGCCAAAACTGTTAACTAGATCGTATGTACTAAATAAAGAGTAACCAAGGGTTTGAAGAATTAAACATTGCCGGATCTTCATGATTAAATCATAGCGTTAAAGTGCGTACTAAAACCCTCAGTTGTACTAAAACTGTGCAAATCCCACTTCCCTTAGTTTTCAACTAAATAATTTTCTAACTAACACAGCTCTAGCTTCTAGACTCTAGAATATAATTCGTTAGATCCAGGAACAGTTTCAGACTAATTTGCATCGATAGCGAGGACTGGTGCGACAAAGGTAGTTCTGTTCAGTAGCAGTTTGTAGTTATCTAGTGTCGCCTTTGAGTTACGGCCTCATTGGCAGACTTGATATTTGTAAATTTGGTGTGACGAAGTTACGAGCATGGTTAGTTCACGGGTTCATGAATAATGGTTATAACATAGCGTTGTTGTAACGGTATGTGGATGTTTTAATTCATATGAACTTATTTTAGACATCTGTGAAAGAAACTATCATGTGAAAACCTAGACTTATCCTACACATTATAAAAACATCCTTTTTTACAAAAAAAAAACAACCGACTTCTTAAAAAAACACTCAGACTACAGGAGAAAAATAACTCTACTTTCGGAAGTCTGTGGCTTTGGTGGTTTTATTTCATTTCATTACTGGCCGCCGCATCAGTCCGTTCGTGATGAACTCAAAAACACCTGCACCGACTTTCATGCTGTTTTAACCACTGAACAAAGTGGTTTTCGAATATATAAATTTTTAACTTTTTGCATACACTGGCTAAATAATAAATGATATTTGCTGGAGGTGTCGGAAAGAAATAAAATGTTAAAAAATAAGCCATCTGGGAGCAGGGCGCGAATGCCCACGTGTGCATTAGTTAGTAGCTTATATAACTCTGGAATCGCCATTTTGCCTTAAGCAAGCGTGGTGACCAATACTTGTACAGACGCCAGCACATCAAGTTACCCCAATGTGTCAAATTTTCCCAATTGAATATGAACCTTATTCTGTTTGACATTAAGTTGAAAAACGATCAAAGAAATTTGACACATTGGGGTAACTTGATGTGCTGGCGTCTGTACGTTCTCTGTATGAGAAGAGGCCTTTGCCTTGAAGTGGGACAGTAACAGGCTGGTATTGTTTTTATTATAATTTCATTCCCAGTGTTTATAGTTATATTTTTATTTTAACAGAGCAATATAATTATTATTAAATGAAATTTGGCAAGGAAGGGAACCTTAACTCAGCCCTGTCATTAAAGTGGCTGTTTAGCCACCCAGGGCATCAGCTCACATTTTTTGAGTAAACGCGAGACTACAAGACATCTTAAGCTCGTCTATATTAAATGCTTATACCGTTACTTAGTTCCCTTGACAGTAACAAACATCAAATAGATCTAGTCTTTGAAATTCCGAAGAAGTCATTAGTATCCAAAGACTTAGGTATTACTTTGTCAAAGGTACCTATTTCACCAATATTCTTAGTACATTTCTATACTACAATCCTGCTATATAAGATGAAAGAGCCTATTACAGTTTAGCGTAAGAATATTGCTATTTACAGTTTAAAGCAAAACAATCATCAGGAAAAATTGGAAAAAAAAATATACTTCGACGCCATTTTGACTGACTGACTTGACTGGCCTTGTTGGTCTAGTAGTTAGTGATCCTGACTGCTATGCCGGAGGTCGTGGGTTCGATTCCCACCCAGGACAAATGTTTGTGTGATGAGCACGATCATTCGTTATGTGTCTGGGTGTAATTTATGTACAATATGTATGTATTTTTAAATATATAAGTATGTTTATCAGCTGTTTAGTACCCATAGCACAAGCCTTCAAGCTTAACTTGGGACTAAATGGCGTTGTGTGAAAAGTTGTGGAATCTTTATTTATTTATTTATTTTAAATGGCGGTCAGCAGAATGAACAGAACACCACCTGCAACGATTCTTACACTTCTTTTGCTTCGTTTATGTTCATACATTACTGTTTATTATAAAAAAAGTTGACGAACTTATTCAACGTAGATTATAGAATCATATACTAGTTTTAGGGTGTGCATAGACGTCCCTTTCACCCCGTATATTAAATAAATTCCATACTCCTTTACACGCAAAATAAAAGGTGTAAGTGAATTTCTTCTGGGATTCCACTTTAAACGCTTATTCGCCTAAAGAATTCCCACGTACCCGAACCGCGGGTTGAATACATGAACAGACGATTTGCATACCCCAAAACTCTCATGTACCAACTCTTTAGTAGTTGCTAACTTCTTACCACACCTGTACCGCAGTGTAACTATGTTATACAGTGCTTTTAGGGCTCGGCCACCAAGTCAGCGGAAAGCGGGGTGCTACCTGAACAGGTAGCGCTTGGCTGGCACGCAACGCTCGAGGAGCTCTTTTGGCTCCGCTCCCGCCTCGCTGTTCGCAGTTCTATATAAATCTATGCATTGGAACGCATCGCACCCGCTCAATTTGATCCAGCTCGTCCCTAGCTGTCCTCTCCCAGCGACGTCCTAAGCCGAAGCCCGTACCCTTAGCGTGTTATAGTTATAGGTCGCTAAGTTTTTTTCACACTGGCTGGAAGTCTTAATTTATTGAGTCATCTCCACAGGATCGCACGGTCAAAAATATTTTTTTTCTTTATCACCTCTAATATTGCATACATAAAATAAATTAAGGCAGCCTCAGTAAGTTACTAAAGTACTAGTGTTGGGACTGTCTCGCTCCTTCCCTTACAATAATAAAACTAACGAAAACAAAACAAAACCAAAATTAAAAAAGAAGTGTGGCAAGTGCATGTGAGAGGGCAGCTGCCAAGTGTTATATGTTTATGTGAGTGTGTGGTGTAGAGTGTACATATGTAGTGGGGTGTGTATGTACGTGGGGGTGTATACATACAGTGTGTTAGTATGTAGGTATTAATTTGGTGTACGTGTGTTTAGCTAGATCTAATTGGAATTCTATTGGATCTGCAGAACCCCCACCACCCTCCCCCCCCCCTCCCCCCTAAACAGTTTGAGTACAGACGTTAGAAGATATGTCTTTGGCATAATAATAGAAGAAAACTAAAATATTGACTATAGCTAACTTCAGGCTGAGCATATCGGTTTTTCGTGTCGGTGTACGCGCGCTAAGTATAACTTCAAAAACGTCGCACCCGCTTCACGGGCGCCCCGCTTCTCGTAGACTTTGTGTACGTGGCCTCACATTTACGGGTTAGTTACGGCGTTTTTTGTAGGAAATATATTTTTTTAATACCTGAGTAATTAAACACATGAATTAGAACAGAATCTGAGAAATGAATAGGAAATGATGACAGAACTACCAACAACATAATTTCTACATATAAAACATCAGCTATTCAATATTAAGTACTTTTTTGTTTTGTACACGTAAGTCGACAAAAGTTTACTTCGTAGTGCGGACGACAGCACATCAACCTACCCCAAACTGTCAAATTTTCCCAATTGAACATGAAGTTTATTGGATTTAGAATAAAGTAGAAAACCCATCAAAGAAATTTGTCACATTGGGGTAGTTTGATGTGCTGGCGTCCGCACTACTAAGTAAACTTTTGTCGACTTACGTGTTATTCATAATGATGTGTACATAACCTCGTTTGTCGTTTATGAGGTATAAACTTAAGAAAAAATGTTGTTTATAGGCTGTAACTTATGATCTAGTACCAAACAAAAGTAAATTCAAAATTATAGTTACAATAACTACGAACGACTCGAACTGCATTATTTAAGTTCGCCTTAAGATAACTTTTTGTGATGTCTTCACTTACATAATTTTATGTTAAATGTTTACTGGCACTATGACCTGAGAATTACATCCTTAATTTGAAATAAACATTTATGGTCTTGCTTTTTATCCTCTACAAAAAAACCGTTTTAATTGTACTTAGCACAGACATTAGCACGTCGTCAAGCTATCCCAAACTTTATTTTTTTTCCAAATAAACCACTTCAGTAATAAAGTAAAAAAAAATGAGAAATTGGGATAGCTTGATACTGGCCTGTCTGTATATTAATTTAATAATATTGCACAACTTTCACAACGTCATCTAGTCCCAAGCTAAGCAGAGCTTGTGTTATGGGTACTAAACAACTGATAAACATACTTATATATTTCTAAATACACACATATTACAGATAAATTACACCCAGACACAGAACATATGATCGTGCTCATCACATGTTTCGTGGGTGGGAATCGAACCCACGACTTCCAACAGGCAAGTCATACATAGTTACACTGCACCTGTATATTGAATGAAGTGACATTATAGCTCAGCACAGCAAAACGCTCGAAACTAAGCCAATTCCATCAGACAGACTGACGATTTAGCTCAGTTCAGCTCCAGCTTCAAATTAACGTCCTAACTTTACGAAGAGATATAGACTGACAACTGTAATGAGAGCACTGCTCTGGCGTTCGCAATTGTAAAGATTAGAGTTGGCAAATAGAGAAGTAATGTAACTGAACTTGAACTGAACTAAACTCCTCCTTTTACTAAATTCAATTCTATTTTCAATTTAAATTGTTTATGAACAATTTACATTGTGTTTGAAATATCAAATAATAATAATAAAGATACAGAAACAACACAATTATTAAAAATTAAGAAATTAATTAAAAAAAAGAGAAAAATATAAGAAGAGGGAGTGTAAGTTTATTATTGAAATACATAAGTATGTTTATCAGCTGTTTAGAGTACCCATAACACAAGCTCTTCTTAGATTGGGACTAGATGGCGTTGTGTCCCCACCGAGGGTGTCCCCACGTTGCCGTCGTGGTGGGGCTTGTGTGTCTCAGTGATCTTGGAGCTCTGCCGGTAGAGTTACTCATGCCGGAAAGGTTCAAGTGAGAGACCAGACAAAGAGGGACACGAGAAGGGCACACCTTTCGGAGACTTGAACAGTCCTCGGGTTCTCGGACGGTGTGCGTTTCATAGGAAGGAAACTTGCTCACTGTTCTCTGGTACACGTCTGCTCATCAGACGTAACTAAGAGGGCAGTGAGCAAGCAAGAAGAGAGAAGAGAAGAGAGAAGAGAAGAGAGAAAGGAGGAGAAAGGGACCGCACCCTTAAAAGGAAAAAAAAAAATGAAAAAGACAAACGGTAAAAAACTACCCCAGGGCGGTACCAGCTGCTCAGCAGCTGGAGAATCCGCCACGTCTCCTTTGGAGGCGTCATGCCCCTCGTATTCTGGGGGGGGCAACCCTTGTCTTCCGCTTGCCAGTGGCAACAAGAGCCGAGGAGGCTCCCAATCTGAAGCGTCCTTTGAGGACCTCATTAATTTTAATTTTAATACGCCCGACAAGGTGTCAGGCGAGCGCAGCACGGAGGCTCCCTCCAAATTGTGGAGCAAGGCCTCGACTGAGCGTCAGGGAGATGCGGGGTCAGACTCCGACTCTGCGTCTGGCGTCAGCTCGGCGACTGAACGCCAGGGAGTGAAGGCTACAGCGGAGAACACAATGTTCTTGCGCAAGCGGCCCAGACCGGAGAACGACCAGGGGTCGTCCTCCAACGGAGAGACAGTTTCGGCCCGAAAAATCTCAACCAGTCGGCGGGGTAAAGGCTGAGAAGGAGGCAGAGGTAGAGGGCTTGCCTCCCAAGAGGTGGCCCTGGGTGCCGAAAAACCAGCCGAGGATTGGCGCCACCCTGGAACGACCAGTGTTCTTCTCTCGGCACCTTCGGGCGATGAGCCAGAAACCGGTGGCGGCGGCGGCTCCGATCTAGAGCGAAAGGCCAGGTTTGTACTGGTCGTGGAGGCTGCCGTCCGAGATGTGGCCATGAAGCGGTCGCAAGCTTCCAAAAACAAGGCCATAAGCACGGCGGCGGCTTCCATTTTGGCGGCAGCGGAGGCTAACTTTCACGGGTCTCCGTTGGATGAAATGTCCAAGTTACGAGAGGAGGTCGGCCGCCTAGCGGCTGCCATGGAGCTTCTTCAAAAGGAGAATGAGAAACTCCGAACAGACTTGGCTGGGCTCCGAGGAGCCAGCTTAAAGGAGGTGCCACAAGGGGGGCGCAAGCACGGGCAAAGCCCGTCTGTGCCTGGGGAGAGCCAGGTGCTAAACAAAGCACTGAACCTGGTGCGGCAGGAGTTGGCTCCTATCCGGGAACGATTCTCCGTACTGGAGGGCATCGTCCTTCGCCCCCCACTAGCGGCAAGTCAGACGGCTTCCGGCCAGAGAAAGTCTGCTACCTACGCAGCCGCTGTGGCTGCCAAATCGGGACCGTCCAGCCATGCCCACCGAGAGGCCGGGCCGCCACCAGCACCTCAAAAGCAAAAGAAAGGTGGGGTGGCTGCACAAATGGCAAGAACCGAAGTGCCAGCGGAGCAACAGACGACTCCGCCTCCCAACTCTCTTGCGGCTGAATCTGGATGGCAAGTGGCCGGGGATAAGAAGAAGGCGGGCAAAGCAGCCAGGGCAGCCAAAAAACGGCAGAGGAGACGGCAGCGCAAAGCTCAAAGCGTCGCGGCTAGGCTCCGCGCCCCGAAGACTGCAGCTGTTGTGATCACGCTTCAGACAGATGCGGAGAAAAGAGGCGTGACGTACGGCCACGTTCTTGCCAAGGCAAAGGAGGCGGTGAACCTCCAGGAACTCGGCATTACCGGAGGCCTCCGGTTAAGGGTGACCATGACTGGGGCCCGGATGCTGGAAATTCCCGGTTCAGCCAGTGGTCCGACTGCTGACGCTCTGGCTGATAGGCTCAGAGCGTCCTTAAATGCGGACGAGGTCCGAGTGTCCAGGCCCACGAAGTGCGTCGACGTGCGCATCTTAGGACTGGACGACTCCGTTACGGAGGAAGAGTTGGTGGCAGCCGTCGTCAGCACTGGGGGGTGCTCTGCCGAGCAGGTGAAGCCAGGCACCATACGTTCTGACCACACGGGCATGCGAACCGTCGTGATAAGCTGCCCCGTGGCGGCGGCCAAAAAATTATCGGAGGGCCGAAGACTGCTGGTAGGCTGGGTATCTGCGCAGGTCAAATTGCTGGAACCCAGACCTCTAAGGTGCTTCCGCTGTCAAGTGGGCAACCACGTGGGAGCCCAGTGCACCTCGGAGGTGGACTGCAGCGGTCTTTGTTTCCGCTGTGGTCAGCCTGGTCACAAGGCCAGCTCGTGTAACGCCACGCCGCACTGCGTTGTTTGTGCGGTAGCTGGCAAGCCGGCCGATCACTGGGCTGGGGGCAAAGCCTGCACTCCACCCGCCAAATCCAGGGGCAAAAAGGTGTTCAACACCACCACCGTCCCCGTTACTGCCGCCACCACTGTTGCCGATACTGCCGTAACCACCACCGCCGTCACCGGTTTGGTTGCCGCGAGAGAGCCCTCACAGGGGACTCTGGAAGAGGCTGAAATGGAAAGCTAGTAACGGCATCATTGCGCTTCCTCCAAGCGAACATCAATCACTGCGCCGCCGCTCAGGACCTGTTGGTCCAAAGCGTGGCGCAGTGGTTGATTAACATCGCCGTGGTCGCTGAGCCTTACTTTGTCCCGCCAAGAGATGACTGGGTGGAGGACCTGAACGGTTCGGTGGTCTTAATTTCGTCGGCCGCTGCCGGTACCCCGTCCCTCGAGAGCATCAGGAGAGGACAGGGGTGCGTTGCGGCACGGTTCGGGGATATTGTCGTAGTAGGAGTTTACTTTTCCCCTAACCGAACTCTCGCCGAGTTCCAAAACTCCCTTACGGAACTAGGCATCGTCGTTGCCGGGTATCGTTCCCTCCCCGTGCTCGTTCTTGGAGACTTTAATGCCAAGCATTTGGCTTGGGGTTCCCGTTATACGGACACGCGGGGCAGGATGGTGGAGGTCTGGGCTCTGGAGGCAGGCTTGGTCGTCCTAAACCGGGGTTCTGTCCCTACCTGTGTGCGGATGCAGGGAGAGTCCGTGGTGGACATCTCGTTCGCCAGCCCTGCTATGTCATCGCGTATCAATGACTGGCGCGTATTAGAGGAAGTGGAGACCTATTCCGATCACAGGTACATCCGGTTTGATGTCTCCGCCCAGACCTCAACTGCGCCAGTCCGACGGGCCCCGAGTGGACCGCGGTGGGCGCTGAAGCAGCTGAACCAGGAGTTCCTTCTAGAAGCTTCGATCGTGCAGGCCTGGGTGTCACCACCGGACAGGCCTGCTGACATCAACGACGAGGCGGATTGGTTCTGGGAGGCCATGACCGATATCTGTGACGCGGCAATGCCCCGAGTTAAGCCAGGACGCGCCCGCCGTCAGGTGTACTGGTGGTCGCAAGAGCTGGTGACGCTGCGCGAGGCTTGCGTCGCCGCACGGCGCCCGTACACCAGGCACCGTAGGCTCCGCATCCGCCCTCCGGACGCGCAAGCCAGAGAGTCGGAGCTGTACGAGGAATACAGAGCGGCGAAGGTCGCCCTGCAGTCGGGGATCAAGCGGGCCAAGGATGAAGCTCGCAAAGAGATGTTAGAGTCTCTGAACGGGGACCCGTGGGGTAGACCCTATAAAATGGTGCGGAATAAGCTCCGCACCTGGACCCCCCCGTTGACGCAGAGTCTTCGGCCCCAGCTGGTGGAGGATGTGGTGAGCGCTCTGTTTCCTTCGCGAGAGGAGCATTCTCCCCCGCCTATGGCTCCGTCACCCGATGCGGACCGCAACGATGATGACGATGTCGATGCTCCTGAGGTAACTGAGGTAGACCTGAGCATGGCGGTTAACAGGCTGAAGTCCAAAAATACCGCCCCAGGACCCGACGGCTTACCAGGGAAAGCATGGGTCCTGGCTTCGGAGGCTCTCGGGCCTCGACTTAGGGGGTTCCTAAGCGCATGCTTGGAGAGAGGCCAGTTCCCACTTCGTTGGAAGACGGGGAAACTAGTCCTCATTAAAAAGCCGGGGCGCCCTGCGGACTCTCCGTCCGCATACCGGCCCATCGTACTGCTTGACGAGGTGGGCAAGCTCTTTGAAAGAGTAATTGCAAACCGCCTCGTTGGGCACCTAGTGAGGGTGGGGCCGGATCTGGCGGAGAACCAGTTCGGTTTCCGCACGGGACGCTCGACGGTGGACGCGATTATGCGCGTGAGAGCCCTCTCGACGGGGGACGCGGTCTCCCGGGGCAGGATCGTCTTGGCGGTGTCCCTAGACATCGCTAATGCCTTCAACACCCTGCCCTGGAGTTGCATCAGAGAGGCACTTCGGTATCACCAAATGCCGACCTACCTCCGTCGCGTGGTCAAGGCCTACTTGACGGACAGAGCCGTCATCTACCCCGGTCACCTGGGAGAGTGGAACCGGCGAGAGATGTCGTGTGGTGTCCCACAGGGTTCGGTTCTGGGGCCACTCTTGTGGGACATCGGCTACGACTGGGTGCTGCGCGCTGACCTCCCCAGTGGCGTCAGCGTTGTCTGCTATGCGGACGACACGCTGGTCCTGGCGCAGGGGGGGTCTTTCCAGGTGGCGGCCGACGTTATAACACGCGGGGTTGCGATAGTCGTTGAGAGGATCCGGCAGTTGGGTCTCGAGGTGGCCCTACACAAGTCCGAAGCCATGTGCTTTCATGGATCTCGGAACAGACCACCATCGGGTTTCCAAATTACGGTAGGAGGGGTTCACATCGGAGTCGGGTCGACGATGACGTACTTGGGTCTCGTCCTTGACAGCCGGTGGAACTTCGTCGAACATTTTCGACGCTTGGCCCCCAAACTGGGGCAAGCCGGGGCTGCCTTTAAACGGCTTCTGCCCAATCTGGGGGGTCCAAATGCCTCCTGCCGGAGGCTTTACGCAGGGGTCGTGCGGTCCATGGCCCTTTATGGGGCGCCGGTGTGGGCGCTTAATTTGAGGAAGAGTCCTGCCCGTTACCTCAACGCGTCTCAGAGGGTCATGGCCATCCGGCTGGCCCGGGGATACCGCACGGTCTCTGGCGAGGCCGCGAACCTCCTTGCTGGAATGCCGCCATGGGACCTAGAGGCGAGAGCCCTCGCGCTCATTTATGAATGGCGCGTGGAGGCGCTGCGCCGGGGCGAGACTCTCATGCCACGGCAAATCGCGGTACGGCGGACGGAGCTCCGGCAAGATCTCATGGCGGTATGGAGACAGCGACTGTCACAACCCAGCGCTGGGCACGCCGTAATCCAGGCAATAAGTCCCTTCTTTGAGGAGTGGCTAGAGCGGCGCCAAGGCGTCCTTACCTTCCGCTTGACGCAGGTACTCACCGGACACGGTTGTTTTGGGAGATACCTGTTTCGAATTCGGCGGGAGGTAACGCCCGGGTGTCAACACTGTGAGGATCGTCCGGAGGACACTGTAGAGCATACGGTGGAGGTCTGCCCTGCTTGGGCGGAGCACCGCCGTGTCCTCGTCGAGGCGATCGGCGGCGGCAACCTCTCGCGTCCGGCCCTGGTTCAATCCATGGTCCGGAGCGAGGAGGCATGGGAAGCGGTCACCTCTTTCTGCGAAGCAGTAATGCCAGCGAAAGAGGAGGCCGGACGCATGAGGGAGAGAACCTCTCGCCCCAGCCGCCGCAACAGGAGAACACGCCCCGGGCGTCGAGAGTCGCAGGGCGATTCTCGGCCACCGTAGGCGCGGGTCTGCGGACGGCGAACTTTGGGTGGCTCGCCGTCTGATCAAAACCAGGCCCGGGTCGACGGCGCGTTGTGTTCCACGCGCGCTTCAAAGAGCTGTCAGCACCGTAGACGGGGCCCGCTAGGGCCTGTGCCTGCCGGGGTCGCGGAATTTGTTCGAAAGAGTCACCGCGGCCCTGGAACGCAAAAGGCATTAAGAGGAGCACGGATGGGTTTTAGTCAGTAAGAGTCTGACACTCCCCTCCGCTTCACCCAGAGCGGGAGGAGTCATTTGATGATTTCCCATCCTTAAAAAAAAAAAAAAAAAAAAAAAAAAGATGGCGTTGTGTGAAAGTTGTGAAATATTTAAGTTTCTCACATTTGTTCAAAAATACTAATTGCAAAGATAAGAATTAAAAGTACAGACGCCAGCACATCAAGTTACCCCAATGTGTCAAATTTTCCCAATTGAATATGAACCTTATTCTGTTCGACATTAAGTTGAAAAACGATCAAAGAAATTTGACACATTGGGGTAACTTGATGTGCTGGCGTCTGTACAATAAAATAATTCCAAGTCAACTGAAGTTATATCAAAAATTTGTATTCTAATGTCAGTTAATATAATAATAATAATTCGAGTCATCTCAAAATCTAAGTCACACATTAAAAAAGTCGGTTTAAAATAGGAAGTAAGGACAGACTACTTGTCGCCACAGGTAGTCTGTCCTTACTTCCTATTTTAAACCGACTTTTATAATGTGTGACTTAGATTTTGAGATGACTTTTTAGTCTTTCAAAACAGAACCTATGCAAATATGTCTAAGCAGTAACGCAATTTCAATTAGAATATTACAAGGCACTTTTGTACGTCAAACTTAAGTTAAATTAAAAATCAAAATGATTCCAGTCATTATTGAATACGCATCAATTGCGAAGTCGTTCAACGAACAGTGGAACAAATCGATACGATCGGCTACCGCGTTGATTGTGCGTTAATGTGCTCATATGTATTATGTATGTGAGTCAAGATTTTACTAACGATACCTACAATGTTTCATTTTTGCGACGGGCACTGTTAAATAAAGTAGAAAATTGTGTGTTTTCTTTAAAATCTTTCATATAAATATAGGTAGGTAATTGATAATGCTTCCTCTATCCTCCTAACTTTCTTATTATGCTGTGCCCAACAGGGTCCGGGCGTATAATCTCATTATAAGATTTACATGCGGAAAGCAATAAAAGTATTGAGTATTAACTCGGGAAATCGTCGTTTAGCCTTCTGTCACTTTATACAACACTAACAAGGATAGATAATTAAAATAGTCCAATAAAAAATGCAAAGAAACTGCTTACCCTAAAAGACGATGAACTCTTATGAGTTCGTCGTTATTTTTGAAGTCGGTTTTATAACCGACTTCAAAAATAACACTAAACGGTGTAAAATAACTCTAAATTAGGAAATCTGTGGGTTTGGTACTTTTGTCTTATTCTTGATGGGCCACCGACTTCCGAATTTAGAGTTATTTTACACCGTTTAGTGTTATTTTTGAAGTCGGTTTTATTTTTTGTAAAAAAGTTTTATATTTTTCCATTTTTAGTTGTTCCCATACAAACATTTGCCATGAATTCATTTTATATTGATAATTGTTAACAATACATGTCATTGGTATTTCGTCGCTTCATTCTTCATATATTAGTATAATTACAATGTAGTATCCTTTAGTTTACAGGCAACTTTGCACAATTTTTAGAGAGAATCGACTCGATTTAAATCGTCAACTCGATATTCAATACGCCATGGCGCGCGCGCCATCTTGACTCCATTCCTTTTTTGTGCACGGCAACGAGCGCACGTTTAAAAATGCCAAAACGCAGTGCTGAAGAAAAACTGATATATTATCAAGAAAAAATAAAACAAATAGAAGACAGAGCTAAGAAAAAACGTCGCATACGACGTCCTTTGGATTCGTCAGATGACGAAAACATTACAGGTATGTTATGTTCTAAAATGCAATACATCGGGATTGACTGCGAGTCAATTGCGATAACACGGTTAGCTGCGAGCTACCCGTGCCTTATTTATGCAGAAAAACACGTACTGTCTAAGTGATACACGTTCATCTGCTAGTTATTGTCTGCGAGACAATAAAGTATTTTGCATTATCTCAAACTACCCACATTCATAATTTCGATTATTACTATTATCGAAATCGAAAAATATACCATGATTATTTTCATTTTAGGTATATCGAATGCCGAAGGCCTTCATTATGAGCCACCCGCACAAGCTACGCCGATATTAATAGAGGCTCCAACCATCTTAAACGAAGTACAGGAAAATACTCTGGCTTCGACTGAGGCCTCATCGGAACCAAGCCTAGACCCAGAGCTGTTATCAGCTCTTGGTGCATCTACTTCGGAGATTCCTGACTTTGGAGACCCCATCCATGACAGCTTGGCTAACCTATGGCTCCCCATATTAAAAAAGGGCTTATCTAAAGAAGATAAGGGTAATCTTATGAAAGAATACCTGATACCCTCAAATTGCAAATTATTGCAAGCACCTAAGCTTAACGCTGAAATTTTAGCCGCAGTGGCAGAGGTCGTGAGAAACCGAGATAAAAAACTTGATAGTTTTCAACAGTCTCTCGGTGCGGGTACATCAGCCATAAATCGTGCCATGGACATTATGCTAAAAACTGAAGACAAAGTCCGTGCCTTGAAGTGTCTTAGCGACGGATGTCGCCTACTGACGGACTTACACCATTCTTTTTCTAACGATAGAAAAAAGTTAATCACGCCTAGTTTAGAAAAGAACTTCCTGCACATAATACAGGATACCGAACGTGATGAGACGCTTTTTGGTAATTCACTTGCTGAAAAAATCAAAGCGAGTAAAGCCATCGAAAAGCAAGGATTACAAATAAGGAAGGTGGCAGCTCAGAAAACCACTACCACTACTTCTCAGACGTCGGTCACCCGTCCTACACATCAGGGAAATTGGACAGGACCTCCTCGTTACCCGTCATTCAGGGGGGGGGCGGGGAGGTCAGCGGAAACCTGCGCCAGCAGCTCGCAGGCCTTACCCCTCCACGACGACGAACCAGGCGCCCTCGAAGTACTTCAACCAAGCCAAGAACCGTACCAACACGCAGTAATGCCGCAGGTACACGCTGGCAGACTATCATTTTATTTTAACTGTTGGCTTAATATAACTAGTAACTGTGTTATTCTAAACTGGATTAAGCAAGGATATACAATCCCATTTTCTAAAAACGTTATTCAAGCAGTCGTTCCGCGTTCTACGTTCCGCTATAACGATAGTCTTGAAATGTCTAACGCCATTCAAAAACTACTTCAATTAGGAGCTGTATCGCCTTGCACTCCATGTGACGACCAATATATTTCTAGAATATTCTTAGCTCCCAAGCCAAATGGCAGTAAAAGATTTATTCTTAACTTGAAACCTTTAAATAAATTAATTACAAAATCACACTTTAAAATGGAAGATTATAGGACGGCCTGTAAACTTATACCACATGATGGTTATTTAGCTTCGATTGACCTCAAAGAAGCCTATCTTTTGATTTCAATTAATCCTTCAGATAGAAAATACCTCAGATTTGAGTTTCAACACCCTAATTCTAATGAGATAATTACAAGAATTTAAGTCTATGCCCTATGGACTTTCTGTTGCTCCGAGGGTTTTTACCAAAGTAATGAGGGAGGTAATTACCTTCCTACGAAGTCAGGATCACAAATCGGTAATTTATTTAGATGACATTTTGTGTATAGGCGACAAATTTGATGAATGCACGAATAACGTGAATTATACACTAAAATTGTTAAATAATTTAGGCTTCGTAGTTAACTATGAAAAAAGCTCATTGCACCCTAAAAAAGTTGCTAAGTTTTTAGGTTTTATTTACAACACTAATAAGTTAACGTTATCATTGCCTTCCGAAAAATGTAACAATATTAGCCAACTAGTACAAAAAATTTCCCGTTTACCGAGATGTACTATTCGCGATTTCGCTAAGTTAATTGGTGTTCTTATATCAGCGTGCCCGGCCGCTAAATATGGATTCTTGTATACAAAAATTTTAGAAAGGTACAAATTCCTTGCATTACAGGAATATGAAAATAAATATGACACTAAAATTAGACTTCCGAAAATAATCTTAGAAGACCTTAATTGGTGGAAAGATAATATATTTACAACATTTTCCAGTTTTGCAAAATCCGAATACAAATATGAAATATATACTGACGCCTCTCGAACGGGTTGGGGCGCAGTTTGTAAAGATAGACGAGCGAATGGGACATGGAAAGCGGCTGAAAAAGAACACCACATTAACTATTTAGAATTGTTAGCAGTTTTTTTAGGGTTAAAGAGCCTTGTTAAACATGAAACTAATTGTTCGATATTATTAAGGGTCGATAACACCACCGCTCTAAGCTACGTGAATAGGATGGGAGGCATTCAATTTCCCCATTTAAATGATTTGACGAGAACCATTTGGCAATGGTGCGAGAAGAGAAATATTTGGATTTTCGCTTCGTATGTAAATACAAATGACAACTACGCAGACGCAGAGTCTAGAAAAATTAACCCGGATACCGAATGGGAACTGTCCGAGGATTCCTACCGAACAATAGTTGAAATTTTCGGCTATCCGGAAATCGACCTTTTTGCTTCTCGCAACAATACCAAATGTGACGTCTTCATTTCTTGGAAACCTGACCCAGACGCCCTCACCGTCGATGCATTTACCATAAACTGGAAACCGCACTATTTTTATGCATTTCCGCCTTTTTCATTAATTTTGAAATGTTTACGAAAAATTATCGACGACGAAGCTACTGGTATACTGGTATTCCCACATTGGCCTTCCCAGCCATGGTTTCCCCTCCTAAACAACTTACGAGTGTCAAACATACATTTTTTCAACCCCAATAAGTCTCTGTTGCAATCTCATTACAGGGACCATCACCCCCTGAATACGAACCTTACCCTGGGTGTCGCGAAGCTCTGCGGGCGGCGTTCACGCGCCGCGGCACCCCGACACCGGCACTCGACTTAATGTTGGCGTCGCTGTCCGAAAACACTTTTAAGCAATATGGCGTAACTTTAAAGCTCTGGTGGCAGTTTTGTATTGACAATAATAGCAAGGTGCACAATGATTCTATTGCATTAGTGCTTATCTTTTTAACAGAACAGTTTAGTAAAGGGTGTTCTTATGGCTCTCTCAATAGTCATCGCTCAGCGTTGTCTCTGTTTCTAGGCGATACGATCGGATCTGACGATCGAATTAAACGACTTCTTAAAGGGGCATATAAACTCAAGCCCAATCGTCCTAGGTATACATATACTTGGGACCCTCAAGTTGTACTTAATTATGTTTGTAACTGGCAGCCAAATTTACAACTAAATATTGATAAAATTACGAAAAAATTTACAATTTTACTAGCACTATGCACCGCGCATAGGGTGCAAACTCTTTCGCTGATTAAACTAGAAAATATAAAAATAGTTCAGAACGGTATTAAGATAGTTATATCCGACATAATTAAAACCTCTGCCCCCGGTCGCGAACACCCAGTTTTGTTTTTACCGTATTTTCGGGATAATATTAATATCTGTCCCGCTTCAGTCCTCAAGGATTATATTTTTGTTACAAAAAAATTGAGGGCCTCGAATGTGGGTAACCTGCTTTTGACAACAAAGCGACCACACCGAGCTGCCACAGCTCAGTCCATCAGCCGCTGGATAAAGCAGGTGTTGTCGGAGAGCGGCGTGGACACACGCACGTTCAGCGCGCACAGCACGCGGCACGCCGCCACGTCCGCCGCCTGCTGTGCGGGGCTGAGCGTAGACGCGATCAGGAAGACGGCCGGCTGGACTGGCACGTCCACAGCTTTTGCCCGTTTTTATAACAGGCCTATTTTAGATTCAGATGAAAGCGACTTTGCAAGGGCAGTCGTTCTTTCATCCACCTAGTTGATTATTTATATAAAATCAATCATAAATAGTTATTAATTAGCTTATAGAGTACTTTTAGTTCAAAATGATTTTGTTACTCCTAGAAGTTGTTCGATTATTAAGGAAATAAATACAACCGTTCAAAATAAAATAACTTCTTGTTTTTATTTTTTTTCTGTTGTTAAGTAAAACAAATCTTCCTTCTCTGAACATCTACATTGTAATTATACTAATATATGAAGAATGAAGCGACGAAATACCAATAGATGATCAAACGAACTTCAGTGAAGTTCGATCACTATTGTATGAGTCGCTTCATTCGAATATATTAGTTACCCAGCCCTCCCTATAAAATAAAACACAGACATTGGTTTAATTAGATACCCAAATTAAGGAAGCTTTGTTTCCAAAATCTCTGAAAACAATGAAGTCAAGATGGCGCGCGCGCCATGGCGTATTGAACATCGAGTTGACGATTTAAATCGAGTCGATTCTCTCTAAAAATTGTGCAAAGTTGCCTGTAAACTAAAGGATACTACATTGTAATTATACTAATATATTCGAATGAAGCGACTCATACAATAGTGATCGAACTTCACTGAAGTTCGTTTGATCATCTATTATAATAGGGTTATACACCTTACCCTAATAAATGAAACTTAACATACCTAACTGTCGAAATCTAGGTATATTGAACACATCTGTCTACCCCTCTGAGCATACTGGCTTGATGATACGTTATGATGTTGTATAAACAATAAACATCCAAGCGATTCCAGCAGTCACGATAGATTTGCCGTCTATTTTTGAAGAGTTCCCTTGTATATCTCCGAAGATCAGCACCAGATCTTCACCAAATTAAAATGGGACCACTTCAAGAGTCTACTCTTTCAAACAAAAAAAGAATTTCGAGAATCGGTCCACAAATGGCGGAGAAATCAGGTAACATACAAAAAAAAAAAAAAAAGTACATACACACGAACATAGAACCTCCTCCTTTTTTTGAAGTCGGTTAAAAAAAGTAGCTTCACCTCAATAAATCGTGACGTCATCAAGATTTCAACACTATCCAATTTAGCTGAAACAAGCCTGGGATTTACGTCCTGACGTTCAGAGAGAATAGATTTTAGAATCACCTGCGTTTGAGTGGCAAACTTGTGTATTCAATAGAATAACATAACATCACGCCCGTAATTCACGAGGGGCTAGGCAGAGGTGTACCTGGTAGTACACCCACATTTCGACAGTTATGTTTAAGTCCCGTGTAATAGGGGGCGAGCCTATTGCTATCAATCGGGTACAAATCCTGACTCGGGGCTGCTACTGAAAAAATCCTGATGAAAAACTCAATAAATATAATGTACTGGATGTAATTTATCTAAAACTAGCAGACGTTACGCGGTTTCACCCGCGTTGTTCCCGGTCCCGTGGGAATACAGGGATAAAAATTAGCCTATATCACCCGGGGATAGTGTAGCTTCACAACGGTGAAAGAATTTTTCAAATCGGTCCAGTAGTTTCGGAGCCTATTCAATGCAAACAAACAAACAATCAAACCTGTCCTCTTTATAATATTAGTATAGATATGTATGTATTTAGAAATATATGTTTATCAGCTATTTAGTACCCATAACACAAGCTCTCAAGCTTAACTTGGGACTAAATGGTGTTGTGTGAAAAGTTGTGAAATATTTGTGGAATATTTTAATTTTAATATTGAATAACACTTTGATGAGCCGGGGATCGAGTCTGGGACCTCATGCTCGGCAGTAGCGCTTGTGGCAGTTTAATTAACTACTGATGATTTTAGGTACAAGTTAAATAAAATATTATGATTCTAGTTGCCCCTTCCAAAAGGTAGTTTTGTATGGGAAAGAATAGATTTTTACAATATAGAATGGAATGGATTTTTTTTATTTTAGTTTCTCAGTTTTTTTGTAAGTTTCTCTGTTTAACATTATTGAAGAAATGTAGGTGCACTGCAGTGCTGCACTTAATTTTTCATGAGGTGACTTTTACTCAATCGACCGGCAATATACCTCTGCTTAATCCTGTGGGGAATACAGGTGTGATGTTATGGGAAAACATTAAGATCAACGAACTGATTAACTCTAAAATAGAACCATTTGTCACGTCAGTCATAAATCTTGTTAACGCAAACACAAAAGTTAATGTTGACACATTCATTTGGTGAGACAAGATAAATTGTAATTTATTATCAAATTCCATGTCTTGTTGCCATATATCCTTCTATAGATATTCGTTTTTTCATTATTTTGAAGGAGAGATCAAGGTAGATTACTAGGTCACTTACCTTTAGGTGGAGCTTAAAATGTATACTTATCATTTTGACTCATGACGGTAAATTACTGAGGTATTCCTCGAAGCGCTACTATTTTGAGGCGCACCTTTTAGGAGCGTTCCCGTTAGAAATTAATTTTTTTTTTTTTTTTTCTAGGAAAAAAAAAACAAATATTTTTATTAGGAGCGCTCCGAGGAATAAAATAGGAGCGCCTCATTAGGAGCGCCTCAAAATAGTAGCGCTTCGAGGAATACCTCAAATTACTACATTGACGGTAGGTAACAACTATATTACGATGATCATGCCATTCTTAGCCATTTTTAATACATACACACATTCATACATAAACAAACGCCTATTTCCTATGGGGGTAAGAGTAAAGAAGGCCAGAGATACGATTCGAAAGAAAAAAAAACCGTTAAAAATATACTATTACCGAGTGATATAGGCTATATATTATATTTCGTTTTCCAAGCTAAAAGGTTGTGTAAAGGGAATGTTAAAGTTTTAAGGTTAAAGATACATACATTTAATTTTGTATAGGTACTAAATAAAAGACTGGACAAACATTCATAAAATAAGTGTTCAATGGGTGGTCTTATCTCAGAGGGCGATCAGTTACAGACAGCCTTTAGATGAACCGAAACAAAGTACGAGTTTTATGTGCGATAAGAGTATTTTCTATTTTAGATACTGGTCAAGTCTGTTTCGAGCTACGCGTAGTGTAGGATTCCGTAGGTTCCCACCACAATATGCTACACCTAACACAAAGTTTTTTGTTGTTATTAATTTATGCTTACTGCTACTGTAATTTTTTTATTAAATGTCCTAAAACAATTGTTAAGACGACAGAGAAACACACACAACATTTACTGTAACAAAAAATTGTTCTTTGAAGTCTAATATTTCACAAAAGTATCCATTAAACAAAAAGTTTTCATGACTTTTTGAAAATCTATACTTCACATAAAAAATCCCATCCCCATGTTGAAATAGGTACTTATTTATTTAAGACAATTCTGTATTTTATAATATTTTCACCTTGGTATTTTACCCAAATTACAGCTTTCTAGTTATAAGAGGTTCCAAGCTAAGTTGCGGACAGATGGACAAAAACATGGACGGACGGACATGGTGAAACTTTAAGGGTTCCTTGTTGGCCGCGGAACCCTAAAGTGGATCGAATTTACGTAACGTTTACGTCGCGCGTTCGTATGTTTATTTTTATTATGCATTGTTAAGGGGATCTGTCGTAGATACGTCGTTACAACGTTGATACAGTAGGTACAATCCTCTTAAAACTTTTATAGTTATATGATACTACACAAATTTTACGCCGTGCCTCAGAAAGCATCATTTGTCAATCTTTGACGGTCGTTACAAGTAGTCAGAATCGTGAAACTCTGTCCAGTCTAACCAAAGTCGTTTCGTGTTATCCATTTACTGAGTTGTGAAGGTCGCCTAGGCAGTTACTCCATGTAAAACACTGGTATTCCGCTGCATCCTGATAAGCTGGAAGCCAACCCGTACCAGTGGGGAAAAAAATAGGAAAAGTATTTATTTTCTCAAGAAAATGTTTTTTATGATATCTTTGATGTTACTTAGCTCAATATCGTAGACAGTAAAAAGAAAAATATCATGACGTCGGCTGGAGTTGGCTTTCATATTAACCATATGTAGCTGAATACCAGTCAATATTTTACTTAATAATAATAATAATGATTGGCCGGCCAGAGTGAACTCTGACCAGGAACGGAGCTCCCACCTCTTTCTTGCCTTAGTTGGCCGGCTAGAGTGGAGATTCGCAAGAGCAAACGTGCTCGGAGGAAGGAAGCATTCCAGTAAGGTGCTGGTAGGATCTTGACCGTACTTCCGGGATTGTCCCGATAGCCGTAGAATGCCGCTCCACTCTTTTAGCACCTCAGAACATGTTGCCCTCTTGTCGCTACGTCACTATGTGCTAGCGGCCGTTGTAGAGGGCCCATTATTGAGTGTGCAAGTCACCTCCAGTCATTTAATCCGTGTATATGTAACATTGATAAGGCAGGGTCTTTCATAGTTCTAGGTATTCAGTCCAATTTAGCTACCCTAACCTATAGTCTAGTACTTTTGTTACCATATTCTGCAATTGTCTTACTCCAGTCGTAGGTTTTCCTTGAGTGCACTTGTCTAGTGCATACATGGAAAATCTGCGATTGGTGCCTCAATTCTTTAAAAACGACAAAGGGCCTCTGCGAGTTGGCTTCGGCTCCTCGTACGCCTTCCAAAGGTCCGGAACCCAAGGGTTCCGTGAAATAACAAGGAATAATAATAATGTTTATTTATCACCAAACATACATAGATACATCAAAAGAAAACCATACATAACAGCTTAACTCTAGAGGGCATAAATCTATGTGCAGACAATGTAAACCCTGCCTCTTTCACAAGGAACACCTGTATTGTAAGAGTCAGTGAAAAACTTAACGAGACTGCCCATAGCTGCACATCCCAAATACTGTATAACACAATACCACTTGCAAAGATTACCTGATATCTGTCAATAGCAGACGTACTTTCTGAGGCACAAAGGCAGGTCACTCATCAACGGACCGACCTTGATAAGCGTTGCATGAACATTAAAATCGACCCTGTTAATTCTTGGACACGACCTCTAGTTCAAAAAAATACAGTAAACACTCCTTGCTTATGACAGTTCGGTTTAAGTAAGTTAATTTCTAGAATTACCATATTGCACATAAGTTTAATAAATACTTAAATGCAACAACTTGGCACTTTATTAAGTACAAAGACATGAAAGTCACAAGAACACAATTAAACTTATTCAACCCGACATTCGAACAGCATGTCTTCACACTTCCGAATCCAAGAAATTCGATTCTATTCGAAACATTAAATCGATATGCGTCGGAGATTAAATGTCAAGTGCGAGACTCGAGCGAGTCAGAGTAAAGTCGAGAATCGAGAACTCGAGCTAAGAACACTCGAGCGATTTCGAGCGACAATCTAATACCAACAGTCGTCGCAGAGTTGGGTCTATTCAAATAGTTTTGATACTTCACGTCAGAGCCAGTAGCTGTGATTTAAACAGGGTTTATAGTTCCCCGTAGTTTGATTAGTTTCAATGTTCGAGATTTTAGGCGCGCTAATTGTTCGTTGTGGGATTCGATTTTTGAAACGTGTGAGAGGCTTCTGTTTATTGAAATATCTCGTTAATTAATTCCCATGAAATGAAATGGTACAAAATAGATATCTGCTAAATAATAATGGAAACATCTATGCACTCCCATTCGTGCTGCAAAGGAAATAAATGAACCCACCGAAACATTTCATGTCAAATGTTGCCAAGACGACCACATAAGGTTTGCCCTATAAAAAAGATATCAGTTCTCATGTAGAGCCAAGCTTCTGAATCTACACGGCCTAACCTACCGACCCTAACTTCGCAAATTCTACATAGTTATCAGTATAAATGTATGGCTTCGCCGTTTCGCTACCGTCGTGGAGGTGATGCAAATATTTAGTTTCTGAAGTAAGTAACGAAACAGCCAAGCTATACATTTATACTGATATGTAGAATTTGCTTTTTTTCTTTGATGGTTTACTGATTACCATAAGCGACAAATCAGGGCGATATTTCGCTCTTAAGCGGTTATATTATTTCATACAAACTTCCGACCCCCCCCCCCCCCCATTTTTAGGGGACGGGGGCGAAAGTTATGACTACTAAACTTAGATTACATACCAAATTTCAGCTTTCCAGCACTTCAGGAAGTACCCAAACATTTTGATGATCATCAGTGTGTCAGTGTGCCGGTGAAGAAATCGGTGTTTTTAGATATCAATAAAATCTAAAGTATTAGAGCTATTTAATTGAGACTTTGTATGTTTAATTAGTCTATAAATGACATCATCTTGAGAATATGAACTCTCCTCTGGTACATCGGAAACCAACTCTATGAGGATTCAAAAAAACGACGAAACACTTCGAGAAAAGCTAGTGCCCATGCGCTTCGCTTGGCTCGTCTTGATGGGGGCACTCCCGTGCCTCCAAATTTGATGTGAAGGAGAAAGGAGTAAATGATAGTATGACGATTCATAATTATCATCCAACCATCTTTTCTTTGGTCTACCTCTACCCCTCCATCTATCAACACTCAAATTCATCACTCTTTTACGCTGGATATTAATAATCTATCTCGGTTGCTATCTTGATCCCGATCTTTGTCTGTAACCAATCAACGACCGAATTCGCCTATCCGAGTCTTAAAGATGTCCAATCAGAAGCAGCCGTCAAAAACAAAGGATCGGGATTGGGATTGAGATAGAATATTAATATCGGGCGTTAGTCACATGTGGTCCATCCCTATTGCAAGGAATGTCAAAAAATCTAAAGGTAATATTAGTAGGCAATTATATCCAGTGCGGTAAGGCAAGCAAACCACGGTTGAAATTGAATGGAACCACAAACCCAGGTATCTAATTTGAAATCGTTACTCTGTACACTAAGAATTTCTTTGAACTATTGTTGCCACAGACCCATTCATTTTAAACTTGAAATTCAATTAGCTTTGCAAATAATTTCTTTAGTGCTTTCAAACTGTCTGAATCTATCAGTTTTATGGATAGATGGAAAAGAAAATAATATATTTATGAATTAGGAAAATAGACTAGAATTCACTGAAGAATCCACTAGGTACAGAACTCATTACATCAAGATCTGTCTTTCTTATAGAAAGACAGAGATAGTTTTTCAACTTTATTACGAAGGAACAAGGTTCATGTTTCATTGGGTAAATTTGAAATTTTGACAATTTAGCACACAACAAAGTAAAGAAGATGGCGTCCGGCGGTTTTCCTTTGAAATGCGCTCCCTCTGAACATCAGGATGGCAACCAGTCGGTACACATTTAAAATGAAAGTTCGTGAACATATGCACAAGATGTTGGCAGGTTCATCTCAGAGTTGATTGTTATTTAATTTCATTTTTCTCTATAAAAGTATTTTTATCTCTCTTGACTATGTATTTATTTTGTTTTAGTCTGTATGTATCTGTGTATTTATTTTATGTGTCACTTATTATTTTGTCCGTCATTTTTACCCTGTTGCACCTACCTCGTGCCATCTCTGCACCAGGTAGAAAATGCCTAAAGCAGTCCACCTTTGTACACTGCCTTTTACTAGTGCATAGTTTTAATAAATAAATTGGTTAATAAATTAACAACAAAAAAACACACAGCCGGATTGATAACCTCCTAAATTTTTTGTAAGTCAGTTAAAAATACATTTGAATCATTAATAAACAGCAGCAAATGCTTTACGAACTTTACATTCTCATTGTAACTCCTTTTAATCTGTGCCCTACAAATGAATAAAAACAATTGAAAACAACTGACAATATTATTCCAAGTTGCAGCCCAGCTGCATAAAATTATGCTTCATTTTAATATCAATTTAGAATTACAGCAGGCTACATTTGCATTTTGGCTAGCGAATGGAAATTGCTGCTTAGGCGTGAACATTAAATATTCGCGTTGACGCGCAGTTTAGGGTTTCGTTTATATTTCAAATAGTAAATCAACAATACCTATACAGCCGGTGCATTTTGCAAATTCAATCCAACCCAAGTTAATTAAAGCAAGCTGTCAATCCTAGCATTAGTATGGAATGACAGGTCACTTTGCCATCTCGTCTATATAATCAAGAAACTCCTGTTATGGAGTTTCTTGCCCATTCTTCTCCAGGTCAAGCTTCCTTATGGAAGAAACTACTGGAATCATCTATACATTTTGCTTAACTTGTAAGTTTGAGGTTCAAAAGTGTCTTTTAATGGCCAAATTGAAATATACATAATTATATTTTGACTTTGTCTTATAGTGTAGGTGAAGTGCAGGACAGTGAGCTGTCATCTCATCCTAATGCTAGGCATTGACTGTTTACTTCACGCTCACTACACATGAGGTAATTTTTACAAAAAAGCCCGGCTGGCGTGTTTTACATTTATACGAATTTATGCTGTCAACAAATATTATTATGTCCTCGGGTTTGTATATTAATAATAGATTTACTGACTCATAAAAAAAGCTTTCTTGTACATGTTTAAATACAGTTTTATCAAATATATGTACAAATCTTCAAATATGTGGGTGAGCACTGCTCTTCTAGCTAGGTCATACAACCTGTGTTAAGGAAAAGCAGTCCGTTCTCCTAAGGTATTATGACTTAAAGTTACATAGCGATGTTACTGTTACTTGTCCAGAAACTTGTATGGTAAGGTATTCATTGTTAAGGCTGCTTCTCTTATCTAGTTATTGCAAACGTTACTACTAAGTTTTTGTTTTTTTTATACCACGACGACGGTGGCAAACAAGCTTACGGCCCGCCTGATGGTAAGCGGTTACCGTAGCCAATGGACACTTGTAACACCAGGGGCGCCACACGCGCGTTGCCGACCCTTTAAAAACCTAAGTATCAGGTTCTGGGTTCAATTTACATTACGGGCAAAAGGTTATTGTGAGTTGACATTTGGAAGAGTTTTTCAGTAGCAGCCTGTTGTCATGATTTGTACCCAGTGGTCTCACTTCTTATTATATGGTACTTAAACATAACTGGTGGGTGTACTTATAGGTACCACCTCTGCTTTGTTTTTCGGGGAATAAAGGCGTGACTTAGCGTATCAATGTATTCTTCACGTAGATACCTACACCTATTATCATGTTCTCGGAATTGTCTATAAGTATAGAAAAATCGTTGTTCAAGCTTTGTGTACACATTCAATTATAGTCCTCTAAATAGTCTGGATGAAGTTTTTGTTAAATTTTTGTAATATAAAATAATGTTTCTAGACTTTATAAGAGACTTTGGATCTCTTTGTTTCAGTGTTTTGTTTTTCAGAGTAGTAAGATAGCTTATCACCGACTCAGTTTAGAAAATAATTTTCCTTGTCTGATTTGTAAAAATGATTATTAGAAAAATTATCATCTATTTTTGATGATTTTCGATTGTACATCAATGACCACTAATTTAACCAATTACCAGGTACCTTATTCCCAGTCTCCATTTAAAATACTGGTAGTAAGCTGCATCTAGTTGGGCTCGAAGCTGACCCTTAGAAAGTTGGTCAAAGGCTGGTCATATGATGATGATAACACACTCCATTTCGTTCATACACCTATTCATACACGCAAGTCAGTAGCGGTTGTGATTCTAACCACGTAGTTACAAATTCAACATATGCCACTACCAAACAAATTTTTGTTTAGTGCGAAAATATTTGTCCGAACAAATAAACAAGTGGAGCATTTGCGAATCATATTTCGAGAAAAAGGTCCACAATAACGAAAACTGCAAGTATATTCAGAAAGGGATAAGGGTTATTTGTATTCAATTCGATATTGACAAATAATATATTCGATATGTTAGTAAATAGACTTTTTCCCCAGATAGGTATTGAGAAAGTGATCCCAATCTTAGGGATCCGTTGCCAAATTGGACACATGAAAGCCTGTCTTGCCTGTCTGTCTGTACGTTAGAGTGTTATTTTACTTGAAGACTATTATTAGTACTACATTTATGTAATTTAGAACGGTTTGGTTTGTATTTAACGCACCGCTAATTATTGGTAGGTATAGTAAAATAATGAAAAAGATTAATTAATTAAGTGAACAAGTTTGTAACAGAAGAAATTACAAAATATTTTCTGTGCTCGTGATGGATAGTGTGTGTGAAGTAGATCTCATTATTTTTAAGTCACCATATTTCATTTTATTTAACGAAAAAAAAAACCAAATCAAAAGTTATTTATTTATATTAGACTGATAATCAGCACTTTTTGAACGTCTAAATTGCAAAAGACAGTCCCCCAAAAAGCCTGCGCTTTGCCACTTCCTGGTGTTTTTGCTGGGAAAATTGGCGGAACAAACTCCGCAGAAAATTGTATTTGATTAGGTCAATCGTTGGTAAGACACAGAGCAATGTTTTGCATGCAAATAATATTCAGTCCAACTACAGAACCGTCACTTTGCGTCGTCTGACACGCACTTGGCCAATTTTTATAGTAAACGTTTTTGTTATTCAATAGGTACCTATTATTAAGAACCAATCTAAAAGTTCTGATCGTTCAAAATCAAGACTTACCTGAAGGTAATTTTGATTACTTACGTGAATGTCTTGCCAACAAAATAACGGGTGTGTAACGATTGTCATAACAACAAAATATCTAACGTTCATTTGACATAATTTCAGTTAACATAATTTTGTTTAACATAACGATCAGTTGACATAATGAATTGTTGATATAATTTCATTTTACCTAATTTCATATGACATAATGAACATTTCCTATAATGCACATTTCACATAATATTCATTTAGCATATTATTCATTTACTATAATATTCATAATCTCTAAGTAACTTTAACGCGCGAAGGCGAGCGAGCGAAGCGAGTGTGCCGCGGCAGCGGCCGCCAAGCGCCAGATCCCTTCTATTGTTGGTGAATCATGTTGGTTAGGTTAGGTTAAAACCATGACTATTAGCGCGCGAAGGCGAGCGAGCGAAGCGAGCGGGCCGCGGCAGCGGCCGCCAAGCGCCAGATCTCTTCGATTGTTGGTGAATCATTTAGGTTAGGTGAGGTTATTACAGTATGATGTTTTCTGATATTTACTTATTCACTACATAGTTTGGGCAGAAAATGAGTAAATATGAAAATTAGGTCAACTGAACGTTATATTAAAAGAATATTATACATATTGAAAATTATACAAAATGAACGTTATACTAAATGTTATTATGTTAAATGAATATTATATGATTTGAAACATTAGGTCATATGAATTTATGTCATTTGATATTATGTCATATGAAAATTATGTCATGTGAACGTTAGTTCAAGTGAAATTAGAGCATTTGTTATTATGCCAAACATTACACACCCCAAAATAACAGACTCTAATGTCATGTGGCCATAAAATTTATATCTGAAAGAAGCTTGCTTCATAGATTATTCCATTTTACATTCCGCTCAATTTCAATGAAGATTTATAAGAGAACAAATAAGACTTTTTCTAATTAAACTGTCAACGAAAGAATAACGATTATTCAAAATTATTTCAGAGTAAAATTAAAACAGAAAGATTTTATAACTAAGATGTCATGATTATCTTTTTAGATTTCGTATTCTAAAAAAAAGATTTGTCAAAGATATCGAAGATTAGAAAAAAAAAAGCAAATGCGTCATCTCTCATGCATGAGAACGTGGGTGTGACTTTATTAAAATGTATTTTCTAAGTTTATCTTAGACATCCCTGACTTAAAAGAAAGAAAGAAAAAAATGTGTTTCGGCTATACAGAAAAATAAATACACAAAAAATATACATACATACATAAACTCACGCCTTTTTCCCATGGGGGTAGGCAGAAACTACAGAGCGCCATATGCTACGATTCTTACATACTTCTTTTGCTTCGTTTACATTCATACATGTTGTCATACACACACGCCGGTTGCGAGTACTACGCACCTGACCTTTCTGAAGAACCTCACCAATAAGGTCTATGTATGTCCTTCTAGGGCGTCCCCTCCCGGCGTTCCCACTTACATCTGCCTTGTAAATACCTTTCGTTAGTCGCCTTTCATCCATCCTTTCGACGTGACCAAACCATCTAAGCATACTCTTTTAAATTTTTGTTACTACATCTTCTTTTAAACCACAACGTTGCTTTATCACATCATTCCTTAATCTGTCATTCATTGTTACGCCACACATACTTCGCAAGGAACGCATTTCTACAGCATTTATTCTATTTTCATGTCTTTTTTGCCACGCCCTACATTCACTTCCATACGTTAGTGTAGGCACCAGCACACCAGCACAAAAAATATAATAACTCAAATTTTTCGTTGATGGTGAGAAAAAAAATAGATTTCACCCATTCTGAAACATTTTAGCATTTTTCATTTAGATAAGTTTTAAGGAGAACCCAGAACTAAATCTTTTTTTTAAATTGAATTTTCATTTGTTGCGCTCACCTAAACTATTGGTTGTTTCAATTCACTAAAAAAAGGTCCAACATACAAATAAAAAAAAAACAAATCAACCAAAAATAAATATCAAATCGTTGACTACCTCGTTGGCTAGTGGTCGATAGCATTGCTGAGAATGAGGTCTGGGGTTTGAACCCCGAGTTGGGAAATGTGTTCCATTTAGAATTTCTCAGTAGCCGTAGTCAGAATTTGTGTCTGTGTTTAATGTGCACCAAATTAATGGTTTATCCATCTCTCATACAATATGGTTCTTATTCATAAGGCTACTCAGTAAAATACTTCAGGTTGTATGATATAAATGAGAACCATTTACGGTAACGGGGCTACGGTTGGCTCTTACTCACCATAAGCCTATGGGAAGGTACTTTATTTTATTTCAGCCCTTTACTTATGGCCACCATTAGCGTTCTGACTTCGTTCAATACGTTTTATTTCGTCTGATTTATTTTTTCTTTCTACGAAAAGATTCTTTTGAAATGGAGTCTATGAGTATTCGGTTAAGATCTTTTTGAATTTTATTTTTTAGACCATTAAATTAAGAAAACGGCTCAAATTGTCACATGATAGATGAATTGAGAAGACATTTTTGTCACATATCATGTCATCCAAGATGGCGCTGCATTCTAAATTGTGACTATCTTTTTGTAAGTTTTCCATTGTTATAATGGTAGTTTTGTTTAATAGATAAAATAAAGCCTGTGTCACTCTCCAGGACTTGAACTATCTCAGAAATCTAGATGTAATATCCTTATGACAATTTGACCAACCTAGCAATTGAATTTGCGACTTCATAACACACCTTTAGATCAACGAGGTAGTTATAGTGGTGAGGAAGGCATACTCGTAGATAAGAAGTACAGAAAACCTACCCCAAACTTCAACTCAACTTTTCCCAATTGACACACCTACCCCAAAGGTTGATGTGCTGGCGTCTGTACCATGACAGAGTACCGCTACCATGTATTTTATATCCACTTAATTATATACTTATCCACTACAATAATTATTTTGAAATACATTGAACTATCTTAGTACCTAGGTCTAATATGTTGTTTGTTTAATTTTTTTTTGTCTACGCCAGCACATCAACCTACCCCAATGTGTCAAATTTCTTTGATATGTTTTCAACTTTATTCTAAACAAAATAAGGTTCATGTTCAATTCAGAAGATTTGTCAGTTTTGGGGTAGATTGATGTGCTGGCGTCTGTACATCGTATTCATATTCAATTATAATGTGTTTTTTATTGTTTACGAAATATTGTGAAACTATTTTGAAAGAGTAAGTATGGAGTTTCTTGCCCACTCTTCTCCATACGAAACTATCTTTTGGAAGGAACCACTAGAACCATTATATTTTATTTAACTTGTAAGTTGGACGTTCAAAAGCGCGTTTTGAATGACCTAATTGAAATAAATAATTTGACTTTGATGAAGCATACAATTTCTCTCTTATTAACATATTATTCACTTCATTAAATGTTGTGATACGAGATGCCCTATGCCTTCGGTATACGATGCCCTTCATACCGAAAGAGACAGAAGCAGATGGAGGAACATAGTGAAGAAAAAGGTGATGAAGCAGGGTGGTCACGACCCTCAGCATTGAGGAGTACGACGCAAAGAGGAGGGAAATGTTGTGATGAGAAGGCTCTTTCAGTTTCTACTTAACTTAAAAGAACTTAAACATGATTGGCGTAATGTCTACATACAAACTAATGGACAGATACAAGTCTACCGATCCTTAAACACAACACAGGCGTTAATATATTGTTGTAATTAATACACTGTTAACTATAAACTGAAACGTATTGACTGTAACCTCATTAATATTTATCGAGACTGCCTAAGCTGTCATGAATGTAATAATTAATAATGTACAATATGGATATTGAAAACAGAACTTTGACAGGGGTTGGTAAAATATAAGCTGCCTTTTGTCTGTACGCCAGTTTCATTATATACCATCATTTTGATGGTAATGATGAACGGGTTTGTAGCACAATAATAGCAGCCGCTCAGGCCGATCGCAAGTTAAGCTACTCTTGCCGAGGTTAGTCTGCAGATGGACGAACAATTAACAAAAACTATTGCCTCGTTGGTCAAGAGGTCGCAACGCTACTGCTGAGCATGAGGATCCGGGTACGATCCGGATCCGGGAAAGGCATTATTGAGTTTTTCCATCCGAAAGAACACCGGCGAGGGAATTGTTGATGAAATTATTAAGCGTCTACGTATGTCAACGTAATAGATACCAACGAAATAATTTACTAAGTTTTATCAAATCAATCATAACGCCTATCAAAGTCTGGAAAAAAAATCTTCATAATTGAGAGCTTAATTGACTAGATTATTGATGAAATAAATAATCATAATAGCTTTGTGTTTTTTTCTTTCTGGCTTGAGATCATGGCTTTTGGATTAGCTATACTTTTAAAGTTGCCATATAATATAAATCTTAGTCAAGTTGCTTAAAATGATGGGCTTTACATAATGCATTAATATACTTAGGAAATATATGTCTGCATCAGAATACAAATGTTAAAATAAACACGATTGTTTGTGCTAAGATTACAGCGGACATTGCCTATTACAGTCATAGCCTCTAAAACTTAGAAATAAAATATCTTTAATTCCTGACTTCCTATAAAAGTATAACCATCGAAAAAAACTGTTCAGAAATTCAAACTCTATACTTTTAGATATTTTTCATAGGCGGACGCAAAAAAAAAAATTCAACAAAAATTTGTTTGGGAGTTCGCCGGTGTTCTTTCTCAGCTTCAGTCCGTAGTAGTCTGGATTTATTTCGATTGCTGGCAATTATAGGTTTTCCTCCTACTACATGGGACTTACACCGGCAAAATGTGTTGTGTAAAATTTGTTTCTTTGCTGGGTAATGCCAATACTGCTTACTCGATTTCAAAAACTTTTTAACTGATTGAAAGCAATGTTATTGCCGAGAACAATATAACGCGTGCAGAAGTCAGTTACATAATATACACACATCAAAAAAGTCTAAGCAACATGCATTATATTACAAATTTATCATTTATATTATATCATTTCTAAGTATTTACCTACTCACTAAAAATGCGTACGTAAGTAATTTTTTTTGTTATTGATGACATACTGGCTGGTTGTAATATATTTCTATCTTTATATATATAAATGTTATGTTGATTTGTGTACGCTTCAAAAACTCAAAAAGTTCTGCACCGATCGAGCTGAAATTTTAGCATGAATTATATAATCCGCATCAAGGATTGTTTTATCTATTTTTTTTTTCTATTTTTTTTAACCATTCAATCACAATGTGCCACAGCGAAGTGTGGCAGGGTTATATAGTATAGACAGCTAGTTATATATAAAATTCAAATTACTGCGAATTTGTTTAAATTTAAGTGCGTTTTAATTACTACGTTTAATTTTATAATTTTACCAACCATTTAAATAAAGTTGGTGACAAAATTGAATCGTTAGATATTCTTTACGTCATAGAGCGACGTCATTTGACGGCAGATGAAATGCAAAGAGCTGTAGGGATGTTGCAAGCGGGAAGTAATCAATCTCAAGTATCGCGACATTTTGGCATTCATAGAAGTGTTATTTGTCGTCTTTGACAGCGCTACAATAATACAGATGAACCCGCTAAACAGCATCCAGGCCGTAAAAGGAGTGTATTTTTAAAACGCCACCGTGCCACAAAAAGCACGTTAGGCCGATGGTCCCGGCTGACATTTATAGATCTTTGGAAGCCGTTACGAGTTGTCAGAAGCCTGTTAGCCTGACAAGACGAGACCAACCAGTCTAATAGTATAAGGGTCACTATAATATTATATCATGCTACCCAGTTATTGGGTTGTGGGGGTCAGCTGGTCAATTCAGGAAAAACCACCCCGTTAAAACATGGCAGAAGGGAACTGTAAATGCCCGGTATTAGCACAGTCTAAAAACATACAGTCGTCCGACGAAGCTGTCTTATAGACAGGGCAATCGTGCGGGGTGTGAGGGGTGAGAAGCGGAATAGCCGCTCCCGCACTGCGAACAAAACGATGTTCGTAGTGCGGGAGGTATTATTCAAGTGTAACGCGTGTAGAAGTTGTCGGCATTTTTTGCAAGTTGTCGGTATATGGAATGACGGCTCCATTCGCTGTCATTTTCAAAGGGTATTTTTGACTGCAGATAGATCTCCATGTCAAAACACTGGTATTAAGCTGGCACTGGTTAAACTACAATCCAACTCTAATATTATAAGTAGTAAGTTTATATCATGTACCTACAATTAAGAGTAGCTATTATGTTTAATTCTATATAGAGTAGGTTCTTGGGAAAAGGCTACGCAGATGGCCTACATTTTAATGGTAATGCGTTGCTTTTATAAAAATAAATAAAGACTCGTTTATTTATCAATTTTATTTTACGAAACTAAGAGAACTTTTGTAAAATAAAATTTTCTCGTTTCTGTCTGTATTTGGATCCGCACAAAATGATCTTTTCCTCTCTCCAATTTCTTTCCTTCTCACATTTCCACCGTATCGTTTCACCATCACTATCTATAAAGGCAGTTTATTTACCGAAACAATTATTTCCCCCTCGACCCACCCTTTTACCTCCTGAATCCCCATAATGGCCGCCGTAAGTTCCCTTAATTCGCCCTATTTTTTGCCAGTGTTATCTGATCGTTGCGCTTCCGAGCTGTCTTCAAATAATAGCAATGAGATACATTTTTCTCAAGTCTCAAAATATTTGTTCCCTTTGAGTTCTTTTTTGTTTTACAAAGTCAACACCTTTTACGTCTTTTGTTTTATAAATTCTAACAACATTTCTTTAATTCAAAACTCAATCGTTTTTATCATTATTGTTTTGTTTATACTTATTTTTGCAGGGCTAACTGTGACCCGAGGTTCTACCCGCATATTTGACTTTCACAGAGCACGCCAAAATACTTTACAGATGGATGGGAATTTATTAATGTGTTTATTAACTTATACCAGGTGATATTGTTTTTTTTTTCTATTTTAAAAGCTTGCTATCAATGTAGATTACATATTATTAGTAGTTCAACTAATGTAAATATGATTGTGTCTGGAGTTGGTTCACGTCAATAGTGCAATGAGTGGGGATCAAATTCACAACCTTTCGATCGCCAGTACAACGCCTTAGTCATTGGGCTATTGCCGCTTTAGGCTGTGGTTTATTAAATAAGACTTAAACATGAACAGAAATGTGGATGTACTAAGGTAAAATATAAAACTTTTTTACAAAAAAAAAAACCGACTTCTTAAAAAAACACTAACAGGTTAGAAATAACTCCAGTTTCGGAAGTCTGTGGCTTTGGTGGTTTTATTTCGTTCATTCGCCACCGACTTTTTATTTTTCAATTTTTAGTTTCTTCGTATGTAAAGAAAGTCTTTCAAGACTTGAAAGAATCATTGAAATCGGTTAACAATTTCTAAACATTAATTTGTAAATCTCTGCCGGGCCCCTTTTAAAATAGATAGGCGTAATGTTATGTTATGGAAATACAGAAGCTCAGCATAGACATCTGAGTATAGCAATTGCGAACAATTTGCTGTTATGCGTTGAAGAGTTCCGTTGCCTGTCTTCTTCATCAGTTTTTCTTCACCAAATGATACTTTCCAAATGAAAATGCTTGATTTCTTACTGAAACTGTTAAAATCGGTGCATGTGTACCTATATTTTGTGGTTAAAATCGGTGCATGTGTACCTATATTTTGTGAGGAGTTCCCTCAATTCCTCGAGGATCTTTCATCAGATATGAGTTTTGATGCAAATGGGACCAATCTGTTCGTTTACCCTATCAAATAAAAAAAGAATTTTGAAAAACGGTCCATACATGACGGAGTACTGAGGTAACAAACCCTAAAGAAAAAAAAAAAAAAAAAAACATACATTCGAATTGAGAACCTCCTCCTTTTTTTGAAGTCGGTTAAAAATATAATATAAATATTCCTGAACTTTTCACACAACGCCATTTAATCCCAAGCTAAGCTATGATGAGTACTAAACAGCTGATAAAAATACTGATATATTTCTAAATACATACATATTATATATAAATTACACCCAGACACAAAACAAATGATCGTGCTCATCACACAAACATTTGTACTGGGTGGGAATCGAACCTACGACCTCCGGCAAAGCAGTCAAGGTCACTAACTACTAGACCAACAGGCCAGTCAAAGGTACACCTCTGCTTAACACTTCGGGGATAACAGGTATGATTCATTAATTCATTAAACCCCGAGAGGACACCGGTGTCCGCCTGTCATTGTGTTTCTATTGTGTTTCTATTGTGTGTTAGAGACACACACTTTATGATGTTACCGAATACTAAACGTCTTTGTCGTACATAGCCTTTTCTAAACTATGTTGGGGTCGACTTCCTCTATAATCAGATGCACCTGAATACCAGTGTTTTACTTGCAGCGACTGCGTGTCTTACTTCCACAATACAGTTACTCGGTAACATAATACATCTTGACATTACTGACTATTACCATTAAACCTATGTAAATTTAGCAGATGAGATACCAACTAAAAGTGGTCAACACCGAAACATACAAGTTTATAATAGAGTTGGTAGCGTCGGCTTCCCAGATTAGTCGAGTTAGCATTGCAATCCTGCATTCTAGCGATGCAATCTAAATACAATGGACCCTAGGCTTACGAACACGGCTTCTATGCTTGCTTAGCATGTGCTAATACATGTATGCGTATTGGATTTCATGAATAGATTGCTGTTTGGATACATCGAACAGTAATTATGTCTGTATTGTGACCTTGGATGCTCTGAACATGTAGTCTGGTTTAGAGTCAGTAATTGGTATGTCAATATTCAAAAAATTTGCTATAATTTTTAACCAAAAATAAATGTATTTATGTTTTTATTTAAGTAGATCTGTTTAAGACACTTTTGGTTTAAAGAATTTATTTTTCACTAGTAGACGTCACGCGGTTTAACCAACGTAGTTCCTGTGGGAATACGGGGACAAAAAGTAGCCTATGTCGTCCGAGAATAGTGTAGCTTTCCACCAGTGCAATAATTTTTAAAATTGGGTCGTTAGTTCTGAAAATTACCCCCTACATACAAACTTACAAACAAATTTTACCTCTTTATAATATTAGTATAGAGTATAGATAAGAACTAGCAGTTAATTTAAATTTATTTATTTATTTATTTATAATAACCAACTTGAATTTACAGTTTAAAACCACACATACAAGTTATTATTTTGTTTTACACACAACAATAAATTGTCACTTCTTCTTGGTAATACTTTTAATTTGGTTCGTTTCGTATGTAAATATTTTCCATTTACCCATTATATTGTCTTTCCTTGCTGAGCTTTAGTCTTTCATTGCACAAAACCACCATAAAAACATACAGTCCACTTTCATCGCCTACATCCCAACAACTTCGTAAATTGAGATACACGGTATGATTCTACAGTAGGTACACTGCAGATACAATTTCCTTCAGAGTATTAGATGTTATAATGTATAATATTAACATGTTCCAGGTTCTTTAAGTCTATTTTTAAATACAATCACGTTATCATATTTAAGTAAGTAAGTAAGTAAATTTTATTGGGTAAAACATGGTATACATTGCATGCAAGATAGTGACAATATTTAAAATAGTTCTAACGTCATGTTCAACCGCATTTCGTGGTGGCGTACAAATTGGTAGGATGAGATAGTGCATAAACCGTGATAATATTCATCATAATCCATTAATCATAGGTGCCATAACAATTCATTGAGCATAATTTTTAGCTACAATTCCATGTCCAATTAGTTAATAAAACAGAATAAATTATTCTATTAAGTATGAGTCATGTCCATAAAATTTCAACTCTTAATAACATTAAAAATTCAATAGTAAACAATAACATGCCAAAAACAAAAACATTGTAATTTTAAAAAGGAACAAAATTGTATTCTTTTACGATGTCCGGAAAACCACTTTATACACTTTCAATGTTTTTTACTGATGAATATTTAAAAACTTGATGGCGATGTCTGCATTTTGTGTCAAACAGATTCCTAAGAAGAAAAACCGAAAGGAATTCATTGTTCGAAAGATCATTGCAAATGTTACCGACCGAACCATTGGTTTACTGCCATTGTTGTTTGCCAAGTTCTTGTCTTAAGTTTCAAAAGAAGCACAGAATCTTTTCTGAAATTGTTCATCACCTATCATTCGAATCTAGTCAAAATGTATGTACTTATTAATGTGATTGTCAACAAAGCCAGTCATCACAGAGTATTGCTTTTGATCATGGACATTTTTTTTGCTTCCTTTTATTTTTTTATGATAAATTAAAATGTTGACGCTAAACTGTAGTCATATCGTACCTAAGCGTGTTTCTATCATAGGGTACACGCTCACTAATAACAAATACTATGTTTTATTCACTCAAAATTAAAATATACTTTTGTGTTTCCTGTTAGTCTATTTTGTTATAAATTACTAGTAGACGTCACGCGGTTTCACCCGCGTAGTTCCTGTTCCCGTGGGATCACAGGGATTAAAAGTAGCCCATGTCATCCGGGAATAGTGTAGCTTTCCACCAGTATTTTTTTTTTTAAATTGGATCATTAGTTCCGAATATAACCCCTTACACACAAACTAACAAACAAACCTATTTTACCTCTTTATAATATTAGTATATATAAACATGGCAAACACATTAATTACCTACATCATAGTCATTATGGTTACCACGGACTATGAAACACCACAACAAAAAAAAAACCTAAAAACGTACGTATATTAACACTTCCATTGAGAAATTGATTACCGTTTTTATACTACTTATTTAGGACATTAACAATATTATTAGTGTAGATACGACTTTCGTGATAAGATCACTGATTGCTTACAGTCAACCTTTTTTATGTATTTAAAAATCGTGTACCTTCTTAATTGCCATTCCCTCCCATTGCTTACTATTTAACAAACGAAAAAAGTAGAAAGTATAAAGTTTCTTCACTTAAAAACGTTATGTATATCCGCCCTAAATTATAATTTATTATTACTTTGAAACGAAGCCACCTACAATAGAAACACTTAAAAAAACATGTCGTTGTGCCATTAACGTAACCATACAAACAAACACAAACTTACTTAAAGTTACATGTTTAATGTTTGCTCCGTGCAATACGGTCAAGTAATTCTGTAGCAGGAAATAAATACGAAGCTAGTGCTAGACTGCAAGCATTTTAATTACTGGATGCCGTCGCTGAACAGCCGGGTATTAAAAGAAATAAGTTGAAATGAGGTATGCTGTAGACTGGACTGAAAGATCAAGACAGTTTCATTGACGATTTTTGATGTGTAACACATTAACACATCTTTACTCTTGATTGCGGGATATTTTTTTGTGGGACGATTTCGTGAAAAGGGAAAGAAATAAATAAACAAAAAAAAACAACACAAATGGAGGAAACCGGGAAGCGTGCACTATTGGATTTGACCAAAAGCGGGCAAGTTTTGCTTGAGGTTGATACCACGTAGTCAAAGAGATTTAAAATACTATAGAGCGGGCATGTCAAGGAAATGTCATAGAAAAACTTTGATCCCATGTCTCAGTAACGCCATCTAGAATAATATATGAATATTGGAGCGGCAGCGGAGCGTACTACAAAAAAACTCATAGACTTGTATCCAGCAGGACACACTTTTTCGGACGAAAATTTTGTTTGTGATGTCCGGTCTATAGGTATTGAATGTCTTTGCACGTAGTACTGTCATTTTATTTTGTGGCGGCTTATTTGCCACGATAACATCAGATGTTTCACGCACGTCATATGCGAGAACTGTAAGGCTTTTTCAAATAGTATTGGAATCGTCACAGAACAACGAATCAACTAGACGCTCAACATCATCAACATTATCACACAATAATAAAGGTACAATTTCGTGCATCGCGGCCAATCACAGAGCAAAAGTTTAATATCTACTCGACCAAATGTGCTAATTATAATGTTAAAATAACACTATATAATATGTAAATATAAGTCAATCGGAAGTTAAATTACTCACCGGTGTTGATAGTGGATTGGTGACCATGCATTACGTATCCATACTATCCATACTCAATGTGTTGAGCCTATAATCTCAGCTGTTATTTGTAAAACTTTGATTGATTATAATAACATTCTCAATAACCACAAGACTCTTATCATTTTCGCAATATAGCTGTCAAAATCGTTTGATAGACGGGTTGAAAGAGAAAATATTTTTTCTCAAAAATTGTTCCTAATTTTATTTTTAATTTTGTTTAATTTAAAAGACTGTGTTTGGCATTGTATTTCACACCAAATATAACTACATAGGTTTTATTATGCTCGGTCTTGTTTCCTCGATAATGTTGTTTCACTTTTCTTAAACGATGACAAGGGTCTGACGCCCGTTTTTGTTAACGCTAGGTTAAAATGTTCACAAAGTAATATTGTTATGTCATCGTCTAAATAGCTGCAGAGCAAAATACAAGATGTTAAGCTTATGGTTGGCCTATTTATTACGAAACTAGTTCTAGTATCCGGTACGTCGTTGATGTGAGTTTCGGATGTGCTAATATTTCTTGCCGTCTGTTTTAACCCTCGACGCAAAAACGACGAACGACGGTGTGCTTCACTTTTGACATATCTCTGTGTGCCTGTCTATGGCATCGTAGCTCCCTAACGGATGAACAGATTTTGTTTTTTTTTGTTTGTTTGTAAGGTGAATTAGTCGAGAGTGTTTTAGCTATGTTTGATGAAAATCAGTCTACAGATTACATGACGTGGTGGAGAACTCCCTCAATATGGGTATCAAATGGAAGGGCTTTACTAGTAAAATACTATACACTATTATAAGACGGCCGCACCACAAGATGGCCAATTACCTGTATATTTTACTTTTATAATTATCTGTTGGGGGTTTTTAATTTTTAAAGAAGTAGGTAATCTCTACTACTAACTCTTAACACGAAATCCTATCTTCTGTTGGCCTCGTCTCATAAAAGTACTGCATACCACGGTAGTTTCAAATTCGCTGCTTCTTGATGCTGGAACGACCTGCCACCGCCTTTCGTGAAATCCAAGCAACATCTACTTACGTATCTACTTATTCAAAAGAAATCTGGTCAGACTTACCCAGGGTTTTCACGCAGTTAGTATTATTGACAGAGTCGATTTCAAATGTCTCGGCAAACGAGTTAGCAGTAGTAATTTTTTTGTTTTGCTTCCTTTCTAAATCAACACAAACAAAGTACAATAACATACACTACACCGTCGTACACTAATACGTTAAAATACACTCGCAATATTTGAGTAGTCTGTAGTCGGCGTTGTGTAAAGGTTGCGGAATATTTATTTATTTATTTAATGAATAAACCAACGCGATAAGTAAAAAGTTGTCTTCAGTAGAGTAAATAGTCCCATGAAAAGTTTTTTTCAAAAGTCTTCAGTGTACGATGACCCTAAAGATTATTGAACGATTGCCCTCTAGCAGTCATTTCAATGCTAAGTGCATCGGTTGATTGGAAAGCCAAGGCAGAAAATAGCTTGAAAAATTGTTATGAACCTTTTAATTTCGTTCTGCGGATATTAAAATTTTAGCTTTCAGTGAAATGCAGCGTTCTGGCTGGTAATATTAAATGGAACGGAGAGTATTGTGAGTTATTACATTTAATATGAACCACTTTATATCTTTCTTTGCAATACGTCGTTTCTTTCACTTTTGTTTTGGTTGCCGAGTTACGCGGTGTCCTGCGTGAGCGACGAACACGAAGCGACGCGACGCAACACGACGCGACGTAATGCGACGCAATGCTACACGCGACAAATGTCCTAGGTGATTTTGGTCATTACTTCTCGAATCATTGAGAAGTATAGTACAATTTAGCTTGAAAGTTCATATTTAATGTGGTGTTGCATCTGGTCGCCCTCAAAACATGTCCGCGTTACGTCGCGTCTCGTCGCAGACGGTCATATAGGCCGCAAGTAGGGTATGCCGTTGAGTTGCTCGCGTTCGTCGCGTTTCCTGCGTCGCATCGCGTCGCGTTCGTCGCTCACGCAGGACACCGCGTTAGCTATTATTTATTTTCATTCAGTTAGAATGGGAGCGGAACTCAACATACTAAAAAAAGTTACAAATTTCCGTTTCTGCAGTGCGATACTGTAAAAATCACCGTGTATAAACTTGGGTGAAGTAAACTGTCAATGCCTTATCTTAGTATGATTAATTGACACTTCACCTAGATTTTCAAGAGGTGATTTTTACTGAATAAAATTGCGGGAATCCTAGCATTGTTTTTTTTTATTGGCTCCTCCTTTCTAATTTATATGTCCACTTAAGTGCTTGTTATATTTTTTAAACTTCAAACTAGAAAAATGTGTTTTATTTTTTAATATAATTATTTGCAACGATGCTCAAAGATGTTTACAAACACAGCCATTCAATACTTACGGGATGGGACAGACGGAACATCATGAACAAAATTTTCATCCGACTGTTATATAAAACAATCTTTTTTAATTTAATTTAATTCATTTATTTTTATCTCATTTTATCGTCGCTTATTTCCCAAATCAATTTTAAAGATATTATATTGTTGATCTCAGTTTTAATTACTTACGTGTTATCCATTTATATATTAATTATTGTAAAGTGAAATCTGAATAAAAAAGAATGCTGTGCTCACCTATAATTTAGATGCATGCAATACTATTATAATTAATATGATTTGTAATGTGAATGTGTTTATGTGTATTTAATTGGTTTGCCTAAATAAATAAAAAAATAAATAAATCCGACTGTTGTGTGCTAGGGGATACAAGTTTATGAGTTTAATTTAGTACGCTCCGCTGCCGCTCCAATATTGTTATATTATTCTAGATGGCGTTACCGAGACATGGGATCACAGTTTTCTATGAAATTTCTTCGCATGTTCTCTCTGTAGGTAGTATCTTAAATTTCTAGTTTACGAAGGTTATACAAAGAAATTACACTGCCCTATTGTCGTACAGCATACAATACCCAATCAATCCCTTCATTCAATTTGGTTTGTTACCACACACGTCCTACAAATGCACATAGGACATACATTACTATTTTGCTCACGTACGGTCAACTAAACCAACATGCCAAACAGTTTGACTTCGACAACACCTTTATTTCCAAGTATTAAGAGTGGTTATCGTAGATCAAGGGCAAGGTCATTAATTACTTTTTTGAAAAAAGGTTTCAAAAAGTAACATACAACAACAACGTTAAAACGTTTAGTAAAGCAACATTTTGACCATATTTATTAAGGACTAGCTGTGCCCGCGACTTCGTCCACGTGGAATAGTGACCTTTCGGACAGCATATTTTGAATTACATAATAATATACCGTCGTTTGGGTAGCTAAAAATTTACGCTACAGTAATGCTTCTCTGAACATGATATTAATTGACGTATGGCCATCGGGGATGAAAGCATACAGGCTCCTTGGATTGCTAACCCTTGACAGAGCCACGTACAACTGACCGTGCGAGAAACAGCTGATACTTAGATCTCTACACCCACAACTTTCAGCGTCTGACCTTGGGCTTTATTAATTGTCATCGCAAAACATAGGTTGACTGGAAACTGGACTCGTTTAAAACTAAATGGAAAATTGTTTGGAATGAGAGGAATCCGAGGAATGAAAACACTTTCACCTTTTCCACACCCTGTTAAAATCTCTGCTTCTATCAGATTTCGTTGTACATTGGTCACTTTTAACCTGGTGCCATTGCAAAGTTTTGGGGTGCTTGAATTTATAAGAAGCATTATGGGTACTCCTACTTTTAATTTTATTTCATGTGCTGGTAGTCCAGGAGCATTGAGAGATTCTAAAAAGTCTACTGGGTAGCTTGTAGATTCTCCTTCTTCCATGACTCTGTTAATGGAGATTTACTCAACATAATCCCCCAGAACATAGCTCAAAATTTCAGCGTTTATTGTTGCTGCTTGGACGTTTCGTGGCGTCAAAATAGCTCTTCCGCAAAGTAAATAGAATTTTTGCAAGTTGGTATTTGCGTGGTGTTTCCATACGTAGATGATAATACTCTCCAGGGTACGTGCGTTCGCTACGAATAACTGAATCCTTATGGCAGCGTCGCGTTTTTTTTTTATTTGAGGGGCATCTCGCTGTCGTGTCGTAGAAGCGGACGTGTACAGCATAACCGGGCATTCCTGTGGAGATGACTTAAAAAATTAAGACCTCCAGCCAATGGCAGCGGCGCGGCTCTCAGCGCGCTTTATACATATAGCCACGGACCCGCAGGCGCGAGGCGTGTACGTACTCTGGTAGAATACCTTAACAAATGTTCGCCGTGATTCTTTAAATTGACATAACTTTTTTATTTATGAACCGATTAACATGAAATAAACACTAAATGTTAAGTGAGGCTTACAACAATATATTAGTGAAAACCGCATCTGAATCGAATACGCCGTTTCTGATATTAGCGTGCACAAACATACCGACAAACAGACAAAAAAAAAAAATTACAATTTCGTGTTCGGCACCGATATAATAACAACCCCTGCTACTTTTTTTTTATATATTTCCATTGTACAGACACCACTTTTCTACAATTTTATTATATGTATAGATAAATATACCCTAGCTAGCTAGCTATCGTTTGTAACTTGGCTAGGGGGATGGTCAAAATAACAAAGTTGCTTTGATTTATTTTTTACTAATTCATAATTTGGCTCGATTGAAAAGACGTAAAAATGACTGGAAATTGTTTTTTATATCGTACAGACGCCAGCACATCAAGTTACTCCAATGTGTCAAATTTTCCCAATTATAAATTAACCTTATTATGTTTGACATAAAGTTGAAAAACGATTAAAGACATTTGACACATTGGGGTAACTTGATGTTCTGGCGTCTTTACAGTGATCTGAGATAGCATCATCAAATTATGTAAAAGCTTTACTATTTTTTAAGGTGTGGTAAACTTAACGTACTTCTCAACTATGTGAGTGTTGTGTCTGATGACGTACACAGCTCCAGTGTGCTGAATCCAGTGACAGTTAAACTGGTTGTCAGACTTACGGGGTTTTGATTACTCCCAATAGCAGCTACAAGCAGCTTATTATGCTTTCTGAAGCACGAAGGGCAGTGATAACCTAGAGTTGTGGCTGGTGGAGTGCCAAACCATAAGTCTTAAGCACCCAAATGTTCTTTCCTTGGTATTGTTCGTCAGCACGTGGAGCTCCTCAAGTTCGGAGTTGAGCTCACGATTACTGACAAATGCTTGCACTGACTGATCTGGTCCCCTCATTCTGTGTAGTTCTTTCCTCAAAAGACCATCTCAGACAATTATCTGCATGGATCTTATATGATTTGACGAAGATAATGTCTGGACTTTAAAAAAGACTATGACCTCTGAGTTTCTTTCGGTGTTTCTTCTCAGAGTAGTCAAATAGTGAAATAACGATCTCATTTATTAAAAAAGGCGACGTGTAAAAGTGTTTGTAAAAACCTATTTACAAGAAAGTCGGTTAAAAATAAATATCATTTATCATTTATCATCAACGCCCGATGCGTTCATTTTCGCTGTAGATCTTCGCACAGACAGGTCACTGCCTACTCCAGAGATGAAGACACGACACGACTTCTTCCAAGCTGTACACTGCAGTGGACGCAGTGGTGACACCGGGTGTCCGGTTACATGTTTATGCGACACAGGTACTTTCCGTGCCTTATAAGCATCAGTGGCACCTGAAACGATGGGAAGGTCGAGAGTGTATAGTGCAACTTATCCTAAGGTAAATATTTGCTTGTGTATTGAAGCTTCTTAGTAGAGCCCCTTTGTGCAAGACGCAACACAGAGAGATGCCGACAGTACTTGTGGCCTGTTCTAGTAAAGCTTGCTATACTAAGTAATTGGAACTGAACAATATCAGCCTATGTTGATGGGGAAGGCAATTGTTGTCAAGTCAAGTCAAGTCAAGTTCGTCATGTTCCCTCTGATGTTACTGCTTGCGGTAGCGTCGAGGGTCGGGTTACCACCTTCCCTCTAATATGGCGAGGGGAGTAATGGCTGATCTTTGCGTTATGCTCGTGAACGGGTGCTGCTTGTGGTAACTGGTCGTCTTGCTGGCTTTGGTTTTGTTATTGTTTTAACTGTTACCTGTTTTTTTTTATGTTTTATTTAACTTCGACAGTTCTAGTTTATCATTTTGTTACATTGTCTTGCAGATCTATGGACTTAATCCAACTCTGCACATGTAAGCTGACTAATAAGAATCCTCCAGGTAAAAAGGGTGTGCCCCCTTTTTACCTGGAGGATTCTTATTAGTCAGTTGCTTTTGCTTGAGTTAAGTTAGTTTTATTGTCGGTAGCTATATATTACTGGTATTCTGTAAACTGAGTGTGCTAGCTAACATGTAGTGAATAACTTATTTTAATTATTTTGTAATTATAACTAATTGTACTGTGTAAATTCAAGTTCTTCTAACTTATCAGACAGGTGTGTTGCTGGGGAGTTTGTTCCGCCACTTCTTCTTCCCAGCAAAAACAGTAGGAAGTGGCGAAGGGTGGGCTTTTTGGGGGACTGTCTTATGTAATTTCGACGTTCAAAAAGTGCTGATCCTCAACCTAATTTGAATAAATGACTTTTGATTTTGATTTGATTGATTTTGATTTTGATGTTGTAGAACACGAGTGGGCGAGGTCAGTTAAACGTTACTCACCTTAGAGTTGTGTTAATTTGTGTGGTTCCATCGACATGATAGACTAGAGGTTAAGGCACCTCTCATGCACGAGGTTATGGTTCAATTCCGAGCAAGTATCAATGTGACTTTTTTAGTTCGTAAGTATGTACTTTCTAAGTTTAAAATAGACATCATTGACTTCGGTAATGAAAAAGGCGTATAAAACAAACTGTTGATAAAACGCAAACACATCGATATCACCAACCAAATATTTGAGCCAATGGTGGCCAATCAGCAGATAGAATGATGTTTGTTTTCTATAAATTGACCATTGAATATTCAGTTAATTGACTGAGCTGGATCCAAAACCTTTTAGATTGTTCAATTGACAAATTTATTACTTTGTCTCTTTTAAAATAATGAAAGTCTTATCAGCTTGTTACGTTTTGTTTACAGTAAAATTTTTGTTTCCGTTTTCAAAGTTAATTATGACTTGTTTATGAAAGCATTGACTATTCAGCAGAGGGCCACGCTCGAGGTTTGCCAGAGAGCTATGGAACGGAGTATTCTGGGTATCAATCTTGAAGACCGGGTTAGGAATACAATAATCCGTTCCATCACAAAAATTACTGATGTCACTCAAAAAACTGCCACGCTTAAATGAAACTGGGCTGGACACATCAGCCGCATGTCAGACGAACAGTGGGCCAAACTCACGACCCAATGGGTTCCTTTACATGGCAAACGACATCGCGGTAGGCCCAAGCGAAGATGGCGAGACGAGCTGGACTCCTTCGATAAGGACTGGTCCCAAAAAGCCTTGGACAGGGAGAGGTGGAAGGAAAGTAGGGAGGTCTTAGCCCTGGAGTGGGAAAACACAGGCTAGTTGTAATAATATATGAAAGCATTAATTTATTTTTAGTTTTGCAGCAGTGATAGCTAAGTGGTGTAACCGGTGGATTGCCAAGTTTAAGGTCTCGAGTCCGAACCCAAGGCACACACCACTGACTTTTCGGATCCATGTGTGTATTGTAAAATTTTAGAATTGGGGGCTTGTGGTTAAATTATAACAGCCGCATGGGTCGATCAAAGGTTAAGCTACGCTTGACGAAGAGGGTCTCTGGATAGGTGACCATTTATTACATACTAAAACTCCTTCGTGTCTCGAAAAGCACGTTAAGCCGTTGGTCCCGGCTGTCATTTGTAGATCTTTGACAGTCGTTACTTGTGGTCAGAAGCCCGAAAGACTGACAACCAGTTTAATCAAGGGGTAACACGTTACTCAGTTACTGGGTTGTGGAGGTCTGACAGGCAGTCGCTCCATGTAAAACACTGGTATTCAGCTGCATCAGGTTAAACTGGAAGCCGACCCCAACATGGTTGGGAAAAGGCTAGGCAGATGATGATGTATGTATTGTAGAAATATCACTTGCTTCAAAAACGGTGAAGAAAAACATCGTGAGGAAACCGGCTTGCCTGAGAGATATTTCTTGAGGGCATGTGATGCCAAGTCAGTGGTCCACGGGCGGCATTAAAAACAAACAAGACAAGTGAATTTTGAACCCTTAAGTCGTTATCTAAATCTTGTTAAGCAATTTGTGTAAGCTAAGGTGTTCATGAGTTTAGGAAATATGGATATGTTCATCAACTTATGAGGCTGACTGTACTTTATACTGAAGAAGAAAAGATAATATGCAAGTAGGTAGTTGATGCGTTACTTGTTTATAAGCGTCGAGTCGTCGTCAACCAGATGTTGGTAAGCAAGTAGGTAAGTACCCAATCACGCGGGAAGCGTCGCGTGAGCACAGAGAATCGTGCGGCGGCGCCGCGTCACCCCCGCTCTGACTTTTTGACGCATAGTACGTCATCACGCTAACAGGTGCACGGTTGAAATGTGGTCGTATGATCGGTGTCGACCGTCGTCGTCGGTGGCGTGTGCGCAGGAGACGGCGGGTGACGGCGGGTGACGCGAGGGTGGGGTGGGAGCGAGACAAAAACACGCCATGTCATTAAAGTGCTTTGTTTCTTTTAAAAATATTTATATTATGCTGTCTTAGTTTATCTCTGTATTTATTTTATCGTTGCTAGTGTCACTCTCTAACACAATATATATTTATTTTTTACTTTTATGTATAACCGACCTCTTCTTATTACACACTGAACTTATTTACTTACTCGTTTTATATTTATTTATTTCCTTCCGTTACTGGGTACCCCTCAAGGTTCATTGGAAGACCAGCGTCAGATAGTATCACCTGTCTGGCATGAATGCTGAAATGGACCTTTTTGGCGCAGCCGTGGGGCACACAGCACATGATATGTACCTACTATTGTTTTATAAATTATTGTGTGTATGTGTGTTTTGATGACTGATGTCAAATAAATATTTTTCTTTCTTTCTTTCTTTCTTTCTTTCTTTCTTTCTTTCTTTCTTTCTATGTTTACCAAAAGATTTAGCAAGGTAGATACGAAGAAAAATAATAGTGATTGAGGAGTGAGAAAAGTACCTATTTGCATTATTTGTCTGGAACCACGAATCCATTTTAAATTCAATTTTAAGTTGGACGTATTCGAGACGTTTGAAACACCACATTGCACGGAGTTTTATCGAGAACTTTTGCCCGTAGGAGCTCGGCAAGTGACAAGTTCCTATACAGAACTAACATCACACATTTCCTATGTAAACTTCCTACTTGAACTTTGTTATAAATACGATAAACAGTTGACTACGTTTATTTATTCGTTTCGAAGTAGAGTAACTTTGAATAACTTTGAAGGCTCTGCAGGTTTTCCTCTTGAGGATTGGCTATTCATAACATACGACGTATGCTCATAGATGGATATGTCGCAGGTTTTTCATAAAATTAGGTTTTTGAACAAAAACCTCGGTTTTTGGTGAAAAACCGGAAGATGACACAATATGAACTAAATTTATCATAAACTTGTTACAATCCAGATTTTTTATCAAAAACCTGAACTGGTTTGGGTTTATTAGGTTCCCTATCCATTTGCATAAAATTTAAAGACCTAATTTAACTTGGCACTCCTTTCTTACGCATATTTTTTTAAGTATAATTTCTCTAATCATAATAATGATTAAGCATAATTTCTCTAATCATAATAATGATTAAGCATAACTTTCTAAAGCATACATTTAAGTATTTACCAACGCCTAATGGTATTAAAACAATTTTTTTATTGGCATAACAAAGAAGAAATTTAAAAAGCGTAGTCGACGGAGAGCCGCTACGCGTGGCTCTTATTTCTGTCTTCAGGCTATAAAGGAACCTAACTAACCTGACGTCGGAGTGCCCCAAGTCCTGATTATGAAAACAAACTCTTTGGGATTAAAGCAAACCCGTTATTTTGACAAGAACTTTATCATAAACCCAAACTAGTTCAGGTTTTTGATAAAAAATCTGAACTAGTCTGAACTGTTACAGGTTTATGATGAAATTGAGTTTAGAATGTGTCATCTTCCGGTTTTTCATCTAAGACGTAGGTTTTTGATCAAAAACCTAATTGTATGAAAAACCTGCGACAGATAGAAAGTCCGCACACTATTTGAATTCAAATAACATATTTATTTACACACTAGCATTGCTATTCTGGGAAAATGCCGTTGAAGGTGAAGTGTAGGCGAATTGAGCTGTCATTCCATACTAATGCTAGGCATTGACAGTTCACTTCACTTGAGTTTTACGGGGCTACTTTTACTGAATCGACCGGCTGGTAAGAACCGTATCCTAAAAGACATTTATTTTATTATTTTTAATTGGTTTTTACAATGTAATGTAAAGTTAGGAAAACTTGAAGAGTTAATGTGTTGTTCAATTCAATTTGTGCTGTACTCTTTTTTACATAATACATATAATAATTATTGTGTCTTGTTTGTCCTGTCAGTTGGTCGTTATAGAAGCCGATGGTCGCTGGTGACGACACCAAACAAGTCGCTGAAATCTGGGCCGAGTTCATTTAGGTTGCCATCGATACAATATTATTATTACTAGCATATATTTTCCCACTGCAGAGCAAAGGCCTCCCTACTTTCTTTCCACCTCACTCTGTCAAGGGCTTTTTGGGACCAGTCCTCATCAAAGGAGTCCAGCTGCTCGTCTTGCCAGCTTCGCCCGGGCCTACCGCGATGTTGTTTGTCATGTAAGGAAACCCATTGGGTCACTGATCGCCTGGCCGTTTGGCCCACTGAACGCCTGACATCCAGTCAAGTCGACACATACGAAAAGACAGAGTAAGACAGAGTGTCAGCAGGAACAGGTTCTCTACAAAAACGCAAAACAAAATGGTTAAATTAATTGAAGCTTTTACGAGAATACAGGGCCATGTGTCAGTTATATAACCATTTGATAGACATATGGCCCTCATACGCCTCCAATTACGTTTAACTATCATGACGTCAACATCTTCAGTTTGGTGCTTCGACCAGACTATGCCGGCTATCAATAATGAATTATTACCTTACACTATTTTTACCCAACACCGATGAAACAAAAAGGACGGTTGAGATTTTTTGTGTGTTCATCTGTTCCCTTATAACTTCTAAACTGCTTATCATAATTTGACAAATGAGATTTCATTTAAAGGCACGCGTCTTGTTGTTTTTGTAAATCTCGCTTGATGGGCAATATTAAAGACTGTGTGAAAGTTCCTCTGGGTGATTGGTCACAAAAGAACTTCAATTAAATTATTATTTTGTCATTGACCTCCGGACTCAAGTTCAAACAAGCTCATGATTCATTTATTTTATATAAAATCAAGGATAGTACATAAATCGAGATAATGCCTTTGCCTTTGCCCTGCAGTTGGATGATGCAAGCTAGCAGTATCAATATCAGTATTAGGGTATATGTGTCTTATATGCTTTAATAACACCAAAATAAATACACACTACACGTACTAAATCTTTTCTTACTTTCGAATCTATAAGTATGTATACTAAAATTATATAGGGAAAATTTACTCTGGCATTGAGACAAGACCAAAACATACAAATAACATTGTTCTATCTTCTTGAAAGTAGGCAAGTAGGCTAGTGAATAAAACTGACACTAAGGTGTCCATAACAGAGAGTTTCTATTTGCAATGAAACTTTACTTCGCCATAATTTCCCACAGTGGGTTTTATTGTGTTTTATAACGAAATTACTTGTACGTGAATTGTTTTTTTTCTCTTTCGACTTAAATCCTCATGGCGGAGAGTAGTGGCCACACGACGTCATTGCTTTAATAATAATAATAATAATAATAATCATTTTATTTCAGTCTACTAAGGCCCATAAGTAAAATACACACAATTAAATAATACAAAAATAACAAACTAATACATATTAAACAGTAACTAAACACGTAACGTCGGCGTCGTGTTTCGCTGCGAGGTGTCGCGTAACCGTCCTCGGAAACGCCGGAAAACGACACCTTTCGGTCAAAAGTCCTCCTTCAAAAAGGTCTGGAGATGTTGGGTTGGAACACGTACCACAAATGACTTAAAGTTTGTGGCGCGGTTCCAACCTTTCGACCCTCAGAGTCCAACTGGTCTTCACTTTCAGATACTGCACGACTTCCTCAATCGTCGTGGAGTGATGCAGACGTGAAATGTACAGCTGCGTCGTAGGCACAGCAGGGCGGAGTAGCATGTTAGGACCACTCGGTGCGGTACCACAGACTTTGTCTCTAAATAAGCTAAAGACTTGTATAAAACTGCAAATGGACACACACTACTCTGAGTTTTTAACCGACTTACAGAAAAAGGAGGAGGTTCTTAATTCAGTTTATAGGTGTGTTGTTTTTATTTATCAAATTATGGTTTATAATCAATGTCGAAAATGTAGGGGCTAATGGCTTACTTTTGACAGATTGAGATTGGAATGCAAATGTTGAAGCGCGAAATCGCGAAACGTAGAAGGAGTGGAGGGAGGCCTTTGCCCAGGAGTGGGGCAGAACAGGCTAAAAAAAAGTAAATACTAAAAATATAGGTACTAATTTAGTAACTTAAATATTGCTATTATAATTACTATTTGTAATGAGTATAAAGGTATCAAAAGCCGATTTCCATACGACACTCAAATTGTTTATTGCATTCTAATATTTCCGTTCGGTGGTCAGTAGGTACAATCAAAATAGCGAATGTAATCCTACTTATCTTTATATATATAAAATTCTCGTGTCACAATGTTCGTTCCCATACTCCTCCGAAACGGCTTGACCGATTCTCATGAAATTTTTTATGGTTATTCAGTAAGCCTGAGAATCGGCTACTATCTATTTTTCTAACCTGTAAGTGATAAGGGGTGTTCACCCCAATTTTTATTTTTTAATTTTTTTGATATTTTTTATTATTTTTATTTTTTTATTATGTGGCATCAAAAATACATACAACTCTAAATTTGCACTTTTTTATCACCAACCCATGCTTTTTAATAGTCATGGTTTAATAATAATAGTCATAGCAGAACTTTTAAAGACTTTTTGAAAAATCACGAGGAGAGGGAAGAGGGAGGGGAGTGGGAGGGGAGAGGAGGGGAGTCGGAGTGGGGATCGCGAGAGGGGGAGGGGGCAATTTTGAGAGGGGAGGGGGAGATTGTATGAGTGGGAGGGGGGAGATTGTGAGAGGGGAGAGAGGGGCAGGGGCGGGCGGGGAGGGGGAGGGGCAGGGAAGCGGGAGGGATGGGGAGGGTAGTGGGGGGAGGGATGGGTAGGGGAGTGGGGGAGGGATAAAAGGAGAGGAGTTGATAAAAAATGCTATGCAATAGCTTTACCGCGGCAGTCTCCGAGTGCCACACGTCATTTTCTCTTTTTTTTTTCAACCATTCAATCACAATGTGCCACAGCGAAGCGTGGCAGGGTACAGCTAGTTATACTATTAACGCGAAAGTTTGTGAGGATGGATGGATGGATAGATGTTTGTTACTCTTTCACGTAAAAACTACTGAATGGATTTTAATAAAATTTGGTATGGAGTTAGCTGACTCCTTGGATTAAGACATAGGGTACTTTTTATCCCTGTATTCCCACGGGAACGCAACCTACACGAGTAAAACCGCGGGACGTCTGCTAGTTCTTTATAAAAAAGATCCCACCAAGTTTTTTTTTAAATTAGCCGTTGCTCCTTTATCTGTAAAGTCAATACTAATGCCTTTCATTTGTTTCTTCCATGTGCATCACTTGGCCAAAGTTTCCTCAGCATTTCTCTTTGAGTAATACAATCTATTTACACTTCCTATTTAACATGTCAAATAAACAGAAGTTTCGACATAAAACCGTATAAAACTGACAACATACAACAACAACCAACAACTGACGAACATTTCCATTCGCTATTGAAGTAACTTTAGTTAAACCGAGCGTGAGTAAACCACAAGTTCTGCTGTGTCGAGGATTTGATGCAGTTTGACGGAAGCGGTATTTTAATTACTGTAACTGTGATAAATGTACTCAAAATAGTCATAGAAGAGTTTATATCTATAGATAAATATGAATAAACCATTAATTTCAGGTAACAAAGACCCATAGATAAATACCTTAACCACTTTTGTTAGTATAATCTTATAAAAGTATGTTAGTAGGTACCACTTTACTTGCACGAAGTTTTGTGGGTTCTTGTGGAATTTGTCGACGGCGACCAAAATCTTTCTTCCAGCACCAAATGGAGCATACACGGCGGGATGTGTACCACAAACGCCTTGAATTTGACGTTGCGGCGCGACTCCAGTAGCTGTGCTCTTGGCGTGTGTACTGTATAGCCCTAGCACATGTTCTTGAAGTAAGCGTAACGCCAATCCGAATGATTGGCGTTACCCTGAAGCATTTGGATTAAGTTAATGAGGCAATCACAAGATATCACCCATAGATATGAATAAAGTCTTTATAACTTATTTAATAGTATAGGTATTCAAACAAGTTTTTTCGACTTATTTTTCTTCATTCAAAGAGTGTGGCAACTCTGTCTTTCGTGCCTATAAATAATTCTTTCGGCTTCCAGTTAACCGGAAGCATTTGAATATCAGTGTTTTACATGGAACGACGGCCTGTCTGATCTCCACAACCCTGTAACTGGGTAACACGGTACCCCTTGGTTAAACTAGTTATCAGTCTATCAAACTTTTGACTACCCGGAGCAAAATCAGAGCCCGGTTGTCATTTGTAGATACAAATGACAGCAGCGATCTATAGTTTAACGTACTTTCCAAGGCCCGGAGTGTTCTCAATACACCAGACTGAATCTTATTTCGGAAAATCAATAAACCGGGCTGAATCTTATCTCGAATAATCAATATACCTGGCTGAATCTTATCTCGCAATACAAATATACCTGGCTGAATCTTATCTCGCAAAACAAATATACCTGGCTGAATCTTATCTCGAAAAATCAATATACCTGGCTGAATCTTATCTCAAAAAAACAAAGTACCTGGCTGAAACTTATCTCGCAAAACAAATATACTTGGCTGAATCTTATCTCGAAAAATCAATATACCTGGCTGAATCTTGTCTCGGAAAATCAATATACCTGCCTGAATCTTATCTCGTAAAATCAATAAAAAACAAACCATTCAAACAAACTCTAAATCAACACTACACAATATCTTTAGATAAATGAAAACCTCACAAACGTCTTCCATCTGTTCGTACAAAACTCATTATTAGGGTTCCGAGAGCCGTTCCAATAACCCCGAGCTTTTTGTGGCGATAAATTATTTGCAGCCGCCGAGACTTGAATATTCACTATGATAATAGACTTTGGCACAAACATTTTATATTGGAATCCTGTAATTGTGTTGCAAGAATGAAAATATACCAAGCACAAGTTTGGAAAAACCTCCATTCTTCTTCAGATGGAACTACCTTTTGGAATGTGTAACTAGAATCATTCTCTGAGAATCATATTTATTTAAGCTGTGGGTCTGACGTTAAAAAGTGCCTTTTATGGGTCTAAATGAATTGAAATAAATGACGTGATTTGACCTTTCTAAAATATTTCGCCCGTATCATAGAGCATGTATTGGTAGGTATGTAGATTGTATATCCATTAAAGTAGGACAAAATCAAACAGTTCTATACAAACATTCCTTGAGTTTTTCCGGTCAGAAAATGTTTTTTTTTGTAAATTACTTAAGAAAGTTTGCTTTTACCCGTCTCCCGCCTACATCCAGTATTATGTGCAGATTCTGAATCCATCAAAGTAGGACATAATCAAAAGCGATTCGCGCTGTCACTGTCTTTCTATTGTGTCTTTAATTGACACGATTGAAAGGTTAATCATTAAAATAAAATATATGTTACACACTCAAATAAATCATTACAAAATTAACTTCACAGGCAGGCACTCAACATATCCCAAGCAATTAATTGTTTTAATGAAATTACTTTGTATTATTTATTTAGAGAACAGGTAGGTAAACAATAGTAAAGAATCAATCTAATTCAAAAAACATTTTACGGACAGTAATTCGGTTTAAAACATAAATGTTAATTACAAGTACCTAATACCGATATAAGTATTAGTAACTAATAAATTGATGATACATTGTTACGTGTAAGAGCGCCTCTCGTCTTCAAACGGAACAGTTGGGCGAGTTTAGAACAAAGGAACACCTCTGAATTAAAATATCATAGAATAAATAAATTAACGGGTTGTACTACAGATACAGCTCTGCAAAACCTTTCGGGATAACTTCCTTAGAAGCTCCTTTTTTAGAAGTCGGTTAAAAATTAGTCCCAAAGAACAACATACTACACTTCCATTTATACCAACGATTCTTTTAATACCGCCGATCCATTCTAGTTCCACAATGAAATTCAATTGAAAAATTTCAATTTATGAAAGTATATTTTGGAACAATCCCTCTATGCAGAACCTGACATATTCAGTGTTTAAAGGAGACAGTTTTCTTTGTTTGGGGAATAGGCCCAGCACAAATTGTGGCGTTTAGCAATGAAATGTACGTTAGTTTATTTCTTATAATCTGTAGATTACAGTGGTAATATTAGCAAAACTGTATGTAACCGGAATACTGTGAAATACGATAGTCAAAACATGACTCTCATACTAACCTAAAATCTCAGAAGGGCGATTGTTGAATACAAGTGGATAGGTCTCCTTGGTATTTTAAGTTAAAATAGTAAACTGTTCAGTGTTCAATAATATAAAGTATAAAACAAAGACACGTCTGGACTGATTTTGATGTGATTTACACGATTTGATGGACAGAGATATTCACGAAAATAGATTAGATGTATTCATTTCGAAACACACTTTTTCCGGCGATAGACTTTAGATAAAGGTATTCAATACCTAAAGTAGTATACCTTAGTAGTACCTTTAGTATTTTAAATCTCTTGGACTGGAGATCTAAAATAATAAGGTGATGTGTTATAAGCTGGTTGTGTCAGGAGATAAAAAAAACACATGATTGTACCTATGTCACAAGAACTATTTTTTACTGTTCGTCATAATTTTCAAAATCTTCTCATAATAGCAATATTTCATCTAAAAAAGATGCAGGTGGCTCAACTTTAACTTGATGTCGCGCCCAAGATAAACACCACACTATACACATCACATGTGCACAGCAGCCAACAGTGCCTCTGCCCACTAAACAATTACAACAGTATCCAGCAAGAGCAGCCCCAATTCCGTTGAAATGGTGCTGCACAATTGTATCTACAGATGCCATTTTCATAAAATCTTTAGAATAAAAATACGAAAAGAACAGAAGAAACATGCAATTATCTAATCGGAAACAATAATAACGGAAATAATAATGTTGTTTGTCAGTGTCAAACTGATTGAAATTGGACCACAGAGCATCTGCAACGGGCTATTAATTACGTTTCGTTCCACTGTGTTTTTAAAGTACGTTACTTGATATTCCGTTAGTAAAAGAATTAAAAACAAGTTCACTGTACCAATTAATAATTATCTCTTTAAACGCATATAATGCCGATGTCATTACCGCTGCGCACCGGGGTAACATATTTGTTTTCACATTAAAATAATAGGTTTATTTTAATGTGAAAACAAATATGTAAACGCTCATAAACAAGCATTTTTTGCTGTAACACTTTTTTACTATTATTTCAGTATTCCGGTTACATTTATGTATAATTTTTGGTCTGTTAATAGTAATAAGATGATCACCTTCTTCATGTGTAATATGTAAACAAATAATATATAAAAATATATAAACGTTACCGTTTAATAGTGGGCCCAAAAAAAACTGTCTCCTTTGTGCGCTTTTCCTTAATCCCTCCCGGTGTGCGCGGATTTCAGCTTCAGTTTTAACTTCCTAAAAGTCCCAGGATTGCGCTCAAAATACAATTTTTAAAATATCATTTTCAGCCATTTGTTTCAGAACACTTCACAACACTTCTCTTTTGTATTTTAACTCTAAAGTTTAGAGAGTTTGAATATTAACCCGGAATGCAGTGTAGTAGAAAAAACCAACGAAATAGTCAGAACGGTGCAGTCGTTTTTCGAGTATGTATGAAGAAAAGGTATGATCATGATAATTATATAACATGATTATCATAATCTCTTCTAACGCAGCAGCAGAGATAGTCTAGTGGTGTGACCGATAGACTGCCAAGCTATAAGTTTTGAGTTCGAACCGAAGACTGGCACCTATGACTTTTCGGATTTACGTGTGTATAGTTTATTTATCACTTGGTTTAAAGACGGTGAAAGAAAACATCGTACAAGAAGAGTCGAGAAAGATACGAATGTATATTACTTCAATTTAATGCGTCTTTACTTTCGGTTTCAATGCTTTTATGCATTGTCAAAAGTAAGGGGAAAAATTGCCGTATCTTCTTCTTCTATATAATTTTATATACGAGTAAAAGGAGAAGCGCGACTGACTGACATATCAACGCAGAGCCTTAACCATTAGTGTTAGAAACTTGAAACTTCGTAGGGGAGCACTAAGAAAGGATTTTTGAAAATCCTCCCCCTTTTTGAAGTTATTCGAATGAAAATGCATTGATTTTGGAAGATACAAAATAGATCATTTAAAACTTAAGTATTGCACTGTGTGTTTCTATGTTACGTACAATGTTAGAGTAGGTAATAGTTTTTGAAGTAGTAGTAGTAGAAGATAATAATTTAACTCGATTGGTATAATATCCATTCATAAAGTACTACATTTACTGGCCGAGCATTGGCTGGCTGGATCGAGTGGTTAGTAGTCTTGAATGCTATGCTGGAGGTTGAGGGTTCGATTCCCACCCAAGACAAATGTTTGAACATTGAGCACGATCATTTGTTCTGTCTGACCACAATAAGGGTTGTAGGCATGCCCACAGTCCCACAACGGTGAATCTGCGCTTGCGTCGCGGCCGTGTATCTGTCTGATAGAGTGGTTTTCAAGGAAGCTTTTAGTATACAATTTGTCAAGTTGTGGTATACATTGGCAAAAATATATTGATATTTGTTGGAGGTAACAATAAGCCATCTGGGAGCAGGGTGCGATAACTGACATCCGTGGGGGCGAAGCTGCTGGCATCACTTAGTTCTTGATGAAGTTCCAATCTAATCTTAGCCTCAATCTTTTGTAAAAAAACCTTATTACCCGAATTTAGCGTGGCAAAAAGGAGGGTTACGATTTTGACCGGGATGTACGAGTATGTAATGTATAAGACTGCGGCTATCCTCTAACTAAGAGAATATAGTAATGCGAGGATATTTTCTTATTTCATACTTTTTAGAACGTGTTGTTTTAGTAGTTGGCTTTTATTTTTTGTAATTATTTGATAAGCGTTTGACATTCACTATCGAGATGAGATTGCAACTTAATTTTGACTGCTTCTACTTCTTATAGTAATTGGCCTTCAGAATTAGATATACAAACAAAATACAAGCTGGCCATTATAACCTGCTTTTACACTAACTAGCAACACCCAATTAAAAACGCTTTACAGTAAACCTACGACCAAAGATCGGATATAGCCTTCAGAAGCAAGATTTCCACAAGGAGAGGCAGACAATCATATCCATTGTCATTCAGCATCCATTGATAATGGCCAGCCATTGTTCTCAACACAGATGAACCAGCTTCAAATGCGTTGCAGTAAAATGAAATGCAAAATATTCTATTTGCTTTCGTTATTATTGATGCTTTTAGAACGATTATTAGAAGGGTATTACGATTATGGCTTGCTGTTAGTCGTCTTTAATTATACTATTAGAGGCCTAGTGCTCGGAATTCAATGGGCTATTTGACAAAATTTTAGTTTTTAGTCCCTCATCAATCTAGATAAAAAAATGAAAAAAAAAAAATGTAAAAATATTGTGTCGAATATTTTCTTGTAATCTTACAAGAAAATGTTCGACATATATTTTTTATTTTTTCACGTAATCAAAAAATAACGGCGAAAATCGAGTCAAAATGTCACTTGACGTCACTAGCTAGTACAGTTTTTACTAAGTAATGACGTTACAAGCCCCCTCTCCTCAACTTTAATGCGCTTAATCTAAGCAGTTTTCCATCAATATGAAAAAGAAAAAAATACGTGTCGAATATTTTCTTGTAATCTAGATGACGGACTAAACATTAAAATTTTGTCGAATAGCCCATTGTTTTAGCTTTCTGCCCCCTAGCCAAGTTACAAACGATTCGTATCTATTCTCTTTCTACAATCGAGAACGCCTCAAATCCCTTTGTTTTGACCACGTGACTTATTTATTTATTTATTTATTTTAAAGAAAGCTTACAGACTAATAACAATATAAATAGTTTTAAGGTAGGTGACACTTTTGCTAATTACAAGCTTCCACATATAGGTAACAATGTATACACACATAATACACGCTAATCACAAATAAGAAAAAATTAATCAACATCGAAAAAGTCGTTACTCATCTTTTTCTTAATTATTTGAGTGTTGGTGCAAAATAGGTCGATCGACTTAGCGAAAGGTGATAAGTCACGTGGTCAAAACAAAGGGATTTGAGGCGTTCTCGATTGTAGAAAGAGAATAGATACGAATCGTTTGTAACTTGGCTAGGGGGGCTGGTCTTCTTTTCCATTTTCAAACTTAACCATCAGTATCATCATCTGCCTAGCCTTTTCCCAACTATGTTAGGGCCGGCTTTCAGTTTAACGGGATGCAGCTTATACCAGTGTTTTACATGAAGCAATTGCCTATCTGACCTTCACAACCGAGTTACTGGGTAACGCGATACCCCTTGATTAAACCGGTCAGTTCTGGGCTATCTATATGTAACGACTGTCATCGATCTAAAAATGACAGTCGGGACCAATAGCTTTACGTGCTTTCCGAGGCTCGTAATAAGCTGTTGGTCTCGACTGTCATCCTTATATTATCTAGTTAAACGATGCCAGATTTCTTATTTCACAGAGACGCAATGTTTCTGTAAAGGGAATCAAAATAATGATGGTCTGTTTTGATTAATTATTTTATAGAAGTAAACAGTTCAATAATATTAAAAAAGGTTCTATTATAATTTCTACGGTAAGTGTATATGCTTTTGTTACTATTATTATTATGTAATGCTGTATACAGAAGCTGAAGAATGTTCGCTGACTCGCTCCCTATCACATGTTGATAACAAACAAAGTGTAATGTTAAGGTGTGGAGCACACCTTTACATTACACTTCCTTTGATTATTTTGAGTATAGGTACATTTTTATTAAAAAATCCGACCTAGGTACGGTGTTTTTCTAGATGCATGCGCAAAGTACGAAAAATCAGTAATCTTCTTCCGAAAATAAACATACTTCTACGTATAGCAAGACTTATGATAAATGGAAATGCACTAAATCACAAAAGGCAGTGGCAAAATGACATAAATGTCAGATGCCAAAAAGTTTTATTACATTCCCATGTTTGACTTGAGTCTTAGATGCTATATTCTGAGAAAATTCTGTCGTGGGAGCACCGCATCCGACTTTAAAACTATTGAAATATCACAGTTTTGTAGTGTCAACAAAAGATTTGTATATAAGAATACATAGTAGGTATTGCAGCTAAGGCATCCAGCAGATGGGTAGATGATATTTAAGATACAAGTTAAGTCGTATGGAAAACAAAGGCTGAAGATAGAAAACAATGGGCAAAAATTGAGTATTTACAATAATAGAGGATTCTAATACAAATAATTGAAAGAATTTGCATTGCCACGTTGGAAGTTACACGTTTTTGTATTACACCGATGCACAGGAGTAAGTACGTTGACCCCCGAGAGCTCCTAAGTTCATTTGAATTTCACGTTTTTTTACTTTAATGGTTTACATATTTTGTTGTTAATAAAAAAAATCGAAATGAATTAAAACACGGAAATTGTGAAATAATTGTAAATTTACTTAAAAAACATTCTTAAAATTTTGCATGGTGTTACCTTCTTAGTTTTAGTTTAAAACTCGTCAAATGTCAAATTTTCACCTGAAAATGAACTGGGAAGACATTCGTCACCGTCGCGCGTCGTTCATGTCATTAAAGATGGTGCTGAGTTTGATTTTCTTTTAATTAAATGAATTTTCTTCATATATTTTTTGAGATAAAAGATAGCCTATATTCGTATCAGGATATGATCTATCTTTATGTCAAATTACATTACGATCCGTTAAGCCGTTTAGTCGTGAAAAGCCGGCAAACAAACAAACAAACAGACAAATAGAGTTGCTTTCTGATTTATAATATTAGTATGGATATAAAACTAACAAGGCCGGTGCATCGACAAAGCCATACACGGAAGAATTTAAGGGAAGCTAATGACAAACTGTGAGACAGGATTAGCCAGCAAAAAAAATACCATTTTAGGGACAAAAAAACCATCTGGCTTACAGACTTAAAAGGAAGTTAAAATCTGCTTTGAGGTTGTGTGTAAGTCTTTTGTATGCAGTAAGCCACTTATTTTGAAGTGAGTCTAACCAAAGGGGTTGGGATTTCAGTGGTACCTAAGCTGTGGGTGGAGTCCCTTTCAAAAAGGATTTTATAACATGTAAGTTTTTTAGGTCCTTTTACTTGTTTGTTTTGAGTACTTAAGGAATGTTCTAAAAATGTTTCTAGCTACTTAAGTTATGTTAAAAGACGAACCACGTGACCTATGGTTTTTTATATAGAAACTGTTTTTATCACTACCTCAATTTACACAGGGTGTTCTACCCATAAATCTAAGAAACTAACACTGTAAACACAGAAAAAAAGTAGTCGTTATTCACAAAAATAAATACTTGCTCGACCAACATTAAGAAAATAGCTGATATATTTCTTGTGAATTTAGAGTTGGTTATCTATGCATGGTTGGTTGTCATATTCAAAGGTCCTGTACTTGACAAAATAAGCAAGTATTCACATTAGCTGTTTTTCTTCAATTGCCATTTTCCACTGCACAATCAAATTGGGAAACTGTTTAAGAAGCTGCAGGTATAGAACGAATAAATAAATAAAATTTTGATCAAATACTTTCAAACACACATTACGATCTATATCACATAAAATACCCCTTACTTCAATTTCCATTTAATCAGGGGTATTATTTACTCTTACGTAATTTTCTGTCGTCACCAAATAATCCCGGATCCGGTATTCGAGTTCGTCTTTAATGAAAATGTACGACGCGTCGCGACAATTGAAATCGAACAACAGTTGTTAGAAACATACGAGTATAAAGTAAATTAATCGAATTGTTCGTGATCATTAATTGTTTCTTGAAACAGAAAATCGATTTAGGTATGTAGCTTTCTCTTTGTTCTGAATCTTGTTATGCGCTACAAGGAGTCGGTATAAACACCACAGCGTATTTTTAACCGACTTCAAGAGGAGGTTCTTAATTCGATCGGTATTTTTTTTATATACACTGGTTACTCGGAGATTAATGATCCGATTTACGTGATTCGATGCGGAATATTTCCCATTTGGCCCCATAAAAGTTTTACATGTTTGGCCCGGTAATTTTTATTTTATGAACATTTTTGTTCATGATTTTTTTTATTTCATCGAAACCTGTTTATTTGTTAGATTGTAATATTAAATAAATGAAATGGAAAAAATAAAAATTGTAAAATAGAAACTTTTTTACAAAAAAAACAACCGGTGTAAAAGAACTCTAAATTCGGAATTCGATGGCCAATTGTCAATGAGACAAAACCACCAAAGCCACAGACTTCCTAATTTAGAGTTATTTTACACTGATTAGTGTTTTTTTTTAAGTCGGTTGTATTTTTTGTAAAAAAGTTTTTTATAAAAGCTTTATTATTAATTTGCTTCGATCGGTATTACAAACATACATATATAAACTCAAGCATTTTTCTTTGGATTAGGTTTTCCATTTATATACCTTCATACTTCTTTTATAGTCATTAGCGGCGAGTGGTCAATTTTAAAAACATATATTTTTTTAAATAATAAAATTAATATTATATTCACTATAAACTGCTAACAGAGATACCCAAGAGCCCTGCAGGTAGCCCCATTGGATTTCAAATAGAAATATTTTTACCAATTCCAATGCTAAAAATACAAAATGAACTAGGTATGTATACTTCAATAAGACTTCAGCCTTGAATAGTATCGTAAGAATTCAAATTGATGAGTCAGCATGTTCTATGCTAATTTTGCCAAATGCGACTTACTGAAGTTTCTAAAACGTCACAATACGGCAAAAAGGTCAAAACGGTGCCAGTCTTATTTTAGAATCGAATTGATTCGAAAGAAAGGAAATACTTACATTTATTTGGGAATTTTTACTAATTTATTTATAAAAACATTACGCTCATTCAATGCATTCAAAAACCAACTAGCACATTATGTATAAAGCAATTATAAAATATCTACTTAAAAACTAAATGCACTGGATGAGTTTAACAACTTACATACGTGATGATGAACTATTATTATATAATAATTTAGTATTAGTTTAAGGAAAAATCGTTCTATCTTTAAACCCATGCACATAGTTAATTTAACTCGATTGGTATATCTTAACTAATATTATAATGTTTGTAAATTCTTTTGTTACTCTTTCATGCAAAAACTATTTAATGGATTTCAAGGAAACTTGTCAATAATAAAACCAAGAATATACATCAGAATAGCACATATGCTATAATTTATAAAGATCGAAGTCTATCGCAATTGTAACATGCTTATTGTTACCTTTATTTTTTATAGGAAATTTTAATCATAACAAAAACTTAAAATATATAAATTCATAACTAAAACTAACAATAAATAACTACAAAGCGTCAAAAAATTCTTTTGCATCGCTGCCAGCTGGTAAAGTGCCCAAAAGACTGGCGGCATTGCCACGTTGAATGGCAATGCTTAGCCTTTGGCCAAAGTAGAGGCCAGCCCTTGGGTCACGGGAAGCGTCAACTAAACGTTTGCAGATGTCTTTGTAAAGAAGGCGAGCACTCGGACCCCACGGCCCAAGAGTTTCAACCCCAAACGGCTCGAAAGTATAACTGCCGACAAGGTTGCTATATTTCCGCCGCTTGAGGTTCTCAGCAGCCGCAGCAGCAGCGCCAGCACAGCACGTTGACCCAGGAAGATGGGATGGCGCAAGAGTATCGACACAAGTAGCGTCCCATACAAAACAAGAGCACGTCGGATGATGTCATTAATGTGTGCATGCCGTGCTATGCGACCATGTATATATATATATATATATACATGCTTATTGTACTCTTCACAAAGTGTGCATTAAGAATAACCTTCTTAAGGAATTTAATGCTATTGTAAATGAAGTTTTAGACATTTATCATTATTATATCAGTGATGACCGTAAAAATACTCTCCTCTATTGTCAAATTCAGTTCAAAATAGCACTGTTCAGGTATACCACGTAGAACGAATTCTTGGAATACCGTAGAGGTTTATTCGTTTCGGATAGAAAACGTATGTAAATTCCTGTGTCCTCGTGTTTTAGTGGGGTAGCTCGTGTTTGGAAGTAGATATTTGCATATTTTCGGTTGACGTTTGGAACCTTGAGTTTACGTTGATGTATGATCGATATGTCATTCTAAACAAAAGGTGTACAAAGGTGTGTTGATGGCTATTGTGAAAATTCTATTCTGCATGTAGACTCCAGGATTTTGTCCTTGTTCTATCTTTTCGACCCCAGTTTGAGGACTTATTTCGTCAGCTCTGGTTTTTTTTATTATTATTTTACATAAATACAATAAAAAACTCACGCCTTTTTCCCATGGGGAACGCAAAAGTTACAGAGCGCCATATGCTACGATTCTTACATACTTCTTTGGCTTCGTTTACATTAATGCATACAGTTGTCATATACGCCGATTATTATTTTTATTTGCAGAAACTTATTGTTATTATAAAACTAGCTGTACCCTAAGATTCCACTCGCATATTGTGTAAATCTTGCGCTTTCGCAGCGCACGCCAAAATTTCATAAATAAAAACGAATTATTAAAAAAATGATATGTTTAAGGTAATTTACTCAATACCTTTATAAATTATTGCCTGAATGTATTTTTGATGTATAGGTTACAGAAATGTTAAGTTTTAATAAAACCCATTGAGTAGTTCCACGCTCACACACATTATTCTTAACAAACTTTCACATTTATAAAACTATTACGATATTAGCAAAGATTTTCTAAAGCATGCAAGTTTCACTCACCAAATATGTTTCTACACCTTAACTTCAGCATTAGCTTAGTTTTCATTTCGACACACAAGAGACGTTGCGCTTAAGAAACTTTAAGTTTTAGTTCAAACCACATACTTGTTCTTCAACTGAGAAGTAAACGAACTTATAAATTCAATTCCTCTTTACACTTTCACGTTTCCAACTAGTCTTAGGTTTTATTATGTAAGAATATTTGAACTATAACCATTCATCATCATCATCATGCTCGTGTTCTTGTTCCATCTCTGCATCACCTTAAGGTTCCGTAGGCTGGTAGAAAATCTCTGGAGTAGGCAGTGACTTGTCGCAGCCAGCCGTGGTCGAGAGGATGGTCGACAGCGTCGAGTCCTGGGATGCGTTTTGCCGAACGAGGCTGCAGAAAGGGAGAGGGAGATTAACTCCACTCACCAGGCCTGCAGCAAACGCACCGGGCGCAGGTGGAGGGCGGGCAACGCCCTATTCCAGCCCCCTAAATGGGTTCAGGGGTGACAGACACGGGGACGTGCACCGCCCCCCACGAACACGGACCTGAGGTGGCGGCGAGTCGTGTTCACGCGCGCCCCTCTTAGACGTCGCGAGAGGAGTCTAACACCTCTCTCCCCTCGCCCTCTAGGCCCACGGGGCCGGCACTAGTCGGGGGTCGCAAAAGTATCTTCTGTTCCCGTGACTCCCGGCGCAAGTGTGAGAAGGAACACGGGGTGGTTATTAGTCAGTGACATCCAGGAGGATTTACCACCCCCAAAAAAAAAAGGCTGATAGAAAATGGCTAATGGCCCGTTCACGACTTCGCTGCTGTGAGCGGCAGCTAAGCGTGGGGCAGCGAGCGGTAAAATCAAATGTATGAAAATTTACGAAGTACTCCACTAATCGGTCGAGCGGCGGTTCGTGACGTGCTTCACTCGTGTTAACCCGCCTTTGTACAGTTTTCTTTGCTTGCGCATAAAGTTAAAAAAAAATAAATAAGTAAATATTTCTTCTATGAGTCTATCAGTGAAGGACTTACAATAATTACAAGCCTCATGTTGCTAACTTGCACTGAACATGCTCGGTAATTATTGCCTTCGATTTAAAAAAAGGCATTGCGGTTTAACAGCAACGAATTATTTATTTTAGTCTGTCGTTTGCTCATAACACCTTTTTTCGGAATAAAGGCACTAAGTAACCGACAAAATGCGTGTCCAATAGATACAACCTCTTTCTAACCCTTCAGGAATACAGGCGTGATGTAATGAGGCTATTAAACAACTTTTGAACTCTTTCATCTTGTTTTGCTTAGTCTTGCAGATGCTTCAATTAGCTTAGCAAACGATGGACCTCTTTTAAATATTGACACAACACACTCCCGTGTGTCTAGCACGAATGTTTGACGTCAATTCAACCGATTAGATTGTAAAATGGGAATTCTAACATACATTCAAGCAGAAACTACTTAATTTCTCCAGGTACGATTCTTAAATTAAAATGATTGTTTACGAAAGAGTTAATCTTTCTGTTTTATGATGTATTTATAACTATAGGCGATATTATATTCTGTGGTTACTTCCATCATAAATTTAGACCTAAATGCTAGAGGACAGTAAAATTGTGTAATCTAATAGATTATTGAAATTCTTCAAGTTGTCAGGACTAAGTGGGCCATTTTATTAACATCAAATTAATAATTGCACGTGTTTAATATCTAAAAACTAATCAGTAAATCAATTTCACTAAAGAATTTCAAAGTAAAGTACTTTGATAGCACGTAAAAAGTTAATTTCACTGAAATCTCTTCTTCGGGTCATTTAAATAAACATTCTAGATCGTAAACCGAATGTTTTACAGTGTGCGGATGTTAAGTATTAAAGCTTTGAAATTAACCTGGATTTAGGGTACTTTTTCTGGCAAAACATCTAGGGATAGGCATTGGCATATATTTACTGAGCATCTAATTGCATAGATTCGAGTTTTTTTAACGAATCAGAGAGATTTATTGCTGGGGAGTTTGTTCCGCCACTTCTTCTTCCCAGCAAAAACAATAGAAAGTGGTGAAGGGTGAGCGTTACAAGGGACGATCTTATGTATTTTTGGCGTTCTAAAAGTACTAATTCTCAGCCTTATTTGAATAAAAGACTTTTGATATTGATTGGTACCTTTTTACTGCAGAGGCACCTAGGTACTAATATTATAAATGTGAAAGTTTGTGAAGATGGAGATGTGTTTGTGTGGATGTTTGTTACTATTCCACGCCAAAACTACTTAATTGATGTAATTAAACTTAACAACTTATGTAACTCATACTTTAAATTAACATAATAGGTGTTTGTAAGGTTGTAGGGGATAATCTCTGGATCTACTGAACCGATTTTGAAAATTATTCATTTATCAATAGGTAGATAGCCACATTATTTGTGAGTGTAATAGGCTATATTTTATTTTAAAAAACGAAGAGAGAAGAGGTGCACTTCGCTCGCGACTGTGTAATTCGTATTTTTACAAAGAAATAAACAAACAAATCGTTGGAATAGAATAGAATAGTTTTTTTTTTTACTCTTTAGTAGAAATAGTATAAATGTGGTGTGGTGGTTGTAGTAGTGGTGGATGTGTGTGGAGTGGTGTAGTATGTGTGTGTGTGATGAATATAACTTAATGAATTTAAGAAAAGAGTTGACATAGGTTGGCATCAGTCGATTTGAATATGAAGTGTGTCTAATTTATAATACATACCTGATCATAATTATATTTCAAGTGTTAAATTTATTTTATTGCTCTCCAATTATTACTTCAACAAGATAATAAATAAATGTTTGAAGCTTTAATAATTCTTTTGCAAATAGTAAATAAATCTCCTTCGGTTTATTTTTAAGCTAAAATTACCTTTTCCTTTAATTTTTATTTTACCTTATTTCTTTACCTCTTTTTAAAAGTATTTAAACAACATGTCTGTTCGTGTAATAATTTAGATTGATTGAGTATCAGGAAATGGGAGATTTTCTCTATTAAATTCTTAATAACAAGTATTGTTAACGTTTTCAAGAAATTCAAGTAAATATTTTAAAATAAAACCTACTGAAATCATATGAAAACCATGAATAAGGACATAAAGAATACTGGCATGCAAAACTAAATAGGTAATTTAAAAATTTCAATCTTATCAAAACCAAAAAAAATACGATTTATAGTCAATTTAATGAGCTTTCTTTGAAATTAGTTAGCATTGTACTAATAAAAAAAGCTGAAAAGATGGTTTATTCTTTTGTTTGAACGTGCAAATTTCGAAAACGACTCAGATTAGAAAATGTACTTTATCATTTTGATTGCCTAATTTTACTGATTATTGGACCTTCCTTAAGAATTGTGCTGATTTAAGCCTATATTACTAACATCACGCTACGACTCTTAATATCAAATAAAACTGCAGGGCAATGCTATTATTATAATAATCCAAACAAATTAAAATTGAAACGCAATCATGAACTGTTACAACTCAATGTTTTACTGAAAATTGCACTAGATACGTTCGCGGTTATTTTACATTTTGAAACATTTTAACTGCTACAAAATAACAAAAACCTTGAACTGCAACCACTAAAATCTGCACATAACCCTGTCACCGCTCAAAGGGAAATTTTAAAAGTCGATCGTCGAAACGACGCAAATTAAATTTGTGTTCGCTCCGCTCCGCGTGCTTCGTCCGCTCACTCCGCTCTGGCTCCCGGGATTGGCCGGGAATCACATTCGTTTGCCACCTAACCGATAAATTCAATTTGACAACGCTTTTATATTTACACAACTTTGCCGCATTGTCGGCAAACCGGTTAAAATTGCTGTCTCTCAAATCTAGCGATGGCGGGGATCTTTAGTGAATTTTTAAGTAAAAATTACTAAGATTTTGAATGACTTTTTTATTTGTCATGAACTTAGCATAACATAACATAACATCACGCATATACACGCCGCAAAGGTTAAGCAGACACATTACACACACACACAATACACACACATTTTGCCAATTTTATTATATTTTAATCTATACTCCATCCGAGTAGGTAGTTAACTAAAGGTAAACAATCTAGACAAGTCTTTTTACATAAACGCTTATTAATTAAATACAACTACTGTTTAAACAAATTGTTTAATTGATCATGTAATCATTTTTGTTGTATCTAAATTTGTTTTCAGCTGCATTTTATTTTTAATTTGTGTTATTAACTAAAAAAACATGTCAAAATTGTTTACCTTTTGTTATCTACCTAATCGGATGGAGTATAGGTATCTATTTAAATAAAAATTGATTGCGAGAAATGTTTGTACCTACGCGTATCACTTTTGAATGCACCTATTTGGAAAATTCTTTTTTTGTTGTAACTGGTTTCTGGATTATTTAGGTTCATACACAAGACCCGGTAAGTAACGCTGCAATCGGTCTCGAAGCCCACGTTAGGGTAGGACAATTTCTATCCAGGCCGCTAGTTTTTAGTAAGCTTTAATCTGTAACATTCATCCGCGACTTAAAACTTTCAGTGTCCACAAAGTAGACACAATAGTTCAGCCAATCAACAGGAGTCATATTTGACTTGTGGTACAGAAAAGTGGTGAGAAAATTCATCATGTTCAAAGAAATTCAGCAAGCTTGGTGATTAAAAAGATACTCGTCCTACGTGCCTTTGCCCTGTATTAAGTGTATTATTTCTATATCGCTTATAAATCTTGCACAAAGTGTTGCGTATTGGCGGTGCTCACGACGTTACTACCAATATTATGTTGTAGTTGTAGATATACAATATACAGGGTGAAAGGGGCATGGACGTAGAGACGCCAGTGAATTAACCTACCCCAAAATGTAAAATTTTCCCAAATGAACATGAACCTTATTGTGTTTAGAATAAAGTTGAAAAAAAACCTATCAAAGAAATTTGAAACATTGGGGTTGGTTGGCGTCTGTACAATCTAGTACCTGAGTTCGGTGTGTGATTGTGGACGCCTGATAAAAGTTCTTTGACAGTTTTGTTCTGAGTACTCGTATTTGGCTCTCTTTTGATGTTATTTTTACTTCATACTAAAAATACATGAGAAATTATTTTTACATAACCTTGAAGTTTATGAAATAATGCCTATTTAAATGAAAAAAAAGATATCTTCTTTCATTTTCATTCTACAGGAATCAAGAAATTACCGATACAACCGAACACACACACACACACAGCCGTTTTTGAACAGATATTAGTATTGCTTGCTTTATTTTCTTTTTTTTTCATTTTAAATTGCACTTACCACTGCTTTTCTCTGCATCACCTGAAGGTTGACTGGTAGAAAATGCCTATGGCATTAAGTCCTCCTTTGTACATTTATAGTGTGCTTGAAGTATTAAATAAATAAATAAATAATTAATAATAAAAATCAGATAAAAAAATAGAAATTAAGAAAAGTCGATGATAAAATTACAATGCACGGATTCAGAATCGTGTACCTACAGTATTGCTATTCTATAAAAATCACCCCGTAAAAGCGTAGGAGAGGTGATGGCAAATTGAACAGCAGGTTGATTCAGTAGAAGTCACCCCGCGAAAGCTTGAGTAAAGTGAACCGTCAATGCGTAGCATTAGTATGATTTGACAGCTCAATTCGCCTTTAATTCACCTACATTTTCACGACGAGATTTTTACCGAATGTCACTGCTGTCATTTTATACTAATAATAATACTAGGGATTAACATTTCACGTCACTCATGTTTTCACGCGGTGATTTTAACAAAATCGACCAGCTAAACTCATGGTAGCAGTTTGTGCGTAGATATCCCTTCCAGCCAGCAAAGATGTAAATGTTACGGTGAATAAATTTCCATGATGATTTATTATATCACGGCGCTTATTATTCATCCGTTGATCCAATGAATTAAAAGATGACGTACATTAAACGAACGTGAAGGCGTTTAATCCCTCAATATGAAAATTCACCCGTCTACCTGTACGCCATAAATATTCATCAGATTAATAATATCTACGCCACATCTATGCTAATTGTCTGGCGAAGGATTAAGTGAGCGTTTCCCCTTTAAATAATACGAGGAATTTATTTAATTGAAGTTGTTTATTTTTAATGAACTAGCTGGTGCCCGCGACTTTGTCTGCGCAGGATTAATACTTCAAGTAGCCAAAGTCTATAATTATCTTTATTCGAAAATTCTCCATTTTTTTATTGTAGGTACTGTTGTTAATTATTCTGGCATACTTTTAAAAGTTTTTTTTTGTAGGCCTATTTAAGATAAACTGTTGGATGTTTCTAAGCGCATGCCAGAAGAGCACGCAGATGGCAGAAATTTATCCTGCTTACACATCTTTATAAGTTATAGCCTATGTGTTATTGTGATGTATTTACTATACTATTGTCAAGTTTTATTAAAATTCATTTAGTAGCTTTAGCGTGAAAGAGTATCAAACATCCATAAGTACAAACATTTGCTTTTATAATATTAGTCAGGAGTAAGGAAGGGTTATGGTTGATGATGACTGCAAAGTCATAGGTTTTGACTTTGAACCCACACACCTCCGACTTTTCGTTTTCACGTGCGTATTGTATGTACAATTAGGTATCACTTGCTTCAAAAACGGTGAAGAAAAACATACAGACGATACCAGCATGCCTGAGAGATAATTCTCGACTGCATGAAATGCCAAGTCCTCTGCTCATAAAAACTCGGACACCATGTCATAATCATGGGAGAAGAAAGAGTGGTTAAAAGCGGTCGAAATAGTTATGCTACACTTCTTTTCAACGTAAACTTTCACCAAGCCAAATTGAAAAGTCAACCTTGCGTATATTCTTAAAAAGGTATTCGAACATTTCGCTTCACAGAATAATACACGGTGATTTTATTTATCATCACGAAAAAAACGGCTGTTGCATACAAAAGTTTGATACCTACCTACTCAACCAAAATGTATGAAACAGCCGATTTTTTTTTCTTGATTTCCGAGTTGGTCCCATAGTAAAAGTTGATCATGTTCATGGGTAGAAAACACCCTGTGAAAATTATTCAGACGATTAAAAAATCACCGTGTATAGTGTATAGCCATGTGGTCTCAACTTTACCATTTTATGCGTACCTTGTTCTCCGCTCTTTAATATCTACTTAGACTTTTAGGTCCTTGTCCACGGGTACTGTAGCACTTATAAGGTGCCATAATTTTGAAACTGCCAATTGTTTCTTTAAAGATAAAGATCTGTTTATTAGTTTAACCTGAGCAGCATGCGTAGCATGAACACATTGAACACCGAAGAAACGGCCTTTGTCTACAGACGAATCGGCAAAGTGACAGATTATATAGACAGGAACCTCAATCTGTCAAATTTCTTTCAATACACCTGCCTGCGTAGCATGAACACTTAATTTCTTTTCTTCCGAGACACGACAAAGACCGTTTCTTCGGTGATCATGCTACGCGTGCAGATTACAATATGTTAACGCACCTCTGTGCATCGCGGAACGCGACCCCACTGTGCGGTGCAGCGGGGGCCGGGGGACGAGGGCCGCGCCGACACATCGCGTCGTGGCCCGCGCCATTTCATTCTGCTCGGGTCACTGGAATCGCGACACGCGTGTGCGCGACTATTATTATACCATTAAAATTTATACCTTGTTAACTTGTTGGTTGAGCAATATAGCATCTATAGAGCAGATTCGCCTATTATTTTACAAAGTGTGACCCTAAACTATATTCTCCATACAAATTGGCGACCGTCTATGATAATTGTCGAACCTACAAACGTACGACCGACGTATTCGAGAAGAGAAAAAGAAACACGTGGAGGGATTGGCGCGTATGCTGTGCTTCAGACAACCACGGGGCCTTCGGACTACGCAAGCTGCGACAAATACCTACAAGCTTCAACGCCTGCACCAGAAGTCTAGCCCGAGGGAAGTAAGCCTATTTCCAATTATTCCTACCTATTCCAATTTCCACCTGCCTATATCTACCTGCTTCGATTTGTGTGGATGGCATAGTTGGTTTCGCTCGAACTAGTTTGGTCAGCTTGCCTAAAATACATAAGTAACTTTCTTGCCACGCGTAGTGGGCGAGTTCATTTAACACTAAGTGTGCGTGTGATTGGCGCTTGTTACGTCTACCGATACAGACATTAATAATATTAAACCTATAGCCTATTTTAGAGCGCTAAAGCATGCTCATAATACTATAATAAATTACGATAGTTATACTTTCTTGCCGCACGTGGTGGGCGAGTCCATTATAGTGCTTGTGCGTGTGTGATTGCGTCTGTCGCGAGTAGGTACCTATACCACGCTTGAGCGCCTATTTCACAGAAGATTGTGTTCTGTAGGTACCTACCTAGTTAATATCTGGGAGTTTATTCGATTGCTGTAGGACCTACCTAACTAAATTCTAGTTTTGTTTAGAGTGCGTCTTAGAATTAGACAGTTATTTCACCAAAGCTTGCCGACTATTCCAGGTGGGGTGAATGTGCATGGCATGGACTGAGCTTCGCTTTCGTGATATTAGCCGCCTGCCTACCTACGCGTTGCAGAGCAGGCGCAGGGTGAATGCTGCTGCTGCAATCTGCATACTTCGTACTGTCACAGTTTCAGTGTACCGTGAGTTGAGATTTGTTTTTGTGTTACTTTGAGAAAGTGTACCTACCCAAATCATTGTTGCCTACCTACTTACATAAAAATAAATATAAGTACTAAGATGGATAGTGATTTACACAAACCAGAAATGAGTGAAGTTGAACCACAAGAATTAAAGGTTTTACTAAGAAAACGTAGTGCTATTAAAGGACAACTTACTAAATTTAAAGATTGTTTGCATCAATATTCAAAGTGTAGTCCGCTCAGTAGCTTGCAAGCCAAAGAAATTGCTTTGAAAACAGAAAAATTTCAAACTTTATTAGGTACGTTTGATATGTTACAAAGTAACATTGAATTGAATTGTCTAGATTTGGATGATCAATTAAAAGATAGAGAGTTAATTGAGAATCAATTCTTTTCGTGCATATCATTGGCTCGAGAGTTAATTGAAGTGGCCAATGTGTCTAAAACTGATGAACAAAGGCCTGAAGGCTCAGTGTGTAGTTCAAATAACTGTACACATAATAGGTTTAATTCAGTAAAATTGCCTACTATAAAATTGCCTTCATTTGATGGCAACTACATAAAATGGTTAGAGTATCGGGATACTTTTGATTCCTTGATAAATTCGAATGATGCAATCCCAAATATAAACTCGTTTCACTATTTAAGGTCATCCTTAGAAGGAGGAGCTTTAGTAGTCATAAAATCTATAGAGTTTACATCAAACAATTACAAAGTAGCTTGGGATTTAATATGTCAACGATATAATAACAAAAATCTGCTTATGAATAATCATTTGAAAGCGCTTTTCAGCATTGAAGCACTAACAAGAGAATCTCACAAAGCTTTGAGATATGTTATTGATTTAGTTTCCAAAAATTTAAGAGCTTTAGATACTTTAGGGCAGCCTACAGACAAATGGGATGCTTTGCTTATATATATGGTGTCAACAAAGCTTGATGTCACCACCAGTAGAAAATGGGAAGAATATAAGAACGGATTACCAGAGTTGCCAACATTAGATCAATAATTGATCTAATGTTGGCAACTCTGGTAATCCGTTCTTACAGGATCTACGGATAACGGCTACTGCTATGTGTGGCTTGAAGGAGAAGCTGGTCGAGGGGCACAAGAAGTTGGGTCTTGCCTCATAAATTACATAAAACACAAAATGGGTCCCAAGGAACACCTGGTATTATGGAGCGATTGCTGTGGGGGACAAAACCGAAATATAAAAATGGTTTTAATGATGAAATCCGTGCTGAGCTCCCACGCCACTCTCAAAACTATAAAACTAAAGTATCTGGAATCAGGCCACACGTTTCTTCCCAACGATACTGATTTTTCCAAAATCGAAAGTCAACTCAAATATCACGATAGAATTTATACTGCTGAAGAGTATTTAAATGTTATAAAAAGCTGCAAGAAAAAAAAACCATTAGAAGTTTATAAAATGAAGACAAACGATTTTTTAAGCACCAATAAGATAGAAAAAAAGATAGTTAACAGAAAAATTTGTGTTACTAAGAATAAAGTTAACTGGCTAAAAACAAAAGAAATACTGATCGAAAAAGAAAAACCATACTCTATATTTATGAAAACAACAGAAAGTGAAGAGTTTCAGGAGCTAAATATAGAAAAAAGAGTTAAAGGAAAATCTTTAGAAATTTTGGAAGAAGATTTAACTTTGTTATGGCCAAATGGTAAAGAGATTCCGCAGGCTAAATTGGATGACCTTAAATCAATGTTTGATTTAATACCAAAAGATTGCTTACCTTTTTATAAATCACTCAAAGGAAATGAAAATATTATGGATGATGTTGATGGTTACGGCGATAGGATTGATTTTCCCATTGAAGATGAGAATGATGATTAAATTTAAGCAAAAAATATAGACTTTACTTAATTTTGAAGACATATTATTTGATTTTTTTAAATGTTTATTCTTTTTATGAGTCTTATGTCTTTTAATAAAAATGTTCATTTTAGTGTTTTTTTGATCTGAGATCTATACACTAACTAAGCTAGTAATTATGGTAGTAGTGATTGAAAATTAAAGATATATTAGACTACATGAAGTTTTATTTTCTAAAACATACAAATCTGTCATTATTCCTTATAAATTTTAGTGTTTTTGTTCAATTATATAGTTTGGATTCTTTTGGCTAAATATGTTTATTACCCCGGAATTTTGAAATAATATTTTAACGAAAAGGATCCATCGTCATATTTTTGCTAATATCTCGAAAAATATGTCATGATGTCGGACTAGAGATTAATAAAATAAAAAAAATATGGGTATGTCCTTTATTTAAAATCAACCCCAGAAAGTTAAAGTTGAGAATCAAAGACGAAACACGATCTGAACTTAAAACTTGAATAACTCAAAACTAACTCTGTGTGGGATGGATCCTTTCCGTTTAACTACGTCCTGGACGTAGTTAAACGGAAAGGATCCAACCCTCACTATGGGCGAAAATGAGTTATGTATACCAAAACACTTTTTGTAGTTCAAACTTTAATATCACAAAAACAATCCAAGTAAAATTCCAACGCATCATGTCATAATGACGTTACGTTACCAACCCACATATATGGCAGGTCATTATTTTTTTTATTGACAACGCTCCAAGCTACTTAGATTGTTATCGAGAAAATCATATAATACCAAATCACGTATTACTAAAACGATCCAAACTACTTGGATAATTGTTATTCAAAAGATACAATTAAACGAAAACAATTCATGTGACATGGATTGTTTTCGTTTTATTCGAAATCATTACGTATAGTGACATAATGAAACATCGATAACGATCCATCTTACATGGATCGTTACCGCTTATTTAAATTGCTTCATTAAAAATGACTGAGCTAAACATCGATAATGATTCATGATATGTGGATCCTTTTATGGTAGTTCATTGTGTGACAAGATTAAAATATTGAACCGGAAACAAGGCACTTGAATCCTATTTTTTTAAATACTTTATTCTTTAGATTATATACAGAATATAATATTATTAGCTGATTGTTTGGACATAAAGCAATCATTTGAGTTATAGAAATAATAAATAATATTGAATTTTGAAGGTATTATTTTTAAGTTACTTTGCAACATTGATTTCCTTCATTTCATTCAAGTTCGTACACGTTCATTGTCTTGCCGTCGGTCGTATCGTGATTAGATTGTGGTCTTGGTTTTTTAAAGTAAAAATTCATTGTGTAGCAAATTAATATGAACAGGATTGAAAAGATTATAATGAACGCGTTGGGGAATTCAAGCACCCACACGGATCAACAAAGCTCGGCGTGTAAGTAAAAATAATACATTAACCTAACCTAAAAACATTTTACTATTATGCCTTGCAACTTATTGCTTTAATGCTTATCCTTCTTTTAGCTATCAATAACCCAATGGTGCTTCCGGTAATGGATATCTTAAATAGTACTGCGGAAAGTGATAACGCTATAAGCGATAGTAAGTATTATCCTAATATTACTTTCATTACTTTTCTTGCCGTCAATAATATTGCACTTTTTTATAACTGCTTATTTTTTTACAAGCATTAAATTATTATGGGGTGTTTTGCAGAGGTTGATTGCGTAACAGTACTCCCAATAACAGTTGCTGTAACATCTAATTCTGGTGAGGAAAATAATGATGCTTTATGCAGCGGTAAGTTTTTTACTAGTAAAATGTTTGTAAAGCACGTCTATAGTTTGCCAACTTTATAATGTTTGCATGATTTTTTGTAGAATCACCAGCGGCTCCGTTATACTCGCCTTTAACCCCGTTGGTTAAAAACAATATACATCATGCTGAAATCATTTCTGAAAGTAAGTTTCTTCTTTTTATTATCATTATAGTGTGAATAGTAAATCATGACAGAAAATAAAATGTTTGATATTTTTTATCTCGATAGATATAAAAGAAACATCAGCTCCTCTTCGAAGTATGTCTCCAGATACTCTAGATCTATTGCAAACATTGAATGGTGAAAATGAAGAAGAGAGGTACATAGTTCCAAATGTACTAGACAATGAACAGGAAACTGATTTCAGTGCAGATACTGATTCGGATTACGTGCCAGATAGCGAAGAAAATAGTGATAGCGAAAACTTAACACTTAAATCGAAAAAATTTAAAGTTGTAGCTGTGGTGCATAATAACAAAGACAATCAGGAAATTTGTGAAATTAGTCGAAAAGCTCTTTATGACATTAGACCATGCAATAATAATTCATTCCTGAACTCGATCACCAATATAGATACTGATGAAGCAGCGGAAAGTAACATTGTAGAAGAAATAGAAATGTATTCCGATCAAAATAAAAACTCGATCACCAACACTGATACTGTTGAAGCAGCTGAAAGTAACATTGTAGAAGAGGTAGAAATGCACTCTGATAAAAATAGTCCAGAAATTCCACGTGGTCGCCCTAGAAGAGGGCGAAAACGTCTTCACAAAGATCACACCATTATACAAAGAAAAGAAAGAAAATATGCGAACTTACCTTATCACAATAACAAAAAACTTATTGAACCAAAAATATTTAAAGATTATGTTTGTCACTGTAAAAAAAAGTGTTTCAACCTTATTGGGAAGGAAAAACGACAAGAAGAATTCGAAAAATATATTAATTTGGGGTCCTATGAGGCTCAGTTATTATATATAGTGAATTACGTTTCTGAAAGACCAAAAAAAAGATCATACAGCAGTAATGATAAGAATACTGACAAACATAATCCGAAACAGTTCAGTCGCATTTACACTGTTGGAGGCACTCAAGTATGCCGTGAAATGTTCGTTAACAATTTTCAAATTACGCCAAAAAAAGTAGACGAATGTCTGAAAAAATTTCGGAAGGGTATGATAAAAGATGGAAGAGGACAGACTGGTGGCCAGAACAAAACTACTGAGGAAGACATTGATTTTATAAAAAAAGTTATTGACTCTCTACCGAAATATGAATCTCATTATAGACGAGAAACAAATAATGGTTGTCAGTATTTAAAATTGGGGACGACTGTGCCAAAAATTTATGAATTATACGTAGAACAATATAAAAATGCATATGGGGTAAGCAAAAAGCCAGCAAGTATTGGTACACTAAAAAGTATATTTCATAAGTTTTTCAACTTGCGTTGCAAAACCTTAAAAAAGGACACTTGCAATAAATGCGATACGCTGCACATAAAATTAGCCAATGCTACCGAAACTGAAGCTGCCAAATTTCAAAGAGAAAAGCAGGAACATCTTGAACGAGCTGAAACCTTAAGAAAAACTATGAATGAAGATCTAAAAAAAGCGACCACGGACGAGAGTTTTGAATGCCTAACTTATGACATGGAAAAGACTCTTCCACTGCCCCGGATTCCCACTAGTATAGTGTTTTATAAACGCCAGTTATGGCTTTATAATTATTTTATGACTTCTTGCGTAACAGGGCAAATATTTTAGAAAACACACAAAACCAAAATCAAAGTAGGAATGATCATGGTAAGTCACATGGTGGTTCCAGAGACCAAAAAAATTGTACTATGGCTTTTGTGAGTTCTACGAGTAGCAACTCTTCCAAAGATTCATGTTATGTTTGTAAGGACAATCATCCCTTGTATGTGTGTACCAAGTTTAAGGATATGTCACCTGAAGTTAAGTTAGATTCAGCCTTAAAGCTAAAATTATGTCTTAATTGTCTGCCTAGTGGACATACTGCCAAAAAATGCTTTCTTAAAGGTACTTGTAAGCTTTGCAACGAGAAACATAATAGCTTAGTGCATAAAGATACTACAGCAGGAGGTTAGCTCCAATTTAAATACAAATAATAACGACTTATCTCCAAGTACATCACCAGTAACACTGTCAGCTGTCACTGCGGAACAAGTCCTTTTGTGTACGGCAGTTGTTAAAATTGTTAATCCTGTAAATAATTGTACATACCTTGCACGAGCTCTCTTGGATACTGGAAGCCAATCCTCTTTTATTACTGAAAAGCTTAAAGTAAAATTAGGAATACAAACTCAATGTACAGAACCAATAAGAATTTGTGGCATTAATAATGTACAGAGTGACATTAAAGAGCGTTGCAGTTTAAAGTTGTCCTCACGTTTTGACAATTCATTTAATTTGCACGTTATGTGTTTGGTAGTACCTCAAATTACAAGTACATTACCAACACTAAATGTTAATGTTTCAAGTCTAGGATTGCCTGCTAAGTTAGATCTTGCTGATCCTGGGTTCCATTGTCCGTCCGACATAGATATCTTGTTGGGCGCAGATGTTTTTTGGGATATTGTAGAAACCAAACAAATTAGATTAGGTAAACACCAACCTGTATTACAACATTCAAAACTAGGTTGGTTAGTGTCAGGCCCTATAGGGCATGGACACTCTAAGGTAATTCGTACTAAGAATGCTCACTCTAGTGTTATTGTATTACATTGTAATAATAATATCATGCAGGATGATATTCAAGAATCATTACAAAGATTTTGGGAGGTTGATGAATTGCCTTCAAACCAAATATTTTACACACTTGAAGAACAGGCTTGTGAGAACAGTTTTATAGAAAATACAACTCGTTTGCCAAGTGGTAGATTTAATGTTAAAATGCCCCTCAAGGAATCACCAGAAGAATCACTAGGTGACTCTTATTATATTGCCAAAAGGCGTTTTTTTTGTTTGGAAAGTAAGTTGGATAAGAATCCAAATATTAAAAAACAGTATTGTGATTTTATAAAGGAATATTTAGATCTTGGTCATTTGGCAGAAATAGACCGGCCAAGGTTTGGTAATTACTTGCCTCACCATGCAGTACTAAGAGAAAAAAGTGAAACTACTAAACTTAGAGTCGTTTTTGATGCTTCAGTGAAAACATCCTCTGGAAAATCACTAAATGATATACAGATGATTGGTCCAGTTGTGCAAAATGATTTATTTAATATTATGTTGCGTTTTCGCACTCATAAATTCGTACTAACAGGTGACATTGAGAAAATGTTTAGACAAATTTCTATTGTGGAATCACAACGTCATTTACAATTAATTTTGTGGAGGGAAGATTCATCTGCGCCACTCAAGGTCTTGCAATTAAACACTGTGACCTACGGTACTGCGTCTGCGCCGTTTCTAAGCACAAGGTGTCTCCTTCAGTTAGCAGAGGAATGTACAGATCAGTATATTGCTAATATAATTAAAAATGACTTCTACTATGATGATTTGAGCACTGGAGCATCTACTGAAGTGGAGCTGATGCATATTTATAAGACTGTGACACAAATATTAGGCTCAGCACATTTTCCATTACGCAAAATACGCACAAATTGTCCTCAAATATTTGCAGATGAACCTATGTTAAATGCTACATTAGACCTTACAAGACAGTCATGTGTTCTAGGCCTCAATTGGTGCCCTAAAATGGACACATTTCAATTTCCAATAAATTTAGATTCTACTATAAAAATAACTAAGAGAACAATCATTTCAATGACTTGCAAAATTTTTGATCCTTTAGGTATTCTATGTGCTTGCATTATAACTGCAAAAATAATTTTACAAAGTTTATGGAGTGCTAAGATAGACTGGGACGATACAGTACCCGATGATATAAAAAATTCTTGGATGACATTTATGAAAAACTTGTCATGCCTATCCAGTATACAATTAGAAAGAAATGTTATTTGTGATTCGCCTATATCTATAGAGCTACATTGTTTCGTTGATGCTTCGCAAAAAGCATATAGCGCCTGTGTATATTTACGCACAACTGATGTTAATAATAAGATTACAGTTAAGCTGCTATGTGCCAAGGCTCGGGTAGCTCCCTTAAAACCAACTACTATACCACGCTTGGAGTTGTGTGGTGCTTTGCTTGGAGCTAGATTGTGTGCAAAGGTTATACAGTCACTCCGTTGTAATATTATCAGTAAAACTATTTGGACAGATTCAACAGTAGTACTTGGTTGGCTTAATATTCAATATAAACAACTTAAACCTTTTGTTCGTAACAGGGTAAACGAAATAAATGAAATTACATCTGACTATTCATGGCGTCATGTGCCTACAGATTGTAATCCAGCTGATTTAGCCTCAAGAGGTGTAACTCCGCAACAGTTACAGTCCTCATCCCTGTGGTGGGAGGGACCTTCGTACCTTCGAAGGAAAACAAGTGAATGGCCACACCATGGTGTTCCAAAAATAGAACTACCAGAATTAAAAGTTCTACATGTTAATGCAGAAACTAATTTTTTTGACTTTTCTAGATATTCAAGTTTTACTAAACTCAAAAGAATTATAGCCTATGTCCATAGATTTATTAACAATTTTATTTGCAAGTACAGTAAGGATAAAACTTATAAAAATTTAACAGGTTGTCTTAACACTGAGGAGGTTAGTAATTCATTAAAAACATTAATCAAACTTTGCCAAGCGCAATCATTTTCTAGTGAAATAGATACTATCAAAAGGAGCAAAGAGCTTCATCATAAATCTAAAATATTGCCGCTTAACCCGCTGATAGATGCTGATGGTATACTTAGGGTGGGTGGTCGTATACAAAATCCCAATTATAATTTTGACAAAAGGCACCCTATATTACTTGATTCCAAACATAATTTTACAAAATTACTTATGAGACATATGCATATACATTTATTTCATGCTGGGCCACAATTACTCTTGTCATCCATTAGGGAAGAATATTGGCCAATAGGTGGCAGGAACTTGGCTCGTAGTATATTAAGAAATTGTATTGTGTGTATACGTTTTAGAGGTAAAACGGTACAGCCTATAATGGGTAACCTTCCAAATGTTAGAACAAATCCTAGTTTTCCCTTTTATACATGTGGAACAGATTTTGCTGGTCCATTCATGATATCGAGTAAAAAAGGCAGAGGTAGTCGCGTAACTAAATGTTACCTTTGTTTATTTGTCTGTCTTACAACTAAAGCCGTTCACTTAGAACTCGTAAGTGATCTCACTACTGAAGCATTCCTAATGTGCCTACGACGATTTGTAGCAAGAAGAGGTAAACCTTACGAAATTTATTCTGATAATGGCAAAACATTTGTAGGGGCAAACAATGAATTGGGTCGTGTCCTCAAATCTAGTCGCGAAGCTGTGATAGAGTATGGCAGCACTGAAAGCATTCGATTCAAATTCAGCCCTGCTTATTCACCTCATTTTGGGGGTATTTGGGAAGCTGGGGTAAAGTCATCCAAACACCATTTGAAAAGAGTAGCAGGCAACGCTGCCTTAACGTTTGAGGAACTGTCGACGTTATTCATCCAAATCGAAGCTATTCTTAATTCACGACCCCTATCTCCTCTCTCATCGGACCCATCAGATATCCTTCCCCTCACTCCAGGGCACTTCCTTATCGGGCGGCCACTCACATCAGTGCCGTCACTAAACATTGATAAAACGAGACCCAACAGATACGAGAGGATAGAGCAGCTGCGGCAGCAGTTTTGGGAGAGGTGGCGTCGAGGGTATCTGGCCGAACTACAACAAAGAACGAAGTGGCGGAAACCACAACACGAACCCAAAGTAGGCGATTTGATCATACTGAAGGAAGATCACCTCCCTCCATTATGTTGGCGTCTAGGCCGCATAACAAACCTTTATCCTGGACGAGATGGTGTCAACAGAGTCGCTGATGTCTACACGTTGAGAGGAACAATAAAGAGAGCAGTCCACAAGTTCTGTATTATACCTGATGATGACAAGGACTGCAACAAAATGAAGATTGATAGCTGAGCTATCAAGGTGTGGGAGGCTGTTAACGCACCTCTGTGCATCGCGGAACGCGACCCCACTGTGCGGTGCAGCGGGGGCCGGGGGACGAGGGCCGCGCCGACACATCGCGTCGTGGCCCGCGCCATTTCATTCTGCTCGGGTCACTGGAATCGCGACACGCGTGTGCGCGACTATTTTTACCATTTATACCTTGTTAACTTGTTGGTTGAGCAATATAGCATTTAAAGAGCAGATTCGCCTATTATTCTACAAAGTGTGACCCTAAACTATATTCTCCAAACACAATACAAATAGATGCATGCAATAGTGGTAAAAATAACTGTGTGCAAGCTATAGCATAGTATGTATCTTACAGGTTTTTACATAGAGTTTTTAGGATGTTTAGATCTCTCGAGTTTCTTTCGGTGTTCATTCTCAGAGTAATCAGATAGTGAAACACCGACCTCACTTCACTTGTAAAAAAATTACATGTAAAATTATTATAATTATTTTTATTCATCGTCATTATTTTAATACGTGAATTTAATTAATCCAGCAACATTTTTTTCAAACTTTTTCATAGGTTTATAAGTTGGCTCAAATAAACACTCCCATACTTTTAAACTTGTAAATAGTTTACGCATACTTTATGATACTGCTTTAATTACTTTCCGTAAAATAAACATTTTCCTTCTATTCATAGAACACCCAGGTCGCATGTCACCAAGTCTAAAATAGAAAGCCCTAAAAATGAAAAGGTCACCAGTAGGTCGACTAATAATAAGACAGAGAAGTGTGGGACGAAATAATACTTAGATACGTGAGGGAAATACTAAGCCTTATAAACTACAGGAAATATCAAGTTTACAAGCAAAGAGACGTAAAATACTATAGAGCGGGCATGTCAAGGAAATGTCATAGAAAAACTTTGATCGAATGTCTCAGTGACGCCATCTAGAATAATATATGAATATTGGAGCGGCAGCGGAGCGTATTAAAAAAAACTCATAGACATTCATTTTGGATGAAAATTTTGTTCGTGATGTCCCGTCTATAGTTAGTATTGAATGTGGAGGAGGTGTGGATTGTGTGTGGTGTGTGTGGTTGTTGTGTGTATTGTGTGTGTTGTATTGTTGGGTGGGTGTTGTTGGTGTGTGGTGTGTGTGTTAGTATAGTGTGTGTGGTATTGTGTGTTGTGCGGTTACAAGTTTCTTGAAAACAAGCTTATTAAATATCAGCCGCCTAGCCTTTCCCCAACTATGTTGGAGTCAGCTTAAAGTCTAACGCTGATGCGAGCTAAATACCAGGGTTTTTCATAAAACGTCAACCGATTAATCTTCCACTTTTAGTGACTACATAACACGATACCTTAGGGTTAAACTGATTTCAGTGTTCTAAATTGTCAAAGATGTCGAAGATGGCATACCAATAACAGTGTCAACAAACGGCTAAGGGAAGGTTCATATCTGACGGAACATGCGCCGTGCGTTTGCGACAATGTACGCTCGACGCACTAACGAATCATCTGTTGAGTGTGAACGGCCATGTGTTTTTCTGTACATTTGTCTGTTCTGGCGTTACGCGACCGATAATACGCGACGCATGTTCCGTCAGATATGAACCTTCCCTTAGGCTCAACTCACATCAAAAGAACGTCGAAACGCAGCGAAGCGGAGCGTTGTTTCAGTGTCATATGATTTTTTACTTTATTTTCATTACTATAATACTTATTATCGCATCAGAAACTCGAACGAGTCGCACGGATGCTCGCGGCGCCGCGGGTATTCCGGCAAATTCCATAAACGGAGCCGTGCTCGCTGTGCTTCGCTGCCCGTCGCCGCTCTTTCAGTGTGAGTTAGCCCTTAGTTTTTTTTTTGCGGCACAGATGATTTTTGTCATGTAGGTAAGTTTTCGCTTTCGCTTAAAAAGCTTATATATTTAACAGTGTTAAATTAATGTTAAAACTTCAATATTACCTTCCCTTTCTAATAACATAATTGCTATAAAAATTGTTGAATTATGTTAATTTATAATCTAAAACTATATTTTATCGAAGTATGAAATGTTATGTTTAAAGCTATATACCCACTTTAATTAGATTTATAATTATTTTGTATGCTTGTTACTTAATTTCGCTGTGCCCTTATAGGGTCCCTAACTGTACCGTAGCTTGTAACGCATTTACTGACATTGTGATATGCTAATAAATGAGGGTGAATAATGGTTATATCTCTCCTTCTATACAATTTACAAGAAAAGTACAAGTGGCTGAAATATAACAAGGCTATCTTTATTAGTTGAGGAGTTCCAATATCCAGCTTTGCGTTGCATCATCAGACTAGATTTGTAAGTCAGTTTCAGATAAAATAAAATCAGAAAGTGCTTGAAAAATAGATAGGGTCTTAACTTAAAATTGTTCAAAAAGAGAATCTTAAAAGATATAAAATGATCGAAATAATATCCGTTGAGTTTAATTAATGGATAAAGATTAGATCTAACATAATCTTTTATAGCAGTTATAAGCCCGTGTTTTAAAATTGGCCTCGTTTTTAAATTAAATTCTTTATGTAGGTAACAGGGGGAATATTTTTTTATACGTAGAAAGGCAATTTGGGTTGCTATCAAGTAACATTTTTAATGGTCGGAAAAGCGGTGCAAAATGTAAATATCATTTTCATTACGGATGTCGGAAACAGGTTACACTTTTTTTAATTGAATCCGGATTAATAAGTTTGTTATTTTTATTTGCCGTTAATGTTTTCTTGACTACAAAGACGGGGTTATGTTTTTTACATGTATATGCGATACGTATTTGGTACCCTCTAAGCAATCTTAACGGATTGCAGTACAGACGCCAGCACATCAAGCTACTCTCAACTGACAAATTTTCCCAATTGAACATAAACCTTATTCTATCTTCTATATATTATATTACTTATTACTTATAATAAATCTGTAGAAGTTAAATTTCTGTACATTGAAAATATCAAAAAAATAAATAGCAGGGGGTGTTACTAGAACGACAGCGAACCCAAAAATATGATTAAAAAAATTTTTGTCTGTCTGTCTGTCTGTCTGTCTGTCTGTCTGTATGTTCAGGTATCACGCAAAAACTACCGGTTCGATTACGATGAAACTTGGTATACTTATTTTTTAATATCCTGGGCACAACACTGGGTACTTTTTATCCCGGAAAAGTATATACAATAAAAAACAAACTTAATTTTGCGGTTCGACCCCTAGACCCGACTACTGTACCAACCGCAAATAATAAGTTTGTCGTAGGTTACGTCACCCGCATTGGAGTTCACCAAGGGGCGCTGCACACGGCTAAGATATTATAATATTTTATCTTAAGATACAATATCACTCGCCATACAGTTCAATGGACTATCACACACTACGAAGATAATTATGTACTTTGAATATATATTCAAAATTAATATTGGAGGATGATTGGTGATCGATACTGATGCCAAAAATGCAATCAGTAAATGTTTCGTCTGTCTGTCTGTCTGTATGTGCACGCATAGTTCAATAACTATTATAGGGATTGGGATTGACTTGGTACGGTTGTAATCAATACGCCTGGGTAGGTTGATCTTAGTCTCAGTTGTTATACACATGGTCAGTTGTACGGCGCTCTTTCCCGGGTCAGTAGTTCCAGAAATCTTTAAAAAATCAAAATCAAAAGTCATTTATTCAAATTAGGCTGAGGATCAGCACTTTTTGAACGTCAAAAAATTACATAAGACAGTCCCCCAAAACGCCCGCCCTTCGCAAACATACTGGAAGGATCAACTTTGAAAGTAGTCTATCTGGAAGTATTATGCTAAAATTATTACGTTTATATATCAAAGCACAGCCCAAACCGCTGGTATTAGAGACATGAAACTTGAAGGGGACTTCTTAGTTAAGAATAAGTGTTCACTAAAACACGATTTTTGCAAATTCAACCCTTAATGGGAAAACATAGGGGGCGGAAGTTCGACATCCACGCGGGCGAAGCCGCGGGCAAAAGCTAGTTTGTAATAAAGTCGCCAAACTATCAAAGAAATTCGACTCATTCGATTAGCTTGTTGTGCTGGCCTCTGTACTGAAGTGTCTTTGTAAATAGCCAAGAAAATATTCAAGCAATTATCAGCTCCGTTCAAAAATAAAAGTCAATTTGAAAGTTGTGGAATCAATCAATATGTGAACATTCATATTCATAATTTTCCTTTATTTTTTTTATTTATTACGGACAGAAAACCGTTACAAATAAATACATACAAATACAAAAATGTAACCCACACCATTTTACATATTTATAAAAAAAAAGACAAAACGTATACCTGCTGAAACGGTTTTTAGCTGTATTTAGATAGGAAAAAAAATGATTAAAATATCTACAAATCTGATCAAAACTGAACTAAAAATATGCTTCATAATCTATAGTCGGCTGGCATTCTATGATTTACTAACGTCACGCATAAGAGATGAATATTTACATACACGTGGTACTATTTTACCAGCTCAAAAAATACTTTTATAAATATGAAATTTTATAAAACAACTCAGAAGCAATGTCATTTCTGCAGTTATAATTTTAGACGCGTACATCTCCAACCAAATATTGTCGTAATTCAATCACGTAGACTTTGTTCTTTTAAACTGCACAAATTTTCTTTTTTATCTCTTTATTAGATATATGACTGCCTCGTTGGTCTAGTGATCGCAAGTGCTACTGCTGAGCATGAGGTCCGGGTTTTATCCCCGGGTCGGGCTGTGTTATTGAGTTTTTCTATCTGGGATTTCGCAGTAGCAGCCCGGAGTCCGGATTTGTGCCCGATTGATGGCAAAAGGCTCGCCTCCTATTACATGGTACTTAAACAGAACTAGCGAAATGTGGGTGTTCTACCAGGTTTAACTCTGCCTAGCCCTTCGGAGATTACAGGCGTGACGTTATGTTATTAGAAATATACAATGTATGAATGCTACTCTTTATTAATTTTTAATTATTTCACCATACAGTTTTGGTCCTTGAAAACACATCATTTCCATTTTCGTACAGCTAGACACTCAGATGGACATACTAACATTACAGAGGGGCAGACATAATAATGGACCCGTTTTTGCTATTAGGTCCCCACATAACCGGACCATCTGTTCTTCTTCTTCTGCTAATGCCTTTTCCCCCTTTCATTTGGGGCCAAGACGCTCGGTCTTGGGTTGTCTGTCTGTTCCACCATGAGCACGCGTAGCATGCAGCAAACGTGTATGTCCACGGAATAATCGTCAAGTTACAGAATATGTAACCATATTATGTGTGATGTGTGATGTGGGTTATGAGTGCCATATGCATTAAAACTTTATTCAAACAAACTCTTCAGCTTTGTATTAGTAGGATTAGGTAATGGACAATGACAGATATTACTCATTTTTAACTTATTGATATTTCACAAGTGTCACAGAAATCATACTAAGGTGAATACTTTTAACAATTAATTTTACAGTGTTTTGGCATAATGAGTTTAGAGTGTCAGACAAGGATTAAACACTGTATCCGGTTTTACAGTGTTTTGCCTTGTTTGAAGTACATTAAAATTTTATAATTGTCTTGTCAACACAAGTTAGTGGCAATAACTTCTTTCTTTAATAAAATAACTTCAAAAAAACTATTTGGCCATATACTAGAGATGTACACCTAACTATTAAATGCACACAATTACATAATATGCACCAATTACCTCTGATAAGGGCAAATAGTAATAAAAAACATATTTTGTCAGTTATTTCAAAACTGGTTTTTGTAGCTTACAGTGTTTTGGCTTGGCAGGGCAGAGATGATAGAAACATTACTGCCGATTATAGAAGAATTAATGCTCAATATTGTAGACTTTTGACGACTGAAGAATTGCACATTTCTGCTCTTTGTTTTTAACCGTCTTCAGGAGGAGGTTCTTAATTCGATCGTTTTTTTTTCTATGTACACCGATTACTCCGCGATTAATGATCCGATTTAGGTAATTCTTTTTTAGTTCGATGCGGAATAGTTGACATTTGGTCCCATAAAAAATTAACATAGTTTGGCCTGGGAGTTTTCATGTTATGAACATTTTTGTTCATGATTTTTTTTCTTTTTGATTTCATCGAGTTGCTGTTTATTTGTTTGATTGTAATTTTATTTTATAAATGTGTGTTGTAAAAATAATAATAATGAGTCATCTACAAAAAAATAAAAACTAAAAATTGTAAAATAAAAACTTATTTACAAAAAAATACAACCGACTTGAAAAAAACACTAACCGGTGTAAAATAACTCTAAATTCGGAAGTAGGTGGCCAATTATGAATGAGACAAAACCACCAAAGCCACAGAGTTATTTTACACCGGTTAGTGTTTTTTTTTGAAGTCGGTTGTATTTTTTGTAAAAAAGTTTTTTTGACATTGTTGAGCTCAAAACAAAAGAATTGTTTCTACCATCTGCCACTTTGTTGATCTTTTGTGGACAAAATCCGTATCAACGGTAGTCATGCTACGTGTGCTGAGCTCTTTCCATGTTTTTGGCAACGTTTGTCCACCACTTGGCCTGTGGTCGTTCTCTGCCTTTCTTTGCTACCCATCTGTAGTGTTCATATAAACTGAATGAAGGTGTTCCAAGAGGATTTTCGCATTGCGGTCATGCCCTTCCAAACCTCCTTACAACGCAAAACCTACCCAACAAAACTTCCTAAAAGTGTATAAAAGGTCGACACATACCCCGGGTTGGGTAAAGGTCAATAAGATTACAGTCCCAACACTTCCTCAGTAAACAATACTTTATTTAAATGTGTACTCTACTTGACCTTAACAATGCGTTGTGAATTTCCACGTCACCGATATATCAATCGATTGTCAGACAAATGACGGTGTGTTGATAGGTCACGTTGAGTAATGAAGAAGTTTCTCTCTCATCATTTATAAGCTTGACATCAGAAGGCCAATTTTTGAAATTGAAAATGTTCACAATCTAATCGAAATCTATACTCCATATACAATAGCGAGAAGTTAAAAAATATTATTTTTAATGCACACTTTGTAACGAAAGTAGAATTAAGCATGTTTGAAGATATGAGGACCAGGGTGGAAAGTTCCTCCTCCACCATTGAAAAGGGAGGATCTTCCGACCAGACGAGTGTTGGTCTGGTTGTATACGTTCAAATTGTGCGGATAACTCTGATACCGCGATGTAGGATATCGGTCATGAGTTCGTATGTGGCGAGATAGATGTCGCTACCCATGTTACAATTACGATAGACGCCCAATTTATTATAATCTATTATCATAGCAGAGGTCACGCTTAGTTGTAACCTTTGCAACAATTTTATTTTAAGTAATGATGTGCATTTAATTTAGTTATATTATTTCATTTTATTTGAAATTTACACTGTCAATGATAAAAACCTCAAAGAAGCAGGGATGAACAATACATGAACACTATGGAGAATAGTTTCAGCAACGATAAACGAAAAAAAAGAGATTAGAGTAATAAGATTATTTTTCATATTGTGCTTCAGTTGCCAGTAGCAATAATACGTGCAAACTGAGTACAACACTGACTAATACCTAATACACTGAATAAAACATAGAAAAAAAATTGAGCGGTTCTCTTTTCTGCTGTCAAGACAAGATTCCTCTTAAAAAAAAAACTTACACTAGGAACTTCTCCTGAGTGGTTGGTCCTTGGTGAACGTTTAAAGTTTAAACTCACATACACGAAGATACCCGGAACAATACCGTAAGCCATACAAATGTTAAGCTTTTAATTAAGGCAAAAACAATAAGTACTACTCACAGATATGAATAAAATTTTAAAAGTAATTTAACAACCTATTGGAAATTAGTATTTTCAATTTTAAAATCGTGTTAAAGGTTCTGATCTTCAGTCCATTGGGATACCCATGACGCGATCGTCACAGGAGAATCAACTAAATTCGCTGTGCGCTAATATTATGCTTACTAAGATTTATTTGCAAACATAAACAAACCTACCAATAATAGTTATAGTGCGTTGTACAATCGCGCTAATTCAACCAATCACGCTAAAGCTCATGTGCTGATGCGGTAAACCAATGTGGTTTACTCGATTAAGCTATGCATGCACTTGATTTGTAATCGGCCAACTATGCTTTGAGAGATATGTTGATGCATACCGTGGGTTTACATTACTGTACACCTATTATGTGCATTACTTGATGTCATAGGTAAATAAAATAGGCTCCTAAACATTAAGCTGGCCTGGCGTAGTAAAGAATTTCAATGAGAAAAGAACAGCTTTGCTTCAGCACCTACATAGATTTTTGACGTACTATTAGACTATACTATATTACTATTATACTATACTATATTACTATTATACTATATAGACTATAGGAGGGTTCGTGGTTTTGTTTTAAAAAAAAATATTTTTATAGCTAGAAATAGAAAGTGTTTATTTTAGACTGAACTGGTACAATATTAGATTAACTGGATTTAGCATATAACACGATATTGCAAAGAAAATGGTAGAATTTCGACTCGTACCGAACATCAGACCGGACTGAGGCTTGTGCCTTCTGAAAATGCAACAAATTCCAACTAATGCTGATCGAGCAGATGTCAAATTCTGGTCAGCCATTCTGCCAGCATCGGCAAGGTATAACAGTACATTACGAAGAGACCAATGGTGAAATTCTATAATTATGCATTTCTGGACAGGGATCAGTAAATTTGGAAATGTCATTTAGTTTTTAAAATATTAAAAGGATCATGATAAGGTTTGACTGGATTAATGTTTCATCATATCATTTCAAAATCTGTGTGATCTAGCAAAGGAGACATACTTTGAATGGATACTTACAATTAGATTAGTAATCACTCTACACCGAGCGAAATAAAAAGTAAACCGCTTCAAAAACCACTCTTCTATCTAACAACTCACGAACTTCGACAAAACGATTCCCTTCTAAAAGGATAACGTCAAAACTTACTTAGTTACGCAGGATAAGACAACCCTTTACAACAAAAAGGTATAATAAAATGTATCAATACATTACAATGTAACCAGGTAATAGGGAATAGCTTCTTGAAACATGAAACGACTCTCAACGCCCAATAATTTTGCCATAAAAGAAAGTTTTATATCTAGTCGTTCGCAAATTGTGCGTAAACACGTTTTATTCCAAAATTACTCGTATCAAAATAAGTAGCTCGAGTCAGCGTAAGCATTTTTACGTGAATATCTGTTGTACCAAAAATGGGGTAAGACTGACTATTGTCGTCCGTGTTTATTGTTATTTCCCTCGAGATTTTCATTAGGGATAAGACAAAATGGGTGACGTATTTAGGGTAAATGACGTATTTAGACAATTAACCTAATTTACTTGTTGAATTAAGGGCTATTGTGCTGAAACATCACGGGTTTATTATTTAAGGGATGATAATATTGATCGAATTGATAAAAACTAATTGACTCTACAATAAACTTATTACTTTTTCGAAAAAAAATCTTCAAAATAATACTATGTGGTTTTTTAAAATAAGGCGATAAAGACTTTACCTTACCAGTTGTGGGTACATGAAAATAGTTTAAAAGATTGTAAATTGGTTATATATAAAAACTTTTTTACAAAAAATACAACCGACTTCAAAAAACACTAACCGGTATAAAATAACTCCAAATTAGGAAGTCTGTGGCTTTTGTGGTTTTGTCTCATTCATGATTGGCCACCGACTTCCGAATTTAGAGTTATTTTATACCGGTTAGTGTTTTTTGAAGTCGGTTGTATTGTTTGTAAAAAAGTTTTTATTTAACAATTTTTAGTTTTTATTTTTATATACCTAGCTAGATGATAAATTATTATCCATTTCTACAACACATATTTACATATTACAATCAAACAAGTAAACAGCAACTGTTCGCGATGAAATCAAAAAGTAAAATTCATGAACAAAAGTTTTCATAAAATGAAAACTACCCGACCAAACTATGTAATTTTTTTATGAGACCATATAGGATACTAGTCCGCATCAAACTAAAAAAGAATCACGTAAATCGGTACATAAATCTCAGCGTAATCGGTGAACATACATACAAAGAAGTGTTCAAAAATAAATTAAATTTTCATAAAATTGTTCATAAAATGAAAACTACCAAGTCAAACTATGTTATATTTTTATGGGACCAAATGGCAGCTATTCCGCATCGAACTCAAAAAGAATCACGTAAATCGGATCATTAATCTCGGAGTAATCGGTGTACATACATAAGAAAAAAAAAAAAAAATACCGATCGAATTGAGAACCTCCTCCTGAAGTCGGTTAAAAATATTATTTTATATCATTAGCTATTTTTTGCCATGTTATCTTGTGTATGATAAGGACAAAAAAAAACTCTTTTAAACCAACTGATGAGAAAGTACTAAAAAAGACACAAATTGCAAAAAACTTTTCCCTTGCTCATCGATCAATCATTTCATCCCCAATATTTATTAACGTGCGAACGATAAGGCGATCCCACACTGCTTCGTCTTACAACATCCACCCTATACAACGTGGCGCTACAATGGTGACATTAATTTAACACACGGGTAGGGCTAGTGGCCATTAACCACATAAATTATGATTGGTTAAAATAATTGGTAATTTGAACAAAAACATTTTTCAAACAAACTAAATAATAAAAAAGTGACTACAATTGGGATCACTCTGTGCAAAAATTCATTCATGAAATTACTTACCTAGATGCACGTTACTCGTTTACGTTTACTCAGAGCGGCAACGCGTCACGTACGTCGCGGTGCGGCGGGCGGGGGTGAAAGGGAGAACGCGCGCGCCGACAAAAGGATTGAGGTATTGCTTATTCGTTTCAATTTCTTTGACGCGATGTTATGATCCGTGACCCCGGCAAATGACCGCTGCACTATGATTATTTTTGTACAGGATGCTTATTTCTATATTTTTTTATTTTTTTAAATTAATCAGTAAATAATGACGTTTTATGGAAATAAAATTACTTCTTAAAACGAAACTGGGATAACGTATACGTGTGTTAAGTTAATGTCACCATTGTAGCGCCACGTTGTATACATGGACAGTAATTGGTGTCTCCACCCACATCATTTCAGTAATCGGCTTTCACGAATGGCTGTAATAAGAAGCTGAAATCGTTTACATGGTTCAAAGTATATAACAAGCCCTCACATATTCTTGTTTAGCTGAAATTACTATTCTCTCAAATTTCATTACAAATTGCTCGACTATTGCCAACTTTGTAGCCTTTAGTCGACTAAATTGGATCGGTTTGTTTAAGAATATATTTTTTTGAACTCAAATGGAGTTCCAGAATTGTATATACGTATACTAGGTAAAACATAATGTCATGTTATGTATTAGTCTAAGTGTTTGTTACTTTTAAAGATATTTTAGTTATTTTCGATATTTTATGTTCTGTAAGAAAAGAGGAGTCTATTTCTATCAATATAGCATTAATCCAGGTCAGGAAAATTCCAGAAGGACAAACCCAATAACATTGTCAGACCTGGGAATCGAACCGAGGACTTTATGTTTTGTAGTATTACTTGCAAACAAATATAACAATTCAGCAGTTTCCAAACTAGTACTTACATGGTTGTTATTCTCTATTCGATTTATGTGTTCGTAGTTCCGAAGAGAGCCGATGATTGCCGAAGTACGTAAATTATCGTTTATTATTATATTATGCTGATTATTAACCGACATAAAAAAGTTCTTGTTTCGGGAGGCTGTCGTTTTAGTGGTTTATTTCATTCATTGTTAGTTAGAGTTATTTTACACCTTCTAGCAATGATATTATAAGTAAAAAGGTGTAGATAGGTTACTTAAACAACATTCGATCTTTAAAAACGGCACACTTTTCATGCACGCGTTCGTTGAAGGCGCGGCGCCGGCGCGACACTGAGGTAAAGTGTGGCTAGTTCGCCACATTTCAACGTGTCGCTTGCTGAGCGTTTATAACCTATCTACACCTTTTTACTTATATCATTGCCTTCTAGTGTTTTTTTTTATGAGTTTGGCTGTAATTGTTTGTGAAAAAGTTTATTAATTTTCAAAATGTGGGTGTTAAACGGGTACACCTCTGCCTTACCCTACGGGGATTACAGACGTTATGTTATGTTATTAAAAAAAAAATTATAGGTGGGTCTTAAATGTAATCCATCACGTAGGCTCAGTGAGACAGGGAGTTGGTGGGTATCTTTGAATGTTCTTCTAAGAAATGCTGGATTTCTTCCTTATGTTTTTCTTGAGTTTCAGAGCAATATACCTAGTATTACGCATTTACATTCAACATAAAGGAATATGCCCAATGCCCATGATTTGAGAAGGCTTTGGCCAAATGACACACAAAGAAGAAGAAAAGGATAAACATTAGGATTGACATCACAGATAAAGTAACAACCGCTGTGTTTTACATAGAACGCGGTGGAACTTTTTTATTAATAATGGTTATCCCGACTTTGGTAGTACTGACCACCAAACTAAAATATTAGAATCCAAAAATCAATTATACTTAATATAAAAATCAGCTTTTGATATCTTTGTACTCTTTACAAATTGGTAGGTAGTTGCAATATTTAGGTGATATTATCATTATTTAACTCATTAGGCTCCGCGTGGACACCGGTGTCCGCAAACAATAGTAATTTAATTGTGTCTGGATTGCGGTAATTGACTAGTTAATTAAAGTGTCTTCAAGGCTACAGTGAATAGGCTCTTAATAAACTAATGTGCTTCATCATCATTGATTGCATCACTTCTTGCCATCAGGTGGGATTGCACTAGTTTACAATATCAAAAAAAAGTTACTAAATTAGTATGTTTTTAATACTTATTATATAGAAAGGAAAAACTTGGTCAGAAATGGGCATTTCCCTTTATCAAAACCGAACGCAAACAAAAACATCTTTTGAAATTAATGAATGCCAATTAATTCGACAAGAGTACACAATATTGATCGCGGACGATAAAATGTAAAACATTATGGTAATGAGGGTAGCCATTAAAATTGTGTTCGCACTTTGTCACCTCATTACGTTCGATGTTCGGCTTTCCTGATTCAATAATGGTTATAAAAGATACTTCAGTTTTGTTTAAGAGAGTTTGGGGATCGCCCGCGTAAGAGATAGGTACAGTCAGCTTCAAAAGTCGATGACCATATCCAAATTTCCTAAACTCATGAACACCATAGCTCACACAAATTGCTTAACAAGACTAACGCCAGAATTGAATTACCATCTTAAAAAATCAAAATTAGCTTAACACCACTTTGCAGAAATAAACTTAACGCTAAATTGTCAAAAGGAGCTAAACAAAGGGTCTTTTAATGCACTTGTACAAGTATCACATTAAAGTGATTTTGAATTTGTTGAGTTTTATTTTGGAAAATTACTTATCTAATCGCCTAGTGACAATTTGTAATGTGCGACGTTAAGATGTTTTGGACGGAAGATTATTGTTTAGATACTTTTGACAATTTAGCTTTAAGTAAATGAACTCTTAAGATGCCCATTAAATTCTGGCACTAACCTTGTTAAGCAATTTGTGTAAGCTAAGGTGATCATGAGCTTAGGAAAAATGAATATGGTCTTCGACTTTTGAGGCTGACTGTACTTTTAAGAAGCACGTTTATTTCTTTTCAAGGGTAGGTAAGTAGGATCCTTCTTTATTTATCTTTTGACTAGCTGCCCCGGCAAACTTCGTTCCGCCTTAGAATTAATTTATGTCGTGTAAAAATGGACCGGGAAGACGTTTGTCACCTGACATGTTATCAAAGATGGCGCTGCATTTTAAAATGTTTAATTGTCGTCAAGTTATCTTCAATTTTATAAGGTTTCGCACAACTTTCTTTTTTTTTTTTCATAAGATCCTTCTCCTGACAATAACAAACTCAACGAAAAATGAATTAACGAAATTGGTCGAGCCGTTCACGCGTGATGCCATCCATGACCAAGGAAAATACGGATTAATTTTTATACAGTGTAGAATGAACATTATCGCAATCCTAGACCCCCACAATTGAAAATTTCGGTCGACTTTTCCAATTTTACAAGATTTTCTTGATGTTCTTTTTGCTGTACATGGTAAAATATCATGATTTCCTATTTCCTATCTATATAGATATTATCTATCAGAACATTATCTATTAGTAAATGTTCCTAGTTCTTAAAAATGGTTAATTATCACAATTTTTCTAAAGAGATAGCTTTTGCAATCACCTTAAGTAAGATACGATTGTGTCTGATCCCTAACTCAAATTATATTAAGCAATGATGGACATTGGACATAGGTGCACGCAGCCTTACAGCCTTAGTTTTCACATAAACAGAACATGTATGTTGAAAACAAAAAACATGTAGATTTTAGTCCCTATTTCCATTCAGATTTTATGCAAACACGCGATGAAAAGGTTTCCATAACATGTTATAATTAAATCGGGTTTTCATTTCATGTTTAATCGAGTGTGTAAACAAAAGAGGTAGCTTGTCTGTGACTGGCATTGCGGGTAGCCAGATAAAATGTTACAATATGTTTACATTATTCAGTATGAGTGGTTAAACGAGGAACTGCGAAGATATTTTGCATCATCGCTAAGACATCTAAAATCGCCTTAATCACCAATACTATATAACTACTGATCAACAAACTTACCTAGGGTTCTCCTAGGTAAGTTTGTTGATCAGTTCCCTCTGAATGGGCAGAAGCAGGTGTTGTTTGTATTTCAAACAAAAAGAACCAAATGTTAAAGTCTAAGTAACCATTAAACGTCTCTGAGTGTACGGCCTTCACCGAGCTGGTTAAGGAATGAATTTATATCAAATTTAATATGTCAATAAATATATTGCATATTTTATGGGTTGCCTACTATTATATATTATATTACAGCAGGAAAAGCAGTTGTTTCAGCATCGACAAGAAGCGAATTTGAAACTGCCGCGAAATGCAACTGTTTTATGAGACTAGGCCAACGCGACCAAGTCAACTTATAATATATAGGTAAACTGGTTTTTTTGTGAGAATGGTGCCAAAGTCTAGAGTAGGCAGAAATAGCTTTCTGCGATCTAATAGTCTAATCAAATTACTCTTCTAAATAAAGTTATATCAGATCGAAGAGCGACATTTAAACAGAATCTTTCGCGGAATTTATGTGTTTTTAAACTTTCGTGCTTAAAAAAATATGTAAGTAATACCGTATTGCGTTCCGAATGAAAAATTTACAAAAATATGTGCTTGGTTGAAATAAATGATCAAATAATATTTACAAGTAGGCCAATGTCCACCGTTTACCTAATCAACCTGTATTCAGATGTACTGTCAACAGTGGTTCATCAATTGATTTTGGGTTGGAAATGTAACTGGTCAATGGCATTTAGATTATTTGGCGTTTGTGTTGAAAATGATGTTTTCAAAACAAATGTGTGTAATACAGTCAAATCTGTTTTACGAGTACCTTCGATAAAAACTAAAATTAACATAACAGCAATACTTTAAGAGATCACTATATTATCAAATAAATAAAAAAAAATGATAATACTAATTAAATGAAAATAATTTATGCCAAAGGGAATATGAAGCCTACCAAGAATTAGAAATTGTTGAAATTTCTCAGCAGCAGCCCAGAGTCTGGATTAGTGCTCGGTCGATAGTGTCCCTCCGTCATGGAACTAAAACATAACTGGTAAAAATCGCAACGGCAGCTACAAAAGAGCTACATTGAAACGACTGAACCGATTTTGCTAAATCGTATCTAAGAACCATCGCAAAAAACCCTGCTTTCATATAAAAAAACCGCATCTAAATCGGTTTACCCGTTTTAGCGCTACGGTGCCACAGACAGACAGACACACTCACATAGCGGTCAAACTTACAATACCCCTCTTTTTGCTTCGGGGGTTAAAAAAGTGGATACTATCATGTTAAATTACCGCTGAGTATTTAGCTAATGGAGCTACCTCCAAATAATTTTATCTACTCACGGTAACTCCCGGGGTAATGCGATACCCTTTGACAATACTGGTAACTACGCTAAACTACATGCTTTCCAAGACATAGAGGGTTCTCGATATTCGTGATTAGCCGTCTATAGTAGGTAAGTAGGTATTGAATGTCTTTGTGACAAGACGTATTTTTCCATATGAAGTACCTATTTAAGCTTATAATAATAATAATAATAACCCCGCAAGGCAACTTGTGGCGAGCTGTTGGGCAGTAGCGTTCCCACGGATCTGATCTCCCGGGAGATGTCTTGTTCCTCATCTCTGGCTTGCCTTAATGGACCGGCTGGAGTGAGCACTGACGAGGAACGGTGCTCCCGCCTCTTTCTTGCCTTAGTTGACCGGCTATAATAGAGTGGAGATTTGCAAGAGCAAATGCGCTCGGAGGCAGGAAGCATTCCAGTAAGGTGCTAGTAGGGATCCTGACCGTACTTAAGGGATTGCCTCGGAATGCCACTCAACTCTTTTAGCACCTCAGGACATGTCGCCCTCTTGTCGCTACGTCACTTTGTGCTAGCGGCCGTTTAAGAGGGCCCATTATTGAGTGTGCTAGTCACCCCCTGCCATTTAATCCGTGTAAAAATATAACATTGGTGAGGCAGGGGCCATAGTCTTTCATAGATCTAGGTATCCAGTGCATTTTAGTCACCCTAACCTATAGTCCAGTACTTTTGTTGCACATAGTCAGCAATAGTCTTACACCAGCCGTAAGTTTTCATTGGGTGCACTTGTGTAGTGCATACAGGGAAAATCTGCGGTTGGTGCCCCATTTCATTAAGATCACAATGGGCCTCTGCGAGTTGGCTTCGGCCCCTTGTACGCCTTCCAAAGGTCTGTAACCCAAGAGTTCCGAGAAATGAAAACGTCATAAAAACATAATGATAAAAAAAAACAAAACTTATAGACGTTTAAAGAAGAGATTATTATTATTTACGGTGGTATATCTATAGATATCCCCGACATGTGTAACAAAATATCCATTGAAAACAAAGTTTATATTATAAAACTGGGCCTCGCTCCATCAATCCAGTAGGTACTTTGGAGACTTCAATAAAGAAATAAACATGCTTTCTCATTGCGAGTCCTGATTTCCCTCGAATCTTTCTTTATTTACTTAAAAATCGTATAACTTCTTTGTAAGTTTTTTCTTTTGCCCCAAAATTCATTTATTTCCTTTTCGATTCCATTGAAACGGATTCAGGAGTTGCTAAATTAAAAGACGAAGTTCTTTTTTTCCATCGAAAGTTTTTAAAAGCATCGCGGTATGGTTTGTTTTGTTGTTCAGAAAACCAAAAAGTTACCTCATAATGTAAAAAGCGTGGACTGTTATTATATTTTCATGGTGTTTCACTTATAAATTTGAAAAACACCGCGACTGAATTTCCCGAAGGGTAACTGTACAGTAGCGGTTTACCCTTAATGCACCCACATTTTGCCAGTTTGGTTTACGTCCCATGTTATTTCAGATGTACCATGCATCTATTTAGCCTAGTAGTTAGTGACCCTGACTGCTAAGCCGAAGGTCGTGGGTTCGTGTCTGGGTGTTATCTATAATATGTATATATAAGTATGTGTGTCAACTGTTTAGTACCCATAACACAAGCTCTGCTTAGCTTGAGACTAGGTGGCGTTGTGTGAAAGTTGTGGAATATTAATTATTATTTCATTGCATTCTACCGTATATACGAGTATATTATGTGATTATTTAACCCATCATATCTTGTTTGTTACTAGTTTTAAGTTTTCTCCTCATCTGTACCTTTTTGATCAAAAAACAATTTATTATTGACTAGCAGACGTCACGCAGTTTCACCCGCGTAGTTTCCGTTCCCGTGGGAATACGGGGATAAAAAGTAGCCTATGTCCACCGGGAATAGTAAAGCTTTCCACCAGTACAACAATTTTTTAAATTGGATCATTAGTTCCGAAGATTACCCCCTACATACAAACTTACATATTTTACCTCTTTATAATATTAGTATAGATTATTTATTACTCTTTAATTGGCGACAGGCTTATTGCAAAGTTCTTAGTGGAAGATCAGAAACTCAAGCTTAGCATTAGCACTCGTGACAAACGAGACAGTCTAACAAACATAAAAACAAGCCAATATTAAATGTACTTTTTGCACTGACTAATTATAGGCGAAATGTTTTCTCTATAAGAAGTGCACTTAGTTTTAATAGACTTCCTAGGGACCTTAATGTCGACTTATTTGGCACCCGTGTTTTGACCTTAAGACGGCTTTTGGCACAGTCTTTTTTTCTTGATACCTAGTCGACTTATCGACTCTTAACAAATTATAATGTTCACCTATTTGCACTGTCTTCTTTATCGACTTTTTGTTTTTTTTTTTTTTAACTATATGTGCAGGCTTGATAATAGCTATTTTTAAAATATTATATTCTTTATTCACTGGATTGTTAGTCCGTAAGCGTTATCCTTAAAATAAAATAAATAAATTAACATGTTTCATTGTTCAAATCATCTTTGATTATCTGAACTGAATGCCTCAGTATTTATATTAATATCCCTTCTTCCGTCGCGTAACCTTCTTGAGATTAGTTGCAGTTATTAGTGTCTCAATGGTAAAAGTCAAACGAATGTAGTGTTTGATTTATTTGTAGTTTTTTATTATTAAATTCTTCGGCATCGTATGAAATTCCATGTAAAAGCAATTTGATTGTAAGTAATTCAATACTTTTGATCAAAGTTGCGCTTACCCAAGTGAAAAAGGGGCCTGACAAGTATCAGACGTACCAAGACTAGTTTATTTGAAGGTCGGAGCAGTAACGTTTCTTGTGAATAAAATACTACTATATTCAAGAGAGCCAAGCCCAGGCCAGAGGCATAGCCTAGGCCAGCGCTAGGGGTAGGACTGGTCCTACCCAAAGCGTTGGCCTAGAAAGCCCTAGCGTTGGTTGAAGATACTATGCTCGTCCTCTATGACCCTAGGGGCATTAAGGAACCAATTTGGGCCATTACAGAAGAAAAAAACTGTATAACTATGCCTACTCCGAGCCACGCCTAGGCTAAAGCCCAAGCCTAGGGTAATGTTAGGAGTAGGACCAGGACCATAGAGGGTTAGCCGATTGTCATCAACCGGGAACTAATTGGGGCTGTTACAGAAGAAGAAACTCTATAAAACTGCCTACCCGAGTCAAGCCTAGGCCAAAGTCAGATCTCAGGCCAATTCTATAGGTAGGAACAGGGCCATAGCGGGGCACTAAGCCTTTTAAACTTAATGATCAAAGTCGTTAACTCTCAATCACTAAATAAGCACTTCCCTCGACACTATATTTATATCCGTTCGCCCTACTTCCAAATGATTAATAAATTAAGCGAAATGGCGTCAGCAGCAAACCCCAAATAAAGTTATCGGAGCTTGAAATTATAGCCGTAACAGTTACTGCTGATATTAAAATACAGGTAACGGTACGTTCGTATTAAAATGCAAGTATAATTTTCCTCGTTGTGCTTTTAAAAATACCTATTTATTCTATACTTCCATACTATCTATTTATACTCTATACTATTATTAAAATGGGAAAAGATTTGTATGTAACAAATAAACTTAAAAACTACCGGACCAATTTAAAAAATCTTTCGCCTTTGGGTATCTACACAATCCCCGATGACATAAGCTACTTTTATCCCTGAATTCCTACGCGAACGGGAACTACGCGGGTAAAACCGCGTGACTAAATAAAACTCTGACACTAGGTAAGTCAATGACACCAAGCAAGATGGTAACTTTCTTATTTAATGTTCCCAAATGTAACTTCGGAGTTATCCTATGCATGGGTTCTAGGTAACCCAAAGGTTCTAAGAAAATGAAATTCTACCAGCTATCATTGAATGAATTAATTTATCGATATAATTTTTCGCGTACCTACATCGAAAGCGATAAGTATTCTGATACACAACATTTTAATATATGTATTGACATTCCTACTACTGGGAGACTAGACTTAGTCACATTTTAATTAACGATAACGAAGTTCGACAAATCCGAAATGTATGTAGTTGGCATAAGCTTTCAAAATTTAATTCATTTTGGATTTATCGAACTCCGTTATTGTTAATGACATTAATGCGGCCATGTCTAGTCCTCTTAACTATGCTATCCATTTATCGTGAATTCCGAGGCACGGAGAATTCTTGATATGTAATGAATGATCACCCATCCACATACCAAACTCGTAAAGCGTAGCTTAACCTTCGATCAACCCGTGAGGCTGTAATTATTTAGTCACAAGCTACACTCACTCTCTATTTGGGCCTTGAAAACTATTGAAACTATGTCTAGAAAACTATTAAAACTTGAAAACTATGTCTAGTAGTCAGTGGCCTTGACTGCTATGCCGGGGGTCGTGGGTTCGATTCCCACCCAGGACAATAGTTCGTGTAAAGAGCACGACCATTTGCTCTGTGTCTGGGTGTAATTTATCTATGATATGTATGTTTTTAGAAATATAAAAGTATGTTTATCAGTTGTTTAGTACCCATACAGCTCTGCTTAGCTTGGAACTGGATTGCGTTATGTGTAAGTTGTGGAATTTATTAATATTTATTTATTTAATTCAGGCATACTATAGTTACACATACGCCCAATTCTTCGGGGGCTAAAAGCGAGAAGTAATGTTTATTAACATCAAAATAAATTACTTCAAAATTCCATAGTACCTACATCAGAAAAGAAACTTTGAGGGTAACAGAGAATTCTATTAATTTTAATACGCAAATACGTATGTTTAATGAAAGACCCTAAATTCATCTAATTACACGAGTTTCGACATCAACCCAGGACGGGATTAACAAAAATATGTTTTAGACATACCCATCACTAAGTTTACAAAATGTCTGTCGAGTTACAAACTGAAATTGGGTCAGAAACGTGTCCTTTGAACAATTTACTTTCTATACTAATATTATAAAGAGGTAAAATTTGTTTGTAAGTTTGTATGTAGGGGGTAATCTTCGGAACTAATGATTCAATTTTAAAAATTATTGCACTGGTGGCAAGCTACACTATTCCCGGATGAGATAGGCTACTTTTTATCCCTGTAATCCCACGGGAACAGGAACCACGCGGATGAAACCGCGAGACGTCTGCTAGTATCTTATGTTAGTTCCCATTCATTTTGTAAAGGGTTAAGTTACCTGCTCATAAGCTCAATATTTTATTTTTAAAATTTTTCGACGGGCTTGTTGGTCTAGCGGTTAGTGGCCCTGACTGCTATGCTGGAGGTCATGGGTTTGATTCCTACCAAAAGCAAATGTTTGTGTATAGATCATTAAAATTTGTTCTGTGTCTCGGTGTAATTTATCTAGAATATGTATGTATTTAGAAACATAACGTATGTTAATCAGTTGTCAAGTGCTTATAGCACAAGCTCTTTTTAGTTTGGGACAAGCTGTGAAATACTATTAATGTTATTATTATTTATAATTACTTAAAATTTTATATTTTCATCCTGTTTTCACGGCTAGATTGAATAGGCTCTTAATAAACTAGTGTGCAATCAACGATTGCATCACTGCTTACCATCAGGTGGGATCACAGTCAAGCAGAAGCTTTTATCATTAAACAGAACAATACATATTCTTTCTTTCATTAAATGTAACAGATATTCTTTCTTTCATTAAATAAAACAGATATTTTTTCTTTCATTAAATTTAACAGATATTCTTTCTTTCATTAAATAAAACAGATATTCTTTCTATCATTAAATAAAACAGATATTCGTTCTTTCATTAAATAAAACAGATATTCTTTCTTTCATTAAATAAAACAGATATTTTTTCTTTCGTTACACATAACAGATATTCCTAATTTTTGTGTAGTTAGTGCCAAAACTGGTGTTAAAGTTTAAAAATATTCCACAACTTTCACCCAGCGCCATCTAGTCCCAAGCTAAGCAGAGCTTGTGTTATGAGTACTAAACAGCTGATAAACATGCCAAACGAATAGAAGAAAAAACCATGATAATGTGCTACTGACCCAGTTTTACACTGAGTTCGATAATACACCACATCAGCTGATAAAGTACCAAAAACATCAAAATCATGAAACGTTCACAGGATATCAATTTTGGTCATACGTTCACCTTATTTACAAGGGATGGTTTCAAATGAGCACGTACACGGAATAAGCAATCTTCTCATGCTTCGCTGCTCACCCCCGGAATAAGCAGGCGTAAACAATTCCCGGTAATTTACGTTCGAACCTTCAAACGTTTCGGAAGTGTCCATTTCATGTCGATTTTGCCAAGTAATCGGAATATTGTATTTCAGATTTTGATTTTCATTTCTGTCATATCGCTTTAAGCCTTTTTTAGGGTTCCGTAACGGTAGCCTATAAAAAACGAAACCAGATTACTAAACCTTCGCTGTCCGTCCGCCCGTCTGCCTGTATGTCTACGGGCTGTATCATGATTCGTAATATGAAGCCAGGTGAAATATTAACTGTCTAGTAGACTTTTGACATTTTGTCATCATCATCATTCATTTTCATTTTCTTAATCAGCAAAATAAAAACAATCGATCATTTCAATTTTAAAATTATAAAATGCCTACTATTCAAGAAACTTGCTTACTTCTGTGCATTCTTTTTTCATCCTTACTAAAGGCTGTATCTTTGAAACAAGTTTTCTGTATCGTTTAATTTTAAATTGAAATGATTCATTGACCTTTGATTAAAAACCTCGTACGGAACCTTTTTTGAACGATCTCGACGCGTACTTGCTACTTTTAATGAGTGAATAATATGTTTGTTATAATTTTCTGTAGGTTTGTTTTTTCCTTGTGTTATGCCTCGTTATTTCTACTCTCAGAAGTAGTGAACGACGTTGGCATTAGTCATTCTAGGAATTGCTCATACCGAGCAATAAACGCCACCGCTAATTGGAAACTCCAAAATTTCATTTCAGTGATTCCGGTTTTGCACACATGCCAATTGAAATGTTCTGATTACGGTTGTAAAGGAATGTCGCCTCCACTTTTAAAAGTGCGGAATTTACACAAAAATTCTTACCTCCATCTCCGCAAGTGAGGACCTTACGCACGAAACTGTACTGTCTCTGCAAGGGTTGAATTTCCGCAAGAAACCGTACCTCAGTCGCCACATCTGCCTCCGCAAATTTCAAATGGAGTTGAGCTTGAGATTTCTTTACATTTCATTATCATACTTATTCAGGTAGACTATAAAACCAAAACCATGATCTGACCAATACAATTATTGGAATTTAAAAAGACTCAATTATGAATGCACCAGCCTCACACTTGCTTGTCGTGAAACGAATAAATAATAAAATTTATCAACCTTAAATCAATCACTTTAAATCTTTGTTCAACAATAACACATCATTATATTATTCAACTAGAAGAAAATATTCTGAAAATACGATTCTTTGCATCCCGCACTCACTCTCTTTGAGTACCTTACCTAGTTCAGATTCCGGCTATTATTTCCTCCTAACAATACACTTCAACGCTTTGACGCCGCAGCTTGAGATCTTTGTAACTTAAACTGTCAATTAGGGACTGTTACACCTTCTAGTATATATTGAACTTACTAGGAAAGTGCTATCTAAACGAGCTTTTTTTGTATAATTACTTAATTTATTAAAGGTCTCACAGAGGTTTGTAAAACTTAAAGCCGCACGGCTCGATCGAAGATTAAACAAAGTTTGCTAAGGTCTGTCTGTTCATGCGTGACTATTCATTAAATAATAAAAAATCCCTTTTAGGCCACGTTGCTGTAAGTCTACACTCCATCCGATTAGGTAGGTAGTTAACTAAAGGTGTTCACGCTATGTGAACCCCGCGCGCTAGCGCCGCCTTGCGGAACGCTGTGAACAACGCGCGGTGCCGACTCGCGCGCGCCGCCGACCGCGTCGCCACGCCAGAGCCATCATAGCACCGGGACCGCGCGCATCTTTTTTATTGTACGCGCGCGCTAGTCCGCCATTTCAGTTGAAGTTATAATAAAATTGTACGAACAATAAACCTTCGAGCTGTACGTGTGCCTTTTTATTGGTGGTTCTCACTTCTCAACATTTGGCGACCGTGCTAATTTACGAGCCAGGCAGCCGGGAGCGTTTGGTGTTGGACGACGAGCCCCAACGTGCATCCATCGTGGTGAATCCTGTGAAGTTACACGTGGCTGGGGAACGAACCCGGAAAGAAGGCGTCCAGTCAGGAGGTTTGTCCGAGGGAAGTGCTCGTTCCAATTACCTATTATCCCCATCTTGCCTAATAACTACCTACTATCCTAGTGGCTCTAATTATCCTCAGTTTGCCTGCTTTATTTTCAACTCTCTGTTTGTGTGGATGGTGACCAACTTAGGGTCGTATAAGACGACTGCTAATAGGGCTTGCAGTGTTAACCCGCTTGCCGACACGGCGCTGGGTACAACTTATAAATTTCCAGGCCTCGATTTAAGCACTTTGCTAATTGCACCCTATCACTATTTGCATCCTTGTGCACGCTTTGTGATTCAATAGGACACGCCGACTATTTCAGGCTATAAACAACGTGGCACGTCTCCCGACTCCGGATTTGAACCGGAGCGTCGGGCTTTGCTGGCGGCGTGGGCTGCGCGCGCAGCGCGTCGTTCGAGGCGGCCGCGGGAAAACGACGGCGAGTGGAGCGCAAACGCCTTACACGGATTGGGTTTGATGCACATTGTTTGTTAATGCAGAGTTCGTGTTATTTTCTAAGTCGGTAAAACGTAAATAGTAGGAAATATGTCTAAAGATCAGCAAATAGATGAACTGGTCAGGAAGAGAGGCAACTTAAGGGGTAGGTTGACAAAACTAGCAGAGTATTTAAAAGACATTCAGTCAAACGATATTAGTAATTTAATTATAATTGAATTAAAGAAACGCTTAGAAAATAGCGAAGAGTTGTTTAAAAAGTTTGATGATATCCAAACATCAATAGAATTTATTTGTAAGGAATCAGAGGTAGATGAACAGTTGAGTTTAAGGACAACAATTGAAAGTAAATTTTATATGGTTCATGCTACTATAGAAAATATTATTGATAAATATAAGGTTGAGAAAGATGATTACAGTGATGCATGTAGCAACAAAACAGGCAGTTGTCAAGAGCATGGCCTGCAATCGGTTAAGTTACCCACAATTAGATTACCCACGTTCGATGGTTCTTACTTAAAATGGTTAGAATTTAGGGATACGTTCCAATCTTTGATAAATTTAAATAAATCAATTCTAAACATTAATAAATTTCATTACCTGAGATCATCGCTAGGAGGTGGAGCGCTTGAAGTGATAAAATCATTGGAATTGACATCCGATAATTATACTATTGCTTGGGAGTTATTGTGTAAACGCTTTGATAACAAAAACATTCTTGTTAACAATCATCTTAAGGCATTGTTTGATAATGTACCACTAAGGAAGGAGTCATACAGGTGTTTGCGTGATTTATTAGATAATGTTTCAAAAAACTTACGTGCATTAAATACATTGGGTGAACCAACTGACAAATGGGATACATTGATTATATTTATGCTCACAAATAAATTAGATCCAATAACAAGTAGGAAATGGGAGGAGCATAAAAATAACTTGTTAAATGTTGCTACATTGGAAAACTTTTACAATTTTATCCGTGGACGTGCAAATATCTTAGAAACAACTTCAGTTACATCAGAAAAGGTAGATCAAGATAATTCCAATAACAATAAATACAATAAGAATAATAGTACAAACAGGTGGAATAAAAGGGATAACTCAAATAGTAATGGGGAGTTTATGAAGTCTTATTGTCAGGTTTCTTCTGTTGAAAACTTATGTGAGAAGTTATGTTTAATATGCAATGAGCCAGTACCACCACATATTGCTAAAAAATGGGAGAAGATAGTAGAGAATATTAATAAGTTATCTAGAATCACTTTACCTAGAAATGTCTTATGTAGTGAAGTAATATTAATAGAATTACACTGTTTTGTAGATGCATCACAGGATGCATATGGAGCCTGCGTCTACCTGCGCTCAATAGACAGCGCAAACAACATAACGGTTAGACTGCTGTGTGCTAAAGCTAGGGTCGCACCTCTAACGGCCACTACTATACCGCGCCTAGAGTTATGTGGGGCGTTATTAGGTGCTCGGCTGTCAAGTAAGGTAGTTCAAGCCTTTAGGGCTCATGAGTTTACTCAAAAATTTATATGGACAGATTCCACGGTAGTGTTAGGTTGGATTAAGGCACAAGCAAAATCGTTAAAAACCTTTGTAAGTAATCGGGTCATTGAGATTAATGAGCTCACACAGGGATTTTCATGGAAACATGTTCCATCAGAACTAAACCCTGCAGATCTAGCTTCCAGGGGTGTTGAGCCTCAGCGTCTGCAGGATGAATCCTTGTGGTGGGAAGGACCCTCCTTGAAGGAGGAGTCTTCAGCCTGGCCTCCTCAATTAAACAGAGGTGTAGATTTACCTGAATTAAAGGTACACATGCAAGTGGAAAATAATGCAAATCCAATAATTGATTTTGATAGGTATTCTAGTTTTAATAGGTTAATTCGGATAGTAGCATATATAATACGTTTTGCTTATAATTGTAAAAATAGTGTTAAGTTATTTAGCTCTCTAGAAACGGAGGCAACAAATAAATCTTTAAATATATTAATTAGAATCGCCCAATAAGAGGCCTTTAGTTTAGAAGTACAAGCATTAAAGAAAGGTTCAGAGTTATACCTAAGAAATCAAAGATATTATCTTTAAATCCTTTCATAGATTCTGAAGGCCTGCTAAGAGTAGGAGGTCGGTTAGGAAACTCAGAATTTGAGTATAATAAAAAGCATCCCATAATACTAGAGGGGAAGCATAGACTTACCTTTCTATTGATGAAGCACGAACACCATCGCCTTTGTCATGCAGGTCCACAGCTGTTACTAGCATCTGTTAGGGAATTGTATTGGCCTGTATGTGGTAGGGTGTTAGCAAGGAAGGTAACAAAACAATCTGTTGTTTGTGTTAGATATAAAGGTAAAACCATACAGCCACAAATGGGTAACTTACCGTCTGTTAGAACCAGTGCTGCCTACCCCTTCTATTGTACTGGTACAGATTTTGCGGGTCCATTTTTGATTGCTAGTAAAAAGGGAAGAGGTAATCGCAATACCAAGTGTTACCTCTGCATTTTTGTATGTCTAAGTACCAGAGCAGTTCATCTGGAGCTGGTGAGTGACCTTACCACGCACGCATTTATTTTATGCTTACGAAGATTTATTTCTCGTCGAGGTAAACCACATGAGATTTATTGTGATAATGGCACGAACTTTGTAGGGGCCAACAATGAATTCGGTAGGGTTTTGCGCTCCAGTCGTGAGTCGGTTATGGATTTTGCTAGCTCAGAAAGTATTAGATTTAAATTCAGCCCAGCCTATTCCCCACATTTTGGTGGTATATGGGAAGCGGGTATCAAAGCAGCCAAATACCATTTAAAAAGAGTCGCATCGAATATCTCGCTTACCTTTGAGGAACTAGCAACGCTATTCACACAAATAGAGGGGATTCTTAACTCTCGCCCTTTATCACCTCTATCTTCCGACCCTTTTGACCTTAACCCCCTGACCCCCGGGCACTTCTTAATCGGTCGGCCACTGACGTCGATGCCTTCTATTCCAGGAGAGGACTCCAAAGTCACCTACCACAAATTGGAGAAAATACGCCAAGATTTCTGGCAAAGATGGAGAATGGAGTTTATTGCTGAATTACAACAAAGACAGAAATGGAAGATTGGGACACTTGAGCCGAAGATAGGAGATATGGTCCTCATCAAAGATACAAATTTGCCTCCGCAACGTTGGCGATTGGGTCGCATTACTCGACTACACCTGGGAGCTGATAACATATGCCGCGTTGTAGATATTTACACTCTCCGAGGCACCATACGCAGGGGCAGTCACTATGTGGTCCGGCTGCCCACTGAAGAAGAAGTTGAAAATTGACTTTTCAAGGCCGGGAGCATGTTCACGCTATGTGAACCCCGCGCGCTAGCGCCGCCTTGCGGAACGCTGTGAACAACGCGCGGTGCCGACTCGCACGCGCCGCCGACCGCGTCGCCACGCCAGAGCCATCATAGCACCGGGACCGCGCGCATCTTTTATTGTACGCGCGCGCTAGTCCGCCATTTCAGTTGAAGTTATAATTGTACTAACAATAAACCCTTCGAGCTGTACGTGTGCCTTTTATTGGTGGTTCTCACTTCTCAACAAAAGGTAAACAATCTTGACAAGTCTTTTTAGTTAATAACACAGTTTTAAAAGCAAAATGCAGCTGAAAACAAATCTAGATACTACAAAAACGATTACCTACATGATCAATAATACAATTTGTTTAAATAGTAGTTGTATTTAATTAATAAGCGTTGTAAAAAGACTTGTCAAGATTGTTTACCTTTAGTTAACTATCTACTCGGATGGAGGCTATCCTCCAAATTGGCTCGATTAAAATCTGTAAAGGATAGCCTATGCTATCCTTTACAGATTTTAATCGAGCCAATTTCAGTCAAAAATTCATAAAAAAATTGTTGAAAGTCCATTAATTAATTAATTATTGCTATTTAGTGCACTAAATGGTGAGCGTTGATGTCACTTCGACTCTGTATGTAGTGAAAATAGTTCTCTTTGTTTAAGCTGAATAGTTCGCTTTGGAATTCATCATATATGTATACTTATTCAATGGCATCGTTGCGTTATGAAATCCAGCAATAAACATTTTACCTTTATTTGCCGTTTCGCTTACAAATAGCAGTTTGGGGACGTGTTGATGAAAAATTTAAAAGTCTACGTTTCTCTTTCAAACACAGGCAACTTTCTGTAGTAACGGTATTATTTGTAACATGGAAACTGCTTTTAAAGCACACTGTGAATAGCAAAAATTTCTCACGAATAAAATTTTCCTTAGTTTTCTTTCATATTCCTGGCTTTTGCGTTCTTATTTTATAAACTTTTACCTACTTATGGGTTTTCTTTATAATGTAGAGACTAAGCTTCCGAAAACATGAGCGTTTGTGTGTTAAAAAACAATAACTACTGCTCTTCATATACCATTTTTTTTTCGGAATGGAAATTCTTTATGGATTTTCTCCACTCCGCATATCTATGGGGAGTCTTACTGACCACCACCCCGGTATTCCGTCTTTCATTCGCGCCAGTGGTCACGGAAACAGAAGATACTTCTACTTCTGGAACCTGACTGGTCGGCCTCGCTTCCATCTCACGTCCATATATACGTGGGGTATCACGGACGTCCCGAAGTCCACCAACCCTAAACTAGAAGAAGACGTGGTCCGCCTTCCGCCTGCGTCTAGTGCATCTGGCTGCGGGCCGGGTGAGTAGAAAAAATCCCCCTCTCCCTTTTGGCAGCCTCCTTCTGCGACACGTTTCGCACAAGGACACCACCGCATCCTAAGACTCATCGCTGCCGACCATCGCCTCGACTACGGCCGGTAGCGACAGGTCACTGCCTACTCCAGTGATGAGGGCACGGCGCGGCAAGCCTGGTTTAATTGATATTGATGTCTATTATTATTTATTCACAAGACCTTTATACTATAAGAAATAATTTTATTCAGCTAAATGCAGAGCCTTATATAAGTTAAAACTACAAAATCCATTGCTAAAGAATCCAGTTGAACACAAGCTTACACTTCTAAAAGTAGAAACCGATTCATGACATGCCCTTTAAAACGTTTCAAAGAAAATGAAGAGCGGTTTTCAAACACATTTAAGTTCACCAAAATTGAAGATCTCTCGTGAAGTTTGAAAAGATAAGTGCATTTCTTTAAGTGGCCAGAAATCGCTGTTGAATTATGCAAAATCCCTTAATCCCAGTTTTCACCAGTGTTTATTATCACTTAAGATTAAGTGAATAAGGAGGGAATAACAAAACCGGGGATTTCAGTTCTGAAAGTTAATTTTCTTCAGCTGTTTTTCTAGCGGGACTTCAATAGATTTACTTTTGGATAACATTGTAAATACAAAATTGAGTCGTGTTTTTGTTGTTTTAAACAACTTAATGTTATTTTTATTGGTGGAGAAGACATATTTTGTGAAATTAGTAACTGATTATAATAATAATAATGACAGCCCATTATTGATTCAACGCAGAGTAAAGGCCTCTTTCTATACATAGAAGAAATGCACATTGATCTCTACACTTACTTTAATCGTATTGGATATATGTATATTGTTTCCTGTGTTTAAAAAAATGTACAGGGTGAGTTATTTAAAAGGGTAAAATTGTGTTGCTTTGCTAGGAATGTAGATATAGGCCAGATATTCAGTCGCTTTATATTAAATTAAAAAACTGGTATGTATCTGTTTCTGATGAAACAAAGCCAACTACATTATAAATTAAGAAAGGCGAGGGAGATAAAGTTTTAACCGATCTCACAAAAAAAAGGGGAGGATCTCAATTTGGCTGTATTTTATTATGTGTGATATAACTCTTTCATTTATTAACCGATTTTAAATATGCTTTCTGCGTTTGAGAGAGTAACTCCCCTTGTGTTTCCATATCTTGTTGAAACCAGTTTCAAAATAAATAGTACAAGCAAATTTTCTCAAGCAAAAAACTTACAATGAAAAATTATCACTTTTTTACACAAAAAAAATATTTGTGACCCTATCTAGCTCCATCAAAGGATAAATAGAGATAGTGAGACCATCAGCCAAGCCCAAGATAATATCATAGTCTAAAAACCTACAGTCGTCCGACGAAGCCGTCTAGACAGGGCAATCGTGCGGGGTGTGAAGAGCGCGATGCGAGAAAGCCGCTCCCAAACTGCAAACAAAGCGATGTTCGTAGTTCGTAAGGTATTATCGGCATTTTTCCAAAGATCAAAGGCGTCGTCCTACTGTATTAATATTTATACTGTGATAATAATAATATGTTATAATGTAGGTAACATATCACTATCAGCTCCAATGGAAAGGTTGTGAAGACTAAGTTTAACGTCACCTCGCCGCAGGAGAAGCATTAATAATTCTGGCCAGCAACGCCGTTTGCAACCACCGCCTTGCCACAGTAGTGAGTCCCACTGACCGCGGGGGTACTGAATAATTATTTTTTAACCGACATTCAAAAAAGAGGAGGTTCTCAATTCGGATGGTTTTTATTAAATGTGTTCTCCTCAGAACTCTGTTATTTATTATCTATTTGGATTTGGGTTTACTTTCCATGTAGTCCCATATAAATTTAAATGGAATCGGTTTAGTAGTTGGTTGTAATCATTATAATATCAAAATAACTGGAAAGAAATAAATCATCCATATAAACGAAAAACTCAAAATTGCAGATTAAAAACTTTTTACAGTGTAAAACAACCTACTTCAAAAATAAACACTAAAAAACGTACGATAACTATTGTTTCGGAAGTCGGTCACAAATAAAACTCAATATCTTTGTTACTACACACACACTACACTACACTTGTTACCACCGACATACACATACATATTACCGATGTAGTTATCAGTGGTAACGTTATAAATGAGACCATAAGTGACTTAGTAGGCCACAGCAAAAGGATAGATGAGAGGAAGCCTTGCTTTACGAGATCATTAAGTTTTAATAGAAATTATGTGCTTTAAAGATTTATCAACATCAATTTATTAATGAAACAAAACCACCAAAGCCATATGACTTCCGAAACTAGATTTATTAAGTCAAGATTTTTTTATGAAGTCGTTTTTTTTTACTATTTCTTCCATACATTCTGATCAACATCATCTAATTCGCGTCATTTTTAAGTCGACTATTTTCTAACCATATTACCATCTCACAATCTAACCATAATTTCTTAGGTCTTCCTCTAGCCTTCACTCAGACCACACCCTAGTACAGTACTTTATTCTCTGTCTTTATTTAACTTGCGTTAAAAGTAAGAGAACGAAAAAGACGAATGGCGTAAAACGGTCGGAATTTTTCAGTACACTGAGAATTGTTAATGCACTTGTAAAGTGTTACACCCATCTTAAAGTTTGAGCAAGAACCAACGTTGACTGATTTGGTTAGTTCACTAAAAGGAAAATTTCCGTTTCTGACCATATTTTTTTCTTCTACCTATGTAATAACCTAAACCTACACATTATCATTACGCCTGTAATTCCCGAAGGGTTAAGTATATTTGTAGTACACCCACATTTCGACAGTTATCTTAAAGTACCATGTAATAGGGGGGCGAACCTACTAACATCAATCGGGCACAGATCCAGAATCCAGGCTGCAACTGAGAAAAAACTCAATACCACTTTGCGCGACCCGGGGATCGAACCCAGGACCTCATGATCAGCAGTAGCGCTTGCAACTTATGTAAAAAATACTAAATACGTAATACGTCGTTTATACCGCGTACATCGAAGGACTGGAACAACTTGCCTGCTGCGGTCTTCCAGTCCTATTATAATTTAGGCGTCTTCAAGGCTAGAGTGAATAGGCTCTTAATAAACTAGTGCGCTTCACCATCACTGATTGCATCGCTGCTTACCATCAGGTGGGATTGCAGTCAAGCACTGGTTTATAATATTAAGAAAAATAACTTTATTTATTAATTTAGAACCTTACTTACATCTATCTTAACAGGCTAACCTAATGCGATAGAGAAGCTATTTTACATTACAGATATCATTATATAAGTAATATTATTATTATTATTCATTATTAAAAATTATTATATAATTTGCATAACTTAAACCTAACTAACATTCTCATAACATATTGTGCGCAGTGCGCGCGACACCGGCGCTTGCTTTAGCAGATTGGTGCGCGCCAATGCTACCACTAGCAATTGCGGCCGCCGCGCCGCCGCCGCCTCACATATTGACTGGCCTGTTGGTCTAGTAGTTAGTGACCCTGACTGCTACGCCGGAGGTCATGGGTTCGATTCCCACCCAGGACAAATGTTTGTGTGATGAGCACGTTCATTTGTTCTGTGTCTGGGTGTAATTTATCTATACATATAATAAGACTGTAAAAAAACTGTGTCTGTACATTGAATATATTTAAAAAATAATAATGGAGGGCGGTTTAGAAACAGTAATAGAGCACGAATCCAAAAAAAAAAGTCTGTCTGTTTGTCTGTTTGTCTGTTTGTCTGTTTGTCTGTTTGTCTGTTTGTCTGTTTGTCTGTTTGTTTGCACACGCTAATCTTCGGAACTACTGGACGGATTTGAATGATTCTTTTTTTGTTGTATAGATATTAAGTCTGGTCAACACATAGGCTATAATTTATCTTGGAAACTGGAACACCTGATGCAGAACCGCAACAGACCAGCTAAACTATAGGCGATACAAAAATGGTCCCATAGCAAAAATTGTTCCACGTAATGAGCATTTTCTGCTGAAAGAATAAATTTGAAGATCCGGAACACCTGATGCAGAACCGCAACAGACCAGCTAAACTATAGGCGATACAAAAATGGCCCCATAGCAAAAATTGTTCCACATGATGAGCATTTTCTGCTGAGAGAATAAATTTGAAGATCCGGAACACCTGATGCAGAACCGCAACAGACCAGCTAAACTATAGGAGATAAAAAAATGGTCCCATAGCAAAAATTGTTCCACGTGATGAGCATTTTCTGCTGAGAGAATAAATTTGAAGATCCGGAACACCTGATGCAGAACTGCAACAGACCATCTAACTATAGGCGATACAAAAATGGTCCCATAGCAAAAATTGTTCCACGTAATGAGCATTTTCTGCTGAAAGAATAAATTTGAAGATCCGGAACACCTGATGCAGAACCGCAACAGACCAGCTAAACTATAGGCGATACAAAAATGGCCCCATAGCAAAAATTGTTCCACATGATGAGCATTTTCTGCTGAGAGAATAAATTTGAAGATCCGGAACACCTGATGCAGAACTGCAACAGACCATCTAAACTATAGGAGATACAAAAATGGTACCATAGCAAAAATTGTTCCACGTTATGAGCATTTTCTGCTGAAAGAATAAATTTGAAGATCCGGAACACCTGATGTGGAACTTCAAGAGCCCAGCTACACTATAACATATATTGGAATGACGTCTTAGCAAGAGTTGTTCGGTCTGATAGGCATTTCCTGTTGACTTATAAAAATCGAAGATCAGAAACATTTGATATAGAAATTAAAACTATCACTAATTTCATTACATAATTATAAAATAACATAAGTAGGAGGTACTACGCGGAGAAGGCGGGAACAGTTCAGGACTGATTTTCGATGACGATGGTATATCGTTGAAAATTAGACTCTACTGGCTAAAACTCCCATTTTTTATCGTATGCCTTCGGGCTTATGTTATTTGAGTGTTTAATTTCCTTTTCCATTTATCTTTGTTACACGGTAGCTTACCCGGTAACGCAGGGGAGCAGCCACTTAGATTTTAATTGATCAGGTATCATCACAATAAAACTATAACCATGCCTAGAAAGAGGTCAAACTTTTCCCAATGTTCCAAAGGTGCTAAATGATTAAAGACCATAAGATCCCAACAATCTACCGAAGAGCGTTAGGAGAGACTTGATACTGTTCGAGAACATGAGGCTGCAACTCGCTCCGTGGAAACTTCTTGGGATCGCGAAGCACGCCTGCATTCTCAGCGTATTTACGCATCTACAACCAGGTCTCTAGAGACCAGTGAAGAATATGTGCGCGACTGACCGCTGATCGTGAACATCATGCACTGTCTCGCGAGTTGGAGACGTTCACGGAAAAAGCATGACGCTTGAGTTTTCAGCGTATATACGCATCGACTCTAGAGATAAGTGGGGGAAGGAGATGCGCGACTGAACGCTGATCGTGAACGTCACGCAACATATTATAGTCTATAATTTATTTTGGAAAATGGAACACCTAAAGTAAAAGAGATATAAAAATGGTGCCATTGCAAAAACTATTCCACGTGAAGAGTGTTTTCTGCTGTGAGACTAAATTTGAAGATCTGGAGCACCTGTAGGGGAACTCTAAAGCCCAGAGACAATATAACATATACATAATAGAAATGGCGTTTTAGCAAAAGTTGTTAAGTCTGATGGCATTTCCTGTTGACCAACAAAAATAAAAAATCTGGAACATCTTGAATCGTCTCGCGCATCCTATTGATTTCCCGTGCCCGGGCTTATAGAATTCGACATCAGATGTTTCAGATCTTCGATTTTGACGACCCCGTTGTCGCTGGCATAAGCAACAGGATCCGCGTACGAAGTCGCGGGCAGAAGCTAGTCTATAATATGTATGTATTTAGAAATATGTATGTTTATCAGCTGTTTAGTACCCATAACACAAGCTCTTAGCTTAGCTTGGGACTAGAGAGCGTTGTGTGAAAAAGTTGTGAAATATTTATTTATTATTATATGCATCCGGCACGCACAATCTAAGTTTCTCCAGTATTGCCGGATTGTGATTATTGCCGCGTAGAAGTTTAAATAAATAAGTAGTCATCATAACTTCTCGTCTAGCCTCAAGTCTATAATAGCCCATCATGCCTAGCAAAAACAATGGATAGCCCGGATATACTCTGTACAATTTAAAGCAGAGAACTTATAACTAAGTAACTTAAATATTGCCTTAATTTTACCAATTTGTGATGAGTACAAAGGTATCAAAAGATTTTCACATGACATTCAATGGGCCATTTGACAAAGTTTTAGTTTTTAGTCCCTCATCTAGATTACAATAAAATATTCGACACATATTGTTTCTTTTTCTAATTGATGGAAAACTGCTTAAATTAAGCGCATTGAAGTTGAGGAGAGGGGGCTTGTAACGTCATTATCTAGTATAAACTGTACTGGCTAGTGACGTCATGCTACATTTTGACTCGATGTATCGCCGTTATTTTTTGATTACGTGAAAAAAGAAAAAAATATGTGTCGAATATTAAACAATGGGCTTTTTAACAAAATTTTATTTTAGCCCATTGTTTATTTCAATCTACTATTTCCTTTCGGTGGTCATTATTATCACAGTAGGGATTGCAATTATTAATTTAAAAAAAAAGTCCTACCAAGTTCTATGTGAAATACAGCCGTTGTTCCATTAACCGTGAGATCAATCGCCTTATGCTTATCATGTGTTTCTTCCATGTGCATCACTTGGCCAAAGTTTCCTCAGCAAATACGTATTTCCTTTTAAGAAAAATTTGAAGTGTAATTGTACAGACGCCAGCACATCAAGTTACCCCAATGTGTAAAACTTCTTTGGTCGTTTTTCAACTTTATGCCAAACAGAATAAGATTCATATTCAATTGGGAAAATTTGACACATTGGGGTAACTTGATGTGCACTTTAAATCAAACCTTCAAGCTTTGGTTGAATTTAATGTCAATGGTGTGTCTGTCTTATTTCTTTTTTTTGTTTAGTTATAAATTATTTACAATAAAAATGTTTGAAAAAGCAATGATTTATTTTATTTAATTAACCTAACATTAGACTGTATATGGTAGTGAAAATTTTCTTTGTAGTCCGTCTACTTTATAAGAGTTAATATAGTGTAGTTTCTTGAACGGTCTTCTACATATAAAAAATCTTTTTGGAAAGAGCGAAGAGATTTTTTTTGTATTGATGAAATAAAGACCCCTTGTTAAACCGATTGTAATTAAGTAAATACAATTGAATACAAAGGAAATATAATATATCGCAACTAAAACAACAGTAAATTAAAGTATGGCGTTAAAAAAGATACGGTCAAATAAAAAAAATATTCAGGTACTTAGACATAAGAAAACCTAAAACAAGTTTGCACGAGGATTCAATAAAAATCTAACTATGACATACCTAGATATTTTTGCTATACCTACCCAAGTATCGTAAATCAGGGTCAAACCTTGTTGGGTAAAACGTCCCGTTTTGGAAATTACATCCAAATCCGATCCCTTTGGGTTAAACGGTGTTAGTTGGGACGTTATAAAGGTTATCAAAGCATTTTGTAGCTCGCTTGACATTTATGTAAGTAATAATATTGGGTAGATATTTTATTATGTAATAAGAAAACTTTACTGAGAAACAATTTAGACTGTCTAAGAATTTCTCAACATAGGTTTGTTGAGTATGTCATCGATGCGGCTTACACGTAGGTAAATGCCTATTCTAGATACGGCATACAAGTACCGTGAATAACTCAAAATGCTCCATCGATAGGGCATGGATGTACGAATAGATAAAAATACCCAATCAAAGAGGAACACATACGGTAACTCGATGGACACACGGTGGAAAACTCAAAATGAATCATAAAAAGAAAGAAAGAAAAAAGCATTTCTTTGGTCCAAAAGGCACACGATAATATATATACATATAAACAATAGCAAAAAAAGACAATACAATAAATTAAAAGAAATTAAACAATTGAAATAAAAACTAACTTAACTAAAATTGAAATTAAAATAACAGGACAAACAAATTGTGTGTCTTGCGGCTACGCCAAAGGGGTCCAGTTCAGCAAAAAATGCCAGACAACTAGTGCCTGACGCTGGTTTTCAACTGGACCTGAGATTGTGAAGTGTCACGGACGTAAAACAGATTGGTGGTGAAAAAAAAATGTAGTGTGTGTGTGTGTCTGTGCCTGTGTTGAGGGTGTGTGAATGTTTTATTAAAAACTTATACAAAAAAATCGTGCACGTATGGTGAATAGCTTAAAATACCTCATCGATGGGGAATGCACGAACGGTAAGTAACTCAAAGTTCCCCATTGTTGGGGAATGCACGTACGGTAAGTAAATCAAAATGCCCAAAGATGGGCCTTGCATGTACAGCAATACAGCACGCTTAGTGGTGCAACTTGTTCACCCACTAACTGTCAGGTATGCGTTAATAAACAAAGGCTTACTCAATTTGTAACTCTATACATTTCCGTATCGAAAAACAAAACGCGAACAGTAACAACACTTACAGAAGAGTAGTTTGGAGCGCTCTCAAATTAATGAACTTTTAAATTTCAGCGGCCGCAACTCTGTGCCATAACTAACGAAAAGTGCAGCCCTCTGTGTAAAACTAAAACGTTGGGGATTTTCATCCGACTGCGGTTGAAAAGAGGATACTGCTTTGTGAAACTAAATTTTTATATTTGAGATAACACTATTAAGGATGGAAGGGAAATAATAGAGTGTTTGACAGAAAATAAGCATTAAAATATAATAAATCCATCAGTTAGATTATGAAAAACAATACACAAGTATTTTTTTTCTTTTTCAAAATGATGAAAAACTGCTAAGATTAAGCGCATTAAAGTTGAGGAGAGGGGGCGTGTAACGTCATTATCTAGTATAAACTGTACTGGCTAGTGACGTCATGCGACATTTTGACTCGATGTTTCGCCGTTATTTTTGATTATGTGAAAAAAGAAAAAATATGTGTCAAATATTTTCTTGTAATCTAGATGAGGGACTTAAAACTAAAATTTTGTCAATTAGTCCATTAAATATAAATAAATAGGCCACAACTTTCACAAAACGCCATCTAGTCCCAAACTAAGCAGGGCTTATGTCAAAGTCAAAGTCAAAGTCAAACCATTTATTTCAATTAGGCCCCTATAAGGCACTTTTTAACGTCGAACAAAAATTAACTTTAAAAAATGATTCTAGTGGTCCCTTCCAAAAAGTAGATTTGTATGGAGAAGAATGGGCAAGAAACTCCATACTTAATCTTTTAAAATCGATTTTACAATACTTTGTATACATTAATAAGATTATATGTGAGGACGATGCACCTAGAATAAAAGTAGGTACTATACTAACTACTACTTAAACCTATCTTGGTTTAAGCAAAAAAAAAAAAAGCAATGGAGTTGATAATTACATGTGGTACAGCTAGATACATTGTGCTCACATATTTACAAATGAATAACATTTATTTGAAATAAAAAGTAAAAAAAAAAAAAAAAAAAAATAGAAAACGATACATAGGTACATTATTAGATTAGCAACCAGTCATGTCATGAAACGTACTAGACATCTGATAAACGTACTTACATGTATATCTGATAAACGTACTTACATGTATGTAAATTATTATTTACTAAATACTTAGGGACGTGTTGTACCTTATCTTCAGTTAATAATGTTACACCAAAATTCACTGAAAGTTTGATAAAGGAAATACAAATTGCCAACTTGAACTTTGCAAAAACAAATCTTCAAAACGGGTGACAGGTGCGGAAACAGGACCAAGATGACAGCCACTGATTTATTTTTCATTGTATAATTATTATTTTTTATATTTACATTAATGTTTACAACGAACTAAGCTTCTACCAAATGATGACGTCAAAAAATTCATACGCATCGCTGTTGACTGAAAGTGTACCCAAAACACTGATGCACTCGTCCACGGCGTATGGGAATGTTTATTCTTTGAAAAGTTTCATTCAGGCTCCGTGACATTGGGTTATTCCACGAGAAGCTTCTCAGTAGCCATTCAGAGTCTGATTTTGTAGCAAAAGTCTAGACTTTTACATGGGATTTAAAAGTAAGTGGCAAAATACTGATGCATCAAGAAACACCGATACATAACTCTCGAGACAATTATTTTTAGTTCAAAGCTACGTTGGCATTCAATTAGTGGCAAGATAATATAAAAACGATAGTCTTTAGATAAACACCTTTAACGGTAAACCAAACAGTCAACAAAGTATCATTTCCGAAACAGTTTGACAGACGTATTATACTTAAACTCTTTTAGACCAAATTCGTCAATATCAATCAGTAGAATTGGATGCGAATGGCAGTTTAATGCGGATCATCAAATGGACGCGGCTTAAGCCTCAAAGTGAATTGCTTTGCCATTTAGTAGACAATAATCGAGATTGTCAAAGAGATACGAGCCAGGGAATAACTGCATTTGATGAAAGTTAGGCTGCACCCGTGGCGGTTAATCTGCGGATGGATTACCGTTCTTGCACACTTATTATTTGGATACTGCAACGAAGCTTTCAGATAAATTAAATCAAACCAAGAGTGATCTGTAAATAGGTAACCATTACATACCGGGAGTATGTAATGGTTACCTATCCACGGATCGCTCTCGGTTTGCTTTAATTTATCTGCCTCGAAAATCAAGTTTATCAATTTGCAACAGCTGTCATCTTTAACAGTCTTTACGGGTATTTTTTTAACCGACTTTCAAAAAAGGAGGAGGTTCTATGTTCGTGTGTATGTATTTTTTTTTTTTTTATGTATGTTACCTGATTTCTCCCCCATTTGGGGACCGATTCTCGAAATTCTTTTTTTATTCGAAAGAGTATACTCCCGAGGTGATCCCATTTAAATTTGGTGATGATCTTCGGAGATATGCAACGGAACTCTTCAAAAATAGACGGCAAATCTGTCGTGATTGCTGGAATCGCTTGGATGTTTATTGTTTATACAACATCATGACGTATAATCACGCCTGGTATGCTCTGAGGGGTACGCAGATGTGTACAATATACTTACCTAGATTTCGACAGTTAGGTATGTTAATTTTCATTTATTAGGGATAAGTGGATAACCCTATTATCATGACATGAACTGTTACAATTAACAATATATGTAGCAAATATTTGTATGGGAACCACTAAAAATGGAAAAATAAAAAAACTTTTTTGCAAAAAAATTAAACCGACTTCAAAAAAAACACTAAACGGTGTAAAATAACTCTAAATTCGGAAGTCGGTGGCCCATCATGAATAAGACAAAACCACCAAAGCCACAGACTTCCTAATTTAGAGTTATTTTACACTGTTTAGTGTTTTTTTTGAAGTCGGTTTAATTTTTTTGTTTTTTGTGAAAACGTTAACCCGCACTAGGAATTTCTCCAGTATTATGAATTTGAAAACATTTAAACTCTAATGACACAATCAACCAGCAATTTTGCCCTCAATAGCAGAATTACAGTAAGTCGGATTTTTGACAAAAATGAGTTAGTAATACAACCGTGATCACGATATTGTGATTATCTTACTGTTCGTTCCTAAAATACTAAATATTACCTAATATTTTTACTTAGTTTATTAGCCTATTTTTGTTTGGTTTTCTGAACTATCGTATTGGGAAACTGTAATGATAGCTGTAAGAATGGACTTATGGACGTGTAAATAAATAAATAAAAATCTTACCCATTCGTTTGAATGGATTTTTAAACCAAATGAAACAATTAAAAAAAATATAGCAGTCATTTCGTTGTTTTCAAAAGTGGAAGTGATCTATCAATTACATATAAACAGCGCCACACAATTTTCGCATCTATCTCACATTCTCTTCAATAGATTACTGCGACATCCAGGCCTTGCAGGTCACGAGGCGATGGCCTGACATAAAATGATTACATGCCAACCTTACAGAGGCGGGAACATCCCACTCATCTCGGCGACCTAATTACTTACATTGACCTTATACCTTTATCTTGTTGAGATACAGAGTTGGAGGAACTTCGACACAGAATCCATAAGTTCGGTAAATTGTACAAATAACCCAATGGCTGGCTTTTACCTTGGTCAAAGAATAAGCACTGACCAATAAAAAAGGAAGACAGCGTGCCGTGAACATCAAAACTGAAGCCAATTTTACTATGTGTCCATCGAAGAGTTGCCATGTGTTGAACATTCCAATAACTTGGGGAACAATATTTATTACGGAAGTTAATATTGTACAAGTCAGTTCAAGTAAGATAATGTGGAGTGTTATAAATATTCCACAAATTTCAGACAACGCCATCTAGTCCCAATCTAAGCAGAGCTTGTGTTATGGGTACTAAACAGCTGATAAACATACTTATATATTTGTAAATACATGCGTATAGATAAATTACACCCAGACAAAGAACAAAATGATCGTGCTCGTCACACAAACATTTGTCCTGGGTGGGAATCGCAATTATATTGAATACAATTAAAAGGAAAACAGAAATATTTATCTCGAAGTAAGAAATCTTATTAAAATTTTAGTTTAATCGAATGGGGAAAATATAAATCATATCATGACAACACTCGCACTTAATTTCACTGACGACTCGCGACGTACTAAGAACGATGAGCATGGTTTTAGTGTAGTTGTGTGCGTCAGTGTGTACTTTACTTCGCGGCGCGCCATCTTCTTTTTTATGTTGGTCTGAGGTATTGCTATACGACGTTGGTACCAGTATGCCGCGTCTCTTGGGTATCGATATCGAATGCGGATGGGTTTTCTAATGATTAAATTAGTGAAAACAGGTTGTATTTTTATAATGGGACCAATTTTCATAGGTTGTTCTACCAATGAGTATGCACAACGTTTCCTTTTGAACTAACTTGGAAATCGCGAAAAATTAATAGCTTTTTCAAACATTTTGGTCGAGTAGATATCAAACTTTTCTAGTTGGTTAAGTATTTATTAAAACTGTACTTATCTACTCGTATGTGATTCAATTCAATTCCGCTAGATCTCAAAAAAATATCACATTGCTTGACCCGGGAATCGAATCCAGGACTTAAGGCTCTAAATTACTTTTTTAGCTATATAATCATCGGTCTTTGTAATCCATCCAACGTTTCTCTTCTAAAAGTCATCATAATATCATTTATAATAATGCCAGCTATTACTACCCCACTGCAGGCCAAGGCAAAGGCCTCTTCTCTTTCATAGAACGCTCGAGCACTGATCAACGCTTGCTCAAGGTGGATTGTAAAACAAAGCACACATTAATAAAATTAAAAAAGGCACGAAGATGCTTTAGCAGTTTTTAACCATGGCAATTAGGTACGTCATTACACTAAAAAAAATGTTGGTGTGTAAAATGGGTTTAAGGATGATGGTTTAGCGTGACAACGTCATAACCAAACATTCGCTCGCTCATGCAGCGCTCGATCGTAACGTTACAACGAGCGTAACGTCACATTGAGCGTAACGAGCTTTTATAGCCCAGAAAAAATGCATAAGGTCAATTTTTTGTCTTAAGTGGACTGATTCGTGCCGACCAATATTCACTGATAAACGTTTACTTACACTTCCATCCCTATACGTCTTTGAAATGTGTAAATTCGTTAGAAACCATCTATCACTTTTTGAGCGAGATGATAAGGCCCAATTTAAAAGAAAAATAGTACAAAAACCTCTGATAGTACCTCGAAGCAGATTAGAGTTATGTAACAGAAACTGCTACAACATGGCGGCGAAAATTTATAATAACCTACCGGAAAAAATAAGAAAATTGAATAACTTGGAATTCAATAGAACTGTAATCAATTGGCTTTGTGACAGATGTTTTTATTCAATAAATGATTATTTAAATTTTAAACAGACATGATGTGTATAAATTTACGAACATACAATTAAATTCTAATTATTGATAATTTTAATAAATATTATTTATTGAAGTGTATTGACTGTGAGATAATAATATAATCAAAGATAGGTAATAGTATAATATATTTTAAAATGTTAATATGCCCATTTAATATTCAGCGAAGCAAGACTATGCATTTTATTATGATTATGATGTGTATGACTAATAAAACTTATGTAATATTAATATTTAAATGCATGTACCTACCACAAATATTTGCACGACTGATAAGTCGAATATAGTGAGACTAAAATTGTGTTACCATGTTACTATGTAAGTACCTATATTCTGGCAAATAAATAAATTTCATTTCATTTCATTTCATTTCAACGTCACAATGAGCGTAACGTCTCAATGAGCGTAACGTCTCAATGAGCGTAACGTCACAATGAGCGTAACGTCTCAATGAGCGTAACGTCTCAATGATCGTAACGTCACAATGAGCGTAACGTCTCAATGAGCGTAACGTCACAATGAGCGTAACGTCTCAATGAGCGTAACGTCTCAATGAGCGTAACGTCTCAATGAGCGTAACGTCACAATGAGCGTAACGTCTCAATGAGCGTAACGTCTCAATGAGCGTAACGTCTCAATGAGCGTAACGTCTCAATGAGCGTAACGTCTCAATGAGCGTAACGTCACAATGAGCGTAACGTCACAATGAGCGTAACGTGACAATGAGCGTAACGTCACAATGAGCGTAACGTTACAATAAGTCATCATTTTTCGTGCGTGCGGGCCGGCCGCGCGGCGTTCATTGATTTATTAGACGCTGTCACGTCAAAATACAACGTAAAACAAGTTTTGATCTAAATATCTTCGAGTATGTTCAAGAAACTCCGATTCTGTCTAATGAACAAACTTAACATTAGAATGCATCATCTTGAAACTTCAACTCAGACCAAATATGAATTGCATTTTGCGCTATTGATTTTCTATACAAACTAGCCGCTGGTGCAGTTAAACTTATAACTAAAGGCTGAACTTTGACTTGTGCAACTCAATGGGAAACTTCTTGAATAGGGGCAAATGGGGTATCTGGCATGGGGCATGTAGAAATTGTTACAAAGTGTATGTATTGATATTTTATTTATTTATTCGGATAATGAAGGCGTAAGTCTGATTTATTACTTACACTTTTTTATGATTTAGAAGGCAATGTTAATATATATGTAGTTGTTAATTAGTAAGTAGTTAGTAGTTAACAAGTAGTTAAGTAGTAGTTAAAAACTCGCGTACCCATGTGTGGGCATGTGTGTTTGACGGAGTTTTTTTTATACCTAATGACATTAATTTAACATCCAACAGTAATTTGAGTGTGTTCTGTACAAAGTTGTGGTTTTTGTGTAAGCCTATTGGACAGTGTTTGAACACGAAATACTATGTGTGAAAGAGATTAATAAATAAACTCAAAATCTATGTAAATAAAACCTTGCCTGAAATCTCTGGCAAATAAAGTCACACCAAAATTGATTAAATCAGCTTAGTAAAATCATTCCCTGATTTGACGGCCTTGTTTGAACAGTGGTCGCAAGTGCTACTGCCGAGCTCGAGGTTCTGTGTTCGATCCCCGGGTTAGATGAAACATTGTTGAGTTTTTCTGTCTGGTGTTTTTTTGGTAGCAGCCCGGAGTCTGGAATTGTGCAGATTGGTGGCAATATGCTCATCCGTATTACATGGAACTTAAACAAATCTAGCGAAATGTGGGTAAACTGTAGATGTTAACTGTACACCTCTGCCCAACCCTTCAGAAATTACAGGCATGATGAAATGTAAAAATCATTTCCTTTTCTTCTAGACCACTTTGCCCCAACCTCCTCCTCTAATAACAATTTCTGGTTGAACCAGTTATTCAAGGGTTGGTTATAATTCAAGTTGCATAACGTGCTGTCGAGTTTCCCCACTGTCTGTCGATCTTGAACGATTTCCTTCGCAATGAGTGCTTTTCTCCAAGTGTAGAACTAGAGAAATAATTGACGAGGAAAATGAAATGATGACGGATAAAGATATAAAAACTTTTTCGTTTACGCGTAATTGTGTCACATACGTAAAATTGTTTCATATAAACAAACTCTGACACCGATCTGGGCTATTCGACCAATTTTTTTCATGTAGATTACAAGAAAATATTCGACACATATTTTTTCTTTTTCTACGTAAATCAAAAAATAACGGCGATACATCGAATCAAAATGTCGCATGACCTCACCAGCCAGTACAGTTTATACTGGATAAAGACGTTACAAGCCCGGGGTCTCCTCAACTTTAATGCGCTTAATCTAAGCAGTTTTCCATCAATTTAAACAAGAAAAAAAATGTGTGTAATATGTGTGCTATGTGTGTGTGTGTGTGTGTGTGTGTGTGTGTGTGTGTTGTATGTGTGTTGTAATCTAGATGAAAGACTAAAAACTAAAACTTTGTCAAATAGCCCATTAGTCACTCATAAAGCTATAAACCTTATTTTATAATTCCAATTTTAAACCACTATTTTTGTAAAACGAAAATGGAGTTATATCATTTGGAATATTCCTTTTGGTATCTTTTGTAAAATAATAGCTACTTTAACAATAACCCGCATCAGAGAACATTTGCAAATGAATGAGCGGCAATCGTAGTGTAATGAGCTATAATGAACATTTTAAGAAGAACTTTCCTTTGACGAACATTTTTCATTCAAGGACAAAGTGAAATTTTAAAATTACTGGGAGAATATTATTATTTTACGAAAAGTATTACAGGACTTTTTAGGTAAGTACTTAAGTTTGAAAAGAATAAAATATTCTTTAAATTGAGTACAAATTGATAAGTATTATTAACTTTAAGAGAGAAAAATAATATTAGATGGAGGTAAGGTAAGGGGCTTAACAAGGTATGTAGACAGTTCGACTTTGATATTTTTAAAACAAGTGTGAGTTCCGCAAAAATTGTTTATCCTCAAACTTTTTCATAGGTTAGAAATAGATTCAGTGACGATTAATTTTACTTTTTGTTATTATAAACGATTACGATATATGACGATTAATGTTGTTGTTTTTGTGTCATTATTCGGCAGTGTATATTGAGCGAGTGTTTATTGTGTGATATTTTGTTCCACATTACTTTTATCATACACAAGCTCTAGACGTGAAGACTTGTAATTGGCTGTCAGATAACCTTACTGTTACTTATTTTCATTGTATTTAGCTGTAAGTTTTCCAAAGTCTATAAATAAATAAATAAATAAACTCTGAATGTTTGTCCTTTTTTAAGTAACAGATAGCTGTAATGACGTTTCCGAAGTCATTTTTAGATGTTAACTTAAGACTCTTCAAAAAGGTGTTCGAAATTATTACTTGTCATTTATTTCATTAAATAAGTGTAGTAATACTTACCTATCAGCTAGATTTATCAGTCTAGTCAAAGTGCATTGTGGGTTAAAAATGTACATGTAAAAATGCTATCATAGCGTCATTGACGCATGGTGATGTGTTTTTGTTTTTTGTTTTTGTTTGTTATGGTGTACAATAAAGAGAATTCTATTCTATTCTATTCTGTTACAAAAGAAGTAAAACATGACTCATACACACATACATAAACACAGGTCTTTTTCCCATGAGGGTTGGCAGAACCTGGCGAACACTATCTGCTACGATTCTTAAACACGTCTTTTGCTTCGTTCACGTTCATACTTCTTGCTATACACGCACACCACACATTGGTGATGTCCTTTAAGAAAGACATCACCAATAAGACCAGTATCCGTTTTCCAGCGTTTCCACTAATATCTGCATTGTAAATCCCTTTTGTTTCTCGCCTTTAATCCATCCTTTTAACGTGATCAAACCAACCAGCATACTCTTGAAATTTTTAATCGCTACATTTTCTATTAAATCGCAACGGTGTCTTTTCACATCATTCGTCAATCTATCAGCCACAGTAATAAAATAAAATCAATTAAATATTATTTCGATTAAAATTATAATAAAAAAAACCACATTGGTATTTTCTACCACTCAGCCGTGGTATGTTGAAGTTTCAAACACAGTTTAATGGCGTTGCAGATTGGTAATTTAAAACTTACTTAAAGATCATCTAAGCAAGCGTGTTGACAAATATTTCTGACTGGCCTGTTGGTCTAGTAGTTAGTGACCCTGACTGCTATGCCGGAGGTCGTGGGTTTGATTCCCACCTAGGACAAATGTTTGTGTGATGAGCACGAACATTTGTTCTGTGTCTGGATGTAATTTATCTATAATATGTATGTATTTAGAAATATATAAGTATGTTTATCAGCTGTTTAGTACCCATAACACAAGCTCTCAAGCTTAACTTGGGACTAAATGGTGTTGTGTGAAAAGTTGTGGAATGTTTATATTTTTATTTATTTAAGGTATTTACCCTTTATAAGCACAAGACAGACCGAAATTATTTTTATTTTATATACTATCAGTGCTGTAATAATCACCGTTCACTGAACAGGTATGCAGCAGCTCCACATAACGAACTGCAAATCCAGCCACGATGTCTACCTACCCAATTACCAGCGCTGGCGGATTCCATTATTGCCAGTCTCCGTTCCAATCAACACGGTGAATAGTTGCATGGAGTTAACGTTCTGGAAGTGAATGTTGGCACTTAATTCAGAAACGTGTAAGGCTCTAAACACTGCAACTACTGCAACTGCATTTGACCCCAATTGGGCATTTTATTCAGAACGTGTTAAGTTCTTAACACTGTAACTGCTACAACTGAATTTGACCCCGATCTGTTTAAGTTGCGAGTTAAGAGTAATAGGCTTCTTTTCTGTAAGTTCGTCCCATCGTCAACCTCATTTCTGTCCTCAGGACAAGATTGAAATCAAGAGTTGGCACTTTTTTCAGAAACGTGTAAGGCTCTAAATACTGTAACTACTACCACTTCATTTAACCCTGATCTGGCATTTTATTCAGAACGTGTTAAGTTCTTAACACTGTTACTGCTACAACTGAATTTGACCCCGATCTAGCATTCTATTTAGAAACAGGTAAGGCTCTAAACACTGCAATTACTACAACTACATTTAACCCCACTCTGACATTTTATTCAGAAACGTGTAAAGTTCTAAACACTACAACTATTACAACTGCATTTGACCCCGATCTGTTTAAGTTGCGAGTTACGAGTAATAGGCTTCTTTTGGATAAGTTCCTCCCATCGTTGATCTCATTTCTGTCCTCAGAACAAGATTGAAGTCATGAGTTAATTACTATTAAATATAAAAAAAACTGCAACTTGACGAGCTTGTTGGTCTAGTGGTTAGTGGTTCCTACCCAAGACAAATGTTTGTGTGATGAACATGATCGTTTGTTCTGTGTCTGGGTGTAATTTATCTAAAGAGAGTAAGTTTTCATTTAGAAATACATTGATACAGTTGTCTAGCACAAGATGACCAGACGGTGACGGGGAACTAGATGGTATTGTGTGAAAGTTGTATATTAAGGGAAGTATTTATTAATTTAACTTGTCAGCTTTTTGACTATATCTGCAACGAAACTTCTACAATATAAACTATTACAATAGTTTCCGTAGCTTCAACAGAATCGATAAGAATGCTAGCTCTATTTTTTATCTCCCTCGAAAACAATGAATAAGAAAATGACGCGATATTCAAAAGCGCCTTTTGTTTACCGCCCCCGATTTGGCGCTCGCGCATAGCATCTGTTAATGCGACAGTTATTAATATGGATTATTATTATATTTCTCATTCATCAAAGAAAATCAATGGAAGTGGAAGTAGAATTACGATCCAACCGTTTTAAATATTTCTCAATGCGTAGTAAACATAAAAACAACGAGGGAGCTTATGGCTAAAATATAACAGCCGCATTGGTCGATTTAATGTTAAGCTACTCTTGACGAGGTCAGTCCGTGGATGGGTGACCATTTATTATATACCAAGACTCCTCCGTGCCTCGGAAAGCACGTTAAGTCGTTGGTCCCGGCTGTCATTAGTAGATCTTTGACAGTCGTTACTTGTAGTCAGAAGCTCGAAAGTCTGACAACCAGTTTAACCAAGGGGTATCATGTTACCCAGTTACTGGGTTGCGGAGGTCTGACAGACAGTCGCTCCATGTAAAAAACTGGTATTCAGTTGCATCCGGTTAAACTGGAAGCCGACCCCAACATTGGGAAAAGGCTAGACAGATGATGATGAGTAAATAAAAAAAAAACACATTTAGTATCAAATTCGCTATCTTTTATATTTTTCGCTATCTTTTTTTTTTTTTTTTTTAAAGATAGCGCCATGAGATTGGATGTTTCTGAATATCTGCATTTTTTAGTATTTCCTTAATTCTGAACTACCGCCAAAACACAGGCGTATATCTAATAGGTTTTCTCTCATCAACCAGTATGATAAATTATTTCTAGCGTGATTGAAATCAATGCATTTTTATATAATGCCGCCATTTTGTTTTTTTACAACTTGCATAAAATAAATCACAATTTCAAACATCTAACGTATTTTTCTCGAAAACATGGTATTACATACACTTTACATAAATGTTTAAATGCATCACCAGTTTCCTTCGACATTCATACACAATACAGGTAATCGTAAGAATTATATTTTAGCTTCTGAGACGTTCATATTTTCTTACATGTAAGTACCGTTTAATTTTCCAGAGCAAAATAATAATCTTAAATTAACTGTACATCATAATTAAATTTAATTACAGCGTATAACAAAACACACCTCACGTCTATCGCATACTGGGTTTATTTTAGTGTTGATATTAGAATAATAAATTATTTATTTCCTGATATGTAGAATGATTTTATAATGCAGTTAGTTCATAAACAAACGGTTTAAAGTCAGTAGTATTAACCACCACCTTGGTCTCTCGTCAGGTAAGTAGACGTTGGGTTTGATACATAACCCAGTACCTAACTACCTGAAGCATACACAGCAAAGTAATAAGCATTTTGTTTTTTTTCCTAAAAGTCACCGAATTTATGGAAATATTGTACAGGCTATTCATGACATAGTAGTATTCATTAATTGTCATCTTTCGCTCACGTTCGCTTGATCACGCTCAAGCATGCCCCGCCTTCAACAGCTGTTTTCGTTATTTAAGTTTATTTAAAAATTGAATTTCGTTTTTTACTTTTGGTTACGCAAATATGATGAGTAACAGGTACGAATGCAGCCCATTTTTTTTGTACTAATTAAAAATAGTGGTGTATAATATAAAAAATAACATAACGTCAAGCCCAAAGAGCCCAAAGGGCTAGGCAGAGGTGTACTTGGTAGTATACTCATATTTCTTTTTACTTGCCTAACTATAACCAAACTGGAATTAGTCACTGGCTCCTAAAATACAGGTGCTTTTAAATGATATTCAATGGCATGTAAAGTAATAAACAATTAATTTCCTGACATGTCGGATGATTCTATAATAAAGTTAGTTCTTACAACCAACGTTTAAAGGTCAGTAGCGTTAACTACCGCCTTTGCCTCTCGTCAGGCGAGTAAACGTTGGTTTTGACAAAGAACCCAGTATTTACCTACCTGAAGGCTTATGAATGATGTTGATGATGATCATGATCCTTAAAGCATTTAACATTTATTTATTTTATTTATTTATTATTATTAATAAATAAATAAGGATCATCTGTCTAGCGTTTTCCAACTATTTAAGGGCCAACTTCCAGTCTTATCAGATGCAGCTGAAACCCAGTGTTTTACAAGGATACACTACCTGTCTGACGTACACAACCCAATGATTGGGTAACACGATACCCTTTAGTCAAACTGTTGATCAGACTTTCGGAGTTCTGAATATTTGTAACGACTGTCAAAGATGTGAGACAAATGACAGCTGAGACCAACAACTAAACATACTTTCTGAGGCACGGAAGGGTCCTGATTTGACTGGCCTGTTGGTCTAGTAGTTAGTACCCTGACTACTATGCCAGAGGTCGTGGGTTCGATTCCCACCCAGGACAAATATTTGTGTGTTGTGCATGATAATTTGTTCTGTGTCTGGGTGTAGTTTATCTATAATATGTGTGTATTTAGAAATATATAAGTATGTTTATCAGCTGTTTAGTACCCATAACACAAGTTCTAAAGCTTAGCTTGGGACTAAGTGGCGTTGTGTGAAAAGTTGTGGAATATTATTATATTATTATTATTAACTAGCTGTACCCTGCCACGCTTCGCTGTGGCACTTTGTGATCACATGATTTAAAAAAAGAAAAAAAATATAGATTAAAGCAATCTTTGATGCGGATTATATTTCATGCTAAAATATCAGCTCGATCGGTGTAGAGTTTTTTGAGTTTTTGAAGCGTACACAAACAAACATAACATTTTTATATAATATATATATATAGATGAATGGGCCCCCCATCACTAGACTGTCCTCGGTAAACGTTGCTTAACTTTAGATCAATCCGTGCGGCGTGTAGTATTTCCACCAAGTATCAAGTCCCACTTTTCTCAAGAATCAGGCCATCAAAAACGAAAAGACTTTTTAGAATGTAAAATAACAGATAAAACTTAGCAACAAAGCTGGTAAAAAATCCGATTAAGTTCTGAACCCAACCTTTAAATGGAAATATTGGTTTTCAACTAGCGATTTCTAATACGTTTATGTTAGCAGTTTTATCTGAAATTGAAATCCTAACAGCTTTCGCTGTCGAATACGGTTTAATTGTAGTTCGAGTTACACCACTTTTCAATATACATATTCTTTGGTATTGAGGTATGATATAGTATGTTTCAGCAATGGTTACCCAATTAAAAAAAAAGTCACCCAATTTATGGAAATATTGTACAGGCTATTCATGACATAGTATTATTCATTAATCGTCATCTTTCGCTGACGTTCGCGTGATGCCTCTCAAGCATGCCCCGCCTCCAACAGCTGTTTTCGTTATTTAAGTTTAACTAAATAGTGTCATATTTAAAATTTGGATTTCGTTTTTTTTACTTTTGATTACGCAAATATGATCAGTAACAGGTACGGAAACTGCCCATTTTTTTGTACTAATTAAAAAATAGTGGTGTGTATTATAACAAATACCATAACGTTAAGCCTGTTATCCCCAAAGGGCCAGGCAGAGGTGAACCGATAGTATACCCACATTACGCCAATTATGCTAAATCCCATGTAATAATAGAGGGCGAGGCTATAACCATCAATCGTGCACAAATTCAGACTCCGGGCTTTTAAGCTCAGTAGTAGCACTTGCCACCACTAGACCAACCCGACAGCCAAATAAAATACAACCAAAGTACTTGTAGAAAAAACCACTCTGTAAAATGATTTCACTTCACTCCAAATACTTACCAAACTCCAGACACACCGAGCCATCACCAACTCCACCTCTACCATCATCATCTGTTGCTGGTTCCCAGTGACTGGGCTGTCACCTGGAAGTAAGAAAGGCAGTAGCTCCATGTTTAATACTGGCTGCTGCATACGTTTAGAAACCTAACACAGTAAGGGAAAAATTAGGCCGATGATGATAACGATTTACGTATTTTTTTGTATTATGTTAACGCATTGTCAGTAAAATACTAATAAGTATATAAAATATTATAAGCGTCGACTTGAGAACTCCCTTCTTTAGTTTTGTCGATTAAAAACTTCATCAATTCATCACGCCATTGCTACGGCGTAGCAAATAGCTACGTATGCTCCGAGTGCTATGGCGTAGCAAATAGCTACGTATGCTCCGAGTGCTACGGTGCTGTAGCCAGTAACAAATATTTTCTATCCTAATTGCTAGTAATGTAATGAATTAGAGGTGGTAAATTTATGTATACTTAAATAATGTATACGTAAATACAAACCCCCCCCCCCCCCCACCCATCCCTTATTGTTTAGGTTCTTCAGAAAGGTCAGGTGCGTAGTTCTCGCAACCGGCGTGTGTGTATGACAACATGTATGAATGTTAACAAAGCAAAAGAAGTATATAAGAATCATAGCATATGGCGCTCTGTAGTTTCTGCCTACCCTCATGGGAAAAAGGCGTGAGTTTATGTATGTATGTATGTAAATACAAAATAAAAGTATTATAAAATCTATTTTTGATGTAACATCGGATTTTTTTATTGAAAACTTCCTGGCTATTAAATAAATCTCTTTAGACCAAATGACTTATAAAGTCCTTTGAAATTAATGAAGTCGATAATACTAATTAAGAACTGCCAATACCAGCCATTGGACGAGAGCCATGAATAATATCGCAACGTGATTTTAAACTAGAAACTCTATTTTAATTTTAAAACTTGATGAAATAGTTATTTTTTTAATCTTGCAGCAGAATTAAACCAATGTTAGTCATTTAATAAACGGTATATGATCATGTTATCATAACTCTTGTTTAGTCACAAAGAACACCGGCGAGGGAATTGTTGATGAAATTATTAAGCGTCTACGTATGTCACCGTAATAGATACCAACGAAATAATTTACTAAGTTTTATGAAATCAATCATAAGGCCTATCAAAGTCTGGAAAAAAAATCTTCATAATTGAGAGCTTAATTGACTAGATTATTGATGAAATAAATAATCATAGATTTGTGTTTTTTTCTTTCCGGCTTGACTTCATGGCTTTTGGATTAGCTATACTTTTAATGTTGCCATGTAATATAAATCTTAGTCAAGTTAATTAAAATGATTGGCTTTACGTAATGCATTAATATACTTAGGAAATACATGGGTGCATCAGAATACAAATGTTAAAATAAACACGATTGTTTGTGTTAAGATTAAAGCGGTCATAACCTATTATATAGACATAACCTCTAAAACTTTAAAACAAAATATCTTTAATTCCTGACTTCCTATGAAAGTATAACCAAACAAAAAACTGTTTAGAAATTCAAACTCTATACTTATAGATATTTTTCATAGGCAGACGCAAAAAAAAATGTCAACAAAATATTTTCGGGAGTTCGCCGGTGTTCTTTCATGTTAACTTTTGCTGGATAACTTCAAATGCCTCCGAGAGTAAACCTACATAGCGTTAATAAATAAATACTCCACAAATTTCACACAATGCCATCTAGTTGCAAACGAAGCAGAGTTTGTGCTTTAAGTACTAGACAACTGATAAACATACACACCTATTTCTAAATAAATAAATACGTAATAAAACGATAGAACCAGCCTGTTACTGTCGCACTGCAGAGCAAAGGCCTCTTCTCATACAGAGAAGGCTCGCGCATTGATCACTACGTTTACTGGTGTCAGAAGTCCAGGTTTCGTCACGATGTTTTTCTTTTCTTTCATCGATGTTAATGACGTCTAAGATAAACTTAGAAAATACATATTAATTAAAAAAATCACAGTACTAATGTGATTTTTTTAATTCACATGTATTTTACATACAAACATACGTACATAAACTCACGCCTTTTTCCCACGGGGGTAGGCAGAAACTACAGAGCGCCATGTGCTACGATTCTTATATACTTCTTTTGCTTCGTTTACATTCATACATGTTGTCATACACACACGCCGGTTGCGAGTACTACGCACCTGACCTTTCTGAAGAACCTCACCAATAAGGTGTATGTGTGTCCTTCTAGGGCGTCCTCTCCCCGCGTTCCCACTTACATCTGCCTTGTTAGTCGCCTTTCATCCATCCTTTCAACGTGACCAAACCATCTAAGCATACGCTTTTCAATGTTTGTTACTACCTACATCTTCTTTTAAACCACAACGTTGCTTTATCACATCATTCCTCAATCTATCATGCATTGTTACACCACACATACTTCGCAAGGAACGCATTTCTACAGCATTTAATTTACTTTCATGCCTCTTTTGCCACGCCCAACATTCACTTCCATACGTTAGTGTAGGCACCAGCACACCATTGTGAACAGCCAGTCGTGCCTTTTCGGACATGTTTTTGAACTACAAATAAATAAATAATAATAAATTAATTTATTCAGGTAATTAAGACACCCGTTACACATGATTAAATTACAATTTCATTCATATATGTATATGTCGGCGTCAGCGATGGCTGGGCGATGAGCTGACACCGATGGGGGTTTCGTGGTACCGAGTTCATAATGTAGAATAACCATCTCCTTTGCAGTAATAACCTCACTTAACAATCGTAATCACAAAACATAACTCACATAGGTAACTGACAGTTTCGTACTGGATGTGTGCCTTCGTTGGTGCCTCGAATCAATCTGAGCTCTGCCCAGCTCCCACACACCAGTATGACTCTGTCCACGTGACATTACCAGAAACACATTCGTGCCATTTTTAAATAACAAGTACCGTCACGCTGGTCACCATAGACTCCATACTAAGTTAATCAACTTCACAACTTATTATTCAAGAATATCGCTTTCCAACACATATATATTACATAAAACACAAGGAGGTGCGAAAACATTAGCGCATTTTTATTATTATTATAAAGCACTTGGCAATAGTATATATAGCTTTCTATTAGTGAAAGAGTATTTGGAATCGCACGCGCAGTTTCAAAGGTTACCTTTTACACACATGAAATAACAAATTTCACGGGTCGGAAATTCTGGAATCAATCATTCAAACTGACAGACTTTGCGCATTTTATCAACTGCCTCGCCTTGCCCCAATACGTTTATATTGGCTTCCAGTTTAACCTGATGCAGGTGAATACCAGTGTTCACATGGAGCAACTGCCTGTCTGACCTTCACAACCTAGTTACTGGGTAACACATTAACTCTTGGTTAAATTAGTTGTTAGACTACGGGCTTCTGCCAAGATAACAAGTTTAATCAATCATTTTAATTGATTTCTTTAAAAACTCCATTTTAATCTTATGACAATACACAATGTAGCTCAGTAAGCGAATAAACCAGTATTCCTACTAATAGGTAGGTACAAATAACGGTACCTATTCAAACAGGATCGTTACCCGACCAAATCAGAAAGAGCTTCCGCATATCTTTAGTATTCTATTATAAAAAGGGAAAATGGTAAGCAGACGGGTCTATGTAAATTTGTCGTCGCATGTAAAGGAGTCTTCCCTGTTCAGTTTCGTATAATGCGATCGATTAAACTTATAAAGTCAACTGTGTTGTGCTCTCCAATTTACAAATTGTAAGTTGGGACATATGAGCACATAAAGTTTGATGTGTACGTGAATGTGGTGGCAGTAATTGTTAGCTCAATTGTTGTTGATTACTGTAAGTTCGGTAATTCAATTGTTGTTTACCGTAATTCGTTTCTGTAATTCAATTGTTATTACTGTAATTCAGTTTGATTCTTCGGCATTTTTAGTGATAATTTAATAAAGATCTACTGTAATTCAGTTCTATTATTTAATGCTGTAATTCTGTTGTGCAGTACGGTAACACAATATTGTTGCTTACTGTAAGTCAGTTCGATAATTCAATTGTTACTTACTGTAATTCTTTTCGGTAATTCCATTGTTACTTACGGTTATTCAGATCAGTAATTTACAGTTATTCATTTTTTTGTTGTCTTTTGTGTTGCATTTTATAAAACGTTTGATTTTTTTTCAGTGACTATCATAATATTGGCTAAACATTACTTGTATTGTTGTTGATCCTACCAACTGAATAAATTACACGAGAGGGATTAATTCGAATCATAATTATTCCACCATTATGTGTTTATGGTGAAATAATTATGATTCGAATTCAAAACACTCTGACTAGTCTAGCCATTTTAACTTAGCGCAATTGCAGCTTATTATTTAAAGTCCGAGAAAATATTGTGAAAAAAATAATCTTCTGAAATCTCATTAGCATGTTCTACAACGAAACCAATTTAAATTTTCCAACAAACAAATTAGTTTTCTTATTATAATAACTAGTAATTGAATTTTATCACAATGGTCCCCAGACAATTTGTTTGCTGCATTTATAAATTAAAAACATTTTCTTGCGAACATATTTTTTTACGTTTGTCCTAATAAAGTTGCTAGACTCATAATTATTTTTAAATTTTGAAAACAAGATACTTACTCACTAATGAAACTGTCGTCTGACATTCAATAAATTACAAACTTGGTAATCTAGCTCAAGTAGATCGTTCAAGACTTAGGGCCAAATTGATAATTATCTTATTAAGGTACTTTGACAGATTTTGTACGGATAATAATTTGGACGGATGAGTACGGCGCTGCCGATTGACAAAAAAACAACGAATGTGAAAACGAAAACAACACACATAAGTACAAAAACGAAATGATAAAGTAGGTATCTCATTTTTGTAAAATTTTAACTAGCCTAAGGTTTTAGATAAGAAAATCATTTTATTGATCAACAATAATTCTTAAGCACATTTCTTTCTAAGACGATGTGTTCCGGTGAAATGTTTACAAATAGAACTATTTATATATTTTTTGCAACATCAATATTTATTGACGATATAATAAGCTTAACGTTAGATTAAAATTTCCTTATCTTTTTATTTCTAAGACCAAATGATTAATAAAGAGGTTTCATCCTAAAAAAGAACACTATCGATTATTAATTGCATCACTGCTTACCATCAGGTGGGATTGCACTGGTTTATAATATTAAAAAAAAAGAAAATAATAGAATAAAACAGTAACTGTTATATTTTTAAATTTTAGCAGCTCTAGGCTAAGCATGCTTGTAAAAAAAACAACGGTGAAGGGTGTAGTGTCAATGGTGAAATATGAATTGTGAATACAGTTTTATTTCTTTTTAAAAATAAATGGAAATTATTTTTTAAGAATTCAAACTTCAACTAAGAATAATAAATAAAAAAAAGAAAGAATTCGAACTTCATGGCCCATTGATTTTTTTCACCCAGTTTAATAAAAGTATTTATGCAAGTGACAGGTTTGTGTACAAGTAATTTTGGTTCAGTCATGCGTTACTTGAAACTGCAAGTAAATAAACCAGTCTTGTTCAACAAAATATACCATTTTTATTCTTGAGTGACCGTCGTTTGGTGAGCGTGAGTGCCTCGTTGAATATCGGAAGGGTAGGCTGGGGAAAATCGTTACCTGCACCGCTGTTGTAGTGATGTGACCGTGTTGAAAATTTTATCGACATTAGTAAAGTTGCATTGCTTTAATTTTGAGAACAAAACATAACGGCTGTGCTACCTGAGGAGTAACGCAAGGGTGTGCCAATAATACAACCAGATTATGCCAGTTACGTTTATGTCCCATTAAATAGGGGGCGAGGCTCTTGATCAACGAGGTAGTCATAGTTTACAATTATGAGCTATGAAGTATTCTGGCTTTAATACATTGTACTATCCTACTTATCTTCTTTTGGTATCAATGATTTCTTTACTAGAAGAGCCTTTTTCCCTAGTAGTGGGATAGTAACAGGCTATCATTATTAAGCTATTGCATAGCTTCTATCGCGGGCCTTGAGCGCGGGGACCGAATCCAGAAATTCCGTAACGAAAAAACCTCACGCTCCCCACTCCGACGGGCAAGGCGGTGTGGCTTGAAGGCCGAAGCTATTGCATATATATTTATATATATATTATATATATATTATATATTTATATTGCAGGCATAGTGGTAATAGCGGGGTGGGGAGGGGGAGGGGAGGGAGAGGGGTGGGGAGGGGAGGGGAGGGGATGGGAGGGATGGGAGGGGAAGGGAGGGGAAGGGAGGGGAAGGGAGGGGGAGGGAGGGGGAGGGTAGGGAAGGGGGAGGGGAGGGGGAAGGATGAGGTGAGAGGGGAGGGGATAGGGGGACGGGTAGAAGCAGGGGTCGGGAGGGGTTAGGGAGAGAAAACAGAGGGAAGGGTGAGGGGAGGGAAGGGGAGGGAGGGGTGATGGGAGGGGCGTGGGAGGTGTGGGGGAATGGGAGGGAGGGGGAGAGGGGAAGGAGAGGAATGGGGAAGGGGAGAGGGGGAGAAGAGGAATGGGGAGAGGGGGAGGAGAGGAATGGGGGGGAGGAGAGGAGAGGAGTTGATAAAAAATGCTATGCAATAGCTTTACCGCGGCAGTCTCCGAGTGCCACACGTCATTTTTATTTAGTTGTGTCGGTGCATGGTGTATTTTAACCTCAAAGGTTTAAATAGCAGGGCTTGAGAGACTAATAAACACATACTAAATAGTAGGTACCTGTCGAATGTAAGTGAAAACGCTGGAAGGGAACGCCCTAGAAGGACATCCATATAGACCTTATTGGTGAGGATCTACAGAAAGGCAGGTGCTTAGTACTCGCAACCGGCGTTTGTGTATGATAAACGAAGCAAAATAAGTATGAAAGAATCGTAGCATATGGGGCTCTGTCTTATTTGCATACCCCCATGGGAAAAAGACGTGAGTATATGTATGTAGGCCTTTAGTGTGGGACGCTACTTGTGTCGATACTCTTGCGCCATCCCATCTTCCTAGTTCTTCGTGCTGTGCTGGCGCTGCTACTGTGGCTGCGGAGAACCTCAAACGGCAGAAATATAAGAACCTCGCTGGGAATGATATTTTCGAGCCGTATAGGGTTGAAACTCTCGGGTCGTGCGGTCCGAGTGCTCATAGCTTGTACAAAGATCTTTCAAGACTGACACTTTGCGTGACCCAAGGGCTGGTTTTTACCTTGGTCAAAGGATAAGCATTGCCATACAACGTGGCAATGCTGCCAGTCTTTTGGGTACACTTCCAGTGGACAACAATGCGGATGAGTTTTTTGACGCCATATTTTAGATTTAGTTTATAGTTTTTTGATTTTATTTTCATTTCTAGTGTATAAAGTAAAGTATTGTGAATAAGTAAACAATGTATGTGTAAGTAAGTACCTACACTGAATTATTAGGAGTATGTATTTCATCTTAAAAAAACTCTTCAAACTTAGCGCCATTAGCACATCACTATGCAAGAAGTAGCTCCCTAACCTAGTTATAGAGCCATCTCGTTCGGTCAGCTCTTCAATATCGTGTATAAATCTAGATCTTCGCTAGTTTGTGCTAAGACTAGCCGTAGACAATTGTTGGTCTAGACCACACAGCTTTTGTTACCGACACACTTGTCTGTGGTTCACAAACAGAATCTTAAAAGGCTATCGGTTGAAGGAAATTGAATGGATTTATGTATGGTCCTATGATTATGTTTGGATGAGGTTCTTGCTTAAAAGGACTGGACGTTTGGCTCAGTGGTTGAGCGATTGGCTGCTGTGCTGCGTGTCTTAGTTTCGATTTCCGCACGTAGCAAGTATTTGTATGACCTACAGATACTTAGTCGTTCCGGGTGTTTAAATGTTTGCCAACGCACCTACGATACAGGAGTAATTCCATGAGTGTTCTATGTTTTAATTAAATAAAACCTATCTTAGTATAGTTCCTTTATTCTAGGTGCATCGTCCTCACATATAATCTTATTAATGTATACAAAGTATTGTAAAATCGATTTTAAAAGAGTAAGTATGGAGTTTCTTGTCCATTCTTCTGCATACAAATCTACTTTTTGGAAGGGGCAACTAGAATCATTTTTTAAAGTTCAATTATTTTTTATTTTAATTAATAATACTATAACTATACAATAAAACTATTCTAAATTAACTGTTTACATACATACCTAAAAATAAACAAACAAAAGAACAGTAAACCAATTATAGGGCATCAAAAAACTCAACCGTATCGCTATCAACGGGAAAAGTGCCCAGAAGACTGGCTGCATTGCCACGTTGTATGGCAATGCTGATTCTCTGACCGAAATAAAGGATTTTTTTTTAAAGTTAATTTTTGTTCGACGGTCAAAAGTGCTTTATAGGGGCCTAATTGAAATAAATGGTTTGACTTTGACTTTGACTTGATAGAAAAAAAATAGACGCAAATATATTATTTAAGCACCCAGTATTATGCAGCCAGTACATACTATGTATAGTGACATTAAGTTGTTTCAGGAGTTTCTCAGTAGCAACCCGGAGTCTGATCTATATCCTATCCTGATTGATGCCAATTACAACCTCTTATTACCAAAGACTTAAACATAATTGGCGAAATGTGAATGTACTACAAATACAGCTCTGACTAGGCTAACGGGAAATATAGCCGTGATGTTATATTTACAAAGTAATATCAGATCTTGCCTAAATATAAATAAAGGACTGGCCTGTTGGTCTAGTAGTTAGTGACCCTGACTGCTATGCCGGAGGTCGTGGGTTCGATTCCCACCCAGGACAAATCTTTGTGTGATGAGCACGATCATTTGTTCTGTGTCTGGGTGTAATTTATCTATAATATGTATGTATTTAGAAATATATAAGTATGTTTATCAGCTGTTTAGTACCCATAACACAATCTCTCAAGCTTAACTTGGGACTAAATGGTGTTGTGTGAAAAGTTGTGGAATATTTATTTATATTTATTTTATTTATTAAAGTATCAATATTCATCTGCATCGTAATTTTTTTCGTAGATTAAGAATTCCCAATTTTGTATGATAAGTTTTTCTATGAAAATATATCGTACATAAAATGCGTAAAATTTACAGATCAATCGAAGTAAAGTGGTTTCTGAGTTATTAAATGTGTGTCTCAAGTGAACTGGACGAGTAAATTGTAATCAAAATTTTAGTCAGAAGTTTGAAGTACAACATGTTATGCATAAATATATCATACATGATGTATTTGAAATATAAATATTAAAGGGTGTTCAAAAATATTTATAAAAAAACACATAACATCACGCCTGATATCCCCGAAGGGTTAGGCAGAGCTAGAGATGTACCAGTAGTACACCCACATTTCGCCAGTTATGTTTTAAGTAATAGGGGGCAAACCTATTGCCATCAATAGGGCACAAATCCAGACTCCGGGCGGTTACTACGAAATTCTAGATGGAAATAATCTATAACAACCTGCTCGAACTGGGTATCGAACCCACTACCTCATGCTCAGCAGTAGTATTTGCGACCACTAGACCAAGAAGGCAGTCAAGCCCATATACACCACAAATTTTTAATTAGTACAAATACTTAAAGGGCTTATTCTAGACGATTTTCTTATTATATTTGTAAAGTATCAATTTATAATATTCATAACAGCAAAGTTATTAGCGTTTGTTTATATCCCAAAAATTCACCCAATTTATGGAAATGTTGTACAGGCTATTCATGATATAGTAGTATTCATTAATCGTCATCTCTTGCTCACGTTCGCGTGATCTCGCTCAAGCATGCCCCACTTCTAACAGCTGTTATCGTTATTTAAGTTTAACTAAATAATATAGATTTCATTTAATTTATCTAATTGAACTTCGTTTTTTTTTACTTTTGATTACGCAAATATGATCAGTAACAGGTACGGATACAGCCCAATTATTTTTGTACTAATTAAAAAATAGGGGTGTATGTAAAATGTAAGCTTTTATTAAACAACATTCACAAAAGGCTTTTCAATATTACTTACATGAGTCTAATTAATACAAATATCAGTGTCCCATGGCGTTGTATTCATATAATTGTTCTTACATGTTTAAAACACCGTAATTTATTTAAATGGAGTAACGAAATAATTTCTTGCCCGCTTTTCTCCATTTTAGTTACTAAGAATAAAAAGGTAAGTTAGCAAAAAAACTGCCGATTCTTTTTATGGTTTACTTCTATTTTCCTTATACTAGGTACATAATTATATTTAGAGACGTAATTGTATAGTTGCTTCAAAGAAAGGACATGTAAACCTGAGGTGTTTCTAAGAAAACATACTTCAGTTATTTTCGCCAGAGAACATACTAACTTTATACATATTATAACCAAAATTGGGTATAATTTAAAGTCTTTGACGTTCTCTTTACAACTAAGCACAATGTTTTATTAAGGCACAAGATACCCCTTTATTGTGAGTTTCATTTCGATAGTCGAGAATTTAAAATAAGATATAATATCTTCTATAATAATATTATAAAGTGGTAAAATTTGTTTTTTTAAAGGGGGTAATCTTCGGAACTAATGATCTAATTTTGAAAATTTTACTTTTGTACTGGTGGAAAGCTACACTATTCCCGGATGACATAGGTTACTTTTTATTTATTCCCGTATTCCCACGGGAACGGAAACTACGCAGATAAAACTGCTTGACATCTGCTATATAATATATCTTGGTTTTTTGTTTCTCTCTTTGTTTTAGCTTACAAAGTACCAAAATTAATAGTCATTACATTTCACATTAAAAAAAGCCAGAGAATCAACACTTTTTTAACGTCAAAGTTACACAAGATATAGTTCCTCTTTCGTCACATTCAAACAAACTCCCTAACAACACGTCTGTCTGATAAGTTAGAAGAACTTTAATTTATACAATTTAGTTAGTTAGTATTTTTGAAGTTTGAAGTTACATTATGAATCAAATATAAAAAATACCTCGGTACTTAATGCACGTTGTACAGTGTGACGTATGCTGTAATTATTTTTGGAATAGTCGAAAACATCTTTTGCTTTTTGCCCATTAATTAAATTTTAGTTAATAAAATGTAATATTTATAGGGCGCAAGCCCCGAATAGGATTTGCCCGTCACGTTACCTAGAGCCTTAAAGAAAGGACAAAGGCAAAAGAATTTCAATACCATTTTCTTAGTAATCATACGAAAAGTCGAGGGCGTTGCCTTTCACATATTATTAATCTTTATTTTAGTTTTCCTTCGTGTGTTGAACAAAAGATGTTGGATCTATAAAAGGTTTTTCACTCACCCTCGTCACGTTATCGACACTTGTCGATTTTATTGTCGGCCTTCTCATCAATCATGCGTGGGGGGGAAAAAGATGATTTACGTTTTGGTCAAGTGGTTGAGAACTGAGGGAAATCATCATTCTAGCATAGTAACCCATAAATAGTGATATTTTAAGTTATAAGGTACTTATAACTTAAAGTCCGATTTAGTTTTGGCATCAAGTTTGTGAATAATTTGAAGGTAATTCGATATGTAAAGTAAAAATTAACCTACGCTGATTCTGAAACCATTTGGAGATTTTAGGGTCTTATGCCTTATTTTTCTGTTTTTAGCTCTCTATATTACAAGATAGTGATTATTTTAACAATAGTACTTGTAACCATTTGACTTTCATTTGACCTCTATATGACGTCATAATGTAGCCTGAACAGACTACTTCCTTCGTGTTTTTCAAGATAAATAAAAAAAACTGTTGTTAGTCTAAAAATCGTATCTGTCAAGTGTCAACTGTTGAAATGCCAAGTTTGAAGTTATCTATTAGTGTTTTGTATGTACTGAAAACGTAGCAAAGACTTAAAGCTATTCAGTCTACGAAATGACGTCATCACGAATGATACTTTAAATTATAATTAAAAAAAAACTGTTACTTTGATAAAAAAAAGCTTCAAATTAGTGGCTTAAAATTAAATGTTTTACGAAATAAAAACACGAAAAAAATACCTGAAGAATACTTTACATACCTACCGAATTTGTTACTTTATTTTGTACATAGAATATAGAAACTAACAAATTCCTTAATTTATCGAACATACACGAGCAATTTCTTAACAATAGCGTTCACAAAGCAGGGTTCAGTTAACGTTGTTTCGGGCTCCAAAGACAGGAACCTCCTAAAAAGGTAAGCTGTATCGAGTACCACTGCCTTTTGAGTAGCTTTTGATCCAACAGCGTAGAGAGAACTTCAAAAAATGGTCGTTGAGGCTTTCTACCGTTCACGACGATTGGCATAATGACAGCAGAGTCCACAAAATATCTACACTAATATTCTAAAGAGGAAAGTTTGTTTTGTTGGCAGGTACCTACTAAATAAGCTCCAAAAATACTGGGCCGATTTTAACCAGCACCAAATGATCAGTACTAACCTTTATACTACCCGGCACTGCGAGTGTCCACCCTTAAATCGTTGGCACTTCCGCGATTCGGACAAAGCGTTTCGCTTCGGCCTTTATACCGCGTACATCGAAGGACTGGAACAACTAGCCTGTTGCGGTCTTCCCGTCCAACTATAATTTAAGTGTCTTCAAGGCTAGAGTGAATACGCTCTGAATAAACTAGTACGCTTCACCATCACTGATTGCATCACTGCTTACCATCAGGTGGGATTGCAGTCAAGCACTGTTTTATATTAATAAAAAAAATACTTACATGTACTGACACTAAAACTAACAACAAATAAAATAATAATAATAATTTATTTTAATTAGTTTTATTTTTCTAACAAATAAAGGCAAATAGACAGAAACAAAAAAAATCTAACGTTATATAGGGATAAGTTTGTGAGTTTGAGACGTTGTAGGGTGAAATCTTTGGATCTACTAAACTGATTTTTTAAATACTCTTTTACCAATAAAAAACCAAATTATTAGTATAATGATAAAATTATATTTATTTCCGTAAATAGGTTCATACAAAAACTTTTACACTTCTTTGTTTAGCTAGGTCGGCGTTTCACTATCTGACGACTCTGAAAAGAAACACCGAAAGAAACTCAGAGGTCACTCGCTTTTATAGTCCAGACATCATCTTGGTCGGATTATATAAGAAGCATGCAGATTAGTGTCTGAAATGGTATTTTGAGGAAAGAAACACACAGATATGAGGGGACCAGGTCAGTTAGTGCAAGCATATTTGTCAGTAATCGTGAGCTCAACTCGGAACTTGAGGAGCTCCACGTGCTGACGAACAATACCAAAGAAAGAACATTTGGGTTGGTCTCGCTTATAAAACACTCAAACTGCCAGACAAATTGTAAAAAAAGAACTTAAAAATTTAGAGACGCGTAAAAAACAAATCCTCATAGTTCCTACATTCGCAGTGAGTGTTATTGGCTTATTTTCAAAACTACAAAGGGTTGGTGGAATGTTAAAGTAGGTACAATAGTTACGCGAACGAAGTCGCGGCTGAAATGATAGTTAATGATAAAATCACTCCTGTATGTGTTTCTGTGTCTATTATGTAATCAATAAAGTACACAGAAAATACATAAGCAAGTGGTTGTCTAAATTGTATTCGTACATATAGCTTGAGGCTGTTTTGTACTCCTGTTTATAAGCTATTTATGCAATGTATAGGTATATAATATTTAAATTGTATCATAGTGTTTCAATAGAATATCGCTAGGCACTCAAAGATAATTAGTAAGAATGCTGCATTATTTGGCTTTTCATTTTATTTGAAGCCAGACCTGTCAAATTTTTTTTTTCTTTTTGTTTTTTTTATTTTTTTAATTTAAGTGATTCTATAGGACTAAGACTTAAATAAAGATTTTGAGTTTAAGTTTTAATATAAACTCCTACTTAACTATAAACAAACATTAATTGTACTAAAGATGAAGCGTTCAGCGTAAATTTAACTTGTAACTATTATAAATTAATTCTTGCAGGTGAAAAGTGTAGCTTTAAGACGTATTAATAATATTGCTACGTTTTCAACAGTAAGGCAGTAAGTAACATTAAAAACCTTACATAAACTCAGTTTTAGGCCATCCATAATATAAGGAAGGTGAGAAATCACCTGATATTCTCTCTCTTTAATGGATAGCCTAGACTTGTATCCACCAGCAGTGTATTTATTTGATTCAAGAATAAGCAGAACCAAATCAGGCTCAATTTTTTTCCCTGGAATACGCCTCGCTCAATTCTAATCGGTTTATCTATTCCTCTGGATTCTTCCACATCCTGGAAAACAAAAAACGGTCTTCCACAGCCCCTTGCACACCATCAAGGAAATGAAAAGTAAAGCTATAAATCTGTGGCTTTGGTGGTTTCGTTTCGTTCATTATTGGCCACCTAGTTCCGAAACTGGAGTTATTTTTCACATGTAGGTAGTGTTTTTTTAAATATTATTTTAGTGTTGTTTTATGTAAAAAGTTTTTATTTTGCAATTTTTAGTTTCTTCGTTTGTAAAGAAAGTATTTTAAAACTTCAAAGAATCATTGAAATTTGTTACAATTGCTATAGAAGTTCTTTCTAAACAGTAATTTAATTTAATTTAATTTATTTATTTATCAAGCGACAAGGACTCATTAATTCACAATAAAATTAAAACACAGAAATTAAACATAATAGCACACCATTCTGAAAACATTACAATACGTACAACACAAAACAAAACAAACAAAAGAACAATAAATAATCAAATCAAATAAAATAATAATCAAATCAATATGTAATCTGTACATCTCTGCCTCTTTAAAATAGAAGGGCTTAATGTCATTGAAATCAATTCGTCTCAAGGTTTCACAAATATTAATTAGCTATAAAGTGTCCCAACAAAAGCTAAAACGGCTGTTTTAACATTCCAATAATCAGTATAGTTACGAGACTCATTCAAATCAGTTCGTCCCGAGGTCTCATACAAATTAAATAGGTACCTATAAAGTGTCTCTCACGAAAGGAATTTTAGAGATATCTGAGTCACAAGACGGATTGACCTGTAGGTCCAACACAACACCTGTCCAGATCCGTACTACATTTGACAAGGGTAACTCCGTTGTAGAAAATGAAAATCTTTTTCATTCGTCATGACCCTTTGTTAGACTGTGACCCGTGGTTTTTTTAACCGACTTTTATAAACAGAAGAAGGTATGCATTCCGCAGGTTTTCTTTTATTTTTCTTAAATTTTAATAAAATAGAACAAAAAAATAAAATTTAATTAATTTTCTATATAAAAGTTCATTGTTCAAACTTATTTATACAATTTTGTTAAATTTAGAAGTTGGTGAGGGCTCTGGGTGAGGTTTAGGACCTGTCGCACGAAGTGCTTTGCCTGTTCCTTCATTATGCGCACAGCCAAGGAGTGGAATTCCCTGTCTGCATCAGTGTTTCCGAGTTCATATGACCCCAATCTGTTTAAGTCGCGAGTTAATAGGCTTTTTTTGGGTAAGCTCGTTCCATCGTCGACCTCATCTCTGACCGCAGGACAAGACTGAGGTCAAGAGTAGACCCATTATATATATAAAAAAGAAGCATGCCTTATTTATTCTTGAAAAGAAACAAAACTGTATCATCATCTGCCTAGCCTTTTCCTAACTATTTTGGGGTCGGCTTCCAATTTAACCAGATGCAGCTGAATACCAGTGTTTTACATGGAGCGACTGCCTGTCAGACCTCCACAACCCAGTAACAGGGTAACATGTTTCCCTTTGGTTAAACTGGTTGTTGGTTGTGACTTTCGGGCTTCTGACTACAAGTAGCGACTTAACGTGCTTTCCAAGGCACGAAGGAGTCTTGGTATGTAATAAATGGTCACCCATCCACGGACCGACCTCGGCAAGCGTAGCTTAACCTTCGATCGATCCATGCGGCTGTTATAATTTAGCCACAAGCTCCTCTTCCAAAGAAACAAAACTGCACTCACTGATTTTTAATTAGCAAGCAGGTTCAAGTCTAACTGAACGTCCGAGTCTACAGATACGGTACATCCTTTGATGTATAAATGTGGAAATCACTAACATTACTTCGGATTTAGCATTTTTTTAGATTAATTTATTAAAAAAAAAAAACTTTTTTTCAGACCCAGGGTCCATACCACAGAGTACATTATACTATAGGGTAGTCCATACATTGTTAGTGAATTAGTAGTAGAATTTAAAGTAGGATTTGAATATTAAAATGTGTTATAAATATACTTCACGTTTAAGTTTGTAAGAAATAATGACCCAAATCTGGTTCCATCTTAGATAATATACCTCTAGATCGAGCTACCGCGTGGCCGCACATGCGACAGCAATATAAAAGTTCAGTGTTGCTATTCCTTAAAAAAGTCCCAAAATACGAGCAAAATTATACTTAACTGAGGGTTCCAATTTTAGCACTATTATAAATTATAATTTACGTATTCAACGTGTAGTAGGTATGAAAGTAGAAGTATCCATGTGTGGGATGTGTGGGGTAAATATGTTATAAAACACCGAATGACATACGTGCGCTTTGATAATTACAGCCTCTGATTTCTTGCAGCAATATTGCCTCGGCTGTAATTATCAACTTACCGCACTTATATCATAATGTATCTACTACTACTGTACTACTACTACTGTATTTGTTATTACGAATTTATTCTATTGTTATTTTTTGTAATGACTGTAAGCTATGTTCTGCAATTCTAAAAGTAACTACAGTAACCAACTTACATGAACATTTTTTACTGGTATTGCTTCAGGCTTTATTCTTTTGATTTTGTTCACAATCCTGATTGCATCATCATCAAAATGCATGGAACAAAGTTTGGATGTACTGTTAGGCTGCCAATTCTGTCGGCCAGTAGCATTAATCCAAACTTTTTTTATATTGTTTTCTTTAGGGAACCTTAAATCATTTTTTGTTTGTTTAAACCAAAGGCATTCTTATATAATAGTCTTGTTATACTTGCCAATTAAGTAATAATTATTATTCTGGTTTGTATTAGCACTCATCACACACAATACATAAATAAAATAGTTCGACATCAATTATTATTTAGTGACAGCACACAAATCGGCATCGAGATACTTAGGTAGGTATACTGAATTCTGATACCGTGTTTCATAAGATTTTGATACCACATTAAGGTAATTGTGTGTGTTTAGCGACCATCGATTTATTTGACCTACCTTTTGAACATTACGCCTGTTTTTGGAAAAATATGTGAAACGTGTAGCAACACTGTAAGTAAGTATTCCTAGGTTATGTGGTTTATGAAATTAAGTTTACTTTATGAAATCTTCCATATTTTGGTCTGAAACCTATGACAATAAAAGCGCACAAATGTATAAATTCAATAATCATACAATAACACAAACAGTATTGAATACTTACGAATGAAAAGAGATTTTGTTATTGGCCTTTTCTGAGCGGCTTTTACAGCCTATTATACTGCATCCTCCCATCGTAGCGCATTCACTATACACTAAACACTTATCTAATGGAGTCTATTTCTCATTAAATGACTTAAACTATTACAAAAATTGCAAAAACTATCCGAAAACTTAAATTAAATCGAGCATAATAATATACGTGACAGTGACAGCACTTTGTTTGGCTAACATTCAAAAGTTAGCCATGCAAAAATCCGGCACGCCGTAAGGGACAGAAGATACGATGCTTTGTCTCAATTTTCCTACGAACTTTGTATTATTGCGTCTCACTTCCACACTTGACACTGTAAATTGGGCTACGTCTAGAGGTATATAGTCTAAGGGTTCCATAGAAATATGGAAGTAGACCATGGGACAAACGTCATTTCCGACACTCATCAATTTAAGCGAACTGTCGACGATAATCACCTGTTTCACACCGTTAAGCTTCCAATGGAATTCGAGTTCTCTCCCCTTTGTTTTAAGGTTTTAGATTGAGTGTTTACTTAAACTGAAAAGCCTGCGGAATTGCGACAGTAATGCGTGATATGAATTGACACTAATACGTAATACGAATAGCTTAAAATCGCATTAGTATTCAAAGTCATGGAACTGAGTACCTATGTAACAATTTGTTCAGAACTTCGAAATAATTTTCGTATGGTTGACTCATATAATAATAACTTTGAGAATATTGACATCTTTAATTGTCCAATGAGTAGATTTAAAAGCCGCTCCTCTTTACTAAAGTTCACTGTTAATATCTTATTATGTGATTCTTGGAGAACGAGGAGGACCGACCTACCGTGATACAGTTTTAACTAGCACGGAGGTCAGGGTGAATTATTCTCTAGCAACCATAATAAGTAATTAAACATAGTTACGCCCATCACGAGACTAAATTCATTTTATTTAGTTATGTTTTATTTTGTACTTTTATGCTACGAGTATGGTTGTTATTGTACTTCTGTAAATAAATGCATTTTTTTATTTATTTTTTTAAATAAACTCCATACATTGTAGCCTCTCTCTTTATCTTTGCCTACATTTTAACTTTATATATGCTCATTATTATAACAGCTCGAACTGCGATATAAGCTCCTAGCGATTACTTTCTTTTATCTTTAAACTTTTATGTCTACCTGTGGACAGCGTTGTGGGTTATATTATTATTAAAATGTTTTTTGGTAAATTAGTTATAAGTTCTTATAATGTAACTGTTTGCTGTTCCTTATTTAAAAAAAAATAGAATTAAAATATGGAATCATCATTTGCTTAGCCTGTTTAAAACTAGGTATGTTATAGCCGGCTTCCAGTCTAGCCTACTGCAGCTAAATACCAGTGTTTTACATAGAGCGTCTCCCTATTTCGCTTTTTGGCAACACGATACCTCTTAGATAAACTGGTTGTCTGACTTTTGTTCTGACTACCCGTAACGATAGACAAAGATACCCGTTACGGGAGCAACCCCTTAACGTACTTTCCGAGGCACGGAGAGGTCTTGATATATGTACGGAATAGTAGGCCATCCGCGGACCGACCTCAGCAAACGTTACTTAACCTTCCCCGTGCGTCTGTTAGCCACAATCCCCAATCACAATATGGGGTCTACTTAAAATAATGTACCTGTAGCTAATTAAATGTCGACAAGCAAAACTGATCGGTATTAACAAGTGCATACACGTTCATTTTGTGTGCGATTTAAAAGCTCCTCTCTCTTTCTCGTTCTATAGCTTAAAACATTTATCCAAATTTACTACTTTATTTTTTACCTAATACGGCAAGCAAAATGAGTATCGGCTATATATTACAATTAGTAATTAAAATCAATAAGATTAAAAAATAAGTGTTTCCAATTTTAAAATAGTCCAAATTTTAATATCGTCCGTACTTAATACCCTCAGGGCAAACATAGGCCGCAAGTTTAGGCCCCCTGACAAACACGCAACCGGGTGAGCAAAGTCAATCTGGTTACGTTTCTATTTCCTTTTGCGAATGACCGTTGCGCTAACGTTTTCGATCGCGTTTTGTTCATTCTATTTTCAGACTCTGTCTGGTTTATTTTTATGCGGAAGCTTTATTGAGATTTGCTTGTGTTACGCGATAACCTGATTATAATTTCAAGTCTGTAGGAAATATCCTTCAATGTCCAGAAAGGCTAAAAACTCTCGTACTTATAAACAAACATAAACTAACGCCATTTCCCATAGGGATAGGCAGAGCACCACCAGTAACATTCCTTAGAGTGAAATACTTCTATTGCTCGTATTATGGCAAAGGGAGAGGTTGCTGCTGATCTGCTCGCTTGCTTGCTTGTCGTCTGCTTTAGACATTCCCATAATTTGTTGTTCTATCACGTTAGCAGAGAAAAAATAATTAACAAATGCTGAACTCCTAAACTAAAACAATAAAAACATGAAGCCCCCCCCCCCCCCACACACCCCTCCTTAAATATTACCATACAAATGTAATATATAAAATACTAGCACACCCAACAAATGTATGGGAACTACCAAAATTTATTGTTTTTTTTCTATTTTTGTGGGAAAATCTTAATGCGGTACACAGAATATATATCTACTTACCAAGTTTCAACAGTATCGTTCTTATAGTTTCGGAAAAAAGTGGCTGTGACATACGGACGGACAGACTGACAGACATAATGAATCCATAAGGGCTAGGTTTTTTGCCATTTGGCTTCGGAACCCTAAAAAAGAATTATCAGCTTTGGTGCAGTCGCTCGGAAGTTATGCTCGTACATATAATGCGGGGATTCATTTTCATTTATACAGAAGACTAGCTGGTGCCCCCGGCTTTGTCTGCAGGGTTAATGATTTGAGTAGCTTATTTTCTTTTCCAAGGTACTATCTATCTTTATACCATGCATAAGAATTAAATTATCAGTTTTTGGTTCAGTATTTTGGCGATACTGGCTTACACATTAAATATAGATATATGCTGTTGCAGTCTTTATTGTAGGACTATTTAAAATAAACATTTCCATTTATACGTGTAACCTAAGAGTTTTGGCAGATCACGCAAGAATAGCTCACTTATCGTTATATTTTGAGCAATTCATTGAATATCTTTTTACATTATTGCTTATGTGTAACTTCGGTGAAAACTACTGAATGGATTTTAATTAAACTTTACAATAATACATAAGCTGTATTATTGTAAAGTTTAATTAAAATCCATTCCATTCCATTTTGCGTGAAAGTACAACGAATATCCAAACAAACATTCGGCATTTATTAATATTAGTAAGGATAGATAAATATTACTTAAAAGTTTAACCATTTAACCAGTGCCCAGCCAACGTACCAAGGTACTAAGAGCTTCTTAAATGCTCAGCCAAGCCAAATTAAAAATCCTCAGGTGCGCAGAGAACTATTAAAAAGGATTTTTCTCTAATTGGGGATGAGCCGGCAGATTTATGAATGAATGCAAATTATGTAGACATGCTGACACGACATTTAGATGAAATATAAGAACTTTTATTCTCGGGAGATAAATTTAAGAGACGGTGCGGTTTACATTTGTTTGCTTTTGTATTTTATGTTGTTTGTTACTGAAATGGAAACGAATGTTTTTTCGAAAAACCGCACCATCCGGGTCCCAAAATCAATTTTAAGTTGCACCTCAATTTTATCGTTAACGTCTACAAGTTCATTATATTATTTATGTTTTTACTTTACAGGTTATTTATATTGTTATAGTTGCCTGGCCATTATATTATGCATAATGTAATCATAAATTACTTTCATTAATATTCTTTTGTAATTATTTAAAAATATAATTTTAGAATTTGTATTTTTACACGATACGTTTACGTTTATCTGAAGAATTATAATTTATTTTTATGCCAATCAACAGCTCTAGTACAGCTTCTACACATTTTTAGTACATTCTACAGCTCCAATAACAATTAAAAGGGCTATTTAAGCGGTTACATAGTATTTATACAGCTGAAATACACAGCTTTAGGTATAAAAATTAACTCAAGTACAGCTGGTATACTGCTTGAAATGCTACTTAGGTATTTCCTCGCATATTTTTTATATTTTTTTTTAATCATTATTATTAGTATTCAGTTAGTGAGTAAATATTTGTTAAAGAACCGCACTATGGCATTGAGATCTGTATGGATAATTGCGAAGAAGAACTTAATAAATAATTCTCGATCAAACTTGGTCTTTTCAACCGACTTCAAAAAGGGAGGAGGTTCTCAATTCGGTAAACGGCGTCCGGCGAATAGGTATTAACTACGACTCGTTGGTTGTGTGCGTGCGCGGCGCACACTACGGCAAGTCTCCCGCGTCACGAGTGCATTTGCACAACGAAAGTAGACAACTTAGGATTTTTAAAAAAAATGTTGTTGCGTTGAATGACATGAAAAGACGAATACTGTTTACTTACATGATTTTATATTCGTAACTCACTAAATAAAATCGAATAATCTATTATTTATCTATACTAAAATATTATCAAGAGTTTGTTTGTTTGCTTGAATGCGCTAATCTCAGGAGCTACTGGTTGGAATTGAAAAATTCTTTTATGTGTTGCATAGTCCAATTATTGAGAAAAGTTAAAGGCTATATAACACCACGCTACAGCCAAAAGGAGCTGAGCATAAATGAAAAATGTTTCAAAAACGAGATAAAATTTTCCTTTTTGAGAGCTTCCGTAGCGTGCGCTGCGTAAACCGTTTAAGTTACGCAAATGTCATGTACGATGGAATTGTTCCTCTTAAAAAGTTCTAAAAAAAAGTCCGCGACAGCATATGTCTATCAGCGACGGGTACGCCACAATAACTGCTTTTACTTTTAAAATTTTCGATTAAAAAGAGTGAATTTTTGCGAAGGTTATTAAACCCATATTGTATGAATCTATATCTATAAAAATATGTTCGTTAGAATGGAAATTTAATATAGAATATTTGTGCCCTTCAGTCTATATAGTTTAAATAAATATCTTAGAAGATATCACAATATGAAAATATCCGCGCGACAAAATAATTACGCGCGCGGCAGTTATTTGGTCCGTCCGGCTCTCGCGTTGCTATGTAGCTAGTGGGGATTCTGGCCTCTGGGAAATTCAAAATATTATTTCACCATAATGTTTATAAGTACAAGGTAATGACAGAGATACCTCTAGTAATTCTCACTATAATATAACCTAAACTAAGATTATAAAGAGGAAAGATTCGATTTTTGTTTTTTACGATTTAAGGCGTGATATTATAGATACGTATATTATTCACCCGATTGGGATGACGTTGTTCAGTGCATACCCAGGATATTTTCTGGGTATGTAGGTAAGGTAGGTATGTTAATAATAAAATTAGTCTGTAATAAAAGTCCAACAATTCAATAACTTGTTTATTTAACAATTTTTGTAGGTAGGTACCTACATAAAAAAGGGTAGCAGCTTTATACGAGTAGGTATATAATTATATAGTTAAAATCAGGCAGTCTGTTAAACTTTTTATCGTTTTATTTACCTACTTACCTAAAACCAAATGCTTCGTTAGCCACAATAAACTTGTAAAGGGCTCGGCCTATTTAAAAAACGAAGTGTTATGTTATTATCCAGGCAAGGTTTAACGAAGATTTCGAAATAAAAAAAAAACATTAGTTTATTGCACCCGTGTGTAACCACTTGTAATGACATCGAAATCAAATGACAAACACTTCACACTAAGAGAACGACATACAAAGCATCATATTAGAAAAAAAAAACTGGTTATTTTTGTAATTAGCAGAAAAAACTCCAAGTTTTTTGTAGTTTTCAATAAAAATAAGAAAAAATACAATGATCGGCGACCCAGTGATAATCGTCACATAGATATGACAGATACGAACCTAAACTAGTCGATTATCGATTTCCAAAGGCCGATGTAATTAACCTTCCCCAATCTGTCAAATTTTTCCTATCGAATATGAACCTTCTTCTTTTGTGATAATGTTGAAAATCTCTTCCACCTGGCGTTAATCCCGGCTATTGCCAGGGTCCGCCTTCCGACTGAGCTTCTTCCACTTTGCCCGATCTTCAACATCCTTTTCGGTCAGGCCATTGGCTCTCATGTCGGACTTGACGACGTCCAGCCAGCGTTTGCGAGGGCGACCACGGGGCCTAGCCCCAAGGACAGCCATATACATGCATCTCTGACCAACGTACTCGATAGGGCGGCGCATGATGTGTCCATACCATCGGAGACGACACTCTTGTAGTTTTTCTCCCACGTCGCGGACACCAAGGCTACCCCGGATGAATGAGTTGCGTATGCGATCGGATCGCGTTACGCCGCTCATCCACCTAAGCATCTTCATCTCCGTGACGCGGAGTTCCTGGGTGTGTCTACTTAATGCTGGCTAACATTCGCCGCCGTACAGGAGGACAGGCCGTATGATGCATTTATATATCTGCCCCTTGAGCTTCGGAGGCATTTTGCGGTCGCATACAACGCCCGTTACCTCGCGCCACTTCGCCCAAGCTGCGCCTATACGTGCTTGGACATCGTAATCCACGTTGCCAGACTCGTGCAGCACGGATCCAAGGTACCTGAACTTATCGGACTTAGAGATCAGGTCCGAACCTATTCGGATGGTATTTGAATCCGTGCTGCCATAGGACATGTACTCAGTCTTCGCCACATTTAGTCTCAGACCACCGTTTTCCAGCGTATCCTTCCAAGTATTGACTTTGCGCTCAAGATGTGATATGTTCTGATTAACGAGGGCAATGTCATCGGCATACATCATTAGCCATGGAGGCTGATCTTGGATGTTTGCCGTAACTACATCGAGCACTACGTTAAACAAGAACGGGCTAAGAGCCGAGCCTTGGTGAACGCCAACAGATATTGGAAAGCCTTTGGATTCGCCAACAGCGGTCTGGACAGAGGACACGGAATCGCGGTACATGTCTCTGATAATGTCAATATAGACTTCGGGAACGCCCCTGAAGCGAAGTGCCCACCAAATGGATTGCCGAGGTATACAGTCGAAGGCCTTCTGCAGGTCTAAAAAGGCCATATGCAGAGCTCTCCTTCCCTCTCTGTAAGCCTCAGCCAGAGTCCGTAAGGCAAACACTGCGTCCATGGTACTGTTACCCGCCCGGAAGCCATATTGACACTCAGAGACAGTGCACTCGCTACGGAGCCGTGTGTCAATGATGCGCTCGAAGAGCTTCATGGTGTGGCACATGATTTTGATACCGCGGTAGTTACTACAATCCTGTACGCTACCTTTGCCTTTGAAAACAGGAATAATGAGGCTATATCGCCACTGGTTCGGCATTTCCTTGGTGATCAGGATGCGGTTAAAAAGATCCGTCAGAAGGTCCACACCATGTGGGCCCATCGCCTTCCACACTTCAATTGGCACATTATCAGGTCCGATCGATTTCCGGTTCCTCATGCGGCAAAGAGCAATGCGGGTTTCGTTGGGGGAAATAGGGGAAATAAGTCCAAGGTTAGCAGGCGGTTCGGGAGGAAGGTTATGGGGATGCTGTTTGTTAGACAGCTCCGCAAAGTATGTGCACCATCTCTCCTTAACAAGGGGAGCATCGTAGAGCAGCTTACCCTGGGCGTCCCTTACACAGAGACATTTGCTAATGTCTCGTGTAGCTTTTTCCCGGTCACTCGCCAGCTTAAAAATAAGCTTTTGCCCCTCCGCAGTTTCTAGCTTGTCGTATAAGGGCAACAGACTTTTGCTGCGAGCTCTGGCTACAGCTTTTTTGCAAGCGCGCTTAGCCGCTCCATATGCTTCCCTGTCATACGGAGAGTTGGACTCTTGCCATTGTTTAAATAACCCCTTCTTCTTCCGAGTCGCCCCCTGCACCCCGTCATCCCACCACCACGTCTCCTTGTCTATGGTGCGGCCACCACGAGAAGTGCCAAGGACGCGCTTACCCGCAGCGGTGATTGCTGAATGGATTCTACTCCAGATCACTTGAGCGGACTCATGCGGAGCACTAACCTCGAGATGCTCGACTTCCGCGATGAAGTCCGACTGTTTAGGACCATTAAGCAACCACCACTTGGTGCGGGGTTTGCGTTTCTCGATTACTTTCTTTGTTGGCACGACCGCAAAGTCCAGGACAAGGAGGCGGTGTTGAGCCGTTAGGCTTTCGCCTGGGATGACTTTGCAGTTGGTAACCTTGCCAATGTGGCACCGTCGCACCAGCAGGTAGTCTATTTGGGTTGAGTAGGCACCACTACGGTACGTAATAAGATGCTGGGGCTTCTTCTGAAAGAATGTGTTCGCGATGGCTAGGTCAGACACAGCGCAGGTCCTGAGTATGCTGACTCCCTCTGCATTTAGTTGACCATAACCAAAACCACCGTGAACACGTCCGTGCTCTCCAGCAGACTGACCTACGTGACCGTTGAAAATCTATTAAATAAATTTGACAGATTGGGGTAGGTTCAATTTCTTGATTTGTGGAGGGGGGTGTAAATCTATAAATAAATAAAAAATATCTTGTTGTAGCGCAAAATTTTCAACAAAATAAACAGACTTAGGTAGGTAGTAAGGATAATGCTGACAGAACGTTTGCATAGATGTATGTAAAGTTGTATTCACCATCTTGAATGAAAATGCTTTATTTTTTCTGTTAACACTCTACTGTATGTAGGTACTTTTTGGAAATAAAAATATTATTATTTATTATTATTATTATTATTAATTGGCACCTCAAAAACCTATTAAACGATCAAACATTTGAGGAAAAAAGGATCCACCATCTTGGATTTTAAAATTTATGTCAGATTTGCAATCGGCACCCCCAAAAACCAATTAAAGGATACCCATATCAAACATTTGACAAAAAAAAGCAACCGCCATCTTGGATTTGAAAATTAATGTCAGATTTGCAATCGGAACCCCCAAAAACCTGTTAAACCATACCCATATTGGATATTTGAAAAAAGAACGTATCCGCCATTTTGGATTTTAAAGTTATGGTAGATCTGCAATCGGAACCCCCAAAAACCAATTAAACGATGACCATATCGAACATATGAGAAAAAAACGCATCCGCCATCTTGGATTTGAAAACAAATGTCAGATCTGCAATCGGAACCCCCGAAAACCAATTAAACGATACCCATATCAAACATTTGAGAAAAAAACGCATCCGCCATCTTGGATTTGAAAATTAATGTCAGATTTGCAATCGGCACCCCCAAAAACCAATTAAACGATACCCATATCAAACATATGAGAAAAAAACGCATCCGCCATCTTGGATTTGAAAATTAATGTCAGATTTGCAATCGGCACCCCCAAAAACCAATTAAACGATACCCATATCAAACATATGAGAAAAAAACGCATCCGCCATCTTGGATTTGAAAATTAATGTCAGATTTGCAATCGGCACCCCCAAAAACCAATGAAACGATACCCATATCAAACATTTGAGAAAAAAACGCATCCGCCATCTTGGATTTGAAAATTAATGTCAGATTTGCAATCGGCACCCCCAAAAACCAATTAAACGATACCCATATCAAACATATGAGAAAAAAACGCTTCCGCCATCTTGGATTTGAAAATTAATGTCAGATTTGCAATCGGCACCCCCAAAAACCAATTAAACGATACCCATATCAAACATTTGAGAAAAAAACGCATCCGCCATCCTGGATTTGAAAATGAATGATTTGTAATCGGCATGCGGCACCCCCAAAAACCTAAAATCATACTCATATTGAATTCTAAGAGAAAATTATATTGAAATAGGTACATACTTATGAGGTCGGCTTTTTTCCCGGAAAAGAGCGCCACTTTTCTTCTTATAGTATCATTCCTTTCGCATTCCCATTTTTACTAAAACAAATCCTTACTTGTTTCATTTACTAAGAAACTCAAAAAACAAAAATTATGACTTACCTGATTTTATCTGGTGGCAGCACGTATGTGTACACAAAAGATCGCGATTTGTCGTTTTTGGTGCGTCGCTCCGCAATGAGACGTGACCACTCTCTGAGCTCTTGTGGGCGACTGAATTTCCGAGCGGTGTACGTTGCTTATAATACAACGTCCCGTGTCCATAGAAAATTTGTATGGCGGATTTGAGATGCTTTAAAAAAATGAATATACTAAAATAACCAGGTGACACTTTGAAAATCTAAAAGTATCGAATTGTAGAATAAACATTTGTGATTAATATGAATTTAACTCTGTAAAAAAAATCAACAGTTTAGTATCAAAATTCAACTAAACACCAACATGCCATTTTTAGATATTTGTCACAACTTTACGTAACTTTATTTATTTAACTAGAAAATATTTCTTTTTTTTGCTTCGGAATAATTGTAAACACATTCTTTGCGGTGTTCATAGCATTTCTTTTTGGTTAATTATTGTAATAGTATTGATCACATCAACCCTTACCGTGCCGGCCGTTTTGGACTGTTTTGGTCGGTGCCGTCAAAGTTTTATAAATAGCACGGTTTCAGTATATTATTATGTAGTTTAAGTAACTAACTATAAAACATGCCAACTTTAATAGTTGTGTGTGACCGCTTTTATTAAATTTTTAATTTTATTCACAAACTGTCTACTATTCCTTCATTTTATTTTATCATACCAACATATTTAATGTAGGCCGGCTATTTTGGGAAGTCTTGTTAATTAATTAATAGAACAATTTACGTTACATATTGAACATTTGCAACAAACACACCGAGCCTCTCGTCCAATCAGCGCTGTGCAAACTACACACCGATACACAAACAATGGCTCTGACTGGGATTGCTTTGTTTGTGCCTGGTGGACACAAATCCAATTTAAACTGTAGTAGGATTTTGTTTAAATAATACTGTCTGGTTTAAACTTACAGATATTATACAAGCCGGGAGGGGATGACCTAGAAAAACAGGATTAGGCAAGTAATGTTATGTTTAAGGATGTTATTCAATTTATTTTTGTGTAAATTTTGAATTCAGTTGTAGATAATCTTGCTTGTTACTTAATATTGCTGTGCCCTTACAGGGTCCATAACTAGTAAGCCTTTGTAACACCTTTATCTGACATTATGGTATGCAAATAAAATAATATGGATATGTATATGACATATACAGACATTATTGGCTGACCTGTTGGTCTAGTAGTTAGTGGCCCAGACTGCTATGCAGGAGGTCGTAAGTTCGATTGACAGTCGTTAAAAGTAGTAAAACATTTGTCTGTGGATGGGAATCGAACCTACGACCTCAGGCATAGCAGTCAGTGCCACTAGCTACTAAACCAATAGCAGATTCAAATTTGAAAGTCACGTTTGACAAAGAACCCAGTACCTACCTACCTGAAAGCTTCTGAATGATGTTACTCGTAAATGCCTCAAGAATCATCTGCCGAGCCTTTTCCCAACTTAGTTGTGGTCGACTTTCAGTAAGACCAGATGCTGTTGAAACCCAGTGTGCCAGTCACTGCTAACATATTGTGTCACTGTTTGGGGAGGTGCACCCAAGACTCACCTTGAGAGCAGCACGATGCAGCAGATCAGTGTGATGAGCACGATCATTTGTTCTGTGTCTGGGTGTAATTTATCTATAAAATGTATGTATTTAGAAATATATAAGTATTTTTATCAGCTATTTAGTATCCATAACACAAGCTCTCAAGCTTAGGACTAAATGAAGTTGTGTGGAAAGTTGTGGAATATTTATTTATTTATTTATTTATTTATTCACCTTGAGCGGGCACAAAGGGCTGTCCTGAAAGTCATGTCCTTCAAACCCTTTAGATATCCCACAGTCAGCTTATTTAGAGATTGTTGTGTTCTCACTGTTAGGCAGCTTTTTGTGCTCCATGTGGTTATGCGTAAGCACATTTCGCTGAAGTATGATATCAGTTCTGGAAATAAGCGCCAACGCTATAGGGTATGCCCCACTCAAAGCTGTAGGACTGCACTAACTCGCAGACATTATTATGGGATTGGAAGTAATGATTGTTAGTTTCATTGTATAGGTATACTATTATACTATTATTGCTCCATTTATTCGACAACTCTTCAGAAATGTAAAAGAACGGTTTATGGCTAGTTGCAGATGCAGAGCTATAACGAAACAGAAAAACTCCTAAGGTTGTACATTTCTCTAATACACGATAACTCGACCAATCACATGAATTCTTCTCAGTACAACAACCAACACGCAACCTCACTAAGACACAACACTCACACACATAAAGGGGCTTTTTCTCAAATTATTGTTCAAATTTTGACCTTCTGATGTAACCATTGAAGTAATAAACTAGCGTAAGAATCGTGGTACCCATAACACAAGTTAAATCTTTCCTTGGGTATCAGAATTCAATACAAATACTACTGACACTATTGTTACTCGTTAATGTTTTTGTTCTTGTTGCATGATAGTTGTTCGAAAGTGTTTGATTCTACAATTTTTGTTAGTCCAATAAACGATTTATTATTATTATTATAATTTATTATTCCATTTATTTCCTGTATATACATATAAATTACATTTTTAAATATTGATATAAAAAGATAAGAACATTTAAAAATATAAAAAATAGTGGACCACCGGTGGCGGGAGCAGGGTCCAAGCTACCGGTGGTTAGGGCTCCAGAGACAGGAACGTCCTCACGATGCGGGCCGTATCAAGAAGTACTGCCTTCTGAATCAGGCTCTTGACCCAACCGTGCAACAAAAGCCTCGACAGATGCTCACCGAGGCTTTTAGCCATAAGGCCATCGGCTGTTACGACTATCGGCACAATGACAGCCGAGTCCACATCCCACATGTCGACAACCTCGCGTGCTAAGTCGAGATATTTGTTTTTTTTCTCTTTCTCAGCTTTCACGAGGTTCTCGTCATGAGGGATGGTAACATCGACTATCATTGTGCGGCGCGCTAATCGATCTATCACCACTATATCAGGTTGATTGCCAACAATAGTCCTGTCAGTGATGATAGATCGATCCCAGTACAGTGTGACATGGTCATTCTCAAGAACTGGGTCGGGCACATACCTGTAATACGGTACTTCAGAATCCACAAGCTGGTATTTCAAAGCAAGTTGCTGGTGAATAATCCTGGCCACTTGGTTATGTCTGTGCAAGTACTCCCTGTTAGCTAGACGAGAACAACCGGAGATAATACGAATAATAATTTATTATTATTATTAGTGTGTTACAAGGGTCCACTACCTATCTGACCTCTGCAACCCAGTAACTGGGTAACTTAATAGTGTTTCCCATTGGTTAAAGTGATTATCAGACTTTCGAAGCCCTGATTACCCGTTAAGACTGTGAAAGATCTACTCATACGTAGATCTTTCACAGTCTTAACGGGTAATCGGGGTCCGGGTCAAGTAGGGGTTCGGGTCAGTGGATATGTAATGAACGGCCACCGATCCACGGACCGGCCTCGGCAAACGTAGCTTTACCTTAAATCGACCCGTCCAGCTGTTATAATTGAGCCACAAACCCGTAGAAAACAAAAGTAATAGATAGTGTGATCAAAAAAAAAATCTATTCAGTATTGAAAACTGATTTTTACTTAATTCATTACTTGGTCTCAGCAATTTTTTTCAACCACGGTTAAAACGGTTACAATTAAAATGGTTACGATTAAAAACGGTCACGGTTAAAACGGTTACGGTCAAAACGGCTTTTGCTGAAAACGGTGCAAAGTTATATTATTTACGCATTCTACGCATCCGGGTTAACGTGTTTTTTATTGAATTTGTTTTCAATCTCAATTTTATCAGATTATGTATATTTTATCGAGGCGTCGTTACCGATAGGCCCTGTAGATAGAACTCGGTACCCCACACAAACTTTGAAGGATTTTATTTTGTTTTTAAAGTTTTGGAGAAGATATACTGTCATTATATTTACTTCTTGGTTAACTAGTATATATATCTATACTAATATATAAAGAGGAAATGTTTGATTGTTTGTTTGCATTGAATAGGCTCCGAAACTACTGGACCGATTTAGAAAATTCTTTCACTGTTGGGAAGCCACACTACCCCCGGGTGACATAGGCTACTTTTTATCCCTGTATTCCCACAGGAACGGGGACAACGCGGGTGAAACCGCGGGACGTCTGCTAGAATTTAATTAAATATACTTGGAAGCAAACAAATTGAGCAACTTCCTTTTTTAACCCCCGACGCAAAAAGAGGGGTGTTATAAGTTTCACCGCTATGTGTGTGTGTCTGTCTGTCTGTCTGTCTGTCTGTCTGTCTGTGGCACCGTAGCGCCGAAACGGGTGAACCGATTTAGATGCGGTTTTTTTTATTTGAAATCAGGGTTTCTTGCGATGGTTCTTAGACATAATTCATCAAAATCGGTTCAGCCGTTTCAAGGTTATCAGCTCTTTTGTATTAGCTACCGTTGCTATTTTAGACGTCTATGGGTATTAACTTTAATTAAAAACGTATGTGTGTCTTAAAATTTCAAACAGTCATGTGTGTAAGATTAATAAGCAACATTATGGTGTATTTGGTCTGATGGAGCAAGGATATCTAGCAGACTATTACACTCTTGGGAAAATAACAGCAGAGATGTCGTGTTTGGTTTCATTTTAACCAGCATTTGATTCTGCACACAATGCACTGGTGGCAACAGGATGAGCTGATGCTGCAGCCCGGCTATACAGCACACCAGTAGGTAGACTCTTGACAAAATAATAGCCGATACGTCGTGTTTGGATTCATTTCAACCAGCATTTGATTCTGCACACAATGCCTTGATGGCAACAGGATGAGCTGATGCTGCAGCCAGGCTATCCAGCACACCAGAAGGTAGACTCTTGACAGAATAATAGCAGATAGGTCGTGTTTGGATTCATTTCAACCAGCATTTGATTCTAAACACAATGTACTGATGTCAACAGGATGAGCTGATGCTGCAGCCAGGCTATCCAGCACACCAGTAGGTAGACTTTTGACAAAATAATAACAGATATGTCGTGTTTGAATTCGTTTTAACCAGCATTTGACTCTACATACAATGCACTGAATAATTCTCATAACTGTAAACTCTATAAAACAACATTAATGTGTTTAAAAATGTTAAAATAAAAATTAAATTAAAAATTTAAAAAACCCCCATCGCAAAAAGTTAAACATTTAAAAAGTTAAAAATAACACTTTAGCCATGAAATTTTACGTAACGTCGGGGTACCGTTAAAATAAGTACCTCCTACATACCTACAAGTACTAGGAACATTCCTTACTTAAGCGGTACCCCGACGTGAAGTAAAATTTCACGGCTAAAGTGTTATTTTTAACTTTTTAAATGTTTAACTTTTTGCGATGGGGGTTTTTTAAATTTTTAATTTAATTTTTACATAATCGTCATGGTAATGTGTTACGTATCACTGTCAACCTTTTACGGCCTAAACGTTACATGGCCTTTACATTTAGGGTAGCCTCATTGTAAAGGCTATAAAATAACCTTTCTGACGATATGTGTTGTGAATCGATGCGTTTTATTATTTAAAAAATAGTAACTATAATGCGTGAAAAATGGCAAGTTGCCTAATTTATTTTTCTCCTAAGTGTAAGTCGGACGTCGACGTCCGCGCTGTCATTGTCTTTCTATAGTGCCCCTATTTTTTATTTATTTTTTATTTTTATTATTGATAGGCACGCGTTTGACCACTATCTCACCAGATGGTAAGCGATGATGTGGTCGACGACAATTGACACGACTGAAAGGTTAATAAAACGAATACAAGGTGAAAGGAATACTCTCGTACATCTGGACTCCTTAAGAGTTCTCTACATCATTGTGAACAGTGAAGGCAGTGAAGGAAAACATCGTAAGGATATAATCCGATAAACCTCTCCGCCTTCAGAAAGAAAGGTTAGGTTAAAAAAAATACACACAATAACATTGTCGTTGGTCAAAGCTCGTTTAATTTAGAAGTACGAACAACTTCACCAGTTCAAACAAATATGACTCGGAACTTTTATGAACGAGGGTAACTGCGATTTTTTGTCATCAGTGTCGTTAAAAGTTACGTGGGTGTCAAGCCAATTAGTCAACCCCTGAGGGGTCAAAAGCTTCCCTCACAGTTTGTTCTAATACCCAACTACACACGACACCTAACTTTGTGTATATGTATATTGGAGTGTGCTAGCTATTATTTAGCAAATAATTTAATTTGGTTGATTTAAAATGATACCTAATTGTACTGTATAAATTCAAACAAGTGGCGATATGTAGACTTTTTGGGGACCGTCTTATGGAATATTTACGTTCAAAAAGTGCTGATACTCAGCTTCATTTGAATACAGACTGAGGATTTTGTGAATGCAATGAACGAATACAATGGCTTTCCATCGTTTGATTGTGATCCTGTACCCAAGTTTTTCTTTATTTTTATGTGAATTGTGTGGTTTGTGAGTTAACCTGGTGTCAGAGTTTTTATGCCGCCAATAGGCTTCTGGCTTGACTTCACATCATCATCATAATCTGCTTAGTCTTTAAATAATAAGAATAACCTTATTCATAGTAACAGTAGATCACTCTCCTAAAACACAGGTTTACCCTAGGATAGGATAGGCGCCTTTTTGGTCTCGCACAGGTCTTTTTATTATTATTATTATTTTATTTTTGTCTCTTGTTTTTTAATCTTTTTTTTTATCTGTATTGCTGTTCTTTTGCTTTATGTTCTGTGCGTCCAAATTAAATATTTTCTTTCTTTCTTTCTTTCTTTTCTTTCTTTACCCTAGTTTAGGACGCAGGGTTTCAACTTTACCAGACACCTTTTACAACCAATTGTTTTGTAAAATATTTTACTACTTATTGTAATAAGCTCACCAATAATCACCGAACTTTGATGTCAACAGCGAATTTACAAATAAATTGGTATTGCACTTTAACTGAACCTCAAGTTACGGTGACTATCAAAAGGAACTTGAAGTGCGCTTCATCACATCACTACTGATGATAGCCTATACGAAACTAGTTGCTTGACTGTTAAAAGTTAAACACTTTGCCCAGCGATCTGGAAATGTCTACGGAGTTACGCAATTGCCCTGCAGAAAGGCATTAAGTTGGCTGAAAGCCACCCTCAATATTACTGGGAAACACCAAATGGTGTCAAAGTCAAAGTTAAAATCATTTATTTCAATTAGGCCTGAAAACAGGCACTTTTGAACGTTATACCTACTTACAAATAAATTAATATAATATGATTCTAGTTGCACATTCCAAAAGGTAGTTTCGTATGGAGAAGAATGTGCAAGAAACTCCATACTTACTCTTTTAAAATATATTTTACAATACTTGTATACATAATCAGATTATATTGTAGCATAAATTAGTCGATTCACTAAAAACCGACTAATTCTAAAAAGTAGTCACCATACTAAATTATAGGTACAACCCTAAATGTTCTGAAATGTCACAATGGAGGGAGAACGTCACTCAGGACCTCCTTTAAATACGGCTGCACGCATAGGCTCTGTCCTTTTTACATCAAGCGAGCAGCCTACTAGATAAGTCCCCAGTTATTGGGTAAGTGAACTCCGCCATTGTGTTCTTTTGCTGCTAAATTTATGTCCCGGCAAGCCATAACTATTTGTAATCTCTGTGTCTATTTAACATGGCTGCCGGCAATGTATTCTGTATCTAATATTAATTAGCACTTAGCTATTCACTATGCACATGTACTCTAAATGGTTATATGGTTCTCCGCATGGCGTGCATCCTATTCTATTCTCTATAAACTAAATCCTGCTCATCCATGCTGTATCATAAGCCGGCGACGCTAGTCGACGGTCAATGAGAACCCCGTGGCGATGTGACGCCACGCCTTGCCTTTAGTCTGTCAACTATTCACCTATCATCCAATCACTGTAAATCACTGCGATGTGTGAGTACCCATCTTCCATCTTCTTCACTGCCTTGAGCTTGCCGCATCTAACGCATGGCTGGGACACGCACATCGTAGGGGCTTGCAGGAAACATCTTGGAGCTCAAGCGTTCCTTGGCGCCGTTTCAGGGTTCCTAGCGCTGGCTAACATACTATCGCTGCTTCACCCACGCTGCACTGCTCTGCTGCTCAGCTGTGCTCCCGCGTACCTACCAACGCGGTGAGAAGCACGCATCTGCACGGCTGCCCTACCGCGAGCAGTCTTTAAGCTGCGACGCCTACGCGTCCTGTATCGGACGACGGCGTGGCCGTGTAGTCAGTGGCCTGCCGCCGCTACCTGCTGGCCGTCTGCGCTGCCGCTGCCTGCCCACCACCAACGCTGCCTAGGGCTGGTTGCCCTGAGCCCGCTGCCCACCTGGTCGACCGCCCTGCCGCGCGTCCCTACCGACGTGTGAGGCCGCCTGACCCGGCCTACCTACCGTGCGTGGCGATCGACGTCTTCTGGTTGCTCAGGGCAGTACCGTATTCCTACCTTCAGTGACAGTGCGTGACCTTAGAGACACTAGAACCCTAGACCCTAGAACCTATTTTGTATGTGTAGTGCTAAAATAAATGTATAACTAAGTCTTCCTTGTCTCATTTCCCTACCACGAAAAGCACTACGCTACAATATGTGAGGAAGATGTACCATGAGAAAAAAAACAGCTATCCTGAGATAGGTGATATGACATAAGCAACGCAGCTGGTAATTGTATGAGCGTATTGAAAGATACATGGTGCTCACATATTTACATAATATTTAATCCAAAGTTGATTATAAAAAAAAGTACTAATCATGAAGTTAATACTTAAAATAAAAATAAAAATAAAATAAAAACTTGAACTTACAAGTATGTTGATTACTTTTAAAGTTTATCTAGATCCGACTAAACATCTAAAAACATGCAAACATCTGCCTATAGAATAGAATAGAGTAGAATAGAATAGAATAGAATAGAAAAAAAAATTAAATTAAAAATTTTAAAAACCCCCACCGCAAAAAAGTAAACCATTAAAAAAGTTAAAAATAACACTTGAGCCATGAAATTTTACTTCACGTCAGGGTACCGCTTAAGTAAGGAATGTTCCTAGTACTTGTAGGTATGTATGTAGGTACTTATGTTAACGGTACCCCGACGTTACGTAAAATTTCATGGCTCAAGTGTTATTTTTAACTTTTTTAATGGTTTACTTTTTTGCGGTGGGGGTTTTTAAAATTTTTAATTTAATTTTTATTTTAAAATTTTTAAACGCATTCATTTTTAACCCCCGACGCAAAAAGAGGGGTGTTATAAGTTTCACCGCTATGTGTGTGTGTCTGTCTGTCTGTCTGTCTGTCTGTCTGTCTGTGGCACCGTAGCGCCCAAACGGGTGAACCGATTTAGATGCGGTTTTTTTTATTTGAAAGCAGAGTTTCTTGCGATGGTTCTTAGACGTAATTCATCAAAATCGGTTCAGCCGTTTCAAGGTTATCAGCTCTTTTGTGTTAGCTACCGTTGCTATTTTAGACGTCTATGGGTATTAACTTTATTTACAAACATATGTGTGTCTTAAAATTGCAAACACCCATGTGTGTAATATTAATAAGCAACATGATGGTGTATTTGGTCTGATGCAGCCAGGATATCTAGCAGACTAATACACTCTTGGGAAAATAACAGCAGATATGTCGTGTTTGGACTCATTTTAACCTGCATTTGATTCTGCACACAATGCACTGATGGCAACTGGATGAGCTGATGCTGCAGCCAGGCTATCCAGCACACCAGTAGGTAGACTCTTGACAAAATAATAGCAGATATGTCGTGTTTGGATTCATTTTTAACCAGCATTTGATTCTACACACAATGCCCTGATGGCAACAGAATGAGCTGATGCTGCAGCCAGGCCATCCAGCACACCAGTAGGTAGACTCTTGACAAAATAATAGCAGATATGTCGTGTTTGGATTCATTTCAACCAGCATTTGATTCTAAACACAATGCACTGATGGCAACAGGATGAGCTGATGCTGCAGCCAGGCTATCCAGCACACCAGTAGGTAGACTCTTGACAAAATAATAGCGAATATATCGTGCTTGGATTCGTTTTAACCAGCATTTGAATCTACATACAATGCACTGAAAAACGTTAAACTCTTTAAAACAAAATTAATGCGTTTAAAAATTTTAAAATAAAAATTAAATTTAAAATTTAAAAAACCCCCACCGCAAAAAAGTAAAACATTTAAAAAGTTAAAAATAACACTTTAGCCATGAAATTTTACGTAACGTCGGGGTACCGTTTAAATAAGTACCTACATACCTACAAGTACTGGGAACATTCCTTACTTAAGCGGTACCCCGACGTGAAGTAAAATTTCATGGCTAAAGTGTTATTTTTAACTTTTTAAATGTTTTACTTTTTTGCGGTGGGGGTTTTTTAAATTTTAAATTTAATTTTTTGTTTTATAGAGTTTACAGTTATTAGAATTTTTCAGTGCATTGCATGTAGAGTCAAATACTGGTTAAAACGAATCCAAATACGACATATCTGTTATTATTTTTCAAAAGTCTACCTACTGGTGTGCTGGATAGCCTGGCTGCAGCATCAGCTCATCCTGTTGCCATCAAGGCATTGTGTGCAGAATCAAATGCTGGTTGAAATGAATCCAAACACGACATAGTTATCTGACATTCTTTTGTCAAAAGTCTACGTACTGGTGTGCTGGATAGCCTGGCTGCAGCATCAGCTCATCCAGTTGCCATCAGTGCATTGTGTGCCGAATCAAATGCAGGTTAAAATGAATCCAAACACGACATATCTGCTGTTATTTTCCCAAGAGTGTATTAGTCTGCTAGATATCCTGGCTGCATCAGACCAAATACACCATAATGTTGCTTGTTAATATTACACACATGGGTGTTTGAAATTTTAAGTCACACATATGTTTGTAAGTAAAGTTAATACCCATAGACGTCTAAAATAGCAACGGCAGCTAACACAAAAGAGCTGATAACCTTGAAACGGCTGAACCGATTTTGATGAGTTATGCCTAAGAACCATCGCAAGAAACCCTGCTTTCAAATAAAAAAAACCGCATCTAAATCGGTTCACCCGTTTGGGCGCTACGGTGCCACAGACAGACAGACAGACAGACAGACAGACAGACAGACAGACAGACAGACAGACACACACACATAGCGGTGAAGCTTATAACACCCCTCTTTTTGCGTCGGGGGTTAAAAATAGATTAGAATAGAATAGAATTCTCTTTATCGTACACCATAAAAACTTACAAACGATAATTTTAAGGGCTACAAACGGTGATACAATGGGCGGCCTTATCGCTAAAAGCGATCTCTTACAGACAACCTTTGGATGGACTTGATAGTGGAGGAGAGAAGATGAGTAGGCAGTGTGTGGTGTACTATTTACATAAATATATACCATACAAGACTATTTAGGTAATAGACATATATAGGTAATAAGTAAAAGTAAGAAGAGAAAAATAAATAAATACATAAATACAAATAATTTACAGAGTAACGAACAGTTATAGTAAGATGTGTTAGGAGAGAGGTAATAATGTTTAAGCATATTTTTGAATCATTGTAATGTAATTGTGTAATTGTTGTTGTGTTTTTGTGTGTTGTATAAGAAACTTAATACTATCACAAACTGTCCCAATCATTTGTAGGCTCAAAAGAATCGTGTCCTATCATCTATCTCACCCAATATTTCAGATAGAACGAGGAACCGTTTTTAATCAATATTACTATGGAATTTCTGAAGGCCAGTAATAACTTGGCCGAGCATCTTAAATAGCTTATCTGATTTTAATTTAGTACTGAAGATGACGGCAGAATCATAAGTTTCTGACAGTAGGGGAGAGCGGGGATAGTTGCCTATGGGGGTGGAATAACTCAAACTTATCTCTCGGATATTGCATCTCTTTTCCTTTTATCAAAAAAAGTATAACTCAAACATTGGGAATTTTACCTGTATTGTGGATTTGTTTACAAATATTTACACTCATACATTTGTTCGGTACGGGTATCGTACCCATGCTAATCACTCAGACACTGTATTATTTGGCATTATGCAGTATTTATTTCTTAATTATCAACTTAATTTTCTGAAAGAAAGAAAGAAAGAAAATACATTTATTGGCAACAGCTGGATACACACACAGTAAAAACACAATAACACAAAAAAAGAGACAAAAAATGGCATGTCTCACGGCTGCGCCAAAAGGTTCATTTCAGCGGCTGGCGGCTGGCGGCTGGCTGGTGGTTATCATTATGATTGAGGAGGAGCTTGTAGCTGAATAATAACGGCCGCACGGATCAATCCAAGGTTAAGCTACGCTTGCCGTGGTCGGTCTGTGGATGGGTGACCATTCAAGACATGACACATCAAGTGTTTGTGTGTACATGACACGTGCGCATTTCACATTTAAAAAGCATCGCTTTCCCGTCGCCTTGCACGAATTGTATTGTGATGCGACAGTACATAATTAGTACTTTGATAGTTCTGGTTATTCAATAAATCAGTTTTTTTTTGGTTATCAGTAACTTATCATTTCAAACTTATCTACAAGGTGTGTGTGACCCATTCAACAGCGCATACATCAAGACTCCTCCGTTCCATTATTGTTTTAAAAGAAATACCAATAAGTAAAAAGTAACTCGACTAACCCGTGTCTCCCCTACCATTAATTTTTGACAGAAAACAATCGGAAACATAAAGGGGACGAAGCTTTGATCTTTTCAATTTCAATCGAAATTTGAATCTGTGTTTACTGTTTTTTTGTTTCTTCTAAATAAATCGCGCTGGTCAAATGTGTTTTCATTATTTAGTAAGTAGTGAAGAAAGTAATTTATTTTTAGGTTTTAATTTATTCAGAGTTCTGACATTTTGGTGATTTATAGAAATCTCCAAAACAAATTAATACCCTACTTTACCTACTCATTTCTTACTTACTTTATTTTTTATCCGACTTCAGGAGGATCTTCTCAATTTGATCGATGTTTTTTTTAACTTCCTTTGTACTCTAAATTGTCCTATGTGGGTCAATTGAAAATCAGGCCGACAAGGGGCCGTTTTTGTACTCATCATTAAAAAGAACTAAAAGTCGACATGTTAGTTAACTAACAGCCTGTATGAAACAGCTGAATTTTGGTCGGTCGTGATTTCAGGGTTCGTCTCATAGAAAAAGTTCTTTATAAAATATTGAGTACAACAACCTTTTTCGGGCTTGGTATATAGATACCAACTTAACTTAAGTTTGACGTTCAAAAGTGCCATATAATGGCCTAATTCAAATAAATGGTTTGATTCTAAAAATAAGGTACCTAGTGTTAACTACGTCTAGGTTACCTCACTATGATTCTTACACCGATGTCAGTGATGTCTAATAATAATAATAATAATACCAGCCCGTTACTGTCCCACTGCAAGGCAAAGGCATCTTCTCATACAGAGAAGGCACGAGCATTGATCACCATGCTTGCTCAGGCGGATTGGCGATTTCAGACTTATATTAACTATAAGTCCAGGTTTCCTCACGATGTTTTCCTTCACCGATGTCAACTTAGAAAGTACATATGAATTGAAAAAGTCACATTGGCACTTGTCCGGATTTGAACCACAACCACGTGCATGAGAGGTAGGCGCCTTAACCTCCGGGCCATCATGACCATCACGACCGAACATAAAAGTACATACGATTTGAAAAACTCTAATTCCGTCCCAACGGAGGCAACTTCCGACATTAGACCATTTTACGCCTCCATGTTAGTTTGGGTCGTAATCCACATGTTTTACTAGGTATAAAAGTACAGACGCCAGCACATCAAGTTACCCCGATGTGTCAAATTTCTTTGCTCGTTTTTAAACTTTATGTCAAACAGACTACGGTTCATATTCGATATAGGAAATTTGACACATTGGGGTAACTTGATGTGCTGGCGTCTGTACCTTGAACGTAATGCTTTCGGTTCCTTCGTTGTTTTGAACTTTGTTCTTTAAGTCCAATTGTCAACACGAGCAAGAAGGTTGCCTAAGGCTTATAAATACTTACTGTTTTTTGTGGAGAAACTCTGGCCAGTAAGACAATAAAAACAATAACAATATTATGATTATTTTTTGTTTTTTTTTTAACATTTTTTTGTTAAAGTGGTAATTTAAAAACATATTTTATCAACGACAATTAATTACGGTTTGTGAGATATTTATTCAATTCAATCAGCAGTTGGATCATACAAAAGAATTTGGTATTTTAACTAAAAATAAAGACAGATACTTAGATCATAATATATTATAAATAGTACGCTAAAAGGCAGACGGACATACGAACGGATTGACAGCGGGGGAATAATACGTGTTGAAAAAGCGATTGTTTGTATGGAAAATCCATAACATTTGCCCAACTCAATAGTCAAACCCAGGATGTTCAGCAGTAGCGCTTAAATCATTAGAAATAGAAATTATTTATTTGCCAATAATGCTGGTAACACATAAAAATAAAGAACTCATAAATAGTGACAATTCACTAGTTAAACATATAATAGTTTGTACCAAGAAAATAATAAAAGGTTATTAAACTTCCATTACTTAGAAAACCTTTACAACTTCGTTCAACAATGGATTATCGCTGTGCCAATATTTTATGCTGTAATAAAATTACAATGTCATTCTCTTTTATAGATTCTTTTAGAAAACAATGTCGTCTATCTCATATATCAAAATCAATGTGTTTGTTTATTTGTTCGTATTTTATGCGCTGTCATACCGCTCATCCGAATGCGATATAAAACTGTTTTAGAAAAGTTTGACCCCTGTAACACAAGATTTTCCTAGCATGGAGGTTAATGATAAATATCAAATTCAAGCCACCTCTGCCGATTATAAATGGCAAATGTTGCTTACTTGTTTGATGCCTAATAAATTTAATATTATTATTTGCATACACATAGAACCGTGTTCATGAAAAACACTAAAAGGTGTAAAATACTGATAACGAAAATCGGTGGCAAATAATGAATGAATTTTGTTTACTCACTGATTATACGGAGAGACATGCTGAACTTATACTTAGATAAACTCAAACACAACTTTACCTTTAACAATCATTCACTTACAATTTTTCATATCTATACATATTCTATACATATAATAAAACAGTAACGAACGAAAAAGTGTACATTGAGAAATTTGAAGAAAAAATGAGTGGCTTTTGTTAGAAAAACGTAATTGGTGACAAAAAGTGACTTTTTAGAATTTTTGTCTGTTTGTCTGTGTGTCTGTATGTATGTCCGGGGTAAACTCAAAAAGTACTGCATGGATTTAGTTCAAATTTTGCATGAATATGACTGAAAGGTCGGGTCAACACATAGGCTACATATTATCACGCTATCACGTACGGGGGAGGAGCAGTGAATGTTTATTCTTCTTACGCACTCTGTAACAGCGTGTAATCTAAGGACGCATATTTAAATGTTGTTTTTGAGTAAGCTATGCTATTATCTAGCTTTACATTATAAAAACTAAGCCATTTAAGTAACTTTGGTAGAGAAACATAGTTTAATGAATGTTAGTAGTATGAAGACAATTTGGAATCAGCGCCATCTATGAGAATTCATAAAAATCAAATTAAGGTACACATTAACACTTTTTGATCGTGTTGGCGAGGTTAGTAGTTAGTTGTTCTTTAAATTCATAGATGGCGATGTGCATTTTCTTCATAAAAGTTGTATCGCATAGTTCGTTTTGACTAATTCAAGTTCCAACAAAACCCTCAAAATCTTGAGAAGAGTTCAGGAAGACAATTTAAAAAAAATACGGTGTGAAGTATTACAACATACATATAATAAAACAGTTACGTAAGAAAAACTGTACATTGAGAATTTTCGAGAAAAAATAAGTGGCTTTTGTTAGAAAAACGCAACTGGTGACAAAAAATTACTTTTTAGAACTTTTGTCTGTTTGTCTGTATGTATGTCAGGGGTAAACTCAAAAAGTACCGCATGGATTTACTTCAAATTTTGCATGACTACCTATTACTTAGAGGTCGGGTCAACACATAAGCTACATATTATCACGCTATCACCTACGGGGGAGGAGGTGTGAATCTTTATTCATCTTACGCATTCTGTGACAGCGTGAAATCTAAGGACGCATATTTAAATGTTGTTTTTGAGTAAGCCATGCTATTAACTAGCTTTACACTATAAAAACTACGCCATTTAAGTAACTTTGGAAGAGAAACGTAATTTAATGAATGATAGTAGTAGTTAAAGACAATTATGAAACAGCGCCATCTATTGACATTTCATAAAAATCAAATCAAGTAACATGTTAACACTTTCTGGAAATTAATAATTTAAATTTGATCATGTTGGCGAGGTTAGTAGTTAGCTATTTTTATAATATATAGATGGTAATGTTCATTTTCTTCATAAACGTTGTATCTGGTTGTATCGTATAGTTCGTTTTGACTAATTCAAGTTCCAACAAAACCCTCAAAATCTTGAGCAGAATTCGGATCGTGTCATATGGGATGAGTTTACGGTGGCCAAAAGGAAGGCAGTTGAGGCCGTGGACAGAACCCTGCAGGACATCCACAGAAACGAACATTTAATGGCTGGTATCACAGTTCTGTTCAGTGGCGATTTCAGGCAAACGCTTCCCGTGGTGACGTGGGGATTGAGGGCTGACGAGGTGAATGCTTCGTTGAAGCAATCTTCGTTGTGGTCACGAGTTCGTACTCTGCGCTTGACCATTAATATGAGAGCTCGGCTCGGCGGCATTGCACGCGCTCAATAATTCTCCGATGTCCTTCTAAGTCTTGGCGAAGGCACTCTTCCAGAAGAGAGTGCTGGACAGGTGGTGCTTCCAGATTCTCTCGGTAGAGTGGTATCCAGCTTAGAAGTTCTTCTAAGCTTCATTCGCTGTGTGTACGGGGATATCAGTCGTATACCGCACCAGCAGAATTCGTGTGAGAGTTTTGCCGCCCAAAAATGATCAGGCTGCAACAATTAACGAATGCATTCTCTCGGAAATTGCGGGGAAGTGGTCTACACGTCGATAAGCACTGTCGTCGAGCAAGATGACGCCACACATTATCCCGTGGAATTCCTGAACTCTTGTCAGCAAGTGGACTTCCAGCGTATACCATCAAGATGAAGGTCGGCGTCCCGATTATGCTTTTTAGGAACAAACCTCCTCCGAAGTTGTGTAACGGGACCCGCCTTAAAGTCATCTCGCTCCACAGACACCATTGAGGTGGAAATTCTTACGGGTTGTGGCGTCGGCGAGGCAGTATTTATACCACGCATTCTCCTTTTACTTCATAGCTTCCCGTTCCAGTTCGAGCGCGTACAGTTCTTCATGCGTGTTTGCTTAGTGATGGATGACCATCAATAATTATAAGTCGCAGGAGCAGATACTCAAGGCAGCGGGTGTAGACCTCAGGACGAGTTGCTTCTCACGCGTCCTGAGGTCGCTTGCTCCCGCGCCACCAGTCCTGACTCTCTTTACATTTTGTCTCCTGGCAGCATAACTACCAACGTAGTTTATAGGGAAGTGTTGTAAGGTATGATACCTTTGTACGTATTTTTAATCTTTTGTATCCTAGAATGTATTCCAGCATTATTTTCTCTATTTCCTTCAGTCACATCGTATGACTGAACTCAGCAGGATTTCCATATAACCCTCTTCATACCTATAACTTATATTTGAATGCTATTTTAAAAGTTGTTTACTTATAATGCTATAGCGACACTGGCATCTTACGTATTTTTAATGCTGTAGAAGTCACGCCATCACGCAGACGACGTCGCGGGCAGCAGCTAGTTATACAATATAGCCCTACATTAACAGCAAGTAACATACGCTATATTTTATTTTCCATACAACGTGGAGGTCGAAAGGGTGGTATAGTTCGAAGGAAAAAGTACCAACGCCAGCACATCAACCTACTCCAATGTGTCAAAATTTTTTGAAAGTTTTTCGACTTTATTGCAGACAGAACAAGGTTCATATTCAATGGCGAAAATTTGACAATTTGGGGTAGCTTGATGTGCTGGCGTCTGTACATGGACGTAGTCACGGACGAATTTATTGATAGTCTTAAATATTTTTCTAAGACCAAATGCGTAGGTGTCGACAATATAGTATGATTTGCCTGTAAAAATATATAAATAGTTAAAGGAAATCTTACAAGTGACTTTCAGACAAACCTCCGAGGGTCGGTTTCGCAGAAATGTAAAATAAAAAAAAACATTGTCTATTCTTTATTTTTAAGATAACACTAAACTACTTTAGCAATTTGGATGTAAATTTTAAATCACAATCTTAAGACTATTTTATACTTGTTTTGTTAAGTTGACATTGTATTAATTTCTAATTATTTATAATGTTAAACGATCCATGTGTTCATATAAATTCATAATGGGATTTTGTTTTAGAAGGATATTAAACAAAATGAGATACAACTGTTTTGTGTTTACTGTTTCAATTTTGTTGTTGTAATGTTAACTTATTTAGCTATTCTTGTTAAACAATCGTCTTCAATAATATTTGCAGTTGTACTTTTAAAGATAAAAAGATAAAGATACTGGGCTGGTATCCGCAACTCCACGTCAAAGCGCGTATTTTGCGTATGGGCATTTATCCATCTACCAGTTCTACTTTTTAAATATTCGATTTTTTCGATGTATTGACACTTAAAGCTATTGTGCTAATATTGTAGTATTTGAGAGACTGACAATCGTTGTTTCTGTTAGAATTGTCATTATTGTAACATTACTTTTCGAAGCATTTGTACGATATATTGCAGACGTGAAATTAGAGTTCTCATCGTTAACTACTTCTGTAATCAAGTTGGTTTTATTGGTTGTCGATGACAAATTTGTTATGTGTGGTTCAGAGGGATCAAAGTTGGTAAGGTTAGTAGTATTGATATTAACTAATTTTAAAGCGTTTTCATTATGTTCATGTTTTGGTATTTCCTCTTCTGTAGAGTTAATTAGATTTATTGTTGTATTGGTATCTGTATTTGCAACCGAAGCCTGTGTTGACATTTTTTTTTCATTTTCTGCAGGTCTGTAACAAAAACTTTACTGTAAGACCTTTTCGCTTTAATTAAACTTGGTTTTATATCTTGGTTTTTTTTTCTTGTTTTTTGGGCTCTCCCTTCTTACGAAACCCATCTTGGGTTTCGGTTTAGACCCTACTAACATTAGGTTAAGTCATAACATCATTTGGATTTGAAATAAATATTTTTAATTTAAATTTGAATTTGAATAAAGGCAAACATTGAGAATGAACTTACCCATCTGGATGATTTATCCAAGAAATGTTTGTCTCGTGAAGTTTGATCCCATTTTCATTAAACAAGCTGCTGCAGTTAGTTCCACGTCTGTTTGAAAATAAATGCAAATTATCAAAAGTGGGTATATTCATCATCATCGTTTAGCCGAAAGGGGTTTACTAAGAGGGAAATAAAGGATTCAGGATAGCCAGTTGAAAACCAGAGTGTTGTAAGGTGTTACAGTCGATAACTAGTTGTATGAGTGTGAATATCATGAATAGATCAAAGAAATATCCAATTAATTATTATTAATGTAATCGAAGCTAAGTGAAAGCATGGCCAGGGCTACGATGAAACTATAAGCACTGCGCTGCAAAAATGCAGGAGCGTCGCGTAGAATCAAGCGTCAAGAAGCAAGTTGTTGTTGAATATAAGAAATTACATTACCTTGTTATTTCGGGATTTTCTGGATCATATCGTAATGCACAATCCAGGAACGCTCCGTTACATTGGGTGCTTGTAAACAAAAATGGTCCAATGCAATCTCTGCCCTCTGTGATTTTATAAGCAGACGCAACTCCTATGAGCACTTCGTGAGCTCCAACCCAAGTAACGAGCGGGCCTCCATGATCGTTCTAAAAAAGGTATACAAATTAAATGCGATTGTTGTACACACGTAGATTGACGAACCAATGTTAGTAGCAGAAACAACAAATAATAATACAGGATGGAACGGCCTCCCTAAATTATTGTCCTAATTTCTACGTCTTGCTGACTTTGAAACGGTGAAAACGGTTATAAACAGTGGATTCTAAACGGTGCTTCCAACACCACTGCGGTTGCTGGCATCCTCAAGCGACGCAATTAATGTTACCTTATAACCTACCTACCTGCCTTCCTTGTTGGAAGGTAACTTCATGGCTATTAGGGCCAGACTATCAAAAAACTGAAGAACTCCTGGTAATAAAGAAATAGTTAGAATCGTACATACATTTTGTAGTAATATCAACATCTGACATCTTTCACACAAACATTCACCACACAGCACACATTACACGTAAACATATTACTCATCACACTACACACATACACACCCACAATATTCACTCACTCTTAAACTTTAGTATGTTAGTACTGAAAACGGTCTTGTCGGGGTCCTGGTGTGACAATTAAATTTTTGTCATATAATTTTATGCACCCACTAAGTCTTTCTTTGTTTTTATTTGTGGGAGAGAAATAAATACATTTTTTTAATACAAAATGAGCTATTTGGAATCTAAACGCTTAACTTTTCGTCCACTAGTTAACTCTTCACGTGACCAGAGGCCTAGCTCATTGTTTAAACAATTATACTTTGCATTGCTCTCCAATGTGGCAATGCTGCCAGTCTTCTAGGCATGTTGCCAGATGGCAGCGACGTGGAAGAGTACTTTATACGCCTGAGTGTTTGTGGCAGGGAATCATTTAGTATTTATACATTTCTTAATAATTAGCCATCAAAAATACAATATCTTTTGGTGAAAAAAACAAGAAATCACAAAGACACTTTACCTGGCAAATTCCATGTCTTCTAGTATTCTTCGATAATCTTCTTGAATTGGAAACAGTTTTGTTAATTTTATTATTTAAAGAAGAATCATGTGTCTTGTTAGAATGTACGAGGCTGTTGTTTTGTTTACTAATGAGATGTTTATTAATTGTGACGTTAGGAGTTTTTATATCTTTTCTTGAATTTTCCATTAGAACTATCTCGTTTTCTGGTATACCAGCATTTTCACACTGTGGAAAAAGTAAAAAATCTGTTAACAGGCCATATTAAAATAAACAAAAATAAATATTCCACAACTTTTACAAAACGCCATCTTGTCCCAATTAAGCATCGCATGTGCCATGAGTACTCACAATTACTGATGAACATTTACAACACAATTACACCCAGACACAGAATAAGTGAACATTGGACTATTTGACAAAGTTTTTTTTTCACTTTACTGATGTAAATATATTAAATATGTACACTTAAACTAACTACAAAAAAAATAGTAAAAATCGGAACACTCAGGCGTCTAAGTACTCCTCCCCATCGCTGTCATCTGGAAACGCGCCCATAAGACTGGCAGCATTGCCACGTTGAATGGCAATGGTAATTCTTTGGCCAAAGAATAAGCCATCATGTGAAGTGTCGACCAGTCGGCGAGAAATCTCCTTAAAAAGGCTGCGTGCACTCGGACCCCATGACCCGAGCGTTTCGACCCTAAACGGCTCAAAACCGTAACTTCCAATGAGGTAAGGTGTAGTATTTGCGTCGCTTGAGGGCCTCAGCAGGTGCAGCAGCAGCGCCAAAGTTTTAGTTTTCAGTCCCTCATCTAGATAACAAGAAAATATTCAACACATATTTTTTTCTTTTTCAAATTGATTGAAAACTGCTTAGATTAAGCGCATTAAAGTTGAGAAGTTGTAACTTGTAACGTCATTAGCTAGCGTAAACTGTACTAGCTAGTGACGTCATGCGACATTTTAACTCGCTGTTATTTTTTGATTGCGTGAAAAAATACGTGTCGTTTATTTTCTTGTATTCCAGATGAGGGACTAAAACCTGAAATTTTGTAAAATAGCCCTTTGTCTTGGGTGGAAATCGAACTCAGAAGCCTCGGCATAGAAGTCAGGGATTTTAACCACTAGACCAACAAGGCAGTCAATACAGGCCAGCAGGGCTGTTGGCTATCTTTTATTTGCCAGTAACTAACAGTTGCACACCGATCTAAGATGACAACTGAGAAATTGCAAATAATTGTTAACGCAAAACATAAAAAAGAATATTAAAAAAAAGTACACCCACATAAAACAAATAAATAACCATAATACCTCCACATAAATAATTATATTATATAATATTAGAAACAAATATATCTCGTACATAATAGGTATATATAACACTACATTATAAATATTGCAGTATTAGTACTTGCTTACTATATTAAAAAAATTAAATAAGATAGTAAGATTTTAGAAATTAAGTTACTGCTGCATTAGCCCTCTTCCTCTCTTCTAAGTTTTGGCTGTTCCCGACAGGTTCCATAATGATTCTGTACCTTTATATTGTTAAGACCATTTATGCACATTGTGGAACGCAATAAATATTGAGTATTGAGTATCTAACCGCACTAAAAGTGGACTTCAAGTTACGGCGACTATCAGACGGGGTACGGCGCGCTTCGTCACAACTCTGCGAGTGCGCATGACGTCATCCTAGATACACACTGACGATAGCCAATACAAAACTAGTTGTTAGACAATAAATCGTTGATAAATTTTCCCAGTGAGCCTCACTGTGAACTGACAATGGAGATACGTAATGGCCCTGCAGGCCAGGATCGGTGGTCGGTGGTGATTTCCAGTTTTTGGAAAACTATTGTTCAAAGACAGCATGGAGTATTGTTGTCACCTTTGGGATGGCTCAGCCATATACCAACTAGCCACACTCGACTCAGTAGAGCGCAGAGCCAAGAGGCTCATTGGTGACGAAAAACTGGTGGGCCAAGCTTCATACCCTGGCCCACCGCCGCAAAGTTGCATGTCTGTCGCTCTATTACAGACTGTATTTCGGTGAGTGTGCTCTAGAGCTCCACGAGCTCATTCCACCATCTCCTTTCTTCCATCGGGAATCCAGACGTACTGCAGGTTATCACCCATTCCTTGTAGATGTTCCACACATTTGCACGAAGCGCTTTGCTGTCTGTTCCTTCATTATGCGCACAGCCAAGGAGCGGAATTCCCTGCCTGCATCCCGAGTTCATATGACCCCAATCTGTTTAAGTCGCGAGTTAATAGGCTTTTTTATTATTTATTTATTTATTTAATACTTCAAGCACACTAATGTACAGAGGCGGACTTAATGCCATAGGCATTTTCTACCAGTCAACCTTTAGGTGATGCAGAGAAAAACAGTGGTAGGTGCAATTAAAAATGATCGTCCATCGTCGATCTCATGTCTGACCGCAGGACAAGATTGAGGTCAAAAGTAGACCCATTATACATTACAGATGTTTTTAAAAATATATGAATGCAGTTTTTCTTGTTATTAAAATCGATGACATGGTTCCTCAGAACAGATCTTCGTATGTCTTATAGTTTCAGATTTTCCCATACTGACCGATTTGAATGAGACAACCTGTATATAAAAAGACGTACTTACAGAAAGCTCCCCACGTAGTCTCTTCAATGAGGGCAGACAACCTTGTGCAATCGGTTCAGACTTAAGTATTGTCCCTCCACCATCGTCCAAGTTTCCCTTAAGGTTGGTACAGAGCATATATTGGTCTATTACTTCTGCCATACCCTCGTAAACTGAATACTCTTCTTTACATTCTTCTTTATCTTCTATCAATGTCGGAGCGTAGTTTAACATGTCCTGGTTGTAGTTAGTAAGATCCATGTCCTACAAAAAAAAAAGTTTTTATTAGGAAGTTAGTGCTAATTTATGTTTATATATATGACATAATATACTAGTAAGGTTTGAAATGCTACACTCCTCAACTTCGTTGAAACATGGAGAAGAAAATAAAGGCAGATAATGATGGGTTTTAGAAAGAGACGTTACACAGATATGACGACAAATTCCATTCTAAGGATTCAGAACATTTTGAATTCAAATGGATTTTAAAATAGGTACTTAAAAAATACATAAAACACAGTATCTGATTACAAATGTAAAGTAAAACTAACTATAACTATGGTAAAAAGGTGAAATACAAAATAAAATAAAACCTTGAACACCTAATAAGCGTCAAAGAACTCCTCCGCATTGCTGTCATCCGAAAACGGAACTGTGCCATGTTGGATGGCAATGCTAATTTTTTAAACGAATAAAAAGGCCAGCCCTCTGATGGAGTGAATGTGATTTGGATCTCGGATTCTGAATTAGATAGGTGCAGAGCGCAAACACTGTTAAGGAGTATCAATTTATAAAATTGGTTTAATACCTCTCGATATTTTGCAAGATGACCCCACCCCAAAGCTATGGCATCAATTCCTGGCTCCTGATATTTGATCTCGTAGTTGATCATTATTGGAGCAGGCGTGTAAGAACAAACTTGCGCATACGATGCGTCAGCGAAATCATAAGGTGATTCAACTTTTGCGACAGCTATGTCTATATGCGACCATTTTGCTGGCTCATTGTACACAAGTTTGTAAGCTGAAATCAATTAAAAATAAAGAACTAAACACGTAAGCTCGCATGGGTATCTTCACAGTTTATAGTGATGAACACTGAGCAAAGTGTTAAATGATTAAATGTCAAACAGCTACTTAGTTTCGTATTGGTTATCATCGGTGTGTATCTCAGATGCTGACTGAATTCGCAGAGATGTGATAATTATTTAAAGGGAGTAAATAGGTTTTTAAAGGGTCGGCAACGCGCGTGTGGCGGCCCTGGTTTTGCAAGTGTCCATAGGCTACGGTAACCGCTTACCATCAGGCGGGCCGTAAGCTTGTTTGCCACAGTCGTGGTATAAAAAAAAAAACATAATTGTTCACAGTTTTACCATTGACCCTAAACTAGGCAAGCCTGCATCTTGGGAAACAATTTAAAAAATAATAATAATTAAAACTAAATAATTAAAGAATAAACGCTGTGTTAAGATGTAGATATAAAGTAGAAGATACTTATTGCGAAACAATAAACGTTTGTGGTTTATCGGGATTTTACTTATAAGATTGCCACTCTTTGGTATAAAAGTTATTGACCTGTGATGTTGTCATTGCTGAAAAACTTAGGTCCAAGGTCATCTTGTTATGGGATGTTCCAGATAATTAGCAGACATTTTCTATGAAATACAGTACCTAACGTAGAAAAGCGAATCAAATTATACTAATTTAATTATACTTGTGTCTGGAGTGGGCTTATGTTAATAAAGCGGAATTAATGGGTGGGGATCGAACTCAAGACTGATTTTTTTATTGCTCAGTAACTATCCAACTGGACCATTGTGTTTTTTTTAATTAAGGATTTTTTTAGGTACAATTTGTTGGTGTAGGTAATTAATATTTTATGAGTAATGTTTGCATAATAAAATATTATGGAACACCCACCATCTTGACGTCAATATGGCGGGTATAACTTAATTTCGTTATTTTTGTTTTTGAAGGAGGTACAGATTTTTATGATCTTGCTACAAAATAGTACATTTTAGGTATTTTTTCTTGATAATTGGTTTAATTAAATTCGCTATGGTACACCCGCCATTTTGACATTGACTACAGAATACTGAGGAAATAAGAACGTGTTGTCTTACCCAACGGAATGCATGTAAATATGATTTTCTTTTTCTTCGCCTTGGTACAGGGGTCGTTGTAAATGTTAACGTCGCTTACGTATTTCTTGTATCCTGCTATGGCATATAAATGTTTGACGTCAGTCACGCATGCTGCTGAGGTTACTATAAAATCTGGAGAAACTAACGCCCCGCCACAGAGCCAGTTGTCATAATTCTGAGGTGATATGGAGGCTTTAAGCAGATATACCTGGAACATGACATCTTGTGAAAAATCTAAATGAGTCTATGGTGACTAGCGTGACGTTACTTGTCATTTGAAAATGGCGCGAAGGTGTTTTCGGTAATGTCACGTGAACAGAGTCGTGCTGGTGTGTGGGAGCACTTTCACACAACGCCATCGAGTCCCAAACTAAGCATAGCGTGTGTTATGGATACTAAACAACTGACAATCATACAAAATGTTTCTAAATACAGACACAGAACAAATGATCGTGCTCATCACACAAACGTTTGTCCTGGGTGGGAATCGAACCCACGACTTCTGGCAGAGCAGTCCAGTTTACCTGTTTTATAGCAGCGCCACCTATCCTTGATTATACTGGTTCTTCTAGTAGGTACTATGTGCGTACGCCATCTGTCATTTTATCAATGTACCTACTTGACCCAACCTTGGAAGCCTGAGCGTAAGAAGGTGCCAATTACACTCATAAAAGGACAGATAGCGTGACGTGCTACAATTAATGGCAATGTTAGAATGAAAATTAAAAGACGGATACGATCAAATTAAATAAGTAATTACTTCTTACCATATATTTTTTTTCTGTATTCACAACTTTGCCTTCATGAATTCTTCTTTGACAATCAGACTCTGAAATTAAGTATTGCAATGCTTGAAAATTGTAGCCTATATTTACTTAGGTACATATTAATTACATTCTGTTTCCCTTCGTCTAGGAGCTACATGTGTTACTCCTCATCGCTGTCACTGTGGGGAAGTTGTCAACAGCCTCGGACATCACGGTTTATCATGCAGCCGTAGTGCGGGTCGCATAGCACGGCATGCACACATTAATGACATCATCCGACGTGCTCTTGTTTCCGTCGGCGTTCCAGCTGTTTTAGAACCCAATGGCTTGGCACGCGACGATGGCAAAAGACCGGACGGTATGTCTTTATTCCCTTGGAAGATGGGTAGGCCTTTAGTATGGGACGCTACTTGTGTCGATACTCTTGCGCCATCCCATCTTCCTGGGTCAACATGCTGTGCTGGCGCTGCTGCTGCGGCTGCTGAGAACCTCAAGCGGCGGAAATATAGCAACCTTGTTGGTAGTTATACTTTCGAGCCGTTTGGGGTTGAAACTCTTGGGCCGTGGGGTCCGAGTGCTCGTCTTCTTTACAAAGACATCTGCAAACGTTTAGTTGACGCTTCCCGTGACCCAAGGGCTGGCCTCTACTTTGGCCAGAGGCTAAGCATTGCCATTCAACGTGGCAATGCCGCCAGTCTTTTGGGCACTTTACCAGCTGGCAGCGATGCAGAAGAATTTTTTGACGCTTTGTAGTTATTTATTGTTAGTTTTAGTTATTTATTTATTTTAAGTTTTTGTTATGAATCAATAAATTAATTTTAGACGATAAGTCGGTACATATTTGATTAACTTTGTAAAAACACATGCCAAGTTGTTTTTTTTTTACCTGGTTATTTATGTTAATCTATTCAGTCACTTTTTCTTACAAGTATGTTTCTTTGAAATAAAAGTGATGAAGCAGGGAGGTCACGACCCTCAGCATTGAGGAGTGCGACGCAAGGAGGGAAGGATGTATCTTTATTGTTCATACATTCATAAAACAAATATTAATTGTCTTTTGCATGCTTTTTCATCACTGTTTTAACTATCGTGTGAAGAATTAAATGGTGTTAATTTAATAAATTGGCATCCATATTTTAATCCTTTTCCTCTATTCCACATTGCAAATCACATAATTTCGCTTATAAATAAAAAGCTTACCGTGAAACATGTATAAAAATAAAACTTGGGTCAATAATTTACATAAAATCATTGTTCTTATAATCGTAACATCGTTTGGATTTATAGAAAAGTAGAAAACACAATTTCACGGTGGATACAGCCGTTGATTAATTGCGAAACTGTTTTTTTTTTTTAATGTTTTAATGTTTACCTACTTGGAAAATATTATCAATTTAAATTCAAAATCTGTAATGCAAACCATAGTATCCATATAATACTGTTAGTAAGAACTTAGCCAATATTAGACATGTTGTTAGATGTAATATTAATGTTAGTTAAACCAAAGTGTACCATGTACCCATGTTACCCAGTAACTGGGTTGTAGAGGTTCAGCAGGTTGTTCCACGTAAAACTATGGTACCTACTCAGGTGCCCGAACTGGAGGTAGAGAAAAGTACGAAATTGCAATCACAGTTCATGAAAGATAATTAAACTATTGAAAAAATTAAATTCATCAAGACTATTGAAAAAAACTAAATTAACTTACCAATATTATGAAAAATTATTTTGCGTTGGATAGTCCATTTATCGAGGAAGACTATAATAGGCCATATAACATCATGCTATGACTCATAGGACCGGAGCAGCAATAAGAAATGTTATAAGCGGAAAAAAAGCTTCCGTTGCGTGCGCTGCGTAAACGGATTAAATTAGGCAAAAATCAAGTAATCCGAAATTATTCCTCTTTTAACGCGAACGAAGTCACGGGCAGAAGCTAGTATAAACATAAAAATAGAAGCTGATCTTAATTACTTACAGACGCCATTAGGTGCATCAAACTTCCCCAAACTGTAAAATTTTCTCAATTGAAACACAAAGTAGCAAAATAAGTTTCAGTTTCTCATGTTGGCCGTAAATATACCTAGAATAGTGGCTTCTTGGTTGTCGCCGTAAGTTGCTATTTTACTACAGTTAGTGCTGAGCATGAGGTCCCGGATTCTATCCCTGGGTCGGGTAAATCGTTATTAAGTTTTCCATCTAGAAATTCTCAGTATCAGCTCGGAACCCGGATTTGTGCCCGATTGATGGCCCATATAACATGGGACATGACTGGTGAAATGTGGTTTGTGCTTATTTCTGGTATTAAAATTGTACTACTGCTACACCTCTGCCTAACCCTTCGGGGATAACAGGCGTGATGTTGTGTTATGTGAGCGAAAACATTAAGAGGTCTGCGGTAGACCATTTCACATGGAAACCTTTTCAGATTGGTGCGGATTTAATTTTTCTTGTGACCACCGCGTACGATCTGAGCGAGTGAAGCGACCACGTCGCACAACTATTAGTAAAAAGCTAGAAGAAAAGCAATGCAATGGTAGAAAATAAAACAAATTTAAAAAAAATGTAAAGAATACAACAACTAGTTAGAAAAATATAAAACGTTTATTAATTGCGTCACCGATGCGACGCCGTGAATGCCGCTGCTGTCGCAAAATCGCGTTCGTTTGATCTTTCGCCATCTTCGCTAACATTGCCAATTTAGATAGTCTCTGCAAAGGCTTGCGACTTTTGATATCCGTATTTTCTTTCCTTTCGTTATCTGCAGGACTGCAAAAAATGCAATGTTAGCAACATCATACAAAAATTGAGTCATATTAAACCTTAGATTATAATCCATAATCCAATAGATTTTATTTATTTTAACTATCTACAAATATATTATATCCAATAGACCATTTTATAGTCCAATAACATTACAAAACACAAAAGAACATAATCTTAGACTTCAAACCAATTTAAAATATTGCACGCTCGGAGGAGTGGGAGATATTAAACTTAGTTTATGCGGAGAAAAATAATAGAATGTAAAAATGATCAAAATCCTCTTTGTTCTCAACAAAGACATTCGATACCTACTAGACGGGACATCACGAACAAAATCTTCCTTCCGATACTTGTTTCCGAGTGGATACAACTCTTGAGTTTAATAAATTAGTACGCTCCGCTGCCGCTCCAATATTGGTATATTATATTATTCTAGATGACGGTACTGAGACACACTGGATCACAGTTTTTCTATGTCATTTCTTCGCATTTCTTCTCTATAGTACTTATCTTAAATGTCTTTGGTCCTCAAGCTAACATTGGAACAGCAACATGCCATAAAGACAGTTCAGCCTGTCGGAGATCATTTTCAGAGTGGCGTTGGGGCTGGTCTGTGGTGGTGATGAAAAGCGGTTACCGTAGCCTATGGACACTTGCAACACCAGGGGCGCCACACGCGCGTTGTAGACTCTTTAAAAACCTATTTACTCCCCTTTTGAAGATCCCCATACATGTAGCCATGTAGCTCTCTGAGAAAACCTCGGCAGGGAGCTCATTCCACAATCCAAGTGTACGCGGTTTTGTTGAGTTACTTGTTATATCTGTATACTGATGTGGAAGAGCGGGGATCTCCTAACTCAGTCATTACTTACTTAACAGGAGGCTCCGATCACCAACATGCATTTTTGCGATATCAGAATTCTTACCAGTTTCAAAGTAGTTAATATTATGATGAAGAATCTACAACGACCAAAATACTAAAAACAGTGTCGTATATGAAATCCTACGTATTATTATCAAACCAACTTACCCAGCCGGATGATGTTTCCACGATATGTGCCTTTCCACTGTATCGTAACCTCTTTGTATTGGTGGTTGATCGCATACGGCCCGTCTGAGTATTGAAATATTATTATGTATCCAGTCTGTTCATAAATTACCGCTTATTAACGATAGATCAGGGTGTAAATATCCTCGTCTCTGGAGTAGGCAGTGACTTGTCGCTGCCGGCCGTGGTCGAGAGGATGGTCGGCAGCGTCGAGTCCTGGGACGCGGTGGTGTCCTTCTGCAAAACAATCATCTCGCAGAAGGAGGCTGCGGAAAGGGAGAGGGAGATCACTTCCACGCACCCGGCCCGCAGCAGACGCACCGCGGGCGCAGGCGGAGGGCGGACAACGCCCTCTTCCAGCCCCCTGAATGGGTCCAGGGCGACGGACGTGGGGATGTCCGCCGCCCCCACGTACATGGACCCGAGGTGGCAGCGCGTCGTGTTCACGCGCACCCCTCTTAGACGTCGCGAGGGGAGTCTAACACCTCACTCCCCTCGCTGACTTGGCGAGGCCCGCGGGGCCGGCACCAGTCGGGGGTCGCTAAAGTATCTTCTGTTCCCGTGACCACCGGCGCAGGTGTGAGAAGGAACATGGGGTGGTTTTTAGTCAGTAAGAGTCTGACAGACCCATCCACCTCCCCGGGCGGGGGACATCCATGAGGATTTTCCACCCCTCAAAAATAGGGTGTAAATATCCTCATCCGCCATGAAAGGTATCCTTCGATCAGACGGGTGTTGTGTCTGGTGGGCTACTACCCGACGACTGATGTCAGGTTTGTGTCCAGGTATATGTACAATCGCGCGAATAACTTTTACATAGCGATATTTTTCATTATAAGACTACCATCTTCATTCTTTCTATCATCATCATCAGGCTATCTTTTCATTACCAGTGGCTAAATGGCGTCCACAAGCACACCAAACTTTGAAGACAACTGAGATTTTAAAAAAAATGGTATTGCCCTTTAAGTTATGGTGACAATCAGGCGGGGTACGGTCCGCTTCGTCACGTCTCTGCGAGTGCGCATGTCGTCATCATAGATACACACTGATGATGGCCTATACGAAACTAGCTGTTCGACAATATTAATCGTTGAATGCTTTCCTAAGTGATCATCAGTATAAACTGTCAACGGAGATACACTTAGCACTGCTGATTCAAAGAAAGAAAAGAAAGAAAAAGGCATTTATTTGGCACGACACAGGCACACGTTAAAATAAAAATAGTTACAAAAAAAATAATTAAACTAAAAAAAATAACAATAAAAATAAATAAAATAAAGAATGATGTGCCTTGCGGCTGCGCCAAATAGGTCCAGTTCAGCAAAAAAGCCTCCGGTTTTCAACTACACCGCGTAAACACTTGAAGTAAACTGTCAATGCCAGCATTAGTATGGAATGACAGCTCAATTCACCTTCACTTCACCTTCATTTTCACTGGGTGATTTTTACAGAATACCACTGCTGATAAAAAAAATCCGACTAACCTGCCTACGACGTCTGGTAAATCTGATTTAGTCAAGATGCAATCTAGAAAGGCTCCGTTGCACTGAGTGCTCGTATATAAATAGGGTCCCATGCATTTTAAATCATCCGACACTTTAAATACAGAAGCAACACCAATGAGAACCTCTTTGCCTCCCACCCAAGTGACGAGTGGTCCTCCGTGGTCGTTCTGAGAACATTGAAAAAGATTAGGTAACTATTTGAATGTAAAATGCGTAGTATTGTAATAAAAAATATATACGGGGCCGTAACGAAAATAATATCCCGCACATATTAACTGTTACTATTAACTATTATTATTTTAATTAATTTATTTTTATGTCTTTAGTTTTTTAATTTTTCTTGTTTCTTTTTCATTATCTCCAGATAATTTGTTGATTTTAAATTGTTGATCTTTTGTTTTATGTTCTGTGCGTCCAAATAAAATATTTTCTTTCTTTCTTTATTAAGTGGCGCAAGAAATCTGCCTCCTTACTTCGCAGGTTGCGTGCCAGTCCCAACTTCATCCTGCACTCGATAGCCGCCCGGACTGCTAATTCGCTTGTGTGGGCGTTAGCCGATCGCACAAGATCTCTTTTAGTTATTAAGTACTAACATAGGCTAAGTAAGATTGTTACTAACACAGTGGACCTGAATTGTTGTCTATAAGAATAATAATAAATAAAATAAATTAACCGCACTACTATTTCTATGTAGGTACCTTGAAAAGTTCGAGAGATGATTTTAATGATTATTTATAATTCTTTAAATCCTTTTAAGGTGAATGCGCCTGGGTAACCCGCGAAATTAAAATTCTCTTATGTTTTTTTGCAATTTGCGGTTCAGTGTCTGGTTGTATGTTGGACAAAATATTATTATTTGCGACCGTAACACGTATGTGTTTACAGAATTATAATAATCTATAAAGTAGAAGAGTTTGTTTGTTTGCTTGTAATTTTGTTTGTTTGGTTGAACGCGCTAATCTCAGGAACTACCAGCTCGAATTGAAAAAATATTTTTGCATTGGATAGTCCATTTGTCAAGGAAGGCTATAGGCTATATAACATTACGCTATGACCAATAGGACCGGAGCAACAATAGAAAATGTTGCAAGGAGAAAAAAGCTTCCGTTGCGTGCGCTGCGTAAGCGGTTTAAATTACGCAAAAATCAAGTATTACGAAATTATTCCGGTAACGCGAACGAAGTCGCTAGCATAAGATAATTAAAAATAATTTCGCTGGTTACCCTACCACATCCACCTTACTGTATTACTGTAACCTACCCACCTGACAAATCCCATGTTTCCGTGAGCGTGCGGTGGTGTTGTCTGAAACATTTCTGGTCTTGTTTTGTAACAACTCACTTGAAGTTTGATTTAATTGTTCATCCCCTCTTCGTGTTTCGTCAATCGGGATATCTCCATAAATCTCTTCTTTACACTTAAATGAAAAAAAAATGAAAATACTAACTAAATGAAAATATCCGCATACTAATTTGTGCAAAAGGGAATATGAAGCCTGCCAAGAATAAGAAATTGCTGGAGTTTCTCAGCAGAGGCCCAGATTCTGGATTAGTGCCCGGTCGATAGTGTTGCTCCGTCATGGAACTAAAACATAACTGGTAAAAATCGCAACGGCAGCTAACACAAAAGAGCTGATAACATTGAAACGGCTGAACCGATTTTGATAAATCATGTCTTAGAACCATTGCGAGAAACCCTGCTTTCAAATAAAACCGCATCTAAATCGGTTCACTCGTTTAAGCGCTACGGTGCCACAGACAGACAGACAGACACACACACATAGCGGTCAAACTTATAACACCCGTCAATTTGCGTCGGGGGTTAATAAAATGGGTTGTACCTACTACAGGTGCAACCCTGCCCTTCGGGGAATACAGGCGCGATGTAATGATACGATACTGATATTCTGATTGTTGACTTTGTCTTTTATGATTAACTGTAATCATAAACGACAAAGTTCGGAAAAGGACCAACTCGAAAATCTCGAAAATCATAACATTCTGGTCGTGTATTTTTATTAAACGTTGCACCTCACTAGGTATTTCTCCTGCGTCGTAGATGCGTTTACAAACATTTCAACTCACATATGCAAACAACCAGACCCGAAACAACTACCTGCAAATAATTGGCTTGTTGGTCTAGTAGTTAGTGACCCTGACTACTATGCCGGATGTCGTGGGTTCGATTCCCACCCAGGACAAATGTTTGAGTGATGAGCACGATCATTTGATCATACTGTGCGTGTCCCAAATAAACATATTTTCTTTCGTTCTTTCTTTATTTTTTTCATTTGTTCTGTGTCTGGGTGTAATTTATCTATAATATGTATGTATTTAGAAATATATAAGTATGTTTATCATCTTTTTAGTACCCATAACACAAGCTCTTAGCCTAGCTTGGGACTAGATGGCGTTGTGTGAAAGTTGTGGAATATTTATTTAATTATTTTATTTATAGTGCCGTGCGCGAATTGAACCCGAGACACGCGGCGCAGGTAGCCAATCGCTCAGCCGGTGCAAAATCCGATCCAATCGAAAATCTACATTTCCGAGTTGATCCCATAGTAAAACCTCTTTAAATTCATGGGTAAAACGCCTTGTTAATTGTTGAAATTTAAATTGCCTTGTCTCACGACGTGATAAATAAATGACCATTTTCTATATGAAGCCCAAATAAATATTTTTCTTTATCTTTCTTTCTACTTTTTTTTCTTTAATTTAATATGTTACTGTCATTGTTAGCCTGAATCATCCCACATCTGCGCAAAGGCACTCTCCCCATGACATCTAGTTTTTGTAATCCAGAGCTTAAGTGGACCACAGGTCTTTTATTTTGTCCAGCTCGTCTTGCCATCTCCGCGACGCCTTTCATAAAACTACAATATTATTAGGTACATACTTACCACATTATTGTCGTCAACTGAGCTATTCGCCAATGCTTTTAGCTCATCATCTAAAAACACGGGATTGTTTAGTTGCTGTTTGCTTGTAGTACAACCATCTTTTTTAGGTGATTCTACGCCAACCAGCACAAGCTGCCCACTATCATTAATTTCGCCTTTCGTTAAAGCGCATATCATGTATTCATCTATTATTTTACTCATATCTGTAAACACATCATAATGCTTTTTGCACGTCGGTTTGTCTAATATTTTTGAAGTAGCGTATCGCATTAATTCTTGGTTGTAATTTGAGTTATCTTCTGGCTGAAAATTAAATTGAAAAAATACTCAATAGTTATTACTATTATTTATTTATTTATTCATGAGGCAACTTTCAGTCCACAATTATTGGTTAGTATTCACTTAAAACTATTTTAGTGCTAATTAAAATTAAAATTTACAACACAGCAGTTCGTAACATTTTGATTTAGCGGGCACCATTTGACATAATATAAAATTTAAATATTCATCAGATACTGTGCTTGCCCGTTAAGATGATACTTAGTAGATTTAATTAACATGTAGAATGGAATCCGTAACTAGGTATATTTCTACACTACCGTAACTAGGTCTGTGCATTCTAGTTTTAGCGGTTTTTATCAAGGGACTCTTTTTACATTTTTATTTGCAAACATGGTTTTCTAACAACAGTTAATGGGATTCATTACTTCGTCAATCTTAATAATGTATAAGTAATTCTTACCTTTCGCCAAAGTTCCAAATGTCCCCAACCGTATACCAAAGCATCGGTACCAGGCTTTTGAAATTTATCTTCGTAGTTGATTTCTATCGAAGTTGGTGTGTACGAACAAACCGTTGCATATGAAGCATCATTGAAGTCATAAGGCGATTCCACCTTCACCAAAGCTATGTCTATAAATGACCACCTTTCTACTTTAATGTAATCTAAATCATATTCTAGAAATAAAAGCATAATACAAATTCAAATCCATATTTCCAATTTATGTTATTGCAACTTTTAGGTTCAATTGCGTGCATCGTGCCCGATTTATCACGAGAGTAATAGGTTTCATTATTAGGTTTTAGCAATAGGTTTAATTTGAGATGTAGTAGTTTCTGGAAAAACAAGGAGCGGGATTAACCATTATCAAGTATAAAACACGCATTAGGCACCTCAACTCCCTTGCACTTCACCAACATTTTCACTGTATGTGTTTAACAGAATTGCCTGGAGCCTAGACTTGTGCCCGGTTGATGGCCATAGACTGGTCTTCGTTACATAAGTCTTAAACATAACTGGTGTACCATTATATAAGCTAAACCTCGCTTATCGGGAAAAACAGGCTGGATGTTACGCTTTTTAACTTACTCAGGTCTCGAGTTCGAACTCAAGGCCTGCACTTCAGATTTTCCGGGTTCATGTGATTTTGTTTAGTTATAACTTGCTTCAAGGACAGTAAAGGGAAAGATCGTGAAGAAATTAGCATGCCTGAGAGACATTTTTTGACGGCATGTGATGCCAAGTGAGACCCATGTTCGGCATAAAACACTGAAGAGAAGGGATGAGGTAGGAGAAAAAAAAAACACTTACTCATAGGAACACAAGTGTACACAACTTTTTTCTTCTTTTCCTTTGTACAACTATCTTTCTCAATGTCTGCATCCATGACATATTTCTTGTATCCTGCTATGGCGTACATGAATTCGACATCAGCCACGCAGGCTGCTGATGTGATTATGAAAGTAGAAGATACAATGGCACCACCACATAACCAGGCGTCGTAAATTCTATTTGAATTTGGTGCTTTAACCAAGTAAACCTGGAAAAATAATCACCAGGAATTATTGACCTGGATGAATAATAAATATACTCAATACTCAATACTTATTGCGTTCCACAATGTACATAAATGGTCTTAAGAATTATAAAGGTACAGAATCATTATGGACCCTGTCGGGCACAGCAAAAACTTAGAAGAGAGGAAGAGAGCTAATGCAGCAGTAACTTAATTTCTAAAATATTATTATCTTATTTTAAAAGAGTAAGCTAGTACTAATACTGCAATATTTATAATGTGTTATATATCACTATTATGTACGAGATATATTTGTTTCTAATATTATATAATACATTTAGGTATTAAAGTTATGTATTTGTTTTATATGGGTGTATTTTTTTTTGTAAAGTTTAGTATGTGTATTTTATATATGATATTTGTGTATAATATTATTATGTTTGTAATGTATTTGTTTTAATTGGTTTAAGTTTAGTTTATCGTTCTTCTTCTTATCGTGTGGTTAGTAACTAACCTGGTGTCAGAGTTTTAACGCCGCCCATGGGCCTCTGACTTGGCATCACATGCCCTCGAGAAATATCTCTCAGGTTTCCTCACGATGTTTTCCTTCACCGTTTTTGAAGCAAGTGATAATTATACAATGCGCACATAAATCCGAAAAGTCAGCGGTGCGTGCTTTGATAAATTCGTTTATTGTGTAGTAGCAAATAGTCATCATCATCTGCTTAGAAGCACATCAAGCAGTTTGTCAATTATAGATATTTCACAGTCGTTACGGGAAGTCGGAGTCGGAAGTCCGACATTCAGTTTAAAGCCATAGGGTATCGTTTTACCCTATCACTGGGTTGTGGAGGTCAATTCGGCAGTCCCTCCATTTAAATTACTGGTTCTCAACTGTATCCAGTTAGACTAGAACCTGACCTCAACATTGTTTGCAAAGGTTGCAAAGGTTAGGCAGATGATGATAACATAATTATTAACATTTGCGGCAAAGGCCGCATATCTTTCCAGTTATCATTCAATATTTGAAAGGGCACAGCACCAATGGCTTGTCAGTGGCAGCCACAGCGTAAATGCATTTGACTGGCCTGATGGTCTAGTAGTTAGTGACCCTGATTGCTATGCCGGAGGTCGTGGGTTCGATTCCCACCCAGGACAAATGTTTGTGTGATGAGCACGATCATTTGTTCTGTGTCTGGGTGTAATTTATCTATAATATGTATGTATTTAGAAATATATAAGTATGTTTATCAGCTGTTTAGTACCCATAACACAAGCTCTCAAGCTTAACTTGGGACTCAATGGCGTCGTGTGAAAAATTTGTGGAATATACTCTTTATTTAAACATGGTTTTGGCATTGCATTATAAATATCCCACAAAAGGGTGCCTTCATAGAGTTGCTTTATCAACACTGACATAAGCCCTTCATCATAGTTCAAGACGTAGGTACACTGTTTTAGTAGTGTTTATATGTCTTTTTTTATAATACACACACATAAAGCTATCTCAAACTGTATTTTTTTTTCAATTAAACATGTCTCTTATTCTTTCGTAGAAAAAATATGTAATTGATTTGGCAGATTGAGTTATTTTGATGTCCTGACCTCTTTACAATACGTATATTGATTTATTGTTCTCTTACCACGTATCTTTTGTCTTTGGTCACCACTTCACCATCTTTTATTCCTCTTACGTAATCAAGCACTGAAAAATAAGTTGCATTATTCGATTATTGTAGGTATTCCCTTGCTCGCAAGCTTACGCTTACATTTAAGCTTGCTTTAATTTTATTTATATTTTTTTGGCCATTCCTAAAATTTGAGCCACTTTACTATATTTGTCTACAAATTAATCAAACTAAAGGATCTGTTTGTAAAGTCAAGTTAACAGCTGATTACTAAAGTAAGTAAGTAGTAGCGTAAGTACGGTAATTTAACCAAAATATTGTTGGTGTCCTGTTTGGGCTAATCTGCAAAATGATTGGACCAATTAAAAAAAACAATTTATTTAATAAATCACGTTTCATTGAAAAACTTTTTTAAAGTTATAATAGTTTAGTTAAACACAATCTCATTTCATGTGGAAAGTTAGCATAAGAGTAAGGTACTCACTGTTTTTAATATTTCAATGTGTACTCACCATACAAAATATTTAAAAATATTATAACTAACTCTAACTTTATCGCAAGCATTGTGGAATCATTGTCAAACCAAATAATAGTACGTATTTTGATTCACTATAACATTGTTACAATGCAATTCCAGTTGAATAACTATTTTTATTGTTTTCATTATTTTTCTTCGTTTTCTGATTAATTATTTATTTAAGACTGGGTAATCTAATGTACAAAGAATACATGCAATTGTCTTTTCGTGCCTTCAAACTACCGAAGCGTTTCCAGATAAGCTCCTTAGCTGATTTTTAATTAATAGCACTGCTGATAGACAGACGCTCGAAGTTGAATATTGGTAAGGCAACCATTTGCTAAGGAACCTTTGGCCAAGTTATGCTCCTGCATGCGTAGCATGAACACATTGAACACCGAAGAAACGGCCTTTGTCTACAAACGAATCGGCAAAGTGACAGATTATATAGACAGGAACCTCAATCTATCAAATTTCTTTCAATACACCTGCCTGCGTGGCATGAACACTTAATTTCTTTTCTTCCGAGACACGACAAAGACCGTTTCTTCGGTGTTCATGCTACGCAGGCAGGAAGAAACAAATGATAGACATTAGGATGCATATCCTACTATAATATTATAAACGCGAAAGTTTGTGAGTATGGATAGATGGATGGATGGATGTTTGATACTCTTTCACGTAAAAACTACTGAATGGATTTTTAATAAATTTGGTCTGGAGTTAGCTGACACCCTTTTTTTTTTTTTTTTTTTTTTAATATTACAAACTAGTGCTTGACTGCAATCCCACCTGATGGTAAGCAGTGATGCAATCAGTGATGGTGAAGCGCACTAGTTTGTTAAGAGCCTATTCACTCTAGCCTTGAAGACACCTAAATTATAATCGGACGGGAAGACCGCAGCAGGCAAGTTGTTCCAGTCCTTCGATGTACGCGGTATAAACGACGAAGCGAAACGCTTTGTCCTAATCGTGGGAGTGCCAACGATGTAAGGGTGGACACTCGCCGTACGCCGGGTTGTCCGATGGTAGAATGGTGATGGCGGAATCAAGTCATGTAATTCCCGTGCACACTCTCCAAAATGTATCCTATAGAAGACCGAAAGGCTAGCTATCCTACGCCTATGCTCAAGGCTTTGCAGATTGGTTCTAACCAAATCTGGGTCACCAATAAGCCTCTTCGCACGCCTCTCCACTGAGTCCAAAGCTGCTAGATGACATCTGGCAGCACCAGCCCATATGTGACTGCAGTACTCCACACACGAACGGACCTGTGCTTTGTATAACATAAGAAGCTGACCAGGTGTGAAGTACCACCGGACCTTTGCAAGAACGCCGAGTTTCCTAGCAGCAACCTTGGCTTTGGACTCAATGAACCGCCCAAAGTTTAGGTTTGAGGAGATTTCCACTCCCAAGAGCTGAAGGCGGTCGGTGCACTCCAAGGATACATTCTGAAAAGCAGGAGCCATGGTGAACGGGCTCCTTTTGGCGGTGAACAGACACGCCTGTGTTTTGGCGGCGTTGAATCCCACAAGATTTGCTTCGCCCCATTTGGAGACTGCCTGAAGTGAGGCATTCGTACGCTCTACCAAAGCCTCTCTTTCGGACTGGATTACGTCCTTACTGGCCCGGGTACTCGGAAGATATCTCTCTACTACTGTGCTGTCGTCTGCATACCCATAGATACCGGGCATAAGCAGATCGTTGATATGCAGCAGGAAGAGAGTTGCAGAGAGAACAGACCCCTGAGGAACTCCGGCGTTAGTTGTCATGGGCTCCGATGAGCATCCGTCGACAACAACTTGGAGAGACCGTTCACTCAGGAAGTCTTTAACCCAACGAGTCAGTCCAGGAGAAATGCCGTACGCTGGAAGCTTACTTATTAGGCCTGCGTGCCAGACCCTGTCGAAGGCCTTCGAGACATCTAAGGAAACGGCCATCGATTCCCCATTCTTCTCGAGAGCCTCGCCCCACAAGTGAGTGGCGTACACTAGTAAGTCCCCAGTAGACCGATTGCGGCGAAACCCATACTGACGGTCACTGAGGAGATCGTTACCTTCTAGGTATACCAAGAGGCGCGAGTTCAATACACGCTCCATAATCTTGCAGAGTATGGAGGTTATTGAAATCGGTACCCTGGATTAACACATGAGCTACTTTTTATCCCTGTATTCCCATGGGAACGGGACCTACGTGAGTGAAACCGCGGGACGTCTGCTTCACCGATAAAGAAACAACGTCTGTTTTTCATGTAGAACACGGTGGGACTTTTTTAAATTGAGAATTGCAATCCTGATTTTGATAGAACTGACAATTAAACGGAAATATTAGAATGTAATAAACAAATTGAGTGTCATAAAAAAATCGGCTTTTGATACCTTTGCACTCATTATAAATTGGTAATAGTAATATATGAATAAGTAAATAAGTATGTTTTTAGTATTTATTACAAAGGTAGATGGGAAAAATGTGGCCAGAAGTTGGCATTTCCCATTAATTACTTTAAAAAACACTATTTTTTTTAGTAGGCATACAGTCTGATGTATTATCTGTTTCTAGAGCTCCGCCGTCATGGCTTTGCAGGAGTCCAGCAAAGCTAACCTCGTCGGTATCTTCGAGAACACCAACTTGTGCGCTATTCACGCGAAGCACGTCCCTATCACGCCCAAGAACATGCAGTTGGCGCGCAGGATCAGAGGCAAACGCGCTGCTGCTGCACACATCAATCACACACAATACACACCATCTTGTGTGTCGCTTCAGCTTGTGACAGTGAGTTCACGAAAAGGCTCTTTACAGGCCCACATAATGTATCTGATTATTAAATATTTCTTTGTATCAAACGTCATACAAAATATTACCCTCTCCCGCCCGCGAAACCCGCATCCTAAGGGTGTTTCTACACGGTGCAAGTAGTTGGGGGAAGTAAAGACGCGGGTTACACGCGTGAGTAATATACTTGTACATAATGCAAATAACTGGAGCAAGTAAAGACCTGGGCTACTTGCGCAAGCAGTACGCACAAGTTATTTGATCGTTGTCAAGACCTACAGCTACACGCCAGTGAGCCGCGCGCGCCACAAAGTATGCCGATTAGTTGCGCGGGTGGCTCGCTTTGGTACATGATCGAGTCGCTTGACCCGCACTTGTTTTTAAACGGTAAAGTTTACGATGTATAAAACCTGCTCAAGTGACTCAATATGCGCATGCTACTTGCACCGTGGAAAAGTACCCTAACGCTCACGCTCAGATTTAAGTCAATGCATTCGTACCAAAAGTATGCCAATCTGTTATAGTAATTAGCACTTTTTAACTATGGATGATAGGTATACAATCGGGTCAAATTATTACCTCCTACTACTCCAATTTTAAACACTACCAGCTTCTTTAGTATTGTATGCACCATAGAGTCACGCAGCACAGTAAATCACATTAAAATTGTGTAAAAAGTATCTTTCAACATCAATGCATTTCAGTAAGGTAGTTAGGTTAGGTAGTTAGGTTCGCTATATGATAGGTATGATGAGTTAGGTTAGGTTATACATATAATACATATACTACGTCGTTTAAATTCAATTTAACACAAAAGGCTTAGATAAGAGCACATTACAGACTCTTTTAATAGTAGTATTAAGTAGGTATTATGTAGATGTTACTTATTGTTATGTATAGACTATTTGTAGTCATCATACTAAAAGTACGTTGATGATCGCAAACTCTGTAAGAGTTAAGTAGGGGTAGTAGGGTTGATCAAACTATAGCATATGTATAATAACAGTCTAAAGCAGGGAGTACAATGGGCTATTTGACAACATTTTAGTTTTTAGTCCCTCATCTAGATAACAAGAAAATATTCGACACATATTTCTTTCTTTTTCAAATTGATGGAAAACTGCTTAGATTAAGTGCATTAAAGTTGAGGAGTGGGGCTTGTAACGTCATTAGCTAGCATAAACTGTACTGGCTAGTGACGTCATGCGACATTTTAACTCTATGTATCGCCGTTTTTTTTTGATTACGTGAAAAAAGAAAAAAATACATGTTATTTTCTTGTAATCTAGATGAGGGACTAAGAGCTCATACGCACTATGCGGCTACCCGCATGCGGGCAGCCGGACGGCTGCAAGCACAATTATGTACGTAATATTCATTTCTACGCGCACTGCGATGCGGCTACCCGCAGACCGCTCCGGCCACCCGGACGGTTGCTATACGTTGCTAATGTTGCTATATCACGGGCAGCCGCATACGCAACCGTAACGTGCGGGCAGCCGTCCGGCTGCCCGCATGCGGGTAGCCGCATTGCACATCATCCTTGTCTTAATTTACTCCTGATCCTATTTTATGCCATTAAAAAAGAATGCTACTTGTAATAATTAACTTATTTAATTTGAACATGTAACATCAGTGTGACTAGGATGGATTTCTGACGTAAACGTAACGTTAATTAGAAAGATTTTCAAATTATTTAGGTTTTCATAGCAAAATAAATAATTATTATCACCCATAAACATGACTTAAGTCTTAGGAATGAAATATTTATTATATTTGAAACGACGTCGCGGTAGCCCCAGGCGAAGATGACGGAATGAGCTGGACTTCTTCGATAAGGACTGGTCCCGAAAAGCCCTTGACAGAGAGAGGTGAAGTGAAAGTAGGGAGGCCTTTACCTTGCAGTCGGAAAATATAGGCTATTAATAATAATAATATTCGATATCACAAAGGTGAGGCAGGGGTTTTAGATATCCAGTCCCTTTTACCCAAGCCTATAGTCTATATAGTAGGTACTTTTGTAACCATAGTCTGCAATAGTCTTACACCAGCCGTAGGTTTTCCTTGGGTGCACTTGTGTAGTGCATAGGAGAAATCTAGTTGGTTTCGGCCCCTCGTACGCCTTCCAAAGTTCCGGACCCCAGGGTTCCGAAAAATAAAAACGAATAAAAATAGTGACTTTCGAAACTGGTATTTTCACATTACGTTTACGTTAAACTTTCGAAAGCTAGGCACACTAGAAAGTAAACGTGGCAAAACAAGAGATTTTTCAAGTTTTTATAGGTCGCTGTGGTCGAATCGCGATTTTTTCATAGCCCAAATTACTTTTTAGGTTAATGAACTGTTGTGACGCTTCCAATTTTTTAGTCTTCGCATTGCTCTCATTATTGAGTCTGATTGTTTGTTTTCCATCAGTTAAGACTTCATTCTCAGCAGCACTGTAAAAATAATAAGGTAATCATTGATTTGAACTGAACTCCTCTCTACAAAATGTATCCAAGAAAGTGAAAAATTTTAACAGCTACCAACATGACTAAGGGTTATTTTTTCAATAGTCAGATAACTTTTATCTGAAGAGTAAATGTTGCTGATTGACATTAAAGATAAAAAATAAACCAGGCTGGTATTCGCAACTCCACGTCAAAGCGCGTATTTTGCGTATGGGCCATAATCTACCACGCGGGACCAGTGCGAATTTTTGGTTCTAAGACATGCCCGTTTCCTCACGATGTTTTCCTTTACCGTTTTTGAGAGCCGTAGTGATGAAATAAATTACACAAAGTAATGCACTTGACTGGGTTCGAACCCACGACTTACTGTTCGTAAGTCGGGGCCGCCACCACTGGGCCACCGCTGCTCTCAGTTTGTTTTTTTTTAATGAAACTAGGACCAAGCTTCTAATAATACATAGGGTTATAAAAGATTTTGAACTTACCCAGCGGGATGATGTTTCCACGATATGTGCCTTTCCACTGTATCGTAACCTCTTTGTATTGGTGGTTGATCACATATGGCCCGTCTGTTGTAATGAATGATTAGTATGTATCCAGTCTGTTCATAATATAACCCCTATTAATGAATTCACATTTCCTATCAATGCCCGTTTCACTAACACTATGCAACATCTAAATGAATCCCTGGAAGCGTGCCATTGGATTTTCAAGTTTCTGTGCTAAGCTTAGCGTCGGAAATCCAACAGCGTGCTTTATCATGGTTGTTTTTCAGTGTTAGTGAGAACGAGCATTAGCTGAATTAACATTACGCGCAAGATAAAACAATACAAACATAAATAAAAGATACAAGTAAAGTGATCGTAAGTTAGCCATTCATGGTGTCCAAATTTTGATTATTCTTATACTGCTAGCCTGCATGACCTGCTGGGCAAAGATTGTACAGACGCAAGCAGATCAAGCTACCTCAAACTGTCAAAATTTATCGATTGAACATGAACCTTATTATGTTCGTCATAAAGTTGTAAACTTTCAATAAAAATTTCCTTTCTTCTTGAAATTAGCCCTTTTCATCATCGGACCACCAGACGTACGGCCCTGCGCCACCGGTAGATGGTTGATATCCCAACCATACGTACTAAACGCTTTGGAAACACATTCATTGTGCGAACAGCTTAAGAGTGGAATTCCCTGCCGGAGTCGGTGTTTCCTGATAGCTACAACCTAGGGGTCTTCAATTCAAGAGTGAACAGGTTGCTTCTATGCAAGCGTGCTTTATCATCGACCATATCATCGCTTACCATCAGGTGAGATAATGGTCAAACGCGAACCTATCAGTAATACAAAAAAAAAATGACACATTAGGGTAAGTAGATGTGCTGGCAGCTGTACATTATTTCTATTAAAAACCACATAATCTCGTAAAGCAGGGCTTCCTCTCTCCTACCCTTTCGCTGTACCCAACAGGGTCCATAATGATTTTTAATATAAAATTATCATAGAAAGCAATAAAGAACGAAAGAACTGTTTTAAACTTAATTTTACAACCTTGTACAGTGTTTCTGGCAAATAAATAATAAATAAAAATAATATTAAAAAAAATAAAGATATTGAGTATTGAATAGGTGTCAGATAACGTAAGTACTCGTAGTTACTGGATGCTACTTGTGGTAGGTATTTTTACTACAAACACATAACTTTACTTAAACTCCTCCTTAACAATGTTTGTCTTATTTTACACAATCATTAAAAGAGATAAAAAATAGTGACAAATATGTCTCACCTTTTATCATTGTCTGGTAAGTCTGAATAACTTAATATACAATCTAGAAAGGCTCCGTTACACTGCGTGCTCGTATATAAATAAGGGCCCATGCATTTAGAATCATCCGACACTTTGAACACAGAAGCAACACCGATTATAACTTCTCCGGCACCCACCCAAGTGACAAGAGGTCCGCCATGGTCGTTCTGAAAACATTTTTTTTTGTTCATTATTCCCTAAGCCAATTTTTTCTAATCATTTCCTAAATTTCCCCACACTTAGAACTTGTCCTATATAGTCTTCGAGTTTTTGGATCAGTTCAATGTCTATCTATATACATATATAAAAATGTTATGTTGGTTTGTGTACGCTTCAAAAACTCAAAAAGTTCTGCACCGATCGAGCTGAAATTTTAGCATGATATATAATCCTTTTTATCTTATCGTTTTTATCTTTTTTTTGCTTTTGGTTTAACCATTCAATCACAATGTGCCTCAGCGAAGCGTGGCAGCGTACAGCTAGTTGTTTATTAATGTTAACTTTATCTAATTATTTCCCAAATTTCTCCACACTTAGAATTTGTCATAATATTGTCTTCAACTTATCAGTTCACTATTGCTTTTGCCAACTTTATCTATTTATTTCCCAAATTTTCCCACACTTAGAATTTGTCCTAAGTCGTCTTCAAGTTTTTAGATCAGTTCGGTGTAGTGTAAGTAAACCGTGTGTTATTAAATTAGTTTGTTCCCTTTAAAAACGCTCTGTTGTGGCAGATAAGCGAGCACGCTCGCTTCACCCCAACTTCCAAAATATTCTACTAACTTGACAAATTCCACTCTTGCGAGTATCGTTCTTCTGGTTGACAATAGTCCCATTACTTGTTTCAATGATGGACTCACTGGAGCCTTGTTTTGATCTCAGAACCTCTCGACGTGTCAGGTCTTCATCACACTACAAGGATAACTGATTATTCTTTTTTTGTTTGTCCAGTTACTTCCACTTAACACAGTATGTGTGTAGTAATGACGAACAACAAATGTTCGGTGTCGGTAACGGGCCACAAAAGGTGTCTACGTTTGGGCAGCCCCTTAATAAAATAACAAAGTATAGTTTAGCTAAGACTTTCCATCTGAGTTTTACTAATTACTCAAAACATAAATTGCTTTAATCACAACGAAGCAGTGTTGATATTTCGCTAATGAAGTTAATATATTTTTACTCTTTACTTCCTAAATCAACAATAATTACTAATTTAATCTACAGCATTCAATGGTCTATCATAGTACTACGTGTTATTGGCAAAATTGTGGTATCTCTCTTCCACAAACTCCATAAAAAGAAGAGTTGAATTTCAGAAAGATAGTTAACTGTCAAGTCTGTTTTAAATGTAATACAGTTTTTTCTAAATATCGATTACAAAATTATTACTTACAGGTTCATAATCGTAGCCCCACCTGAGTCCTCCAATACATCCATCTAGTTTATCTGGTACTGGGCCAACCGGTACTAGTTGCCCACCTTCATCTAGCTCACCTTTTTCTAAAGTACATATCATATACTTGTCTATCACTGTACTCATACCGTTATATGCAGCATAATGCTTTTTGCACGTTTCCTTATCCATAATTCTGGTGGATGCATATTGCAACATTTTTTGGTTGTAGTTGTGTAAATCGTCAGGCTGAAAATATTTCGAAAAAAGAGTTTCTAAAAGTAAAAGTTAATATAATATTCCCATTTGAGCACCTATTTTTTGAGCACCTATGCATTAACCTATGGGAAATGGGAATACCTTGGGTACTAAATGCATAGGTGCTCAAAAAATAGGTGCTCAGACGGGAATACTCCGAAATTACTACAAATCAATAAAATAATACCTACAGTTAATAAGGAGAAACAATCGTTGTATCGATTTTTATTTTTTGTTACATAAATAATATCTCAATTCGATAATGGTTTTAGTTGTACCACACAGTCAGGATTTTAAAAACAAAACGAAAAAGTGGAGTATTCCCGTGTGAGCACCTATTTTTTGAGCACCTATGCATTTAGCACCAAAGGTATTCCCATTTCCTATAGGTTAATGCATAGGTGCTCAATAAATAGGTGCTCATACGGGAATACTCCGAAAAAGTTATACTCGTCTCTGTCGCAGAAATACGCGGAAACACGCGCGGTACCTGCACGAAAATATGTGTCATATTTATGCGACACAAGCGGTTAAAGGGTTAAGGCGAAATATACTACCTGCTGCTGCCCATTTTCCCGCTAGATGGCGCTGAAGTCAAAATTTTTAGTTTATTTTGTGTGACTGTAGTATCATGAAGTAAGAGTAGATGATGCGGACATGGACATGCGTATGGTGTGTGTTGATATACCATCCGCATGTTCATGTCCTCATCAACAATGGGCTACCTGACAAGATTTTAGTTTTTAGTCCCTCTTCTAGATTACAAGAGAATATTCGACACATATTTTTTTGTTTTTTCACGTAATAAGAAAAAAACAGCGATTCATCGAGTCAAAATGTCACGTGACGTCACTAGCCAGTATAGTTTTATACTAGATAATGACGTTACAAGCCCCCTCTCCTCAACTTTGATGGGCTTAATCTAAGCGAACAACTATTTTTTATAATCTAACTGTTGGACTAATTATATTTTGATGTTCATATTCTGTCAAGTACCAGTAAAACTATATATAATGTAAAAAAATCTTACTTGTCGCCACAAATCTTTGTGTCCCCAGCCTAGTACCAAGCCATCCGTTCCTGGTTCTTGGAATCTGGGTTCGTAGTTAATAGATATTGGAGTTGGTACGTACGAACACAACGTTTTGTACGACTCATCATTGAAATCGTATGGAGATTCTACCTTCACCAAAGCAATGTCTATGAGTGACCACTTGTTCAGTTTTTCGTATTCTAATTCATATTCTGTGAGCAATTGTTTATTTATGTCGTTTATTAGTTATGTCGGCGTGTTCTTATATGTTTACATCTTTATTTTTCTCTCCTTTTCATATTAACTATTGTAAAAATACAAATATGCCATTTTGTACTTATTACGTTTAAGTAGTAGGTACATATTAAAATTGCATGAGCGTGCTATTCAGTCAAGCCTATTAAAATATTATCAGCTTGAACGCAGTACGGTTCCCTTTAGCATAGAACCCTCCACCCTTAAAGGTTATGAAAATTCACATATCCCACCATCAACAATAATTATTTTACTCTATGGAGCAGTTTAGTTTGTGCTAATACTAAACTTTTATTTAGAATTATATGTATAGATTGATATCTCTCATTGACTTAACAGCATTAGAAAAGGACAGATACTGACAGTGACAATATTTGTCTATTTCGCTATGTTTTTGATCGATACGTTTGAATTGTCAACTTTGTAAGTACGAAATCTTAAGTGTAACTGAAATTAAAAGTTCTTGATGATGGACAAATATGGTCTAAATTAGGTTTATATTGACAAGAATGGAATTGACACCATTATCATTTGAACTTTGAACATCCAGTTTCTTTCTACCTGTACCTATCATAGTACCTCATTTATAACTTACTCAGAGGAACGCAAGTGTATATAATTTTCTTTTTCTTTGCTTTCGTACATGGATTTGTTTCAATCTCTTCATCCGGAATATATTGATTGTATCCTGCAATGGCGTACATATATTCAACATCATTCACACAGGCTGCTGAAGTGATAATGAATAATGATGACACTATGGCGCCACCACAAACCCAGGCATCGTATACTTTTACTGATAATGGTGCTTTAACTAGATATACCTGGAAAATTTTACACATGCAATAATAAATGATAATTACAGTGCACGCGGGAAAACATTGAATACTACGCAAAGGAATTTACCCCTCAGGTAAATTTCGAACAACAAGCAGAAAAACCGAGTCAATAGCTAGTATAATAAAAAAACACCAAGCAAAGGGATAATATAAAATAATATGACAAACATGACGAAAAATCACCAATAATATGGTACAGATGTTTGCAACTTTACATTTGATGATTTGACATTGATTTAAAGGAGACCGACCGCCAGACCACAATCATATGAGTCATCGACAAAATTGCGAATATTTTGAAATCTTACTATATATCTTTTTTCCGTAGACACTGGAACGCCATCTTTGATTCTTCTTTCACAGTCACACACTAAAATAAGATATCAAACATAATTACATTAGCTTAATCAGTAATTTTTTAGTCTAACTTCAAGTCCCATTCCGAATAAATGTTACGCCTGCAGCGGCCTTAACACACCTACTCTGTGGCACGAGTTGTTTTAAATCAACATTTGTAAACAATATGAACACGTAAATTGAGATTGATGCATTGTTTGTTTTTACTTTGTTAATTGAAACAGCTGATTATTGCCTAAATTAAACAAGGTATGTTCAATTCAAGTGTGTCAAAGTCAAACCATTTATTTCAATTAGGCCATTTTACTTTTGGACGTCACAAAAGAAGTTAACTTAAAAATGATTCTAATTGCCCCTTCCAAAAAGTAGATTCGTATGGAGAAGAATGGGAAAAAAGCTCCATAAGTACTTATAATGATACTCACAATAAAAAATATTTAAAAATAACATGAGATCAAACTTGATTGCAACCATTGAAAAAATATACGTTTACTAAGTTTGAAAACCTAATCGATAACCTTTATCCAATCTTAGTTGTATAAATACTGAAACAGAATAATGGAATTGTAGTTGGGTGATAAACTTTTATTGATATCATTATTTTAATTCATTTTCTGATAAAATAATGGAAAAAGTGATTTCTTGGCACGACAGTTCGACTTGTTTGCACTGTCAATGTACATAATCTTACTATATCTTACTGTAAATTGTTTCATTGTAAAAAATATGTGAGCAATCAAATTGGTCACTTTACCAAACCATACCATACCTATGTATTGTTTAATAAACTTTAGCTGTGTAACGCTCGGTGTAATTTTCAATAACTTTCTTGTCAAATAAGGTTGTAGATTAATAGGTTTTATAAAAAAAATAGCTTTTCGAACCCGATAAATTCTGTCTGCTTAGTAAAAATATTTTAGTTTCAAAACCTCGAAATATGGTGGTTCTGTAAACAAATAAATTTCACAACTTTCACACAATGCCATTTAGTCCCAAGTTAAGCTTGCGAGCTTGTGTTATGGGTACTAAACAGCTGATAAACACACTTACATATTTCTAAATACATACATTTATAGATAAATTACACCCAGACACAGAACAAATGATCGTGCTCATCACACGAACATTTGTCCTAGTGGCAATCGAACCCACGACCTCCGACATAGCAGTCAGGGTCACTAACTACTAGACCAATGGGCCAGTCAAGTCAAATATTAATTATAGATTTAGTCCACGTATAGAAAGAGAGATGATGAGGGGTGTGATAGCACTAAAATTTTATACCGATTGCAGACTGTATATTGTTAATGACCAATGTTTACTTAGTTGTACCAATGACGTATTTATATATCATTGAGTACAATTAAACGTCTCATCAATCAAGGAGATTTCAGCTAATCGAGATTCGTAGAATACTAACCACAACATGCAACAACAATCTTCAACTACTTATTAAAAACAGATAAACTGTATATACCTAATATGTAATTAAAGTAAAGTCAAATGACGATGTATTATAGTTTTTTAATATAGTCAACTTTTATGGTATGCAAAAGGAGTCATAAAAATATATATATCGCCAGTTCTATTACAAAAATAAACACATTTAATTAATTTATCATTTCTTTATAAACTCTAATATAAAACAATATATAACAGACAGATTCACAATAATTAGCTTAGAGGAATTTGCGGTCGCATCCTGAGATTTGCGTTATTACTTATCATGAATGCTTTTGTAGCTGTGTTCTTGACGTTTGATTCAGGCCTAATGTTCGCTGCAGGCCTGTTGTTCTCTGCACGGTTGATATCCAGTACATACCCATGATCCCGTCCAGGCTCTTTGTCTTGTGCAGGGTCTATGTTTTGTGCAGGTCTGTTTTGCACAAGCCCATGTTCATTTACGTCTGGGCCATTTCTTTTTAAATTATCATGTTTTTCATGGTCTGCAGCCCTGTAAGTAATCGCATTTAACAAGTATTATTTACAGCCGTTTTATTTTATCTTTGTAAGATTATTTATGTCAAATGTTTAATGAACTCATGATGTTGTTTCTTCATTTCTTGCATGGAAATATTGTGTCTAATATTTAATTCACATATGCATATTTTTTTTTACGAAATATTTAGTCGTATTTTTGTTTTTATTATTAGATTTATGCTTTTAGTTTTAAAATGTCCAACAACTTGAGTAAGTTTATCAATAATGATAACATTATTGATAAACTTACTCAAGTTGTTGGACGTATATTTAAATAAATAAATATTTTTCTCAAAGCCATTTTACTTTCCTATAGTGGAATTTGTTGAACAACTCACCCAGCCGGATGATATAACCATGATATATGTCTCTCAATTGTAGGATGGCGTTCATCATCCAGAGATTTTCTGCAGAACGATCGTCTGTTTAGAATGAAATAAGTTTGTTATTATTTTGGCCAGATGCGGTTTTACCAGTTTCACAAATATCAAAAAATGTGTTACAAAATTTGTAAAGTGACAAGTAACATGTCGCGATGAAAGTTTTGAATTTAAATAGTTAGTAAAGTAAAGAAAAACTAAAGACGTTTATTGGGTGGATTGATTGAAAGATGATATGGCTTTAATAAATAAGGAGACTATTGCGTTGGCGACAAATATATATTAACAGGAGAAGACTGCAGTGACAGATGAGAAAAATTTAAAATTAAGGAACTTCTTTATTATTCTAAGTTACTAAAATAAATCATTGAAAAAATTTACTCAACTTTGGATATTGTCAACAGTACCACTGTTTGATAATCTTCGAGTGTCAAAATCATTATAATCTTCTGTCAATATACAATCTATAAAAGCACCGTTACACTGCGTGCTCGTGTATAAAAAAGGTCCCGTGCATTCATAATCATCGGACACTTTAAACACAGAAGCAACTCCGATAACAATCTCGTGGGTGCCCACCCAAGTGACTAATGGTCCTCCGTGGTCGTTCTGAAACAATATCATAGAAACCATCATCATCTACCTAGCCTTTTCCCAACTTTGTTGGGGTCGGCTTCCAGTTTTGCTGGATGCAGCTGAATACCAGTGTTTTACATGGAACGACTGCCTCTCTGACCTTCACAACCCAGTTACTGAGTAACACCGATATCCCTTGATTAAACTGATTGTCAGACTTCCAGGCTTCTGACCACCCATAACGACTATCGAAGATCTACAATCGACAGATATCAATATCATAGAAACCATAATTTAAAAATGTTGTTTGGTTGTAGTATTGTTAACTGTCCTGTCATACGCAAAATCTTAAATGAATCAAGACAATCATTAAAAAGTTTTCAAATAAAAGAAAAATAAACAGTTTTAGAAGTAAGGGATTACAATAATATAATCAAATAAAGGAACGAAACAATCTGTAGTTATTCGCAAAAACAGCCCATAGTTTTATCATTGTGCAGGTAAAACTCAACTTGGAATACTATACAGGGTGTAAAAAGACCCTTAACGAAAACTACATATTCTACCCATCACTGGGATAGTCTTTTTCTTCTAGATCATACCACTTCTGAATTCACTGGTTTTGGAGATATTGAAGGCCAAAGTGCAATTTTTTTTTCGTTTTTTTTTTTCAAGATTATATTCCAAGTATCATTAGTAAACTTTATCAAAATTATCGATTTCTCAAAACAAATTACGTATTTGTAGTTACAAAAATGCAATGGATACTAAACAAGCGGGCCGGTCAAGTCAACGGCCAAGTGCGAGTGGCCATACGCTTTGCTGATCGAAAGTTGTGTCGCGTTGTCGCGCTATGCAATGCGCGCAATAAAAAGCATCTCTTTTTTAAATATAAAAAAAGTATTTTCCCAAGTTTCCCAGCATTCTTTTTTGGTTCAAGTTACTTAATTATATGTACAGAATGTGTGGTTATCGGCAATCGGTCTTTTTACACTCTGTATAAATTCAAAATATTGAAATTGATTGAAGACTCATAAACATACATACCTGACAAATTCCACACCTTCGTGTATTTCTGTCAGTATTGTTAAACACACTAGTTTCGTTAGCTAAAGATGTTTTCTTATACGCAGCAGTTCTTTTAATTGAAGCAGTTTTATAAGTCTCATTAGTTTTAGCTCTTGATTTGCTGACATTATTTGTATTTCTCATTTCAATAATTGAGCCGACTCTTGAAAGATTGGATATGGATATATCTCTGCGTGTATCGTCATATTGATAACCTTTTTCATATTCTTCACAGTCCTAAAACCAATAGCGATTATATTTCTAAGTACCTGCATTATCTATATGGCTTATGCATTTACCCATTCAAACGACATCACAAGTTTTGGATTAAAAAAATTATGACTATGTGATTTAAGCACTATATTAACATTTTATTACGACTTTACTCTCTTTCGCCTTTCGGATACTCGGACATATTTTATTATTTTGTCATGGTAACGAATTCACAAAACAAACATATATACAGACTACCGCCGACCTTTTTAGTCTATTGTAAAGATTTTAAATAAAGCTAGTTCGTTCCAGTTAACCGCTGTATTATTATTATATTTTAACCATTCATATCGGATTTAAGAAAGATCATTTTGTTAAACTTAAAGACTGCAGACTATTTTATTCGTATTTGTGTTCCCCGCGACATTAACCCATATATCCGGTGTGTACACCGAGACAAAACTGGGACGTATATAAATGAGTTTCAAATCGCCAAACCACCTTAAGTAACCGTGGTGATAAATTCTCGTGCCTTCTATGTGTGAGAATAGGCCTTTGCCCTACAGGAACAGTAACATTCTGGTAGTCAATCTCATAACACTTACATCTATAGTATCTTCTGGATTAAACGCCAATGATTTTCTTTTAGCACATCCATTAAGCAACGGTATGGCTTCAGTTTCTCCTTCCGGCGTTACTTGATTGCCCTGATCATCTATATTGCCGGCACCTAATGTACATATCATATAAGCGTCTATAATATTTTCCATTCTTCCGTGTTCTTCATAACTCAATGCGCACTCTTTTTTGTCTATTATCATCACAGGAGCATAATTTAAATTTTCTTGATTGTAGTTGACCCTATCTTCTTGCTGGAAACGTGATTTATTATTAAATGGTGGTTAAAGTACAATGTTTTGTTTGATTTAAGATTGTTGCGGGGTTTATCATGATCAATGCTACCAACTGTCTCATTGTAGCTTTCTGTATTTAACCATATCTACGGTGGTTTGCTATGCTGAAGAATTTTGTCGACGGAAGAACACACAACGTGATAGATTGTTGAATAATTTTATTGATTTAGTCTATTAGACAAGAGACAAGAAGACAAGAAACAAGAGACAAGAGACAAGAGACAAGAGACAAGAGACAAGAGACAAGAGACAAGAGACAAGAGACAAGAGACAAGGGACAAGAGACAAGAGTCCACAATATCGAGCAATACTACGATAATTGGCAGAAATGTTTCTACAATCTAAAATGTGTTATGGTTCTTTAGAGTTTCAAACAGAAATAACATCACAATGAATTTTAAAAGTTAGGCTAAAACCGCTGAGAAACTTCAATGCTCTTCATCAATTAAATTTTTGGATCCAGTATCATGTACAGAACCCGTTGGATCAGTATGTGCGACGGCCTCCCTTTCACCCTATGTTAGAAAGATTCAAAAGTTTATGGGTACCATAATCTTACCTTACGCCACTTAAACTTGTGCCCCCATCCCAAAACCATAGCATCGGTCCCAGGCTCTTGATATTTAACATCGTAATTAATTGGTATCACACTTGGTATATAAGAACATATTGTCTTATAGGATTGGTCTGTTAGGTCGAACGGTGATTCGACTCTTGCCAAACCTATGTCTATTAGCGACCACTTGTCTACTCGATCGTATTTTAGTTCGTAACCTGAAAGTATGGTAATGTTAACTGTTAGCTTATATTTAAAATAAATACTCCACAATTATAACACAGCGCCATCTTGCCCCAAGTTAAGCAGAGCTAATGCTATGAGTACTAAATAGCTAAAAAACTTACTTATATATTTCTAACTACAAACATACTTTAGATAAACTAGCAGCCCGAGAAAACTTCGCTTCGCTTTAAAAATAAATAAATTAGGTTCTACCAGAGACAGCCGCAGACCTACTAAATATACACAAAATTTCATAAGAATCGGTCGATCCTAGAATTTAATGAATTAGATTACACCCATCACACAAACATATTTGTCTTGAGTGGAAATCGAACCGACGACCTTCGGCGTAGTCTGGGCTACTAAACTACTAAATAAACATGCTAATCAACATTTTGATCAAAAAATATTATTGAAGGATATTCGTTTATTGACAGATAAAGATAAAGATAATTTATTTTTGCAAATATGTGTAACATTAAAAGATGATAAAAACATATTATTAACAGGTTCAGCCATATTTTACCATGTAGGCATGCAATAGTTACACACATCAAAAGTGTCTAGGGATCAAGCATTTTTATGCGGATTTCTTGAGATTGAGATGTGGCTTTGTAATAAATTTATGATTTTATAAATTTATATGGATCCTTTTTGGTGCATTTCATAATTTGAATCAGGAACTGTGAATCAAATTCGAGTAAAAGATGAAAATCAGCTGTCAATATTTTCCCTATAAAAACATACAACGCATTGAAGACATTATTAGTGCTACTGTTTCCCTACTACTGATTAAAACCAACGTTATTATGGAGCGGCGACGTCATTTAAGCAGGGAAGAAATGCTCAGAGCCGTGGGAATGATAGAAGCTGGTTCCCGGCAACGTACTGTGGCTTTAGCTCTGAATACAAGTCAGAGTGTTATCAGTCGACTTTGGACACGTTACCGAAGCACTGGTACCGTGGCTGAGCGCCATGGAGGACGGTATCGCTGCACCACACGGAGACAAGACCGATACATTCAAATCTTAACTCGAAGAGCTCCAACATAACCGCCATGATGTTAGCCGTGAGGCTTCATCACTCTTCAGGGAACTTAATTAGCGACCAAACAGTCAGAAACCGCTTGCATGAAGTGAACCTTCATTCCCGAAGACCGCTACGGGTACCACCTATAGCAATGCACAATCGTAGGATTCGATGTCAATGGGCTCTTGAACACAGAAATTGGGCAGAAGAACAATGGCGTTTCGTGTGCTTTTCTGATGAGTCTCGTTTTGGTATGAGACCGGATACAAGACGTATACGACACTGGAGAACCCCTGGACGACAACAGCGATTAAAATCCTGCCAGGAAGTCCATCCTTATAGTGGTGGAACCATCATGGTATGGGCGGGTATTTGGATCGGCGGAAGAACTGAGTTGATTTGGATCAGAGGCAACCTCAACGCTCAAATTTATGCTGAGACGATTGTATCAGACGTCATCGTTCCTCTACAAGTGCAAATCGGTCCCTTATTTCAGTTAATGCATGATAATGCACGACCGCACACCGCAAGAGTTGTAAGACAGACTCTCGCCGCAGCTAACATCAATGTCCTGCCCTGGCCTGCTCAGTCGCCAGACTTGAACCCGTTTGAGCATGCATGGGATATGCTACAGAGAAGAGCTCTGCCGAATATGGAGGGTATCCAGTCGCAAGAAGACCTTTTTTTGTTGTTGCAACGAACATGGGCGGCCATTCCACAGCGTGATTTGGATGAACTCATTTTGAGTATGCCAAACCGATGTTCTTGTGTTGTTAGTGTTCGCGGTAGAAACACGGATTATTAATTGTTTAAGTTACCCAATAAAATTTTAAAGAAAACTGTTATTTCAGTCTTTTTTTCGAACTTTAATGTTAGTGGTTCAAATGTCAAAAATCCCTTTATTAGGAAAATGGCAAATTTCTTTATTAATGCAAAGGTGACTTGGTTTATCGTTACTGTGACAAACGAAAACACTTTATTTGATGAATCCTTAAAGAAAATTTTAATTAATATCAATCAGGAGAAAAGTTATTGCAAAAATATATGTTGATCCCTTGACACTTTTGATGTGTGTATTTGTTATACAAGAGTGCAAAGTTGCTTTTTAACCGCGTGTTCAATTTTGACGACCGAGCAAGCGAAGGATTCTAAAATTGAATCACGAGCGCAGCGAGTGATTCAAAATTAGAATCCTGAGCGTTAGCGAGGGAATCAAAAGAGCACGAGGTGAAAAATCTTTGCACTCGAGTGCAACACGTAACTTTTCATTCCACCTCAGCGAGGAAATGACTAAATGCAAAAAAAAAAACGTTTTCTGAGAAAGTTTTGGCTCCTTTTGCTAGTCGCCACGTGTTGAACATATCGTACTGTTTTAAATACTTCTCGCGTGATTGTTGAGAGAGAAAGCTCATTTGCGCATTATTTACAGTTTCGGTCAATTCTGTTGGCGTCAAACAAACCTCGTCGCTAGAACACTCATTTTAGTTTTTTCTCTTGTTTTCAAGTTTCTTGTTTTTAATATAAGGTTTAACAATGACGTGAAAAAATGCCGCGTAAAGAACCGCGTACAAAGCAAATTGAAAAAAGAACACCAAGAAGGTTCCGAGTCTGAGTTTTTAACAAATTAAAAAAAAGTTGTATGATATATTCGGCACCATAGAGGTAGCAGTAAATAGGTTAAATGTTTTTTCTAATTCACAAACTTAGTGCACACCATGTTCTAAATTCAATTTACTTTATCCTCTAGAGAATAAAAACGGCTTTTCCACTCAGATATTGAAGATTAAAAATACTCTTTCCGAGATGGTGGGATGAAAAGGACATTTAACCTACTACCACCAAATGTTTACCTTCAGGATAGCAAGTGTATATCACTTTCTTCTTCTTCTGACTGGTACAAGGATCAAGGTTTATATTTTCGTCAGTTACGTATTTGCTGTATCCTGCTATTGCAAACAGGTAATCAACATCTTTGATGCAGGCGGCCGAGGTCAACACAAATTCACTTGTGACCAATGCTCCCCCGCATAGCCAGAAGTCGTAACCAAGTTTTGATACCGGTGCTTTGACGAAGTACACCTGCGAAGTATTTTTTGTTGTTAATGAATATTTGATTGAACGAAAATACTATATTAATACCATGTCTAATACTAACATCAGCAGCAGTGCCATTTAATAAAGTTCACCCCGTGTAAAAGTAGATAAAGTGAAGGCAAATTGAGCTGTCATTCCATACTAATGTTGGCGTCCGGTACCTACTAATAAAGAAAACATTCGACACATTTTTTTTCTTTTTCATATTAATAGAAAACTGCTTAGATTAAGCGCATTAAAGTTGAGGAGAGGGGGCTTGTAACGTCATTATCTATACTAATATTATAAAGAGGAAAGGTTTGAGTGTTTGTTTGTTTGCATTGAATAGGCTCCGAACCTACTGGACCGATTTGAACATTTCTTTCACCGTGGGGAAGCTACGCTGACCCCGGATGACATAGGCTACTTTTTATCTCTGTATTCCCACGGGAACTACGCGGGTGAAACGGCGTGAGGTCTGCTAGTCTAGTATAAAGTGTACTAGCTAGTGACGTCATGCGACATTTTGACTCCATCATTTTGATTTTATCGCCGTTATTTTTTGATTATGTAAAAAAAGAAAAAATGTGTGTCGATTTTTTTCTTGTAGGTATTCTACATGAGGGACTAAAAACTATAATTTTATCACAGATCCCATTAGGTTTTGCTACCGAGAATAGTAGCTTACAGGACCTACTTAGGAATAATGTAGCTTTATACCAGTGAGAAACTTTTAGAATTAGATCATTCGTTTAGAGGAGATTACCCTCTTAATACAAACTTACAAACTACTACATTTTACCAGTTCATATGTATCAAAGTATATTAAAAGCTAGTAAAGCATCTGTTGGCAATGTTCTTTGGATCCCGACAAATCACAGCTCAAGCTATTCAATATGTCTGTATTGATATAAACGCGATATCTTGTTAGCGTGCCTAGTACGAATGCTTGACGTAATTTATATAACGTCAAATCCAAACAATGACATTTTTAAACATGAAAATACCTACAACTTTTCTGTTGTATTTAGGTTTAAACTGTTTAAACTCGTGTGTCAAGCAAAATAAGTATTCAAACATAAATTAATATTTAATGCGAAATATAATGCATACCTACATAGGAATACATAGGACGCCAGCACATCAAGTTACCCCAATGTGTCAAATTTCTTTAATCGTTTTTCAACTTTATGTCAAACAGTATAAGGTTCATATTCAATTGGGAAAATTTGACACATTGGGGTAACTTGACGTGCTGGCGTCTGTACTTAGGTACTATTGGATTGGATTTAACTATTGAGATTTAATAATTCATAAACAATCGCATTATATTTCGCATTAAATATTAATTTATGTTTGGCATAGCATAGGCCATGTCCATAATATCTACTATAAATTACCCGAAATAGTAAAGAATTTGAATAAAAATAACATCTTTATCAATAAATTGAAGCTTTTTCTAATAAACAAATGCTACTATAGTTTAGATGAATACTTAAATCATAAATAATAAGCAACTTGAAACCTTTTTAATTCTATAAAATTCACAGCAGTGCTCATCCTCGACAGGGTCCATATAACTTATCTTTTATTATTTTTCTCACCAACTTTTAACACATCATGGTACGCAATAAAGAATCGACAATTAAAAATAAACTGTCAAGGAAACTAGAACAATTATCACAGAAAAATCTTTACTTACTACGTATGGTTTCTCAGCACTCACTTGGAAACCGTGTTGAATTCTTCTTTCACCATTAGACACTAAAATAGGTTTAAAGAATTTTTATTCTCATAAGAACAATTATTACAGTTCACTTAAAATGAGATACTTACACATTAATTTGTTATTAGTATTACATTGTTCACATCTGGTGTGTTGGTGACGTTATAGGTTATAAACATGTTTTTTTAATTTAGATTTACCTGAACATATTAATATTTTCACATTTCTTTAATTCTTCGGGTAAATCGTTAAACAGCTGTGCTCCTTCAAACAGTATTGTTTTTTTGCCGTAATTAGTTCGTGTGCGTGCGGTCATTAGTTGAAACCTGTTTTTACTTCTAGTATTATATGTTGTTGCCTTTTTACGTAATTGAATGTTTGATTGTACAGAATTCGTGGTGATTTTTTTTAATGAGAATGCAGGTGTAGTATGTGTAAAGGTGTTTGAGATTTAGTAGCTTTGTTTTTTCGTACCTGTTACGTGCCCTGCCTACACCAAAACGGCTGAATAGCGACATGATAGCTATTTACGTACAATGGATGTTTCCACGCAAAATTGCTACACGCCGACTCTGCTGACTCGACGCCTCGTGCATCGTCGGCCACCTACTTCCATTCTGATGACAGCGCATCCGCAAATTCGCAATAGTTTAGAATTATATTTTTGGTAACAATTAGTTAGGCACTTTTTGAACTAGCATCGTCAAAGTCTAGACGTAAGATTAACTATAAGTCAAATATTGTAATTTTACATAATTAAACTTTTCTTTAAATTATTTTCGGTTTTTTTTAAGTCCTCCGGCTGTCACCTTCGTAATTTACCTATAGTTTTTTTTTTGAAAATGATAATATTAATCGATTAAAATAACCCAACATAAATGCTCATGGTAAATACCACCCATAATAATAAAAGACAAGTGTAAACTTAATAATTATCTGATCACTTTGTAGATAGGTAAACATTCATTTAAAATTTTTTGAACACCCTTAAAAGTGCCTCGAAAAGAACAATAAACCCTCGGTACTGCTGTTATTAGTAGACTGTCGCTGTATTTAGCTGCATCCGCTTACACTGGAAGCCAACTCCAACATTGATTGATTTATTTACATGTCGACGTCAGCGATGGCTGAGCGATGAGTTGACACCGATAGGGGTTTCGTGGTACCGAGTTCATAACGTGGAATAACAATCTTCATTGCATTGCAGTAATAACCGCACTTAACATTCGTAATCACAAAACATAACTCAAATAGGTAAACTGACAGTTTCGTACTGAATGCGTGTCTTCGTTCGTGCTTCAAATCAACCTTAGCTCTGCCCAGCTCCCACACAGCAGCATGACTCTGTCCACGTGACATTACAAAAACACATTCGCGCCATTTTCAAATGACCAGCAACGTCACGCTGGTCACCATAGACTCTGTACTAAGTTAATCAACTTCACAACTTTTTATTCAAGAATATCGATTCCTGTGACATAGATAATAATAAATCCTAAAACTAAGTACATTGTCCCACAAAACTGCTTACGCATTTAAACTGTGAGATCGCTGAGTCTCTTTAACAATAAACTTAACATCATGTAGGTACATCAATAACCCCTACTCATACTTTCTATATTCATAGTTGGGAAAAGGCTGGCCAGATGAGATAGATGAGTTTGGTATAGGGAAATGACTAGCACAAGTTTTTTTTATCCGGTTTACTGAAGGCCACGTAGTTCAAAACGTTCAAAAACTAGTTGCAATCTCATCTCAGCAACAATCAATGTTAAAAAACATCATTTTACAAACATTTAAACTCACATACATACACAAACAGCCGCCAGCGGCTACCAGGCATGGCAGGCCATACAAATCTGTGCAAGAATTGAACCTGAGACGCATTCCAACAGCCCAAGCCACTGTACTAATTGTGCCGCCTATTAATATCTGTATGCGAATAGGACATTTTTTTTGATAGATTGAAACAAAATGATAAGATTGCTTTTTAAAATACGGGAGGTGCCTCCTAACGTCGACTTGTCTTAATTGTTTCCAAAAGATAATTCTACATCCATACTTACCATGCAAAATTATAAACAAAAACACTGTTTCTGACGTTATCGTAAACATTTTAAACTGTCCTTGAATTCTTGAACAAGATTGTGAAAATGTAATTTTAATTTGATTGTCCGTGACGAATTTTGTGATTTTATTGAGTTTTTATAATTACTTGGCTTTTCCGATAAACTTATTCTGTTAAGGTTTTCTATGTTAGATAGAACACAATAGTATATGGTTTCATATATAACATTATGTATTCTAGGAGAGGATATTAATTTCGACTTTATAGGATTCCTTACCTCAGAATGAAAAAGAACCCTAACAGAACTATGTATTATTTATTTACTAGCTTTTAAATATAAGATAATGATAAAGATAGTTTATTTGTCAAAACATGAGTAAGCAGTACAAAAACTGGGTTGCAAAGCATGGTATTATTAATAAAAGAAATGTCCTAACACGTTTTGCCTAAAATAGACGTACAAGTTTTTTAAATTGTGACTCATTTTATTCGAGATATAGTTATATTATAGATATGGTTACATAGTTTCATATATTAAATGTCAGTTTTTTTTACTATTTCTTGTTTGTCCGCGGGTTCGTATTTCCCTATTTGCACACGCATGATTTTATTTTTAGTATACCTACATTGAAATTTCATGCTAGGACAAAACTTGTTACTTTCAGTTTTATTCTGTGTTAAAAAAAGGTTATTAAAAGTACTCGATCATCTCGATCATTGCATTACAAAATTTCAGTTTGCGAGCAAATTAGTAATAAGATGGCAGTTATATATACATGGCGTTGTGACCAGCCAGTCGATGTCCGAAAAGGCACGACTGGCTGGTCACAATGGTGTGCTGGTGCCTACACTAACGTATGGAAGTGAATGTTGGGCGTGGCAAAAGAGACATGAAAGTAGAATAAATGCTGTAGAAATGCGTTCCTTGCGAAGTATGTATGGTGTAACAATGAATGACAGATTGAGGAATGATGTGATAAAGCAACGTTATGGTTTAAAAGTAGATGTAGTAACAAAATTAAAAAGAGTATACTTAGATGGTTTGGTCACGTTGAAAGGATGGATGAAAGGCGACTAACAAAAGGTATTTACAAGGCAGATGTAAGTGGGAACGCCGGGAGAGGACGCCCTAGAAGGACACACACAGACCTTATTGGTGAGGTTCTTCAGAAAGGTCAGGTGCGGGCTTATTCCCAACGGCCCCCACTAAAACTGCCACCACTGGTGGTCGTTGGGATAAAATTTTACTTTTGTTCCCAACCGCCACCACTGGGGGCGGTTGGGAACAAATAAATAAATAAAACTTGAATTATTTTTTTGAATTTATTATTGTAGTATTTATTTGGTATGCAACTCATATAATTTAAGACATGATAAAATACGTACTTCATTATCCTTTCCTGTTCAAGTGGCGACTCGTATCAATGGTTTTAGGGGACAGTACGAATAATGGGAACGTCATAGTAACAATTACGCTAAGTGCGGTTCTAATAACATTATGCTGTGATTTACAACTGCAAACTCAAACCTTAACCCCGAGTACTTTGCTTTTGTTATACCAATCGGTTATCCATTTTTGTGGTCTTATTTTGTAGAAGTAGAACAAAAGAAATTTGAAATGTTGGACCCGGGTGTTTTATTACCTCTTCTAATGCTTGCCGACTAATTGTTTATTCCTAAATATATTCATAATACATAAATATTTACAACTAAGAATATATGTAAATAATAGAACTAATGCAGTTATACATATCGGGCTGTTTACCGGGCATCCTGTCAGATTTCGGTGGAGCAAGTACTTCCTCAGGGAATATACATTTGAATTTTATTCAAAGAAATGGTGGTGTTGTTTTACTTCATGCTTGGCATATATTACTAAGCGCAAGCATAAAAGTGGGCTTATTATGTGGGAGTGTGTGGCAAGAAAGAAAAATAATTGCAAAGGAGTCATCAAAATTAAAGTAAGAACCCTACCACCCCTGTATAGCTTGGTACCAGAAAATTTAATAGGTGGAACAGCTACTTCCAAGCCGCCATGAAGACCACCAGACTAGTATTACCATCAGCTAAACTCAAAGGTTGCTACACACACGAATTCAACTTGATCGCTGGGGATATACAAAAGCGCCGAGAAGTAGCTTTAACAGCAGCTTTGTTCTAACTCCCACCAATGATGGCAGTTTGGTGGTGGTCGATGAAAATAAAATTAAAAGTTTTATTATGTCTCATCGACCGCCACTGGGGGCGGTTGGTAACAAATATAAAATTTTGTTCCGACGACCACCAGTGGTGGCAGTTTTAGTGGTGGCCGTTGGGAATAAGCCATTATTTATTTATTTGTTCCCAACCGCCACCACTGGGGGCGGTTGGGAACAAAAGTAAAATTTTATCCCAACGACCACCAGTGGTGGCAGTTTTAGTGGTGGCCGTTGGGAATAAGCCCAGGTGCGTAGTACTCGCAACCGGCGTGTGTGTATGACAACATGTATGAATGTAAACGAAGCAAAAGAAGTATGTAAGAATCGTAGCATATGGCGCTCTGCAGTTTCTGTCTACCCCCATGGGAAAAAGGCGTGAGTTTATGTATGTATGTATGTATGGCAGTTATATCTTCACAGCGCTAACGTTTTCTCATCACTTTGGTCTAATTATTACAGTATGGTCGTGTATTTGTGTTAATTTATTTATAAATGTTGTATTTACATTGTATTTTTAGGTCATAAATTATTACACGAAAACATGTAAAATAAAAATGATGTATTGATATTCTTTTATTTTATTTATTTGTTTATTTAAAGTAATTAAAACTATACGCACAAGTAAACGAAAGGCGGACATACTCATTTCACTTTCATATTCTAAAATTTGAAGTAGGTGGGTCCCGTCTTTGTCTGTACGTTTACCAAAGGTTGATAGATATCAAATGCCGTTGGCATTACCTAAATCCGATTGTATACATTAGTGTACTTCAAATACTACTTAGAAGCGATAGGTCGTCTCTTCACGAGACCAGGGCCTCAAGTCTGCTATTACAATAGTGTCAGAATGGTCTATCATTGATTTCATAATTGTTGATTTTGACAAGTTTGGTAATCTACTAATACAATGGCGTCATTATGACTTTCCAATGATCGACCACTGACACTCCATTGAAAGAAATGACAAATGGTAATCTCGTACATAATGACAACTGAATGACTGACGTATACGGTAATCTGCTAATATTTTGACAGTTGCTTTGATCAGTGACCGACCACTGTAACGTCATTGTGCAATCATTGCTTTTATTTCGTTACGCGTCCATAGAGAAGGGTTGAAGTTGAAGTTATTTCGTTACGCAGCTCGTCGGTTGACAAATATTAATGATCTGATTAATGAGAATTGATTAATTACCTAATTATTATCGAATTACTTGGATAATAATATCTCTAATAATCATTAAAAATACTAAAGCATTTTGATACAGATACAAACATGAAGTGGGTCAAGTTGGGGTCAAGCAACCCCTTTCGGCTGCATTGGGAACTAAGTTTTGCAACCCAGTTCAGTTTCATAAGAAGTTAAAATATTGAGGCAAAGAAAAATAAGCTACGCGCAAAGCATAGTGTTTTTCCGCCTAATAGTATAAGATGTATTGATTAGTCATTATTATACTCTTTGGATTAGTCTGTTAGTCCAAAAAAACGGTTTAAAGTTTAAAAATGTTTACTTGTATTCCAAGACTTTCAACTTTCAACCAAATATAGTTTTCCAAAACAGGACGTGCCTGAAGTTAAACTTTTAATATTTAATTTTGTCTTTGACAATGAAGTTATTCATCCTAACAATGCATTAACAAAAAAAAATCTGTTATAATTTTTGATTAAGCAAGATGCGTCCATAGCACCTTTATATCTAACAAATGAAGTTAAATAATACACTTAATACCGGCCTCTAAAAATAAAAAAACAGATAAACATTACTTGGCAGCTTAGATAATATACCTCTAGATCGAGCCACCGCGTGGCCGCACATGAGACAGCAATATAAAAGTTCAGTATTGCTATTCCTTAAAAAAGTCCCAAAATACGACCAAAATTCTACTTAACTGCGGGTTCCAATTTTAGCACTTTTATAAATTATAATTTACGTATTCAACGTGGTAATTTGAGTGTAGAAGTATCCATGTGTGGGAAAATATAATTTCACATAAAATACCTACTTTCAATCTTAGAGCTGGTTCACATTAGGTCGGACCGACAGTTTCAGCTCAACCTTGATTCTCACAAATAAAATACACTACTACCAGGTGAAGCTTGATGTGTGTACATAGAAGTAACTCTTTAGAAGAACACAACATTATTTTTTCGCGTTTTATTTATCATTAAAATATATTGAGGTATGGCTGACATCCAGTGTGACATTGACATTGCTGTATTATAACTATTGTCCTTTAGACAAAACCAAATTATTATGAAAATTTCTATTAAACTTAACATTTATTTATAAAATGAATTCTTACTTCCAAATATCTATACACGATTGCCTTCAAGAGTAAAACTTAATGATTGTCGAAAGGGCTCTGTTCGTTCGTACAAATGTTCACTTAAACTGGAAAATAAGGGTTCGCCCACAAATTTGTGTGTGTTTAGCCACCATAGATTTATTTCATTATTAAGCCAACCTTTTGAACATTAGGCCTGACAGTTAGGGGAAAAGATGTGAAACGTGTAGCAACACAGTAAGTAAGTACTCCTAGGTTATGTGGTATAAGAAATTAAGTTTACTTTAAGAAATCTTCCATATTTTGGTCTGAAACCCATGACAATAAAAGCGCACAAATGTATAAATTCAATAATCATACTATAACACTAACCGTATTGAATACTTTCAAATGAAAAGTGATTTCGTTATTAGCCTTTTCTGTGCGGCTTTTACAGCCTATTATACTGCATCCTTCCATCGTAGAGCATACACCATACATTGAACACTTAACTAATGGAGTCCATTTCTTATTAAATTACTCAAACTATTACAAACATTGCAAAAACCATCCGAAAACTTAAATTAAATCGAGAGCAATAATAAACGTGACAGTGACAGCACTTTGTTTGGCTAACATTCAAAAGTTAGCCATGCAAAAATACGGCACGCCGTAAGGGACAGAAGATACGATGCTTTGTCTCAATTTTCCTACGAAATTTGTATTAATGCGTCTTACTTTCACACTTCATACTGTAAATTGGGCTACGTCTAGAGGTATATAGTCTAAGCTTGGCAGCTTGGCAGTAATGTCACATTTGACTTTGATAGTTAAACAGATACAATATTATTAAGTTTCATAGTTTCAAATTTATCGTTACGCATACATTTAATGTTTTGTGTTTAAGATTGCATAACACGAATAAATAATAAATATCAATGAAATCTGACATAAATATATGAACAAACATCGTAGTAGTTTTTCGAAAGTCGTTTCTACCAACGGGTTTTATAATAATGGCAACACTACCGAGTCATTATGACACAATTCTATTACGAGACCACTGACCCATCAATGATCGACCATTATGAATTAGCAGATTACAAACTTTTAGCAAAATGACAATGGGATCGTGTTGGAATGACAATATTTATAAAAATAGCAGAATTGAGGCCCAGGGCCTCAATTCTGCTATTACAATAGTGTCAGAATGGTCTATCATTGATTTCATAATTGTTGATTTTGACATGTTTGGTAATCTACTAATACAATGGCGTCATTATAACTTTCCAATGATCGACCACTGACACTCCATTGAAAGAAATGACATAAATGGTATTCTCGTACATAATGACAACTGAATGACTGACGTATACGGTAATCTGCTAATATTTTGACAGTTGCTTTGATCAGTGACCGACCACTGTAACGTCATTGTGCAACCATTGCTTTTATTTCGTTACGCGTCCATAGAGAAGAGTTGAAGTTGAAGTTATTTTGTTTCGCAGCTCGTCGGTTGACAAATATTAATGATCTGATTAATGGGAATTGATTAATTACCTAATTATTATCTAATTACTTGGATGATAATATCTCTAATAATCATTAAAAATACTAGAGCATTTTTAAATTTGTAACGGATTCAAACATGAAGTGGGTCAAGTTGGGGTCAAGCAACCCCTTTCGGCTGCATTGGGAACTAAGTTTTGCAACCCAGTTCAGTTTCATAAGAAGTTAAAATATTGAGGCAAAGAAAAATAAGCTACGCGCAAATTATAGTGTTTTTCTGCCTAATAATTTAAGATGTATTGATTAGTCTGTTAGTCCAAAAAAACGGTTTAAAGTTTAAAAATGTTTACTTGTATTCCAAGACTTTTAAATTTCAACCAAATATAGTTTTCCAAGACAGAACGTGCCTGAAGTTAAACTTTTAATATTTGTCTTTGACAATGAAGTTATTCATCCTAACGTTGCATTAACAAATAAAATTCTGTTATAATTTTTGACTAAGCAAGATGCGTCCATAGCACCTTTTTATATAACAAAATGAAGATAAATAATAAACTTAATTTAAAAATAAAAAATTAAAAAGAGATAAACATCACTTGGCAGTAATGTCACATTTGACTTTGATAGTGAAACAGATAAAATATTATTAAGTTGCATAGTTTCAAATTTATCGTTACACATACATTTAATGTTTTGTGTTTCAGATTGCATAACACGAATAAATAATAAATATAAATTAAATCTGGCATAAATATATGAACAAACATCGTAGTAGTTTTTCGAAAGTCATTTCTATAAACGGGTTTTATAATAATGGCAGCACTACGGTGTCATTATGACACAATTCTATTACGAGACCACTGACCCATCAATGATCGATCATTATGAATTAGCAGATTACAAACTTTTAGCAAAATGACAATGGCATCGTGTTGGAATGACAATATTTATAAAAATAGCAGAATCGAGGCCGGGGTCGAGTCTACTATTGCAATCGTGTCTCAATGACCGGTCAATGATCGATTTTTGACGTATAACGTCAAACTTATGACACAGTCATTTCCCATACAAAAACTGTCAAAGTTGTCAAATATTCGATCAATGATCGGTCATTGAGGCACGATTGCAATAGTAGACTCGAGCCCCTGAGGGCTGGCTTTTATTTCGGTCAGAGAATCAGCATTGCCATACAACGTGGCAATGCGGCCAGTCTTCTGGGCACTTTTCCCGTTGACTGCAGTGTGGATGATTTTTTTGAAGCCCTATAATTGTTTCACTGTTGTTTTGTTTATTTATTTTTTAGGTGTGTAGATAAAAGTTACTAATATTCGTTGTTTCTACGACTTTTCATATTCCAGTTCTATATAAATAAAAGAAGAGAATAAATAAATAAAATTATTATGTAAGTCATTCAAACAAAATCAATTCTTCATTAAGAAAGAGGCTTTTGAAATCGCAATTTAAACACTGGTTCACTAATAGAGCTTAAGTTAGGGTTTGGTTTGTCATTAAATATATCCTTTGGAAGTTCTTCTTCACTTTTAAAATCTGAAAGTACTTCATATGGAAGGGGATCCGTTTTCGATAGACGCTCTTCAATTGGTGAATGTTCAATATCTGGTGGAGGCCGAGCTACAATTGGTGAAGGTCTACTTATAGTTGGTACAGGCCCCATTATTGGTGGAGGATCCATTCTAGGTACAGGTCTTAAGATTGGTGGCGATTCCATTTTCATTTGAGGCCTCATTAATAGCGCATGTTTCATTTTAGGTAGAGGTCTTAAAATTGGCGGAGGTTCCATTTCAGATGGAGGCCTCTTTCTGAGTAAAGGTCTTTTCCTTAGCGGCGGTCTTCTTTTTGGAGGAATGCCTATTTTTAATGAAAATCTATCGTGTGATTTTTGCTCCTCTTGTTCTGAATCTTGTTTTACAATGGTTGCATACCGGTCTTTCTTTTTCGGTTGTAGTCTATCACGTGCGGCGGGTTTTTCATTATCTGCTGGCCTGTAAGTATTTTTAAAATCATACATTTCGAGTTGTACTTTATCATCACTTATTAAGCGCGTATAATGCCCGTTAAGCAGTAAGTGGATAATTTGTTCCATTGAAATAAATTTTTCATCGAAAGTTTTTTACTCCTGACTATGAATATGCCTCAAAAGGAAACGGCAACAATTCATAAAGCTTGTTGTGTAAAATACCACTCGGATACAGAAACTTATTCATTCTATATGCAATGTAGGAAGCAGATTATGATAAATATATTATATTTATAGTAAAATGGACCTAATATGAACTATTACTAGTATAATTATATTATAGATATAATTATCCTAATCTGCTTCCTACACTTATTCATTTAATTTATTTGGGGTCAACACAGTATTTCAATTTTATTTTTTTCTTTAAAAGAAAAGAAGAGAAAAACAAGTATTAAGGCTTCTGTCTTTTATTTTTATTAATCACCAAAACTAATGTCAATCTTTGTAATTCCTACAGAATATGTTAGTTAGGAATACCTAAAAAATAAAAAAAAATTGCAGATTATGAATACATAATCTGCAAATTTTTATTACTCTTTTAAATTCACATTGTTTCTAATAAAAATTAAATGATCTCGTAAAGCAGGGCTTCCTCTCTCCTAACGTTTTGCTGTTCCCTGCCCTGCCATAATGATCTCATTTATAAAGTTACCATCTAAGAATACTTAAGGAAAGCTTTAAAGTTATTAAGTACTGAGAATAGAATTATGAAATATTTTGTGTATAGGCCACCCAGTAAGTCTAAGAATCTGACGTAAACTAAAACAACCAATAAAATAGATAAATACGTAAATAAAATATAAATACCAAATATTACTATTATAATGTTACAATTTAAATTATTATTTCTCTTAGTAAAAAGCGCCTTCATCCTCTCTCCTACTTATACAACTTTGCTGTGCCCGATAGGGTCCATTATTGATTCGATGTTATTAACATGTAACCAACTATTATGTACACATTATGGAATGCAATAAAGTATTGAGTATAGTGAGTATAGCTCTAGCAGTTCATTTTTCTTTGTTCGATATGTTTCGAAACACTTACCCATCAGGATGATCTTTCCATGATACATAACTTTCAATAGTATCGAAACCTTTTTCGCTTGCTGGGCTGTCGCACAATAGTGCTTTTCTGTGAAGCCGAATACTTTAAGTTAGATAAATGTCTTAATAGATTTTAAGACTGCCTGGGTTTTATAGTGGATGTAACCGGTATTGCTAATCGTAATAGCCTGGGTTCGATTCCCAAGTCAGGCAAAGTGTTATTGAGTTTTTCCATCAGCAGGTTTTTTTTCCTGGAGTCTGGATTTGTGCCCAGTTGATGGTAGAGACATTATGTGGCCAAAAAATATGACATCAGCCAGTTACTGTCCCACTTCAGGGTAAAGGATTCTTCTTATACAGAGAAGGCACGAGCATTGATTACTACGCTTCCTGAAGGTGTGTTGGTAAGTTCAAATTTGTATTTATTACATGTATAGGTTTTCCCTCGTTTTATACATATCAGTTAAAAAAAATAAGAATATATTAGTAGTTGCTTGGATTTAAACCCGAAACTTCCTGCTTGAGAGACAAAGTCTTAACCACAAGTTCATCAAGGCAATTTTAAGGTCTAATATACAACTTAATGATTTTTTTATACGGTTTCATCTACTCACCTAGTACTCACAGATTCATTCTGCCCTCTCAATCTATTAGCTTTTTTGTCACCTAAAATACAACCAATAAAGGCTCCGTTACACATGGTGCTGGTGTATAAATATGGCCCAATACATTTACCGTCTTCATTTATTTTAAAAACAGAAGCAACACCAATGAGAACTTCTCTTTTACCCACCCACGTGACTAGTGGACCTCCATGGTCATTCTGCAAACAAAAAGATGTAAATGATAATGTATTTTAAGATGTAGAAACTCATGAGCAATTTGGGGCACTTATTAATATAGGAAACTCTGATCTCATAATACTAGTAAAAAAATAAATTGAAAAAGTGTTTGTGAAAACCTATTTACAGAAATATATATAATTTATCATTTAAGTATCACAACAAGTAAGTTGCTTACCCTGCAGCTGTAATAAAGCATTAGAGTTATCCATTTGTACTTACTTGACAAATTCCGCTTCTACGACTAAAATTTTTGTTTGGTTTTAAAACATTGCTGAAATCAATTCTATCAACAGAATCATTTGCTTTAGGAATATCAGTTCCGTTATCAATATCTGTTTCGTTATAAATATCCATTTCATTCCCAAAATCTGTTCTTTTAACAGGTGTATTTGTGTCATTATTGTTGGTTGCGTGTAAACTCATACGTTTGCGTGTATCAGATTCAGAGCGCCACAATGGATCCATTTGTTCTTGCTCTGGAAGATTTGATACAGCTTCAACAGCTTCGCCTTCACACTAAACAAACAAAACGTTATTTTTAAGGTAGCAACTAGGCCATCGGCCTACTTAATATTGAATGGTCGTAAGCACGTCAATCCGATGATTCGGCTGCCGATTGGGCTGGATTGTCGTCCTATCGGTCTATAAGAGCGTGCAGGTAAGAAGGAACGTTATCAGTGCACAGCTGGATATGCGCCAACACACTGGTGTACATCGATTTATTATTGATATTTACACATTAACTAAGTTTGCGCTGATAGCAAAGTTAACTTTCTAGCGAGCAAAATCTGTCTTACGACAATAAAGAACACATTTAAGCGATAACCTTGTGTAATAATTATTTAATTAATTTACGACTCTAGAAGTGCTAATGAGTTGCTCTCACAATTTACCATACCCCACACTATTATTTCACATAGGTAGGGCAAATCTTCGGATCGTTAATTTTGACCCAGCTTGGCAAAGAACTGGCTAATACTCGAAGCCACTGACCCCAAAACAGTACTCATGAATACAGTACTGATATATGTGTGTATGTATATACTATCTCAAATAAAACTGATTTGATCTCTAAATATGTTTATGAAGAACTTTGGCTTCTCAGACACAATTATCATTTCAGGAATTTGCTGTTCAAACTGTTTTTGACGACCCCATTTGTTCATGTTTAGTGTTTGTGTTTTGTTTGTTTGTTCATTTGTTTGTTTGTGTTTTTATATCTTTAAATAAGCATTTGTGTTTTATTTCGTAAAATAACTTATTATTTATTTATTAATTTTCTTCCTTTTCAATCCTTTACTAGCTGACTATGCATACTTCGTTCCTCCTTAGAATCAGTCAATTATTTTTGTGTAGTTATTTTATTAGTTTAAGTCCTTTTCTGAGAGCTACTAGTACTTAAATCTACGAACAAAATTTCATAATAATCGAACTAACCATTTTGGAGGAGTTTTGTTATAGACACACGAGAATTTTATATACCTACTAGATTTGTGCATCGTATTGTAATAACTGAATTATGTCATCCTAGTCTCTGTTAAGTTTGCCTGACTGTTATTCGGTCAGAATTATGTAAATATATAGAAACTGCTTACTAGTACACCCTGTGAGCCCATTGACTTCTGGTTCTGCGTGATGCAATGGTTCCGCAATGGCTTCTGGTTCTTCGAATATGGCAACCCATAATCATTTAAAAATCCAGGCTCTAAAGAACATATCATGTATTTCTCTATAGTTTTAACGATCTCAGGATAGTATTTATATTCTTGTTGACATTTATTTTTATCGTATAACATTGTAGTGGCGTAACGTAAATATTCTTGGTTGTAGTTTTTGGCATCGGCTTGCTGAAAATAACAGACGGTGTTAAAAAAAAGAAAGCGAAATCAAACAACAAAACGACAACAATATTATTACAGATATTATTTATCTAGCTCTGGAGTCAGGGCTTTACTTAAACTGTAATGAGTGTTATGCAAATAAACAATTCTTTTTCTTAATTAATATTACAAATATTTGGTTGTTCCGGTTCTGAATAGCTTGTGGCTAAAATAACTGCCGTTCAGGATGATAGAAGGTTAAACTACGCTTGAAGAGGTCCATCTCTATATGTGGGACCATTTATACATTTCAAGACCCATCCGTGCCTCGGAAAGCGCGTTGAGCCGTTAGCCCCGGCTGTCATTTGTAGTTTACGGCAGTCAATAATAAAACATAATAAATAATACACGCAAATAATATAATGTAATATTACATCATGTTAATATTAAAAATCACCTAATGTAAGTTTTTGTCCAATTTATGTACTATGTTGCCGTGCCCCAACCGGGTTTCATGTTGGAACTAATATAATTAAATGTAACAACAAATGTACCTACACATGAATGCAATAAACATTTTGAGTTTTGAGTTTTGAGTCACTACAGGTTGTCAGAAACCCGAAAATCTGACAATCAGTTAACCAAGGAGCATCGTGTTACCCAGGAACTGGGTTGTGGAGGTCAGACAGGAAGACACTCCTTGTTAATACTAGTATTCCAGCTGCATCCAGTTAAACTGAAAGCCGACCTCAGCATAGTTCGGGTCATGGGGTCCGAGTGCACGCAGCCTTTTCAAGGAGATTTCTCGCCGACTAGTCGACACTTCGCGTGACCAGCCTGCGTAGCATGAACACAATGAACACCGAAGAAACGCCCTTTGTCTACAGACGAATCGGCAAAGTGACAGATTATATAGACAGAAACCTCAATCTGTCAAATTTATTTCAATACACCTGCCTGCGTAGCATGAACACTTAATTTCTTTTCTTCCGAGACACGACAAAGACCGTTTCTTCGGTGTTCATGCTACGCAGGCAGAGGGCTGGCTTATTCTTTGGCCAAAGAATTAGCAATGCCATTCAACGTGGCAATGCTGCCAGTCTTCTGGTCACGTTTCCTGATGACAGCGATGGGGAGGAGTACTTTGACGCCTGAGTGTTCCGATTTTGTTTTTCCTAGAAGGGGAATTTTGTATTTTTTTTTCCTAACAATTTTTTTTGTATTACGAAATTTACGATATTTTTTTTTTGTATTTTTAGTTATTACGAAAATAAAATTTAAGTTGGGAAAAGACTAGGCAAATGACGGTTGATTCATTGTATTGTTTATGATGACTTTTATTGTAAACGCAACGTACGATATACAGGGTGTAACGGAAAGGGTATATACATCGGAAGGGCACGGATTCTCTTGGTGATAAGAAACGACATGGCAACGTTTTTATACATATACATACATAATTGTAAAGTTGAGCCCGCCCGCGCCGTCGCGCCTTCGTCGGTTAGGCAGAGCCTGATAGGTCTGTACTAGGCGCGCAGAACCCGAGATAGATATACTTGAACCTTGCCGGACAGGATTGTGACACGTTTGTTATGATTTTGCATTTAATAAACTGTCGATATTAAATAATATTTATTTATTTATTTATTTTTATTTATTTATTGAATAGGCTAGCCAACAATTTTTTACACAATATTTTTTCACAATATTATAATTTAAAGGCACATAGTTTACATTTAGAGTGCAACAATTACTTAGGGCTAACACCACATGCACTATTTTATTTTGTGAACACACATTATAAAAATTACAAAACAATTTAATGAGCTAATTAAAATGATAGAATTGGATTTTAAATCGATTGGAAAAAAAAACAATATTAACAGCTAAATAAATAAATTGGCATTATTTAGCTGTTATTATTGTTTTTTTCTTTCGTAAAGTTTCAAAGTTATTAGTTGTGAGCTGAAATTTTGAGGAAAGACTCGTTATTAAATACTCTATTTACCCTGTTTGTATGTATATACCCTTTCCGTTACACCCTGTAGAAGAAAGTTTTTTGTAGAGCAATGTTTTATCAAAGGTCACCCAAGACATAAGTTTGTGTGACGATCATGATCATTTGTTCTGTGCCTGGGCGTATTTTATCTATAACATGTGTTACTGATCGTAGCTACTGGAACTAAAACGCGCTGGTTTAAGTAACCAGAGTTTATTTTACAAACATTCACAATATCATGCAAACCAAAAGTCCAAGTCTAGCTTGCTGTCAGTCATATTAGAATTTAGCAAAGACATTCAATACCTATAGACCGGACATCACAAACAAAATTTTCGTCCGAAAATGTGTGTCCTGCCGGACACAAGTCTATGAATTTATTTTAGAAAGCTCCGCTGCCGCTCCAATATTCATATATTATTCTAGATGGCGTTACTTAGACATGGGATCAAAGACAATATCCGTATGTTTGTCAGTTCTTTAGTACTCATAGCACAAGCTCTGCTTAGTTTGTCACTAGATGGCGTTGTGTGAATGTTGTGGAATATTGATTTTTATTTATTTACCTGCCGCCAGAATTCCGTATGCCCCCAGCCCAACACCATAGCATCTACGTTGGTTGCCTGACGTTTAGCATCATAATTGATAGGTATAATACTTGGCAAGTACGAACAAATAACTTCGAACCTTGCATCGTCGAAATTGTAAGGCGATTCCACTTTGACCAATGCTATGTCTATATACGACCACTTTTCTACCATATCAAAGTCGAATTCGTAGCCTGAAATTACAAAAAGAACAAAATAAAAATAACAACTTGAGAGGTGTCAATTTAAGGGAAGACACCCGGATGAAACGAAGTTCCTTTCGATTGATTATTGAAGAAATGGTAAAATTCCTTCAAGTAAAATCCAAAGGAACTTCGTTCCATTCGGGTGTCTTCGTTACAACTTCCGGTCTTAATACTCTCTCTCTCTGTTCCTCTCTCCACCCCTCCCTCCCCCTCTCCCTCACAACTGGCACACACACAACAAACACACACACCCAACAGAGAAACACGCGCTCGCCGCACGGCCCACAACTACAGCAAAAAGTGTCGTAACAACTTTTTGTCTCATTTTTTCCGTCTAGCCCCCTTTCGAAACGCGCGATAAGGAACTTCGTTCCAATACCGACTTAATGTAAAAGCCTTCTCTACGGCGCAGAGTCGTGGTGCCTCTACAGACCAGATATTAGGAAACTTGACACATTTCATCTAAGGTGCCTGAGATCTATTTTATGCATAAAATGGCAAGACCGTGTTCCTGACACCGAGGTTTTGCGCCGTTCCGGTGTGTATGGCATAGAAGGTCTTCTCATGCAACGCCAACTCAGGTGGTGTGGAGATGTCCTTCGCATGAAGCATTACCGTCTACCCAAGGTGGTCTTCTACTCTGAGTTGTCGGAGGGTAAACGGAAGCATGGTGGTCAACATCTCCGCTATAAGGACGTGCTCAAGAGGCACCTTAACGCTTGCGATATTGATCACAAGGTTTGGGGAAAGCTCGCTCTACACAGGTCACGCTACTTGGCGCTCTACTATTTTCAAAAATGATAAAAGTTTCGAAAACAAGCGACTTGATACATTAAACGAAAAGCGCCAAAATCGTAAAGAGAGGCCTAAGCCATCCTATTCTTACACCTATAACTCTGCCGGCGAACTCTACTGCTTTACATGTAACCGGGTATTTAAAAGCAAGTTCGGCCTGGCCAGTCACATCAGGGCACACGAAAGAAGGAAATAGCTGCAAGGGTCGCCGTTATCGAAATCGGTAGGGAGGACTATAATGTAAAAGCCTAAGCGATGGTGAGGTATGACATGTCTCATTGAGGCTCACGGAGCAAGGCATTATAGTAGACTATACATAATCTTCTAATATTTAAACTTCTCGTGTCTCAGGTCAAGCTGTTTTGGGGGAGTTTTGTTACAGACATGTAAAAAAACTCCCCCAAAACAGCTTGACCGATTCTTTAAAATAATTGTGTGTACATTCAGTAGGTCTGTGAATAGAGCGAAAACTGTATTTCAAACCCCTAAGTGATGGAGTGATCTACCCCAATTTAAATTGATTTTAACCTTGTAAACGCCTGATTTTAAGTCAATTGTCGTGCCCCCAGCGCCCAACTTATAAATCGTCAATTATCATGTTGCCTGAATAGCTTATTTAATTTCATTTCATCATTTATTCATAAACAATTTACATTGTGTCGAATTCAAATATACATGCAAATACAAAAAAAACAGAAACAAGAAACAAATTCGGTTAAGGTGTCAAGCCATCTAATAAAATGTCCATTCAAATTTAATTATAATGTCAAAAAAAAATATATAAAATGTCACAGCATGATTCTAAATAGGAACTGCTACACAATAATGTCAAATATAAATTGAAATGTCTTTATTTAATTGAAATATTTTTATACATTTATAGATAGATAGATACTCTGGATAAACACATTAGGTAGGCTAGTTATTTCTTTTGACCAAAGTGCTATAGTCGAATTCAACTCTCAATCTTAATACAGCGTTTATAAGATCTATGAAAAACTAGCGGCCCGGTACGTGCTTCGCTACGTATAAAGTGAAATAATAAAAAAAATGTAACATCAAATTCATTTATTGAAACAAAGAAATGTTTTATTAATTGTTAGCTATATTACACAATCTTTTTCTGAAAACAGTTTCAATTTGACGGCAAAATCCCCATTAACAAAATGATCCGACATTTATTGAATTCATTTGTTACAAAAAATGTGATAAATGAAGAACCGCTCTACTGATTTTGTGCAAACTTCACATAGACCATCTACTAAATAGTCCGAACAAAACCTAAACATTTGGTTTGGATAGGTGAGCCCGTTCTTGAGTTATAAAATTACAACGAAAAGTGGCATTGAATTTTATATACAGGGTGTGGCGTTAATAGTGGTCCAATTAACCAGATAATTTACTATAACCTACTAAAATTTTAATCATTTTTACCCAAAGGTAGAAATCGCTCTTGAATTCTCAGATAATGTAAAAATATTTGATTAAAAATAGAGAAGTATTGCTTTTTCTTCATATTCTCGAACCGTACTTAAAAAAACACATTAATTCACGATAGCTCTAATATTCAGCAGTTATTAACAGAAATCATAACTAGAAAAAATTGTTTAATTTTTTAAATACAACCAAATTTATAACAAAATGTAGAAATTTTATTAAAAAAAGGAAATAAAATATATATCTCCGGAACCCTTGGGTAAAAATGGTTAAAATTTTAGTAGGGTATAGTAAATTATCTCATAAATCGAATCCCTAACGGTGGACCACTATTTACGCCACACCCTGCATATAGATACAAATAATAAGAAACAACGAGCTGTAAAGCTGCATACGTAAATATATCATCACCATAATGAATTTGTTCTACTTACCGATAGGGACACATGTATACACAATTTTCTTTTTCATTTCTTTGGTACAATCATCCTCTTCTAAGTTTTGGTCGGACACATATTTTCTGTAGCCCGCGATAGCGTACATGTAGTGCACGTCTTCAACGCATGCTGCTGAAGTTATGATGAATTCTTTGGAGACCAAAGCACCACCACACAGCCAAGAGTCATACCTCTTTTCTGACATCTTTGCTTTGACCAAGTATACCTACCGCCATAACAAAAAATTGTGTTTAGAATAAAATAGAACACTTTTTATTTGCACACCAAAAACACGCAAAAGAATAACTTTAAGAAATATACAGCATCTTACAATGATATTATAAGTAAAAAGGTGTAAATAGGTTACAAGCGTTCAGCAAGCGACACGTCAAAATGTGGCTAACTAGCCACATTTTACCTCAGTATCGCGTCGCGCAGCAACGGACGCGTGCATGCGTTTTCGGCCTACTTACCTATCTACACCTTGTTACTTATAATATCATTGATTTGAACCATTTAAGACTTGCTTCACACATTTTGCTTGCGTACCTACTAGTTTATTTTTGTTATTTGCAATTTTAATGGTGTATTATAAAGGGTAGGTATTCTACACTATTTTATCAAGGGAAAATAAGACCAAACACTATTTTGTAATTAGAAGCAAGACAGACACTTACCATGTATGACTTCTCTGAACTTGCTTGTTCACCCTCTACTATTCTTCTTTCGCAATAAGATTCTAAAATATACATAGATTCGCTTTTATAAATAAGATAACGAACAAACAAATTTATTGTTATCTTATATTATGTCCTTACAAATTCTTAAAAACCAAACTTTAAAAATTGTACAGACGCCTTAATTATACTTTGATGTTCGTATTTTATCAAACACCCTATTGTGTATTTGGTTGCATTAACGTACCTAAACGAAGTAAAAGGAGTATGTTAGTAACGTAGCAGGTGATATACAGAGGCCAGCACATGAAGCTGAATTAATGTGTCAATTTTCTTGGATAGTTTTCATCTTTATTACAAACTGAAAAGGTTCATATTCAATTAGAAAAAAAAAAAGTTTGAGGTAGCTTGATTCTGTACTGTAGTTTATGCCTACCTATAATGAAAAGGCGTCTATAGACAGTGAGATCGAGATAATAATCTAACTTACCTTGAAAAATTATGAACAATAACAATCGAACAAATTTTATTAAAACCATTTTTAAATCAAGTGATGTTGATCGAAAGTCATCGTAGTACTAAAGAATTCAATTTGTCGGTCTGCCGCATGCATTATGAGAATAATAAATGAATAACAGCCATATTGTGTTATTAAGATTAAGAGGAAGAATTTGTGTGTATGTTTGTAATGAATAAACTCAAAAACTACTGTGCCGATTTCAAATATTCTTTCACCATTAGAAAACTACATTTGTGAAATAAAAATACGTACATATTTTTTATGTAGGCTAGATTTAGTATGTTCTCTGCAGCACGGATTATGGAGATAAGAATACTTATAAAATGTATGTTAAGAATAAACTTATATAAACAATATTTTTATTTCTCTCACAAAATTAAGGCTTCATCAATCCATCAAAATTAACTTGGTAACATAAATAATTTTCAGTCTAAATAAGACTGTTTAATATAATATATTCAAACTGTTGAGCGAATGAATATGACGTCACTAATCTTGTGATGGTTCTTTTTTACTCTCATATGGTTCAAACTTAGCTTCAAGCAGTTCATTTTCCGCAGGGCTGAAAAATAAAAACTTAATTTAAACTATCATGCTTCGACTAAGAGCTTTCACACACAATCGGCATGTTGTCAACGGCAGAGGTAACTGCAGCCGTCGACACGCCTCGGCTGCAGCCCAACTGACTCCTATACTGAAAGAGCTGACGACGGCTGCCACTGATTTTTGAAGTTAGAATGTCAACGACCACGATACTATCAGTCTAAAAACATACAGTCGTCCGACAAAGCTGTCTAGACAGGGCAATCGTGCGGGGTGTGAGGGACGAGACGCGGGAAAGCCGCTCCCGCAATTCAAACAAACCGATGTTCGTAGTGCGGGAGGTATTATTCAAGTCTAACGCGTGTAGAAGTTGTCGACAGATCAAAGGCGTCGTCCTACTGTATTAATATTTATACTGTGATACTACAATTTGTTGTTGGTAATTTTAGGTTGACGCGTATCGTTTCGTATGCGTATCATTTAATTTGTGAACAGAAGGCCCACTCCTGTAATATTAAAATCGTTCATATAGTCGCGATTACATTCCAGTGACAATCAGTGTCAAAAACTTGTCATAATATCATGCCAATGACAAACAGTGTCAAAAACTAGTCAAAATCTGGTCACTATGTCATCCCAGTGACAATTAATGTCCCAAGTGTAGTGTAGGGAAGTTAGACGTGTTTGTGACAGATTAGGTAAGACTGCAAAATATGTTCTTAAAATTGCCCCATAGATCAAATGCAGAGCTGTTCAAAATATCTCCAAAAAAAAATGGGTGAAGTGAACTATGAAGTGAGGTGGCAACGACACGACACCGTGACCCGTGGTGTTTCGGGTAATTTTTTTGTTTGTCATCTATTCATGACTGTAGCAGTTAAAATAATAAAAACTAATGAAAAATTATTGAGTCATTGGCGGTATCCAGTTGGACACTTACCCAGCTGGATGGTCCTCCCACGATATATAATTTTCAATTGTATCAAAACCCCTTATGTTTGGTGGACTGTCACATAGGGCACTTCGCCTGTTGAAAAAAAAAGAGTTTTCTTAGCTTTTGGTTGCAATTTCCACTTCGTCTTCAAGAACCCACCAAGCAGACCCACCGGTGGGTCTCCAAATACTGATGTGTTTTCCAAGACCTACTGTCTGGTAGGACCTATGGGATTATTTTCTTATTGTGGAGCTTCACATCCTGTCAGAGTTGTGTACCTTAGGTTCGAACTCGAGATCTATGACTCCACCGGTCACTCGCCTTAATTATCACCGGTTACCTACGAGTACTTATACAAAATCCTGACTAATAACCCTCCTTCTAGCATAACGATCCTCCCTTTACCATGAAGGATTGAAAACATTACCATGTTTTAATACGATTAAGCATGCATGATCCGGAATCTGGAAATCAGCATAAGAAACTACGAAGAACAAAAACACATAATTAATACTAAAACATAAACTAACCTTTCTTTCTTTTTACCCCATTCATTTAAAACACAATCTATAAAGGCTGCGTTACTCTGCGTACTGGTATGTAAGAAAGGTCCAACACAGTTGTAGTCTTCATCTATTTGAAACACAGAAGCAACGCCGATAAGGACTTCGCTTGTTCCCACCCAAGTGACGAGCGGACCTCCATGGTCGTTCTGAGAATTTTTAAAGTAATAGTTGAATGATATGATTACTTTATGTGTGGTATAGGTATAACTATAAATGACTGATTGAATGATGTGGTGAATAACCGTTAAAAGCATGCTTAGGTAGTTTGTGATGGTCACGTTAAAGGCGATTAACAAAAAGTATTTTTTAGACAAATGTAAGCGGAAACGTCGGATTGAGACGGCCAGAAGGACATACACAGACGCACACACTAACCTTATTGGTGATGTTTTTAAAGAAACAAAACACATTTATTGGCAACACCTGGATACAAGCACAGCAAAAACACAATAACACAAAAAAGACAAAAATGGCATGTCTCACGGCTGCACCAAAAGGTTCATTTTAGCGGTAATGCCAGAAAGAAGCTGAGATCCTGCCTGACGCTGATTTTCAAATGAATCTTTGGGACAAGTGTCGGATGAGTAACGATTATCAATATACTTCATAAATAAATAATATTTTACGCAAAGGTCAGCACGTGAAGCATGATCATTGTAGAAATGGATTTTGATTTTTGAAACTTTTCTTCCGTCTTGAACATGACAATGTCAAGAGCGAAAAGAAGAAACGTAACTATTCTTCAGTACACAAGAGTCAGCAATATCATGCATGATCTCTACGTTAATCGGCAAAAAAAGTTTTTACACGGTGCATGTAGCTGCATGCGTAGCATGAACACATTGAACACCGAAGAAACGGCCTTTGTCTACAGACGAATCGGCAAAGTGACAGATTATATAGACAGGAACCTCAATCTGTCAAATTTCTTTCAATACACCTGCCTGCGTAGCATGAACACTTAATTTCTTTTCTTCCGAGACACGACAAAGACCGTTTCTTCGGTGATCATGCTACGCGTGCTGGAGTGAGTAAAGATGCGGTTTACACGCGTGGGTATTGTACGCTAGCTACTTGTTCAAGTTACTAGCTTGTACTTGTATATAATGCAAATAATTGGACCAGTATCTGGGTTACTTGCGCAAGCAGTACGCATAAGTTATTTGACCGTGGTCAAGAGCTACATGCGCAAGTGACCCGCGCGCGCCACACAGTACGCGGATTAGTTGCGCTTTGGTACATGCTCGAGTCGCTAGACCCGCACATGTTATTCCCGGACTTATTCAGCTGTTCTCTCAGCCAATTCACAAAGAATGCATTGTTCATAATATGTTATACCTAAGATTTAATTTAAGAATAAGAATTATTATATAATAAGAATTATTAAAGGTAAACAAAAAATGTACTCTATCGCAATAGGTAATGATAGATGTAAGCGTGGAAATAAATAAATGTTTTTAAACGGTAAAGTTTACGATGCATATAACCTGCGCAAGTGCCTCAATATGCGCAAGCTACTTGCATCGTGTAGAAATACCCTAACGCTCAGATTTGAGTCAATGCATTCGTACCAAAAGTATGCCAATCAGTTATAGTAAGTAGCACTTTTTAATCATGGATGATTGGTATACAAACAGTGAAAATTATTACCTCCTACTACTACAATTTTAAACACTACCAGCTTCTTTAGTATTGTATGCACCATAGAGTCACGCAGCACAGTAAATCACATTAAAATTGTGTAAAAAGTATCTTTCAACATCAATGCATTTCAGTAAGGTAGTTAGGTTAGGTAGTTAGGTTCGCTATATGATAGGTATGATGAGTTAGGTTAGGTTATACATATATATATATATATATATATAACGTCAATTTAACACAAAACGCTTAGATAGGACTCGTTTAATAGAAAAGTAGTAGTATTAAGTAGGTGTTATGTAGATGTTACTTATTTTTTGGAACAGCATATTGTAGTCATCGTATTAAAAGTAAGTTGATGATCGCAAACTCTGTAGGAGTTAAGTAGGGGCAGAAGGGTCGACCCATAGAAATCTAAATAATAGGAGAAGTGGCATGGGGGCGTGTCGGTGTCTCCGCGACATGCTCAAAATAATCACGTCGCGATGGCCGTCTGCGCGAACTTGTGTGCTTTCGACCGCGATTGTGACATTTTATAGCAATGCCGTGTTGTTCAGTGTTTTTTTGTAAAATCCGAAGCACAAATCAAAACTATGTAAATCACGGAATTACTTATCACATGTAAGTACACGTATTTTACTATATTTGTCTATCTAATCATGCAAAACAACAAAACGTAATATATTTCTTGCTTTTACTATGTTATTTTTGTTTTCAAAAATCACAGCGACTGTACTATTGTTGCAATAAATACATTGCTCCGTAACCACTACCTAAGTTTGTCGCTAAGTGGCTGGACGAGCAATGTAAAAATCACACAACGATACTTCATTGAGCGGATGCATCGCGTAGTACGGCCGCTGCTTCATGCGACGAAGTGATAGCGACCGTTGTTTTTGTGTGCGTAAGTTGTATGGTGCATGGTAAATACACGCTGTGTTTGACAGCATAAGGTTTATAATTGATTGTGTAGTACGTTCTGTTTTAAGAAATGCGGGTGTGTGCGCGACTGCGTATCTATTGCTTTTACTGCAGTGCGATTCTGGTCAAATCACCGCGTGATTATGTAGGCATAGTGAGGGTGACTTGAGCTGTCATTCCATACTAATGCTAGGCATTGACAGTTCACTTCACTCAAGTTTTCACGGCGTGACTTTTACTGAATCGACCGGCTGAACTGCATGTGTAGTAGTTGCCGTGTGGTAGGGGCAAAGTGGAGACACATGGTTCCGATACATTTTCGTCTAACGGGCATATCTCCTTCTTTATTATATCTATGGGTCGACCGGACTGTAGATTATGTATACGAGCACAATTTTGTCGTTATTGAAAACAATCCCTAAATCGTCATTATTGCGGCCTGTTATTCTAAATAATAGTATCTGGGTATTTGAAGCATTGATTAACAGTTTGTTTATAGTTAACCCCTGGTCTAAAGCAAGTTTACAACCTGAGCAAGTGCCTCAATATGCGCAAGCTACTTGCGTTGTGTAGAAGAACCCTAACGTAATCGACGCATGCTGGTGCGTAGTACTAATTAGAAGAAAAAGGAGTATGTCAGAATCGCGGTGGGTCGCGTTGCGTAGTTTTTCCCAATTCCCACGAGAAGGAGGTTCATATTCATGTATTCATGTAGTATAAAAGCGTACCTGGCAAATTCCATTCCTTCGTGTTCGATTAAAACTTCTTTCATTGGCAGCCCATTTTATATACTCCTGCGTTGTAAAATTATAATACGTTCTATTGGTCTTTGGTGTCTCTCTGCGTGTATTCATATTTTCTGTATTTTCATGACCATCGTTCCTTCTATTGCACTAAAAAGGGGTGATATCAATAGAAGTTACTTTTAACTTAGTCGCAAACCATGTCTGTAAATATGCCCATTTCTTTTGATTATCCTCTCCATTGGACTCGTGTTTACAAGTGTCACTTTTAAACGTTCTTAGCGGAGTTTGGAGATGAGGAGAGTGATATCCCCGTAACTCAGAAAGTTCGTGAAACTGTTGGTCCTGCACCGCGTCTCCTCCGTACGTGTTGGATTGACTGGACCATTAAAGGACCCACCATCTCCACCCACTTTTCTGTCTGCGGATAAGTGGGCAAGCAGAGGCGCATGTCAACAACTTGATTCCTGTGAAATATTGTCGCCGACTGCGTAGATGTGGGAACTCCTTAAGAGCGAGAGAAAGACGTGACGACGAGAGTTGAGAAATTTATGCACGATTTAAAAACTTTCGAAAACTAGCAACTGAATACATCAAGCTAAAAGCGTCAAAAACGTAAGTGAGACCCATACCCTCCTAAACATGCACCTATAATTTTATTGTACCGGCAAACTCTACTGTTTTACATGTGACCGGGTATTTAAAAGCAAATTCGGTTTGGCCAGTCACATAAGAGCACGTACAAAAAAGGTAGATGCACTTCCCGCGTCTATGACCACTGAAATTGGCCGTTATGATCAAAACTCGGTCAGGATATCATTATTATTTTACTAGTGGATAGCTAGTATCCACTTTTACCAGCACGTCTGACAGTATCTTATAATCTCATAAAAAAACTTAAGTACACGATACTTACTGGGTAAACATGCGGTATTACAACATAGTGTTACTGTTAGTTAAAGCGTATGAAAGCTTTTATCAATTACTATATATAAAGATACGGACAAAATATTCTTACAGATGGATTCCACTGGTCCATTCTCCTCCCGGGAAGACATCCGTCTAACAATTCATGCTCCTTCGGATCAAGAACCTCATCTTTAGGCTGTCCTTCATCATCTATGTTACCCTCACCTTTAGTACATATCATATATTGCTCTATAACAGGTTTCATTCTAGGATAATACTCATATCCCGCTATACATTTATTTTTGTCGAGAACCAGTGTAGGAGTATATTGCAGTTTTTCGGAATTGTAATTGTTCTTATCATTTCTCTGAAAATAAGTAATATTTGGACCTCAAATATAAGATTTTGGGTTTAAATAGTCTGGATCCGTGTTCGTGTTAATTGCAATTGGCTCTCCCCTACAACATGGATATATTTATTATGGGACCTAACTATTGAAGTGCGAGTGTACTGTGGATACACTTCTACCTAACCTTTACAGAATGCAGCATTCTATTGGTAAAATAATTTTCAAAAGCAGTTCAGTAGATCCATAGTTTACCCCCTAAAACGTCCCAGCCTTACGAACTTTACCTCTTTATAATATTAGTATAAGGAGTTATCAGTATATTACCTTTCGCCATTTTTTGTCGTGTCCCCACCCCATCACTATGCAATCAGTATCAGGTGTCTGATATTTGGGATCGAAGTTAATTGCTATTTTTGTTGGCATGTATGAACATAAACGCAGATAATTAGGGTCTAGGAAGTTAAAGGATGATTCGACCCTCGCTAAGGCCATGTCTATTTGAGCCCATTTTTCTACTCGATCAAAATCAAAGTCGTAGGCTGAAAATGAAAGCAGGGTTTAAACTTGTTTCATTTTTGTTAAGCAGTGCTATTGGTGTGACTATCACTTGTTTAAAAAACGGTGAAGGAAAATCATCGTGAGAGAACCTAAAAGCATAGTTGTATTAAGTTTGAAATCGAAATCAAACTTAGGGTGCATCTACAGCTGGAGCAGGTAAATTGCGGGTTTACACGCGCGAGTAATGTGCGCAAGCCACTTTTTCAAGTTACTCGCTTGTACTTTTACATAATGCAAATAACTGGAGCAAGTAAAGACCGATAAAGTTTACGATGCATACAACATGCGGAAGTGCCTCATTATGCGCAAGCTACTTACACCGTGTAGAAGCACCCTTAGGAAGTACACATGAATTGAAAAGGTTACATTGGTACTTGCTCGGATTTAAACTAAAACATGTATGAGAGTAAGATGCCTTAACCTTTAGGTCATTGCGACATTAAATTGTATAGTTAATTTTGTCATTTTTTTTGCAACATTTTCATTTTGACTTGAATTACTTACAGTGGTCTATGAGAGTTAGAAATTACTACAACTTTGCCTTAATTTTAGTGAACGTTATAGTTACGTTAACTCGCTCATTATGGTACTAAGGCGACGAACATGAAGTCTGCAGTCAGCAGCGCGCCAGCGGAGCAGCGGTACGCGGCGGCGCGGCGGGCGCAGCGCGTTCTAATGTATAGATTTATATGAAACTGATCTCGAAGTCAGCGGAGGAGCGGGAAGCGCTGTTAGAGCGTTGCGCGCCAGTCGGTCGCTGTTGGCCCCGCTGGCTCGACGATTATACTCACATATGGGCACGCAAGTAAATACCACTTTCTTTTTCATTCTTCTAGTACATTTATCACTTTCAATGTTTGCATCAGTGACGTATTTATCGTATCCTGCTATTGCATACAGATACTGTACATCTTCGACGCATGCTGCCGATGTGATGATAAAGTCTCCGGTGACTAACGCACCACCGCACATCCAGTAGTCGTAATTTTTCTCCGATGATGATGCTTTAACAAAATACACCTGTAAATAAAGGTTCCAGTTTAGCAGAAGATACTTACCTAGATTCATAATAATAATAAATTAATTTAATTTAAGTAACAAGCTCATATACAAAGACAAAACAGAAATAGGTTGTGCCATAATTGCTACAAATACGATATAGGTACCTATATCGATATCCTAATTACAAACAGTAAACAAACATGTGTGTGATTTTCAACCCAAAGCAATAACAGCACTTAAAGCTGAATATGAAAAATCATAAATGTATTTTTTTTATTTTATTACTGATAGGCACGCGTTTGACCACTATCTCACCTGATGGTAAGCGATGATGTGGTCGACGATGAAGCACGCTTGCCTAGAAGCAACCTGTTCACTCTTGACGTGAAGACCCCTAGTTCGTAGCTATCAGGAAACACCGACACCGGCGGGGAATTCCACTCTTTAGCTGTTCGCTCAATGAATGTGTTTCCATAGCGTTTAGTACGTATGGTTGGGATATCTACCGTGTTCCGGTGGCGCAGTGCTGTGCGTCTGGTGGTCCACGATAATATGGATACAAAATTCATAATATCAATTTTTATCACCAGTAATAACACTTCCAGAGAGGCTAAAAATTGCCGTAACCGGGGAAAGATCCTGAGGGCTATGAATAAATAATTACGCAAAATTACCAAACAGGTACCACTTACGACGTATGGTTTTCTCGATGTTATTGGAGAGCCACCTTCAATTCTTCTCTGGCTATCTGAGACTAAAACAAACAGTTTGTTCCCGAAAATTGTTTCCCAAACCTGTTGTCGACTGTGTATACATGCTTTTGATTTTGTCTAGTAAGGAAAAATATGTGTCTAACATTTTTTAGTAATCTAGATGAGATACTAAGAACTAAAATTTAATCATCTTTAATTTGTGTACCTACTTTTATAAGAGTGCAAGACCACAGGAGATAGAACACTTAGGCCTTTCCCAAATATCTTGGGGTTGTTCTGCAGTCTAACCAGATGCAGCTAGACACCAGTATTTATACGGAGTAACAATATAACTGACCTCCGCAATCCAAAGGCTAAGTTTCCGAGATATGGAAACGTCTTGGTATCTATTGGTTGGACAAAACCGATCTCAACAAGCATATCTCAACCTTATAGCGATCCTTGCGACTACGCACTAGCTCACACAAAGGATGAATGTATGCATGCACATATTATATTTTCGTTTAACACTTGGTTCTCGTAAACATACTGATACTGCTAGCCTGCATCATCCCACTGCTGGGAAAAGGCCACTCCCCATAACTTCCAGTTTTTTCGATCTGGACCAGGGCTAAAGTGGGCTACTGGTCGTTTAATTTGTTCAGGTCGTCTCACCATCTCCTTCGGGGTCTGCCGCGACGCCTTCTAGCTGTGTCAGGGCTTCACGTGGTGGTTATTTCGACCAACAGCTCATTAGGCATACGGCAGACGTGGCATAAACATAATAAGAGTAATTACACTGAGTGAGTTTGAAAATTGATGTTACCTACCATGGCAAATCATTAAGAACAACAAAATGTCTGATTTTATCGCTAACATTTTCGGAAGCAGCTTTGATATTTTAGAACTAAACAAATAATTTTGATTGGATGGTATGTAACAGAGTAATAAATAGCAGTTTGATCATATTTTTTATTGTTTTCATTATTTTTCTACGTTACTGATAAAGTATAATGTGCTTTTGATACAAGCAACATTGCTGTTTGTTACAAACATTTCTTCTTGGTAGTATACGGGTGGTCCCACCTCCTGTACCTGCACCTACATATAAATTGTCATATGGGTTTTATTTAATGATCAAGAACGTTCCCACGACGTATCTACTACATCTAAGATATCTCTTTATATCAACTAGCACAGTGGCCTTACATAATGCGGATTTATAAAGAATTATAGGCCTATATTTATATTATAGTGCCTAAATGATAAGATAGATTACGCTTGTCAATAATATCAACTTTAAGAGCATTTTTACTGAGTCTATTTTAAAATGTCGGAAATTAATTAGCTTAAATGTTATAAGCACATTATTAGTCACACTTGAAACTGAACTTTATTCAAATAAGTTAAAATTTCATATTTCCGGACCTAGAAAATTGTATAATTTCGTCGTTTCAGTACTACTGGCGAGCATCCAGCACATCTAAAGCAGATCGACTTCGTATTTAAAGTAGAAAAAACATTAAATGATTCACTAAGAACTTAACTTTATAATTTTTCTCTAAAACAATAATAATAAACTTTTAATATAAATGTGTTCAAACTCGCAGAGGACGTTGATTCCGCAATGCAACTTTTGCAGGAACCATCTGATGATGTTTTGGAAATTCCACATTATCTGAATACCTTCCATTTGCTGGGTACCTTTGATTGGTTGGATACCTTAGTGCTGGGTTTCTTACAGCTGCTAAGTTCGTTTCATTTCCCGGACTTCTTTTATTGACTGGGTACCTGTCCATTACCGGGTACACTTGTTCCTCTAAATTTCTTTCCTGTATTTTAAATCTTTCGTTATGTGTGTAGTGTACAGCTTCTGGATTTATATTAACTCCATACTTTTCATTTATTTCTTTTTGATGGCTATCTATCTGACTGACTGGATCTTTTACCGCAAAAATTTCTTTACCTAGGATATTTTTCGGATACTTATCTTGTAATAAAAACCTTTCTTCTTGCGCGTTACTAAGAATTGCTGGATTTTGGTATTTGTAGTTAGCTTTTTCTGATTGCTGATTTGATGCATATTTTGATTGTCCGTGATTTTTAGCGTTCATTTTATTTTCTGCTAAACCTGGTGGTTGATTATTATTAGTTAAATACTTTAACCCTGCTGAAATTTTTGGTTCAGATCCGCTCCTTCCGATGTTTTCGTTCTCTGCTGGTCTGCAAAATTCAGTTTTGTTAATGAATAGTACCTTTTAAAAAGAGGTTTGAACCAAAGAATTTGAGGGAAATAAAGTTAAAAGTTAAATAATTGCACATCAGAAACAAATGGGAGTGTACAATTGTTTTAACTCAGCAGTTTACTAAAACAGAGGGCAATTTCCTTAGTTCTCACAAAGTTCGCATTTTACTAATCTCTGTTTCAATCTATCAATTATGTTTTATTTAGTTACAGTTTGTACAAGTTTTTGGCATTGATTTACGCTGATATGGAACTGTGAGAAGATTTTTAAAGTTCCCAATTACGGGAACTGACTTCCTGTTTATACATTTTTCGTGTACGATTGTACAGAGGCGAGCACATCAAGCTACCACAGTATGTCAAATTTCATTGATAGTTTTTCAACTTAATACAAACAGAATAAGGTTCATGTTCAATTGAGAAAAAATGTCAGTTCGGGGTAACTTGGAGTGCTGGCGTCTATACACAACAAATTGATGTTGACCTCCTTTCAGACCGCCATCGCGCCACTGTTTAAAGTGTACTCAAAGGTTAATTGTAAACAATATTTTATTATTACCCAGCAGGATGATCCTTCCATGAAATTGTTCGTTCTATTGTATCATAACCTCTTTCACTTGCTGGTCTGTCACAAAGATACCGCCTGTTTGAAAAATTAATTGACTTAAATTTTTTTTTATTATAAACCAAATGTATTTATTTTTTAAGTTACTTATTAAAACATGTTATAGACTCATTAGTTTAGTGATAAGATTTTTTTCTTTTATACAGGGTAAAATTGAATAGATGTGAAAAATTTAAATATACAATACCTACCAAAAAAATATAGAACATTTCAAATGTAAAACCTGTGTACAACACATGAATCCGAAAAGTCAGAGGTGTGTGCCATGGGTTCGTACTCGAGAACTATGACTTTGCAAACCGCCAATCACACCACTGGCTATCACACTCACGTTGTGTTTATTTTTTCAATAAAAATTCATTTACGTGAACTTTGTGACATTGCTACCTGCTATTTTAATACAAAACATACTGGAATTGACTACTCGCCTGCCACTCACGTCAGGAAATTCAGAGTTCAGAATACAATCCAAGAACAATCCCGTACATACGGTGCTTGTATATAGGTAGGGTCCCATGCATTCATATTCTTCAGACACTTTGAATACAGACGCGATCCCAATGAGGATTTCGCGAGCTCCGGCCCAAGTGACAAGTGGTCCACCGTGGTCATTCTGTAGGTATACAATTATTTATTTAAACATAAGTAGCATAAAGAAATTAGGAAGTTGTTAAGACCCATTAGTAAAAATATAAGAATAATTTTTAACAATATGAAAATTTAATTTGACAGCAATTCATTTAATATGAATTGATTTTGTATTTTACTTTTGACATATACCTTTAGTTCAATAATGTTTCTAATGTATTTTATTTTTAAGTAAGTAAGTAATTCTGACATTTATGACTTGGCAAGCCGAGCAATATTTTATGTATTTTTATTTGTATTTTTTTTATTTTATTGTTGTTTTTTAAGGGTCACAGGCCCGAAATAAATGAATTATTATTATTATTATATTATAAGGCACTGGCTGATTATGCTATGTTATCATTACCTTTTCCCAACTTTGTAAGGGTCAGCTTTCAGTATAACTGAATGCAGCTGAATACCAGTTTTTTCCATAGAGTGATTGCCTATCGGACTTTCATAACCCAGGGACTGGGTAACAGTGGCGAGGGGTAAATTTTCTCAAAAGGGAAGCCGACACAAAAAATTATAATATTCGTATCACTATAGTACGTTCGCGTTAAGAATGCAGTAAAGTCACGATTATCCGTCGGCCTAGCCCCGACCCTAACCAATCAAATCTTTTCAAATTCATTGTTATAAATTCATTAAACTTAATCTTTTAAAATATAATTTGTTTGAATTTAACACCACTGTGGAATATACAATCTTGCAGTTGCACTGCATTTTTACTGCATTCTTAACGCGAAAGAACTATAGTTTTAGTTTCTCTTTAAAAAAAAACAGAATTAGTAGTCTGGTACCGGTCTTCTTACTAACCTTTATGCCTTTGGTGTTAATAAGAAACCTTTAATTCGGTGACCATTATAATGAATGCAACAAAACCACCAAAGCCACAGACTTCCGAAAGTAGAGTAATTTAACACAGTGTTAGTGTTTTTCAATGAAGTCAGTTGTTTTTTTTTTGTATTTTTTTTTCTCAGTTGTTTAAGTATTGTAAAAGGTCACTAACAAAGAAACTCATTGCAACTAGAATTATATGGATTATATCACAAAAATGTACTTGTATACGTGTAGTCCAAAACAAAAGATGAATTGTTATTATTGTAGGTTATTTGCAATTGTGTTTGTCGTCATAATTACCTGACAAATGCCACTTCTTCTTGCACGTGTCTCATTGAATTCGTTTGAAGTAATATTATTGGTTTTATTGGACCCGTTGTTGTATCTACGTGTTTCATCATCCTCATAGCTTCCTTCTACACTTTTTGTTTCACACTGCAAGGGAACTAATTGTATTTTAATGTGTGTGTGTCAGTATACATAGAAAAGGGTTTATATAAGGGGCAATAAAAAGCACAAAGTTATTCAAACTGCTTATGAAACTTTATTTTATCCGTACGTTGGCATTGGACCCAGTCGCTGCGTCACTTACTAACGCTAATTTTAAATCTTACCATCCAGGCAAGGCCAAATAGTTACAACAAAATAGAATTATTGAATTTGGTGCAGTCTTTCAGAAGTTATAAACGCGCAATCGCACATACATTTCGTCGACTCATTTTTATTGATATACTAGCTGCCCTGGCAAACTTGTTTCCACCATAAAAAAAATAGTTGACTACTAATAGTTACTACTGTCTAATAGTCATAAGAATCGGTCTGGCCGTTTCGGAGGAGCTTTGTAACAAACACTGTGACACGAGAATTTCATCTATCAGATACAAGCAGACGTCCCGCGGTTTCACCCGCGTAGGTCCCGTTCCCGTGGGAATACAGGGATAAAATGTAACCTAATTTGTTAATCCAAGGTGTCAGCTAACTCTTTACCAAATTTTATTAAAATCCATTCAGTAGTTTTTAGGTGAAAGAGTAACAAACATCCACCCATCCATCCATCTATCCATACTCACAAACTTTCGCGTTTATAATATTAGTAGGATGCAGAAGGAAGTCAAAGCTGTTTACCATTTCTTCATGTCATATTTCGAACGTCCAAACCTAGTTCAAAAATACTCAAAAAAGCAACACTTACTGAAACCCCTTCGAATCCCAATAACTTTTCTTGTTCAGATGTACAGCCTTTTTGTATGGGTAAACTCTGCAGAATAGTGTTCCCAGTATCGTCTATGTTGCCTTTCCCCAAAGTGCATATCATGTAAGTGTTGATGACAGAGCTCATGTTCGCATAGTCCTCGTAATGCTCCATGCAAGTAGTTTTATTTAACAACAGTGTTGGAGCATATCTTAAAGTGTTTTGATTGTAATTTGTATGGTCTACCGGCTGCGAAAAAAATCCGCCATATTAATAACTGAATCTATACATAACATCATTACTTTGTTTACATTTTAAAATTACTTTGTTTAAAGCATACTGCCAGACATTGTACACCTGCAGCCTGTGGGTTCACTACACGCAGAAAGCTAACAATGCCCTACGGGTTCTCTACAATAATGGGTTTAGAATGCTGATGGGGTTGCCCCGATATTGTAGTGCATCAGGGATGTTTGCTGAGGCCAATACCGACTGTTATGGGGCAATAGTGCGTAAGAGAGTGGCCTCCCTGAAGTCTCGTGTGCGGGGCAGCTCCAGTGGCCTTCTAAACACCATTACAGAAAGGGTTGAGTGCCCTATTGTGAGGCCCTGGAATAGGGTGCACTGCTCACGTGGTGTCCTTTTTAATATAAGATAGTTGTTAGTTAGTTTGTGTAAGGTACTAACATAGTTTTAAGTGTTACTAACATTTTATATGGAATTATGTTCTGCAATAAATTATTATTATTATTACTATATTCCCCGAAGTGTACTCAATACTCAATATCTTCATTGCTTTCCATATGTATTCTCAAGCGGTAAGTAGGTATATAAATTAGATCATTAAGGACCCTGTAGGACACAGCAAAAAGGGTAGGAGAGAGGAGGCCTTGCTTATCGAGGACGTTTAATTTTAATACAAAAAATTATAATAATAATAATCAAAATTTGGGGATCATGAATAAAATACAGACGACAGCACGTAAACCTACCCCAAAATATCAAGTCTTCCCAATTGAACATGAACCTTATAGTGTTTAGAATAAAGTTGAAAACCTATCAAAGAAATTTGACACATTGGGGTAGGTTGATGTGCTGGCGTCTGTACATTATTCGCACTGCTTATAAAGGAAACGTCTGTGTGACACGAAACTCATTAACTCATAGAGAAAATTTCGACAGGGTTATCCTTCAAGACCTTTCATAACAAAGAGATTTAAAACACTATAGAGCGGGCATGTCAAGGAAATGTCATAGAAAAACTTTGATCCCATGTCTTAGTAACGCCATCTAGAATAATATATGAATATTGGAGCGGCAGCGGAGCCTACTACAAAAAACTCATAGACTTGTATCCAGCAGGACACACTTTTTCGGACGAAAATTTTGTTCGTGATGTCCGGTCTATAGGTATTGAATGTCTTTGTTTCATAATAACCTTGCCAATTGAGATGATGATAACTGTTTTACCTTTCGCCAACTATATGTATGACCCCATCCGAGCACTAGAGCATCAGTACCGGGCTCCTGGTACCTCTCATCGTAGTTGATAGCTATCGTCGTGGGCTTATACGAACACAGTGTTTCGTAATTAGTATCTTCGAAATCAAACGGTGATTCAATCTTGACCAAAGCTATGTCTACGAAGGACCAGTAATCTAGCTGTCCATATTTTAGTTCGTAACCTGAAATAAAATCTAAGTTAGGAAGTGCACGGTTTTGTTCTTAAATTTTAGATGCCTTAAAGGTCTAATGGTCTCAAGTGCTATTGCTGAGCTTAAGGCTCCCGCTTCGGTAGCAGAGTCGGGCAAATGAGTAATTTCTCAGTAGCAGCCAGGAGTCTGAATTAGTGTTTGTTGGATATGTATGTGAATTGAGCTATCATTCCGTACTAATGCTAGGCATTGACAGTTAGCTTCACTCAAGTTTTCACGGAGTGACGTTAACTTAATCGACCAGCTGGAAGCAAGAAATTGAAAATCAAAGTTCATCTATACTAATATTATAAAGAGGAAAGGTTTGATTGTTTGTTTGTTTGCTTTGAATAGGCTCCGAAACTATTGGACCGATTTGGAAATTCTTTCACTGTTGTGAAGCTACACTATCCCCGGGTGACATAGGCTACTTTCTATCCCTGTATTCCCACAGGAACGGAAGCAACGCGGGTGAAACCGCGGGAAGTCTGCTAGTTTCAAATAAGGCTGAGAATCAAAACTTTTGTAAAAGTCTAAAATGCATAAGACAGCCCCCCAAAATGCCCACCCTTCACCACTTCCTACTGTTTTTGCTGGGAAAAAGAAGTAGCGGAACGAACTCCTCAGCAAAATAAACTATAACACGGGTGATCTATAGTATGGTGTAAGTAATAGAACAAACAATTACTTATTAACATTACATTACTTAGTAATTGTAAAAGTAAGTAAGTTAGGGTAAGTCTTACCCTTTGGGGAACAAGTATAAATGACCTTCTTTTTCATAGTTGACGTACACTGGTCCTTCTCAATTTCACCATCAGGGACATATTTTTTGTATCCCGCTATGACGTATAGGAAGTCCACATCGTTGACGCATGCCGCTGATGTTACGACAAACTGACTGTTAACTATGGCACCCCCACATAACCAGTAGTCATAACCTTTTTCTGATTTGGGTGCTTTTACTAAATATACCTGGAAATAAAAAAATAAAAAAATATTCTGAAGTGAGACATAACTTGGAAATTATACTTTCGAGCTGTTTCGGGTTGACACTCTTCCGAGTGCTCGTCTTTTTTTCAAAGACATCTCCAAACGTTTAGTTGACACTTCCCATGACCCAAGAGCTGGCCTCTACCACAGTCTAAAAACATACAGTCGTCCGACGAAGCCGTCTAGACAGGGCAATCGTGCGGGGTGTGAGGGGCGAGACGCGGGAAAGCCGCTCCCGCACTGCGAACAAAACGATGTTCGTAGTGCGGGACGTATTATTCAAGTCTAACGCGTGTAGAAGTTGTCGGCATTTTTCCAGAGATCAAAGGCGTCGTCCTACTGTATTCATATTTATACTGTGCCTCTACTGAGAGGCACCATTACCATTCAACGTAGCAATGCCTTATGGGCACTTTACCAGCTGGCAGCGATGCTGATGAATTTTTCGACACTTCGTATATATTTATTGTTAGGTTTAGTTAACTTGTTTAGTTTGTGTATAATATAGTTAAGGTGTGCGCATGTGCATGTTATCTCATAACATATGATAACATGCGCAATATTGGTGTAAAATAAGTAGGTACAGTAAACGTACAAAAGTTGTCAAACGCACTTAGAATTACATTCGATACAGTCCTAATTGTAATATTTGGCTCAGATAGATTAATTATATTAAGAAAGAAGTCGCAGGTAACACCTAGTTATTTAGTGTTAATTAAAAGTGAGTCTTACCACGTATTTTCTATCAACAGTAACTTCTTGACCATCTTTTATTCTTCTTTGGCAGTAAGACACTGAAATACGATAGATTATTTTAACAGTTATCAATATTCAATTGTCACAATTAATCAATTCACAAACTGAACAGTGAGAAACTTTAGACCAAAAACCATACCGAAATCGGTCCCTTTGGTTGGTAGCTTCAATGCCACAGACAAACACACAGATACACACACGTCAAACTATTTAATGGTCAATATTTTTAGTAACATGTATTATATCAATTTTAACCATGTGTATTGTATGACCTAAAAGTTTATTAAATAGTGTTCATAATAGGGGTAGCTTCATTGTAAAGGCTATCAAATAACCTTGAAGACAATATACACATGTTTCGAATCGATGCGATTGATTTGCCCCGAAGCAATACATTTACATTACATATAATTAGCAGAGAGCAGCGGTGGCCCAGTGGTGACTGCCCCGACCTACGAACAGTAAGTAAGTTCAAACCCAGGCAGGCGCATTACTTTGTGTAATTTATTTCATCACCAAATTCACCACTGCTCTCAAAAACGGTGAAGGAAAACATCGTGAGGAAATCGGCATGTCTTAGAACCAAAAATTCGAAGACATGTGACATCTACCAATTCGCACTGGGCCTGCGTGGCAGATTATAGCCCATACGCAAAATACGCGCTTTGACGTGGAGTTGCAGATACCAGCCCAGTATCTTTTTTTTTACACATAATTACATTTACTTACCATAAATAATCATAAATAATAGCACCACTATTGAGTTTGTTGCAAACATTTCAAATCCAAAGTCATATTTCTAGTCATGGTACTATGTTTCATAGTAATTAAAATACCTACAGTAGAATGATTATTTTTTTATTGGAATTTCATTATATTGCAGCATTTTCTGAGTTTTTTTTTCTTATTGATAAGCTCGCGTTTGAATACTGTCTCACCTGAAATTTAAAGTCCTGGTTTTATCTCTGCTTATATCAGAAATGCTGATTTTCTGGTCAGAGAATCAGTATTGCCATTCAACGTGGCAATGCGGCCAGTCTTTTGCGCACTTTCCCCGTTGACAGCGATGCGGATAAATTTTTTGGGGTCCTATAATCATTTTACTTTTATTTTTGTCATTTAAGTATGTATATAATAACTTCTAAACTAGTAAAACCATTTAATTAAGAAATGCAATCCCTACTTTGATACACCTGCTTATAACTACGAGTATAATACACATTTATAGTTTCCATTCTTCAAAAAAAGAGTTCTTACGGGATCCTAATGCCAGGAGTGCGATTCACTAAGGCAAAACATCTTCACAACCAAGAAATCATCGTTGAAACATCCGATGTAAGCATATCGGTATTCTTTAGTTAAAACTAAGCGATCATAGCGCCTCAACGATGTCGACGGCGCGACATGGAACTAAAATTTGGTTTCGAATGTATGAAAAACGGTATTCAGAAACACAAAACATCCTCGCCTTCGACGACAACGGTGCCTTCGCCTTCGATTTTAACTGTCAAACCGTAAAGCTTGTAAATTGTAGATGTTTCCTTGGTTGTAGACGATTAAAATGTAAGTAAAACAAGTTATCTTTTAAATTAAAATACTTAATATTGTTTTGTTTAACGTAACTTTGATTCCTGAAACGTTTATGCCTATTTGTAATGTTTTAGATGGCAGTTCGTCTTTCCTGTATGTTTTTTTTTGTTGGAAGAAGCTAATCGTCAAGTTAATGTTGAAAAAAGACGTCAGGCCAACGTGATACGTAATATGGATCTTCTAACAACTGATATTAACTTAGGTATTCCTGTTGACTGAAGAACTAATTATTTAATTGGAAGAAGATATTTCCCCATTATTAGCAAAGGCGAAACATCGAGGAGGAATTAGCAACCGAACCAAGGTAATAATACTGAATTAATATAATATAAATCACCGTAGGTACCTACAGTGGAAAAATGTCTAAAACTTACCTCTTATTCCAGGTTTTATGCACTCTTGCATTTTTAGCTAGTGGGAGTTACCAAAAAATATTATGTGAGAATGCAAGAACCTTTAAATCGCAAGCGTCAGCCTCGAGGGCTATAAGGACCGTAGTAGATGCCATCAACCACCCAGTTATTATTAATAAGTACATAAAATTTCCTCAAAATACCTACATATGAAAGGCAAATTCTCAAAAAAAAGTAAGTAGGTACCTACCTAGGTATTTCTTAAGTTTCATACTTTAGTTTTTATTTACGAAGTAGATACTTTCATGAATCAAACCATATGGCTACTTATTTATTTTTATGTTACATGATATTTAAATACTTAATATTTTTAAATTGTCTTGAATAGGAACCTATGTGTTTCAAACCATATTTAAATCTTTTATTCTTGCCTTTTCAGATAAATGATCCGGACTTAAATATAATGCATGTGGTTGTAACTTTTGGAGGTGCAACACACAACAGCTTTAGATTTAAATGAGCAGCTAAACAATAGAGGAGAAACAGTGTATCTGCTTGGTATGTATTTTAAAATGTTTTTTTACTTTATCCATCATAAATAATTGTACTCACCAGGTTTCGGTACCTACTTATTTTAATATTAATAATAAATTCTATTTATTTTTGTAAAATTAAACTAAATTCCTATTTAATTTATTTCAGGGGACTCTGGTTTCGCTCTTAGGCCATTCATGATGGTTCCATGTAACAACCCTGAACCTGGGTCAAGAGAAGAATACTATAATAATCTGCATGCAAGTGCAAGGAATTCCACCATTGGCATACTTAAAGGCCGTTTTAGGTGCTGGTTCATCGTGTTCTTCACTATGACCCAGAGATGGTGGGAAAAATTATTAAAAGGCTTGTTGTGTGTTGCATAACATTTGCAATCAAGCCGGGGTTCCTCCAGTAGAATTGCCAGCTCATTTACTGAGACAAAAAGTAAGGGTGATCCGGCTATTACAACAAGGAAGCCAGAACACCCTCAGTGATTTGGACAGTGGACGTCTTGCTAGGGGTCATCTAATTAATAGACTGTGGCGTGGACAATATAGTTAATAACAAAAGTAAATACAAAAAAAATAGATAAATAAATACTAATATATAAATACTAACAATATACTTAAGATATTTAATAATTCAGGGACAGTTTGTTAGTTAAAAATTATAGTGTATGTTAAATAGTAATGTAAAATGAAATAAAGAAAGTGAATGTTTTTAAACTTATATGTTTTACCTTTCGATAAAATTAATATAGTGTGTATATAATATATATATAATTTATATGGTAGGTATGTATTTGAACAAAATAGTATCTACCTACAGACGCCAGCACATCTACCTACCCCAATGTGTTAAATTTCTTTGATAGGTTTTCAACTTTACTTTAAACACTATAAGGTTCTTGTTCAATTGGGAAAATTTGTCAATTTGGGGTAGCTTGATGTGCTGGTGTTTGTACCTTGGAAAAGTAATTTTAATATAATTAATTCATAAATAAAACAATCTTTTAACATAGGTACATTTTATTGTTATTTATTTATTAACTCTCTAATAGCACTGCTAATTCTATCCAGAGCCTGAACCATTGCCTGATGGCCCTCTACTTGTTTAGTAATAGCTTAGGCAATCCAAGAGTTCTGCTTGGGCTCTGCGTTCGGTTGAGTATTGTATTACTTATTAATTTCAATCAAATCAATAAATTTGAATAGGTATAGAAAACAAAACATTGAATTTATAAAGAGCTATATAGCCTTGAGAATTACAAACCTAAAGGATTAATAAGTTATAAGTTCTGTTTTTTTTTTATTGATCGTTGCAACCAAAACTTTCTCCTCCCATAATGGTTTGGATTTCAATTTCAGTTAGTTCTGGCAAATCCTCTATGCCACCACCAGTATGCCGCCTCGCAGATGCAATTAAGCTGGACTTCTTCTTAACTGCTCCTTTTTTGTCCTTCCAGTACTGCAACACAAGTATGATTATATAATTTGATGTATTAGGTAAATAAATTTGCTTGGTTTGGTTTAACTTTCCGTTGCAATTTTAAATGCTTTTCTACAACCCGGGCGCAATAACTTGACACCTGGCTCGAAAATCGACCCCCCTCCCGCTACCCCGCGCGAGGCCCCGCTCTTGTCCTGCAGTAGCGTTAGCATCGCCGTTATGTTACACGTAATCTTTCTTGAGTTTCGGAGTTTCGGAGTCATTCGTTTGCTGTTATAATTATTTTAGTTGAGTTTTTGTTATTGTTACGGTTGGACCTTTTTGTATAAAAATCCAATAACAGGATTTTTATTATTATCGTTACGTTTGGACGTTTTCTTGTAACTGTTGTGTTTAAAATTATGCGATGGGAACAACCATACACAGCAACGAAAGGGCAATACTCAAGGTGTTGGCTTATTTTGAACGTGAGAAAGAAGTTAGCAAATTCGTGATTATTAGAACTACTAATAATCACGAATTTGCTAACTTCTACTTCTTCTTCTTCTTCTTAGTAGATTAGTGAAATAGACTGTAAATAGTTTATTACTGCTCCAATTCGTAATTAAGCAATAAATCAGTACTACATTCGTTATTAGTATACAGACGTTTTATCTCAGTAGGTACTTAATAAAATTATAAATCACTAATACTTACCTACTTAGGTTTTTAGTTAGGTTAGGGTTTTCATTTCAAAACTCGCCATACGGCGGAATTTCAATGGAACTAAATTTTTAATGGAAATTGTTATTTAAGTTAAAATATAATAAAGCCCGACCAGAAAAATAAAAAACCTGCTTTGGGGGCGCTGCATGTATGCATACCTAATAATTATGTTTGCGTTTCTTTTTTGCACTCAGTAGGTACTATAGACAAACGTCATTTGAGCCAGGTGTCAAGTTATTGCGCCCGGGTTGTAATTGCAATTTGAAGCCTCTCCTACACACATCTCCTACATGCCTCTAGATGCACAGGGGGCTCTCAATGTATAAGGATACTATAACACCTACTCAATGCAACTATATACACACATAATACATGTAATTACTAACCTTACACCACTGTTCAGATGTTTTCATACACCCACTACCATCACTGTTTAGGGCTGTTGTTATTTCAGACTGTGACTGCGAGCATTTGCAGTATGAGCATGGCCCCTAGCCAACCATGGTTTGCTTTCCAAAAAGCTTACTTGCTTTTCCAGCTGATTTAACGATGGAGCTGCGTTGCGAGACACTAAAAGATAAATATTTTGGTTAAGTATACAGATAGTAGTTCCAGAAACTGTGCTCAGTGCTGTTTATTTAAATAGAAATGTTACTGTGGAGGTACTTACTTTCGATAGGTTTGGAACCAAACTAACACAAAAAAACTGAACAACTCAACCACGTAAAACCATTTGGAACTTTGGAATTTCGTATTTTGATAAAAACTTTAATCAAGAGATCAAGTTGTTTGTTTTGAAACACATGTCACATAACCAATAATTACCAATGTCAAAAATTTTAACAAGTAATTATTTTCCAAGCCGAAGACGATATAATAAATTAAATATTTGTTGCATAATAAATATAATGTGTTTTATACATACGTATTGTGAATTTGTATTAATTTAAAATGACGAAATAACTTAAAAATTGGTTAGTCGAGATTATCTCGACTATACTCTAGATTAAACATAGCAACACTGCTAACATCGTACCCATCATCGTTGTTCGGCAGATCGTCGACGAGCATTACTAGCTTAGCGAATACGGTTTTTGTCAACGTTGTTCTTAAAGGCTATGTTTACGATGAAACATCTGTGAACTCGCCGTTGTTAACATCTGTGATGAGTCTGTTAGTGAATCGCATTGCAGATCGCCGCTCTCGTTTTATTTGTCTGTATGTCAGTGAGTTATATATAACTCATGTTTGTTTCATGAGTGACAGAACACCACTGGCAGACAGAAAAAAATTAGAAAATTAGGCAGTTCAATTTTTTTACTGATTGCATATTTCTATTACCACTATATCAACACATAATAGAAACAACACAACATTAGGAATTGAAAAATTCCCCAATACAAGAGTCATGATTGTTTGTTGCGTTTTATGTTTGACTTTAACAATCGCTGTATATCTTATTTGAAAATATAACGGATATCTATAGAAAAGATAGTACGGAACCCTTCGTGTGTGGGTTCGACTCCCACTTGACCAGTTTTAATTTTGTTTGAATGCGCTTGTCTATGAAACTACTACTGGAAGGTTTGTAAATGTTCCAAAATTAATTTAAATAGTATTAAAATATTCCTTTGAAGTAATAGTTATAGATCATCAATCAAATGAACCTACAAAGCCAGAGTGAAAAAAAAAATCGAAAGTTGCCCGTGGTCTACCTGGGTGTACCACGGTTTTAAAATAATTGGTGTCAAGAACACGCACTATGCAACCTACGCCGTAGCCTCGTAGCAATTACCAAACTACGCCGTAGCTCCGCGTAGCTGAGGTATTCAATAGCTACGTTAGTAATGAAAATCTCTCTAGCCTCTATGCAATCGAGTTTTTATTTGTCAACCAATTGAATGGTTGAACGCTCAGTCGAAATTGAGCCTGAAAATAATTAGTGAAAAAATGATTCAATGTCGCTACGATGCTGAAGTGTTTTTACATATTGATTTGGATAACTGTTTTCAAGTGTTAGTACTGATGTTTTTTGAAATAACTAATGTGTTGTGGAAGTAATTTATTTTATAGCAACATTACATTTTATTTTATCAGTTTTCGAATGAAAGTTTATGAGGATTTTCATTGTCTCAGTATTTACCCCATTTGTCGCCGAAAGGGGTTGACATTTTTTCATATTTTTTTCTTCCTCAAATCTTTTAAAAAGTCTTTCTAATTCTTGTAACCTTGAATATATTTATAATACTCAAAGTTTCCTTACATTATTGATAAAACAAAATGATTACATACAAATGTTTTACTTCAGCGTGTTTCTGTCAGCAAAAGATGGGACTCGGAAATGAAAGTGTTTTGGGAAAAAAATACCTAGTAAGTATAGGTCAACTGAGTTTTATACAACTGACAAGCGGACATCACGGGATTTCACCCACGTAGTTTCCGTTCCCGTGGGAATACAGGCACAAAAAGGAGCCTATGTCACCCGAGGATAGTGTAGGTTCCCAACGGTGCAAGAATTTTTCAAATCGGTAGCAGTAATTTTTAAGTTTATTCGTTACATACAAAAATACAAATCTTTTCCTCTATAAAATTTTAGTATAGATAGAAAAAGAAAGAAAGAAACTACACAAAGACGTAGAAATAGACGACGGCGTAGATAATTGTGGATTAGGTGGATGCCATTTGATACCTTATAATCCTAATCTTAACCCATAGGGGATTACTTTAATGATGATTTTTTAAAAGAACAAGTATGGAGTTACTTCCACATTGTTCTCCATACAAAACTGCCTTTTGTAAGGAACTAGAATCATTATCTTTTTTTTTAACTTTTAAGTATGATGTTCAAAAGTGCTTTTTAACATTAAGTCTAATTAAAATAAATGATTTGACTTTGACTTTGAATGGGCTATTTGACCTAATTTTAAGTTTTAGTCAGTCGTCTAGATTATAAAAAAATATTCGACACATTCAATTTCTTTTTCAAATTGATGGAAAACCGCTTAGATTAAGTGCATTAAAGTTGAGGAGAGGGGGCTTGTAACGTCATTACCTAGTCTAAACTGTACTGGCTAGTGACGTCATGCGACATTTTGACTCGATGTATCGCCGTGTTATTTTTTGATTACGTGGAAAAAGAATAAATTTGTGTCGAATATTTTCTTGTAATCTAGAAGAGGGACTAAAAACTAAAATTTTGTCAAATAGCCCATTTATTTTTTAGGTTTACTTTGTCAAATCTCAATATTCGAAAGCCGATGACGACACATGGCAATGCGCGGGCGCCATTGTGACGCCAACACAAATACTAACAGCAGCCGCGTGTCTAATTGAGATGAATATGATTTATGTAATAGCTGGTAATAAAAAGTATGTACACGCCAGAGATATAGAGAAAGATAAATGTGCCAATACCAGGAAGAAAAAAATCATCAAGATTTCTGTCCCGAAAGGTATTTATTGATTGGCAATACGAATGTTTTCAAAAGAAGACGATTGCGCCTGAATAAAGCAGTTAAGCTTCGTTCTTTGTTTTGACCACGTGACTTAGCGAAAGGTGATAAGTCACGTGGTCATAACAAAGGGATTTGAGGCGTTCTCGATTGTAGAAAGAGAATAGATACGAATCGTTTGTAACTTGGCTAGGGGGGCAGGTCGGTCCGTGGAATGGGTGCCCATTCTTTACATATTATCAACATCTCCGTGGATCGGACAGCAGGTTAAACCGTTGGTCTCAAAAGTAATTGTTTAATTTCTGACAGCCGTTACGAGTAGTTAGTACTCCTAAAAACCATTATGCGTAAAAGAAGCAGGTGGCTCGATTTATTTGCTGCCAAGTGGATAATCAGACAAACGACATTTCTCACCATCAACTGTGCTGTCTAAGTGTGCTAAAATGTTAACTCTGTTGCATAAAATTGAATGATCTTATAAGTATAATCTTTGGTCTTTTCTTGTTTTTTATGAAACAAAAAGACAAAAAAAGCTAACTTCTTCTCAGCTTGTGAAATGGAGAATCTACAGGGTGTAAAAAGACCCTTAACGTAAACGAAAACTACATATTCTACCCATCACTGGGATAGTTTTTGCTGGGCCGCACTTTCATTGCTCGCAATCTCATTTATAATAATGGGAAAAAATGTATTTTCTCAGCAAAATTTTTGGTTGAAGTATTACTTCATTATGTGTACACAATTGTAGTTATCGGCTTTGTGATCGGTCTTTTTACACCCTGTATACTGGTAATTAGTTTAATAACAATGAAAGTAAATCATAAATCATTTAAGAATTCAAAATTTGTGCTCATCACAGAATACACAACATCTACCAACCAACAACTGGAATGGATGAACGTGGATATTGGTGTCGCTACAGTCAAGGAACCATACGATTTTAACGACCAATCATATCTCATTTATTGCTCCTACGTACCTGAGAGCATTGAGATAAACTACGACAAAACAAATGAACTAGAGAATACTCGTGCCATTGCCTTAGGGTGGGGAGGAAAGACGGTAAAAGGCGTAAGTACAAAATATTGATTTGTTTCTTTCAATTTCCACTACACACTACATATAATAGAGGTGAACGCACCCACGATAGCTACAGGAGAAACTCCTTGTGTGGGCAACGTTATTGATTGAAAAAGTCCCAAGCTAAGCAGAGCTTGTATTATGGGTACTAAAAAACTGATAAACATGCTTATACATTTCTAAATACATACTTACATTATAGATAAATTACATCCGGACACAGAACAAATGATCGTGTTCATCACACAAACATTTGTCCTGTGTGGGAATCGAACCCACGACCTCCGGCATAGCAGTCAGGGCCACTAAGTACTAGACCAATAGGCTACTCAATAAAAAAACAAAAACCTTTGGAATTTTCGATCTGGCTTCATAATTTTATTGTATTCTTTAATTATTCTTATTTTTCATATTCCATGATATTTGTTATACCTTAGGATTTAGCGAAATATAAAAGCATACCAAAATTACTTCAAGAAGCAACAACGACGATCATCGACAAAAAATTCTGTGCCAATCTTGTACCGAAAAACGGATCGAAGGAATTCGTCCAAAAATATCTTCTGTGTGCATCTGGGAACGGGTTTTTGGGAGAAGACGACGAAGAAACTACATTGGAACCCATTTCAGAAGATCAGCCACCCATAAGACACATTTTCGCTTTTAAAAATAATACAAAGAAAAACTTTAACCAAAGTAGCGAAATGAGTTCGAGGAAGACTTCATTGATTGAAACATGTCAGGTAATGAAATTAACAAGTAGATTTATCAATATCTCTCTTTCTATCTTCTATAATGGCTAAACGAACTCCTATATGAACTATCCGCATCGTCGGTCTCGTTCTTTGTAAAGACAACAGGAGAATTTTAGGATGGATCCAAGGTTCTCTGTAAGAAATATTGCTATTAGCGTAAGGTTGCTCATTTCACACATTAACCCTAAACTTGCTTGGTTTCTTTGCGAATCTAATTCTATCGTAGTAATGCATGAAGCAAAAGGATTGAAGCTTAGCAAGAATTATTCATTCAAATTAGGCTAAGGATTTGCACTTTTTAAACGTCAATATTACAGTCCCCCAAAACGTCACTTCCTAGTGTGACAAAGGAGAACCTCCCTTTGCTGGGAAGAAGAAGCGGTGGAACAAACTCCCCAGCAACACGTGTTACTCAAGGATTGTAACTGGTGGTGTTCCATAGTTTCTGGCTTTCCCCACAGAAATAAGACTTTATATGCATATTTTCCTTTGTCAATCGTATTATTTCAAGCTTTAATATTTTACTTAAACACTTTTAAGAACGACCACGGAAGTCCTCTCACCTCGTGGGTCGGCACACAAGAAATAATCTTAGGAGTGGCGCTGAATGGTATTTGTAATCCAAACTTTGACTGCGTGGGTCCCCGTATTTATGTCAGTACAGTTTCAACAGCCAAAATAATCAAATGCCTACTAGAAACGAATGATACGAGGTAAGTTCCTAACATAATTTGTAAATTCTAAAACGATTAATCAACCCTTCTCGACAGCAGAAAAATAATGCCTTTTTTGGATGGAATTGAACAAAGCTGCAACGTCTTAAGCCGTTAATTTTGGTGTGAATAAAGTTCCTGATACTATCTCTAATTGACGAGAGGAGAATTACTGAAGCTTTAATATGGACATTAAATTTTACAGGCGGAATATCTGCAATGACCAAATAGATGATGAACGATATCAAGTCGACGTTATAGACGTAAAATGGCCTGAACAATTAAAACAAAATTCATCACATATACTAAGCATCCAACAAATTCCTTTGTATCGACGACAAAAAAACGAAGAACTCTTTGTGCGACCAACCAAAGATCTAAGGATTTTTGGTGAACAGGAGATGCCTCAAGAATACCCACTAGATAATCCAGAAGAGATCTTTAACGAAAACCCGCACCGCGACAGACAAGGGAAACCAAGCGAGAACCCATTAGAGTCCCCACGAGAAGAGTATCAAGAGAATCCATTTCAGAACCAACAACAAAATCAACAAGAAACCGGAGAAGTGAATCCTTATTATGATCAGCAGAATCCATCGCAGGCAAAATCTCAAGCATTTCAACAATACATGAGTCATCAACAAATCGAACCACAAAAGCAACCAGATATAGGCACTGTTTACCAACCACACATGGAATCATATAATCAAGCTCCATTGGATTCTTATTATAATCAGCCACCAATAGATTCTTATAACAATCAACCACTAATGGAATTAAAAAAGACACCAGAATCAGAGTCATTCAATCAGCCTCAATCTCATCAACCATCTGTTGAACAAAATGATCAAAAGGTAATGGATCCAAATAGCCAACTACAAATGGACATATTTAATCAACAGCAAATGTCTTTACAAAATAAACCTCCACGACAGATCAAAAAGGACGAATCAACAAAAACAAACCAAGTAATGAATAATAATCCAGAAATACCCAAGATCAATCCACCACAAATGGACCCATACATACAAATTCAATCATACAATCAACCACAAGTAGAATTCAGTAACTCACAAACAGAATTGGAACCATTACAATCACCGCAATCAAATTTCCCATTAGGTCAAATACCATATTCAAACAAGGAACTACCATCATCATACAGTCATAAACAAATAGAATCATTTAAGCCAGAACCGGCTGAATCATATAATCCACTAGATGTTATCATGTCAGAAAATCTATCAGAAGATGCCTCATTTAAACGTCCAATGGAAGAGCCATATAAGTCATCGTCTGGCGAACCACGTGAACAACCAAGTGCTGATATGCCACCACCATATGAGCAGCCACATTCGGCTCAAAGGCATCAACCAAATTACGCACAACCTTTCAGGCAGCCACTTGAACAGGCTTCAGCACAGTCATCACATTTGAGTCACGTGTCCAACGCGCTGCGTATACGACCGCCTCCTGCATTGAATCCCTCACTAGATGAAACTCAAATGATCGAGCAAATGTTTTCACAACTTCATGCAGGACCTGAACCCTCGGTTATGGCTCCGAACCCACCAGAAGAAACTTTCGAGGAGGTATATAGAAATCTTTATGAAGGGGATGTTGAGGAACCTCAAGGGTTTGAGAAACGTATTGAGCGATATACGGGACAAAGAGACGCCAATATTGAGAATGTTCCTCCAGCCATTGATGAACGAAAGTAAGTTGCATTTGCATAATCAGCCTTTAATGTTTTCCACTGCTGGGACACAAGCCTCTTCTCTGCGAGAAGGAGTGGGCCGTGATCTTCCACGTGGGCACAGTGCAGGTTTAGACGACAAAAATGTCTTCGAATTATTATTGATTCTAGACATGTAATGTTACTGGTACTTATTCTGAATATTTTGAGTCCATAGGTTACTCTTTGCCCTGAACGGGCAGCTAGGTACATTTAAGGGCTATTTTTGGTTTGACTAAATTCAGCACCTACTGCTGCCCAGTCCTCCCAAAAGAGGGAACGATGACTTGGTAAATGCCGCGGGAGTCTGTTGGTTACGAAAAGCATCGTGCCGGTCGAAATGGCGATACTAGGAGGAGGTCTATGTACAGCAGTGGAAGACTGGCGGCTAAGATATTGCTAATTGTTTGCTGGTTTCTACTTTATGATTTATTGAATCAATAACTTTGAAAAAACTCGATGTAGTTAAAATATATGTTTTCTACCCAGGTAGGTACCTACACGTAAAAATCGCATTATTGACTGTTAGCTTATTTATAATACCTATGCGTTTTTTTTTCCTTTTCAGCGATGAAATTCAGGTGCGGCAACAGATGCCTTTAGAATATCCAGATTATGTTGTAAAAAATACAAATCGAAGAAACACTTAATTAGTACAATAACAGTAGGTACACAATTTTTTTATAAGTTTAAAAGAATAGTGTCATTTTTGTGGTAAATGCTGACAAAATATTAAACTGAACATGTAATCCAGATGTTCAGTACAATGTTATGTTTGGAGCATAGAAGCAAAAGATTTATTATTTAAATATACAATAAAATAATATACAAGTACAAGTAACTATTATTACTAAAAGTAACATGAATTTAAACATTATCAAATAAAATAATAAAGTGAGGAATACTAAATAAAACTAAAAACACTAAGGCATAAAAGTACTTCTCCGAAAGATTAAAATGTTATCTTTTGTTTAAATGTTCTGTTAAGTAGATTTTATTTGCATAGATTTAAGTTCTTCAAACGAATCAGACAGATGTGTTGCTGGGGAGTTTGTTGCGCCGCTTCTTCTTTCAGCAAAAACACTATTAAGTGTCGAATTTTGGCCGTTTTGGGAGACTGTCTTTTTATTTTTTGACTTTTAAAAGTGCTGATTCTCAGTCTCATTTGAATAAAACTTTTTTACAAAAATAAAACAACCGACTTCTTAAAAAAACACTAACAGGTGTAAAATAAGTCTAGTTTCGGAAGTCGGTGGCCATTAATGAATGAAACAAACCACCAAAGCACCAAAGCCACAGATTTTAACTTTCAACACTTAAAACACAAAATATAGGTATGTAGTGACACATATATTTTTTTTTCTTACTGTCATGACCTAAAGGTCCAGTTACCAGGTCATAAAAATCCAAAAAAAAAAACCACCTGTCTAAATGCACTTTTTAGATTGCCACAACTTTTATTAACCAGCAAGAGGTCAAATAAGTAAACCACTTTTGTATAGGTACTTTTAAATAACAATCAAATTCATCATTATGATATCAAAAGTCTTGGTCTCTGGTTTGTGAACAATACTGACAACATTCACTTCAAAACAACAATCTACAAATATAAATACTCAAAAGAACTGTTTTATGAAATAATCAAATATTTTCAGGCCAGGTTCATTGACCTTGTGGTACCAACTTTCTCGCTTGAGTCGAGCCCACCACTTATGCAGCTTTACATACTTTTTATCGATCGGAATAATACAGTTTAACGACGACAGCGTTGCCACACACGATATATCAGCCAGGGTCAACGCATTACCAGCTAAATACTCCTTTACAAGATACTTCTCAGTGACGTCATAGCATTCAATAATATCAGCAATTTGCTCATCACTTGGCCCTGGCCTTTTAAACTTCACAACACTGTAAATAACACTCCTCAGTCTAGGAAATAATATTGACGCGTCGAAAAACAAACGTTGATCGACTATAGCTCTTGCAGTCACGTCCTTAGGGTACAAGGTCTGTTGCTCTCCTCCATATTTTGATGTCAAGTACATGATGATTGCATGGCTGTCTGATAATACCAGGTCTTCATCTTCTAACAGCGGTACTGAGTGAAGTGGATTTTTCTCCAAGTATTCAGGTTTATAATGGTCCCTTGTTGGTAGATTTACTTCTCTAGTTTCGATTTCAAGTCCCAGTATTTCTACTACCATCAAGGTCGCACGCGCAGGTGGACTGACGTCTGTTTTGTGAATTACTATCGGCATGATGCGACTATCGATTACTGTGGTTTTACTTTTACTAATACAATGATAATATATCTGCAGATACTGGTTAGATATCTTCAGTGTAATCTAAATAGCACTGTTCGCTTATTGGTTACTATAATAATGACGTCACTAGGCACTTGTGAATGTATTCAGTTACTAGTTGTTACCCGCGACTTCGTCCACGTATTAAGGAGGAGATTCTCATTTCGACACATATAAATACCTATATTATTTGTTTAGTATCAATATCCGGAATCCATCTTGAGTCAAGCACCCGTCTTTCAGCCTGTTGACAGCGATTACCTTTGCCTCTCCGCTGGTAGCGCCCTCTATACTTACCGTTGGTACTAAGTAATTTAAGCGCGCATCGGGTGATCGCCCGATTTATCGTCATTATAGCGTCGTTTTTCGCGCCGTTCGGTTGATAGCGTTATTTTAAACTTCGCGAAAAAAAGTGAATACCCGCTTATTCAAATTAAGTTTGGTAAAACTATTATAGTTTCAATTCGTGAAATTGTACCTCTCCGTGGTTACTATGGAAAATTCTATTAATAATTTAGAGTCAGAAGGTGTTACTAACGGTTCACTATCGCGTAAACGTGTTCGTTCTCCGACGCCGAGTGCAAGAGATAGTGATATCAGTTCTTCTACAAGCAGTGGACCCAGCCCTGAGAAACGTAAAGTAAGGAGGGACTCCCAAACCGTGAGTTATGCACACTTCGAGTTTTTATCACAACAAGTGGCTTATTTAACAAACCTCATATCGAAAGATTCCGTTGCTGAAAATAATACCGTTCCGAATGCTAACATTAATACCGTTTCTGTTACCACAAACGAGTTAAAACTAAGACGATCTGAAAACTTGTCCAACAATAATAAACTTCAGATTTTATCGGAAGTCGGTACGACGGTAAAAGATCCGATTTACCCTAGGGCAAACGAAATAAACCTTAAAAAAGTAACGGAGCTACAACGTTTTAAATGTGATGATTGGAATGCGGTTCGGTTTTCGGATGCACAAAAGAAATATTTAGCTACCCCCGGTTTCGTTGAGTTAAATATTAACGACGAATTAAAGCGTTTTGAATCGGATATGTTGAAAGAAGATTCGCGCTCATATTTATTAGAAAGATCTTTTGCTGGTTTAACGAATGCTTTACTTTGCCAAAAAGACGAATTGCACAAATCTTTACAGTCATTGGTGGATTGGGCAAATGAGTCTAGAGAATCGTTGACGCCCAACTCGTTATTCGAAAAAGTCGAATCATTGTTTTCGAAAGAATCTGCGTATAGTACGGTTACTGATGACTTATTACAAATAGTGTGCGGCCGAAGAGCTGACTTGATAAATACACGTCGCGAGGCTATGTTGCGCCAAATTTCCGAAGGTTTTCATCGTGATGTCCTACATAAAATTCCTCCTAGTACAGAATATCTCTTTAATGATGAGGCAGTTCAAACCTACCTCCAAAAAATTGGGGGGGTGGATAAACTTACAGTATCAACAAAATCAATACCACGAACTTATCCTAAAGAAATATTTTATCAAAATCAAAAACCATCGACTAGTAAACAAGCTGACGACAGGTTTTTTCGTCGAGACACCTTTAATAAAAGACAAAGACAGGCCTCTAACGCTTCACACCAAAACAAAAACCATACAAGCAATCAGCGATACAAACCAAAGGGTAAGAAATCGCAATCGCAGCCCATCTCTAAAAAACAGCGTCGCGAATGACTGTCGGACATTTCAAGGCGGCTGTCTAAGGCAATTTCAATATGCTTGGAGCAATCTGGGTGCGCCAGACAAAATATGCCGACTATTGAACGGGGTACGCATACCCTTCACACTCAGACCGCCGCTAATATTTCCGAGTCCCACAGTTCTGAAATGTTACAGAACCAAAACCTCTCCCAATATGACCATGCAAATCCAAACTTTGCTCGAGTCAGGGGTACTAGAACCTGCAGATCTGACGCCCAGCTACCTTTCCACGTTCTTTCTGGTACCCAAGTCAGATCAGACCTACCGTCCTATTTTCAATTTGAAAAAACTAAACCAGTTCGTAGTAGCCAAGCCGTTTCAACTATTCAGTCACTTCCGTGTACCAAGTTTCTTGCAACAACAAGATTGGATGCCCAAACTAGATCTGAGCCAAGCATATTTCCACGTGCCCATTGCACAGCAGCATCGCAGATTCCTGAGGCTAAACTATCATCAAAATTCACATCAACATCAGCTACTCCAGATGACGTGTTTGCCGTTTGGCTTCTCATCGGCACCCAGAACGTTTGCCACGATAACCAATTGGGTAGCAGAATTCCTGAGAAGTCACAAGATCAGGTGTGTAGTCTATCTAGACGATTTTCTTTTGGCCAACCAGTCAAAATCGCAGTTGGGAGACGACATCGCATTCACGATCAAGATACTCCGTTAACTAGGTTGGACAATCAACTACGAAAAGTCTGTTCTGGTTCCGACACAGTGCCTCGAGTTTCTCGGCATTACATGGGACACAAAACGCAACGCAAAGTCCCTGTCGGAACCAAAGTGCTTAACGCTACGCAAAGCACTTCACCAACAGCTTCAGTCAAGCAAGTGGTCCCTCAAACAGTACCAAATTCTAATGGGGAGACTCAACTTTGCAACGTTCGTGACTCCGAGGGGTCGCCTTCACTGTCGAACTCTGCAATACTACAGTCGACAGCTGTCGGTAAAACATCCGTACCGGTCGATCACTGTGCCACAACCAGCTCGATCAGAGCTGGAGTGGTGGTGTCAAGCCATAGGAAAGTCGATGCCGATACACTTGAGCTCAGTGACGTCACAACTATTGACCACAGACGCATCAGACATCGGATGGGGGGCTCAACTCGGCGACACAAATATTGTGGGCACCTGGACAGAACCTCAAAAGCCATGGCATGCCAACAAAAAAGAGATGTTTGCCGTTTACGCAGCTATATGCCAAAACCAGCAGCAACTCCAAGATGCACAGATACTGCTGCAAACCGACAATCGAACAGTAGTCTCGTACATAAACAAGGAGGGCGGCACAAAATCCAAGAAGCTGCTTCATCAAACTTGACAACTTCTTGCTGTTCTAGACATGCGGAACATTCATCTGACAGCACACTATTTTCCGGGCAGGTTCAATGCCGAGGTAGATGCTCTTTCTCGGCAGAAGGCTTGTCTAGAATGGCAACTCACGAGGACAGCAACGACAAAATTTTTTCAAATGTGGGGTACGCCGGAGATAGACCTCTTCGCGTCGAGAACAGCCCACATAGTACCGAAGTACGTATCACTGGACGTCAACGATCAGGAAGCCCAACATCACAATGCGTTTTGTCATCTGTGGCACTACAACCTAGCTTGGTTGTTTCCACCACCAAATTTAATTCCACGAGTTCTCCAACACCTAAACCAAGCCAGCGGAGGCTTTATATTGATTGCCCCGAAGTGGAACAAGGTGTTCTGGCAGGCAGATGTTCAACGCCGAGCGCGACATCCCCCTTACCTGATTCCAGATCTAGCCTACACTCTCGTAGACACCAGAACGGGGACGCATCCGCCGCAAGTGCAAGACCTACACTTGGAAGCATGGCTGATTTCGGGTGGCAAGATATTTTGACAGACTGGACAGATCAAGAACAAAAATTCTTTATGTCAAGCTGGAGAGACTCCACAATCAATACCTACAGACCAGTGTGGCGCCGATGGAAGCGATGGTGTGAGTCCCGTTCGATTAATTTTAAATACCCTACTGCCGATCAGGTAGCTCGATACTTAGCACATTTACACTGTGATATTGGTCTTGCATACAGAACAATTTTGGTACACAAATCTGTTATCTCAACTTTCACACACATAACATCTAATATAGATTTGTCGTCAAATTTCTTTATAAAACACATATTAAAAGCTATTTCGGTAGCAAGAGAGAAACCTGCTAAACCACCTATTTGGAACCCTAAAGTTTTATTGCAACATATGAATGCTTATGATTTTGATGAAAATAATATATTTCAAGTGTCAAGACACGTGGCCACTCTTTTATTGTTAGCATCAGGCCGTAGGGTTCACGACCTTACTCTATTGCGAATTGATAGCAGTAGCTTAGTCGATGAAGACTCGTCTATTGTATTGTGGCCAGCATTCGGTTCTAAAACAGACAACCATAACCACAGACAGTCTGGATGGAGGCTTAAAGAGCACCCAGATAAAAAATTAAACCTGATTTTTTGGTTGAGACAATTAATATGTATTACTTCAAATTGTCGAGGAAATATAAAACATTTATTTATTACAGTTAAAGGGGATATTAAACCTGCATCTAGAACTGTTATTGGTGGATGGGTGCGATCTCTTTTAAAAGCTGCTGGCATTGATGCAACTCCAGGATCAGTAAGATCCGCAGTTGCTTCTCTTAATTTCGTAGAGAATTTTCCTATTGATCAGATTCTTTCCACCGGTAACTGGAAAACAATTCATACCTTTCAGAATTATTATCAGAGAGAACTGTTAAATCACAATGATTCAAATGTTCCCAATCATTCCACATCTTTGTCTAATTATTTCGATCCTGTTCACTAAGAGCACCAATATTATATTATTATTATTTTTTTTATTTAGAAATTATTTATGTTGTTATACTATGACTAAAAGTAAAATGTCATACCAGATTAATTATTGTAATACATTTACATAATTTTGGCAATGTTTTTTATTAACCCAATATTTTACATCCTAAAACACATTATAGCGTCTTTGGGTTTAGCGCACCAGGTGATAACAAACACATCACTCAAGATGGATTCCGGATATTGATACTAAACAAATAATAGAGAGTTTTACATAAAATAAAACTTACCTATTATTTTTTCATCAATATCCGGAATCCAGGTAAGGTCTACCTGGTGCATCATGAGTTCCATAATGACGATAAATCGGGCGATCACCCGATGCGCGCTTAAATTACTTAGTACCAACGGTAAGTATAGAGGGCGCTACCAGCGGAGAGGCAAAGGTAATCGCTGTCAACAGGCTGAAAGACGGGTGCTTGACTCAAGATGGATTCCGGATATTGATGAAAAAATAATAGGTAAGTTTTATTTTATGTAAAACTCTCTATTATATTGAATGTTTTTACTAGTGCAAATTATATTTTTTAAAGTAATTATCTAAGTTACTTCTTATTTGATCAGCTTTCTACCAATAAAAGTTCAGTGTAATTCAATCCAAACGTTTCAGAAATTTGTTAAAACAAATAGACAGAGAAAAAATAAAAAATGGTTTACATCTCATTTAAAGCTGTCATTTTGACATTACAAACTTTGAGTATTTGTACAGATTACATTACTATTACTTTGATGCTTGTTTAATCGAAGCACGTTCAATAAAAAATAAAACCATTGATTTCTACTAACGAAATTTATTTACACGTTAAAATATCATATACCTATCACATATAACATTTTTTGAAAATAGCTATCATAATATTCACCTTTTGCAATATACAAAATCTATGGTTATGTGGATACACGCATTACCTTTACAAAATTTACAAACATTCAACGTTATACCTTAACATTAAAAGAATGCTTAAAAATCTAAAGTGTTGGATATAAAAATTATGGAATCTTTTTAAAGTTTTATTTTTTATTTAAAGTCGTAGATTAATATTAAGATCGTAGACCGTAGGGTAGGGACAGAGATGTGGCATAGACAAGGCAGAGTATCAGTGTCATAAAACTACATTTCTGTCACAACACTACGTTATACTCAATAAAGTAATGACCTAAAAATTCAATCAGACAATAGTATTCTTAAAAATATACTTTTTGAATGTCCCTAACTAATCTATAACTGAAACAATTTCCATTACTCATATTGGGGCGTCGAAGTTTTGCTTGCAGATGCCAATAATTTTATAATAATGCCACATTTATTCATTTATTATTAATTAAAATGCCATGTATATTTAATAATTAAAATAATATCATGGACGAGGCGGATTGTGATGGTCAAGTTTCTTAAAAGGTATGAGTAATTAGGAAGACAACGATTTATAAAAAGTCGGAAACGCATCTTTTAAATGTGAGTTTGTAAATAACGACTAAATCGAACGAAAGGCCCATTTGTAAAACATTACCACAACTCAGCATCACTATATTTGTAAAATCGATTTTCGCGAATGGAAGACAACATCGATGACATTTCACTTCCTATTGCCACAGATAAAAAAGCCATATTTTAATGCATACTAGCGTCTGCAAGCATCACAGCATGTCATAATAAAACACATAGCAACAACGTTAATATTTAGAGAGCTACCTAACAAAATATGGAAATTCCTTACACGAAAATTTATATCAGTCAATATGAAACAAACTATACATATTTTTATTGTTTATATAACAAGTTTGGGGTACTTACGCAGAGTATATTTGGATATTGTTCTTTTAAACAAAATTTTGTTTGTATCGTGTAAATAAAAAATGGCATACTTGGCAAAATATCGGTACTGCTACAGGATAACAAACAAAAGACTGTTCAAATTTACTTGGATTCAAATATACACGTTGCTAACAAGTAATAAAGTTTACTTTGGAATAACATTACGATTGATAATTAAAATACACTATATTGGACGAAAAATTGAATATAAAGGGAAGATAATGTCATAATATATTTAGAACACAATAACACATTTTGTTTGATAAATAAATTGCTATAAGTATAAAAAAATCAGACGAGGAAATTCACCTTTATATGATTGTATAAGATTATATGCTTTTGGTGTTAACTTCGTTTAGTGAGCAAACTAAATGGAAGAATGGCAACCCAATGACATACTATGAGGTTTATTGTAAAGCTCAGTTTACTTACTACCGTCATATTTAAATCCAGGCCAGATAGTCAGCACGACAAAGTTTTGTCGTCGAATAACTTTGGTCCGTACCGTGATATATTTCCTCATATCAAAGTCATATTATGTATCGGTTCGGCGCGAAAATAACTCGACAACGGAACTTTGTCGTGCTGCGCATATTCACTATCATCCCTTACAACGTTTGCCATGCCGAAGACGAGGTTAACACCAGAATAAGTATAGTGATAACAACTTTTGTTACAGTATGCTCTTAAGACTCACTGGATGCGTAGCTATGGAACGGAGATGAGAGTAAGATAGAAGACAGCTCCCAGACTATTCTAACAACCGATTACTCAAATTAGTAAATCTAATATCAAACAATGCCAGCCAATTAAATTGCTTGATATGAAACTTACCTGAGACCAACTGGGCTTTTAAAGTCCCCAGAATGTAATGTTCTACTATTTATCTTACCCCAACATAAACGCCACGCATACAGACAGTCATATTACACTGTAATAAAAAAAATATTGTAAAGATCAACACCAGCTACCCAGAACTAAGTTACTTATTGCGATCGTTGAAGCGTATAAGCGTCAATGTTATGAGATTTACTTTGAATGATCACTTTTAACTTTTACATAAAGTTATACAAAGAGGCTAGCGCAAAACAAGCACATTAAAATCCCGACCCCGGAATGCTAGTGACAAATTTCGATAAAAACACCTAATTGTCCCTTTTGGATTAGTTTGAAGATTGAATCCGGGACGCCAATAGTAACAATCATCTGTACACTAACTCACACCAATACTTAACATTATTTTGATCGAACGCTATTCATACTAGCGCATTGAACTGATAAGCTCAAACTTAACATAGCATATTCACCCTTATCTCCATAACGTAAAGCACAAATTTTTTCTTCTAAAAAAATATGCGCGATGAAATTCGCGTTTGCGCGTTTCTTTTGGCTTAGACATGTTCCCGTCTCTGTCTTGCACTTGTAGTTAGACTGTAGTGGGACAGAGAGAGGAATAAGGCGATTAACACACTGCCCCGCATGATGCAGCGTAGCGCGTGGATGCGTGTTCTTCCGTTGCTTGTAAGTATCTCCGTTTGTATAGAAAACACGCACAGTCCAACACACAGAAAATGCATCCACGCGCGTTCAATTCAGTTCAGAGACACGCAACATGCAGCGTGATGCGGGGCAGTGTGATAATCGCCTAATTCTCAGCCTATCCTAAGCATGGACCTTCGTAAATCTCATATATTGACGATTCTACTCGTTATCGACACGCACAAGTAACTTCAGATAGGGCAAGCGAGTTTGGTACAAAGTTTCACCGATGTTGCGAGGTCTGTGGCCGGCGACAGTGGCTGGCGATGGATCGGAAGCACTCGTCACAAACACGCACGGGTTTTAGTTGACCGTAGCGCGGCAGTGGGATTGAGTTTGAGCTGCATGATGCACAGAACACTTTGCCTGAAAAAAATTGTTTTGTGTTAGTTTTGTGACTGGAAAATGGTATAAATGACATCAGATTTACCACAAAGCAAAAAAATAGTAGTCTTATGATTTGGTAAATGTGACTGGCCTGTTGGTCTAGTAGTTAGTGACCCTGACTTCTATGCCGGAGGTCGTAGGTTCGATTTCCACTCAGAACAAATGTTTGTGTGATGAGCACGATCATTTGTTCTGTGTCTGGGTGTAATTTATCTATATGTATTTATAAATTTATAAGTATGTTTATCAGCTGTTAAGTACCCATAACACAAGCTCTCAAGCTTAACTTGGGACTAAATGGCGTTGTGTGGAAAGTTGTGGAATATTTATTTATTATTTAATAGTAAATTGAAATTGACCACTTGATTGATCAATGTGTGGAGGTAAAAGATTGCCCAGCTGTATAACTTGGCCAATTCTGTCAAGGTTGCCATAACATGCGCCGCGATGTCCGGCACCCACTCCGGCGCACGCTCCGGGCCCGGCTCGCGCTCCGCAGGGTTGCTAAGTGTGTACTGACCACAGTTGCGACAGTGATGCCTGCGGCGGAAGGCGGTGAAGTGCGCGGCGCAGCGCATGCAGGCGGGCGCCGCGATGTCCGGCACCCACTCCGGCGCACGCTCCGGGCCCGGCTCGCGCTCCGCAGGGTTGCTAAGTGTGTACTGACCACAGTTGCGACAGTGATGCCTGCGGCGGAAGGCGGTGAAGTGCGCGGCGCAGCGCATGCAGGCGGGCGCCGCGATGTCCGGCACCCACTCCGGCGCACGCTCCGGGCCCGGCTCGCGCTCCGCAGGGTTGCTAAGTGTGTACTGACCACAGTTGCGACAGTGATGCCTGCGGCGGAAGGCGGTGAAGTGCGCGGCGCAGCGCATGCAGGCGGGCGCCGCGATGTCCGGCACCCACTCCGGCGCACGCTCCGGGCCCGGCTCGCGCTCCGCAGGGTTGCTAAGTGTGTACTGACCACAGTTGCGACAGTGATGCCTGCGGCGGAAGGCGGTGAAGTGCGCGGCGCAGCGCATGCAGGCGGGCGCCGCGATGTCCGGCACCCACTCCGGCGCACGCTCCGGGCCCGGCTCGCGCTCCGCAGGGTTGCTAAGTGTGTACTGACCACAGTTGCGACAGTGATGCCTGCGGCGGAAGGCGGTGAAGTGCGCGGCGCAGCGCATGCAGGCGGGCGCCGCGATGTCCGGCACCCACTCCGGCGCACGCTCCGGGCCCGGCTCGCGCTCCGCAGGGTTGCTAAGTGTGTACTGACCACAGTTGCGACAGTGATGCCTGCGGCGGAAGGCGGTGAAGTGCGCGGCGCAGCGCATGCAGGCGGGCGCCGCGATGTCCGGCACCCACTCCGGCGCACGCTCCGGGCCCGGCTCGCGCTCCGCAGGGTTGCTAAGTGTGTACTGACCACAGTTGCGACAGTGATGCCTGCGGCGGAAGGCGGTGAAGTGCGCGGCGCAGCGCATGCAGGCGGGCGCCGCGATGTCCGGCACCCACTCCGGCGCACGCTCCGGGCCCGGCTCGCGCTCCGCAGGGTTGCTAAGTGTGTACTGACCACAGTTGCGACAGTGATGCCTGCGGCGGAAGGCGGTGAAGTGCGCGGCGCAGCGCATGCAGGCGGGCGCCGCGATGTCCGGCACCCACTCCGGCGCACGCTCCGGGCCCGGCTCGCGCTCCGCAGGGTTGCTAAGTGTGTACTGACCACAGTTGCGACAGTGATGCCTGCGGCGGAAGGCGGTGAAGTGCGCGGCGCAGCGCATGCAGGCGGGCGCCGCGATGTCCGGCACCCACTCCGGCGCACGCTCCGGGCCCGGCTCGCGCTCCGCAGGGTTGCTAAGTGTGTACTGACCACAGTTGCGACAGTGATGCCTGCGGCGGAAGGCGGTGAAGTGCGCGGCGCAGCGCATGCAGGCGGGCGCCGCGATGTCCGGCACCCACTCCGGCGCACGCTCCGGGCCCGGCTCGCGCTCCGCAGGGTTGCTAAGTGTGTACTGACCACAGTTGCGACAGTGATGCCTGCGGCGGAAGGCGGTGAAGTGCGCGGCGCAGCGCATGCAGGCGGGCGCCGCGATGTCCGGCACCCACTCCGGCGCACGCTCCGGGCCCGGCTCGCGCTCCGCAGGGTTGCTAAGTGTGTACTGACCACAGTTGCGACAGTGATGCCTGCGGCGGAAGGCGGTGAAGTGCGCGGCGCAGCGCATGCAGGCGGGCGCCGCGATGTCCGGCACCCACTCCGGCGCACGCTCCGGGCCCGGCTCGCGCTCCGCAGGGTTGCTAAGTGTGTACTGACCACAGTTGCGACAGTGATGCCTGCGGCGGAAGGCGGTGAAGTGCGCGGCGCAGCGCATGCAGGCGGGCGCCGCGATGTCCGGCACCCACTCCGGCGCACGCTCCGGGCCCGGCTCGCGCTCCGCAGGGTTGCTAAGTGTGTACTGACCACAGTTGCGACAGTGATGCCTGCGGCGGAAGGCGGTGAAGTGCGCGGCGCAGCGCATGCAGGCGGGCGCCGCGATGTCCGGCACCCACTCCGGCGCACGCTCCGGGCCCGGCTCGCGCTCCGCAGGGTTGCTAAGTGTGTACTGACCACAGTTGCGACAGTGATGCCTGCGGCGGAAGGCGGTGAAGTGCGCGGCGCAGCGCATGCAGGCGGGCGCCGCGATGTCCGGCACCCACTCCGGCGCACGCTCCGGGCCCGGCTCGCGCTCCGCAGGGTTGCTAAGTGTGTACTGACCACAGTTGCGACAGTGATGCCTGCGGCGGAAGGCGGTGAAGTGCGCGGCGCAGCGCATGCAGGCGGGCGCCGCGATGTCCGGCACCCACTCCGGCGCACGCTCCGGGCCCGGCTCGCGCTCCGCAGGGTTGCTAAGTGTGTACTGACCACAGTTGCGACAGTGATGCCTGCGGCGGAAGGCGGTGAAGTGCGCGGCGCAGCGCATGCAGGCGGGCGCCGCGATGTCCGGCACCCACTCCGGCGCACGCTCCGGGCCCGGCTCGCGCTCCGCAGGGTTGCTAAGTGTGTACTGACCACAGTTGCGACAGTGATGCCTGCGGCGGAAGGCGGTGAAGTGCGCGGCGCAGCGCATGCAGGCGGGCGCCGCGATGTCCGGCACCCACTCCGGCGCACGCTCCGGGCCCGGCTCGCGCTCCGCAGGGTTGCTAAGTGTGTACTGCAGTGCGATTCTGGTCGAATCACCGCGTGAAAATGTAAGCGTAGTGAGCGCGAATTGAGCTGTCATTCCATACTAATTCTAGGCATTGACAGCTCACTTCACTCAAGTTTTCACGGAGTGACTTGTTCTGAATCGACCGGCTGACCACAGTTGCGACAGTGATGCCTGCGGCGGAAGGCGGTGAAGTGCGCGGCGCAGCGCATGCAGGCGGGCGCCGCGATGTCCGGCACCCACTCCGGCGCACGCTCCGGGCCCGGCTCGCGCTCCGCAGGGTTGCTAAGTGTGTACTGACCACAGTTGCGACAGTGATGCCTGCGGCGGAAGGCGGTGAAGTGCGCGGCGCAGCGCATGCAGGCGGGCGCCGCGATGTCCGGCACCCACTCCGGCGCACGCTCCGGGCCCGGCTCGCGCTCCGCAGGGTTGCTAAGTGTGTACTGACCACAGTTGCGACAGTGATGCCTGCGGCGGAAGGCGGTGAAGTGCGCGGCGCAGCGCATGCAGGCGGGCGCCGCGATGTCCGGCACCCACTCCGGCGCACGCTCCGGGCCCGGCTCGCGCTCCGCAGGGTTGCTAAGTGTGTACTGACCACAGTTGCGACAGTGATGCCTGCGGCGGAAGGCGGTGAAGTGCGCGGCGCAGCGCATGCAGGCGGGCGCCGCGATGTCCGGCACCCACTCCGGCGCACGCTCCGGGCCCGGCTCGCGCTCCGCAGGGTTGCTAAGTGTGTACTGACCACAGTTGCGACAGTGATGCCTGCGGCGGAAGGCGGTGAAGTGCGCGGCGCAGCGCATGCAGGCGGGCGCCGCGATGTCCGGCACCCACTCCGGCGCACGCTCCGGGCCCGGCTCGCGCTCCGCAGGGTTGCTAAGTGTGTACTGACCACAGTTGCGACAGTGATGCCTGCGGCGGAAGGCGGTGAAGTGCGCGGCGCAGCGCATGCAGGCGGGCGCCGCGATGTCCGGCACCCACTCCGGCGCACGCTCCGGGCCCGGCTCGCGCTCCGCAGGGTTGCTAAGTGTGTACTGACCACAGTTGCGACAGTGATGCCTGCGGCGGAAGGCGGTGAAGTGCGCGGCGCAGCGCATGCAGGCGGGCGCCGCGATGTCCGGCACCCACTCCGGCGCACGCTCCGGGCCCGGCTCGCGCTCCGCAGGGTTGCTAAGTGTGTACTGACCACAGTTGCGACAGTGATGCCTGCGGCGGAAGGCGGTGAAGTGCGCGGCGCAGCGCATGCAGGCGGGCGCCGCGATGTCCGGCACCCACTCCGGCGCACGCTCCGGGCCCGGCTCGCGCTCCGCAGGGTTGCTAAGTGTGTACTGACCACAGTTGCGACAGTGATGCCTGCGGCGGAAGGCGGTGAAGTGCGCGGCGCAGCGCATGCAGGCGGGCGCCGCGATGTCCGGCACCCACTCCGGCGCACGCTCCGGGCCCGGCTCGCGCTCCGCAGGGTTGCTAAGTGTGTACTGACCACAGTTGCGACAGTGATGCCTGCGGCGGAAGGCGGTGAAGTGCGCGGCGCAGCGCATGCAGGCGGGCGCCGCGATGTCCGGCACCCACTCCGGCGCACGCTCCGGGCCCGGCTCGCGCTCCGCAGGGTTGCTAAGTGTGTACTGACCACAGTTGCGACAGTGATGCCTGCGGCGGAAGGCGGTGAAGTGCGCGGCGCAGCGCATGCAGGCGGGCGCCGCGATGTCCGGCACCCACTCCGGCGCACGCTCCGGGCCCGGCTCGCGCTCCGCAGGGTTGCTAAGTGTGTACTGACCACAGTTGCGACAGTGATGCCTGCGGCGGAAGGCGGTGAAGTGCGCGGCGCAGCGCATGCAGGCGGGCGCCGCGATGTCCGGCACCCACTCCGGCGCACGCTCCGGGCCCGGCTCGCGCTCCGCAGGGTTGCTAAGTGTGTACTGACCACAGTTGCGACAGTGATGCCTGCGGCGGAAGGCGGTGAAGTGCGCGGCGCAGCGCATGCAGGCGGGCGCCGCGATGTCCGGCACCCACTCCGGCGCACGCTCCGGGCCCGGCTCGCGCTCCGCAGGGTTGCTAAGTGTGTACTGACCACAGTTGCGACAGTGATGCCTGCGGCGGAAGGCGGTGAAGTGCGCGGCGCAGCGCATGCAGGCGGGCGCCGCGATGTCCGGCACCCACTCCGGCGCACGCTCCGGGCCCGGCTCGCGCTCCGCAGGGTTGCTAAGTGTGTACTGACCACAGTTGCGACAGTGATGCCTGCGGCGGAAGGCGGTGAAGTGCGCGGCGCAGCGCATGCAGGCGGGCGCCGCGATGTCCGGCACCCACTCCGGCGCACGCTCCGGGCCCGGCTCGCGCTCCGATGAGTTGCTGCGGACAATACATATTCATTTAAAATTACTGTTAATATTTTTCTGCATTAAATTATTATTTTTTTTGACAGTATTCATTTGTACCCCGAGTACTAGTATAATTGGTGCCAACGCTATTTATTGGCTCCAGACGTTGGGCCAACAACCCAACAGTGTTGGGTCCAACGTGCCTTGCATGTTCTTATTATAAACGTACGTGTAAGTGAGGTCTCCAGTGGACACGGAGGCCTGCAGCGCGGCGGGCTCGTGCTTGCGGCGGGCGGCGACGGGCGCGGGCCGCTCTGCGCAGGCGCCGGTGTTGACAGTGTTGCGGCGCGCGAGTGGCGCCGACCCGTCCGACGTGGAGTCCGACGTGCTGTCCGCGTACACTTCCTCTGCCGAATACACGCTGTCGAATGAGCTGCCTGCAAACGTTACATCACCGTTTAGGAATGTCACTGTCTAGTATTACACGCTTCTGGACAAAAGATTGTGCTTAAGAAAGAGGTAGCTTTGTGCTTCATGATCGTTATTTAGCCTATTCTGGCTCACTGTAAACCATGTTTATAAAGACCTTTATGACATTAGACAGACTTATTGGTTAAAAAAAACTAGGTTCTATGTCTATGACTTTTAAAATTAGTCGATACGAACTAGTCCGCAACGTCTGCTGTCTCGCCCAAAATCCGGATAAAGGTAATTTTAGTTATACTTAGTTAAAAACAAAAGCAATTTCAGACCTCTTAAATGAATAAATTATGCCTACACAAATTTAATTTTGAGGTTGTCTTACTACCTTTATTTTATCAAATTGAATTTAATTACAATTGAAGAAGTAGTTTGAAAGTAGTAAACCTTTTGCCAAAAATCCACTCTATGTCACCAATATAGACATCAAGAGCATTTTGCTTGTAACTACGAATTTACAGAAATAACTTTCATTTATCATTTAACAAATAAATCGAAGTGGATTAATGAACGCCACAACGCTTGTTTAGAAATAAAAATACGACTAGCCTTGACACACACACACACACACACTTGACACTACACTACACTTGACATTCTCAACTTACCATTCTGTATGACCTGATCTTCCGTCACCTCGTACTCTATCGCAGGCGGTTTATCCTCGACAGGCTCCGGAGGGTCGGGCGACTGATTCATAAGGAACACGGACTTCAGAATGTTTCGCAGATCCGCCGCAAAGTTTGTCTGCAGCTGATCCGCTACGCCGGCGATGCAGACGAATAGGCGGTGTATTAGGTCTTCGCTAGATCTGGAAAATTTCAAATTATTTATTAGATAACGTAGTATATTATGCCTAATGCCTACTACTTATTAGTTATTAGGCGGTAATCGGTATAGAAGAAGTGCATTATGTATTTTCCATTTATAATAGCATCTGATAGAAGTTAAAATGCACATTTTGTAACGAAAGTACAGACGCCTGCACATCAAGTTACCCCAATGTGTCAAATTTTCCCAATTGAATATGAACCTTATTCTGTTTGACATTAAGTTGAAAAACGATCAAAGAAATTTGACACATTGGGGTAACTTGATGTGCTGGCGTCTGTACAATAAGATTATATAAGATACAGAAATATTATTATCTATTTTCACTGCAGCTGTCCACTTTATTTTAAGAAATGATGTACATTTCATTTAGTTATATTAATTATTTCATTTTAGTTGAAAATTATAGTGTTAATGATAAAAACCTAAAAAAAGCAGGGATGAACAATACATGGAAAGTGCTTCGTTTCACTTTTATTCTTCTAAGGGTCAATTTATACTAGCGCAGAGTCGAAGCGCATCGAAGCGTCTATCCAAAACTGAACATAACGAATTCAACCTTAACTCTACAGCGTAACACACACATAACTTCTGAGATATTAAGAAGACGCGCGCATTCTTCGGAATTCACGCGTCTGCGCGTGAACAACGCTGATTGGTGCGCGCGCATTCTCGCTTAACCATGCGCGAACCTACGTGTCATCGGTCAGAGATTGGCCTACGTCGGTGTTGGTCTCGATGCAATGCATGGACTCTGGTGTTGTAGTAAGAAACTTTATCCTTCTTAGTATGATTAGCACAACACTAATTAGTTAAGTACGTCACTATAATTGTTTTTACTCTGTGACAACACTATGGTAGAATCTCTCATTAAAACCAAACCACGTTCTTTGCAAGTTTTCTTTTATTTAACTAAAAACAACAGGTTATGGGCCCAGACCCACGCACTATAACTAAATAACAATTTTCAAGTCGAAATTAGTAAAAATAAAACAAAATAAAGTTTTCAAGTATCACAAAAGTTCTACGAAGTGCAACATAACCTATAAAGTGAAAGCGTGGCCGGCGTTGAAACTTTTTGAAATTGGAAGCGTCTTCATCAGCGATAATGTCAAGTGGTTCAATGGCACTTATAGAAAAGCTGACCGGAAGAGACAATTATCCCACCTGGAAATTTACTATTAAAACATATCTTGAGCACGAAGAGTTATGGAATTGCGTCGAACCGGCAACAGGTGAAGCAGTTGATACAAAAAAGGATACGAAAGCGAAGTCGAAAATAATCTTGTTAGTAGATCCTATCAACTATATACATATACAAGATGCCACAACGGCAAAAGAAGTATGGGATAATTTGGCTAAGGCTTTTGATGACAAAGGACTGACACGCAAAGTAGGATTACTGAGAGATCTGATAACTACCACGCTAGATGGGTGTCAAAACATTGAAGATTATATAAACAAGATAATGACTACTGCTCATAAGTTAAGAAATATTGGATTTGTGGTAAATGATGAATGGCTGGGAACTTTACTCTTGGCTGGGTTACCAGATCTATATCAACCAATGATTATGGCATTAGAAAACTCAGGTTTGGTGATATCAGCTGACTCTGTTAAAACAAAACTCCTACAAGATGTTAGAAAGTCAGATACTTCTGCGCTGTATGTTAACAAAGGCAAAGTTAACTCGCAGAAGGCCAAACAAGTTTCAGAAAAGACAAAAAAACTCAATAAAGGTCCGAGGTGTTTTATCTGCAATAAATATGGACATATAAGTAAGAATTGTAGAAATAAAAAGAAAGAAAATACATCAAATGAGAGCTCAGGCTATGTGGCTGTATTTTCAGCATCTTTAAGTAGTGACAATGGCTGGTTTATAGATTCAGGGGCATCAATGCATCTTACGATGTACCGTGACTGGCTTCATGATGTAATACCACCTCCGGTCAACATTATCAAAGTGGCAGACAACAAGAAACTTACTGTGAAAGCATGTGGTAAAGTGAACCTACATGTTATGAATAATGGCAAGTCTGAAACAATATGTGTTCAAAATGTTCTTTATGTACCAGAACTAGCCACTAACCTTCTTTCTGTTAGCCAGATCATACAAAATGGCTGTCAAGTGAAGTTTGACAAAGATGGTTGCAAAATATTTAACAAAAATAATGTACAAGTGGCTAATGCAAAACTATCTAATAATATGTACCGGCTAAATACACAAAGTATTCCAGCATACATGTCTACAAGTGAAAGAAATGATGCATATCTATGGCATCAAAGAATGGCACATCTAAACTTTGAAGATTTAAACAGATTATCGGAATGCACAGGAGTTAAAATCGAAAGCAAGGACAAAGGTATATGTATTTCATGTCATGAGGGAAAGCAGTCAAGAAATCCATTCCCTTCAGATGGAACCAGAGCTAAAGGTTTATTAGAACTCATACACTCTGATGTCTGCGGTCCGATGGAAGTCCAGTCACTGGGAGGTGCACACTATTTTGTCACTTTCATCGATGACTATTCCAGGAAAGTATTTACTTATTTAATAAAGAATAAGTCAGATGTTTTTGGTAAATTTAAAGAATTTAAAGCCATGGTCGAAAATCAACTTAATTTATCAATAAAGATTTTACGCACAGACAATGGCACAGAATATCTTAGTAATGAATTTAAATGTTTCATAACAAAGAGTGGAATAATTCATCAAACATCTGCACCATACACACCCCAACAAAATGGTCTAGCAGAGAGGATGAATCGAACATTATTAGAACGAGCTCGTTGTATGTTATTAAATGCTAAATTACAGAAGCAGTATTGGGCAGAAGCAATTTCAACAGCAGCGTATATCACCAACCGCTGTCCTACCAGAGCATTAGGATTTCTGACTCCTGAAGGAATCTGGACTGGTGAGAAGCCCAATATTAGTAATTTAAAAATATTTGGATGTGAAGCAATGGTTCACACTCCAAAAGAGAAGCTCAAGAAATGGGATGCAAAGGCAACTAAAATGGTATTCATTGGTTACAGTGAACAGACCAAAGGTTACAGACTTTTTGATCCTAAAACTAAGAAAGTACTAATAAGTAGAGATGTTGTATTCTTAGAAAATTCAGTTATGAGAAATTATATTAAATTGCCATTGTCAGAATCCACCTCACAAGGTCCTATATACAATAGTGAATCAACTTTAGAGTCATGTGATCAAAATATAACTAGTGATGAGTCCTTCCACTCTGATGAGGGATCTTTATATGAACCAGAGGAATCAATAGACCCTAAAGATATTTTTTCAAATATAACAACAAGATCAAAAAGTAGATTGAATAAAGTAGGCAATACTGAAAATAGTTACCTATGTACTGATGTCAGTTCAGACCAGCAGGACACTCCTCAGACATATAGCGAAGCAGTATCAGAACATAATGTGAATGCAGTAAACTGGAAGAAGTCTATTGAAATTGAGTTGTTGGCGCATGCACAGAATAAGACCTGGCAGTTAGTGGAAAAGCCACCAGGAGTGCGGGTAATTGGCTCTAAATGGGTTTTCAAAATAAAAGAAATGCCATCCGGCCCGTTGTATAAATCCAGGCTATGTGCCAAAGGCTGCTCACAGACAGAAGGCATTGACTATACTGAAACTTTCTCACCTACAGTAAGGTACGATTCAATTAGAGTGTTACTTTCAGAGGCTGCTCAGCATAATTTTGAAATGATTCAGTTTGATATAAAAACTGCATTTTTATATGGAGATATAAATGAGGACATATACATGAAACCACCTGAAGGTTTGGAAGCATCATCACATATGGTATGTAAACTAAATCGCTCACTTTATGGCCTCAAACAGGCTCCAAGATGTTGGAATCAAAAATTTGACTCTTTACTAAAAAAATTTGGTTTCAAAAGTAGTCATTCTGATAAATGTGTTTACATAGGGAATGTAAATAATAATATAGTTTATCTGTTACTGTATGTGGATGATGGCCTTTTACTGTCAAACTTGAAAGAATCTTTAGATATAGTTATATCTGAATTAAACAAGAATTTTGAAATTAAAGTATGTGAACCAAAGAATTTTGTTGGTCTTCAAATAGAAAAATCTAAAGGATGTATATTTATTCACCAGGCAAACTATATTAACAGATTATTAATAAAATTTAATATGCAGAATGCTAACTGTAATGCTATTCCAGTTGAACCTCATACAACTCTAGAAAAGAGCTCAGCTGCTCCAGAAAAGGATATACCTTATAGAGAAGCTGTTGGGTCGTTAATGCACCTAGCAATAGTAAGCAGACCAGATATCACTTATGGAGTCAGTTTGGTGAGTCGATATTTAAATTGCTATAATCTCACACATTGGAATGTTGTGAAGAAAATTATGAAATACCTAAAGGAAACACAGCACTATGGTTTATGTTACATGTCAAAGTACAGTAATCAACTACAAGCATATAGTGATGCAGATTATGCTAAAGATATATGCACACGGAGATCTTTAACTGGATATGTTTGCATTAAAAATGGAGCTGCTATAACCTGGACAACACAACTTCAACAGAGTGTTGCCTTATCAACTACAGAGGCTGAATTTATGGCAGCATGTGCTACCACAAAAGAAATTATGTGGTTAAAACGGCTATTAACTGACATTAATGCATTTCATCAAGACTCAGTGACTTTACATATAGACAATCAAAGTGCAATTTGTTTGATTAAAAATGTAGACTATCATAAGAGGTGTAAACATATAGAAGTTAAATATAACTTTATTAAAGAGAAATATGCAGACAAACAAATTAATTTAAAGTATGTATGTTCAAAAGAGCAATATGCTGATATATTTACTAAAGCTCTACCTAGAGATGCATTTCAGTACCTACGCAGTAAAATAGGAGTACTTAAATCTAGTTGAAAACTCTTTTCTTATTAATTTTGTAATTTCAAGAAGATACTAATTGTTAGTAAAGTTTTTGTTAGGTAAGAGTATGTAAATTGAAACTTGTAAGTAGGTAATAAAGTTATTACAGAATATTCTAATAATATGTGTATGTGATTAAAAAAAAACTAAGGTGAGGTTGTGCTTGATATGTTTCAGTTAATTTTGTATACCTATGTACTGTCTTATTTGTTTATGTTTAAGAAGGGATAAAATTTGGTAAGAGTGTTGTAGTAAGAAACTTTATCCTTCTTAGTATGATTAGCACAACACTAATTAGTTAAGTACGTCACTATAATTGTTTTTACTCTGTGACAACACTATGGTAGAATCTCTCATTAAAACCAAACCACGTTCTTTGCAAGTTTTCTTTTACTTAACTAAAAACAACATCTGGCAAATCGCATTCGTGCGGCTTCGCTTTAGTTCTATAGAATTTGACGCTTCGACTCTGCGCTAGTATAAATTGACCCTAAATGTACACTAATATTATAAAGAGGAAAAATTTGTGTGTGTGTGTATGTTTGTATGTGTGTATATGTTTGCAATAAATAAACTCAAAAACTACTGTGCCGATTTCAAAAATTCGTTCACCATTGGAAAGCTACAACAGTTAGCTAGTAACATAGGCTTTTTATCCCCGTATCCCCACGGGAACGAGAAGTATATAATTCGGGTGAAACCGCGTGACGTCTGCTAGTTTAAAATAAAACTATTTTAAATTAAATTGTTTTAACTAATTTTTTTAATGAAATGTTATGTGTTGAGTTCAACATCGCCGCGCGCCAGCGGCAGTGAACGAGGGACGCGGGGATAACGGCTCGCCAGCCGTTCAACGGCCGAGCGCGAGCCCCGCGCCACAGGAGTCAGCTGTTGCACGCCTTCAAGCACGGCTGCGCTTGCGCATCTTATACCTACCTTGTCTTCAACCAAGTCGTTTTTTATCATTGTTATCCGTTTACTTTAATATATATTACCTTGTTACTTGTTATACAGTCCACTATTCTTTAATTTATTCACCACGGCTATCGTCGCGAACAACGAGCCTCTCTTTTCTTTTTTTAATAAATGTCTTTAAGTTTTATACTATGGAAGTAAGCATAACAATACAAATTCAGACTACAGAAGGCCAATCTCCGTATCGAAAAACGTTCGAAACTTAGTCGCAAATCCATCTTAGGAACTATCAATCTTAGTCCAAATAGTGTAGGGAAATTAAAACGTATTTTTCACAGACTGGGACTGAGATTTGAATTCAAACGTTCTAAAAACGGGAACTGCAACTCATGCTGCTGCGAAAAAAAAATCTGATGGAAAATTCTTATTACAAATATTGATAAATACATACATCGCTAAAAACCATGACCGTGATGCGCTCTTGATACATTTAACAAACAGAAAAGCCAATGACGTCATCGTGAGCATAATTTCGGCAACTTTGATCGTTCATATAGAGGCTTTGTTGCCGTATAAAATTAGGCTATATGTCGATAACAACAAGGTATACGTACTTGAACTTGCCGCGCGCCTGTTGCCTTGCCGCTAACTCCTGCGCTTGTAACGCGAGCGCTATTTGTTCGTCATCCGCGCATTCTGATGCACCGCATGATGTACCGCTGAAACCACATGATTCAATGATAAACTAATGATATACATGCTTATCTCATAGGACATACTTTAAGCAAACAAAATTATATTGTACCGAAAATAAAGGGTGTGACGTGCTTGTGCAAAAATTCGTATGAATTAACGAATCCTAAATTAACATTATTCTTGTTTCCCCTTACTTTTTTTTTTTTTTTTATTGTAACATGAACACAAACAGTATTAACAACTAACAAATACAACAAATTACGCAACTATTAACCAATGGCATGTTTTCGCATATAATTAATTATGATGAGCTTGAGAATAAAATAAAAATAAAAAAGAAAGTGAATTGCAATGACCGTATGTGCAAAAATAATACTTATTACACAATCACAACAGACCCTATTATGTTGAGAAAAAAAACCGAGGTGTTTTTTATAGTCAGTAAGAGTCTGACATCTTTAAGAATAATTCAACCAGAGAAAAAAAGGATGTTTTGTTTTGGCCACAGTACGCGTACACAGCTGCACTATACAAAGAAGCCGAGGGAAGTTTCGCCTTCATTTTAGTCTCAAAGTACTCTCAATGACATACAAAACAACTCTTAAAATCAAAAATGTTTTATTGATTTTTTTTATTAAAAAAAAAACAACTATAATCACGAATGGATTTCACTGAAAATCAATTTTAACTTTGATTAAAGGGGAGGTGATGAAATTCATAGCTCTACCACAGTATAAATATTAATATAGTAGGTCGACGCCTATGATCTCTAGAAAAATGCCGACAACTTCTACACGCGTTAGACTTGAATAATACCTCCCGCACTACGAACATCGTTTTGATCGCAGTGCGGGAGCGACTTTCCCGCGTCTCGTCCCTCACACCCCGCACGATTGCCCTGTCTAGACGGCTTCGTCGGACGACTGTATGTTTTTAGATTGTGGCTCTACAGTAGAAATCTTAATAAAATAAATAAAGAAAGAAACATTTTTTTGGCACAACACACGATAATAAATAATAAGTCCACGTACAAAAAAAAAAGAGTGACACTAAACGAAATAAAAAAAAAGAAATAACAAAACAAAAAATTATGAGCCTTGTGGCTGCACCAAATAGGTCCAGTTCGGGAAATATGTCGGACAACTAGTGCCTGCAGCTGGTTTTCAACTGGACCTGAGGTTGTTAGGTGGCACGGACGTGAAGCAGTTTATGTGTGTGTGTTTGTGTGTGTGACTGTGTGTTATGTGTGCAAGCAAACTCACCTCTCATCAACAAAATGATCCAAATTCAATCTCAACGGACTATTCTGGTTCTGCGTCGACCGGTTATCCAGTATGACCATTCCGGGCGACCATATCTTCTTTTTCTTTTTACTCTTAGAATTCGTCTTTCGACTTTTCTTCGGCCTGCTAGACTGGGACGGCCCCACTTCAACGTTTGAACTAACATTATTGTCTTCGTCAACTAGCGAACTAATTTTCTTATCAGCTTCTCTGTGCCTTCTCAGCTCAGTGATAACTTCGTCGATTGTTCTATAATCCTCGTCGCCAGCATTCGCTCCCCAATCTTGCAACACTCGTCTCGCTTCACTATTTACATTGGTCGCTTCATTCAACCCTTCTTCGTCTGAACTTAACCTATTTATAACCTTATCCATTACGGACGATGAGCCCGCTTCGTTTTTATTACTATCGTCTTCTACGTAATTTATATTTACAGTAACGTCATTATTTACATCGGAAAAGGAACTTTCTAGAGTGTTTTTGGTGTGTTTGTCGTCGTCTGTCTCTGCATCCGGACTTTTTAGTACTCTATTTTGTTGCATGAAGTGATTGTCTCTGATATCTTTGATTTCTTTACTCTGGTCGGTGTCGGGCGATCTATCTAAGCTAGTGTTTTCAGTACTGACGCCCGAATCGACCGCGGATTCGTGCTCGCTTTCATAACCTAACATAAATTTAACTCTTTCATCCTCTCTATCTAACGTCATCTTGGCAGAATGGAAACTCGTATTATCACCGTCTGCGGTTTCTTCAGCTAAATTATTATATTCCTCATTGGTCAGCAGCAGCGAGCTTAGATTAGCGTTAGCTATTGATATATTAGTGTTAACTATGTCCGCGTCAATATTGTCGGGGATAATGAGTGGGAGATCTGAGTTGAGCATTGCACTGTTGATGTCACTAGACGCATCATCCTCTTGATTAAACACTGCAGAGTTATTATGTGATAAAGACGAAAGCACTGCTGGGTCGTGACTGATCGCATTAGGTATCAGATACCCGTGACTCGTAGACGGCAAACAGCTTAACTGTTCATTCCTAGGTCCAGAAAACCCGTACGCCTCCGACTCATCAGTCGATATTAAATTGGGCATATCGCTTGTTGAGAACGAATGAATTTGATTGTGATCGAGAATGTCTACGTCACTGGCGGCGATAGACGAAAGACGATCGGCAATCTCCGTGACTTGTTCGTTGAGTGACGTCACGAGATCGTGGTCGGGGATCTGTCGGTTGCTGTCGCTGGTTGACGCGGAGACGGCGTTGATGACTAGTGGGTCGAACATCATGAGGCCGTTGGTTGATAAGTTCCTTAGCGAGGAAAGGTCAGAACTTTCAGTTTTGCTCGTCTTTCTAGCTCTTTCTATGTAATCTCTGCTGTCGTTAGTCTGGAATGTGTCAGTGCTCGCCGTGTCCGTCGAGTAGTGTCTGGAGGTTGTTTTGATAGTCTCGTGCTCGGAGTCATGGGCTTCGGTGTCCTCCGTTCCTTCAGAAAGACGACGCAGTCCGTCGATTATAGGAGTCATCACTTCTATGTTGTCTGGAAGGTAGTCGCCGTCTGTTATGATTGGTTCCGTTGAGCTGTGGAAGAAACAATAATTGTGTGATTTTATTACTTAAATAACAAAAATTATAAATTCAGTTAGGGAAAGGATTTGTTTAGCAATCTATCGTGTTTTTGACATGACTTTTGACTGACAAATAATTTTACGGAATCATGAAGTTACAACCAATTATTAGACTCTATAGAACTTATAATATGTACATTTACTAAACAATCTTCGTCCCCATTCTTCACTTACTGTTTAGTAGGTAAATATAATGCTCCATTAGTAATCAAAACCAGGTTTTTGATGTGTATAAAATATCTTTCCTCTCGATTACTGAATATTTTTTGTAGGATTGATTTCGTGAAAAGGGACAAAAATGTTACAGGAAATTCGGGGACGCGCGCGCTATTTGATTTGACCAATGAACGCGCGCGTGTGCAGATCCATTTTGAGTAAGGTTGGTAACACGTGGTACCTTAACTTTATTAGAAGGCGTTTTTACCACGATAAGGTTATATTTATTATACTGTAAGGTCACTTGTTTTTTATATTATGTAGGTTTAAAAGTTTGATGCCAAGTGTAATTTACTGTATTTATACTAGCTATAATTATAGCTATAGGTAAAGTTGTTCATTACATACCTTTGCTGTGAGTATAGATCCCGGCAGTTGGCATGGTCGGCATAGAACCTCGACACAAACTCTCCCAGATCTGGGTATGGACACGACCAGTCGTTTGACGTTTCATTCGTTTCTGGAAATTAAAAACAAACGAAACTATAATAATAAAATACCGATTATCTTGGTAGAAAATTTATTACGGTGTTAGTTACCTATGTGACGATGAGTGGTAAGATACATTACGCGCTGTTTTTGACGATTTGACCATTTATCTTATACTAGTTTGTAATGTGTTTTTTGCCTATACTGTACAAGGGAGTTTTCATAAATAGTAGAATGGTTTCATTTAAATTCTCATTGGTTTAGACACAAATCAGTTTAGTAAAAAGAACATCAGGAAAGACTTGAAAATTAGAGATAACCTTGTTCTATTTCTGCATCATCTTTTGGTAGACTGGAAGATAATGCCTAAGGCGTTAAGTCCACCTTTGTACCATTTTGATTTTGATTTTCTTAATTCTACCTTAGAATCAATTTATTAGTTTAATTCGGTTTTTATTAGTTTACATCCTTATATTCTCAGACCTACTGAATACTGACACAAAATTTCATAAGAATCGGTTAAGCAGTTTGGAAGAAGTTTTCTAACAAACACTGTGACACAAGAATTTTATAATATTCGATACAAAATCAAAATCAAGTCATTTATTCAAAATAGGCTGAGGATCAGCACTTTTTGAACGTCAAAAATTACATAAGACAGTCCCCCAAAACGCCCGCCCTTCGGCACTTCCTAGTGTTTTTGCTGAGAAGAAGAAGTGGCGGAACATACTCCCCAGCAACACGTCTGCTGTTATGTTAGAAGAACAGTTTAAACAGCATTGGTAATTAATAAACATATTAATTTAAATCAAATTAAATAATTTGCTACATGATAGCTAGCACACACCAATATACAAGACAGTATAATAGTAATAAGAATAGTACGACGTTGACAACCTAAATAAAGCCGACAAAAAGTTCAACACTCCCGGTGTTGAACACTCCGTCCAGATACATGTACAGAACCCATGGCATCAATGCCCATGGTATGTGCGACGATATGTCTTTTATCCTTTATTATTTCTATATATTTTGTAATATTAACGTACCAGCGGGCAAGTGTCTGGTGAGGTTGGAGATGTCCTCGTTGGTGCACAGGAGTCGTTCGAGAGCGATGAGCTCGCGCCGGTCGAGCGTCCACAGGAGGGAGCGGATCTTGTGCAGCAACGTGCGGAACGGACGGAACATGTCCGACATCTCTTCTGTGAATTGTGAAAGAGAATTTATTAAAAATTAAGTTAATTAATGAAAAAGAACTGAGGGAATAGTAGTTGCAATACCACCCAGGACAAATGTTTGTGTGATGAGCACAATCATTTGTTCTGTGTCTGGGTGTAATTTATCCATAATAATATGTACTTATAGGTATGTTTAGAATTATAATTATAAGTGTGTTTATCAGCTGTTTAGTACCCATAACACAAGCTCTGCTTAGCTTGGGACTATATGGCGTTGTGTGAAAGTTATGAAATATTTATTTATTGTTATTAAATACCCTGTTGTTAATATATGAAACGGAATTGATTTACCTGTATTTATTTATTTATTATTTCCTGTTTATTTAGATATCTGTTTTCTGGCAAATAAACCATTAATTCATTCATTCTTTATTTGCCGATCTGTCTGTCTGTCTGTCAACGGGCTGTATCGAATAGCATTAAGAACTAAGTCCCAGTCCCTATGTGGAAATACCGGAAGGGGACGTTGGGGACATACTCTCACCATATTGGTGATGTACACACGGCTACACATCAAGTTCGCCCAGCAAATGCTGAGAGGGTTACCCTTTCGGCATGGGCACGCTCAGCGCAATTTGTGTACCTGCTATTTATTACTTCTGTTTTCTTTGTTGCTGTGCGCTTGAGTCTGTGCTGAATAAATATTATTCTATTCTATTCTAAGTTATAAATTCCCAGTATCTCACGCTGATCTCGCATTATTTCAAATTTCCGTAGAATGCGAGGTCAGCGTAAACTGGAAATGTATAGCTTGATACCTGTATAATACTTGAAGCCGTGTATACTTCAGAAAGGTCCAGTGCGTATATGACCAGGTGTATGACCAGGTGTAAACAAAGCCAAATAAGTGTGTAGCAGTAGAATGACGTTCTGCACTTTCTGCCTACCATTATGGGAAAATGGCTTAAGTGTCAGTATGTATCTACAAAGGCCAGTACAACAGGCTACCCAAATGTGTCAAATAGCTTTTCAACTTTATTACAAACAGAATTAGGTTCATGTTTGAACAGGGGTAGTTTGATTTGATGGCGTCTGTACTGTACTGTTACTGTAAGCCTGTCCTCATACATCTCACATACAACATACTTATACAACGTGGCGCTACAATGGTGACATTAATTTAACACACGGGTAGGGCTAGTGGCCATTAACCACATAAATTATGATTGGTTAAAATAATTGGTAATTTGAACAAAAACATTTTTCAAACAAACTAAATAATAAAAAAGTGACTACAATTGGGATCACTCTGTGCAAAAATTAATTCATGAAATTACTTACCTAGATGCACGTTACTCGTTTACGTTTACTCAGAGCGGCAACGCGTCGCTTCGCGCGCTGGCAACCGCGCAGCGCGCCTTGTACTCCTGCGATCCTTTGACGGCATTCTATCAAAGACCTACCTACAGCGGAGCTGTTTAGTCAAACACTTATCATATCACGCTCTCTTATTACTATGAGTTATTACCACTATCATCACTAATCACTAGGTACTTTTATTTAATTGTCTTTATTTTAAATTTTCTTATTTTCAATGAGTCCACTTTGTTGACGAATACAAAGGGCCGAACGGCGTTTCATATTTTCCCGCACATTTGAAAATAAATTGTCACTTACAGCTATTCCTCTCAATTCGGATGTGTACCTATTTGCCATCACAAATTCACAAATAATAACGTCCTTAATCGTAGAACACGTAGGTACTATGTAGATCGGAAAACTAACGAAAACAAAGCAAAGCGTCTTTATCGCAGTACTATAATCTATTTACTATTCTAATTACACAAAACTAAATAAATAAAACAATAAGTAAGCGTCTTTTTCGCGAAACATTCACAAAACAACGACGAAATTATGCGCACGACACGAGCGTAAAGATGTGTGTCAAGGTAACGGGTCCGGCTAGCACTAGTAGATAAGAAAAGAGAACGAGAAGGGTTCGGGTGCGGCGGGCGGGGGTGGAAAAGAGAACGCGCGCGCCAACAAAAGGATTGAGGTATTGCTTATTCGTTTCAATTTCTTTGACGCGATGTTATGATCCGTGACCCCGGCAAATGACCGCTGCACTATGATTATTTTTGTACAGGATGCTTATTTCTATATTTTTTTATTTTTTTAAATTAATCAGTAAATAATGACGTTTTATGGAAATAAAATTACTTCTTAAAACGAAACTGGGATAACGTATACGTGTGTTAAGTTAATGTCACCATTGTAGCGCCACGTTGTATATCTAGTCAAAAATACAAAATATTCATCACAGAGTTGATTGATACTCAGATTAGTTTTTCTCTAACAACGTATTTGTACCTATCTTGACTACCGTATTTATTTTGTTTTAAGTACCTAAGTATGTATCTGTGTATTTTTTCCCTGTTGCACCTTGTTCTGTCTCTGCACCACCTTAAGGTAGACTGGTAGAAAATGCCTCAGCCATTAAGTCCGCCTTTGTACAGTTTTTTTTTAGTTGTACATAAAGTTTTAACAAATAAATAAATTAATATTCAATAGTACCTACCAGGTACTTTATCAATGCTGAGTGGTCCGCTGGAGTATATTAGCAATCCACTGACTATGGCCAGCCGCGGCACCGCGAACATTAGCGCCGGGTCGTACGAGTCCACCTGAAAAGATAAAAAGAGTGAGAGTTCAGTTGTATGGAACAGTTCTCAGATATAGTATTAGTATTTTGACAGGCCTGTTGGTCTAGTAGTTAGTGACCCTGACTGCTATGACGGAGGTCGTGGGTTCGATTCCCACCCAGGACAAATGTTTGTGTGATGAGCACGATTATTTGTTCTGTGTCTGGATGTAATTTATCTATAATATGTATGTATTTAGAAATATATAAGTATGTTTATCAGCTGTTTAGTACCCATAACACAAGCTCTCAAGCTTAACTTGGGACTAAATGGCGTTGTGTAAAAAGTTGTGGAATATTTATTAATTTACTTATTTATTTATAGTCCCATAGTCGTTGTTGTTGTTCATAACAATAAGTGCAAGCCCTTTTCGGGTATAATGACTGAACTTTATGTTTTTTTTTTTGTTTTTTTTTTATAAAAGTACTTAGGTAGGGACTTCCTCGTTGGTATAGTGGGCGCAAGTGCCGGTGCTAAGCAGGTCCTGGGTTCGATCCCTCTGAGAGGGCACAGAATTATTAAGTTTATCCTTCTGAAATTTTTCAATATCAAAACGGAATCTGGATATGTACCCAATTAACGGCAATAGGCCCTTACTGCATGGGACCATGTGTGTGTACATAGTACAGGTACATCTCTTCCTCTCGGGGAACACAGGCGTTAAGATATTATAATATAGTATAGGGTGACTAGTAATTAGTGACCGATACTGAAACACGTGATTGTATTCATGATTTCAATAAACTTTCCCAAAGAAACTTTTTTTTTATACACAATAACTTATAACACAATAAAATAACAAAAAAGATGTTTAAAATTTCCGCGCACGCGTTTGCGATCGATCACAGTAGGCATGAATCAGCACGATCTATCAGCTGATAGTCTGACCCCGGGAAGGGCAAATAGTAGTAGCGTCACACGCTCTCCGCTCCCGTTGTGCAGTACTGACGTCATTAATAGAACAGTTAATGAGTATAAAAAAGTTTCTTTGGGAAAGTTATTCGTATTCATGAGTTCAATCACGTGTTTAAGTATCGGGTCACTAATTACCAGTCACCCTATATATCATAGACAAGTCCACGAACCTGTTCCTGTGTGAGCAAGTTCTGCTTGAGCGCCCGCCTCAAACTCTCCGAAAACAGAACGCAGATGAGTTGCTGTACTTCAAACTCGTGCGGCGTCTTCACATTTACCATAGCGCTGACGTAGCATAGCTCAAATTCGGCAAACAATCTGAAATGAGACCAAATTAACGTTTAGAATGGCTAGTAACACATCGACATTAACCCTTTATTAATACCTAAGCACAAAGATGATACCAAATTTACTTAAATTACAAAAAAAAAACTTAAATCACCTACGTATAATTGCATTATTCTATAACTTTATGAATAAGGTTAATAGACGCCGGAAGGGGACGCCCTAGAAGGACATACTTAGACAACAAAAATATACACCACCAAATGGTGAGGTTCTTCAGAAAGGTCAAGCGCGTAAGTAGTATAGTAGAATGGAAACGACGCAAAAGAGTATGTTAGAATCGTAGCAGATGACGCTCTCAATGTACGCCTGACCCCATGGGGAAAAGGTCGTGAATTTATGTATGGATAAAATAAATATTCCACAGCTTTCTTACAACGCCATCTAGTCCGAAACTAAGCAGAGCTTGTGCTATGAGTACCTACTAGACAACTGATAATCACACTTATATATTTCTAAATACATACACAGACAAATTACACCCAGACACAGAATAAATGAGGAGAGCCGTAGAAGAACCAAGGTTACCGACATAGCCCAGCGGATTAGAAGGTTGAAGTGGCAGTGGGCAGGGCACATAGCACGGAGGACTGATGACCGATGGGGTCGAAAGGTTCTCGAGTGGAGGCCACGTATCGGCAAGCGCAGCGTAGGACGTCCACCCACAAGGTGGACAGACGACCTCATTAAGGCCGCGGGAACGCGCTTGATGCGAGCCGCTTCCAACCGGTCTTATTGGAGATCTATAGGGGAGGCCTATGTCCAGCAGTGGACTTCCTATGGCTGAAATGATGATGATGATGACAGAATAAATGAACGTGCTCATCACAAAAAACATTGGTCTTGGGTGGAAATCGAACCCACGACTTTCGGAATAGCAGCCAAGGCCACTAACTGGTAAGTGGTGCAAGGCCACCAACAGGCCAGTCAAAGTATGTTAACATTATTTATCATTTATTAACCTCGGGGTAGAGATGCTCACCTGTCGAATATCCTAAGACTCTCGTGCAGCATATCATCATGCTGCGACAGAGCCATGCCTCGCGGTCTGAGGCACTGCTCCCGTAGCAACGAACGAACAGTCTCCAGGCTGCGTGTGAGCGCTTTAGCCAGCGGGCGCATGGCCGCCGATTCCTCCTCGCGATTCATTATCGAGGAGCCCGCGGCTAGACACTGGAAATAATAAAAAGGAGACATATTACCACAAGGTAATTCATAATCATTATTGAAGTTATACTTCTTTTAGCGCGTTAGGGAAAATGATTAGAGTAAATTTATACGATGCGCGCGCACACCGTCACGAAAATCCTACACCCCATAGTCCACATATTGATCGACCTTTTGGAAATCATATTGGAAATAAACTAAATGTGACAGCAAAATGTAGGTACAGACGCCAGCACATCAAGTTACCCCAATGTGTCAAATTCTCCTAATTGAATATGAACCTTATTCTGTTTGACATAAAGTTGAAAAACGGTCAAAGAAATTTGACACATTGGGGTAACTTGATGTGCTGCCGTCTGTACGTGAGTTGATATTGACACTAAAATGCAAAGCAACGTTGTAATTTTATAATAGGTATAATACATACAGAGGTTTAGTGAAAAGAGATTTAACACGAAAGATGTTTTTCTTGTTACGCCAAAGAAGTACCCACTATAACTTCACACACATACTTTTTAGTTTAACCCAAAAATTGAAAGATAAATGTTGGTCGTGAGGTCGCGAGATGGGCGGACGACATTGTTGCCGTGGAGCTTGGCACCAGCAAAGATGGATGAATTCGTGGATGATGACGATGATGATCAAATCAGCCAGAAGACGTCCACAGCCGGACATAGGCCTCCCCCAGAGATTACTTCAACGATTTGTCCTGCCTGCGGTGCCTTTATCCATCGACTATCTACGAATCGTCGCCATTTAGTTGGAATAGAATTGTATAGAACAATTATTATATGACTCATATTAATTGTACACATTGCATAAATAAATTATCCGTACGATCATTGAACGTATGCCTACACGATCCTGATAACAACCGTCGGGCAGTAGTAGCCCATCAGATACAACACCCGTCTGGTCTGTAGATCCTTCCTTTTCTAATGCGGAACTTTACACCCTGTCTACGGCAATTCCATAATGAGCTATTTGAAAAAAAAAATAGTTTTTAGTCCCTCGTCTAGATTACAAGAAAATATCCGACACTATATTTTTCTTATTTCACGTAATCAAAAAATAACAGCGATACATCGAGTTAAAATGACACATGACGTCACTAGCCAGTACAGTTTACGCTAGCTTATGACGTTACAAGCCCCGCACTCCTCAACTTTAATGCGCTTAATCTAAGCAGTTTTCCGTCAATTTCAAAAAGAAAAAAATATGTGTCGAATATTTTCTTGTTATCTAGATGAGGGACTAAAATGTTGTCAAACAGCTCATTATGTTAACAGCGTAAAGTTGATTTGCTTGACGTTGATGAAAACGGGCCTAATTTTGTTTGAGTAAGTGATAAGGCAAACATCAGTCTCCCTATCTAGTTTGTATTGTTCTACTGCAGGGCAAAGGCGTCCCTCTCCCCTACTACATATACCTACATACATACATACCGTAACCGGGCTAGACAATAAATATCATAATAATGTCACGTGGTGCTTCTCAACTGCCCAGTGGTTGCCGCATACAGGGCTAAGTTCTTCGGAAACCCAGGTACCCTCCGAGAGATTGCCAGTAGCGTTAAACCGCTGCTGGCCTTCCTCGAGGAGCTAGGATGGATGGAGAAAGGCATATTCTCACCCGTACGCAAAATACGCGCTTGGTCGTGGAGTTGCGGACACCTGCCCGTTAAACCTAACCTAAACCTAACCTAATGTCACGTGAAACGAGGCCGCGAGGGTAATAGTGTTGAGATTGACTTACTTAGTACATCATCTTTTTATTGGATATAACATCAGGCCTGTTACTCAAAGGGTTAGACAGAGGTGTTCCTATAACACACTCACATTACACCAGTTTTGTTTAAGTTCCATCTAACAGGGGCGAGCCTATTGCCATTAATTGGGAACGTATCTAGACTCCGGGCTTACTAAGGTTGTCTGCAAGAGATCGCTTTTAGCGATAAGGCCGCCCGTTGTATCACCCTAAGTAGCCCTTAAAGTTATAATTTGTAAGTTTTTATGGTGTACAGTAAAGAGTAGGTATTCTATTCTAATCTACTTAAAATTTCCAGACAGAAAAACGCATAACATTTTTGCTAGACAGAAGGAATGTCTTATTAGGGTATATGCATGTATTTTTTTTATATTTTTAATTCACTGTATACAACGTTATAACATAGTAAAAAAATATAAACATATTTAAAAATGCAGTAAAGAAGATTAAAAAAATATTTAAAATACAAAATAAAGGAGACAGTTTTTTTTGGGCCCACTATTAAACGGTAACGTTTATTAATCATATTACACATGAGGAAAGTGATCATCTTATTACTATTAACAGACCAAAAATTATATATAAATGTAACCGGAATACTGAAACAATAGTAAAAAAGTGTTACGGCAAAAAATGCTTGTTTAGGGGCGTTTACATATTTGTTTTCAAATTAAAGTAAACCTATTATTTTAATGTGAAAACAAATATGTTACCCCGGTGCGCAGTGGTAATGACATCGGCGTTATATGCGTTTAAAGAGATAATTATTTATTGGTACAGTGAACTTGTTTTTATTTTTTTTTACTAACGGAATATCAAGTAACGTACTTTAAAAACACAGTGGAACGAAACGTAATTAATAGCCCGTTGCAGATGCTCTGTGGTCCAATTTCAATCAGTTTGACACTGACAAACAACATTATTATTTCCGTTATTATTGTTTGAGATTACTAGATAATTGCATGTTTCTTCTGTTCTTTTCGTATTTTTATTCTAAAGATTTTATGAAAATGGCATCTGTAGATACAGTGCATAATCTACAAAGCCATTGCAAGCAATTGTTCAGCACCATTTCAACGGAATTGGGGCTGCTCTTGCTGGATACTGTTGTAATTATTTAGTGGGCAGAGGCACTGTTGGCTGCTGTGCACATGTGACGTGTATAGTGTGGTTTTTATCTTGGGCGCGGCATCAAGTTAAAGTTGAGCCACCTGCATCTTTTTTAGATGAAATACTGCTTTTAAGAGAAGATTTTGAAAATTATGACGAACAGTAAAAAATACTTCTTGTGACATACTATGATGTGTTTTTTTTATCTCCTGACACAACCAGCTTATAACACATCACCTTATTATTTTAGATCTCCAGTTCAAGAGATTTAAAATACTAAAGGTACTACTAAGGTATACTACTTTAGGTATTGAATATCTTTATCTACAGTCTATAGCCGGAAAAGTGTGTTTCGAAATGAATACATCTAATCTATTTTCGTGAATATCTCTGTCTATCAAATCGTGTAAATCACATCAAAATCTTTTATACTTTAAATTATTGAACACTGAACAGTGTACTATTTTAACTTAAAATACCAAGGAGACCTATCCACTTTATTCAACAATCGCTATTCTGAGATTTTAGGTTAATATGAGAGTCATGTTTTGACTATCGTTTTTCACAGTATTCCGGTTACATACAGTTTTGCTAATATTACCACTGTAATTTACAGATTATAAGGAATAAACTAACGTACATTTCATTGCTAAACGCCACAATTTGTGGTGGGCCTATTCCCCAAACAAAAAAAACTGTCTCCTTTGAGCAGTTTAAACGCCGCCATTTTCGCGCGCCATTTCGATTACGTCATTTACTATGATCCTATCACTATTACTATGGGTGTTTTCGTTCTTCTAACCATTTCACCATGAAAAACGCTCAAAAACCAGTTTACCAGTATTGCTTGTACCCGATTGCAATAAACATTATCAGATTGTGCTTTTACAAAACCATTTTAAGTCATTTTTCTTAAATGTTTATAACGTCACTATGAAGGTAAAATTACACTTGAACGTTAAATTAGTTCACAACACACACGGCAATAGGGAATGCAATCTCGTACGAGATTTCCGCCTAGCGAGATCTCGCGAGACTCAAAACCCAGTCTCGCGAGATCTCGCAAATTACGGGATCTCGCGAGATTGGGAGAATCGCAATTAAAACATATGCAAATGCTTGTTTTAAGAACTAGTAATTGACATGATATGTAATTACTTAAATAGAAACTGCGTTGCTTAGTTATAAAAATAATGTAAGTTTTATTTTTAAAATCAACAGAGTAAGTACTTATTATTTTGTCTCTAACTCTAATAACATTTGTTTATGTCTATAATTATTATACCTACTGTAGCTAATCAGTTCAAATTCTTACAATATTGGTAACATAACAATAATGATCTATATTTAGTCTTTTGTAAATTATTACTTTAATTTCAATAATTAAGAGTAATAGGAACATTACTTATGGTAAATAAATACAACAAAACAAAAACTTAACTTCACAAGTTCTTCCTAAATGTTGTGAGATTGTATTAATCAAATAAAAGAAGTTTAAAGTAGAAGTCAGATGAAGTTATCAAGGTACGGAAATGCAAGTTAGTTTGTCTGAAAATGGCTTCTCAAAAATCACATCATGTCGAGAGTATCATCTGACAGACGACTTCTGATTTTGCATGCAAAATCAGAAGTCGTCTGTCAGATGCGCCAGCCGCGGCCGCACGGCCGGCCAGGATTCAGTTCGCGCGCAGCCGCGCTATGAAATACACATCGTCACGCTGCATTTGTCGATCTCGTTATCTCGCGAGATCTCGTACGAAATTTGACGAGATCCAATCTCGTAAAATATGGCCGGGATCTCGCGAGATCGGGATCTCGGCGAGACGAGATTGCATTCCCTACACGGCAATCATTATGTTTTTCAATAAAAAGTCCATTCCAATACTTAATGTCATACTTACACATTGTATGTATTGTAGGCTTTGAGTTGTTGTCGTAGTATTTGACGTCAAGTTTCATTATAACCAATGGTGATGCGTTTCACAAATTTGAATTTCCCGCGCTTAATTCGCACTTTTATTTTTAATTTAAAATAATTATGACGCTATTAAAAAGTGAAATAATGACTTAGTTCATATTTTCTGCCATTAAAGATTCGGAAAAAAAATATTTGAACCATATTTAAATTACATGCATATTCCCTATTGAAGAATTGGTAAAGAATTGCGAGAAGTTTGTTCCTAAATAATAACAAACGCACAGGTCAAAGGTTAAGTTACGCTTTGCAAGGTCGGTCTGTCTCCTATGTGCTTCGGAAATCAAGTTAAGCCATTGGTCCCGGCAGTCATTTGTGGATGGAGAAGCCCCGAAAGTCTGACAACCAGTTTTACCAAGGGGTGTCGCGTTACCCAGCAACGGGGTTGTGGAAGTCAGACTGGCAGTCACTCCAAGCCAAACACTAGTATTCAGCTCCATCCGGCTAAACTGGAAACCGACCCAAACATAGTCGAGAAAAGGCTTGGCAGATGATGAGAAGGAATGTCTTAATTTCCATGTCAATAAGATGAGGACTAACGACTAAATCTTCTTCTTATCGTGTGGTTAGTAACTAACCTGGTGTCAGAGTTTTAATGCCGCCCATGGGCCTCTGACTTGGCATCACATGCCCTCGAGAAATATCTCTCTGGCATGCCAGTTTCCTCACGATGTTTTCCTTCACCGATGTTGAAGCAAGGGACGACTAAATAAATGTGCCAGAATCTGGTAAACGTGGAGTTTTACGTATAAAGATGTGGAGAATAAATTGAAAGCTGTTTCGCCTGTCTGATGGTCTATCCATAACATATTCAAATATTTTCAAAAGGCTTAACGATCACGTTGGGCCTGGATGTCTCGAATAAGGTGTACAGCTGTTTCTTTCACATGTATGTTTCTATGTCAAACATTATCATAGTAAATATTCTGCAAACGGTCTGAGTCACGTTCGTCCTAAAAATAGACTTATTCTTACCCAAACAAAGACGAAATAAAGGTCAATCAATAGCGAACTGTAATATTATTGTGTCTTATTTTCTCTAAACCTTATGGGTTTCGGGGCTTAATGAAAAAACCAGTATGGTTGATCGAAGGTAAGGTACACTTGCTGAAGACGGCCTATGAATGGGTAAATTTTTGATTTATTGAATCTATTTTTACTAATATTATACTTAAAAAGGAAAGATTTGATTGTTTGAAAAAGAAAATGAAGAAGAAAAAACACTTTTTGGCAACAGCTGGATACACGCATAGCAAAAACATAATAACGCAATAAAAAAAAAGAAACACAAAAATGGCATGTCTCACGGCTGCGCCAAAAGGCAATGGTAATGCTGATGTGTGTTTGTTTGTCTTGAACAAGCTCCGGAACTACCTACTGGACCGATTTGAAAAATGATTTCACCGCTTGAAAGCTACCCCTCCCTACCCCCACTTTAGATTCCTGTGTTCCAACGGGAACGGGAAACGCAAGTGAAGCCGCGAGACGTCTTCTAGTTTTTTGTAAACTTATTGCAATGTGGGTTCAACATTACTGGTAGTCTTGACTACCCCTCCAAGCTAAAAATGCTTGAGTCTGGAGTGGGTTCATGTTAATAGTACAATATACTTACATGCTTTACATGCCGTCGACAAATATCTCTCAGTCATGCCAATTTCCTCACGATCAAAAACATTTATGTACGGGATACTGGCATTAAGTCCACCTATGTACATACGTGTGCTTGAAGTATTAAATAAATAAATAAATACTGAACACAAGTCGACTAGTCTAGCTTAGTACACTCCGATGCTGCCCCAATACTTATTGCTAAATTATGCTAGATGGCGCTACTGAGACTTGGGGTCACAGTTTTTCTACGAATGTCCCTTCTACGAGTACTGTGTTGTACATGGATGGTTTATTCGTCTCCTACCACTTAGAATTACTGGCTCGACAATGCACTCGTACACAGTACTCTACGTCCACACTCGCCCGCGGTTCTGGTGGCTCTCCCGTAGGCATATGTTAATGAGCACACGAGACAGTTTATGTATCGTGTTATTCCACATACACTACATTATATTATAGTATCTTAAATTTCTCTACTATGCTTTCCTTCACCGTGTTTGAAGCAAGTTGATAAAACAAAACGCACATAAATCCGGTAAGTCAGAGGTGCGTGCCTTGAGTTCATACTAGAGATCTGTGTCTTGGCCATCCGCCGGTCATACCACGGCACACTGCTGCTGCTTAAAGGTTTTGTGATCATCTGTTTAGTAGAAAAAGGTGATATTCGCCTGCTATGTTGGAAAGGAATCCGTTTACCTATACGCCCCTTGACCGTGCCCACCTTTCATTGGATACGTGCCGGCAGGCAGTTCTAATATGTATTATGTAAAATATTATAATTGCGTGTTTGAAAACTAAGTCTATTCATGCAAACCTTGCGTGACTCATATTCCTATTAATTAATTACCTACTTACTTACCTACAAATCGACTAACTTTTTTTTACAGAGTTATTAGTGTTTTACTAACTATAGTTAGTAAAACACTAACAACTTTTAAGGGGGCAAACGTATCTACGCATAATTTATTATAAACAATTTTTACTGTGAAACAAACCCTGAAATATTTTAAAAAATAAGCTGATTCCTACAGAATCGATTTATCTGTGACCGACTTGTTGGTCTGATTGTAAGCGCTACTGCTGAGCATAAAGGCCCGGATTTGATCAACGGGTCGGGCAACGCAATATTGTATTTTCAATCTGGAATTTCTCAGTAGCATCCTGGAGTCTGGAGTTGTACCCGATTGATGGCAATTGACTCGCCCCCTATTACATGAGATAAACATAACTGGCGAAAAGTGGGTGTAATTCTGTCTAGGTATAGGTACTCCTCCGCCTAACCATTAGAGGATTACGAGGGCGATGTTAAGTTCTATAAGGTAGAGCATTTGGTAGATATAGCTCAGATGTAGAATTAGCACTTTTATTTGCAATACTTAGTTATTTGGTCCCGTACAGTGCGGTTTTAGAGGAATTTCCTCCCGCGTACACTTGGATTGTGGAATGAGCTCCCTGCCGAGGTTTTCTCAGAGGGCTGCAGTATGGGGTTCTTCAAAACGGGAGTAAATAGGTTTTTAAAGGGTCGGCAACGCGCGTGTGGCGCCCCTGGTGTTGCAAGTGTCCATAGGCTACGGTAACCGCTTACCATCAGGCGGGCCGTAAGCTTGTTTGCCACCGTCGTGGTATAAAAAATAAAATAAAAAAAAACTTAGTAATTTATAACCATGAGTACTTTGACAGTGTTAAATGTTGTTAGAATTTTACAAATAACCCTGCACATTATAAAGCCATTCTCTTCAGGCGTACAAAATCGGATGCCCATGAGGTTAAACATCGTTCGGCATTCCAGTTGATGACCCATCAATGCTATGGTTACTTATTATACAAAGGCCAGTACATCAGGCTACTCCAATGTGTCAATGATCAATAGTTTGTCAACTTTATTTTAAACAGAATAATAATAATAATAATAATAATAATAATAAAGTTTATTCACAAAAATATGTACATTTTCTTACAAGTATAATTCATAATCTAAGCTTATAAAGTACACAAAAGTATTAGCATTTGGGGCCGAACTAGGCGTAACCTGTATTTCAGCCCTCAACGCCGAATCCCCCTGGGTTACAAATTAAATATGAAATACATGGTATTGGGTTTTATCCATATATGAATGTACGTTTTATTTATGTTTGTAGAGAAAAAACAAAATTAGTGACTTAGAAAAAAACAAAAAAGAAAAGGGATTCATTATTAATTTTAAAAAGGTAATATTTAATATTAAAGGTCTGTAACCAGTCCTCTCTTTGTGTGTGGTGGAAATGTACGTGAATGTATGTGAGAGGGTGTATAAAATTGCGGAGCATTAATTTTTGTTTTCTATTTGGACTTACTATTTTTTTTTTATTATTTATCCAGGTACTTGAAGCAAGTCTTCTGTCTCCTGGTATGTGAGTTTCTGTAGGTACTCACATACTGTTTTTTTGCAAGATATTTTCGTCATCGAGTAAATGTTTAATTCTTTATTTATTTTGTTGTAAATGTAGGGGCCCATGAATAGAGCAAATCTAGTGCTATATTTGGTTTTAAAAGCGAGAGGTTGTGCGCAAACCAAGTGTTTTGTGCGCCTATTTAGAGTGAGTGGGTTGTAAAAGATCTTTTTATGTTGCATTAATATTATATTAAGAAGGTAAAGTTGTCTAACTGAAAGCACCCCACAGAACTCGTAGAGCTGTTTGGTAGGAAACAACCTTGGTTTGATAGTGCTAACCTTAAGGATAGCACGCTGGGCGATCTCCACTGGTTTAATAATAGTTTTTGGGCATCCTCCCCATGATGTGATACAGTAGGTAATGAGGGATTGGCAGAGGGCTAAGTATATTCGCTTAAGTACAGAGGGCTCGGTAACGTGTCTGAGGGTCTTAAATATAAAGATTAGCTTTCTGATCCTACCACAGAGGGTCTTAGTATGCTCCTTAAAGTTTAGGTTCTTGTCTATGATTACGCCTAGATATTTTATCATTGTTACACGCTCTAGTTTAGGACAAGAACAGTTTTCTTTAGAGGAACACTCGTGCACTAAGATGTTAAAGTGATCATGATTTAAATATGTGTTTGACCGTATACTAAAACAGAGATATTTGGTTTTATCCACATTTAAAGTTAGCACATTGTCTTCTAGCCATTCCGTAACAGCATTGAGACCATGTTGGGCAGCCTTAAAAGCCTCTTCCCACGTATTTGCAGAGAAAACGAGAGCAGTATCATCTGCAAAGGAGATAATTTTGCCATGGTGAAGCTTGAGAGTCGTGAAGTCGTTTATATAGACGAGAAAAAGGGTTGGGCCTAGGATACTGCCTTGGGGAACTCCGTAGGTGACTGGAAGGTCTCCACTGATGGTATTTCCAATCCGAACACTTTGAAACCGACCAGTCAAATAACTTTTAAAGAGATTTAGTTGAGTTCCTCTGATTCCAAGCAGTTCCAGCTTATTGAGTAAGAGGGGAACAGAAATCGTATCAAAAGCTTTGGCTAAGTCAAGGAAGATAGTGAGAGATCTTTGTTTTTTGTCAAGGTTATTGATAACATAGTTGATTAGATCATTTACAGCTTGATCTGTTGATTTGCCTTCACGAAATCCATATTGATTTGGTGAAAACAGATGTTTGGATTCTAGATATCTAACCAACCTTGAATTTATAATTCTCTCAAGAAGTTTAGAGAGCGCTGGGAGTATAGAAATCGGCCTGTAGTTAATGATACGACTTCTGTCACCGCTCTTGTGGATAGGGCACACGACAGATTTTTTTAGGCTGTCAGGGAAAACACAATGCTGAATACACAGGTTAAATATGAACGTAAGCGGAGGGACTAGAAAGTTTTTGTATGTTTTTAACATTGAACTGCTTATTGAGTCATAGCCCGTAGCGCAATCTGTTTTTAGGTTTATGATTAGACGTTCCACCTCTTCCTCAGGGTTCATAAGGTTGATGTTCAATAGGTTAGTGTTATTTATTGAACATTTAATTGTATAGATTCTTTGTATACAGGGTGTAATTTTGACCGTGGGACAAACTTCCACAGGCTGTTCTACTGTTGAATATGAACAACTTTCGCTATAGGACCAACTCTGAAATCGCAAAAAAAAACAGCTGTTTCATACATTTTCGTCGAGTAGGTATCAAACTTTTGTATGCAACAGCTGATTTTATTTTCGCGATTTCAGAGTTGGTCCTATAGCGAAAGTTGTTCATATTCAACAGTAGAACAGCCTGTGGAAGTTTAATAGTATAATAGTTCTTCAAAGAAATCAGACAGATGTGTTGCTGGGGAGTTTGTTGCGCCACTTCTTCTTCCCAGCAAAAACACTAGGAAGTGGCAAAGGGTGGGCGTAAAGGTGCTGATTCTCAGCCTAGTTTGAATATAGACTTATGATTTGGGTTTTTGATAGGGAAAATTTTACAGTTTGGGGTAAGTAGCTTGATGTGCTGGACCCTGTACAATAACACCAATACCATCTAACCTTGGTATAACTTCTGATACCCATTCACTCAACAGTCATTAACCACGAAATATTGTTTCTATGACATCGTTAGTACAAATATTAATCGATATTTACATAAGAAATAAGTGTGATTACAGTTTATGTTTGTATTGTTCTATCGTAACTAGTTTTATTTGCCTAAAGACGCCGTACATGGTAGAACGACCCGCCGAGTTTGGGGTCGTTAACATACTTACATTGCCTTACATTTTTTCATGGGTTTACCGCCCGTCAGTTTATGGTTAGCGATTCGATGATATGATAGATCCGTTGATACGGAATTTTGGGCGAATTACTACCTAGAAACTTGCATTATCTAACTCTTTAATCATAATTAGGTGACTATGTAATATGTAAGTAATAAGCCTATAACAAGCTAAAGACTTTATTTGTTTCTAAGAAGCATAGCCGGGAGTTTGTTTAAACAAATAAATTGATCTTTATCTTTATCTTATCTTTATCTTTGGATTTGTGCCCGATTGATGGCAAAAAGCTCGCCCTTTATTACATGGGACTTTACATACTGACAAAACGAAACGTTGCCTCAGTAATATGCCGAGTGAGGAGAAGCAGCAATTAGCATTCTGAAGATGTTTGTAGAGAGGCTGGATGTTTGAGAAGGTTTACCAAGCAGCACGTTGGCAACAAAGTCCTGTGATTGTGATTTACTTTTTTTTACTATTTCCGCACGTTACTAATGTAATGTTTAACCTTTCAATCAATCGATCAATCGTGTCAATTAGAGACAAAATAGAAAGACAAAGACAGCGCGGACATCGGTATCCTCTAGAAGTTTAATGAATTAGAAAAGTTTTAACATCCTATGGGCCTTGATGACTGACAAATAAATATTTTTATTTTTATAAAAGATAACTGGCGAAATGTCGGTGTATTTTACACTTCTGACTAAACCTTCAGGAAATTTAGACGCGATACTAAGTTATGTTTATGTAACCTTTTTTTGGTTGAATGCACTAATATTTGGAACTACCAGCCGGATTTAAAAAAATATTCATGCATTATAAAGCCAAACTCCTGAGGAAGGTGCATAGATTATTTAACAACACGCTACGAACCTTAGAAAAGGTAGAAATTGTGAGGCATAGAAACATAGATATTTTAGGGTCATTCTCATAGTACAAATCGTTAAAATGATCATAACGATCGCTAATTGTGAAGACATTTGCACGACATGTTATGGCAGGATATGCCGAAACAAAACCATTGTAAAACCTTTTATACCATATTCTGGCAAATAAATATTTTTGATTTGATTTGATTTGATTTAAATTCTGTGCTGCCGCGGAAAAAAACCATTAAAATTTCACGGTTTAAAATTACAGTTCCATAGAACCTTTTCAGTACTAACCTCAGCACCGAACCAGAGCTGACCCGCCAGGTTGTCTTGCAATACATCCTCGGGGAACTTGACTCGGAAGCCTCGCGCCACTCGCTCGTCACCCAGCAGCTGGTCCATTATCTGACTTGTGATGTTCAGTACGCGGTCCTGCAAAGAAAGATAATATAAAGAGTTGAGTAAAAATACCACACCACTAGAAGGACAGACGTCATCAAATCAATACTTCTTAAAAAAGAGGAAAGATTTTTATTTTAATATGTAACAAATAAACTTAAAAACTAATGGCCGATTTAAAAAATGCTTTCACCGTTGGAAAGCTACACTATCCCTAAGTGTCATAAGCTACTTTTAATCCCTGTATTCTCACGGAAACGGAGAAACGACGCGGTTGAAACCGCGTGATGCCCGCTAGTCGTTAATTCAAGAGGACACCGGTGTCCGCGCTATTTTTGTCTTTCAGTTGTGTCTCTAATTGACCCGATTGAAAGGTTAATAAGGTGTTCTCTTACTAAGTGCACTAGACTATAGAGAGATGACGTTTCTAAGAATGTCTCACAAAACTTACACGCAACCAACTTATCAGACAGTCCATGTCAATTTTGCCAATTCCCTTGTTTCTAAAACTAAACTAAAAAGAGAATTGACATCTCTTACTGACTTATAGCTTTAGAAAAGGCAAGAGATAGTCGATGACAGGCTGATACGAACTAAGTTACAAAGTCAAAGTCAAAGTCAAACCATTTATTTCAATTAGGCCCCTATAAGGCACTACGAGAAACAAAAATTAACTTAAAAAAATGATTCTAGTCGCCCCTTCCAAAAAGTAGATTTGTATGGAGATGGGCAAGAAACTCCATACTTACTCTTTTAAAAAAGATTTACAAAACTTTGTATACATTAATAAGATTATATGTGAGGACGATGCACCTAGAATAAAGAGTACTATACTAAGATAGGATTAAGCAAAAAAATAAAAAATAAGCAATGGAGTTGATAATTACATGATTAAGTTGGTACAGCTAGATACATTGTGCTCACATATTTACAAACGTAATAACATTAATTTAAAAAAAAAAAAAATATTAAAACAATAAATAGAAAACAATACATAGGGACATTGTTAGATTAACAACCAGATTGATTATGTCAAGACTCCAATGATTGTCCTATGGAGCAGGACCAGCATGTTTCCAAGCATTCCTATCTTGAATAAGTATAATTACAAATGTCAAATTAGTGTTTTCCTAGAACTGCGTCATGTTTTTGGTCCAAGCGTTTGAAATGTTAATTAAAGTCAGAATGAAAACTTAAGTTTAACTTAAATTGACAGCTATTGTATATGTATTTTTGTATACCTATGAGAGAATCAAATCAAAATCAAAACTCATTTATACAAATAAGGCTGAGTCAGCACTTTTTGAATGTGCGTAACTCCCACCTTTCGCCACTGATGATGACAGATGAAAATAGCATAGATTCAATTTAGTTGACAAGAAGAGAATTGGTGCCAAGTGGTTTGTATTTTCATTTTGAATGTACCTATAAAGCAGGAAAGTTTCTACCACAGCAGTTAAAAGCAAGACTCGAACATTTCTGTCTCACTGGAAATACGTCCATTTAGGTTTTGTCCTTCTGAGAAAATAAAAGACAGTATATTTACCGAAGACGGACGCGGTAAGGAAGTATCTAGAAAATAAGGTACCTACTCGTGACTGAATAGAGGAAAATACCATTGGACAATCATGAGTAGAATACACATCTATTTTTAACAGACTTCAAAAAAAGCAGGGGGTTCTCAATTCGGTTGTTTTTTTTTTTTTTAGGGTTTGTTACCTCAGTACTCCGTCATTTATGGACCGATTTTCAAAATCCTTTTTTTGTTTAATAGGGTATATAGTAGCAGATTGGTCCCATTTGTATCAAAACTCATATCTGATGAGGGATCTTCGAGGAATTGAGGGAACTCCTCAAAAAATATAGGCACACACGCACCGATAATGAACAAAACAAAACCACCAAAGCCACAGACTTCCGAAACTGCAGTTATTTTTCACCTGTTAGTTTTTTTTTAAGAAGTCGGTTTTTTTTTTGTAAAAAGTTTTTATTTATAGTACGTTACAAACTATACTTACCTATGTAGGTAGAGACAGTTTAAGATATATGTATAAGGTACGAAGGACGTATGATGATTACTAACCAACGGACCCGTGGTTGGTTAGTATATCGTGTCACCCAGTAACTGGGTTGTGGAGGTAAGACAGGCAGTCGCTCCATGTAAAACACTGGTATTCAGCTACATGCGGTTAAACTGGACGTCGACCCTTAGGCGATTAACACACTGCCCCGCATGATGCAGCGTAGCGCGTGGATGCGTGTTCTTCCGTTGCTTGTAAGTATCTCCGTTTGTATGGAAAACACGCACAGTCCAACACACAGAAAATGCATCCACGCGCGTTCAATTCAGTTCAGAGACACGCAACATGCAGCGTGATGCGGTGCAGTGTGATAATCGCCTTACATAGTTGGGAAAAGACTAGGCAGATGATGATGAAGGACGTATGATAAAATCGATAAGTTGTATGGAAATCAAATTAAACTTTTGCTTAAAAGTTTAATCTGTATTGTAGGAGATTAGGTACAAAAGTAAACAAAGACCAAAGGAATGATGAATGGATTTTAATAATATGATAAGGAAGGAGGTGGCTATTGAGATGACGTCAGATATAAATAATAAATAATAATAATAATAAGCTTTATTTCACAAAAAAGTACATAATTCATTTACAAGTAAGTACTAAAATAAAAAAGTAGGTACCTACACAAAAGTTTTAGCTTCTGAAACCGAACTAGGAGGAACCTGTTTTTCGGCTTACAGCGCCAATCCCCTCGAGTTACAAATTAAGTTTCTTAAATGCTAGCATTAGAAATATAAAGGAATATTACTTATACATATATAAAAAAAACTAGCCGACGTCCTGCGGTTTCATCCGCGTTGTTTTGTGGGAATCAGGGATAAAAAGTAGCCTATGTCACCCGAGGATAGTGTAGCTTCCCAACAGTGAAAGAATTTTCCAAATCGGTCCAGTAGTTTCGGAGCCTATTCAATGCAAATAAACAATCAAACATTTCCTCTTTATATATTAACTTTTGAAAAATGTTTGAGACAACGAATATTCTTGATATTTATTTTTTCGAGGACTTTTCATGTTTTTTATTAATTACAACAGGCCAGTCATTCACATGTATGTAGGCATGTATGTAAGAATGGGCAATACACTTCATAAATCTCAAGTTGCAACACTGAAATCGAAGTAATTAACCACCATCTGAATGGTTAATGACCCATTAACGCAATGTATAATTGTAGGTAAGTGTTATGTAGTTCATTGATGTAGTTCTAAATAAATGCAAATACATATAGACTTCTATTTTGTGTATTGCCATCAGACTAAAATAGAATAATAATATCGTTTGACTGGCCTGTTGGTCTAGTAGTTAGTGACCCTGACTGCTATGCCGGAGGTCGTGGGTTCGATTCCCACCCAGGACAAATGTTTGTGCGATGAGCACGATCATTTGTTCTGTGTCTGGGTGTAATTTATCTATAACAAGCAGACGTCCCGCGGTTTCACCCGCGTAGTTCCTGTTCCCGTGGGATTCCAGGGATAAAAAGTAGCCTAAGTCATCCGGGAATAGTGTAGCTTTCTACCAGTGCAATAATTTTTAAAATTGGATCATTAGTTCCGAAGATTACCCCCTACATACAAACTTACAAACTTACAAATTTTACCTCTTTATAATATTAGTATAGATTATGCTATTCCGGACAATGAGAAATCCAAAAAGACCAAAATCATTCAAATTGATCCAGCCGTTCTTGAGTTATAAGTGGTGTAACTAACACGACTTTGTTTTATATATGTATATAGATAGATATAGATACGGCTAAAAGCTAACGGCAAGCACCTCTCTTCTCATATATATGTAGAGGAGAAATGCTGATCAGAAATCAATGGAATCGGGATAAGGGCAGTAGTATGATGGGTTGCACGTTTACATTATTTTGCTTCAAATCGTTAATTGTTTAAATAAGTTCTAAAATGTTCAGTTGCTGTAATTAGGGAGTAAAATGCGTTTGAAAATTGCTCGTCCTGTTAATACTGTACCTACCCACCTACCTAGGTACTTACGTTTGAAAGAAAAATAATTAATTATGAAGTTGATTTTGTCGCACAGCTAACAACGACGACCCCATAACTAAAAGAATCACGCTTAAAAGCAGACTGTAAAACTAAACACGCAAATGCAATAAAGTTTATCGGTCAAATAGAATGAAGTGCTAAGGTTACAACGATGGCATTACGTCTGGGTGGTAAGTTAACAACCTGTCACCATGCAGTGTGCACGCGACATTAGCACGGCACGACATAGGGATTCGCGGTTAGGGTTGTCAGGCCCAAAAAAATTAAAGCTGGCCACAGATACACTTAGCCGAATATTTAGCTTTAAAAGCCTGACATATAAGATAGAAAGTAGACAAAATATTTTTATTTAAAAACACTTATTTATGTAAGTAAGTATTTATAACAGTTGCAATAAATGAGCTTCCCCAAGCGACGTAGGTACTCTCCGACCTCAATGCTCAATATCTCTATTGCATTCCATATGTATTCTAAGAGATCATTATGGACCCTTTAGAGCACATCAAAAGGGTAGAAGTTACGTCCAGCACACCCTGGGCATTTTACTCCTGTTGGTTGGCTATTCTTTTCAAGCTGGCCGACATCTTTTGGCGAAGCAGGGATTGACAACAGACTCACAAAAGCTGGACATCCCGGACGGGTATATTTTGGCACGTTTGCAAAAAACCGGACTTTTGGCAACCCTAGTCGAGGTAAAGGTCGGGCGTCAAATCCGGTCACACGTGAAACATGTGTTTTAGGCTTAACTGTTATTTGCTCCAATGCGATTAAACAGCTTTAAAAACTTTCCATGGAACATTGAAATTCACTTTCATAATCAGATTCGTGCCGAGACGTAAAAGTAGTTTCCATTATTAAGGTTTGAATTGCGACTGGTGTTTTATCTGACAGTACCTACCACAAGAAGTAAAGTTTTCTAATTTCTTTTATTAGACTTAAGTGTTGATTGTTGAGATGACGGCAAATAGAGAGAGGAGACATTCTGCGCTGATCCCAAATAAATAGGGCTAATAAGGGGAGAAGAAGAAAAGGGAACAAGAAGGGATGAAAAAAAATATGTGTCAAATATTTTCTTGTAATCTAGACGAGGGACTAAAACCTTTTTTTTGTGTCAAATAGCCTATTGCCATCATCTGCCTAGCCTGTTCACAACTATGTCGTGGTCGCCTTCAAGTCTAACCAGATGCAGCTACATATTAGTGATTCACAAGGAGCGACTGCTTATCTGACCTTCCCAACCCAGTCACGGGTAGCACGTTATATAACACTTGATTGAACTGGTTGGATTTCCAGACTTATGGCGCAATTTCATTGGTATTTAACCCGTTCGGCATACGGGGAGTCCCCGCAGGCGAGATAAAGTTACAAGTCAATACGTGGTCGTTACACCGCCAGCAGGGATTCCCCGCATGCTTTAAATCTACCATGATATCGACCAATGAAATTAATTGGTCGATATACAGCTTGCGGGTCAAATCGACTAATGAAATTGCGCCATTATGGTAACCCGTAATGACTGCCAAAGATCCACAAATGACAACCGGGATGAGCTGCTTAACGTGGGTTCCGAAGCACGGAGAGGTCTTGATTTTTGAATGGTCACCCATCCACGGGCCGACTTCGGCAAGCGTACTTAGTTAACATTCTAAAGAGCCATGCGGCTGCTATTATTTAGTCACACAACTTGGTGATTACGCGTACAAAGTTATAAATAACACTACGCAGCTGCAATGCAGTTAACTTAGTAGTGCTGATGTTTAAAACTTAAGTTCCGTTCCCACTTTCTTTTATAACTGAAAACTAGACTAGCTAGACTATATAAATTATTAGTTTTTAAAGGTCACACTACCTACGACAAATATTAAACTTAGGCTGAAAAATATCTTGGAAATATACGTGGATAACAGATCAATCAAATTCAGACTCTATTCACAATAGTAAATAACTTTTAAATTACCTGGGGAATAAAAATGGCGGTTTGACAGTTTTCTTTTAGGAAATACACACATCAAAAGTGTCTAGGGATCAACATATATTTTTGCAATAACTTTTCTCCTGATTGATATTAATTAAAATTTTCTTTAAGGATTCATCAAATAAAGTGTTTTCGTTTGTCACAGTAACGATAAACCAAGTCACCTTTGCATTAATAAAGAAATTTGCCATTTTCCTAATAAAGGGATTTTTGACATTTGAACCACTAACATTAAAGTTCGAAAAAAAGACTGAAATAACAGTTTTCTTTAAAATTTTATTGGGTAACATAAACAATTAATAATCCGTCTTTCTACCGCGAACACTAACAACACAAGAACATCGGTTTGGCATACTCAAAATGAGTTCATCCAAATCACGCTGTGGAATGGCCGCCCATGTTCGTTGCAACAACAAAAAAAGGTCTTCTTGCGACTGGATACCCTCCATATTCGGCAGAGCTCTTCTCTGTAGCATATCCCATGCATGCTCAATCGGGTTCAAGTCTGGCGACTGAGCAGGCCAGGGCAGGACATTGATGTTAGCTGCGGCGAGAGTCTGTCTTACAACTCGTGAGGCTTCATCACTCTTCAGGGAACTTAATTAGCGACCAAACAGTCAGAAACCGCTTGCATGAAGTGAACCTTCATTCCCGAAGACCGCTACGGGTACCACCTATAGCAATGCACAATCGTAGGATTCGATATGAATGGGCTCTTGAACTCAGAAATTGGGCAGAAGAACAATGGCGTTTCGTATGCTTTTCTGATGAGTCTCGTTTTGGTATGAGACCGGATACAAGACGTATACGACACTGGAGAACCCCTGGACGCCAACAGCGATTAAAATCCTGCCAGGAAGTCCATCCTTATAGTGGTGGAACCATCATGGTATGGGCGGGTATTTGGATCGGCGGAAGAACTGAGTTGATTTGGATCAGAGGCAACCTCAACGCTCAAATTTATGCTGAGACGATTGTATCAGACGTCATTGTTCCTCTACAAGTGCAAATTGGTCCCTTATTTCAGTTAATGCATGATAATGCACGACCGCACACCGCAAGAGTTGTAAGACAGACTCTCGCCGCAGCTAACATCAATGTCCTGCCCTGGCCTGCTCAGTCGCCAGACTTGAACCCGATTGAGCATGCATGGGATATGCTACAGAGAAGAGCTCTGCCGAATATGGAGGGTATCCAGTCGCAAGAAGACCTTTTTTTGTTGTTGCAACGAACATGGGCGGCCATTCCACAGCGTGATTTGGATGAACTCATTTTGAGTATGCCAAACCGATGTTCTTGTGTTGTTAGTGTTCGGTAGAAACACGGATTATTAATTGTTTAAGTTACCCAATAAAATTTTAAAGAAAACTGTTATTTCAGTCTTTTTTTCGAACTTTAATGTTAGTGGTTCAAATGTCAAAAATCCCTTTATTAGGAAAATGGCAAATTTTTTTATTAATGCAAAGGTGACTTGGTTTATCGTTACTGTGACAAACGAAAACACTTTATTTGATGAATCCTTAAAGAAAATTTTAATTAATATCAATCAGGAGAAAAGTTATTGCAAAAATATATGTTGATCCCTAGACACTTTTGATGTGTGTATGTCAAACCGTCATTTTTATTCATAACACACTAGATAGACTATTCAAAACTCAGGCCTTGGAGGCCTAAACTGACAGTCATAAGAATTTGGGTAATTTTTCGTGTTCAATTGCTGTTCCGCCTTGGGCAAGATGGTGATGAATGCTCTTGCATTTATTGTACGGGAAGTCGGGATTAGTCATTTACCCAGCAGTAGAACGGTAAACAGTAAGTTTCGTAGCTTCCACATTCATGTACAGTCAAGGAATTAAATGTGAGGTCATTTTGAGGATAAATTTTACTCGCTTCTTTTTTTAATCTATGCATTTCTCATTACTTTCAATTTAAATAAAAACTATGAAAGTGACAAAAGAATCTAATTCAATATTTTGTTTCGTATTTGTGCTTCTCCACCGCACCACAGGAGTATGTACCATTTCTCAAGTGCTAAAGAGGACTAATTCCATTCCCCTAAGAGGAACGATCACGTTACATTGTTCAAACAACAAGCGAGTGACAGTTTTCATTGGATTAATTAATTTTAGTTCTGGACCAGCAGTTCTGATTACAGGTACCTGACAGTCGTAACAAATATAAAACCAACATTATTGTTTTACTTTTCACCCACCGTATTGTGTGAAAATAATCAGGAAAACGAAACACAAAGAGATCCAACCAACGCCTGACGTTACCAAGGAAGTGTAATTAATAATATACAACATACACATACACATGCAAAGACGACTTAGTCATACAAACACGTGTTTTATGAACCGAATCCTACACAGAATACTTACAAACCTGTCCGAAACAAATGGATTAGCAACAGTCTATAAAACGAACGTAACAGCGCAATAACTAACCTTGTTACCTTTGTTTTGTCATTTACGGAGTATGCTCAAACGATGACAGTGAAGTAGGTAGGTACTATCTAAATGTTAAGGACACACGTGGACGCCACTTAGCGTCATAATAAGATAGATAACAACAATGTGTTTCGGCCATGTACACTGTACACTCGGAAAAATGTAAAACGGTATGCAGGCAGACACTGCGTTTTTATGACACAGAAACAATTACTTGAAGTCTACGTTTTTATTGTATTGATAGATAGGTCATCATCTGCCTAGGCTTAGGGCGAGACTCCACCAAAGCGGAGACGAGAGGAGACGTCACGTAATTAACCAATAGGATATTGTATTGTGCTGAAGCTAAGCACTGAGCTGTCAAAATGACGCAAGCGGATTGGTTGTAAGACATATCTCTTCTCATCTCCGCTTTGGTGGAGTCTCACCCTTAGCCTAATTAAGTTGGGATAAGCTTCCTGTCTAGCCGCATGCAGCTGATTACCAGTGTTTTTTAAAGTACCAACCAAGTGATTGAGTAACACGAAACCCTAGGTTAAATTGGTTCTCAGATTTTCGGGGTTTTGACTTTTCGTGAGTATCTATTGTCAATTTGGTCTACTAATTAAATCCTGGACCGGACCAAGAGTTCGAAAAAATTTCAAACAACTTTTTTACGTTATTTCGTGTAAAGTTGAAATTAAACGAATTATTCAATAAACGAATATCCCCCAATTCAACTTGGCGGATCACGCAACAGAATGTTTATCCCGAAAACCGAAACGTAGACTATATGCGTGACACCTCGAAGGATCTCCTTACTAAAAAGATTTCCTCGCTTCAACCACTGTTTACTGGGCTATGATGCAAACCAATTTACTTTGCCAACAGTACCCACAACATGACACATACATATTGATTAGAAGCTAGAACACACGTGGTCGCCAATAACAGTTTAATAACATTGTAGGTATTTGTTCCCACCTAAAATAGTGTCATTTTCCACGTTCATCTGTTCGCTGATAAAATAATTGGCTGACATAGTGTAATTAAATAGTCTTTGTAAATTATTTTAACGTGCAGATAGCGACCCCGGTGAACGTTCCAGATCGTAAGTGCTGTTAATCACGCAAATAACTTCATTTGGCTATTCTATTCGTGATCTAACAGCAGTTTCTAATAGATTCGTGTCATGTTATAATGTTATGGAATTAGTTTGTGCGTCCACTTGGCGGTTTAGAGCGCGAATAAATTAAATACTTATCATAATGATTTACCAGGTAAAAATGTGCGTAGTAGAACACAGCACATATTCAATATTCGAATCCTTTTTTTTCATATTAATTTTAATTGGATGGTATTTAAAAGTACTTCATTTTATTCCCATTTCATTTACCTAATTTTGCCTGTGTTCCACCAAATACTTATACTGAATGTGCACCAAAATATGTTCATTAAAATATGTCATAAAGAGCATCTATTTAACAACTGTTGCAAATTTGTAAAAATAGTAATACACCTAATTTTAAAAACAAGCATTTATTTTTTTAGTTTTACTTCAGATAATGCACTGCAAAATGTATTTGAATCAAACACCAATTAATGCCCAATGTAGCTTGATTAATAAAAAATGAACACATTATAAAATGTATTGCTTACTAAAAATGTTTTTTTAACACTAATCAGTTGACAAATAATTTCGAGGTAGCGCTCGCCGGCCGCTGCCGTGGCACCGCTCGCTTCGCTCGCTCGGCTCGCGCGTAGTAGGTCACAGTTCCAACCTAACCTAACCTATGGATCCCTTCCACATCATTTCCCTCCACCGTCAACGAAATATTTGGTGCACGATCAGTATTTTTCGGGGAAGAATAAAATAGTTATTGTTACAATAGAATATTTGCAGCGCACTACAATAAAAAAGTGTTATATCTTGGTGTTAATTTGGAATTTGTTTGTGTAACATATTTTGTTGGCCGAGTAGTTTAATTATAGTAAAACAATTAAACGGGTTTAAGATCAATATTTTAGAAATGCATACATTGATGTATGTACCATTAGATTTTTGGTGAATACAAAAATATTACTTATCCATTTTAATTTCCACTAAACGAAAATATCAACTTGATGGTGTTTAAAATTAATAAATTAAAAACCCCAAGAGGACACCGGCGGCGGGCGTCCGCGCTCATTGTCTTTCTTATGTGTCTCTAATTGATACGATTGAAAGGTAAAGTTGCCTTCAGAAGGACATGTACTTATAATACAAAAGATTTTAAGTCAACCTACTGATTTTTCAAGAGTAAATTCAAAATTTTGAATACAAAAATATGTCAAACCACCATTTTTATTCATCAAGTAGGTAAAAGTTATCTAACAATAAAAAAAAATGACGTGTGGCACTCGGAGACTGCCACGGTAAAGCTATTGCATATCATTTTGTATCAACTCCTCTCCTCTCCCCCTCCCCATTCCTCCCCTCTCCCACACCTCCCACACCCCTCCCCTCACTTTCCCCTCCCTTCCCCTCCTGTTCACTGCCTCTTCCCCTCCCCCCTCACCTCATCCTTCCCATTCCCCTTCCCCTCCCCCTCCTTCTCCACCCCCTCTCTCTGTCCTCCCTCTCCACTCCCCTCCGACCCCTCTCACAATCCCCCCTTCCCTCTGTCACATTCTCCCCCTCCCCCACCCCTCCCACACAACATCCCACCTAATCGCACACAACGCCGTGTCGAAGACTGCCGAACTGAAACGACGTAAGACGATGCACGGCCTTCAAGCCACACCTCCTTGACCGTCGGAGTGGGGAGCGTGAGGTTTTTTTTCGTTACGGAATTTTTGGATTCGGTCCCCGCGCTCAAGGCCCGCGATAGAAGCTATGCAATAGCTTAAAAAATCAGGCCGTAGAAGATTAAATTAAAAAGCCTACATTTTGTTTTGTTTTGCTCAAACTAAGTGTGGGTGTTAAAGTAAGTCCATAAACGCAATGCTTGCTTTACTTACAATGGACACAAAAGCGAGCATTGACTAAAAGGTGAAAATTGCCTTGATGGCGTTTGGTTAGAACTAAGTACTTAGAGACCACTGAAGTCTCTAGTTTTTATAAATAGTAAAATATGAAAAACCTTTACCTATCTTTTTACAGAACATGCTTTATCTGCCTTCGATCAATTCATTCTACCAAAGTCAAAACACAACTTTATCGTGCCAATTAAAATAGAGTACAACTTCAAACTAGTTATAATAACATTAAACAAAGTGGTACAGACATTAAAATTCTTTGTAACTGTGGGCCGAGGAGCAGGATATTTGTGTAAGTACACACATACATAAACACAAATCGATGTAAACAAGGCAATTAGCAAGCTGAACGACAGTTCAAATTATACCCGTATGCTTCAGAGTTATTTACTCGGTTATTTAGACAGTTGTATGCACCAGAAATGAGGTTATGAATAATGCAACTCTATGAAAGTAGAAAAAACACAATTTAATTAACGGACTAAAAGATGACTAGGAATCTATATCTATACTTACATACCTATATTATAAAGAGAAAAGATTCGTATGTTTTATGCGTTTCATTTCAAATAAGAATAGGAACGTCAATGACCTCTATCTGTCGCTTGAAAAGTACGGCCTGCAACGAAACCTTAATCGCGTATCAATTTTCTTTTTTTTGTTTTACCGAGTCGAAGTTATTCAAAATGAAAAAATTAAATTAAAAATTTAAAAAACCCCCACCGCAAAAAAAGTAATACATTTAAAAAGTAAAAAATAATACTTTGGCCATGAAATTTTACTTCACGTCGGGGTACCTAGTACTTGTAGGTACTTAATTTAACGGTACCCCGACGTTACGTAAAATTTCATGGCCAAAGTATTATTTTTTACTTTTTAAATGTATTACTTTTTTTGCGGTGGGGGTTTTTTAAATTTTTAATTTAATTTTTATTTTAAAATTTTTAAACGCATTTATTTTGTTTTATAGAGTATGAAGTTATGAGATTTTTTTAGTGCATTGTAGGTATGTACAGTCAAATGCTGGTTAAAACGAATCCAAACACGACATATCTGCTATTAGTTTGTCTAGAGTCTACCTACTGGTGTGCTGGATAGCCTGGCTGCAGCATCAGCTCATCCTGTTGCCATCAGTGCATTGTAATTAGAATCAAATGCCAGTTGAAATGAATCCAAACACGACATATCTGCTATTATTTTGTCAAGAGTCTACCTACTGGTATGCTGGATAGCCTGGCTGCAGCATCAGCTCATCCTGTTGCCATCAGTGCATTGTGTGCAGAATCAAATGCTGGTTAAAATGAATCCAAACACGACATATCTGCAGTTATTTTCCCAAGAGTGTATTAGTCTGCTAGATATCCTGGCTGCATCAGACCAAATACACCATAATGATGCTTATTATTACACACATGGGTGTTTGAAATTTTAAGACACACATATGTTTTTAAGTAAAGTTAATACCCATAGACGTCTAAAATAGCAACGGTAGCTAACACAAAAGAGCTGATAACCTTGAAACGGCTGAACCGATTCTAATAAATTATGTCTAAGAACCATCGCAAGAAGCTCTGCTTTCAAATAAAAAAAAACCGCATCTAAATCGGTGCACCCGTTTGGGCGCTACGGTGCCACAGACAGACAGACAGACAGACAGACAGACAGACAGACAGACACACACACATAGCGGTGAAACTTATAACACCCCTCTTTTTGCGTCGGGGGTTAAAAACGTCTTAAATTAATTAGTCTTGTGGAGTACATAGGTTTTATTTATTAATTCTGTTTGTTACACGGTTGTTTGCTGTTGTTGTTGATATTTGTTTTTGTTTTCATCTCCCTGACTGCTCGAAAATGTGTGAATGAGGCGCTGTTTTGCATGGGAGGGCTCGAGAGATTATCTCCAATGAAAACAAATACTTTGAGAGTACAACTTAGATAATTATTCGTTCGTAATTCGTTAAATTATATTTCCAAAAAACCTTGTTCTGCTGATCTTACCCAATTTATTCGAATTGACAGCTATGACGTCACAACATGGCACAAAGTCATTCCTATTCTCATTTGAATCTCATAGTATCGAATAAACTTAAAAACTACTGGACCTATTTGAAAAATTAATTCACCGTTGGGAAGCTACACTATCCCCAGCACGCGTAGCATGATCACCGAAGAAACGGTCTTTGTCGTGTCTCGGAAGAAAAGAAATTAAGTGTTCATGCTACGCAGGCCGGTTTATTGAAAGAAATTTGACAGATTGAGGTTCCTGTCTATATAATCTGTCACTTTGCCGATTCGTCTGTAGACAAAGGCCGTTTCTTCGGTGTTCAATGTGTTCATGCTACGCATGCTGGTGACATAGGCTACTTTTTATCCCTGTATTTCCACAGAAATGGCAACTACGCGGGTGAAGCCGCGTGAAGTCCGCTAGTGTTACGTATAAAAAAAGTTGCTAAAGAAATGTGTTACTAGCTGTAGATTGTTGGGAATGTACGCATGTAATTTAAAATAATATTAAATGCCCTACTAGTTAGTTAACTTTACAAATCGGAACGGTCACCATATTTAAATTGAGTAGCAGCAATTAAAGCTAGACATAGTAACACAGTGGCATAGTCCAATGTCACAAAATAAAGAAGGTTAAGAAATTTCATTCTATACCGCATTCGATTTTAAGCACAAATCACATTCTAAAGTTTTTGCTAATGCTTTAATCTTGATCATAGTACCTACTGCCCATTAGGCAGGCATAAGGCGACAATGCGAAATGTTTTTGAAATACGCAATATCCGTAGAATATTCCTAGATAAAAACGTCCGACAATATGTATCGCATTTCTACGTCATACCAGTCCGCTGAAGTAGTGCCTCACTGGCTCAGTAATACTGAATTACTACTTATCTTACTTCAGTAATAGAAAATTCAACATAAAAAACGGATCAAAATCGGTACATTTTTTTTGAGCTAACGATGCCACGGACATACACACAGAACAGATTTACAATTAATTTAAACATAGATACACAATTTAAACTCAAATAAAGTACCTACTCCTTACTCTAACTAACTTCTCCTATCATTCATTTATTCCTCTTTTTGCATCGGGGTCAAAAATGTTAAAAACTACTTGAAGTAAGCCTCTAAGCAGAATTAAGAAGTATAAGACTTCTCAATAAAATTCTGCTTAGTAACAAAAACCAAAGATGCATTTGGTTTGCATCTTTGGTTCGCAACTACACGGGTGAAATTTTGACAAAGCTTATTATTTCCACGACTGCACCATTTTGGCTCCGATTAGCAGTACTTCTGTATAGCCAATAAACATATTTAGTGATGTTCCACCGCGATCACGTGGCTAGTTGATTGATTTTCGTAATCAACTAATTATGTCTGAACCCGCCCGTTATGCATGCACATTTAGTTGACCGAGATTGTAATTTAAAATTACTATTTGAGCTAAATACTGTTGTTTTTATATTAGGTACAATTAATTTATTGGCTTAATTATCACTTCCTGCTATTATATTACCATTAGCCTATGCTGTGCAAGTGTGCATGCATAATTAAATAATACATTTTCTGGTTAGATCACTGGCCCCAAAATTAGCAAGTCATTATCACAAAATTGTTGGCATAATGATAATCTAATAAAACAAAACCTAGTTGAATGGTTCTGTGTGATTTGCGCTACATTCACGAAATGCCATTATACGAACAAAAGTGTACAGAGTTTAGCACCCCAATTTGTCAGTTTTATACCTATTCAAATGGGAAAATTTAACAGACAAAATTTGGGATAGCTTGATGTACTGGCGCCTGTACCTGCTAAACAACAAAGAAATACCTGCGTTAATAAACACATCTAAAAAACTACTTATTCGAGATCCATAAACGTGTCAGTAAACTAATCTAAACAGTGTCAAAAGTGACAAGTAACATGAAGTGTTAACTAAACAGTTTATTTTACATAAACTTTTGTCTATTTACATTTCTGACAATATAAGGAAGAAGAAAAGTGAATAAAACATTATGAGAGGAAATCAGTTAAGGTCGAGTTGCTCGTCTTGGCCTTAACCTTTCGGGTGTCGACCTCCGTACACGCACATTACAACAATGTCGACGCTTTTACGAGTAAGATAATAACTTTAGGTAGGCCTTCAGAAAAAGGAAGATCCTGACCAAGCCCTTAAGTGTAACTGTCCGACTTAAGACACTTGGAGCGTTTTTTCTTATGTCGAACTGTGTAACTTAAGACATTCGAGGAGTTAATTAGGTGAGTAACTTAGTTTTACGTCATTACTTTGGAACTACTTACTCGACTTGTTCTAGAAACTTTGAAGACTATGCCCTAGTAGATTTCTAAAGGTGATATTCTGTTGGAGTGTACGCTAAACCTCGTGCTTAAGGGTCCCTTTTCCGAAATTTACGTTTCTAGATCGAGTTGTTTTCAGAGAAATCACCATATTTAAATTCGCAAAAAAATATATAGTACAGATACATGTTTAAACTAGTGACTTTTTTGGTTAAAAACACAATATTTGTCATTTTGCACGACAAAAAAAAAATCAGAAGTAAAGCAGATTTTGAAAGTATTTTAAGCTGTATGAGACTTGGGGGAACGCAATGTTTATGAAAATTTTACATTTCATTACTAATCAGGTTTAACAGGGATATTATTGGATAGATTTATAATATGGCACTTATTTTTTTCCATATAAAATAAATGCGTGAAAAACGACTCGCGCGCACCGCGCCAGTGCCCTGCCGGACGTCATCGAGGGAGGACCTATGCAATTTTTGCTCGCAACCACATTATTGTCTTCGCACGCGTAATAGTGCCCACTAACCTGCGTAAAAACGTGTTGTATTAGAAGTAATAAAAATGGCAAATAAAAAAAACAAAATTAAGAAAAAAAGGGCATCTGAAGTGAAGAAAATCCAAAAGTGTATTGCGTAAGTACTTATTCTATAAATACGTCACAATATTATTACTTGTGCTTCTTTACACAGACTAGCGAAGTCAGTATGACAAGAATTTTAAATCTTTAATAGGTATTTTTAATGGAAACATTCACCTTTACATATTTTTACATAAACTGACGATCCGAATGGCGCAGCGGTAGTGAGGCCGCCTTACGATCTTAGGGTCCGGGTTCGAATCCCGGTAGGGGTAAATGTTTGTGTGATGAGCATGATCATTATTTTGTTTCCGAGTCATGGATGTTTTTACATAAGAAGTAACTATTTATTTACAACATTAAAAGTATATATGTATTATATCAACTATCTGGTGTCCACGACACAAGCCAACGATATTTATTTATTTACTAGCTGTTGCCCGTGACTTCTTTCGCGTGGAAATTTAAAAGTGTATGAAAAAAAACATGTGTGCAATTCACACGTGGTAGAAGTGAAACCTTCAAAAAGAGCACAAAGACAACCACGAACATAAGAAACACTATACTCGTATAATGCTTCCTATCTCATTTTCTCCCACGTTAAATATTATGAATTTATGTGGCTGTCTCTTTTTACTGTCGCTTTTTCGTTTCATCGACTATCAAATCATAACGATGCTAAAGAAGATGTCACTTAAAAAAAAATAGCCTACGACCTATTCTCAGACCTACCAAATATACACAAAAATTTGGTCAAGCCGTTTCGGAGGAGTTCGATAACAAACACTGTGACACGAGATTTTTATATTTGTATATGTTATGTATTAGATCTTATTTATAACTCTAGTAATTGTTCGTTTTAATTTGGCTTTTTGAAATTTAGTAATGAAATTTATTCCATTTCAGTGCTCTGAGACCTCGTACCGGAAAAGGTACTTTGATGTCCAAGAAAAGTACCGATGGGCGCTCTAAAGAGGGGCAGTATCCATAAGCACATTATGTACATATTATACAGTATACTAGGACGGAGCAGTTCTACCTGTCCACTACAAGTTTGCCGTTATCTCCCGTCACGCTTTAGCTTCCTTACTTATCACGTGTCTTATGTATCTCATGGCAGTAAATGATTATCCGTTAAAATTTATTTCAGTGATTTTGAAACCAAATCCCTTTCTGTACTTTAATGACATTCCATTGTTTCAGAAGGACTGTGGGTTCGACCCTCTTAGAAGATACTCGCGCCTAGCATTGAGGAATATATCGGTCGATGAAAATGAACCTGGACCTTGCACACGACCACTAAATTTTATTGAATTTTATTTTTTATGCTAGTACCTACCTATATATTTTATTACATTATAATTAATCATATTTGTCTTTCATTATAGTACTCAACAAATCTTCTACCACCATTCTTTAAATTCTATAGAATGATCATCGCCTGCCTTAGACATATATTCATAACAATATAAGTGTATTAAGGTTTACAGTCAATAGTGCAGCACATCAAGCTATACGTTTTTATTGCAAACTAGCTCTTATTACCCGCACGCCAATATTTGAACTACTGATTTATTTGTACTGTGGCGTGCTCGTCCGCCGCCATAGGTCACCGGAGTTCATATCGCGACGGCTCCTGTGCAACGCTGCCGCAAGCCGACTCAGTGCGTAAAATGCCTAAAGTTTCGGGAAAAGGGGCCCTTAAAGTTTAAAATCTTGTCTTGTCTCGAGCGGAAGTTTGACAACGGCAGAGGTAACTGCAACCAGAAAGAGCTCAAAACGACAGTCAATGTCAAAAACCAGTCAATAATGTAGAAAAAATAGACGTATTTTTTGACAGATTGAGACTGACATCAGAATTTGGAAAAATATGGGCTAAGCCAGCAAAATGAAAAATTAAAGTATTTTTTTCTCGACAATGTTGGTAACGACAATCAAAGTGAATTAGGAAGGTACCTATAATTCAAGCTATCAGAAAGAGCAAGACCAGAATGAAATAATGAACTTTCTACACGAGGAAGGCTAGTATCAATGGAGTACTAAATTAGTAGGACAGAAGATATACTCTACGCAAACACCAGAAATTACGAAAAGCCTTAAAATTTAGGTCTTGTTTTTTTGATTGATGTTCGAATCGTGATTTCAAAACGCTACTTTTATCATAAACGATACAATTTGCAAATAGGTTCCTGCCTGACCAAGTTTAAAGCCAAATGAAAAATGCACTTGTCTATCTCTTGATTAACTTAATGCTGGTCATCGCACACCGTTCATTTACTACTGGAAACAAACTCGGCTCCCTTTGTGAATTCTAATGAGATATCTGAATCGGGATTCATTTTAAAGCATAAACCCGAAGCAACGGGTCTGTGTTTTATTGGTCACTAAGTGGAAAATCCTCATAAATGACTTGGTAGTAAGAGTCTGACAGACCCCTGACCAGGGTGGTCCCTGGTTAGGGGTCTGTCAGACTCTTACTGACTAAAAAACACCCCGGTGTCGTGTCCGTCCGTCCTACACCTGCGCCGGAGTCACGGATACGTACGATTCTTCCTGAACCCCCGACGCAGCAACAAAACTACTCAAACACATGGACTTGACATGACACGTTGGGTACACAAGTCAATATAGGCCAAGGACGGACCATCCTTGGCCTTCTGTCTCATCTTTGTGGTACCCTACCAGAAAGTTGATACAAGAGGCAGTGGTCTATTTGACGCCGACGAAAGTGGCGCAACCAGACTAGTCTATAAATCGTGAATTATACTTAAAACTTACTTCTACATTCCCTACAGCGATACCTAGAATTAGACCATTTTTGTTCTATGAATATTTTAGCAGTTATGCTATGTAAATCCAAGTAAGTATAATAAAATTATGGCATGGCACAGCTCTGAGAATATTTTAATCCTTTCGAATGAATTGAACTAAAATGATACCGTTTTTGCCTCGACGCAAGTACTACTACTGAGCATGAGGTTCCGGGTTTTATTATGGACTCAGGCAAAGCGTCATTAAATTTTGCCATCTGGAAATTCTTTAAAGCAGCCCCGAGTCTAGATTCGTGCCCGATTCATGGCATTAGGCTCGTCCCGAATAAAACCGGAACGTAACTTGAACATAGCGGGCGAAAAGGGGCGAAATATAGTACAAGTAGACCTCTGCTGAACCCTTTGCGGATTTCAGGCGCCATGTTATGTTATGATACCGTTTGTTTGATACAGTCTCATTGCTCTAAATATGTATTGTAGGCAAGGTGCCTCTTTGCAAACCACGCTGAGAGCGCGTGTTTGTAAGACCATGGCGACTAATAAAACTTCCATCAGGCTAGAATACTGAATGACGTGCAACAGCAAAGTCCTATTTTGCTTTCCGCCTTGATATACTAGATCAACGGGGAAAAATACTAAAAAAATAATAAATAAAAAATGCGTGATGTGTGATGTGTGATATGTGTGTGTGTGTGTGTGATATGTGTGTGTGTGTGTGTGATATGTGTGTGTGTGTGATATGTGTGTGTGTGTGATATGTGTGTGTGTGTGTGATATGTGTGTGTGTGTGTGTGTGTGCGTGAGTGCGTGCGTCCGTGCGTGCGTGCGTGTGTGTGTGTGTGTGTGTGTGTGTGTGTGTGTGTGTGTGTGTGTGTGTGTGTGTGTGTGTGTGTGTGTGTGTGTGCGTGTGTGTGTGTGTGTGTGTTATAATGTTAAAGCATTTTTCCCGACTTACCTTTCCTCATTTACCTACATCAAATTGTTTATTTCTTTAAAGTGTACTAGCTGTCTTTACGGTTTTACCCCTTTCTATGGGCCGTAGTGTGGTGTTAAGTTTTTAAAAACGAAACCATGACCCCGGAGTTTCTTTCGGCATTTTTTTACAGTGATTAGACGATTTGGAAACGCCGGCGTTATCGCCTTACCTAAGTGTGTCTAGAAAAAAATATTTACAGAAATAAATATAATTTCATTTCTTATAGCACCCTACAAATGTAATAAGAATTTTGCTAATCCTCCTGGTTGTTCCAGAAATAGAGGCTTTATAACAAAAAAATCTACCTAACTCTTGAGCTTTATTTTATTAGAGTATGGAGTGCACCAATCTTAGATCCCACCACTAGAGTCTGTAATCCGGTAATGGAATCTCGATGTCCCAGTGACCGAAATGCGCAGTCCTACATGAATTGCTCAAGGAAAATAGCCTTTTCTGATCAAATGGACTTCAATCCTTTAATGTTGTTTTTCTATAATGTATGTGTGATGAGTGTACTAGTTTATTCTGATTATTTACCTACACGAAGAAAACATGTTGTAAAGGAAAAAAAGTATTTGAAAACTGCTCTAAGTTTTCGTGCCCTGACTAAGTAACTACCTACACACATGTTATTAAAATTTAATCTTTAAAATGGCCTAAAGAATTTCCCATTGATTTTTGTGCCTTACTACGAACAGATATGGTTCAGACTAAGATATCATTTATTCGCAAATTATTTCACACTCAGATAGAGATACCAATTCCGAGTACCTACCTAGACGTAACAGGTTTCCGTAGCTAGCAATCAAGTACTTAAGTAATTAAATTGTTCATACTAGATACATGAAAATATTATATAATGCAAAATTATACCCACGGAACAATTTCTACTATTCTCTACCTAATTCACTACATTAGGCTCTAGACAGACGGACTGCATTTCGACTGCAATCCAACCGCAAATTGCAGTTCAGATGCAGTTTGAAGGCAGTTGACACGACGTTGTCTTTTTCAAACTGCATCTGAACTGCAATTTGCGGTTAAATTGCAGTTGAAATGCAGTCCGTCTGTCTAGAGCCTTAGGTAATATTTATAACTAAATATGACCATGGGTTCTGAGTACCCATTTGTTATTCGGGTCTCTTGGGACTCTTGGCGTGACTGGAGAGCTGGCCTTTTTTGGCCAAAGAATGACCATTGTCATTAAACGTGGCAATGCTGCCAGCTTTTTTAGCACTGTGTGTGCACTGGTACTGTGTGTGTGCGTGTGTGCATGCGTGCGTGTGTGAGTGCGTGCGTGTGTGAGTGCGTGTATGCATGCGCGTACGCGCGTGTTTGTTTGTGTGCATGTACAATGTACCTACATATTCTGCACTTATAGTATAATCAAATTTACTTTTCATTTTATAAAACTCATAGGTACCTACTGCTTAGTCTACAATTCTACATCACGTAATTTTGATGGTTTTTCTTTTTCGATCGTCGATCGTAAGTACTAACATAAATAAAAATCTGATTTATATTATTACTATGCTATGTTCTCCCGTTTACTTACTGATGATTAAATAGGTACCTAGTATCAACTACCTATTAGATAGGTTTTGAGTATACCCACATAATTATGTAGAATACTTTTATTGTTTACCTCATAACCATTATTCTTCTAGTATACTTCAATATTCTTAGTAAGCTATTACCGAACTCTTTCACAAATGAGTTATTTGGGTCAGCAGACATTTATCATAATTGACTTGTTTGTTGTCCTTGAATGTATCATACTTGCATCGAGACCGCTGAAAGATGAACTAGAGAAAAGACAGAATTTCTTGGTAGTCACATGACAATTTTTACACGGAAAAGAATAAATTACTTAGGTACCTACTTGGTTTAAACGAAAATATGGAAAGAAAATATTAATGTTATTCTTCAGTGCACAACATAATGTCTGTAAAACCCGAAACCGAACCCGGTTGTGTTTTAACACTAGAAAGACGGGAGCAGTCATTTGACTGCAATTTGAATTTAAATGTTGAATAACTCGAAAAGTATTTGAGCTATTGTGCTGATACTTTGTGACTTTTATTTATTTTACTAGTTAAATGCAACTATGTATGAAAATAAATCACAACTGTTTTGTTTATTCTTTAAAATCTTGATCTACCGACAAAGACGGCGGCAGTCATTTGACGGCTAAACACCGATAAGTGTTTTTAAGTGTAATTTGAGAGGGTAGAATATAAATATTTTACACTTATTCATTGTTTATAGTATGCTAATCAAATGAGTCAGTTTATTTACGACTGCCTATGAATTTTGTCGAAATTATTGTAAGTGATTCCTGAAAAATGTCTCATAGTCTTCAAAATGAAGAAATACTATCTTTGTTGCAAAATATTTGTGAAGATGGGTCGGTTTGTGACTCTGAAAGTTTAGAACGTGATAGCGACGATAATTAGCTGATACCACTAGTCAGTTCAAGTTCCTCTACGGAAGAAAGTGACCTGGAAGACCAGATACCTCTAGCAAATTTACGAAACGTTGACAGGTTGAGTTCTCGCGGCCGTGATCGTAGCCGTGGTCGTCGTGGTCGAGGCAGAGGAAGGAGTCATAGCTCGAAAGATTCTGAGCTTCAAGGTCTTATCACTTCTATCGACGGTACCTTGTGGATATTTCAAATAGAATCTACAAAGTAGTCTCCGATTGTGACTTTTTACAGCGCTGGCAAATACGGCGTGGATGTGGCTGACCAGATGGCAAAAAAAAATATAGTGTAAAAGCAGCATCACGGAGGTGGCCAGTACAGGTTTTTTAATGTTTTGGACCTAGCAGGGATACATTCTTTCATTATGTATAAGAAAATGTCAGGTACCAACATAAAACGAAGGAATTTTATACTAAGTTTAGCAAGCGAACCTAGCGGCAAGGTAGAAATCGAAGCTAGCCTCTCAGAAGCTGAACCCTTGCCTGGAGAGTTGACACCTTCTACTCCTCAATCTCCTGCTCAAAATCCGGAAAAAAGAAACAGGCGAGAATGCCTATATACAGAAGTGTAAAAAAAACTAATAAAGTATGCGACACTTGCAAAAAGCCACTTTGCGGCTCTCGTAATGTAAACAAAATGTTAAAATATAAAAATTGTGTGTAAATTAAATAATTAATTATATATTAGATCATGTTTTAATACTATAGTAACCATTTTAGCACCTAACTATAAAAAAAAGATTTAATAAACAGGAGGAGTCATTTGACCGCTCGCCGTCTTTGTAGGTAGTTGATTTTTTCCGTCTTTCTAGTGTTAATGTCCAGGATTCAAACCAAACAGAAAAATAAAACTGTCTAAAAACATGAAAGTTATAAAAATGATAAATGATATTTATTTCTGTAAATGGGTTCATGTTTATTTACACTTTTACATGTATTTTTTTTTTAAAGAAGAGGTCGGTACTTCGCTATCTGACTACTCTGAGAAGAAACACCGCAAGAAACTCAGAGGTCACAGTCTCTTTTAAAGTCCAGACATTATCTTGGTCAGATTATGTAAGAACCATGCAGATTTGTGTCTGATAATGGTCTTTTGAGGAAAGAACCACACAGATATGAGTGGACCAGATCAGTCAGTGCAAGCATTTGTCAGTTAACGTGAGCTCAACTCGAAACTTGAAGAGCTCTACGGTTTATGCCCGTCAGATGGCACGCTGCGCAGTGGCGTAGCATATTTACTTCGTGATAAATACCTACATTCAAGAGTGGATTAGGTAAACAATGAACTAAGAAAACGCTTTAAATATTCAAAAGTAATCGAATACTAGTTCAAGGCTACAAAAACCTGAATTCAATTGAGCGGCCGTTCATTAAAATTCATCCAAACAATGTTACTGAAACTAAACAATGAAATAGGTAGGTACTTTTATCGAAATTCCGGTAACACCCAAAAGAACCGATTTGGAACAAAATATTTATTTCCAACATTGTGATTTTTTTATTAATAAAATACTTGAGAACATAAGTAATTATTGTTTATTATGTTACGGTGTGTGATTATTTGAAAAAACTTCTAACCTAACTTTAATCATAATCATAATAATTTATTCATTTGCGAATATGGGTACAAAAGAAAAAGCTCCATTATGCAAATAAACAATTACAACAAAAGAAAGCATCAATAAGAATATCACATACAGTAGCGTTACATAGGTTTATCCTCTAAATATTCAGCGTCAGAGTAATACCATATGCTTGCTTACTTTCAAACTTAACTCTCTATTATTTTTATTTGGGGTGGTTTGGAATATCTTCATTTCATATGCTCATGGATGTCCACTGTTTCGGGGAAGGCGGAGGGTCTGTAAGGCTCTTAGTAACTAAAAGTCACCCCCGTGTTCTGTCTCATCACAGATTGTTCCGCAACTCCCGACTCGAAGCTACCTAACTCTTTTTGGTGTGAGGTAAAAATCTGGCCCGGGGGAGGCGGAGGGGTCTGTCTGACTCTTACTGCCTAAAAATCACCCTGGTGTTCCATCTCACACACGTGCCGCGGGTCACGGGTGCAGACGATACTTCCGCAACCCCCGACTGAACCTAACCTATCCGAGTAAGCGGATGACCCAAATCGTGAGTCCGAGATCAAAAAAAAAAACTGTCGACATTGGGTAGTGTACACCAAAAGACTGACGGCATTGCCACGTTGTATGGCAAATCCTATTTACTGGATAATACATATTTCTACACTTACTATTGCTCTCATTTTTATAAACATCTATATATATAAAAATGTAATGTTGTTTTGTGTACGCTTCAAAAACTCAAAAAGTTCTGCAACGATTGAGCTGAAATTTTAGCATGATATATAATCCGCATCAAGGATTCTTTTATCTATTTTTTTTTAACCATTCAATCACAATGTGCCACAGGCCCACAGCGAAGCGTGGCAGGGTACAGCTAGTATTTTATAAATAAGTATTTATATACATTGTATGTATGTAGGTATGTTTACTTATCACAGATTTCCTGGTAAGCAGTTCGGAACATTCAGTGTCAATATTTTCACACATAGAAACCAGATGGTATTTCTAGTTGGCCAAACTTTTCTCGTATTGAGGTCAGTTATGGCAAAAGTTGAACATTTTTACGAGTTGTCAGATTATTGAATTCCTATAACCTACTAATAATTATGTGCAAAGCATTAGTCATTTGTAGAACTTTGTTTTTAGAACATACAAAGAAATTATTTTTAATTTAGATTGCGGAAATACTGATGTGACGCTCATTGAATGGCAGTTAGTTTTGGTTCATGAACGTGCATGAACGTACCTATGTGGTGTTTAGATGTGACGGGTGTGTAGTGTGGTAAGGGGGAAACTGGCTGTTTTTTTTTAATAGGTAAAAGGATTCGTAAAGGTCGTACATATCAACCATTTCGAAATTGAGTATTTAAGTACATAATATATTGTAAACTGACTTGCATAAATATTGTGGTATCCTCATGGTACTGCGTACAATGACGCTATTGAAATAGCCACCATGCACGATGCGCGTGAGTCATATGATTCATTCCAACAATAAAAACTACGCAAAACCCCACTCGGAGCGTTCAAGGTGGAAACGGATTGCGTATCACACCGTAGCGTAATTATTATTTATGTAATTGTAACAATTTACTGTAATTAACTTATACCTCACGATGGGAGGAAATTGTGGTTAAATATTAACAACCAGCACGGGTCGCCACGCTTGCCAAGGTCGATTCGTGGATGGGTGACCATTTAATTTAATTCTGTGTATTAAAAGCACTTTAAACCTCCGTCCCGGAAGTCATTTGTAGATACTAATTGGGAAATCAATCTATCTACGGAGTATTATAAGCCAGTCACTGGTGTGTATTCAGCTGCATTCGGTTAGACTGGAATCCAGGCAGATGATGAGGTACCAGTACCTCAAGTTATATGGATATTGATTAACGACTTGGAAAATGTTCTTTTTATTTGTACCGTATCATTACCAGGAAATAATAATATCCGTGTTGGCTTTGAATACTAATTACTAGTAAGTACCTAAGTGCACAGTAGTTAACGCTGATATTTAATTGGAAAACGACGGGAAAAGAAATGATAGCCAATAACAATAATCATGGGAAACGATTGAGTTGTTTGGTCTTGTATTCGTGAGATATATCACAGTTTAGTATTTCCAGTATTCTGTTATGGAATCTTAATTCTCAATTCGTATGTATATGTAGGTAATCTGCATTGACAGGTGAGTGAGAAGCTGTGAGAAATCGCCTAACTTAAGTGGCAGTAGAGAGAAGACATTGCTTGCAGAGCAGATGGTCGTCGGAGCCGTAAAGTTCTGGAGTGGCGACCACGTACCAGAAGACGCACCGTTGGAAGGCCTCCCACAAGGTTTACCGACGACTTGGTAAGAGTCACGGGTATCCGATGGATGCGAGACGCACAGGACCGGTCGTTGTGGCTACATTGGGGGAGGCCTACGTCCAGCAGTGGACGTCTTTCGGCTGCAATGATGATGATTGAACTAAAAATCTGGACTCTTCCGAACTGTCAGCACCAAGAACGTTGGGACAAAAATAAAAAATACATACACATAAACTAACTCACGTCTTCTTTTCTCACGGCAGAAAATACAGAACGCCACAAGCTACTACGAGTATCCTTACACACTTCATTTGCTTTGCTTACGTTCATACACCTGGCCATTCCGAATACCATCACCAATAAAGTCAGCGCAAATATTGTATTTAGAAATTAGCACAATTAGAACAGGAAACGACGCAAAATATACCTAATACTTAGCTCAAATATCTGTGTCGCACAGGCTGCATAATAATTAACAACACCCATTTTAGCATGGAGATTACATTGCTCCAGACCCAACGATTAGTCCACTTTAGGACTACAATAAAAATCGAACCATGAATAACTGTGTATATTTTGAGGAATAATGTGAGAGTGTGTAAATGAAAACGTCTGTGTGTTCCTTTTTAGTTTATTTCTTTTTTTGTACCTATTTTTATTATTAACGTGTGCATGTTGTGTCGTGCGTGCCAAATAAATGCTTTTCTTTCTTTTTTTTCTTCGAATGCTTTAAATATAAAGAAATTTGTTTTATCATCGAAAGGGTACTTGTAGCAACCTCGTGATCGTAGTAAACTCTATTGTATCGATTTGTATGACTGTGTTTATAAGTATATGTATTATATTAGTCATACAAATTGATACAATAGAGTTTTCAAACACTCAGTCAACTTCCTTCTTAAGACATTAAAAGGTAAACGGTAAAGGTAAAAGATGCTCTTATTTAAATGTTGGAGGTTAAAATATTATTTTACTTTTCCATGTTTAGTATTTACTAATTTTATAATACATTTGCTAGTAAAGGTTTCTGTATCTTAATATATCTCATTACGGACTTGTTAAACCGTGCGTTTTACACTACCAAGATGCTCCGACTAAAAAAACAATTTAAGAATAAAATTAACTTTGGGAGATAAAATATAAAAAAATAAACATTTAATTCGTTAATTTAATTAATTTTGACAAGAAACTAAAACCATTTGTAACAAAAACAAAAAAAATATTAAGTAGGTAATTTACTTTTCATCCCACCATATCTCGGAAAGAGTATTTTTAATCTTCAATATCTGAGTGGAAAAGCCGTTTTTATTCTCTAGAGGATAAAGTAAATTGAATTTAGAACATCGTGTGCACTAAGTTTGTGAATTAAAATAAACATTAAACCTATTTACTGCTACCTCTATGGTGCCGAATATATCATACAACTTTTTTTTAATTTGTAAAAATCTCGAACCTTCTTGGTGTTTTTTTTTTTCAATTTGCTTTGTACGCGGTTCTTTACGCGGCATTTTTTCACGTCATTGTTAAACCTTACATTAAAAACAAGAAACTTGAAAACAAGTGAAAAAACTAAAATGAGTGATTCTAGCGACGATGAAGTTTGTTTGACGCCAACAGAATTGACTGAAACTGTTAATAATGCGCAAATGAGCTTTCTCCCTCAACAATCACGCGAGAAGTATTTAAAACAGTACGATATGTTCAACACGTGGCGACTAGCAAAAGGAGCCAAAACTTTCTCAGAAAACGTTTTTTTTTTGCATTTAGTCATTTCCTCGCTGAGGTGGAATGAAAAATTACGTGTTGCACTCGAGTGCAAAGATTTGTCACCTCGTGCTCTTTTGATTCCCTCGCTAATGCTCAGGATTCTAATTTTGAATCACTCGCTGCGCTCGTGATTCAATTTTAGAATCCTTCGCTTGCTCGGTCATCAAAATTGAACACGCGGTTAAAAAGCAACTTTGCACTCTTGTATAACAAATAACTATTATTAGGAATACTGGCTGTTTTTGTGCCTTTGACTTAAAATAAAAAATGCTGATGAGCGCGCATCGCTAATTTGTGAACAAGTAAAAATTATTCGGCGCGCTTTCTTTTCGCTGTTTTGTTTTATTTGAAAATTTCAGTCCGAGTTTTATTTATTTCCTCGCAAATATTTTACAAAACGTTGCTCGTATGACACACGTGCGCTTTGATAATTAAGTACAGCCGAGGCGATATTACTTCGCGATATTGGCTTCAATAAAGCAGAGGCAGACTTACCGCACTAATATCATAATGTACTATTACGGTGTGATACACGGCCTTTAGAGACAAGGTAAGACATCGGCTTTTGGAAATTAACATTCTGTGTATATTTATAAACATGAAGTTATCGTCTTGTATTATATTACGCATTGGCATGATGTGAGTTTTCATATAAAAAACTTTTTATTTTTTAAGCCCATCACACATTAATGTTCTACGTTCACTACTTGCCTAATATGTGAACACTATAACTTCATGTTAAGGTCCATTCATACTTAGCCTTCTTTAACAAATGAAAAAAAGAATCATGTAAGTACCTACCTACTTAAATTAAGAAATTGGTTAACCATGTGTATTTGAAGAGGGTTATTGTTCTTACTTTATACCTAGTAATAGGAATGGTCTGACTTCCTCATTAGTCTAATGGTCGCAAGCGTTACTGCTAAGCATGAGGTCTCGGGTTCGATCCACGGGTCGGGCAAAATGTTTTAGAGTTTCTTAGTAGCAGCTAGCAGCCCGGAGTCCGGGTTCGTACCCGATTGATAGCAATAGGTTCGCCCTCTATTACATGGGACTTTAACATAACTAGTGAAATTTGGGTGTACCGTGTTGTAACGTAATAGCTGTCAATTCGAAAAATTGGGTAAGATCAGCAAAACAAGGTTTCTTCTAAATATAATTTATTTACGAATTTTGAACGAATAATTTTCTAAATTGTACTCTCAAAGTATTTGTCTACATTGGAGATGATCTCTCGAGCCCCTCCCATGCAAAACACCGCCTCGTTCACACATTTTCCATCAGTCAGGGAGATGAAAACAAAAACAAATATCAACAACAACAACAAACAACCGTGTATTAAACAGAACTAATAAATAAAACGTAAGCACTCCACAAGACTAATTAATTTAAGACGTTTATTAATTTCTAGTCACGACTCAGTGAAACAAAAAAAAAGAAAATAATTGATACGCGATTAAGGTTTCGTTGCGGGCCGTACTTTTCAAGCGACATTTGACAGATAGAGATCATTGCTGTTCCTATTCTTATTTGAAACGCATAGGTAATACTACAGGTTCATCTCTGCATAACCCTTCGGGGATTACAGGTATGATGTTTGTAAGAAAGGTAATGTTAAGGAAAATACTTCTCCCATACTAGTCTCATGTATTCGTGTTACAACTTTAAGTCATCTTTATAAATAGAATAAGGAAAATTTGATTGTTTTTGAAGATGTGTGACCACTTTTTTCACCATAATTCAAAGAAGGAACGGTTACGGAAAGTATATTCATTGAAAATTAGTTTAATTAAGAAACCTCAAAGATTTGTCAAGCAGTCAAAACCGTGCGAAGCTGGGAAAGGTCGCTCGTTAATAAACAAAAGCAAGACCTCGACATTAATAATTTGTCCATGGTTTCCATTAATATTATAAATGCACATAAGCAAATATATTAACGTAAGTAAGTACAGATAGCAGAAAACACATTTATTCAATTTAATAAACTGGTAAAGTACTCAAACTTGTTATGAAAATAATATTTATTACTTCCCACCATTTTATTTTCTGGGTTAATGATTGTTATTTGTTTCTTATTATAATAAGTAATTGTGTATTACTATTACGTCATGGCACAATGCTCAAATTAAGGCTCTATGATGGACATTTTTACGTCACATTTGTTACAAACATCTTTACGACGTCACATTTGTTACAAAAACAAGTTGATAGATAACAAAATAACAATTGTGTCTACTTACCATCATGATTTCGGGTGTGAGAGAGAGACTTAGCTATACATGACAAATAGCACCATCTTTTTTGGACTAGAATCATGATGGCATTAAGTAATAATAATTCATAATACGACCCAGGTTGTTATTTGAAGATATACGCTATATTATCATCTACACGTAAGGTACCTATACCATATAATAAGTATAACTTCTAACGACATCATCTCACCATTTTAAGTTGTTATTTGTAAGGAGATAAAGTACCTATATTATATTATATCATCGGCGTCATCTGCCGAGACTTTTGGGTCTCGGTCATACTCGGGTTGGCTTTCAGTCTGACCGTAATTGTGCAGCTGAATTCAAGTAAGTATAGTGATTGAGCGACTGCCTTCTTGATCTGGACATCTCAACTATGCACTCGTTCCAGCCTTAAGGATTAGGTATTTTATTAATTTTTATTTTTTTATAACCAATTTATTCTAACAGTTAATAACTAATCATACAAGCTATTGGTTGAAGAAATATAAAACCGTAATAGAAATAAACAAACAAGAACACAGATAAACTAAAATAAAATAATGTAACATTTTTAATAATCTTGGAATATAGTACTTGGAGTGGACTCCAGTTATCGAGAAGCAGTGTTTAGGACTCTCAGTTCGGTACTTGCAAAGATATCTGCGCCTACGTCATAGGTATTACGTGAATTGACAGCCAGGCTCACAGTGCTTATGTTTGTACATAAAAAAAAAACTGTATAAAATATTCAAAGAATTATTGCTGAAATTTAGTATATCTCAACGCGCGAGCTGATAAATGAGCAAACCGTAGTAAAGTTCAAAATTTTAGCAATAATTCTTTGAATTTTTTCCTGTGGCCGCCTACGACAACTATCAAGTTAAAAATGTGTTTATGTGTTTGTTCGTTATTAATTTACCTTCGCAGATTTCACGAACATACTAAGTACCTAACTGTTATTCATTAAATCGCATGTAACACGGCATACCTAGCCCATCACGAATACATAAAAAAAAAACGAGCAAAGAGCACATATTCATACAGTTATATGTATCTTACATAATAAACTTATTAACAGTGTGTTTTAATATGAAATTCAGTAGGAAGAAGTGAACCGAAATAAGAGATAATAAATTAATCAAACAAAGTGATATAATTTGTGTTTAAGTTCATAATAATGACTTGTGATTTTCGTTATCAGTTGTATACAGTAACGAAATGGTAGGAGATAGGTAGGTAGGTATGTACTTTTATACATAATATAATGACACGCTAAAACATGGCAAGGTCGATGTTTTGGATAACATAACATAATGGAACCCCGCAGTGAATTTAGGTATTCAGCACATTACTGGGAGTGTCTCTAAAAGAGCTATGGGATATAATAAATTGTATCTATTTTCAGTTTAAGGTAAACTTATTCCTAGTAGTAGGTATATCGTGTACTGTTCAAATACTCTAACCTACTAATGACATAAACAAAGTCCTGAGTGTTTAGGAACTGATAATTATCAGTAATACAGTAATTAAATTATCTATTGTTCTTTAAGATAGTGGAAACTCCTTGTAGAATATCATAATACAATAAGTTGTTTAATTTGTTACTCCGGATAACGCTAAAGCCCTCCTCTAGGAGTACAGCAGAGCAGTTAGTTTAGAGACCAAGAGTAACACACAACAGTTGGCAAAAGCGAAACGTAACTAAAATTAAGGAAACTTGACCATTGACCGAGCCACATCCTCCTAATAAAACCACGCAATGAGCGATAGTCTGATTAGATTCCGTAGTACGATCTTAAAGTCCCTATTTTTGGTACCTAAGTACCAATCTCCTCCAATCATTCTCACAAAACTGCAGAGCATGAAACTTGTAATTATTCTTGCTAGATTTATTGGGACTTTCTCAAAACAATCTACATAATACACAAATGGCAAAAAAATCTCCGAAGATCTACGGATAATCGAATATTGTGCTGGAATAACTGGAATTCGATTTTGGTAAACACTGATTCACAAAATTCGCTAGAAGTAAATAGGTAATATACTACTAACACTGTACTGCCGGTCGATTCACTAAAAGTCACCCCATGGAAACCTGCGTGAAGTAAACTGTTAATGCCTAGCATTAGTAAGGAATGACAGCTCAACGTTCGCCTTCACTTCACCTACATTGTCACGAGGAGATTTTTACAGAACAGGACTAGGTACTACTGAAGTCTACCGGTCAGTGAGTTCTTATGAAGAAACCCAAGAACACTGTCAGATCTGAGGATATCATCAGGACCTCAGACGAAGCAATCTTTGATCTTACTCAACTATACTAAAAATATAAATAAAAACTTTCTGGTTTGATGTTTTATTTGTTTGTGGAGATTTAACTTAAAAACTTTAGAACCAATTCAAAAAAATATTTCACCATTTGAATGCCATATTTTCAACGAGTACCTAAAAGTCTAACATAGGCCTCATTTTATTTTTACAACTCGCGTGGAGGAGATGTGTTGGCAAGGAAAAGTTCGAAAATCACGCAGACGAAGTCGCAAGCTAAGTGCAAGTACAATTATACAATTGTTTAGTAAACAAACCTGTGCATGCCTAAGCTGGTTGACGAGCGTGGAACACCTCTCGGGGTCTTTCCGCCCGTCAAACGAGTCCAATTCGGCCGCGACCATGTTAAGCGCGTCGTCGGCAAAGAAGAACTGCGCTAGAAGCGATCGGTCATCCCTCTGTAACAAGAGAAAACAGTTTTAATAAGATTTATTATTTAGTCATAACAACATAATAATATCCGAAAGACTGAGGAAACAGCCCGGACTGGTTTATCTTTCCAGTTTCAGTAAGTACCTATGGTATGCATTTGTGCTTTGTATAGCCAGTGTCTGAAGTAAAAAAAACATTTAATTCAACCAGTAACTATGAAGATAGCTGAAGGAATGGCTCACAGATAAATTTACGAGAATTGCCACATCTATGACATATCCTTAGACATGTCTGCTGCACAATGTACCTACACAGTTTTAAATAGGATAGCAGGCACTCCATATCTATAAGTTTAAAATTTGGTTTCGAAACATGTAAAGAATCTATAAGTTTCAAATTTGGTTCCGAAACATGTACAGAATGATGTGTTTTTGTAAAACCAACTTTAAAGCCCACATAGTATTTACGGAAAAGTTCAAACATATTATAGCTTTTTCAATAGAAAGTCAATTGAAAAAATCGATTCGAATAGACGATTTTACATAGATAAATAGATTTCTTTTTCTTTCAACAAGGGAATACCAACTGACGTTCCCAATTTGAGCAAGCGCTACAAGATAGGTACTATAAAAAACTATTTGGTACTGGTAGGCACTGTTATATTTTGCTGTGGGTTCGTTGGGTAACCTACTAAGTCAAGTATAATTATTAATTAAATACACGCTATAGGTAGTGTCATCTCATTATTAGCGTAATGCAGCTGCAACAACAAACTACTATCCAATCGAGAAAGTACAAATACCACGATTCTGCTATATATCTACAGTAATATAATATAACATTAATATAATATAACATTAATATTCATAACTGTTTTATAATGTTATTACTGGTAGACGTCACGCAGTTTCACCCCAATAGTTCCCGTTGCCGTGGGAATGCAGGGATTAAAAGTAACCTAGATGTCACCCGCGGATAGTGTAGCTTCCCACCGGTGAAAGAATTTTTAAATAGGTCCAGGAGTTTCGGAAACTATTCAATGCAAACACTTATATTATTAAGAGGAAAGATTTGATTATTAGTACATAGTGGTAATTAGTGACCGATACTTAAACACGTGATTGTACTCATGAATACGAATAACTTTCCCTAAGAAACTTTTTTTAACTCATTAACTTTAAATTAATTCTATTACGTCAGTACTGCACAACGAGAGCGGTGGGGGTGGCTGGGGAGGGGCGTGTGACCCTACTACTACTGGTAGATTTTGTCCTTCCCGAGGTCAGACTATCAGCTGATAGATCGTGCCGATTCGTACCTACTGTGATCGATCACAGGCGCGCGCGCGGGTTATTTCAAACAGCGTTGTTGTTATTTTATTGTGTTTATAAATATAAGTTATTGTATATAAAGAAAAAGTTTTTTTGGGAAAGTTTATTGAAATCATAAATACAATCACGTGTTTAAGTATCGGTCACTAATTACCAGTCACCCTATTTAAATGAAGAGGTAAAGTAGTTAGTAAGTTTGGATTGAAGGCAAGCGTGGATCAACCATTATGGGCACTGTGGGCATGCCTGCAACCCTAATTAAGGGCTACAGAACAAAATAATCGTGATCATCATACAAATATTTGTCTTGACTGATAATCGAACCCTCAGGAAATCGATCAACAGGCTGGACTAGTACTTTATGTAAGAATGTTAATACTCAATCGAGTCAAATTATTACCTCCTACAACTTCTACTTTAAACACTATTACCTACTTTAATATTGTATGTAACAGGGAGACACGCAGCGCAGTAGTTCAGTTTAAAATCACGAATTTTGTATTTTTTTAAATCAATGCTATTCAGTAAGGTACTTAGGTTCGATAGTTAGGTTAGCTATAGAATAGGTATAGTAAGTTAGGTTAGGTTATATGTATATATATATGTTGTCATTCTAATTCTGTCTAACACAATATTATAGGTTTAAAGAGCACATTAGAGACTCGCTAAATAAAAAGTAGTACGTAGTTATTACTGTTTTGGATCTATTTGTTGTCATCTTATTAATAAAAGTATGTATATATATCTCTAATACCTATATAAAATTCTCGTGTCTCGTTGGCTCGTGGAGGCCCGTCACGTTCCGTTTATGTTAAAATGAGGTGTCGATAAAATTGTGTTTATTCAAGCTTCCAGTTCACAATATTGTGGCGTAAGAAAAAAACTTTTACATTTAACATTTTTGGTACATTTCGATTTTATAAATAATTTGTAAGTAGATGGATTCATATATCTGTATGTATACAGAACAATACACTTCGCTAAAATCATTTCCTTCGTATGGATGCAATACGTATCGATCGTAAGAATAGGTACTAAGTCCGATTCGCGTTACACGAAACTGCTCATACACCGTTTCCCAAATTAATTCTTTCACTAATGGAATGCTACATTACCGACGAGTGCTATAGGCTATAATACAACACAAGTTACAAACATACACACATACTTACCGAAAAACTTTCGCACTTATAATAATAAAATACGCAGACAATGTCGCGGGTGCCTGCTAGTTATTTTATTACGAAGACATTTCGGAATATTTGTTAATGCAACAATAGATACATAATACATGGTTCGTATCACGTCATTAAAGCGCCATTCATGTAAATAAGCATTGTAACTACCAGTGACAACAATGTGTAGTAAATAAATGAATGAGTTGACAGGTAAATTACGGTCTTAGCCAGGTGTTTACGTTGGACAGCCATTGTGTTAAACTTACAAGTCATAAGTGGGATTAGCTTCAAAGTGTACCCACATTTACAATAGAATTGAATAGAAAAATTTTAATTTCAGACAAAGTCCATAGTACATACATACATACATACATAAACTCACGCCTTTTTCCCATGGGGGTAGGCAGAAACTACAGAGCGCCATATGCTACGATTCTTACATACTTCTTTTGCTTCGTTTACATTCATACATGTTGTCATACACACACGCCGGTTGCGAGTACTACGCAAGTCCATAGTGTTAGTAACAATTCACTTAATATCTAATATTAGTAGATACATAATTACAAATACAACAATTATTAAATTGAAATGGAATAAAATGGAATGATATTTAGATTGACTTGCATAGGATTAAATTAAATTGAATTGAATTGTACCAAATTGAATTAAAATTTGAATTAAATTAACAAATGCAATAACAATAATAATAATAAATAAACTAATGCACCGGCCTCTGAGTCATTTGTTTGTTTGTCATTACATTAATCATAAAGCAATGATTAATGTAACGACAACCAACCCTGTTCGCAAACACGCTCAGGATAGTGTTGGAGGTGGTCCGGAGCCTGCGCCCCAGAGATGTGCACTGCTTTTGCATCGTCGTGTAGAAACAGTCGACACGGGCTTCGGCGAACATCCCCGATGCGCTGCAGTGCCGGGGCAGCCCCAACAGCACCCTGAACGCATTATTATACTGAACGCCGAGAGCGTTGTAATGACAATAAAATGTAAGACTCGAAAATTTTACCAACTACATTGTACTTACTAACACGTTTGTCGGGTTGAGTGGTAAAGTAGCATCGCGGCTATTTTGCGTTTGGAATCAGCCTTTCAAAAATGTAAACAAATACATGTTTTTTAAAACTTGCCTTAAAACTCACACACAGAGTTCAGTTTGTCTTGTGTGTTTGGTGTCGGATAGTGGTAGTAAAAAGGGCATAAGATACGTGTTACTTAAAATCTTAGTGGAGAAGAACAATATTTGGTGTTATTTGGCAGAAATGTCAGATAATATATAGGTAGCAACTTGTGCCAAAATGGAGGATTACACAAAAGAGATTAAGGCTGCTACCAAATGACCAACAATCATATCACAGGCTTCCAGTCTAAGTGAATACCAGCGTTTTTCATGAAGTAGACAGTCAGCCTCATAAGTCGATATAATATACATATCCATATTTCCTAAACTCATGAACACCTTAGCTTACACAAATTGCTAAACAAGACTAGTGCCAGGATTTAATTAACGTCTTAAAGGTTCAAAATTCACTAGTCTTGTTTTTTGTAGTCACGGTTGTCAAACTTTAAGGCCAATGGCCAAACGTTACTGGGACTTAAAACGAGCTTCTCGTGGTACTGAGTGGTATAACTGGTATAATAGTCACCTATCCTCAGACCAACGAACGTAGCCTTAACCTTGAATCGACCCATGTGGCTGTAAGAATTTAGCCAGAGGCACAAGCCGCCACAATATTATGATCGCATAATAAAAAGGTATAACTGGAGTTACACCTACCTACCTAGTATTCATTAGTATTTGACCCCATGCTTAATGGGTACAAAGACCTTTTTATCACGTTGGCGTGGTAGGAACATAAAATATAAAATAAAACACACGATTTTGGGCACATTTATCGCGTTCTAAATATAGATGAAAGAGCGTAAAACCAAAGTGGTTTAGTCACCCCATCGCCCTACTTCATCTACCCCGTGTTACCTAGATCGCTCAGTAATTGGAGTTTAATAACTTTTTGGTGCGTCTAGGGATGCCAGGACCATAGATATTATAAGATTTCTATGGCCAGGACAATAATTCAAAAGACACAGATACCTACGTACCTATTTAGCCGGTTTTTTTTTTATTTTCCCTGTTAGGCCTGACTCACAGGATTAACCGGGAAAACTTTTATTAGTGTAATTTATTACTGACTATACTTACTTCCTATTATTAATTATGCGTCACCTAGCGCGTTGCTTCTGTGCTTTCATTGGGCACATTATGGCAGGCCAGTATTGACCAAACCCCTTATAAATTCGTCTTCATTTATGTAACCCCTTTACCATACTCACACGTCGACGTCGTTCGTCCGATAAGCAAAACGCTGCCTGGCAAGATTCTGACAGTACGTATAGAAATGCACTTATATAAATTTACATTTGCGATGGCATTGATCCTTCCTGGATCATCATAGAGAGGAGTTTGCTTTCGAAATGTAATTTATAAGAACGTAGGTATGCTCAATACATAACAGAGCCCCTAAGTAACTCACGTAGGAAATCACGAATATCGCAATGTAATCAAAAACTGTGTGCCGCCAAAATGTACACTTAACCACATATCTAGACAATTTTGTCGATTAATTTGTCTTCTACTCACAATATGTGGGTACCAACCAGGTTTATAGTGAGCAGCATTGATAATAAGGAAAATATAAAATGACTACGGGTCGACAGCCTGAGTAAAATAAAGTCGAACCCCTTGTACCAACACCTCATTTAGTCACACGCCTCGCCAGTCCTAATCTGATTTCAAACACGTTTGAACGTTCCATTGTACTTGCTAAGATACTGGTACTAAACTATTACTTAATATTCGATATAGGTATGATAATAACATTTGTTATTAAATAAATAGCCTACCTACTTTTAGTATGTTCCTTTATCATTTTAAAGGTTAGTTAAATTATAATAAGTATGCGGGCAAAATGCGACTGTATTAGCTTTTACACTTCTTTTCGATATAAACGCTTACTACCACTAATACCAAATCTCACCTCCTACGGGCCCGCAATATTCGATCCAAAGTTTTCGCTTTGTGTATTAATCAATATAATGATATTCGTCTTAGCTGTATTTTAAGCTTAGGTATGTTACATATTACATATGTTGCGGATTTTTCCTTGAGAACGTTATGAAATAAAACGATTATGACGCCATGTTCTACACATTTTAACGACTACCGCTTTATAAAACTCGCATTAATTAACTGGATATAAAGACCACTTAGAAAAATCATGTTATATATGTATAGAAACCGTTTTCCTTAATGACGTCAAATAATGTTAATACTTAATTGTTATTTCTTAACTCTATATTTTTCCTTTTCAGCCGGTATTCTGCATAAATCACTCTGCGAAAAGTGAGGTGAAGTGAACTGCCAATCTCTAGCATTATGTACGGGATGACAGCTCACTTCACCGTAAAATATTAATGTTATAGTCACTAACCAATTCACTGGCACATGTAAACAAGCCTTCAGACCTTAGTCAAATGACCTCCAAAGAGACATGATCTCCGAAAATGATTACAGAGTAGGTAAATAGAATTATTTATTATACATATAGTATAAGTAAAGCGTAGCGTCGTTCAGTGATATAAATAGCATAATTATTTTGTCTTAAAATCAAATCAAATCAAATCAATCTTAATAATATCTATTCACTCTCACTCACGTTTAGGGCACCCATGCACTAAACATCATACACATTATTAATTAAATAAAATTAACTTGAACTGTGAAGGTAATTTCTTCAGGTTCAAGTTATTCCGAGTTAGTCCACGGCTACGACTCGTAGCCGTGGACTGACGTATAACGTCAAACTTATGACACATTTCCTATACAAAAACTGTTAAAGTTGTCAAATATTCGATCAATGACCGGTCATTGAGACACGATTGCAATAGCAGACTCGAGCTCAGGGTTATTGCGTATCTCCGTTGACAGTTCATAGTGATCACTGGACAAAGTATTCAACGATTAACCGTCAAACAGCTAGTTTCGTATTGGCTATCACCAGTGTGTTTAAAGATAACGTCATGCGCACTCGCAGCGATGTGACTAAGGCCATCCGGGCACTGCGGCAGTCAGTGGAACGTATGGCGGTGTATGGGAACCCGCGCACTTTAGCAGCCACGGAATGTATGAATATTTTGGCATCCGCAGCCAGGCTGCCTAGTGCGCGGGGGGCCTAAGGGCACAGTACCCCGTCTAATTGCCACCGTAATTTGAAGTCCACTTAAAGTTAAATACTTTTTTGTAAATTATCAGTTGTCATCAAAGTTTGTTGGTGCAACTGGACTCACTGGCAATGAAAAGATGGCTAAAGCTCTGCTGGACGTCGTCCTCAAGCATTGGAGAGAGGTATCGCAAAATCACGGTCGATGGAAGTGCTAGAGGGAGCTTTGCCCAGCAGTGTAAAGTTCAGGCAATAAAATAATAAACTTGAAGAGTTCTTGTCCTTGTGACATATTGGCAATACATGACTAAAACTCGGCCCCAGTATAGTACCTATAATTCGGAAAAGGCTAGAACGATGATAAGAGGATATAAGCAGATTAAGTAGGTACCTAACTGAATTGCAGTATCTACGGAGCTAAGTATTTAATTGCGGGACCAAGACTTAAATCTCATCAATTAACGTTTTTGTGGCCTAGCGTGAGTCTGTTGCGTAAACAAAAGATGTCAAGTTATCTAACCACATTATCTCAATTAGCAGTCTAGCTGGTTTAAGTTTATATGAAAACATTTCTTTATTATGTTAATAAATAAATAATCCAAAGCCTAGGATTAAGTGAATGGCATGAGATCAAGGTGACAGACGTCACACCAAGCTGGTGTTGTCGCCTCCTTTACTTTCATCAACTCAAGTTTATGTAACCAAAACTTATGCCAATGTCAACCTTAACACCTCGTAATAGAGTCAAAACAATAAAGGCAAAACAACTTATGTTTTGATGTTACAAGTAAACATAAAACTGTGCAAATAAACAAACTTGTTTCGTTTTAATAGTCAGTGACGCAAGTATTGTATTTGTATTAAGATAGGTAAGCAAAATAAAATGCAATTTATTAGTCGTCAAAACTTATCTGATTACTGATTAGATTCGTTTATTTCTAAAATTGTCTATAAACGATAACGAAGATAGCCTTAGCATCGTCACTGTGATAAGAACATGACAATCATTGATTAGTAGTGACAATTCTTGTCACGTTTTTATCATTGTGGTATAATCTCGTATATGTATGACTGTTCTTAAAACTTTATGACGTAACAATGCAGAATGGAATAAAAAACAATGGAAATATGAAATAATGCACACGATATGTGTAGTATGTTTTAAACACAATAGTATCCATTGCCGTAGTAGGTGTTAAAGTACTTCTTCTCCACGTGGTGCAAAATACAAAATTCTTCAATCAGCACCGAATGCACTTTTCTAGCTTCAATAAATCGAACGTTTGATCTCTTATAACCGAAACGGGATACGATTATAATCTGCAGCTGTGTTATCAGCATCGTTCGACAAGGGTTCCGTATACTAGGTCAAGTCGATTGGACTGCGGCCAAGCGAGCCGAATCGGAAAATTGAGAAAATCGAACATGTCCGAACTGCACCACATAATAATTCAGAATAAATTGACTGTGAAACTGTTTTCTCGATTTTTTCGTACTCGAGTATCTACGAATAGAAGGAAATTAATCATCGTCATTATTATCTGTGCCGATTCTGCGCAATGACTCATTTCAGTTGTAAACGCACGCACACTTTGATGTCGCAACACGCAGCCCAGAGCCGGCTTGTTGTACCTGACATCTGCTGGCAGACGAGTTTTTGTTGTGTGAAATCTTGCAAATATGGCAACTTGTCCATACATAATTGTGTTTGGCATTGAGTAGATCGGTTAACACATAAGTCAAAGAATTTTTCAAACTGAAATAGCCAATAGGAGTGAAAGAGAAACATCCGAATGCTTATCATCCAGCGCAAGCGCAACTATTTGACGGGTTCTTGCTCAACAGCTGAAAATGGGTCATGGTTTTGTTGCGTGCTGTAAACAACGGAGAATTTAAGTACTGTAACCGGCTTCACTTTTGCTAATGGTTACCGTGTAACTGAATTTCGTTTCGGTTATTTGAAGGATAAAATTTGATGTGTACTAGACTATTGCACGTTTTCACTACATCTAGGCGACATCCAAATGAAATGCCTGATACTCGTAGTGCACTGTTGGATGTTCAACAATTTAATCAGCACCGATTCAATAGAGCAATATGTTGAGTATTAAATTCACACATTCACTCAATCAAAACTGGCACAAATCTTTGTTAGTACCTACAACAAAGTATTGTAAATACAACAGTATTATTGGTAATATGGTACAAAACCCGAAAAGATTTTTTTTTATCTTCATTTATTTAGAGGTCTTTTGCTGTAACCAAAAACAAACTCTGCAAATTCAAGAACAATCTACAAGTAACTTGACAAAATGTATTCCACAGCAGACTTTTTCTATTTCAGGACTTGTCCTATAGTAAAAGTTGTTCCTAATAATTATGAGTACAACACCCCTTTTCAGTTTTATACTTACATTTTATTAAGATAATGTACAATTAAGCAGGTACAAGCTGATGAACTTGAATCTTAAGCAACTCTTTCAGCAATTACCGTAAAGATGCAATTCTATCTGGATGTCACAGAGCAATTTTCCGTTATGCAGTCAACAACGACACCTTGAATCAGCCTCGCAGATGGAACGCCAGATCGCTCCATTGTGATTTGTGTCTATTAAATTCATTGCAATTTACCAATTTGTGACGTCGTTCTGTCGTTGGGGTGCCAGTTGGTACGGAGCTGGAGTTACAATGCAACTTTGATGCAATCATGTTGACGGGTAAGTCAGCATTAGTAGTTAGTTCTATAGATTCAAGATGCAACTAAAAAGTTTCAGTTGCCCTTGAATGTAACACACACCCACCATCACGCCACACTCTCTCAAGGGTTAAGCTGTGGTGTATCTACCTAAGTAGGTACCTACATTTCGCCATTTTGTTTAAGTCCCAAGAAGGTAGAAAGATACTCAAAGAGGACAAGCCTATTGCCACTAGCCAAGCATAAATCGAGACTCCGGGCTCTAAACCTTTTCACCGCCTGAGTCGGATTTATCCGACAACTATTTTCGGGCCCATTCCGCCTAGGCCAAAAACTTACACGCCAAAAAAAAATGTTTGTCCAATTTAATTTCTTGGTTCTACTTTACCGTCTTCCCAAAAATAGGCTAATTCAGGCAACATGAAAAATGTACCTATTGACGATTTATAAATGGGGCGCTGGGTGCATGACAATTAATATAAAATCAGCCGGTTAAAAGTTTAATATGAAAATACAGTAGCAATTTGCCTGACCCGGAAATCAAACCCAAGTTTAATAAACCTAATGTTGAGTACTTTCAACCATGAGACTAAGGTGGGAGTATCCACGTAAGAGGAAACTATTCAAAATTTGAGATTAAACTGTTCATCAACACGTATTTGTCAGTGGGAAAGTTTGTTGGCAACCTAACCAGTATCAAGTCATTTATTATTTTACACTTCTGTTTTGCATATTGTTCGAAATAGTTTCATGTAGGTACGACGTGGCACGAAGTTATATATCTATGAGGAATTGAGGAAAACCCTTCGTGCTTTGGGATTCCCCATTCAAAGGAACTTCAAGGAAAAGAGGGTAATAATGTTGAAAAGACTAATTGTTATAGGTACTTGTGGATTCGATTAATTTATAACTTTTGAAATGTTGTATTCAAAGACAAAGTCTAGTCTAATCATTTATTTTCATCCAGCTTTTGCCAATATTATCCAAAGGGAACACATTGCTAGAATAAATAAATAGGTATTCCTTGTGTGAATCCATAAAAAGATATAAGTATATATATAGGATAACATAACACAAGCTCTCAAGCTTAACTTGGGACTAAATGGCGTTGTGTGAAAAGTAATTGTGGTTTTTTTTTTATCCAGGAAATGGCCGATTCACGCGTACCTAATCACCACCATCCAATGATCCTGTAACCAACATCCAATGATTTTCACAAACTTTTGCATCAAAATATTAATTGTTTGTAATTACAAGTTAAGTAAAATAAGAGGAGAGATTATGGTCAATAAGAGTCACCATATCTAAAACTTAAACATTGAAATAAATTACCAACTAGAAATAATCTTTAAAAAAATGCCTTTTTGGCTAGTTAGTAGATATTTCATATGTAAACAAAAACAAATTTAAAAAAAATCCTCTGCAAAGGACCTTAATAAACACAGGTAATCTATTAAGGTCAAGTCAATATTAATAGTCGTTCAAAATTTTATATAAAAAAGAGGGCCAACTGTACAAATAAATAAACCAAAAATTATTTGTAACAGTCCGTATAATATAAAGTAAATTAAAAGAACTCCTAAACCGACTTGGCCTCGACATTGGCATTCACATTCACGGCACTACATTTGTTTTGAAATCAGTTTTTTTTTATAATCATACGGTCTACTCAGACAAACACGTGAGTCACGGCGTAATTGAATCAATTACGGACAAGTAGTTAGGCATCTGTATTTTCTACTGGATTCGTCTTTGGACAGTGATATATGTATAGTACAGACGCCAGCACATCAAGTTACCCCATTGTGTAAAATTTTCTCAATTGAATATGAACCTTATTCTGTTTGACATAAAGTTGAAAAACGATAAAATAAATTTGACTCATTGGGGTAACTTGACGTGCTGGCGTCTGTACCGAACCCCTCGGGGAGTACAGCATTCGTGGCATGATCACCGAAGAAACTGGCATGACGACGAAAGAATCGACATTGATAGTGACTGATATATACTGATGTTAGAAACAATTCTGCTGATTATAGAAGAAGTAATGCTCGATATCAGTTACGAGGGGTAATTTTTTTTTAAGGAGGGATTCCGATAATGTTTACCTTTGTTTCAGTAGTATCACTAATGTCTACCTTTGTTTTAGTAATAATTTGCTGTTCTAAATGAAAATGAAAATATTTTTTGAGGAGTTCCCTAAGTTCCTCGAGGATCCCTCATCAGATACCTATGAGTTTTGATACAAATGGGACCAATCTGCTAGTATACCCGATCAAATAAAATAATCGGTCCATAAATGACGGAGTAATGAGGTAACAAACCCTACAAAAAAAACACAACCGAATTGAGAACCTCCCCTTTTTTTTGAAGTCGGTTAAAAAAAGACTTATACTGGTAACAAAAGTATGATAAGTAGACATGTGTAAAGAATATTGAACCAGTGAATTATAGGTAGGTACATTTTTATAAAGCCAAGCTTCTTTATTACAGGATTTTCATGTACCTAATACCTACGTGTACTTTTACTACACAGAAAACGTGATTACTAAGCGTACAATAAACCCCAACCAGCTTATATTTCGATAAAATCTGAACCTTGCTCAAAGTACGTTCACATTCGTTACTTTTATGTAAAATCATATTATTACTTTGGCCACGGTTTAGTGAACATTACCTAGCAATACACCGTTCATACAAAGAGCATTTTTTTTTGGGTTCAGACGACAGCACATCAAGCTAACTCAAACAGTAGAATTTTCTCTATTGAACATGAACCTTATTCTACTTCAAATAAATTTGAAAAACTATCAAATAAATTTGACACATTGGGGTGGATTAATGTGCTGGCCTCTGTACGTCTCATCCGAAATTTCTGAAGACATTCCAAATATCATGTCTCGTCATCGATATCTTGATTCACAATTTTTGACACAGTAACCTAGGTAGGTGCTTTCGAAACTTAGATTGGAGCGATTTCACTATCTTTATAAGAATACGAACGGAATTTAAGTAGGTACCTAATAGCAGTTGGTAAAACTGTTGCTAAAATTAGTTTATGTCTTTAAAAAAACTTAAACGAGATAATAAGTATTAAGTATAATGAAAGTATAGATTTTATGATAATAAAATCTTATTTCAATCTATACTTCCATACTTAAAGTAAAAAAATTGATTAAGGAAGTAAACTCCGAAACTACTCATCTGATTAAAAAAATTAACACTCATGGAAAGCTAAGTACGGTCTACCTATTATCGACGAGTAGGGAATGCAATCTCGTCTCGCCGAGATCCCGATCTCGCGAGATCTCGGCCATATTTTACGAGATTGTATCTCGTCAAATTTCGTACGAGATCTCGCGAGATAACGAGATCGACAAATGCAGCGAGACGATGAATCCTGGCCGGCCGTGCGGCCGCGCCTGGCGCATCTGACAGACGACATCTGATTTTGCATGCCAAATACCCTGCAAAATCAGAAGTCGTCTGTCAGATGATACTCTCGACATGATGTGATTTTTGAGAAGCCATTTTCAGACAAACTAACTTGCCTTTCCGTACCTTGATAACTTCATCTGACTTCTACTTTAAACTTCTTTTATTTGATTAATACGACCTCACAACATTTATTTAAGAACTTGTGAAGTTAAGTTTTTGTTTTGTTGTATTTATTTACCATAAGTAATGTTCTTATTACTCTTAATTATTGAAACTGAAGTAATAATTTACAAAAGACTAAATATAGATAATTATTGCTTTATTTACCAATATTGTAAGAATTTGAACTGATTAGCTGCAGTAGGTATAATAATTATAGACATAAACAAATGTTATTAGAGTTAGAGACAAAATAATAAGTACTGTCCACTGTTACATTTATGATTTTGTCCCTCTTGTGGTAGGCGGACAAAAGCCCAAACGCAAGGTGGGTGGGTATTGATTTAAGGAAACAACAAACTACTAAACAATATTAGTTTATTTCCTAAAAACTATTTAAATAAAAACACAAGGTTACTGCCAGCCAGCTTAAATTGGTAGAACTAGGGTGGTGGGGGGTTGGAGATAACCCAGGTACTATTTCTTAATTTAAAGTGTTAAAACTTATAGTAAAATCAAGGTGGCTGGCCTGTTGGTCTAGTAGTTAGTGACCCTGACTGCTATGCCGTAGGTCGTGGGTTCGATTCCCACCCAGGACAATGTGATGAGCACGATCATTTGTTCTGTGTCTGGGTGTTATTTATCTATAATATGTATGTATTTAGAAATATATAAGTATGTTTATCAGCTGTTTAGTACCCATAACACAAGCTCTCAAGCTTAAATTGGGACTAAATGGTGTTGTGTGAAAAGTTGTGGAATATTTATTATTTATTTATTATTATTACTCTGTTGATTTTTTAAAATAAAACTTACATTATTTTTACAACTAAGCAACGCAGTTTCTATTTAATTACATATCATGTTAATTACTAGTTCTTAAAACAAGCATTTGCATATGTTTTAATTGCGATTCTCCCAATCTCGCGAGATCCCGTAATTTGCGAGATCTCGCGAGACTGGGTTTTGAGTCTCGCGAGATCTCGCTAGGCGGAAATCTCGTACGAGATTGCATTCCCTATCGACGAGTGCTTAAATAGGTTGTTTTTTATGGCATTTATACGAAGTCATAAAATATTGATTTTATTGACAGCAATTAAAACATGGTAAGCACCATAGGTATTACACAGTAATTCTCAGAGAAACTGTGAAAAACAAACATATTCCTGCAATTGAAACCGAAAATAACTCGTATCTTACATTAGTTTGACATACAATGAGTAGGTACCTAAGTGAGTAATTTTGACACTATCGTGGAACGCTTATTATAAGCGGAATATAAATAAAATAAACGATATTTAACACATTATTGTTTTAAAATGAAGTATTCATTTACTCACAAACATTACTTAATTAATTTTATTATGTAAACGTCATTCAACAACAAAATACATCGAAAATTAGCAAGAGCGGGCCAATATGACAACCGTGAAACATTGCCCTCTTTTTCAGCTATATTTACGAAACAAACTGACATGCACATCTTATCTTAATAAAACATGGAAAGCAATGAAATAGCGGCGACAATGAGATCACATGACGGTTTGGATGCGAGGGAAAACCTTGACTTAAAATGCAAATAGTGGGCAACGGCCGACAATCTGTATTCAAGATTAATTCTTCCGGCAATTAGATCCCAATAAGCACCCAACTCATCAATTAGATGCTCTTGGAGATCATAGATCATAAGCGGAAAATTACATTCGAAATAATATCGTGGATAGGGTTAATAGATGGTTTTTTACAATCTTGACCGGCCAAATATATTGTTTTTTATTATCATTATTATTTAGCCCGAATTGTTCCACTGCTGGGCAAAGGCCTCCCTCCATTCCTTCCATCGGTCGCGATTCTGCGCCACCACTCTCCAATTCTCATGGAAGACATCCAGGTCGTACCGCCATCTCCTTCTGCCGCGGCCCCGTGTCACTGTAGGGCACCCATATCTGGGTTTTACGAGCCCATAGCTCGTTCGGCATGCGGCAGACATGCCCGATAAATATATTGTTGTACAAGTCAAAATCAAAATCAGTACTCAAAATATTTATAATACAAATTAGATCGAGCAGCACTTTTTGATCGTTACTTGTTTAAGTAATTACGTAAGACCAAAACGACTAGTGTTTGTGCTGGGAAGAAGTGGCGAAACAAACTCCCCAGTAACAGCAACACCTCTGTCTGATTCGTTTGAAGAATTTGAATAGGTATAGTATACAATAAAATAATCAGTGAACAGCAAAGTTCATAAACTTGACTAATGATTCTCGGTCCCGGCCTGTCCGGGTGTTGATTAACTCATCATCATCTGCCTAGCCTTTTCCCAACTATGTTGGGGTCGGCTTCCAGTTTAACCGGATGCAGCTGAATACCAGTGTTTTACATGGAGCGACTGCCTGTCTGACCTCCACAACCCAGTAACTGGGTAACATGATACCCCTTGGTTAAACTGGTTGTCAGACTTTCGGGCTTCTGACTACAAGTAACGACTGTCAAAGATCTACAAATGACAGCCGGGACCAACGGCTTAACGTGCTTTCCGAGGCACGGAGGAGTCTTGGTATGTAATAAATGGTCACCCATCCACGGACCGACCTCGTCAAGCGTAGCTTAACCTTCGATCGACCCATGCGGCTGTTATAATTTAGCCACAAGCTCAAGAGTGCAGTTAATCAACAGAGTTGATTAACTGCACTCTACTAAAAATGCCGAATGAAAGTGCAGGAGCTAATTACGCGGTCACGAATTATTAAGAGTAGATGAAGTCTCAAATACTCGTAAATAACAGTAATTACTGTAATTAGTAATAAATATTTAATAGTTTCAGACTTTCTCATATAACCAGTATCTGGCTTTTAGGGATTAATGTATCTGTGTCTGACTTTTCAATTTCGATGTATGTAACATCTTTCTTCTCAGTTTCTGGGTATTCTTTGTGGGAGTGATTTGAAAAGGGACGGAAACGGGTTACACGCATACGGGGAAGCGCGCGCTATTTGATTTGACCAATGAGCGTTGGTATCACGTCGACTATTATTTTATGGTGGCATATTTACCAAAATTGCATGTCATGTTACACATCATTTGCGACTTCTGTAAGGCTAGATAAGACCTGGCAACCCTAATCGTGGAGGTTACACGGGGTTATGGGGACTGTGACGAATTGCCGACGTCATACGACTCAATTGCCGATATCACTCTTTCCACAAGCTGTTTATGGAACGAATGACACTTCAGGACAATATCAGGGCATTACTCCTAGCTATACAAACGTGTGGGAGTGCGGCAGTGGTCGAGAAATGTCATCTTATCGAAGACAGAATGTACATGTTCAACAGAATCGACATCCGTTTACCAACTCTTTACAAGACTTGATGAATCTACGGAATATCAATGAATCCTAGTACCACCGAATCTGGGAGACTTTTGTGGTGCTAGCACATGAAACAAAACTGCATTACTCTCTATTTGTATGTAAGTATTTACAGTTTAATTTAATTTTATGATAAAGTAGTTGCTTTACGGTGATTGGGAGGTTAGAAGGTGAAGGTATACAGACGCACGAAATTGGCAGTTTAGCAGTTTCCTCAAAGACGCCAAGTACAACAAGTATAATATTAATAACTTACCACAATTGATTGCAAAACCGAAATACTGCCACGAATATGAATATTTTATCCTTATTTGAGTATCGATACCTACTGCTGTTTTTAGAAACTTTGCTTAGTAACGAAAGCTGAAATAGTAATTAATTACACTAAGCTAAACTAGTAGAAATTGCCTTTGGTAAGTCAGAAATGTATATTTAATATGTATGTTGCTAGTGCATTACAAACATCTGCTTTTCTTCTCTCTAAGTCCAACTTAAAGTTGTTTGTAAGAGAACGCTTTTAAAGAAAAGGCCTCCTGTTATACAGCTTGGCAAAAAAGAGTAGAAAATAATGGAGGCGCCACTGTGCTCTTCGTATGGCAACCCGTGCCAACCGCAAAGCGTACCAACCTAGTCTTGATACTTAGCTGTTTTTTAGACAAATTAATCTAATTTTGTATTATTTTTTAAATCAGTAGTTAATTATTGAACACGTGTTCTCGTCACGCAACTGATTACTTACCTAAAAATAATAAATTGGGTAAATACTCCTGAGATCACAACATTGTTTAGGAATAAAAAAAAAGAAAACATTACATTATATAACATTACATTATATAACATTATTTCTATATTTTATTCAAGTAAATCTTCCTCTAAATATTCTACCCCGAACACGTAGGCCGCAAACTCATCTGAGTCATGTTCGGGTTGAAAGGTGAAGCTGCTATCATCTTCTAGATTTATTACTAATCGCTCTATTTCCTCGTTCATAGTTATTTTTTTCCAGTAATCCTATTCTATTTTTATTTCATGTTAGCACGAGTTCTTCCATCCTTCTCGGTAATAGCTTGGAATGCATGTTCAGCTGCTTCCTGTAAAGACGAAATATTTCATATAACCCTAACAATATTAAAAGTAAAACATTTTTATCACATACTTCTAATAAGCCAGATATAGAAAATACCCCTTTATTTATCTCCTTCCAGCACGATTTTGCTTAGAACGATAACAGATTTCCCTGAATTAAATAATAGATTGAGACTGTGGACTGAGGAGCTTGTGGCTAAATTATAACAGCCGCATGGGTCGATCGAAGGTTAAGCTACGCTTGACGAGGTCGGTCCGTGGATGGGTGACCATTTATTACATACCAAGACTCCTCCGTGCCTCGGAAAGCACGTTAAGCCGTTGGTCCCGGCTGTCATTTGTAGATCTTTGACAGTCGTTACTTGTAGTCAGAAGCCCGAAAGTCTGACAACCAGTTTAACCAAGGGGTATCATGTTACCCAGTTACTGGGTTGTGGAGGTCAGACAGGCAGTCGCTCCATGTAAAACACTGGTATTCAGCTGCATCCGGTTAAACTGGAAGCCGACCCCAACATAGTTGGGAAAAGGCTAGGCAGATGATGAAATAATAGATTGAGACTATGGCACGACAATTTCTTTTACATTTCTAATGCAAACGCTAGAACAAATAATTATCTCCCACTTAAAGTATAATTTACGAAGAAATTTAATTTTCATTCAGTTAAAAGTCAAGTCACCAAAGTATCAATTTATCTCAGCGTGCTATACCAGAGTAATGCAGAAAAAATGTAAACATAACCTATGTGCTCGACATTTATTGTTTCAAATTTCTAGTTATTCCTTATGCAAGCGAATTAATATAGCTTTGTATTCATCAATTAACACTTGATTCAACTAAAATCAACAAAACAAACTCTTACATACCTGTCTTATCAGCGTTTCTTTGGTAAACATTGTGAAGTTCAGAAAGAATTGTTTGGGCCTCATGTTCCGCCAGACATCGCCTGTACACCTTATAAATAACCTCCCTGCCAGCACTCCGAATTATTTTATTCATTATTCTTCACTTTTTACGGTTATTAATCAACGTTTGGTGGGCGAAATTAAAATTTTACGAAATCGTGAACTTTGTTTATTATGAGATGTCATTATTTTGGAATTGTTGCCAACAGTCAAAAATTTAGTTCCATTTCTACACTTTTTTGCCAAGCTGTAACAACCCATATAGCTCTTTACGTTATTATTTGTAAGTCTTGCTGTATTCTATTCTAAAGGTCAGTCAGCCTTTAATAGGTAATTTTATTTCGGTGAACTGAAATATAATTTGACCACAAATGAGAGCCCTTCTCGATCGTGTAAGGACACCGCGTTTTTAGAGTATATAAAAAAACGTTTTCTCTGTGGGATGGCAACCCTGATACCCTGATTTGACACTTCTTTTTCGCGCGTTTAATGGCACCGCACGGGAAAAATTGTTTCGGAAGAAAAGTTTTACAAAGAATAGGCAAATGCAGTTTAAAGTTAGTGTCATCGTAGTGTGCACACAATAGAATCATGCAACTCCAATTGGCGACCCCAAATTCACCGTGACAAACCTATTTGTGCGCCTTGACAGTGGCGAAGAAAAGTTAATTTGGTGTTTACGAAATCAAGAACTAAATCAAGAAATGCTACTGTTTACGATTGTTGAGCATAATATACCGTGGGGGTACGTGATACTTTCAACACGAAGATCAAATTTGTTACGAGATAACATTTTTGATAGTCTAAACTAACTAATCAAGAACTAAATCAAGAAATGCTACTGGTTACGATTGTTGAGCATAATATACCGTGGGGGTACGTGATACTTTCAACACGAAGATCAAATTTGTTACGAGATAACATTTTTGATAGTCTAAACTAACTAATCAACTAATCAAGAACTAAATCAAGAAATGCTACTGGTTACGATTGTTGAGCATAATATACCGTGGGGGTACGTGATACTTTCAACACGAAGATCAAATTTGTTACGAGATAACATTTTTGATAGTCTAAACTAATAATACAGTGTCAACTGTTGTGCTTTGGCTTTGTTACAAACCAGCACGTACGTGTTTATGCATTAAGGTACGAGATACTGTTTATGCAATAAAATCCACGGAACGATTAAGCTCCTTGAGCAAATAACCTTGAGGGCCTAACACTACCTACGTAATACCGTAGAATACATTCAAAATGCTCCTGAACGTCTTTTATAAGTGTTAAAACCAGCACGAGATGCTGTGGATATATTAATGTGATCATGGATTCTCCTGAACAACAATATACACTCATGACGGTAAGTCAGTAATGTCATAAATTTGCTGCTGAACAACCTAATGTATTAAGAACAGTGCGAGACACTAGAACAGTGCGAGACACTGTGTCATGCAGCCAAATATTATGTCCCTGAACAAGCATATGTATTTCCATTGTATGCAATACTGTGAAATGCAATATAACATTGAAATCTTTAGTTTAAATGGTATCTTATGTGATCCAAATTGATTCTGAGAAACCTAAAAGGTATTTCTTAATGTTTGAAATGACATCATTGTCTCACTTGACTGTTGATTATAATTATCAGCAGGAGTCCCAAATGATCAAACCCGCGAGGTAGACATTTGAGATATTTTACTACGATTTCTTTCTGATTTGTATTACAAGCACTGGGCCAAGAGTATGAATATATTAAAAAATATGAAAATCTAAATATTCATAAATATATTTACAAAATGCATCACATAGTTGAAAATTCACAACTTCTGAATGCCTAGTTTATTTCATATGGGCAGCGATCTCTGAAGCTGGGGAACTAGAGATGAGTACATTGTCCACCAAAATGTGCAAAGTACTATGTATGCAAAGACATGTCTAGCATGTATAATCAATGAAACAATAGATGTAATGACTATACTAAATTCACTTAGTGATATTTGTCATGAACAAACCTATTATTTTAAAAGTTTGTGTAGTGAATACAACTAGAAATAAGATTTAAAAATGTGCTAATTCTGTTATGGAAACGGCAACAAAAGCAATATTTGCTAAATACATAAATTATGTGTAAATACAAGCGGTCCACTCTGACAAGGGTATCAGAGTAAATCATCTAAGGTGATGACACATTGGTTCATACCATGGACTTGCTACAGTCCACCACCAGGTAACCTTTAATTTTCTGTGTTCCATGAGAACTCCAAGGTCGCTAGGTACATGCTGGGAATAACTACCTGGTTTATGTTGAAAGTTATTGACCCTACTATAATGTAGTTGTCTAATGGAAATATAACATTTGATTTCATTTCTTTGTGAAATTAAGTACCTATGTATATATATGTATGTTACATTTCAAAGAAAATTGTTAGACACAGATCAGATGTCACATGTTTTGATTTAACAGTGAAGTTTCACTCATGCAAATGAGTATTACTAACATTTTTCAGTTGGTTACTAAAACACCATGCTGTCATTTATATAAGCTTTGACTGTTTGTACCTACTCTAGGTACATATTAATATTGTTGTATGCATTACATGCACCAAAATTAAAAAAAAAAAAAAAAAAAAAAAAAAAAAAAAAAGTAATTCAGGCTTCCTATCTAATAAAGATATTAATAATATTTTATGTATTGGCCATACATATAACAAGTGTTTACTGATCAACAAAACAACAATTAGTATGTATTACCTTGAAACACTTGGCTTCAGCAAAAGAGAAACACTATCTAATTTAACATTGCAAACTACTGGGAAAACTATTTTGTTTGTTGCTTTATAATTTCTAAAACTAAGTAAACTAAACACATGCTAAATTACGGTGTTTACAAAATCACACACATGTGGGACATGACATTAGTTGCACCATAGCCAACCATACCACCAGTACCGCTACCTACATACAGAAGAAATGGAATGTATGAAGTACCTAGCATAACAAAAATCAAAACTAAATGATGATGCTTCAATGACTTATAGGGTTACAGCAACATTTTATGGTAGCGAGGTAACATAACACAAGACAGGAAATATTTAAATTAAATAATATAAAATTTGATTTACAGATGCTTCTCTTCTTCAAAGGCAATAGGCTCGCCCCCTATTACGTGGGACTTAAACACAATGGCAAAATGTGGGTGTACTACAGGTACAACTCTGCCTGACCCCCCGGAAAATTACAGGGCGTCATGTTTGCTTGCTTCTCTTCCAGGCTGAATTTGAGAGGTTTGCAGGTCTATGGGTGACCATAGACTATATCTTGTTCTGATGTAATATCCTATAAACCATTAAGAACTAATGGAAGTTTTTTCCTTTCTGAATTAGTGAAGTGCCTTGCATAATTGAAAAGTAATTATGAAGTTCTTCGGACAAAACTACTGCCCTAGTATGCACTTGTTACTCAATTGTCACACCTCAATCAGATTAATTGAAGAATATGGGATTGGTATGCAAATACCTTTTAAAGTTGAGGCATGTTGCTTCAATCTATGGATAACTGGGCAGATGAGGATTCGAGAATAATAACATAGCTAGAGTGGGGATTATCTATAGAAATATTTAATTAAAGCATGCTGTTGGTTCATTCCCTCCCAGAATCAACACAAACTCCAAATTGTATGTGGCTGGAATTAAAGGCCGTTATAATATATTTAGTACACTCATTATACTGTATCTTGTCAGTCATTGCTATTGACAAAAAGTTGATAGTAACCAACAATTTTTTACTCTAATAGTGAATTATTATCTTTTCAGTTCAGACTACTTACTGAGAAATTTTACCCTGGCAGCAATCATCTTCTGTAAGAAACATTCATATGCAGAGGTTTGCCAGAAAGCTCACTAAATGTTATTTTATCATCCACGAGGTATTGTGAAATAATTTAATATTATTTATAAAAACTGATGGTCATTCTGCCTAAACTCAGATAGACATCTACCCTCATTACTAGATGTAATGCTGTAGGTACTTCACTGAAACACTTAGAAGAAATGAAGGCTACAGCTTACTCAACACTGCTTCACTTTACCTTCTGCTGGAGAGAAGAAGTAGCAGTGACGATCACAGATCAGGATAAACCTTTAACGAAACGCTCAACGGAATATAATCGTTCTTCGCAAGTATCTTAATACTTGGGTTCTCCTTCGTTATTTCTTATTGCTATAGTGCAAGAGTACTGAATAATTAGTTGACAATTTGAATTTTGAACAAATAACTAGAACAAATTGGCTTAATATTAGTTATTGCTATTATGCAGAAGTTTCCTTACTTAACCATGAAATATTTATACATGTCTTAGTGGCAGAACATTATGTACAGTAATTAATATTGTTCAAAATACAAATACATAAATTTCATCTAAAATTGTAAATGACATCAGTCAAATCACCATCCTAGGACTATAATGCTGTGGTTGTTCTAACTAGAGATTTACGAACATATTATATCAATCGAAGTCGGCTATCGGGACTAGTGCAAAATATTTTTGCTAGTTACTATTAGACAACAAATATTTGCTAGTTACTAATATTATACGAGAACATACAGACAAGCAATTAAGATGGATTATGATGGTTAGTCATGAAGGAAAGTGGCAATAATACTAAAATATTGACTCCCAGTAGCAGACGTACAAAACAAGACAAGCAAAAATATCATGATGCAATTAGCTAAGACAAGTCTCTTAAATGATTGCTAGGTTTTACAATGCATCAGCGAATGCTAATGTGCCGCAGGACAGATTTATTTATTTTTTGTCTTTGCTTCCAATTTGAGGACGTAATAAAGGGATTTTGATATATTATAAATATATTTATATAGGTACATTTAGTACTATAATGTGACTAAAAATCTAATTGGTTTAGTTAATATGACTAAAGAACATTTATTTGGTAATTATTGTATAGGTTAATACCTGAGCAATGTTCTCACTAAGTTTAAATACTAATACTACTAATAAGTGGTTAAAACACTTTGAGCAAGTTGATTTCATGTAAAAGTTGATTCTAAATGTCTGTTAAATCCTCTTTTATCTTAAGTGGCTTGCCCATAGCAAGCATGTGACAATGGCCCATGTCGACTTGATACTCTAAACATCTCATTTGTGGTCAAATTATATTTCAGTTCACCGAAATAAAATTGAATAATCAGACGAACTTACCTTAAGTGAAGTCCGATTATAATTTTATGAAGGGTGAACTGAAATATAATTACCCGCCCAGCCCATTCTGTTTTTTGATAAAAAACAGTCCCTGGTCGAATGGGCCAACAATAAAATAATCTCTAAAAAAGTGTCAAATCAGGGTATCAGGGTTGCCATCCCACAGAGAAAACGTTTTTTTATATACTCTAAAAACGCGGTGTCCTTACACGATCGAGAAGGGCTCTCATTTGTGGTCAAATTATATTTCAGTTCACCCTTCATAAAATTATAATCGGACTTCACTTAAGGTAAGTTCGTCTGATTATTCAATTTTACTTGTACATAAAGTTGACTACATAGTGTTTAACCACTTACACAATGTGTACGTATGTATTATTGCAATACATGTCATGTATTGCAATAACACATACACCCTACCTACTAAAACATTGAGATAAACTTAGAATTCAATTCGATTTACGACTATTAGTTAAAGGCGAAGCAGCAGTCATTTTTAATGTTTTGCAAGTATGTATTTTTTGTCAAATAGTAAGCAATGTTAAAAAAAAAACAAATGGCTTTATAGAATATAATCAAAAAGTTGACACTAAAACGCAATTTCCAGTGTCTTAGAAGTTTAAGTAAGTAATTAACTTATCAGCTAATAGGGTAGATTGTATTTTAAATAAGGTATAATTTTTTAATAGGTACCTATATCTTTAAAATTAATAGGTCCAGTTGTGATGTACTAATAAACGTATCACACGACTGAATGGTAGCGCCGCGGAGAGTCCCGATCTAGCCCTGGAGGCGGCGAGACGTTCCCGTTGAGTCGTAGTGTGCTTACTGATAATTTGGTTGTTTAACTATAAACCCGAATCCCTAACAAGTGATTCCTAGTGAACACAACATTGGCGACGAGTAAAAGCGCAGTAAGTAAAATTATGGCTCAAATTATGTATGACTTACGGACATTGGTCAGCAACAAAATTTTAAATGTGTAAATGTGTGTGTAGAATATTACCAAAAATAAAAAAATAGGATGAACGGTGATCTTACGAAATCATGATTTTACATACAAAAGCGCTAGTAGGTACCTAGCCTAATTTAAATCACACAAAAAGCGCTAGTAGGCACCTAGCCTAATTTAAATTAACCTAATTTAAATCTTTGATATTGATCAGAAATGTTTAATATGTAGGTAACACAATGAAGTAATGTTGTTACTGTTTCTGTCGTTACTAAATGTATGTGTAGGTACAATATTACTAAAATAAATAATGATGAACTATGTTCTCACGAATTCATGATTTTACATACAAAATGTTCTGATCCCCAACCTAATTTAAACAATGAACTTTGATATTGATTAGAAAACGTTCGTGACATAATAAAATAATTGTTACTGTTTCTGTCGTTACTTATCGATCTAGAAGCGATCTCCGTCGGCGATCAGCTAAAGGAACTCGCTGTATAAATCGATGAAATTAACTAATTATGCTACACAATACATAAAATACACAAACCAAATCAGAATGTAGCTACGACATAAAATTAGTATCTGCATGTCTACAAGTATCTACTCAGAAAGAAGGTATTTGTAAGAGTGTTAATAAAATAATCAGCACGTATCAAATAAGTTTTGTTGACCAAGTTCGTACGTAAATACATACAATGATACAAATTGAAAAGTGATACCGAAATAAGAAATGTACCAAAAAGCGTACATAACCGTACGTTTAAGGTACCAGTTTTAACGGTAAACTATCACTTCGATAATTTCGAAGTTAAGTAGGTAATAATTACCTAGTAAGAAACTATTTGTTAAAACTGAACAAATGTCATGCAAACTATCGTAAGGCTAATTTTGATTTTTAATCAAGTCAAATGCGTTTTGCTCCGACTATCGTAATCAACAAGTACTTAAAATCTGTTATGAATAAAATACACTGGCCATTGTCATGAAAAACGAAATCTCCATATCTCTATGGGCCTCATTGTGCTCCGATATGTGTCGATTTCAAGAGTCCATTTTAACTTAGTCAGCACTTAGCGGACGCTTTATCAGCGGACCTTGTGCGACTTCTTATAACTGTTTATTTAAAGTATTATGTAAATAGTTCCTACAAAGCTCTTGTTTATAAACCGGGTATAATCAATTCTAGGCTAAGAATAAACTTAGTTTTGTTTGGTGTACTTGATCCTATAGCAAGAACTACAAGAAAACATTGTAAAAATTGACTCGTTTTAGACGTCAAAGCTCGAAATAGAATTTTGCTAAAATGATTAAAGCCATAGCAAACAAGTAACATAACATAATAAAATTCTGAAAAAAAAAGTAAAAGGCTACTGAACAAGGTTTACGATGGTCAGTGCGCAAATGCAACAAGTATCCGCCTTAACAAAATGTTTAAAAAAATAACGGAGCGTCATACCCAAAGAGATTTAAGATACTATGGAGAGGACATGCGAAGAAACGTCATAGAAAAACTATGATCCCATGTCTTAGTAACGCTATCTAGCATAATATATAGCAATATTAGAGTGCCAGCAGAGCGTACTAAACTAGACTTATCGAATTGGGTCCACAAGGACACAAGTATCGGATGAAAATTTTATTTGTGATGTCCTGTCTATAATAACATTAAATATCTTTGGTTATACTTCAATTACTCGAGACCCGGCTGCCAATACAACAATGACAGCGTCAGACCGGTATGACTGCTCAAACGGTCCAAATGATAAGAGTTAACCTCTTGCAAAATAACAAAAATCAAACGGCTATGGAAACAATGGCTTTTGAAATTAATTTGCAACATTTCGATGATTGCATCAACAACGGTCGAAAGACATTAAAAATCGGTATTGCAGAACCGAACAAGAGGTACTAGTCCTTACATCATTTCGATGATTGCATCAACAACGGTCGAATGACGTTGAAAATCGTTATTATAGGACCGAACAAAAGGCATAGTCCTAGCATCATTTCGATGATTGCATCAAGAACGGTCGAAAGACGTTGACAATCGGTATTATAGGACCGAACAAAAGGCATAGTCCTAGCTTCATTTCGATGATTGCATCAACAACGGTCGAAAGACGTTGACAATCGGTATTGTAAGACCGAACAAAAGGCTTTAATTAGTCCTTGCATAATTTCGAAAATGCATCAACAACAGTCAAAAGACATCAAAAGGCTTTAATTAGTCCTTGCGTCATTTCGAAAATGCATCAACAACAGTCGAAAGACATAAAAAGGCTGTCATTAGTCCTTGCATCATTTCGAAATGCATTAACAACAGTCAAAAGACATCAAAATGCTTTAATTAGTCCTTGCATCATTTCGAAATGCATTAACAACAGTCAAAAGACATCAAAATGCTTTAATTAGTCCTTGCATCATTTCGAAATGCATTAACAACAGTCAAAAGACATCAAAATGCTTTAATTAGTCCTTGCATCATTTCGAAAATGCATCAACAACTGTCGAAAGACATCAAAAGGCTTTAATTAGTTCTTGCATCATTTTGAAAATGCATCAACAACAGTCAAAAGACACCAAAAGGCTTTAATTAGTCCTTCTTATAGAAACACAGTACCTACTGTCAAACCTAAAAAATGATGAGCGTTGGTAAGGCTTAAGGTAGACTGGTAGAAATGCCTATGGCATTAAGTCCGCCTCTTGTACAGTTTCTTTTACTATTGCATATAATGTTAATTAATAAATAAAGCAATGGTACATTTTACATGTAAAAGTATAAAAAAAAACTCACATGTAAATGCATTAAAAAAAAAAAAAAGTAGTCATAGACCAAAAGCCGCAAATAAAGTGTTGTGAAATAAAAAGCAAAATTATTTGCACAATGGCCCACCTCATGGACCCTAGGTAGTATCTACAGGGATTAAAAGTAATAAGTCATTTTAGGAACTTTCAATCAACAAATTAAAAATACACATGCCTGTAATCCCCGAAGGGTTAGGTAGTAAATGGTAAGCCACAGTGTGAAAAAAAAAAAAACAAAGTAGGTATGAACTTTGGTTACACAATGGTAACATTACAGATAACAAATTGGTGTTTCTTACTTATATGAGAAAACACAAACAATAAAATGCATCAGGGATTTTTATCATGAAAGCATCAGGCTTTAAGGTAATGGACTGTTAAAAATAACAAATGCACTAACAGTCATACATTACGACGGCCTCAACAAAATATTAAGTATTATAATATAAAGTATAAATGATAAATATTAAAGTATAAATGAAAATAATAAACAAGATTTTACTAGCTTGCAAGGGCAGGCAATTTGCTGTCTGCAAATAAAAAGGGTTCAACAGTAATTAATTATGCTTCCAGTAATATCCCATAATGAATCACAAAAAAAAAAAGAAAAAAAGAAAGTGGTTGGAAAAAACTATTGAAGTATCTCTGTCAATACAAAGCCTTAAGGTTTATCTTACAGGCAATAATGATATATCAAAGAATACACACTATATTAAGAAGTTAAACCGCAAAAGACACAAAATCATAACCTAAGTATGTTATGTTTACCAGGAAATAAAATGTTGGTGCTAAGTATAAGTGTATCATGTATAGCTCCACGCTTATGCTTACCAAACTCATTCTAAAAAAAAAAAAAAAAACAAAAAAAAAGGGATATTACTCTGTCATTGAATATTTACGAAGTAATGTACCTAATATAAATCTTTAATGTTGCTCCATACAATATTATAAAAAATGTCCTTTTACTTTTACAGATAAATACTAGTTTCGTAGAAACTTATGTATTTGTAATTTAAATGCCTTATGGCTAATGGACACCAATGTTTACAATAAGACCTATTATTTTGTACCCAATCCAAAATGAATATTAATTGATGAATTGAGTAAGATAATTTAACAAAGTAGGTAGATACTTTATGAAGCATAAGAGTACCTACACCCCACCCAGCTGTACCTATATGAGAGGCTGTATACGTTACCTACCTTGTGTTTGATTGATTTGTAAAATTGTTTAGAAAAACTAATTTAAGAATAGAAACAAATATCATTCATCATTCCAAAATGCCTAAAACGATTTAGAAGTGGGTACAGAGACAGGCAATATGAATAAATATAAATCAAAAAATCTTAACACAACAAGGAAAATAAATAATTACAGAATTCAATCGTCATTCAGTGAGGAGTTTGTGTTCAAGCAATGACGGCTACATGGGTCGACCCTTAAGGTTAAGCAACGCTTCACAAGGTCGGTCCGTGGATGGTGACTCTCGATTGCGTAACCAAACTCTTAATTAGATCACGTTAAATTGTTGACCGCTAGAAAATGTTTAAGAATATTAACGGTGGTTACGGATGGGTGAAATCTCGAAAGGCTGACAGTCAGTCTTATCAAGAGGTGACGTGTTATCCAGTAACTGGTAACTCGATTGTGAGTCGCTTTATTAGTTACATTGGTATTTAGATGCATTCAGTTAGGCTGGAGACCGCAACATGGTCTGATAAATGCCTAAGAAAGCAGTACACACGTAAGAAATTGCGAAACTGGTCTTGTTACAGGAGAAAAGTGTACTAAAGTACATAGAAGTGTGCAAAAGTACACAGAAATGCTGAATACTTTATTGTGTTTTAATTCCAAATACAAAAGTACGCACAAATGCTGAAGACTTTTTGTGTCTTAACGCCAAATACAGTACCTAAAGACTAAAACTAAATAAAAGTCAAAACGCTAAAATATTGTATTTCTACTTGAAAAATTAATAAGACTTTATTGTGTCTTAATTCCAAATAAGACTTTATTGTGTCTTAATTCCAAATACAAAAGTACACACAAATGCTGAAGACTTTTTGTGTCTTAACACCAAATACAGTACATAAAGACTAAAACTAAATAAAAGTCAAAATGCTAAAACATTGTATTTCTACTTGAAAAATTAATGTCTAAATGTTTAATAATACAGTTATTAAACTTTAAAATGTATGCTACCGTCGAAAACCTAAAATCTATGACTTAAAACTAAAGGATAAAATGCAAAATAAGATTATTGAACTATTAAATGCATTAACGTCGAAAACCTAAATAAATATTGCGATTGACATGTGAAAATCCTAAATCTATATATATAAAAGAAAGTCGTGTTAGTTACTTCACTTATAACTCAAGAACGGCTGAACCGATTTAGCTGAGAATTGGCAGGGAGGTAGTTTAGAGCCAGGAGAAGGACATAGGATACTTTTTATCCCGTTCGACATCATAAAAATAAATATCAAGAATATCGGTTGTCTCAAACATTTTTCAAACGCAGCGCCATATTGGATGACATGACAGGAGTCAAACTTCCCAGTTCATTATCAGGTGACAATTTGAAATTGACAAGTCTTAAGCTAAACCCAAGAAGGTAAGGTTGTCAATTTATAATACGCACCTACGTTCTGAAATTTATTTTGTTACTAAACTTAGAGGTTTTATGTAGCATAAAAAAGTCTTATATTTCAGAAATCAATTTACGTAACTAGCAATGATGACAGAGACGAACTTTAATAATTCTCTGCAAATAGAACTTATTTTACTGTAAGGACTTTAATTAAAGTAGACCGGGAAAACTATAGGCATAAATTATTGTATGTAACATAGAGGCAATAGTTCAGATTAAAATTATGAATTTAGTATTTTTTAGTAAGGTAGTTAGGTTAGATAGTTGGGTTAGCTATAGGATAGGTATGGTCAGTTAGGGTATATATACATGTTGTAATTTAAAAGTAGTAGTAGTTATTATTGGTTTGGATTTATTTGTTGTCGTCTTATTCAACGTATGTATATCTAATATAAAAAAAAAATAAGAGCAATGAATTGACTCTAAGGCACAACGAAGTTTGCCGGGGCAGCTAGTATCATAATAAATTGTAAGTATTTTAAGTTGTACGGACTTAAAATTGAATGTTTATATGGCTAAATAAAGTTATTTAACTTTAAATGTATTAATGACGAAAACCTACTAAAGAGATATTATGATTGTGAGCTGTAAATCCTAAATAAGTATCATAATAATAATTGTAGGTACACTTTAAGTTGTATTTAAAACTTAATGTCTAATTTTTTTAATATAACTTCAAATGTATTAACGTTGAAAACCAACCTATACAAATAAATATTGCAATATTGTCATGTGCAAACCTGAAATTGAATCTTTGAGTTGTACTTAAAATTTAATGTCTAAATTGCTAAATAAAGTTATTGAACTTTAAAATGTACTAAAGTCGAAAACCTAACCTAAATAGGTATACATTGTGATTGTGAGATGCAAATCTTAAACAACATAATTAAAGGAACTAAAATTGTACCTAAAATTTAATGTTTAAATATAGTCATTGAACTTTAAATGTATTAACGTTGCAAACCTACCTAAAAAGATATTGTGATTGTGATGTACAAATTATAAATATCAAATCTGTAGGTAGGTACTAACTGTAAGTTGTCCTTAAAATTTTATGTCTAAATGTTTAAAGATAGTTATTGAACTATAGATGTATTAACTTTAAAAACCTAAATACATATTATGATTGTGATGTGCAAATATCATAAATTATGTAACTATGTGTACCTATGTACTTTGTAATCAAAACTTAACTTCTTAAAGAAAGGAAGAGATGTGTTTACGTCGAGCTCCGACATAAGGTGACTGTAGTGTCTAAACCTTAGTTATCGTAATTGTAATCAAAACTTAACTTCTTAAAGAAAGGAAGAGATGTGATGTACTAATAAACGTATCACACGACTGAATGGTAGCGCCGCGGAGAGTCCCGATCTAGCCCTGGAGGCGGCGAGACGTTCCCGTTGAGTCGTAGTGTGCTTACTGATAATTTGGTTGTTTAACTATAAACCCGAATCCCTAACAAGTGATTCCTAGTGAACACAACACCAGTAAAACACATTTTTTTAATTTCGCTCTTATTTTCTGTGAGTGGTCTTTGGTCATTGTCGTTTGCAGTGGTCATCCATTTCCCGTGCCCCCGTCCAACCGGCCCTTAACAGTCGATGACATAATAGGCGCTGCACATTGGATGCGCGTGTCAACTGTGGCATTCCTTCATTACTCACAATACATAACGACTAGCATTGAAGCAAATAACAGTACCGCGAGGCATTCATTGAAATTTGAACGTCGCGCGTCGTATGTACCTATAAGAAGCAAATCTTGTTTATAATGTAAATAATAAATGAATGTTTCTTTGTTTGTACGCGTTGGCATATTATGCATCCGATCTTGATAAATCTGTGGTTAAAAGTTATGTATTAGTAGGTATAGGTACTAGTATGAGTATATGATGTTAATTACATATATATAAATTACTTACTTAACTATTTTAGAAAATTAATAATAGTATAATTACGAAACGTTTGTATGTACATATTCCTCGATGCGCGGGTCAAAAGTAGTCTGGTTATGTTTGTAACAAGTAAGTAGGTAAGTAAGTTTGTAAAATGAGAGAGCCGACGACCAAAACCTCAAAATAGGTCTGATCGAGTAACTTACGCTGGCATTGTTATTTAGATAGCCGGGCCTTAACTACTTAATAAAAAGATAATAATGAACCGGATTTTTTTGCGTAAGACTAACTTGACATGTTTCAAAGTTAGACCCAGGAGATATTGAGAAATTCGAGAACAAGAAAGAGCATAATAAAAAAGTTTTTCATAACACAATTAGCTGTTTTTGAACATAGCAAAAACGTTGGTCTAGTTCACGTGCTTGCACGTTTTTGGCCATTACTGCACGCCCACTGGTCGAGTTCAGGGTCGTCTAATCAAACAATTACATACGTAATTATCACACATGCATTTGGTCATCAACTCTCTACCTATGTATATTCTTTACATTGTTGTGTACGTGCTACTTGTAATGAAGTTTTCCAAGTTAGTAAAATCATTGTTCACGCGAGCTCAGCCGCGGGCCAAAGCTAGTCGCACGATTTGTACCTACATAAATAAATAAGAAACTTTATACACAGGAAGTAATAATAATTGGTCAGTTAACAATGACTTCATCTCGTAAGACTCGTAAGCATTCTCGGAGATTTTAATCTAAATGTGATTGTCGATTTGAAACTTTAATTGTGTTATGTTTCTTGGCACACACAACCATTCATAATTGCAGGGTAAAAGACTGCTGTTCAAGTACTCTATTTGATGCTTTATGCATCTTGAATCAGAGCCTCTTGGTTCTATTAGTTTTCTATCCAGAATTCTTCAGTACCAGCCCGTTATTTGGATGTGCACCAGATGGATGGCAAAAAGTTTGCTTTTAATTACACAACTGGCTAAATGTGTGTGTATCTATCTACCTATACATATTTTATAGGAACTTTGCCTAACCCTTGGAGGTTATAGACGTCATTATTATGTTGGTGTTAGAATCTGAGAGCTGTCAAAATGTAATTTATACTGTTCAGTGTTGACTTTTCAAATCACATGACACATTAAATTACAATAGACTCCCTATAACATAACTGACAAAATGTGGGTACACCTTTGCCTTTAAATACTTCGGGACATACAAGTATGATGTTATCTTGTTGACACATTAATTAAGTAAAAACTTAATAGAATGCTCTGTCTTTAGAGCAAAATGAATAAACAATCATTCATTATTATTCGTGCCAAGGTATTTCGGTACGAGAATAAAGGTAAATGAACTACTTTAAGACAAAAGGATGAATCTATCATTAGAGTATATTTTTTTTCTGTTGCATTTTTTTCACTTTTTTCTTTTCTTTGTGTATGGTACAGTACAGTCACAAACAAAAAAAGCTTTTACCTTACCACGATTCAAAAGCAATTTTCTCCTTGAAACTGTATGGTGCTACAAACACAGTTTTTAAAAGTCATTCAATCAAATTAGGCTGAAGATCAGCACTTTATGAACGAAAATCGGCACATAGTCTTAGATAAAAGAGTCCCCCAAAAATGCTAGCAATTCACCACTTCTAGGGAATGCAATCTCGTCTCGCCGAGATCCCGATCTCGCGAGATCCCGGCCATATTTTACGAGATTGTATCTCGTCAAATTTCGTACGAGATCTCGCGAGATAACGAGATCGACAAATGCAGCGTGACGACGTGTATTTCATAGCGCGGCTGCGCGCGAACTGAATCCTGGCCGTTGCCTAAATATAGATAATTATCAAAGAGATTTAAAAACTACAATTATTGTTTTGTTACCAGTATTGTAAGAATTTGAACTGATAAGCTACAGTAGGTATAATAATTATAGACATAAACTAATGTTATTAGAGTTAGAGACAAAATAATAAGTACTCTGTTGATTTTTAAAATAAAACTTACATTATTTTTATAACTAAGCAACGCAGTTTCTATTTAATTACATATCATGTCAATTACTAGTTCTTAAAACAAGCATTTGCATATGTTTTAATTGCGATTCTTCCAATCTCGCGAGATCCCGTAATTTGCGAGATCTCGCGAGACTGGGTTTTGAGTCTCGCGAGATCTCGCTAGGCGGAAATCTCGTACGAGATTGCATTCCCTAACCACTTCCTAGTGTTTTTGCACGGAATAGGTGTCGCGGAACAAACTCCCCAGCTCTGTCTAATAAGTAAGAAGAACTTGAGTGTACAGAATTTTTTTCCTTAATTAATCGTTATATATATAAATAAAATATTTATATTAAATAATATGCGACATGTTGGCAAGCACACACACCAATAATGATAGTAGTATTAGACACCGGACTGGCCTGTTGGTCTAGTAGTTAGTGACCCTGACTGCTATGCCGGAGGTCGTGGGTTCGATTCCCACCCAGGACAAATGTTTGTGTGTAGTGCACGATAATTTGTTCTGTGTCTGCGTGTAATTTATTTATAATTTATGTATCTATGTATTTAGAAATATATAAAAGTATGTTTATCAGCTGTTTAGTACCCATAACACAAGCTCTCAAGCTTAGCTTGGAGCTAAATGGAGTGTGTAAAAAGTTGTGGAATACCTTGGTATTTTCTCTTGAAGTTGCATCACCTTTACACGAGAAAATTGCTACTGAATTTTTTCGTGGGTGAGTGTACATTTGCTAAATTCAAGGAAAACAATATTATCTTATCGCTATAAACGGATGTCTGTGGTCACTCATGCTTAGTCCAGTCACGCAGTCTTAGGGTTAGATAGGTAAATATTGAAAACGGTACACTTATTTATAACTTTAACCACTCGTATGCCGTAATTATAGAAACAATTTAAAATCAATTATTTTGTGTCCCCCGTAGATCTACGTTCCGGCACATATTGGGTTAAGCGGCAATAGCCCAATTGTTAAGGCATCTGCCTGGCGATCGTTCATCGTCATTTGTTCTGGCCATCGCATTGAATTAGAAAAGCTATGGAAACGTAATTCTCATACAAATAACGCTTCAATTTTGGTTCCATTTACGCAAACAACTGACACACTATAATAGACGAAGCTAGTGCGCGATTGGGTGCATCAAGGTCACTGGGCGGAGTCAAAATGACAGCGAGCCGAGCGTGGATGGTGTTATGCAGTAGATACTTAGCTAAATTAAATTATTTGTGTATATTTAACAATGACTTTTTTAATGAATTCCGACAGAATATAAATGTAAATTATCTATATACAATACATACATACAAATTATATTGATACTTCTATACTATTGTTTCTTTTTAATCAATACTCAATATATTTATTGCATTCCACAATGTGAACTTAGGTGGTAGGTACGTAAGGATATAATAATAATATGCATCATTGTGGGCCCTGTCGGGCATAACAATATAAAAATTAGGAGAATTACGAGGAGGGCTATTGTAAATATTTAAAAAAATTATATTAATCTCTACTACTATTTTAATTGACATTATTAAAGTGCTTGTGGAGTGTATTTTCAGCTTAGAGCTTGGTATGTTTAGTCTATTTTTGTGTCGTAGTGTGTAGTGAGTCTGTATGTGTTCGCGTGTAGTAAACAGTTTTTGATTGTTTCTGACAAATTTGCACAATTCCAATATATATGTCGCGGCAAGCGATATTCTTCAATAATAAGTTGTGAAGTTGATTAACTTAGTACAGAGTCTATGGTGACCAGCGTGACGTTACTTGTCATTTGAAAATGGCGCGAATGTGTTTTCGGTAATGTCACGTGGACAGAGTCGTGCTCGTGCGTGGGAGCTGGGCGGAGCTCAGATTGATTTGAGGCACCGACGAAGACACACATCCAGTACGAAACTGTCAGTTACCTAGATTTGAGTTGTTTTGTGATTAAGATTGTTAAGTGAGGTTATTACTGCAAAAAAGATTGCTATTCTACGTTATGAACTCTGTACCACAAAACCCCCATCGGTGTCAGCTCATCGCTCAGCCATCGCTGGCGGCGGCATATATATACAAGGAAGTGTTAAAATTTTATGTTCTTGGAAATGGGGTATGCAGGTCTTCTTTGTAGTGTGAAGTGTTGGTGCATCTGTGCTATTTCCCCATAATATTACGCCATAGTTTAACCATGCGTATGCATAGGCACAATACGTAACCAGAGCAGTGGGGAGATTTGTTGTTTTTTTATTTCACTAATTAATATTACTATTTATTTAGCAAATCAACACGTCTTTTACATTTAAAAAAATATAGTCTATGTACCTAAATATTACTAGCACATGTATATGTTATCACCTGGATAAGACCGTAGGACACCTTCTATCCCAAAATTCCTTAATCAGGTATTGGTACGAGTAATTAGGTATAAATGCAAGATATATCAAAATTGGTTTAGAAGTTTTCAAGATATCACTTTAAAGCGGTCGATGAAGATAAATAAAATTCGGATAAAGTAAAAATATATTTATTGACAAATTAAGAATTTTAACAATAATAATTATTAGTATTATGTGCCTGTTGTGTCCCATTACAGGGCAAAGGCTTCCCTTCCGTCCTTCCACTCATCGCGGTTTGTTGCAATGTTAGTTCAAACGAGTGTTAACAATAAGTGAAAGTGAAAATCATTTATTTCAATTTAATTTACAAAAAACAAGGTAGGTATTTTTGAAATTTCTAACAGTAATTAGTAAGAAAGGTGAAGCTCAACGGACAACAGCCCATTCTAAATAGTCGCTTGTTATGGTTACTCTTTTTCAATAATAAATAGGTATATTTTGGTACAAACTTCATTCTAAAAATGACTTATAGTGACTTGAGAACCGTGTCACTACAATAAAAAAATACCTTCCTCGAAATTAATTAACTTGCTTATGTTTGTGAGCCTTAATATTCACAGAAATATTATTTGTTGATACTCCGTCTTGTCCTTCTTCTGGTTAAAATTGATACGTTAAAATTTTATTTAAACATTTAATGATAACCTGGTAAGTATACTGGAATTACACGCCTTACCATAGACTTGAACTTTAATACAATGTTAAATCTACTACTACTTTACTTCGTAAACTATTTTCTGATCTAAACAGAAGTTAATGACCATAATTTATTACCATTATTCTGTCTGCGGACGCAACCGTTCCTTCTTCTATGAACCATCTAAAAAGACCAAAAATAAGGTTAATGACGACACAAAAAATAATAATAATTAAAATTAAACCTTTGATATGAAAATTATTTACCGTGCAAATAGGTACTGCAGATTTATTCAACAAGCGATTACCCTTACTCGACAGATACATGTCTTGAGCATCAAAATGTATGGAGCACACCTTACTGAATCTATTTGGTGCCCAATCTTCCTGTCTTCTTTCTAAACGAACAGCTTTTATCCACAACAGTCGCTTTAGTTCATTTTTAGGAAAACTGAAAATATTACAACGACAATTAATCGGTAATTACTGTTTATATAATGTTCGTGTATTCAAAATAACCCACAAGCTTATGTTTGTCAAAAAATAAAATTTACTTATTTACAAAAACAAAAATCCAAAAAGAATAATTAATTGGGCTGGTTACGAGCACTTATTGCATAACACCGGCCACAATGAATTACTCGTTAGTGTTTTAATCACATTTGTATTTATTAGTATACATAATATTTAAATGCTATACTCTAACCGCTTAATAACTCGCCAATAAGGGAAAATCCAGACACAATTTAGAATTGCCTATTTTTAGGCTGACTAAATAAACCTATTTTTTGGTTATAGTGTCAATGTCATTCAAATATTTGTTAGAACTGGTAAAACAGTAAATAAAAGGATTTCTTTTTACTCACCTATGAAACTTATTCCAGTATCACTTTTCCGCCTTTCTTTGCATTTTTTGCACCACTTTACTACACAAGAAGTATTTTTTTTATAATTCCACCAATGTTTTTATCCAAATAATGAAACGTCAAACGCTTTGATCAATGCGACCTTCCGTCACTGAGTGCGCAGTAGACTAGTTCTCAAAAAAGACGTACTTTTAAAGCCCCGCCTACTTAGACGTACTATTCGTGGTGCCACTTTTTGAGTGCAATGCTGTTTCCATAGCTTTTCTAATTCAATGGGCCATCGTCATTGAACTATTGACGTGAACCCACTCCAGACAAAAACAAATTTCGCTTAGTAGGAGAGTTTAACAAGACTACGAGTAATGTGGAACTTACATTGCTTCTTTCAGTCTACTTCAGTCCAGTACGTCAGGATATCATACAGACATTCAAGTACACGGATAAAGTTATAGATAAAGTTGAGTTCTTAAATGTTACTGTTTGCTGTTCAATAAAAAATAAAAATAAATAAAGCGCCGTGTAGTAAAATTACGAAACAAATAAATATTAGGGGTAGTACTCATACATTTTATAGCAGAAGAAAAAAAAATCTCATAGCAAGCAAATGAGCGTGTGGTGTATTGTTGTTGAAAGATATGGGATTTTAATTTTGATTATAATTTTTAATTTTAATTTTATTTTAGATGGCTATAGGACAGTTAATGTATAAATCTGTATTTGTATTCATGTTATGTCTTATGTCTTATGAGTATATGCCTGAAATAAATGAATTTTATTTTATTTATTTCATTTATTTATAATTATATTTTTGTTCACAATCGCAAAAAAAAATGTTTTTACTTGAAAAAAAAAAAAACACTTTTTTTTTACGTCCGATAAATTAACAACTTTGTTTTGCGTCCGATAAAATCAATATTTAATGTCTACGTGTCCTGAATACAGAACCCTTAAACCAGCTAGGTGCGACACGAACTTGGCCTATTTTGTAAGCTCCTGATAATTAAAATAGGTAGGTATTTGAGGTTTTATTCTGGTTTTATTTAAAATTAGACAAGTAGGTATGCCATTGGTTTGTATGTCTGTTGAATTAATTTATTTACTTAAATGGTCTGTTTTATTACGAAGACACACAATGTGTTGGATCTAAAAATAATAAACCTGTAATGCAATTCTAGGCCAAATCGTAAAAAAAAAAAATTTACAATTTAAATTTCTTGCTCGTATCACCAGAAAAGTGACTATACCAAAATCTAGATTATCAATATCTAGGCTAAATAAGTCGTGGATGGAATCTTTGTTTAAGTTTTAGAAAGGAAGCTCAACGATCTACAACAAAGTTGGGAAAAAGCTACGCAGATGACGAATTATGTACTTAATGTAGGTAGGTAGTTTTACTAAATTAAGATACTACCTACTTTTATATTTTTTCGATTCCTAACAGATGGTGCATATACTATGTATGATTATTGAAAGTCATGGTCAGACTTTTGCAAGTAACAAAATATGGCACAAAGTTCGCGTGACAACTGTGACATGTTGTACTTTTTTATTGGTCTGAGGTTGCCACCTTGCAGCCTGTCTACCAGGAGGGAATTAGGGATGTCCAAGGTGACAAAAAATGTTTAAAAATAAATAAATTCCACAACGAGAGCTTGAGACTAGACGACGTTGTGTGAAAACAAAATCATATAGTCTCAAGCTAAGCAGAGCTTGTGCTACGGGTACTAAACAACTGATAAACATACTTAAATATTTTACTTAAATTACACCCAGACACAGAACAAATGATCGTTTTTTTAATAGTCTAGGCAACCCACTACCCAGTAACATTTTACTTTGTCTAGTAAACTTTGACGAAGCAGGTTAGGACAGCTGGAACGACAACCTTCTCTAGATCGTGACAATACGTGTCCATTGGATTCACGAACGAACTTTTTTTATAAGAAACACATCAGACTGGTCTTAGGTAGTGTACTTTCCAAATAAACTAAGTAACTAAGTGCAACATGAAAGTTACTACACATTAAAAACCATTCCAGCTCAAATATTAAGTCACTTGTATTCATGAATCTAATTAGTCAATCAGGTATTTTTTCAAGCGGTACCTTACCTATGAGCTCAGAATACAGAATACTTTCTGTAGGTATTCTGAGCCTATGAGCTATTCATATTCCTGGCTGGTACGAGAAAAGAAGCAGCATCTATTTTTATTAACTTATGTTTTTCCTATATTTGTACCATCACGGCAAAGAGGATGACAGACAACCTGGCAAAGATCGTGACCTCGCAATCCCTTGTGGCTACAATATTGACCCTTGTGGAAAACCCATTAATGATAACGATGAATCAAAGAAATTGGTCATATTCGAGACAGATATTACTACTTAAAGTTAAGAATACTTAAGAAGCACTCCAATGACGGCCGCATGACAGTGGTGACGAAACCAGTATTAGCTGAACACGCAGCCTATTAGAACTTCGTACTACGGTAGACCAGTCAAAGGCCAAAGACGTCTTACCTACCAGTAACGTGCGACCTACTGTACTAAATAGTAAGACCGTAATATCAATGTTTACACATAGTACGCAGTTTAAACTATTCCATATTCAAATTTTTATTTCCAATTGATTTCATGTTCACAGACTTAAACAAACATAAACTTTATAACAGGACGGATTAAGTCGATTCCCCAATAACAAGTCTATTAAATCATAAAAAATTATAAAGTCGTACAGCAAACAGAACGTTACCTGTGGGTGTTACAGTTAATTTTCCAAAATCACGTAAGAATTTGTTTGATTTTTGGAAGCAGAATTGTAATTAATGCAGAATAGAGTGTAATGCGATGACCCACAGGCAGCGGTCGTGGTGTTTACGTCAATTTATATCTCGAGCTGATAACCGCAATGACCATACCAGAACAGGCCATGCCATTTACAAGGATTTTATTGGATTGATGATTTACTTTACGATAACATAGTTAATAGGTAATAGAACAGTTTGTATTGATCAGCGAAATAGTGTCTTCAGGCCAGTAGAGTGACGTGACTATGAAATATGTTTAGAATAGTGGAGTTCTATTTCGTAACATCAATCTAGAGCATACCTAGATCAAAATACACAGTCCTAGTGCAATATTCTGTGTTATGAGATAGCGGTACTTATAAAGCTCTGTACCAAAAATTAACTGTTTACAAACAACACAATACCCAACGGTTACCACGATTTAGAACAATGGACCCGAAAAAAAGTCAAAACAATGCCAAAAGAAATCCGTTTTATAAGATTAAAGACACCCACAAAGTATAATAGTTGAACGACCAACAGACTGAGCCCGTTCGCGAAACATTTGGCAAAGACGACCGAGTTTCGCCATTGGGAAAGCGGTGAAAAAAAAGTGAAAGTGTGCAAGCGAGACGAGTGAATAAATTGGCCTTGTTGAAACGAGACGCAAGCAGTGACGTCACTCACAGTTCGATAACGCAGATTAAGGATATCAATACTAAATCGATCGTGAATAAAGTTGTGTATGCTTGCGAGATTGTTGTTATTGATAAGTGAGGAGTTCTTGGGGCTTGCGATAAACTGTTATGAGATACTTGGTGCGTCCTACGGCTTTACCCACAATTAAAAACAAAACATATTGTGATGATCCAAAACTTCCACAGGGATCTCTACTTCAGATTTTTGCGCACCTTCAGAAGTTTTTCCAAATGCGCTCAGCCGTTTCAACGTGAAGGGGTAACATACATACATACTTACCGACAAACTTTTGCATTTACGATTATAATATTAGTGTGGAGTGTTATTTGTATGCTGACACTCAATTGAATGATGGAGTCTCTTAGCTTTATTGCTTGCTGTTCTACGTAGAAACATTTACATTGTTACGTAGGTACTTAAGTACCTAATTATAAGAACATTAATTTAATTGCATACACTTAATATTATATTTGCATGCGATTCTCGTAATACAAAACAACATCTGGCTTATATGTATTACGTGGCTGTCCATGTTTATAGGTACAGTCGATTTCTTTTAAATTCATCCTGCAATATCACAACCCTTCAGAGAAAGGAATCTTTTTACCTTTTCTTCTTCTCAAAGATCGACTTTAGGGGGATCTGTGAAGGTTTTCTCAAAGAATTAACTCTCTCCTGGAGGTCGTGGGTTCGATTCCCACTCAGGACAAATGTTTGTGTGATTAGCACGATCATTTGTTCTGTGTCTGGGTGTAATTTTTCTATTATAAGTTCTCGGACTGCATGTGACGCCAAGTCAGAGGAGAAAAGAGGTAGGATGAGTTAATAATTGCCTAATTAAATCAAAATACGTTTGCAAATAACGTTGTAGTTGCAAATAACGCTACATTTAAGTAATCACCTTATAAATAATAGGCTCACAGTCTGTCTGCTAAAGGACGGAAATTCCAGAGGTTAACGATGATTCCATTATAATTGACAAATGTATAAAAACAACTGTAAGGTACAGTCATGTTGTTTGTTCTCAATTACCTATAAAATGACGTCATTCGACCCAATAGAACCTAAAACTACAAACGGCTTGAATGGTACCGGTGTGAATCGGTACACTAATCCGTATTGGTCATCTAATTGTACCATAATTGTGTTGTTGTGGGACAAAGGCCTTTGTCGAAATGCAGAGCAGTTCGTCAATAGGTAAATTTTACTAATAGAGGAACTTAACTGTGGTTATAAATAAAATATCGGAGTGGGTACTACCTAGGTAAATGACCAATGATTCAGTGGTTTGGAAACTGAAAGTGAGGAGCCATTATGCTCCTTTTTGGGGCCTGCAGGTACTGCCTCGTTTGTATAAAGGTCGCAATCGCCACTGCTGAGAATGAGGTTTGATCCCTGGGACTGGTAAAAAAAATGTTGAGTAAGTATTTCCATCAGGAATTCATCAGTAGCAGCCAAGAGCCTGAATCTGTGCCCGATCGTTGATAATAGGCTTGCCCCCTATTACATGCGACTTCAACTAGCGAAATGTTGGAGTACTATAGCTACACCTCTGCTTAACCATTCGAGGATTTAAGGCGTGCTGTTGTGTATGTGTTTTGGAAAAATAGGGGTGTTATAAGTTAAACCGATGTATGTGCGTATATGTCTGTGGCACCATAGCTCTTAAACGGGTAAACCAATTCGGATGTGGATTTTATTTGAAAGCATGGTTTCTACTATAAAATCAACCAAGCATTGTACAGGTAGCAATGCAAACCTGTAAGACTGTAGTTTGTAAGTAGGGATAGCTTGGGACAACGATGCTACATACGACAGTCCATGACATGACTTTAAGTTTTTCCTGAACCATGGGTGCGTTTACTGACATTTATAAGCTCACATACACAAACATAAACAGCTAAGCAAACATTTGATCCGTGCGAGAATCGAACGCGCGACACGCAGTGCACCATTCGTGCCGTCATCATTAATTTGATTGAAGGGCACGTATTTTGACGATATCGACTCATTAACTCTATAGGACCCGGTGCTGACTAAGCTTAAAAATACTACTTAATTAATTCTGTGTCAAATTGGTAATAACAGTCTAGACAGACTAAAGTACGCATCTGCATTAAAACTACGCGGTTCTGAAATAGGTAATAGACTGTAATACCTCCTACGCTTTTGAGCAAATTTAGTATGTTTAAACAGTAAATATTTTGGTCCGTCCGGGTATCGAACCTGCGACCAGCAGTACAGCAGTGCAGCCAATCGCTAAGTCGTCTCGCTGCATCAACCGTGAAGCCCGTACAGTGTATTTATAAATTCGCTACGTTTGTTATTTTTTTTTCCCTAGCAAACATTTCATAAAATTAAACAAATACAAAATCATTTAAAAACAACATCAAAATTATCTTCTTCCCTTGACTTTGTCGAGTAGTGTAGGTACCTATCTATTATTTATAGCTACTAACAATGATATTTTAAGTAAAAAGGTGTAGGTAGATAGGTTACCAGAAACAACATTCGATCTTCAAAAACGACACACGAACGCTCGCACGCGTCTGTTGACGGCGCGACCCGACACTGAGTTCAAGAGAGAGTGGCTAGTTAGCCACATTTTGAAGTTTCGCTTGCTGAGCGCTTGTAAGTTAACCTGTGCACCTTTTTTCTTATAGGTAATATCATTGGGTACTAATATTATAAAGCGGTCAAGTTTGTGGGTTGTAGCACATACCTAATCTCTGGATCTAATCTATACTGTTCTGAACCAATTTTGAAAATTCTTTAACTACTTTATTTTCAAAACTAAGAGGGGGGAAGGGGGTGTTAATGTACGATATGCATGCGGATACAGTGCTAGTTTTAAATAACTATACATATTTATTCTACAAATCACCATCATTTAGAAATGGAAAATAACTTACTGACATTATGAATCATTTGAAAGATAGCTTATCAGAAACAAAGATAACAAACAATACATTTTAAGTAAAATGTCATGTTTACCTTCTCTTAAATGAGACAATTTCTGCCAATGTAGATACCTAACAAGGTTTATTTTGGCTCAATTGCATAGCTTAAATATTGTAGTGAGCTGAAGGAGCCTATTTGGGTGATTCTACGCTATTTGAATTCCAACGGCCTTTAGATTTTTTTTATGTTAAACTAATTACATTGCCGTTAATGTGTGCTTATGCAATAAAGTATAACTTCTTTCATTTGGACTACTTAGTCAATTCACGATAGTGGTTTAATTTCACACATTAACATTATAAAATAGTAACAAATGTATACTCCCCTGGCCTACCCCATTACTGCATTTTTTTATTTTTATGGCCTAATACTTTTAATATTTGGGTGATTCTACGGTATTTGAGTATTTTGTGTCCCCAAAGAAAAAATCATCTGTTTAATTTAATATTAATAATTCAACTACTTGGCATTATTTTGCCTAAGTAATGACAAGGGCCAGAAGATATTTCTATTTTTTTTCATTTTATAGGCTCCAGGGGAAAATGTGTTATCAGGGGAGAGACACTATTGGCAGAGTAGTGACAAATTATAGCAGGAAAGTGACAGGCTACTAAGTATTATCTAAGGAATTTTAATAATACTGTATAAAATGAATAAATAATAGCTTTATCGTTATATTTTTAATGAATAGAATACAATCAGCCTTAACAGCTGAAACATATTCACAATATTAAGTTCTTAAAAAATTAAGTTTCGATCACCATCAAATAATTTAAATATGAAAATAATAATAAAACAATAATAATATCTAATTATAATATAATATATATATTAATGCATATCACTCTCGTCTGTGAATTAAACAAAATTAGTAATTTTTCCTATTAAATAATCACAACACTTACTGTTCAACAGTTTTTAATAATTAAATACTCGAAAATGTGTAATTTCACATTTAAGGCTTACCTAAATAGTAAAATGATACACCTATGAGAGGGTATCTTAGCAAGTAAACTTAAAAATCATTATTATAAATGTAAACTTCCATTTTAAGAAAGAACTGAATCAATAATTTCGGTTAAACTAAGTATTTTCTACTTATATACTAAACAATAAATAATTCACTTTTTGAGCACATCAACCAGCTCTAAAAAATTGTAGAATACTCTATTACTCATCATAAGTAAACTGGCAAAAAAGAGTAGCACCTTTAATAGATTTCTTTAAATAAAGTAAAATAATAATCTCTCCTTCTTCGTCATCAAATTCAGACTTGCATACGGCAGCATAACTATGTTTTTTATCACTTATCTGGTATTCCACAAGTATAAAATCACAGGTATAACAATAACATATGAATAATAGAAACTTAAAAAAAAAAATCTCTGGTAAAGTTGTCCATTGTAGCAAGGTTTGTCTACATGCCCATCTGATACCATGTCCGGTTTCAAGATATTTCCAAGTAAAATCAGAAAAAAATCAGCACATTCCCTTTCAGTCGTGTTTAATACACTTAATTTATCCCTTTTCTCCTTTTTGAAAATTTTGCTTTTCTTTCGCTTGTAATTCTGTATTTTTAATCAGATTGTTTTTATTTTTTTGGTAGCGTATTTTTTCAGCTTGGATCTGTTTTTTTAGCCTCTCATCCCTTGTTTGCTTCTTTATCATGTTTGACATGATATCTGCGTAACTAGAACAAATGAAATAAACCGTTTTGAATAGTAAATATTTACAAAAAAAAAATTGTCACTGCCCCTGCATGGTATGATTTTCCCCTGGCATAGAAACTGGCAGAGAAGTGACGCCAGAGAAGTGACAAAATTGGACATAATCTCCCAAAAGTAATACCGCATGTTTTTCTGACCACATTTTACACAATAAATGTCATCTACACACACTAAACATTGCACTGTGCAAATTCACAATTATTTAACGATGAAATATTGAAAGATATACTTACCAAGGGAAATACTGGAACTACTGGCACAAGCACGTTCTCAGACAATGAATTGAAAACTGACGCCACATTGTTTTAGTTGTGCTCAACACTGTTAGCTTGCATTTAACTTCACACTGTCCCACGCGCGTCGTTTATGGTCAAAAATATACTTTAGCACTTTTAAGTGAAAATCACAGTCTTTCAATTTCGCCAGGTGAAGTGACGCTTTTAGCAAGTGACGTGAAAATAAGATTTTTTAAAATTATATAATAAACACTTTTGCAATGTATTGTTATAACATATGTTTCAAAGTTATATTAGCTATAACACAATATTAAAATAAAACACAATGCCATAAATATTAAAAGTATTAGGCCATAAAAATGAAAAAAATGCAGTAATGGGGTAGGCCAGGGGAGTATACATTTGTTACTATTTTATAATGTTAATGTGTAAAATTAAACCACTATCGTGAATTGACTAAGTGGTCCAAATGAAAGAAGTTATACTTTATTGCATAAGCACACATTAACGGCAATGTAATTAGTTTATCATAAAAAAAATCTAAAGGCCGTTGGAATTCAAATACCGTAGAATCACCCATTTACGGCATTGTGTTTTATTTTAATATTGTGTTATAGCTAATATAACTTTGAAACAAATGTTATAACAATACATTGCAAAAGTGTTTATTATATAATTTAAAAAAATCTTATTTTCACGTCACTTGCTAAAAGCGTCACTTCACCTGGCGAAATTGAAAGACTGTGATTTTCACCTAAAAGTGCTAAAGTATATTTTTGACCATAAACGACGCGCGTGGGACAGTGTGAAGTTAAATGCAAGCTCGCCACATTGTTTTAGTTGTGCTCAACACTGTTAGAACAGTGTTGAGCACAACTAAAAAAATGTGGCGTCAGTTTTCAATTCATTGTCTGAGAACGTGCTTGTGCCAGTGGTTCCAGTATTTCCCTTGGTAAGTATATCTTTTTATATTTCATCGTTAAATAATTGTGAATTTGCACAGTGCAATGTTTAGTGTGTGTAGATGACATTTATTGTGTAAAATGTGGTCAGAAAAACATGCGGTATTACTTTTGGGAGATTATGTCCAATTTTGTCACTTCTCTGGCGTCACTTCTCTGCCAGTTTCTATGCCAGGGGAAAATCATACCATGCAGGGGCAGTGACAATTTTTTTTTTGTAAATATTTACTATTCAAAACCGTTTATTTCATTTGTTCTAGTTACGCAGATATCGTGTCAAACATGATAAAGAAGCAAACAAGGGATGAGAGGCTAAAAAACGCCACATTGTTTTAGTTGTGCTCAACACTGTTAGAACAGTGTTGAGCACAACTAAAACAATGTGGCGTCAGTTTTCAATTCATTGTCTGAGAACGTGCTTGTGCCAGTGGTTCCAGTATTTCCCTTGGTAAGTATATCTTTTTATATTTCATCGTTAAATAATTGTGAATTTGCACAGTGCAATGTTTAGTGTGTGTAGATGACATTTATTGTGTAAAATGTGGTCAGAAAAACATGCGGTATTACTTTTGGGAGATTATGTCCAATTTTGTCACTTCTCTGGCGTCACTTCTCTGCCAGTTTCTATGCCAGGGGAAAATCATACCATGCAGGGGCAGTGACAATTTTTTTTTTGTAAATATTTACTATTCAAAACCGTTTATTTCATTTGTTCTAGTTACGCAGATATCGTGTCAAACATGATAAAGAAGCAAACAAGGGATGAGAGGCTAAAAAACCAGATCCAAGCAGAAAAAAAACGCTACCAAAAAATTAAAAACAATCTGATTAAAAATACAGAATTACAAGCGAAAGAAAAGCAAAATTTTCAAAAAGGAGACAAGGGATAAATTAAGTGTATTAAACACGACTGAAAGGGAATGGGCTGATTTTTTTCTGATTTACTTGGAATTATCTTGAAACCGGACATGGTATAAGATGGGCATGTAGACAAACCTTGCTACAATGGACAACTCTACCAGAGATTTTTTTTTTAAGTTCTATCATTCATATGTTAGTGATACCTGTGATTTTATACTTGTGGAATACCAGATAAGTGATAAAAAATATAGTTATGCTGCCGTATGCAAGTCTGAATTTGATGACGAAGAAGGAGAGATTATTATTTTACTTTATTTAAAGAAATCTATTGAAGGTGCTACTCTTTTTTGCGAGTTTACTTATGATGAGTAATAGAGTATTCTACAATTTTTTAGAGCTGGTTGATGTGCTCAAAAAGTTAATTATTTATTGTTTAGTATATAAGTAGAAAATACTTAGTTTAACCGAAATTATTAATTCAGTTCTTTCTTAAAATGGAAGTTTACATTTATAATAATGATTTTTAAGTTTACTTGCTAAGATAACCTCTCATAGGTGTATCATTTTACTATTTAGGTAAGCCTTAAATGTGAAATTACACTTTTTCGAGTATTTAATTATTAAAAACTGTTGAACAGTAAGTGTTGTGATTATTTAATAGAAAAAATTACTAATTTTGTTTAATTCACAGACGAGAGTGATATGCATTAATATATATATTATATTATAATTAGATATTATTATTGTTTTATTATTATTTTCATATGTAAATTATTTGATGGTGATCGAAACTTAATTTTTTAAGAACTTAATATTGTGAATATGTTTCAACTGTTAAGGCTGATTGTATTCTATTCATTAAAAATATAACGATAAAGCTATTATTTATTCATTTTATACAGTATTATTAAAATTTCTTAGATAATACTTAGTAGCCTGTCACTTTCCTGCTATAATTGCATGATGTGTTCTCCTATAACTGAAGGAGCACAAATCTTCAAAGAACTTGGTATGATAATGCGTGTAATGTGTATCCTTTGTTGGAGTTCCTTTCTAAATAAAATAAAATAAAATAAAATAATTTGTCACTACTCTGCCAATGGTGTCTCTCCCCTGATAACACATTTTCCCCTGGAGCCTATAAAATGAAAAAAAATAGAAATATCTTCTGGCCCTTGTCATTTCTTAGGCAAAAATAATGCCAAGTAGTTGAATTATTAATATTAAATTAAACAGATGATTTTTTCTTTGGGGACACAAAATACTCAAATACCGTAGAATCACCCATTTATTCTATTAGTATTGTTTAAACTTTTTGAAGCAAAGGACAGATCAAAATCATCATCATTTCAGCAGAAAGACGGCCACTGCTTGACATAGGACTCTCCCAAATGTCACCACAACGACTGGTCCTGTGGGTCTATCATCCATCGGATTCCCGCGACTCCCACCAAGGCGTCGGTCCACATTGTGGGAGTCCTTCCAACTCTACGTCTTCTGGACCGATGTTCCACAATAATACCAAAACCATACCTTTAGTATTTTTTAATGATACCTTATAAAGTTATTTATTTCAAGTAAAATACAAGCATGTTTAAACGGCAATGTCCAGTTATGCTGGAAGTCGACCCCAAGATACTCAGGACCTCGGAAAAGGCAATGCAGATAGACAATGTTGACATTAATAAGACTTTCTTAGATGTAGCAAATAAAAATTGAAGTCAGCACATTGTATAATCTACAGCCATTAATGCAAAAGCAGTTTTAAAATAATCCTTTTAAGGTAAACAATGGTTTCATAATTTTTTATACATAATGAGTGATAACACATTACAAGAGTAGGTACATTATATGAATGTGAATGTTAACATTCCAAGAATACATTATTTAAAGAAATATTTTATTTAACCATGAAGGTGGCATTGCGTTAAAAATTATAAGTTAAATTTTAAGGAACACTTAAGATAAAGATAAAGATACCGGGCTGGTATCCGCAACTCCACGTCACAGCGCGTATTTTGCGTATGGGCTATAATCTACCACGCGGGCCCAGTGCGAACTGGTAGATGTCACATGTCTTCGAATTTTTTGGTTCTAGGACATGCCGGTTTCCTTACGATGTTTTCCTTCACCGTTTTTGAGAGCAGTGGTGATGAAATAAATTACACAAAGTAATGCGCCTGCCTGGGTTCGAACCCACGACTTACTATTCGTAAGTCGGGGCCGCCACCACTGGGCCACCGCTGCTCTCTAAGGAACACTTACTTAAGTATTAAAATTAATACTATGTTAAACTAGTTATCCAAATATTGTTGGTAAACTTAAGTTTAACAACTTTTAAATAATTAAAACGACTTTGCGTGTAATTAAATGCTATTATACCAATGAGTTTTCTCTTTACTTACTAATTCATTAACATACTCTGGGATCTATTTACGAATACAGTGTGTTAGGGACATCAACATACATCCTGATGAGCACAGAATATAGATCCCGACCCTACAGCATTGAAATATTCATCTAGTACTATGTAGTAAACTTCTAACCTTCACCATATAGGAAAATTTCACACCCCTCTATGCCTTTTATATGCTTAAAAGAGATCAAACATTTTTACATTACATACAGGGAAGCACACCATAAGGCCAGTTCCCATAATAGTTACAAATGTAGTCACAATCTCATTTAATAATTAAGAATGTAGGAAAATTAGAAAGTACATGTTTTAGCGCATAGAAGTAAAAAGAAGAATGCATTGCAATGCAGTTAGCATTGTAAAAAGTATGTAAATTACCCCTCAGGTTTCTAAGGGCTTATTATACTAATAAATTTGTAGGATCATATCTAGGAACAGTTAGGAAGCAAGAGCAACCAAGCATTAGGTACCTGAAATGGGATACAATCCGTGATTACAGCTACCGATTTCCTAGTTTAGTTAGACCCATCTCAATAATCTCAACACAAGAAACAGAACTACACAAGTGTTTAAATATAAGGAGGAAAATCAAAAGGAAATACCAAAGCATTGTGGAAACAAGACATCTATAACAAGAAAATGATTATTAACATCAAATTATGCTGTCATTAGTACCTCAAATAAGCAATTACATAGATTTTTGTACGCAAAATACGCGCTTGGTCGTGGAGTTGCGGACACCTGCCCGTTAAACCTAAGCAATTACATATTTTTATTTAAAAGTAAGTTTCTTCCTTCTCTTACGTCTTAAAACTTGTGACAAGTTTATACTTATACTTCACTGATATTGCTTATGTAGGATAATACGTAATTCTCAATGCAATGTCTGTCACTGTCTTTTATATTGAATAATATGAGATAGCAATAGTGCACTTCAAAACAAATGTTAAGATGACTAAGTTATGCTATGAGCAAGCAAATCCATCTTTTCAAATATTTAAATTTCAACTATCATGGTATTGATAGCGATATCAACTGAAGAACAAAAAGTTTAATCACATTTTACAACATGCTTACATTATCAATGACCGATAAATTATTGTTCTTTATGACACATTAGGCACATAACATGCAATAAAATGACCTTCATTACCTATGTGTACTCTGATATGGACATAAAGCATAACACTAAAATTTAATGGTTTAATAACTTATCTAAAATCTGACAGATGGCAAACATTACACAAAAACTACGAAGGCAGTGAAGATCTTGTGACTTGACTTGACTTGATCAAAACATTGACGTCGCAAAAGAAACCAGTTGCAAGCTAATGTGGCTACTATTTGTCGTAACAACACTGTTTGCTACAGCACACATTATACGCGGCTACTGAGGCGCTCACTACATAACATTTTCATACGAACATATTTACTATTGTGCACTGATTTGCATGTCGCTATAAACGAGACAATGTAAAACTTCGAGTAACATGACGTAAGGACTAACAATCGTACCCAAGTGATAAATAAGACCACTAGAGTATTAGGAAATAGTACTGGAGGCTTCAATACTCCGAACAATAGTAGGTAGTAGGAAAATCAAACAGAAACATTGACTGAATCACCTCAATTTATGCCAACAAAGAATGACAACTTCTACAACGCTATTCATAAATACCACGCCTACAAAACAGATAGTCACCATCTGTTTATCATTAAGCATTCATAATAGCAGGTCAAAGTTTAAGTTATCAAGTGAATTAACAATCTATCAAGGAATAATAACGAAATATGCTGTTGACGTACCTTTGGTTTATAGAACCACTTTCTTAGTGACTCCATTGGACCTGTCTTGTATAGCAGCCTCATATGAACGGATCACTGCACATCCACACACATTATAAAAATGAAATAGCACTAATGATCACTACGCAAATGAAAACAGAAACTTGATTTTCGTCAATATTTACGTCAAATAACACAAACGGCAGACATGTTGCCACTGACCGCGTTCCGTTGTCCGTTCACGTTACGGAGTGAATGACATGACGAACGTAACTAAAATATTTGAGCTAAGTGAATGAATGAAAATTAGTGCTGTGCGTTACAAATGACACTAAACGCTTTTAGTATTAATAAGAGCCAAATAGTCAACACGATCCTAGATTCTTTATTTTAGAAAACAACCATTTTTTTGTTTAGAATTTTGAAATGTTTGGTACTACAAACGACGGCTTCATTATTTCTAAGCATTAATACTACAGCGCTAAACCTAAAAGGGCTGAGACACACCGGAATTTCAGAAAAGCCGCGAAGAATTTCAGTTTCAAATTATTTTAGACTTTATCCTTAATAATATAATACTTATGCATATGTCTAGGCTTGCGAAAATTTTGCGTGGGGAGTCGGAGTGCTCGTGTCGCCGCGGGTTTTTTGCTTTTCTCTAGCGTATCGCTTGTAAGTTAAAAGATACAGTTCAAAATTGGGAATGACAAGTGCGATGATGACGTTAGCGCTAAACTTCTTGAACACAGTTATAAAAGCAAACTTTTATAACTTGTACAGCATATTATGTTTCATGTGTTCTATCCTGCACATATTGGCATTTTTTTAAAACTCTCGGTTAGGAATGCTTAAAAAGTTACAATTCAGTTAACAATTCGATTCAAATCGTTTATTTTTGTCGATTAATGATATTATTATTCTGTAACATCTTTGCATTCATTCTTGTATCACTCGATTAAATATGTATAATCTGTGGTGATGAAAGAGTTGTATGTACCATAAGCGCGGGAAACAAAACTATGCCCTAATTTTATTTACCGATTTACCTACTTGAATATTTTGAAAAACATTTGCATTGCCATCGATACAATCATAAAACATAATGCAGTTAGTATCACGGTATCACGGTCTATGGTTATTTTGTAGCAGAGATTTAAAGGTTTCGGGTACCTACCCAGGTTTTTTGTACCTAATTTAAAAAACTCCAAAACCATCATAGAACTCCAAAGAGATTTAAAGTAGGTAAGTAGGGTAGACCGGGGACAATTAAAACAGGTCATGATTGCAACAACTTCAATTTCTCGTAAACTATGGTACCTACGCGTGTGATGCGTCGTTCGTTACATCTTCGGCCATGTTCGGTTTTTTGTTGAGCACGGCTCGAGTGAGCGAGTGACACAGTCGTGCACAGGACACTTCGAAGAATTTCGCGTCAAAAAATAAGTAGGTATTTCATATCTTTAACTTTTGTGGTTCACCCATTTAAATCTTGATTTTTGGCAGTCTTCCTTATTTTGAAGTATTGTTTATCTATTTATGATTGTTTTTATTACTGTTAATTAATGTTTAAGTTACTAGATATCAAAATATTGAGTATTGAAATAGAGAATGTGACATGGGTACGTTTGAAACGACCTATCTGTGGACGTTTGAAACGTTTCAAACGTCCCCGTATTTTCCGCGTTTTTATCCGACTGCACAGAAAAAGGTTGTGTTTTCTAAAGTGTCAATAACTAGATAATAAAAATTAAAAAAACACCAACTTTTAAAAATTACGGTAGGTACCTATTACGATGAAAAAAATAATTACCATATAAACCACAAAAGTGGTTTGGTTATTTTTTGTTTGCTTATCAGATAAAATCACATTTGATAGGCAACCCAATTATTCTGACGACCCTAAATTTGAGCCCACGACATTAAGTTTGATCTATTTTTTCATTTTTTTTTTTCTAGAGATGCTCAGAAAACTAAAACACGTTACAGACAGAAGTTCCTAGAACATAATATTTGCGTATCAGCAAGCATATTAGTTTTTTAAACATAAGTACCTATGTTTGCCTAGTCTTAGGGTATTAATACAGGGTAGTATAGGGTATATATTAAAAAACTATTCTAAGTGTTAAATACTTATTATTAGCTACATAAGTTGATTGATCTCCTCTGAAATTTAATTTCACAAGAAGACAAACCTATACGGGTCAATATACGATTGTTATGATTGAAACATTGATAAGCTGGAAACATTGTCATGATTGGAACATTGTTAAGATTGAAACAAGCTGTTTTGTATGAGACTGGATTAACTTTTTTTCTCCGCCATGTAAGTGCTATTATACCATAATAGGATATTAAGTCTTGTAAACAATGTGAAATAGTATACAATAGTACGAATAAGAGCACTCAAATGATTTAAATATGAGATATTTTGAGTTGTTTATATTGAAGATGTTTTTGCATTTATAATTTTTGAAATATGAATGTTACGATGACGGTCTTGTTACGATCCCAATAAATAATTTAGTGCTATGTTATCTTATTAAGATTGATTAAAAAGCTCCAGTAGTTCCTAAAATATTTTCAGTGTTTCAATTACCCCTACATACTGTTTCAACCGTCCTTGGGATGGGGTCAATAGAACCACTGCGCCCGGTCTTCTTTAATAGCTGATTGTTGGTTAACTATTTGAAATAGAGATATAGATCATGTTTAATTTAGGAACTAGATAACGACCCCTTCAACGATACAAATATGAGGGATGTAGGTACCATAGAAAATTTACTACACACGGTTTAAGTAAAATTGTTTCAATTGTCCCCGGTCTCCCCTATTAATGACATGTCTTTGTAAAACTCAGACCAGAATGATTATTTGGTAAACACATAAACGGTCTGTAAAAAACAACACATTTAGAATTAATATTGTGGTTGATTCCACGAGAAAAGTAACTTACATTACAGTAATAAAAGTTCTTATAAGCTGTATTATTTTGGTAGGCCAGGCAACTAAAACTATAGTTTTACTACTAACTATATATTGAAATAGGTTAATAGCGCCATCTGTAACGGTGCCAATGAACTACATAGCTTAATTTGTACAGTACAGTACCTGCCTATAGTCTTGTTACATTGCGTGAGGGTTTTCATAGTTTGCTTATTAGTACTCATGACAGCCACTAGTTCATGGCGCTAGACTAAACTAAATATAACCCTTAGACCTAGTATAGTAATAGGTGGTAATAGATTAGGAAATTTTGCCTTAAATGGAATAACAGTTGGTGGACGGATAGAAAATACCTACAATACCTATGTTCTTTTTTATAAGATTCGGATTTAGAGGCAGACTTGGGTACCAAATGCCATCATAGGAATTTCCTGCCAGTCAACCTTTAAGTATGTTGTGAGGCAGAGAAAAACAGTGATAGGCAGGCGGAGATCCAGGCTTCATAAAAGGTTGTGGTCACTCAAAAATTCACCAAGCGTGAGTCAGACTAATTTTTCCTTACGATCATCAGCACATCAAGTTACCCCAATGTGTCAAATTTCTTTGATGGTTTTTCAACTTTATTACTAACACAGTAAGGTTCACATTCAATTGAGAAAATTTGAAAGTTTGGGGTAGCTTGGTTTGCTGGCGTCTGTACATTGCATTCATACCAAGGAAATATTTTTAGGGCCAGGCACAATTTTTTTCGGTAGGTACACGAATGCATAGACAAATTAGTCGATAAAGTAGCAAAACTTTTAGATGGGGGTGCAAGGAGCTTCACTGTACTTCGCAATATCTCAACCGAAAGCTTGAATAAACATGATTTATATATATTTCTAATAAAAATTGATGTTAAGGTGCCTCCGCGAGCCAACAGTAACAAAAAAGAATGTTATGTCGAAAATTTTAGCTTTCTACCTCAGATCGGTTTGAAGAAGGGCATCTCTACGGACTTGGTTGGCATCCTGGGTGACAGCCGACAGTGGTTGACCTGGAAGCTCATGTGACTTCGAAATTGGTGACCAATTTTCTCTGATTGGGAGTCAAAGTCAAAGTCAAAGTCAAATCATTTATTTCAATTAGGCCTGAAAACAGGCACTTTTGAACGTTATACTTACAAATAAATTAAATTAATATGTTTCTAGTTGCACATTCCAAAAGGTAGTTTTGTATTGAGAAGAATGTGCAAGAAACTCCATACTTACTCTTTTAAAATAGATTTTACAATATTTGTATACATAATCAGATTGTATGTGAGGACGATGTACCATGAGAAAAAAAAAACAGTTATCCTGAGATAGGTGATATAAAATAAGCAACGCGGCTGGTAATTGTATGAGCGTATTGAAAGATACATGGTGCTCACATATTTACATAATATTTAATCCAAAGTTGATTATTAAAAAAAATGTAATAATCATGAAGTTAGGTACTTAAATACTTACTTAATGTTTAAAATCTCATTGAAATAGTAGGCGTATTAATCACTCTATCAATTAATCAATCTAGACGTAATCTACGTAAACAGTCTCCAATGTGCTTTGTTCCTTTTGTGTTCGATAGAACAACATTGTCGTCATTCTAAAATGACAACATACCTACGTATAACTTAACCTAACTTGCCATACCTACCCTATAGCTAACCTAACTAGCTAACCTAACTACCTTACTGAAGTGCATTGATTTTGAAAGATACAAAATACATAATTTTAAATTGAACAACTGCGCTGCGCGTCTCTATGTTACATACAATACTAGAGTAGGTAGTAGTATTTGAAATAGTAGTAGTAGGAGGTAATAATTTAACTCCATTGGTAAGTACTTCATTCATACATAAAGTACTACTTTGTCTGGTCTCTTGATTCTAGTGGTTAGTTCTGACTGCTATGCTGGAGGTAGTGGCTTCGATTCGTTTTAGGGTTCTACAGTGCCCACAACGGTGGATCTACGCTCGATGGTAGGTACAATTTTAAATAACATAGGAAACCAAAAGGATACTAATACATACTTTGAGTAGGTATTAATAAACAATGAACATAAACATGAACGTACCTACGCTATAGATAAATTATTTAATGAAATGACCTATACAAAATTTACTTGCATGTCTTAACGCTATTTTATCTTAACGCTATATTTAATAAAGCGTTAATATAATGTATCTATATATTCAGAGCGTCAGTTTACTTTAAAATTTTCTTTTCGCAAGGCTAGCACATCAAGCTAGCCAAAGAGATTTTTAGTTTATTGAATGTCTTTGAAGCTAGCCCAATGTGTCAAATTTCTTTGACTGTTTTTTTAACTTTATTCCAACTAGAATGAGGTTCTTGTTCAATTGGGATAATTTGACAGTTGGGGTAGCTTGATGTGCTCGCGTCTGTATATTATTTAGTTACTAATTTAATACTCCAAGCACACTTATGTACAGACGCCAGCACATCAAGTTACCCAAATGTGTCAAATTTCTTTAAACGTTTTTCAACTTTATGTCAAACTGAATAAGGTTCATATTCAATTGAGAAAATTTGACACATTGGGGTTACTTGATGTGCTGGCGTCTGTACAGAGGCGGACTTAATCCCACATGCATGTTAAACCAGTCAACCTTTCTGTTCTATTTTAATAGAACTAAGTATTGATGTTAAACAGCTTTAATCTTGCGACTCCACAACTAGATAGGTAAGTACACCTACAAAAGATAACTTAAAACCCTTCTAAGGAACTGATGAAGAAGAAACTACGCCATTAAAGTACAAGGTAACTAGTTAATTATATGGTATATAATTGCACTAAGTATAGTTTCTTGTTACTGATTTACTGGAGACACATTCTCACAGTCCTCGACCACGACATCGAACTTAGTCTGTCACGTGTTTTATGGTCGGATTTACAACACTTCGGGTCGTGATGACCCAAAGTTAAGGTGCCTACCTCTCATGCACGAGGTTGTGGTTCAAATCCGGGCAAGTACCAATGTGACTTTTTCAATTCATATGTATCATTGACATCGGTGAAGGAAAACAACGTGAAGAAACCTAGTCTTATAGAAAGAAGTTTATAATCGAGGTATTCCTCGAAGCGCTACTATTTTGAGTTAGCAATTAAAAATATATATATTTTTTTCGAGGAAAAAAAAAACAAATATTTTTATATGCTATCGGGAGCGCTCCTGAGGAATAAAATTGGAGCGCCTCATTAGGAGCGCCTCAAAATAGTAGCGCTTCGAGGAATACCTCTTAAAATCATCAATCCGCTTTGAGCAAGCGTGTTGTTCAATGCTCGTGCCTTCTCTGTATGAGAAGAGGCCTTTGCCCTGCAGTGGGACAGTAACAGGCTGGTATAACTATTATTATTTATTACGATACATGGCTCAAAATACTACAATTTCTTTTATGAACTTCAGATTTAATAACAGTTATAAGATCATTTATGTACGGTGATCGACATTCACAAATAAACTCAACTGCGTTTCTGTAATATAAGATTTTTATTGTGGTTTTATCAAGCACGTATTTCTAACAACCTAGATTTTTACAAAACATTTATTAATAGGGGTACATTACCTGTAATATAAGAAACAACATTCAAAGCTTTTAATTTCACGAATATCGTCTCCTATAAAATCTTTACCTATATATTTTATCTAACACAACACAATGACATGCACAACGACAGTTGACAAGACATTCCTTTTATTCAAACAACCTTACAACCTTACAACCTTCATTGTGTCATTTTATTATTTAATCATAATTTACAGATAATTATATCCTTACATCCCCCCCCTTTAGGAAGTAAATTGTATCATACAATTTTACTGTATATCGTCTGAACTACCATATTCAGATGCAGGAGCTGGGAGTAGTTTAGTGATGTGAAAGAGATTCGATTCTGACTTCCTATGTCCTGTATTGACTCTGTATATTGAGTTTGACAGCTTCTCTATAATTTCATATGGTCCAATTTTCAACTCGTCCATCTTTCTTCTGTTTATTTTATTGCCATTTTCTACAAACACAATGTCTCCTTCATTAAACTCATAATGTTTTCTATTTCTGTCATATATTTTTTTATTGTAGTTGTGTGATTTTATACTGTTTTTCAGAGCCAATTTTCTATCTCTCAACAATTCTTTTTCTGGTTTTTCTTCTTTTAGTTCTTCTGGTATAAATGCAATGTTTTTTCCTTGTAACAAATACACAGGTGCAAAGCCTGTGACAGAGTGCTCAGTCTCATTATACTTTTCAACACATTTATGTGCTATTGTTGTCCATGCTATTTTTTTGTTTTGTTCATTTAAATTGCACCTTATTCTATTAACCAGGGTTTGGTTAAGTCTTTCATTAATTCCATTTGAAAAAGGTGCATTTACTGCTGTGAAAATAATAGGAATATTTTTTTTCTCTAAGAAAATTTTAAAATCTTTTGAATTTATTCCTGAGTACTGATCTGTTAAGATCATACCAACTTTATTATCTTCTGTGACATTTTTGACAAGTTTTATGAAGTCATTTGAATTCTGTGTTTTCGAATTGACAATGTATGCATATCTGGTAAAATGGTCCACTAAGAGGTGCATGTACTTCTTTGTTGATCTTGAGCCTCCGAATCCACCAATTGTGTCAATGGACATTATTTCAAAAGGATGTGTGGCTGGTCCCAGATGAGACATTAGTCCATATTTATTCTGGCCTCTTGATTTGTTCATAATGCAAGTTTCACATTCTCTGCATATTTTCTTTATATTCTGTCTTAAATTCTTAGCTGTGTAGTAAGGTGTAATTTTATTTTGCATTTGTTTAACTCCAATGTGACAATATTCTTTATGTATTTCTTTGACAAAGCTTTTGCTAAAGTTTTCGGTCAAAACAATTTTCTCCTTATTCTTGATTTTCTTGTAATATATTTTGTTTTTTGATATTAACTTTCTATTTTCTTTCTGTAAATCTTCATTTTTTTCTTGATCAACTATAATATCCTCTAGTTTTATCCAATTAACTACTTTCAACTGTTCGTCTTCGTTTTCATGTGCTTCTAATACTGGGTTTCTACTTAGACAGTCTGCTTCGAGATTATTTTTTCCTGGAGAATATTGTATCTCAAAGTCATATTGAGAGAGGTAATAAATTAAGTCTCCGAGTTCTTCATCTGTTCTCGATTTAATGTTCATTTTTTCCAATGGTTTATGATCAGTAATAACCGTAAATCTTTTACCTATAAGCCAATGTTGCCAATATTTAACTGCTTCTTTTATTGCTAGGCATTCTAAATAAATTGCTTTTTTTCTTTTCTGGACTTCATTTAACTTCTTGGAAAAATATGCAACTGGTTTTTCTTTTGCGTTTTCTTGTCTCTGTTTCAATACAGCTCCTACGCCTAGTATACTTGCATCTGTATAAATTATTATTGGTAAGTCAGGGTCAAATATTTCTAAAATAGGTTGAGAACATAGTAGATTTTTCATTTTTTCAAAGGATTTTTGACATTCTTCTGTCCAAATGAATTTTTGATTCTTCCTTAGTAAGTTGTGTAGTGGATCCAATGTTATTGCAATATTAGGTACATATTCATTATAAAAATTTATTTTTCCCAAAAACTGTCTTACATTTTTCTGATTCTGTGGTACTGGAAATTGTTTAATTGATATTAAGTTATCTTTTATTGGGCTCACTGAGTTGTTATGAATAATGTGTCCCAAATATTTCACTGTATCCGATGCAAATGTGCATTTTGAAAATTTCAATCTAAACCCTTCCTTCTTTATGGCTTCGAATAATTTTGTTAAATGGGTTATGTGTTCGGGAAATGATTTTGAAAAAATCAATATATCGTCTATATAGTTTACTGTGAAATCTGTAAGTTCATGTCGTCTTATAATATTACTCAATATCCTTTGGAAAATCGCTGGAGATGTCTTCAGTCCGAACGGCAAACAGGTCCACTGATAATGTCCGTCCTGTGTCACAAAAGCTGTTTTTCTTCTATCTTCAATTCGTAATGGTATCGCCCAAAATGCCGAATTTATATCAAGTGCAGAAAAATATTTGCAATTTCTTGTTTTTACCATCAGATCTTCTATTAACGGAAATGGTTGTGACTGCGGAATAACAAGTTTATTCAGATCCCGAAAGTCTATACAAAGTCTTGATTTTCTGTTGTCTTCTCTTTTGAATGCCAACGTTACAGGAGCAGCAAATGGACTGTATGATTCCTCTATGAGATTTTTCTCCAATAACTTTGATACTTGACTCTCTATTTCTTTCTTATCCTCAATATTGCATCTATAAGGTCTCTTACTGCAGTATTTATCTATCAATAAATCAATTCTGGCTTCAAAATCTTTAACAGTTCCAATATCATACTTATCTTTTGCGAAGATAGTTTTGTATTTTTCAATTAGTTCGTTAATTTTTGTTTCTTGTTCGTTTTCAAGTTTGTTTATTAAAATCCTGAAATTAGTTTCATCAACATGCTCATTAAAGTTTACAGTAAACTTGTTACAACTTTTTGTCTTTTCTTTTCTTGCTTCTATTTCCGGATTTTTATTTATTTTTTGTGTTATTTCCAGCTTTTCATTTTGGATTAACTTGAATTGTTTTATCATATCCAATCCAATCAAAAAGTCGTAGTTGAAATTGTTCTTGTTAATTACAAACACATTTACTTCTGCTTCTATTTCATGTATTTTTATTTTCAATTTTACTATTCCATTTGTATTTTTTACACCATTAATTGTAGTTAACTTCACATTCTGTGCATTATTTATTTCTTCATCTTTTAATTTAAGCAATTTTGAATTAATTAATGAGATGTTCGAACCGGAATCATATATTCCAAATGCATCCAATGTGTTATTTAATGTCAACTTGACTTTAATTAATGGTGGCACAACTAGTTTTTTTGGTCCATATCATTTAATTCGGTTTCTACTTCAGAATTGTTAACAAAATTGATAACATTTTGTTTGCCCTCATTTGTTTTAAACCAGCACAACTCTTCAGGATGATATCTGTTACCTTTATTCAGTCTTTTACAAATCTTGCATGGTTCTTTAATTTCGTTTGTTTTTATAACTGGATTGGTGACTTTTTTTTTATCAAAACTTTTTTTGTTAAGTAAATGTTCCAAGCTCTTGACTTCATTAAATAGATCTTTAGTTTCATTCATTTTCTTTCTATCAATCCTGTCCGTTATAAAACTTGGTAGACCTACTGCAATCAGATCAATCAGAGTACTTTTGTTTATAGTGCTGTCCATTTCTAACAATATTTTTTCTTTTTTTATTGCATAATCCAATAGTGATCCTACTTTGTATCTAAACTCTATTGCATATCTTATTGGTGTCCAACCTTTATTCTCGTAAGTATCACAAAAATCTTCCTTCCATCGTTTCCATTCTGAAGTCAGCGTATGTTTTATCAGCATAGAACTGTACCAATTCAAACATGATTTATCCAAAAACAGTCTAAAAATCTCAATTTTATTTTCATCCTCAATTATTTCTAATCGAGCACATTCTCTCTCAAAAATAGCCATCCATTGGCCTACATTCGAGTTTTCTCCTGTAAATTTGTCTATTACAAATTTGTCCGAGATCTTTTTCATATTCTGCTTTGGTAATTGTGGGTTGGTATTTGCCTCGTTTAATCCAGGTAAAATTAGCAATTCTTCTAGGAAGTAATTTTTGAATTGTATATTGTCATCATTATCCATGTAAATCTTTCTTAGCTCATCTGACAAAGTTATCCATAAACTCCGTTTTTCGTGTCTCCTTTGCAAAGTATTCCTTAATGTTTTAAAAGTCTCAGTTTCCATTAATTTTCCATGGTTTTTTATTGGCTGGTATTCTAGTGGTATACAGTAAACATTACCCATTTTTGTCGTTATTGAGGTTACCGCCAGTACATTTGTTTTTTGGTCATCGAAACTTTTAATTGTGAACTCAAACTTCAGTTTATCCATTTTTTTAAATTGATCTTTGCAAAGAATGTTGTTTTATAAGATCATTTATGTACGGTGATCGACATTCACAAATAAACTCAACTGCGTTTCTGTAATATAAGATTTTTATTGTGGTTTTATCAAGCACGTATTTCTAACAACCTAGATTTTTACAAAACATTTATTAATAGGGGTACATTACCTGTAATATAAGAAACAACATTCAAAGCTTTTAATTTCACGAATATCGTCTCCTATAAAATCTTTACCTATATATTTTATCTAACACAACACAATGACATGCACAACGACAGTTGACAAGACATTCCTTTTATTCAAACAACCTTACAACCTTACAACCTTCATTGTGTCATTTTATTATTTAATCATAATTTACAGATAATTATATCCTTACACAGTAATAAAAAGTGACAGCTTTGGGCCGGGATGCTGTAAGCACATACGGATTTGACATTTTCGACCAAATTTTCTGATTCGGACGTGTTCAACCGTGAACATACGATAGTTGCACGCGCCAACAATAGCATCACAGCGTCAGCGACACACATACGGTCCACGCGCCGGCAACACCAGCACACCGTCAGCACTAAGATGTGGCCTACTGAGATCTTCGCTTCATCGGCTCGATACACACACGACACACATGTAAATAGCCATCAATGTGTATTTACCACAAAAATTGTATATAATTAAGTTCATTATTGTAATAAAGTTAGTCATCAAGCTGGAGTCGAGTGTGATTTATCTCCTTACTTCCTCTTACTGTGGCCAAGACACCTTTAGCCATCATCGGTCCTATGAGTCTGTGGGATCGGCAGTAAGAAAACCATTTCCTGTGTACATTGCACGACGTACACAAAACCCTCTTCCTACCCAAATTCCGTCTGTCACCGTAGGTCTCCTTGTGACAGACTTCCCTCTCGTACAACCGACGTAACCTACGTTTGGTGTGGTTTGTATATGGTAGGCTGGGGCTAGGATAACTGGGGTGCTAGTTAGTTACTGTAGGGCTAGGTTTGGCGTCAGTTGGGCTTTAGGTATTGATCCAGGTTCAATTATCTCAAACGTAGTCACATCGTACACACTTGGAATACCGGCCGTACTAAGCTGTAAGTCCCGGTGTGTACAGGACGGACTATTGAGCATCATGAAGAGGGTAACAGACCACTCATTTGTCTACCTGGGTACGCCAATGATGTGCTCAGATACCTACCTACGCACGACGCCGCCGCGCCGCCGCCGGTAACTAGTGAGTAGTGTACTATACCTACACACATATCGTCTACCCACATCGTCCTTTCTAAAGAACAACATCAGGATACTTACTACTTTTTTCTAGGCAGTCTCTTTTTATTACCAGTCAAATCTGCCTCCTTAATATTATATCTCATTGCGTTATTTATTATTAGGCCCCGAGCAAAGGCCACGAAAAATAGGTTATTTAATTGTGCCTGGAGTTTCAGTTGTTGACGACTTAACAAAAACATGGGTATCAAACAATGATATTATAAGTAAAAAAGGGTACTTAGATAGGTTACCTAAACAACATTCGATCTCCAAAAACGGCACACTAACGCACGCAGCGTCCGTTGACGGCCCGATGCCGCGACGGGACACTGTGGTCGAGTGCGGCTAATTAGCCACATTTTAACGTGTCGCTTGCTGAGCGCTTATTATAACCTATCTACACCTTTTTACTTATAATATCATTGGTATCAAATATTATAACTTTAGTCACTAAATCAAGTGATAGAAGTAAACATCGACAAAAATGATACGCGAACCTTGAAATGACGTCTGTGGTCTACGCTAAATATTTTCTAGTACGTAACACCTACGTACGTTTGGGGTGTAAACAACTACATTGCTGGGTAAGTTGTAAAGCTTCAATACGTTTAATGTGCTTTAGAGATTGCCAGATTTGCCCAAATTTGGTAAGAATCAATAAGGTAGCTAGACTTTCGGTATTCTATAGGATATATTATATTTTGGAGAGTGTGCACGGGAATTACATGACTTGATTCCGCTATCACCTTTCTACCATTGGACAACCCGGCGTACGGCGAGTGTCCACCCTTACGTCGTTGGCACTCCCACGATTCCGACAAAGCGTTTCGCTTCGTCGTTTATACCGTGTACATTGAAGGACTGGAACAACTTGCCTGCTGCGGTCTTCCCGTCCGATTATAATTTGGATGTCTTCAAGGCTAGTGTGAAGAGGCTCTTAAAAAACTAGTGCACTTCATTATCACTGATTGCACCACTGCTTACCATCAAGTGGGGTTGCAGTCAAGCACTGGTTTATAATATAAAAAAAAGATTACCTAGGAAAATGTTTATACCTATTCCATAATCAATTTTATGATATTTCTGTAAAGACGCCAGCACATCAAGCTACCCCAATGTGTCGAACTCCTTTCATAGTTTTTCAAGTTAATAAACAGAATAAGCTGCATGTTCAATTTGGAAAAAAATACAGTTGGGATGGCTTGATGTGCTAGCCTCTGTCACAACCACCACCTTCACCTGTCCCGCTATTTGAGGTCTGGTATTGTCCCTTTGACATATTTCGCCAGTTCTGTTTGAGTCTCACGCAATCGAGCCCGTTACCATCATACCTCTCTCTCATAGCCTCTTGCGATCACGAGATCTAACGGGGATATTAACTTCTTGTGTTAATTTAATCGATATAACAATTATGAGTCAGATCAAATCAAAATAGGTTGTAGATCAGCACTTTTTGAACGTAAAAATTACATGAGACAGCCCCTCAAAGCCCCCCCTTCGCATTATTATAGACATCGGGAGATAGTCATAAGAATTGTTGAAACCAAGCCACGCAAATGTAAGATATGAACGCACTTCCGAACACCAGAGTTCTGCAGTGCTTTTCTGTAAAAATCACCCCGCGAAAATGAGAGTGAAGTGAAGGCGAGTTGAGCTGTCATTCTATACTAATGCTAGGCTTTGACAGTTCACTTCACTGGTGTTTTCACGGGGTGCCTTACTGAATCAAGCGGCTGTACATTATTCTGAACGGCCCATTGCAGCGTCCGTGGTCGTTTAAATTTTTCACTGGTTTTATTTTCTCAATTTTTTAGGCGATGTTTATAGCTTGTGGTCTCCATGGTTGTGTGTCTGTGTGTATAACTTGGACTGTGGGAGTACAAACGCAAATTTAATGGATTCCTTTTAAAAATCGGCAATACGTTTATACTCACCTTATAACCATACACCTGCTGATGACATTTATCGACGCCCACTTGTGGCAACGTGGGTGTCGATTGCATTATGTGAATGGGTGTTTGTTCTACTGTTGAGATCATAATTTTTTCTACATCTGTAAACAGAATGGAAGGACATCAACGCATTACCTGATAGCATAAGCTCAGAAGGCACATGACTGCAAAGCATTGAAAGTTCTCTTGGCCTTTTGGTCGTTTATCCTTCAAATTTTCTTGTTTTTTTTTTGTAATTTTCTAAATAGATTAAAGTAAAATTCACGACCGTAATAAATATGGTTCATCCGAATTATAATAATTATAATGACCAATGCAATCCTCTTAAATAAAGCCCATTAATTGACTTTTTCATGATGTAATCATTCGTTTAGAAGGTCACATTAGCTTCATATAACACACTGGTATTCAACTGCATGCGGTTAGACTGGAATCTGACCCCTGTATTGAAACAGGTCAGGCAGATGATGAGGCCAAGGTATTTAGGCTAGAAATAATCTCTATAAGATGTACCTAAGTAGAATGTTCTACGATCTCAAGGCCCGTGTGTTGCATGCAACTAGATACATAAAATAACGTAGGCTCGTAGGTGGATACCACAGAAATAATGACAACAGATTCAACGAAAGCTTAGCGACGCGATGCTCCCTTTGAACGTTACAGTCGTATCTATTTCAAATAGAAGATTATTTCGCTCGTTTGCCGTCGTCTGTCTGTTTTTCCATTATTACCGAATTGTTTTTTTCCTTTGACTAGCCCATAACGATGCTATTTTGAGATGGCATCTAACATACCTTTAAGTAGGTAGGTAATTAACTTTGTGATTTTTGGCTTCGCTAATTGCTTTTGCTTTCAATAAATTGGTCCCTTTCATTTTATTGTCTGAGTTTTAGATTGGGTGTGCTAAAAAATTATGTGGCTAGACTCTCTTATTAACCTGTTACTGTTTCACTGAAGGGCAAAGGCCTCTTCTCAAACAGAGGAGGCAAGAAAATTGTTCACCACGTTTGCTCAAGGCGGATTGCAGCAAATGCAAATTTAAAAACAGAATCTTGAATACATTATTTAACAAGATGGACAGCCCCTTTATTAGGCACTGGGTGCAGAGGCTTCTACCGACATGTGTTGAGCCTCGTAACCTTACTACCTTACTGAAATGCATTAATTTTGAAAGATACAAAATACACCATTTTTAACTGAACTATAACTGCGCTGCGTGTCTCTATGTAACATACAATTTACTTAAGTCCAGACAGTAAATATATCTATTTGCAAAGAATAATTGAAGTTCGTCGATGATTTCTTCGTTGATTTCTGAATTAGGAGATTAGAATTCTGATTATTTTATTTATTTATTTACTAGTATTTCACAAAAAACAAAAGTCTTTTCATAATCGGTTCAGTAGATCCAGAGATTACCCAACACCCTCACGTACCTACTCATAAACTTTACCTCACACTAATGCACACAGGTGGACAAGAAAATTGATAAATTACGGGCATAGGTACTATATTTACACCTTCTCATAGTACTTCGTGAAATACAGGCGAAATGATGTTATTATGTTAGATAGCTATAAAAACGTCGAAAGAAAAAATTGTCCCAGGAGTAATTTTATTATGAATTATAAGACCTTGCGTCCCACAAAGTGACGAACCTGTCCTCGAGGATTAAAAAAACAATAACACTGAAGGGAATGAGCCAAATTTCAATGTAAATTGATCGACGAATTAGTAGCCAATCCGCTAGGGAGCCAAGATTATTTTTTCAACTCTAACAACATTTTTTTTCGAAATTCAAAAGGAATTGTCACGTGGCTTCTCGCCCACCTCAGATGGAATTAAATTACTGGCATGCTTAGGAACTTTTGTAACCCTTGGGATTCCTAAATGAAGAAGTTTTTAGTAAGGTGTTGTGTTTATGGTACTTATTAGCGAAGTTTCAACTAGGTACTTTTGCATGCGCTCCTGGGGATATCATTGTGGCGCATTGAACTGATAAACGTGACTCTGAATTCTGTGGTAAAGTTGTTAGACAATGGTATATATTTTTGTAATGTAGCCTAGATAAAGGAATAAAAAAAATGGTTTTATTAAAAATCAATTTTGTGTAAACATACCGATATTTTATGAGATTGAAGTATCCTTTTAAGCAAAAGATGCCTATATTAGGAAGCAAATATACTTTTACTTACTTAATCAATAGTAATTTGAGTGAAATTGTGTGTGTTCTGTTGGTGCCTGTGGCGGTTAAAAATACAGGACCATAATCTGTTCTATTAACAACATGACCAGCTACTTAACGATATAACCGTTTTTACAATGTGGTTACGACGTAATAAATTATGCTTTAAATAACTTACCTAAACAGTCAGTAAAAACCTCTCTTACGATTTTAACAAATAGAATTAAAGTGAAGTGTAAGTTGCAGTAAAATTACGCTGAGTGCCTTCTTATATTGATTTAGTAATGCATACTGTTTCTTCTCTTTTTACCAAAGATTTGAAAAAGCAGCACAAAACAGCTGAAAAATGTTGGCACAAAAGTACACGTAAAAATTTCAATAATAAAGGCACTATAATATAACCCAGCGGTGAATTATCAAAGACTCGCATAAAAGAGTTAATTTATGGTTACAAAGAACAGTTTTGTGGATGAAAGATTTCGAGAGCCACGATCTGACAATTAATTTTAAGCTAAACAAACTAATTGGGGAAATGATAGGTTACTTTAAATGTCGAAGTCCCTTAAATTCGTTTGATGAAATGTCCGCCCATCGGAATACTTTTCCGGAGGACGAAAATATTTTTTTTGGCTTCTAAAAAGTTCATCTCGCTTCTTCACTTATCTTTCTAGTGGGTGGAGGCGATAAAATGTTTGTTTAAAATCATTTAAAATCTTTTTGTTAGACTCGGTCAAGGTTATTTTCTTGTTCAACGAAAGTTAAACTCATTTTGGGGCAATAATACCGGGTGCATTTCAATGATAAGGGGTTTTAGCTTTACAGCATGTAATGTATTTATCACTGATTGTGGATTTTTTTTTCTTTCTTGAATCAATAAAATTTTCAGTCAGTTCCTGGCTTAATAATAAAAGTCACACGTGTCAATACACAGTAAAGCCGTAGATGGGTGATCATTCTTCACAGATAAAGACAACTTCGTGCCTCGGAAATTGCAATCAACTGTTGGTCCCGACATTGTTGCCATTGCGGGAGTACCGTGGATGGGACTGGCACAGGGACGTGAAAATTGGTACATGAAAAGAGAGGCCTATACCCAGCAGTGGGTGAAGTCGGGCTGTGGATGATGATGATGATGATGATGTTGGTCCCGAATATCATTTGAGGATCTTTGACAGTCGTTTCGGGTAGTCAGAATCCCGAAAGTCTGGCAACCAGTTTTACTTAGGGGTATCAAGTCACCCAGTCACTTGGTTTTGCTGCTTTCGGTTAAAATAGAAGCCGACCCCCATCCTGCTACGGTATGATGAATTGTTAAGTCGGCTAGGTCATGAAGAGTTATCATTGAACGAATGATTATGATCGACAAATAAAAAAGGACTGTGATCTCTGAGTTTCTTTCGTTTTTGTTTCTCAGAATAGTCAGATAGCGAAACACTGACCTCAGCTCACAAGTTAAGTAGTGACATGTAAAAGTGTTTGTAGGAACAAAAGACAAATGTTCTATAAAAATAGTCTAAGTCATAGTAGTTTATTGATAAGGGATTCTGACAAGTCAGATGTACGGATTCAATATTTGTTGATAAAAAATATAAGTCAAAGTCAAATCATTTATTTCAATTTGACCGTTAAAAGACACTTTTGAACGTCAAACTTAAAAGTAAAAAAAAAATAAGAAAATGATTCTAGTTGCTCCTTCCTAAAGGTAATTTTGTATGGAGAAGAATGGAAAAGAAACTCCACACTTACTTTTTTTTTAAAAGGTTTACACTACTTTGTATACATTAACCTAAATTATTAAACAAACAAATAGTAAAAGAAACAAATAAATTGCAGTCAAATCACTTGTACAGTAAATAAAAAACTATTAAAAACACATTACATAATTACTATTAATACAAATGTCAAATAGTAGAAAAATACATAAGTAGGTACAAATAAAATAAACAATTAAATAGTAGATAGTAAAGATAAAGTAAAATAATTAACAAGCAAACACAACAACAAGCAGAATTTAATAGTTTAGCTACATTAACACACTAACAAAATGGGCCATTCGCATTAACAGCCCTCAGCCCCTTCAACTATACGCACCCAAAACTTGTACCTCACAGTGTAAGATGGTAACTCAACTTTAAAGTAGTTACCACTTTCTTACGCAGTCTCTGAAGGAATATCAACCCCGCCGCAGTTATTAATTAATATAACGCGTACAATGTCTCTAATTATACTCCACGGAATGATTAGAAGATTAGAAGCTATCCCAGTACATCATTAACAACCTCTTCATTATGATGGAGATGGTTTTCTAGAAGGGGTAGGAGCGCACTTGGTATGGAGAGACTTCATAGAAGTTCTGATTGACACTGTATTCTATTTTAGCTTCAGTGTTAGTCCTCAAAATACGGACATTTTGGCGTAGGCCTGTCGTAGACCCAGCGTAGAAGCGTAGCGCGGTTACGTGCGACGTAGCAACTTGATTGTACACTGCTACGCAATGTATGATAAAAAATAAGTTCCAAATTTAAAACCCAACTACCAAAAAATCATGAAATTAGTTCTTAAAAGTATGAAATAGAGTTTAAATTCTCTTATGATGTAAGAGATGTCCAATTATACAAGCATATATCCTTGTATTGTTAAATCTTGAAGTTCTGTTGGTATAGTGATTAGTAGCCCTGACTGCCGTGCTCGAGATCCTGGGTTCGATTCCCACCCAAGACAAATGTTTGTGTGATGAGCACCATCATTTGTTCTGTGTCTGGGTGTAATTTATCCATAATAAGTATGTATTAAGAAAATTTATAATTATGTTTATCAGTTATCTATTACTTACTCATAGCACAAGCTCTGCTTAGTTTGGTACTATACAAAGACATTCAATACCTATAGACCGGACATCACGAACAAACTTGTGTCTTGCTGGACACAAGCCTATGATTTTTTTTAGTACGCTCCGCTGCCGCTCCAATATTCAGATATTATTCTAGATGGCGTTACTGAGACATGGGATCAAAGTTTTTCTATGACATTTCCCTGACATGCCCGCTCTATAGTATTTTAATTCTTGTTGGGACTTTATGACATTGTGTGAAAGTTGTGAAATATTATGTTGAATAGAATATTCTTTATTGTACACCATAAAGACAATTTTAGAGTATTATTAATATTACCTCTTCATTTCTCCTATCTCATTTAGTTTAACATCTACATCTGTGGCACCCCTATACATATCATAGAAATTCGTAATAATTATAACATCTATGTAATTATCAATTCCATGGGAATAAATAATTATAAGGCAGAGTAGTTTGCAGTGAGTGTATTAATTAATTTGAAGACGTTAACTAATTATAAATCTGTGAGGGTTGATAATCATGTGTGTCAATAAAGTTCATTGGAATATTGCCCCACACTTTGAATTTTTCTTCGGTGCCAGACCCGGTACGACTACATGTAAATTTTACTTAGATTTGTTTCATGCGGGAATCGAACCCGCGACACGCATCGCCAACTCACCGCTCAGCTTCTGCGCCAATCGTAGTTCTAACAATTCCAATCCAGTTTATATCCACGAGTGCATTAAGCATCGTGAAAAACATGATAAAGAAGAGAAATTGGACGAGGAGTTGGTTCAAGAATGATGAAATGATGAGAAATTGAATGAGATATCAGGGGTCGCGGAAGTATCTTCTGTTCCATGCACCCCCGGCCCAGGTATGAGACGGAACACGGGGTGGTTTTAAGTCAATAAGAGTTTGACAGACCCCTTCACCCTCCCCGGGGCGGGGAACATCCATGAGGATTTTCCACCCCACAAAAAAAAGAATATGAGATAAAGCCACCTTACGGGCTCCTGACATTTGTAACTTGTCATCTTCTTATGCTGTGGTTAATGCCACACCTGGTGTCAGAGTTCTAATGCCGACCTTGAGCCTCTGATTTGGCTTCACATGTCGTCGACAGATATCTCTCAGGCATGTCCGTTTTCTCAAGATGTTTTCCTTCAAGGCCTTTCTCGCACAGGTCTTTTTATTTTTTTTTTACTTTAGTTTTTAACCTTTTCTTGTTGGTTCTTTTGTTTTATGTTCTGTGCCTCTTAATAAAGTATATTATTTCTTTCTTTCCTTCTTTACCGGTTTTGAAGCAAGTGTTAATCCTGCAATACGCTCTTCAAGGTACGTGCTTTGGGTTTGAATTCAAAACCTACGACTTCACAGCCCTCCGGTCACAGCACTAGGCTATCCCTGCTGCACAAAGCTCAAACGGTCCAATTTCAATCACTAGTTGACAAAAAAATAATAAAATAATACATCAAATCTATGGTCGTCCAACTTGTAAACAGAAACGTAATTTATGATTGCCCCAATATGATAATTGGTGCACGGTGCGCGGCGTTGAGAGGATTCTTCTGGAAACAGGTGACATAATTAACACACACATATACACACACGCACGCACACTCATCACACCACACACTTACGTTTCGTTACTCAGTCACGTTCGATGTTTATTGCAATAATTAATTATTCAAACTAATAGTGGTACTGAATTTAGTTCACATTTTATTTCACTGACGAAAGGTAAGTTAGTTATGTTTTGATTAAACATTCTAGTTCCTTCTGGAATGTGAGTTGTTTTCTGAATGGCTGACGTAAACGTGACGTCGATTTAAATAATTTCAACTAGAAAATATAACTATACCGGACGGTCTGTCGTTGTTTCCATGGAAGATGGGTAGGCCTTTAGTGTGGGACGCTACTTGTGTCGATACTCTTGCGCCATCCCATCTTCCTAGTTCTTCGTGCTGTGCTGGCGCTTGTGCTGCGGCTGCGAAGAACCTCAAGCGGTAGATATAAGATAAGAACCTCGTTGGAAATCATATTTGTGAGCCGTTAGGGGTTGAAACTCTCGGGTCGTGGGGTCCGAGTGCTCATAGCTTGTACGAAGATCTTACAAGACGCTTTATTGACACTTCGCGTGACCCAAGGGCTGGTTTTTACCTTGGTCAAAGGATAAGTATTGCTATACTACGTGGCAATGCTGCCAGTCTTTTGGGTACACTTCCAGTGGACAGCGATGCGGATGAGTTTTCTAGTGTATAAAGTTAAGTATTGTGAATAAATAAACCAAATTTTGGAAATAAAAACTATCTTTTAGAATTTAGGCCTTAACAATTTTTTGTCTGCAGTTATTAAATCATGTTGTACCTACACCATCAGTCTCACCTATATAAAAACTAAGCAGCGGCTGAGCGAATTGGTGCTGCGCTGCGTGTCGCGGGTTCGATTCCCGCACCGAACAAATATTTGTATAACTTTTCTAAGCTTATGTGTTTCTCAGTTTAAATGTTGTTAAAGCCAGTGCTGGATAAATTTCCAGCGATGAGATGATAAAAAAATAAACTAGATAATTCATCAAATTATATTTACTAACTTCATGCGTTACTGCTCACTGCTAGGCACACAGGTTTTTATACTCGAAATTTCGTCGCAAAATCCTAGATACGTAATTACCTGACAGCATTGGAACGTTAATTACATTCTCATATTTAACAGAACTTAGGTCGACGCCATTGTTTTCTTTAGTTTATATTATAATATTAAGGACTTGAAAAATTATAAGGAAAGCATCCCAATGCTAATCCCTAAATTAAATAAAAACACTGAGTGCACGTGTTTTTGGGCAGTATTATCAAACACGTCTTTGCTTTTAATTTGCTAAGTTTACATTCTAAACGAATACGAACTGTATTGTTGCACAAATAATGTTCACATTCAAATGCGACGCTTTCTTTACTTAGTTAAAGTTTGATCTAGAAATTTGGCCCATAAGACTCGATGTAATACGCGTGCACATGCACAAGCTTAGTTAATTTACAAATAAAAGGAAGGCTAAGCTAGGTAATATTTTTCTCCCATGAATAAAGTGAACTAGACTCACATAGCTTGCTATTAAAAAAACTTAGCCAAAATTATTCTCTAAGTTCATCGACTTAGAAAACGATTTAGCAATCCTTAGATCAAGTAGGTAGTTGACCGCAGAAATAAGCCGATCCGCTCATGACAATAAATTCACTAATCTTCTTCTTATCGTGTGGTTAGTAACTAACCTGGTGTCAGAGTTTTAATGCCGTTCATGGGCCCCTGACTTGGCATCACATGCTCTCGAGAAATATCTCTCAGGCATGCCGGTTTCCTCACGATGTTTTCCTTCACCGTTTTTGAAGCAAGTGATAATTATACAATCCGCACATGAATCTGAAAAGTCAAAGGTGCGTGCCTTGGGTTCGAACTCGAGACCTATGAATTGGCAATCCACCTGTCACACCACTAGGCTATCACTGCTGTATCACTGCTGTATTCACTAATGAAATATTCATCATCTTCCTAGCCTATGTTGAGGTACGCTCCTAGTCTAACTGGATGCGGGATATCAATAATACGAGTGCCTATCTGAACCCCACAACCATTTACTGGGTAATACGATACCCCGACTGTCTGTCAGACTTTCGGGTTTCTGGCTGCTCGTAACGACTGTCAAGGATGTATCAATGGTGGAACATATTGTTCAAAATCATCTCATGCTGTCAAAATCATATTTGATGCGCTCGTTCGTAGCAATCTCGAAACCAGCTCTTGTATGTGGAACCCACATGAAAGTACCTACAGAATCTTATTAGAGAAGGTTCAAAAAGTGTTCCTTAGGTACCCATATAGGCAGAAACACGGCTACTATTCCTATCTCTATCCGACAAAATTTTTACTAGGTTGCCTTGGATGTAACTCGCTTGAGGTAAGGCGAGCTCGAGATCAACTCGCTATAGCCTGTAAGACGCTCCGTGGCGCGATTGATGCTCCTGATCGGCTGGATGTGTTGGCGCGCTTCTTTATGCCAGATAATTACTGCCGGGGAAGAAAGCACAGGCTATTTGCCGTGCCTCCATGTCGTTCTGTCGCTCGTGCTAAGTCGCCAATACCTCGCACCCTGGCTGCGCTTAGTGATTTCTTGGACATTAATCCAACAAGTGATCTGTTTGCGGATTTTTTCTTTAATTTGTTTTATTTTTTACATTTTATCCGTAATTTTAGTTACCGTAATTGTTTAAACCATATTAATTATATAAATAAATAAATAAAACATAAAGAACGAAAGAAAAAGCATTTATTTGGCCCAAAAGGCACACAATAATATAATATAACATTAGCAAAAAAAGACAAAACTTAAATTAAAAGAAATTAAACAATTAAAATAACAGGACAAAAAAAATGTGTGGGTCCAGTTCAGCAAAAATGCCCGACAACCAGCTTCACGCTCGTTTACATACATCTTAACAATGAACGCAAATTGCAAAAAATACAAGAAAAATTAAAATTTGCGTGCCACCCTTGCACATCCACTTTAATGGGAAAAGTAATAACTTATACGAGTAAGTAACATTATTCTGCATTAGATAAAACGTTTACCAATTGAATAAAAAATAGGGAAAAACGTGAACATTTGTTTTTACTTCCGCGGAATTGATGAATGTCTAAATATCACAAAAACGCAAGCATTTTTTTACAATCAATATAGAAACGTTCTGCAAAGTGATTGCTTGCAAAAATAAGGCTTTGGGTTTTTCATGTTCTTCGTTTATTCAGTTTATAAGTTCATAGGTTTCTGAACTATAAGTTATGAAAAAGTTGTAGCAATTTTTTGTAACATTATTGCTAAGTTCATAGGTTTCTATAAGTTATGAAAAAGCTGTAGCAATTTTTTGTAACATTATTGCTAAGTTCATAGGTTTCTATAAGTTATGAAAAAGCTGTAGCAATTTTTTGTAACATTATCACTGAGTTCATATAGGTTTCTATTAGTTATGAATTTAAGCTATAGCAATTTTTTGTAACATTATTGCTAAGTTTAGAGAGTTTTGGTTGTAGATTAGAGTAGGCTATAAGATTGTTGTTTTTTGTTACATTTTAAGTGTTGTGTATATCTTCTTCTAAAAAATTGTCTTCTCTTTTGTAAATAATTTAATTTAAAGGCCGCACTATCGCATTAGGTACATACCTGTAATGATAGCTGTAATTTTAATAAATAAATAATTAAATAAGTTATGAAAAATCTGTAGCAATTTTTTGTAACATTATTGCTAAGTTCATAGGTTTTTGTAAGTTACGAAAAGCTGTAAATTATTATTTGTAAGTATTAATGGTGTACAATAAAGAGTATTCTATTCTATTCTATTCTGTAGCAATTTTTTGCTTGTAGCAAGTATCTGGCAGGGGGTAGCAACTGTCATAAGTGTCTGGCAATGGGTGACGAGATTTTTAAAGTTATCCCTAAGAAAATATAAAAAAATGACCTTTATACGTTACCGTACCCGTAAGGGTGTATAAAATATGTATATGGAAATATTGTACAGGCTATTCACGACATTATAGTAGTATTCTTTAATCGTCATCTCTCGCTCACGTTCGCGTGATTTCGCTCAAGCTTGTCCAGCCTCCAGCTGTTTTCGTTATTTAAGTTTGACTAAATAATAAAATATTTTAAAATTAATTTTTTGTTTTTTTTTTTATTTTGATTACGCAAATAAGATCAGCAACAAGTATATATACATCCCCATTTTTTTGTACTAATTAAAAAATAGTGGTGTATATTATCTCCATGGTTGTTCTTACTTGTATAGGGGACATGCACAGCAAAACTTTCAACTTTTATAAAATAACGAAGGTCTGGCCCTCGTGAGCTCTTAGTCTATGTATCAATCAATGTGCTTCCATCCAAAGGCAACCTGTAGCAAGTCGAAGCTCAAAATGGACACGAGGGGCGAAAGTGCCCCAAAGTCCCAATAGATTAGTAAGTCACTGGAGGGTATTGGTCCTATGGGGCGAATCAATACAGGATAGCTGTTCGGTTTTAAATATTTTGCAAACAGTAAAAATGTTGACCTTGGTATATTTATAATAAACTATTGACGTAAAACAGTTAACATTTTATAGTGAAAAGAATGATAATAATCTTTATTCATTCAAATATTAGTACAATACATGTACAGACGCCAGCACGTCAAGTTACCCCAATGTGTCAAATTTCTTTGAACGTTTTTCAACTTTATGTCAAACAGAATAAGGTTCATATTCAATTGGGAAAATTTGACAAATTGGGGTAACTTGACGTGCTGGCGTCTGTACATTCAATTATTAGGCAACATCATTTGACTTCACAATACAAAAAAATTAAAAATCACAAAGTATCTCTGGCTTGGGGCCAGAGATACTTTGTGATTTTTAATTTTTTTGTATTGTGAAGTCAAAGTATCTCTGGCCCCAACACTAGGATTCCCTGTGCCGTGGGAATTCACCAAGACTTTATGAAAAATTAAAAGATCTCGTGAAGCAGGGCTTCCTCTCTACTACCCTTTTGCAGTGCCCTACAGGGTCCATAATGATCTTATTTATGAACTTACCACCTAACGTAACAATACATAAGGAAAACAGTAAAGATATTGAGTATATTGAAAGTATCGCTAAACAGCTGAGACAAGAGTTGAGGCTGAAGCTTGGAGTCTAGAGTAGTGACTGGTCGCAATAGCCCCCTAAACACCGAATTGTGGGTAGGTACTAAATGTTCACCTCTGCGTAAACCTAGGTGTGAGAAGAGTTGCTTCATGGTAGTCGTATTGTTTTGACTGTCCTGTTGGTCTAGAAGTTAGTGGCTCTGACTGTAATACCGCAGGTTGTGGGTACCATTCCCACCCAAGACAAATTTTTGTGTGACGAGCCAAATGTTTGTGTGACGAGCACGATCATTTGTTCTGTGTCTGGCTGTAATTTCTTTATAATATGTATTTTGAAATTATAAGTATGTTTAGTACCCTAAACACAAGCTAAGCAGAGCTTGTGTTTTGGGTACCTACTAAACATACTTATAATTTCTTGGGACTAGATGGCGTTGTGTGAAAGTTTTGAAATACTTATGTATTTATTTATTATTGTTATTGTCCGGTATCAACCCAGGAAACCCTTTCAAAAGTTTCGCGTACACTGTCGGGTCCCCTAATTGTTGAAAGGGACCAATTTCCCTTGATTATGTAAATATTCATGTATAAGAAAGGGTGGACTTCTTTTTGGCACTCATTAGTGAATCTAAGTAGGTACTGGTATTCACTAAAATGTTTTTCCAGCTACGAATAAAACAATGCTCAATGCTCAAGTTCATTACTCAAACAAATGAAGTAAACAAGTGCTTATTCGACGCTAAACTATTCCTTTTCACTAATAGATTGGATATTTTCGATTTTCAATGAGGTAGTACTATTTCTACCCACGTGGTGACGAATTGAGTATTTCTCTTCTTTTTTTTCTACAAAATGGATGATTACCACATCTTCAGACACATGTGGCTTTTGGGTTAAAATGATCAACTTTAATTTTAATTTATCGCTCTTAACAATCCAATTTAATGCAATTTTAATTTAATAGTTTAAAATCTAATTGTGTTTTTTAGATCTAATTAAAATCCAACATTATTTCAATTTGTAAAATAATTATAATTTATATGTATGTAATTGTGTGTAAAAGAGGTCGTGATGGCCCAGAGGTTAAGACGCTTACCTCTCATGCACGAGGTTGTGGTTCAAATTGGGGCAAGTACCAATGTGACTTTTTCAAGTCATAAATGTACTTTCTAAGTTTATCTTAGACATTGACATCGGTGAAGAAAAACATCGTGAGAAAACCTGGACTTATAGATAATATGAGTTTGAAATCGCCAATCCGCCGTGGTGATCAATGCTTGAGCCTTCTCTGTATGAGAAGAGGCCTTTGCCCTGCAGTGGGACAGTAACAGGCTGGTATTATTATTGTTATTATGTAATTGTGTATTATCAAATTGAATAAGCTTGCACAGAATTGAATGTCTAAGTATATAATTTGTAACTGTATAAGATCTTGTTAATATGTCGTTGACCTTATAATAATAAATAAATAAATAAATTAAATATGTTTTGTAAAAGATGCGTCAATAGTTAATGGTTAATCACAGATCAAACCACGATAATTTGCGGAAAATTACTCGTTTATAGAGCGTGAAGAACAAATTCTTTGGTTTATTTATGTATATTTATAGGTAACATTCGTTCAATGTAATACGTTAATCATTCCGTTCATTCAACTGTCATTCTAAAGGTTTCAAATGAAAGGTTTCAAATTAAGAGTCCCGAATGTTCTCAATGTTCCGTGCCTACGTTTTGACAGCATATTTTGTTTCTTTTCCTCTTGTTTGATCTGTGACAATAATGCATTAAGGGAAAGAAAATAAAAGCAGTTTTTCAGCGAGATAAGTATTAATTTCACTATGAAATTAATACTTATCTCGCTGAAAAACGCAAAATTGCAAAATTTAAAAACACAGTTACGATGTGAAATATGAGTGAGTAATGTTTCTGACAGCCCTGTTGGAACTACTAATGTCTTGACCGAAAAATAAAATTAACATTGAGATACTTACATTTCTTTTTTGGTTATTCCAAACTATTTAATGGTCCTTTTCTCCGCGGTAGGTATCGGAAATTGCACGCTACACACGAAGTTTGACGAACGTGCATGCATTTTTTCATTTGTATCTTCGAAGTTTTTAACAGAAAAGGGTTGTTACAAGAAAAGTAAAGACATTTTCTTTCCTTCTTTCAAAATTGAGTGTGGAAAGGGTTGAGTTAGTCTTTAATAAAAATTATTATTTCACGTTTGGGCGCGCGATGCGAAGCTAACCGCGTACGAGGCACGTTCTACAATGATGCCATAAAACGCGTGAAATATTATTTTATAATTAATTTTTTTCTACATAGCACGTCGTTTGAGGATTAGTTTAACTACTTTTTTTGTATGTAGAATACGTTAATAGGTATTTTTTTTAAATGTTATGTACAGCGTTTTGTTTATAAATAAGATAGATAGGCAAAACTTACTACCTAAATGACTATAGTACGCTCGTAGTCGTCGTTATGCAGTTAGTGTCATATTCTTTGGAAAAAGACGTGAGTTTATATTTTGATAAGAGGCAAGTTTTTAAAACATTCGATCGACATTTAATTTTGTATATTAATCGTTGGTCCCAAAATACAATTTGATGCGTCCCTTACAATGTGAAGGCAGAATTATACAATTCTTAATTTCTAATAAGACATAAAACAACAAAGAAACAAAGAAGACTATGAAGGTTGACAAGTTCAAGAGCACTGGTGCCATAAATTAAGTTATGGTCGTTTAAAAAATGGAACCATGAAAAATTACTGCTGTATCACTTTATGGATTTCATTAAATTAAAAAGCTTACGTGTCGTCACTATGACAAGAGATTTTTTTTAATTTTATGGACTTTATTTGAAAGCTAAATTAAGTAGGTATTTAATTACCATTTTATAGCTAAGTGGGTCATGGACCTTTGGAGGGTCATGGTGGACTTTAGCGTCACGGAAACGCCTCAACGGCTGCTGTTATTGGTCAACAATTTCAATACATATATAGATAGGCACAAACGTTTAGAAAAAAATGTAAGCTTGAAAAATGATACATCATAATTTAATTAAGAATTAGCCCCTTAACAAAACTAGTCCATATCTAATTAAAAAGAATTAACTTCGAAAAAACCCATGAATTTGTATCACTCTTCTTAATTCACCATAGACAATGAAACTAAAGTCATAAACATGGAACGTTTAAACATTCACGGCCAAAATTATAACGTTGCCAACCTACGATCATTGTATAACAGCCCGGTTCTTATAAAAGCGGACGACGGAATACTGAGGACCACAGTCAAGCCATACCTTCCAAGGAATCGAACGGTCTGAGAGAAGGAATCACCGAACTCATTTTGATTTTGGAACACCATTTGTTTTTAAATTACATTCCATTCTGTGGAGTTTGTGACGTCGCCGGTTTTGATTGGTCACTCTTAATTAAACGGTGAGTTGTTCTTTTTTTTCGTATTTTGTATTTCGAAGGAATTATTTTGTGCATTCATTGAATGTTGGCGGATTTTTTAGTTTTTTTCTTTCGTTGTTAAACCCATGGTTTTTGGTTAACCTAATAATTGAAGTTTAGAACCGAAAAAAAAAGTGCGTAACATTTAATTTTACTGTCATTTACATACAACTGAATTACTGCAAGTTGAATTTCCTAAATAATATGTAATTTGTGCATACCAAGTTAACTGAAGTCAACATATTTATTTACTAACTCATAACACAGTTTCATATAAGCAACATAAACATTGCAGATTCTAACGTTGCATCAACAAATACAAATCCGATTACTATATTTTGTTAATAACGAAAGTGATATAAATATTTACATTCTATAATCTAAATCATACGATAAAAAACAAAACAATCTGAGATAAACAACAAACAACGGCTTGCAATGTATTGTACAGATACAGACGCCAGCACATCAACCTTCCCCAAGCTGACAAATTTTCCCAATTGAACATGAACCTTATTTTGTTCAGGATAAAGCTGGAAACCTATCAAAGAAATTTGACACATTGGGGCAGGTTGATGTGCTGGCGTCTATACATTCAAAGTAGACTAATAACTTACTTTCTTGCATTTCAAAACACAAACTTGCATCTTTTATGCAGTCAGAAGCAACATAGGGTAAAGTGGTCCTTACATACCCCTGTATGTATTTTTCTCAAGTTCATCAGATGTCTATGAACCTTATGATTACAACCAATGATATTATAAGTAAAAGAAGGTGTAGATAGGTTACTTATACAACATTCAATCTTTAAAAACGGCACACTAACGCACGCACGCGTCCGTTGACGGCGCGACGCGACACTGAGGTCAAGTGTGGCTAGTTAGCCACATTTTAACGTGTGGCACAAGAAAAAAAAGAAAAAAAATAAGCAAAAGAAGTATGTAAGAAAGTTTTTTTTTTTTTGGCAACTGAGCCGATGTCGACTATTCTGCCAGCGTCATATAATAAAATATTATACTAGCACCTCGTTCGTGACTTCCTCAGCATGCATTTCGAAATTTAAAATCTCCTCCACCCCCTTTTAGTTTAAAAAAGAAAATTGGCTATGGTACTCCTACTCACAAATAATGTGGATACCTATCTATTGGTAAAAGAATTTTCAAAATTGGTCAGTAGATCAAGAGATTACCCCCTACATAGTCACAAACTTGCAATTTTCACCTTTTTAAAATATTAGTTTAGATAACATTGAATGTTATCATCGACAACGTCATTTTCGAAAAGAGAATTTCCAATTTTAAAATCATTCCAATTGACATTACGTTGACGTCAAACATTAGTGCAAGACACGCTGTACTCTAAATATAAGAACAACTTTTAGCATTAGCACTAAATCCAATATTCGTGTACATCACTACAAGTTATGTTGAGATTAGAGTGGTCATTTGCAAAAGTAAGTTAGTCTTCACTGACCAGACTCGGTACAAATTACTGTGTGAGTACATTGTGTGTAATAATTAAATATTATGGTAGCAGATGAGCTCTGTGGGAGTGTAAAGTACTCCTTAAAGGTTAGTCATTCTTCAAGTACCAGGTCTTGGTCCACGAAAGTCATAATATAGATTATTTTAAGGAGGTGAAAGTTTTTTTTAAATCTGTATTTAATGTCAAGGGATTTGTGTCATGCCATCTCGATTAAAACGAAATAGAAATCAACGTAAAATAATTTTAAACTATCTTCTCTCAATGCCCAGCTTAATATACGCTACTGGCAGACGTCCCGCGGTCTCACCCGCGTGTTCCTGTTGCCGTGGGATTCTAGGGATAAAAAGTAGCCTATGTCATCCGGGAATAGTGTAGCTTTTCACCAGTGCAATAATTTTTAAAATTGGGTCATTGGTTCCGAAGATTACCCCCTACATACAAACTTACAAACATACAAACTTACAAACAAACAAATACCTCTTTATAATATTAGTATAGATATAGCACTAGCAGACGTCACGCAGTTTCACCCGCGTAATTCCCGTGGTACCTAATACTGGGATAAAAAGTAGCCTAAGTCACCCTAGAGTAGTGTAACTTCCCAACGGTTCCCAAGAATTTTTCAAATCGGTCCAGTAGTTTTTAAGTTTATTTGTAACATACAAAAATACAAATTTTTACTCTTTATGAAATTAGCATAATTATTATACTCTCTCATGCACGAAGTTGTGGTTCAAATCCGGGCATCAATCAATTCATATGTACTTTCTAAGTTTATCTTGGACATCATTGACAGCGGCGAAGGAAAACATTGTATTGAAATTGGGACTTTTAGTTAATATACTAAAATTTAAAATCGCCAGTCCAGTTTTTAGCAAACACGATGATCAATGATGTTGCCTTCTCTGTATGAAGATAATCATAATCATTTTAAAAACTCATTAATTATTCTTTATATTAATTTTAGACATTAGATTAGTTATTATTTCACACATTATTACATACACAACCTTTATAATGATATAAACAAAATTTTAAGCAATACCTATTACAAAAGATTAAATTTAATACATGTCATGTATTTCAGGGTTAATTTCATAGTAAAACTTGTTAATAATCAAAACAACTCCCACTTATGAAAAATGTTGTTAGTGATTCACAAATTACCATATTTAAGATCGTCTGTCAAAACGTACTGAATCCAACGCCATACTCAAAAATCTGCTATTTTGACGTCACATCGCCCATCACGACAATTCCAAATAAAGTTCACATTCCATACAACACATTAGGGGCTGGGATTGCCCCAAGCTAATAATAAAGGAGCTATACAACCTCCATAGTTCACGCAATATCGTACCCGTCCGCTTTCCGAGTAGAAATATGATCACTTCATTACTCCTTGGATGTCGGGAAGAAATAATTGTGGATCCACCTGGGATCTACAGTGGCACATTGACTTTTGAAAAAGAGACTTGCACATAGAATGCCGATTCTTGTAATTTAAAAAGTTCAAAACCTAGTCGCAATTTCATCTTAGCGACAATCCAATGTCAAAATCTTGTCAAATATGCAGGGAAATTAGACGTGTACTTTTTGATAGACTGAGACGAAGATTAGAATTTGAACACTTGAGTACTTACATACTTACATAAACTAACATTGTTCTATTTCAGTTTATAAAGAGGTAAACTTTGTTTGTTTGTAAGTATGTAGGGGGCGATCCTTTGAACTACTCATCCAATTTCAAAAACATTTTACTGTTTGAAAGCTACATTACTGCCGAGTGCCATACACTTGTTAGGTTTCTTCCAGGCGAACGAAGTCGTGAACAGAAGCTAGTAAATCCTACTAATATTATAAATGTAAAAGTTTGTTAAGAAACTTGGATGTTTGACATCCATAAACTCACCACCACCTCAACCATTTTCCTATGGGGGTAGGCAGAAACTACTGAACACCACCTGCTACGATTTTTACACTTCTTTTGATTCGTTTAAGTTCATACATCAGAGTGCCTAGTGCGAGTTTGTTTTAATTTAACGCGATCGACACGTTCATGACGTTCGGCGCTCTGATTGGCCCGCTCCAAGCTTTTAACCAATCAGAGAGCCAAACGCGGTGAACGTTTCGATCGCGTTAACGTATAAACAACTCGCACTTAGGGCACTGGTCATTCACGAGTGCCGGTTGAGGGTACTAAACAGTTGAACTTTTTGAAGAACATCACAAACAGACAGGAACATCAGAGGAATTTGAAAGTTCTACGGGAATTGACTCTGAAGTCAGGTGTTTGATAATTTGACACAGAAAAAGTTCCACAAAGTTGGACTTATACAAAAACTCGAATTGTCATGTAAAGACGCCAGCACATCAGGCTATCCCAAACAGTTTAAATTTCTCAATTGAACATGAACGTTATCCTTTTGTTTTGAAAGTTGAAAATCTATAAAAAAAAATGACAGATTGGGGTAGCTTGATATCCTGGCCTATGTACCTTACATTATACATTATTTTTAGTTAGTAGATTACTACCTAATAATGAAAATATTAGTAAGGTCTTTCGTAGTTTCAAGGCGCAGTGGTTAAAGCCTCACCTTGCACGGATGCGGTAGCGACTTTAAATTCGGGCATGGAAACACAATTTAAACAATTCTTTCACCATTAGACTGCTAAATTATCACCAAGTTACATACATAGGTTATATTTTATTTACAAAAACACGAGAAGCGGAGGGAGTGTTAAATTTAGTTTTATTTATAAGACAGTAGTGTCAATGTAGACTGGCAAAGATATTATGCAACAAACATTTTGTTGTAACAGTTCTACTTCAAATTCTCCAGTACCTTAGACATCAATTGAACTCGTCCGCACCCTTCCTATCTTCCTGTAATCGTGTACAATGCTATTGTCTTATATAATTGTCTATTTTACGATTGTTCTTTAGTTAGTGTTGCTCCAGTTCAGATAGGTAACATGATTTTGACAGGTTTTAAGGGGATTGTCGCAAAATAATAACAGTTACACAGGTTTATCTAAGCATAATCTACGCGTACTGAGGTTGGAGCACTTGAAGCCAATGGATCGGACTGTCATTTAGGATTTTCCACAATAATATTTTTATAGAGTCAGTCGCTGCGAAATACTGGTATTTAACTTAGTAAAAAGGTGTAGATAGGTTACCTAAAGAACATTCGATCTTCAAAAACGGCACATTAACGCACGCACGCGTCCGTTGCCGGCGCGACGCGACACTGAGTTCAAGTGTGGCTAGCCACATTTTAACGGGTCGCTTGCTGAGCGCTTATAATCTATCTACACCTATTTACTTATTATACCATTGATTATAGCCTCATAATGATTACAGCCAGTCGATGTCCGAAAAGGCACGACTGGCTGTTCACAATGGTGTGCTGGTGCCTACACTAACGTATGGAAGTGAATGTTGGGCGTGGCAAAAGAGACATGAAAGTAGAATAAATGCTGTAGAAATGCATTCCTTGCGAAGTATGTGGGTGTAACAATCAATAACAGATTGAGGAATGATGTGATAAAGCAACGTTGTGGTTTAAAAGAAGATGCAGTAACAAAAATTGAAAAGAGTATGCTTCGATGGTTTGGTCACGTTGAAAGGATGGATGTAAGGCAACTAACGAAAGGTATTTACAAGGCAGATGTAAGTGGGAACGCCGGGAGGGGACGCCCTAGAAGGACATACATAGACCTTATTGGTGAGATTCTTCAGAAAGGTCAGGTGTATGACAACATGTATGAATGTAAACGAAGCAAAAGAAGTATGTAAGAATCGTAGCATATGGCGCTCTGTAGTTTCTGCCTACCCCCATGGGAAAAAGGCGTGAGTTTATGTATGTATGCATGTATGTATAGCCTCATAATGTGACTTTCTTTTGATAAAAGAAATTTCTTTTGAAATCGGTTCAGTTGATGCATAGATTACCCCTTAAAGCACCACAAACTGTGTATCTCTTTGTAACTTAGGAACAGATTGAGTTGTCGGAAATAAAAGTTAGGCAGATACGAGTATTGAGGTATGTATTTGTAGATTGACTAATTGTCTTAATTCAAACCAAACCCAAAAATGGTAAATTTTCAGGTTAGCCTTTTAGTGACGTCTTTTTATCAAGGCTTAAAGATGTAGTGTGCTTTATATAAGTGAGTAAGTAAATATTAATTAGATTTTCGTGGTTAGTTGCGTAAGATGTTTAAACGTGATTAAGTTTTACTATATTTGAATAATAGTTTTTGTTGTTGAAGTTTGTGATATCACACTGTTATTTTTTTAAATAAGTACTAAAGTAGCTTCTGTTTGCGACTTCATTCGCGTCAACTAAAACCTAACATGTCCAAAGGCACTAAAGATTTTTGAAATTATGTCACTAGTTTCGGAGATTAGTACCTAAGCCAAAGGCCACTTCTTATACAGAGAAGGCGCACACTGACAACCACGCTTTCTCAAGGCGGATTGGCCACTTATTTATTTACTAGCAGACGTCACGCGGTTTCACCCGCGTGGTTCCCGTTCCCGTAAGAATACAGGGATAAAAAGTAGCCTATGTCACTCGAGGATAGTGTAGCTTCACAACGGTGAAAGAATTTTTCGAATCGGTCCAGTAGTTTCGGAGCCTATTCAATGCAAACAAACAATCAAACCTTTCCTCTTTATAATATTAGTTTAGACTAGTTCGCGTCAACTAAAACCTAACGTGTCCAATGGCTCTAAAGATTTTTGAAATCATGTCACTAGTTTCGGAGATTAGTACCTAAGTCAAAGGCCACTTCTTATACAGAGAAGGCGCACACCGGTCACCACGCTTTCTCAAGGCGGATTAGCAATTTGAGTGAGAGGTGTAGGTTTTCCTTGTTAAACGCCACGATGTTTTCCTTTACCGATGTGTATGAGGTCTAAGTTAAACTTAGAAAGTTCATATGAATAAAAAATTACATAGGTACTTACCCGGACTTAAACCCATAATAATTTTATGTATGAGAAACAGGCGCCTTAGCCACAAACAAACAAACACCACTTTTTATTACTTTTTCTAGCCTGTTGTTAGTATTAGCTCTGGCTCCTATACCGGAGTTCGTGGGTTCCATTCCCACTCAGGACAAATGTTCATGTCGTGACTTCGTGAGCAAGATAATTTTTCTATTCTATGTGTATTTAGAATAGACATATAAGTATGTTTATCAATTATTTAGTACCCATAACATAAGCTTTGCTTAGCTTGGGACTATAGATAGCATTGTGTGAAAGTTGAGGAATTTATTATAATTAATATTAATATTATTGTAAAATTAGTAAAGAAATATAACACGACAAAAATCTAATTTTAATGTTTCAAATGTATTGGTTTTGGTTCTTCACTTCGACAAGGTAAAAAGACAGAGCCATAGAGTCTAAGTGTAAATTGTAATCAAGAATCAGTACAGCATACAGCATGTCAATTTTAAGATAGTGATTATACAGAAGCCAGCACATCAAGTTACCCCAATGTGTCAAATTTTCCCAATTGAATATGAACCTTATTCTGTTTGACATAAAGTTGAAAAACGATCAAAGAAGACACAATGGGGTAACTTGATGTGCTGGCGTCTGTACCTGCAGATTCCCAAAATTATTAGCTCTGTGTGACTTGCATTCACAAAGTTTCCTACAGTATTAGCCCTCGCTTTTACGAGGTGTCCTTGCACACAAGTTTCAGTGCTGAAAGCTTTGACAAGAAGTTTTGTAGTTTCGTATACTGTCGAATATTTTACTGTCTGTTTGGCCAGAAACAATCTAACTTGTCACATTTTGATTGTGAGATGTATCTTGTGGTCATGAGCACTGTGTTGGTGCTCCAGTGACACTACGCCTAACTTGGGGTTGTATTTAATAGGTCTAAGGTTTGGACTTCAAAAATAATTGTTTTTTTGCTTTAGGAGCGATTATTTCCGAAATTATTGACATTATCAAAAAATGATTTGATTAAACCCCTATTCATTTTTAAATACCCAACAATATATCACACGTTAGGGTTGATCTGAATTGAAAAAAAATCACTTCCCACTTTACATATAGGGGGGCTACCCTAATAAAACATTTTTTTCCAATTTTTATTTTACTACTTTGTCGGCGGTCACAGAGATTAAGCGAGGACGGATATTGTATACCTGCATTATTGGCAAATAAATGATTTGATTTGATTTGATTTGATTTGACAGACATGGCGAAACTATAAGGGTTCCTAGTTGACTACGGAACCCTAAAAAGGTTACCCACTACGAAGTTTTCTCAAGTTTAGGTAATTCATTACCTACATTAGTAATTTCATCATAAAATAACATAGTACATTTTTGCAGTAATAAGCTAGAAAATCAGATATTTAGTCTTACTATGGTATATACCAAATAGGCAGTGGCTCCATATCAAACACTGGTGTTCAGCTGCATTCATTTAGACTAAAAGTCGACCCGAACAAAGTTGGGAAAAGGCGAGGCAGTTAAAAATACTAGCCCAGATTAGAACCCACAATTGCAAGAGACGGTGGTCAGGACATTTTCCTCCAAAATATGTAATTTAGAAAAATTAAGCTAATGAGGATAGACATCTCCATAGCTTATTCTGACTGTGATCGTTAATTGGATCTCTAAGTTTCGAATAGTGACGAATTATTCCAAAACTAATATGTACAGGAGATTAAGTGGATCAACTTTCTTGATCTATGCTAGATAAGGTACACTTACAATATCAGCCTGTTACTGTCACACAGCCTTTTCATACTGACTGAAGAGGCACGAGCATTGATCACTAAACTTGCTCAAGGCGGATTGGCCTGTTGGTGTAGTAGTTAGTGGTCCTGACTGCTATGCCGGAGGTCGTGGGTTCGGTTACCACCCAGGACATAATTATGTTTGTATGATGAGCACAATCATTTGTTCTGTGTCTAGGTGTAATTTATCTATAATAAGCATGTATTTAGAAATATTTACCTGAGCATATGGCGTTGTGTGAAAGTTGTGGAATATTTACTTATTTATTTTATTTTTACGATTCATATTTAAATTCTTTTTTTATTCATTTTGTTTCCCTCTAGAAAATTCTCCTAAGTGACGTGCGTGAAATATATATATGCCATAAATGATAAATGTTAAGAAATTATATTTATTTCTGTATATAGGTTCATACAAACACTTTTACACGTGATTTTATAACTAGAAGGTGAGATCGGTGTTTCACAGTTTCACTATCAATTCTGACTACTCTAGGAATAAACACCGAAAGGAACTCGGAGTTGAATCACACAAACATTTGTTCCGTGCGAGAATTGAACTCGCGACACTCAGCGCTGCAGGCCTGCATGCAGCAGAGACACTGCGCCAACCCAGTTGTCTTACTTAGTTTACAGCGCGCCAGCGTCGTATATAAAGTCTTATTTTCCTCACGATGTTTTCCTTCACTGATGTAAAAATGTCTCATAACATAGAAAAAAGATATGAATTGCAAAAGCCACATTGATTGGTACTTACTACCACGTGCAAAAGAGGCATGCATCTTAACCATCAGACACGATTTTAATATTTTTTTCCACTATATTTAAGATTTTGTTTCCTTAAAGAGTAAGTAGTTTACGAAGCATATAGAAGAAGAATTAGATAATAATAATAAATAATAATAAAGTATTTATTTCACAAAAACATAGCATATTGCACTGTATACATTGTTGACAATAATATTTACATTATGATGCAATTTAATAGACTCTATCTTTTAAACTAGGACTAGCCTGTATCTTAAAAGATGAATTTGCGTTGCCAGAAATATGGTTAGATACCTACATGGTGCTAGAAATTGTACAGAGGCCAGCACATCAACCTGAAAGCTTGCATTTATTTATCTCAATGATATTGTTATTATTATTATTATTAAAACCTACCCCAAACTGTCACATTTTGCCAATTGAACATGAACCTTATAATGTTTAGAATAAAGTTGAAAACCTATCAAAGAAATTTGATGTGCTGCCGTCTGTACAAGTTCAGCATGTCTCACCGTATAATCGAAGAAGTTCAAACTTTAATCAGCTACATTGTTAAAACAATTACGGATCCATTAGTAATTTATTGGTTGGTCTACTTTTTCAGCGCTCAGTTTGAGAAGTAACGAACACAGAACCATAAAGACAGAGGTAACAAAACCAATATAAAATGTCCTCACATTCTACTAAAGCTCCGCATTATTCTAGGTCAGCTCAGGGTTGACGTTTGACCTGCCTATTGTAACATCCAAGTAACATTTTTATTGTGTGTCAAAAGCAATTATATTAAAGTAAAAAGGTGTAGGTAGGTTACTTAAACAACATTCGATCTTCAAAAACGGTACTCTTACGCACGCACGCGTCCATTGGGGCGCGAGCGACGCCACACTGAGGTGAAAGTGTGGCTATAGTTAGCCACATTTGAACGTGTCACTTGCTGAGCGGGTATAACTTATATCTACACATTTTAACTTATAATATCATTGGTTAAAAGCCCTTCTGTTTCTCTGTGACTTAAGAGCCAGCAATAAATACTGAGATAACTTCTAAATAAATGTTAAAAACATGTTTTTTATTAGATCTTCTCCCAAAGGATCGACACGCAAAATATTCGAAATAAATCAAAAACTTTTTTGATTAGGTTTTATTATTTTGGTTTATGGGATTATTTACTGAGATAGACTGGTTCGTTGATCTACACAGCTGTTGCAACGGCAATGGCTGTGCGTGTAGTTTTGGGTTCGATATCCAAGTCAGGCAAAGTAATGTAAGGCTTTTTTCAAATTTGAATCCGCACCAAACGTATTGAAGTCATATCATTTATTTCAATTAGACTTGTAAGCAACTTGTAAGTTTGACGTTCAATAGTGCCTTTCATTAAAATGCACTTTTGAACGTCAAACTTACAAGTTGAGTGGCAATTACCTAATGGCTAAGACGTCGGCCTGGCGCGATCGAGAGGTCGTGAGTTCCATGCCCACCTATTACACCATTGACGTGTACCAACTCCAGACACAAGCCTATTTTAATTTAGTTGGAGGGAAGAACTAGACTACTAGTAGGTAATGTGCAAATCACATTGCTACTAAACTTTAAAGAAAAAATTTGTTGACCTTTCCAAAAGATAGTTACGTCTGGAAAAGAATGGGCATGAAACTGACTGGCCTGTGGGTCTTGTAGTTAGTGACCCTACTGACTGCTATGCCGGAGGTCGTGGGCTCGATTCCCACCCAGGACAAATGTTTGTGTGATGAGCACGATCATTTGTCCTGTGTCCGGGGGTAATTTATCTATAACTAGCAGACGTTCCGCAGTTTCATCCGCGAAGGTCTCGTTCCCGTGGGAATACAGGGATAAAAAGTAGCCTATGTGTTAATCCAGGGTGTCAGCTAACTTCATACCAAATTTTATTCATCCATCCATCTATCCATCCTCACAAACTTGCCCGTTTATAATATTAGTAAGATATTTGGAAATATAGAAGTATGTTTATTACCTGTTTAGTACCCATAACACAAGCTCCGCTTAGCTTGAGACTAGGTGGCGTTGTGACCTAAAGTTTTGGAATAGTTATTCAGTTATTTTTATAAATGATTCTGGTTGCCCTTTCCAAAAGTTAGTTGTAACGTATGGAAAACATGGACAAGAAACTCCATAGGTACTTACTCTTCTGAAATAAGTTGTGGATACCCACAGTATCTTTGCCTACCTCTTTCTGAATAAACAAGCGTTATATTTACGTCTGCCATTATGTATGTTTTATCAAGAAAAATTCGTCCCACTTTTTATGTAAATTGAATTAAGAGTAAATTTCTAAGATCAGGTGGCGACGTGTAAATAACTCGTAGAAAAGACGTAATCCTTGAAAAGAAAGGTTACCTACTGTATTATAATAAGGCGTAGGAGGAAATTTTGTTGTTGATAAACATTTTTTCATTAAATATGTATGTATATGAATAATTCCACGTGGGAAAACCCAATAATATTTGGCTCGACCGGGAAATCAAACTCATCACCTTATGCTTAGCAGTCCCGCTTGCAACCACCATAGACTGGCCTGTTGGTCTAGAAGTTAGTGACCCTGACTGCTATGCCGGAGGTCGTGGGTTCGATTCCCACCCAGGACAAATGTTTGTGTGTTGCGCACGATAATTTGTTCTGTCGTGTCTGGGTGTAATTTATCTATAATATGTATGTATTTAGAAATTTATAAGTATGTTTATCAGCTGTTTAGTACCCATAAAGCTCTCAAAACAAGCTCTCAAGCTTAGCTTGGGACTAAATGGCGTTGTGTGAAAAGTTGTGGAATACCTTGGTATTTTCTCTTGAAGTTGCATCACCATTTCACGAGAAAATTGCTGAAAAAGTTGTGAAATATTATTGTGGAATATTATTAATGTGAAAATCAACAGTACAACTCACTAAACTTCCAAATATCAATGTTATTAGATTTATTTCACAACACAATCGATTATTGAGTATGTTACCTAAACAAGAATCCTCTTCTTACAAAAAAAAAAACAAAAAACTACAATCCATCAAATGGTTATGCTCTTTCTCATCGTTCAAAATTCAACCTTGTCCTTCTAGCTTCAAGGCTTCAAATTCATTATCGAGATATCGAGGTTGTATGCACTTTACCCAATGCACTAGTAGTTGATTTTCCAGCCAGTACTGATTCTATGGTCTGTGAAATAGCGTGTAATAGATATTCTAGTTTATGCGTTAAACAGCCCTCACGGTTGTTGGTTCAATTCCTTCGTTATTTTATCGCAAGTCCATTCTAGATCAGTTAGATGAGGGTGTGAGAAAAAAGGTACCTACATTTATAACGATTATTTGTTGTGAAGATCTGTCTCTATAATAATAGGATCATAACGCCTGAAATCCGCGAAGGAATGGACAGAGGTAGAAATATAATACTACATCCAAATATATCTGCCTAGCCTTTTCCCAACTATGTTGGGGTCGGCTTGGCGGGTCGGAGCTGTACCTGGTAGTATACCCACATTTCTCCAGTTATGTTTAAGTCCCATCTAATAGGGGGCGAGCCTATTGCCATCAATCGGGCACAGATCCAGACTCCGGGCTGCTACTGAAAATTTCCCGATAGAAAAACTCAATAACTCTTTGCCCAACCTGGGAATCGAACCCGGGACCTCATGTTCAGCAGTAACGCTTGCGACCACTGGACCAACGAGGCAGTCATTATATTATCATTTTATTGTAATCTGGGTTATTTTTTACTCTATCCACTGCCTGCACCCTTCAACGTTACCTTGATGTTGCTGGATGAAACTGACACTTTAATTGTGCGCCTTATCAAAGGACTTTAAAATCTAACAAAAATCGTACTTCCCGTTCGTATCTCATTGTGCGATCATTTGCGGACAACTGCGGATGTAGAATCGGATAACAAGGGGTAGACGAAAGAAAATCTTTCGACTTGTCATCGCTAAAAGAATTTTATTCCCAAAAATCGCGTTGGCAACACTGTGAAGTATCGTGGGTACCTATAATACACGTAAACTTCAGTGGCTCGAGTCCGCTATTGCAATCGTGTCTCAATGACCGGTCATTGATCGAATATTTGACAACTTTGACAGTTTTTGTATGGGAAATGTGTCATAAGTTTGACGTGATACGTCAAAAATCGATCATTGACCGGTCATTGAGACACGATTGCAATAGCAGACTCGACCCCCTGAAGTTATGTTTAAATCTCACCATAGGGACGAGCAATTTTGACATCAGTAGCCACAGATCCAGCGCTCCGCGCTTAAAAATTTAAACCCAAATTTTTTTTTTTTTTTTTTTTTTTTTTTTTTTTTTTTTTTTTTATTGTTGTTCAAGTACATATACATATTGTTGTTAATTAACAATTTACTCGCCAAACTGATCAGTTTGTTGGCGAGAAGCGCTTGTTTTTAAATACAGACAGATAACCTTAAAACTAACAAATAACAGTACTTAGGTACTAACAAATAACTGTAACTAAATTAGGTAGACTGTGAATTTATTTCTCTGTGACGGCTGTATCCTCGTTACCGAGCAATAAATTCCTCAGTCTTGATTTCAACAAACCTTTACTTAACTTAGGGCTGTGTCTCAGCATATCGATTTTATTAAATACTTTAGGCACTATGTATCTAGTAGTTCTTTCCCCATAATAATTTGTTGCTTTAGGCTGGACTAGTCTTTTCTCCCTTACACTTCTAGTATTATATTTATTTTCAATCAGGACTTTAAACTTACCAGGACTTTTTTTCTTTAATATTTGCCCCAACCGAGAGTCGAACTCTTGACCTTGTGCTCAGCCGCAGTGTATGCGACCACTAATTATAATACACACAATTATACGAAATTCCTCAATTCTCAAGACCAATTTATTTTCTATAATGAAAAATTGCTTTTCTTTACAAACTTTTTTACACGTCAAACATTGTAAAACAATGTTTCGTGTTTAAACGGTTGTTGTTTAAAAGTTGAGGTCGGTGTTTTACTATCTGACAACTCTGAGAAGAAACACCGAAATAAACTCGGAGATCGCAGTCTTTTTTAAAGTCCAAATATTATCTTGGTCTTATCATGTGAGGACCATGCAGCTTAGTGTCTAAAATGGTCTTCCAAGGCTTGTTTAATAGGCTGACAGTCACTTCCAATTGAACTGGCGATGACGTTAAAAACATCCAATAAAAACGAATTGAACGGATTTAAAGTGGCTTCCATAAAATCGGCTGTTTGCAGCTGTTAATTATAAATATGTCCAGTGTTGTGCAGTCGAGTTGTGAGAAAGAAAATTTCTTTATTTAATGTCTAATGAGTAGTAATTACACTCTACCAATGTCGTATCAATACTCGATATATATAATGCGTTGTGTATGCTTCTAATTTAAGTTCTTACCCAGAATATAAAAGTGTCGAAAATTTTATCCATTATTATGGAATTTCTTGTAACATAAGTGGCAAAATGTGGCTGTAGGGTGTACCATAGGTCCACTTCTGCCTATTCCTTCGCAGGTTACAGGTGTAATGTTACAATTGAAATCGGAGCCAATGCGCCTAGATTCCCCAGCTATGTAATAGAGGGTGATATGTTATTCAACCTATATTAGTACACCCACTGATAGACAAAGCCAGCAAAAGAAAACGCGATTAAAATATGATGTTTGTATGAATATAACAAAATTGGGCAGGTAATTTAACCCCTTTCTTGGAAAAAAAGAGAAAAAGACATAGATAACCTAATTTAATTATTTTATCATTAAGGGAATCGACGCCACTTCTGATATTTGATGTAGAATACAATCGTCCGTTGGTTAACATACATACAATAAACTAAAACTCACGAACCCGAAATAGCGCAACGGTAAAATCTCTTAATCTAATATTTAAATGGTAAACCCATATGAATCCGGTATAACTCTGCCCGGTAAACTTTTTAAACCAATTATCATTGGGCCTTACATCAGACGCAATGGAGTTATCTTATCCTTCGTCCCTGCTGATACAGTAACTTTTACCATGTCTGTGTCCTATTTTAATTGCCATAGGGATTAAACATGCGAAAGATTCCTAGCAAAAAGTTCAGTTTGATTCAGAGCTACATTATATATCTTTCATGTAAAGGTAAGACTGATCTATTGCTGTTCGGTATTCTTTTAAAAAAAAATCACCAACTGCTGTCTTGAGCCCTGACCGGTAGACTAGTAGATCATTTAGGAAGTAAACGTTAATTAAGACTACAGTTTGTACAAATAGTTAAGTGAAAACAGTGTTCCATGACTTTTTTTTTAATAAATAAAAGGTTTATTTATTTAATACTTCAAGCACACTAATGTAAAGAGGCGGACTAAATGCCATAGGCATTTTCTGCCAGTCAACCTTTAGGCGACCTTTAAAGGCTTGCGTGTCTTAAACATGTCACCAGAATCACTGCAACATTTTACCGTGGTATAAACATGTTTCCCACAAAAATGTGTCGCAGAAACAATGTTGTTCAACCTTTGTTTTCTACAAACACATGTTCAGTAAAGTTGTTGGTACTAAAATCTGTCTCAATTTCCTTGTTCCAGCTACCACAATGTCAGCGAACGTGACCCTTCTCCTCATCTTCGTGACCCTGGCCTCGGTGACGGCACAGACCTTCCAGTACTCCAGAGGCTGGACGAACGGCAAAAGGGATGGACATAATATGAGGACTGAGCCGAAGGATCACTACGCCAATCTGGACAAGATCTTCTCACCGTGCCAGATAAACAAGCTGAAGTACCTCTTGGAAGGAAAGCCGGTTCCTGACAGGGTTTGTATTAAATTATTGTTTACTAAAAGACGTCACGAGGTTTCGCCACAAATAATTACGGGAAGAAGGCAGACTATGCCACCCGAGGTTAGTGTCATCGGTCCAGTTGTTTGGAACCTATTCAATGCAAACAAAACAATCAAACAATCTAATCTTTTCTCAAAAAAATATTAGAATAGATTATTATTATTAGTACCTATAGATATAGATGGAGTTGCAGAGGCGGAGCGTTAGTTAACTGACTGTGTGTTAGTACACACACACAGTTAACTAACGCTTGGGACCTATCTTGTTTACGTACCTACTAAATACCATTTAAAAGTCTTTTTGAATTAATATTGTCCATCTTCTTTAATAGGCGGCAGGAGTTTTAAAACAACGGGGCCTTGTGCTGCAGCCCTTATATCTCTTATATAGTAAAGGAGAATTATCATTAGACTAGGAGTGCTGTTCTGTAAATATCTTGTCGTCACTATTACTCACTCACTTCACCTCAATTTGGCGGTATTTTTATCAATACAAAGCCAAATTTATCAGAAAGTACCATAAGCTGTAATGTATTTACAATACTACTATGGAGGGAATGTTGAAGTTTCAAGAGAAAATGTACCTACGAACCCCATGCGGGCCATGTCGCGGGAGAAGTGATAGTTACAAAATAAGTGCGTTCCGTTTATCTAAGGCGCCAGTATTTTCTACATTGATGTAAGAATAACACACAACATAGCTGGCATACTATCTCGCACATATGTATACGTAAGCAACTGCGGGATCCAAACAGTGGGGGTGAAAACTACTTTAACCTGAGAAAAATATCTGACGTCTACCTATTGAGTGTATAACTGTTTTGGAGATAATTTGGTATAACTGCCGTTTTAATATTGTTACTTTTGCTATTTCGAATAAGACTAGCGCTAATCCCACCGACAAATTGTAAGTATTTGTAACATAGTTTGATAGGTGTAGGCAAAGAGATTTAAAATACTATAGAGCGGGCATGTCAAGGAAATGTCAAAGGAAAACTTTAATCCTATATCTCAGTAACGCCATCTAGAATAACATACGAATATTGGAGCGGCAGCAAAGTGTATTAAAGAAACTCATAGACTTGTGTCCACTTGGACAGATTCCCACCCAGGACTAAGGTTTGTGTGAAGAGGATGATCATTTGTTCTGTGTCTGGGTGAAGTTTATCTATAATATGTATGTATTGCGAAATTTTGCACCCATAACACAACCTCTGCTTATTTTGGATCTAGATGGCGTTGTGTGAATGATGTGCAATATTATTTATCATTTATTTATTTGCGCTTTCTAGTTAATGCGGCCCTGTGACATCCTGGACACCGAAGAATCACCAAGAGCACTTACCGAAAGAAACCTGGACGCGTTAATGGAAGCCTATTACTGAAAATATTTAACTTTAAATTAATAATGTGCCAACAGAAAAAATAATGAGATTATTTACATTTTTTTATTTTATTTATACTATAGTTAGGTAATACAAGGACCATTTTGATAGATTTTATTATCTTTCTAATATTAATTACATGTTTGTAAGACGTTATTTTTAGGTAATGCATTTATGGCTGGAATAGTGCATTACTCAACTTTTAGTAGACAATTTGTTTTTTTTTTTAATGTAAATTTGATTTATGACAGAACAGACCTTTTGTTTTTTTTATCACACATAGATAATATATTATTAAGCCTACCTTCATATTGAAAAGTATTAACCGTGTCCATGTATGTATGTATAGAGATTTCAATATAGGAAATACATATTTGGCTTAATATTTAATTACTGTAACTTGTGCTATTTCAAGATGCAGTCCTAATAAAACACTAAAACTATACCTAGTGTATAACGATGTTAAAATGTTGACAACAATATTGTATTGTAACTTATATTAAATAAAACAGTGAAAAGTAATGTATTTTTTACTGACTATAAAAAAGGCGCGATACTGTTTAAGTTAGTGTCTTTTAAATACATGTCTTATATTGAACCTTTATTACTTTAATTCCCACCTATTTAAACCTATTGTATTTGGTTTTGTACTAACCACTAACACCCCGCAGTAGGTAATTACCACAGTCTATAAACATACAGTCGTCCGACGAAGCCGTCTAGACTCTAGACTGAGCAATCGTGCTTGGTGTGAGGGGCGAGACGCGGGAAAGCCGCTCCCGCACTGCAAACAAAACGATGTTCGTAGTGCGGGAGGTATTATTCAAGTCTAACGCGTGTAGAAGTTGTCGGCATTTTTCCAGAGATCAAAGGCGTTGTCCTACTGTATCAATATTTATACTGTGGTGTTATCGGAAACCGTAAAGTACTGTAATATACAAAAGAGATGTCTCTAGGACAAAATGAAATTCCAACTTCAAGAAAAAAACAAATCAAAACCTTATTAAATCTTTTACACAATATATTATTTACCTAGTTACATATGTATAAAGGCCACAAATAAATGTTAAATAGATAATTATTCTAGTACCCAACAATTACTTAACTATATTTCTGTAACTAGGTAGGTACCTACCTACAACTAAATTAACAACCAGGACTACAGGGAACTTTATTTTAAACCTAGTACAGGGACCTACTTACATTTAGTGACTGAAAATAATCCCATTGACATCTCAAAAACTTTCAATGAACAATATAAAATAAATTCTTGGCAAATATTTGTATGGGAACCACTAAAAATGGAAAAATAAAAAACTTTTTTACCAAAAATTAAACCGACTTCAAAAAAACACTAAACGGTGTAAAATAACTCTAAATTAGGAAGTCTGTGGCTTTGGTGGTTTTGTCTCATTCATGATGGGCCACCGACTTCCGAATTTAGAGTTATTTTACACCGTTTAGTGTTTTTTTGAAGTCGGTTTAATTTTTGGTAAAAAAGTTTTTTATTTTTCCATTTTTAGTGGTTCCCATACAAATATTTGCCAAGAATTTATTTTATATTGTTCATTGTTAACAATACATGTCATGATAATAGGGTTATCCACTTATCCCTAATAAATGAAAATTTACATACCTAACTGTCGAAATCTAGGTATATTGTACACATCTGCGTACCCCTCAGAGCATACAGGCGTAATGATACATCATGTTGTTGTATAAACAATAAACATCTAAGCGATTCCAGCAATCACGACAGATTTGCCGTCTATTTTTGAAGAGTTCCGTTGTGTATCTCCAAAGATCAGCACCAAATCTTAACCAAATTAAAATGGGACCACCTCAGGAGCATACTCTTTCAAATAAAAAAAGAATTTTGAGAATCGGTCCACAAATGGCGGAGAAATCAGGTAACATACATAAAAAAAAAAAAAAAAAAAAAAAAATACATACACACGAACATAGAACCTCCTCCTTTTTTGAAGTCGGTTAAAAAGAGATGTCTCTAAATCAGACAAAATGAAATTTCAACTTCAAGAAAAAAAAAAAAATCAAAACTTTATTAAATCTTTTACACAATATATTATTTACCTAGTTACATATGTATAAAGACCACAAATAAATGTTAAATAGATAATTATTCTAGTACCCAACAAATAACTATATTTCTGTAACTAGGTACCTACCTACCTACAACTAAATTAACAACCAGGACTACTGGGAACTTTATTTTAAACCTAGTACAGGGACCTACTTACATTTAGTGACTGAAAATAATCCCATTGACATCTCAAAAACTTTCAATTTAGGCCTTATTTCAAGGCATTAGCACCTTATACTTAAAATGCATAACTGAGTTTCTTGGTCACTCTTAGTATCTAACACACACAAGTAAAATTTTTCTTAGCATTTAATGTATAGGCAATGCACATTAAATAAAACAGGTAGGTAGTTCATTTAAAGGAATTGAATTCTTAACTCCAATGAATAAGGTTTATTTGAATCGAATACGACGGAATCCGTCATTCGGTTACTCCAACAGAACCGTAAACAATATATCACTTATTTTTTACACTTGAGCTAGTGTGCTAAAAACATTAAATTAGTCCATTTATGAAAATTTAAATCTATTTTCATTGTAGGTACCTAACAACGTTTTTTACGCACGATTTTGTCTTATTGCGAAATGCTAAAATACAACTTGTCAATTTAATAGCGCGGCTTTTGCAAACGTAGGCAGTAATACCTAACGGGAAAGAAAGAGACGAAAACATTTGTCAAACAGCCTTTTTCGAACAACCCGACGCGCGCGCTCATTGAACCTAAAACTACCCACTGACCCAAGGATGTGTGCGAGTTGTGATTACCTAGTTCCATTCCATTCATCTGAATAATTAATTGCTGTTACACGGAGATGACGACACAGAATTACTGTATAGTGTCTATTTAGCCCGTCGAGAGATCAGTGAACGATACGGTCAGGACAGTCATTACGCAGTGTCTGAGGAACATGACACCCGTTGGATTGGTCGTGGAGGCCTGCTGTGGTCCCCAACACTGACCTAACGCCAACTTTTGTTTGTGATGCATTTAAGTTAGTGGACAGTGAAAAAATACTTTGGAAAAGTGTACAACTAAGTTTAACAAAGATGGTAGTAGACACTTCTAAACCAATAAAAAGGGGTCGAAGAAATACCTAGTTTAAAAAAGTTACGTGTGGTCAGCGGGTCGTCTTCGTTTAGTTACGTAAGTACCTACCTACTTAATACATTTTAATCAGTGTAAACATTATGAGATCATTTAGGTACCTACATCTACATTTATATCTAATACAGCCGCTGCCGCCTCTCACCGTGTGATAATTATAATATCATCTACCATCTCCACGCGGCTGTAAAGCTTTTTCGTAACAGAAAAATACTAATATGTCTTTAGAGAAGTGGCACTTAAAAAATAGTGGGATTTAGCTACGCCGTGAAAAGAACGGTTTATAGTTATACATTACTTATAAAGGTACCTACTTACAAAATTTTATAAATATTCGGCAATAGTCTCCGAGTCAAATTGTTGAAACATTCGTATCCATGGACAAACAAGGCCAAACGGATTTAAAGACGAATTTGTAATGCATTCGATCACAATAAAAATATTAAGCCTTTAAGTAAGCGCCATCTAGCATGCAACAACTAAACTAATAAGTAAAACTTTTAAAGCGCCATCTGTTGGTACACGATGAAACTAATTTGCTTGAATTTCAAAAAGTGACCTCTAGGGTTAAATAGCAGTACTACAATAAAAATACTTCTCTATTTCGTATATTAGTTTTGCTACTTGACGATAGATGGCAAAGTTGAAAATAAAATGTTGTTTGATGTTCTTCTTTGTAAATAAAGCTATTAAAATTGCATATTTATCTCGTATATATTCTACATAGAAGTGGAATAATAAAAATATCCTACCTGACACCATTCAATCTTAATGCTCAAAATCGTGTAACAGGTAACAGCTCAATAACTACTTCGTGCTTCATCTATCATTCGTAACAAGCACCATTAGACATTAGTGGGCCACAAGTTGTGTATGGAGCCATTTAAAAACAAATTAACTTCAACTAACGTTCATCGAATAATCGTATAGGTAGGTAGGTAGATACTGACATACATAATGGTATTTTTTATAGGTAAACTGCTTTATATAGTAAACTTCGTAAAACGGGGTGGATAGAAACTCAAGGGTAAATAGAAACAAAACTTTGAGGAGGATTTTTACGCTAGTTTAATATTGTTTGATACTAACAAGGTGTCGAAACTACAAAAATACAATAAACAGTTAGACATAGACAGGTGACTTAGGAATTTACTTTTTTTTTGTTAATCTCGGTATATTGGAGTGTGCTAGCTAACACGTAACAATCATTCTGAAATGTAATGTTTTACAATGTGTATAAACATTAGTGCTATTTATTGAGCATTTCATTGTATAGATTCTTTGTATACCTAGTTCTTCAAACGAATCAGACAGATGTGTTGCTGGGGAGTTTGTTCCGCCACTTCTTCTTCCCAGTAAAAACACTAGGAAGTGGCGAAGGGTGGGCCGTTTTTGGGGGACTGTCTTTATGTATTTTTTTGACGTTCAAAAAGTGCTGATTCTCAGCCTAGTTTGAATAAAGACTTTTGATTTTGATTTTAGATTTTGGTAGAATTTTGTTGTACCTAGATGTCTACTTAGTCGTGGATAATAATGAAAAAGTAACTAATATAATAACTACTAGGTACTACCTACTTAATATTTTTATCATTTAGAGACTAACTATAATTGAATCCAAGGTCAAGGTGAAACTGTTACCACTGCCATGCGACCTATTGGAAGGTAGGTAGGTACTTAATCTTTCAATCGTGTCATTATTAAAGACACAATAGAAAGACAATGACAGCGCGGACATCGGTGTCCTCTTGGGGCTAAATGAATGACCTTTTTGGCCTCACCCTGGGTCTTATATTATTGTTGTAGTTCCTCTGTTACTTTTTTAGTTTTATTGGAATGAACGAAATGATAGCTAAATTCGCCTAGGTACACTTCACTTACATTTTCAGGGGTATTTTTGCTGTAGGTACCTATACTTATGTGTACTTTTTATTTTGCTGTTTTAAATGTATTTTTTATCTCTTTATCTTATTGCTCAATATTTAAGTTGGTAGGGTCTACAAATGGGCCAAGACACTAGCTCCTGTATGTAACATAGTTTTTTGAGTAAATAAATATAAAATCTTCACACGTGACCACCCTCTCACTCACTCACCTAAGTACTTTACTACGCCTTTGGGAAGTTCGAGCAAAAAAACGTAAAACAAATTACGTTTCTCCTATAGAAACCACCTTTAATTTTTAATTTGATTTTTTATTGTGTACTAGCAGCCTAATCACACTGAATTTCTAACTGTCTACGGCTCACGAGATACAGCGCACTGAGATAGGACATACCTACTGACGAACGGACGCAGGGGCTTAATACTAGGGTAGTTGGCACACTTTGAGTACGGATTAGGACCCTAAAACGCCATTTCTACATCCGCCATTTAAACAGATCAATAATAAATAAAAACATCTCCAAATATATAAAGAAAAACATTAATACTGCAAACATGGCAAAGAAATAGAAATACTAAGATTGATAAAATCGTTCGAACCCAGGCGGGCGCATTACTTTTTGTAATTTATTTCACCACCACTGCTCTCAAAAAAGGTAAAGGAAAACATCGTGAGGAAACTGGCATGCGCTAGAACCAAATAATGCCCTAGAAAATAATTCGAAGACATGTGACATCTACCAATTCGCACTGGGCCCGCGTGGTAGATTATGACCCGGTACCGATCTTTATCTTTTTTATTAAGAAAATCTTTTTCATTCAAGTAACAATAAGACGCACCATATTAAAGTATTAGTACTCGTACAATACCTAAGCTAATTAACTTACAACTATGGTTGTGATATAAATAAATAAACTAACATACCCTACACACAACAAAATAATCATTGCTTCAGCAATCTAACTGAGATACTGGAACAACGGTTTACAATAGACGAGTCCACCCTGTCAGCAATCATGCCCAGGATGCGGAACTGGCTGGCATTCTGCGCACCAAGGAAATTCTCGCTCTGCGAAAATTTTACCGTATTAAAGTTCACGAGATGGATGGCCAAAATTCTTACAACCAGTTTTACCAAGGGGTATCGTGATACCCAGTTACTGGGTTGTGGAGGTCAGGTAGGCAGTCACTTAATGTCAAACACTGGTATTAAGCTGCATACGGTTGAACTGGAAGCCGATCTCCCAACAAAGTCGGAAAAAGACTAGACCGATGATGAGAGTTCAAGAGATACAGCTGACTATCATAGGCGGATGCTTAGTAATAGCACAGTATAAATATTAATACAGTAGGACGACGCTTTTGATCTCTGGAAAAATGCCGACAACTTCTAGACACGTTAGACTTGAATAATACCTCCCGCACTACGAACATCGGTTTGTTCGCAGTGCGGGAGCGGCTTTCCCGCGTCTCGCCCCTCACACCCCGCACGATTGCCCTGTCTAGACAGCTTCGTCGGACGACTGTATGTTTTCTAGACTGTGGTAATAGGGTAGTTAGCATCCCCTTTTGATACAGAACCCAACCCCCCTTTTCATAGGGAACCCTAAAAAGCTTTTCGTATATCCGCTGACCAAACAAATCAAGAAGAAGTGGGTAGATAAGTATGCCTTCACAAAAGTAAAAAATAACCCGACATCAAAACCTATTTAGTATAAAACTACTTAAACTATAATTACTTGAGATCCAATTACCTACGTAGTTCGATGTTATGCGTGATTAGAAGTAAATTACAACGATTCAGTTTCAACGAGCGGGTAATGACGACGGCCACAATGTATTGCTGATGAAATTGGTCGTCTGCGTGAAGACGTACGCTCGAGACGTTTAGTTCACTAGTGAGGGGGATGTGTCGATAGAAAAAATGGTTTTGATGTGAAGCATATTATTTACCTAGTATTTTATGCTCCATACATATGTATAGGTTAGGTTAGTTTTTTATTGATTACCCAATTTTCTAGCCACTTTTCAATACTAAAAACTTTGCAAGGGAACCAACACGAAAATGACGAAAACAAAATCTGCTGTTTACTTATTGGTAATATGGATCACTGTTGCCGAATTAAATGAATATTATTATTATTATTATTATTATAGGTAAGTTAAAAAAAAAATGAGGGAAAACATTATGTGGAAACCGGGAAGGTATTTCTCGGAGGCATGTGAAGTCAAAAAAGAGGCCACGGGTATTATAAAAACTCTTATATAATGTCAGTCACTAAACACACGAAATGAAGAAGATTATAAGTTTAACCTTTCAATCGTGTCAATTAGAGACACAATAGAAAGACAATGAAAGCGCGGACGCCGCCGGCGTCCGCTTGGGGTTTAACGAATTAATACGGGTATTTCGGTAAAAATAATAGGTCTTTGAAACCTATGAAATTGCCGTTTTGTGTGAAAAAATTTAAACGATTTTTTTTTCATGTATTTTTTATTTCTATTAATCGAAGTAATCACCCATGCAATGAATGCATCTTTGCCAACGCAGCTTACAGCTTATTGATGCCCTTCGCTGGACGGGAGGCAACAAATTCTTCACAGGCATTTTGTACTGACTCTTGGGTATAGAATTTTTTTCCCGCCAAGAAGTTATCCAAATTCTGGAAAAAGTAGTAGTCTGTAGGCGCAAGGTCTGGTGAGTAGGGCGGATGACGGAGAGCTTCCAACCCCAGTTCTTGCAACTTGGAGACCGTCTGCTGTGCAGTATGAGGTCGCGCGTTGTCGTGCAGGAGCAGCGGAGACGAGCGATTGACCAATGCTGGTTGGAGATGTGCCAGCTTCTCCATCATTGTGTTCAGTTCTTCACAGTACACATCTGCAGTAATGCTCACCCCGTTTGGTAAGAATCTAATAGCTGTGATGAATCACACCGGCGCTAGACCACCAAACATTGTCCATCACTTTTCTAGGGGTAAGTTTTCGTTTAGGGCATTGTTTAGGTGCTGAACCAACTTGCTGAGCGCTTGCGGTTTTCAAACAGAACCCATTTTTCATCGCAGGTAACAATGCGCTTCAAAATTCCTTCATTTGTGTGTCTGTTGAGCAGCGCAAGGCACGTCTCGACGCGTACTTCGCGCTGGCGATCATTGAGTTCGTGGGGCACCCATTTGTCAAGCTTTTTTACCTTGCCAATTTGACGCAAATGGACCAATATTGTTTTGACGCTAACGTCGAAAGCTGCTGCTAATTCAACCGTAGATTGTGTATCATCAGCTTCCACAATCGCCTTTAATTCGTCATTGTCGACCAAAGTCTTCGGACAACCGCGAGGTTCATTGCTCAAGTCGAAATTTACAGAACGGAAGCGAGCAAACCAATAACAGGTGGTGCGTTGGTTTGTAGTGTTAGCTCCGTAAACGTCGTTGGATGTTGCATGCCGCTTGTGCCGCGTTGCTGCCACGACGGTACTCATATTCCATAATTACTCAAATTTTTAACGTATCCATGATGACGAAAAAGATTGATATGCGATGAAAATGTAACACTAATCAATAAACAAATGACTACTTTTGGAAAAAAAACTATGTTTTTAAAATAAGAATAATTTGAAATTAGAATTCTTAGCCAAACAAAAATTATTTTGATTTGAAATGGCCAGTACCTACTGCAGAACGGCAATTTCATAGGTAAAGACCTAAATTTAAACGAGCTGATATTTTTTTCGTGATTTCAGAGTTGGTCCCACAGAATAATTTTCAATACATGTAAACAATTATTGGCTGGAGTAAAAAAAAATACCATGTATAAGCGGGACAAGGAAGTAGAACCGACTCGAATGCCGTGACGGTAAACAACATGAGGCTTTTGTCATGACACTTATGACAGTACATTACCCATAACCGGAAATACGTTTTACTTATATCAGACAGCTGTTCCGAATTTTTTGTTGATTTATGTTTTGTTAAGAAATTGCACAATAATTAATATTGTCATGAAATGAAGTGGTATATTTTACTAATGTCTACAGCCTACTTTACTTCAGTTAATAATTAGATCCAGATTGTTACATTCATACTTTTAAAAAGTTCTATGATTTTTTTTTTCATAAAATACTGATGAGGCATTGATAACCATTTTATATTAAGCACGAAACGCGAGAACAAGTCAATCGGTGGCAACTCAGAGAATTCAAGTATTAACAAAATACATCTAATCGATATCGACACTCATTCCGCCGCACTGCCCTGTCGATTGTAAGAATGAGATGCCATAGACTTAAATCCGTTTCCCGCCATCGCACAATCTGTACCGCTCACCCACCAATCGCGGCCGCGGAGGGCGTTGCGCGACCGCCAACCGCCGCCGCCGATTGGCTGAAAATATTAAACGGGTTGCTCGTAATAAAAAATAAAAAAAATGTATCGTAGCGTAAAGCTTACAATTGAGTGCCACTTTTTGCTCGTGTTAAATTGATGAAAAAAGACTAGGAAAAATTGGTACAGAGATGTAATACAAAATGATTTATTATAGCCGTCTCTCAACTTTTTAACTTATTGGACGTTAATGACTTTTGATTTTCCACGTTATTTTTGAAATTCATTGTACTTTTTTTTATTTATAGATATTGTGTTGCCCGTTATTTGGATATCTAATTTGGTAGATTTAATGCAACGTTGGATTGCAAATATCTTTTTATTGTTTCATTTCGATGCGATGTAAGAGTGTCGTCATTTTTCTGTCAATTTATCTAATTTTACGGTGCAGTGATTGAAATTGAAGCTGGAAATAATTTCTACTGAGCTTTACCTTTTTATGCACTTTTCCGTTACGTCAAATTCTATTAACGTGGTAAACGGCACGGTACGTTTATGAATATTTAATTCTTGTAGAACGAAATAGACTTTGTCAATTTTTTATGGGTTTAAGTAAGTCAATAAATCTTTAAGATGTTCACACTTCGCGTGACCCAAGGGTTAGCTTTGTCAAAAATAAGGATTACCACACAACGTGGCAATACCAATAGTCTTTTGGGTACCTACACTTCCAGCCAACCTGCCTTTGAATACTTGATGACTTATTGAAGGGATTCAGTTAGTTGTCTAATGTCGGGTAGGTACCTTTATAGTAAAGTATTTGTTAAAGCAGTTGTGATTAATGTCAATGTTTATAACAGAATATTTAACTTGCATATTCAACTTCTAATAACTTACAATAACTGTAGGTAGGTACTGTAATACAAAATACGCACTGGTTGATAATAATTTACAACTGCAGTGCGATTCTGGTCAAATCACTAAAAAGAGAAAGAAAGAAAATATTTTATTTGGACGCACAGAACATAAAACAAAAGAACAGCAATACAGATAAAAAAAAGAAAAGATTAAAAAACTTAGACAAAAAAAAAAATACTAATAAAAAGACCTGTGCGAGACCAAAAAGGCGCCTATCTCAGCATTAGCTGCGACATTTAAAAATATAAATATCTCAGCGCTGTTATTCTGATAGGGCCCAAGGGCACTGCGTGAGAATGTAGGCGTAGTGAGGGCGAATTGAGCTGTCATTCCAAACTAATGCTAGGCATTGACAGTATACTTCACTCAAATCGACCGCCTGTTGCAAAAATATATTTTTTTTCTCATAAAAAAAACAGATGAGAGAACTGAAGAAAGTATGAAGAGAACTGACCGAAGAGCACTATATAAATTGATAACGCAGTACCTAGTTTAGAGAAAAAGGCTTATTTTTTTTTATAATAGACTACACGTCACGCGGTTTTACTCGCATACGTGTAATTCCCGTTCCCATAGAAATACAGGGATAAAAACTAACCTAGATGTCACCCGGGGACAGCCGACAGTGTGGCTTAGGTACCTACTAAAAAAAATATTTTTTTTTTTCAAATCGGTAAGTTACATACAAAAGTACAAATCATTCCTCTTTACAATATTATTAAAAATATAAATAAGTAGGTAGGTACTACTTAAGCAAACGCCCTGAAAAAAACACATCGGCCACCTAAAGCCCCATTCAGATCGATACAATTGACTTTGTTAATGATATAGCGATCGTTAGTAACGTTTAAGCTGACACGTTGTCCGCACGACATTCGGTAATTTGGTTGCCGGTACGTTGCCGGTCGGCAGCCGTAACGGGCCGTCTATTAGGCCATTTACGGTAACTGTCACTGGTCCATTGAGGTTGATGCGTTAAATGGTAACTAGGTACTACGGATATATTCGGTAAATTTGTCGATGTAGTTGACACGTGTACTCATTGAATACTTCTTTAATATGGTTCATCACGCGTAGCATGATCACCGTAGTATTTTACCGGATTTTTTAACCGACTTCAAAAAAGGAGGAGGTTCTATGTTCGTATGTATTTTTTAATTTTTTTTTTTACGTAAGTATGTTACCTGATTTCTCCCCCATTTGTAGACCGATTCTCAAAATTCTTTTTTTTATTTGAAAGAGTATACTCCTGAGGTGGTCCCATTTTAATTTGGTGAAGATCTGATGCTGATCTTCGGCGATATACAATGGAACTCTTACAAAACTAGACGGCAAATCTGTCGTGATTGCTGGAATCGCTTGGATGTTTATTGTTTATACATCATCATGACGTATCATCACGACTGTACGCTCTGAGGGGTACGCAGATGTGTACAATATACCTATATTTCGACAGTTAGGTATGTTAAGTAGGTTTTTTTTTTTTTTAAAAAAATTAAAAATAAAAAGTAGGTTGGTTGGTGGTATAAGAAGTTGGTGGCCCATCATGAATAAGACAAAACCACCAAAGCCACAGACTTCCTAATTTAGAGATATTTTACACCGGTTAGTGTTTTTTTAAGTCGGTTTTATTTTTTGAAAAAGAGATTTTTTCTGCTTATGAATCTGAACACCTCTGCCTAGCCCTTTGGGGGATTACAGGCTTGACGTCATGTTATTTGTGTTTATGTTAAGAATCTGAATAATTAATAAGTTTTTTTTTTAGTTTAATTCCTTTCTTCTGTACCTATTTTTATTTATTCACATGTGCCTGTGTCGTGCCAAATAAATGCTTTTTCTTTTCTTTTCAAAGAATCGTCAATGTGAAAGATTTTTTTTGACACCTATCTTTCTTTTTGACCACGAAAATGCCAAGAAAGAAGAAAAGAAATGTGTCGATTCTTCAGTCGACAAAAGTCTACAATATCGAGCTTGATGTCTTCCTTAGTCGGCAGAAATGTTTCACTTATCTGTTATTTCATTGATTCTTTCGTTGACATAGCCGTTTCTACCTCCTTTCCAGCCATTTCATCTTTTGCAATTCATCCATCGTTTCTATGGTAGGTGCTCCTCTAGAGAATTTAGTTAAATGCACTCTAATGGAAAAGTTGGACAGGATTATGACTGGGTACCATCTCATCTATCTCATCTATCCATAATAGTGAATTTTGAACCTTTAAGACTTTAATTAAATCCTGGCACTAGTTTTGTTTAGCAATTGGTGTAAGCTAAGGTGTTCATGAGTTTAGGAAATATGGATATGTATATCGACTTATGAGGCTGACTGTACATATCGAATGATAACGATGATTGAGGTCAACAGCAATGCGAGTTACAAATATTTTGTTAAATATCTGTTGTTCAGTTTGGCGTTCTTAGTACTTTTTAGGGAAGTATGTGGGCTATCGGACATCGGCTTTGTTTGCCATAACAAAAAAAAATGTTTTTTGCTACATGTGAATGTTAAGATTTTATAATTTTTATGTGCCTATCATACCCATTAGGTGCACAATATTTTTATGTCTATTTTATGACACTGACTGGTTACAATATGAATGTGTTATTTTCAATAAGAAAACATGAATGAAACAGGTAATATTGGTTACAATTTATTATAGGTAATTAAATTGGTTATAGATTCATCATTAGGTATAATAAATATATTCATACAATAATTCTCTTATAGTCGTAATCAATAGCATTGTAAAATGGAATTGAATAGAAGTTTGTTTCGTACATTTTCTGATTAACTAATAATAATTAGCACTGCCGAAATGCCATAATGACCAGCCTGCGTAGCATGAACACCGAAGAAACGGTCTTTGTCGTGTCTCGGAAGAAAAGAAATTAAATGTTCATGCTACGCAGGCAGGTGTATTGAAAGAAATTTGACAGATTGAGGTTCCTGTCTATATAATCTGTCACCTACCTCCTTATTTTATCTTAGTTAGAGAACACTGACATTGGTGAATGATAATATCGTGAGGAGAGTAGGTTTATTAATTTATATTAGACAGGAATCGCCAACCCGCCTTGAGCAAACGTAGTGAATTAGTATACCTTCTCTGCATGAAAAAAATACTGTTTTGTTTTCATGAGAATCTGACAACTATCTATCAAAATTTGCTATCAGCAAAAATGTAATTCGAGGCTTTTAGCCATAAGGCCGTTAGTTGGTAGGTATAACGATCGGTACAATGATAGCCGGGTCCACATCAGTTATTGTTATTAATTATGAAATTGTTGTAAAATATAGGCTTATTCTGCGAAAATGTAGGTGAAGTGAAGGCGAAGTGACTTGTTTTACTAAGGGATAAGGGCTAGGGATTGCTAGTTTATATAACTAACTATTCGGGAATACTTCTACAGAATTATAGACCGACTGGTTTATAGTTGCTACTAGTGGGACGATCCATTGGGTCTACTTAAATAATTTTGCTGATTAATGAACAAGGCTTCAATGACCCTTTCTTCAAAAGGTATTTCAAGAAATCGCTCCAATAAACATACTTATATTACTTAGATTCCGGTTCTATATAAGTATGTAAGACATATCTCAGCGCCACAAAACAATAATAAAATAGCAAAATTCAAGCTCCTACTTTTCTTAACTTGAATACCAACTTAAAGGTCCAAGAATGTCATTTCAACAATAGGGAACACGTACAAAAAGTGAACTAACACAAGACAAGACATAACAATTCTCTCTAACATTTGATTACTTGCGCAATTTATTTTGGTGAGATAAGCGTCGCCGTGAACTTGCGCCTAACTTACCACAGCGGATAACTTGAATACAGACGTTGAGGGGATAAGTTGGTGGCACACCGGGTCAAGTTAACAGCATTTTTTTTCGTACGTAATCTACGGATTTGAAATCGTTGTAAAAGGTCATCATCATCATCATCATTTCAGCCATAGGAAGTCCACTGCTGGACAAAGGCCTCCCCTATAGATCTCCAATAAGACCGGTTGGAAGCGGCTCGCATCCAGCGCGTTCCCGCGGCCTAATGAGGTCGTCTGTCCACCTTGTGGGTGGACGTCCTACGCTGCGCTTGCCGATACGTGGCCTCCACTCGAGAAACTTTCGACCCCATCGGTCATCAGTCCTCCGTGCTATGTGCCCTGCCCACTGCCACTTCAACCTGGTAATCCGCTGGGCTACGTCGGTAACCTTGGTTCTCCTACGGATCTCCTCATTTCTAATTCGATCTCGCAGAGAAAAAAAGGTAAACAGCTTAAAATGATATCATAAAATATTTCACAATTTTGAATAGTATTTTTTTCCTGTATTTTTAACCGAATAAGGAGAAAGTTCTCAATTCGACGCGTATTTTTAGTAGGTATTTTGACAGTTTCACCACGCATAACTTTTGACAGTGTATTTAAATCTATTTATCAGCGTCTGCAATGAAACAACTAAGGACAGAAGATCAATCTCCTAAAACGATCTTAATTTATAATCACTTAAAGGTGCTGTGTAAGGGACAGATAGACTTTTAAGAAAAAGTATCTCGAAGTAGATAAATCTAGGTTATGACTGAGTACGAGTATATTCATTTTATAAATAAAGACAATCGTTGATTGTCACTTTTGGTGCGCTGGTAATTTAAAACATTTTTTCTTATAGTTGCATAGGCAAACAAAAAATTGGTATGCCTTTTAAACATATCAACAGAAATAAGCACTCTAACCCAGTACACCACAGTCCTTACACACAGAGTACCCGTGCCTCGTATACCAGTCGTCCCCATGTCGTGGGCGCAGCGATACCGATACGATATACTGACGACTTTATTCCGCAACGAGCCGTGCGATTTATTGTCGGATGTCGCAGATAGCTAATCTGAAATTGAACGTGTAGGATTCAGATTGAGTTGGGTTTTAAAAGCAATCTCTATGAGGTCCTGCGATGATATTGAATTTTGTAGTGGAACCTTCCTTATTTGGTTATCGTTTGTTAAGTATCTTAGACAGAAAGTTAGCAAGATAAAGACGTTTATTTACCTACTACAGATCACCGTTGATACTTTAATTTAAGCAAAGAGACAAAAACAAAACTTTAAAAGGTTTTTCTAAATCAGTCCCGCCGTTTTCGAGTAACCAAATCATCATCATCTGTCTAGCGTCTTTCCAACTATGTTAGGATCGGCTTCCAGTCTAACCAGTTGCAACTAAATACCAGTTAATTACATGGAGCAAATGCTTCCCTTCACAACCCTATAATTAGGTAACATGAAGCCCTTCGATAATTCAATACTGGTTCAACTGGTTTGTCATACTTTCAGCCTTCTGCCCACCCGACAAAAATCTGCTGATAGTAAAAGGAACCAACAGGTTAACTTCTCTCGATGTATAATAAATGGTCAACCATCCCTAGAATGACCTTGGCAGTAGTTTCGATCGACCTGCGTGGATGTCCTTCTGCTTATTTTGAAAAAAAAAAAAATGGTACCCGGTTCGATTTATTCGAGCTGTATCGTATATATGTGGGCTTACCCTTTGCATATGTTTTCAGATACCCAAAGACTTGTTCCAGAATAACTGTTGACGTCGCAAATATCGAACTTGAATATGTAAAAGGTCACCATATAGACTGGATGTGGAAGGCATCGCCGGACATTAGACTGAGCTGATAAAAACAGAAAGAAAGAAAAGAAAGTAACAAAAAGCATTTGGCACAACAAGGCAAACAATAATAAATAATTATAAAAAAAAAATGGTTAAACAGTAAGGAAAAAAAATAGAATAAATTATGTGCCTTGTGGCTATATGCCTATTAGGTCCATTCAGCAAAATGCCAGACAACTAGTGCCTGACGCTGATTTTCAACTGGACCTGAGATTGTGATATGCTGCACTTAGTTGTAGAATGGGTACCTATATAAGCGTTAGTGGTAAACCTATCTGTTTTAATCAATTATGGTACAGACGCCAGCACATCAAGTTACCCCAATGTGTCAAATTTCTTTGATCGTTTTTCAACATAATGTTCATATTCAAATGGGAAAATAACTAACTTGACGTGCTGGCATCTGTACATACGCATGCGAATATTTTTTTCCCCACAATTAATCTAAAGCCTTTGCCAGAAACAGTGGAAAGCCTTTTTAATATTCGGAACTTAATCATATCTACCTACTTTCAAATGAACAACATTTTCAACCATCATATACTGACAGAAAAGCTGAGAGTCATAATAATGATAATTACGTTCTGTAAAGTATAGTTCAATATAGCATAATGCTAGTGTAGGCGTGGTGCTCAACGCACATTCATTAATACAGGCCTGGTTATCGCGCTTTCATTTAAATGCCTTCGACTTGTAAGAGACGACCCATTGCATGGATGCACGTAAGTACTCGCTACTATATTTTTTTGAATATTTTATAATTAATGTAATTTATATTACTATTTTAATCGATATTATGAAATCATAAGAAAATAGTAGTAGTACAAAACATATTGAAATTACGTTGGGATTTAATTCTATTCTAAGACGGAGTGACTGCTGATCTGACCTACACAACTCACTGTTAGGAATAGTTGCTAGCCTTTTGGACTATTCATAACGACTGTCAAAGATCTAGAAGTAACTGCCAAGACCAACGGCTTGACTTCTGACTGACGTACAGACGGGAACTCGACAATTGTTAACCTTGAAGTTCGACATGTGTGGCTGTTCGACATGTGCACTCTAATTTATGGGCGATGCAGCATGTCTTCTGGCAATATAGGTCTCAAGTTCAAACCCAAGGTCTGGACTGGACTAGGACTTTTCAGATCCATGTGCGTAATGTATAATGCTCGCTTTTACGGGTAACGGTTAAGAAAAACTTCGTGAGGAAACCGGCCTGCTTGAGAGATATTTCTCGGCGACAATTCATTGGCGAGTGGAGTAAATTTCAATGGTGAGCCGAGTAAAGTTCATTGGCGAGTGGAGTAAAGTTCATTGGCGAGTGGAGGAACGTTCATTGGCGAGTGGAGTAAAGTTCACACACGATAAGAAGAAGAAGACCTCTTCTTAGCCATACAATATTTTACTACCAACTATGACATCACTCTCATCAACAAATTCTCCATTACTTCTTTCTACAAATACTTCGCCCGTACTTTCCACAGCCCGAACTTAAAGTCCATAATAAAGTTCGAACAGAACATAATATTAAATAGCTTTTAACATTCCACTCGCTATCTTAATGTTCTCCCGAGACATTTATATTTAGTCTCCTACGTGTTCAATGTTTACCTTTCTGCCTCTTTATCTGTCCCCTTTTTTATTTTTTTATGCCGTGTTTTGGGATCTGTGGCGAAAAAAAATAACATTGTTTGCGAGCGGGAATTCGCCGTGAGTTTTTTTTGGTGAGATTTGAAAGGGTTTCGGAATCTTAGATATTGTTGTTGGGATTTCATTGGGAATCTTGAGTTTCAGCGATAGAAAGGTGCTTCTTGTGTTTTTTGAGCATGCATTTGTTATTTTCCTTTGAAACAGAGGCTATTAGAAGACTAATGTGTCATAACCTCACCTAGTCATAACTTACCTAGTCAGTATTTTTTTCTTTTGCGTATTATCAAGTAACACGCTGTGTAGCTCTTTGAACTATTCGTATTTTTTATAGTGTACCTACACTAAAAAGTACTTCATTCTATTCAAGTACTTAATCTTTTCATCATTTTTTGACGTACAGAGAGTACTTATCAATGTATAGATTTTTCTAGGTCTTTTATCACACGTACAGCTAATAATCCGTTACAAAATCATTTACCTAATCAAATATTTTACAAACATACAGTTTTAGTTTAGTATTTTTTTTTGGTGTACGTGGCGTGTGTGTGTATGTATTTCAATCTGTTTTTACCCGACTACGACGAAGCAAAAGGAGGGTTATGATTTTGACCTACATGTATCTATGTATGTGGGTATGGATGTTCATCGTTTCCCTCATAACTTCTAAACTAGTTCTCATAATTAGACAAATAAAAGAAGCCTCTTCATTGTCCGCTGGTTATAGATTGCATGAAATTACGTTAAATTGACTACAGCGCTCTCTAGAGGACTTAAAAAAAAATGTTGTGTGGGGTATCAAATGAAAGAGCGTTCTTAGTACATTCTTTAACTGCTATATTAGGTCTGCTCTGCACAATAAGTATATCTAACATGAATTCACATAATTCCAAAATAACGAGAATAAAAAGAAAGTTTAAAAACTAAAACCCTACAACTAAAACACGCTCTAAATAGTACGAAACAAGAACATATTTTTATACGTCATACTGATAGAGATTTGTTAAAGGAAAGCCGTGGTCGTATGCCACCGACTGTAGCAAAAGCAGATTAATTACAAAATAAATGATCACTCTCACTTAACACAGCTAATAATGTTAATGTGTTCATATTTTTAACCGACTTGTTTGCCAACCCTTCAAATAACTATTAAGATTCCATGTTTATCAACATTTCGAATCTTCTACATCTTTGTATTTGCCCTACATGACACATACAATATCTTCATTAGCAATGAAATCATAATACGCATCAAATTCTTTAACAAAATTAAATATGTACTTCAAAAATGCTGATCTACAGAACCCACACTGGCGTATGCACTTAATACATTCTCAACGGTCCGAGTGATTTGTGAGTGCATGCCTCACATATTGAATGTTTTAAAACCTTTTAAGTTGGATACGAGTATTGATAAAATTGTTATAAACTTGTAATTAATTGAACGTATTAAATATACTTAATCCTTTTTTTGTTGTTGTTAGATTAATAGATTTTATGTTCTTTATGGTTTTGTGCGTGTCAATTGTTTTATGAATTGTTTATAAAATTAATACCGTCGTCAAACAAACGGTGGTCGGGTGAACGGGTGAATAAAAAATAAAGGGATACATAGAAATCCAGGGGTAAATACAACAGAGGGGCAAATAAAATGTGTAATTTATCTATAATATGTATGTATTTAGAACTATATAAGTATGTTTATCAGCTGTTTGGTACTTATAACACAAGCTCTGCTTAGCTTGGGACTAGATGGCGTTGTGTGAATAGTCGTGAAAAATTATTCATATTAAAACAGAGGACTAAATACGACAGAATGTAAAATAGAAACAAAACTTAGTAGAGGAGTTTTACATTAGTTCAATATTATAAATTACTAACAAGGTCACGGAATGATTAATTTCACATTGATAACATGAGAGTAACAAAGTACTTTTAAACAACTTTTTTCTTCATTGCCTGCAGATTGATCCAGTAGACGGGTCAGTAGCAGTCATACCTAAGTTTAAAATTGTACCTGGTTGAGGCTCGAGCCCTATTACGTGAGACTCAAACATAAAGGCGGATTGTGGGTATTTATTTATTTATTTATGTTTTTCTGTTATACATGCCTTACCTTAATGGTATTATGTTACATCCTTCATTGAGAACATAGTAGGTACTGCGTATGGTTGGGATATCCTAACAACTGCATGAGTTCTATATGTCGTGGACAGCGATATTCTTGAATAATACGTTGTGAAGATGATTAACTTAGTACTCTTCTTAGGAGTCTTTGGTAACCAGCGTGACGTTACTTGTCCTTTGAAAATGGCGCGAATGTGTTTTTGGTAATGTCACGTGGACAGAGTCGTGCTGGTGCGTGGGAGTGATTTGAGGCACCAACGAAGACACGCATCCAGTATGAAACTGTCAGTTACCTATTTGAATTATGTTTTGTGATTTCGATTGTTAAGTGAGGTTATTTGCAATGAAGATTGTTATTCTACGCTATGAACTTGGTACTTACTACAAAACCCGTATCGGTGTCAGCTCATCGCTCAGCCATTGCTGACGCCGACATATATATAATTCTGAACCCCCTTGCGATACAACCAGGAAGTTAATTTTACTTAAAACTGTAAAAAACCATTAAATAAATAATTGACTGGCCTGTTGGTCTAGTAGTTAGTGACCCTGACTGCTATGCCGGAGGTCGTGGGTTCGATTCCCACCCAGGACAAATGTTTGTGTGATGAGCACGATCATTTGTTCTGTGTCTGGGTGTTATTTATCTATAATATGTTTGTATTTAGAAATAGATAAGTATGTTTATCAGCTGTTTAGTACCCATAACAGAAGTTCTGCTTAGCTTGGGACTCGATGGAGTTGGGTGAAAGTTGTGGAATATTTGTTTATTTAATTCCTATCTAGCGTTAAGGATATTTCCTTCTCACTTTGACTGACTGACACAAAAGAAATTCAATTGTTTGCACCGGTAACCGGCGTGGCTTACAAAGTCTTTATAAAAAATCCCTTTTGATAAGATATAAATCATGATTTTATGCAGATTAAAGTAAAAAGATCGACAAAAAATTCCAACGCTTGGGGTCAGGATCTGAATTCGATGCGAGGTTCTTACCACCCTGTCTCACATGTCTGCTTAACTCTTCGAGTTATACAGGCCTGATGATACGTTATGTCCTTAATTGAGAACTTTTAGTATATCTAGATCCACACGCTATAGTTACTTTTTCAGCCCACAAGATTTTAGCGATAAAATTTTGCGACTCCACGCTTGGTATACCGAAGCAATTGTACAGAATAGCGAAGTGCTGTGTTCAATATCGATATGACACTCGTACCTAAACGCGGTGCCCACTTCGATATAATTTTTATGAGATCTCTCATCTTTCATCCTATGAGGGCGCGCAGGTTTTGATACTTTCGGTAACTTTTAAGGTAAAGTAAGCTTCATCAAATCGACAACAATTGGATAAGACTGTCCCCCGAGCCACCCGCTCTTCACCACTTCTCAGTATTTTTGCTGGAAAGAAGTGGCGCGACAAACAATTAAAAGTTGAATACCTATTTGGTATTAAGACTGACTATTAATCAATTTTACACGTAAAACGTATAAATCCTTATACTACGAGTAAAAGTCTAAATGGACTACTTTAAAAAAAAAATCTACTCAATACGGCAAACACGGCAAAGTTGACGCAGTGGCTGAGAGTTTGACTGTGTGTTATCGGTTTGATTCCCGCATGAAACAAATAATTTTGTATGGCCTACAAGTCCGGGGATATGAATATTTGTGAATGTGCGTTTTATTGTTTGTAAACGCACCAATAATACAAGAAAAAATCACATTTATAAGCAACGTTTTAAAAATAAAAAAACAAATCAATTAAGAATAGAATAAAATAAATAAATAATAAATATAAATAAATATTCCACAACTTTTCACACAACGCCATCTAGTCCCAAGCTAAGCTAAGAGCTTGTGTTATGGGTACTAAACAGCGGATAAACATGCTTATATATTTCTAAATACATACATATTATAGATAATCTACACCCAGACACAGAACAAATGATCGTGCTCATCACACAAACATTTGTCCTGGGTGGGAATTGAACCCACGATCTCCGGCATAGCAGTCAGGGTCACTAACCACTAGACCAACAGGCCAGTCAAATAATAGGAACTCTAACTAAGTATACTAAATTAAAAGGCTACATGGGGTGTCATAATGGACAGTTTTATTGCTAAAAGCGATCTTTTACGCAATAGAGAAGAAGAAAAGATATACAGCAAGTATCAAAACCGTTCACCGTACAAAGATCACCCGAAACGCAATAGGAACGTGACCGGTTTGCAAACGGCGCCGTATCCGGATCGCGTGTGCTCTTGTTATTGTTATGTAATTTGTCAGGGACGTTTACGGCTCTGCGGTAACCATTCCTTATACGATATATGTAGTTGCTTGCTTTTCGAAGTAACAGGAGCTGGCGAATACGGTTTTGTAAGGAAGTGCTCTTTTGCAGTACCCGTAAGTTCTTGGTGTTTTTATTTTAACTACGACCTAAAACCAATTAGATTATTTGGTTTAAAATCTTTCCTAATTTATTTGTTATTGAGTACAAATATTTTAGGAGATTGATTGATTTTCTATCGTGTAAATAAAATGCTATACATAAAAGTATGTTTTCCTCTTCGTGTCGCTTGGCATTTACTAACTACTGATTTTGCAAGAATTAAATGATGATAGTATGCCCAACCTTTATTTTAGTTAATGTTGATACATTAAACTTTCTGAATGATAGATATTATTGCATTAAAAATCCACTGTGAAGCTGAAATAAATTAATTAAACGGTCACTAGAACATATCATTATCAGGTATGTATCCAAGCAGGTATATAGGTTTAATATATGTAGGTATTTGTTTTCGTGTATAAAGAAACTTAATAAGATAGTACAAAAATATTACTACGGTGCTTTTCTATAATTATCTCCTTCTGGAAATGTGGGTGAAGTGTAGGCGAAGTGAGCTGTCATCCCATAGGTAGGTACTTACTAATGCTAGGGACTGACAATTCTTTGCAAAGAACTTTTCGCGGCTTTTCGTGGGGTCGTTTATAGAAGTTGTATTCTATTTGACTATCATTATATTAATACGCTAAGCGACAACTTTTGGATCTCATTTCAAGAATATTGCGCGTAAGAAGGAGTCTGAAATTTGGCATAGTTTAAATTGGGAGAATTAGTGCATATAGCTAAAACGGTTGAATTTAGATCAATAGTCGACAACTATGAAATCAATTACTAGATTCATCTAACATAATGAAAGCCAGCCAGGTAAAAAGTCGACCAGCCCCCTAGTGATTTCCTGGAAAACTAGATGGCCATTCGGACCCCATGGCCCAAGTTTTTCAACTCTTCATGTTTTGTTAGAGAATTATCCATTCAACGTGGTAATGTCGCCAGTCTTTTGGGCACTTTACCCGTTGACAGCGATAGTTATTTTTTGATGCACTATTTAGTAATTATCTTACTTTTCATTTTTTTTTTTTTTTGGATTACCAACGAGCAACATTACAATTTATTATAAAAATTAAAACTATTACAGAATACATGGTCTTGTAACTCACACTCAATTAGGTACAGGTAACTACAGCTTACACATTATCGAGTACACATGCTCTAAATATATTAATTACAATTAAATTTCGGAATACATACAATTATACAACTAAACAATCATGCTACTATCAAAGATTAAAATATTAATTACATAGTAATGTCATGACGGAATAATAATAATGCTTGGATTTAAATATACAAATTAAATTAAAATACGAATTACAAACTAAATAAAATTAAATTAAAAATTTCTTTTTCATTTTATTAGGTTTGTAGGTCGTAATTAGGTCAATAATTGATTATTACGTTTGTTCCCAGTAGTTCTACTGATCAGTTCTACGTTAGAACTATGTACATTTAATTATTACAATTTTAATAAATGTTCTAAACATTATATACCATTCTTTGTAGTTCAGAAAACCGTATTGTTTCTAATCCAATTTATTCATCTAATCTCATGAAATATGGTCCTCCGACAGTTACACTAAATATTCTGGAATAGAATACTAATACACGAATTGATATTCAGTTGCAGGTCCGATGTATGAAAATTTGATGAGAACATAGCGATGCAGTGATTTCGATTGGTTCCGTACGTGCCAGCGGCCGAGGGGTTTTTCCTGCATTTTATTGGAACCCTGATTTTATATGACCATCGTCTCGTGTGGGAGTTATAAGAAATGATGTTATTTCAAATTTTATTTGGACAGACAAATTTATTCTTTGCTGGAATATAACATATTTTTCGAGATGTCTTCGTGGTTTAGTGAAATAGAATATTCAAGTTTAGTGTTTCGTTTAGAAAACGGTGCGAACAAATTTGATAATCATTCCATGTTTATTGAATTTGTTGTAACGAAATTTAGGTTGAATCTATATCAGGGATCTTGTATTGTATATTGAGAGTCTTTCGGCGAAATAATACCAGCCGCACGGATCGATTGAAGGTTAAGCTTTGCATGCCGAGGTCGACCTGTAGATGGACTCTTTGGAAGCGGCAACTAAAATATTTTTTATATTAATTAAAACTTAATTTTGACGTTCTAACGTGCCTATATGGTTTGACTTTAAATTCAACTGGCTAGTATACTTACTACAACTCTAACATAGTAACTGAAACCACAGACTAAAAGCCACGACCATAGAGCTTTCAAAGCTGTTTTTATCATGACCAAGAATTTTATGTTTTTTACGACCAATCGATATAAAAATGGCCGCAGATATGATTGTTGCAAAAACAATAAGCAACCACGTTTATGAGATCAAGATTGTGCAGAAAAAGATACTGTATTGTATTCTACTATTCAAATATGGAATAAAGAATTTTCTGTACAATGAACGTAAACCTATTAAACTAGTAGTTTAGTTAACTTTAAAATGCATTTAAAATGAATTATTATTTTACTTTATTTATTTAAGATAAATAAACATAGGATAATTTATACTACAGGTACACAAATCATAACCTATGGATATTAATTTGTTGACAAAATATTCTACCAGGTGAAACGGACATTGACACAATATTTGGACACCATACCTATGTTCTGCTTATGATCCTGGAAGGAAAATTTCCTTCGAATTTCCTGATTTGATAAAGATGTCTCCAAAATTAAATGGGTAGTCGGAGCTAATGGCCAACTCTATGCCTAATGTTCTTATAAGACAATGAGAGCGTAAATAAAATTTACTATCTCAGTTATTTATTGACGTAATACTTCTTTTGGCGCGTTAAGGAAAAATGAGGACAGTAAATTGTTAAGATGCGCGCGCACACCGGCACGAAAAACCAACACTCTGAAGTTAGCTATAGTCAACATTTTAATTTTGTTTTATTATTACGCCATAGACATATAACTTCTGACGCGTGTATACACGCACTTTTTTTTAATACTTCAAGCACACTAATGTACAGAGGCGGACTTAATGCCATAGGCATTAGAATCTGAAAAGTCATAGGCTAATTCGATCTAATTATACAATTAGTCTCATTGTCCCCCAGCGCTTGTCTCCCACTGGAGGCCTACAGGATTTAATTTCTGCTGGCCCACACCGTCCATTGCTTTTGTTTGTTGATTTTATCTTTCGAGGATTTTATATTTTTGCCTTGTGTAGACTTTCGAAAAAACAATTCGGTATTTTGAGAAAGTAGTCATCTTCCATCACATAGTGAAATTACAACAAGTTTATTTTTATCTTAAAAGTCATTAACGAGCGAAAGTGTGTGGGTGAGTAATCGTTGTTTTAATTCGCCCTCTAAATACAATGTTTGCCCAAAACTGCGGGACATTCGATGATACAATACCAATGTTGTATTGTCCCAATGTCCCACTAAGTGATTACCAAAAGTGGTTCCTATTAATAGCTGAATTAAATTTAGCTGTATTACTGAACCGCATCACGTAGGGCGCGCGGTGAATTAGGAGTGGTGTACTAAAAATAGAATAAAAGTGCTTAATAGGCTTATTTAATTACTAGGAAATATATTTGTTACCTTTTTGTTGTGGCTTTAGCGGCTTACTGCTAAATAATAATAGTTACAAAGTCACACAACTCTCCATGCAAAACTCGATCAACTGTTCGGATATACCTATGTATGGAGAGTTGTTTTTTTTTGTCTGTTTTCGAAAAAGTCGTAGAATAAATGTTGTTGTTTATGATGTTAGTAATCTACTCCTGCGAGGTTGTTGGTGTTTTACAAATAACCCTGTATATACTTGTATACACACGCCATTGCAATAGGCATATTGGCGGGTGTCTGATGAATAGCAATAAGAATAGGTATGAATATCAAAATATAAATAATCCATCACTTAAATTAAAAAAAATTCACAAGTAATTTTACTTTTTCAAATTGATTGAAAACTACCTAGATTAAGCGTATTAAAGTTGAGGAGACCGGGCTTGTAACGTCATTGTTTAGTATAAACTGTATAGGATAGTGAAGTCAAGCGACATCTTGATTCGACGTATCGCCGTCATATTTTATTTATGCGAAAAAAAAATTTGGAATATTTTCTAAAATTTAATCAACTAGCCTATTGTGGACGACAACCCGACGCGCCCAAAGAGAAGTGGTCTACCTATAAAGTCCGCTCATCGAGTTAACAACGTCACATGATCCGAACACAATTACCGCGCAATTTGGCGCGTGCCGAACAATAGCGGTTCAACCGCCGCCGGTCGGTACTACGCCTAACGAGATTAAATGTTGCAGAATTATTGATTATTTAGTCAATGGTTTAAGACGATGAGTTGTTTGTGTTTGAGAGTAATTTTAAGGGTCAGACGATCAATGTTACAAAGAAAAACTACAGTAGTGACTCTTGACTTCTCCGTTTTCTCTTTCTTCTTTTAAGATAACGTGGCCCCACACTAGAAACCTCTCCTGTATTGTGGGTGCGTTTTCAAACATTTAGGTGCAGCGCAGACGAGATACCTCCTATCCGTGACGCACTTTTTAGTCTGTAAAATAGAACCTATGCAATAATAGGCTGTTAAGCGTACAACGCGCATCATTTATTTTATAAGACATTTTTAAACGTCAAACTGAAGTTAAACTAAATATAAATATGAATTCAGTAGGTATTACCTACTTCTAAATGTGCGTACTTCAATAAATGAATATGTGCTTTAGAAAGTTCTACGCGCGTAGCATCTCGTAGCGATTAGGTCTAATCGGCTACGCCGTAGACAGATGGCCATGAGTTCGTGACTGGTAAAACGATTTTAAACAATACACATTAAAAGTCAGAACACTCAACTTCTGAATGCACGATCAGAATTTAATATAAACAGAAAAGAAAAGAAACGGGCTGATAATCATGAAAAAACCAAACTCATGGCGTCAGGGAGAGACTTCCACCTGCGTACTCGGCCATTTTCATTATTTTAATAATATTAATTTTGGTATAAACATGTTTCTAACGATCGCGAATAACTTTTTTATTATCTTTTAACCCATTGATATTATAAGACACATTAATATGTGGCTAACTAGCCACACTTGACCTTAGTATCGCGTCGCGAAGTCAACGGACACGTGCGTGCGTTAGTGTGCCGTTTTTGAAGAACGAACGTTGTTTAGGTACCTAACCTATCAACACCATTTTACTTATAATATTATTGTTTTAACCTAATAATAATTTACAATAACATAAAATAGAGCCTGGACTACTTAAACGCATCCCTTTAAGGGCTCTTCCCACTTTTTATCTGCATGTCGGCGTCAGCGATGGCTGAGCGATGAGCTGACACCGATGGGGGTTTCGTGGTACAGAGTTCATAACGCAGAATAACAATCATCATGGCAGTAATAACCTCACTTAACAATCGTAATCACAAAACATAACTCAAATTGGTAACTGACAGTTTCGTACTGGATGTGTGTCTTCGTCGGTGCCTCAAATCAAACTGAGCTCTGCCCAGCTCCCACGCACCAGCACGACTCTGTCCACGGGACATTACCGAAAACACATTCGCGCCATTTTCAAATGACAAGTAACGTCACGCTGGTCACCATAGACTCCGTACTAAGTACAAACTTTACAACTTATAATTCAAGAATATCGTTTGCCGCGACATGCATATTAAAAATTACCGCAACAACTTCTATAAATCTCAATCGAACATGTAACCCGTCAATCGCCACTATCGATTAATCGTTACAATCGTCAAACACGGCATCGATAGCGCGCGACTAATTAATCAATTCATCTGTCGTATAATGAGCTGAAAACCTGTCGCTCGGTCGTGGTGTGAACAGAATTATTTATATGACGTCATATTATTGGTATAATAGTGTTTGTAAGTATTTTGAAAAATACTGGGGACGACTGCAATGAATGATGATAATGATTTTATTTTTGTTATCGTAGGTATTAAAAAAACTTTTTTGCAAAAAAATTAAACCGACTTCAAAAAAAACACTAAACGGTGTAAAATAACTCTAAATTAGGAAGTCTGTGGCTTTGGTGGTTTTGTCTTATTCATGATGGGCCACCGACTTCCGAATTTAGAGTTATTTTACACCGTTTAGTGTTTTTTTTGAAGTCGGTTTAATTTTTTTGCAAAAAAGTTTTTTATTTTTCCATTTTTAGTGGTTCCCATACAAATATTTGCTATATATATTGTTAATTGTAACAGTACATGTCATAATAATAGGGTTATCCACTTATCCCTAATAAATGATAATTAACATACCTAACTGTCGAAATCTAGGTATATTGTACACATCTGCGTACCCCTCAGAGCATACCAGGCATGATGATACGTCATGATGTTGTATAAACAATAAACATCCAAGCGATTCCAGCAATCACGACAGATTTGCCGTCTATTTTTGAAGAGTTCCGTCGCATATCTCCGAAGATCAGCACCAGATCTTCACCAAATTAAAATGGGACCACCTCGGGAGTATACTCTTTCGAATAAAAAAAGAATTTCGATAATCGGTCCACAAATGGGGGAGAAATCAGGTAACATACATAAAAAAAAAAAAAAAAAAAAAAAAAAAAAAAAAAAAAAAAAATACATACACACGAACATAGAACCTCCTCCTTTTTTTGAAAGTCGGTTAAAAATAAGACAAAATGACATGATGATGACAAAAGATCAAGCTACGCTTGTCAATCGGGGACCATAGTTGGGTGACCATTTATTATTTATGTCAAGAGGAGGCACGTTACTCCATTGATTAAATAAAAGAAAGAAGTAAACAAGAGAAAAAAATATTAGCCCTCAACTAATAAGTAAAAATCACATTCAAAAAGTTAAAAATAACCATTGCAAGAAACCCTGCTTTCAAATAAAAAAAAACGCATCTAAATCGGTTCACCCGTTTAAGCGGTGCCACGGACGGACCTAGACACAAATCGCGGTCAAACTTATAACACCCCTCTTTTTGCGTCGGAGGTTAAAAATAAAAATAACACTGTAAATGAAGTAAATCCTGTAAGATGCCAATAGATCTCAGCATAGTGATCTAACATTATTATAAGTAAAAAAAAACGTCACAGCGCTGGTGTTCTGACAAATTACTAATCTGACTAATGACCTTCTCAACGGTGACATCTCAAAAACTAATTTGCATAATCTTAACATAATCTGTGCCCTACGTGCGAGTTGTTTTTACGTTAACGCGATCGAAACGTTCACCTCGTTTGGCTCTCTGATTGGTTAAAAGCTTGGAGCGGGCCAATCGGAGCGCCGAACGTTATGAATGTGTCGATCGCGTTAACGTAAAACAAACTCGCACTTGGCACTCTGATCATGATAAGTCTGGACCTCTGTGTTTTTTTGGTGTTTCTTCTGAGAGTAGTCAGATAGTGCAACACTGTCCTCACCTCATTAATAAAAAAATACGTGTAAAAGTGTTTGTAAAGGCCAGTTACAGAAAAAATGTAATTTAACATTATCATTTTGACTGACCTGTTGGTCTAGTAGTTAGTGACCCTGACTGCTATGCCGGAGGTCGTGGGTTCGATTCCCACCCAGGACAAATGTTTGTGTGATGAGCACCATCATTTGTTCTGTGTCTGGGTGTAATTTATCTATAATATGTATGTATCTAGAAATATGTAAGTATGTTTATCAGCTGTTTAGTACCCATAACACAAGCTCTCAAGCTTACCTTAGGACTATTATAAATGGCGTTGTGTGAAAAAGTTGTGGAATATTTATTTTATTTATTTATTTAAACAGGTCAATGAAAGGTTAAACTGGTAATATTTAGCCACTAGCCCCTCCAAATCTAAACATCAGCCAGACAGTAGTTTAGTCCCTAAATAATCCATCTAAGAATAGACTTATCTGAAACGTCTGGTCACCACAATCTATCGATTAACAGAACTTCGTCTTACAGTTACCCTAGTAGAGCTGTTGAGCTATTTGCAGACTATAGCCGGCTAAACTCGATAATTGGGCAAACTGAATATTGGACAGAGTTAAATATTCATCTTGATTTGGAAGCGTATTGCGTACGACTTAAAATATCAAAGGGGTTGTTTATGTAACGTGACAATTTGAATTTGAATATGAAATGGTATTTGTGTGAGATTAGATACATGAGATATTAATTTCTCCTGCTATGAACCTGAGAAGCAGATATTTTGTAATGGTTTACTTAAAATAATGCCATCTTTTTTCTAATACAAAATCAGTAGATCAATTACAAATACCTTCCTTTTATTGGCTTCCATAGGCTTTCAGACCACCAACCACCTACCTAACATTTTCTGATGTATATTAGAGTCAGCTCGATATATGGCAAATGATATTTATATCTATAAATAGGCTCATATAAACACTTTTACGTGCCATTTTGTAACTAGAAGGTGAGGTCACTGTTTCACTATGCTGAGAAGAAACGCCGAAAGAAACTCAGAGAGCACAGCCTCTTTTAAAGTCCAGATATTATTTTGGTCAGATCATGTAAAAACAATGCGGATTAGTGTCTGGACTTTTGAGGAAGGAACCACACAGATATTAGGGGACCAGATCAGTCAGTGCAAGAATTTATCAGTTATCGTGAGTAATTTACAGATAGCGACTATCTATCTGAACTCGACAATCCAGTTACTTGCATAACGTGGGTTTTCACCCTTTGGCAAACTGGTTGCCATACATTCGATCTTCTGAATAGTAGTAACGACTGTCAAAAATCATATTCATATTCTTTTATTTGCATACCATAATGTCAGATAAAGGTGTTACAAAGGCTTATAGCTATAGTACAGTTATGGACCCTGTGAGGGCACAGCAACATTAAGTAACAAATCTAATTAAATCTACTAATTACAGCCGACAACAACGACTTAACGTGCTTTTAGAAGCACGGAGGAGTCTCGATGTGTCATTTTAAACTAAGCAAAATTTTTGATAAAATATACACTACTGAGTCAAACTATGTTAAATTATGGGACTAAATGGCAACTATTCCGCATCAAACAAAAAAGGAATCACGTAAATCGGATTATAAAGCTCAGCGTACTTAATCGGTGTAAATACATAAAAAAAAAAACAATCAAATTGAGAACCTCCTCCAGAAATCGGTTAAAAAAGGCTGCCATCAGCCAAACAGCCGCTCAAACATACTCCATTCAGAAAACTCAACTTTCGACTACTAACAATACCTAGTCAAAGTTTAAAAAAGGTTGTATATTAATTTTTCGTTCCGTACATTGGCCACGCACATGAGATACAATAGAAGCGTACTAATCTACCGCACAGCCTGTCGACACGTACACAGTCATAGCTAACACTGGCTGGGTACACGCGCCCAATCTCTCACGGCCAGACATTCGTGTCCATCCCCTTTTTAATTCGTCAAACATAAGTCAGACAGCGATAAAGCTCCGTCCCTCGCAGTATTAACTCAATTACCGATGCGATTTTTTTTTTGTCGTATTGTCGCTAGGGAGGTGGATGAGCTAAAATTATCTTTGGGTCTGTTAGTTTTTTTTATTGGGGTTTATGTGTTTGAGTGTTGTGTTATCGAAAGGTAGGCATTGTAAATCGAAGTCAAGGATGAATGTCAAATAATTAGTTTCAACTTCTACTGGAAGTAATTCCAGTATTAAAGTTTTGTTTCTGCATGTGCTATTTATTAGCTGTCGAAACGACATTTTATTCTCGTCATTAATGGCAATAAATTATTTAAATAACCATCTATAAAGTCACTTTTGGACTTGACATTCTCTCACAAAAGTTTCATATGGAGAAAAATGGGCAACAAAGCCATACGTAGGAACTCTTTTATAAATGACCTTTCATTTACTTTAAATATTAATATATGTGAAGAAAATTATGGTGAAACTATGTTTATGTATACTGATTAATATGCTTACCAGTGATAGTATGTTGATGAAAACCATCGGGATAACGCAGTCAATACTGTACTTTACCAGATGAGAATCAATCCCAGAACCTTCCCGTCCTCGACTGTTTTGTGAACTCAGTCTATGTGCTTAAATAAACACTATTAACGAAGTCTGTTGACATCGTAACATTAGCGAATTGTAGAACTGTTATGGGTGTTTGAAAGAGTCCACAACAGCAGTGTTATTTTGCAAAATACACCGCCAATAAAAGTGAAATTAAGTATTTTAGGTGAAAAAGTAAGTGTCATACGAAACACTTACATTCTCTAACCTTTTGCGGAGTGATATTTACAGTATATTTACGAGCATCGCCACATGATATGAATTGTTTCAATTTTTACCCGACTAAGCATTGCTAAATTACCGATGACTCGTGTACATTTGCTGACTAGGCTATCGCACCCACCACAAATAACCTACATTTTAACTTATATAATAATATATTTTGACAATAAACAGTAATCATCTTTCGGACACAACAGTGATTTTATTTCCTGTCACATCCCGTGTGATGCATCTAGCTTTTCTAATTCAATGGATTCATCCTACAATTACATCTCAATGTATGGAGTTACTGTCCGTACATTTATGGTCCTTCGAGCCGGATATGAACCAGCGACCTATTTAATTCCATAGCATCGGCAAGAAAGCAATTAATGTTGCCCATGTGGCTTAAGGTAGTCTCAAAATAACTAATTTACCTCTGAAACATCCAACAACATTAAATACAGTTCATCATAAAATAATCATACAACTATAATCCATAAGCCATAACCCTGCAAATGCAGCACCCGGTCGCAATAACCGTAATAAGTGGGACACTAAAACAAAACCGTACTTAACGATATTCCGATAACAATATAACTGGATGGTCGTAACACTCGTAACCCTCGCCCCTTTGCTAACAATTAACTTATTGCAACACTTGGGGTTACAATGAAGACTATGTATAGTGTAGATGAGACAGTTTTTAACTGAACTTGTTGATAGTTATAATGCCTACAGTGACTAGGTATAGCAAGAAAGAAAGAAATCTGATATTATAGGAAGACAAAAAATAAAATGATTTGACAGTGTTATAAATATTTAGCTTGAATTATGTTTGTAAAGATAAAACACAAATTTAGGGTAGATAAGTATAGTCCTGTACCATCGGAGGGCAGTTTCTGATGTCGTGAATTCATGATGGAACAGAAAAAGAGAAAAATTTGACCTGACCAGGTCAGGTTAGTCTAAAAATAACTATATTTAATAAGTAATACTTACTACAGTAAATTGTACACTGTCAATATTTTCAACGATTTCACCGACTTAATTGGTTAGGTTCTACCAAAAAACATGGTGCATAGTGCTCGCCACCGGCTGCGTGTATGACCAGCAATAAAGTAGTGGTATGTAAGGATTCTTACATAATTATGTATTTCTATTGGTTCGTTTCATTCTGTCGTTACTTCAATTACTTTCTCCATTATACACCACACATTTTTAACTAGTACAATTACTTATAGGGCTTATTCTATACGGTCTTCTCATTATGTTTTGTAAAGTATCAATAAATAATATTCATAAACAGCAAAGTTATTAGCGTTTGTTTATATCCCAAAAAGACACCCAACTTATGGAAATATTGTACAGGCTATTCATGACAATAGTATCAGTAGTATTCATTCATCGTCATCTCTCGCTAACGTTCGCGTGATCTCGCTAAAGTATGCCCCGCCTCCAAAAGCTGTTTTCGTTATTTAAGTTTAACTAAATTAATTAAGTTTAACTATATTTAAGAATTGAATTTAGTTATTTTTACTTTTGATTACGCAAATGTGAGCAATAACAGGTACGGGTAGAGCCCAATTTTTTATGTACTAATTAAAAATAGTGGTGTAGGTATACAAACATAATTTTCTAATTTTATTGAACAGTATTTTACCTTGCCAACCCTCTGTTTAATTTACATTTAGACACAAGTTTATAGACAGACACTGTCAGATACCACCCTATTGAGTTTTAACGCGCTTTTGAGGGTTAAATAATGTGCCCACTTTATCATGACCCATTCTTAACGAACTTTGCCTTTGAGTGTCTTTTACAGTGAGAGTTCATAGTTATGTGGTGATCGAGGCAAAATTTATTTGTTTGTGATTGGATTATAATCGATCAAAAGATACGCATCTTAGTTGGAATGATTGTGGTTTATTGTTAAGTGATTGTTTTGGAAAATAATCTTCTTATAATTAGATTAATTTATTATTTTAGTAAGTAATGAGTGGGGGTCTTATGAAGTTATGCTATGAAATAGTTTGATTAGAATTAATGTACGTACGCACGTCGTAGGTAATAAAACATGCATTGACACTCAACAGTGCCGTTTTAATTGAGTTTACTTGATTTAGAAAAAACATAAACAACCTATTCATTTTCTTTGATATGATATATTACATTATTTATTTATTAGCATTATAATAATTAAAATTGCTCTGTTAAAATAATACTTAACAAAGACACGCAACGCTGTCCACTGAAAGTGTAGCTAAAAGAATGGCGGCATTGCCACATTGTATGGCAATAATACTTTGACCAAGGTAAAAGCCAGTCCTTGGGTCACACGATGTGTCAATTAAGCATCTTGAAAGATGAACATATTTTGTTTTAGATAATATAATAGACTGCACTTTTATGCTCTTACTATGATTTGATTGTGATCTGTCCAATTTCAATAGAATTATGTAGGTAAATAAACTGTTTTGTTACCATTGAAATGCGATCATATAGAAAGAAATAACATTTATTTGACTAAGTACCATCTACTTCATTAAAATAATACAACATATAGCCTTAGCCATATTACAAATTCTATTCCTATTCTATTGCGACAATAGAAAGAAAATGGCGTATATGGAATCAGCTCTTTGTCAACTGTCAAGTGTTAACGAGTAGAATTTGTAATATGGCTGAAAATGAATACACTTGACAGTTGACAAAGAGCTGATTCCATATTATACGCAATTTTCTTTCTATTGTCGCCTTATCGATTACGACAATAGAAATAGAATTTGTAATATGGTTAGACCTGCTGTATACAAATAACCATTTTGCCACCAACCATTTTCTCAGCAGATTGTGTACTTATTTTGTTGAAAAAGGTGTTAAAAGTAAAACTAAACTGATTTTTAACTTTTAATAAAGTTAAAAATCTCTTTGGTTTGGATAGAAATCACGTTTTTATACAGTTTGAAGTAAAAAATATCAGATAAAACTTGAAAATTAAGGAAAGCTAGGGGGTCCAGACTGTTCTCTTCGTGTCCGTATGTCTGACGATGTCCTTTTCACCCAGTATAGACTTTTTAAGTGCTGCAGTATATAGAAGTCAAAGTCTAAGTCAAATCTTTTTTGACGTTAAAAAGACACTTTTGAACGTCAAATACGTCACAAAATAAGTAAGTGTGACCAATTGTGAGGAATCACACTTATATTTTTTTTATCAACCACCTAAATAAAATCACACATGCTACAACTACAACAACAATAGCTATTGTATTAACAATAAAACATTAAATACAACAATGATATTTATTTTTATTAATATATTTGTTTGTAAAGCAGTGATACGTGAACACAACGTATAGTCGAAGCACTTGCTTGTAAAACAATCTGTTGTCTAAACAAACAACTGTAACTGCCTGTCTGTCGCTGCGTGATGAATTAAAAAAGTAAGCCGGTAGGGTTGGCACACGGGCTACAACAGAGCGATATATTTTGTGTGTGCTTATACAGGAGTGAGAAAGGGTTGTTGAGAAAATTTTAAATCATCCTCCTGATGTTGTTTTGCTTTGGAAAATGTACCTGAACAAAATTAAAACTGCTTTTAGAATATTATCTCCGTAAAAAAACTCACATGACCCATGAGAGTTTTGTACAAGTCTTTCAATACCTAAAACTCATACGTAAAAGTTAGTCAGTACATTACATAAAAGTCAAAATATAGTTTAAAAATAGATAATACTAGGTACCTAAACAAAAAATCAGGTGTAAAGTGTAGATCAGATCTGATAGACAGTCGCTCCGTGAAAAACACTAATTGGTCTACATTGCATACAAAATCTGTTGCTGCTTTCTGTTAATCTGGAATCCAACCAAACGTAATTTGAGAAAAGGCTAGACAAATTATGTTTGAATAAAAAAAATGATACTTTTAATAACTTCAACTCCGCACAACCCTATTCCCCGCAGCATCGCCCTACAACCACTCAGCGCAGGACAATAAAAACTGCGAAGGGGCATGACTGCCGCACGCGCATGCAGCGAACGCACTGATCAAATTATCCCATTATATAATAGGCGCGATATGCAAGGACCATCTGATATCATTGTGAGGGTAGTACGAGACAGTTTTATTATATTTATTATTTACGCATTATTGATTGGTTTGTTTTCGGTTTTGGTGATGTTAGTGGGATGAGGTTCTAAATAATTGCAAATTCGAGTAGGTATGTAGGTAGGTGTGTCGAGTATTCATTTTTAAAGTAAGCATTTCTTTGACATGCTCAAGACTTACAACATTACTCTTACAAGAAAAATAAGTAATGTAAATAAAAAAGAAAATCATAAAAAAAGACATGTGCGAGGCTACAAAGGCCCCTATCTCTGCATTAGAAGAATGGTTTGGCAACACTAAAGTTATCTTGTTTATTTCCTTCTATAAAACGCCTTAAATCTAGAATGCGTTAGTACAAGCGATTTTCCCAAAATTAAACAAGGTACTACTTATTTGTACTATAATAGACCATACAAAATATTGCAATTTAAATATTATTAACAATGCAAGATTTGAAGGCGTTCCAATGAGCCTTCGAAAAGATGAAAGTATATTACCGTTTAAATTTCAATTAAAATTAGTAGCACCAATTGCAAAGTTCAAATTGAAAGCAGATACGTCATAAACTCCACCAAACCAAATGAAATTTCACGTCGCATTAACTTTTAATCCAGCAAAATTAACGTACCGTGAGAAATTCGCAAATATGATACAGACATCAGAGTATTTGACGCTATGGGACCATCGCCATCACCCGTTCTATGGTCGACAAGATGTTATCCATACATTCAGTTCTAGAGTCAAGTGCAAAATTCACTCCTGCACTAACGCGTTACATATTATGGGAATCACGCCTTGGTTCCAATGCTAAAATGTCTTTAAGACCTACAACAGCTTCACTCAAATTTGCGTTTTCATCTGAGAGATCTAAAGCTGAATTTGCTTTAAAATGTACACTTGTAACAGCAATTACTTCAACCAAATATCAAACATCGTAAATTAAATCCTCACTGCAATCGATTTGAAACTCTGAGTCACCAATTTTACGGTCTGGTTTAGAATGAGGGGTTGTATCAATATCAAATGCCAGTTAACACGGTTAATACCCATGGGGTACAACAAACCCCAAAGCTTTGCGGGGTACAGATGGGAAGTTTATGAAGGCGCACTTGTTAGCCTGGGGAATTACAAAAACCGTGTTATTGTTTTATATCGAGGGCTGGGAGATTTTATGTGTTAATAAAAAGTGGGTGGAAATTGGCGTCTGAATTGTGATTCTCTTATCTAACGTTTGAGTGATAAATGAGAGTGCTTTGTTTGATGTTACTGGATGATTTTATTGTTATTTGATTGGTTTATTGATTTCTATTTTTAAGTATCAAAAACAGTTTTACTTTCTACACTACAGTCCGCTAAGGGTGCATCTTTATTGCGCATATTGCCGATATAATTGTTATTACTGAGTTTAGGCTAACTTATAAAGATTCGGGGGTGAGAATTTGCTGCACCAACAAGAATAAGTAAGCATCAATATCTAGATTAAAAATAATAAACAGAGTACCTACAACATCAATTCACACTCTCACAGTTATTATCTGATTTTCCAAATCCTTTTAGCGCGTCCTATATGTTTAAACTTTCATTAATCTGTCACTAAATATGATGACCTTCAAATATTAGATCGCTATCATCACTGAAGCGTGGGACTGTATCAAATTCGTGTGACGATCTCCAAACATTTATAACTTGTCTCTTGAGAATATCATTAGTTGGGGCTGTTTCATCCCCCATAACTTGATCTACCTCGTCCGTCCCGTCTCTTATATTAACAGGACTATTGAGGATTAATGTGTTAAAGGAAAGGGTCATCTTATAATGGACAATTTGGACTTGGCTAGTTGAATTCGCACGGGTCTGCGATTACTGGATTAAATAAGTGACAAGAAATTTTGTGATGTTATTTAGGGTCAGATATTATTTTGGTATCTATCTATTTGATACGAATCTATTTGAAGTTGCACCAATTTGTTGTAACAATTTTTCACGATGTAACCATCGTGTAACGTGTTATTAGGATCATTTTATTGTTTTAGTATGAGTGTGAGCGTGTGAGCTTGGCTGTGTGTGTGTATCTTATGTAGTGTAAGTGCACAAGTCGAAACATTATTAAATTCAATATTTTCTTTTCGATTGAAATCGGTCAGAGCTAGCTCATTGAATTTTCGTGGAATTTTGAATTGTAGTGTAACACTATAATTAAAAACTAAAATGAAATAATATAACTAAATGAAAACCACATCATTTCTTAAAATAAATGGTTGAAATGGTTACAATACAACTAAGTGTAACAACTCCTGTAAAAATAGATTATAATAATGTCGGTGTCTATCATAACTGTAACATGCTTAATTGTAGGTACAGACGCCAGCACATTGGGGTAACTTGATGTGCTGGCGTCTGTACTTTCATTACAAAGTGTGCATTAAAAATAACTTTTTTAACTACTGTCTAATGCTATTGTAAAGGGAGTATAAATCCTACTAATACCTATTATAAACGTGAAAGTTTGTGAGGCTGGATGGATGGATGGATGGATGTTTGTTACTCTTTCATGTAAAAACTACTGAATGGATTTTAATAAAATTTGGTATGGAGTTAGCTGACACCCTGGATTAACACATAGGCTTTTTATCCCGGTATTCCCACGGGAACGGAACCTACGCGGGTGAAACCGCGGGACGTCTGCTAGTATTAATTAAAACAATTGTCATCAAAATTGTTTTAACTTGTCTTTATAACAAAACGTTTTGCAGTCCTGCTTCTACGAGTTTGTTTTTTCTAGTGCTATTATAAATGGAATATACGTACAGTCACAACCAAAAGTGTACCGAACTCTATCACCGTATGGTTGACACGTCGTGAATATTGTAACACAAGACGGTGCCGCCGGGTCAGCCATTATCTGTCAAAGTCCATTTTAACTTTAAATTTACTCTTTATTTCATTTTTTTTCCTTCAGGGGGAACATAAAAGCGTTATCGAGTAAGGGTGTTGAAAATAATAGGGGGGGACGTAGAATTTTCAACATTGAAAAGTTGCCTGATAAATATTAAATGCTTTTCGATTTGACTGTACTTCGGAGTCTAGGTTTTGTGTTATGTTTTTTTTTTTGTGATTTTTGTTAGCGATCTGCAATATTATTCTGTTAAAAAGACAACATGTAGGTGAAGTGAAGACGAATTAAGCTGTCATTTCATACTAATGCAGTTACTTCCACAAATTTTTCGCGAAGGGACTTTTATTTATTTATTTAATTCTTCAAGCACACTAATGTACAGAGGCGGACTTAATGCCATAGGCATTTTCTACCAGTAACCTTTAGGTGATGCAGAGAAAAACAATGGTAGGTGCAATTAAAAATGAAAATAAAAGGAATCAAAGAATACTAATACATATTATGAGTATTGAATCGAAAGGGTCTCTAAATTTGAATTTTCTTAGAAAATATTATTTAGTCTCACACGTTTAGTTAGCGTCTTGTCTTAAGTAACATAATTAAAGCAACAGATTCGCATGCCGGAGGTCGTGGGTTCAATTCCCACTCAAAACAAAATAATGTTTGAATTGTGATGAGCACGATTATTTCTTCTGTGTCTGGGTGTATTTTATCTATAGTATGTATGTATTTAAAAATATATATGTATGTTTATCAGCTGTTCAGTACCCAAAACACAAGCTCTGCTAAGTATGGGACTAGATGCGTTGTGTGAAAGTTGTGGAATATTTATTTATTTCTTTCTTAAAACCACTATAAATAGAAATCCCCAGTTTTAAGATGTTTTTGTTCTACGTACACTCCTGGCTCGTCGCCGTCGTGATTATGGATCGTCTGATATATAGATTGCGGGTTTTACTAGACTTCATCCATTCTCTCTATTTGTGTCACGGCATTTACCCACCCATGAGGGAACTGCTGGTGGACAATCAAGCCAGAACATCCCGTGTTGCGAGGAATCGGCAACGAGAACCTCTACACTTATGCTCTTCCTTAGTTCACTAATCGTTCTAACAACCCTTAATGGCGTATGATAAGACCAAACAACTTGAGCACCACACAAACACGACTTAAATACAACTCCCATGACCCGTAAAAGAAGAATAAGGAACGCCTAATTGCACAACGTTAACACTGGATAGCATAATCAATATGACTTACCTACATTTAACACCACACATTTCTCATTACCTACATTCGTTCTTAATTGATAGCATCGCATAGTCCTATGAATGCTGTAGAACTGCCGCCGTCACACAAAGCCGGGCTGTGCGCTGTGGATCCGTAATGAGGTTCATGTCAGGCGACAAATTGTATACAGACCTACGAAGGGCTAGAGAGAGCTAATTAGTATTAATTTGACTGACCTGTTAGTCTAGAGGTTAGTGGTCCTGAATACTATGCCGGAGGTCGTGGGTTCGATCGATTCTTACCCAAGACAAATGTTTGTGTTATTAGCACGATGTTTTGTTTTGGGTTTGGATGAATTGTATCTATATGTAATTTAATTTATCTATAAATTATTTTTTTTACACTTAAATGTACGTCTTTAGAAATACTTACCAAGCTTATCAGTTTTCTAGTAGATATTTATTGCATAAGCCCTGCTTGGTTTGCGACTGTGTAAGATTGCATGATGTATTTTTTTTTTAAATATTTAGTGTTTATTGTTTTAGCGAGATTTAGTTACGAGTACGCCGCTGCTAGCGTACATATTAGTCATGAAACTCAATTTGCTACATACTGTCTTTTGACCAAAAGGAGTCATGGTGCATATAATGAGTGATTGTAAATAGGATTATGTGATCAACAGGACAACGCATCACTCAAATATGTTTCTTATTTGTAAGTAAGTAAGTTCTTCATCGTCATATGCCTAACCTTTTCCCACCTCTGTTGGAGCCGGCTTCCAATCTGACCTGATGCAGCTGAATAGGAGGATTTTACATGGAGTGATTATCTATCTGACTTCCTCAATCCTCAACCCCATATGTAATACCCCATGATTAGCTGGCTGGCAAACGTTTTTCTGACTTCTCATACCAACTGTCAAAGTATTACTTATGTCATTGCAAATCCCACTTAATTCACAATTGAAAGAGTTGAAATTGGTGTGTGCTTAAAAATAACATAATTGAAAATGTGAATTTGAATGATTTGAATATAGAACAAGTGCACATTCTATCGCAATACTAGCTCCATGCTTCCTTCACCTCAAATTGCTCGCCTGACATTATATTTGATGCAGTCCTAATCAGTCTCACTTGCCTGCTAATTGCTTTCCACTATTTCACTAAATATGTGAGCACGAGCACTCGCCCACTTAAGGTAAGAACAGTAATAATTAAGCTTTTGAAGGGGTACTTTATAATGTTTTAATTGGTTTTGGTTTAACTTGGTCTTGGTGGAAATTTTGTCCTTATTTGACTACTATCGTTATTATACTTACTACAGCATAATGGCAATAAAAGTGAATGAAGTCAATCTAGTTATTCTGTCTACTAGCAGAAATACAATTAAGTTATTTAAAAAAAATCATTCTGTGTCGTTGGTGCATTTACAAATATTTAAACTCACATACGCAAACAGCCTGACCCGACATCTCGTTCCTACCCAAATAATTTAAGATAATTTACAGGGGCCATGCGAAGAAATTTCATAGAAAAACTGTGATCCCATTTGAAGTTACAAAAATGCAATAGATACTAAACACAAGCGTCGTGTCAACGACCAAGCGCGAGTGGCCGTACGCTCAGCTGATCGAAAGTTGGCTTGCGTTGTCGCGTTTTTCATTGCGCGCAATAAAAAGCATCTCTTTTTAGGGTTCCGTAGTCAAATAGGAACCCTTATAGTTTCGCCATGTCTGTCTGTCCTTCCGTCCGTCCGTCCGTCCTCGCTTAATCTCTGTGACCGTTAGTACTAGAAAGCTGAAATTTGGTACTAATATGTGTATCAATCACGCCGACAAAGTGGTAAAATAAAAATTGGAAAAAAATGTTTCATTAGGGTAGCCCCCTATATGTAAGGTGGGAAGTGATTTTTTTTTAATTTCAACCCTAACGTGTGAAATACTGTTGGAAAGGTATTTAAAAATGAATAGGGGTTTACTAAAATCATTTTTTGATAATGTCAATAACTTCGGAAATAATCGCTCCAAAGATAAAAAACAATGTGTGGGGGACCTCTAACTTTTGAACCATAAGTTTAGAAAATATGAAAAAAATCTGAAAAGTAAAACTTTATAAGGACTTTCTAGGAAAATTATTTTGAACTTGGATGGAAACAGTTTTTGTACAAAAAAGACAAAAAGTTGTACAAAATAATTTCTGGACTAAGTTTGTAGTATAATCGAATATGCAAGCATTTTTTTTAACTTCGTTTACATATTCTACGGAACCCTACACTGAGCGCGGCCCGACACGCTCTTGGCCGGTTTTTTAAAGATGGAATAAAGAGTTTTTCCAGCAATTTTTTTTTGTTAAAGTAACTTAATGTGTAGTTATGTACAGAATGTGTAGTTATGGGCTATGTGATCGGTCTTTTTACTATAGTAATATTGGAGCGGCAACGGAGACTACTAAACTAGCCTAATTAACTTGTGTCCACTTGGACATAGGTATCGGATGAAAATTTTGTTTGTGATGTCCCGTATATAGTTGATATTTAACGTCTTTGTTCCTACCTGTCTATTCTATACAAATATCCCTTCGAAAAACTGTGTGCGTGAAGTGACCTATCAATCCCTAGCATTACTTTAAGATGACAGTTTACTTCGCCTTCACATTCTCACGGGGAGGTTTCTACAAAAGAGCACTGCAGGCCATCAAAAAAAAAAGTTAAAGAAACAAACTATCGGTAGTTAGTGGAACTAGTCAAATTATGTTGTCGTGTTACGATACGATATGGCATCGAATTAGTAGCGACTAGCGACTCGCAAAGAAGCGCATGTCGAACTGTCGCGTTCATTTGTTTAGTGGGGATGTTGTAGATTGTTGCGTTATACAAAGGCCAGTCGTTAATTTTAAAACCTGCACTACACTACTCGCGAAGTTGATCAAAGTTAAATACTCGGAAAGGTGATCGAAGTGAAGCGATTATGATAGTGTTAAAGGGCATTTCGGTTCGTGTCGTGCAACCAACGTCAACCATTTTTTTTAAATATCTGGGTAGAAAATTCCCATGGATGTCCTGTCTTGCGACTCATATTATCTCCGGGGGTCGCAGGACCGCACGATTCTTCTGCAACAACGAATGAACCAACTTCAACCAACGTCAACTTCGAAGAGTATTTAGCCATGTAAGTTTGCAAATAGTTTAAATGTGTACAATTTTTGGTGTGTAATGTAGAATTATATTTACTACTAAATAAAACTTATTTAATAATACAAGAAAACTACTAATCTGTATAATACGAATTACTCACATGATACTTCTGAGTCTTTTAGAGCAGAAACATTAAATTTCCTCGATGAAAAATCATTATGAATTTACAAAAAAAAAAGTGGCACTCCGGGAGTGCTGAGAAAAACAAAAGTTATCCAATATTTTGTTTAAAACGTTAATTTACTAATATACAGAGTTGTCGCCTTGTCGGTTAAGATATTCAATAGTAGATAGGTTCAATAGTATTTTTCCCATGACAAAAATACCCAATGCGCTTAAAGAAGTTTTCACATCAAAAAGCAAACATCGGTTGCATGTTGCGTACCTATGCACACTTTTCATTTTGCAAAGCAACGAACTAATAGATGGCATTTCAGGAGAGCGGTAATAAATCAAAGATAATATAAAATACGCCAATACACACTACGTCTACTACATTCTCTAGCACCTCAGTTTGCACGCTACACCCATTATAATGGTACCCGCTTCGATTCCCGTCCGACGTGCCCTTGCGACTTTTGTAAACTAATTTGAGACTAAACGTCACGCGATACAGAAAAAAAAACACAGTTTTGAAGCTTTTTTTAACGGCCCATTATTTTAATACAGCTTTTTTTGATGGATACCGATAATTCGGAGTTGGAGACATAATTTTAGATCTTGACTACCGTTTGAGTTTTAGACCCAGTATAATGATATCTGGAAGGGAATGGAGTCACTGCAACTATCTTGTCTAATTAATGTTCATTTTTGTGTGATCAATTCTGTTTGAGCATAACACAAGTTAGATCTTACTTTGAGTACCAGAATTGAAAATAATACAAACATCTCCCTTATGTACAGACGCCAGCACGTCAAGTTACCCCAATGTGTCAAATTTCTTTGATCGTTTTTCAACTTTATGTCAAACAGAATAAGGTGCATATTCAATTGGGGAAATTTGACACATTGGGGTAACTTGATGTGCTGGCGTCTGTACCTACCACCTAAGTTCACATTCTAAAATGCAATAAACGCTATTGAGTTGTGTATAGTATCAAGTACAGTAGGACGACAGCCACAGTATAAATATTAATACAGTAGGACGACGCCTTTGATCTTTGAAAAAATGTCGACAACTTCTACACGCGTTAGACTTGAATAATACCTCCCGCACTACGAACATCGTTTTGTTCGCAGTGCGGGAGCGGCGTTCCCGCGTCTCGCCCTCACACCCCGCACGATTGCCCTGTCTAGACGGCTTCGTCGGACGACTGTTTGTTTTTAGACTGTGATATTACTGATAATGAAAAGTGTTATTGTTCACTTTATGCAAAATAAAGTATTGTTTTTTTTTAATTGTAAGTGAATAAGGGATGCCTTAGCAGGCAGTATGCAAGAGTAGACAACTTTTTAAAGGAAGGTAAAGTTTGTGTGTTGGTATGTTGCCATTTCTGAATATTGTGAACCGATTTTGACTTTTTTTACCAATAGAAAGACACGTTAATTGTTAGTGTCATAGCCTAAATTTTATTTTTAAACCAAGTGTAGAAGGTGTGATGTTAAATTACAAAATGCACGCGGACAACTTCGTCCGCAAACAACAACATTACCTTTTGTATCAATATACAAAAGGTAATGTTGTTGTTTGCGGAGGACAACAACCCCTTATCGGGTTTTTCCTACAATAGGAAATACCCGATAAGGGGTTGTTATCCTCATCATAATAAACAGAAACAACTTTTTTTAGGACGAACCCTGAATTCATGAAATCAACAACAAGATGTATGAAACACCTTAGCGTTACAATCTTTCACACAATCCGTCTACCGCTTCTTAGTAAGTACCTGCAGCAAGAAAGGGCTTTAAATCTTGTAAATATCTATATTGACTATAGTTTATTAAAACTTCATTCTTAATAGTAGATCACTTTCATTTACCTTACTAACCTACACAAAACTATAGTCATTAAGTAGAACCTCAATTTTTATACCAAGACAATCGTACAAGCTTCAATGTAAATAATGATACGTCTAATCAGCAATAAGGTGACTTATAAACGACGCCGTCAAATCATTCTCATCACTAAACATCGATTATGAGAAGACATCCTTTAAAATATCATTTGGACTAACCTTGCTAATAATACTTTGTAACTCTTCAAATAAAACGGCCGTTACTAATTGCACAAGAACCATTGCTGCTCATGTTGGCGATTCTAAAATGACTGTCGATACTGAAGCGTCAATGGATTTAGAGCTAAGATTGAGAGTTGGCGTCTATTGGTAGAAGAATATTAGGGTTAACAAAAACAATCAGTTTAATTTTTTTCTGGTTCATAAAACAAAACGTTCGTAATAATAGCACAGGAGTCACGTTCCATATAATGTTTTGTTATTATATCAAACCTTCTTGGTATTAAAATTGTATTAAATTCACAAAATGGAGGTCTAATTGTCGTTAAATCATTCGTTTTGAGGACGGAAATGTGGTTATTTTTTGTTTAAAATCGATTTCGTTTAGTAGTTTCGTGGACAATTGTTTTCCGTTTGAAATATGTAATTTGGTGGGGCGCCGGTTTTTTATACTTACTTCAAACATGACGAACAAGTCTACCTACTGTATTTTGTGTGATTGGTCGGTTCCTTTTAAGTCCGACAATGATTCTGTGATTACAGGCCTCTTAAGATGAATGAGGAAAACCTTAGATAAAATGAGGTCTGATTTATTTATTTGGTTTTCCCATAGACTAAGAGATATGGAGTGAACAATACTTTAAAAAAAATACGTCTCTGTGTCGTCCGTATCTTTGATTTGATAGACAACAGTTGACTGCTTATTGACTTTATCTCTTTCAAACTTACACCCGAATTTATTTTCACAGCTGGAAATAAAACATTTAGTCCATTTATCAAGTCTATGGTTTTTCTTAGTCCCGTTGATGACACTTTATTCGTCATTCGACAACGAACTTTTCATAGGATTTCACACACCAATACTTTTTGGTAAGACAGGTAGAATCTCCCGCAACTCTTAACAGAGATGTGAAACGGAACTCCGTGGTGGTATTAAGTCAGTAAAAGATCTGATAGATCCCTCGGCCCTCCCTAGGGTAGAGGACATCCATATAGCACATTAATCAGAAAAGGTAGAGGCGCATGCGTTTGGTTCTAGCTCAGATCTATGACTTGACTCAGTCCGCCGGTCGCATCTCGATCAAAGTTTTGTGTCTATTTACCCCTGCGTTTCTATTAATCCCGTTTTACTTATTGTTCACCTCAACTTCTTCAATAATACGTAGCTACCTGATCTTTCTTCTTTGATACCCTCCCCCCCTTCTTTCCTTGTGTCGCAAGTGTCCATAGGCTACGGTAACCGCTTACCATCAGGAGGGCCGTAAGCTTGTTTGTCACCGTCGTGGTATAAAAAAAACCCTTGTGTGGCTGTTCCAGTCTGTTTATTTAATGTCCAGCTACACATTTCAGGATCATCCTGGACATCTACATTCATCTCAAAACGTTAAGTTGACGATCCCCGTGTCAGACGTTAAGCATTGCCATTCAGCGAGGCAATGTTGCCAATTTATTAAGCACATAGACATTCAAAAGTTATTATAGACTAGACATCACGAACAAAATTCACATACAAAACTTGTGTCCTAGTGGACAAAAGTCTATGAGTTTTTTTAGTAGGCTCCGCTGCCGCTCCAATATTCATATATTATTCTAGATGACGTTACTGCGTCATGGGATCAAAGCTTTTCTATGCCATTTCCTTGACATGCCCGCTCTATAGTATTTTAAATCTCTTTGATTAAGCACTTTTTGTTTTCATTAGGATTGTCGTGTTTTATGTTTGTATATATTTAAATTATGTATAAAAAAAACAGATCTAGTACAAAAAGATACTATAATAATAATAATAATTCATTTAATTTAGACAACAATCCATATCACTCAGTAAAAGTATGTAAGTACAATAAAATGTTAGTAGCCTTACTTAAAAACTATGTTAGTAAATGGTTTTTTTTTAGCCAAACACGTGTAGTTGACTCAAAAAGTGCACAAGTGGACAATCAGGGAAATGGCATGAATAATGCTTTTTATTCGTAATAAGCCGCCACATTATTCCTAACTCTATGGTAGGTATACTGTTGAGCCACCGAGCACCTGACTTTTACTAGCGGGGTAAATTAGCCTGCTTATCCTGACACTTTTACTTGTGGATATAGTATTTGCTTAGCGAAAGGTGATAAGTCACGTGGTCAAAACAAAGGGATTTGAGGCGTTCTCGATTGTAGAAAGAGAATAGATACGAATCGTTTGTAACTTGGCTAGGGGGGCAGATGACGCATTGTGCTATCGTTTCCCATCTTCCTAATCTATGAGAAATAGTCCCACAACAAACTCAGAGCTCATGTTTTCTTTAACCTCTTAACAGCTCGTGTCGCATATGTGGGACACACATTTCCGTGTCCCTACTGCTCGTGAAGTATTTCTGCGACAGAGAACGTGCATAATTTTTTCGTTTTATTTTCAAAATACTGACTTTGTGCCACAAAGTCAGTATTGTTGTCAGTTGTTGTATACCACAAAGTTTGTGGTATACAACTAAAACCATTATCGAATTGAGATTTTATTTATGTAACAAAACCTAAAAATCGATACAATTCAAATCGGGGAAGAGAGATGCTACGACCTGTAACTGGGTGATTTTCAAAATTTATGTACATTGTGGGTCGTGAAAACGTCCGCCGGAATATTGTCCAAGCATAACATAATAAACGATCAAATTATTGTTATTATTATTGAATAAAAGTTTATTGAGAAGGATTTCAACATTTCAGTTTGAAAAAAAGAAAGTAGTCTGAAATATATGACATTTATGTTTTTAGTGTCATAATATTTCCATACATCTACCTCGTGTCCCTAAGTGAGAGCGCGTTACAAAAACCATCATAAAGATTAAACCACTCATTTTATTGTAAGTTCTCTTTGCGCAATACCTTAATGGGTATTTATTATGTAAAGTATACAAAATTGTAATAAAAACTTTATGTAATAATTATAATAAAAGCCTTTCAAAATGTGTCTTCTATTTCATTCAATTTTGTTGATCATTATTGTAACACAAATATTAGTAGATATTTGAGATTTTTTATTGGCAACACATTCTTGTCAAAGACGTCCAATCAGATGACAACAAAATATAACTCCGCCATTTTGTCTGCAGGTGTCATGGTTGTGAAAAGTGTGTTTCTTGCGGTGAAGTGTTTTTTCCACAATAAAGTTTTCATTTTAGTTGATCAGCTATAAAAACAACGGTAAGTCTCTGTCTTATTATTTTTGCATAAATTTAAAGAATAATATTGATTCAATTTGATTAAGGTGATAGACAAGTCCAACAACATTATTTTGAACCTTCAAATGTTGAAGGTCGTTATTTAACAAACCGTTGATTTTCATTTTCGTAACGATTTGTTTCATATTTTTGTTACGTAACAAAAAGGATGTAACAAATATGAAGCAAAGCCAATTTCACATACACGGTAATGTTTTAACTAATGCGCAATTTTTTTTCTGTATTTCAGTATCAGCAGTAGAACATATTTCCACGAATAACTTTTTTATTTTTTTATTTTATCATGTTTAACATACTGAAATTTGCGTTACGTCATTTGCGTTGCGTTACGTCACTTATGAGTATTTTTTATTTGGTTTATTACTAGTTCATTCTTAATAAAAAATGCTGATAAATAATAACTTTAGTATTATTTTTGCAATTACGTATTAAAAGTAATTAATCATTTTTAACCGTAAGTTCTATCACCAATGGTTTATTTTCTGTAAGCTAAACATTTTACTAAATACTTAACGACCAAACGGAATGCACAATTTATTCTGAGACTGATTTTATAATTAAAGATACTGCTTATGTTATCAATAAATGATTAAGCTCTAATTTCATTGTTTTAATAGTGTTGTGAAATAGCCCTAATATTTCCTTTTTGTTTCTTTTTTGTAACATTGATCACTTTTGTAACGATATTCATTTTTGTTTCATTTTTGTAACTGTACAAAAATTTTGAAAATCACCTAACTACGTTATAGAAGTTTCAGCCGAAATACGAAAAGCGCTAATCACTCAGTCAAGGCTTTTTATAAATTGGACGTCCTGTCCTGTCAGAGACTTCACATTAGTAACAAGGTGCTATAAATGTCATCAATACGGTCATGCAGCAAAATTTTGCCGAGAGACTGAGCATTCGTGTGGTCAGTGTGGATCTGCTGGCCATTCGATGTCCGAATGCGCGAAGAAAGCCAAAAATCCGAAATGTGCATCGTGTTCTCGTTTTAAAAAACCCAGTGACCACAAAACAGGGGACGCTGAATGCCCCGCTAGGAAAATAGCTGAATTTAGATATATTAACTCAATCGACTATGAGGGCACCTAGTGCGTCATACTTGTGGCTTGTGTCTTTATCGCTTGTTGATGACTCTAAAATATACCCGTGCATAGCTCTGTCCTACTTACTTACCGTCATCGTGAAACTGCTGTCTAAGCACTATAACCGAGTGTTAATAAAATTGTGCCGGTGATATCATGTGCAATAATTGTTTAAACCTATAAGTAATTAATAATACTGCTGACTCAATCTTTTCCGCGAAACAAGTGCTAACAACAATTATTCGTAAATTGTGATGATTTATTACTACCTAGATGTTTAAAGACCGTAGTTATCAGAGTTTTTATGTAACCCATAACGTATTAAAACAACAATGTCCGAACGCACTTCTCAAATTAATTAAATATTGTTATAAAACCAGTTGTCGTAATAAACAATAATTTTAAGAACTAATGTCGCCTGTGATACAGGTTTATCCTAGTACAGGCATAATAATTTTGCAATACCCATTTTATTTCTAAGACTAAATACTGTATTTTACCAATTTAATTTTTCAAATAAAGATTTATTATTATTATTATTATTAATTGTTTCTCCTTATTTACTGTAGGCATTATTTTATTGATTAGTAGCAACTTTGGCCCGGCGCTAGGGGCACGGCAACTAATATTTAGCCAAGCGCCTAAAAGGTCAAATGTCTTATCATTATGATATTTTTATTTAGATATTATAGGTAGCTGGTGCAGTGGTTGAGCAACCGGGTGATGCACTGTGTGTTGCAGGTTCGATTCAAATATTTGACCTATAAAAAAAACCCATGGGACGCTACTTGTGTCGATACTCTTGCGGCATCCCATCTTCCTAGTTCTTCATACTGTGTTGGCGCTGCTGCTGCGGCTACAGAGAACCTCAAGCGGCGTAAATATAGCAACCTTGTTGGTAGTTATACTTTCGAGCCGTTTGGGGTTGAAACTCTTGGGAAGTGAGTTCCGAGTGCTCGTCTTCTTTTCAAAGACATCTGCAAACGTTTAGTTGACGCTTCCCGTGACCCCTTTACCAGCTGGTAGCGATGCAGTTAAGAATTTTTTGACGCTTTGTAGTTATTAATTGTTGGGTTTATTTTTTTTTAGTTTTTGTATAATGTAGTTAAGGTGTACCTACATACATTTCACACAAACACATTTATCAATATAGGCCTATAAATAGTTGTTCCTGGTCTGGTTGTCTGTGTATGTGAGCTTAAATGATTGTAATCATACCCACGATATTGTATGTAGTTATTGTGTTGTCTTTGTAAATATGCCTGTGCCTATATTATGGATCACGCAAGCTGCTACGAGCTACACCCGTAGCAAAGTGCTACGCAAAAGCTGGTTATAATTAAGGGTGAATAATAAAATAAACCAAAAATGTAAGGATATCTCAATATTTTATTAAAACGTCCACCGTCGTGTATTTAGCAAACGCAAACGGAAATTTGACAATTATACAATCATTTACATTTCTAATATATTAACGCAATTAAAGACAGAGTTCACAGTGAATTGAGCTACTTTACAAACTATTTCTTATTTTAATAATAATTACATTTAATATTTACAAATGTCTACTTGGAATGCACATTTTAAACTTACTTTTAAAAGCCGTAAATTTTCTTATATTTAAAAACGAGAGATGGTTGTAAAAAAGTGTAAAATACAAATAAGAGATTATTTGATAAAAGGTTTTAAGTAGAATATATATTCTCTTAATTTATTTTTTATTGCAGAAGTTAGGTATTGAGATCCGAGTAAAAAATTAAAAGTTAAATTCAAAGAGTACTTATACATACATAAATTATAGACTTATTCTTAAATATTCACAACATTTTTACAATGTATTATAATAATATGTAATTCTATAATTACTATGAAGCTGACTGGGCCAGTGTTATTTTATCAACATTACAAAAAAATAATTTGGATTGTAACTGTGTATTTTTTATGTTAAGTACAATGTTTATGCGACAAAGTCCATTTATTCGCATATTACACATTTGTTTTTAAAATTGTTCGTATGATTACAAGTTTTTGTTTTCAATTAAAAGTGTAAAAACCTTTATTCATACAACTTGTAGAATAGTTGTAAACATTTCATACATTTGTATCACATCAAATAGTGATGGCCGAGTGTAAAATAGTTAAATCGCCCCTGGGCAAGCGTTACGATATATTTATGAGAAAAGGCCTTTGCCCTGCAGTAGGACATTAATAGGCTGGAATTATAATTGTCAACAAAAAAAAATGTGTTGTAACATTGCTTACAAAACAATTTCATTTCACGTATCTAAAATCCTATACATATATTAATTTACAAATTCATTGCTACATATCGGATAAGCAGACTTAAAGAATGTATTCTATTACACAGTTTATCATAGAGTTAATTAACTACAATTATAATACTGATAAAATTTATTTACAAAGGATTATATTTATTTATTGCTACTTATTATAAAAGAATACAAAAGAGCTTCGAATATCTGTGTTTCGGTATTTATTTATTGTTATAAATGTGGACTAGAGGCGAATTTTAATAATACATTGTAGATACGAGTAAGATTTAGAATGTATTGATATTTTCTTTTCAAATGTAATGCTTATCAACATGCAAAACTAGTTCTTAGACAGACTTTGTGTACAGGGACACACTGCTCATTAAATCATAATAAATGTATGTATGATGTATTGTACGTTATACATATAGTCATGAAGTTTCAAGGCTGATTATAATTTTCTAGTTTGGGTTTGCAGACGCCAATTGCGTACTTACACAAATGCTTATATCAAGAACAATCTTGCTAAAGCCTTTACTTTGATTTCAAAAGGTTCCTTGTTCCGATGTTAAAGTTGTGGCAATCTAAAAAGTACCATTTGATAGCTAACAAAAACTTCGTGTAGTGAGAAAAAAAAATTGGTAGCTATAATTGGATCCTTGAGACATATCGATTTAAAATAATCAAGAGATCGAAATCGACAATTGTATTAATTTTAAAGAAAACCTATTTATTTCGGTTAAAAAATCACTTTTGACTGTCACAATCACAACACTATGGTAACCAACCAATGACCAACGATCCAATGATGAACTTTCAATAACGTCCTGTCAGAATATTAATCAAAGATGAACTCGTGTTTTTATTTATTTATTTATTGTTTTTGAGTGCATTTTCTTAACATAAACTTAAACTTAACGCTTACTAATGAGACCCATCGTTAAAATAATAGTGTTTGGGGTTCCATCCTTACATAGACGTACATACAAAGTTAATTATAGACACACAAAGAGAAAAACGTCGAATAGGACTTCTTAGATTGGCACAACTTTAGCATTCATTTAACAATATAGGATTTGCGTCTAATGTGGAACAGAGGGAAAAAATTAGATTAGGAAGTTTTCTGATGCTTTAAAAAGCTCTCAAATTTCAACGTTTCTAGTACAAAAAGCACGTTACACTGCGCTCCCTATTACATAAATTACTTCACAACAAAACGAATCTAATCCCTATCAACATATAGGCGAAGCGACTGGTGGGGGGTGTTGGGGCGGCGCAGTGGCCGCTTGCGCATTCAAAAAGTTACTTTGATTGCCGGCCCATGGCTGGAGGTTTTGTAAAGCGCTTAAAGCGGTATTCGAGGGTTGTCCTTGAGCTGCATTCGCGGAGTTCTGGTAGTGTAAAGCAGAGAGTTGCGCTGAACCAGGGGGTGGTTCGGGCATGTAGCCCTTGCTTAGAGCTTCTGCTTGGAGTGAAAGCATCAAGCGATTCGCTGCTTGTCGCTCTGCTTCGCGCTCTTCTGCTGTTTGACGTCTGTAACAAAAGATTTTTGGTCAGAGATTTAGTTCGTGAGTGTAAATTTTACGAAAGACAGAGAGGTCACATTTGTTTAATTTAGAAAGCCAATTCAAACTCTCTTGATAGAATTGTCAGTAGGAATAAAGACGTCTACAGGATGTTTAAAGTGGACCTGGAATTTTTCTTTAAGTAAGATATTGTTTTAACGACAGTCACGCTCACTTTTAGAAACGAAAGTGATTGTTAATCGTATCTAAAATATATTATAAATGGCGAGTAACTACTGTCATTGGTTGACACAACTTTTATCGGCCATCTGGATTTGTATGTTGTGAAAATGCCCATGTCATTAGGTTATATCATATCGTTTATATCATAGAGTTGGCTTCTATGCATTTATGTGCTTGAAGTATTAAATCAATATATGTATATGTATTCATATATATTTGCTCACAATTCGCTTAACCGTTACTGCACTGTAAATAATGCGAAGACACTGCCTCCTAAGATACAGGATCTTCCTAGTTTAGGAGTCAGGGCTCTAATTTTGTATTTCTGTATTCGAGAAGTGTTTAATTATTCCCTTACCTGTGTATCGAGAAATGTAACTTTTCGCTAATAAACTATTATTATTATTATTATATTATTCAGACAACAAATCACAAGGCCTGCTACACAAGTCCTTTAATTCACAAAAGAAACAAATTGAAACCTTTAATCATGTCGAGAGATTGCACCAAATAATAAATCTCTCTCATGGCAATACAGTGAACTATTTTTATACCAGTTCCATCAATAAATCAGTTTAATTACAGCAGTATCACATGTAAACAGACCACCTCGGCCAGCAGACAGCTCACTAATGGGCTGATAGAATTATTCACGAATCACAATCCGGTCCGGCACAACAGCAAATATTAAATATTACCCACGATAATAAGATCCATGCAGATATGGCAGGGTAATAACAAGACTGTTTTGTCGTGTTGTCGAGAATTATGTTTTGGAGTTATTGCTATTGTTTTGCATGATTTATGGTTGAATTTGAACATCAATAATGTTGGGTGGGGTTTGTTCAGTATTGAAGGCTTGTGAACGGATCTACATGGTAAGAAGGTAAACTAGCCTGTAGGACCGACTGATATATTGTAATAGTACCAAAATAAGCTTTTTGTTGTATATTGTTAGTGTGCTGCTTAAGTCGTTCTATGTAAAACAGTGGTATTGGGAAAAGGTTAGGCAGAATACTTAATACCTTTATTGATTTCTACATGTATGCTTAGGTGGTAATTTTATATTTGAGATCGTAATGGAAGGGGAGAAAAAGGGTAGAAGAGAGGAAACCCTGTTTTACAAGGTCATTTAGTTTTAAATAGAAATAAGTTACAGTTACAGTAGATATAAGAATAATCAAAACTTGTTTACGCCTTATTACGCGGCCAAAAATTTCGTTTAATCTCTTCTTACTATAATATTATTACAAATGCGGAAAGAGGATGCATTAATGTTTATTACACTTTCAGGGACGTACGGATTTTGATGAAACTTAACTCAACGCCGGGAGAGGACGCCCTAGAAGGACATACATAAAACTTATTGGTGGGGGTCTTCAGAAAGGTCAGGTGCGTAGTACTCGCAACCGGCGAGTGTGTATGACAACATGTAAAAATGTAAACGAAGCAGAAGAATCGTAGCATATGGCGCTCTGTAGTTTCTGCCTACCCTCATGGAAAACAGGCGTGAGTTTATGTACCTATGTATGTAATTCATGGGATACAGTTTACAAAATTACATATTCAGACAAAGTTTCGGGCTGCTATTACGTATACCGATGATATCGAGCAAACATCGATGCAAAACCAAAAAAAAGTATTTTTCAAATCGGTCTATAAACGACGGAGTTATGAACCTCATGCTTATTTGTAAGTCGGTTAAAAAAGAAATAGGTACCCTAAAAACCATCCCTAAAGACATAAAATAAACATCAATTTACTGAATGATATAACTAAATGCATAGAAGTAAATATCGCTAGCACAAACTAATTATGATCACGGCCCACAGCTTTCAGCGCCCACGTAAATAATACATGAGTTTAGATCTGACGAGGGCTGTGACGTCAGTAATGTCAATTAAATCCGACTATCTAAATGGCGACAGGCGAATTAGTTTTACGCGTAAGTTAGTGGGCGGCTTTATATTAAAGTACAACTTGAAATAGACGTAGGTTTAGAGGGTTTAAATGTAGAATTTACACTAGCAGTAATGCTTGTCGTAAAATTAATGTCAATCTTAACGTTTTGCAAATCGAAAATACAATAATTTTGTGGCGTTTAGGTTTTAATTTATGAGGCTAGCACAACTAGTATAAATTTAAATTTGAAGCCAGCATTTTCAATTTTATTATTATTGTAAAGACGTAAGTAACTCTGCTTGACCCAGAAATCAAATCCAGGACCATCTAGGCAGTCTCTGTACATGACATAGCTTTTTTTAAATGCAACAACATAAAGTACAGGTAACATAATACAAACACAAGCACATCTACATACCCAAAACTGTTTTCCAATTGAATATGAACCTTATTTAGTTTGTTATAATGTTGAAAAACTGACAAAGAAATTTGACGCATTGTTTCATTTGGCGTCTGTACCTCATGCACAAATTATCGTTGACGAGCGTCATACCCTTATTAGAGGCGACTGATTCGTTCAAAGGAGTCACACGGCAATTTCAGTTACTCTGTCATAATTAATTTAATCATGGAAGCTATGACGCTCGTAAGACTTTGAGTCTAAGGTAAGCCTTTGTTATGGGTATCACACTACCGCATGCAAATCTTGGTAAACCGCGCCTTTAATGTCGCTGAGTAATTTTACTCTTTGCGCTAACAGTAGCTTTTGCTGCCTATTTACGAGTATTAAAGTAATAGAATAAAAAAATAAAAAAAAATTACCTCTCTCGTAACACGTCCTAATATAGCTGTTCGTTACTTTGTAAATGATTTGTATTTATTTATTTTTCTCTTCTTAATTATACTTATTATATATGTCTATTCAAATAGTATTGTATGGTATATATCTATGTAAATAGTACACCACACACTGCCTACTCATCTTCTCTCCTCCACTATCAAGTCCATCCAAAGGTTGTCTGTAAGAGATCGCTTTTAGCGATAAGGCCGCCCAATGTATCACCGTTTGGTAGCCCTTAAAATTATCGTTTGTAAGTTTTTATGGTGTACAAATAAAGAGTAGTCTATTCTATTCTATTCTAGAATATTGAGACGAGCTTGTGGCTAAGTAATACCAGTCAAACGGCTCGATCGAAGGTTAAGCTACGCTTGACGAGGTCAGCCCGTGGATGGGTAACCATTCATTACATTTAAGGAGTCCTCCTTGCCTCGGAAAGCACGTAAAGCCGTTGGTCCAAGCTGTCATTTGTAGATCAGTCAGACAGTCTTAACAGTTAGTCTCGAAAATCTGACTACCAGTTTAATCAAGTGGTATCGTGTTACCCAGTAACTGGGTTATGAAGGTCTGACAGGCAGTTGCTTCATGTAAAATACTGGTATTCAGCTGCATCCTTTTAAACTGGAAGCCAACTAGGCAGATGATGAAAGTCATACTTGTATAAGAATATTATGCAGAAATCTAAGGGCTTTATCACACTAGCGAGTTGCGAGCGAGTGCAAAGCGGGGCGAGTGCGCAGCGATCCCACCACGAGTTTACATCGTGTGCGCAGCGAGCGCGCCGCGTCTGAGCAGCGAGTTCGCGGTGCACGACCGCGGCCGCTGTCCACTCTTCCGCAACTCGCTAGTGTGATAAAGCCCTAAAGCCCGTAAGGCTAACGCCAGGAGTCCTATTTAAACACTATTCAAAGTAGGAGCTGATGTTCTGTGTTCATAATCTAGTTTCCACAAATGTAAGCAAACATTTGTTTTCCAAAATCATTTTAATAGCCACACATAAAGTTTAATTTGCGCTGTTAGAAGTTGTAAGACCTTAACTTTTTCGAAAGTTATTCATTCCGAAGTCAACCTTACTTGAATATTGCTGTAAAGACGACATTCGCTTAAGTCATAATAAAAAGAACAATGTCGTCAATGAGATCGATAAACTTATTTAAATAAGTATTCCTAATACTTGCAACAATTTAGTTCCAACTAAAGTCTTGGACCATAGCAAAGGAATCCGCATCTATCCATACCGCCTACGCACACTCCTTCAAATAACTCAACTCATATCTTTAGCAAGTCGCATACAATCTCATTAGCAGTTCCAATGGCTTCACTGAGCCACTCTGAGTGAGCAGTTGATCTTCAGAGTCAAGTACATCGTCTGATAACTTTCAAGCCAACCCTCTTAACACGGAGGCTTGCATTTGCATAATTCATTCGTCGACTTGTCGCAAGATTTGTTGAGGCGACTTGTTGGGAGACAAGTCGCATGGTTAGTCGGGTCCTGTAGTTATTGATTGTGATATGATTGCGTGTAATAGGTTAAAGAAAAGAATACTCATTTATAACAGTATCAAATAATAACATTAAGAGCTATAATGGGGGCTTTTAGCGCTAAAATCGATCACGTAGACAACCTTTGGATGGATAAAAGAAGATGAGAGAAGAAGAAAAGATATGTTGTAATAAAATGAGTAATAAAAGTCAATGCCTAGAGGTAATGGCGCCTACGTCTCATTCACGAATTTGTGGTTCAAATCCAGGTAAGTACCAATGTAATATCTTTAATTTATTTATTATGCTTTCTAAGTTTCGGCGAAATCGGTGAAGAAAAACAGCATGAGAAATCCTGGACTTATAGTTAATAAATAACTAATATTTTAAAGAGAATCAATTTCCACCATTGGTACTAAAAAATTGGTCATCATAAATAGCCTATACGAAAAATGTTTTTTTTTATCAAAACAACGATAGAAGTGCTGTTTTTAAATAATGTTTTATTAACTAGCTGCCCCGTCCTTTTTCCACAAAAACTAGTTAATGACCTACTGAATATAAACACAAAATTTCATTGCCGATTCCTATGAAATTTTGTCAATCCCTTTCGGAGGAGTGTGGTAACTAACATTGTGACACAAGAATTTTATATATAAGATGATTTCATAGTTACTTCAATACTCTTATAAGTTTGAAATCTCTAGTCCGCCTTGAGCAAGCGTGGTGAGTGTGGTGACCAATGTTCGTGCCTTTTTTGTTTGGGAAGTGGCCTTTGCCCTGCAGTGGGACAGTAACAGGCTGGTGTTATTCATAATTATAAATCAAAGATTTCTACAACCTGGAACAAAGCCAACATCGTCTCACCAAGTTATTGTAGGTACCCCAAGAACATATAAAGCAAATTCAACATTATCACGTTCATTTGTTTCACAGACCACTACCAGTCACCTTATTTTCTCCTTGAACCAGCCAGTAATGACGGAGACACCGCAGTCTGCAACCACAACCCAAACTTGGACGGGTTGCACAACCGATCGGGTCGTCACGTAATTTTAGAACATCCTTAGCGAGGGTTTAAGATTTAGCTGGATATGGCTTTTGTTCTGTAGTTTTTATCGGAGGATAAAGTTTTGTGTTTTGTCATGATTCAAGTATTTTGTTCACTCGGTCTTTTCCCAAGTGTATTGGGTATTCGTTGATCAAGTTTATTATGATTATTAGTCTCTTTGAGCCTAAGCCCACTCGCGACTTACATTTCTGGAAAGATATACGTACTACTGTATACCTCCGTCTATCCCTTCGGATAATATTATTGTGATATTGTGTTTCTTTAGGATTTTGCGTTTAAATTGTTTGATTGACTGCAGTACAAAAAATAGACCACGATTTGTGTTTCTCCTTGTGTACTTTATTGTACCTTAGGTCAGTGTGCGGCAAAACCGATCTTTCATTTATAAGGAGTATCTCGGAATTTGGACTATTTCAAGAAAAACTGGTCCCAGATAGCCCTAGACAGAGCCAGATACCTAAGTGGAAAGAGAGAAGAGAGGCTTTTAAACCTTGGAGTAGGGAAATTCAGGCGAGTAATGTGATATGTATGAATAGGTATTCTATACTAATATTATAAAGAGGTGAAATTTATTTGTTTGTTTGTAGGGGGTAACCTTCGGAACTCATGATCTAACTTTAAAAATTATTGCACTGGTGAAAAGCTACACTATTCTCGGATGACATAGGCTACTTTTTATCCCTGTATTCCCACGGGAACGGGAAATACGCGGGTGAAACCACGTGTCGTCTGCTAGTATACTATATTATCGTGTAATTAAGCTGAAAGTTAAATCAAATCAAATCAAATCATTTATTTTGGCAAACATAGGTTGGTTTACAAATGGTATGCTTAGAGAATATACTCACTGTTTTGCCAAGTGATGGCTTTTAAAATCAGGAAAAACTAACCTATTTATGCATAAATGAATTACAGACAAGAAAATTAGATAATATAAAGATACCGGGCTGGTATCCGCATATCCACGTCAATGCGCGTATTTTGCGTATGGGCCATAATCTACCACGCGGGCTCAGTGCGATGTCACATGTCTCCGAATTTTTGGTTCTAGAACATGCCGGTTTCAGATAAGGAAATTAGATAATATAATATATATAGAAGTTGTCATATGATGAAACTGAGACTCTACTCAAAATAATTTCCTAACTGAAATCTTAATGTGTGTGAAAGTCAAATAATTTTATATTTATATATTTTTTTTCTTTGCTTTTGATTGTGTCATGAGCGTGAAGAAGTACTTGCACGAGTATTCTATTCTTCTAAATAGTTTAAGTCACTGCATACCGGGAACATTGGCTTCTAAAACACAGGCTTTTGCCTAGTTTAGAAGTCAGACGGTCGTCTTAAAATTATGTCACTTAGTACAACTTATTTATAAGTCTCTGTCTGTACTGTTTGATCTTTGGTGTACAAAACAAATATTATTATTATTCAAAAAAAAATGTTCAATTAATATGTTAGCTATGTAAGTTTGCTTGGTAACTTCCGTGCAACTTAGTTTTGACTGTACACTGCCGTATCCATGATACTACATCGGTGGGTGATAAGCAGACAGATACTTAGATAATACAGCTACAACTTAACTCTTAGCGGCCTTTACTTAAAAGGGGTGAACACACTTTAGCGTTAACGATACTCCGCTTTTTAAATATTTATAAAGCCAAGCATGAGAGTTCTTGAACTTGTGAATTTTGTGGTTTTAATCATGAGTATTTATGAAGAAATACGAAGCCAGTGATATTAATAACTAGCACTTCGTTCGCGACTTCGTTTTTCTGAATTTTGTACTTTTCCCTTCTAAACTTTAACAACCTCTTCACCCCCTCGAAGTTATACAAATAAAATCTCGTCTTACAATGTTGGTTACCATACTCCTCCGAAACGGATTGACCGATTCCTATGAAATTTTGTGGGTATATTTAGTAGGTCTGAGAATAGCCGCCGCCGCCGCTGGTCTGCTCTGTATAGTTTGGCAGAAATAAACTGTTATGTATTTGCCTTAAGTTACAAATAAACACTTTAATTTTTTTTTTTTTCATAGGACATCAACTATTTTTTTGTGAAATAATGGTGGAACGAAATTTGCTGCTTCACCTAGTTCAGTAATATGTAATGCAGGAAGATTTTTTTAAATCCATTCATTAATTTTTAAGTTAAATACCTACTTACATACAATCAAAAAGCAAACAAACATTCATATCTTTCCTCTTTAATATAAGTATAGATAAATGAAACCAGGTCCCACCAGAGCAAATGTTTCTTCTCATACAAATAATGCCTGAACATTTATCACCACGCTTTTTCAAAGTGGGTTGGCAATTTCAGAATTATGTTAATTACAAGTCTATGTTTTCTTACAACGTTTTCTTTCTCATATATCTGTGATGTGTAACATAAATTTAGAAAGTACAGATCAATAAAATTGCAAAAGTCACATTTGCACTTGCCCGGATTTGAACCTTCAATCTCATACAAACATGGGAAGATTGGGAAGCGTAGTCTTATTCACATGTCTATTACGACCATAGAAGCAACATAAAACAGGTACTTTATGTGAATTGAGTGTAAGATCCAGAGCCATCATTGCTTATAAATATGTAGCGTCATCTATCTCGCCACATACGAACTATCCTACATCGCGCTATTAAAGTTATCCGCGCAGTTTGAACGTATACAAGTTCCCGACAACAATCGTCAGGCAGTAGTTAGCCCACCAGACACAACACCCGTCTTGTAGGAGGATCCTCCATTTTCAATGGTGGATGAGGAACTTTACACCCTGTTCCTCATGCCTCCAAACTGGTGACCCCGAGCATGAACATCAGCGCAGCCTTCGTGTAACGTCATACACCGTGACCTCATCATCACTTCCTCAAGCTTTCGAACAGCGATAGATTCCGTTGTCCAGAATTCATCGATTCTTTAGTTTAAAAACAAAACCAGAAGTGATGAATTCACATCCTCGTACTGACTTACAACTTTAGAAAAGAACAGAGACTGACAATGACAGATAGGAACTTAATGTCAAATCCGTCTTTTTCTTAATGTAGGTTTAGGAGAGAAAGACATTAACGTTAGGTATGCTACAGTAAAATTAAGATTAACCCGTCATGTGCCGGAACGTCGATCTACGCGAGACACAATGGCTTTTTAATTGTTTCTATAAGTACGGCAAGCGAGTGTTTAAGTTAATCGGAAGCAAATTAAATCATTATAATCTTATGAGAATTTTGCAAACCTAGGTACCTACTTGGTAAAACTAGGTAAATACCTACATTTTTTTTGGTACAGACGCCAGCACATTTTCCAAATTGAATACGATCCTTATTCTGTTTGACTTAAAGTTGATAAACTATCAAAGAAATTTGACACATTCTGTACATAAGCTAAATAAAAACTGGGGAAATTTAGGTGTACCTACTATAAGTACACCTAGGCTCTGCTAACCCTTCGGGGATACAGACGTGATGTTATATCATACCTTTCATTCCATTCAATGGATAGAATTTGATACGAAAATACCATGTGGAATTCCTTTTACATGTAAGCGTTTTTTTTCCTTCCAAAAAGGTTTTCAAGATCCTCTTATGATTATAACGACTTCATAACGATTCAGATTAACTTAATCTTCATTTTACTTAAGCATTCATAACATTAAATACTCTTAAAAACGCTGCTCAAACATTCAACCATTACATAAAGCCTGGTGCACACTAATGAACACTTAAAACTTAATCGTTATTAAGTACACAGACAAGAATATCGGGACGAAAAATTTCAATTACGATAAAGCCCTTACATAATTGAGACTCTTAACTTAACAGCGTTCGCGATATCGTGTGGACTCAGCTTAAAAGCTTTATTCATCTATAAAACATACCCTGCCCAAATGTCTAAATGATAATACACTTTATCGTCCTTGTAATAAAGTTTATGTTCGATGGTTGTGTTACTTGGTTCCTTTACATGCAAATTAATGTTGGGTGCAGTGGAAAAGTTAAATGGTATCTTAATTAGTCGATACAAGGAGGTTGGTGCTTATTTAGTGTTGTCCAGTATCTAATTTATATCTTCTCTAATAATCTACAAGGTAAAGTTGGGAACATTACTTGTGTTTGTTTCAAGTTAAACAAAAATCAAATTTATTTATGTAAATGTTGAGTCGATTTCACAATGATCCTAGTCTAAAAGATATAAATATATACGATGTAGCGCAATCTAAACTTTATCTGTGGGCCTTAAAGTATTTTTACTAAAGCACATGTTTTCATGTTTAAGGCTAAATTCAAAAAGTAGATTGTCTTTTGTTTTAAATGTTACTATGAATAATGGTTAATCGAACTTTTTAGTCGTTATAAATCTTCATACTAACATGGGTTACAATAATATGTCCGTGCTTCAGAAAGCACGTTGGCTGCGGCTGTCATTCGTTGACCTTTGACAGTCGTTACGGGTAGTCAGTCCCCCGAATGTCTGACAACCTATCTAGCCAAAGGGTATCGTATTACCCAGTAATTGAGTTTTGAAGGTCAGGTATTGAATTATTCCATTTAAAGAACGGGTATTCAGCTGTATCCGTATCGACTGCAACCCGCCTCCGACATATTTGAGAAAAAACCTAGTCTAACCAGGTGATTCTTTTCTGAAATTTAAAATGCCATAAACAGTGTAAGAAGAAAATATTTTCTTTGGTTACAGTGTCATGAGGTAAAAGTTAAGATATTGTAATAGTATAAGGAAACAATATCTACAAACTACTAAAATACTAAATGTACAATCAATAAATTAAGTAAGTTACAAGGTTCGTCACATACAGTTGGAAGTTGTCTTTCCTACCAATGAAATTTAATTTTGAGAGAGCAGGCATAAACGCACAAATTTAATCCAGTCGTCCGCAAACACATCACAATCAGGGTACGCAGCAAGAAGGGCATTCAGCACCTTTAGACTACGACCAATTGAGGATTCGGCTCTGAACCCCGAGTGTATGATTTGCCATTTTAAGAGTAACTTTAATTTTCTATTATTTAAATTATGTTTTAATCAGGAAAAAAATTAAATTAAAAATTTAAAAAACCCCCACCGCAAAAACTAAAACATTTAAAAAGTTAAAAATAACACTTTAGCCATGAAATTTTACTTCACGTCAGGGTACCGCTTAAGTAAGGAATGTTCCTAGTACTATAGGTATGTAGGTACTTATTTTAACGGTACCCCGACGTTGCGTAAAATTTCATGGCTAAAGTGTTATTTTTAACTTTTTAAATGTTTTAGTTTTTGCGGTGGGGGTTTTTTAAATTTTTAATTTAATTTTTATTTTAAAATTTTTAAACGCATTAATTTTCTTTTATAGAGTTTACAGTTATGACAATTTTTCAGTGCATTGTATGTAGAGTCAAATGCTGGTTAAAACGAATCCAAACACGACATATCTGCTATTATTTTGTCAAGAGTCTACCTACTGGTGTGCTGGATAGGCTGGCTGCAGCATCAGCTCATCCTGTTTCCACCAGGGCATTGTGTGCGAAATCAAATGCTGGTTGAAATGAATCCAAACACGACATATCTGCTATTATTTTGTCAGTTTCTACCTACTGGTGTGCTGAATAGCCTGGCTGCAGCATTAGCTCATCCAGTTGCCATCAGTGCATTGTGTGCAGAATCAAATGCAGGTTAAAATGAATCCAAACACGACATATCTGCTGTTATTTTCCCAAGAGTGTATAAGTCTGCTAGATATCCTGGCTGCATCAGACCAAATACACCATAATGTTGCTTATTAATATTACACATATGGGTGATTGAAATTTTAAGACACACATATGTTTGTAAGTGAAGTTAATACCCATAGACGTCTAAAATAGCAACGGTAGCTAATACAAAAGAGCTGATAACCTTGAAACGGCTAAACCGATTTTGATGAATCATGTCTAAGAACCATCGCAAGAAACCCTGCTTTCAAATAAAAAAAACCGCATCTAAATCGGTTCACCCGTTTGGGCGCTACGGTGCCACAGACAGACAGACAGACAGACAGACAGACAGACAGACAGACAGACAGACACACACACATAGCGGTGAAACTTATAACACCCCTCTTTTTGCGTCGGGGGTTAAAAAATAGAATTTCTAAGTAAAATTCAACTATATCTGGTGGCCCTAGTTACCTATTATGTGTCTTTTGTTTATTTTACAATACCTACCTACTTAGTAGTAGGTATTCTTATTTTGTTAAACTTTGAAAGTCAACCCCAACATACATAATTGGGAATAGGTTAAAGAGATGATGATTATTCCTATATTTCCTATTACTCTAGGTGCATCGTCCTCACATATAATCTGATTGTTGTATACAAAGTATTGTAAACCTATATTAAAAGAGTAAGTATGGAGTTTCTTGCACATTCTTCTCCATACGAAACTACCATTTGGAATGTGCTATTAGAATCATTCTCTTAATTTATTTAATTTGTAAGTTTAACGTTCAAAAGTGCCTGTTATTATGGGTCTAATTTAATTAAACGTTTTGACTTTGATTTTGTCACTGTTGGATCCAACAATGTATTTCAACCAGAACTAATTACCGAATAAACTAAGGGTTAAATTAATAAAAAAGATAACATAAACATACATTTCCAACACATCCAAAACCACATTAACTTATAAGCGAAGAAAGTTCCACAATAATTCACGTTTCATTAGAACTGACATTCAAATGAATATAAAGTTAATTCATTCGTTGAATTCAAACTTTAGACTGATATATGACCACCCTGAAGTGGAACCTCAAACAGCCAATTTAGCCAGATCTCCCCCACCGCCTTCAGTTATAAAGATTCTAATGAGAAAAGGGGAGGTCTGGGTGGCTTAGAGGGCTCTCAGTATCCTGGTCTGTGTGTAGCACGATAATGAATGATTGAACAAAGCGTTAAGTCTATTATAACGTTGCAAGAACTTTATTAGAACGGTTAATGTACGAGGTGAAGAGAGGTACCTACTGCGATATCGATAAGTTTTTTGTCGATGTTTTTTTTAGTCTTGAATGAAGCTACGGATAATAGCACTATAAGTAATTATCAGAACAAAAACCTGTGCTCATTATTTTCACTAAACAACCTTAGCAATTATAATTTTACGACATCGATAATACCTCAAACGTAAAAACGTAATTGCCTTCTCTTGCTATTTCTTCTACATCTTTAAAATTAAAAACAAAACCACCAATTAATTTAATTAAAACAACACTTTTCCATTTCGCATTAATCTCTCGAGATAAAAAAGCGGCACAATATCGCAATTTATATTATCGAGTTAAAATTAATCGACAAAGCACACCACTAGGTACCGAGTTGCGAGTTGAGTCCGCGTCTTTATAATTAGATAAAGCGGGTAACAATTAAACTTCCCTTAAATAAGCCAAACGTGGAGGGTAGCAATTAGCATTTTCAGGCTGATTATTTTATAAGTATAACAAGGATGGTGAGTTTGCTAGATGTGGCAATGGTAAAGTTAGTAATAAGTTAGAAATGAAAACAGACCAACTATTATTCTTCTCACTCTTCGAATATCATAAAAACCACCGGGACGTACTTTGGTGTATCAAAATCAACTCGGTTCCAGTGTAAGACAAAGACGAAACTATACAGGACGAATAGCACTGTCCCTTTTAAACAAATCATAGTAATCAGTGCTAATGCCTTCTCTAGGTAAATGAAAAGAGAGCATTAACACAATAATAAGCTAGTATTTTAAACAGTCTTTAAATTTTAATTTTAATCATTTCTATTTACAAAGGGCTGGAAGAAAAATTGGATTGCATTTTGTTACGTCAACACTAGAGAAATGTGTTTACTCACCTCCTAAAGTCTTGCCAAAACTACTTCTACTTTTGACAGATTTATAGTAGATTGCATTTTACATAACTTGTATTTCAAATATATTGTTTTCAATACAAACAGTGCTACACAAATAGATAAACTTAAGAACAGTTTTGTAAACCAGACATGTACGCACTTGCTGGCATTGGCAATACACTTGCCACCTAAGACTTAAACGTAACTGTTCAAATGAAGGAGCACCAAAGATTCCTATGAAGCCTAACCTTTCGTGAAATACAGGCGTTATTTTACGAACTAAAAGACTAAAATAAACACGCAATCAACTCACATAAAATGGATCTTTCGTATCCTTCTCTCTGAAAACTCTTCCAGCTTTGTCTGTACATCCGTGTTATCTCATTCCGGCAGCGCGGTTGGTTCTAACAAATTTATGGTAGCTAATTAAGATCTGCTTTATTAATTACTTTGGCAAACTCTCTACAGTTTTTTTTATTTTTCTCTCTACCCAAAATCATGTCTAATAATCCGTTTAGCAGCTATGAATTTTTGGGGTTAAGGAAATATGCTGATTTGACGGTGCGTCGTATTAAATATATTTTTTTGGCGGTTTGGCTGAATTGTCTTATTTAAATGTTTAGTTTCTGAGTTCAGTTAAATGACTTAGGAAATGCAGATTGATATTTCATTGAAATGATTATGTTTATAATTACCAATGTTGTTAAAACTCATGTTTTTCTAATATACCAAACAGACGTGTTGCTGGGGAGTTTGTTTCGCCAAAAAACACTAGGAAGTGGAGAATGCGGACATTTTGGAGACAGTGTTATGTAATTTTTTGACGTTCAAAAAGTGCTTATGCTCAGCCTAATTTGAATTGACTTTTGATTATGATTTTTTCGCTAATGAATTGCTAATTGATTGCTACTTTATTTGAATGAAGAAATATAGGTACTAGGACAAATATATAATAGACTAGCAGACGTCCCGCGGTTTTACCCGCGTAGGTCCCGTTCCCGTGGGAACACAGGGATTATAAGTAGCCTATGTGTTAATCCAAGGTGTCAGCTAACTCCATACCAAATTTTATTAAAATCAATTCAGCAGTTTTTACGTGAAAGAGTAACAAACATCCATCCTTCCATCCATCCTCACAAACTTTCGCGTTTATAATATTAGTAGGAAGTAGGATGGGAAAAAAATGACCAGCAATGGCATTTCCTTTTAAACAAGCATTTTTTTCTGTCTTACCACGCGCTCTTACCAACGAAATAATAACAAATTCAAAGGCCCATACAATATGCAAGGAGTTTTTACGAGAACATCTTGAAGTTTTAAAACGCTTCTCGGATTTATTTGACTGTTTTGATAACTGCTGAGGGGCAAAGTTGTAAACTTTTATCGTTAGAACATTTTTATTGTAGGTACGTATGTTTTGAGTTTAGGGAATTTTTGAAGGCATACTTTGACGTACCTAATGAAAATTTCAGTAAGTGATGTCATAAGATTGGCGTGCGTTTCTGTTTTAAAGTTTTCAAGAGACTTTACTTCCTTTTTAGGTTCCTTAGGAACCTATCCTTGGGAAAGATCTTGTAAGGATCAATGGCTATTTTGTTAAACCGTAAGCAGTCGATACAGAGGGTGAATAAAATTGAAGACGATATGAGCTGTCAATATCATCTCATATATCCCAGCTATGAATTGTCAGTTCGCTTCACCCAAACTTTCACAGGTTGATTTTAACAGAATAACAATACTCTGTTCGTGAAGTACGTCTCATACAAATGCTTACTTATACTATTATATACAATGATATTATAAGTAAAAAGGTGTAGATAGGTTATAAGCGCTCAGCAAGCGACACGTTTCAATGTGGCTAACTGGCCACACTTGACCTCAGTGTCGCGTCGTGCCGTCAACGGTCGCTTGCGTGCGTTAGTGTGCCGTTTATGAATGTCGAATGTTGTTTAGGTAACCTATCTACACTTTTTTACTTATAAAATCATTGACTACATACATATGTATAACTTCTCTGACACAGTAACAAAATTCGAGCATATTACAGTAGCAGCCTGCATGTTTAGCAGGTGACACTCATTTGCATCATTTGACAGCATCAATCCATCTCCTTGCTCCCCTAATCGTACCAGAATATAAGAAAAGACGATGTGCAATAAAAATTAACGACTAACAGTGGAACACATCACTCCCCTTCTTAGAACCCTCGTATCAATCGGCAAACGGATTTGTTTCCTAATTCCTAAGGAGACAACCTACAAGCAACAATTATACAAGAGACATCCGAAATAGCTTCTAAGAGACGCACACGAAACAAGAACAAGCCACTTCGTACCATATGCCAAGAAAAATACAACTCATTATCCTTTTGCGAGTTATGTGTTCGCGAAATTAAATCGCAAGAAATAAGCTTGTAGGAAAACACACTCTTAGCGGTTGAGATAAGACGTTATTTCAAAAAAGAGGTCTAAACACCCTAATTCGGGGAGTTTTAATATTCACTTATACAGGGGAAAAGAATTACAGGAAGAAAATGAAACAGGGTGAGTAAATAAATAAAGAAAACGAGATGCCTTGCGCGGCCATGTTGCTACGAGGGTAACATTACGTGTTAGATCGTGCAACGATTCCAATTCGATTTGTCGATGGTCGAACACGATTCCAGGGAAATGACCATCGACCTTTAGAATGTGTAAATAGTTTGAGGAAATTGGTTTAGGATACTTAACTTCTAATAGTAAGTAATTTACGTTATAAGTTTCCAATTGCAAATCGCTTTTGTATGCTGAGAACTCGAATTAACTTTAGTGCTGTACGCATGAATTATAAATAACTATTCGAATATCGACATAATGGAAAAGCTTTATATAGTTTAACACACAAAACAACATAATAAATTTTAGTTAAGTAGTGTACAAAACTGGTAAATAACTTACTTTAACATACCTACTTACAATTTAATGTTTCGTTATCACTTTACGTATATATATATCAATATTCATGAACTATGTTACAAAGTAAGTACGTTAATATTCCATTACATCTCCATATAACTACTTTACACCACCTGTAAACACGATAAAAAATATAATTGAAAACTTACGCGGTAAATGATAAATGATATTTATTTCAGTAAATAGGTTAATGTAAATACTTTTACATGTCATTTTTTAAATAGAAGGTGGGGTCAGTGTTTCACTATCTGACTACTCTGTGAAGAAACTCAGAGGTCACAGTCTCTTTCAAAGTCCAGACATAATCTTGGTCAGATCATGTAAGAACCATACAGATTAGTGTCTGAAATGGTCTTTTGTGGACCACACAGATATTATGACGGGACCAGATCAGTCAGAGCAAGCATTTGAAAGAAATCGTTAGCTCAACGAGGAAATTGAAGAGCTCCACGTGCTGACGAACATACCAAAGAAATAACAAATAACATTCACAATATTTTAAAGTAGGTATAATATAATACGGTAACATTAATTATTGTAAAATAACTAGTACGGCCCGCTTATCCAAGACGAGAAGCGCATAAAAATAACGTTAAAAAGCCGGTAAAAGTCACAAAAATAGGCTATAAACCAAACAAACGGGTACAATACATGTAAAAAGTCGAGCGTTCGTCTTTTCCACCGCAGTTAATAATTGATGCCTCAAACTGCCGAGTTGTGTTGCTCATACAAAATGTATGTCCCTAGCTACCCCATGTTACCGCCTGCTTGATGTTGTGTACATAGCATGTGTATAGTTAGTACGTCCACTTAACTGCTTCTCTCTAACCTTTGTTACAGCAATTTGAATCGGTTTGGGGAACGAATTGATTGGGTGTACGCGGGGATATATTGTTACTCTTGTAATTTATTGTTTGGGTGTGTTTGTATGTGGTTGGGACTGATTTTTCATGATTCTACTGTGTTAACTTAGTTTTTATGTAAGAATATACAAACGGTTCTAGAGTAATATGAACGGTAGCAATGATTTCCACTTGACAACATTTGCTTATCGTTTATTACGCAGAATTCAATCAAAATACAGTCCAATGTTTAATGTTTGCAATCTCATGAATAGATATTATATTTAAATGGTTATGGACAGGCTTTTTAAATTCCACCATAATATAACGTCTGGTGTATTTTTCCAAAGGGTTATGCAGTATAGTACAATCACATTTCAACACTTATTTAAAGTAAAAAGGATGAAACTATTGTTATAAACTAGATTTATACTATACTTATACTACAACTTAATTTATACTCCTGCATACTACTGAGAATTTTTTGACGGAACATTCCAATAATATTGCCTAACTTGAGAATCAAACTGAAGACCTGGACGGATGCTCAGCAAGAGCAATACTTGCGACCTCTAGCCCAAGGCAGTCAAGCAGGTTTTTATTGTAATTTGTTAGTGAATATTGAGTGTCGAATACTAACACGTCTCAATAATAAAATGCCTATTCATTACGTGACAAGTTGTTCCTTTAACTAAATAAACAACACTTTCTACAATTTGAAATAATGACAAATTTCAATTCCAAAGGTCTGTATCGATTATTCAAACTGATACATTATTCATGTATTAAGAGAAAAAAACCTACACGACTATAAAACATCAATTAATTTCAAATATAGAAATCGTTACACAAGAATCGACTGTCAATAAAATCGATAGTTGAATATATTACTTTGTCACATCCTTATCTGTGTACACAGATAATCAATGAAGGCACAGATCATAATGCATGGAGCCATTGTTTATGGATGAGTTTAAACTATTACTTACGCCACAGAGGTGTAATTTATTGTGTTTCATTCATGTATTGTTTTCATTGTTGACAGATAAACGCTGATTGCATGCATATGCATGATTCCATGTTTTATTTAGCACACGTTTAGAGTTATGAATCAACGAATATTAAATTGTCATCGAGATTTCTAAATGTTAAAAAGTTGTTGTTGTTGTTGTAAAGGCGAAAGTTTGAATTTGGAATGTAAAACGTTGACAGAGTAAAACAAGACGAAACAATTTTTAAGAGATACAAATAATAAGACTAATACTCTAAACATTCATTATTGCAATAGAATTACTAACCCTTTTAAGATGTTTAGGTTTTTTTACAATTAACGCGATCTAAATTTGTTTTCTTTTAGTACCAAGCCCTGTAAACTATTTTCTGAGATTTCATCTTTTATCATTGTCAAATAATAACTAATTATCCTAGGATAGGTACTCTACAGTAGCCCAATATTTGTATGATGATCAGCATCCTTCGTCGGAGCCATAGATAACACAAACCCATTTGTCATAGATAAAATGCCACTTCATTTAATTTATTTCTCTTGTATCAGTTCTAAGGAAGGAGGTTGAAATAATTATAATTTAGATGATTTAGGAGCTTCGTTAAGTCTAATGCTATTGTAAATATAGAACGTAGGTAAGTCTTATATTATTGAAAGAACTTCAGAGTCCGCTATCTTTAAATAAATGATTCTTGATACAAAACATTAGTGTTTACTTAACTTAATCTTATTGCGAAAATGTAATAGGGGCTGTAGAAGTAGATACCAACGATTAATTTATCTTCAAACCGACATAATATACCTAAAACCCATTTCCCTAAAGATAGACCAACTAAATTGCATTCTTAGGCCAACATAGACAACCATTGAAAATAATAATTATGCTACCTACAACAATATCAAATGTATCGGAACTCATTCCACAAATTCTTTTTTAAAACAATAAACACAGGCACAAAACAAGAAATTCGATATTCAAAACTGCGAGACAATGCAAGAGGTGCGTTTCAAAGTTGTGTTGGTGGCATCACAACCGATTACGTTCTAATGGACAAGCGGTGTTTGTGTTCGATACTGATAACGCATGCTCGATACGCGCGGCGCCATGCCACTGATTTTATTATAATAAAACAAAAAAGACTATTGGCCAGGCACTCACGGCCGATGTTCGTGATCTACTGTCTGATATAGGATTTTATTTCGCCTTTGTAATCGTACTTTGATTGTGTTTCGGAACGTATGTTTGTTAAGTTGGTAGCGTTTGTATTGTTGGTTTGAATTTCGAATAAAGGATATCGAGAGTCAGACAAGATAGAAATAGAACTAAAGAAAGATTTAATGCAGACAACAAAAGGTGTTTCGTAAATACGTAGTTACGTAAAACATTTACGTGAGTAGGTAGATAGGTACTTTAAAAAAATAACAAATATGTTACCATCAGTGAAGTGTTTTAAGCATTTCTTTAGCTTCTGTCTTTCTTCGTGCAACCGTTTCTGTGGCTATACATCAAAGAGATTGAAGAATTGAAGATACTATAGAAAAATATGCGAATAAATGTCATAGAAAAACTATGATCTCATGTCCTCAGTAACGCCTCTTAGAATAATTATAAAAATATTGGAGCGGCATCGGAGCGTACTAAACTAGACTCTAGACTTGTGTCCACTAAGATACAAGCAAGTAACGGATGAAAATTTTGTTCGTGGTGTCCCATCTATAGTAAGTATTGAATTTCTTTGCATATATCGTTATGTATAGTTGCTTGCGTGCCAAAAACGACCTACGTCATATTAGATCTTTTTAAAAAGTGTATTGACTTTTTTTAAAGTAGAATGGCAGCTTTTGCTAGAAAACTTTCTGCAATGATGGCGCCAGAAAAAAAAGAAAACTAATCCGTTCCTATTTTGAAATCTGTCGTAGTACAACAAAGGGTATTATGTATTAGGATTCGGTCAATTTAGCCGACGGACGTCTCTTTGTATTAACCGGCTTTAGTTAATGGTCTTTTATCTCTAGCTCCTTGTTTTTGTCCTGTTGTGTATTATTAAAAGTCGGGTTATCTTGCTAACGAGGGGTGACGTGGCTAGGACCAATGGTGATAGGATTTGTTCCCAGTTCACTTGATTAATTTACCGCCTAATGTTTTAGATGGAGTAAGTAACCGACGGGTTTAGTGAAAAGCGATTTTAAACATAAATAATGATAAAGTTTAAAGAGCTAAAGTTTAAGTAATTTATAGCGCAAACGCCCCTTACTTAACATACTTAATTACTATTCAAAAGATTCTGTGAGCTAGTTGCTGTTGAATAAAAGAATGAAAAAAAAAACGATTTTACTTAAGATGTTGTCCTTTTCTGGTCATTTGCAATAAATTACATTAAATACGTCGTGTTTTACATAATGTAAAACATCTAACAATCGCTTAGTATGACATGTATTTAAATAAATCTCACAAATGTCGCTTTCAACGAAATTCAAAAAAGGAATTTAGTGTTCTAAAACATTTGAACCAAAACCACAAGAAACGATATCGTTTTAAAATACCAACACATCAATACGGTGTAAATTGGGCAAAGGAATCTTGGGTTCAGTCACTTTACCGTATTTTTGAACGGACATTTGAAATAAAAGACTCATTTAAAAGATTAGGATAATGTACGTCCGATTTATTGTGACGCCCTCAATATATTTTAAAACTGGGTTAGGGTTAACTTATGGGCTGATAGGAACGTATTTTGGCCTAAAAAAAATTAAGTATGGAACTATTTTACAAAACATAAGACTTCGTGGTATAGTGGTTCTAAACTATTTGTTAATCCATTTGTAAGGCCCTAGAAAACGGTGTTTTTTGGAAAAAAATACATTAACACACAGATAGAGGTACTTGTGCATTAAATTATATAAGTACACAGAGACTGCCATAGTTCGCGCAAGTGCTACTGCCAAATATGAGGACCTAGTTTCAAGTCTGTGTAGTGTAGTCTGGAATAGTGCAGTACGTTGCCGGCATTAGACCAACGAGGTCACTTCTATCTCAGTTTGTTGTAGGTAGTGAGGTATTTTGTGGTCAAACATGAGCATATTTTCTAGACTACATTCAAGCACTAAGATATAGTGGTATTGTTTGTGGTAGGAATAATGACATGCTCCAATGGTTTTACATTCTATTAACCGACTTCAAAAAAGGAGGAGGTTCTATGTTCGTGTGTATGTATTTTTTTTTATGTATGTTACCTGATTTCTCCGCCATTTGTGGACCGATTCTCAAAATTCTTTTTTTATTTGAAAGAGTAGACTCCTGAGGTAGTCCCATTTTCATTTGGTGAAGATCTGGTGCTGATCTTCGAAGATATACAATGGAACTCTTCAAAAAAATACAAAAAAAAAAGAAAAAAAAAAAAAAGAAAAAAAAGATGATGATGGTGGTGGTTGGTGGTGAGATGATGGTGGAGATTAAAAAAGTTTTATTTAATCTCCACAAAACAATATCGGGCTATCTATGATTATGTTTACTAGCACTTCACCCGCGACTTATTTCTCATAATTATAGAACTTTATTAGCATTTTCATTATAAGTAAGTATTTTAAATAGTGGTATAGAAGAGACATCGTCGCAAAATAAGTTTTGCAAACTGTAAGTGATTTCTGGGTTTTTCAATTTATTGACGGTTTTATTCCTATTACTTTTTACGGAGTATTCCCGTGTGAGCACCTATTTATTGAGCACCTATGGGTAATACTTTTGGTGCTAAATGCATAGGTGCTCAAAAAATTGGTGCTCAAGCGGGAATACTCCCTTTTTACGACTTTTTTTCTAATTTTATGCGTGCTTAAAACTTGTAAGAATTATCTAACTAAACCTATGAGACTTTTTATTAAAATGGAATAAGATATTTTTCATTTATAAAATCTCATTGTTCTCATTGGACAGGGGATGTGTCTATGCAATGCACGTGATTAATGTAGCAAAATGTTAAGCATGGTATTTTATAAGGGATGGAAAACTAAACACAAATATAGTACATACTAACTAAGAAATGTCAACGACACAAGAAATTTGTACTTTAATAGGTACCACACCAAATACAATGAAATAAAACCTCAATCGATTAAAAAAGTATTAAAACAAGAATTTCAACTTAATCTATGGCAACGGATGACTTCAAATGGTGAAGCTCATGTTGCCATAAATAAAATGACAGTATTGCCAGCTAAAGCACTTATAAAACACGTGTAGTCTACTCATTGAATGGTTATAATTAATTTATGTTAATCGCCGATTTCAATATAAGATGGCGTAGGAATTGATTATAATATTATCGTTAGACTCTTGTTTCCTACTTGTAAGCAGATTACAGATGGTATAAAATTAAGGTTATTGGTAGATATTGTAGAGAAGCTTGTGAATATTTGCGGAAAGGCTAGGTAGATGATGGTAGATACTAGATATAAAATTGTATTTTATCTTCTTTGTTCTTTAATTCTGTGGACTCAAAAAAGCATGGACAGTAAAATAAGTGACGAGTGGTGAGTGACTGCCTCGTTGGTCTAGTGGTCGCAAGCGCTACTGCTGATCATGAGGTCCCGGGTTCGATCCCCGGGTCGGGCAAAGTGTTATTGAGTTTTTCAATCTGGGATTTCTCAGAGCAGCCCGGAGTCTGGATTTGTGCCCGATGGATGGCAATAGACTCGCCCCCTATTACATGGGACTTAAACATAATGGCGAAATGTGGGTGTACTACCAGGTACACCTCTGCCTAGCCCTTCGGGGATCACAGGCGTGACGATATGTATGTATGTATGTGTAGTAAAATAAGTTAAAATCACCTAAATCCTAAACTATATAACTATGAAAAAGTGAGCTAGGTATTTCCGATGATTAATTTTACTTCTAGCAAACCTGCCTTTATTAATCACTAATAAATATCCCGTCACATCTTTACAAGTATTACGAGTATAAAGAGGTAAAGTTTGTGAGGTTGTAGCAGGTACTTAATCTCTCTCTTTGGGGGTCGCGGAAGTAACTTCCGTTCCTGTGACCCTTCATTTTCACCAAAGTACTTAATCTCTGGATATACCTACTTACTGAAAGTTTAGAGATAAAAGTTCGCGTGCCTAGCTTACGTACAAAAATCGTAAGTGGCCACTTTCCCGCTTCGTTTCCTTCCATCAGTACCTAAGTCATTTTGTGATTAATATTATGCGTAATTATTTAAAACAAACAATTATTTTTAATCTAAGTAATACTAAATTTAAAAAAAAACATTCTTAATACATTGCGAATAGTCAAAAAATGGCACGCTTGGTTTTCATACAGATTGTGATACTTGCGTTATCTTGGTCCATTTATATCTGTGTACTGAACCGATTCTGTAAATTATTTCGCCCATAGAAAACCACATTATTTGTGAGTGGCATAGGCTAGAACTAAGAGGTTGTGGAAATGTTAAAGTACGAAATGCACGCAGAAGAAGTCGCGAGCCAAGTGCTATGTTATAATACAAACATTATTTTAAAATGAAATTTTGAAGTTAAACGTGCTATTCAAATTTACGATATGTAATTAAAACAAATACTCAACTGACCGTATCGTACTCCTTTACTTAAGTTTTTACTATCCAATACTGTAAGAGTACTTACCTACTATAAAACACCAGTTTTTGAAGACCCTTCAAATGTTACAAGCACGTAGGAAACCAAGTGCCAAACTCTCTGGCCGTTAGAAACTTGTCTCTAGTTATCTTAATGAGGACAAGCAAGCCAAGAACATTGACGCCTTTACGAAAATAATTACAAGTCTTTTAAGTGGAAATAAATATTGTAATCGACTAAATGTACATGTTTTTCTAATCTCTAAAATCGTTTCAATAAATGGTTACAACACATACTTTAGGGAAAATGAAGCTATTTTAATATAAATTACCAAAATGTATTGAAAATTTTAATAAAACTTATGTAACTGGAACTTAGTAAGATAACAAATTATTTATGGTGATTAGGTACTTAGAAAACTATGTTTTAAAGTCATCCATACTTAATTTATTGGAATGAATCGTATGTTAGCCTTAGGTCATACACAACGTCTTTGAATCTAACATTAAAAAAAATAAACACAAAAAAATACATCCCTTAATCCTCTTTGGTCAGTTTAGAGTCTAGTAGGTTCAAACTATTTCGCCAATAGACTATTATTTGACATCACAAAAAAAAAATCGCGGTAGAATCCGACTCATAAAAGCAGTCTGACTGAAAGCTAAACCTATCCATCTTACAGCAGAACAGGGTGAAACAAAGTTTAAATATACAATAGAAGAAGGATTCTCACTTAAAACTCGTAATTTTAGAGTGTACAGACACCAGCACGTCATATTACCCCAACGTGTCAAAATTTCCCAATTGAATATGAACCTTATTCTGTTTAGTATAAAGTTGAAAAACAATCAAAGGAATTTGACACATTGGGGTAACTTGATGTGCTGGCGTCTGTACATAAGCAAGATTTTGCGACTAACTAATTGCCTCTCGCCTAGTCGATTGGCTTCCAGCATACAAGCACAGTCTAAAAACCTACAGTCGTCCGACGAAGCCGTCTAGACAGGGCAATCGTGCGGGGTGCGGCGAGGGGCGAGACGCGGGAAAGTCGCTCCCGAACTGCGAATAAAAAGATGTTCGTAGTTCGGGAGGTATTATTCAGGACAATCTTGACTAAAGCGTGTAGACGTTGTCCACATTTTTCCAGAGATCAAAGGCGTCGTCCTACTGTATTAATATTTCTACTGTGATACAAGGAAGCAACTGAATACTAGCTTAACTTTCTTTTGCCTCCGTATGTAATGGATAGACATGCATACACTGACCATCAATGACAGGCCTGTCGGTCTAATGGCGCTGACTGCTATACTGGAGGTCGTAGGTTCGATTCCCACCCAAGAAAATGTTTGTGGGATGAGCGCGATCATTTGTTTTGTGTCTGGGTGTAATTTATCTATTTTATGTATGTATTTAGAAATATAAATATATCCTCCTAATATAATTATAAACGCGAAAGTTTGTGAGTATGGATGGATAGATGGATGGATGTTTGTTACTCTTTCACGTAAAAACTACTGAATGGATTTTAATAAAATTTGGTATGGAGTTAGCTGACACCCTGGATTAACACATTGGCTACTATTTATCCCTGTATTCCCACGGGAACGGGACCTACGCGGGTGAAACCGCGGGACGTTCGCTAGTAATAAATAAATATTCCACAACTTTTCACACAACGTCATTTAGTCCCAAGTTAAGCTTGAGAGCTTGTGTTATGGGTACTAAACAGCTGATAAACATACTTATATATTTCAAAAGATATAAGTATGTTTATCACTTGTCTAGTACTCTACTCTCTACTCTCTATAGCACACACTCTGCTTAATTTGGGACTAGATGGCGTTGTGTAAAAGTTGTTGAATATGAATTATTTATTTTTCACAGCACGCGATTTTTAATCTTTAGAAACGACATGTGGAGCACTCAACTTCTGACTTGGTTCTCTTGAAAACTATGATGACACATTTGAAACATTACATAATAGACCTTAATGTGACAAGGTAAGTACAGTTTTCGTCTATCTTTACCTAAAAAATATTAAAAATCAAGTCGCAATCTCAACATATCAAAAGTGTAAGGAAATCTGACGCATTTGTATATATATTTATTCACAAAAGAATGTTTTCTTTGCCGTTACAGATTAAATCTAATGCGACAAAGTAACTTAAAACAGATCAGTCAGCCAGTCAGTTCAGTCTCTTAATGACAGATTAAGTCTGAGATTTCAATGCGAACGTTCTAAAAAGACAAGAATTGCTCCTCAGGAATCCACTCCTCTGTACCATCAATAAACAAAACAGCATCAGCCGACTTACCTCCACTTCGTCCTTCTATTCTGGAACCACGTCTTCACCTGCGCGTCCGTCATCTTCAAGGTCTTCGCCAGCGACGCCCTCTCAGCCGACGCCAGGTACTTTTGTTTGTGGAACCGTTTCTCCAGCTCGGCTATTTGCAGTCGGGTGAAGGAAGTCCGTGGCTTCTTCCGCTTCGGAGGTGTTCGGTTCTGGTAGGGGTGACCGATCCGCCTCGTGATTGGGAATGATGCTGGAAAGAGAGGGGTGATCAGTGTTAGAAGAGTTAAGTTGTAGAGGTATTTAAGGTGTGGTTGCAATGAATTATTTGATCATAATATTTTAAAGTATATAAGGAGTTTCTTGCTCACTCATCTTCTACCTTTCGGAAGGGGCCAATTTAGAATTGATTTTATATTTCATTTATATTGTTAGTGTGACGTTTAAAAGTATCTTAAAAAGGAGCAATGGAAAAAAAACATTTGTCTTTGAGTTCGACTTAAAAAAACTTTTCAAGACTATTGATCTTCAAGAATCATACATTTTTTTATAGGCGTGATAATTGAAAGAATATGAAAATCCCTGATATTTGAATAGAGAAGTAATCATGACAAGGAAGTTAAATGTGGCAGAGGTTTAATTATAATATATAAAGGCTTATTTCAAGAATCAAGCAATCATAGAATAATAAGGATACGAATTATTTTTAATGAAACAATAAAAATCAAATGAATCAAAAGTAATCTTAGAAGCTTATTATAACATCCATTCATTGTTCCTTTTATAACCCAATGTTTATTAAAAACAAAACCTCAAGAACTGGGTTAAACTGTTGCCGTAATAGGTTTTATTCAAATTCTGCTACGTAACTTTTATATCAGACTGAAACCATCAAGTAATTACACTGATTACGAACATTTACATCGTATCTTTGTAATTGAAATCACGATTTAATCCTTCTGAACAATACAGATTGAGAATGATGAAAAAAAAAATGGTATGAATAAATAATAATCTCATTAAAGCACGCATTCAAAGGTCTATGAAGTACGTATTAAGTTTTGATTACATCGCGTAATCAAAATAAAATTACAGTCATGTTCATTCATGGAAACACACCTTAAAAGATTTACCATACACAGACCACAAGTTATCTTACTTTTAAAAAAGGAAGCGGTAATCGTTACAAATCGTTTCAAAGTAGCTGTTGCACGTTCTCTTTTCAAAATTACATCCAAGATGGCGGGCGTAATCACGTTTTAAAAATTCGAAACTCAATAAATTACTATTTAAATGGCGCGTTGCTATTGGTCGGACGGTCGGTAATCGCCGGTGTTTTCCGTAATAGATCGATTTGCATTAAATGATGCGTGAGATGAGATCATGTTGTTTATAACTACATTGTTTTCAATGTCATATCCATATTATAGTACTTACAATACAATCAACGTAATAGCGTATTTATGTCCATTTACTTCTATAATTTCGTACCAATCCATCTGTCTGGTTATTTACTAGACCGTAAATAAGCTGGGCATTTATCATAAAAAAAAACAAGTTTAATTCCGAGCATTAGTTGAAATTGAGTTGATGTTAAATTATTCGTACAAAAAATACAAGCTTGAGTGTGAGTAATATAAAGTATTGCGACATCATATAAAGCATTAGGGGCCATTTATTTCATGTTATCAACGCTTTCTTTTCTAAGAATTATATGCCTTTACTGACCTTTAATTAATTGGCCATTAAATTCAGTCCTGTCAAGGTTTTACCACTTTTTTTCTAGCATTTAACACCTAGGGACATACACACTGCGATAAATTCATTATACAACAACCACTAGCCCACTATATTACCACTGCCCTATTCTGAATTAAAAATACATTCATAAATTCTTTTCAAATATGGAAACTTATTAAACGGCGCGCTCTCATTGGTCGGCCGACAGCGTAATGGCCGCCTCACGTGACCGCAAATTATGTAGCAATTGCTGGGGAGTAACTTGGTCGTAGTTTAAGATTGTTAGTGACTTTTGTTCCCCCTGCAATTTAAGTTTAAAGGTAAGGCTTTCGGTTTATTCATTTCCCAGTGCACGAAGCGCAGTATGAAAACACAGTAGGTAAGCACAAAATAAATATTGTCGCACTTTACTTTTAAATTTTAAAGACGGCTTGTTGTAGTTTGTGGTATGTATAAACACATGCAAAATGCGATGCCATTTGCGATACACCTAAGTTTCACGTAACAGACCAACTCAGCCAATACCATTAAAACATGCCATCCATCTTAAAACCGCCTTCAATATTCAACACAACCTAACAGTATGACCCACACACAGCCGCCACAGAACTATATAAAAACGATTAGCTACATAGTAAAACGAATTTCCCGTCCGTTGGTATCAGGGTGGAAAAGGGTGCGGTAATAAGATTCCACGGGTCGTAATCCGGTTAAGGGTGGTATGATTCATGCGTGCGCCCGAACTGGCGTGGTTTGCGTTACGTTATGTTACGTGAGTGTTTCAGAATAAGGACGCTTTGCGGTGGGTGTACATTGGTAGCGTTTTACGTGCCATTTTCAAACTATCGTTTCTGTCAGTAGTGTTGTTTTTTTTTTTGGTTTCGTTAACCGTCTCAAGTTAAGTTATCTTATGGACAAGCACTTTAAAAAAATATGACTACAAGTCTACAACATTGGTAAACTCCATTCGTAAGTTCCCCATGCAAGTACCACTGAGTCATTTCCAATTAATTCGTACAGTTTTCCAAGTATATCCTAGACATCATTAATATCTGTGAAGGAAAATATCGAGAGGAAACCCATACATTTAGTTAATAAAAGTCTGAAATCGCCAATCTGCCTTGAGCAAGTGTGGTGATCACAGCTCGTGCCTTCTTTGAAGAGGCTTTTGCCTTCCAGTGGGACAAAATGGTAAATGCATTGCCTAAACTAGTCCACGCATATCACTGTAGTTTTTTTCCTTGAAACTCGCATCTCAAACTGTAATCTTGCAGTCCTCACATCAACTCACATGATTTGACGAAGATAAGTTTTTAAAAGACTCTGACCTCAAAGTTTCTTTCGGTGTTTGTTCTCAGAATAGTCTGAACACCGACCTCACTCGCTTTAAAATATTTTTGCTCGTCTCACTTGTACCTACAGTAAGTATGTAAACAATTTAAGTTTTGACTGGCCTGTTGGTCTAGTAGTTAGTGACCCTGACTGCTATGCTGGAGGTCGTGGGTTCGATTCCCACCCAGGACAAATGTTTGAGTGATGAGCACGATCATTTGTTCTGTGTCTGGGTGTAATTTATCTATAATATGTATGTATTTAGAAATATATAAGTATGTTTATCAGCTGTTTAATACCCATTTTTTTTTTTTTTTAGGGGTTGAAAATCCTCATGGATGTCCCCCGCCCGGGAAGGCGGAGGGGTCTGTCAGACTCTTACTGACTAAAAACCACCCCGTGTTCCTTCTCACACCTGCGCCGGGGGTCACGGGAACGGAAGATACTTCCGCGACCCCCGACTAGTGCCGGCCCCGCGGGCCTCGCCAGGTCAGCGAGGGGAGTGAGGTGTTAGACTCCCCTCGCGACGTCTAAGAGGGGCGCGCGTCAACACGACGCGCTACCATCTCGGGACCATGCACGTGGGGGGCGGCGGACATCCCCGCGTCCGTCGCCCCTGGACCCAATTAGGGGGGCTGGAAGAGGGCGCTGTCCGCCCTCCGCCTGCGCCCGGTGCGTCTGCTGCGGGCAGGGTGAGTGGAAGTAATCTCCCTCTCCCTTTCCGCAGCCTCCTTCTGCGAAATGACTGTTTCGCAGAAGGACACCACCGCGTCCCAGAACCCGACGCTGCCGACTATCTTCTCGACCACGGCCGGCAGCGACAAGTCACTGCCTACTCCAGAGACGAGGGCACGGCGCGGCTCCTCCCAAGCGGCACACTCTGCCAGCGTATGCTGCGCCGTGTCCTCCCGACAGTCGACGCAGTGGTGACACCGGGCGTCCGGCTCCCTGTTTATGCGACACAGGTACTTTCCGAAGCAAGCGTGCCCGGAAAGTATCTGCGTCACCCGAAACGACAGGGAGCCGTGCCTCCTCCCGAGAGCTGTTTAATACCCATAACACAAGCTCTCAAGCTTAGCTTGAGACTAAATGGCGTTGTGTGAAAAATTGTGGAATATTTATTAAAAAAAAAAAGTATAATTTATTACTGCTTAGCTGTACTCACACAAAAAGGGTTACTAAAGAGTATCGTCCTACACTACATGTAACCACTGTACGTCTTGTTCTCAGATACGATGATTGAACGAGCTTGGTGTCAATTGTGCATTCCATCGAACTCACTCCGGAATTCGACCGATAGAAAACCGACAGGCTGACACCTTGACGACACGGTAAGATTTTTTTTTGTAAAGAAAGAAAGAAAGAAAGAAAGAAATCATTTATTTGCTGATAATGTAGGTATACATATAAGTCGGAATATTATTTAAGTGTCCCGATACATTTTACCTTACGGCATGCAAAATATTAGGTTCGAATTATTAAATAGTAATATAGATACAGCTATTACGATCATTATTAGCCACAGTCGAATTTAATAGGTTGTTACAGATCAGACCACAAAAAAAAAAACAAAATAATTAATGAATTACATATAAAACTCTCACAATATAATTTACAAAGAGAAATCATATAAATGCCGAAATGTATAATGTCAAAAAGCTTAATGTCAAAATATTACAAAACATTAACAACAATCACAATTATTAATAGTTAAAGAATTTAGATAATATGGTAATGTCAAGATCTGTTATGTCAAATTACAATATACCTAACAACAACCACAAAAAACACACATAACATAACGTCACGCCTGTAATCCCCGAAGGGCTGTACCTGGTAGTACATCCACATTTCGCCAGTTATGTTTAAGTCCCATGTAATAGGGGGCGAGCCTATTGCCATCAATCGGGCACAAATCCAGACTCCGAGCTGCTACTGAGAAATTCCTGATTGAAAAACTCAATAACACTTTGCCCGACCCGGGGATCGAACCCGAGACCTCAAGCTCAGTAGTGGCGCTTGCGACCACTAGACCAACGAGGCAGTCAAACAGTCAGATCAGGAGAGAAGACGAACGAACGACGAAGGAGGGGGGGGGGGGGGGGGGGGGGGATCAGGTCAGGTCTGTCAGTTTTTGTAAAATATGTATCTAAATAGATAGAAAATAAAACAGACAATAGCAGCAACAATAAAACGCTAGAACTGAAATGCTAGTCAGACAACGATGTTGTTCTAATTGTATTGTACCTAAAGTAGCATTATACCTTTTGATTAGTATAATTTCATCACGTTCTAACGGTACTTACTGTCGTTATAGACAACTTATTTCAATAAAGTCTAAGTTATTATTGTTGTCAACTCCTACGCACTACAAATTGCTAATGCATTGGTGTGTCAGTGCTGTCGATTTAATCAACAATTTAATACATGGCTTAAAGGGCACTATTTCGTGCTTGGTTTTATTATCGTGTTATCCCAAAGGTTAGGGCCTATAATCTCACGCATGAGTTTGTGAATTGAAATCTAGAGAAGTAAGAATGTGAGATTTTCATAAGAATGTGAAAAACTCACATTCTTATTTCTCTCTCAAGTTACTTCTGTCTCGAGTTCAAACCCAACCCGCAACCGCAGATTCATGCGTGTTGTATAATTATCACTGGCTTTAAAAACGGTAAAGGAACGGAACATTGTGAGAGATAATTATTCTTGATGGCATGTGTAGCCAAGTTAGAGGCGATAATTATATAAACTCTGACACACAGTAATTAGTTAAAAAGATCATTATGCACTCTTTCATACATCTTTCACTACCTGCATCTCAACAATCGCCTTCTTTTTATACAAGTTTTCACACAAGCAAACATTCATCATCTATACTCTTACATCTATTTATTCATATTAGTTCAAATGTTATAATAGCTAGGTACTCGTTAATTACTTGTATTAAGATTTACTTTTAGAAGGAACACTGTTCATGCCATTGTAAATCTTATTGCGTGATGTCAATTCTAGTATTCAAATAACCTTGAACCTACTGCAGTTTGTGTCATGTAATTTTACCGCTCTGAAGTACGTGCAAAAGACTGCGCAGCAGCGCGTCATGCCTACTGTGTGCATCGTGAATATAGTTGCAAATACGGTTTTAACCGCACGTGGTTTTAAACATTTTTAAACTAATTAAATGCAAAATCTTCGATTTAGATCTATTTTGCAACAATGGCACACTTTTTGAATAAATCTAAGATGATGCCTGCATCCTCCCATGCCTACTTACATGGAAAGAAAACCACTCACTGTATGATGGCAATTTCTGTATTCGTAAGACAAGTTAAGTGAATTAGGTCCTCTGTTGTTTTGCTCCATAAGATTCTTGTGGAGTTGAATCCAGTAAACATCTGTGAATACCACCTGTATTCACAGATGTTTTACTGGATTATTATTGTAAGTAGTTGTAACCGCGATGTAACAGCAGATGCAGCATTCTAAGCGTATCAATTTCCGTAAAGAATTAGGAGAAGACTTAGAAGACTAGCACTTTAGAGCTAATTTAATTGTTCACAAATTAAACTAAACTAAGAGACTTGACATGCCTTACTGACATACATTGACAGAAAAGGATGGAGACGAATAATGTCAGATAAGGACTACGATAGAAACGTCAAATTTGTTTTCGTTCTGAACTTAGAAATGTCAACAATAGGTACGTATGTTTATTATTCTTGAGGTGGAAAGAACATTAATTGAATATAGTCTCTTAAAAAGGGAACAACACCATTTTATAATATTTCTGAAGTGTCAAAAGGATTCGAAACAAGCCTGCCCCCATTTCTCTGAAAACCTATTAAAACAATACAAAAATCATTTTTCATAACCCTAAAGATTTTCACCATAATCTTCCTCTTAAAGACAAAACAATAAAAAATCATAAGAACCCTTAAATTTTAAACGAAAAACCCAATTACGCCAGTTATAAATGTGGAGAAAAATTAACAAACAAATTAACATTGAAGGGTTTAACCGTCTGGGGCGAACCCTTTATGAACCGTAACCCACCCCATGCGCCCCTTGCAGCCCACTCACCATGAATCACATTTATTTATGCCATTTTATTGAAACCTACAGTTTTGATATAAATGTTAAGTGAAAAAGGCATTTGAAACTTTGTAATTGTTTTTTTGTTAGGCTATAAGAATGTCTGGTTATATTCAATAACACAGCACTTTTACATTAAGCTTGTGTTTTCCGATAGGTTAAGCAAAGGTATACCCTTATAGTAGGTACTTACAACCACATTTTGTCAGTTATGTTTAAATTTCAATGGGATACTTGACAAAATCTAGATTACAAGAAAATATTCAACACATTGTTTTTCTTTTTTCACGTACTTAATCAAAAAATAACGGCGATAAATCGAGTCAAAATGTCGCATGACATCACTAGCCAGTACAGTTTATACTAGATGATGACGTTATAAGCCCCCCTCTCCTCAACTTTAATGCGCTTAATCTAAGCAGCTTTCCATCAATATAAAAAAGAAAAGGAATACTTGTGTATCATTTTTGTAATCTAACTGATGGACTGGTTACATTTTGAGTTTCATATTCTGTCAAACACCCTTTTGTGGTCATATGTAGTCAGTTGGGTTGATAGGTTCAAACGACAAACCTAACTTAAAAGATATGTTTTTCTAAATGTAACATTGAGAAAAAAAATTGTTAACGTCATGATTGATTAGTAGTTGTCGCAACTTCGAAAGGTCTACTGCAGAGCTTGAGGTTATAAGTTTAAGTATCGGGTCAGGCATATTCTTATTGGTTTTACTGACTGCCCATTATTAGGTAGCAATAGACGCGCCTCTACTCGTTTCAGTACATAAGACTTAACACATAACTAATAAAATTTGTGTGTACTGTAGTAGGTACTCCTCTATCTTACCTTTCGGGAAATACCCGAAATCTACCTGATGCTACCTTATACCTGATGCTCTGGTATTTATACAGAAGTGGTTGTAAATCAATGACCATGTTTTGGAACCAAGTTATTTTAGTCCAGTGTTTTAGATTTGTTCCATACATCTACTCCGTGACTTTCAACTGTTTAATATTTTATTTCTCTTCTGAGGTTACTACCAAAATGTATGTAAATGTAAATACATATAATCCATACACAACACCTAAGAGCGTTGCTTTCACTTAAAGTGAGACAAATTCACGCTCATATTTTCCTACAAATCCGCCCCCAAGTGAGGGAAGTGGGAAGTGAAAAAGTAAGGACGGGAAGACGAATGCCTGACGCCTAATTGGACGCAGCCGTCACAAGGGATTACGTGGAGTCGCTCCATCACTCCTACACTCGCATTTGTCCGCGCCTTCACCATTTGTACACACTGTGCACCAAAAATTCAAATAATAATAATAATAATAATAATTTTTATTTGCTGCAAAATGTGGTAAATACATTTGATGGTAAACATTTTGATATAGACCAACACATCTTTGTCAGGTTGTTGACATGCAAATAGTAGGTACTGTCATATATCATAACAACACGTACACAAGTTACACAACACAATAATAGTAGTTTAAGCAACTGACATATAATTACCTACTTTAATTTACATACACGAATTCAATTAAATTAATATGTATTTAAATAACAGTAATTATAATTTATACATTGTTTTACATTATTATTTATATAACATTACATCAAACACCTGTTTTTCCCTTACATTTAAATAGTTCGTCTATAGTGTAGAAACATTTTTTAAGCAGCCACTCTTTTAAATACTTTAAAAATCGCGAAGTTGGGTGCAGTTTTAAGCTACGTGGAATGGCATTATAAATACGACCACACATCACATAGCAGTTATTTTGATAAAGGTTTGTTCTTGAAATTCGTGACAAGACAATTCTGTCCGGATCTCTCGAGTTTCTCGGATATACCTCTTTTGCTCTCGTAAAGAAAATGGGGTGCTGCCTTACAAATTTAGCTATTCAAGTAGACAACGAAAATATTTAACACCATCCAATATTAACTGATTGAAATGTTCCCGCTATCTGCATTCAAAATGTAACTAGCGAATCGAAAAAAAGAATAAAAGGCTCAAATTCGGCAATTTTTTGCAAATCAATTTGCGTTGCGATCATAAATATGCAATTATACGGTCCACTGCAGCACCGACAATATGCACAGAGAGTAAACATTTCTCAATTACACCGGACAGTGGTGCGAAACGAAAAAATAAGCGGACAAAATCTCATACATATTGTACGCAACAAGCGAATACCAATTCCCACTAGTTACCTAGGTTGCCACACAAACAGGAATCGGGGGTGCGGCACGACCTCATAGAAAATTCATGGGTTGAAATGCAATCGGGAAACGGGTTGAAGTTGCATTTTCAAACGGTGCACTCGTTCGCCCGAACAAAAGGCTGACTTTATGATGTTGTGCTTTTAGTGCCTTTGTTCGTATGTCGTAATCCGTGTACGATACGTGTTCGTTGTGTTTAGAACATTGTTTTTGTTCGGTAAGGTTGGTTTTGTTTTTTTATGTTGTGTATAGCCTGAATGGTTGGTCACTTTTAGTTAAAAGTTAGTCAGTTTATAGTCGTCCTATTACTACTACTACTATCTAATACGATAGTACTTACCTAAGTAGTAATAAAAAATAATGTAAAAAAATGTATTTATTTGTATAAAATATGGACTAAGCAGCTAAAATTACAGGTCCTCTTAAATTATTTTTGTTAGATAGTTTCTATAATGTTTAGCCAGATTCTGGAACAAAAATGATCGTAAAATCTAAGTGACAAATAAAATTATCCACCACACGTTGACTCTCAGACATTATCCAGATTTACGTGCGAGTTAGATGCGTTTTGTAATACATTGCTCTTCGGCTAGAAGCTGTCTAAATAATGTATGCAACATTCTTAGCATTGAACTTCAAATCGCGTGTCAATTAGTAGCGAATTCCTTCTGGACAAGGACTTAGTCGCATCTGCGAGGCGCATTATATTTTTTTTGCATGCATGCATTTTTATATCTCCTTATTTACTGCTTAAACCTGTTAAATGAATAGTTAGTTTTCTTTCTTTCTTAACTACTTTGATTGGTTAAATTAATTATGAACTACCAATCGCATTACTTGATTTTCATTTTCAATTTTGCTTTTCTTTTAAACATTTACCAGAGACGGTACAAATTATATTATGTTTTGAAAAACAATTTCGCTTAAAACGATTCAGTTAGAATTTATAATTAAGATAAAATCATTTAATTTACTACAATATTGTATGCAGCAATGCATTATCGTAATGTACCAACATGATAGGTATAATTTGACTAATTTTATATATATTTGCGGAAAATCCCTCTATGTTATTAGTGTAAATTGGTTCTATGGTTATATTATATTATTATTGCTCAAACCGCATTACGATTTCAATGCAAATCATACCTTATATCTTAATATTATCATCTTACATGCATTAAGATATGCAGAGTTAACTTCGCACTATCTCTCGTTGCACGGGTACCAGCTGTATTATAAATTGCGAAATATAATGGTAGTTGATTTTTATAGGACCCGTAAATAGTCATCATATTATAATATGTTCTCTTCAAAGTGGAACTATAATATATCCTGACATAATTATAATCGGTAACAATCTGTTATGTATGAGTCAATTTTACTCTGGAATCTGAATCTTTTAAACTTTCTTCCTATAATTTTCTTAACGCTCTTTCTAAGACCTAAGATTATTTACTATGTCGTGTTGATGGGCATAATTTTTTAGGACGACTATCTCTTTTTTTGTAAAAATGATGGCTTGTACTCACTTCTCTAGTAGACTTTTAATTAGTACTAATGGTCTGCAATGAAAACAAACATTTTTATCGTACCTACTTGCTTGTATTCTTAAAAGTTTCAGGCTAAGCTACCTAAAGTATCATACAAAAAGTAAGTAAATTTAACCGGATAAGCTTATTGGGCCATTATGTAACCTTTACATTGTACTTGTACAAGTTTTTATAATTTATCAGACAGAAGTGTTGCTGGGAGTTTGTTCCGCCTCTTCTTCTTCCCAGCAAAAACACTACAAAATGGCGAAACAGTTGAATAAATGACTTTTGAGTTTAACTTTTTAATATGCTTCCACTCGAGCACAGATATTATTTGAAGCCTAAAGCTAGTATTGTATGATATCTTACTACTAACAAAAACAAATGCACGTCACGCAATTTTCATAGCAGCCTTATTTTTTCCACGGCCTCGCTATGATTCGTAACACAAGGAAATACCTCGACAAATGCTCCCACGTTCGTGGGACAGTCGCAGGTCGCTGTGTGATTACACGCACGCTCGCTCATTTTGCTCATTAAAATTTTGTCTACGCTGTCGTCGGATGGACCACTGGGGTTACGTGTCACAGCCTAATTGCGGGCAATCTAGCATCCGTTGGTCGGTGTATGGGAATATTAGTCTTGAATCTTGTCAAAGGAAATGCGGTATGATGAAATTAATCGTAGAGGTTTTAGTTGTCAATGTATGTCTGTAGACGCTGTGTTTTCATCAGGCGATTCTATAGTGCTGGGTCGCGAAAATAAATGGATGAAAGTCAATTAAGCGATTCATTTTGTTTGATGTTAGTTATGGATATTTTTTTTGTGATTAACTGTGATACATCAGCTTGTTTGCTAATGCTCACAATTCGTTCAACCAATTTAGCACTGTAATATAATGCGAAGACACCGCCTCCTAAGCTACAGGATCTTCTCAGTTCAGGAGTCAGGGCTCTAATTTTGTATTGATCGTATTCGACAATAATTTACTCGAACTTGTGTGTCAAGAAATGTAATTTTTGGCGCTTCTAAACTAATATTATTATTCAAATCATTCCGATATCTAAATGTTAAGATAGATGCGTGTTATGCAAATGGATATTAGATCGAATATGAAGAAACATAAGATCACGACTGTACGTTTTGAAGTGTTAAGTAGAGCGTTACATTTTGCCAGAGACCAAAAATATGTTGAATTGGATAGTCTATCTGTTATTTCTCAGGATAAACCCAGAGTCTAGCTTTGTTATTTTTTTTGTTTTCACGCCTATGTTACGGGAAGGGATGGGCTGGCAGAGGTGCACCTATAGTACACCCAAAATACGCCAGTTATAGCTAAGTCCCAAGAGCTGACCCCAACATAGTGCGGAAAAGGCTGGGCAGAATATTGACTAAAGTCTTAAAAGAAGTTAAGTATATAATTCTCACTATAAGAATTTCCTTTGCTCCAGATATGTATTAAGTATTTAATGTTTACTTTATAATGAAGCATTGTTTTCTAGAAAAATATAAAGTAATTTGTGATAAAGTGCCGTAAACACATTAAAAGCCTGTTAACGTTAGCTTGCCATCATTTTCTAGGCTGTTAAATGTCATTACTCATGTTTCAAGTGGTACACAGTAATTTCAACTTATATACATTTACAGAAAGATATTAAATTTAAGATTCAGTGAGCTTTATAAACCTGTAATAGTGGCTAAAATTTATTGTAGAATATGGTAACCAAATGTCTACTACATATTTCAACATTTTATTTTGAAGTAGGTAATCCGTGCTTATTTGAGAATAACAACATAAACTACGGTTTTACTTACGTTTGTAGCTATTTATAGAACCATCACTCTTTATGATAGAGAGAAAAAGAGAGAGAAGCAGATAATTTTCACGGCTTTTAATGCAAACAATTCGGCTGCACCTAAGATACTGGTCCTGACTGAGTATAACTTGCATTAAGTACCATTTCGTCAAAAATATCCTCCAGACCGAAGCTTCTTCATGGCACGCAGGAGATATTAATTATAGTACACAAGTGAGTGTAAGTGGGAACGCCGGGAGGGGACGCCCTAGAAGGACATACATAGACCTTATTTGTGAGGTTCTTCAGAAGGGTCAGGTGCGTAGTACTCTCAACCGGCGTGTGTGTATGACAACATGTATGAATGTAAACGAAGCAAAAGAAGTATGTAAGATTCGTTGCATATGGCGATGGCGCTCTGTAGTTTCTGCCTACCCCCATGGGAAAAAGGCGTGAGTTTTTGTATGTATGTATGTATGTACACAAGTGAGTCCGCAAAACTTGGTGCACTCTCTGTTCTTTTACGCTAATAGTCCTATAGTACCTACTATAATCCATCGCTACCAGGGAGTAATCAGGCGCAGGACCAATGATTCTCTCTATTTTCGAATAATAATAATAAACCATTTATTTCAGGTAACAAATACCCATAGATTAATACCTTTAACCTAAAAATATATACTAATAACACTTTTGTTAGTAAAATCTTATAAAACTATGTTAGTATGACTTCACTTCCACAAAATTATGTGCGTTCTTTTGGTATTTGTCCGCGGAAGCGACGGAACACCACTCACCACATCCTGCGGCCAAAAATTTTCTTCCAGCACCAAATGGAGCATACACGACTAATGCTTAACATCCAAAGTTTGGGCTGCTACTGGGAAATTACTAATGATAAAAACCAATACAAAGTTGGCCGATCTGATAATCGAAATCTGAACTCAATGCTTGGTAGTAGCAGTTATCGTGCGAACTAGCTATACTATGATTAAGCTTTAGCTACAACACCGGTTTAGCAATCAGATACCCAAGTTGTAGGTATCTTGTTTAATCTATCCCTACATAAATCATTTCACTTCACTTTCAATTAACATTCGGATCTTACTTGAAAAAGTACGATAAATCGTGAACAAGTCCTCGATTTATGTAGGTGCAATTGCCAATATAAATATGGTCAATTATATTGCGGTTAACAACCGGGAAACCCACCGTTTGCAAGTCAGCGCAGTCTAAGGACATCTGGAAAGCCAGAAACAATGCAGGTGCGTTCCATTTCCAAAGACCAAGTTGAATAATAATGCGACCCTTATACGGGTCGCATTAGCTACAAAACCGATAAGCACAGCAATGAAACGGCGGTTGATGTCTGAAGTCTTGTACCAGACGAGGTTCCTACGCAAAGAGCTCAACTACTGGTACTTGTATCAGAGGAACAATTAACGTATTTTTAAGAACATTCGAAATGTTATCTTGGTCTCAATCTTTCAAAAGTCTTAGTCTAATTCCGCTACTTTTTTAACATTCATTGTTACCAAAATGAGATTGCGACTATATTTTGAACTTTCTGCTGGTCGATTCGGTACAAGTCAACCCGTGAAAAACCTTATTAGAGTAAACTGACATCAGTGAGGAATGACTGCTCAATTCACCTTGTCTTCACCAATATGTTCACATGGTCCATATTGTAAACATTTTGTTTGAGCAAATAAACGATTATTATTATTATTACTATATTATTATGGTGTTTTTTTTTTAAATAGCACTGCTGTAATTTTCTGTGACACGCGTCTTGCGACGGTGTCTACGTGAATGCAACCAGAGCGCAGTCGCTACTGGCGGGTTGTGACAAGGATATGGTCAGAGGGCCGAAAGTCTGACAGCTAAACTTGTGTTGCAACTGGGTTGTGGAGGTCAGATTGGGAGTCGTTCCTTGTAAAATACTGTTATTTATTTGCAGCCGATTAGACTGGAAGCTGCACCCAAGGAAATCAGAACAATACCAACAGATACAGACCTCCGTAATGCCTACAATCTAGCCTATTGTTCTATCTACTAGATAAAGTACGCTTAAACTGATTCGTCACGCCGCTGATTGATTAAAGTAACACAAAACATCTATGCAAAAACACATAAACAAACATGCAATACCACTTGACATTTTTTTTGCTGAAATGAGCATTGGCCCCTTAAAGAGTGAATGCAACCATCGCCCGCCGCCGCCGGCGCCGTCTCGACTGGTAAGTTGAGTTGAAACATGAACATGGCATAAAACGGAACACCAACAAACGGAACGAAAACACCAGGAGGATCGAGTCTGCTTTTGCAATGGTGTCTCATTGACCGGTCAATGATCGATTTTTGACGTATAACGTCAAACTTATGACACATTTCCCATACAAAAACGGTCAAAGTTGTCAAATATTCGATCAAAGACCGGTCCTTGAGACACGATTGCAATAGCAGACTCGAGCCCCAGCAGTGCCGCAAGTGGCTTCGCATAATATTCTGAACGGGCTAAGACAATTTAAAAGCAAATAGAACATTGAACAATATACAAATGTCTTAAGCAGTTGCACCGATCAATTCTCAGGGTTGATAAAGCCCGAAGTCGGTCTATAAATGAGTGACACACACTAAAAGATCTTTCACAGTCGTAACGGGTAGTCAGTGGGCAGACAATTTGGCAACTAATCTTGCCCTGTAGTATTATGTTGCAACTGGGTTGTCGAAGTCAGGTAGGCAGTTGTTCCATGTAAAATACAGGTATTTATTTGCAGCCGATTAGACTGGAAGCCTTGAAAATCAGAACAATACGAACAGATACTGACCTCCGTAATGTATACAATCTAGCCCATTGTTCTATCTACTAGATAAAGTACGCTTAAACTGATTCGTCACGCCGCTGATTGATTAAAGTAACACAAAACATCTATGCAAAAACACATAAACAAACATGCAATACCACTTAACATAAACGGGGATTCTCCTAATCTTTCTGAAGCGAAAAATATAAATTGCAATATAATATTTTATGTACTCGGGTCCACGTCTCGGGGGGAGGCGCGGGGTGTTCGCTCACATATATTTACACATTTGAAATATGACCGGGTTTATAGCATCGCGCGTTATGGATTGGCGATAAAACGTATCAACTTGAGGCTTACTTATACTTAAGCTTATGGAACTGGTGCGGGCCTTTTTTGGCGTTTTACTATGGTCATAGAAATGTCTTGTGCTGATCAGTAAATTCATGATTATTATTTTTTATTGATTTTCTCAAGAATGAAAGCTTGGTGGTGTGACCGGCGCACGGCGGTCTGTCAAGCCGTAGATCTCTACTTCTGACCTAACAGACGCTGCTTCAAAAGAATGCATGCCTGAGAAATATTTCCCGACGGCACCTGAATCTAAGTCAGAGGCCCATGGGCGGTATAAAAACTGACACCACGTTAGACCCGAAACACTTGAAATGAAGATTTTCTGAAAGCCTTTTAAAATGTTAACTTAGTTGTTTGACGAAATCAATTTGTTTCTTCATACATTTTTAAGACACACCTTAATCAGAGTTATTTGTAATATTCACTTTACGACATGTAACCAACAAGAGTTTACTTATCATAGGTATAAATAACTTCCAATTGAATATGCAAAGCGTTATGAAATCCTTACTAACCGCAATAATTCCAACGTACCATAAACAATTACTGAACTAAAGCTCACCGATTAAGAAAACCCCATCTCACCTACGAGGGGAGGTCGGGCAATTTCACACATGTAAAATAATATACGGAACGTAACCCCTGAACGTATCATCGCATATTGGTTGACGTCAAATTTTCATAACGCCAACGATCCCGCGTCTACCCGCGGGAAATGCGGGCGAAGAGGCTTTCGAGGGGAGGTTGGGGATATTAGACGTGTGTATTAGTGTATCGATGATTTTGTGGCACGTTTGAAAGGTAAGAATGGTGCGATAAAAATTCGGTTGGAGTGACGATGAAATAAAATTGTGGTGACGTGTCATCAAATGTTATGTACCTATTTGGTGAAGTGTAAGTGCAGCTGCGAAGTGTATTTATGTTTCTGTTAGTAAATAACTGAATTATGGGCTATTACATAAGTAATCTTCTATGTAGAAGTATTATAGGTATAGTAAGTAACTAATATTCCGAAACCCGTATTTCGTGTTTCGGGCTGGTGTATGCAACATGCAACTCGACGTCTTAAGTAGTAAGTAGTAAGAAAAGTATTTACAGCCACCATTCATGACTTTGTGATATTTGTAAACACAAGGATAGAAGAAGAAAGAAACAAAAAAAAAAGAAAAAAAGAAGAAGAAAAAACAAGAAGAAAAGAAGAAGAAGAAGATTGTGAAACATATTATATTAAAATGATGCTTGTTTTTAACTTTTGCCAATCTCATTTTAAAATTGTGAGAAATAAAATCTTTGGACCATAACCTAGGTTGTGATAGAGTCTCATAGATGTTTACTAAACTACTGAAATATTTTGTTAGGAACCATATCGAAACACAGCACAAACACAGGTGATAAATTAATATCGGTAATAAACACATTAAATAAGCAAATATTAAATATCAATATTTGCATAATAATACATAGGTACTGAACTCCTCGAAAAAATTACATTTAAATACAAAGTAGAAGAACATAGCATCCTATAAATAAACCGATAAAATTATTACCTAATTCACAATTAAAATTAAGTAATAAACACAGCTATAAAAACTAAAAACATTGACAAACACTCACAACATCCATTTATCCGAAGTTTTATGACTTTTTTATGTCTCGATAAGTACATTTATATCTTCAACTCCTTGATATCAAGATAAAATGTGTTTACAGGTTAAATGTATAGATAATCTATTAATTTACTCTTGGGAATGGTGGTTAAGATGTACAGGGAATTCTGGTATTGTATTAATAACATCAGTAAATCATAAATGATAAAGCCAGGAATACTTTTAACGAACGAAAAATCCAATTGCAACGTTATGTACATTTCAACAAAATTATTCTGAAGTAGCAGACGTCCCGCGGTTTCACCCGCGTAGTTTCCGTTCCCGTGGGAATACAGGGATAAAAAGTAGCCTATGTGTTAATCCAGGGTGTCAGCTAACTCCTTACCAAGTTTTACTAAAATTTCCATTCAGTAGGCTTTACGTGAAAGAGTAACAAACATCCTCACAAACTTTCGCGTTTACAATAGTTCCTACTAATATTATAAACGCGAAAGTTTGTAGTAGTAGTAGGAAATAATATAATATTTCCTTATGAACACACTTAACATTGTTCTCTGGCTTTTTAAGTTAAATTGAGTATTAAGCTATAAATTGTTTATTTATCTTTCACACCAGAAGTATCACCTCATTTGTAACAGGACCAGTTATTTACAGGCAACAAATGCCCATAGATTATGAATACCTTACATATTTATTTATTTTCAATAAAATAAATACAATCTCTTGTTCGTGAATAAAATATTAAATTATGTTGGTACTTCACTATGCACTTGACTACGTCTTTGGATTATTAAGTAGAACATGTTTGTATAACACTAACTTGTTAGGTTGTTGGAGGCCTGGAGACCTGTAACACAGGTATTCCTAGTACAGGCTCCAGTCTCCACAACATCAATGAATATATTACAATAAGTAAATGTAAATGTACTGTATAAAATTGAAAATTTCATTATGTGGTGGAGAAAATAAATGTTGTTATTATTATTATTATTATTATTATTATGAAAGTAAAGTACATTAAACATAGATATAACGAACAAAGAAGAAGATAAAGAAAAACTACAAAATATTTAATAAAGTTCCCCATAAAAATATTGCAAGGTGGTTCAAATTTGCCGACGGGTAAATTTTTCCCGAAAAACAAAATCATATTTCACTTGTTTTCTTAATGAAAATTTAATAATAGTAATTGTTTATTTAATAATATCATTATACATATAATTTTGTATCTGCCTAGATAGGCTTTTCCCAATTATATTGGAGTTGGCTTTCAGTTTAACCGGAGGCAGCTGTATAACAGTTTTTTACATTGAGCGACTCTCTGTCTGACCTCCACAACCCAGTTAATGGATACCACGATACCCCTTGATTAAACTGGATGTCGGACTTTCGGGATGCAATGGACTAATTATATTTCAATTGTTTTTGAAAATCGTAAGTCACACCGTTACCGTAACATGCCCATTATAAGTTGACTCAATTACAGTTAGCAGAACGTATACATTTTCAGCGGGCTGCTACGATTTATGTTATAAAGCAGAAAGTTATAAAACATTATTGATTTCGATCATGGGTTGCGTAAGTAATCAATGTTCCAGACTTGGGCACTCTGGTTTCCTAATTGCATTTTTAATAATACAAACAATATTAAAATTCCTATCAGAATTCATTAGTTAAATTCGATTTTTTCCATTAGCTAACATTTTGACCTCCAAAGTAATGGGTTTAACTGGTTGTCCGAATTCTGGGCTTCTGACTACCCATAACAACTGTCAAATATCTAAAAATGACAGCCGGGAGCAACGGCTTAACATTCATTTCGAGGTTCGGAGGACTGTTGATATGGTCAACCATCCACGAACAAACCTTGTCAAGCGTAGTGTACCTTTGATTGACTTTTGAGGCGGTTAATATTTAGCCACAAACTTTTTTATTATCAATTAGAATTAAAAAAAAAACATTAAAAGACCTCATTCTCACGACTTAAAGTAACTAGTTACTTATACAGGGTGTAACGGAAAGGGTATATACATACAAACAGGGTGAATAGAGTATTTAATAACGAGTCTTTCCTCAAAATTTCAGCTCCCAACTAATAACTTTGAAACTTCACGATATTATTTAATATCGACAGTTTAATAAATGCAAAATCATAACAAACGTGTCACCGCACTATGAGGGTCATAATCCTGTCCGGCAAGGTTCCAGTATATCTATCTCGGGTTCTGCGCGCCTAGTACAGACCTATCGGGCTCTGCCTAACCGCCGAAGGCGCGACGGCGCGGGCGGGCTCCACTTTACAATTATGTATGTATATGTATAAAAACGTTGCCATGTCGTTTCTTATCACCAAGAGAATCCGTGCCCTTCGGATGTATATACCCTTTCCGTTACACCCTGTATAATCTCATAAAATAATGATGAATCATCATCTCACCATCTCGGCAATCACTTTAGGTGCCTTGGCCTAATTTAGGGCACAGCGCGAGTGTTCATTACACATAATGGAATAAAGCAAATTCGTGCCAACCAAGACAACAAATGGGCAAGATTACTATGAATTAATGTTAGACTTTTGGAAGGTTGGTCTGTGGTTTGATGTCCGTCGCTAAAACCTAGATCTGAATCATCGCGGTTCTATTATTTTGTAGTTTTCAAGGATAACGGTCCAATCTCGTCAGGACGTTCAATTAACAATGGCTTTTATTTAGAGAGTCCAAATGGGTACGACTGGTACGAGGAATCTATATCAGCAGTGTGATTCTGGTCAAATCATCGCGTGAAAATGCAGGCGCAGTGATGGCGAATTGAGCTGTCATTCCATACTAATGTCAGGCATTGACAGTTCACTTCACGCAAGTTTTGACGGCGTGTCTTTTACTGAATCGACCGGCTGTACTAATAATTTAATATAATATTATTAAGAGGACAGATTTGATTGTTTGTTTGTTTGCATTGAATAGGCTCCGAAACTATAGAAGTGAATTGAGAAACTCCAAAAAAAAAATTGGTAAGTTTTTTCACAGTTGCCGTTGGAAAGCTACACTATCCTCGGGTGACATAGGTAACTTTTTATCCCTGTATTCCAATGGGAGCGGGAACAACGCAGATGAAACAACGTGATGTCTGCTAATTAGGTATCTTCTTGTCCCTCATTGAAAAGGCAGGATCCTTCTACTAGGTCGGTGGGCTACTGCCTGATGGTTGTCATTGGCTTCTTGTAAATAAGTATGTTCCATCGCGCGGATATCTTTAATATCCCGTCGATATCAAAATGTCGAATCAGAAATGATGATATCCGCAAGAGAACCAAGGTCACCGACATAGCCCGGGGAATTGCTAAACTTAAGTGGCAGTGCGCAGGACACATCGCATCGCTCGCAGAACAGATGGTCGTTGGGGCCGAAAAGTTCTGGAGTGGCGACCACGTACCGGGAGACGCAGCGTTGGAAGTCCTCCCACAAGGTGGACCGACGACTTGGTGAGAGTCGCGGGAATCCAATGGATGAGAGACGCATAGGACCTGTTCTTCTAACATATCAGACAGACGTGTTGCTGGGGAGTTTGTCCCGCCACTTCTTCTTCCCAGCAAAAACACTAGGAAGTGGCGAAGGGCGGGCGTTTTGGAGGACTGTCTTATGTAATTTTTGACGTTCAGGAGAGCTTGTGGCTAAATTATAACAGCCGCATGGGTCGATCGAAGGTTAAGCTACGCTTGACGAGGTCGGTCCGTGGATGGGTGACCATTTATTACATACCAAGACTCCTCCGTGCCTCGGAAAGCACGTTAAGCCGTTGGTCCCGGCTGTCATTTGTAGATCTTTGACAGTCGTTACTTGTAGTCAGAAGCCCGAAAGTCTGACAACCAGTTTAACCAAGGGGTATCATGTTACCCAGTTACTGGGTTGTGGAGGTCAGACAGGCAGTCGCTCCATGTAAAACACTGGTATTCAGCTGCATCCGGTTAAACTGGAAGCCGACCCCAACATAGTTGGGAAAAGGCTAGGCAGATGATGATGATGACTTATGATGATGATGATGATGATCAAAATGTCAGTTTAGTTTGTATGAAGCGAGATTGATGTCGCTACAAGTTTAAAAACATCTTGACTGTCTGTGTGTCAGTGAGATTACTGTTTGTAAACTCTTCTAGGGTATGCGACAAAATTTCCGGAGAAGGCCAAAGTTTTGACAAACAAGCAAACATGTATTTTCAATTGGATTCTTGTAAATCTATCACCAACTTTATATTTTAAAGGCATATCTCTCAGGCATCCCGGTTTCCTCACGATGTTTTCCTTCACCGTTGTTGAAGCAAGTTATAATAATTCTACAATACGCACGAAGAATACGAAAAGACTGAGGTGCCTGCCTTTGCAACCTGCCGGTTACTCCACTAGACAATCACTGCTTGATCAACCACTACAACACATACTCAAGTTTTTTATTTTACCTTTGTTTAAAACCAAAAAAAGCTCTAAATTAAATTAATGTGAAAGCGTTCTAGGCCTATAGCAAAAAATCGCGTTCGTTGATGTCTTTAGTATAGGACTACTTGCACTGCCATTTTTCTGTTACAAAATAAAGTTTGTATGGGGTATCCGCATTCATTTCTACAAAGATAAAATGTTAACAATTATCGCATGTTTAGATTATAAACTAGTATGTAACTGGGCCTTATGGAAATCCATATTTTAGCTGTATTCGATTTATTTAAAGTGTTATTGAAGCTGATTTTTTTACTTTTAGTTTTTAGTATTTAATCCTTGATGCAAAAAGAGAGGTGTTATAGGGTAACAACATATGTGTATGTATGTGTGTGTGTATGATGTATGTATTTGTCTCGTAGTTAAATGTACCAATTTCGATGCAATTTTTTATGTAAAACCATCTTGAAAATTCTATATTTCATTACCAACTTCATTATTTATTGGCTCACCTAACCTAACTAATCAGTGATTCAGACTAGATCATTTGTTTAGTAGTCAGCGCTATTAGTAAGCCTGACCTTAAACATTACTGGCAATATATATATATATAGGTGTAAGCCTGTGCCTACACCTATATCCTGTGATATTAAAAAAAAAGATAAAGATAAAAAAGAGAAAAAGAGAAAGCCGGGCTGGTATCCACAACTCCACGTCAAAGCGCGTATTGGCCTACTACCACCACGCGGGCCCAGTGCGAATTGGTACATGTCACATGTCTTCGAATTTTTGGTTCTAGGACATTTCGTTTCCTCACGATGTTTTCCTTCACCTTTTTTGAGAGCAGTGGTGATGAAATAAATTAAACGAAGTAATGCGCCTGCCTGGGTTCGAACCCACGACTTACTGTTCGTAAGTCGGGGTCGCCACCACTTGGCCACCGCTGCTCTAGGCACAGGATATTACGTTAAGCGTATAAGTGATTAGTTAGATTCATTGAAATATGTTGCTGCTTTCAATCGTCCATTTAGGTTTAATCCTAATCCCATCAACATCGACCAACAAGTTAACTTCATAATCCATTTTCATGATCTTTTAAATCTAAACCAACGAGTTAAACAGCCTCTCAGTTATATGTTACTACTTACAAGCAACACAAGTTAGACTGACTGATATTTAAGAGTAAGCTCACACCGATATCTTGTAGATAAGATAAATAAAACCTGTTCTAACAACGATTAACCTGGTCTAGTAAAGATTATCTTTAACGTTTAATTTTCTAACGTCTGTTTCTTTCAGGGCTTTATTATCCGACTACGGCGGAGCAAAAAGGAGGGTTACGATTTTGACCGGTATGTATGTTTATGTATATTCATCTGCTCCCTCACAAGTTCTAAAATACTTATCATAATTTGCAAACAATACTTTTTACAGAAGTTAGCAATTGTAATAAGCTTTCGGGTAAAGTTACATACAACCGCGGCTATGCGCGTATGTTATTTAATAATTAGTATGACTGGCCTGTTGGTCTAGTAGTTAGTGACCCTGAATGCTATGCCGGAGGTCGTGGGTTCGATTCCCACCCAGGACAAATGTTTTTGTGATGACCACGATCATTTGTTCTGTGTCTGGGTGTAATTTATCTATAATATGTATGTATTTAGAAATATATAAGTATGTTTATCAGCTGTTTAGTAACCATAACACAAGCTCTCAAGCTTAACTTGGGACTAAATGGTGTTGTGTGAAAAGTAATATTTATTTATTTATTATAATTATTTAAAATAAAAGCCTTAGTGTCAAGAATTAGTATTGCAGTGTAGCTTGCTTATTGATATTACTGAACGTAGTCGCTGACAAACTCGACTCAACAGTGATGAAGACTTTCGTGCGGGTTCTAGTTAGACCGTGTCAATTTTCTAACTGACCCTGATACGTATAGTTACCCAGTCCTGTTACTAACACTAGAATATAAGCTGTGTGTATTACTAACAAATATGGATCACTGTTGTCCGAATGAAAAGAATATTATTATTATTATTTTACCCACAGATTGAAAAAGCCAAAAAAAACTCAAACCATTGCACAGAACAGGCTTTTACCAGTCGGTAAACATAAAAAGCTATAATAAAACAGCTCAATGGCCACTAATAGATGCAAAAAAGTGGATTAGGTAAAATTATGCGGTGAAATAATGAGAGCTATAGCGGAAATAGGTAACAACCAACCTCCTAGAAAGACCGCGGTGAGACTGATTACGCTATCTATTGATTTCGCAAAGCGATCACCGTTTTTGTTAAGGTAACTGGCATTGCCTTTCTAAACGGTTGACAATCAACTAAACCTTAGTTGCGTTTTTGTTTTTTGAAGTTTCGTTTTTGTGTTACCGTTAAATAACTGTTGTTCAACTGTTTTTGGGCGGTTAATGAACACGGCGTTGCTGGCAATTGTTATTTTTTTTTTTTTTAAGAAGAAGAAGATGTAGTGCTTATGTGTGTTTAAGCTTTTTTTATTATATATATTTATTTGTCAATAAAATGCATAATTATCACATTTAGCGACAGGTGCTGTTTAATAAAACAGAAAATGTATGTGAGAAACTTGACTAATTGTCGGATTGTTGCCTGTCACATGTCGCCAATTAGTTTAATTGAATAGGTCCCCGGTGCATGCCCTATTAACGTTAATCAATTCATTTGTCTCGTTATCATAAGTAGGTATATTTACTTAAAGTAAAGATAAAACTTAGCTGAAATACCCTTTTAGAGGTATGAGTGTAAAGTTCCTCATCCCCATGGAAAAGGGAGTTTCCTCCGACCAGACGGGCTACTACTGCTCGACGGTTGTTGTCGGGATTTTGTATACGATCAATCGCGCGGAAAACTTGAACATCGCGATGTAGGATATCAGGCGTTAGTTCGTAGATAAATGTTGCTACTTCCAGCTTCCTTAATAATGGGCCCAATTCAATTCTCTGGAAACGTATCGACGAAGGTGATATTGATTCTGTCAATACTCTGCATGTATTGATAAGGTAAGTACTACAAAATTTAAAGATCTATTCGCCATTTGCTACTTTGCTATGAATCCTGAACCAGACAACTTTTTATCCAAAAACTTGTAGAAACACAGAATACCTAGCAATATTAATACCTAATATTATGTTATATATCTTGACTGCCTCGTTGGTCTAGCGGTCGCAAGCGCTACTGCTGAGCATGATGTCCTGGGTTCGATCCCCGGGTCGGGCAAAGTGTTACTGAGTTTTTCCATCTGGTATTTCTCAGTAGTAGCCCGGAGTTTGGATTTGTGCCCGATTGATGACAATAGGCTCGCCCCCTATTACATGGGACTCAAACATAACTGGCGAAATGTGGGTGTACTACCAGGTACACCTCTGCCTAACCCTTCGGGTATTACAGCCGTGACGTTATGTATGTTTTGTATGTATCTTGACTCTTCTTCTCTTTCTACTCCTTCTTAAAACAATAGACATTACTCCTCTACTGTGGTTGCGTTTACAAAGACTTAAACTCACATACACGTCCAGCCAAACCCGGAGCAACAACTTTTAGGCCATAGAAATATTTTGTTCCGTGATAGAATCATCCCGCGACACGCAGCACTGCAGTAAATCATTCAACCACTACGCCAACCGTATCGTCAAACGATAACAATATACCTATGTAACATTTCGAAAATTTCAAGAAAAGAGTTTTTAACAAAAAGCCTCCATTTACGCCGCTGTAAGCCGTCAGTAAGCAAAGCGTAATAACCGCAAATCGACGGAAACTGTTCCAGACGACAGGCTTCAAATCGCTCGGTTATACAACTGTTACACAGCTACGTTACTGAGTACATAACCATGTCATAATCACAGTTACAATAAGTGCCGTGTCTTATGGATAAAGGAGAAAATATTGGCAACGTTCATAATTATGAAAAACGTGTGCAGTAGGTACAGTCAGCAAAAGAGTTAAGTAGACATATTTAATTTTCCATCTCTTATTTTCGTATTGTGAGTGACTTTGAACTAAATGCCAATTCCCGTAATTAAAAAAGGTTAAAATTCTATCGCAATCTCATCTCAGCCATAGTCTAATGTTTTGTAGTAAAACTTGTCAAAAATGTAGGGAAAAAAGATGTATTTTTGACAGATTGAGATTATAGAAAAATAATTGCCTCTTTTGTGCCAGTGTTTTTATGCCGCCCATGAGCCTCTGACTTGGCGTCGCATGACGTTGAGAAATATCTCCCAGGCCGGCCAGTATTACCTTACCTCACGATGTTTTTCTTCACCGTTTTTGAAGCAAGTGATAATTTTACAAAACGCTTATGAAACCGAAAAGTCAGAAGTGCGTGCCTTGGGTTCGAACTTCAGATCTATGACTTCGCAGTCCGCCGCGCCGTCGGTCATGGCAATAAGCTATCACAGCTCCATCAAACCAGCAACAACACAACATAACATAGCTCACATAGCATAGCTTAACATTCGTTAGCATTGGTGTGCACAATATAACATTATTTAAAATTAGTTTGAAGTCGACTGCCTGGACTACTTATCTATTTTGCTAACTGTACTTATTTATGAGTTACATATATTACATACCTACGTTGAGAGAATACTGCATCAAAAAATGTGCAGGATCAAAATGCATTTATTTAGATTTTTTGTAAATTTGAATTAATCGTTATAAGGATGCTATTAGGAAAGATTTTCAAATGTACTTAATACCACTTAATCTCGATAAAAAGAATCTAAAGTTAATGATTCATTAAAATCGTGCAAATTATATCTAAAACGTCTGGGTTTTCAAGGTTTCAAATGTGTTTAATCAACCTTAGAATAGTCATATAATTCCGAAAACAACTTATACATAGATTATGACTGCAAATAAAACTTTAACACGTGAAACTAAATACTTTTTATAGTTTTTATTAACATTTCCCCTAATTCACTCCACTGTAAATTGTGCTCTTTGACAACCACAAAAGACAAAAAATCGCTCCGCATAACATTTTCAAACGCTAATCTAGATCACTCTTTAATCCACCGCAAACTATTTACCTATACAGTTAATCAAAGATTATGTTAATCTCCGTTTAACGACCATATGATACTCGAATGGTGTAACGACAAAAGTGTTTCAGTGTTTTTAAAAAGACATAAAAACTTTAATAGTGTAATAAAAAAAGTGTCTTTGGCGCCGACGATTTTTTTCCGTCACTTCTTAAGTATTTCCGATGCACGTACGGATCTGAGGATTCTGAGTGGCTATTGTCTCAATTATATAGTGTGTTATCCTGTAACCGCTTCCTCTTTGCCGGTGGTCGCAAAAACTGTTAGGGTCCTGCACGCGTTCGGTTGTAGATTTTTTTTTTGTGAATTGACCAAGATCAGGTGTAAAAAAATGCAAGCTTTGCAGGTTTTACAAGTTACTGAAGATACTGTTGAAATTTTTCTACAATCAGGAGTTTATACAATGCACGCAGTATTTTTAAACAGACATATTGTTTGCCGTGACTATTTTTCAGTTAAAAAACAACTCGACACATAAGTACGTACGTATTCTCCCGAATAATAACTAGTACCTAGATTAAAATTCACAAAAAGATGACTAACTTTTTTGTAACTTAGGTATCTCAAACCCGATTTACCTACTAAAAAAAAGCAAATCACCAAAGCATCCGGTTCAATAAGAAGAAGTTCCCAACTCCAATTACGGCGACACCAAACGTGCAACTTAACAACCAATTTTCTGTCAGGATGAGTAACATAACAAAAAAAAGCAGTGTCCCCAACCTGACCGGCGGCTGACGCGACAAATTACAGAACGGGGCGCCTTCAATCTCGCCTCGAAGGAGCAAAAAAAAGGTAAAAAGAAATAGTTTTCTAGGTGTGTCATCGGTTCGCACGCGAGGGTAATTGGCTCAGAGGACATTGGCACCCGATTTGGACCCTTTTTTATAAAACAAAGAAGGAAAAAACCGTGTCTCAAATATTACAATTTTCGATGCGTATTTGTTTTTTTTTTTTGGTGGGAATTTTAGATTTTGTTTGACTGTGGAAAAAGAAATCTTTGACTTGTTTGTATGTGGAAATATAGGTATATCTAGAAATAAACATGTAAGTATTCAAAAGCCAATAAAGAAAATTTAACACGCTCAATGGCAGAAAGGTCGTATAAGTTACTAATCAGCAATCAATAACCAAATCTAAAAACAAACTATTGTGTCGTTATTTAAAGAAGATCAGAAATTAATAGGAGGAGGAACTAATATCTAATCGCAGCGGTAAATTAATCGATCTAGGTCAACATTATCGGTAAGCAAATAGTAGCCGAGTTATTAATTAACCGAGAATTTAATATTTATTGCAACTTGTACATTATTATGCGACAGTTCAATTATTTTCTTATCAGTCTTATTAACCCCTTTAACTGATCTGACATATGACATTTTGTCTATTATATAAGATTATAATTAATTAACGCGAATGTCAAGTCAATCAGATATCATAAGACTTTAAGACCTTATGTGGCTTGTTGAGTTATTATTTGCATGTTTATGGTGTACCTACTTTAGCAAGTATTCTCTTACGAGTATATTCTATTTAATTATTTTCTAAGTACGAATTCAAACCCACTTTACCTTGCAAAAAAATAATCCCTTATTTTCTTTTTAACTGTGTCCCTTATTTTTTGTTCAAAAACAATAGTAGGTACTTAATACGTAAATTTTGATCCCACGGATGACGACTGACTAAGTATAGATAAGATTTTAAGACTATCAACTTTGATAAAGTATCTGCAATTATTTTAAAAAGTTATCAAACAAAACTATAGGTAGTTAATAAACTATTACATTTACAAGGACATTAATCGGTAGATATATGACTCTTTGCCATCTTTAACTTCAAGGCTTAATAATAATTAAGTATATAAAAATCAAATGAATGAAAACAAATATAATCACTTAGGATAAAGTTTGCAAAACTCACGAAATGTATCTTTGACTTAAAAGAAAAATCAAAACCAGATATCCGGTGTATTGCATAGTTAATTTTTTATTTATAAATGAATATTATCTTACCGTTCAATCTATCCTTAACAATTTGATGTGCGAATGCGGCCGCTGCTGCCTGCCGCATAGGGTCCATGGTGACTCCCCAGGCACCCAACGCGCCCAGAGCCCTGTGAGCAGGCACTCTTACAACCCCAGGGTTACTAGAGAACCCATACCCGCCGCCAATACCCAACCCAGGTCTCAATAACAGTCCCGAATTTGGATATAAACCTGGCGTATGTGAAAAGTTCAAAGGCAAACCAGAATTGTCTTTCCCTTCATCTTTAGCACTCTCAGATTCAGTGTCCTGATCACTTCTGTCATCACTTTCCCCCGAATTTCGACGCTTATCTATGTCTTCAAATTGTTTCCCTAAAAGCCGAGATATGCTGAAAGGTAGGTTCACCCTCGGTTGGGTGTCAGTCATATGCTCGTTCGGGGAATCATGATATCTGTCGTGGTAACTGTGTTCTGAATCTCGATCTTCCGATGCTATGCTTCTGTCGCAATGACCCGATAGCCTGCTGTCCGAGTCCACGTTGATCTCCTCTTGGTCATCATCAGAGTGCACCGACGACATTTTTACAAAGTTTTTTTAACTGTTTATCTAAACACTAACACTGGTTTTTAATCTTCACCGGTACTATTGACTGTTAACATATTTTTATAAACACCAATTGAAAATAAGATCAATGCTATTTGAAATCCGAAATAAGAATGGAACATACGAACTCGAGTTTCTTATTTGAAAAAAGCTCAGTTGGCGCGCTACGCTCGACCGCACGCGACCGAATCGTTACACAGTGTATCGGCCAAAACGAGCCAATCAGCAGTATCCCCACCGCTTTTCGAAATTCAAACGCGATAGTTTGACCGCACAAACGCCTCAACTATGCCCGTTGAGTGGAACAGTTTCCAACAAAAGCTTAATACGATTTCCAAACATAAAAACTCGTTTGGACTCACTAACTTAAACAGAACGATTCGCTGCGTCCCTTTCGTGGCTCGTCTCGCTTCAATTGAGTCCCCCCATGATACCATTAACAACACGTTTTCGACTTTAAGCACAGCAGAATAAGGCTTATAATTCACGAGCGAATTTTGGTCTTTGGCACATTTTTAGTGATCTTGTAACAAGGTAAATACCACCAAGAATAATCGTGGGATAGAGATGGATAGAAACTTTAGTGAAGCCTTACAGCGTGTTAGAGTGGGCGGGCTATACTTTTGTCGGAGGGCGTGGCCTTTTTCTTGTAACGCGTCGTTTAAATCCAGTTATGGCCTGACAAATGGTGTACATATTAAGGGGGGCAATGTTAGGAAACTATTTTTGAATCTTTTAAGACAGTTAAATTATTTACGTTCGGCGGTCGACCGACCTCCTCTATAGTAGACAATGCACTTTATAATAAAATAGATCCCAAGTTTCATGTTATGGCCATAGATAAGTAAGGATAATGTATTGCTGAAGATAGCTGCTTTATAGTATTGTATCCGACAGTTGGAGTGGTAAAGGGTGTTAGATTATGGTTTTGTATGATACGGGAATGCTTATTCCTTTTGCTGTTATGGTTGATCACGGTAAAAGGGATGACGTTATGGAATGTGTATTGGATTTACAATTTCATAAATATTTTAGTTATGCGTGTGTGAGGGATGGACGAATTTTAGGATTGTTTTAAACAAAATGCGATCTTGATTTAATATTGTGATCAGGCATAGTAAGCCTATATGTTACTATTGTGCAAGAGGGGCTAGGATGTTTATAGATGTCATATAATCACTTTAATTAGGATATAATGGGAATATACTTTTATTAAAATCAATTAATTTCAATTTTTGAGGTTCAACATATTGAGAACCATGGAGGATTGCAAGTGAATGATTACTTGTCAAATTGACAGTAATACATGTCCTTAAACTTTGGCAACATAAAATCTACAAGCTAGCACAGTTTTTTATTCACAAAGTCTTACTGGACACGAGTTTTAGCACTGGGCCTATGACACACCCTTGGCGAAGTCCTATTGAAAAATTGAAAATTAATATGGTTTTTAGATAATTATCTTGTGGTGACTGTACTACTTTCCAGTCTGTAATGAGCAATAGTAGGCGTGGGGAACAACAAGTAAAAGAACTTTTACATTGAATATGTAAGCATTAATTTCAGACATAATTAAGTAATCGAAGGCTTGCCGCTGTAATTAAATAAATAAATAATAAATAAATGTTAGAACGAAGAAAATTCCTAAATTATACCGCTGAAATAATATAGGCCCAGCTACTTTACATGCAAAATTACACTTGCTTAGGGTAAGTAATAACTTTCTATATTTAAGCTGTAAGCACCCATGATAATAACTAATAAGTGATACATTTCAAACTCTAGTAACTTGTATTAAGAAACATTATTATTTTACGCGCGAATTCTGTTGATACGCTACGTCATAATGACTCCAGAATCCTTTGGTAGGGATTGGTGATTACGGCTGCACCACCACAAAGCTAACTAGTCTGTCTTGTCATAAAAATCAACCGCAAAAATTATCCAGCCAGTTACTGCCCCAATGCAGGGCAAAGGTCTCTGCTCATACGGAGAAGGCACGAAGTATAATTGATCATCACATTTACTCAAGTCGGATTCGCGATTTCAAACTTAAATTAACTATATGTCCAGGTTTACCGACGATGTTTTCCTTCACCGATTTCAATGATGTCTGAGACTTAACTAAACTTAGATATAACATTATTATGAATAGAAAAAGTGACATTGTTACTTGACATGATTTGAATCAAAACTTTGTGCATGAGAGGTAGGCACCTTTAGACCATCACGTCACGTACCATTTACCAGAGCTTTTCCACAACTTTCATACCACACTACATCTAGTCCCAAATTAAGCATAGCTTGTGCTGTGAGATAACTGGTTAACATACTTAGAAAGAAGAAAGAAAGAAAAATATTTATTTGACATCATTCATTAAAACACACATACACACAATAATTCTAAATACATACATATTATAGATAAATTACGCCCAGAAAAAGAACAAATCATCGTACTCATCACACAAACGACCACAGGTATAGCAGTCACGCACGGCCACTAACTTCTAGACCAACAGGCTATTCAAACCGTAATTCAGGCCTTTATTAATTAATTTCTATTATTTATGGTTTATTAAAAAACCGATGAAAGTCGTGCAATGAATATTTATTAGTTATAAACCGTATTCTTTTACAATCAAGTTAAAAAACTATCAAAGATATTGTTGGATAGCTTTATGTGCTGGCATCTTTAAGTATCGCACCAATTTTTAATTTTCCGGCTAGAATTACTTTTCTAACCGATCATAACAGTTGAGGTGATTTAAATTTACATAAGTCCCTGAGAAAACTAAAATCACTAAACACATTATAATGACATTGTTCATGTTGTTTGTTGTAAACGGTTATTGGTACATAAATTCAACAATAATTATCATTGATGATGATGATAATAATGTGAACAATTACAAGACATTTTGGACGACATTAATTTGGTCCTCAATGTCTGCGTTTATGACTGTAGTCATCATTTACAGGTTTCGCTTGATATGTCAAGAGTTTCAATTGCTTGGTATTTTAATTCTTACCATAACACAAAATGAAACTAATTGTAGAACATCGTTCAAGACACATCACATGTGTTTAGAACAGCGTTTTTAACATGTGTGAGTTTGGACTAATCCAAAATATTTTGGCTTACCTTAAATCAGGAAGGACTAAACGCATACTTTGTGGCTTATTTCAGAAGTCTAGGCAGTAATTCCCTTTCTCTTTTCATAGTACCTATCCTTAAGTATAAATTAGTATGTTATAAAATAAAGTACCTGCAGATGTAGGTACCAACCGTGTGGATTAAAAAAAACCCTTATTAATAAAGTATTTAAAAAAGATACATCCACAGACTACAACCATAGATACCAAAAATACATCAGGCAACAAACAATGTCATAGTGAAGTGGAAAGTCGTAGTTACTTACTAGTAATCGTACCTACGTCTAAGCAATACCTACCTATAATAGTTTTTTTATTACTGATCGTATGAAAACACATTAGGTTCGCCTGACATCATGACGATAATGACTTCAAGTGTATTGATTAAATGGAGACTGTATTTTTTGTCCACATAATGTAACTTAAAGTTCTGGGTTTGATCTTGGGGTCACGCATAGGTTGACCTGTGAACTGTGCTACTAAGAAGACTCCGGGCTACTAAGAATTGGTTCTTGTTCTTGAGACTACTTATATGACTGGTTTTTTGAGTGTGCATGGGAGTTACATGACTTGATTTCGCCATCATCTTTCTATCATCGGACAACCTGACGTACAACGAGTGTCCACCCTTACATCGTTTGCACCTTTACGATCCGGACAAAGCGTTACGACTCGTCGTTTATATACCGCGTACCTACATCGAAGGACTGGAACAACTTGCCTGCTGCGGTCTTCCCGTTCTATTATAATTTAGGTGTCTTTAAGGCTAGGGTGAATAGGCTCTTAATTAACTAGTGCGCTTCACCATCACTGATTGCATCACTGCTTACCATCAGGTGGGATTGCAGTCACGCATTAGTTCATAACATTGAAAAAAATAGGATTACGCATAATGTTTGCTCTCTAGTGTTAGAGAAAATAAGCGTGATATTTTTTGTTTCTTTTAACTACTAACGAATTGTTTAATGGTAGCGCCATCTAGTGGTGAGTAGCAGAAATTGAAACACAACTACATACAGCGCCTTCTAGAGGCGAGTAGTTTAAATCTTCTTATATCGTTAGGACTTTTTAAACCGGGTGTGTAACGGCATAAAAATATAAATATAAAAAATAAAATCGTTTATTTCAGGTCCAAGACCCATATAACACAAAAATAGATAAAAATACAAACACATATTAATAGGTAAATGGTTAAAATGTCAGAATTACAACAGAAACCTTAAACTAAAAATTCAAAAGTAGAATACACAACCGATTTAATAAATGTGAAAACAAATTATCGTAATATTATAAGATTAATTTTATTACAAAATGTTAAATAAACTAGGTAACAAGATATATTATATCATTTTAATGTCAAATCAATAGGATATTATGGAAAAAAGTGCCTCTTATAGGGACACTTAGGTGTCCTCGCAATCATTGCCAGGAGCGCACTAAGGACCGAACAAATAAATAAATGAAGAACCAATAGGGAATATGCATGTAATTTAAATATGGTTCGAATATTTTTTTCCGTATCTTTAATGGCAGAAAATATGAACTAAATCATTATTTTACTTTTTAATAGCGTCATAATTATTTAAAATTAAAAATTAAAGTGCGAATTAAGCGCGGGAAATTCAAATTTGTGAAACGCACCACCATTGGTTATAACGAAAATTGACGTCAAATACTACGACAACAACTCAACGTCTACAAAACATCAATGTGTAAGTATGACATTAAGTATTGGAATGGACTTTTTATTGGAAAACATAATTAATGCCGTGTGTAAGTGTAATTTTAGCTTTATAGTGAGGTTATTTAACATTTAAGAAAAATGACTGAAAGTGGTTTGTAAAAGCACAATCTGATAATGTTTATTGCATTCGGATACAAGCAATACCGGTAAACTGGTTTTTGAGCTTTTTTCACTGTGTGATGGTTCGAAGAACGAAAACACCCTAAGTAATAGTAATAGGATCATAGTAAATGACGTAATACAAAAGGCGCGCGAAAATGGCGGCGTTTAAACAGCTCAAATTTATTCTGTATTTTAAATCTTTTTTTAAGCTTCATTACTGCATTTTTAAATAAGTTTATATTTTTTTACTGTGTTAAAACGTTGTAAACATTGAATTAAAAATATTAAAAAATACATGCTTATACCCTATTGTTTTTGTTTTTGACAAATCAAAAATCGGGAAATCGCAATTAGTCTAACTTTATGGTTTTGTAGCGCCTCAAAGTTAAATGATTTTAATTTTGTTTTTAAGAACATTTTTTTTTTAACAGTGAACACGGTAAACTATCAAGATCGGAAGTAATAAAGTAAAACCATTCACCTTCACGTTTCTTCTCATTTATTAACTGCACATAAACTCGGTCAGGCATGTTATTGAATTGTGTTTAAGATCTGCCGCACACTAGGCAACTAGTGGCGACGACAATTTTTTTGCGTTGTTAAAGTATCTACAACATAACTGAAGGCCAACTAAACAATAGAGTGATTGTGTGACATTAAGACCAGAAAAAGAGTTGAGAAGGACACAGTCATGACGACGCCCAATACAGGAAATGAAAGAACCAAATCAGTGCTAATTTGATGCAGTAAGTACAGAGGCCAGCACATCGAGCTAAGTCTCCCAATGTGTCAAATTTCTTTGATAGTTTTCAACTTTATAAGCTTGATATCCAGGCGTATATGCATGATCTTGTTACAAAAAAAATACAACAGTAGATACTTACCGACCTATGAAATAGAAGCCGCCATGTTGTTTTATTTATAACACTACAAAGAAGATGTGAGTGCCTAGTAACAAAAATCTAAAAAGATTTGCTTAGATGGTCTAGTCACGTTGAGAGAATAAATGAAATGCCACTGTTGTGTAGGTAGAAATCCCAGGTAGGGACGCCCTGCAAGGCTGAACACAGACCTATATGTACCTACTACAAAAAAATACTAAAAAGTTTGCATACATTATGCTGCTTAGGTTCGGGCCTAGACAGAAAAACAGACGTGCAATAAAATTATACACTTGAAAAAACATTAACAACCTTACGACGCGACGCGCGACGATCACTTGTAGCGGCGACAAATTACTCATTTCGTCCGACTTTTAGTGGTCCAGTTTGCAACGGGTGTTAGCCTTATGTAGGTACCTATGTGCACGAAGACACGTGTTCCTTATAACTAGAAAAAGTAAAAAATAAAATAAATAAATAGAATTTATTATGTAACTTTAGCAAAATATTTTGTCTTTTTATAATGTTGATATCAATTAATTTAATAATATGCGTTATCATGACTGCAGTTGCTGGTAAGTTTTCGACTTATACTAGTTACTTATGGAATTTTTATGTAGGTACAGAGGCTAGCACATCAAGCTACCCCAATCTTTATAACAACAAACACACAACACAAACAACCAACACACGAAACAAGGTTCATGTTCAATTGAATACATTTGACAGTCCGGGATTACTTGTTGTGCTTTCATATAGCAACATTGACATTACCATACAACCTTTAGCACACTCGCAGAGATGTGACGAAGAGCACCGTACCCCGTCTGATAGTCACCGTAACTTGAAGTCCTTTTAGGGTCTCCCCACATTTATCGACGCGGAATCGGCTAACACCGGTCAAAAAAGCCTTTATGCCTACGCAATAGGGGTGTAATATCATTCGCATCGGCTCGTCTCGGATGACGCGTCGCGGCGCCGGCCGACGACGAAACGAGCCGTTTGCCTATTAAAAAAAAAAAAAAAAATAGATTTATTGACATAAAAACGTGGTACATTTAGTTTGAACCCTCTGGCCCCTAAACTAGTATAAACTGTAATATAGAGACCAGCGACTTCGCCCGTAAACAGTAATCACAAAATTTATGTCAAAAAAAAAGGAAAAAATTAGAAAATAGTTATGAAAAAAAGATGAAAAAGAGAGATACCCCGTTTCATTAACAACACAGAACGGTATCATTGTGTATGTGTCTCACACAGAGACACATACACAAGGATACTGTGTGTGTGTGTGTGTGTGTGTGTGTGTGTGTGTTTGTATGTGTGTGTAAGTGCATGCAGGGCTATGTATGGATCATCGTGAAGGCGTGATAGCGGGTAGCGGGATCAGGGTATAGGAGTGAAGGTGGAAATGTGGATGATGCGTGGAGCGTGATAAGTAGGAGCGGTGAGTTATTATCATGATCCAGAGTTAAGCGGTTACACATAACAGCTTTTCAGTTTCATCATATGAAAGTGACAAGAGCCAAGCGGTAACTTTGACTTTAAATTCTCTTTTTGTAAAAATATTAGCTGAGCGATAAGTCGACTAGTGTGGTGATACGCACTCGGCTTGAGCCGATTCCGCGTCGATAAATGTGGGGAAACCCTTAAAGTGTAATACCATTTTTGGGAATTTCTCAGTTGTCATCAAAGTAATAATAATAAATAAATAAATAAATAAATATTCCACAACTTTTCACACAACGCCATTTAGTCCCAAGTTGAGCTTGAGAGCTTGTGTTATGGGTACTAAACAGCTAATAAACATACTTACATATTTCTAAATACATACATATTATAGATAAATTACACCCAGACACAGAACAAAAGATCGTGCTCATCGCACAAACATTTGTCCTGGGTGGGAATCGAACCCACGACCTCTGGCATAGCAGTCAGGGTCACTAACTACTAGACCAACAGGCCAGTCAGTCGGGTATCAGTTCGGTGTGCAACTGTATGCCAGTGAGTCATTCGCACGCACATCTCTGCGGGTGCGCATGTCGTCATCCTAGTTACACACTGATGATAGCCAATATGAAACTTGCTGTTTGACAGTTAATCGTTGAGCACTTTGCCCAGTGATCATGACTATGAACTGTCAACTACTAGACCTGCTAAATCCGATTTATTATATTAGCAACAAATTGACTTTAAATTAAATACATACATACATAACGTCACGCCTGTAATCCCCGAAGGGCTAGGTTATTTGTATGACATGTGACAATTTATATTAAAATTAAATTTTAATAGCTACCGCATTTAACCATTTTACTTTTTTATCAATTTTATATTAAATTCTATTATTAAATTTAATTTTGTAATGCCTGCATATTATATGACATGTAATCGTTATAAATCATTTTATTATTTTACTTTTTTATTGATTTTATATTCATAATGATTATTATTCGACATTAACATCTCATCTGCTAGTATATTTAATTTGCATATTTAAACTGATATAATTGACTATTATGCATGGATTTGTATTTATTATATTTGTACGCTTCAACGCAAGACGTAGATGGACTGCTATATTTTATTTATTTGTAACACCTGTGTACAACCTATGTCTACAAATAAAGATTTCATTTTCATTTCATTTTCAGCAGAGACATGCAATAGCCCTGCTGATTCTCAATAAGAAACAATTGTTGATTCATCATTCCTCCACTTATATTCCAGGTCCTATAGAGACTCAAGACTCGATACCATACAATGTAAATGAGACCTTAAAGCCAACGAGAAGGATATTAAAAGGACGTACAGTTGGAGACACGAAACCTTACATGGTAAGTACCTGTCTTTCTTTAAATTCTTGGGCTGGTGCTGCCAGATGTCATCTAGCAGCTTTGGACTCAGTGGAGAGGCGTGCGAAGAGGCTTATTGGTGACCCAGATTTGGTTAGAACCAATCTGCAAAGCCTTGAGCATAGGCGTAGGATAGCTAGCCTTTCGGTCTTCTATAGGATACATTTTGGAGAGTGTGCACGGGAATTACATGACTTGATTCCGCCATCACCATTCCACCATCGGACAACCCGGCGTACGGCGAGTGTCCACCCTTACATCGTTGGCACTCCCACGATTAGGACAAAGCGTTTCGCTTCGTCGTTTATACCGCGTACATCGAAGGACTGGAACAACTTGCCTGCTGCGGTCTTCCCGTCCGATTATAATTTAGGTGTCTTCAAGGCTAGAGTGAATAGGCTCTTAACAAACTAGTGCGCTTCACCATCACTGATTGCATCACTGCTTACCATCAGGTGGGATTGCAGTCAAGCACTAGTTTGTAATATTAAAAAAAAAAAAATTGCTAAAGGCTATCTTCGAATGTAGGAAGGTCATCACCATCCTCTTGCCGTTATACACTTACACTTTGATGATGTTATTGGCATAGTGCATGCTGCATGTTGCAGGTTCGATCACCGCAGGTAACATATTGGCTGGAACTAAATACTGACATCGTACATCGCGAAGTTAAAGTTAAATAAAAAAAAAACTTCGATTTGAACTTGGGACTAAATAGCGTTGTGTGAAAATTTGTGGAATATTTATTGATTAATGTTTATTTTTTATTTGTACAGATGCCAGCGCATCAAGTTACCCCAATGTGTCAAATTTTCCCAATTGAATATGAACCTTATTCTGTTTGACATAAAGTTGAAAAACGATCAAAGAAATTTGACACATCGGGGTAACTTGATGTGCTGGCGTCTGTACCTACCCTCAAAGTGTTACTTTACAAAATTTAATTATTTATAGAATTGAATGTTTTGAAGGTGTATTTAAGAGCAGCTCCGACGTCAAAACCTAAGTTTTTGGGGTCGGATTGGCTGTGCGGAGATGTTATCATCGATGAGAGGTACATTCTCACGTCAGCAGCCTGCATTGAGGATGTCAAACATTTCTACGTCATCTCTGGAACAAACAAGTAGGTGTTATTGATTTCTTATAACTTGCACAAGGAAACATCTTGAAGAGGAACATTTTTATTGTTATTTGAGCAACTTCAAAAATAGAAAGACCACCTATATTACACCGAATTAAATAATATACCTACCTACGCGATATTTTATTTTTAAAATGAACATTAAAAAAAAATTACTTAACCTATTTATTTTTTTCTTGTTCTGATTTTGAAAGTAGGTAAACTGATTACAAATAGAGAATAATCGTTGGCTTCTAACGGTTTGATTGTTTTTAAACTTGCAGATGGGTCCCACTATCACAAAAAGACAATGAGTGCATTAAGAACGGTGCAAAGAAGGCTGTATGGAAATGTGTGCCAAAATGTAAGTAGGTTTATCTTGTACCAATTAACTGTAGTAGGTAATAAATGTTTAATTATGGAGAAAAACCGCGTTTACCCATACTGTACGAAAGTGATTAAGACTGTCATAAAAAAAAAATCAAATATTTTTTCTTTTTGTAAAAAAAAGGATAAAAGTGCCCCGTCCACAGCGAGATGACCCAAGCTAACGGTGGTTAGGAATCAATTCATATTCCTAACCACCGTTATGTAAATAAATTGATTCCTAACCACCGTTATGTAATGAGAACGTTAGTAAATCTACATTTAGCCGACCTATTTTGAACTTTGGTACTCAAACTGAGATCTATTTATTTATTTATTAAGGTAAAGGTATTCCGTTTTAATCCACCCATACGTGTACCTCATTCATCTTCGAACTATAGGCAGAATAGTTATATTGTGCGTGCAAGCAGACATTTTAATGATATGTGCAAGGAGTACGATTTGGATCCTTTCACAATAAATGTGAATTCGGCCAGAAGGTGCTTAAGCCTCAAATTTTTCGTGTAGCGGCTACTTTTGATTGTTTTTGTTTTTATTTAAGTATAAAGGTAATTTCTTTAAAAAAAATCGAATAAGTAACGAATAAGGTGTTTTTGTATTGTGCTCACACCATTTAAACATTTAACTTATTACTATACGTGAGGACTTGTAATTGGCTTTCTGGTGACTATGGTTTATTTTTTTTGTTTTGTTTGTTTTTATTAGCTGTAAGTCCTCCATGTACTAAATAAATAAATAAATAAATAAGTAAACCAACAGATTCTGTATACAGCATTACATAAGAATAATAGTAAAAAGTATCAGACTTATACAGTCGCCAATAACAGGTCGACCAACATTCCTGTGAGTGAAAAATTACAAATAATCAAAATAAAGTTAAAAAGAAAACATAATGAAATTACAAGTACATACTTGCATAATGAGATAAAAAAGAGAGAGAGAAACAAATTTAAAATTATAATAGAAACAAAACAAAATAAAATATTCACACCTAACTTCTGTTATGTGTAGCGTTCTAGTAAAAGTGATCGTACAAAGGAACAATGCTGTTTAGATTTCACAGAAAAATAATAATATTGTTAGTTAAGCAAATAGAGGAAACATTGCCGCCGTGTAACAATATATGTGACTGTCTAAGGGAATCAGTGTGAATATGTATGTGAGTTGTCTGTGAATACCTACTCGAAAACGAATGAGACATTTTGTATGTGTTTAGGTACCGGATGTTAATAATGATAAAAACTTCTTTCAAATAAGCTTATGTCTTCGACGGTGACGATTTCGACAACATGCGCTGGATGGTGGGCGACATAGCTGTTGTTAAAGTGGAAGAACCCTTCAACTTTGAGAAACGTGTTCGGGGCTGTGACTATATACCAAAAAAGGTGGATTTTAACAACCGCTCCGCTGACCTTGAGAAAGCACATACTTTGGCGTCCATCGCTGGTTGGGGATCAACCGATTCGTTTGGAGATGTAAGAAACCACAATTATACTATGATCTAATGTAATGCTTTGGTCACGTTGAAAGGATGAATGAAAGACAACTAACGGAAGGTATAAGACAGAAGTAAGTGAAAACGCCGGGAGGGGACACCTTGAAGGACATACCTTATTGTTGAGGTTCTTCAGAAAGGTCAGGTGCGTAGTACTCGCAACCGGCGTGACAACACGTATGAATGTAAACGAAGCAAAAGAAGTATGCAAGAATCGTGGCATAATGTTCGCTCCTTAGTTTCTGTCTACCCCCATGGGAAAACGGCGTGATTTTATGTATGTATGTCTAATGTAATATGTGACTTTTTAAATTAGAACTATACTTTTAATTAAGTGTATTCGCAGCAGTGACCTAACTAATTCGTGTCTCATTTTTTAGTTGAATGCAGAAAAGCCCGTAAGTATTGACATACCATCTATTCAAAGAAAATCTTAGATTCTGTAACAGACAAGAAACTAAAACTAATAACCTGTATCACGAATTATGATATTTTGTGCTCGTATCATACCTAAGTACCTTAATAAAGGAAGCACTTAAAGCGCAAATTATTTTTAAAGACGCCTATGGAGTTTCTTCAATGCAAATGGCGGTCTCTATCGGTGCAATATCGATAAAAGTAGGTGTAGGAAAACATCGCGAGGAATCGAAAATTCGAAGACATGTGAAATCTACCAATTCGCACTGGGCCCGCGTGATAGATTATGGCCCATACGCAAAATACGCGCTTTGACGTGGAGTTGCGGATACCAGCCCCCGGTATCATTATCTTAAAAGTAGGTGTAGTTGCCAATAGGCTTAAGTAATATTACTGTTGCGCTTTCAATAACACGAAATAATTTTCAGTGCACAAAATCCTGCCGTGTCTCTATCGATGAATCTCTAAGATTAGAATATTACTTTTGATCTAACATCCTTAGATTCCCCTTTATTTTGTTGTATAGGTTTATCTTTCTCATTTTAAATTACTATTTCTAATTGCAGTTACGAACTACAAAGAACTCCCCGGAACTTATGGAGACAGATGTACAACTGATCTCCGGAAAGAATTGCAAGAAACGCTGGGATCCTCGCTATCACTTCGTGATAAATGAACACATGGTTTGCACTAAAGATATCACTGATGATGAGGCCATGAGCAGCCTTTGTTCGGTCAGTATTTTTGTTTAATGTTTTTTTTTTCGGAGGAGCTTCTGCTAAATATTAACCACCACATGGGTCGATCAAAGATTTAGCTACGCGGGTCTTACTGACACGACTTTATGTCGGGAAATGTAAAATACGTTTATCCATCATAGGAGCGCGATGTCAACTGCAAGGAGTTGCAATACAGTGATACTGATGACGAATATGAAGATGATAACCCGAAGCATGACGAACCAATAAGAAAAATGATGGTAGAGCCAGGACAGCTGCAAGTACACAACGCTGGTCACTTTGACAATACCAGAAGAAATAATCATAATCCTGTTGGAGGGTTTTGTGAGGTAAATATTACTATAGGCTAAGTTTTTAACTTTGTCTTAAGCCTGCAACTTTTCAATCAAGTTCACATAATATGCATTTGACAGAATCTTAAAGTACATTCGTATTGTCATTCAAGCGGTACCGCTTAGTTTTTTTAAATTTAACGAACTTCTGTCATGATTTTACTCTATTAATCATCATCTTCCTAATATCAGCCGAAAGACTGGTCTCCTACTGGTCAAAGGCCTCCCCAAAGATCTCCACGATGACCGTATTTGGGCCTCTTGCATCCAGTGGTTTCCAAAGACCTAAAACAGCAGCAGTGCTATTCTGTAAAAAGGCGAAATGAAGACTATTTGAGCTGACCGTTCACTTCACTTTTCAATGGGTGACTTTTATTGAATCGACGACCGTCAGTAGTAGAAGGCCAGTTTCTACGTTTCCCGGTTCATGGTGACCACTCTAGGACCGTCTACTAATGATCGTCTACTCTGCGAACTATTCACTCCTCTCACTGCTATTTCAGTTTAGATACGACGAGCAATTTCTTTGAACATAATAAAATATTTCCGACTTAAAACTGAGTAGCCCTCGTGCATATTAAAATTGTTCGTACTTTTATAATTTTAGAATGATCACGGAGGACCTCTGATTGTCGGGCAAGGCAAGACCTCAGTCGTAATAGGAGTGATGTCTGCCTCCCTCACTAAAGACATCAGCGGGAAATGCTACGGACCCTTCCTCTTCACCAGCGTTTACCGCTACAGGAACCTGATCACCTGTGCCATTGACAAGGACCATGGGCGAGTTGAATTTTCTTTGTTCTTTATTAATAAGCTTTATTTTTGTATAATTAACACTTGCTTCAAAATCGGTGAAGGAAAACATCATGAGGAAACCGGCATGCCAGAGAGATACACACATCAAAAGTGTCTAGGGATCAAGCATTTTTATGCGGATTTCTTGAGATTGAGATGTGGCTTTGTAATAAATTTATGATTTTATAAATTTATATGGATCCTTTTTGGTGCATTTCATAATTTGAATCAGGAACTGTGAATCAAATTCGAGTAAAAGATGAAAATCAGCTGTCAATATTTTCCCTATAAAAACATACAACGCATTGAAGACATTATTAGTGCTACTGTTTCCCTACTACTGATTAAAACCAACGTTATTATGGAGCGGCGACGTCATTTAAGCAGGGAAGAAATGCTCAGAGCCGTGGGAATGATAGAAGCTGGTTCCCGGCAACGTACTGTGGCTTTAGCTCTGAATACAAGTCAGAGTGTTATCAGTCGACTTTGGACACGTTACCGAAGCACTGGTACCGTGGCTGAGCGCCATGGAGGACGGTATCGCTGCACCACACGGAGACAAGACCGATACATTCAAATCTTAACTCGAAGAGCTCCAACAATAACCGCCATGATGTTAGCCGTGAGGCTTCATCACTCTTCAGGGAACTTAATTAGCGACCAAACAGTCAGAAACCGCTTGCATGAAGTGAACCTTCATTCCCGAAGACCGCTACGGGTACCACCTATAGCAATGCACAATCGTAGGATTCGATATCAATGGGCTCTTGAACACAGAAATTGGGCAGAAGAACAATGGCGTTTCGTGTGCTTTTCTGATGAGTCTCGTTTTGGTATGAGACCGGATACAAGACGTATACGACACTGGAGAACCCCTGGACGCCAACAGCGATTAAAATCCTGCCAGGAAGTCCATCCTTATAGTGGTGGAACCATCATGGTATGGGCGGGTATTTGGATCGGCGGAAGAACTGAGTTGATTTGGATCAGAGGCAACCTCAACGCTCAAATTTATGCTGAGACGATTGTATCAGACGTCATCGTTCCTCTACAAGTGCAAATCGGTCCCTTATTTCAGTTAATGCATGATAATGCACGACCGCACACCGCAAGAGTTGTAAGACAGACTCTCGCCGCAGCTAACATCAATGTCCTGCCCTGGCCTGCTCAGTCGCCAGACTTGAACCCGATTGAGCATGCATGGGATATGCTACAGAGAAGAGCTCTGCCGAATATGGAGGGTATCCAGTCGCAAGAAGACCTTTTTTTGTTGTTGCAACGAACATGGGCGGCCATTCCACAGCGTGATTTGGATGAACTCATTTTGAGTATGCCAAACCAATGTTCTTGTGTTGTTAGTGTTCGCGGTAGAAACACGGATTATTAATTGTTTAAGTTACCCAATAAAATTTTAAAGAAAACTGTTATTTCAGTCTTTTTTTCGAAATTTAATGTTAGTGGTTCAAATGTCAAAAATCCCTTTATTAGGAAAATGGCAAATTTCTTTATTAATGCAAAGGTGACTTTGTTTATCGTTACTGTGACAAACGAAAACACTTTATTTGATGAATCCTTAAAGAAAATTTTAATTAATATCAATCAGGAGAAAAGTTATTGCAAAAACATATGTTGATCCCTAGACACTTTTGATGTGTGTATTTCTCGAGGGCATGTGATGCCAAGTCAGAGGCCCATGGGCGGCATTAAAACTCTGACACCAGGTTAGTTACTAACCACACGATAAGAAGAAGATTAATAAGCTATTGCCGTTGGGCAGTGGAACTTGACGAAGAGTAACAGCCGCAAGGGAAGATCAAAAGTTAAGCTATGCTTGCCGAGGTCGGTCCGTGGATGGTGACCATTTTATAACATACTAAGACTTCTCCGTGCCTTGGACAGCACGTAAAGCCCAACTGTCATTTGTAGATATTTGATAGTCGTTACTTACTGGTAGCCCAAAAGTCTGACAACCAGTAGGTAGGTACCTAATATGTCCCTCTTTTGTCAACAGATCCTAAACGAATAGTGTTAACTGCAAAATAAAAGATGCAACAAAAAACCTAAACTACTTATTTATACAGTAATATCACAGTATAAATATTAATACAGGAGGACAACGTCTAGGTACACGTGTTAGCCCTGAATAATACCTCCCGAACTACGAACATCGATTTGTTCGCATTTCGTGAGCGGCTTTCCCGCGTCTCGCCCCTCACACCCCGCACGATTGCCCTGTCTAGACGGCTTCGTCCGACGGCTGTAGGTTTTTAGACTGTGCTAATATCAAGATTGGTTTTTGTAAATTACAGGGCTACTTGCAGAAGATTATTAAACGAATCTAAGACTCCAATGGCAGAAACTTATTTCGATTGGTCCAATCATAAAGATTGGTCCTTGCGTGTGAATCAGTAAGTTACGTTCGAAATACAAATGTTATTATAATTAAAATTAAATTTTAACGTACAATTTTGATTTCAAAATACGTTCTTGATCATTTAAATTTATATTTTAAAGTAAATTAGTATCTTTTCATACATACAAATACAAAATACAAAAATGTTTATTGTGTCCCAAACATATGGTATCTTACAAAAATTGAGACAGCCCCAGTAAGTTAAAGAATACTTGTGTTGGGGATGCCTCGCTCCTTCCCTTAGTAACTAGTTACATAGTGTCGAGACAAACAATAAAAAGTAAGAAAATACAAGTTTATAAATTATAGCTTTAAGCAATTTGATAAGTAAGTATTGGTGTGGTGTGGGTGGGTGTGTGCGTGTATGGGTGTAGGGGTGTATGTGTGTGGACGAGTGTGATATTAGCTATCTCTTACTTGTATGGCTTCAGTTTCCTCGTATGAAAGAGTCTTAAGCCACTCTGTTATAATTTTTTTATTTTTACGCAGGATTTTGGGGTATATATTTAACTTTTTGTTTATTTTATTATAGATATAAGCAGATTGTACAGCGTGTTGACGTCTTGCGAAAGTTGTACGTACCGAAGGGGATTGAGCAACTATATAATTTCTCCTTTTATCTCGGTGGTCTGGATTAAAGCGTATTGTCTTATGCAAGTTCAGTGTAAGATTTAGGTATTATAATTTACGAATTGTGAGTAGGTCGCTGATTTTATATAGGTCATTAGTAGGATGCCTGTACGGTTTAAAGTACATGACCTTTAGGAGAGACCTTTGGGCTCTTTCTAGTTCGAGAAACTTGATTTTTGTAGCTCCTCCCCAAACTGGGATGCAATAGCTGGTAACTGATTGCACTAGGGAGACATACATATATATTGTTTAGGAGTTTGGGAAACATTAGGTGACGAAGAGTTTTAAAAATCCAGATCAATTTTCTGATACGTTTTATAATTGTTTCGATGTGTGAATGCCAGGATAACCTTTGGTCTAACACTGTGCCTAAATATTTTGTTGATTGTACTTTTTGGATGGATTGACAGTTACAGGGGACTTGACTGGCACATGCATGGATTCTGATCCCATAATCAGCGCCCGGTAGTGATCGTATGTTAGGTGTGAAACATATGTAATTAGTTTTCAGGATGTTTAGAGTGAGGAGATTTGCCTTTAACCAGCCATTTACAGCGGCTAACCCTTGCTCTGCAGCGAGTTTCACGGTTTCCCAAGAATCACCTGAGTAAACAACAGCCGTATCATCCGCATAGGAGAAGATCCGCCCGACACTGCTCTGCAAGTTACCTAGGTCGTTTATGTAAACCAGGAACAGTGTCGGGCCCAGAACGCTGCCCTGTGGAACGCCAAATACATACATACACACATACATATCGTCACGCCTGTAATCCCCGAAGGGCTAGGCAGAGGTGTACCTGGTAGTACACCCACATGGTGGTGGTGGTGGTTGGTGGCATGGTGGTATCTTTTCATCAAAATATTTTTTAGGGAATAAATTGTTATTGTAAATGTCGTAATGGCCCAGAGGTTAAGACGCCTACCTCTCATGCACGAGGTTGTGGTTCAAGTCCGGGCAAGTACCAATGTGACTTTTTCAATTTATATGTACTTTCTAAGTTTATCTTAGACATCATTGACATCGGTGAAGGAAAACATCGTGAGGAAACCTGGACTTATAGTTAATACAAGTTTGAAATCGCCAATCCGCCTTGAGCAAGCTTCTCTGTATGAGAAGAGGCCTTTGCCCTGCAGTGGGACAGTAACAGGCTGGTATTATTATAATTATTTATTATTAATTGTTGTTGTAATTTTTGTCCGTAGTCATACACTTTATAATGGAAATAACATACCTTCTTCAATTACAATTTCGATAAGAGCTAGTAGCTACAAACATTTTTACGATTTAATTTAAACGGCGGCGTTAACGGGTAAAGGCGAGGTCAAAGAACAAGAATTTATTATTTTGATGCGTAAATGATAACATATATATTTACAAAATACTTATAGAAATAGGCACACGACAATAATACAATAAGACCGCCAAGACACACTAAACCATAATGTAGAGATTTGCCATAATATAAGCTTTCGAAATGCTGTATTCCATACATTTCGGATTTATCGAACTTCGTTATCGTCAAAGTAATCGTGACTTTGTCTTGGCCCCACACAAAGCAAGAAAAAGGAAAGAAAAAAAAATATTGGCATCAACTTGTACATTTATTGGAAACACGCACAGTAAACACATAATAGTATCTATTTAAAAAAAACACAAACATTTCTCCCGGCTCTGCCAAAAGGTAGCTAAGCATGGTGGCAGGTAGAAAGTCGCAGATGGATACCTAATGATGAAATACAATAGTAAAATTCACGTTATAATTTGGTTTCCAGGTCCCCAAAGAAAAATAAAGCACCCGAGAAGAAAAAAGAGCAAGAAGAATTTGTAACGGTAAAATCTGATGAAAGAAATGCTCCTTGATCCGGAGAAATCAGAATCAACCGCCAAAATGGACGAGTTCTCTGCGAAAATTAGTGTCGTCATACACAACAGCTACTAAATTACAGTTTACGAATAAACAAATAAAAACACAAAATGCTTATCATTAAAAAAAATGTCAAGAAAAGGGTAATTGAGTTTAATGAATACTAGTGGTTGCTCAATGGTCGCCCAGTTGTCTAAAAGTTAATCGTTAGCTGACTTTACTCTCTCTCTCTATAATATAAACTTAATGATTAATTATATAAATATGCTTAAAAAGGGGCAAACATTTTCACTTTACCAATTTATATCTAAGTAGGTTTATAAATTACTGGACAAGTTGTCTGACCACAAGCTGACTAAAATTAAGTGCGCGTAAATAAAGGACCCACAATGTGTTGCCTAAATAATTTTGCCTCAGTTACGGAGAAAATCCATGTCTGCATCTCGTCCTTAGTGCCCGCGATGCCTATAGCTTTAAATTCGTTGCTTGATCCTATCGAGGTTGGTAGTAATGGGTGCCCTTAGTTTACAAGTATGATGCTCTGGCTGGAAGTCCCAATTTATTAAGGCCCCAAAGGACAGTCCTGTTCAACAGCGTAGGTACAACGACGTAAGACTCAAACGTTGACCGACTTGGTTTCCTAATAAAAAACTATGTTTATGAAGTCTTTCATGCTGTTTCTTTCAACATATCTCACCGACTTCTACGGTGCCTATGATAAATGCTGTAGAAGTAAGTGTAGTTTGTTCTAGACTGGCGGACGATAGCAAGGCTATGGTTTGTCAGAATTGGCCTAACGTAGTACGAAGTTTTAGTAGAACGAGAGGCCAGCATGCACAGGTTATGTTATAATACGTAAACGTAGGTTGGTACTAAAGAAAATGATGAAATATGAAGGCCTAGGTTCGAAACTAGATGTTTTTGCATACGGCTACGTAGCTGAATCACTCGAACCAATCCACTCGCTCAAATAAGGCTGGGCCAAATGCAGATCAGTTAATGACAGTTTTAAAATTAATCTACCTCTCACAGTTGGAGCAATAATATAGCAACTTTACGATTAGAATTAGGCCGTTAAATGAAAAGGTTGACCCAATGACAGAAAAGACGGGCTTGATATTATCAGAGGAGTGTGCCTACGTCAGGTAACGAAAAATAATAGGCAAGATAGGTACTATTGGTTTAGGAGATAGTTAGGATAACTCTAAAGAATCTATTTTCTAAATTAATTTACTATTCAGAACTACTTTGATAGCATTAAATCGTTCTACGACTATCGTTGATTTAGTAGGCATAAAAAAAATTCATAAGACAAATCTGATTTACTCGTTTATTTAATTAACTTGAACAGAATTAATTACATTTTACGTAACCTATGATTTCCGGATACCATAATTATTAATTGGCAATTCAACAAAGCGTAACTTTCGGTAAATTGACCAAAAAATTAACATTCTCAAGTTAATTTTGAGATTAAGCAAATAAATTTTTCGATCCTTCTTGGATCGGGACGTGAGTGAAAATGACGAACCTTAGCCTCCTCCTGGCGACGAGTATTCTTATTTTAGGTAAGATCTTACAATAATTATCCACCTTTTTAATCATGCAAAGCACTGATATTGCTAACTGCATCCAGCTGTATTGGAAGCCCACCCCAATATAGTTGGGAAAAGGCCACGTACTGCTGATTGATGTGTATCTAAATATTAATCGATACTATTCAAAATGGAATGGAAATAGAATGCACATCCGGACATCATTGGTTATATTTAAGGTGTATAAGAAACAGGATGTAAAGTTCTTCTTACCCCATAGAAAAGGGAGGATCCTCCGACTAGACGGATGTTGAGTCTGGCTACTTACTACTCTACCCGACGGTAGTTGTAATCTTATATACGTTCAATCACGCGGATAACTTTAACATTGCGATGTAGGATGTCTATCGTTAGTTCAACAGTGGCGAGCTAGATGTCGCTACATTATACATGCATGATACTGGACCCCTTAGCGTCGAAAATGTACGCCTGTATTTTACTCATTATAACTTGGTTTTTTCTGATGTTAATATTGCTTAAAACTAAAAAAAAATCAAAGAAAACAACTGCATTTCATTTCAATCCAAAAATATTTTCCTTTAAAAATAAAGAAGACGCTTCCTTTATTTAAAATCTTATCGTCCAATAAATAAATAAATAATATTCCACGACTATTAACAATCGTGGTTAGAATTAGAAATCGGATAGCAATCATGATTTAAACATCAAGAAAAACTGGAAAAAATTATTCGTAAGGGGGGCTTCAGTATAAGGGACTGAGCTGTCCAAATTTTTGACGATATACCAGCTACCATGTATTGTTTAATCTAAATCGTATGTACCAGGTCTAGTATTAGCACATGCATCGAATGATGAAACGGTGACCAAGAGGAAAGCAACGCCAAAGTCACATCATGCGAAGCACCACACGAAAAATGACACATCATCCAATGATTTAGAAGAGATTGCTGATGATGATTGGAACTTTGAGAATACCTCAATAGTTGATAGCAGAAGGATTCTGTTCAGTAAGAGAACTGAAAAGGGGAAAAGGCCTTACATGGTAAGTCTACTAATATTGTACTTAAAAGAGGACAGATTTTGTTTTTATTGTTTGTTCGCAGAGATTTAACTCAAAAATGTTATGCACATTTCGAGTTGAACCGAACCGAACCGATTGAAATACTTCTTTTAATACAGTAGAGAGCTTTGTTATCATAGAGTAACATAGGCTATAGGTATACTTATTATTTTCAACATACACGGAGGAAGTCTTAGCAAAGTGCTAGCATATATTATTAGTATGTTGACAAGCAACTAGGAAAAGACAATGAAAGTCTTGAAATTGAGTGATTGATTGAAATCATTTTTCTAAACGTAACATGAGACTTTCCTCTATCATGACCATTGACCGTTTAAAAATAATTGAAAGATAAAGCAAGTAAAAATATTTTTTTTTTTGCGTATCGCTGAATTTTAGTATTGATGACGTCGCTACGTCCTAAACAAAGAGATTAGGTATTTGAATGTCTTTGGTCGTAAAGGACTTGTAGCTAAATAATAAGAGCAGCTCAGGGTGATCAAACGATAAGCTCACGTGCCGAGGTCACTACGTGGACGGATGACTACATCCTACCTGTCATTTGTAGATCTTTGGCAGTCGTTACAGGTTGTCAGAACCCTAAGAGTCTGACAGGCAGTTTAACCAAGATACTGGTCGAACACTGGTATTCAGTTACATGCGGTTAGCTTAGAAACCGACCCCAACATACCCAGTTGGGAAACGCAAGGCAGATGATTATGACGTCACCATAGCGTATGTAGTTATAGGTACTTATATTTTATACGACACGTATGCTGCGTATTTACATCGGTTGCCATGAGACATTTAGCTTGGATTTTGGAAGAATGTAAAGTCTTATTAAACGTTTTAATGTCTGGAACTTTGGCTCGCGTTCGTAGAAATCGCCCGTATCAAAAATGATTATGGTCAATCTTTTAGTAGCGCTCAATCATTTAATTTATCTTTTTCCAATCCTGTCTTTGCTTAAAAATGGCAGTCCTGCGTTCTTTGCCTGCGTTTGATTTCTCAACGAACGTGTCGAGTTGTTCTGGTGGTCTATAAGTGTGTGAGCAGAGATAGTACCTACAATCAGCGTCTACGGACACTCACTTCAATTTAGGAGCCCTACTTAAATATTTATTTTATTCTGTACCGAATTTGTTGTTGTTATAACAGCAACATAAATAAATCATCTTTGAAAATTTCAAATGCTTGGTTATCACGGTTCATGAGATACTGGTGCCTGCCAGACAGAAGGAAAGTGGAGAATAATTAAAGAAACAATTAAAAAGCAATTGTGTCTCGCGTAGATCTACGTTCCGGCACATGACGGGTTATTAAAGAATCTTGTTTTTACCCTTTGTCCCGTACAAAGGTACGGGTGATCTAAATGAAAAATGATAATGCCACTAAGTTTGAATCGCTTTTCAAGCAAAGTCAGACTAACAGTGTGACCATTACACAGGTATACCTCCAACTGACCAAAGAGTCTGCCAAGGCCCACAAGTACCGCGGCTGGTTGTGCGGCGGAGTCATTGTTGACCCCTACTACGTGCTGACGTCAGCAGCGTGCGTAGAAGACGCTGACAGATTCTACATAGTGTCTGGCACCACTAAATTCATTGACAGCTTCGATTATAAGAACGACGAGTGTGTCTGCAAACATCGCCGCAAAGTTGTATGGAAATGTATTCCAAAGAGTAAGTATTTTCTACCCGCACTACAAATTATTAACATACTATTAATGACTGTTTGTATGTAGGACCTTTGTTTGTTAGGAGTGAACGAATTCAATCTTTCCTACTAAACACAAAAATAGGTACAGACATTCTTTTTCATTTTGATTTTGATGTAAAGACACATCAAGCTACCCCAAACTGCATTTTTTTTCCAATGGAACATGATCCTCATTATTTTATAATAAACTTATATTATAATTAACTTTTAACAGACAGAATAAGGTTCATTTTCAATTGGGAAAATTTGTCACATTGGGGTAACTTGATGTGCTGTCGTAGTAGCTACTTCTTTTGCTTCGTTTACGTTATTAAGTAAAAAACTCTACTTCTAAAATATTTTTGTTCAATTTTCCAGACTACAAATTCGACTTCCAAGACAGCATCAAGTGGTCATCGAACGATATTGCAATAGTCAAAGTAGACAAACCTTTCAAGCTTGGAGTCCAGGAGAAGGGGTGCGAATTTGCCGCTGAATGTATTCAGTATAACAACATTAGTAGGGATTTGGAGAAGCCAGGAACCAAGGGATGGATCGCCGGGTGGGGAAGCGGCAACAACTTCAGAGAGGTAAGGTTACGAGTGATGGGTAAGAAATTGTAATTAGCAGGCCATTTGCTCGAAGGAGTTTCAAGTCGGCAATTATGACGAAGGCTATTGGTAAGTGTTCTTGGAAGCTATCGCCTAACAGTGAGACAGCAGAGTTACTAGTAGCGCGGTATATTTTAACAATCATGCCTTAGTACTCGCCATCGATATAAAAGGGAAGTTCGGTCGTCATTCAGCATTCAGTACCGCAAATATGAGAAATTAATCACTTCAAAGAGACAAAAAACTGAAAAAGTTGATCAGTTTTTATTATCTGCTCATACTTAAAATAATAAACGACAGAACGACGATGTGCTTGCCAGGCCTTTGCGACGCGCCCCGCTCTCACGCGTCTCTAACCAATCTTTGCGATGCGCGTAGAGTTATTAACATTGAAGCGGGCACTTGATTTTTTTTTTGTGTTGAAATAAAAGCAAGGAAATTATTAAATGAAGTTAGCTATTTAGTACTACGAGGTTGTAGTTATTTTACAAATAACCATATTCAAATGATTGAGTGTTTCTTTCCGTAGGGTGTCTACCGCCGTCAAGGGCAACACATACCCAAAAACAGCAAATGCCTCCAAGAAGCCAAAGTGTGCATTATGGACAACGAACAATGTGCTAAGAAATGGGCGCAGAGATTTAGGGATATCATCACACAGTATATGATCTGCACCAAAGATGTTATGAAGAGGCTTAGTGAACTTTGCGAGGTAAGTTTATCCAACTTAGGTACTTTTTTCCTTTTTTTCAATTTTGTGTCTACTTATTAACTTATTTAAATACGAAAACTTCTGGTCTTCGTAAGTAATGCTTATATTTAGTTTTAAGGTTATCCACCTTGTATATCTCTTATTAAGCGAATTGTAGGTATTCTTATAGAGAAATAAAAAAAATTAAATCGTATCTGAATCTGGGTTTTGCCAAAAAGAAATCCGAAAAACAAAAGGAAACTTCCAATCAAATATATATCACTAACTATTAATCCCAGTAAAAGAAGTCTAAATTACTCCTTAGACAGATTTCAACACATCAAGCTACCCCAAACGTTTGTTTCCCAATTGAACATAAACCTTTTTTTATAAGTTTGAAAAACTATCACATAAATTTGCCACATCAAGACTATCCCGATGTTTAACGAACATGGTTACGTATTTTTTTTGATTGACTCAGTTAAATACTTTTAATCTTCTCTGATCCGACTTCTGTTAACAACAAAGAAATTGATGAGGTTCTAGGTCAATAGGAACTTGGTAATCGCAGCACTAAACGACACTTTATTATTTTGTAGAAGAAATATGCAAACTGCACGGACGTGGACTCAAGGCGTCAAACAAATGTAGAAGTTCCAACAAATTCAATCAACGTTGACTTAGGTAGACATCTGAAGGACCCTAATGACTACACGGCCAGAAGATCTTCGATGCAAGGAGGTTTCTGTGAGGTTAGTCATTTATCAATCTATGTATTTTTGTGTATAAAAAATATTAAAATCGCGTTTCGCCGTGTTTGTTACAAAACTCCTCCAAAGCGGCTTGATCGATCCTTATGAAATTTTGTGTGTATATTCAATAGGTCTGAAGATAGGTGTTAAACTTCTTCTGTTTTAAAAAAAAATGGCGGAACAGAGTTTGCTGTTTCACGTTCGAGTTGTTTTTTGTATGTAACTTTCCCAACATGATGGAAAAAGCCTTAGACAAATTCAATTGATCAATTAAAGTTTAAACTGGCTAGTGTGGAAGACGTAATAGTTTTTAAACAGATCCCAATTAAAGTACACACTATTTATAAACTTTACATTGAAGAAACTATAATTCACTGTCTGATTAATGTTTGCAAATATCTAAAAAAGAGTAAGTAAGGAGCTTCTTGCCCATTGTTCTCTATACAAAAGTACCTTTTGGAAGGGGCAACTATAATTATTTATACTTTCAAAATTGGAGAGCCTTCATTGAAATAAATGATTTCACTTTGATTAAGTGTAGGTACTATAATTGCAAATTTACAGAATGACCACGGCGGACCTCTACTAGTGCGATACCAAGGCAAAGAGAAGGTGGTTGGAATCATATCAGCTTGTAAAATTGATCCCAAAACACACAGCTGTCATGGACCCTTCTTGTACACTTCAGTCTATAGGAATCGTCAGTTTATATCTTGTGCTATTCACAAGGATGTTGAGTAAGTGTTTTGTAGCATTTTATCTTTTTATCAAGCTTTCATTCAACTTGTTGTGTGAGTGTGTGCTCGATCTAGGGTAAAGCCCCGATTGCAGAGTACGGTTCGTGGATGAGCAATAGTTTATTATATCTCAAGAAGACTCCTTTGTGCCTCGGTCAGCACGTTAATCTGTCGGTCCGAGCTGTCATTTGTTTACCTATAGAACAGTCGTCACGGTTAGTCAGCAGCCCGAAAGTCTGACAACCAGTTTAACCAAGATGTACCCAGTCTCTGGTTATGGAGGTCACAGAGGCAGTCGCTCCTTGTAAAACACTGTTATTCAGCTGCATTCAGTTAGACAGAAAGCCGATCCCAACAAAGTTGGAAATGGTAAGCCAGTTGATAATCATCAACTGGCTTACCTTTTCCAACTTAACTTGCTCTGGCTTAACTTTGTTCCAGATTTGCCCCACACATACTGTCTAACATAATCATGTTAGACAGTATGTGTGGGGCAAATCTTTTAACTGAATGTCATACCAGTTGTCCCTACCCGATAGGAATGAAAGGCATCAAGTTTCTCTTTTAAAAAAACTGTGTAAATAGGTTAAACTTTGTTTTTCCAGCCAGCTCTTGTGTGCTAATATTGCCATCAATATGGTTCCCACGAAAATTTTGAAACTCTTGTTTGAATTCCCTTATGTATTGTGCTTTTTTGTTGTATTTAGAGAGAACTGCAGAAGAGTGTTCCGCTCTGGCATAACTCACGAAGAATGGTCGGTTTCCTGGGACAATGTGAAGTAAGTACTTTAACAGTCGTTCATAATTATGATGTCTAAAGTATTAATACAACATTAATCATTTGACATTAATTTCTAGCGATAGCGGTGAAGCTAAAATTGAAGATGATAGGTGAATTAAAATATTTATTTTGTATTGTTTTTTTATCAATAATAACAGTAGATAAGTTTCTTGGATATGAGCATTTAATTCGTCTGTTTATTTTTCCAGAGACGAGAAAACAGACACAGCAAAAGCAGCAGAGAGGTTTGAATAAAGAGATTTTGTTCTATAATTTTTATTATAAAGCTTAATATAATAACAGTAGCACCAATAGTTCTACCAAAGTTAAGCAACGGTTGCTGGGGTCTGTATATGGATAAACGACCAACCATAACATCATCCTTTCTGTGCATTGGAAAGCAAGTTAGGCGGCTGTCATTATAAAATATTCGATGGCCGTTACGTAGACAATCACAAACCTAAAAGTATGAGAACTGGTCTTACCAAAGGTGTTACCTGGTAATACCTGGTTACGGAGGTAAGAAAGCCACTAACAAATACTGGTGCTCAGCTGCTTAGGGTTAGACCGGATGCCGATCTTGTAAAAAATGCTAGACGCGGATGATTATTTATAGAAACTCCTATAAGGTGTCTGATAATAATTTATTGGTTGCAGTGCCGAAGATGAGAAGGCATCTAGCGACAGGTAAGATGGTCACTGTATATGGCATCAACATCCAAGTAAAGGACAAAAAATACTTACTAACATTTACGAATTTACAGCGATTCGAATGAAGAAAAGGGCGCCTTGAGAGAGCTTGAGTATAACATAACATATTTTTTTAATATACTGATTGGGTACTAACTCTCATTGATATTTTTTTTAACTTTATTATTGCTTAATTTTATTTCAGTGAAGATAAAGCAAAGAAGCCAGTAAAGGAAGAAAAAGAGACGGCTAGGGAAGTGGAAAGAGAATCAAGCTCAGAGCCAGAAACCGATGATGAAAAAACAACTAGTGCCAAACCAAAGAAGGAAAAACCAGTCAAACGCAAGAAGAAGTCAAAGGCAAAGAAACATCTAGCCAAAGCAAGCGAGAAAGCGGATAGTAGTCAGAATGATAAAGATGACAACGATTCAGGTGACATCCAAGTAAGAGGTAAGGTCAAAAAAGACCCAGCGTCTTACGAGTCCAGTAAAGATAGTAACGTAAATGAACCAGACAACGAATAGATCCAGGATGAATATATCAAATAATATAAATATTATGAGTGGTGTTTCATTTTAAGTAGTATATACGCCACAGTCTCATATAGATGAGAAACCAAAATGGGCCCAATACGCCACGCGTCACGACTACATGACGGATTTTGGGGATTATTTGTACGCTTTGCTTTTTTGTTTGTTTACCAATAGTTTTTTGAATGTCGTGATGGACCAGAGGTTAAGACGCCTACCTCTCATGCACGAGGTTGTGGCTCAAATCCGGGCAAGTACCAATGTGACTTTTTCAATTCATATGTACTTTCTAAGTTTATCTTAGACATCATTGACATCGGTGAAGGAAAACATCGTGAGGAAACCTGGACTTATAGTTAATATAAGTTTGAAATCGCCAATCCGCCTTGAGCAAGCCTGGTGATCAATGCTCGAGCCTTCTCTGTATGAGAAGAGGCCTTTGCCCTGCAGTGGGACAGTAACAGGCTGGTATTATTACATACATACATACATACATAAACTCACGTCTTTTTCCCATGCGGGTAGCCAGAAACTACAGAGCCCCATATGCTACGATTCTTATGCTGGTATTATTATTTTTTATTATTTGCTTTTTTGACGTAGCCGTAGCGTAAAGAGTTTATAGACAAGGCACCAGTAAGGTTAATGCCATCTTTTCATTGCCAGTTACTAACTGGCGCCCAGTTGCACACCGAACTTTGAAAACAAGTTACGGTGACTATCAGACGGGGTCCTGTGCGCCTCGTCACATATATCTGCGAGTGCGCATGACGTAATCCTAGATACACACTGATGATAGCCATATGAAACTTGCTGTTTGACAGTTAACCGTTGAACACTTTGCCAAGTGATCATCACTATGAACTGTCATCGGAGATACACAACAGCCCTGCTGGGGCTCGAGTCTGCTATTGCAATCGTGTCTCAATGACCGGTCATTGATCGAATATTTGACAACTTTGACAGTTTTTGTATGGGAAATGTGTCATAAGTTTGACGTTATACGTCAAAAATCGATCATTGACCGGTCATTGAGACACGATTGCAATAGCAGACTCGACCCCCTGGTTGGGCTTGAAGCCAACGATAACGCTAGGGCACTAGATTGAAAGAAAATGAAATACACACATAATCTTTTTAATAGCCGATATTATTTTTTATTAAAGTCACTACAAAATCACAACAGTACATTTTCATAGTTACGTTACTCACGCGTAGAATTTAATAAAGCCAACTTCTCTGTGGATTTTAATCTATTTCAATAAGCAACTTGATTGTTAGGCAACACATGAATTCTTTGTTCGTCTTGCAATCTTTGTCTGGATTATTGTAAAGGTAAAGGAAGGCTTGGTATCTGCCTGCAGTGTTACTATTTAGTGGTAAGTCATCAGTATCCACTACGAATTCCTTGATTGGGTAGTCACCCTGTGGAAAAGATTAGCTGGTTTTTAAGACGGTTTTGAAGACACAATATATAGGATGCACCAGAGATGCTAAAATTTTGCATTCGTTTTATCCAAATTTTTACGTTTTTTTAAATATTATAAACCTATGCTTGACTGCAATCCCACCTGATGGTAAGCAGTAATGCAATCAATGATGGTGAAGCGCACTAGTTTATAAAGAGCCTATTCACTCTATCCTTGAAGACACCTAAATTATACTTGGACGATAAGGCCGCAGCAGGCAAGTTGGTCCAGTACTTCGACGTACGCGGACGAGCCAAAACGCTTTGTCCGGATCGTTGAGGTGCCAACGATGTAAGGGTGGACACTCAACGTACGCGGTGATAGCGGAATCAAGGTATGTAATTCTCGTGCACACTCTTTAAAACAAAACCTATAGAATACCGAAAGACTAGCTACCCTACGCCTGTGCTCAAGGCTTTGCAGATTGGTTTAAACCAAATATGGGTACCAATAAGCCTCTTCGCAGGCCTCTTTGCACGCCTATCCACCGAGTCCAAAGCTGCTAGGCGACAAATTGCAGCACCAGCCCAGAGATAATAGATACGTACCGCTTCAAATGGACACTCATCAGGAATTCCGAAGTATTTTATGTACCCATAATAATCGCTGTCGGGGCCTTTTATCACCTCAGCGCAGAGGTCGCAAATCTCGTGCGTAAACATTGTCTCGTACTTTCCAGATACCTCCTTTTGTAGGATTACCTCTACCTGAAAAATAATTAAAATAAGAAATTGTAAAACAAGTGCGTTGTTGGCAACGCCTTATGTTGGCAATTTGATTTTTCGTAGGAATAAGATATAGGTATTGTAGATGACAATACTACAACCCACATGTCCTACAAAAAGTCGGTCAGAAATCGGTACAGACGCTAGCACATCAAGCTACTCCCAACTAAATTTTTTTCCAGTTGAACATGAACCTTGTTGTGTCCGTTTCGACTGCTCGGCCACTATGTCGTAGAAAAAAAAAACTTATGTCAGCATTTCGAAGGAATTTGTAAAAGATGAACAGTGAAAACCGCAAATTCGAAGAGTCAATAATCAGAAAGTTATGTGGGTTTAACCGTGGCCGCGCAGTCCGCATGAATTCAACTGCGCGGCCACCAGTTCTCTTAAACGGAGCGTTGTAAAAGTCTAATTCCTTTTGCTAATCACTGACAGGATTTCGAAGAAAATGTAGATCATAAAAATAATGCCCTACTGTCTGTAGTTCACGACCTACATCACTCCAAAGTTTGGCCGCGCAGTCCGCACAAAGCGAACCGCGCGGCCAAGTTCTCTTAAACGGAGCGTTGTAAAAGTCTAAGTTTTTTTGCTAATCACTGATAGGATTTCGAAGAAAAAATACATTGTAAAAATATAGCTCTAAAGTTTGGACTTCTCGTTCCACAACACTCACGTAATGGCGAACCGCGCGGCCACGTGTTTCTTAAAGTGGAGCTTAAACGGAGCTTGGTACAGGTGTCTTTCTTTTTGCTAATCACTGATACGATTTCGAAGAATTTGTAAACATCATGAATGAAGTTCTAATGTTTGAAAATCGCGAGTTACAGAACTTATACCCTGTAACTAGAGTTAAAAGAAGGGTGACCATGATTTACGATGCGCTGACGAGATATTCCCATATAAGACGTTTTCATTGTCACGTATATTTCTATACTTTTTATCGTAACATGCAAATAGATTTAGTCTTTTGGTTTGAAATTGAGTAGAGAAGCTAATTAAAAGGATATAAAGAAAAAAATGTCATCGATTGATTTATATTTCTATTTCTTAAGTAATAGATAAAACATAATATTACTATAAACTATAAATCACATAATTTAAAAATCACAATTCGTTTTCATATTTATAATTACAATTTAAAAAATAATTGCTTATTTTCGTTGTTGTAACGATTAAGATCATAACTATATAAGCTAAAAAAAGTAGCTTATTTAAAAACTACACTAGATATACGAGAGCAACATCATGTACCTATATAACATAAAATTATAACTTTGTAAGTAGATAAAGTTTTATTAAAGTATACTTTAAATCACCTAATTCAACAATCACAGTTCGTTTTCATATTGCAATCAGAATTTAAAAACAAAATCTGACTTACGATAACAACAACATTTCTAAAACTTAAAATTATACAACTTACACCTACCTACCAATCACAGTTTAATTTGTTATTGTACTTACAATTACAATTTAATCAAGAAATAACGACCTACGTTTTTGTATCGATTAACATCATAATATTTTTATTACAAACAAATCAGTCATACTATAATCGTTATAGCAAAACTTACTACGATAAAATCACAAAATATTCCTATACCATGTAAATCACAGTGAATTTAAATACTTACTTTAAATAAACTTAAAATATACTTTAAATCACCTAATTCAACAATCACAGTTCGTTTTCATATTGCAATCAGAATTTAAAAACAAAATCTGACTTACGATAACAACAACATTTCTAAAACTTAAAATTATACAACTTACACCTACCTACCAATCACAGTTTAATTTGTTATTGTACTTACAATTACAATTTAATCAAGAAATAACGACCTACGTTTTTGTATCGATTAACATCATAATATTTTTATTACAAACAAATCAGTCATACTATAATCGTTATAGCAAAACTTACTACGATAAAATCACAAAATATTCCTATACCATGTAAATCACAGTGAATTTCGATATAAGCCTACTATTATCTAACATTTAACAAGTCTCTATATAATAAAAATCTAATTTTAGCTCCACTTTAGAGCAAAATTCTCACCTATTATCATGTAACTTAACTACCAATAAGACCATAAGTTAAATTGTGCAGTGTTATGGGCTGCACTGAACGTTTAAATACGCGCGGGCGAAGTACTTCGAACGTTGTACATCACGTTAGAAACATCAAAAATAACAGCCCCTATTTAATGGATTTTATTATTATACATATAAACCTTCCTCTTCTATCACTATCTATTAAAAAAACCGCATTAAAATCTATACATAGGGATATAGGGAGGGACAGAAAAAGCGACTTTGTATATTGTGTAGTGATGATATATTTATACTATGATATTGAAATGGAAAAAAGCCTGGATTCACACACTATAAATCTTGGTCACCCTATTTTTTCCTTCGATTATAGGTTTTAAGTTCTGTAGGTCTTGTAGTTCTTAATTATAGGATTTATTTATACTGTCTACATATTCTTCGAAATGGTGTCAGTAATTAGCAAAAAGAATGGGACTTCTACTAAGCTCCGTGTAAGGTCTATTAAAAAAAACTCGTGGCCGCGCGGTTCGCTTTGTGCGGACTGCGCGGCCAAACTTTGGAGTGATGTAGGTCGTGAACTACAGACAGTAGGGCATTATTTTTATGATCTACATTTTCTTCGAAATCCTGTCAGTGATTAGCAAAAGGAATTAGACTTTTACAACGCTCCGTTTAAGAGAACTGGTGGCCGCGCAGTTGAATTCATGCGGACTGCGCGGCCACGGTTAAACCCACATAACTTTCTGATTATTGACTCTTCGAATTTGCGGTTTTCACTGTTCATCTTTTACAAATTCCTTCGAAATGCTGACATAAGTTTTTTTTTTCTACGACATAGTGGCCGAGCAGTCGAAACGGACACGTCGAAACGGACACACCTTGTTCCATTTGTGATAAAGTTGAAAAACTAACAAACAAATTTACACTTTGGGGTAATTCGATGTGTGGCTGGCCCCTGTACTGTATCACGCACGAGCGATCCGACTATCAGTGCTACAAATATACAATCGGACGTGGGTGGCAGCCTTAAAGTATATAGTTGGTTAGTTTTCTATGCGAATCCCGTTGATGTTCATGACGTTTTGGTAAGCAAATTGATAGGAAATAAACAAAAAGTAAAAATCATCAATTTTCGAATATCTTGCTTTCCTTCAACGCAAGCCTACATTTCAAAATCAGTTTCCTACTGAAACTGATTTATTGACTTCACTTTATTAAAAACTTACCATCGTAGTAGGCCCAACATCCTTCAAGAACTTGACATCTCCGTGCATGTAGGCAATGGTTTCGTTGTACCGCCCCACGGTAACTGACGAAGTGTCCACGAATAATTTACTTTCATCGTCACAGCACTCCATTTGAGAGTCCATATTTACTACAAAGTTCTAGGGAAAAAGAGGTATTTTTAGGTCTACAGTGAATAATCGCTGCGAATGCCTATTCGCCGTGAGTATTCGCTGTATTGACAGGCTATTCGCTGCGAATAGATTCAGTCACCGCGAGCTGAATTCACCGCGATTCGAATTTGAGCATGTTCAATATTTTACTCGCATAGTATTCGCTGTGTGTGACTCGCAGATATTTTCCATTTAGATCGTGTTTTCGTTTTTACGAATGTAGGTAGGTTATAGGTTCTACTTTACCTATGTGGGGATACGAGTTTCACCTCTGTTCTTCGCATTGTTAATTGGAACCCTTTAACATGATTGATGTCACACCGGAAATGTTGAGCTCGAAATTGTTTACTACTCCACCTCAGACAAGATTGGGGAAGGATGCCTCTACGAATTTGGCTCTCTGGGCGACCGTCCCGTTTGCCCAAAACTCTTAGAGCCAGCACTGGCGAAAGACATGCGCGCTTGTTATTATCGATCAATTTTTCTCTGGGTACGGCTCCACAATTATTTAAAATCTGATTCAGTATTTTTGGGGAAATATATTGTAACGGTAAACCAGACCAATACAAGTGAGCTTCAAAGTTTTTAGCAATCTATCTCAATATGAAACATGATAAATTAAGATACCACAGCTATAGCTTACACAAGTAAAGCTGAAAGTGCCATAATGATAGAAAACGAACGGAAAAGAATCTGAGAAACGATTTTTTTTAGCATTTCAGCTCCGATAGGAATTAAAAAAGGGTAACACCCTTTTTTAATACTTGGCACTCTGAGTGACGGTCCAGGTTGCTCAGTTCTGCTATAACCATCACTGGCTACCATCAGCGTCCACAATCGTTTATAGTAGTATTTAGTATTTTTTACATTGCAAATAAATTAATCAATTGCTATAGCAATTTATTTAATTTATTGCTAAACCGAAGATTCTGAGCGAACGTAGCAAGCCCGAAAATTTTGATGAAATGACGCCTCTAGACTTGTAGCTTTGGGCGACGGTCCCGGTTGCCCGATATCCCGTCCGTATCCGTTTACTGACACTAGCTTCACGCAACGTACAGACGCCAGCACATCAAGTTACCACAATGTGTCAAATTTCTTTGATCGTTTTTCAATTTTATAACAAACAGAATAAGGTTCATATTCAATTGGGAAAATTTGACACATTGGGGTAACTTGATGTGCTGGCGTCTGTTCATTTTAGTTTTTAGCACACCTCTGATAAAAATTGGAAAAGAGTGCCTCGAGCTACACCAAGATTCCTGAGAGGGCAGCTGACCCCCACTTTCCACCCCCCACCCCCTGATTAAGCCCATGGGTAGGCCTACAGCATAAATATGATACTTGGTCGTTTATTGCTTTGGTGGTATAATTACCACCATAATGGTTTTTTACTGACGCGCGAAAACACAGCTGTTTTAAGTGGAGCAAGGTAAAAATAAATAAACATGTTGCATTCGTTTTAAAGCTAGTTTTTTTTGGTCTAGTAGTTAGTGACCCTGACTGCTATGCCGGTGGTCATGGGTTCGATTCCCACCCAGGACAAATGTTTGTGTGCTGTGCACGATAATTTGTTCTGTGTCTGGGTGTAATTTATCTATAATATGAATGTATTTAGAATTATATATAAGTATGTTTATCAGTTGTTTAGTACCCATAACACAAGCTCTCAAGCTTAGCTTGGGTCTAAATGGCGTTGTGTGACAAGTTGTGGAATATTTATTATTATAATTATATTAGTTTTTAAGTTGTAAATATTATCATCTTTATTGTTATCACCTTTTATTTTAAATACTTACTAATTCTTTGTACTAGGTACTATTACTAACCTTGATGAGGCATCTAATATTTAAATCCCTTTGTTAATTATTTATAAGACTGTTCTATTTTATTTTACCTAAGTAATTTACTTTTGAATAAATATTACTTTTATACGCTCATGTTTTATTATTATTCCCATTTATTACCTTTATAAACATTATAAGTTACATTTTTAAATATTGATACAAAAAAATATAAAAAACATTTAAAACTCTAAACAACTTGAGAGGTATCAAGCGACACCCGGATGGAATGAAGTTAATAAATTGTTATTAAAACTATAAACAACTTGAGAGGTATCAAGCTACACCCCGATGGAATGAAGTTAATAAATTGTTATTAAAACTATAAACAACTTGAGAGGTATCAAGCGACACCCGGATGGAATGAAGTTAATAAATTGTTATTATTTATTTTGAACAAAAAACCTGTATACACTCAACAAAAATAATCGTCGCGACACCACACTCTTCAATGTGAAATAGAAAGACGAAACGAAAATAACTGGCTTGCTTTCTATGAGAGAGAGAGAGAGACAGACAGAGAAACACGCGCACGCGGCTTACAACTAAAGCAAAAAGTGTCGTTACAACTCTTGGTCTTAATTTTTTCCGTCTAGCCCCCTTTAGCCCCCTTTCGCGACACGCGTTAAGGAACTTCGTTCCAAAAATAGTGGACCACCGGTGGCGGGAGCAGGGTCCAAACTACCGGTGGTTAGGGCTCCAGAGACAGTATTATTATTATTCTTTATAAACAACGGTTGGCGGCTGTTGGTCGGTAGTCTGGTTGATTGAGCAGTGGTACTGAGTTATTCTATACAACATTTTAGCAGTAACAGCCCAGAGTCTAGAACTGCGGAATGTAGGAATACTACAAGTGCCTACACCACTGCCTGAAGATGAAGCGACAATAGTCCAATGGCTAAGGCGTCGGCCTGGTGACCGACAGGTCGTCAGTTCGATCCCCACCAATTTGACCAATTGAAGAGAACCCACTTCAGCAGGCGTAGCATAAACACTGTATAGAAACGGATTTTGTCTATAGAAGAATCGAGAAAGTGACATATTAAAGAAACATTTCTTTTGTTTTGAGCACGACAGTCTCAAGAATAAAGAGAAGAAAAGTGTAGATTCATCTGTCGACAAAAATCTACAATATCGAGAATTATTTTCTCTATAGCACAGTATCTATACTAATATTATAAAGAGGAAAAGTTTGATTGTTTGTTTGTTTGCATCGAATAGGCTCCGAACATACTGGACCGATTTGTAAAATTCTTTCACCACCGTTGGGAAGCTTCACTATCTCCGGGTGACATAGGCTACTTTTTATCCCTGTATTCCCACGGGACCGGGAACTACGCGGGTGAAACCGCGTGAAGTCTGCTAGTAAATAATAATACAGTAGGACGACGATGATCTCTGGAAAAATGCCGACAACGTCTACACGCGTTAGCCCTAAATAATACCTCCCGAACTACGAACATCGTTTTGTTCGCAGTTCGGGAGCGGCTTTCCCGCGTCTCGCCCCTCACACCCCGTGCGACCGCCCTGTCTAAACGGCTTTGTCGGACGACTGTAGGTTTTTAGACTGTGATAATAGGCAGAAATGTTTCTATCATAGATATATAGAGACATAGCCATTTCTACGGTGGTTATGCTACATGTGCTGACACAAGCATATTTAGTTTAGTTGGAGGGGTACAACAGTTTTGCAATACACTGAACTGGAACCTGACACGCTAGTTGTTATTAAACAGAGCAATCTTCCGCCGATCAAGTGGCAATTGGGCCGTATTCTTCGCGTGATTCCTGGCAAAGATGGCATCTCCAGAGTGGCAGACATACGCACATCTTCGGGCGAGCCTTTGCAGAGATCAGTCCTCTCGTCGAGCATGACCAACAGCGAGCAGAAGGCAGCGAAGATCGAACAGACGTCAAAAAGCTAGGGAGCTTTCAAGGCCGGGGGCATGTTTGGCCATGGCCCAAAAGACCAGAGTCCAAAACAACGAGTCTGCTTGCCTCTGGCGACAGCGAAATTTGAAACAATTTGAATACATTCATTTTTCACCTTGGATCTGGACGAATTTTATTTTCTTCTAACATCACCTAAATATTCAAATATATTATAAATTATCTACACAATTAACTTACCTATCGTATAAAGGCTGAGATAGGCGTTTACATTGTTTAGTTGTGCAATATTTATTATATTAATATGCAAACCACATTGCTAGTCAAATTAAAAAAACAACTTACCACTTCGGGCGACTGACAGTCACAAAACCGTATCAAATAAATCAGTATTATAGGAATCATAATGGCCGCTCAACAATATCTTGCAATGCAAAATGAACTGTATTGATCCCCGTCATATTTAATATATTGCTAAAGTCGCGTGCACCATCAGATAAGGAAGGACATGTCACTTTATTTGTTGTAGCCGATACCATCACACGGGAAGTGTTTTTTAAACATGTTTTAAGTTGTTAATTAGGTATGTATGTTGTGGATACCTACGTGTAATTATGTAGGCGGGTAGGTATAGTTAGCTGAAAAAGGTGTTTGTAAGTACCCATTGGTTTGCTAGTGTCGGGGTAAGTGAAAACGCAGGGGTGTATAGACACAAAAATCTACGAGCAAAATAATATTAACGTTTTGAAATGAAAAACCTAGGTCATCTTGTAATGAGATGTTCCAGATAATTGGCTGACTTGTACATGAAATACAAAATACTTATATGTGAGAATGGGTCTGCTTCGTTAATCCAGTGTCGCCAATGCTAATGCTTAGAAGGGAGCTTACGATTAATGAAAATTTGTGCAAATCAAATCAAATCAAATCAAATCATCATTTATTTTGCAAACATGGGTAATGGGTAGGTACATAGATGTTACACTATAAATTAGGTTCTCCACATTTTGATTATTTTTTACCTAGGACATCCCGTTTAAGAGATATTAACTGAAAACGGTATTTCAGATACCAACAAAAATTTCTTGTTAAATAGGACACGGCTTTCGTCACCTCTATATTTTGGCGACCCGCGACCCGTGATGTCGTCCTTGCTGAAAATCATGGGTCCTGAGACATCTTGTAAAGATTGTTCCAGAGAGGTGGCTGAATTTTTCATGAAATACCTACTAATATCCTGTGGCCGCAATTGCTCTGTGGTGCTTTCGCCATTAGACTAGGTACCTCAGACATGGATCAGCATAGTTTCCACATGACCCGACCAAGATGGTGTCTTTACTTCAAAAGAGACTTGGCCTCGTGTAGTGTAGAACTAACCATTAGGTCAAAATCAAGGCCAAGGCCAATCAAAGGCCGTCCACAAAAAAGAGAACGTTTCTCCCCGGGGGGTGTTGTTCTAGGGGGATGCCAAAATTTCATTATTTTTTACCTAGGACGTCCCGTTTCAGAGATATTAACTGAAAAGGGTATTTCAGATACCAACAAAAATTGCTTGTTAAATAGGACACGGCTTTCGTCACCTCTATATTTTGGCGACCCGTGATGTCCTTGCTGAAAATCATGGGTCCTGAGACATCTTGTAAAGATTGTTCCAGACAAGTGGCTGAATTTTTCATGAAATACCTACTTATATCCTGTGGTCGCAATTGCTCTGTGTGGTGCTTTCGCCATTAGACTAGGTACCTCAGACACCGATCAGCATAGTTTCCACATGACCTGACCAAGATGGTGTCTTTACTTCAAAAGAGACTTGGCCTCATAAAGTGTAAAACTAACCATTAAGTCAAAATCAAGGCCAAGGCCAATCAAAGGCCGTCCACAAAAAAGAGAACGTTTCTCCCCGGGGGGTGTTGTTCTAGGGGGATGCCAAAATTTCATTATTTTTTACCTAGGACGTCCCGTTTCAGAGATATTAACTGAAAAGGGTATTTCAGATACCAACAAAAATTGCTTGTTAAATAGGACACGGCTTTCGTCACCTCTATATTTTGGCGACCCGTGATGTCCTTGCTGAAAATCATGGGTCCTGAGACATCTTGTAAAGATTGTTCCAGACAAGTGGCTGAATTTTTAATGAAATACCTACCTAAACCCTGTGGTCGCAATTGCTCTGTGTGGTGCTTTCGCCATTAGACTAGGTACCTCAGACACCGATCAGCATAGTTTCCACATGACCCGACCAAGATGGTGTCTTTACTTCAAAAGAGACTTGGCCTCATAAAGTGTAAAACTAACCATTAAGTCAAATTCAAGGCCAAGGCCAATCAAAGGCCGTCCACAAAAAAGAGAACGTTTCTCCCCGGGGGGTGTTGTTCTAGGGGGATGCCAAAATTTCATTATTTTTTACCTAGGACGTCCCGTTTCAGAGATATTAACTGAAAAGGGTATTTCAGATAGGTACCAACAAAAATTGCTTGTTAAATAGGACACGGCTTTCGTCACCACTATATTTTGGCGACCCGCGACCCGTGGTGTCGTCCTTGCTGAAAATCATGGGTCCTGAGACATCTTGTAAAGATTGTTCCAGACAAGTGGCTGAAATTTCATGAAATACCTACTGATATTCTGTGGTCGCAATTGCTCTGTGTGGTGCTTTCGCCATTAGACTAGGTACCTCAGACACCGATCAGCATAGTTTCCACATGACCCGACCAAGATGGTGTCTTTACTTCAAAAGAGACTTGGCCTCATAAAGTGTAAAACTAACCATTAAGTCAAAATCAAGGCCAAGGCCAATCAAAGGCCGTCCACAAAAAAGAGAACGTTTCTCCCCGGGGGGTGTTGTTCTAGGGGGATGCCAAAATTTCATTATTTTTTACCTAGGACATCCCGTTTCAGAGATATTAACTGAAAAGGGTATTTCAGATACCAACAAAAATTGCTTGTTAAATAGGACACGGCTTTCGTCACCTCTATATTTTGGCGACCCGCGACCCGTGATGTCGTCCTTGCTGAAAATCATGGGTCCTGAGACATCTTGTAAAGATTGTTCCAGACAAGTGGCTGAATTTTTCATGAAATACCTACTGATATTCTGTGGTCGCAATTGCTCTGTGTGGTGCTTTCGCCATTAGACTAGGTACCTCAGACACCGATCAGCATAGTTTCCACATGACCCGACCAAGATGGTGTCTTTACTTCAAAAGAGACTTGGCCTCATTAAGTGTAAAACTAACCATTAAGTCAAAATCAAGGCCAAGACCAATCAAAGGCCGTCCACAAAAAAGAGAACGTTTCTCCCCGGGGGGTGTTGTTCTAGGGGGATGCCAAAATTTCATTATTTTTTACCTAGGATGTCCCGTTTCAGAGATATTAACTGAAAAGGGTATTTCAGATACCAACAAAAATTGCTTGTTAAATAGGACACGGCTTTCGTCACCTCTATATTTTGGCGACCCGTGATGTCCTTGCTGAAAATCATGGGTCCTGAGACATCTTGTAAAGATTGTTCCAGACAAGTGGCTGAATTTTTCATGAAATACCTACTTATATCCTGTGGTCGCAATTGCTCTGTGTGGTGCTTTCGCCATTAGACTAGGTACCTCAGACACCGATCAGCATAGTTTCCACATGACCCGACCAAGATGGTGTCTTTACTTCAAAAGAGACTTGGCCTCATAAAGTGTATAACTAACCATTAAGTCAAAATCAAGGCCAAGGCCAATCAAAGGCCGTCCACAAAAGAGAGAACGTTTCTCCTCGGGGGGTGTTGTTCTAGGGGGATGCCAAAATTTCATTATTTTTTACCTAGGACGTCCCGTTTCAGAGATATTAACTGAAAAGGGTATTTCAGATAGGTACCAACAAAAATTGCTTGTTAAATAGGACACGGCTTTCGTCACCTCTATATTTTGGCGACCCGCGACCCGTGATGTCGTCCTTGCTGAAAATCATGGGTCCTGAGACATCTTGTAAAGATTGTTCCAGACAAGTGGCTGAATTTTTCATGAAATACCTACTGATATTCTGTGGTCGCAATTGCTCTGTGTGGTGCTTTCGCCATTAGACTAGGTACCTCAGATACCGATCAGCATAGTTTCCACATGACCCGACCAAGATGGTGTCTTTACTTCAAAAGAGACTTGGCCTCATAAAGTGTAAAACTAACCATTAAGTCAAAATCAAGGCCAAGGCCAATCAAAGGCCGTCCACAAAAAAGAAAACGTTTCTCCCCGGGGGGTGTTGTTCTAGGGGGATGCCAAAATTTCATTATTTTTTACCTAGGACGTCCCGTTTCAGAGATATTAACTGAAAAGGGTATTTCAGATACCAACAAAAATTGCTTGTTAAATAGGACACGGCTTTCGTCACCTCTATATTTTGGCGACCCGTGATGTCCTTGCTGAAAATCATGGGTCCTGAGACATCTTGTAAAGATTGTTCCAGACAAGTGGCTGAATTTTTCATTAAATACCTACTTATATCCTGTGGTCGCAATTGCTCTGTGTGGTGCTTTCGCCATTAGACTAGGTACCTCAGACACCGATCAGCATAGTTTCCACATGACCCGACCAAGATGGTGTCTTTACTTCAAAAGAGACTTGGCCTCATAAAGTGTAAAACTAACCATTAAGTCAAATTCAAGGCCAAGGCCAATCAAAGGCCGTCCACAAAAAAGAGAACGTTTCTCCCCGGGGGGTGTTGTTCTAGGGGGATGCCAAAATTTCATTATTTTTTACCTAGGACGTCCCGTTTCAGAGATATTAACTGAAAAGGGTATTTCAGATACCAACAAAAATTGCTTGTTAAATAGGACACGGCTTTCGTCACCTCTATATTTTGGCGACCCGTGATGTCCTTGCTGAAAATCATGGGTCCTGAGACATCTTGTAAAGATTGTTCCAGACAAGTGGCTGAATTTTTCATGAAATACCTACTTATATCCTGTGGTCGCAATTGCTCTGTGTGGTGCTTTCGCCATTAGACTAGGTACCTCAGACACCGATCAGCATAGTTTCCACATGACCCGACCAAGATGGTGTCTTTACTTCAAAAGAGACTTGGCCTCATAAAGTGTAAAACTAACCATTAAGTCAAAATCAAGGCCAAGGCCAATCAAAGGCCGTCCACAAAAAAGAGAACGTTTCTCCCCGGGGGGTGTTGTTCTAGGGGGATGCCAAAATTTCATTATTTTTTACCTAGGACGTCCCGTTTCAGAGATATTAACTGAAAAGGGTATTTCAGATACCAACAAAAATTGCTTGTTAAATAGGACACGGCTTTCGTCACCTCTATATTTTGGCGACCCGTGATGTCCTTGCTGAAAATCATGGGTCCTGAGACATCTTGTAAAGATTGTTCCAGACAAGTGGCTGAATTTTTCATGAAATACCTACTTATATCCTGTGGTCGTAATTGCTCTGTGTGGTGCTTTCGCCATTAGACTAGGTACCTCAGACACCGATCAGCATAGTTTCCACATGACCCGACCAAGATGGTGTCTTTACTTCAAAAGAGACTTGGCCTCATAAAGTGTAAAACTAACCATTAAGTCAAATTCAAGGCCAAGGCCAATCAAAGGCCGTCCACAAAAAAGAGAACGTTTCTCCCCGGGGGGTGTTGTTCTAGGGGGATGCCAAAATTTCATTATTTTTTACCTAGGACGTCCCGTTTCAGAGATATTAACTGAAAAGGGTATTTCAGATAGGTACCAACAAAAATTGCTTGTTAAATAGGACACGGCTTTCGTCACCTCTATATTTTGGCGACCCGCGACCCGTGATGTCGTCCTTGCTGAAAATCATGGGTCCTGAGACATCTTGTAAAGATTGTTCCAGACAAGTGGCTGAAATTTCATGAAATACCTACTGATATTCTGTGGTCGCAATTGCTCTGTGTGGTGCTTTCGCCATTAGACTAGGTACCTCAGATACCGATCAGCATAGTTTCCACATGACCCGACCAAGATGGTGTCTTTACTTCAAAAGAGACTTGGCCTCATAAAGTGTAAAACTAACCATTAAGTCAAAATCAAGGCCAAGGCCAATCAAAGGCCGTCCACAAAAAAGAGAACGTTTCTCCCCGGGGGGTGTTGTTCTAGGGGGATGCCAAAATTTCATTATTTTTTACCTAGGACATCCCGTTTCAGAGATATTAACTGAAAAGGGTATTTCAGATACCAACAAAAATTGCTTGTTAAATAGGACACGGCTTTCGTCACCTCTATATTTTGGCGACCCGTGATGTCCTTGCTGAAAATCATGGGTCCTGAGACATCTTGTAAAGATTGTTCCAGACAAGTGGCTGAATTTTTCATTAAATACCTACTGATATTCTGTGGTCGCAATTGCTCTGTGTGGTGCTTTCGCCATTAGACTAGGTACCTCAGACACCGATCAGCATAGTTTCCACATGACCCGACCAAGATGGTGTCTTTACTTCAAAAGAGACTTGGCCTCATAAAGTGTAAAACTAACCATTAAGTCAAAATCAAGGCCAAGGTCAATCAAAGGCCGTCCACAAAAAAGAGAACGTTTCTCCCCGGGGGGTGTTGTTCTAGGGGGATGCCAAAATTTCATTATTTTTTACCTAGGACATCCCGTTTCAGAGATATTAACTGAAAAGGGTATTTCAGATAGGTACCAACAAAAATTGCTTGTTAAATAGGACACGGCTTTCGTCACCTCTATATTTTGGCGACCCGCGACCCGTGATGTCGTCCTTGCTGAAAATCATGGGTCCTGAGACATCTTGTTAAGATTGTTCCAGACAAGTGGCTGAATTTTTCATGAAATACCTACTGATATTCTGTGGTCGCAATTGCTCTGTGTGGTGCTTTCGCCATTAGACTAGGTACCTCAGACACCGATCAGCATAGTTTCCACATGACCCGACCAAGATGGTGTCTTTACTTCAAAAGAGACTTGGCCTCATAAAGTGTAAAACTAACCATTAAGTCAAAATCAAGGCCAAGGCCAATCAAAGGCCGTCCACAAAAAAGAGAACGTTTCTCCCCGGGGGGTGTTGTTCTAGGGGGATGCCAAAATTTCATTATTTTTTACCTAGGACGTCCCGTTTCAGAGATATTAACTGAAAAGGGTATTTCAGATACCAACAAAAATTGCTTGTTAAATAGGACACGGCTTTCGTCACCTCTATATTTTGGCGACCCGTGATGTCCTTGCTGAAAATCATGGGTCCTGAGACATCTTGTAAAGATTGTTCCAGACAAGTGGCTGAATTTTTCATGAAATACCTAAGTACTTATATCCTGTGGTCGCAATTGCTCTGTGTGGTGCTTTCGCAATTAGACTAGGTACCTCAGACACCGATCAGCATAGTTTCCACATGACCCGACCAAGATGGTGTCTTTACTTCAAAAGAGACTTGGCCTCAAAAGTGTAAAACTAACCATTAAGTCAAAATCAAGGCCAAGGCCAATCGAAGGCCGTCCACAAAAAAGAGAACGTTTCTCCCCGGGGGGTGTTGTTCTAGGGGGATGCCAAAATTTCATTATTTTTTACCTAGGACGTCCCGTTTCAGAGATATTAACTGAAAAGGGTATTTCAGATACCAACAAAAATTGCTTGTTAAATAGGACACGGCTTTCGTCACCTCTATATTTTGGCGACCCGTGATGTCCTTGCTGAAAATCATGGGTCCTGAGACATCTTGTAAAGATTGTTCCAGACAAGTGGCTGAATTTTTCATTAAATACTTACTTATATCCTGTGGTCGCAATTGCTCTGTGTGGTGCTTTCGCCATTAGACTAGGTACCTCAGACACCGATCAGCATAGTTTCCACATGACCCGACCAAGATGGTGTCTTTACTTCAAAAGAGACTTGGCCTCATAAAGTGTAAAACTAACCATTAAGTCAAAATCAAGGCCAAGGCCAATCAAAGGCCGTCCACAAAAAAGAGAACGTTTCTCCCCGGGGGGTGTTGTTCTAGGGGGATGCCAAAATTTCATTATTTTTTACCTAGGACGTCCCGTTTCAGAGATATTAACTGAAAAGGGTATTTCAGATACCAACAAAAATTGCTTGTTAAATAGGACACGGCTTTCGTCACCTCTATATTTTGGCGACCCGCGACCCGTGATGTCGTCCTTGCTGAAAATCATGGGTCCTGACCTGAGACATCTTGTAAAGATTGTTCCAGACAAGTGGCTGAATTTTTTATGAAATACCTACTGATATTCTGTGGTCGCAATTGCTCTGTGTGGTGCTTTCGCCATTAGACTAGGTACCTCAGACACCGATCAGCATAGTTTCCACATGACCCGACCAAGATGGTGTCTTTACTTCAAAAGAGACTTGGCCTCATAAAGTGTAAAACTAACCATTAAGTCAAAATCAAGGCCAAGGCCAATCAAAGGCCGTCCACAAAAAAGAGAACGTTTCTCCCCGGGGGGTGTTGTTCTAGGGGGATGCCAAAATTTCATTATTTTTTACCTAGGACGTCCCGTTTCAGAGATACTAACTGAAAAGGGTATTTCAGATACCAACAAAAATTGCTTGTTAAATAGGACACGGCTTTCGTCACCTCTATATTTTGGCGACCCGTGATGTCCTTGCTGAAAATCATGGGTCCTGAGACATCTTGTAAAGATTGTTCCAGACAAGTGGCTGAATTTTTCATTAAATACCTACTTATATCCTGTGGTCGCAATTGCTCTGTGTGGTGCTTTCGCCATTAGACTAGGTACCTCAGACACCGATCAGCATAGTTTCCACATGACCCGACCAAGATGGTGTCTTTACTTCAAAAGAGACTTGGCCTCATAAAGTGTAAAACTAACCATTAAGTCAAAATCAAGGCCAAGGCCAATCAAAGGCCGTCCACAAAAAAGAGAACGTTTCTCCCCGGGGGGTGTTGTTCTAGGGGGATGCCAAAATTTCATTATTTTTTACCTAGGACGTCCCGTTTCAGAGATATTAACTGAAAAGGGTATTTCAGATACCAACAAAAATTGCTTGTTAAATAGGACACGGCTTTCGTCACCTCTATATTTTGGCGACCCGCGACCCGTGATGTCGTCCTTGCTGAAAATCATGGGTCCTGAGACATCTTGTTAAGATTGTTCCAGACAAGTGGCTGAATTTTTCATGAAATACCTACTGATATTCTGTGGTCGCAATTGCTCTGTGTGGTGCTTTCGCCATTAGACTAGGTACCTCAGACACCGATCAGCATAGTTTCCACATGACCCGACCAAGATGGTGTCTTTACTTCAAAAGAGACTTGGCCTCATAAAGTGTAAAACTAACCATTAAGTCAAAATCAAGGCCAAGGCCAATCAAAGGCCGTCCACAAAAAAGAGAACGTTTCTCCCCGGGGGGTGTTGTTCTAGGGGGATGCCAAAATTTCATTATTTTTTACCTAGGACGTCCCGTTTCAGAGATATTAACTGAAAAGGGTATTTCAGATACCAACAAAAATTGCTTGTTAAATAGGACACGGCTTTCGTCACCTCTATATTTTGGCGACCCGTGATGTCCTTGCTGAAAATCATGGGTCCTGAGACATCTTGTAAAGATTGTTCCAGACAAGTGGCTGAATTTTTCATGAAATACCTAAGTACTTATATCCTGTGGTCGCAATTGCTCTGTGTGGTGCTTTCGCAATTAGACTAGGTACCTCAGACACCGATCAGCATAGTTTCCACATGACCCGACCAAGATGGTGTCTTTACTTCAAAAGAGACTTGGCCCCAAAAGTGTAAAACTAACCATTAAGTCAAAATCAAGGCCAAGGCCAATCGAAGGCCGTCCACAAAAAAGAGAACGTTTCTCCCCGGGGGGTGTTGTTCTAGGGGGATGCCAAAATTTCATTATTTTTTACCTAGGACGTCCCGTTTCAGAGATATTAACTGAAAAGGGTATTTCAGATACCAACAAAAATTGCTTGTTAAATAGGACACGGCTTTCGTCACCTCTATATTTTGGCGACCCGTGATGTCCTTGCTGAAAATCATGGGTCCTGAGACATCTTGTAAAGATTGTTCCAGACAAGTGGCTGAATTTTTCATTAAATACTTACTTATATCCTGTGGTCGCAATTGCTCTGTGTGGTGCTTTCGCCATTAGACTAGGTACCTCAGACACCGATCAGCATAGTTTCCACATGACCCGACCAAGATGGTGTCTTTACTTCAAAAGAGACTTGGCCTCATAAAGTGTAAAACTAACCATTAAGTCAAAATCAAGGCCAAGGCCAATCAAAGGCCGTCCACAAAAAAGAGAACGTTTCTCCCCGGGGGGTGTTGTTCTAGGGGATGCCAAAATTTCATTATTTTTTACCTAGGACGTCCCGTTTCAGAGATATTAACTGAAAAGGGTATTTCAGATACCAACAAAAATTGCTTGTTAAATAGGACACGGCTTTCGTCACCTCTATATTTTGGCGACCCGCGACCCGTGATGTCGTCCTTGCTGAAAATCATGGGTCCTGACCTGAGACATCTTGTAAAGATTGTTCCAGACAAGTGGCTGAATTTTTTATGAAATACCTACTGATATTCTGTGGTCGCAATTGCTCTGTGTGGTGCTTTCGCCATTAGACTAGGTACCTCAGACACCGATCAGCATAGTTTCCACATGACCCGACCAAGATGGTGTCTTTACTTCAAAAGAGACTTGGCCTCATAAAGTGTAAAACTAACCATTAAGTCAAAATCAAGGCCAAGGTCAATCAAAGGCCGTCCACAAAAAAGAGAACGTTTCTCCCCGGGGGGTGTTGTTCTAGGGGGATGCCAAAATTTCATTATTTTTTACCTAGGACGTCCCGTTTCAGAGATACTAACTGAAAAGGGTATTTCAGATACCAACAAAAATTGCTTGTTAAATAGGACACGGCTTTCGTCACCTCTATATTTTGGCGACCCGTGATGTCCTTGCTGAAAATCATGGGTCCTGAGACATCTTGTAAAGATTGTTCCAGACAAGTGGCTGAATTTTTCATTAAATACCTACTTATATCCTGTGGTCGCAATTGCTCTGTGTGGTGCTTTCGCCATTAGACTAGGTACCTCAGACACCGATCAGCATAGTTTCCACATGACCCGACCAAGATGGTGTCTTTACTTCAAAAGAGACTTGGCCTCATAAAGTGTAAAACTAACCATTAAGTCAAAATCAAGGCCAAGGCCAATCAAAGGCCGTCCACAAAAAAGAGAACGTTTCTCCCCGGGGGGTGTTGTTCTAGGGGGATGCCAAAATTTCATTATTTTTTACCTAGGACGTCCCGTTTCAGAGATATTAACTGAAAAGGGTATTTCAGATACCAACAAAAATTGCTTGTTAAATAGGACACGGCTTTCGTCACCTCTATATTTTGGCGACCCGCGACCCGTGATGTCGTCCTTGCTGAAAATCATGGGTCCTGACCTGAGACATCTTGTAAAGATTGTTCCAGACAAGTGGCTGAATTTTTTATGAAATACCTACTGATATTCTGTGGTCGCAATTGCTCTGTGTGGTGCTTTCGCCATTAGACTAGGTACCTCAGACACCGATCAGCATAGTTTCCACATGACCCGACCAAGATGGTGTCTTTACTTCAAAAGAGACTTGGCCTCATAAAGTGTAAAACTAACCATTAAGTCAAAATCAAGGCCAAGGCCAATCAAAGGCCGTCCACAAAAAAGAGAACGTTTCTCCCCGGGGGGTGTTGTTCTAGGGGGATGCCAAAATTTCATTATTTTTTACCTAGGACGTCCCGTTTCAGAGATATTAACTGAAAAGGGTATTTCAGATACCAACAAAAATTGCTTGTTAAATAGGACACGGCTTTCGTCACCTCTATATTTTGGCGACCCGTGATATCCTTGCTGAAAATCATGGGTCCTGAGACATCTTGTAAAGATTGTTCCAGACAAGTGGCTGAATTTTTCATTAAATACCTACTTATATCCTGTGGTCGCAATTGCTCTGTGTGGTGCTTTCGCCATCAGACTAGGTACCTCAGACACCGATCAGCATAGTTTCCACATGACCCGACCAAGATGGTGTCTTTACTTCAAAAGAGACTTGGCCTCATAAAGTGTAAAACTAACCATTAAGTCAAAATCAAGGCCAAAGCCAATCAAAGGCCGTCCACAAAAAAGAGAACGTTTCTCCCCGGGGGGTGTTGTTCTAGGGGGATGCCAAAATTTCATTATTTTTTACCTAGGACGTCCCGTTTCAGAGATATTAACTGAAAAGGGTATTTCAGATAGGTACCAACAAAAATTGCTTGTTAAATAGGACACGGCTTTCGTCACCTCTATATTTTGGCGACCCGTGATGTCCTTGCTGAAAATCATGGGTCCTGAGACATCTTGTAAAGATTGTTCCAGACAAGTGGCTGAATTTTTCATGAAATACCTAAGTACTTATATCCTGTGGTCGCAATTGCTCTGTGTGGTGCTTTCGCCATTAGACTAGGTACCTCAGACACCGATCAGCATAGTTTCCACATGACCCGACCAAGATGGTGTCTTTACTTCAAAAGAGACTTGGCCTCATAAAGTGTAAAACTAACCATTAAGTCAAAATCAAGGCCAAGGCCAATCAAAGGCCGTCCACAAAAAAGAGAACGTTTCTCCCCGGGGGGTGTTGTTCTAGGGGGATGCCAAAATTTCATTATTTTTTACCTAGGACGTCCCGTTTCAGAGATACTAACTGAAAAGGGTATTTCAGATACCAACAAAAATTGCTTGTTAAATAGGACACGGCTTTCGTCACCTCTATATTTTGGCGACCCGTGATGTCCTTGCTGAAAATCATGGGTCCTGAGACATCTTGTAAAGATTGTTCCAGACAAGTGGCTGAATTTTTCATGAAATACCTACTGATATCCTGTGGTCGCAATTGCTCTGTGTGGTGCTTTCGCCATTAGACTAGGTACCTCAGACACCGATCAGCATAGTTTCCACATGACCCGACCAAGATGGTGTCTTTACTTCAAAAGAGACTTGGCCTCATAAAGTGTATAACTAACCATTAAGTCAAAATCAAGGCCAAGGCCAATCAAAGGCCGTCCACAAAAGAGAGAACGTTTCTCCTCGGGGGGTGTTGTTCTAGGGGGATGCCAAAATTTCATTATTTTTTACCTAGGACGTCCCGTTTCAGAGATATTAACTGAAAAGGGTATTTCAGATAGGTACCAACAAAAATTGCTTGTTAAATAGGACACGGCTTTCGTCACCTCTATATTTTGGCGACCCGCGACCCGTGATGTCGTCCTTGCTGAAAATCATGGGTCCTGAGACATCTTGTAAAGATTGTTCCAGACAAGTGGCTGAATTTTTCATGAAATACCTACTGATATTCTGTGGTCGCAATTGCTCTGTGTGGTGCTTTCGCCATTAGACTAGGTACCTCAGACACCGATCAGCATAGTTTCCACATGACCCGACCAAGATGGTGTCTTTACTTCAAAAGAGACTTGGCCTCATAAAGTGTAAAACTAACCATTAAGTCAAAATCAAGGCCAAGGCCAATCAAAGGCCGTCCACAAAAAAGAAAACGTTTCTCCCCGGGGGGTGTTGTTCTAGGGGGATGCCAAAATTTCATTATTTTTTACCTAGGACGTCCCGTTTCAGAGATATTAACTGAAAAGGGTATTTCAGATACCAACAAAAATTGCTTGTTAAATAGGACACGGCTTTCGTCACCTCTATATTTTGGCGACCCGTGATGTCCTTGCTGAAAATCATGGGTCCTGAGACATCTTGTAAAGATTGTTCCAGACAAGTGGCTGAATTTTTCATGAAATACCTAAGTACTTATATCCTGTGGTCGCAATTGCTCTGTGTGGTGCTTTCGCCATTAGACTAGGTACCTCAGACACCGATCAGCATAGTTTCCACATGACCCGACCAAGATGGTGTCTTTACTTCAAAAGAGACTTGGCCTCATAAAGTGTAAAACTAACCATTAAGTCAAAATCAAGGCCAAGGCCAATCAAAGGCCGTCCACAAAAAAGAGAACGTTTCTCCCCGGGGGGTGTTGTTCTAGGGGGATGCCAAAATTTCATTATTTTTTACCTAGGACGTCCCGTTTCAGAGATATTAACTGAAAAGGGTATTTCAGATACCAACAAAAATTGCTTGTTAAATAGGACACGGCTTTCGTCACCTCTATATTTTGGCGACCCGTGATGTCCTTGCTGAAAATCATGGGTCCTGAGACATCTTGTAAAGATTGTTCCAGACAAGTGGCTGAATTTTTCATGAAATACCTACTTATATCCTGTGGTCGCAATTGCTCTGTGTGGTGCTTTCGCCATTAGACTAGGTACCTCAGACACCGATCAGCATAGTTTCCACATGACCCGACCAAGATGGTGTCTTTACTTCAAAAGAGACTTGGCCTCATAAAGTGTAAAACTAACCATTAAGTCAAAATCAAGGCCAAGGCCAATCAAAGGCCGTCCACAAAAAAGAGAACGTTTCTCCCCGGGGGGTGTTGTTCTAGGGGGATGCCAAAATTTCATTATTTTTTACCTAGGACGTCCCGTTTCAGAGATATTAACTGAAAAGGGTATTTCAGATAGGTACCAACAAAAATTGCTTGTTAAATAGGACACGGCTTTCGTCACCTCTATATTTTGGCGACCCGTGATGTCCTTGCTGAAAATCATGGGTCCTGAGACATCTTGTAAAGATTGTTCCAGACAAGTGGCTGAATTTTTCATGAAATACCTAAGTACTTATATCCTGTGGTCGCAATTGCTCTGTGTGGTGCTTTCGCCATTAGACTAGGTACCTCAGACACCGATCAGCATAGTTTCCACATGACCCGACCAAGATGGTGTCTTTACTTCAAAAGAGACTTGGCCTCATCAAGTGTAAAACTAACCATTAAGTCAAAATCAAGGCCAAGGCCAATCAAAGGCCGTCCACAAAAAAGAGAACGTTTCTCCCCGGGGGGTGTTGTTCTAGGGGGATGCCAAAATTTCATTATTTTTTACCTAGGACGTCCCGTTTCAGAGATACTAACTGAAAAGGGTATTTCAGATACCAACAAAAATTGCTTGTTAAATAGGACACGGCTTTCGTCACCTCTATATTTTGGCGACCCGTGATGTCCTTGCTGAAAATCATGGGTCCTGAGACATCTTGTAAAGATTGTTCCAGACAAGTGGCTGAATTTTTCATGAAATACCTACTGATATCCTGTGGTCGCAATTGCTCTGTGTGGTGCTTTCGCCATTAGACTAGGTACCTCAGACACCGATCAGCATAGTTTCCACATGACCCGACCAAGATGGTGTCTTTACTTCAAAAGAGACTTGGCCTCATAAAGTGTATAACTAACCATTAAGTCAAAATCAAGGCCAAGGCCAATCAAAGGCCGTCCACAAAAGAGAGAACGTTTCTCCTCGGGGGGTGTTGTTCTAGGGGGATGCCAAAATTTCATTATTTTTTACCTAGGACGTCCCGTTTCAGAGATATTAACTGAAAAGGGTATTTCAGATAGGTACCAACAAAAATTGCTTGTTAAATAGGACACGGCTTTCGTCACCTCTATATTTTGGCGACCCGCGACCCGTGATGTCGTCCTTGCTGAAAATCATGGGTCCTGAGACATCTTGTAAAGATTGTTCCAGACAAGTGGCTGAATTTTTCATGAAATACCTACTGATATTCTGTGGTCGCAATTGCTCTGTGTGGTGCTTTCGCCATTAGACTAGGTACCTCAGACACCGATCAGCATAGTTTCCACATGACCCGACCAAGATGGTGTCTTTACTTCAAAAGAGACTTGGCCTCATAAAGTGTAAAACTAACCATTAAGTCAAAATCAAGGCCAAGGCCAATCAAAGGCCGTCCACAAAAAAGAAAACGTTTCTCCCCGGGGGGTGTTGTTCTAGGGGGATGCCAAAATTTCATTATTTTTTACCTAGGACGTCCCGTTTCAGAGATATTAACTGAAAAGGGTATTTCAGATACCAACAAAAATTGCTTGTTAAATAGGACACGGTTTTCGTCACCTCTATATTTTGGCGACCCGTGATGTCCTTGCTGAAAATCATGGGTCCTGAGACATCTTGTAAAGATTGTTCCAGACAAGTGGCTGAATTTTTCATGAAATACCTAAGTACTTATATCCTGTGGTCGCAATTGCTCTGTGTGGTGCTTTCGCCATTAGACTAGGTACCTCAGACACCGATCAGCATAGTTTCCACATGACCCGACCAAGATGGTGTCTTTACTTCAAAAGAGACTTGGCCTCATAAAGTGTAAAACTAACCATTAAGTCAAAATCAAGGCCAAGGCCAATCAAAGGCCGTCCACAAAAAAGAGAACGTTTCTCCCCGGGGGGTGTTGTTCTAGGGGGATGCCAAAATTTCATTATTTTTTACCTAGGACGTCCCGTTTCAGAGATATTAACTGAAAAGGGTATTTCAGATAGGTACCAACAAAAATTGCTTGTTAAATAGGACACGGCTTTCGTCACCTCTATATTTTGGCGACCCGTGATGTCCTTGCTGAAAATCATGGGTCCTGAGACATCTTGTAAAGATTGTTCCAGACAAGTGGCTGAATTTTTCATGAAATACCTAAGTACTTATATCCTGTGGTCGCAATTGCTCTGTGTGGTGCTTTCGCCATTAGACTAGGTACCTCAGACACCGATCAGCATAGTTTCCACATGACCCGACCAAGATGGTGTCTTTACTTCAAAAGAGACTTGGCCTCATAAAGTGTAAAACTAACCATTAAGTCAAAATCAAGGCCAAGGCCAATCAAAGGCCGTCCACAAAAAAGAGAACGTTTCTCCCCGGGGGGTGTTGTTCTAGGGGGATGCCAAAATTTCATTATTTTTTACCTAGGACGTCCCGTTTCAGAGATACTAACTGAAAAGGGTATTTCAGATACCAACAAAAATTGCTTGTTAAATAGGACACGGCTTTCGTCACCTCTATATTTTGGCGACCCGTGATGTCCTTGCTGAAAATCATGGGTCCTGAGACATCTTGTAAAGATTGTTCCAGACAAGTGGCTGAATTTTTCATGAAATACCTACTGATATCCTGTGGTCGCAATTGCTCTGTGTGGTGCTTTCGCCATTAGACTAGGTACCTCAGACACCGATCAGCATAGTTTCCACATGACCCGACCAAGATGGTGTCTTTACTTCAAAAGAGACTTGGCCTCATAAAGTGTATAACTAACCATTAAGTCAAAATCAAGGCCAAGGCCAATCAAAGGCCGTCCACAAAAGAGAGAACGTTTCTCCTCGGGGGGTGTTGTTCTAGGGGGATGCCAAAATTTCATTATTTTTTACCTAGGACGTCCCGTTTCAGAGATATTAACTGAAAAGGGTATTTCAGATAGGTACCAACAAAAATTGCTTGTTAAATAGGACACGGCTTTCGTCACCTCTATATTTTGGCGACCCGCGACCCGTGATGTCGTCCTTGCTGAAAATCATGGGTCCTGAGACATCTTGTAAAGATTGTTCCAGACAAGTGGCTGAATTTTTCATGAAATACCTACTGATATTCTGTGGTCGCAATTGCTCTGTGTGGTGCTTTCGCCATTAGACTAGGTACCTCAGACACCGATCAGCATAGTTTCCACATGACCCGACCAAGATGGTGTCTTTACTTCAAAAGAGACTTGGCCTCATAAAGTGTAAAACTAACCATTAAGTCAAAATCAAGGCCAAGGCCAATCAAAGGCCGTCCACAAAAAAGAAAACGTTTCTCCCCGGGGGGTGTTGTTCTAGGGGGATGCCAAAATTTCATTATTTTTTACCTAGGACGTCCCGTTTCAGAGATATTAACTGAAAAGGGTATTTCAGATACCAACAAAAATTGCTTGTTAAATAGGACACGGTTTTCGTCACCTCTATATTTTGGCGACCCGTGATGTCCTTGCTGAAAATCATGGGTCCTGAGACATCTTGTAAAGATTGTTCCAGACAAGTGGCTGAATTTTTCATGAAATACCTAAGTACTTATATCCTGTGGTCGCAATTGCTCTGTGTGGTGCTTTCGCCATTAGACTAGGTACCTCAGACACCGATCAGCATAGTTTCCACATGACCCGACCAAGATGGTGTCTTTACTTCAAAAGAGACTTGGCCTCATAAAGTGTATAACTAACCATTAAGTCAAAATCAAGGCCAAGGCCAATCAAAGGCCGTCCACAAAAGAGAGAACGTTTCTCCTCGGGGGGTGTTGTTCTAGGGGGATGCCAAAATTTCATTATTTTTTACCTAGGACGTCCCGTTTCAGAGATATTAACTGAAAAGGGTATTTCAGATAGGTACCAACAAAAATTGCTTGTTAAATAGGACACGGCTTTCGTCACCTCTATATTTTGGCGACCCGCGACCCGTGATGTCGTCCTTGCTGAAAATCATGGGTCCTGAGACATCTTGTAAAGATTGTTCCAGACAAGTGGCTGAATTTTTCATGAAATACCTACTGATATTCTGTGGTCGCAATTGCTCTGTGTGGTGCTTTCGCCATTAGACTAGGTACCTCAGACACCGATCAGCATAGTTTCCACATGACCCGACCAAGATGGTGTCTTTACTTCAAAAGAGACTTGGCCTCATAAAGTGTAAAACTAACCATTAAGTCAAAATCAAGGCCAAGGCCAATCAAAGGCCGTCCACAAAAAAGAAAACGTTTCTCCCCGGGGGGTGTTGTTCTAGGGGGATGCCAAAATTTCATTATTTTTTACCTAGGACGTCCCGTTTCAGAGATATTAACTGAAAAGGGTATTTCAGATACCAACAAAAATTGCTTGTTAAATAGGACACGGCTTTCGTCACCTCTATATTTTGGCGACCCGTGATGTCCTTGCTGAAAATCATGGGTCCTGAGACATCTTGTAAAGATTGGTCCAGACAAGTGGCTGAATTTTTCATTAAATACCTACTTATATCCTGTGGTCGCAATTGCTCTGTGTGGTGCTTTCGCCATTAGACTAGGTACCTCAGCCACCGATCAGCATAGTTTCCACATGACCCGACCAAGATGGTGTCTTTACTTCAAAAGAGACTTGGCCTCATAAAGTGTAAAACTAACCATTAAGTCAAATTCAAGGCCAAGGCCAATCAAAGGCCGTCCACAAAAAAGAGAACGTTTCTCCCCGGGGGGTGTTGTTCTAGGGGGATGCCAAAATTTCATTATTTTTTACCTAGGACGTCCCGTTTCAGAGATATTAACTGAAAAGGGTATTTCAGATACCAACAAAAATTGCTTGTTAAATAGGACACGGCTTTCGTCACCTCTATATTTTGGCGACCCGTGATGTCCTTGCTGAAAATCATGGGTCCTGAGACATCTTGTAAAGATTGTTCCAGACAAGTGGCTGAATTTTTCATGAAATACCTACTTATATCCTGTGGTCGCAATTGCTCTGTGTGGTGCTTTCGCCATTAGACTAGGTACCTCAGACACCGATCAGCATAGTTTCCACATGACCCGACTAAGATGGTGTCTTTACTTCAAAAGAGACTTGGCCTCATAAAGTGTAAAACTAACCATTAAGTCAAATTCAAGGCCAAGGCCAATCAAAGGCCGTCCACAAAAAAGAGAACGTTTCTCCCCGGGGCGTGTTGTTCTAGGGGGATGCCAAAATTTCATTATTTTTTACCTAGGACGTCCCGTTTCAGAGATATTAACTGAAAAGGGTATTTCAGATACCAACAAAAATTGCTTGTTAAATAGGACACGGCTTTCGTCACCTCTATATTTTGGCGACCCGTGATGTCCTTGCTGAAAATCATGGGTCCTGAGACATCTTGTAAAGATTGTTCCAGACAAGTGGCTGAATTTTTCATGAAATACCTACTTATATCCTGTGGTCGTAATTGCTCTGTGTGGTGCTTTCGCCATTAGACTAGGTACCTCAGACACCGATCAGCATAGTTTCCACATGACCCGACCAAGATGGTGTCTTTACTTCAAAAGAGACTTGGCCTCATAAAGTGTAAAACTAACCATTAAGTCAAAATCAAGGCCAAGGCCAATCAAAGGCCGTCCACAAAAAAGAGAACGTTTCTCCCCGGGGGGTGTTGTTCTAGGGGGATGCCAAAATTTCATTATTTTTTACCTAGGACGTCCCGTTTCAGAGATATTAACTGAAAAGGGTATTTCAGATACCAACAAAAATTGCTTGTTAAATAGGACACGGCTTTCGTCACCTCTATATTTTGGCGACCCGTGATGTCCTTGCTGAAAATCATGGGTCCTGAGACATCTTGTAAAGATTGTTCCAGACAAGTGGCTGAATTTTTCATTAAATACCTACTTATATCCTGTGGTCGCAATTGCTCTGTGTGGTGCTTTCGCCATTAGACTAGGTACCTCAGCCACCGATCAGCATAGTTTCCACATGACCCGACCAAGATGGTGTCTTTACTTCAAAAGAGACTTGGCCTCATAAAGTGTAAAACTAACCATTAAGTCAAATTCAAGGCCAAGGCCAATCAAAGGCCGTCCACAAAAAAGAGAACGTTTCTCCCCGGGGGGTGTTGTTCTAGGGGGATGCCAAAATTTCATTATTTTTTACCTAGGACGTCCCGTTTCAGAGATATTAACTGAAAAGGGTATTTCAGATACCAACAAAAATTGCTTGTTAAATAGGACACGGCTTTCGTCACCTCTATATTTTGGCGACCCGTGATGTCCTTGCTGAAAATCATGGGTCCTGAGACATCTTGTAAAGATTGTTCCAGACAAGTGGCTGAATTTTTCATGAAATACCTACTTATATCCTGTGGTCGCAATTGCTCTGTGTGGTGCTTTCGCCATTAGACTAGGTACCTCAGACACCGATCAGCATAGTTTCCACATGACCCGACCAAGATGGTGTCTTTACTTCAAAAGAGACTTGGCCTCATAAAGTGTAAAACTAACCATTAAGTCAAATTCAAGGCCAAGGCCAATCAAAGGCCGTCCACAAAAAAGAGAACGTTTCTCCCCGGGGGGTGTTGTTCTAGGGGGATGCCAAAATTTCATTATTTTTTACCTAGGACGTCCCGTTTCAGAGATATTAACTGAAAAGGGTATTTCAGATACCAACAAAAATTGCTTGTTAAATAGGACACGGCTTTCGTCACCTCTATATTTTGGCGACCCGTGATGTCCTTGCTGAAAATCATGGGTCCTGAGACATCTTGTAAAGATTGTTCCAGACAAGTGGCTGAATTTTTCATGAAATACCTACTTATATCCTGTGGTCGTAATTGCTCTGTGTGGTGCTTTCGCCATTAGACTAGGTACCTCAGCCACCGATCAGCATAGTTTCCACATGACCCGACCAAGATGGTGTCTTTACTTCAAAAGAGACTTGGCCTCATAAAGTGTATAACTAACCATTAAGTCAAAATCAAGGCCAAGGCCAATCAAAGGCCGTCCACAAAAGAGAGAACGTTTCTCCCCGGAGGGTGTTGTTCTAGGGGGATGCCAAAATTTCATTATTTTTTACCTAGGGCGTCCCGTTTCAGAGATATTAACTGAAAAGGGTATTTCAGATAGGTACCAACAAAAATTGCTTGTTAAATAGGACACGGCTTTCGTCACCTCTATATTTTGGCGACCCGCGACCCGTGATGTCGTCCTTGCTGAAAATCATGGGTCCTGAGACATCTTGTAAAGATTGTTCCAGACAAGTGGCTGAAATTTCATGAAATACCTACTGATATTCTGTGGTCGCAATTGCTCTGTGTGGTGCTTTCGCCATTAGACTAGGTACCTCAGACACCGATCAGCATAGTTTCCACATGACCCGACCAAGATGGTGTCTTTACTTCAAAAGAGACTTGGCCTCATAAAGTGTAAAACTAACCATTAAGTCAAAATCAAGGCCAAGGCCAATCAAAGGCCGTCCACAAAAAAGAGAACGTTTCTCCCCGGGGGGTGTTGTTCTAGGGGGATGCCAAAATTTCATTATTTTTTACCTAGGACGTCCCGTTTCAGAGATATTAACTGAAAAGGGTATTTCAGATACCAACAAAAATTGCTTGTTAAATAGGACACGGCTTTCGTCACCTCTATATTTTGGCGACCCGTATAATGTCCTTGCTGAAAATCATGGGTCCTGAGACATCTTGTAAAGATTGTTCCAGACAAGTGGCTGAATTTTTCATGAAATACCTACCTAAACCCTGTGGTCGCAATTGCTCTGTGTGGTGCTTTCGCCATTAGACTTGGTACCTCAGACACCGATCAGCATAGTTTCCACATGACCCGACCAAGATGGTGTCTTTACTTCAAAAGAGACTTGGCCTCATAAAGTGTAAAACTAACCATTAAGTCAAATTCAAGGCCAAGGCCAATCAAAGGCCGTCCACAAAAAAGAGAACGTTTCTCCCCGGGGGGTGTTGTTCTAGGGGGATGCCAAAATTTCATTATTTTTTACCTAGGACGTCCCGTTTCAGAGATATTAACTGAAAAGGGTATTTCAGATAGGTACCAACAAAAATTGCTTGTTAAATAGGACACGGCTTTCGTCACCTCTATATTTTGGCGACCCGCGACCCGTGATGTCGTCCTTGCTGAAAATCATGGGTCCTGAGACATCTTGTAAAGATTGTTCCAGACAAGTGGCTGAAATTTCATGAAATACCTACTGATATTCTGTGGTCGCAATTGCTCTGTGTGGTGCTTTCGCCATTAGACTAGGTACCTCAGACACCGATCAGCATAGTTTCCACATGACCCGACCAAGATGGTGTCTTTACTTCAAAAGAGACTTGGCCTCATAAAGTGTAAAACTAACCATTAAGTCAAAATCAAGGCCAAGGCCAATCAAAGGCCGTCCACAAAAAAGAGAACGTTTCTCCCCGGGGGGTCTTGTTCTAGGGGGATGCCAAAATTTCATTATTTTTTACCTAGGACATCCCGTTTCAGAGATATTAACTGAAAAGGGTATTTCAGATACCAACAAAAATTGCTTGTTAAATAGGACACGGCTTTCGTCACCTCTATATTTTGGCGACCCGTGATGTCCTTGCTGAAAATCATGGGTCCTGAGACATCTTGTAAAGATTGTTCCAGACAAGTGGCTGAATTTTTCATTAAATACCTACTGATATTCTGTGGTCGCAATTGCTCTGTGTGGTGCTTTCGCCATTAGACTAGGTACCTCAGACACCGATCAGCATAGTTTCCACATGACCCGACCAAGATGGTGTCTTTACTTCAAAAGAGACTTGGCCTCATAAAGTGTAAAACTAACCATTAAGTCAAAATCAAGGCCAAGGTCAATCAAAGGCCGTCCACAAAAAAGAGAACGTTTCTCCCCGGGGGGTGTTGTTCTAGGGGGATGCCAAAATTTCATTATTTTTTACCTAGGACATCCCGTTTCAGAGATATTAACTGAAAAGGGTATTTCAGATAGGTACCAACAAAAATTGCTTGTTAAATAGGACACGGCTTTCGTCACCTCTATATTTTGGCGACCCGCGACCCGTGATGTCGTCCTTGCTGAAAATCATGGGTCCTGAGACATCTTGTAAAGATTGTTCCAGACAAGTGGCTGAATTTTTCATGAAATACCTACTGATATTCTGTGGTCGCAATTGCTCTGTGTGGTGCTTTCGCCATTAGACTAGGTACCTCAGACACCGATCAGCATAGTTTCCACATGACCCGACCAAGATGGTGTCTTTACTTCAAAAGAGACTTGGCCTCATAAAGTGTAAAACTAACCATTAAGTCAAAATCAAGGCCAAGGCCAATCAAAGGCCGTCCACAAAAAAGAGAACGTTTCTCCCCGGGGGGTCTTGTTCTAGGGGGATGCCAAAATTTCATTATTTTTTACCTAGGACGTCCCGTTTCAGAGATATTAACTGAAAAGGGTATTTCAGATACCAACAAAAATTGCTTGTTAAATAGGACACGGCTTTCGTCACCTCTATATTTTGGCGACCCGTGATGTCCTTGCTGAAAATCATGGGTCCTGAGACATCTTGTAAAGATTGTTCCAGACAAGTGGCTGAATTTTTCATGAAATACCTAAGTACTTATATCCTGTGGTCGCAATTGCTCTGTGTGGTGCTTTCGCAATTAGACTAGGTACCTCAGACACCGATCAGCATAGTTTCCACATGACCCGACCAAGATGGTGTCTTTACTTCAAAAGAGACTTGGCCTCAAAAGTGTAAAACTAACCATTAAGTCAAAATCAAGGCCAAGGCCAATCGAAGGCCGTCCACAAAAAAGAGAACGTTTCTCCCCGGGGGGTGTTGTTCTAGGGGGATGCCAAAATTTCATTATTTTTTACCTAGGACGTCCCGTTTCAGAGATATTAACTGAAAAGGGTATTTCAGATACCAACAAAAATTGCTTGTTAAATAGGACACGGCTTTCGTCACCTCTATATTTTGGCGACCCGTGATGTCCTTGCTGAAAATCATGGGTCCTGAGACATCTTGTAAAGATTGTTCCAGACAAGTGGCTGAATTTTTCATTAAATACCTACTTATATCCTGTGGTCGCAATTGCTCTGTGTGGTGCTTTCGCCATTAGACTAGGTACCTCAGACACCGATCAGCATAGTTTCCACATGACCCGACCAAGATGGTGTCTTTACTTCAAAAGAGACTTGGCCTCATAAAGTGTAAAACTAACCATTAAGTCAAAATCAAGGCCAAGGCCAATCAAAGGCCGTCCACAAAAAAGAGAACGTTTCTCCCCGGGGGGTGTTGTTCTAGGGGGATGCCAAAATTTCATTATTTTTTACCTAGGACGTCCCGTTTCAGAGATATTAACTGAAAAGGGTATTTCAGATACCAACAAAAATTGCTTGTTAAATAGGACACGGCTTTCGTCACCTCTATATTTTGGCGACCCGCGACCCGTGATGTCGTCCTTGCTGAAAATCATGGGTCCTGACCTGAGACATCTTGTAAAGATTGTTCCAGACAAGTGGCTGAATTTTTTATGAAATACCTACTGATATTCTGTGGTCGCAATTGCTCTGTGTGGTGCTTTCGCCATTAGACTAGGTACCTCAGACACCGATCAGCATAGTTTCCACATGACCCGACCAAGATGGTGTCTTTACTTCAAAAGAGACTTGGCCTCATAAAGTGTAAAACTAACCATTAAGTCAAAATCAAGGCCAAGGCCAATCAAAGGCCGTCCACAAAAAAGAGAACGTTTCTCCCCGGGGGGTGTTGTTCTAGGGGGATGCCAAAATTTCATTATTTTTTACCTAGGACGTCCCGTTTCAGAGATACTAACTGAAAAGGGTATTTCAGATACCAACAAAAATTGCTTGTTAAATAGGACACGGCTTTCGTCACCTCTATATTTTGGCGACCCGTGATGTCCTTGCTGAAAATCATGGGTCCTGAGACATCTTGTAAAGATTGTTCCAGACAAGTGGCTGAATTTTTCATTAAATACCTACTTATATCCTGTGGTCGCAATTGCTCTGTGTGGTGCTTTCGCCATTAGACTAGGTACCTCAGACACCGATCAGCATAGTTTCCACATGACCCGACCAAGATGGTGTCTTTACTTCAAAAGAGACTTGGCCTCATAAAGTGTAAAACTAACCATTAAGTCAAAATCAAGGCCAAGGCCAATCAAAGGCCGTCCACAAAAAAGAGAACGTTTCTCCCCGGGGGGTGTTGTTCTAGGGGGATGCCAAAATTTCATTATTTTTTACCTAGGACGTCCCGTTTCAGAGATATTAACTGAAAAGGGTATTTCAGATACCAACAAAAATTGCTTGTTAAATAGGACACGGCTTTCGTCACCTCTATATTTTGGCGACCCGTGATGTCCTTGCTGAAAATCATGGGTCCTGAGACATCTTGTAAAGATTGTTCCAGACAAGTGGCTGAATTTTTCATTAAATACCTACTTATATCCTGTGGTCGCAATTGCTCTGTGTGGTGCTTTCGCCATTAGACTAGGTACCTCAGACACGGATCAGCATGGTTTCCACATGACCCGACCAAGATAGTGTCTTTACTTCAAAAGAGACTTGGCCTCATAAAGTGTGAATGATAATCGATATAAAGTTAGGCGGTTAAAAGGTAAGTATATAGTTACAAGTTTTTAAAAGTGCATAATTTGGTGTGTGCAAACTGTGTACCTACCTATGCAAACCACAGGAGTAGGATTGTAACAGGTAGCGGTCTGTATTTTCTGCCTACATTCATGGGGAAAAAAAATAGGAGTGAGGTTATTTATACACAAGGGCTATAGCCCTTGTGTATAGTAATAAAAGAGAAAATCGGCTAGAAAAATAGAATTTAATTTACCCTCAACCTCTAAGCGGCGAAATGTTTAAAGTACATACAATCACAACATTAAGTTTTCGAATGTAAACGACTATTAATGAATTATATTCATATAATGATTAAACTACCTGGATCCACGAACTTTTAAAGTTACGATAACATGAATAAAGATTTCAAGCATTGCAAAATAAAAATAAAAAGCCGAAAATAAAGTGTTTGATAAATTTATTAAAAAAAAATACAAAACAAAAAATACGCTCGTCCATGCTTGCTACCCAACGTTATAAAATTACAAAATAAACTAGTAAATAGCGTAGTGTTAACAAGTTATTATATATAAATATATTTTTTATTTCATAGTGCTTTAACTTGCAAAGTGAGGAATAACAATAACGAAAGCACACAATTACTTGTGTGCGCAAGTGTACAGACGCTATCAGATAAGACAAATGCCTGTAAATGTAATCGACAAAGCTTTTTAATATTATGCAACCCGATACAACAAAAAATTTCGAAAAATACATCAATAAAATTCCTCTTTCTATATAAAATACATTTCTTTTACGCTAAAGGAGACCAATGCGGCGCGAACGCTAGTTCGCAAACTCTAATAGAAATATAGTTCAAATATATCTTATTATGTCAATAATATATTACTTTTCAAGTCTTAAATTACAGATAACCTAATACTGAAAAAGTAACTTTGACATCCACAGAGGGTTCAAAATATTTATACCAACTTCCGCTCACTCGATATGTTAAATGTAAATATATTATTTTCGAGATAAACGTGAAAATGCCGCGAATTGCAGCCTACAGATCAAAATTACGCCAAAGTTACAAGTTGGATTCAATTCAAACAAAGTTGGCACAAATATACAACTAGACAAAAAAAACAGAGCCCCAAAATTCGTAATAAAATAAATACTCTTAACACTAATCAAATCCTTCCAAACTAATTTCTAAACAAAGTTCGGGACTCCGTTCTTACAAGCACCTTACAATATTAAACATAAACTTTTTAGTTTTAGTTCAATCTATACTATATACTAAAAAATATAGCTTCTTTTCTCGTAATATTATTATGGAAGAATGCTTAAAATGTATCTGCATTGAAGAAACGTGGAACCATAAACATCTTATAGAAACAACGTTAAATTACATGCTAACAATTAGACTAGAGACAACTAAAACATTCATAAAGATATAATTTTCGTTAAGTGTATAAATATAGCTCACTCTAGAGGCCGGCCCATACAACAAGAACAAAAAACCATCGAGCGAACACATGTCCGAACAATCGACAAACTAAAATCGAACCTCCTCGCTTCCACTTCGGTTACTGCGCACGCGCAGCATACTGCATCATTACAACTAACATAACAAGAGTAAGTACTACAAAAGTTCTCATGACGAGGCAACATTAACAAACATTTTTGTAGCAGACTACTTGCAAACAAAGTTTACACTCCAAGAAGTCACTGCGGCGAAACATTCCATAGTGATGGATGTAACTATACGAACAATGCAGTTAGCGGTGCGCGCAAGAGTTAACTTGGGCCGGCGCAAAGAAAAATGTACCTTAACATTAAACAATTTAGTGTCGGAATGCGACAGGGAACCCGTCAGTCCGTGTGCAACCAAGCGATCAACGATATATGCGTGTTTTAGAAATAATTATAAGGTAGTCGTTAACAAAATATCGAAAGATATAGTTTGGTGTCCATCGCCTGTGGGAAGCCAATGAACCTGAAAAAAAAATGATTATTTATAACTTTTTTTGTCTGAATGAGGGTTATTTTGGTTTGTTTTTTTTTTTTGTTGTAGTAAATAAAACTACCGAAGTAATTTGTGAAAATGTGACTACTGCGTAGGTATTTTACTTACGTATCTTACGACTACGGAATATTGTAAAGTACACAGGGCAAATATCAAGCTAAACATTACCGGTTCACAATGACCTCACTTTTTTTCGGAAATCCTATGCAATGCGAGATCAGCTTTTACTGGGTATGTGTAGTGGGAATAGAACGCAAGGTTCTTATCGATTGTTCCTACAATGAACCTCGCAAGTGCCCTATGGCGGATGTGCTACCGTACCGCAGTGTCGCGGTGCAGCTAGTCGTTGGCAGCCAGCGGTTGCAGCACCTCGGCGACGGCGGGCGCGGTGCGCGGCGGCGCGGGCTCCACTGTCAGCAGGCGCGGCTTGTCGTCGCGCGGCTCGTCGCCTGACGCGGCGCCTCCGCTTCCTCCCAGCGACATGTCAGCCAGCGCCGTCAGCACAGTGTCCATGCTCAAGGTCGCGCCACTGTCGCCCTCGCCCTGGATGATAAAACATTATAGTCCAAGATCCGTAGAAGAAATATGTACCCTCATGTGTTATTTATGAAATAAACGGTAGATAATATTGTGATGGACACACTGCAAATAGGTTGCCTAATTAAATCGCGTACATAATGAAATCTTTAGTTCAACTTTTTGAATCTTCATCCCTTATATGTTATTTAAATAAAACTTACACTACTTAAAAGAATGTAAGTACCCAACAGATTCGAAAACGTGAAGGTTGCCAGCTTTCTCCCCAGTCCAAGTGTGTGTTGCCAGGTATAAACAGGAGAGTAAATGTTACTTATATACCCTCATCTGTTATTTAATTGACTTATTAAAAGTTATTAAGTCAAATGAAAGCTTGTTCTATTCTGAATTGAACTGTATTACATGATCAAACTATGGACGATAGATAACTTCTGATGTGCATAAGTTGTCTGAAATGTAATTTACAAAGTGTTTAAACCTTAGTGCTATTTATTAAGCATTTTATTGTATAGTTCTTATGGACCAATGTTGTAACAGTAACAATGTTTTAATCACGTAAGTTTAATTTGGTACTTACAATTGTATTGAAAATCGAGTATATACTTGTACAAATGTAGTATTAAACAAATAGTATGTATAGTACAAATAGTACGCATGTAGTACAAACGCTTTAATGTGCTAAACTTTATATTAGGGGGTTGATCCCGCCATCTTGACGCTCACTACAAATCGATTCCCAAACTATATACATACTTTGTGAATCGATTTGTAGTGAGCGTAACAATGAGGTTAATATAATTCTAAAACTATGAGAACTTATGAAGTGGTCAACCTGGTGTACGAATGGCTGACCATTTTATTTCTTTGACACATATTTCTTTACGGCAAGAAGTATAGATTGTACAATGGCACGAACTAAATATATGGAAAATAAATAATTAAATTTTACAGTTACCTTTTGGGGACTTGGCTTGAAGAAATGTAAATAACAGAAGCCACGGAATCCCTGAAATATAAAAAAAAAATGATTACAAAATTTCAAAACAATAACTTAAATATAAACTGCCCAAGTGCCTTTTGGACGCATTTAATATATCAAGTGCAGGGATCATCCTCATATAACTCAACAAATGGTCATGTGCCATTAACTTAGTTTATGTTTTGTTGAATCTAAGTTGAATACGAGTTATTTATTTATTTATTTATTTATTTTATTTTAGGAAGGCTTACAGACTAACAATCCAGTGTATTAAGAATATAATATTATAAAAAATAGCTAATAACAAGCCTCCACATATAGTAAACAAAAAAACAAAAAGTCGATTAAAAAGACAGTGCAAACAGGTAAACACTATAATATGCTAAGAATCGATAAGTCGACTAGCTATCAAGAAAAAAAGACTGTGCCAAGAGCCGTCTTAAGGTCGAAACACGGGTGCAAAATAAGTCGACATTAAGGTCCCTAGGAAGTCTATTAAAACTAAGTGCACTTCTTATAGAGAACACATTCCGCCTATAATTAGTCATTGCAAAAGGTACATTCAATATTGGCCGTTGACGTAACCCCATCAGATTTGTGCGTAATGTCAGATTAGCAATGAGTTCAGGACAGTCAATGTGAGTTGTGGGATAATAAAAAAAAACAGGTTGTGTAGAAAAAATAAATGGCGTTTGTTAGAAGTTCAATTCTCACTGAAAAATGGCAGGAAATGGCTAATTGACTAATGGCTGGATTTGACTAATTTAGGTCTTGAAATATTTGTGGAAGTCTAAGGAAGGTTTAAACGGTGGAAAATTGTGAGGAAAGTACTATAAATAACAATTTAAGTAAGTAATAAAATCTGTTGCTATCTGTCAAACATTGGATGTTCGTTCGGTCGTCGGTAAGGTGTACTCCTCTCAAATTAAAAAAAACGTCTTTATGTTGTGAACTAATAAATTGATACTAAGGCGAAACGAGTTTGTCGGGGCAGCTAGTCTAAATACAAATGTATTTATAGACAAATTACCTTCCAAACCATTATCTGTGGCTTGACTCCGCGTTCAGACAGCGCCTGCTTCAGATCACGCACTCTTGTATTAGGACTGATGTTGGAAATCTGGATGAAAACAAAATTAATTTTTTTAGAGTTCTAAGGTATGAGAAACAGAGTAAGGGAGGATCCTCCGACCGGGCGGGTGTTGGTCTACTGCCCAAGAGTTGTAATCGGGAACTTGTAAGCGTTCAAATCGCGCGGATAACTTTAATATCGCGATGCAGAACATCGGTCATTAGTTCGTATGTGGCGAGATAGATGTCGCTACAACAAGAGTAATTATTTTTACCACTATTTCCAATAACTACCGACAGCACCGCGTCATTTGACTCCTGACAGAGATTTCAGGCAAAGTTGCCGGAAGATCAGATGTATGACTCATACAATCTGATCATCTGACAACTAGATAAGCGTTCGTCATACAGTATGATAATTAGATAATTTTGGCTCCACTTGCGTACCAGTCAAACGAAATCTTTGAACTATGCAAATAGCGTATGAGTGATAAAGCTAGACGTTGGTCGTCGGGTGCAAGCGATTTTTTAAGATTGATTCACCAGAACTGAGGCCAATTGTACGTCAAGCGAGCATGTGTGTGTATTTCGTGGTGTGACGTCATCTTTTAATAATAATGTTACTGTTCGTAAAAATACAGTCGGTAGATTAGTTCCTGTAACTCACACTAGGATTCCCTGTGAGTTTCAGGAACTAATCTAATGACTGATCTTTACTACCCTTTTATTGGCATGTCTCTTATACCTTGACAGAGAAGTCAATGTCGGGCCTCTGTCGCTTGGGACGGCGCGGCTTGTCGTCCTTGTCCTTGCTGGCAGACTTGTGACTGTTGCGCCGCCGAGCTGAGCGACGAGCCTTGCCACCACCTTTGCCGTCTTCACCCTCTGTAGTATTACCCTGGAAAATATTGCAAAAAGGATACTATAATGGTATGTGCAATGACTTATCTTGTGGCAGCACCAAAGGTTGCACCATTATTAGTCGCAGTCGAGCTGGGCGCGCTCACTAGTGCGAGCCTACACCTGACGCCGAATGCACGCCACTTTTTCTAACGCTAAATTGCTAATTAACATAACGTGCTAAGTTCTAGCGTTTTTTAACTGATCATCTCTGCCTTCTAACATATCCATTGTTACTTGCTCTTCTCTTCATTCCTGTGAAATCTATAACTGTGTATTTCTGCTCTGTGCTACAAAATAAACGTTTTAAAATCGTGAGTGTTTCGTGCTTTACTTCAAGCCTCACACATAAACCTACAATCTCATTAAGACAAAGATCAAATTGACACACAACAGTGTAATTCAATAGCATAATGGTGTAGTTACCTCTCCCTCGCTGTGACTTTTGTGCGAGCGCGTGCGCCTGCGCAGGCGGCGCGGACGCTGCGCCGCGCGCTCTTCCACGTCCGTGTCTACTTCTTTCAGCGTGCATGCACGACCCGCACTGTACGCAATAAAAAAAAAGGTTTCATAAATTAAATTTAATAAATTTAAGCAAGTATGTGTGTTTTGTTTTTGTGCAAGACACGGAAAAATCCTGTGTTGAAAACTCGACCTAGATAAATGTGATTCTGACTTCGGAATTTACTAGGCCAATGATAAACACGCGATTTTCAAGTCAAAACAAACGCAAGTAAATACTTGGCACTATAGTTATAGGTACTTACAGCATCTCAATCTCGCGTAGCTGTCCCAGTATGGGCATGAGTTCCAGACGGCGATTGGACAACAAATGCCACAGAATGCCCGCCGGCCGCTGGCTCATGCGTTGAGTTGATATCACCTGGATACATAAACTTTCGTTACTATTCTGTGAGCCTGCTAGTTTTGGTTTAAGTTTGGAAATACCTTGGGTGTATGAAAGTGTCAATAAATTAAACTAGAAGTAACGAATTGACTCTCCTACTGACATACAGGTCTAGAAAATGACGAAAATTAAGTGTACTAAGTCATGGTAATGTTTTTGGTTATGATACCATACGTTTGAAATTTGAAATAAGTAGAGGTTTTTTTTGCCATAAATTTGTAATGGTAAGTAAATTAATCAAGAAAAGATGACCTATAGGTTTTTGTGTAAACATTAGTGGTCTCACCTATGATCATGGAGTTATACATACATACATACAAATAGGACACAGGGATTTATAATAAACTGCATAATTTAGAGCCAGTATCCAACTTCACTCAAGGCAAAATATTCTGAACATACCTGAGTTGGTGTGATAATGATATCGATGGGAACATCATGCGGTCCAAACAGATCGGCCGGCAGTGTGTCGAACACCTATAATAGAACAATACACATTAGTATGACGTCGAAAACTATGTACTCAAGAAGTTTACAGTTGTACGTGGCGTTTTAAACTTATTTGGCAAAACTTTACAGACATGATGAATGGAAAGGAAAATTTCTTAATAGCAGTTCTTGCAACTCTCGGGCTTTAACCCCGTGATCACCTGATTTTTAGGTCAGATTTTTGGCTACTACACATACACATAATGTACGCTAACTATGATTAATTAATTTTGAAAGATCAAACGGAATTATTCAATTAGTATAATAATATACACTAATGTACAGACGCCAGCAATTCAAACTACCCCAAACTGTAAAGTTTTCCCATTTCAACATATACCTACCTTATTCTGTTTGTAATTAGGTTGTAAAATATTCAAACAAATTTTACACAGCTCGATGTGCTGGCCGGCCTCTATACTTTTATGAACGTCAATTCAATTTTACTTGTATTTTATAAACATTATAAAGTTTCGCCAATTAATTTTAAACTGCCCAGTATCGATTTTGTTTAATATATTAGAGGTTTTCCACATTTATACTAAATCCGATATTAATTTTCTAGTTGGTTAATATGTAAATATTAAAATAACAAAATAATGGTGTACATAAGTGTTTTCTAAATACGTCGCCTATTGGTGCAAGTAACTACAACACACACAAATATTAAATTATGGAGAAGTTTACTATTAGTAAATAAGGACCAAAGCAGGCGTGACACTTTTAATATCGGCGATTCCTAACTCGCTATCAATGCTCTATTGCGTTTTATAGGAAACTTACTATTTTTATGCATTAAAAAGCGCATTAAACATTTTTGTTTAAATATAAAATAGTGCTGCAATCCCACCTGATGGTAAGCATTGATGCAATCGTTGATGGTAAAGCGCACTAGTTTGTTAAGAGCCTATTCACAATAGCCTTGAAGACATCTATACCTTATTTGTAAATAAGATTAGACATTTAAACAAATCTATTTTAAGTCTTTCAACCGATTTTGACTTCTATTACGTTAGTGGCATGAGAAATGGAAGCAGCTGTAAACAATTGTGTATCCGCCTTTTTTGCTTATAACACCATCCTTATAACTACGGAATAGAAGTTAAAATCGGTTGATCGAACTCTAAAACGGTTAGTTTAAATTTCTAATCTTATTTCATTTGAACTAAAAAATATAATCAGGACAAGAAGACCGCAGCAGGCAAATTGTTCCTGAATTTTGATGTACGAGGTGAAACGCTTATTCCACATTAAAGAATAAAGATCCCGAAAAGCGGCTCAATCGCTAAACGTAGATCCTATAAGTGTCACGTTCGCTTTTACTATTTAAGTCAAATTAGCCGGTCGATTCAGTGAAAATCACTCCATTAGAAACTTGAGAGAAGTGAACTGTCAATGACTATAAGTATTAGTATGGAATGACAGCTCAATACTCCCTCACTTCACCTAAATTTTGACAGGGGGATTTTTACAGAATATCACAGCTGTTATTTCTGGAATATGATATGTGAATAAACTTCTCCACAATTTTATCTTTACCTGGCAATCGTGCACAGTAGTGGCGACCACTGTGTTTGGCTTGATGGCTTTCATGTGCATCATCAGACCGAACTCCAGGTCGCCATAGCCTATACAATACATATCATAAGATACAGTCTATAGGGAGGTAACGTAGAGGCATCTATGTTTTTCGATATACAATGGATTTAATATTGTAATAAAATCCCTTATGCTTTACATTTGGCTTTTCACATCACATCGCAAGTTGCGTAAGTGCATATAGCTTGCAGCATTTAAATATTATAAATAAATAAACCAATAAATTATTTTGAAAAAAAAAATGCAGATTCTGGCAGAGCTTCTAAATAATATTTAAATAAGTAATAATAATAATACAATAAAATATGAAAGTTACAATACAAACTAATAAAACACGAAAAAAAATACTTCTTACCTCTTCCCTTGCCGATGCGGTATCCTTCCTTGGATACTGCGACTGATCCCATGACGACCAAGTCTAGCGAAACGGTGTCTTCAATGCCTGAAGACAAAATTAAACATTCTAAAATATCTTTTAATGGCGCTAGAGGCTGAATGTAGTAGGTACCTACACTTGTAGAAGTAAATTATGTCAAGGGTTTGATTGTATATGTAATATTTCTATGGTCTACAGTCCTTCAATGTTCACAAAATACCCGTACGTAAGCTTGACGCAAACGTACCGTCGAAACGTATGTACAATAGTAAAATTTGAATTCTATATTAATTTTGTCAGTTTTCTGAATTTATTATGCTAGCCTCATTACTTTAAACCTAAACGCTGTAGAGTAGTTGTATTTTTTTTTAATCGTACTAATTAGCGTAACGCTTTTATGTTCAGAATTCTGAAAATTATGTAACAATTTCTGTTGTTCGTCGCGCTAGAAAAAGGTGTTCACATTCATGAGAAATTTCACCCTCTGCTGGAAAGATGCCAGTGAATTCAACCTAAGCTAGAATCATCGATACACATTAGTGCGCTTATGTAATACTGTGCAAAACCGTTGCCTTATTTTGATTTATAGTCATCCTAGGTACTAATATTATAAATGAGAAAGGTAGTATGGATGTTTGTTACTCTTTCACGAAAAAACTAGGTAGGTACTGAATGGATTTTAATGAAACTATACAATAATATAGCTCTTACGTCAGAATAACACATAGGCTATATATACATATTGAATTAATTTTCCAAAAGATAAGTTTAAAATAAATAGCAAAAAAATCTGCCATCTGCGAGCTATTCTGGCGTTCTTATCCTGCGCTGACGATGTCACGGGCGCCAGATAGTCTACAATAAAATTAATTAATGATCACAATGTGAGATTAGTGGTAACAATACTAACCACTTTGTCAACTTAGTTTGAAGAGAAATGTATGGCGGAAAGATAGGTCAGGCCGATACAAATAATATAGGTACAACTTTTATTTTGTTTTAAGCCTTAATAAATAAATACACTCCATTGGTGTGCGTCCTATTATGCACTTGCCAAGGTCGCCATCTTTTAGCGAAGTAAGCGTTAAAAGTGGTTCTGAAACCTTTCAGAAGGTCAAATCTTTTCAAATCCCACACACTATCAATGTTTATAATAGAATGCAAATGGCTTGTATTGTGTCTGGTATTGAAATATACAAATTCGTTACCAAATTAAATATTGCTTTATTATGAGTATATTATGTCCTTTAGCTAGGTAGGTAGGAGAATGATATATAATACTAGCGGACATCACGCGTATTTTCCGTCACTTTTATACTCATAATACAAAGAAGAAGGATTTGTTCTTCTTTGTATTATGAGTATAGAAGTATTATACTTCTATACTCATATTACAAAGATGATTTGTTCTTTGTAGGGATTTAACTCATAAAGTACAGAACCGATTTTAATTTTTACGAATTCATCTATGCTATCTATAATAGATAGCATAGATGAATTCGTAAAGAGCAGACTTGAAGTTTATACGGCGAAGGAGCGTAGAAAGCCATTACGGATTTTGACCACTGGGCGACCACTAGCTAATAGATATAATTGATCAAATGATATGGGAATACTGTAATATACTATGACTCATTTCTTCTTCGATATAAGAACTAATAAACAGACATTTTTTTGTTGATGCAAGGTCAAGTCTGAACAAAAGAGCCGTCCATACTACGCACCTGTTTACTGATGATGTCATGCTAGTACTACAATAAGTCTGAAGGCAAGTTTAAGTATAGTAGGACAATCGTTAAAGGGGATATTATGTCGGGGTAGCTAGCGAAATTCTAAATTTCTTTCATTTTTTACTATGAGTACCTTATAAAAATTGGCAACAGAACAAAACAGTAAATAATTTCCTATTTATCGTAATTTATCTTACGCCTTAAAAAAAATGGAGAATAGAGCTACGTGGTATTGGTTGGTGTTGAGGTCAGTCCGTCAGTCAGTCAGTCAACGCAAACTAAGCCGTTGGTCCCGGCTGTAATTTTTAGGTCCTTGACAGTCGTTAGTTACTGACTTTTCTATGGGCTTCTGACACCGACTCAGAAGACCGAATGTCTGACAACCAGTTTTACCGAAGGGAATCCTGTTATGCAGTTACTCGGTTTGTGGAGGTCAGATCGGCAGTCGCTCCATGTAAAACACTGGTATTTAGCTGCATCGGTAACACTGTAAGTCGACACTACCATAGTTGGGAAAAGCCTAGAATGAGTTCGTTATATGACCTTTATAAACACAGACATAAGCTTCAAATTTAAGTAATTCCGGAACATGTATTTACTTTTTCTCCAAGTATGTACTTACCAATAGGTTTTCCAAATGACTCCATTCCGTTACGTGAGACGGCCTTCCTGATGGCTGCTGGGCCAGTCTCTCCTTCAGGCAGCTCAAGCCGGTTGAGAAAGCCCTTCTGCAGACGAGGAACCGGCACATAAAGGGTCTTTTGTTGCTCCAGGCATAGGACCCTGGGAAATAAAGGATTATTTGTACTTTTAGGTTGAAAACCACATCATTAGGTACAAAAGAAGAAAGAAGGAATGGCATATATTTGGGACACGCAAAGGATATTTAACAAGAAACTACAACATCTAAAGAAAGAAATAAAAATGCGTTTATTACTATTACAGCAAAATAAATACACCTTAAAACTATAAAATACAAAGATTACTTATAATGAAGTGCCTCAGCTCAGCATAACATCAGATGAGAACACAGGGTGTACTATCTATCTGGCGCCGATTTTCAGCTGCAACCCACGAGTGTCATACGCAAGATTAACAAATACTTACATAAGGGATTAGCGTTACAAATTAATAATTAATATTCAACATGTGTAAAAAAATAAAAGTACACAGTAGTCACCTCTCCAGGTTGATACTATATTGTTTATGGTTTTGCGTTTGGACAACTAAAAGACCTTACAAGCGAAAATGCGACCAAGGGATAAAGATTCACTAGAATGTTGGTCGACCTATATTGGCGACTGTATAAGCACAGTCTAAAAACATACAGTCGTCCGACGAAGCCGTCTAGACAGGGCAATCGTGCGGGGTGTGAGGGGCGAGACGCGGGAAAGCCGCTCCCGCACTGCCAACAAAACGATGTTCGTAGTGCGGGAGGTACTATTCGAGTCTAACACGTGTAGAAGTTGTCGGCATTTTTCCGAAGATCAAAGGCGTCGTGCCACTGTATTAATATTTATACTGTGGTATAAGTCTGATGCTTATTACTATTATTCTAATGTAATGCTGTATTCAGAAGCTGTTGGTTTACCTTTAATAAATAAATAAATAAAGACACTGCTAGATTAGTCTAGCGGTAGTGGTAAACGTAGATGTCGGTACCAAAGGTACACTTTCACTTAACTCTTCGGGGAAAACAAGCATGATAAACCAAAATCAAGTCATTTGTTCAAATTAGGCTAGGATCAGATTTTTTTTAACGCCTGCCATTAACCACTTCTGAGTGGTTTTGCTGGGAAGAAGAAGTGGCGAAACAAACTCCGTAGCAAAAACCCTAACTGGCCCTAAATTAGTCATTACTGTGCAAGAATGTTAATATGCTTCAGGTATTTGGTACGTTTTTACTATCTATTTGCTAAATAGTTATTTATAAGAGTGTCACTTTCATTGAAGATGCAAAGGGAATTGTACCTATTTATACGTTTATTTTTGCGTGTAAGGTGTAATCTTTGTTGGAGATCCAAATAAATACAAATACACAGTTGTCTAGCAAAACCAATCAAAGGAAAATCTAGGTAAACTGAACAATTGCAGTCTACAATTCAACTTTTTAATTTCAAACTAATTGAATAACAATGATGAGAATGGAATTTACAAAGATATACAATATCGTTTAGAGTTTGGACCTCCTAAGCACCATGTAAAGACATAATACGTACGGTCTAGTTAGTTCGGTTCTGTATCAAATATAGGCGATTCGTTTGCCATCATTATTAATTGTCATTGAGGTAGTTAATGGAAAATCGTTATAACTTAAAATTTTACTAGATACACCACAAATACTTATTGTTGTTGAATGTGAACACAAATGTGTGTGATTTAGGAGTGAAAGTCATGCGTGAATCATAATTAATTTTCTTATCAGGTTGAAATAACTAATAGGGTTACTGTCTCGATATCTATGTATACATATGTAAAGTTAATCTTTAAACTTTGTTGTTGCTTATCTACATTTGACAAAAATCTGTCTGGAAGTGCATGTTGTTAAAATTGCAAATATTTTTAAGGGTCATCGGTCAGTATCTGGCTGTTTGTGTACTTGAATTTACTTAATTGTGAACGTACTCACGAGTCTGGCTTAAAGATAAATTCCTAGTGATGGCGAAATGTATTTATAAAGAAAGTAAGTAATACAAGTAGGTAGGTATAAGTGGGTACAATAAAATTGTGACATAATGTATTTGGTGAGCCACACATGCTTGTATTTATTAGAACAAATATATCAAAACAAAAATATGCCTTGCCCACTAAAAGCCGTAACACCAGTGTTATACACTATAAGGTCACTTTTTACAGTTCACACTTATTAAGCAATGCGTTACATATTCATGCAGTCTATCAACGATAAAGCAATCGTCAGGATATTAATTAAATACCGATTGTGTAAGCGTAAAGTTACTATTTACCAGCTACTCGCTTCAATACCTCACCCCAGTTAGTAAAACAGTAATTTTAAGTAAATTTTAAACAAACTTATCAATAGTTTTCGATAGCCTCGTCTATCAGTCAATAGAGACAAAATATTTATATACTTAATTTCAATTAATTATAGTCGGAAAATATTATCAAACCTCACCTTAATGGTGAGGTTCTTCAGAAAGGTCAGGTGCCTAGTACTGGCAACCAATGTGTGAATGACAACATGTATGTAAACGAAGTTTGTAAGATTCGTAGCGTATGGCGCTCTGTTGTACCTGCCTATCCCTATAGGAAAAAGGCGTGAGTGTATGTAGGAACGAATATCCTGATTCGATCAGGAGCGATAGGATTGATCAATAAGCATAATTTTCCCGTTTTTGTTTTATACTAGATTGTTAATAAGATAATCATGTTGTAAAAAAATACATAATACACAGGGTGGAAGGGCAGGGAAGGGAAAGGAAAGGGGTCGACGTACATCCGAGCACTATTTACCATTCACCATTCAAAATCTCTACATCATTCTGGAAAGTTAAAACTTTTTTTTGGCTTTTCTTAACTTCCAAGTTTTATATGCACGCGTAGCATGACGTGCTTAGTTCTTTTTACTAGCCCAGTCGAATTAGGATTTCACACGGAAATAATTTTAAGTAAGTACAGCAATTTTCTAAGCTGACACCAGATTAGTGACATCCTACACGTAAAGAAGAAGACTACAAAAAGTAACTTACAAAAAACAATAGTTTACTACCAAAGTAAAAGAACCTTCATCGTGCGAGGAAAAACTCTCTCAATGATGTTGTGGGTTAAGAAGTCATTTATACTTCCCGCAACAGGACAAAATATTTAGCATTCTACCGCTCATTGTACATTTCACGACACTAATTTCATAACGTAAGCCCCGCTTCAGCGTACTGGATCAAACTAGTAATTACGTGAAAGTGGATACGCCTTGTTGGTTAAGATTAACAATCGTATTAACAAACAAACGTACCAAATTATTGTACCTTCCAGCTGTTGATTTAAGATAATTAATAGTTTAAATCAGGAATTATTCACCATTCTATTCTGCGTGTCCCTATAGTTCTCGCCGGGACAATAAAATTCAAACTATTCAAAGCATAATATAATGATGTTCCTGACTAATCCTTCGAAATACAAATGTAAAAGTTTTTGACGATATTTAGATGTTGCTCTTATCCAGGTAGTAGGTAAGTTCCCTTGGGATAATCACACTATATCAAGTATAATCCGTGTCAAATTGTATTTATTTCTGATCATCAATTAATGTCCTAAAAAAAATAATCATTTATTGTAATCATCTCATCATCATATTCTGTCTAGCCTTTTCTCAACTCTGTTGGGGTCAGCTTCCAGTCTAACCGATTCTCCGATCTATTTGACCTCCACAACCCAGTTACTGGGTAACGTGATACCCCTTGATTAAACTGGATGTCGGACTTTCGGGATGCAATGGACTAATTACCTATATTTCAAAAACAAAATCGTAAGTCACACCGTTACCGTAACATGCCCATTACTTATAAGTTAACTAAATAACAGTTAGCAGAACGTATACATTTTCAGCGGGCTGCTACGATTTATGTAATAAAGCAGAAAGTTATAAAACATTATTGAGTATGGAATGCGTTACCCAAGATATTGGTCATGGGTTGCGTAAGTAATCATTGTACCAGACTTGGGCACTCTGGTTTCCTACTTGCATTTTTAATAATACAAACAATATTATTCCTATCAGAATTAATTTGTTAAATTAGATTTTTGCCATTACTTAACATTTTGACCGCCACAGGGTAAACCAAAATGAGCCTGACACGCAACGCGTCCCAAATACATGTGTCAAATTAAAAGATTTCATTCGTAGTTTGGTGCAGGCAAATTTTTCTCTCTCGTAAAGACAACAGAAAGGATTTTAATTAAACTTGAGTGTTAAAGCCTATACTAATGCATCCGATGTACGAAAGTAAATAAGAAGACACATGCCTATGTTAGAATCGTAGCAGGTGTCGTTCTGTAGTTTTTGCCTATCCCTAAAAGAAAAAGATCGCGAGTTTATGTACTAATAGGTAAATAGGTCTAAATCTTATCAATATTCACACGCGGACGAAGTAGCGGGTGGCCACCCGCGACTTCGTACTACCTCCAGTTAACAAAAAAACTAATGTTAGAAAATTGAATGGTGTTGACAGTCGAGAAATTCCACTGTTCAATCGTAAATAACATTCAACTAGTACCTACCTATTATAGTTCGCCGCTTGTCACCATTATTTTGTAGCTCTGTTTCAATCTCGCGCTCCAATTGAGAAATTTATTGGCTATTAGAGAAATCCAATCAGTACACCCGGCCAGGGATTTTTAACGTTACTTGTGGGAGTTTGTGTCTGTGTTTATAGTCAATAGGAACAATATTGTAAAACAAACAAAGAGAACGTAATTAGTACAAATACTTAAAGGGCTTATTCTAGACAGTCTTCTCATTATATTTGTAAAAATCAATAAATAATATTCATAAACAGCAAAATTATTAGCTTTCGTTTATATCCCAAAAAGTCACCCAATTTATGGAAATTACTGTACAGGCTATTCATGAATCATGACTAGTGTTCATTAATCGTCATCTCTCTCTCACGTTCGCGTGATCTCGCTCAAGCTGCCCCGCCTCCAACAGCTGTTTTCGTTATTTAAGTTTAACTAAATAGTGGCATATTTAAAAATTGAATTTCGTTTCGTTTTACGTTGGATTACGCAAAAATGACCAGTAAAAGTACGGATACAGCTCATTTTTTTGTACTAATTAAAGAATATGGGTGTATAATTATCAATTGCTTCAAAAACGGTGAAGGGAAACATCGTGAGGAAACCGGCATGGATGAGAGATATTTCTCAAAGGTATGTGAAGCCGAGTCAGAGGTGCATGGGCGGCATAAAACTCTGACACCAGGTTAGCTACGAATAGAAGAAGAACCGGGACTAGTCTTTTTATTCTCGTTTCGTTATCTTTCTTATACATAATGGAAAGGAAATCGATGCACATCGGGATAGCATGAGTTCAGTACACGATCTGTATGCCAATTATTATTCCCGCAATTAAAAACATTTTTAATTTACTACTAGATTAACTAGATACTAGATAGATAGAGAGACATTTGAATGTCAAAAACTTGTCAGAAATAGTTGTAGTTAGACGTAGTTTTCTCAGATTAATTAAGACTGTGGATCTAAATGCGAACATTCTTAAAAAGTGAAGTTGCCTCTCCAGTGCTGAAATTTTCGCCGGTATCTCTTTTATAAGCTTTTCCTGGTGTTCTTTATTTTTTAATGAAAGAAGTGCCTTACTTTCTTCTAGAGGTATCTAATAAACTTACCAAGATTTTTACGATGTAAACATCAGAAAAAAAAACTTCAATATTGGAAAAAAATGGGATGATAAATTTCAATGCTGCTGTACATAATCATGTTCACGAAGTTGCTATTACCCTGTATGTTTCGTAAGTTATTAACTTAAGTGAATTTCGAATGCGTTTTCTAAGTATATATCAATAATGTTCAGCGCATCCATTCCCTTAAGTCTGTATGTTATGGCTACGAACGCAGAGGGCGTTGACTCTGTTAATAGATACACGCAGCAATGTTGTGTTAAATATTGCGTTCGATCATAGTAACAGTGAAAGTCAATAACATGTTAGATGTCAGTATTTTTAAATACTTCTTTCGTCACTTTCCGCCAATAAAACTGTGAAATCAGCCGAAAACTTGATGTGATTCTTTCAGTTACGACTATTTAGGCGTTTCGGTGAGACACCTCTATGCTGTAGTCTAAAATTAACCCTGTATTATACGAGTTCTGGAATGTGTCCCGTGCTCGCCGGCTAACTCGAATCAACTGTGCACTAGAGGTGAGGCATAAATATTACATTAGGTATGTGGATTAGGTATTTTTCGATACGAATCCCTACCTAATCCAAAGGATCGAGGATTAGGTATGACACAAAATATTCGTACTCAGAAAATATTCCGTACCGTACAGTAAAAAAGACAAATAATATGTCGTTTGAGTGGTTGGAGAGTAATCCTACAGTGAACTTTTGACAGTGCAAGTGCATCATGCATACATGACACAAATATTTTATCATAGTAAGTAAGCAAAAGTATTCAAGTTGACTTTAAGTACCGTTTGCACAATAAAAAAACGAAATATAAACCAAAGTACCTAATCCATCGTTCCACAATATATCAGAAACTGAATGTCCAAACTCCATGCCGAATATTTTTTACCCAATCCACATACGATAAATAATATCGTAACAGGCCAGCGACTATATTGAATAAATATTCGGATTAGGTAAATGGATTAGGTAGTTTTAAATACTAGGATTAGGTGGATTAGGTATCTTTTTTACCTAATCCGACCCATGTCTACTGTGCACGACGCGAGATAAAGGTATCGTTTCAAATCCGCGAGACTGGTGCGATTCTAAGCTGTGAGCCGTCAATCACCTAGCGGCGCGGAACGCACCGACTGCACGATACAGTGATATAAGAGGTACAAACGCGAGCGCTATGTACACTCTAATTTCTGTCGTGCTAGACTTTCTTCGCGATCAAAAACTTATATTTTACTCATTGTGACAACTAAAGATTAAAAAATAAATAAAAAAATCGCACTTGGAAACAGTAACGTCCCTTGATATATTTATGCTAGGAAGATCGATAAAGCAAAAATTACTCCGTAATCAATCAATCAATCGATCTACTTGTGATTAAGTACTTATCAGATGACCCTGAACCCATATCGAAGATTTCTTGGAAATTGACAACTGAACAAACCTGCATATTAATTTGTACTCAGTCGCTCTAGGTCGATAGTAAACTGTGTTGGCATTTGATGTTGATACTTGCGGTCAAGTCTTGACTTCCTTGGTCAGACTTTCATCAGTACTTCAGTTTACTAAACAATTTATCAGATTTTCAACTTTATAACACAGAAATTACAGAGATGTTCAATTGGGAAAATTTTACAGTTAGGGATGAGACACAATAAAAGTTCCTTTGGTTTTGACAGTTTATCGTTGGGACATTGTCAACGAACAACTAACTGCTGAAGTTTAAATGAGAGGCAGAAAACAACATGAATTCAGTGTCCCTCGGAAACTCTCGATCCTGACCGTTTGGTCGAAGACCACAACGAGTCGCAGTTCTCTTTAACAAAGTCTACTAACCTCACAGCCTCTTGCGGCTTATCAGGGTTGACTTTCACGGTGCTGGCATTCTTGAACACATCCAGCTCAGCAAGTTTGGCAGCGGCCTCCGGAGCACCCTTGAAGTTCGGGATCCTGTTGTACACTGGGCGCGGGAACATAGCCAGCCCATTGGTCTCCAAGTGGCGCCATACCTTCAGCCGGAACGAATGCTTCGTAATCTCCTCCAGCACCGCTTTCTTGGCTGAAAGTGTAGTGAGAGTATTTTTATTGCGGGTTACTGAACTCTTTTTATTTTGTTTTCCTAGTGAGTGAACACAGAGCGTAGGTAGATTGTTGGCAAGATGTGTCGATGACAAGTTGTCGTTCGGGCGAAAGGTTTGAATAATGAAAGGTTATAAAAGCAGTTTTATATTCTGTACTAGCTGATACCCGCGGCTTTGGCCCTGGTGGATGTCTGTTATCGCGTTTAGCTTCCCAGACGGCTTATTTTCCGACAAATATCATTATATTTTTGGCAATGTATACAAAAACTTGACCAATTATATACTTAAACCTTCCTCGAGAACCATTCTATCCATTAGTGAGAACGTCATGGAAATCGGTGCAGTAGTTTTAAGTGTATCGCGAACAGGAAGGCAGGCAGACAGACGCGGCGGAGTTTTGTTTTATAATATGTAGTGAAGTGATAGGTAGTGATCGGATTACTATGCGGTGCAGCATGGCTAGGACCCTCACAAGTTGAACTGACTAAGTATCTGGTGAAGATTCCAGGAAGTCGGTGGTCGACAGTGCTGATCGTTGTGCAAAACTTCGGGAGAAGCCTATGTGTACCAGTTCTTCTAGCTGAATTGAATAACGAATGAATGACGCCACAAACCTCTTCGACCGAACTTGTTTTCATAAGAAAAATGTTTTCAATTGACATTTCCACCAACGAATAAATTGTGATTTCAAAATTAGGTCACAGCGATAGCTAAAAGAAAACCGAATACTTATTTAAAATAGTACGCGACGTATATTTATAAAACAAATTTATAAACTAAGGTAAATGACCGTTGTATTAACAGTTGGTACCTATGTTATAACGTAGAGTAGTAAAACGTAACTTGCTAAGACGCGTTTTGTCGGGAGTACTTAATACCTACCTACCTACATCATTATAATTCTGTACCTACGTTATTTGTACCAATGTATTTAGTTGCGACATATTATTGGTCTGTGAACTAGGTAAGTACTAATTAGTTTTTCAAGTAAACGTTGGATAGGTACCGTAACCTATATCGATGTCATTATAAAGGCTATGTTAAAAATATTTTTTTTTTTCGATGTTCTTTGCTCAGGTGTGTTCGCGAATCAAGGTAAAATAGGTACCTACTTACTAGACAATTTAATAAAATTAACGATTTGCTTTTATTATGCAAAAACGAGGCGAAAACTTCTGTTCTTTTTTAGGGATGTGTACTCAAAGTTTTAAAGGGACCCCCTATTACTAAACTGCCGTTATCTGTCTATCAACAGGCTGTTCTCATGAACGGTAACAGATATAGGTACGTTTGAAATTTCCACAGTGTGAACTTCTATTGCCGCTATATAAAAAAAAAAAATATATCAATTCAATTTAAACGAGTGTATGATTTGTCATAGCAAAAGTTTATATTATTATGGAGGAGTGCAGAAAGCTAAAATGGCGAGTTTCAACTCAGCGACCACTAGTCATGATTAATTTATTTATTACTCTTGGGAATAATAGCGTTCTCCCATAAACGGTGACTGCCGTTTATGACTTCACAAGAAGAGACCAAGAGACGCTAAATCAATATTATAGACCGATAAATATATTTCAGAACTAGCTTTTGCCCGCGGCTTCGCCCGCGTGGATGTCGAACTTCCGCCCCCTATGTTTTCCCATTAAGGGTTGAATTTCCAAAAATCGTGTTTTAGTGGATACTTATTCTTAACTAAGAAGTCCCCTTCAAGTTTCATGTCTCTAATACCAGCGGTTTGAGCTGTGCGTTGATATACATATAAACGTAATAATTTTAGCATAAGTAATAGGTACTTCCAGATAGACTACTTTCAAAGTTGATCCTTCCAGTATGTACGCAGATTTCTGGAACTACTGACCCGGGAAAGAGCGCCGTACAACTGACCATGTGTAACAAAACAACTGAGACTAAGATCAACCTACCCAGGCGTATTGATTACAACCGTACCAAGTCCATCCCAATCCCTATAATAGTTATTGAACTATGCGTGCACATACAGACAGACAGACAGACAGACAGACAACCATTTACTGATTGCATTTTTGGCATCAGTATCGATCACCAATAATCCTCCAATATTAATTTTGAATATATATTCAATGTACATAATTATCTCCGTAGTGTGTGATAGTCCATTGAACTGTATGGCGAGCGATATTGTATCTTATATATAAAATTCTCGTATCACAATGTTCGTTCCCATACTCCTCCGAAACGGCTTGACCGATTCTCATGAAATTTTTTATGCATATTCAGTAAGCCTGAGAATCGGCTACTATCTATTTTTCTAACCTGTAAGTGATAAGGGGTGTTCACCCCAAAATTTATTTTTTTATTTTTTTGATAATTTTTATTTTTTTTTATTTTTTTATTATGTGGCATCAAAAAATACATACAACTCTAAATTTGCACTTTTTTATCACCAACCCTTGCTTTATAATAGTCATAGCAGAACTTCTAATGACTTTATGACGAGGAGAGGGAAGGGGGACGGGAGTGGGTGGGGGAGAGGGGGAGGGAAGCGGGAGGGGGAGGGGAGTCGGAGTGGGGAGATTGTGAGAGGGGGAGGAGGAGATTGTGAGAGGGGCGGGAGGGGAGGGGTAGTGGCAGGGGAGGGGAGGGGAGGGATGGGGAGTGGGACAGGAGGGAGGGTAGGACAAAGAGAGGGGGTGGAGAAGGGAGGGGAGGGAGTGGGAGAGGGGGAGGGGAAGAGGCAGGAGCCGGGAGGGGTGAGGGGAGGGGAGAGAGGGGTGAGGGGGGTGTGGGAGGTGTGGGGGAGAGGGAGGGAGGGGGAGAGGAGTTGATAAAAAATGCTATGCAATAGCTTTACCGCGGCAGTCTCCGAGTGCTACACGTCATTTTCTCTTTTTTTTTAACCATTCAATCACAATGTGCCACAGCGAAGCGTGGCAGGGTACAGCTAGTCTTAAGATAAAATATTATAATATCTTAGCCGTGTGCAGCGCCCCTTGGTGAACTCCACTGCGGGTGACGTAACCTACGACAAACTTATTATTTGCGGTTGGTACAGTAGTCGGGTCTAGGGGTTGAACCGCAAAATTAAGTTTGTTTTTTATTGTATATACTTTTCCGGGATAAAAAGGACCCAGTGTTGTGCCCAGGATATTAAAGAATAAGTAGGTATACCAAGTTTCATCGTAATCGAACCGGTAGTTTTTGCGTGATACCTGAACATACAGACAGACAGACAAAAATTTTTTTAATCATATTTTTGGGTTTGCTATCGGTCTAGTAACACCCCTTTTTAACCGACTTTCAAAAAAGGAGGAGGTTCTATGTTCGTGTGTATGTATTTTTTTTTTTTTTTTTTTTTTTTTTATGTATGTTACCTGATTTCTCCCCCATTTGTGAACCGATTCTTGAAATTCTTTTTTTATTCGAAAGAGTATACTCCCGAGGTGGTCCCATTTTAATTTGGTGAAGATCTGGTGCTGATCTTCGGAGATATGCAACGGAACTCTTCAAAAATAGACGGCAAATCTGTCGTGATTGCTGGAATCGCTTGGATGTTTATTGTTTATACAACATCATGACGTATCATCACGCCTGGTTTGCTCTGAGGGGTACGCAGATGTGTACAATATACCTAGATTTCGACAGTTAGGTATGTTAATTTTCATTTATTAAGGATAACTGGATAACCCTATTATCATGACATGTACTGTTACAATTAACAATATACAGGGTGGCAGGGACATCGACGCACATCCGCTTACCATGGATTCAGTACATGATTCTGGACCCCCCTGCGTTGAAATTTTTCGTCGGCTTTTCCTTAAATTTTACGTCTTTTTCTGCATTTTTTTTTACTGTAAACTGTATATAAACATTATTTTTACCTATTCCAATGAGATTTTTAATTAAGAAATAGTAAATTCACTTGTTTCACTTAAACCAGCAATGAAAGTAAAACTCGAAAGGGCTACCTGATCAGCTGTTTTTCTAAAGTTCATATGCGAGGTCAACACTAGCATAGTAGGTGCCTTCGCTTTTCGCTTTCTACCTAATGCCGACATTCTATTGTCGGCATTTCGGCGAAATGCCGCCACAAAGGACGCCGCCGCACCGGGCGGCGCGCGGTCTAGTCTGTACGATATTTTTTTAACCAGCCATTTCCGAGATGAATGACCTTCGTAATTTCATTTATGGCATCAGGTGCAACCTTTTCACGACGTTTGCGCGTCGATGTCCCTGCCACCCTGTATATTGCAAATATGTGCAAGTATGGGAACCACTAAAAATGGAAAAATAAAAAACTTTTTTGCAAAAAAATTAAACCGACTTCAAAAAAAACACTAAACGGTGTAAAATAACTCTAAATTCGGAAGTCGGTGGCCCATCATGAATAAGACAAAACCACCAAAGCCACAGACTTCCTAATTTAGAGTTATTTTACACCGTTTAGTGTTTTTTTTGAAGTCGGTTTAATTTTTTTGCAAAAAAGTTTTTTTTATTTATTTTTTTGATATTTTCAATGTACAGAAATTTTACTTCTACAGATTTATTATAAGAATAGATAGATATAGATATAGATGGTAGCTATCACTACAATAATAACAGTTCAAGCCGCACGGTTCAAATTGAAAGAAAGGAAGATAAGCCTTTATTTGGCGTAGGTACAACAATAAATAATTGGAAAGGATAAAAAAAAGATTTAGGCTCTCACAAAGACGCACTGTATTTCAATTGCACTCCGACTGCAAGTTTGCTGTTTGAATGCAGCTTAGTACAAACAGCAGTTGGCAGTTTTATTGCAGTTGTACAAACTGTACGGAAACTGCAAATTTGCAGCAAAAATTCAGTTCGTGTGTCTAGATTCTTAAGTTAAGGGACATTAATTAGTAGTTTCCAATGAAGAAGAACCGGTAAGAAATACCACGGAACTTCCTATTGTAAAAAGAATTGGCTTTTGTAATCTGTGTTAATTTGTAGTATGAGCAAACGTAAGATGTCAAAAACTTGTCAATTATTATTGCACAAAGGCACGGAAAATGTATGGCCAGTGCGAGCGCTGGAAATGCATTTCTTGTGTATTTTTTGATCTCATGGAAAAATAAGAAAGAACTGAAAGAAGTTAGAAAAAGTAACTTTATTTTTCTCTAGACCTTTTTTTTACTTTTAAGTGGTTTTAATAGTAACTGTTAAACTGGCTTTTAAATAACGGTAGTATGTACCTATACCTATTACAAATTAGGTTTTTAAGTTTGCAATTATTGCCTTGGGCATAAAGTAATTTAATCATTCAAAAAATATTTTTTGGCGTATTATTTACATTTTACAAAAAATACATAGGTACCGATAAAATACTTAAAATTGCAATGTAAGGTCTACATTTCGCCACGTTCATTACGATACTTGTCGCGCTATAGGTAGGTACCGAACCCTTGAATGCGCGTGAGTGGCAAAGGCCCAATAAAACCGCACAAGCTATGTAGGTATTTCTTGAACCGTAGAATTGTGAAATCGAAATACGAATAAATGTAAATCTGTTGTTAGAAATAAAATATTTCTTGATGACCGAGACGAGTTTTGTTTTATTTGCGATTTTTTGCCCATTGATAGGTAGTTGATTTAAAAAAATACATACATAAACTCTCGCACAGAGCGCCATAATATGCTCCAATTCTTACATTCTTCCTTTTGCTTCGTTTGCATTCATACATGTTTTCATACACACGCCGGTTTCGAGTAGGTACCTACTACGCACCTGACCATTCTGAAGAGCCTCACCAATAAGGTCTATGTATGTCCTTCTAGGACGTCCTCTCCCGGTGTTCCCACTTAGGTACATCTGCCTAGTAAATAGGTACCTACCTTTCGTTAGTCTCATTTCATTCATTCTTTCAACGTGACTAAACCATTTACCTAAGCATGAAAAAATATCTTTAGAATTATTTCAAGTCGCAGAGTTTTAAGTGTATCTACTAATGTCATCATTATGATCTGCTTAACTAAATAAGACTTCTAGTCTATCTATCAGGATTTTGCTGAATAGGTACCAGTGTTTAATCTGCGTGCTGATTTGATAACTCATGACGACGACCCCTTGGTTAAAGTGGTTGCCAAAGTTACGGTCTTCTACCCGGACTATCCGTATCGACTCTGCCTATCTATGTAAGGTGTATTAATCTAGATTAAAGCCTTTCATTATTGCCTAGCTAGCACAAATAAGCTTACGTTGTCGACCTGTGACCGTCAAAATTGATTAATGCGTCAGCCTGCAGTCAGACTGAATGGACATTGCGCATATTAATGGCTAAGATGATTTGAGCTCTCTCCACAAAATTAAAGAGTTGAAAGTGAATTCAGCAGATGGTTTAGTTAGAGCCATAGTAAATCTACTATAAGTTGTATGCGCCAGCCATTGCTGTTGAAGCTAAAATTCGATTCCTCTGATTTTTCTTACAGAAAAAAACCCCTTAGCAATTTTTGGTTTGAATTCTAATTTCCGCGAGTTAGGTATGCGACGGCACCTTAAGAAATTTGAACGGCCCTTTTTTAACATATTTCAACTTTCTTGAGTTACGGATAGGTACCTACAATCATTTGTTTGCGTCAACAAAGTCAGGGCCATTGCCCTTATATTATTCAAGAACTAACCTACCTACACTACTGACTATACACTCATGACGAAAATATACTGTAAACAAAACGTTTTTGTCAATACTATGAGCAGTTTTCGATGAAATCAAATAGGTTGGTAGGTACCAATACTGTATGGCAACTGCACGTATCGGAACAAGAAATTAAAAACCAAACTAGTAGGTACCTATTTAATGTTCATGAATATACCATTATAGTTAGAGTCATAGGTATAATCTTTAGGTAGGTACATCGAAAGTTTATTGATCACGGACGGAATACCTACCTATGACTTGAATCGCGACTATCAGCGACCTTGGAAACATTAGTTTAGTCCAAGTTCAAGTGCAAGAACACGACGCCATGTTTATTTTTTTTAACGAGCCTAATCAAAGCCCATAGACTGTCCAATGCCTAAGTAAAGTAGATACCTACTAGCATCATCTGCCTAGCCATTTCCCAACAATGTTAGGGTACCAGCAATTTACCTGGGGCGTCCAGCATACCTAACCTCCACAATCAAGTGACAGGGTAATACAATACCCCTTCTTGGTTAGACTAATTGTTGAACTTTCGGCTTTCCGACTACCTACTCGTAACAACTGTCAAAGAATGACAGCTGGGATCAACGTTTTAACGTACAGTATATTAAATGGTCACCCAACCAGGGAACTGACCTTAGCAAGCGTAGCTGAACCTGCGATCGAGATAGGTATATTCCTTTAAAAAGGTGTTGTTTCTCGGTCCGCTCTATTACGAATCCTTGGGCTGTAATAGGTGCCGCATTGGGGTAACAACAAATGCCCACGCGTATTAAAATGTTTTTCAACACATTTTCGAGGAAAAATTACCTACTTAAATAAAATTTCATTGTAAGAATCATGAAACAAATAACTTGCATATTTTACTACTACACATACTTACCTACCTTATAAATTTAAAAATAATATCAAAAAGCCATCAATAACAATTATTGCAACTGGTAATTCACTACCTATAATATTATGTGCATAATTATAGGTAATATTTATATTCTCTATAACTAAGAAAATCAAAGCAGTCAAACAACTCATCATCATCTGCCTAGCCTTTTCCCAACTATGTTGGGGTCGGCTTCCAGTTTAACCGGATGCAGCTGAATACCAGTGTTTTACATGGAGCGACTGCCTGTCTGACCTCCACAACCCAGTAACTGGGTAACATGATACCCCTTGGTTAAACTGGTTGTCAGACTTTCGGACTTCTGACTACAAGTAACGACTGTCAAAGATCTACAAATGACAGCCGGGACCAACGGCTTAACGTGCTTTCCGAGGCACGGAGGAGTCTTGGTATGTAATAAATGGTCACCCATCCACGGACCGACCTCGTCAAGCGTAGCTTAACCTTTGATCGACCCATGCGGCTGTTATAATTTAGCCACAAGCTCCTCAAACAACTACTAGATGACTATATTGTATACCTACTTAGTAAACATGTGGCATAGAAAACTTAGTGAGACCCAAGGTGAGGGTGTTGCATGGATGAAATACAACACCTGTGTTGCACACACATACACAGAACATGTTTACTTTAATAGAATTTTGTTACCAAGATTGAAATACCTGTAGCATACAATGTGTTAAGGATTAGGATTTGTTTTACTTACAACATTTCCATAAAGAAAATAATTTAGAATTTTTTTTTTCTATCCAGCCTGTGTTTTAGAATATCTACGCTCAGTTTTTTTTTTATTTTTGCTTAACAGCAAGACAATGATTTTAGCTAAGTGCTGTGTGTGCAGTGCAGCTTAAGAAAATGAAAAGTCTTTGTGCCTTAAGTTTGTTTTCTCTGTCCCAGCACCTTGTTGAGATAGGGTTTTTTTTGTTAATTATTTAGGTAGGTACCTACCCACTTTTTATTGTTTTGTATGTAAGACTAATGTTGATATATTCATAGCCTAATAGAACATTATGTCTATGATTATACAGGCTGGTCTTAGTTTATGGTACCTATTTAAAAGTAAGGGAGTTCTGGGAATATGTTTCGAATGTTTTGTAGGTACCTAGTTTGTTTTAGAAAGGAAGAACATACCAAATGTTTTTGAGTTTGGGATCAGATATGTTTTGTTAAGTTTATTTTGAAGTTTATAAAAGAAATTAAATAAAAAATAATGTGAATGTTCAACAAGTTATGAAGTGGTTGTTTTATTGAACAAAAGGATCTCAGTGACCTTATAAGACAGATTTACAGCTCAGATAACAAAATCACAACACATTAATAAATACTTTTTCTTTCTTTCCATGTTAAAGAGCTTCATTAATTTAACAGGTCCTGAGCGGAAGCCGGCTTCCACCAAACATAAAGTAGTAAATTGTGTCTGGAATTCCGGTAGTATATGAGTCAATTAATAAATTAAGTAGAAAATAATGAATCTGCTAGAAGAAATATTGACAGTCTATAGTTCCAACCAGACAACTTTGTACCTAATGCAAGTGATAAACCGATGCACAAACTTATTAACATACTGATAATGTAAGTTTGTAGACATTCAGATAATTACTTAACGATAAACATACTAAGAAATAACAAGTAAATAATCAGGAAAGCTGACAAACTGATAAATAATTCAACCATGACCTATGCAGCCCACACTTAAATAAAATGTCTCCGATAATCCATAACATGTAGGTAGATACAAAAAAAAATATATATGCTAAAAAGATAACCAAGCAAGAATTCCTTAATTGCACGGTCATATCTATCTTTATAGATAGATGAGGCAACCTGCATAAGTAGACCTTCAAACCGATGATTCAATGCAAATAGAAAATCTAAAATGACCTCACACATAACACAGAGGAGGAACCTCTTAATTAAATATTATATTAATTACTGCATCGCTCCAACTTTCTAGCGTTTTTTCAAGTGACATACCGCCGTAAATTGCGAGTACGTTGTACTCCGCGCTATTCTAATATCTCTAATAAATCAGTTGCATTTTTACAAAAGAGGTGGGCAGACCAGAAGAATGTGAGTCATGCTTCACACTCCAATAATTAAGCTACCCACAGTATCAATAATTGCAAGCCGAGGAAACAACCCAAATCGCGATAATCGATGCACGAAACACTAAAACGCAAGTGAAATTACAGCTGCAATACGATTCTTACAATATTTTTTAACAGTAGCGTCGAAGAAACATAGCAGTTTTCATCACCGATTGTATGCGGGTATTTCGAAATACATGTGCTTCTCTACTACGAAAACATTTTTCGTGCATTTTTTCACGCATCGCAACTACGATTTTCTCTAAATTGGTAAATAAAACAGTGGAATAATGATTGTTTTTCCATTATTTTTTAACTAATAAAAAATAGAAAACTTACTGGTATCCGCGGCCGTTGGCGTACCGTCTCCGTTCTGCATTTTGATAATTTACCGCAATCGGGAGCTCTTCTGCAAGGATTTCGATGATCTAAACGAAAACCATCAAAATTATTTGCAAGATTAAATCCTTCTCCGCCGAACGGAACCGTCACACACAAAAATAGAACGCGAAGTCGCGAATAAAAAACAAATGCCACCAACCTGCCAACAAAAACGCTTTAGAGATGCGCGTACATTACTAAAACATTTGCGCTAGATAAGTCGACTAAATATACTCTTCGCAAATAACGTAGGTGCAGCCTATGGATCGGAGCGACAATCAATGTCCAAATCAAGTTATCACAATTTAACCTTATTTTGACGTGGGAAGATAAAGGTACAAGTACAAGGTTGTAAGAAGAAGAATGCATGAATATAATAATAAATACTTACATAATATGCGTTTCAAATAAGAATAGGAACGTCAATGACCTCTATCTGTCAGATATCACAGGAAAATTACAGTCTACAAGTTTAATTCAAAGACGTTTTTTCATTTTGAACAGTTGCACTTGCAACGGGTTAACAAAAAAACAAAAATAATTGATTACGCGAATAAGGTTTCGGACCTTAGACTATATACCTCTTTCGGACTGTACTTTTAAGTGACATTTGACAGTTAGAGGTCATTGACGTTCCTATTCAAGAAAACAGGCAAAACGTGAAGGTATAAATTATTATTTTGTGTTTTATAGACAAAATGTGAACCTAATGAGAGTTCCAGTTATAATAGCTACATATTACTTAATTTAAGTAAACATTTATCTAGCAGTTGATCTGCTAGTTCCACACTGACCTTATTGTATTTGCTGTTGCATGATACCTTTTCATTCTTAGACTATATACAGCTTGGCAAAAAAGAGTGTGGAATAAATGAGGTCGCTAGTATCGCGCATCTGGCCACCCTGAATACTACGACTTAATAGGTTTGATACTTGTTTTATTTTAGTACCTATTATAATCCCAAAGCTAAGTTCCAAAGCTTGGTTCTGTCTGTCGGATGCTACGCAAACACCATGGAAGGCTTCAATGTCCAGTATTAACAATATTAATAGTGGGCAAATGTGTATAACAACATGTAAAAATGTATACGAAGCAAACGAAGTATGTAAGAATCGTAGCATATTAGCGCTCTGTAGTTTCTGCCTACTAATACTACTGTTAATGTACCTATGTATGTTAAAGTGGGCACTGAAGCCTTGCACGAAAGTGGTGCATTAGGTATCCACAGACAGATATAATCATGCCCTCGAGAGCAGTCTAACCGTAAGATTGTTAGGAATTAACGACAAGTTTGTTTACAGGGATGAAAGAACTCGTTTTTTTTTTTAAGTTTTATTTTAATACCAAAACTTTAGTCAGACGAATCGAACACACTATCATCAAATATTCGATCCCGGAAAAACTCACATGTTGGCTAGAGCTTCCTGCAACTTTTGAAACACTGTATTTCCTAATTCTGCTAAATCACTGCTACTGTCATCTGTGAGATTTATTACTGTCATGATATTATTTTTCTATTTTCATTACAATTATATCCTTGCATGATTTTTTCCAATCTTATTGATGTTTGCAAATGCTTGTTCAGCAGCCACCTTTAAAAACAAAAAATTATCATAAACAATGGTTCTAACATAGCAACTTTAAATATGCACATATAAACTAGGCTACATACCTTTATATCAATGGATCCAACATTGACTGAAGCAATTCCCCATATTAATGCAATTGGATTTACATCACAATGATAAGGTGGGAACTTTCTTCGGGCGACCTTTGAAATGTTTTCCCGGTGTAGAAAAAATATCTTAATTTTTACCTTCCTTAAACATTTTTCTTACTGTGTTGACAGATTTACCTAAAACCAAAAAGATACAGTACTTTATTATAAATTCCCTATTCTTTATCTTCAAGTATCAAATATGGGTATACGAGGCTCTTCAAACTACAAAACATAACCTTAAATTTCAATTTATGTAAACAAGACAAATAGTTACTTAAATCTGTATATCAACAACACTACGCATTGAATACGTTTAGGAAAACTTATTTAATGTACAATGATTTAATTAGGGTAGATAAATACCTGTCCTAGCGACAGTTCTTCGATAAACATTCCCGATATCGGACAAAACTTGTCCCGCTTCAGATTTGGCCAAACACCACAAAAAGACGTGGTAAATCACTGCTCTGATACAACTACGAATGGTTTTATTGATCTTTAATAGTTAATTTTGCAACGAAACTTAATAATTTTGTTAAATCTATAAAAAACGACGAGGATTTACGCTCTTTTGACACATGATGTACTAGCAGTTGACAAATAACACAATGTTGCCACAATCATCCATTTTTAGTTTCAAATGTCACCGCGTCAGACTCTTTTTTGCCAAGCTGTACCTCTATCTAAGTTTTCATTGCTCTTTCTTCTGCATCTTGCGCAGCTCTAGATTCGTGGCAACTTTACAACAAAATAGTATCAAGTATGTTCCCGTTTACCAAAATCCCTGAGTTGATCTTATCGTGGAATCGGTCATTTAAAAAAAAACAAATTACCTATATTCTAGGGCGAAGTTGACAAGAGAAACAAAAAACAAATGAAAACAACCCAATTAAAATAAGGCGGACTAACAAATCAATCAATATACCTACATCTAATCCTATTTCTTCTACTACAAGTGTAGTACCTATAGTAGTATAACTATACTAATATGGCAATGTAAATATGTATATTTAGGACTTGGAATAGGAACGGTACACAAACATATAAGGCATAAGATCTGTAAGGTTATCAAGCAGCTTCTCAGCTACTTACACAATACTATATTGCGTAGGTACCATAATGTTTTACAGGATGTTGTTCAATAAGCACTATCACTAACACTGAAGCAGCTCGTCAAGAACGCTGACGCTCCTTTAATTTTATTAAAAGGTTAATACCTACCCTTAATTAAAACTGTTTACAGAATGTATTTTTTTTTTCTGATAAGTACCTTTAAGTAACTCACAAAACGAGAAACGACATGCAGCAGCTGCAGTTGCACTTAACTTCTCCCAGTATTCGGTATCAGAATACCTAATATTTTATTTTTCTTGATCTATTTAGGTTTGGCACAGTTAATAGGTACCTACTGTTGATTTAAATAAAAAACCCGGCGTCAACATAAACATTTATTACAAGCATACCTAGAATAAAATAAATAAGTTATCTGATGGTTTGGGACATATGGAGCGGGGTGAGCATAAGCTCAAAAGCCGCGTCTTTAAGATTGGCACCACGGAGATTCGCTTCGTGAAGATCACTGCCCGATAAGTCGCAACACTGAAAAAAAAAACAAATATTAAAACAAACGAAGTAGGTAGGTACAGGTAACTGTTGGAGCCTGAAGGGAATGTGCGTATTTGTTTCATTTGCGTATCGATAGGAAAGCGTTTTTATCCTCGGTATGCGTTTACAACAGTTGCTACAAGCTCAAACTGCCTCAAGCACTTTGTACTGTTTGTAGGTGAGGTCTTCTTGTTCGAGGCCGTTTACATTTACACATCTACGTGCGCGTACGTTGTAGGCATTTAATATACCTCCCGACCAACGAACATCGTTTTGTTCGGAGTTCGGGAGCGGCTTTCCCGCGTTCGCCCCTCACACCGCGCACGATTGCCTTGTCTAGACGGCTTCGTCGGACGACTGTAGGTTTTTAGACTGTGGTATTAGGCTCCATACAAATCCAAATAGGACTAGTGTAGCGCCGTCGGAATTGCACGAATAATGGCAACACAATGAGGGGATTATTGACGCATAGCTGCTACGTCCCCTGACAGAGACGTCATAACATCCATTGCGGCGACGCCCGAATTGAAATCGGTGCAAATGCAGCTGCGGCATAATGTGTAGACAGCCTTAGTCGTACGTATAGTTGTTGCAACACACCTTTTTGAACCGAAATCTGTGTTCCAAGATCCGCTTTTAGTTTAATTTATATTGTACCTATGTCACGTATGAGTGTACTGCAGCAAAGTGTTGGGTATTAAAAGGATTTACACCTGTTTGAAATTGTTTGATCCACAAATTTTGGATTTAAAATGGTTTATTTGCAACTCTTTGTTCAATAGCACGATCATCTTGTTCTGTGTATGGGTGTAATATATCTATAATATGTATGTATTTAGAAGTATACATATAAGTATGTTTATCAGGTGTTAAGTACCCATAACACAAGCTCTGCTTAGCTCGGAACTAGATGGCGTTGTGTGAAAAGTTGTGGAATATTTATTTTATTTATTTAGCAATGTTGCAAGTAAGTTAAACTTCATAGTGCAGTAGGATCTTACACTATGTTGTGATGCACCTAATGTAAGTTTTTGTCCAATTTATGTACGATGTTGCCGTGCCCCAACCGGGTTTCATGTTGGAACTTATACCTATGTATAATTAAATGTAACAACAAATGTACCTGCACATGCAATAAACATTTAGAGTTTGAGTTTTATTTGCCTGAGATGAGATGCCTGGGAGTGGGATAGCAAAAGATTGTTATTTAATTAAGATCCGTATTATTTAATTATAAACAATACCTCCAAATCAGCCCCAGCAAGGACGGCGGCCCTTAAATCACAGTTCTGTAAGTTGGCATTTTTCAGTGTTGCCACCCGCAAGTTAACGCCCGTCATGTTACTACCCTCTAGATTTGCACCTGAAAATAATTTGTCCATATTATACAGGGTGACTGGTATTTAGTGACCGATACTTAAACACGTGATTATATTCATGATTTCTAAACTTTCCCAAAGAAACTTTTTTTTTAATCAGCAGGGCTATAGTTTGTCTTTTCATTGTCAGTAACCTACTGGCGTCCTGTTGCACACCGTTACTTTGATGACAAATGGACTTCAAGTTACGGTGACTGTCAGACGGGGTACTGTGCGGTTCGTCACATCTCTGCGAGTGCGCATGACGTCATCCTAGATACACACGGATGATAGAAAACTAGCTGTATGACAGTTAGTTAATGTTGACCACTTTGCCCAGTGATTATCACTATGAAATGTCAACGGAGATACGCAATAAGCATGCTGGACATAGATGCACGCCGGTTGCGAGACCTTTACTAAGGGTCTGCCCACATTAATCGACGCGGAATCGGCTTAAGCCGAGTGCGTACAACCACACGACTCGACTTATCGCTCAGCTAATCGACAAACGGCTCGTTTCTCCTTCGGCCGGCGTCGCGTCGCGTCGTCCGAGCCGAGCCGATCCGAATGGTATTAGTAACACCCTTATTACGTAGACATAAAGGTTTCTTTGACCGGTGTTAGCCGATTCCGCGTCGATAAATGTGGGAGGGACCCTTAATCTTTACATTTTGGAGAGTGTGCACGGGAATTACGTGACTTGATTCCGCCATCACCTTTCTACCATCGGACAACCCGGCGTACGGCGAGTGTCCACCCTTACATCGTTGGCACTCCCACGATTCGGTCAAAGCGTTTCGCTTCGTCGTTTACACCGCGTACATCGAAGGACTGGAACAACTTGCCTGCTGCGGTCTTCCCGTCCGATTATAATTTAGGTGTCTTCAAGGCTAGAGTGAATAGGCTCTTAATAAACTAGTGCGCTTCACCATCACTGATTGCATCACTGCTTACCATCAGGTGGGATTGGCAATCCCACCTGATGGTAAGCAACTATACAATAGAAATTAATTTGAAGCATTCTGGTTCATAATTAGGTCTATTAATTTACCTTTTAAGTTGACACCTTCCATCAAGGCTCTCGATCCAGTTGGGTCATCCATGTTGCAACCTTTTAAATTGGCACCTGTAACCATAAGCAACATAAGAGTCAGTGTTGTGTTTGCATTTAACACCTAGAGGATGAACATCATGTTTATGATTTGGGTAATCTGCTTATACTTTTTTATATATTAAAAAGTTTAAACTCCTAACATTGCTAAGTCTTTAAATTCTCAAAACGAAGCATTTGTCAAATCCAATTTAAAACACTGAAATCCAAATATCAAATGCAAAGCAACCATTCCACACAAAATCGCACTATTTTCGAAAAGTCTTCTTAAATGTCACCTAAAATCAAAGAGATTTAAAATACTATAGAGCGGGCATGTCAAGGAAATGTTATAGAAAAACTTTGATTCCATGTCTCAGTAACGCCATCTAGAATAATATATGAATATTGGAGCGGCAGCGGAGCGTACTACAAAAAACTCATAAACTTGTTTCCAGCAGGACACACTTTTTCGGACGAAAATTTTGTTCGTGATGTCCGGTCTATAGGTATTGAATGTCTTTGCCTAAAATCTATTATAAACTTCCTATAAATTATAGAATTAGACAATTTAATTGATTTAAAAAGGGCTTTATTAACACTTATAAACAAGAAGGTATATAATATTACTCTATTAATGAATGAACCTAGATGACAGATTTTAATTTATTGAGATTCATTGCACAATTTTTAATTGTTTCAACTTTTTTTATTATATTAATCAATGTATTGTAATTATTTGCTTTATTATTGAGTTATTTTATTAAATGTTATCATGTTACTGACTGTGTTACTATTGACTATATTAATAAATACTTGAATAAATATTGACTACTATGTTGTAACATGCATACATACATAAACTCACGCCTTTTTCCCATGGGGGTAGGGAGAAACTACAGAGCGCCATATGCTACGATTCTTACATACTTCTTTTGCTTCGTTTACATTCATACATGTTGTCATACACACACGCCGGTTGCGAGTAGGTACTACGCAACTGACCTTTCTGAAGAACCTCACCAATAAGGTCTATGTATGTCCTTCTAGGGCGTCCCCTCCCGGCGTTCCCACTTACATCTGCCTTGTAAATACCTTTCGTTAGTCGCCTTTCATCCATCCTTTCAACGTGACCAAACCATCTAAGCATACCTACTCTTTTAAATTTTTGTTACTACCTACATCTTCTTTTAAATCACAACGTTGCTTTATCACATCATTCCTCAATCTGTCATTCCTTGTTACGCCACACATACTTCGCAAGGAACGCATTTCTACAGCATTTATTCTACTTTCATGTCTCTTTTGCCACGCCCAACATTCACTTCCATACGACAGTCTTTTAAATAATTGTATGCATAGATGTACTTCACTCCATAAACTGTTACATTATATTTACCTGTGTACAATAAAGAATTTGAATTTATTAATTGACCGGCTTCTGCTTACCTTCCATATTGGCACATAAGGCTTTGACACCCAGCAGCTGGGCTCCCTCTAAGTTCGCATGTGATAAGTCAGCACGCTCCAAACAGCAGTGTGACAAGTTAGCGCCATTCAAGTTGCATCGTGACAAGCAAGCATACTGGAACATAGAAAGTTACATGTTGAATATTTTTTTGTGACTAATAAATTTTTGCTCAATGGTTATTGCTTTCAAATGTTTCATATCACTGGACAATCTTATAAAGGTCATGCAACTTCAAGCAAGACACATTGATCATGGATCGACGGTCTTTCGCATTTTGCCTAGCACAATTGTACGCATTGATGCGACCCACCGCGACGACCGATTGCGTCAAAAGGATGGTCGTTAGTCCATACTTTGATCTCTTTTTGTACAGACAAACCATCGTACACCGTTGTACAGACGCCAGCACGTCAAGTTACCCCAATGTGTCAAATTTTCCCAATCGAATATGAACATTATTCTGTTCGTCATAAAGTTGAAAAACGATCAAAGAAATTTGACAAATAGGAGTAACTTATTTGCTGGCGTCTGTACAATGTGTCTTGATGGTGTTCGGGTCCCATTCCCATTGCAGACAAAGAAGAGGAATGGCATCTGTTGTGGTATTTTGGCAACCAAGCTTCGGGGCTGTAATGCATGGCTTTGTAAAATATATTTTCGAGATAAGTAATTTAATTGGTTATGATGGCCCATGGTTCATATTTTAAATGTTTATAGAGTCGCATCAGAGAGCATTTTGGCTGAAAACTTGAATATTATGTTGAAAAGAAAAAATATCCAGTTTGCCCACCGCCCAGACTAAAAGCTTGATAAGCCAATAAACAAAATAAATAATATTCCAAAAACTCTCACACAATGCCATCTAGTCCCAAGCTAAGCAGAGCTTGTGTCATGCATGGGTACTAAACAGCTGATAAATATACTATATTTTGAAATACATACATATTATAAATAAATTACACCCAGATACATAACAAATGATCGTGCTCATCACACAAACATTTGTCCGGGTGGGGAATCGAACCCACGACCTCCGGCATAGCAGTCAAGGCCACTAACTACTAGACTGACAGGACAGGACAATAAACAGTTATAACACATGATCAATTAAACTATAAAATAAACAGTTTCTTTAAACTTACCTTAAAATTAATATACCTAAGGTCTAGCCTGTTAAGGTCAGCACCCGACAGGTTCACACCTTGGAACCTTAACTCCCAAGTATTAGGGGTCATTATTATAGAGCGAACCACGTCCATACGTGTCAGAGCATGGTTAATGCCGCAACTGCTTTGTGATTCTTCAATTAGAAGGTTTAATTGTGGTATCATGGATTCTATACCTGAAATAAATAAAAAAAAAACGATTAGTCTAATATTAAATAAATATTAATTTCAAAATATACTATAAACATTATGGTTGTTGTGTTAATCTTACAGACCAATTTATGAAAACCACCATACACACCAAACTTTAATTTAATTTTAATAATAATTTCATGGTTTGTATTATTTGTTATAATGACTAAGGTGTTAGTGGCTACTTAGGTGTTAAGGAAAATACATAATTATATAAATATTATTGTAAGCCACAATACTAATAAAAGCAACATGAGTTTCCTGTCTTTAATAATTTTATTTTCTATATTGATATAATAGTAATTAAAAATACAGAAAACACAATAAAACTAATTTAAATATGTACACTTAAACTAACTACAAATAAAATAGTAAAAAAATCGGAACACTTAGGCGTCAAAGTACTCCTCCCCATCGCTGTCATCTGGAAACGTGCCCAGAAGACTGGCAGCATTGCCACGTTGGATGGCAATGCTAATTCTTTGGCCAAAGAATAAGCCAGCCCTCTGGTCACGCGAAGTGTCGACCAGTCGGCGAGAAATCTCCTTAAAAAGGCTGCGTGCACTCGGACCCCATGACCCGAGCGTTTCGACCCCAAACGGCTCAAAACCGTAACTTCCAATGAGGTTACAGTATTTGCGCCGCTTGAGGGCCTCAGCAGCTGCAGCAGCAGCGCCAACACAACTCGCCGTACTTGGAATATGAGATGGCGCAAGGGTATCGACACAGGTTGCGTCCCACACCAAAGGCCTACCCATCTTCCAAGGCAACAACGTCATTCCATCTGGTCTCTTTCCATCGTCTCGTACCAAGCCGTTAGGTTCCAAAATTGCTGGTACGCCGGCGGTGACAAGAGCACGACGAATAATATCGTTAATGCTGGCGTGTCGTGCTATGCGACCTGCACTCCTGCAACAAGACAGGCCATGGTGCCCGGAGCTGTCGACAGCTTCACCACAGTGACACCGATGAGGAGCAACACAAGGAGCACCCAAGCGTAGACACGTAGCGAGCCGAAATGAAGTGTCATCCATCAAAGTGCCTATGGTGGCTGACGGAAGTGCCTGAAGCCACAAACCCGACTCCCATTCTCCCACGGCCAGCAGACGGGCACGCTCAGCAGCACTATATGACGTATTTAAAAGGGAATTCCGAATAGCACTGCAAAGCGGCCCGTCCCACCGACCCTGGGAAGACAAGTTGTCGGGTAAATCCGTATTGGGACAAGTCATTTTCCAAGCGTTCAACGCATCGGTCAAACATGGTACCTCAAAATCAACCAGTGACGCAGGTAAAATATTCCTGGTTAATTTAGCGGTACTATGGACCGAGGAGAGGAAGGCCGGTAAACTTAAACTTGAAATTTTGCGGACGCCGAGACCACCCAAGCGAATGGGAAGTGTGGCTTGCTGCCACGCTCGGTCGTCCAAGGCCACATTTAAAATCGATGTAAGAGTAGTTCTAATAATTTGGTCGACTTTTTCTAAAAGTTTTGGGTACTTCCAGAGATGAGAGGAGCGAAGGCTATATGTAAATTTTGGTCCAAAACAACAGTATCGAATAAGTGTGAATGCCGAATGAATGTTTATTTTGAAAAGTCTTTCCGAAACATCATTAAAATTTTGTATTTTTTCTTCAATAAACGTTGGAAAGGATTCGTCGAAAATTGGGGACCCCAGGAGGTGAAGGGAATTCCTTTCTGTAATTGATATTTTGGGTGCTATTGAATTAAATTTTGCAATGGTGGTCTGTCTGTCAGTGGTTTGGGGGATATATAGTTCGCATTTTGAAATGTTAAGCTCAAGTCCAATAGAATGAAATTTTTCTTTTAAAAAGGTTAGGTCTTTCAAAACAGTGTCTACTTCACCTCCTAAGGTACCGTCATCCAAATACCAAACGTTGAATTTTGAATTTAGTTGTCGAATAATTGGATTTATTGTCAAACTAAAAATGACAGGCCCAAGAGGGTCACCTTGTTGACATCCCACGGCTGAATCCAAAAGGTTGGCCTGATAAAGTAATTTAGAGGGGTGTCTGTAACATTGATAAAGAAAACTATAAATTTTGGGTATTTCTTTTTGAGCCTCTGTCAACAAGGTGTCCCTGTTTACGGAATTAAAGGCATTCTTAATGTCAACCTTAAGGATGACCTCACCTTCATTGCTATTTAGATACGTTGTTAAACCATGTACCGCAGCCTCACAGCCCCCTTTAGACCCGAAACCTAGCTGAAGGGGTTGAAATTTGCTTGCCAGCGACTCGCTGTAATAGGCACAGCAAATTTTAGCTGCGGTACGACGGTAAACGGAACCTACGGCAATGGGACGAATGCCACCATCCTTCTTGCGCAGGGCACATAAATTTGCCCCGTACAAAATATCAATGATGGCTTCGTTCACATTGCCGGAGAGCATTAGATTAATGAGGGCCGTAAGCTCCTTCAAAAGGGACTCACCAGCTTCCCCGGCACCTGAACACATTAGGTCCTTCAGATGTTGAGGCGATAAGCCGTCGTGTCCACCGGCGGAGCCACATCGAAATGAGCTCACGGCCGCACTCACTTGGTGCGCTGTAACTACAAGTGAGTTGGTTAACGGATCGGGGGGGTCAGGGAAGACGAGGTCATCCGCAGGGGCGGGGTGTTTGCTCTCCAGAGCTGTAAGTGTCTCTGGAGAGTACGGCGCAACCACATCGCTGCTGAAAATGATCCTAGCTGCACCTCTGATGTCACCTTCACTCAGTTTAGACTCTACATAGTGCAATAAACTTCTTTGTGTAGGGTGCGTTGTTAATTTTGGTTCAAAATTTGTAAAATAATAATAAAATTTCCTGTCTTTTGTATTCAATTGATATAGACACTTTATGTTAAAGAATATTTACATAAAAGGTATGGTTTCAGGTCAAAATAAGATCAAATAAGATCTAACGGACACTAACAAGGACCACTATTTTAACTAACAGTAAACTATTCTCTAGTACACACAGCACATTTTTTTTTATAGGAAGTCAGAATAGTGTTTTAGTCTCACTATGACAACAATGTGCTGCATAGTACTGAATACATTAACAAAAACAACTCACCATAAAATACAGCCTCTTCCATGACACCTTTTGGGTTAACATGCTTATCTAATATCACATCCCCATGCCTCAAATAATTTAGAATGGGCTCAAAGTACTCCGGACTACGGTCTATCAGGAATGCTCCAACGGCATCAGTAGCACTTGGAGTCATTAAGTACACATTATTGTCATCAGCAAACATTCGGGCCAACATTGACAAAGGCTCTTTAGCCAACAGTGTGGACCTGGAAGTAGTGAAATGCTTGCCACCAACATTTAAAGTGATCCAATCAGCAACAGCCTTGCCCGGTTTTACGCAGTCTCGCAAGCTCAAATTTTGCATTGAATTTGCTATAATATCACAGTTTTTCACCTCTCCGTCACCGTCAGAACATAAATATATCTTGTCATCGTCCCTAAGTACTCTTACGTCTTCAATTTCACAGCCATTTGATGAATACAATCTCAAGTTTTCTTCACTCACTTCAAAGAGTTTTAATATTTCTGATTTTAGTGCTTCAATCGTGTTTTCCACGGCCACAACTTTTCCATTTTGTTCAGACTTATTTCGGTAAACGTACACACGTTTCATAATAGGTGTCTCCTTTGTTCTCTGAATTTTAAATGCTTGGAAAAACCATTATCACTCAATAATAAATAGGAAACTCCGAACTAGGCAAAAAAAACACCAAGTTTCAAAATGTCAGAAGGACAACAGCTGTCAAAATGTTTGCATTGCAACAGATAGTAAATAAATAGAATGTCAAAAATAATTTATTTTGAGAAAATCGACTAATCAGTAGCGACTAGCAATTAAAAGCACTTCCTATTTTGAGTTCCATACTATAGTGGCCAATTTATACACCGAAATCAAAGCGAGGCCATCGTCAGTTCATAAAAAAATTAAGATTACATTTTTCCGCTGCTGTCTAACCAGAAGCTGTTTTTTTATTGCGGTATACCTACTCCGAAGTCACCTGTAATAATTTTATTGTTATGTAGGTTTTTTTTGTGTATTTTGTACAGTCATGTAGGTATGTCCTATGTGTTTATTACGTGTGTCAATTTAACACACACGATAAACACATGTACACTTTGGGGTAGTTTGATGTGACCTGCCCTCTGTACAACATTAACGGTGGCCATAATAATTATTAAAGGTATAATTTATGGAGCAAAGACCTACTTAAGCTTTCAGTTTTTTACTTTTACATTGAAAGCAATGATTACCAATAAACCAGAAAAAAGAGCGTAGCATTTTAAATTAACTCACCACCCTATCCTCTAGGTGTCGTAAAAAAAAAAAATACTTTGCAGAGTTCTAGCATTCTCTGTCTACGGTCTACCTACACCGCAAGGCTGACTTCTGTAATATTACTCGTGCACTGGCAAAATAAAATGCGTTGTGCTCTGCCAGTAACAGGAGCTTTGGCGCTGGACGTAATAATAGCTTCATGCATACCAGGATAGATGGCGTTGTAGAGATTTATTTGGTGTCATGAATATCTTCGGCTTAGCTTTTAAGTATCTGATCTGATCTCCATCTTATTTAGGTTTGTTACTTAAGCTCCAAGAAATTAATAATAACGTCGTCACACGTTTAACCGTAACTATACTCCATCCGATTAGGTAGTTAACAAAAGGTAAACAATTTTGACATGTGTTTTTAGTTAATAACACAGTTTAAAAATAAAATGCAGCTGAAAACAAATTTAGATACAACAAAAACGATTACCTGATCAATTAAACAATTTGTTTAAACAGTAGATGTTTTTAATTAATAGGTAATGCATTTATGTAAAAAGACTTGTCAAGATTGTTTACCTTTTGTTAACTACCTACTCGGATGGAGTTTAACACGGTCGACGATGAAGCACGCTTGCCTAGAAGCAAGCAATAAGCCTAATTATTATGTGTGATGGTGAACATTTTTACTAATATCGTAAGCGTAACCAAAAAGACCGAGTTGACATGACACATGCCGCGCACTATTGCATTGTGTATGTATTTTTTCACAAGTTCAAATCGTTGCCAATGATTTTCCGTTTTGAAATTCCTTTAATTAAAATACAATGAAGAATCCTACGTAACCGAAATTATCTTGAACTATTGGATTATCTATAAGTACCTATACCTACTATTTAACTACTATAATATTCAAAAACAAACAATCAAATCTTTCCTCTTTATATTACCTATATATATATTAGTAATAGACTCCGAAACTAATAGACTGATTTGAAAAACTCATTAACCGTTTTGGGAAGTTAAACTACCCCCGGGTGACATAGCCTATGTCTTACTGTCATACTTTTTATCATGCATGTAATTTTTCCTGCGGGAACGGGAACTACTCGGGTGAAATCGCGTGCTAGTGTGAAATAATTTGATATCCATAGGTACCTAATCGTGAAACTGTAAAATATTATTAATACACACCGCGGCGTACGTATTCGTAAACAGATCCGAAATTTCGAATTCGCCAAAATAAAATTGTTTTCAGTAGGTAGAGCCCTCGAACCAGTAGGTTTTGTTTTTGTAAATTGAACTTTCTGGCTACAGCCTTTATTAATGTAATAAAGTAGGTGCTTACCTGTTCTAAAAGTTAACGGTGTGCGACCTTCACTTCCGGAACCGGAAAGAGCTAAATGGCACATGTGGGCAATGTTCTACCGTGTCCGGACTGTAAAAACTCTGAACACACAAACACACTATATATTATTCTAACATTAAAATTGGTTGATTTTTAACAACAGCTTAATCCTAAGTATATTTACCTAAAAATCAGCTGTCAAAAAATAAGTGAGGCGAGTACTTACGGCGAGTAGTGTTTTTGACCCCGGACGCGAAAATTGACGCCAAACTTATAACACCCCCGTGTTATAAGTTTGGCATCCATGTTTATCTGTCTGTTTAAGTGTGTTTGTGTCTGTTTGCGGCATCGTAGTCTAAGTAGCTCTCATCGTAGCGATGATCGATGTGGTTTTTTTCATTTGAAAGTCAGTGTTCTTGCGGTGGTTCTTAGCTTTGTTAGGTTAATAACGGTCCAGCAGTGGAAGAGTATTAGCTCTTTTCCAAAATGATGTGTGGCAGTTTTGATTAGGATTTGATTATATGTACAGACGCCAGCACATCAAGTTACCCCAATGTGTCAAATTTCTTTGATCGTTTTTCAACTTTATGTGAAACAGAATAAGGTTCATATTCAATTAGGAAAATTTGACACATTGGGGTAACTTGATGTGCTGGCGTCTGTACAATGCATTGAATTTTTATAACGTAGCTTGATTACCTGATATCTGGACAATGGCCCCCTATACAAGATAGTAGGAAGGCATGCGACCATAGTATGTAGGTAGATAGGTACCAACATACCTAATACTTAACACTACTTTATCATTCGCACGTCAGAAAATCAGTGAGATCGAATTGTGCTGCTATCATTAGTTTGCCACAACCCTTAAGAGGATAGGTACATAAATTGAAAAGAGTATATTCAGATGGTTTGGTCACGTTGAAATGATGAATTAAAGTCGACTAACGAAAGGTATTTACAAGGCAGTGAAGGTAGAAGTAAGTGGGAATGCCCGGAAGGGTCGCCCTAAAAGGACATACACAGACCTTATTGGTGAGGTTCTTCAGAAAGGTCAGGTACCTACGTAGTACCTATTCGCAACCGGCGTGTGTGTATGACAGACAACATATGAATGTAAACGAAGCAAAAAAGAAGTATGTAAGAATCGTAGCATATGTATGTAGGTATATATAACCTACCTGTCTATGTCTAACAAGCAGTACCTACTTCACGGCAATAATTGTTAATAGTGCCATAAACAGACAGTTAACTATAGATTGAATAGCTCACTAAAAACAGATGGCCGTCGTAAAACCTGCATGTAAGTCTGTGATCTTGATCCGTTGTATTGACGGGAGGTATGACAGCATTGTTACGTTCTGAGTACGGAGGATAGGAAAACCGTCTATGCGTGTGTTCGGAAAAATGTGTTGAGTCTTGGCAGCAGTGATAGCTGAGTTTGCGTGACCGCGGACTGACAAACTAAAGGCCTTGAATTCGACGCCAAGGCTTGCACCCAATGATATTTTAAGTAAAAAGGCGTAGATACAACATTCAATCTTCAAAAACGGCACGCACGCACGCGTCTGTTGGGGCGCGACGCCACACTGAGGTGAAGTGTGGCTTGTTAGCCACATTTTAACTGGTCACTTGCTAAGCGCGTATGACCTTTCTACACCTTTTTAGTTGGAATATCATTGCAGCTTGCACCTCTGACTTTTTGGATTTATGTGCGCATTGTATAATGAACACTTGCTTTAAAAACGGTAAAGGAAAACATCATGAGGAACCTGATACCTGGGAGATAATTCTCAACGGCATGTGAAGCAAAGTCAGAGGCCATGGGCACTAGGTTAGTTACCTACTAACCACACGCAAAGAAGAGAAGATGGCACTAAAATTGCATCAGGGTAATATTAAACTAGCTGGATGAGAGTTGCCGGAATCGAAAGTTGAATGGGGTGCAATAGTAGTAACCTGTATGCAGCAGTAGGCTGTTGATGAAGGAAGAAATTTCAGAAGTTATTAAAGTACGACCGAGAAATATGTAGGTAGTAGAACTTTTGAATACTATACATTACAATCTTTGTCTTCTGTATATTGTCTAGTTCTAACTTCTAAGGTGTACATAATTTGCAGTAATGCTACTAAATGTATTTTTCTTTCTTTACTACTGTACTGTTACTAAGTACTCCAGTCGACAAACATATTAAAGTAAGGTACCTACTATCAATATTTTTTTTATTTTTTATTCGTAGTGGACAATTCAACGCCCCAGGGAAGTTGAAGGAGTCTATCAGACAATTAGGTCTTGAGTAAAAACCATGCCGGTGTTCCATTTCACACCTGCGCTGGAGGTCACGGGAATGGACGGTACTTCCTCAACCCCTGAGGGTGGCCGGTCTCGCGGGCTTCGCCAGATCAGCGGGGGAGTGAGGTGTGTGCTCAGAACCTCTTTTTCTGAGTCTGATATCCTGGAGAATGTGGTTTGCATAAAAAATATCATTACTAAGCTTATGCATCTCAGGGTTTGGGAACATCAAAAGCTGATCATGTTAAGGACACATCTATTAGTCTTTTCACATACCTACCTATTTAATTTATACACACTAACGTCATGTATTGTATCACCTACCTATTGTAATCCTATGACAAGCTGAATTAGAATAGATTACAGTAGTTGTAAATTGTAATTCAAGTAGTATGCACTACTTTACGGAAAATTATCTGTTAGCGCGTAGCTCGAACTGGCTTGGATATGTATCGCGTTCGTCAAGTGAATTTGTATTGAGGCATAATGGAGTTTATCTAGTGAAACAGTGTAGCGAACTTACCAATTTCCTTCGTGGGTACCTAGGTACTCATTAGAAATCCTTTTTTTGTGACGCTGGGTGGAAAACCCTCTGGTTCTTCTGAAAGAACCAGAGGATTTGGACTCTGACCTAGAGCACTATCTTACACCTGCACCGGGTGTCACAGCGAGGTGTTTGACTTGCGACGTCTTAGAGGAACGAAGGTGAAACACGATGCGACACTACCGCTGGTTCATATAAGTGGGGGGCGACAGACATCCCCAAGTTCAGCGCCACTGTACTAACTTAGGGGGGCTGGAAGAAGGCATACGCCCGGTGCGTCTGTCGCAGTCCGGGTGAGTGGGAGTAATCTCCCTACTCAATGGTGATCCTGCCGTAACTTAGAGAGGAATCAAGAACAATTAAACTGACAAGATCAGCAAAAGAAAAACGCAGGTTACAGTTCTGAGACTAGCTTTGACTCCGAACCTTAACTGGACCCAGAATGAGAAGGCAGAAGGGCATACTGGCTGGTCTTATACTAACAAAATCAGCATGACTCTTTTCCTGGTTTGTATTAACAAAGACCACTATAATAACAGATTTCAAACATCAAAGCTAAAGTGTAAACAAAAGTATGGTGTGCCGGGTTGGCATTACAATTCGATGAATTATAAAGAAGATACAGATCATTTTGAAGGAATATTTATTTTATGAATCTAGAAACTAATTAGTGTGCAACACAAAGGTAATGGTGTAATTTTTTATGGAAATCAAAAATCATTAGCTGGTCAGGATTAAAGAGTTAGTTGGGGCTAAGTTCCATAGAATTGGGTCTGTATATTATGCAATTGTCTGTAGAAGTCAAGGTAAGTGACCGATTTGTGGCCCATATTCCCATTGATAGTTCTTAAGAACAAGTGGAAAAATGTAAGATTTTTTTTATTTCAACTGAATGTAGTGGCTGTGTCTATGACCGTCTGTGTGTTCCTTCCGCGATATTTTATTGAAAACCTCCACAACCAGAAACTATGTCAGAGGTACCTGCATAATTTTGTATTTATGCTAAATTATTCCTTTATCCATTGTACGAGTAGATAACTGCAGTGACATAATAATAAGTACCATCTACGCTAAATATATATATTATACCTTCTTTCGCTTGGCGACATGTGTAAATTATGAGTTTGTGTGGTATTCACAGGTAATCTTGCTCAAGGAAGACATTATTAGAGATGAAATAATTTATTGCATTTATTTTTAGGGGCGTTAGAATCTTAATAGTGGTAAAGGAATTTGTCTAGACTAGTTACTTACGTCATTAGGAGTATCTCGTACACACTTTATTTTACTTCGTTGACCAGCGTTTTAGAACTCTCAGTTTGGTTATAGAAACCTTTTCGCTTATATCTTATTCTGTTACTTCTACACAAAGTTAACCTCCATGTCCAGTAATTTCGGTTCAAGGTTGATGTAGACCACTTTTTGTTAGTTACGTTCACCCAGTTCTACCATATTTGTCTTGGTCTGCCAGGGAACCCCAATTGCAAAAAAAGCTCCACGTATTTTGTGTATGATGTAGGGTTTATACGGCTTTAGGTGCAAACCAGAGTCTGGCATCTGCGGTCTGATATGCCTTTATTACGTGAACATGAAGGACGGTTTCATATTTTGCACCAATTATTTTAGTTGTGTTGTTATTATATTAAAGTTGTCTCATGTCTACCACTAATAGATTTTTCTTTCTTTGGTTGCACTACTTTGTACTAGTATACTAGAACAGTGACCAGAAATAAATATTTAACCATCTCATTCTTTTTCCCGTAGACATCATAATTATTGTCACTAAATACTCCAACTACATATTCGATTTGTCTTGGGCATTAATAAAATATTCACTCATCACGTGTACCAACCATTGTGATTATTAATTTCCCTATTTCATAATCCGTTGCAATATAAAATATTAGGAACCATTCTTGTGGTGTGTATGTATTTAAATCTAAAGAAAATATATAATGGATTTGGTAAAGATCTCGACACACAACATGTAAGAATATAAATGTAAATAACTAATTAGTTTAAATAACAGAATTCATAGACGCATTCTCAAAGCGCTTTCACATTCCAAAATATTTTCAGCTGGATCGATGTCAATAATTTTGGCTCGGCGCCATATTTCTCGAGGTAAAGGGCAGTTTGAGAAGGCAAACACCCGTCTAATGGGCGATTTAACTGTTTCATAACATTTACTGCTGTGTTTAATAGAAAATTATTATTGTGAACTGTAAGTACAGGTAAACCAAAGAAGGTATGCGCTTCGGTAATCTTCGTGTTTTCCGAGTTATTACGAATGACACAGGTTAGTCCCCCATAAAGACAAAAATTGCAAGTTCTTTTTTTTAAGTTTGTATGAATACGCGTTTATTTATTTCTTTCTTTCAAGTTCTATTCTGTAATTGTGAACTGTAAGTACAGGTAAACCAAAGAAGGTATGCGCTTCGGTAATCTTCGTGTTTTCCGAATTATGACGAATGACACAGGTTAGTCCCCCATAGAGACAAAGATTGCAAGTTCTTTTTTTAAGTTTGTATGAATACGCGTTTATTTATTTCTTTCTTTCAAGTTCTATTCTGTAGCGCATAGTAGATACTAGTGGACGTACCTATAATTGCGTGTCTGTTCATAGCTTTCTCTCTGTTGAGATAAAGACAGATAAATAGATAAAACATTTATTCAATGGGCACTAAAGACATAGACCAAGAACGAATAGTGTACTGCAGTGCGATTCTGGTCGGATCAACGCGTGCAAATGTAGGCTTAGTGAGGCCAAATTGAGCTGTCATTCCATTACTAATAGACATGACAGTTTTAAGTTTTCACGGCGTGACTTTTAGAATAGAATAGAATAGAATAGAATAGAATACTCTTTATTGTACACCATTAATACTTACAAATAATAATTTTAAGGGCTACAAGCGGTGATACAATGGGCGGCCTTATCGCTAAAAGCGATCTCTTACAGACAACCTTTGGATGGACTTGATAGTGGAGGAAAAAAAGATGAGTAGGCAGTGTGTGGTGTACTATTTACATAAATATATACCATACAAGACTATTTGAATATACATATATAATAAGTATAATTATCAAGACAAAAAAATAAATAAGATAAATACATAAATACAAACCATTTACAGAGTGACGAACAATTATATTAGGACGTGTTAGGAGAGAGGTAATAATTTTTAAGCAAATTTTTGAACGATTGTAATGTCTGATCTTGCCTCACTGACACAGGCAAAGCATTCCATAGCCGTACAGCTTCCACTGTGAACGATTTTCCGTAGAAATTAGTGGTGTGCCTGGGCATATCTAGACTCAAGTTTTCCGATGACCTTAGATATCTATTATGTGTGTCATGAAGGAACTTGAAACGTTCTTTAAGATAATTACTTTAAGATAATTACTGAATTGACCGGCTGGAACCGATTGTTTTATTCGTTCACTGGTACCGATATTTAAAAAAAAGAACAAAAAAAACAAATAAAGTCTATCAAACTACTTACTTCATCTGTCACTTCAAAGTTCTGTGAAAATACATTGAGTTGTTAATCTCTTATTTTATGATGTTGGTAATACGAGATAGGTAAATAGGTAGGAATGGTTGTAACAGCTTTAAGACTTCGTTGTCGCCTGTTCGTATTTCCCAAGAATGATTGCCGAAGCCCATAGTTATTTTGGGAGACCTTCACATGAAGTAATGGAGAAAAACGAAATTATTTGGCGAAAATCATAAGAAAAAGATTTTTTTTCTTTTAAGAATATCCAGTTTTTAAGTAGGTATCGTGTCGTTAAATATCTACTCACTGCTAAAAATATACGTAAACTGTCACTTTTGTGACGATCGTTTAGTTCCACAAATAGATTTGCTTTAGTAGCAATTTGTTCAATAATTAGTTATGAAAAACTCATGTTATAAAGAATGATTAGACTTTAATGGGTACCTAAGTATTCGTTTTAATAATTTATTTTGTCGACAGAAAATTTAGTTATTTTAACAATAATAAGTACCTAGTTAAATTTAGTTTTTAATACTTGTTTATGGTTTGTGTTACTGTTGGTTACTGTCCTAGTGCAGTGCAAAAGTAGGGGCTCTCTTCTTATACAGAGAAGACATACGAGCATTAATCACCATGCTTGTCCTGGAAGTCAAGACGTTTGCGACTTATCCTTATAATATTATAAACGCAAAAGTTTGTGAGTATGGATAGATGGATGGATGGATGTTTGTTACTCTTTCACGTAAAAACTACTGAATGGATTTTAATAAAATTTGGTATTGAGTTAGCTGACACCCTGGATTAACACATAGGCATTTTTATTCCTGTATTCCCAAGGGAACGGGACCTACGCGGGTGAAACCGCGGGACGTCTGCTGGTGTTAATATAACTCCAGAAATTCACGATGATTGGCTTTAGTGACGTCAGTGATGTCCTATATAAACTAAGAAAGTACCTAGATATATGGGGTAAAAGCTATAGTGAAAGATGTACAAGGTGTTTTTTTTATATCCCATAACTCAAGGGTTATATTCTGTAGGTAAAAATAATACTAAAACTCCTAGAATAGGTGGTCCAAAAATGAATAGTTTCGGAGATATCATCAATCATAATTAACTAATATCAGTTGTTTAGTACCCATAACACAAGCTCTGCTTAGTTCGGGACTAGATGGAGTTGTGTGAATAGCCAGAATATTATTATTGTTAATATTATTTTTATTCATTAGTTCTAAAATTGTCATCCGTACGACGAATCTTCGTTTTAACGTCACTTTTCTTTCACGTAGGTAAGAGTGTTTTTTTACATTAATAATCGTGACTTCGTCGAATTATTTAGTATGACCAATTAAAAAAAAAAAAGAAGGGATAATTGAAACATAATTCATATACCACTTGATTCTTTGATATGGTCTCAATCATACCCTAGAGTTATGGGATATAAAAAAACACGTATATTATATGATCTCGGCATCGAAGTCTAAGATCACTATCGCAGACTCGAATGAATCATTGATCAAATTATGAATTTAGTTGCCAAGTTGTTAATAGTACAATCATCACTATAGTTGGTTTGACGTAACAGCTCTAGTAAGAGAAGAAAAAAAACATGTAGGTACCTACCTACTTATCTACATCTCAATTATCTCATTCTTACTGTGATGTTGCCAAATCATTGAGAATGAGTGAAGTGTTTTTTTTAGTCAATTGTGTAACATGTAAATTTTGTTTTAAGAGAGTACGAATGTTATTGTTTGAGTTTTGCTGCGTATCAGATGTAAATGGAAATTGGTTGAAGCATTTTTTTCCAAACTGCATCATGCGAGTATTTTAACCTGTCTTAAGCAAGCGTGGTCATCAAAACTCTTTCTATGTATTAGAAGAGGCCTTTGCTTTGCAGTGGTGCAGTATCTTCATACTGGCTGATTTAATTTTTTTTCTCTCAAGTTAAGCCAGAACGATTTCGAGAGTACGAGGTTGGAAAGTAAAAAACCAGCACCCTAAGGGAACTAATCTCTAATGCAGTGGTTCTTAACCTTTTTGACTAACGTGACTGAAAGTATATTTGATGCCCGCGATTTTACTGTTTTATTTATCTTCCAGTGATAATAAAATAATAAAATCGACTAAAAGCCCGTGGTTTGCTAACAAAATCTCGCGACCCATCCCGAGCAGCCTTAGATATGAATTTAGGTAGCGACCTGGGGTTTAGAAACGCTGCGCTAAGGGACCGAAACGACTTGATTTCACCAGTGTAATTTGCTTGCTAAACAGGGCATTCCTGTGGTGGCTATTAAATTAAGGTAAATGAAGGCATGAAAACTTATATTCCAGCATCTACGCACTAAAGGCATCTCTTGTGAAGTACGGATATGGGCTTAGGAAGTCGCTGCGGATTAGCAGCAAAGGGACAGGCTGGATTGCATCAAGTTTATTATGGGTTTTTGCTAAACTACTGAAAAAGTAATGAGCTGTTTGTCACCATGATTATCAGCCATACAGTGCCAGTACCTTAGTGTAGTAGTACCTATGTGGCATTCTTCAAAAGGGGAGTAAATAGGTTTTTAAAGGGTTGGCAACGCGCGTGTGGCGCCCCTGGTGTTGTAAGTGTCCATAGGCTACGGTAACCGCTTATCATCAGGTGGGCCGTAAGCTTGTTTGCCACCGTCGTAGTATAAAAAAAAATGGGTTTACTATTTTACAGATTGTATGATTTTATATTTCTCTCCGTTTCTGTACAAAAGTGATTGAGTACCTTCAATGACCTACATACATCAATATATGAAGGACGTGTTTGTTTCTGGTTGGCTTACAAACTTCAGAAATCAAACACAGACGCACTATGAACCTCTTTCCTTAAATTACATGACGTCATCATCCTCCTGCCCAAAGGCATACACCCAAAGACATTCAAGACTTAGGTACAGACGCCAGCTCATCAAGTTACCCCAATGTGTCAAATTTCTTTGATCGCTTTTCAACTTTATGTTAAACAAAATAATGTTCATATTCAATTGGGAAAATTTGACACATTGGGGTAACTTGATGTGTTGGCGTCTGTACTATAGACGGGTCATCACAAACAAAATTTTCTTCCGATACTTGTGTCTTAGTGGTCACAAGTCTATGAGTTTTGTTTAGCACGCCACGTTTCCGCTTCAATATTGTTAACAGATTAAACGCACTAACAAACATTTATTACCTAAATTATTGTAATTGCAAGAAGACTCTCAAGGAAACTCTTCAAAGTATGTCCTATGAAGACACAGAGAAGTTATTAATTGTATTAGGATAGAGATTGTTCGTATTTTATTTAAATCTAAGATATATTGTTAATTATTCATTTACACTTTTAAACATATAACATAAGATGACTAGTATATAACGTTTGTTTTTTGTGATTATTTAACAAGAAAAAGAATTGAACGAAAGATCCTACCTCCTATCGCCTGAAACACAGGATTACCTAGTTCAGGCACATAACATGTGTGAACTTTACGTAAATTTAAGCCAAAATTGTATTTATTATGTACCTTATGATTGATGAATAAACATTAAACATTATTATTTATTATTTATTTTTATTTTATATTATTCTAGTTACTGAGACATGGGATCAATGATTTACTATGACATTTGACTTGACTGGCCTATTAGTCTAGTAGTTAGTGACCCTGACTGCTATGCCGTAGGTCGTGGGTTCGATTCCCACCCAGGACAAATGTTTGTGTGATGAGCACGATCATTGGTTCTGTGTCTGGGTGTAATTTATCTATAATATGTATGAAATTAGAAGTATATAAGTATGTTTATCAGCTGTTTAGTACCCATAAAACAAGCTCTTAGGTTAGCTTGGGACTCTGATGGCGTTTTGTGAAAAGTTGTGGAATTTTTATTTATTTATTTCCTTGCATGTCCTCTCCATAGTATTTTCAATCTCTTTGCCTTCACCCAATTTATATAGGAGTAGCTCGTCTTATTCTTTCACACCAATCTATTACGTAAAAGACACCAAGTTCATCTCTCCATGAGTCAGACATTCTTTTAAATAAAATGACGATACACCGATGAATTTAATGGCGGAGAGAAAATCGTGACAAAATATAGGTAGGCGCCACGCCAAAAATAAAACGGAGCTGTGTTTGTCATCAAATGTGAAAAATCTCCAAGAATAGGCGTTGTTCTTGGTAAATCTTAGTTTAGAAGTGATTTTATTTATTTACGAGAAAGTTTGAATTGAATTATGCCGGAAAACATGTCGACAAAAAAAATAATTCTACAAATTATACATGTATTGTTAGGACAGATTCTTTGAACTCACTTCGCCAGCGTTTTACAAAAAAGAGATCTTTATTTTTCAACTTGAGGTTTTCCTTGTAATCATATAGAAACGGTAGCAACTCACAATATTATTACAGGAACCCAATTTTTTTACGTAAAATCACATAAGAAATAGGGCATAAAAATACGTATCTGATCTGAGTAGGTCATTCAATTTATGACATATCCTCCATCCTGTTGATACATCCTTTTAGTTACGTATAGAGTGTAAGAAATTGGCACTCAATAAATGAAAATCTTTGCCTATTCAGTCCAGATATTGGTCTAGATCTGAACACAGACTGGCTAGATCTATCAATAAAGGACGTGACATAAAGAACTTTGTCGTAATAAAACGCAATGTCCAGACTTCTGGCGTTCGGGATAGCCTTTCTTTGTCCTATTTTTATGTAACTTTGGAATATTTTTTCGTTAACCGACACGCTACAAGTATGAATATACTGTATGTAAGTCGTTCGACAGTGGTAACTCAACTAGCTTATTAAGCTAGCCTCAGGTTCTTATGAAGTAATGTTGTCAATGTTTTGTGATAGTTTTTAACATTATTTTAAACAGAATAAGGTTGAAGTTCAATTAGGAAAATTTCAGAGTATAGGGTACCTTGATGTACTGTCTGTACAAACAGCGCTAAAAATAACCGGATGAACAGAAAAACATCAATATCTAAGAAAATTGAACTTTATCTCGACTGAATAAAGTTCTTGTCAGACAGTTGTCGAGTACGGTCATCAGTGTGAAACATTCCTTGTATCATTGAATTCATATTTCATTTTCAAAGCTGTTATAGATCATTTTGGACACTGAGTGTATCTCGATATTTTTGACGCTAACTGCGACTGTACTACCACGGGCGCTTATAATGGGAACTCTGACCACTTACTGAAGAGACCTGAGATTAGCGATAGCATAGCTGATCATGTGCTAATATATGTATACAGCAAGGCTTATGGGAGACCCCTTAAGTCTCCTCAGAAATATGCCCTAATAGACCTCATACGTGAGGATTGTGGTGCGGTCTTTTAAGAGGCAACGGCATCCTCTGCAAGTGCCAATAGTGACCAACGGGGTGGTTTTAGTAGAGAGGTAGAGGTAGTTAACCTACATCTTAGGTGAAACCAAAGATCAGGTGTATTTTAAAATGCCCAAGTGTTACCAGTACTTAATAAAAAAAAAATTGTTCATATGAGAACAATGAATATTTAATTAAAGAAAAACAATAAGAAAAGTGGAATTATAGATTAACGTTACCCCTTTTGTTTTTGCCCATCGTTAATCTATATGCAATTGTTAAAATAGTAAAATTATTTTGTGTAGGTATAATCTTATCACAGAATAAATCAGTAGCAACATTGTTGTGTAGTAGGAGTTTACATTTGCCAGAGTAAGTAGATACTCCTTTCCTGGTTTTAAATACTTATCATAATTGTCATTTCATGCTTAAATGCAAACAGTTCGCGGTGGCGGAAACTTACGTGAAGTTCGTAACGCGCACTAAATGTTATTGAAATGGATGTGAGCAAACATGAAACGAATAAGGTGAAGCGAACTTTTTCATCGGAATCAGCCCAAGCGCCATCTCAAATACACCTCATTCGGGGAAAGCGGAGTCAGTGCGTTACGCATAAACAGTTCACAGAACCAAATCGTATTGGCAATGATTACAACTCAGAGATAACCGACAGACAAGCGCCGATGACACAACGGGAAGCACTCGCTAACTCCCGTTTTATTTATAAAATCAGTGTCCAGCCAGTTCGGGCCCGAGCACGTCTACAGTCAAAACCTCACGCCGCGAAAAATATTCTGTAATGTCAATGAAACAAGTTACAATTTAAACACCCGGCGCTAATACAAACATTGCGTGAACCTCGAGAGATCGCACTCGCTGCACTGCAGTCAATAAACAGTCTAGTGTTATTAAAAGCTTTATAAACAGTGAAGATGGTCAGTTTGGACGTTCCACCTAGTTACCCGCCGCCGCCTCCGCCATCCAGGCCGGTGCGGCCCAAAATCACGCTACAGATACCTGATTCAACTGTGCTCATGACACCTAGGGGGCCCCCGACAGGAGCATCGGTTTACTGGGGTCAGCCAAGGTATCATGGAAAACCGCCGGGGACTCCTGCCTCTCACATCTCCGACCCTCATGGAAATCCTTATTTTAACCCCTTCATGCACATGTACCACACCAAAGCCTCGGAGTTCATGTTCAAACAGTTTGAAGGGTTCAAAGACTTCACAATAAACACGACGAAGCATGGATTAAGTGCTGGTGAAAAGAGCGCGTTTTGGTTCTACAATAAATTGAAGTTACTCTCGAGGAAGTGGTTCACTCATCTCTGCTTGAGTTTGTGTTTGGTGTTGTACAGTTTTATTGGTGCCGCTACATTTATGGCTATTGAAGGTGAGTCAAGACTTTCACTCTTTTTTTTCTAAGTGTTCAACTTATTTCAATCTACTCTATTGGTTTTATAAAAACACTTTTAAACGAAAACTTATAAAAAAAAAAAAACAAAAGGTTTGTGTTTCCTATCTGACTCCTCTGAGAAGAAACACCACAGAATAAGAACAGGCTGTCACTTATTTTAATCAAAGTAGGTTCAGTAAAAGTTTATTTCAAATCTAATACGAAATTTGTAAATTGTACTGAAAAAGGAGAGTTTATATAACTGTTGACGTATATTTGGACAAATAGTTGTCATTTTCACGCAAACAAAACATGACACACATATTAATGTTTTGATTGCCGTCATTTACAAAATTAATATGAATATAAGCTGGATAAATGTTAAACAAAATGTCCAACACGATTACAGTATAATTACACAAACTTTTGAAATTTCTAAATACCAGATTTATTAAGCACTTACAAAGCTTGTTCATAAAACCAAACAGAATATTTTGCTACCTTTAGAATCGCATTTTTAATATATTCAATATAGAATTGAATGTAAAAATCGGATAAAATCAGAAAGATAGCGAAAATATAGAAAAGGTTAAAGTGGTCTCAAAAGGTTCTCTAACCACATTGAACGATGCCTTGGGTTTAAATATTTCAAAATTTAGTTAAGCAACTACGTAGTATATTGAGTAGGTGTGGTTTTCTTAACACAAGCAATTTATTATATCAATACTAGCTGTACCCTGCCACGCTTCGCTGTGGCCCATTGTGATTGAAGGGTTAAAAAAAAAGAGAAAATAGACGTGTGGCACTCGGAGACTGCCGCGGTAAAGCTATTGCATAGCATTTTTTATCAACTCCTCTCTCACTCTCATCCCCCTCTCCCCCACCCACTCCCCTCCCCCTTCCCTCTCCTCGTGATATTTCAAAAAGTCATTAAAAGTTCTACTATGACTATTAAAAAGCTAGGGTTGGTGATAAAAAAATGCAAATTTAGAATTGTATGTATTTTTTGATGCTACATAATAAAAAATAATATAAATAAAAATTATCAAAAATATAAAAAATAAAAATTTGTGGTGAACACCCCTTATCACTTACAGGTTAGAAAAATAGATAGTAGCCGATTCTCAGGCTTACTGAATATATGCATAAAACATTTCATGAGAATCGGTCAAGCCGTTTCGGAGGAGTATGGGAACGAACATTGTGACACGAGAATTTTATATATAAGAAGATATTATAACATTTTATTCTTCAAAATGAAATTACTCCACTCGAGGAATTTCTCCTGTTTTGCGAGAGGCTCACACACATAACCACCAGACTATTTGTCATAAGCGCCTGCTGAGCACGAGGTCCCGGTTTCAATCCCCGGGTCGGTCATTGTTATAGAGTTTTTCCACCTCAGAAGTTCTACATAGCGTCTCGGAGATTGGATTAAGCTTCATTATTAGCAATGCGGCTCGCCAATAACTGGCGAAATGTGAATACAGGTAAATCTATGCCCTTTGGAATCGCGGACATAATTTTATTTTTTTATCATTACCATAACAATGAATTAACATTATCAACTTGGTTAGTTATCAACATTATCGTTAGGCCGACCACCTAAAGGTCAAAACTGATTGAACAGATAAATTAATACAACTTAATGCCGGGACGTTTTGGAAGCTCACGATCTTAGTTCTGAAACTAATAGATACTGGAACTTGGTAACTAAGTTAAACAGCTTTAGATCTGTCAATAAGGTCTGCAAATTGATTTGTTACGCAACATGTACTTTAAGAAGGTACGTATTTAGAATAGAATAGAATATTTCTTTATTAGAGTATCCATGACTCACAAAATTACGTTAAAAAACCGACCAAGAGCGTGTCGGGCCATGCTCAGTGTAGGGTTCCGTAGAATATGTAAACGAAGTTAAAAAAAATGCTTGCATATACGATTATACCTACTACAAACTTAGTCCAGAAATTATTCTGTACAACTTTTTGTCTTTTTTTGTACAAAAACTGTTTCCATCCAAGTTAAAAAATAATTTTCCTAGAAAGTCCTTATAAAGTTCTACTTTTCAGATTTTTTTCATATTTTCTAAACTTATGGTTCAAAAGTTGTCCCATAAGTTGTTGTTGTTGCTGTTGTTGTAGTTGTGTGTTGTTGTCGTTTGTCCCCCCGGACACATTTTTTTTTACTTTTGGAGCGATTATTTCCGTAATTATTGACATTATCAAAAAATGATTGTAGTAACTTTTAAAACTAGAGCGTAATAATTATTAACATAATAAGTTTAATAATAATTACGCGCTAGTTTTAAAAGTACGTCATAAATGACTTTAGCCTCTTAACGGGAACGCTGTGCGACCTGTTTTACGACAGAATTTTATATGGATTCTAGACAATAAAACGTCTGGAATTTCTAATAGTCGTTCTAGACTTAAAAATTCCCGACGTATTTTAGTCTCAGATCACTTTAGAAAAACCCGCGTGGTTTTAATCGGAATGGATACAAAATGATTAAGTGATTTCTTATAGCATCAACATAACTTTAACAACAGCATACTAGGAGGGTTAAGCAGAAGAGTACCAGCAGTAAACTTACATTTTGCCAATTATGTTTAAGTCTCATCATGCATTAGGGACCGAATCTATTGCTATCAATCGGGCGCACGTCCTGACCCCGGGATACTACTGAGAAATACCGGATGGCCAAACTTAATAACATTTTGCCCGACCCGGAGATCATATCAGTGAACTCACACTCAGTAGTAGCAATTGTGACCACTTCACCAACGAGGCAGTCAAGTTAGTATATACAAAAAAACGGAATATTTTTTTTTGTTTACTTTAAGAAGTTTCTCAAAAACGAAACCAACAAAAATAAGTAAAATTAATTCCTTCCCTTCCTTTCAAGAATCTTCAAAGTTCTTCGACGATTCGCACGAAGCCATTGTGTGCACTAGATTAAACTTTACACTACTTTGAGATGCTCAAACTTCTTCAGAGCACTTCAGTTTTAATGTTTTGAAAGCCATAGAACTTCGGCTGGCCACTAAATCTTAAAGCTCTAAAAGAGCTTGAGAGTACGTGAGACCTAGAGTTCTTAGTCGGAAGGGTCGGGAATTCACTTGGATAACTTACTTGATAGTTATATTTTATTCTTTCTCGGTTTAAAGATACCGGGCTGGTATCCGCAACTCCACGTCAAAGCGCGTATTTTGTGTATGGGCCATAATCTCCACGCGGGCCCATTGTGAATTATAGATGTCACATGTCTTCGAATTTTTGGTTCTAGGATATGCCGGTATCCTCACGATGTTTTCCTTCACCGTTTTTGACAGCTATGGTGATGAAAAAAATTACACAAAGTAATGCGCCTGCCTGGGTTCGAACCCACAACTTACTGTTCGTAAGTCGGGGCCGCTACCACTGGGCCACCGATGGTTTCTCGGTTTATAGATCAATATATTTTTACAGCGGTACAAACGGTGATGATGATAATCACCGTTTCATTAACCGACAGACGTACACTGCGGGACATGGGCCTTCCTCAAGTATCGCCACGACGATCCTGTGCGTCTCGTACCTATCTATCGGATTCCCGCGACCCTCACCAAGTCGTCCACTTTGTGTGAGGCCTTCCAACACTGCATCTTCTGGTATACATTTATATGTACAACTTTTTTCCATGTATGGGAAGAAACTATAGACCGCCACCTGCTACGATTTTGACAAAATTTTGCTTCATTAACGTTCCCATAATATAACTAGAAGACATCAGGCGGTTTCACCCGCGTAGTTCCCGTTCCCGTGGGAATACAGGGATAAAAAGTAGCCTATGTCACTCAGGGATAGTGTAGCTTTCCAACAGTGAAAGAATTTTTCGAATCGGTCCAGTAGTTTCGGAGCCTATTTAATGCAAACAAACAAACAAATAATCAAACATTTCCTCTTTATAATATTAGTATAGATAGTCCGTGATTTTTTTTATTTTGTGTTTATTTATTTATTTCTCAATCGTACGTCTACCATTACAGGTTTACCCCAATGCGATAAATGCGCCTATATAAAAACAATTGTTACAACTAATACCTATAACTTATAATAAAAATGTTAGTGAAGTAAAGGCGAATTGAGTTGTCATTTAGAACTAATGCTGGGTTTGACAGGGGTGATTTTTACTGAATCGATTGGCAAATCTTTTTGAAGAAAATCACGATTAAAGTCAATGTATGTCCTTCTAGGGCGTTCCCTCCCGGCCTTTCCACATACATCTTGCCTTTAAATACCTTCTTAGTCATTTTTCATTTATCCTCTAAAAGTGACCAAATCATCTACCTAAGCATACTCTTTCGAATCAATTTAGGTATTTCCTTCAGAACATAAATAGTTACACACAAGTTTCCTAATTAAATAAATCATTAATATTTAAGGTTAATGTTGTATGTGTTACTCACGACGTTATCCATATGTTATACAAATTATATTATTGTTTACGAACCAAACAGTTAATGACCAAGATCGCGATCTGATAGTACGTTATTAGTTGTATGAGTTTAGTTACAGTATCATTAGGGAAATCTTTAAGAAAGGCCTATAACCAGCATTTGAAAGTGATAAAGATGAGGATAAAACTGCACTTGACCAGGAATTAAAACGAAGGACGATTTTTTCCTGTAAGTATCGTGGATACTTTTACAAACATTTTAAGTCACACATACAAGTAGACCCGAAACAACTACCTGTAGGCCATGCAAATATTTGTATGGCCTCTCCCACTTATTTAAAATTTAGCTGTGCCTAACAGAGTTCATATTATTGTTTCTTTTTACATACTTCTACCACCTCTATACATTTTGGAATGCATTAAGATTTGAGATTTGTTCCGTGCATACAGTGCAGTGGCTAATCGCTTAGAAACTGTTCCAACCACAGATATAGACAGACCTAGATAACGCAAGAGCAACTACTTCGCGTGCCACTTCGTGTGCCTAGCTTACGTACAAAAATCGTAAGTGGCCACTTTCGCAATCCGTTTCCTTGCATCGTTATGTCATTTTGTGATTAATAATATTAAACAATTATTTTTAATCTAACACTTTCAGTTATACCTGGTGATACCAAATTTGAGAAAAACGAAACATTCGTATTATTTTGCGTACAGTCAAAAAATGGCACGCTGAGTTTTCACACAGATATATCTATATCTGTGGTTCCAACCGTACCGTCATATGTTTCGTAATAAAAAACTGTTTTTTTCCCCACAAATAACACTTATTAACTAAAACTTGTACAAAGACCTTTCAAGACGCTTAATTGACATTTCGCGTGACCCAATGGCTGCTTTTACCTTGGTCAAAGGATAAGCATAAGCATACTTTCCACCAAATGCTCAAACGAGAACGGCATAGAAATTATCACAGTAGATGTTGAAAATTGCTCCATCACTTCCATTTATAAACCTCCCGGCACCACATTTAACTTCACTCCGCCAGAGAACTTTAGAAGCCAGCCAATTAAAGTTGTAATCGGTGACTTTAACAGCCGCAGCACCAATTGGGGTTACAACGACACGGATATGAATGGAGATGCAGTCGAAGAATGGGCTGAGTCGAATGATTTGGCACTAATCCATGACGCCAAACAACCGGCCTCTTTTAACAGTGGTCGGTGGAAACGCGGGTACAATCCTGATTTAATCTTCGCTAGCTCTTCTATCAGCTCACAATGCACTAAAAGAGTGTGTTCACCTATTCCTCGCACTCAACATAGACCAATTATGTGCTGCATCGAATCCGTGGTCCGATCTATAAATGTCTGAACTGAGAAGCAGAATATGTCAACTTGAAGAAAAGTTAATTATTGCAGAAACTGAAATAGAGAATTTGTTATTGGAAAATAGTACTCAAGCCAAAATAATAACTAATTACAAACTGAGAATTGACAAACTGACCCATATTTGTACAAACACATCCTCAAAAAAATCCGGGGCGAAAATAAAGCGAACATGCCTTATACGAACCAAGCTTGACTTTAAAAACTCGCAACCAAGCCCTATTCAACAAACTGGAATAGATAAAATGCCGTTGGAAGATACAATAACAGGACCTAATTTGATGTATGACGACTTCCCACAGCAAGCAACACTAGAGGGCAACACTCGTTTAGACGCAACGGGCTCGAGTACACAACGAGATATAATTGTAAATAAAACTAGCTCAAATAAGTTATGTATAATAAGTGATAATAATGTTAATGCTATATTAGGGATTGCCGAAAACACATTTCCAAATGATAAAATATGCCACTATTGTATGCCGAAGGCAGGTATTATGAAACTTCTTGAAACATTAGACAAAAAACTTGTAAATTACACTCTTAATGACCATTGTATAATCTTCCTAGGTGAAACAGACTTTTTAGTTTCCAAAAATTATGCAGAATTAGTAAATTATATAAAATTCAGACTCGAAAAGATATTGCATACGAATATTATCCTGTGTTGTCCGACATTTAAGTTAAAATCGAATACTAGTTTGTTTAACACCAGAATAGAATCTTTTAATCGACTTTTACACCAAAGTAATCAGATTTTTAATTTTACATATACTTTTGATACTAACAAACAACTAGAGTATTCGTATGAAATGTTTTCAAAGTTAACTGGCAAAGTAAATAATACAGCCATAAAAAACGTCTTCATAACCTTGAAAAACTATCTGGAACTATTTAAACCTACAGATAATGAATATACCTGTAGATACAATAATTGTTATATGACGCATACTTATGACGATAGTGCAAAATGCCGCGTGAAACCAGGTACTATTCCATATTACTTCAGCAAAATGAACACAGATCAACTTTCATCTAAAGTTGTGTCTAATGTTACCACTGGTTTTAACGACACTGATCTTTTTCGTGAATAATAAATTAAATACAGTTTGTAAGAGTACTTTGATGGATAAAACCAGCTGTTTAAGGATTTTTCATCAAAATGTATGTGGGATAAGTAATAAAATAACTGAGTTAGAATTATACATTGCAACCACGGGTTTTCAGTTAGATTACTTGTGTATAACAGAACATTTCTTAAATCAACAATCTGCTCATGTATTTAACTTTCCGAATTACAATTTAGTGTCATACAACACAAGGACAAACAAAAAAAGGGGAGGGAGTCTTATTTTAGCTCATTCAAATACAGAAAGTGAAACAATCGATTTTGTTAAAAAAATGTATAGATCTGATAGTTTTGAAATATGTGGGGTTAAAGATCTTGAAACAGGGTTATATCTTTTTTGTTGCTACAGAAGTCCATATGATAAAAACTTTGAAAGTTTTATGTCTAGTTTAGAAAAGTTATTGGAACATTTTATTAACAAGAAGTGTCTTATTTGTGGTGACCTTAATATTGACGTACTTGTTGACAGTAAGAAACATACTGAATTTTTAAGCATTTTGACATGTTATAATTTTCGATACCTTTTAAATACTCCGACTTTTATACGGAACAACGCATATTCATGTTTAGATAACCTAATTACAAATCTCGATGATGATGAAATAGATGACTATTCTGTTGATCACAATGGCTTGGCAGATGGTCATGGTGGACTTTTCTGTAATTTAGCTCTTGAAAAAATAAAAAGTAAATCTAAAAACTCGGTTCAAAATGTAATAATAAAAAAAAGAATATTTAATGATAAAAATAATATTGCTTTCAGTAAAAACATAAGTAATAAAAATTGGGTGAATATGGGAATAAATAGTTTTCTAAGCAGTCTTACAAAATCATTCCATGATTGTTACCGAAAGAAATCCATTAGAATAAAGCCTTTTAAAAATACCTCACTACAATGGATTACTAAAGGGGTTAAAGTTTCAAGTAGAATGAAGAGAGTACTATGCTCAGGTACAGTAAATAATGCAAGCCTAAAAAAGTATAAAACTAACTACACACATCAAAAGTGTCTAGGGATCAAGCATTTTTATGCGGATTTCTTGAGATTGAGATGTGGCTTTGTAATAAATTTATGATTTTATAAATTTATATGGATCCTTTTTGGTGCATTTCATAATTTGAATCAGGAACTGTGAATCAAATTCGAGTAAAAGATGAAAATCAGCTGTCAATATTTTCCCTATAAAAACATACAACGCATTGAAGACATTATTAGTGCTACTGTTTCCCTACTACTGATTAAAACCAACGTTATTATGGAGCGGCGACGTCATTTAAGCAGGGAAGAAATGCTCAGAGCCGTGGGAATGATAGAAGCTGGTTCCCGGCAACGTACTGTGGCTTTAGCTCTGAATACAAGTCAGAGTGTTATCAGTCGACTTTGGACACGTTACCGAAGCACTGGTACCGTGGCTGAGCGCCATGGAGGACGGTATCGCTGCACCACACGGAGACAAGACCAATACATTCAAATCTTAACTCGAAGAGCTCCAACAATAACCGCCATGATGTTAGCCGTGAAGCTTCATCACTCTTCAGGGAACTTAATTAGCGACCAAACAGTCAGAAACCGCTTGCATGAAGTGAACCTTCATTCCCGAAGACCGCTACGGGTACCACCTATAGCAATGCACAATCGTAGGATTCGATATCAATGGGCTCTTGAACACAGAAATTGGGCAGAAGAACAATGGCGTTTCGTGTGCTTTTCTGACGAGTCTCGTTTTGGTATGAGACCGGATACAAGACGTATACGACACTGGAGGACCCCTGGACGCCAACAGCGATTAAAATCCTGCCAGGAAGTCCATCCTTATAGTGGTGGAACCATCATGGTATGGGCGGGTATTTGGATCGGCGGAAGAACTGAGTTGATAAGGATCAGAGGCAACCTCAACGCTCAAATTCATGCTGAGACGATTGTATCAGACGTCATCGTTCCTCTACAAGTGCAAATCGGTCCCTTATTTCAGTTAATGCATGATAATGCACGACCGCACACCGCAAGAGTTGTAAGACAGACTCTCGCCGCAGCTAACATCAATGTCCTGCCCTGGCCTGCTCAGTCGCCAGACTTGAACCCGATTGAGCATGCATGGGATATGCTACAGAGAATAAGCTCTGCCGAATATGGAGGGTATCCAGTCGCAAGAAGACCTTTTTTTGTTGTTGCAACGAACATGGGCGGCCATTCCACAGCGTGATTTGGATGAACTCATTTTGAGTATGCCAAACCGATGTTCTTGTGTTGTTAGTGTTCGCGGTAGAAACACGGATTATTAATTGTTTAAGTTACCCAATAAAATTTTAAAGAAAACTGTTATTTCAGTCTTTTTTTCGAACTTTAATGTTAGTGGTTCAAATGTCAAAAATCCCTTTATTAGGAAAATGGCAAATTTCTTTATTAATGCAAAGGTAACTTGGTTTATCGTTACTGTGACAAACGAAAACACTTTATTTGATGAATCCTTAAAGAAAATTTTAATTAATATCAATCAGGAGAAAAGTTATTGCAAAAATATATGTTGATCCCTAGACACTTTTGATGTGTGTATGTTCGAATTTATAAAAGAGTTATTCAGCAACTCAAGAAAAATGCTGTAATAAATAATTTAAATACGGCTACAAATATAATTAAACGGACGTGGAAACTTGTTAATGAATGTACTAAAAAATCAAATAACAGGCAATGTAGAAACTTAATCCTAAAAGTGAACAACAAAATGATAACAGATCCCCAGGAGGTCGCAAATCACTTCGTTGACAGTTTTGTGTTCAAATCGTCTCTCGCTAGCAAGGAAAAAGAAAGGGCGATGAGGTTTCTAATAGAGAGTACAAAAAGGGTAGAAAGTGATTTAACCTTTTGTATAACTACACCAACTGAAATTGCAAAGATTATTAGCAAAATGTCCAATAAGAAATCTTGTGGGTTTGATGATATACCAATATCGATTTTGAAGGAGAATATAGACTCTTTGGCAGTCCCACTTTCCGATTTTTTTAATAAATGCTTCGAAGAGTGTGTCTTTCCAGACCAGTTAAAATTGGCTAAAGTAGTTCCTATATTTAAAAAAGGAATTAAGTCTAATCCGAAAAATTACCGACCTATATCCCTTTTGCCAACCATATCAAAAGTATTTGAGAAAATAATTAAAACTAGACTAATGGTACATTTAAATGCAAATAATATTATTAATTTAAGACAATTTGGGTATCAGAAAGGCGTCGGTTGCTCAGATGCAATAAATACTCTTATAAATGACATAATTAATAAATTAAATGACAAAATGAAAGTGGCAGGGCTATTCATTGACCTTAGCTCTGCTTTTGATACGATTGATTATGAATTATTATTGACTAAACTTGAATATTATGGCATCAGAGGCAAATCCTTACAACTTTTAAGATCCTATTTACAAAATAGACAAATGTTTGTCGAAATAAAAAAAATCGATGATAGTAATCATGAAGTCATATACACCTCTAAAATTACAAACATAAAACGTGGTGTGCCACAAGGCTCTATTCTAGGACCCATATTATTTATTATTTTTACAAATGACTTGCTTAACTTTATGCATTATGTTCAACCAGATGTAAAACTTGTTGTATTTGCAGATGATACAAATATAATAGTTGGGGCGAATGACTTAAAAGAATTGACCAAAAATGTTAACAAAAGCCTACAAAACCTCTGCGAGTGGTTTACAGCCAATAGCCTTTTGCTAAATACAAGTAAAACGAACATAATTTTATTTAAAACTACAACTCGCCATAATGACAGTTTGGATGTAAAAATCAAAGAAGACAAGATAGAATTAGTGGACAAAGTTAAATTTTTAGGCATTACCATAGATATGTATTTAAATTGGAAACAGGAGTTAGCTGCTATTGACTCTTCAATATCATCAGCATGTTATGCTCTCAGGAGCCTTAGAGATATGTTAGATATAAAGCAACTCAAGGCTATATATTACGCGCTGGTAGAATCTAGACTAAGATACAGCATAATGCTTTGGGGAAACAGCTACAGTTATAACTGTGAGAAAGCGTTTATTTTACAGAAACGAGCCATACGAACTATAGTCAGGATCTCACAAAGAGACTCATGTAGAGAGCACTTTAAAGAATTGGACTTTTTAACAGTACCTAGTTTGTACATATTGGTAGTCTTGAATCACTTGGCTAAGAATATTCATGAGTATGAATCTCAAGAGGAGCGTAAGATAAGAGAAAACACAAGAAGGAAAGAACTTAAACACAAGATGGCACCGAAATTTAACATAGCTAAGCATTGTTCCAGATACCAAGCAGTAGAGTTATTTAATAGGTTACCAACTGATTTAAAATTATTAATTTATAGCTCGCACTCATTTAAAACTAAATTAAAAGCCTTCTTGTTGGAAAAATGTTTTTACTCGGTATCGGAATTTATTAGGTAATGATAAAATTAGTCACTTAAAATAATAGCAGTGAACAGATTCAATGATTCTAAATTATTATAATTGTACTATGCTCATTACTAAAACCTTAGCGAAATTATATCTTAATTAATTATTATTTTTTTTGACATTGAATTTGACATAGGTACCTGCTAATAATTTGACTTTGAATCTGACATTATACTTGCTTTATATTTTGACATTGTAAGTAATTGACATTTTACCTGAAAATAATAAATTAGACTTTTTAACTGACACTGTACCTGCTACGAACCAAATATTGTATTTATTTGTGTCTTTGTATAATTTTGCTGACATTGTATTAATTTGCTTAATGTAGTTGTTTCTGCATGTGTTATTTCTCTTTTTAATATGTAATGTTCAACACAATGTAAATTGTTAACGAATAAATAAATGAATGAATGAATAAATGTCCCCTTCAAGCGCCGATTCAACTATGCCAAGGCTGATTGGGAGTCGTTTACGCAGTCGATCGATGACGCCCTGTTCAATGTCCCACCAACCCCGCAAAACTACGACCAGTTTGTTGAGATTGTGTCAACTTATTCCCGAAGACACATCCCAAGGGGCTGCAGGACTTCCTACATCCCGGGGCTGTCAACAGATTCCAGTGAATTACTGACGCGATACGAATCACTGTTCCGATCCGATCCTTTTTCTGAGGCAACCACACTTGCTGGAGAATTGTTGCTATCTAAACTAGGCGAAAACAGACGAGAGAGGTGGACGAATACTGTTACTAGCATCGACATGACTCACAACAGTAAAAAGGCTTGGAGTACGATTCGAAAGCTGACCGGTGAGTCCCCTCAACCCGCACCGCCATGCCAAGTCACCGCAAACCAGATAGCACATCAACTACTTGTTAATGGCAGACCAACACGCCGTTCCAGTAGGATCCCAAAATCACAAAAAACTGATGGCGTTGGTGACGATATCAGTAAATCATTCAACGTTACTGATATCGTTACAGCGATAAGTTGCCTTAAGTCTGGTAAAGCCTCTGGAGTCGACGACATCTCAGTCGAGCAATTAAAACAGCTTGGCCCAGTTGCTGTGTCGTGGTTGCTGCAACTTTACAACAATTGCCTGAAATCAGCTTCAATACCCCGTCTCTGGAGAAAATCTAAGATCATTGCAATCCCTAAGCCAGGTAAAGCAGCAGACGATCCTAAAAACTTTCGCCCTATCTCTCTACTATGTCACACATATAAACTATTCGAGAGACTGCTGCTGAACCGTCTTACGGGCGTCATTGATCCAAAACTGATTCCCGAGCAAGCTGGTTTCAGACCCGTGAAGTCTTGCAGTAACCAGACTCTTAAAGTGGTACAACACATTGAAGATGGCTTCGAGAGAGGAATGGTCACTGGTGCTGTATTCGTGGACCTATCAGCTGCCTACGATACAGTCAACCTCAAGAGGCTGTTGTGGAAGGTGGAAACCTTGGTCAACGATCAAAATTTCATCCGCATACTCCGAGAACTTCTCCACAACCGCCGATTTCAAGTCCACCTTCTCACGGAAAAAAGTCGTTGGAGAGCACAGAAAAACGGCCTACCTCAAGGTAGTGTCTTGGCACCGCTTTTATTTAACATCTATACCAATGACCAACCATCCAGCCCGCATACCTCCCGCTTCCTCTATGCAGACGACCTTGCCCTTACCTCCCAAGCCACCACCTTTGAAGAGGTTGAGGTGTCTTTGTCAAACGCTCTTGGTGACTTAGCCACTTACTATCACGCTAACTCACTCAAGCCCAATCCGAGCAAAACGCAGTCGTGCATATTCCACCTTCGCAACAGAGAGGCGAGCCGCAAACTAAACATCGTTTGGGGTGGGGTATCCATAGAGCACAGCAACTTTCCAAAATATCTGGGTGTTACTCTGGACAGGTCTCTAACATTCGGCAAGAACTGCAATAACATTAAGCAGAAGGTACACTCTCGCAATAGTCTTTTACGGCGACTAGTCTCGTCAAAGTGGGGTGCTTCACCTGACGTCATGCGGACTACTGGGTTGGCGCTATCTTTCTCTGCGGGTGAATTCGCGTGCCCCGTGTGGGGTCGTTCAGCCCATGCAAAGTTAGTGGATACAGCACTGAATGAAACGTGCCGGATAATCACTGGCTGCCTCAAGCCGACCCCGGTACAGATGCTGTATCCACTGGCAGGCATAGCGCCACCAGTAGTTCGCAGAGCGGTGGCGAGCTCTAGTGAAAGAGCCAAAATGGTCTCCGACGCTAGACACCCTCTACACAATAACATCATAGTACCGCAAAGGCTGAAAAGCCGCAACAGCTTTTTAAAGTGTGTACCCCCGCTCACTGGTGATCGCTCTAAGGAAAGACTTAAGTTGTGGCAAGATAGCGTTTCCTTACCCAACCCATTTGTGCCACTTGCCGAAAATCTTCCGCCTGGACACGAGTTGCCATGGCTGACCTGGAAGTCTCTAAACAGACTCCGGACACAGGTAGGCCGAAGCAAAGAAAACCTGTTCAGGTGGAGATTCATAGATGACTCTGCCCTGGAGTGTAAATGTGGTCTTGCCCCACAAACTATGGGGCACTTGATATCGTGTCCAGCCTGTCCTGTTACTTGCACATCACAGGAACTGATGGAAGCTACTGAAAGTGCCGAACTCGTCGCCAAATTTTGGGCCGACTCAATTTGAATTGTCATCGACACGCTAAGAAGAAAGGATAAGCATTGCCATACAACGTGGCAATGCCGCCAGTCTTTTGGGTACACTTCCAATGGACAGCGATGCGGATGAGTTTTTCGACGCCATATTTTAGAGTTAGTTTTTAGATTTTATTTTCATATCTAGTGTATAAAGTTAAGTGTGAATTACAAATAAATTAACGTTACTAAAATTTACAAATGGAAAATAATTATATTGAAAATAGCTCATTTGTGGGAGACTGGTGTTTAATAAACTAAGCCATGACTTGTATTTCAGGACCCCAGGAACTCCCTCCTATAAACAAAAATATCTTAGGTACATACCTAAGTACATAGAAAAGCAAACTAAAGCTCTAAAGTGTATGAGTTTTATAAGTAAAATACACACAACATCAAAAGAGTTTGTATGAAAGTATGGAGCGTACTACTCAACCGTCTAGCAAAAGCTTGTAGTCGTTACGTCCCATAACTCAGTTGCCTGCATTTTATCCGAACCGATATTTAAAAAGTTTTTATATTTCAAACACATGATGCGAGACGAGACTTAAACTTCGAAGCGCATAAATGTGTGGCCATAAGAAACGCGAAACTAATACAAAAAGTCACAACTCCGACGAATTTGAAAACTATCCCTGGCGTGTGGTGATCACAGGAAACCACAACCTTTGATGGCGCGGACGTTATGGCCGCAACATGTGGTATTGTAATCGTAAAAGTTGGTGAATTGTAATAAAAGAGAAACCAACAAATACGTTTATTGGTGTCCAATGTTTTGTTGTTCAGTGTTTTCGGTACAGTTCAGTGTTTTTATTGTGTTTTTTTGGAATATGTCCTGTATGACTTTGAACTATAAGCTGTATTGTAATGTATGTTACCAACGGGTATTCTTTTATTAGGTATGTCAGTTTATTTAATTTTATTTTTGCCATAGACTTGAACTTTTGTTTCATAAGTGTACTCTTTTTCCTACACCGTGAGGAAACCGGCTTGCTTGACAGATATTTTTCGACGGCCTGTGAAGCCAAATCTAACGGACACAGGCGGCATAAAAGCCCTGAGACCAGGCAAGTCACTAACCAGGAACCACACAAAAAAGCGAAGAGAGTATACTCAACGCTGCTGTTATTTTTTTACACAAATGCGGAAAAAAAATGTTTGTCTGTCTGTTTGTTTGAAGTAACCTCTGAAATAGCTAGTTCTATTTTGATGTTTTTCACTGACACTTACTAAATTTTTATTTTATAAATATAAATAACTCGGGCTCCGCCCAACACCGTATTAGTGACGAAATTGCCTGAAACAGTTAGTACCATCTATAATAATGTACCGCATAATAGTATTGCACTAAGTTTACTTGTAAGCGAAAGCGAGACAGCGATTGTTAAGTGTAGCTAACTAGAAACTGTAGTAATTTCAAATGCAGTTCCGTATATGAAACTCGAGAGATCCTTGTTACGTGTTCGTAGCATGTTACACGCGTGTGTGCAACCAACATCGTTCACACTCAGCGTAACAGTCTGTATTCTCAAAACTTTCTAACAAGGACGATATAGAAACACGAACGTTAAAACTTACGTCCAAAGTTTAATTCGTTCACGCCATTTTCTGTTAATAATATGAGAAACTTTTAATATAGAAAGCCTCTTAGTACGCCAATTCAATGTGTTAACAGCCCCTAAACTTTAGAAGCGTTTTATTAATAAGTTCGTACTATAGATTGCTAAAGACTGCTCTTTTTATGTTCCCAACTTTACGAGGGTGAGTATAATAGAATTTCGCAATTTATTGCTGAATTTTCAACGTTCAAGTTCATAACTCCATTTAACTTCGTAAGACATAAAGATCATCTGTCAAAACTGCTTATTACAAACTTTTTGTTTTACGAAGCGAATGACGAATGTTTTCCGAAAACGCGAGAAGGTAAAATGTCAACGTCAGTGTCATTATTTTAATATTTTTGCGCTAATTCTTATGTCAGCGTCAAACTTTCTTTTTAAAAACGGCTTATTTTAACAGCCAGTGATTTTGTAACGCTTTGAAAGTGATATGATCTACACGTATTCCACTAAATAATCTGTTCTTCAGAATTTGGGACGAGTTTGAATTAAATAGTACTCCAGCTTTGAAATTCCTTCCGAGTTGGAAGCATTGTGTTACTTAGCATAGCATCTTAAAAACAAACTCTTTCTTGTCCATGTTCAGTTTCAAAGATATTTTATTTTATTTAAAAATAGTTTCTCGACATTCTTTTTAAATACCGCGTTCAAAAATAAACTGGAGACACTGACACTATTTCTGTGTTAATAAATTATTTTTTTTGCTTCAGTTATGCGCGTATTTATAATTTTTCGTTACATCATCTTACCTTGTCGTTAGGGTTTTTTATATGTTTCGTAAATTTGTTTACTTTAGTCATGGACATAGAGTATTTCTACGAACTCGGGCCAGTGGCAAAACGAGTTAGAAAAACAAGAGGAATTCTGCCAATGGCGATTTGAATGCGGTTACTGACAGCGAAGCGAGGTCGCAGAATATTAATTCTAGGCCTGACGAACCTATTTTCTATGCTGTGGAACAAACAAACAGCCTGTGGTTTTGTTAATCTATATGCATCTATCTATGCATGCGCCGCACTGAAATGGGTCGTACCTATTTCATACAAGCAGAAAATGGCAATTTCATAATAGACTTATAAAGCAGCAGGTATACCCCTAGCAACTACATAGTAGACTTATATGCCATCAGCAATATAATAATGTAGACTTTAACGTGATAGGATATTGGTAAAGACATTCAATAGACGACATTAAAAACTAACTAAGTATAGACAGGACAGCATGAACAATATTTTCATCCGATAGTTATGTTCTTGTGGACACAAGTCTATGAGTTTAATTTAATACGCTCCGCTGCCGCTTCAATATTGCTATATTATTCCAGATGGCGTTACTGAGGCATGCGATCACAGTTTTTATGACATTTCTATGCATGTCCTCTTACTATCTAAAATCTCTTTGGTTATTGGAAACAATAAAATTTAGAATGCCTCTTTAGTATAATGTTCGCAAGCACCTTTTGCTCGGCATGAGCTCTGGGCTCAATGTTTTGGCAGAGTGTGCAGGGTTTGGCAGAGTGTTATTGGAGTTTAACTTTAGAAATTTCCCAAAAGTAGCTTGGAGGCTGAATATGTTACCGGTCTTGAGCAATTACCTCGGTCCCTATTACATGAGACTAAAAGATAGTTTGCGAAATGTGGGTGTAGTATTGACTTAACGAAGTACTTCATCTTTGTTCTACGAAAGGAAAGTAGTCAAGTGTCACTTGGTGGCAGGCAGCTATTGCTTCCAACTCCTCCACTGTTCTTTTTAACCACCGACTTAAAACGACAGGGTGATAAAAAATTGCCGTGTCTGTGTTTGTGTGTGTCTGTCTGTAGCATCGGAGCTACCGAACGTATGAACCGATTTACTTTTTTTTTTGTTTAAAAAGTGAACTAGCCGGGAGTGTTCTTAGCGATGTTAGATAAAAATCGGTTTCGAAAAGTGCTGATTCTCAGTCTTCTTTGGAGAAACAAATTTGGTTTTTGTTCGCCTGTTCTTTCCTACTCCTAGACAAAGGCCTCAATCCACTCCTTATTATTTTCCAGTCTGCAAAAATCTATCCCGTTTATCCCGCCATTTCCTTCGTAGCCTGTCGCGACCCTATCTCCCTGTCTCAGGGCATCAGCTCTGCGCTACTGGAGCCTACAGTTTATACATATAGAACTTCATATAACTAACCGCTTATCGTTTACTTCGCTATAGATACTTAAATAGGTAATTATATGTTGTTATTATTATCGGTGTCATTACCTGTACCTACCTAAAAGCTTTAGATATTGGCCTGGCATTAGTTTATCGATAACATAAACGAAGTTATTACAAAAGCTGTGATTATAGGTACGTATCATATTATGTAGGTTATATTCGTACAGCTGATTTATCAGTGGGTTATCTATATTTTTAATGAGACATGAATGTAGACATATAATTGCGTACATTCCCGAACAATACACGAACCGCATCGAGTTTGTTTTCAACTGTTCAGAACTTTCCTAGATTTCTTCAGAAACCCATCATCCACCTTGACGACCTTTATCCCTACTCGATGGAACTTGAAAAGTATACCCTTTTAAACAAAAAAAAAGGATATTTCATAATAAATCCAGCCATCTTCGAGTTTTCTTTCGTCGGTGAAGAAAGAAAACTCGAAGTCTTTCTTTAAAAAAGAGATGCTTTTTATTGCGCGCATTGAATAGCGCGACAACGCAACGCAAATTTCGATCAGCTGAGCGTATGGCCACTCGCGCTTGGTTTGCTTGTTTAGTATCTATTGCATTTTTGTAACTTCAAATGCGTAATTTGTTTTGAAAACTCGATAATTTTTAAATTGTTTGTTCGGAAGAAAGTTTACTAATGTTACTTGTAATACAATTTAAAAAAATAAACGAAAAAAAATATTGCACTTTGACCTTCAATATCTCCAAAACCAATGAATTCCCAGGTATGTTCTAGAAGAAGAAAACTATCCCAGTGATGGGTAGAATATGTAGTTTTCGTTTACGTTAAGGATATTTTTACACTCTGTATAGTTAACAGACCATCATTTAGCACACACAGGGTGGCTGTTTGTACATGGTGAGTAAATGATGGTCTGGTCCACGATACTGAATAAATTCCTAAAGCCCACACTGGGTGTTTCCTTTCAACGCTTGATTAAATACAAACGTACTCAATATTCTTCGCAACATTCACCCATTATATTATTATATCCCTTTTACACCTTAAGAGATGAATGACCCTGTTGTTAAATTTGGAGGAGGTACTTTATTAAAATAATTTTAAAGAGTTTTTTCACAAGTGTTTGTCACGCAACGTGACTCAGAAATCATTAAATGAATTTATTAATAAACAGCTAAAAATACCACACTATCTTTAAACTGTATCTAGTGCCAATACATTTATTACAACGTGGGCAAATCACGGTCAGCGAAGTTACTACTATTTCTTTTCTACGAAAAATTACAGGGTTCTTCACATAATTCATCTTATTTTGAATGGCTCATTAAATTCTGTGAATTGGAATGAATCAGAGCTTTTGATGATTTTATTATTATTTTAAATCGTTGTGATTTAAGCGCCTAATGATAAGTACCTACCTTGTAATAAATCTATTGTAAATAGCTGATGTATATTGACCGTGTATTATTAATTAAAAACTGAAATATTTTTTATATATTTTCTTAAGAATTTATGTATGAAAATGTATCTATAAAAGGGTGAAAATAATTATAGGGCATCAAAAAATTCATTCGCATCCGAGTCAATGGGAAACGTGCCCAAAAGACTGGCCCCATTGCCACGTTGAATAGCAATGATAGGAACAGTTTTTGGAAAAAAGAACATAATATATTAATACAAACTACTAATAAAAGATTTTTATTTCAATAAGCAATTCCAACAAGTTTGTAACAGGATGGCTGTGTAAGTTTTCTTTTTCCACAGCAACTCGGCTAGTAAAATTATACAAATTAGTTGTTTTTACAATGACACACTGTCGTTTCAATTTCGACATCACGTAACGTGGTTATTTTTTACTATGACTTTGAATAATCTATAAGTAGGACAAGGAAAAGTGAAGAGATAATGTCACAGAGACATAATTAACTGAATGTATGTACTTGTATATAACATACTACAACGAGTTCCAAACGCTGAAATCAGGAGACGCACAAAGGTCACCGACATTGGGAATCGCGTTGTGTAACTCAAATGGAGTTGGGCAGGACACCTAGCTAGGCGCAGTGATGGCCGGTGGAGTAAAGTTGTGACCGAGTGGCGTCCAAGAAACGGCAAGAGAAGTGGGGTCGTCCAGTGGCGAGTTGGGTAGACGACATTGTTGCCATTGCGGAAGTATAATGGATGAAACTGGCACAGGGACGTCAAGCTTAGCACCATAAAAAGAGGCCTATACCCAGCAGTGTGTAAAGTCGGGTTGTGGATGATGATGAGTCTAACACAAAAATTAATTAAAATTATAATCTAATACATAGGGTGACTGGTAATTAGTGAAAGATACTTAAACACGCAATTTTACTTTTCCGTAACACGTAATAGAATAATTTGTTATTTGTAATTACATTTGAATAAATCAAAATCTTAGGTAGATTTTGATTTATTCAAATGTTCCCTAAGATTTTAGTTTTGTCAAACTATAAGTGGTCACTTTAAAAGATGTAAATTATAACAAAAGGAAAATCACACTACAAGTCTTCTACAATAACTAAGTCAACAGCTGATGATCTATTAAATAATGTAAAACATAAATTAAGCTTCCCAAAATGGAAACGCGAAATTGTACTTTAAGAAAAAATACTTCAATACTTACACGTAAAGTCGACACATGAAGTGACCTTTTTTAAATTAAATAGTTCATATAATAATTGTTAATTCGACCACTTGCGTAATAAATAAAACTGATATTTGTTAAATGGAAAAAACATTTTTTCATGTGTTTAAAACGGCTGACCCAAACTAAGAATTTCTGCTGTATGCGTTTACAAACATTTACACATCAATCATCTTACTTATTACACAAAGAACTAGATCCGGAACCACTTTTTTAGGCCATACGTACAGGGTTATTTTTCAATGACGGGCCAAATTTTCACTGGGTGTTATACCCATGAATATGAACAACTTTCACTAAATCAGCTGTTTCATACATTTTAGTCGAGTAGCTATTGAACTTTTGTATGAAACAGCTGATTTTTTTTCTCGATTTCAATGTTGGTCCCATAGGGAAAGTTGCTCATATTCATGGGTAGAACACCCTGTGAAAATTTGGCCGGTCATTGAAAAATGACCCTGTATATTATTTAATTCGAAATGTCACATGTAGGTACATTTTCAGTCTTGTCTTCATTAATGATACTTTTTTTTACATAAGGTTCGAGAGACTTCCTAATTAATTTGCTACATTAGGGAGGTTTACGAGTGTACTTCCACGTAAAAAGCAGTACCTTGCCAAATTATTCAAGAAGGAAATGATCGTGCACTTGCATTAATGAGCGCTCTTTCAAGCAAAGAGGATTTTGGCACCCGGCCGGGCGAACGATAGAGTTATATTGTATATACGAAATTCCTCCTAAAATTAAGGGAAACGAATTAAGAGAAACTGAAAATTTTAACCTGTAAATACTATTATATTATGGTTATGGCGGTTATCTATTCAAAGCTTCTCTCACCTATAATAATATATTTATTTTATTGCTGAACCCGACATGGTCCATAATTATTATATTTTTTTTATACTTACGACTTAATGCAAATAAAGTTTGAGTTTGAGTTAATACCATTGCTTAGCTTACACTATCATTACTGTGTCAATTCTGATTATAATACGCTTGTATTCGCAAGCATTTTCCCCGTAGCGGGACAGTAACAAGCTTTTGTTACTATCCCGCTACGGGGAAAATGCTTCTTCTCATATAGAGAAGGCACGAGTATTGACCACCACGCTTGCTCAAAGCGGATTGGCGATTTCAAACTTATATAAACTAAAAGCCCAGGTTTCCTCAGGTTTTCTTCACCGATACCAATGATGTCTAAGATAAACTTTGAAAGTACAGACGCCAGCACTTCCGCCAGCACATCAAGCTACTTATTATGCACCTTATTATGTTTAAAATAAAGTTGAAAACCTATCATAGAAATTTGACACATTGGGGTAGGATGATGTGCTGGCGTCTGTACATAATGGATTAAAAAAGTGACTTTGGTACTTGCCCGGTTTTAAACCACAAACGCATGCGTCTATAATAAGCGCCATAACGGTCATCACGAATTGCTTAATTTAGTAGAAAATGGTAAAATAAAAAAAACGTGCCTGAATATATTTCAAATCTCAACAAACAGACGCTTCCATGAAAATAATACTAAAAAAAAATACGACATTCTCAAACATTCTAGTTCAAAACGAAGCCGTATAAACAAGAAAACTGATGGAGTTAGTCTTTAGTTTTATTTCCAAGTCACTAATACTGATTTATGTGTCTAACGCAATGTTTGTGTTTTTTTCCAATAAACAGTTTCCAAATGGTGTCACTTGTTTCATGGACTCGAATTCTGGGATGCATGCTTGTTGTTAAATGATTGAGGAGAGTTTCGTCGTTTCGAGTTTCGTTCGGAGGGCATCGTGGAGTACGTGCGCCAGAAGATTGGATACATGCCGAGGGTGCAGTTACTGGAGTCGCGCCGCAACGTCAACTTCAAGGCGTTTGTGGTACGCGTTCCGAATTGTTATCTGCCCGTCGTCATGGATGAAAACTTCTGGCCTCAGGACGTGGTGTTCCGTCGCTTCCGCGGACAAGTTCCACAGAGCAGCGCTAGTGCGTGTTAGTGAAGTGTTAGTTTTTAAGTAATAATGTATAAATATATGTATTTTAGGTTAAGGTATTTATCTCTGGGCCTGCGTCGCCTGAAATAAAGTTTATTGTTATTATTATTATTTTTAATTTGACTACAGAAAAAAACAAAAATCAAAAACAAAAGTATTTCTTTTAAATTAGGCGAAGAAATAGCACTTACCATGCGGGCTTACAGTGCGGGTTGGTAGATGTCACGTCATCATATTTTTGGTATTACATGACACTAATTAACATTACTATATTATATAAAAACTAAAAAAAAAAACAATAACTAAACCTAACAAAAAATAATTACAAAGCGTCAAAAAATTCCTCTGCATCGCTGCCAGCTGGTAAAGTGCCCAAAAGACTGGCGGCATTGCCACGTTGAATGGCAATGCTTAGCCTCTGGCCAAAGTAGAGGCCAGCCCTTGGGTCACGGGAAGCGTCAACCAAACGTTTGGAGATTAACATTACTTATTTATAATTTAGAATGATCGTTTTAGTATGAGTGTGACAATAAATAATTTTTCACGAAGTGTATTCCTGGAATCTGACTGGATCCATATATCTGGAAGTATATGAGTCACGTCTTGAGAATATGGATACTAATATATGATTTCACTACTTTAAATAATGCAGACACGATGTATGTGTAATCTACAGCAGCCACCACCAGTTCGTTGACCCAGGATAGAATGGTGCAAAGAAGCTGTTGTTATTTTAGATGTTTTAGCTCCTGTAACACAGTGTACACTAGCGCAGGAGCTAGGGAAGGACTTTTGGCTAGTTTTGAGCTACATTAACGGGCCAAGCCAAGTCAATGTAGCGTGTAATGGGTAAAATTATGATGAGGAATGGAAATTATGTGAAGAAATTTCATTTTCCTCGATTTGCATGAACTTTCTCACTATTCTGCAGGTGTTTAAAATTGCGGCTTTTTGAAGAGTTATGTAAGTTGAGTCTTTCAGATCTATTAGTTTGAGGCTATGGTGAAGGTGGTTGGGTATTACACCGGTAGTGGAGACAACTATGGGCACTACGTACACTTTTTCTTGTCTCCAAATTCTGGTCACTTCTTCTTTCAATTCAGCATATTTGCTAATTTTCTCTCCTATTGTTTTTTGTAAATTATGAGTGTTAGGGACTGCAATATCTATTAGGTAAGTGACTTTATTAACTTTGTCTTGAAGAGTTATATCTGGTCTATTGTAGTGAACTGTTCTATCGGTAAGAATGGCGCGGTCGTAGTAGATTTTGTGAGTGGTATTTTCTAGGACTGTTTGTGGTGCGTACTTGTAATAGGGAGTGTGTGTATCTTGAATGAGCTGATATTTGATTGCTAGGTTTTGATGAATGACGTTTGCTACTTGATTGTGTCTATGGGTGTAGTCTGTTTGTGTGTTATTATTATTATTATTATTATTATTATTGTTTTATTAATTTTGCTCCATTAGTGTAATTGCTGTGCGGCGTTCTGATGCGAGGGTAAATAAATAAATAAATAATAAATAAAATAAAATAAAACTGAATAAGAAGTGAGTGAGTGAGTGAGTGTTGGTTTGCTGATTAGTTTGAAAGCGCCAATGAGGGGTTACTAGTCGGATTTGAGCATCCTTTTTTGGCAATGTGTAGCCCAATTGCTGAGGAAGGTTATTCATACCTACTTACTTTTTAACATCAGTCATCTTTATTATCTCTCAGTAGCAGGTGATACCGTGAGGCAGAGCTAGTTAATAATAACTATTTTCTGAGGGCGCGTGAGAAATATGATTTATTTCTGTACAAACCGTACATATCTCTTGGCGGGCCTGGTGCGAATGGTCGATCCCTGGTTTTTATTAATCATCAGTTTCACGAAATGGTTTACGTTTGAGCATATTTACAAGGATATTTGAGAAAAAACTTGACGAACTGACGGGCAGACTGACAGACAAACAACAACGTGCAATAATGGTCGATTTTTTTCGGGGTTCCATCCTCTAAAATAATTAAAAGGAACCCTCATAAGAACACTCTCTCGTCAGTCTGACCGTCTGTCCCTTTATCTATACATGTGTCCAAATTGAAATTAATACTAGAGACTGAGGTTATAGTCTCTATTGTGTGTATAATAATAAAAGTCTTAAGTCAACACGTTAAAAAATATGGAAAAAGTTTAAAATTAATTTTTCACTTCAGTAGCTCAAACATGTAGGTTTTGCTGCCTGAAATCAGGGAGCAAAATGCGATTTTGCTCATGCGCACACATAAGCCCGCTTATGTCATACGACGTTTTATAACATATTTGCGAGGAAATAAATAAAACTCGGACTAAAATTTCCAAATAAAAACAATACGGCGAAAAGAAAAAGCGCGCGGAATAATTTTAACTTGTTCACAAATTAGAGATGCGTGCGTATCAGCACTTTTTTTTTATTTCAAGTCAAAGGCACAAAAACATCGAGTTACCTATCTATACTTGTATTATAAAGACGTAAAATTTGTTTGTAAGTTTGTATGTACATACGATCCAATTTAAAAAAAAAATGCACAGGTTTAAAGCTACACTATTCCCGGATGACATAGGCTACTTTTTATTTCTGTAATCCCACGGGAACAGAAAATACGCGGGTGAAACCACGTGACATCTGCTAGTTACTAATAAAGTAAATTACTTAATATTTTTGTTACAAATGGTTGTAATTTCTTCAAAAAGGGAGTAGGTAAATAGGTTTTTGAAGGGTCGGCAACGCGCGTGTGGCGCCCCTGGTGTTGCAAGTGTCCATAGGCTACGGTAAACGCTTACCAACAGGTGGGCCGTAAGCTTGTTCGCCACCGTCTTGGTGTTGGTGTAAAAAAAATATATATTGCCAAAATTAATTAAATTAACGAATCAAATATTTTTTTTTGTATTTTATCTCCCAAAGTTAATTTTATGCATAAATTCTTTTCTGACATGAAAACTTTTGCTAAGATTTTAAAATATAAAATATTCCGTTCGATAACGCACGAGTGCGTAATAAGATACATAACGATACTGAATTTGGTGGAATAAGAGACCCTTTAAGAGCAAATGTGTTTTATATACTATTTTGATACCTGCTTAGTACGGAACCTTCGATGCCCGGCTCGCACTAGGCCGGTTTTTCTGGGGACAAATAGAATAGAATCTTTATTACAAAAAAAAGTGGTTACAGGTCTCTAACTACACGGTGATAAATCTGTATTACACAGATACATCAGCCTGTAATGTTCCCACTACTGGAACACACGACTCTTCTCTGTGAGAAGGAGTGGGCCGTAATCTACCACGCGGGCCCAGTCCCGGTTATTAGATGTCACATGTCTTTGAATTTTTAGTTCTAGGACAAGCCGGTTCCCTCTTATTATTTTCCTTCAACATGTTGAGGACAGCGCTGATAAAATAATTGATACAAAGTAAAGGTCCTATCTGGGTTTGAGCCTAACTACAACTTGTAAGTCACTGCAGTTATCATACTACTGGGCTACTACTCACGTTAAGCAAAAACATACTCGTAGAATACTAATGACATATCTAGTAGTTGCTGGGGAGTTTGTTCCACCAGTTTAACTTCCCAGTAAAAAAACACTAGGAAGTAGCGTAGACTGGGCTTTTTTGGGGGATTGTCTTGCGTAATAACGATAAAAAAGTGCTGATGCTCAGCCTTAAATAAATGACTTTGTTGAAATTAATATAGAAAAAAAACAGTGGCACTCCGGGAGAGCCAACATAAGTTATAGTAAAACTTTTCCTCAGGAAATAAAAAAAATGTTGCTTAGAACGCATTTACTTATAAACAATACCAACTATCTGTAACGGTAACGGTAACAGTGTAACGAGTTCAATGGTTTGTTCCCGTCTCAAAAATCTCCTACGCACACCTACGCACCTTTAGGAGATCACAGTTCAAAATTTGTTGCAACATTTTGTTATTTACATGGCATAAAAACTAAACGAATACAAAAACGCACATTATAATCGTCGAATTTAGACGACTAGTACCTACATAAAAATTCGCTATATTTAATGGAATTTCACGTGGGTGTCAATCAATCGCGGTAATACCATCGGATAGTCATCGATCCTTAATACGAGCGTGGGATGCGATCAAAATAGTTTTAGACACTGACAGGCGAATTGCATTAGACTAGTTTCATGGAGTTTAAAAAAATACAAGGCATTCGCCCTGAAGTTTTCACGCAAGATTTGACGATTGGAACTTTCTTACGAAAATCTGTCGCGCAAACATTATTTTGACAATTCGGGTGTGTTATTCTGTTAAAATCAGCTTGTGGATAAATTATAACAGCCGCACGGGTCGATCGAAGGTTAAGCTACGCTTGACGAGGTCTGTCCCCGTGGATGGGTGACCATTTATTACACACCAAGACTCCTCCGTGCCTCGGAAAGCACGTTAAGCCGTTGGTCCCGGCTGTCATTTGTAGATCTTTGACAGTCGTTACTTGTAGTCAGAAGCTCGAAAGTCTGACAACCAGTTTAACAAAGGGGTATCATGTTACCCAATTACTGGGTTGTGGAGGTCTGACAGGCAGTCGCTCCATGTGAAACACTGGTATTCAGCTGCAACCGGTTTAACTGGAAGCCGACCCCAACATACTTGGGAAAAGGCTAGGCAGATGATGATTCTGTTAAAATCACCCAGTGAAAGTTTGGGTGAAGTGAAGGTGAATAGGCTGCCAATCCAAAGTATTGCTAGATAGGAGGTAGGAGTAGTAGTAGAAGTAGACTGTACTCAAATTTTTACGGGGTGGATTTTATTGAATAGAACGGCTGAGAATGTGACTATACATATTAACCTATAAGTAAGCACATTGTTTTTAATTTAGTGCCCAAATATATGCTTTGAAAAACAATTGACTGACAGACATACACTTTTAGTCCTTTTCAATCAACATTTGTTATTCTAATGTTAACTTAATTTGTACCTACTTAGATAAAGCATAATATTGTTACTGTAAAAATTGTATTAAGGAAACATGAACTTGGATAGGCTTTACGAATCACCATGCGCATCGCACCTAAAAGTCAACCAATAAATAAAGTTTCAATCATTCATCTGCCAAAAATCAGATAGTTATCAATCTTCCTTACAAGCGTGGGCAACGACCAAAATACATGCGCATACGCTGACAGACGTATTGACTGCTAAAACTAAACTACATATTAGTTTGGCCTTTGCACTAAACGTGTTTAGACTGAAACAAATTTAGTTTTTATGGAATGCTTCTACGGAAATGGGTTTGAAAATTAATTGGATAAACCTCGTGTTTATTTGGGATGGATGAGACGAGTGTTTGTATGGAAATGTCTAAATCGATAGTCTAAAAAATATGGAACAATAATGTACTGAGGCCCTGCACATCAAACTACCCCAATGTGTCAAATTTATTTGATCGTTTTTTACTTTATAGCAAACAGAATAAGGTTCATGTTCAATTGAAAAAATTAATACTTTGGGGTAGCTTGATATGTCTGTACCTAAATGGTTAAAATATTATTTATGAGAGTAAATCCTAAAAAATAGAATGCATCCGTGTGGAGCTGTAGTGGGTCTCTATTACTAATTTTGCAAAGAGGAAAGATTATAATTTTTGTAGTAATTTAACTCAAAAGGTTTTTAACTGATTTAGAAAAAACACTATTAGAAAGACTGCCGCAAGCGCTACTACTGAGCATGAGGTCCCGGGTTCGATCCCCAGGTCGGGCAAAGTGTTATTGAGTTTTTCTATCTGGAATTTCTCAGTAGCAACCTGGAATCTGGATTCGTGGCCGATTGATGGCAATAGGCTCGCCTCCTATTACATGGGACTTAAAACATGACTGGTGAAATGTGGGTGTACTACCAGGTACACCTCTGCCTAGCCCTTGGGGGATTACAGGCGTGACGTTATGTATGTTATGTTATGTTATTACTAGAAAGCTATATTACCACCGAGTTAGAGCAAACTAGGTTATATTTTATGTGCAAAACTATGACTGAAGGAGGGTGTAAAAGTTCAAAGGAAAGGAAAAATACACAATCCACACAGAAAGGCGCAAGCAAAGTGCTAGTCTGATATAAATGTTCCTTCGGCCTACCTTCTTTATAAAACAAAGGTCATATACGAAAAAAAATACTAGAAAACATCATCCTGATCTGTAGCTTAGCAACATAACAGCAGAATAAAACAAAACTTCCTCTCAAGCATCAAACAATCAACACGAAAATAATGAAGTCCCTTACACAATAAACAAAATTATAAGCAAAACAACCGCAAAATAATATGAAACAAATAATTAAAATTTGCAACTTCATAATCGGATCAAACAACATAATTTTCAGAAACAATGCCTAGTAAGTTTTCCTTTTATTACGCTTATTAGGAAGTTATTTATATTGTTGACTTGGTATAACAGAAGTGTTTAGGGAGAGACGTAAAGGCAACAAATATTCTGTTGAGTCTAGTAGAAACAGTAGCGCGCAAAGAGATTAGTACTATAGAGCGGGCATGTCAAGGAAATGTCATAGAAAAACTATGATCCCATGTCGTAATAACGCCATCTAGAATAATAATTATGATTAGGTGCAGCGCAAACGGCACACTTTGTGCGATCGAGTCTGCGGCGCACAAAAAGTCTGCATCGCGCGCAAAAAGTCGGTCGCGGATTTTTCACAGACTCAACGCACATCTTCGATCATTCTATCGGCAGAGCTGTAGGGACGTAGACGCTATGGAAATCGTGAAGAGATCGCGAAGTATTATTTTGTACATGAAGTACAGAAAAAGAAGAAGAAATAGAGAATTTTGGGTACATCCTATACTTTCGGAAATATTACTGAAGGGACAGTTCCATACTAAACATTCAATTCTGAAACAACATCCGGATTTTTTTTTAAATTTTATAAAATGTCTTACTACATTTATTTTGATAAGTTGCTATTTAGTTTAAGACCTGCTTTGACTCATTCAGAAACATAAAGAAGTATCATTAATTTACCTCTAGCGCCATGATAATATATCGCGTGCGATACGTCCACCCTTAGCAAATGCAGATTGCCGACTAAAGTGTGCGCCGTCTGCGTAAGCGTGCGTTAAAGCAAGCGTTCAATATTTTTCACACACTTTTTGTGCCGAGCGGCGCGGCGCGGCTCGGTGCGGTCTGCCCGAATTACACGGATTTTTTGTGCGCCGGACTTTTTGCGCGTCGTGTGCGTTACTGCATATAATTGTATAGGTTCTATTTTCACAAACTAAAAAGTGCGTCGCGGATAGTCTGTCGTCTGCACTGCACCTTATGAATATTGGAGCGGCAGCGGAGCGTACTAAAAAAACTCATAGACCTCATAGATAGAAAACTTGTGTCCACTAGGACACAAGTTTCGTCTATAGTAAGTATTGAATGTCTTTGATTGAATGATTTTCATTTTTACAGCTTACCAAGAGTACAATATTTGTGAAGGTAAACGAGCTGAGAAATGGCACTCATGGAGTGAGCTATTCCAATTCTGTTGTGGCGGCCTATTTTACGTTGTGGCCAGAATTATACCTGAACTTGTTTACTGTACTTTGAGCTTATTGTACCTTGTATGCGCAAGTGGATTGTGCTTCGTATTCTGTTATTGATCCTTTGACCGCCGCAGTCATGACAAACCAAAATGTGTCCAGTACGCCATGTGTCACGAATACATGACAAATTTAAAGGATTAATTTGACGCGGTGGTCCTACGACGACCCACTAGTTAATTATTACTTAATACTTTTACTATCCATAAAGTTGACGTTACTCTCAAATAAAACATGAATCAAATGATTAATAAAAAATGTTGGAGGTACAGACGCCAGCACATCAAGTTACCCCAATGTGTCAATTTTTTATGTTCGTTTTTCAACTATATGTCAAATACAATAAGGTTCATATTCAACTGGGAAAATTTGGCACATTGGGGTAACTTGATGTGCTGGCGTCAGTACATACAAGCTACTATTGCACTTAAAAAAAGCTAACTAATTATAAAGTAGTAATGTTATAATTTATTTATTTATAAAATGTCCATGGAACGGTTCGCAAGTTTTAATGTTGTCCACTAAAAGGTTATGCCGTGGTATTTTGTCTATGACTGACTGTGGTACCTTTGTCTTATATTCTTTTTGAACTTCTGTAAATTCATGCCGAAATGTTTTTTGACATTCACTGTAAGTTATTAATTACATTATGTTACAGGGAGTAAATGCTTTTGTTTTATTTTCAGTTTCCGTAATAAGTTGACAGCGGTTGGTTAGAAATGGTCAAATTGGTCAAGGATATGGGAAATAATAGTTACTATATTTTGTGACAAGGCAATATACACACTAAGAATAATCAGTTTGAAAGAAAACACCCAGTACCGCATAATGTTTGGTGAAAATACTGAAACACCCGCAGAAAACCGCACTCAATCAATTACTACACCACGTTAGCTGTCCAATGTACCGAATACAGTACACGCCGCGTGGGTCCACCACGTCCATGTACCGTAAATGGTACACTCGCCTCTTTAACTTTCTATGCGCTCTAACTTCATGGACTTGTGTGTTATGTTGCTCTATTTATCAGGACTTGTCAACAGGACACAAACAACAGAATATTACAAAAAATGATTTGGACATTTGGGGTTATCCAAAAAATATGTATGGGGACAGTTAACGTGTTAAGACTTAGGTCATAAGGTTGAATAATGGGACATGGATCCTCCTTTCTTAAAGAAGACTGCTTCGGACCCAGACATCCTGCTTAATGTCCCCAGTCGTTAAAAAGGAGTTTTAGAATTAGTTCAATTTTCTAGAGCGCCGTCTCTTTCACTCCTACCTGTGTCTTCTTCCTAAAGCTCGCTCGTCAATTTCATTGCCAGCCAACAACCTTGCTCAACCCTCAAGGGTAACATAAAACTTGGATCGAGCGTATAAGTATTAAATATTGTGGAGTTGATAAATGTCACAGAGCAAAGAACCACTGTGACGGCAGCGTCTGGAGTCTACAGGGCAAACTAAATGTCGCCGAAAGTACAGATTCATCACAATGTATCATTGATAGTTTTTCAACTTTATTTCAAGAGAATAAGATTTATGTTCAATTGAGAAGATTTGACAGTTTGGGAAAGTAACAGTATGTGGTAGCTTGATGTGCTGGCGTCTAGATATTCGAGAGCATAAGGCCTCCCGCGCACTAGGCAGCCTGATACATTCATACATTTCGTGGCTGCTAAAGTACTCGGGTTACCATACACCGTCATTTGTACGACTGGCTGCCGCAACCCGGCTGCCACAGCCGAACTGCGGCTTTTTCTTTACACCTGTCAAGGGATGTCGTCATTTGTGCCATTGCTCTAGAGCTAGGCATAAATGACGAGATCTAGGGCCCCTTAAGCTGCACCGTTTACTAGGTAAACGGTGCAGCTTATGGGCCCGTTTAATGGTGTTTAAAAGTGTTCACAATGCCACCTCTAACAGCTAGACGACTCCATGCTCTGTGACACATGTCATCGCAAATGATATCGATCACGCAGAGGAAGCTACAAAAATGTGTGTATTCGCTTATGATTTATGGCCATCAGACATGTTTCCAAGACGTGAACTTGGCTGACATTGGCATTGATCACTGTCATGCTCCGTTAGGGTTGGGGTAGGATAAATCGATAAGGGGACGTGTCGGTAAAGACCGACATTATGCGATGACAGTCATGCGATTTGGGCTGGCAAAAAGTTGTGAGTGATCACAAGGTTCCCTACAGACTCACTGCGGCACGAAAGAAAATTAAATTCCTTCTTGTAACACTGGTAGTATGTGTTGGTAGTACGACGACATGAATACCTGCTCTTGCCTGTCTTGAGACAAAGCTCGCCAACTATTTTTTTTTAATTTATGCGATAATCTACCTATACCTACTAAACTAATACTAGCTGCCTCGGCAAACTGCGTTCCGCTTTAGAATAAATGTTTTAGTTTTTATTATTTTAAGTCCTAGTCTTAGACCTTCTGAATGTACAAACGCTATCCCGAGACGATCACTCAGGCGTTGCGCCAACCGTAACGTCAAAAGAGAAGAATAGATCTTCTGGCAGCAGTTGTGATTACTGCGCATACGCACAGGGTTATTGCGTATGTCCGTTGACAGTTATAACAAAACTCTTCTGAAACGGCTTCACCTATTCTTATAAAATTTTGTGTGTAAAGACGCCAGCACATCAAGTTACGTGTCAAATTTCTTTGATCGTTTTTCAACCTTATTGCAAACAGAATAAGGTTCATATTCTATTGGGGAAGAGTTTTGTTATATTCACTGACACGAGGTTTTTATATAAATTACTACGTGTTCTATACTAAAGCGGAAAGATTTGATTGTTTGTTTGCATTGAATAGGCTTCGAAACTATCTGTTTGAAAAATTCTGTTACCGTTGGGTATATACACTATCTCCGGGTGACGTAGGCCAATTTATATTTCTATGTTTCCTGCAGAACGGGAGACATCCGTTAGTAAGATAATAATAAATTGCATTTTTTTAATTTTTAAAAAAAAATCTCAACTCCGGTACTGCATACATACACATAAACTCACGCCTTTTTCCCATGGGGGTACGCAGAAACTACAGACCGCCATATGCTACGATTCTTACATACTTCTTTTGCTTCGTTTTTTGTTTTTTCATACATGTTGTCATACCCACATGCCGGTTGCGAGTACTACGCACCTGACCTTTCTGAAGAACCTCACCAATAAAGTCTATGTATGTCCTTCTAGGGCGTCCCCTTCCGGCGATCCCACTTACATCTGCCTTGTAAATACCTGTCGTTAGTCGCCTTTCATCCATCCTTTCAATATGACCAAACCATCTAAGCATACTCTTTTCAATTTTTGTTACTACATCTTCTTCTTCTTTCAACACTGGTGGGTCAAGAATAACGTAATGAATTCATGGTTTTTGAACGTGCGTGTATGTCCCCTAACCCTCTACGTGACTCAGCTTGTTTTTATACTCTCCCTGTTTGTTCAGGAAGCCATTAGTTAACCATAAAAACAGCCGATCGAAAATAAAACTGTAGAGATAAAGCTTAGATAAATAATTGTGTTACATACTTAACATTGCAGCGTGTCGTTGTAAATCAACTCGTAAATGGAACAGAGCTATTTTAGATTGTGTATGTCTGAATAAATTGGAATGAGCATAAAGCTAAGAACTAATGGACTGTAATTGTCTTGATACGTATGAGAGCCATTTACATAAAGTTAAAATATGTAACGCCTGCCAAAAGATGGCGCCACTATACTAACAGCCAGCCAGACAAATGCCGTGACGTCAGGTCCTACCACGTGGTCGATGTGAGGGGTGACGGTTACCGCCAGCCAAGCCAGCCAGCCAGTCGTAAAAAAACATATAGCGCCTTCTTGCCTTGTCTATTGAAAAATGGTAAATTTTGAAGGATAGATTAATTCAATTTGGATTTACTAGATTAATTTGCGTAAAAATATCTGAATTTCATTTGTGCCACGCTTACCTCAGCGTTATAATTAAATAGCGATAACAATTTAAGAGGAATTTTACATACACATTTGTATATAAAATCACGGCTGCAACCCCGATGGGTTAGTCTTTGTTTACCCACATTTCGCTGGGTATGTTTAAGTCCCATGTAAGAGTAAGCCTATTGCCACCAAAAAAGGGCACAAATTCAGACTACAGGCTGCTACTGCGAATTTTTTAAAAGGAATAACCCAACAACACCATACCCCGCCCGGTAAACCAACCCAAGAACTCTTGCTCAGCAGTAGCGCTTCCATCCAATAGAAAAGACCAGCAAGGCAGACTAAAGTGACTCATCATTATCTATCTAGCCTTCACCCAACACAGTTAAGGGCAAGGGTCGGTACATATCTGACGGATGATGCGTCGCGTATTATCGGTCGTGTAACGCCAAAACAGACAAATCCTACTTATATTATAAATGCGAAAGTTTGTGAGTCTCGTATGGATGGATGGATGGATGTCAAGATCTACAAATGACAGCTGGAAGTTGATCCCAGCTGTCAAATTCCGGCTTTTTGTGCTTTCCGAGGCACGGAGGAGTCTTGAAATGTAAATGAATGGTCACCCATCCACAGACGAACCTCATCAAGCGTAGCAGTACCTTCGATCGACGCGTGAGGCTGTTATTGTTTAGCTTCAAGCTCCTAATTCTTAACCAATAAACGATATTATCTATCTGTCTAAATTGTGCAAAAATGTTTAGCAAAAGGATTTGGACGAATGTTTTGGTCTTTACGGGAAAACCGATCAACAGCAAGTCGAGCACTCGAGATCATAATAGGTATCTGTTACCAGACGAATCAGTTATGTTTAGAACCCTTCAAATGAATAGGTACCTATTCAGATTGAGCTACAAAATAAACCTCCACTTAATCCGGATTTTACAAGTTGGAGAGCAACCGAACGATCTGTCTGTAGAGGTTTTATAAATGTACTACAAATACAGGTAATATGTAGGTAGGTACATTGTACAGTGAATAAAACGCATGAATATCATCTATCGGTGGGTTGGTACCACTGGCTTTCACATTGATTGCGCAAAGCTAGCAATGGAACAGCTTTGAGTAATTTGAATCAAAGGGAATGTCGTGGTAATTGATGGAGGAGGTGGTTTTGGTTCGTTCGGATTTGGTTTGAGTGGTGTTCTTATTTAATAAAGCGGAGAAATTGTATCTACTGTAAAATTTTCCTAATTGAACATCAACCTTATTCTTTTTCATATAAAGTTGAAATTATCAAAAAAAAGGAGACAGTACTGTCAGTGTTAAACAATCAGTGTTAAAAATAGCAGGGTAAACAGAATGTTTGTATGCCACATAAATGTAAATAAATGCATATAAAAGACAAACTTAGTAGCAGAAACGTTTACAGCAAACGTATTAACCGGTCAATGACTGAATGCTGTTAACTTTTTCATGAACCAATAACACATTAACCTTATCGCGGCAAGATTAACCCAAATAACAGATAATTTGCTTTACTTGTTCAATTAGTGCAAGAGTTTATACCAACCATCGTCAAAATCAATGTGGTGCTTTAAGTTATTATTTGCAAGTTTTTCTGTTATAAATAATTACCAAAAAGAGTATTCTATTCTACTGATATAATATAAAACTCGCTCTCGAATTTTGATCATAGTTGCGCTTCGTGGAATAATAATTATAATATATTTTTTTTGTTTTTGTGAGCACAACTTATGGTTGCGCTTCGCGGAATAATTTAGTTGCGCTTCGTGTAATAATTTGGTTGCGCTTCGAGGAATGCCCCGCTGGCCAGATTGCCAGACAGTACTGGGTAAAACGAATCCCTTTGGTTAACATAGTGATATTAGGTACATTTACAAATATTAGATATTTTTAATCAAAAAAATCATTATGATTTATAAAATACATTTTCAATCAACATTTTTTTTTTCAATTTATTTTTAAATATATTTCCATTCAATCCAATCAAAGTCCGAATCGAACCGGGGACCTCATGATTAGCAGTAGCGCTTGCGACCGCTAGACCAATGAGGCAGTATATTTATAGTGCCTCGGAAGTGATTAAGATTTAGTGTTATTTCAGTTAGACTGGAAGCCAAGTTCTATATACAAGCCAAGCCAAGCCTAGCCAAGTTCTAGTCAAAATGCTGGTTAGATGATTGGTTTGAAATATCTTAACGCCACACTCGAAATAGTAACATTTCAGTAAAATGTGAACCAGATGATCTCGTTTACAAGCATTCTTACCGAGTTAATAGGTTAGTTCTAAATCAGTGCTAGTTTACACGGAGTTACATAAATATGTACGATAATGTACATTATTTATTTAACTTCTTGTATTTTATATACAGAGCTTTGTGTAGACGCCTCTGTATTAGTTATTCAACGCTTGAAATTGTTTTATCGTGTTTGCCGCGTAGTTTGGGTATTGTGGTTTTTTGGGACTTATGAAGAATGAATGAATAATTATGAAGATTCATAATATCGTAAAAAGACAGGCAGTGGTGTTCTTTTACCAGTGTCCCAGTACAGAAGATTTTATTCTAAGGTACACCGTCTTTACATATTCTGATAAATGTATACAAATTATAATCAAAATTTTAAAAGATTTTTGATTGTACTCGTAATTATTCATGTGCCTTTTTTGGGCTAATTGAAGTCAATGATTTGACTTTTCTATCACCATCGAAGACTAGCTTAAATAAACTAACGGTATAAAATAAAATAAAAACAACCGACTTCTTAAAAAACGCTTACAGGTGTAAAATAACTCTAGTTACGTAAGTCTGTGGGTTTGGTGGTTTTGTTTTGTTTATTATTGGCCACCGACTTCCAAAACCAGAGTAATTTTACACCTGTTAATATTTTTTTAGTAAGTTGGGAGTTTTTTTTGTAAAAAAGTATGTAAGTAGCACTAAATAATGGTCTATCAAAAAGGTAAAGAATCACTGAAATCGGTTAGCAATTGCTAGAAGTTATTTTTAAACATGAATCTTACATCTCTGCCGGACTCCTTCTTAAATAGACAGGCGTAATAAACTTATGTCTCGAACAATTGCGAGTGTTAATTTGCTGTTATGCGTTGAAGAGTTCCGTTGCCTGTCTTCTTCACCAGTTTTTCTTTACCAAATTATTTTTTTTTAAAGAGAAAGCTTGATTTGTTACTAAAAATCGGTACATGTGTAATTCCTCGAGGATCCCATCATTAAATCTGAGTTTTGATACAAATGGGACCAATCTGCTAGTATACCCTATCAAATAAAAAAAGAATTTTGAAAATCGGTCCATACATAAATGACGGAGTAATGAGGTAACAAACCCTAAAAAAATTAAGAACCTTCTCCTTTTTTGAAGTCAGTTAAAAATATAAAACAAAAGACCTCGTTGGTTTAGTCTGCCGTTGCAAGCATTAATATTGAACATCTCATGTCATGTCAGATCTTTATAGGTTTTAAGTTCGATTCCGGGGTCCAACAGTGTTATTTGGATTTTACATTTGACATTTCTGAGCCGTGGCAATAAATATGGTTACCTTCAATGACTTGGGATTTACTCCGTATACTAATTTAACAGGCTAATGGTTTTTGTACAATAGGTAGACCTTTGCCTAACCCTTCTTTGAATATTGCCGTGATAGTATGTGTTATGTCAGATTAATTTTGTTTATTCTATGCTACAAACTTAATTAGTGCTTGTTTTTATTAATTCAATTCGAATCTGTGTAGCTATGTAGATAAACAATTTAAATTTACTATTAAATCTGAAATGAGTATTTAAATTAGATTTTACTAGCACTTTGCGTGCGACTTCGCCTGCGTGAATTTCGTACTTTTCCCTTAAAACTTTTCCATCCCATCCCCTTTGTAATATTGAAATAAAAATAACAACATAGGTTATTTTTATTTCAAAGTGACAATTCTTTGAACATAAGACACGCCTATATTTAAAGAAGGGTTAGGCACAGGTGTACCTATGCTATTATTATAAAGAGGAAAAGTTTGATTGTTTGTTTGTTTGCATTGAATAGGCTCCGAACCTACTGGACCGATTCGTAAAAAAATTCACCGTTGGAAAGCTACACAATCCCCGGGTGACATAGGCTACTTTTTATCCCTGTATTCCCACGGGAACGGGAACTACGCGGGTGAAAACGCGTGACGTCTGCTAGTATTGAAATAAAAATAACCTATGTTATCGATAGGTTATCGAACCCCCCCAGTATTATAGGCACGACACACTATAATAGGAAAACTCTATAATGTTTTGGCCTGTCTAGGGATAGGCCTAGGTCGGGAAAAACATTATTGATTTTCCCACGTGGAATTTCTCAGTAGCACCTTGGAGTCTGGATTTGTGCCACTGATGGCAATAGGCACGCCCCCCTATTACATGGGATTTAAACATAACTGGCGAAATATGGGTGAAAATATATGTACACCTCTGCCAAACTCTTCAGTAATTACAGGCGTGATGTTACACGGTGATAACTTTTAAAACCAGACTTGAAGGTTTTTTTAGTTTTTTTCGTAAAACATACAAAACTAAAAATCTCTCCTCTTATTACATGTAGATAATATACATGGTGTGTTCTTCTGAGCAACTGAGTTTTAAAGTATTACGTTTATGTTTTGTTTTGTTTTTTTACAATAATATGATTATTTTCCTTATTTTTCTTCCCGTTGACGTTCTTCAACTTTTGATTTATGGGACGTAATTTTTAAGTCGCTAACTTATTAAAAACAGAATTTATGGCTCCATAACAGCAGCATATCTTTTATCCTATTATTATTCTCTTTGAAAAGTTGATGCGTTCCTTGAAAATAGAATATCACAATCTCGTAGTCACTGTTAAAAGTGGCATTAAGTTTTTTAAAATGTGTCTTTATTTACCTCTAAATCATTTGATAAATGAATCAATCATTGTGAGTTCTATTGTGATAAATTATTACCCATTTAATATTAAAGTTATATTCGACACAGTTTTCTACTTGTAATTTTACTAAAAAAATAAATGACTAACATGTTTGGAAATTTCTCTCTAAACTTAATAATGATTAAAAGAAAGAGTTAAAATACCTGATTGTCTTTATTTCAACTGTATTAAAGTATGGATTAATAAATGCTAGGTTAACTTATTACATACCAGTGTGACCTCCGGATTTATCATACATTTTTCATATTAATTTTGTTTTAACTTTTTTTACAACATCGTGTTTTAGTTATTAAACACTAGCTACCCCGACAAGCTACGTTTTGCCTTAGAATCAATTTATGACGTGCAAAAATGTACAGACGTCAACGTTATTCGGTTTGACATAAAGTTGAAAAACGATCAAAGAAATTTGACACATTAGGGTAACTTGATGTGCTGGCGTTTGTACCATGAAGATCTTTGTCACCTGCAATGTCATCAAAGAAGGCTACTTAAAAATACAAAATCAAATTATAAAATGGCTGCATTTTAAAATGCAGCTATTTTAAAATGTTTAACAGTCGTCAAGTTTTCTTAAATTTTCCAAGGTTTCGCTCAACTTTCTTATTGTTTTCTTTCATAACATCCTTCTCCTGACAATAACGAACACAACGAAAAAATAAAGAACTTTGGTACTCAGTTGTTAACGATGGCTGTCACTTCAAAATTTCTAAATGAAACACCGTTGGTCTAGACTACAAGCCGCCTCCAATTAGGAAAAGGCTTGTAATTTTGCGGGTGAAGCCGCTGGCAAAAGTTGGCTACAAATAATTGGCTTCAGTTCATTGTATTTTTAAGTATCAACAGACTTATTGATGTTCAAAGACATCTTATTATCTTGTAGTTGAGACATTCTTACCCGTTACGCGGAGTCGCGGCTTTTCCTTTTGCTCTTGTGCATCACATTTTGTAAGTCCTATCTGCCTTGTTATTTCATTGTTCTTTATATTATTATTAATTAATGGTTAAAGGAAGTGTTGACTGTGCGGATTTGTGCCCTATATACATATAGCAATAGGCTTGCCCCACATACATGCTCACACATGCGCATACAACAGTAACAAGACATTTCTTATGAAAATAAATAAAGCCACAATGCAAGAAAACTCTAACATTTAAAAAGATCGACTGTAAAATCGATATCCTTTATATTATTCGAGAAGAGCTCTGATAACTTTGAAACTGGAAAAACATTGTTACAATAATATGATTACTAATCAAACATAAGCTTTACAAAACACAATATAAGAGTTGGGAAAACCACGCCAGTGCGTACTGAAGTGTCTTTTGTTATTTAAAAAAACAAATAACACAACGAACGAGTAAGTATAATAATTTTGATTCAATTATAATTGTGTGTAATACAAACATTTTTTTAAATCCATGTCTTAAGGTAGAATGTATCGAAAAATCTCAACCATCTACCATTTTATTCCTGTACCTGCTACTGTATTGTTGGCAAATAAATAAATGAAATGAGTCGGCAATCTTCATAAAACCAAAAAAAAATAACTGTCACTAATACCTTAGTGTCGTTGTAGCTCCAAGAGAATGCTGCTGCTGTGCAAGGGGGCTGCACATTTGGCCAATGATTAGTCGTTTCTCCAAATGGCGGCTTGATTCGCACCAAAACGATAACGAGACACAAACACTATTTCTTTTTATTTTTTTAGGGTTTGTTACCTCATTACTCCGTCAATAATGGACTGATTTTGAATTCCTTTTTTATTCATATTCATTATAGGTACACGCACCGATTTTTACATTTTTAGTAATAAATCAAGCATTTTCATTTAGAACGTATCATTTCACTAACAGTCAGATTAATTTTAACAAAAATTGCACAAGTCATCAAGTCTTCTTTGCCCCGTAAGGCGTAGGTGCGAGTATTTTTAACCCAAAATATTTGCAAATACCGTCATTTTTTTAACATGACTCATATCACTCAAGCTGATGAATAACCAGTATTTTCATCTAGTAAGTTATTTCGTTTGACACCTACAGCTTTTGGCAATGTATTGAAGATAACTGTCCGATCTAAACCTAGGGATGACGTAGCTGTCTAGTGTTTCTTGTCCATATTTTATTGTTATACTTATTTCAGATTAATACATTCAAAATCAAAAGTCATTTTTTCAAATTAGGCTGAGGGTCAGCACTTTTTGAACGTCAAAAATTGCATAAGACAGTCCCCCAAAACGCCCGCCCTTCGCCACTTCCTAGTGTTTTTGCTGGGAAGAAGAAGTGGCGGAACAAACTCCCCAGCAACACGTCTGTCTGATATGTTAGAAGAACAGTTTAAACAGCATTGGTAATTAATAAACTTAATCATTTAAATTAAATAATTTGCTACATGCTAGCTAGCACACACCAATATACAAGACAGTAGTAATAAGACTAGTAAGTACCGACGTTGACAACTAAACTCATGCAAAAAAAAAAAAAATATAACTAACTGAATAAATATAAGCCTTCAAGTAAAAAGGGCGTGCCCGCTTATATGTACAAAACTGGAATACTAGGTCCACGACATTACATCAATAATAAATAAAAAACGATACAATAAAAAAAAAAAAAAATGATACACTAGGACCATCGAAGCTAAATAATAAATCAGTTACTAATTAAACAATAACAAAACCAAGGTCAGCAAGACGACCAGTCACCACAAGCAGCACCCGTTCACGAGCATAACGCAAAGATCAGGCAGTACGTCGGTAGACAGCTAATCGAACGCGCGCGTACATAATATTTCTTTGGCTCCGTGAGCGAACACTTGGCAACGGTTCTCAAATTTGCAATCTAGTTACAAAGGATGTTCACGTGCAAATCTTGTCAAGTTAAAGCTAGAGATGGCGTAACATGCGCACTATGCGAGGGGCAGTTTGACTTCCCATGTGCAGGTATAACGGAACTTGGATGGAGAAAGCTCGGGGATCGAAAAGCAACGTGGAAATGTGCTAGCTGTAAATCAACTGCGGCAGCCAGTCCCCGCGTAGATTCTCTCAAGGCTTCTACTTCTGACTCGGAGACCATCCTGGCTGAGCTCAGACGACTTTCAAGCCAAATGGAGGCATTGCCAGCGCTGGTTGAAAGCGTAAAAGCAATCCAAACTGAGCTCATGGAGTTGAAAGCCATCAGATCTGAGTTCTCAGAAATTAAGTCATCAATGGACACTATTGACGAAGATATGAAGGTCTTGACATGCAAGGTATCGACACTGGAGAATGAAACCGAGGCCATGAAGAAAGCAAAGGAAGAGATATTTGTTCTGCGAAGCCGTGTGGAGAGGCTTGAGATTCAGCAATGTCAGAGTGAGCAGAGATCCCGGATTAATAACATTGAGATCAAGGGAGTACCGATGTCCAGCGACGAAAACCTATTCTCACTTATAGCTAATATCGGGGATGTCATTAACTGTCATATCCCAAAGGAACAGATTAATTATGTAGCAAGGGTGCCGATGCGCAATGACAAAGATCATAAAAACATAATTTGTTCGGTGCACAACAATTATTTGAAAAATGATTTTGTAGCTGCCGCGAAAAAGCACAGGACGCTGAATGCTGGTGACCTGGGACTGCACGGCGTGAACAGAATATATGTTAACGACCATCTAACATTCGAAAGCAAAATGCTTCTGAATAAGACCAAAGCCAGAGCCAAAGAACGGGGTTTTGAGCATGTTTGGGTCAGGGGATGCAAAATAATGCTTCGAAAAAATACCACGTCTCCAAAACACCACATAAAGTCTGAGCAGGATCTCAAGAAGTTTTTATACTAATGATATCTATTCATCATTCTGGCAAGTTGTTTGTTTATTACATCGGTTCATTAAGTTTGAGAAACTTATGCATTCGTTTTTTCTACGCATTCCATTCTCGCCGGCCTTTTGTTCGCTTATCTATTGGAGTTGACCGTTTCGCATTATTTTTGCACTTTGATTTCAATCACTATTACTATGCAGGTAAAGATTCAATTAGCCTGGTGATACATAATTACCGAGCTTGTTATGACAATATTTTTTATAATAACAGCATACTGTTTACATTGCTAATTAAACTCAATGTTAATGTCGCTAAAGTCTTAATTTCCTTACTCTTATTAGATAACCAAACTCATAGAAATAATATTATTTTGTTCCACGAATTGAATGTACCTTACGCCTCTAATATTTATGTTAGGCTTACGTTTTTTATTATTTTAGATGGCGTCCCTTAGCATTTACTATCAAAATGTGCGGGGACTGCGAACTAAAACAGGAGTTTTCTTTAGGAATGTATGTACCAATAGTTTTGATGTCATTTGCTTAACAGAGACATGGTTAATTGATGGGATATCTGATTCCGAGGTATTTGACGATAGATATCTCGTATGGAGGCGGGACCGTGATTACGCTAACACTAATCAGGTTATGGGAGGAGGTGTCTTAATCGCGGTTAGACGTGAACTTGTGGTGGACACTCGCAGTGAATGGTGCTCGACTGCTGAGGACTTGTGGGTAACACTGACACTACTGCGAAAAAAACCAAGAATATCATATAAAATGCACATTTGCGTAGTTTATATTTGCTGCCAGAACCTTGGCAACTCCTTAGCAGTCCAACTGAGTAATTTTTCAGACAACCTATCTAACATTATCCTTCAGAATTCTGCGGACAAGTTTGTTATTTTGGGTGATTTCAATCAACCCAACATAAAGTGGCAGCCGACCGCCGACGGTTATACTTTATGCCCTACTAACCTGCAGGGCGTTATCCAAACAGACTTTATTGATAATCTTTGTGTCTGTAATCTTTCACAATACAACTTCCATTCAAACATCAACCATAGGATACTAGATCTGGTGCTATCTAACGACCAAGTTGTTGTCACCCGCTGTGGTGATCCACTTGTTCCTGAGGACTCGCACCACAACGCATTATGTGTCACTGCGGATTTCGTTCAACTGCATAGTCTTCCTGCTTGTCCCCATGTAAAATACATATATCACTTGGCTGACTATAATGCAATAAATAACGAACTTAATCTTGTGGATTGGCAGAGTGATCTAAGCTGTCGGTCATTGGAAGATGCTGTTACATACTTTTATTCTGTTATCGATAGGTTACGTAATACTTTTATACCAACAAAAACTGTATTTTCCCAAACAAAGTATCCACGCTGGTACAAAAGCCCATTGATCAAGGCCATTAAGGAAAAGGCTAAATATCATACCAAATTTAAAAAATATGGAAATTTATCAGATTTCCAGAGTTTTGTTCTATTAAGGCAACGGGTTAGTGATCTGGAAAAGGTTATGTTTGATGATTATATAAAAAAAATTGAATCGAACATAAGTAATAACCCTCGGGCTTTTTGGAGTTATGTTAAAGCAAGGAGACATTCAAATTCCTATCCCTCCGTTCTACACCTTGGGCAGCAGTCTTCTAGTGACGGTGACGTAATCTGCAACATGTTTGGTGACTTTTTTAATTCCAACTTTCTTTCAGCCACTGGTGCTGGCAGTATTCCTCTACCACGTGATGTGAATCATAGTAGTGCGGCACATAGCACATCTGACATCAGTTCCGTCGAAATATGTGAGCATGAGGTCTATAGGCTGCTTAAACAAGTTGACATAAATAAATCAGCTGGCCCAGATAACATTCCGCCGATTTTTATCGTGAACTGCACCAAAGGTCTTTCTATCCCGCTCTCGATCTTGTTTAAAAGATCACTTGATATGGGTGTGGTACCCACAATCTGGAAGTCGGCATATATAACGCCGATACACAAAAAGGGGCCAAGAACTTCTATCGAAAATTATAGACCGATATCTAAGTTGTGTGTGTTTTCAAAAATACTGGAGAAAATAGTTTACAAGCAAGTTTATTCGGCTATCAAACAAAGCTTCATTGAAAATCAGCACGGTTTCCTTGGAGGTCGGTCTACCACTTCCAACCTAGTTCTTTGTAGTGACTTCCTGTTAGAATCCATGTCACATCGGTCCCAAGTCGACGTTATATATACCGATTACAGTAAATGTTTCGATCGTATTGATCATGCTACTTTAATGTGTAAACTTTTGTCGATGGGTATCAGGGGTAACCTATTCAGGTGGTTCACGTCGTATGTTGAGAACCGGTGTCAGACTGTGGTACTTTACGGTTACTCATCTAGAGCTATGCGTATTCCCTCGGGAGTTCCGCAGGGCTCGCTATTAGGGCCTCTATTATTTAATATTTTTATTAACGACGTCATTTCCTGTTTCCGACACGCTAAAATACTGTTGTATGCAGACGACATGAAGATCATGAAACAGGTAGTCTCCCATTCAGATGCTCTTTTACTGCAGGAAGATCTAGATGCTTTTCAAATCTACTGCAATTCAAATAAGTTGGATTTGAATGTCTCCAAATGCTATGTATGCTCTTTCACTCGCAAACCTCACCCCTTTTACTTTTCGTATAAACTCATGGATACCCCAATAACTAGAGTCAATTCTATCAAAGACCTCGGAGTTACTTTTGACTCTAAGCTTATTTTTGACACTCACATAAATAACATTATCAAAAAAGCGTCGAAATCACTAGGTTTTATATTTAGGGTCTCGCCTGAGTTCAAAAGCATCAAAACTTTAAAAATTCTCTATTGCTCCTTCGTTCGTAGTCACCTCGAGTATGCCTCTCAAGTCTGGAACCCCAATTATAATATTTATATCGATCGTTTGGAGGGCATACAGAAAAAATTCTTAAGGTACATTCAATTTCGTTCTAAAACATATCTTCCTGATTACCATAAGCGATGTAAAAAATTTCATATCCTACCTCTTTCTGAAAGAAGAAAAATTGCTGATTTAGCATTTCTATCCAAAACTGCAAACGGATTCAACGACATCCCTGAGTTGCTGAGCAAAATTGGGCTGCGAGTATGTTCTTCGTTTCTACGTAAACCTCGTTTGTTGCACACACCAGCGACACGAACTACTTATAGACGAAATTCTTATATAATTAGGGCGAGCCGTATGTACAATGAAGCTTGCCAGAAAGTTGATATAGATCTCTATAATACAAGCGTGTCTAAATTAAAAAAATCTCTCTGTAACTCCTTTTTTGATAGCGTAAAATAGTCTTTACTTTTTAGTTTATATGACCTAACACCGTCTACCGTAGTGTTAATTTAATCAATTTTTATTTGTTACATGTGAAAACTTGTAATTGGCCATCATGTTGTTATCGCTTCAAATATTATGTCTGCCTAGCTGTAAGTTTTCCGAAAAATATAAAATAAAATAAAATTACCCTCCTCGCCATATTAGAGGGAAAGTGGCAACCCGACCCCCGACGCTACCGCATTAATATAATAAATCATTTGTATGAGTACAGAATAGCCTACATAAAACTACTTACTTTTTTTTAAAGAAATTCTGCCGTAAGTTAATTGAGGTCTTCACCTCAATTAACTTACGGCAGAATTTCTTTAAAAAAAAGCCAAATTTTCATTGGGTGTTCTACCCATGAATACGAACAACTTTCACTATGGGACCGATTCTGAAATCACGAAAAAAAATCAGCTGTTTCATACATTTTAGTCGAGTAGGTAGTAGGTATTGAACTTTTGTATGAAACAGCTGATTTTTTTTTTCGTGATTTCAGTGTTGGTCCCATAGGGAAAGTTGCTCATATTCATGGTTAGAAGACCCTGTGAAAATTAGGCCGGTCATTAAAAAATAACCCTGTATTTTAAATCAATCAATCATCCAATTCTTTTATCAAGTTTCTCATACATTTATGTTAGTTCGTATTTATTCATGGATTCTGTGTACGTGTAGATTATCTATACATTTTCTGTAGGAAATAACACTTTTCACAACAACCATAAGTATCTACTTCTTCAATAAGAAAAAACATAACGAAAACTAAAAGTACAGTACCAGTAAAAGATCACAGTTCTGCGTCATGACTATGACAAGAGGTGGAGCCACTGAATTGTGACCTCTCCCCCATGACACAGCATTATGCTTCATTTAGCATAGTGTCGTGTCATGAATAAAAATACACAGTTCAGTGGCTTTAAGTGATCACGTAAATACTTTGACCAAGTAAAATCAAATAGGAAGGCCCGTTAGTAGACAGGGGCACTTAAATAAATACATGAAGACTTAAATAGCAAAAAAGTATGTTGTTAATGAGAATACCTATCAAGTGTCTTAACAACTGCACAAACTTAATAAAATTATGTATGTCAGGGTCAAAATATTTCTGAATTTAAATGCTGTTTAAGTCTATAGTTTGTAAATAAAATAAAAACCAGCGTTATTTTAACCTTTCAAACATGTCAATTAGAGACACAATAGAAAGACAATGACAGCACGGACACCGGTGTCCTCTTGGGGTTTAATAAATCAATAGATAACCAATTAAAAGTAATTGTCAATAACAGTGTCTACAGGCGAGCGATCTGTCACAAAAATCCTTGTTAAATATCTTAACAAAAAAAAAAACTTTATTTGAAAAATTAAATTGGTAAAATACAGTCTTAGAATTAAAATGGGTATTACAAAATTATTATGCCTGTACTAGGATAAACCGGTATCACAGGCGACATTAAGTCTTAAAATTATAGTTTATTACGACAACTGGTTTTATAACAATATTTAATTAATTTGAGAAGTGCGTTCTGACATTGTTGTTTTAATACGTTATGGGTTACATAAAAACTCTTATAACTACGGTCTTAAACATCTAGATAGTAATAAATCATCACAATTTACGAATAATTGTTGTTAGCACTTGTTTCGCGAAAAAGATTGAGTCAGCAGTATTATTAATTACTTATACTTAGGTTTAAACAATTATTGCACATGATATCACCGGCACAACAGCAATAACAATAACTATATAAGCAATTTATAAAGAATAAAGAACATCTTTAAAATCCTTGAAGACCAGATTTACTAATCTGGTCTTCAAGGATTTCTTCAACAGAAAGCATTAACTCAACAGACCGAGCATAACAAATCTTTCGGAAACAGAATTCTATTCCGAAAACTTTACGAACGTTGCATAATAATATCCAGACTTTTGAAATACCACTGCAGTTTTATGAATTCCCAACGAAGTACCCATTCTGAATTCCGCAATGCCATCCAACTGCTCATGTTTTGGGTGACGTATGTCGTTGCTATTCCCTCGAAGATTTGTAAACAGATATAATAATCATATCAATTTTTTTTTTTGCTTAAGCTGGCTATGAAAGAAGTTCTATGTAAGTTAGTTTTTCAACGATAGGTAACTTTTTGGTCCGATTAATTTGATGAATAAGAAAATTTTCCACTTTCTCAGTCTTACGAAGGAATGAATTGATAATACATTTTCGAACTCGGTTCATCGGTCATTATGGTAGCAGATGGCACTCTCTAGTTTCTGCATTACCTCATATGTAATGTATGTAAGGTAAAGGAATCTGTACTGATATTATAAACTGGCCTGTTGGTCTAGTAGTTAGTGACCCTGACTGCTATGCCGGAGGTCGTGGGTTCGATTCCCACCCAGGACAAATGTTTGTGTGATGAGCATGATCATTTGTTCTGTGTCTGGGTGTAATTTATCTATAATATACATGTATGTATTTAGAAATATATAAGTATATCTATCAGCTGTTTAGTACCCATAACATAAGCTCTCAAGCTTAACTTGGGACTAAATGGCGTTGTGTGAAAGTTGTAAAAAAAAAAGAAAAGCAGAAGAGTTTATTTGTTTTGTTTGGTTGAACGCGCTAATCTCAGGAACAACCGGCTCGAATCGAAAAATTATTTTTGCGTTGGATAGTCCATTTATCGAGGAAGGCTATATAACATCACACTATGACCAATAAGAGCGGAGCAGCAATAAGAAATGTTGCAAGCGGGAAAAAAGCTTCCGTTTTTCATGCGGATGAAGTCGCGGGCGGAAGCTAGTATACTATACACCACTAATTTTTAATTAGTGCAAATACTTAAAGTGCTTATAATCTGATTATGTAAGTATACAAATATTGTAAAATCTATTTTAAAAGAGTAAGTATGGAGTTTCTTGCACATTCTTCTCCATACAAAACTACCTTTTGGAATGTGCAACTAGAATCATATTAATTTAATTTATTTGTAAGTATAACGTTCAAAAGTGCCTGTTTTCAGGCCTAATTGAAATAAATGATTTGACTTATTCTATACGGTCTTCTCATTATATTTGTAAAGTATCAATAAATAATATTCATAAACAACAAAGTTATTAGCGTTTGTTTATATCCCAAAAAGTCACCCAATTAATGGAAATATAGTACGGGCTATTCATGACATACCTAGTAATATTTATTAATCGTCATCTCTCGCTCACGTTTGCGAGATCTCGCTCAAGCATGCCCTGCATCCAACAGCTGTTCTCGTTATTTAAGTTTAACTAAATAGTAGTACCTACTACTTCTTTCTTCTTTTTCGTGTGGTTAGTAACTAACCTGGTGTCAGAGTTTTAATGCCGCCCATGGGCCTCTGACTTGGCATACCTACTACTACTACTACTTAATATATTTAAAAAAATAATTTAGTTTTTTTTACTTTTGATAACGCAAGTTTGATCAGTAACAGGTACGGATACAGACCAATTTTATTTTGGACTTATTAAAAAATAGTGGTGTTTAAGGAATCAGATATACAAAGAAGGCATTCATTACAGTTACTTGCTCAACATGGAGTGTCAATTTTAGATTTATTTTAATTATGCACCTGAATTAGTTTCGAAAATTGCCTGAGAAATTTTACTTAACGGAATGTGAAGCCAAGACCCATGGGCGACTTAAAAACTCTGTTACCAAGCTGTCACTATCCATACGAAAAGAAAAATTAGGGTAAACACCAGAAAAATCCACTGCAGACCCACCGTACCCCTGGCCACTGTACCAAGTATCATATCGCTAGTTAAAACGACTTCTGACAACAAAAAATATTTAGTATTTTTTTTCATTGATACCTATTTATAACCGACTTTCAAAAAAGGAGGAGGTTCTATGTTCGTGTGTATGTATTTTTTTTTTTTTTTTTTTTTTTTATATGTATGTTACCTGATTTCTCCCCCATTTGTAGACCGATTTCCGAAATTCTTTTTTTATTCGAAAGAGTATACTCCCGAGGTGGTCCCATTTTAATTTGGTGAAGATCTGGTGCTGATCTTCGGAGATATGCAACGGAACTCTTCAAAAACAGACGGCAAATCTGTCGTGATTGCTGGAATCGCTTGGATGTTTATTGTTTATACAACATCATGACGTATCATCACGCCTGGTATGCTCTGAGGGGTACGCAGATGTGTACAATATACCTAGATTTCGACAGTTCGGTATGTTAATTTTCATTTATTAGGGATAAGTGGATAACCCTATTATCATGACATGTACTGTTACAATTAACAATATATATAGCAAATATTTGTATGGGAACCACTAAAAATGGAAAAATAAAAAACTTTTTTGCAAAAAAATTAAACCGACTTCAAAAAAAACACTAAACGGTGTAAAATAACTCTAAATTCGGAAGTCGGTGGCCCATCATGAATAAGACAAAACCACCAAAGCCACAGACTTCCTAATTTAGAGTTATTTTACACCGTTTAGTGTTTTTTTTGAAGTCGGTTTAATTTTTTTGCAAAAAAGTTTTTTATGTAACACTATATCGTCAATCTACCACTAAAATATATACGATATGTACAAATCAACAAAAAATATTGGCCATAAAAAATAAGTGTCGAGCGACCGCTTGGCGATGTCACGAAATTTTCGTTTTTTTTTTATTCTTTTCAGTTTGTCCACCTAGTATTTACATCAGCACAACACTACGGTCACTTCATACAGTGATACCGTTAAACTTTAAAAGACCCACCGTACCGCCAGGGGTACGGCCAGGGGTACGGTGGGTCTGCAGTGGAAAAATCGATTATTATTAGCGACTATGAGTTTTTTAATTAGTTCAATAAGTAAGTAAGTAAGTATGTTTAGCTAAATACTTATTAAACTAATTTGAAAAAAAAACTTCGTAAGTGTGCTTTCGTAGAGATATTTTTGTTTTACGAACTCAGATCAACAAAGTTCCCAGACAGTTATTTTTGGACTTACTTGCGTACTTTTAAGTCAGCTCTGTGTGGTAAAGACTCTGGAATATTGTTAAAGAATACTTTCATGTCAAAAGGATTTTTATAACAATGTAAGACGTATAGCGTTCTTATCTCCTTCTTAAAATCTCGATGAAAATTATAGGCTTTTTATGAGCTTGAATTTGTAATTGTGGTGAAATGACTAGCCAATTAATTTAACATTCCACAACTTTTTCACACAACGCCATCTAGTCCCTAGCTAGGCAGAACTTGTGTTATGGGTACTAAACAGCTGATGAACATACTTAAATATTTCTAAATACATACCAAATTAAACCCAGACACAGAACAAAATATCGTGCTCATCCCACAAACATTTGTCTTTGCGACTACTATTAGACCAACAGGCCAGTCAACTGGGAGAAATTGATTGCCCAGGGTGAGGTAGGAGATTTCATCGCTTGGGCAGGATCCTTCCATGCACTTCAGCGTTCTGAGCCAGCGTCCTTAGCGTTCGATAGTCCAAAAAAATAACAACGACAGTTCGGTAATTTAAATAAAAATTAGAAATAATAAGTTGATAACTCATCTTTATTTTGACATAAGTCTCTTAAGTATTATCACAGTTTATAGTGCTCAAAGTTTTATAACACACATTTTGATATAAAGAAACGGAAACAGATACGCGCCTTACTACGTTTAAATACAATACCTCATTATTACCTCTACTTACTTCGTCTGTGAATTACAAGCGTGAAGATATGAGTGCAAGTAAAATTCAATATTCATTCATTTCTTACGTGAATAACACCCATTTTTCCTGTGGCCCTCGTTATACCGTATTATTTCATTACATTAGGGTGGTTACGTGAAAGCAACGAGACGCATTGACATCGGTCAAGTATGTTTGCCAGTAGCAAGTCGAGTGCAGTCGGAAACACCCCTCGTTTTGCGTCGGGGGTTAAAAAAGAAATGAATAGTTATGACGGCCTAAACCCGAATATATGTAAAAACGTTTAATTTACATATTTCTGAACCTAAGCGTAAATAAGACAAAGTTTTGTTCATATTTTAAGTTTTATCTGATGTTGTTATTGCTTTAAACTGTCAGATACAAATATAACTAATACAATGTTTACAAAAATACAGGCAAATCACAGTAAGTAGGTATCTTAGGTAAAGATAAAAATGAAAAGGGAAAAAGTCTACTTACTATGCATACTAGTTTATATAAAGTCCTTGTTGTCAAATGCAAGATGAACTTATTCCTGCATAATATGTTGTGGTTATTTGGAGACACGTTCAGACGGCTCATGAATTATCGAGGAAGGCAATTCAATAAGGATTGTTTCCTTTTGGCAGAACCTCAAGCTCTTGTTAATAACCATTATTTTTTTATGGTGTACAATAAAGAGTATTCTATTCTATTCTATTCATTATGAAATATAGTGACAGTGAATTTAATACTACGGGTACCTACTAGCTTATACGAGTCTTTGGCTTGAAATAAAGTTACAATATTTACATTAATTTAATCTTCCAATGTAAACGCTCCTTCAAGTAGTAGACCGTATTTTGTACGTGGCGTAGTCATGTTGTTAGAAAGTATTGCAGTCCATATTGTGATGAAAACGCAAGTTGTTTTATAAGTTCTGTGTTCGTTGAAGAATAAATGAACATGGAGCTTTGTGTTGACTGAATATTTCGGTACGAACTGTGGTTTGTATGAAGAATAAATGAAGTCATCATCATCTGCCTAGTTTTTGCCCATCTAGATTGAGGTCAGCTTCCAGTCTAAATGGGTGCAGCTTAGTACCAGTATTTTACATGGAGCGACTGCCTGTCTGACTTAAACAACCTCATAACTGGATTAAACACGACTAGCAGACTTCTCACGGTTTCACCCGCGTAGTTCCCGGTCCCGTGGGAATACAGGGAAAAAAAAAGTAGCCTATGTCACCCGGGGATAGTGTAGCTTCAAAACGGTGAAAGAATTTTTCAAATCGGTCCAGTAGTTTCGGAGCCTATTCAATGCAAACAAATAATCAAACATTTCCCCTTTATACAAAGTGTTTTTTTTGATATCCCATAACTCTAGGGTTACATTCTGTAGGTAAAAATAACACTAAAACTCCTAGAATAGATGGTCCAAAAATGCATAGTTTCGGAAATATCATCAATCATAATTAAATTATCAGTTGTTTAGTACCCGTAACACAAGCTCTGCTTAGCTTGGGACTAGATGGCGTTGTGTGAATAGTCGTGGAATATTAAGTGTTATTAAGTATTATTAATATTATTTTTATTACCTAATTAGTTCAAAAATTGTCTCCAGTACGACGAATCTTCTTTCGAACGTCACTTTTCTTTCACGTAAGGGTGTTATACATTAATCATCGTGACTTTGTCGAATTATTTTGTATGATAGTAAAAAAAAAAAAGGATGGTTGAAACATAATTCGTATGCCAGTGGTGGATATGGTCTCAATCATACCCTAGAGTTATGGGATATAAAAAAAAAAACACGTTGTATATTAGTATAGAGTATAGAAGTATAGATATAGATGAAAGAACTGACAGTCTGACACAGATCTACAAATGAAAGCCTGGACCAAAGGTTAGTAGCGAAATCTCGTTTGCCAAATGAGAACTACAACTATATCACGATTTTATTATACGCGCGATATAAACATAATGTACAAGATCCCAATAACAACTGTCGGGCAATAGTAGCCCAACAGACACAACACTCGCCACAATCCCCCCTTTTCAATAGGGGATGAGGAACTTTGCACCCTCATATGAAAAAAAAAATAATGATTTATAAATAAAGATTACATGAGACATGAAGACATCTGGGGAAATGTGGATTCAACCCTACAGGATATAACAGACATTTTAATTTTGTAGCCACAATGTAAGGTATTTTATCTTTGTAATTGATAAGTCACGCATAAATAATCCTTCGTTTACACCTCAATTTGCTTTCATCTCTGCTTTTAAACTTTCGTTTTTAAATTTTAGTATATAAAATCAGTCAAGCTGTAAATAATGAAAAAGGTCATCCACACTTTACAAACTTTAGGCTTAAATTTAGGGTTCAATTGTTCGTGTTAGCCTTGACGCCTACGCAACATACTTACATACGAAACTCCCATAAAATTTGCGTTGGTTAAAAGCCACCCCGTTGATATTATTGTTGTTGTAATAATTAATACCTACTGCGAAAGTTTAACTATAAATAATTATTAAAGTAAGAACATCCCGTAACTGTCAGAAAAAATAAAATTCTTATAGAATCACCTCGTTTGTTGTCTGTTTGTCTGTCTGTTAGGAACCATTTTAATATTTTCATTTGTGAAAATAAATCACATCAATAGGATACTTTTCGTTGATTTAGAATTGGCTAGAAAAGACTCTGCTTTTTCAGTTTACAAACTGTTAATTTATAGTTTTATTACATTAAAAAAATAGCCAATAACTTAAATTAAGTCAATTCTGCCATTCCTTATTCTCACACAATTCTAAATACTCTAAGATCGTCTTCCATCCCTTTAAGTAAAAGGTCAAAATCAATATTATATGTCCAAAATCTAACATCCCCATGAAGCCAGCGTAAACACTAAGAAGTGGCAAAGGGCGGCGGCTGTTTTTGAGAGCTGTCTGTATTTTTGACTATCAAAAAGTTCTGATCCTTCAGCCCAATTTCAATAATTGACTTTTGATTTGATTTGATTTGAAGCCAACGAGGTGATTACTGATTGTTGCTCGTACCTTTTCTATATCAAAATGAGTCAATTTACATACTACTGAAACAGAAAATTAAAGAGGCAGACTTAGACATGTTCTGACAGTAAAGCAAGACATGGCTCACAAAGTTATTGATGGAACAAAATATAAGCAATCCTTTCGTTATTACCGCTGCATATGCATTAATACCTGCCGCGAATGTTTCCGTCGGCACGCAGGAAGCCCACATCTGCGCCAGCGAGAGCTGCAGTTAGGGCAAGTACACATTAACATCGTTCAATTTTATTTCTTTATTCTTCTTTATTTCTTTTTGGCGTGGTTAGTGTCAGAGTTTTCATGCCATCTAAACAATTTACAACAGTGTATTTCTCAAAGTATGAATTGTGTTGTAGTAAATATTGAGTAGGCCGAGAAAAATAGGGGTTTATCGTCTATGATTAAAAATATTATAAATAAATACCGAAAAATAATGACGTATATATAATTACAACAATGGATGGCCTTGTCGCTAAAAAACTAAAAACAAAAAAAAAAAATTAAATCAAAACCGGTTCATCCGTTTAGGGTTCACTATGCCACAGACTGATACAAATGTTTAACATTGTGTAAACCCACTCTATTTGCATCGAGGGTTAAAAATGTATACTTGAACATCTTTTTATATCATGTATTAATTTTATTATAAGCATTTAAAGTTTTATTTTAAATACCTTGCGAATCATTGTGAAGGTAAAAAGAGCAATTGATCAAAAACAAGTCCGATTGAATAAAAGTCTTTAATCATTATGATAAGAGAAACTTTGACAGTATATTTTGCATTATATCTGAGTCATTCAATAATATTACTTAGATAGGCAGTTCTGTATGTCCAGAATAACAATGGTGGAACAATAAATAAAAATTACAATGGCCAGTCTTATCTCTTTTCAAATACTTTTAAGGTGAAAAATTATATTTATTTTTAGTGAAAAGAGAATGCCCGTTTTGTAAGTGAATTTGGATCCCAGAGGAAAATGGTTGTGCCCTGAATTTTTTTATTTTACATTATAGTAAAAACATAAGTAGTATTTCTATAATCAGAAACCATTTTCCATTTACTTACCCGGATTCGAGAGATATCATCGTTTTTCTGTTGTAGAAATCTAAGTTATAATTAGGTATTAATTTGACATTGACATTTCTTCTTATTTTATTTAGGTTAAGTACCTACTTCTACTACCTATCCTATACATCACTTTGAAGATGAGATTATGTCTCAGCTATTTTATGTACATATAATAGCAGCACAGCACACAAAAATACACACACTAATAAGAGCAAAGAGGAAAGAGAATAGCACTAATAAGAGTCAAATATCTCACAAAAGGTAATGCACTCGAGGAACTTATTAGTTCAACTCATTTCTTTCTACAATAAGAAATGAGTTGAACTAAAATAAGCTTTTTCACTTCTTACAACATCGGTTATCTGACAGTTAAGTCCGGTTAATATCTGTTTAGTCTTTTTGGAGTTTAGCCCAAGCTATAAAACAACAACAAGCAAAAAAAAAAACTGAATTTATATCAGAAAATTAAATAAACCATTAAATTATTTTGAAAATTGGAGTTTGCCTAACTTACATCTACTTTAACTTTAACAACATGAGTTCTGCACAATTATGCTAAATTAACTTAGGGCAGAAATCACACTTTTTTGTAAAGTTTAAAAAATTCGAGAAAACAGACAAACATTTTCAACTTAGGATTATGTAGAGAACTCATGTTGATCGTGTGTGCATCGATGTTCTTGTCACCCTGTAGATGTGCTGGCCAGCAAGGCTCTATCTTTACATGGCGTACAGTTACACACCGAATTTTGATGACAACTGAGAATTTACAAAAAATGGTATTGCACTTTAAGTGGACTTCAAGTTACGGTGACGATTAGACGGGATACTGTGCACGTTGTCACATCTCTACGAATGCGCATGACGTCATCTAAGATACACACTGATGACAGCCAATACGAAACTAGCTGTTTGACAGCTAATCGTGGAACACTTTGCCCAGTGATCATTACTATGAACTGCCGACAGAGATACGTAGTAGTCCTGCAGTTCTACATCACTGACAACTATGACTGCCCCTTTATTTCCTGGCCGAGCCACAGAGAACGCGTGTACTGGCTGCCGGCTTTAGTATTGCTTCATTTATTATCACAGCCTGCTCACGTAGGCAGCTTTAAATTGTACATTTTACATTACGCTGTACTTTCACGGTAGGGTAACGAGCAATGGAATGGAAAGGCTATGTATTTGGTCTAAAGTGACATGCCTACTGCCTTTTTACTAAGACCAATTTTTTTGAATACAAGTGCGTTTATGATCAAAATGTAGACGTCCTTCTAAAATTTTAAGATTTAAATAAAAAAATTATGTCTTAATCGTAGATGGAAGAAATATTTTTTACAAGAATATATTAATAATATTAAAAGAGGAAAGATTTTTTTGTTTATTTTAAATCAGATAAACTCCGAAACTACTTGACCGAAATTAACCATTTTCATCAATAGAAAGCTAAACTATCGGGAAGTGACATAGACTATTTTTTATTTTGAAAACTACGAGGGAAAAAATCTAACTTTAAGATTTCCTTATCTTAAAGTTTGAAGTGCAAAGTAAATATCCACGCAGACGAAGTCGAGGGAAAAGTGTTAGCTAGATAAAAAAACAATGGATGCTCAAAATTTTGTCAGCATTAAGAGAGCCACTTTCAATGAAACACAGTCATTTCATTTTGGTTAACATTTTCGAGATATCAAAACAGTCTTTGTTGCCAATTTTAAATTATTATTTCAGAATCCATTAAAGGTAACAAAGGAGAATTTTCTTCTTTTGTATGAAATGGCCAAACCTTGTAGCCGAATGAGTTTTAGAGATTACAATCATAATCAATGAAATACGTCGCATGATATTTTGTTGAAGATAAAATGGCTTTTAATAAATGAACTTAGAAGACGGCTATAATTGCTGGTTTTCAAATATGTTCTTTTGTATTCATGTAGTTTGAGGGAAAAGGATAGTTAATGTTGACACTATCTATGGCAATAAATGTTTAGTCTGTGTACTATGCGATTCATATAAGAATAGGAACGTTAACGACTTCTATCTGTCAAATGTCGCTTGAAAAGTACGGCCTGCAACGAAACCTTAATCGCGTCTCAATTATTTTCTTTTTTATGTTTTACCGAGTTGAAGTTATTCAAAATGAAAATACACGGTTATTTGTTGTTGTTGTTGATATTTGATTTTGTTTCATATCCCTGACAGCTCGAAAATGTGTGAACGAGGCACTATTTTGCATGGGAGGGCTCAAGAGATTATCTCCAATGTAAACAAATACTTTACAATCATTCAAAAATATGCTTAAAAATTATTACCTCTCTCTTAACACGTCTTAATATAACTGTTCGTTACTCGGTTAATGATTTGTGTTTATGTATTTTTTTTTCTCTCTTCTTAGTACTAATAACACACTTATTAATAATAATAATAACCCCGCAGGGCAGCTTGTGGCGAGCTGTTGGGCAGTAGCGACCCCACGGAGAAGTCTTGTTCCTCATCTCTGGCTTGCCTTTATTGGCCGGCCGGAGTGAGCACTGACAAGGAACGGAGCTCCCACCTCTTTCTTGCCTTAGTTGGCCGGCTAGAGTAGAGATTCGTAACAGCAAACGTGCTCGGAGGAAGGAAGCATTCCAGTAAGGTGCTGGTAGGGATCTTGACCGTACTTCCGGGATTGTCCTGATAGCCGTGGAATGTCCCTCCACTCCTCAAGCACCTCAGGTTATGTTGCCCTCTTGTCGCTACGTCACTGTGTGCTAGTGGCGTTTCAGAGGGCCCATTACTGAGTATGCAAGTCACCCCCTGCCATTTTATTCGTGTATTTATAAAGCATTGATGAGGCAGGGGCCATAGTCCTTCCATAGTACTAGGTAACCAGTTCACCTTATCCACCTCTAACCTATAGCCCAATACATTTGTTGCTTTAGACTGCAATAGTCCTGCACTAGTCGTAGGTTTTCCTTGAGTGCATTTGCATAATGCATACAGGGAAAATCTGCGATTGGTGCCTCACTTCATTAAAAACGACAAAGGGCCTCTTCATGTTGGCTTAGGCCCCTCGTACGCCTTCCAAAGGTCCGGAACCCAAGGGTTCCGAGAAATATAAGCGCATAAAAATAATAATAAATAAAAATAAAAGCCTCGATGAGCATCTTTCGAGGCTTTCGTTGCACGGTTGGGTCAAGAACCTGATCCAAAAGGCAGTACTTCTTGATACGGCCCGCATCGTGAGGAGGTTCTGTCTCTGGAGCCCTAACCACCGGTAGCTTGGACCCTGCTCCCGCCATCGGTGGTTCACTATTTTTTATATTTTTAAATGTTTTTATATTTTTTATATCAATATTTAAAAATGTAATTTATGTGTATGTGCAAACAATAAGTGAGAATAATAATAAATAAATATTCCACAAATTTCACACAACGCCATCTAGTCCCAAGCTAAGCCGAGCTTGTGTTATGGGTACTAAACAGCTGATAAACATACTTATATATTTCTAAATACATACATATTATAGATAAATAACACTCAGACACAGAACAAATGATAGTGCTCACACACAAATATTTGTCCTGGGTGGGAATCGAACCCACGACCTCCAGCATAGCAGTCACGGTCACTAACTACTAGACCATGCTGAATCGTACGTGTTTTAATTAAACATCTTGAATGAAGATAACTAGAAATAAACAGACACGAAAGCACATTTGCGTGACAATTTTATAAGTAATACGTAAGGCAGAGAATTCGTGTAGACCTTTGCTACAAGAATTCGTAGCGACATTTCCAGCTACGAGATTTCGTAGAGGTATCTGTAGGTAGATAGAGAAATTCATAGAACTTCGAGTTCAAAACAATTCCTTTTTAAATCGTTTAAATCCAAAACTCTTTGGCGTATTGAATACTTATTGTTGCTTACTTACAAGTCGGGGTCTACAAATTAATGTACGACCTTCTACATTCTTAATATTATATAAAACACTGATTCGGTCTCAATTAGAATACGCCGTCCAAATTTGGGATCCTCTATATGATAAGTACAAAGATAGGCTAGAAATTGTTCAGAGAAAGTATTTACGTACTATGAATTATAGATGTTGTCGTTCTAAAGTCTCCTACGACCAATTACTGAAACGCTATAATGTTCTTAGTTTGGAGTCTAGACGATTTCTTCTAGGAGTAATGATGCTGCATGGAATATGCAATAACAGATTCGACTGCATTCCTCTCTCAAATAATCTAAATTATACAGTACCTAGATCTGTCATGCTTCGTGGGGTGCGTGTGCCTCGACTATTCCACACGAATTCGTGCAGGACTAACGCTGGGGAGCGCGTGCCTCTTCGGCGCCTTGTTGATGCTTACAACAATCACTTTATGGAGCTTGACTTATTTACTCTTTCCAAAGATCGCTTCAAGGCAAGAGCAGTAGAAATATTACTAAACTCATAAGTATATGCATTTTCTTTTCTTTCTTTCTTTTCATTGATATTTTACGATGCACACGATTTGTCTGTTTTCTTTAACAATTTTTTTTTTGTGAATTCGTGGACAATGTTGTTGGTTACATGTGTAATAATATAAATATGTGAGATTGTGTATAAAGGTATTTCTAAGTTGTGTTAATTTAAGAATCTTTAGTTAAGCTTGGCATGTAACTGTTTTTTGTCCCTAACAAATAAAATAAAATAAAATAAAATAAAATGTAATAATTTCTGCTACGAAAACCTGTAGAGGTCTCTGCTACGATATTCGTAGCATATTCTGCTACGACATTCGTAGTAGACTCTGCTACGACTACGTAGCAGTTGGGACATAGGAGTTTTTGCTTTACAATTACCATTTTTTTAATATATAATGGGTCTACTCATGACCTCAATCTTGTTTTGTCTTGTCTTGTCTTGAGCTGTGTGAAAGAACAAGCATTTTTGAACGAAAAATCTCCTAAAATGGTCAACCAACTCGTTCGATTGCGGTTTTTTAATAAAGTCTTGGCTTTTCAACCTTATACCAAACTTCTGGATTGTTTTGTAACTTGAAACTTACAATAAAGTTGGACAACTAAGTGAGCTGAGTCCTATCAGTTGACTTAGTAGTAACTTCTGTACTTGAATTTGTAATTGTACACTGAAAAGGTCTGCGAGTAGTTTGGACAGCAATCAATTCCTCGACAGATTTCAATCCATTGCGCTTTGTTTAATATTTGGTAATGTTTAGTTTAGTTTCAGTTGATATGGCGTGGAGTCTGACGTTAGTTTAAGTAAACTGATTTCGGTCTGATTTGTTGATTATTTTTGTCATTCACGTGTTAGTGACAATCTGTCATACAATTCTATAAGTAATATTTAATTTAACAGTAGCGGACGTCACGCAGTTTCACCCGCGTAGGTCCGGTTCTCGTGGGAATACAGAGATAAAAAGTAGCATTAATAAATTGTCACCCGGGGAAAGTCTAACTTCCCAACGGTGAAATGTTTCTTTTTGCAGATGACAGTACAGTCATATTTTGTAATAAAGATTATGCATCATTGGAAAATGACATTAACGCCACATTAGTACGCATTGTTGATTGGTTAAGAGCAAACAATCTTCTAATTAATTTACAGAAAACTAATTTCATGATTTTCAGAAACAGGACTAATCCACCAACAGACTTAAATATAAATTATGCTGGAATAGAAATTAATGAAGTAGATGTGACGAAATTCTTGGGTTTAAATGTAGATTGTAATTTGAATTGGAAATCACATGTGGAATCTGTCTGCTTAAAATTAAATAGCTATTCCTATATGTTGTATATGCTCACGAAAATTGTAAATTTATCCACTGTCATGACAGCCTACCGTGCAAATGTGGTATCCACACTGAGATATGGTGTAATTTTCTGGGGGAACTCGACGGAATGGGAGTCTGTTTTTAAATCCCAAAAAAAGTGCATACGGGCAATGTGTAAACTTAAAACCACTGATAGCTGTGAAACATATTTCAAAAAACTCAAGATTCTTACCTTACCTAGCCTATATATTTATGAAATGTCAGTCTTTGTCAAAAGTAATATGCATATGTATGAAAAATTCCGAAGCGCTAGATATAAAAATAAAGTTCAGACTGTACCCTGCAGAACATACTTAATGGATTCCAGTGTATATTGCATGACATCTAAGATTTATAATAAATTGCCATGTCATATTACAGACATTGACATCTTGCATATATTTAAGCGGAAGCTAAAGGAATTTCTAACAGATAAAGTGTATTACAGTGTGAAGGAGTATCTAAAAGGGAATCCTTATGGCCAATAATATTGATCAGTTATTGAATAATAGAAATGACATTTGTAACTCACAATTATTATTAATCTAGGACTTTCATTTATTTCACAATTTAATATGACATTTATTTAATTATTGACTACTAGATACTTCTTGACCTTGAATGATAAAATTGGTTCTAATGTATTTTGATAGTAGATTGTAATTTATGTGTAAATTTTGCACGCCCATCTGACGGCAGAGCATGGATAACACTAGCAAAACTTGTATTACATCTGTACCCCTACCCATGTTGGCAAAAAATAAATGATTTGATTTGATTTGATTTGAAATATTTTTATAAATCAGTACAGTAGTTTTTTAGTTTATTCGTTACATACATACAAACACACAAAACTTACCAATTTACAACATGATTAATAATAATTATTAATATTATATTAAAAATAAAAAAAATACATAAGAGTACTTTGAAAATTAAAGTTTTAATTTTTCGCTCTCTTTTTATGTTAAACAAAACAAAATACCATAAATAATAAACCTACTTTCTTTTATAAACAACAACGTATAAATATATTCAATTCTAAACGTCTTGTCCAGGATTTCCTTATCCAAAACGTTATTTACGGAATCTACCTGCCTTACATTTCAGTAGCATTGTTTACTAAACAATGTCGGTGAAAATTGCAGACGTAAACTCACACGTAATCTCAGTGCAGGGATGGCAAACCTTTATTGGTGATTCTGGCTACTTCTTTCTTTTTATTTAAAAATCTCACATCACAATGTTCGTCCACGATAAACTTCGGAACGCTATAATTTTTTTTGTTGATTTATTTTGTGTAATTTGGTGGATTTCATATCGATAAATTCTACATTCCGGACAACATTAAATCCTTTGTGTTGATGAATTTTCTATAATTTATGTCAGTAAATACAATAAACTGTCTACAACCTAATTTTTTTAAACGAGTTTTCTTTACGTGGACGACGCACCGATGCGACGATGGAAATTAACTGCAGTACTTTTATTTCAATGAAAATAAATTTTTCCCTGTTACAAGTTACATAATAGAATCATAACCGATGGCAGTATATTAAGTTAAGTTCAACTTACTTTGCTATCATGTTGGAGTATAATTAAATATTGGTTCAATATACAGACGCCAGCACATCAACCTACCCCAAACTATAAAATTTTCCCAATTAAACATGGACCTTATTGTGTTTAGAATAAAGTTGAAAAACGATCAAAGAAATTTGACACATTGGGGTAACTTGATGTGCTGGCGTCTGTACTAGACCTACTGAGCCAAAAACGCGTGGCCGGGTTAAGCTAAATATTTATAAAAAAACGTGCTTTACTGCTTTGATCGGGAGAAAATTTGATTATGAACTTCTATAGCGTATACTATTCTTTGTTGAATGGATCAAAATAATATATAACATGATTCTTAGCAATCAAGTTCATAAATAACGGGCATACCCGAATTATTTTGTAGCGTGCCATCACTTGCGAATGTGCCATTGGTTTGCCGTCCCTGTCTTAGTGTATTCAGTACGATATCTAGAACTTAATGTTAGTCGGCTCGTTGCCAAGGACTGAAAAGAACTTGGTTGTAGTGCATTATATTATGCACTTTTAAACGTAGCACATTATAAGCACTTATGTTTGAGTGATGACCTCAGTCATTCCCGATTACATTAATTTATTTTTATTTATTTATTGGCCCGCGACTTATCCGTGTGAATTTCGTACCTTTAAACTTTGGCATTTCCTGTACCTATCCTTATAATTTAATATAGTCTATGTTACTCGGTGATAATATTATAGCTTTCTTTTAAAAATCAGTTTCGTAATTTTTGAGTTAAATCCCTACAAACAAGCTAGAAAAATATTCGAAACATATTTTTGCTTTTATTTTCTATCAATATGCCTATTACTTATTTACTCGTCACAAAATAAACAGAAAAGTATGCACTGAACCAGAATTAGAACAAAACCCATCGAAACCTTAGTCAATCTACCTGTGGAACGCTTTAATTCAAGTACCTGTTTTCCCCATCGTATTTCAAGCAACATTCATATGGGGCAGTGGGTCGAACCTTTTATATTTTGAGCACATTCTTTGTCAAGCGTGCTACATTATGAGACCCTATTCACATGTCTTGAGGTGTGCGGAAAAGACCATTTACGATATGGAGTAAAGTGGCTAGAGTGTGTTGGGTCAGGGCTATTTAAGCGGTTAATATTAAGAACTGATGGCATATGCTGGTGATGCCATATATTCTCGTGGTCGAACAATAGTTCACCAAAATTGAACACATAGGTACTAATTTACACAATTCTCGTGAACAAGCAAGTGATAAAAATCTCCATATCACACACATTAGCGAGAAACAAAGCAATTAACAGTAAATGCTAATATTATAAAGGAGAAATATTTAGGACGCCCTAGAAGGACATTATAGACCTTACTGTGAGGTTCTTCAGAAAAGTCAGGTGCATAGTACTCAAAACCGGCGCGGCGTGTGTATTACAACATATATGAATGTAAACGAAGCAAAAGAAGTATGTAAGAATCGTAGCATATGGCGCTCTGCAGTTTCTGCCTACCCCGATGGGAAAAAGGCGTGAGTATATGTATGTATGTATGGGAAATATTTAATTGATTGTTTGTAAATATTTCACTCTAAAATATGATAAAGCTGACATGCCATTGAGAATAAAAGAAAATATTTTATTCAAGAATTGCGGAAAAGCTATGTTATAATTATCAGCAGAAAAGAAAGGTCAGGTGCGTTGTACTTGCAACTGGCGTGTGTATAATCGTAAACAAAGCTAATGTAGTTTTTTTTAAAGCCATCTAGGAATGTGGGTTGTGCATTACTAGTATAGTGTTGTTAATCCCTCCAAAAATATACATGTATCAGGAGTGGGTTTGGCTATGTGTGAAGATCAAACTGACGACCTCTCGATTGCCAAACCAACGCCTCACCCATTGGACTATTGCACCTTGCAAAAGAAGTATGTAGCAAATGTTGCTCTGTAATTTCTGCCGACCCTCATGGGAAAAAGGCGCAAGTTTATTTAGGTGTATTACTTTAGCAAATAACATTTAGGATATTATTTACTTTTCAAAAAACAACGAATACTTTAACATTCCCTCCAATGTTAAAAGTATGAAACCACGTGGCGAAGTCGCGAGCGAAATACTATTAAAATAAAACTAAATTGGTGTACATTTTGTTCCAGGTCCAAACGAAGTCAAGTATGACAGGGTCCTAGAAAACGTCCGGAGAGACTTAGCCGATAAGATACTTGATGTTATTCAGAATCAAACGTCTTTCCATGTAAGTATATCGAATGCTATATACGATTTCACACCGAAAATTTTTCAAAAGGAACTCTATTTTTACGAATTTACGTCGTTTATTTGTATGTCCACCTGTCACTTTATCTTTATGAGGTTGTGGTCCTACGGCTTCTTGACTGACAAGCCGTGCCAGAAATTGCCAGGTCTGTCAAGGCCTGGAGTAGCTCGTATCGGGGTCCCTCGATGTGTGATCGCCTGGATGCGTAGCAAGATTAACGTAGAAACGGCTATGTCGAAGGAAGAATCGAAAAAACTACAGATTTTAGAAACATTTCTGCCGATTATAGAAGAAACTAGCAGACATCCCGCGGTTTTACCTGCGTAGGTCCCGCTCCCGTGGGGAAAAAAAATAAAATAAAAAAATAGCCTATGCCACCCGGGGATAGTGTAGCTTCACAACGGTGAAAGAATTTTTCAAATCGGTCCAGTAGTTTCGGAGCCTATTCATTGCAAACAAACAATCAAACATTTCCACTTTATAATATTAGTATAGATAATGCTCGATATTGAAGACTATTGTCGACTGACGAAACGACATTTCTTTTCTTCATTCTTGACATGGTCGTGCTCAAAAACAAATGTTTCTACAATTTTTCACTTTGTCGATCCTTCTGTTGACAAACTCCGTTTCTACGCGTGCTGGATCCAATCAAGGTCGCGCTGAGCCACGTCTTTGATTTTACAGATTTCCAATGGATGGCAATTGCTGGCTCTCATTGGATAAGACCATTGAATTAGATATATTTTCTAATTCAATTGATAAGACCGTCAATTCTGTCCGAAAATAGGCCTTAGGACCGCAGCTTAACCCAAGGCTGTCTAATTTCAAATGTATTAAGTAGCAAGTTGCTTCAAAACACATTATACTACAGCTCTAGATATTTTGGTAGTTAAAAACACTATCAGGTGAAATATAACTCCAGTTTCGGAAGTCGTTGGCCAATAATGAATGAAACAAAACCACCAAAGCCACAGACTGGAGTATTTTTTTTAATAGTTCTTTTTTAAGAAGTCGGTTGTTTTTGAAGTCGGTTAATAAAAAGTAGTATAGTACGATAATAGTAATGGTTGAACAGAGCTCTTAGTGAACGAGTTCAACTCGCACTGGGCAATTTTTTCTACCCAGCTTTATAATTCATTGAAGTGTTATAAAAATAATCTTATAATAAAACAATGATGTAAAGATATAAATTAAAACAAATTATTACATGTTTCAGTAAAGAAAATACAACATACCATTAGGCACAATGCCATACGATAAAAATGCAATTATGCGTAGGTATATCAGTTGCTTTTGCGCCTACGTACAGTTCTGGAGTAAATAGGTTATTAGTGTAAGTCATAGACAGACTAAATTCACGTGTAACAGAGTAACATACTAACACATTTGTATCCCCAGAAGTGTGCAGAGCTGTTCTTTACGACACCCACATTTTTTTAGTTTGTTTGCGGCCCATGAATGAAATAACTTAAGCTTGAAATAAAATTATGTGAAATTGAGTTATTTATTATGCAAGTAGGATTTAGAAATCACTTTTACATGTCATTTTTTAAACACTAGCTGATTCGAATAAGCATTGTTTTACTGACTAACCCTAAGAAGACAAGACAAAACAAACTCAGGTGTCGTTTGAACGAGACAAGTCCTGCGTTTTAAGATACTAAAACACACTGACTCATTAGACTCTCGCTCATTACCCAGAACCCCATTGCCTTATCTAATTCACGTTTGTTTTTTGTCAACAGGATAGAAATTTTGACCTGTTCCCGCACATAGAAAAGTACTTAGTTGATTATGAAAACAACTACACGGAGTGTAAACAATACATGAATGAAAATAATAATACGAAGGTGACATGGACCTTTTGGAACTCTATGTTCTACGCCGGAACTATTTACACCACAATAGGTAAGTGTTTGCGCCTGGTACGTTATTGTTTGCGTCACACATTTGTGAAACAGCTTGCTAATCGTATTTATCAGGCGTTTTTAAATGACGTACCTCACGTAGCGAAAATATTTTTGTATTTAAATTACATACGTTTCTTAAAGGATTACTATCGGTCCGTATAATATTTAGTTTGTAATTAAAAAACTCCTGTAGTGTCGACAGAAGTGAAAATGAATAATCAGGAAATAAAATATTTAAATCTGTTGCATAAAACAACAGCATCAGCAGCAGCAGCAGCAGTTGCAGCTGTTGTTGTGTTGATTGATTTGATTTGATTTGATTTTATTTGAAAACGTAAATAAATTTACTATATACAGCGGTGTCGGTTATGGTAATGGTAACAGTGTCGTGGGGTCAATGATTTTATCCCATCTCAAAAATGCCTAACGTGCTTAAAGTAGTACTCACCTCAAATACTTTGTAAGTATTTAATTACGAAGTGATAAGTATAAACTTTCTTAGGGCTCAATCAGCAGTCGTTCAAATCAACATGATCTTTGCTTTATTGAACACAGAACCAGTGCTTCAAGATTAGATAGTAAGAAACTAAAGTGTCAGATTACTGGCATAGTAATGTAAGATGGGAAGTAAGTTGCAACAAGGGTAAGTTCTTAAAAGGTGAACTGCAACTCAGGTCAGGAATTTTAAAAATTGTTTGTCAATATTAAATAAAATTATTTTTAACTGTGCTTCATTTATGAACACGTCATGCCGTGTCTTCACTCAATCAGGTTTCTGGTAAAGGTTGTAGGAATCCACTAGAATAAGGAAGCACAGGTTTGATCGTTGTCGTGGCGATACTTGGAAACAGTCTAATGGTATTTAATTTGGATGAACAATGATTTACTTATTTATGTCTTGTCAATGACTTAATTATAATTATCTTTGCAATGATAACTTCACTTTACCAATTGTAATTACAACCCTTAATAAGTAAGCCGACAGTTTTTTTGGTTGGTGTCTCAAGTGTAAACAAACATAAATATAATTATATTTTGAAAATCACGGAACTAATACTCCAAGCACTTGAAATAATAATGACAGAGATCTTAGTCCGCCTGAAGAGGACAATCTGCAATTAATTAATAACAGCCGAGTCTCATGTACGAGTCACGTGTATTTCGACGATTTGTTAAATTCAATGAAAGTTTTAATGACTAGATAATGAGCAATGTTAATGGTATTAAGTACCTATTAGTTCAATATTAATTTAAGTCTTCGGCGCCTGATAGTTTTAAAACAGCAATCATTTCTTTAAAGCCGTATTAAAGCGAAACTATCAGGCGTAAACCTCAATGGAAATTTATAAAATGAATGAGAAATTATGCCTTTTTGTGCATTTGTTGTTATGATCAAAGCTTTGACAGAAACCGAAACATTTATTTTCTTTTATTATAGTAAACTGGAATACAGCGAGGGATGCATTATGTATGTCAAGTCGAATGGGTTTACACAAAGCAGCCAAGGCATATTGGGAAAAACATTCACACTGTTATTCCAGCTAAAAAACTCTTTACTAAGCATATTTTATTTCTCTTGCTTCCTCGTATTACAATGTTTTTTTTATGTTTTCATTATGCTTAATTGTCACAAAAGCTATCTGTCTATATTTATGTAAACAGAAAACGTATCTTAACCATAGGTTTTCTTATGAAACGAAGACTGGACATTTATTTAGAATATTTTAAAAAATCTTACAAATGTAATTTTTAAAATGAAAAAATGCCCCGCCTTTAGGATATTATATCTCAAAGCAGCAAAACAATAACATGGTAAATGCGTAATATGAAAATTTTCGACAACTGCAATCAAAACTATTTATGTCTCACTTTAGTGTCACACAGATGTTAGCAAAATCACGTTATTCCAATTTAAATTGACCTACCAATCAACATAATATTCTTTATACTAACTGCTAGACGTTCTACGGAACGTGTCAAATAACGATGGTTACATGCGTCGAAAACATTTTCTAGAGTACGATTACAAATACCAACTGGACTGAATTTAGGTGTAGTTGTTTTAAATTTGGAACGCCGCCACCGCCGCCCGGCTGGCTTGGCGCTCTTCCGCTCAGTAGCCCGCGTCACAAACACACGGTGGTGTATTACGAAAACTGTGACAACATTTACTATTCAAAGTTCTACGCATAAACCTGTGAAAATCATATCAATTGCTATTGCACCTTTACCGTCCAAACTGTGATAATACTTTATCGAAAATGAATTGCAATTTCTTATCAACGGGCGTTTGTTTACGTCCGACACTGTGGGGCTGCCAAAATAGATTCTTTTATTAGAAATCTGCTTCGACCCCGTTTAAATTAAAGAGTTTTAATGTTGGGATCGTTAACGAGAGGTAAGTTAACACTTTTTGAATTCTTAACATTGTTGGCTTGCTTGATTTTATTTGTGTCATAATTATTGGCAGAACATTTATAATTCACTGCCAAGCTTGATATCGGCCTGACTCTTTTGATCGAGTTCAACTCCCTCAGTCTATTGTGAGCGGTTGTGATATCACAACTTTTTTTTTTCAGTTACGGTGTGAGTGAAAGTTGGTGGTGATGAGTGATAGCGAATCCCAAGTAGACGAAGAAGTTAAGTTGCAATTAACGATTCCAACAATAAAAACAGAACCTGAGACAAGGACGTCCAGTCAACAAGTGCTGAAATCACCTGAAATAAGACTTGACAATACGGAGATCATGGAAGAAGACAGGCAAAACATGTCCATCAGAAAAAGAAGGAACTTATCCAAGAACAGAGGTCAAGCTGCGAGACAGAGAGAAAAAACACCAGAGCCTAGTAGAACTTTAAAGCCTCATGAAGATACCCCGACATCTGATGATGAAGAATCAAAACCGCAATTACCACGACCAAACTCTAGGGAAATAGAGGCAGATAGTACTTATGAAGAAATGAGACGTTTAGTACAGGAAAAAGCGAACGTGAAAGATCCTGTATATGATATAGACACAGATGAAGTACTTGAGCAAAGAGCAATGGCTGCTCAAGAGCGTAGACGTAGAAGTATTTCACCATTTGCTATACCAGATAAAGAGGAACTTGCAAATCTTTTGGAGCGCAAAGGAAGCTTTATAGATCCCACTAATAAATTACTGTCAACTAATTATGCCCTGACTCGAAAAGACGAAGATACTTCTCGACGTAGTTCACTAACAATCGAACCTCCAAAAGAGATAAAACATGTACTTTCAACTCCTTCTCCTGTTAGTAGCTCTCCGAAAGAAGTGTTTCCTTTTACTTTACCCACCACCCCAAAAAAGCTAGAAGAAGTCAATTATCCTGAAGACAGGAAACCAGAAGAAGCAAGTAAGAACCTAAAAACACCAGTTAAAAATGAAGAGGTGTTCACGTTTGAAGATAAAGACATTAAAAAAACGGTGAAAACAACTACACCCAAACCAGAAACACCGGGAGAACTTGTAACTAAAGTAATCCAATTAGAAAGAACGCCCAGCAGGAAATTGTTACCAGAAAATAAACCGAATGTGGAAGTTAGAGAAAGGATAGTAAGAACTCCTAGTAGGAGATTATCTACTGATATCAAACCGATCATTGCGAAACCACAACCTCCTAAACAAGTAAAAGATGAAGCGCAAAGTCGTCCACCTCCCATCAAACCGGCCCGCAGCAAATCTGCTTCAAGATTTGGGGTCAGTTTTTTCATGAAAATATTTTTTATCCTGTCTGTCGCTTTGTTAATTGCACTATATTTCCAATTGACATAATCCCAAGCCCTGCAATACAATGATCACTATGTAAATAGTTTGCCATATTTTGTAGAATGAGAGAAGCAACTAATTATAATTTATCCATAATAACATTTACAGAATAAAACTAGTGAAAGTGAGATGAGTGAGGATCAACATAATGCCAAAGTGGAAGCACCAAAACGTAGAACAATGCCTGTGCCACGACGATACACGAAAAACAAAATGTCACCTAAAGTCAATCGTTCGCAGTCAGTGAATAGGACTGAAGACGTAAGAGTGGCAGATAAAACAGGAACAGGTATGAGTCAAACTAGCCGAGAAATCATTGAGTTGATGGAAAAAGCCCGAGCTCGAAGCTTGTCTATGCCTAAAGATGACCCTCGGCTTCCAACTGAATACAAGCCTAGCCACAAAACTTTAAAGACTCCCAATAAAACTCCTACCAACCTACGGCAGTCTAGATCTCGAGGCGTATCTTGTCCTAAAACTATTCAGATTATAAGTGAAAAAGAGATATTAGCTGGTTTAATTAAGACTCAGAAAACTGATCTGGACACACGTAGTAGACAAAGCTCTGGTTACATTGATGCCAGTCAATCAGAATACACATCCAGTTGTTATTCTTCATCCCCGAGCGAAAATGAGTTTGACTTTGATTTAAAAGAGCGAACAGCGGAGTTGACTCGTAAACTTAATGTACTAAGTCAAGAGGTTGATCGACGCGAGATGATGACAGGAATCATATTAGGAGCTGATGAGAATAACGTTCATAAAGTAGAAAGACATGAACAAAAATCAGGGTTAAGGAAAAGATCTGTAGCCGATTCCAAAAATGCAAATAGAAAAGAAAACAAAGAGATTGCTCTAGAGAAAAAGACTAGGAAAAAATCCCTAGATGATAAAAATAAAAAAGTCGTCAGATCAAGATGGAAATTTATTGCGAATTGGCAAGACTTTAAACAAGAACAGAGAATTCATTGTGATAAAATTAAAAATTTGCTGAACAAATGTATTTGTGACCTGCTAATATTAATTATAATGTGTGGCCTAGGAGGTATGATGTTTAAAACGTTAGAGGGATCATTCGAGAACGCATATAAATGCAGTACAAGGAATGTAAAAAGAGATTTTATTGAAAATCTTTGGCGAGGAAGTCACAATCTGAGGGAGGAAGACTGGAAATCCATGGCAAGGAAGAAACTGTTTGAATTTGAGAATCAGCTGCACACGGCACACGAAGCAGGAGTTACATCCTACAGCGGTCAGAGATCTTGGAACTTTATGAACAGTTTTGTCTACTGCTTGACGTTAGTCACAACTGTCGGTAAGATTAATAGAATATATTTACTCATACACGAAAAACAACGCACACGAACTCCTAGTAGTTTGGTGTTTATTGTACTTCACCATATGTTTGGGTTATTGTTTTTATTAAAACCTAATGACCTCGCACTTTTTCTTTTTATTTGTTTACACGCAAGACACATCTTGTTGGATTATATAAAACTAGATATTTGTGTTTTTCATTCTGTATCTTAATTATCCAAGTTTTTAATATTTTAAATTGTTAATGTTCCAGGTTATGGTCACATAGCTCCGAAAACAACATCTGGCCGGGTAGCTACGATAGTATATGCCACCATCGGGATCCCATTGTTCCTGATTCTCTTAGCTGACTTTGGTAAACTCTTCACCAGGATCATCAAATTCTTTTGGGCGTATATCAGAAGGTTCTATTACACACGAAGTTGTAGAAAAGTCAGAAGAACCGCACCAATGCAGGTATTTACTCTTATAAATCATTTTTGTTTCGGGATGTGGCGTCTATATGGCACGCATGCCGCCAATGACGCTACTGAACATTCTGGGCACTGCATCAAACAGAAGTCTCAACTTTTTAAAATTGTTTTTATATCAATGTATGTATGTATGTTGAGAAGTAGTTTTAGTAAAAGATTACAATGTAATTTTATTTTTGCGGTAGGTTATGTTAAAGCTCTTGCTTCGAAGGGGTTCTGTGGTTGTGACTTGACAAATAGCGAAATTGAGGGAATTGTGTTAACTGCATGAGAGTTTGTTGTCTAGTTTGGAAGAATAACGCGAACCAATGGCAGACTAGGCATAATATGCAGGATACAAAACAGCTGAATATTTTTCGGGGCTTTCAAGTTGGTCGATATCTGCTAAATTTTGGTTAGTGATAATCAAAAATACCCTGTTTATATTTTAAACTATCCTAAAAAGATCCAATTGTGTACTATACAGTCAACAAAATAGCATTGAAAAATGTTACCTGCGTCAGCATAGTAAATCTTCAGAAATACAGCGGAAATTCCCCCTTATTTGCTATGTCCGCATACTTGGTTTTAGCCGTAATGACGTGGTTCACCGCACGCTCAGCCGGCGTGCACTACGCATTATATGTATAACACTTTAGCCATATTATGTCTAATAAATCCTGTTAGTGCAACCATGGTAAAAGGGAATTTAAACTATGTACATTTATGGTGAAGATATAGCCGGTTTTTTGAAATGACATTTATTACTTTACTTGCTCATTGAATCATCATCAGGCTATAGCATACCTTTACTGCACCTTCCTTATTGTGTGCCATTCAACTTGATTCTTAGCTCATCTTTGCATTAGATCGTTATTTAAAAACCAATAATAAAGAAAAAAACAACCTATTTCTTAAAAAACACTAACAGGTGTAAAATATCTCTAATTTCGGAAGTCTGTGGCTTTGGTGGTTTTGTTTCATTCATTATTGGTCACCGACTTCCGAAACTAAAGTTATTTTACACCTCTTAGTGGTTTTTTAAACAAATTGGTTGTTTTTTTTTTGTTAAAAAGCTTTATTTTGTAATTTTTAGTTTAAACATACATCTATCTACGTCTTGTAAAAAAATATCATTTTATTTCATTTCATTTCTCGTCCTTTTTTGAAGTCGGTTAAAAAATAGGTGCTCATCATACAATCATAACAATGAAAATCAATGAGTAAAAAATTTTCTATCATAATCAGTTTTGTGAGCCGTCTTTTTCGTTGATAAGGGCAATCGAATTGCCATTGTACCGAGCAACAATGCTAACTTTCCCTTTTTATAAAGAAATGAGTAATGATTACGCCCCAGGCTATATGCTGTCTTACATTCTTATAAACCTTTGTTTTGCCTTCGTGTAGCGCTGGATCAAAGTTGAGAAAATAACGTGAAACCTCTTTGAATTTCAGGAAGTAATGAAGGGGCTGAACATCGTCTATGATGTTGTTCGCCGCCCGTCCCAAATATTCTCCGAGGAAGATATTGAAGTGAGTCCCGATGGCCCGCCACCTCCACCTGTCGAGAGGAAATCAAGTGATGTGCCTCCACCATTACCACCAAAACCCGGTACCTTACCTAGAGAAATTGATCTAGAAACGGATTTGGAAACCCCAGCTCCATCAGTCTTCGAAATAGACGACGAGTTCAACTTACCAATCTCCGTCGCCGTCTTCATTCTACTCACATACATTAACATTGGGGCGTTCGTCTACAGTTTATGGGAGAAGTGGGATTTCTTCGAATCCTTCTACTTCATCTTCATATCGATATCCACGATCGGACTCGGCGATCTGGTGCCCGATCATCCTATGTTTATGATGGCATCTATATTATACTTGGTGTTCGGATTTGCTCTAACTTCTATGTTCATTAATGTCGTTCAAGTGAAGTTATCTGATACATTCAAGCAGGCGAGTGCTAAACTTGGCGCTACTATTGGCTTGAAAGTTGCTGAAGAAGACGGTAGTCTTGTGCCCATCACACCACCGCCAACAGAAATTGTGCCGGTACATAAATCAAGAAAGGAAATAGACGAAAGCAAAAGTAAAGAACCTGACGATAATGATACTAAAAATAGATAAATGATTTCGCAACTCACAAATAAATCTCAAAATAATAATGTATTAATTAAGCCTCGTTTGACGGTTGAACAGAAATCTTATACCAATCAGAGTCGATCAATTTATTTTAGAGACTCAGATATTCTCCATTAAATAAATGGAATAATTCGTGATAACACAGTGCTGGTAACATAGGAAACGTAGAAACCGTGGTATTTTATAATATCGTTGCTGTAAGCATGTAAAAGGTGATAAATTGTTACTAATGATTAAAATTAGATAATAACCTTAACGTGTTTGTTGCTGTGTGTGTAAATAAAGATTTTTTACATGTTCTTCATGCCATATTATTTACTCCTTAATCCACAGCAGAATAAAGAGACTTAAAAATGTGCTATACAGGTTTCTACAAACAACAATTTACAAATGTAGAAAAAGGTAAAAGACGAAAAGTCTCGTTAGACAAAATTACTTGTTTTATTTTACAAAGAATGAGAGACGCAATAAGTAATACCCAACATTGTACCTGGACCCCGTCGAGCGAATGGAGTGAATGCTCGATGTATTTTTTTTCCAAGTCATTGTAATCAGAAATGGAAGCGACTTCGTATGTACGTTCAAAAGGTTTCAAGAATTTAATTATGGCCGCATGTAATCGAGTCGGGTTGATGGTTTCATTGACAAAAACTCTTAGAATAATGTAACGAGGGTTTGCCTTTAGAAATGTTTTTTTCTGATAAGGTCTCATTAGTATTTCTTCTAGATCCTTCACTTTTACACTCCATTAGTTTACTAAGTGGTGTTGTAGTATATTATATTCTATCCCGGTGACGCGCTCCTGTGGTTCAAATGTTAACTTATTCTGTCACACAAAACGAGATTAAAAATATCTTATCTTTCAAGTTTGCCCAAATTACACACAGTAAATTTTATGAAAATTTGCTAAGTAGTTTTGGAGGTTATCGAAGAAAATGCGTCGTGCCGCAAAATTTTATGTTTAAAGAAGAAAAAGAAAAAGATTACACAATGTTAAGATTTTGAACACAAATTAATGCACCAACTCTTTCATCTCGATTTTGGAATAATCGATGACTCTGGTGTTTTTTTTTGGCGCGTCTTTGATTTTTGAATATAATGTAACTTTTATGGGTTAAATGACTACATTCTATCAGTACTCTTCCGATAATTTTGTCTTTTGTTTCCCGAGGCGTGCCGGCTTCTCGACTAAAGCCATTGTATTTTGATTGATTATGCCACTGTATTGAATATTGAAAGCTTTCAATAGAAAGATCGTCAACCGACGAATAACACGGTTTGACACTTTAAGAGTTTTGGTACTGAAGTGTTTATAATATAAGTACCTAAAATGGCTGCCCTGGCAATAAACAATGTGACTAATATTATTTATAGTTTAATTGCAGTATAAGTTTACCTGGTAATGAATGTGAAAAAACACCATGTGCTTGATTTTTTTCTACATTGCTTCTTTTTTTAAAAAACAATTTTGTGACTAGTAGCCCAAAGATTCAGTAAAAATGACACTTTTACTTATGTATTTATTACTGTTATTCATTCAAGGTACAATAATCATACTTATATTTAATTCTTACCAAAGTAAGATGTAATTTATTTACATTGAAAATAAGTGAAACTAACAATCTTCAGCCTTATTATTAATAGTAAACTGAAGGAAGCCCTAACGTTTTACTTTACAAAATAAAATTCTATTCTGAGAAAAACGAGAGCATGTCATTGGCTTAACTCTCATTATGTCATAATAGGACAAAGACATTCAATACCTATAGACCGGACATCACGAACAAAATTTTCGTCCGAAAAAGTGTGTCCTGCTGGATACAAGTGTATGAGTTTTTTGTAGTACGCTCCGCTGCCGCTCCAATATTCATATATTATTCTAGATGGCGTTACTGAGACGTGGGATCAAAGTTTTTCTATGACATTTCCTTGACATGCCTGCTCTAAAGTATTGTAAACCTCTTTGTAATAGGACGATGTTCAAGGTTTTCAAAGAGAAGTGATTAAAAATCGTGACTTCGATGGACTAAGTGCCAAATTCAAATAGTTTTAAAACAAAGAATAAATGACGTGTTACCAAACTTCGTAATAATGTCCTACTGCAAGGAAAAAGCCACTTCTCATATAGAGAAAGCACGAGTTTTGATCACTGCGCTTGCTCAAGGTTGGCGATTTCAGACTAAAATTAACTGTATCTTCTTTTCCTTTACCGATGTCAATGATGTGTAAGATAAACTTAGAAATTACATATGAATTGAAAAAGTCACATTGGTACTTACTCGGATTTGAACCACAACTTCGTGCATGAAAGGCAGGCGTCTTTAAACTTCCTATAACCTAACAGTTATACTTTTAAATAATAAGAGAAATAAGTCTGACGGTAACCTAAGTAACGCGTTCTTGTTAACTTAAACAAAAAAAAATGGATTTATTTCGTGGGGTACACCGGTTCAGGACCTCTGAGTAAGGTTAGTGATACATACCTCGGTAAATACGTTCGTCCATTGAGGCTTTTGCCATGTCACAGGCTAAAAAATCGCAATGTGAACAGGGCCTGACTAACGAATCATAGGCGTCAGATACAATAACCAAAATTGTGCAAAAATCTTTAGTTCCTACTATTCTAAAAACGATTTTTAGTGCAATTCTTCAAATAATACATTATCTTCTTAATTTTCTTAGCTGGAATTTGTACAGTCTCGTCAACGTAACTTTTGATAACAAGGTTTCTGTAATATTTCACCATTAATGATTCCAGACTTCTTTTAATAGTCGATAATTTTTTTAGTGCTCTTCTACACTCTTTGAAACTTCTTTCTAAAGTAGTTGTGTCCACAAAAGAACCTCCTTTGTGACATTCTAATTCATGGCGATGTAAATTACTAAGACAGTTATGTAGTAACGTAAGATCGAAAAGTTTACCGTGTTCCGTATAAAGATATGTGTTTTCAAAAGCACAATCTTCTTCATCCGTTTCATTATAGCTTCGGAATATTCTTAAAAATTCATGGCTCAAATATTTTTGAAAAAATTCGCAATAGTTCAGTCTATCTAAATCGCCTTGATCGAAACCGTTCTTAGCGGTCCCTATCAATAATAGGTTTAAGATCAGACTAGGCATAGCTATCGGGAGAAGTTCGCACTGTGGAGACATGTGTGAATATCTCGACCAACCCGTCAGAATGATGCCTTTGAAATTGTAAAATTCACTTTCTCCCCCGAACTTATAGTTTAATATAAACTTAATCCAGCTTAAATGATTCTGAAATCGGCGCTTAATATTAGGGATAGTTGCGTTTCTTCCATCAGCGCCTTTAAACGCGGAAGCTATCCAGATACTGTTGAAATTTTGATGTAGATCGTAGAAATGTTTATGAGAAGGCTGCGCATGAGCACGGTATTCCCATGCGACTGCTTCAACATTACTAGGAAACATCTTTTGCGGTAACTTGATTTGATGGTACAACATGTCACTCCATATAAGAACGTTGGTTGGTGGACTTAATTCTCTTACTATTGATGTCACTTCTTCTACGTGTTCGGCGAATAAGGCACTGTGAACAAAAACGAAAAGTACAGTCAAATGGGGTGAATAGAAACGCAAGGGAGAATAGGAACAACACTTTAAGGAGGATATACACGTAAGTTAAAAGTTGTTTGTTACATACGAGGACTGTAATGCTTCTAAATCATTGAGATTAATAGTTTCGACATCTTGTTAGTAATAATATTGAACTAGTGTGAAAATACTTTTTAAAGTTTTGTGTCTATTCTTCCCGTATGACGGTGAGCATTGATGCCCTAAGAGTAAGGCAGAGGTGCCCACGGAACAATTAAAGACGTTAGAAGTAAGATGGAAGGCCTATAGTACCTACGGCGAGCAGTGTCGTCAAACGCACAACAATCTATAGGTATATATAAAAGAAAGTCGTGTTAGTTACTTCACTTATAACTCAAGAACGGCTGAACCGATTTAGCTGAAAATTGGCAGGGAGGTAGTTTAGAGCCAGGAGAAGGACATAGGATACTTTTTATCCCGTTCGACATCATAAAAATAAATATCAAGAATATCGGTTGTCTCAAACATTTTTCAAACGCAGCGCCATCTTGGATGACATGACAGGAGTCAAACTTCCCAGTTCATTATCAGGTGACAATTTCAAATTGTCACCTGATAATGAACTGGGAAGTTTGACTCCTGTCATGTCATCCAAGACAAGTCTTAAGCTAAACCCAAGAAGGTAAGGTTGTCAATTTATAATACGCACCTACGTTCTGAAATTTATTTTGTTACTAAACTTAGAGGTTTTATGTAGCATAAAAAAGTCTTATATTTCAGAAATCAATTTACGTAACTAGCAATGATGACAGAGACGAACTTTAATAATTCTTTGCAAATAGAACTTATTTTACTGTTAGGACTTTAATTAAAGTAGACCGGGAAAACTATAGGCATAAATTATTGTATGTAACATAGAGGCAATAGTTCAGATTAAAATTATGAATTTAGTATTTTTTAGTAAGGTAGTTAGGTTAGATAGTTGGGTTAGCTATAGGATAGGTATGGTCAGTTAGGTTAGGGTATATATACATGTTGTAATTTAAAGGTAGTAGTAGTTATTGGTTTGGATTTATTTGTTGTCGTCTTATTCAACGTATGTATATCTAATATAAAAAAAAAATAAGAGCAATGAATTGACTCTAAGGCACAACGAAGTTTGCCGGGGCAGCTAGTAAACAAATATAATGACTGCAACAAAGGTAACAACTGAGAACCCACACATTAAAATACAGACTTTAAACAAAGTATTTAGGGTTTAATTTGTAGTGAAGCTATTTGAAATTGAAATTCATTTGCCTACTGAACTCATGGTGTCCGAATGTATTTCGATCTCACACTGTATAAATATCGAAGGCAAAAGGAAAACTATCACAGCTAGGTAAGGTTCTAAGTTTTTGAGTAATAAATGCTTTTGTTTTTGGTTTATAAACACTCTGTGAATTTTTCCTGTATCGTTGGTGCGTTTACAAACATATTCACATACACAAACAACCATACCCGGAACAGCTACCTGTAGGTCTTACCAATATTTGCCCCAAACAGGAATCAAACTCGAGACACGCGGCGGAGCAGCCAATCGCTCAGCCGTTGTGCCAGTCGTGCTATCAATTTCACATTTTGTTTTGTTGACTGGCCTGTTGTTCTTATGGTTAGCGGCTCCTGATTGCTATACCTACTGGAGGTCGTAGATTCAATTTCCACCTAAGATAAATGTTCGTGTGATAAACACGCTAATTTGTTCTGTGTCTGGGTGCAATTTATCTATAATATGATGTTTTTGCTCTAGCCTTCTCTGTATGAGAAGAGGCCTTTGCCCTGCAGTGGGACAGTAACAGGCTGGTATTATTTATTTATTTTATGATGTTTTTAGAAATATATAAGTATGTTTAACAACAACATACAGTCGTCCGACGATGCTGTCTAGACAGGGCCATCGTGCGGGGTGTGAGGGGCGAGACGCGGGAAAGCCGCTCGCGCACTGCGAACAAAACGGTGTTCGTAGTGCGGGAGGTATTATTCTAGTCTAACGCGTGTAGAAGTTGTCGGCATTTTTCCAGAGATCAAAGGCGTCGTCCTACTGTATTAATATTTACTGTGGTTTGGGACTAGGTGTGAAAGTTGTGAAATATTTATATTAATGGCACGGTTGTTGTAATTTATTTATCATTTTGGGTATTGACCTCATACCGCCAGATAAATGGACGTAGGTACGGACAAACAGTAAAGTCTTAGTAACAGAGCTCTGTTGGCACACTATAAACACGGAATCACAAACAAAAAACGACAAACTGAGCATCTCCTTTTGCTTTTGAAGTCGGTTAAAAACAAAAAAAAAATAACGCTAAGCTGCCAAGTAATTGAGTTGATACTCACAGTGTTTCCAATCTCCTCTCTTTACATTTTGGACATTTATTTATGTTGAATACTTCGTCGCAACCAACGTGTATGTGTCGTAGTGGATATGAAGTTGAATGAAGATCAATAACCTGGAATCGAGGTAGAAAAATAATTAAATCACTAAACCTGCAAAATATAAACAGCAGTGGTATTCTCGAAAATACACTCAGTGATAATGTAGGTGAAGTGAAGGCAAATTGAGCGGTCATTATAGTACACCACTAATTTTTAATTCGTACAAATACTTAAAGGGCTTATTCTAGACGGTCTTCTCATTATATTTGTAAAGTATCAATAAATAATATTCATAAACAGAAAAGTTATTAGCGTTTGTTTATATCCCAAAAAGTCACCCAATTTAAGGAAATATTGTACAGGCTATTCATGACATAATAGTATTAATTAATCGTCATCTCTCGCTCACGTTTGCGTGCGCCTCCAACAGCTGTTTTCGTTATTTAAGTTTTACTAAAGAGGCAAATTTAAAAATTAAATGCAATTTTGATTACGCAAATATGATTAGTAACAGGTACCAATAAAGCCCATTTTTTTAGTACTAATTAAAAAATAGTGGTGTATACTAATGCCAGGCAGTGACAGTTCACTTTATTCAAGATTTCACGGGGTGAATGTTACTAAATCGACAGGTCGATCTCCAGCGTACAGACATCACATCAAGCTACCGCAAACTGTAAAATTTTCTCAATTGAACATAAAACTTATTCCGTTGGTAGTAAAAGTTAACAAACTATGAAATAAATTTTTATATAGGAATATTTTAATGTGCTGGCACGGAGTATTGCGTTTTGCAATGATTGTTTTTGTTTCTTTCTCCCTCTCTCTCTTTTTTTGTTTTGAAAGAAAGAGAACAACATAAACGTGACACCTGCATGTAAACCATGTATCACAAATAAAAAAACTCGGTCCAGCCATTTTAGAGGAGTTCAGTGACACATAGGCATACAAACATTTTAATTGTATTATAATATGTGCGAAAACATTGGAGTTCTCATAAGAATATTGCACGTACGGAGAAGAGAGAGTAAGGAATTTGCCTCAGTAGTCAGAAGCCCAAAAGTCTGACAACGAGTTTAACTAAGGGGTATCGTGATACCCAGTAACTGGGTTATGGAGGACAGATAGGTCCAGACAGATACTCCATGTAAAACACACTTCGCCACTTTCTAGTGTTTTTGTTGGGAAGAAGAAGTGGCAGAACAAACTCCCCAGCAACAGGTCTGTCTGATAAGTTAGAAGAAATTGAATGAATACAGTGCAATATTTGTTTTTGAAGGTAACGTGTATTGGTTCCGTTTACTTGTATTGTTATTAAATGGTGGAATGTGCAAGGTACACTTCTGCCTAACTCTTCTGGGATCACAGGCGTGATGTTATGTTATTTTCTATTGTTTCCACAAGATCATTATTATGCGTATCAAATGAGAATAGGAACGTCAATAACCTCTGTCTGTCAAAAGTCGCTTGAAAAGTACGGTCTGCAACGAAACCTTAGTCGCGTATCAATTATTTTCTTTTTTTGTTTTACCGAGTCGGAGTTACTCAAAATGAAAATAACGTCTTAAATTAATTAGTCTTGCTTACGTTACATTTAATAATTCTGTTTGTTACGCGGTTGTTTGTTGCTGTTGTTGATATTTGTTTTTTCATCTCCCTGACTGCTCGAAAATGTGTGAACGAGGCGCTGTTTTACATGGGAGGGCTCGAGAGATTGTCTCCAATGTAAACAAATACTTTGAGAGTGCAATTTAGAAAACTAATCATTCGTAATTCGTAAATAAATTATATTTAGAAAAAACCTTGTTTTGCTGACCTTACTCAATTTATTCGAATTGACAGCTATGACGTCACAACATGGCGCACAGTCATTCCTATTCTCATTTGAAACGGATAGTATCACATTCAGTGTCCAAAAATACTTACTTGTTTCAACATGGTAGTAATTAGTTCTCTGCCAGTTGGGTTGCTAGGGCAGATGTCTGCGGTAACATTTGCTTGTTCCCTTAGGTGAGCAAACTGTTCGTGCTTCAACACAAACTCCATGTGGCCAAACGTTTGTATCAGCGGTATTATTTCTATGTCTAGATCTCTGGCATAGTTGATAAACCTTAAGAGCTGAAAATATACAATGTGGATAGTAGTTGTAACAGTCTTAAAGTATACTCACATACATACTTTAAATAAAAACAAGGAATTTAACTGGAGTTTGATTTATACTGACTGCCTCGTTGGTAGCTACTGCTGAGTATTAGGTCGGGCAAAGTATTATTGAGTTTATTCCATCTGGATTATTCTTAGTTCAAACCCGACATAATTATAGTGTCAACAACTGAGAACCAATGTAGACTACATTGGTTCTCAGTTGATGACACTATAATTATGTATAGGCTCGCGACCACGAGACTTAAACATAATTGAAAAAATGTAGGTAACCTACTGGTATATTTCTGTCTAACACTTTGGCATCACAGGGGCAATAGGCTCGCCTCCATGACATGACCTCTGCCTTTAAGTAAAGTATAAAGACGTTATAATACCTTCCATGTACAATAAAAAAAATCGCCTAAAAGTTTGCACGCGTATAACTTTCAAACGACTGCACCAATTTCTTTTTTTCTTTTAGTATTGTGTTGGCCCCTGAACAGTTTAGATTCACAATTGGACCCTGTAGGTGGCGCTGTCATTGGCCTGGAAACCAAAATTCGGGCAGAACAGGGCAGAACAACGTCCGTCTAGCTCGCTTATTCAAAATAAATGACCTTACTAGAATTACAACTTACCTCACTTCTTTTGTAACAATTCACTGCACTGATATTTACAATACTATCCTTATAAGGAAACATGTCTTCGTATTCCACGAGAATTGCATTCACCCCGTAGGTATTGAGTATAGGTAGGAGGGATTCTATGTACGACAGTTTTGGAGGCGATCCTTTCAAATCAAAATGTACCGTAACATATTGTAATTTAACTGAAGACTTCACTCTTTCACCTTTCTGACTAAACAGACGTGTCAACGAAGTATACATAAAAAACAATACACTCAAATAGAAAATGTAATATCTATATCTTCGCCACATATTTGTAATATACGTTTTTGTTCGTCGCATTTATTTTATCACGTATTTCAATCGAAATGTTAATTACTATTATAGTAATTATGAATATTTACGAGGCAGGCAAGTAGCCGATATGAAACGCGAAGTATACTGAGCGAAGAATTTTTGCATTTGTACGAATTCACCGTGTACCTACTATAGGTAATTAGATTAAGTGTAAAGAGTGTCTTTTTAGAATTTGAGAAATAACATTTATTTGATCACCGATTCACCACTGAACCGATATACCTTAACCTCATCCTTTTATTTTGTAACATGTAAATACCGACAAATAATATGTCAAGCGACAGATGACATCTTAAAAGAAAAAAGATTAGAAGTACAATAATATAATCAATCAACCCTAATAAAAAGTTTTCATGGCAATATGATGCCACGAAACCAATGATCACGTTTAAAACATTATTAACACCCGTACTTCAATACTTACTTACTTGAATAATTATAATTACCTGTTACTATCGCACAACCAGGCTAAGCTTCTTATCATAAACGAAGGCACGAGGATTAATCACCACGCTTGCTCATGGCAAATTGGCGATTTAAAAGTAACTACAAGTCTAGGTCACACGACGTTTTTCTTCAGTGATGTCTAGAATGAACAAATGCATTGAAAAGGTCACATAAGTACTTGCCCGGATTTGAGCCCACCCCCTCGTGAATGAGAGAGGCAAGCGCCTTAACCACTAGACTAAGTATCACGGTTTGAACATTGTATTCATCAAATATTGATGCTTTTTAAAATGTCTTGTCTATTTAATATGCGCATATAGTTTGGATGACTGAATAGTAAATGTGTTATAAATTAAATCTTGTAGTATAAAACTGTACCACGGAATAATAATGGTCAGTAATCCTTGTATACATTCTTCTCACGGTGTAATCAGTAACCTGCAGTGCGATTCTGGTCAAATCACCGCGTGAAAATGAAGGCGAAGTGAGGGCGAATTGAGCTGTCATTCCATACTAATGCTAGCCATTGACAGTTCACTTCACTCAAGTTTTCACGGCGTGACTTTTACTGAATCGACCGGTTGGTGTCAAAGTTTTAACCGACCAAAGGTTTCTGACTCCAGGAAGATATCGGGTCTTTCTTAACCATATTTTATTCATTAAACCCCGAAAGGACACCGGTGTCCGCGCTGTCATTGCCTTTCTATATTGTGTCTCTAATTGACACGATTGAAAAGTTAAAGTAAGTGCGAACATTGTATGCATCTGAAAAGTCAAAGGTGCGTGCCTTGGGTTTGTGATTCTGACCTATGACTTGGCCGTCAGCCACGGTATCTTGTACGTTGAACTGTAATACAGAATGAAAATGGCAAGTAATAATCGACAAAGAAGATGACTCAACGCTAACGATATCTGTATCATTTGGACTTGAACCTTTTGGAAGGCTGCCAGGATTTCGAGGGAAGATTTGGCAGAGCGCAATATGACCGTGTTACTCCGACCTTGAACTTAAGTTTTTACGACCAAAGCTTTCACGATTTTAAGACCACATCGCATCCTAACGACTCACGTAATGTGGTTGTAACAGAGACGATTTTAGTAAAGAGTTTGCATTCAGTTCGAATGGTACATGAAGTAGAATTTATCGGGCTGTGATTTTCAAGCGGATGCATTTCCATTATGGTTTATGTGTGGTAAAACGTACCTAATAGCGCGTGTGTGTTGTTACTATAAATGTCTGCTGGCGGTCGCTAATCTGAGTCTCAAATTCCACAATTTAAGAACGTTCAAACTTTATTATATTCAATGACAAGATTTTTTAGGGGAAGAGTTTGACGCTAGAACGAGCTTACCAAAAGAGGGCATTAACTCGCGACTTAAATAGATTGAGGTCATATGAACTTAGGAACATAGAACCAGGCGGGTCTTGCATCAAAATTTCATTCAAGTCAAAATCTGTCAAAAAGATGTCTGTTTATATTTTTGAAAGGTTCTCTCACACTCACACGTCAAACATACCTATACCCCGCCATATTTGCGCCGGGAGACAGTAAATAATTTTAATATCTTTCTTTTTTTTCCTATTCAAACCAACACGGGTCGAACTTTTATATGAGCAGTTATATTTTAGTTCTAAATAATCCACTGCTCGCAGGATGGATTAAAAGAAGTAGATTAGGGGAAATAAATACAAGATAGTGGTTTTAAAGTCAATTACTTTCAGGTTTATCGAAGTCAGTTACTTTGCTTCTAAAAAGGTTAGGATCTAATACTATCGGACCATTATATTTAAGGCACCTAAGTGCAATATGTAGCCTGTACCTAGCCTAGAGGAATGTGCAGAGGAAGCACTTAGCGACAGTAACTCAAGTTGAGCGGTGATGGTCACTACCATCCTTGCGACTCCATTTTATGTTAAGGCGGAGTTCTAATCCGATATTATACAGGATGAAAGGGGGTTTTTCGCATATACTTATACAATGAGCTCTGTATAGGCATCTCAGAGACCCAGCGTAATTTTTTTTTCAAAACTTATAATGCTATAAGTCCAGATTTCCTCATATTGTTTTTCTTCACCGATAATAATCATGAGAAAATATGTATCATTTATTATAAACAGAAGCGTCTGCTCTGAATACTAAACAACAGCTGTCAGTCAAACGTGGTGAGTTCTCACTGTCCTTTTCTTCTTCCTAAAAACCGTTCTCAAGATGGGACTCTCTGTCAAATTATAAAGGTAAGTCTTCATTGTACAACTCTGTTTTTTGTGCAAATATCTACATATTAAATTTTTTTGCTAAACTAAAATGAAAAACGTTTCATTTTAGGCGAATCTATACAGTATATATCAAATCACTATCTTCTAAGTTTCATAATTAGACGCTATTTATCTTACGTCCAAGTTTGCTAGTAAAGTTTTCATAGACCGCATTGTTAACTATTTATGTACGCAATCCATAATAATCCATAATAATTTCTCTTTGTTCAATATTGGAGAAGGTGCTATTTATCTGGAATCTAGACTTTTCTAGACAGCCCGAACAATGGTCTTTTGTTCGAACCCCTCAGTTAGTAATCTGGGTTATATTTTATACTTAAGTACTTTTTTAAAAATATATTTTTACGTATTAAATGTATTAGGTACATCTATAGATTTAATTTAATAATGATTTCAAAATAGGATTGCAAGCCGATTCCAAAGGAGTTAGAAAAGTACAGACGCCAGCTGCACATCAACTTAACCAAAATTTTCCCAATTGAACATGAACCTTATCGTGTTTATAATAAAGTTGAAAACCTATCAAAGAAATTTGAAACATTGGGGCAGGTTGATATGATGCCGTCTGTACCTACATCCTCTATTACCACATTAATATTTAGGTACCTACTAAAACTAAGTTATAAGCAAAAATAACACCAGTAAAAACGTGAAATGTTGGAAATTACTGACGTTTCAATCAATGTCGAGGCTCATGTTTAGATAGTGTCTACATGTGCGTCGATGTCCCTTTCAACTTTTTTTTTTCTCAGCAATTTATAACAAAATTAAACATATCACTTGACTGTTTGTCTCTTCACCTCACAAACTTTGACCTAAACATTAAGTATACCTTTGTACATTTTATGTGCTTTAAGTATTTGTCGTCCCCTTAACACGTCATTTAGCGACCAAGATTAGAGCGAGCAAGCCGCAAGCTCTAAAATTTAATACTTGTACCATCCCGCAAAACATTAAATTAAGGTTTAGATTACATAAACTCACGCCTTTTTAGCACAGGTAGGCAGAAAATACAGAACACCTGGTGCTGTGGCTTTACCACGCTCCTTTTGCTTCGTTAATCTTCATACATTTGGTCATTAACTGTTTGGGAGCACTATGCATCTGCTGGTCGATTCGGTAAAAGTTACCCCGTGTAAACTAATGAGTGAACTGAAATGTTAATGCCTAGCATTAGTATGGAAAATGATAGCTGAATTGGCCTACAGTTCACCTTCATTTTAACAAGGTGATTTCTTTAAAATAGCACAGCTGCAGGACTACTGTCTATATTTTCGGCTCGGCTGCTTGCAGCGGATTAAATTGCGGGTAAAGTGCATTCATAATGTTATCGACTCAACCCATCCTAATTAGCGAGTTATTCGTCATCTCACCCGACCAGCTTTTTGAAGCCAGCTTTGTGAAGAGAGAATAAACGATCAATTATTATATCTCACCCGACCAAATATCGCCGGAACGGGGGAGATGGCACAAAATAATTTAATTTATTTTTCTTGTCGTCAACTCGCACGACACTTAAAATCATTGCTAATTTGGTACAGTCAACTATAAAAGTCTTTTGAAGTTATGTAGCAAAATAATGATTTTACAATATAATAAAACAAAATTACAATTTAATTATTATACACATAATAATCAACAATCTAGAATAAAATACTACTTATTTATCATTATAAAGCATCGAGTGTTCCCTTTTTTGTAGACCTCTTTGCTCTTGTCAATATATTTATAATCGATTCTGTGTGAAATGTATTTTATATTTGACTGTACTTTACACCGCCGTGCGAGTTGACGAATATAAGAATAGGTAAATTAAAAAATGTGCTGTCTCCCCCGATCGGGCGAGTTGATGAATAACTTTTATTAGCAAAACTGGTTTTCGTTATAAAGCACCTACACGTGGAATGTACCTACCGTGTTTCAAATTGATCATAATCTTTCCCACTACACACTTACTACCGGCACACTATACATATAATATATATGTCGTAGGATAATTTGATACTTCGAATTTTCGCGAAAATCCTAGGAAATCCTAGGGGTTTTGCGAAAACGCGGATAATTAGACATAGCGGCAGCGGCCGCCGAGCGCCAGATCTCTTCTATTGTTGGTGAATCATGTTGGTTAGGTTATAATTATCAAATCTTACTGGACTTTGTCCAGTAAGATTTGATAATTTTTCGCCTACGTCTAATTATCCGCGTTTTCGCAAAACCCCTAGGATTTTCGCGAAAATTCGAAGTAACAAATTATCCTACGACATATACATAGGCTATTTAATTACGTAAAATATTATTTATTTATGAAGTACTATATTGATAATTGTTACTCATCCGTCACTTGTCCCAAAGGTTCATTTGAAAATCAGCGTCAGGCAGCATCCCAGCGTCTGGCAGTACCGCTGAAATGATCCTTTTGGTGCAGCCGTGAGACATGCCATTTTTGTGTCGTTTTTTTTTTGCGATAATGTGTTTTTGCTGTGCGTGTATCCAGCTGTTGCCAATAAATGTATTTTCTTTCTTTCTTTCTTTCTTTTCATCGCAAAACTTTAATGACAACTGAGAATTTACAAAAAAATGGTTATAGCACCATAAGTGGACTTCAAGTTACGGTGACTACCTGACGGGGTACGGTGCGCTGCATCACATCTTTGCAAGTGTGCATGACGTCATCCCAGATACACACTATGACAACTAATACGAAACTATTTGTTTGACAGTTAATTGTTGAACATTATTGCCCTTTGATCATCACTATGAATATATAGTTCTCCTTACCGATTTCGATAAGGGCGACCCTTGCAGCTATTTTTCCTTTCGTGTGCCCTGATGTGATTGGCCAGACCGAACTTGCTTTTGAATACCCGGTCACAAGTAAAGCAGTAGAGTTCTCCGGCACAGTTATAGGTGTAAGAATACTCAATACTCAATATTTATTGCGTTCCACAATGTACATAAATGGTCTGAAGAATTATAAAGGTACAGAATCATTACGGACCCTGTCGAGCACAGCAAAAACTAAGAAGAGAGGAAGAGGGCTAATGCAGCAGTAACTTAATTTCCAAAATCTTATTATCTTATTTTAAAAGAGTAAGCAAGTACTAATACTGCAATAGGTATTTATAATGTGTTATATATACCTATTATGTACGAGATATATTTGTTCCTAATATTATATAATATATTTAGGTATTAAAGTTATGTATTTGTTTTATATGGGTGTATTATTTTTTTAAGTTTAGTATGTGTATTTTATATATGATATTATATAATATTATTATGTTTGTAATGTATTTGTTTTAATTGGTTTTAGTTTAGTTTATCGTTGAACAATTCGTGAAGGAGGGAGGGAGAGGGGGAGGGAGGGGAACGGGAGGAGGAAGATGGAGGGGGAGGGGGAGAGAAAGAAGATTGAATAGTTCACTAATCAATCGAAGGGAACTTCGTTCCATCCGGGTGTCCCTTGACACCTCTCAAGTTTTTTATTAGTCTGACTGATGATAGGTACATAGTCTCTTTTTTTGTTGAAACCGAAATTCACTTCCGTACATCAGTGTGACACTTACATGTAAGTTAAGACACTAAGTTAAACCTCCTTGATATTTGTAACTTGGGTTGTACATTACATGTCGTTAAAAAGATGGAGATGTTTAACAAACTTCAACTCGTATTAGAAAACTTTTAGTTGGATGCGGTGCTTGAAGTTGGTGTATTTAAAGTTTTTATAGCAGATTAAGTCTATACTCTTTACGTCCGTGGATTCTTTTTCAAAAGAGAATCTTGTTTGTAGCGTTCTTAAGTTAAAGTATAACAAAAAATATGACATTAAATAATAGCATCTCTACAAGTCAACAGACATAAAATTGCATTACCCCAAAGAGATTTAGAATACTATAGAGCGGGCATGTCAAGGAAATGTCATAGAAAAACTTTGATCCCATGTCTCAGTAACGCCATCTAGAATAATATATGAATATTGGAGCGGCAGCGGAGCGTACTACTAAAAACTCATAGACTTGTATCCAGCAGGTCACACTTTTTCGGACGAAAATTTTGTTCGTGATGTCCGGTCTATAGGTATTGAATGTCTTTGCATTACCCCGAAAGGCCAGGCAGAGGTGCAAAAAGTACACCCACATTTCAGAGGAAGAAGATAGCAGCGACAGTCTCTTGGCATGACCAGCTGACCGCCAAGTCTAGGGTCAAGAGTTCAAACCTAAGGCAGCTTCTAACCTTTCGAGTTCAAGTGCGTATTGTATACTATCACTTTTTACAAAATATTTTTAAAATAAAATCGACGAAAGATTTCTTGACGGCATTTGAAGAAGTCAAGGCTCATGACGTCATTAAAATTCTGACAAAAGGTTAGTCAATTACAGGAAGAGCAAGAAGAACAAAGATCTAGTTTACCAGGTCCCTCAGACATAGTTGATTTTTTTTTATACGCAGACAAACAGAGGGACATAAAGACGGACAGGGGAGGCTTAGTAACAGAGTTTCGTTGGCACCTTTTGAGTACTGAACCCTAAAAACCGCAAAACATTTTGGCAGAACAATTTAAGTTTCCAAGTATAACTTTAATAAAAATGTTGTTCCTACGATTGTTTGAAGATTTCCAAACATTTTATACTTTGACTTGAATATTTTCAACTGTATTTAGCGGCGAGCTCAACTGTCTAAGTTCCTAAGTTGTGTGGCGGAAGGTAGGTAGGGTTGCTACGCTTCACAACTGCTGAAACCGCGTTTAATATTAATAATAATATATTCTTTATTTTGAACTGGTGCTTTACACATAGTCTCTATTATGTGAGAAACAATGACTTGTATAATTATTGTTTCCTATAATGTCTGTTAACCTGGTACTTTTAAAAACCACTGACATGTTGTTGAACTTGTATGTTAATATTGTCTAAAAGATTATTTGATTTTGATAGTAAGCACATAATATAAGACTTTTAATAAGAGTAACAAATGTAATACTCCGCATATTATTCACTGATTAACAAGTTAAATTTAATAATTACTTTTAATATGATTAAGTTGCTTTAAAAATTGTTCCAGTTCTTTTCTATTTGCCTGGTAGTCCAGCCGCTCGATCCAGTAGAAGTCACGATGTGAAAACTTGAGACATTACCTTAATTTACTTTTAGTTTAGGTTTTGTTTTTATTTTAAATAAAATAATGTTTCCCTTTTTATTTTAAAATTTAATAATTATGACAAATTGAATTGCAGTGGCCCTTACATAAGGTAGCGCGTTGCGTGACGTCACGGCTACACGAGTCACGTCACCATTCCTAACTGCCAAGTCTTACTTCATACCCATTGTCTTCTTCAACTTCATATTCATATGCACGGGCACGATTTCACAACTTATTATTACCTACGTTCATAGTTCTAAACTTTGAAGCGGGAATCCTATGGTATAATTTTTATCCGGATCGATGCATCTAGCAGAGGGGCTTCTAGCTTAATTATTGCAGATGCTCGGGTGGTCTGAGGGCTTTACTTCTTGGGAACCTTCCATGCCTCGAAATTGAACGTTTCGGGAACACGTTCATTGTGCGTACAGATAAGGAGTTTCCTGATAGCTTCAACCTAGGGGTATTTAAGTCAAGAGTGAATAGGTTGCTTCAGGCAGGCGTGCTTCATCGTCGACCACATCATCGCTTACCATCAGGTGAGTTAGTGATCAAACGCGTGCGTATCTATATTAATATTAAAAAATAAGCCAAGGAAAGCCTTGAAATATTTTTTCAGAGGAACTTAAGTTTTAAATATACTATGGTATGGTATGGTAAAAGTATTGTCCCTACACTGTTATCTGAAAGTTTTCTTACGAGTCGAACATTTCCATGTTTTTTTTTTATGTGGAATATAATATTTTCTTTTTGTTTTATTTATTCATTCAATCCGAAAGATGCTTTATTACCCGACTTTGGCGAAGCTAAAAGAAGGGGTTATGATTTGTAACTTTTACGCCACCTAAAAACAGCCTTTGCATAGTTAACTTTTTTTTTTATTTCCGTGGGTTCTTTAAGTTTGAAAGGTACAGAATTCGCGCGAACGAAGTGACTAACTGACCATACCTATCCTATAGCTAACCCAACTATCTAACCTAACTACCTTACTAAAAAACACTAAATTCATAATTTTAATCTGAACTATTGCCTCTATGTTACATACAATAATTTATGCCTATAGTTTTCCCGGTCTACTTTAATTAAAGTCCTAACAGTAAAATAAGTTCTATTTGCAAAGAATTATTAAATTTCGTCTCTGTCATCATTGCTAGTTACGTAAATTGATTTCTGAAATATAATACTTTTTTATGCTACATAAAACCTCTAAGTTTAGTAACAAAATAAATTTCAGAACGTAGGTGCGTATTATAAATTGACAACCTTACCTTCTTGGGTTTAGCTTAAGACTTGTCAATTTCAAATTGTCACCTGATAATGAACTGGGAAGTTTGACTCCTGTCATGTCATCCAAGATGGCGCTGCGTTTGAAAAATGTTTGAGACAACCGATATTCTTGATATTTATTTTTATGATGTCGAACGGGATAAAAAGTAAAAAAGTATATCCTATGTCCTTCTCCTGGCTCTAAACTACCTCCCTGCCAATTTTCAGCTAAATCGGTTCAGCCGTTCTTGAGTTATAAGCGAAGTAACTAACACGACTTTCTTTTATATATATAGATTAATAGATTTTACATATCTCTTGCTCTGTAAGTACACCCTTACACCCCTGAATGCCGGGGTGTATGACTATCATTACAGCATAGGTTTTGGAATTTGAAAAAAGAACTGTCATACTCATACTGCACGAAGAATATTTTTAAAAAGTTAATTTTTTTTTCTCGGTATCGATTAATTACTCGAATCGGAATCTAGACAATTTATTTTGTAAAGATTTTATTTTAAATATGGAACTATTTGTTTCCACATCGTATGTTAGATGGAATCGATTTAAAAATCAAACTGGCCAGCAAGATTTGACGCGCTTGCGTGCGTGAAAAAAAAGGCAGTCTACTAGTAGGCGCGAATGCATCGCGAAAATAATTAATTTTCTTGTTTGAGTTCTTTTTCAAAAGTTTTAAACATGTCTAGTGACGAAGACAAAACAAAAAAAAAAAAACAACATCATCAAAACTCAAGTCTTATCATCACAAACTCATATTCAAACTATAAATATACCTAAAAAGAACTTGACCATATCTCTTACAAATTGTAATAATTTTACTCTTAATTTTAATTAAATACACATTTTTTTCTTCTTAATAAATGTTCATTGAAACCTGCTGTCTTGTTGTTTACTTACCTCACAATCGATATGTAAAGCAGAGTATTTATTATTATTTATTTATAATTGCATACTCGGGTTAATTAGCGCCTTCGCTTCGCTCAGGCGCCAAAAACCTCGTATGCAATTGATGTCATACAGCCCTTGGTTAATAATCTACTATTACAAATATCTCATTTTGAAATATTTTTGCGCGACTGACGCATGCCACAACAAAACATTAGCGGTGCGTAGCGCCTTTTTCTAGATATCGATAATTTATAGAAATTCTTAGAAAATAATTTCATAATTAGGTAGTAATATTTGCAATTTAATATTATTTTGTAAATACAATGATTTCATTATTAGTTTTTAAATTTTACAAGTCATATCATTTGATTAAAAACTTTTTACAAAAATACAACCTACTTCACTCTATATATTGCCACTGGCTTCTGACACTACAACTATTTTATTTTTTTAATGTTATTGTATGTGAATGGTAGTTTAGGTAGTGGGAACTTTTTATTTTTCAATTTTTAGTTTTTGTTTATGTAGATGATTTAGTTTTTCCAGTTATTTTGATGATAAACCAAATTACGAAAGCGATTTCGAATGGGAAATAAAGAGTATGGGATCACTCGAAAATGAAACAAAAATGACGATGATATGAGGTAATTTGAAACTAGAAATAAAAGAAAATGATTTATTAAAGTAGACCACGTACACACACACTGCTACACAACAAGCTATACAATAACAGTTTACACTGACCTCGCATTGTACGGAAATCCTATATCATGCGAGATGAGCTTATACTGGAAATACAAAGCTTGATGAGAACAGCCGTAAGTCGGGACCGCCACCACTGAGGTGGCGGTCCCGACTTACGGCTGTGCATTGAGTGGGCGTTCCTATAAGTACGAGAGCCCGTGGCCAAATTTCGTCGCCACATTACTTTACTTAATACGGCTAAACCGTATTAAGTAAATAGATAAATTAGGTTCTTCTCATTCCAAAACCACTAATTAAAAAAAAAAAAATTGCTATTCCAGCAACCGCGCGACGTGAACACACACACCTAGGGAAAATTAAAAATTAAACCAGTGGTCTCAAAAAATAACCGATATGCAGCATCACAGCGCCTGAAAACATGAAAATATTGACATGATGACAAAAGTGGCCCATTATGTAGAAAACAATAATATATTAGACTTATTCAGCGTAGGTAGTACCATCTAGTCATGACGGTAAATAATTACAAAATCGTATCGTGGGGTTAACATCTATGTATAATGCTAATCAATATAATTACAGTTTGCATATTCCTAATCCTCAGAAGTCATTTATAAAGAGCTTCCACGGTTTGCGCCGTGGATGAGCGATTGATTGCTGCGCGGCGTGTCCGCGTGTCTCGGGTTTGAGTTCTTTGAAGTTTGTGAACGCACCGATCATACAGGACAATTTCCTATTGTGGGATAGCGCAAAAATAAATCGTTTTAATCTCATCAGTATTCACAATCATCACCTTAAATTGAAAAAAACCGGTAATTTTATTTTTTGTGGTTTGGGCTCCTATACTAGTGCCCGCCCCTTTTGATCATGTGTGCATTAAGATAAGAATGATGTGTGGCGTATCTATTCGTTTCGTTTTAGTGTGAGTTTTAGGAGGGGGGACACGGTGGCGACACATGAACTTGAACAAATATTGAGTGAAGGCATATCTCCGGATATCTATGGTTAGGATTCTCCACCCTTCCGCAAGTTATATTACCTACTGCTAATAAGTTGTTCAAACTTATGTAAACTTGTAAAATAAAAATAACGTGAGTGGAATGGATTAAATTTCCATGAAAGTAGAAAAACAAATGCACTGGTAAGTATGTATTATAGAATGAGCAAGTTTTTTTAAAAACCCTGGCTGTTTCTAAATAAGGAATAATAAGCGTAAATACTTTTGTGTACTAAATAGTGGATAAGCCGGGAAGGTACTAGAACCTACTCGTAATCGGCGTGCGTGTTCCAGCAGCAGTGCAATTCTGTAAATCACCCCGTGAAAGAGTCGTGAAGTGAAGGTGAATTGCGCTGTCATTCCATACTAATGCTAGGCTTGGACAGTTCACTTCACTTAAGTTTTCACGCGGTGACTTTTACTGAATCGACCGACAGTAGGTACTCTTAGCACGAATGCGGCGCAAAAATGAACTCAATGCGTACGGTTTTAAAATTGAAAATACTCGTTTCGAATATAATATTAAGTTAAGTTCAAGAGCTTATTAATTTCTATTGGTAATACTTATTGTGATTGCCTCATTAATTTCAACCAAGGCTGCAGAATAAACGTGACTTGTAAGTTAATAAATTAGGTAAATGAAAAAGTCAAAGTCAAAGTCAAACCATTTATTTCAATTAGAGCAGCGGTGGCCCAGTGGTGGCGGCCCCGACTTACGAACAGTAGTCGTGGGTTCGAACCGACGCAGGCGCATTACTTTGTGTAATTTATTTCATCATCACTGCTCTCAAAAACTGCGAAGGAAAACATCGTGAGGAAACCGGCATATCGTAGAACCAAAAATTCGAAGACATGTGACATCTACCTATTCGCACTGGGCCCGCGTGGTAGATTATAGCCCATACGCAAAATACACGCTTTGACGTGGAGTTGCGGATACCAGCCCGGTATCTTTATCTATAAAGGCACTTTTAAACGTCGAACAAAAATTAACTTTAAAAAATGATTCTAGTTGACTACTAGTTGTAGGTACATTCCAAAAGGTAGTTTTGTATGGTGAATAATGGTCAAGAAACTCCTTAGGTACTTAAACTTTTAATTTTTCAATCGTGTCAATTAGTGAAACAATAGAGAGACAATGACAGCGCGAACGCACGTTCGCTTCGGGTCAGGAACCCCGGTCGGTTAATGAATTAAAATAGGTTTTACTATACCTTGATCAGATTATATGTGCGGTGGTAGGTAGCACCACCTCACATATAATCTGAACCTTGAATAAAAGTTACAATACTAAGAAAGATACAAGATGAAAAAAACTCAATTCAGCTGATAATACATTATTTTATTATGAACACAGTCGCTTATCAATGATGTTTGCACTTTGGCTAGTCTGAATGCTAGTTGAGCTAGTTTATCTGTATGTGACGGCAATAGGATACTTTGGGGTTGCTTGTTGTGCTGGCGTCGTCTGTTAGTACGTTACCTACCTAGTTTGATCGCCTAATCAAGGGAATGATAACTGTTTAGCATATATCTACTCAGTGCAGCTATTGTTTCTACCTAGGTACAATTGCGAATCAATATCGAGATGTCAATTCAAATTAACTACGATAACATCTTATTGTCTACCGTTAGGTAACGGTTTGTGTATTCGGTTAGTAAAGTCGAACAAGGTATACTATTTAGTTAGAACACACGCCCGTATATAAATTCACGCAGTTTTCTATAGGACGTAGGCAGAAACTGGAAAACGCTATTTGCTAAGGTAAAATAGATAATTTTACTTCGTTTGTTTTTTATTATTTCTTTAATACATCAGACTGCAATTGTTTACACATTGTTACGAAACCATCTTATTTGCAGCTTATACAGGGTTATTTTTCAATGACCGGCCAAATTTTCACAGGGTGTTCTACCCATGAATATGAGCAACTTTCCCTATGGGATCATCTCTGAAATCACGAAAAAAAAACAGCTGTTTCATGGAAAAGTTCAATACCTACTCGACTAAAATTTATGAAACAGCTGATTTTTTTTCGCGATTTCAGAGTCGGTCCCATAGTGAAAGTTGTTCATATTCATAGGTAGAACACCCAGTGAAAATTTGGCCGGTCGTTGAAAAATAACCCTGTATAATTTTAAGATGTTGATCAATGTTTTGAACTATGTAGTAGTTTCATCGTAATTACCGTATTATGTATGTGGCCTACATACAAAAAAAAAATAAGTTTTTGGGACTCATGTTAGACTCATAAGAGAGCAAAGAGATTTGAGATACCATAGAGAGAACATGCGAAGAAATGTCATAGAAAAACTGTGTTCCCATGTCTCAGTTCTTAATAACATTTAATATAAATATTCCATAATAATGAGATTGACTGGGTATGGAGATAAGCACATCAAGCTTTGATCACCAATCTGCCAAATGTCTTTGATAGGTTTTCAACTTTACTGCAAACTATTAAGGTTTATCTTCAATTAAGAAAAAAATACAGTTTGATGTGCCGGCTATACTCGGCTCACAATAGAGAGTAAGGTTTAAGAGTAGTTGATATTTAAATGCCCGTGTACCAAGAAGTTTGTTCGACTGTACATTATGCGAACAATTTATCGGCAATTTGATCTTGTTATTAAGATAATGTGCTAGTAGTACATTTAATTTGCTTAATCGTGTTGGTTCTGAAATGTTTACCTTGCTGCAGCACGCAGCGTGTTCAGTCTAAGCGCTGTATGAAAATTGTAGAATATTTATTTATTTATTTTATTTTTTATTTATTTAAAACGCAAAAATGCCCAGTTATGCATATCTAGGTTTTGGATACTATTTTTGAATTCATACGAAAGAGTAGACCATACGACTTTGTTGCCAAATGCTTTTCATATTGCAATAATGAAAGCTAGCCGTTTGAGAATGGAATCGTAGATTTTGTGCTTCTGGCAATAGCTTTTGGCATTTAAAAATGCGGAAATAATTGTCTAATAACCAATTTTTTTTCTGATGTTATTTTTGCTTAAAACCAAAGGGATTTAAAAGACTATAGAGCGGGCATGTCAGGAAATGTCATAGAAAAACTTTGATCCCATGTCTCAGTAACGCCATCTAGAATAATCTATGAATATTGGAGCGGCAGCGGAGCGTACTAAAAAAAACTCATAGACTTGTGTCCGGCAGGACACACTTTTTCGGACGAAAATTTTGTTTGTGATATCCGGTCTATAGGTATTGAATGTCTTTGCTTAAAACGTTCTTAATATAATGAGTCAATTTACCTACTAAAATTAACGATGTAGATACATTCTTCAAAGAAACTCATAGCCAGCTGCGCGCAATGACCTTGTTTTACGTTGCAGTAAATAACGAAAGTGTTGATTCGTGTAAACTGGTAATGATGACAGAATGATATGCACTCACTGTCAGTGATAATGAAACTGAAAAGAACAAAGTGCTTTGGCGACAAAACTTTTTAGATGTAGCCGTCTGATTTATTTAGATAAGTGTATATTTAAAGTACGCTGCTGTTTTATACATTTTGTTTATACTATGAGTGACATTTACTTGAAAGCACAAGAGTTTTTTTTCGCAATTTCAGAGTTTGTCATAAATATAAAATTTTCATAATGATGAGTCTAATTGTCATAAAATTACACTTGTATACATATGTATAATTCCCGAAGGGTTAGGCCGAGGTGTACAAAGCGCATCCACATACATTTGTCAGTTACAATGTTTTAGTCCCATGGGACTTATCCATATTATCAACACATTCAACAACAACAACATTGATGGCAATAGGCTCGCTTCTATTACATGTAATAGAAGCGAGCATTTTGCTACTCATTAGGCTACTTTGTCCAAAGCGGGGTTTTGAACCTCGGACCTCATGATCAGCAGTAGTGCTTGTGTAACCACTTGACAAACTAGGCAGTTACAAAGAAAACTATTAAAAAAACTGCCTTGTCCAAACATGATTATCTTTTGTCCAAATTTTCACAAGTCATCAAACCGCTAGCACAAGGTCATATCATCCCATTCAAGCTATACATTGAGGAAAATTCTAACGCGATATTCCTAATTACCCACGATCAAGGTCACTTCGCGAGGCCTTCACTTTGAGTGCTTTCCCGAACAAAAGACGGGTGTCGACCTCCAATACGTCAAATAATGTCTAATGATCCGAAACAGACACGGATTTGGTTAGAAAGCGAGATTTTGTGGAACAATTCCAATTTGGCAAACGTTGTGGTATTGTGTCGAAGGCGGCTGATGCATTGTTATGCAGTGTGGGCGCTCATTATTATGTAATGCCATTATTCTCATTCATTCATTTTCTACACTTATAATAATGTAGTTTTATTTTTAAATTTTCTATATGTGGTGAAAAGTAGTTAAGTATTAGTAAGTAGTTTGTGTATATACTAAAATAGGCTTAGTTCTTACTCACAGTATGTAGATCCTTTGATCTGAAACAAAGATTATGAGTTTAAAATTAAATTTCAACATTAGGTTCAAAAACCAATTATATTAACTACACATTGATACTAAAACTAACTAAGTACTTAAGAAAATATTGTTTTTGTTTTAGTAATTATCCAGTCCCGCGAACTGTCAAACAGTCAGCGGGAAATCCCCTTAAAAAGGCGTGCAAATATATGTAAAATAGTAAAATAATATACTTAACACCATTTTAGAATATTATATAAAATACTAGTTTACTGGTATCAGGCACAGGGTTTAGGCTTCAGAGAGAGGTATGGTCCTACTTTTTTGTTGATCTTACTATTAAAAACTTTTTTACAAAAAAAACAACCGACTTCTTAAAAAAACTAACAGGTGAAAAATAACTCCAGTTTCGGAAGTCTGTGGCTTTGGTGGTTTTGTTTTGTTCATTATTGGCCACCGACTTCCGAAACTGGAGTTATTTTTCACATGTTAGTTTTTGTTTAAGAAGTCGGTTGTTTTTTTTGTAAAAAAGTTTTTGTTTTGTAATTTTTAGTTTCTTTGTATGTAAAGAAGGTCTTTCAAAACTTGAAAGAATCATGGAAATTGGATAACAATTGCTAAAGAAGTTCTATCTCTAAACATTAATCTTTACATCTCTGCCGGCCCCTTTTCAAATAGAATGGCGTAATGCTATGTTGTGGAAATACAAAAGCTCAGCATAGACATCTGACTATAGCAATCGCGAATAATTTGCTGTTATGCGTTGAAGAGTTCCGTTGCCTGTCTTCTTCATCAGTTTTTCTACACCAAATGATACTTTCTATATGAAAATGCTTGATTTGTTACTAAAAATATTGAAATCGGTGCATGTGTGCCTATATTTTTTGAGGAGTTCCCTCAATTACTCAAAGATCCCTCATCAGGTATGAGTTTTGATATAAATGGGACCAATCTGTTAGTATACCCTATCAAACAAAAAAAGAATTTTGAAAATCGGTCCATAAATGACGGAGTACTGAGATAACAAACCCTAAAAAAAAAAAAGAAAAAAAAAATATACAACCGAATTGAGAACCTCCTCCTTTTTTTGAAGTCGGTTAAAAAGTAGAATATACATTTATTAGAATGTATGCACACTGACACAATTTTATTGTGATAGTTGAAATGACAAAACTATCTCACCTGTTAGACTGAACACAGAAATCGTTAAAAAAACAACTGTTCAGTGTCCATACTAATATTATAATTAATGAGAAAGTAACTCTGTTTGTCTGTTTGTTTATCAGCTTTTCACGACTTAACGGCTGAACGGATCGTTATGAAATTTAGCATGGAGATAGAACATATCCTGGTGACGGACATAATGCTATCTTTTGTGTCGAAAAATACTCGTACTATGAAGAAAATTCGTTTTCTTAAACATTTTTCAGATGCAGTGCCATTTTGAATGACATGACAGGGGACTTTCTTACCAGTTCAATATTAGGTGACAATTTGACATTTGACAAGTACGAGTATTAAGCCAGAATTAATAGGGTTACACAGCATAAATTGATTCTAAGGCGGTACGAAGTTTGCCGGAGCTAGTATTTATTTACCTAATTGTAACTCAACAAAATGTAATGAATGACAAATTGTACCGAACAGCTGACTAAAATACACTGGTTCATCCCATGCAGTGTAAAAGTTTTTCATAATAATGAGTAGGTAGAATTACCCTTTTTCAGGTTGCGCGTTTGTTCTGTTTTATGTAGTAATGTTAATGAAATTGCCCTCGCTATTTCACGAGGCAAAATAATCTGGTATACCTGCAAGAACTTTCCGATGAACAAACAAAAGCTTCGCGGAAATATCTCGATGGAGAATTCCTATATTGGCGTCCTTTTGTGGCTTAAAACATTCTGCAAATAGACGATACCAGTAAAACAAATACCGAACAAACGAAACATGATAACCACAAAGAGCTGAAGAGTTTCCGCGTCTGATTTATAAAATGTTATGTAATATTTTATATGGGAAATTCTCGGTACCAGCCCGGAGTTCGGATTTACGCCCTACTCGAAACAGCTCGGCTATATGATCATCATTGAAATTAAATTTAATGATGTTTGTTTCTTTAAAGCCCTTTTTAAATAACTCACATGTCAATATTTGTTTTAAGCACAATGGTCGGCATTTCTAGGTTGATTTATCCTTGAAAGGAAATGTCGATCTGCTCTTTGTCTTGTTGTCTTTTGTGTGCACTAGCATAATTATCTTCTGTAAACATACAATCGTTTAATAGCCACCTTCTTCCAAAGCTTCAAAAGCTACATAATACTAACAAAGTCAGAGTCAAATAATTTATTTCAATTGGAACGTAATACTTGATAATGATTCTAGTGGCCTCTTCCAAAAGGTAGTTTTGCATGGAGAAGAATGCTTTCAAAATAGGTTTACAATACTGTGTAAGTACCATGTTAGATTGATCATAAACCCAAACTAGTTCAGGTTTTTGATCAAAAATCTGGATTGTAACGATTGGATTGATCTGGATTGCGACATATGGTTCCCTATCCATTTGCATAAAATTTTAAGACCTAACTTGGCACTCTTTTGTTTATCCTAATCATGTTTTCGCATTACATTATTTACGCATAACAGCTTACGCATAATTTTTGAAGCATGATTTCTCTAATCATAATTATGATTAAGCATAACATTCTAAAGCATACATTTAAGTATTTACGCCTAATGATATTAAATATTTTTTTTATTGGCATAACAAAGAAGAAATAAAAAATGTAGTCGACGGGGCTCTATTTCTGTCTTCAAGGAACCTAACGTCGGGGTGCCCCAAGTCCTGATTATGAGAGCAAACTCTTTGGGATTTTAGCAAACCCGTTATTTTGACAAGAACTTTATCATAAACCCAAACTAGTTCAGGTTTTTGATAAAAAACTGAACTAGTTTGAACTGTTCACAAAAACCACAAGAATCATTTTCAAATCAATTCTTGTTAATTATGAAAATGAGATTATTTCTCTATTTTCTGCACTTAGGAAAAATCTTTCAAGTTTTCAATTAACCAGATTAAAAATTCTCCATAAAAAGGCATCATTATGCGAAGGCTGTTAAAATTTAATGCAAATGTAAACTTAGAATGAAGATTCTTTACATTGTTATAAACGGCACGATCCAGCACTAAACTGCTCCATTAGAGTACCAGAAAAAAAAAACTATCAGAGTCTATGAACAAAGAAGCGGGAATTGACTAAGTTTAATCTGATTTAACAGTATGACCAAATTGAACACATATATTATTATGTTATGAAATATTTTAGTATAAAAAAAATAATAAAATAAAATTTATTGTGTCAAATAATTGGTTTTCAATTGTCTGTAGTAGAAGACTCCGCCCCTCCCTATTTCGTATAGCGTGATAATTAACACAATATCTTTAAAATGTAAGATCTCAACACATTATGGAATGCAAATAAAGATATGAATATGAATATGTAAAAGTTTAGTTTAGGATACTTAACAAAAATAATAAATTAAAAAGAGAGTATCCTTAAAGATAGTGAGTGTGCGTGTGTGTGTTTGTCTGTGTGTGCGTGAGTGTTTGTGTGTGTGTCAGACCCTACTTAAGGTACCTTAAGGGAGTAGTCACATATTAGGCCTTCAATTTATTAATCCATTCTTACGTTATTAAACCCATTAATATAAAATTTCTAACTATTAATAGTGTTAATATTGTGATTACAATTGGTGCCTCGTAGGTTTAGCGGCCACAAGCATGAGGTTTTAGATTTAATTCCCGGGTCGGGCAAAGCTTAGCCTGTAGTCTGGATTTGTCCCGGTCGATGGCAATAGACTCACTTATTACATATGGAACTTTAAGATAGGTGCTGTTTTGCAAGACCCTTCTGAGAATACAGGCGTGATAATTATGTTAAAAATAGTTATTCCAAGCGAGAAAAGTGAGCGATCGAAGAAGAAAAGAGAAGAACAAGAAATCAAAAATCGGAAAAGAAAAAGATTTAAAAGAAGAAAGAGAAGATTTAGGAAGCGAAGGGAGTGTGAGCGTGTGTACGAGTGAAGTGAGTGTGTGTGATGTATTTATTTTTTATGTTACTTACGTATTTTACCTTCAAGTTTTGTTAACTTTGTTACACCTACCTTGTTCTGTCTCTGCATCACCTTAATATGGTGGATTGCCCATGGCATTAAGTCCGCCTTTGTACCCACAGTTTTTTTCACTAGTGCATAAAGTTTTAATAAATAAATGGATAAATAATTCCGCATCGTTTAATCAATAAAAAGGATTGTCTGCCAAATAATTGTTCGTTCTATTAACTCGACAAAATTATCATGTCTGCCTGGCTTCGGACTCCATGTATCCCCCCACAGCCTCGTTAACAGGGTTGAGAGTGGGACTTTAATCAGGCACTCGTTTGTACTCTTCTAGTCTAGGATTTTACATGTTATTCTTATATATTAGGACTGGCCTGTTGGTCTAGTAGTTACCTGACTGCTATGCCGGAGGTCGTGGGTTCGATTCCCACCCAAGACAAATGTTTGTGTGATCATTTGTTCTATGTCTGGGTTTAATTTATCTATAATATGTATGTATTCAGAAATATGTAAGTATGTTTATCAGCTGTTTAGTACCCAAAACACAAGCTCTCAAGCTTAATTTGGGTCTAAATGGCGTTGTGTGAAAAAGTTGTGGAATGTTTATTATTTATTTATTTTATTATTTATATTGAGTTAACTGTTACTTGGACGGTTCTACTCAAAAATATACTGTCGTGATTATATGAAGACATTTCTTGAATTTATTGGGCAGACGTAGGTTATTATAATAATAATAATCATTTATTTTACAGATCATACAATCCAATTTGTTAGTAATACACAACTTAAACGCTAGTGTTAGTACATATAATTGGAAATTGTAGGAAGTAATTACTAATGATGTCAAAATAATTAATAATGATAATGTCAAAATTGTTAAAAATAAAGTCAAAGTCACCATTAATCATGTCAAAATCATTAATTCAATCATATAAATATATCTTTAATAAACATGTCAGGAACGATACTAAACAATAACAAACAAACACTACTTCTGGGTACGGTTAGTAGGCCACACTTGCGTCCTCGTCCAGTGTTTTAATATAAGGCCATCCACCCTATCCGCCACAGTCCTCAAGAGACTGTTAGCGCTGCCCCGCACGCGACACATCAGAGAAGCAACACGCTTTCGTATGATCGTATAAAAGTCGTCTATACGTGCCTCAGCGAACATCCCTGATGCGCTGCAGTGTCGCGGCAGCCTCAACAGTGCCCTGTATGCGTTATTGTATTGGACTCGTAGGGCGCTGTAAGCCCTCTGCGTGTAGTCGACCCATAGGCTGCAAGTGTAAAAAGATTGGCAGAATGCCCTAAAAAGAGTAGTCTTAACATTGTTTGAACATCTTGCAAACCTACGGATCAACATATTGCTCCTGACTGACAGCGCCCTACGTTCCCTCTCCATGTCAGTATTATCGGTCTGCGTAGCAGTGACCCAGTGCCCCAGATACTTGAAAGAGGTAACCCACTCAAGAACTGTCCCCACAAGTTTAATAGGTGGTACAGCATAGCTTTTAGTGCCTGCCTTGAATAGTAGACACTCGCTCTTCTTTGCATTATATCTAAGACCCTGGGCCTCCGCATATCGCTCACAAACCGACAACAGCGTCCTGAGGGCGCTGATTGATGGGGCCAGCAGCACCATGTCGTCGGCGTAACTTATGTTATTGACACGTGTTCCGTCAATTGAACAACCTACCATAGTGCCGCTGAGCTCACGAACCAGCCGATCCACATACAGACAGAAGAGCTTCGGTGAGGTCAGACCCCCCTGCCTGACCCCACACTCCAGCCCGTACGGGTCGGATAGCGCGCCTGCCCACCTCACCATATTGGTTTGATGGCCATACCAAAACTTAAATAACTCAATCAATTCACTTGGAAGCGTTGTCTCATCATACAACTTCTTCCATAAAACACCATAGGACACCAGATCGAAGGCTTTTGATAAATCAAGAAAACAAGCATACACAGGGGTTTTCCTGTCTGTATAGTATCCAGTATAGTATTAAGTATAGTATTAAGAATAGTAGCAATAGTATTAAGAACACCCACACATCTCGCCAAGTCCTATTATGCTGCCGAGCCTGTAGCTTTTCCAACGAAAATATCCCAAAATATAAATCAGTACAAACCCAGTTTTCGGAATACTATCGATGGGAAAATTTAATAACACAATATCCGTGAATTTAACCCAGGATTATAATTACAGGACTGCTTTTTTCTGTTTTTTTTTTAAAGAAAGATTAAGTTGGTTTAGATATTGTTGTTTTTACTACATAATAAAATATAATCTTATTCATTACATTTTGATTAGGTACGATATATCTACTATAAAAACAAACTTACTACAAATGTATACTAAAACTAATTATAAATGAAATTTAATATAAAAGGCTAATAAAATAAAATTATTAGGATGTCCAATCAATACAACTCTCTATCATGTTCCTCCGACGATATAGACATTTTCTCCAACACCTTAGGTAAGTTGCTGTTACACTCGAAACTTAACGTTGAGTAAGTGTTGACCTACCTGGCTTACCATTCAACTCAGCGATTTTTTAATTTAATTTTTGTGTTCATTTTCTTTGTTCTTTTTACATATAGCTAACTACGAATAGCTTATTTTACTTTACTGCCTTAATTTAATTAATAATTTTTTGTTCAATATTTTAACGCAAGTTGTGGTCTCCTTTAATTGAAGATGCACAAGGAATTGTACCTATTTATACTTTATTTATTTTAGCGTGTAAGGTGTTATCTTTGTTGGACATCCAAATAAATACAAATACAAAATCAGGAACACTTAGTCGCCAAAGTACTCCTCCGCATCGCTGTCATCCGGAAAAGTGTCTGAAGAATGGCAGCATAGCATTGACATCCAACGGGATGTTAATACTAATTCTTTGCCAGCCATCTGATTACGAGAAGTGTCGATTAGTCGATTTCATTACTATATTCAAAATGTTAAAGTAACATTTCCGAATCCAAACGAAGGACCATGCAGATTTTCACGCGAAAAATTGAGTATTATTGAAGTGTCGCATACGCGAGTGGAATATATCATGATTCCATTGTTCACATCTGTTTTTGACAGGTATTATTCGAAGCGACGATGCCGATATCACGTCGATGCACCAATATTCGCTGTCAGATATTTGTTTATATCGATATCCGTTAGTTGACGGACACCGGAGAAGCGAGTATTTCATTTTGAACTCAGAATTATTGTGAGTTCATAACAATATATGAAAATATTTGATACAACATGGAGTTAGTTATTGCTTCTTGTTGTTTGAACACTTTTACTGTATTGTTGGGTTTTTGAATTTATTGATGTTGGATGAGCAATCGTTGATTGCTTTTTTGGTACCTCGGATTTGTTCATGAGCAGTAGAAGCCTAAAAGAAATGCTAAGTACCAACTTGTGTGTTGAATCAACGTTCGAACCCAAGCTGACACTAGGTTAGTAACAAACCGCACAAAAAGAAGAAGTGGTGTATTTAAAATAAATAAAAATAGTAGCTCTTACATTTATCATTTCTAAGCTAATATGGTGTACAATGAAAAGTATTCCCTCATTGGTACTTCTAGAGACACAGTGTCTAAAGTATTAAATAAAATAGATGTGCTGAGACACAGCCTTAAGTTAAGTAAAGGTTTGTTGAAATCAAGACTGAGGAATTTATTGCTCGGTAACGAGGATACATCCGTTACCGAGAAATAAATTCACAATCTTCTTTATTTATTTTACAGTTATTCGTTAGTTAGGTACTCGTATTTGTTTGTTTTAAGGTTATCTGTTCACTAGATTATTTTTGTTTAAATCTGTATATAAAAACAGGCGCTTTTCGCCAACAAACTGACCTAATAATATGTATACCTATTGTGAACAAGAATAAAAACTCTATCATCGTGCGTTTTGCAAGCATGATAATCTTATTTTATAATTCCACTTCCCTTTGCATCTATACGCAGGTTCCTGTAAACCTGTCCGTTAACGCTCAACACTTCAGAGAAAAGTGCCGTTGGCCCGTGGCATATTATGCACATGTTCAACTTTGATGTGATGCCAACTACTGGCCGGCGAATATTCCAAGAATGCTAATCTAAGGGCTTGACGATGACAGTTCGTTATGTCTATGGTGATGTAAACTCGTAATGAAATAAAAATAAAACATAACTCACAAAAAGTATTCATTAAAAAGGTTTAGACTACTTAAAAATAAAAAAAAAAACGGTATATTGTGAGCCTATTGCTGACAATCAGGTACACATCTAGACTCCAGGCTGGTAATGAGAAAATCGAGTTGGAAAATATCAATAACGCTGTGCATGCGGCTGTCGAGGGATCGAACTCAGGACCTCTTGCTCAGAGGTAATGCTTGCGACCACTAGACCAACCAAGAATAAATTATAATCTATGACAACCTTAATACTCAATTTAAAAACCAATTATTTTTGTATGCAAATAGAAGGAAACGAAACGAACAAGAAAAATTTAAGGTGTAGTTTTCACTTGACACTTATCTATTTGTCAGTGTCAGATAGTGATGCGACTCAATTATATTTAAGTCGGTACCCGGGTAAATAACCATTGGCTCTGGTCCATTTCCTCTCGAGTTGCAACGCCACTCGACTTAGTCGCGAATAGATAAATATCACTAAGACTTTCACACTGGTTAATTGTCACGTCTCATTTTATAAGCCAGTGGGTCAGTAATAAAATACAAAATAAATCTATTTATAGGTACAGAGACCAGCATATCAAGTTACCCTAATGTGTCAGATTTCAATATTATTGTCATTAAGTCTACGTCACGAATTGTTTTGTAAAAAGTATTTCCAATAGGTCGGTTGTATTTTTTTTGTAAAATCATCTAATCATTTTGGATTCGGGGTGGAAAATCCTCATGATGACCTGGATGTAGGGGTCTGTCAAACTCTTACTGAATAAAGAACACCCCGGGGTTCCATCGGATACCTGCGCCGGAGATTACGGGAAAGGACGATCCTTCCCCAACAATTCAAGCTAGCGTCCTCTAACTTTTTACGTGATGATTGCAACAGAATAGTCCGACTGAGCAAAGCTAAACCGTAAAACGAAACAAAAATCCGACATGGTATCAAATACACGGATCATTATTAGAACGGTTGGCTGTAATGATGGAGTTTCCCTGAACCTGAGAACCTCATAACGAGAGCGCTCTGGGGGAAACACAGCGGCCAAATCTCGTAAGTAGGTATTCAATTCCGTATTTGTGTTGATGTATTTTGCTTGGGATTATACAAAATAAAAGGTATATTATATTCCACGACTTTCACACAACGCCACCTTGTCCTAAGCTAAGCAGAGCTTGTGTTATGGGTACTAAACAACTGATAAACGTACTTATATATTTCTAAATACATACACATCTTTATATATAAAAATGATTTCCTATTTTCTTTGTTCACGGAATCACGCGTGAACGGCTGGACCAATTTTGCTAATTCTTTTTTTGTTGTGTTTGTTATTTTCAGGAGAAGGTTTTTATGCATGAAAAAAAAATAGAAAAGTTGAGCGGAACATTAGAAAATTTAAGAAAACTTAATACAAGAACACATTAATGATCCGCCATTAGGCAAACGACAATTTAAGACTGTTGCATCATTGTAAGTCTAGTTAACTATTAAGTAAAAATTAATTTGACTGCCTCGTTGCAAGCGCTACTGCTGAGCCCGAGGTCTCGGGTTTGATCCCCGGGTCGGGCAAAACGTTGAGTTTTTCTATGTGGAATTTCTCAGTAGCAGCTCGGAGCCCGATTGATGGCAATAGGCTCGCCCCTTTTTACCTCTTACAAAGTGTTAAAATTTAATTTGCGATTGACTATTTTTAACCGACTTCAGGAGGAGGTTCTCAATTCGATCGGTATTTTTTTTTTTTTTTTTTATGTATGTACACCGATTACTCCGAGATTAATGATCCGATTTGCGTGATTCTTTTTGAGTTCGATGCGGAATAGCTGCCATTTGGTTCCATAAAAATATAACATAGTTTGACCGGGTAGTTTTCATTTTATGAACAATTTTATGAAAATTTAATTTATTTTTGAACACTTTTTTGTATGTATGTTCACCGATTACGCTGAGATTTATGTACCGATTTACGTGATTCTTTTTTAGTTTGACGCGGACTAGTTCCTTTATGGTGTCATAAAAAATTACATAGTTTGGTCTGGTAGTTTTCATTTTATGAAAACTTTTGTTCATGAATTTTACTTTTTGATTTCATCGCAAACAGTTGCTGTTTATTTGTTTGATTGTAATATGTAAATATGTGTTGTTGAAATGGATAATAATTTATCATCTAGCAATATATAAAAATAAAAATAAAAATTGTTAAATAAAAACTTTTTTACAAAAAATACAACCGACTTCAAAAAACACTAACCGGTATAAAATAACTCTAAATTCGGAAGTCGGTGGCCAATCATGAATGAGACAAACCCACCAAAGCCACAGACTTCCTAATTTAGTGTTATTTTATACCGGTTAGTGTTTTTTGAAGTCGGTTGTATTTTTTGTAAAAAAGTTTTTTTTGTTTAAACAAACACTATTATTAGAATTTTCGTTTTCATTTTTCGGGGTTTGTGGTTAAATGACAACTGCGGCACAGGTCAATCGAAGGTAAGCTTCGTTGGCCGACGTCCGTCGAATCTGTGGAGGAATCCCTTCTTTTCGCATAATGTTCTTTGTCCTAATATACTTTGGCATAACAATTTTGGCACAATTTTTTTCGGCATAATAATACTTCGGCATAATTTTTTTAGGTATAAATTTTATGTTGGCATAATCATCTTGAAGACTAATTTGTTTTGGCATACATTTGATTCGTTGGGCCATCCCGACGTTAGGTTAGTTAGGTTCCTTTAAACCCTGAAGACAGAAAAAGGAGCCCCGTCGATTACGCGAATATATTGCCATACAAAATTATGCTAAGTTCCTCTGTCCCTTAAGAGAAGACTCGTCGACGTGTGCATTCTTTTCATCCTCACTTATGGTTCTCAAACATGGTCCTTGACTATTCAGCAGAGGGCCACGCTCGAGGTTTGCCAGAGAGCTATGGAACGGAGTATTCTGGGTATCAATCTTGGAGACCGGGTTAAGAATACAATAATCCGTTCCATCACAAAAATTACTGATGTCACTCAAAAAACTGCCACGCTAAAATGGAACTGGGCTGGACACATCTGCCGCATGTCAGACGACCAGTGGGCCAAACTCACGACCCAGTGGGTTCCTTTACATGACAAACGACATCGCGGTAGGCCCAAGCGAAGATGGCGAGACCAGCTGGACTTCTTCGATAAGGACTGGTCCCAAAAAGCCCTTGACAGAGAGAGGTGGAAGGAAAGTAGGGAGGCCTTTGCCCTGCAGTGGGAAAACACAGGCTAGTAATAATAATATATTAGGTCTTAAAATTTTATGCAAATAGATAGGGAACCGTCTGTGGATGGGTGAAAATACTTTTATATCAGGAGTCCTAGATGTTATTTGTAGATCTTTGACAGTCTTTAAGGGAAGTTAGAAGCCAAAAAGTCAGACATCCAGTTTAACCAAGAGGTATCGTGTCACCCAGTCAGTGAGGTTGTGGTGGTCAGAAAGGCCGTCTCTCCATGTAAAAAACTGGTATTCAGATGTATTCGATTAGATTCCGAAATCCGACTCCAATGTATTTGTGAAAAGATTTTGCTTACATCGGGCGTCCTCTTTGGCAAATGAACATTGATTACACAGTTTTAAAGTTTTATTCAGTAAGTACCTCACAAATTTTTGCATGAAAGGATAATAAACATCTACACCCAGTCATATACATCAGCCTTCACAAACTTTGACATTTATTTTAGATACCTATTAAACCGCCAACAGCATCAAATTGGCTGCTTTGACAAAATCAAATTGGCTGCTAAAGTACACACATCAAAAGTGTCTAGGGATCAACATATATTTTTGCAATAACTTTTCTCCTGATTGATATTAATTAAAATTTTCTTTAAGGATTCATCAAATAAAGTGTTTTCGTTTGTCACAGTAACGATAAACCAAGTCACCTTTGCATTAATAAAGAAATTTGCCATTTTCCTAATACAGGGATTTTTGACATTTGAACCACTAACATTAGTTCGAAAAAAAGACTGAAATAACAGTTTTCTTTAACATTTTATTGGGTAACTTAAACAATTAATAATCCGTGTTTCTACCGCGAACACTAACAACACAAGAACATCGGTTTGGCATACTCAAAATGAGTTCATCCAAATCACGCTGTGGAATGGCCGCCCATGTTCGTTGCAACAACAAAAAAAGGTCTTCTTGCGACTGGATACCCTCCATATTCGGCAGAGCTCTTCTCTGTAGCATATCCCATGCATGCTCAATCGGGTTCAAGTCTGGCGACTGAGCAGGCCAGGGCAGGACATTGATGTTAGCTGCGGCGAGAGTCTGTCATACAACTCTTGCGGTGTGCGGTCGTGCATTATCATGCATTAACTGAAATAAGGGACCGATTTGCACTTGTAGAGGAACGATGACGTCTGATACAATCGTCTCAGCATAAATTTGAGCGTTGAGGTTGCCTCTGATCCAAATCAACTCAGTTCTTCCGCCGATCCAAATACCCGCCCATACCATGATGATTCCACCACTATAAGGATGGACTTCCTGGCAGGATTTTAATCGCTGTTGGCGTCCAGGGGTTCTCCAGTGTCGTATACGTCTTGTATCCGGTCTCATACCAAAACGAGACTCATCAGAAAAGCACACGAAACGCCATTGTTCTTTTGCCCAATTTCTGTGTTCAAGAGCCCATTGATATCGAATCCTACGCTTGTGCATTGCTATAGGTGGTACCCGTAGCAGTCTTCGAGAATGAAGGTTCACTTCATGCAAGCGGTTTCTGACTGTTTGGTCGCTAATTAAGTTCCCTGAAGAGTAATGAAGCCTCACGAGTTGTAAGACAGACTCTCGCCGCAGCTAACATCAATGTCCTGCCCTGGCCTGCTCAGTCGCCAGACTTGAACCCGATTGAGCATGCATGGGATATGCTACAGAGAAGAGCTCTGCCGAATATGGAGGGTATCCAGTCGCAAGAAGACCTTTTTTTGTTGTTGCAACGAACATGGGCGGCCATTCCACAGCGTGATTTGGATGAACTCATTTTGAGTATGCCAAACCGATGTTCTTGTGTTGTTAGTGTTCGCGGTAGAAACACGGATTATTAATTGTTTAAGTTACCCAATAAAATTTTAAAGAAAACTGTTATTTCAGTCTTTTTTTCGAACTTTAATGTTAGTGGTTCAAATGTCAAAAATCCCTTTATTAGGAAAATGGCAAATTTCTTTATTAATGCAAAGGTGACTTGGTTTATCGTTACTGTGACAAACGAAAACACTTTATTTGATGAATCCTTAAAGAAAATTTTAATTAATATCAATCAGGAGAAAAGTTATTGCAAAAATATATGTTGATCCCTAGACACTTTTGATGTGTGTACTTAAATTTTTGTTTGTTTGCTTTTTTCTCTGAACTCACACACTAATCTGCTGTTTGTTTTTAACTTTATTCATTTGTTAATTCAATGAGTATCTCCTTTAATAAGATTCTACAGTGTATTGAGTATTTTTGTTAATATGTGAGTACCAACATAATATCTTTTTATCGAGTCCATTGATTATTTTTTATAAACCTATCTCAGTATAGCTCTTATTACTCTAAGCGCATCGTCCTCACATTAAATCTGTTTGTTGTATACAAAGTATTGTAATCCTATTTTAAAAGAGTAAGTATGGAGTTTCTTGCACATTCTTCTCCATACGAAACTACCATTTGGAATGTGCAACTAGAATCATTCTCTTAGTTTATTTTATTTTGTAAGTTAACGTTCAAAAGTGCCTGTTATGGGTCTAATTGAAATAAACGATTTGACTTTGACTTTGACTTTGACATCCTGTCTATCGAGCAGGCTTGATTGCGTGTTTGTGAACCATTGCTGCAAGGTTTCGGCTGGGCTTGTCACCTTGCAGCAATGATGTCACAACCTATATCTGTTTTGTCTTCGTATGTTACTAACGGAGTTTGTAAGTGTATTGTTAATTTGTTACTAACACTGAGTCTTGTTACTTATTTTTAAATAAATAATTATTATTATTATATTAGTAGGATTTGTATTCAAAACTCGCACAGTACAATACATTACCATCGTACGTAACATTTTGACGGTCAAAAAATGTAACGATAACAGACATTTTTATCCCCCAAATCTTACCCCAAATGTTCGAGTTATTTCTTTGTACGTCAAGTGATTTGTCTCTGTCCACTGTGACGGGTACTCCGAATAAGGTTACTTATGGCTGCTATAGATGATCAGTTTGACTTTCAGTTTTATCATAAGATGACTAGTATACAGGGTGTAACGGAAAGGGTATATACATCCGAAGGGCACGGATTCTCTTAGTGATAAGAAACGACATGGCAACGTTTTTATACATATACATACATAATTGTAAAGTTGAGCCCGCCCGCGCCGTCGCGCCTTCGGCGGTTAGGCAGAGCCCGATAGGTCTGTACTAGGCGCGCAGAACCCGAGATAGATATACTTGAACCTTGCCGGACAGGATGACCCTCATAGTGCGAAAACACGTTTGTTATGATTTTGCATTTAATAAACTGTCGATATTAAATAATATCGTGAAGTTTCAAAGTTATTAGTTGGGAGCTGAAATTTTGAGGAAAGACTCGTTATTAAATACTCTATTCACCCTGTTTGTATGTATATACCCTTTCCGTTACATCCTGTATAACGTTTGTTTTTTTGTGATTATTTAACAAGAATAACAATTGTACTTACCTCCTATCGCCTGAAACACAGGATTACCTAGTTCAGGCACATAACATGTGTGAACTTTACGTAAATTTAAGCCAAAATTGTATTTATTATGTACCTTATGATTGATAAATAAACATTATTATTATTATTATAGTTTTGGTTGCCATCTACTACTCTATTCTGTCCTATGCTGCTGGTGTAATAGGGTGACCATGACATGACATACATAAACTCACGCCTTTTTTCAATGGGGGTGGGTACACAACGTCACCTGCTACAATTCTTACACACTTCTTTTGCTTTGTTTATGTTCGGTCATAAACGCACGCCGATTGAAAATATTGGTTAAAACCATATAATACCATTTTGTATTATAGTACAAATAGGGACAATATTTTCGCAATTAGTTCTATTACGTCATGTTCCATAGAACAAATGGGACCTAAGCAAAATACATCATTCTTAGGTTGCCCTAGTTTTAAAGGCAGAGTTCTTAATTAATAGTTACTGATCATAAATCCAGCAGTCTATTTCACTAATATGTACCAACTTCATATACCTGAACATTATCAATTTGAACCATTAAAACATTATTATTATCTTTCAATTTCGCCTCCTTACAGTTCCTCCTATTCAGGAGTAAATGTTCGATCTTTTCTGCTATTACCCCCAAATGTTAATGAAAAATAATGTATTTAATTAAATGTATCTACCCTAAACCCTATTTACCCTATGATTTCAAAATCTGTCTGCTTACTGCTTACACAGCTAGAGCTACGCCATCTTGATTTTAAAATTTACTATTTCACTGTTTTGTAAATATCATTACCATCACGCCTGATGTCCCCTGATGATGGCTGATGTGTCCCAGTAGTAAACCTACGTAACCTGATAGTAAATTTCGCCTGTTAAAGGTAGTTAAGACAGCGGAGGCGAGCCTATTACCATCAACTGGACAGAAATCCACACTTCGGGCTGCTACTGAGAAATTCCTAATGTCATAACCTAAAGAAAGTTAAGATACCTCTTAGCGTAACCCAGGAATCGAACCCAGTAGCTCACGTTTTGAAAACAACTACCATAAGTTCGCTCAAGCCAAACAAGACTAAGTTTGCCCGTTCAGAGGCCTGTTCGTGTGAGGCAGCCTTAAGTCTATATCACAGACCGCTTGTCCAGTAAATAGGACTATTCCACACGATATATGATGCTTGCGTGACAGATATTATATTTCTCATATATTTTGGAGCGGAGACGGTCGTCAAATGAATATTTGAATGTAATCGTGAGGGATGGTCGTTTGTTTTCGTTTTTGGCTATCAGCGACCATTATAGATATTGGTTATCTAATATTTTATATGAATGATACATGACGCACGCAATCTTCGAAGGAGTACATAATAGACATAATACAGGGCGGAAAGGAAAACGTTGCACATACTAATACCAAACGTTTTGTTCATGATTCTAAACTGTCCAGCATGGATATTTTTTGCCGGCTTTATCCAAATTTTTACGAGGTTATTTTACACTGCAAAATTATGATCGAAATATAATTCTTATTAGATTCAGAGTCAGATATCTTTATTTGTTTAACATGGGTTTTCATACAACTAAACAGTAAAGATACAGAAAAAGTGCATGCAAGGCGTTACAGGTACTTACATGGAATTGTGCTAACATGTTTACCATTATGGTGAGCAAATATTAATAAAGGTTTAAAATACAAAACATATTTAACCCGGTAAGTTTTTTTCATTGGAAGTAAAAAGGTAACTTCTTTACTATAAATCACATTAGTTTGGACAGAAACCACGATTATGTTCAGTTAAAAGTTCAAAGAACATAAGAAAAAAATAGAAATAAAAACGAAAAATTTCAACGCTAAAGGAGAATGCCCGTTTTGTAAGGAAAGTTGGGTCCCAGTGGAAAATGGTTGTGCCCCGAATTTTTTTATTTTACATTATAGTAAAAACATAGTATTTCCATAATCAGAAACCATTTTTCATTTACTCACCCAGGTTCAAGAGATATCATCGTTTTTCTGTTGTAGAAATCAAGGTTATAATTAGGAATTTGACGATGACATTTCCTCCCTATTCTATTTAGGTTAACTACCTACTTCTACTACCTATCCTATACATCACTTTGAAGATGAGTTTATGTCTCAGCTACTTTATTTAGCACAGTACAAAAATACACACACTAATAAGTACAACGAGCAAAGAGAACAGCACTAATGTGAGCCAATTATCTCACAAAACGTAATGCACTCAAGGAACTTATTAGCTCAACTTAGTAGTAGCAGAAAAAACACGTATCGAAATAGTAACTTAGTAAAAGATTACGGAATTCATAACTCAACGGATGTAAACAAAGCAATCACGCACGTTATGTACCTCAGACCAAAGTCTGTTCTGTGACATGCGCAAGTAAATGTTGCCAGATCAATTTTTAAATCTATTTATAAATCGTTATCGATCTATCAATCTAATTGTTTTTTTATTGTTTTATGATAATTTTATTTAGATAATATCGAATTCTCATTTATAACTAGACGTCATTGTTGTTTAGTTCTTTGATACAAGGCAACTTTTATTGGTTTAGCAGTCAAACCACAGACAACATTGAATCAAACGGATGTTGACGTAATGTTAAACTATTAATTAACTTTATTCCCAGGGTGAAAGAAATCGCATAAAAAATACCCTGCACATAAAAAAATACATAATATTTTTAGGTTATTGTTTCAATCATGCACACGATTCCACAAAAGGGACCTGCTTTGTGTCAATCTCCTTTAGTTTTAGGACGTCAGTGGACAATAATAATAGTTGCAAATCCCCAAAATGATTGGAATTTAGTATTTCGAAAGCTTATGCCAATTCCATACATTTCGCGCCTCCCTTTCTAAAGAACATCACCAACAAACGAAGTGATAAATAATAATAATGTAATAATACCAGCCTATTACTATCCCACTGCAGGGAAAAGGCCTCTTCTCATACAGAGAAGGCTTAGAGCATTGATCACCACGCTTGCTCAAGGCGGATTGGCGATTTCAAACTTATATTAACTATAAGTCCAGGTTTCCTCACGATGTTTTCCTTTACCGATGTCAATGATGTCTAAGATAAACTTAGAAAGTACATATGAATTGAAAAAGTCACATTGGTACTTGCCCGGATTTGAACCACAACCTCGTGCACTAGAGGTAGGTGCCTTAACCTCTAGGCCATCACGACAGACGACGACGACGGAGTGTGACTCGTATTTGTGTGTATTGTCTCTTATAATATATTTGTTTGACATTTTTACTATTTGACATTTGTTTAATGATGTAATGTAATTTTAATGTTTTTGTTTTATTTTAATTTTTTTTTTTATTTCACCGCTATTTATTTGCCTCTTTAGCTTGTTTGACATCTTGTATTTGACATTTGTTTAATAATTTAGGTAATGTATTTTTTAATAATTGTTTTTAAGCGAAATATTTAATCAGTACCTATATGTATATTGACTTGTAAGAATCCCTTACCAATAAAATACTATGACTATGACTATGACTATGTTACAAACATTTATTTATTTTTAAAGCTTACACTATCTAGCAGAGTATAATAAAATTCATGTAATTAGTGGTGTTGTAGCTAAAATGAAGCGTTGTGATTGGTTATTCTCCTCGATTTATATTCATAAGCCCGGCCACCTCCATCACCGTCCAGATTAGATACAGCAGACACCACTACTAAGGTTCTTGACGTCGCTTCATAAAGTAGTTTTAAAGCGACGATGCAGTATATTTTTTTGTTTTTTGAAACACTATTAATGTAGTGAAAATTAAAGTACTGCATTCATCTTTATTTAAATTAACATAATGTTTGATAAGTAATGTGTGAAGATAGAAATGTGTTTATAACCGACTTAAAAAAAAGGAGGAGGTTCACAATTCAGTTGTATGTTTTTTTTTAGGGTTTGTTTACCCTACTCCGTCATTTATGGATACTTACAGATTGGTCCGATTTGTATGAAAACTCATAATATCTGATGAGGGATCCTCGAGGAATTGAGAGAACTCCTAAAAAAACATAGGTACACACGTACCGATTTTTACATTTTAGTTACAAATCAAGCATTTTCATTTAGTTTCTAAATGAATATGCTTGATTTGTAACTAAAAATGTATCATTTTGTGAAGAAAAACTGAAGAATAAGCCTATTAAAACAGCAATAAAATAATTGATTATTTAATGGGTTTAACTAGTTATAATAATCGTTGACAAATTCATCCTCATCTGTTGGCTAGTGAAGTGCCCAAAAAACTGACGGAATTGCGACGTTGTAAGGCAATGCTAAGCATCTGGCCAATATAGAGACCAGCCCTTGAGTCACAAAAACCGTCATCTAAAAGTTCTGAATAATGATTGCTTTCGGACCCCACACCCCAAGGGTTTCAACCACAAATTGAAAGAAAATACATTTATGTGCAACAGTATTATGTTATATACAGTAGTAAAAAAACATATGAAATGAAATGAAATGATGTTTATTTTGTGAAACACCTATTAACAAAATAAACATCATTTCATTTCATAGGTTTTTTTCACAGTAAAAAGGTTCACAGTAAAAAAACATAATAACAAAAAAAATAAACAAAATGGCGTGTCTCACGGCTGCGTCAAAAGGTTTATTTCAGCGGTAATACCAGACAGATGCTGAGATGCTGCCTGACGCTGATTTTGAAATGAACTTTTGGGGACAAGTGACGGATGAGTAACATTTATCAATTTAAAATAAATTAATTAATAAAAAATATTTTACGTAAATAAATAGAATGTAGCTTAGAATCTGTTTATTGAAAATAATAATCTCTGTTACGTAAGTGTGTGTAGTGGGAATAATTAATGGCTCGCAAACATAGTTACTTAGATTAAGGTATTTATACGTATATGTGTGTATAACCAACTACTGCAACTAAAAATGCAACAGCATAGCACTCTGAAAACCAACCAAGATGGCGTTCTCAAAATATATACACCACATCAGATTTTATGACTCCTGCACATAAATAGCTCAGCTCGGATATAACGGCTGAAGTTGGCTCAATTTTATGTTTAGTTTTAGGGATTTTTTGTCACAAACTCTTTGATGGATAGATAGATAGATAAAACATTTATTTAGTAGGTACACACAAAAGACATAGACCAACACACACTACAAAATACAAAAAAAAAAAATATATATATTCCACAACTTTCACAGAACTCTATCTAGTCCCAAGCTAAGAAGAGCTTGTGTTATGGGTACTAAACAGCTAAAAAATATGCTTATATATTTCTAAATACATACATTTTATAAACATCCAGACACAGAGCAAATTTATTTATTTATTTATAACACACATACATTCAAATTATTGTGCTCATCACAGAAACATTTGGGTGGGAATCGAACTCAGGACCTCCGGCGTAGCAGTCAGGGTCATTAACTACTAGACCAAACAGGCCAGCCAAAGATGAAACAATGATAAATGAAAACACAGTGTGCGGTGTGCGTCTAAGGCTGCACCAAATGGGAGTCCGGCTCCGCATGTGCCAGGCAAATGTACAGACGTCAGAATATACTTACACCAATGTGTCTAATTTCTTTGATAGGTTTTCAACTTTATTCTAAACATAATAAGGTTCATATTCAATTGGGAAAATTTTACAGTTTGGAGTAGGTTGATGTGCTGGCGTCTGTACCTGGCGCTGATATACTGCTGGATCCGTGCAGTGGCGAACGGACGCCAAGCAGACAAGAAACAAAAAAATATAATAAATAAGATTTAGAGAATGAAGAGGTGTTGTGTTGTGTTCTATTGTCTATTCCAGTAGTAGGTACTAGTTTATCTATTTTGAAACTGTCTCTCTTTTCAAATGAATTTCTGTTGTCCCATCACACATATTCGGTCTGTACTGAATGCAATTGTGTACAACATACCGAGCTAGCCGTTCAAGTTGTAGCCAAATATTTGCACAGACCCACGCTATATGCCTTGTGTAGCAAGCACTCATCTGACTGTTGGTAATTGTACTGAGGCAAGTGACAATGGGTTGCAGAATATTGAATATATGTCTGTTACATAATTATTCTACACAAGCACTTCGCTCGTAACTTCGTTCGTGTGAATTTCGTATTTTTTTCTGTTTAAATGTTTCATTTTTTTTGCCTTTGCCAAGACCCTTTCGTGGTTTTTAAAATGAAATATAACCTATGGTACTGAGTGATAAATAGATTTCCAATGGTAAGAGAACTTTTAAATTCAGTTCAGTAGTTTTTGAGTTAAATCCCTACAGTAAACAATTAAATAAATCTTTCATCTTTATCATATCATATTATTAGTTAGAGTAAAGATAAAGATAACACTTATCTGGGGGCACGGCAGTGCCCCCGCCAAGACGAGCCAAGCGAAGCGCAAGGGCACTACCTACCTTTTCTCGAAGTGTTTCGTCGTTTTTTTTATTTAGTTTCCGATGTACCAGGTAGTTCATATTCTCAGGATATGATGTCAATAATATACTTATTAAACATACAAAGTCTCAATTGAATAGCTCTAATAATTTAGATTTTATTGATATCTAAAATACACCGATGTCGTCACTGATACATTGACACACTGACACATTGATGATCATTAAAAAGTTTGGCTACTTCCAAAAGTGCTAGACAGCTGAAATTTGGTAAGTATGTAATCTAAGTTTAGTATACAACCAAAAAAAAATCATAAACTTATAACTTTCGCCCCAAACAAACTCGCGAAACGCAGCGTAGCACACAAACGCTCACCGCGGCTGGACCGTGCCGCCTAATTTTGTAAAATTTATTTATTTATTTATTTAAATCGAAAATAGGAAAGTGCTCTAACCGCAGTGCTATCTTGTAAAAACGAGAAGTTAAGGTGAAGTGAGCAGTCATTCCATACTAATGTTCACTTCACTCAAGTCTTCACGGGGTTACTTTTACTGAATAGATTGTGGACGGGCAGATTATGCACACCAACTCCTTGTAACCTTATAATATTACCTAATACTGGTCTAATTGATAGGCAACTTCGATCACTATATTGCTTCACAAAAACAAATTACTTCCCACAACATTGCGGACATTAGTTCTCCAAAATAGCACTTAAAGTCCCATTCAAATGTTTTATCAACCCCTTTCTTTGGGCGGAGGCGGGTCTTATCATAGGCTCGAATTCTGACCAAATGAAGGACCCAATACCCTATAATCGGTTTAGATAAACCGCAACCTACGCAATCGTGCAACAAAAACAGTTAATGCTAATTTACTTGACAGGCAAAGGCTTTTCAGTCAAAATGGTTGCGTAGTAAACAATTTAGAAAGTATTATTATCCTCTACATTTTAGTGGTAGTGTGTGTACACTCATACAAATGGACTCACGCTTTTCCTATAGGGGTAGGCAGAAACTATAGAGTATTTTTTTGCCTCCTTTTCGTTTTTAAATGTAGTCATATAATACACACGCGCCCGTTTCGTGAACTTCGACCTGACCTTTCTGAAGGACATTATCAATTACGTCCTTGTAGTGTTTAGTGTTTCTGTGAAAATATTTTTGTTTCAAAGTCTGTTTCAAGCAAAGTACAGTAAATGAGGGAGAGTTTATGTTTTTATACTCAAAATATGTAGTAGTATTATTTTACTTGCTTTTATTTGCATTTAAAATTGCACCCACCACTGCTTTTCTCTTCATCACCTAAAGGTTTTGCGGATTTGTCATAGGCATTCTCTGTACATTAGTGTGCTTGAAGTATTCAATAAAGAAATAAAGAGGTTAGAAATCGATAGCGGTCAGGGAACGCGTGTGACAATGAGCCTATACTGTTACTACACGCCTTATATCCCCGTGAAAACTTGAATGAAATGAACTGTTCATGCGTAGCAATAATATTTATGAAATGACAGCGCAATTAGCCTTCACTTCGACCACATTTTTTCATGATGTGATTTTTCCAGAACAGCACTGCAGCAGGCCTAGCCATATTAAAAATTGTATTTCTATTATCGTAATCGATAAGGCGACAATAGAAAGAAAATGGCGTATATGGAATCAGCTGTTTGTCAACTGTCAAGTGTTAGCGAGTAAAATTTGTAATATGGCTGAAAATTAAATACACTTGACAGTTGATAAACAGCTGATTCCATATACGCCATTTTCTTTTCTTTCAATAATAGAAATAGAACTTGTAAGTTGTCTAGGCCTGCAGGTTTCATTTGACAGGTTGAATTCACTACAAAATTGTTTGAAAATAAATTAGTAAAATTAATCAACCCACATAAAAATAGGATTGTTTTTTTTTTAACTGTCTACTTCAATGCGTGAGTTTTTAGTTATTACCTTTTTTACAGTCACATTATTTTTTTTATTTTAGTATGCTGACACTGCTCGCTGGACTATACTTACTCATTCTATCGTTCTTGTGACCTGTTTTATTGTTTTAAGATTTTAATGTTAGGTTTTAAATTAGACAGAAATTACACCACCTGTTATCGGTGGTGTATTCTAATTTCTGTCTAATTTCTGTGTGTGTCCTTTCATACTCTTTTTGCTTCGTTTATTTTTATACATCTGTTCATGCACGCCCACCGATTGTAAGTTTGTGAGTACTACGCTCTTGATCTTCCTAAGAACATCACCAATACGGTTAGTATAAATGTTTGTCTTTTTCGTATTGAAAATAATCAATTAACAATTTCACGCATCGAATTACACTGCAAATAATGTCAGTCTGTGGTATGCCTTCATCATTCAAACCTGTCAGATTAAGCTCAGTACACACAAGTAGTTTGCATTCACGATTTCAAGCGAAGTCTACACAAAGTTATAAGTCTCAAATAAACACGACATGCATGCAAATATGTTCGTGTATTCATGCATAGTATGAAACATTCAACACTTGCCTATTTGCTTTCATTTTAAACATCGAGGTGTACAATTTATAAGTGCTTGTCTAAAGCCACAGAGTAGAGTAAAATGGAGTGTTCAGATGGATAAAAGTAAGACAACTGATAGTTTGAAAATTATTAATAACGTTCGGTAGTTATTTTTTTACTTTATTAGTTTTAGCTCTTTTGTTTGTACACTTCAGTTGTGTAGTGACCTGGGCCTAAAGGGTGTAAGAACTTCGGTTAAGAGTTGAATGTAAGAGCCGTTTCGGTGACCCAGAGAAGAGGAAAAGCGGAAAGTTTTGTGGCACACAGATAATGTTGCTTGGGTTAGTTTAGTTAGTAGATAGCTAAACTTAAAGTTGTGCGTCATGAGCGTGCGCCTTTAAAGCTCAGTGCGAATAAACAGCTTGTTACTGAAGACTGTGTCTTAATTAACGGAATGAAACATACATTTATTATAAAGGTATTAACATGAATTAATACCTAAGTGAAATAAAAGTATTGAAAATAAGTAAAAAGAGTAGGTGGGCGTGGGTGGGTGGTGTAGTAGTTAATAGTATTAAATATTAGTGAGTTAATATGCGTATATCTAACTCAAAATCAACTCTGGAACTGTTGCCGCAAACGTAACATAAAGGGCAAAGGACCTCTGCCATGGCGTAAAACATGTTTGGATTTGTACTAGTTGACATCTATGAGTTTTGTTATAAACTTTGCTCTCTCCATTTACAAAATACTCTTTGTTTCAATTCAAACTTGTGACGCTTGTACGGAATGTTGCCCCTCGAGTTGAAGTCAGATTAAATTAGCGTGTGTTTCACTACTTAAGTAAACATGATGTTTGTTAAGGGAAGTTATTTTGTTTGTCGGCTTTCTTGTTTGTTTGAACATGTTCTTTTTTTAACATAAAAGAGCAAGAAACGGGAGCATTTTCTGAATTCCTAGTATTACGTTTCAGAACAAGGATCAAACAAGGCTAAGAGCTAGATTTATAACAAGATATAATTTTTCTATAAATTTGTTTTGTTGATGTAGCGGTAAACGTGAGGTCCTAGATCATTGGGGTTTGGCATCTAGATGTTCTTAGTAATGAAATGATATTTACTTCTTTAAGTAAATATTCCCAGATAATTCAGATTCGGCGTTTCCAAAATGACTGATCCCAAAAAAATTGTAGCCGTGTGCTCGGTTTATGGTAATAGTGCCCCTTCTTATTGCATACGATTGAAATATAAAGGCAAAATATGACTATAGGTACTACAAGCATAAGATTATGTATAAAATCTGACTTGCCGTCTTTAGTTACGCCATAACATATCACTCTTTGACATCATCACCGAGCAACCTACGCGACCGTCCCGCTCTGTCATTCATCTTCATTTATTCTGTGTCATCTTAAAACCATATTTTATCGCTTTATGATTTTCAGTAGATTTTGACCACTTTTCACCTTTACACAGGTCTTTTTCGCCAGTGATTAATATTCATACTTCTGATATTTTATCAGATTCCCGTCAAGAAAATACGTGTCAGTTTTCTCTTAAAATGTCGTGAACTCTAGATGCTTGAACAGTATAACGTCATACCACATCGCTTGTATGCATCAAAGGGCTTGGCAGAGGTGTAAAATATGTGTAGTGTAGCTCTATTAAAAAAAACTGCCCTGGTTAAATTGTAAGTCTGACGTCAAAAGTGCTAAAAAGCTCGTTTTTCTCTATATAAACGTATTTATCTCTCTTGACTATGTATTTATTTTGTTTGAGTAGGTATGCATGTATCTGTGTATTTATTTTGTTTTATTATGTATGAATCTGTGTATTTATTTTTCGTCAATTAGGTATTTGTCCTTAATTTTTACCCTGTTGCACCTACCTTGTTCCATCTCTGCACCACCGCCTTTGTACAGTGTATTTTACTAGTGCATAAAGTTTAAAAAAATAAAAAATAAAAGTGCATTTTTATAGTCCAATTGAAACTTGCTTACCGAGTGCTATTGGATAGTAGTTTATGTATTAAGTTCTGGTTGACTGATGTTTGATGAATGAATGATTTGACTTGACTTTTAACCCCCGACAAAAAAGAGTGGTGTAATAAGTTGAACGTATGTTCCATATGTCAAGTAACCGACGTTCCCAAATGATCCCATATGAATAGACCGATGTTGTTTCGATTTTTCTTGTTTGAAAACGTGCTGGTTACCACATATGTTTATATCTTATATCTTATGTTATAGTTGACCTTTATGATACGAAGTAACAGTCAAAAGTTTGTCCGACAGTAAAACAAAATAATAATTACTCTACGCGATCGGAAGGTCGAGCAATGTAAAATGAAACTTAATATCTACTCGTTAGGGCTGACAGCCGATCTATTGTTGAACGTAGTTATTAATTGTTTTGATTGGTAGCGATAAAATGTTGGCCTTTGTTATTTGACACAGTAGGCAACAGCCAATTTTGCAGAAATATTGGCTGCCGAGGAGCTTGCGGCTAAAATAATACCTAACAGCCTCATGGGTCAAAATCAAGTTTATTTTGAAATAAGGCCTAGAATCAGCACTTTTTAACGTTAAAATTTATCGGCACGGTACTCCTTAGTTCAAATTCAAATTCATTTATTAATTTTGTGAACCCAGGGTAAAATGATCTTATACATAATGCCCATCCCACGTTCCGCCGAAAGGCATACAAAATATTGATGTAACACTTTATAAAATAAAATTATTTGTAATAATGTACAAAATCTCATAAATAAACAATGTCGGGAAATGAGAATTGTTAGAAATTAAAATAGAATAGTACAAAAAAAAAACAATGTCAGCTATATTACAGTTGTCCAATTAAATCATCAATTAAAAATAATCAAAATGTCATGAAATAATAATAATACAATGACAGAAAAAAGAATCAAATAAATTACCAAAAAAAAAATATCATTCATAATAACACAATGACATTAAGCCACACTGGCCATTTAGTTACACTGGTTATCAGACTTTCGAGTTTGGCTACTCGGAACGACTGTCAAAGATTTACAAATGACAGCCGTGACCAACTTTACGGGCTAATGGCGTAACGTGCTTCCCATTGACCCGTGCAGTTATTTTTTAGCCACAAGCCTATTAATTCAAGGCTGTTAGGTAATTGTATTTTTTATATTTTTGTTTGATTTAATTTAAAATTTATTTTGGCTAAATGTGGCCATTTCATTCAGCCTGTGTGTTCCAACATATAACAGTGTATTTTGTCCAGATAAAAAGAATATAAGTTTTATTTCATACAGGTTTTTGTTAAACGAACGAATGTAGCATGAAAATAAATAAAAGCGAATAGATACAAAATAAATCGGCATTCGTAGGGACGTTTAAATTTCTGTTCATTTTTATTGTATTCGCTGCACGTAGAAAATAAATTCAGCAAATGTCGTCATGTTGATCTATGGACTACAATTCAATATAATGCTGCAACATCTTTTTTATTTATCATCTGAAATGAAAATAAAAATAACGAATTTGTCATGCCTAGACGAAAAATAAAATGGGAATGTACCTATATATCCTTTCAGGATTGAAATTTAATTTGACAATATGTGGTAAGTGATTGAAGAAAATTATAAGCTAGGGTTTTGTTTTTGTTGATTTTGCAAGTAGGCATTAACTTGAAACAGTAGGTATATTAAGCCTTCTGACTAAATTTATTAAGGTACGGATTTTTAAGGACTTAAAAATATGTTGTGGGCACCCACTTCAAATTCAAAGTCAAATCATTTATTTCAATTTAGACTCATAAAAGGTGCTTTTGAACGTCAGACTTACAGATTAAGTAAATTAAGATAATGGTTCTAGTTGCACAATTTGCACGTTTCAAAAGGTAGTTTTATATGAAGAAGAATGGGTAAAAAAAACTCCATACTTACTCTTTTAAAAAAGATTTTACAATATTTTCTATACATTGATCAGATTGTAGGTATGTGAGGACGATGCACTTTGAATGAAAACTAAAATTCAAGAGTCTTTCAATTAATCTAAATAATTAAAAAGATAGTAATAATACCAGCCTGTTACTGTTTCACTGCCTTCTCATACAGAGAAGGCACGAACATTGATCACTACGCTTGCTTAAGGCGAATTGGCAATTTCAAACTTATATTACCCATAAGTCCAGGTTTTCTCACGATGTTTGCCTTCACCAACGTCAGTGATATGGTCTATGATGGCCGTATAAAGTACATAATTATAATACCTACTTATATGAATTGAAAAAATCACATTGATACAACGTCGTACATATACCTTAACCTCTGGGCTAGTATGACATTCTAAGTTAATCTAAAGTAGGTATGAAATATATAGGCACACACGCAGATAAATTCACCAGCTATAAAATGCTAGTTTACATGGGTAAACTAGCATTAAACACTCTTATGGAAGAGTGTTGATATTACTAAAAGAATAGGTAAAATATTTAGTTATAGTTTTAGTATCAAAATTACCATAAATAATAAAAACCAGTGAAAACTGTTTTCATTCACATTTAATTTAAGTATTAAAATACAACACCAAATTAATTGGCATTAATCAATCGACATAATTAAAGACAGTAATGAAACTTTGTTCTATTAATTTCGAACTGAATAATTTAAGCTGCAAAATCCAAATAAACAACGGGGACAAATAAATCGTAGTTCATTTATTTACACACACTATATTATCAGCAAAAGGTCAACTCAAAGCAACGCGCGAAAAATATGGCGGTTCTATTTTGATCAAGCACACTCGCGACCTGTCTGTCCATCAATTATTCAGAATTAAATACTGATAGTTATATTTATCCTGAAACGCTTCATGTTTGTCGCATGATAGACGAACGGTTAATTTAAAGGGGTCGGAGATCGCGCATGAACCAAATTGGACTACCAAATACTATAGCGTATTATCTGGACAGTCACTAGTAGTCCCTAATGTTACGTACGTTCGTACGACAATTTAGGTCTATCGTGGTCAAGCGCTCTCGCGGCCTGTCTAACTATCATGTTTCCTTATGAAATATTAATAGTGCTATTTATCCAGTGTAACTTTTTTTTTGCATGATAGTGAACGATGGATTAGACAGAGCAGTCGGGCACTGGCAGACCGGTATCCTCATCGCGCAAGGATAAAACTGGTCAAATACTATTAGCGTCTTATCTAGCCAGCCACTAGAAGGCCCTAATGATTGCCCACTTACAAGTACCACTATTGATTGAAAGTGTTTTGAAGTAAGTAGTAATTTTACTCCACCCCTGCAATCGCTCTACTTCAGCTTTCAATCAGATTACCATTGTCCATTAATGACTACACGAAGCTGTCGTAATCATTACGAATTGTTGTGGCAGGACTCCTATGTCCCCAAAATGCCACCAATCACTGACTGGCCAGTTCGTCTAGTCATCAAGTAGTAAGTGACCCTGACTGCTATGCCGGAGGTCGTGGTTTCGATTCCCACCCAGGACAAATGTTTGTGTCATAAGCACGATCATTTGTTCTGTGTCTGAGTGTGATTGATCTATATGTATGTATTTAGAAATATAAAAGTATGTTTATCAGCTGTTTAGTACCCATAACACAGGCTTTTAGCTTAGCGTGGGACTAGACGGCGCGGCGGCGTTGTGTGAAAGTTGTGGAATATTTATTTATTTAATTTTTTAATCTGTTGAAATTGAGCCGGTGGAATCTCTGTTTAGGTCAAAGTTGGAGGAACGAAGGTATGATACAGCTAAGCATGCCTAAAGGGACGTGTCGTATGGAGTTGATCTTCTGTAAGTATTAATACTTTATGTACTGTGCCTAGATCGTCAGGTGTGCCTATAATACCGATTCATTATCACTAATTTTATAATTTCGCGCTTCGAAACCGTTTGCGAAATAATTGTTTTAAATGCCATAGTATCGTTTTTTGAATAATATAGTTTGAATTGAATATGTTTTCCAAAGTTGTCACGAGTAGTTAGACACTAGAAGCAATAAGCACATTTTATCTGGTTGACGAAAAAGAGGATTAAAACTTTATTTTAGAGTAGGTAAATGATTTATTTGTTTTGAGTTCTCCCATGTACCTTTTTTGCAAATATCTCTATAGAATAAAAATAGGAAAATGGCAATTGTAAATACCAATTTGAATAAACACAAAACCTAGAGAAACAAATGTTCCTTCAAACAAAACAAAAGAAAAATCTACACTTCTTCGTTTCAACATGTTTTCGCTGTTTCAAATTTAACCGTGAATTTTCAGACATCTGTTACCCCATATAAAAAAGCTTTTTACCCAGACTCATAAGGTATTAGGTACCTACCCTTGACTGTGAAACTAGGAGTAATGTGCAGAAACATAAGAACAAACGGCGCTCAATGATGTGCGTAGTCTTATTAATAATTCCTAGGGTCTGACTAACGGTTTCACTAAGTGTTGGAGTTTTCGCCGCCATCTTGAATTCTTAATGTACGCACTATGTGTTAAACTAATGGTGGGAACCCTATTTTAGTGATTTGAGGAGTAATAGGATTTTGGACCTTATTTTTAAGCGTATTAAGGCGAGTTAAGGTTGTTTCTGAAACTGTTGAAGCTTGGTCATAATTTTATGGAACGTTTGGTAACTTTGTCTGCCGTTTGTGATGTGAAATTTTTGCTGTTATGTTTTTTTACAAATTCTAGATACGGCTGCATGCGGCAATTAGCAGTTAAGCTAAGCTGGCTCAATCCATGGATAAGTATCATACATTTAAAAACTAGCTGTTCCAGGCCGTGATCATCATCCAGTGATGTATGGCGTAGATTTGCAACCTAATACCATGATTATAGTATCTATAAATACAAAAAAATGGAAAATGTCGTAAAATATTGGATAGAGCCAGCTAATAATTACATCGCTTGATGAGTCTAGAATCATGAACCATTGCAAAGCAAGCTTCAAGCATTGCTTATCACCTACATTTTCACGAAGTGATGAGCACTGCTAAATTTATTATAAGTCAAGTCAATTAAAAGTTCAATTAGGCCGATAAGAGGCACTTTTGAACGTCAAACTTAAATGAAATTAAATATAAAAAATATCCTGGTTGCCCCTTCCAAAAAGTAGTTTCGTATGGAGAAGAATGGGCGAGAAACTCCATACTTAATCTTTTAAAGTAGGTTTTACAATACTTTGTATACGTTAATCAGATTATGTGTGGGGACGATACCTCTAGGATAAAAACTTCTATACTGAGATAGGGTTAAGCAATGATATTATAAGTAAAAGGTGTCCTATCCGTGGGTAACCTATCTAGGTTACCTAAACAACATTCAATCTTCAAAACGGCACACTAACGTTCCTACGCGTCCCTTGACGGCGCGACGACGCGACACTGAGGTCAAATGTAGCAACATTTTAACGTGTCGCTTGCTGAGCGCTTTAATAACCTATCTACACTTTTTTACTTATAATGTAATTGTCTTTATCAATAACTTCGCCTCTGTATATTCGTTTGTTCCACCTTGTTACATACAGTAACTGCTAAAGATTGGCAGTTCATTTTTCTCTTATTCCACCCAACTTTTCACTAAGAGATTTTTACAGTATCGACCAGCAGATTATGTAAAGTAAGTTACGAGGTGAAAGTTAGATTGTTTACAGTATACTTGCTTAAATTATGTTGACGTTCATAAAGTATTAAGTTCTGAAAAATATATAAAGCTTCTTGCCTCCTAAGCTTTAGACAAAGAGCTTTTCAGGTTACTTTTATACCTCATAAAAAAGTCGTAAAAATCTTCTTCATCATAGGTACTTAAATGCTTTGCCTTGTTGGTCTAGCGGTGGCATTTGCTACTGCTGCTGAACATGAAGTCCTGAGTTAGATGCCTGATTCGGACATTGATATTATGTTTTTAATCCGTAATTTAGTGGCCTGGAGAAGTTATAAAAATAAGCGGTCTTGGAAAACGCTGCCTGGCAGAAGAGAAAACTTGAAACAACGCAAGACGTTACATTAGCAAGTCGCATGTCAGTAGCACGTTATTACATTTGCCAAAAAAAAAATGCTCAACTTGGCGTTTCACTTCAAATGTAAGTATGTGAAGGAGAAAAAAATTGCTTGTTCAACAATCTGTTTATAATAAATAGACTTCTTAGTTAATTTAATAACAAAATCCTAAGACATGAAAACGATTGAGAAACGGTACGTCCAGAATGTCTTGACATTCAAAGGTGGCGCTGCTTTTGATGATGATCTTTTGCTTAATACATTCAATATTCTAGTTCCCAGTTTAGCCACGTGTCAAGATAAACTGGTTGTCTATACGCTCGAAGTATCGTTAATCATAAGTCATTTAACTAGAATGACTGTCGACTTCTCATTTATTTCAAACGAAATGGAAAGTTGATGAATCATTTTGAATAACGAAAATAAATCTTTATTTTTAAGCGAATTCCGAACACTTTTGCTTAAGGTGTTGGGCACACATGGTATATTTTTAACTTGTATTATAGCTGTTTATATTTGGGACAATTTTATTTGGATAGTGAGCTACTCCGTAACTCGGAAACCACGTTAAACCGTTGATTCCGGCTCTTTGAAGATCTCTGACAGCCGAGGATAGTCAGAAGCCCAAGGTCTGACAGTCTTACCATCGGATACCTATGTTTTCTTGCAACTACATAGATTGTGGAGGTCAAATAAACAATCGCTACCAAACCGACTCCAATCGTAGTTGGAAAAAGGTTAGGGAGACGACTGCGAATATGAACATATCCATTAAAATAGTATATTTACAACCTACAGCATTCCTTTCTGTATTTATCATTCTTCAGCAATTATTATTAATGCTTATTTAATTAGTAGAAACAGTAATTTAAATGGTATAATATGTTTATTTATTGCGTTATTTATGTAGAAGAACATGGTTGAATAACGTAGTTTTCTACAAATACCTACCCTTATATGTGGAGTTTGAAGAGAGAAGATAGTGATATTTGGAGTAATGTCTTACCTACTCAAAATTGCAAGGTCTTACTACCTATATCCAATTGCTTAAAATTGTCTAGAAGGTATCAAAGCAGCAATACTTTTTTTTTTAATATGTGCAGTGGCCGCTACAGAGTATTTTTCTTTAGCTCATATTATTTAAGTTATCTTTTCTTTCTTTAAATGGTTCCGGTACCTACCTACAGTACTAGTTTCGAAGATGTAACACTAGATTTAGTATCTAACTCGGTACATGTTTGCTAGGTCTGTCTTCTTTCTATACGAACCAATCTAGCAGGAATAAGAGCTGTCAGACAAAACATATGAGTATAACCGTCTGGTTGGAGTTTTCTCAATTTGCGTCAAAAGAATATCATGCCTTATTTTTCAAGATCTAAAAGATACCACATTTTTCTGAACAAAGAATATCTATACTCCATCCGATTAGGTAGATAACAAAAGGTAAACAATTTTGACATGTATTTTAAATTAATAACACAGTTTACAAATAAAATGCTGCTGAAAACAAATTTAGATACAACAAGATTACATGATCAATTAAACAATTTGTTTAAACAGTAGTTGTATTTAATTAACAAGAAATATTTATATTGGGTTTTTACAAGTTAGTAGATTATGAATAGTTTATACACCACTAATTTTTAATTAGTACAAATACTTAAAGGGTTTATTCTAGACGGTCTTCTCATTATATTTGTACAGTTATTAAATTATTACATAATATTCATAAACAGCAAAGTTATTAGCGTTTATTCAGAACCCTAAAAGTCACCCAATTTATGGAAATATTGTACAGGCTATTCATGATATACTATGTAGTATTCATTAATCGTCATCTCTCGCTCACGTTCGCGTGATCTCGCTCAAGCATGCCCCGCCTCCAACAGCTGTTTTCGTTATTTAAGTTTAAATAAATAGTGGCATATTTATAACTTGAATTTCGTTTTTTTTACTTTTAATTACGCAAATACGATCAGTAACAGGTACGGATACAGCCCATTTTTTGTACTTATTAAAAAAATAGTGGTGTATAGTATCTTGTAAGTCGCAATAATACCTAGAACATTTATTAAAACCCCCTCAAAAAAATAAATTTGTCACGTTACTATATTTTGGAACGCGCGCCATCTGTCAGGGTGTGTCATTATTTTAGCCTATTCTATCCTACTTCTGCGCAAAGGCCTCAAAAATCATTATTTGACTGCCCTGTTGGTCTAGTGTTTAGTAGCACTGACTGCGTGTGGAGGTCGTGGGTTTAACTCCCACCCAGGACAAATATTTTTGTGATGAGCATGATTATTATTTTGTTCTGTCTGGCTGTTGGTCTATATTATGTAAGATTTTGAAATATATAAGTATGTTTACTGGCGTGTGTGTATGACAACTGATGTATGAATGTAAACGAAGCAAAAGAAGTATGTAAGAATTGTAGCATATGGCGCTCTGTAGTTTCTGCCTACCCCCATGGGAAAAAGGCGTGAGTTTTATATGTATGTATGTGTATAAGTATGTTTATCAGTTGTTTAGTACTCATAGCACGTCAAGCTCTGCTTAGTTTGGGACTACTTGAAAAGTTGTAGAATATTATTATAATAAAAGCCAAAAAAAAACAAAAGACCACATAAATATTTTGGCTTATTGCAGCGATACTGTAGGTACCACTAAAATTAATACTAATATTAAAGCGAAAAAAATATTAAAAATAAGTAAGTAAGTAAGTTTAAAATTTTAAAGTCCCAGTGTGTCCCAGTCCCATTGACTTTAAGCTCCAAAGCTGGGATTCGATGACAGAATAACAAATCGTATTAAGTTATGATAATGTTTTGTTAAAATGTAAATTGATCGGAAAGGTCTCAATTATACAGTACTGTTCTGTTGAAATATGCACTTTGATTATATTTTATTGAGCGCATTTTTAAATCCGGATTCAGTATTTTTGCGCGTTCATTTTTTTTGTAAGTTAGATAGCTAAATAAAACATTTATACAGTGCACACAAAATACATAGGCTAACACAAAAACTATATCCTGCTATTGAGATACAGACATAAAACTAATATCCTTTATATCAAGTAGTCATGTGTGTGTAGTATTCGTATATTTTTAATACATCTGTTTTTTTTAACCCCCGACGCAAAAAGAGGGGTGTTATAAGTTTCACCGCTATGTGTGTGTGTCTGTCTGTCTGTCTGTCTGTCTGTCTGTCTGTCTGTCTGTGGCACCGTAGCGCCCAAACGGGTGAACCGATTTTGATGCGGTTTTTTTTATTTGAAAGCAGGGTTTCTTGCGATGGTTTTTAGACATAATTCATCAAAATTGGTTCAGCCGTTTCAAGGTTATCAGCTCTTTTGTGTTAGCTGCCGTTGCTATTTTAGACGTCTATGGGTATTAACTTTACTTAACAACATATGTGTGTCTTCAAATTATAAACATCCATGTGTGTAATATTAATAAGCAACATTATGGTGTATTTGGTCTGATGCAGCCAGGATATCTAGCAGACTATACACTCTTGGGAAAATAACAGCAGATATATCGTGTTTGGATTCATTTTAACCATCATTTGATTTTGCACACAATGCTCTGATGGCAACAGGATGAGCTGATGCTGCAGCCAGGCTATCCAGCACACCAGTAGGTAGACTCTTGACAAAATAATAGCAGATATGTCGTGTTTGGATTCATTTTAACCAGCATTTGATTCTGCACACAATGCCCTGATGGCAACAGGATGAGCTGATGCTGCAGCCAGGCTATCCAGACCACGAGTAGGTAGACTCTTGACAAAATAATAGCAGATATGTCGTGTTTGGGTGCATTTCAACCAGCATTTGATTATAAACACAATGCACAGATGGCAACAGGATGAGCTGATGCTGCAGCCAGGCTATCCAGCACACCAGTAGGTAGACTCTTGACAAAATAATAGCAGATATGTCGTGTTTGGATTCGTTTTAACCAGCATTTGACTCTACATACAAGATACTGAAAAAATCTCATAACTGTATACTCTATAAAACAAAATGCGTTTAAAAATTTTGAAATAAAATTAAATTAAAAATTTAAAAAACCCCCACCGCAAAAAAAGTAAAACAATTAAAAAGTTAAAAATAACACTTTAGCCATGAAATTTTACGTAACGTCGGGGTACCGTTAAAATAAGTACTAGGAACATTACTTAAGCGGTACTCCGACGTGAAGTAAAATTTCATGGCTAAAGTGTTATTTTTAACTTTTTAATTGTTTTACTTTTTTTGCGGTGGGGGTTTTTTAAATTTTTAATTTAATTTTTAATGTCTTAGAATACGCGAATCAAGGGATCGGACTTGTACCTTTAATACATGTTATCCTGATAAATTATCAAGGGTGCTAGTTTACGACAACACTCATTATGCTTCTTTTAAAACTTAGTCTTAATTAAGTATGTTTCTAAAAAAACCGGCCAAGAGCGTGTCGGGCCACGCTTAGTGTTGGGTTCCGTAGAATATGTAAACGAAGTAAAAAAAAAATGCTTGCATATACGATTATACTACAAACTTAGTCCAGAAATTATTTTGCCCCTTTTTGTACAAAAACTGTTTCCATCCAAGTTTAAAATATTTTTTCTAGAAAGTCCTTATAAAGTTCTACTTTTCAGATTTTTTTCATATTTTCTAAACTTATGGTTCAAAAGTTAGAGGGGGGGGGGGGGGGGGGGGACACAAAGTTTTTTACTTTTGGAGCGATTATTTCCGAAATTATTGACATAACCAAAAAATGATTTTAGTAAACCCCTATTCATTTTTAAATACTTTTCCAACAATATATCACACGTTAGGGTTGAAATTAAAAAAAAAAATCACTTCCCACTTTACATATACACTATAAGGGTTCCTAGTTGACTACGGAACCCTAAAAAGCTGTACTTGATAGAAACAAAAGAACATTACTATTATTATTTTATTAAGACAAAAAACGAAACAAAAGACTGGATTTCATGAGTCCGGATTTTTATTAAACCGAGCGTGTTAATCCCAATGTTGTTTTAGTAGAAGAGTAATTAAGTCAACCACAGACTTACTCAAAACAAGCGTTGCATATGCAAATTGTCTTCCAAACCAAGTTTACAAAATAATTAACCAGTTTTACTTAAAATAATTTAAATACAAGTACAATCTTAACCTAGATACGGCAACGCCATAACAGCTTCGGTGCGTGCTTCCTTTATTGCCACTTCCAGTTCCCTTACATCCGGTGCAACACAAAAGGAGGAACCACTCTTTTATTTTTTTTACGTCATTTTGCAACTTCACCCTGACGTTATTACATAAAAAATATAATATAATAAAAACTTGTTGGTATGGTGGTCATAGGCGTTTTGATGTTTTTCGGGTGTATCCCTACTGTTGCTTGAGTTAATTTACTATTAATGTCGGTAGCTAAATATAATATTACTGGTATTTTGTATATTAAGTGTGCTAGCGTTTTTTTTTTTTTTTTTTCTTTATTTTTTTTTAGGGGCATTTGTCTCCATGGACATGGGGGAGCCCCAACGTTACATAATCTTAATAGTAACCTAATTAAATAACTAACAGACATATAAAAGGTAAACAACGAAAAGGGTAATTGATGCAAAATTATATTTTCAGCAATATATTTGGCGGCGTCAGATGTTGGTTCTGCTAATATGCTTAAGAATGCGCCTTGATCGTATCTATTTATATTAAATTTTTGCATCAATGCCTCCCTCCCACTCTGATATTTATCACATTCTGCAAGAATGTGCTGCACATCATCTACCCTATCACACAATTCACAATTAGGGGAATCAACCTTTTTCATTAAAAAAGCAAACTTCTTCGAAGGATAATGACCAGAGCGTAATCTATCTAATATTACAATATAGGATCTATTTAATTTACTATTATAAAACCAAGGTACTCGAGGAGGCTGACATTGTATAGTTTTGAACCATATACCTTTTTCTTTACTCCTTTCATCAAAGTATTCTTTAAATTTTAAGTGGCATGTATTTTTGAATTTAGTAAGAGTTTCTACGTAATGCGGCAAAATCGGGATGTCAGTACCATCTGTCGCTGCTAATTTAGCTAGCCTGTCAGCCTCCTCGTTACCTTTTAACCCTATATGAGACGGAACCCATTGCAATTTCAGGTTTATATTATACTTTGTGATAACTTCATGTATTGTTTTTAAAATAATGTAGACTATCGGTACACCTCTGCTGTAACCAGAAGCGCATCGAGTCAAATGCTGTAGGGCACTTTTGCTATCCGTCATTATAACAAAATTCGTGCCGTTCTGACCTTTTACAAAATTTAGAGCTTCTGAAATTGCAATGAGTTCTAGAGTCATGATAGAAACTTCAGCTTCTATTTTATACATTGCTGTTATTTTATTTGATATATCACAATTTGCAGCTCCAAGACCGTTTTGACTTTTAGAGCCATCTGTAAATACTTTTGTCCATCCTGAGTATTTATTAGTTAATTCTTCTATAATATTACATTTTAGTGACGTTGAGTCAGAATTTCTTTTAGGCCCTTTAACAGATTCTAAGTTTATTTCTATTATTCTATTTAGTTCAATATAGCTCACCCATATATCCAATTGAAATAATTCAAGGGGGTTTGAAGCATGTATATTACAATTTTTACACTCATTGTAGACTGTTATAAATAATGGTTTTTTAACCCTTTGCCAATATCCATCGTGACTGTTTAAACAAAGGTCTGTGAAAAGATTTACTGTTGCATTATTTAACCAAGACATACTTTTAATACAGAATTTATAAGCAAGATATAGTCTTCTTAGAAACAACGGTGGTAGGCATAACTCACTCTCCATAACGTGGATGGGTGTACTTTTAATATAGCCTCCTATTATTCGCATGGCTTGATGTTGAATCCGATCTAATAACTAAATTATATTTTGCACTTGTATCATAAAGAAAACACCCAAAGTCGGTTCTACTTCTTATTAGTGAAATATAAATTGTTCTTAAATGCTTGGGGTGAATTCCCCAACCCGGACCTGCTAAAACTTTCAATAAATTCATGAATTTTAAAGTTTTTTCTTAAATCTCATTCACTTGTTTACTCCATCGTAAGGATGCATCTAGCCATAATCCTAAATATTTAACATTAACCACTGACGGAATAATATTATTTTCAATACTTAATTTAATTTCGTTTCTTCTACGTCCTCTACTAAAAATACATGTTTTTGATTTTCTTGAGGATAATTGGAGCCCTATAACATCTATCATGTTTATAAAATGATTTAAAGCAACTTGTAATTGTGATTCACAGTAGTTAAGGTTTTTATGGCTTATGTACAAAACAAAATCGTCAGCATATTGGGCTACAGCAACATTATTTATTTCGTGACATAATTTAAATGTAGTTATATTAAAAAGTAATGGGGAAATAGGATCGCCTTGAGCTAGTCCCCTATTAGTATATCTAACTTGAGTATTCTGTTCATGTGTACTATTTCTAATCTTAAGACGTCTATCACTTAAAAAACACCAAATATAATTACACATTTGTTTACCAACTTTTAATTCATCTAGGATTTCTACCACTTTGTCCACTAGAATGTTATTATATGCATTCTCTATGTCAAGAAAACATGATACTGTAGGACAATTCTTTGCAAAACCTATCTGTACGTAACTAACCAGTCTTGTCAAGCAATCCACACATGATTGAGCCCTTCTAAACCCACATGTATATGGTGATAAAATTGAATGTTTTTCGATGTACCATTCCAGTCGTTTACCGATCATTTGATGAAATATTTTGCATATGCAGGATATAAGAGATATCGGTCTAAGTTTGACTTCTGAATTTATTCCGGTTCCTATCTTTGGTATGGGGATTATTAAAATAGTTCGCCACTGGATCGGTATAGTTCCTAATTTGAAAATGGCATTGTACATGTTTAAAAGAAATTGTTTACCTGACAGTGGTAAATTATAAACCATTGAGTAGGTAATTCCGTCATCACCTGGTGCTGTGTCTTTCTTCTTTATACAAACTTCTAACTCTTGCATAGTAAATATACACTCAAGTAAGGTATTGTTTGAAGTAAAAACAGGAGGATTGCCAGCAACGTAGTCCGGTGTTAACGAATAAAGCAGTTCCTTTTGCTTATCTTCAGATGGAAAAAAATTGGATTGACCATATCCTTTAAACCAACGCATTTTGCGCCACATGTCAGAAACGGAAACACATTCATTAATACTGCTGCAAAACCCTTGCCAACTTGATGATCTAGCCCGTCGCAATGCCATTCTAGCTATTTCAACCTTTTCCTCAAATTTTATGAGATTGTCCGGGGTAGGATTTTGCCTAAAAGATCTTAAGGCTAATCTACGCTCCGCTATCATTTTAGATAAGGACGGAGACCAATATTTTTTTGGTGTGAATTTGTATGTAGGGCCAGTAACTACCTTTAACATCGGAATATTCCTATTAGCTGAACTGTTTACAACATCTAAAAAAAAATCATAATAGTTTTGAATATCGTTATGGCTACAGGTAAGACCATCAAAGGCAAAAAAGGTGTCTGCAAGATTTTCTTTGTACAATTTCCAATTTGCATTTTTAAAATTACGTTTTTGAGAACTATCTTTGAAATTTGGCAAATTCATTGTGATTTTAATGATGAGGTGGTCGCTACCTAGGTTTTCATTCATAATTGTCCACTTAAAGTCTATGGCTATGTCTGATGAAGCAAAGGTTACATCGGGAGATGAGTTTTGGAGCACATTGTTTACTAGTTTTACTCTGGTGGCTTCTCCATTGTTTAGCGAAATGAACCCGTTTTCTAATGCCGAATCAAATAACTGTATACCTCTCTGATCGTTTTTATAGGACCAGTTCGTATGATGACCGTTAAAATCCCCGGCTATTAATGTTTTTTTTGCAGCTAGTCTGAAAATATTTTCCCAATCTGACTGAGACGTTCGTACTGTAGAAGGGCAGTAAATGGAAATAATATTATTTAAATGTTTATAGTTTACTAATCTAATATGGATTGCTTCAATACCTGTATTAATACCACTGATGGAGCAAAAATGTGACTGAATAGATTTGTGAACAATTATTGCCACGCCTCCATAAGAGTCAATTCTGTCTTTACGATAGATATTATATTCACTAATATGGAGAGTTGATTCCATGACCAACCATGTCTCACTAACTATAGCAATATGGACTTTTTCTCGGGATAGTAACATTTGTAGATCTATTAACTTAGGTCTTAGGCTTTGTGAGTTCCACTGGAAAATGTTAGGAACTCTATCCATCGAATAATTTAAAAAGGTTCTCAACTACTTGAACACCAGAAAATATTTTCATTAGACATCCTTGAACAATAATTTTTAACACTGATTTACATTTATCTTCAAAACTATCTTCAGACTTGACTATATTACGAATTTTAAAAATTAAATTCCAAATGTCAAATTTTCTCTCTTTTCTCATTTCAGCATTTTCCAGTGTACTTTCTTCTGTGGTCTGTACTCTCTCTTCTAAGTTATCTGATACCATTTCTATAATGTCCATATCTTGTTTTTCATTTTGTCTTTTTTGATACTCTTTTGTTTTGGTATTTTTAACATTTTGCCTGTTTTGTGTTTGTTTAAATTCCACATTTATTTTTTCTTTTTGTTTATTATCCACCTCATGTACGGTGGCCGTAGTGCTGTACGTCCTATTCATAATAGTTGGAGTCAAATTAAGACTATTTGTGGTAGCAATGTTGTTAGGCTCTTCTTCTGATATAAGGGGTGGAGTTAGGTTTATTATTTTTTTTGTGGTCTCGTATTTTTTTAAATGTATTTCCAAGGCTTTTTTATAAGTTATATTCTGTTCACTCATAATATTTCGAATATTTTTTTCCTTAATAAAATATGGACAAGATTTATCTAGTGCCATATGTTGCCCTTTACAGTTAAGACATTTATACTCTTGAGTTTCACAATTACTATGTTCATCACCACATTTAGGGCAAATATTATTTTTCAATGTACAGAACTTTATTATATGTCCATATCTCCAACATCTCGAACATTGTGTTACGGGAAACACATATTTTTGCACCTCACATTTACATCCATACGCAATAACGAAAGAGGGAGAAGTTACACCTTTAAAGCTTAATCGGACGGTCTCACTTTCTACCCACTCGTAATTTGAATTTCTTCTTCTCAATCTCTTGGCAGATAATATGTCACATGATGCTGTTAAGTTTTGTAATAGTTCATTTTCATCCATTTCTAAATCGACGCCCTTAATAATACCATATGACACACTATGTTCATCGGTAAATTGAGCTCGTATATCTAAATCTTTCAATTTTTGGTTTTTAATAAGATTTTTTGCTTGAACTTTATTTTCAAATTGGACAAATACTCTGTATGGACTTTTATATTTAATTTTATTTATATTTAAAATATTTTCATCCCTCAAAAGTCGGGCTAAAGCCATTTGTTTTGGTAGTATTTTCAATGAAGACAAACAAACTTCATATTTTTCTCCCATATCCATGTTTTCTTCACTTTTATTATCATAATTGTTGTTATCTACAGAGTCACTTCTGATTAATCTCTTCGGTTTTCTTCTGATCACAGTAATATATCCATCTTCACTACTGTTTTCACTTTCTCTCTGTCTTTTGTCATTTCTATTCGTTTCCATATCATGTAGTTCTCTTTCACATTCGTTTATAACATCTTCATCACTTTTATCCTCCTCACTTAAGATATCATCCATAGTTAATTAAAGTGGGTATATGCAAAAAAACACTGAGAACGTATCGTATGAAACTACGTGCGCTTGTCACAGCGTCTCGCGCGTCACTGAGTGTGCTAGCTAACATGTAGTGGATAACTCATTTTAATTATTTTATACTAAAATTTTAACTAATAGTATTGGGTAAAGACTTTTGATTTTGATTTTGTATCACCCAATTTTGTAGTCTTCTTCTTAAAGTTTGGTAAGGGATAAGAAAAAGACTCTACAGACTCTAGGTTTAGTACTTGATGTTAGAGCTCAAGCCACCCATGTGTCTATGAATTGGCTTCACATAATGTTAAGAAATATCTCTTAGGCATGCTAGTAAGCAAGTGATAATTATTCAATACGCAAGTGAACGCGAACAGTAAGAGGTGCGTGTCTTGGATTTGAACTCGAGACCTGAGCTTCCTTGAAGTCATTGCATGAATTAGAAAGCCTTCTAAAAGCTATGATATGTAAAAATAATTCTTTAAGTCCAGCTGATGTCTAATTTCAGCCATGCAAACAAACTCTTTAGCATTAGTGACTGGCCTGTTGGTCTAGTAGTTAGTGATCCTGACTGCCATAATAAAAATAATAACTCTTTATTTCGTGGCCCATATTTAAACAAAATAAACACTATAATCTAATCTATATCTTCTATTCTATATACTTATAATAAATCTGTAGAAGTAAAATTTCTGTACATTGAAAATATTAAAAAAATAAATAGCGGGGGGTGTTACTAGACCGACACCGAACCCAAAAATATGATTAAAAAATTTTTTGTCTGTCTGTCTGTCTGTCTGTCTGTCTGACTGTATGTTCAGGTATCACGCAAAAACTACCGGTTCGATTACGCTGAAACTTGGGCACAACACTGGGTACTTTTTATCCCGGAAAAGTATATACAATAAAAACAAACTTAATTTTGCGGTTCGATCCCTAACCCCAACTACTGCACCAACCGCACATAATAAGTTTGTCAGGTTACGTCACCCGCAGTGGAGTTCACCAAGGGGCGCTGCACGCGGCTTACATACTATAATATTTTATCTTAAGATACAATATAGTTCGCCATAAAATTCAATGGACTATCACACACTAAGTAAGATAATAAATAATACTTATAATGAAACTGTACAGAAGTCAATTCTGTACATTGAATATAATAATATATTCAAAATTAATATTTTAGGATGATTGGTGATCGATACTGTTGCCAAAAATGCAATCAGTAAATGTTTTGTCTGTCTGTCTGTCTGTATGTGCACGCATAGTTCAAAACTATTATAGGGATGTTTACCAAACTTGGTACGGTTGTAATTAAGGGATCTTAGTCTCAGTTGTTTTACATGGTCAGTTGTACGGCGCTCTTTCCCAGGTCAGTAGTTCCAGAAATCTTTATGCGTACATACCGGAAGGATCAACGTTGAGAGTAGTCTATCCGGAAGTATTATGCTAAAATTATTACGTTTATATATCAACGAACAGCCCAAACCTCTGGTATTAGAGACATGAAACTTGAAGGGGTGTCCTTAGTGAAGAGTAAGTATCCACTAAAAAACGATTTTTGGAAATTAAACCCTTGAAGGGAAAATATAGTGGCGGAAGTTCGAAATCCACGCGGGCGAAGCCGCGGGCAAAAGCTAGTACAATAATAAACTAATACATACGAAATATAAATTAAGCTAGAATTAATGTCTACGTATGGTTGGCGACGTATTGCGCTGTGTCGTGGTGTCATGTAGCCTTCCGCGGAAACGACGATACACAACACCCGTCGGCCAAAATTCCTCCTTCATAAAAGTCTCGAGATGGTGGGTTGGAACCCGTACCACAAAAGACTTAAAACTTGTCTTGTGGTGCGACTTCAAACTTTCGACTCTCAGGATGAAATTGGTCTTTATCTTAATAAACTTCACGACCTCTTCTACCTTCGTGGTGCTATGCCGGAGGTCGTGGGTTCGATTCCCACCCAGGACAAATGCTTGTGTGATGAGCACGATCATTTGTTCTGTCTGGGTGTAATGTATCTACACTTCTGGACACATCTATTGGCCCACCTTAGAGTTTAGGTTTCGATGGCCCCTACCGAAATATGATTGCTAGATTGAACAAAAACTGTTGATGCAGTTTTAAACCTGATACATTTTACCATCTTTTTCGATCGTATTGTTTTAAATTTGAATTCAGAATACCATACGACATGGAGCTACGCCTAACAAGTCGGATATGCGCCTTGTTAAAGGCAATTGTTTTTTGAATAAAAAACATGTTTTATCAAATAAAGGTTTAATTTAATAACGCGTGTTGCCTCCATGGGCATCTACCACAGCTCTCATACGATTAGGCATAGAGTTTATCAACCGCTCTATGAAATTTTGAGGGATCATCTCCCGTTCCTCTTCTATGGCAGTTTTCAACTCCTGCATCGTCTGGGCAACTGGCTGACGAGCCCTAACACGTCTTTTTAGCTCGTCCCACATGTGCTCAATGGGGTTCATGTCTGGGCTTCTGGCTGGCCAGTCCATAACTGTGATGTTCACATCCCGAAGATATTCTCTGACGATGCCGGCCGCATGGGCTCTTGCATTATCATGCATAAAAAGGAAATTTGGGCCCACATAGTCCGCGTATGGTATCACGTGAGGTTCTAAGAACTCACGAATGTACCTTTCAGCATTTAATGTTGGCAGCCGTGGTCCTGTAACAACCTCAAGTTGAGTTTTGCCGCTCGCGGATATACCGCCCCAGACAGTCCATGAGCCACCGCCATAAGCAACCCTCTCTTCAAAGCAGCATTGTGCGAAACGCTCTCCCTTACGTCGGTAGACCTTCTTCCTTCCATCATTGCCATGTAACAAAATTTTAGACTCATCAGAAAAGAGTACACGGCTCCAATCTTGCTGTGTCCAATTTAAATGACTGCGTGCGAAATGAAGGCGCGCTGTTCGGTGGGCTCGCGTTAGTTTGGGCCCATTAGCTGGCTTGTGTGGTAGGTACCATATCGCGTTCTTTTAACCTTCTCCGAACAGTTCGAGTGCTCACAGATACTCCGTGGAAGTCGCGAAGTTGGTTTTGTATCTCAATGGAGGTAAGGTGACGATTTCTCAAGCTGGTCGTCACGATGAATTGATTCTGCCTTTCAGTTGTGACCCGAGATCGTGGCCTTCCTTAGCGACGAACAAAGCCGAAAGTCTCTAGGTACCTCCGATAAACATTTCGGACCGCAGATCGACTTAAATTAAGTTGAGCACTCACGTTTCTTTGGCTGTGTCCAGCCTGAATAAGTGCCACAGCTTGGGCGGCGACTTCAGGTGAAGTATCCATAGATTATTGATAGAACCTCACCTTAATGTTAAGAATAAGTAATGTTTGTTGCAAAACCAAAGATATCAATCACTTTTTCAAGAATTACATCCAAGAAAACCAATAAAACCAAGTTTTCTTAGTATTCGATTGTTTGATATCAACAAACAGGCTCCAAATGGTCTTTTGTTTCTTTAAAATCTGTGTTCGAAATTCAAAAAAAGACTATTGAATGAAATTGTGAATGTGCCAGGTTCAAAACTGCATAAAAACTTTTTGCTCGACCTAATATAAAATTTTAGCTAGGACCAAACGAAACTGAAAATACAAGGTGGGCTAATAGATGTGTCCAGAAGTGTATAATATAAATGTATATATGTATTTAGAACTATTTAAGTATGTTTATTAGCTGTTTAGTACCCATAACACAAGCTCTCAAGCTTAACTTGGGACTAAATGCCGTTATGTGAAAAGTTGTGAAAAAAACATACTTAAATAAATGAAATTCTAATCATATTTAATTTATTGCAAATAACAATGATAGTAATAATAAAAGTATTTATTTGGAACATATAAGGTACAAACAATACAAATTAAAATATCCATACAGTTAAAAAGAATAAAAAAAAAACGAAAAAAAGGTAAAATATGACTGAAGAAGGCAAAGCGAGAAGCGAGGTATGTGGTGTGCAATGACTATATAGCCTCCATTTTGACAATATATGGCTTCATAACAAGGAAGCTTATTTGTTGTTGTTCTACAAGTGTGTTAATCATTGTATTATAAAGTGTAGACTTACAATATTGGAGAACCCATCAACGTATCAACCACCATTATCCAAACTATAGGCTTCTCAACAATCCACCGGAGTTCAGTCACGTGACAACGGTCAGGTGCGAGGTGCTCGTGTGCATTCGACACATTCACGAATGTAACGACGTTCGTTCGGAACTACTTCAGAGTTGCCGAGCTAGGAAATTATAGAAGCGGAAGTTTATGATGTTTAACATCTGACATGTTAACGTAATAAATACGCTGCCATAAGATGAAATGACATTTATTATTATTTATTTATTTATTTATTCACAAAAAACATGTTTTCTTTGCCATTATAGATTAAATCTAATGTATCATAGTACGTAACTTAAAATAAACTTATTTACCTATAGGTACATGCTACACAGTACGTAGCCCTTGTGAACTCACCCAGTGTACAGGTGAATAGGTCAATGGTATCCGCCACCGTGATAAGAGAGCCTAGCGCGCGAATCAGTGGTGCGCGCGCCAACAGATTGGTGCGCGCACGCGGCACCACCAGTAGCCGTGGCATACGCCGCCGCGCCACGTACTCGTCCGGTAGATTAAATCCTATTTCTGCTAGTATACCTGTGTTTTGTATTATACCTCTTAAAACTTTAAAAAGATACGTTACCAGTGCAACTTCACGCCTGATTTCCAATTTGTAGTAACCCACCATTCCGAGACAGAATAAGGTAGGATACAGTAACGGGTACCCCGGGTATGTGCCATACAGCTTTAAATAGATAAATCTGACGAACTTGTTCTGTATCCTTTCGAGCATATTTACCACATTGACATTACCTTCGAAGTACCAACCTCACGCAAAAGAAGTTGACACCATCTCACAGCCATTTCTACGTACCGCGCGCTCATTGCTTAAATTAAATAGCGCGCGTTTCCCACCCTATTCATATTATTTCATGTCTCTATTCCCTAATTAAATGTTCCTCAGAAAAATTATTGTAAATCATAAAATCAACTACCGCCACTATCCAAACAATTGGCTTCTCAACAATCTACCGGAGCTGTCACATGACAACGGTCAGGTGAATGTAGTGCGAAGTGCTCGTGTGCATTCGACACATTCACGAATGCAACGACGAAAATTACTTGCAGGCTGCAAGGAATTTAAAAACAAAACTAAAAAAAAACTATAACTACTAAAACGAAAAATAATACTAAAACTCATAAAAAGGAACTGTTATAACATCAAGCCTGTTTTCCCTAACAGTTATATGAATTAATAATGTATATACAAATAAAAAAAAATGAAGTAGGTACATTTACAAAAAAATAAATTCAAATGTTGTTCAACACAGTAGACTGTGTTGAACAATAAACATCTGAATTTGTTTAATTTTTTTTTTGAAAAATACCTTTTTCAACATAACTGGTTATGTTGAAGTTTCATGTAATAGGGGACGGGCCTATGGCTATCGATTGGGCACAAATCCAAACGTCAGGCAGCTACTTAGAAATTTCAGATTAAAAACTCACTTTGCCCGACCTGGGGATCAAACCTGGGACCTCATGCTCAGCAGTGCGACCACCAGACGAACAAGGCAGCCATTAGACGAATGAGGCAGATTTTCTGGGAAAATAAAGAACTATTCTATTTTTATTATACTTCTAATATTTTGTCCGTTTTCCTGTCTTCCTGTATCCTATTTATTATTCTATTCTAAAATCAAAACCGAATAAAACCTTTTATCTCCCTCTATTCCACAATAATTCGTAGCTCGCGGTGTGAATAACCCCAACACCTACTGGTGTGAACTGGGTCGGGGGTAATACACAATACTATCGTTGATCTATAGCTGTTAGATCATATCTACGTGTTAAACGTCTGCCTATTGAAATTCTGAAAGCGTTTCTATGTAATGAATAGCTTTCAAGGAACTAGCAGAACATGCAAACTGAATGGGGAGCGTATAACTCTGTGTTTTGGTTCCTATTCCTTCTTCTTTTAGCGTGGTTAGTGAGTCATCTGGTTTCCGAGTTATTATGCCGCCAATAAGCCTCTGAATTTGCTTCTCACGCCGTCGAAAAACATCTTTCAGACATGCCAGTTTCCTCATGATGTATTAGAGCAAATCATTTTGATACAATACGCATGTCAGAGTTTAGTGTCTTGGGTTCGAACTCGAGCCCTATATTACTTGGCAGTCTGCATTGCCTGTTAAAATATCGCACCATCTCACCAGATGAGGCAGTCTATCTATAAAACATCTTGGTGTCCAATAAGATTTGAATTCATCATCGGCTGAAATCCGTTGTTGATGCTCTGTATACATATAATCTGCAGGCCTAGCCATATTACAAATTCTATTTCTATTATCGTAATCGATAAGGCGATAATAGATAGAAAATGGTGTATATGAAATCAGCTGTTTGTCAACTGTCGAGTGTTAACGAGTAGAATTTGTAAAATGGCTGACAATGAAATACACTTGACAGTTTGCTTGATAGCTTGATTATAAGTATACAGAGCATCAACAGCTTGGATTTGAGCCGATGATAAATTCAAATCTTATTGGACACCAAGATGTTTTATAGATAGACTACCTCGTCTAGAGACGTACCTACACAAAGAATGAGAGAGAGGGAGTCTCTCTCATTCTTTGTTTCAGCTGATTTGAGATCAGCTCAAATCCGCTGTTGGTTCTCTGTATATAATCTGCAGGCCTAGCCAAGTTACAAATTCTATTTCTATTCTATTTCTATGATAGAAAGAAAATGGCGTATATGGGATCAGCTGTTTATCAACTGTCACATTTTAAGTCATATTACAAATTCTACTCGTTAGGGCGATAATAGAAAGAGAAACATTGGCGTTGGTTGCCAAGTTGACACACTGCCTCAATCGCTCATTTCATAGCGAAGATAGAAAAAAACATTGTCTATGGCGAGCGCAATGTAAAAATGCGGCTGTATACTTCGTACGCTGGTGAAACTAGTATACGATTTGAATTTATTATTTTAGCGTCGAAATTAATTTGGAATTAAGGTAAATCTTCCCTTTACTATCGTTTTACGTATAATAACTATAAAATTATGAATGAAATTAAATTAAATTAAAAAATTATGAAACCAAATTATGTATCGTTTGGCTGGGGTATCAGATAGTTTGGTAGAAATTTTACCCCAGTTGCGATCTACAACTTCCCTACCTTCAACCGATATACTACCTGGGGATGTAAATCATATTTGAATCAACATACAACATGTTGAATAAAATATGATTTAAATTATTAATTTGGTTTCTAGTAAATAAACAAACAACATTCGAAACATAGTTATGTGTTTAATTTTTATGGTTGATCAATATAGGTACATGGAATAGAATAATGTTTATTTGTTTAAACCATGGTATAAAAAGATGATAGAAAACAAAAAAAGAACCGAACAGACAAGTTTACATGTGGTTGAAAGTAGACCGTATTACATTAGTGTATAAATATATGAGTATAGGTAGAACCTCATATAGCTAAACTTTTTTAAATTTATTAGAAAATTACAACTTTGCTTTGCTTTTGCATGACAATGACAACTTACAGAATTGTATTTCACTACAATGCTGTAATTTTTTGTTTATTTTCGAAGGGTTGATCACTATGGTTACGTTATAAACTTGATGTTGGCAGAATTGCTAAACGTCTAAAATGTACGTAAGCAATGAGTTTAATTTAATTTAAATTGAATGTATTTCTAACATAAACCTATAAAAATATTAGGTTTCTACACTTCTCCTCCCCATAAACTATCACACACTCTTCCTTGCGCGCAATTTTCTTGAAAAAGGATCCAAAGATTTCGCTTAGAGTAATAATACCTACATAAGATTACCCAATCATTGTTTTTTTATCGTAGCCGATGCAATAAACAATTCAGCATGGCTCTGCCTTAAATTAGCTCATTTTGGCTACCTCCAGAAATGGCGGTGGATGTTTGCATGCTTATGTTATGTCCATCTTCATGCAAAGTTGGAACTGGTTGTGGTGGTGGTAAACGAGCTTTCATCGCAATCTTGTGTAGCACACAACATGCTGTTGTTATTTCGCTAATTACAAAGGGATGATAGTGCAGTACCCTGTCTCTAAGCAAACAACTCCACCGAGCTTTCAGTAATCCAAAACAGTGCTCAATGCTGTTACGCGCTTGCACATGCTTTTGAGTAATTATATTGTTCTTCTCTGGAACCTTGAACTGCATTGAGGATGGGAGTCATTAGCCAAGGGCGTTGCGGATACCCAGAGTCACCTGAAATATTTATTTAAGTAGAAGAAACAAACAGACATTCCTACTAATTAACTTGATTTTTATGATTTCGTAAACATTTACCTAATAACCATACTCGTTCTTTATTTTGATGAAGTTCACGCATATATGATTCAACTCTACTCGATGACCACGTGAATCATGTGTAGCTCCACAAAACTTTGCATTCACATTGATAATAATATAAAGATAACTGTCACAAATCTGTAAAATAAAACTGAAATTAAGGAATGTTTTAATACTATTATACCTACCTGATCAGAATCAAAATCACAAGTCTTTTATTCAAATTAATTATTAGTCCTCGGTCTTGTCTTGTACTCGGAAAGACAATCTATTTCGCCATGATATTTTGGTGATTCAATGCATGAACAACTTGTCTGATGCAGCGACTAGTTGTGCGTTGAGTAAGGTGGTGAGTGATACCAACAATTCGTTGATAAGATCCTGTGGCCAAGAAACTAAGAGAGCACAACACCTGATCGAAGACAAACAAAAATAAATCAAATGATAAATAATGTAATAAATGTATGCACATTATGAACTTAATTACCTTGACTTCCAATGGAATCTCGTTGGACCCTTTCAAAGAAGTTTTCCCTCGTAGGTCTTGAACTAAGGCTTCGAAAGTCTCTTTATTTCAAAGACATTCAATACCTAAATCTCTTTGCTTTATTTAATCGAAATCGCTGGATAAACAAAGTGTCCGACATTTCTTCTATAGTTTCCACGCACTGCCGATATAGTTCTCTTCTCCAGCGTCTTAACAGCACTTCTTCGTTATGAGCGCACCACAACATATTTAAAGTATGCATTTTAAAACTTTATTTCAAAATCCAAGAAAATCAACAACATCACACTTGACAGTTGACAAACAGATGATTCCATATCCGCCATTTTCTTTCTATTGTCGTCATAACGATTACGATGATAGAAATAGAATTTGTAACTTGGCTAGGCCTGCTGGTGAGATGGCGAAATATTGCGAGAAACACATCTCATCTGCGTTTCCTGATAATAATACAATAGGACCACGACATTCAAAGAACAAAAACGTCATCATTCAAAAGTATGCTTCCAAACGTCCCACGAAAAAAGAGCAGAGAATATCTCTTCAAAAATTCGTAATCCAAGATGGCGTCTGTTCGCACGTTATCTTGCCGCACCGCTTGGCACATTGTAAAGTTTGGAGTTCTGTGACTCAGTCCTATCCGAGTTTTCCTCATCACCCTAATTACCTGTCTTATGCATTGTGGTTCACCGATCTGTACAGCTTTACACAAACTAGTAATCTCTTAACTTACAAAGTAAGGGGAGATAATATTTAAATTAAGCTTCGCAAACGGGAATTTGCTTTTGAATTAAAAATGGAAGACCATTCAGATTTAGAATTGCAAATCATTTGTTCGTATTTTCTTTATGATTTTCAAGTATTGTTTGAACAGCATTATGATTGTGAACGCAGTAAGAATTAGTACTACGAGTACTTCTAAGTATAATTGTGGAGAGTTAAAATAGTAAAAGAATACAAATAAACGGTAAATCTTTCACTTTACACAATCCATCTGGGATTGTTTAAAGTGAAAGATGATTAGGCTAGGAAGGAGGTGAGTTTTGAATAGAATAGAAAAATATTTATTGTACACCGTAATAACTTACAAATAATAATATGTCAGGGCTACAAAAAGGGTCTGGTGGTTTGTAGCTAAAAGCAATTTGTGTGCAAGAAGGAGACCAGCAATGTTTTATTTTTAAAGCTACATACATAGGTACAAGTTAAGTTTTATGCCTACTTTAGTTTTAAGTAATCTTGCTGCGCCTTTGCAGGTTCTTTTACTCACTGGTGTTAAGCCTATTTTGTATATCATGCGTGAAATAAATAAAGTAACAATAAGTTCCTGTTATTTGCTACCGAGGTTACATTTTCTCACCCATCTGTTTTCCCTTTAAAATCCATCCTCAACAAATTCAAATCACGTTTTCTAAAACGAATTCAAAACAATGGATTCAGCAATTCGTTGTTTCAAAGTCAACAAATTTTCAAAGAGCAAACTCCATTGGCGATGCATCTAAAATTTTATACCGAAAATTCGACTCAAAACAGTGGATTTTTATGCATTCAAATATACTGGGACTTGCAATCTGCTGAACGTATCTTTTACAACGCGAAGCCTTGAGAGCTAGGGATGTCCAGTTTGGAATTTATTACGTAATATTTGTAATGCAAAATAATGGTGCCTTACAAAAATCTATCTCTCAGACAATAATCTGCATTTAAGCATTACATGATGTTAACAAGTTCAAGTTTGGATTTTTAACCGACTTCAAAAAAAGGAGGAGGTTCTCAATTCGACGGTATGTTTTTTTTTTTTTTTTTTTTTTGTGTGTTTGTTACGCGATTTCTCCCCCATTTGTAGACCGATTCTCAAAATTCTTTTTTTATTTGAAAGAGTATACTTCCGAGGTGGTCCCATTTTAATTTGGTGAAGATCTGGTGCTGATCTTCGGAGATATACAATGGAACTCTTCAAAAATGGACGGCAAATCTGTCGTGATTGCTGGAATCGCTTGGATATTTATTGTTTATACAACATCATGATGTATCATCACGCCTGTACGCTCTGAGGGGTACGCAGATGTGTACAATATACCTAGATTTCGACAGTTAGGTATGTTAAGTTTCATTTATTAGGGATAAGTGGATAACCCTATTACCATTATGTACTGTTAACAAATAACAATATAAAAATAAATTCATGGCAAATATTTGTATGGAAACAACTAAAAATGGAAAAATAAAAATCTTTTTTGCAAAAAATAAAACCGACTTAAAAAAAACTAACCGATGTAAAATAACTCTAAATTCGGAAGTCGGTGGCCCATCATGAATAAGACAAAACCACCAAAGCCACAGACTTCCTAATTTAGAGTTATTTTACATCGGTTAGTTTTTTTTAAGTCGGTTTTATTTTTTGCAAAAAAGATTTTTTGATTCAGTGTTTCTACTCAGAGTATTCCGATACTCTTTTACTCATCTTGGTTTAAAAAAAATGCATTTAAAAATAAACTATAAGTAGGTTCGGTACCTACTTAAAGCTTATTTTTAAATGCATTTTTATAAGTTTTAAATCGCCCATAAATACAACGAAACATAAAGTTTTGGGCAAAAGCTATTACGTTATTTATGTTCGGTGATTAAACAAACTTTTCGATACTGTACCTACCTATAGACGAAGGTTAGAATTTTAGAGCTACTAAAAATATTATTATGTATGTCAAGTTAAACCACCAAAAATCTAATAAAAACTTTGACTTTGACGTCTTTACTCTTTAAATTCTTATTTTAAATGCGAAATTCAAATTCGAGAACAGTACCAAATATCAAAGTAATGTGGTTCAATTCAAATATTGTGTGTAGAAACCCTAACTATAACGTACTAGTTCGAAATGGATGGATGCATCTAATGTTTTGCTTTACGTTTGAACTCCGATGGATATTTCCTGTTATTATGCTAATTTAATTCGACTGCTGTTATGAGAATTAAAAGAAAATTCCACGGTCGGACTACTATGGTATTTTCTTGTCTGATCCAGATAAATAGTGCTAGCTTCTTGTATTTGTTGTTTTGATCTGTGAATGTACCTCTATATTAGTCCTACTAAAACTGAGGCCAGGTTTCTTTTGTATTGATGTTCTCACACGTATGTTTATGAATCTATTTTTTTGCGTTTGATTGGCAAATAATATAGATTGACTGGTTACGAGTGAATACTGTTACTGAAGCAATTTGACAGTAAGGCATTTTACACCATAATTCCGGCCAGTCCAATATGACAACTGTAAAATTACATAAAAGTGTAGTTATGACAGAATCAGATCATGATTGATTGAATGAATGATGATTTTATTTATGTGAAAGTCTACTTTTTAATACCTACTTGAACCTTAATGTAAATTATAAATATTTGCACGCCTCTGGGTAAAATATAGAGGATCTACTAAACTTTAAGACCTCACACACTCTGTTGTAATCGAATCTATGTTTACAAATAAATTATTCTGATTCTGATTCACACACAACTGATTTTAATCGATACTGTCCCAAATTGTATTTTTTTTATATTTGCTAGCTAGTCCTGCCTACGAGCACCACTGCCCCAACGTAAGCCAATTTAAAATATAACCCAATTTACAAAATATTATTACGAAAAATGTACCAAAATATATTATGATAAAATCAGAAAATATTTCTCATAATATTATTACGTAACGTAGCAGAATACAAACCGCGTAAAATTAATGCACAATTTACATTTATATACCTTATATAGTTATTTAAACAACAAGTAACAAAAAGCAAGCATATGGCATACTAAAAGTTATCTGGCTGATGTAGTCTGTTTCATTAATTGTGAGTTATTATAAGGGATGGAATTCCCTGACGGAGTCAGTGTTTCCTGATAGCTAAAACCTAGGAGTCTTTAAGCCATGAGTGAAGAAGTTACTGCTAGGCAAGCGTGATTCACCGTCAAGCACGTCATTGCTTCTGCATCAGGTGAGATAGTGGTAAAAAACGAATCTATCAGAAAAAAATAAAAAATAAATGTTGCCCCTGAAGCAACCCTAGCAAGATGGCAGCCTGATACAGTAGAAAAAATTTTTTTTGGAATGGGTTGTTACGCACTTCAAAACAATCAATCGCCTAGAGCCTAGGGGATTTGGTAGGCCAATAGCTATAATATCAATAGGCTACTAAAGGCGGATGATGGTGGTAGTATACAGTTTTAAAATTTCGTTTTTAATTTTTATCTTATGGTAATCATATTCGATTATGTAAGTTTCATTATGTCTATGGATTTCAAACCCATACCTACAACTTCAAACTTAGCTTAAAGGAATGGTTAATTTCCTTAGAGATATAGCAAGTGGAGCAAGTTTCTCACAAAGATACATTACTTTCACCTGGACGCCTGCATTTTTCTTACAAATTGCTTGAACTCAGCTCTTGGCGCGTTCAAGTTAAATTATCTCTGGAATTATCATGGATTTTCTTTCTGTTCTTTGTTAGACGTGGAATAATTCTTTCGCTAACGACAATTAATTTATGAACAACTACTAAAAAAATAAAAATATGTAAAATAAAATCATTTATTTAAGATATCTCGCATCCATTTCACCGGCCAAAACATAACAAAAGATCAAATCAAATAATATACAAACTTCAATTAAAATATCATTAAAACTACATTCAAATTAAATTATTTATTACATTAAATTACAAAAATACATAAATCAAATTAAATACAAATTACAATTACAATAAATTCCATGAAATTAAACTAAAATTAAATTACTCGCCTCACGAAGGACCTTCAGAGTGGGGATGAGATCCTGTCCGCTACAGTCTGCATACTGCCACAGTATAAATATTAATACAGTAGGACGACGCCTTTGATCTCTGGAAAAATGCCGACAGCGTCTATACGCGTTAGCCCTGAATAATACCTCCCGAACTACGAACATCGTTTTGTCTGCAGTTCGGGAGCGGCTTTCCCGCGTCTCACCCCTCACACCCCGCACGATGGCCCTGTCTAGACGGCGACGTCGGACGACTGTAGGTTTTTAGACTGTGATACTACTGCATATATACAAAAAAAAAAATAACAGCCGCACGGGTCGATCGAAGGTTAAGCTACACTTGAAGAGGTCGGTCTCTGGATGGGGTAAGCACAAGACTCATCCGTGCCTCGGAAAGCACATTTAGCTGTAGGTCCCGACTGTCATTTGTAGATCTTTGACAGTCGTTACGTGTAGTCAGAAGCCCTATCGTCTGACACCAGTTAATTTATTTATTTACATAATTATAGTTACTTAAAACGGTACATCACCAATTACACTAAGTAACATAGAGACAATTACAATTACGATAAAAAGTTGTAAAAAGTAATTCAAAAATAAAAAAAAATAAACTAACATCGAACCGTTGACTCCCTGGCATACTTATTCTCACAGAACACCAGGCATACACGCATTAGTTTAATCCATTCAGTTTAACCAAGGGATAATTGTAACCTAATTACTGGATTGTAGAGGTCAGCCAAGTCGTCGCATTTTGTAAAACACTGGTATTCAGCTGCATCCGTTTAAAATGGAAGCCAACCCCAATCCACACACACAGTGAAAAAGGCTAAGTAGATAATATTCCCTACAAAAACTTCACTTCTTCGTTCATGTACGGATGCAAAGAAAAACTTTGCATCCGTACATTCATGATTTCACGTTTTTTGCACATAGGAGTAGACAGAAACACAAAAGCACCCACTACGATTCTAACGTAATGCTTTTCTTCGTTAAGTTCAACGTTTGCTTATACACGCACGCTTAATGCGAGTACTACGCACCTGACTTATCTGATGGGCATCACTGTTAAAGATGTAACTATATCTAAAAGTAAACATTCCTCTGTAATTCTAGGGTAACCCTTTCTGACTCTCTCTAAAATCCACCAATTTTTCTTCTACTTTTTTTAGGGTTCTTTTTACACAAGATTTTTCTGAAGAATCAAGGTGCTACAGCTACCTACAGTTAAAATTTGACATATGTATGACAAGTCTTAAGCTAAAAATCAAATCAAATCAAATCAAATCAATTTATTGGCACACACAAGTTTGAAAATACATAGAAGAAAACACTAAGAAAGAGCATTAATAGAACAGCAGAATAGTAGAAGTAGCCGTGGGCCCCAAACTAGGCACAGCCTGTATCTTGGTGACCCAGAATATAGAATTAAAGACAGTTTGAGTAGACGACAGAATAGTGTGACACAGCACAGCAAGAGAAGGTAACAAATAGTTATAGTAGTTAAAAATTAAATAAAATAAAATTAAATTAAAAATTAAATTAAATTAAATTAAAAATTAAATTAAATTAAATAACAAAAGATCAAAATAATACTCAAAACATAATAAAATAATAGTATACTTTTAAGAAAGCGTATTTTCAAGAACCATATGGCGTCATTTATGGAAAGGGTGTCAGTTTGTAGTGGGTGCGTGCAATCGTGAGCGTGAGAGTGTGGGTCCGCGTTTGTGTGTGCATATGTGTTAAACCTATCTTGGCCACGCGATTGACGTTCGAGTGGCAGCTACCTGAGTGGGCACAAAAGTTTTTCTGTTTCCTCGTATGTCTGGTCACGAAGCCAAGCCTTTATCACAGTCTTAGCTTCGAGAGTACTTCCAGGGATCTTAAGGGTGGATTTGTTGACTTTGTTAAAGACTCGTATTGGAAGAAAGAGCGAAAACCGCTCGGCAAAGACCGTTCTAACTCTCGGGATTGGCAGTCTATCGGCTCCTATCCTACCTCTCTGTGTGTATGTGAATTGTCCCCCTGAAACAGCAACGAGTACAAGAAGAGACTTAAGGATATAAAGTTGACGGACACCCAAGACGCCTGCTTCCTTGTACAGTGCGTCGGTTGGGTAACGCCGCGGTTTTCCAAGTAAGACTTTAAGAACAGCTCGTTAAAAGCTAAAAATAAGGTCGTAACACAACAAACAATTAAATAGTTCTAAGTCGGAACAAAGTGTGCCGAGGAAGCTTGTTTTTTATAACTGCCTTGTTTTTACTTATTTTAATGTTTGTCCTGTGTGTTATTTTCATTAATATTTTGCGCCACATTAGGCTTTGTATAGATAATCCATGTGCGGTGACCTGTTAGCGGTGAAGTCGACTAATTCGCATGGAGGATCGACCGCGGGTGTTTTGTTTCTTATTTCTCAGATCTCATTCTAATCGCGCTCCGATTCAGTACCTACACAAATAAACACTAATTAAACTGAACTTGCCTACACTATTTGAGAAGGTATTTGATTGTCGTCACCCATAAGACGTTACAAGAGATTTATAGTATCAAAGATAAGGGCGTTGAACTAAGAAATACGATCAATGCCATCAGAACTATTTGTGACTGTCATCGCAAAACTTTAGACGTTAGAACAAATGGTTAATTCCCTCGATGTCTGGAACTTGGAACAGTCTCTTCTGGAGATATATTACTTTTACCAGGATGCCTGCATTTTTCAAATAAATTGCTCGAAGTGAGTGCTAGCACATTAGAGGACCCGCCATATTCAATGTTAATTATTATGATTACTTCTTGATGGCTTTCACTTGAAAGGTTGAATTTTAACGGTGAGGAAAATAAAGTAAATTCCCATTTCTTATATTAAAAATATAATAATTCAGTATTACCAATTTGTAATGAGAACAAAAATCGATTTTATAAGTCACTCAATTGTTTGATGTTTTCGACTCTTTTAGTTAGATGGACAATTCCCTCGCCGGTGTTCTTTGGTAAAAGTGGCACCCGAAGTGGTAGCTCTTGTACCACTTCGGGTGCCACTTTTACCAAAGAACACCGGCGAGGGAATTGTTGATGAAATTATTAAGCGTCTACGTATGTCACCGTAATAGATACTAACACATAATTTACTAAGTTTTATCAAATCAATCACCAGGCCTATCAAAGTCTGGAAAAAAAAATCTTTATAATTGAGAGTTTAATTGACTAGATTATTGATAAAATAAACAATCATAACTTTGTGTTTTTTTCTTTCTTGCTTGACTTCATGGCTTTTGGATTAGCTATACTTTTAATGTTGACATGAAATATAAATCTTAGTCAAGTTGCTTAAAATGATTGGCTTTACATAATGCATTAATATTCTTAGGAAATACATGTCTACATCAGAATACAAATGTTAAAATAACCACGATTGTTTGTGCTAAGATTATAGCGGACATAACCTATTATATATATAGTCATAACCTCTAAAACTTAAAAATAAAATATCTTTAATTCCTGACATCCTATAAAAGTATAACCGAAGAAAAATCTGTTCAGAAATTCAATTTCTATACTTTTAGATATTTTTCATAGGCAGACGTAAAAAAAAATGTCAACAAAAATTGTTTGGGTGTTCGCCGGTGTTCTTTGCGAAAAACATTACATCCGTATTGCGTTGCGTACAGTCAAAAAATGGCACGCTTACTTTTCATACAGATCGTGATACTTGGGTTATCTAGGTCTACCAATATCTGTGATCAATACCTAGTACCAAAGTAGAGATTGCAATTCTTGATAAAAAAGTTTCACCGAGTTCTGTGTGAAAAAAGCCGTTGTTTCTTAATCTGTGATGTCAATCCGAGTGCCTACCATTTGTTTCTTCTGTGTGCATCACTAGGTTAAAGTTTTCTCAGCAAAAGGGCAATTTCCTTTCTAACAGTTATGAACAACGAGATCAAAATGAAAAAAAGAAAACATAATGTTAGGACCCGATTAAATTAAGTGGCGGCGTCATCGTACTATTAATATTAATGTTAATTTTCCCTTCGATCCAACCAAATACTTAATTAAATAAATAGCTACACCAAATGACAGTAAAATAAAGCCTTTGTTGATGGTTTACTTACATAGAATTGAATGACCGACCCTTTTGTTGAGATCTGTACGTAATGTATGTAATGATAAACCTGAATTTTCACTTACTCGAACCTAATTCTGACAAATTATCAATACTTTTTGACTTAAGGGTAACTTTGATTCGAAGGATTTGAAAACTTTAAGTAAAACGCCCCTGCTGCATTTTCTATTAAGCACAGCAGTTCTCGAGTATATTCCAAACATGCATGACTTTTATTTACAGATTCAAAGACTTCAACACCTTACATTTCCCACATTAAATATCACCTAGCAACAAACTGGAGGAGCAGACACAAAACATTTAAAGACCTTCAAAAAATATTCAGCCGAGTGCCCGTTGAGTCGTAAAGGAGATAGATAAAACGTATAATTTACGAGGCTTTTAGTGCTAATGGCAAAAGGCTTTATTGCGAACCCATCATAAAGTTAAACAGAAGGTGCTACTCAAGTGGCATATCTCGGAAATGTAAACTGGGAACTGGGTATCGTTTATGGGTCGTCCTAACTGTGGCAACGTTACGGTTGGGTGCTATAGATCATGGGTTGATAGGAATGGTTGATGAGTTGCCTTCTGATGAGTTTAATTTTGAAGGTTTCTTGAAAGTAGGTATGTTTTGTGTACCTATCCAGATTTCTCAAACGAAGAGGTATTCTTTCTTGTTCTACCTTTAGTTTAACGACAAGGTTGGGCCTTTAGCTGAGCAATTGGCTGAAGCGCTGTGTGTTGTGTTGCGGATCGATTTTCGCATGGACATAGTATTTGTGTGGTCTGCGAGTAATTGTTCCGGTTCTGGTTGTTTAAAATTATAGAAAATATAAAATCAACATAGAGGGAACATATTATGGAAACGATACCCATTGGACAAACTGATTATCAGACTTTTGGGCTTCTTACTACCAATATTGACTGTCAAGGAATTTACGATTGATAGCATCAGATGTGATGAGTGGTCACCTAACACAAACATCGGCAATCGTAGTATAAATGTCAATCCCACCAAGTATGGGGTAAATTTTTAATAACCAGCCCAATTTTCAGAGAGTGTTCTACTTACTACTACTAGTGTGAACTATTATAATAAAAAGAACCAACTCGGAAATCACACAATATTTCTGTATGGTGTAATACCTTACGGTTTACCGTACCTTCTCGATCAAAATGTTTTCTTTCGTGATTTGACGTTAGCCGCATAGTGAAAGTTGAATAAGAACATATAATGCATGGGTATCACACCCTATTTGACAAAATTTTAGTTAATTTTTTCGTTTTTCAAATTAATGGAAAACTGCTTAGATTAAGCGCATTCAAGTTGAGGAGAGGGGGCTTGTAACGTCATTATCTAGTATTAAACTGTAGTGGCTAGTGACGTCATCTGACATTTTGACTCGATGTATCGCCGTTATTTTTTGATTACGTGATAAAAGAAAAAATATGTGTCGAATATTTTTAACCGACTTCAAAAAATGATTGATTCTCGAAATTCTTGTTTTGTTTGAAAGAGTAGACTCCTGAGGTGGTCCCATTTTAATTTGGTGAAGATCTGGTGCTGATCTTCGGAGATATACAACGGAACTCTTCAAAAATAGACGGCAAATCTATCGTGATTGCTGGAATCGCTTGGATGTTTATTGTTTATACAACATCATGACGTATCATCAAGCCAGTATGCTCAGAGGGGTAGGCAGATGTGTTCAATATACCTAGATTTCGACAGTTAGGTATGTTAAGTTTCATTTATTAGGGTTAGGTGGATAACCCTATTATAATGACATATATTGTTAACAATTAACAATATAAAATGAATTCATGGCAAATGTTTGTATGGGAACAACTAAAAATGGAAAAATAAAAAACTTTTTTACAAAAAATAAAACCGACTTCAAAAATAACACTATACGGTGTAAAATAACTCTAAATTCGGAAGTCGGTGGCCCATCAAGAATAAGACAAAAGTACCAAAGCCACAGACTTCCTAATTTAGAGTTATTTTACACCGTTTAGTGTTATTTTTGAAGTCGGTTTTATTTTTTGTAATAAAGTTTTTTTCTTGTAATCTAGATGAGGGACTAAAAACTAAAATTTTGTGAAGTAGCCCATTCTCAGACGTAATTACATAGTACAGACGCCAGCACATCAAGTTACGACAATGTGTCAAATTTCTATGATCGTTTTTCAACTTTATATCAAACAGAATAAGGTTATCATTCAATTGGGAAAATTTGACACATTGGGGTAACTTGATGTGCTGGCGTCTGTACCTATGCCCTACGTTTACTATCCCCTGTTAAATTTGGCGGACGTAACTATGCGTAGGAAACTGGTATAACATCGTGCGGTCCTGTATTCTCCGCACGTCACTGCGCTGTCAGATCAATCACGCGTTTTGATCCGCGGTACATTTCCGCACCAGAATGCGGCTTTTGGAAATACATTTGAAACTCTTTGGTTAACAAATAGGAAGTGAATTTCAAGTGTAAATTGCTTTGGGCAGTCTTTAAGATTTGAATTAATTATAAACTCACTCGGCTTTTCCCATGGGGGTAGGCAGAAACTACGGATCGCAACCTGCTCCGATTCTTCCATTATGTTATTTGCTTTGATTATGTTCGTTTGTTCATTTGGTCCAAAATATCACACTCGTCGTTTACGAGTACCTAATACGCAACTGACCTTTTTGAAGGCATCACCAGTGAAGGCTGTGTAGGTATGTCGTTTTAGGGCGACTTTTCCCTGCGTTTTTGCTAACATCTGCTACCTTTCATTCATCGCCTCCACGTGTCCAAACCATCGACGCACAAGAACTCTTAAATTTTTGTCACCATATCTTTAAATTCATTAAACCCTAAGAGGACATCGGTATACGCGCTGTCATTGTCTTTCTATTGTGTCTCCAATTGACACGATCGAAAGATTAAACCACAAAATTGTTTTATCACATCATTCTTCAATCTATCATTCATAGTTACACCACAACACATACTTAGATACTAGTTACATTGCTATTTTAGCGTCGCTCAATGATAATAGAAGTAAAAAAAGAACACAACTAAACAACATTCGATCTTCAAAAACGGTACACTAACGCACGCAAGTGTGGCTAGTTAGCCACATTTAAACGTGTCACTTGCTGAGCGCCTTCATCCTATCTACACCTTTTTACTTACAGTATCATTGGCGAAAATCGCGAAATGTGGGTTTACTTGGTTCATCTCTTCCCAACCCTTCGGGGATTACAGTCGTGATGTTATGTGGTCAAATAGGATTTATTTAAAATACATACATACATAAACTCACGCCTTTTTCCCATGGGGGTAGGCAGAAACTACAGAGCGCCATATGCTACGACTCTTACATACTTCTTTTGCTTCGTTTACATTCATACATGTTGTCATACACACACGCCGGCGCCGGCGCTTTACATTGCTTATGTAAAGGACAATAAGTATGTAGGAGTATTCAAAAGCTGCGCCTGATCAAACTTATGTTGAATGTCGGCAATACAAACGTGAACTTTGCGACTGCTACCCGCATGTTACTATTTTAATTGGTCGTTGTTTTATTTTAACACAATGTAATTATAACGCCTGTAATACCCAAAGGGTTTGTCAGAGGAATACCTATTTTTTTTTATTATTGATAGGCACGCGTTTGACCACTATCTCGCCTGATGGTAAGCGATGATGTGGTCGACGATGAAGCACGCTTGCCTAGAAGCAACCTGTTCACGTTTGAGTTGAAGACCCCTAGGTTGTAGCTATCAGGAAACACCGACTCCGCCAGGGAATTCCACTCTTTAGCTGTTCGCACAATGAATGTGTTATAATTCACATTCACATTTCGACAGTTAAACATAACATTACATTACAAGGGACCTGCCTTAAAATACAGGCTTCGGCTTAGTTAAGGCACTAGTCTCCCACATATAAATTTATCTTACCTCTTTCTTAATATTATGGACGTGAAGGTTTGTTTGGATGGATGGATGTTTGTCACTCTTTTACGCAAACACTACTGAACGGATTTGGATAAAATTTAGTACACAGATAGTTTATAACCTAGATTAACATATAGGATAGTTTTTATCCCGATTATATATCTTTCCGTAGGATATTTTTCGAGTTGTAGCGGGCGAAGCCGCTGGCAACAGCTAGTGTCTTATAATTTTAATACCCACTAATTGTTTCTTTGTTTTTATTTGTGGAAGAGAAATAAATACATTTTTATTTATTTTATTTAAAATAAGGCGAGTCTATTGCCATCAGTAGGCATGCAGGCTCTGGGCAGCTATTGTGAAAATCTAGATGGGAAGATCTCATCTGGATGTTCATACCGATATTATCTTAACGACAGTAAAAGGTGTAGACAGGTTGCTACAACATTCGATCTTCAAAAACGGTACACTAAAGCACGCACGCGTCCGTTAGGGCGCGACGCCACACTGAGGTGAACTGTGGCTAGTTAGCCACATTTTAACGTGTCACTTCTCCTCTTCTTTTCGTGTGGATAGTGGCAGTGATATTCTGTGAAAATGGAGGTGAAGTGAAGGCAAATTAGGTTGGTGATTGACAGTTCACTTCACTCAAGTTTTCACGGTGTGATTTTTACTGAATCGGCCGGCTGGTGTCAGAGTTTTCATGCTACATTTTAACGATAGTAACTGCAGACAGCACTTTGAAAATTACAGAGTTTATTTAATCAAAAATAAAAAAAACATCCCTGTATTTTCAGTCCCTTTCATTGCGCTGAAATGCAAACAACATAGATTCATCTTCATTAGTCTATCAGTGCTTCATTCAAAGCCGTTTCTTTGAATTTCACAAAACACATGCAGTGAAATAGAATTTGCAATATTTTTCACGAGTTATCTTGGTGGCCATTTGCAATATTTTTTTGATAAATAATATGCATTATGATGCAAATCTTTTATATTATACGCTTTGAAATGACAACTGAATTTTAGATGTATTTTTTCTTGTGCATCTTTTTTGTAGATTCAGTAAACTTTCGTTATATTAAGTTTTATTAATGGTTTGATTTTTTGCCTTTGAAGTTAAATAAGTCTTGACACGCCCCGGTTTTTCACGGGTACAAATTCTTAAATCTCCCCTTTTTAGTTAAAACTTCAAAAAATCTTTTACCGTCAACATGCGGGATGTGGACTCAACAATAATTGTCCAGATAGTCCTATTGATGTCCTATTGTGTCTGCCAAATGGCTTAATAGTCAGGAGCTATGATTATCACCTAAGTAGGCAGTAAATTATGAGTTCCACTTTGAAAGCAGTATTTTTGAATATATATTTTGATTGGCTTCACTCTGAAGCTATACCTCAATTTTTTTTTAATATGTATTTTTGTTGTAACCAAATATTTATGACGGATTTTTTAAAGCACATTAAGAACTGAGAAAAGAATAGAATAAGTATCGGTATTGTGCTGCTTGCGTCTCTTTTACTACGTACTAAGGTAGTCCAAACTCACCATAGTAGCCCTGGGTGTATTCCCACAAAATTCAAATTTAAGTCTAAAACCAACCACTGTGATTGCTATAAATATTTAGAACATTCAGGTCAACTACACCGGAGCTCAGAGCTGTGGTCTGTAGCTTAATTTTAGTACCGCATCCCTGTTGCATTTTAATCACAGGCTACGAGCGAACACCCCTGTATTTACGACAAAGTGATTTTCTAAAATCTAATATTATAAAGAGGAAAAATTTGTAAGTTTGTATGTTTGTAAGTTTGTATGTAGGGGGTAATCTTCGGAACTAATGATCCAATTTTAAAAATTATTGCACTGGTGGAAAGCTACACTTTTACCGGATGTCATAGGGTACTTTTTATCCCTGGAATCCCAAGGGAACAGGAACTACGCAGGTGAAACCGCGGGACGTCTGCTAGTATTTAATATGGGCAACTCGACACTCTTGTTGCAGTTCGCAGGTTTACAGACACACAATTTTGTATCTTGATTGGTTTAGCTTATAAACTAAAAATAATGGTGGTTTAAACGTTATGAATTTGATTTAACATGAACTAACTAAGACCGGTAAAACAAGCGACTCTTAAAAAAACACTAATCGGTGAAAAATAACTCCAGTCTGTGGCTTTGGTGGGTTTGTTATTGGCCACCGACTTCCAAAACTGGTGCTATTTTTCACCTGCAAGTATTTTTTAAAGAAGTCGGTTGCTTTTTTGTGAAAAAGTTTTTATTTTGCAATTTTTAGTTTCTTCGTCTGTAAAGAAAGTCTTTCAAAACTTGAAAGAATCATTGAAATCGGTTAGCAATTGCAAAATAAGTTCTTTATTAACAAAAATCTGTACATCTCTGCCGGGCCCCTTTTACAATAGACAGGCGTAATGTTATGGTATGGAAATACAAAAAAATGACTTTTCTTCCTAACGTATTGACGGCGATATTTTCTTTGTTTTCGTTTAGACATTTGTCCTTTATTGTAGATGCCTTTACAAACGTTTAAACCTACATATACCTACACCCATACCAAGAACCATCACTTGTAGGACCTTGAACGAAGATCGAATTTGCGACACGCAGTACAGCAGCTAATTGCTCAGCTACTGCGCAAAGTGCCGTCAAATCTAAATTATAGAGCCGCCACAGAAATCAGCTACAGATTTGTGTCACTAGTCGTGTCCATGAAATTCTGCAGTGTGCAGGTTGAAGTTAAACACACACTTATTTTGAATTCACTTTATTCAAAATAAGTACAATGACGTCTAAGTTACCTAAGTTAAGCAGTCCAATTGTTTTCTTTTAAAACCAAAATACCAGTTTAATTGAAAACTTAGTTTATAATAAGAATATTAAAGTTAAGTCTACTAACTTAACTTGCTTATTAAAGTTTTGAATAATATTAAAGTTTGTTTGAGAACTCATAAGTACAGGCTTAACTATTCTTCAAACAAAACGTTAAAACTTGCAATTTACTAAGCGAAATTGTCATCAAAAGATTAGTGTGCACGATTGATAAAGAAACAGTAAATATGTGTTGGTAAAACTAAAATCAGGTTTCTTGCAAGACACTATGTTTAAAAACCTTAAAAGTTGGTTGGTGACTTATAAATAATAAAAAAAATATCAAGACCCCTCCGTGACCTGGAAAGCACATTAAGCAGCTGGTCCCTGCTGTCATTTGTAGATCTATAACCTTTCTTAATAATCTAAAGGTTATATTAAAATTTAACATAATAAACAGATACACCCTCAAGAGCGAATGAAAACAGTTTCCCAACCATGTCGGAGTCTTCCAGTTTAACAGGAACGTAATTCTTCCACCACCGTTTAAGGTTTCTTCGCTTAATAACCTAAATTCTACTGCAACACTGGGCTTTCATGCAAAACTTTCGTAGTAGCCGCTTAGATTTACTCCGCTCTAGAGAAACAAGTTTTTACTCAAGAGAATATTCAAGCAGACTGGAGTATATAATGTTTAAAGTGTTTTCATCTCAACTGCTACTCCTTGACAATAAATTATCAAGTAGTTGGAAAGACTTTGACAACAGTTCTGTTTAAGACTTGGAGACTTTTCGTGAGTTTTCGATAAATAAAACATACTGCGATTGCTCTAGATGGATCGATCTGGCTTACCGGATTTTGGCTCAACCAAGTTAATCTTCATATTATAATAATTTTGTTAAAAAAAACGTGGCCAGAAATCTCTTATTTTGAGAAATGTTTAATGTAATAACCCAATAACTCAGCCTGACCCGGAAAACACAGGATCATGTTCAAAAAGAGTGCTTGCGACCACAAAACCTACGAGGCAGTCAAATCGTGCACACCTAACCTAAAATACTATTCTGATGCTAACACAAATGCTAGATGTGATTTTCATACCCTGTTTGTTTACTAAATAAGATAGACTAAGGAAGAATGCACTGTAGGGAACTAGTATCTATGCACTGAAGTGTTTCGTAAGAGTAATAAATTATCAAAAGTTTACAAATACAGACGCGTATGGATTGAGGTAACTACACGCTCTCTGTTGCAAGTATTCTCTGCGCAGATGCTGATGCGCAATTGTTCTAATTTTATCATCTATTTCTTAGTAAGGTCAAGATCATTATTTCGAGTGTAAATTAGAATAGTTGTAGGAGCTATTTCCTTTGAGGAGTGTGAATAACAAACATTAATGAATGATTAAATTCAACTACGAGATACTATTTTACGGGTAATAATATCCCTCTGTCTTTTCGGATTTATGAGTGTTTTAAAAAACGGTGAAGAAAAACATTGTGAAGAAACCGATATGCCTGAGAAATGATTCTCAACGGCGTGTGAAGCCAAGGCCCCTAGACGGCACTAACATTCTGACTCTGGCATGTTGTGGCCTATGTGCTTGTGTATTTTAAATGTCCTATTGTTTTCATGATCAAAATATGGTGATAAAAACTTAGTACAAAGGAGAAGGTCCATTTCTGGCCATGTTTATCCCATTTAATTAAAAAAATCAAAAAAAAAAGAAAACTAATAGAGTAACTTACATTTGCTATTAAATGAATGCCAATTAGTAATGAGTACAAAAAGGTATCAAACTCCGATATTTTATGACACTCAATTATTTATTGCATTTCAATATTTCTGTTCGGTGGTCAGTACTACTAAAGTAGGGATTGCAATTCTTAACAAAAAAGTGCCACCGAGTTTTATGTGAAAGAAAAAAACATTCGTAGTTTTTTTATCTGTGATGTCAATCAATCCTAATACCTATGATTTGTTTATTGCATTTGCTTTACATGGCCAAAGTTGTGTTAGTAAATGAGCATTTAGCTTTGATTAAGTTAGATTAAGTCTTACAATTTACATTTTAATATAACTATGACTAAGGCAATTTCAAAAGGCAATTTTTTAATGAAAATCACGGTAGCGTTACGTGATTCATGTAAAGGATTCGGAAGTCAGATAACAATCCCATAAATGGACGATTTCGAAACACAAACAAAGGATACTAAAGACGTTACTGTTCTTGTCATGTACACAGTAAAACAATACTGAGACTGCTTTTATTACAATACTAAAGCACAAACACTAACCTGAAATGTTCCTGACGGCTCCTTCAAATTTCAACGCTCTCGCTTTTGTGTGAAGGTTCAAAATCATTTGGGAAATAACTTTTAAGTCTTGGATATTATTCTGTCAAAGGCGGTGCAGGTAGTTTCGAGAGTGATAATAACATCGGGTTGGCTTGAAGGGTAGACAGACATAAAGGATATGGTGTTTGGAACGGACATTACCTTTTCAGACATAGTTGTAAGCTGAGCGACGACGGCAGTTTGGCACGGAATACAAAATGTATAGAATGATATTTTCATTTTTTAATTTGGTATTTTGAATCGTGTCTTATAAATAGACCAAGTTTAGTATGGCAAGACTATTTTTAATCCGTACTTTTGTCTGTCTGTCTGTCAGCGGGCTGTAACTTATCAGCCGTATAACCCTGAGAGTGTGTATTTCTATATTGAAGCTATAACAAAGAAAATTCGAATTCAAAATGCGAGGGAAAAACCATTTTTAACCGACTTCAGGAGGACGTTCTCAATTCGATCGGTATTTTTTTTTTTTTTTTATGTATGTACACCGATTACTCCGAGGTTAATGATCCGATTTACGTGATTCTTTTTGAGTTCGATGCGGAATAGCTGCCATATGTTCCCATAAAAATATAACATAGTTTGACTTCGTAGTTTTCATTTTATGAACAATTTTATGAAAATTTAAATTATTGTTGAACGCTTTTTTGTATGTATGTTTACCGATTACGCTGAGATTTATGTACCGATTTACGTGATTCTTTTTTAGTTTGATGCGGACTAGTTTATTTTTGGTCTCATTAAAAAATTACATAGTTTGGTCAGGTAGTTTTCATTTTATGAACATTTTTGTTCATGAATTTTACTTTTTGATTTCATCGCAAACAGTTGTTGTTTATTTGTTTGATTGTAATATGTAAATATGTGTTGTAGAAATGGATAATAATTTATCATCTAGGTATGTAAAAATAATAACTAAAAATTGTTAAATAAAAACTTTTTTATTAAAAATACAACTGACTTCAAAAAACACTAACCGGTGTAAAATAACTCTAAATTTGGAAGTCGGTGGCCAATCATGAATGAGACAAAACCACCAAAGCCACAGACTTCCTAATTTAGAGTTATTTTACACCGGTTAGTGTTTTTTGAAGTCGGTTGTATTTTAAACATGTGGTTTTAATCTATGGATAACATTGTAATTTTGCATCTATAGGAGGAATGCAGGCTATTCAACATTTGTTTAATTTCTTCTTCCTCCAATTTTGTTGATATTTTTTGACTGGCCTGTTGGTCTAGCAGTGAGTGACCCTGACTGCTATACCGGAGGTCGTGGGTTCGATTCCCACCCAGGACAAATGTTTGTGTGATGAGCACTATCATTTTGTTCTGTGTCTGAATCTATACTTATATAATCTACTAGCAGACGTCACGCGGTTCCACCCGTGTAGTTCCTGTTTCCGTGGGATTACAGGGATAAAAAGTAACCTATGTCATCCGGGAATAGTTTAGCTTTCCACCAGTGCAAAAATGTTTAAAATTGGATCATTAGTTCCGAAGATGACCCCCTACATACAAACTTACAAACATACAAACAAATACCCCTATAGGTAATATTAGTATTGAAAATGTATGTATTAAGAAATATATAAGTATGTTTATCAGTTGTTTAGTACCCATAACACGCCCACTAGACCAACGAGGCAGTCTAAAACGTAAAATTGTCTCCCCTATTTACTTATCGATTCAATTTGCTCCAACCTGGATTGTTTCCGTATTTTTCGCTATAGCTCGGGGATATAAATAGATTAGACTTGCATTACAGTCGATTTCATAATTATAATAATAATTTATTTAAATAAACGGATAACAAGGATCTACAATGTTAGTAACGTACCTTATATCTAGTGTTAGTACACAAATCCCATCGAATCCCCATCGAGGTTTTCTCTATGAGTTTCATGTCATACAGACGTTCCCTTCATAAGCAGTGTGAACAACGTACGGCTCTGTAGCACAATTTGTTTGTAGTGCCCTAGTTTGAAGCCTTCTGGTCACTCTTCGTTACTTTTTTTAGTTTTTTGCATTTTTGTCTCTCTTACTTTTCATTGTGTCAATGTCATTTCAGGGGCATTACAGTAACAGGTATGCACCTGTTATTTGTATGGTTACTGTAATGCCTTTTTGCCATGTAATTTTTATTTGAATATTGTTGGTGACTGTGCTGTTGGTGTGCTTATTGTAAATAAATAAATAAATAATAACAAAATAAAAATAAAATGAAATTGAGCCACTTTGTAAATGAAGATGACCAAGTAACTTACTCAGTCATCTTCTCCACAAAATGCCTCAGAAAAGGGGAAAGAACACTTCCAGCCACTGTTTTCAGAATGCTGTTGCTGCTGGCCCGGGTTCTAGCTGCCACAGATGCTATTTTCTTCCCCACGATTGGAAGCCGTTAGTACGATTCTGTGTAAACATCTCTGACACACTGCAAAACCGGGGCAGTCAATTTAACGAAGCTAGCTTTGAGTTAAATTCATTAGGTTTGGTTATTAAAACTTCCGTATTTGAAGAAGAAAAAGATTTTGTTGAGGTGTGAATGTTTGTAACTCTGTAAGTTACTTGGATATTGACATCCTATAACATCACGCCTGTATTTTCCGAAAGGTTAGGAGGTTAGATATAGAACAACATTTCACCAGTTGCTTAAGTCTCATGGGCGAGTCTATAGCCATTATGGGCACGAATCCAGACTATGGGCTGATACTCAAAAATTACCAAAAGGCAAAACCTAGATAACACTTTACTCTTTTTCCTCAACGGTAGCGCATCCGACGATTGGACCAATCACAAAGTCCAGACAGCCTGAAGCAGATTAATTATTACCTTCCAGTGAAATGACAATAAGCAGCAAGATGGACAATATCCAGTTAAGAGTTCTGTTATGTTTTAGTAGTAGTAGGTACTTTAAACATATGGTGGTACAGTAGGTATACGACTTTGTATGATCTGAACATACTCCTTTTGCTTCAGTTAGGAACATACATCTTGATACGTTTATTTTCATAATCTATACTAATATTTTAAAGAGGTAAAGTCTGTGAGTTATTGAGGTTGTAGGGAGAACCGACTTTGAAAATTCTTTTACCAATAGAAAGCTACGTTATTTGGAAGTGTCATAGACTATATTTTATTTTCAAAACTAAGAGGAGATGTAAAAGTACGAATAGCACGCGGGCAAAGTCACAAGCGAAGTCTTTGTCTTATAAAAGTTATTTGTAAAACACCAACTTCCTCGTGGGACTAGGTAGATTACATCTTAAGCAACAACTTTTATCCTATGAGTTCTGACGTAAAACAATACATGGAACTAAAATTACATTTTAAGTTTTTGTTGTACTGGCTTACATTTGTAAGCCTATGTTTCTTTCATGAACAGAATGACGACGAAGTTCCAGACGCTTGCGACTTAAACTACGATGCGCGTGGAGTTATTAACATTCAAGCGGGCACTTGAATTAATATTTATGAAAAAAAAATATTAAAAGCCGTAGATATAGTCCTAGCCCTGGTTAGTCTAGTCTATCGAGTCTATCGAGATTGTTGGTGTTTTTTAAAAAATAACTCTGTATAGTGTATACGCACGCCGGTTGCGAGTAGGTACTATGCACCTGACTTTTCTGAAGAACATCACTAATAACGAAACCAAGCAAAAGAATTATGTAAGAATCGTAGCATATGGCGCTCTGTAGTTTCTTCCTACCCCCATGGGAAAAAGGCGTGAGTTTATGTATGTATGTATGTATGTATCACTAATAAGGTCAGTTTATCTTCTTCTTCAGCGTCCCCTCCATTTTCTGTAAAATCATCCTCTTGCTAGTCGCCTTTCATTCATTCCAAGATATTTTTTTCACTACGTCTTTATATAAACCACAACGATGTTTTATCAGAAATTATTCAAAATAGATTATTACAAAAGAATTTATTATACCTATCTGTTTTATTGCTTTGTAAAAAAGTGTTGTAAAGATTACCATGCTTCATAATAAATTCAATAATACTCTGTTTCCGTTTCAAATGTGTACGTCGATAAGTATTTATAAGTACGTCGGCGCCAGCGAAGGCTGAGCGATGAGCTGACACCGATGGGAGTTTCGTGGTACCGAGTTCATAATGTAGAATAACAATCTACATTGCAGTAATAACCTCAATTAACAATCGTAATCACAAAACGTAACTCAAATAGGTAACAGACAGTTTCGTACTGGATGTGTGCCTTTGTTGGTGCCTCAAATCAATCTGAGCTCTGCCCAGCTCCCACACACCAGCATGACTCGTGACATTACCGAAAACACTTTCGCGCCATTTTTAAATGACAAGTAACGTCACGCTGGTCACCATAGACTCCGTACTAAGTTAATCAACTTCACAACTTATTATTCAGCAGCGGGAGCAGTGTTTCCATAAATAGCAATTCTTTAAGAAATTATCTTTTAAAGTACTAATAATTATATTTCTAGTAGTCCGTCCTCTTATCGGGTTATTGTACATTCGTCACAAAGTAAACTCGCCACGAAAAAAAGTATGTGTAAACTCGCCACAACTTTATTTTTATGCAAAAATATCCGCCATATTGTTTATTACCGTACAGTCAGCAGAAAAATCAAACAATAAAGAATAAAACGTTATTTCTTTATTTTTCATAATCACAGAAAGTCACATAAAAATCACAGTTCTACTTACAGCAAAAAAATATACGCTTATATTGTCTGGTTATAATACGTATTATACCTCATAGTCATATACCATGAATCCTTGCAACTTATTTTTTTTTTAAGTTTTCTGTTTATGACCACTATCTCTATCTTCTCTTTTGCGTTCGGCAAATTGGACGACATGATATCAGCCAGAATTCCACACTGCCTGAAGACCCGTCTCTATATATATTGGAAATCGCATTATGAAGTTGAAATTTGTAACCAGATTGATTATAGGCGTCGACTTTCTGTTCATTTCTGATACTCTGGTACTATTCAAAACAACAGTCATAATTCAATTTAAAGAACCTGTATGTCTCTTTAACATAATTGACCAAAAGTTGCTTAACACTTAGTTCCAGTCAATATTTGATTACCTGGTAAAAAATAAGATAGTTGCGCTTCGATGGTTGCGCTTAAAAAAGGTTGCGCTTCGAGAAATTTCCCCAAGAAACGGCAGGAGAAGTGCAGGGCGTCCTGCGGCGAGATGGACAGACGACATTGTTGGTTTTGCAGAAGTACCTACCATGGATGAGACTGGATGAGAGGACTATAGCAGGCCTATGGCAAGTAGCAGTGGGTGAAGTCAGGCTGTAGACGATGATGATGCATGTGCAGGAGCGCAGAAGAGAAAAGAAAGATTTTAGAAATAATTTTCATTTCCAGCGCCAAAAATCAATAACTTTGTTTTCTATCAGTACTTTATGCAAAAAATATGTTCCTATGCAGACTTGTGACGAGTTTACACATACTTTTTATGCATGTGACGAATTTACTTTCAATGTATGGAGTTAACAAAATGTGACGAGTTTACTTTGTGACGAATGTGCAATAACCCCTCTTATCTACCAGGCTTAGTTTTATTGTTATTTTTTACGAGACGTAATTCTTTTTTTTTACTGTCGGTAAGATAATGGAATCGGCTCCTGTCGTGTCTCCACTAAATTAACTGAACAGCTGGTCGATTCAATAAAAATCACCCCATAAACACTTGAGAGAAGTGAACTATCAATGCCTAGCGTTATAGGTAGTATGAAATGACAGCTCAATTAGCCTTCACTTCACCTACGCTTTGACGGGACAAGTTTTACAGAATAGCACCGCTGTTGTCTTAGCATGAAATTTTATTTTAAGTGTAACGCCAACCAAAACGATTTTATAATTTCAAAACCTTTTTTACAAAAAAAAACAACCGACTTCAACACTAACAGGTGTTAAATAACTCTGATTTCGTAAGTCGGTGGCCAATAAAATAAATGTCATATTATCTTATCCAGAACTTCAAAGAGTCACTCACAGACGTCTCATCTAAACATTTATCATTTCTACATTTCACCAAAATCGCTCCAGTCGTTTTCGGAGTCTATAGGTAACAAACAAACAAACACATATACATAGCTAGTTAATCACCTTAACACTGTTGTTATTTTAATAAGTATTACATAAAATACTTGTGGTTTGTTCTGACTTCTTTATAGTTTGTAGGTTTAGTTTGTACGCAAGGCAAGATCAAAAAAAATGTATTAGGTAAACTAAATTGTACAGCGATGTATAGATGTTTTACCCCTACAAAATGGCGACGGTAGCGCATCCGAACGTCACCGTGGCAGATAGCGGTGACAAATGGCGTCTTGTAATGAATTACATTACGTGAAATGACTCAAATATTCCAGCGCTGAGACTAGTGGAATATTTTTTTTTAATATTTTGTTAGCCTCGTGAAGTGGTGACGGAAAACGGTACAAAAAGATCACTTTTAATTGCAACTTCGTATGTCTTCCTATTTCTTACAAATGCGTATTTGGAGAACTTCTAAATAAGAGAATCCTCAAATATATATTTGTCTCTCTTTTATATATGCCACTTATTTTTAAGTCAAGTTAGTAAAAATAACACTTCCTCATCTTAAAAGCGCGTAAAGAGAAATGAATGTACAATCTATATAATCGCTTTCTTTAGCTAACAGATTCGCCGCAAGTGTGGCCGATGGTACCTGATCCCTAAATGATCATAGAAGTTAGGTACCTAAACAAACAAGTACTAATTTTAAAATTATTAAAATACTTCTTGTCCTGTCAAAACCGTTGTTTGCGAGTTCAACTAACTCTTTATCTGTTTATTTTTAAGTAAGGATGAATAAAAAAGATTTTTATTCTCAAAATAATAAAATTACAGAAATACCAAACGACATTTACTTTCATATAAATCACTTTACATATTTATTTTCCAACATAAGTGCATTGAATCCATCAATCTTCGCGCGACATTGAAATATCCATTAATATTCAGCGTACATCTTCATCACTTTGAGAAACATACGAAAATAATTGTTAATTCGTGATGTAAATACATTTCCAGAACCTAAATAGATATGACAAATGTTCCCCAGAGCGGTTTCCTTGCAAAAAACTTGGCAAAATACGTAAATTGCACATCAACACAACACACAATTTTACGTAATTATTCACGTAAACATATAAATTATATCACAAGTTTTTGCTTCGTTCAAAGTCAAAATAGTTCAAGAAAATTAAATGGGAGATTTGGAAACTGTAGTTTAAATAAACAGGCAATTAATTGCGAAGACAATTGTTATAATTCATTGTCTGGATAGTCAGACAAAACAATTTTCTCGGAAGAATTAAGTACCTACGAAAAATTATATTAGAAGTAAAAAAGGTGCAGATAGGTTATAAGCGCTCAGCAAGCGACACGTTAAAATGTGGGTAACTAGCCACACTTGACCTCAGTGTCGCGTCGCGTCAACGGACGCGTGCGTGCGTTAGTGTGCCGATTTTGAAAATTGAACGTTGTTTCGGTAACTATCTACACCTTTTTACTTATAATATCATTGCCTACAAAGACAATACAGTTACGTAAGTAGTATAGCTTTGTTGGTATAGTGGATGCAAGCGCTACTTCTGATTTTACATCGCCATTCTTTTAGGCCTTACTTCTGAGCATGAGGTTCGATGTCTGGGTCAAGCAAAGTGTTACTGGGTTTTCATTTAGGAATATCTCAGTAGGAGCCTGAAGTTCTAGTAAGCTCGCTTTTTGCACTTAAAATCATATAAGCAATTATTTATTGTGTGATTAAAAAAAATATGCAGATGTCACTTTCACACACCCATTGATGCAGTGAGCCAAAAATGAGGTGGCATGTAATAAATTAAAGCTTGTTTTTTACGTGTATTTTATGAAATACCGAAAAAAAAATTACGACTTAACAAAGTGCAGAACCTTTCTGGCCGTAAATGTACCAGATATTAATAATATGATATTATATTTCTAGATATAACTATTTTTATATTATAAATACACATATTTTTGCCAATTGCTGTCTAAACTCTTCTTTATTAATAAGTGATCAATGCGTAGATATCCAAGAAGGTTCCAAAACTCACCGTTCTGACAGACCTAAATAAAACGAGTATACCAGATAAGTATTATATAAGTATCAGAAGAATAGCTCAAAAGGACCAAAAAGACCAACATTCCAAAGGTCTCAACTCAATCGATTCTGTCAATAATGATTGAAAAAAACTTGGAAAACTAAAAAGCAGGATTGATAAAGAAATAAGAGCTTCTTAGTTTATTTTTCCTCTTGATCTATCTTACAAAACCCACCACATCCATTCACCAAACCCTTGCTACTATCGCGGGGAGTAATAAAATTTAACTTTCTTGTCTGCCATCAATCTTGTCCCATGTGATTAGGGCAGGGAGACGAATCGCCGCGGTCAAGGAGGATTGCAAATAAATGCGTTATAGACCACTAAAGTCTCTAGATATATTTACCAATGATTAACGTGGCTGTCTTTGTATGGTTACGGTTGATTTTCAGGATGGTTTCAGACGATTTTCTATAAATTATTATTATTTTCATGAATACAAACTATATGTAACGAATCGTAGCAGAGCTGGTTAGTAAGTTTTATTAGAGTTCTTATTTATTACTTGTAATTGGAAGGGTAAACAAGACTACTAGTTAAATGCGACCCCCATTGCTAGTAAACTTCGAAAAAGAAACAAAAAAAATATGAGTATTGTTTTTTTTTTAAGTTTTTGTACGTAAACGTAGGCTAAGTTTATACTAACCATAGCTATCCGATACTAACAGTATGTTATATGAATGCCATTAGTCGGAATTCAATATTTTAAATTTGGAATTGAAAAATTCAAATTTAAAATGCTCGATCCTTTACTGGTGCTGGCCACTTTTGATTTTGATTGATTTGGTTTAGGATAGCTTGTCATAAAGAAAAAAACATGGTGGTCTCGTGATCTTTTTATAAATTAATATCTCAGTGTCTATACATAAATAAACGATGTGTTAATAAATTATATTAAATTAATTATATCCTGTACCAATATATCACTATCCCGTTACCACTAAGCCAATGATTTAAAGACCGCGTCAACCCACTACTCTATCACAATTAATTTATACATTTTAGTCCATAAATCACGTGGAAATATAAAATGTAAAGCATAATTTCATGCAGTGTAACAATATTTCAGTCCGACAAGTCGTCGGCCGAAGCCCTAACTTGCATAACTGTAAACATTTCGCGACGCTTCGTGCGTTATGACCGCAAAGCAAGTTATTGGCGGTAGCGGAGCGGTTTTCATATGCGAGGTGGACTTTTTAATAGAATTTTATTTTAGCAGGCGTAAGAATTAATTTGTTAGATATTCTTATCTACCTTATAAAAGAATGCAGTGAAACAGTAACATAGCAGTTACTGTTTCGTCACGTCGTAGCAGTGTAGATCATCTTATGAATTCCTTATAATAATACCAGCCTGTTACTGTCCCACTGCAGGGCAAAGGCCTATTCTCATACAGAGAAGGCTTGAGCATTGATCACCACGCTTGCTCAAGGCGGATTGGCGATTTCAAACTTATATTAACTAAAAGTCCAGGTTTCCTCACGGAATAGAGGAATTCCTTATTCAGATTAAAAGCGAACTTTCTAAGCTTACTACGAAAAATAGCATTGTGTTGTTTGTATGTCACGACTATGTACCATCATTATCGCCACCATTGTCTTTCGAGAGAGAGAGAGAGAGAGAGATAGTTATTCTTTACACAGAGTGTGCTATTATTGCATGTCGTTACATTTTTAGTGTCTTCAGAGCGGTAAATGTTCAACAACAACGTTTGTACGAGAAGGTACGTCAACCTTTATGCCAGCTATACACGCGCATATAAAGACCACAAGATAGGTTTAGGACGAGTGAGTACATAATGCTCTCGTCGCGTCGTGTCTCGCGGCAGTCGTTCGTTCTCGGAAGCGTGCCGAACCCGTCGATTCTTTACGCGACGAGAGTAGCAGCACTAGCAGCGAAACATGCGTGTACCTTCAACTGGCATTACAACTCGCTACCGCCTACAAATCAGGCCATTCAACATTACCACGGGCATAATTCTGCTAACACGATTAACTCTGTCGGGAGCAGATGCAAACGAGGCTTCAATGTTTGAACTTAATTACGCGATTGCCATGTCAGTTGGTACAACACTACATGCGGTGTGACGCCATTAGTAATTATAGGTGATTACCTCTAGTTTGGGAATGAAGGGTAATTAACATGTTAAGGCAATCTAGATGTGGAATAAAACAGACTTCTATTCAACGTACACCATCAACACTTAAGATAAAAGCTTTGAGAGCTAAATGGCGCGTAAAATTGTCGACCTCGTGCAAACAACTATTGGATGGACTTGATAGAAAAGGAGAAAAGATATAAACAGAAACTATAATGTAGGATGTATTCTATGATTTTCATGTACTACTCCAATAATTTCATACGACTTATTAATGTAATTTATCTAAACTATGTATCTATGTAGACGTATGTATAAGTATATTTATCAGTTATCTATTACTCATAGCACATGCTCCACTTAGTTTGGGAATAGACGACGTTGTGTGAAAGTTGTGGAATATTATTATTACTGGCGAACAAGCCCATTAGCTTATTTCAAGGATTCTTGAGTAAGAGCGAGTGTTTAAGTTAGATAACACGTCAAGTCAATTAGTTTATATTTTGACCAATAGATGGCGCTGTGCTGATGACGCGTTTTTCTGTAACTCGGTGTTAAGATTCTCCGTCAGCTAATGACCCTCTGGATAATTTACATGAATAAAAAACTTTTCATTGACATACTTCTGAGTATCATTCAACCCCTTCGAATAGTATCGAGATCATCCATCCCGTAAACATTTTGGTCCGTCGAGTCGAATTATATTCGAATTAGCTAGGAGTACTGTAGCGGTGAAGTTTTTGCCATAGTACACCGCGGCAGTTGTTAGGGAACCGGAACACTGAAAGGGTTGTGGATCGCAACTCAGGTGTTGAAAGCTGGAAGAAGTTCTCCAATGAAGGAGACGGCATCAGCTGGCTGGCCCTGAGAAGAAGAAGTAGTCAAGCAGATCACCGTGACACCGTCGTCAGCAGCGCATCGTGACGTTAGTGGTGGCGTGCAGCGTGCGTGGACGTGTCCGGCGCAGAACAGGTCAACAGGTCAAATAGTGTGTGTGTGAGTGTAACGAAGAAAAACTGTGAGTACATTTTTGTGTTATAAAATAGTTCAAGTGCACTGCAAATTCCGCACAGTCCATTAACTTAGTTGTTTTATTCATGAATTTGGGACTTGTGAAAATCAGTGCGTATTTTAGGACTTAGAATAATAAGCGAAAAAACGGGGGAACGTGGAATCTATGCCCGATTTCGCTCAGAAATAAAGTACGCCAAACACTTGTAAAATTTTCAAGACTTTTGTATAAGAAGACAAGTGCCGCAGATTACACTAAGTTAATTATTAGTTCAAAATAGAAAAATACAGGAATTTGCAAGGAAATTTAAAGGCAATAATTGAAAGGTCAAGATCTAATTTTAAGAAGACACCCAAGGATCGTCTCTCTTATCAGTACATTGATGCACGATTAGAGAAGCTAGAACGAGACTGGGAAGCATTCAGTAAGAAACACTACGAAATCTTAAAATTAGATAGTTCAACGGAAAAATCATTGGAATGTATTGTAATTGATCTTTATGAGGCGACAGAAGAAATTTACATTGGTTATAAGTCGGAACTAAAGATCGCATTAAGTAATTATCCCGCTCCAATCAGTGACACATCAGTTTGTAAGAACACCCAAAATTCTGTACATAAGTCGTCTGATTCTTCTGTAAGATTACCCAAGATAACTATTCCTACTTTCTCCGGGAATTACTCTGAATGGACATCTTTTCGCGACTTATTCATTTCCCTGGTGCATAGTAATCAATCTTTAGATTCAGTTCAAAAGTTACATTATTTAAAAGCTCATCTTACAGGAGAGGCAGAACAATTAATTAAGTTTGTACCTATAGCAGCAGCCAATTACGATCAGTGTTGGTCACAGTTGGAATCTAGATATAACAACAAACGATATTTAGCAAATTGTATTTTGAAAAGGCTATTTAGTCAACGTAAGTCGAATGTCGAATCAGCAACAACATTAAAAGAGCTGTTAGACACTACTACAGAGTGTTTACATGCGTTGAAACATTTAGGAATTGATGTGCGCACATGGGATATCATGTTTATTCATATTGCTACTTATAAGTTAGGTCCCGATACAAGAAAGCAATGGGAACTACATGTCACGAGTGATAACTCGACCGAGTTGCCAACTTTTATTCAGTTTTCCAAGTTTTTAGAAAGTCGTTTTAGAGCATTAGAGTTCATTGAGCCCAAATCAAAGTCAGTTCAGTCAAATATTTCAGAAAGCCAAGGTCACTTCAATAAACCAAAAGTGTTTCATGTTTCAAGTTCAGCTATGGCATGTGAGTATTGCTCAGATAATCACAAGTTATGCTTCTGTAAAAAGTTTGCAAAACTTGACTATGATAATAAGAATGACTTTGTTATGAAAAATCACATGTGTTTCAACTGTTTAGGTAGTAATCATTCTGTAAAACAATGCCAAATAACCACTAATTGCCGTCTTTGTAATCGTCGTCACCACTCACTTCTTCACCCAAACAACAGATCAGCAAGTTCAGCAACTACCGTTGCACAAAATATTAGCAATGATCAGGTCACTAAGGTCAACCCGTGCCCACCAGTGGCGGGATCAGATGAGAGTTCACCAGTTGTCTCATGTTTTTCGTCAGGAAATAGTAGTCAGGTATTGTTAGCAACCGCGTTAATCAATGCTGAGTCGAAATTCGGAGGCAAACAGGTCATCAGAGCATTGATTGATCAAGGCTCACAGGCTTCTTTTATTACAGAGGCCACAGTTCAAACGTTGGGCCTAAAAAAGGTTCACGCAAATAGTAGTATTTCAGGCGTAGGTGGAGATAGCACCATCAAATCAAAATCAATGGTCTCGTGGAAGATTCAATCGAGAATTGATCCGTCTTTTGAAATCGTAGTCAGAGCATATGTACTGAAATCCATAACCACTCTGCTTCCAGTTAGGCAAATATGTGACTTGCAAGAGTTGGATTTACATACCATCACATTAGCTGATCCCCAGTTCAATAGGCCAAATAACATTCAAATTTTACTAGGTGCTGAAATTTACTGTCAGATCATTCAACAAGGACTTTTGAAAGGACCTACCGGTACTCCAGTAGCTCAATGCACCTCGCTGGGCTGGATACTGTCTGGGTTGGTTTCAAATCAACAAACTGAAACTGAAAATAAACTTATAGTTATGAATACCGTTACCGTTTATGAGGACGAAATTCTGAAAGGTGGTTTGGAGTCAGATCATTCTTCCATTTCACAAAAAATATTAACAAAAGAACAACAGAAATGTAAAGAATATTTTAATGGTACAACGCGTAGAGCACCTAATGGGTGTTACGTGGTCCGATTACCTTTTCGAGAAGCTGACTCTGCATGTAAATATGGTAGATTTCGAGAGATAGCTGAAAATAGATTGAAAATGTTAGATAGAAAGATCAATAAAGAATCAGAACAAAATAAAGAAATTGAACTAAATTCTATAACAAATATTTTAGGACTTACCTGGAACCGTAGAGACGATAACTTCCAATACTCGGTGAAGCTTATGAAGACCACAGGACCTGAAACAAAAAGAACATTTATTCATAATATATCAGGGTTGTTTAATCCATTGGTTTTGTTGGCACCAGAATTGATTACAGCTAAAATATTTATTCAAAAGCTCTCGTTAAAAGGTAAAAGCTGGGATCAAGAAATTCCAAACCAATTATTAGATGAATGGCGTACTTACTGTTATGATCTGTCACTACTTACGGAGATCTCAATTCCTAGATGGTTAGTGTTGAAATAATAAACATCAAATATGTTTGTAATTCCTAAACGTAATCTTTAGTGTCTCTGGTTAACGTGTGGCGCTTGTGTGCTATCTGTTCTGTCACTTACTTTACACCGAATAAACCGTTGTTAAACTTTATCTCGCGTTATTTATTTCCAACAGGTTATGGGCCCAGTCCGTATACCTAATAGATTCAAAGTTTAATATTTATTATCATAAAGTACAGTACAGCTGTTGATATTTCGTAATTTCATCGAAAAACGTCCCGTGAAAAATGGCTATGTCTAACCTACAAATTGAAAAGTTAGCCGGGCGGGAAAATTATTCGACTTGGAAGTTTGCGGTAAAATCATATCTCGAACATGAAGATTTGTGGGAGTGTGTCGATCCTGGCACCGAAGTCGACTCCAAGAAAGACGTCAAGGCCAAGTCTAAAATCATTTTGCTGGTGGAACCTATAAATTACGTCCATATTGAAAATGCACAGTCATCTAAAGAAGTATGGAAGAACCTACAAAATGCTTTCGAGGACTCCGGGTTGTCAAGAAAAGTCGGCTTATTGCGAGATTTAATCAATACAACACTAAATAATTGCACAAGCGTCGAAGAATATGTGAATAAAATAATGAGTACTGCATACAAATTACGAAATATCGGTTTTCAAGTTGATGACGAATGGCTGGGAACACTCATGTTGGCAGGTTTACCAGATAATTATAAGCCAATGATCATGGGTCTGGAAAGTTCCGGCATAAAAATTTCATCAGATTTTGTCAAGACAAAACTTTTACAGGAAGTGAAAGTTTCCGAGTCTTCAGCGTTATTTACAAAGCACAAGAATAACTCTAAAAACAATGCCAAGCAAAAAGGAAAAGGGCCCCGCTGTTTTAATTGTAATAAATATGGACACTTCAAAAGTCAATGCACAGCGAAGAAATCTGACCAAAACAGTTTTTCAGCAGTTTTTTCAGCTTACAGTAATGTGGAACCGAATGACTGGTACATTGACTCAGGTGCCTCATCACACATGACAAGACGTTGTGACTGGATGTATGATATGCAAGCATCTCCGATTCAGCAAATAAAGGTGGCTAATAATGATGCTGTCTCCGTGCAAAATATGGGTAATGTAAACATTCAAACCACTTTTTGCAAAGATGAATGTCCCATCCAGGTGAGAAATGTTTTGTATATTCCTGAGCTGAGTGTAAACCTGCTATCGGTTAGTCAATTAACCAAAAATGGCTGTAAAGTCGAATTTAGTGATGTGGGCTGTAACATATTTAATGCCAATAAGATACTTATAGCTAATGCAAGTCTAATCAATAACATGTATAAACTGAACACTGTTTCTGCTAATGCTTATGCTGTTGCATGTGAAAATAAGACAGATATTATAACATGGCATAAAAGAATGGGGCATTTAAACTTGGCTGATGTAAAGAGATTAGAATTGTGTGCTGAGGGTATAACTATCACAGATAAAGATGTTGATAGTGTTTGTATAACGTGTTGTGAAGCTAAACAAACACGATTACCGTTTCCACATTCTGGTTCAAGAGCAAAAGCACTACTAGAAATAATACATACAGATCTATGTGGTCCGATGGAGACACCATCTGCTGGTGGTGCGCAGTACTTAATAACTTTCATAGATGATTATTCCCGTAAAGTATATGTGTATTTTCTCAAGAACAAAATGGATATTAAATCGGTGTTTCAGAAATTTAAAGAAGAAGTAGAAAACGAATTAGACAAGAAAATAAAAATAGTAAGAAGCGACAATGGAAAAGAATACTGTAATAAAGAATTCTCTGATTTTCTAGCAGCTTCCGGCATCAAACACCAGACCAGTACCCCGTACACACCTGAACAAAACGGGCTAGCAGAGCGGATGAATCGGTCGTTGGTGGAGCGGGCAAAATGCATGTTATTTGGTGCAAAGCTGCATAAACATTTATGGGCAGAGGCGGTCACTGCTGCTGCCTACGTCATAAACAGATCGCCGTCGCGGGTTTTGGCTGAGGTAACTCCCTACGAAAAATGGACTGGTAAGAAACCAAACCTTTCCAATTTAAAGATTTTTGGTTCCAAGGCCATGGCACATATCCCAAAACAAAAACGCCTAAAATGGGATCGTAAGTCAAGGGAATTAATTTTTGTGGGATATTGTGACAACACTAAAGGCTATAGACTGTATGATCCTACAAATAAAAAGGTCATAATTAGTAGGGATGTTATATTTATTGAAAAATCATTAAATAATGATGATAATAATATACAGCAACCTGTATTTACCAAACAGCTTGTGGATATTCCTCTAAGTACAGGAAATGATGAGGTGATATCTATTGATAATACTCGGAGTGAGACCCAAGATGACACATTGTCACACTCAAGTACTGACACATCTTTTGATAGTTGTGTGTTGAATAGAATGACTGATGATGAAACATATTATCCTAGTTCCAATGAAGATAGTAGTGCTGATGGTAGCTTTACAAGAAATATCACTCTAAGATCACATCAGAGACACAATAATTTCATGTGTGTTCAACAGATTTCAGATCCACAGACTGTTGAAGAAGCCTTGTCGGGCTCTGATGCTGAACATTGGAAAGCAGCAATGGATGAGGAGTTTCAGTCACTATTAGAAAATAAAACCTGGGACATCACTACTCTTCCAGACAACAAACGTCCCATACCATGCAAATGGGTCTTCAAGAGGAAGACTAATGAAAATGGAGAAATAGTGAAATATAAAGCACGGCTTGTGATTAAAGGTTGTTCACAAAGACCAGGTATAGACTACACAGAAGTATTTTCACCAGTGATAAGGTATGCTTCTTTGAGATATTTGTTTGCGCTGGCAGTTAAATTTGATTTGGACATCTGTCAAATGGATGCTGTGTCAGCTTTTCTTCAAGGCGACATAGAGGAGGAGATTTATATGCTGCAACCACCATTGTATGGCGACGGTAAAAATGTATGTCGTTTAAAAAAATCTTTATATGGATTAAAGCAGGCAAGCAGGCAATGGAACAAAAAGCTTAGTTCTGCTCTTAAAAATATGGGTCTATTACAGAACAAGTTAGATCCATGTATTTACTATAAAATTGTGGATAACAGTAACATGATTTTTCTAGCCACATATGTTGATGACATAATTTTATTTACTAATAATATGGAGTCCAAAAATTATGTCAAGGAAGAGCTAAAAAAACATTTTAAAATAAAGGATTTGGGAGATATTAATTATTGTATTGGCATACATGTTGAAAGAGACAGGAAGAAAGGAGTTATATATTTAGATCAGAAAAAGTACATAACAGAAGTTCTAAATAAATATGGCATGTCTGATTGCAAAAGTGTTAAGATTCCAATGGATACTAATACAAAGTTAAAAGGAATAACTGAGGAATCCAGTATCTTGAATGGAATCCCTTATCAAGAAATTATCGGATGCTTGTTGTATATTTCACAAATTACTCGGCCTGATATAAGTTTCGCTATAAATAAGTTGAGTAAATACAATCAAAAACCTGAAATGACACATTGGATGTCATTGAAGCGAGTTATGAGATATTTGAAGGGGACTCTAGAATATAGATTGAGTTATAAACACAATTCAGAGGAAAATATAATTCATGGCTTCTGTGATGCAGACTGGGCAAGCTCAGAAGACGACCGGCGTTCCTGCACTGGGTACACTTTTTTGTTTCAGGGAGGAGCAATCAGCTGGAATTCTAAACGCCAGCCAACTGTTGCTCTGTCCACGACTGAAGCAGAGTATATGTCTTTGTCGTCCTGTGTTCAAGAGGCTATGTGGCTAAAGCATATTCAAGAAACATTTTGGCCTCTACTGAAGAATGAGGCAATGATTATTTACAGCGATAACCAAAGTTCTATTAAACTTTCAGAATCCGATGGTTACCATTCCAGGACGAAGCATATTGATGTGAGGCACAACTTTGTACGCGATAAGGTTGTTAAGGGGGCCATTGATGTGCAGTACATACAGACAGACTTGATGGTAGCTGATGCACTCACTAAAGCGACTCCACATTCAAAACTGGCATACTGTACTTCCAAGATGGGGTTGATTTGAGTTTAAGGGAGGATGTTGAAATAATAAACATCAAATATGTTTGTAATTCCTAAACGTAATCTTTAGTGTCTCTGGTTAACGTGTGGCGCTTGTGTGCTATCTGTTCTGTCACTTACTTTACACCGAATAAACCGTTGTTAAACTTTATCTCGCGTTATTTATTTCCAACAGTTAGGAACTAAGGCGAGTGATACCACAGTAGAGAGACGTAGAGTAGACGACACTGGTAACGTTCACGTTTCACTAGTTGCGGCCAAAACCCGAGTCGCACCCATAAAGCAAATAAGCATACCGCGTCTAGAGTTGTGTGGCGCAGTATCAGTGACTTATTGTAGACGATTTTTAAATTATCAAACTCATACGTATCGTACTAAATACCTATGTAAATGGGAGATCAATGAGGCTAGGAATTGTTGTATTCAGCAATATCAAGGGCAAGAGTTTAAAGCAGGGCTCACAGAAATAAATCAAAAAGGTGGAGTTAAGACAAAAAGAAGTAAAATAAGAACACTTAACCCCTATAAGAGTTGGTAAAAAAGAAAAATAATATATCCCTATCAATCTCATTTCTCATTTCATTTTCTCCATAGATATAAATGGACTAATAAGTCACCCAAACCCCAAGTAGGAGATGTTGTTTTGGTAAAAGAGTATGATTTCCCTCCCGCGCAGTGGCTTATTGGTAGAGTTCAAGAAAAACACCCAGGCGGTGATAATCTTACCCGAGTGGTCACATTAAAATGTATGTATACATATTGTGTTGAATAGTTTTAAGACCAGTATATTTTATTGTATGACTAAGTTCTGTTATTAAGTACAGTGCCAAATCCTGTATTGTAAAGGCCAATCGCTTACTTGTTGTGTGTAGAGGTTTCCCACCAAGACTATTTTTTGTATTAAATTGTTTATATTTTCATGATATCCCTCACGGTGGGCGGTTCTTTAAGGACAAAGGTCCTTGGTGGGCGGTATGTTTAAGTTAGATAACACGTCAAGTCAATTAGTTTATATTTTGACCAATAGATGGCGCTGTGCTGATGACGCGTTTTTCTGTAACTCGGTGTTAAGATTCTCCGTCAGCTAATGACCCTCTGGATAATTTACATGAATAAAAAACTTTTCATTGACATACTTCTGAGTATCATTCAACCCCTTCGAATAGTATCGAGATCATCCATCCCGTAAACAGCGAGTCTACAGCAAAATTGACAATCTTAGGTCTTATTTAGCATAAAATAGACAAGACTAAGGTAAAATTTAAAATTAAATACAAAGTTTAATTTACCGATTCTCTTTACTATTCAAAGTAGACTAATGACTATTTACAAGCTAAGCTAACTATGCTTCTTAGAACTTTTGTATCATTAGCAATGTTGGCATCTTATCCAGCCGAACATCACAACATTGTTTAAACGACTAAAAATAGAAGTGAAAACATGCTGAATTACGATTTTTTAAAATTAATTAAAAATATAAATAAATTTTGGAAAGATGTACTGGAGCCGAGTACCTAAACATGATTTAACATCACCAACCAACTGGATGGTTGTTACATACTTTGATAAAACTACGTACCTAACTACAGATCCAAGTTAGCCGAGTGAGTTAGTGATTGTATCACTGCTTACCATCAGGTGGGATTGCAGTCAAGCACCGGTTTATAATATTAAAAAAAAAGCCGCAACAGAGCTCTATCTCAGTCACTTAAGGCTCATTTTTGAAAAGCTAGAAGATTGGACATACTTTATTTTGTCATAAAATGGTTGTGGAGCCAAGTACACCCAAATTAACGTCACCCACCCAAACGTGACGATTCAGTTTCGTTCCTTTTTCAAAAGTGCGCCTAAAGAAGTTTTTACTTCGAAAACAAAAGACTCTCGCCGCAAGCCAGTATTGCAACCACTTCAAACTAACTTAGACTATTGGCTTCATTAAAGTACAAAGGCTGACTAAGTTGATCTTGAAGTGCTGACTAGCCGTGAGGAGCTCCATCGAGATAGTTTCGAAGGTGCGATTGAGACTAAACTTTCTCTACACTCTAGAGTGCTACTGAACTTTGTAGCTGAAGATTCCGATATAGGTGTCTACCTGCCTTCGTCTGGGATAATTGCTTTAATTTATTTCATTAGAACAAAGTTAGATACCTCATCTATCATATCTGGCGAATACTGAGTAGATCAGACACTGTCATTATTCAAGAATCTATATAAAAATTGTAGGCTAAGTATTTTTATCGAATTGCGTTATGGAACTCAAATGTAGTTGGGCAGGACACCTATCTAGGCACGGTGATGGCCATTTGAGTAAAGCTGTGAGCAAATGGCGTCCCAGAAATGGCAAGAGAAGTGCAGGGCGTCCGGCGAGGAGATTAGCGGATGACACTGTTGCCATTGCGAGAGTATCGTGGATGAGTCTGGCACAGGGGCGTGTAGATTGGTACCAAAAAAAAGAGGCCTATACCCAGCAGTGGGTGAAGTTGGGCTGTGGATGATGATGATGAAGTTATTTTATTAGAACTTAACCCCATCTAATGTAAACAGCAGACCATCACATTTATTTAAAAAAAAAACAAGCAATGAACAAAGTCAGACACACTTAGGGCTGTGTAGCGTGTTGAGTTGGTATAAACGGCAAAATAATAGTGGAAGACTCGTGATTTTTTCCCGGTTTATCCTTACTTGAAGTGTAATTTGCTGTTACTTAAAACGGCAACATAAATTCGAACTCTGTAAAAAGCATCAGCGGTCTACTTATTAAAGTTCATAACATACTATTATTAATAAACTAAGTGCAATTGTACACCTTTATACTAAATTGACTGCCTCGTTGGTCTAGTGGTCGCAAGCGCTACTGCTGATCATGAGGTCCCGGGTTCGATCCCCGGGTCGGGCAAAGTGTTATTGAGTTTTTCAATCTGGGATTTCTCAATAGCAGCCCGGAGTCTGGATTTGTGCCCGATGGATGGCAATAGGCTCGCCCCCTATTACATGGGACTTAAACATAATGGCGAAATGTGGGTGTACTACCAGGTACACCTCTGCCTAGCCCTTTGGGGATTACAGGCGTGACGATATGTATGTATGTATGTATACTAAATATTTATGTTTGAATTACGAATCATTTTTTTTGGTCAATTTATCATTTTTAGTTACCAAATTGCACTTTTATCGTAGCGGCTTCTCTAAAGCTAACACACCCAACACTTAGTGCTAAGTGCGTTATATCCAGTTTTTAATAATATTTTATCGGTTCGCTACATCAGAGAAAATTTTGCGGTATAGTAGCTATCTAAATATGTAGATGTACATGTACCTACATACCACAGAAAACAAATATTATAGTAAATAAATATTCATCATGTTTTCTTTTTGAACTAAAAATTCTTGATGCATGATTGACTTTGGGAATATTGTATAAGGATCATTTTTTTTTCGTTTGATTTTTTTGTAGATGGCACTCTGTAGTTTCTGCCTACCCCCATGAAAAAGGCGTGAATTTATGTGTGAGTAATTAAATGTGGATTTTATTTGTAGTATCTTTATCTGTCTAATCAAATCTAATGTCTTTAACTAAATGTTCTTGTTGGGTCTTGTTTTGTGATGTTAAGTAAATAACCTACCTTATTAAAATCTTCTATAAAATGGCCGTGTTTGTAAGTATCCGTCAGTCATCATAAAATTTATTGTGCATTCCCTGAACATTTTACGTCTTTGCTTCAAAACCTAAAACTATATTCGACACTCAACTCGAATTTATTTGGCAATTGTTGCGTACAATCGAAAACTGCGGAAGTGTATTTTGATATACAAACACAATTTTATCTTTTGACAGCTGGCAGTCTCGTAATTTATTTCATTTTATCCAATACTGAATATTTCAGTTTTATAAAAATCTTGTTTCATAGCTAGCAAATAGAATTTAAATAAAATATTGGAATTTATATTGAATTTGAACAATCTCGCTTTAAATATGTTTCGGTGGAACAGAAAAATGTTGTTGACACCACTGAACTGCGGACTCCTTGGGTAGGGTACCTATAAATCAAAATGTAGAACGTTGTCGTGATGTTACCTATATATATGTCAGAGTCAGCGATGGCTGAGCGATGAGCTGACACCGATGAGGGTTTCGTGGTACCGAGTTCATAACGTCGAATAACAATCTTCATTGCAGTTATAACGTCACTAATTAACAATCGTAATCACAAACAAAACTCAAATAAGTAACCGACAGTTTCGTACTGGACGTGAGTCTTCGTTGGTGCTTCAAGTCAACCTGAGCTCTGCCCAGCTCCCACACACCAGCAAGACTCTGTCCACGTGACATTACCAAAAGAAAAACATTCGCGCCATTTCAAATGACAAGCAACGTCACGCTGATTACCATAGACTCGACGTACTAAGTTAATCAACTTCACAGCTTATTATTCAAGAATATCGCTTTTCACGACATATTTATAAATTAATCCCTATTTTCTTTGGTCACGGCTCACGGCATCACGCACGAACGGCTGGACCAATTTCGCTAATTCTTTATTAGAATCTTATGAAAGAAAAAAATGACAATTTGAGCGAAACCTTAGAAAATATAAGAAAACTTGATGACACTTAAACATTTTAAAATGCAGCGCCACCTTTGATGACATGACAGGTGACAAAATGTCTTCTTGATCTATTTTTATACGACATTTAAATTGATCTAAGGCAGGTCGAAGTTTGCCTAGGCAGCTAATTTTGTTATAAAATAGGTAAGATTATTATTTACCCACTGCTTAGCTGTTTAGTACCCATAACAAAAACCCTGCTTAGCTTGGGACTAGATAGCTAGTTGTGTGAAAGTTGTGGAATATACATATATGTATATTTTTTTTCGTCTTGAAATTTCAAACAGAGCTTTACTCTATTTTGCTAGTCGTTTTCATAATTATTCCCATAAATACGTAGCCTTAACAATACAGCAATTTCAATAAAGTTGCACCAAAATAAAATACTTTTTATTGCAGTACGTACCCGACCCTAAAAAGTTGTTATTTGGGCCCAATCACAATCAATTCCTTTTTAACTAAAATTAAAATAAAGCAGTACCTGATGAATGAAACTTTTCTAAAGGTTAGTCAGCAGATTTTATGCAACCATTGAAATGTAATAAAAGAGTACGCGTGGGAAGTGATTACTTCACTGCGATGATTCAGCAGTCAGTAATAACAGAAGCTCAATGGAAGCTACGGAAATGACACATGGGAATATTACGATTGCCAAATACCGTTCAAATGTCGGACTAAAAATTTATATAACAACTGGGGCAACAGTGTAGAGTAGGAGTGCACTGACATTCGATAGTTTTTTTTTTTTTGTGAAAAACGACTAGAATGTGACTTCAAGTCGACCCTATCGGCTATCTGCGCTGGAAAGATTTGATGACAATGCAAAATCAAGTAACCCCAATGTGTCAAATTTTCCCAATTGAATATGAACCTTATTCTGTTTGTCATAAAGTTGAAAAACGATCAATGAAATTTGACACATTGGGATAACTTGATGTGCTGGCGTCTGTATAATAGATATGTACAAAATCAATAATATTTTTACCGTCATTTAAAATGCAGATCGTATGTGTAGTTACTTGGTTTGACTGTGGAAAGTGTTTTACTTTAAATACCATTTAAATCAGAATTGTTTGTTAGTAGAGGTAACAGCTCATCAACTTGAGTCACAAGTGAGTGGAATTGTGATGGCAAGGCGGCACAAACACGTCGAAGATCAGCTTTGCAGTGTTATTTTGTAAATTTTATGTTTCTTCCCGTGAAAGTATAAGTAAATGAAGTGAAGGCAAACTGAGCTTAATTAATATATTGACAGTTTACTTATGCTTACGATATCTCGCATTTAGAAGGTATATTTTTACAGACTAGTCACAAGTTCTTATAGAAGAAAAAGGGGCAGGATGGAGAACCTCACGTGATTCAAGGAGCAATTGGCGTTTTAGGTATCATAAGCAGTAATATCAGTTATGGATCGACTTATAAACCGACTCAACTAATTAGGAAAATCACCTATAGATAGCGCGTATTCAAAACCACATTTGAAATTAAAAAAGTCATACCTACTTACTGGCACTGGCCCGGATTTGAACCGCATGAGAATCAGACGTGATAACCATTTGTTCATCTCGTCGAATCTATTTAATGCTCGATAAAACTCGATGCTAGCAATACCCTAACAATAAACTTTAAAAACACAGCTAAAACCACGGACTACTTTAAAAATCGCAACAAAATCCCAGCAAGAAAACGAAATGTAAACTGGAATACAGTGAAATTGAATAAGGCGTTAACTTGAAGAATTCACAAGGAAATGAAAGCCATTCCCTCGATCTAGCGCATCTAGTTACTTCCACTCCACCCCGAACGACTCGTTTAAAACAGTTTAAAATGTTGCAATTTTCCCTGGCTTTTCGCTGACAGTTTGGCGTTATTAGTCTCAGGTCTATTAAGAGGTATTTAGAAGTGTATTTCGTGAAGAGAATTGGAAAAGGTATTGCCATTTAGTCGTTTCAAAATAAAACGTTAAGTTCTTTGTTAGTGAAGAATAATTAAATTATGGGCGAAATATTGGTTTTAATTAAAAAAGTGTTTTTGAGCTTCTCAATTAACTACAAATGACGGCTATATTATGCAACTCACTTTCATTGTTTTAGTAGATTACAAGAATTATGTGTTAATAGAAAAGCAAAAAAATATTGAAGAGTAAACACGATACTAATAAAACATAACGTCTATAATCCCCGACCTGTAAATAGTACACCCACATTTTGCCATTATGTTTAAGTCCCATTAAGAGGGGGCGAGCCCATTGCCATCATTCCATCATTCAGGCACGAATCCATGCTCTGAGCTGCTTCTGAGAAATTCCACTTGGAAAATCTCAATAACACTTTGGCCGACCCCAAACCCGAGACCTCGTTGCTACTAATTAAGCCATTTTATACATATACAAATTATAATTCTAGCCGTTAATTTTTGTGCTACTGCAAAACAAAGTCCCCCTTTCATTTGAAACGACATTGATGATTTTTTTACGCTCATAAAAGGTGGCCAGGAAAAACTTATAATGTTAAATATTTTTGTTGTTTTTTTTTTGTTTCTGATAAACAAAGACACATATAAAACCAAAATTGATATCACACAGTATGCAGAGCTTAATCGATTATGATAAACTGCTTGAACAACTTCTGTAACATGAAAAAGGCTGGCTTTCTAGATAAAATTTACTCAAAATGTTGTTGCGTAGTCATAAATCAAAATTTCATGTCAATCATTCCCACAAACGGCAATCACGGTAGAAGTGAGCTTGTTGCTGCTAATAAACCATCTATACACCTAGTTCCTAGTTCAGGGATGGCAAACCAATGGCAAACGTGCAACGCGTGCGTGAATTATTGTTATATGACAATCGTTTAGGTACGTAAAAAAATTAAAATACAAAAAATCTATTGTAAATTATAAAAATGTACAAATAATTAGATACACAGGCAGCTTTACCGCTGATAGCGATCTTTTACAGATATCCTTATAATTAATCATCTAGATCGAGAACAATATTGCAACAACACAATGTGACACACAACCATTGAATTAGAAAAGCTATGGAAACAGCATTGCACTCAAAAAGTGGCACCACGAATAGTACGTCTAAGTAGGCGGGGCTTTAAAAGTACGTCTTTTTTGAGAACTAGTCTACTGCGCACTCAGTGACGGAAGGTCGCATTGATCAAAGCGTTTGACGTGTCATTATTTGGTTAAAACATTGGTGGAATTATAAAAAAATGACTTCGTGTGTAGTAAAGTGGTGCAGAAAATGCAAAGAAAGGCGGAAAAGTGATACTGGAATAACATTTCATTGGTGAGTACCTTAATATATATATTTTTATTTACTTACTGTTTTACCAATTTGAATGACATTGACACGTGAACCAAAAAATAGGTTTATTTATTCAGCATAAAAATAGGTAATTCTAAACTGTGTCTGGATTTCCGCATATTGGCGAGTTATTAAGCGGTTAGAATATATATTTAAAGTTAGTTGTTTATGTATACAAATAAATACAAATGTGAATAAAACACAAACTAGTAATTCTTTGTGGCCGGCGTTATGCAATAAGTGCTCGTAACCAGCCCAATGAATTATTCTTTTAGGATTTTGTTTTTGTAAATAAGTATTTTTTTTTTCATAAACATTAGTTTGTAGTATTTTGAATACACGAACACACATTTATTACCGATTAATTATCGTTGTAATATTTTCAGATTTCCTAAAAATGAACTAAGAATAGAATAGAATAGAATACTCTTTATTGTACACCATTAATACTTACAAATAATAATTTTAAGGGCTACAAGCGGTGATGCGGTGGTGAAGGCGAATGTTGTGGACAAAGGCTGTTCGTTTAGAAAGAAGACAGGAAGATTGGGCACCAAATAAATTTAGTAGGGTGTGCTCCATACATTTTGATGCTCAAGACATGTATCTGTCGAGTAAGGGCAATCGCATGTTGAAGAAATCTGCAGTACCTATTTGCACGGTAAATAATTTTCATATCAAAAGATTAATTATAATTATTAAAATTATTTTTCGTGTCTTCATTAACCTTATTGTTGGCCTTCATAGATGGTTCATAAAACATACTTAGAAGAAGGAACTGTTGCGTCCGCTGACAGATTATTGGTAATAAATTATTTATGGTCATTAAATTCTGTTTAGATCAGAAAATAGTTTACAAAGTAAAGTAGGTAGTAGTAGATTTAACATTGTATTAAAGTTCAAGCCTATGGAAAAGCGTGTAATTCTAGTATATTTACCAGGTTATCATTAAATGTTCAAATAAAATTTTAACGTATCAATTTATTTTTTTATTATATTTATCAATTTATAATGAATATTCTGTAGCGGAGAAGAAGCAAAAACCCAATGCACATATTATCGATATGCCATCTTGCAGCACACCAATCAGTGTTCCATCCTCGGAAATTGACTCAGTTTTAATATTTATAATAGCCCTCCTCCCGTACGCAAAATACGCGCTTGGTCGTGGAGTTGCGGACACCTGCCCGTTAAACCTAACCTAACCTAATAGCCCTCCTCGTAATTCTCTTAATTTTTATATTGATATGCCCGACAGGGCCCACAATGATGCATATAATTATTATATCCTTATGTACCTACCACCTAAGTTCACATTGTGGAATGCAATAAATATATTGAGTATTGATTAAAAAAAAACAATAGTATAGAAGTATCAATATAATTTGTATGTATGTATTGTATATAGGTAATTTACATTTATATTCTGTCGGAATTCATTCAAAAAAGTCATTGTTAAATATACACAAATAATTTAATTTAGCTAAGTATCTACTGCATAACACCATCCACGCTCGGCTCGCTGTCATCTTGACTCCGCCCAGTGACCTTGATGCACCCAATCGCGCACTAGCTTCGTCTATTATAGTGTGTCAGTTGTTTGCGTAAATGGAACCAAAATTGAAGCGTTATTTGTATGAGAGTTACGTTTCCATAGCTTTTCTAATTCAATGCACACAACACAACAAATGACATAAGTAATTTAGTATTTAATTTATCTAAAATTCAAACATTTTAATTGGTGCACCAATTTCAAGTTGAAAATAAAGAATTTTAAGGGATACAATGGTTAGTTTTATATTTGAATGTAGACACGTCATTCTTTAATAAATAAGAAAGATTTAAAGATTTGTAAAAATAAGAAAAAGAAAGGATTTTTTGTTGCATGTATTAATCATCATGTATTAGTTAAATATATAAATAAATTTGTTATGGCACGTTCACCAATTAAAGGTTCGCCATCCCTGAATGAGTTTAATATTCAATCACAAGCCGACAATACAAAGGATGTTTGGAAACCGACAGTGTAATTATATGTTATCCGTATTGAATAGCGTGTGGTGTGTGATCAGTGTATCTGAGTTAATGTTATCCCCTTGGGGTGGAATGGAGTGCAATTATAATTGACGTAACACGCTATTTAGCGGTTAGTTAGTGACATGTCACTGCCTCACTAATCTAATTTCGAGATTCCTAAGTCAGACTAAGTGTTATTGAGCTCCTGCTCCATCTAGGACAATCATTGGAGTCTTGAAAAAATCAACCTGGGGCTCGAGTCTGCTATTGCAATCGTGTCTCAATGACCGGTCATTGATCGAATATTTGACAACTTTGACAGTTTTTGTATGGGAAATGTGTCATAAGTTTGACGTTATACGTCAAAAATCGATCATTGACCGGTCATTGAGACACGATTGCAATAGCAGACTCAACCCCCTGGTTGCTAATCTAATAATGTACCTATGTATTGTTTTGTATTTATTTTTTATTTTTCACTTTTGTTTATAAATTAATGTTATTACATTTGTAAATATGTGAGAACAATGTATCTAGCTGTACCAACTTGGTTGTACAAATGGTGGGTTTAGGAAAATATTTGTTTATTACGACAAGGCATGGTCTATATTACTTTAGGTTTGCGTGAAGTTTCGCTAGCTCATAAAAATTAATATAGAATTTCATTAATAAAAAAAATGCGGTTATTAAGCTAATTCTACTACTAATTCACTAACAATGTAACAAATAACTTGATGTCTAGGGTATTTATGTTTACAACAGTCACGTGTTCTGTCGATAACATCATGGTTAATTTTTAGTCTTCCTATATTTTTTAGCCCTCCTCATTGATACTCTAAACTTTTCAGATTAATTTGCATATTGTAAAATTATTACTTGCCGCAATACGTGACTCAAAATGGCTGAGAGATATTTTGCGATGGCATATGAATGTAAGTCAGAAGTCTTGGTTGTGAAAAGAAGAAGGAGACGTAGCGAAATGATTGTGCAAAACGTAAAGTTTTTTGGCATTTATTTTTAGGGAAATTTAATCGCTTCTGTTGTTTATCTGCCAAACAGTATTCCTTTGTTCCGGTTTGGAGTAGTGGTTGTAGTTTGAAGGTGCCGTGAAACTTAACACCACATGGGACTTTGAAACTTTGCTTTGAAGGTCAACAGTGTATTAATAATTTCATTCCACATTTACCTTGGAGTTGCTAATACCTACGTACTGCGGATACTTACTACTACCAATTAATAGAATCATAGTCTTGTGCTCAAGTGCTATTCTACAAGATTTACAAGATTATTTTGATGATTAGTCCAGCAATGGTCAGAGTTTAGATTTTCATATTATTCCGGATATGTTTTTAATGACATTCTTTTAAGACATTGTATATTTGTAATAACTTTTAGCGTAATAATAGATAAACGAACACTTAGACATTTAATATTGTGATTTAAAAATTATCAAATAAATAATAATTTGGACACCTTCAATGGTAGAATATGGTTTATGAAACTTTATTATCTTATGACTTGTAACTTCTTTATACATGTACAAAAAATCAAAATCAAAAGTCATTTATTCAAATTAGGCTGAGGATCAGCACTTTTTAAACGTCAAAAATTACATAAGTCAGTCCCCCAAAACGCCCGCCCTTCGCCACGTCCTAGTGTTTTTGCTGGGAAGAAGAAGTGGCGGAAAAAACTCCCCAGCGACACGTCTGTCTGATATGTTAGAAGAACAGTTTAAACAGCATTGGTAATTAATGAACTTAATCATTTCAATTAAATAATTTGCTACATGCTAGCTAGCACACACCAATATACAAGACAGTAGTAATAAGAATAGTAAGTACACCTTGTCCTCAGCAAACAAAGATATTCACTACCTATAGACCGGACATCACGATCATAATTTTCGTCCGAAACTTGTGTCCTGCTTGGGCACAAGTCTATGGCTTTTTTTTTCCGCGCTCCGCAGCCGCTCCAATATTCATATATTATTCTAGATGGCGTTACTGAGACATGTGATCAAAGTTTTTCTATGACAATTCCGTTACATTCCCGCTCTATAGTATTTTAAATCTCTTCGTCAGCAAATAAATAAATAAAGTCTTTTAAGTACCTAAACTACGAAATAAATGATAACTAATGTACACAAGTATTATAAAGAGGTAAAGTTTGTGAGGGTGTGGCGTTGGTTGTAGGGGAATGGGATAATCTCTGGATCTGCTGAACCAATTTTGAAAATGCTTTTATCAATAGAAATTATTTTTGCCATAGGCAATATTTTATTTTTAAAACTTAGAGTGTAGTGCGTGGAGGGGATATCAAAGTATTAAAAACAAAGTGCTAGTAATTGATAATCATAAAAATAAAACTGGTTTTCTCTTTGCTTTCCTTTTCTTTCTAGCCGTTTGACGTTGACAACTTATTTTAAGGAAACTAAATCAGATGACACTCGGGAACATATCTAATAAATGGTAGTTGAGTTAAGCTCACTGTTCCGATGCTACTTTAACTTTAAATCCCTGGGAGTTAAAAGAAGTTAGGTCCCCAAAGGTATTTTTCAGCGCTGTGGACGCGGAATTTTAAGCGCTCTTTACGCTAACGACCCTTTAAGCATTGTTCAGTTATTAGTAGGTACTGTTATGAGCGGAAATTCCGGTACCTGTTTCAAAATTCTATGACGCCCACTTTCACGTGTAATTAAGCAGATTTTCTAGACTTGTAATGTTATAAATAGATTTCTAGACATTTGAGAAGGATTTATTGTTATTTTTTTCTGGGGTGATAAACATACTACGTGCATTCATACGTGCTTTTTATTTTCAACTAGCAATGGAAACACTTAAGTTTATGGCGTGTTAAAATGCACATCAACCCACCCCAAACTGTCAAAATTTCCCAATTGAACATGAATCTTATTGTGTTCAGAATAAAGTTGAAAAGCTATCAATAAAATTTTGCACAAAGTCAAAGTCAAAGTCAAAGTATTTATTAGCGTGATTTTTGGTAAACACAAATAGGTCTTACTATAGTTGTTTGACAGAACTCAAAAATCTACCTTTAAGGTATACACTATTAATTATTACATTTCTCGGATATCTTATATTTGAATTTAAACATGCCTATGACTAACTATATCTCTAATAAGAACAAAAACATTTATGTCATACATTTAAATTACATTCATGCGATATGTCAAAATAAGAACATCAAAATGTCAAACACTATAACTACCTAGTTTCTTTGAAATTTGTCATTAAAATATTCATTTATATTATAATATGCTTTTTCAATGAGAAACTGCTTTAATAGGAATTTAAATTTTTCGGCCTTGGTACAATTAATAATTAGTTTAGGAAGATGGTTATAAATGCGCGGAGCCATACAAAAAACACTTTTACTGAATTGTGCAGTTGAACTGCTTGATGGACAACACACTTTTTGATTATGACGTTGGCTCATAAACGATTTAAATAAAGTTTTATTTTGGACAACAAACACGGCCATCTCATAAATGTAAATACATGGCAGGGTTAATAACTTTAGATTGATAAAAAAAGGTTTACAACTATCTGTATACTTAAGTTTACAAATCGCCCTCACACATTTCTTCTGTGCCTTGAATGCCATTTCTTTGTCAACTGAATTCCCCCAGAAAATGATACCATACCTTAATAACGACTCCACGTATCCATGGTAAGCAGTGATTACAGCAGATTGGTTCACAATTTTTCTGAGCATGTATAGTGCATAAGAAAATTGGCTTAGTTTAGTACAAACTTTTTCCACTTGGATTCTCCAATTAAGATTGCAATCTAGCTGGAGACCCAAAAATTGAGTACTCTCTACCTCATGAATTTTTTGTCCATTGTAATTAATTTCAAAGTCCGTTAAGTAATTTATTCTATTCCTGAATGTCATTATTTTAGTTTTATCTACATTTATTATTAAATTATTAAATTTTAACCACTGAATTATCTGATGAAGCGTTTGATTCATATTTGATATCAAATTTTCTTTACATTTGTCAGTAAACATAACAGTACTGTCATCAGCAAATAAGACCAAATTTTGTTTAATTGTGTCAGGTAGATCATTTATGTAGATGATAAAAAATAATGGACCCAAGACACTTCCTTGCGGCACTCCTTGCCTTACTTCAAGAAATTTAGAAAAGAACACAGTTTCCTTTTTGGTTTTTGGACATATGCGAGTAAGTTGAGTACATTGTTGTCTGTTGGAAAGATAAGATTTCAGAAGATCTAAGACATAACCTCTTACACCGTATGCTTCCAACTTTTCTAACAATATTTTGTGATTTACATGATCAAAAGCCTTTCTTAAATCCATATATAACGCAGTAACTAAATATTTAGAATTTAAACCAGTCATAATAGTATGTAGAAATTTATAAACAGCCAAATTTATAGTTTTATTTTTTCTAAAACCCACCTGTTCATCAGAAAAAATATTGTTTTTTTCAAAAAAGTCATACAGATTGCTGCTTATTACCTTCTCGAACAACTTAGAAAATATAGGTATTAGAGCAATAGGTCTATAGCAGTTCATGTTCATTTTATCATCCTTTTTAAATAGGGGTTTGACAACAGTTACTTTCAACTTTTGAGGAAAAATACCAGAAGTAATACATACATTAATTAAATAACTTAAAACAGGTGAAATAATATTCGAAACACATTTCAATATTTTTGTATTAACATCGTCGTAACCAGTGCTATTAGTGTCTCTTAGTGACTGTATTAATCTGTTAATATCGAAAGACGTCGTCGGTTGCATAAAAAAAGAATGAGAAACACTTCTATTTAAAGTTACTTTTTTATAATTAGTATCGTCTAAACTATCATTCACTACGGATTTTGCACCAGTAATGAAAAAATTGTTGAAGTTTTCTGCAATGCTAATGGTATCATGGATTATGACCCCATTTACTTTTATTTGTTTAATTTCATCTTTAGGCGCATTCTGTTTACTGTGGTTAATTACTGACCAGGTCGCTTTTGACTTATTGGGGGCAGTTTTAATCATGTAATCATTCTGGGATTTCTGAGTCAATTTTATTATTTTATTGAGACGTGCTGAATATGATTTAAATGAGTTCTTGTTCTGTGTATTCGGATTCTTTCTATAATTCCAAAGTAAGTCACGTTTGCGTTTTGAACATGTTTTTATGCCATTTGTTATCCATTTAGGTCGCTTTCGTGGGTTTATTTTTATTAATGTCAATGGGAAGCATAAATAGTAGAACAATGTAAATATGTCATAAAAAATGTCGAAAGATGCGTTGGGGTCATCCGCATCATATACTTCGTTAAAACTAAGGGCTTGTAGATACTCTTTGAACTTTTCAATATTTTCCTTGCTGTAGTCTCTTCTCTCAATATACCAATGAGAGAGGGAGCAAGTTTCTTTTACTGGACAGGATAACACCTGCGCTGTGTGGTCTGATAAAGCAAATTCATAAATTTTGAATTTGGACCCTCTAGCATTGTGAATGAAATTATCTATACACGTACCACTTTTTAAGCGCGTTGGTTCATTTATCGCTAGTTTAAGATTAAAGCTATTTAATAACTGTATGAAATGGGTGGAATCTTTGGTCTTTTTTAAAGTATTTATGTTAAAGTCTCCGCATAAAATCACTCTTTTCTTTGTCAAGCAAAACTCATGAAATATTGAGTTCAATTTAGCAAAAAAGTCTTCGAGATGTTGAGTACTATTTCTCGGGGGTCTATAAACACATATAATTATCAGTTTATGCAACACAAGCTCCACTGCGCAGCACTCAATAATCCCAGAGACACTATATGACTCAACTTGCCGGATAGTTTGAGCACATTGGGGTAGGTTAATCTGCTGGCGTCTAAAGAAAATGTAAAAGTTAAATAGAAAAGAGATCATAGTTTTTAGAGTGTAACAAATTACTACAGTTTATAAATTTCTACTAATTAAAAAAATGACGTGAAAAAGTGTTTGTGAAAACCTATTTATATCATTTTATATTTTTTTATCATTTTGTCATTATTTTCCTTGGTGATTATAAAACTATATAAAATATAAAGTTCCAGTACCAAGAAGACCCCCAGGTTATAATAATCAAATTCAAATTCATTTATTGAAGTGGTACATTTTACATGAAATAATGAAAAAACAAATAATTAATCCCGTAATTAATTATTAGCCGTAGTGCGGGTCGCATAGCACGGCATGCACACATTAATGACATCATCCGACGTGCTCTTGTTTCCGTCGGCGTTCTAGCTGGCCATTGAGTTTGGCACGCGACGATGGCAAAAGACCGGACAGTATGTCTTTATTCCCTTGGAAGATGGGTAGGCCTTTAGTATGGGACGCTACTTGTGTCGATACTCTTGCGCCATCTCATCTTCCTGGGTCAACATGCTGTGCTGGCGCTGCTGCTGCGGCTGCTGAGAACCTCAAGCGGCGTAAATATAGCAACCTTGTTGGTAGTTATACTTTCGAGCCGTTTGGGGTTGAAACTCTTGGGCCGTGGGGTCCGAGTGCTCGTCTTCTTTACAAAGACATCTGCAAACGTTTACTTGACGCTTCCCGTGACCCAAGGGCTGGCCTCTACTTTGGCCAGAGGCTAAGCATTGCGATTCAACGTGGCAATGCCGCCAGTCTTTTGGGCACTTTAACAGCAGGCAGCGATGCAGAAGATTTTTTTTGACGCTTTGTAGTTATTGTTAGTTTTAGTTATTTGTTTATTTTAAGTACTTGTCTTTAGATTTCGAATTAAATTATTTTTAAAAAGTCATTAAAATTAAATTAATTCCTCAAATATCTACCTTAAAGGTGAGCACTCTTAACGGAAAGCACAAGTGAAACCGGCCGCAATTCATAATTTGTCTGCTAAACGTAGTATTCTGACAATCCTTTGTAACACTTCATTCAATTCAATAAACTGTACTGTATAGTCATAATTTCAGAAGTCAGAAGACATTAGAAAAACTCCTTTCATCTCTACCTAATTATTACCTCTCCCCTAACACGTCTTGTTATAACAGTTTGTTACTTTGCAAACGAATGTATTGTAATTTTTCCTTTAATGATGTATTTAATATATTTATTCACATAGTCATGTATGGTATATATATATAGGGTGACTGGTAATTAGTGACCCATACTTAAACACGTGATTATACTCATGAATTCAAATAACTTTCCAAAAAACTTTTTTTTTATAATTTTTAACTTATAATTAATTCAATTACGCCAGTACTGCACAACGCCAACGCGAGCGGTGGGGGTGGCGGGGGAGCGTTTGACGCTAATACTACTAGTAGTATTTGCCCTTCCTCGATTGACTGGCCTGTTGGTCTAGTAGTTAGTGACCCTGACTGCTATGCCGGAGGTCGTGGGTTCGATTCCCGCCCAGGATAAGCACGATCATTTGTTCTGTGTCTGGGTGTAATTTATCTATAATATGTAGGTATGTATTTAGAAATATGTATTAAGTATGTTTATCAGCTGTTTAGTACCCATAACACAAGCTCTTAAGCTTAACTTGGGACTAAATAGCGTTGTGTGAAAAGTTGTGGAATATTTCCTGAGGTCAGACTATCAGCTGATAGATCGTGCCGATTCGTGCGTACTGAGATCGATTACAGGCGCGCGCGGTATTTTCAAACAGCTTTTTTGTAATTTTATTGTGTTATAAGTTACTGTGTATAACAAAAAAGTTTATTTGGGAAAGTTTATTGAAATCATGAATGTAATCACGTGTCTAAGTATCGGTCACTAATTACCAATCATCTTATGTATGTAAATAGTACACCACTAACTACCTGCTCATCTTTTCTTCTTCAATATCAAATCCATCCAAAGGTTGCCTGTAAGAGATCGCTTTTAGCGATAAGGCCGCCAATCGTATTACTCTACGTAGCCCTTAAAGTTATCATTTCTAAGTTTTTTTATGGTGTACAGTAAAGAGTATTCTATTGTATTCTATTATTTTCCATTTCAGAAAAAATACTTCTCGATATGAAAAGAATTTCATATCGAGAAGTATTTTTTCTGAAATGGAAGAATGAGTGAAAGCTTAATACACTTGGCCATTCAAATAGGCTATTTCCCTTCAGGGTTATTCTTATCATTGGATGCACTGGGGAATATGTTCAGGAAATAAGCATGCAGTCTTCAGTTAAAGGTGCTGATACACTATTATTCGCGTCATATAAATTTTAAATCTATGAGTGTATGTTAAGTTCGAGTTTTGTTTAGTAGATAAAAGTAGGAAGTGCAATAAAAAGTAAATAGGAACCCAAACGAGAGACTTGAGGGTTAATTCTCGTAATTAAATCATTTAAGTTTTTACCGCAATTACATTTCAGAAACAATCTTTGTCAAAAACTTGTAAATTAGACGTATTAATGACTCGATGGAAAGTAGTTTCCATGGACGACAGGCATTTAAACATCAAAGATTTTTTCTATGTTTTGCTCTTACCATGCAACTATGAAGTTGTATTAAGTTTAGTTACCTATATATAATAATAGCAGCCTGTTATTGTACCTAGAGAATCACGACCCATTGATCACGGCGGAAAATTCGAGCTGAGACGTGGAGATGATAAACATAAGCGAACCTTGTTCAATTCCAGACTTACATTATGCAAACTGTGAATAAATAAAAAAAGTAAAACTAGGTTTCCTCACGATGCTTTCCGTCACCATTATCATCAATGGATGTCTTAGATAAACTTACCTACTTCTTTAGCTTTGTTTGCTTTCATACATCATTCTAGTCATACACGCACGTAGACGCCGCGACGGTATCAACACTTTCCATACAAACTAATCCCGCCTTCGTTTACTCTACTTCGACACTAATGACGTATAGAAACGGACAGCTTTGAATGGTCGCACAAGACTAGCGCTCAATGCAATTTTGGCGCTAGGATTTTTTTTAGTTCCTGCTTGAGGCTCTGTTATATCTACTGCGATGTGTAATTTCCCAGCCAGTATTGTTTCGTCGTTAAAAACAGGATAGTGCTATTCTTACTATAGATACTAAGTATAACCCACCACACCGTCGAAAACAAGTTCGAAACTGTTCATAAATAAAAAAAAACAGCAATGAACATCGGCATCGGGCCAAATAATGTTAATTTTTTTGGCATAAGATGGCAACTACTCCTTATCAAACTAAAAAAGACAGGAATCACGTAAATTGTGTTATCAATCTCAGCGTAATCAGTGTACATAAATAAACTAATACCAATCGAATTGAAAACCCCCTCCTTTTGGAACTCGGTTAAAAACAGAAATGTCACCGAAACCGAAAAAAGCGCGGGATGAATTAAACTGTTCCAAATACAAAAAAAAAACCTATACCTAGTTCTAAAACGCTCGTCTTTTATTTCAAAAACAGAATCGTAACTTTATCGTCAGAACTATTAAAAGCAATTCATTGAATTCTATCCGGCCAGCATGGGAGCAGTGTAAAAGAGTCTTCATATTTCACGTCCCAGATTCTACGCTCCCTTTGATTCCTCCGTGGAAATGGAAGCGATTTTGTCCCATTCACCCGACATATGTGGGCTATTCAGCAGCGTGCGTTCTAAAGTACACCTTAGAGTAATGTTATAATATTTTAGAATTGGCCTGTGTGTGTTGTGTTGGTTTAAAATATCATATCAGTGGTATCACAGTAATGGGGTTTCATAATCCATACAGGCTTACTACTTAAACTTATTTACGTGGGTGTTTTTAATGACAATGCATTTTAAAGTACCTTGTACATAATTATACCAGAACCATTTGTTTGTGTGTCGGTTTGTTGCGGCTCATCTTCTATAGATACCCCTTGACCGATTTTTATTGTCAGTTAGCTGCTGTTATAAGGAGCAGTTTAAGCTGTTTTTATAATAAGAAGAAAAAATAGAAGATGCAAAAAGAATAAAATTAATGAAATTTCTCATAAACTAAGTCGCGGGCAAGGCAATGCTTAGTTTAAAATACCTACATAAACACCGGTACTTTAAATTTTATGTAAGTTTCGATTATGACGGTATATTTTTTCATATTATTTAGACGATGAATGATTGTGTCGGGAAAATATTTATAATTAAAATATAAAGCATTAATGGACGTAAGCCAAAAGCCAAAAAGTAAACTACTTAAATAAATATTTATAAAATTAAACTGCACTATATTATCATGCCTTAAATTAATTTAAATCATCACCTAAATACATCATTTCCAATACTACAGATATATCATTCGGTGAGGACATTCAAATAAAACTAAACAGCCGTTTCGCAGTAAATCTTTCAACCGGTTGAATAACTATGTGGAGAAAATACTAGTTTCAATTTATTTATTTACAAAACACCACGTCTGTATTAAGAAAGAAGGATATAAGCATTTATCTGACACGCACAGGACATGATATAAACATCTAACACTAAAGAAAAAAACGAAAACAAGGAAAATATACAAAAAAAATATTAAAAAACAAAAACCACAAAACAGTCCTGTGAGAGGCCAAAAGGCATCTATCTCAGTATTATATAGATGCCATAATATTGTATTATCTTGACCTTTCTGTGCCCGACAGGGTCCATAATAATTGTAACTAATATAATATTTACTGTAAATAATTATAATTACTAGTGGTCAGCAGCTTGCGGTTGGAATTCAATAGTTTTAGGTTTCTTTAACTAGGTAGTCTCCGATCTTTGTTATAAGTTTAAGTAGGTATGTTTTTTTTTATGTTACGTGTGGGTAAATGATTAAGGTCACAGCTCATTAGAGCCACCCGGCAGCCACTCCGCACCGCCTCGACTTCTGCAGCTAGTATTCTTTATATTAACTTGTATGGATGTACTCACTACATCAACTCCGTAGCGTCACCGGATCGCCTCGTTTGGTCGCTCTCTACGCGCGGACGGCTGTCGGACCACTCGATGACAACTCGCTGCTCGCATGCTTGCCTTGCATTGACTGCGCATTGCCAACGCGCATTGACTGGTTGACTACGAGATGTTTATTGGTGATACAATACGGCGTCCACTCGTTGACCACCAGTCGACAACGAGTGGACGCCGTGCGACGAGGCGGTGCGGGGTAGGTGCTCTAATGAGCTGTGACCTTAATCATTAACCGCACGAAACAAAAACATACCTAGTAAAACTTAAAACAAAGAGTAGATACGAGTTAAAGAATCCTAAAACTACGGTATTCCAACCGCAAACTGCTGACCACTAGTAATTATAATTATTTACATAATATTAATTAATCTGCGGTACTATCCATTGAGCCATCGGAGTTGATGCATACTCGAATATACGTTTGATATCCCACAGCAGGGGCTTAGAGGTTTGTTAATAATGTTAGCTAATTTGAAGGATTAAGTGGTTTCATCAGCAAATGTTGCATGATATTCTCTGTTCTAAATAATTAAACGTGTCAGAGATCAAAGGAATTATTTTATTTTGTATAGACTGAATATTCCTTTTAAATAAATACTTGGGTAATTTATAGTTTTAATACTTATTAAACTATCGTTTACACACGTTCGCCTCCCTGCCTTGCATTCACATCTGTATCAATACTTCCATTCTAATATTATAAACTAGCGAACATCACGGCGCGGTTTCACCCGTCAACCCGTGTAGTTCTCGTTCCCGTGAGAATACAGGGATAGAAAGTAGCCTATGCCACCCAGGGCTGTACCTTCTCAACGGAGAAAGAATTTTTCAAATCGATCCCGGGGGTCTTCAAAAGTCAAGAGTGTAATACAGGGTGTCTCATTCAAATCGGTCAGTATGGGAAAGTCTGAAACTATAAGACATACGAAGATCTGTTCTGAGGAAGCATGTCATCGATTTTAATAACAAGAAAAACTGCATTCATACATTTGAAAAAAAAATCTATACTCCGTTCGGGAATCGAACCCGGTTATTTTGAGCACCTACTAAAATAAATTAAAGTATGTGGAAACAATGCATTTTATTCATTTTAGACATCATGTTTTATACAGACATTTACTGCTTAAGACCTCCACAATCGATATCTAAATAGAAATAGTGTATGTTTTTTTTTTTAAAAAAAACCGGGTTCGATTCCCGAACGGAGTACAGATGTTTTTTTTTAAATGTATGAATGCAGTTTTTTTTGTTATTAAAATCGATGACATGGTTCCTAAGAACAGATCTTCGTATGTCTAATAGTTTTAGACTTTCCCATACTGACCCATTTGAATGAGACACCCTGTATAGGTTATTTCTAGGCAAGAGTTCTTGCCTTGACTACATCATCGCTGACCATCAGGCTGGATAGTGATCAGACGCGTGCCTATTTATAGACAGGCCAATTAAAAATTACTTTTTTTATTATAATAAAAAAATAGTTTACTTTTTTATTATAATAAAAAGTAGTTTATACAAAACAACAAATCTTTTTTTTTATAAAAAAGAAAGAGGGTTGTATAGACGAGAAAGTTATTCTGTTTGTTCGCTTCTATGTCGGTTTTCACGACCAAACGGCTGAACGGATCGTAATGAAATTTGACAAGGAGATAGATCATACCCTGAAGACAGGCATGCGCTGTAAAGTCGCTATGATTTACATAATATACCTACTTATATGTCAGGTATAATACCGCACCGGAGGCGTTCATAACCGAGATTTATGGGGGAGCTTACGTCCGAGAGCGGTGGACTTGGGGCTGATAATATCGTGATAGGAATGATGAATATCTTTGACGGCGATAGGTAGATAGAGAATATGAAGGGAGCTGTTTCTACAAGGTACTTAATTGAAATTATTGTAAACTTAAAAGGGCTTATGACTCGTAACAGTTTTCCAGATTCGATAAAGACAAATAGTTACTTTCTCATTTAAAATAATACTAGCCTAGCCTATGTGTTAATTCAGGCTGTCAGCTAGCTCCACACCAAACTTTATTAAAATCGCTCCAGCCGTTTAGACGTGAAGAAGTAACAAACATACCACGTGAGCAATTAATCGAAGTTTAGTTTTTATTCAAGGTACAGACGCCAGCACATCAAGTTACCCCAATGTGTCAAATTTTCCCAATTGAATATGAACCTTATTCCGTTTGAAATAAAGTTGAAAAACGATCAAAGAAATTTGACACATTGGGGTAACTTGACGTGCTGGCGTCTGTACATCGTCCTCACATATTATTATCTGATTATGTATGCAAAATATTTTAAAAGAGTTGGACTTGGTGTTTCGTGCAGTTTCTTTCCATGGAGTTTCTTGCACATTCTTCTCCATACGAAACTATCATTCTCTTATTTTATTTTATTTGTAAATCTGACGTTCAAAAGTGCCTGCCTGTTATACCCATAAAAGGCACTTCTGAACGTCAAACTTATTTAAATAAATATTTGACTTTGACTTTGAATCTATAAGAGGCTACTAAAGCTACATCCTGTGACGTGATAGATTGATTGGCGAAGTGGTTTAGCAATTACCTGCTACGCTACGCCGCGTCGCCGCGTCGTGTCGCGGTCTCGTGCATGGATCAAATATTTGTCTAACCTACAAGTAGTTAGTTCAAGGTTTACGTCATCGACTGTTTATGTATATGATTTGTGTTGTGTCCTATACATAAACGATGGGTGAACCCACCGGAATCAAGAAAAAAGTAGATAAAATCTTAGAATAGAATTGAACCGCCGAATAGGCCAGGCATTATAACAGCTTGTAGCTCTTTAAGTTTTTGTTTATAAGTTTTTATGATGTGCATTAAAGAGTATTCTATTCTTTTTCCTCCAATCTTCTATAAGATTCTACAAAAGAATTGTCGCAGGAGACCCAGTATGAAAAGGGTATATTATACTTACCTAGTAACTGGGTTGTGGAGATAAATAGTCGCTCCAACTAGACGCTAAAATAGTCGCATAAGCCGACTCCAATATAATGGTTATCTCTTTTAAATGTTTTTTTAGACATGTCAGCATATTAGTTTTAATCCATTTCAATCCAAAATTTTGGCCACATTCTCAAAATTTTACTTAAATTCCGGGAGGGGACGCCTTAAAAGGACATACGTTAGGTTCTTCAGAAAGGTCAGGTGCGTAGTACTCGCAACCGGCGTGAATGTATGATAACATAATTATATGAATGAACGAAGCAAAAAAAGTATGTTAGTATCGTTGCAGATGGCGCTCTGTAGTTTCTGCCTACCCCCATTGGAAAAGGCGTGAGTGTGAAAGTTATGTAGGTGTCTCAAAATTTGTATGTTCACATGTCCTATAACTATAACCATGGCTTGTATGTGTAGTATACGTGATATGTATACTGTGTAAGTATAAGTTAGTCAATGAAAATAAAAAATTAAATTTAAAATTTAAAAAACCCCCACCGCAAAAAGTAAAACATTTAAAAAGTTAAAAATAACACTTTAGCCATGAAATTTTACTTCACGTCGGGGTACCGCTTAAGTGAGGAATGTTCCTAGTACTTGTAGGTATGTAGGTACTTATTTTAACGGTACCCCGACGTTACGTAAAATTTCATGGCTAAAGTGTTATTTTTAACTTTTTAAATGTTTTACTTTTTGCGGTGGGGGTTTTTTAAATTTTAAATTTAATTTTTATTTAAAAAATTTTAAACGCATTAATTTTGTTTTATGGAGTTTACAGTTATGAGAATTTTTCAGTGCATTCTATGTAGAGTCAAATGCTGGTTAAAACGAATTCAAACACGACATATCTGCTATTATTTTGTCAAGAGTCTACCTACTGGTGTGCTGGATAGCCTGGCTGCAGCATCAGCTCATCCTGTTGCTTTCAGTGCATTGTGTTTAGAAACAAATGCTGGTTGAAATGAATCCAAACACGACATATCTGCTATTATTTTGTCATGAGTCTACCTACTGATGTGCTGGATAGCCTGGCTGCAGCATCAGCTCATCCAGTTGCCATCAGTGCATTGTGTGCAGAATCAAATACAGGTTAAAATGAATCCAAACACGACATATCTGCTGTTATTTTCCCAAGAGTGTATTAGTCTGCTAGATATCCTGGCTGCATCAGACCAAATACACCATAACGTTGCTTATTAATATTACACACATGGGTGTTTGAAATTTTAAGACACACTCATGTTCTTAAGTAAAGTTAATACCCATAGACGTCTAAAATAGCAACGGTAGCTAATACAAAAGAGCTGATAACCTTGAAACGGCTGAACCGATTTTGATAAATTATGTCTAAGAACCATCGCAAGAAACCCTGCTTTCAAATAAAAAAAACCGCATCTAAATCGGTTCACCCGTTTGGGCGCTACGGTGCCACAGACAGACAGACAGACAGACAGACAGACAGACAGACAGACAGACAGACACACACACATAGCGGTGAAACTTATAACACCCCTCTTTTTGCGTCGGGGGTTAATAAAAAAGGAAATAATTAGGAAAATGCTAGGCACATAATAATGTCATATCAGAACCAGTTTTATGGACACCATTATAATAACCAGAACATAATAATATAACAAACAAAAAAATACTCTCAGAATGCCATGAAATACGTAAACATGACAAATATTGCCGAAGAGAATCTCAACGCAAGACAGTTTGTTTCAACGAATTTGTAAAATTGTCATAGTTTATTTCCTGTATTTTATCATTCCGTGCATTTGGCTGGTGGCCACAGAGTTAAATACGTCGCCACGTCGTTGATCCTTATTTATAGCATGTTAAGGTTCATAATGGCCGGTGTAACGGCTTACATTGTAGGAAGTCAACACAAATAAGATTTATTGCCAAGTAATGTTTGGATGTGGTTATGTCTACGTTGATATGGATAATGGGTGTCTTGAATAAAGTGTGCTATGTTTTATGATCTGTTAAGAATAAATGAATACGTTTTCACCTGGTTTCCTGTAAAAAAAATTATCAGATGTTAAAGAACAATGACCAAAAGCAGTCCTGAAAAGCTGCATGTATAAAAACCAAATGAATATAGAAATTATTTGTTTATTTTTTACAAGATTTTCACTTCAGGAATTAAATTTTCGTTTCCAAAATTATGATTTCGAGATAAACAGTAAATTAACGATTGCTAGGTACATTTCCGTACCTATTGTCATAATGGACGTTTCTTTCTCTTCATTTGTTCGAGTGACGTACCTAAGTACACATCTTTAGACAAAAAAAAAACACAAAAATGATACCAAACTCATAACTAGATAAATAATTAGTAATATCGAAACCATAACGTAAAATACATATAATATATAGTATTATATGTATTTTTTTCAGAACGATAAAATACATATAGACAATATTAATTTTTGCGTTTCGTCTCACGCAGATGCAAAACTACTGACAAGCCACATGACAGACAGACGGACGGGTCGATAGGAATTCTGCAAAGCCGCTGTAAAGCCATAAAAAGCATTAATAGTACATTTTATTTTTAAATTAGCAACTGTTTTCTTGTTTTGTTTTTAATAACATCGTTGTTTTGTACCTACATGAGTGGTCTGTGGTCATTTTATAAGTTGCGAGTAGGTTAGACATTTTAAAGGTTGTCTCCATATTTGAGTGATTACTTCAAAACTCGGGTATTTATGTTAAAATGAACACTTTAATTTAATAGTATATAAAGTATAGTCTACAATAAATAAACATTTATTGAGTTTCAACTTGAGACGGATTTCTATACATCGTGTATGGTCATGTCATGATCCTTTATTCTTTAAAAATGTTGACTGCCACGTGGTCTAGTGGTCGCAAGCGCTACTGCTGAGCATGAGATCCCGAGTTCGATCCCCAGTCGGGCAAACTGATATTGAGTTTTTCTATCTGGAATTTCTCAGTAGCAGCCCGGAGTCTGGATTTGAGCTCGATTGATGGCAATAGGCTCGCCCCCTATTACATGGGACTCAAACATAACTGGCGATATGTAGGTGAACTACAACTGGTACACCTCTGCCTTATCCTTCGGGGGCGTGATGTTATGTTTTTGGTTTAAATTGATGCTCGTAGGTATTTTCTACACTGTGGTACATAATTTTAATCTGAGAATAGAACTAATTAGTGACTAATAGTCTACCGAAGCGTCCAACCTCATCCGGTGCATGCATAGACTACAGAGATGCCTTGGCGGCAGCTGCAACTGTTGGTACTGTCAATATTTTCTGTACGAACTAAGGGTCTGTACATATCTGACGGTAGATGCGTCGCGAATTATCGGTCTTGCAGTTGTAACGCCAGAACTGACAAATCTACATTAATAAAGAGTATGTATATTTTTGTGTGTGTATGTTTGTAATGTAAAGGGTGGGCTTTTTGGGGGACTATCTTATGCAATTTCGACGTTCAAAAGGTGCAATCCTCAGCCTAATTTGAATAAATGACTTTTTTTTTTTTTAGATGAAAAAACTCATAAACTCCCGTGCCGATTTTAAGAATTCTTTCACCATTGGAAAGCTCCATTCACCCTGAGTAACATAGACTACTTTGTAGCCCTGTATTACTACGGGAACGGCTACTACGCGGGTGAAACCTCGTGACGTCTGCTAGTATAAAATAAAACATACAACCTTTCACACTCAACCGATGATGCGTTAGTGCGTCGAGGTACAGGGTCGCATACGCTCGGCGCATCTTCTATTGGAGAAGTACGTCGGTACCTACTTATCCAATGGAAGATGCGCCAATAGCCTATAAGGGCTGAAACTGCGTTAAGCGGGTACCCGCTCGGTTTCATACAAAAGTGTTTTGTGGCGGGGACCTGCGCGGGTGTCCGTCACGGGAAGGCGCGCCCCGCACCCAAGCAACGCGGCCCGAAACTAGCGAAATTAATAAAAAAATAAATTAAATTGTTGAACTAGTGACACTGCGTGAATAAAACAATCCGGACACCGCGACGGGTACCCGCGACAGGGACCGTCGTGTTCCTACGGAGCCCGACCGAGTGTCTTAACGCAGTTTCAGCCCTAAGACTGTCAAGAGTCAGTGCGCGTCACAGTACACCTGGGGGTCGAGTCTGCTATTGCAATCGTGTCTCAATGACCGGTCAATGATCAATTTTTGACGTATAACGTCAAACTTATGACACATTTCCCATACAAAAACTGTCAAAGTTGTAAAATATTCGATCAATGACCGGTCATTGAGACACGATTGCAATAGCAGACTCGAGACCCTGGTTGTTCGCTTCATGCAGTACACGGTAATCCTTTGTCTGTGGCAGCAGAAAGCGCTACTTATATATACGCGTATATAAATATTGTGCACGTGGAGTTGTCTCAATTAATTTTACCTAATAATTATAATGTCTCTAGACAGCATAGTCTGCGTTTCGTTCCAACTCCCCTATACTATAATACCGCGTGCGAGTATATAATATTATGTTGACGATTCTCCACACGCTCTTGATTACCCTCTCTGGATTGGATGTTTTGGAATGAATGACAATGTAATGTAATATTTACGGTTCTGTGAAAATCATAATAATTGTAGGATTAATTTTAATTAGTGTTAATAACCAATTCGCTTGACGAAATATTTGATAATATCAAAAATAAACTACATAAATTTTACAACTTTCACACAGTCCCAAGCTTTTGTTATGGGTAATAAACCACTGACTTATACATTTCTAAATACTTACATATAATAGATCCAAAGAGATTTAAAATACTATAGAGCGGGCATGTCAAGAAAATGTCATAGAAAAACTTTGACCCCATGTCTCAGTAACGCCATCTAGAATAATATATATTATGAAAATTGGAGCGCCAGCGGAGCGTACTACAAAAAACTCATAGACTTGTATCCAGCAGGACATACTTTTTCGGACGAAAATTTTGATTGTGATGTCCGGTCTATAGGTATTGATTGTCTTTGCATAGATCAATTGGTTTCGATCCGCCGGCGCAGCGATTCTATGCTCTATGGACGCCCTGCATTAATTAGTGTACTGCATGTAGTTGGCCAGTGTTTGTGGTGGCGATCGATTTGTTGGATAATTATTGTAGACAGGATGTTGTTCTAAAATGTTTGAATTGCAAAGTTCCTGGTTTGTTTTATGATGATGGAATGTAAATGAGATATGTGTGTCAACTTCCAAAATGAGTTTAGTTTGTAAGTTCCGACAAGGAGTTATTGAACCAATTATCACGTGTCTCCTAACGCTTTGCACTGACCTACATATAATTATTCTGGTACGTACAACGCGTGTAACCAAAATGATTGCCAATATGCATAAATTACAAGCATCTATACCCTGAAATCCGATCCTAAGACGACCCACTAACCGCGACTTTTAATATAACAAACGGATAGGACTAGTGGCCAGTAACTATAAAAATATAACGAGGAAAAAGAATTCGTAATTTGAAAAAACAATTAAAACTTAAAAAAAAAAATTAAAAAAATAATGTAAATAAAATTGCTGTCACTCTCCGCACAAATTCATAATAGAAAATAACTACTCACACAGACACAGGTCGATTAGTCGAGTTTAGTAAGCTCCGCTGCCGCATGCCACTCCAAATTTGCCATCACTAATTTTATTCACGATCACTTTGATAAAGCACTAATTACAGAAAGCATCGAAGATGTATTACATGCACTTACAAAATAAAACTAACTAAAACAAATCAAAGCGTCCTTTCTTTAAATTAGGAACTAGTTAAGTCCACAAAAATATCGGTCGCGGAAGTTTCACAAAACCTTTACTCGCACAAGAGTGTAGGTAGGTTGGCACATTTAATCTATAAATGATTTTGAGAAACTACCCACATAGCGGGTGGAAGACTAGGCGCGCGCGCCGCCTGCGTTGAAACAAAAGGATATTTTTGCTGGTCACATTCTAATAGTATTATTCTTTTTCACTTTAATAACAATGATGGTTTTTTCGTACAGGTTACACGAAAATGGAAAAAAAAATGGAAATAAATCAGTTAATAATGCCTGTGGTTTATTTGTTGACATTATTAGTATATTGATGGAGGTCCATCCATAGTGCAAAAATTAGGATAAAATAATATCTTTGGTCGCTGTAAAACATATACAATTATCATTTGTAACACTATCCTCGCATTCCCATTGTCCGTGAAAGCTAAACATCTTTACGGGTAGTAAGATCTGACTCTAAGTTAATGTATTCCTCAGTACTGGGCGATGTGGTCCCTAAGCGACAAAGCCCTTTATTAAAAAAACAAAGTCTTCCAAAAATAAAAACGCGAATCTGCAGTGATATTCTGTAAGAACACCTCGTGAAAATGTAGGTGAAGTGAAAACTATTTCAGCTGTCATTCCATACTAATGCTTGCCAGTGACAGTTCGCTTCACTCAAGATTTAACACGAGGTGACTTTTACTAAAACGACTGGCTGAATACACGCCACGCTATGTAAAAAAAAAACTCTTAAGAACATTTTAATATTCCTAGTCCCTGCACAGTTGGTTGTGGAGCCAGTTTCTTTGACATCTAAATTCACAAATATCTAGTTGAGACTTCCATGCAGTACATGTTATTCATGCTGAATTTGAGGTTCTCTGTTTAATTACGCAGTCACCAACTTATCAGCCTCTACTTGGACATAAAATAAAGCAGTTTATAAAAAGAAACCCTTTGGACGTACCACGAAATTATCCAAAATAGACGGGACGGTCTATGTGTTAAGATTTTTTATTACGTACACGCTAGATGGCGTTGTTAGTGGGTTAAGCGATTATCTACTGCACTGCATGTTACAGTATGCGATTCTCGGAACAATTATTTTTAAGACTTATAGGTGTGACTGTTTGCTACTGTAATTGCGTATTAGAAAGTTGCCATACACAGGACAAGTTTCCTGTGTCTGGTGACGTTTTTAAAAAAACAGGAAAATAAAAATGGCAGCCAAACCAAATGTCAAATGATTGAACTGTGACGTTGTCATTGTTGTTTTGACAGCCGGGCCGTAAGTTATTAAAGAGATTACTGGCTGTACTTCTTTAACATTAAATATTGTCAAAATTTGCCAATTTCGACTGTGACATAAAGGTTTGCATTAGCAAGCAAGTGGACGTGTGTCCCATTTGCTCTTCATACACAAGCATGTTTAGCTCCAAAGATCTTTTATTTTTTTGTCGATGAAGCAGAAAAATAACATTCCTGCAGTAAGCATGACACATCACAAAAATAATACAAGTTAATGCCAAACTGTATACTCATTATTATAAGTATTATTTCCGTAGACAAGTCAAATAACGAGCAAGAACGGTCCAACATTTGAAGCCAAATTGCTTTGTTTATTATTTTAATGTTTCTATTAATCATTCAGCATTGTAAACATGTTATATTGCAATGAGTATGTCGTTAATTGTTTTCATCTTCTTAATATTATGAAAGCGATGTTTGTTAGTCTTTCACGCAAAAATTAAATGGATTTTATTTAAACTTTACAATAATATACCTTATACATCATCAGAATAACACATAGGCGAAGATTATATTGTATGTATAGAATGAGATGACCAAAATATAACGTTAAGTGTAAAGAAAGAAGGAAAATTTCTGCCATTTGAGAGCTATTCTGGCGTACTAATCCTGCGCATACGAAGTCGCGGGCACCAGCTAGTTAATTATTAATCTTTGACAGCCGTTACGTGCAGTCTATACCCCGAAAGTATGACAACCCAGTTTACCCTAGGTCCTTATCGTGTTCCTCAGTAATTGGGTTGATGAGGTTCGAAGTAAAACATTGATATTCACGTTTATCCTGTAAGAAGCTGACCCTAGATAAAAAAAAAACGGGCAAGAGCGTGTCAGGCCACGCTCAGTGTAGGGTTCCGTAGTTTCCCGTCCGTCACAATAAGTGTTCAAAATGCATGCATATACCAACAATTATACTACAAACTTAGTCCAGAAATTATTTTGTACAACTTTTTGTCTTTTTTGTACAAAAACTGTTGTTTCCATCCAAGATCAAAATAATTTTCTTAGAAAGTCCATATAAAGTTCTACATTTTAGATTTTTTTTATATTTTCTAAACTTATGGTTCAAAAGTTAGAGGGGGGGACGGACACATTGTTTTTTACGTTTGTAGCGATTAAAAAAAAAAACACTTCCCACTTTACATTTAGGGGGGCTACCCTAATAAAACATTTTTTTCCAATTTTTGTTTTACCACTTTGTTGGCGTGATTGATACACATATTGGTACCAAAGTTCAGCTTTCTAGTGGTAACGGTCACAGAGATTAAGCGAGGACGGACAGACAGACATGGCGAATTTCTAAGGGTTCCTAGTTGACTACGGAACCCTAAAAAAGTGTTTATTTGGAACTTAAGTTAAATTAATTACTTTTTACTTCTACCGAACAACAGAGCAGTTGGAGCAGTTGGTTGTTCGGAAAAGGCTAGGCAGATGAAGATTAAATTTGGATCAACATTCAGAAAGGAAACGAGCTGATTACCACGGTTGCTGTAAGCGCATTGGTTATAATTACAGACTTATTTATTGTCTATTAGTGAACTTTTTCTTACATTGTTTTTTTTTGCCGATGTCGTTGATGTGTAAAGCAAACTAAGTAAGTTAGTTCAGACGTTAGAACATCAAGTTTTTTAAAACCGACAAATTTTGCCAACTAATCTTTCCTCTTTATACTAGAAGTGGGTATAGATAAACTGTTCTTCTAACATATCAGACAGACGTGTTGCTGGGGAGTTTGTTCCGCCACTTCTTCTTCCCAACAAAAACATTAGGAAGTGGCGAAGGTCGGGCGTTTTGGGGGACTGTCTTATGTAATTTTTGACGTTCAAAAAGTGCTGATCCTCAGCCTAAATTGAATAAATGACTTTTGATTTGATTGATTTGATTTGAGATAAATCATTGTATCATCACATTAAGTTTGGTATTATGTTTTAAACTATCATGTAAGACTCTTGAGTGTGCGTCATTATTTTTCATTAGAGTTTCATAGTTTAACTAAATCTACATACAAGAATAAAATGTTTACCTAATATTACATAAGCATGCTAATGATGGAAATAATCGTCATTATAATGATCCAGGAAATAATTCAAACAAGATAAACTTGATGCATTCAAAATGTTATTGTCAAAACAGTGCCGTAATTTCTTCCTGGTTTGTTTATAATTTATACGCAAGTGTTTTCGCAAAATTATCTGTTTGTGTGCATTTTCCTCGTCAGACCTGCAAAAAAAAGTGTAAATTAAAAATAAAAATAAATATTCCACAACTTTTCACACAACGCTATTTAGTCCCAAGTTAAGCTTGATAGCTTGCGGTTTGGGTACTAAACAGCAGATAAACATACTAATATATGTCTAAATACATACATATTATAGATGAATTACGCCCAGACACAGAAAAAATGATAGTGCTCGTCACACAAACATTTGTCCTGGGTGGGAAACGACCTCCAGCATAGCAGTCAGGGTCACTAACTACTAGACTAACAGGCCAGTTGAAGTGTGAATCGTTTGAAATTAAATGTATTATGCTAAAATACTTTTGTTTTAATTTTTAAATCCATAATTCCTTTTCTTCACGTGACTAGAAGGCTGGCCTTTATTTCGGTCAGAGAATCAGCATTGCCATACAACGTGGCAATGCACCCAGTCTTCAGGACACTTTTCCCGTAAATTTTTTGAAGCCCTAAAATTGTTTTACTTTTCTTTTGTTTGTTTATTTTTTAGGTATGTACAGACGCCAGCACATCAAGTGGCAAATTTCTTTGATCGTTTTTTAACTTTATGTCAAACAGAATAAGGTTCATATTCAATTGGGAAAATTTGACACATTGGGGTAACTTGATGTGCTGGCGTCTGTACATAAATAGTTGTAAGTTATTAGATACTAGCAGACATCCCGCGGTTTCACCCGCGTAGGTCCCGTTCCCGTGGGGGAAAAAAAAGTAGCCTATGTCACCCGGGGATAGTGTAGCTTCCCAACGGTGAAAGATTTTTTCGAATCGGTTCAGTAGTTTCGGAGCTTATTTAATGCAAACAAACAATCAAACATTTCCTCTTTATAATATTAGTATAGAAGTATAGATATAGATATTATGTTTAAATATTTTAAACATAGTTGAAATAAAGCATCATTTCAAAATGACACGTCAACATTTTTTTTTAAATTGAAATGCAGTGCACATGCTATATTACCCGCAGTGCACTGGTATTTTTATTTTGGCCTTTCTAGCTTCGCACACGTTCTTTTCTTTACATATTATTATAGTTTTGGTTTCTGTCATTATAACTATTTCCGAAGCATGTCCAATATAGCCTTTCCTTTTCTTTATTTGAGGTTTATTTACGTAGTTGTAACGATTTTACAGCTTGATTTAGAATTTTATAATAATATGCGCACACATTATTCACACGGTGTGTTTATTCCCACACACATTATTCTCTTGTAACTAAATGTAATCGAGCAAAAAAAATACAATTTATAAGTTAATCAAATCGAAGTTTCTCGAAGCAAACTTCAAATAACACGTGTAACCTAGCAAATAATAGAAGAGCAAAATAATTGACTCGAGTATTTGCACACAAGGTTTGTTCAAATAACTCGTGTTCGTGAAAGATTGCAATATTTTCACAGGTTGCCTTTTCTCTGCTTATAAACCCTTCTTTGTATTTATTCAGGACCATAGAGTAGGGATGTCGAATTGTCAAAAAGTACCGATACATATACTATATCCATAATTTAAATTGTTTTGTTGGTGAGACAAGCCAAGTGTGTGTACTTTTTTAAGGGTAGGTACTAAATATAATATACTGATGAGCTAAGGTGATTTCTTTATAGGTTTAATAATACGAAGCAAAATAAATTACCTACATAATGAATTAGCTTTGTGTTACGTTTTTGAAAACGTGTCTTTATTTAGAAATCGATTTATTGAAATGTCGTCAACAAACATCGGTAAATCAATAGGACATCGATGTAATTCAAAAAGCCTTTTTTTTTTTTTTTTTTGTTTGCGCTGGGAAAAAATGACAGTTACGCATACCCGCCCATCGGGGTTGGGGGGGGTATGTGGGACTCCCCGGTTTACCGCACCGGTATACCCACTAAAACAACCCAGCGTTTTTCCCGCTTCGTCGTATTGGCGGGGGACTGGGAATCCAGCATAGCCGTCACGTCCAGTCCCCCGCCGACGATTACCCCGCTTGGCTTCCCCGAAGGGACCGACTAAGGTGGCGACGGGTGCAATGCGAGCGCAGGCGCCCCCGCGCCTGACGCCGCCCATCGCCTCCGTGTCAAGCCTACCGCAAGTTACTCAACCCTAGATTCGTAAACATATTCGACAGCTGAGGCTACTGCAATATTATTTTAACTTTGTTCGTAAGTTCATCATTAATGATGAAGAGGGCTGTCTGTAACGATTAACATTCTTGGGCTTATTTTTTTATTACTGGTTATCATGCCATCGTTTCTACCCAAAAGATCTCGATTGCGGTATGAACTTGAGGTACCAGGTCCAATTTTTTGAACCTAGTACCACAAGCTCATACCGTAGTGAAAATTGGACCTGGAAAACGTCCAGAACTAAAAAATAACGCTTTTCTTTTGTTTCTCAGCAGCAGCCCGGACACCCTACATCGCGATTTCAAAGTTATCCGCGCGATGGGACGTATACTCGTACAAGATGCTGACAACAACCGTTGGGCAGTAGTAGCCCACCAGAAATAACACTCGGCTGATCGGATAATCCTACCCCTTCTATGGGAACCTTATACCCTGTTCTTCGTACTGCTATAGTGTGTTTCAAGAAATTAACTCTTAAAGACAATTACAAAAATTGTGTAAAGCTAATGACTGTTGACCTTCGTTTACATAGTAATAAAAACCTACAGTCGTCCGACGAAGCCGTCTAGACAGGGCAATCGTGCGGGGTGTGAGGGGCGAACCGCGGGAAAGCTGCTCCCGAACTGCGAACAAAACGATGTTCGTAGTTCGGGAGGTATTGTTCAGGGCTAACACGTTTAGAAGTTGTCGGCATTTTTCCAGAGATCATAAGCGTCGTACTACTGTATTCATATTTATACTGTGGTCATGGTTAGTTTGGTAAAACAAACCCGATGTAAGTGCCAAAAACAAATACAGGATGTGCAAATATGTACAAGTCATGAGACTCTTCATTAGGGAGCTTAGGAGTTTAAGAACTTTAACCTAACTTCAGAGGTGAAGAAGCAATAAGGTTTGAGAAGCACGCGGGTGTGCTAAGTACTTAAAATGTTTGAGGTCAAAGCCATGAAACTAGTACCTACCGACAATGATATAAAGTAAAAAGGTGAAGATAGATTACCTAAACAACATTCGATCTTCAAAAAACAGCACACTAACGCACGCACGCGTCCGTTGACGGCGCGACGCGACAATAAGGTCAAGTGTGGCCAGTTAGCCACATTCTAACGTGTCGCTTGCTAAGCGCTAATAACCTATCTACGCCTTTTTACCTACTTATAATATCATCGATCACCGAAGTAATACTAAGTAATCAATCTAAATTGTGGTGTACTTGAGTAGAAAGCCCATCAACAGTTTCTTGATTTTAGCGACAGCATCCAATATTCCACATCCAATATTATGCTCATAATACGTTATTTACGTTATTAACACGTCTTTCATTATTTTTCTTCATATACAGGGTTATGTGTAACACACCAACAACCTCGCAGGAGTAGATTACTAACATCATAAACAACAACATTTGTTATACGAATTTTTTGAAAACAGACAAAAAAAAACAACTCTCCATACATATATCCGAACAGTTGATTGAGTTTTGTATGGAGAGTTGATTTTTTTTGTCTGTTTTCGAAAAATTCGTAGAACAAATGTTGTTGTTCATGATGTTAGTAATCTACTCCTGCGAGGTTGTTGGTGTTTTACAAATAACCCTGTATACAAACACTTCCTTTACAAGTCATTTTTTACCTAGACGCCTATCTGACACCTATATTTCATCAGTTATGTCCCATGAAATAAGGGGCGAGCTGTTGACAGCACTAGGGAAAAAACTAAATAAGGTTTAACTTGACCCGAGGATCGAGCCCGGTACCTCATGCTTCACAGTAAAGCTTGCCATCACAAGACCAGCGAGGTTGTTAAACGTTCATCACATTTACCAATTAACAGCTCTTCATTGGCAGAATATTTCAATCAGAAATCCTTCAGAAAAAATGGTTAAGAAAGATATATTTTTTTCTGGTCAATGGGACCACAAAGAATAAACTGAGATATTCTCTTTAATTTAAATGACAAGGTCTTTTGTCTTTCACCCATCTATGTAAAAAATAAAGAGCGTTACCAAACAGAACATACATCAGATATTTTGACAACTGTTCCACAAACGAACGAATAACAAATAAATTCATTCGCAAACAAGAGTAAAGTTTAAAATGGCGATGTTTTGACAGATAACGATAAAGATATGTGGTGCACGAAATTGAAAATAAAAACGTCTTGATTATGGAATATGGACGAATGGAAACGCTCACAATTTTATTTACCAGAAATAATAGTTCGATTGACAAATAATAATAATAATTTATTAACATAATTAGATCATAATTTTAACATTGGCCCCAAACTAGGCAAGCCTATATCCTGGGAACCAATTTCGTAAATAAATAAGTTATACAATAAAAATGAAAATAGAAACAATATTCAAACAAAACCAAAGAGATTTAAAATACTATAGAGCGGGCATGTCAAGGAAATGTCATAGAAAAATTTTGATCTCATGTCTCAGTAACGCCATCTAGAATAATATATGAATATTGGAGCGGCAGCGGAGCGTACTACAAAGAACTCATAGACTTGTATCCGGCAGGACACACTTTTTCGGACGAAAATTTTGTTCGTGATGTCCGGTCTATAGGTATTGAATGTCTTTGAACAAAGCTAAATACCTAATTCAAGTATAAACGCCGTGCTAAGATGTGTAACTGTATTGTAAATAAGAGCGTAGTAAATGTGTAGTGTGTTGAATTGATTGTGTGTAAGAGTGAGTATGAGGTGTAAAAAGTGAGGGGGAGTGGGTGATTAGATTTAACAATTTCTTGTTTTTTTTTGTTTGTTGAATTGATGCATTTCTTTAAATTGAAGACAGTTTTCACCTTTTATTTAGACCACGAAGAAGTTAACGGAATTTTCTCCTTTTATTTTGACCACGAAAAAGACAGTGGGATGACTTGGAAGTCTTTCTTGAGAATTAGGAAAAGTTGGCGCTGAATCGCGACAGATGGAGGAAAATGATCCCGGCAGGCCTTTGCCCAGCAGAGGGACAGTTTAGGCTAGGAATAATAATAATGAGTACTTACTAAAAAATATACATCAATCTGACATTGTTAGACAAGAAATATGTACTATGCCAACAAATGGATTGAAATAACACCGCCTTGCCAAAACCAATGCGCAGTAGAATAATTATCGGCCTGACAAAGGATTACTTATTCATTTCTTCTTGCCAAAGAACTTAGTTGTGGCCTTTTCAGTCACCTAAGATTTCTATTCAGTGTGTGTAGCATAAAACTTTATGAAATAGAGAATAACATGTAGGTACGTATTTTTTTTGTAATTTGTTTCTACTAGTTATGACATTACTAAAATTGTGGTTTCTCTCTTACAAAAACCTTTTGTTTAGAGTTATCTATTTATATACTAGGTAGCACTGTGCGTCACTCTTGACGAAGTCTTCTGATAATGTAATGTAGTACCACAGTCTAAAAACCTACAGTCATCCGACCAAGCCGTCTAGACACGGCAATCGTGCGGGGTGTGAGGGGCGAGACCACGGATATCTATGGGCGAGACGCTTCGAAGCCGCTCCCGAACTGCGAACAAAACGATGTTTTTTTTTTTTATATATTATAAACCAGTGCTTGACTGCAATCACACCTGATGGTAAGCAGAGATGCAATCAGTGATGGTGAAGTGCACTAGTTTGTTAAGAGCCTATTCACTCTAGCCTTGAAGACACCTAAATTATAATCGGACGGGAAAACCGCAGCGGGCAAGTTGTTCTAGTCCTTCGATGTACGCGGTTTAAACGACGAAGCGAAACGCTTTGTCCGAATCGTGAGAGTGCCAACGATGTAAGGGTGGAAATTCGCCGTACGCCGGGTTGTCCGATGGTAGAAAGGTGATGGCCGAATCAAGTCATGTAATTCCCGTGCACACTCTCCAAAATGTATCCTATAGAAAACCGAAAGGCTAGCTATCCTACGCCTATGCTCAAGGCTTTGCAGATTGGTTCTAACCAAATCTGGGTCACCAATAAGCCTCTTCGCACGCCTCTCCACTGAGTCCAAAGCTGCTAGATGACATCTGGCAGCACCAGCCCATATGTGGCTGCAGTACTCCACACACGAACGGACCTGTGCTTTGTATAACATTAGAAGATGACCAGGGTGTGAAGTACCGCCGGACCTTTGCGAGAACGCCGAGTTTAGCAGCAACCTTGGCTTTGGACTCAATGAACCGCCCAAAGTTTAGGTTTGAGGAGATTTCAACTCCCAAGAGCTGAAGGCGGTCGGTGCACTCCAAGGATACATTTTGAAAAGCAGGAGCTATGGTGAACGGGCTCCTTTTGGCGGTGAACAGACACGCCTGTGTTTTGGCGGCGTTGAATCCTACAAGATTTGCTTCGCCCCATTTGGAGACTGCCTGAAGTGAGGCATTCGTACGCTCGATTAAAGCCTCCCTTTCGGACTGGATTACGTCCTTACTGGCCCGGGTACTCGGAAGATATCTCTCTACTACTGTGCTGTCGTCTGCATACCCATAGATACCGGGCATTAGCAGATCGTTAATATGCAACAGGAAGAGAGTTGCAGAGAGAACAGACCCCTGAGGAACACCGGCGTTAGTCGTCTCTCGTTCTCGTTCTCCGATGAGCATCCGTCGACAACAACTCGGAGAGACCGTTCGTAGTTCGTAGTTCGGGAGGTATTATTCAGGGCTAACGGCGTTGGTCCAGAGATCAAAGGCGTCGTCCTACTGTATTAATATTTATACTGTGGTAGTACCTACACAGTCATGTTGCAGACTGAATGAGCAATAATGTTCTATTCACAGTGAGCCCTTATAGTAAATGCAACGTAAGCTGAACTTTAAATCATTAATAATATCTACATGAAAGTGTAGTGTGGCTTAAGTATTCTCAACACGGCGGCGCCGGCGTTAGAAATAGTTAGACCGGTATATTAACGCTTTGAGAGTTTAGCAGTTAATAGTTGTCTTACATAAAGGGTGTGTGGGAGATAGATTACACACGTAGGTTTAATAAATGTTATTATTGATGGCCATTGTTGACTTAAAGTTCTTTCTCTGAAATCTTAGATATAATAATATACTTGGCGATACCGTTAAAATAAAATCAAATCAGTTTGTTTGAAGTCTGTCTATGAAAACAACATTTTGTTATTGAAGTATAAGAATGAATGTTATTTTATTTGTAGTTAGTTTTAGTGTTCGTAATTATTTATTTAATTGTAATTCGTTTTAATATCTAGTTTTGATATAATTTGAATTTGAAATTAAGTGTTTAACTCTTTAAATAGTTATGTTCTTGCCCAGTTCGTCTGCTGCGGGACCGGTGAGTGGAAATATCTCCCTATCCCTTTCCGCAGCCTCCTTTTGCGAGACGAATGTTTCCTCCTTTAGCCTGACTAACCTTTTTAGGGTTCCGTAGTCAACTAGGAATCCTTATAGTTTCGCCATGTCTGTCTGTCCGTCCGTCCGTCCTCGCTTAATCTCTGTGACCGTTAGCACTAGAAAGCTGAAATTTGATGCCAATATGTGTATCAATTACGCCGACAAAGTGGTAAAATAAAAACTGGAAAAAATGTTTTATTAGGGTAGCTCCCCTATATGTAAAGTGGGAAGTGATTTTTTTTTTTAATTTCAACCTTAACGTGTGACATATTGTTGGAAAGGTATTTATAAGTTTTAGGGGTTTAAAACAATAATTTTTAAGTAATGTTTAAGTAATCGCACCAAACATAAAAAACAATGTGTCCCCCCATCCCCCCCCTCTACCCCCTCTACTTTTGAACCATAAGTTTAGAAAAAATTAAAAAAATCTGAAATGTAGAACTTTATAAGGACTTCCTAAGAAAATTATTTTGAACTTGATGGAAACAACAGTTTTTGTACAAAAAAAACAAAAAGTTGTACAAAATAATTTCTGGACTAAGTTTGTAGTTAAAAAAAATGCTAGCATATACAATTAATATTATTATTATAATCGTATATGCTAGCATTTTTTTTAACTTCGTTTACATATTCTACAGAGCCCTACACTGAGCGTGGCCCGACACGCTCTTGGCCGGTTTTCTTTTTTTGAGGGGTGGAAAATCCTCATGGATGTCCCCCGCCCGGGGAGGCGGCGGACGTCCCCGAGTCCGTCGCCCTTGAATCCATTCAAGGCGGCTGGAAGAGCGCGTTATCCGCCCTTCGCCTGCACTCGGTACGTCTGCTGCGGGACGGGTGAGTGGAAATAATCTCCCTCTCCCTTTCCGCAGTCTCCTTTTGCGTGACGAATGTTTCGCAGAAGGACACCACCGCGTCCCAGGACTCATCGCTGCCGACCATCTTCTCGACCACGGCCGGCAGCGACAAGTCACTGCCTATTCCTTAGACAAGGGCACGGCGCGGCTCCTCCTAATGCCAGATAAAACTAACCTAACCTAGAACGAGGGTGACTATTGAGAGATGACGACTAAAAGAGAAAGATAGCAGAAGATACATTGTCAACCTCTGATAAATTGGGATGACAACATAGCACCACGCCTGTTAATCCCTAAAAGCTATGCAGAGGAGTACAAACAAAGTACATCCACATTTTGCAAAGCCATGTAATAGAGAGCACGACTCAATCGTTGTTATCAATCGGGCTCCAATCCAGAGTTCAGGTCGCTACTAAAAAATTCCAGATGGATGGAAAAACTTAATAACTAGACGAATGACCAGAATAATACTTTGTACACTAAATATTGATAGTCTCACTTAAATTGTAAGATTAGACTACGACGTACTATACACGGTAGTCTTTAAACTACAAGTTCTACACTTAACATGAACAATTAGAGACACTTGTGTTTGTACAGAGACACTCGGTGTATATGTATACACTGAGTGTACAGTGGATAGTGTCCTAGTCTAACCTTGCCATTACAGTAGCTAGTTGATGACAGGAGCGCCTCCATCAACTATATGAATTGGTACACATAACCCAAGCACAGGGTTACACACACATCGCTCAAACTATTAGTTGCCAATTACTTTGTGTAACACGACACGTTCGTAAAGTGACGCTACGTCTGAGACTGCAGACCGAAACACCCGAGGGTAGGATCGAATAACAGTTAGCAACAAGCTTACGGAACTGACGCATTTCACTTTAATATTTCGATGCTCAGGGAATTCTGCCGAACGATTCAGTGAAAGTCAGTGCATGAAAACGTGAGTGAAGTAAACTGTCAAAATTCTCTAGCATTGCTATGAAATGACAGTTCAATACGCATTCACTTCAGCTACATGTGTACCTACGGGGTGATTTTTACTGAATAGCTTTGTATTCTGACTGAGTTGTATGGATATAGTGCTAATACTCTTACAAAATTACTGAAAAAACAGTAGGGTTTCCTTTTTACAATTTTAACTGCGGAACCATAAAAATGCATAGGTTAATAATATTTAATTGTCTGTCATTTCATTGGCATTTATGCCTCATCACAATGACTGTGCAATTAATAAGAAATAGGTAGGTAGCTATTCTTAGAACGCATAATAATTAATTATTAACCTAAGGACACCGCACCATGAATACCCGTTTTTGTAGCGCTGTCCCACTTGTCGAGCGATTCTAATATAGTCTTGGAGGTTCTGGTCGATGACTTATAATAATAATCCTACTAATATTAAAAACGCGAAAGTTTGTGAGTATGGATAGATTTTTTTTTTTTTTTTTATATATTCCACAACTTTTCACACAACGCTATTTAGTCCCAAGTTAAGCTTGAGAGCTTGTGTTATGGGTACTAAATAGCTGATAAACATACTTATATATTTCTAAATACATACATATTATAGATAAATTACACCCAGACACAGAACAAATGATCGTGCTCATCACACAAACATTTGTCCTGGGTGGGAATCGAACCCACAACCTCCGGCATAGCAGTCAGGGTCACTAACTACTAGACCAACAGGCCAGTCAAAGATGATGGATGGATGTTTGTTACTCTTTCACGTTAAAACTGCAGAATGGATTTTAATAAAATTTGGTATGGAGTTAGCTGACAACCTGGATTAACATTAAGGCTACTTTTTATCCCTGTATTCCCACGGGAACGGGATCTACGCGGGTGAAACCGCGGGACGTCTGCTAGTACAATATAATAATAGTGTAGTAGTAATAGACAACTGATAAATATACAAATTTCTAAATATATACATAATAGGTAGACACCTAGACAGAACAATCATCGTGCTCATCACACAAAAAAATATCTTGAAGGAGAAATTGAACTCACGATAGCAGCATAGCATAGCAGTCAAGGCTACTAGAGACAAATTAATCCTACTGATATCCTGTGAAAGTTTGTGAAAATGGCTAGATCTTTGGATATTTGAAATTTCTTTTTTGATAATTATAATTATTATGTTACTCAACCACGCGAAAATCATTGAATAAGTTTGGATGAAAATTAGCACATACAAAGACCATTAAATTCTGGAGTGGCGTTGGAACGCTTCCCACAAGGTGGACCGAAGACTTGGTTGAGGGTCGTAGAAATTCAATGGATTCGTTCCGCACAAGATCGTTGTGGCAACACTTGGGGGAGGCCTATGTCCATCAGAGGACGTCTTTCAGCTGAATGATAATGATGACACACCGATGGGTAATACATACGCACCTGACCTTTCTGAACAAAATTAATTCTTAATAGTTAATCATAATAAGACTTCATTAAACACGCTTGTAAATGTGTACAATAATGATGCAATCAGTAGTTTCATACTGTAGCAATGATATTGTTTTAATTAATGAAAACGATAGAAGTGTCTAGACAAGGCTATATAATCAATTAGAGAAAAATGTGAAGTAAATGATGATAGAATGTTCATGTAAAATTAATGTTGACTTTTTCAGTACAAGGATTTTTATCCATATTCAGTTAGTCAATTGTTTCATGAATAAATAAATTAAATTAATTTCTCACAGCAATCCGAAACTGTTTCTCTGACACAACATGCCAGAGAAACATACATTTTGAATTACCCACGTGGTTCAGCAAAAGCGTGTCATAGAACACCCACATTTCGTTCCCGTAATGATAAAGTGAGCGAGGCGAGCATAATGCCATCGACCGGGCTCGAATCCAGTATCTGAGTTGCTATTGAAATCCAAATAGAAAAACCAAATACTGAAATCGAACCACGGGTATAACCAATTAATTAGAAATTGTGCTATAATTGTCACTTAAAGTTTTTTTATTTATGCCTATCAATTTTGAAAACTTTATGCTAGTATCAAATCAGCCAAATCCGTTGAACCATTCTCTTTCATAAATTGTGGTAATCGTTTTCTTATGGCGTGTTAAATATAAATGATATTCTCATCGTCTTTAAGTAAATAATTCTCTAATAAGTAATAACCAATTTTATCCGCGTCAGAATCGAACGTCACATAAATATTTTTACAAAACATCCATACAGATGTTTATTTATAAACATTTATATAATAAACGGCAGCGTAAATAGAAATTCGTTTGCAGTTTATTATTTTTGTTGAAAGAGTTCTTTGTAATAATGACGAAGTAAATTTATCTATGATCTGTAAACAAAACATAAGAAAGATATAAAAGTTTAAAAGAGTAACCTGCCGCAAAAATAAACAATGAAATCATATTTACTGACATAAAAATATTTTGTAGCACAAACACTATTCGATTTTAGAATAAAAACAAAGACATTCAATACTACTGCAGACCTACTATTATTATAAAATTAATTGAATGACAGTGACTTTTCACAAATTTTGTGCAAAATACATGTTTCTAGAACAAAATAAATTAAGTTTTTCATTAAGTAGATTTAATATTTTACCACAAATTTTATTCTTGAATCGTTCGTTGAATAATTATAATTTGCTAAGTCAATTTACGACTGTAAAACTGTGCAAATATCATCTCATTTACATTGAATGGCCAATAATACCTACTTATGCATAAAATTAAATTTCTTATTTCTTTGTTCAGTTGCTATGTTTGGAAGGTAAAGCTAAGACAATTAGATACGCAATAAAACATTTGATTATGTTTCAGATGTCGTTAAATGAATTGATGTATATGAAATAATTTCGTGTATGCATTAAAGTATAATTTTTTAAGAGTATTCAGGGTGGAAGAGACATCGATGCATACAAAATAACATGACGTAGATCTTGAAACTTTTCCATTTATCAAGTTTTTACTTTAGATCATTTTGATTGATGGAACTCTATCTAACCAATTAGATCATTTTTGATTAGAGAAGTTTTTATTTATTTTGATGTTTTAATGTTCCCACAATCAAATTAAGTTGCTTTCATAAACGCTACCGTAATTAGTCCGCCTATTAGTCACACAATAAACTTACACTGATTTCACAATGCCATTATTACCTACATAGTTAAGAAAATGTGGGCAAAATATAAATACTACCTATGTTTTCTATCAGGTGTTATTATTTTGTTTTATTGTTTCACAGAAAGAAGTTAATCATAGACTTCTATCACCACAATTATGTTTTTGCTGTTATTTATCTTCTCTTAGAAAAACATTCCTGATTTTAAATTGATTGGTTCAAGGTGGATATCAATTAGATGGCATCCTGCTTTCGCCTTCGTTCGACTCCATGCGGGGACAGTCGGACACATTGGCAGTGTGTTATGTAAGAGCATTTTCGTACAAGCTTTTAAAATTGGAATAAATTTAAATTTTAAATCAAATCAACTCATAAAATTTATGAGTTGATTTGATTTAAAATTTAAATTTATTACAATTTCAAAAGCTTGTATGTAGTTGTCTTGACAATAGTGTTTTATGTTGGTCACTTCGCTACATTTTACTCAAATGCTTACAAATAATAGCAAGGTTAGTGTTGTGTTAAAACCACAGACAAACATTTAAAATGAAATACGTCCTTTACTTACATCCTAACACACAGTTCTGTTAACAATGTCAAAAATAAAATAACCCAATTTTTTTCATTCTTAAACCTAAATTTAATACGTAATAATTATAAAAACGCAGTACTAAGTTTTGCAGTGGCGTTGCTTGCAGAGTTTTTTGCAGCGTTCCGTGTTGCTTGCAGCGTTGTTTGTGGCGTTGCTTTCCGCGTTACCCACTGCGTTGCTTGCTGCGTTGCTTCCTACTTTTTCGTAAAAATAGCATGTAGACTAGGTTTTTTTTTTGTGACAACTAGCAAAAAAACAGGTATGCAATTTATAGTACACGGTAAGACGACTAAAATAGGACCGGATATGATGCAGAACCAATATTTTTAAAACAGATTTTTCTTTTGATTTAAGCCATATTCTCCGTGACGTTATTTGCGGTTTTAAAAAGAGAATGTGTGTAACATTTCCTGTGGCGTAGGTATAATTAGCTGGTATTAGATCATGTTGTATGATTTTGTTATCGATCATTTTATTTTTGTTTTTATGGATCCGATTCGCTGTCAGTAACGTACGGCCCCTTCTATGTACACATAGAAGTTCCGTTTGAATCCATTTGAGTATGCCAAAACAGTTTATTATGATCGACATAACCACTCACGTCTGATTTCCACGAAGGGTCAGGCAGAGATGTACCTACTGCAGGATATTTTTTAGCAACCTATATTTTACAGGGGATTTTGCATAATTAGCACTATGGGACCAATTCTGTTATCACGAAAACAAAATCACGCAGAAGTTTCATGAAGACTTATTAGACCAAAAATACGTACTAACATTTCGAAGACTTTTATAGATTTTTCAGGCAACCAAATTAGACCTCTTCATTGCTTCATCGAAACCTTTTTTTTTAAATAAATATTGCTTGGCTTGACTGCAATCCCACCTGATAGTAAGCAGTGATGCAATCAGTGATGGTGAAGCGCACTAGTTTAAGAGCCGAGAGAGTTGATGCCTAACTCTTTAAATAGGTATACCCATCTATTACATATTATTACGAAAAAAATAGTAGGTAAATAAGGTGCTCGTAGCTACATTATAGTAGTACAAAAAATCATCTGAAGTTAAGCTACGCTTGTTGTTATTATTATTATAATTATATTCGTAGACCATTGAGTTTTTGCGAGTAGTCAGCAACTCTAAAACAAAGAGATGAAAACTATTGTCTCTTAAATTTGACCAAATTACACAATGTCAAAGTAGTTCCGTAGTTCATAAAGGACAAAAATCGTTACCCGAAGATTTAATTAAATTATCAAGAAAAAATAAAAATTATTACAATTATTATTCGTACCTTTATTGTCTTACGCTTCCAGACCTAGGTACCTGTCAATAAAAACGAAACAGACATCCTAAATTATCTATACCTTACATAAGTGAACCTAGAACGATTCAGAGATTCAATGTCTATTGAAATCGTCTGCCCTTTCAAGTCTGCCAAGCGAATAATGTTACTCGACCAGACATGACATTATCTTTGAGATCAACTGAGTGACTAGAACTCCTTGTAAACAATCTTCTTATAAGGAACTTCGTTCCAAAAAATCTTTAGGTATCGCTGTTACATTTTTCAATCAAAATATTTTACTAATTACTGTAACGCTTGGATGACAATAATCAAAGTAAATATACCACATCGTTGAAAGATAATATCTAGTAAATGAACCGTTAACATTGCAAATCATCTAGTACTACTTACTCAGTTTATATTAATTGCCAACTTATTAAAACAACTGAAAATGTTATCTCTAATTTGATTAATGAAATATTTCAATGCAAAATTGACTTTGAACATTATTCTTTTCAAAGTAACAGAGAAGATTAGATTTTGGGTCCTAATTAAAATTGATGTACGTTAGGACAACGACTTTGCTCGTTATGATTTTGTAAAGTTTACTTCGATTGTATTTTTGACATTGAAATAATTGATACCTCTGAACAATGATATTATAAGTAAAAAGGTGTAGATAGGTTACCTACACAACATTCGATCTTCAAAAACGGCACACTACGCACGTACGCGTCCGTTGACGGCGCGATGCGACACTGAGATCAAGTGTGGCTAGTTAGCCACATTCTAACGTGGCGCTTGAAGAGCGCTTATAACCTATCTACACCTTTTTACTTATAATATCATTGCCTCTGAAGCACAGTGTGTTCACATGTGTACCTATCATGCTACCCAAGTTGTTTGAAATAAAAATGGGCAAAAGCGTCTTAGGTGTTAAAATCTTCATCTTATTTTTAATGAGTAATGAGCTCTATGATGGAAATTAAAGACTTTTTGTATTAAATGATTGTAATAAAATAATCAAACTACACAAATTTAATTGATAAATCATTAAATAGAAAGAGACTTTTGCAATAAAGTTCATTCACATACGCCGATTATGCACTTCACACCTGACCTTTCTTTAAAACTAAAAAGGTCAGAGTATGTTTTTCTAGACCGTCCCCTCACGTCGTTTCCAGTAACAGCTGCCTAATAAGTACATCATTTAAATAGTAATGTTTCATAGATGATCTATTTTTCACTGCAAATTTAAAAGCTATATAATACATTATATTCTAGCGTGCGCAAAAGTCGGTAACGTTTGGAGTATGACCATTATTGCTGAGTCACGAACGCGACGTGATGGATTTTCTATTAAATTACATTTCACAGACGACCACCCCAAACTATATCTACGTAAGTACGCCTCTATAGGTACAGTTGACCGCATCGTACTTGAAATAGGAAAACCAAGGCTGCAAATTTTTCATGTCACTTATCTGAGAACAGATTAGGCATTTAAACTTAAAGTTAAATATCAACAATCTTGTTAAAAATATAGTCGAATATATTTACTAAATTAACTAGGGTTACCATAAATTACAATACATAAGTCATGCAAATCTATCCTGCGCGGAAAGCAAAGAGTGCGACTCACGATGTCACAACACAGGTTTTCACCAGACAAGTGTTATGCTACGTTGTATTTGGTGAGTTTGATATCCACCAATCATATTCTTTGGTGGAAAACTAAGCTATGTTTTATAAATACAAAGATGCTTGCTATGCATACCTACGTGCTATGGATGGGAGCAATGGATGTGCGATTGTTCCCAACGAGTCACACTGTTACACGTTACAGTGTGACTCTTCGGAAAAAAAAACCCAACCAGTCACACTGTTACTCGATAGGACAACTTTTTATTGTTCGTTCCCTACGAGTCACACCATAAGGTGTTCCAGTGTGACTCGTTGGAAACAAACGTGAATGTGCGAGTATTGTAGCTATATGCAGATCAGAGTAAAATTGTCAAATTTTAATGGTGACCCACCTTAAGCTTGTTTTCGTACAGACGCACACAATTAGGTCGACATTCAAGAGTGAGCTGTTGCAGTCTCAATCTTTGACAACAGTTGTCTTACTGTGACATACTCATGGTGACCTGCTGGCCTAGCCATATTACAAATTCTATTTCTATTATCGTAATCGATAAGGCGGCAATAGAAAGAAAATGGCGTATATGGAATCAGCTGCCTTATTCTAAACCGTTCGATTGGTTTCCGTGTCGGTAAGGAACCGTTTTCGACAATCTCATTTCCGAGCCGAAGAACTGCCAAAACGCTATTCACAGATCCGAACGGATACGTTTTTTTTTCTAAACGATTGATCATTGTATTTATGGGGAACGTTACAAAATGGTAGTAAATGATCAGCGTGGTAGAAAATTTAAAGCAGTAAATAAAATTGGTTTATTTGAATGTTTCGATCCGTTTTATTATAGATTATACAGCTAGTAATTTAATAGACAGCAAACGGTACAAAATTATTTTATTATTAATCAAACAAACTTTATTTCGAATAAACTTGCTTTGTAAACAGCCGTTTGTCAAACTGGCATTGCCAGTTTGACAGACTTTTATACTTTTTAAACTTTTTTTACTTTTTAAACATGCCAGTCTGGCAATGCGGAAAAAGTTTTTATTTGAAATAAAACTATGGATTAAAATTTCTTTTATTATAACTTTGCTTTAAAAAGGCTAAATGACTGTAAGTATTTGATATCAATACACAAATCTTGCTATTTGCTTATTGTCAAACAATAACACGTACAACTATACGAATAAAGTAATTCAAAGTGTAATTAAGTAGTTCTACTTAGTTACACTTTGAATTTATGTAAATGCGAAATTATCAATGAAATACGGTCAATACAATAATAAAAATTCATTTACTTAAAAGTGCAGTGTTTAAAAGGTTAACAGTGTTTATATTTCTCTGAAATAACCTGGATTTATGAAAAATAAATCGTTTAAATTTTGTTCGGTATGGCTCCCGATAGCAAACAGCTGTCGGAAAGATTTGAGTCTTCTTATCGAATTTCAACTGTCAAAATAAATCGGTTTCGGATTTGTGAATTGCGTTTGGATGACATCTTCGACATCTTAGACGTTCGATTCGGTACGGAATCTAGTCGAATGGTTGTGAATAAGCCAGCTGCTGTTTGTCAACTGTCAAGTGTTAACGAGTAGAATTTGTAATATGGCTGCTAATGAAATACTCTTGACAGTTGACAAACAGCTGATTCCATATACGCCATTTTATTTCTATAATATAAATAGAATTTGTAATATGGCTAAGCCTGCTGGTCTACTAAAAGTTAACAATTTATTAACTTTTGTTTTGTGCTTTTGCCAGTTTATAATACGATAATAATTTTAATAGTCGCCACTTAGTTACCTTAAAAAACTTAGCATTTCACAAAAAAAATAATTATACCCCTGCCCTGTTTTATTTTCGTGTCAATGAATAAATTTATGAGCTCTTTATTGACTAGGTACAAGCCTTGCGGCAAAAATTTCGAACATTTGTTTGACTCATTTTTTGTTTTTTAGTTCGTTATTCTTAGCCTAGTAACAGCAAGCTCTTCTGCTGATCTTAAGTAAAGATTAGAGTCCCGGGTCGGGCAAAATGCTGTCAGGTTTTTCATTTGATATTGCTAAGCAGCAGCTCGAAACGTAATCATGAATTAAAGAGGAAAAATATGAAAGAACTCTTAAGTAAACTTCAGCCTAATTCCAAATTTTGACTGACAAGTATTTTTGAATCACGAGTAGAATTACAATAGTTCCGAATGAGTACGCAGTGAACCGAATTAATCGTGCAGTTTTCATGAACTCCGTAGTGTTCACTAAACAATGTTCATCAACAACAACTACCTACCGTTGAATGCCTTTGTTAAATGGCCGGTTTGTGAGCAATCTGAATCTAGTGCTAACAGATAATGCTCCTGTCATGCACAAAATCTAGGCACAATGGATGGACATAACTGGACCATGGTCGGTCAGTTTCTGTTTTGCTCACGAATGCCAAGGCCTTAAACCCCGTCAATCAAAGCCTGACGATGTCATTTTGTGTGATGTGATCGTTCGTATCAAATATTTTACATGCCTTCTTTTAAATGTACATCCAAACGTGTCGAACAGGTATTAAAATTGGGCATAAGTAGCAATCAGCGTGAGTCAAAAATTATGAAACACAGTCCCCAAAATGTCCCTAGTGTTTATATCTGCAAAGTGATAAAAACTAACCGATAATTGACAAATAAATCAATTATTATGAACTAGTAGACCCCGATAGACGTTGTCCTGCCCAAACGTTGGTTTCGAATCCGATTTATCTTCATCTACCGGGTCCCATTGTGAATCTAAACCATCTAGGGTACAACACAAATACTACAACATTATTAATTAATTAGTTTTGATTTTAGTTTTTTTTATATTTATCGTTGCTAGTATCACTTTCTAACACAATATATATTTATTTTTTACATTTATGTATAACCGACCTCTTGAGTACACACTTAACTGATTTACTTACTCGTTTTCTATTTATACCGCGGTGACTATAACCTACTAAGCATTGTATTTTTGTTTGTTTCATAAGTTATTGTGTGTATGTGTGTTAATGAATTATGACAAATAAATATTTTTCTTTCTTTCTTTCTTTAATATACCAATTTGGTGCAGTACAATAGCCGCACAGATCTATCGTAAGTTATGCACCGCTTGACGAGGTCGGTCCGTAGACGGTGACCAATCATTTAAAATCAAGACTCCTTCGTGCCTCGGTAAGCACGTTAAGCCGTTGGTTCCGGCTTCATTTGTTGATCTTTGACAGGTGTTGCGGGTAGTCAGAGCCCCGAAAGTCTGACAATCAGTTTAACCAAGAGGTATTGTGTTACCCAGTAACTGGGTAGTGGAGACAGACAGACAGGCAGTCGCTCTATGTAAATCACTAGTGTTCACCTGCAACCGGTTTGACTGGAAGCCGATCCCAATGTAGTTGGGACAAGGCTACGCAGATGATGATACGTGCTAGCTAGCACACTTCACAATACTAAAACAAAATGAAAAAATGCCTTACTGAAGTATATTAGGTAGATACATCTGGGATCAACTTGCGTGCCGCTTCGCTCTAGTTCACGAGCAAAGCGACGTTATAATGTAAATGACCGATCTCGTCAGATTTCATGATCTGCGCAGTGTGTTCCGATCGTAAAACAGTCACGACAATCAGGCCACAGTTCAACAATAAACTTTATTTGGTCTCTTGAGCTATTGGAATTTATATTTAACTAACGCTTTGAGCTATATAATAATAATAATAATAAATCTTTATTAAGGATAACATAAGATCCGCTATGTTAGTAAATACCTTAAAAATAATGTTGAATAAAAATGAATATAAAGAAGCAGTACAAACGTGGCATCAGTGACCAAAAAGTCATTTATGTGGAAATTTGTTGTCATAATTGGCATGCGATGTGAAGAAACGATGATCATCTTGAGGAAAAAAAATTGAATTATAAGAGTTGAAAAAGAAACGACGGATAGATGGTATGAAAGATGATTTGAAAAAAGGTGGTAAACATTGATATGACGTGATGTATGAAAGAAATAAAAACGGCGACGGTCAAAAATAAATTCCGATACAGACGGGACGATGATGATGATGTTTTATGAGAATTTGCACTATTGGCAAAATTGTCGAATATTATTAGCAAGTTCATGCAGCTGTGACGAAAGCGAAATGAATGAAGAAGTGTGAAAATGACGCTCGGATAGGACCGAGGAGTTATATAAAAATAATGAATCCAATATTGATTATGAATGAGAATGGCAATAAGAGAAAGAAAAGGTGCCTATAAAACTGTAGATAGGTGAAAGAAAGTAGATACGAATGGATTTAGATTATTGTAGATTTTTTTTGTTACTCTTTTAAATTTATGAATTTTGAATCTAATCCATGTGGGATTAGTAGGTTGTGGAGGTCAGAAATAAGCAGGCGCCCCATGTAAATCTTTAGCATATGTTAGTTGGCTGCATTTGGTAAGACTGGAGGCCGACTCAACATACATAGTTGGAAAGAGTACGGAGATAATGAGTGTTTCTCACCAACATATTGATCACGCCTTTTAAAATATTATTGCAAAAAGTTATTTTTAAAATATCTCTCCAAAGGCGGCCATTAAAGGGTGTCCCTTAAATTTGGGAGCCGTTGACTAAGGTTTCAAGTATTTTTTAATTAACTCCAAAAGTGTCGCGTAGCTGAAATTGGTGTTACATTTTTGCTAAAAAGTCAATCGCATTATTTTTTGCAATTGCTTAAACGATTTTATATATGCTAATAATTTTTAGAAAAAGGTAAAGTTAGTGACGTTGTAGGTAATCTTTGGATTACTGTATCGACTTTGAAAATTCTTTTACCCAAAGACATTCAATATTTACTTATAGACGGGACATCATGATCATAATATTCATCCGATTCTTGTGTCCTATTGGACACAAGTCCTATGAGTTTAATTTAGTACGCTCCGCTGCCGCACCAATATTGCTGTATTATTCTAGATGGCGTTACTGTAAAATGGGATGAAAGTTTTTCTATGACATTTAATTTTCGTCCCATGTCCTCTCTATCGTATCTTAAATCTTATTTTTTTTACTAGTTAATTTATTCATTTTAATTTATTTTTTTATTAGTTACCTATTTTTTTTTTTGTGCCATGTTATTTTTTTTTATTTAATATTATGAACTAGTGCTTGACTGCAATCCCACCTGATGGTAAGCAGTGATGCAATCAGTGATGGTGAAGCGCACTAGTTTATTAAGAGCCTATTCACTCTAGCCTTGAAGATACCTAAATTATAATCGGACGGGAAGACCGCAGCAGGCAAGTTGTTCCAGTCCTTCGATGTACGCGGTATTAACGACGAAACGAAGTATTGCGGCGATTTATGAGTGTCATAGACTAAAACAAGATTAAAGATTAAAGATACCGGGCTGTTATTCGCAAATCCACGTCATAGCGCGTATTTTGCGTATGGGCTATAATCTACCACGCGGGCCCAGTGCGAATTGGTATATGTCACATGTCTTCGAATTTTTGGTTCTAGGACATGCCGGTTTCCTCACGATGTTTTCTTTCACCGTTTTTGAGAGCAGTGGTGATGAAATAAATTACACAAAGTAATGCGCCTGCCTGGGTTCGAACCCACGGCTTACTGTTCGTAAGTGTCATAGACTTTAGTTTATTTTCAAAGTTAAGAGGATGTGCAGGGGATGTTAAAGTAAGAAATGGACGCGGACAAAGTCACGATCGAAGTACTAATCATAAATAATTATGTGTAAAGATACATGGACATATTCAATTCCAAGTTCCTAGATAACGAAAACGTCAACTTGATTTAACACGTCAACATCTAGCTCTGCATAAAAATATTTTTTAATAATAAAATAACGTAAGATCAGTGCTCAAATACCTTAAAATACAGAGATACGAGTGTGAATTACACTGGATAATGTTTTGTGTACCATATGAATAAGCCACTACTAACTTATATGAAAAACTATAATGTCACTGGAACTTTGAAAAGTGAATAAGCGGAAATAAAAACCAGGTGGAGCATTGTATACACTACAACAAGATCTGTGAATAATAACTAAAGTGACAAGCAGGCTCAGGTCACTTAATATATTTATTTTTAAAACCGTTAAATTTCCTGACGGCTCAGACCTGCATATCAAAATTTATCAAGATAATTTTCATATTCGCGGTTGCTAAGGCCGCCATCGGTTGTCTCCTCCACTGCAGCGTCCAATTGCAAGACCATCCTGTGACGCACCTACGTAACGACGCATGCGTCTTGTTACAAAAACAAGCAGCCGTCATATTTCGACTTCTGACTTTTTATGTTTTTAGTGTTACTTTATTGTGTTTTTTAAATTTGTTTTAAGTTATTATTTTTTGTGAATGTAATTAACTGTTGTGAATGCAGTCCGTAACCCAATCTTGTGATGGCACGTCGAACGCGACCCATACATGTACACAGTGCAACAAGTCATTCAAATCTTTGAAAGGCCTCAACATACACACTACAAAAACACACAGGAAATGTGTTAGCCAAAACAGTTCACCTTTAGACATCCATCCCATTATTCCGAGTGCGCCTACTTATGTAGCCAGCGATCCAACTCCTTTCCACATATATCTTAGCCATTTGAAAAATAGTATCCCCATAGTTAAAAGAATCCCTCGAGGAGCTCGAATAACCGTTGCTACACATTTATCACAATTAATCCAGAAATGTTACATAAGCAATTGTACTCAAGACTGGCAGAACCTATTTTTATTTTCATACAGCACACTACATATAATAAAAACTGATGAACCGAATTTATCCTTGACACAAAAGATTAAGAATAACTGTGCTGTAAGCTCCTCGCCTTCTCCCGCACCTCCAATCAAACATGATGCCCCTCGTAATCGCAACAAACTCATCGAAAACAAAATCTGTGACGGAGATCTCAAAGGTGCCGCTCGCCTTTTGTTCTCCAACGACGTGCTATCACCAGATACCCCTGACACCCTTCAGGCCTTACAGACAAAACATCCTCCAGCTCCAGTAAACCCTTATTTTCTCGACCCTCCAACAGCAGGGCAAGCATGCCTTCAAATTCAAAAAAAAGATGTTACGGATGCCTTTTTATCTTTTAAACCAGGTTCGGCTGCAGGTTTGGATGGAATCTCACCCCAACATTTGAAAGACTTAACATCGCTTTCTGTGGGAGATGCAGGCGAGCAACTTGTAAATTCGATCACCAAATTAATTAACTTTATGTATTCCGGTAATGTCAATCCAGAAATTGTTCCCATTCTTTTCGGCGCGAACCTCATTGCCCTCACCAAAAAGGACGGAGGGGTGAGACCAATTGCTGTTGGATCAACACTACGACGTCTGGCCTCCAAAATTGCTGTTCGACATATTTTACCTAAATTAAATTCGGAATTTGAACCCGTACAGTTAGGCTTCGGTGTAAAAGGAGGGTGTGAGGCATCCGTCCATGCCCTACGCTCTTTCCTAACTTACGGACAGCCTGACGTGTTGCTCAAAATTGATGTCAAAAATGCTTTCAATTCGGTAAATAGGGATACCCTGCTGACGGAAATAAAACAACATATACCGGAAATATACAATTATCTTCTTCTCAGTTACGCTGACCCAACAAAATTGTTATATCGTTCTAATGAACTTTCCTCGGAAGTAGGTTGTCAACAAGGTGATCCCCTTGGGCCTGCAATTTTTAGTTTGGCCATAAATCCGATAATCAAAAATTTAAATTCTAAATTCAACGTTTGGTATTTGGACGACGGAACTCTAGGAGGTGATGTGGATACTGTGTTTTCGGACCTTTTTTTAATCAAAAATAAATTTGAGGCCATTGGTTTGGAGCTTAATTTTAGCAAATGCGAACTTTTTATAAATAACTGCAACTTAAACTTAAATGACGTACAACAAAAATTTAATATTTTGGCTCCAAATATTAAAATAGTTAACAGTAATTCCCTTTACCTTTTAGGTTCACCAATTTTTGATGAATCTATTTCTGAATATTTTAATAATTCAATTGCTAAATTTCAAAATTCCGCTGACCGTCTCCTTGAAATTAGTCCACATTATGCACTTTGCATTTTAAAATTCTGTCTTTTCGTCCCAAAATTTACGTATGTGCTCCGTTGCTGCTCTTTTTGGAATCACCCAGATCTTTTGACACAAGTAGACGACTTAATCAAAATTAGCTTAGAATCGATTCTTAATTTGCAGCTGAACGAGCAATCTTGGACCCAAGCATCCCTACCCATCCGTTATGGTGGTTTAGGGATTCGCAAAATTTCCAGTGTCGCTTTACCAGCCTTCCTATCTTCTGTCCATAGTTCAACAAATCTCATAAGTAAAATTTTAAGGGCATCCCCTTCAAACTTTGAGATTAAGAAGCTAGAAACGCTTTCTTAATTGCATGCCCAGGTCAAAATTTTCCAGTTTCTTCAAATTCACAGAGGAGCTGGGACGACATAATCTGCAAATTGACTCACGACAATCTTTTGAGCTGTAGTACAGGTTCTGCGCGTGCTAGGCTTTTGGCTGTGGGTGCGCATGAGGCCGGCTACTGGCTTCACGCGTACCCTTCTTCAAATACCGGAACATTTCTTGAGCCTGACACGCTCCGAATCGCAACCTGTCTACGGCTTGGGGTTCCGGTCTGCGCTCCTCATAAATGTCCCTGTGGCAGTGATGTCGACAGGCTAGGACATCACGGACTGTCATGCCAAAAAAGTGCAGGCCGTTTCTCGAGACATTCTGCACTTAACGACATCATACGCCGGTCCCTTGCCACCGTCAACGTACCAAGTCTACTTGAGCCGACTGGTATTGCAAGAGACGATGGCAAGAGACCGGATGGTATGAGTTTGATTCCATGGAAGATGGGCCGGGTGCTGGTATGGGATGCAACCTGTTCAGACACGCTGGCCCCTTCCCATCTACATGGAACCAGCATCAGAGCTGGTGCGGCTTGTGAAGCGGCTGAAAAAGGTAAATTATCAAAATACAGAGGTCTAGGCTCCGAATATGATTTTGTCCCATTCGGTGTCGAGACCCTTGGTCCGTGGGGTCCTACCGCTATAAGGCTTTTTAATGAAATTTCGAAAAGGTTGGTCGACGTCACAGGAGACCGAAGAGCTGGCAGCTACCTCGGACAAAGAATTAGTCTAGCTATTCAAAGGGGGAACGCTGCCAGTATCTTCGGAACCTTGCCTAAAGGGACTCCTTTTAATAATATATTTTAGTTACTATAGTTTTTTTTTTTTTTTTTTTTGTTTAGTATTGTCTTAGGCTTAGTTTGAATTGTGACTAAGTAAATAAATTTATACAACTATAATGTCAGTTCCTAGATTATGTAAGTAGGTACTTACTTTGATTATTCACATTGGTCAGTTTTCTCTAGGTACTGGAAATTGAACAATGCTTAATAAATTATTCAGTGAGGCAAAAGAATTTGCATTTGAAATAAACATTGCGCAGTAACATTGAAATCACCAACAAAACTGAGTTACAATAACTAGAAAATTCACAGGAATTCGTAGTGAATTTATTAAGTATTTTCAGTACGTAGATATAAATAGACCTAACCAACGTAATAAGGAATGCATTGATTCAAAATTATACAATACGTTTATGTACAAAAGCCAAGATTAATTCTACATTGACTGATATCCGACATAAAGACAGGTCACACTGAAAGAGAGAAGCGAGAATTAAACAAATCGTGTAATGCGATTCGGATTTGCACATGAAAGGTTTCGTGCTGTGTTGAACAAAACACGCTGAATAAAGGTCATGACACATTATACCGGCACGGCACCGGCACCGCTCCAAACCAGCAATTGACTTGTCATTAAATTTAGAGCCTTAAACCGTGGGTAGTATAATATATTTCACAATGTCAAAGTGAAAAAGCCAACGGCGAGCAGTCAGCGCGCTTGCCACTACCATACAACTCGACTCGCAGCCCGCGTCCCGATAGCGAGCGGACCATGTGCCGCAGCGTGTCGACCGCACGCTTACAGCACGCCGACTCCGAGTCGCCAATAAACGTCATTGCGCCGTTATAAACCTATGTTATATGGCATTTATAATTGAACACGCCTAGTACTTGCACGTTTTCATAATGTCTCTGAAACTAAACTGAATGACAAGTCAATTGCTGGTTTGAAGCGGTGCTGGTGCCGTGCCGGTATAATGCGCCATGACCTTAACTCACATTTTTTAACGTATTTTTAAACAAGGGGTATCGTGGAACCCAGTCACTGGGTTGTAAAGGTCAGATAGTGCATTCAGTCGACGAAAAGTATGTTCTCTGCTAGGTTATTTGTTTTGTAATTATTCATTATTTTTCTATGTTTTTAATTATGGTATGCAATAAAAATGTTTGCTGTACCCCAACAGGGTCTATAACGGCTCTTAGGTTTAAGCCTTTTTTGTGAAAGTCTTTTTTCCTAGTCGAACGTAAATAAATTAATATGAAATACTAGCAGACGTCCCGCGGTTTCACCCGCATAGGTCCCGTTTTCTTGGGAATACAGGGATTAAAAGTAGCCTATGTGCTAATCCAGGGTGTTAATTAACTCCATACCAAACTTTATTAAAATCCATTTAGGTACTTAGTAGTTTTTACTTGAAAGAGTAACAAACATCAATCCATCCTTAGGATGTAGTAGTGTAGTTGTGTGACATCCGGTTAGACTGCAAGCCGATTTCGACATAATTGGGAAAAGGCTAAGCAAATGATGATGTTTTGAGTATTTTTAATTAACACTGTAGATGTAGCGGTCACAGCTACACCGGAATTCGTATGAATTCGTAATATTAATTTAAACTTTTTATAAATTGTAAACACTCCACAATACAAAACTTTTCCTTATTGTCCCGTTACACCGAACTGTCAAATTTGAACAAACGTCAAACCAAAGACCAAAAAACTTCAAACACAAAACACGATCATTGTCTGTGGGTGAAAACTAACATATTTTATTAGAAGTATATTTACATATTTATTTAGTTGCTATATTTACAGCACACATAATATTTATTTACAAATTTAACAATACGCATAATTATTTACACTATACAAAATATAGGCTTAAAATTGTAATGTTCTGGTCGCTGCCTTTCCGAACGCAACTTCGGGCGCGTTCGGCAAAGCTCGGCTTTCATCGGAGCATATGACTTGCCTAATAGCGATAAAGCATCGTCATGTAGATCAGTACTCGTTTTGACCTCCCGAACAGTACACGCTTGAACTTACAACCAAATCTAGACTTGCTCGTAGACCTAAGTTCTGCTAGTTGACTCGATATCGTCTTCTTAGCTTTTTGTCTGTGTCCAGTAATTTCCCCGCTGTCGTCTTAACTTAATTGTAGCCTTAAGCGACTCAGAAGTGTTGAGAAATTAATTATACAAAAATAACGTTCAAACCACCGTTTCATTTCGCCATTTTGCTCTATACACTTCATTGGTGACCCCGTCAAAGAGCACAGTAGCCACGCGGAGCAAAGATGCCTACCGGAGCAGAGCAGGGAGCGCAGGCGGACGCAGCAATGGTCAAGCAGGACGTGTGCAGAGTCAGCGTGAAGTTGCCGCCATTCTGGCCTGAGGAGCCGACACTTTGGTTTGCACAAGTAGAAGGTCAGTTTACAATAGCCGGCATTACCGCCGACACCACAAAATTCTACACGGTCGTGGGTCAGCTAGACCATCGCTACATGGTAGAAGCTCGGGACATAATAGAGAACCCACCAGCACAGGACAAGTACGCCAAGCTGAAGGCTGAGCTCATACGTCGACTATCCGACTCGCGTGAAAAAAGGGTTCAGCAAATCCTCACTCAAGAGGAGCTCGGCGACCGGAAGCCATCACAGTTCTTGCGGCACCTGCAGACTTTGGCCGGACCACATGTTCCAGACACATTCCTAGCCACGTTGTGGGCGAGCAGGTTGCCGACGAACATACAGACGGTAATAGCTTCCCAGCCTAACCTTCCGCTTCAGTCTGTCGCAGATTTGGCCGACCGCGTGCACGAGATCGCGCCAACGCGGCCAGCGCTCACGACACCTCCCGCCGTGGCGAGCACGAGCACCAGCAGTGACATCGCGGAGCTGAAACAGTGCATGGCGGAGTTATGTCTACAGGTGGCGGCTCTACAAAAGCAAGGTCAGGTACACCATCGATCGCGCTCCACAGATAGGTACCGGCGTGGTGACAGAGAACCGACCCCAAGCCGACGCCGCAGTCGCTCGCGCTCCAGCAGCGCGTGGAACGACGCTCACTGCTGGTACCACAACAGTTTCGGTGACAGGGCCACGCGGTGCAGGTCGCCATGTACGTACGCGGGAAACGCCGTCGGCAGCCGGAAATAGCGGCAAATGGCTGCCCTCACAAACCACGCCGCCTATTCGTAACAGATCGGGACTCTAAAACCACGTTTTTAGTAGACACAGGGTCCGATCTGTGCGTATACCCACGTGCAGCCCTACGACAGCAGCGCAGCAGGACGGCGTACCAGTTATACGCGGCAAACGGAACTGCCATCGACACGTACGGTTGGGTGGAGCTCCACTTGAATTTAGGGCTTCGCCGCGTGTACACGTGGAAGTTCGTGGTTGCAGACGTCACCAAGGCAATCATAGGCGCCGACTTCTTGGCGCATTATAACATCTTGGTAGACCTCAAAAGTCACCGGCTAATCGATGGGCTGACCCAACTGTCTTCGCCAGCGTCGCCAGCGGCCGAATCAGCAGCAATGATCGCCTCAGTGAAGTCCGTAGGAGGCAACACGGAGTACCACGAGATACTTCGCCAGTACCCGGAAGTCACGCGGCCTGCTGGAACACAGAAACAGGTCAGTCACGGTACCGAACATCACATCCGCACTACACCAGGTCCGCCTATCACTGGACGACCTCGCCGTCTTGCACCAGACAAACTGAAGGCAGCACAGAGGGAGTTCGAGGCTATGCTGGCTAACGGCACAGCACGGCCGTCAGAGAGTCCGTGGTCGTCCCCACTTCACCTCGCTCCTAAGAAGGACAACAGCTGGCGGCCATGCGGTGACTACAGGGCACTCAATGCCCGTACTGTTCCGGACAGATACCCCATCCCGCATATACAGGACTTCTCACATCAGCTGGCTGGCAGCCGAATATATAGCAAAATCGATCTCATTAAAGCATACAATCAGATACCAGTCCAGCCAGCCGACGTTCACAAGACAGCGATCACAACACCTTTCGGACTGTACGAATTTCCATTCATGACCTTTGGCCTCAGGAATGCCGCTCAAACGTTCCAACGGTTCATGGACGAGGTGCTGCGCGGGCTGCCGTTCTGCTACTGTTATTTAGACGATATTCTCTTGTTCTCAGAGACAGCAGCCCAGCACACCGAGCACCTGCATCAGCTTCTGAAGCGGTTATCCCAGTATGGAATTATTATTAACTCGGCAAAGTGTGAGTTTGGCCGTACCACCATAACTTTCCTAGGACACGAAGTATCCGAAGAAGGTGTTCGCCCGCTGCAGGAGAAGGTGCAGGCAATCCAGGACTTCCCAGCTCCCAAGACTGTCAAGGAGATGCGTCGCTTCCTGGGTATGTTCAATTTTTACCGCCGCTTTGTCCCAGATGCCGCTCGCTTACAAGCGCCACTCAACGTAGTTCTGGCAGGACCTAAAACAAAGAGAACACAAACAATTAATCTATCGCAAGAAATGCTAGACGCTTTTAACGCTTGTAAAAGTGGCTTATCTAGGGCAGCTCTGCTTGCTCACCCAGAGCCCAACGCCGAACTCGCGATATTTACAGACGCTTCAGACACTTCTATGGGTGCAGTATTACAGCAGAAGTCAGGTGTCACATGGAACCCACTAGCATTTTTCTCTAGGCGACTGTCAGCTTCACAGAAAAAGTATAGCCCTTATGACAGGGAGCTCTTAGCCATCTACGACGCAGTCAGATACTTCCGCCACATGGTTGAAGGTAGGCACTTCACCATTTACACGGATCACAAACCCCTGTCATATGTGTACGCACACAACCGTGACAACTGTTCACCGAGGCAATACCGGTACCTGGACTACATTGCTCAATTCACCACGGATATCAGGTTTGTCGCAGGCAGGGACAACATTGTGGCAGACGCGCTGTCGCGTGTGGAGTCGGTGGCAGTACCGGCGTGTAATTACACAGCTCTTGCACAGTCCCAAGAAACAGACCACGAGCTGCAGGGGCTCTTAAATAACAACAGCACGTCACTCAAGCTGTGTAAAGTGCATTTCACGGACTCAGGCACTGAACTATATTGTGATGTCTCCACTGGTAACACCCGCCCTTATGTTACAGAACCCTTCAGGAGGCAGGTGTTCCAAAAACTACACCAGCTGAGCCATCCCGGCAGACAGGCCACAGTCAAACTGATTTCTGAGCGTTTCGTTTGGCCTGGCCTAAAGAAGGACTGCAGGGCCTGGACCAGAGAGTGCGTAGAGTGCCAGAAGAACAAAATCTCGCGGCACACAACCAGTCCCACCTCCGCTTTCCCTGTCCCTTCCCAACGCTTCTCCCATGTCCACATGGACATAGTAGGGCCACTGACCGTGTCATCAAATTACAGGTACATACTAACTGTGGTCGACCGCTTCACCCGCTGGCCTGAGGCGTACCCCATCGCGGACATCACAGCGGAGACATGCGCCCGCACTTTCATCACCGGCTGGGTGTCCCGCTTTGGCTGCCCCCAGCGCATCACTACCGACAGGGGCAGGCAGTTTGAGAGCAAGCTGTTCCACACCATCACGGAGACCCTCGGTAGCCAGCACCGCCCAACCACAGCATACCACCCAGCCTGTAATGGCATGGTGGAACGCCTACACCGCCAGCTGAAGGCAGCCATCCGCTGCCACACAGACACCAACTGGACCGAAGCACTACCCCTGGTGCTGCTCGGCATCCGCAGCGCCTGGAAGGAAGACGTCAAAGCATCAGCGGCAGAGCTCGTTTACGGCGAGCCCCTAAGACTCCCAGGCGAGTTCATCGCCCCCACACTCACCAGCACAGTCGACTACACCGACTTCGCGTCAAGACTCCGGCATCACATGGCGAAGCTGTCTCCAGAACCGGCGAGTCGACACGGCAACAAGCCGTTCTACGTGCCCGACAGCTTGTCAACTTCGTCTCATGTATTCTTGCGACATGACGCCGTTCGCCGACCGCTAGACCCGCCGTACACCGGCCCCTACAGAGTCCTGCAAAGAGGCGACAAAACGTACCGTATTGAGGTAAACGGAAAGGAAACCACAGTAACCGTAGATCGGTTGAAACCCGCTTACCTCAATAACGCAGACTACAGTCCCTCCGGTGTAACCAGCGCACCAACGGTCGCAAACACAGCACCAACGCCACCGCAGCCCACCGTCGAGAAGAAAACACGCTCCGGCCGCACCGTTCGCTTCCCGGACTACTATCACCCGTAGCTAAGTAGCCACGGTCTCAGGGGGGGAGTAGTGTAGCGGTCACAGCTACACCGGAATTCGTATGAATTCGTAATATTAATTTAAACTTTTTATAAATTGTAAACACTCCACAATACAAAACTTTTCCTTATTGTCCCGTTACACCGAACTGTCAAATTTGAACAAACGTCAAACCAAAGACCAAAAAACTTCAAACACAAAACACGATCATTGTCTGTGGGTGAAAACTAACATATTTTATTAGAAGTATATTTACATATTTATTTAGTTGCTATATTTACAGCACACATAATATTTATTTACAAATTTAACAATACGCATAATTATTTACACTATACAAAATATAGGCTTAAAATTGTAATGTTCTGGTCGCTGCCTTTCCGAACGCAACTTCGGGCGCGTTCGGCAAAGCTCGGCTTTCATCGGAGCATATGACTTGCCTAATAGCGATAAAGCATCGTCATGTAGATCAGTACTCGTTTTGACCTCCCGAACAGTACACGCTTGAACTTACAACCAAATCTAGACTTGCTCGTAGACCTAAGTTCTGCTAGTTGACTCGATATCGTCTTCTTAGCTTTTTGTAGCCTTAAGCGACTCAGAAGTGTTGAGAAATTAATTATACAAAAATAACGTTCAAACCACCGTTTCATTTCGCCATTTTGCTCTATACACTTCATAGATATTTCAAATTCACATTTTTGCAGTTTGGTTTCTTATATTATTATTGTATTTTAATTTTATTTTATGTGCACATTGTGCGAACGTAATGTTATACTTTTCTTTCTTTTATCGTAAACAACATCACATTTATATTGTGCCAAAATTAGTTTAAGAGCAGAAATTTCTTCTAACGCCAGTTCGATTTCGCACTGAATACCAATCTACTAGTTGTGGATTAAAGAAGTTACTCCCGTTGATAGCTGCACGATTATATTAGAGTTACTGTATACACGTATCGCGCTAGAAGATTTTAATCGTTTACATTTCGCGTATTTTAGACGTGAGTAAATTAAACAGTAGGTACGTATTGATTGTTATTTTCAACGTTTATGTGGTGAAAATATTTATAATCAACCAATGTTTAGAGCTCGTGAAGTGTGTAGGCTACTAAATTGGGACTCACCTGCGCTTTGGCACATGTAGGTATGTACAGAGGCCAGCACATCATGCTACCTCAATGTGTAAAATTTCTTTGATAGTTTTTTATCTTTATGTCAAACAAAATAAGGTTCATATTCGATTGGGAAAATTTGACAGTTTGGGTTAGCTTGATGTGCTAGCATCTGTACGTAAACATTTTGTTCCTTTCACAAACTGTCTATACTCCTCCTAGGATTCTTTTAAAGAAGAATAAAAAACACAGCCTCATTTACCTACCTAATCTTTTCCCAAATAGGCATGTTAGATTTTACTTCCAGTCTAATAGGATGAAGATTTCCACAACTTACTAGTTCTAAACTAAGCAGCTTGTGCAATGCAAACTGAACAACTGAAAAACATATTTATGTATTTCTAAATACATAAATATTAAAGATAAATTTACACCCAGACACAGACAACTGATCGCGCTCAGCACACAATCATTAATTTGTCTTAGGTAGATATCAAACCCACAAGCTCCGGCATACCAGTCAGAAACACTAACTACTAGACCAATAGCCCAGCGAAGATGGTTACCAGTATTTTACACGCAGCGACTGGCTGAGTTACAACTTAGTAAATACATAAATATTAAAGATAAATTTACACCCAGACACAGACAACTGATCGCGTTCATCACACAATCATTTGTCTTAGGTAGATATCAAACCCACTAGCTCCGGCATAGCAGTCAGAACCACTAACTACTAGACTACACGCAGCGAATGGCTAAGGCGATTATCACACTGCCCCGCATCACTCTGCTTGTTGCGTGTCTCTGAACTGAATTGAACGCGCGTGGATGCATTTTCTGTGTGTTGGACTGTGCGTGTTTTCCATACAAACGGAGATACTTACAAGCAACGGAAGAACACGCATCCACGCGCTACGCTGCATCATGCGGGGCAGTGTGTTAATCGCCTAACTGAGTTACAACTTAGTTACGATGTACCTACTCGGTAACATAGACCTTTTGGTTAGATTTGTTGTCAGACTCTCTATGAATCCAGAATGTCTACTGGAGACAATTTGAATTTACCTAATAATTCTAGTAGACTTGCAAAATTTATACAAGACGAATTCAAAAAGTTATAAGTATAAATCAAAACTTTACTTCGCACAACATGCTTCTTAATGTACCTTTATGTATTAGTGTTTCTAATCTATATCTCTAACTAATTATTATCATCGTTATAAAAGTAATATTACCTGTGTATATTGTAGCAAATAACATTATTGCCAAACTCAAATAAACGTCTCGACAGCACACAGAAAAACCCTCAGAGGTTTTCGCTGTATGGCTAAAACCAAATGTGGATTAGGCTAAATGTTTTGAAAATAAATAATAATGGTTTCCATTACTGTAGCCAAATAGCGCGAGTTTTAGTCAGTACACCATCAAATTTTCACTAAAATTGACTCAAATCAATTATACCGAGTGACAATGGCTAAAACCTACAGCTGATCTAGTACAAAACATTGTAGCTAGTTCCAGTGTTTTATAGTTTTAGTGGCACCGCAATACGTTGAATGTATTCAAAACAAAGTAACACAATGTCAGCACTATTCGGCTTTACGAACTTACTGAAACTGTCGTGACGGAGTGGTAGGTACTATTTCGTTACTGTAATGTTTCGTCGAGCATAAACTTCCAAGTGCTTTTTCACTGAAACAATGTTTCAATGTAATTGGTTTAGTAAGGGCTTGGGGGTTAGGGAAGGTTCATATCAGACGGAACATGCGTCGCGTATTATCGGTCGCGTAACGCCAGAACAGACAAATGTATATAAAAACACTTGACCGTTAACACTCAACCGATGATACGTTAGTGCTTCGAGGTACATTGTAGCAAACGCTCGGCGCATGTTCCGTCAGATATGAACCTTCCCTTAGACACAATACAGTGTTGACTATTTTTCTTGGTTATTTAATTCCTGTTGTACCGTATGCACCATTCGCCTGCAGCATTAATGGTGCAGGCGAATGGTGCAGACTAATTAGTGTCGTTTGCACCATTAATAATATTACAAACTATTTTTACGATACTTTCCTTGTCACAGGTAAAATATTAAACGCAATAAGAATAAAAAAGTCCGTTTGGAAGGGTAGACAGTCAAAAGGGTACACAATGCAAGAGTGTCAAAGCTTCAGTTTAATGTGTACATAGTTACCGGAAAAAGTTGGTTCATGGGGTAAATAGGAAGAAAGAAAAAAAGAAAATACTTTATTTGGACGCAGAGAACATAAAACATAAGAACAACAATACACAATAAAAAAAAACAAGAACAGATTGAAAAACTAAAGACAAAAGTAAAAAAATAATAATATAAAGACCTGTGCGCGACCAAAAAGGCGGCAGTAGGAATTCAGGATTGCTTATACGAACATCCATCACTTCCAGATTATTATTTGAAATAAAAGATTTAATAGCCCTATGTTCGAATCCAGGATATGACCTATCTAGAACCGGTTTTGTTCTGACCATTCTCCATGGTACAGCTGATGAGACTGTACTATCAATGCAGTATCAAAACAAAACTATATAATAAAAATAATAGTCTGCTCTTCATTATAGATGTAGCAGGTCAATAGTACATACGGTAGAACGCAATTCAATGATGGCTTGTGTTTTTATAAGCTTTCCTCTTAAATTAAAAACAAAAAGTAAATGCTTGAAGGTACACAATTCGCGAATATGGAGAGGGCTATGCTCGGAGTCTCTCTGCGAGATCGAATCAGAAATAAGGAGATCCGTAGAAGAACCAAGGTTACCGACATAGCCCAGCGGATTAGCAGGTTGAAATGGCAGTGGGCAGGGCACGGAGGACTGATGACCGATGGGGTCGAAAAGTTCTCGAGTGGTAACACAAATCGCTCAAACACTCATCGCCAATCGCTCACAGTGTTACCTAGCTGCACTCCTCTAAGTATTTGTTGATCTTGGAGCGAGTTACAACTGATTGAAGGAGATTGATGTACACACACGCACACATACACCGATGGTCCTATAATACCCGTAGACACGTGAATGAATCAGTCTGTTACATTTTAAACACTATTTGTAAATGTTTTTGATAAATAAAATTAGGTAAAATATACACAGGCTTACCGAGCCCTAATGATTGTGACTTTTTAGACTACACCATATTTAAAAATAATTATGTGTATGAAATTGTTTAATTTTTATAGTTGTTCTCTTTTCGGCGTGCATAATGCAGCTGGTGTAATGCCAGCGCATGCCTGTCTGTTTGTAGTGCAAAGGTATTGATCATTAGGTCTTGGTTTATATACTCATGGCTTAAGTTTAAATCATAAAAATAAGTCTGGAATTGCCAAATTTCCTTGAGCAACCGTGATGATTAATGTCTTTGCATCTAGGCCATTGTTCTGCAATGAAACCGTAAGAGGCTAATATTACTTTATTATATGACTGTTACTATACTAGTAAGTTTTTCCAATATGTCGATAATGTTGTTTAACTACATTAGGCGCGAGGCAGGGAAATAAAAATGGAAACTCTATTATAATATATTAATAAATTGGTTCATCAGTAATATAAAAATAATGTACTTGAATAATTATAACGTTATAATAACACAAGCTCTGCTTAGCTTGGGACAAGACGGCGTACATTTTTTTTTTAATTAATCTACATGACGGAGAAACTATCATTTTGTCATCCAGCCTATTCAGTCAAACATTAACATTGTTTATACACGACAAAACAATAACATATCCTTTACTAATATAGGTTAATACTTAACACACACAGATGTTGTGCATTGATAACGTTTTGTTGATAAAGATAATACTTTAAACGGGCCGTATGATAAGGATAACTCACTAATCCAAATGCATTTTATTTGTGTCAATATACGTAGTGCAGTAACAGCTGTTAGGCGATTAACACGCTGCCACGCACCACACATGCAGCGTAGCGCATCAATGCGTGTTTTAACGTTGCTTGTTAGTATCTCCGTTTGTATAGAAAATACGCACAGTCCAACACACAGAAAATGTCTCCACGCGCGATCATTCAAATCAGAAATACGCAACATGCAGCATGATGCGTGGCAGTGTAATAATCGCCAAACGGACTATAATATAATAGGCTTCGTAGAAATGGACTCAGAAATGCGTTTTAAAAAAAAATGGTAGGTCATCGTCATCTGCCAAGCCTTCTTCCAAGTGTAATGAGGCCTCCAGTCTAAATACATGCAGCTACATAATAGTTTAGTTTTTAGACTCCATTTACTGAGTAATACCATTCCTTAAATTTGTAAGATTGGCTGTCTTACTTTCGGATTTTTTACTAATCTGCTACAAAAATCAAAATCAAAAGTCATTTATCCAAATTAGGCTGAGGATCAGCACTTTTTGAACGTCGAAATTACATAAGACAGTCCCCCAAAAAGCCCACCCTTCGCCACTTCCTAGTGTTTTTGCTGGGAAGAAGAAGTGGCGGAACAAACTCCCCAGCAATACATCTGTCTGATAAGTTAGGAGAACTTGAATTTGCACAGTACAATTAGTTATAATTACAAAATAATTAAAATAAGTTATTCACTACATGTTAGCTAGCACACTCAACATACAGAATACCAGTAATATATAGCTACCGACAATAAAACTAACTTAACTCAAGCAAAAGCAACTGACTAATAAGAATCCTCCAGGTAAAAAGGATGTGCCAGCTTGCATGTGCAGAGTTGGATTAAATCCATAGATCTGCAAGACAATGTAACAAAATGATAAACTAGAACTGTGGAAGTTAAATAAAACATTAAAAAAAACAGGTAATAGTTAAAACAATAGCAAAACCAAAGCCAGCAAGACGACCAGTTACCACAAGCAGCACCCGTTCACGAGCATAACGCAAAGATCAGCCATTACCCCCCTCACCAAAGCACTTATCCATCGACCGATCTTGGAAAGCTTCTTCCGACCTTAGCGACTGTTTTATTTAACCTTAAGTCCCTCGCAAAAACTACCTACATTGAAAACATATTGGTAATTATGGTCTTTCCGTAAGAATATCTAGACTAACTTGTAAATATTCAAGAAAAACACAAGCTTAATGCATTTATAAAAAAAAATATCAATCCTTACAGTAGTCGTATAATATGATGTGTAACATTCATCCTGATAAGTACGGTGTCATAAGATAAAATTACAGGTTAGTTTAACGTGTTACAACCTCACGCAAAATGGGATGATACCATCTCTGAACCATTTCTCCACCAATCATTGGTCAAATCAAATAGGGCGCGCATTTCCCTCCCTTATCACTTACAAAAAATATCCAGCAACCGAGAAGAATGATGCTACGCATCTCAAACTTAACAAAGTCCTTTCAAGCTCTCAGTGAATAAAAAAAAGAAAAAAGAAATAACCAGTGGAACCTGTGATCATAACAACTTCACCAAATGAAGACAAATCACGCGGAAGTAAAATGAAGACCGAATTCCACGACCCCCAAGTCACGCGTGCTCATTGGCCGCATTGATGAAAGGTGAGTGAGCAACCGTCAATTTATCACGTCGTTGGTCGCGTAAGGTGTTACAAATCTGTTTAGAGCTGAAAGCGTGGTGTCTACACGTGAATCTCGCAAAATCAATGCAATTACATCCATATACAGCTTTTACGTTTAATGTTAGCTCTTTGTGACGTTAAGTGATGATGTCATCTTGAAACACTTAAAATGTATGTTTAATATTGATACGAGTAAATAAATAATGAAATAGATTGCCGGATTTTGTTAGATTGGTTTCATGTCTACTAATCTTTTGCGTTTCTTGGCAAGACGAGATCGTGGCGTTATTATTTGTATGTTTTTATGACGTTTAATATACCTATACTATTCTAGACAAGACGAACTTCATTATAATAATAATTGTGTCAAACAAATGCATCTATTTTTCGAAACTTCTCGGACTTTAAGGTTCCGAACCTTTCGACGGCGTAAGAAAGGCCGAAGCCAACTTGCAGAGCCCCATCGTTGCCTTTAATACAATAAATGCACTAACCACCGATTTTAACAGTGTGCACTATGCAAGTGCACCTAAGCAAATCTTACAACTGGTGCAGGACTCTTGTACACTATGAAAACAAAAGTATTGGAATATAGGTTAGGGTGGCTAAAATGAACTGGATACCTAGTACTACAAAGAACTATGGCTTTTGCCACAACGACGCTTAATTAAATTTATTATCAATAACCTAGATTGACACACTGTTAGGTAATAGATACCCTACTTTCTTTCCACTTCTCTGTATATAGATTTTCGCCAGTCCCCATCGATGGAAATTCATGTCTAGCTTCGCCATCTTCGTTTTGATCTGCCGCGATGTCACTTGCTATGTCTGTCTGTCTGTCTGTCTGTCTGTCTGTCTGTCTGTCTGTCTGTGGCACCGTAGCACTTAAACGGGTGAACCGATTTAGATGCGGCACATCGGGGTACCGCTAAAATAAGTACCAACATACCTACGAGTACCAGGAACATGCCTTATAATCGGTACCCTGACGTGAAGTAAAATTTCATGGCTCAACGATAGGAAAATGTTATTTTTAAATGTTTTTGTTTTTGCGGTGAGGGTTTTTTAAATTTTAAATTAATTTTTTTTAAAGTCTTCGCTGAGTCTACTTTACCTCAGAACCTGGGTCGTTCAAATATTTCAAAACAAACCAAACCAAATTATTACCTCTCTGCCTACATTGCTAGCATAAATAAACCAAAATAAATCAGCTTCTCCACCTCAGAAAAACAGGTATAATAAAAAAAAAACATTTTACTGGAGCAGTAACAAACACTTCCTAGAATACACAAATTTTACAGCGAATAAATCACCTTACAAATGTCGGATAGGTAGGTACACAAAAAAGTCGTTTTTTTATGAATAAGTATTGCTTCGATCCTAAAAGTTAGAGCTTCAGTAAAAATCGGGGCCCTATAAGTCTTCAGTAAACGCTTTTGAAGCACTATAAATTTTGCTAACGTAGTCAGACACCTACTACTGAAATGAAATTCACAAAAAACTCGTTCTCAAAACTAATTTGCGCTAAGAGTCATTCATGCTATGAATAAAACTCGTTAGGTGAAAATTGTCGCGAGATTTTATATTACGTTAGTAGTAGGATCCATGTCGTTTTTTAAGAATGAGTATAAATTTTTATGGCACTAGGTAAGCGACCGACGCGCGACGTAATGTCGGAAGAAATAACCGTATATCAATATGTCCGCGATTCGATTTCGGCTTGCGAAAATAATGAACTTGAACCAGAAATATGAATGGACCAAATTCGTAAATCGAAATGGAATACACCGTATGTGTCCTTGAGCGCGATTCGGTTTTTGCTTAACGTAAAGTTCACATTAATTTGGGTAGATATTGCAAAAACTGGATCGTTCAATCCGTGTGATTTAATTGATTGAGGGGCATAGGTTTTGTACGGGTTTCAAACTTCACGGGTATTTAATGTTTCTTTGTAATTAAAGGCGCCGTGCATAAAATTCGCTCGCTGGAGTTTAGATAACATCATTGCGATGCTAAATTATTTGTGTGTACCGTTCACGAACACACGCGTAAAGCTCGAGCATAGTGATCGCTTAAACTTTTTTAATATTTTATATCATATTTTGAGTTTCTAAGTAAATTAAGACGGTTGAGAAATAAATCTCCGGAATGTTTGTGTATACATATTTGTTTACTATGTTGGTACACAATGTTAAAGTACACAAGTTAAAAAATAGTACGAATATAATAATAAACTGAAGATTAATATGTTACTTTTAAAATTTGTTAAAAGTGATCAAAACAATAGAAAAAAAAAATACTGATTAGTCTTGAAATTTCCGGAAAGTAACAATATTGAATTTTTTTTCTTCCGTATTTTGTAGTAACAATTAAAAAAGTGGTTCCCTCACGTGCAAGTAGACTATATACTGGTGTTGGTAAGATTTTTTATTTTTCAAAATCTATTGCAGTTTCTAGTAACTAAATGATCAAACGTCAGTCTCGCGTCATTTTTTGGAAATCATGTGGGTGAATTTTAGTGATTTTCCATGAATACGTAATTTATTTCCAAAATTTAATTCCTCTACATGCAAAGCAAGGAACTCGTCTTTTCAAATCTCAAATAGGTTTGTATAAATTCTTCTTCTCTTTCTCACAAATAATGATTACAGTTGATCAAAATCAGTCGATTTCAGTCACAGTTAACTGTAAGGTTGGTTTTATTAACACTGAATTATGGATAACTAAACTCTGTAAACTTAGTAGAAACATGACAACACTTACTAAAAATGTTGTTACAATAAGTCACATTTGCAGAAAAAAAAGGTCTACAATATCATTTTAACGCTACAAAAATATGAATCATGTTGGGATCGATTTTTTTTTATACGAAATCCTGGGAATAACATAAATTCCCCAATTCTGTTTATAAAGCCATAGTTGGCTACTTGATGCCCTTATAGGTATATAAATTGAGTTTTCGTACGACAAAAAAGTAACTTAACAAAATGATCATACACAAAGCAATTGACACGCTTAACAAACAAGATAACAGAAGGTACTAATGACTACAGTCCCTTAACCTTAAACAAGTATATAGCAGTAACATAATATGAAGGTAAATATTGTTTGGAAGTCGTGTTTTGGGTATTATGAAAAGTACGGATATTATAATTATTATTTTTCCGGTATGTCTCATAACCGGAAAAATAATAAACCGGTACCGGTACCCGGGTCCGTATACCATTTTTCCGGTATTTACGGATTGATTCGTTGTTCTAGTGGTTGCAATCGGTACAACTGACCATTTGTTCCGTTTGTTCCCAACGAGTCACACTGTAACCTGTAACAGTGTGACTCGTTGGGATTTTTTTTCCCAACCAGTCACACTGTTACTCGTTGGGAAAACTTTTTAAAGTTCGTTCCCATCGAGTCACACTGTTAAGTACTCGATGGGGCAACTTTTGGGACTGGTTACCCGGAACGCAACTGTTTAGATTAGGTTAATTTCTCCTTTAAAAATGGGTAGGTTAGGTTAGGTTAAAACTGTGATCTCCTACGCACGAGCCGAGCGAGCGAAGCGAGCGGTGCCGCGGTAGCGGCCGGCGAGTGCCAGAAACGACTTACCAATGTGAGTAAATTATAAATGATGATAAATATATCATTTATCTTCATTTATTATTTACCTACATTGTTTAATTTTTTGCCCCATCGAGTAACAGTGTGAAAGGTTGGGAGAACAATTTAAAAAAAAATCCCAACCAGTCACACTGTATCACGTTACGGTGTGACTCGTTGGGAGCGAACTTTAAAAAGTTTTCCCAACGAGTAACAGTGTGACTGGTTGGGAAAAAAAATCCCAACGAGTCACACTGTTACAGGTTACAGTGTGACTCGTTGGGAACAAATCATTTGTTCCTGCATTTGATTCTTAAATCGGTTTCACTAGGTTTTTTCATTGGGTTTTTTTCAGTGGCATCAGTGAGTCTTCTTGATAGCAAACAGCTCACCTCCTGTTACTATTCAGATTCAGATTTCTTTATTTGCTAAAACATGAGTGTATATGTATATTATTATACATTGCAAGAAGACGTGCATGCCAGGTGTTACAAGCACATGTTATTGTTTACCATAATTTATCATAATGTGTAAATATTAATACTCAATATACAATCAATTATAAAATTAATACCCTAACAATAAAATAATTATAATATCATAAAGCCAAGATTGGCCAAAATTATTAACTAAAAAAAGAAATGAGTGCACTATTAATAGATACATCCTCTGCCTTTGAGTTCGTAGAATACTAAGATATACTTGAATTAGCATTTCACAGAGTCAAGCAAAATCAGACAGACACTAACAGACCAACAAACCGACCGACTGCGACAGCTGCATCATTTATCAAGGACTCGTTGAGTTTCATTACGTTGGCGCTTATCTGGTGGTCAATACAGTTGATTTTTGCTTTAAGGAGTTGAATTGGTTGAGAAGAATGTAGCGGGTTTGCCCAAAATCCGTACCTCACAGGGGGTACCCTCTTTTCTTAGCGTGTGGTTATGGCGTCCATGGGTCTCTGGCTTAGCTTCACTTGCCGTCGTCACATAACTCATGCATGCCGCTTTCGTCACGTTGTTTTCCTTCACCTTAAATCAAGTGATCATTAAACAATACGCACTTGAATCCGAAAAGTAAGTGTTGCGCGCTTCTAGGTTCAAGATACAAGATTTACGATGGTTCGTTCAGTTCGATCTGTGACTTGCCAGTTCGCCGGTTACTTCACTAAGATATCACTGTTTTTTTGTATGAAGGGGACTCCCCTTGTAATATAATAGCAACACCTACCTATTAGTCACTTAGTTTTAAAGCAGGCATTTCTATCCTTGGCTGGAGACTTCAACTTATTTTGTGGCATCTTCAGGCCTGCCCAGTTAAACAGCTGATACCCTGCTGCGAGATGCTGACTTCTAAATAAAAAATCTAAAATTGCGGGCTTGCTTAAGTAGGAAAATGGGTTCTACGTAATGACAACACACTGCGTTTATGAAACAATCAACGTTAATTACACAACTAATGACTTGTTTACAAATCACACGAAACAGGTACAGTTTTGCAACGTAGATATACACCTAAGTACTCTGAGTACATAAGAAATAGTGTTTCTTAATTGTAGCCAGTTTGATATCACAAATCTGGTAAAAGTGCGCCAAACTGTACTTGCGCCAGAACATCGTCGAGCAGTGCGTTTGCAATTTATTGATATGATATTAATTGATATGTTTTGTGCGTGCTAATGACCGAATCCGACATGTTTACGATATGTGAAACTGTGTTGTCTCTAGTGTGTGCACTATCTTAATAGTCAATGCGTAAATACTTCGTATCTGGGGGCACGACGAGCCAAGCGAAGCGCAAGGGCACTACCAAAATATTCATGTAAAATTTTGCCAAGACTACCACATAAGATTTGCCTTGTGAAAAAGATATCAGATCTCATATAGAGCCAAGATTCTGAATCTACACGGCCTAACCTACCGACCCTAACTTCACAAATTCTACATTATCAGTAAAAATGTGTGACTTGGCTGTTTCGTTACTTAGTACTTCAGAAACTAAATATTCGCACCCCTTCAACGACGGTAGTGAAATGGCGAAGCCATACATTTATACTGAGATCTGATATCTTTTTCACAAGGCAAACCTTATGTGGTAGTCCTGGCAACATTTTACATGCAATGTTTTGGTGGGATTTTTACTTCCCTCCCATAGTTACGTGGTTTTTACTGCCTAAAAATTGGCAGTAGTAATCAACCTTGGATTTGCGAGATTAAAAACAATAAAAACATACAATAATGTGAGACAGCCATAAATTCTTTCAAGAATAGGTATTGAATCGCAAACGTACGCACGACGATGTACCAATATTATCAATTTTTCCTGCAATTCCAATATTAACTGACCTCTGATTGTTCACAATTCCTATACAATCTAAGATCAGCTTGTACTAGATGTATTTAGCTTGATATTAATGTGTAATCCTGTGTAGTACTGGCACAATGTAACTCGACATTAGCTTTGCTGCTTAGATAAGATTTCACTGTGAAATCTCTATAGCAACATAATAGTATCTTTATACAATATACATTCCCTAATAAATCTTTCTACTTATCTCGAGTCAACGATAAAAACGATAAATTACAGTAAATATACGAGGTGCCCTTAACTTGAGTTTTCATTTGGTCTATAAAAAAAAATGGCGCGTAATTTTACTACCTAATATTCCTGTTGGGCGAATTTCTTTTTTTTACTGCCTGAGTATTATGACTGGAGATAGTAGAATTTTATAGAAAGACTTGTGACTTGACAGATAATTTTTAATTTTGTAGGTACTCTTTGACAGTCTGTTTTGAATTTTAGATCTTTTTTACGTCAAAAATATGCAATACAGATTAACTGTATCTAAACAGCATTGCAGATAGGTAAGTATTTCAAGAAACCTCTAAAAAAAGATTTCAAGAATCAAATGACCTGTGATCAGTGGCCTTATAAAATACTTATTTCAGCTCGATGCCAAAATTTCTAGAGAAAAATAATAAAATCGCTAGATCGCTTTTAGCGATGAAGCCGCCCATTGCAACACCTTATGTACCCCTTAACCTTAAAGTTATTATTTGTAAGTTTTTATGGTGTACAATAAAAAGTATTTATTCTATTCTATAAAATAAAATACAGACATAATTAATAGTAATACATAATATATACCGCAGTGCTGTTATTCCGATAAGGCTCGCTGTAATGCCACTGACACGCCTATGTATGAACACTATATAGCCCTCTAAGAGGAACATAACAAAACATCGTATCGTGATTTTCAATAGTCACTTTTACCTAGGAAATAAAAAAATAGCGGTTTGACAGTTTTCGTATAGGAAATATGTCAAACCGCCATTTTTGTTTATCAGATAAAAATTACATGACTATTTATTGAGAAATTAGGCCTTAAGCTGTATACGTTCTATGCGGCTACCCGCATAGTACGTTACGGTTGCGTATGCGGCTGCCCGTGATATAGCAACGTATAGCAACCGTCCGGGTAGCCGGAGTTGTCTGCGAGTAGCCGCATCGCAGTGCGCATAGAAATGAATATTACGTACATAATTGTGCTTCAGCCGTCCGGCTGCCCGCATGCAGGGTAGCCGCATAGTGCGTATGAGCTCTTATTTCTTTTCGTCCACCACTTTTCCCCCTATGACGTCACACTACAAAAGCAGTTCACTTTGTTTTGTAGACACGTGACGTGTCTATTAATTTCATGTCCAACAACAATAAAAATCACGGAGTCGTCAAAAGAATCAGAATAATTTACTATCATGGGCCACAGAGTCTGACCTGTGTAAATCATTTAATCAACCTTGCGTGCTCGCAGTTAAATACGAATTCATTGGTCTGATACATCCATTTTTCATGTTAATGGAATTCTGTGCTGTGTTTTGAAAAACTATTGGTTATGTAGACTGTGTGGATTTGTTGTTTGTCTGTAGGATTTGTTGGTAAATTAATGAATCTACAAAGATTTTAAGACCCATAGTACAAAAGTTACTTAAAGATTCCACTGAAGCGTAACTTAAACCTAGATTCAACCATTAAAATGAATGAAAACTATTATTTGCTATTGTTTTAGTCTATCAGACAATGCAAGTTTCGGTATAGGTGAGTAACAATGAAAAACAATCTAAAAAATTACTTTAATTATTTTACGGTTCATAAGACACAGGCCGCTAAAAGACACATGAATGGCCGGACAGCGTAGCCTAGATAATTGGATTCCGTTGACACTATTTTGTTGCGGAACCCTAAAATTGGACTAATAAGTTTACACCAACCCATTTTGTTCGTCGTATATTGAGAACGACTAAGCACAAGTGTAATAGTTGTTTAGTATTGAGAAATATATTTTTAAAACCAATAGTTATCTTACACAGACATCAGTGATGCCCGTGATAAGATGGAGTAGATGGGTATTTATTGTATGTTCAATGAAACAAAGAAAAAACAAAAGTGCAGTAGTAGACTAGACTTTATTGTCTCTGGAAGCGATGCAACTTCTAAACAAACTTTTGCTGGAACCCCGAAAGTTTGACAGTTAGTCTGAGCAAGGGTATCGCGTTACCCAGTAAGCCCAGTTACCGGACAACACGATACCTTTGAAGTTTAGTTTACGGTAAAACTATAAAAAAAGGCTTAAAAACTCAAACCCTTAGTCACACAATAGGCCGTCTCTCGCTGAGAAATAGTTTTATTTATCCGGATAAAAGCCGCCTCCATACAAAGACATTCAATACCTATAGACCGGACATCACGAACAAAATTTTCGTCCAAAACTTGTGACACAAGTCCATGAGTTTTTTTTTAGTACGCTCCGCTGCCGCTTCAATATTCATATATTATTCTAGATGGCGTTACTGAGACATGGGCTAAAAATTTTTGTATGACATTTCCTCGCATGCCCGCTCTATAGTATTTTAAATTTCTTTGCTTACAAACTTGTTAGAAAAAAATATTAAACAGAGATTCAGTGAAGTTTAATTGTTGTCATTATTGTTGCCAGCATGTCTAGCTACCCCAAACTGTCAAATTTTCCTAATTGAACGTGAACCTTATCCAACTGTTCGTAATAAAATTGAAAAACTATCAAATAATTTTTACATAATTTGGGGTAGTTGGATATGCTGACCTCTGTAGTCACTACTTCCGCCTCGTCCACCTTTGTACCTACTTAATGCCTTAGGCATTTTCTACCAGTCTGCCTTAAGGTGATGCAAAGATAGAACATGGTAGGCGCAAGAAGGTAACAAAAACTTGAAAGAAAAATAAATGATTATGTATTAAATTCATATACATACATATTATATAAACACACACTACTTCATTCTTTATTGCATCATACCATAAAACGTTAGATTGAAATATTATTATAAGTACAAATTCCCTTTTTGGGTGAAACTAAATTTGTAGAAAAGTGCATAAGAGATTAAATTAGTTATTAATATTCTACTATTAGAGCATATTATCATTTAATATATAGGTAAAATTATTATCCTTTACATTTTAAATTATGATATATATCTAAGTAAATTTTAATGCTTGTTTTATTCCATACTCCATCACTACATTAACTTAATATTTAATTCAGCAGCCCAATATTTTAGTCCAATTCTTCAATCAACGATAAATCGTAATTAGTTTTCCCTTTTGAATATGTCTTCAATATAGTTCCAATCAGAAGCTATTGAAAGGCATTTGATTCATTCAGTACGTGTCCCATTGCTTAATAAGTGATAGTGCTCTGGGGAATCCTTAAATGTTTATAGTTTAATTGCCCTAGCAAAATTCTGCATTAGAATAGGGGTATAAAAAATACTTACATCTTATTCTCAGACCTGCTGGACAAACACATAACATTTCCTAAGATTCACTCAAACACAAATACACACACTACTACACACACACTCAAGCACACACACACAACACACGTGTGTGTGTTGTGAGTGTGTGCTTGAGTGTGTGCGTGCTGTCATACGTCCTCACACTGAATGCCCTGCACTTAATCTTGTTACGGTTCACACAATTCAACACAAATGTGAATTTTAATGTTTAATATTATTTTCTTTCTTCTGTTATTTACCTATTTTTCACCGTAGTATGAAAGAGCGGAGTCTCCCAATACAAGCATTACTTGCTAAAAGGCTACAATCACAACTTGTTGTTATATTATGCACGCAGTAACAGAAATAAAAGATATTTGATTTTGGTTTTTTTTTTCTTTCAAGAAGTATCGCAGGCCTTTTATTACAAACATTGTGAATTTTATATTACATGAAGTAACATAATTTATTTTTTAATTCAAAATCTGTTCATGAGCCCCCGCGATCCATGCGCTCGCGCTGGTCTGAAAAAGCGTTATTGAGTTTTTGTACGAGTATGTGGATGATTTTAGTAGCAGCCAGGGATACCTCTGCCTGACCTTCATAATATCCAAAACTGTTGTTGTGGTTGACCCAAAGCGTTTAGAAATTATGGGTAGTACGACACCCATCAAGTTATCCCAATGTGTCAAATTTCTTTGATCGTTTTTCAACTTTATGTCAAACTGAATAAAGTTTATTCAATATAGGAAAATTTGACACATTGGAGTAACTTGCTGTGCTGGCGTCTGTACATTTTTTTCTAATGTAGGTATACAAGGTTAAATTTGGTATGCGTATATAAATGTAGAGAAAAGCAAAAGTCTATAATAAAAACTTACTGATGGGCGTAAAAATGCATATACCAAGAAACTTGGTATCCTTTATCGCAACATGAAACCAAACTTATCTCCTATTGCATTTTTAAATTTAGTAAACTAAAAAAAATATAAACTACCTACTACTATTACTAGCACAGTGAATGTCGTACTTTTACCCTCTGAACTCTTAACCGCCTCTTTACCCCCTCGTAGTTTGGAAAAAATATATGCGTACTTGGCGATAATATATAATAGCTTTCTAATGGTGAAAGAATGTGTTGAATCGGTTAAGTAGTTTAATCCCTCCAACTCCAAACAAATAATAATATTGTATAGATATTTACTAACCTACCTATTCATTCCTAAAAAAATATACAGAAACTTAATCAAAACCACAGTTATGTAGCAGGGAAATGTTTCAAACATTAACGCTTTAGTTTCATTTACAATGAAAATGACTGATTTTATTGTGATAATCAGAACAAATCGCTACTTAATATAGCTATTGCATGTTCACTATTGTCGTTTGGTCAACGCATATTTAGTATTTTCACAAAAAAAAAACTTCTCTGTGTAATTACTTTACGTCAATTTTGGTTAGGCGACCGAATTTTGGGTCCACCATCATCATCTCCGACATAGCCCAGCGGATTAGCAGGTTGAAGTGGCAGTGGGCAGGGCACATAGCACAGAGGACTGATGACCGATGGGGTCGAAAGGTTCTCGAGTGGAGGCCACGTATCGGCAAGCGCAGCGTAGGACGTCCACCCACAAGGTGGACAGACGACCTCATTAAGGCCGCGGGAACGCGCTGGATGCGAGCAGCTTCCAACCGGTCTTATTGGAGATCTATAGGGGAGGCATGTGTCCAGCAGTGGACTTCCTATGGCTGAAATGATGATGATGATGATGATCATCATCTTCCTGCCCTGCAGTGCTATTGTTCGTCTCCGTTGACATAGTTCATAGTGATGATGACTAGGCAGTGTTCAGCGATTTACTGTCAAACAGCTAGTTTCATATTGGCTATCATCAACGTGTATCTAGGATGGCGTCATAAGCTTGCAGTGAGATATGTGACGACTCTCACAGTACTCCGTCTGATAGTCACCGTAACTTGAAGTCCACTTAAAGTACAATACTGATTTCAGACTGACCTAGCTGTTGGTCTAGTAGTTAGTTACCCTGACTGCTATGCCGGAGGTTGTGGGTTCGATTCCCACCCAGCACAAATGTTTGTGATGAGCACGATCATTTGTTCTGTATCTGGGTGTAATTTATCTATAATTTATGTATGTATTTAGAATTATACAAGTATGTTTATCAGCTGTTTGGTACCCTTAACACGAGTTCTTAGCTTAGCTTGGGACTAAGTGGCGTTGTGTGAAAAAGTTGTGGAATATTATATACTTACTATTTATTTTTGTATATGTTTTTTTTTTTATTCCATTACGGTGGCAAACAAGCTTACGACCCGCCTGATGGTAAGCGGTTACCGTAGCTCATGGACACACATAGGGAGGCAAAGTCCCTCCTAAGACTTAGGGGCTCAATACGGCTTGTGAGTACGGGATCGGGTATTATTCTCAGTTGTCATCAAAGTACGGTGTAAGACTGGACGCCAGTTACACTGGCAATTAAAAGAAGCCTTGTTGGTCAATGTTACATGAAATTCGTGCAATAAGGTTTCCTCTTCCATTCCCCCCTTACTTCCACTACGATGTCATTCACTTCCTTTTCATCTAAATTCCTCATTCGGTGTTTTTATCCTGTGCATGGTATTTCTTCATCCATCCATATTTACCTACATCACTCTTCCTCATCACATGCAAACAATTTTGAATGTTAATTTAGAGAACAGTTTTCTATCAACCATGTATGCAGTTATTTGAAATCAATGCGAGAACTATTTTGTAACAAATGTATTTTGCATATTTACTTCGAATCATACTTAATTTTAATAAAATTATTTTACCTGTCTTAAACATGTAGAATATGAATTACAAATTAATAGGTACTTAATCATAATATTGAATACGGTCCATATATCTGGTAACACTTATATTTACTGCAAATAAATTATTCTTGATTTATTGTATCTTACATCGAACAGAAGATCGAATTATTTTCTAATGATTTGGCTTAAATCATGATTCACACATTCATACATTCATTCATTCATTCATTTTGATCTGCTCACAATAATACTCGTATTATAATTATACTAATGGTAAACCTTTTACATTACATGGCAAACGATATCGCGGTAGGCCCAAGCGAAGATGGCGAGACGAGCTGGACTCCTTCGATAAGGAGTGGTCCCTAAAAGTGCTTGACAGAGAGAGGTGGAAGGAAAGTAGGGAGGCCTTTGCCCTGCAGTGGGAAAACACAGGCTAGTAATAAATAGTATATTCAACTCCTATTAAATACCTACCAATAGTATTCTTGGTATCTGAGGAAATTAAATAAATACACCGAAAATAGAATAAATTAATAAACGTATATTGCAAAAGCATTCTACACAATATGACATATCAAAAAACAACAGGGCCTCTATCGACGTCTGGAGGAACAACATTCAAATATTTGAATTTATGTTTTGTTTATTCTTCCAACATCCTCCCTTAAACATAACCCCATCTTCGAGGAACAGTAAGCCAACTTCGAGTATGAAGTAGCTTTAGTTAATGCATCAGCAACCATCATATCCGTCTGTATGTAGCGAACATCAATGGCCCCACTGAGTACCTTGTCACGAACAAAATGGTGCCTCACATCTATGTGTTTGGTCCTGGAGTGGTAATTGTCACAACCTGAAAGTTTTATAGAACTCTGATTATCACTATAAATAATCATGGCCTCATTCTTGAGTTGTGGCCAAAAACTGCCTTGAAAATGTTTTAACCACAAGGCTTCTTGTGTACACGACGACAAAGACATATATTCAGCCTCTGTTGTTGATAAAGCTACAGTAGGCTGGCGTCTTGAATTCCAGCTTATTGTTCCTCCCTGAAACAAGAATGTGTAACCAGTAAAGGAACGCCGGTCATCTTCTGAACTGGCCCAATCTGCATCACAGTATCCATGTGTCATAGTTTCTTCCAGATTTTGTTTATAACTCAGCCTGTAATCTTGAGTCCCTTTTAAGTAACGCATGACTCTCTTAAGTGCAATCCAATGTTTAAGTTCTGGCTTGTTATTGTATTTGCTCAACATATTAATAACATAACTTATGTCAGGCCTAGTAACTTGGGAAATATATAAAAGACAACCGATTATTTTGATCTAAATAAATTATGCCTTTTTCTCTTTCCCTTTCTACATGTATTCCTAAGCAGTAACATAACTCTCCAAGATCCTTCATTTTGAATCTTTTGTGGACGTCCTTTTATCACAAGCCGGTCTTTGTATTTTACACTCTGGCCATTCTCATCTGTTTTAGTTTTAAAAACCCATTTGCACGGTATGGGATGTTTATTTGCTGGTAGGGTAGTTAACTCCCACGTTTCATTTTCTAATAAACATTTGTACTCTTCATCCATTGCTGCTTTCCATTCTTTAGCATTGGTGCCTAACAGTGCTTCTTTTACAGTTAATGGATCTGTAATTTGTGTAACACACATAAAATTATTGCCTTCCATATTACGCCTTTGATGTGATCTCAAGGTGATATTTCTCTGGATATCATGAGTGCTATCATCATCACTTGTATTTGGATAATATGTCGGATCATCAGCTCCATTACAGCTGTCGAAAGATGTATCACATGTGGCAGTCATTGTGTCATTTTGTGAAATATTTTGTGGGCTCTCTTGAACAATAGTATCTTGCAATGTGTCAGAGTTAGAACTGAGTATGATTGAAGCAAACGGTGGCACTGATAGAGGGTCCGGTGTGATATTTTTTGCAATCTCTGTTTTCTCAATAAATATCACATCCCTGCTAATTACCATCTTTTTACTAACCGGATCATACACTCTGTATCCCTTTGTGTTTTCACAGTAACCCATAAACAATAATTCACGTGATTTGCGATCCCATTTTAAACGATTTTGTTTAGGAACATGTACCATAGCCTTAGAGCCAAAAATCTTTAAATGTGAAATGTTTGGTTTCTTACCAGACCATTTTTCATAAGGTGTTACCTCATTCAAAACTCGTGATGGTGATCGATTAATAATGTAGGCTGCAGTAGCGACAGCCTCCGCCCAATATGTTTTCTTTAAATTAGCTTCAAATAACATACATTTGGCACGCTCGACCAACGTTCTGTTCATCCGTTCCGCTAGCCCATTTTGCTCCGGCGTGTACGGACCGCTGGTTTGATGCTTAATTCCTGAGGTTGCTAGAAAATCAGAAAAAGCATTACTGCAATATTCTTTCCCATTATCACTCCTCAAAGTCTTAATTTTCTTTTCTAGCTCATTTTCTACCTCTTCTTTGAACTTTATAAACACAGATTTTATATCCATCTTATTCTTTAGAAAATACACATACACTTTTCTAGAAAAATCATCTACGAAGGTTATGAAGTACTTTCCACCTCCAGCGGAAGGTGTCTCCATCGGACCACAAAGATCAGTGTGTATTATCTCAAGCAATGCAGTTGCTCTAGAATTAGACGGTGGAAACGGAAATCTTGTTTGTTTTGCTTCACAGCAGGTTTTACATACGGAATCAACTTCTTTATTAGTTATTTTTAAACCCTCAGCACACAACTCTAACCTCTTCACATCAGCAATATTTAAGTGACCCATTCTCTTATGCCATGTAATCAAATCTGTCTTACTTTCCAATGTAGTAGCATATGCATTACCGCTTGCTGTATTGAGTTTGTACATGTTTTCAGTCAATTTCGCAGTAGCAATAAGTACACTATTGGTATTATAAATGTTACAGCCTTTATCAGTAAATTCTAGTTTACAGCCATTTCCTGTCAACTGACTGACTGATAACAGGTTGGCACTCAACTCAGGAATAAATAAAACATTTCTCACCTGGATCTGATGCAAATCCTTACATACTTTGGTCTGAATGTTTACTTTACCCATGTTTTGCACGGAGACTGCTCCATTATTAGCCACCATTATCTTCTGGATCGGAGGTGTCTGCATATCATACATCCAGTCTGAGCGTCTTGACATGTGCATTGTTGCCCCTGAGTCAATATACCAATCATCTGTATTCAATGAGCTGTAAGCTGAAAAAATAGCTGCAAAATTATTTTGGTTATTAGTTTGATTACTGTTCTCCCGGCATTGACTTTTATAGTGTCCATATTTATTACACCCATAGCAACGTGGGCCTTTTCCTTTCGGTTTGCTATTTTGTGAGGTACGGTTGGTGTTTTTGTGCTTCGAAAAGAATGCTGCGCTGGATTCTGACACTTTAACCTCTTGTAACAACTTAGTCTTGATAAAATCCGAAGATATTTTTATGCAAGAACTTTCTAGACCCATAATCATCGGCTTATAAACATCCGGTAAGCCTGCTAGCATTAGTGTTCCTAGCCACTCGTCTCCGACTTCGAAACCAATGTTCCGTAACTTATGAGCTGTGCTCATTACTTTGTTCACGTATTCTTCGATACTTGCACAATTATCTAGCGATGTGTTGATTAGGTCCTTTAGTAAGCCAACTTTTCTTGACAGCCCGGAGTCCTCGAAAGCATTTTGAAGATTTTTCCATACTTCTCGAGATGACGACGCATTTTCGATATGTACGAAGTTGTTCGGTTCTACCAACAAAATTATCTTGGTCTTGGCTTTTACATCCTTTTTGGCATCTTGACCCCCAGGATCAACACAATCCCATAACTCTTCGTGTTCTAAGTATGATCTTACTGCAAACTTCCAAGTTGAATAGTTTTCTCTGCCGGCGAGTTTCGTTATTTGTGGGTTAGACATTGCCACGGTGAATTTTTTATCACGGTTCACCACAACTGCAATATTATATTAATTACGGTTCTATTTTGGGTACATGGGACGGCCCATAACCTGAGGAAATTAAATAAATACACCGAAAATAGAATAAATTAATAAACGTATATTGCAAAAGCATTCTACACAATATGACATATCAAAAAACAACAGGGCCTCTATCGACGTCTGGAGGAACAACATTCAAATATTTGAATTTATGTTTTGTTTATTCTTCCAACAGTATCTAAGTAGGATTAATACTACCGAGCTACCAAGAATTTTCACGCTCTGCCAACAAAGTTCTGTAGGTGTGAAAGGTAAAATTTTGGTGAGTTTAATTTGAGTCTTAACTATAGTTCAACAAATTAAAGCAATTACGGGAATCATTTAGTGGCATTATAACAGCTTAATTATATTTTGGAGATTCATAATCTAATTGGAAATTGGTAAACTAATAATAATATCAGCCTGTCATTGTCCCACTACAGGGTAAAGCCCTCTCGTTATACAGAAAAGGTACGGATATTAACCGTTAGCGATTTAAGACTTGTTAGCAATGAAATTTTAAGTAAAAAGGTGTAGATAGGTTACCTTACTAACATTCGATATTTTAAAACGGTACACTAACGCACGCACGCGTCTTTGACGGCGCGACGCGGCACTGAGGTCAAGTGTGGCTAGTTAGCCACATTTTAAAGTGTCGCTTGCTGATCGCTTATAACCTATCTACACCTTTTTACTAATAATATCATTCCTTATTAGTATACAGGGATATGAGCAACTTACCCTATGGGACCAACTCTGAAATCACGAAAAAAAAATCAGCTGTTTCATACAAAAGTTCAATACCTACTCGACTAAAATGTATGATTTTTTTTTCGTGATTTCAGAGTCGGTCCCATAGTGAAAGTTGTTCATATTCATGGGTAGAACACCCAGTGAAAATTTGGCCGGTCATTGAAAAATAACCCTGTATATTTTCTTATGATGTTTGTCTTCACAGATAACAGTCTTCATCATCTGCCTTGCCTTTTTCCAACTATGTAACGGCTTCTAGTTTAACCAGATGGGGCTGAATACCAGTAATTTATATGGAGCGACTGCCTGTCAGACCTTTTTTTTTTTTTTTGAGGGGCGGAAAATCCTCATGGATGTCCCCCGCCCGGGGAGGCGGAGGGGTCTGTCAGACTCTTACTGACTAAAAACCACCCCGTGTTCCTTCTCACACCTGCGCCGGGGGTCACGGGAACGGAAGATACTTCCGCGACCCCCGACTGGTACCGGCCCCGCGGGCCTCGCCAAGTCTGCGAGAGGAGCGAGGTGTTAGACTCCCCTCGCGACGTCTAAGAGGGGCGCGCGTGAACACGACGCGCCGCCACCTCGGGTCCATGTACGTGGGGGCGGCGGACATCCCCGCGTCCGTCGCCCTGGACCCATTCAGGGGGCTGGAAGAGGGCGTTGCCCGCCCTCCGCCTGCGCCCGGTGCGTCTGCTGCGGGCAGGGTGAGTCGAGGTGATCTCCCTCTCCCTTTCCGCAGCCTCCTTCTGCGAGATGACCGTTTCGCAGAAGGACACCACCGCGTCCCAGGACTCGACGCTGCCGACCATCCTCTCGACCACGGCCGGCAGCGACAGGTCACTGCCTACTCCATGCCTGTCAGACCTGCACCAACCAGTTACTTGGAAACACGACCCCTTAGTTGAACTAGTTGTCAGACTTTCAGGGGTCTGACTGCCCGTAACGACTTTCAATAATCTACAAGTGAACAACAGGAACAACGCCATAACTTGCTCCGAGACACTTAGGAGTCGTGATATTTAACGAATAGTCACCCACACCACACCCCTAGTAACTGCGCGTCTCTCTAAAATACTTCTGTAATTTTATTTCTCGTTATTATTTATTCCGTTAAAAGTAAATTAATGCAATAGTCACCCATTGACGGACCGACCTCGGCAAGTGACGGTTAACGTTCGATTTCGCTATGAGCATCATCTACGCCGATAACAGTGTTCTACGAAATAAACAGAGGAAGTTTATTAAGAATTTAAAAAGTCACATTTCAACCGACTATCTAATGTATAGAAGCCAATGGTGAAGCCTTAATAAAATAAAACAGATTAAAACAAAGCATAATTTACAAAATAAATCACTGGAATTCTTAATACTATAACTTAATATGCAGCAATTAGTAAAACAAATGAAATGTTTGATGAACTATCTAGGTAATTAATTCAAATTCTAATTTCAAATGTCACAGTTGAAAAAGCGATGGGGCATTATAAGTGAAGGTAATTTGATAAAAAAAAAGTGTGAAAATATCATCGAAATCGAGTCGAGAGCTACAGGTGAAGTGCGGTCGGCACGCGTAGTCGACATCGGCGTCAGTTGGCCCGCGAACACTGTCCCGTACGGACGACCCGCGGCCCGTCTCGCGAACACACCGACATGTACACGAACACGAAGAATACAAGTGATTGTAAATAAAAAAAAACAACGTGAAGTGCTTGTGGTAAAGACAGTGTTACAAAAAAAAATTGTTGAACATAGTTTTTTTTTTCGTTGATTTAATAGTTATCTTATCTATAAAGTGCGTCAGACGAACAAATTCGAAAGAATTGACTTTGATAAGATTTAATAATATTATTTTTTAAATAGTTTTCATTAATATTACTGTAAGTGTGTTCAGTTTTATTATTTGTGAGTTACTATAAGGAATTGTGGACAAGTTTGTGGGAACAGAAACGATGCGGTCAACTGAAAATATGTAAGTTCTAAGATTAAACTTTATTTAAACTTGTACAGAGGTCACATGTATTTAAAAATGAATGAACAATAAATATTAAACAAAAACGGAACGCAAAAAAAGCTCATCGAAGCGGAACAGCTAAATATAAATCCAAATATCAAGTACCAAGTAACTGCGCGTCTCTCTAAAATACTTCTGTAATTTTATATCTCGTTAATATTCCGTTAAAAGTAAATTAATGCAAAAGTTAAACAATAATGAGACGTATTTCTAATTATTTATATCCTCAATCTAAATTTTTTCTATCATCATTACAATCATCTGTTATCATTCGTTCAAATACCGTATCTGTGACGTTTGTAATAGAACTGCAAATACTAGATCATACGATAATTGCTTTCGGACAATATTTGTTAAGGTTTTACGCAAAGTTTGCTACTTTTGACGCATTCGATTCATACAACCGTAAGAAATGTAAGAACAGTTATCATTAGTGCGTTTATCTAGTAAAATTCCATGCTTAAAGTTCATTGGTATGTGAGGTCATGGAAGTTCCTTGTGATGTTGTAATGTAGGTACTTACTTCAAGAATGTCGTCATAGGTATATGAAAAAAGCGATGGAGCTGACACAAGCAGCGGCGCAAATGGTGGTAAAATCAATAATTTCGGGATTCAATATTAAGGTGATGAGTTGCTCAAGGGTAACAGTTAGGTCCAGCTGGGAAATTGAATGCACTTATTGCTGTTATTTAATGAAACTACTTACTCAACATTACTCAAGTAGTGCGACGAAGTGTGCGTGTAATTTCACTTCATCATTTTGTACTACAAATATCCGGGATGATCTTTTCAAGATTCTAAACTACCTACATAAGTGTCTGTTGAATTTTATAACTAATTGACCAGCACGCGTAGCTTGACCATCATAGAAACAGATTCAGTCTACAGAAGAATCAACAAAGAGACAGATTGTAGAAATACATATTTCTTTTGTTTTGAGCATGACAATGTTAAGAAAGAAAAGAAAGAAAAATATTTATTTTACATCAGTCAAAAACACACACACACAATAATTTATAAAAGATACAAAATATACAAGAGTGTACACATTATGAGCTGTGTGCCTCACGGCTGCACCAAAAAGGCCAGACTGGTGATGCTGTCTGACGCTGGTCTACCAATGAACCTTGAGGGGTACTCAGTAACGGAAAAACCATTGCGAAAAAGAGAAGAATGATGAGTAGTAAGCAAAACTTACTACTCTGTAGAAGAATTTTCGTACGACAAGTCTTTGCTTAAATATAGTCATGATGTGTTTCGATGACCAGACTTTAAATAACTTTGTTCTTGTCAGCACAATCTTTTTTTTTAATTTTACGTATGATTTTTACAATTTGACATTTCAATTTGTTATGAATTTTTTTTTTCTTTTTTTGACATTTGTTTTTGACTTTTTTGTATAATTTGACATGTTCCTACCTCCTTAATTTGTTAGGTTTGACTTTATCTTTTTATCTTTTGAATGTTAAAAGTAATTAATTTTATTTTATATAGAAATTGAATTTGACATTTGTGCCCTTTGGTTATTTTATTTATTGTGCTACAAACTATGATCCACATTAAAATATTTTGAATTTGAATTTAAATTTGATGAAGAGAAGAAATGTGTAGATTCTTCAGTCGACAATAGTCTACAATATCAAGCATTATTTCCTCTAAAATCGGCAGAAATGTTTTTACAATCTGTCACTTTGTCTTTTCTTCCATCGACCCCGTTTCTACTGTGATCATGCTACGCGTGCAGGATCTTCTTAATGTGGAAGTAACTTTTACTTCCACATTAACAATATTAGAAAAGATGTGGTTTGTAGAATTTTGACTGTCATTAGGAATCATTGGAAGTCCGACACTCTTACAATCAGAATAAAGAAAATAAACTCTTCATTGTCTACCATGAAAACTTAAAATAATATTGATCAGAGCAATAAAGGGCATCACTACATTGTATTACCCAGTAACAGGGTTGAAGAGTGTAAGACTGTGTGTGGACTCCAACATAGTTGTGAAGTACTAGGCTGAAAGAATATCGACTTATTTAAAAGATAGTAAAATCTAGAATCTTAAGAAGAGACACATGTTGTAGCAGGTGTACACTATTGTCTCGTTGTCAAGTCCAACCGATTTTTTTTATCTAATGACGTATTCTTCGAGTTGCCAATCTTATACAAATACGAATGAAAATCTAAGACGTTGTCAAACAAACTTCCATTTTATATTTAGTTAAAGATGCTCAAACATTGTGCAGGACTTTTTAGTTGAGTTTGTGTATTTGTAGTTTGTACGGTGTTATTTTGTATTTATCGTTATCAACATTTTTTATCTCTTGGTCTTTGTGTTTCTTGATTAGAGGATCGTATTATTTTGTTGTTGTTATTGTAACAATGACTAATTTGTACATTTTGGGGAGGAACAAAATTATTAGGTTTAGGAAATTTTAAGTTTTTTGCGATTCAATTTGATTAAGATATTTTCTTTAAAAATCTCGGACACCCATTAACGTTCGATAACTTCAAGCGAGACTGTCATTCTAATAAGTAATGGAATTGTCAAAAAAAAAATAAGCTTTTACACTAGAAATTTATTTTTATGAATCTATGAAAAAGTTTTTCTCTATGAAAAATCAGATAGCTAGAAAGTCTTACTGAAGGATAAAGTTTTATGCTTCCACGAAAATACTGGTTGGGCTGCATTTATCTTCTGGATGCTGAGACTTGATTCCAAATGACGACCTTAAATGATTTTTAATTTAGACAGCTCGGAATAGCAAATTCGTTTGACGTTGGACTGCATATATTACGACTGTAAAATAATACTAAGATGGGATCATTATTTCTAAATACCATGGTAAATTCCTCGTGCACTGAATATAACGAAATATCTTTAGTGTTTTGTCGTATTGGTCTGAAGGAAGTTATGCACGGTCGTGAGCATGTGACGAGGTAATTGTATGGACAGATAGAATATAATAGTAAGTGGATTGTATTATCTTCTTCTATTCTATATCTTGTTGCACTTACCTTTCCTCGTTTAGGACTTACAACGTAGTTTCAACGATATCAGCTGATAGTGTACCTACTTATCTTTAAATTGTATGAAGATAAATAATGTTTCTTAGTGTAACTGTTATTTGTTTAATAGATTTTGATGCAGTTTTTCTTGCTGTTTTGCATACAGGACGAATACGGACTCCTTTTCGCTTTCATTATAAAAAAAACACTGAAAAATTCAATGCTTTGATTCCAAAATTATGTACCTATTGGAACTCATAGTATCAGCTTTTGCGACGATGCGCCTTCCACCACGTAATTAAAGTAATATTTTTTTTGTCTGTAAAACTTTATTGTTAATGTGACATGTGTTATTAGTCCATGACCAAAAATTGCAATCGCTATTTGCAATTAAATTAAATGTGGCTTGGCACTTGGTTGCGGTTACGAATTGAATCAAATATGAAAATGAAAACCAAGCGCTGACATAGCGAGTAATTGACAGGAGCTGATCTGGATAAAGGCTCCTCTCTTTTATATCAAATCGGTACTAATACTTAATAAATAAATCTGACGAGTGTGTTTAATAGCGCTAAGCTCCGAAACAGCCAATCGGATTTGAAAAATAACTTTGCATTTGACAGCCCAATTCCTAGGCTGGTTATAAACTATTGAAAGTCACGTTATGACACTTAAGTGCGATTGAAACCTTAGGGCACAGCTAGTGATCCATTATTATACAATATAAAACTCTAAAGAAAATTGCCACATCTAGCTAAAAAAGGCAAACAAAATCGAGACATCTTCACAATATATAAGATCCGGTAATAACAATAAACTGTTAAAAATAACCATGAAAAATTGAGCTCTATGCATAAAATAAATACGAATACATTTTATCACCATGACATTCTTCCTTCAAATTATAGGTACTCATAAACATAAACTATCTAAGAAATCAGAGAAATCAAAAGTTTCCGTACAAAATATCTAAAAGATTTAATAAAGTGTTAAATGTAAACACGTGAGCTTACCTTCGATCACAAGGAACAGGCAAAAACAGGACAAACTGTAGGACTCCAACGTTTGTTCACAAAATTTTAGGAATTTTGAAATCGGAAAGTATGGTAGTAGCCAGGGGTAGGATTCCAAAAACATCTATTTGTATATTTTTCTAAGTAGTTGAGTAGGTATAAATTAAAGAAAACCTTCTAATTTTACTATTTATTAGTTTTTATATATTCAGAGTGCTGATTATTTGGCGCAGTGCACATTTTGGACTCCTAATTAAATAATTAATTGCGTTGTAAACTTAAAAAATATTATCTTTGTTTTGGTATACGCAATAGTCGAGTAAAAGCACGGATATCGAAGTAAAAGGCTTCCAAGAAATTTGGATATATGGGGCCTTTTAGGACTACCAACGTGTGTAAGTAGCTCTTATGTCATTCTGTCCGCAAATTCTAATTGGTGAATGTGTGTGAAAATAATTTTATTCTTTTTGTCCCTTTGATAGCTAATGATCTGAGAAAATTCAATGCTATTTGCGTCATCATCTTGTTGACCACTACATCATTGTTCTAAATGAGGGGCAATTTATTTTGAAATGTTCATGTTCACACATGAATCTAACTAACTGATGCTAGAGGATTTCTACACTTTTTTTACACTTTTATACACTTTTTTTGGTGTCATACTTACAAAATCTATGTTAGAGTTAGGTTATATTAAATTGTTACTATAATTTCTATAAATAAATAATTAAATAAATATTCCACTACTTTCACACAACGCCATCTAGTCCCACACTAAGCAGATCTTGTGTTATGGTTACTAAACAGGTAATAAACATACTTGTATACTTCTAAATACATACATATTATAGATGAATTACACTTAGACACAGAACAAATGATCGTGGTCATCACACAAACATTTGTCCTGGGTGGGAATCGAACCCACGACTTTCGGCTTAGCAGTCAAAGCCACTAACTACTAGACCAACAGGCCAGTCGTCTATGATGGGATACTAAGGCTGCCTGTCCACTGAAGCGGAGCGAGGCTGCAGAGTGGTGAAACGGAGAAATATAAACCAATAGGACTGCGTAAAATTTTTCCTCCTTTCTTGTGGAAGATCCTATTGGTTAATATTTCTCCGTTTCTCCGCTCCGCAGCCTCGCTCCGCTTCAGTGGACAGGCAGCCTTAATCTAATATACTATGTAGGTACTCTATGCAGTTGCAGCTTGACAATTACAGATAGTAGTAATAGTACTCTACAAGTAAAAAGACTGCCTCGTTGGTCTAGTGACTGCCTCGTTGGTCTAGTGGTCGCAAGCGCTACTGCTGATCATGAGGTCCCGGGTTGGATCCCCGGGTCGGGCAAAGCGTCATTGAGTTTTTCAATCTGGGATTTCTCAGTAGCAGCCCGGAGTCTGGATTTGTGCCCGATGGATGGCAATAGGCTCGCCCCCTATTACATGGGACTTAAACATAACTGGCGAAATGTGGGTGTACTACCAGGTACACCTCTGCCTAGCCCTTCGGGGATTACAGGCGTGACGATATGTATGTATGTAAGTAAAAAGAATATTGACAGCCGTTGTGCATCATACATAATATACTATGTGTTCAGTACATGAACTTGAACTAGTGTTGAAACCGACGATGTTTTCTTACATAGTTCTAAATTTCTTCTAATGTTATTTTTAGTTTAAACTGTACGCAAATATTGGTCTATGATTCTAAGTGAGTGCTTGAAGAACTGCCAGTGTAAATAGTCCCAATATTAAAATAAGCAATGGATAAAATGATTGTATGAGCTAGTGTGGAGTAGGACATTCGTAAAAAATCCAGTTAAAAACTATTATAGTGTAACTTTGCTTCTTATAGAAACAGTGCGGTGTGATTTATTGCTTCATTAAATTCAATTTTCAAAATAACTATTACCAGTTTTAGTTTTTGTACGTGTGTAAGTTTAGTTCGAGTGCTTCTGCGTCGTAGTTTTATAGAAGGCAAAAAAGAACAACTTCCGTCAATTTTTGATTTTGATTATATAGCTTCGTAGCTTTACGAAGTTTTTTTTTATCAACATTACAAGTTTTTGTGCTATTCATATGAAAATATAATCGTATGTGATGTCTTAGCGTTCGAAGCGTGTGAAACTGACCACAATGCAATATATACGTACCATTTGCGCAAAATGCCACAACAATCGTTATATGATTAAAATGAAAACGTGGTGAAATCTAAAATTCCCTCATTCTAAAATTCCTAAAGTGACTTTCCACGGACCATATTTACACAATCAATTCAGGAATTATTTGCTGTCGATTTAATTAAACACGGTGACTTCAATCATTTTACTTGTATTTTCTAGCTGACTTTTGTTTGATTGAAGCTAGTGAAAAGCACAAACGCCCGTTGCAATAATTCATAAAATTAGCATCATTAATACACTAGAATTAAAGAAACATTTACTTATTATAAAAAAAATTAAATTATACAAGCAGTAAAAAAATAGTATCGAAAAACTAAAATTTTAACAGAAAGTATACTACGCTGACTGACAAAGAATAATTTCAGTGACGTGGACGAATAAAGATAGCTTCTTTTAGGAAACAAAGTGTCTGGTGACGTGACCCTGATAATAATTGAATATTAATTTTATGCCTCAGACAGAGCTGTCAGGTTGAAACGGAAACAATTCAAAAATAATATTTAAACAACTGCTCAATGAGGTGTTATTTTGTCTACAATATTTTGTCCTTTTGTCTACAATACTGGTCCTTTCGTCTGCGAATTTGAAGGCGAAGATTACGATTTTCTTCCATATAAAATATACTTAATGCTTATTTTCACCTTAATCAAAAGTCAATCTGTCTTTGTTAAGGATTCAAAGTAAGTATGTCAAAACGTGAACATCGTGTACCTACTAGCAGAATGACGGTGATAGGATTTGCATTTTTTTAAGTTTACTAGCAAAGTGAGTTGCGCATTGCCTAATAGTAGTCTCAACTAAGCTAAATATGTAAGGATGTTTATGTCCGTAGTGCAATTGGTGGAAATCGAACTCACGACCTTTCGATTGCCATTCTAGCGACTTAGCGGCCATTGTCTCTTAATTACACATTAATTGTACATAAATTTTGTTTCATTTGAATTGGCGCTCATAGGCAATTATAATAATACAGACGATACCAGTAATCATCTTCTTTAACGTCAAACAAGAATTTAATTAAAGATTAAAATTTTCGTAATACGGTAACATTTCCAGAAAATTGGTAAATCATTGGATGATATTTTATTCTGACAGACATTAGATATTCAGTTACAGATAATTGATAAACACTTTGTAAACAAAAGCCTCCTGATAACAGCTCTTCAAAATATAACATTGAATTTCCTTTTTCACAAGACGTTAATTTACTGAAATTTAATTTTGAGAAATCACAAATCTCTTCAAAGATTAGGTGACACCTCCTTCTCTTAAACATTTGACTCAAGAATTTCGATACAAAAGTATAGTCGAATCCTATCCTACTAATATTATAAGCGCGAAAGTTTGTGAGGATGTTTGTTAAATACTCTTTCACGTAAATACTACTGAATGGATTTTAATAAAATTTGGTATGGAGTTAGCCTAGACCCTGGATTAATCCGTAGGCTACTTTTTATCCGTGTATCCCCACGGGAACGGTACCTAAAAAACCGCGGGACGTCTACTAGTTTATAATAAATAAACTCTGAAGTTAGCCTTTGCTAGTTGTATTTTAAAGATTTTAGAAACCATAATTTACGTGAAACTATTGTACAGCAATCGCACATTAACACCACAATAACAACTTTGTAACCACTGTCTCAAAATAATGACATTTAACTTTGACTTTATAAAAAAAATCTATACCTACTTACTGGTTTTATTTTAAGTATTTGTTAAAGATTTTATTTAAGAGTGGAATTATTCGGTTTCATGACAATGTCAGATAACTTTCTTCTCACAAAACTTTTCGCAAAGCAAGAATTTATTTGTATTCAAACCATTTTCATCTACTGAAAAGCAGTGCAATCTTGACATGTCCCCACTTGTTCATACTACCTACTAATTACTAAACCGTCTTGATGCCAATAACAACATAAATAACATTGGCACCACTTTGAACTTTCCTTACTTCTTAAGATTCAATCCATAACATTCTCAAAGCAATTTAAAAATATTCAGTGAATTCCTGCAAAGACATTTTTGTTTCGAAATTCGCGACGCTTCTAAAATTCCACCCGTACCGAAATAGAGGAAGCATATAAAATGCATACTCTTTTCGCCAAAGCTATTTCAGCATTATTTGAGAACATATTTGTATTTTGTTAAGATTAAAGACTGATATCTGATAGTTTTACGAGTATGTTCAATCGAACGTCTATGACATTAATGATTAAATCAGATACTAATATTTAATTATTTGAGAAGTAGTTAAGGCTTTGCCAACTACTAGTTTGAACTTCGATACCCTGACAATTAGACTTACAAAAGAGTATTCTGTTAAGCAGTTAGTTACTGCATGACGGAGATTAGATGTTTAGGTGGTCACATCATATAAAATATTGGTAATCAACAGTTCAGGTTAAAATCCGAATAACAAAACTCAAATTGGATAAATAATAGGAAAATTCAGATAGCCTAAAATATGCATGGCTTGCATTAAGAAAATGTTGTATACCTATATAGTTCTTCTTGGAATATGTCTAGTAAACCACATTCAGGGAAACAGGCTAAGCAGTCCAAAGACATTGCTATATTTCTCACGAAAGTTTCATAATGTTGTATTACAAACTTGTTCGTTCTCCAGAACACCGTCAGGGGACGCACGCAAATACGATGTGTACTTACACTTATTATAATGTCTGCACATTATATTAGTTTAACACTTTGTGATCCATCAGTTTTTACTGAACTGCTTTAAAAACAAAATATATTGTTTCGTTTACTTATTGTCAAATGAATGGGTCCTCAGTTCAAGAGAACTTTAAACTAAAATATGTCTTCAACAATGATAATTCCAAAACAAATGAGGACCTATAACCACCCAACCATTGTAATAGATGCTGTAGCAGTCAGCACCACGGTCGTCTAAATAGAGGAAGAGTCAATTGATCTGTTAAGATCTCACAAATTGAAACAACTACATAACTGCGTTTGAGTTGCGCGTTTCCATCAATTCTTTGTTCTGCGTTTGGTGCAGTCATGATGTTATGTACACGATAATATTGTACAAATACCAATAATAAATTGCCATTAATAGGCGTTATTTTAGTACATAGCATACAGATTATGTAATGAAATATCGTGCGTTCTAAATAAGCTTGAATGAAAATTTAATTTGTAGATGTTAATATGACATTGTATAGAAATAATGTACATATTTGTTGGTTGTGGTAAGAGTGAAAATTGACAACGATTTAATTAAACAGGAAAAATTTGTGTATTCAACTATGTAGTAAGCTTACCATTAGTTTATTTTAAACTATTTGAATTAGCCACACCGGTACGCACTTATTTGCAGACAAAGTTTAGGGGAAATTATTAATCGAAAGTAGAATAACAGGATGAGTAACTCTGATTAAGAGATTATTATAATAAAAGTAATGACAACTAATTCCTATATGAAGGTAATACTTTATCTTTTATTACACTTTGCTGTAGATAACAATAAAATTAATGGATGGTATTACAACAACTAGGTAGGTACATATTTCCTTACGGAAATATTTCTATAGAGTATAATGACTTTGCATCGTAAAATATTATCTAAGACAATGCTATCTTGAGATAAAGGTGTTGATTTAATCGTATTCGATAGTAAGTTCTGTTTTCTAATATCTATGTGTATATCTTCTAATTAACCATACGTGTGTTTTTAGAATTATGATCGAGACGATAGTATTTTGTTATGCTCTTTAGGATTCCGTAAAGAAGATAATATTTATAGGATTTGCCTCTAATTTTATGTCAACTATTTTGGCATACGACCTTTAAATGTGGCCTTAATTTCTAATACAAGTATTTTTGGATTCAACATTCGCTGGCAAACTAAATGCTGAACATCTTAAAGTACCACAGTTGCCTTGAGAGATTAGTTTGAGTGACACTTCCTTCTGAGTAATCTTTGGGAAAATCTGTTATGAAATTGTTTTGTTTTTGTTATGTGTCATTAGCATTGCTATGGTTGGTTACTTCCCAGTTTCATTAAATGTTAAAACATTTAGATCCTTGCTGTGTCAGTATACTCAGTATGTTTTTTCAACTTTTAATGAGTATTTTTTAGGCTTACTCTCAAAGAAAAAAACAATAAAACTTTGAATGTTTGCAATTCTAGGTGTTACCAATATAATTTCTAAAGTATTGGTCGTAAACCATCAAAACTTGAAAGTTGTGGGTTTAAAGTGAAAAACACAGATTTATTACTAAATTAAGTTAATGATTGACAAGCAAAACATAGGTACCATCACTCTAACATACCTTTATCCTAAATTATTTGGAGTCGTCGCAGTAAGCTTTTTCGTCTATACATCTTATAATGCCTTCAGCTCAGTAGAAACCAGCTTTCAAGCCATATCATTTATAGAACTTCACTCCCTTATCCTATCTTTCAGTCAACTCATAACTCACGCATAATTCAATCCGACGTTTTGTTTAAAAATCATCAGCAAACATCATTCGATGTTTCAATATATTTAGTTGATTGCTCTTTTAACTAATTTTATTTCTGTTTAGATTATGCATTTCAAAGCACTTAACGTTACGTTTTATAAAATAAATTGATTTTGATTACCGCAAGCGATGATTTATAGCATTTTAAATTGCATTTAGTGTTTCTTTTTGCTTTCATAAAGGTCATATATCGGTCTAGATTGTTTAATAGCGTGTGTGCCATTTTTTTATATCATAACTAGTTTCTTTAAAGTTTATCAACAGTACTCTAGTGTTTGCATCGTTTTTAAATTTCTGAACATGGCAGATAAATATCATAATTTTATTTGTTATGGATGTGTTCCTATTGATGGGAAAAATATTACCCACACGTTTTCCCAATATTTATTTTTCAATAGATAAATGTTCCGATCTGATTACCTTTCTACTATTTGAATAGCAAAGAGAGCTTCGTCTAAATATCTCTTCCTTTTTCAACATTTACTTAGATCCGAAACGACTTCAGTATTTCTTTAGACGGATTTCTCGTTAAGTCCAAGTTTATATTTTTCATTACGCTTGAAATGATCACGATAACGAAGCTGTGAATGTTTAAGATCGTAGTCGTAGAAGTTCTTATATTTATTTATTTTATGCGTATTAAGCTTGTGTGCCTGTAAGAGGGTAACGAACGAGGTTTGAATTGAATTAATGTTCTACCACCATCACTATTATTTTCCTGCTTTTGTGTGCCATATTATCTAGGATCGGAGTAGAAGACTATTCTCCTCTGTTTAACGACATGCTATGAACACTCTTTTCTCTTATGGTATATTCATTCGTCTTGCAAGGTTCAGGCACCACATAGTGTGTAGTTATTTTTGTCCTAGAGTCATATTCTATTTCTCTGGTTTATGTAGATCGTTGAAGTCATAATTATATTTTTTATACGTGATTGAAGTCGCTGATGGCTTTGAAAGAACGAGTTTCTACTTTTTTCACTAAAGGTACGCATAACTTTGAACTTTTTATTGCCAACTGCTGTTTGTCTACAAAGCAAATAAATATTTTTGAAATGCCTACCACTTGCGTTGAATTAATAGATGAAATTGGTTGGAAACTATGCAAATACGGACTAGAGTCGAATAATAGATAATATTGAATTGTTATGTTTAGTTATCATTGTGTATTCAAATGTCATAAGGTAAACAGACTAAGGCTTAATTAACACTACACTGCCGATTGGTTTATACTTATTTACTGTTCGAACAAATACTATGTGAAAACAATGGAGATCTATAAATTACATTACAAGATAATATGAAAACTATTAGGTACTGTTAAAGCAATCAACAGTTTCAGTAAGATTTACAGGTTGATTTTAAAATCATAGAAATCTTTTCTATCGAAAGTTCTTAAGAGGATGTGCCAGAAATTATGTGAAAAAATCAAAATTTTAGAAATAATTATTATTATTATAATACATACAGCATTGGCCTTCAACCACCTCTTCACAAAAGTTAAATCATCTAATATTGTCGTCCAGTCCATGTTATTTCTAAAATGGTAGCTTCCTGTATTATTAAACTGTCTACAAGCCGTGAAATATCAGTGTTGTACTAAATGGTTTGATATGGTTGAAATAGAGAACTTGGTTGAATAATTAATTATGTCACAGCTATTTCTAGTAGGTTTCTGTGAGAAACAGTACTGATTTTATCGCTATCGCTTTTGAAGGAGTTAAGTAAGTCTTTTCAAGTTGAATTATTTGGTGTTGTCAAGTATTTTAGTAGTCTTTCTTTACTCTTATCATCTATAGGTACTAATATAATAAAGTGGAACGATTTTATTGTTTGTTTATTGCATTGCTCCGAAGCTACTGAACTGATTTAACAAATTCTTTCACCGTTGGGAAGCTACACTATCCCCGGGTGACATACTTTTTATTTCTGTATTCCCACGGGAATGGGAACTACACGGGTGAAACCGCGTAATGTCTGCTAGTTACTTATAGTCTGCAGGCTTCCCTTGCTTTAGACAGGAGCATCCTGCAGAAAAAATATGTCAGCTTGACGCGTCTCACAAAATCAGCTCCCTGGCCTTCCTCATCTAAGTCCACAAGTTAATGATCTAATCTATATAATTGTTTTTATTCATCTGTTCGTCATAATTAATACACCACTTTGCATCCTCAAGGTGGCGCTACTTTACATTAATGAATTCTTTGAATAAATTATAAATTTTACACTTACTTTACACCTTTGGCCTCTTGTTTTTATATGGTTATGGTTTTGCGTTTGTATATGGTTATGGTTTTGCGTGGTTGTCTGATTTCAATGTATCTTAGGCATGCTATACACGTGTTTGATCGGCATGAAGCAGTAAATGCTGTCATTCGGCAACTATACCTTCGCTGAATTAGCATTTTGTAGTTCACTTTTCCACTGCCTGGCTTAACTACAGCGCACATTGTATTCGTGGGAACGTGCTGTAAAGCCTAGCGGCGTTTTCCCAAAATCATAGCTACATATTGGTATTTGATTTCACCACTCGGCTGTGCATATTAATGCCGGCGCAAACAAGTGTGTAGGTACCCCTAGCCAAATATTTGTGTTTGCTAATATTTCTTGTTTTAGTTCGATTGTTATCCTCTACACCACTATATTCAGTTATAACATGTGCTTGTATCTGTGCTACTGCAAGGCAATGGCCTCTTCTCATTCAGAGAATGCACGAGCATAGCTTAATACGCTTGCTCAAGGTGCATTTACAATTTCAAACTTTTATTAACTCTAAGTCTAAGTTTCCCTACAAAATAAAATTGTTAGATTGAAGTTTCGAACCCAAATACGGTAAAATCCTATTAAAATTCAAAAACATTTTATCATCCGATAACATATCCTAATCTTGATGTCTGATGCCTTGGAAGACTGTGACGCGGCATAATATCTACATATATCTCTAGGTATTTGTATTGATTTACATCAAATATAGAAATAAACGTGTTGTCTTATGTCTGATTAACATCTTTCACAGATAAGCCTCTGCTACCTGTCGTGGGTTTGATTTTGATAAAACACTGGTTTTTTCGTAGTGATCGATGACAGTCGTCACTGTCGTCAATCAATGATATACCTATATAAGTTATTTATCAGTGGACATATTTCATATTAGGGTGCAATCGCTTAAATGGCTGATCTTAAAATGAAAAAAAGACCGTGTTGTTCTCGATGCTTGACTAGTTGCTGTATGCTATTCTCATCTCGTATCTACCAAGAGTAGGTTTTGTAACTCCGCTATCATCATCCTCTTCCTATCCTTATCCAAAGTTAATTTCAATCGGCGCAGCATATTTTCGTCTACCATACATCTATGTGCCGTCATTTCAATACCTCATTTCTACCAATATCATCATTTACAAAATCCAGCCAGCGTTTCATTGATCTTCCTCTATTTTTGTGTACTTCTAAATTCATGCTCTAAGCTTTTGTTACAAAATTGTCTTCATTCCTTTGTATCACATGCTTGTATTATGACCACTTATTTCCACACAACTTCTCGATCAAAGGCCCGATATATTAATATATACTAGGTATAGTTCCATCATATCACTTTTATTCATTAAAAAATACTTGGGCGCCATCTTATCTTTGTTATTTTACTTTTCAAGCACAATGCTTCATGCACATTGGTTAATCGTACACAGTAACAAATTATATTGCTATCTTTAAATATTTATCAACAGCTGAAGTTATCATTAGGTATTTTATCTAAAGTAATAAAATAAAAATATTATTCGAAGTGTTCAATTATAAACAACACAAGTCTTATTATTTATTTTCATTTATAACACTATTTACATTACCTACTTTGACAAAATAACATCAACGTCTAACTAAGGCTCAAAAAAATTCACCTTAGATACAGACTATGCCAAACTGTTCAGTTTTCCTAATTGAATATGAACCTTATAATCCTTACCTAAATATAATTGTTACCTATGTGTACTTTCTTTTTATCGACCTTTTTTTTCTCACATACCTACTATATGCGGAGGCTTTTTACTAGCTATGTTTTGAATATTATATTATTTATTTTATTATAGTCTTCTTAAAAATAAATAAATAATATTATATGGTTAAAAAATATCAAAGAAATTTGACAAACTGAGGTAACTTTATATGGCTGGCCTCTGTTCGTGTGCATCAGACCATGGATTAAAATAGATGAACGAAACAAATAAAACACACATTAGTATAACACGACAATTACAAATATAGCGCTCAAGAGAATCTCAAGTTTATCAAGGTCAAGTGCAGAAGCAAATCAATTGATGATTCACGGTATACAAATTACAGTGACTAACATAATCTTTGCAGTTTATAGTGGCGCTAGTTGTCTAAGGAAATGTCAACAGAACTGTCAAATTCAGTACATTATCGCAAAGTTCCCTAAATCACCGTTTGCCAAGATTAAATGGTCGGTTTGTACATTAATCAAATTGTTTTTTTTTTGTTCAAGACTTTGTTGTATGTATAATTACCTGGTTATGGTCATCAATGGACGTGTTAGTGTTATGTTATGTAGAAATACTTTGTGAAGGTAATTTATATAGATGATTATAAAGTGTTTTTTTTCGTGTTTTGTCTCTTTACAAAATAAATGGAGTTGCATGGAAGGAGCTTTCCCGAATGATGATCGATGGGTTTTGCATCTGTAGTGAGTTGGTTAGACACAAGCAAACAGGAATTAGTTGTCTAGAGAAAGGAATTTCTTCACAATGCGAGTCGTGTCCAAAATATCCACCTTTTGCATCTGACTCTTGACCAAGCTAATTAATAATAGTGTCTCTAGGTATAGGTAAATATTCTTCTCTGTCAAGCCATGTTCTGTCACGATTATCGACAGTCAGCACTATAATTAAATAAATAATTCATTTAACATATTATTTACAAAATCAAAATTACTCAGAGTTGATTTTTTCTGTCGGAGGTCAAATTTTTAATCTGTTCATTGGTTTAGTTTTTGTTTTTACAATTAACATAGTTATAAAAATAATATTAAACGGAGTTATTTTTTTCAATTGTTAAAATGTTTATGTTTTTTTTTATTACCTATTGACTTGTTTGGATCTTTAAGAACAACATTTTTATCGTCGCCCTTCGGTTGACCGTCTTAGTGTGCAGGTATAATATATGGATATTCATCAATTTGTTAATCAAAATCAAATGGCTTAGACATAGTGCTCAAAAACTATCTAGAACAGAAAAACCACTAAACAACCAATTGGTCAACCAAGAATAGACTAATATTTTGATATCCAAGCTCTATGATCTTATCTGATTATAACATCGCCGTAAAACCAAAATATGTTTACGTTGACAGATTAGGAACACATGTCATATGTGATGATGTGATATTGTTTAGCACTTTTGTTTGTGATATACTCGTTTACTATTTGAGCAATTTACACTATACGCACATTTCCCCAGGGAAAAACTTAGCAATTAAATCAAATCAAATCAAATCAAAAGTCATTTATTCAAATTAGGCTGAGGATCAGCACTTTTTGAACGTCGAAATTACAGAAGACAGTCCCCCAAAAAGCCCACCCTTCGCCACTTCCTAGTGTTTTTGCTGGGAAGAAGAAGTGGCGGAACAAACTCCCCAGCAACACATCTGTCTGATAAGTTAGAAGAACTTGAATTTACACAGTACAATTAGTTATAATTACAAAATAATTAAAATTAGTTATTCACTACATGTTAGCTAGCACACTCAACATACAGAATACCAGTAATATATATAGCTACCGACAATAAAACTAACTTAACTCAAGCAAAAACAACTGACTAATAAGAATCCTCCAGGTAAAAAGGGTGTGCCAGCTTGCATGTGCAGAGTTGGATTAAATCCATAGATCTGCAGAACACAATGTAACAAAAAGGTTAAATTAGGTTAGAGATTGGATTTACCAGTAACTGGGCTATGATTACAATAATTTTAGAAATGTACAAAGTTCATCTACAAAGTTTATAAATTTTCGAGTTATCAACTGAGCACTTTACGGACGTGTCGGACACGGATGTGTCGCTGGAGAGTTTGTTCATCCACTTCTTCTTTTCATCAAAAAAACTAGGATGTGGTATTTTTGAAGTTGAAAAAGTGCTGATTCTCAACCCAATTTGAATATAAAACAATAAATTTGGTTGTGAAAGTCGGATAGGCAGTCGCTCAATGTAAATTACAGGTAATAATAATAATAATAATTACCCAAACATAGTTGGAAAAAGACTAGGTAGGTGATTATGACTTGATTGAAGATTGCTTTTTGGCTTAATGAGTGACACTTTATTTTTAGTTCTTGGACATGAAATAAATAAAGATTGATTGCGATAAACTTTGAATTTTATTTTTGGACTATATACCTTTCAAGCGTCTTTGATTTATTTTGTGGTCTTTTAAAGGTTGTTTATAAAAAAAACTGTTTAGAATTTGATTGTGTAAAATATATTTATTCTTCTACGCTTCTACGCTTGCGACCACAAGACCATGTTGGTCTAGTGGTCGCAAGTGTCACATGAGGTCCTAATTTCGATCCATAAGATTTTTTTAGTCATTAACATTCTAGATTTGTGGCCGGTTATAATAGGCTTCTGTTACTTGCAACTGTAACATAACTTTTATAATGTGGAGATACAAGGTATACCCCAGTCTAACCCTTCTCCAAATACAGGCGTGTTCATACGAATATTATTGAATACTAGCAGACAACACGTGTTTTCACCCGCGTAGTTCCCGTTTCCGTGGGAATACAGGGATAAAGAGTAGCCTATGTTTAATTTTTCAAATCGGTCTTGTAGTTTTGGCGCCTATTCAATGCAAACAAACAAACAATCAAACCTTTTTTCTTTAAACTATTTTTATTAATTGATAATACAGAAAAGCGACAAGCAAAATTGAGTTTGATTTACAATAAAACGATCCCTAACTATACCGTATTCTTAAAAGCACATCTGAACGCAACTTTAAAAGAAAAAGTTTGATAGAATTCCTCTTCACTACTATATTTGCTGTACTAAACAAACTCCGTAGACAACAATGCTCCTCCCACATCTTCAGACGGTGTTGTATCTTCCTACAAATCTTCACAAACATTGTGTCAACAGCCTTGCATCTTATTGTGCACCTGTCAACACTGCACCACCCCATTTACATCTAAGAAATGCAACACGAATCGATTTTGCATGTGAAACAGTTCTCACTGCGATTCACAACTATCTTCCTTAAGACATTTTGCATACTAATTGTTAGTGTCATGTGATCGTGTTGGTGATTTAAATAATGTTCTGTAGTTATATAAGTGTGTAAGAATTTTAAGTGCTTGCATTAGAAAATACTTAACAGAGATTTATCAGATCACGCTGTTTAGAATTAGATACTTCCGCACGGTCTTATGATTATTAACTTTCAATTAGTTATTTTTATTACATACAAACATACACTCAAGCCTCTTTCCTATGTGGATTGGCAGAAACTACATAAAGCCTTATGCTACGATTCTTGCATGCTTCTTTTGCTTCGTTCTCATTTAAACATGTTGTCATACACACGCGCCAGTTGCGAGTTACGCACCTGCCCTTCTGAAGAACCTTACCAAAGGTGAGGTTTAAAAGAAGATGTAGGCAGTAACAAAAATTGAAAAGAGTATGCTTAAATGGTTGAAAGGATGGATGAAAGGAGACTAACGAAAGTAAGATATAAGTGGGAACGCCGGGAGGGGACGCTATAGAAGGACATACATAGACCTTCTTTTTATTTTGCTGCTAACTAAATAAGGTAATTGAGGTTAAATAATAACAAGCCACAAAGGCCTTTTGAGGGTTAAGCTTATGCTTACAAGTTCGTATCATGGATGCGTAACCATTCTTTACATATTAAGACCCCTCCGTGATCGAAAAACACGTTAAGTAGGTCTCGGCTGTCATTTGGAAGTCTTTGACAAAGCCCTAAACTCCAGGTTTCCTCACGACGTTTTGTTCAGTGATATCTAAGAAAAAAGGCAGATAACTTAAGAAAGTCACATTGATAAATTGCCCGGATTTGGGCCCATAACTTCATGAGTAATTTGATTATTTTTAGTTTTGTGCTGTGGCGGACTCATTAATACTTTTTCTTTCTTTGCATGAGAGACGAGGCCGTTACTACATCCCGTGATGCGCCAGAAAAGTTTAATATTACCTAAGGTGGAACTAAACTTGCCTCTTGGTTTAACAAGAACAGTATTTAATTTCTGAACATTGTCTCTTGTCTTTATATTGCATACGTATAAGAACGGAAAGTTTTTAATAACGATTCTAAGAAATATGCAGGAAATAAAAGCGAGGCAGCAGCTACGTCGTAACTTTAAACAAAAATTGTTCACAGATTTTAAACATTTAGTAATATAGAAAGATAGAAGAAGTATTATCAAAGTAGTAATATAGATTTAGTGTGCCTATAAATATATTGTTTTATATGATTAATTAAATCAATTAATTAGTTCTACATTTTCTTTGAAAGCCTGGTAATTAGCTACACATGCGATGTCTTACGACAAGATGTACGAGTTTTATAAATGCTGATTAAAATAAGTAAACTTACCAATAAAATTAACTTATTAGTGTGGATTATTTATATAATTACCTACTTTATAGTTACAAAATAAAACTCTAATAATGTTTTTTGAATGGGCGAGCCCGACTTCTCTATCAAAGGTTTAGGTTAGAAAGAATGGGCTATTTGACAAAATTTTAGTGTTTAGTTCCTTATTTAGATAACAAGAAAATATTCGACACATATAATATCTTTTTTTTCACGTAAGGATCAAAAATAACGGCGATACATCGAGTCAAAATGTCGCATGATGTCACTAACCAGTACAGTTCATTCTAGATAATGACGTTGCAACCCCCCTCTTCTCAACTTTAATGCTCTTAATCTAAGCATTTTGTGGAAAAGTTGACTGAGTAAGTTACTTGGTCATCTTCTGTACAAAATGGCTCAAGTTTACTTTATTTTCATTTTGTTTTTATTTTTATTTGTGTAATAACACTAGATATAAGGTACGTTACTAACATTGTGGATCCTTGTTATCCATATTTTAATAAATTATTGTTGTTATAAGCAGTTATCCATCAATTTGAAAAATAATAAAATACTCGTGGATAATTTTTTATAATCTACCTGTTTTTTATATTTTCATGTTCATATTCTGTCAAGTACCTACCGTATTATCTCAGTTTCTTTCTTCATACATTTAAACTTCAACTATACTTTATCTTGCTCGTTTCAAAACATTAATCATCATCATCCGAATTTAAAAACGAAGGGTCCTCTAATAAGAATATGTGCGCATGAAGGAGTATTACATTGTTAGCGTTGTTAAAATGTATATACATATATTATAGGAGTAGTAGTAGAGTAGACTGCCTCGTTGGTCTAGTGGTCGCAAGCTCTACTGCTGAGCATGAGGTCCAGGGTTCGATCCCCGGGTCGGGTAAAGTGTTATTGAGTTTTTCCATCTGGGATTTCTCAGTAGCAGCCCGGAGTCTGGGTTTGTGCCCGATTGATGGCAATTGGCTCGCCCCCTATTAGGTACATGGGACTTAGACATAACTGGCGAAATGTGGGTGTACTACCAGGTACGCCTCTGCCTAGCCCTTCGGGGATTACAGGCGTGACGTTATGTTATGTTATAGGAGTAGTATACAAAGATAATACGATCGGTTTTGCCCATTGATGATAACTTTTGTCACCTGAAACGTCCTTATGAAACAGTTCTTCAATAGCTTTTAGACCTGTGTACCGTATTGTTTAGAAATATTGATAAAAAGAAATAAAATATTGACTCGTCTGCAAATGAAAAGACAACTCCAAAATGTCCTGGGGAAAACCATTGTATAAAAAATATGACACAGATTCAAACAAATATTTATCTGAGATTTGCTAGGCGTCAATTGTCAGTAGGATGTCAGTTCAAACATACTAAATAGACGCTAATTATTTTACGGACACAAACGAGGCAGTTAATAGTACAATGGTTTCATTGGTGTCAAATAAACACAAAGGATTTTTAATTCTTGGCAAACAACTATTTTGTCATATAGACTTGTGTTTGTTCAATCAAAATAAATTCATAATTCCTTTATTTAAACCACGCTGAGGATTTGTACGTTTTAAACGTTCTAAATCACATTAGACAGTCCTCAAACTACCCTCTCGTCACATCATCTGTCAGCTTTTCTCCTACTATTTTGGGGTTGGGTTCCAGTGTAATCGGATGCAGCAGAATACCAGGGTCTTATACAGCCCTATTTTTTAATTAGTGCAAAAAAAATTGGGCTGTATCCGTACCTGTTACTGATCATATTTGCATAGTCAAAAGGAAAAAAAAACGAAGTTCAATTTTTAAACATGCCACTATTTAGTTAAACTTAAATAACGAAAACAGCTGTTGGAGGCGGGGCATGCTTGAGCGAGATCACGCGAACGTAAACGAGAGATGACGATTAATGAATACTACTATGTCATGAATAGCCTGTACAATATTTCCATAAATTGGGTGACTTTTTGGGATATAAACAAACGCTAAAAATTCGTAAAGAATACTTTAGTTAACATTTCGTGGGCTCATAGTGTAAAGTAGGTAATATTAGTGGCTCTGTTGGGAATTCTTTATTAGAAAATTGTCATGAAACTTGTTTAAATTAAGTGCTTAATTTAGTGGACCGTCTATTTTACATCGCTGTATTGATCCAGCAGTGAGTATAGTGATAGGCGTAACTGTCCAGTTAACAGGGGAAAAAAAATACCTATGATCGTACGCATTGATAAATTCAATCCAGCAAGCCGAATAAAAATCTTACTTAGATTGAATGAGTTGCTTGCCTAGTTTAAGTAGTATTTTTTACACTTATAATACTAGTTTAATAATAATGTAAAATTACCAATGGCACTAGCATAAAAATACGAGTACACCATTTCGATTCTCAATAATGATTCTAAATATTTATTTTTTTATAAACTCCACGCATCCGCCGGTCTTTTCTGAAAAAAAAAACTCATAAAGAATTGGGTGAAGTGAACGTGCATTAAATAGTCAATCCAGCATTAGTATCTGTGATAACAACCCATTTCTCATTTATTTCACTTACATATTCCCGGGATGACCAGGAAAGCACTACTGGTGAGGTGTTTATTATTATTATTTATTTATTTATCATTAAACAAGAGGGTAAGTAACTTATAAACTAAGCCCCACAAAACCGTTGCAATGGTTTGACTGTGGAGGTGAAGAGTCTCTAGACATGCCTGCTTAAATATACCTAAAAAACTAAACAATAATTAACTTTCACTTGTGAAAAACTTAAGATATTTCTAAATAATAGTAATAATATGTGTCACTTTATCACTCTTAGTTTTACAGAATAATATTGCAAATTTTAATAGTATGTTTCTAAAACAAATGAACTTACGGGTAGATCTCCAGAGGCATTTTTTTTCGTGTCGGGCTGGTTAAACCCACTTTAAAATCGAAAAACGTTTTTAAAATATTTTTTAATATACAGTTTGGTGTCCAATCTACATGGTACAAGACTAATATTATGAATAAGTTTATTTTAAATATTTAAAAAAAAATCTTAAACCCTAAAATTCTGATTGCTCTGGGTTGACCCGACTCCCGATTGAATGAATAAAATATTCTTTAACTTTTTAATAAGAAGGTTCATATGAAACAACTTGTTTACATTACATAACAAATAGTTAATCTTCATCGTAATGAATTATTTTAAGTTATATTAACAATACTTTTGCCACAATTTAAATTTGAAATCGTGACCGGGCATTTTATCTCATCGCTCTGCGCTGAGGTAAAACATCGCGCTCATCCCTAGTTACGCGTTATAGACACTCTATTCCCCTCCCGCGGGGTAACCCTGGCAGTAGTCTAACCGCCGAGGAGGAAACCTGTGTGCCACAAACCAGCACTCCAACATTACGAAGGTAAGTTTATGATTGATCTGGATTTGGTTCTCGAATTTTATGATTGCTATGACACGTTATTTAAATTAAATAGTAAGCTTATGAATGTGTCTGTTATGTAAATTAGGTGATCGTTGTGATGTTTTTTATGAGACGTAATCATAACTTTCTACTGCTTTTAAATTCGGCTATATTTATGATTTTGTGACTTTTTCTGATCGCTATGGCTGTGATTGCTCTGTCCAAAAAGAACAGAGCAATGATATTTTGCATTAATTGTACGTTATAAATCTATTGTAAGTAGTAGTAACAATGGCAAACGATGAACTATACATATGACCTTTAATTTACAACCATTCCTGGGGGGTATCTTTGGGTGACCTAAACCCATAAACAGATATTGACGTATTTTACCTTGATAATATTTTTGTAATGGCATTTAACTAACCACAACTGTAACCCTTTTGTCTCTTGAATGTAATGGCAACTATTTTTGCAGGTTTAAATCATGCCTCGAAATAAATTATCTACGAGTAGCGAAGAAAAACGTCTTAGGATGAAATTGGCTGAGCGTTTTAGAATGGCCAAGATAAAATATGATCCATATCTAAGACGCACAATGGCTTGTAAAGTCAAGAGAGAGTTACCAAAGGCAAAAAGCTCGGGGCACACTACTACCAATGAGTGACTGATCTATTGACAATGAAAATTTAATTAGGTACGCCAAGTATTTCCGAGGTAGTTTTATCTTCGTTGGAAAACAATAACACCTTGACAAAGGTTGCTGCAGCAGAAGATTTACTCCACTCCGACTCCGAGTACTATTCAGCTATCTGAGCTTAAAATAAACCTTAATTTTTAGTTTCCTGATCAACTAAGCCTTATAAAAATTGTATTTTTTACTTTGTGTTAAAATTTGTATCATTATAATTTGCAAACAATAGGTACTTTAATCTGATCTGACCATCTGAATTGCATTTTACTTTGTGTTCTTCTTTTTAATTCTTCACTTTCCTATAAAGATGTACCTAGTTAAGGAAAATGTGATCATTACAAATCATTTACATATCTTGTAAAGACTGTTATTTTAGTCATGATTCTAAGTTTCCCCTTCCCCCCGGAGCTCTGTGCGGTACAGACGTGTTTTAAGTTGGCTGCTATATTGTTTATTTTTAATTTAAATAATTTAAATCAAATATTGAAATTCGTGCAAGTACCAGGCGCGCATAAGATAAGAGGAGTGCGACGAACATCACCTGTAGAACTATCTTCACACTACAACTGCGTGAGTAATCAACTGCGTAATTAGCAAATTAGCCAATAAGGCATTACCGGCGCACAACGGTTACCGCCCACCTACCGAGCCAGTGCGCACGCACTGGGAGCGTAGCTGTCGCCGACACCGAGTACCAGGAGCGCTAGTCCTAACTTACGGTGCTCAAGTAAACATGATTCGACGTTCGCCGCCGAAAGTAGCGACCTCCTCGGAAGCTCTGAACTCCCCATACCACGGTGGGTCGGAACCGAATATTCCCACTTGCGGTCGTGAAGAGGTGAATCTTGGTGACTGCTCGTCAAACGTAAGTACACGAGTACCTAAACGTAAACACGATCAAGAATATAAATCGGAGTGGCAGTCCTTCAAAACAGAGATTTTGAGTACATTACAGACTTGGTCTGATTCACATAATAATAAGATCGACCAAATACTATCAAGCGTGAACGAGATCCGAGAAGAATATCGTGAATTGCGTAGATCGGTAGAGTTTAACTCGGAGAAGTTTGACGACATAATTGCTAGTGTCGCGAAATTAGAGACTGAACGGCGCGATAACCAAAAACACATACAATCACTCGAAAATAAACTAGAATCTGTGGAAAGAAGTTTAATAAGTTCAACTATTGAGATACGCAACATCCCTCTAAACGATACGAAAGAAACCACAGAACATCTGATCAACGTGATTAAAAACGTGGGGAAAACCGTCAGTTTAGACGTTGAAACATCAGGTATCCGTGATATTTTCCGAGTTAATAGCAAAACAGACGGTTATAAACCTATAATCGTTGAGTTTACTAGTAAACTAACTAAAGAAGCTATGCTAGCTGCCGTTAAAAGGTTTAACCAGGTCAATAAGGCCTGCAAACTGAACACTTCCCACCTACAGTTTAAAGGGCCGCAGACTCCGATATACATAACGGAAACTCTAACAGCTAATGCGAAGAAGATTTTCTATTTGTGTAGACAATTTGCTAAGGAGTACAAATACACCTTCTGCTGGGTATCACACGGACGGATATTTCTACGTAAAGCGGAAGGGATGAAACAAATTAGAGTTGATAGTGAATCTGATCTCACTAATCTAAGAAAACAACAATGACTATCTACTATAATAATAATTATTGTCAAACTTGTTAATATGCGTTTTTTGGCATTTTATGTTTTAACGTTTCTAATTTATTGTTTACTTTTAGTTAGACTTACATTTGCAACCAATTTTTATCATGTTTTTACATTGATTTATGTTTGTACCTACACAAATTCACAGATCATCAAACTCTACACTCACCCATCTTTTAGATCACATAATATTACACACAAGGCTCATGTTTACAAAACCTCGCGAGACTCTCATTCCCATTTAGCAAATGTACCCATAAAAACTTTATATTTACACCAGCGACTTATCAAAGTAACACTTATGAATATACATAAAATTCGATCATAATTCCCAACTATCAATGAATAGTGAATTAGATGAGTTATCCGTCGCTGATTCCAGCTCTTGTAATATCGATGACTGCTCCTGTTTAATTTATAGCGAGAATTCTCCCTTGAATATTATTGTACAAAATATAAGAAGTGTTAGCCGTAATTTTTCAGGATTACAAACCCTCATCGAACGATCACAAGTAGACTGGGATGTGATAATTCTAACAGAATGTTGGTTATCTCGGTCACCGTTTATTCCCATCATTGATGGTTACCAGTTCGCAAACACACAAACTAACAGGACACAAAATGAGGGCGTTATTGTTTACTATAAATCTTCCCTTACCTATAAGATATTTGAACCACCGCTTCTGGATGGCAATTGTCTTATTATAATTATAAATACACAGACAGTGGTTCTCTGTATTTATCGTCCCCCGGGGGAAAGAAATGTCTCTAAATTTCTTGAATCACTAAACAATATTTTACTAACATTAACGTCATACATTAATATTTTCCTTACAGGCGACATTAATATAGATATAACGCCATCGACTTCTGATCCTAGAGCGGAAATATACCTTAATTTATTAGCCTCTCATGGTATGTTGCCTGCATACTATATCCCTACACACTCTCTAACATGTCTTGACCACGTAATTGTCAAAGCAAAACTTTCAGTTAAATGTTTTGTTGCCCAAACAACCCTAACTGACCATTACACCGTCATTGTAAGCCTTTCTCACGTGAGATCCTCTCACCGCCATTCAAAAACAATAAAACGTATTCATTATCCATCCCTCGACGAAAAAATTAAAATGATCGACTTTGACAGTGTTTACTCTTTAGATAACCCTAACGAAGCTATATCTTTCTTTCTTAAAACCCTTACCAATTTGATGATTACTTGCACTAAAAAGATCACAGTGCCGAGACGTAAGCGATTAATTAAGCCTTGGATTACTCTAGGTCTACTACGATGCATGCGAAACCGAGACAATCTTCATCTTAAGTCTAAAAAGCATCCTAACGACGAAGTTGCAAAATTAACCTACACACGTTATCGTAATTATTGTAATGATATTCTGAAAAGAGTTAAGCAAGAGTATGATAAGGCTGAACTATCGAAATGTCAAGGCAACACTAAAAAATTGTGGGACACCATCAAATCAATCACTTATACCACGAAACAGAGTAGATCACCTTTGGATCTGATTAATCCAGATCAGCCAAATCTGTCTGTGAATAAGATAAATCACTTCTTTACGGGAATCGGTAAATCTTTAGCAAGATCTATCACAAGGTTTGACCCTACTTTTTACCAGACTTCATCTCTGCCGTCGTGTCCCTTCTCTTTTGTTCTTCTGCCCACTGATGTGGATGAGATCAAATTCATCATTACAGCTCTTAAAACAACTTACGTCGTAGGGTGTGACGATGTTCCCAGTGAATTATTAAAAAGATACGTTAACTTATTATCTGATCATATCGCGTTTATTTGTAACCTCTGCCTTTTCACGGGTGAATTCCCTTCTGACCTCAAGAAATCCTTAGTTCACCCAATTCATAAGTCTGGTAGCAGAGATTGTGTTAATAACTACCGTCCAATATCCATTTTGCCTACACTATCCAAAATTCTCGAGAAAGTTATTAATAAGCAACTTACCAACTACTTAGAAACAAACAAACTTTTATCGGACAATCAATATGGTTTTCGTAAAGGTAGATCAACAAGCGATGCCGTACACCAACTAACTGACACCATAGTTTCTAGGTTAGATGAGAAAAAAAAGGTTCTTACAATTTTCCTCGACTTGGCTAAGGCTTTTGACACAGTCTCTGCGCCACTCTTAATGGAGAAGCTTGAGCACCTCGGAGTTCGCGGCGAACAGTTAAAATTGTTTAAAAGTTACCTGAATGGGAGAACGCAACGAGTTGTGGTCGAGGAGTGGTTGAGTGATGATTGCGAAGTCAATATCGGTATTCCTCAGGGGAGTATTTTAGGGCCTACCCTCTTTTTAATTTTCATTAATGACCTCTGTCAATTGAACCTTACTAACGGCAAAATAATTACTTTTGCAGACGATACGGCTATTCTGTTTTATGGCGATACTTGGGAGGAGGTGTACCGCTTTGCTCAATTGGGATTCTCACTCGTTATGACCTGGCTAAACAACAACTTGCTCTTTCTTAACACAGACAAAACCAAATACATAGCTTTTTCACTTTCAAACAGTCACCTTACTCAAGACAGTTTATTAAACATCACGGCCCACTCATGCAATAACAGCTCTTCCTGCTCATGCCCTAAACTTGAAAAAGTGAACTCTCTCAAGTACCTTGGGGTAACCATAGACAAAAACCTCAACTTTAATTCCCACATTGATCTGTTGTCCAAGAGAACTAGGAAGCTCATCTTCATTTTTAAAAACCTTCGACGTGTTGCAGATGCAAAGATTCTTAAAACAATATACTTTGCGCTATGTCAATCTGTACTAGGTTATTGTATTTCTGTTTGGGGTGGTGCCTCTAAATCATGTATGATTAAAATCGAGCGAGCACAAAGAGCAGTGCTTAAGGTAGCCCATGCCCTACCGTTTTTTCTCCCTACCACTGAACTCTACGATAGGTGCAAGGTTCTCACTGTTCGACAACTGTTTATCGTCCAAATAATCTTGCGTAAACATTCTGCGCTGAACTACAACTCATCCTTGCATGCTCATAAACGCATCAAGTCAAATGTATGTCCTACTCAAATGTGTAGAAGTAGTCTTTCGCGCCGAAGCTTTTGTTTTCTTGGCAGTTATTTATATAACAAACTAAACTCTAAACTAAAAATATACCCGCTAACCAAAGCAAAATGTAAGCAAGTACTCACTACATATCTCTTGGACCTTGATTATGATAGCACGGAAAGCCTCTTAATTGTTTTAAGATAGATATGTTTTCAGCCTACATATCGCACCTTACCACACCGCACCACACCACACCACACCACACCACACCACACCACACCACACCACACCACACCACACCACACCACACCACACCACACCACACCACACCACACCACACCACACCACACCACACCACACCACACCACACCACACCACACCACACCACACCACACCACACCACACCACACCTCACCACACCACTACACTATAATACACCTTACCTACTAGTACACCTTCAAAAATATTTTAATTGCGTAAATTTCGTTTTCCTTTCTGTTTACTGTCTTCTTCTGCCAAAGGTTCAATAATATTTGTCATCATTTAAGTTGAATACTGAAATACTGTTTATGGGGGGGGCCTGGTAATCTGTGTGACAGGGTTTTCCTAGTACAGATACCAGTCTCCCACAAAGGATTTATCTAATGTAGTATTTAGCATATTTTTAAGGCTCCTTTGTGGAAGAGAAAATAAATGTTTATTATTATTATTATTATTATTAAGTTCTATTAAGTATTATGATTACAAATAGTTACGTTTACAAATTGTTCATTTTAAAGAATTTTATTTTGTTCTTTGTAAACGATAGTTTTCTTTAATAACTTTTTAAAACTGATATTGATTGAGTCTCAATCATTTAATAACTATAAAAGACTGAATATTTGTGGATTTCAAAAGGTTTTTAATGTAGTCTCATTTACCTAGAAGTGATTTAATTAAGTTCAAATAAATGAAACTAAGCCAAAAGTTGACCTTTATAATTTTGTTATTTACTTTTAAATTTGGAAGTATTTATGACTGATAATATGCCTTGACCTTTTTCTAAAATAATACATTTCTCTTACATATAATAATAATCTTGTACGTGTATACACTGAACATGACTTAAAACGGCTAAATAAATAATGTTTTATCATTATTATTTATTTTTGTTTCACTAATTTCACCATTTATGATCGCTCTGACACCAATTATGATTGCTCTGGTCGCGAAATTTTTTGAACTTAAATATTTCCATAACCGATTGTGTAAATTGAAGGCCAATAATAAAAATGTACTATTTGAATATCATTCTTTTTAATGAGATACATAATTACCATTATATGTCAATATCTGAAAAGCACCAGAGCGATCACACGAATACGCCCGTTTTGGAGATTGATCCTTACCTATCTTAATTCTTTGTCAAGACTAAATTATTTGTATAGCTCTGTACGTCATTATAAGATGTCGTATAAAAATGTTCATTAGCGGCACACACTTGGTATGATATTTTTTAAGATCCTCAATGACGCACTTTGAGCACTTTTTACGCCTGAACGCACACACATTTAATGATTTTACACTTAATTGCACTAATCCGTTGCGAAATAAGGTCAATCAAAAGGTTTCTGAACTCTAACCACGTAATTAAGTTCTTAACACAAAAAAACATTTTATTATTGCCAAAATGTATGGCAATAAAGTTTATTCTAGCTGTAAAGATAGTAGCAAGTCCTAAAGCTGATCTGATAAGACCTTATGTTAAGCAGTCGTTGATTAGAATAATTGATAGCGTTTTGAATGAATGAATGGAACTGAACGAAAGTTGAAAAAGTTTTAAAACTAATCACTTTAAACTTTTAAAAGTCGCATTCCGCACCATTGGGCAGATCAGCGTATTGAACGATTTTCTTTGAAAATATAACAATATTAACTGATTATAATTAAGATTTATCAATGATGACTTAAAGTATTAAAGTCACTTAAAGACGTTTTCCATGCTTCACGATAGTTTATACAAAGAACAACTTTAGAATCTTTTAATAATATAATGTATGGAGCAAGATTGACGTAAAAATAAGCGTTTAGCGTGATTATGTCATATCTATCACCATAAGAAAATATCTAAGTGCTATAAAAGCATTTTCTATTATGACCAACAATTTTCACGAAGAATCTATCCACAAAGTAATCAGTGTTATTACCCAATATTCCTAAATTACTTTACGAGAATCCATAATCAGATACAGTCCTATATATAGCCCAGAAGAAAAGCGGATTATATAGTAAACCTTTGGCTTCGAGCCCGATTAAAGAGCATAAAAATATATAATTTATAGCAGTTTACAACCAAAGTTCAGTTACTTCGACGTAGTTTTTATAATATCTACGTTAGATACTATAAAATACAAACATGGCTGGTTTTATAGACAAGTCTGTAGGTGCAGTTGTGTTTTTAGACTGCGGAGGCTATCGTAAATTGTGGCCTGCATTAGCCTGGTACAGTTTCCTAATTAGCACAGTAAATTTCATCTGTATCCGGCTATGCGAGTGAGTTTAGTGAAAACAAACTTTTACTTTTACTAGCATTCTGATGGTATTTTGACTATTAAATATGTCTTGAAATACATTTCCACGTAGGCACCTAGAATTAGTAAGAGATACGATTTTAGCTTTTACTTGCTGTAGTCGAATACTTGTATAATTATTTATAAGAGTGGAGGAAGGCCAAAGACACGATGGACAGGATTATGTGAGAGATGATATGAATGAATAGAATGGAGGCGAATATTTTGATAATAACAAAGATAATATGTAAGGAACAATAAACTCCTAATTTACTTTATAATTCTGTATTGTCCTCACGTAGCATAATAATATATTATAAGTGATCAGTGATAATGGTGTTGATAGTGCATTAAGTGCTATTATTTTAAATTCATATATAGCGTATAAAATGTTTGTGTACTACTGTTTTTTATCCCTAAATAAATAAATAAATAACTTAAGTCTAGGGCAAGAGAATACTCAGAATGTTGATGCATTACAAAGATGAAACGAATCAGACACACACGCACATAACAACAACAGTAGCAACGATAACAAGAACAATAAAAATAACAATAAATTATAATATTTAAACCAAAACCAGTTCCTTGCACTTAGCCCTTACACTCCTTAATAAAATACTGCAGTATGATGAATCGCTAGATGCCTTTACAAGCACCGAAATAAGTTTCCTGACGACTCGCCAACTCTTACCTGCCTGCGTAGCATGAACACATTGAACACCGAAGAAACGGCCTTTGTCTACAAACGAATCGGCAAAGTGACAGATTATATAGACAGGAATCTCAATCTGTCAAATTTCTTTCAATACACCTGCCTGCGTAGCATGAACGCTTAATTTATTTTCTTCCGAGACACGACAAATACCGTTACGGTTTCTTCGGTGCTCATGCTACGCAGGCAGCACTATCTCCTTGTCGTAATTTTTATGAATTGTAATTATTTGTCTGTTGCATTTATGTCAACATCCATAAATGTGTGTTAATTTTAAGTATATTTTTCTTCTTTTAATTACTAATGACTATAAATATTTATCTTATATGTATATTGAGCACAATGCTATGTTTATATTTAAATGTACGTTACAATAGGCCTATAACTTATATGTTGGTCAATAAATAAATACATATTTTGCTCGTGTGTTCCCTTTATGAGAAGAGGCATTTGCAGTGAGACATTATATTAACTGTACTGTAATAATAATAATAAATAAAAACAAAACAAAACCACTAAAACAATTCACTTTCACGTATCATGTTTGGTTTTATTAACGTACGAACGTTAAACAAAATAGCACCCAACTACGCATTTTCTCCAGTTTCATGTAGATTATCCATTGTTTGATCAATTGGCAAATGACGCACTTGAACGGTTAAACGTAAATTAGTCTTTTGTATCTAGAACTAGGCAATGCCATAGATATTTTCAATAGAGCTAATCTTAAGAACTAATTGCTAACTAATAAGCTTGACAAATCTCTATGTAGAATATTGGCAATTGGTAAATCTATTATGTGCATAGCGTCACGCTTCCGTAGCCTTTTATAATTCATTTTACTGTTTGTTAAATGTTTTATATTTATTATATGTTATAACTATAAAGGCAGTCAGTCAGTCGCTCCATGTACAGACGCCAGCACGTTAAGTTACCCCAATGTGTCAACTTTCTTTGATCGTTTTTCAACTTTATAACAAACAGAATAAGGTGCATACTTATTCAATTGGGAAAATTTGACACATTGGAGTAACTTGATGTGCTGGCGTCTGTACAACACTAGGTACACAACAAATTATCGTGCACAACTCAAACATTTGTCCTGGGTAGGAATCGAACCCTCCACCTCCGGCATAGCAGTCAGGGTCACTAACTACTAGACCAACAGGCCAGTCAATACCCACATAAACTCACATAGAAGCAGAAACAGCAAAACGCCACTTGCCTGGATTCCTATATGGACACTTCTTTTGTTTCGTGTCCTCCTCCTTGCGTCGCACTCCTCAACGCTGAGGGTCTTGACCTCCCTGCTTCATCCTCACCTTTTTTTTCACGATGTTCCTCCATCTGATTTTGTCTCTGGCGGTGTGAAGGGCATCGTATACGGAAGAGTCAAGAGTGGTGCGGATCTAGTCGGACCATCGTAATTTTCCCATTAACTTTGCCGGTCACGATGAGCCTTTCGAGATTACCACCGTCTTTCCTTGCTATGTGACCGAAGTTGTTTCGTGTACGTTCATACCTTTCCACCTGACCTTTCTAAAGAACATTTTTAGCTCAGTTTATGTCTTTCTAGGGCGACATTTCCCGCCGTGTCCACTTACATCTGCCTTCTAAATATCTTTGTTTAGTATTCTACTTATACATCGGTTAGGTAATAACAATTGGCTAATCATTTTCTTGGTACTATGTAAACCCTGACCTCAAAAGCTGTGTAGATCATGTAATATATAGATTATAGCCCGAAGCTCATCGGAAGTTCAATATTGGCACCAACCTTGATAGATTAATGTTTAGTCACGTAATAATAATCGAATAGTCGCAGCAAGTACCTATTCCCTTTTTTATATTATAGATATTAATAAAGATGCAGCTATATTGATTATTATCTTTCTATGCTAATCTATGTACGTGTATATATGTATAAAACAGATCGTGTTAGTTACACCATTCATAACTCAAGAATGGCCGGACTAATTTTTATGATTTAGAATAATAAATAATAAAAATCAAATCAAATCAAATCATATTTATTTCTGTAAATAGGTTCACACAAACACTTTTACATGTCATTTTTTAACTAGAAGGTGAGGTCGGTGTATCACTATCTGACTTAACATGATAAGTCCTCGAAAACAATTTATAATTATGAAGAACTAGCAGACGTTACGCGGTTTCACCCGCGTAGGTCCCGTTCCCGTAAAAATACAGGGTTAAAAATAAGCCTATGTGTTAATTCAGGGCATCAACTAACTCCATACCAAATTTTGTTAAAATCGCTCTAGCCGTTTAGACGTGAAGAAGTTACAAACATACACACTCACAAACTTTCGCATTTATAATACTAGTGTGAAATAAATGTCTGTATGCAACTTAATCGTTTTTATTAACTCAATGACAAAAAAAAACGTGACTACAGAATGTGTCGATTTATTTTTAAACCAATGTTATGTCTAAATCACTTAAATCTTTGAAAATGTTTACTTTATATTATCATTTTTTAAGATGGCGTCTGCATCATTTTATACAAATATATGAAGTTTCGATCACTGTTTATTGTTGAACGCGTCACTCAGTTGATACTGTGAGGAGTTGAGTACCATAGCAATGCTTAGCCTGATCTTGTGATACGCTGACGTAGGCAATGACGTCACTGAGTATAGCAATATCAATTTAATTCGTCATTATCTTTAGTAAATCATCTAAAAAACTCTTCAAAGTTAAAGTGCTAACGTCCAACGCAACGTATTTGTCAAGCAACAATAAAAAATCATTTCCGTAAGTAGATCATTACATTGGTATTCCTTTTTTAACAAAATAAAATGAAATTCCTATCACTTTTTTCAAACTTAATGGCACTGGCATTCCAATATGGACTGATCCCTGAAACGAAATGTTGAACATAACTCTGGTCGTAGTCTCTTTTAAAGTCCAGACATAAAATTTATTATATTAAAATATTATGTGAGTCTAACGATGCAGCGCATAACCTGGTAAGGTTTTTTAAGAAAAAGAAAGTTTGCAGCTTTGTGTTGATCTGTTCTAATAGATGGCATGAATGCATCAGCTATCGTGAAGCTCAAACCTATTTTAGAGAGCTCAACGACACGTCACACGACGCAACCAGATCTGCTAGACATTTGCGTAGGCCACATAAAAACTTACTGAGATTTCAAGCAGTTTGCTAATAACAGATGTTTGTTCACACGAATTTTATGACCCTTTACGTCACTCCTGTCAGTGTAGATGATGACGCGTTTGAAGTTTGTGTTCTGCAGGCCTAGCCATATTACAAATTCTATTTCTATTATCGTAATCGATAAGGCGACAATAGAAAGAAAATGGCGTATATAGAATCGGCTGTTTGTCAACTGTCAAGTGTATTTCATTTTCAGCCATGTTACAAATTCTACTCGTTAACACTTGACAGTTGACAAACAGCTGAGTCCATAAACGCCATTTTCTTTCTATTGTCGCAATAGAATACAAATGGAATAGAAATAGAATTTGTAATATGGCTAGGCCTGCGGTTGTACAAAAAATACAATATAAAATAACAAACATGGTATATATGCAAATATCAAGAAACCATTGGATACCCTATCCCTTGCAATAAAGAAACACTATATTGTTCCTAGACTTTTATAGAACGTTTACTTTAATTATTAAAACGTTTTCTTGTCTAGTTATTCCCTTGTTTGAAATATTAATAAACATTTATTATATTCTTAAATCATTGTAGGTTTTCAAAAATATAACTGCCCATAATAAAAATAAATGAACATTAACTGAGAGAGTAGTCCTTAGTTTACGTCAAGAATATTCACACTGATAAATGACCTATCGACTGTCACCAACCGAGATCGTTAATATCGACAGATGTTCAAATTTCTCATCTTATATGGGAATAATAGAATTTATACCTACATACTATACTTGTGCCCGTTTTCAGAACTAGCATCATAATAAATTCTCGCCAATTTAATCGCTTGGCCCTGACACATTCAGTTCGATGCTGCATTTGCATATATAGGTACACACACACAGTTTAACACTATGTTTGCTTCGTGTTTGTGAGTTTTATATAACATTCTCATGGAAATACAGGAATTAAAAGTAATCCATGTCACCCGGGAATAGATACTTCTCAACCGTGAGTCCGTGAATGAATTTTTCAAATCGCCCAGTGGTTTTTAAGTTTACTCGTTACATACAACAAAAATTTTAATATTAGTTTAAAAGTTCAGAAAAAATCACGTTTGTGTTTTCCGAAAGATAAGCTGAAGATGAACCTATCGAATACTCACAGTTGGTTATGAGTAATGGGTCTTATTTTTATGGGCTTTGGGTAGAATTTTATGTAACTGAAGAATAGTTTGTTGCTATGGACGGCGTTAATTCATACATCTGGGTGCTTCCAAGAACATTTTGGCAGAAATAAGTTCAAATCACTTTGCTTAGTAAAGAACAAGACTGCCTTGTACTTCTAAATTTCTCTCTTAACAGAATAGATCATGAAAGGGAACACTTTATTCAACAAAATATAATTTTAAAGTAAACAGTTCAATTAAAAAGTTCATCAAAAATATAAGAAATTGTTATTAGATAAACAGCAAAATGGCGCGTGTAAGTCAATGGTAATTACCAATGCAATATAATATATTTCGAACAAGATAATACACTTTCAGTGAGAACAAAAGTATTGTTTGTCTTCATTCTTATTGTAACTATCTATATTACTTTCGAACGCACTTATGTTCGTAAGTCATTAGCTAGGCTTTTTACTAACTACACACTTAATTTAATGAGAACGATTTGTAGTTAAAAAATTTAATAAGTAAAGATGTAAGGTCTCGTTTACCCTTACCAAGTGACCCTCAAAAAATCAGAAACCCTATCAAATTGGTCTTCCAAATTGGGGTTCTTAAGGACTCTTAGTTCTATAGATATCTTCCAAGATTGTCTCAGGAGTGTCGCGAATGACCCTTGATGTGTCCGCGACGCAATTCGCACCACTTAGGTCAAATCTCGACATCCTATATTGTTTGATAGCATCTTCGGACAACGAATGTCTCGGAAGATTTATGAACCAACATAAATCTATATTGCGTAGACTCCCCTTCATCATTTTGGTAAACACTACCGTGTGAAAATAAGATGTTTTTTTTTTGTAAGAGCGATAGGATTTTGGAGAAAACATGCTTTGTTTTTATAGAGTTAGAGTGGTTATTTCCTTATCCAGTTTGGAAAGCAGCATGGCATGGAAACTTCTGTATGCGGTTATGTATCTAAGTGCCGAAAACAGAATATCTGCCCAACCGTCGTTGCGTTCGAATGTTATTCAGCCATTTTATTTGGAGACTGTTTTGACAGATTGAGGAATGATGTGATAAAGCAACGTTGTGGTTTTAAAGAAGATGCAGTAACAAAAATTGAAAAGAGTATGCTTAGATGGTTTGGTCACGTTGAAAAGATGGATGAAAGGCGACTAACGTAAGGTATTTACAAGGCAGATGTAAGTGGGAACGCCGGGAGGGGACGCCCTAGAAGGACATACATAGACCTTATAGGTGAGGTTCTTCAGAAAGGTCAGGTGCGTAGTACTCGCAACCGGCGTGTGTGTATGACAACATGTATGAATGTAAACGAAGCAAAAGAAGTATGTAAGAATCGTAGCATATGGCGCTCTGTAGTTTTTGCCTACCCCCATGGGAAAAAGGCGTGAGTTTATGTATGTATGTATGTATGTATGTTTTGACAATATCAATGAAATTTAGAAGAGAAGTATATTCTACTTTCCGTTAAACAATAGTGTAGTGTTCATAAAAAATTATACCGCTTGTCATTAGATAAATGGGACTAGCGGTCCTTAAACAAATAACTGAGGTGCATGGAAGCGTGATTTAATTGCCTTTAAAGTCTACAGTTGGTGATACACTTAGGGTTTGCAATTTGTTTTTAAACCCGTAAGTTTTAATGCGTTTATAAGCGAGTTTGAAAATGTACGATATCAAAAGAAATGAAATAACTTATAAACACGCCTGTAACACTCCATTATACCTACATAAAAGGACAATTCGACGTACCGTTGACATAATTGATAGTGTCACAAATGCCAAGTTCAGTTCAAAACGCACTCTGTAAGAACAAAAGTTCTTAAGCAAAGTATCCATTTACACCCCATTCAAGTAATATTTTCAGCTATTAACCTCAATCGATACTTTCATCTTGTTTACTGCGTACCAACTGATCATTTTCTTTTTCTATGCTCTGTTGCAGTATTTCTCAAAGTGAGGTACCTCTAATAAGAGACAGGTAATTAAATTAGTTGCGGTGAGAAAAGTTTTATTTTATTCCACGTTCTTTATATATTTACTCTTGCAAGCCAAGATGTATGATGTCACTGGGAAAATGCGGTAAACTTTCATCTTACGGACTCATGGCCTGTGGGGCTATTCTATTTCTAATAACGTATTGCATTCTAATTTCAGCCTTAATCTTTGTACTAAACGTTATTTTGACCCACATGTATTTAACATTTTTAATTAAGAGAGAGAGAGAGGCCAATTTTCAATTCTAAAATAGTTCGAATTGACGTTTCTGTCATGAATTGACGTTTCTGTCATGCATTCATAGCACACAGGCACACAAGACCAAACACAAAGTAAAGAGCGTACCAAAAATACCACTAAAATTCTTTTTTTTTTTAAGTAAAACGCTTTCTTTTATAAATAAAGACTTTTCCTCCACGCTTTTTATTTTCACTCTCACAAAGAAGGCTCACAGTCGTCTGAGAAATTGAATACGTGGGACTATAAGTTTGAGAAACTCTCCGGCATTGTTTACCCTAGTGTCTCGTTCCATGATCATATTTTACGTCATCATCCACTCTGCTCTTGACCGAGGTTTATTTTAGATACTGATGGTATTTGTGGGTTTGGTTCGCTTTGTTTGGGTTTCAAGGAATGCAGCGCTTTCATCTGATGCAAGATTTTGATGTGTGCGGTAAAGTCCTGAGATATTGTTTGTTAAGAGATGATTGTGCCTATTATAACCGCTCTGGTCAGTTGTTACAAAACCAGAATAGATTGGTCTTGAGTCCTATTGAAACTACAAACATTACAACGCTAGATCAGATCAAGGTCAGTGTAACTGCTGATGTCTGATCAACTGTATTTCAATTCTAAAACGTGGTGGTAATTAAGTAAGTATTACACGAAGAAACTGATAAATGCGCTTTAGTATTTATGCCCATCACCACCTGTTAGCCTTTTCCTTACTCTCTTCGCGTCGGTTTTCAGTCTAACAAGAGGAGCTGAATGCCAGGGTCTGACATGAAGCGACTGCCAATCAGGTGGTAGATTCAATTACCTACATTTAACGCGTGAAAAATAATAAATCTCTTCGGGTACACGATATCCCTGGTGAAACTAGTTGTAGAAAAGCAAACGCTTATTGTGCTATCTGAGGCGAAGGAGGGAGTCTAAATATATAGTGAATGGTAACCCATCCACGGACTGACCTCGGCAAGCGTAGTCTATCCTTCGTTTGACTCGTGCGTTCGTCATCATTTAGCAACAAGCCCCTCAAATCTCCCCGTTTGTACTGCGTTATGTATGTGAAGTGTATAGAGCAAAATGGCGAAATGAAACGGCGGTTTGAACGTTATCCTTGTATAATTAATTTCTCAACACTTCTGAGTCGCTTAAGGCTACAATTAAGTTAAGACGACAGAGGGGAAATTACTGGACACAGACAAAAAGCTAAGAAGACGATATCGAGTCAACTAGCAGAACTTAGGTCTACGAGCAAGTCTAGATTTGGTTGTAAGTTCAAGCGTGTACTGTTCGGGAGGTCAAAACGAGTACTGATCTACATGACGATGCTTTAACGCTATTAGGCAAGTCATATGCTCCGATGAAAGCCGAGCTTTGCCGAACGCGCCCGAAGTTGCGTTCGGAAAGGCAGCGACCAGAACATTACAATTTAAGCCTATATTTTGTATAGTGTAAATAATTATGCGTATTGTTAAATTTGTAAATAAATATTATGTGTGATGTAAATATAGCAACTAAATAAATATGTAAATATACTTCTAATAAAATATGTTAGTTTTCACCCACAGACAATGATCGTGTTTTGTGTTTGAAGTTTTTTGATCTTTGGTTTGACGTTTGTTCAAATTTGACAGTTCGGTGTAACGGGACAATAAGGAAAAGTTTTGTATTGTGGAGTGTTTACAATTATAAAAAGTTTAAATTAATATTACGAATTCATACGAATTCCGGTGTAGCTATGACCGCTACACTACTCCCCCCCTGAGACCGTGGCTACTTAGCTACGGGTGATAGTAGTCCGGGAAGCGAACGGTGCGGCCGGAGCGTGTTTTCTTCTCGACGGTGGGCTGCGGTGGCGTTGGTGGTGTGTTTGCGACCGTTGGTGCGCTGGTTACACCGGAGGGACTGTAGTCTGCGTTATTGAGGTAAGCGGGTTTCAACCGATCTATGGTTACTGTGGTTTCCTTTCCGTTTACCTCAATACGGTACGTTTTGTCGCCTCTTTTCAGGACTCTGTAGGGGCCGGTGTACGGCGGGTCTAGCGGTCGGCGAACGGCGTCATGTCGCAAGAATACATGAGACGAAGTTGACAAGCTGTCGGGCACGTAGAACGGCTTGTTGCCGTGTCGACTCGCCGGTTCTGGAGACAGCTTCGCCATGTGATGCCGGAGTCTTGACGCGAAGTCGGTGTAGTCGACTGTGCTGGTGAGTGTGGGGGCGATGAACTCGCCTGGGAGTCTCAGGGGCTCGCCGTAAACGAGCTCTGCCGCTGATGCTTTGACGTCTTCCTTCCAGGCGCTGCGGATGCCGAGCAGCACCAGGGGTAGTGCTTCGGTCCAGTTGGTGTCTGTGTGGCAGCGGATGGCTGCCTTCAGCTGGCGGTGTAGGCGTTCCACCATGCCATTACAGGCTGGGTGGTATGCTGTGGTTGGGCGGTGCTGGCTACCGAGGGTCTCCGTGATGGTGTGGAACAGCTTGCTCTCAAACTGCCTGCCCCTGTCGGTAGTGATGCGCTGGGGGCAGCCAAAGCGGGACACCCAGCCGGTGATGAAAGTGCGGGCGCATGTCTCCGCTGTGATGTCCGCGATGGGGTACGCCTCAGGCCAGCGGGTGAAGCGGTCGACCACAGTTAGTATGTACCTGTAATTTGATGACACGGTCAGTGGCCCTACTATGTCCATGTGGACATGGGAGAAGCGTTGGGAAGGGACAGGGAAAGCGGAGGTGGGACTGGTTGTGTGCCGCGAGATTTTGTTCTTCTGGCACTCTACGCACTCTCTGGTCCAGGCCCTGCAGTCCTTCTTTAGGCCAGGCCAAACGAAACGCTCAGAAATCAGTCTGACTGTGGCCTGTCTGCCGGGATGGCTCAGCTGGTGTAGTTTTTGGAACACCTGCCTCCTGAAGGGTTCTGTAACATAAGGGCGGGTGTTACCAGTGGAGACATCACAATATAGTTCAGTGCCTGAGTCCGTGAAATGCACTTTACACAGCTTGAGTGACGTGGTGTTGTTATTTAAGAGCCCCTGCAGCTCGTGGTCTTTTTCTTGGGACTGTGCAAGAGCTGTGTAATTACACGCCGGTACTGCCACTGACTCCACACGCGACAGCGCGTCTTCCACAATGTTGTCCCTGCCTGCGACAAACCTGATATCCGTGGTGAATTGAGCAATGTAGTCCAGGTACCGGTATTGCCTCGGTGAACAGTTGTCACGGTTGTGTGCGTACACATATGACAGGGGTTTGTGATCCGTGTAAATGGTGAAGTGCCTACCTTCAACCATGTGGCGGAAGTATCTGACTGCGTCGTAGATGGCTAAGAGCTCCCTGTCATAAGGGCTATACTTTTTCTGTGAAGCTGACAGTCGCCTAGAGAAAAATGCTAGTGGGTTCCATGTGACACCTGCCTTCTGCTGTAATACTGCACCCATAGAAGTGTCTGAAGCGTCTGTAAATATCGCGAGTTCGGCGTTGGGCTCTGGGTGAGCAAGCAGAGCTGCCCTAGATAAGCTACTTTTACAAGCGTTAAAAGCGTCTAGCATTTCTTGCGATAGATTAATTGTTTGTGTTCTCTTTGTTTTTGGTCCTGCCAGAACTACGTTGAGTGGCGCTTGTAAGCGAGCGGCATCTGGGACAAAGCGGCGGTAAAAATTGAACATACCCAGGAAGCGACGCATCTCCTTGACGGTCTTGGGAGCTGGGAAGTCCTGGATTGCCTGCACCTTCTCCTGCAGCGGGCGAACACCTTCTTCGGATACTTCGTGTCCTAGGAAAGTTATGGTGGTACGGCCAAACTCACACTTTGCCGAGTTAATAATAATTCCATACTGGGATAACCGCTTCAGAAGCTGATGCAGGTGCTCGGTGTGCTGGGCTGCTGTCTCTGAGAACAAGAGAATATCGTCTAAATAACAGTAGCAGAACGGCAGCCCGCGCAGCACCTCGTCCATGAACCGTTGGAACGTTTGAGCGGCATTCCTGAGGCCAAAGGTCATGAATGGAAATTCATACAGTCCGAAAGGTGTTGTGATCGCTGTCTTGTGAACGTCGGCTGGCTGGACTGGTATCTGATTGTATGCTTTAATAAGATCGATTTTGCTGTATATTCGGCTGCCAGCCAGCTGATGTGAGAAGTCCTGTATGTGCGGGATGGGGTATCTGTCCGGAACAGTACGGGCATTGAGTGCCCTGTAGTCACCGCATGGCCGCCAGCTGTTGTCCTTCTTAGGAGCGAGGTGAAGTGGGGACGACCACGGACTCTCTGACGGCCGTGCTGTGCCGTTAGCCAGCATAGCCTCGAACTCCCTCTGTGCTGCCTTCAGTTTGTCCGGTGCAAGGCGGCGAGGTCGTCCAGTGATAGGCGGACCTGGTGTAGTGCGGATGTGATGTTCGGTACCGTGACTGACCTGTTTCTGTGTTCCAGCAGGCCGCGTGACTTCCGGGTACTGGCGAAGTATCTCGTGGTACTCCGTGTTGCCTCCTACGGACTTCACTGAGGCGATCATTGCTGCTGATTCGGCCGCTGGCGACGCCGGCGAAGACAGTTGGGTCAGCCCATCGATTAGCCGGTGACTTTTGAGGTCTACCAAGATGTTGTAATGCGCCAAGAAGTCGGCGCCTATGATTGCCTTGGTGACGTCTGCAACCACGAACTTCCACGTGTACACGCGGCGAAGCCCTAAATTCAAGTGGAGCTCCACCCAACCGTACGTGTCGATGGCAGTTCCGTTTGCCGCGTATAACTGGTACGCCGTCCTGCTGCGCTGCTGTCGTAGGGCTGCACGTGGGTATACGCACAGATCGGACCCTGTGTCCACTAAAAACGTGGTTTTTGAGTCCCGATCTGTTACGAATAGGCGGCGTGGTTTGTGAGGGCAGCCATTTGCCGCTATTTCCGGCTGCCGACGGCGTTTCCCGCGTACGTACATGGCGACCTGCACCGCGTGGCCCTGTCACCGAAACTGTTGTGGTACCAGCAGTGAGCGTCGTTCCACGCGCTGCTGGAGCGCGAGCGACTGCGGCGTCGGCTTGGGGTCGGTTCTCTGTCACCACGCCGGTACCTATCTGTGGAGCGCGATCGATGGTGTACCTGACCTTGCTTTTGTAGAGCCGCCACCTGTAGACATAACTCCGCCATGCACTGTTTCAGCTCCGCGATGTCACTGCTGGTGCTCGTGCTCGCCACGGCGGGAGGTGTCGTGAGCGCTGGCCGCGTTGGCGCGATCTCGTGCACGCGGTCGGCCAAATCTGCGACAGACTGAAGCGGAAGGTTAGGTTGGGAAGCTATTACCGTCTGTATGTTCGTCGGCAACCTGCTCGCCCACAACGTGGCTAGGAATGTGTCTGGAACATGTGGTCCGGCCAAAGTCTGCAGGTGCCGCAAGAACTGTGATGGCTTCCGGTCGCCGAGCTCCTCTTGAGTGAGGATTTGCTGAACCCTTTTTTCACGCGAGTCGGATAGTCGACGTATGAGCTCAGCCTTCAGCTTGGCGTACTTGTCTTGTGCTGGTGGGTTCTCTATTATGTCCCGAGCTTCTACCATGTAGCGATGGTCTAGCTGACCCACGACCGTGTAGAATTTTGTGGTGTCGGCGGTAATGCCGGCTATTGTGAACTGACCTTCTACTTGTGCAAACCAAAGTGTCGGCTCCTCAGGCCAGAATGGCGGCAACTTCACGCTGACTCTGCACACGTCCTGCTTGACCATTGCTGCGTCCGCCTGCGCTCCCTGCTCTGCTCCGGTAGGCATCTTTGCTCCGCGTGGCTACTGTGCTCTTTGACGGGGTCACCAATGAAGTGTATAGAGCAAAATGGCGAAATGAAACGGCGGTTTGAACGTTATCCTTGTATAATTAATTTCTCAACACTTCTGAGTCGCTTAAGGCTACAATTAAGTTAAGACGACAGAGGGGAAATTACTGGACACAGACAAAAAGCTAAGAAGACGATATCGAGTCAACTAGCAGAACTTAGGTCTACGAGCAAGTCTAGATTTGGTTGTAAGTTCAAGCGTGTACTGTTCGGGAGGTCAAAACGAGTACTGATCTACATGACGATGCTTTAACGCTATTAGGCAAGTCATATGCTCCGATGAAAGCCGAGCTTTGCCGAACGCGCCCGAAGTTGCGTTCGGAAAGGCAGCGACCAGAACATTACAATTTAAGCCTATATTTTGTATAGTGTAAATAATTATGCGTATTGTTAAATTTGTAAATAAATATTATGTGTGATGTAAATATAGCAACTAAATAAATATGTAAATATACTTCTAATAAAATATGTTAGTTTTCACCCACAGACAATGATCGTGTTTTGTGTTTGAAGTTTTTTGATCTTTGGTTTGACGTTTGTTCAAATTTGACAGTTCGGTGTAACGGGACAATAAGGAAAAGTTTTGTATTGTGGAGTGTTTACAATTATAAAAAGTTTAAATTAATATTACGAATTCATACGAATTCCGGTGTAGCTATGACCGCTACATATGTATGTATGTATATTATATGATATAATACTATAAGTGTAAAATATGTCCGAATGTATATTCGCTCTTAAATCTGTAAAGAAAACTATGATCTACGTGCCGACAAATAAAAGCCGAACGGTAATAAACTTACAAACTTACTTGCAATAATATTTTATACTTTACTCGATCATAACTCTTTACAGAGTAAAAATGTGAACCCGAATGCAGTTTATTTGTGAGGAAAAATTGTTTTACGCGATTTGGCAGATCGTCTCATAACAATATTGACGTCACGGTTTGTTCACTTTTGTTTTATTTGAAGTCCAATAAAATTGTTTAGGAACACGCATTTAGATTCAAACCTACATGTTCTTGAAATCTTGCGTTTACTCGTCACATTCAAACTGAAATGGAAACACCGCTGCCGGAATCAGACTATCGATCATCATATTGTATACAAGAGAAATAAATTAAAAGTCGACTTAGGAAAAACGCACAGACTCACCATCAAGGCGAACAGTCCAGCATACATTTCATCCAAACACCCGATATTTGTATCGGTTTAGTTGTTACGGCTGTAAGGAAAACAAACTAACTCACATACATTTATGTTAAAAAAAGCCTTTGAGATCCCAAACCCTCCGGGCCTTAGTCGGTTAAGAAAAAAAATACAATATTCTAATTTCAAATAATAAATGAATTCTGCGAGTCAAAGGAGTCTGTTTAACCTAAGGCTGTAACCAACCTTCGGATATAAACCTTCCTTTTGAACCCTCCATAATATCGAAGGAAATTAAAAACGTAACATGAACATTTGGCAAAGATTTTCAATCATTGAAGTGATTGCTTCCAAAAAATATTAATTCGATGCAGGATATTAAACATTTTCTTCGATTCCTGTTTCAATTTTCGACATTCAGTCTGCGAGATGGAATTTGAATAACACATCAGGCATCTAATTAGTAGCACCCCTAAATTGATATCATAAAAAATAACTCGACTGTAATCTCAACGATTTTCAATTATGAACCTTAAGTGAATGCGATGAAGTCTTGGTATAGAATTCTCGTACCTACCAGTTATTACGTTTTGGTAAAACAGGGCCCTAGGGAAGAGAATTAGTCATCCAGACTCCAAGCTGGTATGTAATGCTGAATAGAAAAACCTACTGACAAAATATTATAGTCCGATCTGTAGACACCTAAGACTTCACTCTACAAGTTACTAGACCTACAAGGACAAAAATTTGCATACTTTTTCCATACACACGTTATATTAATGTCTATCACACAGACATACAGTAACAATGTAATCGTTAAATATAATGGTGCCTTCGTGAATGGAATATGAAGGAACAAAAATCAATTATCGCCCAATCATATAGATAGCTATCGAGGCTTATAAATACCTCGTAAAATGTTGGTACTATGGCTTCCCATCCAAAAGTATTTGAGACTCAATTTCTTTTCATCTTTGTTTAACATTGATGAGGTTTTAATGCCATCTTTTGTGTTTATGGGATTATTTTATTTGAAAAGAGACTTGCGTAGAAAAGAAAGATAATTTTCGTTAAAATATTGCTTTATTCTACTGTAAATTACGTCTTTTTATTCTAGATTTCCATTAGGAGTCCTTTTCGTGTTATCAAAATCTGTAAATACCGATTCCTCATCAGAATTTTTCCAACTATGTTTGGGTCGGCTTTCAGTTTGACCAGATGTAATCGAATACCAGTATTTTACACTGCGTATTTCAATTCTACAACCACACAATTGCCGGGAAATATAATACAGCTACCACGCCAGGGAAATCATCAGTTTTTGGCATCACTGAGTTAAATAATGATCAATATTATTGATCCCAAATCATCAAAGCATTTGATGAGTTGATAAGAAGCCGGGCTTGTGACTATTCCTAACGACAAAAGTCTTCGAATGACATCCAAGACGTGCTTTCCGATGTACTGAGGATTCTTGGTATATACTTTATAGATGATTGTCCATATAACCTTACTCGAATATAGCCTTCGATCAACCTGTGCAGTTTCAATTATTAAAGCCCAACCCCTTAATAGATGTATCGTAAGTACTAATTACCATTATATTAATGAACGATTTTATACTGAGGTAGCAACCAACCTCTTGCAAAAATAATCTTACCAGGAGCAGTAGCATTTACGAGTATGTATTGTAATATTTATAAATAAATACTTAAAGGGCTATTCTAGGCGGTCTTCTCATTATATTTATAGAGTATCAATAAATAATATTCTTAGGCAGCAAAGTTATTAGCGTTTGTTTCAATCCAAAAAGGCACCCAATTTATGGAAATATTGTACAGACTATTCATGACATAGTAGTATTCATTAATCGTCATCTCTCTCTTCATCGCAAAGATTGCCTGTAAAGTTTGCCTGTGTAGAGATCGCTTTTAGCGATAAGCTGCCCATTGAACCTCTTATATCACCCTACTAGCAGACGTCACGTGGTTTCAGCCACACAGTTCCCATTCCCGTGGGACACAAGGATAAGAAGTATCCTATTTTACCCGTGGGTAGTGTAGGTACCCAACGGTGAAAGATTTTTTCAAATCGGTCCAGTAGTTTTTAAATTTAATCTTTATATACAAAAACACAAATCTAGGATAGATTATTATAATACTAGTATAAATGTAGGATTTCAAGTTATTTTTTGTAAGTTTTTATGGTGTGCAATAAGAGAAATCTATTCTATTCTATTCTACCACAGACTTTAGTGCTTATTTACTTAGGTAAGCCAAAATCTAGAACTTTTGCTCTCGTGTATAATATGCCTAAGAGAGTATTATATAAGCACCAAATTTGCGAGATTTTGCTGACTTGCCACCCTTCACGTCGGCCTATAAATTTTTATTAAGCCCAATTACTGTCAGAGGTTAGGCCGACTGAGATTCAAGATAAGTGTGTTAAGTTACGAAGTTTTATGATTTGCATGGTACCGGCAAGCTTAAGTAAGTAAGCAAAAATATAAAGGTGTATTTGAAATGCACTTCTGTCGATGCAGTACTGATATCAATGCGGACAGTGGAGGCTTCAAAAGGTGCAAAAAGCTGTGGATTGAGGATAGAAAATACAAATTTGGAATTACATGACTTGATTCCGCCATCACCATTCTACCATCGGACAACCCGGCGTACGGCGAGTGTCCACCCTTACATCGTTGGCACTCCCACGATTAGGACAAAGCGTTTCGCTTCGTCGTTTATACCGCGTACATCGAAGGACTGGAACAACTTGCCTGCTGCGGTCTTCCCGTCCGATTATAATTTAGGTGTCTTCAAGGCTAGAGTGAATAGGCTCTTAACAAACTAGTGCGCTTCACCATCACTGATTGCATCACTGCTTACCATCAGGTGGGATTGCAGTCAAGCACTAGTTTATAATATTAAAAAAAAAAAAAAAAAAAAAAAAAAAACAAAAACAGACGGCTATTGTTGGTTAGGTCAAGCAGGTGTTCGCAACTCTACGTCTGACCTCGTATTTTACATACTTACTTATGTAATATTTATTTAGAATGTTAAACTAACGTTTTTTTAATTGTAATATTATTATAACAAAATTAACGTTTTCATTAATAAACTATAAATGCCGGTAATAAGCGCCGGTCATAAATTAATGTTAACAAACTAATATACTGCCGATACTATTGAATAGGAAAACCAACGTTATTTTCAATATATAAGTAATTACGGCATCAGACGCATCCCCAGTATAAAGCTATAGTAAAAACATGGAAATATCCTTGTCCTACGACAAAATATTGAAAAAGATTGTGACAAATTCTATACTCCACACATATTTTTTTTGCCTTTACTTCAAAACAAAAGAACTTACCCACTTAAAAAGTCAAGTCGGGATTAATCAAACTTAACAAAAGAAATTACCACCAAAAATTGGAGCAGAAAAACAAGTAATCTACCATGTTTTTATCCCGAACCAGCATGAATATGGTAATAGACCACTGAATATTAATTCATTAGAGATTGGATAATTTATTAGTTAAGTTATTTAGATTAGCGATCAGTCTTTAGGAAATAAGCGGTAAAGGAGCAATTAGAATAATCTTACTGATTCGGACTTAGAAATGTAAACGCAGGAAGAATGTGGTATTTTCTTTTGTTCAACAGATTGTTTCAGCTGTATTGTTCTATGTATTAAATAAATAAGTTCTTTTTTGAGTCAGATGTTTATGCACATTGCTGTGCGCTGTTAATATAGAAAAGTTTTGTTAGGCCAATGAAGCGTGTGAGTGTACAGCGTTATTAAAATCAAGTTAATAAAAGACTCATTGATCACTTTCTGAGGCCCGCCATATTTTACATTCCCGTTCTAAGGAGGTAGGTGCAACTAAGTACTGCCCTGGTTTGGGTTAGCACGTAGTTGGAGACGTCGCAGAAGCTCAGGAGTTGTCCCTGGGTGCCCGATGACCCGAGGGCTGAGGTGGCAGGTCCATGGTGTGTAGAAGGTTATTGATGACCTCATTCACCTCCCCTTTTTCTGAAAACAATGTATAGTTTACTCATAAAATAGTTAAAAAATTTTGATTGGTCTTCGAAACTAAACCAGAAATACATGGACAAAGTAAAACATACTTAGGTACGTAGTTTCTTTTTCTTGGAGAATAAGCACTTATGTACCTACTACACTTTGATCCGGATGTGTTTTTTGTTTGTTCGTTGCGTTTACCGTACTCTAGAGTAGACCAGCATTAAAATATTGAGTAAGTACTATTACAAAATATTTTTGATTTGTATTTAGGTAAGTCACTTAATTAGCATAAGTTATTTTACAGAAGGCCCCAAGTCAGTACCTAGTAACAGAACCAGTATAAACTGAACTTGTATTTTATTAAAGGACTTAAACTGGGTTAAACTGTAACATGAACTGGACGTCGACATGATATGAGGTAGCTGGTTCAATCCCAAGTCAAGGCAAAGCGTTACTGAGTTTTTCCAATTGAAATTTCTCAGTAGCAGCCTGAAGTCTGGATTCGTGCCCGGTTGATGGCACTAAGGTCCCTATTACACGGAACTGAAAATATAATGGATGATGAAAAAACAAAATACACCCTCATAAAACAAATAAATAACTATAATACCTAATGTAAACGACGATGGAAAATCAAACACTTAGGTTATGATTTATCTCACAATGTTTTATTATAATGTTTTCACAAGATCACTATTACATCTGCACACTTACAGTGTTTGAGCTCAACTGCCGAAAACACCCTCGCACTACTTCCCACCACACTATTTTTACCGGCAAAATAAGGTTGGTAATGTTGGTATCAATGACAAGCGTGGGGTACAGCCGGAAGTAGTGCGCTTAATATTTATTTTACAGAAATACAAGTAATAATCAACTTACAATTATTATTTAATTAAAATAGAAATATTATTTACCTTTATCATAACTTTAACATTATTTTATACAGCTTGAGTATTTAATAACATTCAATCAATCCCGGAAGTGGAAATTACAATGACGTTTCTAACATTCGGCCTTTCCTGGTACATTTCCCGTCTCGGGAAAATAAATAGAGAAAATGAGAGAAAAGAAATACAATGCAATTTGTTTATGTATACTTATTCTGTAACATCACTATTCTTAGCTTAGTCACTTAAACTTATTAAACTTAAGATACTAAAGCCTCATACATATCTTTAGTATCTGTCTTATCTGAGACCTCAGACATATTCTCAGCTAAGCCACTTAAACCTAAGATACCAAAGCCTCATACATATCCTTAGTATCTGTCCTAGCTGAGACCTCAGACATATTCTCAGCTAAGCCGCTTAAATCTAAGATACTAAAGCCTCACACATATCCTTAGTATCTGTCTTATCTGAGACCTCAGACATATTCTCAGCTAAGCCACTTAAACCTAAGATACCAAAGCCTCATACATATCCTTAGTATCTGTCCTAGCCGAGACCTCAGACATATTCTCAGCTAAGCCACTTAAATCTAAGATACTAAAGCCTCACACATATCCTTAGTATCTGTCCTAACTGAGACCTCAGACATATTCTCAGCTAAGCCACCTAAATCTAAGATATGAAGACACTGAAGCTTCACATCTTTACTACTTGTATCAACAGAGATCTCATTACAGACTATCAGCAGACATAATCATGAAAATTTAATTAATAATTCATCAGCGGCCCTATAAACGTTTATTAGTCTGTGTTGTCATTATCTGATACGTCTGACTCTGAATCCGCTCTATTAAACACTACCCAAGGGTGAATTTTGTCTACTGAAAACACCCCACTAAATTTTCTACCGCCTTTCTTAGACAGTGGTGTATCTTCAATAACGTATCGGTCGTTATCGAGAATTTCTGCAATACGATACGGCCCTCTAAGTTTAGGAACCAATTTCCTACTTTTGCCTATTGATGGGACTTCTCTTTCTACCCTTACAAGTTCTCCTATTTTATAATTAACCTCTTTTCTAGCTTTATCAAAACGTTCTTTTTGCTTTTCTTGGTTTTCTTTAATATGTTCCGAAATTTCTTTTCTTGTGTCCTCTAACGAAGGTCCTACGCTTTCTATGTCATCTGTTACGCTAAGCTGCAATAATGCATTTGAAGTACTAACTAAGTTAAACCCAAATAGTGCTTGGGCAGGGCTTTTGCCTGTCCCTTTGTTTTGAGTGTTATTGAGTCCCCATTGTATTTCAGAAATACGATCATCCCATTCATTTTCAGGTTTTCCATAATTAGCAGCTGTCAACGCTACCAATACTGTTCGATTATATCGTTCGATTTGGCCATTGGCCCGTGGAGTCGCTACAGCGTTCATTATATGTTTAATACCTAATGAACCTAAGTAATCCCGAAATGTCTTGGAGGTAAACGATGTACCTCTATCAGAAATAACGCGCTTTGGAACACTAAAGGTGTGAAAATAGTTTTTCATTGCTTTTATGGAATGGATAGATTTAGTACTTTTGACGGGTACGATTATTAAAAACTTTGTAAATGCATCAATTATCAACAACAGATAGGCATTTTTGCGCTTACTTCTAACAAAAGGACCCAAATGGTCAATATGTAAGGTGTGAAACGGTTGTTCAATCTTCTCAATAGGATGTAATTTACCCGCCCTTTTTCCAGCTGGTACTTTAGAGTGTGCACATTCTAAACACGATTGGACATATTTTTTTGTGAATCGCCGCATCTTAGCAAACCAATAAGTATTCTGGATTATTTCTAACGTTTTATCAAAACCAAAATGTCCAATTTCGTCGTGATTTGACTTTAATACCTGCCATCGTACGCCTTTCGGTACAACCCAACGATCACCATTGTCAGTTTTTCTGTATAGTAGCCCCTTCTTAACAACAAAATTATTTTTGATTTCTATAATATTATCATTCTCTTTATCATTTAAAATAGCAATTGTTCTCTGTAACTCGGGGTCGTTCTGTTGTACCGTGGCTAACCAATCCGCACCGATTTGTCTCACACGTAACTCTATTGTTTCTGATGAAATAGGATTTCGACTAAGAGCATCTACATGGGCCATAGCTGTACCGGGCTTATAAATTATTTGAAAGTCGAATTCTTGTATTATACTCCACCACCTCGCTACTCTGGGTAATATGTCCCTCTTTTCAAAAGTCGCACGGAGAGAATTACAGTCAGTAACAATTGTGAAGCTAATTCCTAATAAATACACCCTAAATCGCTGCAGTGACATCACAACGGCCAACGTTTCTAAGTCATAGGATGTAAATTTAGCTTCTTCAGGAGATGTCTGTCTACTGTAATACGCTACTGCACTAAAAGGCAACTCTTTGCTGGATCTTTGCATTATAATTCCGGCAACACCGAGTTTAGACGCATCAGTATGTAGCTGTGTTTCATATTCGTGATTATAAAATGATAAGATCGGACGTTTTATAAGCTCCGCTTTTAAAGTTGAAAATGCAGATTCTTCTGCATCACCCCATTTCCATTTAGAGTCCTTTTTTAAGAGTTGCGTCAATGGTTTTGCGATAATAGAAAACCCCTTGATAAATTTGCGGAAGAAACTTGCTAACCCTACAAACTGTCGAATCTTATGTTGATCTGTTGGTCTGGGAAATTGATCTACGGCTGCAATTTTCTTTTTACCGGGCTTTATTCCAGACTCGTTGATTTCAAAACCCAAGTAATCTATGGATTGCTTTAGAAAATTACATTTGGACAAATTGAGTGTAATTCCGGAAGATCGAAAAAGTTTTAATATGTCATTCAGTGTTTGTAGCGCTTCTTTTATTGTTCTGGATGGGATAATTACATCATCCATATACGCAAATGCCTCTTTAAATCTTGCATTTCCCAATACACCATTAACAGCTCTTTGAAAAGTTGATGGCGCATTAACTAAACCAAATGGCATACGATTGAATTCGTAGTGGCCATCTGGGGTCACAAAAGCCGTCAAATGCTTTGACGATTCTGCCATCGGTATTTGGTAGTAACCAGATGCAAGATCGAGGGAGGTAAAGTATTTATGGCCTGATAGATTATCTAACTGGTCATCTATACGAGGAAGAGGATAATGTTCCTTAACCGTTTTTTTGTTTAGTGCCCTAAAGTCAATGCAAAGCCGATAGTCACCGGTCTTTTTGCGTACTAATACGATTGGAGATGCGTAATTTGATGTTGACTGTCTTATGATTCCTGAATCTGTTAAATCTTTTATCATTTCGCGAACCACGTATCTTTCCGAGTGGGACAATCGATACGGCCTGTATACAACCGGCGTGGTGTCATGAAGGTTTATGTTCATTTCTGTATTAGTTATACATCCTAACTCGCGGGCGGAAAAGGCAAAGCAATCCCTGAATTCATTAAGTAATTCGGTTAATTTGGTTTTATGATCAGATCCAATATCGTCGCCCACCTGTATCATGCAAGCTTCAATTTGGGGGGTTACCGTATTATCCGGACAGTGTTCTATTTTATTAACATTCAACTCCTGTACTTCGCTTAAAGGGATAGCTCGAACCAGTAAGGTGTCTTTTAATAATTCGAAACCAGATTTAAGACCCTTAACAACAATATTTCCCTGTCCATTATTTACTTGTACAACGCTTTGGATAATCTCATATTGTTTATGAGGGTTTTGGCAAAAACTTGGTTCAACAAGTAAGTCACCCGAGAATTTTGGTATAGTATAAACGTGGACTGGAGTATATGCTTGTATAGTAATAGATTTCTCGACATATAACAATACATTATTCGTTGAACTAGTAGTTATTTTCAGATAGTTATCAGTTTTAAGAACTACTACATGTTTTTGTTCAGTAAATGTTTGTCCGAGTAACAAAGGTACTTGCAATAAATTGTCAGGGACTATAAGAGTTTCAACTTTAGCATTAGCCGAATCTACTTTTATATCAACAACGCATTTGCCTAAACAATTGACAACGCTGTCCCCAAACCCTCTTAACACGGGTAAGTCCGAGACCGTCCACGTATCTACTAATTTTTGTGCTGTAGATTCCTGTACCATGGTGCATTGACTGCCGAAGTCTACAAAACAGTCTAATTTTCGGCCATTTACCACAGCGGTTTTAAAATATTTAGAGTCACTATCGGGTTCTTTAGAGATTCTTAAGACGGTTTTATTACCGTTAGATTCCGTGGTACCTGAACAACTCTCAGCCAAGTGTCCTACTCTATGACATTTATCACAACGTTTGATTGGCTGTTTGCATTTAAAATAAGAGTGACCATCCTCACCACAGTTGTAACATTTTGTAAGCCTTAAGTTTTTATTATTTTTATTATTTAGGTCATTATGGCTACTTCTTCCCGTCTTTAATTGTTTAGTTTCAGCGTTACCAGAACGTAAGGATGGATTTGGTTTGTCAAACTTCTTTGACATTCGTATGTTTCTAAGATAAACTAATAATTTATCAGGTTCTGTAAACTGTGCTGCTTCTGCACTAGTCCTTACGGACCGGTCCTCTATACCGAACAAAATACAATCTATTGCATTTTTAGTATTTATATTGCAACGATTCAATAAAGTCACCTTTTGATAAAAATATTCTTCTAACGACTCTCCAAATCCAGCCCTACAGGCAAGCATGTCTGTTAACAGCTGACCGTAATTTTCGTCACTTGGAAATGCTAATTTTAATTTACTTTGCCATTCAACCCATGAGAAGAGAAGGCTTGGTAGGCCTTGGTACCATTTCTGAGCCAAACCCGCTAGTTTTGGAAGTGCATAATGAATAATTTGTCTTTCAGTCCAATTATAAATTTGAGCACATTCATTAACTTTACTGATCCATGTTTCTATAGTTTGGGTTCGCTTACTGGGATCAAACTCTGGTATTACGTTTAATACCGGATAACGTTCACTACCCCCGTCCACTTTCATAGTCTGCAATAGCTCTTTAAAAACCGATACAAAAACACTAGTGTCTACATTTGTCTTATCAACATTAAGCGTGCTTACCGCTGCGGCGACTGCTGGTGTGGTATTTGGATGCGTTATACTTGCTGGACCTTCATATTCTTGACGACTTGATGCATTTCGGCCCAGCGACGCCTCGCGTACCTGTGATGAGACGTGTACCCGCGACGCATCGGGTACCAGCAACACATCGCGCCCTCGGGACGGCTCACGCCCCTGCGGTACGCCACGTACTCTTGATGCATTGCGTATCTGCGACGCCTCGCGACTCCGCGACACGCCACGTGCCCGCGACGCACCGCGAACCCGCGACGCATTGCCTGCCAGCAATGCATCGCGCACCAGCGAAGCATCGTGCTCTCGAGACGCCTCGCGCCCCCGAGGCACGCCACGCGCCCGTGACGCATCGCGAGCCCGCGACGCTTCGCGTTCCAGCAATGCATCGCGCACCAGCGAAGCATCGTGCTCTCGAGACGCCTCGCGCCCCCGAGGCACGCCACGTATCCTCGACGCATCGCGCATCAGAGACATCCTGCGCCTTCGCGACACGTCACGTATCCGTGACGTATCGCGTACTCGCGACGCTTCGCGTCCACGCGATGCCTGACGATCACGGCGTCTCTGTCCACGGCTGTTGCGAGCCGCGTGATGATTGCGAGACCTGCTTCGGCTTCGCGACTCGTCGCGATTGCAACGTTTACGTACAGGGGGTTCAGAGTCATCAAGCGATACCCTTGTACGGTGAACAGACTTTCTCTTACGAGTCATGATTTCTGCAAAACACAAAAATTACAAAAAGTGGTTGTTCTTTATTTATTTAGTTTAAATAAATATGTGTAAAGCACCTTCATTAAGTTTACAATACCATATCACTTGAAATACAGATCACTCAGAAAAAATAAAATATTGTCAGGTTGGTACACACATGTATACAATATAGAATGAATATTCAGTATATTGTTAAATATACTTTCTATAATGCTCTTGTTTTATTTATGTTACTCTTAATTTGTCCTTACCATCATCGTTAAAAAAAATAACCTCGTTTTGTATTTATGAATATGTTTTAAACAAACGAGGTGTCGAGTTATTTATGAAAAGCGGGTACAAACGCTTTTACAGTACTTTCAATGTTATGAGAATCTAGATAAGAAAGCAGGGGAATATAAATATTTTTTTCTTTTTCAAAAATTTAAAAAGGGTAGGTAGGTACCTGCTTCTTTTGTTTCCAAATTAAGCATTAGTATGGTTTAAGCGATTACTGCCACAACCAATAACAATACTCGTTCACCTAACCATCATTATTTTTGACAAAAATAAAAGCTTTAACCAGCCAATTTAACATTCATTTTAGTTATTTGTTACGTACATACCTTAATATGGGCGATTAGTCCTTCACCGAAAGCGAATATTGATCGCGGTAACGATTATATCACACTTCTGAACTGTAAACGACGATGGAAAATCAAACACTTAGGTTATGATTTATCTCACAATGTTTTATTATAATGTTTTCACAAGATCACTATTACATCTGCACACTTACAGTGTTTGAGCTCAACTGCCGAAAACACCCTCGCACTACTTCCCACCACACTATTTTTACCGGCAAAATAAGGTTGGTAATGTTGGTATCAATGACAAGCGTGGGGTACAGCCGGAAGTAGTGCGCTTAATATTTATTTTACAGAAATACAAGTAATAATCAACTTACAATTATTATTTAATTAAAATAGAAATATTATTTACCTTTATCATAACTTTAACATTATTTTATACAGCTTGAGTATTTAATAACATTCAATCAATCCCGGAAGTGGAAATTACAATGACGTTTCTAACACTAAATATATTATATAATATTAGAAACAAATATATCTCGTACATAATAGGTATATATAACGCATTATAAATATTGCAGTATTAGTACTTGCTTACTCTTTTAAAATAAGATAATAGGATTTTAGAAATTAAGTTACTGCTGCATTAGCTCTCTTCCTCCCTTATAAGTTTTTGCTGTGCCCCGACAGGGCCCATAATGATTCTGTACCTTTATATTCTTAAGACCATTTATGTACATTGTGGAACGCAATAAATATTGAGTAATGAGTATTGAATTGTGTACTGTGTATAACTCTGCCTAACCATTCGGGGATTTCAGTCGTTCATGTTATAATAAGAATAAGATAAAAAAAATTTGCTCAGACAGGTGTATACACACAGGTATAAGATAATACAAGCATGCAATATTGATATGAAGACACTTCGTGAGCTACTCTCATTTAAGAATAAGAGGGGCTCACGGCATGACTACCATTTCATAAGGCGTGCAAATTTACGTACAATTATTTTATAAAAATTAAATTTAACACCTATTAAAAATCAATTACAGTTGAACAAATTTCTTCTTTAAGGTACTCTCATTTATATTATCAATACATACATAAACTCACGCCTTTTTCCCATGGGGGTAGGCAGAAACTACAGAGCGCCATATGCTACGATTCTTACATACTTCTTTTGCTTCGTTTACATTCATACATGTTGTCATACACACACGCCGGTTGCGGGTACTACGCACCTGACCTGTCTGAAGAACGTCACCAATAAGGTATATGTATGTCCTTCTAGAGCGTCCCCTCCCGGCGTTCCCACTGCCTTGTAAATATTTTTCGTTAGTCGCCTTTCATCCATTCTTTCAATACTCATATTATACTCGCATACTCCTTTAATTTTTTTTTATATTATCAAATTATTTCTTATCCTGGTGAATTAATACAGATTAAAATTATTAAAATTAAGAGTAGAGAGATTTCAATTGGTATTCAATTATAATAACATTTATAATAAAGGCCATTAGGGGTTGGTTAGTAACTTTTTTTTATTTGAAGTAATCACCAGGAGTCGTTATGAACTAGTCAGTATAAACTGAAGTATGTTATACCAGTCAGTGTCTTCGTAATATAGATATCGGCCTAGTTAAGGGCTTCTTGGCCTTTGTAGAACATAATTACATGTATACCTAACACTAGTATGGAACTATGTATGTTAATCGTTATGTCAAGGTTACATTGATTTTCCTTTGAATCTGAAAAACGAGGCTTTAACACGTTCAGTTTTGGATACTTTTATGGTGTTCATTGGTTGTTTTACGACGAATTATGTTGGTTTAGTAGTGCAAACACCCAGTGGCGGGTTATATGTATAAGGATCGTTAGTTCCCGCGACTCCAGGTGCGCAAAGTGTGATCCGGTTTTTCCATCTGTAATATCTCAAGTAGCAGCCCAAAGTTTGGACTTGTACCCAGTGGATGACAAATTATCTCCGTTTTCTGACGTGAGACATAGACATAATCTAGCAAAATACCGGTGTAGGTAGCTACTAAAGGTACAGACGCCAGCACATCAAGTTACCCCAATATGTAAAATTTCTTTGATCGTTTTTCAACTTTATGTCAACTTAAATAAGGTTCATATTCAATTGGGAAAATTATACACATTGGGGTAACTTGATGTGCTGGCGTCTGTACATCTTTACTTAACCATGCTTGTATGTTTATGCATTTTCTATTATAACTATTTGAATTCTAAGCACACTTATGCACAAGTAAAAACAGAGGTGGGCTAAGATTACCTTAGGCATTTTCTACTAACCGATCTATTTATTGTTATACAACATGAATCTTCAAAACTATGACGTTTCCTATAAAAAATACTGTTTAACAGTCAGAACACAAACAATTGTACCTATTTTAAAATCATCGACTAATCAGCATTCGGCCATCTAATCAAAAAATCTTGACGTCATACAAATAAAAAATCGTCACGAAACGTGCGAAAACCTTTTTTTGTGGAGAAAATATTTTTATAATTCAACCAGATGTTGTTTCTGATAATACTAATGTGCTCATAGGTTTTGTATCGTCATCCTCGCTAAATAGCTATTTCTAATCCGAACATGAATCTATAATTTTCTTCAAATGACGTAGGTTAGCTTCATTACGTAAAATGGACCAAACTATAATTAATTAGGCATTGGAATTAGCTTTGAATTTACCCAAGAGGTATATTTGGTTACTGATCTGTTCGTTCCGTAATTATTAAGAGTTCATTTCTATTATATTTCATAATTAATACAATAATAATTATTACGTGTTATAAAATATAAATAATATTGAAAATGAAAATGTTGTTTCTCATAAATTATTTTTTTGTTTTAAGATTCTTGAATATCTATGGGTAATAATTAAGGTACAGACGCCAGCACATCAAGTTACCCCAATGTGTCAAATTTTCCCAATTGAATATTAACCTTATTCTGTCTGACATAATGTTGAAAAACGATCAAAGAAATTTGACACATTGGGGTAACTTGACGCGCTGGCGTCTGTACATAAATTATATTACCACATTAATTATAAACGGTAAAGATACTTGTATTTTCGTAAGGTAATTGACGTAAGGTTTCTTTCAAGTAATCGTATTAGATGCTTTGGTCTTACATGGACTAAGGTTGTAAATGCTATGCCCTAGTCCTTTTTTAAGAACATCGCCCTTATCCGGAGAGTACGCTCTAAAAAGATGTTGTTGTTTGTTAGATGTTCTGGAGCGTCCCCTCCCAGCGTGTCCATTCATATCATTTATGTAAATACCTTTTGCTAGTCACCTTTCATTAATTAGTATTTTTCAAAAAACACCAGGAAAGTGAGTTTCATACAACGACAACCCACTTGGTTCAATACGATGCGTTTGTTTAGTAATCAAAGTTAATCACATACAGCTAATTATTTGCTTACGAATAATACCATGCGGCATATCTATTTATAACTACAATGTGTGCATAATTTCGTCAGTTCACACGTAAAAGGTGTAGAATTATAATGTACAGTCACTGCCATAAATGCCTTACATATAAGCAATATTCGATAGTTATTTTTCCAAAAGTATTGAGTAAAATTACGCGATCTTATAATATGTACACATAGCGTTTTTAATACGACACAGGCGGTCAATTCAGTAAAAGTTACCCCGTGAAGACTTGAGTGAAGTAAACTGTCAATGCCTAGCGTTATTAAGGATTGACATCTCAAGTTACTTCACCTTAATTTTCGAGCGGTGGCTATAAAAGCTCTGCTGATCCAAACTGTTACTCGTACGTATTTGCTAAAAATATACATTTTTGTAGCACTACAAAACTATTCTAATGTACTGTGATATTATTTAGTGTCATTTGTTTTTTCTCTTCAAATCATTGACAGTCGTTACGAGTACTCAGAAGTCCAAATATAAGACACCAAGCGACTTCACCGAGGGGTATCGTGATGATGCAGGAACTGCGTTGTGGAAGTATAAAAAAAACTCGTAATAATCTGCTTGCTTGGTCAAGCCATCCCCAACATCGTTGGGAAAATGCTAGGCAGAGGTATTTTGGAAATCGAGAACGTGCCTTTTAATAAAAGTTAAACCATTTTTGACCACGACTGTACAGTTATCACATAAAGATACCAGTAGGTACTCATAAAACAATAAAGATTAATTTTACTAGAAAGGAGAATTTTGCGTAACAACGTTTAAAACTGTTGTAGTAGGTACAGACGCCAGCACATCAAGTTACCCCAATATGTCAAATTTTGCCATTTGGGTATGAACCTTATTCTGTTTCTCATAAAGTTGATTAAATTAAAAAATTAAAAAACCCCCACCGCAAAAAAGTAAAACGTTTAAAAAGTTAAAAATAACACTTTAGCCATGAAATTTTACTTCACGTCGGGGTACCTAGTAAGGAATGTTTTTAGTACTTGTAGGTATGTAGGTAGGTACTTATTTTAACGGTACCCCGACGTTACGTAAAATTTCATGGCTGTTATTTTTAACTTTTTAAACGTTTTACTTTTTTGCGGTGGGGGTTTTTTAATTTTTTAATTTAATTTTTATTTTAAATTTTTTAAAAGCATTAATTTAGTTTTTATAGAGTTTACAGTTATGAGAATTTTTCAGTGCATTGTATGTAGAGTCAAATGCTGGTTAAAACGAATCCAAACACGACATATCTGCTATTATTTTGTCAAGAGTCTACCTAATGGTGTGCTGGATAGCCTGGCTGCAGCATCAACTCATCCTGTTGCCATCAGTGCATTGTGTTAAGAATCAAATGCTGGTTGAAATGAATCCAAACACGACATACCTGCTATTATTTTGTCAAGAGTCTACCTACTGGTGTGCTGGATAGCCTGGCTGCAGCATCAGCTCATCCTGTTGCCATCAAGGCATTGTGTGCAGAATCAAATGCTGGTTGAAATGAATCCAAACACGACATATCTGCTATTATTTTGTCAAGAGTCTACCTACTGGTGTGCTGGATAGCCTGGCTGCAGCATCAGCTCATCCAATTGCCATCAGTGCATTGTGTGCAGAATCAAATGCAGGTTAAAATGAATCCAAACACGACATATCTGCTGTTATTTTCCCAAGAGTGTATTAGTCTGCTAGATATCCTGGCTGCATCAGACCAAATACACCATAATGTTACTTATTAATATTACACACATGGGTGTTTGAAATTTTAAGACACACATATGTTTGTAAGTAGAGTTAATACCCATAGACGTCTAAAATAGCAACTGTAGCTAACACAAAAGAGCTGATAACCTTGAAACGGCTGAACCGATATTGATGAATTATGTCTAAGAACCATCGCAAGAAACCCTGCTTTCAAATAAAAAAAACCGCATCTATATCGGTTCACCCGTTTGGGCGCTACGGTGCCACAGACAGACAGACAGACAGACAGACAGACAGACAGACAGACACACACACATAGCGGTGAAACTTATAACACCCCTCTTTTTGCGTCGGGGGTTAAAAAACGATCGAAGAAATTTGACACATTGGGGTAACTTGACGTGCTGGCGTCTGTACAAGAAGTGTTCCAAACTTTTGACTTCTCATTTTCTAACCGACACTACACTGATGACAATTTTAACTTACTTCTTACTATTATTAAACAAGTTTGTGAAGATGTTCGGATGTTTGTTACTCAAACACACGTAAACCATTAAACCGAATTGAATGAAAATTGACACAAAGATAGACCATTTCCTGGATACCACACGGGGTTATACCGGTAACGTGTTTCCTTGGGATAATTTTGGGAAACTTATTTTTAATGTAGGCATAGCCGCGGGCAGAAGCTAGTAAAACTAAAGCAAACAAGGGTTTTTGCCTGAACTATGTATGTTATTGATTAAATAACTATTATATTATAGTACTCGCAACCGGCGTGTGTGTATGACAACATGTATGAATGTAAACGAGGCAAAAGCAGTATGTAGGTTAGAATCGTAGCATATGGCGCTCTGTAGTTTCTGCCTACCCCCATGGGGAATGTATAGAAATGTCCTTATTTGTATTGGAAGAAGAGAGGGCTAGTTTAATAACCATCGGTTATAGTGTTACCCAGTTACCGGGTTGTCGGGGTCAGATATACAGTCGCTCCTTGTAGGTATTTAATTGATTAACCTATTTATTTTCTTTAATTTCAGATCAGCATGAAAACATTCTTCCCAAGTACATCTATAACCAGTTTTATTTAGGTCAAGAACATAACCGTAAGTATTATTATTTAATTTGCAAATATGTAAGAAACAAAAGTATTCATTTTTTTGTATGGCTTTATTCTGTTGTTTTTTAGTTGAATCTTAGCAATGAAGACAACTTTAAAGGTTATTAGTTGAACAATAACATGAAACTCAGAAAACCTTAAGGAGTTCTAATATCGAGAAAAATTAAAAAGCGTTGACACAACCATAGATGACATGGATGCCATTGCCAATAAAAAGATAAATATTTTCCAAAATTAAAGTTGACTACGTAGACTTCAGAACGAATCATTGGCATCGTGGAGGTCATATTCATATAATCATGTTAATTTCTAAAAAAAAGGCGTAACGTTAATTAAGGTTAACCTGAAATTGCTAAAAAAAATATACTTTTAACATAAATCAACAAACCTTGTATATAAAGGTGTCGACTTCGGTCGATAACCGCAGGTTTACCAAAACTCATTAACCATTCGTTTTGACGACCGTTCGTAACCGTTGTTGCTTTTTTAATAGAGGTAAAATTACGAGGTATAGGTCTGTTTATTACTAGGTACATAAGCCGTTGGTAATAAAAACATGAATAGGCGATTAAAATTGTTCGGCATTGTGTTCAGTTGGATCTAGTTATAAGAAGTACAATAATTTAAAGAATTAGCTAAAATTTCACAGCTTTAACTTTCCGCAGTTCTTCTTCATAATATTATTATACCTTAATCTTAAATTCTTCCGTTCGTATACTTAATTTATTTTAACATTATTTTTGTTTCGCGTAATAATTTGAAAAATAAATTGTTTAGTGGGTTGTATATACCTCATGTCCTACTGTTTCGGTAATGGATACGTCAAAAAATCACAATATTTCTCAAAAATATAATTATAATGCTTTAATCAAAAGAATCGCTTTGTCGATTATTTTGTAGGTACATGCTACGCGTGTTGGTCGGATTGAGCTTTATTTGGTGAATTGTAGATTGCTTTTGTGCAATTCCACAAGAATTCCAATTTCAGTATTCAAAATTACATCTGATTGAACTGTAGACAACAATAGAAATCAACTTGTAAAGATCTCTATTCAGTCCATAAATAGGTTACTATGATAACAGTACTATCGATATTCCTATTTGTGTAGGTACCGTGTGAACTGGCATCTGGTTCAAAGGTTGGTCGGGAACAACCAATCACTAATCGATTACTGAATGCAAAATTGATCAGTGTTTAGTATAATAATAACATCTCGCTTGAAAAAGCTCAGTTGCAGAGCTCAATACGGGGATGACCAACAATTTATACATATATCGATACCTCTCGATACCTCCAAAAGGCACGCTAAGTTGTTGGTCCTGGCTGTTTTTGACAATCTTTGACAGTCAATCATAGAATAAATTTTGCAAAGAGGTAAGTATCGTGCTACCCAGTAACTGGGTTGTAGATGTCAGATAGTGGATCCATGAAAATTACTGGTCAGCCGCATTCAGTCAGATTAAGTGCAAACTCCAACACTGTTGGGAAAAGATTCTCATGTGTTTTTGCTAAAATAATGGTGATTAATTAACTTTATATACCTATAATATAATACTTTGTATAAATTAATGCATATATCTCACATTTTGCCTTGTGATTGATTAGGGATTGGCTTTGTGATTGATATGGATTTATTTTATTCACCTTCAGAAACACTTCAAATTTATTATTTCGGATTCCAAATAAAAAATTCTAAACGTAGTTACTATGCGATTTACCACTCAAAAATTGTCTTTTCAAATACCTATTGCACAAAAACTACATTCACACAGCAATTAGGTTGTCAATCCTCTGTGTAAAAATAACAAACCAAAAGCTGTGACGTAAACAAAGAGCCAACTGCCAATGAACGAACAGTTATTAATTACAGCACTGGTTTCTTTTTTCTTTTGTTTTTATTTCTGTACGGTCACTTGAAACCGCCCGTCTTTCACTACCAATATTCACGATAGATTTTGATGCCGTTCGTTATTTGAATTTGATTTCAGAACAATAGAATTTGAATTTTAAATGTTCGTTACTTTTTTTTAGGTGTATCTGTTACGAATTTTCAAGGAAGAATTTATTCAAATTCTGTTTACTTTAGAGATCTTTGCGCGACAGCTGCCGTTTTAGGAACTCGGTCGTTGACTCAAAACTACGGGTCCAGACAAAATTGTAGATACGTAGAAAAGATAAAGAATTTATTTAATGTATCGTTGTCTTATTATTTATGTCTAATAGTCGCTCACTGGTGAATATTCTTCTCCATGAATAAACTTAAACTGTGCCAACGCTTAATTTTTTTTGCACTTTGAATAATGCTAATCTCAGATCGACTCGAGCGGATTTTGACTCAAAAATAAAAAGCGTTCTGAAAACAAGAGTAAAGCAGTTTCACGCTACTTATTTATTTAAGAATCTAAACTGGAAAGTTAAATCAAGTGTCCACACCAAAAGTAGGTCCGTGAAGACAGTCGTAAAATTGAAGCACTTAATAATTGAAGTGCAAAACGGCACTTCGAACTTCTACCGAAGTTCAGTAGGTACCAGTTTAATAAACTATTTGGCACAAAAAGCGAAGTTGGTTGAAGAAACTGGAGCGATTTGCGCCAAGTCACTTCACTCGCCACTCTCCGGTATATTTTACATAAGTATACTTGTAGTAGGTACTTACGGGGTCCTTGCTAGGTTTTTGAGGGTACTTTGTAAAAGGAACCTAGAACAAAATATATTGTTGTGTAGGGACGTTTTTAGGGCAAGTAAAATGTAAAACAAGTATTACACTGTGTTACGATTTGAATGCAGACATTTTGAAAATGCTCGGGAAATATTATGAAAGACTAAGTTTCTATCAAAAGACATTTTCATGTTAGTGCATTGTCGAAAAAATATTTGCCATTGTGTCAGTTTAGATTTTAATAAAGAAAAAAAAATATAGTAGGTATGCAACATTTTTAGGTAGCTATGTAAGATAGTTCATTATAGAGCGCTGCTCCATAGTACGTAAAAAGCTAACAACTATTAATTATAGTGATTCACTGATTTAATCATAGTTGATTAGCGTACGTCATTACATAAGCGCGACCAAACCAAATCTGCTACGCTCTAAACATCCAAAATGTTCTAAATTTTAAATCATTTTAAAACTAATTGTATGCTTAAATCCAGCCAGTACTAAATATTATTTCAGCCTGTGTGCCGTGACGTTTCATTTGGCATATGAAAGTCACGGTACGTATTTGTACACCGTTAAAAGAAAAAAATTAGCTCTCGCTCCCAAAGCGATTATCAAAATCCCCCATCAATCCAAAAACTTCAAGCCAAATGGTTTCCGCAATCGATTCCTTTGTCTAAACTTCCCAGTGAAGGTCGAGGCCACATAATCAATTTCCGCGGCCATTCCTCCAAATGGGGATGACACACCAATAATAAAATTACGTTTTAAGATCCCCCAAGTTTGAACAGAGAACCATCCGCATAACTTACATAGTTCCAAAGTTTTTACGACCTCTTGGGGGTAACAAATAATAATTGAAAATTTTCATTGCTCGAGTTCATGCTAAATTATTCTATTTTTATGATTTTGAAACTGCTTCAGAAGAAGCTTGCTCGTAAAAAGATATAGCGTCCACTAGACGGTGTGGTTAGATAATTTTTTTTTTTTGTTCGGTGAACTCCTTGAGTTTGACTGGACAGGTCTTCACAAATCTGTGCGGAGATCAAAAGACCATCTCATACACATCAGTGTTTTCTTGCATCTTTCGTCTTAGTCCTCATAAGATCGATCTGCCGAAAAAAAGATCTGGAATTGAATAGAGTCTGTGTGTGAGTCTGGCTTTGTTTTGACGTTTATTCTCAGAATAGTCTATGAAATATTGACCTCATCTAATTTTTATTTATTTATTGTAATTTTGAGATGTGTAAAAGTGTTTTCTTTTTATCATTATTTAATAAATACTTCTAAAAAACATGTAACACGAGTACACCTTCGTACCTTAAAAATGGTTAATGAGGTATTTGACAAAATTTTACTTTTCAGTCCGTCATCTACATAGATTACAAGAAAATACTCGACGCGTATTTTTTTCTTTTTCGAATTGATGGAAAACTGCTTAGATTAAGCGCATTAAAGTTGAAAAGAGGGGGCTTGTAACGTCATTATCTAGTACAAAATGTACTGTCTAGTGACGTCATGCGACATTTTAACTCGATGTATCGCCGTTATTTTTTGATCAAGTACGTGAAAAATGTCATTTAGCCCATTATAAAGTTCAAAATCCCTGATTTATTCTACTGACCCGTTTACATAATTTTAACCTAAGTAGCTACTCATGCCATCACAGAGATGAAAATGTATATTTCCCAAATCGTCACTTTTATACCACCAACACAATGCGTCGCATTTCAAAAGCCCCCTAAGATTTTGATGGGGGCCTTTCTCATAAATGACGAAACTCGGGAACCTCCGTGTTTAGCGACTGATGGCAATAAGCTTTATTTTGTCCTTTTTGTGTAAATAAAAGGTGTTTCTTCTCAAAACGTGTGCCTTTGAATATTTTTATATTACGTTATACTTTAGTTTGATCCAAGCTTTATTTAGTTTAGTAAAATATTTTTTTTATCATAAAAAACGCCAAAGTAAAAATCTCATTTTAGATCTTGGGACAATTCCCAAGATCTTAAATGTAGTGCGCTACCTATATGGTTTTAAAATTGGACCGTACACTGGCGTGTAAAAGTAATTTATGAGAACTACCAGAAATAGTCATTTCATTAGGTTAATTTAAAAAAATAAATCGAAAAGGTGTCACGTCAAAAAGCCTTAGAATAACTACTTTAATTGCACGCATATTTCAACTTAGAGAATTTCAAATTGCAGAGCGAAATTCCAACAGATTGCAATGTTAAGGACATTGTAAAATGTTAAAAAGTTGAATTTTAATGAGAAATGTAATGATATTTGAACTTGAAATAGTTTTGTAAATGCTTTTCTAAAGTAATGTCGTAGCGTGGTTTTATATTAAAATAAAAGTAAATTCATCACTTCGTCTTTTCATGTTTAACCCCTTTTTTCAATTCTATACTTATCATTAATTTATAAGTCACAAAGTGAATTCTGTGTTTATTTTTTTCTTACTAAAAGTATGTATTCTATTATATTTTTTTTATATGTTTCTCTAGATCTACGGACCCATATGATCCCATAAAGATCATAAGATCAAATGCTAAATAGATATACCAGATAAAACAGTTATTTTTGCTCTCCTGTAAAGCTAGTATATTCTTCTTACGCCTTTATCGCACTAGACGTGCGTAATCAATCTCGAATTATTGACATTAAATGTCAAAATTTAGGTAAGTCAGAGGTATTTTTAACGGATTGAAACTGATATTACAATAAATATTCTGAAATAAGGGAAATCACCAATTTAACTCTGTACTCTATTTTTAATATGGACAGCTAGACATGTTCACATGAAATCCTAGGGGATTCCAGAGAGGTCGAAAAATTGTGAAAATTTAGTGCTAGTTCAAAGGGAACACCTTCTAGACTTTTAATATGTATTAAGTATGAACTGATTTTTTTAATTCCAAGACCCTGTTCTGCTTGAACAATTTGTACTTTTTTTACTTACCTTATAAAAAAATAAAGACTGGTGTAAATTGAACTAGATTTTCTCGTAATCACTGCAGTTCCGAGTGCAAAATTAAATTCTTCGGGCAGTTTAAGTCCGTTTGAGATAAATAATCCCTCTCGGTGGAAGTCCTAGATCCGTTAATTGAAATTCTCAGAGAGACAAAACTATTTCATTTTTTTAGTATGTTGTTTTAGTAAGGTTTAAAATTGTTACTCATTCTAGCGGAAACCGAATTCGTAATAAAACTGAATTTAATATGGAATTAAAAATATCGTGTCTGTAAATACAAAAAAAAACATGTATATCCTGGAGTTGTTTGTGATCATTGTCGTTATTACTAAAACATGCAATAAAATAGAAAAGAATACTCTTTATTGGACACCTTAAAAACTTATAAAATTAAATAATAACTGGGTATACAAGAGCCAAAGGCAAGAGGTACCAAGCTATACAAAAGCAGTACAATACTTTTCTATTTTTTATTGGCTCTTGTGATACAGGAACTCCTAGCACAAGAGCCAGAGCCACACTAATATAAATAATGATTATTATATTAGTCACAATTCATGATTTCTAGCATTGGTAAACCTGACTCCCTAAAAATTTCTTGTTTTATATATCACTTACTAAAATTGAATGCAGCTAATTTATTTTTCCAATTTTCTACTAAACTCAACGCTAAGTAAGCATACCACAGCGCAGTGAATCAAATTTGCCGGCACCTCCATGCGATGAGCGTCTTGGAGATTTAATATTCGTAGCTTCACTAAAATTGGACTAAAGCGATTTGCCTTTATATTGGATGGGATCGTCGACAGACTCAATTCGTTGACCTGTCTTAAGAATAAATTAAATCAAGACCTTAATGGTTCGGGCTTTGAGAAATCTGTTGCATTTTGGTGCAGAAGGGGCTATAGCAGAAACAAATTGTGAAAGTCTTTAGGTTACACATTTATTTTGTTTGTTGAGAATCGTTTGTTTGAGATTGCATATCGTATATAATATATAGAAAGAAAAGAAAAAAGAAAGAAAGATGAGCATTTATTTGGCACGACAAAGGCACACGTTTATAATAAAATTAGTTAAAAAAAAAAGAATTAAACTAAAAAAAAAACAAAATAAAGAACTATGTGCCTTGCGGCTGCGCCAAATAGGTCACAGTTCAACAAAAAAGCCAGACAACTAGTACCTGATGCTGGTTTTCAACTGGACCTTATATCGTCAAACATGTTAAGCCCGCACCAGCCGTCATATGCGGCTGCCGGTAGCCGAAAAGTCTTATCAGTCTTACCAAGGGGAATCATGGTATTCGGTAACTATATGTGAAGGTGAGATAGGCACTAGGTAATCCTACTATTTAAATACTAGTACTCTGTTCAATCTGGCTAGTCAGTATATTGTTTTAAAGTTGCTTTAAGAAATTTTCTCTTGTTTTCGATTCACGTTCAAGACTGGAAAATAAATAAGGCGGTAAATGGGCCCGTATTATTATTCAAGTTAAAACTATAATATTGTCATAGTAAATTGATTCTGAAACAGATTTTTTGTCTACCCTAACAGTTTGACTTTTGCCCAACTCACATTTTTCATCGCAATTATTTTCTTCAATAAAAACTTTTCTCATTTCTTTGAGTCACAATCCGATCATCGAAAATAGGTTCGAAGTGTTGATTGTTAATTACGTCTGTCTGTCACAGATGCTTGTTGTACTATTTTTATTTTGAAAAAATTATCGTCATCGCAAAATTTAAGCACGTTGCCAACATTACGAAGCGCAAACTATTTCAGTCATTAAATGAAGGCCAAACGTTTGCAATAATTAACAGTTTTAGGGTTGCTTGCTGGAATCTAGTCACTTTTGTAATCTTTAATATCCTTTCAAAGCTTGTGGAGTTCTTTTCTTGTTTATATTACGTATTTTAATTTGATTATCTAGAGTTGTTTCTTTTTCACTAACTTCATGACTATTTTCTTAGCACTTTTTGTTCTAAACAGTACTATGTTTTAATACACCGTCATTTAGACTGACCGAGTTGACAATGTCAAAACTTTTAACTCAGAAGTTTTGACATAGTCGTCGTCTTCCGTCTTTTTATTTATTTTCCCGCTTTTCTCTCAACCGGTTCTTGAGTCCGCTTTCTGATTTAACTTTCTCAGTTTTAAAATCTTTTCTTTTATGATTTTTATGCTCGTCTTTAGTGGTTTCCACAACATTATTCAGACTAACTCTCTTATTAGCAACCCGTACCTGACCACTTGTAAGGCTGATTTATTTTATTACATGCTCATTAGTTATGCGCGCACGCTACAGCGGAAAGACCACTCCAACTTTATTAGAGACAAGCACGATATATACGCGCTGAATTGCACAAAGTTTATTTATAGGTAAGCTCGGTAACAATGTTGTAGATTCCATAACTACGAGAGAGCGAATTAATAAATTGTTGTATTTATTTTAGACTGTCTGCGTATTATTTACAGTTAACGAATTTGCTACATTCCATATTTTGTTTTTGTGTTATTGGTACAAGATCATTAGCCGTTTAGATGTTGTTGAAAGGTCATATTTTAAACAAATCGGTTATTGCCACAGGGATCTTTATTTTAAACATAATTATGTTTGCTCAATTTAATAATATTTTCAACATTTTGTGTATTTTAAAATGTTTTGTTCGGTAAAAATACTTCTCATGATAGATGACAGACAATAATCGAACTATCTACTTTACTAGGAAATGCTGACTCAAAAATATGACAACGAATTATTTTGAAAAAAAATGTCGCATTGTCAGTAATATAAAACTAAACCCTAGTGGCAGGTTCTTGTTGATAAAACTATTAATTTTAAACCTTTGTCTGATATTGAAGCTTCACAATGTTAAGAAGTTCAAGAAAATTTTATCGTATCTAAAAAGATTAACGTCTTATCTAACTAGGCTTGTTCGTTTCACAGCGCCATTTTAATGGCCCACTCTTAAAGAATCGCAGGCGCGACTCATTTTTTGATGGCTGGCTTTAATTTATAGCATGTATTTAATAGATATATATACCATATAACTACCGTTCAAACTTCCTCACAAAAGTAATCGATGGCTCACATACTGACTCAAGGAATTTTGTGACGGACAGCTGTAGACATAATATCAAAAAATGTTGTCGCTTATTTACTGGAAATGTAGGGTCGGTGCAAAATACCAGAATGAGTACCATAAAAGATAGTAGGTATGCCCTAATTTTTGTACAGTTTCATGATAGCATCTCTAAGTCTTATGAGTGTTGCCCACGTTGTAAGTAGTAATTTTGAGCCAGCTTTATGATTTTTTCTAAAGAGCCAAGTTATAGATAGAGTAAAACACTACGGAAAGTGCGTGTTTATGTGGTGAAGAAAGTCACCCATCAATTGGCCTTGTCAAGCTTGGTCTAACCTTCGATTTATCAGTGCGACTGCTAATAACCTAACCATGAGCACTTCTTAGAAGGTTAATTAAATTTTCTCAACTAATTCCTCTTTCAGCTACCGATTATGTGTTCAAGTAGCATCAGTTTCACGCTATTGAGTCGCGTAACTATGTACGTGCTTCGTGAATAGTTTTACCGTTTGGTTAGCTTCCATTGCAACTTTGTTAATTACATGTTGGACATAAGCGGGGTTTTATGGCTCCTGTTAGAATACTTTATCGTATTAAATATAGTTATTAAGCTGCAAATTTTGTGTTTTATTAATTATCCTAGAATTAAAAAAAAAAATCACACAGATGTGTAGGTACCTACTGCAACGCCAGTAGGAAGGTACTCATTTTATTATTTTTATGTTTTTTTTTGTGGATCATTACTTGCAAATTAAACACACTTTAGATTGATTGATTTATGTTGATTGAGTTACCTTAATTCCTTAACCAATTTTCATTATTTTTTTGACTTGTTTATCTCTACCAGTGGTATAGTACTGAGAATTTATACACAACTTTGAATTGAATAGCAATTTAAACTTATACGTTAGGTCTCTGTTCCTATTGTCGATCTTGTTAGTAACTTTATGCATTGTTTTGGTATAAATTTATGTTAGTAGGTATAAGTTCATGGTATTCGTTAGTGGTTGGTTAATACAAATATCAATATTCCCGTATCTGTGAATTCAAGTTAGTCGATTGTTAGTGAATTCATAGAAATTGAAATACGAAATAGTAATAGGCAATCAGTAAATGGTTCAACCAAATTCATTGAGTTTGATTGAAAGACGGAGAAATAAAGGGAATGCCCACACTGAATAATTCTCTTTGTTTGCTACGTTCAAATCGAAGGCAACGTAAACGTGTATACGTGTTGTAGTTGATCTATATACATTTTATCCTACCAATATTATAAAGGTGAAAGTTTGTGAGTATGAATAGATGGATGGATGGATGGATGTTTGTTACTCTCTCACGTAAAAACTACTGAATGGATTTTATTAGAATTTGGTATGGAGTTAGCTTAGCTGACACCCTGTATTAACACAGAAGCTTTATCCCTGTATTCCCACGGAAACAGGACCTACGCGGGTAAAATTATGTGACGTCTGCTAGATACCTCTTAAAATTAACTTGGTCTTGTTCAATAACATTTAAGGTACAATTTTTCTAACTAGTACCTAAGTAATTAATAGAGTTACGATTTTGTCAACTGGTACCTAAGTATTTACTAAGTTAAGTTTTGTTTATTTTTTGAGTTCAGAATGCTTGTTTACCTAATGATTTATTTTTATTAGTTTTTTGTTGTCTTTGATCTCTGGACACTTTTAAGATGCATAATATCGTTTTAACTTATTATAATTAAATATTATTAAAAAATAAATGATAGTTCCAGTCAAATGAGTAATACTGACTCATATAACTTGACTTTTTTATGTTTTGCTTAACAAGAGTGTCCTTAAGTTTCTTACCCGTTTTTCTTTATTGAAACCTCTGACTGAACGACCTCCTTGACAATTTAAAAATAATTGGTAGGTATAGTTGAAACAGATACTTTGAGTTAGTTATAAATAAGAATTTAGACAATAATGTACCTGCAGGCCTAGCCATATTACAAATTATATGTCTATTCTATTGCGACAATAGAAAGAAAATGGCGTATATGGAATCAGCTGTTTGACAACTGTCAAGTGTTTACGAGTACCATTTGTAATATGGCCGAAAATGAAATACACTTGACTGTTGACAAATAGCTGGTTCCATATACGCCATTTTCTTTCTATTGCCGCCTTATCGATTGGATGACAGAAATAGAATTTGTAATATGGCTAGGCTTGCTGATTACAGAGTTATAATATTACTCTATCCAGTAGTGTAATTAATAAGCTTCTCTTTTATATTAACTTGGCCTCAACAAGCTTGAATTGAACCATTAAGTTTATTAAGTGCCTACTTAGCACAAGTGAAGAAAACACATAAGTTATAATTATAAATGCAGTGAGATGTAATATTTCAAATAATGATTATGGCTAAGCAAACAAGTCATTAATATTACTTATTTTTCATATTACTTTCTATTTTTTAAACAATAATAAATGATTGTGCGGGACAAAGAGGGCAGATAATTCATTAACTGTTAATTAAAGTTTTATAAGTATTGTTGTCGAGTTTTATTGTTAAAAAGAAAATTAAATGGTTGAGTTCATTATGAAAAAGTCTTTTGTTTTAACAAAACTTTTATGAAAACTCCGTACGATTATGTATTTGCTTGTTTTAGTAGAATTATTTAAGTAAGTAGATAAATAGAGTTTTTTATTAGAATTCAATTGTATTTTTTGTGAAATAATTTATAATCTACTAAAGTCAAAGACTGTTCATTTGCCAATAACTATCTAACCAACATGAACACGTAATTTCTTTTTAACTCGAGTGTTTTATTTTTCGAATTACTTTAACAATTTGCAATTAAAAATCCATACCTACAATGACTTGGGCTCAATCTGAGGTTTTATTTAAGATCTTTTTACTATAATAATTAACGTCATAATATCTACTGAAGTAATCTTTTGTGAAATATTTTTTATTTCTTATAATCATCAAGGCGATTAAATTATATTACCACTTGTTTTGTACGTATATTTGTAGTTACTGTAGAAATTAATTGTGTAAAAGTGAAATTTTAATGTAAACTAATATACTAAGAGGTAAAATTTGTGAGTTTGTGACGTTTGTAGGGCGTAATCTCTGGATCTACAGAACCGATTTAAAAAAATATTTTCTCAATAGAAAGCCACATTATTTTTTAGTGTCATAGGCTATATTTTATTTTCAAAACAAAGAAGGGTAGAGTTAAGTACTGGAAAGGTGTTAAAGTACAAAATGCACGCGAACGAAGTCACGAGCGAAGAGCTAGTCTATACTCATACTCATCATCATCATCATCATCATCATCATCATCATCATCATCATCATATTATAAAGTGGAAAGATTTGATTGTTTATTTGCATTGAATAGGCTCCAAAACTACTGGACCGATTTGAAAAATTCTTTCACCGTTGGAAAGCTACACTATCCCCGGTGACATAGGCTACTTTGTATCCATGTATTCCCACGGGAACGGGCACTACGCGGGTGAAAGCGCGGAACGTCTGCTAGTCCTTAGCAAAGCCATAAATTACTGACAGGACAGAAGAGGAGTTAAGCTATTATCGGCTTCAATGATAATAGACTGTATATTATCACAGCAGTAATTTATTCAATGGCTTTATGGATAAGTCCACCGCGTAACAAAGTAGGGTTTTACGCAGAACTAATCAAATAGGTGCCTATATGATGTTGAGTATAAGCCAGATAAATGGTAGACAATATTACAATGTAAAATAAATTCAACCCTGTATTCCCCGAACGGTATAGGTTTAAGTCCCATGTAATAAGGCGAGCCTATTGTCATCAATCAGGCATATATCCAGACTTCAGAGTAATACTGAAAAATCCTTGCTGGAAAAATCTAATAGCAGGGCTTTGCCTTTTATTGGGTTTATATTTTAAATTGGTAAAAATAAGTAGGTAAAGTATTAAAAATGAATAGCTATAATTGTAAATCCAGAACAAAGTATACCTAAATAATAGAAAGGCAAAATTACACAAAGAATGTAATTTTTTGGTAGCCTATTGACTGTTTATACTGAAAGAGGTGAAGCCCGATAATACTGTTTAAGCGTATATAAAAAAACATTTGTAATAAAAATGTATTGATTTTCCAAATATTTAAGAATAGCAAAACGTAGCCTACTAGGTCAACCGGAGATAGTGTAGCTTATCGTTACAAATCGGTCCAGTAGTTTCGGAGCCTATTCAAAGCAAACAAACAAACAAACAAATCATTCCTATTGATAATATCAGTATAGACTACATTTAGGCTTTATTTTGACTTGCCTGTTGGTGTAATAGTTCGTGACTCTGACTGCTAAGCCGGAGGTCGTGGGTTTGATTCCCACCCAGGACGAATGTTTGTGTGATGAGCACGATCATTTGTTCTGTGTTTGGGTGTAATTTATCTATAATATGTATGTATTTAGAAATATATAATTATGTTCATCAGCTGTTTAGTACCCATAACACAAGCTCTCAAGCTTAACTTGAGACTAAAATGGCGTGTGAAAAGTTGTGGAATATTTATTTATAACAAAAAAAAAATGGTGTCTTGTTGAGTTAGTAAGGTGTAGAAGAATAAAGAGCAGCTTACCTACAAAATACAACAGAAACATTTTAAGTTTAAAATTTTCCAATCAAGTTCAGTAATCTCTTTTTAATTATAAACTGTCGATTGGGAACGGCAAACTTTGTGGTGAGGGAGGGACCCAATTCTTGCTCCATGCGATATTTGATATCGAATGTTGAAATCATATTCAATCATTTATTTCACTTTGCTAAAAGTAGTTCATATTTACCTTAGATCTGTAAAATTAAATTTCTTTGCTGGCAAAAATGACGAATTTAATTTTTGTTCGTTATTTGGTAGCCCGTGGTTACTAACTCGTTCGTTCAAATGGTAGGTACATGAACTTTTCAAAATAATTTGGCTACAAAACAATGTATCATTATATCAAAATCCTGGTGTTGTTAGTATACTGGTATTATCGAGTAGGTACTGAAAACCTCCCAACGCATAATACAAAGGTAAAAAGTTTAAATTTTGATTACGCATTAACTAAATTGGAGTTGGAATGACTTTATTGGTTATGATCCCACCATTTGATTAAAAACTAGTGGCATAGATTTATGTACAATATTTTTAACCAAAATAATATGGTTTTATTGCTCACGAGAGTACGTATTTTACCACGGAGTCCATTTAATAGAAGATAATACAGTATACGTCATGTGCGTGTTTCGAAATCAAATATCGCAAGTGCGAGAATTGGATTCAATGGTTCCATGACTGTTTGGTAGTTTTTATTTTTCGATAAAAATGGTGTTTGATCGTTAAAATCTGACGAGTGAAATGAAATATGCAAGAACATAACGCTTAAAATTGCTAACGGAGTTGGCAGAGCAGTACCTAATTATTAACGGGTAAAAGGTATGTATCAACAATTAATATAATAATCTACAATTGATATTACCACGTTTCTTTGTAGCCGATTTTTTTTCACAACTCGCTTTCACAATTCCATTGAACAGATACAAAACAATCTAAAACCTACAATAACAGTGCCGGATGAGAACAAAATATTAGCGTCTATTATTTTAAATAATATCCTTTATTGAAGGCTTAGCAGAGGAAATAAAGTAGGTAGGTAAATGAATGTAGAACGTTATGTTATCATCCTATGCTATGACTTGAAAGTACTTAGAACACATGTATTTTAATGAACTAAATAATTAATTTGAGAAGTGTGAATGAGACATCTTCAATAATCTACTCATTTACTTATTCATAATTACTTAACAGTACACATAGGTACATAAGTATAGAATACCTACATTGAATTTATCGAAAAGAAGAAAATATTGCGTCACTGTTTCTACATTTACAATCAATCTTTCCTAAAACCAACAATAAAACGCCGTCATACAAAAGAGCTGTCAAAACTGACAGCTCTGTGAAAAGTATTCGAAAATCAAAAATCCGCATAATAAAAAATGCTGGCCGTAAATTCGAACCATGTAGAACAACATTCAAATGATTATCAAAATTGTCTATCACTATCAGCTTTCAATTGAAGCCATGTTGACGCGATCAAAAAGATAGATAACATAACATAAGTCATATTCTGACAGTTTATTCGTATCGAAGAAATGTTTGATTTCATTTCCATAATAAGTTTTCTATTTGCTTCTGTTTTTAGACGGTTATGTTTGAGTCATTCATGATTATTTAAGCCTTTCTAAATGTTGATAATTATTGTCTTATACTGTCAAGTCCATATCATAACATCACGTCGGTATTACCCACAGGGTTAGGCAGAGGTTAAAGTTTACGACGTACATCCACCATTTACCAATTTAATATAAAATCTATGTAATAGGGTGCGGGCATATTAACTGCCACCAGGGTCAAATCCGGGCTACCACTAAGAAATTTTAGATGACAAAACCCAAGAATTCTTTACCCAATCTGGAAACCTAGGGCTTCATGCTCAACAGTAGTGCTTTCGACCAATGGACCATACACAATCATACTTGATATGATACACATTAACTTGAGAAGCCGTCAATAAATCAGCAAATTCATTGGCTGTAATTAAAGGCAGGTTTTGAAATTCTTAATTCTTATTGATAATAGAATTAGCTTCCATGTTAATGTAAAACATCAATTATTATTATTATAATATCTGACTTTCAATAATACACTTTATAATGCCCAAGTACCTATCGTTAAATAGAGCTTAAGGATTTAAAAAGAGGTTAACATATTTAAGTAATGTAAGTAAACGAAATAAAGAACGATTAAAATTATAAATTACCTGCACATAATCGTTACATCAAAGCTACCTGAACTGAAGATATAGAGAAAAAACAAAACACAATATTGTCAAACAGAGTCGCAACGAATCAAAAGAGCGTAAAGTGAAAGATAAAGACACTTGTATATCAAACGCAGGCAATATACCGCATGTACCGCCTTATCAAAAACCTTATCTAACCGATATGCCACTAACATGATCGCGACTACTGAAGCTTATTAATCCGATAACATAACAGGCGTCCGCGTCACTTGTTAATTAATATATTCTAATGCTCCACTGACTAATACGTGGATTAAATTCGTATCTCATATAGGAAATGGCTTTATTTCCGTCGCACCACAAGGCGGGGAAAAGAAATGGTAAAGAGCAAACAAACACTTAGAAATTCAAACGGTTTGGAAAATTGAATGGGCTTTTGACAAAGTTAGTTTAGTTTTTAGTCCCTCATTTAAATTACAAGAAAATATTCGACACGTATTTTTTCTTCTTACACGTAATCTAAAAATAACGGCGATCTATCGAGTTCAAATGTCACATGACGTAACTAGCCAGTACAATTTATGCTAAAGCTAATGACGTTACAAGCCCCACTTCTCAACTTTAATGCGCTTAATCTAAGCAGTTTTCCATCGTATTGAAAAAGCAAAGAATATGTGTCGAATATTTTCTTGTTATGTACATGAGGGAATAAAAACTAAATTTTTGTCAAATGGCCCATTCATAATGACTATGATTTACAACAAATTAACAGTTTTGTTTACTTGTGCATAAAAAAATAATAAACAAATAAATATTGACTATCCTTTAATTGCCAGTGACTAATATTGACGTTCAGATAAACACCGAACTACGATGAAAACTGAGAATTAACATAAAAATGGTATTGCACTTAAAGTGGACTTCACGTAACTGTGACTATCAGTGCCCTAAGTGCGAGTTGTTTTTACGCTAACGCGATCGAAACGTTCGCCGCGTATAGCTCTCTGATTGGTTAAAAGCTTAGAGCGGGCCAATCGGAGCGCCGAACGTCATGAACGTGTCGATCGCGTTAACGTAAAACAAACTGGCGCTAGGCACTCAGACAGGAGACTGTCTCGTCTCTGTGAGTGCGTATGACGTCATCCTACATAGATACACACTGATGATAGACAATACGAAACTAGCTGTTTGACAGTTAATCGTTGAACACTTTGCCTGGTGATCATCACTATGAAAAGTCCACGAAGATACGCAATGCCCTGCTGGACTATAATGAATTTGAGATTTGAAAATTTCGCAGAATATCATTAGTTACGAGCTAGAACCCAAGTCCCATGATGACTTATGGCACTGAAACGTGGTCCCTCACTATGAGCCTTATGAGTAAGCTCAAAGTAGCCCAACGAGCTATGGAGAGGGCTATGCTCGGAGTCTCTCTACGAGATCGAATCAGAAATGAGAAGATCCGTAGAAGAACCAAGGTTACCGACATAGCCCAGCGGATTAGCAGGTTGAAGTGGCAGTGGGCAGGGCACATAGCACGGAGGACTGATGACCGATGGGGTCGAAAGGTTCTCGAGTGGAGGCCACGTATCGGCAAGCGCAGCGTAGGACGTCCACCCACAAGGTGGACAGACGACCTCATTAAGGCCGCGGGAACGCGCTGGATGCGACCCGCTGCCAACCGGTCTTATTGGAGATCTATAGGGGAGGCCTATGTCCAGCAGTGGACTCCCTATGGCTGAAATGATGATGATGATGATGATGAGCTGGAACGATGAAATCTAACTCTTTAATTGATTAGAAGTAGTAAGTAGATATCTGGCATAGAATATTTTAACAAAACATATTAATTGGACAAATTACAAGTTCTCAGGTCTTGTTCATTGACCAAACTAAGTAGATTCTCAACTAAGTTAGTAAATTCTACTACTGTTAGGAAACCGATTATTAATTCAGTCCAAATCTGACTTATGAAATAGCTTATATTGTATCTAGAAATAATAATACACACATCAACACCGTCTAGGGATATTTTGTATAAAGTTCTTAAACTCAAAAAATACTGGCCACTTTTAAATTCTTTTGAAGAAAGTTTATTTTGTAAGCCTTTTTGAACGATTCTAAATTTGAATTTGAAAAAATACATTAAAAACAAAAGATTTACGCGGCATAATGGTAGCGAAGTCCTAAAGTTTCATTTACCTACAGTAGTTTGTGGTTATTTTTTTGTGTCCAATTTAAGTTTTATAACAAGTTATCGGTTAATTCCGAATTAATGTTATTGTGTGCATCATGCAGCGGCGCCATTTAACTAGAGAAGAAATGTTAAGGGCAGTAGGCATGCTCCAAGCTGGGGCTACTCAACGGAGTATTGCTGAGGAGTTTGGAACAAGACAAAACTTGATATCAAGGTTATGGTCACGTTATCGTGCTACTGGTGAAGTGGCTGAAAGACACCCAGGCGGGAAGCGCATAACCACTCAACGACAAGACCGATTTTTGCAAGTTGCAGCGAGAAGTCAACCAAATGTTACGGCCATGCAGTTGGTTCAGAGGCTCCAGTCAGAGCACCAGTAGCTTGTGAGTGACCAAACTGTGAGGAGAAGGCTGCATGAAGCTAACCTTCATGCTCGCAGACCGCTTCGTACTCCAGCACTACGCCGAGGAAATCGTGGACGACGACTAGAGTGGGCTCGTGAACATTTGCTCTGGGAAGAAAACCAGTGGTCTGTAGTGCTGTTTCCCGATGAGTCCCGGTTCGGTTTCCATCCCGATACACGTAGAGTGCGTGTTTGGCGAGTTCCTGGTCGTGAGAGCCGTCTACAACATCCTCAGGAAGTCCATTCATACCACGGCGGGACAATTATGGTTTGGGCGGGAATTCGTGTTGGTGGAAGAACAGACCTCGTTTGGATCAGAAACACCATGACGGCTGAAAAACACCGTAACGAGGTGCTAGTACCAATAATCTACCCCCATCGACTACAAATGGGCCAAGAATTCACGCTCATGCACGATAACGCCCGTCCGCACACGGCGAGAGTGGTGACGAGCTGGTTGCAGGAGCACGACGTATCGGTGTTAAGCTGGCCCGCTCAATCGCCTGACCTAAACCGCATAGAACACGCGTGGGACATGCTCCAAAGAAGGGCTTTGAGGAATTTCCCTGCAAATGTTGCGACGGAAGAGCAACTTTTTTTGCATCTTAGCCGGACCTGGGACAATATACCGCAGCAAGACTTGGAGAACTTAATCCAAAGCATGAAAAACCGTTGCAGGACCGTTATTAACGGCATGGGTGGTTTTACTGACTACTGATTTTTCTCAGAACTGTTAAAACAAATTATTTTTTCCTTATTTGTACATTTTTCTTGAGAAACACATTCGTTGTTAGTTTTACCATTATTTCGTGTTTTTTCTTTATTTAAATAAAAATTTATTTACGCAAAAAAACACTGTTTTCTTTTATTCTGGAGTGTAGTCTGATAAATGGGCTTTATAAAAATATATACATATTGTATGCTATTTTTAATACATTTTGAGTAAATTGAGTAAATCCAAAATATCCCTAGACAGTGTTGATGTGTGTATTATCTTCTTTGTAGATGAAATAAAACATGTCATAAATAAAATTGATGCACTATTATGGCCTCAGTTAGGTGCTTTGATACAACAACGTTTTAAATACAATGCTAACGGATGTCATACAAAAAGGTGAAGGTCTGTTGCCAATACCATAGTTTTGTTGATTTGTTTCACATTTTTGCAGGACAATGTATTCTATATGCTCTACTATACTCAAAAACATTTCATAGATGTTTTTATTTTTCCACTTTTATTTGACCATGTCCAATGGTTAACTGATTAAGTACTTCCTTTGATTCACAATCAAAGCAATTACTACTACTTCTAACTAAGTAAGGTCAGTTTTTATTTTAAACTGATTATATTGTTTTAACAGATAAAAGGTATTCTATATTGCATACTTATTCCACTCCTTCATGGAAATCAATTTTTATCAAAAACATTAATCGGTCTATCTCATAATTGTTTTGGGATTTCTCCTTCTCCCAAATGGTACACAATCCGTGCTGTTTGGTTACACTAATTTTAAATGTATCCGCTACGATAATTAATCACTATTTGACACTTTGTGGGCTCATTTGCAGCTTGAATTTGGTTTTGATTAAAGTTTGACACTAATTATTCACAAATTCGATTATCGAAATCACATAGATAGTTGACAAATAATTTATACCATCTTTATTTTGTAGTATAGATTTGTTAGACTTCTAAATGGCATCAATTGCAATTTTCTCAAACAACTAATCATTTTTAGCGACGTACGTCCAAGAATGTATATTCCCTTCGCTACATTGCCTTTCATAATGTATGACGTAACTCTCTATATAGTTTATTTACTTTGATCTTCCATTAACTACAGCGCCTTTAATCATTTTAACTGTAATCCTAATTAGAAATGTGTCTCTTAACTCCTAATCTGTTGAACGATGTTCATTATTCAGTATATCTCGCTCAGCTTAGGTAGCTCTGGTCCTTTGGTCATATTAGATAGGCTTGTTGTATGAGCAGCACTATTTTATTCAACAAGTGGGCATTTCTCGTGCCCAATTTTCGCGAAAGCTGGGCTGAATATTAAACAGAGATCCTTTGAGGTTGGACGGATGAAAGATTTACCATGCTTGAATATATAAACACTACTGGCGACCTTTGACGGATGTACGTCTAATGAGGTCTTTATAAATCAATGAGTGTGTCTGTGCACAAAGATTATTTTGTCACGTGGTAATGTATAGTAAGAATTATTATATCCTGTTTCATCACAACATTATTTAATGGCTTTGGACCCACTCTGACCTTTAACTGAAATCTCTTGTCAAAGTCACTATATTCTTTTAGTTTTACGTGGTTTCGCATTTCTTCACATAACTTAAGTGCAAACCATCTTCCAAAGCATTTAAATAATATATATAGGCTAATTGGTAATTAGTGACCAATACATAAACACGTGATTGTACTCATGAATACAAAAAACTTTCCTAAAGATACTTTTTTGTACTCATTAACTTTCAATTAATTCAATTACGTCAGTACTGCACAACGGGAGCGGTGGTAGTGGTGGGCGAGCGTGTGACGCAGTAGCGTAGGGAAAAATCTACTACTAGTAGTAACTAGTAGTAGATTTTTCCCTTCCCGAGGTCAGACTATCAGGTGATAGATCGTGCCGATTCGTGCCCACTGTGATCGAACACAGGCGCGCGCGCGGGAATTTGAAACAGCGTTTTTGTGATTTCATTGTTATAAGTTATTGTGCATAAAAAAAAAGTTTATTTGGGAAAGTTTATTGAAATCATGAATACAATCGCGTGTTTAAGTATCAGTCACTAATTACCAGTCACCCTATTATACGCAATATTAAACGGCCACTCTTTAACTCTTAAACGTTAGCCATTTTTCCTCAACAAAAAATATACAGATGCCAATTATTATTAATTAGGTACCAAATCATCAATATAATCTCATAACATCCATATTTAGGATTGAATGCACACAACTATAATTTATAATGAGGATCATAAATGTAGTCAAACAATTGATATAGGTGCTCTCTTTAAATAATGTTAATACTAAAGTGGATGTTTTCAATACGGTTCAAGGCAAAATAATTTGCGAATATTATTATAGACGATATGGCTAACACTCAGCTGCTTCCGGAGACCGATAAGGGGCGTCAAATTTTTCGATTGTCATTTGTTCAATAAATGTTTGTTTGATGATTACAACGTGAGTATATGTGTATCAGCTGATTGTCAGCTAGCTTTAAATGTTTTGGAAGTTGGAGCATTTTATTGCTTGCCAATATATTACGATAATTTTTTATCAAATATCTTGTTTGTGAGTTTTATTTAATGTTACTAACTCTTTAATATTTCGAGTCTCACTGTAACTTGATATAAAGAGTCATTATCCATTAGATTTACATCGATTACAACTAAGACTCATGGCGGAGTAAATTGTTGCTTGTGATTTGAAATTCACCTTACAGTTTGAAAAAAGTACATTATTCGGAGTCGCGTAGACACATTCGCTAATAAATGTCATGACTTCATGAGGTAGATCAATTACCATGTAACTGTACAGTTTTCACCTTAAAATCATACGGCCATGCATTATCAGACAAACAAGGTCAATGTTAAAGAGGAAGTGGTCATAAGCTAGTAAAGGAAATGGTTATGCAATCCGATACGGTATGATGTGACAGTGTCTACGTCGGGTATCATTAGCATATTGTTTTGTCAATGCGCTATACGAGGAAAGAAACTGCGTAGAATATAACGATAGGAACAGTTTAGAATGGTGAGCGCGCATCGAATTTACGTTTGGTGTTCACAGAGGATCTATGCTAGGCCCACTTGTGTATAGACCGGCTATGTACGACTGATATAGAGGGTAGGTACCATGTCAAGGTAAAAAATACACCCTTATTTTTATAATTTGTTGTCAGAGCTGTATATGTTATTTTACACTTCGTCGAAATTCAACTGTCTACCCTATTATCGTTTATGGGAATAAAGCCCGTTGGCATATTTAGGATACGAAACTCTAAAAAGGTGTATATGCAAATTGTAGCAGGTGGCGTCTTGTAGTTTCTGCTTGTATCTTTGTAAGTTGGAAGTGAATTCATTTTCTATTTGTACCATTTTAATCCTTTTGTTTGGCCTTAGCTAGCTAGTTTTTCGGCTCATCTATTAAACATTATAATATCAAATAGTGGCTTACACTTTGCCTTCTAGTATTTTTGAAATTCAAATCATGTGGTATGTATTTAACGCGAACAAACTTTCAAATCTGTGACCTTAGTTAAAATTGTAAAGTATATTTTCATGACGCAACAAACTACACCCAGAAAAACTTAGAGGAACGCAAAAAAAGGTTTAGGTTTGCTGCAATTGCAGTGTGTACCTACTGACCGCAAACTATTTGTTACTATAAAAATAAAGAAAAAATTCAACTGCAATGGCCACAAAAATCAAGATTACATTTCGTCCAAGTTGGATATAACGATAAATTAGGAAGCAAAAGAGAAAGTTTCTAACAAGGATACTTGCTGAACAAACATGAATGATTTAGATCCTTCTTCAAAACTCTGTAACAAAGACTGACCGCGCGTGTTGTTAACAATTTTAGTGAGGCAACTTTCTGCGGCGATTAATTCAATACAGAAAGTTGGTGATGAAATGTTTCTGGTTTAAGTTTATTGAGGGAAAATCTTTTGTTCGTCTTTTGTCTTCCTTTATGGATCTTCGACTAAAACAAGGACCTCCTGGCTACCTATTGTTTTGGCGTATCCTACTAATATAAAAAAACGCGAAAGTTGATGAGGATGTTTGTTACTCTTCTCACGTAAAAACTACAGAACGGATTTTAATAAAATTTGGTACGGAGTTAGCTGAGACCCTGGATTAACACATAGGTTACTTTGTATCCCTGTATTCCCACGGGAACGGGAAATACGCGGGTGAAACCGCGGGACGTCTGCTAGCTGTATATTACTTTCTTTCAAAAATGCTGAAGGAAAACATCGTATTAGACCAAGGCCTGGGAACTATTTCTCGACGTCATGCGAAGCCATGTCAGAGGCCTATAGGCGGCATGAAAACTCTGTCACCAAGTTAGTCACGAACCATAGGAAAAGACTAGAATTGAAGTTCACGTTCTTATAAGAGAATATTTCTTTGTTTGGAAAACATGCCCCAGTCAGCAAAATTGGTGACTAGTCATTTGTTTTAGATCTATCGTGGACAATAGCGTTACCTTCAGCGTACTCGCATAGCCACGGGAGTACATGTGTGTGGGGCACTTTAATTATTTTAAGATTATATGCATTCTAATCTCAGTCTCAGTCTCTCAAACAGAATGCTAATTTCCCTACATTTTCGATAACTTTATAGCCAATGATATTATAAGTAAAAAGGTGTAAATAGCTCACTTAAACAACATTCGATCTTCAAAAACGGTACACTAACGCACACACGCGTCCGTTGGGGTGTGACGCTACACTGAGTTGAAGTGTAGGTAGCCAGCCACATTTTAACGTGTCACTTGCTAAGCGCGTAAAACCTACACTTTTTACTTATAATATCATTGTTTATAGCAGTGCTTGTCACAAAGATAGGACTGGTCGTAAAATATTTTTGAAAGGTTTAAGTGAGGATCTTAGCTATGATCTTAGCAGATAAAGTTCTATAGTCTTTTCTTACTCTCACGGCAAAAAGAATTAAGTTTCTGTAAATATGTTGCTAATTATTTCGCTTTGAAATTGTGCGTAGGTAGTCTGAAAACAAAAGATTGTAGACTGAGATTACATTTTATCTGTGCGGTGCCCTCGGTCTACAGTTTCGTGTTGGGTTAAAAAGGCCGTAACTTTAAGTTTTTAGACACGCAGCCAAAAGAATTCCGCTATAAAGTTTAAGCGCTGGTATTTAAATATGCTTTCTTTTGGCTAAACCGCGGAGACAGAAAGGAACATATTTTAGGGAAAGAAAAAATAATTTAAACAGTTCAGGAATAAAAACAACTTACGAGTATTTAATTAATCTATTTTTTGGGCGCAGAAGCAATGTTGCTATTTATAACGCTTTACTGGAGGCATTATGGCCTTTTTCCGTTGACAGAGATGTACTGTACAATTTGTTGATGTTTTATCACTTCTTGGATACCTAAAAAAAGGTACAAAAAAATTGTTCTTAAATGAACACGTAAAAAGTTGTGAATGTTTTATTGGAACAACTTCGCATCAATGGTTTTTGTTACCGAGTTTTGCAATTTTTTACATCGTAAGTGAGGGGACGATTTCACCTGAATTCAGCATCTAACCCACATAGTGATAATAATAAATTATTTATAATTAGAGATAACCAAATCACATTGCTTGAACATGTTCATTACTGTAATACATGACGTCAAGAGCCGCTAGTCGTCAGAAATTGTTTGTATAGCTGAGCAAATACTATTTTCACGTTTCTCCTATTTACATAGTTTTTCATTCAGATGATTTCGTAGTTATTATAATCACACAATACCTAGATAGTTATAATTATACAGTGGTCATGGAGAGACAAATCAGCATTGTATCTGTCTCCGGGAATGTAACGCACCTACGACGGTGTACTGAAAATTATAATAAAACTCGTTACAATACCTTTACCGTTTACATTTACTGTTATTTCTCCGTAATTGCGGGGAGATTTGCGTAATTCCTTTTTCATTTGATAAAGGAAACCTACGAAGTGGTCCCGATTTCATTATGTTGCTGGAGCAGTTTTTGAGTCTAGTAATTTCAATAATACGTTTAATTGCACTTTGTCTATGTTTATGATGTTAAAGTTTTCTTAGAGTAAGTAGCGAACATTGTGGTACAAGATTTTGTATAACACATAAATGGTAAATTTATAAGAAACTTTCTACAAAATGACGCCACCACCTAAAAAAACCTCTGTCGGGGATTATGATTATGATGGATGTGATATTGGTTGGCTTTTTTGTCACGTTTTAACTTTTACGTGGCGATCGAGAGATTACGGGTTAGGTTAGGGCTTTAATTTTATCTAATTTTAATGTTAATCTCAATTTTATTTTAATGTAATTGCACTATAACAGGTTGTCTGAACTATGTATATTCAGCATCATCATTTCAGCCATAGGAAGTCCACTGCTGGACATAGGCCTCCCCTATAGATCTCCAATAAGACCGGTTGGAAGCGACTCGCATCCAGCGCGTTCCCGCGTCCTCAATGAGATCTTCTGTCCACCTTGTGGGTGGACGTTCTACGCTGCGCTTGCCGATACGTGGCCTCCACTCGAGAACCTTTCGACCCCATCGGTCATCAGGCCTCCGTGCTATGTGCCCTGCCCACTGCCACTTCAACCTGCTAATCCGCTGGGCTATGTATATTAGAAAACTTATTTATTTATTTTATTGATTGCAGACCTTTATTGATGATAGTTCCCCATCAAACAACAAAATAACAATAAAATTTTAAAAGCATATCTCATGATACTGTGTCCATTAGTTGTCATAATAATAATTTATTAGTAAAATGCTTGGCTTGTTTCGGCCTGTCATCATGTCTTTCTTGAACCGCTTTGCTACATTACTTTTCCCATCAACAAATCAACGAGCCTTGAATATTATATTTTACTTTTCTTTGTTTGTTTGACTGGCCTGATAGTCTAGTAGTTAGTGACCCTGACTGCTGTGCCGGAGGTCGTGGGTTCGATTCCCACCCAGGACAGATGTTTGTGTGATGAGCACGATCATTTGTTCTGTGTCTGGGTGTTATTTATCTATAATATGTATGTATTTAGAAATATATATAATAAGTATGTTTATCAGCTGTTTAATACCCATAACACAAGCTTTCAAGGTTAACTTGGGACTAAATGGTGTTGTGTGAAAAATTTGTGGAATATTTATTTATTATTATTATTTATGTTTGAGAAGAACTTGTGGCTTAAAAATAACAACCGTATGGGTGGATCAACGGCTTAACTACGTTTACAGAGGTTGGCTCGTGGATGGGTTGTCATTAATTATTTTAAGACCCCTTGGTGACTAGTATTTGTATTTAAACTTGGATACTGACTCCAACATAAATGGGAAATGCTAAGCAGATGATGATGCCATATAAAAATCTGGTGTTATATAATTACTGTTTACTTAAATGCTTGTTACCTACTACTAATACATGACTGTCCCGTTAGGGCGAAACTCCACCAAAGCGAAGACAAGAGGAGATGTCTCGTAATTAACCAATTGGATTTGTATTGTGCTGAAGCTAAGAACTGAGAACGAAGAACGGTCAAAATGACGCAAGCAGATTGGTTGTAAAACACATCTCTTCTCTTCTCCGCTTTAGTGGATACCGAGGCTTACTCATGAGGTTCAAAATCAAGTCATTAATTATTCAAATTAGGCTAAGGATAAGTACTTTTTAAATGTCAAAAAATACGTAAGACAGTCCCCCAAAACGCTCGCCACGCTTCCTAGTGTTCTTGCTGGGAAAAAGAAGTGGCGAAACAAACTCCCCAGCAACACGTCTGTCTGATATGTTAGAAGAACAGCTTTAACAGCATTGGTAATTAATAAACATAATCATTTAAATTAAATAAATTGCGACATGTTAGCTAGCACACACCGATATACAAGATAGTAGTAATAAGAATAGTAGGTGGTGAATTTTCGAGCGTTTCAACCGCCGTCATTACCTTCCCCTTAACATTAAGGGAAGAGAATGTATTCAATGCAATATTTCAGCTTTTCTCAGAATCTGCTAAAGTACTAGAATCTGGAAATGGTTGAAATATTCCATTAAATACATTCTCTTCCCTTAATGTTAAGGAGAAGGTAATGACGGCGGTTGAAACGCTCGAAAATTCACCCAGGTACCAACGTTGACAACTAATCTCAAGCAAAAAATTCATACGTAACTGAATAAATAGAAGCCTCCAAGTAAACAGGGCGTGCCCGCTTACATGTAGATACTGAACTGGATTATATGTATAGGTCTAAGACATTCAATAAAAAAAAAAAGATCTGAGTTAAATTCCCAGGTCTGGTTAACTTTATTGCGGATTGTTCAACTGGATTTTTTTTTACAGAAGGCTCGCCCCATATCAAATAATTATGGGACTTAAACACAACTAATGAAATGTTGTAGTAAGAGGTCCATTTCTGCGAAATCCTTCGTGGAATAAAACCGTGATGTTATATTTGTGTCTACTTAAGATGCTCTTTTAAATTTACTACACACTAGTTTTACCAGGCATTTAAAAAACGGTTTACCTAAAATCTCGCAGGTAGACAATATTTTTTACAACAAAACACCGGATAGGATGAATATGCATTTTGCGGTTTTTTTGTACACAATACTATTACGAAACTCGATGTCATCCTTCACGCTATTGACTTTGGAGGTAGATACAATGTATTGTACATTGTTGAACACAGCAATTGTAATGAGTCTAGCACAAATATACTGGAAATTAATTCAATCAGAAATATACATACCTTTTTTGCTATTATGTTGGGTCGGCTGCCCATAACGACTTTCGAAGATCAACGAATGACAAACGAGACCAACGGCTTAACGGGCACGTAGGAGATCCAGTATGTAAGGGAACCTACCGACGAACAGACCTCGGCAAGCGTTGCTTAACCTTGAAGATCAACCCTTGCGGGTCACCAATTTGTCACGGGCTCCAAAAACCTTAAGTAGGTAAGGAGCATGCAGATTAGTATTAGAGTGAATACTAATCTGCATGGTTCTTTCATGACTAGTTCAAACACTATTCTGAATGGTTGTTACATGATCTGACCAAGATAATGTCTGGACTTCAAAAGAGACTGACCTCTGAGCTCTGGCTGAGATAGGCGCCTTTTTGGTCTCGCACAGGTCTTTTTATTATTATTTTTTTTTATTTTTGTCTTTAGTTTTTTAATCTTTTCTTTTTTTTATCTGTATTGCTGATCTTTTGTTTTATGTTCTGTGCGTCCAAATAAAATATTTTCTTTCTTTCTTTTTCTTTCTCTGAGTTTGTTTTGGTGTATCTTCTCAGAGTAGCCGACAGTTAGTGAAACACCGACTTCATCTTCTAGTTAAAAAAACTACATGTTATGTGTTTGTTTTATAAACCTATTTGCAGAAATAAATATAATTTATAATTTAATGCCATCATGTTACAAGTTATCAATATACCTACTTAAAAAAGTTTTCAAACCAGTCGTATTTATATTCGTATAGTACATAAAAAACCGGTCTTACTAAGTTATGCCTTCTTTTGAAACAAAAAAAACCTTTATCAATATTTGTTTTTATAATCATGAATAGGCGTAGTAAAAACATTAGTAAATAATTAATTCTTTATTCATATTTCTAAGTGGCATGGTAAAAAAACTGTATAAATTTACATTTGATTGTTTTTTTCGTGCTTATCATTTGTCAAACAGCTGATTTCTGATATATCATAATAATAATATATTCAACGGTAATCGTTAAAAAATCCCTCTTTTACATATTTTTTTATCGATTGATCTTTTGATCCATAAAGTTGTAGGATTTACCTGATTGTAATGAGTATCTATTTATAACAAGAAATAAAACCGTTTATTTATTGATTCTATAATGACTCACGTGCATTGAATAGTTAGTACCTCGTACATAAACTTAACGAATTCACACGTCAAATTCTGAAATAATTTATAAAGAAAACGCTACTGTTACTAAGAAAAATATTTAAAAGCATCATTAGTTATTTAGTCTTGGAATTTCATTAGTTGAGGAATAATTTGGCCGTGATCCGAGATCGCCTTGACAGGTGACCTGAAATAGCGGCTTTGCTAATTGAGTGGAATGTAAAGAAAAGAATTCGGGTCGTGTCAGCTAGAAATTTTGTTGGTGTAATATTTTATTTTTGTAATCTGTTGAAGATTTTCTAGTTAACAGTATTTATTAGTTTTTAACCGACTTCAAAAAAAGGAGGAGGTTCTCAATTCGACGGTATGTTGTTTTTTTTTTTTGTGTGTGTTTGTTACGCGATTTCTTCCCCATTTGTGGACCGATTTTCAAAATTCTTTTTTTATTTGAGAGAGTATACTTCCGAGGTGGTCCCATTTTAATTTGGTGAAGATCTGGTGCTGATCTTCGGAGATATACAATGGAACTCTTCAAAAATAGACGGCAAATCTGTCGTGATTGCTGGAATCGCTTGGATATTTATTGTTTATACAACATCATGACGTATCATCACGCCAGTATGCTCTGAGGGGTACGCAGATGTGTACAATATACCTAGATTCCGACATTTATTGGGGATAAGTGGATAACCCTATTACCATGACATGTATTGTTAACAAATAACAATAAAAAAATAAATCCATGGCAAATGTTTGTATGGGAACAACTAAAAATGGAAAAATAAAAATCTTTTTTGCAAAAAATAAAACCGACTTAAAAAAAACACTAACCAGTGTAAAATAACTCTAAATTCGGAAGTCGGTGGCCCATCATGAATAAGACAAAACCACCAAAGCCACAGACTTCCTAATTTAGAGTTATTTTACACTGGTTAGTGTTTTTTTTAAGTCGGTTTTATTTTTTGCAAAAAAGATTTTTATTTTTGCGTAGTTTGGTAGGTACACTCCCATTCAAGATTTTGTATTTAACTTCCTTTTAGCTACAAATATATCAAGTTGAAAGGATGACGCTGTCTTATAATACCGACGCCAGCACATCAAGCTACACCAAACTGTAAATTTTCCCAATTGAATTAATATCAATTTATTTGCATACCATAATGTCAGATAAAGGTGTTACAAAGGCGTTACGAAGCTACAGTACAGTTAAAAACCCTGTACGGGCACATCAATATTCAGTAACAAGCAAGATTACAATTAAATTCAAATTAAACGCTAATGTTAAATAACAGCTTTAGCTTATTATATTTAGACTAAAGTTGAAAAACTATCAAAGAAATGTGATACATTTGCGTAGCTTGTTATGCTGGCCTCTGTACATAATATTAAAAGGCACTTTGTACTAAAGGACTATTTCACATTAATTACCAAAAAATTTTAACCATATTCTGGTTAAAGCCACCGATCTGAACTGAGATAAACCAAGTACCCAGAATAATATAAGTCGACGAGTGTGTGCGTAAATGCAGGTGTATTTACTGTTCAACTCCAGCACAAAGGCTTTGCAAGGGAAGATTTCTGTAAAGTGTTATTGGATTTTTCTATCTGGAATTTCTCAATAGCAGCTTGGAGTATGGATTAATGCCTGTTTCACGAAAATAGACTTTGGCCCCTATTACATGGAACTGATTATCCCTTCGGGAAATACTGGCGTTATCGAGACTAATATTATAAAGAGGAAATATTTGATTGTTTGTTTGGTTGCAATGAATAGGGTCCGAAACTACTAGACGAATTGAAAAATACTTTCACCGTTGGGAACACAATCAAACTATCTCTGGGTGACATAGACTACTTTTTAACTCTGTATTCTCACGGGAACGGGAACCACGGGAAACCGCGTGACGTCTGCCAGTCTTTCTTTACAAAATATTAGATTGTTAAAAGGGGAGATTTATATTTTTGGATGTAACGTATAAACTTAAAAACTACTAGACTGATTTGGAAAAATCTTGCACCGTTGGGACACTATCCCCGAATGATTTAGGATTTTAGGAACAGGATAACGCGGGTGAAACCACGTGACGTCCGCTAGTTCTAAATAAATTTGATCAAATATATCGCGATTTAGTCTCAAAAGAGTTGCGTTCAACAAAAAGCTTGCTGCTTAATCCAAATGCAAATCATGGTAAATTTCCATATATTGCGTGACAAAAAGTATCAGTGTTACCGTACCGTGAAATATGTTATGTAAAGTGTGTTTAATAATAATGTTATGAGCTAGCGAAGTTAATGAATAAAGAAGGAAATTGTTGTGGAGGTCACAGTCACTAAGCGGCGAAATCTGGAGGCACGGCAGTGCACCCGCCAAGACAAGCCAAGCGAAGCGCAAAGGCACTACCTACCTTTTCTCGAAGTGTTCCGTTTATTTGAACCCCTCATAGAGTTGGTTTCCGATGTATAGACGCCAGCTGCTAATCAAGTTACCCCAATGTGTCAAATTTTCCCAATTGAATATGAAACTTATTTTGTTTGACATTAAGTTGAAAAACGATGAAAGAAATTCATATTCAGAATATGATGTCAATAATAGACTAGTTAAACATACAAAGTCTCAATTGAATAGCTCTAATACTTTAGATTTTATTGATATCTAAAATACACCGATTTCGTCATTGTCACACTGACATACTGACACACTGATGATCATCAAAATGTTTGGCTACTTCCTGAAGTTCTAGAAAGTTGAAATATGGAAACCGGCACTGCTGATGTGCAAGAAATATACCCCAAAAAAATAATAAAAAAATAAACACTAAAAAGACTGCCTAGCAACTTACAAAAAGAACTGAAATCCCACCATAAACATTTCATGTAAAATGTTGCCAAGATGACCACATGACATAAGGTTTGCCCTGTGAAAAAGATATCAGATCTCATGTTGAGTCAAGCTTATGAATCCACACGGCCTAACTCTACTAACCCTAACTTCACAAATTGTACATATCAGTAAAAATTTATGACTTGGCTGTTTCGTAACTTACTTCAGAAACTAAATATTCGCATCACCTCCACGACTGATACTAACATAAATTTATTTAATTTTGCCATTCCGTCTTCTGGCTGAACCGCAAACATACTTACATTATTGCACAGTATAAATATTAATACAGTAGGACGACGCTTTTGATCTCTGGAAAAATGCCGACAACTTCTACACGCGTTAGACTTGAATAATACCTCCCGCACTACGAACATCGGTTTGTTCGCAGTGCGGGAGCGGCTTTCCCGCGTCTCGCCCCCACCCCGCACGATTGCCCCGTCTAGACAGCTTCGTCGGACGACTGTATGTTTTAAGACTGTGATTATTGTTTTCCGTTATCAGCAGACAAGTCCAATGTATTATATGTAGATTTGATTGGCTACATAATTATTACATTAGTCACGATAATTAAAAAAAGGTTTGTTGTAGATAAAACTCAGGTTAGACTATGTAATAAAAGCACGTCATAAAAGCGACAGTAGCTACAATAAAATCATAAAAGATTATCATTTTGAGGGATTCCCACAAAAAAAAAGAATGAGATAATTGTAAGACCGGTATAGATCAAATCATTGTGTTCAGTAGAATTAAATCTTTAGAAATCCAGTGTAGCTTGATCTCTTACAAGGAAAACGGTTTTTATAAATTGTTTTGGCGTGTATAATTTGATTTTAATTAAAAGAGTTATTTATCTTTGTCATCTACAGTTAATTATATTATCAAGGGTCAAGGCACAAATAGACAGGTTATTGAACACAAATTGTTTATTTTGTGTTTAAATACAGTACTTGCTTGACTGATTCTTATGAAGTTAGTGGGTATATTCACGTCTGAAAATAGGTCGTCATAAGTTTTTTTTTATTTAAATAAGGCGGTACGTAGTTTTACGGCCAGCTAAGAACTTTTTAATGTTTTTAAACCTGTATATTAACAATTCATTTTTAACATGATCAGATAGATGAACGTAAATGATGTACTTCCATCATATTCACCCAAAATTTACCTGTAAGAGATTGCTTCTAGCGATAAGGGCGCCTTATGTAAAACCCTATGTAGCTCTTTGAATTTCATGGTGTACAATTAAGAGTATTTTATTCTATACGCGATTCTATTTTCAGTCCGTACAGTACCTGCGAAGTAAGGCCAAACATTGAAAATTTGAATAATGACAAACTTTGCAATTCTAAGTTTCGTAAGTCATTAAGCAGCTTTTGTTTTAATTTCAATTAAGTAGTTGTTTACACAGCGACTTAAATTAAAATGTTGATCAACCTCGCTAACCTTTGGAAAATGCCCAAAGCAGTAATTGTTCCCGTTTGTTTTCGGCACAATACTGTCAATATTTACATTATATAATACACTGGTTGTTGGATTTCGAAGTATTATTATCATGCTTTAAATTCATCAGCTGTCTAGCCTTTTATCGACTAAACGATTTCAACATAGTTGATAAAAGGCTTGACTTTTATCAACTGTGCCTAATCTCATACTTCTCGGTGAACGCAGTATTCTTAAAAGGGATCTAAACTCTCCCCTTAGCGTATTAACATAATGATAAGCCCATATGCAACTAAATCCAACTGCAACAAACACATGAGTTGGCCATTGAAGCTCTCGAATTTATGATAGCTATTAATATTAACCTTGACACGATGAATGATATGCATCAACTTATGAACTGTTTCAATTTGAAGATGTTCTTTGTAGTTATTTTTATCTAAACAAACAACAAATGACGTATAAACATCTTTCTTGTTAACCTCTACAATTATGCTAAAAGCTTCAGAATTTGATTCTTCAAAGAGTTCGTCGACCTTGCGACCTTTCCGTTTCACTATGATTTATTGCTTCGTCATAAAGGTTGCCATGAGATGTGCCACATCATGGAAAAATGTGACAGCAGTATGTATGTTGTATAGCGTCTTATCAAAGTGAAGTTTGATTTATAACCAATTGTAGAACCATTTTAGCTTTCTGCATTCATAGATGCTAAACAGGTATCACAATGTTCAACTACTACAGTTTACACTCCGTGTGCGCAATATTCTTGAAAAGATCATAGTTTCCTTTTCACGTATATATGCAATTGAAAACAGAGCACAACAAACAGTTTCAGGGATGTAAGGAAGGTTAAGCAAAAAAAAATGCTTTTCAAGGTCGGTCCATTACTTATCGAGACCATTCCATTCCTCAGAAAACTCGTGTCCGGGTTTTTAGGGTTTCCCACTAAAAAGAAAAAAAACCATAATTGCTAGACAGTTGAAACTTTCACAGATGATGTATTTAATCTGTTAACGCTATAAAAATAAATATCAACTAAAAACAGGATAAAATCAATATTTTAGGGGACTCTCATAAAACAAACGTGATTTTAACTTACGGACAATACGGAACTCTTAGTGTGCTGCACGAGTTTTACTTGTACTTTGCCAGTTTTACTCATAAATATCGTTTTACACAATCACTGTGATGTGAATGCAAGAAAAACAGTGAAACCACATTCAATACTGGAGTTCGGCTGCATCTGGTCAGGCTGAAAGTCTACCCAACATGTGGGGAAAATGTTTAGACTATTTTGCTGTTGTATCTACAGGGTTATTTTTCAATGACCGGCCAAATTTTCACTGGGTGTTCTACCCATGAATAGAACAACTTTCACTATAGGACCGACTCTGAAATCACGAAAGAAAATCAGCTGTTTCATACAAAAGTTCAATACTTACTCGACTAAAATGTATGAAACAGCAGATTTTTTTAACAACACCCAGTGAAAATTTGGCCGGTCATTGAAAAATAACCCTGTATAAGTCTAAATTGTACTTTAACAAATCACTAGATCACGACAACATACGATCCTAGACGCTAGCCTAAGGTCGATCATTCATTTAAACTATAATTTTTATTCATCACACGCGTCTGTCCCGCCGTGCAAGAGATACGACTGTCCCAAATTGGAAGTTATGACGTTTTAATAATTTTGTACCTACGCGATTTTTTTTTGTATTCTCACTGCCTGGTAAAATCATGAACATATATTTTGAGATAAAGAAAAACAATGAAAACGATGAAGAGAAGTTGTTCCTTTTCTCTATTACTTTTATTTTCGAACAGCAACGCATAATATAACACACCATTAACGCGAACAACACAACAAAACTACTGCTACCACACATAACACTATAAAATGTTTTTTTCTGAGTTGCCAGCCAGTTCCCATATATAGAAACACGAAAGTTGAAACTCTCAGTGTCTAGCGTTGTTTTTTTATAGATAACATACTGGTCTTCTAACCTAATAAAATATTTTGGTCATAATCTTAAAAGTAACATTCGATAATGACTTTATAACATGCCCTGATGATATAGAAAATCATCCACTTAACCCATTACTAAACGCTTTGAAAGTTCTAGTTTCAGACTGTCTGTAATGATTATTAAATATCTAAGAGTGCGAGAAGATACTAACTGCACATTATGCTTTTCGCTGCATCGATCTCAAAGTGTAATAATATAAGGTAACTTATCCATTGACCAACTTTTGAAAGCAAAGCGTCAACTTCACAACATGACTTCCAATCCAATATACATTTTGATTCAACGACATCACTTCATTCTCAACAACCAACCCTCAAAAAAAATTAGTCAGCGAACGCTCCATTCATTCCCATTTTTAGGCCATCATAATCCGTCTAACCTCCCGACCTCCTCAATTCAACGACGTTGCACCTTTATTCCTAAAAATACACAAAATAATCCGGCTGAATCATGGTAGATCATCAGTCAAAATCTTGTGACACGGTAGCTGGTTCACGCTGATGGATTCGACCTAAATATTACTGGTAGCTATTACGAATACACGGCATTTAGGCGAAGTAATGGCTTGTAGGATGGGTCGTGGTGATTGGTGTAGTGAAGTTTGTGAATGTTTGTGCTATTGATTATTGGTTTTAATTGTAGGTAGGGTGAATTTTGGGGTTCGTCTTTGGTAGTTACAGTTTTAAGAGCCTATCGTGAACCTTTCCTTACGTTTCGATCAGAGGCCACTTTTTACGGCTTCTAAAGTAAACAGTATTACAGGCAAGAATCCCAAAAAGTGAAAAAATACTTCTGCAACCTCAATGGTTTGTTATTTAATATTCTGTTCAAGTTTACAGGTTCTCGTGATTAATATGATTTATTTCTTACAAATTTGGCTAGCAAATTAATTAATTTCTTTACTTGTGTATAGGATAATTATCAATTTAGTAGGGACCAAAGAATTTATAAAAAAAAAATATGAAGAGCATCTAAATAAAGATGATTTACACGTCGTGGTTAGCACTAATATAATTATAATGTACTCATAAGACTCGCTTCTTTTCTTCAGTAATATTCATAGGGAAAATTGGTTTTAAGCTCTTCAGTTTATTGCCCATCCAGGGTTCAAATAAAGACATGCTATTATTTAACAGAGTACCCATTGATCTTAATGGAGGTAAGCCACATTCGTGCTATTTTGGGTTGCCATTTTATCTTATTTTATTACGAACCAATGGTTCGGAGCATTGCAATAGTACTATAATAGCAGACCTTCGTTGATAGTATTCTTTTACTCTCAGGTCTATTTAAATTTGGGTTCAAAAGCATTGGTGGATAGAAATTTAGAAGACATCAATATATTTTATTTTCGTCGAATTACCCATTGTGCGACCAGGGTTCAAAATTCAACAGACCCAAATGAAATGGACAACGAAATAAAACCTATTTTGAATGCCCTTTCCATTTATCTAGTCACTGTTATTAATGCTACTACTTTACGCTCCGAAAGATTTACAACGATGTTAATATACTCCATTGCTTTTATTTCATCAAAAATAAATGGATTTTGATCTTCAAAGACTGCACTTTCATGAATATATTTTAGCTTTATTAAAAAGCTTTATACACTTCTTACAGTTCACCACTCTCTATCTGTTTACAAATTGCTATGACTTCAACACCACACATCACCTTTAATACGTAATTTTAGTGTTAATAGTAAAATATCAGCAGTAGTACTTAACATTTTAATATTATTTTTATTAGTGTCGTTATGCTTCGGATTGGTACTAAAACCGTAGTGATATGTGCGCCGTTATACTCGAATTTATTATGCTAATACTACAATAAACATAATACGATCGGCGATCGTTTGTTGTTATAGACATTGGCATAATGAGAGATGCCAATATAGTATTCATAGCTTAATAAGACAATGGATTTCATACGCGTTCTATGAACAGTTAATTTATTTGAGTTAGTAACATCGTTACAAACTAGGTTACTAATATCTACCAGCCTGCGTAGCATGAACACCGAAGAAACGGTCTTTGTCGTGTCTCGGAAGAAAATAAATTAAGTGTTCATGCTACGCCGGCAGGTGTATTGAAAGAAATTTGACAGATTGAGGTTCCTGTCTATATAATCTGTCACTTTGCCGATTCGTCTGTAGACAAAGGCCGTTTCTTCGGTGTTCAATGTGTTCATGCTACGCAGGCAGGAGCATAATTACTAAAGAATGTGTTCGGTTGAATTTTGGTCAAAAACCTTAACTAGATAAGCTTAGAGGAAAAAATAGGTACTATTGCTGATTTCTATCAGAAAATAGCCATTTACTCCTTTAGGAACCAGTCTTTAAAGTAGTTTAATGACGTCCACAAAAACAAGTATTATCCGAGAAAAGATTTCAGTACAATAGACTGCAGTAGAGCAATATACGAAGAAGACAATGGATCAGGTAGCATCGTTCGCACCTCGTGCAATATACGGCGATCGGGACGTGACAAAAGTGACTGCGGAGGTACTCGGAATGTGTTCCGGTAAAAGGAACATATCCGTGTACGAAACTTTCGTCAATATGTCAAAGCAAGATTGTGTACCAAAGGGCTATTTAGAATTCGAATCTCTTGAAGCGTGCGATGTGGCTGTGGAATTTTCAAGTTTTTATATTATCTCTTTACACTACGACAAGTCTTTTATCATTTTTAACATAGAGAGGCAAATATGAGAGGCAATTATAAATACTAAATGCCTCGACATATTTATATAAAATGTTTATGTAGGTGTACATTTGTATATCTCATTCTACATTTAATGATTTATCAGTATTACGACGAGCTATGGAGAGGGCTATGCTCGGAGTCTCTCTGAGAGATCGAATCAGAAATGAGGAGATCCGTAGAAGAACCAAGGTTACCGACATAGCCCAGCGGATTAGCAGGTTGAAGTAGCAGTGGGCAGGGCACATAGCACGGGATGATGACGATGGGGTCGAAAGGTTCTCGAGTGGAGGCCACGTATCGGCAAGCGCAGCGAAGGACGTCCACCTACAAGGTGGACAGACGACCTCATTAAGGCCGCGGGAACGCGCTGGATGCGAGCCGCTTCCAACCGGTCTTATTAGAGATCTATAGGGGAGGCATATGTCCAGCAGTGGACTTCCTATGGTTGAAATGATGATGAATGATGATATTCAGTATTACGACCGATTTTTTCAATGGTCAAATAGTTGAGTACTGAGGAATAAAAATGGCGGTTTGTCAGATTTCTATCATATGGATAATATGTCAAACCACCATATTTATTCATCAAATAAAAGAAGTTATCTGAATACTTAAAATCAGCCCTTAGTTCTTTTACTTTTACATTACACACATATACGTTGCACATTTACTTTGAGTTAACCTCTAATATCACTGTTCTGGATAAGGAAACATCGTGAGAGAACCTGGATTTATAACTACTATAAATCTGAAGTCCGAGTCTTGAGTAAGCGCGGTGTTCAATGCTTGTGGCTTCTCTGTATGAGAAGAAGTCTTGGCCCTAGAGTGTGTATAGTCACTTATTAACAGGCTTTAATTTTTTTTATCTAAATTACACTTGTCATGTCAGTGATATCATCGGTCTAACACGGATGTTCCTGTATTATTATTACAACACTTTTTGTTGCAAATTAGTGCTTAAAAATTGGTTTTTAAAGTGCTACATGAAGTATCTACCTACCAATGTATTTGTATACTTCTTAGTTGACCTCTTGTTTGATTTTATAAATACCTATTAAATTATCTAAAAATATCTGCGAATGTGTGTTCATAATTTTTGAGAAGGACATTTTTTTTTCTTTTTTAGGTAGCTGCAACATTAATAACTTTGCAGTAATTTATTTAATAATCAATGTTTATTTACAAATATAAACTTACTCGTATAATTGATTGTTTACTTCGTAGGTGTAGGGGTCGTAAAAGCAAATAAGAAGCGTCCTGAGTTAGATTCTCAGGTCGTGTAGAGTTAGAGTTAGGGTTGGACCTCATCTGGCAGCACGGAATCGCATTTGTTCCGCCTGTGCTACCACGTGCAGCAGTATGCTGCCGCATGCGAACGCGCGCTGTTGCATTCCGCAGACAAAAAAGGCAATCGCACGCGTCAGTGACAGCATGCAATAGCAAGTGATCGGCGGTGAAAGGATGCGTTAGCATGCTATCGCGCGCTTCAGCGTTCCGGAGTCTCCCTGCCGACCATTCTATTTTGTCCGTGATGCCGATCGCCTCGAGGATTCCGCCGCGTGCTATCGCATTATGCTTTCTGTCTCGGTCTAGCAAATGGCAGTTCTAAGCGACAGAAAGAGAAAGGGCGACGGAAAAAGGCGATTCCGTGCTGCCAGATGAGGTCCAACCCTTATGCAGTGTTTAAAAATTCTCTCAATAGCAGCCCAAAGCCTATTTTTTGACCGGTTGATGGTTAATAGACTCGCTTTTTAATACATATGACTTAAACAAGGCGCAATATGGGTGTATCCATTAGGTACAACTCTGCCCAACCGTTAGAGGACTGTATGCGTGATGTTCTATCTACTAAAATCAACCATCAATATGTTGTAACTAATTGACTATTCTTAATACCGTGTCTAAAAAAGTGATTCCTCGAAATAAGCCCATCAATATTAATATGTCAACGAAATTAAAAACATGTCATCCATCACTATCAGTTTATTTTCAACCATAACGTTTTATATAAAAATAAAATTGTATGAGGAAAACATCAAACTTTGTATACGTCATATTTATTCACAATATTATTTTTCACAATCCCACAGTTGGGCAAAAACTCTGTCACTGTATCGTGCCATTTCCAATGCCTATTTTATTGGGTTTATAAAATACCTAACTACGAGTACCAATAATTCAAGCGTCTTTCGTAAAAATAGAATATGAATAATAAATATTTCGATTATTCCCGACCGTCCATCCATTAAGGGGAAGCCTCTATATTTCAGCCATAAATATCATGCTTGGCCAAACGACATTACGAGTTTCGTCCAACGTTATTATACATATATTAATATTATATCGTGTTGAAGTAATATAAATTGATGTGTTTTATTTAACGACACGGTATTTATGGTAATTAATGTGATCAAAGTTTTGTAGTGATAGCTTCATGTTAATGAAAGAAAAATTTGAATACCAAGCCAAGTCAATGCCAAGTAATTGTACGTAATTTCCTCGGTGTATTACCTACTTTTAATAAAAAATATGCCTTTCATTTATTTACGGCCCTAGTTTTTTATCAAATATAGGTAAATATTATAATACAAACAGCACAGTTAAAATAGGAATTAAAATTCAAAAGCATGTCGTGTCATTTATTTAAGACCGTTTTTACTCCTATTCACGCGAAAAAATACAAAGTTCTCGGCCTAAACGTTTCTCATTTCCCGCAGGCCAATAGGTTTTGTGTCAAAACATAGCCATTACGGGGCTGTTTTTTGTCACTTTTTGTCCCAGCGAAGGCTAAAATTGGTGTACCGACTTGGCAAAAACTTGGCTAAGTCTGATTAGGCGTTTGCCAAGTTTCAATTAAGTTTCTTTTGGGTACTTATAAAAGGAAAAGCTGAGTGTTTTTATTACTCATACAGGTTCGGAAAAACCTAATTAGTCTGTATTAGGTACAGTGATATTTTTGCTAATGTGATACAACATTTAATGGATAAGAAATATGCCTTTTTTTAAAGAGACCGTGTCACACGTTATTGCGTTGTTATATTTTGTATTTTTTTTGTGTTAATGATAGGTACCGTCATATTCGTTAACTTAATAATAATTAAAACGCTAGGTATAAATACGCCGATTACCTTTGAAAAATGACAGTGTCACTAACAGGTTGCTTTTGACAGATAAGGGTATAACTTAGAGATGTCAAATTAGTTTTCCGAGAATTGCTCGATGCATTGTAAACCGTTCTTATGGAAATCTAAATTTAAACAAAACTAACAGGCTCTTATTAATTTTATACCCTTTTTTGTTTTGTGAGAGGGAACTAAACAAAACTAATTCTGATCATTATGTAAAGCAATCGGCTTTATTAGGTACTTTAGATTTCAAACAAACAATTTTTTTACACCATCACAATGTCACGCCTAATATCCCCGAAAGGTGAGGCAGCGGTGTACCTGTTTTGTAGTAAAAAAAAAAAAAAAAAAAAAAAACGCCAAATTACGCCAGTTATATTGAAGTCTCATGATATAGAAGACAAGTCTATTTCCAATATATTTTCTAGCAATTATAATACTCAGTCTTGCAAAGAGTTATGATCTGTAAGTAGGTCCGTGTAATTTCCTCCGTTCAATTGTTTCTCAAGGTTCTAATCCTGCGCCACAGGATATCAAATAGGTAATAGAAATGTACCAGACATCCTATTATTATAGATAGGTTTAAAGAAGATTTCTTAATTATCTATGAAAACTTATATTCAGAAGGTTGACATTAGATTATGAGATACTTGGCTCACAGGTCAACTATTTTTTTTTCCTTTATTTAATAGGGACAAAGAACAGTTACACTCTACTACAATATTATAAACAGCATAACATACATTTTTTTTTGTTTATGATAAGTACGCGTTTAACTACTATCTCACCTGATGGTGTTGGTGAGCGATGATGTGGTCGACGATGAAACACGCCTTTCTGGAAGTAACCTGTTCAGTGTTCACCCTTGACTTAAAGAGCCTTGTAGCTATCAGGAAACACCGACTCCGACAGGGAATTCCACTCCTTAGCTGTACGCACAATCAATGTGTTCCGAAAACGTTTAGTATGTACCAAAATATGGTTATAATGTTAACCGCGACGCTGTTCACAGGTTCTAAATAAAAATAAAGCCTTACTCACTAGGAGGTGAACTGTGCATGCATGACTGTTACCGAAGATTGTAAAAAAAAATAGAGAAAAAAAATTGTCTGAGAGTTCAAACGTCTCATACAAAAGGCTACGAAACCTTTTCAAAGAGCATTAAAATATGTCAATATGTTCGAATGCTATGACCTAAATAGGCAGAAAGATAATAATAATAACACTTTATTCAACCTTCTCCCAACAACCTACAACCTTCTCCTTATTTTTTACATTTCAACCCTCAAAGTATAAAGAAGTTATGATGCGAGCAAAACCACGGGAAACAACTGATATAAAATGAAGGTACCCTTAATTACCTACGTATTTGAATATGGCTCTAATAATATAAAATAATTAATTACAATGTATTAGACATAATTAGATTTTAAGCACCAACTCCACCTACACCTCTAAAATTTCCCTCTTCATAATAAAATAACTTTTGAAGACTCTTTTGATCCTCATTTTAATCAAGCACCTATGAATTAATTATAAGAGTTTAATTAGATTTGATTAACATGAAGAAAATCTTCGTAAAATGTTCTATATTATTACAGAAATACATGTTTGAATCAATTAAGGTTGGAATGGAAGGAAAACAGAGTATATTGAGTACGTTTCGTTCGATACGATAAAGTCAATTGAAAGCAAAGATTTATTGTAACTTAATTCTGGGGTTCTAAGCAATTCGGTAGGAAAATGTCGTGGTAAGAAAGAATATTGATTTACTAGGTACCCTTGTGATGGCAGGCGGTTTTTCTTAGCCCATTGTGTGGTCTGTTTTTTCTTCAAGAAAATTTTGTGAAACAGTCCAGTTTTATGGTCCAATTTGTTATTTCTTCCTTTCAATCTATACTTTTTATGTTGATAGTGTATTTAATAAAATACTTTATTGAATTTCTTTAAAAGAAATTCTTGAATAATGTCATTACTAGAGAGCCCAAATAAATTATCGCCATTACGCCTAATAACGTCCAATGCCTAGGCCTTTCCTCCTAGGCTTGTCCTGCACTTCCCTCTTTCAACGGCTTCCTTTGGTCTTCGCTCATTCATAACTTTATTCAGAACTAGCACTTTTCTCGGAATTTCATCCACTTGCATTTTGTACTTTAACATCCCCTCTATCTCTTCTTAGTTTTGAAAATGTAACATAACCTATGTCACGAACAAATAACGTGGCTTTTTATTGGTAAAAGTATTTACAAAATCGGTTCAGTAGATGCAAAAACTACCCCCTAACAACGTCACAATTATACCTTTTTACAATATTAAGTATAATAAATAAATACAATAAATAAATATTCCACAACTTTTCACACAACACTATTTAGTCCCAAGTTAAGCTTGAGAGCTTGTGTTATGGGTACTAAACAGCTGATAAACATACTTATATATTTCTAAATACATACATATTACATATTATAGATAAATTACACCCAGACACAGAACAAATGATCGTGCTCATCACACAAACATTTGTCCTGGGTGGGAATCGAACCCGCGACCTCCGGCATAGCAGTCAGGGTCACTAACTACTAGACCAACAGGCCAGTATAGATAGTCTTTGTCAGCCTGTATCCTGTTCTACGAAAAAAAAAATAGATTGTCAATATTTCTTTTGAAACTTTTTGGCGACCACCTGATCCTTATCAATAGAACTTGACAAAACATCAGTAGGCAGTTGATTGATGGCAAAATTGTTTAAGTAAGCACTTACATTAGTATTGAAGAATAATACTTAAAATACCTACTTGAATATTAAAGCATCGTTCGGCTTAGTAAGATGTTTTTCAGTGGATAAATGCGTCATATCATAAACAAAGCTATAAAAGACTTTTTGCATAGCACTGAATGTGGCGCTGTGAGATACGATTTCACTCGGTTTGCATGACAGACAGTTGTCAGATAAACAAACTGTGCAAACGTCTAGATTTTCTAGTCTTTTGGGAACAGTTTTTACTCTGAATCCAACCTTATATCTGTAAAAATATGGTTATTTTATAATCTTTGTTACGTCATATAAATGAGATAAAAATAAAATTACCCCTCTCTATTTTTCATCATGGTTGCGCTTAGAGGAATGAACATATAATTTTAAATTGCATTTTGTGAGCTCAACTAATGGTTGCGCTGTGAGGAATAATTTAGTTGCGCTTAGATAGTTGCGCTTAGAAAGATTTGCGCTTTGAGGAATACTCTCTCAAAAGTGCTTTTTAACGGTCTAATTGAAATAAATGATTTGACTTTTACTTTACTATTAACATTACGAATGTGAAAGTTTGTGAAGAAGTATGCCTGTCACTTAAAAACTACAGAATGGATTTTATTGAGACTTCACAATATTGTAGCTTATACCGACATCTTATTAACATAAAGTCAAGTCAGTCAGCCATTTATATAGAAATATACCTGCACAAAGTTTAGGGTGGCTGTTAGCTCTTGAATGATCATGATCTGGCTAGCCTTTTCCCAACTATGTTGTGGTCTGAAGACCATTGTTTTACATGGATCGACTGCTAGTCTGACCTCCACAACCCAGTAACTGGGTAACACAATATCCGTGGGTTAAACTGGTTGTCTGACTTTCGGGCTTCCGACTACCCGTAACAAACCGTAGCTCTTGAACACAGGTAAGACAGAAAATCGAATGACAAGGTTAGCTGTTTTGGTATTTATGTCTCATCGATGACGTCAAACATCCAATATTAACGCTCTATTAACGGAAATAGCTTTTAATATTGAGTAAATTATCTATACGTTGAAGTTTTGTTTTGTGTAACAAGCTTGAATGAGATTTAACAATTTGTTCAGAGCGCAACTTTTTAGTAAGTGGTGTTGTCACAATGCGAACATGAACATTTTAACTAATATTTTTGAGACGTAAAGAAATAAGACAGTCACCTTTAAATATAAACCTTACAGTATATCAGAATAGAAAAGAACACTCTTTGTTGAACACCATAAAACTTATAGTTTCTGCCCTGATAGGTTTTATAGATTTTCTTTCCTCTATGTAAACTAGATAGAATTAGATAGGTAAGTGCAGATAGAAATGTGTTTTAGGGTTTTTACAGAAAAAAAACGTAATATATAAGAAAAAGAAATAAAAGCTGGGGGTCAAGAACCATAGCCGTCACCTCGATAGTCATATCATCTTTCACACAATAACTATCTTTTCTTTGATCCTTCTTAGCTTTTGTAACCTTCTAATTTGATACTCAAAACTTTCCTCATTCTTCCGCATAACATCACCCATTAAGTAAATTATCTGTCTCTAATCATAATGGTTCAACTATAAATAAGCAAAACAATATCAGTAAAAAAGGGCTTGAAGCGTCATAGCAAGTCCGGTTTCCATCACTTGCTATCACGGTGACGACGCCATTATTGTACCAAACACTACAATTTATAATAATCGATCAGTATCTTTAAGTTTTTCATTCATTCATTAATCTACATCATATTAACAAAAACAATATTTAATATTACTTTATTATTAAGATCAAAATAGTTCTAAGAATGCATCAACCCATTATAGATTAAATAAACACCTAAAATATGTTGAATTTCCAAGTAGGAGTCAATAAATTACTAATGATTTATTACTTTAGGAATGTATTTTGATGAATACTTGCCAAAACATTTCTCCTGAATTAATTAATTATTTTATTAATGTAGTTATACACCTGGCTTGAATGATGTAGGTGTACAAGGTTATGAGCAGTTTAAGACCGTTTGAATGGTATTTTGGGTTGTGGCAATGGATATAAGATGCGGCATAAAACATACAGGGTGCCTTTAAACATGTGGACAATCTGTCAATGGCTAAAAAAAACTCATTCCGAACCGGATCAGTATAACTGAAAAATTGGAAAAAAAAACAGCTGGTACACATTAAGGTCAAATAACTTTAAAAAATGTATAGAGCAGCTGATTTCTTTTCGCGATTAAAATTATTTAAAGAATTTAGCCACCATGTAAGTTTAGAATAGGTAAGGATCGTGTAAGGGTTTTGGTGTTCTTTATGGCGGATCTTAGCGGAAATGTTTGGAGAACGCTCTAGAAGAATATCATCATCTGCTTAGCCTTCTTCCAACTATGTTGGTGTTGCCTTCCATTCTGACCGGATACACATAAGTAACAACTACAATCTGACCGCCCACAGTGTGCCGCCGGTCTTGAGCTTAGCGTTTCAATCCGCTCCAGGTCTTCCCTATGTTCTTCGCCTCTGCTATCACCGTTCGTCGCCAGGTCTGCTTAGAACGACCACGCCTACGCTTTCCTTGATGATTCCAGTCTAGGGTTTGCCTTGGTTTATACGTCCAGCGTGTTGCCGATGGCCGTTTGGTGTAACAAATTATTATCAGACTTTCGGGTTTTTTATACCTACCCATTATGAATGTAGGAATTGAGATAATTAAACCCTCGAAATGTATATTATGCTTTTATTGCAGAACCAGTTACAGAGCAACATGTGCACTTGAATTTAACGTACGCCATAGTGCCCTAGCTTACTTCACTCACTCATACTTCAACTCATTCCTTCCTTTTATACAACCACAGACCTAACAAACATTCAATTATGCATTCCCACATTCGGCCGTCCTGCATCCATGTCTGTCCCCAGGCACATCCAACAAACCCCTAACATCCATCAGAATTACTTTTACCTCTCATTCAACTACACAAGTACACAACTCACCATACCTTATCACAGGAACCAATTACAATAGTTAATAACTTAGCACTTAAATATATTAACAAATTAACAAAAAGTTTCATTTCCTATATAAAACAGCGAATAATATACCAATTAGCCTAGAACTTAGTTTTCCTTTTGCAATTACAAACTAAAATTGTTAAAATTATCCTAATACAAAACATATTAATTTATAATAGTAAAAATACTGTTACAGTAGTGATCATATCCCACTCTAGCATCTTACACTCCACAACAACATAAACGAAGCAGCGAAGCTGTTGATCGATTCAAACATACCCTAAGGTTCTTTCATTCCTGGTCTAGTACCGGCCACTTTTTCATCTGATCTGTAGAGGTAGATGTTTTATTAGATCCCTCGCTGTTAGCATCAACCTTTTCCACTTCATATCTATCATTACGCTTTACTTTAACAACCTTATAGGGACCTAGATATTTGGGTTTCAATTTAAGGCCAGTCCCAAACTGTGTTCTCTTAATAGCAACAAGATCTCCAACTTCGTACTTAAAGCCTGGTTTCCTTTTCTTATCGAAAGTTCTTTTGTTTTCCTCTTGCACTTTAAGAATCTGTTGCTTGGCTCTAATCCTCAGTTCCTCTCTGTCCTCGGTATACTGTTCCACAGCTTCTTGATTGAGTAATTGCACTATTTCCAAATCTTCCTTTGATCTCATGTTTGTACCAACCATAAGATGGAATGGAGAAGTGTTGATGCTGCGCTGAAAGGTGCTATTCAAACTTCTCTGCAAACGACTCACATGTCTATACCATAATGCAGGTTCCTCTATGCATAATTTGGTTAATACTGCCAAAATAGTTCTTTGCACTCTCTCCACCTGCCCGTTTCCTCTGGGTACCCCAGTAGTGATGAGGATATGATGGATGTTCTCCTCCCTGCAATATTCTTTGAATTCATTGCTAGTGAAAGCAGTTCCACGGTCTGAGATAATCCTAGATGGATTTCCAAAATGCTGCTGATGTATTTTAATTTTATCTAATGTCTCCTTACTGGTGGTGCTTTTTGTTGGGAATATCCATGTAAATTTTGTGAACGCATCCACAATAGTAAGTATATAATTGTACATTTTTCGGGTTTCAGTCAATGGCCCAATATGATCAACATGAACAGTATGTAACGGAATACTTTCCTTTTCCAGGGGATTAAGATAACCTTCTTGTTTTCCTGACTTTTTGGTAGCTAATAAACAGGGTATACAAGTGACAATAAAATTTTGCAGCTTCTTGTCCAACTCCTTGATGTAATAATCTTTTATAACAAGTTCTTTCATTTTTTTAATTGAAAAGTGGCCATTACTATGAACCTGCTTAATGATCTCTTTCTCCAATGAACTAGGTATAACCAGCAGCTTCTGTTCTCCTTTGTACAGGAGGCCATCATCAATCCAATAGTCCAAATATGTATCATTTACCAAAATATCATGGATAGCCTTCAGACCTTCATCATTCTGCTGAGCTGATCTCACTTGCTCTCTCAAACTACTGGTTGTTATGAGCATACAGGGGTTACGGCTCAGTGCGTCAGCATGCCTCATTCTTGATCCAGCACGATGCTCCACCACATAGTCAAACTGATCCAAAAACAATACCCAACGTGCAACTTTGGCAGATAAATCGTTTTTCTTCAAGGTGGACTGGAATGCTTGGCAATCAGTAACAATTTTGAAGTGACAACCATACAAGTAAACTCTGAATTTCTTTACTCCTTCTATTATGGCTAGAGCTTCCAATTCATAACTAGAATATCTAGATTCAGCCTCGCTGGTTCTTCTACTCCTATAAAATACTGGATGCAATCCCTCTGGGTGAAGTTGTAACAATATTGCAGATAAAGCAATGCTTGATGCATCCGTATGCAACTCTGTAGGTAAATTAGCATTATAAATTTTTAGTACTGGATTGGTTCCTAGACACTGCTTCAATTTCTCAAAAGACATACATTCCTGTTCCTCAAACTTAAATTTGACATCTTTCCGCAATAAGTTTGTCAATGGTCTGGCTATAGATGCAAAGTTTGGTATATACTTCCTGAAATATGAAGTCAACCCAAGAAAGCTTTGTACCTGCTTTGTAGAAGTTGGTTTAGGGTACCTCCTTACTGCATCTGTCTTCTCCGGAGTAGGCCTGACTTCACCATTTTTAACCAAATGACCCAAATACTCAACCTCATGACATATTAGCTTCACCTTCTTCCAGTTTATTTCCAATCCATATTGTTCTGCCACGCTAAGTACATTTTTAAGCCTGTGGAGGGCTTCTTGCTCATTGCTTGCTGGAACTAACAGATCATCTATGAATATCATGACTTCACCTTTAACTAACAAATCTCTAAATATTATGGATATAAATCTCATAAAATATTTAGGACAGATAGATAACCCAAATGGAGCACGCAAGAATTCAAATTGACCATGGTGTGTCACAAAGGAGGTGTAGGGAATTGACTCCTCACTAACTCTCAAATGAAAAAATCCATTTTTTAAATCTAGTATGCTATAAACTTTAGCATCTTTGATTTTATCTATCAAGTCTTCGATCACTGGCAAAGGGAACTTGTCCTTTACCATTTTACTATTTATTTTCCTATAGTCAACACATACTCTAGTGGATCCATCTTTTTTCTTCACCAGTACAAGAGGACTACTATATTCTGAATAGCTTACCCTTATAATTCCATTCTCCAACCACTCAGATACCTGATTTTCCACTATTTCTTGTTCCTTGATTGATAGTCGACGAGGTTGTTGTGCCACGGGGATGTCATCTTTAAGTATGATCTTTAACTGTAAAGGTGCTTCTTTAACTTGCTTGGGTTTATAATTCTCCATACACTCAATTAACTTTTGACGTAGCGCCGGGTCGGTAACATGACCTATAACAGAATCATATAAACACACATCGCTCACACAACATCTTAGCGGAAACCACTCCTTACATACAAACCTGACACAACCTCCTTCCATCACCACTGTAACATCGCCAAGAAACTCTTGTCCGAGGATAGCCTCATATGGAATACTCTGTCCAGATACTATGTGAAATGTTACATTTTGGTAGCATTGTTCATCAACATTCAAATCTAACTGGCATTTTCCTAACGAGCGAACGGTCGCGGAACCAATACCAGAGAGAGTGAGTTCGTCTTTAACACATTTCGGCTTTCCAATCGCATTGTAAACGCCCGTTGATATTATATTAACGTCACTACCCGAGTCCACTAATATGTTTACGCTATATCCGGCGATTTTCACCGGTATAACTGCCTTCCTAGATTTGCAATGTTTATTTTGTTTGTAGACTTGCATTACAACACTTTTGATTGACAGATCACTGTCACTGTCATAACCATAAGCAACCTCGTTTGTTCCGTCGCTTATTTTCTCGTTGTCCGCAGTGTTGGCAGAGTTGTAGTCATTCACGATTCGCTCTCGGTCTTTGTCAGCGGTTGTACCACCCTCACCAACGGCATCACCTACGTCACTTGCCACCGATCCGAACATCGCCTGCTTGGTTGAAGCTGTGGTAGGTTGGCGACCCTGGCGCTCCTGCCGACCGCTTGCCGAAGCCTTCCGATTATTCACGAATGCCTCGTGGTTCCTCTTCGTGCATGTCGATCCAACATGGCCGAATTCGTTGCATTTAAAACACTTAAGGCCTTTACTCTTGTGAGGGCAGTCACAGGACGCATGCCCTAATTCACCGCAGCCATAACACCGAATACGCTTGCCTTTTTGCTGGATGCCAGATGCTTCTTTATTCTTTTGTTTTGACGTCTCTTGTAATTTCGAAGTTATTGTTTCATAAATCTTTAGCTTTTCTTTCAAGTCACTATAACTAGTTACACCATATAGCATGACTTTATTCGTTACTACGTCTTCAATTCCGTCCACTATGTATTTTATAGCGACATAATCTGCCATTTTTCCTCGCTTGCCTAACTCCTTCATCACAAACATGTAATCAAGGCATGTTTCCTTCGCTTGCTTTTTCCTCGCACTCATAAGCTCATGGATGGTTTTAATATCCACCGTGTCAGGAAATTCTCGTTGAATGGCGATTTTTAACTCGTCCCAGCTCTTGTAAGCTCGTTCTGCACGTAACCACAGCGCCGCTGTCCCCGTAAGGGTACGTCGTGCCACCAGCAGCTGCTGCAGAGGAGACCACGCGAATATCTCTGCATTGCTCTCCACGTCGTCAATCCATTTTGTCACAGGGTAGATACTGTTGGTGCCACTAAACTTTGGCACCAAATCCGCCGTCATTTGTAACATGTTCGCCGAGCTCAAACTTGCCTGGCGATCGTCGTTCTCAGCTTCAGCCCAATCGTCGTGTTGGCTTTTCCGTCCTCCGTTTTTAGGCATGTTGATCGAAGTCGTTCAAATCGACAACACACCCGTGAAAAATGACTACGGCGACCAAAACAAAAGCCTCACGTTTTTCGCCAACGCTGTAACTCGCCAATCTTCGGTTCGCAACTCGTTTTCTTCTTTTTATCCCGGACGAGCCCCCAAAATGTAGGAATTGAGATAATTAAACCCTCGAAATGTATATTATGCTTTTATTGCAGAACCAGTTACAGAGCAACATGTGCACTTGAATTTAACGTACGCCATAGTGCCCTAGCTTACTTCACTCACTCATACTTCAACTCATTCCTTCCTTTTATACAACCACAGACCTAACAAACATTCAATTATGCATTCCCACATGAATGACAAAGATCTTCTAATGACAGCAAAGGAGACACGATCTGTAATGCACTGTTCTGAACCCATCCACGGACAAACTGATTTAAGCAGCCATTTTATTTTGCTCTAAAGAAACAATAACCACACATAATATGATTGTTGTCAAGATAAAATGATACGTAGTAACCGATAGAAAAGTAACTAACGACAAGTGTATCACTCTCTTATCTTTGCGACCTCTCAAATAGACAGGGTGAGTGTCAGAATGACAGAATTCAGAGGTCTTTATGATAAGAAGGTCGGTCGCACGTGAGAATCAATCTACGTACCTAATACTGTTTGTAATATTTTTCTCTGTTATCGACAGTGTGATATGTATTGTATATTGGATAAGCAGTATAAATACAAATATTATTGTTTAAATTACGTTCACTAGTTGCTTTATAACAGGGTTAGGAAGTCAGAGACACGCGAGTGTTGCGTTTGTGAGTTTAAATTCATGTAAACGCAGCAATCATATAAAACAATCTGTTTAGATAATACCTATTCTATTACCAAAAAATACACTAGAAATATTTTGTTTTTATTCACAATACAGGAACTATTTCTATTTTAGGCGTTGTCTTTAAAAAAAATCCTATAATTTAAAATTCATACCTATTTGTTTTAATTTAACGTTAGTGTTTATTTATACTCACATTTAAACTCTCAAACGCAAACAATAATAATATCACACCCAGCACAACTAACTGCACTCGAATTGTCTAAGCTTAGCCGAAAAATATGGAAAGAATAGGCAACAAATACGAATTCTTAAATAAGATTTATGTTTCTAAGTGACACTGCGATGAATTTTTTTATTTCTATTGCAAAACTAAAATTTTGCTTTTCCTCACAAGGCTAGAAAGTAAAATAGAAATACCGATTGGAAACATACTTGATAGGCAATATTTAAATTGAAAAGTGAATAGGTTACCTATATTTCCATCTTTAACTTATATAAGATATTTCGAAGTTTTTCTTTGAGGTTCTGTTAGAAAACTGCTTTTCAACAGTACCATCTGTCACATAATAGATCTCCTATTGAAAAATACTGATCATTCAGAACCTGTTTTCAATATGAAATATCAGTTAGAACGTATCCGCGCGAGGGTCTCGTGGCCAAGAAAAACAGTAGCACGGATCAATCGAAGGTTAGTTTATGCTTCCCGAGGTCGGTCAAGGATGGGTGACGATACGTTATTTAGTAAAAAATGCGCTAAAGCAGAACACATACCTTCATAAATGTTTAAGATGAAAGTAAGATTTGTACATGAGCACTTTTGTGGTCATATAAATACGGCGAAGTTGTACGTAAATCTATAAAGTATAATCAGCATTTTAACAATGCAAAGTATGAAGCAACTCCCAATGTTTTGTGGCTTGTGGACAATCAGATAACTCATTATAATTGTGTCTTAAGATAAACGACAGTACCTACATTATTCATTTCAACTGACTATGAATTCTTTCAGTATCTATAATGAAAATAGTTTGCCTGCCTGTGGCGCGTGAAATCCCCAAAGAATTATACAGAGGTATCTAAAGAACACCCATATCAGATAATGTTATATTTTAGTTACTTAAAATATGGGACACGCCGAGCTGCTACTAGGCAAATAAAAATAACAAACCCACAATTAAAACAAAAAATAATCAGAACGGTATCTTCGGAGATAACCTTACAAAACTCGTAATGTAGATACTTTGTACATATTATTATTTACCAAAAAAAAATCGCGCTTCCACTGTGCGAACTATTTGCCAATAGATCTCATTTAATAGTTCAATGGTTTTTATCAATAGGTCATTTGAGTCAAAGTGCCAATTTAATTTATTTCAATGCCGCGATTACTGGGACTCGTTGAAATTGTTCGAACAGTAAAAATGAATCGAGATGACAATGTCGGTTGATTTTTGCTGTCCGAATTATTTTGGGTTGGACTTTTATAGATCACATATTTAAAAAAAAACATTTATTTAATTTTTTGACAATTTATGAGGTAAGCATCGAAAAATGTCGAAGCAATTTGAATAGTAGAAAAGTAGATTTTAGGTAGGTAAGCTGCGTTTTTAAAGAATTTAAGTTAGTTTATAGCTGTACTAAAATGCCGCCAAAACTGTTTATTCCTTTTTAACTTAACCTAACCAGACGTTTAAAGTTTAAAAATAAACAGTTAAAAAACATGGGTGATCTATCAACTCGAAAAATATATATTTTATAAACAATTGAATGCATGGTGACTTTCTTTCTGTTTCAGGTAATATCAGCAAAATAACTACGAAAAAAAATAAGGTAAGCATCAAAATTATTTAACGCCACCCTGATGTCACGTAATAATTCTACTTTTACTGCCTCGATGATCTAGTGGTCAGAAGGTGTACTGCGGAGCTTATGGTCCTGGATTTATTTCCGGAGTTGGGCAAAGTGTTATTCAGTTTCAGTATCTGGGACTTCATAGTAGCTGACTAGATTTTGGATTGATAATCCCCTATTAATAACAACAGTCTTGCAAACATTTAGAATTTAAATTTTATTAATGAGTTGTTTTAGAGAATTTTGCACACCTGATTCAGTTATAATACGCTGTACCTTCGACTACTCACTAATAACTTTTAAACGTTACTTCTCCTACTGCTTATGATATTAAACGACTCTATTATAGTTTAAAAAAAGGATGGAGAATAGAAGTATGTGGCCACAAACACATCTTATGTTATGTTGTGCACTACGGCCCTTTACTCTGAATGGATTACGTTATTTTACGACGAACCCTTTCTTTTTTAAAATGATGACATCAACATGCGTATCTACAGCCCATCTTCGCACAGAAATGCTGACAAAACCAAACGTGTCCCTCCGAAATAGGTGAGATGTCATCTAGCAGACATGTTCAATCTAAACCCTGTAACATCTAGATCTTATGTATGCCGATTTAGTTCACAAACTTCTCTGGGACTAAAGTTAGTTGACTTGCCGAGGCCACGCTTGGAATATAAATTAAGACGTAGAACTGTAATTAAATCTGTACAAGCTCCGATACAGTGAAATAGTCTGACTCGTATAGAACGCCCAACACAAAAGTAACGACCGATTTTAAATTAGAAAATTTTCATTTTGCTAGATGGTACACACGGCTACACATCAATACATTTCCAGTTTATAACGAAACATTGAAAGTAAGCTTGACGTGCTAGCATCTGTACAAGACAAAAATAATAAATGGCTCCAGGATAATACTATTATGTTTTTAAATTTAAAAAATATATTTGAATCAATAAGGCAGTCAAGTTGGAGGCCTATGGGCGCCATAACAACTCTAACAACGTTAGGCAGTTCTTTTTTACGTTTCTTCTTCTTTTCATGTCAGACATGAAAAGAAGAAGAATTAATAGAATCTAAGCATATTAAGAGAAACACATTAGATGGAAACTTAAAAACAAAGATACCGGGCTGGTATCCGCAACTCCACGTCAAAGCGCGTATTTTGCGTATGGGCCATTCTACCACGCGGGCCCAGTGCGAGTTGGTAGATGTCACATGTCTTCGAATCTTTTGTTCTAGGACATGCCGGTTTCCTCACGATGTTTTCTTCACCGTTTTAGAAGGAAACTTATTTTATAATCTTAGGACAGAAAAGAAAAAAAAAAGACACGTCTTGTTAAAATAGTGATGTTCTTCACAAAGATCAATAATGTTGTACCTATGCAAGCGCAATTTAGTGTATAAGTCTGCATGTCCAGCTGTATTACCGTAAATGAAGTTTCGATTTGTAGCAGATGGCGTTTTAAAGTTTTTTTTTTCCTACGTAAGTGTGTTTAAAAGGACTTGGTTCCAGTATGTACCGTGCGTAAATTATTCAATTCTGCGCGCTCTTGGAAGGGCCGCATAAAAATGCATAAGTTTCTACAAATAGACATCTAAAGAAATGAAATCTTAACATCAATATTTGTCTCCAATCTTTGCTGGCCCAAAAATACACATGACTCAAACATTGGCCACCAGCAAAGGTACTTATTACGCACGAATTACCTTTTGTGGGTTTTCTCGAACCATTTCCTTAAAAAGGTACACATGTTTACATACAAAGCTTCATTTAGCATGACCTCGTTCAACCTTAGAGGCTGTAAGGGAAATTTAAAATTTATATTCAAGATTTCCCTCACGGCTTGTCTCCATACCTCCACATCAAAAATCGACAATACTCAATATCACGATAACCGACTTCACACACTTATTTAATCACAAGCGCCACTTTTAGATTTCCACTTACCCAACACACCTTACCACGCATTTATGTTATTCTATTTAAACGCGTAACAGGAAAAAGTGTAGTAGACAAATTAAATTTTACTCATACTTACACTTTGTAGCGCAATATTTAAACCAAATTTTAATGCTTGCAGTAAGTACCTAAGTGCGCTCCTCTATTGACAATTCGTGATCTCATCTAACTATTAGTTTCATTGTACAAACTTTAATTATTTACAACGCATTCTTACACAACAAGCTCCTGAAAGCATCAACAAAATTGATTTTCTGCACCCAATATTGGTTATAAATAAAATTTAATTAACGCCATACGTTAGACGTCGTAGAATTCAGACACGTATAAATTCTATCGCGGGTTTGAGCGTGAGCTGATAATGTTCCACTCTACTATAGGAAGCTCGTAAATCTCTAGGTATCGGCAACTTGACACTACACGAAACTGGCTTTGAGGGTATTTGGTACACGAGGTGGAACGGAAATACTGAACTAGGATATCGGATAGTATAAGATCGTAAACCAAGTTTGGTATATTTTTCGTCGCCACGATTTTCAACGTAGACTGTGTTTCTTTGACTAACAGACCGTGCTAGATGCGAATTACGTTTTTACCTAAGTAGATATACGCTGGATATTAATAATCTATCTCGGTTGCTATCTTGATCCCGATCTTTGTCTGTAACCAATCAACGACCGAATTCGTCTATCCGAGTCTTAAAGATATCCAATCAGAAGCAGCCGTCAAAAACAAGGGATCGGGATTTGGATTGAGATAGAATATTAATATCGGGCGATAGGCAAGATCACAAAGTTGTGCTTATAAATTTAAATACAGGTAATAAAGGGCTTACTTTTCAGTAAAACATACTAAAGAATTCTTAGTAGCTAGCTTCTTGTTAGCAAATTTTATTAATTCACGAATATATTCCATACTAGCTTTTGCCCGCGGCTTCGCCCGCGTGGATGTCGAACTTCCGTCCCCTATGTTTTCCCTTTAAGGGTTGAATTTCCAAAAATCGTTTTTTAGTGGATACTTACTCTTCACTAAGAACACTCCTTCAAGTTTCATGTCTCTAATACCAGCGGTTTGGGCTGTGCGTTGATATATTATAAATGTAATAATTTAAGCATAATACTTCCGGATAGAATACTTTCAAAGTTGATCCTTCCGGTATGTATGCATAAAGATTTCTTGAACTACTGACCCGGGAAAGAGCGCCGTACAACTGAAACTAAGATCAACCTGCCCAGGCGTATTGATTAGGTACAACCGTACCAAGTTTGGTTAAAATACCTATTAAAGTTTTTGAACTATGCGTGCACATACAGACTGACAGACAAAACATTTACTGATTGCATTTTTGGCATCAGTATCGATCACCAATCATCCTCCAATATTAATTTTGAATATATGTTTAATGTACATAATTATCTTCGTAGTGTGTGATAGTCCATTGAATTGCATGGCGAGCGATATTGTATCTTAAGATAAAATATAATAATATCTTAGCCGTATGCAGCGCCCTTTGGTGAACTCCACTGCGGGTGACGTAACCTACGACAAACTTATTATTTGCGGTTGGTACAGTAGTCGAGTCTAGGGATCGAACCGCAAAATTAAATTTGTTTTTTTGTTGTACATACTTTTCCGGGATAAAAAGTATCCAGTGTGGTGCCCAGGAAACTAAAGAATAAGTATACCAAGTTTCATCGTAATCGAACCGGTAGTTTTTGCGTGATACCTGAACATACAGACAGACAGACAGACAGACAGACAGACAGACAAAAATTTTTTTAATCATATTTTTGGGTTCGGTGTCGGTCTAGTAACTCCCCCTGCTATTTATTTTTTTTATGTTTTCAATGTACAGAAATTTTACTTCTACAGATTTATTATAAGTATATAGATTTCAATTTATGAATTTATATACGGTGATTAAAATGTCCATTCATGAAGCAGGGTGACAATTAGCGTAAAAGGTCTTCACACATATTTTTCATCGCATGTATGTATGCATGCTTAAAAGCTCAGCGTGCAAGCTGGCTGAGGGTGCTAATTGCACATTCACATAACAGTGGGGGCAGGTCAGGAGCAAAAAGTGTTTTGTATTTAATTCTCGTAAAAATTTTGATACATTTTTTAGCATTGAGATTGAAACATCATTAATAAATCAATTTAGAATGTTCATTGCATCATCAATGAGGAGTATTTCAATACGAAAGTCAACAAAGAGAAAAATTTGTAATTTTACATTTAGTTTAGATAACCTAAAATCGCTCTCTCCTTTGCTTCGCTCTATCCTTTAAGGGTTTCATTAAACTAGTTAAAATAGAGTTTACATATTTTTGGCAAAGACAGTGTTGCAGCTTGACCAAAATTAGACATTAACTATTTCTTTTTTAACTTCACTATCAGAATCAGACGTCTTAATGACACATACAGTGAAGATTCACTGGTTCACTCCGTATTTACGTGTTTATTATTCCTAAATAGCTTTTGAGTGATTAAGCTCCGTCAAAACCAGTCGTATTCTACATTTTTTTAGGTGCAAAGGAAAAGTATGGGTGTTCAAATAATACACAGTGTCTATTTGTGCCTTTCTTTGCTCCTTTTTTCGATGTTTCAGTATCTTGAGATTTTTTCACGGCAGTTCCATAAATCAAGTGAAACAACTGCATACATTCTTACCGGTATTCAGAAAGCCTATGGAATTTAAAATACTTTCAAATAATTTGGCTGACTTTTGTTTTTGAAGTCCACCAGTTGTAGTTGTTAGCATAAGATTTGGCAGCAAATTGTGACGGACAGCTTTTTGTGATACATAGACAAATTTCCAGGCATGATTAGACATACAGCACAATATTAAAATTAGAAGCTTTTTCTGTGTTGACTGAATGCTTACTCATGGTACCTACATTGTATCTACCCCACCGCGGCGCTGCTCCTAATCGTTTTTTAAAACAACAGAATTTTCTGTACCTACATTATCAAAAGCATAACAATGAAAAATAGATCACAGACAGCAAATTGAAATTTCATTAGCGGTACCTATGTGCACGTTGCTGGCACATGGGAAAATAATTTGTAGCAGAAACTGATTTTCAAAATGGTTGCATTGTAGCGGTAATACTGATAACAGGACCGTTGTAGCGACATCTATGTCACCACATTTGAACTAAAAGTGACGTATGTTACGTCATCGTGTAAGAGTATTAAAATTATCTGTGGGATTTAACCGTTTATTAAATACTAGCTTCTGCCCGCGACTTCGTACGCGGATCCTGTAGCTTATGTCAGCGACAACGGGGTCGTAAATCGAAGATCTGAAACGTCTGATGTCGAATTCTAAAAGCCCGAGGACGGCAAAACAATGGGATGCGCGAGACGATTCAAGACGTTCCAGATTTTTTATTTTTGTTGGTCAACAGGAAATGCCATCAGACTTAACAACTTTTGCTAAGACGCCATTTCTATTATGTATATGTTGTATTGTAGCTGGGCTTTGAAGTTCCACTACAGGTGCTCCAGATCTTCAAATTTAGTCTCACAGCAGAAAACACTCTTCACGTGGAATAGTTTTTGCAATGGCACCATTTTTATATCTCTTTTACTTTAGGTGTTCCCTTTTCCAAAATAAATTATAGCCTATATGTTGCGTGACGTTCACGATCAGCGGTCAGTCCCGCATCTCCTTCCCCCACTTATCTCTAGAGTCGATGCATATATATGCTGAAAACTCTATTTTTACTGCAGATATCACACTTAGTTGTAACTATTGCAATAATTTATTTTAAGAAATGATGTGGAATTCATCTAGTTAAATTATTTCATTTTAGTTGAAAATTACAGTGTAAATAAAATCTAAAAGAAGCAGGGATGAAAAATTCGTGGACACGTTCTTCGTTTCACTTTTATAGGTACTTCTAAATTTGAAATTAAACAATTTAAATTAATATTGTTTTCTATCATCTATAAAAAAAATCTTCTGAATTCGGTATGTAAAGTATTCGTCAGGTATTTTTTTTATATTGTTATTTCGTATTACATTTAATTTTAAGCCACTAATTTGAAGCTTTTTTTTCCAAGTAACAATTTTTTTTAAAATTTTATTTTAAAGTATTATTCGTGATGACGTCATTTCGTAGACTGAATAGCTTTAAGTCTTTGCCACGTTTTCAGTACATACAAAAAACACTAATAGATAACTTCGAACTTGACATTGTCAAACCTGACAGTTGACACTTGACAGATACCATTTTTAGACTAACAACAGTTTTTTTTTTAATTTATCTTGAAACACACGAAGGAAGTAGCCTGTTCAGGCTACATTATGACGTCATATAGAGGTCAAATGAAAGTCAAATGGTTACAAGTATTATTGTGAAAATGATCACAATCTTGTGATATAGAGAGCTAAAAATAGAAAAATAAGGCATAAGAGCCTAAAATCTCCAAATGGTTTTGGAATCAGCGTAGGTTAATTTTTACTTCGCATATCGAATTCTACGAGCCTTTTTTTCTAATGCAATTATAAATGGAGTATAGTCTAGTGTAAGTTAACAGTGGTTCGAGTAAAATGTAAAACTGTCTGTCTGTTACGTTGTCTATGCGAGCTGAAATGTTTGTTTCAATTAGCCGCTTAGTTGTTTAGACGGCGGATTTTATTAATAACGCTTTGTTTTCATTAAGTTTTTGTATGAGAGCCGAGTTATTAGGTATATTAACTAGTGCGGTAAGATAATCGGTGTTTTATTGATTTGCTCTATTATTCTGCTTTAGAGCTATTTATGTATAAAAATTAATCGGTGACTCAAGTAATAAAAATAGTAAATCGGTGTCTCAGCCAAAATTTACTTCGAACACCTTGTAGCTGGGGACTTTTGAAACAAAAGATAGAATCCAACCAATCTAAGAGTGGTACATACAGACGCATTTTCGATCAAATACGTGTTAAAAACTATTTTACCTCATTACCGACCATTTCTTCTTATCAATATAGTACGTAAGTTTTCTATAATATTTACTAAGTCATAGACTCTCTTTTCCCTAAGAGTATCTATTGTCCCAATACATAAGTCAGGTACCTAAATCCATTACCACCACAAACCCAAAATCCGAACTTACCATTATACATAAATTAGTGCTAACACGAAGTAATAATAAACAGCTCCAAGATTCCCCGTTCAATACCCAGGCGTAAATCTCCTTCCTTTCTACTTCAGTATATTCATGTTCCCGCCATCCTCTAGGCGGCCATTACCGGCAGGTAACCCATTTGCGAGACTGGGCGCGGAATATTTTAATACTTCATTTGCAACAAGTTCTGTTGGTGCGCTCGAAGCTTTATTTAATCGCGACTACGTGTGTAAGTTTTAATAAGGTTTTAGGTACTTTGTGAATATTGGTTTTTCGATTTATAAAAGCGGGTTTTATAGAATGAGAGAGGGTATATAATAACAGCCGTGTAGATCGATCGATGTTAAGGTTACGCTTGCCTAGGTCGATCCGTGGAGCGGTAGCCATCCATTGCACTGGCCTTATTTGTGATTTTCTTCAGTTAGGTTAAGTGAGTGGTACTCGGAACCGGTGCATATATGACCCGTCGATATTTTTAGGAAGAATCCACAAAATCCACCCCTAGAAGACTTGTGTGTAGTAAACTGTCAATCCCTTGCATCAGTGTGGATTGATCGGGGTGATTTCTTATATGCTCTTATTGAATCGTGTAAGTTCATATATCTGCTGTGTTATTTTGTATAAAAACACAACGCATCAATAGGATCATGTAAGGATCTTAGCAGGTGCAGGCTTTCTGTAGTTTTTGCCTACCCCCGTAGAATATGGTGTTGGTGGGGTTTATTTAATTTGTGCAAGGTAAAAGATATGACCTCCTGTCACTCAAATTTGCTCTAGATGGCGCCGAATTCAACATTTTAAGTTTATTTTGTTCTTAAATCTGCCATGAATACATGGGAGGTCGTTTGAACACCCAGACTTTATTAGGTACCCAAAGTGTCAAATTGGGTGAATTTTGAGGTAATGGTATGACCAAACTCTAAGATGTAAGTACATTGAACAATAAATGTAAAATCTCCGACGGGGTGGAGACCTGGTGTCCTGAAATACAGGCTCACCGCCTAGTTTAGGCACCAGTCTCCCACAATATCTAAATGTAAATTTAGCAACGTAAAACTAAATTGTGCTATGTTGTGGTGAGAAACAAATCCTTTTTATTATTTATTATTATAAAACTCAATAAAGCGTAATGTCCAATAACGGCATAGATAGATAGATAAAATGTTTATGCGGCATATACCAATACACAATACAGACATACAAAAGAGATAAAACAATTATAACAACTTCTTCTACGACTTACTAATGTGCCAATTACCTCCATATAAAACAAAATAAACCAAAAAAGTTGAATTCAGCGCCATCTAGAGGGAAAAGGGATGACTGCAAGTCGTATGTTTTACCTTAAGTTAAACTACACTTGTATTTGGATTTGACGACATTCAAACATTGTTATTTTTCACCAAACCAATACCAGTTCACCAACACATACGTTAGGTGCAATTTCCTTCGATTTTATTTTACAACCGTCAGTTTCATCGTAACAGTTTGAGTCGAGGAAAATTGACACTGAACGAGTTTCGACCAACAACCGGTGCGGCGGTCGGTTAGCCGACGGTTAGCCGACTGCTTCCGACCGCAGACATTCTTTATTTGTGTTGTATGTTAGGCTACGTTACATCGAGCGGACAAACTGAACGAAATATCGTACAGAAATACGAGAGAGAATATTATTTTCTATACTGTTAGATCATTTTACTCCCTTCAAAGGAAAAATATGGATGAAGTTTTACCCTGTTTTTGTTTGTGCCTTTCTTTGTTCCTTATTTCAGTGGTTTCGCAACTTGATATTGGATCATGACTGTTCTATTAATCAATTAGGTTAGAGAACTGCATAAATGCTTACCGCTAATCAGAAAACCTACGCAATTTTAGTGTTTTTAAATAATTTGGGCGAAAGGTTTAAGTAGTTTAACGTGTCTGTGTGTGTGTGTATCTGTCTCTGGCATCGTAGATTCCGAACGGATAAACCGATTTTTATTTTGTTTTTTTTTTGTTGGAAAGGTGAATTATTTGGGTTATTCTTAGCTATGTTTGGTGAAAATTAGCGGAATGAATCTAGTGGAATACATATTTTTTCACCGCTGCTGCATGCATAAATGCCTATCGGAAGCTTATTCAGAAAACCTACGAATTTTAGTGTTTTTAAATAATTTGGTTGGCTGTTGTTCTTTTCAGTCTACCAATCTGTTAGCGTATAATTTGTAAGCAATTTGTGACGGACAGCTTTTTATGCCAGATAGAAGCATGACTAGACACACCGCACATTAAAATCAGAAGCTTTCTCTGTGTTGACTGATTGCTTACTCATAATACATACATTACAACGACTCGCCGTGGCGCTGCTCATAATCGTTATTTAAAATAACAAAAAAGTCTTGAATTCAAAAGATATTTCTAGGCTGATCATTTTACCTCTTCAAAGGAAAAGGAATGTTGTGCTTGTATGCATGTGTAGAACAACAAGAGGCAAGAGTAGAACAACAGTAGTGGAAGACCTTTGAAACCAGTAGTGTTTTCAAGGGTTTTGGTTTTGAAAAAGGCTTGATCCTGCTGAGGGTAACTTTACAGCAAAATAAAAGCTCGCATTTTTTAGCATTTTATTTTGCTTGACACATAACAAGTCTCCTCGGTTAACATGCAAAAAAGTTGAATTATAAGCATACCAAAATCCTTTTCTCTTTACAATCAAAATTGCGTAAGGTCCACTTCAAATATAAATCAGTATTTGGTATTCGGTTGTTTTATTACATAATCGACCATACCTAAATACACAGTAAGTCCATAGTGCAACCAAAGTGGACCACCACCGCGTTTGGAACTCGACATTGGTGAAGACTATATACGCTCTAAAATGTAAGAAGTAAAATACTGTAACCATAGAATGTTAGAAATCAAATAATTGTTTGCAATTGGAAAATGTCTACTGATTTACGTATTTTCGTAATTAATTTCAATTCGTGAGGGATTGATGACGCTGTCTGTAATAAGAAAGCGTCAATGCAACCATGTATTTACGTATTCAATTTCTCACAATAATATTGGAATTTCATTTTAATCCCGTGTAACGTTTCAGTTTTCATCAGGAACAATAATTTATCTAGATTTATTCCCAACATCCAATTAATTTATTCCGCAAAATGTGAAGATACACCATTTAATTTGTATTTGTAAATTGTGCAAAATGAATTCGTATTCATTTCATTCAATGTTTAAGATTTTTAACTAAAATACAGAACTTCGGAGAGTAGATATTATTTGGTGAGTGAGGTAATTTTGTAGTTAATTTATATTTTAATTTTAATTAATTGATTGATGACTAGGTTGGTTTAGTGATTGCAAGTGAGCATCAGGTTCTAGGTTCAAGTCGTGTGTCTGTTAAGTCTTTTTGAGGGTTTCCTGAAAGTTTCACAAGTAGCCCAGAGTCTAAAATGTTGCCCGGTTCTTGCCAATAAATTGTCACACATGACTGGCGAAACATAGGTGTACTATTTGGTACACCTCTGACTTACCCTTTAGAGACTGTAGACGTGATATTATGTGTATCTTAAATTGTTAACAGGAACGTTAGATATTTATTAAATCTTTAATTATTAAGGTAATAGCAATTTTCATTTCTCAACTAACACACTTTGTAAAACCATTTTACAATGGGCAGTACAAACGCTAGAGTGTCTATGTGCTGTGTGTACTTACGAAATTGGACGGACTGCGTATTATGTTGGAACCATTTTCATTTGTTTAAATACACACATTTTACTGATGTAAGTATTTGTGTTATAATCAAAACATTCCAAATTCATAATTCCTGCCGTCGACAAAAACTTAAACGGCTATTTCCTATTTTTTTTCATTTTTATACACCATCACGCGCAAAGTTCACAAAAAGGAGTTTACTTAATGTTACCTATATTGTAAATAAAACAATTCCAGTAATAAAACAGTTCGTCAACACAGCACAGCACAGCTCTTCAAGTTTCGAGTTGCGCCTACGACTACCTACTGAAGCACGAGAAGTATAATGAAGCTCTGTAGTGTCTGCCTACCCCCATGAGAAATTAGGCGTGAGTTTATGTATGTATGTATTAAAAATTATTGCATTTAGAAAATGTCTAGTAGTTCAGCTTTTGCACACAATACGCATACACAAATAGGTACCTACATCAATGAGTTGTGTTTATTTTTACTCTTTATTTCAACACCGGCTTCCCAGCCGTAAATTCAGACTGTTTGATATTATTAGTTTCACTTGATTGAAAACGTAACATTGTAAGTGATTTTTAAAAAGCAGATTTACGTTAAACTAAATAGATTGGATATTGAAAAGATTTGTTGTGATTATCTGTTGAAGTGTGAAGTGGAATTTGGCTGACTTTCAGTTTCACTGGACATTGTTTACGGGTGTGATCTTGAATATGAACCGCATTTTATTGTGAAAGCGTTACAGAAATAGCAAATCAAATAAATAATTCTGAAGTTTCATTACAAAAATGCAGAACAATTATTATTTAGGCAGTGTTTCTTTTAGTTAGTTGAAATCTAAAACACTAGTCTTGGGCAAGCGTAGTACATCCTTAATATTCGGGACCTTCTCTGTATGAGAACTTATTATTCAATGAGGATTTTGCAGCTTACTTTATAGTCAAATTTGTAAATTTTATTCAAAGGGGAAAAAATGCACATTTGCTGAGGAAACGTTGGCCAAGTGTTGCAAATGGAAGAAACGACACAGAAGGATTGGCATCACGGATAATGAAACAACACCTGTTTTTTACATAGAACTTGGTGGGACTTTATTATTAAGAATTGCAATCCCTACTTTGATAGTACTGACCACCGAACCAAAATAAATGCAACAACAATATTTTAAGTCATAAAAAAAATAGGTACGAGGAAGGAGGAATTGGTAACCCGGCGAGTGGTAACAAAGCGTTTCGCTTCGTCGTTTATACCGCGTACATCGAAGGACTGGAACAACTTGCCTGCTGCGGTCTTCCCGCCCGATTATAATTTAGGTGTCTTCAAGGCTAGAGTGAATAGGCTCTTAATAAACTAGTGCACTGCACCACCACTGATTGCATCACTGCTTACCATCAGGTGGGATTGCAGTCAAGCACTGGTTTATAATATTAAAAAAAAAAAATGGTACAGACGCAGACGCCAGCACGTCAAGTTGACACATTGGGGTAACTTGATGTGCTGGTGTCTGTACATTTTTAGTATTTTCATTACATAGATGGAAAAAACATGGCATTTTCCTTTAGGTGCTTATAGCCAGTCTAAAATAAAACTCGCAATTACACTATAAAACAATACTAAATTGCCACCAAACTGTATAAAAATAAGAAAACAAGCTTGTGAAACTTGCAAAATTCTCTTCCACATTAATCAAAGTTAAAAACAGCTATATATCAATTAAGAAAGTTTCAAGTTCGACCTAACTGTAAAGTTGAACAACAGTGAACTACTTTCTCAAAATATGTGTGTTTTGGTTTTCAGTTGAGTCCTTGAGCAGTAAAAAGGTAAAAGGTTTTAGAATTTTGAGATTATTCAGTAATGTTGTTGATGATGCAAACTAAGCTACAATTAGCTAAAATTTGATAATTTTTCAACTTAATTACAGAAAATATGGTGTTAATCCAGTTCAATATTAAGGGAGAGTCTGGAATACCTATATATTGCAAAGACTTAATATTAATATTAATGAATGCATCGATGAAACAAGCTTGGCTGTATTTTTTTCGTTGGATTAATCGCATAAGTTAGCTTCTACCCAGACTTTTTCCAACCTTCTTGGCTTCCACTTCCAGTTCAACACAATGTGACCAATATTTTACATGGAGCGACAGCTAATCTGACCACCACAACCCAGTTACTGGGGTAACACAATACCCATTTGGTTAAACTGGTTGTTATACTGGGCTTTTGACTACTATTAACGCCTGTCAAAGATCTACAAAAAACAGCCAATACCAACGGCTTAACGTGCTTTTCAGGGCACGGACGGGTCTTGATAATGGTCACCCATCCAAGAACCGATCTCGGCAAGCGTAGCTTAACCTTCGATTGATTTATATGGCTGTCAGTTTTAAGACACAAGCTGCTATAATCTCATAACTACTTTCATATTTTTCAATTACCTAACCCGAAGTCAATCCGGTGCTGTTTTTATTCCGTATCGACCTGTGAGGCTAAAAATAACATCGTTTCTGGAAGAATGCCTGTAATGATCTACTGCCGTTTATTTATGTGCGGCAATATGAACAGACCGCTCTAACGAAAGATGAGCGGTATGGCTTGAGTAATAAGCGGTAGCGGAACGACATCTCAGTGGCGAAGTGTCCATCCAACGCGGTTCTAATCGGCTTTCCTCATGAGGCTTGGAAGAGCAACTCACACTTGCATATGGCAAAAAAGCATATTGTATGAGGGAGTTAAACTTTACAACAGCCTACCTAACGAGTTAAAAATGTGTAATGAATTAACAACATAACGTCACGCCTGTAATCCCCGAAGGGCTAGGCAGAGGTATACCTGGTAGTACACCCACATTTCGCCAGTTATGAATTAAATAACTCTAAAAAAATAACTAAAGTTGCATGTTCACAGCCAGCATGCTAAATAATGTAATTTTCAAACTCCTTGTACGACAAGCAAGCTGTGTAAAATTGCTATATCTAATCATGAAACTTGTCATCCAATGCTAAAGCTGAGTGGAAAACTAGTTGTATTAAGATATTTTGTAAATCTCATTTTAAGTGAACTAGATATGTTCTTAATTCTTTAACTCCAAACTCTACCGCTATTCAACAATGACAGGAAAACTTTAGTATTGCCTTAAAATATACAAAAGACTTTTACACCAGAGGTATACCAGGGTGGTAGGTAGACCTTTGATTTTGAGAAAGTCAACAAATAGTGATTAATTTATTTATTTAAGAACAACCAACAAAACATACACTAAAATACAGGTTAAAGGTTTCATACATCTTTACATTGTATAGTGTTGCCTTAATGAAAAGCTGCTACGGCATGCGTTATATTTAGAAGTAGGAAATGCAGTTACAAACGAATATAACTTGTTTAGGTACATAAAACTGTTAATGGCTACATTAATTCCACATATACATATAATTAATTCAGTCAAATTTGTTCAACGATAGCCAATTAATAAAAAAAATACAAACATTGTCTAAATCTTTATGTAAGCAAGTAACAGAGAGAAAACGACAAGTAGAAACTAGAATTTGTATGATAATGCCTTAAGCAGAGAGTGACATTTCAATATCAACACTAGGATACGATCAACGGGCGCAAACCCAGCTATGCAAGATTGCCACTGAAAAATACCAGATGAAAAAAGTCAAAAACGTTTAGCCCGAACCGGGGATCGTACCCAGGACCTCATGCTCAGCACTTACTGTTGCGACTTGCCAACGAGGCAGCCTGGCATGTTTTTGTAGGTATATCTAATTAGCTCTACGTCTTAATATTTTTTTGCATCAACCCTAATTTACACAAAATTACGCTCCGCTTCTAGAAAGGAACATTTTTTATGTTACAAACAGGTATAATAAATATTGTGTTTACTTCAAAATGTCTTCGAGTGATGCGTGTTGATTCACGTGGAAAAATATAGGTAGGTAGTAAACCAATGTTAACTCTCAAACGCGACGTTTGATGTTGGGAACAGAATTATATGTTACCTCATGCGAACAGAAAAACACAAACACAAAACAATGACTGCTGTTGCTATTCATATCTGATACAGCTTCTTTCTAGATTAGTTATTCTTAATTTTTGAAAGCCATGAAAAAGAACCACAGAAGATAAACCGTAATTGACTGTAACATTAATTACTAAAACTGCAATGGATTTTGTGAATTAATACTTATATAAATAATTGGGTGGGTACTATCTTTTCGAATTCAATGGTGGGTACACTTTGCCAGACCCGGCATTTGGACCCAATACACCATGCTCAGCATTAGTATGTAGCTAACGAACATTAGACCAACGCATACTCGATACTTTTAATAAACATTTAACATTAATTTAATATTAAAGCGACAGGACCTAAAGCTATACTATAATATAAAACAAACTCTGAAGAATTTGTTTCTCAAACAACTTGTTATTTGTTATTCAAACAACTGACCAGTCTACTAAATAGTTATTATTTCGCATTATGTTAGCCCAGTTTTCGAGGAAACATAAGCTATTATACAATACTACGACCCCGAAAAGCTGACAAAACCACGGGGCAAAGTTAGTTACGTCACATTACTCGCTCGCGCTTATGACTTAACTAGTGTAGTTGAGTTCGTTTTGTTGTTTTTTACAACGGGAAGTTTGTATTGGCTTCTGACTTATTTCCACAAAAAGTGCAATGACGTGCAACATCACCGCTTCTGGTGTTTCTTACTTAATAATCTTGTGGACGAACTAGATACGTCACAGAGTCTAGTTAAAAATTATGTAAGTATTGAAACATAAAATGCGGTTGTGCTTTTCAATGAATATCGTGATGTTCCCAATGGAACCTTTTTGCTGTCGAGGTTTACTTTAGAAATATATTTACAAAAACAAATAAAAAATAAACTTTAATAACAAAAATTTGTTATTAAAGTTTATTTTTTAACCCCCGACGCAAAAAGAGGGGTGTTATAAGTTTCACCGCTATGTGTGTGTGTCTGTCTGTCTGTCTGTCTGTCTGTCTGTCTGTCTGTCCGTCTGTCTGTCTGTCTGTGGCACCGTAGCGCCCAAACGGGTGAACCGATTTAGATGCGGTTTTTTTTATTTAAAAGCAGAGTTTCTTGCGATGGTTCTTAGACATAATTCATCAAAATCGGTTCAGCCGTTTCAAGGTTATCAGCTCTTTTGTGTTAGCTACCGTTGCTATTTTAGACGTCTATGGGTATTAACTTTACTTAAAAACATTTATGTGTGTCTTAAAATTTCAAACACCCATGTTTGTTATATTGATAAGCAACATTATGGTGTATTTGGTCTGATACAGCCAGGATATCTAGCAGACTAAAACACTCTTGGGAAAATAACAGCAGATATGTCGTGTTTGGATTCATTTTAACCTGCATTTGATTCTGCACACAATGCACTGATGGCAACAGGATGAGCTGATGCCGCAGCCAGGCTATCCAGCACACCAGTAGGTACTCTCTTGACAAAATAATAGCAGATACCTATGTCGTGTTTGGATTCATTTCAACCAGCATTTGATTCTGCACGCAATGCACTGAAAAATTCTCATAACTGTAAACTCTATAAAACAAAAAATGCATTCAAAATTTTTAAAATAAAAATTAAATTAAAAATTTAAAAAACCCCCGTCGCAAAAAAGTAAAACATTTAAAAACTTAAAAATAACACTTTAGCCATGAAATTTTACGTAACGTCGGGGTACCGTTAAAATAAGTACCTACATACCTAAAAGTACTAGGAACATTCCTTACTTAAGCGGTACCCCGACGTGAAGTAAAATTTCATGGCTAAAGTGTTATTTTTAAGTTTTTAAATGTTTTACTTTTTTGCGACGGGGGTTTTTTAAATTTTTAATTTTTATTTGTTGGTTCCATTGGTAACATCTTGTTGATGAAGACTGCTCAATGTCTCTGGTAGACCAGGAACTTGGGATAAGGGGAAATGACAACCACTGCAAAGGCTTGACAAACAACAACTGAAAATGTATTACAATGAAACCCTTATTTATAAAATAAATTTACAAAATAAGAAGAAAATAAAACCAAAATATTTGTTTCGGTTACAATATTATTTTATTACTAGCTTTTGCCCGCGGCTTCGCCCGCGTGGATGTCGAACTTCCGTCCCCTATGTTTTCCCTTTAAGGGTTGAATTTCCAAAAATCGTTTTTAGTGGATACTTACTCTTCACTAAGAACACCACTTCAAGTTTCATGTCTCTAATACCAGCGGTTTGGGCTGTGCGTTGATATATTATAAATGTAATAATTTTAGCATAATACTTCCGGATAGAATACTTTCAAAGTTGCTCCTTCCGGTATGTATGCATAAAGATTTCTTGAACTACTGACCCGGGAAAGAGCGCCGTACAACTGAAACTAAGATCAACCTGCCCAGGCGTATAGTTTGGATAAAATACCTATAATAGTTTTTGAACTATGCGTGCACATACAGACAGACAGACAGACAGACAGACAGACAAAAATTTTTTTAATCATATTTTTGGGTTCGGTGTCGGTCTAGTAACACCCCCTGCTATTTTTTTTTTTTATATTTTCAATGTACAGAAATTTTACTTCTACAGATTTATTATAAGTATAGAATAGATTAAGACTTTAGTTATACCTATGGGTAGGTAAGTGGGCTCAATATTGTGATTGCTTTTTAATATAAACATAAATAGCGAGTTTTTTGTCTATTGTAAAATTGTTGTAAAACTTTCCAATTGACGTTTAGTTTTTGTTAAGCATTCGTGCTATCTATACATATAATAAGACTGTAAAAAAACTGTGTCTGTACATTGAATATATTTAAAAAATAATAATTGAGGGGGGTTTAGAAACAGTAATAGAGCACGAATCCAAAAAAAAAAGTCTGTCTGTTTGTCTGTTTGTCTGTTTGTCTGTTTGTCTGTTTGTTTGCACACGCTATTCTTCGGAACTACTGGACGGATTTGGATGTTTTTTTTTTTCGTTGTATAGATATTAAGTCTGGGCAACACATAGGCTATAATTTATCCTGGAAACTGGAACACCTGATGCAGAACCGCAACAGACCAGCTAAACTATAGGAGATACAAAAATGGTACCATAGCAAAAATTGTTCCACGTGATGAGCATTTTTTGCTGAGAGAATAAATTTGAAGATCCGTAACACCTGATGCAGAACCGCAACAGACCAGCTAAACTATAGGAGATACAAAAATGGTACCATAGCAAAAATTGTTCCACGTGATGAGCATTTTTTGCTGAGAGAATAAATTTGAAGATCCGGAACACCTGATGCAGAACCGCAACAGACCAGCTAAACTATAGGAGATACAAAAATGGTACCATAGCAAAAATTGTTCCACGTGATAAGCATTTTCTGCTGAGACAATAAATTTGAAGATCCGGAACACCTGATGTGGAACTTCAAGTGCCCAGCTACACTATAACATATATAGGAATGACGTCTTAGCAAGAGTTGTTCAGCCTTATGAGCAGTCGCTGTTGACGTATAAATATCGAAGATCTGGAACACCTGTTGTGGAACTCCAAGAGCCCAGCTACACCATAACTCACATAGGAATGACATCTTAGCAAAAGTTGTTCGGTCTGATAGGCATTTCCTGTTGACTTATAAAAATCGAAGATCAAATACATTTGATATAGAAATTAAAGCTATCACTAATTTCATTGCATATTTATAAAATAACATAAGTACCTCCACGCGGTGAAGGCGGGAACAGTTCAGGGCTGATTTTCGATGACGATGGTATATCATTGAAAATTAGACTCTACTGGCCAAAACTTCCATTTTTTTTTATCGTATAAATATGCCTTCGGGCTTATGTTATTTGAGTGTTTAATTTCCTTTTCTATTTATCTTTGTTACATGGTTGCCTACCCGGTAACGCTGGCAGCAGCCACTTAGATTTTAATTGATCAGGTATCATCACAATAAAACTATAACCATACCTAGAAAGAGGTCAAATCTTTCTCAATGTTCCAAAAGTGCTAAATGATTAAAGATCATAAGATCCCAACAATCTACCAAAGAGCGTTAGGAGGGACTTGATGCTGTTCGACAACATGAGGTTGCAACTCGCTCCGTGGAAACTTCTTGGGATCGCGAAGCACGCCTGCATTCTCAGCGTATTTACGCATCTACCAGGTATCCAGGTCTCTAGACACCAGTGAAGAATATATGACTGACCGCTGATCATGAACATCATGCACTGTCTCGCGAGTTGGAGACGTTCACGGAAAAAGCATGACGCTTGAGTTTTCAGCGTAAATACGCATCTACTCTAGAGATAAGTGGGGGAAGGAGATGCGCGACCGACCGCTGAGCGTGAACGTCACGCAACATATATAGGCTATAATTTATTTTGGAAAATGGAACACCTAAAGTAAAAGAGATATAAAAATGGTGCCATTGCTAAAACTATTCCACGTGAAGAGTGTTTTCTGCTGTGAAACTAAATTTGAAGATCTGGAGCACCTGTAGTGGAACTCTAAAGCCCAGCGACAATATAGCATATACATAATAAAAATGGCGTCTTAGCAAAAGTTGTTAAGTCTGATGGCATTTCCTGTTGACCAACAAAAATAAAAAATCTGGAACGTCTTGGATGGTCTCGCGCATTCCATTGTTTTGCCGTCCCTGGGCTTTTACAATTCGACGTCAGACGTTTCAGATCTTCGATTTTGACGACCCCGTTGTCGCTGGCATAAGCAACAGGATCCGCGTACGAAGTCGCGGGCAGAAGCTAGTGGACAATAAATGAAAATGAAGCAAAAGAAGCGTGTATGGATGTATTTATTTATTTATTTAATACTTGAAGCACACAAATGTACAGACGCCAGCACATCAACCTACCTCAAACTGTCAAATTTAGAGATTTTGAGTAGATTGATGTGCTGGCGTCTGTACATAGGCGGACTTAATGCCTTAGGCATTTTCTACCGGTCAACCTTTAGGTCATGCAGAGACAAACTGTGGATTGTAGCAGTACTGTGGTTTTTGCTTCTATGGAAAATCTAGCTAAGTTGATGGAATTTTATAAATAGGTAATACAATAAAAAACATTGTGTTTTGTGCATTTATAAAATAAAACGAATATGAATCAAATCAACTGTGAATAAAAACTCGGCTTTAAATAAATTGTAAATTATGTTATTACAGTTATACAAAATATTTTTTATAACGTAGGTACCTACACTTCTTAGAATTCTTCGTTGGTATTTCTAACAATATGACGGCAACGCAGCCACACTTTAACAGCAGTAATTTATAAAAATGTCTAAAACCGACAAAGATATATTTATCAGTTTTGCTAACACTGAGATTTCGCTTAAAATAGTGATTTGATGTATGAGATTAGAGCCTTGATGTGATGGCTAGGTAAACATACTGGAACAGCTGCCAGAACGTGCAGAAATGTTCAAGGAAGTTCCACATGAATGTCATCTTTATTTATGTCAAACTAGATTTGTCATAAATACATCTGTATTTACTTGAAACTGCACAAAATCATGATTTCTATGTAACCCAATAAGGTTTAAGTTGAAAGAAGTTGCTTCTTTACTTTTTTAGGAAAATTGTTGATTAAATAATGTTAGAAATAGAATACTCTTTATTGTACAGACGCCAGCACATCAAACTACTACAAACTGTCAAATTTCTTAAATAAATTTTCAATTTTATTGCTAAATCATAAGGTTCAAAATTGATTGGGGAATTTGACAGTTTCGGGTAGGTTGATGTGCTGGCGTCTGTACATCATAATGATGTGCGATTTTGGGAAATGGATATAAGGATATGATATGGGTTTGCCACATTTGATGAAGAGGGCTGTTGTCTCAGTATTGCACCGCGTCAACCAAAGAGTTGGCGGCGCGATTTATGACGGAGTACCTTCACTACAGCGCCAGACAGCATCGCCCTCGCAGAACATAAACCTATCTTTCTGTTGTTACTGATCTCCTAAAGATCGCTAACAACAGAAAATACAGGGTGTTTTTGAAATCGTGGGCAACATTTTCACAGGTTGTTTTACCCATGAATATGATCAACTTTCATTATGGGACCAACTCGGAAATTGCGAAAAAAAATCAGCTTTTGCATACAACAGCTTAATACCTAATCGACTAAAATGTATGAAACAGCTGATTTAATTTTCGCAATTTCCAAGTTGGTCCAGCCTGTGAAAATGGTACCCACGATTTCAAAAACACCCTGTATAGTCACGGTTGATCTTATAACATATAATACAAAAGACCGTCAAATTACTTCAATAAAAATTGTCAAGTTACGTACCTAGTCTTTAGAACCCAAACAAAATCTTAGTAAAGAAAAAGACAGTAAATTTGAACATGGGTATTATGAATTTTATTTTATCTAGGTATATAATTTAAATTTAAAAGTACAGTGAATTTTATATGAATTACAATTGAATGAAACCTACACAACATCACAACTGTATTCCCGAAGGGTTCCGCATAGGCATAACAGTAAAGCTAGACCTAATTTATGCTGTCAGTCTTAAAGACCTAAATAATTTATTTAAATTTATAATTATATCCTTTCTGTACAGACAAATATTTTAATTAATATAATTATGATACTTTTCGTATGAAATGACGTCTTTGAAGTTCTTCTCGCGTCAATCAACTGTTCTGCTTTCTGTGTTTAGATATAAATACCTAATATTTAATGTTCAAACGAGATTGAATAGAAAATATCTAAGTGTTAATTTAATTATGTTTATAAAGTGTTGAAAATTAGAATTTTCTTGGAATTCAAAACACTTCATGATTATTTTCTGTTCGAGATATTAGCGTAAACATAAGAAGAGTTTTTTTTTATCCAAATAACATAACGTCACGCCTGTAATCCCCGAAGGGCTAGGCAGAGGTGTACCTGGTAGTAGTACACCCACATTTCGCCAGTTATGTTTAAGTCCCATGTAATAGGGGGCGAGCCTATTGCCATCAATCGGGCACAAATCCAGACTCCGGGCTGCTACTGAGAAATTCTAGATAGAAAAACTCAATAACACTGCCCGACCTGGGGATCGAACCCGGGACCTCATGCTCAGCAGTAGCGAAATAAAACGTTACGTATAGTAGCGTTATCCAAATAAATCAATTAATAAATTCTTTGATATAATACTAATCAACTAGTTTAGTGTCGCAACATTGAACTGATAATAATCGATCATAAACAAAAGATAAAGCCATTTGAATAAAAAATAAGTTCTGCGGTAAGACTTAGGCAAGACATTTCCTCGATTCGACTAGGTCAACCAACTTTTTTACAATGTAAAAGTTAAAACTGGTGCTTAGACACTTGATTTTGACTTCCTTATATTAAGAATAATATTATTAAGAGTGCGTAAAATAACAGATATAAAATCCATAATCTGCCGAGCCTTTATTCAACTACTTATTTACGTTAGGGTCAGCTTTTAGTCTAACCGGATGCAGAAAATACTAGTGTTAACATGAAGCGATTTTCTATCTGATCGCCACAACCAAACATAAAAAAAAAACATTCGACAGAAAAAAATACTTAAAAATAAACAATGCTAGTTCCTACAATATGCAACGGAAACCGCTCAATAACAATAACAACAGCACTAATAATAAATAAAAAAAAACAATTGACACACGCAGTCACGTCTCGCATTCCGTGTAGGGTGCACCTCCGTTTGGCTAGAGTTTAATTGCAAGTCAAAACCGAGCTACTTACTTGGTACCTAACTTATAAACTCATGCACCTTAGTGCTAGTACAAAAAGTGAGGCAACTAAAACAGAGCCAAAATTGGCGGCCTTGCTAGGTGAGCCGTGTCAGTAGGTACTTAAAGTCACGTTCCATTGTACACGGCTCGCGAGTAAACACATTCGGCTCACGCACACAATGATAGTATTGTGGCTACACGGATTTGCCCGTGTTTTGTACTAAACGCGGCTTGTTTGTGTTATTATTCTAAACATATGCGCATACGGCACAGCTCAGTGCTCATTATATTCTCCTGCTTTACATCAATCAATCAAAGAATACTTAAACAGAAGTGTATTTTTGTTGTCACTCAAAAGATTATTGAACTTCAACTAAATACAAAAGCAATGAACATTCACTTCATGCTCAAAATGAACAGACAAATCTTTGAGAATAATATCCTTTCATTCATAAAATTAAAAAGAAAAGCAAAGCGATCACAAACTGAAATGTTCACATAAACTTGCAACTGTTATTGCACTACAATTCTCAATCCTAACACAAAGACATAAAGCTGAAATTCAATGGGCTGCAAAGGTAACAGGTTATTTTATGCCATAGTAAATTGTACAATATATCAGTATAACAATTTGTACGAGAATGTAATGCAGAATGATGTTGTAAAATAAGAGCGTGTAAAGAGCCGGATTATACTAAATGTGTGCACAGTAAAATATATCCTGTAAATGTGTAGCAAATTTTCAAACACGTAATTGAGCTGGAAAATTACATAATCGTAAATTCCTGTCTCACTGGAAGCGTGGTTAGGTATCAAGCTTCCAGACTAACAAGAATTTACCATTCATATTTGCATTTGTATTCAGATACAATAAATTACTGTAACACACTAAAACATAATTCAAATCTGGCTTTCCTAAACCTAAATCATCCATAACTTTGGCTCATCATTAGTTTAGCTGTTTAGCCTTTTCCCAACAATGTTTTTAGTTAACATGATGAATCAGAATTAAACATGAAACTACTACATGTCTCTCTTCTGTATCCTAAGTACTAGCTAAAGACTAGCTATCAGACTTTCTGCCTAGACGTAACGACTGTCAAAGTTTTGCGAATGACTGCCGCGGCTTGACGTATTTTTGAGGTACGGAGTGTTCATCTTTGGATCAACCTCGCGCAACGTAGCTTAACCTTCCATTACGGGCTTGTCTCATATTGAACAGTAACTCAATAACTACACTTGGAATCGAGGCAGACCAAAAGATAGTTGCTAAAATTATTTTGCATTGCTTGAGAATATATTTAAAGCGCATTTCTCCACTAATTTGAATACAAAGACAACAGAAAATTTCTTTACACATAGCAACATACTAAAAGGATTTCTACATAAAAGGTGTAAACAAAAACAAATCGCGGAAATCCTGGAACACACTTCAAAACGCTTATCTTCGCCGCTTCATAAAATCCGCTGAAAGTAATTGTGTAGATACCTTACGCTTGCTTATAAAATGCTTGATGCTTATGAAACGAGCAAACATTATTTATTTACGCGAATGTATTGTTAGATCTTTGAGAATTTCAGAAACTCACGATTGTGCATATTTAATAGCAGAGACAGATAAAGAGATAAAAAGCGGAATATGATGTAATCTTTTTGAAGACATATCTTGTGTTTAGATGTAAAAGAAATGGTTATAATTGGGGACATGTCGTTAAAAATGTATCGGCGTTCTTACTACTTGTTATAATAGGGATTTCTTTGTTGTGTTTTCTTTGATTTATGATTCTTTTGGGACATGGTTGATATATTAAATTTTATTAATTACAATTTTAAAGTGCTGTCGTGTTCATTGATATTTCATCGACAAGAGAATGGAACTAAAATTAAAGAGATCGGTGATTTGTAAATCATTTTTAATTCAACACTTATATTGCATGTCAACAATATTCAACAATTAGTTCATGCAATCTTTTCTAAAACCAGAAATTAGGGATGTAAATTCACTAAATAACTTTAGCAAATGGAGGGTGGAAGGTGATTTGACACGCATACAGATTGAATGGGTCAATACTTGATTTTGGTTCACCCAGCACTTGCTTACGCTTAATTTTCCGTATTATTCTGGGAGGGGACGCCCAAGAAGAACATACAAATACCTTATTGGTGACGCTCTTCGGAAAATTTTGGTGCGTTTAACTTGTCTGAACGTAAACGGAGCAAAATAAGTTTGTGAGAATTGTAGCGGATAGTGCTCTGTAGTTTCTGCCTACCCAAAAGACAACGGGGTTTGTTTGTATATTAATGTTTTCTGATGTCTTTTTTATTAGAATTATAATAACGCTGGGTCCAGAATCATGTACAGAGGCCAGCACTTCAAGCTACCCCAATGTGTCAAGTTTCTTTGTTTTGTATTCAACTTTATTGTAAACAGAATAAGGTTCATGTTCATGTCACTTGTAACCTGTACGATCCATTCAAGTTACCACACTGTATAAGAGCATATCATGCAAATTCTAGCAACATACTACGATCGATTTGGGTCACACTGACGGCTGTCGGTGAGACTAGATGAAAAATTTCATTCCACGGAGGCTTAAATACGAGACACATTACGAATGGTTTACGTGCCCATTTGAGGTGAAATGCTGTTGAAGATCTATTTGCTATCACCTAGCTTTCATGATCTTTAGGTTTGTTGTTTACACTACTTTCTGGTTGATTTTAAATAAGATAGTTAAATTATAGTTTGCTATAGTCCATTTGAAATAAGAAAAGAAATCTAATCAAACCGTTTTACAGTCCGATCAACCGATTTTAACTTCCTATTTCGTAATATTAGGGATGGCATTATGAGCAATGACGCTGTTTCCTGCAGCTGCCCTTTGCTACCAACGTAATAGAACTCAAAATCGGTTGACGGGCCTGTAAAAAAGGTTTATTAATTTTTTTTTTCTTATTTCAAATGGACTATAGTGACTGACTAGTTGACATTCTTTTACATTTTAACGGCAATAGCTCAATAGCTAAGGCCTCAGACAGGCGATCGAGAGGTCTTGAGCTCGATCTCCACCTATTGCACTGCTGACGTCAACTTGCTCCTAGCACAAGCATATTTAGCTAAGTAAACAGTACTGCTGTAATGTGGGGATTCCCCGAAGAGTAAAGTAGAAGTGTACGTATAGCACACCTTAATTTTGTCTATATTTCTACCTATTGAGTGTTACAAAAAAAAAGCGGAAACGTCCCCTTGGCATCAAGCTACGAATTTAATTTCTCCAAATCTGTCATGTAGTCGTGACGCGTGGCGTGCTGGACACATTTTGGATTGTCATCTATACATGACAATGGCGGTCAAAGAATTGAGTAATAAGGAGCGAACTTATAGCCATTAACCGAGCACAAGTCCAGAACCCCGGGTTACAGAACAATTCCCACCAGGATCCTCCTCGTTTAAAGTAAGTAACAATACATCACAATTTTACCTACGAACGTAAAACTTTCAATAAGTGCTCTATAACAAAAGCTAGTGCTGTAAACAACATAAATCATTCAGACAATAACCACGTGGCACTTTTAGAGTAGTGTTGTACACAGAGCATGGAATCGCATTACCGGCAGAGTGTACAAACCACCATGATAATAAAATTCATGGCGCCAATATTTCGTTGAGCGCAAAATTTCTGCCACTGACGCTGATTGTCTTCACCGTGTTTTTGCCACCGACTTTTGAAATTAAAATAATGATAATAATAATACTGTTTTTATATCTTTTTTGTATCAATATTAAAAAATATAATTTATATGTATGTACAAAAAATAAATGGAAATAATAATAATAATACATTTCATTGCAGGCGAGATATATTTATAAATTATTACTTGAAAACTAACACGCACTAGCGCTGCTCTGTAGAACTTGTCCGCGGAAGCGACGGAACACCATGTCCTGAGGCCAGAAGTTTTCATCCATGACGACGGGCAGAAAACAATTCGGAACGCGTACCACAAACGCCTTATAGTTGTCGTTGAATTAAGACCCTTACACATATGCATGTACCATGACATCCATACTCAGGCCACATGCTGTAAGACTACAGTTACTATTTAAACAATATTTATAGAGCGGGCTTTTTGGGGGACTGTTTTATGTAATCTTCACGTTTAATAACTGCTGATCCTCAGACGAATTTAAATGAATGACTTTTGATTCAATTTGATTAGTTTCTGTCATGACCTCCAGGTGAACTATAGAAACATTTTCAAGGATTAACTTGAACATAAAGTTATCTCCGACTCCGACGATTTTGAAAAAGGGTGTTATACGTAGGTCGCGAAGCGAAATGAAACCTGAAATTGATAATAACTTAAAAGGTACTTAAGGAAAGGCGAATAAAAATCACGAGAAAATTATTATACATGCATACATGAAAAAAAAAACGTTACAAATGCATAACCTCCTCTTTTTTTTGAAGCTAGTTGAAAAGTTATAGAGAAAGAGAAGAGCATTTATGTACCTTTGTTATATTTGTGACATTTCCGAGGATAATGTGTCAAATGCCATTACTTTCACTCCATCTAGAAATGCGTATCAGCTTGACTGCTTTACAAAAGACTGAGTGTCAATCAATCACTTAGATACGTCTGGGTGGCATTAGGTGGCCATTTTATTATTTCTACTCTCTTCTCTTATTTGTCATAAGTTATGACGAGGTATACACGTCATTCATAGTATTCATAGATAACAGTCTGTAGGTCCTAGCAGAATATCAGTGCTGTATATGTTTTTTTTTAATATCGCTGCTTTATGCTGGAAATAGGCCTTTTTGGCATCGCACGCTATGTATACTTAGTTCTGTTATATTTTTGTCGTTTATGCCCCAAGCGTGTCCTTCACTATTTTTTAAATACTTTATGCAACCTTTGAGTGACGTAGTATAAAGGTTCAAAACAACAAACAACAAAACAAACACACAAAAAACAAAGACAAAGATAGCAATTATACGTAATTATTATTATTATTGTTTCATTTTAATTCATATGAATGGTGTAGAAAATGCCGCATCTCACAACGGCGGTGGTTTACATAATCTATGTGAGTATACAAGCCATATATTAACGGCACTCGTAAACAATTAGTTTAGAAGCGCCGAGAAGTAAGTGGGCTTATGTAGTTATGAATTAAATGGTGATGAATGATACTAATTACGTTGGTAGATTGTTTTGTTAGTTGCAACACAGTGTGCTTTTACAGGAAAATTCCTATAAGTAACAAATATTTCTAACTGTTATGAAATAATTTGAAGTATTTGTCCTTTAATTTATCGTTTAATTAGATTTTTTTGAATTAGATTCATTATCTGCCTAGCCTTCTCCCAACTATGTTGGGGTCGGCTTCCAATTTAACCGTATGCAGCTGAATACCAGTCTTTTACATGGAGCTACTGCCTGTCAGACCTCCACAACCCAGTAACTGGGTAAAATGATACCCCTTAGTTAAACTGGTTGTCAGACTTTCGGGCTTCTGACCACAAGTAACGACTGTCAAAGATCTACAAATGAAAGCCGGGACCAACGGCTTAACGTGCATTCCGAGGCACGTTGTAGTCTTGGTATGCAATAAATGGTCGCCCATCCACGGACCGACCTCGTCAAGCGTAGCTTAACCTTCGATCGACCCATGCGGCTGGTAGAATTTAGCCACAAGCTCCTCGAATCCAGTCTTAATTAGATTATTGGGTAAAATGAACTGGTACTCCGACGAAATCTGTGTCATCATCATCTGCCTAGGTTTTTCCCAGCTATGTTGGATTGTCTTCCATATTATGCAGATGCAGCTGAATACAATAGTTTAACTTGGAGAGACTGGCAGTCTGACCTCCACAACCAGTTTCTGAGTAGCACTCACCTTTACCTTTACCTATACCCCTTGGGTATAGGTAAAGAGATCTCTCTGTGGTCACTGTTGGCGACCAGCTACCAAACTCTTTCATAATTTTTCTTTTTCTTCTTTTTTGCTTAGAAGTTTTGCTGTTTTGTTTTTTAATGAAAATATCAGTCTGTCAAAATATGAGCTGCTGTAATAAACCAAAAAGCTGAACTTGTGGATTTTATTCTAAAATTGATCCTGTTCTCAACAGTCACAATTCTATTAACAGTACACCCAAGCTTCGGAAGCTTTCCTACACCCAGATTCTAAACCACAAAAATATCATAACCAAAGCTATTCTGAAACAAACGGTAACTCAAGTATAAAACGAGCCACCTAATCTCAGTCAGACATTGAGTGATTGATTGACACTTTGTGTTCTGTGAAGCAGTCACGCAGGTGACGCTTTTCTAGATGGAGTGAAAGTAATTCCAATTGGCATTTATATCTTGGAAAATATAACGAGTAATTACTTAGAACATAGGTATTATGTTCTAGTATATAGTGTTAAATATAAAAGGTCTCACTATGCTCTGCTTTGCAAGGCGTGGAAAAATGTAACAAGTCAAATTTATTAAACTTTCATGAAGTTTTTATGAAATTGACTTATGTGAAGTCGAGATATTATTGTAAGAGGATATTTCAGAAATAATTTTGTTTATTTTAAAGTTACCATCTTAATAATAAAAGTTTAACTAATAAATATTTATTTAACAAGTACTACTATTATTAATACAGAGAGCCCTTGCTATCTCAAGCCTATGTGTCATTTAAAAGTTCCAGTTTCAAAAATATTTTTCCATGGAGATTCTATTACGAAAATATAGCCCGGTAATCCATATGACAGCAACGTTGATGAACAACCAATGTGTACAATGGACAAACCAGTCGCCACCATCATCTGTCACAGATGACGTTTCCTGTCACTCTCTACGTAGAATTTATTATCGGAGTATCCATTTTGTTTTTTTTTTTACTTTTTTTGTAAAATTTGGTTATGATAAAGTGATATCATTTTGTTTTGAATGGATTTGTTTGTGTTTCAGCATAGGCTAATTTTTATTTATGAGTAATAACAGCCAGTGGATGTGTAAACAATCAAACATACCGTGCTTCGGACAGCATGTATAACCGTTGATCCTAGCTTTCATTTGTAGATCTTTGACAGTCGTTACAAGTGCCTAGTCTGAACGTCGAACCACGAATGACTGACATCCAGTTTTAACCAAGGGGTATCGCCTATACCTTTATACCTAATCACTATAGGTAGTCGTTCTCTGTAAAACACTCGTGCTCAGCTGCGTCTGGTAAAAGACTAGGCAGGTGATGTCGGCGCATGCGATCGTCAATTTCTTTATTATCCTGCTCACAAAATTGCAAACGTCAACTTTCAACTCATCAGCAAACAAGTCCATTCCAGGGTTCCGCGGGGCATTTAGAATTGTCAACATACGCGATATAGGGGATATAAATGTTTAGGCACTTCACACTCCAACTGACTACCCACTCTCTGTGTCCTGGTAGACACTAATTCCATGAGCTACCTGCATAATAATTCCCCTTTTTTATTAAGTCCATCCAAAGGTTGTTATATAAAGATGCAAGTTTATTGGCAAATTAACATTTTGTTATTCTCAAATAAAATCTCAAATCTTTATTGCATTCTTCATTAGGTTTCAGTGTGTAGTGTACGTCTAATGTTTAATTCACGTGTATCAATCAAATTGAGCTAATTAGTGGCTTAGTTTGATTGATGAGTCTAAACTAATTTGTGTAGCTAAATGTACTAGCAATTCAAAATTGAGTGTGTGTCAATGGTGTGCAACTTCTGGGTCAGGAATGAAATTAAAAAATAACTATACAGTTGTCTGACGACCAAAAAGTGTGAGGTCCTGGATTCGATTTCAAGGTGGGGCAGAATTCTGTTGAGCTTTTCTTTTTCCACTAGGATATTTTTCAATACCAGCAAGGAGGCTGAATTTCTGCCTAGTTAATTATAATAGCAACAAATAGGCTAACATTACAAGGGACTTAAAACTACTTACTACCATTAACTGGCGTAATGTGGATGAACACTTCTTCCTTACTTTTCGGAGAATTCATTCATTGACATTGACTTCTTTTGCACCAAAGCAGGCACAGTTCGGAAGCACTTAACAAATTTTTTGAACAACCAGCACCTTCTTTACACTAGAAACTTTTAATATTATTGTTTGTTAGAGTTGCTAGGTTAGTACCTAGTGTAGGACCAAAATCTGGTTCTTTTTTCTGTCATTATAGCTACCTACTTGTGGAAGCTTGTAATTAGCAATTTAGTTATTTACTATTGTCATTATGTTGATATTAGTCTGTAAGCTCTCCTAAAATTGTAAAAAATAAAATAAATAAAATTACAAAACAATCGTGAAAATCTAGGTGAACTGAAGTGAAGTGAGCTGTCATCTAATTAAGTCACTAATGCTAGGGATTGACAGCTCTATTTGCCGTTGCTGCACCTACATTTGTACTGGGTGACTTTTATAGAATTGCAATACCTACAGCTTTACACAATGTTACGTTGTGTGTTACTGAGTTAATTTTCTTCCAACCATGTTGGATGTTAGTAATCATAATGCCAATAGCAGTCCGTGTTGTAAGAGTTCCGAGTTGAGCCCACGATTTCGGACTGATGCTTGCTTGTCTGGTCCCCTCACATCTGTGTGGTTCTTTTCTCAAAATACAATTTCAGACACTAACCTGCATGGTTCTTACATGATTTGACGAAGATAATGTCTGGACTTTAAAAAAGACTGTGACCTCTGAGTTTCTTCTCAGAGTAGTTAAAAAGAGAAACACCGACGTCACCTTCTAGTTAAAAAATGACATCTGAAAGTATTTGTATGAACTTACATATTAATTACAGAAAAAAATATAGAAAAAGAGTCTTATATGGAAAAGCTGCTAATTTATCAAACATTTTTCCCTCGTATTTCGTAAAATTCTCTCTTAACAAAAAGGTGTATGCTCCCTGCAGCGTGGCCGCCGGCTATTTACGTACGTCTACTCACGGAAACGAGCAGGAGGCGATAGTGTGGCAACCACTAGGGTTGCCCACTGCGAGGCTATGATTAATGGCTATGGTAACATTTTTTGGAAAAACATTTTTTGAGGTAGGTAACGTGTTTGTGTATGGGTAAGATTTAGGGTAATGCAAGTAACGTTTGAGTATATTCTTAAGTTTGCTTTGCTAGGTTTTTAAGTGTGAATGAGTAGGTACTACAAATTATACAAGATAAAACTAATGAGTGAACTGCAGTTTAATATTTAATGCTTCTAAATGATAAGCTGTAAAAACAGTTAACGTTTTATCGTGTTATAAAGCTGATATTTAGATAATTTGCTGAATAATCTTGATCAATTAAAAAAAATAAAACACTTTTTTCAATTCCTGATGAATTCAATTGTGGAGTTAAATGATAACTACACCATGTTGTTTTAGACATCAAGACTAAGTTTTAGATTTTCTGTAGTAAAACATTCTAATTAAACGATTCTTTCGAAATCTATATAAACAAATAACAATAAAGATTTTATCTGCAAGTTTTCTTATGGTTATGAAAACTAAAGTTCTTGAAGTGTAATAGTACTCATTGATCGTATCATTACTTGTAAAAACAGCCAATCAGACAAAACATTAAACGTGACACATACCTCCAATTCCAAATTCAAACTTAACTAATACAGACCACAAAGCAATCGTAAACCTAATCCAATCACCAATAAAAATACCACAACAAGCCATAACTTCTAATTTACATACAATCTATGGGACAACCCTGGCATTGACATTGCATCTATAATGACGTTTGACGAGGACAAATGACACTTTAATTGCAATGGTGTCGTCTTACGCAGTCCGATGTCCAGCGACGTCCAAATTAGTTACGGGACCTTCAACAAAGTATTTGGATGTTTCTTTCGAGATAAATTTCGTTAAACAAATAGCTGTAGGTCAAGGTTGTCTTAGAGGCTTGATTCAATACGACATGGTAATTAAAGTAATGTTAGGAGATCATCTTCTGACCAACTAGTTCCTCACTATGTTGGGATCGTTCCAGCCTAGCCGCGACACTAACCACTGTTTTACCTGGTGCCACTGCCTCCACGACCCAGTAACTGGGTAACACGATATTCGTGGGTTGAATTAGTTGTCAGACTTTCGTTCGCCGTCATCTTAGTAGTCACCTTCTTCCTAGGCATTTAAACTTTCACATACTCCAGCTGCCGTTTTCTCTACGCTTGTAGAGGAAACGACACACATTATCAGACGCTCTCTCTCACACACACACACACATACACGCGCACACACACACACCCAACCACACCCACTCCCCACTCTCACACTTCAGAATCATACTCAACACTTATAACATGATCTTAATTTCTTAGCATTATTAATGTCTTTATCATGATGATAAATTTCCACACAACTTCTCAGCACTTTTAGTTGTTATTATTTAGAGTTTAAAATAATTTACTTCTCATCGTTTAAATCCCACAAAAGCTACACAAATAAATTTTGTACATCTACAATAAGAAACAATAGTTCTCATTGTAAATTATGAGCTTACAAATAAGTAACAGTTCGTGGAATAAATGGACGTAAATGTACACCCACAGATTCTACGCCATCATTCATTCAACAATCAACCATTAAAACGAAGCGGATATCTATAGTTAAACTGGAAAAAGTACAGCAAAACATTTAATATGTCGTTAGTTTGTTTGGGAGACTGCCAAGTCATTCAATTGTAGTAATTGTTTAATTCAAGTGTTTCCTTCCGATTTCGCAATACATTCGCTGTCCCGAAAATATAGTAAAACAGAAAAAAAAACAGTAGCCACATAAGATAATATATAGGTATTGAAAAAAGCTTGTTACAAAATAATAACAGATGCTCCGAATGTTTACCTACACTTGCCGCGGTCTTTACGTTGATGGGTAACTATCGAAAACTTAGTGAGACTTCACTGTGCCTGGTTAAGCACGTTAAGTAGTGGATCGCAGCCGTCATTCGTAAGTCTTTGAAGGTCGTTACAGCTAGTCAAAGCCCGAAAGTCTGACCATCAGTTACAATCTCTGGATTGAAGAGTCGTTATGTAAAATGCTAGCTGTTTTAGTATGCGAAATTAATTGTCTGTTATTGTTCCTAGAGAAGCAATGTCTGAAAATTGCAGCTTCCTTTCAGACTGCCATTTATAATATAGGTACTGAAAAAAAGCAATTTATTTGACCAAGGCTAGGGACTAACAAAACGGGATTTAATTAGTGCTCCAATCATCGAGGCATTAACTTTCAACAAAGACATTCAATACCTATAGACCGGACATCACGAACAAAATTTTCGTCCGAAAAAGTGTGTCCTGCTGGATACAAGTCTATGAGTTTTTTGTAGTACGCTCCGCTGCCGCTCCAATATTCATATATTATTCTAGATGGCGTTACTGAGACCTGGGATCAAATTTTTTCTATGACATTTCCTTGACATGCCCGCTCTATAGTATTTTAAATCTCTTTGACTTTCAATATCTTCATAATTATAGTTATGTGATAAGTAAGTAGGTACCTACAGCTAACATCAATTCAAAATTTAATTGAATTTCATTTAAATTCAATCATATTACATGGGACTTACTACACATAATCTACCTACTTAAACATAATCGACAAGATGTAAGTGTGTTACGGGTACACCAGAAGGCCAATTTTCGTAATTAAAACGTTTGAAATCTAGTCATAATCTCAACTCAGTGACAATCAATGTCAAAAAGTATGAAAAATAAACAGATTGAGACTGGCTTGTATGCATTGTTTTTAAACAATAGTGAGTGTTACCTCTCTGTACCTAACCTTCTAGGCATTACTCAGATGTTATAGTCTTGTACTCATAGACTAGCTAAAAGCATGAATCTCAATGATTATAAATGGCCAACACACACAGAGGTACACAGCAAGTATTATGGTTATTTTAATGACGTTAGGTACAAAACATTTGTCACGGCAAATAATTACACATAAATCATTGTAATGGTGGACACGGCTACATTAGAATTAATTGATAAACGAGGCCGTCACTGCATTTTCCAGCCCACCGCCAGCTCTGTGTTTCTTTGTTTTCATTATTCTCTCTTGAATATCAGTACAACAAGTACTTTTATAATTTTGTACACAATTAAGTTCCTTTTATTCTTTATTATGTGTATATCAATGCCTTACTAATGTGAAATATCATCGTATCATCTGACTGCCTTTTCCCAACTCTATTGGGTCGGCTTCTAGTTTATTTGTAGCTAAAAGCCTTGTTTGTCTTGTCTTGTGTTAATTTAGACAAAGCTTTGGCTATTAAAATGCATTGGCTGTCATTTAGAATGATCCGCCCTATCCCCCCGTCCTAGTAAAAAACTGTATCATGAGCGGATAGTGTTCCTCGTCCTCCGAACAGCATAATTTCCACAAGTCGCAAGAATATGATAGAAAATGTTGCAGGTTCGTTAAAGAAAGTCTTTACATTTTTAACCGACTTCAAAAAAAGGAGGAGGTTCTCAATTCGACGGTATGTTTTTTTTTTATTTTTTTGTGTGTTTGTTACGCGATTTCTCCCCCATTTGTGGACCGATTCTCAAAATTCTTTTTTTATTTGAAAGAGTATACTCCCGAGGTGGTCCCATTTTAATTTGGTGAAGATCTGGTGCTGATCTTCGGAGATATACAATGGAACTCTTCAAAAATAGACGGCTAATCTGTCGTGATTGCTGGAATCGCTTGGATATTTATTGTTTATACAACATCATGACGTATCATCACGCCTGTATGCTCTGAGGGGTACGCAGATGTGTATAATATACCTAGATTTCGACAGTTAGGTATGTTAAGTTTTATTTATTAGGGATAAGTGGATAACCCTATTACCATGACATGTATTGTTAACAAATAACAATAAAAAAATAAATTCATGGCAAATATTTGTATGGGAACAACTAAAAATGGAAAAATAAAAATCTTTTTTGCAAAAAATAAAACTGACTTAAAAAAACACTAGCGGGTGTAAAATAACTCTAAATTCGGAAGTCGGTGGCCCATCATGAATAAGACAAAACCACCAAAGCCACAGACTTCCTAATTTAGAGTTATTTTACACCCGCTAGTGTTTTTTTTAAGTCGGTTTTATTTTTTTGTTTTAATAACATCAGGTATGTGAGTATGAGTCCTAGTTTGCTGTTGTGTTCTGTTATTGACTGTGTATCTGTGTTTAACACAAATTTGTGTATGTGCATGAGTACTTGTAAAGTAGATACGGGATATAAGTTTTGGATGAGGAAGTCATAAATTGTCGCTCCATGAAGCGATTGTTGACACTGGCTTATGACATACGCAACCCCAGAATCCTTGGATGAAACGGGTTGTAATTTTATTTTATTTTTCAAATTTTGGAAAACTTACCTACGGCTAGGAAAATACAGTTCCTTATTATAGTTTGGAACATTTTTAAGGCAAATTACAAGTTTTAACAATTGAACACAAAAGAATGCAGTATGAATCGAATTATTATATGAACTAGCTGAGACAATTCTTGATAGCTTCCTTTAGCCCTCGTTTGAACTGCCAGGCATTTTAATATAAGAATACTCAATAATTGGAATGTGAAGATAAAAATAAACGCCGTTTAAAGAATCTTAGGCAGCGTATTTTTAGTCGAGATATTAACATGAAAATAGATATTAATTCCCAAAGATATTTGAAATCACATTTCAGCTCTTATTTCCGATGTTTGCTAATCAACTTTATCTTGATAAGGAACCAATTATTATTCTAAGAAAAAACTATAGTAAAGTTACATTTAGTAACTTCCTTTATCTTTGCTGAATAATTAAACGTAATGGTTTATTGATGGCATAAGTTTACCTTTTGTTTTTCTGTTTTGTAATGCTATTATGATGCGTTGCATCATATGGTTTAGAATTCATTATAATAATATTCTAAATGATCAGCTGATAGTTGTGATACGCCACTTTTTCATTTCAGAAAAAAAAAAAACACCGGTTTATGGTGAAACGTTTGTCATGACTATCTCATGTAGCTTTGCCGTTTAAAAAATGCTTATCTCATATTATTTTATTTCTTTTTTTGCCAGACCAAACTGTGCATTGTCTGTATTCTCATATTTCTCATGTCTGAAATGATGATTAACCAAAATCATATTTCAAACCTTGGTTCTAAGGTCTAAATTTCAAAATCTAACCACAGCTACAGTTTTAGTTAAAACCTCCGTTCCTCATGTTTCACCGTAAAACGCACCACCCTGTTTCTACTTGTTTTTAATTACTTTACCTTGAGTTAACTAAACACAACCTAAATTCTGGGTACTACACCTTCCCTTCATAAACCAAGGGCCGCCATCTTGAATTTCAAGACCCTTTCGCAATAACAAACTCTAAACAATCATTTTATAGACGCCGATAAGGGCGAAACGTCAAAACTTACAGGTTAAAGTACCTATATACTTATAATTGGGTCAAGGGACCACAGGACGAGACTAGGCTTGATGTAACGGTGTTGCCAGCCACAAAATAAAGTAGCTATGATATGAAGAAATTGCCTTAAAGTTAAGGGAAACTTATTGTCAGCCTCGATGGTCTTGTGGTCGTAAGTGCTGATCAGTATGAGGTTTTTGATTTGATTACAAGATAAAAAAGCTATTTAATACATTTTGTCGTCTACGTTTACAGAAATGTATTGCACAAGACATCTTATAAACGCTTTTGAAAGGAAATGCATAGCTAAGCGACCAACTGATTGCTTTCACGATTGATTAAATACTCTATAATTTATAATATTATTCCGTATTCAGGAATGTTCGCAAGATTAATAGTGAAAAGAAAATATTCTTTAAGACTAGACTAAATTTCTAGCAAACTTGGTACTCTACGACTCGCCTAGGAAGACAGGTGACCGTTATATTTTATCCTTTGAAAGTGTTACAAAAAAAAATTGTTGTGCAATAAATTAGAAGAACATAATGTTTTGGTTGTTTATCTAAATCAATGAGGTTAAAGATGGGCGGAGAATATCAAAGAAAAACTGTGACACCATGTCTCAGTACGCCATCCAGAATAATATAGCAATATAGGCGCATAGGCGTTTAGAGCGTATTGCCAATCTTTTTACTCGAGCGGACTGTGGGTTCGGTATACGCAACGAGCCTACAACGTCCTGCGTATACAGTATATTAATGCCTTCAGAATGCTGCTGAGGCTGCCGCGCCGCTGTAGTGCGTCGCTAATGTTCGCAAATGCGCGTGTTGACGGCTTCCAGGCGATAATGCGTAAGAAAGTGGCGTCACTATTTGAAATACTGCGCGGTAGCACCAACAGCATTTTGCAAGTGATTGCTTCCCGCCATGACTGTCCCATAAAGGACACTGGGTGGGAATAGTTACGGGAAGATTGTAGTGGTTTTTATTTAAGTTGATTGTATTATATACCTACTAACATAGATCTTAACCATATTGTTACTAACACGTTTATGGATTTCAGTCTGAAATTAATTGATACCGCGGACACCGGTGTCCTCTTAGTGTTTAATTAATTAAACTCATCGATTTGTGTCCACCCGGACACAAGTATTGAATGAAAAGGAGAATGCCAATTTGTGCCCCAAAGTGTACAGAGATCATTGTAATACAAATACTTATAATAAAATAAGATACGAAATTTAGAAGATAACTAACATTCCATACCAGACGTGGAAAAAACTCACAATAAAAAGTATCTTTCTTTTTATTTCACTTGAAAGTACCCTCAACATTGCCATATAATATTAACAAAGCGCAAAACAGGGAAAAACTATCTTAACACATACCTGGCCTAAAATGTTAAATATTTGTAAGTTAGCGCAACTTAAAACGTAATACATTATTATTAGTGTTTTATGTTTTCTTATCCATAAATCGAACTGTAATATTGTTAGATTAATAGTTTAAAATAATCTGAGCATTCATATATAACATTATTTTACTTTTATTTTGGCAACACAAGTCTTCGATCAAACGTCAAATGTCATCATGTCACAAAATATTCTGTCTACAAATGATACTAACCAAGTACTAACCATAATAGATTTACTTTGAAAAATAATGCCCTCCCAGTGCTTTATAACGAATACACTGTGTATATTAATGCCTGGATCAGATATCTAAACATGTTTATACCTTAATGTTTACAATAAACATAAAAACACTTTAGCCGGTAGGTACAAAAACGGTTTCTTTAAACCTTTATAACTTTTGTCCACGACTGCTGAGCAATATGCGCCTTTTCTACTTTTGTTGTAGAAGATCTTTACTATTAAATTACATAGATTTCATTTATGTACAGCCTGGGGCACAGGTTCATACAATTTTTGGCATTGTCTTTTTGTTCATGATGTGCTGTCTATAGTAATTATTGAATGTCTTTGATCTAAATCAAAGACATTCAATACCTATAGACCGGACATCACGAACAAAATTTCGTCCGGAAAAGTGTGTCCTGCCGGACACAAGTCTATGAGTTTTTTTTTTGTACGCTCCGCTGCCGCTCCAATATTCATATACTATTCTAGATGGCGTTACTGAGGGATCAAAGTTTTTCTATGACATTTCCTTGACATGCCCGCTCTATAGTTTTTTAAATCTATTTGATCTAAATACATGCATTGGTATAGCAGGAAAAGTTTAAATAAAGTAGGTACACTTGATCATAAAAAGGTAAATTATCACAATTATATCCAACCAGTACGAATAAATGACTAAATCCTTTTTTGAACAGAAAGTACCTGTTTTTGAGTAAAAAAAAGGAAAATCCTTTCGAGCTTAGACAAGAAAATATTACAGATATTCTTTTGTTTTTTTTCATAACATCGTCTTTTGTTGAAATCCACATCTTATTTTGAAAGTTATCTTTCGAATACCTCTTCATAATCTTAGCCATTTATTCATACGAGTACCTGAGAGTGCCCGCCCACGATCCGTCCGTGAGTATTAAGCTAAGAAAAAAACACAAAAAACTTTTCATAAATTCATGAATAGATTTGTTTGGCTTTGCATTTTATTATGTTTAGTTAAAGGTGTTATTACTTACAAAAAAAGATAAAATAATATAGTTATTAAATTGGTCAACCCTGAATTGCCAGCCGACTTTGAGCAACAAAAACAAAGCATAGGTACCAGTCTGTTACTGTCCCACTGCAGGGCAAAGGCCTCTTATCACACAGAGAACGCACGAGAATTGAACACCATGCTAGCTCAAGGCTATTTTGAACCCATATTAAGTAATAGTCCATGTTTTCTCTCGATGTTTTACTTTTACCAAAGGATAATGTCTAAGATTAATGTAAGTTAATCTTAGACTCATCATCATGAATTTAAAAAGTCGCTCGATTAGTACCTACTTGCCCGGATTTGTACCACACACAACCGAGTGCATCAGATTTATCAGACTTCGCATTGACCATGAGCAAGCGCGGTCACAATTTATGCTCGTACCTTTTCTATATAAGAAGAGGTCTTTTCTTTGCAGTTGAAAAGCACTAGATAGGCTGACATTATTGATTTAGGTACGTAAAATAAATAAATAAATATTCCACAACTTTTTCACATAACGCCATTTAGTCCCAAGCTAAGCTAAGATCTTGTGTTATGGGTACTAAACAGCTGATAATCATACTTATACATATATAATATTTCTAAATACATACATATTATAGATAAATTACACCCAGACACAGAACAAATGATCGTGCTCATCACACAAACATTTGTCCTGGGTGGGAATCGAACCCACGACCTCCGGCATAGCAGTCAGGGTCACTAACTACTAGACCAACAGGCCAGTCATATAGGTAGGTACTTACATTTAAATTACATTTTTAAATCATTAATCCATTACTATGCATCAAGCCTATCGGCACAATGACTGTTGTATTCAGGCATGTATTTTTAGATATTATTATCGAATTACTGAAGATTAATGGTAAAGGTATTAAATTGCAAGCCATTATGAATAAAAAAGTAGCCAATTATCTTGCCTGTTCTGAGGAAAATCTTCAAAGATGGTAACAAAATCTCAGAGGTCAAAAATCCTCAGGGGGCATACCCTAGCTAGATTATTAACTAATTAACCCTCCGAAACGAGCCCTTTAATAATAAATTAAGCATCCCTTCGGTGATAAGTACGAAAAATAGGGGTACATTGTGAATAAGAACAACTGTTATAGATACCAAATAATTTCTATTGTGTTGTATCTGATTCGTTATATTTGAGACTTTATATTTGTACCTAATTACGTTTCTGTTTTAAGGGTTATGAAAGAAAGAGGTACTTATTGTTTTTAAATCTATACTATAACTCTATATGCGGCCGCGGCGGGCAGTTGAAATTAACCTACAGTGTATGTGATTTAAGATAATAAAGACTCAGTATTTTTACGTGACGTTTTACTCTTACTGATAAAAGCGTGATGTAGGCGCCTAAAATGAGCTCCTGAACGTACGGATTATTTAAGAATAATTTCCCCTTCTACGTAAACGAAGTCGCGGGTTAAAGTTAGCGTTAGGCCGACTATTCCACGCGGACGCAGTCGCGGGCATAAGCTAGTAGTTTCGTAAAATGACGATACAACGGCATTCTCTGAAATAAATAAGACCTATAATAATTATACATCAACAGATATATGATTCAAAATTGCAGACTAGGCTATAACAGGGAATTGAATCGAAGACACACGTTGAACAGTGGCATTTTCGACCTCTAGACCATGGATGTGGTCTGAGCAACGGTAAATGATGAATAATAATTATATTTATTTCTGTATTTGTTTTTGTTTCTGCAGCCTGGAGTCTGGATTTAGCCTAGTGCCCGATCGAGGGCAATAGGCTAGCCCCCTATTACATAAGACTTAAGCATGACTGTCGAAATATGGGTGTACTACCAGGTACACCTCTGGCTAGCCCTTCGGGGAATTAAGGCGTGATGTTATGTTATGTGTTATTTCTGTAAAAACATTTTTTTTAAAACATTTTTATACGTCAAACAACCAACATTTTGATTAGTTTTCGAACAACGTATATGATAGAAACCTTCATTGTCGTATGTCCGTTTAGGCAGGCGTTGAAAGAGTTATATTTCAATCTAAATCGAAGATTAGGATTCAACTGATGATAGAAACTCACTGTCATCGTAGCCATCAATCAGTCACCACGATCTTCCTAAAAATAATTGAAACACAACACACACGTTTTCACTTCTGTTGTAACGTGAATTATGAACACTCTGAAACCTCGATATATTATGTAAATGCTTATATCGAAAACACCCACGTCTCGCACAAGTTATAAATACTTTGATAAATGGTCTCGATACTCCATCCAGCGGATTGAATGGGCCTCTCATGAGACCTAAATATCTGTCCAAAAGTGTTCTTGTGGGCTTAATACCCGAGATCTTTTGTTTGTAGGTATATTATGTCTATGTGATAGGGTATTTTTTCTTCTAATAAAGGAACAAAGGAGATGGTTGTCTCGTAAAAGTCGGGGTTGATTGCTTATGTTTCGTTTCTTATATGAATCAGTCTACTAGAGTCATGCAAAAATCGAATACGTACATTTTCTTGAGTCATTGTATGTTATAAAACGCCTCTGAAACGGCTCGACCGATTCTTATGAAACTTTGTGCGTATATACAGTAGGTCTGTGAATAGGACGCAAAATAATAAAAACTAAACAAATCGATTACAATGCGGAACGAAGTTTGCCGAGGCAGCTATTATAATAGAGAAATGAGAAAGTAAAAGTGTCAGTTTTCTTTGATAGTTTTTCAACTTTATTACAAGTAGATTAAGGTTATTGTTCGATTGGGAAATTTAGACAGTTTGGAATAGCTCGATGTGCTGATGTCTGCACCTCTGAAGACTTAAATAATTAATAGTACGTATGCTCTCAAATATTGATGTAATTTACATAAATATTTGAGAGCTTATGTGGCCCTGTGACGACGGCCGCGACTTTACCTACAGTTGTAAGTAAGTTATAACAAAAAAGGCGTTTTTCTTTGTGTAAATTATATCATCACCACTATTCCCAAAACAGTAAAGGAAACCGCCATGTCGTAGAACCAAAAATTCGAAGACATGTGACATTAGCAACCGGCACTGGGCCCGCGTGGAAGATTACGGCCCACTCCTTCTCAAAGAGAGGAGGCTTGCGTCCCAATAGAGGGAACATTATAGGTTGATTATGCTTAAGCTTATACTACTTAGGTACATTAATATTGCATATAAGTGTTATAAATATATCATAAATTGGGAGTGTGTGACGATAAAGTTGGTAGACGGTCACACCGTCTCGTAACTTTGTAGTAATTCAAATTGTGATTAATTAAATTATTTCTATTACAATTATGTGAATAAGCATGCCGCGTGAAATTTAGCAAAACTGTGTCGCCAAGTAGTAAGTAATTTACGATTTAGCTTTAGTCACGACTATCAGCTTATCAATTATTGTAAAACTACGAAGTACCTACTGTAAAAATTAAGGATAAACTTGATATGTAGGTACTTAAACCACTTACAATTTCATCACACAATAATCAACAAACAGCACCACCCAGTACACGCAATTGTCGCAATTAATACTGAAACATTTTCCCAGAAAAATAATATAGAAAAAACAAAAACGGCCGTCCACAGTTTGTCCATCCATCAAACGGTGTAACAGAAACCTTCCCTTATTAGGCTCGCCTAGCTGTCAGGCCGTCCGTCGTTCAGTTTTATTGGATTGTCAGGCTTATTGGAAGGTGGCGAAGGATAGGCCATTAATTTGTTACGGAATTACATGTACCAACGTGCGGGACGTAAATTGAAGGTCCGGGTTTGACGTTGATTGTTTGTCCGTGAGTGCTTCGGTGTGTAAGGCGGTCGATTAGTTTTTTTGGAGGAAATTAGTTGCTAATGTGTTGCTGCGCTGCTTATAAATGGTAGCATATTAGTCCTATGATGATTGGGATTTCAGGATATTTGTTAATAACTTTTACACGATTATTTTGCATTATTAATCTTACTTATAAATCCAAATATTTCTTGTATAAAATGGTATATAAAAAAGTATGTCTGTACTCATGTACTCGCGTTAGAAGTTATTGTTGACAATATAATTGAAAAAAAAAAACAAAAAGTTGACTATAACTAATAATGTTAACTATAACTTCAGGGTGTCGGTTTTTCGTGACGATGTACGCGCGTATCAGGAAAATTTACTTTCATATTTTTTTTCCTAACGCGCCAAAAGAAGTATAACTTCAAAAATACTTTTATTAGGCTGAAAATTAGCACTTTATAAAACATCAACAATTAAATAACACTACAACACTTCCTATTGTTTTTGCTAGAACGTAAAGACACTGCAACATTAACTTGCCATAAAGAACATAAAAATAAAAATCTACTAAAATACAGAAGTGCTCATCCAACGGCTGCAAAACCGATAAAAATAAAAATAGGAATCCTCTTCATGTGACCCGATTACAAGTTTAAACTAAAACTTCGTTAGAACCGAACCAGAAACCAACTAGATTAAAAAGAGACATATCTAGAGTGGTTTAATGGCAGAGGTAGAGAGTTCTTCGTTGGAGCTCGTGGCTAGTACAATATCCTACTAATATTATAAACGCGAAAGTTTGTGAGAATGGATGGATGGATGGATGTTTGTTACTCTTTCACGTAAAAACTACTGAATGGGTTTTAATAAAATTGAGTATGGAGTTAGCTGACACCCTGGATTAACACATAGGCTTTTTATCCCTGTATTTCCCTCGGGCACGGGACCTAAGCGGGTGAAACCGCGGGATGTCTGCTAGTTATTAATATAATATTTGTTTGCTTGTTTTTGTAAGGATTTAATACCAATACTACTGAATCGACTTTATTTTTTTTCTACCAATAGAAAGCTTTTTTATCATCAAGTTACATAGACTATATTCATTTTCAAAAATACGAGGGGGTTGAGGAAATGTGACTACTTTATGCGACCTACAAAAATGATCTTTCTTTGGCATTGTTGGTGGAAACGTTGAGATCCTTCAGTTTCGTTGAGGTCACGATTGCTGACAAATGCGTGCACTGACTGAACTGGTCCACCCATAATTATCTATGTGGTTCTTTCTTCATAATACCATATCAGACACTGATCTGATTTAAATTATGATATTATCATCATTAAAAATGACATATATAGTCGTCACACAATTATAATTAGCAACCCTATTTCAAGCGAACGAGTCACAGCCTAAAAATACTGTAAGATAAAATGTCCAAGGAAAGTTTTATGCGTGATCGCTAGGGTTGACAGCCCGACACCCGCCTACGCGTGCCTAACAAAAACACAGTAAAAACTTTTTCGTCCAACGTATGAAACATCTGGCTGGATCATTGAATTAGAAAAGCTATGGAAACAGCATTGCACTCAAAAAGTGGCACCACGAATAGTACGTCTAAGTAGGCGGGGCTTTAAAAGTACGTCTTTTTTGAGAACTAGTCTACTGCGCACTCAGTGACGGAAGGTCGCATTGATCAAAGCGTTTGACGTTTCATTATTTGGATAAAAACATTGGTGGAATTATAAAAAAAATACTTCTTGTGTAGTAAAGTGGTGCAAAAAATGCAAAGAAAGGCGGAAAAGTGATACTGGAATAAGTTTCATTGGTGAGTAAAAAGAAATCCTTTTATTTACTGTTTTACCAGTTCTAACAAATATTTGAATGACATTGACACTATAACCAAAAAATAGGTTTATTTAGTCAGCCTAAAAATAGGCAATTCTAAATTGTGTCTGGATTTTCCCTTATTGGCGAGTTATTAAGCGGTTAGAGTATAGCATTTAAATATTATGTATACTAATAAATACAAAATAAATACAAATGTGATTAAAACACTAACGAGTAATTCATTGTGGCCGGTGTTATGCAATAAGTGCTCGTAACCAGCCCAATTCATTATTCTTTTTGGATTTTTGTTTTTGTAAATAAGTAAATTTTATTTTTTGACAAACATAAGCTTGTGGGTTATTTTGAATACACGAACATTATATAAACAGTAATTACCGATTAATTGTCGTTGTAATATTTTCAGTTTTCCTAAAAATGAACTAAAGCGACTGTTGTGGATAAAAGCTGTTCGTTTAGAAAGAAGACAGGAAGATTGGGCACCAAATAGATTCAGTAAGGTGTGCTCCATACATTTTGATGCTCAAGACATGTATCTGTCGAGTAAGGGTAATCGCTTGTTGAATAAATCTGCAGTAACTATTTGCACGGTAAATAATTTTCATATCAAAGGTTTAATTTTAATTATTATTATTTTTTGTGTCGTCATTAACCTTATTTTTGGTCTTTTTAGATGGTTCATAGAAGAAGGAACGGTTGCGTCCGCAGACAGAATAATGGTAATAAATTATGGTCATTAACTTCTGTTTAGATCAGAAAATAGTTTACGAAGTAAAGTAGTAGTAGATTTAACATTGTATTAAAGTTCAAGTCGCGTGTAATTCCAGTACTCTTACCAGCTTATCATTAAATGTTTAAATAAAATTTTATCATATCAATTTTAACCAGAAGAAGGACAAGACGGAGTATCAACAAATAATATTTCCGTGAATATTAAGGCTCACAAACATAAGCAAGTTAATTAATTTCGAGGAAGGTATTTTTTTATTGTAGTGACACGGTTCTCAAGTCACTATAAGTCATTTTTAGAATGAAGTTTGTACCAAAATATACCTATTTATTATTGAAAAAGAGTAACCATAAGAAGCGACTATTTAGAATGGGCTGTTGTCCGTTGAGCTTCACCTTTCTTACTAATTACTGTTAGAAATTTAAAAAATACCTACCTTGTTTTTTGTAAATTAAATTGAAATAAATGATTTTCACTTTCACTTATTGTTAACACTCGTTTAAACTAACATTGCAACAAACCGCGATGAGTGGAAGGACGGAAGGGAAGCCTTTGCCCTGTAATGGGACACAACAGGCACATAATAATAATAATTATTATTGTTAAAATTTTTAATTTGTCAATAAATATATTTTTACTTTATCCGAATTTTATTTCTCTTCATCGACCGCTTTAAAGTGATATCTTGAAAACTTCTAAACCAATTTTGATATATCTTGCATTTATACCTAATTACTCGTACCAATACCTGATTAAGGAATTTTGGGATAGAAGGTGTCCTACGGTCTTATCCAGGTGATAACATATACATGTGCCTAGTAATATTTAGGTACATAGACTATATTTTTTTAAACGTAAAAGACGTGTTGATTTGCTAAATAAATAGTGATATTAATTAGTGAAATAAAAAAACAACAAATCTCCCCACTGCTCTGGTTACGTATTATGCCTATGCATACGCATGGTTAAACTATGGCGTAATATTATGGGGGAATAGCACAGATGCACCAACACTTCACACTACAAAGAAGACCTGCATACCCCATTTCCAAGAACATAAAATTTTAACACTTCCTTGTATATATATGTCGCCGCCAGCGATGGCTGAGCGATGAGCTGACACCGATGGGGGTTTCGTGGTACAGGGTTCATAACGTAGAATAGCAATCTTCATTGCAGTAATAACCTCACTTAACAATCTTAATCACAAAACAACTCAAATCTAGGTAACTGACAGTTTCGTACTGGATGTGTGTCTTCGTCGGTGCCTCAAATCAATCTGAGCTCCGCCCAGCTCCCACGCACGAGCACGACTCTGTCCACGTGACATTACCGAAAACACATTCGCGCCATTTTCAAATGACAAGTAACGTCACGCTGGTCACCATAGACTCTGTACTAAGTTAATCAACTTCACAACTTATTATTCAAGAATATCGCTTGCCGCGACATATATATTGGAATTGTGCAAATTTGTCAGAAACAATCAAAAACTGTTTACTACACGCGAACACATACAGACTCACTACACACTACGACACAAAAATAGACTAAACATACCAAGCTCTAAGCTGAAAATACACTCCACAAGCACTTTAATAATGTCAATTAAAATAGTAGTAGAGATTAATATAAAATTTTTAAATATTTATAATAGCCCTCCTCGTAATTCTCCTAATTTTTATACTATTGTTATGCCCGACAGGGCCCACAATGATGCATATTATTATTATATCCTTACGTACCTACCACCTAAGTTCACATTGTGGAATGCAATAAATATATTGAGTATTGATTAAAAAGAAACAATAGTATAGAAGTATCAATATAATTTGTATGTATGTATTGTATATAGATAATTTACATTTATATTCTGTCGGAATTCATTAAAAAAGTCATTGCTAAATATACACAAATAATTTAATTTAGCTAAGTATCTACTGCATAACACCATCCACGCTCGGCTCGCTGTCATCTTGACTCCGCCCAGTGACCTTGATGCACCCAATCGCGCACTAGCTTCGTCTATTATAGTGTGTCAGTTGTTTGCGTAAATGGAACCAAAATTGAAGCGTTATTTGTATGAGAATTACGTTTCCATAGCTTTTCTAATTCAATGGGCTGGATCCAATAAATATTTTATTCTGTTATCTGTCTTACATACACCACAATCAATTTATTTATTGATGATAGGTTTCTATTACTGCTGTTGTTTTTGTTTTACGAAACAGCAGGCTAGCCATATTACAAATTCTATTTCTATTATCGTAATCGATAAGGCGACAATAGAAAGAAAATGGCGTATATGGAATCAGCTGTTTGTCAACTGTCAAGTGTTAACGAGTAGAATTTGTAATATGGCTGAAAATGAAATACCTACACTTGACAGTTGACTAACAGCTGATTCCCTAAACGCCATTTTCTTTCTGTATGTAATAGAAATAGAATTTGTAATATGGCTAGGCCTGCAAGCCTTAGCTATATTGGTATTCTACGTTTTGTTCTCTTGTGAACTACGTTTATCATGGACATTGACCATTGTCATCGTTGAAGATAAATATCATGAGGAAACCTGGACTTATTTCAAATCAAATGGTAAACTATGATGCTAGTCAGAATTAGGTGCTATCACAATTACAGGGCCACAGTATAAGGTATTGTTTTAATTATTGTAGCACCATGTTGAGGTTTTTTATTTTAAACATCTTGGATATTTTTTGTCCTGTCTGTATCCCATCCCATATACTTAAATGTTTTTCTTTCTTTCTTTGTTCATAGAGTAAATTAATATATGTCGGTAAGTCTGAAATCACCGACCCGTATTTAAACTGAAAGTGAAAGCGAATTGAGCTGACATTCCATACTGAACCTAGGCATTGACATTTCGCTTCACTCAAATTTGCACGCGGTGACTTTTAGGTATGGAATCAACCGGCTGGATTGAATTTGTTTACTTATGAATGGAAGACAGTATTGACAGGTTTTTTCTGGTTCTTTAAGAAGGCGGAATGGCAGAATTGACTTAACCCTTTTGCGATCATTGGCGAAATAATTGCTATACCACTTTTTGAACGTTGCGCCCAAGTATAAAGTATATTAGTATTGTGCAACTATAGACAGCTAACGCAACTTCTTAGAATATTGTTGCAACCATTAGACGACAAATAAAAAGTCACAAACGGGCATTGGCAAAGATATTGCCGTATCCCAAAAAAAGGAAGCCCTAAAAATCGGAGGTGTAAATAGTAAAGCTCGCGAAAGGGTTAATATAATTAAGTTAAAATGACTTTTTGTTGTAGGTAACACTTATTAAACATGAATAAATAATGACATTTGACAGCCGGTATCCAATGGCTTAACATTATTTATAGGCACGAAAGGGTCTCAAAAAAGAACCTATTCACGGTCCAACCTCTCTCTTTGATCTACAATTTGTGGCTATTAATTATTATTTAGCCACAAGCCGCAATATAAAACAGTAATGAGTTCTCTGCAAATAGGCACCGTTAACGTTTTTCCTGGCTTACTGAAACCCGATGAAAGTCATAATAAACTAAGATTTACAACATTATCATCATCTTAATGTAACTACTATTTTAATAACGAGTCTTATTACACAAACATAATTTTATCTTCACCCACTTTATTCTGAAGAATCGGCTTCTAAAAGTTATTTACACAACCACTTACCGTAATCTGCATGTAGGTAAAATATAAATAAAATTGATTTATATGTTATGTGTGGTAATAATTGAGTAATTTATGAAATAGCTATTTCGTACTTGTAACATTTATAACGTTACAACCTGTGTGGTTGGTGCGGTCTCCTATACCCACATAGGGAACCACAGCAATAATAATAATAATAACAGGTAATAAACTAAAAACCTTTAATATTTATTTATTTATTAAAACTTTATACACTAGTAAAATAAAATGTCCATAGGCGGACCTAATGCCATAGGCATTATCACATACGAATAAGCTGAATGATACACAATACAATGTTTAATTCAGGTTGAATCTTTCACTCCACTAATTAGTAAAATTAGTAAAATCCAATTATTAGTAAAACATACACATCTTAAACACTAGAGTTAGTCGTACATATGTATGTAGGCACATTAAAATTTGAAAAATGTTATAGTAATAAATACAGAGGAAATAGTATTAGTGACAAAATAATTAGTGAAAATAATGACAAATATTTGATCGAAATAGGGAAAGAATACATAATTCTTAAGATTGATTATAATTTCAAATGTCATTTAGTATCGGCTGTGGATCTCTTTAGAACTGCAAAAAAAACAAAATTCAAGGAACCTTGATTTAAAAGAAACCCTAATGAGCCTACCTCTCACTGCACCTAGTAAATATTTTTTGTTTAAATTCATGATAAGGCCTTTAAAACATCTACAGTGAATTGTTGAATAATTGAATACTACGAAACGAGCCGGGGTTGCTCACGCGATTCCCAAATCCGGCTTTAAAGCTAAAATCCCTGTATTTTCTATTCGCTTGTGCCTTTATTCGTGAATTGAACAACCCGGCCGTGTGTCGTGAACTCTATAGAAAATTCATACTTCCATTACGGGATACATGTACCTACTCACAGAGAATTTCAATTTTGGTTAAGAATTAGACATTTAAGATTAGCATTTCAAACTTTTAGACAGACAATTATTTGAGTTTCAGCTAACTAATAATGAATTCAATTAGATTTTCTGTTACTGCTTTTACTGGTTCGATGGATTTGGTTATTTCAAAAGTAGCTAAACGAATAAATTGAATTAGATGTCTTAATTCTAAATAAATAATGTAAATGGTATGGTAAAATGTACACTTCGCTAATAAATCCATTAAGTAGGCAAGTTTGTTGCTACGGTTTTCTACGGGTTTCTCAGGACAGATTTGGAAGATAATCCGATCACCCGAGGTAAAGTTGGGTAATGCTGTATTCGAAGTTAACCCCTTTAAGGTAAATTGAGCGAACTTGCGTAGAATAAAACGTAGCAACAATACAGTTCTTCTGAGAAGAAATCTGGTTAACTTCAGAAATTGTTTATTAGAAAAGATCTGCTGAGAGCTACCATTCAAAGGATCCTTTGAACTAGCAAGATTTTTATAGGCAGTTAAAACGATAGTACAATGAAGACAAGTTTTAAAAGGCGCTAAAATTTCACTATATTATAATTAGAAAAACCGTCAGTGAAGCATGAGTTCAAAGTCAGGCGATCTACAAGGGTGAAGCACAAACAGAAGGAAATAAAGGGGTTTGAACATATACTTGTCGCAACCGGTCATAAGCTACTGAAACTAAAACCCTACCGACTGCTGTGAACTTCTCTCACAAACTTCAGATCGGTAGCGCTTGACAGAGTCGTTTCGCTGTCAGGCGGACGGTGCAGTCGTCAACTTACTCCCTGGAGCCCAGCAAGAGGCATCATCACGGAACTGTCTCCTCGTTTCGTGTCCGTCCTACCTAAGATTCATTGCATAATCACCCTAATTTGTGTATCTAACATTTTTCTGTAATAAATTGTCACGTGATCTGTTGATTGTACATTGTTTTCCACGAAACCTAACGTCTGCCCACATGATATCTGAACAGAGAAGTACTTCAAACCCCAACCCTCCGTTATACTTATATACAGTAAAAAAGTTTCAATAAAGAATCTCCACTTTAATATAAGAAGTGCGTACGACAAAGAATCCGAAAGAAAGATCAAAAGCTTACTCTGAATGCATTGTGACGGGCCCCTAATTCAATGAGTCCCCTTCATTTCGAACAAATTGTTTCTCGTTACTGTCTTAAAGGCGTGTGCAGACTTCACGGTTGTGACGCTGAATGATTGACGACGATACGCCGGGAAGTGGGCAGTCTCATTCTTAACAGTAATTGCGATTCTGGTAACGATTGATAATGTGTGAAACGGTTTTTGTGTCTATAGTGTGAGATATAATGGATAGGCAATTGTTTTTTTTTATAAGACTACTTATTTGATAGGCCTTGGTACAGAGGCTCGCACATCAAGCTAGCCCAACGAGTCAAATTTCTTTGATGGTTTGTCAACTTTATTGCAAACAGGTTCATGTTCAATTAGAAATTCGATAATTTGGGGAAGCTTGATGTGCTGGTGTCTGTTCTTGCTTTGAATACTTAGGCACGTTTATTTTTAAAACTTCTTATTAGCATTCTTTCAGGTACTGTCTAAACTAATTTAATCTCCTTACTTTTAATGTTGATCCTAACTTCTAAAGTGACATAGCTGCAGCATTTTCTTGTGTCCAGTACGTATTTCATTACAGTTATTGTTTTCTCAAGAAGAAATAAAAAAATACTGCCCTGGAAACCTCCGGTTTGGTAAACATAAAAATCAAAATGTTGTAGGTAAAGTTAAAGGTTTTGCAAACCAATTCCATTAGGGACACCATAATAAATCATTTTCTCAATGTTTTATGAAAACAATAAATCATGTTCCATTTCTAAATTGGCTTCGACAAAAGGTTTTTATGGTGGTATATAAAATATTATGTACAGTGCCGTGTGGTTAGATCACCCTTTTTATGTCAAGGAATGTCGTAAAAGGCATTAAGGGATACTTCAAGAGAACGGGAACTGTGATATTTATTCTGTAGACGATGTTTGCTGAATTTTGATATGTTTTAGGTCAATAATTCGTGGGCCATTTTGGCTAGTATTGGGCGTAAATGGGTAATAATACTTTACAAGGTGACTTTGAATAAATGCGACAAAATGAAATGGGAGCTTCAGTTACAGTAACATAGTATTATAAACTGTTTTTTCTACAACCTAAATCGTTAAAAATTCGTGAGTATCGTTTTTAAATGGTCCATTGACGTTGTTATCTTCGTTTAAATACTTAGTACTTATTATCGGTATTCCAGAAAAATAAATAATATGCAAAATAAATAAGAACAACTAAAGTATCAAAACATCTCGTCCGACTCATTGCAGTGCTCAATAACCGTCGTCAAGTACTATGTACTCATGTTATTAAACGTCGCCGTTCATGGCGGTCATTTACCAAATTTTGCGTATTTTTTAGTGAAGAATCGCGTGTCTTTAATTATTTTAACGTTTTTCGTAACACTGTTAAAAGTTCATTAATAAGTAGGCAGAACCTACAGAGCGCCATCTGCTACGATTCTTACTTACTTCTTTTGCTTTGTTTTAACTCATACATGTTGTCACACACAAATTTTGCAATAACCTCTGACTGCGTATAAAATTTTACCTTCATACTTTGAACATTTTAAATTATAGTATTTTTAAGGTCATATAAATCACTTCATGTGTGCTCAAATGTTTTTTTTTTCACTTTTTTAAAATAGCCTATCTATTTTAAAAAAGTGTACTTACCTATGTTTTGAGTAGTTATAAAAGTATAGCTGTCACAAATCGTGCAGTGTTCTATATTTTTTGTTGTTTTATTGATATAAGGCTAGGCTAATGAAAAGCGCGCTCGTAAAAAGCAACAACAATAAAATTGGCAGCCACGCGGATAAAAGTTTTGATTCGTTTTAGGTATTTTGTTATAAAATACAAATTGCGACTATTTTATTATTTTTCTGTTCTGTGATTTTATTCCTGTCGAGTAAAAAAGAAATCTATACAGAAATGAAAAGGAAATTGAAAACTAAACTATCTACTAACATTTCTTTTGAAGACGTCGAAGATTTTAAGTCTGAACAGTACTTACTCGTAAAATAAACAGTTTCAATTCTCTTTTTAGAAAAAACCCTCATTTACTTAAAATAAATTATCCAATCTCGAATGAACTCTTTTTAAAGAGACAGCTTATCTTGACTTAAGACTTTTAAATAGAACATACAATAACGGTTTTAGTATCTGTTAGTATCTGCGTGTAAAAATAAAAAACCCTACCCTTTCCTATCTAAGAAAAAATGGTATCAATGTCTTTAATATTGATGTTTCGAAAAGGTTAATAATTGCTTTTTTTTATTTCTTACTTAAATTAGACTTGTGCCCCGTGTTTAGGTTATAGGGCTTTTTTACCTTATTGTATTTTTATAATAACACAAGTTTAAATTTAAGACGTTTTGTACCATTTCAGGGGTCATTATGAACAACTTTTACTACGGGACCAAAGCTGAAATCTCGAAAAAAAAGCTGTTCCCTACATTTTGACGAGTTATGTGAACATTAACTTTGACAGGAACTTTCTCTCAAAGTTTTCGTTTACAAAAGACAGTGTTGTCTGAGAAAAAACAATAAACAGCAGTTCCCTACATTTATGTTTGAAACCGCCAATTCGCCTTGAACAAGCGTAGTGATCAATGCTCGTGCCTTCTCTGTAAGATTAGAGGCCTTTGGCCAGCAGTGGGACAGTAACAGGCTGGCAATATTATTATTCTTGGCCTCATTATTAAACTAAAATATATTGAAAATCTGTAGGTTACATGAAGATAGATTTGGACAAAAAAATACACTCTAAAAGTTATTCAATCACATCGAGTTGATCCGTAAGTAAAACTGCTTATAAACCAATCAAGTAAACCTCATACCCCCTTGTATTGGAGGATTTGAAAATAACCTTTTTCCCATAAAATAAATTCAATAGACGCTTAATTTTATCAGGTCACTGCTCCTCAAAGGTAATTTTTGTCCTAATTTCTGAATTGATCGTAGAATATAGGTAGTGAATATTCGAATGAAAATGGTAGTGTTTGTTAACAATGGGTGACATTGTTAAGCGAAATTGGTAATGTCGTTATGTAAACTTTGTTTTCAAGAATAAACATTTGAAAGAATACTCGCAATTAGCTGATTCAAATACTCGTTCGTCTAAAAGTACAAAACTTCCGAAAACGTAGCTTAACAAATAAACCTATCACTAAAGTGCCTATTGGACCACAAAAAAACTTTGCAATTGACTTTTTTTAATTTTTGATAAATTCTTCCCTACTCTTACTTTTTAAATTCCATTCTATATTACAACATGGGATAATACAACGATACCACAACGTTTAAGAGTTATGCTGGATTAAAGAAACTCACAAATAAACAAAACACCTGGAAATACCACTTCTTTATTTGGCTAGTCGTGTAAAGAAAAAGACAAAAGGCATGCACGACACCAAAAAAATGTTTATGCGATCACGAAAAAATTTCAAACACGGCAAAGAATATACAACATTTATATTGTACTTTCTTTAGCTATTGAAAATTTTCTAGAAACTCATTGAAATCTCACCATGTTATTTTAAAACCAGTGACTGCACACTACTAAAACTACATTTTTACTGAGGTGACACTAGAGGTACGCTAACCGTTACTTACGACCAAGTAATGAGGGTACGGTTGACATAAACACGAAGCATTATGACCCCAAGAGGATTGCCATTACGCTGCGGACCTTCACGGAGCGCGGTCTGACCTGACTGCGGAAGACTCTGAACTTAAACCTTTCTAATCTTCGGAAGAGTTTCCTCTACTTAATAAATTATAGGGAAAGGTGATAGTAGCAATAAGGGATTGTGGACTTTGGTCTTATATGGATCACTAAAATAAGGTAGCCATTTATGTAGGGTAAAATCTTGAAATTTCCCCAATTTTTTTTTGTTAGCCGACACGCCGTTTTACCGCTGTTGCGAGTAATGGCGCATACTTGTACACCATATGAAACAGACTCCTTTGTGAAACTTAACGCGTTATTGCATTTGTTTTCGTTTCTATACTGACACCCTCTGTTATTGACTCCTATAGTATTTTGAACTGACTCTGAAATCGTAAAATTATAGCATTCAAGATTTTAGAAGTTTTTGTGCATGCGTCAGACTATTGTGAAACTCCACGCATAATTGCAAAGGATCTGATTTTCACAGAAGATCAGCGATTTTTCGCTTATTAATTGACATCCTCTGATGTTGATTCCTTAAGTATTTTTAACTGACTCTGTGTCGTTAAAACAATAGTATTCAAACTTAATATAAAATTCAGATTTTAGACACCAATGTAAGTTGGTCTTATTAAGTACATTAAGATGCAACAGGAACCTTCATACTTTCTTTTGTATACATCTATAATACTTATGAATAAAAATACAAAAATGTCTAAAAAATTTCAAAGTTCATGTCTAAAGAGTTTCCTCAAACTTTTCCGAACAAAACGACATAAGATAATTGAACACAAAACAAACATTGTTCGAAAAAACGTAATGTTTTCATGTAATTAGGGAAATATTTTAATAACAAAACCCATCTGTAACTTGCCAAGGTTTCCGTGAACACAATTTGCCTCGGGAACGGAAACCTCAACATTGTCTGTTTCGGAGTACCGAACATGGGTTTGTAACTTTGCCGGTAAAAACGGTACAAAACGCACTGCACAACAACGCTGTTAAAGTTGTAGCCACAATAGGAGCTTTGCATGACAACAAGTCGTGAGTTTCAAACGAGTGGTTTGACATCAAACCAGCTTAAAATATGTTTGTGACTTTGACCTCGTGGTTTCGCCTTTCATCTCATTGAAGGGTGACCTGCGTATAGTTGTCAAATATTGTTTAAGTATTGGGGGTCTTTAAGAAGTTTTTTGTTTGATTTTAAAATATTTTAGTAGATTGCCGCTAGCCTTGTACGAATGCGCTTAGTAACTATTGCGTTAATTAAAGTGTATTGAAAATTGATAATTAGTAGGTTTGTACATATTTTATTCTATAGCAATAGGTACTGATAGTGGTTGTGGTATAATTTAAGACTATAATGCTGCGTTTAGAATTTCGAAGAAAATAATTAAATTAGGTATGTTTATTTTATCCACAACATCTTATAACTTAGGTATAACTAAGGGCGTATTAATATATTTGTTTATGTACATAAATATATCGTTGTAGAGACTGGAGCCTGTACTAGGTAAAACCTGTGTTGTAGTCTCATTCAGAAATTAATTCGCATTCTCGGCGCATTAATATCGCGCTTTCGTGTTAGGGCCTCAGGTTAGGTCTGCTCACAAATTATTCTGAATTAAGCTTAATAAAACAACTTAATTTGCGAATCAATTATATTTAGATTTTAATTCTTCTAGCTTTAGTCGGATTGCTAGCAGACTTGGGCAGTTCATCATGCTTTACCGACCAGTATTGGAAAGCATAACTTCTAAACCTCACCCGCTCAGAAAATCCTTTAGAATCCCACTAAATAAAATCGAAAAATAAAAATACTGGCTAAACTACAGCTGGGACATTAAAATAGGTGTTACCCAGTTTTATGCGCTTCGTTTTAAAACGAAATACCCACGATATAAATGTACAACTATTTGGAGGAAAATTGGAATTGAAAATATAAAAGGAACTGTTTCTACTAGCACAACCGTTTTACTATTATTTGCTCGTAGATTCAATTAGGATTCAGTCGGATCACTATTTTTGTAACGGACGCTGGAAATTCCATACGGTACACAAGTAAAGTCTAGGTACAAGAGTGTTTTTGTTTTTGCTTGTTTGTCTAGACCGTAACAAAGAGGAATCTATACTTCTATACTAATACTAATACTAATACTAATACTAATATACTAATACTAATACTAATACTATACTAATAATATTATAAAGAGGTAAAATTTGTAAGTTTGTAAGTTTGTATGTAGGGGGTAATCTTCGGAAGTAATGATCCAATTTTAAAAATTATTGTACTGGTGGAAAGCTACACTATTCCCGGTGGACATAGGCTACTTTTTATCTCCGTATTCCCACGGGAACGGAAACTACGCGGGTGAAACCGCGTGATGTCTGCTAGTATAATATAAGCTAACATAGGGAAAATGCTAGGTAAGGTTATCCGAAAATATGTTTTGCACAGCATAATGTTATGTTTACGTACCAGGTCAAAAGGACACTCTTCTAGCATTAATAAATATAATAATAATAAATATTCCACAACTTTTCACACAACACCATTTAGTCCCAAGTTAAGCTTGAGCGCTTGTGTTATGGGTACTAAACAGCTGATAAACATACTTATATAATTCTAAATACATACATATTATAGATAAATTACACCCAGACACAGAACAAATGGTCGAGCTCATCACACAAACATTTGTCCTGGGTGGGAATCGAACCCACGACCTCCGGCATAGCAGTCAGGGTCACTAACTACTAGACCAACAGGCCAGTCATTATCACGTGTATGTTCGTTAGTTAGGCAGAGCATCCTATACACCTACATTAAAGTACACACTTCTGTCATTATTTCATCATTCATCATTATGACTGGCCTGTTGGTCTAGTAGTTAGTGACCCTGACTGCTATGCCGGAGGTCGTGGGTTCGATTCCCACCCAGGACAAATGTTTGTGTGATGAGCTCGACCATTTGTTCTGTGTCTGGGTGTAATTTATCTATGCCGGAGGTCGTGGGTTCGATTCCCACTCAGGACAAATGTTTGTGTGATGAGCACGATCATTTGTTCTGTGTCTGGGTGTAATTTATCTATAATATGTACATATTCAGAAATATATAAGTATGTTTATCAGCTGTTTAGTAGCCATAACACAAGCTCTCAAGCTTAACTTGGGACTAAATGGCGTTGTGTGAAAAGTTGTGGAATATTTATTTTATTTATTTATATATTATCATGTTTTTATTCCCTGAAGGGTAGGGCACAGGTGTAGATACTTCTAGTATACTCACATTTCACATGTTTTGTTTCAGTTCCATGTAATAGGGTGCGATCCTATTGCCATCAACCGGGTAGTAATCTAGGCTCCAGGCCACTACATTAATACTAGCTGCCCCGGCAAAGTTTATTTAGTTAGTTTACATCCTATTTGCAGTCCTACCTACTGTATGTTTAGGTTCACGCACAAAAAATCATTACAATCGGACCTGCGGTTTCGGAGAAATTTTGTTACTCTCGTGTCACAACACGAGAATTTACAATCACAATAATGGGCTGTTTGACGAAATTTTAGTTTCTAGTCCCTCATCTAGATAACAAGAAAATATTCGACACGTATTTTGTTCTTTTTCAAATTGACGGAAAACTGCTTGGATTATGCGCATTAAAGTTGAGAAGCGGGGGCTTGTAACGTAGCTAGCATAAACTGTACTGGCTAGAGACGTCATGCGACATTTTAACTCGATGTATCACCGTTATTTTTTGATTACGTGAAAAAAGAAAAAATACGTGTCGAATATTCTCTTGTAATCTAGATGAGGGACCAAAAACTAAAATTTTGTGAAAAGATTTATTTATTTATTTAATACTTCAAGCACACAAATGTACAGACGTCAGCACGTCAAGTTACTCCAATGTGTAAAATTTTCCCAATTGAATAAGAACCTTATTCAGTTTGACATAAAGTTGAAAACCGATCAAAGAAATTTGACACATTGGGGCAACTTGATGTGCTGGCGTCTGTACATGGCGGACTTAATGCTTTAGGCATTTGCAAAAAAATATTATGTATTAGTTACTATTAAATATTAGTTTTTTTTTAGCAAAAAAAAACAAAAAAAAATATGAATTTACTTTATTGGTAATACTGGCTGTTTTTGTGCCTTTGCCTTAAAATAAAAATGCGGCGATGCGCGCGCATCGCTGTTTGTGAACAAGTAAAAATTATTCCGCGCGCTTTTTCTTTTCGCTGTATTGGTTTTATTTGATAATGTCAGCCCGAGTTTTATTTATTTCCTCGCTAACATGTTATATTATTAACGCTTACTTACCATACTTAAATCAGAATGTACTATTATCAATAGAATGCCATATTATTTGCAAGCGTTTTTGGGCTATCATTAATTTCCAAAACTAAGAGGGGGTGGAGGGGATGTGAAAACACAAAATGCACGCAGACGAAGTCGCGAGCGAAGTGCGAGTTTATAATATATTCTCTTAAAAAAATGACTTTCCTTCTGGAACAGTTGGGCAAAAAAATACGACCAAAACCTACCCACATCTATAAATAACCTAGTCTAAAAGTAACACGGAATATGTAAAATTTTAATAAAAAGTCGTATGTAAATGTACGATTGCATACTAAAATGTAATATGAAGAGAAATCGAGTCGGTAGACTTTATATTAGCAATTGAAATGGGCTGCGAGCTTTCAGGATTCAGGCAGAAAACTGAACCGTCTGTTCTACCCGACCGTAATTTATAAAACGATCGAAGAATTTTCTTTTGCATTACATTTTTAGGGTTCCATGCCAAAACGGTCCTTGTTTTTCTTTTCGAATGGTTAATGTCTAAGCTAGTATCAGCCGCCCATGGGCCTCTTACTTGACTTCACATGCCGTAGAAAAATAAAGTCCCAAGCTAACCAGCAGGCCGAGCCATAATTACAAATTCTATTTCTATTCTATTGCGACAATAGAAAGAAAATGGCGTATATGAAATCAGCTTGTTATCAACTGTCAGGTGTTAACGATTAGAATTTCATATTCATATCTTAACAAGTAGAATTTGTAATATGGCTGAAAATGAAATACACTTGACAGTTGACAAACAGCTGATTCCATATACGCCATTTCCTTTCTATAGCAGAAATAGAATAAAAATAGAATTTCTAATATAGCTAGACCTGCAGGTTGTATATCGTGATTTGATTCATATTGTAGTATTGTTTCATCTTATTGACTGGCCTGTTGGTCTAGTAGTTAGTGACCCTGACTGCTATGCCGGAGGTCGTGGGTTCGATTCCCACCCAAGACAAATGTTTGTGTGATGAGCACGATCATTTTCTGTGTCTGGGTGTAATCTTTAATATTTATGTATTTAGAAGTATTTAAGTATGTTTATCAGCTGTTTAGTTCCCATAACACAAGCTCTTAGCTTAGCTTGGGACCAGATAGCGTTGTGTGAAAAGTTGTGGAATATTTTTTTTATTTATTTATTTTATTTTAATAAAATAAATAGTTCACTTAGTGTGCGCGACTGTCACCAGACATAAATTTACCTCAAACTGTCGCATTTTCGTAATTGAACATGAACCTTATTCTAATTGCAATCAAGTTGATAAACCATCAAAGGTATTTGACACATTGTGTCAATGTCTGTGCCATGGGTGGTCTTATCACAAAGGTCAATCGCTAACAGGCAATATTTGGATGGACATACTGAAAGGAAAAACTTATATGTTTATTTTGGGCCGTCAGAGTACAAAAATATTAGGTACCTACATAATTAAAAGAAAAATATAATAAATTATCAAAAATACCTTTTACCTTATGAAGCAGACAAGTAAAGCCCGCGGGTTATTTAAAAAGATTCAGCAGTAAGATGTTATATTAACAAAACAGAACCCTGATTTATATACAAAATTCGAGATCCTATTTCATCAAACGCATAGAAATAATATTCTTGTAATACAACGCTTTTGGCTTCTTGATTTGTAACTTCAGACGAACTTACCGAATTTCGGGAATCTTCAAAAGATAAGGAAAAAAACATGTTCAAAAGGGGCTTCATCTTATTTAGATATGAGGGTACGCTCAAGTGTGAGTATGTTTAGTCTCAAGCACAGAACAAGAAGTTAAAAATCGTAAGGGGGCGGGGTACGCGTGCCAGTGGTCTTTGTGACATTGACCCTATGCTGTCATTACAAGACTTATCATAAGTTAGTCAGTCAGTCCTGTTACTGTCGGGCGATTCTGTAAAATTCACCCTGTGAAAACTTAAGGGAAATGAACTGTCAATACCTAGCATTAGTACAGAATGACAGCTCAATTTGGTTTAACTTTACCTACATTTTTACGGGCTGGTTGTTAAAGAACAGCACTGCAGGTTTCAGGTCAAAGGCCCATGATTTCTTTCCACGATCGTTTGTTTTGTTCAGCTCGTCCTACCATCATCTACGGGTGTTAATTTAGATATACACCGATAAGACATAGAAATGAAAACGAAATACCAACAAATTCAAACACAAATTAGACATACAAACAATAAATTATTAACGTTAACAAACGAAGTTCAATAAAAACTATGTATTAAACTAAGAAGTGTGTTGATATTACACAAAACCCTTTTTTCATACCTGATAATAACGGAATAAATCCCGACCAATCGACATAATACTACAACACCATGCATAAATTCACAGATTAAACCTACCATAACCATTTCAATATCAATATTCTTAAGCCTAAAATCCAACCGTCTAAGTTTAAGCCTTAAATAACCGTCTCAGACACCAAAATAGTCAACTCCCAGCCAGTAATATAAGTTAAATCCAGACACTATCACTATCATAATACTAATCTATGTGGTACGAAATCCTCACTCCGCATGTCCATGAATAATGCAAGCCTTAGGTCCTATACCCAAACAAGCGGTGGACTGGAATCCCATAGGGAAAAGAAAGTGTGTTCGTCCCTATCAAACCCTGCGTTGCACCGTTTTGGCAGAAGCGGCGAGCTTCGGACTCACGTGGAGTTGGAGGACATCTGAGGACGCCCTCTGCCCCATCTAGGGGACATAGGACATTAAGGCCCGGCGCACATTGGCTACATGGCACGGCAGGGGATTTTAGTAAGCGTAAATGATTTGAGATCTTATTTTATCAGGCTTAGCGTCTACATCTCGGGATGCCATGGCATGCCGGACCGACCCAAAGGATGCCGAAGCAGGCTGTAGCGTATCAATGAAATGTGAGTCTTAACAGTTTTAAATAGGATTCGAAATCGTTTGTATTATAAAAATCCTTTGCCGTGCAGTGCCGCCAGTGGGCGTTGGGCCTAAGTCAGTGGGTCGTAATCACGCGCGATGTGATTATTAGTACGATATTTTACGAAATGTTGATTACTCATGTGCGTACAAAGACTAAAGCCCACGAGGGCCAGATGTTTGTTATTTTACAAAAGCTGAAAGTTTACAGGTAAGAACGACCACGGACTATAAAGTTTGGATTGTGGTTACTTTGGCAGGTAGCCGGTAGTAAAGGTGTATAAAATAGTACCTGAAATTTGTTAACATTTTTTAAAGCTCAATTTTTTATATTTTCTTAAGGAAACCTAACTTTAGAAATCTCGTCATCCATTGCCAGACACTTTTGACAGCAAAAACACTTTCAGTTTTTTAACCAACTTCAAAGGAGGAGGTTCTCAATTCGGTTGCATTTTTTTTTAGGGTTGTTACCTCAGTACTCCGTCATTTATGGATCGATTTTCAAAATTCTTTTTTTATTTGATAGGGTATACTAGCAGATTGGTCCCACGTGTACCATGTTTGTATTTGTTTTTTTTTTATAAAATAACGAAGGTCCGGCCCTCGTGGACTCTTGCTCTATTAAACTATTCCTCCGGTATAAAACTGAACTAAAAGTGTGTGATCTTCAAATTGTGCAATAAAATATCGTGGTGATCGTCGCTATATGAATGAGGCTTTAGATTGAGACTGCGGTCCGATATTGGTATGAGCTGAATATAATTATCTATTGTTTGATCTTGGGAACCGAGTTGATTATCGTATTGGCACTGTTGTATTAGGAATCAGTTGGGTATAGGTAATTGGGTTAGTTCTGCTTTATTAAACCAGCTTTCATAGACCACTAGTTAAAATAGTTTGATTTTTAGAAAAAAAATCGATAACAAGTAAAAGAGCTCTGTCTCTTTCTACTTAGGAAACTGAATTTGGTAAGAAACATCGAGTCTGTTGACTCCATGACGCCTTCTTCTCTAAGTGGGATTGGCCTTCTCTCTCTGGACAACTTTTGCCAACCTCCTTTTACCATGACTCTCTTATAAAATAAATCCATTTCTCTCTAGTTTTCTGTCTTCTCCATTATAGCCCTTACTACTCCTGGCATTGATAAGTCTTGCCCGATCCTGGTGACAAGGACCTGGCGTTCAGGGGCCCACTTAGGGCACTCCACGACAAACTTCCAAAGGAGATGATTAAGTGAAATAGCAATGGATATGCAATATGAGTAGTTCAATGCTTCAAGTTTTATACTTCATTCTGTAACACATTTACATTCATAAACTCTGATTGCAGTCTTTGTTGGAATTTTTAATTTACCGAACTAATATTCTTGTTATCTTTTTTTTCAGGTAAGGAACAGCAACTAATCATCGGAATGATTGTAATATTAGCACGGGGGACAACTTAAGGTTTGACCAAAACGTTTTACCTTAGATAAGAGTACATAATATATAGAATATAGTTATAGTGAGTGAGCCTTTTGTTACTGAAGATGCCCAAGATGGAAAAACTCAACACTTTTCACGACTCTGCCGTCGAATTTAGCACCTCATGCGCAGCAGTAGAGCTGGCAACAACTACACCAACAGGCAGTGAGTAGTCAGTAAAGAATAGAAAAAGTGTTATATATCTACTAGTAACTTATTATTTGAGCAGGCGTCTAGATTTCAGCCAACAACCCTCTTAACTTTATAAGTAGAAATGTAAACGACAGTTTAAATTAACTCAAACTAAAGTTAACGAACCCTAGTAACGTTTCAAGTGGATCTTTGAACTCAGACTAACTATACCTGAGGTTTTCCTCGAAAAGGTTAAACATGGATTAACATGTTCATCCTAATGATGATGATCTTTGCGACTGAGGGTTAATTGCTAATGATTTGGAAATTAATTTGTATTAGGACACAAGAGCAAGAGCAGGATTGGTTTCGACGTCACGATTTGTAAAATAGACGTGGTCCTTTATTTATATGTGTATTTTCTTTTCTTTATTTATATGTGTATGTATATGTGTATTTTCTTTTCTTTATTTATATGTGTATGTATATGTGTATTTTCTTTTCTTATTAACTTACTAGCACTATCACATTACTAGCAGTCTTGTTAACCCCCCCCCCCCCCCCCCCCCTGTCTAAGCTAAAGTATGCATGTGTCTGGAGTGGGTTCACGTCATTAGTGCAATGGGGAGGGGGTCAAACCCACGACCTCTCGATTAAGGCCGACGCTTTAGGCATTGGGCTATTGTCGCTTATTTTTAATCATTCCAAACCAAGAGGACAAATTATTCCATGAGGTCAAATCTGTCACATGAATAAAAATACACCTTGTGTATTAAAATCTCGGGCCACGATGTTTACATGTACTCGATAAACACCGGAATTACTAAACAATTTGTTGTTTAATTAAGCTTACCTACTGTGTGTGATTTGGTCTAACTTAACTGGTAGGATCGATTTCCACAGCAACGCGTGGACGGGTCAGCTTTAAATATTGATAAACTTAGAGATAGACATAGACATAACATCGTGCCTATCATTTCCCAAGGGTAAGGCAAAGGTGTAGGTACCTGAAGACTCACGATTCGCCAGTTATGTTTAAATCCCATGGAAAAGGGAGTCGCGCCTATAAACTTCAATCTGGCATAAATCACTCCTGGCTGACAGTAAAAAAACCTAAATGACCGCACTTCAGCCTCTCAAAATTCGCGCTTGCGACCACTAGGCCAACGAGAGACAGAATATGTTTTCTTATTGCGTTTCGTTAAAAAAAATCAAACAATACCTACACACAAAACAATTAAAACAACATAGATAACACAACAGGCAATACATTTAGAACAGAACAACTATTGGTAAATAAATTTTATCGGATTGGTACAGAAACAGGTCACGTCAAAAAATGTCAGCGTTTCAGTACGTTTTGTCGAGTTGCTTTTTTTGTATATCTAAAGTATTTGAAAATCTCAATACTATACAGTAATTACGATCTATTCTTCAGACTCATAAGTAATTTCAATTTAATCTGAGTACAGAAAATCAAAAGCTGAAGTAATTTATTAAATTCAGGCTGGGGACTTTTTGACGATCAAAAATTACATTGAAAAGTTTTCCAGCAAGCTCAAGAAAAGTGGTGAAAACTACCAGGCAACAGTACATAATTATGTGGACCCTTAAATGTTTAAATTCTACCTACGGCAATTATTTATGGAAACATGGAAAACTTACAGCTTAATAACTTAGTAAAAAACAAATCATATTAGTCAAGAAGCCAATTACAAGTCTTCGCGTGTAAAATTATGTTAGAGATTTTAACTGGAACAAATGCTCTGTAGATATTTAGTGAGGAAAAAGTAACAGGAGGACATATTTTGACTTCCCACAGTCATGTTCTGACCCTCTTAAAACAACACTGACTTTCACAGCCAACCGACAAAACTCTGTCTGAAATGAACGATTGACCGAATGAACGTTTGAACAGAGAAAATACGATACCGAAAGTCCTTTGATCTAACTTCAACCTATTTTCAAAGCAACAAAAAAACTATTTAAAAGAGTAGTCACGGAGTTTCTAGGCTTTTCTTCTTCATACGACTTAATTACATTTTAGTAGGGGCCACTATAATCATTTTGGCACTTTATTTTACTCTTGAAATTGATGTAATTTGTGAGAAGCTTGTGGCTAAATAATAGCAGCCTCAAGGGTCGATCGAAGGCTAAGCTATGCTTGAGAAGGTTGGTCCGTCGATGGGTGACCATTCCTTATACACGCCTATTTTTTAATTAGTACAAAAAAAACATTAGGCTGTATCCGTACCTGTTACTGATCATATTTACGTAATCAAAAGTAAAAAAAGACGAAGTTCAATTTTTAAATGTGCCACTATTTAGTTAAACTTAAATAACGAAAACAACTGTTGGACGCGGGGCATGCTTGAGCGAGATCACGCGAACGTGAGCGAGAGATGACGATTAATGAATTCTACTATGTTATGAATAGCCTGTACAATATTTCCGTAAATTGGGTGACTTTTTGGGATATAAACACACGCTAATAACTTTTCTGTGAAAATTATTAATTGATACTTTACAAATATAATGAGAAGACCGTCTAGAATATGCCCTTTAAGTATCTGTACTAATTTAAAATTAGTGGTGTATATCAAGACTCCTCCGTGCCTCGGAAATCTCGTAAAGCCATTGTTCCCGACTGTCATTTATAGATATTTGACAGTTCTTTTTTGACGTCTGATGACCAGTTTAACCAAGGGGTATCGTGATACCAAGTACCGTGGGTTTTGGAAGTCAGGCAGGCCGTCGCTCCATGTAAAATACTGGTACTCAGTTGCATCTGGTTAACCTGGAAGCTGACCTCAACATAGTTGGGAAATGGCTAGGCAGATGATGATGAAATCAATCATTTAGGTAAGACTTTCGACGGAGTGAGAGATAAAAGTAGGTAATATTTTCCAACGGGAACACATTCAGGCTTTTACGAACATTTACGGACTTATTATGTCGTTTCAATTTGCATGAAAAAACATTTTTTAAACCCTTCTTTCCATTATCACGCATAAACCCAAATGAATACAGTCGTAATATAAAAAAAGAAACATGTTTCGAATATAAAATCGATACATTTCGGCTTTTGTTTGATAACAAAAGGTAATATTTGAAATTGTTTGTTCATACAGTCTGTATTTTTATTGCTTATTCGCTATCCAATCGACGCGGGATTCGTTATAAAAACTGTTATCATAAACATATATGAATATTCATAATCATTTATTCAGGCTTTTTTTTATTTCGCTGCGAATTGGATGAATATAGACTGCATTAACAGCTTTTGATCCAGTATAAACAAATGGCATCGAATTATTTTCATTCGTTCGCAGTTGCTTGGGGAGTAGGAATCATATTCTGGATATTTTTAGCTTGTGACATTTCGTTTATACCCATTCTGAAGTATTTAACGTCAAACTATTAAGATGTGTAAAACAGTTTATAAAAAAGGGAGATATGCTTAACTTATGGTGTTATAATGGGCATCAGCAATAAATCAAAAACAGAGCAATAAAATAAATTAAAATTTAGAGCTTAAAAAGCAACTCTTACGAAAATTACATAGAGCCTACCACTAAAATTTCCTTTGTTTTCTACTAATTCCGTTATTTCAACTGTTCGTTGATTGAGTTCTTTTTTCAAAATTTTACTGTATTGGCTGTTTTTTTTATTTTCTTTTCCTTTATAAACTTTATGTGGCATTGCTCGGTGCGCGTTATTAAATTTAATGTCTTGAACACAGATGCAAAAGTTTATCTTCACCTATTTTTAACTGAGGACTTGAATAAGGACACGTCATCTGAATAGTTTTTCTTCTGTTATTTACGTACAATAATTTTGGTACCTATCACCTAAAAATAAAACAACAATTTTCCTAATTAAAGGGCCACAGTCCCACAATCTGTTTTATTCAACAGATTTCTGTCGTAAACTTCAATGATACCAATTTTACGAGTAAAGACAGTCTTCTGCGTGTAAAAATAAGTGTTTGTAGTACAAAATTACATGCTTAAATCCTGAAAGAGGTATTCAGCATTACACGAGAGTTCTAAGGATATTGTAATGAGAAGGTACATTAAAATAATTGGGGCTTCTTGACGTAAGTACCTTTAACTCCGTAGCTGCGAAGGTTTTCGTTAAGGCCCTGACTGCGATCATAAAATTGGTCCTTAATGAATTATCCGTCAATAAAATTAGTAAATAAATACACACATATCATCGTCTAGTCCCAAACTAAGCAGAGCTTGTACTGTAAGTACTAGAAAATTAAATATTTCTAAATGCATCCATGTGATAGATAAATTACATTCAGACACAGAACAAATCTTAAAAAAAAAGTTTAAGTGAGTAAACAAATAAGTATATTTTAAATACAAATAAATAAGAAAATAATAAATATTAATATACAATATATAATAATATAATAAGTTAATAAATGGAAAGATAAAATACTTAATAGGATATAAAACACTTCAAACTGAAAATTAATAAAGCGCTCTTCTTCTCTACATATTTACAAAATTTGCTGTGCCCAACAGGGTCCATAATTGTTTATATTTTTTATTTACCACCTGTGTACATTATGGATTTAGCAATAAACGATTTGATTTGATTTGAAATCATCGTGCTCATCACACAAAAATTTGTCTAGGGTAAGTTTTCACGACCCAGACCAGACGAAAAATTAAATTTATTTCAATGAATAAATTACGAAAGATTGTTATTTACAGTGTAAACTGTTAAGCCACTACCTAGGTAATAAGCATAAGTAACAACAATTTTCTACTTTATGATCCGGCTCATTACGTGTAGTCAGCTCCTTAAATCCAAGTCGTGTATGAGCAGCCATAAAAGTTACAAAAGTTGGCGCCATTCCCTTTTGTTAGATTTGTCGAAAAGATTTTACTTTTGCGTGATTATGCTTTTACCATTATTACATTACAGTGACTGGTCCTAAGAGGCAAAAAGTTGGTCCTTTAGGAGTATTTCAGGAATAATGATCCGTGTTCGTATAACACGGAGCGACAGTTTTATTGATTGTTTTTATTGTTGGGGTAATAGAGACTCTTTGGTAGGGCTTCAATAAATAATACTACCCACTTAATGAGCAGTAACTGGGTCGTAAAAGTTGATGGGAAGGTAGCGTAAAGTACAGGTATTTAGCTGCTTTCGGTTAGACTTAAAGCTGACCTCAACATATTTAGAAAAAACTTAGGCAATGGTGTTTTTATTTATTTGACTGAAACAAAGGAACCAACTACTAAAAACTTTTAGTGACAAATGCTAATAGTAGTATTTATAAACTAAATTATTTGCAAAAAAAAACAACCGACTTCATAAAAAATACTAAAAGGTATAAAATTACTCTATTTTTGGGAGTCTGTAGCTTTGGTAGTTTTGTTCCATTCATTATTTGCCACCAAACCGGCCACATAGGAAGTAGCTAAAGGTAGGTAGGCCCATAAACAATAAAAAGGATTTTCCAAATCGGTTGACGGACTTTTGAGGTAAGACACATAAGAAGAAAATACCTACAACCAAATTGAAAATAGGTTCTTTTATCACTGACTTAAATAAAGAGGAGGTTTTCAATTAAATCGTATTTTTTATGTGTGTTACCCCAAAATTACAATAAGGACCAATTTCAAAACTTCTATTGAAACACTGTTAGATAAATAAATAAATAAATATTCCACAACTTTTCACACAACGCCATTTAGTTCCAAGTTAAGCTTGTCCTATGGGTACTAAACAGCTGATAAACATACTTACATATTTCTAAATACATTACATAATATAAGATAAATTACACCCAAACACAGAACAAATGATCGTGCTCAACACACAAACATTTGTCCTGTGTGTGTGGGTGGTTGTAACCACCACTACCATTTTGTCGCTTTACAAATAACCTCAGTGCGATTCCAGCTATCGGTCGTCCCACTAGTTCTTAAGCGCATACCTACATTTCAAACACTGCCACAGAAAAAAAAACAATGAAAATAATATTCGACTGGCCTGTAATATTGGTCTAGTAGTTAGTGACCCTGACTGCTATGCCGGACCGGAGGTCGTGGGTTCGATTCCCACCCAGGACAAATAATAGTGTGATGAGCACGATCATTTGTTCTGTGTCTGGGTGTAATTTATCTATAACATGTATGTATTTAGAAATCTATAAGTATGTTTATCAGCTATTTAGTACCCATAACACAAGCTCTCAAGCTTAACTTGGGACTAAATGGCGCTGTGTGAAAAAGTTGTGGAACATTTTATTTTATTTAATTTATTTATTTTATTTAATACTAAACACTCGATCATGTCTTTTTAAGCTGCCATTTTGGAACCAGTAGGAATAGATAACGATGATAATGAGACCGATATCTGTTATCCCTTCAATTGGAACATCGTTATCAATTGATTTAATTAATTTAATATTGGATTTGCAAGCTTACTTATCTCTAACCTTGCTACAAGTGCTTTAATAAAACAGTTTGCAGCCAAAATATTTTTACGTGGATAGTGTGGGTTTACTGGTTTTAGTACCTTATTATTGTTTACAAATTTCCTGGGCTGTGGGGTATCTGTTTTAGTTATCTATGATGACAACTGACGCTAATAACCACACGGATATTTTTATTGAAGTGTTGTTTGCGTTCAGTTATTAAAATAATAAATTCATTTTAATGGTGAGTCAACAAAACACTCGTAGATAGTAGAAAAAGGTAACAACTTTGAGGTCACATAGGTACAATATTAATTGATCAAATACATTCCTGAAATTTAATTTTAAGTAGGTACTAATATTATCTTAATTTATTTATTTCAACTATCTAAGGAAAGTTCCAGATTAATACAATAAACTGATAACAAAATTACAAAATTGATGATAGTTGCTAATTACAAGCTTACACATATTGCGATAATACGATCAATGCTCGCGCCTCCTTAGATTTCTATTTCTACAGAAGCAAACATGGTAAAAATTGGTCTAGCAGTTTCAGAGCATATTCATTATTCTGTACAAACAAAGAAACAGGAAAAAAAGCTTTTTACTTATACCTAATTTATATTAGTCTGAATATTTATGTTATTTATTTTATGGATCACATCACATACAAGAAATACAACCAGGCACAATATTTTTTTTTAAATCTCAAACAGCGTACGTTTTCCTCTAATCCACTCTTTATGTAATCACAGTGTTATCAACAAAGGCTAAGGGAAAATTAGCCAAAAAAAAGCCACTATTATATAAAATTATTTGGACGAGTACTGTTTTGAACGTCAACATAATGTATGGCTCGTCTCTCTCTATTACCCATTCAACCGTCTTGCATTTCTAGCCGTCTTCGTCTTTATAACTTCGTATTAGTTTAATAGTCGCCCATTGCCTGCAGACGCCATACTAACCCCATTCTTATTCCGTCCACTCCCACAGCAAGAACTTCGCTTCACTTTATTATTATACTTACTAGCGACTCACCCCGTCTTCACACGGGTGCAAATATTTTACGTATTGATATTTTGTTACACTTCCATCCGTCACTTTTCAGAATTTTCCGGTGATGTAGAATTGTTTTTATTTAATTACACCGGTAGTTGACTTTTTCAATTCATTATGTACAGACGCCAGCTCATCAAGTTACCCCAAAGTGTCAAATTTCTTTGATCGTTTTTCAACTTTATGTCAAACAGAATAAGGTTAATATTCAATTGGAAAAATTTGACACATTGGGGTAACTTGATGTGCTGGCGTCGGTACTTCTACGTGCCTCTGTTTTCTTGCAACCTTTCATTATGTATTAGGGCATTTAGCAATATGTATGGCGTGATTTAGATGACTTGATTGGTGTGCGTTCTATGACATCTTAGAAAATTTGAAGCAACGTACTAAGTTTGTCCGATAAAATCCTGGGGAATTTTAGCCTGCGTATTCCTTTTTTTTTGTCCATGAGATGATTTGCCAGTTTATCTTAGACTTTATTCACATCGGTGAAGGAAAGCATCGTGAAGAAACCTGGATTGCCTTCTCTGTATGAGAGGAGGCTTTTGCCCTGCAGTAGGACAGTAGCAGGCTGGTATTATTATAATTTTTACACTGGTAATTGGTATCAACAACCTTGTCCTGAAATTTCTAAATGCAACAAATAAAGAATCGGTCAAATAGGTGCAGCCACTTGGAGTGATGCGTGAATATACTAGAAATACATACATATTCACAATCAATTTGAAATTCAAGAGTTTTTAAAATCGATTGAGTGGTTTAGGCGTAAAAGTGTAACAAACTAACATTCAAACGCAGTTTCGCATTTATAATATTAGTTAGGATATATTTGAAATAGATTCAACATGTCCTTGTGTCCAAATTATAACTTTCAATGTTTATTTCCAAGTACGAGAGTTTATTTTTTATTGAAGTGTACAAATCAGGTTATACCTACAATTGCAATGGCATTGATACAAAATTACTCAAACAAGTATTATTGAAATCTGCGCTTCTTTTAATGTAATAATTTATATTCCTCGCCTTGCATCGAGTTTTCCACAACTATTCTCAACACAACTATTTCAAACAAACCTCGCACTGTATTTACTAATTAAACGTCGCCAACATTTTGTCCATACAATTAAGGGACGTAAGCTAAAAAAAAAAGCTAAAAGCTTGTTATTTGTTCAGCACGTCCGCTAACAAACCAGCGGTTTCATTATGAAGTTGAAAAAACCCGCTCATGAGTACAAAATATTTTATTTAACTGTCTGTCCGTAGCCCGTTTAATTCTGGCATACGACCCTCAGTTCTTGCATCTAAATATGAGAATAGAGGCCGATTCTATTTTTGGACTGCTATAATATTAAAAAGATTAATTATAAACCGGTAGACCTCGTTGAGCAAGCTAAATGGAAGCTGAATCTTTTAGAGGGGCTATTATTAGCTTCTGTACCTTCGTATTTTAAATTAGTTTGTCATCATGGAGGTGTCAGGACACTAAACAGGTGCCAATTAACACACTGAGTGTGTGAATGGGTGTTTTAACTTTGCTTGTAAGTATCTCCGTTTGTATAGAAAACACGCACAGTCCAACACCCAGAAAATGAATCCATTCAGATCAGAGACCCGCAACATGCAGCGTGATGCGTGGTAATTTGATAATCGCCTAATAGCTTTGCATGCCTTAATATTATGCGACGAATATAGGTACTTAGCACACCACACAAAAACAGATTCTTCATAAAATTACATTCATTAAAGAAAACCTCAAAGGTTGAAAACCTCAAAGGTTGAAAACCACTGGTTAAAAATACCTATGGCAATAAGTTCTGCTTTGTACATATTCATTTGGACTTGAAATAATAAATTAGTAAATTAACTAAAAATACCTACTGAGAAAAATCTCGATTTTTCTGATTAACTAATAATACTTAAATATTGTGTCTCTTTTTCTCTAGAAAGAGAGAGAATTTAGAATTATTTATTAATCAATATCGCTTTCGCATTTTCGCGTCGCACGTGTTTGTAAGTACAATAAATCTAAAAGCAAAAAAAGGATACAAATCATTGTCTTAGTTCTCAAACAAACAAACAAAATAGCGGGACAAAAAATATATAATGGTAAACCAAAAAGTTAAAGGAACAAAATATTGATAGCGGCCGATTTTGCCATAATGGCGAAACACGTTTTTGCTCGGGGCATTTTCAATAGGTTTCCCTATGAGCCTTTTTTTTGTGATGGTCCTTTTTCCCATATATTTAATAGTTCTTGTAAAGAGGGAAGGCTCTATTTACATTTGGGACCTTTTTCACCACTAAAGTTCCGCTCTGTATGAGAGAATTCAAAAATGTTAACAGTTTTTGCGGTTTCCTGTTCCAACCAAGGATTTGGTAAAAGGCAAAAGTGGATTACTCAAGATAGACATCAGAGCTTGTTACCGAAACTTTCTAGTAACTACTAATAGTCGTCTTGTTGTTTGAATTCTACCGTTTTATCTCTCAGAATTCCTCATCCAAATTATTACTTTGTCAAATCTCACGCTACTCCGTGAATGCATTATACTTAAAGAGTGGTTCAAAGTTTTCACTTCACATATAAGTAGTACAGTCGGTCTCAGTTCCTTAGGGGTGATTTACATTAAGGCTCTAATAGCTTGCACCTGGTGTCTTAACTCATAATCCAATGTTACATAGAGCTAAACTGTTGCGGATTTATACTGTGGTGATCGTAACAAAATATTATTCATGCAACATGTGTGCTAACTAATCGTAGCTGAAAGTGCTACAGCTGAGCAGGAGGTCTGAGTTCAATTTTCGTGTTGGACAAAGCATATATTACTTTTGCCATCAGAAATTTCTTAGTACCAGCCCGGGCTATTCAACGCTCAGAATTAGCGTACGGTGAATAACATAAGCTCGCCGCGTATTACATAAAAGGTAAAATGTGAGTGTACTAGTATACGTATGTATTTTACTGATGCTGATACTGCTAGCCTGCATCGTCCCACTGCTGGGCAAAGGCCTCTCCCCATGACTTTCAGTTTCTTTGGTCCAGGGCTAAAGTGGACCACTGGTCGTTTAATTTGGCCAGGTCGACCCACTACCTTCTTTGGGGGCTGCCACGACGCCTTCTAGCTGTGTCAGAGCTCCAGGTGGTGGTTATTTTGGCACACACTTCATAAGGCATACGGCAGACGTGGTCTGTCCAGTCCACTGTATGTGTTGTAATATTATTTTTCTTGATTTTTGTATCCCACCTTTAACACTCATTCGTGTGTGATATGACAAAAGTAATAGTACCGTAATACAGAAGGTATTGTAAATAACTAAAACAACGATGTTATTAACAATGTCTCCCATAATCTCCAGATATAAATTACAGCGTTATTCGCGTTATACATTCTTGTGATAAACCCTTTGAGATGGTAACTGGGACGCCAACAATGAACTCGATCCACAATCCTTTGCATCCTTTAAGACAAAACTTGTCTGAAGCTTGCAGACTGCCTCAAAGGATTAACAGTGGCTTAGCTATGTAGATAAGCATTATGAATGTATAGTATCAGAAATTGAATAGTATCATTATTACGATGGGCGAAATATTTGGGTCCCTTTTAGTTTTGCGCTGGTAAAGGAGACTGAGTTTTAGCATAGTTAAAGTTTATTTATGGAGAAGTGTTATACTTAAAAAACGTCCCTAAAGCAAAAAAGGGCAAGCTTCGACCTGTAGACTAGTAAGTAATTTAGTGTAGTAACTTTTAAAGCTGCATGTGATAATACAATGGGCAGCCTTTGCGCTAAAATCGATCAACATTTGTTAATAACGCAAGAAGCAAATATAGGGGTGGTTTATACTGCTGGTATAAGTTGGCAACTTGCGACTAGTTTGAACTTGTACCTTAAGCTTAATAATACGATAGCCGATAACGATGATTTGTTTTTTTTTAACTAAACGGGCTGTTGTATGGTACCAAAATTATTTTAATTAAGGTAAAGACGCTAGCACATCTGGCTACCGCAAACTGTCAAATTTACCTAGAACCTTATTCTGTTTGTGATGAAATTATCAAAGAAATTTGACGCATTGGGGTAGCTTGATGTGCTGGCCTCTTTACCTTCTTTGAAATAATTTTGGTACTAAATAACAGCCCGTTTAGAACAACCAACACCAAAATTCCCTCCTAGCAATAAAAGCAATAATTTGGGCATAAATTGTGGACATTATGCGTTGGTCATAAATTTTTGGCCAAGATTTACATCCAAGTCCTGCCTTCTTGGCAGAATCATAACTAATGTTTATAACAAATGTATAAAAACGGTTTCTAAAACAGTACGTTCAGTGCTATGCATTACCCGATCCATCTTAGAAAGAAAAATTAGGGGAAGATGGTTCACTGACTGTACATTCGTTAATTTTGGCATGAATATGATCTGGGATTCACTTTATCACATCTTTTTTTCTCCTGTAATTTGTATCACATATATGTTAATTATTTAATGATTTTAGATGTCTGAATAATGTTTTTTTAGCTTTACGTCGTTACCGACTGAAGTCTATCTAATGTACTTTATTGCGAACAAGTAATGATTTGCTTTAAGTAATAGTCATTTTTATTAGAATTACAGATACAGACCGAGGAGATACAGACACATAAAATCACGTCTCAATTTCTTGTAATATGTAGTGTTAAGCAGAGCTGTAACCTATCGTTCAGCCATATTTTACGTCAAAATCCAGAAGCTCGTGCTGGCAGTCTGAGCACAAATCCAGTAAAGTCCCGTCCAGTAAAGATTTTGGCCCGGTGCCAAAAAAAAATCTGATGAAAATGATTACACTTTGCCTGACCTGGAAATAGAACCACGGACCTCATACTAAGCAGTACAGCTTGCAATTATTAGACCAACGAGGCAATAGGGCAAGGTACCTTAAAATAGTATAATTTTACCCTTTTTAGTCGTCTCTCTATCCTTGTAATCTTTGTAAAATGGCACTTTGAATTCCGGATCGAATCGTGTTGTTCCCTTTCATTAACAAAATTATTCTGCGAAGGGCTCGTCAAAGCTTCAAATTCGACACAACCCATTACCGTCAGTCTAATATAAACCGACACCTGGGTACCTTCAGCTACCTAGCTAGATACTAGATCCTTGGGTCTGTAATAAGTAGGGACCTTAATTATACTGTATCACAAAGATGTTGAAACAATGACACGCGTGGTGGCACGCTACTAAATAATTTGGTTACGGCAATAATTAAATAATGAGCTTGGTTGAGAAACTTGCAACATTAGAATAAAAAACTTTTTGACAAAAAATACAACCAACTTCTTAGAGTTATTTTACACCGGTTAGTGTTTTTTTTTGAAGTCGGTTGTGTAACTTGTAAAATATAATAATATAATTTTTATACACAAAAAATATTTTACAAGTTACATACAACCGACTTTTTTATTTTTATGTAGTATTAATTATTTTTCATTTCTTTTAATATTACAATCAAACAAATAAACAGAATTCGATGAAATAAAAAAGAAAAATTCATGAACAAAAATGTTCATGAAATAAAAACTACCAAGTCAAGCTATGTCTTTTTTTTTATGAGACCAAAAAACAGAACCTCCTCCTGAAGTCGGTTTAAAAATAATACCAATATAATATAGCTACTACAACTTTCACATAATGCTATCTTGTCCTAAACTAAGCAGAGCTTGTGTTATGGGTACTAAACAGCTGATAAACATACTTATATATTTCTGAATACATACATACTAATGATAAATTACACCCAGACACATAAAAATGATCGTGTTCATCACACGAACATTTGTTTTTGGCGGGAATCAAACCCACAACCTCCGGTATAGCAGTCAGAGCCACTAACTACTAGACCAGCAGGCCAGTCTGACAGAAAAAAAAACCAGCTGCATGCTAACAGGCTGGAACAGTTACCGATCCCACTGCAGAGCTAAGGCATCTTCTTGCATAGAGGAGGCACGAGTATTAATCATCACGGTTGCTCAAGATGGCTAATACTTTGCGGCTCAGACTATTTGCCTGTTTGTTAGTTATGATTTTACTTAAAAAGTACTCGACCGATTTGAAAAATTCTGTCACTATTGGAAAGCTATATTATTAACCAATAAGTTATATATTATTTTAAAAACCACAAGGGGCTAGATGTTAAAAATAAATGACGAAATTCACGCGTACGAAGTTGCTAGTTGATGAGAAAAATTGGATGGTGATTAAAGAACATATTGTATTGTGTTCATGACATAAAGTTCAGATTTCAGGGTTTAAACCTTAAAGATAATTTATCATTGTTTTGAGAAGTGTCAGCGAATCATAGCTGCGAACATACAACGGTCAGTAGCTTATGGAAACTGAGGATTAATCCTTCATATTCCAACGTTATGACCGACCCAACCGTAATCCGGCCCGGCTCCGAAATATTCAAATAAAGGATGCCCCTAATTTTTTATTCACTTTCCATTTTTGCGTGTAGAACAATGAAGATTTATAATGTAGGCAGAAATGGCGTTTTACTTTTGTACATAAAAAGTAACTTTTAAAGAAATTTCCTGAGTTTTAATGCATGTTGGTAATCTAATCTGCATCTTTGTTTTATTCTTACGTCTCCGGAAAGTCGTATTAAAATGGGAATTGGTCTTCATTTGCTGATTTTTGACCTGAACATAAATAAAATAACACAACATAGAACCACAATTTTCCACAACTGCGTCTGTGCGGAGTTTAGATAGAAAAGAAAAAAGAATTTGGTGTGCTGGCGTCCGTCAGTTTGCTTCAAGCTTTTGTGCTTGAGGTACAGACATCAGTAAAAAATTTACTTTACGACAGCAAGAAACTTTTCGACGAACGCCATATATGTAGGTATCTCATAAGTAATCTCTTGTTTCTTAGAAAGCGTAAATATTTATGTTACAGTCATTTTCCGTGCCGGTGCGAGAGCGTTTTAGTGAAGTCTCGTTAAGTGGTCCGCCTCCTGTATGCTTTATATCTTATAACTAAAGCTCGCTTTTATAAGCAGAACAATTCTTCTTTTTTCAGTTGAAATATTTTCTTTAAGGGACGTTTTATAGAAAGAGAAACGTAGGTGGCTTTATGTTCGTCTATTTGGTCTAAGCATAGGGCAACTGGGATCATTTTTATGTTTTACTAGTTGCTTAATGTCGTGATAGCCTAGAGGTTAAGACGCTTACCTCTCATGCACGAGGTTGTGGTTCAAATCCGGGCAAGTACCAATGTGACTTTTTTAATTCATATGTACTTACTTTCTAAGTTAAAACATTACAAAACATCGTGAGGAAACCTGGACTTATAGTTAATAATTATAAGTTTGAAATCACCAATCCGCCGTGAGCAAGCGTGGTGATCAATGCTCGAGCCTTCTCTGTATGAGAAGAGGCCTTTGCCCAGCAGTGGGACAGTAACAGGCTGGTATTATTATTAGTTGCTTAGGCAAACTTCGTTCCATTTGTGTCCTTGCAAAAAAACTACGTCCTTTTCTCAGACCTCTGCAGTTGAATAGGTATACACAGTGATAAGGATCGGTCGAGCTGTTTCGGAGGACTTTTGTAACTGACACTGTGACACGAGAATTTCGTATAATAGATTTAACTTGTAAGTTTGACTTTCAAAAGTGTATTTTAATTGTTTGGAAAATAAATGATCGCCCCTAACCTTTACTTTTCCCACTTACATCCTTATAACCTTTTGTTAGTTGCCTTTCGTAATCAAACCATTTAATCAATCTTTTTTTGTCACTACATCTACTTTTAAACCAGAACATCTTTTCCATTCAACTTTATATAGTTATTTTTTGAGTAATATTCAAGGCCAACCACAAATAAGTGGCTAATTATTTTAAGAACACAACGCGTAACTTCACGTGTTAAGAAAGGCTCTTAATTAGTAAATCTTTTATAGCATGTGCTGTATAATGTCAAATTAGAATGTCAATTATGTCACGCAACCTAAAGTAACACATTAATTTATTTATAGCCGTGCCGGGCCCGTCGCATGTCAACCCCTGTCTCGAATAAGACAGCAGTAAGTATAATATCATAGCCGGTCTATAATATTATACTTAATTCTATTGTGACCCGATGGTCAATGACAAGATGTGAATTATAAACCTCAACTTAAAATGGCGGAATAGCATAAAATAGCGGTAGGTATGAAATGAAAAACAGAAGTGAATAAATAATAAGTAATATCTATTGGACAAGAAATTAAAACAGTTTAACACAATTTGCTTGCAAGAAAGCTCACATGTCACGTTACATGGTAGCCCTATTAAGTACTATCAACAGTATTGTGTCTCGCTATTTGCATCTGCTGCCAAACCAGCTTTGTAGCTTGCAGACCTAAGCCATATTACAAATTCTATTTCTATTCAATTGCGACAATAGAAAGAAAATGGCGTATATGGAATCAGCTGTTTGTCAACTGTCAAGTGTTAACGAGTAGAATTTGTAATATGGCTGAAAATGAAATACACTTCACAGTGCAACTGTCAGACGGACTTCCACAACCCAGTTACTGGGAAACACGTTATGCCTTGGTTAACTGGTTGTCAGAATTTTCGGGCTTCTGACTATCAGTAACGACTGTCATAGATCTACAAATGACAGCCGGGACCAACGGCTTAACGTGCTTTTTGCAGCACGGAGGAGTCTTAACATATCATGAGTGGTCACCCACCAACGGATCAATGTCTTCAAGCGTTACTTAACCATCGATCGACCCGTGATACTGTTTTCATTTAGCTACAAGCTCCTCATGTACGCATATTTAATCAATAAATCTCTTAAACTACATAACATAAGCGAAACCTAATTAGCCCAAACTAATACCCTTTTTAATTATTCATGAAGGCACAAAGGGTGAGGTAGACATTTATATAAAGAGGCGGCAAGCAGCTAGCTGATACGGGTTAGACACGAGGGGAGTGTGGTGGACACGCCGACGATAAATCATAAAGAATGCCCTTCAAGCGTGCCCTTTTTGAATGGACAACAGGCCTCCCACCTTAACTTTTGATGTCAGATATTGCAAAGAAACTGGGTTACAATTGTGTGTTGATGTTTGGTTCATAAGTGATGATGTGTTGTACTCTTTTGAACAAAATGTTGTGTTGATCAAAAGAGAATTTCTAATAAATTAACGGCCGCAGTTGCGCCTGTTTGTTTACTTAATTTCATGAGAAAGTCTCTCGTTCATTAAAAAGGTAACAAAGTTCCCTCCTGATCAGAAGGTCTAAGTAGCAAAATGTCCAACATCGCGAAACGTCCAATGAGTAGTAAGTCTAATTGGCAAAATCTATATATATAAAAGAAAGTCGTGTTAGTTACTTCGCTTATAATTCAAGAACGGCTGAACCGATTTAGCTGAAAATTGGCAGGGAGGTAGTTTAGAGACAGGAGAAGGACATAGGATACTTTTTATCCCGTTCGACATCATAAAAATAAATATCAAGAATATCGGTTGTCTCAAACATTTTTCAAACGCAGCGTCATCTTGGATGACATGACAGGAGTCAAACTGCAAATAAACCTCCCAGTTCATTATCAGGTGACAATTTGAAATTGACAAGTCTTAAGCTAAACCCAAGAAGGTAAGGTTGTCAATTTATAATACGCACCTACGTTCTGAAATTTATTTTGTTACTAAACTTAGAGGTTCTATGTAGCATAAAAAAGTCTTATATTTCAGAAATCAATTTACGTAATTAGCAATGATGACAGAGACGAACTTTAATAATTCTTTGCAAATAGAACTTATTTTATTGTTTGGACTTTAATTAAAGTAGACCGGGAAAACTATAGGCATAAATTGTATGTAACATAGAGGCAATAGTTCTGATTAAAATTATGAATTTAGTATTTTTCAAATCAATGCATTTTAGTAAGGTAGTTAGGTTAGATAGTTGGGTTAGCTATAGGATAGGTATGGTCAGTTAGGTTAGGTTATATATACATGTTGTAATTTAAAAGTAGTAGTAGTTATTATTGGTTTGGATTTATTTGTTGTCGTCTTATTCAACGTATGTATATCTAATATAAAAAACAAAAATAAGAGCAATAAATTGACTCTAAGGCACAACGAAGTTTGCCGGGGCAGCTAGTATATAATATATATAGCAGAACGTCTATTTAGCAAATCATCAGATTCTCAAAATGTTTGAATACTCAGGCACAAAATTCAACACACACATTGCATCGGTAGGGAAAGACACGGCATTATAATATTTACTCACGGATTGACCAGATACAACATTTATAACGTTCTTATTTATAATAACAAACAGAAAAGTCGGCAATAGTATCTTCACTAGCACTAATGTTTTTCTCATCTTTTCATCATATCTTTGTGTTTTATGTTTTGTTTATATTATATGTATCGTGTACTAATTTACGTATTTATACTCAAAATATGTATTAGTAGTTCTTTTACATTGATTTTCTCTGCATCACCTAAAGGTTCACTGGTAGAAAATGCCTATGGCATTAAGTCCGTCTTTGTAGATTAGTGTGCTTGAAGAATTCAATTAATAAATAAAGAATAAATAAACAGGAGAATAGAACAGAAAAAAAAGGAATAGAGTAGTTCATTGTTTAGAAAGCATTCAATTCATTGTTTCCTAAAATTCACACAAAGATTCCCTGTTCCGTTAACATTTAAAAAAATCTTTATCTAAATACCTATACCCACATTATTTTGTTTGCCTCTAAATCTCGTAGCCAAGGGAATGGATCTAAGGATTTAGTAGATTAAACTTATCTCACCCTTATAAACTAACCAAGCTAATCTTCCTGTTAAATAATCTATGACGTATCGCTCATCCTTGGAGACTAGCTTAAGAAGTGCGCCACTTAGGAACATTTATTATTCAGTACATCTAGTAACAGGAAATTTTTGAAGGAAAATATGTTTGAAATAGTGTTCAATGCACACTGAATTGAGTTTTTTGATCCATTTTCTGATTAAAGGTTGTGTATTTACGAAATTATAAATTTTGAAAAAATATATGAAACTAGCAGACATCACGCGGTGTAACCCACGTAGTTACCGTTCCCGTGAGAATATGGGAATAAAATGTAGCTTATTTCACTCAGGGTGAACGTAGCTTTCTTTTAAGGTGAAAGAATTTCTGAAATCGGCTCAGTAATTTTTAAGTTTATTCATTACAAACATACACACACAAATTTTTCCTCTTCATAACATATTTAATATTATTAAAGTGTAGATAGATTTTCTTTTGTTCTTAACCAAACAATCGTAGTGACTTTGAATATTTTTGTGTTAGTTTTCACTTGAATTAAACATCCAAGTTACTTGCTTTTAAAAATGTTTGTACAACAATTAAGTAAACTTTTATGTTGTTATGGAAATATGGTGATTTTCTTAGTTTTCACTAAACTAAAGGTACTCTTAATAATTTAAACAGCACGTTGTACGAAGCATAAACCTCGAAATCTATAAAATTTACTCGTCACGTTATCGACCGCTTTTAGCAGTAATTAGTAAATGAGAAAGTTTCTAATGCCAGATACTATCTTAAAGTTTTATTATAGATTGAAACTAATTCATTAGACTTGAATCAGGTTTAAAAGTACTAATCAGTTTAATTAATTTAGTCCTTTTACAACTTGTTTTCTTGTAGAAAAAGGACCAAGTAACATTTTGTTTGAAATCGCGGGTAAAAACAGGGCAGCATTGAACTAACTCAAACACAATTAAGTTCAAGTAATAAATTATTAACCCAACTTACTTAGGCACGTGAGATTCAATGCCCTAGATTTCTATTTCTATTCCTACCAAGCATTCTAGACCAATAGAATTTAATATCATACCAATCGATCGTTCAAGACTTTTCAAATTCGTACTGTACACACGGCTACACATCGAGCTATTAATTCCAGTTTACGCTGACCTCGCATTGTAAGGAAATCTTATGAAATGCGAGATCAGTTTATACTGGAAATTATAGTTTGATGTGTAGATGTGTGTACCGCCCCACATATTATAAATACACGCTTCGAAGAAATGGCGATACATCTTCAGAAACTCTCTTAAGTCCTTGTATTACTGTTCCGATAAATAAGTGATAGATTATATTTCACTGCGAATGAAAAATTCGATGTCGATTAGCTTGAACGATACATGTTTGGCCTAGATTTTTTTCTTTGCAGTCTTGTAGATAAGGATCAACATAACGTAATATAACATCACGCCTGTAATCCCCAAAGAGTTAGGCAGAGCTATACTGAGTATACCCACATTTCACCAGTTATGGACAGTTATTGTTAAGTCCCATGTAATATGGGGGAGCCTTGGGGCATGATAAAGTTTGTTTAATTTTTACCAGTGGGTTTTTACACGTATTTCTATTCTTAATTAAGGAAGGTTAGGCTATCTGACATTGCACTATGACCTTTAGACGCGGCTAGAATCACAGGGCGAAGCACGTATATTACGTAAAAATGTCTTATTCTAAGTAAACTGATAGACGAAAGTATGCCATTAAATACCATTACTGCAGTACGATTCTGGTCAAATCACCGCGTGAAAATGTAGGCGTAGTGAGTGCGAATTGAGCTGACATTCCATACTAATGCTAGGCATTGACAGTTCACTTCACTCAAGTTTTCACGGCGTGACTTTTACTGAATCGACCGGCTGTCTGCTCATTCTTTGACCCCCTGGAGTCTCTAACGTGTCATGACGCATTTTCCTTTTTATCACAACCCCTATTTCAGATGACGTCACACCTCAAACCGGACCGGGCTGTACGTACATGTTCAACTGCTAGTTCACTAGTACAAAGGCCAGCACACCAAGCTTCCCCAATGTGTAAAATATCTTTGATAATTTTTAAACTTTATTACAAATAGAATAAGGTTAAATTTTACTAAATTTTAGTTTTTAGTCCCTCATCTAGATTACTAGAAAATATTCAACACATAAGTTTTCTTTTTTCACGTAATCATAAAATAACGGCGATTCATCGAGGCCAAATCTCGCATGACATCACTATCGTGCACAGTTTATACTAGATAATGACGTCACAAGCCCCCTCTCCTCAACTTTAATACGCTTAATCTAAGTAGCTAGCTTTCCATCAATTTGAAAAATCAAAAAATATTTTTTTATGTTTTATAATCTAACTGATGTACCTACTAATTAAACTTTGAAATTCATATACCTAGTCCATATTATGACTTTTAGGAAAAAAATACGGCATGGCGTGCTTGCGTCTGTACCTACAACATTATTACACCTGATAATATGTAGACCCTTTTCCTGTTTACAAGTAAGGGACATTCTGTTTTACCGGTACCGGTACCGGTACTCCGGTGTACCGTTACGTAAAAACAAACGCACGGTCTGCTACAATAAGATAAAAATAATGGCATTTTTTCCGTTCATGTTACGATGAAATTACAGCGGAAATGTGGAGTTTGTTATGTTGGTATTAATGTGTGGGTGTTTTTTTTTTTTTGTTATATGGTTCACTGCACCGAAATTGAACTGTTGTTGTTGTCAGTGTAATTATAATACGTATGATTTTGCTATGACACGTCGGATTGTTGCGGGGAATTTCCAATTACATGTAGTTATATTAATCAATAACCAGTAAAGAGTAGTAGAGTTTTATACTCTTAAATTGACTGTTAAGTCGGAAGCATACTGCCAAAACCTTGTTGATTTTTTCTTAATAGGAGCCTGGATTCTGCACATGCTGCCAATTAATTCATATTTATACTGTGCAATTAACAATTCAATCGTGTCAATTAGAGACACAATAGAAAGACAATGACAGCGCGGACACCGGTGTCCTCTTGGGGTTTAACCTCTCAAATGTGTCAATTAGAGACACAATAGAAAGACAATGACAGCGTGGACACCGGTGTCCTCTTGGGGTCTAACCTCTCAATCGTGTCAATTAGAGACACAATAGAAAGACAATGACAGCGCGGACACCGGTGTCCTCTTGGGGTTTAACCTCTCAAATGTGTCAATTAGAGACACAATAGAAAGACAATGACAGCGTGGACACCGGTGTCCTCTTGGGGTCTAACCTCTCAATCGTGTCAATTAGAGACACAATAGAAAGACAATGACAGCGCGGAAACCGGTGTCCTCTTGGGGTTTAACCTCTCAATCGTGTCAATTAGAAAGACAATGACAGCGCGGACGCCGGCGTCCGCTGAAGTTTTATTGAATTAAAGAACGAGTACGAAATTCACTCGGAAAACGCGGGTGAATTGCCAGTTTATTTAATAAAAATCATTTAGTTATCTGTAAAGAAATCCTGTCAGCCACTTTCGCAACAAGCTAAGTGGTCACCCAGAAAATCAATTAACCTTTTTCGACCATCCATTGTTTAAAAAAAACACAATGGCCTTTATTTCCAGACAAAAAAGCGTGGGTGATAAATCAGCTCCCCAATGGAACCAATTGACAAGGATTCACACTAGTGTAAGGAAAATGCTATACGTACTAGCTACTTGTAGAATTGGGATAGCAATATTTGTTTAACTGACGAAGAAAAAGGAGAAGGTACACAATTCGATTTCGATCATTTTCTGATCACCCATATCTTTTTACAGTGTGGCCTAATTTATATGATTATTAATTTATTGGCCAGGGGATAACTCAAATTTAGTATGAAAATAGGCAATGATTGACTGGTCACCTAGTAATTACAGTTGTAAAGAGTAGGGGGAGTAAGTTTTTTTTTTATTACCAATGAAAAAATAGACGACTATCTCTAAGGTCGCTCTTTTTATATAAGACTAGCATTTTACCAATGCCCCATATGCCGCGGGGAATAGCTAATCTTTTCCTATTCACATAGTAAGGGACAAATCATTAAAATAATAATACATTTTCAAATATCTTTACTTACAACGAAACAATAAACAAAAATGCACTTATAATAGACTACACATACATTGATTCACTATAATTGAGGCATAAGAGATTCAACCTTTCAAAGCTGATTCAAAGGGATTGTGAATTTATGTCAAAAAAACTGCCGTCAATTATAAGAGCAACTTTAAATTACTGGGAACAAATAAAATACATAATGTGTTATCGAATGTTTCAGTGATTTGTGGTTCAAATGTGTCTTTTCGTACCAAACGTTTTAATTTCATTAATTGAAATACAATTTGTGTCTAATTGGCGTATTTTATTGTTTTAAATTGTATATCCTCAATAACAAGAGATTGTGGTTAAATAATAACAGGCCCACGGGTCGATCTAAGGTTAAGCTGCGTGTGCCGAGGTTGCTCCGGGGATGGATGACTATTCATTACTTTCCCAGACCTCTCCGTGCCTCGGAAAGCAAGTTAATCCGTTGGTCTCAGCCTGTTATTTGTAGATTTTTAACAACCTGCAGTTAGTGTATCGTGTTAGCTAGTCACTGTTGTGCTGGTCGAGTTGGCAGCCGTTCCTTGCAAAATATTGGTTTTCTACTGCATCTGGTTATAATGGAAGTCTAACCCAAAATATAGTTTGGAAAAGGCTTAGCAGATAACATTGAATTGTGTTTAGAGTGTGTCATGATTTATTTATTATTTATAAATAAATAAATAATAATATTACACAACTTTGACTGGCCTGTTGGTCTAGTAGTTAGTGACCCTGACTGCTATGCCGTAGGTCGTGGGTTCGATTCCCATCCAGGACAAATGTTTGTGTGATGAGCACGACCATTTGTTCTGTGTCTGGGTGTTATTTATTTATCTATAATATGTATGTATTTAGAAATATATAAGTATGTTTATCAGCTGTTTAGTACCCATAACACAAGCTCTCAAGCTTAAATTGGGACTAAATGGTGTTGTGTGAAAAAGTTGTGGAATATTTTATTTAACTTTCACACAACGCCGTCTAGTCCCAAGCTAAGCACATAAAATGAATGTATTTGTATCTGGTGATGAATAATAATAATAATAATAACCCCGCAGGGCAGCTTGTGGCGAGCTGTTGGGCAGTAGCGACCCCACGGACCCGATCTCCCGGGAGAAGTCCTGTTCCTCATCTCTGGCTTGCCTTTATTGGCCGGCTAGAGTGAGCACTGACGAGGAACGGAGCTCCCACCTCTTTCTTGCCTTAGTTGGCCGGCTAGAGTGGAGATTCGCAAGAGCAAACGTGCTCGGAGGAAGGAAGCATTCCAATAAGGTGCTGGTAGGGATCTTGACCGTACTTCCGGGATTGTCCTGATAGCCGTGGAATGCCTCTCCACTCCTCAAGCACCTCAGGTTATGTTGCCCTCTTGTCGCTACGTCACTGTGTGCTAGCGGCCGTTCCAGAGGGCCCATTACTGCGTGTGCAAGTCACCCCCTGCCATTTTATTCGTGTATTTATAAAGCATTGATGAGGCAGGGGCCTTAGTCCTTCCATAGTACTAGGTAACCAGTTCACCATATCCACCCCTAACCTATAGCCCAATACATTTGTTGTTTTAGTCTACAATAGTCCTGCACTAGTCGTAGGTTTTCCTTGGGTGCATTTGCATAATGCATACAGGGAAAATCTGCGATTGGTGCCTCACTGCATTAAAAACGACAAAGGGCCTCTGCGAGTTGACTTAGGCTCCTCGTACGCCTTCCAAAGGTCCGGGCTCCGAGAAATATCAGCGCATAATAATAATAATAATAAAATACAAATATAAAATACGGGCCTTACCCCGCTATCCATGGCTAACGAGAGCTGGCGCAAACCTATAGTACTGAGTACTGATGACCGCAGACAGGTATGGCAAAGCAAAGAGCTTCACGGGCGCTTCTACCGGGCTCTTCATGGGCCCGATGTAGACTTCTTAGCGTCCGTATCCTGGCTACGATTCAGTAACCTCTTCGGAGAAACTGAAGGGTTCGTCTGTGCAATTATGGACGAAGTTATCTTGACGAATAACTATCGGAGATATATTATGAAAGACGGTACAGTTGACGTGTGTCGGGCATGTCACTGTCCGGGCGAGTCTATCAGACATATCATCTCCGGTTGTTCTCGTCTGGCTAACAGTGAGTACTTGCACAGACATAACCAAGTGGCCAGGATTATCCATCAGCAACTTGCTTTGAAATACTTGCTTGTGGATTCTGAAGTACCGTATTACAGGTATGTGCCCGACCCAGTTCTCGAGAATGACCATGTTACACTGTACTGGGATCGATCTATCATCACTGACAGGACTGTTGTTGCCAATAAGCCTGATATAGTGGTGATAGATCGATTAGCGCGCCGCACAATGATAATCGACGTTGATCCCTCATGACGAGAACCTTGTGAAAGCTGAGAAAGAGAAAAAAATCAAATATCTCGACTTAGCACGCGAGGTTGTCGACATGTGGGATGTGGACTCGGCTGTCATTGTGCCGATAGTCGTTACAGCCAATGGCCTTATAGCTAAAAGCCTCGATGAGCATCTTTCGAGGCTTTCGTTGCACGTTGAGAAGTCGAGAACCACCAATAAAAGGCACACGTACAGCTCGAAGGTTTATTGTTAGTACAATATTAACTTCAACTAAAAATGGCGAACTAGCGCGCGTACAATAAAAGATGCGCGCGGTACCGGTGCTATGATGGCTCTGGCGTGGCGACGCGGTCGGCGGGGCGCGCGAGTCGGCACCGCGCGATGTCCACAGCGTTCCGCAAGGTGGCGCTAGCGCGCGGGGTTCACATAGCGTGAACAGTTGGGTCAAGGACCTGATCCAGAAGGCAGTACTTCTTGATACGGCCCGTATCGTGAGGAGGTTCCTGTCTCTGGAGCCCTAACCGCCGGTAGCTTGGACCCTGCTCCCGCCATCGGTGGTTCACTATTTTTTATATTTTTAAATGTTTTTATATTTTTATATCAATATTTAAAAATGTAATTTATATGTATGTACAAATAATAAATGAGAATAATAATAATAAAACATTTATTTTCTCTCCACAAATGGTACATACATCAGAAAATATTGATAAATCTAACATACATATTTGCAACATTTGTGGGAGACTGGTGCCCGAGATAGGTACTGGATACCTGTGTTACGGGTCACCAGGTCCCCTCAATTTACAATTGGACTTAAATTATCTATATTAGATACAGGAAATTGAGTGTTTATGGAAGAGTACTTACTTCAAAATGATGATGATTGGTGAAGAATATTGTAAAACGTGTTTGGTGTGTAAAATGTCAATAAGTTTGACAAAATATCGTATTGTAGGGCACACGTAGTTTTTCTAAACTAGTAAAAAATAAATAAGTTGACTTTATTCATTAATTTATTTCCTAGTACTGTTGGCGACTGGCTGGAACTTTGTTATAAACCTTTTTTAATATTTGTTTTCTTATGGTTTGTTCTTTTATATTTTAAAAACTGTGACTTTTGCTTTGTCTTGGTGTCTGTCAACGTACTAGATTTGGTTAACATAGTTTTACTTACTAAAATAATAAAGCTACTTAATAATCACCATCATTTTCCTTTAATATCGTCAGTCATATGATAAAGTCCACACGCTCACCAACAGTTACTAAAAGATAAACTTTTAACCACCAAAAATATGTATAAAGTAAGTTAGTACCTAATATGTTGTGAACAAAGACATTTAATACCTATAGACCGGACATCACGAACAAAATTTTCGTCCTATAAAGTGTGTCCTGCGGGATACAAGTCTATGACTTTTTTGTAGTACGCTCCGTTGCCGCTCCAATATTCATATATTATTCTAGATGGCGTTACTGAGACATGGGATCAAAGTTTTTCTATGACATTTCCTTGACATGCCCGCTCTATAGTATTTTAAATCTCTTTGTGTAAAGTGAAAAACCGCAGACGAAAAATTTCAACGATAAGGGGTCGTGAATCTAATGTACTCGACGTGATATGAAGTTTTGCGCCAAAAACTCTTCGATCCTATATATTATTATAGTAAGAACAAATGTTAGCAGTAATATTTAATTGAGTAAGTACGCTAAGTACCATCAGTACTTATCAAGTAGTACCCATTTACCTGCTATTCTTTTCTGTCTACAAAAAAACTTCAGAAACAAAACTCCACCACCAAAACGGGAGATCGCAGAATATTTAATACTCCATTGCTGTCCCATAATTGGTCGTAAGATTAATAATTAAAATGGCGTTCTAAGCCTTAATTACGTCACTATATACATTTAAGGAGAATCTACCACTGTTTAGATTCCTATCAGTCAGGTTAATTGTTTACTAGCCTTAAATGTCGTAATAGGCTAATAAAATTGTCTAAACGTTCATCATTTGTTTTAGATAGGATTAGCAAAATGGTAATCCTAGCATACATTTGACTACTTATAACTGGTGATAGAGTATTTATTCATTTGATTGTGCCATAAATCTTGAGCTTCGTTTTGGTCTGACAATAATAGTACCCAGACATCATTACTTCCTTCCAGAATAATTCATGTTCGATTGTAATTTAAATTTGTTATTAGATTGTAAATGTTTGGATTAGAATTTCATTATATTATTTAAACACACATCACATGTTGTCTGTTTACCACCAATTATTGCATCAATACTTACCATAAGGACATATAAAAATAAGAGATATAGATACCGGGCTGCTATCCGCAACTTTACGTCAAAGCGCGTATTTTGCTTATGGAGTATTGAGTTTTTTACAATTATTAGATTTTTTTAGTAACAGTTTGAAGTCTTGATTTGTACCCAAATGATGATAATTATTAGGCTTGCTCACAATGGGATTTAAACATAGCTGGTGAAATGTGGGAGTACAGACGCTACACAGATTGAAGTTTCCCAATTGGAAAACTATGATGTAACTTTTTTAAGTTGAAAAGCTTTTGAAGATTTTTGACAGATTAGTGTAACTAGATGCCAAACCAGCATTCCTTGAAGAGATTGCTGGCCTGATGTTATGTTATTTATTTATTATTATGAGGAACACCAACGATATATTTATAAGATCTTATGCAGGCACAAATTATAAAGACACAATTCTGTGTAAGTATGTCAATTAAAAGCGTCTACAGCTTATAATACAATTTGAAAATACATTTCATATACATTATTATTTTATACATTGGATGATATTATATATTATTTATGTATTGTTACGTATAGATAATAGATAAATTAATAAAGAGAAAGAGTTTGTAAGTTTGTGAAGTTATTGGTATCTCAGGATCTATTGAACTGATTTTAAGAGTTATTTTACCAAAAGAAAGCCACATTATTTATAAGTGCCATTTTCTAGAGGAGTTGATTAAGACATTAAGTACAGACGCCAGCACATCAAGTTACCCTAATGTGTCAAATATCTTTGATCGTTTTTCAACTTTATGTCAAACACAATAAGGTTCACATTCAATTGGGAAAATTTGACACATTGGGGTAACTAGATGTGCTGGCGTCTGTACATAATCTACCGGACGAATTCGCGAGCAACGTGCTAGTACGTAGGTAGATATGAAAAAACTCCAAACAAAAACAGAATGAAAACCTACATAATAGGAAACCGTTCAAAAACCTCTTGATATCAAGTAATGACATCGTTATGAGGACCACTTGCCTCTTCAATTAAAACCTGATCAATATTCACGTTCATCAATATCCTCTTCTACTGATTAAAATTCAATCATTACGAGCAATATCCAATTTTTGAACGATAATTTAAAAAGTGGTTTCACATTTTACGAATCACGCGATGTTCAATTGTCATAGTTGTTGCATTAATTCAGTTGAACACCTATTAGTTGATGCTTCATCTGATTGGATTATTATGAATTGCATGAAGTAATATGTGACGGAGAGATGATAAATAGGCAATTGACTAAATATTTGTTTTAAGTCCATCATTAATATACATTACAAGAAAATATTCGAGCCATATTTTTCTTTTTTCACGTAATCAAAAATTAACGGCGATACATCGAGTCAAAATGGCGCATGACGTTACTGTCCTATACAGTTTATCTATCTATATTAATATATAAAGAGTAAAAGTTTGATTGTTGGTTTGCATTGAATAGGCTCCGAAACTACTGGACCGATTCGAAAAAATCTTTTACCGTTGTGAAGCTTTTTTTTTTTTTTTATACCACGACGGGGGCAAACAAGCTTACGGCCCGCCTGATGGTAAGCGGTTACCGTAGCCTATGGACACTTGCAACACCAGAGGCGCCACACGCGCGTTGCCGACCCTTTAAAAACCTACTTACTCCCCTTTTGAAGAACTCCATACTACACTACACTACACTACTATAGCTACACTTTCCCCGAGTGACATAGGCTACTTGTTTTTTCTTTTTTCCCTGTAATCCCACGGAACCGGGAACAACGCGGGTGAAACCACGAAACGTCTTACTGAATAATGTCGTTACAAGTCCCCTCTCCTCAACTTTAATGCGCTTCATCTAGTAGTTTTCCATCAATTTGAAAAAGAAAAAAAATACTTGTGTATTTTCTTAACTAACTGATGGATTAATTATAATAATATTTAGATATTCATATATTGTCAACATACCTAAATATTGTGTTCTGTACTTGAATGGTTGTATATGTTTGTTGTGTGTGTGTGTGTATTTTATGTGCTTCCTAAATTATGTTGACTTTTGCAGAGAAAAAAAGATAGAAAAAAAAAGAAAAAAAAAGAAAGATATTTATTTAACCACAAGCTCCTAATTACCTATCTAGCTGTAGGTATAATAGAAGAAAAAAATACAAAGCTTGACAATGGAATAAACTACACAAACTAAACACCTACGTTTACAGCCAAAAACCGGCATAAAATGATCATATTATTCATAATTCTATAAAGAAAAATGTGGGTTATAATTTCCCCTGTAAAAGAGCTTTACCCGATCCCATGTTGTTTGAGCAATATTCGCTTCATATCACATGAGTAAATACTGAACAGAGACAGAAGGCATTCATTCACACGTCGCTATACGTGTGACAATTTACGATAGGTATAGAATAGAATAGAAAGCTTATAAGATTAGTCTCTCATTATATGAAAACCAAATGGATTTGCACCTTAAGTTACAATGATAGAAATAGTCCTAACTGTAAAAGCAAGGCTGGTTTTAGTAGTTAATGTTGGTGCCCTGGTGACCTGTACCACAGGTTTTTCTACAAAAACCTATTTCGGGCACCAGTCTCTTACATTGGTGGATTATGGTAATACCTTTGTCTCAATTGATATTAATTTTAAGGCAACCAATGTGAAAAGAAATAAAATGTTTTTGAATTGAATTGAAAAAATGCCGATCATCATTATTTCCCCTGCCTTTTCCCAACTTTGTTGGGGTCTGCTTCCAATTTAACTAGATACTAGTGTTAAACATAGAGCGAGAGCTTATCCGACCTCCTTAACCTAGTAGCTGAGTAACACAATACATCATGGTTAGACTGGCAGTCAGACTTTCTGAGTTCTAAGTTTCTGACTCTTAACAAATATCAAAGATGAAGTTCAGCTCAGTCTCTGTTGTCTACATACTCCTGCACTCAATATGAAGCCGTGACGCGGCGCTTCGGTTAATGGGTTTCAGTTTAAATTTGCTGTTTCATGCTGGAACGACAATTAAGGTTGAGGCATAGCTGTTGTATTGATATCTGTAGGCATTATTTATGTTGAGATCTACAGAAATGAGTGTTTCTGATTTTCTACATTGTTCTGATTGATCCTAGAGCCTTGTTGATCTAACACATGATTGACATCTGTAAAGGAAAACGCCGTGAGGAAACTTGGACTTAATAAAAGTCTCGCTATTTGTGTTTTCTCTTATGTTGACACTTTTCTCTGATTTTTTTCGCCATCCTCGTCGGTCTGGTGGTTTATAGTGCTACTGCTGAGCATTACATTTTGGGTTCGAGTCTAGAGTTGTGCTCGGTTAATGGCAATAGACTAGCCCCCTATTACATATAACATGACCAAAACTGGCTGAATATGAAGTCCGGCCTGATAATAATAAAAGAAACGCATTGAGTCATGTATTTAGCTCTTTGAAACACAACAATCGTTAGGTAATTTTTGTACCCTTTCCATGATTAGATATCAAAAGTCACGCACCTACGCGTCGTTCGTAATGTAAAAGGATTAAGTTGAAACTTAGATATGATATTCGCCAAATTTCTTAATTTATATTTATAATATTATTTTTTGTGTTGTTTTATGTTTTTTTCTTGTGTTATTTCGTCTTGTCAGTTACGTGGCAGGCCTGATAAAATAATGTAATCTTCGTGGGGTATATTTCCAGCGACGTTGACACTTCATTTATTTATTATTATCATAATAATGTGATGAAATTTCATAACGAAAGTATAATCTACTCCGTGATAAAATTAGAATTCTAAAAAGAGTTGGAGGTTGGTGCTTCTGCCTTAAAAAGTTGTTTTAAGTTACTAAATGTTAAACAAAATCCTTAAAACAAAAAACAGGCTGAGGATTTGTACTTTAAATTACACAATATAGTCCGCCAAAAACTCCGCCCTCCACCCTTTCTGGGTGTAGTGAGCAACATATTTGTCTGAAGAACTTGAATTTATACAACAATACTCATTATCATTACAAATCAACGTTATGTAAGCCACGACATGCCTTATAAATAAAATAAATACAAATATAACGGACGGGAAATTACTACAAGTACCAAAATAAATATATTTATTCCCGTCAGTCAATCTTCTACCAAAATCAAACGGGTCATATTTATTTACTTCGTATATTGCCACGTTCATCTTCAGCCACTCAAAGTCTCGGAATCTTGCAATAAATATTTAAATCAGAAATAGTTAAATAAAGATAGTCCGGGTATCATTTCAATTCGGGTTATTCCCAAGAGTAATAATGTAATGCTCAAACAGAGCTTCTATTTATGTGTTTTTGTTCAATATCATGCTATTATCATAGGATTCATTATTATGATCTCTATTGCCAAGTTTCTAGGGATGCCTCAGAAGTACACACACAACACTGACTTTTTTGGTCTCTTTAGAAAGGTCAGGTGCGTAGTATGTGCCACCGGGGCGCTTGTATGACTAGATTTAGAAAGGTAAGCGAAGCAAAAGAAGTATGTAAGTATCGTACCCGGTGGCGTTCTATAATTACTCCCTAGTCTTATGCGAAATAGGAGTGAGTTTATGTTTTTATTTAGCTAGGTATACAAAATAAGTCTTCGAAACAAAAGCAAAATTGTCAAGTTTCATAAAAAAATCCTTCAAATCCGTTTCTTTTCTTTTCAGATCGGAAATTTTCTTCACCAATCAACGGCACTAATGAAGCAATCCGCAGACGGGATATTGGAGTAACAGCCGTTCGCGCCACCTTCCTCGCGCAATAAAACAACATACCTCGGCTGACTTCGTCAAAGACTACACTCAAACGAAAACACACCCTATCACAACAACACAACGACCTCAGTCCTCCACCACCACGCAGTCAAATGGCTCTGCTTCGAATTGAAAACACAATCCAAGCGATATGTCAATTTAAGCCTATTCTCAATTGTAATCAAGCGCGCCATTCTAAGAACAAAAAGCTACGTGTCATAATTCAGACTTGATTCGTTTACGCAATTTAGGCTAATTCACTAAACCAATGTATGGTAACGTCAGGATTGCGAACAAATTAAACGTCACCCAAACCAGGGTTTCGTATGGCGACTCAAAGTCATAATTCCTACTGTTCACTGCCTAGCTTTGTTGCTTTACCTTCGTGTCTTCTTGTACTGGCGTCTATTCTGTTGCAACCGGCACTTGCCTCGGTTGAACTAGAATCAATCCTTAGTCCAGAGTTCAACGTAAGCAACCCAAACACAACTGACAACTGGACGCTTCAAGACGAAAACTCCACTTTCTTGAAGACCGGTCACATAAAGCATTCAAAATATTCCTTACCTACCACTATTTTCATGGTCACAGTATTTATGATAGTCATAGTTGGTACTATAATAGGTAACGTGCTAGTTTGTGTTGCAGTGCGTCTAGTTAGAAAATTGAGACGGCCTAGTAACTATTTGATAGTGTCGCTGGCAGTGAGCGACTTGTGCGTGGCGTGTATAGTAATGCCAGTAGCTACCGTTTACGATATTATGGGAACGTGGCCTTTCGGACCGGTAATATGTGACTTTTGGGTGTCGAGCGATGTCCTATCCTGTACTGCTAGCATCCTGAACTTATGTATGATCTCTGTGGATCGATACTATGCCATAACGAAACCTCTAGAGTATGGTGTGAAAAGAACGCCTCGAAGGATGCTCTTCTGCGTTTTCATCGTATGGGTCAGCGCAGCTTTCATATCCCTCCCGCCGGTCCTAATCCTAGGTAATGAGAAGACTGATACCTCGTGTTCTGTGTCACAGAATCAGGCATACCAAATCTATGCGACTTTTGGTTCGTTCTACATACCGTTGACTGTAATGGTCGTGGTCTATTATAAGATATTTAGAGCCGCTAGGAAGATTGTAAAAGACGAGAAACGTGCTCAGTCGCATTTGGAGACGCACTGTTACTTGGAAATAAATGTGAAGAACGGCGGAGCAGCGGAAGCAAAGCTATTGGGTAACCAGCCGGCGCAGCCTCCTCCCAGAGGTTCAACTGCGAGTACGAATACAACGGTGAGCTTGTTCAAATACATTATTTATTAAAACTGTTTTTACTGTCTCAAACTAATCACGTGCTGACAGTTAGTTATCTCCTATCTCTAAATACTTATTTTTGATATTAGCGAGATGAAACAGAAAAAATAACATAAATCAGTTTGAGCTTTAATTTACATTTTGTAATGGTAAATAAATATTAACACTTCCAGCGGCTTTCCAGTTGTTTGGAGCTGCCTTAGATCGTTTACTTAATAATTTAAGCATGCATTGTTGAACAACATCCGTTACGGATTAAAGGAAGAAGGCTTTCACCAGATTACTATGGAAGCAATCTTGGTGACGGCAGTATAAGGGTTAAAGTAATATTTTCTTATTTAGATACCTTCGAGCAATCCGTAATGATCTTTAGTACCTATATCTTTATCTTTTTTCTATATTAATAAACAGAATGTTTGTATGATCTTTTCTCGAAGTCATCAGTCAGTTTTTAGAGTTGTGATTTCTTATGGGGAAAAGTAATAACTCGACATAGCTATAAAAAAACCCAAGTTGTTTTAGAACATAAAAATGTAACAGCTTTATTTTTGTTACAGTGTAGCGTAGACAAAACAGAAAGCACAATCGGGAGGTGTTTCAGCGGCCAAAGAAAGTCGAACGAGTCCCAGTGTCCTATGTTGCAACAGCCAAAGACCCCTACGAAACCAATTCACACCATCAACCGGTCTCCAACACAACTAGTACCCGGGAAACTTACAGTCAAAGAGAGGCAAAGACAACCCTCAGAAAGCAGTCAGAAGAATACGACGAACAGAATCCGGTCTTCCCTCTCAAATTTCGCACATAAAAGTCATATCGCCAAAGACTTACTGCATCCACAGAACGCAGTCCATCAAAAGAAGTTACGGTTCCAACTAGCCAAAGAGCGTAAAGCGTCCACGACCCTTGGTATAATCATGTCGGCATTCGTAATCTGCTGGCTTCCATTCTTCGTGCTAGCCTTGCTTCGACCGTTTGTCAAGGAAGACGCAATACCTGACGCAGTGAGCGCGCTCTTCCTCTGGCTGGGCTATCTAAACAGTTTGCTCAATCCGGTCATATACGCGACTCTGAATCGAGACTTCAGAAAGCCGTTTCAAGAGATCCTGTTCTTCCGATGTGGAAATCTGAACCACATGATGCGGGAGGAGTTCTACCACAGTCAGTACGGTGACCCTGATCAACACTACTGTGTCAATAATACTACCAAAATGCATAACTACGATGAGGGTGTTGAAATAGTTTCTGCCATCGATAGAGAGGAAACGCGAGCTTCGGAGAGTTTTCTATGATTGTCAATGCCAGAGGTCGACACCAGAGACCTAGATACTGTGATCTAATTAAGACTTTTTTATATAGAACCGCGGTCTAACAGTGTTGATTTTGTTGATTTCATTCGTTTTATTAACTTGTGTATTATAAAAGGCTGTTTCTACCCAACTAGTCGTTACTTATGTAAATGTACACGAAGTTTTGTTTGATGATGTAAAATAGATAATTATAGTAAACCATTTCATATCTGCAATTAGACAGTGTGACACGTGTTAAATAAAATAATAGCTATTGTAAACATTAATAATTATTTAATAATACAATGGCAGTGACGTTGCGTTATGTCAATATTGTTGTCTGTCAAGTGTAAATTTATGGTTTGATACGTAGATATGTATCAATTCGGTGTCCCAGAAACATTTTCTCTTTGCAAATATAAATGGACCTCAAGTAAGTTGTACGATTTTATTATTTTAATCTAATTAGGTATCTTAAGTCACATGGTACATCACGTCACTTTATAAATAAATAGAATAATAATGGGATGTGAATGTATTATTATTATTATTTAATAATTTTGGAATGACCAAAGAGGTATAAATATTAACTTGAAACGCGAGGTTTTCTAAGCATAAGATGTTGTGAATTTGATAAACTTTAATAATAGGAGTGTATTATATTGTTAAAATAGTAAATTATGTATATTATATAAAGTTAGTCAGAAGTATTAATCCATGTGATAGTAGATATAGAATTCTATTCTTTGTTAGGTTTCCTAACATCATTAAATCTTTTCTTTTTGTTTATTTATCAGATATCTTTCATATAGTGTAATTATATGTATCTATAGTTGTTTGTAAATATAAAGAAGCAAAGCATCTTTGGGAACTGCAAGTGGGTAAAGATGAATAATAATAATAGGCACTGCCAGATTAAAAATAATTAGAAAAAAAGTGTATGAATAACCATAGGATTGTAAAATATATTTTATTTTATCTTCAAGTGCATAGTGACTGAAGGAAACCAGCTATCATTCTGTCTTAGGTCATTATCAACTTTATTTGTTTACACATAGAGCTCAAATTGTCTTGTCTTTGTTTGGCATATTGACACAAACTGTGGCTCAGAGTTGCCTTCTTCATAATTTACTATTAATAAAAAAAAACTACTATATGTTATAAAGTATATACATATTTGTTAATACGTATTTACATATAATTGAATGGACTTCTGTTTCAAATTAGATTAAATTAGAACAAAAGTTAGTGTTGTAAATATTGTTAATAATACCTACTAATGACAAATTATAAGTAATAATAAAACGGTTAATAAGTATAAATAATAAGTGAATATATTGCAGAAACCGTGTGGGGAAACTACGCTTGGAAAAAATAATTTGACAGTTCAATTGATGTGTTTATTAATAACGTACATATACTAAAATTTCTTTGGTGTAGTTTCTTTCCATTTGTGAATATTGTGGTTGTTAATAAATAGATGTAATAATAATAAATTTTGACCACAAATTTCTCAGTACTTCTAGGTCTAAAATTCATTTTGTAAATCTTATATTTAGGATTAATGCCATATTCTGCCATCAAAATATATTTTTCAATGATATCTATGTATGTTGTTTGAAAGTGACCTTTTGTTTGTTATTAGACGTTGAAGTATTTGAATGTTTTTGTAAATGTGTACTATAGTAAATATTTTCTATCTGCGAACATGAAACATTTTTTTTTCTTTTTTTTTTTATATTTTCAACGTTGTTAAAGCTGGCAGGGTTAAGTTACTCACGTTCTAAAATATACTGAATTGCAAAAAGGTATTCCAAATTTTCAGTTCTTAACAAATTACTGTTTGCATTGTCAGTTAAGACGCTTACGCTGACGCTGTTTATCAATGAAAAGTAAACATTATCCTGGTTAGGTGTTAAATCGGTAATGTGGTAATATATCATCATCATCATCATCATCATCATCATCATCATCATCATCCACAGCCCGACTTCACCCACTGCTGGGTATAGGCCTCTCTTTTAATGTACCAATTTCCACGTCCCTGTGCCAGTCTCATCCACGGTACTCCTGCAATAGCAAGAATGTCGTCCATCCAGTCCTGCGGCGAGATGGGTCATATATAGAACATAAAAATCCTAATTTTTATATTTCTAAAAAGGCTTTCAAAAACCTTTTGGAAGTATGACAATTGGGTCAAGAGATCTGGCACCTTCAAAGATATAAGGGACCCTGCAGGCGGGGCTTATCTATTGTTACCTGATTGAGTACTTCCTTCTTTGTCTTTATTTCCATCTTAAACGAAGTTGTTATGGCTTTTGAGCACAACGTTAGAAAAAAGTCAATCGGCAATGAAGCTAGCAAATGCACCGGAGGCACTTTAACACCGTCACTCCTGGACGCGTTAATACAAAACTGCCCCCCTATCCAAGTTACAAACGATTCGTATCTATTCTCTTTCTACAATCGAGAACGCCTCAAATCCCTTTGTTTTGACCACGTGACTTATCACCTTTCGCTAAGTCACGTGGTCAAAACAAAGGGATTTGAGGCGTTCTCGATTGTAGAAAGAGAATAGATACGAATCGTTTGTAACTTGGATAGGGGGGCTGGTTTATTAGCTATATCAACTTCTGATAAAGTCTACTTCATTTCTTTTGTTTTATATTAAGTAAAATCGTTTTCTCCGTTACGATTTGACAACAGTTATTATAAAACAGATCGCATTTATTCAGTATTTCTAATCGATTTACAAATTTGTTTACCGCATGTTAAATTTTGGAACGATTGCAATATTATGTGGAACACTTTTGAAAACTTGAAACACCCGTAGAAAATCAATTATTTACTAATCCATTTTGATGGTTCGCCTAATGACTTAACCCCAGGCTTTCAATAACTGTTGCTTCTTATATTCAAAGTTAGTGTTTACCTCCATAAATAGTAAATAATAAAAGTTTAATTTAAATAGAGCTCTTAGAGTACAAAACACACTTTTGTTAATTGAATAATGATTTATGTTCCTTATTGTTTATTTATATATATTGTATTTATTCTGTCGATAAAGTAATGCTAGGTAGAGCTCACAGTATTAAATGTGTAAATTCAAACGTGTAAATAAATTGTATATAGGTACATTCGTTGCTGTGGCTCTATCTTTAAAGTTTATGTACACATATGTGAATATTGGCAATTTATAAGTATAATGTAAAGAATAATCCTATTACTTTAAGCGAAGCTTTTCTAATATCTTTGTATTAAACTCCATACTTGTTGGCAGACTAGTAAAGCATTTGACAACCATAATCATCTTGAATTATTGTAACATCTATAATAATATACATAAAGTAAATTTTAAACATGTTTTCTTGTTTAATAGTGCGTGCAAAGGTTCATTCTATAGCTATAACTATAATATAACTGAAAACAAACCATAATGGGTGTCAAAAACAATGGTGTCCTACAAGGCCCCATATTCGGCCCCCCGCTAAATTCCTTGGTTTACTTGAAAATAAATACTAAAAATTATTTCTAATTTCAATAGTCTAGTCTAGTATTTGTCTATATTCACAATTGTGTACCTACATTTTTAGCATTGAACTCGTGTAACGTAAGTTACAATGTACAGTAATAATGTATGGAAACTTTCATAGTAGCGAAACGAATGGAATTCTTATCTTTTGGCATTGTTGTATTTTTCTTATGTAGGGGTCCTAAAAGCGACGAAATAAAAATTAGATTCGATGTGTTTTGTTTTATTTTTTATCCTTTTATAATATATGCAATAAATGCACAAAACCATTGACAGACTAATAGGATTTCCATCAATATGATTACCAAATAAAAAGGTAACAATTAATGTCTGGTCCCCGGTCTATAAACTTCAAGTAAATATCTCTTGGGTTCGATACCTGGGTCGAACAAAGTGTTACTAAAGCCGAGGTCTAGATTTGTGTATAGTATAGATTCACATGGGGCTCAAAGGTATTTGGGAAAATGTGGAACACTGCCTAACCGCAGTAAATTGTGAAGAAATTCAGGTTTGTAATGACAGGTTTTTCACAGTAAAGCAGAATGAAAAATGAATGGGCTTAACACACTAGAAGACAGCAAGCGATTAGCAACAACGTGAACTTCTAAAATCGGTTAATAATGAATACTTGTACGTCATAAATTATCATAAACAACAAATCTTTGGCAATGACATACCGACCTTTACCTACGTTTATTTCTAAATATTCATACGTAACCGAGTTCATTGACATGCTAATTAATTTTGTGATTAGTAGTTTGGAAGGTATCCGTTGGCAGATTTAGCAGAATACACTCAAAGTAGTGACTTCTGCCAAACTAGTAAAAAATATAGTATTTATTATAATATTTTTTTGCGTGAAAGATACGGATGCAACACGAGACTTCCGCAATTCTGTAAGGAAAATACGTTTCATTTTCTAAAACTTCATTTAGTGCTTGTTTTGTCGTAAAGGGCTTAGCACTTTGAAGCAGCATCAACACAAACTTCGAAGCAGAATCCGCATCGGCAACTATGTTATTGCTTAATATGAGAATTAATTTACTGTAGCAATCCATTGTAGTAGCACGTCAAATACGTGTCGCATCAAATATACTATATTTGTGACTGCACAAAACGCATCATTTTTTTTACTGAATAAGAGAATCTTCACCCGAAACTGTTCTGTTATTTATACTCACTTCGAATCTTAGATAGGTATGTGTCATATAAAATCGGATTCGTATGTATATTGATATTTTATAGCCAGGTAAATAATATTGACGGTAACAATATACCCATTATATTAAGTTACCTGCCAATAGATAGAAATCAAATTGACGATATTTTTTTGTTTTCCGCTTTCGCCTTTAATAAAGTTCGTTCAACTTTTCTTGTTAAGATAAAATAAATTCTTTAAATAGGCCTCTAGTCGTGTAATATTTTCTGGTTTCTATAGTAGATATTAACTTGTTATTTATCTAAGCCACTATACTCAAAAGATTTGGTCAAAAGAAAACAAGGCCTCCCTATGAGTTCGTATCAGCATTTCTAACAAAAACCTTAAAAATGGAGATACTGTCAAAACAATAAAACATTGAATCCTGTCTTTACTAACAGAAACAAAAATCGCAAGCATGTTGTCTTTGTCTCAAATATATCAACCACAAACAAGTCTTTTTAAACTATTTAAGGTACCCACTAAACCTATGCAAAGGTACGCACGCATAAAAAAGAGTGAGAGTATGGGGTATTTGAAAAAAAAAATAGTTTTTAGTCCGTCATCTACATTACAAGACTTTAAAGAATATATTCGACACGTATTTTTTTCTTCTGGTAATTGATAGAAAACTGCTTAGATTAAGCGCATTAAAGTCATTATCTAGTATAAACTGTACTGACTAGTGACGTCATGCGATATTTTGACTCGATGTATCGTCGTTATTTTTTGATTAAGTACCTACGTGAAAAAAGACAAAATATTTGTCGAATATTTTCTTGTAATCTAGATGAGGGACTTAAATCTAAAATTTTGTCAAAAAGCCCATTGCCGTCAACTGTGCAACAATGTAAACATGCTACTACTGCACTGCTGAGAAATTTGAGATGAAAACCACTTTAACCTTTTGCTCAACATTCCCGAAAATTTAACCCGAGAGCACTAGGAGGAGCACTAAGCTGATCATTGGAACGAAAAGGTAAGCATTTATTTTTTTTATTATCTCAAACTGGCTGTCTTAAGATTTATAATAATTATCGAAGAAAATGGCATCACATCCTCGACAGTTATGTCAAAAACTAAAATTAGCGAAAAATTTCAACGACACTGACATGCTTCACCTTGAGTTTTTCTATCGCATGATGTCAGTAGTAAGAGGAAAGGGAAATTAGGAGAAGACCAAGTAATAAGCGTTAAATAGGTATAATCGAAAAGAAAACAATTTCTTACGCAAATAAAAAAAAGTATACGATACTTAAATAGAACGTCATCTTTGTATATCACACCTTGACTGTACACGTGTAAGGTAAACATCGGGGAGGTCCCTAGTCGGTACGTTGTAAGTAAGTACAATAGCCAGGCGTGGATATGACACACCGAGTTAGACAGAGGTCAAAGGTATGGTTGTATAGAATTTAATACGATGTAAACAGTACATCAAGCTATCTACTAACTGTCAAATGGTCTCAATTGAAATATAAACCTTATTTTTGTGTAGCAATAATGTTGAAAAACTACCAACAAATGACAGTTAGGGGTAGCTTAATAAACTGGCGTAGGTTCTTGACCATGTAATAGCAGATTGTTTCCAGTAATCTAAGACTTTTTTTGGTAGGTATATTTCAGTGTCTTTGCTAACACGTGACAATCAATTTGAAATGTAATGATTTAGCGCTCATGCACACGAGACGGTTTTGCGCCGGAGCTAAGCCCGGCGTCAATCCGGGTCTACGGGCGGTCGTCAGTCGTGTATGAAACTCTATGAAGCTAACCACACGACGCGACGCCGGCGCTAGAGCCGGCTCGCCGTGCAACCGGGCACGCTGCTCGCCGTGTATACGCCTGGCGCGCAGTGGAGTATGGCAGTGTGAGCGCATGCACACGAGACCCGACCTACGAGCGGCGCGTGCACAGGGCTACCAACGCAATGCAGAACCGGGTCGTGTAGAAACCGTCTAGTGTGCACGGTCGGACGGTTTCTACCCGACGCCGGCAAAAAACCGGGCCGTCTTAAAACCGTCTCGTGAAGTTTATGAATCGTTATGCTATTTACTGAACATTATAATGTATTGAATTACTTATACATCGTTGGCACCTCTAAGATCCGGACAAAGCGTTTCACCTCGTCGATTATACCGCGTACATCGAAGGACTGGAACAACTTGCCTGCTGTGGTCTTCCCCTCCAATTATAATTAAGGTGTCTTCAAGGCTAGAGTGAATAAGCTCTTAATTAACTGGTTCGCTTCACATCGCTGATTGCATCACTGCTTACCATCATTTGTGTGCAATCCCACCTGATGGTAAGCAGTGATGCAATCATCAATATTAAAAAAAAAAAACAAGTTCTTCAACACACTTACACAGATGTGTAGCTAGCTGGGGAATTCCGTCACTTCTTCTTCCCACCAAAAATACTAGAAAGTGGTAAAGGGTGGGTGTTTTGAGGAACCGTCTTACGTATTTTAACCAAAAATGCAATGGATACTAAACAAGCGGGCCGGTTGGGTCAACGACCAAGCGCTAGTGGCCATACGCTCAGCTGATCGAAAGTTGCGTTGCGTTGTCGCGCTATGCAATGCGCGCAATAAAAAGCATCTCTTTTTAAAGATGAAAAATAAAGTATTTTCCTAGCATTATTTTTTGTTTAAGTTACTTAATTATATGTACAGAATGTGTGGTTATCGGCTATGTGATCGGTCTTTTTACACCCTGTATATATTATGTGGGCACCAAATCTTGGCTAAAAAACAGATAAGAAAGTGCAACTAAATTATTTTAACTAAGATTAAACTAGGAGTGATGGAATAGAAGATTTAACAATTTAGAACATTAATTAAACAAGAAGTAATGCATGTGGAAGTCATTTCTTTTTGCTACGGTCTAGTATCTATTGCAAATGAATTATGTGTGAAAGAGATAGTATACATATAATGTCTAATTATCTTTCTTGTTAAAACTGCTAGCTGTAGCTAGCTGGGGAATTCCGTCACTTCTTCTTCCCACCAAAAATACTAGAAAGTGATAAAGGGTGGGTGTTTTGAGGAACCGTCTTATGTATTTTCAACCTTCAAAAAATCTCAGCCTAATTTCAATAAATGAGTTTTGATTTTAGACTTCAAACTAGAGACGTCCAACTATAATCACTTACCCATTTCCAAATCGACTATAAGTACATTTTTAAAGGATCTAGTTTAACTTTACTTCACTTGTATTTGTTTATGGCGCATTAACATAACATCACTGACTTGACTGGCCTGTTGGTCTAGTAGTTAGTAGCCCTGACTGCTATGCTGGAAGTCGTGGTTTCGATTCCCACCCAAGATAAATGTTTGTGTGATGAGTACGATCATTTTGTTCTGTGTCTGGGTGTTATTTATCTAGAATATGTATGTACATAGAAATATATAAGTATGTTTATCATTTGTTTAATACCCATAATACAAGCTCTGCTTAGCTTGGGACTAGATTATATTGTGTGAAAGTTGTGTAATTTATTTATTTATTATATTTATTATCACGCCTTTTATCCCCGACGGGAAAGGCAGAGGTGTATCTGTAGTACCTACATCAACAAGCATTGGCAAGTTATGTTTAAGTCCCATGTAATAGGGGACGAGCTTATTGCCTTTTGTTGTTCTACAATTTTACATGTGTACATAATCTAGTCATAGCCTCTTATCTGTGGGAGCCTTATAGGAGTTTTTCTTAGAATTCATACTTGTTAATAATGTTTGCACTATCCACAACTTAAACGTAAATATAACACTAATACAAACAGCGTACACACCCGAATTATTTCCTCATTTTACGAGTACATAAGTATATTGCTCGAATATCTGTTTGTAAACACTCATGCTCATTCAAGCATGCCATCCGATAAACAGGTTTTAGAATTTTATCTCGTGTGTGTAAGGTTTCCTTGTATCCTATGTTAAAGCAAAATTAAATAAAATTTCCAAAGAAAATCGGTGCGTTGAGGATAATCGTATCCCATTCGATGGATTATATTAATATTACGGCTTCAAACAACCTCTCTGGATCATTATGGTGTCGAAGCAAATTGCTAGCTGAATTTCTTTGCCATGTTTTTCGATAATCGCAGTTATTTAATGTGACAAGGATTAGAGTTACGGAGGTACCTATTACTAAGTTGGTGCGTGAAAGAACATTATTTAATGTATATAATATAGCGGATGGGTGACTATTAATCTAGTTGTAGGGATAGTCTCTGAATCCACTGATCGATTTTGAAAATTCATAGTTGACCAGTGTTCTCCGGTCACAATGATATTATTATACAGGGTGTAAAAAGACCCTTAACGTGAACGAAAACTACATATTCTACCTATCACTGGGATAGTTTTTTCTTCTAGAACATACCTGGGAATTCACTGGTTTTGGAGATATTGAAGGTCAAAGTGCATTATTTTTTTAAAACAATTTACGCATTTGAAGTTACAATAATGCAATGGATACTAAACAAGCGGGCCGGTCGGGTCAACGACAAAGTGCGAGTGGCCATACGCTCAGCTGATCGAAAGTTGCGTTGCGTTGTCGCGCTATGCAATGCGCGCAATAAAAAGCATCTGTTTTTAAAGATGAAAAAAAAGTATTTCCCCAGCATTATTTTTTGTTTAAGTTACTTAATTATATGTACAGAATGTGTGGTTATCCGCTATGTGATCGGTCTTTTTACACCCTGTTTAAGTGGGCACCAAATCTTGGCTAAAAAACAGATATAAAAGTACTACAACTAAATTATTTTAGCATAGATTAAACTAGGAGTGATGGATTAGAAGATTTAACTATTTAGAACATTAATTAAACTAGAAATAATGCATGTGGAAGTCATTTCTTTTTTCTGCGGTCTCGTATCTATTGCAAATTAATTAAGTGCGAAAGAGATAGTATCCATATAAAGTAAAAAAAAAAAAAAAGTAAAGTAAAAATTATCTTTCTTATTGACACCAGCAAAAACTTGTGTAGGTCAGTGTGTCGCCGCGATCCTTCGAAGCGCCTGCGCCACCCTTCCTTGTTTATTTCTAAACATTGTTACTATAGGAAACTTGATTGTGCGGAAGTGAACCCTTTGTTTTTGTAAGTAACAGGCATAGGACACGTAAGACAAGTTACGTTGTATTGATAAGTAAATTGTGCACAATCTGTCGCTTGAAGGTACTTTCATAATAATGCCTCTTTTCAAAAACACAGCTTATGAGTTCGCCGATGTAATTTCAACGTATTAAGAGTTAGCAGAATTAGTTACATTCCATAGACCAGAACTTTTATCTAACGCTTTAAAGCTCCACAAAAATTAAATTAGCTTTTCTTATTTTAAGACGTCTGATTTTTAAATTGTACACACGCCTACACATCAAGCTATACATTTCCAGATAACGCTGACCTCGCACTGAACGGAAATCTTATACAACTCGAGATACGTTTATACAGGAAATGTAGTAGCTTGATGTGTAGCCGTGTGTGCCGACACTCATCTAGACTCGTGGGAGGGTGTCAAGCCAATTTCAAGCTAACAGAACTGGCGAACAGCACCGTGTGTAATTTTAAACCGACCATTTGGAGCCTGTTTGATCCCCTCGTAAGTCAAAAACTATTTAATCTAAAAATGTAATCCAATTTGTTATGAAATGTTTTTTTTTATGACTGATAGTCACGCGTTTGACCACTATCTCACCTGATGGTAAGCGATGATGTGATCGACGATGAAGCACGCTTGCCTAGAAGCAACCTGTTCACTCTTGACTTTAAGACCCCTAGGTTGTAGCTATCAGGAAACACCGACACCGGCAGGGAATTCCACTCTTTAACTGTTCGCACAATGAATGTGTGTTTTATGGTGTTACCTATAAATTAATTTCAAGATTGACCATTGAACTAATCACCCATTTAGATCTCACTTCTGTTGTTGTTGAAGTCAACAACGAAGGCATAAAAATGTCATCATATTGAAGTTGGCTCTTATTTTACATGTATGTTTTTGATGGGTTAATTTATCACAAATAGCTTCATAAGTCTCTCTTCGAGTTGAGCACGTCAGTAAATTCTATAGAAGTAGAAATTCTGCACGATACCGCAAATCCTTTGACCATTGCAACTCCCTTCACCAGCTTGCATGTAAGCTAGCGGACAGTCAAAGAAATACATCCATGTTGACTTACTGCACTAGTAGCGGTTATCAGGGAAAGAAAACACGTAATAATTTATATGTGCACATCAAAATGATATTATTATGTGGGCACCAAATCTTGGCAAAAAAAGATATGAAAGTACAACTAAATTATTTTAACAAAGATTAAACTAGGAGTGAAGGATTAGAAGATCCGCCAAGACGAACTAAACGAAGCGCAAGGTCACTACCTACCTTTTCTCGAAGTGTTTCGTCGGTTTTTTGAACCCTCATAGAGTTGGTTTCCGATGTACAAGAGAGTTCATATTCTCAGAATATGTTGTCAATACTATTATTAGACTAACTAAACATACAAAGTCTCTAATACTTTAAAATTTTACTGATATCTAAATTACATCGTTAGCGTCACTGACACACTGACACAGAATTGAGCACGTCAGTAAATACTATAGAAGTAGAAATTCTGCCCGACACCGCAAATCCTTTGACCATTGCAACTCCCTTCACCAGCTTGCATGTAAGCAAGCGGACAGTCAAAGAAATACATCCATGTTGACTTACTGCACTAGTAGCGGTTATCAGGGAAAGAAAACACGTAGTAATTCATATGTGCATTATTCATACGGTCTAATACGTGAATGCCAGAGGCAAATAATTAGCTTTACGTGAACCAGCAGGGCTATTTGTGTTTCTCCGTTGTCAGTTCATAGTAATGAATTATTCTCATACTATAGGGAGTCAGTCCTTCCTTCCACTTGACACCACCAAAACGACACCACCGGTGGTGTCGTATGGAATCTCTAGTCCATATGACACCACCCTAGTGATGTCCAGAAACGCGTGTTTGATCTTTGGTCTGAGTAATTACGTCATTCTAAAAAGTAATATTAAAATTTATTCTAGTAAAAATTAAATTAAAAATTTAAAAAACCCCCACCGCAAAAAAGTAAAACGTTTAAAAAGTTAAAAATAACACTTTAGCCATAAAATTTTACTTCACGTCGGGGTACCTAGTAAGGAATGTTCCTAGTACTTGTAGGTATGTAGGTACTTATTTTAACGGTACCCCGACGTTACGTAAAATTTTATGGCTAAAGTGTTATTTTTAACTTTTTAAACGTTTTACTTTTTTGCGGTGGGGGTTTTTTAAATTTTTAATTTAATTTTTATTTTTAAATTTTTAAACGCATTAATTTTGTTTTATAGAGTTTACAGATATGAGAATTTTTCAGTGCATTGTATGGAGAGTCAAATGCTGGTTAAAAAGAATCCAAACACGATATATCTGCTACTATTTTGTCAAAAGTCTACCTACTGGTGTGCTGGATAGCCTGGCTGCAGCATCAGCTCATCCTGTTGCCATCAATGCATTGTGTTTAGAATCAAATGCTGAATTAAATGATTTCAAACACGACATATCTGCTATTATTTTGTCAAGAGTCTACCTACAGGTGTGCTGGATAGCCTGGCTGCAGCATCAGCTCATCCTATTGCCATCAGGGCATTGTTTGCAGAATCAAATGCTGGTTGAAATGAATCCAAACACGACATATCTGCTATTATTTGGTCAAGAGTCTACCTACTGGTGTGCTAGATAGCCTGGCTGCAGCGTCAGCTCATCCAGTTGCCATCAGTGCATTGTGTGCAGAATCAAATGCAGGTTAAAATGAATCCAAACACGACATATCTGCTATTATTTTCCCAAGAGTGTATTAGTCTGCTAGATATCCTGGCTGCATCAGACCAAATACACCATAATATTGCTTATTAATATTACACACATGGGTGTTTGAAATTTTAAGACACACATATGTTTGTAAGTAAAGTTAATACCCATAGACGTCTAAAATAGCAACGGTAGCTAACACAAAAGAGCTGATAACCTTGAAACGGCTGAACCAATTTTGATGAATTATGTCTAAGAACCATCGCAAGAAACACTGCTTTCAAATAAAAAAAACCGCATCTAAATCGGTTCAACCGTTTGGGCGCTACGGTGCCACAGACAGACAGACAGACAGACAGACAGACAGACAGACAGACAGACAGACAGACACACACACATAGCGGTGAAACTTATAACACCCCTCTTTTTGCGTCGGGGGTTAAAAATAAGTAAAGGCTATGGAATACTCGAAAAAATGTCAAATGAAAAGGATGCTTACCATTAAAGTTATAGTACCTGGACACTTTGTCCTTTTGAAGCTAGTGCATCTCCATAACACTGAGCCGTTTTTATGTCCCTTGTGACGGTGAAATTTATACGTTTGCCAGAGCAAAGCTGTTCCGCCATGAGTTTTTATGTATTGAATGTCTTCAGTATTAGTATCCATGTCCATTTTGAAAAATTAAAAGATTAGGACGGAAAGACAATAATATTCACTCTATCCCCGAGAGGACCCCGGTGTCCTCGCGCTACGTGTATTATCTTAGCACTAGAGAAAGTAGTGCTATATATACAAATTGCAATTAACCATGTCAAGATGACCATTTGAATGACAGATAAATGTAAACTTTGTCAAATGACGTACCTCATTAATGAAACTGCTTGAACTTAATTGGAGTTTTCATATCAACAACTTTGTATGTAATCTCACTAATAGTCGGTGGTGTCATATGGACTAGAGATTCCATACGACACCACCGGTGGTATCGTTTTGGTGGTGTCAAGTGGAAGGAAGGGAGTCAGTTGGGCTGCCGCCCCGGCGTGTCGAAGGCTGCAGTTACCTCTGCCATTGGCAACATGCGGTTGGTATGTACCGGCCCATAACAGTACTTCCATCGTTGCGAACACAAACTTTACGAAATTCGTTAATAATAGACTAGACTGCAGTAAGCTAGTCGAGAGTACTGCACTTAAAGTTCCTTTTAATATACCCAGATTTCCTATCACTAATATATTCCACGTTCAGCCATCTAAGACGAATATAGGTGTAAACTCCCCAGTTAATAGACTCTGTAGAGAGATGAATTCTTTTGTAAAATCTGTACCAGAAGTTGACATTCACCATGATTCCTTGAAAGTCTTAAAGGCCAAAATACAACAGTAGGTACCAAAGAACGCAACAGAATAATTAATTCTTAATACTCAATACTCAATGTTTAAATTATAATTTGATTATACAATTATACATTCTTGAAATTTTTACGTCATTATTTTCTGATAGGTGTGAAATATTGTTTCTACTTGAATTTTATTTTAATTTTAAATTAGTCGTCATTTTGATCTCATTAGCTCTCATTGTGTATGTATTTGTTATTGCGTTACGTCTGCTTTTTAACTTCAATTTGATTATTTACAATTTTAATAATTATCAAGCTAATTATAATTTAGTCTGTTTTCACTCACTTGAATGTTGGTCGACCTATTATTGGCGACTGTGAATGTCTGATGCTTGTTACTATAATTCTAATGTAATGCTGTATACAGAAGCCGTTGGTATAACTTTAATAAATAAATAAACACCCGCTATCGCTTACGCCTTTGTCCGTAGTACTACCCGGATTGTACCGATGCCAGATCGCGCGTTACCTAATGATTTTTTAACTGGCTTTCATCGCTTTGCTATTGGCAAATTGGCATCAAACGACAACGACCTTAACGCGTTGGTGTTTAGGGAAGTCATGTAGATATATCACATGATGTGAAAATGTGAAAAAATACAGAATACCAATATTATAACGGATTAAAAAATATCATTATATGTAATTCCGACACAGCAAATACCATGATGCATCATTGGTCATAAAATATAATCTACATGAGGTTATAATTTTTGTGTCGTACATACCTAGACAAGCCTGTCCAACAAACTAATTGAATGTAGTTTCTTTAACCTATACAAAGAAATATCTACAAACTTGTTATAGTAAAGTACACATTATATTTTTTTATAATGGTTGCCTTGTTTATAATTCAAATTTCGAGGACGATAGCTTCAGTAGTTCCTAAAATAAACACTACTATCTGGGGTCGGTCAAAAGGAGTATGCGTTAAATATATCTGTCTGCCGACAGGCCTCTTTTTCTAACATTTTTTTTAGTATTTTTTTTAGGCACAGTAAACATAGGTGCACTTAACGCTCTGCCTTGCCGTACCATTTTGGCACAAAACCATAAAAACCAGATGGAAAAACAATTCGGGTAGTGAAACTTTAGGTATAGGACGTTTTGTAAAGAAAAAATATGTCCATCTATCTTATATACTTTCATGCACAAGGTTGTGGTTCAAATCAGGATAAGTACCATTGCGACTTTTTCAATTCATATGAACTTTAAGTTTATCTTAGACATCATTGACGTCGTTGAAGGAAAACTATATATTAGTAATATACCTAGTTAATAAAAGTTTGAAATCACCTTGAGTAAGCGTGGTGATCAATGCTCGTGCCTTTTCTGTACGAGAAGAGGCCTTAGGATAGTAACAGGCTGGTATTATTATTATGTCTTACCGTCGTGTCTCACAACATTAAATATTATTTTCTTTACAAATTTCAAGGTTATATACAACACTCGCACAACCAACTACCATTACCAAAGTCGTCTAGTCATACGATGACGTACGCGCCTGTAAGTAAACGCACCATAGAAATCTGTGATCATTTCCATAACGATGCTGTTATGCTAAACGTTGCTATTATAAATATATAAGGCGTACTATGACGTTCGTGATGAGTATCGTGTTCTTTTGTTTAGATAAAGAGATTAATTTAGTGAATAACGTTATTTGGTGTGGTAATTGAGCCGCAGATCGAAGAGAAGGAAATCGTGGTTTTGTTGCATTATGTAGTAGGTAGGATTTACGAATATAGGAGCGTTATGAGTTAGCGGGCCTAATAAATAATAATTTATAAACAACACAACGTCACGGCTGCATTTGCCAAAGCGATAAACAGAAGTGCACCCATAGTATATCTACACCATAGTACACTCCCCTAACCATTAATTGTAAATTGAAATAGTATTTAATACATGTATTTTGAGTTTGACTATGTAATCTAGTGCTTTATGGTGTTATAAGTAATTGAAATTCTGCACCACTGACTGACAATATTATTCTGTGAATGTTGAATGTCACATTAAAAAACAATAGAAAAACTATAGTTATCACGCGTAATGCAGTTACGTGTTAAGAACCATGTTTAAAGGTTTTTTTTTATGTATAATGGGTCTACTCTGACCTCAATCTTGTCCTGCGGTCAGAGATGAGGTCGACGATGGAACGAGCTTACCCATAAGAAGCTTATTAACTCGCTACTTAAACAGGTGAGACCATATTGCCATCAACAAATCCAGACTTTAGATAGCAGCTTAAGTATTCTCAATAGCAACTGAAAACCTTTAAATAGTGGCCAATTAAATGCGCCTTTTAGTGATTTCTCGGACCTCTAGAAGCTAATTCCATAACAAGTCCAAAAATACCACGACCCACCGATATATGACTGCCTCGTTGGTCTAGTGGTCGCACGCGCTACTGCTGAGCATGAGGTCCCGGGTTCGATCCCCGGGTCGGGCAAAGTGTTATTGAGTTTTTCTATCTGGAATTTCTCAGTAGCAGCCCGGAGTCTGGATTCGTGCCCGATTGATGGCAATAGGCTCACCCCCTATTACATGGGACTTAAACATAACTGGTGAATTGTGGGTGTACTACCAGGTACACCTCTGCCTAGCCCTTCGGGGATTACAGGCGTGACGTTATGTTATGTTTGTTGTCCAAAAATAATGTCCTTAGCACGTGATTTTTTCAATAAGTACCTAACTACAAACAATAAATCAATTAAACAATACTTGTACTGTTACACCGGACCCTTATCAAAGTTGGAGCCAGTCCTTCGAAGTTTCAAGTGACACGTAAGTTTCAAGAGTAGTGATAGTACCTCTGGGACTGACAGTATGTACTTATAAGTGAGACATATTGAGGGTTTGACCCGCATATATTTCGGAACGGCGAGGTTAATTTATTAGCATAGAAAGTCATGTCGTTGTTTTGATTGGTTTAGGGTTGAAAGCTGACGAAATAACATAATTAACACGCCTTTGTACCCTGAGTATTTAGTAATGAGTTTGATTCATAATATTGGATTTTTACGAGATCCGCAGGGATCTCTGTATTATAATTTATAATGGATGAACAGTTCTCTGTTTTATAGAACTCAGTGGCTTCGACTCATTAGAGGGGCAGATGGGAAAAATATTTCTTCTGTTGTGGTTGCCGCGGTGCCAGCGTTTAAACGGGCAGGTTAGACTTGTACAGACGCCAGCACATCAAGTTACCCCAATGTGTCAAATTTTCCCAATTGAATATGATTACGACCTTATTATGACCTTATTCTGTTTCTCTTAAAGTTGAAAAACGATCAAAGAAATTAGACACATTGCGGTAACTTGACGTGCTGGCGTCTGTACATTAAAAATAAATAACCTTTAACACAATATAATATATCACTAAAGCATCATTTATTTACCCTACCATTTACTGTGACTATTGATATAAGAGTAACGATTATTCGAACAATTTAAGAAATATAAAATACCGCAGCATTTAGGTAGCCAAGCTTAAAAAATCCCCTAGAAACAAACACGGTCTTAAAACTAACTTAATAACATAATTCGAAATGAGTATTTGTAATTTCAAAATAGTGAAACGTTTCATTATAGTATAAGTTTGCTTAAAGCATTCAATGTTAAATCATAATTCGACACGACAAGAGTGCTGCGCGCTCACGTTATTTAAGGTAAAGTCAAATCAACCCATCAAATTTTAATTTTTCAATTTCAGTGCTTATAGCTATCTTTCGCTTTAAATGATTAAACACAAATAAGTAGGTTTGGCCAAATGTTGTTGTACCATTAGGTACACACGTTTTCAATAATTTCTTTTATTCTAAGTTTCCTTATAAGAAGTACCTACGCAGTTCAAATTCCCAGTAAGATCTCTTCTGGTAGCAGTTTCTTCATAATGAAGTACTGAGTAAAAAAATACAAAAGCCTTATGAGATTGTTGAACGTTTTTAGATAATATTTTTCCTGTTATATACGTGCGTATAAAATAAGTATTTGTACTTGAAAGGTATGGAAAAAGAAGAATATATTATCTACAGTGTATTTTTGAAAGATAAATGAAGGAAGTTGGGCAGAGACGACCTCGAGCTTTTGAAAATATTTAGAGTTTTACGATTTTGCCAAACAAGTTTAAATCGTACAATAGAGCCTTCAATCCTGCATGGACATTTAAAAGTATATCTTTTATGTAAGAGATCAACAATCATTAATCGTAAGAAATTTACAGTCATTGTGTAGACTTGTAAAAGCTATTAATCTAAATTTGTAAAAACCAAATGGCATGTCCATTTGGTCTAACGGGGATACTTAAAATTAAACAACAATGTGAACGTCAAAATAACCTAAAAATCAGACCACAATCAAACTTGTCTCTTAAAATAAGTACCTATTTCATATTTTATTTAACACATAATTATGTACATTTAACAAAATAAGTTTCATTTTTATTAGCTTAACACGATTCATATACGTCACAGTAGGTCTAAAAATAATTGTCTCCTTAAGGCTATTTTCTAACCACTAAAAAAACTTACGATATGAGTGTAGAACAAGTGAATGACTTTGTATATCTGGGAAGTCTGTTTACAAGGGATGGAAAGATTGATGCGGATGTGGAAAGGAGAGTGAATGCAGGAAATAAAGTGAATGGCGCTATACATGGCGTTGTGACCAGCCAGTCTATGTCTGAAAAGGCACGACTGGCTGTTCACAATGGTGTGCTGGTGCCTACACTAACGTATGGAAGTGAATGTTGGGTGTGGCAAAAGAGACATGAAAGTAGAATAAATGCTGTAGAAATGCGTTCCTTGCGAAGTATGTGTGGTGTAACAATTAATGACAGATTGAGGAATGATGATATAAAGCAACGTTGTGGTTTAAAAGAAGATGTAGTAACAAAAATTGAAAAGAGTATGCTTAGATGGTTTGGTCACGTTGAAAGGATGGATGAAAGGCGACTAACGAAAGGTATTTACAAGGCAGATGTAAGTGGGAACGCCGGGAGGGGATGCCCTAGAAGGACATACATAGACCTTATTGATGAGGTTCTTCAGAAAGGTCAGGTGCGTAGTGCTCGCAACCGGCGTGTGTGTATGACAATTATATAAATGTAAACGAAGCAAAAGAAGTATGTAAGAATCGTAGCATGTGGCGCTCTGTAGTTTCTGCCTACCCCCATGGGAAAAATGCGTGAGTTTATGTATGTATGTATGTATGTAAAAAAACTTAATATATAAATTTTGTAATTCTACATAAAAAAAAAAGTCTTTAAAAATTAAATAAACCTTTGTCCGTAGCTAGTTAGGACAACGACGAAGTAAAGTAAATAATTACTTTTTCCGTTAAAACCGTTTATTACGTGCTGTGACAGAAATACTTTGATGGTTAAGCCTTTTTTACACAATCTTATTACAAGAGAATATTGTTGTAGCGTTTTAATATTACTACATTGTAATAATAGCCGCACTTTGTCACAAGTTAAGCTACACTTTCAGGGAAGTTTGTTCCGCCACTTCTTCTTTTCAACAAAAACACTAGGTAGTGGAAAAGAATAGGGGTTTTAGGGAAGGTCAAATGTTATTTTTTACCACCCAACGCAAAATGCCATAAAATAATTGTGTTCGCGATGACAGCTAGCTTGCAGTTAGCTTGCCTCGGTGGAAGCGTGCGGGCTGCGAGCTTTCACCCCGCGGGCAGCGTGCGGACTGCAAGCTGGCACCTTGCCGACGATGCGTAGTCAGCGCACTGGCAGCTAGCCGTAGCCGAAATTTGAGGCGAGACGCCGTGCGGCAGCTGTGCAGTTGCGGTGCCGTTTTAATGTGCCATGACCTTTACGCACAAACCCAAACAAACTCGTCTCTTTTAAAGTCCAGACATTAAAAAATACATTAACAAAATTTTCGTGAGACGAACCATGCAGAACAGTGTCCGGTTTAGCCTTTTGAGGAAGGTGCCAGAAACTATTTGGGCAAGCAGCATGTATGTGACAGCCATCGTGAGTTCAACTTTATGCTCAAGGAGCTCCACAACCCAACATTCAGTCTAGTCGGGTAATAAAAAAAAAATAGGCATACCAATTACCCAAACCACCGAATGAAACCTATGATAATCACAGGACGAATTATTACACGGTTTTACCATAAATATGAACAACCTTCACTCCATACCAACTCGGCAATCTCGTTTCTTCATTGATGATTGAATTTCAATATTCACAATAGTTTCTAACCCATATGACCCAATTTCAGCAAGTCACCTTAGGTCACCATTACAAGGTTTATCACGGGTCAATCCATGTAGTTATTAATATTGTCTTCAGTAATTAAACTATTAATTGATTCATAACAGGTTTGAAATAAAAAATATCTCATTTAAAGTTTGACACATTCCAATTTAAAAAGTTGAGCTTTATTGGCAGTTTCAAGAGGTTTTAGTATTTTTCATGAGACCGTATTGCAGAATTGAATTGCTATTGTAGAACTTTAGACCTCCATGAATATCCCTAATGTATATTATGAAATAAATACTTGTTCATATTTATAATAGTAGATCATACTTCGGAGATACAAGCATCAAAGGCGTCTCTTGCACTATCTTTGACGGAGTTTCTCTGTGCGAAATGTCGCAACTCGATGTCACAAGCAAATCTTCCTACAGTGGGTGCACGTACGTTATGTAAATTACACAATCACTACATACTATAAATCAAAGTCCTACGCCGCGTTTATCTGTCTGTCTGTTCACGATAAACATCAATTTTCATACTATTTTCACCATAGGATAGAGTGGTTCTCGAGGATGGTATCAAAATAAAATTTGTTAAGTTTTTGTATATATTGCTTAGAAATGAAACTTGTTGGAGGTCTCGGAAAAAAATAAGCCATAAGTCTAGGAGCTGGATGCGATAATCGACATCCACGCGGATGAAGCCGCGGATATCCGTCTCAACATAGTTGAAAATAAGCTTAACCTGCCTAAAAATAAAATAGACAGCAACTGTTGGCTGACAGTTGTTTTTCATGTAATATAAAAGTAATTCAGTTAGACAATACTCCATGTAACAATACGCGTGTACTCTGTAATGACTTGAACAGAGGTCACTTTATTCAGTAACCAAGTTTCACCAGTTATGTTTAAACCTCGAGTAATAAGAGGCAATTCTATAGCTCTTAATCAGATACAAATCCTGACTTCGGGTTGCTACTGGGTAATTCCAAGTTTGTTAAAAATAGTGTGACACTTTGTGTTCCACGTAACTGGTGACCCCGAGCATGAACGTCAGCGCAGCCTTCGTGCAACATCATCGTGACGTCATCCATCACTTCCTTAAAGCTTTCGAGCAGCGAGTCACCCAGCCAGCCAGCATCTACGGCTTCAACGGGTATCCTGACCACCAGCATGCAGCAGACGCGCATACCTGGTCATCACCCACAGCCACCTCAAGCAACCTTGGCACAGCACACTACACTTTGGCCGCAAGCAGAGACGCACCTCTCTCCTGTTCGACGCAGCAGCCAGCCACTCCACAGCACTGCAGCACTCCAACTCACTGGAGCATATGCAGCATCACCCTGACTCACTGGGGTATCAGCAGCAAAACACCCCGACTCACTGGGGCATCACCGCAGACAGTTCCGACCCACTGTGAACTATGCGGCATCGGGTTCCGACTCACTGGAACACCTCACTGGCCTGGCAAGCACTCCAAGACTCAACCTGCTATCGACCTCCGGTCTCGGAGGGGAGTGATGTAGCGACATCTATCTCGCCACATACGAACTATCCTACATCGCGATATCAAAGTTATCCGCGCAGTTTGAACGTAGACAAGTTCCCGACAACAACCGTCGGGCAGTAGTTAGCCCACCAGACACAACACCCGTCTGGTCGGAGGATCCTCCCTTTTCAATGGTGGATGAGGAACTTTAACTTTCCTCATACCTCCAAATGTCCAACCAGAGAATTTATCCCAGAAAATATAATTTCATTCAAATTATACTCACCAACATAACATTTTTTACAATTTCCAAGACTGTCGTGTACTGTCCCAATTTACTGTATTTCTTTTACCGTTTATGGCTCTATCATGTTAGTTTCTTTACTCGTTTTTGTATGAAAAGGCTGTTATGCTAATAAGGGTACCTCGCAGTTACGATGCTCGCGTGGACTGTCCTAACTTTGGCTTTGACTAATTTTTTCGGTCTAGTCTACTTTGGCAATAGCTCTTTGACATGCACTGAACCGTTCGTGGTGAGTGAACATTAAGCGCGACAAGAATATTTGGTGAAATATTATTGTTTTAGTTGCTTGACGACTTTACTTTGGGGCCTCCTTTATTATGGAATAGTCTGAGTATTAAATAGACTTGTTTTTGGCAGTCGTTGTACTCGTTCGTCTAGTGTGGCCGGAAATGTGGCCCTGGGTTCGATTACTGAGTCGGATAAATAGCTTGGGCTCTCTATCTGGAATTTCACTGTAGAAACCTAGATATAACTGGACTTGATGCTTGGTTGATGGCATTAGCCTTGCCTCCTAATACATGGGACTTAACCATAAATGGTGAATACATGTTACAGACGCCAGCACATCAAGTTACCCCGATGTGCCAAATTTTCCCAATTGAATATGAACCTTATTCTGTTTGACATAAAGTTGAAAAATGAACAAAGAAATTTGACACATTGGGGTAACTTGACGTGCTGGCGTCTGTACTTTAAAATATGTGGTAAAATGTGAGCCTTACTCTGCCGTACCTTTTGGGGAGTATATATGTTTAAAATTAGCCATCAACAGCATTATTATGCATTTAAGTATTTAAAACTTCTATTGGAAACACTTGAGGTGTATAAAAAGATACATATTTACATGTGTGTATCGTATCATAGTCATTGTATCCTTATTGTTATCCTGATTAATTTGGAACATATCTTCATTATTTAAGGTGTATTTTAGGTATATATATTTATATTTAAAAATCAGGTAATTGAACTCAACACATGAAACAACTTTTAATACTTAAATAGCGATAAACATTAATCACTCCAAGATTTGTCAAGCCTTGACAAATTGCGTGATGTTTATATATAGGTACTTTATGTATTATTTGAAATATTAGCAACGATTTCCAAGTTACTTAGGCACCTAAAATTAACTTGGAAAGTATACGTATATAATTAATCTTATTTCCAAGAAACGATAAACGACATCAATTAAGTCAACTTTAATTGATGTTATTATCGTTCCAAATAAATTATGAATTTACCGAAAAATCTGAACTACCTCAGTAAAAAAATATTTGAAACCTGTAAGGCATAAAATATAAAAGGAACGAGCCCAAAATAACAGTTATTATTGTTATAAATTATAGCGTAAGTATATGTAAATAGCCAAGTATTTTTAACGACAAAAATAATAAATTTCCGGCGTATAAAAACGAAGAAAAGTTAGAAGTACTGACAAGAAACATCATTTACTTACACATATACAATGATATTTTAAGTAAAAAGGTGTAGGTAGATAGGTTATAAGCTGTCAGCAAGCGATACGTTAAAATGTTGCTAACTTGTCACACTTTAGCTCACTGTCGCGTCGCGCCGTCAACGGATGCGTGCGTACGTTAGTGTGCCATTTTTGAAGATCAAATGTTATTTAGGTAACCTATCTACACCTTTTTACGTATAATATCATTGCACATACAGGGTATTTTTTTATTTTTTGAATATGAATACATTTCACTAAGGAACCATCTCGGAAATCTCGAAGAAATAATCAGCTGTTGCATACATTTCGGTCGAATACCTATTGAACTTTTGTATGCAACAGTAAATATTTTATTTCGAGATAACCGACTTGGTCCCGTAGTGAAAGTTGTTCAATTTTATGAGTAGAACATCCTGTGAAAATTTGGCTGGTGATTAAAAAAAAACCCTGTATATACATATATTTTTAAGGAACGCCTCAGCCTCCCTGGCTAGTATGTCATCATTCTGATGAAATAGTATTATGAGAAGAAAGAGAGAGAGAGTAATTTAAGAGACTTAGAGTTTATAGGTGACTGCATACAACAGCAACAAACGTTGGAGCGACAAGTTGCAGTGTCATTTCGTTGCAGTCTTGAATTCAAACCCAACTGCAGATGGCTGTCGGTGCCAGGCACTACTAAACTGCCGGTTGATTTGGTAAAATGATTCACGCCGTGAAACCTTGGTTAAAGTGAACTGTCAACTGTCACTTCACTTCACCTGCATTTTTACAGGGTGATTTTAACAGATTTGCCCTACTGATCTGTGGTTTTCCAAAAAATTATAATACGAAACTAAACAAAGAAAGAAATATATCTTATACCACCTACGAGCTAAATACTTAAGTATTACATTCGTAAACACACGAACTTGACTCAAACATCGTTCACGTCATCTTAATAAAGTCAATACCATTTAAATGTATAACTCAGTTAGCTACAACACTGCGGGTAAGTTAGTCTCACATAAAGGAAATTACTTTGAGAAATAATGTTAAGTGAGCAAATATCTACGTAATTTGTATTAAGCCTGGTACAGACAGACCAAGCGAACGAAGACTAGAACGTGAGCCACGTGTGGGAGTGCGTAGATATTTCGTCGAAGCCGAGCGAATGGTTTGTTCACGTTTGGCCGTGCTCGGCCAAGTTTCGTAGGTGCGATCAAATAGATCAAATGGGTGTTCGCTTCGTAGACGCATCGATGAATCTTCATTCAGTATCGATACAGAGCGGACATGACGTGCGTAAACACTTTACTGGGAGGGCATAGTGTTATAATGGTACTCGTTTGCACATAACAAAGTTTTATTTCACACAAGTAAACCACTAGTAATTTTGGGTCACCATGAAACGGTTCTTGGTGTCCCGAAGTCCAAATTTAAGTACTCTTATAAACTGTAAATCAAAAACTTCCTTCTTTCAGAAGGGATAAACTAAGGATTACAACAAACAGTCACCCTTAGCCAAAAAACAGGTGGTTTAAATTTAGGAAGCAGTCACAATAATTCGCAAATTACGAGTACCTATAGTATTTGAAAAAATGTATGTGCGGAACGAGTACCTATTATTATGTCAATGTTAAAGCCATTTGAATTTACGCGGAATTCGCGATAGGTAGGTACGCTTTGTCAAGGATTCGTGCTAGGCACAGTGTACAATAACGATTGCTTTCGTTCACTGAGCGACAGCATTCTTCACTAGCGTTCATAAAATTATGTAAACACAACAGCGAGTGACCGTGCGGTGTTCATGTTCGTGCGGTTGCCATCGCCGCCGATTTCGTTAGCGTTCGTTCGCCTGTACCCGGCATTAGAGAATCATAAGTTATATTACTTCTACCGCAGTCAAAATTGATTATGGAATATGTTTTTGTGGAAAACATAGAGGTGTGTGGGTTTCTTTAATTGTTGCGTTTTATTAATTTTCTTAAAAATGAGAAAATGAAACGAGTGCAATCTTTGTAACTAAGAGGTATACCTAGTAGCTACTTGAGTAATAGTGATACATACATAAAAAGGTCTTAGTCTTCAAAGTAGGTACATATTTTTAATGAATAACGTATTGTTAATAAGACCTCATGTCGGGTTGGCAACTTTCTCCACTAATTTCCAACTTCTTCTGTGTAAATATTTATTTATTACTGGCACTTCGTCCGCCACTTTGTACTTTTCCCTTCGAACTTTATCACTCACCCTCTCGCATATTTTAAAATATAGTATTGCAACCTCATGAAACACAGTATTGTTGAAGCTTTATGATACTGAAAGATTTTTTTTAAATCGGTTCGTAGTTTTTGAGTTAGATTGTTTGTTATAAACAAATAATGTTATCTTTCTTTCTCATATTAGTAATTAGTAGTATGTAGGTATTTTAACGTAAAACATACAAAATGTATAATTATGGATAAACTTAAAAAAAAACGGGTTTATTACAACAATAAATTTAGCTCATTTTTTTCAGTCGTCTATCCGGACTTTGTTGTAGAATTATTAAGAATTACTTCTCACAATAATAAACTTCACAAGACAAGACAGCGTGTTATAAATCAAATAAATCCAGCCATAATTAAAAGAGACTGCCTATTAAGAGACAATAGTGGGTAATAGTGGTTACAAGTAGTAACTAATTAGTATTTTCTTGCCAACCTTGGACTCTTAATCGACTATTACGCTGAACGCTTACAAATCGTGAGAAGAATAATGAGTGGTAAATTTTCCATGATTGACTATCAAACTGGGGGTCGAGTCTGCTATTGCAATTGCGTCTCAATGACCGGTCAATGATCGATTTTTGACGTGTAACGTCAAACCAATGACCGGTCATTGATCGAATATTTATTTTGACAACTTTGACAGTTTTTGTATGGGAAATGTGTCTTTCCCATACAAAAACTGTAAAAGTAAAAACTGTAACAAGTTTAACAGTTTTTGAATGGAAAATGTGTCTGTCCCAAACAAAAACTGTAAAAGTTGTCAAATATTCGATCAATGACCGGTCATTGAGACACGATTGCGTTAGCAGACTCGAGCCCCTGGTAAGTGGCTGGAAATTCATAATGACGGTCGACAGACTGCTTAGACCTTATTTTATTTGCATTTCGCTTCATCGCGCATCTTGCCAGTGAAATTTTCATACGATAATTGAGTGGTAGCTTGTGGCTAAATTGTAACAGCCGCACGGGTCGATCGAAGGTTAAGCTACGCTTGACGAGGTCGGTCCGTGGATGGTGGAACATTTATTACATACCAAGACCCTCCGTGCCTCGAAAAACACGTTAATCCTTTGGTCCTGGCTGTCATTTGTAGATCTTTGACAGTCGTTACTTGTAGTCAGAAGCCCGAAAGTCTGACAACCAGGTTAACCAAGGGGTATCATGTGACCCGGTTGTGAAGGTCTGACAAGCAGTCGATCCATTTAAACACTATATTCAGAAGACTCACTATTTTACAGCTTATAGTGGATTCATAAGCAATAAGCTGAGTAAAGTTTGTATATTAGTATTAGATAACTACGTTTATTCAGCTACATAAACTATTATACAGATAAATGCTGTCCCAGACACTCTTTTTGAAATTAAAGTCATCTTTAATGCTTTAGGCTTGATAACATCTGTGTAATGCGGTATAGAAGTTATTACTAAGCTTTAAGAAAAATAGTCAACTTAATACAACTTTTACTAAGTTAAAAACCCCCACCGCAAAAAAAAGAAACATTTAAAAATTTAAAAATAACACTTTAGCCATGAAATTTTACTTCACGTCGGGGTACCGCTTAAGTAAGGAATGTTCCTAGTACTTGTAGGTATGCAGGTACTTATTTTAACGGTACCTCGACGTTACGTAAAATTTCATGGCTAAAGTGTTACTTTTAACTTTTTAAATGTTTTATTTTTTTGCGGTGGGGGTTTTATAAATTTTTAATTTAACTTTTATTTTAAAATTTTTAAACGCATTAATTTGTTTCAATAGATTATACAGTTATCTGAATTTTTCAGTGCATTGTATGCTGGTTAAAACGAATCCAAACACGACATATCTGCTATTATTTTGTCATGGGTCTACCTACTGGTGTGCTGGATAGCCTGGTTGCAGCATCAGCTCATCCTGTTGCCATCAAGGCATTGTGTGCAGAATCAAATGCTGGTTAAAATGAATCCAAACACGACATAACTGCTGTTATTTTATTTTAATTTTTTTACTTATAATATCATTGGATGACGCCAATAGCAATGCCGTGTTCAGTAGTAATATACAATGCGTGACGTCGCAAGCGTTACTGAGAAGCTATTGGCGTGTGAAGCGGAGTACCTGACTTCTGTGAACTGATAGATGTCGGCTTTAAACAACAATCAACAATAATGGTTTGCACAGAAATGTGAATGGGAAGGCAGGGGATTTTAAATTAATCAATTAAATTTAATACTTATCCTATCAAAAAATAAGGCAATTCACTGCTCGTTGACCTCAAAGCATCGCAGTGCAGTTTTCTCTAGACTATCGGCAATCACCAAGCGTTGAAATATAAGCTAAAATATATATATTTTTTTGTAATGTTTGATGGGCGATACAGTATTTAGTTTTGGAAGAAAACTTAGACCGTTAATGACCGATAAAACACTAGTTAGTGTTAATAATATAAATTACGGCACCTTTTACTTACATTTGTTTCTAACAGTTCATTGTTCATAATCATATTCATTCAATTAACACACTGTTAAAAGGTAATTGTTTAATTTGGTTGGCAAACGTTAAAACAGACGGCCAATTAATATAAATTTGCACCTATTGTTACAAATTCGGAGGTGCCATTACAAAATTAACTCGCCATGTTTCTTTTTGGCCGCTTCGATGAAATTTTTGCAAGTTATTCATGAATCTGGAAAGAGCCCGGACGCGGTTTTTGTTTTTCGTTTAAAATTCAACGATTTTTTATCCGGACCTCAAAATTTCTAAGTCCTACATAAATGAATGGTAAATAAATTTGATTTATATTCATTTTTGGTGTTGTCTGTACCTAAATTTTTAAATTAAAATTATATAGCCGGGGTGGCTACTGCCATGGTGAAAAGTATGTTGAAACTTTTTGTTGGGTAAACGAATGGGTGAACGATTTGAAGTAAAATTATTCCAGAATGTACAGACGCCAGCACGTCAAGTTACCCCAATGTGTCAAATTTATTTGATCGTTTTTCAACTTTATGGCAAATAGAATAAGGTTCACATCAATTGAGAAAATTTGACACATTGGGGTAACTTGATGTGCTGGCGTCTGTACCTACATATTGTACTATGGTGACTTTCCAAGCAGTATTATGCAGTTGTAATCCAAGCAGTATGAAATCTGAAATTGAACTAAAATAAATAAATTTAATTTATTTAAACTTCAATAAGTAGTTACTTTGACAAAAAAAATAACTGTAGTAAGTATAAAATAAAACATTTGACATAATTTACCTACGTTTAAATAACAGATGAGAGAATGTAATTAACATTTACTGTTTATACCTGACAACTCCGCACTTGGGCTGGGGAGAAAGCTGGCAACAATTACGTTTTCCATTCTCTAGGATAAATTCTTTTTACTAGTGTACGATCTTTTTTAAAAAACACTTGAGGGAAGTACGGGCGCTAGCACATCAAGTTACCCCAATGTGTCAAATTTTCCCAATTGAATGTGAACCTTGTTCTGTTTAACATAAAGTTGAAAAACTCTCAAATTAATTTGACACATTGAATATGAACCTTATTCTGTATGTCATAAAGTTGAAAAACGATCAAAGAAATTTGACACATTGGGGTAACTTGATGTGCTGGCGTCTGTACATTGAATAAATTGAATTAAAGATTTTATCATTTAATACTATCCGCACGCAATTTCATTAGGCAACCTATTTTGCAATGTGTCCATAAAAATATTTTCTATTGTTAATTTCTTTTAAACTAATGAATTATATATTATTATTTTATGAGGGTATGTAATATATTTCTTCAACGGATCTTAGATTTTAGTCTCCCGCGCAACTGACTTTCGAACGGATGTAATTGTTGACGGTCTACGTGATTGACTTGTGTTTTGTTTTCGTAGACGTTCACAATGGTTTATTCTAACGTAGAATACTTTAATAATGTTGATGTGTCGTGAGAATATTATTAGGCGTTGCCACAAATGTGTAGAGGTAGAAGGTGGCCATATCGAACAGGCGTACCGTGCCATCGAATTGACATCGTAATAAATTAAGTAATATGTGAGAGACTTGCCGATTTTGTTTTATTGTAAAGTGTTAAAGTAGTTTTAATAACTATCAATAAATTGTGCATATAAATAGATACCGTGTAAACTGACATTTTTAAAGATTCATTCGTTAAAGTGATAAAAAACAGCTGACAAGGTGGTTGGAGTTGGAAGTGTGTTGAAAAATAGGTTGATACCTACCTATGCGCCATGCGGCGCGGGGCGGAGCCTACACCAGCGCAACGGCATCGTTCAAAGTGATTTGCAGAGGTAAGAAATCAGTAAATCATTACTAAGTAAATATTAAAAACTTCAATATTTATTATAACTATTTTTGTTGAATATTTTTTTATAAATGACTCGCATTATTACGTACGTAGGTATACCGATTCTTGAAACGCAGGTAGAGGAAACAACAGAGTGTTTATTACATATTGTTTAGTTGCTTTATACATACATACATACATAACGTCACGCCTGTAATCCCCGAAGGGCTAGGCAGAGGTGTACCTGGTAGAACAACCCACATTTCGCCAGTTATGTTTAAGTCCCATGTCCCAGTTGCTTTATTTCATAAAATAATAATAAATTATTAGCTACATTTTTAAACCAAGCCCTTCATTTTCACGCCAAATCGCTTTATCCTTGAAACATAACGAACAAGTTTTGGCGTGTGCTGGTGGCCTAAATCCGTGGCTTTACAACTGCCTGTAATAACATTATGATAACTAAAGCTTCCTTCACGCTTCGTTACACGTGGATAGTTACTTCCAGTTGGCTCATAACGCGTGGTTTAGTCGCTCGATAATGTTTAACTTTTATCGATATTGGATGTGAATTAAAATATGAATTGGGATAGGTATCAAGACTCCTTCAAAAAATACCCAAATTAGCCCTAGACAGAGTGAGCCTAGAGGAATGTAGAGAGGCCTTTGCCTTACAGTGTGGAAAGAGAAGTTAGTACTAGTATTAGTATTTTTGGACTCAGTAATCATTGTAGGTACCAATAGCCGGGACAGCCAAGAAACTTGTTCAACACCTGGTCCTAAGGAGACTCTCGTTAGGCAGCTGGATGAAGGGCTAGATTCAGAAAGCAGTGGGTGCTTCTGGACTCGGCTGAATTTTTTAGGCGATGTCTCTCCCTCTGGAACTCTAACTGTTACGATAGTAATTGTCTGGGATGAAGAAGCGAAACAATATAGCATATACCTACGTCAGTTGCGTTGGCAACTGCTATGGAGAATTTTGCAGGCTACCTACGGTGAAATAAATAAATATTCCACTACTTTCACGCAACGCTATCTAGTACCAAACTAAGCAGGGCTTGTGCTATGAGAGACAACTGTTAAACATACTTACATATTTCTAAATACATAATTAATGTTAAAGATAATTACACCCAGACACAGAACAAATGATCGTGCTTATCACACAACCATTTGTCGAGGGTGGAAGTTGAACCCATGACCTCCTGTATCGCAGTAAAGGGCCGTTTACCACTAAACCAACAGGCCAGTCACAATTACAAAAATACAAATACAAAAATCTTTATTTCTTTAACAAAATTTTAAAGAAATAACAATTAACTTATCTACAATAAAATAACACATTACTTATAATATCTAAACAACAACATATAGCCTACTAATCGTGATATAACTCTCTGGAACCCTTACTGCCACGGAAGTAACTAGCAATGTATTTCCTAGTCAATCCAATATAGATTTTGTTGAATTTAGGGAAGGTTAGTCATCCCTAAGTTCAAGTTAGTCTACAAAATAAACCACTTTCGTTGGCATAACTGAATATAATGTCGTCATTTATAACCCAACTGCACGACGCTCCACAGTTCTGTTGTTCCATTTTTTAATACAAAGAGGAAAACTTGTAATGGAAACTCCCTATCTATATCGTAAACGAGCTTCCACGGGAAACTTGAACTTCGCGCGAAGTAGCAAGAAATAGTTCCGTAATACTTTACTTAAGGTCATTTTCATCTCAACGCTCTTGAATGTGTTAGTTTGCAGTAATATTTAGTTGAGTTTGGTTAAAGGTATATTTAGCGCCTGTGCCTATGGCATGAAGATAGGCAAATAACTTGAAGTCTGACGTTCAAAAATTCCTTTTAAAAAATATTTGGTTTTTCATTTAACTTGATGCCAGATTGAGTATTTGACGTTCAGCAGGACCACAGTCTAAAAACCTACAGTCGTCCGACGAAGCCGTCTTGACAGGGCCATCGTGCGGGGTGTGAGGGGCGAGACGCGGGAAAGCCGCTCCCGCACTGCGAACACAACGATGATCGTAGTTCGGGAGGTATCATTCAGGGCAGGGGTAGACGTTGTCGGCATTTTTCCAGAGATCAAAGGCGTCGTTCTACAGTATTAATATTTATACCACAGTCTACAAACTTACAGTCGTTCGACGAAGCTGTCTAGACAGGGCAATCGTGCGGGGTGCAATTAATATGTATACTGTGTTTATACTGTGGCAGGACTATTGACTAACTTTTCATTGCCAGTGACTAACTGGCACACCAAACTTTGATGACAACTCAAAATTTACAAAAAAAAAATGCATTTTAAGTGGACTTCCAAGTTACGGTGGGTATCAGATGATGTGGGCTTCGGCACACTGCTAGTGCACAAGACGTCATCCTAGAAACACACTGATGATAGCCAATACGAAATAAGCTGTTTGATCAGCTGCTGCTTGCAGCAGTGATGATCATGCATGACTATGAACTGTTAACAAAATTTAATAAATTTTTCCCAATTGAACATGAACCTTATTCTATTCGTTATAAATTTGAAAATCTATCAAAGAAAGTTGACACATTAGGGTTGCTTGGTGTGCTGGCGTATGTACAACAAAGAAGATTCTATTGATGATTACACAAAAAATAAAAAAATACGTTTATAAAATACACAATTTTAAGAGATGTCTAAATGAACTATAATTGACCTTTGTGATTGGTTACGTTGGCAAAAACAATGTTGGAGCTCTTCTTTACATCAAAATTTTACTTTCCTTTTTTAGCCTTTCTCTTCAATATCTAGCTTACCTACGTGTTTCATATGAACATCCAACATTCACGCATCTATTCGTACATGAACATCCCGTTTTGATTTGTGCGATGTCACTCAGGAAATGACTTCGTAATACACAGAAACTCAATGCTTATTCGTCTGCTATTTGTTATTCCGTTGCTGTTTTGTTTTGTGGTTGGTATTTAAAAAAATAACACGAAAGTTAGTTGATATTGTTTTCGTAGTTGTGATAAATTAATGTCTAAGTGATGAGTTTATTGTCTGAACATAGTTTCTATACTTTTTAGTCAGGTGGCAAGAGGGAGCCTGATAGCTTGGTGAAGATTTTTTCCTTATGCAACAACTATACCTACGTCTAATGTGCCCCAATGCGTCAATATCTTTGATAGTTTTTCAACTTTATTACTAACAGAATAATGTCCATTTTCAATGTGCAAAATTTGACTAGGTACCTACTTAAAAATTTGAAAAAAGCCGAGAAAAAATTTCATTGCCAGAATCATGTAATTAGAGCTCATGGTATTAGTATGTTGGACCACGACCTTTCCTTCGTGTATAGTGGCTATTAATATTCCAGTGACGTATAACGACTTACCTATCTACGTAAATACCCACGTTGTTAAAACTGTTAGTTAAATTCTTTAAGTCCAGTAAAGACCAATTTGGCATAGCCTCGTTACAGATTGTATAAACAAAGGAATGGGAACGTCATGTCATCGGTGCCCACTGTTCGCACTGACAGTTTGTAGGGCACCTCGTTTCTCCTGTGAGTATCGTAAGGGGCTACTAAGTAATTATGTCAAGTGGATGTACCTACAGCCGAACAAGTGATTCGGGCACAGGCAAAAAACACCTTTCTTAATTCTTAACTCGAAAATACATTTTTGCTTGAACTATTAAATCACATCGACAGAAAAGACACCATGACCTCTAAGTTTGATTCTGTTTAATTTCTCTGAGATCCGTTAATTTGGCGCTATTTAGTTTTAAAAGTATTGACGTGTAAGAGATGCACTAAAAAACAAAACATGAATGAAATTAAATTTAATTTTATATAATTTTATTTCACTATTTTACATGATTACTTATACGTACAAATACAATAAATAAATGCTGATATGTTTGTTAAGTCATACAGCTTTACATATTGCATTAAATTTCTGCAAGGTTGATTGCATGCTAATAATACCAGAAAAGTAATCTTTGCATTTCGAGGGGTTGAGGTCTAGGCTGATAGAACTGAATTCTTGCTTTAAAAATTTAAGGCCTTTTCTAACAGTGTCTAAATATAATTTCCTATAATTCCGTCAGCCAAATATCACACGTTAAATTATGAATTTACTTGTTAGATGATTGGGCCGATTGCAATTCCGCAAAATTAATTAGAATAATATTTAAACTGTATAATTTAAACGAAGTCCCAAATATAGGTCCTGGGTACCATCATGAGACAAAAGTCCAATGCTTATCACCGATGATTGATCGTGCGTAATGGTGCAAAAGGGACTCAACATTAATCAATATGTGTAGAATGGAATCACTCAGGCGAGAGGTGCGTGGAAATGCCCCACAATGGCCGTAATGGACAGTTTAAGGCTATTTATAGACTGATTGTGTTCTTGTGGTGAACAATAAGGCACTTGTCTATTTCTGAACTAAAGAAAGTACAGACGCCAGCACGTCAAGTTACCCCAATGTATCAAATTTCTTCGATCTTTTTTCAACTTTATGTCAATCATAAGGTTTATATTCAATTGGGAAAAGAGACATTGGGGTAACTTGATGTGCTGGCGTCTGTACATTTCCACGTCTTCTACTTTAGGGTATTGTGTTTTATTGTTCTTCTTTAGTAACATAGGCCTCGAGTTCGAACCCAAGGCTCCACTGTTTTTTTTCTGATTTATGTGTGCATTGTATAATTATCACTTCCTTCAAAACGGTAGAATACATCGTGAAGAAACCAGTATGCCTAAGAGATATTGCTCGATGGCATGTCAAACCAAGTCGGAGAGCCATGGATGGCATAAAACTTACACCAGGCTAGACACTGAGTACGCGAAAAGAAGAACTGGCAACGGTAACTCTTTAGGGTGACTGGTAATTAGTGACCGATAATTAAACACGTGATTGTTCTCATGAATACGAATAACTTTCTCAAAGAAACTTTTTTTTTAAATTTTAAATTTATTTTATCACAATAACACAAAAGTTGTTTGAAATTCACGCGCGCCTTCGATTGATCAGCTAGGAGCGTGTGACGCTATTACTAGTACTTTTGCCCTTCCCGATGTCAGACTATCAGCTGATAGATCGTGCTTATTCGTGCCTACTGTGATCAGTCCCAGGAGCGCGCGCGGGAATTTCAAACAGCGTTTTTGTTGTTTATTGTGTTATAAGTTTTTGTGTATTAAAAAGAAATTTCTGTGGGAAATTTGATTGAGATCATGATAACAATAACGTGTTTAAGTATCGGTCACTAATTACCAGTCACCCTATATAGAACATACATGCAAAAATCATATTTATATTAGGCCCAGGAGTCCTTGAGTGAAGTGAATAGGTTACTTCTAGACAAGCTTGCTTAATTGTTGAACACATCATCGCTTACCATCAGGTCAGATAGTGGTCAATCGCGAACCAATCAATAATTAAAAAAACAAATTATATATTACTTGCGTTAAAGCACTTCGTAATTTTAAAACAATGTTTTCCATTCTATTTCTATCACAACACAAGTTTAACTTCAACTTCAACTAATCTTCATGGCGTTTGTGGAAGAGAGACACCACAATTTTGCCAATAACACGTCGGTACTATGATAGACCATCAAACGCTACAGATTAAATAAATAATTTATGTAGATTTTGGAAGCTAAGAGTGTAAAGATAATTTATAATTAACCAAAAAAAAACAAATTAAACCTTATTCTGAACAAACGTTTCAGTGTTGTAAGAGAGAGAAAAAAAAAAGAAACGGCAAATTAACAACACAAGTTAAAAAAAAAACTTGGCTAAATTACTTTGACTTTTTAATATCAAACAAATCGATACGCATCTATCCAAGGGCTAGAGTCTGCTATTGCAATCGTGTCTCAATGACCGGTCATTGATCGAATATTTGATAACTTTAACGGGAAATGTGTCATAAGTTTGACGTTATACGTCAAAAATCGATCATTGACCGGTCATTGAGACACGGTTGCAATAGCAGACTCGACCCCCAGGTTTAGTTCAATAACTGTGATTAATCAAATATGAATGTAGTGCACTTTGAAGGGTTACTAAGGAGGGTATGATTGACACTTGACAGGAAAACAGTCTCAATTGAAAGCAATTTCAGCAGCATGTGTATTGCTGAAATTGCTTTCAATTGAGAATGTTTTGTTGTCTATCAGCAGCAACAAAACATGGTAGCAAAATGCTTCCCTTTTATTATTGTGAACTGAAAGCTATTTGACAAAATAAATATAAATACTCCACAACTTTTCACACAACGCCATTTAGTTCGAAGTTAAGCTTGAGAGCCTATGTTATGAGTACCAAACAGCTGATAAACATACTTATATGTATATTTCTAATACATACATATTTTAGATAAATAAATTACACCCAGACCTATTACAACTGATCGTGCTCATCTCACAAACATTTGTTTCGGGTGGGAATCGAACCCACAACCTCCGGCATAGCAGCTGACTGCTATGCCGGAGGTTGTGCCGGAGGTTGTGCCGGAGGTTGTGTGAAAAACAAACCAACTAAAAATGTTGGTATATACATTTAATACGAATTTCTTCAAAGAATACAGGCTAGATGATATTGCTGTTTAGTTCAGTAAAATAGCTTAAAACGCTTGTAATCGTATAATGTGCCTATATACAGTTAAGGAATTATTTCGCTTTCATCCTGATCACTGGCTTATACTATGCATGGGATGGTGTACAACTTATTTTTTATTTTACTTCTTTCAAAACCGGCAGTTTAATATAGCTAGTAGGTATTCAAATGAACAAAAAAACCGACCAAGAGCGTATCGGGCCATGCTCAGTGTAGGGTTCTGTAGTTTCCCGTCCGTCACAATAAGTGTTCAAAATGCTTGCATAATATACGATTATACTACAACCTTAGTCCAGAAATTATTTTGTACAACTTTTTGTCTTTTTTGTACAAAAACTGTTTCCATCCGTACAAAATAATTTTCCTAAAAAGTCCTTATAAAGTTCTACATTTCAGATTTTTTTCATATTTTCTAAACTTATGGTTCATAAGTTAGAGGGGGGGGGACACATTGTTTTTTTTTACTTTTGGAGCGATTATTTCCGAAATTATTGACATTATCAAAAAATAATTCTTGTAAACCCCTATTCATTTTTAAATACCTTTCCAACAATATATCACACGTTATGGTTGAAATTAAAAAAAAATCACTTCCCACTTTACATCTAAGGGGGCTACCCTAATAAAACATTTTTTTCCAATTTTTATCTTAACACTTTGTTGGCGTGATTGATACACATATTGGTACCAAATTTCAGCTTTCTACTGCTAACGGTCACAGAGATTAAGCGAGGACGGACGGACAGACAGACATGGCGAAACTATAAGGGTTCCCAGTTGACTACGGAACCCTAAAAATGTATGAAAGGAAAGTAATTTTATGGGCGCTTGTAATTTTTTTTTTAATGATATTAACTTGGAAACAGAAAAACTATGTGGCATAAGTTATTAACTTAGAAACCAGACTTTACCAGTATTCGAATAAAAAATGATTTTGTGATGTTTGTGAAAAGTTAAAATATCTACCTAGTATTATTGTTATTTTTCAAGTACCTACATGTAAAACAATAATACCTAGTTTATAAAATTTTAAGATAGGGGTTTTTAAAACTCCTGTGTTTATATACCCAGAAGTGCACTACTTTATCGAAATTCATATTTTATCAAAATACAGAATTAATCTGTCAATCGGTCTACTAAACGACACCCTGACTGCTTCCACGGCCAACTAGATCTATGGGAACAGACACTTCGTGTCTAATAGCTGGGCAGTGGTTAAATCCTCACAGGCACCTGCCTTAATTGGTTCAGATTAGGAACGCTTGCCCACAATAGGCAAGACCAATCACTGCCTGAGTGAAATTGTAGGAGCTATAGTGGAAAACAGTTCCAACTGTGATTATGTTAGTAGTATTTGGTATGGAGAAAGATGCCATCGAAATTTAAACACGGTCGTATTCAATTTTGTTGGTCGTTCGAATTTATTAAAGTTAAATGTCTCGTTCGTTGTAAGCGCTACTGTTGAATATACGGGGTGTTTTTATTACTGATAATAATAATAATAATCCACAACTTTCACACAACGCTAAAATCTAGTTCCAAGCTAAAAAGAGCTTGTGTTATGGGTACTAAATAACTGATAAACATACTTCTAAATATTATAGATAAATTACACCCAGACACAGAACAAATGACCGTGTTCATCTCACAAATATTTTTCTTGAGTGGTAATCGAACCCACTACCTCCGGCGTAGCAGTCAGGGCCACTAACTACTAGACAAACAGACCAGTCAATCAATTTATTCTATGATATTTAAATACAGATGTGTTCCTTAGTTTAAAACTCGCCAAACTATTACGTTTGATGGCGAGACGCGCTCTTACACGTAACAATGACCTTACTTAGTAATAAAATTACAACTTATTTATATCAGATTAGATTTATATTTTAAACTTATAAAATGTGTGCGTCTTATGTCTAATTACTAAAATAAAACAAAAATATGTTAAGTACTAGCTTTGTAGTATTATTAAATTATTAAATACATTTAGCATAAAATCAATATTAGGTTATCACAATGGTCCATTCCGCGGCCAACTTTAATGTAACTAAACCTATTTGAAAATATAGATTGATGGTTGGCTGGTTTGATCGGATCATAGATTTCTTCTCTATTGTAGTTTTCATGCAACACGAAACACTATAGTACCTAATCTATAACTATTATACTTGTTCAAACACAAACATCCATTCCAGCACTTTCCCTACAAAATATTTTGAGAAATTTTAATCCAAGCAATTCTATTTTAAGCCAGCTACAAATTAAAGGTTAATTCTTGGGGTTGGCTCGGTAAAATGTTAAACAAAGGGACGAACGGTAAAGAGGGTCAAAGAACTGTGTCAGTTTAGTCAACAGTACACGTAATTTAACTTATAACGGCCAAAGAGAAGGGTGTCTTTTATAAATTACGGAAAATATTAATCATGTTATTTGGATGAATGTTTTCTACACTTACACAGCAAAGATTGAATAGTAGGTTGTTACACGAGGGTCGAAAGGAACCAATTCCCATGCGAGATATTTAGACGAGCTATAGACGGCTATAGTCCGAGTTGGAATTGATGCCTTTCACCTGTGTTAAGCACTCTACTTTTCATTTCGAATATAAGGAAAGTAAAAATAGTAGTTTTTCGAAAATATTTACTCTTATCTGCTCGCCACTTCTTAAAGTCATTGTGGTGTTTGTATTACGGTTCACTATTGCTTGCTTGGGTTTCTGATAAATTAAATACGTGTTGTTTAACCACAGGTATATTTGCGACTAACTTAACATTATAAATTACGTGCTTTTGAAGGCGATAAGAGGTATACATAGCTAAGTATGCAGATATGTAACTTGCGTAGCTACGAAGACAATTCTCGATCCAACATATCGTCCACCAAAGCATTTCTAAGTTCTTTTAGTAACACATTGAATTTCTAACAAATTATTCTCTAAACAATGAACAAGTTCCTAACTCAAAATTAGCACAAAATAACACAGCTCTTAGTTAATTATTATGAAATTCTAACTATACCCATACTAGACTAATTCACTTTAGCTTAATTGGTTCAAAAGAAGCCAAGAACAATCAACAGGCAATGCACATAAATTAGTGAAAGTTCTCTTAGTTATAGAACCTCCACTCTTCACGCTATACACCCTTGTGTTACCATCCATGCCAGCGTGCTTATCCGTAATTCGTCCTAAAGACCATTTATTTGGTGGTTGATTTTCAACACAATATCCTTTATTGCCAATTCCTTCGCTTTCTTCATCCATTTAGGACGCAGCTGAAGCCTGGTCAAATACTCCTCTTGCCAGCGTCGCCAAAAGCCATGAAGAATCTCTTGGGTTTGTTGCCAGCGTGACAAATTATGAACCTTCCAAGCTAGCAAGTCAGGTGAGGGTACTACAATCGGTGGTTCTCCAATCAAAAAATGGCCAGGAGTTAATGGATCCAAGTTTTCTATGTCGGTCTCATCTATAGGGCACAACGGGCGTGAATTCAGACAGGCTTCAATCTGACATAATATTGTAGTCATTTCCTCAAACGTTAGGTGAGTTGTAATTATACGTTTTAGGTGGTTCTTAATCGACTTCACGCCTTCCTCCTATAATCCTCCGAAATTTGGACTATATAGCGGAATAAAATGAAATTGTGTGCCATCTGTTGCTAGCAGCTATGTATTAAGGTATCTTTCCTTGAAATTTCTGGCAAAAGATTTTCGATAACTATATTTGCCTCGTCTTCAACAGAATCTGGGGTCAACATTTCAGAATCACTTGGACTCATTTTTAATAAGATATCAGTTTAAAAAACCGATACAGCTTACAGAGTTAGTATCCCGCCAAATTATAAATAGTCTATTTAAAATTTTAAATAATGGAACACACTGCGCTTCGTATACACTCACAAGACCGCAGCAATTTTTTTTTTAAGTTATATTTTTTGCAGCCGACGGCCAAACCAAATTTAGTTCTATTTTTAACCGACTTTCAAAAAAGGAGGAGGTTCTATGTTCGTGTGTATGTATTTTTTTTTTTTTTTTTTTTTTTTTTTTTTTTTTTTTTTTTTTTTTTTATGTATGTTACCTGATTTCTCCCCCATTTGTAGACCGATTCTCGAAATTCTTTTTTTATTCGAAAGAGTATACTCCCGAGGTGGTCCCATTTTAATTTGGTGAAGATCTGGTGCTGATCTTCGGAGATATGCAACGGAACTCTTCAAAAATAGACGGCAAATCTGTCGTGATTGCTGGAATCGCTTGGATGTTTATTGTTTATACAACATCATGACGTATCATCACGCCTGGTATACTCTGAGGGGTACGCAGATGTGTACAATATACCTAGATTTCGACAGTTAGGTATGTTAATTTTCATTTATTAGAGATAAGTGGAAAACCCTATTATCATGACATGTACTGTTACAATTAACAATATATATAGCAAATATTTGTATGGGAACCACTAAAAATGGAAAAATAAAAAACTTTTTTGCAAAAAAATTAAACCGACTTCAAAAAAAACACTAAACGGTGTAAAATAACTCTAAATTCGGAAGTCGGTGGCCCATCATGATAAGACAAAACCACCAAAGCCACAGACTTCCTAATTTAGAGTTATTTTACACCGTTTAGTGTTTTTTTTTGAAGTCGGTTTAATTTTTTTGCAAAAAAGTTTTTTAAAATTTATTTCCACCTTAGAGAGGGCAGCAATGCTATGAGTCTTTCCCGCCCTAAGGTGGGAAGTAGCCTTTCACCCGCCACTCGGATCAAACAAACACTACTTTCCGAGTATGAGAAATGAAAACCTTATATCACCAGTTATGTGTAAATTTCGGTTTTTTGTGTCTGAAAGAGCAATTCGTTTCATACATTTGTATGTAAAAAGCCTTTTTCCAAAAAGATAAGGTGTTGACGTAACACAACTTTTTAGAGGTGTGTCAAGTCAATACCTTATCTTGCTCTTTTCAGCCTTGTACCACTTGTAAGCACTAGGAACATAGCTTTATGTAAATACTTCTACAAAACATTTCGAAAAATATGACAATTACTCTCAAAATCAATCACTAGTATTACTACTCGTAAAAAAACAAAACGGTTCATGTCAGAATAATGAGCACGTCACTTTCAATCACAAAATATACAACTTCCAACTATTTCTCCAACAAATAAAACACATTTTTTTCCTAGAAAACAAGGCATTACTACACCAATTATACGTCATCGCGTGCTGAAAAACTATAATAATAAAATATTCTTTACACAAAAGGGTAATAAGCTATATTTTTCTGTATATACTCGTAAAGCAGAATTTGAAATAAGTATTTTCAAAGCATTAGTACCTACCTACTTCAGTTTTTATAAGCGGCCAATTGATACATATCAACGTCCAATCAGTCAACCGTTTGACCCGAAATGTACCAGAAACTAATATTAGTACAATTTAATTAACATTTATATGAACTGCTGTGATATGATCTTGAAAAAAAACACGCTACCACCAGTATTTGTCGAAGCTTTTTACCCGCCCACGCATAAAACGCCTCCATTTTTACATACAAATCATCAAAAATTAAAAGTTTGGTACGAACAGCGTAACATAATTATTGGGGACTACATTAGTTTGTAGAAAGTAGTAGGTACTGTAGTTAATGAAACTGTTGCACATTAAGGATTGTTTAAACTTAAAAAAACGCTCGTGTGATTATTATATATTTCGCCTAGTAATAAAAAAGTCTTTTTAATATTTAAAGACTCGCTGTCGCTGCCTATTCTGCCGTCATAATAAAGAAGGCCGTAACTGACAATTTTGTCAAAAATGAGTTATAAACATATTCGGAATCAGCAAAGAAAATGCTATCTTATGGTCTTACACACAAAGCTGTAACTCGTTTAATATCAGAGATATCACAAGGATTTTAGCCGTAACTACGGCACAAATTCTGGTTCTTGAATCTGAAAAGCCTTAATTACAAAATAAGGGCCTTTCTTGTTAAAATTTTCGTATTGCTAGTCAGGAAGGACGCAATTACACAATTAGGGCTTTTTAACTAAGCAAAACTTAAATTTACTACAAACAAAAAGCCCTAACTTCACAATAAGGGCTCTCCATATAAGTATTTTGAAGGAAAAAAAAGGTTTTACAGCGCATGTGCAAAACAGAACCCAGAGGAATAACGAGTGAACGAAAAAATGATATAGTAAGTACTAAGATTAGGACCATTAATGCCAGCAAATAGAATGTTGTTCCGTGTGCAAAGTTTATATACGAACAACGCTGCTGCTGATCTGACGGTAGACCGGGAAGATTTACTTGGCACGAACTTTAATGGTTACTTGCTCTAGGTGATCATTTTTCATGCAATATATGTTTTGTTTCAGTTTGTTAATTAAACTATGTGATTCTCAGCGCTTAGGCTCACTTCTGTTTGAAGTTTCTGTAACGATAGCTGATGTTTTCAAATTGTAAATTATTGGTTGTTTTATGTATGATTCTTTTCACATTCAGTCAGAAGATATTGTTTTTTTTAGATATGTACGAGTAAGATATGATTCTCAGTGTCTGTAATAGTTCCTTTAATTAAACTGTTTAAGATGATTATTAATTGTTTTGTACCTATGTTGTTTTATTGTCAAAAGATGTATATTTTTTATTAGTATAAATAATATGTTTTGTTGATTTTGTTTAGATAGATAATGAGAAAAATGTGAGTATTAAAGATGTTCCTATAAAAAGAATTTGGTAATACTATTCAATTAGTACAAGCAAGAACAGATTGTTTAAAAACGCTACAAGGTAAGGAGTTAGCTGTTGTATGAATCTACTTGAATGTTTCTTACGTATTATTTTAAGTTTGACTGAATACTTCAATTTATGAGACTGACTGATGTTATAAAGTATTAACCTATTTTTTTAGTAAATATTCTTGGTTTCATTTTAATATGTCTTCTTTACAATCGACACAATCGATTCGTAACTTACGTTTACTATGAAAAAAAGGCGCAACTGTGCAGTTGCGCCTTTTTAGGGCTTTAGATGCAAGGATTTCGGTTTTAGGAAGAAAGAGTTCCTTCTATGAAAAGCCGTAAAATAACATTATTTGCAATTACGCCCTTTCAGATAAGTATTTCACAATTTATTATTATATTTTTGCTAAAACAAAAGGGAAAAAATCAAATTAAATTAATACGCGTGTATAAATTTAAATAAATTAGGGTTCAAAATAAAGCTTATATTTATTGACGTTTTATAAAGCAAGAACCACTAACTAAAACCAATCAGTAAATCGCGGGCCTTCATTTTAGATGAAACTTTAATTATCTCGGAATCAGCGTTGACGTAGTTACGGCCTTCTTTCTTATGACGGCAGTATTATAGGCAAACTTCGTTCCGCCCTTTCTTTACAACAAAAAAAAAATTGTTTAGAAACGACCTATTCTCAGTACTAATTTATTATATGCACAATATTTCATACTCGGTTGAGCCGTTTCGGTGGAGTTTGGTAACAAACACTGTGAGACGGGAAAATTATATATTATTAGAGATGTGCAGTTTTTGTTATTTCAGTACACTATTTTTACCCGACTACGGCGAAACAAAACAAGGGTTATGATTTTGACCTGTATCATAAATGTATGTATGTACGAGTATGTATGGATGTTCATCTGTTCCCCCATAACTTCTAAACTAGTTATCATAATTAGACAAATAAGGTGTCAAACTTATTTTTAAACGTCATACTAATAGAGATTTGTTCAAAGTAAAGCCGTGATTGTATGTCACCTACTGTAGCTAAAGCAGATTCATTACAAATAATATCAAAGTGGTATACGATCACGGCTTTCCGTTAAACAAATCTCTATTATCTGTGCATGTAAGTACACATATGTGTGTATGTGTGTTTTAATGTCTGTTGTCATTTAAATATTTTTTTTCTTTCTTTCTCTTTCTCTTTATCAATATGAAAGTATGTACAAAATATATGTTGTTACGTTTATTTATTAGCCGGTAAACTTTTAGTTTTCGTGTCGGGTTTTAGTTCTTTTTTTGACCAATGAGATCTATTTAATTGTCAAAAAGTAATTGTGGTATTGATACATAATATCACACCTGTATTTCCGAAGCACTGGGTAGAGATGTTTTGTTATAGTCCAATGTAAGCCTATTGCAACAACATTAACCGGGTACAATCCCAGACTATAGACTGCTGCTCCTAAAAATCCTGAGAGAAAACCCAAGAGTACTGCTTTCGGCCACTGGACCGATGACGCAGTTGTTTTAATACTTTTATTTCATAATACAAAATGATAATGATACAAAGGCAATAAATGTCGGCAATGGAAATATTTTCACGAAAACGTTGGCGATTATTCGAAACGGTTTTTGCATGTCAAGTGCTTGTCGCTTGAAGTCAGCGTAACTTAATATTACCAGCCATTTTAACACCCAAGTCACAAATTTCAAAGTAGCGAAAGAAATAAACATTATTGTGTTAAATAAATGGAGAAGTTTGCCATTTATTATGATAAATGGAATTCAGGTTTATAGGACCGTGTGGCCTCGAGCCATTGAATAGAAAAAATGGAGTGTTGAAATTATATTTAGGTACTTTAAGCATTTTATTTAGCTCGTATATACAAGGGCCTTTCTAATCTTGACTTATAAAGAATACTATTTTGCAGTTACTGACCCGCTGTCGAAAGGCTCTCAATTAGAGAAGACACGACATACATCCAAGTCAGAAAAAGTCCAGGTTTCCTTAAGATGTTTTTTTTTTGTCACTGATGTTAATGATGTCTGGGATAAACTTAGCAAGTACCTGCGTATAAATTTAATAAAACACATTGGTACTAACCTGTGCATAAAAGGCTCGCGTTTGACCACTATCTCACCTGATAGTAAGCGATTATGTGGTCCACGATGAAGCACGCTTGCCTAAAAGTAACCTATTCACTTTTGACTTGAAGACCCTTTGGTTGTAGCTATCACGAAACACCGACTCCGGCAGGGAATTCTACTCATTAGCTGTACATACATACAATGAATGTGTTCCCTAAACATTTATTACGTATGAGTGGGATGTCCAGCATGTTCCGGTAGTTCCGGTAGTGCAGCGCCTTACGTCTAGTGGTCCGATGATGGAAAGGGCTTGGTGGAATTAAATTGTGCAATTTCGATGCACACTTCCCGCAATGTACCTATACTTTAGACAACCGATTATAAGTATCTAGATTCACAAAAAGTTTAAAATAAAACGTCTTTTGTGGTATTTCAGTTCTAGAAGCAAGTTTGATGGCAGTGGCGAAGATTATACCTCCATTTGTTACCACTCTGTGTCTCAAACAAACCAGACGACCGTCTTTGACGTCACGCCCAAATTCCCTAGACATTGTCGATCTATTAAGGTGGCTAAGAGGCACCTCAATTGGGTCCATAAAATTAATAGGCGCTCCCCGAACGTTCTCAATGGAATAAATAAACTCGTCATCAAAGAAGGACAATCAAATTCTTCCGTTTAATTTAGAACGAACTTGCCGCCGTGGAAGTTTTATCGTTAAACGTTAACATGCTGTCTGTCTAGACTATAATCAGACACCTACAAATGACTAAACTTCGTTAGAAAGAGGTGGAATTAGGTGCTCGCAGCAAAGTTATCAGTTTATGTATAGACGCCAGCACGTCAAGTTACCCCAATATGTCAAATTTCTTTGATCGTTTTTCAACTTTATGTCAAACAGAATAAGGTCAATTCAATGCGGAAAATTTGACACATTGGGGTAACTTGATGTGCTGGCGTCTGTACTTAAGTGTTACAGAAGGCTTATCTTCTTCTTTTTGTGGGGTAATTGACTAACCAGAAGGGCTTTTACGTATCTCCATTGACAGTTCACAATGACGGCCACTGGGCGAAGTGTTCAACGTTTAAATGTCAAACAGAGAGATTTGTATTGGCTATCGTCAGTGTGTATCTAGGATGACGTCATGCGCATTCACTACGATGTGACGGCGCACACAGTACCCTGTCTGACAGTCACCGTAACTTGAAGTCCACTTAAGGGCGAGGCCCCATCAGTGCGTTGGGTCAATGCAGCGTCGTCGCTGCGTCGTTTTCCATATATTTTTTTATGACATGCCCCATTAGACCGTTGCGTCGTCACTGGTGACGTTGCAACGGATCGACGGACAAGAGACGAAGCGGGAGGGAGAGTGATGCGCTGCGTTGTCAGAGCTCCGTTACGACGACGGACAGCTATCCACTGCTAGAGGAAAAAGCTATACTACGTAACGTCATTTTTTATCTTACCATGAGTGAGCAGGATACCTATTGAAATAGATTTTTTCATATCTTTGGTAGAAGTACCAATATGCGGTTAAATCACGTGGCATAATAAAAGCAACAAAAGAACACCTTTGTATCTATCCATGGCGAAGGCTGAACTGAAACGCAGCTGTGACGGCGTGCATACCCTCTTGCGGCATAGGGCGAGGCTACAACACTGCGATACGGCGTAGTATCGCGAAAACGACAACCCTAGCTATACAACGAGATACGTAGATTTTTAAGATGCGATACCACAACGCAGTGTTGTGGCCTCTGAAGTGCAATACAAATTATTTGTAAATTCTCAGTTGTCATCAAATGTCTGGCAATAAAAAAAATAGCAAACAGCCCTGCTGGTGTCAGGGTTTTTTATGCAGCCCATGCATGCCTCTGACTCACATGCCCTCCCATCTTATTACAAATTTTTGGGGTCGAAACTCTTAAGTCATGGGGTTTGAATGCACATTACCTCTTTGAGTAGATTTCTCGCTCACTGTTCGACGTTTTGCGTTACCTGAAGACTTGCTCTATAGTATGGTATGGCTTGTTCTATAGTAGGTATTGTTATCCAATGAGGCAATGCTGCCAGTCTTCTAGGCACGTTTCCAGATAACAACTTAGATTTGTGTACTTATAAAATTTTCTTTTTTCGGAAACATCTCACCAATTTGATTAGATAAAAAACTTCAAACAAAGAATTAAAGTATTATTACAAACTTACCCTGTGTTAGTAAACTTAATAAATACAACTGCTAATAAATAATATTATTATAAATTTTGATTTTTCATCTTATTTCTAAACAATAGACTACAATTTCGTGCTTAGAAAAAATCTCCACTATTCAACTACGTTAATTCAACAAATCAAAATAAACTTTTATTTGGTATTATGTTATCCATTTTCGTCACACTATTGGCAAAGTCCAATTTAAAACTTCTATCTTCGTGACGAACGTGTAATAATTATGTCAACAGCCTTGAACCCTCGCCTTTGCAGTTTCATTCAAGGCTCCCTTGTCGTTGACAAATGATTCATGAGAAACAAAAGACGGAGGAAATGCTTTCAACTTTCGTCACGAGTGTGTGTACTGTGTACTATTAATGTGTGTGTGTCTAGCTGTGTCTAGGCTTTTGGGTAAAGATATGACAAGCTGTAAAGGTAATACTGTACAAATGACGTTACGCATGCATAACGCATTCTGTGTTTATCATTTTTTTTCCTAATAAATAAATTATATTTATAAAAAACAATGTTAACAACAAAACACTATAAATTAATAATAGAGGTTAGTTAATAGCACCATTACCGCCTTGCTGACTTCAGCAAGGCGGTTATGGTGCTATTAACTAACCAATCAAATTAACTAATCAATTGTTCGATTACTTCTCCGTATTTAAAGTTACTACACATTTTTTTACGATAAAAATATAACATTACATAGTGAAATTCCTGATCAATTTGATTGAAAACAAATTTTGTAATCTAAGACCACAACTTATTTTTTTACGTTATTGTTGATCGAAAATGCACAGCATTTTCCTCGTTGTGAGTGCAGATATTAGAGATTGTAAAGGTGACACAAGTATTTTGAGAAGATAAAACATTGTTGGGAATTCTGAGGCTGATACAAATTTTTGAACATCATTGTGTGCTCATTCCACAAAAGTTATTTTACGGTAAAAGACAACATCACGGCGATACCTTGTCTCATTCATACTCTAAGACTATGACTGCCTGTTAAGTAATCGATGAAATTTAACGTTTGTGTCTTATTAGTAAGTACTATTACATCCGAAACGTAGCTATAATTTCTAACTGTAGTGAGGGGCTGGAATAAACTTTGATCGATAGGTCTCCATGATGGTAAGCTATAATTCTACGGCTCTTGTTTAATATTTTATTTATATGTATGTTATAGTAGTTTGCTTTTATTGGTCAATCTATACTTCTTTGCTCACATCTATCTTTACTGATATTATAAAGAAGGAAGATTCGTTTGTATGTTTGTAGGGATTTAACTCAAAAGCTACTGAATCGACTTTAAAAACAAAGTCGAAGTCAAAGTCAAAGTCAAATGTTATATTTTGATTTTAGCAACTACGAGGGGTCGAGGGAATGTAAAAGGATAAATAAAGGGAAAGTAGGTAAGAAGTTCACGTGGATGAAATCACGAGCGGATTACCAATATGTAAGAATCGTATTCTTACATACTTCTTTTGCTTCGTTTACATTCATACATGTTGTCATACACACATGCCGGTTGCGAGTACTACGCACCTAATAAATAAATAATTAATATTCCACAGTTTTTACACAACGCCATTTAGTCCCAAGTTAAGCTTGAGAGCTTGTGTTATGGGTACTATACAGCTGATAAACATACTTATATATTTTTAAATACATACATATTAAAGATAAATTACACCCAGACACAGAACAAATGATCGTGCTCATCACACAAACATTTGTCCTGGGTGGGAATCTAACTCCGGCGTAGCAGTCAGGGTCACTAACTACTAGACCAACAGGCCAGTCGAAATCAAATTTTGTATTCCTTCTATCTAAAGTGCCTCTCTGGTATAGTTGTCAGAAGCGGCGCTGCCAAGCAGAGGGTCGGAAAATTTGTTTTTTTATCTATAACTTCTCAATAAGCCCGAAGGGTGAATTTGATTTTCGGTTGATTACTATTGTATATTAACATGGGACTCAAACATCACACAAGCGTCATACTAAACGATGTTATGTCTTAAACTAATCTCTACCAATATCATCGATTTTCAAACTAATTTTACCCACACGCCAACAGGAACTGCTAGATACCCACAACGTTAGGGTTGCCACAAACAAATTAATGCTCGCCGACCCCTATGCCTAACTTTACTAACAAGAACCGTCCTTCACTTAGGGCTTTGTCACACTAGCGAGTTGCGAGCGAGTGCAAAGCGGGGCGAGTGCGCAGCGATCCCGCCACGAGTTCACATCGTGTGCGCAGCGAGCGCGCCGCGTGTGAGCAGCGAGTTCGCGGTGCACGACCGCGGCTTGTACATTCAGTGCCAAGTGCAATGCTCGCCGCGAGCTCGCTGCGCACCCGCGGCGCCTTTGCGGTGTGTTCGCCACGCACGCGCTACCTACTCGCCCCGCTGTCCACTCGCCCGCAACTCGCTAGTGTGATAAAGCCCTTAGGGTCATCAACTCCGTAAGAAACTTGTTACTCAAGTTTGTCGACCTAAATGGCAGTGGTAGCCCTAGAGACATTTTAATACCTACGTAGAACTTAGTATCTAATTTGTTAAGGAAAGTGATACTTGAGGGACATCGAGACAGCTAGACAAATTGGTATAGTATGAAGTAATATGAGACATTTGTCCATTAGGAGACAAAGTATTTTACGAAGAAACCCTTTTAACGAATTACATTGACATACTACTCAATCTAACGCTGTGATGGATGTCTTAAGCGTGTCATATCTTGTTTCTTGTCATTGTGCCAATCTAGACTAGATTTAAGATGTGCCAGTTGGTAGAAAAATTAAAAAGAAAGCGGGTGAGGAAGAGCTTCGTTTTTTTTATTGTATTTTTTTTTTTATGTTTTGTGGGTTATTAACAAACTGGTGTAGATGTTTTTATGTCGCCGGTGGGTACTTAGCTTCACATGCCTTCGAAAAATATCTCTCAGGCACTTTTCTCACGATGTTTTTCTTCAACGTTTTTGATGCAAGGAATTATTATACAATACGTAGTAACTGAAGCCAGTACATGAAGCTACCCTAAACTGTAAAATTTCCCCACTTGAACACGAACCTTACCCTGTGAGTAATAAAGTTGAAAAACTAACAAAGAAATTTGACACGTTGAGGTACCTTGATGTGCAGTTGACCTCTGTACATAATTTTGTTTGTAAAACTTTAGACATATTATTATTGTTAGGCACATTATTTAATTTGAAAAAGCGATGATGACAGTTTATTTTAATGTTAAATTGTTTTCAAGAAGAAAAAAAAATTGAAAAGAATTTTTTTTTTGTTTTTTCTTTTGGAATTAATAATATTACTTTCATTGTCGTTTGCGCTTTTTAGGGTTTTTTTGTTAAAAAGAACCGAGAAAAGGCGAAAGGCAAGGCATTCCGGTCATAATTTTAGCTTCTTCATATTTCGTTTGGTTAGTGACCATAGGTCCCTGTCTTTTCGATTCAAAGAAATATCTCAAAGGCATCTACTTCCACACAATGTTTTCCTTCAATGTTTTATACAGGGTGTAACGGAAAGGGTATATACATACAAACAGGGTGAATAGAGTATTGAATAACGAGTCTTTCCTCAAAATTTCAGCTCCCAACTAATAACTTTAAAACTTAACGATATTATTTAATATCGACAGTTTATTAAATTCAAAATCATAACAAACGTGTCACCGCACTATGAGGGTCATAATCCTGTCCGGCAAGGTTCAAGTATATCTATCTCGGGTTCTGCGCGCCTAGTACAGACCTATCGGGCTCTGCCTAACCGACGAAGGCGCGAAGGCGCGGGCAGGCTCATCTTTACAATTATGTACTTATGTATATGTATAAAAACGTTGCCATGTCGTTTCTTATCACCAAGAGAATCCGTGCCCTTCGTATGTATATACCCTTTCCGTTCCACCCTGTATATTACAGGAAGCCAGAAAACGTCAGGTCTAAAATTAACGATCTCTCTCCAACGGTCAGTCGTCAGAATGTCAACGTGTCACGATAAGTCCTTTTGTTTTCCGACGTCGCGCGTCGTTTGTCAGTGACAGATCCAGGGACCTTCGACCTGCTGATAATGGCGACTCTTTGGTTTAATCGGGACTAGTCTGTCATAGCCATTCAGTTTGTCACTTGTGAAGAGTTGGACAGTTTGTCTTTGACAGTATTGAGTAGGTAGGTATCTGGTTTCGTCCTAGTTATTTCTAGATCTCGATCTTGTTACATAGGTCTCCCTTTGAAAGATAAGCCTTTAAGAAATGGGAAAATACACACAGACATAAAAGAATTCTTTGGAGTAGTAATCAACTGTTTTTTATCATCCTACGTTCACTCCTATAACCTCTAAATGTTGTTAAGAGGAAGGACTACATTTTTTATTTGTTTCATTTTAAGGATTGTACTCAAAAACTACTCGACCGGTTTTATTATTACAGCATTTCGCTTGCGACTTTGTTTGTGTGCATTTCGTACTTTGATGTTCCCTCCACCCCCTTTTAGTTTTGAATATAAAATATAGCCTTTGACGCTCACTAGTAATTCATTGGGCTTTCTATTGGTAAAAGAATTTTCAAAATCGGTTCGATAGGTACAGAGATTACCTCCTAAAAACGTCACAAACTCACAGACATTACCACTTTGTACAGACGCCAGCACGTCAAGTTACCCCAATGTGTCAAAATTCTTTGATCGTTTTTCAACTTCATGTCAAACAGAATAAGGTTCATATTCAATTGGGAAAATTTGACACATTGGAGTAACTTGATGTGCTGGCGTCTGTACATAATATTAGTACAGATTTCACCAATAAGTACCAGTAAGTACTTATAGTCAAAATTAAAATTCATCTATTCTAAAAAGGCCGAGAATTAACACTTTTCGTACGTCAAAAATGCATGTAACAGTCCAAAACGCCTGCTCTTCATCACTTCCAGCCAAGATTGTATGCACTCACTTAATTATTTTTAAAAGTACCTTTGCAAATTCGTCCAAAACCATTTCCCACCAGGTACGTATTAATTAAAATACTAAGACCAATTACACCACCACACTTGCACCAGACGGACGCCGCGCGTCGTTCTGAAACAAAATATCATAGACATTTAATATTTTCCTGGTAGACTTAATTTTCTTTGCCTACATCACTTTGTCTTTTAAAAGAAAAGTCTTTGAACACAAGCAAACTGGGTTGACTTTGTAGTGTGTCCTACTTTCCTGTTAGCAAAGAAACGTTTATCATGCAAATACATTAATGCTTTGGTGGATATTTTGCGAAAAGATTTTTTTTAATATTTTTTTTCATCTTGTTGTCAATGGAATAAAAATAATTTATATAGCATAGTGAGCCTTTTTCGTGCCTTTATTTGTATGTATATTTAATTAAAAACAACCGACGTCTTAAAAAAACACTAACAGGTGAAAAATAACTCCAGTTTCGGAAGTCTGTGGCTTTGGTGGTTTTGTTTCGTTCATTGGCCACCGACTTCCGAAACTGGGGGCTTACCATGATCTTCTAAAATATTTGCCAAGTGCAAGGCAGCTCAACTGAGCAGCTTAGCCTGGCAGGTTTCGTTTTTGTACCATGAATGTTTCCACCTGACCTGCATTTTGACCTGCTACATAGTCTCTGATCAGTAAACTAGCAGCACAGATTAAATAATATTAATTCAATCGGTCGTTCTGAAACACATTTACGGTTTTACGGTTTTTATAGAAGTTAAATATGTTTTAACAAGTAAAGGTTGAAATAAAAGAGAGAGAAAGTAAAAACATTTTTCCGTGTGTAAATGGAATTCAACATTATTAGTGACAGAAAACGAGTTCCATCTTCATCATAAACTTAAATGTCAATGTTTAATGTCTTCACATTTATTTCCGAACTTACATAATACTGACATGTGAAACATGTCATGTTTTGTCTAAGGACAAAAGTAGAATATTTACGAGGCGATTTTGAAATTGAAGTGGGTTTGTTTAAACAAGTTATATGATAACCTGAGTGTTGTTAACTGAGGCCGTGTTAATACGGTTGCCGGAGATGTTGACAAGGATTGGAACACTTGGGAAGCTGTAAGTTTTACAATTAGATCAATGGTAAGCGTAAATTCTATCACATAAATAAGTACAAATTTTCAACTCAACCAAAAACTTTGTTGATGAAGTAGGGCGTCGCATGAATGTTTGTAGCTCATATTACATTACAGACCTCAAGTGTAAGCTATTTAGTGATCCCTTAATACGTTTAACAACAGTGCGACAACAAAAACCTGCGATATTTCAAATGGATCTACCGAGTTCCTCTAAAAATTCTTTGTATTTTAGCATATTGTTTAACACTGTTGTTTTGACTATGTTCCTAAAAGCACGATAAAATATTTTCATCTCATATATAAAATAAACGGTAAACGCAGTGCTTAGAGAAGATTTTCTATATTCTATAATACTTTGAAAGAACGTAAGAATTATATTTTATGCACATTTTAACAATATGTAACGTTTTTGTATTCCAATTTCATAAAAACAGGTCAATAAAAGTTAGTTTCACAGACCTGCAAATTGCGACAGTACGGCAGGTTAATTGTTGATTGTCTATATGTCAAAAAGCCTTCATGGTAGGAAACGTTGCAGGCCAGCCTGCTGGAGTGCTGTCACGTGGACACTCACCGGCTTAGGTCACGTGATCGCTGGCTCGCCTGCTGCTATACTCACTCATGGTACAAAATAACAGGGCAGGTTAGTTTTCGTGTAAAATTGGCCTGCTATAAGAGTTCATGGTAAGCCCCCTGGAGTTATTTTTCACCTGTTAGTGTTTTTTTAAGAAGTCGGTTGTTTTTTTTGTAAAAAAGTTTTTATTTTGTAATTTTTAGTTTCTTTGTATGTAAAAAGTCTTTCAAAACTTGAAAGAATTATTGAAATCGGTTAACAATTGCAAAAGTAGTTCTTTCTAAACATTAATCTGCACATCTCTGCCGGGCCCCTTTTAAAATAGACAGGCGTAATGTTCTGTTATGGAAACACAAAAGCTTAGCATAGACATCTGAGTATAGCAATTGCGAATGATTTGCTGTTATGCGTTGAAGAGTTCCGTTGCCTGTCTTCTTCATCAGTTTTTCTTCACCAAATGTTACTTTCTAAATGAAAATGCTTGATTTCTTACTAAAAATGTTGAAATCGGTGCATGTGTGCCTATATTTTTTGAGGAGTTCCCTCAATTCCCCAAAGATCCCTCATCAGATATGAGTTTTGATACAAATGGGACCAATCTGTTCATATACCCTATCAAATAAAAGAAGAATTTTAAAAATCGGTCCATAAATGACGGAATGCTGAGGTAACAAACCATAAAAAAAAAAAAAAAAAAAAACATACAATCGAATTGAGAACCTCCTCCTTTTTTTGAAGTCGGTTAAAAATAGTTTTACTCTTAGATAATATAAAATAATTGTTCATTGTAAAATAATCGAAAAACATCCACATTTAACCACCTTTAATCAATTTAAAGAAAAAAACTACCTTTCTGATTCAAACTAATTCATACGAATTACTATTAGTATTAACACAGAATTTAATTGAAGTCGTACGATACAAAAAAAATGTCTAATGAGTCGGACAAAATTCTACTATTGGTGATAATGGCATGCGCTGCTACACGTATATGCGGGTGAAACCGCGGGGCATAGATAATTATTATAAAATACTAACATTAACGTTAAATAGGTACTTATCCTTCGGTATTATTTTAACGACATGGCTACTGTTGCCATAATAGGTATCTACATGAAGATCTTTGAAATAATCTCCGTTACAAAATAACTAACTAACCTACTCTGTAACTGAATCTATGCTCATCAAAACTTCACAATCTTGTAGCCCCTTCAAAATTAGCAGTCACGTTCGCCTTACAACCCGTCCATATCGTAATTGAAATCACTCCGTCCCTCTCCAACCCCTCCTGTTGGAAAGTGACGAAATGAAGCTACAATAAGTAAATTAAAATTGGATTAGTAAAGTTGATTACTTTGAGTAAGTTACGAAGGAGTTACAATTATGTAACAGTTTGTATAGGGTTTGTGACTTTGTGGGAACTGATCCTTCGGTATATTGACTAGGTATAGATAAACTTAAACTTGTGACAATATATCGATACTTTTAAACTCTAATTTTGATTTGAGGTTCAATGAGATGGAAAACTTATTATGTTTTTTTTCTATGTTATACTCCGAAAAATTGACACAGACAAAATTTTCCCAACATGGTTTGAACCTTAACTATTTTGTAAGGTCATCATCATTATCATCATCAGCTCACAGTAGTCCACTGCTGCTGCTAGACCTAGGCCTCCCCTAATGAGCGCCACAACGCCCTGTCTTCAATTTTTATCTGCCAGCAGTCTTTCACAGGTCGTCATCCTACCTAGCTTAGCCTTTTTTTTTGATAGGTGGAAAATCATCATGGATGTCCCCCGCCCCGAGGAGGGCGGCAAGGTCTGCCAGACTCTTAGTGACTAAAAACCACCCCGTGTTCCTTCTCACACCTGCGCCGGGGGTCACGGGAACAGAAGATACTTCCGCGACCCCCGACTGGCCCCGAGGGCCTCGCTAAGTCAATGAGGGGAGTGAGGTGTTAGACTCCCCTCGTGAAGCCTAAGAGGTGCGCGCGTGAACACGACGCGCCGCCACCTCGGGTCCATGTACGTGGGGGGGACCCATTCAGGGGGCTGGAAGATGGTTATCCGCCCTCCGCCTGCGCCCGGTACGTCTGCTGCGGGACGGGTGAGTGAAATCCTCTCGACCACGGCCGGCAGCGACAAGTCACTGCCTACTCCAGAGAAGAGGGCACGGCGCGGCTCCTCGCAAGCGGCACACTCTTCCAGCGTATGCCGCGCCGTGTCCTCCCGACAGCCGACGCAATGGTGACACCGGGCGTACGGCTCCCTGTTTATGCGACACGGGTAGCTACTTCCCGAAGCAACCGTGCCCGGTAAGTATCCGCATCACCCGAAACGACAGGGAGCCGTGCCTAGCCTAGCCTAGATTAGGTACTTGCCTAACATAACATCACGCCTGTAATCCCCGAAAGGTTAGGCAGAAATGTACCTACCTGTAGTACACCCACATTATGCTAGTAATGTTTAGGTTTCATGTGATGCGAGCCTAAGGTTATTCTTACAAAACCTTTCTTTGTTTAATTTTATATAAGGCCCTTGCTCTGGTATTTGCTGACTGGTTTATAGTAATCTATTGTATTTAAGTTGGTGAAAAATATAGAATATGCAACAAGCTAACCCTTCCTCTTTAACTTGGGGTCGGCTTCTAGTCTAAACAGGTGCATTTTACGTGAAACGAGTGCCATGACCTTCTTACAACCAAATTACTGTGTAACTAAGACTTATTAGGTAATTCTATCATTCAGTCAAGATTTAAAACACTAGTATTAACAGCAAAACAATGGTTCATGAATAAGAAGATCTCTGCGTCTAACTGTTTTTATTTATAATATTCATTAACATCTCTAATGTAGTCCTAAATTAGAAAATTAAGTAGAAAAATATCTAACTAAAATAGTGAGTATCTAGTCCATGACGCAGGCACCGCATTATCATAATGACACTTTGTGATATTTGGCGTTTACGTCAAATTGTGTGGAAGATATGACGCATCGGTACATTGAAGTCTGAAGGTGTCTTCAAAGCTCTTTCAAAGACTGTGTATGTATATAAATTATATACTTGTTTCGATGTTCAAAAAATAGTTTTAATTTTATAAAGTTCGAGGTTAAAACTGCCTGCTTAAATGAAGTATAGGTAGGTACATTTGTTTTAATCAAGTAACCATTGGTATTATTTCATTTGTTTTATACCTAATCTACGTTAAGATCAGATTCTTCTTATTGTATAGTGCCTTAGAAATTGATTGTACTGTTATTGGTGAATAGTTTGAGTGTTTTACATTAGTGAAAAATAAAAAACACACACACGCACAATTTTTTGTTTTAGGTACATTTATAAAACACTACATTTTGATTTACTTTAACATACATTTCAGTGCTGATAAATTTTATAATAACGTCCTGAATGACCTATTAGATGAACCCTAACTACACCTCGATGATTTGAAGAATAAACTGAACCTTCATTGAAAGGATTTCTGTTTACATGATATACCTAAATTCTTTTTAACTAAAGCAGTTTTAGAACAACGGCCACCGAATAGCTGTCGCATTGCATATTCTCATGAATTCATAAAAAATATTGTTAAACAATATTAATTTCCCTGGAGATGTTTATACTGTAGATGTTAGAAACAATTTTATATTAATAACCAAGTTGGTAATCTAGTTTCTTCTAAGTTGATTTGAATTTCAAAGTTTTAAGCTCGAAAAAGAAGGTATAAATTCGTGCCTAAGGGTGTTAAAAAACTTGAAAATAAGTTTAATTACGTACTTACAGGCTGGTTTTGCGGTCGCTAAACGGATCAGTCAGGGCTGCATGAGTCTATATTATTTGAAAAAACTTTACTATCTAACCTAGGTACCTACTACTTATCGTATTGCAATTAATGGTGAAACTGGTTTTACATTCAAGCACACAAAGCGAAAGAAACATTGACGTACCATACTTGGTATCATCAGTTCTGATTTTATGAGTAAAAGTTTGCTAAGCTAAGGTCAGGTGCGTAGTACTCGCAACCGGTGTGTGTGTATGACAACATGTATGATTGTAAACGAAGCAATATAATTATGTAAGAATCGAAGCATGTGGCGCTCTGTAGTTTCTGCCTACCCCCATGGGAAAAAGGCTTTAGTTTACGTATGTATGTATGTTTGAAGTTAAACCATTTGAAAATGGCGCTAGTTTATGTATGTTGGAAGTTGAAGAGCTAACAATGTGATAATATTTAAGCCCTTTTATTTTAGTATCGTTTGTCCACAGTAAAAGCTTTCTTACAAAAAACAAATTATTTACTAGACTCTACTAGATTCTTATACTTCCATAGTAATTTTTTATTTAAAAACAAAAAGATACTTAAGAGTTACAATAAAAATTACACTAACCAACTAATGTAAACTAAAACTAACTATAAATAAAGTAAAGAGATGGAAGAACAAATAAAATAAAACCAAGAATACTTAGGAGTCAAAATGCTCTTCCGCAATGCTGTCATTAGGAAACGTGGCCAGAAGACTGGCAGCATTGCCACGTTGGATGGCAAAGCTAATTCTTTGGCCAAGGAAAACACAAGCCTTCTGCTGACACGAAATATTCGACTAGTCGGCGAGAAATATCCGTAGTGACTTGAATTGTTTAACATACTAGGGTTTCGGCGACTAGTCAGACTAAAAGCCAACAGCTACATAGTTGAGAAAAGAAAATTGATGACACTGAATTTATTTAAGAAATAATTAAAATACTTCTTGGTCAATTATTCATGTGATGATGTTTTGTCCGACAGATTCATGATGACTTATAGTTCGTTCGCGTTACGAATGCAGTGAAGTCATCAGTGCCACTGCAAGATAATGGTGTATTCACAGTGGTGTTCATTTATAAAAATGAATTTGAAAAGATTTGATTGGTTAGAGGGCGGGGCTAGGCCGACGGATAATGATGACTTCACTGCATTCTTAACGCAAACGATAGTTCGTTTAAACTTTAGTGAAAAACTGTCTTAATGTTTGATACAAAATTAAGCTCGATTCAAAATGGAAATGTTTACATATAATTATAATTTAATAGATAACTCATGAACTCAGGTCTAAGACAACCATTAGTTAAGCTATTGTATGCAATAAAGAATTGAGTATTGAGTATTTTAACATGGTAGAGCAGTGCAATCGCACACTAAGACAATAAACAACAACTCTGTAACCAGTAGGCCTAGCCGTATTACAAATTCTATTTCTACTATCGTAATCGAGAAGGCGACAATAGAAAGAAAATGGCGTATATGAAACCAGCTGTTGGTCAACTGTCAAGTGTTAACGAGTAGAATTTGTTATATGGCTGAAAATGAAATACACTTGACAGTTGACAAACAGCTGATTCCATACACGCCATTTTTTTTCTATGATAGAAATAGAATTTGTAACATGACTAGGCCTGCAGTGATCACACTTTGTCTTTAAAAAAGTCTACTACACATAACAAAAACAATACCCTTGACGGATTAGTAAATGGAGAATTCCCAATACCAGCAAAATGTTTATTTCTCTGCGTTTTCATACTATCAGTGAACACGATTGGCCGATAATACCCTTCGATTTAACATGAGCCCTATATTGTGATTGTATCTTATCATTCGTATCGTCGTGTTATGGTACAAGTTTAAAGAGATTTTTTTTTATGAAAATCACCTTGGGCTCTTTATTCAAAATGAATATTTAGACTATTGTGTAAGTAGGTTAGTAAATCTAGAAAGAAAGAATTGTTTAATAGCTAGGTAAGTTGAGGTTTTCAATCATGTTATATGGTCACTTTAGACTGGTTTTGCACTGAGGTCCGGTCTATCGCACTTACCCCTTTAAGAACCCTATTACATTTTTAACATTAATTAAGACCGGGAAACAATCCTATTATCATTGTAACCTATGTAATCATTGTGATTATTGATTGGCTTGTTGGTAGTAGTTAGTGACCCTGACTGCTATGCTGGAGGTCGTGGGTTCGATTCCCACCCAGGACAAATGTTTGTGTGTTTTGCAAGATTATTTGTTCTGTGTCTGGGTGTAATTTATCTATTAGATAATATTTTTGTATTTAGAAATATATAAGTATGTTTATCAGCTGTTTAGTACCCATTACACAAGCTCTCAAGCTTAGCTTGGGACTAAATGGTGTTGTGTGAAAAGTTGTTGAATATTTATTATTATTAAGAATTATAAAGAATATAAAATTGCTACCCTGGTAAAATCTGACGATAAATGAAATTAATTTCTGTAAATTGGTTCTATAAAACACATTTATACGTCAAATAAGTATTTTTGTTTATCTAGGAAAGTGAGTTCGGTGTTTCGGTACCTGACTATTATGAGAAGAAATACCAAAATAAAAGTTGTCTCTTTTAAAATCGAGACATTTTCTTAGTCAGATCATGTAAGGGTAAGCAATACCAAAAAATAGGGTATTCAAATTCTCTTGTCACTTGCACCAAACCCCAGCGTTCGAGGAAACTATAGTAACAGTTAGATGAGAGATATTCCATCGGTACGTATCGAATTGTCGATGCCTAGATGAAGACCTCTCTACGAAGATATTCCGTTCGAAGGGTATCACATTCAAACGTGTGTAGCTTAAGGTATGCTGGCACTGCGGTGGTTTATTGAAAAGCATTGTTATCTATACATATAATAATCTATACATATAATAAGACTGTAAAAAAAATGTGTCTGTACATTGAATATATTTAAAAAATAATAATTGAGGGGGGTTTAGAAACAGTAATAGAGCACGAATCCAAAAAAAAAAGTCTGTCTGTTTGTCTGTTTGTCTGTTTGTCTGTTTGTTTGCACGCGCTAATCTTCGGAACTACTGGACGGATTTGAATGATTTTTTTTTTGTTGTATAGATATTAAGTCTGGGCAACACATAGGCTATAATTTATCCTGGAAACTGGAACACCTGATGCAGAACCGCAACAGACCAGCTAAACTATAGGAGATACAAAAATGGTACCATAGCAAAAATTGTTCCACGTGATGAGCATTTTCTGCTGAGACAATAAATGTGAAGATCCGGAACACCTGATGTTGAACTTCAAGTGCCCAGCTACACTATAACATATATAGGAATGACGTCTTAGCAAGAGTTGTTCAGCCTTATAAGCACTCGCTGTTGACGTATAAATATCGAAGATCTGGAACACCTGTTGTGGAACTCCAAGAGCCCAGCTACACCATAACTCACATAGGAATGACATCTTAGCAAAAGTTGTTCGGTCTGATAGGCATTTCCTGTTGACTTATAAAAATCGAAGATCAGATACATTTAAAATAGAAATTAAAGCTATCACTAATTTCTTTGCATATTTATAAAATAACATAAGTACCTCCACGCGGTGAAGGCGGGAACAGTTCAGGGCTGATTTCCGATGATGATGACTCTACTGGCCAAAACTTCCATTTTTTTTTATCGTATAAATATGCCTTCGGGCTTATGCTATTTGAGTGTTTAATTTCCTTTTCTATTTATCTTTGTTACATGGTTGCCTACCCGGTAACGCTGGGGAGCAGCCACTTAGATTTTAATTGATCAGGTATCATCACAATAAAACTATAACCATACCTAGAAAGAGGTCAAATCTTTCTCAATGTTCCAAACGTGCTAAATGATTAAAGATCATAAGATCCCAACAATCTACCGAAGAGCGTTAGGAGGGACTTGATGCTGTTCGACAACATGAGGTTGCAACTCGCTCCGTGGAAACTTCTTGGGATCGCGAAGCACGCCTGCATTCTCAGCGTATTTACGCATCTACCAGGTATCCAGGTCTCTAGACACCAGTGAAGAATATATGACTGACCGCTGCTCATGAACATCATGCACTGTCTCGCGAGTTGGAGACGTTCACGGAAAAAGCATGACGCTTGAGTTTTCAGCGTAAATACGCATCTACTCTAGATATAAGTGGGGGAAGGAGATGCGCGACTGACCGCTGAGCGTGAACGTCACGCAACATATAGGCTATAATTTATTTTGGAAAATGGAACACCTAAACTATTCCACGTGAAGAGTGTTTTCTGCTGTGAAACTAAATTTGAAGATCTGGAGCACCTGTAGTGGAACTCTAAAGCCCAGCGACAATATAGCATATACATAATAAAAATGGCGTCTTAGCAAAAGTTGTTAAGTCTGATGGCATTTCCTGTTGACCAACAAAAATAAAAAATCTAGAACGTCTTGGATCGTCTCGCGCATTCCATTGTTTTGCCGTCCCCGGGCTTTTACAATTCGACGTCAGACGTTTCAGATCTTCGATTTTGACGACCCCGTTGTCGCTGGCATAAGCAACAGGATCCGCGTACGAAGTCGCGGGCAGAAGCTAGTTACAAATATGTATAACATAACAACATAATATAACATCATGCCAGTAATTATTCTTATGTTTGGGTTAAAAAAAAGAAGTTGAAATATTTTTTGTAAAGAGAATCGCCATACGCAACTCTTGTAAGCATAACATTTTCATGCAAGGATTTTCGCTGTGTACTCTATATCTATGCTAGGACTAATTTTTAATAAAATAAATTTTAATTTAAGTACTTATAGTTGTTAGTGGAAACCACTGTTGTATTGGGGATATCCTGTAAAGACTACGTTTTAGTTTAATAATAAAAAAAAAATAAAAAAGCTGCCACGAGGGAATGAAAATTACTGGAGAGCTTGTTCCGCCACTTCTTCTTTCCAGCAAAGAAAGAAAGAAAAGAAAGAAAGAAAATACATTTATCGGCAACAGTTGGATACACGCACAGTAAATAAAAAATAACATAATAACAAAAAAATAGACGCAAAAATGGCATGTCTCACGGCTGCGCCAAAAGGCACACACACAAGACACGCAAGACACTATATAGGAAGTGGCGAAGGGCGGGATTTTGTGGGACTTAGGTATGAAACTTTGACGTTCAAATAGAGCTCATACTAAGCCTAATTTGAAGAAATGACTTTTGATTTTGACTAAATCTTACTAAGGCCCGGCGCCCAATATCGGCATCGGCACGGCTGAGGATTTTACTAAGCGCAAATGATTTGAGATCTTATTTTATCAGGCTTAGCGTCTACATTTCGGGATGCCAAGGCATGTCAGACCGTCCTGAAGGATGCCAAAGCAGGCTGTAGATGAAATGAAAGTCTTTATAGTTTTAACTAGGATTCGAAATCGTTTGTTTTATAAAAATCCTCAGCCGTGCCGATGCCGATTATGGGCGCCGGGCCTAACAGCGCACATTATACATCTTGCTAACAACCAATGGCCGACAATAGGCTATGGCAGTGTCTATACAAATTACTGACGGAACACAAACACGACTTCTTTAGATTTCTACACAAATTCTACATCACTAAAATAATCTATCGGACACGACGATATTATATTTTCCTGTTACATACTACACACTTGGGAATTTTACAAAAAAAAATACATTTAGGCTCTCCCAAGACATAAGGAACGCACTTTTTAAACGGAAAGTATATAGACAGATTTACCATACATTTTGAAAGGTTTAATTTTGGCATAACCAACGCATGTCATGTAGACACAATTGAGCATTCACAAAACGATTGTCCAAAACCTTGTTGTGTTTTTAGTAACGAAGAACAAGGACAACAAAATAGAACTAAATTACCAAAAAAACAAAACCGAAAATAACCGATTCATAAATAAATATTACTCCAACCCAAAGCCCAAATGCTCATACAAAATAGGGTACGCGCGTTCATTATTCGACGCTTACAAGTTTTTGTGATGAAATTGTCCATAAAAACCCGCGTACTGTTGGGTCTACCCTAATTTTCTATTAGTGTCCCGAATGGGCGAAAAACGTGTCAATTTTCCTTGTACCCTCGAGAATGGGGAAAATGTCCCGCTGTTCATTTGGGAACAAATGTATTGGAAGTTGGGTTTTCAGTATCACTGGACAGGTTCCGTTTCGATTGAATGGAAGGACATTTTTTTGAGTTAACTGAATATATACTTACGTTTTTTTTTTGTGGGTGTGACTGACTTGTTGGTATCGGGGTCGCTACCGTGTCTGCTGTAACTGAGCATGAGATTTTTTTTATCTTTATTGTGTTATATGTGTTTTTTATTTACTTGGATCTATCATATAATAATAATAAATACTTTTATTACAAACCATGGTGTCCATTTTGTTAGTAACAATGTTCTTACATACTAGTGTTTATAATACTCAAAACTACCCAAAACAAAACATTTATAAATAAAACAAACTCAACAATCACTAGTGCGCCATTCCATGGCAAATGGCACAGCAATGATTGATATAATTACAGTCCAGCCGACTAGCGATCATGCTAAGGATGCTGTTAGCGCCGCCACGTACTCTATGCACCAGGGATGCGCATCTTTTACTCATCGTAGCGTAGAAGCAGTGAACGTGATGTTCAGCAAACATCCCCGATGCACCACAGAATCGCCGCAGCCATAAACTACTACCTAATCAGATCTTAATCAGAAATGGGAATCTTAATCAATAAAGCATTATAAACTAGCTGATCCATTCTTGTAGCCACAATCGAAGTTGGTTTTGCCAAAATGGTTTGAACTATCCCAACCTAAGATACAGTTTGATTACCGAGTCGTTCAAAGTGTGTTTTTGGTTATTTTCACTTGATAAGACTTGATTATTACCCGGTCGTTAGCCGTAGGCTCGCCTCCTATGGCATGGGACTTCAATATCATTAACGAAAAGTCGTTGCAGTATACCACTGCCTAATTCTCCCGAGAATACAGGCGTAATGTTACTTTCCATTATCCAATGTAGGTCTTGTCAATTATAATACCTACATTAAATAGATGGAGCGGGAAATTCTCGTAGCGGAATAATGACAGTTGCACTAATGTATCTTGGTAACCGACTTCAAAAAAAGGAAGAGGTTATCAATTCGGTTGTATCTTTTTTTTAGGGTTTGTTACTTCATTACTCCGTCATTCATGGACCGATTTTCAAATTTCTTTTTTTATTTGATAGAGTATACTAACATATTGGTCCCATTTGATATCAAAACTTATATCTGATGAGGGATCCCCGAGGAAATGAGCGAACTCCTCAAAAAATATAGGTACACACGTACCGATTTTTACATTTTTAGTAACAAATCAAGCATTTTCATTTAGAAAATATTATTTCGTGAAGAAAAAACTGATAAAGAAGACAGGCGACGGAACTCTTCAACGCATAGCAGCAAATTAATCGCGATTGCTATAGTCAGATGTCTATGCTGAGTTTTTGTATTTCCATAACATAACATGACGCCCTTCTATTTTAAAAGGGGCCCGGCAGAGTTGTACAGATTAATGTTTAGAAAGAACTTCTTTAGCAATTGTTAACCAATTTCAATGATTCTTTGAAGTTTTAAAAGACCTTCGTATTTAAAATGTAGGCTACTTTTAATCCCTGTATTCCCACGGGAACGGGAACTACGCGGGTGAAACCCCGTGACGTCTGCTAGTGTATTATATGACTAGACTGGCCTGTTGGTCTAGTAGTTAGTGGCCCTGACTGATATGCCGGAGGTCGTGGGTTCGATTGATGAGCACGATCATACTCGTATATTCTGTGTCCAGGTGTAATTTATCTATAATACCTATGCTGCCGTGCTAAGCGCAAAAGCAGTATCTCAGGGAAAGCTAGTTTTGAGATAATTTAAGTTTTATAACAGAGATTTCCTTTAACTTTGAAGATTAATTGAACTTTTTCGAGAGTTTTTTCATGTGATTTAAATAAGATACCGCTAATTGGCTTAGTTCATTGAATGTGTCTTTCGTTAAGCTATCTGATGCCATAAAAATCAACTTTAAGTTATTTTTTGAGTTACCACTTTTGAGCTTAGCAAGGCAGTATGTATGGATTTAGAAATATGCAAATATGTTTATTTGATGTTTACTACCCACAACACAAGCTCTGTTTAGCTTGGGACTAAACGGCGTTGTGTGAAAGTTATGACATTTTACTATTATTATTATTATACATGGAGCAAATATCTGTCGTTAGAGTGAGAGCCATGCTTAGGGGATTAAGAACGTCAGTCAGGCGGATATTATTGTCTGTCTACCTGACATAATCCCTTAGTGGCGAACCTTCGCTAGAGATGGGCTGACGTCTGACGTATTTACATTCGGGTAATGTACGACCCACTTTAAAAAACCTTCACCATACTTATAAACTTTATATCTTACGATTCAAATGGCGGTGATGAAAATGTTACTTACAATCTACATCGAATCATTAAAGGAAAATGCCTAATTATAATAATACTAACCATGGAAATGGCCATGTTCACTAGAAATATACTAAGTTATTGACCAAAATAAAGCTTTTACCCATTCATTATGGATACAGAGGTATCAAAACCGATTTTCATTAAAGACACTCAATTATTTTGTTTATTGCATTCTAGTATTTCGGTTCGGTGGTCATAACTATCACAGTAGGGGTGCAATTCTTAGTAAAAAAAGTCCTACTAAGTTCTATGTGAAAAGCAGCCGTCGTTCCTTTATCTGTGATGTCAATACTAATGCCTACCATTTGTTTCTTCTATATGCATCACTTGGGCAAAATGTCCATTACTTGGATGTCCTACGTGTCCAATACAATAATGTTTTTAGGATGCTATTGTGATTGCTTCGTTTTTATAGTGCCTCAGGAATGTTCGCGGTATCCCACACTGATGGGTTTCATGCCATCATCCGCAAGAAAACGAAGAATAAGAGGCAGTCACAATAGCATCCTGAAGGCTGTGGCGGCCGATACTTCCTCTATATTTATAAGGCAGTTTGTGAGAAGACTTATACCCTAGTGCGACTTCATTGTTCTGGTATCAACCAGAACAAGGAACATGGGCAAGGGCGGTCTTCTTATTAATACGTCTGTAGTTAAGTTGCTAATAATAGTTTTTAAGTGTATACCTGTTACTATTAATTTTATGGATCCTACAGTTGTCCGAAATAAAATGATTTTATTTACTTAAAATTTCCTCAGCAAATGGCATTTCCGTCTTTATGTTTTTTGTTTTCCGTTCATCTTCTTTTTCTTGGACGAAACGAAATGTAACATTTTTTAAATTTTACCACACTGAGTAAAGACACTTAGATTAGGTACCTCTATCGATTGGTTAGTAGCAAGCATAATGTGACAAAATCCAAAACTTCCAAAAGTTCTTCTATCTAACGTTTTCGTAAGATGATTGCACGTGGTACACTTAACAATCTGTCACACAGCCGTAACATTTTCATCAAACTACGAATAGAACTTCTTGTGTAAGTGTTTGTCTGAGAAGTACCAACTACCAACGTTCAAACTTTGCTGCAAGCTGTATGTTCTTGTTTAAAAGGTTTTGTTTTGTGTTTCCCTTAGACACACAGCTTATAAATATATAGGTACAACATATAACAGAATCAGATTTTCAGTATCTACATTTTGTCAAGCAAGTTACATACAGTTGTCCTATAGTAAGGGCGGGACTCCACCATAGCGGAGACGAGAGGAGATGTCTCGTAATTAACCAATAGGATATTGTATTGTGCTGAAGCCAAGCATTGAGCTGTCAAAATGATGCAAGCTGATTGGTTGTAAGACATAATCTCTTTTCGTCTCCGCTTTGGTGAAGTCTCGCCCTAACAGTTGTTCATGATAATGAGTGCTAAATAAAGATGTGATAGCCTAGTAGTGTGACCTGCGTATTGCCAAATCATAGGTCTCGAGTTCGAACCCAAGGCACGCACCTCGTGACTTTTTGGATTCATGTGCGTATTGTAGAATTATAATTATAAATAAGTAAATAAATTTTCCACAACTTTTTCACACAACGCCATTTAGTCCCAAGTTAAGCTTAAGAGTTTGTGTTATGGGTACTAAACAGCTGATAAACGTAGTAATATATTTCTAAATACATACATATTATAGATAAATTACACCCAGACACAGAACAAATGGTCGTGCTCATCACACAAACATTTGTCCTGGGTGGGAATCGAACCCACGACATCTGGCATAGCAGTCAGGTTCACTATATAATAGTAGTTAATGACCAGCCTGTTAGTTACTAACAGGCCAGTCAGGTCAGTCATGTGCGTATTGTAGAATTATAATTATGAATACCCCTATCACTGGTCACCAGGGTCCTATCGTGGCTAGATGCCTATGACTTAGACCATCATAGCGAAGCATTATACTTAAACAGAGCAAAAGTAAAACGAAATAACAGACTGTGTGCTGGTAACTAGAGAAGGTGTAAAAGAGTGTGCATCTAAAAGGTTGTTTGAGTGTGTGTGGTGCTACTCATTATATACACTCGGTATGTGGTCTGAGGACGTTGTTAAAGATATGTGAGGACTATGCTCGTGATCATGGTCTGCGTTATAATGTGGCAAAAAGCCAGTTCATGGTTTTCGAAGTCGGTGCAATGAGTCCCCAGAATGTTCCGTCTGTTCAACTAAACGGGACACCTCTGGAGAGGGTAAATAAATTTAAATACTTGGGACATGTACTTACGCCTGACTTAAACAACAGGTTTGCTAGGTGTTCAGGGAAGGTGAAAGTGACACTATTTAAAGCGTATTGTACATCCCTTTATACCTGCAGCCTGTGGGCTCGTTACACAAAGAAGTGCTATAGCGACCTACGCGTTCTATATAATAATGCGTTTAGGATTGTGATGGGACTGCCTCGGTTCTGCAGCGCCTCGGGTATGTTCGCGGAGGAGCGTACTGCCTGTTTTTATTCGACTATGCGCAGGCGGAGCATATCTCTGGTGCGCAGAGTACGGGCCAGCTCCAACGCAATCCTAGCGATGATTGCTGACAGGCTGGACTGCCCCTATATGCTACATTGCTGCAGCAGGCATGTTCCGGCAAGGCCGTTTGTCAGGCGTTATTGACCTTTGTGTGTGTTTTTATATGTATTTTAAAGATTTGTAATTTTAATTTTTAAATTTTTATTTGAATGTTATTTTATTTTGTTTTTTTGGAATCTTTGTGTATGTTTTTGTATGTATTTTAAAGTATTGTAATTTTAATGTTATAATTTTAATGTTATCCTATTTATTTTTAAATTTTTGACATTTACTATTAACTTTATTACTATTATTTTATTCTATTATGTTATATTATTAGTGTAATTGTTATATGATTTGAAATTTGACTTCTATGGGCCCAGTTACCCGAAATAAATGAATTTAATTTAATTTAATTTAATTATTAATGATATGGTATAGATGGCTGAATCCAGCCAGTTCAATATAATCATGGTCTATAAGAAAAGCTATCAGCACGCCATAATAATTGTTCTTACGATGCAATTTCGTCTGCATAAAGACTGTACTATAAACACCCAAAAAATATTTAAGTCTTATGTAATAGGGGGCGAGCCTATTGCCATCAATCGGGCACATATTTAGACTCCTGCTACTGAGAAATTCCAGATGGAAAAACTTGATAACGCTTCGGCCGACTTGGGTTACGAACCCGGGACTTCTTGCTGGGCTATAATTTAAGCACTTTCAATAACAACCCAGTGAAAATGTAGGTAAAGTGAGGGTAAATTCAGCTGTCATTCCATACTATATTATTGCTAGGCATTGACAGTTCACTTCACTCAATTTTCCACCAGGTTACTTTTACTGAATCGACCGGCTTTATACAGTGTACATTTACCATAGACATAGAGAATGGACAGAGCAATACCGGCACAAAATTGACCACTCCCTAGAAAACTGTTTTCCAAAAAATAAAACCGACTTAAAAAAATACACTAAATGGTGTAAAATTTAACTCTAAATTCGAAAGTCGGTGGCCTATCATGAATAAGACAAAACCACCAAAGCCATAGACTTTCTAATTTAGAAATGATGATACGTCATGATGTTGTATAAACAATAAACATCCAAGCAATTCCAGCAATCACGACAGATTTGCCGTCTATTTTTGAAGAGTTCCGTTGTATATCTCCGAAGATCAGCACCAGATCTTCACCAAATGAAAATGGGACCACCTCGGGAGAATATCTTTCAAATAAAAAAATAATTTTGAGAATCAGTCCACAAATGGGGGAGAAATCAGGTTACATACATAAAAAAAAAACATAGACACGAACATAGAACCTCCTCCTTTTTTGAAGTCGGTTAAAAAGAAAGAGGGACTGTGCGGCCAATGCCTGTTTCTTTCTTTCTCTTTTAATCATAATTCTAGAAAGAGACAACTATTGGCCGCACGTTCGCTTTATCTCTCTCACACTTTCATACCAGTATTTACTTCACAGCTGGATAAGGAACACTCAGTCCATTCTCTATGTCTATGACATAAAACACATAGAGCTAGGAGTACATACGATAGAGCAATATTTTCTCTTTGGTACAACTCGAGTCAACTACTGGAAAATGTTATTTCTTACCTCAAACCCAACTATCTTGTCACCGTGCTTACTATTGTGGAAACATACAGAGGATTATGCTGCTTTTAGTCTACTATAAATTTATCGGTCGTTTTTTTGCTATAATGTGAAGATTAAATGAGGTTTTCATGTTACATAAATATGAGCAGTTACGCTAAACTTCTCAATGGTACAGACGTCAGCACATCAAGCTACTCCAAACTGACATTTTTTTCCAATTGAACATGAGTCTTATTATGTTTTTAATAAAGTTGAAAAACTATCAAATAAATTTGAACATCCTCCTGTCCTAAACATGCCCGCAGAAGTGAACCAGTGGGGGGTTAAGGAAGAATCCTTCGTCCCTACGACCCCTGTCACAGGTGTAAGACGGAACACCGGGTGGCTATTGGTCTGTAAGTGTCTGACGCAGACCCAGGGAGAAGGACATCCATGAAGATTTTCCGCTTTGAGTTTAAAAACATAAAGACCAACATTGACGCTTTATGCTTTTGAAGACAGACAACTTGCTCTTATATCTAATCTTCTGCGTTTCAATAAAACATTAAATAATTTTACGCCTTTACTCCCAAACGGCAAAGTATAATAACTCAAACATTTTGCTACACACACACACACATACACCGACACACACCGCACACTGTACTTCACTTTTTAGAATTTTTATCTTCTTTTTTGCTAAGTTCTATATCTTGGGGCCTAGAAAAATTAACATTTTTGAAAGTTTAAGTAATTATGCCAATTCCAATAATTTCGTATATTATCAAAATTAAGAAAAGTCTCTTACTCAGATTTCGCTAAAGATCAGCAGTTTTTGCCCGTTAAAGTTAAATAACACAGTCTTCTAAAACGCCTGTCTTTCTCTAATTTCTAATGTATTTTAGCTGGAAAAAAGAAGTGGCGGTACAAAGTTCCTCGCAACGCGTATGCCTGATAGGTTCGAAGAACTTGAATGAACACAGTAATTTGTTTAACATGATTTTTACGATAGTCAGAAGAAATGTTTCTACATTCTGTGACAAAACTCGCTTCTACCGTGATCATGCCAGGAGTCTTCACCAACAACGCTCATCGTATCTTAATATCTTTAGCGTGATCGTCCATCCTAAAGTCCCGTATATTCACTACAAATAGTAAATAGTAGATACGTGGATAACAACACATGCATAGGCGGATAACACCGTCTGCTCAGTGTTTACAATCAATATTTACGTATGACTGGGTCGCTGACGATGCGCGACGCGAGGACTGGGTTCAACGTTTTATTTCTTTACACTACCTGTGCTCAACGGTTTCACCCGCATATTTGCGAAACTCATAAGCCAGCGACACGAAGAACAATGAGACCTGGGATTGAACTGTCCAACTATTTGCTTATTGTTGTTTGTTACATTGACATTTAAAATAATATAACTTAACAGTTTGACATTTCTATTGTACAAGATAATGTCTGGACTTAAAAAGAGACGATGACCTCTGAGTTCCATTACCTCACCCTTAGTTGAAAAATTACATGTCAAACTGTTTGTTATAAACCTATAAATAAATGTCAATGTCAAATTCAGAAATAAATGTCATCATTTATCATGAAGTCAGCGGGCAGCAGGGCGGCAGCAGTGGCGGAGCGTGCGCGACGCGTTCCAATGCAAAGATTTTTATGGAACTGGCCTCAAAGACAGCGCGGCACGACGCAAGCGGAGCGGAAGGCGCTGCTCGAGCATTGCGAGCCAGTCGAGTCAAAGTTTTTGTAACCCACGTGCGCCAAAATGGCAGTATTTCATTAGACTAGACACCACGACTTTCTTATTATTAGACTTATTACTTTGAATAATTTGTTTGCGCTGTTGCTGAGCATGAGGTCCCGGGTTCAATCCCCAGTCGGGCAAAGTGTTATTGAGTTTTTCCATCTGGAATTTTACAGTTGCAGCCCGGAGTCTGGATATCTGCCCGATTGATGGCAATAAACTCGCTCCCTTTTCCATGGGTCTTAAACATAACTGACGAAATGTGGGTGTAACTACCAGGTACTCCAATGTCTAGTAATTCGGGGATTACAGGCGTAAAGTTATGTTATTTTATGTTTATTTAACATTTTCTGCTACGTTTTGGCTAATTTACACAATTTCTTTTATAAATAACTAGCTGTACCCTGCCACGCTTTGCTGTGGCACATTGTGATTGAATGGTTATAATAAAAAGAGAAAATGACGTGTGGCACTCGGAGACTGCCGCGGTAAAGCTATTGCATAGCATTTTTTTATCAACTCCTCTTCCCTCTCCTTCCCCCCTCTCCCTCCCTCTCCCCCACACCTCCCACGCCCCTCCCCTCACTCCTCCATCCCCCACTCACTCCTCACTTTCCCCTCCCTCCCCCACCTGGCTCCTGCCTCTTCCCCTCCCCCTTGTCCTACCCTCCCCTCTCCTCCCCCTCTCATTCCCTCCTTCTCCACCCCCTTCCTTTGTCCTGACCTCCCTCCTCTCCCACTCCCCATCCCTCCCGATGCACCTGCCCCTCCCTCCCCTCTCACAATCTCTCCCCTCCCCATCTCACGATCCCCACTCCGACTCCCCTTCCCCTCCCTCTTCCCTCTCCTCGTGATAAGTCACTCAAAAAGTCATTAAAAGTTCTGCTATGACTATTAAAAAGCAAGGGTTGGAGTAAAAAAGTGCAAATTTAGAGCTGTATGTATTTTTTGATGCCACATAATAAAAAAATAAAAAAAATAAAAATTATCAAAATAATAAAAAAATAAAATTTGGGGTTAACACCCCTTACCATTTACAGGTTAGAAAAATAGATAGTAGCCGATTCTCAGGCTTACTGAATATGCATAAAAAAATTCATGAGAATCGGTCAAGCCGTTTAGGAGGAGTATGGGAACGAACATTGTGACACGAGAATTTTATATATAAGATTATAACCTTTTTGTTAATTCAATATATATGCTACATAACTGTTAAGTTTCATTATTATTTAATTCAGTTGTTTTGGCGTGAATGAGTAGGAAACAAACATCCACACATAAATTGCGTCATCTTAATCGTCATAACATTTTGATTTAGTACCTACTGCGAAACGTTCTTTAGAAAACTCTTCCCAAACTTTAAAAGTTTCAGAATTCATGTTTTTCCCTTGTTTTCAAAACACTGGCTGTTAGCATGTTGTTTCCACGGAAAAAAAAAATACAACCTCCTTTGTTCTCTCGGGTGTCATAACAGGCACAAACACTGAAAAGCCGGTTTTATTAAAAAGTTCTAAACTTGTACAGATGAAATTCCCGTTGAACATTTTCATAAAATGTTTATAAACCACATTTTTGAATTTACTTTTAAAGGCAGACTCTAAATTAACATACAGCCTTGCCTCGCAATATCTAGAATAAGCAAGTAAAGATATTATTTAGCCGTGTTGAATTAAGTTTGAAGGTAATGTAGGTATGACTTAATTTTAACTCAGGTGTAAGTCTACTTCTACCGAATACTCACATAAATTATTTTCTTTCAGTCGTCGGATTTATTTAGCGTCGTAATTATTATGATATAGAAAGATTTCTCTTTAAAGAGATATTGAGGTTAACACAACTTTAAACAAAAGCAAGCTTCTATTTTTGCCAGAGGCTAAATATTGCTACACAGCCTGGCAATTTGCGGCACCAAGTTCTATGGCAGTGCTAAATATCTTCCCTCCATTATTTGGGACCGTTACCAGTCGACGATGTGGAGAAATTTCATAACAAAACATCACGCTTTTTATCCCCGAAGGATTAGACAAATGTGTATCTGTAGTATACAGGCATATTTCCCTGGTCATTTTTATTCATTTTTATTCGGCGTGGATCTAGACCCCAGGCAGCTACAGAGAAACAGAAAAAAATCAATAACGCTCGACCCGGGGATTGGACCAGAGATCTAATGCTATGATGTACCTGTATGTATGTGTCCAGGCAGGCGAGGCGTAATTTCAGTAACAAGTATATGTTTAATTTTGATTATTTCAAATCTAAGGTAATAAATATAAAGTATATTTTACGTCCATTCTCCATATTTTCACACAACAAGATAAATCAAAGAATTCGATAAAGTGACCGCATTCTGAGATTGCCTAAGGGCGCGTACACATAGAACATCCGATTTTACAGGATCCTTCTTATTGCTGCTTATTTTGTTGGATCGGTGTTTTTTACTGGATCCGGAATACTGTATTCTGTGTGAACTCGCCCATATAACTACATACGCTTATAACATATACGTTTAAGCGGACCTGTAAAACGGACGCTCTATGTGTACGCGCCGTAACAGATAAGTAAGAATTTGGGTACAATCCTATAATCCGTATATTCTAACAATAGACCCAAAGATATTGTTTTTTGTTAATATGTCTGTAGTTCACCACCTTTGACTTAAACTGCTGGGCCGATTTGTAGAAAAAATTGGGATCGGTTCGAGTCCCCTGTGGCCTTGTGCCTTTTTTATGATAAATATTCTAAATGTTTTCGAAGTTAAACGGGAAGTAGTTTTCTTTTTAGTGATGTAAGTATGTGTTCTATTCCATTATTTAAAACTTTAAATAATAATTGCGTAACGCTCTGCTTTAAAAGAAAACTCTCATAAGAGGAAGTTATAATAATTGAAAGAAAAGAAAGAAAGAAAATACATTGATTGGCAACAGAAAATTTTTTATGCGATTGGTATAAGTTGGGTGATTTCTAATGCTTGATGACGAAGCACATTAGACACTTTTGATGTAAGTTCAAAAATACACTCATTACATTACCCCGAAAACCCCGGATTTTTTTTTAATACAATGATAAAAAATCTTGTTTAGCAATAGGAGAGTACCTATTAATCATCAAAAAATAAACAAAATGAGTATTTACAGTGGTACAATAAGTTTAAAAAAAAATAACGCTAGGATTCCCCTTATCCCCTTATTATATTATAAACTTATAAAATTTCAAGGTTGTAAATAACCTTTGTAATCCCTGATCCTTCTCGCAACGTCTGGTCAGACTCGCAATAATATAAATAGATGTAATACTTTTTTAATATTTTTATATAAGTTTCATATTTTCGAAAAGGGTCATAGAATAGATTTCTCTTTACTGTACGACATAAAAATTACAAAATAATAACTTTAAGAGCGACATAGGGTTACAATGGGCTGCCTCATCTTTTACAGAAAATCGTTGGATAGACTTGATGGAGAAGAAAGAAAGAAAGAAAAACATTTATTTGAGTAGCACAGGATATATAACATGAAATAGAAAAAGAACTAAAGCTATAGAAAAAAAAATAAGGAATGTATAAATAAGTAAAATAAAATTCAGAACAAAAAACAAAAAGAAAAACCATAAAAAAGACCTCAGAATTAGCTGCGATATTTAAAAAATAAAATAATACCGCAGCGCAGTTATTCTAGAAGAAGAAAGACTATGTAAAGGTATTGTCCGCGATAAGCCGCAGACCACAAACGGTAACCAAAAACTGCACGGGTTTTTATGAATCTGTATAAAAATGAGGCTTGCAGTTGCTGCGGAGCGCACATTGCGGCCGCGTTCTTGCTGCGCTGCGCTCTGAATCAATTTCATAGATCCTATTCATAGAAACCCGTGTAGATTACGGTTGCAGCTTGCAGTCTGCGGCCAATTTTGTACTTGTACCTTAAGTGGGCACAGTTCATTGTGTAGTTTATTTATTTAGTTCAGATAGCACCGTGACCAAAGTAGGTAAAATATACCTTATACACTGGTGATGTCGAGTAATACACAAAACAAAAATAAAAAATAACTGGTGGCTGCAGCAAGATGTGCAGAGAACGACAGAACATAAATTTGCTAGCCAACCATTCTCCCCACATTGTAATGGTAATTGTTTTTATCACTGTACGAGTAAGACTGTAATATTTTTTTATTAATTTGTTTTTATCTGTGAATATGGTCTTTTGTGGACAATAAACATTTTCTGTTCTTCTTTTATTTCTTCTATTTGCGACGTAACCTTTGAGCCTAGAATCGGGGGCTTAGGTCATCAACCAATTACAGAAACCATTTAAATGGAAAGTATTCAAAGAACTGCAGTGAAAGCATGATTGGTTAGGTAGGGGAACAGTTGGCTTTGGATCTAGTGATCATCCTTACAAATGGATAATGTGTGGTGCGGTGTATGGTGAGTTTAACTTTGATTTATCTATCTCACTTAAAACTGTTATTTATCTACTAAGTACAGTTAGCCTCATAAGTCGATGAACATATCCATATTTCCTAAACTCATGAACATCTTAGTTTACACAAATTGCTAAACAAGACTAGTGAATTTTGAACCTTTCAGACGTTAATTAAATCCTGGCACTAGGCTTGTTTAGCAATTTGTGTAAGCAAAGGTGTTCATGAGTTTAGGAAATATGGATATGTTTATCAACTTATGAGGCTGATTGTACATGGCTTTTTTAGTTATACTTTGTACGTATCTTAGAATACGAAGTTGTTTTAAATCAAGGTACTTACATCATCTTCACATATAATTAATATGTCTAATTAATGTGTCTATCCAAATATTTTAAAAATATGTTTTGGTAAGAGTAAGTATGGAGTTTCTTGCCCTTTTGAAGAATCAATCAAAAAGTTAAATTAAATGTCAACTTATATTCAAGGTGTCTTCAAGGCTATAATAAACATGAATAGGCTCTAAGGTTAAACTAGTGCGCTTCACCATCACTGATTGCATCACTGCTTACTATCAGGTGGCACTGCAGTCAAGCACTGGTTTTTAATATAAAAAAAACTTAAGTTTGACGTTCAAAGTGACTTAATAAAGGGTCGAGGACATCGCTCTGCAATTTTTGCCTACCCTCATGGGACAAGCTCGTGAGTGTATGAATGTATGTATATATTATTGTACTCTCCATTAATTATCATCATCACATCGTAACCTCACGCCTGTTAGTAGTCCGCAAAGGGTACGGCAGAGGTTTCAACCATTCCGACAGTTATGTTTCAGTTCCATGTAATAGGGTGTGAGCTTATTGTCATCAATCGGGTCAATCGCAAGAAATTCAAGATAGGAAGATTTTTTCCGACCCGGGAACCTGAAATCTGTCTCTCAGCAGTAGCACTTATAACCACTAGACCAACGCACTCCACCACTCTCAATTAATAACCATAAAAATTAATTAACAGAAAATTAAGACAGATTACCCTTGACTTCGCAACAACAGAACGTTGGTTTCAAACAATATGGATACGCTTTGATAATTAAATACCGTACAATAGCTGCAAACATTACTATTATGACCCTTTTAAGGGTAATAATACGGCGCTTGTATTTTGAGAAGAGGCTTTTACCCTGCATTGGGACAATTATAGGCTGGTATTATTACCGTGGTATATATACAAGGGTTATTTGTTTTGTATAATGGGCACGTCTGTTAATAATGTATAACTGTAACTACTGTGTTACTGTGCGGTTTGATTGGTAGAATACTTACTACTAATATTATAAATGCGATAGATTGAAAATGTTTAAATGCTTGTTACTTAATCACGCGTAAACCATTAAACAGATTTAGTCGAAAAATAGCACTTAGATTGTCAATTTTTCTGTATTAACACCACATTATAAATAGGTATTAATACTGTAGGACGACGCCTTTGATCTCTGGAAAAATGCCGACAACGTCTACACGCGTTAGCGTTAGCGTTAGCCCTGAATAATACCTCCCGAACTACGAACATCGTTTTGTTCGCAGTTCGGGAGCGGCTTCCCCGCGTCTCACCCCTCACACCCCGCACGATTGCCCTGTCTAGACGGCTTCGTCGGACGACTGTGATTAACATATAGGATATTTTTTATCCCGGTGAAATGGTGCCTTATGATAATAGTTAAACTTTAAATGCAACATTTACATCTTGAAAGAATAAAATAGAATAGAATAGAACACTCTTTAATGTACACCATAAAAACTTACTAGTTATAACTTTAAGGGCTACATAGCGTGATACGTGGAGGAGAAAAGATGAGTAGGAAGAATCACTTTTTTTGGTAGCAACGCCTCGGGCAGAAGCTTTTAGAATATATAATTATTTATTAATACACCTGGATGGACTTATGGCTTAATAATTATAGCCGCACGGATCAATCCTTGCGGCTATAATTATACGAAGGTTAAGTTACGCTTGCCGAGGTTGATCCGTAGATGAGTAACCAATTATTTAGATGTTTTATGTTAAAAGAATAAAGATTAAACATACCGAGCAACTCAACGTCAAAGCGCGTATTTTGCGTATAGGCTATAATCTACCACGCGGGCCCCGTGCGAATTGGTAGATGTCACATGTCTTCGAATTTTTGGTTCTAGGACATGCCGGTTTCCTCACGATGTTTTATGTTAAAGTATGTTTATTTGTAACAAGTCATTACATGACAGCTTAAAAAATTACTAACCAGTTCTTAAAATTAAGAGGCAATAAAACTAAATTAAGTTTGGATGCATCGAGTAAACTAGGGAAAAAATAATAATGATTAAAAAAAACACTATAAAAAGGCAGTTTCCTATTACGTTTAAAAGTTAACAGAACTTAAAATAATAGTAGATTGTTTTTTAAGGGAGCAAACAACTATTTTAAAGGCGAGAGTGTTTTTTTTAATCCAGAGCGGAGCGAGGGATTCTTAACTAGAATCCTGAGCGCAGCAAGGGATTAAAAGTATGTCACTCGAGTTTAAAATAGTGTTGCTCCCGAGGTGGACTCTACTATTTATCACCCTCTATGAGAAAATAAGTAAGTTATGAACAAGAATTTATTTACGTACAATTCAGACCATAAGACATAAAATATAAATAATTAGAGGCCGATGTTTATTTCCATCACATTTTTAGCATGTCAATATAATACTTTCACTTGAGGAAGACGCACTCATTTTTTATAATTCTAAAATCTGAATATGAATCAACTACGCAGAATGCATTTAATTTCGCGCGTTGTTTATTTTTCATCAACTTTTTTTGAATTTGGCGCGCTCGCAGTTTTTCAGCCAGTCACATATTCAATACATTGTTCCCGCATGGTTTGTGATTCACCTCTTTGCTGATTGAAACATTTACTAACAATATCCACATTCCAAATTCAAATCAATTTCAGTCCCTAAGGATTAATGAGCTATTTTGGTGCCTGTTTACGAGGAATAAACTAGCTCTTTTTGAATAGGTGTGATAAAAACAATTTTATTCAACAATAAACAAACCGATTCGTATAAAAGGTTAATTTTGAAATTCGAATAAAAAATTGAAAGCCGTCGAAATATTTGATTTTACAACAGTTCCATTCCAATTTCAAATGATCTACCTATATCGAATGCATCCGTCACTTCCGCACATTTTATTTTAACTATTTTGCTTTGGCAACCATTTCGAATGTTCTTTTTTATCTGTTACAATTTTTAATGCTCTCGGTACATTACAGTCATCATCATCAGCCTTTTCACAAATAGGTTGGGTTCGGCTTCCAGTTTAACCTTTCAATTGAGTCAATTAGAGACACAATAGAAATACAATGACAGGTAGACCTGGACACCGGGGTCCTTCCGGGGTTTAACGAATTAACCGAATGCAGCTGGGTACCTGGATATGGTGTTTTGGGTGGTGTGGCTGCCTGTCTGACCACCACAATCCAGCAACTGTGTAATAGGGGTATCGCCCTTGGTTACACTGGTTGTCGGATTTTTGGGCTTCTGGCTATCTGTAACGACTGTCTAGGTACAAAATAATAGTTGGGCGGGACCAACGGTTTAACGTGCTTTCCGAGGCACGGAAGAGTCTTGATATGTAATTAATAGTCCCATCCATTCACAAACCGACCTCAGCAAGCGTTGCTTCAATTCTGATCGACTAATGCCGCTATTACTATTTAGCTACAAGGTCTTAAAATTATAATTAATAAATCAATAAATGTTAAGATTGTGTGAAACTTGCGGAAAGTTTCACACAATCTTAACTAGTCCCAAACTAAGCAGAGCCTGTGCTAAAACTGATAAACATACTTATGCATTTCGAAATATATACGTATTATAGATAAATTACACCCAGACATAGAACAAATGATCGTGCTCATCCAACAAACATTTGCTTGGTTGGGAATCAAGCCTACGACCTCCAGCATAGCAGTCAGGACCATTACCACTAGACCAACAGGCCTGTTAAAAATAATGATTAATACATTAATAATAATAAATAAATACTACACTACTACACTATTACGCTACATTACGTTTCATTACTACGCTACTATACTATTTCTTTGACGCGTGAGCACTGTATTATTATTGTTCATTTACACTTTATTTTTGTTTTTGTCTTCGCTTGATGAGCAACTTTTGTTTTTGTAAATTCTTGATGTTGGGATGTAATGCTGTCAACGGTGAAATTCAAATTGTGTATACATTATGTTTATAAGTGGAAACTTGTAATTGGCCATCTTCTTTTTATTGTTTTTGTTAATTCAAATGTAATAGCTGTAAGTTTCCTTAAAATTAATAAAATAAAATAAATAATAATAAATAATAATATTTGCAAACTAGTGGCTGGTAGAGTGTAATATAAACTAGCACGGGACGTTAAATAAAAGCCTTTAAAAGATACGCGAGTACGAAACATATAATATAAATATTATTGACTATCAAACAAAACCATTATACCGTGAAGAATCGTTTTATTTGGAAATTTTACACATAAAAGTAAATATTATTTTATTTTAATCTGTTGCTGACGCGCGCTTTACGCGGAGCGCGGAAAGTGATACATATTTTTTTTTTAATCGAGTTTATTCAGCGTTCTATAATTTATTAATCATACGCGTGCATACTAGATTTTGCCATGGCTTTGCTTGGCAGAAACAGAATGTGACTTCATTGCCTGTCACCTTGCGGCAATGAAGTCACATTCTGTTTCTGCTTTAATCTTTGTTTGTTTGTTACTAACGTAGTTTGTAAGTGTATTGTTAATAACACTGTGAGTCCTGTTACTTGTTTCAAAAAATATTATTATTATTAAATATTCCACAACTTTTTCACACAACGCCATTTAGTCCCAAGTTAAGCTTGAGAGCTTGTGTTATGGGTACTAAACAGCCGATAAACCTACTTATTTATTTTCTAAATAAATACATATTATAGATAAATTACACCCAGACACAGAACAAATGATCATGCTCATCACACAAACATTTGTCGTGGGTGGGAATCGAACCCACGACTTCCGGCATAGCAGTCAGGGTCACTAACTACTAGACCAACAGGCCAGTCGCCCAAGAGAAATCATCAGTGTGTATCTAAATGTCTTTACAGACAGACTTACAAACAGACAGACAAACCGACAACAAAGTGCTCTTATAAAAGTTCCGTTTTTTTTCTTTTGAGGTACAGAACCCTTAAAAACAGGTCTTAAAACAATACCTAAATATATATAAACAATAAAAAATAAGTAACACATTCAGAACACATCGATTGTAACAGCCAATAGGTACATTTATTATTTCTACGTTGTGTTAATAATATACCTTGGGGACTACAGTTACGCGAACGATTGGTTTGGTTGATTTCGTACCGATGAGAGTTATGTTTTTTATTTGTAATTTTGCCGAATAAAAATATTGGTACATTTATTATTAAGCTATTTTTGAAGTTTATCCTAGAAACATGAAATATATTTCTTCTGCGAATATTGTTAGGACTAATATATTGTATAAGATACAACATGTAAGATAATAAATTTGTACAACTTGAAAAAAAGGTTATTGTACTCATTATTATGAACAACTTTTACTATAATATAGGTATGGTACGAACACTGGACTTGTGCTTTTTGAAAAAAAAAACTTATTCAGAGACTACTAGGTACGCAACATTTCATAAAAATCGGTCAAGTCGTTTGGGAGGATGAGAAACACTGTGATACGAGAATTTTATATATATTAGAGAGATAACCTACATAAATAACAGAAGTCTCCATTAGGATTGACTAGTGCCTTGAGACCGACGACTCATCTTGGCATATCTGAAATTCGTTAGGTCACCTAAAAAAAGCTAAATCAATGTAATTTTGTTACCACATAAAAATCAATGACATTATAAGTAAAAAGGTGTAGATAGGTTACAAGCGCTCAGCAAGCGACACGTTAAAATGTAGCTAATTAGCCACACTTGACACCAGTGTCGCGTCGCGCCGTAAACGGACGCGTGCGTTCGTTACCCATTGGACACAGCCAAACGCGGCGCGGCAAGCGTTGAGCGGCTAAAACAAATGGTAGTGTGCCGTTTTTAACCGACTTCAAAAAAAAGGAGGAGGTTCTCAATTCGGTTGTATTTTTTTTTTTGAAGATCGAATGTTGTTTAGGTAATCTATCTACACCTTTTTACTAAAAATATCATTGATAGAATGCACTAATCTTTTACAGTACATTGTTAAAAAATAAAGGATCCCAACTACATTTAAATTGGTATCAAAACGAGTACTTACATAATACATCCTACGGAATTGTAAAGGAATGAACAGATTGTGTTAGGCACAAAAGCGGTCGGATATTATTGCCGATAATTCATGCCTACTTGACCGGAAATTACTTACCCTCACACACAATAGGACACAAATTGACAGTAGACAGGTTTCAGGTGGAGTTTACTGATTGTGCGGTTAAGAAAGTCGTTTAAACTGTGTGGTTACAACTTGCATGCAAGATATTGTAATTGTGGGGGAGGTAAGTAGACGAACCAATCAAGCAAATCTATATCCTATACTAATATTATAAACGCGAAAGTTTGTGAGGATGGATGCTTGTTACTCTTTCACGTAAAAACTACTGAATGGATTTTAATAAAATTTGGTATGCAATTAGCTGACACCCTGGATTCACACCTAGGCTACTTTTTATCCCTGTATTCCCACGGGAACGGGATCTACGCGGGTGAAACCGCGGGACGTCCGCTAGTCCTATATAAAAATGAATCCCTATTTTCCTTGGTCATGGCATCACGCGTGAACGGCTAGACCAATTTCGCTAATTCTTTTTGTGTTGTGTTTTTTTTATTTTAAGAAGGTTTTCAAAAATGAAAAAAAAATGGGAAAGATGAGCGGAAGTTTGTTAGTGGCAAGTTACTAAGTGGCAATACCGCCCGACTTTTGCGCGCTTCTTCTACACAGTGATAGCACTGGTCTAGCCAATCACATGAGACTTAAAAATATCTAGCGGAGTATGAGTGTACCTACAGGTATATCTCCGCCTAACCCTTCGGTTTTTAAAAACAATTGTAAATACATATTTTTTATTTCATAATTCAGTAGAACTCCTCATACTACCTCTATCAAGTCCATCCTAAGGTTGTCTATAAGACATCGCTTTTAGCGATAAGGCCGCCCATCGAACACATTATGTAGCTCATAAGTTTTAATTTCTAAATTTGTATTGCGGACGAAAAACAGTATTCTACTGTGATTCAGTCGAACATTGGACCTCCTCCTTTTTGAAGTCAGTTAAAACTAGAACGCATCACGCAGAGAAAGAACATAAAAAAAACTATTTCCAAACTTATTTTCAAAGAACTTCCTGATAGAAGCATACTCGTACAATAAAAACCCGGAACGTATCAACTGTCGATATCGTTACTATTGCGTGACTACCCACACTTTTGACTTGGGGTAACTGTGTTATTATACACGACAGTTTATCGCTACACCGATTTGTGTACTATGAAATGTTTTGATAGTAGTGATTGCCTAGTAGGGTGACCAGCGAACTGCGGGTCTTTTCCTTTGACTTTTCGCATTCATGTGCAGATTGAACTGTCTTGTAAAAAATAAAACAAAAAAGCCTTTATTCCCTGTAATACAGCTGGATACTTAAATCTAGTGATTTAATGGTTACTGTGGTAGACTCAAATAAAAAAGGTTTTAGTTTTGATAGTTTTGATGGAAAGTATCTAAAGGTGGACCGTAAGAGCAACCCTATGGAGGGGTCCACAAGGAAAGAGAAGCAGAGGAAGACCACTAAGAAGATGGGAAGACGAAATAAAAAGAATCAGACAAAACCAAAGCTAAAGAGTGGAATTCCCTGCCGGCGTCGGTGTTTCCTGATAGCTACAACCTAGGGGTCTTCAAGTCAAGAGTGAACAGGTTGCTTCTAGGCAAGCGTGCTTCATCGTCGACCACATCATTGCTTACCATCAGGTGAGATAGTGGTCAAACGCGTGCCTATCAGTAATAAAAAAAAAACCACGAAAAAAGCAGAAGACAGAGTAAAATGGGCATCTTTGGAGGAAGCCTTTACCGAACTGTCTTGTATAACATAGCAATACTTCTACAATTAGATAACACAGAGGAAAGATTTGACGTTTTGTTAGTAGAGATATAAAAGTCAAAAACTACTCAACTGATTTTTTTTTTGTCTCACAACTTTTTACACAACGCCATTTAGTCCCAAGCTAAGCTAAGAGCTTGTGTTATGGGTACTAAACAGTTGATAAACATACTGTGGAATGAATTATGAGTAGAAGGGAACGTATGAAGAGGTGCGAGTGAAAGGTGTATAAGAGTGAACGGGAGAGGAATAGAAAAAAGGAATATGGCGGGACATGAAGAAAAAGACGTACGACGAGACGATGTGTTAAGAGTTTAAAAGTTTTCTTGTGTTTTAAAAAAATATAGAAGTTTTGATCGAGACAGCTCTCTTATTTCACCACACGATCCCACAAACCTGGGGGCTCGTCCGGGATTGGGGTGAAATAAGTGGAATTAGAAACGCCGAACGACTCAGACGCAAGTACGACCACGACGACGCACACGCCAATTGATTTTCGAAGATCCTGATCCTACGGACGACGAGAAGACGTTTACGACGACAATTCCTAGTTACGACGACTACGAGGAATTACGATGTCGACGGAGAAAACCGACCAGGATTTTCACGATGCGGCAATGATGGCTTCGGCACAGACGACACAGATGGCATACGGCGACGTGCTGCACCTTACGGAACAGCTCATACGAAAATTCAGTGCACAAGATGAAACGCATACAGTATCTATGTGGATACGGGATATCGAAGAAAATGGCGAAATATTTAAATGGAGTCCGACCCAACTATTGTTAGTGGCGCGACGTTCGCTAACCGGCACCGCAGCGCTATGGCTACGCAGCGAGAAAGTATATAAATCATGGGATGAATTGAAACTGGCTATCGGTAAAGAATTTGTGGATACCATCGATGCGAAGAAGATACATGAATTAATGAGTTCAAGACGTAAGAAGAAAGACGAATCATGTATTGACTACATGTTAATAATGAAAGAATTAGGAAAACGTGGACGAATGCCGGACTACGTAGCTATCAAATATATTGTGGACGGCATCATAGATGACGACGTGAATAAGATTATGTTGTATGGTGTTACAACTTACACGGAACTGAAAGAGAAACTAAAGTTGTACGCGATGTTCAAGAAAAATTCCGCTAAGGAAATTCGGCGTAATAGGCCGCCTAATGACGCACAGAACAACAGTAATAGGAGAAACGCGGCTGCAATGATGCGATGTTTCAACTGTGGAGAGAAGAGTCATGCGTCAGAAAATTGTCCTCATCGGTCGCAAGGAAAAAAGTGCTTCCATTGTAATGATTTTGGTCATATTTCTCCAAATTGCCCAAAAAAGATGGCGAGTGCGAGTTCCGATTTGAAGCAAACAGCGCATACGTCAACATCGGACATTCGGCAGACTTCGGGTACGATCGGAGGACACGCACAGTTTCCAAAGGTTGGCACTTCTACTGAACGAGAACGAAGACCAACCAATCAGATGTCGAAAAATGCATTCTTCAACTTGATGCAAGAGGGCGCCACCAGCAGCGCGAACGACGATGTTCAGGGTGATGTTTACATAGCGACGACCGGTGTGAACTCAGGAGTGAATGATTCGTGTTACGATGTTGGTAATAAACCACGGAGCAGGGCAGCGATTGGCTTAGACAGCAGCCATGTTGTTGAGTTTGACAATTACAATGAATGTAAACAAATAAAGGAACCTGATGATAAAATACCGGTTGTACGACTTATAAGTCTTAAAAGACCAATAAAAACAGTGTTTGTGTGCGGTAAAACGGGCAGTGCGTTAATTGATTCGGGCTGTGACGTGAATTTGATATCAAAGGATTTTTGCAACGAACTTAACAGGTATGAGGTAGATTATGTAGTACAGTGTAACGAAAAGAACATTACGTTAACCGGTTTAGGTCATTCACCAGTAAAGTCATGTGGTGTTGTTAAGTTAGACATAACAATTGATAATTGTTTATACCGTGACACTACTTTCTATGTAATGCCTAACGACTCTGTGCCATTCCAAATGATAATTGGTAATGATTTCTTACGAAATGTTATGATGTTTATGAAAGATTGTATGGTTTGGTTACTGCCGAAAGATGATTGGATGAACCCAAACTATGAATGGTTAAAAGATGTTGCATGCTTCTCTAGTTCTGTTGATTGTTTAGCTCATGTCAGTGATCCTGCTGTAAAAGAAGAAGTAATAAGGTTAGTAACGAGTTATGTGCCACAGAAAAATAAAGAAGCGCCAATAGAATTGAAAATTGTTCTCAAAGATGACTTACCTGTATCTCAGAGGCCACGACGAATCTCATTCAAGGAACAGGAGGATGTGGATCGCCAAATCCAAGAATGGCTTGATGATGGAATTATCAGGGTGAGCTACTCAGAATATTCTAGTCCATTAGTATTAGTGCGAAAAAAGGATGGTGGTTTAAGAATATGCGTTGATTATAGAAAGATTAACAGTAAAATGGTTAAAGACGAGTACCCACTTCCTATAATAGATGATCATATTGACAAGCTGTCCTCAGCTAGAATATTTAGTGCGTTAGACTTAAAAAATGGTTACTTTCATTTACGCATCCACGAAGATTCGATTAAGTATACTTCCTTTGTAACGACAACCGGACAATATGAATTTTTACGTGCACCTTTTGGTTTAGCGACTTGCCCCAAGGTTTTTACAAGATTTATCACAATTATATTCAGAGAATTGATTGCCAGAGGTGTTGTTATTGTTTTTATTGATGATATTTTAATTCCAGCAGACAACGAGTATCAGGCTTTGGAGCGCCTAAAGGAAGTTCTGAATACTGCATCGGAATATGGGTTACATATCAACTGGAAGAAGTCTCAGCTGTTAACCAGAAAGGTGGAATACCTTGGCCACGTTATCGAAGGTGGAGCAGTAATGCCATCGCCGGGGAAGACAGATGCTGTTACAAAATTCCCTGAGCCTCAGAACTTGAAGCAACTGCACAGTTTTTTGGGACTTTGTTCCTACTTCAGGAAATTTATACCTAAATATGCTCAGATAGCACAACCGCTCACAGATATGTTAAGGAAAGAACGCAAGTTTGAATTCAATGATGAACATAGAACTGTTTTTAACGAATTGAAGATGAAGTTGGCCACTAAACCAGTGTTGAAGATCTATGACCAAAGAGCAGAAACGCAGCTCCATACTGACGCATCAAGTATTGCTTATTCGGCTATTTTATTGCAAAAAGGTGATGATGGGAATTTACACCCAGTTCATTATATGAGCCGAAGGACTACAGACGCGCAGGCCAAGTACACAAGCTACGAGCTTGAAGCACTAGCTATAATTGAAGGTGTGAAGAAGTACAGACACTACTTATATGGAAAGTTCTTCAAGATTGTCACCGATTGTAAAGCTTTTCAAATGACACTCAACAAGAAAGATTTAGCATCATCAACAAGAGTTGCTCGATGGATTTTATTCTTACAGGATTACGATTTTACAGTAGAACACCGTGACGGTACTGGAATGAGGCATGTTGACGCATTGAGTCGAAACCCGTATGTAGCAGCTATAACATCTAGCTTACACCAGGATATAAGACGTGCACAGGAGTGTGATGAGGGCCTTAGTGCAATAATAAAAATTTTGGAAGAAGGAAAATCATTTAAAGATTACAATCTGAATCAAGGATTACTTTATAAAGGATTAGAGCAACAACTTGTTATACCTAGTACGATGGAAAATGAAATTATACAGAGGGCACATGGTAACGGTCATTTTGCGAAGAAGAAAACTTTGGATTTGATTAGTAAGGATTACTACATTGACAAAATAGGAAAAAAAGTTGAAGATTATATAGCATCATGTATACCATGTCTACTGACAAATAGAAAAGAAGGAAAGCAGGAAGGTTACCTTAATCCAATTGAGAAGGGAGACACTCCACTGCATACGCTGCATCTAGATCATGTTGGACCTCTGACAGAAACTCATAAGCAGTATAATCATATACTTACCGTTATTGACGCTTTTACGAAGTTCGTATGGTTGTTTCCATGTAAAAGTACCACAACGAGGGAAGTGTTTAATAAATTGGAGACATTGCAGGAAACTTTCGGAAGTCCAGAAAGGTTCATCACAGATAGAGGTACTGCTTTTACTAGCAACGAGTTTCAACAGTATTGCATGAAAGAGGGAATAGAGTTATGTCATATTACTACAGGAGTACCTAAAGGTAATGGTCAGGTGGAAAGGGTTCACAGAACTATTATACCAGTACTTACCAAGCTATGTATTGAGAAACCAGGACTGTGGTACCGGCATGTAGGAAGAGTGCAGATGGCACTAAACAGTACTTACCAGAGAAGTGTGAACACTACTCCATTTGAGATGTTAATAGGGAAGAAAATGAAGAGACAAGACGATGTAGAGATATATGAACTACTACAACAAGAAGGACGGGACAACTACATAGGAAATAGAGAAGATTTGAGGAAGAGAGCAAAACTACAAATACTGGAAGTTCAACAGGAGAACAGGAAGAACTATGATAAGCATAGAAAGGATAGTAGGAAATATCAAGAGGGGGACTTAAACTCAAACCAAAGTATTTGGGACCTTATCAGGTTACAAAAACCAAACGACACGACAGATATGACGTAGAAAAAGTAGATATGATAGCAGAAGGTCCAGTCAAGACCACAACATCTGCAAATCATATGAAGAAATGGCCAGATGACAAGGAGTAAAGTCAAGTAAGTATGTGAGGTTTATGAAGTATGTATGTTGTGTGTTAACTGTATGAAAGTGATAAGAATTAAGAAATATTCTTTTTGTGTTTTCTCTATTTTGTTATGTTCTAGATTCATAATTACACAGAGTTGTTAAGGATAGGTAAGCATTATAAGTAAATTGTAACTGATGATCATATTGTGTAACTAACGTGTTTTATATTTCTTTGTTATGCAAAGATGTAATAAGATGAAGCCTAAACTATAAATTAATGTTTGTAAGTAACTATAACTAGAGTCATGATGTTTTCTTTTCCTTTTATCTCTTCTTCTATGAAAAGAAATAATAAGTTGTTAAATAGGTTGCTATGTAATAAAAATTCAGTAAATGTGTTTCTACAAAAAAAAAATGTTGTTTGTGAATTTGTTTGCTTGAAAAATAATATTGTTTAAGATTACAATTTCATTAAGTAAGTTTCTGTAACTCATGTAATGTTTCTTAACCTAAAGTGTTAATCAAGATTGTTTATGTAAGGTGTGATGATTGTATGAGGATTACAGTGTTTGAAATGTTGTGTCTGAGGGCAGACAGTGTGTAGGATGACCGAGTGTGGAATTAATTATGAGTAGAAGGGAACGTATGAAGAGGTGCGAGTGAAAGGTGTATAAGAGTGAACGGGAGAGGAATAGAAAAAAGGAATATGGCGGGACATGAAGAAAAAGACGTACGACGAGACGATGTGTTAAGAGTTTAAAAGTTTTCTTGTGTTTTAAAAAAATATAGAAGTTTTGATCGAGACAGCTCTCTTATTTCACCACACGATCCCACAATACTTATATATTTTAAAATTTATACATATTGTATATAAATTACACCCAGACACAGAACAAACGACCGTGCTCATCACACAAACATTTGTCCGTCACACAAACATATTATTCTTGATGGCGTTACATGAGACATGGGATCAAAATTTTTCTATGGCATTGACATGCCCGCTCTATAGTATTTTAAATCTCTTTGGTTTAAAGTAATTATTGAATGTCTTTTCCCAATAAAATTAATAACAACTAATTTATTATATAAATTGACTTGAAAACACTTATTAAATATCAGTTAGTCGACGTTTGCCTTTTACCTGCAGAACCTTTAAATGAGTAATGAGGGACCGGCGCCAACTCCCAATTACACTGCCGGCAAACTTTTCTCTAGTCAAATATTAAAAAGGCAATTCAAAGTTTCCAGTAAAAAGCATTTTGTCTGCGATCAGGCGAGAAAAGCGAAAATCATGGTCATAATGACAATGACAGGATGACGTGTGTGTTTTCACATGATGTTGTTGTTGTATTGTGTTGTTTTTGCAGTTGTATCGTCATTGTCATTTATTTTAATTTAATTATTATTTTTAACCGACTTCAAAAAAGGAGGAGGTTCTCAATTCGGTTGTACATATTTTTTTTAGGGTTTGTTACCTCTGTACTCCGTCATTTATGGACCGGTTTTTTTTTTTTTTATTTGTAGGTTATACTAGCAGATTGATCCCATTTGTATCAAAACTCATATCTGATGAGGGATCCTCGAGGAATTGAGGAAACTCTTCAAAAAATATAGGTACACGCGTACCGATTTTTACATTATTTTTTAGTAACAAATCAAGCATTTTTATTTAGAGAGTATCATTTTGTGAAGAAAAACTGACGAAGAAGACATGCGACGGATCTCTTCAACGCATAACAGCAAATTATTCGCGATTGCTTAATAGTCAGATGCAGAGTTCTTCTATTTCCATAACATAACATTTTAAAAGGGGCCCGGCAGAGATGTACAGATTAATGTTTAGAAAGAACTTCTTTAGCAATTGTTAACCAATTTCAATGACGGGGGTTAAAAATCAACAAAATGACACTCGGGCCCATCTCGGGCCAAACACGGTGCAACGTGCTTTACAAAGCGCGGCGGAGTCACGGTATGTAATTAATACACAGACCAACTTTGTTTTTTTTTTTTATTATTTATTTCAAGTTTGCACTCATATGGGTTAGTTACAATATTTGCTTACAACTATGTTAGTATATCTATAATGGTAATTGCAGAAAAATAAATTAATAAATATAATCATCATTTAAACATCTTTAACAAAGAGGAAGAAATGAGGTCATTTGATTTTCGATATTCAATTATTTTGTTTTTCCTTTATTTGGTATGCAATAAAGAGTATTCCCTCCATCTATCTCTTTATTAGAGATACCTATGATGGCCGTTATCGCTTTTACTGCCCCTACAGACAATTATTGTTAGGCATTGGCAGATATCCAGGCCATATCGAAGCGTCGAGTATGTCCGAAATGGAATTTATACGTCTGGGACGGTGAAGTGGAATACATAGAAGTAGTTCTGGAATACTTGTGCTAATAATATGCTATTGTATATATAAACGATTATGCTGACTTTCTTTCTCTTTTGTGAGAATCTATGGTGAGTTTTTATGGTGTACAATATCGAGTATTCTATACAATTCTATATATTAATTAATAAAAATAAATTATTACCTCTCTCCTAACACGTCTAGATATAACAGTTAGTTACTTTGAAAATGATTTTATACATTTATTCAAATAGTCATTTATGGTATATATTTATGTACTTAAATAGTATACCACAAACTACCTGCTCATTTTTTCGCCTTCTCTATCAAGTCCATCCAAAGATTGTCTGTAAGAAAATGGCTTTTAGCGATAAGGCCGCCCATTGTATCACCCTAAGTAGCCTTTATATTATAATTTGAGTTTTAATGGTGTACAATAAAGAGTATTTTAATCTATTCCAAATTCCGAATACTTCTGAATAAATAAATATTCCACAACGCCACGCCTTGTTACACAACGCCATCTAGTCCCAAGCTAAGCAGAGCTTGTGTGATGGGTAGGTACTAAACCACTTATAAACATACCTACTTATTAATATATATTTCTAAATACATACATATTTCAGATAAACACGCTAGAAATTAATACGATACTGAATGGTACAAAGCGAAATGTTTGGATCCCTTTTTCAGAAAAATGCACGGAAGAAGGAGTGTGAGATTTTTATAAGTAGTGAAAGTTTACGTGAAGGAGAAGTGCAGAACAGTGCTTTTAGACGTTTAGCAATTTTGCCAACATAAAGTTGATAGTGCAACCATAATGATCAACTTATAACCTTTTGGAAATAAACAAAAATTATAATATGGGAGTTGATATTGACATTCACGGAAAGCAAAGTTGTAATGTTCTATCAAACATAAATATAAGGTTGAATTTCAACCAACGGGCGATCACTAGTAATAATAATTTGTTTAGGCACATATTGGTATTGCAATACTTACATAAGGATTATTACATGAACCTTATTCAATCATGGTGTACATTTGTAAATATGTCAGCACAATGTATGTAGCTGTACCAACTTAATCACGTAGTTATCAACTCCATTGTTTATTTGTATTTCCTTAAACCTATCTTAGTTTAGTACTTACTTTTTATTCTAGATGCATCGTCCTCACATATAATCTGATTAATTTAGGTATACAAAGTATTGTAAAAACTATTGATTAAGTATTAAAAAAAGTAATAATAAGTTAATGCCTGTGGGTGTTTATTTGTGTGCAGTGTGTGAGTGTGTGTTTTTCTTATTCTAAAATCAACTTTTTAAACTTTATTTATCACAGTCTATGACTCTAAATTAAACAATAATTCTCTTGTAATTTTCTGGAGTTACTATGTAAGCAAAGTCAAAATGGTTATCCTTTTCACTTTTAAACTCCCGAATCCATTACGGTAGATGGCACCATCACTTACGTCCGTTAACACTTATTTGCACTAAACCGTAGATTAACGTGTCAACACCAATTCAATGCATTTAAATGTTCGCATTTGTACGCGTATGGGATGCCGTAACCGTAAGTTAACCGCGAGTTAAGTCTCTTTACCGAAATTGGGTTATCTATTTACTATGGTATGGTGTCTATAGGTTTATCGTTCATCCTCGGATGATTAGTACCGAATGTATTTGATTGGGAGATTAAGTGAAGACAATGTGTGACACGCACGTGATTAAACTTGTCTTGATGGGGGCCATCCATAAATTACATAAGGGTGCTAACAAAATGTGCCATTGTGTTAAAAGGGACAGGGGCGCCGAAAGCTTAAAACTTCACATGTTAAAATATTAAATACTAAAACGTGATTTATTTCTTTAATTGGTCTTATATTTTATCAATAATCTAGAATATTTGTGCTTTTTTATTTCTAAAATACACCACCATTTTTTAATTAGTACAAAAAAAAATTGGGCTGTATCCGTACCTGTTACTGATCATATTTTTGCGTAATCAAAAGTAAAAAAAAACGAAAACATTTTTTTAAATATCTATTTAGTAAAACTTAATTAACAAAACAGCTGTTTAAGGCGGGATATGCTTGAGTGAGATCACGCGAACGTGAGCGAGAGATGACGATTAGTTAATACTACTACGTCATGAATAGCCTGTACAATATTTCCATAAATTGGGTGACTTTTTGCTTATAACTTTGCTGTTTAATAATATTATTATTTATTGATACTTTACAAATATAATGAGAAGACCGTCTAGAATAAGCCTTTTAAGTATTTATACTAATTAAAAAGAAGTGGTGTATGTGACGTCACGCCAAGGGGAGGGGGGTAAATATTCAAAAGTGTGGCCACCTGTGACAAGGATTGGACGACAGGTCAAAAACCATAAAATTTGTGTGACGCAATTTGATGTTATTGTTCCTTGGTTGTGGAAAAGTTCCAAATTTAGTTAGACTGTGTTAATAGCCTGTTACTGTGCCACTCCAGAGCTTTCTCATACAAAGACGGCACGAGCAGTGAATCACCACGCTTCCTGTGATTTCAAACTTATGTAAACTATAAGTTAAGGTTTCCTCACGATGTTTTCCTTCACCGATGTCATTGATGCACTTATTAGATAAACGTATAAACTGCATTATAAACTGATTACATTGGTACATGCCCGAATTTCAACCACGACCTAACAGCATGAGAGGCGCAGCTTGCAATGTGCTTTCCGAGGGTCTATTACATAATACCACGCCTCTATTCCCTAAAAGGTAAGGCGAGTTGTACCTATTGTAGGAACTTACAGCCACCCTTCCCAAATATTATGTTCAATGCCTATAATAAGAGGCGAGTATATTATATGTTTATTTGAGTTCCATGTGGAAAATGGTATCATAATTTTCAATAATAATGCTGCCAGAATTTAATACGACCGATTTTAATTAATAAAACTGAACTACAATCATTAATCTCATCTGTATGACACTCATTATAATGAAAATAAAGACACGTAAGTACACATACCTACATAATCTGACCAAGATAATGTCTGGACTTTAAAAGAGACTATGACCTCTGAGTTTATTTTAGTGTTTCTTCTCAGAGTAGTCAGATAGTGAAACACCGATTTCACCTAGCTAAAAAATGACGTGTAAAAGTGTGTGTATGAACCTATTTACAGAAATAAATATAATTTATCATACTTGTACTTACTTATATAATTCCGCTATTTACTCGTTACGAACCCAAATCACATATTCTACCTTTCTTTACAAATCTGCCTAAAAATATCTTGAACTCGCTCAAAGAGAAAACAAACGCGGTTTAATGTAAAAAGAGACCACTAACTTAGAAAATTTCTCTTGTCCCGAAAATGTTGACTTTTAATTAAGATGATAAAATACAAGGAAATTGGGATCTTATTATTATATGCACAGGTTTCACAGTGGATTGCTCGGGGTTGTTTTCTTAACCGGCCTTCAGGGCTGGTATGAAGTGATCACGAAAGATTATTCCCATCTCAGCGGTTTGTGGCAAATTGTACACAAATGGAGGAAACGAGTAGAGGTAGCCCTAACTGCTGTATAATACTGGTGGTATAATATAAATGGACCTGTGCAGGGTGGAAGTGACATCTTTGTAAATACTAACACTAGGTCTAAAGGCAAAAACCCGTTATTAAGAACGTTCGAGAAAGTACAATATTATTTTTTATTATTGTTAATGTTTATGATAAATGATACATGATATTTATTTTTAACCGACTTTCAAAAAAGGAGGAGGTTCTATGTTCGTGTGTATGTATTTTTTTTTTTTTTTATGTATGTTACCTGATTTCTCCCCCATTTTTGGACCGATTCTCAAAATTCTTTTTTTATTTGAAAGAGTGTACTCCTGAGGTGGTCCCATTTTAATTTGGTGAAGATCTGGTGCTGATCTTCGGAGATATACAACGGAACTCTTCAAAAATAGACGGCAAATCTGTCGTGATTGCTGGAATCGCTTGGATGTTTATTGTTTATATAACATCATGACGTATCATCACGCCTGTATGCTCTGAGGGGTACGCAGGTGTGTACAATATACCTAGATTTCGACAGTTGTTAACGTGAATGTTAATTTTCATTTATTAGGGATAAGTGGTTATCCACTTATCCCTAATAAATGAAAATTAACATGTCATGCTAATAGGGTTATTTATCCCTATTATCATGATATGTTTTTTTACAATTAACAATATAAAATAAATTCATGGCAAATATTTTTAGGCGAACAACTAAAAATGGAAAAATAAAAACTTTTTTGCAAAAAATAAAACCGACTTCAAAAAAAAACACTAAACGGTGTAAAATAACTCTAAATTTGGAAGTCGGTGGCCCATCATGAATAAGATAAACCCACCAAAGCCACAGACTTCCTAATTTAGAGTTATTTTACACCGTTTAGTGTTTTTTTTTGAAGTCGGTTTTATTTTTTGCAAAAAAGTTTTTATTGTAAATTGGTTTTTACAAACACTTTTACACGTCGCCTTTTTTTAATAAATGAGATCGGTATTTCACTATTTGACTACTCTGAGATAAAACACCGAAATTTAAGGGCTATGTGGATTTTTTTAAATTTCTGTAGTAACTAAATCTTTTGAGTTCGTTTTTTGATATTTTGACTGGCAGTGTGAGTATTTTATGGAACATACCCATTACCCAAATGTTCTTTCACCGGCATTGTTCCTCAGCACGTGGAGCTCCTCAAGTTCGGAGTTGAGCTCACGCTTACTGACAAATGCTTGCACTGACTGATCTGGACCCCTCATATCAGTGAAAGAACCACACAGATATCCTCAAAATACCGTTTCAGACATTAACCTGCATGATTCTCACATGAACTGACCATAATAATGTCTGGACTTTAACAAAGACTGTGACCTCTGAGTTCTTTGTTGACGTTCTTTAAAATGCGGACATAGCCGCGATGCGTAATTCTGAATAAAACCCAGTGCGTTCTCAATATATTAATCAATTGTGCGCCTTAAAATGCAGAACCACATTGATGAAAAAGAGTTTTTTTGGAATGGCTTCAAAAATTTATAATAAAATACCCGATAGTATAAGAACATTACCCCTATCAAAATTTAAGAAAGCTCTCTCCTCTCTATTAATTATGTAATGTTGTTATGTAATAGAAAAATGTTATTATACTGTTCAAGGTTTTAAAAATGATAATTTTTAATATTTTATTTTAGTTTATACTTTGTTATTGTGTTTGTTTTTATTTAGTTTTTTAAGTATTTTAGTTTTTTTAGTATTTTAGTTAAAGTTTTATTTTAAATTTGTATGCCTTCGCGGCTAAACATGGCGCTCAAATATGTTAAGCTAACACCTATGTAAATATGTACCTATGTTTCACAAATAAAGATTCTGATTCTGATTCTGATTCTGAATAACCGACAAAAAAAAACGATAAAAAAAATCGACGGCTTTTAACTATTTTTACGCATGCATTAGGTATGTCCTGAGATCATGTCTACGTATCAGACCTTTGTATATAAGCCAGACATGTGCATATAATAGTATAGATTTTAAGCGTTTAATTAGAGTGTCGTTACACCTAAAATGTATGCCTTAATACTATTGCATTGTAAGATTTTCAATTAATTACGTTGGTTAAAGTGGGCTCAAACCAAAGTTAATGACTAAATAATGAAAACAATTATAACGTTACGCATATAAACACTATTGTGAATTAAATGACTAAATCTGAAATTAATTAAATAAGTAGGTACGCCACACTTTACTAAGCCGCGCGATCGCACCTTAACCTCCATTTATTTATTTATAGATAGGAGAACTAACAGCTGTTAGAGCAACACAAAACCCACAGGCTCTCAGGTGGATAACAATAATAATTATTTCTTTATTCATGAACAAGAGACAACCATACAGACTAACTTAATAATAAACACAGAATTGATAAAATTTGACAATACAATTTAGGCTGGTCAACAGTTGAGATTGTGAATGTGTGATTATTATTGATTTTTTTATTTAATTCACGAAAAAAAAATCCTAAAACTATGTACATTGCCCCACAAAACTGCTTACGCAGTTTAACTGTGAGATCACTGAGTCTCTAATAATAAGCTTAACATCGTGTAGGTACATCTATAACCCATATTCATACTAATAATACCTACACTTACATGTTATCTAATTATTTTTTTTGTAGTTTGCGTGCGAATTTTACTTTATTATCTTCTTGTCTGATGTCAGCAGGCAGAGTGTTTAATAAATAAGGAACGCGTTTCTTTAAAGTTCTGTCGCCATAGTAATTACTTACCTGTAGTACTCGTAGATTGTGAAAAAACAGTTTGGTTGTCTTTGGACTGCTTTGCCCTATCCCCTCGTACTAGTATAAAACTGTTTCACGAGTGAATAGTCTTGCTCAATCATAGAACAACAGATTACCACAAGGTTCCAGTAACAAGTCACATACCTACAGGAAATAAGAACTAGTTATCTACCACTGTCTCTTAATAAACTTACTAACTTTTATTACGCCAGTACCTACACGAATAAAACCTTCCATCAAATCTCTCAGGGATCGCAAGCCACAAATGTAGGTTGGTAAGTACATACCAAGCTCAATATCGGCCAGTTTAGGCCGAAAGGTTAAAGGGCCGAAATCAGGTCGTCCAATGTTCCGGCTCACGGCCCCCGTCAACAGCAAACAAGTTACTGGATTGTACAGACGCCAGCACGTCAAGTTACCCCAATGTGTCAAATTTCTTTGATCTTTTTTCAACTTCATGTCAAACAGAATAAGGTTCATATTCAATTGGGAAAATATGACACATTGGGGTAACTTGATGTGCTGTCGTCTGTACATCGGTGCAGCAACGACCTAATATTGGATGAAAAATATTGTACGCCGTATTTTTTTAACTGTTTAGGTAGTATCGGGGAGATCAATTGCACTACCAGTTTACGGTAGCATTCATAATATGTTAATATATAATTTAATTGCATTCCACATACACAAACTCACGCCTTTTTACCCATGGAGGTATGCAGAAACTACAGAGCGTCATATACTACGATTCTTACATACTTCTTTTGCTTCGTTTACATTCATACATGTTGTCATACACACACCCCGATTGCGAGAAAACACACAGCACAAAACACACACACACCTTAAAATAAGACTTAAAATAGCAAAGTACAATCCCATGATTGCGCGTCATTTTATAAATAAAAATGCTGTACAACAAAATCAATACACTAAAACCTAGTATATAAACTTAAAAAATGTACGTTTACGATGGTCTTTTGAAACTACATGATATATTTTCATTGTATGAAGTTTTGAACAACTCTTGCTTTGATTTTGTGTAGTATCATATTTTATGAATTATCTTTTACCAATTTGTTTGAACACACTAAATATTCAACTCTGTTTTATACATTTTATTACGCAATAAACAGCTCGCCATCACTGACAGGAAAATATGCATGAAAAATTAAGTCACGCAATTTCCAATAGCATGTTGGTTTCACACGATATCATTCTTTGTATTAACATGTGTAAAGGGTAATTTAAAGTTCCTCTTTTGTTTAGTGCAGTAATTTTGTTTTAAATATACATTTTTAGGGTTACGTAGTCAACTAGGAACCCTTATAGTTTCGCCATGGCTGTCTGTCCGTCCGTTCGTCCTCGCTTAATCTCTGTTACCGTTAGCACTAGAAAGCTGAAATTTGGAACCAATATGTTTATTAATCACGCCAACAAAGTGGTAAAATAAAAATTGGAAAAAAAAATAATTTTAACCCTAACGTGTGTTGTATTGTTGGAAAGGTATTTAAAAATGAATAGGGGTTTACTAAAATCATTTCACGATAATGTCAATAATTTCGGAAATAATCGCTACCTACAAAAGAAAACAATGTCCCCCCCCCCCCCTCCTCTAACTTTTGAACCAAAAGTATAGAAAATATGAAAAAAATCTGAAATGAAGAACTTTATAAGGACTTTCTAAGAAAGTTATTTTGAACTTGGATGGAAACAACATTTTTTGTACAAAAAAGACAAAAGGTTGTACAAAATTATTTCTGGACAAAGTTTGTAGTATAGGTAATCGTATATGCAAGTATATGCAATTTTGAACACTTTTTGTGACGGACGGGAAACTACGAAACCCTACACTGAGCGTGGCCCGACACGCTCTTGGCCGGTTTTTTTTTCAAATCTTTTTGAAGTGAAACTTTTTTATCGAGGTACGGGAGAAATTTTATAGCAACGTAACGTTTTTCTGTTACGGGCCATCTTTCGTTACGCGCCATATTTATTTGAATCCATGTAGGTATATGATAATCAAAGCCTTTTGCTTAAACTTTATCTAATTTAGCTTTGTTTAACCAATTTCTGTAAAGTTGTAAATAGTAGATCATTTTTCGGAAAATGATGTCGTAAAGAAGTTTCACTTCTTAAGCGCGTACACTTATACACACACATTTTTTTTAAACAAAAAAATAAATATACGTAATAAGAAAAAGAAGTGGCTTCTGACTAAATCATAATAGTAAGTTGTATCTTGATTTGTGTAGCCCAATTTGTACATTTCAGAGAAGCATATCCTTCTACGATTACTGGTAACCAGTTTGTGGTCAAGTAAAACTTCTCCCATGGGGATAGGAGATTACAATCGAGAGTGATGAGTATTTTGTTTACCTTGCACAAACTGTCCAGTTTGACTCTGAGAAAAGTTTTATCGACGAATTCGACTCGGCAGGGCATTGAAAGTATTTGGAAGTGAAGAGATCCGCAGGAAAATCAAGTGGATATTACAGAGCGGTTGGCTAATAGAACCGTTAGCTTCTGAAGTGTCTACCAGTACAGGAAAGCACAACATTGGTAGGCTTCCAACAAGGTGAACCCACGATCTGGTAAAGGTGGTGAAAATCCGCTGATTATATAATACACAGGCCGGTCAATTTAGTAACGCTTGGAAAGCAGAAAATTCTCCACATTCTACTGAAATAATAATTACTTATCTTACACATGTAAAATACAAAACAAGACAATACACAGGAGAGAACATGGATGGTATGTGAGACGTAAGATAATTTGATATCACGGCAAGAAAACAGTAATTTAGGACAATAGACATGTAAAATAGTTCACAATTTCTAAACAAAACGTTTTCTATGTGTACATTTGCAGGATTTAGTAGCTAATCAATTTCCTTAGACGTACTGATAGATACTTTTGTTTATCTTTATCTTATCTTTCTTAGGGCTAGTCGTAAAGGTCCTAACAACGTTTTTTATTTCGTTACGGATATTATGTCGAAGATTAATTCAGAGCCATTCATTCGTAATGTATTGTTTCGGTTTTTCTATTAGAAAATTGTCAGTAGCAGCAAGGTGATCGTCCCTAGCTAGATCCTACATAGGTACCTGTTGTTCAAATGAGGTCATAGTATAATACACTTTTGTCCTGCTTACCTTCATTTTGCTACATATCTAGGCAGAATACAGGCCATTCTGTTGGGGGATGACAGAGTAGCCTGTATTCTCTCTATCTCTAAAAAAACTTAATTATTTATTGAATCTTTTAGCACATAAATAAAAACTACCGTCAATTTATGTCACTGTATCCTACAGGTTCCATGATAGCGCTTAGCTCGTATAATCTATCGGATGACATACTGTAGTTAAATTGAATTGATAGATAGAATATAAATGCAATACATAATAATAATATGTAATCATATAATAAACATATAAATGAATAATACAATACAATAATGAATGTAACTGATAACAATACGGACCAAATATGAGTGTCTGATTTTTTTTTTATAGGTCGATCAGAAGAGGGTGTTGTTGACGCCTATGTTGTTTCTGATTTTTTACTTAGCTTTAGTACAGACGCCAGCACATTAAGTTACCCCAATGTGTCAAATTTCGTTGATCGTTTTTCAACTTTATGTGTAAACAGAATAAGGTTCATATTCAATTGGGAAAATTTTACACATTGGGGTAACTTGATGTGCTGGCGTCTGTACATTTATGTACCTATTTAGTTGTATTTTCTAATTATATTTATACATACATACATAAACTCATGCCTTTTCACATGAGGGTAGACAGAAACTACAGAGCGCCATCTGCTACGATTCTTGCATACTAGAAGATCGATCGATCGATCGATTAGTTCTTATTAGATTTATAATGAAGTGTTAACTTGAATTCTTCTACCATCGCAGTCCTACAAGATTCCTTCTTTCTTCAGTTTTTTTTTCTCAAAATTACATTGATATGTAAAGACACAATTTTATTTCCCAAACGAGGCGATTTTATTTACGCAGAATCCCCAAAAGAAATGAATGAAATCGAACGAAATACTACAACGTGAATTGATTAAACGTAATTGTGGTTATTGACCCGTGTAAGGCTGACGAGTAAAATTCAATCAAAACTGTGGGTGCTTTTTTCAACTCGATTTGTTCGCACGCGAATTACTTTGCCTCACATCCAGGTTTAAATTTCACAGGATTTAAATAACTGGCTTTAAAAAATAACTCGCTTTAAAAACTGTAAGTTTCTAATTTTTGAAGGCCATGTTTGCTAACCTGATTTGTTTATCACGCATGTACTTATTCTCTAAGGTAAACCCATACCTACCTGTAGGTACCTAGTAAAATAAAGTAACAGTTTTTTAGTTACTTTTAGGTCATTTGACGCATAAAAAGCACAAATAACATCTCTGGTTTGCTGCTAAGAAAATCCAAAAACCAAACATTACTTTGCTCGACCCTGGAAAAGAATCCAGAATTTGATTGCTCTGCAATAACTAACTATTTTTGTTACATTTTGAGCTATATTTGCGTCACTATTTTATTACTTATTTATTGCTTTGCCGACTTTGGAGAAAGTTATTAGGTTCCATTTTCAAAATTTAGCTTACTATGAAAAGCTTGCAATACTCCAGGGGGTCGAGTCTGCTATTGCAATCGTGTCTCAATGACCGGTCAATGATCGATTTTTGTCGTACCTATAACGTCAAACTTATGACACATTTCCCATATAAAAACTGTCAAAGTTGTCAATTATTCGATCAATGACCGGTTATTGAGACACGATTGCAATAGCAGACTCGAGCCCCAGATCTTACTTACAGATCTACAATGTCGAAGTCCTGTAAGTTTTCCAAGGTCGACGTATATTGGCTTCACGTTTTATGGTGAAAAAGGTAGCTTTTACACTCACTCACCTAGTGTACCTCAGCCATAACTCAAGTCAGTCACCATTCGTCTCAGTACAAAGCCAAGGTTATTTCTACTTATTGCCAAGATACCTACTCACTTGATTAAAGATCGCGTAGTATCGGATCGTGGGAGATGGAAATATCGCCAGCGGAATCAAAAAGTTAATACAGGCAAATCCACAGGTTTTTACCGACCAACGGGTACGGATTACTCTTGCTGCGAACTCAAATTGACAGAAAATACCTACAGAAGGTTTGGAATGTTTTAGAAGGTTTTTATATATCAATGACGGTGCCCCATGATCAGGAAACAAAAATCCGCTGTTTCAGACATTTTGTTGAAATAGGTATTGCAACTTTTGACACAGCTGTTTTCTTTTAGTGTTAGCTGTTCAACTTTTTTTTTTATATATGTATATAATGGGTCTACTATTGACCTCAATCTTGTCCATGGAAATAACCTACGCCTTGTAAAAATGTGGTAAGTGATAATGTTATAATCAATAGCATGACGAGACGAAATTGCACGCTTGCATTTATTACATTTCTTATAAACAGTGGTGCAAGTGAATGTCTGTCATTGTTATTTGTTAGAGATAATTTGAGGCAAATATAATTAATTAGTTTTTTTACTTATTTATTTCATATGCATGTTTGTGCCTGTCGCCGATCGTTGTGTGGAGTAAACCTTCTGTTCCCTTTCCTTCTAATCTGTTCTACTGCTCTCTCATTTCTTTCAGCATTGTACGTAGGGTTATGATATAGATACGTTTTTGTATGGATGTGATCTTCGTCTTCATTCAGGCGTGATCTCAGCTTATTGCATGTCTGCTTTGCTCAAAGAAATGAGTCTTGCGCAACGAGCAATTGCTTTAATGCAGACAGTACGGATTTCAGATTGATCAAGAAAACATTATTTTTGCGAATAAAAATGCTGGTTAAGTATTATCTACAGACTTTGTTAAAACCTCAGTATATCTAATAAAAAAAGTGTTTGGTCTACTATACAGGGAGTAACGGAAAGGGTATATACATACAAACAGGATGAATAGAGTATTTAATAACGAGTCTTTCCTCAAAATTTCAGCTCCCAACTAATAACTTTGAAACTTCACGATATTATTTAATATCGACAGTTTATTAAATGCAAAATCATAACAAACGTGTCACCGCACTATGAGGGTCATAATCCTGTCCGGCTAGGTTCAAGTTTATCTATCTCGGGTTCTGCGCGCCTAGTACAGACCTATCGGGCTCTGCCTAACCGACGAATGCGCGACGGCGCGGGCGGGCTCAACTTTACAATTATGTATGTATATGTATAAAAATGTTGCCATGTCGTTTCTTATCACCAAGAGAATCCGTACCCTTCGGATGTATATACCCTTTCCGTTACACCCTGTATAAGCTAGCAAATCCAACCTGCCGTCTTTATTTTATAAAGACTATTTGCCTGAATAAATTGGAAATAATAATGGGGGGGGGCGGATTTAATACACACGATATCATCATCATCTGCCTAGCCTTATCCCAACTACTGTCACTGTCTGGACAACTTAACTTAACATCGTTTACGATTATATTTGCAACATATCATAAACATCGCCATAAATGAATATCATTAAAAATGCACCGACAGGTTTATTTCCAACCGTTCAATTAATCCAACCTGATTTATGAACCATTGGAAAATATATTGTTTTGTTTGACCAACTCTATCTATGCATCCGCCTCCATTCGGTTAAGCTCTGCATCACATCCCTACTATGGTAAACGCCATTAACTGGTTACCCTTTTTGTACTGTTGATAGGCTGACCCCCTATTCCGTGGACACAAATATAACTGGCGAAATGTGGATGTTCCTACTGCTGGTAGCCCTCTGCTTAACCTTTTGGGGATAACAAGCGTGATGATATAGCCTTTTTTGTACTGGTTACCCATCATTAACATGTTAACATGATGATGAAGCCGTATGTATACACCAATGTAACGATTTCCACAGAAAATAACAACGTAGCTAGTGCAGGTAACCAAATATTTCCATTCGTGGAATCCCACTTCCTAACAACATCAAAATCCCGCTCCAATTTATAAAACAATACTCGGAAATAACTTTGTTCAAGTATAAACAATTGCACGCTACATTTTATGAATGTCAAAGAAAAACTTATGTTTCACGACGACGCGACGTCTCGAAACTGTAGCAAGCTCATTTAAATGTACCTTGTGTTCAAAGTAGCTTGGCACAATTTTAAAAAGCTTTGCTACCACTGGAACACGGATACGAACTGAAACTTTCAGTTAGGGGCTCTGTAAAACTGTAGGAAATAAATAAAAAGTTTCTGAATATTCTTTTGAACTGTAACTGAATTTGAATAAGGTGGCTTGCCACAGCGGCTGTGATTGGTTAGGGAGCCGAGTTAGTTTAAATGTGACTTTAGAAAGGAAGATTTCAATTTGTTCGCATTTTATTGAGAACTAACGACACGTCCCGTCTTTACACGTGTGCGAACTAATTTTATATTATTATTCTTATACAAAATTACTAACCAAATATCGAAATATTTCGGGGTGGTCGAAACATTTAGGTAGTAATGCAAAAAATAACATGCAAAAAATAAAGTGCCGCGGCAGCGACCGCCGAGCGCCAGATCCCTTACTGCTTTTGACTGATGCTTCAGTTAAAACTACTTTTGACGACGAGCGTCAGTCAAAAGTACTTTTAACCGCAAATTTGCAGTCAAAAGTACTAATAACCAATCATTTTCAGTCAAAACCACTTTTGAACAACCTGTTCAGTCAAAAGTAGTTTTGACTGATTTTGCTAGTCAATAGTACTTTTGACTGGTTAAGAGTTTTGACTGCAACAAATATATCTTTGGTATCTTTGGTATTTGTATTTGTATTTGTATTTATTGGATCTCCAACAAAGATTACACCTTACATGCTAAAAAGAACAAAGTATAAATAGGTACAATTCCTTGTGCATCTTCAATTAAAGGAGACCACAACTTGCGTTAAAGTATCAAACAAACAGTTAGTTTATAAACTAAGGCAGTAAAGTAAAATAAGCTATTCGTAGTAAGCTATATGTAAAAAGAACAAAGAAAATTAAATTGGAAAATTGAAAAATTATTGAACTGAATGGTAAGCCAGGTAGGTCAACACTTACTCAACGTTATGTTTTGAGTGTAACAGCAACTTAAATTTACATAAGGTGTTGGAGAAAATGTCTATGTCGTCGGAGGAACATGATAGAGAGTTGTATTGATTGGACATCCTAACAATTGGCGAGTGCTCACCCAGATTTGTTCTGCATTGAGGGCTTTTTAGTAATGGGCGGGGATAACGTGGAATACGAGAAGGGACATTAATGCATAATTTGCTTAGGAGATCTGGACAGTCAATGCCATTGTTCAATAATTTATACAGAAACGTCATGTCGGAGATTGTGCGGCGAGATTTTAGATCTTTAAGTTTGAAGTGACTTAGTCTATGTTCGTAGGATCTGCAATTTCTAACCTTGAACCGAAACGCTAGATGACGGACCAGTCTCTTTTGAACCCTTTCGATGCGAGTTATGTGCACTTGGTATGAAGGATTCCACACCGTGCTGCAGTATTCAAGTTGGCTTCGTACGTGACTGTTAAACAAAAGTAAAGTGGTAGAGGGTTTTTTAAATTCTTTTGAAGATCTCAAAATAAAGCCAAGAGCTCTGTTAGCTGAATTAAGAATTTGGTCTATATGATTTATAAAACTAAGTTTACTATCTAAATATACTCCTAAGTCACGAATAACTATTACTTCTGTTAGCGTGTTCCGCTGAATATTGTAAACAGACTCAACTTTATTGCACTTTCTAGTAAATTTTATGTGAAAACATTTACTACAGTTCAAATACATTTTATTATTGGTACACCATTGACTCAGGCTGTCTATATCTATTTGCAATAATTGAGTATCGAAATTGTTAAAAATTACACGGGTCAATTTTAAATCATCAGCAAAAAGGTAAGGTGTGGAGTATTTAAATATGTTTGATATGTCGTTTATAAATATATTGAAAAATAACGGCCCCAGATTGGATCCCTGAGGTACCCCGGAAGTTGCAATGTAGGGATCGGACTCATTACAATCCACAACCACTGAGGAAGGTCTATTCTCAAGATAAGTTCTGCACCAGCTAAGTGTGGTACCGGTTATACCCAACGACCGAAGCTTAATCGACAACAACTCATGCTTTACTTTGTCGAAAGCCTTTGAAAAGTCCGTATACACTGCATCGACTTGCAGACCTTTATCAACTGCGGATGTTAGTTCAGTGACATAATTAACTAGATTTGTGTTTGTAGACTTTTTGACCATGAAACCGTGCTGATTAGTGGATATTATTTGTTTAAAATGGTCGTGTAATATTGGGTACACTAGTGATTCAAAGGCCTTAGACAAAGTACACAGAATGGAGATGGGTCGATAATTAGATATCAACTCTCGTTTCCCAGTTTTGTGAATAGGTACTATTCTAGCCTTTTTCCATTTGTTTGGAAAAACCCCTGTTTTAAGGGAGGTATTGTAAATATTCGCCAGGGGAGCAGACAAATACTTAGCGCATCTTAACCAAAATATTGGGGGTACATTGTCAGGTCCTGCACCTTTAGAAATGTCGAGTCCAGAAAGTTTCTTAAATACTGCTTCTGGTAGAATTGAAAAGTCATCAATGGGTAACGTCGGAACCGAAATGGAAGGTAAATTATTAAGGAAATCATTGTGATTATCGTAAGGCGGATCATAAACTGAAGAAAACTGTTCTGCAAATAAATTTGAAATGGCTTTACTGCCGGATGCATTGACATTACCGAGAGTCATTTCAGGAGGGTAAGAAGAATTTTTTTTCCGGAGATTTTTAATGTGCGACCAGAACACTTTGGGGTGGTACTTTATTTTATTTTCAATTTCATTCATATAGTTACTATAACATTTTTGAGTAAGAATTTGGCAGTCTTTTCTTATACAATTAAATTCTATTATGTCTAACGGATTTTTATATTTTTTTATTTTAATATGTAGTTTCAGTTTTAGTTTCAGTAATTTTTTTAATTGATGTGAATACCATGGTGGATATTTGCCTCGTATAAACTGTGTTGCTGGCACATGATTATTTATGGTTTCGTCGATTATGGCATAAAATATCTCCAATTTATCATTAACGCCATCACATTCACTGAATTCTTTGGTCCAATCAGTATTTCCCAGAGATTTATGTATAGCTTCGTAGTCTGCTTTATGAAAGTTGGGTTTACTAGCGGGTTTTGAGAAAGTTTTGGTTAATGAAGGAAGGAAGAGTATCGTGTATCGAGTATCGTATCGAGTAACGTGGTATCTTTGGTCTCTCTCATTATTAGGTATTTTGCATAATTTTACTGCACATTTTTACTTCAACAATACCTCCCTGTCTATAGAAACTGCCACCTGCAACGCGATTCTGCTTAAATCACCCCATGAAAATGTAGGTGAAGTGAAGACACATTGAGCTGTCACTCCATTCTAGTCGTATGATTTCACTTCACTCACGTGGTGTCTTTTAGTGAATCGTCTGGCTGCCGACTTCGCAATCGGGATTATCGTCAGGAAATCTTCACCTTACTCCAAAAACAAACAAGAATACCTCGTAATTTCACAAGCACAGTTATTTAAAAAAAAAATGTCAAGGCATTGAGACCGGGTCACCCTAGCGAAGACATCAAAATGCAAAATGCTTATAATTTTCTTTGTTAATTTAGATTGAAAAAGTTTGTTAGTAACTTTTTAGATGGAAGACGGTAAACAGATAAACATTTACTTCAGGTCAGTTCCGATTATTTAGGACAAGTTCAAAAGTTATTTGTCGCACAAACATTTCGCTAACTTTAATCGGTTTGTGTCTCAGCTAATTTGACGAATGTTTTATTTTAATTGGACTCAACGAATATTTCTTATTTGACAGTCGTTACGAGAATACAGAAGCCAAAAAGTGTGACAACCAGCTCGCATAGCATGACCGGAACGGAACCGGGAACCGGGACCGAGAACCGGGTTTTGTCTACATAAGAATCGACAATGTGACAGAATGTAGAGAAAGATACACATTTGATTTTGAGATCTTTTCGTGTAGAAAATAAAGTTATATTTGGAATCGCTCTTTTAAACTGTGCGCGCAGCGTCGCGTCTCGGTGTGAATTGACCCTAAAAAGTTTTAATTTGTCGTACTCAAAACAAATCAAATGTTTTGAGCACGACAAAACGTCGCGTCGCGGTCTCGGTGTGAATTGACCCTTATTTTTCAGAATATCCAATGGTAGAAAAGGTGTTACAGTGGTTTTGTTCCTGCCATAACATGGCGTGCAAATATATTCCCAATCAGTGATGTCAATTAATCGAGCTTACAGCTAACAGAATTTATTGGTTTGTCTGCACTGGTTATTACTTAAGTCTTAAGTAGGTTCTTAGCACTTAAATATCAAGTAAGTAACAAAATTAATTAAGTGTAGTGCATACATCATAATTCAATGTGCCTACTTAATTACACGTTATACTTAACATACCGACGCCTAACACGAAAGATGAGGCAAAGTAAAATTTAATTTACGATCGCAAAATGGCGTTAATTTTATATTAATAGAATTAAGTCGTATCGCAGATATTAAAGTGGGGTGTTTGGGCTTAGAGACGCACGTTGGCGCGGGTAGGACGTTGCATGAAGCTATGGCCTTACAGAAAGCGATCGTCGTGAGAATGAGCGATCGCTCATAAGAGTTCAAACTAAACTAGATAGGTTAGTAACAAAAGAATAACACAATATTTGCAAATAATAATATTTGCTGTTGGTTTACCTTTAATAAATAAATAAACACAACATAATTATTCTTCTTTTTTTTCGTTCTGAAAAAAAAAATGATTTTGAGTCCGGATGAAGTGTATAGGTGCCCACGTTAATTGTGACATCAGTGGTATTATTGTCGTTATCCAAGTACTTTAGAAACTCCATCAAAAGGGTCATCATATGGTCAGTAGCAGCGCAATCAGGATGAGAATTAGATGGGTTTGTAATTCTTCACTACACCAAGTTAATTAATGCTATACATTTCGGATTTTTCCTTCGCGCAGCTGAGACCTGGCTGGGAGTCGCGGAAACTGACCCGAAGGATTAAACTTAAGATTTTCGGGTCTAATGTGAAGTCCGTGCTGCTTTACGGGTGCGAATCGTGGAAGGTCTCAAAGGACATCTCACGCCATATCCAAGTATTCGTCAACCGCTGTCTTCGTCGCATTCTCGGAATTGACTGGCCCGAGACCATCTCCAACGTTGAACTGCTGGAGAAATACCACGAGAGCCCGATCGACCACCAGATCAAGCGTCGCAAGTGAAGATGGATTGGCCACACGCTCCGAAGGGACCCCGACCACATACCTAAACAAGCGTTGGACTGGAATCCCCAAGGGAAAAGGAAGCGTGGCCGTCCCCGACAAACCTGGCGTCGCACCGTTTTGGCAGAAGCGGCGAGCATCGGAATGACGTGGAGCCAGATGAAACGTGAAGCTCAAGACCGATCGCGATGGACGATATCTGTGGACGTCCTCTGCCCCATCTAGGGGTCATAGGACATTAAGTCAAGTAAGTCATTTCGGATTTTTCGAACTAAATTAGTTATCGTTAATGAAAATGTCTTACTTTATTAATCAGTAGCAGATGTTGGTATTTTCGATCAGATATTGTCTACACCTAGGTCGGAGGCCACTTGCAAAGTTTTTAAATTTGCCATGTCACGATTTAGTTAATTAACCTATTGGATAAAGTACAATGGGACTTGCGTCAACAGTAGTGTCAAAGTCCTTAAATAAAAATAAAGAGACAAAAGAAGGAATTTAGGCCTTAATGTATCTGTGTCTGCAAACACAGCCTACAACACAGAAAGTTCGAAACAATGTGTCTAGAAGTAACGTTTACCATTTTACACTAAGCGTTATCTTCACTCAGGGACCGCCTCCATTAGAGATTATGGCCCGCTCCCTCACACCTAGCCAGGGCCTATGTCCCAACAGAAGGATGTTATAGGCTAATCACCCTAGCTTTACCTAAAACGCACCTGCTTGCTTTAATTCAATAAAATACCCGGCAACCCTGTTTGAAACCACCACTCTTTGCATGATAAATATTCATCAGTTCACATGATCTAGACTAAATGAGACCTTTCCGTACCCCTTTACTCCCTTTTAATTTATTCAGAACATCGATCTACCTGCTCACAACAAAGAAACACTTTTATAGCAAGCTCTCAAGAGCAAACCGTGTGGCAATAAACAGCTATGGAACAAAAGGTTCAGTTTTTACAAGAATTTGAGATTCAAACAGCAAACGAAATCCAAAGACGTTCAATACCCACTATAGACGGGAAATCACGAACAAAATTTTCAACCGATATTTGTGCTCTAGTGGACACAAGTCTTTGAGTTTAGTCTGGTACGCAGTGCTGCCACTCCAATATTGCTGTATTATGCTAGATGGCGTTACTGAGACATCTGATTAAAGATTTTTTTGACATTTCCTCGCACGTCATCTCTATATATATCTCTACTTATCTTAAATCCCTTTGCCTACATCCAATATATAAAATTCTCGTGTCATTTTGTGTGTTCAGTAGGTCTGAAAATTAAATAGGTCGTAAACTACGTATTTTTTTAAAAGGTGGAATGATTTTTTCCGGAGCAGCTAGTTATATTATAAAACCTTATAAGTTATCGGGAAACGCATTTCCATAGGTGGGAGTCGAGTCTGCTATTGCAATCGTGCCTTAATGACCGGTCAATGATCGATTTTTGACGTATACCATCAAACTTATGACACATTTCCCATACAAAAACTGTCAAAGTTGTCAAATATTCGATCAATGACTGGTCATTGAGACACGATTGCAACAGCACTACACTTTCAGTTCTAGAAGGAATCGTATGTTAATCTCCACCTGAGCTTTGACCAACCAGATTAGCTAAGGCAATATCTAGCCAGAAGTGTGAAAGCTGAGAGAAGAACAGTGCTGCAGTGTTCTTTCTTTTTAATTACAGTAACCGAAAAGAAATCAGTAATTCTAATACGAGTATGTAGTGTGCGTAAGTGCTGTAAGTGTACTGTGTGTGTAATATGTACTGCGCGGTTCGATTGCCCGGTTAACTGTTCAACCGTATGTAATTTTACCCATGGTCTACTCACCGGACAACACAACTTTACCACGGGCAAGGAGCGTGGATCTTCTGTAGTTACTTATATTGTGACAGTAATGTAACAATGTTGCATAAAACGAGGAAAAACAGTGTGTTTTATGATCCTTATTATCGTTGGTAGCTGAGAACAATCAGACGAAATGTGTCCTCTCAGTGTGATGGGATGCTTGCACGTTATCTCTCTTAACACTTCGCGTTTTCGACGCTGTACATATTTCACGTTTATATTTACTTGTGAAGATGAAGACCCTTTACGAGGATAATGTTATTGGGCCTTTTTGTCGGTTTTTTTTAAAAGAAGCCCAAATTCTGGATTTATGCCTGTTTGAAGTTATCGGACCTATTTAGTTTTCCTTGCTCTGGAGGGGATCACTACAATGAGCTTCGATATTATTTATCTCTACAAAATTTTAATTTTTAGTCCCTCATCTAGATTACAAGAAAATATTCGACACATATTTTTTTCTTTTTTCACGTAATCAAAAAATAATGGCGATACATCGAGTCAAAATATCGCATGAAGTCACTAGCCAGTACAGTTTATACTAGCTAATGACGTTACAAGCCCCCTCTCCTCAACTTTAATGCGCTTAATCCAAGCAGTTTTCCATCAATTTGAAAAAGAAAAAAACACGTGTCGATTATTTTCTTGTTATCTAGATGATGGACAAAAAACTAAAATTTAGACTCTAAGAAAGTGCTACGGACTTGAGTTATTTAAGTGCAAATAGACACTATTCTTAGTTTTTAAAATAATCTATCACGTAACATATTAAGTTAGAATTAAATTGCTTATTAGTCTTTTAGGCTAGATCGTAATCAATTATTAAGAACTTTGTTCTTTCATATGTAGCATAAAAATACTGTAGTCACCATCTGCCAAACCTTTTCATAACTGTGTTGAGGTCATGTTGGGTACATGTTTTACATGGAGCGACTGCCTACTTAACCTCCACTACCCAGTGACTGGGTAAAACGATACCCTTTGGTTTAACTGGTTGTCAGACATGGGGATCTGACTATCAGTTACAATTGGCAATCTATTAATGAAAGTATATTATTTTTTTTTTTATTGTGAATGTCTAAAATCTAAAAAAAATAAAAACAGAATCCACATAGTCCTTCTATGTGGATTCTGTTTTTATTTTTTTTAGATTTTCGTTTCTAAATCTTTTAAAGTTCTTTAATTTTGTTATTTTACATTTTGTCTGGCAGTTTGAGTTCTTTATAAGACCAACCCAAATGTTCTTTCTTTGGTATTGTTTGTCGGCACGTGGAGCTCCTCAAGTTCCGAGTTGAGCTCACGATTACTGACAAATGCTGACTGATCTGGTCCCCTCATTTTGTGTGGTTCTTTCCTCAAACACCATCTCAGACACTAATCTGCATGGATCTTACATGATTTGACCAAGATAATGTCTGGACTTTAAAAGAGACTATGACCTCTGAGTTTCTTTCGGTGTTTCTTCTCAGAGTAGTGAAATAGTGAAATAACGATCTCATTTACTAAAAAAGGCGACGTGTAACAGTGTTTGTAAAAACCTATTTGCAAAAAAAAATATCATTTATCATTTAAAGCCGGGAGTAAACCGGGATAGCGCTATTTGTTCCTGCACAGCTCCATCAATCAATGACACTAATACAACGATGATTTTTGTAGATCTATATATCTTGCGGCCCTAGAAATAGTAACTTGAACAAACGCGCTCGAATCGCCTCAAAGAGACCCAATTTTCAAAGTTAAAACCACGAGACAAAGTGAAACGTGAAAACGGAGAAGATCAAACACTAAAGTTTTGTTACATTTTGTTAGGGTTGTCTTAGTCTTTCGAGTATTATCTTTAACTTAAGGCCAAGACCAGACCTTCAAGCTAGTAATTGCTATTTTGAACTTTATTTCGACACGAATAAAGTTTTTAATCCTAAAACTTACTACACTTCTGAGGTTAAGTTGACAATTTTGTAAAATATTGTAGTTGTATTAATCAGAATATGGATCAAGTGAAGGATAAGAAGCTACGTTTCTGAGATCAGTGCACAGATGAAAAACTATTTAGCACATAAAAAAGTCAGCAGGAAGTTTAATTATTTAATAACCAAGATGATTGCACTTCCCATTAAAAAGACGAAAATAATGTTTGAAAATCATTCTGTCTTTGTCATCTTTAAACGATTAAAAGAAACAGCACCATGATTTGTTGCTACAAACGCCTTTAAATCAGTGTGACTAGCACAAATGCTTGATTTTACATCACTCATTTGTGCAACTTCAATGCGGACGATTATAAAAATCCCGTAGCATTCTAGTTTTAAGTGAAGCAAATACAAAATTACTTTCACCCATGGACAAAATTAGTCTTAAAAATAGATTACTATTATTTTGAATAAAGCGTTTTAAATTTTAAAATCGTTCAAATTAACTTTATGACACACCGGTTCCTCCAATAAGTGAACAACCCTAGTAAGTAAGTAGCACAGGGAACAACAACATTTACTTAGAGAACTATTTAACCGTTGAAACAAAGTTAGCGTATTGTTACAGCGGCAGCGGGTAATGGCTGTTATCGTAAAGAGGAATTGTTTTACAATCTCAACATTTGAGATCAGTCCGGCCGTTAGACCGTGTTCTATATAATCGAAAGTGACCGTCGCCATCGCTCAAACATGCGATCGCCGTTTATTTAAATACAATGATTTGCCCGCGGCTTCACTCACACAGAAGCTGGTAACTATCCCACAGAAACAATATTTTTGCGAGATAAAAAGTATTCTATGTCCTAAACCAGGGAATACCCGTATTATTAAGAACGTTTGCATTCGTATCCGTCTATCAACACATGATAGTGTTGATGGACGGATTGTTCTTCAACAACAACCATATTTGTAGTCTGTAAACTTATATTTACATAGTTGTGTAGGTTATCTCTATTACATTATCTCCTCATGTCTCATAGCTATAACTTTTTAATTGCAATACAAGAACCACTTCGTACATCCAGTAAGTTTCAACTCAAGGTTTATAAGTTGCTTTTAAAGTTACCAAATACATAGATAGTTTCATAAAGTTAGGATGTTATAAGTTTCTGTGTTGTTGAACTAAAAACTGCAATAAGCGTGTCTATGTCCTCGAAATCTTTGCTCTTCAGTCCTCAGTCTTCTGCGCTGATGTTATGCCATGTTATGTTATGAAGTGGTAAAATTTATACGTTTGTATGTAGCCAGGTTTCAATCATAATTTATTTATTTATTATATAGGAAAAACAGATTATTATATGCTCCTAAACGCAGATACACGCTTAAACTTATATTTGTCAAACATGTAATTGTCTAATAATGTTAAATAAAAAATTAAGCATTAAGGACAAGTGACAAAAAGAAAAATTAAACGAAACGTTTGTTTAAACAAGAACAAATTTTACAGAGATTATTAAAAAGCTGATTATTATTTTATAATTATCAATGATTTTCTGCGTCGCTATAGATTCATTAGAAAACCCATATCAGACAGCAATTGGATCTTCAACATTAGAAACTTGCATCTTCTTAGGCACAACTGTAAGAAATACACTTAAATATTAAAGATTAAATACTACTACTACTATTTAGTTTAATTTTTATTTACCGCATGCTTGATGCCTTGATGACGTAGCTAAATTTTTCTGTAATCTAAACATCTTCCAAAAAAGCAACTCCATAGCTCTTTATCAAACATTGCCCGTAGCCAATGATACGCCAATACCCTGAAAATTTGTAGAATATATTAGCAATGTAAGTAGTTCTGGGAAAACTTGTGTAAACTATGATTTACAAAAAAAGAATTTTGATAATCGGTCCACAAATGGTTGAGAAAACAGGTAACATACATAAAAAAAATACATACACACGAACATAGAACCTCCTCCTTTTTTGAAGTCAGTTAAAAAAGGCTTCACATCGAATTCTATTTTGTGAAAATCGCTTACTGAAAATGTAGGTAGAGCGAAAACGAATTGAGCTGTCATTTCAACTAATCCTAGGCTTTGACAGTTCACTTCACTCAAGATTTTACGGGATGGCTTTTACTGAGTCGACCAGCAGCTCTCAAATAAATGTTATACACAAGGCCAATGATATTATAAGTTAAAAGGTGTAGATAAGTTATAAGTGCTCAGCAAGCGACACGTTAAAATGTGGCTAGTTAGCCACACTTTGGCTCAGTGTCGCGTCCGCCGTCAAGGCACGCGTGCGTGCGTTAGTGTGTCATTTTTGAAGACCGAATGTTGTTTAGGTAACCTATCTACACCTTTTTACTTATAATAATAATATATCATTGCATTATTGCATTATTATCCGGCGTGTGTGTATGACAACATGTATGAATGTAAACGAAGCAAAAGAAGTATGTAAGAATCGTAGCATATGGCGCTCTGTTGTTTCTGCCTACCCCCATGGGAAAAAGGCGTGAGTTTATGTATGTATGTATGTTTGCACAAGGCAGAATAGTTTGACTTCTGTCTGCATAATTTTGAATGATAGAGCCACCATTTAATGTTTGGGCCGCTGCGAGAGTTTACTTTTTGGCAGGAAAGTTGCTTCATGTGTTTTGTAAATGTTCAAAATCAAAGTCTTTATTAAAATCAGACTGAGAATCAGAACTTTTTGAACGTCTAAAAAAATAAGTAAGAGAGTCCCCCAATACGCCCACCCTTCACCACTTCCTAGTATTTATGCTGGGAAGAAGAAGTGTCGGAACAAACTTCCCAGCAACACATCTGTCTGATTCGTTTGAAGAACATGAATCTTTAAATTAGACTTTGAACGTTCATAATAATGAATTGACAAGTGTGGTAAATCGACTCTAGAAGTATATTGTCAGTGTTATTTTTTGTAACTGTATTTTTGTTATTCTAACAACTATAAGTATAATAGTACCATAAGTCACTCAAATGAGATTGTGATTTGTTTTGAACATTTTTAAATACGGGAATTCTCTCTGACCTGTTTAAGAAAAGCATGTAAAAAAAAACTATTGGTTCTTCATTCTTTTCCCCTAAATTATAAAAGATACTCACTATACCCGTGTCTACAGTTTTCTAAATATCCATCGCAATAAGAGTTCACAGTCTTAAACTTATATTGACTGTAAAATACACAAACTGGCATAGGGACACTCCTGCAAGCAATACAAAACGTTTAAAAAAATATGTGTATCTCATGATTGTATATCAGTCAGCTCCATGTACGACTGGAATTTAATCCTTATTTTCAGTAAATATATTCACTTTAAAACGTCACAATTAAAGGCAAATAAGAAAAAAATAACTAGATGTGGTCGATATTTCCTATCTGACTACTCTGAGAAGAAACATCAAAACAACGTCACAGTTTTTTTTTAAGTGCAGACAGTATCTTGGTCAGATCAATCGTGTAGGGATGGGGACCATGCAGATTAATGATTGAGATTATTTTCAAGAAAGAACAACACTGCTCTTATGCGCAACTGGATATTACAAATTCTATTAAATTGAAAGAAAATGGCGTATATGGAATCAGCTGTTTGCAGCTGTCAAGTGTTAGCGAGTAGAATTTGTAATATGGCTGAAAATGAAATACACTTGACAGTTGACAAACAGCTGATTCCATATACGCCATTTTCTTTCAATTGAATAAAATTTGTAATATAGCTAGGGCTGCAGTGAGCTGCAAGCCTAGGTGATTTTAAACTGAAGGTGATGCGCAAGGTACGTTGTTGGCAGACAAACATAACGCTTGTATTAATTTCACTCTTCAGAAAATTTATTTACTTACCGAAGAATATTAGATAAAAGTAGATTATTTGTGTTACAGAGTAACTTCCAAAAAGATAACCCAGCCACCACAGACAACTACAGGCAAATTCTATCTCTGCATAAACTTTGGTACTTGAGTCTTCTAAAATTTTTATGGAAGACCGTGACATAGTCTCAACAAATGGGCCTGAGAATGATCATGGATGGTTTACTTACAAGCTTGTCAGACATTTGGTGTAATCATCGTAACATAGATCGATTTCAAGTGAGTGCACCCACTGTTCTTTTTCATAATGAAAACTCACAGTAGAATAACGTCCATAATCCATCACTAAAGCTTTATCTATGTATTTCTGATCTAAATCCGTGACTTTGACTGTCGATATTGTTCCCTGATCTTCCGCTGAAATCAAAATATTAACTCTTTATGTTGGTGACAAACCTTATGTCAGAGTGACAACTATTGTATAAACCTTGACTTGGCTTCGCATACCGTCGAGAGCCATCTTGGGGGCATGCCGGCTTCCTCGCGATGATTTTATTCACCGTATTGGAAGCAATTGAGTAACATAAAATAGAATATCGTATAGAATAGCGTCCCTCAGGGAAGTGTTTTAGGTCCAACGCTCTTCTTGTTATATATAAACGACCTATGTAACATGAAAATACCTAATGCCAAAGTCTTGTCGTACGCCGATGATACAGCTGTCATATTCTGTGGTAAGACGTGGCACAATGTGCAGCTAAGTGCTGAAACAGGAATGGCCCAGGTTGCGAATTGGCTCAATGCTAATGTTCTCACATTAAATACCTCCAAAACAAACTTTATAAGTTTCAGCATCTGCAATCGTACTCAACCAACAGACGATTTTCGAATTATTATACACACTTGTGATGGTACTAATGATAATTGTAACTGTTCTAGTATTGGCAAAGTTTTTAGCACAAAATACTTAGGGGTTTTGCTGGATCAGAATATGTGTTGGTACCCTCATCTTGAGCAAGTTGCCAATAGAGTACGCAAGCTAAATTGGATTTTTAAGACTCTGCGTCACGTGGTGCCAGGGTCTGTTCAGAGTAGCAGTAAGCCTGTCAGAAATATGCTCACACAAATATATTTATCTCTCGCGCAATCAATATTAATATACTGCATTCCTGTTTGGGGTGGGGCAGCAAAATCTAAATTCATCCAATTGGAGCGAGCACAACGAGCCCTGCTCAAAATAATGTATTTTAAAAAAAGGAGATATTCTACAGAGAACCTCTACAAACTTAGCGATGTATTGTCAGTTAGGAAATTGTACATTACCCAAATAATTTTAAAAAAGCACAAAACCTTGCCTTATAATGCGGATACACACTCTAGACGAAGAAAACACGATATAGTTCAAATACCTAAAACTAAGACCAAATTCGGATCTATGCAATTTAGTAAACGATCAGCTCAATTATATAACAAAATAAATAAAGAAATTTACGTATATGCAAAATCTTACCATATATGTAAAGAAATGTTGATTGACTGGATGAAACCACTGACATATGAAAACACTGAAGCTCTCCTACTAAACGTAACCTAACATAAGTACATACGACCTTCTCACACACACTCAGAGATTCTCACATACCTACACGGACATTCACACTCCCATACACATACAAACACACACTCATCAACACAACCAACTCATGCACACGCACCCACACGCTCACATAATTATATTTTGTTTTATTATACCCATGTACTGTTTTAATTGTGTTTATAGTAAGTACTTACTGTTGTGAAGGAGCGGAGTCTTTGAATACAGGCATTATCTGCTTAAACGAAGACTCCAAACCCAATATTGTTTGTGTATAACTTTTGGACACAATAAACGTTATTATTATTATTATTAATATATTTTATTGTAAAACACGAGTGTACTGCAAAATACGTGTAAGGTCTTAAATTAACAGGTTGCTCTTCATGTTCTGCCATTTATGGCGTACAAAATAATATGTTTAGTCTAAAATAAACTATAAGAAGATTAAGCCTGTACAACAAACTTCTGAAACTAATAATTTAATGAAAAAATGGCACTCTAAGAACAAACAAAAGGAAAGTTAGAAAAAATATATATTTGATGGTCAAAATGTGAAATGTTGTAATTATAGGAATCTATATTATGATTAATTGCGGTCATTTAAGAATTACGATATGGTATCCTAACATTTGGATACGAGACTTTTTGAATTAAGTATCATCACCAAATGACGATAAATTTATTTATTTATTACACACATACATACAGCTATCATTACAGAATTTAATCCAATGCGATAGATGTAGACAAACATAACATTCAATTCAATTACAATAAATAACATTACAATTAAAAATATATTCTAATTAATACACAATTGTGAGCAACACATATAAGACACTCAATATAATACAAATAATCTTTTTATTCAAATATGTATAATTTATTATTGCATAATTTCAATTTGAATGATAACACAAAAAGTGTAATGCAGTGTAATGTGGTGCTTTAGTGCGCGTATCCAATAACCACTTACTTTCTCCAGTCTCTGTCGTTTGCTGACATGATGGCGACGTCAAAAGTAAAACACATAAAATGTAAAATACAATCTCAATTGTTTTTAACATTACTGATTTGTAATAATGCTTCACAAGGGAAATCTGGTTACCCGAAATACAGGCCAAAAGCCTAACTTAGTCAACAGTCTCCCACAGCATGTATTCCAATTTTATTGTTATGATTGTTTAAATAATACAGCAGCGACTGAGAAACCAGCTCTTCACATCAATCTGTGTATCAACCTGTTACTTAAAAAAGCAATTAAAAAGTAACGAAGTACTCATTAGTGTAATTAACACTGCCTATTTGCGATAGCTGTAATGATCTCCGAGTTATAGTGATTTGATTTTATTAATGGATAAATGTCTATTTTAACCTTGCCTTTTTTACCTTGAAAATTCATTAGGTGATGGTTGAGCTAGTTAATGGCTGATGCAACTAGTCTGTCGGGGCAAGCCAGGCAAATAAAGGGTTCACTATTTTTGTGGCTGTTTGTTTGGACTAATCTCTAAAACGGCTGGACGGAGTTTGACAGGATTATCACTGTCAAATATCTAATTATCTGTAGAGTTACAAAATAAGTTATTACTACCTAAGGCCGGCAATACATGGACCGCTTGAAGCAGTCACCACCACTAACCACCACACCACACCACCACCACCACACACCACCACCCACCACCACTATTAATATTTTTTACTTTTAAAGTTTTGTAAAACACAAATTGTTTTTTGAAAATACTTATGGGAACTCACGGACTGTGCCAAGAAATGGAATTCAGCTGACTTCCAAGATACAGGACTTTCCTAGTTTGGAGGTCAGAAGATCCTTGTAAATTGCATTTATAAAAATTGCCTAGTCTATAAGTAGTTTTAAGTAAATTAATTTTTGAAAATTGTACCTTAGGCTGTGTTTGAATAAATTATTATTATTATTATTATTATTAGTCAGGGGCGACAGCTTCAAGCTGCGACTGCACAGTGAACTGCAGAGTTCTATGGATGCACATACACGAACCGCTCGAGCAGTTGCAACTGATTAGGGCGGTTGACAGCACGGTGAATTTACATCGTGCGGTCAAGCAGTCGCTAGCCGAGTCAGTGCGCGAGAGTAGTCGACAGCTCGAGCAGTCAGTTTAAACTGACTGTTCGAGCTGTCGACTACTCTCGCGCAGTTACCCCCGCCCGCACTCTTCATTCCTTACTTCCAAAATCAAGCGATTGAATTCTCCATTATAATTTCGTATTTCTAATATTGGAAGAACACCCAACAATCTGAGCAAAAGCAGCAGAGGTGCATCCTCCTCAAAATCTATGATGATACTGATTTGAAATTGCCAACTACTCGAGCAGTTATCAATGGTAGCCTCAAGCTGTTGACTCTTGACTGCAAGAGCGGTCCGTGTATGTTGATCACTAGGTAACTGCTCGAGCAGTCCGTGTATTGCCAGCCTAGTGTTCAGTTGTTACCTTTAAAAAGTGGTTGTGCCGTATTCTTATGTGTTGAATTGTATGTACTTAACAAAAAAAATAACAGTTTTATAAAATTGTGTAGGTGAACAATCAAAATCCCGAAAGCTCATCGGTCTGTACGTCGTCGTATTCTCGACATGTGTGTAAGTAGAGGTGCTTAAACGATAAATAAATTATCTAAAACAATTTACGTGAAAAGGAAAGTCATGTAAATGTATGGGGAAAAATATAATTCAGGATTAAATTTCACGATAAAATGTCAAGATAGCTCTTTGCCGGTAAATATTTAAAAAAGAAAAGTAAACGTCTGCATTATACAGGGTAATTGGTAATTTAATAAAAATCTTTCTAAATTTAAAAAAAAAATGCGGTTACTTACTAAAGTTTTACTTTACGAGTTCTTTCATTCACTAAAAGGTTTTTATTAAGTTAACAATAACCAGCAATGCTATTCTGTAAAACTCACCCCGTGAATATGTAGGTGAAGTTAAGGCGAATTGAACTTTCATTCCATACTAATGCAAGGGATTGACAGGTAACTTCAGTCATTTCATTGGTAGGTACTAATGCTACCTAGAGATTGACAGTTCACTTCACTGAAGTTTTCAAGGAGTTATTCATACTACCGGCTATATACTACACATGATTGTACTCATGAATACGAATAACTTTCCCAAAGAAACTTTTTTTGTATACTCACTAACTTTCAATTAATTCAATTACGTCAGTACTGCACAACGGGAGCGGTGGGGTGGCGGGGGAGCGTGTGACGCTACTACTACTTGTAGGTTTTGCCCTTCCCGAGGTCAGACTATCAGCTGATAGATCGTGCTGATTCGTGCCTACTGTGATCGATCAAAGGCGCGCGCGGGGGAATTTTAAACAGCGTTTTTGTTATTTTATTGTGTTATAAGTTAAAGTGATAGTTAAATAATAAAGATTCTTTGGGAAAAATATTGAAATCAAGAATACAATCACGTTGGTGAAGCGTCAATGCCTATTTGCAATATCAAATACTTTCATTAAATAAATAAAAATAAAATAGGAATTTTCCACACATTTCATAATATATTTAGTTATCTATTATAAAAAAAGTAACACAATTGAGTGTCCTTTTGATGAATTCTTTCGCCAATTACCTCGCACCGCAGCGCCCATTGGATGCGTATTGAGTGTTTCCTCCGAGACGCCCGCAGTTGGCCAATAGAGGGAGCCTTCCGCAATAAGCACTTCCGTTTCGTCTGCTATTCGCGATACGTTGTATGCGCACCGCTCCGCGATTAAAAATTACTTTTTGGTGAAACCCTGATGATATTCGTAAAATACATGGACCTGCATCTGTGCTTCATTAAGAACTTATAGTGCAGTGTTGATTTTTGGAGTTTCAACTATTCCACCGGTGGATTTACGAAGATTTAGCTTGCCGGCCGGCAGCCCAGAACGACCACGCGCTCACGACGAAGAATCCTCGCAATCTTCCATCTCCCTGGGTCTGAGTGGAGTCTCAGGATATATCGAAGGTACGTGGGCATTTTTTGCTGCAAATCGATGTGCTAGGTATTGGTTTCTCAGGGATTCATCATTAGGAAATTTAGTTTTAATTTCTGAAATCCGCCATTCTTAATTTAAAATTTGGTAGTTCCTAAAAACACCGTTCTGAAGGTGCAGGCTATTTACACGCCTTCACCATAATTATTGGTCCTTTCGAGCACGGATCGATGATCCCTAGTTAGATTTTTACGTAAGATTTGGTGAAAATCATAAAGTTAATAACGCACAATAGGTATAATTACGTAAATTTTGGTAAATATCTATTTATAAAAACCGCTACATAGACAATATAATTTACGTAATTTATTGGTAAATCTGTCAATATTGTTCTAAAGAATTGAACGTGTTACGTATTAATTGGTAAAGTTCATTCTTTAAAAACTGATAAGTAAACTTCATTTATAAAATCACTTGACTTTAGTATCACGTAAAATAGTAGGTAGGTAGTTACCCATCATTTTGGCTAAGTGCGTGTTAGATACTTTTTATAGATACCCCCACTTAGTAGGTGCGCTAAGTTATTGCAAACCGCCTGCGTGTTATTTACCGCATTTTAGTTATAACTTTGTTAGGTACCTACTTATATAACAAAATGACTGATAAACAACTAAAGTCGGAAGATTTACTAACGATCCTTCATGAAAAGAAAGGATTGCTATTTAAACGCCTTAATCGGTTATATGATTTATCGAAAAATATTTCGTCGTTCGATTCGAGAAAGAATGAGAGTTTTATGACTGAATCGGAAACAATTGATGACATTCGAGATAAATTTGAATCTTTTGTCGATAAAATTAATCAAATAAACATGAGTTTGAAACCTGGTTCCAGTCTCGACTATGCTTGTTTAGAATCCTTTGAAGATTTATATATTCACGTTAAACGTATTAGGAATAAAATCAACAGTAGTCAATCTCCGATAACACAAAGTAGTAATCCAAAAACGTTTTTTGAACCGCTAATAAAGTTGCCTCCTATAGCGCTGCCATCTTTCGACGGGAAAACCGAGAATTGGCCGGTTTTCTATGAGTCGTTCAAGTCGAATATTCACGACAATGATCAGCTGACTGACTCGCAGCGTGTGCAGTACTTAATAGGTAGACTTACACATAACGCATTGAGGATTACCGCTGGTATTGTGCCTACGGGTGATACCTACAAGTTTTTATGGGACAGCTTAGTTAAGAAATACCAGGATAAGCGCTCATTAGGTACACACTATTTAAATAATATTTTAGATTTAAAAAGTTGTTCATATAACGCAAATGGTCTCGATTCTTTCATTGAAACATTTAGTGCATCTATTTCTGCGATAAAACAACTTGGAATTCCGGATCTTGCAGATTTTATTCTTTTGCATTGTGCTATGAGAAAAATGGATCCACAGACTGGTCAATCGTTTGAACTTTCCATTCGTGATGTTGAAATTCCCACTACCAAATTGTTGATTAGTTTTGTTCAAGATCAGGCAAAGATATTAGCACGCTCGAATTTGTCTCATTCGAACGTGAACTCGAAAAATAATAATAATAAACCTTATGGTTCCGCACCGCGCGAGTCACGCACGCAGACGACGAAAGCGTTTGTTGTGAGGGAATCGACTGATTTTTCCGCTTCTAACTCCGCGACTTCGACTTGTGCTTATTGTAAAGACAACGCTCATGTTCATTTATATAACTGCGCTAAGTTTATATCTGCGTTGACTCCTAGAACAAGGTTCGAGTTTATTAAATCTAATCGTGGTTGCGCGAATTGTCTGAGCACGTCCCACGGGTTGAGTAAGTGTAAGTCGACTTCAGTCTGCAACGTATGTAAAAAACGACATCATACTTTATTACATTTTGATAAAGAAAATAAACCGCAAACAGCTGATGTTGAAGCGACTTGTTACAATGTAGTCGTCGCGTCGCCTCCCGCGCGCTCCTCGCCCCGCGTTCCGTCTTCGCTCGCCCCGGCACCCGCCGCGGTGCCGTGCTCTTATTCTTATCGCGATAAGGTCGATATTCCTGTGACTGTGTATGATTCGTGTGATACTAATGTACAAACGTCTCCGACACATAACACGGCTGTGTTATTAGCAGCCGATACGAGAACTACGGCCGCAATTCTGTTATCAACCGCTCAGGTTTATGCGCGTGCTAATAATAATAGTTCGGGCCATAAAACAATTGTGAGATGTTTAATTGACAATGGTTCCCAAAACAATTTAATAACTACAGCTTGTTGTAGAAAACTTAATTTAGTAATAACTCCTTTAAGTAATTCCTTTGTTAAAGGAGTTGGTTCTGTATCGCGACCGATAATAGGTTATGTACACTTAGATATCGAGTCTCGCGTATACTCGCATCAAAAGTATACTATTCACGCGTTAGTAGTTGAATGCATTACGGACCAGCTACCTTCGCACCATATTAAGTGGGATAGTCATGTAGACTTCCACTCGCTTCCGCTCGCTGATTTAAGCTGGAATATCCCAGGAGGGATTGACATAGTGTTAGGTGCTCAACTGTTTCCGTATATTTATTTGGGGAATAGGGCGGACTTAGGTTCCCATGCGCCACTCGCATTATTGACCACATTCGGGTATGTCTTTATGGGTGATTTCCCGCATAGTAAAGATAATATATATAATTCAAATTTACCTAGCTCTTCTTTTACAGCATTAGCCCTTAATGATTTATTACAAAAATTTTGGGAATTGGAAGAAGTTGAAAATAGACGTTTTTTATCCCCTGAGGAAACCGAATGTGAGAATATTTTTTCCTCAACCGTGTCACGTGACGGTGTGGGACGTTATACTGTCGCGTTACCCTTTAATAAGGATCCTGCTGAGTTAGGTAACTCCCGCACCGCCGCGTACCGTTGACTGATTGCGCTGGAGAGAAAACTCCGCCAATTGCCGAAGTTGCGGGAAAATTATAACGTTGTCATCAAAGAGTACATAGATAATGGATACCTAAGTCAAGTCGATGAATCTGCCATTTCAGATGACGGGTACTACATCCCTCATCACGCTGTCGTTCGGCCAGACAAACCGATGCCGCGCATTGTCTTGGACGCGAGTGCTAGGACTCATACAGGTTTATCTTTAAATGATGTACTCCATATTGGTCCAAATTTACAAACAGATTTGTTTATTCTTGTAACAAATTTTAGATTATTTCCCATCGCTATAAATGCTGATATTAAACAAATGTATTTACGCGTTGGTGTACCCGTTGACCAGCGTAAATACCTACGCATTTTGTTTCGATTCAATGAGAACGAACCTGTGCTAACCTTTGCCTTTAATCGCTTACCTTTCGGACTTAAGTCGAGTCCTTACATAGCTATGCGCACTGTGCGACAGCTGGCCTCTGACAGTCCCCATTATCCCAAAGCCGCTAAAGTAGCAGAGACCAGTCTCTATATGGACGACCTGGTGTATTCTGTAGAGAATGAAGACACCGCCACACAGCTATCGCATGATCTTATAAAGATGTTTAAATCGGGTGATTTTGACCTTGTTAAATGGTGTAGCAATTCACCCGTTCTTTTAAACAGTCTTCCCGACTCGCATCGGAAGTCACTCGATTTTCACGCTGGGAGTGATGTGTCTAAGGTTCTAGGCCTTTCGTGGGAACCTTCTCAGGATAAGTTTTTTTTCACTTCCTCTCAAGTAACCGAGAAATGTACCAAGAGAAATATACTCTCGGTAGTTGCACGCTTATTTGATGTTCTCGGTCTGGTCGCTCCTGTCATCTTTTATGCCAAATTGCTCATTAAAGAGTTATGGCTGAGCAATATCGGTTGGGATGATTTAGCTCCGGACGATGTAGTTAAACGTTTTTCCCTTCTCATGCAGGAGTTTCCGTTGCTGGATACTTTACGTATACCACGCCATGTGGGTGTTACCGATGATTGTTCTGTTAGTATAGTCGCATTTGCTGATGCCAGCATGGGTGGGTACGGTTGTGTCATTTATATACACTCTGCTAGTCCGTCTGGTGTTGTAGTTCGCTTACTTTGTGCAAAGTCAAAGGTTTCACCTACTAAGGTGACAACTCTTGCACGCCTGGAGCTCTGCGCCGCCGTGCTCATGGCAAAATTGGTTAAAACTGTTCGTGATACCTACGCTTCCCGTGTTCCTATTGCAGGAATTTACGCCTTTTCAGATTCCACGATAGCCTTATCTTGGATACACTCTTCTCCGCATCGCTGGTCTGTCTTTGTCAGCAATAGAGTCGCTCAATGTCAGGAGTACTTGGGTTCTCAACATTTTTACCATGTGGCAGGTGTTGAGAATCCAAGCGACTGCCTATCTCGTGGCCTACTTCCTTCACAGTTGGTGTCCCATGAGCTTTGGTGGAACGGCCCTTCTTGGCTTCGTTGTCCTCCTGAAGATTGGCCTGTTAAACCGTTTTGTCCCACTAGCTGTGGAGAACTTCCCGAGCATAATGCAAATGTCATGGCTGTGACCACTCAATTGGAACTTCCCCTTCTATGTCAACTTGCGCAACGTACCGCATCATGGGATAGACTGTTGCGCATCGTTTCTTATATACTTAAATTCGCTAGACCGAAGGTTCATTGTGAACCCCGGTCTCCTCAGGGGTTGTCAGCGGCGGAACGAGTTATGGTCCGTGCTGTGCAATCTGTCCATTTCGCAGATGACATTAAGCGCATCAAATGTGGTAAATTGCTACCAAAGAAACTTCAAAGTTTCTCCGTGTTTTTGGATGCGGAAAGCATATTGCGCATAGGAGGAAGACTTTCAAAGTCCCACCTTCCATTTGACGCTAAGCATCCTTTTTTACTTCCCAAACATGATCCGATTGTGGATCTGATAATCCGTCATTACCATGTGATGAATTGTCATACTGGACCAGGGTTACTTATGTCTATTTTGCGACAGCGATTTTGGATATTGGATGCCAGGACTGTCATTAGGTCCAAGTTGCGACAATGCAACACATGCTTCAGAGTAAATCCGACGCACCCCACTCCAATGATGGCGGACCTTCCTGAATACCGTGTATCGGAATCGAAGGCATTTGTCCATACTGGAGTGGATTATGCTGGTCCCTTACGCATAACTCTCACTCGTCGCAGAGGTCAACATTCTCAGAAGGCTTACATCTGTTTGTTTGTGTGCTTGGTAACCAAGGCTGTCCATGTAGAGCTAGTCTCTGATCTGACTACCGACGCCTTTTTAGCCGCGTTTAAACGCTTCATCTCGCGTCGAGGGCCAGTAACCTGTCTTTACTCAGACAACGCTACCAATTTCGTTGGTGCTAAAGCCCAACTAGATGAACTTTACAGTTTCTTAATTAGTTCAAATCTCAATTCATCTCTTTTTAACGAGTTATCAACTCGCCGTATTAAGTGGAAAATGATTCCTCCTCGCTCCCCACATTTTGGCGCCATGTGGGAAGCCAATATTAAAACATTAAAAACGCATCTTTATCGCGTGATCGGGAATCAACTCCTCACTTATGAAGAGTTACAAACTGTACTCACTCAAATAGAGTGCATTATGAACTCGCGCCCTCTGAGCGTGTTGTCATCTGATCCGCATCCTGAAGTTATTACTCCCGCTCATTTTTTGATGTCCACTCCATTGCAGTATTTGCCGGCTGCCGATTTGTCTGGTCAGCGCTTAAATCTGTCCCAACGTAAACAGTTGTTAGATAGTATGGTTCAATCCTTTTGGAAGAAATGGCACTTAGAGTACCTGCATACGCTGCAAGTTAGGCAGAAATGGGCAACTTTAGACAAGCCTGTAGAAGTTGGAACTGTCGTACTCGTGGGACAGGATAACTCGCCTCCTCTGAGTTGGCCATTAGGAGTTATAACTGAGGTTTATAAAGGGACCGATCATGTCGCTCGCGTTGCAATGGTGAGGACAAAGTTCGGTAATTTTAAACGCTCTGTCACTAAATTATATCCTATTCCAACGCAATAAAGATAATTCTAGCGCTACTCGTAGTTTTTAGTTTAATTAAGTTATCTTTCTGTTTTCCGCATTCAGTCATAAAGCTTAAACTTTCCTTCCATGATCAAGATCGGTGAATCTTTAGAATTTTCGCCTTTCTTTCGAAAGCACTTGCGTCCTTTCAAAGGGGGGAGCATGGTGAAGCGTCAATGCCTATTTGCAATATCAAATACTTTCATTAAATAAATAAAAATAAAATAGGAATTTTCCACACATTTCATAATATATTTAGTTATCTATTATAAAAAAAGTAACACAATTGAGTGTCCTTTTGATGAATTCTTTCGCCAATTACCTCGCACCGCAGCGCCCATTGGATGCGTATTGAGTGTTTCCTCCGAGACGCCCGCAGTTGGCCAATAGAGGGAGCCTTCCGCAATAAGCACTTCCGTTTCGTCTGCTATTCGCGATACGTTGTATGCGCACCGCTCCGCGATTAAAAATTACTTTTTGGTGAAACCCTGATGATATTCGTAAAATACATGGACCTGCATCTGTGCTTCATTAAGAACTTATAGTGCAGTGTTGATTTTTGGAGTTTCAACTATTCCACCGGTGGATTTACGAAGATTTAGCTTGCCGGCCGGCAGCCCAGAACGACCACGCGCTCACGACGAAGAATCCTCGCAATCTTCCATCTCCCTGGGTCTGAGTGGAGTCTCAGGATATATCGAAGGTACGTGGGCATTTTTTGCTGCAAATCGATGTGCTAGGTATTGGTTTCTCAGGGATTCATCATTAGGAAATTTAGTTTTAATTTCTGAAATCCGCCATTCTTAATTTAAAATTTGGTAGTTCCTAAAAACACCGTTCTGAAGGTGCAGGCTATTTACACGCCTTCACCATAATTATTGGTCCTTCGAGCCGGATCGATGATCCCTAGTTAGATTTTTACGTAAGATTTGGTGAAAATCATAAAGTTAATAACGCACAATAGGTATAATTACGTAAATTTTGGTAAATATCTATTTATAAAAACCGCTACATAGACAATATAATTTACGTAATTTATTGGTAAATCTGTCAATATTGTTCTAAAGAATTGAACGTGTTACGTATTAATTGGTAAAGTTCATTCTTTAAAAACTGATAAGTAAACTTCATTTATAAAATCACTTGACTTTAGTATCACGTAAAATAGTAGGTAGGTAGTTACCCATCATTTTGGCTAAGTGCGTGTTAGATACTTTTTATAGATACCCCCACTTAGTAGGTGCGCTAAGTTATTGCAAACCGCCTGCGTGTTATTTACCGCATTTTAGTTATAACTTTGTTAGGTACCTACTTATATAACAAAATGACTGATAAACAACTAAAGTCGGAAGATTTACTAACGATCCTTCATGAAAAGAAAGGATTGCTATTTAAACGCCTTAATCGGTTATATGATTTATCGAAAAATATTTCGTCGTTCGATTCGAGAAAGAATGAGAGTTTTATGACTGAATCGGAAACAATTGATGACATTCGAGATAAATTTGAATCTTTTGTCGATAAAATTAATCAAATAAACATGAGTTTGAAACCTGGTTCCAGTCTCGACTATGCTTGTTTAGAATCCTTTGAAGATTTATATATTCACGTTAAACGTATTAGGAATAAAATCAACAGTAGTCAATCTCCGATAACACAAAGTAGTAATCCAAAAACGTTTTTTGAACCGCTAATAAAGTTGCCTCCTATAGCGCTGCCATCTTTCGACGGGAAAACCGAGAATTGGCCGGTTTTCTATGAGTCGTTCAAGTCGAATATTCACGACAATGATCAGCTGACTGACTCGCAGCGTGTGCAGTACTTAATAGGTAGACTTACACATAACGCATTGAGGATTACCGCTGGTATTGTGCCTACGGGTGATACCTACAAGTTTTTATGGGACAGCTTAGTTAAGAAATACCAGGATAAGCGCTCATTAGGTACACACTATTTAAATAATATTTTAGATTTAAAAAGTTGTTCATATAACGCAAATGGTCTCGATTCTTTCATTGAAACATTTAGTGCATCTATTTCTGCGATAAAACAACTTGGAATTCCGGATCTTGCAGATTTTATTCTTTTGCATTGTGCTATGAGAAAAATGGATCCACAGACTGGTCAATCGTTTGAACTTTCCATTCGTGATGTTGAAATTCCCACTACCAAATTGTTGATTAGTTTTGTTCAAGATCAGGCAAAGATATTAGCACGCTCGAATTTGTCTCATTCGAACGTGAACTCGAAAAATAATAATAATAAACCTTATGGTTCCGCACCGCGCGAGTCACGCACGCAGACGACGAAAGCGTTTGTTGTGAGGGAATCGACTGATTTTTCCGCTTCTAACTCCGCGACTTCGACTTGTGCTTATTGTAAAGACAACGCTCATGTTCATTTATATAACTGCGCTAAGTTTATATCTGCGTTGACTCCTAGAACAAGGTTCGAGTTTATTAAATCTAATCGTGGTTGCGCGAATTGTCTGAGCACGTCCCACGGGTTGAGTAAGTGTAAGTCGACTTCAGTCTGCAACGTATGTAAAAAACGACATCATACTTTATTACATTTTGATAAAGAAAATAAACCGCAAACAGCTGATGTTGAAGCGACTTGTTACAATGTAGTCGTCGCGTCGCCTCCCGCGCGCTCCTCGCCCCGCGTTCCGTCTTCGCTCGCCCCGGCACCCGCCGCGGTGCCGTGCTCTTATTCTTATCGCGATAAGGTCGATATTCCTGTGACTGTGTATGATTCGTGTGATACTAATGTACAAACGTCTCCGACACATAACACGGCTGTGTTATTAGCAGCCGATACGAGAACTACGGCCGCAATTCTGTTATCAACCGCTCAGGTTTATGCGCGTGCTAATAATAATAGTTCGGGCCATAAAACAATTGTGAGATGTTTAATTGACAATGGTTCCCAAAACAATTTAATAACTACAGCTTGTTGTAGAAAACTTAATTTAGTAATAACTCCTTTAAGTAATTCCTTTGTTAAAGGAGTTGGTTCTGTATCGCGACCGATAATAGGTTATGTACACTTAGATATCGAGTCTCGCGTATACTCGCATCAAAAGTATACTATTCACGCGTTAGTAGTTGAATGCATTACGGACCAGCTACCTTCGCACCATATTAAGTGGGATAGTCATGTAGACTTCCACTCGCTTCCGCTCGCTGATTTAAGCTGGAATATCCCAGGAGGGATTGACATAGTGTTAGGTGCTCAACTGTTTCCGTATATTTATTTGGGGAATAGGGCGGACTTAGGTTCCCATGCGCCACTCGCATTATTGACCACATTCGGGTATGTCTTTATGGGTGATTTCCCGCATAGTAAAGATAATATATATAATTCAAATTTACCTAGCTCTTCTTTTACAGCATTAGCCCTTAATGATTTATTACAAAAATTTTGGGAATTGGAAGAAGTTGAAAATAGACGTTTTTTATCCCCTGAGGAAACCGAATGTGAGAATATTTTTTCCTCAACCGTGTCACGTGACGGTGTGGGACGTTATACTGTCGCGTTACCCTTTAATAAGGATCCTGCTGAGTTAGGTAACTCCCGCACCGCCGCGTACCGTTGACTGATTGCGCTGGAGAGAAAACTCCGCCAATTGCCGAAGTTGCGGGAAAATTATAACGTTGTCATCAAAGAGTACATAGATAATGGATACCTAAGTCAAGTCGATGAATCTGCCATTTCAGATGACGGGTACTACATCCCTCATCACGCTGTCGTTCGGCCAGACAAACCGATGCCGCGCATTGTCTTGGACGCGAGTGCTAGGACTCATACAGGTTTATCTTTAAATGATGTACTCCATATTGGTCCAAATTTACAAACAGATTTGTTTATTCTTGTAACAAATTTTAGATTATATCCCATCGCTATAAATGCTGATATTAAACAAATGTATTTACGCGTTGGTGTACCCGTTGACCAGCGTAAATACCTACGCATTTTGTTTCGATTCAATGAGAACGAACCTGTGCTAACCTTTGCCTTTAATCGCTTACCTTTCGGACTTAAGTCGAGTCCTTACATAGCTATGCGCACTGTGCGACAGCTGGCCTCTGACAGTCCCCATTATCCCAAAGCCGCTAAAGTAGCAGAGACCAGTCTCTATATGGACGACCTGGTGTATTCTGTAGAGAATGAAGACACCGCCACACAGCTATCGCATGATCTTATAAAGATGTTTAAATCGGGTGATTTTGACCTTGTTAAATGGTGTAGCAATTCACCCGTTCTTTTAAACAGTCTTCCCGACTCGCATCGGAAGTCACTCGATTTTCACGCTGGGAGTGATGTGTCTAAGGTTCTAGGCCTTTCGTGGGAACCTTCTCAGGATAAGTTTTTTTTCACTTCCTCTCAAGTAACCGAGAAATGTACCAAGAGAAATATACTCTCGGTAGTTGCACGCTTATTTGATGTTCTCGGTCTGGTCGCTCCTGTCATCTTTTATGCCAAATTGCTCATTAAAGAGTTATGGCTGAGCAATATCGGTTGGGATGATTTAGCTCCGGACGATGTAGTTAAACGTTTTTCCCTTCTCATGCAGGAGTTTCCGTTGCTGGATACTTTACGTATACCACGCCATGTGGGTGTTACCGATGATTGTTCTGTTAGTATAGTCGCATTTGCTGATGCCAGCATGGGTGGGTACGGTTGTGTCATTTATATACACTCTGCTAGTCCGTCTGGTGTTGTAGTTCGCTTACTTTGTGCAAAGTCAAAGGTTTCACCTACTAAGGTGACAACTCTTGCACGCCTGGAGCTCTGCGCCGCCGTGCTCATGGCAAAATTGGTTAAAACTGTTCGTGATACCTACGCTTCCCGTGTTCCTATTGCAGGAATTTACGCCTTTTCAGATTCCACGATAGCCTTATCTTGGATACACTCTTCTCCGCATCGCTGGTCTGTCTTTGTCAGCAATAGAGTCGCTCAATGTCAGGAGTACTTGGGTTCTCAACATTTTTACCATGTGGCAGGTGTTGAGAATCCAAGCGACTGCCTATCTCGTGGCCTACTTCCTTCACAGTTGGTGTCCCATGAGCTTTGGTGGAACGGCCCTTCTTGGCTTCGTTGTCCTCCTGAAGATTGGCCTGTTAAACCGTTTTGTCCCACTAGCTGTGGAGAACTTCCCGAGCATAAAGCAAATGTCATGGCTGTGACCACTCAATTGGAACTTCCCCTTCTATGTCAACTTGCGCAACGTACCGCATCATGGGATAGACTGTTGCGCATCGTTTCTTATATACTTAAATTCGCTAGACCGAAGGTTCATTGTGAACCCCGGTCTCCTCAGGGGTTGTCAGCGGCGGAACGAGTTATGGTCCGTGCTGTGCAATCTGTCCATTTCGCAGATGACATTAAGCGCATCAAATGTGGTAAATTGCTACCAAAGAAACTTCAAAGTTTGTCCGTGTTTTTGGATGCGGAAAGCATATTGCGCATAGGAGGAAGACTTTCAAAGTCCCACCTTCCATTTGACGCTAAGCATCCTTTTTTACTTCCCAAACATGATCCGATTGTGGATCTGATAATCCGTCATTACCATGTGATGAATTGTCATACTGGACCAGGGTTACTTATGTCTATTTTGCGACAGCGATTTTGGATATTGGATGCCAGGACTGTCATTAGGTCCAAGTTGCGACAATGCAACACATGCTTCAGAGTAAATCCGACGCACCCCACTCCAATGATGGCGGACCTTCCTGAATACCGTGTATCGGAATCGAAGGCATTTGTCCATACTGGAGTGGATTATGCTGGTCCCTTACGCATAACTCTCACTCGTCGCAGAGGTCAACATTCTCAGAAGGCTTACATCTGTTTGTTTGTGTGCTTGGTAACCAAGGCTGTCCATGTAGAGCTAGTCTCTGATCTGACTACCGACGCCTTTTTAGCCGCGTTTAAACGCTTCATCTCGCGTCGAGGGCCAGTAACCTGTCTTTACTCAGACAACGCTACCAATTTCGTTGGTGCTAAAGCCCAACTAGATGAACTTTACAGTTTCTTAATTAGTTCAAATCTCAATTCATCTCTTTTTAACGAGTTATCAACTCGCCGTATTAAGTGGAAAATGATTCCTCCTCGCTCCCCACATTTTGGCGCCATGTGGGAAGCCAATATTAAAACATTAAAAACGCATCTTTATCGCGTGATCGGGAATCAACTCCTCACTTATGAAGAGTTACAAACTGTACTCACTCAAATAGAGTGCATTATGAACTCGCGCCCTCTGAGCGTGTTGTCATCTGATCCGCATCCTGAAGTTATTACTCCCGCTCATTTTTTGATGTCCACTCCATTGCAGTATTTGCCGGCTGCCGATTTGTCTGGTCAGCGCTTAAATCTGTCCCAACGTAAACAGTTGTTAGATAGTATGGTTCAATCCTTTTGGAAGAAATGGCACTTAGAGTACCTGCATACGCTGCAAGTAAGGCAGAAATGGGCAACTTTAGACAAGCCTGTAGAAGTTGGAACTGTCGTACTCGTGGGACAGGATAACTCGCCTCCTCTGAGTTGGCCATTAGGAGTTATAACTGAGGTTTATAAAGGGACCGATCATGTCGCTCGCGTTGCAATGGTGAGGACAAAGTTCGGTAATTTTAAACGCTCTGTCACTAAATTATATCCTATTCCAACGCAATAAAGATAATTCTAGCGCTACTCGTAGTTTTTAGTTTAATTAAGTTATCTTTCTGTTTTCCGCATTCAGTCATAAAGCTTAAACTTTCCTTCCATGATCAAGATCGGTGAATCTTTAGAATTTTCGCCTTTCTTTCGAAAGCACTTGCGTCCTTTCAAAGGGGGGAGCATGGTGAAGCGTCAATGCCTATTTGCAATATCAAATACTTTCATTAAATAAATAAAAATAAAATAGGAATTTTCCACACATTTCATAATATATTTAGTTATCTATTATAAAAAAAGTAACACAATTGAGTGTCCTTTTGATGAATTCTTTCGCCAATTACCTCGCACCGCAGCGCCCATTGGATGCGTATTGAGTGTTTCCTCCGAGACGCCCGCAGTTGGCCAATAGAGGGAGCCTTCCGCAATAAGCACTTCCGTTTCGTCTGCTATTCGCGATACGTTGTATGCGCACCGCTCCGCGATTAAAAATTACTTTTTGGTGAAACCCTGATGATATTCGTAAAATACATGGACCTGCATCTGTGCTTCATTAAGAACTTATAGTGCAGTGTTGATTTTTGGAGTTTCAACTATTCCACCGGTGGATTTACGAAGATTTAGCTTGCCGGCCGGCAGCCCAGAACGACCACGCGCTCACGACGAAGAATCCTCGCAATCTTCCATCTCCCTGGGTCTGAGTGGAGTCTCAGGATATATCGAAGGTACGTGGGCATTTTTTGCTGCAAATCGATGTGCTAGGTATTGGTTTCTCAGGGATTCATCATTAGGAAATTTAGTTTTAATTTCTGAAATCCGCCATTCTTAATTTAAAATTTGGTAGTTCCTAAAAACACCGTTCTGAAGGTGCAGGCTATTTACACGCCTTCACCACACGTGTTTAAGTATCGGTCACTAATTACCAGTCACCCTATATAGGTAAGACGAGTGTGAGCATTTTTCCCTTAAAAAACTTATAAAGCCAACCATCACAGTTTCTGTATTTATATTCTGTATTTTGGTTATGTAGGTACTTAAATTCTGTATTATTTTTCAATTCAAAAGTTTGTCTTGCAAGTCATTTATTTACTAAAGTTTTTTAATATAAATGATGGCCATTTCAGTTAATTTACAAGAGCTGCGGGTTGCGTTCCAGTGGCCGCGAAGGGGATTAGGGCACCAGCGTGATTGATAACGGACAAGCCGGATAGAAAGGCAATGAGCCGCGGTAGGCGCCCTTCATTTGTTTCATTCGCTTGCGGATTAAGTGACAAGCGAAGTAAAGAATGAACTTCGCTAAAAATGGAGCGCAGATGGCTCTTCTGCAGCTCGCTAATATTCATGAACGTTTTGTAACTTTTGCTTGAGTCTATTACCCTCTCACTTTAACGTAGGAAATAGAAAGAAACACCAATAACAACATAGTGAATAAATCATGCTTAGCAGGTACAAATACTCAATAGCAAATAAAAAATAAACAAGTGCATGTCATATTTGGACAACGTCTTTACACGAAACCATTGAACCAGCCGGATATAGAAGTTGTAATTAATTTCACACGATATTGCTTTAAAAACTCGTGTTCTCAATATAAAGGGTTTTGACAGAAAGACGGACGTTCAAATGGATGGACGGACAACAAAGGGATCCTATAAGAGTTCCGTTTTTTCCCTTCGAGGTAGGTACGGAACTCTAATAAAGAAAATGATAATTAGACAAACTAAAAACTATATTAAAAACAATCAGCATAATGTTGTAGCGCTAATAGACATAGCTATGTACTTTGGAAATTTCAGCTGTCAATAACGGTTTATGAAATACAACCCACTGACAGACAGACGAATGAATAGATAGACTAACAGTGGTAGCTTAGTAATGGGGTTTTGTTGGTAACCTTGCGTTACGGAACCCTAAAAATAGCTAATTTAAACAACGCGTGACAGAAAGCTTTGACAGATTATATTGGGGCGTACGTTTTTATCCAATTTACGGTTTTTTTTGTTAATTTGAGAATGGGGAAAATTGAGATATGCAAAAAAGATTTATTGGATCAGCCGCATTCAGAATGTGTCAAATATGAGCCCGGTCCAAACCGGTAATATTCATAAAATTAGCGTATTCATTCAATAGGGATTCAAAACACACAATTTATTGCTTACCTAAATTAACAATGGTTTAGATCTCTATGATTTTAATTTTAGACTAGTAACGAGTTGAGTTGAGCAGGGTGAGAGATACACCTAAAAAAATTGAACTTAATGGGAAGATAAAAGCTTAGGCAGAGTTCTACTTATAGTTCACCAATATTTTGACTGGCCTGTAGTTCGCTAGACTTAGCGATATGCACGATAATTAGTTCTGTGTCTAGTGTGTAGTATTTATGTATCATGTATAATATTTATGTATCATAATATATTATGTATGTGCGGTATCCAATTAGCTTTGAATATAAAATAAATGACACAGTTTTAACAAGGTCTACCACCATGAAAAACTTGGGAGTTGTATTCGACCGTAAGATGACATTCCATAATCACATCACCACTACTGCCAAGGAGTCCTTCCAAAGGCTTGGATTTGTACTTAGGAACTCACGAGATTTTCGAAACGGACACGTCATACGACTCTTATACAGTACCCTTGTCAGAAGCATATTATTGTTTCTATTTTGTTTATACACGAATTTGTTGTTTTTTAAGTTTCTTATGTGTGTAGGTATGTTATAAATTGTATTTATGTGTTTTATATGTTAATGTAATTGGTATCCCGAAACCGTTTTAACATAAATAAATAAACAAAACTTAAACATAACTGGCGAAATGTGGGTGTACTTCCAGGTACACCTCTGCTTAGCCCTTCGGGGATTACAGGCGTGACGTTATGTTTGTTTATGTTTAAATAAACTATAATAATAAATTAATTTTAAAATACATAAGTACTTGCTTCTCCGGCTAACTTCGTTCCTCCATCGAATCAGTTTATTAGCTTTATTTAATTTCTATCAGTTTACGTCCTATTTTTGGACCTGCTGAATATACGCACAGAACTTCATAAGAATCGGTCAAATCGTTTCGGAGGAGTTTAGTTACAAACACTGTGACACGAGATTTTTTAATGTTTATTATTATCAGTTGTCTAGTAGGTACTCATAGCACGAGCTCTGATCATGCTGGTCTAATATATAAATAGCGTTGTGTGTGAAAGTGGTGGAATTTTATCTCTATAATATAGTCAGCTCCTTCCTAGCTATATGATATTTCATACAATCCATCTCTTTATTATTGAAACGATCCGATTGAACCGATAGGTTCAGGCTCAATATGTTGCTCTTAAAATAGATCGGTCTGGTAACCTACATACAGTAGTATCTCGGATTCTTGGAATTGATTTACAATGTGAATTTTATTATTTACATAAACAAGTATTTATTCATCACTAATGTTTTGCTCGCGGCTTTATACGTGTTTTTTGCAAATAAAATATAGCCTAGTTTATTTGGTGATAATATAGCTTTTTAATGGTGAAAGATTCATGTAGTTTTTGAGTTAAATAACTTAACGAGATTGTTATGTAGAAGATTGTACTTAGGATAAGGTTAGGCTGGGATGATGGGGTGGCGTAAAATGTAGTGTATGAAATTCTCATATCGCAGTGTTTGTTTCTAATCTTCTCCGAAACAGCTTGACAGAACCTTAATACATTTAGGTCTGTGAATAGGACGTAAACAATATTTTTTTGGAAAAAACAAAAGTGAAACGAAATTTCCCGGGGCGTCTATTGTCCATTTGCTGTAAGAAAAGAAATTGAAACAAACCGTTTTACAGATCGATCAACCAATTTTAACTTCTATTACGTAGCTATAAGGACTGCGCGTGGATACAACACCAATTGTTTACTGCAGCTGCCATTTGTCATGACACTAACGTAATAGAAGTCAATATCGGTTGAAAGGACTGTAAAAAGGTTTATTCAAATTTATTTTCGCACTTCAAATGGATTATAGTAGATCTATATAAATCTCATTACTCAAATACATGGTAGACGAAATGAAAATTCCGTCTTCAAATAAAAAAACCTTTTTCAATTAATCTGTAACACCTTATGCAAAGCTTGTTCTAGATGTCTCTAGTTCGCTACGGCCCATTCAATCTCGCTTGATTAAGAAATGCCTGCATGTGTGAGCCCAGTACTAGGCTATATGTATTTGTTGGGTAGGCACATTCGATTCGGTTGTATTTGTCGAAGAGCCGACCCGTAGCAATTAGCACTAGTGTTTGGTTTCGCAGCTCGGGTGTACCGATTAAAGCCGAACCGAACAAGTGTGTAGTACGCTTTACTCCTACTGAAACTATGAAATTACGAGTAAAGGTTTTCATTATGAAGATTGGGTGTTATCTGTGAACCTTTAAATGTGTATTTTTTTTTCTAAAGGGGTTCTCTTTATAGTTCGATATTGATAGAAAGAACTCTTAAAATAGTAACAGAAATACCTATAGGTATACAGACGAGACGCCAGCACATCAAGTAACCCCAATGTGTCAAATATTCCCAATTGAATATAAATAATACTTTGTTCTATTTGTCATAAAGTTGAAACGCGTTCAAAGAAATTTGGCACTTTGGGGTAACTTTATGTGCTGGCGTCTGTACAAAAATATCCGGATATACCAAAACGGCAGCATTCCTACATTGCATAGCAATAACGATTCATTGGCCAAAAAAAGGACAGTCTACGTGAAGTATCGCGTTGAATTTAACAGATAACGTAAACATATCTTACACTCTGCGAAATAGAAACTATTTTCATCATCTTGAGAACTAATACAAGAATGTAGAAAGAGATCTAAGACAAATAGACTTGTCTTTACCTACACTATTAGCGACAAAATAAAATTTCGTGTTCACTTCTAAAAAATAGGGATTATTATTAATAATTTACAAACGTTACCTAAAGTCGAGACGCAGACCCGCAGTAGATAAAAAAGGTATGTCAATTTAATTGCACTTATTGTCACAGCCTTGTATCATCACAAAAACACGATACTCTTCAACTCTCTGCATAAATCTAGCTGGAATAAACAAAAAACGGTCATAGAACAAGAGAGATAGAAGCGAATTTCCAGCTACGAATTTATTTGGAATGAATGTAATGCCATTATTACCTCTCTCCTAACACGTCTTGATATAACATTTCATTACTTTGCAAATGATTAGTATTTAATGTATTGTAGTTTTTCTGGTATAAACTTGTTTTATACATTTATTCAAATAATCATTTGTGGTATACATGTGCAAACAGTACAGCCCTAAACTACCAGCTCATCTTTTCTCCTTCACTATCAAGTCCATCCAAAGGTTGCCTGTAAGAGATCACTTTTAGCAATAAGACCACCAATTGTATCACCCTTTGTAGCCCCTAAATTAACATTTGTAAGTTTTAATGGTGTACATTATAGAGTTTTTTATTCTATTCTAATCTATTGTTAGGTAAGTACACACGCAGAAACTTCGATTGCTCAGCACACTTCCACACACAGTAGTATAGTAGTGTGTAGTAGTGTAGTATTGTTAATATACCTAAAATAATGACAATTACATTAAAACTACTTGCAACTTGATTTTGATCGCTCTTTAACACCAAAATCACCAGCACCACACTGACACTGGTCTTATAGCCTCGTACAAGACTAATATCGATAGTTTTTTTTATTGTTCTCTTGTCAACTTAACCATTTTTATATTTTGTCCTATGTAGGTAATGTGTTTTGTTGTAATGTTTTATAATTCAAACATCTTACTCCTTATTCACTTATTACCGCTTGAACTTATAGTGAGATGATCCAATTAAGTATAAGTTTTACCACCTAAAAAACACACAGGTCATGTGGAATGCAATAAAAGCATTGAGTATGGAGACTAATACATACTTTTATTTATTTATTATTTAAATAATTTATAAATATAATGTTTATCTAGCTCTGTCTTATTAAAACTTTCCAATTTATTATTCTGCTCATTGAAGACAGAACTCGGCCGTGATCACAGCATACAATGTAAGTAGTAGTCGGCGCACGCACAACGGAAGGTACGCTTCTCTGTGGTTTTTTGTATTCTATGCCCTAGCCTATAGTATTTTCAACGGAAACCTGTCATAAGTATGACAAATGCTTTCGAGTGATGCTACTTGACTAAAAGCAGAAATACAGTTTGAGAAACTGTTACCAAGGCCCTCTACTTGTGATCCATCAATCATAGGAAATTGCCACTTTTTTTTCACAACATATTCTAGCAGATATTGTGTGACCTTTCATATTTGAAACTTTTTATATCATCACGTATGTTAGGTACCTACTAACTTCTGCCTGCGACTTCGGCTGTGTAGAATATCCTGTTTTACTTTAAAATTGATCCTTTATATAACACACGGCAATAGTGTAGATTATAAAGGTCCAAGAAAGTGTTGTCACACGGAATCCCTGAAAAATGCAACAAGAGGGCTGTTAAAAATACTTGGTTACGTAGATAAAATTGTATACTGTCAATTATATTTGAGTTCATAAATTTGTTTTACTGACTATACTGTTATATGTCTTTGGAGGAGCTTGTGGCTAAATTATAACAGCCGCATGGGTCGATCGAAGGTTAAGCTACGCTTGACGAGGTCGGTCCGTGGATGGGTGACCATTTATTACATACCAAGACTCCTCCGTGCCTCGGAAAGCACGTTAAGCCGTTGGTCCCGGCTGTCATTTGTAGATCTTTGACAGTCGTTACTTGTAGTCAGAAGCCCGAAAGTCTGACAACCAGTTTAACCAAGGGGTATCATGTTACCCAGTTACTGGGTTGTGGAGGTCAGACAGGCAGTCGCTCCATGTAAAACACTGGTATTCAGCTGCATCCGGTTAAACTGGAAGCCGACCCCAACATAGTTGGGAAAAGGCTAGGCAGATGACTGTTATATGTCTTTGTGTGTTTATATTTGTGTCCAAATTTCACCAAGCAGAACCACCTCTTATAACAATACTAGCAGACGTCCCGCGGTTTCACCCGCGTTGGTCCCGTTTCCGTGGGAATACAGGGATAAAAGTAGCCTATGTGTTAATCCGGGGTGTCAGCTAACTTTATTCCAAATTTTATTAAAATCTATTTAGTAGTTTTTACGTAAAAAGTAACAAACAACCATCCATCCATCTATCCATACTTACAAACTTTCGCGTTTTAAATATAAATAGGATCTAAAAGTAACTCCAATCGCAAATACAAACGGCTTATATCTATTGAATGCACCTGGCTCTTGTAAGTAAGTAAGAACCGATTCATTTTTCCTTCTCAGCGAGAAAGAAAAAAGAAAATGGAATCGACTGCTTATCAACTAGTGCTGGTCAACAAAAGAAAATGGATTACTTTTCTCCAGCTCTGAAAGATTGGCTCAAATACTTTTACAATTAAACTAGTGCTGCGAAAGATGTTGCTACCCTTTTGAAATCTTTTATTTCTTTCTTTCTTTATTTGAAACTAGCACTTTGTCCGCGGCGTCGAGTTCGTATTTTTTTCCCTTCGAATTTTACCGTCCCCACACTCCCCACTACTCCATTCGTACTTATGAAGAGAAAATAAAGCACGCAAAGTAGATTTTCATAGGTCAAAAAATGTTAAAATTCGTTCAGTAGTTTTTAAGTTTATCCATTACAAGTTCTCTTTTTTGATATTAGTAAAGAGGTAAATATATTGATAAAATATAGTGGGAATCTGTTTTATGTGCACAAGTGTAAGTGCGAATGCCAAGAGTCGATGCACTGAGTTAATTGGTTTGTGTCTAAGTCTATAGCAGATGCCACAGGGTTCGCCAGAAGGGGCACCCAAGAAAGACGTACACTGATCTTATTGATGATGTTCTTGAGAATGGTCAGGTGTGTAGTACTCGCAACGGCGTAGGATCGGTAGCCCTACCATAAAAATAACATACGCATAACGCCATTTCAAAATACAACGACCTAACAGCATTTAGGTTTACATTATTGAAACAAGCATAACTGTATTACCAACGGATATAAATAAAGCCTTGAATTTGGAAATAGTATTTTCTAAATAAAATCATACGTTTCGTCTTTACGTGTTCATCAAGGGCCCGTGCTAGATTTATTCTTAAACGTAGTAAAAGACTAATATGTGCATCGCAGCAAGTCCTGTAGTTTATGCCTCCCTCCGTGGTAATAAGGCCTGAGTTTATGTACCTATGTGTAAAGTTTTTGCTTAGACTATCTCTGTTGTACGACAGTCATAGTTTTTACCCCGTACCAGCTGGTTCACCCCCTTGCCTTAAGGTTTCTATTTTGGCATTTGAGGCGTGATTGTGGTAGCTTTGTATAAGGATTATATTGCTTGAACTATCTTCTATATTATTGAAGAGCAAGAATGCTTTGAGTAGTATAATTGCTTAGGACTTGAAACTTACTAAGTTTATGGACAATCTAATAACACGATTATCTTACGAAAATCTAATGAATCAGTTCACATGTAAAGGTATGGAGTTATGATAGGTGTTAGGCATAGGTAACCTTTAGAACACTCGCATTTCTTTAGGATCATAATTATAATAAGCAGTCAGTCTTTTGCATCAAACAGGCTGAAATACAAACATCAACAAGAAATTTGCAATTTAATAATCTAATCTAATAAATAAAAACAAAAACCTGTACACTGTTAATGATTATTTGTTTCAACAATCTCTTTTACTCTTAAGTTAAACAAAGTTGTACGTAAATAACGTGTTATTTTATGTCGTTTTAAGCTACAGAAGAAAAACAAAACAAAAATATTAATTGGAAAACACGAAAAAATGCACACTTAAACATCTAATTCTACGAATCCGAAAAGATTTCAAAGTCACACATATCCGATTTTAAATAAACATTCCTTTCAGGGAGTTTGTATGGCATAAAAAAATTGCTTGCTATTAATCAGAGGGCCTTATAAGCCGAAAAGGTTTTAAGAAACATTCAGAATCTTCTTGGAATCTATAAGGGCTTTGAAACGACAAATCTGGGTAAAATATCTGTCGTGTGAAAGCTTAAGGAGGCCGGGATGAAGCACTCAGATTCAACGAGCACATTTATAAAGATTACTGAACCAACGTATATCGACTTAAGACTAAATAGACTGAAAATTCGTTTAAAATGGTACCTTTTTGTGTGGAAATTTGCGTTTTGAAGAAAATAACTTAACATTACGCCTGTATTGCCATGAAGGGTAAGGCAGAGAAGTAAGTATCTAGAGTACGAGAGATAGGGCGAGCCTTTTTTTTTATACCACGACGACGGTGGCAAACAAGCTTACGGCCCGCCTGATGGTAGCGGTGTGAGCCTATTGCCAATCGGGCCAAAAAGCTAGCTCCGAGCTGCTTCTGAGCAATCCTTTCCCCATGCTTAGCAGTGGTGATTCCCACCATTACACCAGCGAGGCTTTTAGCTTGATAAGTGGCCTATTTACAGACGCCAGCACGTCTGTAAATACGGCTACTTATCAAATGCTGTTATGGCTGTTATGGAAATACAAAAACTTTGCATGGACATCTGACTACAGCAATCGCGAATAATGTGCTGTTATGCGATGAAGAATTCCGTCGCATGTCTTCTTCATCAGTTTTCTTCACAAAATGTGGTTGCACCAACATTCAAAAATATGATTGACATCCGCTATCCCCTATACCCATCCCTTTCCCGCACATACCTCGCGAGTGAACAAGAAGATTCGCCCCGCTATTTGTCGCAAAATGACTTCCGGATTGAATCGCATCGCGTGCGCAATGGCGTCGGCCCGCTCCGTTTGAAAATATTGATAACTTTAGATAATTACCGCATTTTTGCATATAATAAGACTTTAAAAAAAAACAGTTTGTGTTTGTGCTTAACGTGTGAGGACAATAGCTTGAAGCCCAACTGCTCCTGAACCTGGAAACAGCACCGGCGACGACACGAACACGTGGCTGGAGTAAAAGGTTTGTGCTTTCCCTCCATAATTATCGGGTTGCATTCTATTGTTTCCACACCCCCCGCAACTCGAAATACCTATCGCCAAAAGCGTTTGTCAATTGTTTTATGATCGCATCGCAAAATACAGTCCATTAAACATAGCCCTTCGCGCCACCAAAATGATACTTTTAAATGAAAATGCTTGATTTGTTACTAAAAATAACCAATAACCAATCTGCTAGTATACCCTATCGAATAAAAAAAGAATTTTGAAAATCGGCTCATAAATGACGGAGTAATGAGGTAACAAACCCTAAAAAAAAATACAACCGAATTGAGAACCTTCTCCTTTTTTTGAAGTCGGTTAAAATAAGGTAGGTAGTTTCAATTGGGAAAATTTGACAGTTTGTGGTAGCTTGATGTGCTGGCGTCTGTACTTTGAAAGTATTTAAAATTAATTTAATTTAACCATTACAAACACAGCGACTCACCTCTTTTTCCACGAAGATGACAGAAAAAATAACTATGAAAATATATGCGAAGTATGCGAAGAGAAAAAATAATTAATTGTATCAACCTATTATAACAGATGGCATGGAATTTTGGTAATAATTACCTCCATTTACTGGAATGTAAAATAATTAATATAATGAGAAATCCACATGTAAATTAAACCGTGTAGCATTCACTGCTTCGTGTCCAATTCCCGGAACTTACATTCATACAATTCGTAATGCATCGAATTCATTTCAATTTTTTATTAACATTTTGTTTTTGCATTCTCCGTCCCATTGTTCGTGAAAATATGAAAAGGTTTTCTCATTTTATATATTGTAACCCGAGAAGAGGGCATTATTAAATCATTTTGAAAAACTTTTTCAATCTATCTGCGAGCATAATGCTAACAAAACTTTACCGTTTGTTTAATATCTTAAAGTGCTTATAAACGGACAAAGCAACACTGGCAACACTTTTAGGTGTGACCCAGCTATGCAGGCAACATTTTTATTGGATAAAATGTATTGCCCCGTTGTACATAAACATTTGTAGAGCATATAATGTATGGTTCGGCTATACAAGTAACATTATTCAAGAATAAAGTATAGCGCAGCAGCATAGGCAACATTACTAAAACATAAAATGTACCGTACCGCTAGGCTATTTATTAATTTATCAGCCCCTGAGCGGAAGCCGGCTTCCGCCAACAATATGTAATTTAATTGTGTGTGGAATTCCGGTAGTTGACGAGTTAAGGAAAAAACTGTATAGTTCGGCAATACCGGCAACATTTTAATCTCAAAAAACGTATGGTGCGGCAAAAAATCCACACCCGTATGATCAGTTGCATTTGCTTTTACATAGACATCAGTGGTTTACGACATAGTTCAAAAAGCAGTGTGTGCTTGAGTCAGTATCAAATTTTGTTGCAATGTTTTGAGGAATGTCGGCCAACACTTGAAATAATCGTTCCTGATCGTTGTGGTTACCGGACCATGGTTAAATTACAAGAAGTAGTATAATTAACCGGACTAAAAAAAAATATCTTCCTGTTAACAGTATTACGGAATAATATTTTATTTGTTGTGAGTGCTGAGAAAAATAAAACCTAGATATTTATGACTTAATATCTTGGTTTGCGCCTATTTATCAATAACTAAAAGAATTTACATAAAATCTTTTTTTTTTTTTTGTATTTAGTGTGGGTTGTGAGTTCGTACGTTTCCCGCCTATATATATGCTCTACGTGAACGTGAACCCACTCTAGACACAAGCACATAAAAAAGAAAGAAAAAGCATTTATTTGGCCCAAAAGGCAAAAAGGCGATAAAATTAACCCGAGTATGCAATTGATGCTTACGCCCGAGATAAATACTCTGCTTTACATATCGATTGTGAGGTAAGTAAACAACAAGACAGCAGGTTTCAATGAACATTTATTAAGAAGAAAAAAATGTGTATTTAATTAAAAATAATTATTTTCGCGATGCTTTCGCGCCTACTAGTAGACTGCCTTTTTTTTTCACGCACGCAAGCGCGTCAAATCTTGCTGGCCAGTTTGATTTTTAAATCGATTCCATCTAACATACGATGTGGAAACAAATAGTTCCATATTTAAAATAAAATCCTTATAAATAGTAGATTGTTTATCTAGGGAGCAAACAACTATTTTAAAGGCGAGAGTGTTTTTTTAATCCAGAGCGGAGCGAAGGATTCTAGAGTAGAATCCCGAGCGGAGCGAGGGATTCTTAAGTAGAATCCTGAGCGCAGCAAGGGATTAAAAGTATGTCACTCGAGCTTAAAATAGTGTTGCTCCCGAGGTGGACACTCTACTTTTTATCACCCTCTATGAGAAAATAAGTAAGTGCAACTTATGAAAAAGAATTTATTTACGTATGTACAATTCAGAACCATAAGACATAAAAATAATATAAATAATTAGAGGCTGATGTTTATATTTGAACAATTATGGAAGTGTATCGTAACAATTTTTGCTCTTCTTGCATTTTTCCAAAGGATGAAATTGTTGTATGCTGTGACATATTGTTCACGGGATTTTGTAGGTAAAAGACTTTCCATCACATTTTTAGCGTCCGATACAATATTCTCTGGAGTCAATATAATACTTTCACTTGAGGAAGACGCACTCATTTTTTATAATTCTAAAATCTGAATATGAATCAACTACGAACGAAAGCAGATTGCATTTAATTTCGCGCGTTGTTTATTTTTCATCAACTTTTTTTAAATTTGGCGCGCTCGCAGTTTTTCAGCCAGTCACATATTCAATACATTGTTCTCGCATGGTTTGTGATTAACCTCTTTGCTGATTGAAACATTTACAAACAATATCCACATTCCAAATTCAAATCAATTTTGGTCCCTAGGGATTAATGAGCTATTTTGGTCCCTGTTGACGAGGAATAAACTAGCTCTTTTCGAATAGATGTGATAAAAATAAATTGTCTAGATTCCGATTCGAGTAATTAATCGATACCGAGAAAAAAAAAATTAACTTTTTAAAAATATTCTTCGTGCAGTATGAGTATGACAGTTCTTTTTTCAAATTCCAAAACCTATGCTGTAATGATAGTCATACACCCCGGCATTCAGGGGTGTAAGGGTGTACTTACAGAGCAAGAGATATGTAAAAGAAATTAAACAATCGAAATAGAAACATAACAGGACAAAAATTGTGTGTGAATTGTGTGCGTATTTAGCTTAAGGCTACTTCTACATGGCGCATGTAGCTTGCGCATATTGAGGCACTTGCGCAGGTTGTATGCATCGTAAACTGAACCGTTTAAACACATGTGTGGGTCTAGCGACTCAACTAACCCGCGTACTCAGTGGCGCGCACGCGGGATACTAGCGCATGTAGTTTTTGACCACGAGCAAATAACTTGAGCGTACCGCTTGCGCAAGTAGCCCAGGTATTTACTTGCTCCAGTTATTTGCATTAGAAAGAAAGAAAGAAAGAAAGAAAGAAAGAAAGAAAGAAAGAAAGAAAGAAAGAAAGAAAGAAAGAAAGAAAGAAAGAAAGAAAGAGAAAGAAAGAAAGAAAGAAAGAAAGAAAGAAAGAAAGAAAGAAAGAAAGAAAGAAAGAAAGAAAGAAAGAAAGAAAGAAAGAAAGAAAGAAAGAAAGAAAGAAAGAAAGAAAGAAAGAAAGACAGAAAGAAAGAAAGAAAGAAAGAAAGAAAGAAATAAAGAAAGAAAGAAAGAAAGAAAGAAAGAAAGAAAGAAAGAAAGAAAGAAAATTGTGTTTATTTGGCAAAAAATCTTTAAAAAATGACAAAACAGATTCAATATAATTCAAATTAGTAATGCTAAAAGGGCCTCAGCTCAGCATAATGCCAGATGGCAACACAAGGTGCACCACCTGACGCTGATTTTCAGCTGCTGCACACGAGTGCCATACGCTCGAAAATGTAAACAAACACATTTTAAAATTCTAAAATAGTTTGCAAAAAATAAAATAAAAAACCTACTAAAATAAAATGTTGCGACTCTAATGAAAAAGAACAAAATGCCAATAATAATTATAACAGTAAGAAAGGTAAATCAACAACAACAAAAATAAAATGCCAAAAATACTTTAAAAGTGATACACTAGAAACAATTATACAAAGTTAAAATGACTGAACATTTAAAATGACTGATCATTATGTACAAGTACAAGCGTGTAACTTGAACAAGTAGCTTGCGCATATTACTCACGCGTGTAACCCGCATCTTTACTTGTTCCAGCTACATCCACCGTATAGAAACACCCTAAGACTACTAATAATGTGCAACCCACATTGCTATTAAGCTTTTTTTAAAAAAAATCCGTGGCTCAGTGGTCGAGACGTCGTGTTAACTGTACTACCGCATATAATTTCAACCATGGTCCGATTACTAGACTATCACAACTGTACCATGGGCAAGAAACGGAAATAATATTCTGGAGATGTGTTGCAGTTGCACCAAGAAATTATATACCAAATGTGTCCTGATCAAGAGCACCTCTAGATACGTTGTCACCTTCACAAAGGATCGGATACACAAAATGAGGATTTCCTTAACCCATGACTGACCGCAGAACGATCTGACAGCCTTTGGTATGGTTTCCGACACATGTCTATCCAGAGCACGAAACAACGCTGTATGAACAGTGAAATTTTGGAACTAATTGCTGATATTTCAACCCGACGATCTGTCTGTATCGGTAATTGGTAGAAGTTTGAAGAAGTGGTTTGTTTGTGAAACAATGTTTAGGTTACTAAAACGGGTTGAACCAGGGTAGATCTTAAGACCTTCCCGTATAAAATAAATAAATATTCCACAACTTTTCACACAACGCAATTTAGTCCCAAGTTAAGCTTGAGAGCTTGTGTTATGGGTACTAAACAGCTGATAAACATACTTATATATTTCTAGATACATGTAACATATTATAGATAAATTACCCGTAATTTTCCGTATATTCAAGATGTTCCGATTCCAATCAATTTTTTTTATTATGTGCAAGATTTCGCTCTCAGGTTACTTTACAATTCGGCCGGCCGATTCAGACAATATCACACCGTTAAAATTGAAGTGAAGTCAACTATCAATGCCTAGCATCAGTAGTATGGAATGAGAACGCAATTTGCCTTAACTTTACCTAAATTTTCACAAGGTGATTTTAACAGAATCGCACCGCAGGTCTAGAGGACTGCTGATAAGAAAAAAGTCTTGTCGTGTAGTAGGATACATTAAGCTGGAAAGTAAAGTAAAAAGCCATAAATTTATGTAATGACGATGCAATTTATTAATTACATTATACAGTAAGTGTAATAGGGCATCAGAACAAAATAACAGCATATATTAACATCAGCTCCAGCTATTATATTATCAGAAATGTAATTAATATTATAATTACAGCGCCAGTCACGCGATATGCGCCATCTTTAAAGTATAATAGAGTTAACGTAATTCAACTAATGTTTTATTTTTTTAATTATAATACGAAAAATAAAAAGGTTAAATTAGTTTCAAATTGTTAATTCAGTGTAAAAATTCAGATAAATTGCCACTCCTTTATTATAGTCAGTATTAGGTATAATATTAAAGAGTTTCGATTTTAGAGTGAGCATTTTTTTGTAATAAAAAGGCTCAAAACTAATTTCAGTCGTGATAGAATTTGAACTTTATATATACGGCATTGAGTTTGAATTCAATCGTAATAAAACTCGAAATACAAAAACTGGCTTGAAGGTAAGTTAGGATTATGTCAGAAATTGTTTTGTAATGCGACAGTAAACGTCTTAACATTTAACATTAAGTAGACGGGGGATCAATAAGGGTCGTTAAGTCCTTCCGAGTCTTGCTCACATCGTAAAACCTTCGCCGGGGCGATGCATGCCTCCGAGATCTCAGGATAATGTTCTTTAGGGAAATGTTTACGTCGCGTTACTTTACATCAAGCGCTATTTAAACATTTACTGTACAGTGAATTAGCTCGCATTAGATAAATTTTCTTTGAAATAAGTGGTCGATTTTACTTGAAAACTGATGCGTAATTATACACCACTATTTTTAACCTGTACAAAAAAATGGGCTGTATCCGTACCTGTTACTGATTATATTTACGTAATCAAAAGTAAAAAAAACGAAATTCAATTTTGAAATATGCCACTATTTAGTTAAACTTAAATAACGAAAACAGCTGCTGGAGGCGGGGCATGCTTGAGCGAGATCACGCGAACGTGAGCGAGAGATGACGATTAATGAACACTACTATGTCATGATTAGCCTGTATCATATTTCCATTAATTTTGTGACTCTTTGGGATATAAACAAACGCTAATAATTATAATGATTTCGCGCCAAACGGAAATACCAAAATAGTGCATTCGCGCGCCTCCCGCTCCACTCGCGGCGTTCCCGCTCTACGCCCGCGCGCACCACGCCGCTCAGTCTCACGGCTCTTTAGTCCGGCTCGCATCGCAGACGCATACGGTCACGTTACGTAGTCGTCTACCGTCATAAACCGTTCATTTTTCACTGATCTGTTCAGAAACATCGGAAAACTTCCTCTGTCGGCAACGACAACCAATAGACCCAAACCAATAATAACTACAACTACTTTTTAAGTAGCAAGTCTCTACTGTGATATTATTTCAACATTTCGTGTTCGATAGAATTAAAATTACAACATGTATATATAACCTAACCTAACTGACCATACCTATCCTATAGCTAACCTAACTACCTTACTAAAATGCACTGATTTAAAAAATACTAAATTCATCATTTTAATCAGAACTATTGCCTCTATGTTACATACAATTTATACCTATAGTTTTCCCGGTCTACTTTAATTAAAGTCCTAACAGTAAAATAAGTTCTATTTGCAAAGAATCATTAAAGTTCCTCTCTGTCGTCATTGTTAATTACGTAATTTGATTTTTGAAATACTTATAAGACTTTTTTATGCTACATTAAACCAGATTAAACCTCTTAGTTCAGTAACAAAATAAATTTCAGAACGTAGGTGCGTATTATAAATTGACAACCTTACCTTCTTGGGTTTAGCTTAAGACTTGTCAATTTCAAATTTTCACCTGTTAAATGCCTGTTAATGAACTGGGAAGTTTGACTCCTGTCATGTCATCCAAGATGGCGCTGCGTTTGAAAAATGTTTGAGACAACCGATATTCTTGATATTTATTTTTTCGAGGACTTTTCATGTTTTTTATTAAAAATTATGCTATATGCTATTCCGGACAAAGACAAATCCAAAAAGACCAAAATCATTCACATTGATCCAGCCGTTCTTGAGTTATAAATGGTGTAACTAACACGACTTTCTTTTATATATATAGATTAGTTTTGTGAACGAATTTTTATTTACTGTTAAGAAGTATAAACTTCACTGGTGCGCCGGGCCTGAAACCAACTAATTAGAACATTACATTAAATGTATCTAACAACAGACTTTAATCAAATTGTATTTACACTCCTTTAGTGGTGGCAGTTAAACTAGAGGTATCTCACTAAAGGAATAGCACCAACGCATCCAATTTAAACTGTTGCGTTATGTCCAATTAAGCGAATAACTACAGCACTATGAATGTTTGTGAGATACCTACTTATTTTACGGTTGTTACTATATAAGTCCAAAACAATACAACTTACTTATGTTGCCAGTCTTCTGGGCACGTTTCCTGATGACAGCGATGAGGAGGAGTACTTTGACGCCTGAGTGTTCCGATTTTGTTTTTTTTTTTTCTAGAAGAGCAGTTTTTGTATTCTTTTTTTCTTTACTATTTAATTTGTAGTTAGTTTAAGTGTACATATTTTTATTTTTATTAGTTTTATTATTGTATTTTAGATGTTACTTAACTTACTTAAGGGCAACCCTGTAATTAAAACGGTCAAAATCTAGCCACAATCTCATCTCACAATTAATTAATTATAGGCGTATTTTCTACAGAGAAAAATTCTTAGTTGGTAAATATGTATGTAGGAACTATCTTCGGAACTCCACACTCTATTACAAAATTTTACTTATAGAAAGCAACACTATAGATAATAATTATAATAATAATGTTAGGTTTCTTTCACGCAAACGAACGTGCGGGCAAAAGCCAGGCATCGACAAAAAGTAATAGACAATAATCAAATGTCTGCATCTAACCTTATAATGCTTTAGAGTCTAGTGGTTTCATGAACTATTTACGAGCTTAACTCATGAGCTCACACACAACAGCTCTGCGGCAGCTAGTTGACTAATGACATTAAAATTGAAAGGCCACCAGATTAATTAAACTATGATATGCTGAGGGTTGAGAATTGAACAACAGAATAGTTTTACAACATCCGAAAATACATAATATGTTTACTTTGTTTGATAGTTTGAAAAAGATAATGGTGCGATGGTGTGTGTGTGTGTGATGTGATGGTGTATTGGAAATGGTTATATGCGCTAATAACATCATTGGACAGGTAAACAAATGGAATCGTAAATAAACATATATAAATGAAGGATGAATAAAAGGCGACTAACGTAAGATACCTATTTACAAGGCAGATGTAAGTGAGAACATCGGGAGGAGACACCCTAGAAGGACATACATAGACCATGGTATGTATGACAACATGTATGAATATACTGCCTACGACCGCCATGGGAAAAAGGCTTGAGTTTATGTATGTATGTAAATGAAGGACTGGTATGTTTGCTTGTAATAAACATATATATATATGCACGCCTTTTTCCCTTGGGGGTAGGCAGAAACTACAGAGCACCATCTGCTTCGATTCTTGCATACTTCAGAAGCTTCGTTTACATTGTACATTAATACAAATGTCGCCATACACACATGCTTGTAATATCTTCACGGCAAATCGGCTGACTGGTTCTTGAGCAAGAAAAATGGTTTACTGTTAAAATAAAATACCCTTTAATAAACGTGAATACAGTCGCTGGCCAAGCGTTAACATGAAAAATGAGCCATATTGCACCTATTTCTCGTATACAGGGCAGCTTATTAAAATTATGAACAAATAAACACACTGTGCCTGCCGTACCGAAAATAACGTTTTTAATTAAAAAATAAACTGTAAAGAGTCATAAAAAAGAGTATTAAACACCGCACAAATGGCTTCGCGGACGAAATTGTTAAATAATATTTTATGTCCACATAAAGGACTGTTGCTTTGTTTATCGCGATTTTGGGACCATAGTATTTTTTTTAATGTTGGTAGATGATCTCCTATCCCCCATTCATAAAGCGTGGGTCTCTAAATTGGATGTAAGTATCATACTTCGTTTCAGCAGGCCTAGCCAAGTTACAAATTCTATTTCTATCATCGTAATCGTTATGACGACAATAGAAAGAAAATGGCGGATATGGAATCATCTGTTTGTCAACTGTCAAGTGTGATGTTGTTGATTTTCTTGGATTTTGAAATAAAGTTTTAAAATGCATACTTTAAATATGTTGTGGTGCGCTCATAACGAAGAAGTGCTGTTAAGACGCTGGAGAAGAGAACTATATCGGCAGTGCGTGGAAACTATAGAAGAAATGTCGGACACTTTGTTTATCCAGCGATTTCGATTAAATAAAGCAAAGAGATTTAGGTATTGAATGTCTTTGAAATAAAGAGACTTTCGAAGCCTTAGTTCAAAACCTACGAGGGAAAACTTCTTTGAAAGGGTCCAACGAGATTCCATTGGAAGTCAAGGTAATTAAGTTCATAATGTGCATACATTTATTACATTATTTATCATTTGATTTATTTTTTGTTTGTCTTCGATCACTGTGTTGTGCGCTCTTAGTTTCTTGGCCACAGGATCTTATCAACGAATTGTTGGTATCACTCACCACCTTACTCAACGCACAACTAGTCGCTGCATCAGACAAGTTGTTCATGCATTGAATCACCAAAATATCATGGCGAAATAGATTGTCTTTCCGAGTAGGTACAAGACAAGACCGAGGACTAATAATTAATTTGAATAAAAGACTTGTGATTTTGATTCTGTTCAGGTAGGTATAATAGTATTAAAACATTCCTTAATTTCAGTTTTATTTTACAGATTTGTGACAGTTATCTTTATATTATTATCAATGTGAATGCAAAGTTTTGTGGAGCTACACATGATTCACGTGGTCATCGAGTAGAGTTGAATCATATACTTATGCGTGAATTTCATCAAAATAAAGAACGAGTATGGTTATTAGGTACCTAAATGTTTACGAAATCATAAAAATTAAGTTAATTAGTAGGAATGTCTGTTTGTTTCTTCTACATAAATAAATATTTCAGGTGACTCTGGGTATCCACAACGCCCTTGGCTAATGACTCCCATCCTCAATGCAGTTCAAGGTTCCAGAGAAGAACAATATAATTACTCAAAAGCATGTGCAAGCGCGTAACAGCATTGAGCACTGTTTTGGATTACTGAAAGCTCGGTGGAGTTGTTTGCTTAGAGACGGGGTACTGCACTATCATCCCTTTGTAATTAGCAAAATAACAACAGCATGTTGTGTGCTACACAAGATTGCGATGAAAGCTCGTTTACCACAACCAGTTCCAACTTTGCATGAAGATGGACATAACATAAGCATGCAAACATCCACCGCCATTTCTGGAGGTAGCCAAAATGAGCTAATTTAAGGCAGAGCCATGCTGAATTGTTTATTGCATCGGATAAAAAAACAGTGATTGGGTAATCTTATGTAGGTATTATTACTCTAAGCGAAATCTTTGGATCCTTTTTCAAGAAAATTGCGCGCAAGGAAGATTGTGTGATAGTTTATGGGGAGGAGAAGTGTAGAAACCTAATATTTTTATAGGTTTATGTTAGAAATACATTCAATTTAAATTAAATTAAACTCATTGCTTACGTACATTTTAGACGTTTAGCAATTCTGCCAACATCAAGTTTATAACGTAACCATAGTGATCACCCTTCGAAAATAAACAAAAAATTACAGCATTTTAGTGAAATACAATTCTGTAAGCTGTCATTGTCATGCAAAAGCAAAGCAAAGTTGTAATTTTCTAATAAATTTAAAAAAGTTTAGCTATATGAGGTTCTACCTATACTCATATATTTATACACTAATGTAATACGGTCTACTTTCGACCACATGTAAACTTGTCTGTTCGGTTCTTTTTTTGTTTTCTATCATCTTTTTAAACACAAATAAACATTATTCTATTCTGTGTACCTATATTGATCAACCATAAAAATTAAACACATAACTATGTTTCAAATGTTGTTTGTTTATTTACTAGAAACCAAATTAATAATTTAAATCATATTTTAATCAACATGTTGTATGTTGATTTAAATATGATTTACATCCCCAGGTAGTATATCGGTTGAAGGTAGGGAAGTTGTAGATCGCAACTGGGGTAAAATTTTTACCAAACTATCTGATACCCCAGCCAAACGATACATAATTTGGTTTCATAATTTTTTAATTTAATTTAATTTCATTCATAATTTTATAGTTATTATACGTAAAACGATAGTAAAGGGAAGATTTACCTTAATTCCAAATTAATTTCGACGCTAAAATAACAAATTCAAATCGTATACTAGTTTCACCAGCGTACGAAGTATACAGCCGCATTTTTGCATTGCGCTCGCCATAGACAATGTTTTTTTCTATCTTCGCTATGAAATGAGCGATTGACGCAGTGTGTCAACTTGGCAACCAACGCCAATGTTTCTCTTTCTATTATCGCCCTAACGAGTAGAATTTGTAATATGACTTAAAATGTGACAGTTGATAAACAGCTGATCCCATATACGCCATTTTCTTTCTATCATAGAAATAGAATAGAAATAGAATTTGTAACTTGGCTAGGCCTGCAGGCCATCCGCCCGTTCAATAATCAGGCTATTCCAGCCTTGTAGACTACGTCGAGTCACTGACAAGTGACTCACCAACTTGTTGACTGGTACAACATTGACGTCCGTTCACATACATAAGACTGGACAACTACGGTTAAGTAGATACGGTGAAACAGTTTAAATCATCATCTGCCTATATTTCCCACTATGTCAGGGTCCAGTCAGCAGATCCAGCTGAATATGATTATATAACATGGAGGGTGAATCTGACCATTACCCAGACTAAAAAGTACATTCAAATACATACCTACATACATAAAACTCACGCCTTTTTCCCATGGGGGTAGGCACAAACTACAGAGCGCCCTAAGCAACGATTCTTACATACTCCTTTTGCTCCGTTCACATTCATACATGTTGTCATACACACGCCGGTTGAGAGTACCACCTGACCTTTCTGAAGAACCTCACCAATAAGGTCTATGTATGTCCTTCTAGGGCGTCCCCTCCCGGCGTTCCCATTTACATTTGCCTTATAAATATATTTCGTTATTCGCCTTTAATTAATTCTTTCAACGTGACCAAACCATCTAAGCATACTCTTTTAAATTTTTGTTACTACATCTTTTAAACCTCAGCGTTGCTTTATCACATTATTCCGCAATCTGTCATTCATTAGTACACCACACATACTTCGCAAGGAACGCATTTCTACAGCATTTATTCTACTTTCATGTCTCTTTTGCCACGCCTAACATTCATTTCAATACGTTAGTGCTAACCTGGTGTTTTTATAGTGTTTTTATGCCGTTTGAGTTGTCTTCACATGTCGTCGAGAAACATCTATTAGGCATGCCGGTTTCCTTACGATGTTTTCTTTCACCGTTCTTGAAGCAAGTGATAACTATACAATACGCATTTAAATCTGGAAAGTCAGAGTTGCGTGCCTTGGGTTCGAACTCGTCCCACTTGGAGCTAAACCTTAATAAAATGTGAGTGTCTTTAAATGTGTTTTGTGTTAAATATTTATTTACTTGTGAGTAATAAACAATTTCATGTAATTTTTTATTTTTTTTTTATTTTTTAAACCTCTTAAAAAAGTCTAAATCAGTTGAGAAGAAATAAAGTCAAGATCCGTAACCAAAGAGTTCCGATAAAATTGTACTTTGTCATGTTTTTATTGATCTTGTAGAAAGGGTCTGGGGTCCAAGAGGAAAGTTTTACCACTAAACTTAAGTATATCTTTGACAAATCCCTTTGTATGCCCTCTTGACCTACAATCGAGAGGAATCAAATCTGATTACAAGAATTCCGAGTCCAATGTACAAAAGTGTTATGTTGGGTGTTACAATAGACTTGTAAATTGTCCCCCTAACCTAGTTTAGGAGTAGTCAGAATAATAAAACATTAAGTAAAGCTCATACTTTCTAAAAGCTTGACCGTAGTTATTAAACTTGATATTTGGTCTGTCGTAGTAGTATAGTAAATATAAGAAAGTTAAAATCTTAGAAAATTTTAATTAGATTGTTTTTTTTTTAATTTTTTTTTTTTTTTTATACACACATACAGACTTTTAGTATTCAGCAAAAATCCAGAATAAACAAACACATTGAAAATCTAAGAATGGGCATTCGTCATTCTCGCTGAAACTGATACCAGCAGCAGCGCTATTCAGTAAAAATCAACACCGCGTGAAAATGTAGGTGAAGTGAAGGCGAATTGGGCTGTCATTCCATACTAATGCCACAGTCTAAAAACCTGCAGTCGTCTGGGTCGACAGGGCAATCGTGCGGGGTGTGAGGGGCGAGACGCGGGAAAGCCACTCCCGAACTGTGGACAAAACGATGTTCGTAGTTCGGGAGGTATTATTCAGGGCTAACGCGTGTAGACGTTGTCGGCATTTTTACAGAGATCAAAGGCGTCGTCCTACTGTATTAATATTTATACTGTGCTAATGCTAAGCATTGAGAGTTCACTTCACCGTGTTCCACGGGGTGACTTTTACTGCATCGACCGTCTGTCCTACGAACATGAATCTCATATTCAAATTTTTCGGCGGCCATTACTAATTTATAGGCAATTAAATAGAGTTCAAATGACAGAAGTCCACTGTCAAACATGCGCTGGACGTTACTGAGCTTAAAGTAATAATAAATATAATAAAAGGCTTCAGAGAAAAGAACTCCTACAATGTAAGTGGGACCAGCAGTAGTGCTTTCTGAATCAAAGACCTCCCTTCTCTTTATCCGGCAAGTAGGCAGCTGGTAGCCTTAAACAATACATTATGGGGAATTATAAAACGATCGATTAAAAAAAAGCTTTGCGACTGATGATGACATACTGTATTAATAACTTGAGCGGTATGAATTTGAGTAAGCGAAAAATTAACTAAACTAACGACGAATATTGATTAATAATAAAATCCAGAACAAGTGCCGCGGCAGCGGCCGCCGAGCGCCAGATGCCCCTTTTTTGCAATGCAGTCGCTCAAATATTATGAAGCTGCTCATTTTGCATTTTAAGTAACTCAAATTAATGTTTGTAAGATACTATTCTGTTGATTTTTCGTCACTTACAGTCAGTCGCTCACTTAGTAATTATATAACCCAAATTAATTAATTTTGACACTTAAAATTGTAATTTACAGTCACTCGTTTTATTGCTACCCATACATTATTACCTACGTGCTAACTAAAGGCTTTGAGACGCCATCTTTCTTGCGCGTTAAGGCTACGGAACCTCGTCACACAGAAGACAGTCGCTACTTGTTAGCATGTCAGAGGAGATTGTATACGACTGCATCTCTTGATAGTAATTGCATTATGTCGACGAAGAAAATATTCTATTCGCAAGGTTTTTTACAAAGGGTGGTGGTGTCTAGAAAATTTAAAATTATGTTGTTATGCAAATGTGATTAGCGTGACGCTACAAGGGTGATTTTAATTTAAGATAATATGTTCTCGGTTTTGCGTTTTTTATTCTAAGAGGAAATTGTAATTTTATTAAATACTAGCTTCTGCCCGCGACTTCGTACGCGGATCCTGTTGCTTATGCCAGCGACAACGGGGTCGTCAAAATCGAAGATCTGAAACGTCATGTCGAATTCTAAAAGCCCGGGGACGGGAACACAATGAGATGCGCGAGACGATTCAAGACGTTCCAGATTTTTTATTTTTGTTGGTCAACAGGAAATGCCATCAGACTTAACCACTTTTGCTAAGACGCCATTTCTATAAATATATGGTATATGGTCGCTGGGCTTTGGAGTTCCACAACAGTTATGATCTTTAATCATTTAGCACCTTTGGAACATTGGGAAAGATTTGACCTCTATTTAGGCGTGGTTATAGTTTTATTGTGAAGATACTTGATCAATTAAAATCTAAGTGGCTGCTTCCCTGCGTTATCGGGTAGACTACCGTGTCACGAAAATAAATCGAAAAGGAAATTAAACACTCAAATAACATAAGCCCGAAGGCATATTTATTCGATAACCTTCTTCACCGCGTGGAGGTAATCCCAGCTTATGTTATTTAACTATACAGTGAAATTAGTGATAGCTTTGATTTCCATGTCAAATGTTTCTGATCTTCGATTTCATAAGGGAAATGCCTATCAGACCGAACTACTTTTGCTAAGACGTCATTCCTATATGTGTTATGGTGTAGCTGGGCTCTTGGAGTTCCACAACAGGTGCACCAGATCTTCAAATTTAGTCTCACAGCAGAAAACGCTCTTCACGTGGAATAGTTTTTGCAATGGCACCATTTTTAAATCTCTTTTACTTTAGGTGTTCCATTTTCCAAAATAAATTATAGCCTATATGTTGCGTGATATTCACGATCAGCGGTCAGTCGCGCATCTTCTTCCCAAACTTATCTCTAGAGTCGAGGCGTATATACGCTGAAAACTCAAGCGTCATGCTCTTTCCGTGAACGTCTCCAACTCGCGAGACAGTTCATGATGTTCACGATCAGCGGTCAGTCGCGCACATATTCTTCACTGGTCTCTAGAGACCTGGATATAGATGCGTAAATACGCTGAGAATGCAGGCGTGCTTCGCGATCCGAAGAAGTTTCCACGGAGTAAGTTGCAGCCTCATGTTCTCGAACATCATCAAATCTGTCCTAACGCTCTTCGGTAGATTGTTGGGATCTTATGATCTTTAATCATTTAGCACCTTTGGAACATTGGGAAAGATTTGACCTCTATCTAGGCATGGTTATAGTTTTATTGTGAAGAGATACCTGATCAATTAAAATCTAAGTGGTTGCTCCCCTGCGTTACCGGGGAGACTACCGTGTCACGAAGATAAATCAAAAAGGAAATTAAACACTCAAATAACATAAGCCCGAAGGCATACGATAAAAAAATGGGAGTTTTAGCCAGTAGAGTCTAATTTTCAACGATATATCATCGTCATCGAAAATCAGTCCTGAACTGTTCCCGCCGTCACCGCGTAGTACCTCCTACTTATGTTATTTTATAATTATGCAATGAAATTAGTGATAGTTTTAATTTCTATATCAAATGTTTCTGATCTTCGATTTTCATAAGTCAACAGGAAATGCCTATCAGACCGAACAACTTTTGCTAAGACGTCATTCCTATTTGAGTTATGGTGTAGCTGGGCTCATGGAGTTCCACAACAGGTGTTCCAGATCTTCAAATTTATTCTCTCAGCAGAAAATGCTCATAACGTGGAACAATTTTTGCTATGGTACCATTTTTGTATCTCCTATAGTTTAGATGGTCTGTTGCGGTTCTGCATCAGGTGTTCCGGATCTTCAAATTTATTCTCTCAGCAGAAAATGCTCATCACGTGGAACAATTTTTGCTATGGGACCATTTTTGTATCTCCTATAGTTTAGCTGGTCTGTTGCGGTTCTGCATCAGGTGTTCCGGATCTTCAAATTTATTCTCTCAGCAGAAAATGCTCATCACGTGGAACAATTTTTGCTATGGGGTCATTTTTGTATCGCCTATAGTTTAGCTGGTCTGTTGCGGTTCTGCATCAGGTGTTCCGGATCTTCAAATTTATTCTCTCAGCAGAAAATGCTCATCACGTGGAACAAATTTTGCTATGGGACCATTATTGTATCGCCTATAGTTTAGCTGGTCTGTTGCGGTTCTGCATCAGGTGTTCCAGTTTCCAAGATAAATTATAGCCTATGTGTTGACCAGACTTAATATCTATACAACAAAAAAAAAATCATTCAAATCCGTCCAGTAGTTCCGAAGATTAGCGTGTGCAAACAAACAGACAAACAGACAATCAGACAAACAGACAAACAGACAGACTTTTTTTTTTGGATTCGTGCTCTATTACTGTTTCTAAACCCCCCTCAATTATTATTTTTTAAATATATTCAATGTACAGACACAGTTTTTTTACAGTCTTATTATATGTATAGATTACTATTTACAACTAATATTACTGAACAAATTACACAAATTTCACACAATGGCAACGCCACCTAGTCCCAAGCTAAGCACAGCTTGTGTTGCTGGTACTAAACAACTGATAAACATACTTAGGTATAGATTACAAAATACATAATATAATACTAGCAGACGTCCCGCGGTTTCACCCGCGTAGGTCCCGTTCCCGTAGGAATACAGGGATAAAAAGTAGCCTATGTGTTATTCCAAGGTGACAGCTAACTCCATACCAAATTTTATTAAAATCCATTTAGTAGTTTTTACGTGAAAGAGTAACAAACATTCATCCATCCATCCATTCATACTCACAAACATTCGCGTTTATAATATTAGTAGAACAGATAAGTTACACCCAGTCACAGAACAAATGATCATGCTCATCACACAAATATTTGTCCTGGGTGGGAATAGAACCCACGACCTCCGGCATATCAGTCAGGACCACTTACTTCTAAACCAACAGGCCAATATAATAAATAAACATTTTAGACAATAAAAACTGCTATACTGTGATAGGTGCACACGTCAACACATTAAAGTATACATTTCCAGTTTACGCTGACCTCGTCATTGTACGGAAATTCTATGCAATTCGAGATCAGCTTAAACTGGACATTTATAGCTTGATGTGTAGTCGTGTGTACAAGTTGATATAAATAAAGTTAATAAAGTTGATATAATAAATTACAGCTGATAATTAGATGTTTGTATTGATTAAGTAAAGAAAATTATAAGAAAAAGTAATAGTCATGAAATTTATAAAAATAAAAATGAAAAAGTAATAACGGTTTTAGAGAAAAAGCAAACAAAAATAAGTTTTATTATATCACATGTACAGACGCCAGCACATCAACCTGCCCCAAAATGTAAACTTTCGCAATTGAATATGAGCCTTATTATGTTTAAAATAAAGTTGAAAACCTATCAAAGAAATTTGACACATTGGGGTAGGTGATGTGCCCGGCGTATGTAGGTCCTACCTACTCTTCTTTTAGTATTAGCTGAGCCGCTATCCTTGCCACTCGTGCGCATTACTAGATACCTACGTCGATTTATGAATCTTCCGCGATAAAGACGCTTAATAAATTTTATTGTCCTTAATGTTTGTGTAATAGACTAGGATAATAATTAATTAGATACCTACGGTATGTAATAAATACGCTTTGATTTATTTTAGTTCGTTTAAATTAGCAGGTAGGATGCTTAAGTTGTGTTATTAGTGTTTTGTGTAAAGTTGTGATTGTGAATTTGTGATGGTAGAAACACAAATACAATGAAGTAATATAATGGCTGATAAGGGTGAATAATAAGTGATGAGTGATTACGCATCCTTGTGCTGCGCTCGCACCGTGATTAAAATGTGGGTAGTTGCTTGGTTCGGTTAATTTAATTTGACATTATACTGTCAAAGGATCCAACAAACGCGCGTTTCAGTGTTGCCAGCGTGCGAAGTGCGGCGTGGCTCCGAGTATAACGTAAGTACCTAATTCATTAATCTGTACAGAGAGTGATACCAATTTTATTAAGATGTATAATTGTCGATTATTTTCTAGTCTTCAAGTATTTATTGCAATCCATAATGTACATATTACAGGTGGTAGGTTAAACAGTTTCAGTAACAATTCTGGACCCTCTCAGGCACAGCAAAATTTAAATGTGTAGGAGAGCGGAAGAGCATTATTTTTGTTACAACTGTCAATACGAGTAGCTTTTCCCGTGTGTTGTATTACTTCATTAAACCCCAAGAGGGCAACGGTGTCCGCGCTGTCATTGTCTTTCTATTGTGTCTCTAATTGACACGATTGAAAAGTTAAAGTCGCCGTTATTGTAGCAGCACGTCGTATACTCTTTATTTATCATCATATTCATAAAAACTTACTTACTTTAAATAATAACACACAGAAGCCGTGTTTAGTACAAAACACAGGCGAAATCACGTGTCCACTTTATTATCTGCCGAGCCGAATGTGGTTTCTCGCGAACTGTATTCGATAGAACGTGACTAGTACCCACTGACACGGCTAGCCGAGCAAAGAAGCCAATTTTGGCTCAGTTTTAGTTGCCTCACTTCTTGCGAAGAATGTGTGGTGTAGTCAATGATATTATAAGTAAATGAAAGGTGCAGATAGGTTACCTAAACAACACTTGATCTTCAAAAGCGGCACACTAACGTACGCCCGTGTCCGTTGACGGCCCGACGCGACACTGAGTGCTAATTAGCCACATTTTAACATGTCGCTTGCTGAGCTTACACCTATCTACACCTTTTTACTTATAATCATTGGGAGTATTATTTTTTTTATTACTGATAGCCACGCGTTTGACCACTGTCTTACCTGATGGTAAGCGATGATGTGGTCAACGATGAAGCACGCTTGCCTAGAAGCAACCTGTGCACTCTTGACTTGAAGACCCCTAGGTTGTAGCTATCAGGAAACACTGACACAGGCAGGGAATTCCACTCTTTAGCTGTTCGCACAATGAATGTAATTATAAATGTTAATTGAGGAATGATGTGTTAATGAATCGTCCAGCAGGGTCATTGCGTATCTTCTTGATAGTTCATAATTATAAAATCACTGAGCAGTGTTCAACGTTTAACTGTCAAACTGCTAGTATCGTAATGGCATTCATCTGTGTTTACTAAGAAAAACGTCATGCGTACTCGCAGAGATGTGACAAAGCGCGCCGTACCCCGTCTGATAGTCGCCGTCTTAAGTGCTATACCATCTTTTTTATAAATTCTCAGTTGTCATCTAAGTTCAGTCTGCAACTGGACGCCAGTTAGACACTGGCAATGAAAACTTAACCAATAGTCCGCTGGTTTAAAAGATGTAGTGAGAAAAAACGAACGGAGAATTCTTAGATGATTTGGTCTCGTTGAGAGGCTGAATGAGAGGCAACTTATACTAGCCGCTAGTTAAATAAAATAATATATATACAGGGTGTAAAAATACCAATCACATAGCCGATAACCACACATTCTGTACATATACACACATCAAAAGTGTCTAGGGATCAACATATATTTTTGCAATAACTTTTCTCCTGATTGATATTAATTAAAATTTTCTTTAAGGATTCATCAAATAAAGTGTTTTCGTTTTTGTAACGATAAACCAAGTCACCTTTGCATTAATAAAGAAATTTGCCATTTTCCTAATAAAGGGATTTTTGACATTTGAACCACTAACATTAAAGTTCGAAAAAAAGACTGAAATAACAGTTTTCTTTAAAACTTTATTGTGTAACTTAAACAATTAATAATCCGTGTTTCTACCGCGAACACTAACAACACAAGAACATCGGTTTGGCATACTCAAAATGAGTTCATCCAAATCACGCTGTGGAATGGCCGCCCATGTTCGTTGCAACAACAAAAAAAGGTCTTCTTGCGACTGGATACCCTCCATATTCGGCAGAGCTCTTCTCTGTAGCATATCCCATGCATGCTCAATCGGGTTCAAGTCTGGCGACTGAGCAGGCCAGGGCAGGACATTGATGTTAGCTGCGGCGAGAGTCTGTCTTACAACTCTTGCGGTGTGCGGTCGTGCATTATCATGCATTAACTGAAATAAGGGACCGATTTGCACTTGTAGAGGAACGATGACGTCTGATACAATCGTCTCAGCATAAATTTGAGCGTTGAGGTTGCCTATGATCCAAATCAACTCAGTTCTTCCGCCGATCCAAATACCCGCCCATACCATGATGGTTCCACCACTATAAGCATGGACTTCCTGGCAGGATTTTAATCGCTGTTGGCGTCCAGGGGTTCTCCAGTGTCGTATACGTCTTGTATCCGGTCTCATACCAAAACGAGACTCATCAGAAAAGCACACGAAACGCCATTGTTCTTCTGCCCAATTTCTGTGTTCAAGAGCCCATTGATATCGAATCCTACGATTGTGCATTGCTATAGGTGGTACCCGTAGCGGTCTTCGGGAATGAAGGTTCACTTCATGCAAGCGGTTTCTGACTGTTTGGTCGCTAATTAAGTTCCCTGAAGAGTGATGAAGCCTCACGAGTTGTAAGACAGACTCTCGCCGCAGCTAACATCAATGTCCTGCCCTGGCCTGCTCAGTCGCCAGACTTGAACCCGATTGAGCATGCATGGGATATGCTACAGAGAAGAGCTCTGCCGAATATGGAGGGTATCCAGTCGCAAGAAGACCTTTTTTTGTTGTTGCAACGAACATGGGCGGCCATTCCACAGCGTGATTTGGATGAACTCATTTTGAGTATGCCAAACCGATGTTCTTGTGTTGTTAGTGTTCGCGGTAGAAACACGGATTATTAATTGTTTAAGTTACACAATAAAGTTTTAAAGAAAACTGTTATTTCAGTCTTTTTTTCGAACTTTAATGTTAGTGGTTCAAATGTCAAAAATCCCTTTATTAGGAAAATGGCAAATTTCTTTATTAATGCAAAGGTGTCTTGGTTTATCGTTACTGTGACAAACGAAAACACTTTATTTGATGAATCCTTAAAGAAAATTTTAATTAATATCAATCAGGAGAAAAGTTATTGCAAAAATATATGTTGATCCCTAGACACTTTTGATGTGTGTAATTAAGAAGCCCGCCTGCCTGCCTTATGATTCTGTACCTTTATATTCTTAAGACCATTGATGTACATACATTGTGGAACGCAATAAATATTGAGTATTGAGTATTGAAGCTTTAACCAAAAAATAATGCTGGGAAAATACTTTTTTTTTCATCTTTAAAAAAGAGATGTTTTTTATTGCGCGCATTGCATAACGCGACAACGCAACGCAACTTTCGATCAGCTGAGCGTATGGCCACTCGCGCTTGGTCGTTGACCCGACCGGCCCGCTTGTTTAGTATCCATTGCATTTTTGTAACTTCAAATGCGTAATTTGTTTTGAAAAATCGATAATTTTGGTAATGTTCGTTCGGAAGAAAGTTTACTAATGATACTTGGAAACAATTTTGAAAAATAATATTGCATTTTGAGCTTCAATATCTCCAAAACACCCAGCAATTCCCAGGTATGTTCTAGAAGAAAAAAACTATCCCAGTGATGGGTAGAATATGTAGTTTTCGTTTACGTTAAGGGTCTTTTTATACCCTGTATAGGATGAATGTAGGGACCTTTTAAATATTCTGATTTTAATCCCGAGTAAAATTATTATATTTCAAAGCGAGGTCACAATGTACACGTATGTAACTTGAGCGTCCCGAATAACAACACCATTACGCTTGTAATTACAAAAGTCCCATGTTTAATTATAAATACCGCTATAAATCACCATTTGGATAAATTTCTCATTGTAATCAAGCCCTTAGGGGTATAAGAATGTAGGTCATTTGATAGTTTTGTTATTGTTACGAGTAAGTACCTACATAAATGATATTGGATAGTCAGTTAGTCATCATGTCGTTGGTTTTGTGGTCGAAAACACCGCTGCTCCAATCACCAATGCTCTAAATTATATTTTTTGTTTGCGATATAGCTTTTGAAGTTGTAGGTAAGTACTTCAGTGGTTGGGCCTAAACAAACTTTTCGATGTTTACTTTTAATTTTAGAATCTATAAACTTTCAAGAAGGTACCACAATACCTACCTTGCCCGTGGATGGGTTACCATTCACTACAAAATCAAGACTCTTGTGTGCCTCGAAATGCACGTAAAGCCATTGGTCTCAGTTGTCATTTGTTAATCTTTTGTTGTAGTCAAAAACATGGAAGTAAGGCATTCAGCCTAACCAATGGCATCATGTTACCTGACTGTGGCTGCTGAGGTCAGTTTATCAGTCGCTCCATGTAAGCTACTGGTATTCAGATGAAAATCGGTTAAACTGGTAATCGACCCTAATGTAGTCGGGAAAAGGTTAGGCAGATGTGCGGAGTATGTGTAGTGTGTAAAGAAAGAGAAGAAAGAAAGAAAATATTTTATTTGGACGCACAGAACATAAAACGAAAGATCAGCAATACAGATAAAAAAAAAAGAAAAGATTAAAAAACTAAAGACATAAATAAAAAAAAATAATAATAATAAAAAGACCTGTGCGAGACCAAAAAGGCGCCTATCTCAGCATTAGCTGCGACATTTAAAAATATAAATATCGCAGCGCTGTTATTCTGGCCCGTTGTGATGCCACGGACACACTCAAAAAAAATCAAAGTATAAAAAAATAATATACATATAAGATAATATACAATAACACAGTTAATACAAAACTAAAATTAAAAGAGAAAGAAAAAAAACAATAATAAAAAAAAATAGTATGTGTAGTGATTAGTGAGCTCACGATACCTGACAAATGCCTGCACTGACTGATCTGGTCCACTCATATGCATATCTGTGTGGTCCTTTCCTCAAAAGACCAATATCAGACACAAATCTGCATGGTTCTTACGTAATCTGACCAAGATAATGTCTGGACTTTAAAAGAGACTGTGACCTCTGAGTTTCTTTCGGTGTATCTTCTCAGAGTAGTCAGATAGCGAAATACCTCATCTTGGGGCACGGGAGTGCCCCCACCAACCAAGACGAGCAAAGCAAAGCGCAAGGGCACTACCTACCTTTTCTCGAAGTGTTTCGTCGTTTTTTTGAACCCTCATAGAGTTGGTTTTCCATGTACCAGAAAGTTCATATTCTCAGGGTATGATGCCATTAATAGACTTATTAAACATACAAAGTCTCAATTGAATAGCTTTAATACTTTAGATTTTATTGATATCTAAAATACACCGATTTCGTCACTGGCACACTGACACACTGATGATCATCAAAATGCTTGGGTACTTCCTGAAGTGCTAGTAAACTGAAATTTGGAATGTAATCTAAGTTTAGTATACAACCAAGAAAAAAATTTAATACATAAATAAATAATAAATAAATGTTCCACAGTTTTCACACAATTCATAAACTCATAACTTTCGCCTCCCATCCCCTTAAATGGATGGGGGGGGGTTATGGAAGTTTGTATGCGATAATATAACCGCTTAAGAGCGAAATATCGCCCTGATTTATCGCTTATGGTAATCAGTAAACTATCAAAGAAAAAAGGCAAAGACAGAGAATGGGCTATGAAAACTGGCACTACTGATGTGCAAGAAATACAGCCAAAAAAAAATACTAACAGACTGCCTAGAAACTTACAAAAAGAACTGAAATCCCACCAAAATATTTCATGTAAAATGTTGCCAAGACTACCACATGAGGTTTGCCTTGTAAAAAAGATATCAGATCTCATGTAGAGCCAAGCTTCGGAATCTACACGGCCTTTCCTACCGACAATACCTTCACAAGTTCTACATTATCATTAAAATTGTATGACTTGGCTTTTTCGTTACTTCAGAAACTAAATATTCGCATCACCTCCACGACGGTAGCGAAACGGCGAAGTCATACATTTTTCATAGGAACAGCTGCAAAACAAAAAAAAAATCAACTCTCCATACATATATCCGAACAGTTGATCGAGTTTTGTATGGAAAGTTGTTTTTTTTGTCTGTTTTCAAAGAAGTCGTAAAACAAATGTTGTTGTTTATGATGTTAGTTATCTACTCCTGCGAGGTTGTTGGTGTGTTACAAATAACCCTTTATAGACAAAAAAAAATACTTCGTAAAATCAAAGAAAAGCATAATGTTGTTAATTTATTTGGTCAAACCGCAACGATAAAGGTAACGAGGCGCGAAATAAAAAAACTAATTATTTTCTGAAATGGTATTCCAAAGAAGTTAGTCGTTTATTTGCTTCGTTTTATTTATATTTCATTTAGGTACCTACCGTTACTGACTTATTGTTGAATAAAAAATATCAAAGTCAGGAACATTGTTCATTAATAATACTGCTGTCGTAAATTTTACGAAAAAATCTTAAATTATTTGCGAAATGAATTAAACATTTTAATTTAATTTAGAAAATAGTCTAAAAGATTCTAAGATTTACTGTTGTTATTAAGAAGTTAGTATAAACTTAATCATGAAGTTCAAACAAGATATTATTTAAGTTACAATTCTGGGTTCAATTATTTTGGTACTACTTAAAAGTTTTAGAATTATAATGAAGCAAAGTGTTGGTTTTCTTCAACAAATAATTTCTAAGTATTTTCTTGGTGTTATTGTTTGGTAACTAGTTGTTTACTGATTGGGAGGTTTATCTATAGGGAAATTTAAACAACTGCTTTATCCAGAATTTCAGGTCAATAAAAAACCTTACCTCTAAATTGGACCTGTTTGCTGTTGAATGGAAAACGGTAATAATATTAGAATGTTTGTGTGATGGAATGGCGGAATTGACCTCATTTAGTTTTAGTTTTTAACTAAAATAACAAGTAATCTCTTTAGCTTTTTTGTATTGCACTAGATTAATGGTTTCCCAACTTCGTAAGGAAAGGAACGCTAATAAACGGAAATATCTTTACCGTTACCGAATCCCACATAATATAATTATTACAAATCACACACTTTTGTTTGTAACAAAAACAAAAACTGCATTAAATTTTTAATTTGCATCGGTTTGTTACAGTAACGGAGTCCTCTCATTGCGTTTAGAACTATTTTAAATAATATTTGCACCGAACTGTAGAATTATTTTACAGCCAAAAAACAAATAAAATCGCGGAACCTACTGTAAAAATCCCTCCTCTATACAGGGTTATTTTTCAATGACCGGCCATATTTTCACAGGGCACTCGACTAAAATGTATGAAAAAGCTGTTTTTTTTCGTGATTTCAGAGTCGGTCCCATAGTGAAAGTTGTTCATATTCATGGGTAGAACACCCAGTGAAAATTGGCTGGTCATTGAAAAATAACCCTGTATAGAAAATTTGTCTCACAATCATCTTTTCTGTGCCTAATCGGTAGGTTTCCGCATCCAATACGACAAAAAACTTATGAATAGTTAACAGCTTCCTTTACAAAGTACTTGCAGTTTTACGCAGTACTGCAACAAACAGCGCTTTGCTACAACTAGTTAATTAACACAATGCAGAGCTTAATTATTTTGCAGCTGTTCTTATGAAAAGGATCTAGCGTCCGCAGATACCGCAATGTGGCTGTTTCAAGTGTCGAGTCTTACAAAACAAGTATTATACATATATAAATGCCTCTTGTTTTGTTGAAAACCTACCCTAGGCTGCCTACGCTAGGCTAGTTTATGGTCAAGCTTAATACTTACTATATACAGTCTACTAAACAATTACATAATTAAATATGAAGTTTCTTGCCCATACCTTGCGAAACTACCTTTTGAATGGGGTCAAAAAGAACCATTATATTGTATTTACTTTTAAGTTCCAATGCTGGCTCTCGTGCTCCTCTGCGCCAACTTGTGGACTATTACAACGCTAGATTTGAAAACATTGATATTTTTAATTTAATAGCGTATCAATTTAGGAAATCAGTAGTCGATTCCATCTTGGCTGCGTAAATTGTTAAGTTGTTGTATTTTTCGTTTTTCTTTTGCTAATATGTTATGTTATCTATGTAGGTACTTATTCTGTTTTTTTTTTCCTCGCGTAGCATTAAAAGTACTAAATTAGTAATAAGTGGATAATGTTGTTAGTAGTATGATAAGTACTTTGTTTAATTAGTAATATGCTATGTATAACATTTACTTGTACTCCTGTTTTTTATCCCGAAATAAAATAAAATAAAATAAAAAAAATTAAAAAGTTTGGTGTTCAAAAGTGCCTCTTAAATGACCTAAAGATAAATATACCGGGCTGGTATCCGCAACTCCACTACAAAGCGCATATTTTGCGTATGGGCCATAATCTACCCGCGGGCCCAGTGCGAACTGGTAGATGTCACATGTCTTCGAATTTTTGGTTCTATGACATGCCGGTTTCCCGGTTTCCTTTTCCTTTTTCATTTCCATTTAATTTCCCTTTTTTAAATGGCCTAATTAAAATAATTTATCTGACTATCACTATACAGGGTGGAACGGGCATCAACGCACATTTGGACACTACTAGTTTTAACATACAAAAAACCGTGTTCCGTATGTATAAGTTATGCATACGCGTTCTCCAGCTGAAAGAACGCGTGCGCGTTTCATATAAAACTGGTGTTTTCTATGGACAAAAACTGAATGAAGCTGAACAAGTAACGCAAGTTGCAGCGCAGACGACAAGTCTATTTGAGGCGCACTTCTCATTGCAGTGTTTTGATCATTTTATAAAGTAATTTCTCGGATTTTCTCGTAGCACGAAGCAACGTTCAATTTATTTTCCTTCGCGAACTTTATTAGCTGTTTTTCACTATAGTACTGGATTTTTTTAGAAAGGCAGTGAGGGATACTTTATTTTCTGAGTAATTGCAAACTGCATTCTCACATGTAAAAATAAAAAAAAAATACTTAGACTAGACTAATAATATTAATATATTTGACTGGCCAGTTGTTGGTCTAGTAGTACCCACGACCTCCGGCATAGCAGACAGAGCCAAGTGGCTCTGACTGCTATGCCGGAGGTCGTGGGTTCGATTCGATTCCCACCCAGGACAAATGTTTGTGTAATGAGCACGATCATTTGTTCTGTATCTGGGCGTAATTTATCTATCATATGTATTAATTTAGAAATGTATAAGTTTGTTTATCATCTGTTTAGTACCCATAACACAAGCTCTTAGCTTAGCTTGGGACTAGATGGCGTTGTGTCAAAGTTGTGTTATTTATTTATTTAATATTTAATACAGGGAAGTGACGTCACGTTTGCGTGCATGCTAGTTAATAATTTATTAGGAATACATTCAGCAAAGCAATGGGTCAAACACAAAAAAATAGACGAAGCTTTTCTCTCTAACTAAAACGTCTAAAAAAATCTAACCAGTAGGTATAATGCCGTAAAGCGCTAAACAGTAAAGACGACATTACCCATAAAACTGTTTTACTTAAATCCTACCAATATTATCTGAACAAGACCCCGCGTTTGAGCACTTACAATTTTGCACGCCTCTTAAATAAATATTTACGGAATATTACGTCGTTTTCAATAAGAACGGAGTACCTAATACTCAATAAAATGGTATCGATATTGGTAAAGCTTCATCGGACCAACACGAAAATATCGAATCCATTAATATTTATGACAATAATGATCGTGAAAGGTATTGAATTGTTATTCTAAGAGTGTATGCCGACTAAATTGCTTGAATCTAATGAAATCTTTTTGGTAACAGATTGATTGTTTTAAAATCCAATGGAAATGAGGGATCGCATTAAACCTTACACCATACCCGGAGGTACACTGTTTCGATGTTGCAACACACGAGAAGTGGCGCTCGGCGGTCGCTGCCGAAGCAAATATCGAAATATGTTTCTTATGTTAAGTATCGATTATATAATTTGATACTTAAGCATAGAAACTAATTATTAGAACACATGTTATTTTACACATGTTATTGACTGCCTCGTTGGTCTAGTGGTCGCAAGCGCTACTGCTGAGCATGAGGTCCCGGGTTCTATCCCCAGGTCGGGCAAAGTGTTATTGAGTTTTTCTATCTGGAATTTCTCAGTAGCAGCCCGGAGTCTGGATTTGTGCCCGATTGATGGCAATAGGCTCGCCCCCTATTACATGGGACTCAAAACATAACTGGCGAAATGTGGGTGTACTACCAGGTACACCTCTGCCTAGCCCTTCGGGGATTACAGGCGTGGCGTTATGTATGTATGTATGTATGTTATTTTAGTGTGTGTAAGTGTTATTGAGTTTTTCAATCTGGGATTATTTCTCAGTAGCAGCCCGGAGTCTGGATTTGTGCCCGATTGATGGCAATAGGCTCGCCCCCTATTACATGGGACTTAAACATAATGGCGAAATGTGGGTGTACTACCAGGTACACCTCTGCCTAGCCCTTCGGGGATTACAGGCGTGACAATATGTATGTATGTATGTATGTTATTTTAGACTAATGAGTTCATAACAAGCGTTATTAGTATAAATTAAAATAGCGCAAGTAAATATTATGAGCGGGGACGATTATGGTCAACAATATTAGTACAAATGATTTTATGGAAAACAAGACAAAACAAATATTTTAGCATAATTAAGCATTTAAGGCTAAATCGACCTTAACATTTATGTCACGTGACATGAAACGCTTCTCAATTCCATCAAGTATGTACAGAAGCCAGCATATTATCCTACCCCAAACTGTCATTTTTTTCCAATTGAATGAACCTTATTGTGTTTAGAATGAAGTTGAAAACCTATCAAAGAAATTTGACACATTGGGGTAACTTGATGTGCTGGCGTCTGTACATCAAAACAAAACAATAAGTCAAGCAATAACATAAACTCAAATCAATCATCACTGAATTGTATTGAACAGTAATCCATACAATCTACATAATTTACAACAGACACAATACACGTCCGTCCCTAGTGACCGATAATGGACAAGTGCACGACAAGGCCATATTAAGAGCGGGTATTACCCAAAATTGCCAGTAGTAAAATTGATTTCACATACAATAACCAATCAAAGTATTAAAAATAAAAACAGTCAGCGTTATTAAAGTGATCTTTTTAGCGGTTCCAGTTGATTAGAGTCTTCAATTAAATCTTTCCGCATTAAAAAATCATTACAAAGTTAGCTTTTGTTTCATTTTATTTTTATTTACATTCATCTTTATTACACTAATATTTTTTAAACTAATTTTGGGAAAATAACTATTTTTAGGGCAGTATGAGGGCCTTTAAAGTGCATTTTAAGAAATACTTTCTATGTTTAAGATAATAAATGAAGCTGTTTTTGAAATCGCATTAAAAATGCACAGGAAAATGCGTGTAAAGATGACTTCACCCTAGAAATAAAGCTTCGTTGCCACTAGTACCATCAACAGTTCCATGATGGAACTACTACCTACCGCATTTTGCAATGACAACTATATTTTTGATTTTTTATAATCAGACGATGAATGATTCACATGTTTTATTTTTCGCTCTTACTATTTTACGCTAGCTATTTAAACTTAGAGTAATCCTATAACACGATTTCATGGTACCTGCTCTTAATGGGATTATCCTATTGAGAGTAGGCGTGATCTACACGGAAACATTTGCGGGTAGTTGTAAAATGTTATTGTTGGTGAATTTGATGAAGTTTGGGACTGATTTATCATTCGAGCGTAATTCCCAAGTGAATTTAAAGCTGAAGTAAAAATCAGCGCTTTAATTTTCGCTAAAATCCAGCTCTGTGAGCAATGTCTGCAACACAATCTTTTTAGTTGAGCCATCTACCGTAAAGCAGAGTAAAATTATTGATTCATATTTAAATAAATGACAAAATTAAGAAATGTATGAATCAAAATCAAAAGTCATTTATTCAAATTAGGCTGAGGATCAGCACTTTTTGAACGTCAAAAATTACATAAGACAGTCCCCCAAAACGCCCGCCCTTCGCCACTTCCTAGTGTTTTTGCTGGGAAGAAGAAGTGGCGGAACAAACCCCCCAGCAACACGTCTGTCTGATATGTTAGAAGAACAGTTTAAACAGCATTGGAAATAAATAAACTTAATCATTTAAATTAAATAATTTGCTACATGCTAGCTAGCACACACCAATATACAAGACGGTAGTAATAAGAATAGTAAGTACCGACGTTGACAACTAAACTCATGCAAAAAATAAAATATAACTATCTGAATAAATATAAGCCTTCAAGTAAAAAGGGCGTGCCCGCTTACATGTACAAAACTGGAATACATGACTAGGTCTACGACATTACATCAAAAATAAATAAAAAAAACGATACAATAAAAAAAAAATGAGACACTAGGACCATCGATATGAAATGTGACGATACATTAAATGATAGCTAATCAACGATTCTTTTAAAAAAATTATTACTAGTTCCAGTGATAGAAACATTAATGCCATGAAATAAATGGCTACTACAAATGAGACTACTTTGATGACTCCTATATTGCTCCATTAAACATTGCTCTTTAAAGTCACCCCTGTCTAAAATGCGTTTCAAACGAAAATTCAGGGTTAACTGTGCGTTGAGTGCTGTTAAAACTAAAAAAAATAGCAAGACATAGCCGAACGACTAGATTTCCTAGTAGAAGAAAAACTAATCAGCTGCGTTAATTTTACGGGTAAAACAAATAAAAACATTTGTACTTTGTGTAACTATCGAAGTTACACATAGATTTTAAGTGACCTCGTTTTACCGGTATCTTAGAAATACTAATAGACTATCTGCTTCAAAAGATACCTAATTAAAAACTAAAAAAAAATACTTGAATTCACCCAATGGATTTTCACGCCTATTTAACGTCAGAAAAGAGACTAATTCCAGCCACATAATGAACTTCATTCAAAGACACTAAAAGCTCCTATTACATACATGAGATGAAAAAATGAAATTTATCAAAAAGTCTAGTGAAAAAAACAATACTTATCTTTTTTTTCCGACGAGGCAAAGCGACGACACCATATTAGTACCTAATGCAGTAGGTACAATTACAGTGAAAACTCAAAAAGTAAAATAAAATGTTTAAAATTAGAATTAATAGCCAAACAATCACGTCATAGATATTAATAGAACGATTCTCCAACTAACTACTCGTATTTAGTGACTACGTTCAATCAACGTTACCAATCGACTAAATCTATTGGCAATTTCCTGAATGCAATGCAATTCTCGTCATATAGTGTCAACTTAGTTGATGATAACTCAGTGACTCAATACGCTTAGTGGTCCGGTATGCTCAGTTGCTCAATAGGTTTAGTGGCTCAATATGAAAGTGGCGCAGTGTTGATCAGTTGAAACACTGTCATTGTCTAGTGCACAATGATGTCTTTGTCAATGGTCTGATTAGGTACCTATTACTCGTTGTATTCACATGCCGTGGTCGGTAATTCAGTTTAATATTGTAATACATTAATTAGGTCAAGAGATATAGAGTATACAATCTGGTTGTTTGTAAGTTGCAGATATTTAGAGGGTAATCTTCATAACTGCTGACCCTATTTCAACAGTTATTTTACTGATAGACAACTACATTATTGCGAAGTGTCATAGAATAGATGGAATAGGTGTGTTAATTGTGTCACTCAAGGAAAATATCGGGATTCCTCACGATGTTTTTCAATATTAACAGACGTCACGGGGTTTCGATCCCGTGGTAATATATGGTAAAAAGTATGTATGTCACCCGGAAATAGTTTAACTTAGTAAGTAGTTTCCGAGCTTTTTCTTTGCAAACAAAGAATCAATAAAATCTTTTCTCTTGATAAAATTATAAATTAATAAAGATAAAGATACCGGGCTGGTATCCGCAACTTCAAGCTATTTTACGTTATATTACGAATTGGTATATGTCACGTGTCTTCGAATTTTTAGTTCTAGGACATGCCGGTTACCTCACGATGTTATCCTTCACCGTTTTTGAGAGCAGTGGTGATGAAATATATTACACAAAGTAATACGCCTGCCTGGGTTAGAAGTTAGGACCCACGACCTACTGTTCGTAAGTCGGGGCCGCCACCACTGGGCCACCGCTGCTCTATATTAATAAAGTAAGCGTGGTGATTAAGGCCTCTTCTCAGTATGAGAAGAGGCCTTGCAGGCTAGTGTTTTAATCCGACGGTTTCAGAGGAATTTCCTCCCGCGTACACTTGGATTGTGGAATGAGCTCCCTGCCGAGGTTTTCTCAGAGGGCTACAGTATGGGGTTCTTCAAAAGGGAGTAAATAGGTTTTTAAAGGTTCGGCAACGCGCGTTCATACGCGTGGACAAAGTCGCGTGCAATGAAAGACGAATGTGAATGAATGGCAAATAACGGGGTGGGGCAGTTTGGGGGACTGTATGATGTAGGTCTGTATTCATTTCGACATTCAAATAGTAAAGATTCTCAGCCCAGTTTGAATAAAGACTTTTGATTTTGAATGGGTAACGAAAAAACTTTTTACAAAATGAATGAATAATGAAACGATTGCCGTCTGTGGTGGTATTGTAAAACTTGCTGATGTGCAGTAGTCTGAAAGAAAAACGGCGATACCGAAGCTATTGTATTTCAATCTCAGGTAGCTTGATCTAGATTTAAATAGGACCTATTGGAATTGTTTTCCTACTGCACTGAGGCAGCTAGTTTCACGGCGAGAATTCTGTTGTTTTTTTATTGTATTTGTATTTTGCGTTTGTGTTATAAGGTGATAAGTATTGCATATAGTGCATTGGTTTAGATGAATGATTGTGACCATCTTACCCACACTCTAGGTAAACCTTAATCCTACTAATATTATAAACGTGAAAGTTCACGAGGATGGATGTTTGTTACTCTTTCACGTAAAAACTACTAAATGGATTTTAATAAAATTTGGTATGGAGTTAGCTGACACCCTGGATTAACACATAGGCTACTTTTCATCCCTGTATTCTCACGGGAACAGGACCTACGCGGGTGAAACCGCGGGACGTCTGCTAGTTAAATTATACAGGGTTTAATAATTTGTGTATTGGTTTGTAGGATTTAATCTCAGGCCACATTGTTATTCAACCCGGAGTAAAGTTTCATCTAGACAAAACTCGGATTAAACTACATAATACACATTTTTGGTAAATAAGTTTAGCATACGTTTACTACGTGTTTACTAATAAGTTACTTACCTACTTATCGGAAGTATGAGTTATGTTACCGAGTACCGTCGGATATGACTACTTATGTATTTTATGATAGTTGACTTCAATGTGGACAAAATCACGGGCAAAAGTTAGTACCTACTAATTAACAAAGAGGGTCAGTATCTCAAGGTTGATGACATTTATTTTTCAAAAATAATACAATTCACATACCTAGTATGACAAATATAAAGTTATTTTAAAACTAAATATAGGTAACCTAAGAATTACTGATATAAAAAAAATATATAAATATAAATATTCCACAACTTTTCACACAACGCCATTTAGTCCCAAGCTAAGCTTGAGAGCTTGTGTTATGGGTACTAAACAGCTGATAAACATACTTATATATTTCTAAATACATACATATTATAGATAATTTACGCCCACTGATGATGAAGGTTGCCTATTTGTAAATAAATAGGTTATTGTTATAAAATGAAAAGTACTCATCCAATGATATTTTGAGTAAAGAGGTGTAAATAGGTTACCTTAAAAAACTTTTTTACAAAAAAACAACCGACTTCTTAAAAAAAAACTAACAAGTGAAAAATAACTCCAGTTTCGGAAGTCTGTGGCTTTGGTGGTTTTGTTTTGTTCATTATTGGCCACCGACTTCCGAAACTGGAGTTATTTTTCACTTGTTAGTTTTTTTTTAAGAAGTCGGTTGTTTTTTTGTAAAAAAGTTTTTATTTTGTAATTTTTAGTTTCTTTGTATGTAAAGAAAGTCTTTCAAAACTTGAAAGAATCATTGAAATTGGATAACAATTGCTAAAGAAGTTCTATCTAAACATTAATCTACACATCTCTGCCGGCCCCTTTTAAAATAGAATGGCGTAATGTTATGTTGTGGGAATACAAAAGCTCAGCATAGACATCTGACTATAGCAATCGCGAATAATTTGCTGTTATGCGTTGAAGAGTTCCGTTGCCTGTCTTCTTCATCACTTTTTCTTCACCAAATGATACTTTCTAAATGAAAATGCTTGATTTGTTACTAAAAATGTTAAAATCGGTGCGTGTGTGCCTATATTTTTTGAGGAGTTCCCTCAATTCCTCGAAGATCCCTCATCAGATATGAGTTTTGATACAACTGGGACCAATCTGCTACGATACCCTATCAAACAACAAAGAATTTTGAAAATCGGTCCATAAATTACGGAGTACTGAGGTAACAAACACAAAAACAACCGAATTGAGAACCTCCTCCTTTTTTGAAGTCGGTTAAAAATATTTGATCTTTAAAAACGGCACCCAAACGCTCGCGTCCGTTGACGGCACGACGCAACACTGAAGTCAATTAGACACATTTTAACGTGTCACTTCTGAGCGCTTATAATCTATCTCCTCCTTTTTACTTATAATATAATTGTACTCATCATCATGATCATCTGCCTATCCATTGTCATATTAAACGGCTTCCAGTCAGCTTTCAGCATTCCAGTGAGATTATTCTAAAATTCCCTCCATATTATATCTAGACCCTTCCGCATAACACGTTCAGTTGGTGTAAATATACAAGGTATTGTTGTTATACCGTATATTGCTGGCGTGAAATTGAAGGGAATCGAGAGTGTTTACGGGGGAAGCTGTCTCCGGTGTACAATAAAATGCGGGGACTATTCATGTACCAGCCTCGAGACAGACACATACGTGAAACACGCATATAGATAAGATAAGGACAAGTTTCGTGGTCTTCACCACATAGGATAGAATAGAAATACTCTTTATTGTAAGTACACTTTGTCAACAGGCTTAGTAAATATTAGGGGTTTTTTTTATTGAAGATAAACATGATGGTCCTGCTCCGTAGGAAAATTTAGAGTCTTGAAAAAATCCCATTGGTTGCTGAAGTAGGTACTGAGGCCAGCACATCGAGTTACCACAATGTGTCAAATTCCTTTTATTGTATTTCAACTTTATAACAAATTAAATAAGCGAAGCGCAACTAACGGTTGCGCTTCGCTCCTAAGATTTGCTGCGTTACTTTTGAATCGGGACTACCTCAGAAAAAAATCAGGTGGAAAACCCCAGCAATCAATTACTGGACATTATGCTCAGCAACAGTTCTTACTACCGTTAGACTTAGACTTACAAAGCAGTTTTAGATCTCAACTTTTCACGTTTTACCTCAATAAACTTACTTTTAAATAAACTAAAACAGATAAATAAATACATAAAAATATAAAATATAATATCATACACAAAAATACAGACTTGTTTTGCTCAGATAATGAAAAGTTACCTTCGTTATTTCTATGAGTTTCACTTTTTATTGAAAGTTCATTCACTCTGCAATAAACGAATAAAAACATTAATGAAAAATGTTGTCAAAGTAAAATAATTAAATTTTTATGAAGTATACTCAAAGAACAATTTTTTTTTCAATTAAAATCAACCAGTCAAGAGAGTTTTCATGACAAATCAAGTGTTTTTAACCTTTAAAAACCACTTTAGAAATTAGTTGAGTAAAGTCAATGACTTGTTATAATTTCTTTATTTGACTAATAGGTAAGTAAATCAGTCAGTACTTCGTTTGCAGCTAAATTAAGAGGTATTTTGTTATGAAGGTGATAAATTGATCACACCTTAATATATTAACACATAAAAGCCGCGTTTAGTACAAAACGCAGGTGAAATCGTGTGTCCACTTTATTATCCTTGTGTGCGTGAGCCGAATGTGTTTACTCACGTGCTGTGTTCGGCGGAACGCGACTTTTACTACCAAATGACACAGCTCGCCGAGCAAAGAAGCCATTTCTGACTCATTTCACTTTTTGCACTTGTACTATGTTTCAGTTGTATATATTAACTCCGATGAAACTATGTTTCACGATGTAATATATATTGTGCCTTCCACTTTGGAAGAATCATCATCGCACAATCAAACACAACGAGTTCAGTACATTATTCTAGACCTCCCCCAGCCTTGAAATTTTTCGTCGGCTTTTATCCTAATTTTTACTTTATTCACCATCATATCATACGCCGGTAATCCCCGCAGGGTTAGACTTAGGTGTACCTGGGTCTGTTGTAGCTACACACACATTACGCCAGTTTTGTTTAAGTCAATAATAGGGGGCGAACATATTGCTTTTTATCGGGAACAAGTTCAGACTCCGAGCTGCTACTAAGAAACTCCATATCAATAAACTTAATAACACTTAGCCCGACCGTGGGATCTCATGCTCAGCAGTAGAGCTTGCGACTACTAGATCAATGAGACAGTTTACTTTTCTTAATTTTTTTTTAAATTATTTAACTTAAAAAAGTAATAATAGAAAATTTCTTTGCCTAAAAAGCATGATTCTTGTTTAACTCGATGGAATGAAACTAAAAAATGAAATAAAAAATCTCATTGGGTTAAACAGAAATAATGTTATAAACACATGAAATGCTCTTACGTGATATTTGGAAATAAACAGCTGTGACAAACTAACAGACAATGAAGTCAAACCGTACGGATCACAAATCAAACTCAAAAAGCTACCTTTAACTTCATAGAAACCCATTGCTACCCGCCATAAGTTTCTAAACCCTCTGTAATGCCTTATTACTAGCGTTAATATTCCACACCCGTCCAGAAGTTTGTATCTTCACTGGGTACGCGCCCAGAAATATAATAAGGCTGTCTGCAGAGACTTATTGTTAAGGCACACTTCACACGTATGAATAGGAGGTCATAAAAAAATGGTTAAAGTATAAATGAGCTTTGTTCGTTGGTTTATCTTTTTTGTATTGTTTTTTTTTACTGAAAATAGTGAAGGTGATATAGTAGTCCACCAAAAGATGGACAAAGGGATATCGTGTTACACAGTTAATGGCTAGGCAGATGATGATGATGAATATAGTAATGTGATTATTATATTTAAGACATTTTCTTAAAAGACTGATAATATAGTGCAATGTTTACTTTGTCATCTAATTATTTTAAGGAAATTAGACAGTAAATTCCCATTCCCAGAATTTAGGAAATGACGGCTTCACGATTTTGGACTGAACTAAAAAATTCCCCTTCTGCCTTGTTAACAAAGTCACTTACACACGCACATACACACACACACACACACACACACACACACTTTCTCTCACGTTATGTTCGTGAACGGGCGCTGCTTGTGGTGACTGGTCGACTTGCTCACCAATGGTGTTTTTTTTTTTGTTATTTTTAATAGTTATCTATTTATTGGTTTTACTTCGATGGTCCTAAATTATTATTTTAAACTTCGAGTCACAGCCTTATGAATATAAGCCAGCGTTGCACATGTAAGCGGGTACGTCTTTTATACCTGGAGGCTGTCATTCTTCTATTTTGTAGTCGTTTTGCTTATGTTTAGATTTTTTTCTTGGTATATTGAAGTGTGCTAGCTAACACGTGACAATAATTAAAAAATATGTAATGGTTCATTACAAAGTGTATAAGTCTTAATGCTATTTATTGAGCATTTTATTGTATAGATTCAAGTTTTTCAAACGAATCAGACGGATGTGTTGCTATGGAGTTTGTTCCGCCACTTCTTCTTCCCAGCAAAAACACATTGGATGTAGTGAAGGGCATTTTGGGGGATTGTCTTATGTATTTTGACGTTCTTAAAGTGCTGATTCTCAGCCTAGTTTGAGTATTTGACTTTTCAGTTTAATTTTGATTTTTTTCAATAGACACATTTTAACCTTACCGAGGACCTCATGTTTAAAATAAGTTTACGGACACAAAGTAAATGTGTAACTCAATCAACTTACACTTGTAAGTTACTTCACTGTCACGAATTATCGTCATACAAAATCTTCGAAGATAACAAATTTCGTCATAGGTTCGTCTTGGCAAGTTTGACTCCATTTCCCTCGAGTTTTCTATTCGAATACCAACTTTCAAACATTCGATCAAATCGACAATCGGACACTAAATTTAGAGTAAAAGTTCGCAGAGCACACATCTACGAAACGAGCAAAAAGAAAAAGGAAAAAGTATCTATGTGTTACGATAGATAAGAAAAGTTTTTTCAAGATAGTCTGACTTCTGTTATTCCAAACATGTGCTCAAATAGATTTCTAAGGGCATATCATTTTGAAATAAGTTTTTTTTCGGATTAATATTATTTGAATTGATTTTCTTGTCGTCCTTTGTTTTTTGTCGGCTTGGTTTTAGATTAAAAATAGAATAATAGTACCAGCCTGTTACTGTCGCACTAAAGGGCAAAGGCTTCTTTTCAAACAGAGAAAACACGGACATTGATCACCACCACCTAGTTTTACGTAAGCTTTCAAAAAATCTTAGAGAGCTTGAGACTCAAACCTACTTCTTCTTTTTCGTTCCTTTAGTGACTAACCTGCAAGCCTAGCCATATTACTAATTCTATTTCTATTGTCGTGATCGATAAGGCGACAACAGAAACAAAATGGCGTATATGGAATCAGCTGTTTGTCAACTGTCATTTGTTAACGAGTAGAATTTGTAATATGGCTAAAAATGACAGTTGACAAACAGCTGATTCAATATACGCCATTTTCTTTCTATAATAGAAATAGAATAGAAATAAAATTTGTAATATGGCTAGGCCTGCTGGGGTCAGAGAATTTATGCCCCACATGGGCATCTCAATCGACTTCACATGCCGTCAACAAATATGTCTCAGACATACTTACTGGTTTCCTCCCAATGTTTTTAAACGTTCAACGATTTTGCATAATTGCGCAGACGCCAGCACATCAGGCTACCCTAAACTGTAAAATTTCTCACTTAAACATTAACCTTATTCTGTTTGTTATACATATAGTTGAAAAACTATCACAGAAATTTGACACATTGGGGTTGCTTGATGTGCTGGCCTCTTTACAATACGCACATAAATTTGAAAAGTTTTGAATTTGGTAAGATGTGATTTTTGTTTTTTTATCAAAACACGTCTAAGATAGTACCTAAGTGCTTATAAGCGTGTACTGACTGGATAGGAAAGGTAACACACGATAGTTATTTCTTTAGGTCATCTCGGACACTAATCTGAACACCGATTCTTGGTGTCTGGAGTCCATTGCCACTCCAAGCACTATCTCCTAAGATTATTTAAAATAAGAAAAAACATAACATAACTTAACGTCACGCCTGTAATCCCCAAAGGGCTAGGCAGAGGTGTACCTGGTAGTACACCCACATTTCGTCAGTTATGTTTAAGTCCCATGTTATAAGGGGCGAGCCTATTGCCATCAATCGGGTACGAATCCAGACTCCGGGCTGCTACTGAAAAATTCCAGATAGAAAAACTCAATAACACTTTGCTTTTTCAAAATAAGAAATATTACATTATTTTATTTTGTTTTAGTTTATCTGTGTTCTTGTTTGTTTATTTATATTTTATTATTATTACGATTTTATATTTCTTCAAACAATAGCTTGTATGTTTAGTTATTAACTGTTAGTATAAGTTGGTTATAAATCAATAAATAAAGAAATAAAACTGCAATTTCAACACATATTGTTCTGACCAAGATTGTGATGGAGATTATTTTACTTAATTAATTCTGACCTTTATACAAATCTGTATCTATACTAATATTATAAAGAAGAGAGATTTGTTTGGTTTACAAGCACAGAGTATTATTACCTTGGCTTGGCTTGGCTAGATGTAAAATCACTAAAAAAATAAGTTTACTACCACATATTAACGAACAACCAGACCCACAGATTTATCTACCACATATTTAATCAACTAAAACTTAACCAAACTAACAGGGTTGTGTTAATCAAAGCTAACGCTAAAGTTGGTCATTCAAACATTAAGATGTATGACTTCCTTGTCCCATACCTCATTCATGCAAAATGCTTGGAATATTCCTTGAGGAGGGCCCGGAGAGGTTTCCGGGAGCTATGGTTGCCAGCTTCCTTATTAATGTCGAATAGTTTTGACCCTGGCTCTGTTTTACCCAGTTTATGAAAATATCCATTATTGAAATGTTTCTGTAAAAGTTATCGGCCTCGTATACAATTCTAATATCGTATTTTGTTATTGTTTTTTATTACTCACGCCTTTTTCCCATGGAGGTGGACAGAAACAACAGAGCGCCATATGTTACGGTTCTTACATGTTTCTTTTGCTTTGAGTACATTCATACATGTTGTCATACACACACGCCGGTTGCAAGTAGGTACTACTCACCTGACCTTTCTGAAGAACCACACCAATAAAGTCTATGTATGTCCTTTTAGGGGCTTCCCCTCCTGGTGTTTCCACTTATTGTCCTGTTGTCCTGTTGGCCTGTTGGTCTAGTAGTTAGTGACCCTAACTGCTATGCCGGAGGTCGTGAGTTCGATTCCCACCCAGGACAAATGTTTGTGTGATGAGCACGACCACTTGTTCTACGCTGGGTGTAATTTAACTATTACATGTATGTATTTAGAAGTATATGTATAGTATGTTTATCAGCTGTTTAGTACCCATAACACATGCTCTCAAACATAACTTGGAACTAAATGGCGTTGTGTGACAAGTTGTGGAATATTTATATTTTATAGGTACTAGCAGATGTGTCACCCGCGTTGTTCCCGTTCCCGTGGGAATACAGGGATAAAAAGTAGCTTATGTCACTCGGGGATAGTGTAGCTTCCCAACGGGGAAAGAATTTTTCAAATTGGTCCAGTAGGTTTGGAGCCTATTCATTGCAAACAAACAATCAATCAAACTTTTCCTCTTCATAATATTAGAAGAGATTCATATTTATCTGCCTTGTAAATACCTGTTTTTTATTTCAAAGTTAAAGTTATTTACTTAATTAGGTTAAACTTTACGAGTATTATAATAATATTCAATATATGTTTGGCCCTTTCCCAGCTACACTGGGTTCGATTTAACTGGTTGCAACTGAACACCAGTTCTTAACATGGAGCGATTGCACAGATACCACCAAACTCCTTGGTTAGACCGGTTGCCAGATTTTTGGAATTCTAACAACCCGTGACGTCTGTCAAAAGGAACCACAAAAAAAAAGTGTTCCTATATTTTTCCAAGTACAGTAGAATCCGGATATAACGACCTTCAAGGGACCGGCGATACTATGTCGTACTAACCGGATGACGTTCAAAACGGCAGGATTATTTCTTAAGTACATATGTACTTAACTTACGAATACATTATGTATTATAAATGCGAAAGTTTGATTTTCCTATTTAGGTAAATAAAACATTTTGTAGGAATCACATATGCTTTATTTTAATGGTTCTTAAACATTCCAAATTACAAACATAGGTACATAATTTACTGTAATACAAAGAGATAAAATACACACGCAATACACGAAAAAACTGTGTGTTACTAACGTAGAAAGTCTGTGATTTGTGTTTGTCTTGACAAACTTTTGTTCGGTAGTGTAAACAAAACATTGCGCGTCGTTTTAACCGGACGTATTATCATAAATACTGGTCGCTATAAGCAGTTGGTCGCTTAAACCGGAGTCGCACTAAACGGTTATATTTTCTCAGTACCTAATTATGAAACCTAACTTGAGAAACATTATCGTCGCTAAAAGCGGTTAGTCGTTATAAGCGAAGTCGTTATACATATATGAATTCTACTGTATCAGTATATTAGACGGTAAATTAACAAACTTGGTCGTTAATTTCTAGTTGTCAAATACACTAGAACCTTCGTCTTTAATGATGAAAAAGACCCGTAATTTTAAATTAACACTACTACTATATATGTAAAATGAGTTTACTGTTTCCGTTCCCTCGGTTTATTGGTAAAGCTCTTGGGGTGAAGTGAAGCGCTCTTCGTAAACGCTCTCTTTGGTGTCCGGTTGCGTTTACAAAGACAGGCGCCGATGGAATGAGCGAATGAGTTCTAAGAACTATGTTAGAAAATATATTTAGATTTATTTGCAATAAAGGAATGTTCTAGATTATTACATGATTTCAATTAATGTATGTAGAAATAAACAATGAACTTCTCCAGTGTGTTATTTCATTTTCAGATGTACAGCAAAATATGTATGCTTCGGAATTTTACACCATCTAATTCTTGCTCCTACCATTTTATATTAACGCTATTACCATTTGCTATTTGCATTTTTATCATTTCTATTTATTTATTTTTTATTCTTCTTCTTCATGTAGCCTAATAATTTGGTGGCCTGATGATTAGTTATAGCATTAACAAAACCAGAAGAAATCAGACACCAATAATAAAATTTATACATTATCATAACTTCGAGCCTGTGTGTGTGTCCCATGTACAGAAACATCAAGTTACCCCAATCAAATCAAGTTTCTTTGATAGGTTTTCAACTTTATTCTAGACACAATTTGGGTTTATGTTCAACTGGGAAAATTTGACAGTTTGGGGTAGTTACCGTAGACAAATCAAAATACCGGGCTGCTACTGAAAAATACCAAAAATAAAAAATAAACATGTTGGTTTGTTTGTTTGTCCTCCTTTTGTACCAAAATCATGAATCAAATTGTGATGGAAATTTGTTTTGGTCTCCTGAAGATGCTCAAAAGGTTTTATGAGTATGTGATCTTGCTAACTTCTGCTGGTCCTACATATTTTTGACTCCAGACAAAAATACAATTTGTCAAGAACAGTTCGTTTTCTTACAGAATACCGACCATGAACCAACTTGACCATAGACCCAAAGCAACATCTAAACTCCCCTCTTATACCTCTAAATTAAATATCTCCCAACTCTAACAGATAAAGCAGAAGATAACGCCAAACTCAAACAGCTGTGCAATGAAAACTAATAACTCTTGGGAGCCGACGTTAACTCCCATAGTCTGTCTGTATTGGAAGATAAAGTTTGTCGTGATAAAGAAATATCCGTGGTCGTTGCCTTCAATAGTCCCTTGGTGAATGAATAAGGCAAGCTATGCAATGCGTACCCTGACTGAAGGTTTAATTATTTTCTTAGTTAAGTCACAGGTTCACCCGGTAAAGCAGTTAACATTCTCCTATAAGATAACTGCGCGGTGCCCAAAAATTCGTTCGCTTTTCTTAATAATGAAGCGCGCTTATAAGTTGTCAAAGATGTGTAACATTATAAAAATAATTATTTATTATGTCTATATTAACAAGAATAAGAAATTCACTACGCTCGCTTTTCTTGACAATAAAGCGCGCTTATTATCAACAATGTCCAAAGCACACACAAAGTAAAAGAATTACATACATAAGGATCGTACTAGGTGGCGTTCTGTGTTTTATTTTAGAGTTTGTATGTTGAACCGTTTGACTTCATTTCAATTAGAGGCTTACATGTTGATATTAGGTACTCTACCCCAATAAATGGAACACTTTTTGAATACCTACATAATATGAACATGGCTATTTGAATGGATGATTATGATGAGTATTAAGAAATATTGGGTATTTGAAATAATGAAGTTTGCTTTTACTCCTGTAGTATGTTTACCTGCATTAGCCTTCTATGTCTTTATAATACTCTAAGGTTTTCCAGTACAATTACTCAGAAACTTCGGAACGTGCAAGTGCTGCAGATTTAACAAAAGGTTATAGCGTTTTGACCAACTTTTTCAATTAAAAACGACCTGTTATTGAAAGTTATAAAACTATTGATTAGTTTTGAGATTAAATCTATATCTTATTTTTAATTTTCTAGCACATTTACTAAGAACAAATAAAACGTGGAACTGCCACAGATTAAAAAAAAGGTAGAAGCATTCTGATAAACTTTTCGTAAAAGCTATTTATTAACAAACAGCTTTTCAATAACTATATAACTTTTAAAATGAATAATACCTACTTGAAGTTGCCGGTGAGGAGGAGGGTAATGGTTATAGACACAATTCTTGGCTAAGTTCTTCATTAAGTAAAAATATATATATATATATATATATATTCGCGGACAAAAAAAAATCTTTGAACGTTTTTCAACTTTATGTCGAACAGAATAAGGTTCATATTCAATAGGGAAAATTTGACACATTGGGGTAACTTGATGTGCTGGCGTCTGTACCTACATAATGACATGAATATTTACTTTTAAAGTATTATATATTTTAATAATTTTAATTTTAATAATTATTTTTTTATTATTTTACAATTATTGTGAATGTTTGTACTACCTATGACATTTTATTTTTAATTCCGTTCCTATTTCTTCTACGTTCTTTTTAACATTTTGTCTGACAGTTTGAGGACTTAACGCGACCAAACCAAATGTTTTTTCTTTGGCATTATGTTTGTCAGCACGTGGAGCTCGTCAAGTTCCAAGCTCACGATATCTGACAAATGCTTGCACTGACTGATTTGGTACCCTCATATCTGTGTGGTTCTTTCCTCAAAACACCATTTCAGACACTATCCTGCATGGTTCTTACATGATCTGACCAAGATAATGTCTGGACTTTAAAAGAGACTGTGACCTTTGAGTTTCTTTTGGTGTTTCTTCTTAGAGTAGTCAGATAGTGAAACACCGACCTCACCTTCTAGTTAAAAAATGACATGTAAAAATCTTTCTATAAACCTATTTACAGAATTTTTTTTCATTTATTCCATTCTTTATTTTTTTTTTATGCATGTACAGTCAATAAAAGAGATAGGTTACCAGGGTCATGAGAATAGATGAAGTTTTCCTAGAAATAGTAAATGTTTCCAGATTAAAACATACTACAAAAAAAAAACAAAAAATAAATAAATCATTCATAAAATTCCATTGGCGTGTAAGAAAACTTCAAGCACATCTGTCGACTCTAGTAATATATCTCCTTTCATGGCTGTACAGAATAGTTATACAAATAAGGTAGTAATAATGTTATTATTTTTTATGTAAATAAAAATCTAGACCATATTTTGTATTATGCTGTCTTGTGGTCTGCTACAATTTATATGCAGAAACTGCCTTTCTTCTTTACATTACTGTGTAACACAAGCATTCCGTTCTTTCGGAGTATGGCCGTGAGACATATCGTAGCAACATTTACATTTCACTAGCGCAATATAACTAAAAGTACCGGGTAGGGCCTTGAAACTTGCGACAATTTTTTGAATATTCACATAATACACTGTAAAGATTATAAAAAAATATAAATAAATAGGTAGTAGACCACCTATAAAGGGAGCAGGGTTCAAGCTACCGACGACGGTGGTATATGATGATTGTTCTTATATTATGTGAACTGTAGATCTTTTTAAAATAATACTAAACGCACAGAGGGTTGAACATTTAGTAAAGTTAGTATAGAGGAAAAGTGCAGAAAGTTAAATCAGTCTTATTATGAAGTTAACAAGAGTTTTAGAGAGTGCTCATTTTTTTTTTATTCTCATAGCAAAATGTGCATAGAAATTACACAGTCTTGTACATATATCACCTTTTTTTTTGTTTGAGGGGTGGAAAATCCTCATGGATGTCCCCCGCCCGGGGAGGCGGAGGGGTCTGTCAGACTCTTACTGACTAAAAACCACCCCGTGTTCCTTCTCACACCTGCGTCGGGGGTCACGGGAACAGAAGATACTTCCGCGACCCCCGACTGGTGCCGGCCCCGCGGGCCTCGCCAGGTCAACGAGGGGAGTGAGGTGTTAGACTCCCCTCGCGACGTCTAAGAGGGGCGCGCGTGAACACGACGCGCCGCCACCTCGGGTCCATGCACGTGGGGGGCGGCGGACATCCCCGCGTCCGTCGCCCCTGGACCCAATTAGGGGGGCTGGAAGAGGGCGTTGTCCGCCCTCCGCCTGCGCCCGGTGTGTCTGCTGCGGGCAGGGTGAGCGGAAGTAATCTCCCTCTCCCTTTCCGCAGCCTCCTTCTGCGAAATGACTGTTTCGCAGAAGGACACCACCGCGTCCCAGGACCCGACGCTGCCGACCATCCTCTCGACCACGGCCGGCAGCGACAAGTGCCTACTCCAGAGACGAGGGCACGGCGCGGCTCCTCCCAAGCGGCACACTCTGCCAGCGTATGCTGCGCCGTGTCCTCCCGACAGTCGACGCAGTGGTGACACCGGGCGTCCGGCTCCCTGTTTATGCGACACAGGTACTTTCCGAAGCAACCGTGCCCGGAAAGTATCTGCGTCACCCGAAACGACAGGGAGCCGTGCCTCCTCCCGAGCCAGCGCTCGAGCACCGGCCGGACCGCCTCGATGGTGACGAGGCCGGCGGTAGGGCGCGAAAGCCTGTCCCGCCATTCCGCCACCAGGACCTCGCGCAGCTGCGACCGACGCAACTCCACGTGTCGCTGCATCGGTCGCTCGCCGCGCGCCTGCATTTCCTCGCGCCACCGGTACAGTGACGCGAGTACTTTCGCCTCCAGGTCCCAGGGCGGGGATCTGGCCAGTACTCCGGCCGCCTCGTAGGAGATCGTGCGATAGCCCCTGATGAAGTACATATATCACCTATCTCTACTTCACGCCATCATATCTGAAATATTTGGGAATGACAAATAATTTACTATCAGATTTTTTTCTGTAATTAGGTACTTTTATCTCCATTTCGGTAAGCAATCAATAAAGACAAAAAATAAATAAAGTTTTTTCTATCTAAATGAAAATTATATTTATTCTGCAAATAGGTTCATACCAACATTTTTACACTTACCTTTTTTACTAGAAGGTGAGGTCGGTGTTTAGTATCTGACTACTCTGAGAAGAAACACTGAATGAAACTCAGAGGTATCTAGCCATATGAGCTATCTATTTTTCTTACCAAGAACCGTTGGCTTAGTGGCCCAACAGAACACCATCTTTCCGCTTTCGCCATTTATTCTCATGCACCTGTTTTGTCCAAACCATTTACCAGCAAAGATTTCACGAACACCAAATATTTTTACGACTACGTATAAAAATACGTTATATACATTTTAAAGTTGGTTTGGCAACAATGTTAAACATTTATATTGAAGTAAAAATGTTTTTTTTTAATGACTCAATTTATTATGATTAACATGATTTGAAACGGACTAACTTGTTGATTTAGAGGTCTTAAGTCCTGCTGTAAAACATAAGGTGCTGGGTTCGAGTCTCAATAGCAAGAGTCGGGATTCGTTAATGGCCGTAGACTCGACTAGAGTTATATCTGCCTACGCTCTTTCGGAGTATTTACAAAATACATTTAGTAATGATATCACATCGCCCGGGACTTTGTTTGAATGGATTTCGAACTTAATAAACAGTTGCTCCCTCTTAGTCATGAAAATAAACTTCAATCTATATGACACTCACAAATATTGTAGCTTTCTATTGATCAAAAGGTTTTCAAAATTGGGTCCAGGAAATTCAGAGACTATCTCATACAAACTTACAAACTTCAACTCTTTATAATAATTGTATAGATAGCCTTTAAGTTATTTTAGTATTTTTACTTTGAAAGTGTATTATATATTTTATTTTTTATTGTGAATGTAAGGACTATGTGGATTTTATTTTTAATCTTTTTAAGTTCTTTTATTTATTTTACATTTTGTCTGGCAGTTTAAGTTCTTTATGGGACCAACCCAAATGTTCTTTCTTTGGTATTGTTCGTCGGCACGTGGAGCTCCTCAAGTTCCGAGTTGTGCTCACGATTACTGACAAATGCTTGCACTGACTGATCTGGTCCCCGCATTCTGTGTGGTTCTTTTCTCAAAAGACCATCTCAGACACTAATCGGCATGGATCTTACATGATTTGACCAAGATTATGTCTGAACTTTAAAAGAGACTATGACCTCTGAGTTTTTTTTGGTGTTTCTTCTCAGAGTAGTCAAATAGTGAAACTCCGATCTCATTTACTTAAAAAAAAATATGTGTAAAAGTGTTTGTGAAAACCTATTTACAAAAATAATATAATAATTATCATCTATCATTTATGTTTATTTATATATTTTTTTCTTTTATGTTTTTTTTTCTCTTTTAGTTTTATTTATTTTACATAACTGGCAAGTATTATTTAAATTAAAAAAAAAAAACAAACATTCACATTTTATAAATGTCAAAGTGTACGAGAATGGCTCACAAACTTTTACATTTATAATAATATCATGATATTGGTTGAATAACACAGTCTGAAAATACACCAAACAGGTAAATATATAATATTTGACAAGCAACTAAGCCTTATCTCGGGTTGTTAAGTAGAGTACAGTTCATGTCTCCCACGACCTCATTTAGTATTAATATGTACTAATGAATTAACGACGAACATTTTCATGAAGAAGATAATATAACTGCTTGCTTAGAAGAGTAAGTGTATTTTAATTATTTACTAAGACAGGTTCATAGAATTCTGTATCAAGATTTGCTAGTTTCTAAATGGAATTCAATGTTCTGAAGGATTAGTGTTAATGCAAGCCTAAAAGAAAGTTCTTTTTCTTTTTATTTGTTTTAAATAATAACGCTACTCAACACTAGGAATTTCGTCTGTAATGTGGGTGCATTTACACATATTTGTTCCATGCGGGAATCGTACCAGTGACATGCAGCGTTGCAGCCAATAGTATAGCCACTGTCCTAATAGTGCCCATCTATAATGCCCATAGATACTGAAATTAACTTTATTAAACTGCGTTTCACCTACCACCTGTATAAATATACACCACTATTTTTAATTAGTACAAATACTTAAAGGGCTTATTCTAGACAGTCTTCTCATTATATTTGTAAAGTATCAATTAATAGCGTTTGTTTATATCCTTAAAAAATGTCACCCAATTTCTGGAAATATTGTACAGGCTATTCTTTATAGTATTCATTAATCATCATCTCTCGCTCACGTTCGCGTGATCTCGCTCAAGCATGCCCCGGCTCCAACAGCTGTTTTCGTTATTTAAGTTTAACTAAATAGTGGCATATTTAGAAATAAATTTCGTCGTTTTTACTTTTGATTACGCAAATATGATCAGTAACAGGTATGGATTCAGCCCATTTTTTGTACTTATTAAAAAATAGGGGTGTATTATAGATTGCAATAAATATTTGAACAAAATACTAACATTTCCAACTCTTTACTTAAAACAAATAGTGCTGCCTACTCACTACCAATCTCATTAGAAACAGAGCAGCAGCTTATCTATAGCCTTTTTAATCTAAGATCAAACATTAACTGGTTAATTTAAAAGCCTTTTTAATCACGTATGAACACTCGCTCCCAAGTAAATATTAACCAAGGTTCAACATTGCACTACTATAATAGCCCGGAGGTTTTAATTAATTAAGGGACCTCAGAATAGTTTAGTTTATCATGCGATTAACTTATATCTAGACATCCTGCAAGATATAATTTCCAAAACTAAAAATCTGCAATGTATCCTCCGTAGCGTTTAAGGTCTACGACGTAGCGACGCTGCTACGAAGGCGCTACGTCGTAGCTAGCGTAGCAAGATGCTGGTCCAATATATATTTTACTAAAATAACGCAAGGCAATTTGTTACCTCTAAAGGCTGTGTAGGCATGCTAATATTCTCGGAATGTTCAAGTCACGTAATAGCATTGTTTTATTATATGCAACATAATTGTAATTAATGTGTACACGTAAATTCAAACACTGCTTGACATGGCATTCTACGATTAACATTTTAACAATATTAGTAAAAGATTTAATGTGTTTACCTTGTGCTTTGAAATGTTGTTAAATTAAAGAAAGGGTACTTCCCTTTCCTTCATATATAATTATGAGCAAGCATGCACACGAGCAGTAAGTAGGGGTGCTAGTGGTCTAAGGGTAAAAAAGAAACTACTAACTGAAACTGATTTTAACGATAAAAAATACAGCTGTGATTTTATGATTTACTAGTAGATCGCTCGCGACTTCTTCCGAGTGAATTTCGTTTTTTTTTCGTTTATTATACCTTCGTTCTTTTTAAAATAAAAGTAAATGTACCTAAGATAAATATAAGAGAAGTTTGAGGCGTCCGGCGGTGAGCTGAGTGTACGACATTGTTGCCATTGCGGGATTACCGTAGATGAGATTGGCTCAGGGACGTGGAGATTGGCACCAAAAAAAGAGAGGCCTACATCCAGCAGTGGGTGAAGTCGGGCTGTGGACGATGACGATGAAGATAACATAACTTTCTAATGGTGGAAGAATGTTTAACATTGGTTCAGTTGTTTTTGAGTGAAATTCCTACAAACAAACAAACAAACAAATCTTTCCTCTTTAAAATATTATTGAAAGTAATAAATATAAGTATAGACTTACCCATCGCAATTTTGCGCGGGTAGCGCTTATCAATTTACTATAAACGTTCGCTACTATACTTGATTGAACCACCCACTAGGCTAATCTGAAAGCTCAATATTTCATTAAAATCGCTTCGTCTAATTACGAACATACATAAAAATAGGTTTGTGTGTACCTACACATCTAATTTTATGCATAGATAGAGGGAAGAGGGCTATAATCTTTCTTTTAATATTTCAATATTACATAAGAATTCTCGTGTGACGTGTGTTTGCTACCAAACTCCTCCGAAACGGCTTGAACGATACTTATGGTGAATTTTGTACGTTGTTTATTAGGTCTGAGAATAGGACGTACATACAAACATAACATCACGCTGGTTATCCCCGAAGGGCTAGGCATACGTGTACCAGTAGTACGCCCACATTTCGCTGGTTATGTTTTAAAGCCCATGTATTAGGGGGCGAGCCTATTGCCATCAGAATAGGAAGCAAACTTATAAAAACTAAATAAAACTAACAAATTGATTCTAAGGCGGCACAAAGTTTGCTGAGCATCTAGTATTTATGTAATTTGTCATCTAGTATGTATTTTGACTGGCCCGTTGGTCTAGTAGTTTGTGACCCTGACTGCTATGCCAGAGGTCGTGGGTTCGATTCCCACCCAAGACAAATGTGTGTATGTTGTGCACGATTATTTGTTCTGTGTCTGGGTGTAATTTATCTATAATATGTATGTATTTAGAAATATATATATATAGCTCTCAAGCTTAGCTTGGGACTTCATATTAATTTAATTTATTTGTAAGTATAACGTTCAAAAATGCCTGTTTTCAGGCCTAATTGAAATAAATGATTGGACTTTGACTTTGACTTTGACTTGGCGTTGTGTGAAAAGTTGTGAAATATTATATTACATAAAAAATATTTGAAATAATTTTAGGCATCCTAATAAAAAAAAACCCAGATTTCCTCAAGCTTAACTTGGGACTAAGTGGCGTTGTGTGAAAAGTTATGGAATATTTATTATCTATTTATAGGTCTCGAGTACGAAACCAAGTTAAGCACTTCTAACTTTTCTATTCATGTGCTTAATGTGTTTAAATTATCACTTACCTACTTCATAAATGGTTGTTAAGAAGGGAATGCTGGCTGGCACGATCCGCGCATCGCAACGCGTGGCGCTCCAAATTTGGAATTTGGAATTATGCGCGCTTTGCTTCATTATTGGAACATATTCAAAATAATTATTCTCAGATTTTAATATTATTTTTTTAAAAATAAACTTTATTCCACTTAATCAAATAGACAGCACCCACCCCGTTTAGTTTCAGTCGGTTTCATAATTGCATAACAAGTCTGCGACATTTTGTTCAAACGACTCCAAAGTTGCTACGATTAATATTAGTATGGAAGTTGTCAGAGACAGCTGCGGTACTGATAGTAATGATCAGGAGTTTCAGCGTCCTTATCAGTAAGAGATAACGGGGTCGTAACATTTTTGATACCTATTTGATGGGGGTCGGTGTGATAGCAATTTGAATTTGATAATGTTGAGGTAGCTTATCTTGTCGGATGAAAAAGGTTTGAGTTAGCAATCAAGGTAACTTGGGGACTTTTAAAATATAATAAAATTACGACTTTTATATTTGACTGCCTCGTCTACTAGGTCTATTGGTCACAAGCACTACTGCTGAGCATAAAGTCCTGGGTTCGCTCTCCGGGTGGGGCAAAGTGTTATTGAAATTTTCCATCTCTTATTTCTTAGTAGCAGCCCGGAGTCTGGTTTTGTGCCTGAAAGACGGCAATGGGCCATTTGTCCACATTTTAATTTTTAGTCCCTCATCTAGATAACAAGAAAATATTTGACACAATACTTTTTTCTTTTTCAAATTGATGGAAAACTGCTTAGATTAAGCACGTTAAAGTTGAGGAGTAACGTCATTAGCTATCATAAAATGTACTGGCTAATGACGTCATGCGACATTTTAACTCGATGTTTCGCCGTTATTTTTTTGATTACGTGAAAAAATGGAAAAATGAAAAATACTTTTCGAATATTTTCTTGTACCTAATCTAGATGAGGGACTAAAGGATAAAATTTTGTCAAATAGCCCATTGGCTCGTCCCCTATTACATTGAACTTTAACATAACTGGCAAAATGTGGGTATACTCAAGGTACAGACGCCAGCACATCAAGTTACTCCAATGTGTAAAATTTTCCCAATTGAATATGAACCTTATTCTGTTTGACATAAAGTTGAAAAATGATCAAAGAAATTTGACACATTGGGGTAACTTGACGTGCTGGCGTCTGTACATCTCTGCCTATCTATTCGGGAATTACAGGCGTGATGTTCTATTTATAAAATCACGCTTGTAATTTTTTAAGGTTGAGCAGCGTTTACTATCAACAGCAACACTACAGAACAAGGTATTTAGTCTAGCGGCCTGCCAAGTCGTAGAAAAATAAAAGAAATATTTAAGTATATTTATCAGCTTAACACTAGCTCTCAGGCTTAACTTGGGTCCAAGTGGCGTTGTGTGAAAAGTTATGGAATATTTATTATCTATTTATAGGTCTCGAGTACGAAACCAAGGTAAGCACTTGTAACTTTTCTATTCATGTGCGTATTGTGATTATATTATCACTTACTTCATAAATGGTTGTTAAGAAGGGAATGCTGGCCGGCACGATCCACGCATCGCAACGCGTGGTGCTCCAAATTTTGAATTTGGAATTATGCGCGCTTTGCTTCATTATTGGAATATTATTCAAAAAAATTCTCTCTGGACGAGCGCGCGTTTGCGTCGTCCCGATAAGTTTTTCTTATACAATAATTCGCATAATATATGTAATTAACAAGTAAAATATAACTATTTCTAATCATTCTAAATAAATAACTTACTGAAAGTTCCCGCTACGTCCCGCACATATCAAGAAAACACACATAAACCCAACAATGGTGAAGCAAAACACCGTGAAGAAATCAGCATGCCTGAGACATATTGTCTACGGCATGTGATTTCCGAATACTTCTATACTTACTGGTAACTAATCGGAACTTTGTTGGCGTATGTCGTATCTCTATAAACATTGGCCAACGCGTGTTGTTTTTTTTTTTATTTTCATTGGTGGTTTCGACACCCCGTAAAAGTATAGGTGAAGTGAAGGTGAATTAAGTTATTATACCGAACTAATATAATAGTAGGGATTGACAGCTTACGACTCCTTCATATAACCTACGACTTTACTCGGTATTTTTCATAGAATGGCGCTCTTCTGTCATAGTAACCAACCTGTTGTCAGTATGACTTGGCTTCGAATGCCTTAAAAAAATATCTCTTAGGCATGCTTGGTTCCTCACAATGTTTTTCTTCACCGTTTTCTTAGTGAGAATACGCACATGAATCCGAAAAGTCCACCAAGAGGTCTTGGGTTCAAACTCGGCATTTGGCAGTCCACCGGCCCCTAGGTCATCATTGCTTGCCAAACACTGACCGCTATCGATAAGTAGGGTAGGTATTGGGTCCTATCTAACGGCTTTTAAGCCATGACCGTTGTGCGACCCCTGTCAAGAGCCAGGTTATTAATGTGAGCCCAGTTTGTGTTGCGATTCAACGATTATCGAATTGACATTATTTAGTTGAAGTAAATTGTGGTTTATGACCCCTGGCCGAACCGGCTTTATCGGATTCTTGAGCTTCAGGTTGTCTGTTTGAGTTATGGAGTCGATTTTATATAAGCTTGATAGTCACTTCAAGTAAAATAAGAAATTTAACGGTTTTTTTAAATAAATGCGTTTTCTTTCTTTCTATATATATATTTCTAAAATAATATAATAGATAAACCTAACTGTGTTTATTCTGTCTTTCTACAAATAAATCCGTTTAAAGCTTTGTCCAGCACTACGTACATTGAACTCAAGTCATGCATGTCATCCCTTCCTTTGTGCGGTTCGTATGGAAACTGTGTCAAACGCTTGCATTAAATCTCCATACAAAATATAACATAACCACACGTACGCTTCGTTGCACGTCTGTGACAACGATTTGCCATTGACAACGTCTTTATTCCATAGCAATAAGGTTGGTTTTCGTAACGCTTGTCGCAAATTGAGGTGCGGTTGACCGTACGTCAGTTTCGTTCGAGAATTTATCGAAGCTAACCTCAGAGGTTTGAGTTGGGAACTAACCGGAGGCTGGAAAAGGGTACCTACATGTAAGCCGACGAGTTTTCAATTATTCATGACCTTAAAGTTCTTGTTTAAATAGAAGACAATATAGGTTGACCTTTTCTGTGACCTGTTCTCCGCAAATCGGATACATTATGCAAAAATTTAAGGTACAACTCATTTCCCTTTGAACCCCACCGCCATGTATGGAAGACAAACCACAATATGCCCAGCACGCCACGAGTCACAACTACATGACAAATTTTAAGGTTTCATTTAAGTATATCTTTGTGCCGAGGGTGTGTTTTTTTTACATGATATTTAATCGTCATTTAAAGGCTGCACTGGAAAAGTATGCATGACATACAAAACTTCACAACACGTGTGCAATATCAATAGTAAGATAGTAAAACGCCGAACTCACTTGTTTAAAAAATATTTGGATCCTTTGACAAGTAAAAGTGTTTTGTTGGAAGAAACCAATTTTTTTTTATACTAAAGATCAAACAGTAGATGTCTCTACTATTATATATTACGTTTGTTTTTATTTATATTTGGTGTACACGGTGATTGGAGACTAACAAATAAGTTGTACAAAGTGAAAGATATACATATGTATGGGAAAAAACTTTTTTACAAAAAGAAACAACCGACTTCTGTATTTTTTTTTTAGGTTTTTATTTTGCAATTTTTAGGTTATTCGTATGTAAAGAAAGTCTTTCAAAACTCGAAAGAATCTTTGAAATTGGTTAACAATTGCTAAAGAAATTCTACCTAAACATTAATTTGTATATCTCTGACGGGCCCTTTTTAAAATAAAATGGCGTTATGTTATAAGGACTATAACAATCGCAAATAATATGCTGTTATGCGTTGAAGAGTTCCGTTGCCTGTTTTCTTCATCAGTTTTTCTTCACCAAATGATACTTTCTAAATGAAAATGCTGTTACTTATAATGTTAAAATTGGTGCGTGTGTTCCTATATGTTTTTAGGAGTTCCCTCAATTCCTCGTGGATCCCTCATCAAATATGAGTTTTGATACAAATGGGACCAATCTGTTAGTATACCCTATCAAATAAAATGACAGAATACTGAGGTAACAAACCCTAAAAAAAAAAGAACCGTTTATTTGGCTGCGTAATTAGATTTACTGCCAAACAGTTGCTAACGGTTAACTTTCCCATAAAATTTCAAAACAAATACCAAAGACTTTTAGTTCAATAATAACATTCAAAGTTTCAACGCTCGTCATACTTCCGTATCCATGGTACCGGGATACGTAAGCATGTGTAGCATGTATAATGTATATCCATTTCCCAGTACGAAAGACGGATATTGCACGTCGATGTTGAACGCCACTGAAATGCTGTAATATTAAAAAGACATTTATTTGAAACGAAACGAGTACATTTGCTTATATAAAATTTTGCTGACACACCTGTAATCTTCAAGCCAAAGACATTCATTACCTATAGACCGGACATCACGAACAAAAAGTGTGTCCTGCTGGATACAAGTCTATGAGTTTTTTGTAGTACGCTCCACTGCCGCTCCAATATACATATATTATTCTAGATGGCGTTACTGAGACATGGGATCAAAGTTTTTCTATGACATTTCCTTGACATGCCCGCTCTATAGTATTTTAAATCTCTTTGCTTTAAGCTAATGGGACTAAAATCCGCGTTAATAAATCATTTTCAAACATGACGCCTATAGCAGTCTGTCAAAAAGCTGTCAAATGTCACTGATTGACAGTGTTACACTAATAATTTATTCAAAAGGTCACAGTTGTATTTACCAATAGATACGGCAGTTGTATTATAGGTAACACTTTATTGGACCAAAAACATAATATACATTAGGCTAGTTGACTTAATTTCAGTTTAGTCCCTCATCTAGACTACTACAAAATATTTGACACACATTTTACCTTTTCAAACTTCAAACTTCAAATATTTATTGCGATCATGAGTAGATACATAGGGTGTTATAAAAGGTAAAAGTACATACATGATACCCTGTTAGGGCGCAGCAACACAATTTCAATATAGAAATACTTACACACTATTTAATCAATCTTTTATTATATAATATTCTTGGTATTTATATATTATATTAGTATATTATATACCTATATTATTATTATTAAATTTTTTTCACGTTATCAAAAAATAAAGAGACCAAAATAGCGATACATCAAGTTAAAATTTCGCATGATATCACGATTTCGTACAGTTCATACTGAATTACGACATCAAAACCCCCTCTGTTTAATCTGAATGCGCTTAATCTTAGTAGATCTTCATCGGTTTGAAAGAGCTAGAAAATGCTTGTCTATGATTTTTAATTATGTAAATTATTAGACTTAATGTAAATATGATATTCTTACACCGTCAACATGCCTATTTGATTGGTTAATTGGATTAGATACAAGCATAGATATAGAGAATGGGCTGAGCAACACCCGCACAAAATTGACCACACTCTAGAAAAAGACAGAGGGACTGTGCGGCCAATACCTGTCTCTTTTCTATAGGTCTGTAGAAACTCTAGAAAGAGACAACTATTGGCCGCACGTTCGCTTTATCTCTCTCACACTTTTTTACCAGTAATTACTTCACAGCTGGATAAAGAATACTTAGATCATTCTCTATGTCTATGAAAGTGTAGCAGATATTCATATAAAAAAATAAAATCATAAGCATGATTAAACTAACTTAAACTAGTGAAGTGCAATATTGATGGTGGCGGAAGAATCATACGTTCCCACGAACCCAGATTAGGTGTAAAACGGTACACGGGGTGGGTTTTAGTCAGTAAGAGTATCAATAAGAGTCTACGACCCACAAGGTGTTTCCACCACGAAATGAAAATAAAAAGTGAGTACATAATATGTTGTACATACTTGTAGAAGTGGTGTATGTTGTTGTTGTGTGAGGATTTAGTGTCAAATAGGCTTGTATTGTATGGTTCCTCATAGTAAACTTACGCTACACTGCTTGTGTTTAGTAAAAGGCGTATGGTCCCAGATTTTACCAGTTGCGAGACACACGCAGACTTAAAGATACGCTAAATAGTCACCTAAACAAACACCTATAAGGCTGTTATTTTTTGAACATGTAATGCTTCGCTTACTACACACTATAACAAAGAAATGAATATGTTTTCTACGAAGGACGTAACCTACGGTGGGTGTAATCGACTCGTTTTTTGCTAGTTTTATATCTTATCAAATAACATGCCTTTAATGCCTCTTTAAAAAATAATACTGAAAAATAAAAATTGCACCAAATGATTTATTAAAACATTACTAACAATATTTTACCAAAAATAAAATTTGAATGTACATAAATATTTATATCCAAATGGATATTTACCTTTGTCGTCAGATTTTAGTAAAACTTTCACGATCACTAATGGACGCAAGATTAGTTTATTTTTTTATTTTTAGTACGTAGTTGATCCCATTTGTAAAAAAAATATGGTATAGAGTGTGTATTTAAATTGCGTTTTGCATTCAAAATTCATTACAAAACCATTTTTTTCCAAGTATTATTAATTTTAAGTGTTGGCAATATAATGTTGGTATTATTTCAAACAGAATAAACCTTTTCAAATTTAAAAATAAACAATAGCTTTCAAATCCTTTCATCTCCAAATAGCTTCCAGCAAATCCCTTAATTTATATGGACCGTAGCTTGTTTATACCGGCTGAATATCAGCCGACAATCACGTATACTAATATTATAAAGCAGAAGAGTTTGTTTGTTAGTTTGTTTGTTTTATTGAACGCGGTAATCTCAGGAACTACCGGCTCGAATTGAAAAAATATTTTTGCGATAAATAGTCCATTTATCGAGGAAGGCTATAGGCTATATAAATCACGCATATGAATTGAAACAGTCACATTGGTACGTACCCGGATTTTAACCATAACCGAGATGTTGAACCGCCTACCTCTCATGCACGAGCATGAGAGGTAGGCAGGTCAACCTCTGGGTCATCACGATATGCAAAATATAAAAAAATCATGGTGACTGAGCGGACTAGGGTGTAAGAATAACCGGCAGCGAGTACGGAGCGAGCGCAGCAGAGCACGATACTATTTGCGGTAGCAAGCATGGTAGCACGCACGATATCAAGCACGGTAGCATGTGCGATAGCGAGCACGGTAACATGCGTAGTAGCGAGCTAGATAGTATGCGCGGTAGCGAGCGAGACCTCACGCTTGTAATATAAGAAGTGCGTCTAATTAAGATTTTACTCCGTAGAACCATAACTACTAATTTTCCACGTGCTTGGAAGGTACAAACAGTTAAAAGTTTTAATGAGTTCCTCTTAAACTGTTTATACTTGGACGAGATAAAAGAAAAGTCGTCCGTTCGTTCGTCGCTTTTCTCATTTCGGTGAAAGCTTCGGATTAAGCGAGTTACGAGTGGTATCTTTCGGGTTTTGGGGTGGGTAGAACGCGCAACTGGTGTTTTGATGCAACTTTGGATTCTGCGTTTAAAAATACCCGGTTTTTTGGAAAAAAAGTGGTTGTTTTTTATAACAGTACTAATAATTGATGGAATGACTTGACTATGAGGTTGAAAATTTGATTTTATTCATGAATTAAAAATGTTGATAATAGTTTGAAGAGATAATAAATTAAAATTATATAATAGTAGCGAGTGTTAGGTATATCTAGACTATTAGTTTATCGAGCAATATAATACGTATGTTAAATGTGATGAAATGTTTAACATTTCAATCGTGTCATTTAGAGACACAATAGAAAGACAATGAGAACGTAAACGGCGTCTGCTTGGGGTTTAATGAATTAAGTTAAAAACGATACATAATGCAAATGCAATGTCTTTCCAGCTAAAGAAGTACATTAACAAAACATCAAGATACATCCTTCGTAAGAGATTTATTCCTTGCAACCAAATCTACAACCATCACATACTACCAGCTCATCTTTTCAACTCCACTATCAAGTCCATATAAAGGTTGTCTGTAAGAGATCGCCGCCCATTTGTATCACACTAAGCCCTTGAAGTTATAATTTGTAAGTTTTTATGGTGTACAATAAAGAGTTTTCTATTCTATTCTACAACGAATACTTGCCCTAAGATTTAATCATTCCATTTCACATGTTTTATTGGTTGGCATGTATACGTGCACACACGTCGCGCGTCGCCACAGAGCGCTACCAAGTCTTACACCAAGTCTTAATTGACTCAGAACTTCACAAATTTGTATTTTCAGAGCAAACCTGGATTACACTCCTAGTAATATTGTCTCTCCTAGTAATATTCTTTCTCTTAGTTATTTACACACTGTGTTTAATTCCCTTTGACAACATTTTGGTTAGTATTAAACAATTCTTTCTCTGAAGGTAGGTAGTTAGATATGAGATTTATGAAGTTCTTAGAGTGGAATGACCCTTGTCTGTAGATGCAATTAAAAATATCAACATTGTTATTAGTGTGAGTTCCGGAGGTAAAAACCTAGGAATTAGACGACTTTACTTTAATTCATGTACCTAGTACTTTGCGTAAGAAAACAGGATAAAATAAAAGTGGCATATGGTCACAAGTGCTTCAGCTAAAAATGAGGTCCTGAGTTCGATTACCGATTAGACAACGTGTGATTGGGTTTGCCCATTTTATCAGTTACAGTCTGGCTTCTGGATTTGTGCCTGATTGAATAAGCTCGGCCCCTATTACATAGGACTTAAGAACCTCTTCCTAACCCTTTCGGGAATGCAGATATGATTTTAATATGATGATATTATTAAGTAATTAGTACTGGCCCCGCGAGTAATTACCGCGGTACGTGATGCCTGAATTAATTAGTGTAGAACTGTGTTTACTAATTTGCGTTAAAACGTGGTATAATAGTCAATAAATAAATTACATTCAGAGTCATCTAGGTTAATGTTCTATAAGAGCCCATATATACTATTTGTAAGCTTAGTCATAACGAAGAAAAAAAATTGGTTGGACAAGCAAATTTGTTTTTCATACTTTATTAATATAAAAATTGTAAAAGTAAGAGAGAGAGAGAGAGAGAGAGTTGTAGTGTAGGTTGTTGTAGTAGGCGACTAACGAAAGGTATTTACAAGGCAGATGTAAGTGGGAACGCCGGGAGGGGACGCCCTAGAAGGACATACATAGACCTTATTGGTGAGGTTATTCAGAAAGGTCAGGTGCGTAGTACTCGCAACCGGCGTGTGTGTATGACAACATGTATGAATGTAAACGAAGCAAAAGAAGTATGTAAGAATCGTAGCATATGGTGCTCTGTAGTTTCTGCCTACCCCCATGGGAAAAAGGCGTGAGTTTATGTATGTATGTATGTGTTGTAAAAGTAAGTTGTTGTGTAAGTTATATTTATTGCCGAAACGGTAAGTTTACAACGGATTAAGCTCTCTTAAAGAACTTCGTCAGTTAAGTAATTATATCATTTCAGTTACTTTTTTGAAAAAAATCCTCTCCTTGCGTCATACTCCTCAATGCTGAGAATCATGACCTCCTTGCTTCATCACTTTTTTTTCACGATGTTCCTCCATCTGATTCTGTCACTGGCGAAGTGAAGGGCATCGTATACCGAAGAGTCAAGAGTTGAGCGGATCTGGTCGGAACAACGTATTGGGCTGCGTCCACGAGGCCTTTTCCCATTCACTTTGTTGGTCACGATGAGCCTTTCGAGGTTACCACCGCCTCTCTTTGCTATGTGGCCGAAGTATTGAAGAATCTTACATAGGCACTCGAACGATAAGAATATATTCAATAAGGTTTATTTGTCAGTAAATCACTAATTAACAAAAAAATGTAGTCCACATTTTTTTTAACTCAGGCAGTGACATATAAAATCGGTCTCAAGCACTTGCACTCCATTACTTTTCTCACTCAACTAATACGAAGCATCGAATATCGTTCAACGCAAATAAGGGCACCCAATTTCTATAAGTGATAGACTGTTCACCAAAATTGGTTCTAATAGCCAATCCTACGTAAATAGTCGACCCCAATATACCAGAACGGCGTTAATTCTGAGAAAGTATTCCAGACATACATATTTAGCAATTATGTGTTATAATTGAAGTACTTTGCTAAGGAAGAAAGAACTTGTATGTTTTTTTATTGTTGCCCCTTGTCTCGTTGGAGATATTTCTCCTGAATCGTGGGTGCGTAAACAAACATACATTTGACAACATAAATTTTCAGCCAAACAAAACTAAAGTGAACTACATATATGTACAGACGCCAGCACATCAACCTACCCCAAACTGTCAAATTTTCCCAATTGAACATGGACCTTATTGTGTCTAGAATAAAGTTGAAAACATATCAAAGAAATTTGACACATTGGGGTGGGCTGATGTGCTGGCCTCTGTACATGTTTAAGCATTTTATTGCTTTTAAGCACGAAATAATGTTCTGTATGCATAAAAGTACGAAATGAATCAATTTCATATTTCATCTTAATTCGCGTGACTGCAAAACATGCTCGAATCAAACAGCGTTTTTCAAAATTTAATGACGACACACGTAGGGTCAATAAACAAACAACGTTTTCGCGTATTTGACAGCTTGTTAATTACCGTATTGACGTAACGTGACATACAAGGACTGCAGTTTACGAGGTACGGTACTGCTTACGGTAGTAATTTATGGTAGTTGATTTTTTCGTTAAGGTGTAATATTTTTGCATAATTTTCAGTTGATATTCGTATGATATGATATCCCATTGATAAATTTTGGTTTTCTCTATATAGGATTTGTAATATCTCCATAGAATTGAGTTTTGAATTTAGAGAATATTGTGTGTCGTTTTGAATTAAATTAACAAAATCAAACTTTCTGAAGTAAACTAAAAATGTAACAATCTGCAGATATTTACTAATTTAATAATCTTTATTCTTATACATAAATAAACAACAACAGCAAATGCAAATTAAGTTGAAAATCAACAAAAAATTTACAGATTCTTTGGCCAAAAAAAGTCAATCTTCTGGTCACGTGAAGAGTCGACCAATCATTTAACGATGTCCCGAAAAACTAAATGGGCACTCGGACTCCAATGCTAGTCTTGCAATACCAAACGACTTAAATACTTATACAACTCGTAATAAGTTTTTATACTTATATTTTCATAGTTTGAGATTGTCTGCACCTGCAAAAGCTGCATAAATACATATTTTGAATAAAAACAACTAAAATTTTAACATAACCATGTCTAATAGTATTAGTGTTGTGTTTATTAGTGTGAAGTACCCTATACCACAAATTCGACAACAAACATTCTTTTTTTCTCCTTCGCTTGTTCAATCGTCCCATTCTATCTAATTTGTTCAAACAACGGTACAATACTGCTCGAACAACGAATTCTTCACAATGAACCCTTGACTCACAATTATATTGGCACAAACATTTACGTACGAATTAGACAAGCCACGAATCACGTTTGTGTTCCAACGATGTACGTTATTTTACATTAGTGATACACTTGTCAAGGCTTGTGTGATGTACCTACAGGTACTACAGATAATATAACTAGTCGAATTCTAGAAACAAGGTGGTTTAAAAAACGCTTAGCGTTATTTATTTGAGTTATATGCATATGGAGGAGCAGCAAAATTTTTTGTAGTTACTTTTTTCAAGAAAAATCACTTGGTTATTTTTTATATTTATAATATAATAGTATACACATGATTTGTGCAAGATCAAAGTATTATGTCAGCACTAGGACATCACAGGCCACAGGGTAATGCCGTCACAGTATGTTATTATTGTTCTACAAAAAAAATCTCCCACACTAGGAATTTCTCAAACAACTTCAAAACAACCATGCCCAGAGCTTTTGATACTGTATGATCCTTCCTGCCATTTTACAGTTCTTTATTAGTATGTTTAGCTTATAAACTAAACGTTAAACTACTCTGATAAAGCAACCGCAGTACAACAAATAATATACCCAATTCCAGGGTCATAACAAGAATTTAGTACCTATTCATAACCACACAGTTCCATTCCTTGAATATCCACATACTCATAGGCCGTCCAAACATTTGGCCCAATATTGGTACAACACAACACACATCTATTGTTTAATCCTGGAGGATTTAAATCCAATCTGGATGTCGGTAACAAAGAAGCACTCATACACAATAGTCTTTGGCATACAATACCGGGACAGATTCGGACCACGGCTCCGTAACGTTCGGTAATCCCTTCATTTCCATAGTGTTGTACTGTGATAGGGTTTAAAATGATACGTACTGTCTATCTTTTGTTACTATGCGAAAATAAAACGTCAGATGTCGAAAATGTTGTGGAATTAGAAATCTTACTTATCTTTTTTCTAACTTTGATAAAGTCAAAGTCAAATCACTTACTTCAACAAACAGTAATAATGACAGTAATCTCCAGCCAGAGTCAGTGCCAACGTCTTCAGTAATTTTGATATTTTGACATACGTACTAATTTATGTTTACCTCTCGCATGAGCAATATTTTTATTTTGCATGCAGCCATTTTTGTACGCCTCTTGGCATAATATAGCGACCTATGAACTCTATTTAAGAACTGTATTTACTACCTATGTTATACAAATAAAAATGATTTGATTTGATTTTTTTACTTAATCATTATTATCACTTTTGAACGTCATACTTGAAAATTTTAAAAAATAAGAAAATGATTCTAATTGCCCTTTCCAAAAGGTACTTTTGTATGTAGAAGAATGGGCAAGAAACTGTATACTTACTGTTTTAAAATAGGTTTACAATACTTTGCATACATTAATCAGATTATATGTGAGGACGATGCACTTAGAATAATAGGTTATACTGAGATAGGTTTGAAAAAAAACTAGCAGACGGCCCGCGGTTTCACCCGCGTTGTTCCCGTTCCTGTGGGAATACAGGGATAAATAGTAGCCTATGTCACCCGGGGATAGTGTAGCTTCCCAACAGTGAAAGAATTTTCCAAATCGGTCCAGTAGTTTCGGAGCCTATTCAATGCAAACAAACAATCAAACTTTTCCTCTTTATAATTTTAGTATAGATAGTATAGATAAGCAATGGAGTTAATAATTAATTTATTATTTTGGTAGATATATTGTGTTCACGTGTGCAAACGTACACTATACACTGTAGATTTTTATTAAAAAGGAAAAACTCATTTAATAAACAAATGAATAAAGAACTAACTATCGGTCGATCAAAGATTGGTCAAGCTACGCTTGGTAAGGTCGTTCTGTGTATGGTTACCCATCGATTATGTTCTTGATACATAATTAATTGGTTACCCACCAATCTCGGCATGCATAACTTGTGACCCATTCCGACATAGTAACAACCTACATATTTACGTAGGATCATGTTTTTTTTTTTTTGAAATATTCTCTGATTCTATAGATTAGTTTTTTATTCTATTTCGTTACAAGTTTGCCATTTCTAGAAATCAAATCGAAGTTAACTTTCAATTCGTATCTGAAAAGAAAACTAAACAAACATAATTTTGTAAAACAAAAATAAATGAAATGATCAACAGGTAATGTATTCGTCCAAAAAATAAAGAGAGGCACAATATTATTGTTAAACAGTACTCTCCGCGTTGTATTATTTTTTCATCTGTATGTACAGACGCCAGCACATCAAGTTACCCCAATGTGTCAAATTTTCCCAATTGAATATGAACCTTATTCTGTTTGAAGTAAAGTTGAAAAACGATCAAAGAAATTTGACACATTGGGGTAACTTGATGTGCTGGCGTCTGTACCTGCGAAGAACAACTACTTATGTAATATTTTTCGAAGCGAACCTTGTTATTTCACTCGGTTCTACGATTATCAGGGTGAAATGGGGGACATCGACGCACAATCAATACCATGAGTTCAGTATAACATATTAATAATAGTGATAGCTAAGTAGAGTGACCAAGTTATAGGTCTCGAGTTCCAACTCAAGGCACCTCTGACTTTTCGGATTCATGTACAGACGCCAGCGCATGAAGTTACCCCAATGTGTCAAATTTCTTTGATCGTTTTTCAACTTTATTTTGAACAGCATAAGGTTCATATTCAATTAGGAAAATTTGTCACATTGGGGTAACTTGATGTGCTGGCGTCTGTACATTGTACAATTATCACTTTCTCCAAAAACGGTGGAAGAAAGTATCGTGAGGAAACCGGCATGACTGAAAGATATTTCTGAACGATATGTGAAGCCAAGAGAAAGGTTCATGGGTAACATAAACCATGATACTAGGGTAGTTACTAACCACACGGTAAGAACAAGAACATGATTCTCCCATGATTCTTGATTATTTTCCTCCTGGTGTTGTGGTTTTCTTAATTTCCACGTTAGTTTTTTGTAATTTGTTTTGTAAACTGTTAAGAAAAATATATGCAATAAATTGTTACTCAATTTGATGAAAGAAGTAAGTTATTTTTAATACTTTTCTAACTTCATTGGGAACACCCAATAAATTTTAAAAAGTAGTACCTAACAGATAAAAATAATGATTTAGGTACTCGTAATTTTTCTCAGTATTAAAACATCAGAAAAATCGAGCATATTTGCATGCAAACCTGATAGAAATTTCAACACCATGAACTCATGGCATCACGTTGTGCATCGATGTCCTTTCCACCCTGTATTTATCTAGGGGCGTATAAACGTTCACTCTTCACAGACACACAATCATAACCAAAATATTTTTGTAATCCATCCTCCTTTCCCTTAACTTCTTGATGTTGCCGTACAAAAAAAAATCAAGGAGCAAGGATTTTTTTTAGCAACCAAACCTTTTTACCTTCACAACCACAAAAAATATTACATAAATTCATCATATCGCCGTTTTTGCAAAAACCCATCCGTACATAAATTATTTAAATTAAAAAACAAAGCAACATGCGACCCTTTTAGGTCCTTTAAAATATCGTAACCCCAACGAAAATAAATTTGAAAACGTTACGAATGGTAGATTCTAGATCGAAGCGGGTTTAACGTCTGGCTTTGACAATAAATTGGTAACAAGGGACTGAGTTCAGTTTACGTTGATTTATTTTAGTATTTCGAATTTGAGCTTCCCATTTATTATTATCAATGACAAATCAAAGCTGGACAAATGGCGTATGAACATCTATCAATGCTGAGTAAGAATATTTTTAATATTTCGAATTGGCTTTTTTTACTGCCTCGTCGGGATTTTGATTGTAAGCTTTACTTTTGAGCATAAGGTCAGGGGTTTGATGTCCGGGTTAAAAAAAGTGTTATTGGATTTTTTAACAATTTTTATTCACGTTTTCAGTATTCGCCCATAGTTGAAGTTATAAATTTTTCTTGAGTACTACACCCTTTGTATACCTCACTTAACGATTTTTATTTATCTACAGTGAAGTGAACTGTTAATCGTATCAAAGTCAGTCTTGTAGTTTTGGAGATAATACCGACAGATTTATTTACTGCTGAGTGGTTCTAAACGAAATAAAAATCAGTAACAGAAACGTATTTACACTATAGAACGCCATGCTAGAGTATTTTATCAGAAAAAAACACAGTAAAGAGAAGATGAAGTAACATGTTTTATTAAAAGTATTCTTAGATAGTTTAGTCACGTTTAAAGAACAGATGAAAGGCTACAACCAACTGTAAAGTCAGATTTAAGTTGAAAAGCTAAAAAAGGACGCCCTAGAAGTTGATTCACTAACGTAATTGGGGATATTCTTCAGAAAACTCAGGTATTTGCAGCTGGCGTGCTAGAATCACTCAGATACAATCTGAACGTAATCGAAGCAAAAGATGCAAGTTCCAATCATAGCTAGTGGCTTTCTATAGTATCTGCCTACTCTCATGACAAAAAGGCACAAGTTCATGTACAAACAGTAAAAATCATCTTATACCTCCTACAGCATAAAACATCGCTTCAAGCGGCTCAGCTATTCATTTTCAGCGGCATTTCCCACAATTTATAGGCAGGGGCCATAAAGTCGGTACACAAATAATAATATATTGCCGTGTAGCAAATAAGGGCGTTTGGTTTTATGATAGCAAGCAAATTACAACAGTCGATCGTGGTGCACGGAAAACGGTAATCAAACCAGCGCCGCCTGGTCCTAGAGAGCGTGGTATAGGACATAAGCGACAGCGGCTATAAAAAAATTGGTTGCCTGTAAAGTCGGTATACGGGCGAAAGTTTTACGTGACAACGACTTTGAGTGGTAAAATAATTTTAATGTGAATATTCATTCGTATAGTAGGAAGAAGGATGAAACTGTGCTCGAGTGGAAGGGACGCGTGCCTTTCACTTTTTATGTCTGTCTCTCTCGCTCTTAGGCGGGCTAACCATGCCCGAGTGGAAGGGACGCGTGCCTCTCACTCGCTCTCATTGTGAGCGCATAACGTGAGCGGAGCGTAACGCAGTTTCTTGAAGTGTCACCCGGCAAACCAATTTATAAGACGTTGTCACGTCAAAAATGAAGTGGTCCTTATGGACAAACAGAACTGCCCCCGTAACCGTTAATCAAAACATGCTATTGTGACATCATACAAGAGTGAAGGAAAAAATGGCGAGAAAAACCTAGACTTAATATAAGTCTGAAGTCGTCAATTTGCCTTGAGCAAGCGTGGTGATTACTGATTGTACAGACGCCAGCACGTCAATTACCCATTGGGGTAACTTGACGTGCTGGCGTCAAAGAAATCAAAGAAATGGATGATGATGGATGGATGAATGGATGGATGGATGGATGGATGGAAATGGATGGAATGGATGGAATGGATGGATGGATAAATAAAATAAAAAATAAATATTCCACACACTTTACACAACGCCATCTAGTCCCAAGCTAAGCTAAGAGCTTGTGTTATGGGTACTAAACAGCTGATAAACATACTTATATACTTCTAAATACATACATATTATAGATAAATTACACCCAGACACAGAACAAATGATCGTGCTCATCACACAAACATATGGATGGGATGGATCAAAGGATTTGAATTGGATGGATCGAAGGATTCTTTGATCGTTTTTCAATTTTATGTCAAACCGGATACGGTTCATATTCAATTGGGAAAATTTGACACATTGGGGTAACTTGATGTGCTGGCGTCTGTACCTTCTCTATATTTTTTTCATACCATATTAGTAAGAACAACGTTCTTAATAGTTCATTATAATCTAGCCTAAAAGACTAATAAGCAATTTATTTCTAACTTAATATGTTACGTGATAGATTATTTTAAAAACTAAGAATAGTGTCCATTTACCATTTTATCAAGTCCGTGGCACTTTCTTAGAGTCATGTTCATGTGTTATATGTATAGCACAACATTGTTACTATTATTCATTCAATTTGTACACAGCACTTATTCAAAAGTTTTAGTTTTTTTGTAACCTACGCACTCAACCTTCTCTGTGTTAGAAAAGGTCTTTGTTCTGCAGTAGAACAAATACCAGGCATGTATTATTTTTGTTTATCATTTCTTTAATCGCAGAGATATTGCTTTTTTGGAAACTTTGAATTACCTTTTTAATATTTGACTAGCGAAATGTTGGCCGTTAGTGTAATATTAGGAGTTGGCGCTTTTGGTTGTCGCCATTCCACGCATTTCATTATAAACAGGGAAATTTAGCGATATAGACGTTTTGCGACTAAGCCAAAAGTCGTCCCGTATATGCAGGCGCATTTAAACCACCTTTGAATTGGAAACAGTAGCTTTAAAATGAGTTGATTATAGGAGTATGAGAAACAGGGTGTACAATTCCTCATTCGTAATTGAAAAATTACGATCCTGCAACCAGGCAGGTGTTGTGTATGGTGGACTACAGTTGCCGCGAAATAATCGCATCCCTCTACTCCCGGCGCAGGTGTCAGACGGAATACCAGGATGGTTTTTAGTCAGTAACAGTCTGAGAAACCCCTTCGCCCTCCTAGGAAGGGGAACATCCATGAGGATTTCCCGCTCCACAAAAAAAAGGTGTGCTACAGTAATTGTCAGATGGTTGTTGTCGACAGCCCAGCGGATTAGCAGGTTGAAGTGGCAGTGAGCAGGGCACATTGCACGGAGGACTGATGACCGATGAGGTCGAAAGATTCTCGAGTGGAGGCCACGTATCGGCAAGCGCAGCCGCGGGAACGCGCTGGATGCGAGCCGCTTCCAACCGGTCTTATTGGAGATCTATAGGGGAGGCCTATGTCCAGCAGTGGACTTCCTATGGCTGAAATGATGATGATGATGTTGTCGGCTTCTTCTAAATACGTTCAGTTGCGCAGACAACTTTAATATCGCGATCTAGGAACATGTTAGTTTAGTTCTTATGTGGCAAGATAGATGTTATTGCCTGTAGTTGTATTGCCCTGGGTGAATATACTACAAATAGGGGCCCGTGGTTAACTAGTAACAGCCATAAAGGTCGATCTAAATTCAAACTGAAAAAAAATCAAAATTGTTCAAATTGTTTATTTTTCTTTAACAAGATTACAACAGTAAGTTTGTGATTGGAGCCTTCTTTTAAGCAAACAATGCCTGTAGTAGAAGACTCCATGACACAACAAACATAATATAACATTAACTTTACGCCCGTAAAGTTAATGTTATATTTATAAAAGCTTATAACTTAAAACTCGTGCTCACTACATGGTTGTTGCAACGCTGTCTGCAATGCGGGGAATTATGGCCCTCGGTCATAGCAAGTACGGACTTGTTCGATCCGATCCCGATGTAATCTACCTTTAAATTGCCACCAGTCGTGAAAACAACACTTGTGCTGTAAACAGGGTTGTAAACTTGTATTATAAGGAAGTATTATGTGGACGGATAGCCGTTTGAATGATCGGTAATGATTTTGTTGGACTTCGGCTATACTATGCTACATCCTTCAGGAACGAGAAGTTTGTGAGAATCTACGGATATGTGTTTACGTAAAAACTACTAAACGGATTTTGACGAAACTTTACAGTACGATCATTTTAATCTTCAGCCTATCGTTACCTAAATCCTACACTTCAAAATATACATTGGCAATTGAAGTCGCGGTAGATATTATTTTGGTTTGAAATTACACTTCACTACTTCACTTCACAGATTTTAACGTGCGTGACGACGCAAAAATGTTGAAATTAGACACCTATACATATTTTTTTACGTAATGTGTCAGTTTTTTACTTTTATCTCTTGTTTCGATATTAATACTACCATCATTCATATTTTTTAATTAATCACACTTTCCGTAACACATAACTTCATATCCCAAACAATGTGAAAAATGTTTTATGGCTCTCACCTTCTTAAATAAAAGTACAGACGCCTGCACATCAAGTTACCCCAATGTGTCAAATTTCTTTGATCGTTTTTCAACTTTATGTTAATCAGAATAAGGTTCATATTCAATTTGACTGGCCTGTTGGTCTAGAAGTTAGTGACCCTGACTGCTATGCCGGAGGTCGTGGGTTCGATTCCCACCCAGGACAAATGTTTGTGTGATGAGCACGATCATTTGTTCTGTGTCTGGGTGTTATTTATCTATAATACGTATGTATTTAGAAATATATAAGTATGTTTATCAGCTGTTTAGTACCCATAACACAAGCTCTGCTTAGCTTGGGACTAGATGGCGCTTTGTAAAAGTTGTGGAACATTTATTTATTTATTTATTTAATTGGGAAAATTTGACACATTGGGGTAACTTGATGTGCTAGCGTCTGTACATTTTAAATGATCGTTAAGTTTATCACTTAAATTTTTTGTTTTCTGTTTTAATAAAGATATTGAGTGTGAGGATATTGTTAGAACTTCGCTTTATTTAGAATACTTTGTAGTAATAAGCAGTGATACGTACAGGTCTTGAGTTCAAAACCCACGGCACCTGTGACTTTTCCGATTCATGTGCGTATTGTATAAAGATCAATTCCTTTAGAAACGATGAAGGAAAACATCGTAAGGAAACCAGCATGGCTGAGAGAGTTTATTTCTTTTGACTGGCCTATTGGTCTAGTAGTGACCCTGACTGCTATGCCGGAGGTCGTTCGTTCGATTCCCATTCAAGACAAATGTTTGTGTGAAGAGCACGATAATTTGTTCTGTGTCTGGGTGTAATTTATCTATAATATGTATGTATTTAGAAATATATAAGTATGTTTATCAGCTATTTAGTACCCATAACACAAGCTCTCGAGCTTAACTTGGGATTAAATGGCGTTGTGTGAAAAATTTTGGAATATTTATTTATTTCTTGACGCTATGTGTAGCCAGGTCAGTGGCCTATGAGTGGCATAAACTCTGAGATTAGAATAGTCACTAGCCACACGCTAAAAATTAGCTGGAACCGATTGGACTGGAAGCTAACTCCAACGGATTTAGTAAAAGCACAGTCTAAAAACATACAGTCGTCCGACGAAGCCGTCTAGACAGGGCAATCGTGCGGGGTGTGAGGGGCGAGACGCGGGAAAGCCGCTCCCGCACTGCGAACAAAACGATGTTTGTAGTACGGGAGGTATTAGTCAAGTCTAACGCGTGTAGAAGTTGTCGGCATTTTTCCAGAGATCAAAGGCGTCGTCCTACTGTATTAATAAGTATACTGTGGTAAAACTCTGGGCAAATGACGATAGACCAACTCTACTTACTAATCAAAATTTAAACGTGATTCCACTCACTCATCAAAATCAAGTAGCAATAAATTAAAGCCGGTCCGAATTTGATTTCGGTGGGAAATAAAAAAGAAAATTCCCTGAAATCATAACGAAGGATGGCAACATTCTCAAAGTAAATTGAATGTAGGTAATTTACGAAGGAAAATGTAACCGTTATTTATTCACATAATACAGTTACGAAGAGGTAAATTTATTTCACCGCGAAGGGTAATCTTTGCTTCACTTTAAGATCTTTTTTCTTTATTCGTGTGTTTAGTGAATGATGAGATTAAATATGCTTACGTTCCAACATTTCTTTTGAATTTCTTAGTGTAAGTAAATATATGATCGGTTCACTCGGTTATTGCTCAGGGAATTTGCTAAAGTACCACTGTTTTTTAATCCTTAAAACAGTTTGTTGAAATGTGTGGAATTTAATTATTGTTATATGAATATAAAAGTTCCAAAATTCCCTGTGGTGATGTTTCTATAGTACACTTACATTTTCCAGTCATGTTTAAAAGCCATATGTAATGGGAGGCGAGCAAATTGCCATCGATCAGGCATAAATCCAGACTACGAGCTCGAAAAGTCTACCAGCAACAACCTGACCAGGAATCGAATTAAGGACTCCATGAACAAATGGGGATTTCAAAGTAAAAATAATCACTAACATTAAAAACAGTGAAGTAAAACATTAAGTACCTACGAGGAAATCGAAATGCCTAAGAGATATTTCTTGACTGCATGTAAAGACACGCATCACCAGCATCTTTTGATGTCAATTTGGACAAACGGTATTCAACTTTAGGGATATACTAAAAAAAGCAACGTCAAGATAATTCGTAAAATTTCCAGTATAAGCTTACCAGCGTTCCTGTCCTCTGTCCACAGCACTGAAAAGTTGACCAGCACTATATTAGCCTCTTCTCTGGTCCACTCTAAGGTGCCGTGTTTGACCGATGCGGTGAACGCTTGGAAAATAGCTTGCCCGGATACAGATCAGCCCGTGAACCCATCTTCCCAGAGACAGTGGGATGAGCCGCTCTGCAGTTTGGTACGAAATAATCTTATAAATACGTCCACCAATACTGCTGAGCGTGCCCGCCTGCTGGCTGTGGGTGAGTGGGAGTCGGGCCTTTGGCTTCAGGCTTTACCGTCATCCAACATTGGCACTATGTTGGATGACACTACCTTCCGGCTCGCTACCTGTCTACGTCTGGGCGCTCCTTGCGGAGCTCCGCATCGCTGTCAATGCGGTGAAGCTGTCGACTGCTTCGGACACCATGGCCTGTCTTGCGGTAGAAGCGCTGGTCGCATTGCTCGTCACGCCAGCATAAATGACATCATCCGCCGTGCTCTTGTCACCGCTGGGATGCCAGCTATTTTAGAACCCAACGGCTTAGCACGCGACGATGGGAAGAGACCAGACGGTGTAACCATAATGCCTTGGAAGTTGGGTAGGCCTTTGGTGTGGGATGCAACATGTGTCGATACCCTTGCGCCATCCCATCTTCCTAGTACGGCGGGTTGTGCTGGTGCGGCTGCCGCAGGTGCTGAAAACCTCAAACGGCGAAAATATATCAACCTTATTGGAAGTTATATATTTGAACCGTTTGGGGTTGAAACACTCGGGCCATGGGGTCCGAATGCCCATCTAGTTTTCAGGGACATCGCCAAGCGTTTGGTCGACTCTTCACGTGACCAGAGGGCTGGCCTTTATTTCGGTCAGAGAATCAGCATTGCCATACAACGTGGCAATGCTGATGCGGATGAGTTTTTTGATGCCCTATAATTGGTTTACTGTTCTTTTGTTTGTTTATTTTTACTTGGTACATAAGAAATGACGACCTTCACCGTGACCTTAAAATGGAATTCGACACCACTACTACACAAAATTTTGCTGAATCTCACGAGCACAGACTTCATCGACACGTGAATGTTGAGATAATACAGCTGCTAGATAACACAAATTTAGTGCGTAGGCTAAAAAGAACTAAGCCTTTTGAATTAGTGGTGTGCACAAAGTGAATGAATAATAGTGACAATGCTGTGATATCCATATAACACAATGACATGAACATAATGTTTTTAATAAATTATATCAGACTTTAAGAAAATGTTACGAACGTGAGTAAAAGTGCAAATAGACACTATTCTTAGTTATTAACATAATCTATCACGTAACGTATTAAGTTGGAATTAAAGTGCTTATTAGCCTTTCAGGCTAGATCGTATTATTAAGAATGTTGTTCTTACTAATGTACTTAGGAAAAAAAATGTAAATACAAGTCAGAAGCACATCAGTGGCGTAAAAACTCAAACACGACAGTCACCAGGTTAGTCACTTAGCACACGAAAAGAAGAAAATGGGATTGGAGAGAGAAAGCTGGTGGGTACCAAGCTTCATACCAGGCACCGCCGCAAAGTTGCATGTCTGTCGGTCTTTAACCGACTTCATTTACAGACTGTATTTCGGTGAGTGTGCTCTAGAGCTCCACCAGCTTATTCCACCATCTTCTTTCTTCTATCGGGAATCCAGACGCACTGCAGCATATCACCCATTCCCTGTAGATGTTCCACACATTCGCACCAAGCGCTATGCCTGTTCCTTCATTATGCGCACAGCCAAAGAGTGGAATTCCCTGCCTGCATTGGTGTTTCCGAGTTCATATGACCCCAATCTGTTTAAGTCGCGAGTTAATAGGCTTCTTTTGGTTAAGCTCGTTCCGTCGTCGACCTCATCTCTGACCGCAAGACAAGATTGAGGTCAAGAGTAGACCCATTATATACATTTAAAAAAAAGGTTAAAACATTTTTAAGTTTAACCATTTCCTTCGCCAACAAAGACGAGGTTTTGTGACAGTAGCTTGAGGTCTAGACAAAATAAATTCATCAACAAAATCACCCAACTCCCATTACCGACAGAATCGAGTTACAATCTCAGAATAGAATGAGTTTATTTAACAAAATCCTTATTTTCCTTCCATCAAAGATAACGAGGAAAACCTTCTCGATTCCATCTAATAAAAACGATGATGGGGGAAAAAGTATTGTCAAACGAAACACTTAGAACCACGCAAATGATGGAACGCCTCTCTTGTTTTAATTTGATGTAAGAGAACCATATCAGTTTAGTTATTTCTTTTTAACCGACTTTCAAAAAAGGAGGAGGTTCTATGTTCGTGTGTATGTATTTTTTTTTTTTTTTTTTTTTTTTTTTTTTTTTTTTATGTATGTTACCTGATTTCTCCCCCATTTGTGGACCGATTCTCAAAATTCTTTTTTTATTTGAAAGAGTATACTCCTGAGGTGGTCCCATTTTAATGTGGTGAAGATCTGGTGCTGATCTTCGGAGATATACAACGGAACTCTTCAAAAATGAACGGCAAATCTGTCGTGATTGCTGGAATCGCTTGGGTGTTTACGCTTGTATGCTCTGAGGGGTACGCAGGTGGGTACAATATTGATACCTAGATTTCGTCAGTTAGGTATGTTAATTTTAATTTATTAGGGAATTTGTGGAAAACCCTATGATGATGAAATGTATTGTTGACAATTAACAATATAAAATAAATTCATGGCAAATGTTTTTATGGTAACAACTAAAAATAGAAAAATAAAAAACTTTTTTGCAAAAAATAAAACCGACTTCAAAAAAACACTAAACGGTGTAAAATAACTCTAAATTCGGAAGTCGGTGGCCCATCATGAGTAAGACAAACCCACCAAAGCCACAGACTTCCGAATTTAGAGTTATTTTACACCGTTTAGTGTTTTTTTGAAGTCGGTTTTATTTTTTGCAAAAAAGTTTTTATTTTAGACATTGGTACACGCACGTGGGCCACAAAACACTACCACTAAATACACCATAACTACACGCAAAGAGATTTAAAATACTATGGAATAAAATACAAGGAAATGTCATAGAAAAACTTTGATCCCATGTCTCAGTAACGCCATCTAGAATAATATATGAATATTGGAGCGGCAGCGGAGCGTACTACATAAAACTCATAGACTTGTATCCAGCAGGACACACTTTTTCTGACGAAAATTTTGTTCGTGATGTCCGGTCTATAGGTATTGAATGTCTCTGCCTACACGTATTTCCAGTAGTACCCATACATTTTGTATGGACTTGTCGCTCACTGTTGACGCAGGTGATCGTCACTTATAACTTCAGATGGCGGTGTTTGTTGCTCTCACGTGCCACAGCAAATACTAACACGCGCACAGTTCAATCGAAGGTTAAGCAACGCTTGCATAGGTCGGCCCATGGATGGGTCACCATTCATTACATATCAAAACTCTGATGGTCCCTGCTCTTATTTTTAGATCTTTGTCAATCGTTACGGGTTGTCAGAAGCCCTAAAGTTTAACCAGGTTATGCAAGGGGTATTGTGTTACCCTGAAACTGGGTTATGGAGGTAAGATAAGTAGCTGCGTCCTTTAAAATACTTGACTGGCCTGTTGGTCTAGTAGTTAGTGACCCTGATTGCTATGCCGGAGGTCGTGGGTTTGATTCCCACCCAGGACAAATGTTTGCGTGATGAGCACGATCAATTGTTCTGTGTCTGGGTGTAATTTATCTATAATATGTATGTATTTAGAAATATATAAGTATGTTTATCAGCTGTTTAGTACCCATAACACAAGCTCTCAAGCTTAACTTGGGACTAAATGGCGTTATGTGAAAAGTTGTGGAATATTTATTTATTATTTATTATAACTTGACTTACAGCTTCATCCAGTGAGATTGGAAGCCGAGACTAACATAGTTGGGAAAAGATCAGGCAGGTAATAGTTTTAGACACCGATGAAGAGCAACTATATTTATAATTACTAGCAGACATCACGCGGTTTCACCCACGTAGTTCCCTTTCCCGTGGGAATACGGGGATAAAAAGTAGTCTATGTCATCCGGGAATAGTGTAGCTTTCCACCAGTGCAACAATTTTGAAATTGGATCATTAGTTCCGAAAATTACCCCCTACGTATAAACTTACAAACAATCAAATTTTACCACTTTATAATATTATTATTAGTATAGATTATTTCACTAGTGCAAGAAGAGTGATTCCAAATTTAAACAGATAGATAGAACAACAACAACATCACATAGATACAACAACAACAACAACAGATAGATAGATAGATTTTAACATTTTTAACAACGGGAATCAGCCATCTACTACAACTTAAAAAAATACAGCTCTGTGACGGACAGACTTTATAAATGGAGATCCCTATAAAATATCGGCTTCTAACATTAAAATTGGAACAACAATGTTATCGTCCCCTGTCAAAAGTTTTCATTTGTTATTGATAGGATATTTTCAGTCAGACCCGTATTTTGATTTGAAAATAGAAAGACCTTTACATTTTAAATTGTAAACAAATGAATGACGGAATTTATTTTAGAGCCTGTTGTAATAGTAACATTTGGTTTGAACGATTCTTAATAAAATTTAAGTACCTATAAAACAATTGAACACCAGAATTGATGTATGTACAGACGCCAGCACATCAAGTTACCCCAATGTGTCTAATTTCTTTGATCGTTTTTCAACTTTATGTTAAATAGAATAAGGGTCATATTCAATTGGGAAAATTTGACACATTGGGGTAACTTGATGTGCTGGCGTCTGTACATGTATGTTTTCTTGTAAGGTGACGTAACGTCCACAGTCTTTTTGCAAGTCTAGAAACTTACTTCCCTATAGAATGGATAACTAGATTCCTGTGACTTTTGACTTATTGACTCTCCGACATTCCCAAAAGTAAATGCTGACTAAAATGCTTAAGTTTGTGACTTTAAATATATCTAAATGCACCCACGACACGAGAGAAATATCTAGTATTTGACCATTTTTTTTTTTATAACTTTAAAATGAAAATGGGTCAAATTGAAACTGTTGCTAAGAATTTGAGCTAGAGTAGATCGAATTATTAACATTAAGTTCAGTGAACTTTTACACAAACTAAAATAGTCCTTTATTAGACCCCAAAGGAGTCAAGTGAACAGAACCACCCAATAACCGCAGATTCATTATATTATTACAGTAAAGTTCTAGTCTTGTACGTGAACATAAATGTTTTATACCAGGATAGCTAATGACAACACAAATTATTATTATCTCATAATCCTCATAAATCAACAGAATTAGAATTACTATAATGTCATGTGAAACACTTACACTCATAACACCTGCATACATAACACACTTACACACAACACATTACATTCAACATCCGCACTCACTACTCTCACTCACACTACATACGCACAAACAAACGCACACATTTACAAATCCCACAGATAGCTTAATAAGAGGTATTATTGCCACAGCAATTTTGCTACTTTTATTCGCATGGAATTATTGTTTTATCGCTTAAGTATGAGATAGGATACTGATTTCTGTAACACAGGTCTTCGAACCTAGCACAGAAATCAGAGACTTTATTATTTTTGGAACATTTTATGTGAATAAACATTTTATTGTTAATATTATCTCATGAAGAAGTGCATACATAGAGTTGTCGATGTTCTTTAAAAACTTCTCATTGAATACTAACCACACTCACACCTTTAACTTATCAAATCATTTGAACCTCAGTCTGAGCATGTCGGGAATTTCTATCGCTCGAGGCACTTCTATTAATTCTGTTATCATAAATAGCACTTTGAAGGTAATGTACGTAACTACATAAATATGATCCGCTTGAAATTAGAACGTATTTAACTGTGTGTGAGTGTGTCTCTGTGTATCGATGTGTGTGTGTGTGTGTGGCGCGCTTCCATCTCCAAATTTAAATAGTTTAATTTAATTTTAATTGCTTTTGTCTTTCTAAATTCATCTCAGTTCCCAAGCGGCTGTATTAACTTTTAAGAATAACAATATAATGTATTGCTATTTTCCAAACAGATTTGAGATACTCTATAGATGGCATGCGAAGAAATGTCATGGAAAAACTATGATCCCATGTCTCAGTAGCACCATCTAGAATAATATAGCAATATTGAAGTGGCAGCTCCACTGTGTCCACTGTCCTTGGCCTTCATAAAATTATAAAATGTTTATTTGTAATTCACGCCACTTAAAAATCTACACAAACTGAATTAGTTGATGTACAGAACTGAACCCGACATGGCGTCACCTCTCACGCACGAGGTTGTGTGTTCAAATCCGGACAAGTACCAATGTGACTTTTTCAATTCACATGTACCTACTCACTTTATTTATATATTGGGAATCCTCATTAAAGGATACAACAAAAGTACATAATACAGTCCCCAAAAAACCCTTCCCCACTTCCTTGTGTTTTTGCTGGGAAGAAAAAGTGGTGGAACAAAATCCTTAGCAACACATTAAAACAAACTTACTTTTACTTGTGCTCCTTCAATTACCAAACATAATGCACATATTATATATGTGTATGGTGTACACATATATAATACTAGCAGACGTCCCGCGGTTTCACCCGCGTAGTTCCTGTTTCCGTGGGATTACAGAGATAAAGAGTAGCCTATGTCATCTGGGAATAGTGTAGCTTTCCACCAGTGCAATAATTTTTAAAATTGGATCATTAGTTTCGAAGATTACCCCCTACATACAAACTTACAAACATACAAACAAACAAACAAATTTTACCTCTTTATAATATTAGTATAGATCTGCATTATCTTCATATTCTCACTTTTAAGTTACTAAGCAACATTTTTCTTTAAAGATGTCAGCATCTTTAAGAACTGAGCTCATAAAAGGCGTTTGCTCTGCAGTGGGAGAGTTACAGAATAGTATGAAATTACTGTATTCATATTTTACAAGAGTACATTTTTATTTGTTGTTGTGTAAAACTAAAGAACATTTTTTTTTAATCCATAAGTTAATCCACAAAACTTCTGCAGCAATTAACCGACCAAAATACAGACTTATACACTTACTTAACCCTTCAGACAATTATCGAGCATAATGACTAAACTTTTACAAACAAGAACCTAAACAAAGGTACGACCTAAACATGAAAAACCGTTCAAACACCGCATTTTCACCGTAAACCGCGATTGATCGGAAACACGGCAAAACTTTGCGGGCAGACTTGGTAAATAAAAAAAAAAGTTGGAAGCAAAATGGCGGCAGTTTAATGCCCACTCAAACAAAGCGCGAAGTCTAATGGAAGCCACTGAATTTTAATCCAGAGCGAGCGACCTCCATCGACCGTGGCCTCTAGACAAGAGTGCAACAGAAGAATTATGAATTTTTAATCTTGATTTTGTGATGATCGTGCCATATGGGTCAACACTTTGAATTGAGCTCACAAAACTGACGCAGCGGGATCCTAATTTCAACATGCATCGTTTAATACTTTTGTTACTTTTTCTTTTACTATGTAAAAATAATTTAAAACTGTTTAGTATAATAGTGGTTGTGGCACAATTATTTCATAATGTAGTATGCGATACTAGTTTGTAAACAAAATAATTAGTTTAAACAATTGTTAGTTGGCCATAATGACCGTTAAAGATGAATGCATCAATGTATTAGTTTGACATACTTCAAACTTCAACTTAACCTTTCAATCGTGTCAATTAAAGACACAATAGAAAGACCACGATAACGCGACACCCGTGTTCCTTTGAGACACAAGAAACTGGTTTTAGATATCAGTAGCCTAGCATTCAGGAAGTAGACGGAGCTGAGATTGTTTTATAAACCCCAAATGAAGTAGAAAGTCTAGACTCAACGGAACGTGGAAAACACATGTCTAGTATCTTTTTAACATTATATTTGCAGTGTTACATTACATTGACTCCATGTAAAAATGCTGTTAAGAGTCGCTATGTCTTGTCCGCCTCCAAATGACTGGATAATTTAATCAGTCATTAGTGGCGGAGTTTTAACTGTCAACCATCGCTCTTTTCATAGCCCTAACTTATGGCGAAAAGTTGATATCTCAGGACTTATCGTACAAAGTCAGAATTTCTAACAATCAATCCGGATTATAATCCAAGCGACGGGAATACACTACAACAAGGATTAGGTTAGTCTTACTTACAAGTTAAGTCAAGATTAGTCGGCTGCTCATGGAAAGTGTAGTCTGACTTAACATTCTGGAGGTCACAGGCTACAATCGACGCATCACTATGCGTCTGGTGTAAATGCGACCCACGTTAAATGCAAAATATAAATATTTATTGAAATATGCTTAAACTGTATTTATCGATAGCCTAAGCTAGACAACTGAATGATTTGTGTGTGTGTATTAATTAACACACAGATCAACAAACCAAACTGTTTGTACTTTTTCAATGTTTTTAATGTTTTTTTTTTAATATTATAAATCAGTGCTTGACCGCAATCCCACCTGATGGTAAACAGTGATGCAATCAGTGATGGTGTAGTGCACTAGTTTATTAAGAGTCTATTCACTCTAGCCTTGAAGACACCTAAATTATAATCGGACGGGAAGACCGCAGCAGCCAAGTTGTTCCAGTTGTTCCGTTGTTGTTGTTGTTGTTGTTGTTGTTGTATTAGTTAGTAAGTTTTAATGTTGTTTTTGTGTGTTGGGCTATGTGCTTTTTGATGCACTAAATAAATAAATATAAATATAAATATTCCACAACTTTTCACACAAAGCCATTTAGTCCCAAGTTATGCTTGAGAGCTTGTGTTATGGTACTAAATAGCTGATAAACATACTTATATATTTCTAAATACATACATATTATAGATAAATTACACCCAGACACAGAACAAATGATCGTGCTCATCACACAAACATTTGTCCTGGGTGGGAATCGAACCCACGACCTCCGGCATAGCAGTCAGGGTCACTAACTACTAGACCAACAGGCCAGTCAAAAAAAGTCAAATGTTTTGTTTATTCATATATCTGTGAGCACACACATTGTTGACGTTTCATTTGTAATAGACAAAGACACAGGTGTTTCGTATTTTTATAGACAACTTACATCCCCCCCATCATTGCCCTTACATCGTTGGCACTCCCACGATTAGGACAAAGCGTTTCGCTTCGTCGTTTATACCGCGTACATCGAAGGACTGGAACAACTTGCCTGCTGCGGTCTTCCCGTCCGATTATAATTTAGGTGTCTTCAAGGCTAGAGTGAATAGGCTCTTAACAAACTAGTGCGCTTCACCATCACTGATTGCATCACTGCTTACCATCAGGTGGGATTGCAGTCAAGCACTAGTTTGTAATATTAAAAAAAAAAAAAAAAAACTAAAATATTTTATTCGACTCCACACAGGTCGTTGCTTAATAATAAGTCTCACGGGTCGATCGCTATACTTGACGAGGTTGGCCCGTCGATGGGTGACCAACCATAAGATATAAAGACTCCTCCGTGCCTCAGAATTCACATTGAGCCGTTGGTCGCAGCAGCCATCTGTAGATCTATGACAGTTGTTACATATAGTCAGAAGCCTGAACATCTGACAACCAGTTGAACCAAGGGGTGCCGAGTTACCCAGTAACTGGGTAGTGGATGTCTAGCTGCAGGCAGTTTCACCATGTAATACACTGGGAATCAGCTACATCTGGTTAAACTGAAAACCGACCCCAACTTAGTTGGGAAAAGGCTAGGCAGATGATAATGACACAACACACTTTTGATACTTTACCCTTTATGAATAAAAACTCAGCAAAATATGCTTACAGTTCCCGTAAGATGTTTCAAAAGCATTACCCTAGGAATAGGTCCTTCGTTTGGGTTCTTCAGGACAAAACTTTACCCTATGTGAATGAAACATAAGTTGTTTAAAGTTGGTAAAGTTTAAAAAGTGTGTTGTGTGACTTCGGTACCATTACCGAAGTCAGTAATGAAAAAGTTTTGTCCTGAAGAACCCAAACACACACAGAATTCCTTGAAATTCCCAGTCAAAGTCCACCGTCATCAAGCATTAACAATATCCAGTATGTTATTGGCATATGAAAATTACACTCAAAAACATTACCTACATTGAAAATTCGTTGAAATGATTGTGACGTTTTTCCATCGAAGCTATGTATTTTTTTTATGTTTGTATACCATATGTGAAATTTCAACGGAATTTTAATTCAATATGTGGGTGTTGCTTATTTTATTTAAGTTACAATGGACGATTGCCCAATTTCTACCTAGCTTCTTAAAGAGTTTGAATCTACTTGATGGAATAAAATAAATAAAAGTAAATAAATAAATAAAAAGAAAAAAAATAAAAAAAAGAAAAATGGAAGAAAAATTTGCCAGGATTGAAAGAAACAATATAGATTCATTAATCAACTGTATCAAAATACATTAGCAGATGACAGACATCATCGGAAGAGGAAACTATGCATAGGTGGCGCCACAAGTGCCGTATTCTAGTATTGAAAAACAATAAAAACTGTTTGGTTTACACATATATAACACTAGCAGACGTCACGCGGTTTTATCCACGTAGTTCCCGGTCCCGTGGGAATACAGGGATAAAAAGTAGCCTATGTCACCCGGGGATAGTGTGGCTTCACAACGGTGAAAGAATTTTTCAAATCGGTCCAGTAGTTTCGGAGCCTATTCAATGCAAACAAACAAACAATCAAACCTTTCCTCTTTATAATATTAGTATAGACCACTCTTACTAGAATGATGCCAAAATGTCGTGTACGAATCAATTTATGTTGTTTTCTGCATATATTTCTTAGACATACTAAGATATTCCAACTTTGTACCAAAGTTAGGAAAGTTTGTCACAACTCCAGACTTTCTGTTACGCCGATAATTAACAGATAAAGCGGAAAAAGCCCGCTTATTAACAAAGTTTAATTTGAATTATGTCCTTGTTAAAGTATTTATTGGGCTCTTCGGATATTGTTGTCAAGGATGAAATTCTTTACTCAAAATATTATGTTTGCACGTCGTATTAGAAACAGGCTGACATCACTGCGGTATTTATTGTTTTTCTTTAAATATCTTGGCATCGTGCTAAGAGCCTTTTGGCCTCACTCAGGTCCTTTGTCTTTTCATAATTACGTGTTAGATTTCGTTAAGTTTTTGTTGTTAGAATTCCTGTGTGTGTCCTGAATATATTTATTTCTTTGTTACTTTCTGATTATAGTTAAATTGCTGAAGAACTGAAATCACGATTTTTATAGTCCGTAACTCTCATTTAGTTTTATGTTTACGATTTACTTTGGTGTGCCATATAAACAACCCACAATAATGAGCTTTGGTTGTTTGCGAAACTACATGAAACCCAGATTAACTTAGCTCAAATAAAAATTAAACTTGGATATATAAGTCAAGCTATCTCATCATCATTAAAGCTTTTTTCTATATATAGTACGTTCGCGTTAAGAATGCAGTAAAGTCATCATTATCCGTCGGCCTAGCCCCGCCCCCTAACCAATCAAATCTTTTCAAATTCATTTTTATAAATTCATTAAACTTAATCTTTTAAAATATTATTTGTTTGAATTTAACACCACTGTGCAATACACCTTTATCTTGCAGTTGCACTGCATTCTTACTGCATTCGTAACGCAAACGAACTATAGCTATATTGGGTTCGGATTTCAGACAAATCAGATTTAGCTGAATACCATGTTTTACATGCAGCGACTGCTTATTGAACCTTTACAACACAGTTACTGGTTAATACGCACACGTTCTTGGCAACACTGGTTGTCATACTTTCGGAAATCTGCTGCTCAAACCGACTGGAAAAAATCTACAAATAAATAAATAAATATTCCACAACTTAACACACAACGCCATTTAGTCCCAAGCTAAGCTTGAGAACTTGTGTTATGGTTACTAAACAGCTAATAAACATACTTATATATTTCCAAAAACAAACATATTATAGATAAATTACACCCAGACGCAGAACAAATGATTGTGCTCATCACACAAACATTTGTCCTGGGTGGGAATCGAACCCACGACCTCCGGCATAGCAGTCAGGGTCACCAACTACTAGACCAACAGGCCAGTCAAAATATAATAATAATTGTTTATTTATAAAAAAAAAACAACCGACTTCTTAAAAAAAAACTAACAGGTGAAAAATAACTCCAGTTTCGGAAGTCTATATCTTATGTTTCAATCACCCTTTTTTTCGACAAAGTCACGATGATTAATGTAAAACACCCTTACGTGAAAGAAAAGTGACGTTAGAAAGAAGATTCGTCGTACTGGTGACAATTTTTGAACTAATTAGGTAATAAAAATAATATTAATAATACTTAATAATAATCTTCCACGACTATTCACACAACGCCATCTAGTCCCAAGCTAAGCAGAGCTTGTGTTACGGGTACTAAACAACTGATAATTTAATTATGATTGATGATATCTCCGAAACTATGCATTTTTGGACCATCTATTCGGAGTTTTAGTATTATTTTTACCTACAGAATATAACCCTAGAGTTATGGGATATCAAAAAAAACACCTAGTATTACTATGCTTTAGTGCCATGTAGTACGGGGCAAACCTATTGCCATCAAGTTGACATTTAACTAAACTCCGGGTTGCTACTGAGAAATTCCCGATGGTAAAATAAAAAAAAATGTTATTTATTTCCGTAAATAGGTTCATACACACACTTTTACGTGTCATTTTTCAGCTAGGTGAGGTCGGCGTTTCACTATCTGACTACTCTGAGAAGAAACATTGAAAGAAACTCAGAGGTCAGTCTCTTTTAAAGTTCACACATATTTTTGGTCAGATCATATAAGAACCATGCAGATTATATAGTGTCTGAAATAGTCTCTTGAGGATAGAACCACACAGATATGAGAGGACCAGATCAGTCATTGCAAAGATTTATCAGATATCGTGACCCGATAACACTTTGTACCAGCTAAACATCGAACCCGAACCAAACGAGCTCAGCAACCACTACACAAACGAGGCAGCTATTATTCCGTACAAAAATAAAAGTAATTTAAAAACTTCCGTTCTCCGGCGAATCTTTATCTTTTGCAGCATAGAAAGCGACCCTGGCCCGAATCTAGTCTAAGCTGTATAGCACACATACACGCATATATGCTTGTATATAGACATTGAATACTCTACATAAGCAGGTCAGGTCGACTCATATGCCGCCAACATTACCATAGCTAATTCTATACGAACTTGTTTTAAGTAGCCCTCTTTGGAACTACTTAGTTTGATTTTTGTAGCGTTGCCTTGTTATTCTTGTAATAAGGCAACGCTACAAAAATCAAATATTTTCAATAAATAAATAAACACGAAAACCTCTTGGTTTTCGTGTTTATTTATTTATTGAAAATATTTGCACAAGTTTAAAAATTGTATCATGGTGAACTTAATAAATAAATAAATAAAAAAAAAAAAAAAGTCTGTAAGTATTTCTTTGCATTTGGGCATCCAAGTCTAACAATACAATTTTCTGCAATACTGCAAATTGCTACATTTTTTTGGCTGCTGCGCTATGTGTGGCAGGTTAGATTCCCGTAAGACCAAAAAATGGTATGCTACAGGAAAGTTTGTTCCGGGTCTTGTTGTTTGTGTACCTATGTGTGTTTAAATTTTTGTTAAATGCTCCCATGACATTTGAGACATTACTAGACACAACAACTGTCGATATTGACATTGTTGGTAATTTTCCAATTAAAATACCTCATATTGGTTTTTAATTGTTGCCATTTTGTATAGTGTGTGTAGTTGTACGATGACGTGCCCCTAGCTAAATATTTAATATTAAATTCAAACATTGCCTAAAAATACATTTCAAATTGATTGTAGTTTTTTGCCAATCACTTCGGTTGTTTTGATAATGGCAGAACCAATCGCCATTCTCCCACAATTCCAACAGCACTTATTTCAAACGATCGTTATTAAAATGGAAGATTACAAACTTTTAGCACAATGGTGATAGCGTTGGCTTAGCATGTCATAACGGCAATTTATTGAAAATACCAAACTTGGCCCACAGGCATCAAGTACCCTAATCAAATTAGATATTTTAACATTAATACGTGAAGAAAACTTCGAATCCTTTATAAAAAAAATGCACGCACGAAGAAGTTTGGGATTTTAAATAGTTAATGTTTATATGGAGAAGAAGTAAAACAGTTACTATTACGGTTGAATTTCGACCAATCTTCGACCACTCAATTAAAATGGGCAAAAACTTCATATTAATATTTACCCACGTCTACGAAGCTGCTACGCCGTAGCCAGCTACGCAGCTACGTCGTAGCAAAGGAGTTACAATGTACTCAAGTTACAGAGTTACCTGCAAAATACATTTCGAGACGGTTGACTCAGAATTAGTAACCAATCGATTCCTTCAATCTTCCTTCTACCTGTGTAGGCTTGAGTTACTACGGGATAGTAACAAGATTTCTTGAACAATTGAATTTCCGAGAGACGGAGAAAATCTCAGTCGTTATAGAATAATGGATTTCAATTTGTTTTCTCAATGTAGACTGCGATTGGTATTATGTACTTGAACGAGATAAAATATTAATGCAATTTTCTTTATGGCTTTACTGAATTGTAGCTTAAATTGTTCAGATGGATAAAGTTGCGGTATTTGCAGTTACAATACTGTAAAACGTTTTAATATTCCTTTTATGAAATTATAGATGTTGTTATTGTATTTTAAATGATGTGTGATGTTTGTATTATGCAGCAAGAAACTTTGGCTTTGCCAAAACATTGCAAAGTCACTTTTCAAGGATATTTAAGTAATTTTGTAGCGTTAAATTTTTATGTATATACGACGCCTATGTAATGTAGTGAACTTAAGAAGCCCAAGCTGTGAAAACTATCTTACAAGCAACAACAACCGACACATACAACTTTATTTCAATTGATGTTCCAATAAAACAATTAACCATCACACACAAGGAACAAAACAAAAGAGAATCACGTTGGTCTTTTAACAACAAACGGCGTAACAAACAAATCAATCGTCTTCAGTGAAACAACTTGTACCAACACGCACCAACTCTTAGCACAAACATTACCGGTTTAACCTGATTTCACCAAATACTACAATTAAGCCGAAAACACACCGCACGGTGGAAAACACGGAGTATGCGCAAATGGAGTGATAGCGAACGGTAAAAGGTGTCAACAAACTCCTCCCGAAGCAATTTTACTTTTGATATGATAGGTTTTCATTTATTTTAATTCTTAGGGCTTAGCTAAATTCGTGAATTGTACCCAGATACTTGACGCAATCACCACATTCAATTACATTAACTTTACACACTGTCTGGTATTATAACCATGTGAGGCAACTATTGAGTATTATTAAAGTATTTCTGTTATATTTTACTAATTACACGTTTATTTGTTATAAATGTGAATACATTATATTTATGTTGATGTATGTTTCTATTTAAATAAACTAAGCACAAATTTCTGGAAAATAAAATAAAACGTACGTTGTAAGTGAAGAGCAGCCAGTAAGGTAGAACAAGGAAAACGATATCGATTGTATATTAATACCGCTGTATACCCCTGGTCAGCCAATAAATGATTTATTATTATTATCTGATTGGCTGCGCCAGTCCAACTACACCACATACCACGTGGGTATCGTAAACTGATATACCGGGTTGGTGGCAATTAAATGGTTGAGTGAAGTATTTAATGAGCACTCCATTTCCATAACTTCGCAGTGAACACTCGTTTTAGACGCCAGATTATCCCTATGAAGGGAGATTTGCTAAATTCCTCCCGCACTGGGTTATTCGAGCGCTGAAATGTGCTCACCGGCTGACGGTGGAGCTTAATTCTTGAAGGCTCTTTTTATGTTAGCGGCAATATTGCCTGGTTGGTATTATGCCAACAATTCTGTGGCTTCTACGGGATTTAAGGAACTGGTAATTAGCTTATAAATTACAGGAAGTTGTCTAAATGAATCCGCTTTGAGGTGGTGAAATAAAATAAAGATTGCTAACAATAGAAAAAGTAATTGTGTCTCATTAGTTGTAGTTGAGCTTATAACAAGTTACTCACGAGTCCTAACAATATCTGAAGGCCAACTCCTATATGAAAAACTATCAAAATCTAGTCGCAATCTTAGAGATAATTCCCGTATTTTTAAGAACGTGCAAATTCTAATCCCTGTTTCGATCTGTCAAAAATACATCCTTTTTTTCAAACATTTTTGTCGCGTTGTCGACATTTTCGCTGAGATAAAATTACGACAATCAATGACTCAATCTTAGACAAATTTTAAACAAAAGGCAATGAGATGAGAAAACACACGCTCTTGAAAATAGAAAGAAATATAGAAAGAAAAATATTCATTTGACAAAAGTCATAAAAACACACAATAATTTATAAATGATACAAAATATAAAAGAGACACATTGTAACATGCTGTGTGCCTCACGGCTGCACCAAAAAGTACGGAAATTACCCCTCAGGTTTTTCAAAGTCACCATTTACTATTGAATAAATCAACCAACATTACAGGTTAAGTAAAAGTAATGGTAGTAATACAAGCACTCATTTTAAGATTCTCGATCCTTTCTTTTATGGAGCTTATTATAATTTTAAGCACTTTCAAACTTCAACCCTCGATTTAATCTTTAATAGCCAGACGATTACACAGGCTTCAACAAAATCTATCAAGGCTATCCTAAATCTGAAAGCCGCCATCTTTGCCTTTGTTTTACATAATAATTATACCAATTACAGATTGAATACTGAGTTCTGAACAATTAAGTTATTACAGCGACTTGAAATTGGTGACCTACTGTTTTTAAAATTTACACGAGCTTAGTAGTAATTGAGCAATTGATTTTATTTCTGGATTTTATTTTAGAATGAAAAACCTTGAATATTACCTTTGACTGCCAGAACTGAATATTTGTTACTAGTCGAGGCTACAAACAGGTTTAGAGTGATATAACATACACCACAAAATTTTAATTACTACAAATACTTAAAGGGCTTATTCTAGACGGTCGTCTCATTATATTTGTAAAGTATCAATAAATGATATTCATAAAAAGCAAAGTTATTGCGTTTGTTTATATCGCAAAAAGTCACCCAATTTATAGAAATATTGTACAGGCAATTCATGACATAGTAGTATTCATTAATCGTCATCTCTCGCTCACGTTCGCGTGATCTCGCTCAAGCATGCCCTGCCTCCAACAGCTGTTTCCGTTATTTAAGTTTAACTAAATAGATACTATCGTCGAAAAATTTAATTTCGTTTTTTTTACATTTTATTCCGCAAATATGATCAGAGTAATAGGTACGTATATTTTTTGTACTAATTAAATAACAGTGGTGTATATTAACTCCCCCTCTTTTCTATGGTGTTAGGCAAAAACTACAGTCATCTGTCATTCATAGTAACACCACACGTACTTCACAAGGAACGCATTTCTTATCTTTTTAATAACTGGCGGTTGCCAGCTGCTTCACCCGCTACAACTCTAAAAATATTTCACGGGAAGACATAATCGGGATAAAAACTATCCCATGTGTTAATCTAGGTTATAATCTATCTGTGTACAAAATTGAATCAAAATCTGTTCAGTAGTTTTTGCGTGATAGAGAAACAAACATCCATTCATCCAAACAAACATTCGCGTTTATAATATTAGTAAGATTTAGAGTACTATTAAATATCCTAAAAACTGGTTAGGCATCAAATACAAAAAGATTTCTTTTAATAATCATAAAATAATAAATTTATTTACTTCAGGCATAGTCCATACAACCCAACCAGGTCTTTTGGGCCCATTTCAACTATTTCAGAAAAGAACGCTCTGAAACTGATACCCTTCATCCCACTTTATTTTATTTGTGTTGATGTACAGGGTGCCAAAAATGTAATTAAAATACAACCTTTATAACAATATACCTTTATAAAATCGTGAAATCGTGGTCAATGGCCAATACAATAGAAAGAAAATTGACAGAAATCTCATGGAGATTTATCGGCAGATGGGAGGATATGAAGATCCGGTAAATGTTGCATTTTGCTTGTACACATAGTAAAAGTTGTTAATAATTAAAAGTACTTTCACTTACTAAAATTTTGTTAATTTTTACTAAATACCCTGTACAGTATAAATTTCCTCACAAAACAAAACAATCCAGCATAATCACGGTTTACATTGAAAGTGAAAACTTCATCATTACCCTAGTTTTTTTTTTCTATTTACAGATAGCAAATTAGTCTCGTGCAGGGTCCTCTGGCGTCTGAAGTGGCGTGTACGGCGCATGAGTACTGTACAGTACTACAGATTGTTTCTGCTGTGTTCATTCATTTTAAACTCTTTGCGTTACAAACCACGACTCTGCAGTCGACGGCTGAAGTGCACTGCTGGTACGATGGGTTTTTGTTTTTCTTGTTTACATATAAAACAATGATTTATGGAATGGTTGATAATAATATGAATAGATACTTATAGATACTTCCACCATATAGTCGTGTGGATAGGCATAACCTAAAGAACGTCTATTGCCTCTAAAACAAAAACAAAACAAAATAATAAAAATAAATAGTAGGTCCCGTTCAAAAATCAATATTTTTTCGGCATCTTTTGCTAGACCATTGTTGTATCATCCTTGTACGATGGCATGGATCTTATTGTGTTATTTAAGTATCGTAGAAATAAAGAATATGAAAGAAAACATATAGGTATCTTCTATAATAGAATGTTACAAAATCTATATTTCGATTTGTCACTTGTTTTCAAGTTAACTAAGATACTTAATTAGTATTATTAAGAAATGCTTTTTCGGAGTTCGCCTTTGTTTCCCTCAACGGTAGTTATGTCCCAATTAGACAGTCTAAAGTACAGAAGTAAATCATTGAATTATCAATTAGAAGATTCTTTAAAAGTGACACAAACGTTGACTTAATTAGACTGTAAAAGTGGTCCAAACTTAAAATAAAGATATGTTTTATATAGTTCGCTATATGAAACACCGAAATGTAAGTACGTGTATAACTTCCAAATGACTTCCCTGGGTGGTTAAGATTCACAATTGTACCCGTTGGATACCACCGTTTGGGCAGGACAACATTACTCGGTTACGCTAGTATTTTTATAACCACTGTAATTTTTGCCATGTACTTTCTGCCAAGACAATAGTCCATCAAATAGAGTATAAAAAAATAATACACAAGTATTATTTTTCTTGTTCAAACTGGAAAACTGCAACTTAGATTAAGTGAGTTAAAGTTGAGGAGAGGGGGCTTGTAAACTCATTATCTAGTATAAACTGTATTGGCTAGTGACGTCATGCGACATATTGACTCGATGTATCGCCGTTATTTTTGATTACGTGAAAAAAGAAAAAATATGTGTCTTATAATCTAGATGAGGTACTTAAAACTATAATTTTGTCAAGTAGCCCATTATTGTGTGGGACAAAGAAGCGAGCCAATATAGCATGTAGGTCGGTCGTATAAACAGTGCCACGGAATAATAAATAAATAAATATTCCACAACTTTTTACACAACGCCATTTAGTCCCAAGTTAAGCTTGAGAGCTTGTGTTATGGGTATTAGACAGCTGATAAACATACTTATGTAAATGAATGAATGTCTCTTATTATTATAATTTATGTATTTCTCAGAAACACTATACAAGGTGTTTAATATAAGTTTAAAACAGTTCATCAGGTCAGGAAAAAATTGTAAAACAAAAAAAAATACATCAGATTATAAGTTCTTGTCACCAACATAACATTTTTGTAATAACTTAAATAATTACTTGTGTCTGTATTTCAATTCCAGCTCAATAGAAAGGAATCATTAGGAACATTAACAAACAAACAACAAATTAATTCTCATACTCCTCTTAACTTATTAAACTTCATAACGCTATTATCCTCAAGAAAACTTCAAATAGGTAAAGCAATATAAATAAGTGGAAGTCTTCAACAAACTTTGCTAAAGCTATTCCGAATGTCTAATTAGCGCTGTGAATGTCGGCACTCTGTTGGGAATTAATGTTCCGAAAGTTACACGCGATGGAACAGAATATCAAAATTTTGCATAGCAAAGACTTGTTCATTTATTATTGACTAGCGATTCGGCCGTGACTTTGTCCGCTCTGATTCGCAATTTTGCTATGTTAAATTCAACATCAATGCTTAAATCTGATTTATATGAAACTAGCTTTTACCGGTGACTTTGTGTTCGCGTGAGGCGCTGACCACAAAAAAAGACGATAGATGAGGACGGGACATATTATGTCTCTTCCGCGTCCTATTCATACAAAATGTATAGAAATGGCGCGATGCAAAACATCGATGCACCGTGAACTGTATTTTCTAAATGTTTTAAAACTCGCGACGGGCGCCTTATCTGCGCCCTGTCCGCGCCCTGTCCTCATCTTACATCTCTTCTGTGTGTCCAGTGCTTGAAAAATACCGTAGCATATACTATTGTACTGGGCAATAGTGTAGCCTCGATAGTAAATTCTTTGAAACTGTTTGACAAATTTCGGACATTGCTCCCTCTACATACAAAGTTACTAACCACCACTTTATAATATTAGCAATAATAGTAAAGAAAATCTTTTCCCAAAACTCAAACTATATTCACACCAAGTAACATCAGTCAATCAGTGAAAATGTAACGAACACAGAGACAGTTTTGCAATCATAATAATTACTATGGATGAATTCCCCATAGATAGATAAGTTTATCTGCCAAAGCGCGCTACATCCATTAAACAATTACAATTTCTAACTTTCCTTAATATCCTTCCTGTAATATGATTCACTTTATATGCTCCGGTGACATATAACTTTTACTGCGCGTGTGCTATCTTGGGAATAGACAGACGTGGAAGTTCAACAACGACACAAGATGATGCTGTATACTGCAAACATATATGATGTTGTACCATAGAAATTCGTGTAATACAACACTATTTTTAGTATAATACTAAACCTGAAAAAGGGTTGTAGTAGGTACTCAACATTATGGACAATGTTAGAACCTACAGAAGACTTGAAATCGTAAAAATAAAATCAACTGTTTCATAGATTTTGTCGAGTAAATGTATTGAACCTCTGATTATATTAATCGTGTGATCGAAAGCCCGTGGACGGGTGAGCATTCATCGCATATCAAGACCCCTCCATGCTTCGAAAGGCAAATTTAGCCCTTGGTCCTTTCCCTTGCTTCCTAGATATCATACCAATACCTACCTTCTTATCTACACACGTGGACACATACGTATACCGGGAATACAGCCCATGATCCTTCTTCATCGTAGCGTTCAAAAAGCATTGGTCCCAATGATTTGATATATACAGGGTGTCTCATTCAAATGGGTCAGTATGGGAAAGTCTGAAACTATAAGACATACGAAGATCTGTTCTGAGGAACCATGTCATCGATTTTAATAAAAAGAGAAACTGCATTCATACATTTTAAAAAACATCTGTACTCCGTTCGGGAATCGAACCCGGTTATTTTGAAAAAAAAAACCTACACTATTTCTATTTAGATATCGATTGTGTAGGTCTTAAGCAGTAAATGTCTGTATGAAACATGATGTCTAAAATAAATAAAATGCATTGTTTTCACATACTTTAATTTATTTTAGTAGGTGCTCGAAGTGACCACGTTTACAATATTACTACAATAGTACAGATGTTTTTTTAAATGTATGAATGCAGTTTCTCTTTTTATTAAAATCGATGACATGGTTCCTCAGAACAGATCTTCCTATGTCTTATAGTTTCAGACTTTCCCATACTGACCGATTTGAATGAGACACCCTGTATATATATGATAAAGGTGTAGATAGGTTATTTAAACAACATTCGATTTTCAAAACCAGCACACAAACGCACGCACGCGTCCGTTGACGGCGCGACCCGACACTGAGGTCAAGTGTGGCTGTTAGCCAAATTTTAACGTGTCGCTTGCTGAGCGCTTATTACCTATCTACACCTCTTCATTTATAATATCATTGATTGGTCCCATGACATTACAATTTGGTAGGAGTTACTGGAAGTTTACAAACTCATATACCATCATTATAAGCAGGGCTGTAAAAATCACTTCGTAAATGTAGGCGACGACGTAAAGGCAAATTGAGCTGTCATTCCATATTAATGATAGGATGCATTCACTGTTCACTTCACTCAAGTTTTTACGGGGAAACTTTTACTAATCGATCGGCTGTAGTCGATTAAAAAGTGTAGGTACACAAAAAACTAGAACTTGTAGTTTATTTCAAGATAAGTATCATTTTCAACTTCGTAAACAGATACTAACCCACCTCATTCCTTACCAACACCTACACGCGTACATTTGTATATACACACGCACATACATTTATACATTATATTATGTCTAGTGTTACGGTACCATTAGCAAAGTTCCCCAAGCTTGTGTTACGAGTAGTTTATTCCGTGTTAACTATTCCACACTGAGTTAAGATTTCTGTTAGGTAGTTTGTTCAAATGTTCGCCAGAATGTTGGCCTTTGTTTAGCTTAACGAGATATTTGAAAACAATTGAATGTGTGTAGTTATGTTGTTTGTTACGTGGGTTTACATCCGTGCTTTGTTTTTGTGTTAAGTTACTAAAGCATGCAACTAGTTTAGGAGCTTTTATATATTTCTGTTTGTTAATAAACTTATAACCGCAACACAAAGGACATTGTAAGGCACGAAGGAGTCGCATCCTTGCTTTGTTCTTGACCTAATTCAGTGAATTAGCTCAAAAACGCATGCACCTAGTTTAGGAGTTTTTTTATATATTTCTGTTTGTTAATAAACCTTCTACATTTTTAGTCGTAACGCAGAGGACATTATAAGGCACGGAGGCGTCTCGATATGTAATGGATGATCACCTTGAAGTTCGACTCGTGTAGTTGATGAGTTCAAAATTAAGAACTATCCTGATTAATTTATTCAATGTTGTTATGTTTGCTAAAAATCGAAATGAGGAAAAATACACAAAGGTAATGTATGCAAAATACATAGTAATGCACAACTCTGCCTTTTCGGATTCATGTGCGTATTATTATGTAATAATAATAAAACGTTGAAGGAAGACATCACAGGAAACCAGTATGCATTAGATATATTTGTCGACGGCATGAAAAGCCAAATCAAGTCTATCGACGGCATAAAAGTCTGGGATTAGTCACTAACCTCACAAAAACAAAAAGAGAAAAACAAAACACGTTTTAATTTATTTAATTGTTTCGCAGTTTTCTTCTCTTTCGCGTTATCTATTAAAGGGAAATCGCAACCGTATAGTCTCGAAATACAATCTGTTAATGGCTGAACTGAAAACTGATAAGAAATCCTAGAGATAATTTCTTCAGTTTCTGAAAACTAAGCAGCTCGGAAATCACCCTGCCATTTATTTGCTTTCGAAATGATTTTATGAATGACTTATTTTCGAGTAGGTAATAGTAGAACGTTAATCGCAATTTATGTAACCAAGTTATATTCTTTATAATAAAAGTAAATCTGCATTGAATGTTTGGCTGACATTTGGATACGCCAGCTTGTACCGGATATCAAATATACTTAATTGAGAGAATATTACATATTTTTTTCGGAACAATTCGCACAGTGGTCAAGAATCGATTGTTTTTGCTTTCTACGCTCCTTGTTCATATTAACTTTAACTATGTCCAATCTCACAGTCTTGTATTATGCCTTACAGTGAGTCCAAAGTTTTCACTCCACCTATCAATATGAAGAAGAAATTATTTATACTACCGAATAGTGAAAATAGATAAAATATGTTTCATTATACACCAAAATGTTAACAACACTTATTTAGAAAAACATTTTTAATCAGGGTACACCCGGCTGTTGAAAAGCATGGTACACATGGTAGGGTCGCGTATTTCGTGGCCGCCACTTGCATCGTCTGCTCGTTATAACACTCCTAACTAATTTGTTCAACAGATGTGAATACGTGGAGGTTTCACGACTGTGGGTAATAGGCTTTACTTTCGTCCGCTGACAGCTCACGGAGTGTGTAGAGATGTCATTATATTATGGTAATGAGGAAATAATTGTATGTTTAAGTATGAACTTTTTAATGATCATTAGGTATGAGATTGCATATTTAAGAGGTTCCTTGATATTTCCATGATTTAGGAGAGCTTTAGGGCGCTTTAAATATAGTGTTTGGAGTTTCTTACTACGCACGGATGGTTATTATTTCCATATCTTGACCTAGTGCGGTCCCGGAAAGAGTATTTACTAAATATTTGTCCTGTGAGGATATGCTAGGTAACATATTCGATCTATTTGACTTTATTTTCAGTTTCCCACTCATATCCTATATTGCTTAGGGTCCGCCCAAAACTCAACTGTCAGTGCTCCTCCTATATTTCATACGATTTCTCACATGGTAAATGGATTTATTTGCGATCTTAAATTTCCTCTTTCTCTATACAAATATTACTGGCCTGTTGGTCTAGTAGTTAGTGACCCTGACTGCTATGCCGGAGGTCGTGGGTTCGATTCCCACCCAGGACAAATGTTTGTGTGATGAGCATGATCATTTGTTCTGTGTCTGGGTGTAAGGACATGTTTCATTTTTGTATGGGCCTCCGGCCATAACATGTACGCCATCAGCGAAGCTGCGAAACTTACCCCTGAATAGAATAAAGTTAATTTTTTTACATAATATCATATGGTTTTTATGTACAAAATTAAAATTGAAAAAGTTTGACGTTTGTCCTAAGGGTTATTGACAGCCATCCATGACAGGTTGTAGAGATGACGTTTACTTAACCTATAATATAATTGTTTAGTTTTTGTTCATCGAACAAATAAATCATTAATAATCTAAGATCATAATTACTGTGATCTTTCATAAAAAATATTAGACAAAAGTGGTTCACTAAAGCAAGATCAAGAATCATTTCTTTAGGGAGTATTGGCTTATCATATAAAAGTTAAAACCTACTGTGTTCAATCCCTGCTGGATGCGTTTATTTCAATACATTTCCTTCAGCTAGTTTTTAAATCTCTTTGCCTTCAAGTTACCGGTCTCATTTGTCTAATGTTATACAGAATAAGCTGTAATGATGCTATAATTATTGAATAGATTGGTATGGTACTAGTAAGATTGAAATTAAAAATGTAAGTAGGTACATAATTGGAGAACAAGGTACCTGCCGACCCCAAAACCATTGGAGAAAGGGTCATTGCTTTTTGGGTCGGCTTCCAGTTAAGCTGGATGCCGCAGAATATAAAGAGCGCGGTAACTGGGTAAAATGGTACCTACCATTTGTAAATATTGGTATCAGATTTACCTACTGACTTTTATCTATCCATAACAACTGTCAAATATCTTCAAATGACGATGGAGATCAATAAATAAGCCATTTGGCTTAACATGCTTTCTGAGGGATGTTAAACCTTTGGTGAACTACAGAAGGAGTGTAGGGACTCTCCAAAAAAAAGAAATAAAAGAACAAATCAGGATTTAAAACTTTATTCTTCTTCTCTTACTGATACATCATCAAGTACACAGGCACTATGTGTCGTTCTAGGTTTGTACAACCTGGTACAAAACAACTCGAACTAGATATACCAACTTTTTTGTATGAGTTTAATTATATGTAATGGGCAAAACCTGTGGAGGTTAGTTTGGATTAGAGTCAGCTTCAACGATAGGTGGTTCATATTCTAAACAAACAGCACTTCTAGCCCAAGTCCAGCAAACATTGCACACCAATGAACGATAACTGACCTGTAAAAACAATACAGAATAAACTCACACATTCACAGATCAATACATAGTAGTCATAGTATTTTATTGATAAGGGATTCTTACAAGTCATATAGGTACAGATAAAAACCACATACTACATAGATTTACAGTTAACTATTTTACACACCTGTCTAGGTTATATTCTTCTAGAAATGACATCTCTTTCTGGAGCATTCAGGAACAAATGTGTGCGACGTCTCAATGTTGATGTTGAACATACAACACAAACATTCCTACTATTAAGGTGAAGATTGGCTGCACGCTGTACATTTCTTCTAGCAGATACCCAGCATGAATAACATACTCTGCCTCCAGAGGGTATCTAAAAATAATACATTTGTTAGGATTTTTACCAAGCTTGATAAAACATTTTCATAGTTTTATTATGTATTTTTCCCATACAATCGACAATCATTACTTTCTTATCGCATGAATCAGTCTATTGCAGGAGAATTGTAAGTGTAATCTTAACATATATAAAAATCATACATAACGCATATTTACAGTAGGTAACAGACCTGTTGTGGAGTTATCCGGGCTGTGATTTCATCTCTCTCAGGACCATGTGGAATACTGTGTGATCTTCTCTGAGAGAGAAAGAGATCTGGTAGATACATCTACCAGCCTGCAGGCACTCACCTCACATCAATGGCAAACAATGGTACCATCTGGTATCTGAAATTATTATCATGTTGTTAGTGATACTATAAATTGTTGTAAAAGCCAAAAAAAAGCAAAGTGAACTGAAGTGACAGCGCTTCTGGACCCGATAACCTCAACGTAAGATTAATAAAAAGAATAAAAAATGCGATCATTCATCCACTAACTCTTATATTCAACCTAAGTTTAGAATCTGGAATATTCCCAGACAGATGGAAGGTTGCAGCTGTCAGTCCTATCCACAAAAGTGGTGCAACAGATATCCCTGATAACTACCGACCTATTGCCTTGTTGCCTGTACTCTCTAAGCTGCTTGAAAAAGCTGTAAACAAGCGACTCACGATTTTTTTAGAGAAACACAACCTGATTTCCAATAAGCAGTTCGGCTTTAGGCGGGGTAGGTCAACTGAAGATGCAGCCAGACTTCTGACCAACACGGTGTCATCCTTTGTCGATAAAGGAGAACGCACTATGCGTGTTTTCTTAGATTTGGCTAAAGCTTTCGACACTATTTCAATAAATCTCCTTTTAAAGAAGCTGGAAGCAGCAGGAATACGCGGCACTCCCTTACAGTGGCTCAAAAGCTATCTGTCCAACAGAAAGCAATTTGTCAAGCTTGGAGATATCTCTAGCAGCCTACTCCCTGTCAACTATGGGATCCCGCAAGGCAGTTCCCTTGGTCCGACGCTTTTCTTACTTTATATGAACGACGTTTTGAATACTAGCCTTACCAGCGCTGATATGATAGCTTATGCAGACGATACAGCGATCATATTTCATGGCAAGAACTGGAAGCAGGTGTACCGCGATGCCGAAGAGGGTCTACTTACAATAGCCAAAGTGCTTGACAGGAATCTACTAACCTTAAACGCTAAAAAAACTAAAATAGTTACTTTCCATAAAACCAAGGCGTCAAAACCCCCCCAACAACTCACTCTCACCCTTCATACTTGCTCCCATAACCCCATCCGTCGACCGGTGGGCTGTACGTGCACTATGATTGAGCGTGTTCAATCCATGAAATATTTAGGAATTACTATAGACGAGAACTTATCTTTTAAACCGCAAATACACGCACTTTCAGGCAGAGTCAGAAAACTTATCTACGTTATGAAAAAACTACGTGACTGCACACCCTCTCCTATACTACGCACTGTGTACTTTGGTCTCTGTCAGTCCGTCCTCCAATATGGTATCTCTGTCTGGGGTGGCGCAGGCAAGGCCACAATAATTGAAGCCGAAAGAGCACAAAGAGGCGTCATTAAGGTTATGCTCAAGAAACCTTTTATGTATTCCACCGACCAACTTTACTACGACTTTCCGGTCCTCCGTGTCCGTCAGCTTTTTATTCTAAAGGCTGTCCTTGAAACACACAAAAATCTAAAATCCAGACCAGATTACACAGTGTTAATCACAAAGCGCATATTTAGGATACCTATTCCCCGTGGAAACTCTCTTATGGCCAGACGTTAACGAAGCCTCAAAGAACTGTAACATAATAGACCTCAAGGTATACCAGTGTAAAAAGATCATAAAGAACTGGCTCCTTACACTATCCTACGACGAGACAGAAAGGATTATCTACAAATAACCACATAATATACTACACTTACCGACAGTACTCCTACTACTACTGCACACACTCGCACGCACTCACACACACACACACACACATACGCACACACACATACACGCACGCACATAAACGCACACGCACACAACTAAGTTTTATCTTGTATGAATTGTTTGTTTTATTTTTTTTTTTTCCATTTTATTCTTGTTATTCTAATTTGTTTGTATTTTTTTATCACACCTTAATACTTTAGTTGTTTTTATTTAGTCTTGATTCACAAACTTCATTTTAATTTTGTTAATAATCACCATGTACGACATTTTGGAAACCTCTATTTATGTACAACTCTGACCCCCAAGATACAGACTAACGTCTAGTTTGGGGATCACCGTTCAAACACTCATGTGATATGTACTTGATTATTAATAAACTTTATCTTTATCTTATCTTAACTGTTTGCAAATAATAGGTACCTGTCTTGGGGCCATTAAAATAGATATTGCATCTCTCTGAGGCCACTCGTTAAATTATGCGACCTCCTTGAGATTAAAGATAAAAGGCACCACATACATTATGACACAGACACGTACATTTGATTCATATGTTTCACTGATGGGTCCTATTCCATTACCCTGCGTTACTTACTACTATGAGTACTCTCAAGAAGATTACTAATTGAGTTACAACATGCCTTGCATAATGCAGCATCAGGAGCAATCTGAAACCATACTTATATATACTCTGAAAACAAGTTCATAATACCTAGTTAACATATTAAGAACTGTTTATAGTCATTTGACAGTTGAAAGGATAAAACTCAAACTCAAAATCTTAATTGCATTCATGTGTTTGTATTTAACATTTGTTTTTGCATTTAATATAAGTTCCAACGTGATACCTATTACATGTTGAGTCGCACATGTTTGAAACTGTTTGTTTAAAAATTATATTCTTACCTCTTGAGCCATGTCTTGTTAAAAAATTAAACAAAAGCTCTGGACCTAAATCTGCTGCAATATAATGACTTCATCACTGAGTATCCCTTTATTGCACTTCACACAAGCCATTTCCCAACAAGCCAAAGGATCTGCAAAAAGCAATGAGGTAAACCTTGTGTTTCCAACTTAATCCAACTGATTTACAAATATTTTTCAATAATTTACCTTCAATGTAAGTAAAAACAGAAGATTTCCAATGGGCAGACGAATCCAAATCGCAGATTTCTGAGTTCGAGTACCGCTAAACAAAGCCAAAGTCAATCCAAGAATGAGCAGATATCACAAAACCGAAGTTATAGTAGTATAAAATTGAGAAAATGCAAAATAACACTGAAAACCACGAAAGCCAAAATCAAATCGAGTCGAACGAAATTGTCACTGACAACTTGACAAGTGACATAAATGAGTTTCAAGTCAAGCTGTTTTTTTAATTCGTTCAGAAACACAGTTCAAAAATGGTTCCAAAAATGGAGACTAAAGATTTTTGAAACGATGAAATCATCACACTTAATTATATTTACCAAAAATATGTACAAGAGGATAATAGTAATTTATTTTTAACCGTACAAGAATACACAACTTTTTTATTTTTTTTCTATATTGCATTGATTGGATGAGACATTATTTCAGAACGAATAAAGTATGCAATCAAACGAGACGCCATGTTGAATAAAACATGGCAATAATTGAAAAATTAATACTTTTTGTACACAACAAATCAGATTCAAATTCACCAGATACTATTTTTCCCCAATTTGTCTTTTTTTTCTCCTTTTTTTCGACATACGTACATCTGATGGCCGAAAATGAAACATCTCCTTTATCTATAATGTGTATGTATTTAGAAATATATAAGTATGTTTATCAGCTGTTTAGTACCCATAACACAAGCTCTTAGCTTAGCTTGGGACTAGATAGCGTTGTGTGAAAAAATTGTGGAATATTTATTTATTTATTTAGTGTTTGGAGTTTCTTACTACGCACGGATGGTTATTATTTCCATATCTTGACCTAGTGCGGTCCCGGAAAGAGTATTTACTAAATATTTGTCCTGTGAGGATATGCTAGGTAACATATTCGATCTAGTTGACTTTATTTTCAGTTTCCCACTTATATCCTATATTGCTTAGGGTCCGCCTAAAACTCAACTGTCAGTGCTCCTCCTATATTTCATACGATTTCTCACATGGTAAATGGATTTATTTGCGATCTTAAATTTCCTCTCTCTCTATACAAATATTACACACACACATCACACTTACACTCACACACACAGTCTTCACTCTTTGATTTTTTTCTTATGCTCTCAACAAGATATTGTTTCTGACCTTCCTGTTTTAAACAAAAACTGATCACCTACCGTCAAGATATTGAATAACAGCAGAAATAACCCGTATTTATAGCTAAATATTTCGACTATTGAATTCTCTATCCCACAATCTCCAGACGGGCACAGATAGTCTAATTTTATAGAGATATATCGCGTAGAAAATGTAAAAGATATTCCGACTTGGGACTTGCAAGATGGAAGTCTCGGATCTTCGTATAGTGACGCGGAAAATTGCAGAGCGGTCGGGACATCACACTCACAGGATTTCTTACGTCGCAAAGTTGGGGGTATCGGTGAAAAACTTTATCGTACGGATTCAAAACATGTTGCGGAAAAGTTTAAAACCATGTTTTGGATTTTAAAAGGGGTGAGTGGTTGTATTTCTAACGTAACTTATTTCTGTGTAAACTTAATGTGCTTGGCCACAGTATAAATATTAATACAGTAGGACGATGCCTTTGATCTCTGTAAAATTGCCGACAACGTCTTCACGCGTTAGCTCTGAATAATACCTCCCAAACTACGAACATGGTTTTGTTCGCAATTCGGGAGCGGCTTTCCCGCGTCTCACCCCTAACACCCCGCACGATTGCCCTGTCTAGACGGCTTCGTCGGACAACTGTAGGTTTTTAGACTGTGGTCGTGGCAAAGTTTGTCGTTCTTCTCCATAAAAAAAACTAGGTACCTATCTTTTCCTAGGGGCAACTGGAATCATTTTAATAGCGGAACCGACGAATATTGTTCGGCGCAAAAGACTACCTCAGAAACTAATCTGCATAAGTTCATAATCTGTAAATGATCAGCAAGGCTATTGCGCATTCCCATTGACAGTTCAAAGTGATGATCATTAGAATGAGTGTTCACGATTAACTGTCAAACAGCTAGTTTCGTATTGGCTATCATCAGTGTATACCTAGGATGGCGTCATGCGCACTCGCAGAGATGTGACGAGCGCACAGTTCTCCGTCTAAAGGTCATGGCACACAGCACACAGCAGCCGCATGGCGTCACCTCAAATTTAGGCTACGACTAGCTGCCAGTGCGCTAACTACGCATCGGCGGCAAGCTGCCAGCTTGCAGACCGCACGCCGCCCGCGAGATGCAAGCTAGCTGTCACCGCGAACACAATTGTTATATGGCATTTATAATTGAACAGGACTTTTACGTTTTCATAATGTCTAGGTTTACGACGTAGAAATGACGTTTTTTGCTGGCGACTCGGGAGTCGTCGAGTATTAAGCGTGCCTGCGAGTCGAGTTGTATGGCAAGCGCACTGACTGCTCGCCGTTGGCTTTTCATATTGACATTGTGAAATATACTGTACTACACACGATTTAATGCTCTAAATTGAATGACAAGTCTATTGCTGGTTTGGTGCGGTGCCGGTGTAATGTGCCATGATCTTTATGGTCACCGTAACTTGAAGTTCACTTAAAGCGCAATACAATTTTTTAATATATTCTCAGTAGTCAATCAAAGTTCGGTGTGCCATTTAATCACTGGCAATGGAAGGATTGCCAATGGCCCTACTAATGGACTTTAAAAGAGACTGTCACCTCTAAGTATTCTTTCGGTGTTTCTTCTCAGAGTAGTCAGATAGGGAAACAGCGACCTGGTTAAAAATTACGTGTAAAAGTGTTTGTAAAATCAATTTTATTTTAACCCCTGACGCAAAAAGAGGGGTGTTATAAGTTTGGCAGCTATGTGTGTGTCTGTCTGTCTGTCTGTCTGTCTGTGGCACCGTAGCGCCTAAACGGGTGAACCGATTCAAATACGGTTTTTTTTATTTGAAAGCAAGGTTCCTTACGATGGTTCTTAAACATGGTTCATCAAAATCGGTTTTGCCGTTTCAAAGTTATCAGCTGTTTTGTGTTAGCTAGCTTTGCTATTTTAGACGTCTAACTTAACTTACTCGTGTGGCTTACAATTTCAAACACCCACGTGTGTTATATTAATAAGCAAGATCGTGGTACATTTTGCAGCCACGATATCTAGCAGACTAATACACTCTTGACAAAATAATAGCAGATATGTCGTGTTTGGTTTTGTTTTAACCAGCATTTAATTCTGCAAACAATGCCCTGATGGCAACAGGATGTGCTGATGCTGCAGCCAGACTATCCAGCACACCAGTAGGTAGACTCTTGACAAAATAATAGCAGATATTTCGTGTTTGCCAACCAGCATTTGACTCTAGGTACATACAGTGCACTGAAGAATTCGTATAACTGTAAACTCTATAAAACAAAATTAATGCGTTGCGTGGGACTTAAACATAATGGCGAAATGTGGGTGTACTACCAGGTACACCTCTGCCTAGCCCTTCGGGGATTACAGGCGTGACGATATGTATGTATGTATGTAATGCGTTTAAAAAAAATATATATAATAAACCCTCACCACAAAAAAAGTAAAACATTTAAAAAGTTAAAAATAATACTTTCCTGTCGCTGAGCCATGAAATTTTACGTAACGTCGCGGTGTAAACAAATTTGCAACCAAAGAAGGATAATTATGTATTCTCTCTCTTATGTTATCCACAATAGTACAGTCTATACATCTGTATTCTTCTAACAATAGTATCATTTAATGCAAGCTATACATAATATAGTGTAGTGTGACGTCACATGTGGACAGCTTTTGAGCCGGGAGAGGAAAGCCGGTGCCCGCCGCCGCCGTAGCCACATGCGGTCCCTCCATGACATCCGGTAAAAGCTCCGCCTTTGAAAATAGTTATTCTGAAAGCATTCGATAAAAAATGCTTGATTTGTTACTAAAAATGTTGAAATCGGTGCATGTGTGCCTATTTTTTGAGGAGTTCCCTCAATTCCTCGAAGATCGCTCATCAGATATGAGTTTTGATACAAAATATACAACCGAATTGAGAACCTCCTCCTTTTTTTGAAGTCGGTTAAAAAACAACTGACTTCTTAAAAAAACACTAACAGGTGTAAAATAGCTCCAGTTTTGGAAGTCTGTGGCTTTGTTCACCGACTTCTGAAACTAGAGTTAGTGTTTTTTTTAAGAAGTCGGTTGTTGTTTTGTGAAAAAGTTGTTTTTTTGCAATTTATAGTTTCATCATATGTAAAGAAAGTCTTTCAAAACTTGAAAGAATCATTGAAATACAACAACAACAACAACAACATTGAACACTGTAACACAGTGTGACTGGTTGGGAGAACAATTTACCAGTCAACCAGTCATGGTTGGGAAAAAAAAATCCAACGAGTCACACTGTTACAGGTTACAGTGTGTCTCGTTGGGAACAAACGTTTTATTAAATCTTGTTGACAGAATGGACCTCCGAACCACGACAGCATTTTTTCCGTTACTTTAGCTGCATGTTACCCGTGAGAAATCTTTTTAGTTTAGGGCTATAACATTTCATTGGTTCAAGGATTTATTTTTCAGCTTTAGTTTTATTTTTTTGCTTTGAACATAAAAAGCCGGTTCTTTTTGTATGTTTGTCATTGTTATACGTTTAATATATACAAAACTACCAATAAATATATTTGTTTCCTTAGAAATAATAGACAATATTGTGATAACTTTCTCCACTATTTTTCGGTCTAAGCTTTAACTATGCTAAGTTTCCAGGTTTTTTTTGCTTCGTCAAAGTCAAGTGAAAAAAAATCGAAGCTTTCGCTTTCGTTTCCTATTAATAATTATTATGAAAGCTATAAAATAACGAAACGACGAAACTTTGACCTCCCTTTGAAATACCTTTCCAATAAAAAAAAAAACACCGAAATCGGTAAATGTAGTAAAGAATTTGCGCTACGTACCTAAACAAAGAGGAACCGACGAATTGAGAGTCTCATCCTTTTTTTAAGTCACGAAAAAAGGTTTAAAAAGCATTAAAACCTTTTATCCTCTCAATTCAAAATAGTAGTTTAACCTACTAAAACGCCTGGCTTGTACCTGACCCCTAAAAGCACCAGTTGTGTTCAGTTTGACATCCTTTGTGTACTTGATCGGCAAGCGGCAAAGGATAACAATTTTTTAGGCTTCCCTTTGAGAGTCTCGCGGCGGAGGGAGATTCTGAGAATATAAATATCAGGTTTGGCTCTATACCTTGATAAATGTTGAGTTTTAGATGCTTTATCATTTTGCTCTTTTACAGATATATTTTAATGTCAATTACAATTAACACAACAATAAAACACAACATAAGGCAGATGTAAGTGGGAACGCAATGATGGGACGCCCTAGAAGGATATACATTAATACCTCACCTTATTGGTGAGGTTCTTCTGGAAGGTCAGGTGCGTAGTACCGCAACCGGCATGTGTATATGACAACATGTATCAATGTAAACGAAGCAAAATAATTATGTAAGAATCGTGTCATTATTATGGTGCTCTGTAGTATCTGCCTACTCCCATGGGGAAAAAGGCGTGAGTTTATGTATGCACAACAACATAAGTCTCAGATTAATCGATTTTTCTCGATTGGCTAATTCATTCACTACAATGGTAAATTCAAGCTTTGTTATAGCTATGTTTGCCATCTATACCTACGCTAAGAAGAGAAGATAATAATAATAAGATAGAATAGAAGTTAAATCTATACTAATATTATAAAGATTAAAAATTTGTACTTGTATGTAACTAATAAACTAGTAGTTTAACTACTAAACCGATTTAAAAAAAATATTTCACCGTTGGGTAGTTACACTATCTCCATGTGGCCCTTTATCCCTGTATTATCCCCACGGGAACGGAAAATACGCGGGTGCAACATCATAAAATGAAATAAAAAAATAAAATCAAATAATCGAATGCATTATAAATCAATAATTCAAATAAAGTATAAAACCAACACTTATCGAACGTCAAAAATCCTATAAAACGTCCGCCCTACCCTACCACTACCTGCTGAGTAGACGTAAAGCCAATAAAAATATCTGACTCTATAGCCCAGCAACTACGGATCCTGCAACATAGCAGCGAGACAATAACAGGCTCAATAAATATGAAATCCTAACCAACAAGGAATAAGGAGGCATGATCCAATTCCAACTATCACTTTCCATACTTTGAAAAGGGTGAAAAACAAAAACACATCTCAATTGTTTTTCACATCACGTCGCGTCACGTCAATATTTGTTCTATTTCAGATGTGCTATCAACTTTCGACGTCAAGGTAAGTGCTTGACAATGAAGTTATATGAAGGTGTTGTGTTCACTCGTACTCACGAAGGATCTACGTCAGACGACGGTAGTGAAGATCACGTTCTGTTGACAGAATCTGTGCTATAAATAGGTAGACTGTGTTTTTCTTGTTCAGTCCGTGGGATGTGGAAAATGGCTATGATGATTTGGGATAGGTTCATCCTGTTTTGTAGAAGTGTGAGTGACAACATTGATCCAGAGTGTTAGTAAACATTAAATAACTTATTACTAGTGTTAGTAGCTAATCAAATAAAATAGTATTGTGAAAAGGACATCCCTAAACTAGTGTTCAGTGATTGCCTTTTTTAAAAACTTTTAATAAATCGGATAGTTAATACTCTCTCTGCCAAAGTTTTAGAATGCTGTTGTCACTAGCCCTCAACCTTGACAACAGCGACGCGGTTTTTTTGCGAATGACGGCGTGGAAGCCGTCAGTACGGTTTTGCGCAAACATTGTGGAAGCGCTGCACCATCGTGGCAGCCTCAACAGCATCCTAAAACTATTATTATATTGGACGCGTTGGTCATCCAATGTTCTTTTAGTATAGTTGACCCAAAGATTCCCCGTGTAGAAGCACTGGCAATATGCCTTAAAGAGTGTTATTTTCACAAGGCTGCTACATCGAACGAATCTTCGGGCCAACATGTTACCTCGGACCGCCAATGCCCTACGCTCCCTTTCAATATCAACACTGTCCTTGCATTGCGTTGCGTGTTTTGATTATAATCATGATTTATTTATTTACTATTTATTAAAACTTTATGCACTAGTAAAAGACATTGTACAAAGGCGGACTTAGGCATTTTCTACCAGTCTATCTTAAGGTGATGCAGAGACAGAACATGGTAGGCGCAAGAAGGTAACAAAAACTAGAAAGTCAAATCAATAATAATTTAGAATAAATACATAGATACATATCTGTTATATAAAATTCCAATAAAAGCGATTTCAAAATAAAAAAAATATATATTACTGGAGAAATACGATTCATGATTGTATTTTTAATTGTATTTTATGGGTAAACAGTGTATGTTTAATTTATGTGTATTTGTGGTAGTAACATCACATTGGCGTTGTAAATGTTTAGGTGTAATTAACGTAATTCTGAATAAATAAATAAAAACATTTAAGATTACCAAGAGAATTGTTACCACGACATGACAACTGAAATCCTCAGGTCCAGTTGTAAATCAGCGTCATCACAGTTGTCTTGTATTGTTGCTAAACTTTCACCTCTTAGGCGCAGACGCAGGGCACATAAGTGTGTTTTTTTTTTTTTTGAATATTTAAGACCTGCTAGGTATACTTATGCCTTGTACCAAATAAAAGCTATTCCTTTCTTTATTACATATTTTGTATGTAATTTCGAAAAAAAATCATACACTTTACGGGAAACTTTTGGTTAAGATTGTAATCTTTTATGTGTATAAATAAATCTTTATTTTTAATATTGTCAAACGATCTACACAGTACAAAGCGCTGTTTAAATCAACAACAAATCAAGAAATAAACTTCAGTGCCCACTGGAATTTACGATTCCCGTCATAAAACCTCGCGAGCCATCCAGAGGCCGAAAGTGTTTGCCCATAAAACTCCCCTTTTTTCCATCCACTGAGCATTTCAAGCATCATGGGCATCATAAAACGAATCTCCACTAACCGTACAATTCACACCGTAAATACGAGATAGTAATTTTGCCCCAAAACTCGCGAACTCGTAAAAATGTTTCTCAAATGAGATCGAGTGCCCGCAGTTAGGTCACAAAATATAAGAAGAACAGAAGGTTAAATTCACGCTACAAGCAAAAATCCACACATAGACATGCTTTCACTTAAGTACGGTGCTCAAATTTCACTGGTAATGGTCATGACCAGTGAAATTTGAGATTGACTGGCCTGTTGGTCTAGTAGTTAGTGACCCTGATTGCTATGCCGGAGGGTTCGATTCCCACCCAGGACAAATGATAGCGTGATGAGCACGATCATTTTGTTTTGTGTCTGGGTGCTATTTATCTATAGTATGAATGTATTTAGAAATATATAAGTATGTTTATCAGCTGTTTAGTACCCATAACACAAGCTCTGCTTAGCTTGGGACCAGATGGCGTTGTATGAAAGTTGTGGAATATTTATTTATTTATTTCTTTATTAACTACTAAAGCCAGTCTCTTTTTTACTGTTACGACTATATTATCATAGAAACTTAAAGCATATTGATCGTTGCCTGGCCTGTTGGTCTAGTTGTTAGAGGCCCTGACTGCTATGCTGGGGGTCGTAGGTTCGATCCCCACCCACAGCCAAGACAAATGTTTGCTTGATGAGCACGATCATGTTATGTTATACTCAGCCCTCACCAGCAAAATTACTACATTACTATCCGTAGTCCCCCAAAACTCCCTGCATCTTGGGTAACATTAACAACTTTCGTTTCAGAATCCCGTCCAGTCCCTCTTAGTTTTGAAAATATACTGATTCCTCCAAATTTAGTGGCTTTCAGTTGGTAAAATAATTTTCAAAATCGGTTCAGTCGATCCAAAATCCCCTATAACCCAACCAACTTACAAACTACCTCTTTATTAAATTAGTGTAGATTTATACGCGTCTATCTTTTCGTGCGCCCGTTTTCAACCGTTAAATGGAGTTCACCTTCTACGTTTTATTTCGTGGTTCGATGTTATTGCATTTCTACTAAGATTTATCGCAGCTTGTTTCGTGTGCGTTTTTATTAGATACATTGTTTGTTTCAACGAGTAATGGTTTGGATGTTCTCGTGTATAATGAAGAATAATTGCAATGGGTCAACGTTTCATCAAGGGCAAAGTGAAATGAGATATTCGAACTGATCATATTGTAATCAGATACACGTATGCAATATTCATAGAAGCACATACGACACACAAAAAACAGACTACATGTACAGTAGTGCTGTCTTGATCCAATGCTTAGATAAATGTAATTTATAATTTATTTACATACATACATACATACATAAACTCACGCCTTTTTCCCATGGGGGTAGGCAGAAACTACACAGCGCCATATGCTACGATTCTTACATACTTCTTTTGCTTCGTTTACATTCATACATGTTGTCATCCACACACGCCGGTTGCGAGTACTACGCACCTGACCTTTCTGAAGAACCTCACCAATAAGGTCCATGTATGTCCTTCTAGGGCGTCCCCTCCCGGCGTTCCCACTTACATCTGCCTTGTAAATACCTTTCGTTAGTCGCCTTTCATCCATCCTTTCAACGTGACCAAACCATCTAAGCATACTCTTTTCAATTTTTGTTACTACATCTTCTTTTAAACCACAACGTTGCTTTATATCATCATTCCTCAATCTGTCATTTATTGTTACACCACACGTACTTCGCAAGGAACGCATTTTATTTATTGTCTAATTAATCAAGTGATGTTCATGCTGGTCGTGGTGGTGATCATTGACGTCGGTGACGGAAAACATCGTGAGGAAACCTGGACTTATAGTTAATATAAGTTTGAAATCGCCAATCCGCCTTCAGCAAGCGTGGTGATCAATGCTCGTTCCTTCTCTGTATGAGAAGAGGCCTCTGCCCTGCAGTGGGACAGTAACAGGCTAGTATTATTTTGTTATTTGTTAATGTACGAATGATTATAATAATTACATTGATTATTGTAATTTTATCTATACTAATATTATAAAGAGAAAAAGTTTGATTGTTTGTTTGTTTGCATTGAATAGGCTCCGAACCTACTGGACTGATTTGAAAAATTCTTTCACCGTTGGGAAGCTAAACTATCCCCGGGTGACAAAGGCTACTTTATATCCCCATATTCCCAAGGGAACGGGAACTACGCGGGTAAAACCGCGTGACGTCTGCTAGTTTGAAATAAATTAATTGAATTGAATACAAACAATTACCGATATAATTTACGTAATATTTTGTTAAAATAGAGTTTTAGTTACACAAAATATTATGCTAAAGTAGACCATTGTATACAGCCGAAGAATAACTACATTGAAGTGAATATTTCTGCGAACTTGCCTAAAAGTATTTACACAGAAATGATGTTAAGGAGTCTGAAAGCCAGAGGTCTTTGTTTACTTAAGCCCATCATATAAAAATGTTGAATATATTACATTTGTAAGGTACTGTACACACTTATTTTCGTGCTGAGAATCTCGTTAAGAACACAAGTCTAGAATATGATTATGTACTCTAGGGATAAAATGGTAGATGAAAAATAATGGTGCTTTTATAGTAGCCGCGAAATAAACATGTTTCTTCATGAAAACTTAGAAATTTGTATGGCTTGAATGAATACGAAAGGTTTCGGGATTATTTTTCTTATTTTCCTGTTTCCTTTTCTAATTTATTTGGTTGCGGGTTGCAAGACAGTTAAAGCATGCCCCTGAGACACTTGAAAACCGTCCTTCAAAGAATCTGTAATCATGTATAATTAGACACAATTAAAGATTCTTGCACAAGACCAAATCTTTTAAACCCTGGCTTTAAAGAGTTGGTATTGTAAAAGGTGTATTGATGGCATTAAACATTAATAAAACCACATTAATACGGTGGTTTTGTGTTTGAATCCTAGTTTAGGCGCAGTTTAGAGCTCTTAAAAAGTTCTTAAAAAAAGAATATTTTAATTTAACGCTTTTGTTATTTATTAGATTATGGCCACGATTTGTCCATCTTGTTGTTGACAAATATAGTATGTAGAAAATTAGTTCTGGCTGAATTAAAACTTTCCATTTTTGAATCTTTTAAAATAAAGAACGTGTTTAGTTTGCAGATGACACAAAGTGGTGCTGATGAATAAATTGCTCTCGGGGATATAAAATATTTACTTTCAGGTCTGCGACTATAATACACTTAACTAGTGTTAAGTGTATAATGCGTTTCGAATGAGAATAGGAACGTCAATGACTTCTATCTGTCAGATGTCACTTGAAAAGCATAACATAATAATATATTAAGTTTACCGGTATTTATTTCTTAAGCTTACTTAAAAATAGTGGGAGCATTTTCTAAGGGTCATTGCCAGAAACCCCGTTCAAGTTCAAGTCTCTTATATTTTTATAGCTAGAATGACACAAATCCCATCTTTTTTAATTTGCGTCCTCGTTATAATTACGTTAATGAGACCCCACTTAATTACACAAAGCCCATTTGTCGACGAGACACGGAAGTTGCATTAAAATTATTTTACTAGAAGATTATAAACGAAACTTTTGTATGTTGTAACAAAATCACGCTTAAACTGCTAAACGGATTTTCATGAAATTTTGCATATCGGTTAATTATGAACTGCATTTAAATATTCGATAAGTACTTATATTCCGGATTTTCTTTTAGAATTTATTTGAAACTGCGATCCACAGCTAGTTTTATTATAGAGTAGTAAGAAACTTAAGTGTGCCACATATGTCCAGGTAAAGCATATAATTATTTATTTAACAACCACTTAAAGCGTAGAGGAGCTTGTGCTTAAATTATAACAACCGTAAGCAGCGTTCAAAGGGTTTAGCTAGGCTTGAAAGGCTAGGTCCGTGGAGTCACAACCAAGCCAAAACGTTTCTGTGCCTCGAAAAGCACCGTTCTTACTGAAGACGAATGTTGTGTGATGAGCACGATCATTTGTTTTATGTATTGGTGTAATTTATCTATAGTATGTATGTATTTTTTTTTTTTTTATTAGTTATTCGAAAAAGTTGCAAAATGTTATTTAATATATTATTTTAATTGTAATTTAGCAAAATAAACAAATGCATGATATTAATTGATACTGAATTATTGTATAATTTATTTGCTATACTTATTAAGTTTTAATGAAATATATGTATCCTTTTAATTTAAATTAATGTAACTAATGAAATGTACCTTATTTATTTTTTTAAGGAAATAAAAGGCTAAAATATAAAATATAATATAATATATGAATGTATTTAGAAAATTATTAGAATGTTCATCAATAGCACTCATAGCACAAGCTCTGCTTCGTTTGGGATTAGATAGAATTTCGTGAAAGTTGTGGAATATTACCTACTGTTATTTTATTTGAGGGGCAATGCTCTTTATTTTTATAAAGAGATCATTTGCATTCTAAACTCAGTCTCAATTAGTCAAAAAGACGGTTAACGTTGCTACATCAAGTTCTTGACATTGAATGTCGGTAAGATAGGATTGTGAATAGATTTAGAAGGTTTTTTGTTACAGGAATTGGCCTTAAAATAAGCGGTCGCTTCATGTAATATATTGGTATATCATACTCTCAGTAATAAGAAAAAGGCTAAGCAAATAATGAACTGCTCAAAGTGTAGAATAGATTATATGCTGCAAGCTTACAGCGGCTGTAAACTTCATATTAATAATATCTCTAAATATCGCTCTTGGGAGAAATATACCTGAAACTCGGTTCCACACTTGTGTCATATCAGCTTAAGGTATTATGTTTATTAATTAAATGGGCAATGAATATCAACCCTTAATGTCTTATAATTTATTTTCTAACTTCACATTGGTGCAGGTGAAAGTGATTACGTTTAATGGAGGTTATACTGGAAACAATACGGTATTTTACAGTTTTTATATAAAATAATCCCAATAAATCTAATATTATGGTCATTAACAAAATAAAATTTAATTTTTATATTTCCGCATTTCTTGAAAAATACTTGTTAAAATACGACGTAATATATTCCCTAAATGTCACAATATGGCACAAACAAAGTAAAACAAGAATCCGAACGGTCAAATTTTACGATGAATAATATATATTATACAGGGTGTTAGTGTGAACACCGTTATCCTTGAAACCAGTGGTTTGGTTTCACTTATAGAACGTAAATTTAATGAAAAATATTTTTTTTTTATTTTTAAGTAAAGTCTCAATTTTTCCTTTAAATTGTTTGACCCTATACAACGGCACGCAAATACATAGCAGACAGAGCGGCGCCACGGGTAACTGCGCTTGATCAGACACCGTAAGCTGTGCGCCCGCGCCCGCACACACACCTCAGTCTGGCTATAGCCTCGCTATCGAGCGCACGTCGGTTTGGACACGTTTTTCGTACACAAGTGGGTAGTTACATAAAAGTAATTATGTCGTACACAAACGTACAGTGCACGGAAATGGTACGGCTTTACGCCGCGGCTGGTGATAACCTGGCCGAGGCTCGCAGAATGTACGTAGATTTATTCCCTGGACAACCTGTGCCAAACCGGGAAACGATGTTGACGGCGGAGTGTAAATTTAACCAGTATTTTTTAATGAAACTGTAGATAAAAACTCTACCCAGTTGTTGTCTTTCTTTCATTTTCGTTGTTGTTAAATCTAACTTACATTTGGACCCGTCACGCAACAGAAGGTAGTAGGTATTTTTGCCTGTCCTAAGCCAGGAAAAGTATGAAGGAAAGTTACATCACAGGTTATGTGTATTGTGTTTTATTGGAAGATTGTGTAGGTAGTTAAAACGGACGGCCAGTGCAGCAGGTCAGCGCCCTTTACGCGTAGTATCCATGAATTTATGGACGGTGTCGGACAGAAACTTTCTTATATTTTTGAATGAAAATAACGTTTACTTATTTTGAAATTCAGTTAAACATTGTTATAATTAAGTCAACTACCTATGGTTTTAGTGATAACGGTGTCTACACTAACACCCTGTATGTATTCTTTTTAAGAAACAGTGCTAGGATAAAGATGAAAAAAAAATATGCTTAATGATTACAATTACGTGATACTTACTGAGTGTACACACAAAATATCATAAGAATCGGTCAAGCCGTTTCGGAGAGATTGTGTTACAAACAATATCACAAGAATTTTATTATATTAGAAGAGATAGAAGATTTATATTATAATAGATAGGCTACTGACATTGTTTATGGAGACAATACATTTTGCCCAATATTGAAAACTTTTACCATTTCTATTTTTATCGTCATCACACCCACCTTTTGTCCACCCACTGCAGATATAAATCTGTTTCCTTTTAAGTTACTTCCCAATATTGCGGAAATCGGGTCCACGTCTTTCCGACGGGAGTGATAATGTCATCGACCCATTGGGACTACCTACGCAGTGTTTCGCCCACTTACTTACATTCACCTTTGTGTCAGAGATTTTAAGTCTAAAGTGCCTGGAATGAAACTGTCAAACAGGTGCTTTACGAGGACATATAGTATGTTATTTTTTATTTTTTATTTTATTTTACTTTGTTTATTCTAGGTACATCGTATTCACATATAATGTATTTTTTATAGTATACAAATATTGTAAAAACTATTTTAAAAGAGTAAGTATGGAGTTTCTTGCCCATTCTTCTCCATACAAAACTACCTTTTGGAAGGGGCAACTAGAATCATTAAATTTTATTTAACTTGTAAGTTTAACGTTCAAAAGTGCCTTTTAAATGGCCTAATTGAAATAAATGATTTGACTTTAACTTTGACTTTGACAAACTTCTTTTCAAACATCAGCTGCCCAGCCTTTCCCAACTCTGTTGGGGTCTGCTTGTTAACCAGAACCATCTGAATATCAGTGTATTACATCGTGCCACTGCCTGACGTCCACAACCCAGTAACTAGTGACCTAGATACTCCTTATTTAGACTGTTTGGCTGATTTTCGAGGTTCCGACTACTGAAAGATCTACAAATGACAACCTAAATCGCCAACAAAAATATATTTATTCTTGTTTTATAAATACAAGTGCTTTTCAGTCGTAATACTAAGTGATTGTAAACGATAATCAACTTTATGTCTGCGTGTTAAGGCCTATGATGTTATGTGCATCGCGGCTAGTAGAAAGATGTGTTTTTGTTACATAATATTTAATCTAGTGCTGTTGATGAAAGTAGTCAAAATATGACCTGTTCTGATTAAAATACAGACAAATATCACTATTTCAAATTATCCCTAGTTTGTATCAGACGATATAAAAATCTTACTCAAAAGAAAGCACCCCTAACTGTCAGCACAAAGAACATACGATCGTTGTCTAACAAAACCGTATGTAAGTTTAAATAAGCAATACACTGCTCAGACCAAATAGGGTAATAGAAATAACCATTACACTGAACGAGCAAGCTATCTTCTACACTCTTTAGTAATAGAAACGTTTCGAAAGGCCGTTAAAGATCTTATAGAAATGTACGTAACATTGTTTTGTTTTACGCGGCGTTTTCTAGTTTTATTTATAAGCATTTAATGGTCTGGTAAGATTTTAGGGCAGTTCTTAGTTTGGATGCTAGCTAGAATTTGGTAGATAAGTATACTGTCGTAATGTTTGCTGTGTCTGGGTGTAACTTATCTTTAATATGTATACACACAAACTCTGCCTAGCTAGGGACTAGATGGTGTGTGGTGAAGGCCGTGGATTATTTATTTATTTGTTTTACTGGCTGCCCTGGCAAACTTCGTCCAGCCCTACAATAAATTTATGTAATGTTACAATGTTACCATCTTAGTTTTAGCTTAAGACTTTTCAAATGTCAATTGTCACCTGAAAATGATCAGCAGGCCTAGGCATGTTACAAATTCTATTTCGATAACAGAAAGAAAATGGCGTATGTGGAATCAGCTGTTTGTCAACTGTCAAGTGTATTTCATTTTCAGCCATATTACAAATTCCACTTGACAGTTGACAAACAGCTGATTCCATATACGCCATTTTCTTTCTATTGTCGCCTAATCGATTACGATAATAGTAATAGCATTTGTAATTAGGCTAGGCCAACTGGGAAGACATTTGTCATCCTGTAAAGTCATAAAAGATGGCGCTGCATTTGAAAAAAAATCAAGTATTGTTAAGTTTTCTTCAATTTTCTAATGTTCCGCTCAACTTTTTTATTTTTTTCTTAACCTTCTCAAAACAATAAAAAACACAACAAAAAAAGAATTAACAAAGTTGGTCCAGTCGTTCACGCGTGATGCCATTTCCAAGCAAAATAGGGATTAATTTTTATACTCGTATATATATATAGATTTCCACCACAAACCAGTAAACAAAACCTATATCAAATTATGAGTGAATTAGTAACTCGAGACCTCAGAGTATTGCGTAACGTTTACCTTTCGGTAGCTACATCGTCTGTTTGCTAAGAACCCTCATCTCTGCGGTCACCCCCTTTTTGTCACAGCCTGGCTAAGTGATCCAGTCATTTTCTGTGAGTGTTTGGGATTTGTGGTATACCCGTGCCTACAGTAAAAAAGTCTGTGATCTTGGTGTTATTATTGTCGATGAAGCTTTGTCTATATTATGTGTTGTTGTTGTTTCCAAGAAAAAAGGTCTAAGTGTTGTGCAGGTTTGTGTTAATAAAAAAGTAACAAGTTTCACACAATTCCATTAAGTCCCAAACTAAACAGAGCTTAAATAATAATTGCAGAGAGTAAATTAAATAAAAATAGCCTTTATTTTACTCTGACCACACAATTATACTATAATAAAAACAAAACATTAAACTATGCTAACTATACTAAACTATCTATACTTGTTTCTATATTTTCTTCATGTTATCATTAATCATCAGTTACCAGGTCAGGCTATCTTGCGACATAGGCCTCCTCAAGTTCCCTCCACATTTGCCTGTCCAAGTGTTGGAGAAGGACAGCAATACTTATTTTATACATGTTTCTAAACACATACATATGGACAAACTACACTCTGTCTGAGTGTAAAACCAGGGAAGATGATCGTGCTTATCACACAAATATTTATCTTGGGTGGGAATCGAACTTACGACCTATGGCATAGCAGTCTAGCCACTAACCCTACCACTAACAGAAGACCGCTAGTCGGTTCTTTGTTTCAGATGATATTAACTTAACACAAAGGAAACGATAAAAACGTGCCGAAAAAGAGTGTGTAAAACAAAAAGATAACACACGTCAAAGATGAACATCAAAAAGCAACCGTTAGGGGAGAAAATCTTTCTAAAATTATAAAGCATAGCTACGAACACAGTGTACTCAAAGTGATGCTCTAATGCGATGCGTGTCTGGGGGTGAAACTTTACCCGTAACCGATTTAACACGCTCGCAACTGCTTTTGTTTCACAGACGATGTTAAAAGGCTTTGTCTTGTAAAGATTATAAGGCGAAATTATGTTGTCTGTGTACTGTTGGAACGTATACATAAGCAGCCTTTAATGTTTCCACTACTGGAACACAGGCCTCGTCTCTGTGATAAGGGGTGGGCCGTAATCTACCACGCGGGCCCAGTGCGGGTTGGTAAATGTAACATGTCTTCGAACTCAAACATGAAGTGAACTGTCATATCGTTTTTACGAGTAATACAATTTCGCTTTATCTACACTTCGTCTACATTTTTAGGGTTCCGTAGTCAACCCTTATAGTTTCGCCATGTTTGTCTGTCCGTCCGTCCGTCCTCGCTTAATCTCTGTGACCGTTAGCACTAGAAAGCTGAAATTTGGTACCAATGTGTGTATCAATCACGCCAACAAAGAGGTAAAATAAAAATAGGAATAAAATGTTTTATTAGGGTAGCCCCCCTATATGTAAAGTGGGAAGTGATTTTATTTTTATTAAATAATTTCTGGACTAAGTTTGTAGTATAATCGTATATGCAAGCATTTTGAACACTTATTGTGACGGACGGGAAACTACGGAACCCTACACTGAGCGTGACCCGACACTCTCTTGGCCGGTTTTTTACAAGTAGCATTAATGCAAAATATTAAATGAAACAAATGAATAAATTGAAATAACTAAAATTGTTTGCCTTGCGGCTGCGCCAAGTAGGTCGAGTTCTGGTAAATATGCAAGTGTGTGTGTGTGTGTCTGTGCGTGTGTGATGTGTGTGTATTATTATACTTATGCAAATAATTAAACAATTTAATATAATGTAGTTGTGGTGATCATTTACAAAATAACACTTCTATACTTTATGTGTAAGTCTCCTCTAATTGTGAGGTTAAAGACTAACCTGGTGCCAGAGTATTAATACCACCCATGGTTTCTTGACGTTGTTTTCATTCACCGTTTTTGAAGCAAGTGATAATTATACAGCACATGAGTACAAAAAGTCAGAAGTCAGAGCCGTGGGTTCGAACTCGAAAACTATGATTTGGCAATCACCCGGTTACACCACAAGGCTATCGGTGCTATGGCATGTATAAGTGAGGATATGACACCTTTTATCACTCAAGGGAAAAGTTCTATTGTGAGACCAAAACCACAGTTCGTGGGTAAAATGACAAAGATGGATCGTATCGAGTGTCCCTCACTATTCCTAACACGTTTTGTTGGTTTTGTATTTTCATGACATGTTGTCACTTGTCAGTACATTTGACGAAGATCCTGTAAACATTGGTCTAAGGAACAGCTGCTGTTCTTGAGGGTTTTGGTAGTTTCTCTGAGAAAAACAATCCCTAAACATGGTTTTGTTTTTTTTAATATTATAGGGTGGAAGCGAATTTAAATTGTCATTCTTCCCGATGTTGCACCTTTAGTATTAAGATTTTTCTTTTGTTTCTCTCGTAAGTGAATATTGTAAAATTCTTTTAGAGAAATTAAATTTTGGAAACCGAAGGGAGAACCTTACAATAGTGGTGTATATAATCTAAGGTATCAAGGTACCAGTGGCGAAGAGTCCATACAATTCGATTCTTATCGGATTCCCTTTTAAGGTTGGGAAGAGCAACTACCAAAATCAAAATCAAGATAAAAAGGCTTTATTCAAACTAGACTGAGAATCAGCACTTTTTGAACGTCAAAAAAAATACATAAGACAGTCCTCCAAAACTCCCCACCCTTCGCCACTTCCTAGTATTTTTGCCTTGCCTTCCTATTATCTTTAGTAATAAGAAGTGGTGGAACAAACTCCCCAGCAACACATCTGTCTGTTTCGTTTGAAGTACAGATATTAATTAATGGCAACTAAACTCTAGCATTGTCAAATGTACCTATTGATATTCTTACATCAAAGGTATACAGGGTAGTAGGTAGGCCGGTTATTTTAAGACAGACAACAAAGTCAACAAATACTGCGTTTTTTTTTTGTCAGCTTCTCTCTTAAGAAAATCGGCGCCTCGCCACTGCAAGGTACGGTATCTTCAACAGCAATTGCGACCTCTTAATCAAACGAGACCGTTATACCTTGTCTTTATTTCACTTATACATTCAGGTTAATATTTTCGTGATTTAACAGAATCATCATCATCAGCCTTGCCTTTTCCCAACTTGGGTAAAGTTGGGTTGGGTTGGGTTCCGCTTCCAATCTAACTGGGTATGGATAACTGAAATGGAGCAACTGTTCATTGAAGATCTAAAAATCTTCAAATGACAGCTGGGACCAACGCAAAGCACGAATACCTACTTCATTTATTTATTAACAAAATCCACAGCTCTTTTACTGTTACAGCCCATTACAATTGATTAACCAGATACTTAATTATGCATCAGAAACAAACACTACATTACATGCATTATCTTAGGAACTATGCCTATTTTTTTTTTATGTATTTATTTGTTTGTTAAGCCAACAATTGTTTACACAATGCATTTACAATCAGAAAAATATAAAATCTACAATTATAAGTGTAACAATTACTTATAAGCTATACAGCATGAAGATAAGTTAAATAAATTAATTAAATTAGATTAGTGTTTATTAATTACCAATGAAACTATAACTATCAGAATCAGCATTGCCATACAACGTGGCAATGCGGCTAGTCTTCTGGGCACTTTTCCCGTTGATAGCGATGCGGATGAGTTAGTATAGTATAGTATAGTATAACGGGCCGGTGTCCGCAACTCCACGTCAAAGCGCGTATTTTGCGTGCGGGTGGGAGACTATTCTAACCATCCCAATTCCCCGAGAAAGGCCAGCAGTGCCCCGATGTTGCTGGCTATCTCGCGGAGAGTACCTGGGTTACCTAAGTACTTTGCCCTGTATGTTGCAACCACTGGGCAGTGCAGAAGCACGTGGGCTGCTGTCTCGTCTTCCTCCATGCAGGCACGACACAGGGGGCTGTCTGTGACTCCTAAGACAAAGAGGTGTTTATTAAAAGAGCCATGTCCGGTAATAGCGGCTGTTACTGTGCGCAGCTGTGGTTTGGTCAACCGAAGCGCGCGTTTAGTGAGGCGGCCGTCGATAGCAGGAAGTGCTTCCTTGGCCTGCCTACACTCGCCGTGGTCTAGCCACAGCTTGTGGTGTTGTTCACTAGTTCGTTTCCTTACCAGTGTGCGTAGGTATCCGAAAGGGAGTGGTACGATGGGTTCGGGTCCCACCGCTGCCATGCTCGATCCCCTTCTAGCGAGTTCGTCCGCAGCATCATTGCCCCGGGAATCGCTGTGTCCTTTGATCCATTGGATGGTTATATTATTGAGATTACCAACCTGGTTCAGGCGTTGGTGACACTCGTATATTAACCCAGAGTTCACTGTGTGGTTGTTTAGTGCTAGCAGTACAGCCATGCTGTCCGAGAGTATGCGAATTGAGTGGTCCACAACCTCCCTGGCTAAAATGGCAGATGCCGCCAGAGAAATGCCCATGCATTCGGCCTGAAATACCGTGTTGTGGGCCCCCAAAGGTTTGGCTATGTGGATGTTGAGATCCTCCGAGAAGACTCCAGCCCCAGTACCAGTACCTGTTTTAGATCCATCCGTGAAGATCCGTAGTTCCGCGGGGTTCAATCCCTCGCAGCGGTCATCTTCGTGGAGCTGAATTTTGTATTTCTTATCGAATACGAATTGTTTAGGTACCCGATCGTTTGTTGCTTTCGCCAGGGGGAACTCATTATAGAATCCCTCCAGTACCGCGGTGTGCTGTGTTTGTCTCTTGCTCCAGAGTTGAAGTGTTTTAAGGCGTACAGCCGTCGTTGTCGCTTCCTGCTGTATGAACAGATGAAGCGGTGGGAGCCCCAACATGGCTTCGAGAGCCACAGTCGGAGTAGTCCTCATGCAGCCTGTGATCGCCATGCAGGCGAGCCTTTGCAAGCGTTGCAGTTTGTTGCAGGCTGTAGTTAATTTGGTGCGGGGCCACCAGACCACTGCCCCATAAGTGATCATAGGTCGGATCACCGCACAGTACAACCAAAGTATAATTTTAGGGGATAGGCCCCACTTCTTACCTATCATCCTCCTGCATTGCCAGAAGGTAATGCAGGCCCTGTTTATTTTATTGTCTAAGTGGCTACTCCAGTTTAACTTGCTGTCTAGGATGATTCCCAGATATTTGACCTCATTGGCTAACTGGAGTTCTGTATCAAAAAGTTTGGGTAGGCGATAAGGGCCTAGTGTTCGTTTTTGGGTAAACATGACTAGTTCAGTCTTCGTGGGGTTCACTGAGAGGTCGAACTCTCTGCACCAACGTTCAACGATGCGCAGTGCCTGTTGAGTGAGGTCGCAGATTGTCCCCGTCACTTTCCCCGAAATGAGGATAGCGAGGTCGTCGGCATACCCTATAGTGTAGAAATGGTTCGCGTTGAGTTTCGTGATGAGGTCATTTATCACCAGATTCCAGAGGAGCGGGGATAGTACGCCACCTTGGGGGCAGCCTCTGGCTATCATGGCCATCTGCTGTTCTACTTCAAGTCGAACCACTCGTTTACTTAACATATTAGTAATCCAGTCTGTCAGTACCTGTTCTACTCCGTGACGAGAGAGCGCGGTGTTGATGCTGGAGAAGTTTGTTTTATCGAAGGCTCCCTCGATGTCTATGAAAGTGCCCAGGCAAGTGCCCTTCTGATGAATCGCCTCTTCTATCCGGCCGACCACTAGATGGAGGGCTGATTCCGTGGACTTACCCGAGCTGTAAGCGTGTTGGTTAGTATGGAGTGGAATAGTTTTCAAAGCGCCGTCCCTCAGCTCTCTCTCGCACATTCTCTCCATGGTTTTAAGGAGGAAGGAGGTCAGGCTGATTGGTCGGTGGGATTTGGCGTTGGTATAGTCACTCTTACCTGGCTTAGGAATGAATATGACTTTCACTTCCCTCCATCCTTTTGGAACGTATCTGAAAGCCAGACACGCTCTCATTACGGGTACCAGTCTGCTGGCGACAGAGATTCCACCCCACTGCAGTAAGGCAGGAAAGATTCCGTCCGGACCAGCCGCCTTGAAAGGATGGAAGCACCGGATCGCCCACTGGAGTTTTTCCAGCGTTATGACTTTGTGTGCGTAGCGCCAGTCGTTTTCTGACGGTGTTTGGGTTACCTCTGTCCAGTCGATATTCTGTGTAAAAGCGCAGCCTGGGAAGTGAGTTTCAATAAGGACGCGCATTGCCTCTTCTGGTGAGGTGGTAAGTGTGTTGTCGGGTTTGCGGAGAACAGCGGGCCCAGTCGTGTTATGCTGGGCCAAGATCTTCCTTACCCTGTTTGCTTGTTGGCAAGATTCGATATTGCCACAGTATTTTCGCCATCCAGTGGAGCTCCTGTATCTGATGCATTTTTTGTAGCATTTTTTGGCCGCATAGTACGCGTCCCAATCCTTATCAGCACAGGTGTTCATGGCTCTGTTTAGGGCTGACCTTACCTTCCCGCGCTTGCGTTCCAGATCCGCTCCCCACCATGGTTGCTTCCCTGGTGTTGTGGGCGGATTGGTCTCGGGGCAGGATAAATGGTAGCTGTCTAGCATAGATTTAGTGAGATGACTTACACGCTCGTCGATCTGCGTTGTGTCCTCGTAGGTCATCCCGTAGTTTGTTGACGCAAGTTTGGTTTCGAGGTTGCGTGTGTAGGCAGCACGGTCCGTGTCCGTGCGGATGAGTTTTTTGATGCCCTATAATTGGTTTACTGTTCTTTTGTTTGTTTATTTTTAACCCCCGACGCAAAAAGAGGGGTGTTATAAGTTTCACCGCTATGTGTGTGTGTCTGTCTGTCTGTCTGTCTGTCTGTCTGTCTGTCTGTCTGTCTGTCTGTCTGTCTGTCTGTCTGTCTGTCTGTGGCACCGTAGCGCCCAAACGGGTGAACCGATTTAGATGCAGTTTTTTTTATTTGAAAGCAGGGTTTCTTGCGATGGTTCTTAGACATAATTCATCAAAATCGGTTCAGCCGTTTCAAGGTTATCAGCTCTTTTGTGTTAGCTACAGTTGCTATTTTAGACGTCTATGGGTATTAACTTTACTTACAAACATATGTGTGTCTTAAAATTTCGAACACCCATGTGTGTAATATTAATAAGCAACATTATGGTGTATTTGGTCTGATGCAGCCAGGATATCTAGCAGACTAATACACTCTTGGGAAAATAACAGCAGATATGTCGTGTTTGGATTCATTTGATTCTGCACACAATGCACTTATGGCCACTGAATGAGCTAATGCTGCAGCCAGGATATCCAGCACACCAGTAGGTAGACTATTGACAAAATGATAGCAGATATGTTGTGTTTGGATTCATTTCAACCAGCTTTTGATTCTAAACACAGTGCACTGATGGCCACTGAATGAGCTGATGCTGCAGCCAGGCTATCCAGCACACCAGTAGGTAGACTCTTGACAAAATGATAGCAGATATGTCGTGTTTGGATTCATTTCAACCAGCATTTGATTCTAAACACAATGCACTGATGGCAACAGGATGAACTGATGCTGCAGCCAGGCTATCCAGCACAGCAGTAGGTAGACTCTTGACAAAATAATAGCAGATATGTCGTGTTTGGATTCATTTCAACCAGCATTTGACTCTACATACAATGCACTGAATAATTCTCATAACCGTTAACTCTATAAAACAAAATTAATGCGTTTAAAACATTTAAAATAAAAATTAAATTAAAAATTTAAAAAACCCCATCGCAAAAAAGTAAAACATTTAAAAAGTTAAAAATAACACTTTAGCCATGAAATTTTACGTAACGTCGGGGTACCGTTAAAATAAGTACCTACCTACATACCTACAAGTACTAGGAACATTCCTTACTTAAGCGGTACCACGACGTGAAGTAAAATTTCATGGCTAAAGTGTTATTTTTAACTTTTTAAATGTTTTACTTTTTTGCGATGGGGGTTTTTTAAATTTTTAGGTATGTATGTAACCAGTTAATTTAGAATAGTTTTATTGTATAGTTATAGTTTCATTGGTAATTAATAAACACTAATTTAAATAAAAAAAATAAAAAAAAAATATTCTATCTAACACAAAAATTAGATTTAAATTACATTAAATAAACTGTATTAAAATTAAATTCTATTATGACATTAATTACATTAAATCACAGCACATAAAGTACACACACAAAACACACAAAGTGCACATTTGATTAGGATGGTTACAATAAGTTTTAAAAAAATAATTAAAATTGTAGGCGAAATATTACAAAATATCACATTTACAATGCAGACCGTATCAATAAGTAAATGAGATCGACTAAGTACAGGAAGAGTGCTGGATAATTACTTTGCGTAATCTGGCCAAATTGTCGTGGTGTATATCTATCAGATCACTGCAACTTTTAGGCTGGCTTGGTGCTAGCATGTCATTATATTTTAATAATGGGTGACCATTACTACTAAGTAGAAAGAAAGAAAGAAAATATGTTTATTTGGGACACGCACAGGAATTTAACAGTATGAAACTTAAACTAAATTTAACATATTAAATTAATAACAAAAAGACCTGTGCGAGGCCAAAAAGGCCCCTATCTTAGCACGATGCCATTCTGATAGGGCCTACTGTAATGCCATGAATACATGTGCATAAGTACAACAGCCCACAAAGAGGCTTAAAATTAATATATATATAAATAAATAAGTAGATAAAAAACAAAATATAGGTAATAAGAATATTTAACGATAAAAGTAGGGATACAAGTCAAATCAATGATATATTTATAATAAAAAACAAAATTAAACACTCCAACGCATCTCCCACGTTCCAGCGACTAGTTTTACCACCAACACAGAGCATGAAATTATGCTTACATAGTCTGTGGTCTGTGACGAAGGACGCGGGCGCAACCGGAGAACCGGCTGTCAGTTATAAAACTAATAACTTAAATAGAGGTATATTACTACTTAAGTAGTGGTATATATAGTCACCTATCCACGAACAATCCTCGGAAAGCGTAGATCAACCTCGGATTGACTCGTGCTACTATTATATTTTAGGCACAAACCCCTCTTCGTGATATAACAGAAAATTGGAGTTAAAAAATTCTATTATGTTTTTCTCATCGATGTATGTCACCACCCACGTTCCATCATTCACTCCTTTCCACTCGTAAAGGTGTCTATTCACAGTCAACGTGATAAGGATTACAATACGTTAAGGTTGGACCTTATCATTCCTATCACGTTCATCTATAGGCTGTTGTATTTCCACGGCACGTCTGCTATACTTTTGACGTCGGTTGTAAACATGAGACGGACATCGCGATGGTATGTTCGTACTTAAGAGTACGTATTAATTCAGAAAATATTGCACAACCTTTGGTTTTGTTTATGACAATGACAATAGAATGACTGAATGAATGAATGACAATGGAATAAAGTTGAATGAATGAATTTAAGACATCACACCACACTACACTACATCGTACCACACTCACATTCCCATTCCACCTCTTACGCACAAACATACACATTAATAGTAATAAAAAAAAAACAAAAAAAAATGTTTATTTCGATTACAATGGGCTTAGAGGTGGGTATTTGTAGATCACCTTTTAAGCAAGAAATTGCTTGTCTTAGGAACTGAGTCTCCGCACTTCCACTTATCATTTATATTGCAATCAAGATGTAGAAACGAAACATGCAAAACATTAAATACATATACACTAAACAATCTGCTCTGCAAAAGAAAGAGCGACATGCAGAAAAGGCCAGATCGTGCGAATATGTGTGATGTTTGTGTCACGAGTGAGTGTGAATAAGTACGAGTGTGAGTGTAAGTAGTGAGGTAGTGTGGTGTGAGTGTAATTAGTGAGGTAGTGTGGTGTGCGTGTTGAAATAAGCAATGCTTAGAGAACTTATCACAAGTTTTTATTCTGTCAAGCATAAAAAAAAATACAAATCTTGTCCAAACAAATATAAAACAAATTCTATTTGACAGATGTACATCATTATTGGTTTATTAACACACCCACACTATAAAGGTCTCTTTTGCACACGAAGTTACAGCAGAACACTGACTCCTAAGTCACAGGGTCTCCCTAGTTTACGAAGCAGGGTTTCCACTATTTTGTACAGCCTTTTCCCAAAATCTCATGTACCAAAATTGTGAAAATGTATTTGTATTATATACAAAGGTCTTTTATGTCAATAAACTTATTTTATTTTTATTTTTTTACAATTAGGTTGAAATAGAGTTAGGTGTTGTTTGTTTGCTGTTTAAAACCAGATATGTAGCTTGGAATATCTCCAGTATGGTTGGTTTTCAAACAAACAGTTAGACCAGGAACCTGCAGGCCATACGAATATTTGTTAAGTGTGGGAATCGAACCTGGGACCTGCAGCGCAGCAACCAATTGGTCAACCACTGTGTCCACCGTTCCATCAAATCAGAGCTATTGTTGTACGCTTTTTAGCGTATTTTTTTGTAAATTACGGAGTTATGAGGTAACACGAAAAAATACATACAACTGAATTGAGAACCTCCCTCTTTTTTGTAGGTAAGTCGAATAAAAATATAAATTGAAAAAGCATTGAACTTGGACGTTGCTCTGTAATATTTTTCAATTTAGGCTAATAAGTATTTTTGTTTTATGCTGAATCAAACTATTAAAATGTAGTGCACAAGTTTCGCTTATTTGTGTAAAATTTGTCGGTTTATACCCCACCTTAACGCAAGACCTTTACTGGGTCTGTAAGGTCTACTGTTACAGCTTATTATTTTTAATGGTTATATTGTGATAGGCTTTTGTTATTGCTTTAAAGGTATAGGTTAGCAACCTTATTCTACTGTAGCACCGTTGCTTAAAGAATCAGTTATGTTTATTTATGTTATTGGTTTTACAGTATATTTGGTAACTAATTGGCTAACTAAAACTAAATGTTAATTGGTAATAAGAGTAGCGCTTGACCAGCAAGCAGCTATGCATCTAGCTTAATGGACGATTCAGCCATCTTTCATGAAAATAATTATATCTAACGTGAATTAAGTTTTTAGTATATTTTTCATACAATCATACATAAACTCACGTCTATTTATTTATTTAATACTTCAAGCAAACTTATATACAGAGGCGGACTAAATGCCATAGGCATTTTCTACCAGTCAACCTTTAGATAATGCCGAGGAAAGCAGCGGTAATGAAAATAAAAGAAATATTAAATAATTTAGATAAAATACATATACATTTACACTATAAATATAATTTATAATACAAAACGCACAAAAAGATAGAAAGATGAGAAAGCATTAGCGCTGTGAAGATACCACTGCCAACTTCTTACGAATATGCTCGCGAACTTTAACTTTAAAGGATAAACGGCTGGTTGTCATCCTGATTTCCTGGAGGAGAGGGTTCCACGAAGAAACAGACTGCACAAAAAAAGAACTATGAACAAAATCAGAACGGTGAGTGGGACATAGAAGAAGACGGTTATGTGACGAACGTAGAGCGTCTACCGCGTGTCGCGTCGTGCGTGTACCTTTTAGCGCAGTCTTGAGACATGCCACTTTTGTGTCTCTTTGTTCTTTACCGTGCGTGTATCCAGCCGTTGCTAATAACTGTATTTTCTTTCTTCTTTCTTTTCTTTCTTTCTACTTCCTTTGCTTTGTTACATTCATACATTTGTCATACACACGCGACGGTTGCGAGTACTTCGCACCTTTCTGAAGAACCTCTCCAATAAGGTATATGTATTACTATTATATATTTATTATTATGTCTTTCTAGGGCGTGCCCTCCCGGCGTTTTCACTTACATGTGCCTCATAAACACCTTTCGTTAGTAAATTTTCGTAGATTCAATCAACATAGGTACGTGCATCCTTTAGTTGACGAGTTGTTTTAACTGCTCAATTTATTTTAACGAAATGTAAAATTTATTTTAATTTATTTGCAGAGCCTCTCGGGCTAATTGATTTCAATTTTCCACGGCGAAATGAAGCATATAATCATCGGCTTACTTAATATTCCCGTTTCGTCGGACAATTTTAAATTAATCTTACCTACTCAATGGGAAAGCCTTCATTACAAAGGTCCATTTTAATGCTGGGCTTAAAAAATCTTACAATACCAATTATTAAATGAGTCGTTATTAAAACTACAAAGTATCTATATATGAAAAGTTAAGGACGCTCGGCACGCTTCTCGCAATGGCTGGGCAATTGGCTGTGGCGTGTGTGTCTCTGGTTCGATTCCTACATGAAACAAATATTTACATGGCCTACAGATAGTTGTTCCGTGTCGCACATGTGTATAACATACATAAACATTTGACCGAGATAAATTCCAAGTGTAGAACATTATTTGAAAATAAACTCTAGAAAAATAATAATAGTATTGGGCTTCGTGAAAGAGATCTTGTAATATTAGTAAAGATTACCTAACTATAATAAGGGGTACTAAAGAACAATGATAGGTGTAAACCCACAATAGAATGGCTTAACTTAAAACTATATCGGTTGAAATAGATGATTAAAACTATTCGACATTATCTTTTTCATTGTTGCGTACCGCTCGACTACGCCGTAGCTGCATAGCCAATGTCTACGCCGTAGCTGCGTAGCCAATGTCTACGCCGTAGCTGCGTAGCCAATGTCTACGCCGTAGCTGCGTAGCTGTTATGCGGATATCTATCTTTTTCTAATTATTATTAATGCAGTGCTTTGTACGCAAAAATAAACGGTAAGTGAATTTATGGACGGTTTACATAATAACAGAAATTGGAGAAATCGTAAATAAATAAACATTAATATGTATATAACTCTTCAAATTCCAACTCAAAATAAAATCATTTATTTCAATTAGACCTATAAAAGGCACTTTTGAACATCAGTCTTACAAGTTAAAAAAATTAAGTAAATGATTAGGAGAGAATTCAAAAGACTTGATATGAGTTTGTTCTTCTCAGAGGTTGTCAGTTAGGAAATGCCGCCTTGAGCTAGCTAAAAGAAAAAAAATCGTGTAAAAGTGATTTTCATATTTTACTTGCATAAAGAATAATTTCATTTAATTTAAAATAAAATGTTGTCAAAAGACTAGTGACCGAGCACATATCAGCAGTGTATAGGTCCATTTACCTTCTTATTCATCCTAGAGTGAAAATCGATTCGCAGCACCTCCGGGAGGAAGATGATAGCTACTATAGAATTACGGGCCCATTGGAATACGGATCCGCTCGATTCCATGAATTGCATCGAATCGAATGAATACTCGATTTCATGTATCTAGATAGGTTGCCTATTGCGTTATGATAGTCGAAGAGGAATTTCATACACACACATTTTTACACTACCCGCGTTTGACATCAGCTACTTTTTTCCCTACATTCCCACTGCAACGGGATCTACGCGAGTGAAACCGCGTGATGTTGGCAGGTTATTAAATAAATTAGTACCAAATTCTTTCTCACACAAATTCTCATTCATTCCAACGCATGAAATGGATTCCTTGAAGTGTTCTACAAGGTTCAATTTTTTTACGTCAATTTATATTATTATTAAATTAAAGCACGCCCAACTACAGTAAAATGATTATCAAATTAAACAAATTTTGTATTATTTGGTAATCATTTTATTGTAGTGCAGTGCTATTCTGTAAATGGTAAATCACTTCTAAAGTCATTTCGCAAATCATCTCGAAAGTCATACTTACTACGCTTCTCATGTCGCTTGTACAAGTTTCGGTATTCACATGTCAACGTCAAAATACTGACCCGTTTTAGTTTCACTTTGATCATCACTTGGTGGCGCCAGGGTTGAAATCACTCCATTTAAGAATACGATATTTTAATTTGTATGATTTCACTGCGAATTCAGAAGTGATTTCGCAAATACACTAAACTCTCTATTAAACTAAGCGCAAAAGCGGTATCTCCAAAAAATCTTTAAGTTTGATTTTATGGCTTCAGATAGCTTAAAAAATACACATCTATTGAACGAGCCTATACGCGGTATCTTGTTTAAAACACATGAAAAAAACTTCAAGAAAGATCTAGCAAGAAAGCCACATCGAGATCCCCCAAACTGTCAAATTTTCCCAATAGAACATGAACCTTATCCTGTTTGTAATTATGTTGAAAATGTATTAAAGAAATTTTACACATAAAGGGTGACTTGATGGCCTCTGTACATATACATACGTCAAATATCTTTTGCTTTCGTTTTTACTGAGATACCACCCACTTTTGCTCTTATTTAGGCAGCACACTTTCAATTAGTATGTACAGACACCAGCACGTCAAGTTACCCCAATGTGTCAAATTTCTTTCATCGTTTTTCAACTTTATGTTAAACAAAATAAGGTTCATATTATTCAATTGGGAAAATATGACACTTTGGGGTAACTTGATGTGCTGGCATCTGTACATGCATATTTCCTGCTTGCACAAGTTCACGGTTAAACTTACTCAAGCCGTTACCACTTGCAAGCGGTTTTGATAGTTTCAAAACGTAATATATTATAACTTTGTTTACTTCCGACTACGTCAAGCACCCTTCTCGCAGCTTTGAAACACTTTACGCACCTGAAGATTAAACTTTATACATGGAACACGTAGGTACCCATGTTACATTCAAGTGTCGACGGTTTCATAACACACACACATACACTTCACCCATACACTACACACACACAATATCACTCACACTCTATGGTGATCAGCTTTCACTTTCTTTTTATACCAAAAGAAAAGCTTTATTGGATTTCACAATCGGGAATCGGGAATTTTCAAATTGATTTCTGCAATACTGTTCACATAAACGTACAGAATTTTCGATATTCCATCGAGAATCGGAATGTACCGTATAACGATACAGTATAATTAATTGCGGCTAGGGTTGCCAGACATCAAATTTGCTTTTAGTTTTTCCGGACTATTATTTTCAAAAGCGAGCACCTTTCAGTATCGTTCTAAGTTATTAAGTTTCATTACAATCTAGTTAAGTACTAAATTAGTTTTAAAGTTTTGAATCATTTGATTATCCTGGTTTGGAGTACCTAGTTATTTTAGTATGATGATGTCTTGTATTGCGTTTCCATTTGTGTAATTTACTTATTAACTAACATAACATCAAGCTTGTATTTCTCGAAGGATCAGGCTGAGCTGTACCTATAGTAGGCACACCTATTTCGCCAATTCATTTTAAAGTCCCATATCATCAGGAGGAAACCAGCCTATTTGTCATCTAGGCACGGAGCTGGGGGCTGGAACTGAAAAAGTACAGATGGAAAATACCATAACACTTCCTAACCGAAGAATCGAACCCATAAACATACTTTGTTTATGGGTTCGATTCTTAAACCCAAATTCTATAAACAAAGTTTGTTTATGGGTTCGATTCTTAAACCAAAATTTTATAAACAAAGTATGATTATGTGTTAGATTCTTAAATCAAAATTCTATAAACAAAGTATGTTTATGGGTTCGATTTTTAAACCAAAATTCTATAAACAAAGTATGTTTATGGGTTCGATTTTTAAACCAAAATTCTATAAACAAAGTATGTTTATGGGTACGATTCTTCGGTTAGGAAGTGTAGCAGTAGCTCTTGCTACCATTTGACTATCTGCGCAGTCTTTGTTTCACAAAATTCCATTTTAAGTTCTCATACAGACAGAGATTAAATTTTGGGGTTTTTTTTTCTATGAAGGCTCCATTAAAAATAAAATTATTACTGTCTGGCCACCCTAAAAGCGCCACACCTCAGGCAATGGCGATAAAATTCGCGCGATATTATCGATATCATAAATACGGTTAATTGATGTAGGCCATTACTTTAAGTGGATGAATCATAATTAGACATTTTTATCGTTTAATTAGTATAGGGTAACTACTCTTCCTATTTACCTAACTACGATACAAATGTATTGTACGATACAAATACAGACCTTTAAAATAAATAAAATAGAATAGAATAGAAAAATATTTATTCAGCACAGACACAAGCGCACAGCAGCAAAGAAAACAGAAGTAATAAATAGCAGGTACACAAATTGCGCTGGCGTGCCCATGCCGAAAGGGTAACCCTCTCAGCATTTGCTGGGCATCAGACACCCAGCGCTGGTTTTCAGTTGGCACCCCGCAGTAACACACGGACGAAGGTAAATAAAATAAACGTAATAAATATTTTTAAATAAAAATAAATCGCAAATAAATACACTAATAAGTGTAAAAACGAATACAGTTAAAAGTAATATTTAAATAAATCTGTGTAGTGTGTATCGAATAAACGTGTCTTACTGTCAACATGGCGCATCAGTCGACCAATGGCAAGCCACCGGGCTGATTGACGTGGCTACGGATTTTTGACGTAGTAGGCACGTGGAACGTGGTTTTTCTGGTTGCGACATAAATATAATCAAAACATCAATTGTTTTAATTCGATACATTGATATTTTTAGGTCTAGGTAAAATTCCGACGTTCTTAGATAACTCAGCAGACAGCTTGACCGCCTCACGGCTCGATCGAAGGTAAAGCTTCGTTTCAAGAGGTTGGCCCGGGTGGCCATTTATTTTATATACTATTATAATAATATATTCTCCTACGTGCCTCGGAAAGTACGTTAAGCCGTCCCGGCTGCCATTTGTAGATATTTGAAAGTCGTATCGTGTCACCCAGTAACTGGGTTGGGGAGGTCAGACAAGCAGTCTCTCCATGGAAAACACTGGTATTCAGTTTCATCCAGCTAAACTGGAAAGCCGTGTTCAAGCTGGCTTTTAGTTACGAAAAGGTTAGGCAGATTAGCTAGTTAGAATCCTGGCCTAAATTCCCATGCTTCATAAAACTGACTCTTACGAAAATGGGAGTATTCCCGTTTGAGCACCTATTTATTGAGCACCTATGCATTAACCTATGGGAAATGGTAATACCTTTGGTGCTACATGCATAGGTGCTCAAAAAATAGGTGCTCAAACGGGAATCCTCCCGAAAATGTGCCCAGAATGACCTGCCCACTGCCTCCACCATAAAGTTATCAAACAAGTGTTAACTAATTCCATAAAATTTAATGAAATTAATTACTACGCTAACTGACTTCGTGAAAGCTTACTAAACACGTTTAATTATTGTAATCTCATTAATATGATGCCGGCCCTCCAAAGGAACGCAAAATTAAAATATTTCGCGGACAAAGTCTACTTCAAACAAAATTGCTCGGATATCGCGGAGCTTAATAACGCAAAAATTGTTTGAGGTTAATGTCCTACCGAAGACAGAGACCTCATCTCGTACAAGTAAATAGGGATAGGCCATTAATCACCGCACTTCTTCAGCGGTTTAACGTAATATAACAAATTATAGAATAGGTGACGAGACTGTGTTAGCTAGTTACACTAACAACATAATGATTGATTGTTATAAATTCCCATGTTGTACGAAGGAGGCTCTAACTTTAATACCAGCATTCTTGGAGGTTAGGAAAAGTATTCCCTTCCTGCTAGAACACATACTGGTGCTTTAGATTCGTCTATTGTGACTGACTCCTGGTAATATAGTCTTAACTAAAATATTAAATATTTTGACTGGCCTGTTGGTCTAGTAATTAGTGACCCTGACTGCTATGCCGGAGGTCGTGGGTTCGATTCCCACCCAGGACAAATGTTTGTGTGATGAGCACGATCATTTGTTCTGTGTCTGGGTGTAATTTATCTGTAATATGTATGTATTTAGAAATATATACTTAAGTATGTTTATCAGCTGTTTAGTACCCATAACACAAGCTTTCGAGCTTAGCTTGGGACCAAATGGCGTTGTGTGAAAAGTTGTGGAATATTTACATATTTATTTATTTATATTTGACAGAAGAAGTTTGGCGACATCAGACTTAGAGCCCATATTCCAAGACTAGGTTACCTCGCGACATTATCTGTCAGCGAAGTCAAACCGAAACACAGTTATTAGGTATCATATTAATTGTAAAAGTCTCATTGGTACTTAGGCAAGTAAACCCAGGCGGGTTTAAACACTAATTACTAACCTTTCACGAAATATTCACCATAATTATAATCATTGTGTTTAGTAAATTATTATATTTAACATGGTTCAGGTTATTCATTCATAAACGACGGGTTTAAAACAAGCTCTTCACAAACCGAGAGTCACTTGTTTTGTTTGTAGTTTTTTTTTTATTGTTATTGATAGGCAGGAGTTTGATACTACCTCACCTAATGGTAAACGATGAGGTACTTGACGATGAAGCACGTAGTTGACTATGCTAGGAAGCTATTTGGCTGACTGGAGATATTGTCAAAACTTTACGCTCTTTTAAAAAGGAGTTTTTAATGTTATTTTTTAAATACCCCCACGACATTTCAAAAGTTGCATGCACATACAATGTTGCGTGCGTTTAATTGCGCATTACCGTTAACAGCCATTTTTCACACCATGAACAGTAGACATTTAGCGGCAATTGTTTTTGTACAATGTAACTTAGTAAAGGCCAGCACATCAAGCTACCGCAATCTTTTTAATAAAAGAATAAGGTTTATGTTCAATTGGGAAAATTTTACACTTTGGGAAAGCTTGACGTGGACTGTATGCGTAGATTTATTTGGGTCGCCTAAAACCCAATATAAAGGGTGGATGTGGTATAACCGCGAAATTTAATAAAAATGAGTTCGGTAATACAACATGAATCTGGACCTCCTTTGCAATTTTTGTCGACATTATTTAATTTCTACTCAAATATACGTCATGTTTTAGCCAGAGCTATATTTTTCTTAAAACCAAATACCTTTATTTTCGTTACTGTAATACATTTCTTTTATTATTTAACTATGAATACGAATACGATATAAAACATTTACCTACGATTTTGTCATAACAGTAACAAGATCAAAACGATATTACACTTGGGGTTTGTAGTTACAGACGCCAGCACATCGACCTACCCCAATGTGTCAATAGTATAAAACAAGCTTTTTGAGGATTGAGAGAGCGCAGAGAGCCGTGCTGAAGGTAATGTCGCGCAAACCCTATCGCTACCCCACTGCGCAATTATATGCTGATTCTAAAGTACTTTCAGTGCGCCAGCTTTTTGTACTGCAGTCTACTGTTAGAAAACACGCTAGCGTTCCCCCACCCGATCCTACAAAGAGGAAGAAACTAGCCTTAAGTACCCCTCACAAAACCGCCTTCGCGCAACACCAATACTACACATTAAGTACAAACATATACAAACAAGTTCACAAAATCCTAAACATTGACAATCTAAATAAATATGAAATAAAATCAAAATTAACTGAATGGCTACTGGAGCTGGACTATCTACAAACAGAATCCCTACTTAAGTTCGTCTCCTAACTACCTACATATCCCCAATCACACTCAACACACCCCCACACACGCAAACAACACACACACACACACACACACACACACACACACACACACTCACACACACACATCATTTTTAAATATAATATACTCTTTCTTAAATTAGCTTTAGATTAAATAAATTAATATTAGTTGGTAAGTTTTAGTTTTACTCTCATAATTGCGCAGGTAGCTCGACACAGTCTACTATTATACTTGTCTTAAAGCATAATTTTTAAGCTGAATCACTGTCTCTCAAGATACAGGTTACCTAGTTTGAGAGGCAGGGTTTTCCATATTGTACAGATTTCAGTTCTTAGATAGTTCTCACATTGTGTCACTACCAAAGCTCTTGTAAATTTAGTTTATACTTAACATGTTAAATCTGTATTTCTGTGAAATAAAGTTATTTATTATTATTATATTTATTATTATTATAGTATAGTAAAAATGTTAGTTAGAATCGCCGTATATTTTCTTATTATTCCTTCAATATTATTATTTTATTATATCACGATAGTAATCCATTAAATAAATGAGCAATACAATATTTTTACTAATAATTTATCGTACTCTGCCGAACTACTATATCTCATTGCTTATTATTCGCACTACACGATAACTTAAGCAAAATTTCGGTTTAAATAAGTCAAGGTTTTACGCCGAGTCAAATTAAATTATTCTTTAACAAAGTAATACAACACAATTTACGTGTTTTTCTTCAAAATCATACTTTTACATTTTATTATTCTGTACCAGAATTATCCAAAGCGGAACACTTATTTATGAAGCCCACGTTCTAATTGGTATTCAGAAAACGTTAACTTGGATTAAGTTGACACACAGGACCAGGTAGGCAAAATGTAAATGTTTTAACAAAAATAGGAATTCAGAATTATACTTTATCTTTTCCTGCCGACCCGTGCCAAAAATTAACTCAGACCTACAAAATTTATAAGTTTCAATAGGAATATTTTTGCTTCAGACAAAATTATCATTCAAGTCAGGTTCCTAGTCCTTCCTAACTATGTAGGGATCGATTTCTGGTGTAACTGGATACAGCTAAACACAATATTTCACGTGGCTCAGACTACCATTTGACCTCCACAACCCGGTTATAAGATGTAAGACTGAATGTTTGCAGCAAGAAAATGAGTAACGACTGTCAAAGATCTACAAATGACAGCCGGGACGCTGAACAAATAAGCGCAATGTGCTTATAGCAGGTTCGTTTTGTAAATAGAGCTGTTTCCCGTCTTATTGACAAGGCAATGAAGTTCCTACATGTATATAGGGTGACTGGTAATTAGTGACCGATACTTAAACACGTGCTTGCACTCACTATCTTTCCCAAAGAAACTTTTTTTTATACTCTTTAACTTTCAATTAATTAAATTACGTCAGTACTGCACAACGGGAGAGGTGAGAGTGGCGGGGGAGCGTGTGATGCTACTACTAGTAGATATTGCCCTTCCCGAGGTCTGACTATCAGCTGCTCGATAACAGGCACGCCCGCGGGAATTTCAAACAGCGTTTTTGTTATTTTATTGTTATAAGTTGTTGTGTTAAAAAAAGTTTCTTTGGGAAAGTTTATTGAAATCATGAATACAATCACGTGTTTAAGTATCGGTCACTAATTACCAGTCACCCTATATTTAACAATACAGAATAAGTTTAGTTATCAAATCCTTGATTGAACGGTGTTAGGTGTTGATTGTTTAGTACGTAACATTTGTTGTGAATAGAAACGTTAATTTCTTATCTATAGGAATAAGGGTGGTTTACGGTGAAGGAAAACATCGTGAGGACACCGGCATGTCCTAGAACCAAAAATTCGATGACATGTGACATCTACCAATTCGCACTGGGCCCGCGTAGTAGATTATAGCCCATACGCAAAATACGCGCTTTGACGTGGAGTTGCGGATACCAGCCCGGTATCTTTAATTTTTTTTTTTAAGGATTGGTATAAAGCGCCCACGCTGTACTCTTGAAAATAAAGCAAGTAATATCACGGCTGTATTTCCAGAAGAGTTATGTAGAGGTGTAGGTGTATCACCAGCAATTACGTAATAATTTATCATATATCCCGGAATGGTGGTAATAAGGCTAGTTTATGCGATGGTCAATTAACAATGAGGCGAGAAAGTAAGACATTGACATAATTGACATAATTGACATAATTTCTTTATCTCTTAAGAAGATCTAGAATCTCATTAAATGCAAATTTAACAAATGATTCGGTAAAACCTGCAGCTTGCCGATTGGTTGTTAGTACTTTTGTATTACTAACATAACATTATTTAAAAATCACATCGTGCCATTATTCACTGAAACTTAGTGTGAAACAACTCAAGTTGGGGCGTGTGCCAGACCGATAACAACGTTATGCGGAGCTTGTCTGCTATCGGCCTGTGATTAATTATATACAGAGCAGGGTGAGAGGAACTGACGTCACAGTTAACCCGTTAGCTCTGAATTTAGGGCCTTACACGAGGCCGTATTGTTTCACGATTGCTTACCTGTTCGGAGTGGCTAGACGGTGAATTCAACACCTACTGTCAAATGATTAGCATCACAATATCGCTTTAAATTACCCCAATTCGATGGCACGGTTGGTGCAATGGTTGGCCGACTGGCTGTTGCGCTGCGTGTCACGTATTCGGGCTCCGTTCGAGTCAAATATGTAAACTACAGGTTAATAATGAAAGACAAAGCATTTATTTAGCACAAAAGTCACTCGAAAACAAATAATATTCACTAAGGTTAACAATTAAATTATGATATAGTAAAACTAGAAATGACAATAATTTTAAAAAACTATGCTTTGTGTAGGTAGATGCCACTGACTCATAAAACAAACAATAAGCAAACAACCATTGTCTGATTGTTTGTTTATATGATGTCCGTGATACAGGAGATGTTTCTTATGTTCGTTGAAAGACAAACATTATATTTTAACCACCGACGCTAAAAGAGGGGTGTAATAAGTTTGACTGCTTTATGTGTGTGCGTGTGTGTCTGTCTGTCTGTCTGTCTGTAGCACTTAAACGGGTGAGCCGATTTACATGCGATTTATTGCGATGGTTCTTAGATATGATTCTTGATTCTCTTTTGTGTTAAAATAATAGCAGATTATGTCGTGTTTGGATTCGTTTTGATCAGCATTTGATTCTACATACAATACACTAAAAATCTCATAACTGAAACTCTAAAAAACAATATTAATGCAAATTTTATTTTTTAAGTAATAATTAAATTTTAATTTAAAAAAACCGCACGCCAAAATGTAAAGTTAACATTTAAAATAGGCTAATATAAGTACATATCTGCTAGGAAGATTCCTAACTTAAGCAGTACCCCGAGGCGACATAAAATTACATGGCTCAACGATAGGAAAGTTTTATTTTTTAACAGTTTAAATGTTATCTTTACTTTTTAATTCTCATGATGGCCCAGTGGTCTGGCCCAGAGAAGAAATACCCAACGAAATCAGAGGTCATATCTTAGAACTCAGAAATCTCTTAGGCTCATATTATTATCCAACTAATCTTTTATACACTATGGTATGTACCTATCACCTTTTGTAAAGTAAACACAATACTCGCGTCAAAAACCTTTGATAAGGTAAAATGATAATTATTTATGTAAGCGTTTGCTCGCTTCCTCACGCATGTCATTTTATATTCAGGGACGTCTTGACGCGTGCCTTAATTATGTGGAAGTGACCTATTTCCTCTCACATTCGATGTTTCCTTCGATGTAGGTTATGTTGTTAAAAGGCTGTCGAGTTTGACGACATTGTGTTTGAGGAATATTAATGTGTTAACTGCGTCGTTGGCTAGAGGGTGGCGTCGTAGAGCTGGTATAATGTATTAACAAAAATAATAATAATACGGCTACTGTCCCACTGCAGGGCAAAGGCCGCTTGCTCAATGCAGGTTGGGGATTTATATTTATATGGAACTATGCATTTTTCGACCATCTATTCTAGGAGTTTTAGTATTAATTTTACCCACAGAATATAACCCTAGAGTCATGGGATATAAAAAAAAAACACCTTGTATATGTAGACTTTGCAAATTCTAAAACGAGTACCTACCGACTTTTATGTTTGAATGCAGGCGAAGATCACAAATATGCTAGGTGTACCTACAGACAGACATAATTATATATATCCCAGACAAACTGTTTACCCTGCTTATTATGATCTTAACTCAACCCAACTCCATTAAATTCAATTTCGCAGTTGGTAAGCACTTCATTTTGTACACAATGTAAGAGATTTCAAGATTTTCAGCATTTTGTCTAGTTCATAATAAATCCACTGGTTTAATTTATGTTGAGATAAAGTTTAAAGTTTACTGAATATAATATTATTCAGGCTTTTAAAGGTTTAAATGGAGACGCGTATTGTTTGCTTACAAAAGATGAACGTGAAACTGAGCTAATCTGATTAGACTGAAATTCACTTAGCACATGTTTCTATTAACAAAAGCCCAGGTTGGTTTAATTCAAAATGACTTACGTATTCAGCTAAAGTAATCCAACGCTGCTGTTAGTTCATAATTTTAATCTAATAGCTGTTTTCACGTAACTGCTTAATTTATAAAACAGTATTTTAACATACATACAAACATACATAAACTCACGCCTTTTCCTCATGGGGGTAGGCAGAAACTACTGAGCGCCATATGCTACGATTCTTACATACATCTTTTGCTTCGTTTACATTGATACACGTTGTCATACACAAACGCTGGTTGAGAATAATACGTACCTGACCTTTTTGAAGAACCTCACCAATAAGGTCTTTGTATGTCCTTCTAGCGCGTATCCTCCCGGCGTTCCCACTTACATCTGCCTTGTAAATACCTTTCGTTAGTCGCCTTTCATTCATCCTTTCAACGTGACCAAACCAACTAAGCATACACTTTTAATTTTTTGTTACTACATCTTCTTTACAGTCTTTTTTGTTTATACAAAAACCTAAAGGGGTAATTGTATTTAACAAGTACAAGTCGGTAGGTCGGTAGTACAGTCGTTCAAATTTCGGGGTGTTTGCATCGGAATTTAAGTCTGCCAAGCTCTTTCCATCATCGGACCACTAGACGTACGGCGCTGCGCCATCGGTCGTCAACTTCTTGGGAACACAGTAATTGTGCGTACAGCAAAGGAGTATGATTCCCTAGGAGTCTTTAAGTCAAGAGTGAGTAGGTGTGTAGGTGTGTTCCATCGTCGACCACATATTTGTTTACCATCTGGTAAGATAGTGGTTAAACGCGAGCCTATCAATACTAAAACTTTTTTTTGCCGCGGGACAAACCGTGCAATCGCGAAAAGTTGTACGTAATCTACGACACGTTATTTTTGAGATTTATAATACCTACTACAAATAATGTTGTATACAGAAAGCTTATTTGTTACAAATTTCTAGGCACAAGGCATTTCGATTTGCGTAAAAAACAGAAGCGTAGCAAATAAATTCGTGTAAAAGAACAGATAATGGCCCTACACGTAGTCAATGTTATAAATCTTTAGGATTTTCTACTTCTCATGACTAGGTTTTTCACATAAACACCTATTTTTCTTTTGCTCTAACAAAACAGTTCTGTTTTTATATTATGCTTTAGAAAATACTCGTATTCTCTATGTCTCTTTTTTTGCTAATACTAAATCTTTATGTAACCCCGATATCTTTTATTTTTCACCTGTCGTATTTTTGCCGATTATCTGTAAATCCGTTAGATAGCATGACATTATGATACTCGTTTTTGTTCTGCAAATAAAGTGGAAAAAAAAAACAAAAAATAGGTCATTCTTCCATAGTGCACACGGTCCAATGAGACTCCTGTTTGTTTAAATTCTAAAAAAAGAACAATATGTAGCTCAAATGACAGCTGTCTGTAGAGGAAAAAAAACAAACGAAACATTAAAATGAGGATTGTTTACTTGATTGTAAAGATAGATTAGAAGTGTCACACTTCTGTTTATGAGATACTAGCAGACGTCACGCAGTTTCACGCGCGTAGTTTCCGTTCCCGTGGGAATACGGGGATAAAAAGTAGCCTATGTCCACCGGGAATAGTGTAGCTTTCCACCAGTACAATAATTTTTAAAATTGGATCATTACTTCCGAAGATTACCCCCTACATACAAACTTACAAACTTACAAATTTTATCTCTTTATAATATTAGTATAGATGTAATTTTGTTGATAGAAACATCCCTTAAACTTTTAAATGAATCAGTACGAGTAACTATTCATTAAAATCTCACGAGATAACCTATTATTATCCGCACGAGTCGATTCAAGTTTAAAGCCACGCTTCTCATTACATACGCTTCCGTGTGTCAAAGTTAGCTAGGCAGATGATGGTACTGTCCGTCTACAGGGTATAGACTCGTTCACACAAGAACAATTGAACATGTATGAAAAGGCACTACCACGCATTTTAAGGGTGAATTTTATTTTCTTATTTTAACTGTCCTACTACTAGGTCAAGGCCTAGGTACCCAAGTCCTTCGTATTGCATTAAAACAAATACTGGCTTGTTTTATTATTACAAAAATTAATATCGCCTCGTACTTATTCCTAAATATAACTGATACGCGTAACGTGCTCATATTTTATCACTATCAGCGACTACACGCACCTGTCAAGGCACAACAAGTACCGAAATAGGCACTTAAGTATACAGCGTACAAGAATCTACCTTATTTCAAAAGATTTAGGGTAGACTATGCGTTGGAGGGTTTGTTAGAAGTAGCAAAGTTAATGGCTGACACGAAGAAATGTCGAAAAACAGATTGTAAGAAATTTATCAGAGTCCCGGTTTCTCGTGTGTGGGTTGCCCAGCGATCACTCAAGTGGTTTACGGGTTTCCTGCTGCAATTATTGTAATGGGTGAACAGGGTTCATATTTTTAATGGGAATGTTAATTAAGAGGGTTAAGAAGTGCAAGATCATTATAAAGGTTTTTGAGAGTTAAGTGAAGTTACTTTAGAACTATTAGGGAAGAAAAAGATTTGTAGGTTATCTTCGCTACCGAATGGCAGACATTTCATTCATTTCTTTAGCTTGTCTCAAAGAGATTAGGTATTGAATGTCTTTGGCTTGTCTCGATTCCATGATTTTCCTATAGGATCATTTTTTTATTTACGAAGTCTAAACTGAATTATTAGCTGTCTTAGGGTGCCAGTATTATAATTCTCAAATTTCTACATACAAGTATATCGAATAATTATATTTTTTATGCACTATATTGCTTTTCAATTTACTCTAGGCCTTGGCAGAATAGTTGACATCGGCTTTGTTTGCCATAACAAGAAATGAAATGGAATAGAACTATATTTCATAAAGTTAGTTTTTGAACACGTTTGTATCTGGAACTACCAAGGTTTTCATTTGGTAGACTCGTTTTTGAGTAAGTTTCATTACGGAATGACGCTTAGTAGTTGATCAAATCATAAGGTACGCCTACTAGATATATAACGCTTTAACAGTTTGGAATGTTTCGTCTTTCATGTCGTGAACAATTACACTAAACCAAAACATTTATTCCGCATCGCTTCCATCTTTCGCAAGATATTTCAACCCGACTAAGCTCCAAGTCGGCCCCATTGAGATCATAATCCTGCAGCTGTTAGAACAATCTCGGGGAGGGTAGAACATACCCCCGGGGGTGTACTGCCTGCTAAATAATTACGGATCATCCCGATTCGTGCGCGGTCGTGCTTTTGATTGATTGGTGTTGTGATTGAAACACAAATGTGGATGATATACCAACAATAGGCAAATACTAGGCTAGTAAGAATTCTCTAACAGAAACACATTGTAATTAGTCCAGAATATAGATGTCCAACGCAATTACAAATATTCCAATTTGGTGCAGTCGTTTGGAAGTAATGCGCGTACATACATTTCGGCGATTCATTTTCATTTATATAGGTAGATAGATAGAAGAGGTATGTCATTGAAATTAATTATAGTGAAATGTTAATTTATCTCAGTTTGATCATTTTGTTTTTTAGTACCTAATTGATGTATATACTTTTAAAGGATATATATTGTGTGAACAATTGTTGGCTATAAATAAATAAGTACTGGCAAATGCCTACCTTAAATATCACTTAATATGGGTATTTTTCTAGCTATGTACTTTCGTAGATTTCTAAAATATCTTACGTTTATTAGCTAAAAAATTTAGATTACAACATCGCAACCCATTCACCTTCATACAGCGAGAAGTCCCATTCAATACAAAACAAATGAAACAAACAGCTATCGTATCTAAAAACAGTTACCGAATCTAAATTACTTCCGTTCTGAGTAACGGAACAGTTCCGAAATGAATGATCCCGAAACAGTAGCAGGATGAATATTTACGGTTTATTCATGACTCGACGAGCGAATTTAACTGCGGACCGACGATAAGGTTGAAACGGATATGGTAACAATACTGATCTTCACATTATGTTTAGGGACAAAGGGCGGTTGTATACTGTTTGTAGGCAAATCGGGAAACAATATGATTAGACGATTTCACTTCAGGTTCCGGATACAACGTTTTATATACATATATGTTTCGAGCTTTAAATGTATTTTTAACCGACTTCAAGAAAAGGAGGAGGTTCTCAATTCGACGGTATGTTTTTTTTTTGTGTGTTTGTTACGCGATTACTCCGCCATTTATGGACCGATTTTCAAAATTATTTTTTTATTTGATAGGGTATGCTTGCAGATTGGTTCCATTTGTATCAAAACTCATATCTGATGAGGGATCCTTGAGGAATTGAGGGAACTCCTCAAAAATATAGGTACACACGTACTGGTTTTTACATTTTTATTTTTTAGTAACAAATCAAGCATTTTCATTTAGAAAGTATCATTTTGTGAAGAAGACCTGATGAAGAAGACTTGCGGAACTCTTCAACGCATAACAGCAAATTATTCGCGATTGCTATAGTCAGATGTCTATGCAGAGTTCTTGTATTTCCATAACATAACATTACGCCCTTCTATTTTAAAAGGGGCCCGGCAGAGATGTACAGATTAATGTTTAGAAAGAACTTCTTTAGCAATTGTTAACCAATTTCAATGATTATTGTAAGTTTTAAAAGACCTTCTTTCCATACGAAGAAACGAAAAATTGCAAAATAAAAACTTTTTTACAAAAAAAGCAACCGACTTCTTAAAAAAACACTAACAGATGAAAAATAACTCCAGTTTCGGAAGTCGGTGGCCAATAATGAACGAAACAAAACGACCAAAGCCACCTACTCGGTTGTTTTTTATTTCTAATCGAAGCGATTTGTATTGGTTTGTTTTAATGCTTGTACTCCTAAAAGCTTAGGTACCTTTGTAAGTACCTTTTAGGAATACAGGATTAAAAACACTGGACTGGATTTAAGTCCAGTAAGTAATAGAGGGCGAGCCCATTGCCACTATTTGGGCACAAATCCAGTCTCAAGACTGCTACATAGAAATTCCATTTGGAATAGAATAGAATACAATATAATAATACCAGCTTGTTACTGTCCCACTGCAGGGCAAAGGCCTCTTCTCGTACAGAGAAGGCACGAGCATTGATCACCACGCTTGCTCAAGGCGAATTGGCGATGTCAGACTCATATTACTTAACTATAAGTCTAGTGAAGGGAAGGTGACAAAAAACACTAAGTATTCGTATTACTTTAGTACCTACACCAGAAAATTCTTAGTAAACATTTTGCTTAAATTATGTTGGAAACACAGCCGAAAGAGAACTGGGTACTGTATTAAGACGTCTTTAACCACCTGACTGTTTGTCTAAATCGTTGAAGACAACATATGAGCTTATCTTGTAACATTAGTAGACCTTCAACATCTGAAAAACATGCAAAAAAATAAAATGTTTACTTTTTCGGATAATTTCTTTTTTGTAATGTCTTCATATATCTTTTCGTCGCACATTTTCCACACGTGTGCCTTTTTCACACCCAGTTTTGGAATATTAAAATGATTATGGTATGGTACTTTCGTGGTTTATATCGTCATTTAAGTAAATGTCCTATAAAAGAAACTCTTAAACAAAAAAATACATGTGTATTCGTGGTTAACAATTTTCTTAGGTTGTGATCTATGCATCTATGCAAATAAATAAAATTGTTCAGTATTTTTGTGAATGTGTAAATAACAGCTTTTACTAAACACACACACACACACACACTTGAATCATAAATGTGTATTCGGTAGTTATACATTTTTTGTCTATCTGTTTGGTTGAGCTATCTCCAAAACGCTTTGACTGGCTTGACAGGATTTTCACTGGCAGATATCTGGTGTTATAACGAGTAACTTATGTAACTTATTGTAACAATTATCGCGCGTTAGGTCGAGGGGTACATCTGGTGCTAACGTAATAAAGAAAATTCATTCTGGAAAGGAAAAAGATTTTTCATGGAAAATACAGTACGGTAGACAGGTAGGTTAACAAAATATTAAAAAACAAAAAATATAAAAGGCATATCCTACTAATAAGAGGGATTTTACGGTAACAAAAACCTTTTTTATGCTTAATAACTTAACAACTTTAAATTGGCGTGTTCACACGAGCGAGATTTACTTGTTGTTTTTGCAATATAATACACACGTTTTCCCTTGAAATTAGCCTCCCTGCCAACTCCAGCTAAAAACCGTCAAATCAATGTTTTCCACCTACAAAAATATTATCCATTTATAAAACTGACGGCGGATAAATTGGTGCACGGTGTTGTTCAGGTAGGTACAACCCACAAATGTGATAACCTAAGCTTTTCGAATGTGACAATTGATCAATCTGGTACATACCTCTCTATATTTAGAGCACATTGACAATGCATGGAGCCAATGTTTTTAAATGGGTTTGCAATTTTGAGGTTGTGGTTTAATGTGAATTTTTCAATTCAATTAAGTAATTTCTTATTTCATCTTAGCCATTACTCGTACCGATGGTAAATCGCAAATCCGCATTGGGCAAAATTTGGTGATTGATGCTCGTGTCTTCTCTTTATGAGAAGGAGGAGAGAGGCCTTTTAAGAGGCCCTCAGTGTGACAGTAACAGGTAGGTGTTGTTTATTTATAAATGAATTGCATCGTACGGCGTGTTTAAACAGACTTTTAAAATTTCAGAATATTCTAGATCTTATTCTCGAGTTGAGCATAAACTTATTCCCTGAACGACTGCAATAGACTGAAAAATTCCATTTCCTTTGCCAAGATATCCAAAATTCCATTTGCAATAAATATGACGTCTACGGAAAAGCAAAACTTTTTTGAAATTCGAACAGCGATTTTGACAGTAAATTAAGCATGGCCGCGTTGCGTTCGGAAACAGCGTTACAATCTGACGCGGTCGGAAGCATTAAAAAAGTAACAAAGTATAACGAAACGGAATATCTAAGCGAAGCGATCTCTGGGGTTTTACTGCCCGACTGCTCGGCCAGCCACGTAAAGCTGCATTCATATCGGAATATAAAATACTAAATTGAGTGCAGACATTGTTTTTTAGCCAATATTTTAAAGCAAGTAGCTTTAGACTTACTTAACTGTACCAATATCATAGGGCCCTGCGATTATACAGCACTTTAGAAGCTACTTTGAAACTTTCGACTTTAACGTGATTATCTTAGCGTAGCCGTTTTTAGCGAAATATGTAGTGTATAAATCAACTGTTTATTTTTGTAGAAACTATATTTATGTAGGGTGACTGGTAATTAGTGACCGATACTTAAACACGTGATTGTGTTAATGATTTCAATAAACTTTCCCAAATAAACTTTTTTTATACTCAATAACTTATAACACAATAAAATAACAAAAACACTGTTTGAAATTCCCGCGCGCGTCTTGTGATCGATCACAGTAGGCACGAATCGGCACTATATATCAGCTGACAGTCGGGAAGCGCAAAATCTAGTAGTAGTAGCGTCTACGCTCCCCCGCCACCCCCACCGCTCCCGTTGTGCAGTACTGACGTAATTGAATTAATTGAAAGTTAATGAGTATACAAAAAAAGTTTCTTTGGGAAAGTTATTCGTATTCATGAGTACAATCACGTGTTTAAGTATCGTTCACTAATTACCAGTCACCTTATATACTTAGACGGCTGATGGCTCGAAACATTTGTAAGCATTCTGAAATACCCTTTCTTTGGTGTGGAGTGCAAAATCTTCATGGACTGTCTGACTCTTATTGACTTAAGTTCCGTCTTACACCTGCGTCGCTTCACCGGGGGTTACGGGTACAGAAGATAATTCGGCAACCCCTGATTCTGGAAGATTGATGGTATTTATTTATTTCTGTAAAAACTTAACTATATTATACAAACACTAAAAAAACAATAACTAAACCTAACAAAAAATAAATAATTACAAAGCATCAAAAAATTCCTCTGCATCGCTGCCAGCTGGTAAAGTGCCCTAAAGACTGGCGGCATTGCCACGTTGAATGGCAATGCTTAGCCTGATTCTTAACTAACTTAACAAACACTAGGTAAAGGCTTGGACAGATTTGCAGCTTTAAATCCTTTACACAGATATTTAAGAAATCTTTTATTACTGTTTTAACAAGCCATAGTAGGTACCTTTTCCAGTGATCAATCATTTCCATTCGTGTGTTATCATGATTAACCCACATTTAGGAACACGCACACACGTATGTTTGTGCGTTTATAGAGTTGTCGTTAAATGTACTTGACTATTATAGTAGGTAATTATAAGGACTTACTTATTCGTAAATAATAACGGTGGTGGCTAAATTTGAAGTGTAATTAAGGAATCGTTTGTGCTTATCTGTCATTTGTAAACAAGGCGCCTACTAATAGGTAGATACAACTTTATTAAAAAAGCAAGTAAACCTTTGGTAAGTTAACAAATTCCAACCAAAAACAACACTTTATTATCTACCTCTAACTCAAGAAAATTTCATTTTCCCGAAAAAAATACTTGTTAGGTACCTACTTAAAAATTTCTTCTTCATCATATTTCTTATAAACCTCTTAGGAGTCAACTGTGTGAACGCTCAAATGTGATCAAGACCCCGTCGCCAACTCATAAACTCGATTTACATCAGGCTTGCCTACAAAATATTTCAAGGAATATTAGCTATTACTCTTATAATTTCCAGCCGGAGTAGGGTTTTATTACCTTCGGCCGCTTTCGGCAAACTCAAGTGATAATGTACGCTGAATACATAGGTAAGTTCAAATCGTCGCTTAACACCATTAATTTTCGTTCAACGGCTAAAAGAGGGCAAAAAATCGGTGGAGCCATTCTCGGAACGCAAATTATTTTACCCCTTCTTGGCTGCGAAGTTTTAACACGCTTTTTATAAACCTTTTTAATATAATATGATAATCAAATTGAGATGCAGATTAACAGATTTTTGCTTTTAGACAGGTACTCAACATAATTTTATTAAGAGTTAGACTAATCTTTTTCAATTTCATAAGTAGATAATAAAGAAAAACAGTCCAAGTTTAATATAAAAGAACAATTGGGACTCAAATAAATTCTTTGCAAAACCAACATTCGGAGTTCGTCAAAAAATAATATTTGTTCCGTTTCGAATTCATGAATAATTCTTTGTAGTTAGACCTACCCATGTAATAAGCTTTTGAGAAATCGTTTTCTTTGTCTAGTCTAGAGCAAAATATATCTATTCAATTCAAATCCAATAAACTGATTTTCTCTTTGCCCTTTGTACCATAGCAGAAAGTTGACTGTGTTACGAAAAAATATTGCAAAAATCTTTCAGAGGAAAACTAATGTGATTCCCGGATCACAGGGAAAACTTATTTACAAAAGATGTGTCAAATTTGTCAATCCCGCTACCTGTATGCTGGCGGCTGACGTAATCGGATTACCAACACGAGTTATGCTACAACATAAATCGGATTACCGAATGCCTGCGTTTTAACCAGATTTTCTTAGCATGACGGTAAAAAATATATTTCCCGGCGATTTATTTAACAGCAACTTTATTACCGCGCGGGCTTGACGTATCGCTTAATTAATCAATGGTAGGTACCGTCAGTGTAGCGCTGCAGTCTTTAGTATTCGAGACGATCGATCCCTACGTTTTACATGAATAATCGGGTGCCGTTGAATCGAGTGTCGAACGGGTCATTAGCTAATCGGATTATCTGTGATACCGACAAAAGTCAAGTGATTGGCTATCGACGAGCTTTGTTACTTTTACCTTTCGGCTTTATTTTCTTTTCGTTTTCGTAAAGATGTTTATATTTCGGGAATAAAATGTCGAGTGCTAGTGAACAACGGCGGTGTTGGCACGTTTTCTATTTTGTTAAATCGCTTGGAGTATTGTTTGATATGCATCTCTGTCGGTTTTGTAATTCAAGATTTTACTAGGAAGTTCAAACATCTGTTAACGTAAAGTTACAACAGAATGCCCTACAATATGACAGGCATATAAATTTTAGTAAATCCAATACTTTTGTGGCGCTGGCGTCACACCCCTAAACAACAGTGACTCGGCCATTGTTATACACAGGAAGGCATTTAAGGGCTCACACTGACCCATAAAAGTCAAATTTTATATTGGGTCGCGTGAACATAGTTGGATTTATTGTCGACTATAATGCAGTAAAAATGTTGGTGGCTTTGCCTACTGAAACAAAAGATATTATCTATTTACCTACTTAAATGTTTGTTTAAAATGATGTAAAATAAGGTATTAGAACTTATTTCCAAATAATTAATTATATTAAGGATTTACCTTCTAATTTATACCTACCTAAAATCTTTGTAAACTTCGTTAACGTTAATGTGTGTTTCTTTTGGCTTTCAAAATGAATACTGGAAATCACAATTTTGAAAAACTTGTAGTATTGATATACTACAAGTTTTCAAGTTTTCATATAATTATGATGATATTATAATTTATATTGTTGATAAAGAGAAAGTCAGCAATCCGAAAATCAGCTATTGGTAAAACAGAAACTCAGTGTTTCTTTTAATATCCATGAAGTGGTTTCGTAGAAATAGTTTCAATTTCTACATTTAAAAGTTTCAGATTTATTTATATTAATCCATTTCAAAAGACCACCGGGTTAACTGCCAATGTAACTTTATTTGTATTGTTTGTCACAGATTATAGGCTTGATTTACATTCAATCCTCAATTATTTTAGTTTTTGTTTTGTTTTTGCTCTTATTAAAGAAATGGAAACCCAGATCCTCAAGTTTAGCAGTAGCATTTGCAACCAACGATGCATGCTTGTAGATATACTTAGATATAATATTCAACTGTACAACCAAACTTAACATAGCACCGAAAGTACAAAAGTAATTGCAAACATAAATCTAGACAATACAGAACAAGACAGTTGTAACAATAGAACTCGATAGAGCCTACAAAAGTAATAAAGTTATCAAGTGGGTGCTGCCTTGAAAGTGAATTTATTGATATAACTTAGTAGTTATCGCCACCTGTGCCTTGGGGATTTATTCGACAAATATGTTTTTGTTACCGTACACAGTACCCAATACTTCTTCAAGATTGTTAGTTGTCTTCTGTCGTAATAAATACGGAGTTCAATTAAATGTTGGATCGTGAGGAAATTAGGACTTTTAATGAGTCTAAGAGCTCTTACACACGAGCTGCATGTTGCCAACAGCATAGGTAATTGCAGCCGTCGACACGCCTTGGTGGCAACTGTGGAGGCTTCGGTGGCAGCCGTTGACATTCCAACTTCAAAAATCAGTGGCAGCAATCAGCAGTCAGAAGGAGTCGTATACGACTCAACTCAACAGGAACATCTAAATATATGTATAGCAAAATTTCCGTCTAGAACTTTGTTATGCTATTGTGTAATTGGTTTTAAGTGTAAAATAAGACAAAAGTGCAGTTTCTGCAGTTGTTCAGACAAAAGTAGTAAATCTTGAATATAAACCCATGACGTTTGACATTTCTTAAAGCTGTCGTGTGTGATGAATTGTAAAGCAAAAGAATTAATGAATTCATTTTAATATTTTGTCCCACGCTGAGCACCAACGCAAAAGTAAATGTTTATGTTTCAAATGCAGGAAAACTCACTAGGAAATAGAATAAAGGCGTAAGAGATGTAGGAAATGAGATAAAATAACAAGTTCCGACGTTGCCACGAGGTTATGAACACAGTCCCGTGTCGGGCGCCAAAACTTAAAAGAGATCAGAAAAAGAACAAACTTGAAAGATGAAACAAGAATATGATATTTCAATAACATTTTCAGTGTCTGTGATTTGTGATAGATTCTATTTGAATAGACATTAATTTCGCATTAATTTTTAAATTTTTAGGCCCATGCTGGGCGCTAGAATAGAAAACAAAACATGTTAATAATCAACTTTAGAAAAACTCAAAAGAAATAAGTATAATAGGTATAATACCCGTGTCACTAGGTGCTTAACAATAACCCGTACTGGGCGACAATAGAAAACTTTATGTTTTATAGAAGAAAAGAATGAGGAACATAATACTGGTATAAAATTGGTTGAGGTAAGCCGTCACTAAGATAAGAGAAATACGAGTATTAGAGGCTGTTTTAATTTTGAACTGACTTCAGGAGGAGATTCTCAATTAGATCGGTATTTCTTTTTATGTATGTACACCGATTACTCCGAGATTAATGATCCGATTTACGTGATTCTTTTTTAGTTCGATGCGGAATAACTGCTATTTGGTCCCATAAAAATATAACATAGTTTGACCTGATAGTTTTCATTTTATGAGAATTTTTGTTCATGAATTTTACTTTTGGATTTCAACGAACAGTTGTTGTTTATTTGTTTGATTGTAATATGTAAATATGTGTTGTAGAAATGGATACTACCTACTTTACAAATGTTACATATTGTTTTGATACAGTTTAGTTAGTAGAATCACAATATGACTATACCACACAATAATAGTTACAATGACTTGGATTTTCTTGATAGCTGTGTTGTAAAGTTGTATTTGTGTTTTTAAACAAAAAAAACTGTGGTTTTTTTCATGTCATTTCTAAATACGAATGTTGATTATGTTGTGTTTTTATGTTTAGGTATGTATTTTATTTTCTTCTGTTTAAAATTTCTACTGAGAAAAGCAAAATCAGTTGATACTATTGTAATTTTATTAGGCTTGTCTCTTTCATATAAGTCGCGGTTACGTTCATCACTACATAGTATAAAACAAAGTCGCCTTTTCTGTCCCTATATCCCTATGTGCGCTTAAATCTTTAAAACTACGCAACGGATTTTGATGCGGTTTTTTCCAATAGATAGAGTGATTCAAGAGGAAGGTTTATATGTATAATACATGCATCATATACTAAGGCAACATTGCTAATTTTAGAGGTTTCTAACGTGATGTCGTAAATTAACCTATTTTTTGGGCTTATTTAGCAATTTAGCAAAAACGCTGCCTAAACCCTACGAGACGAGTTAGATCAAATTAATGTACTACAGTATTGTACACCATAAAAAGGTCTACAAAAAAGTCCGCGATGGTATATGTTTATATTTTAGGGATAACCCACATTAACCATTTTTATTGTTTACTTTTTACGTGAAAAAAATGGCTTATTTACGAAGCTATTTTAAGCAATACGGCATTAATCCTTATCGAATTAAGTACCTTAAATACAGTGTGCAATTAATATAGATCAATATGGTTCCTTACAGCATGTAAATTAAACAAATATTTTCGGAGATATTACAAATTTAAAATTTGCGTTTGCGGCGGTCGGACGGGGCAGTGCGGGGAGGCATGCCTATAAATTTACTTTCGGGTAAATCGATCAAGGATTTTGGGCTGCCGATGCCAGCTAATACTACTAACTCAGATTTAACTAACAGTGCCGAATACACAAGAGAAATATCATACGATCAAACAAGACTTTTACAAAATATAGCTCAAGATGAGCCACGATTAAACATCGATCAGAAAAAAGTATTCACTGCATTACTATCAACAATTGATAACAATGAAGGGAAATTGTTTTTCCTTGATGCCCCAGGAGGTACAGGAAAAACATTTTTAATCAATCTGCTTTTAAAAAAAGTGAGATCTACCGGAAAAATTGCGTTAGCTGTTGCGTCATCCGGCATTGCCGCTACGCTTTTAGAAGGAGGTCGAACCGCACACTCTACATTCAAGCTCCCGCTGAAAATCGCCACCGATGACAATATCAACGTCTGTAGTGTTTCTAAACAGAGCAATACAGGAAAATTGATGCGTGACTGCTCATTAATAGTCTGGGACGAAGCTACCATGTCAAACAAGTCGTCTGTGGAAGCACTGGATAGGACAATGCGCGATTTGCGCAACAAAAATTCACCTATGGGTGGATGTACAATTCTGTTTTCAGGAGATTTTCGACAAATCCTACCAGTTGTGACTCGAGGAACACGTGCTGACGAAATAAATGCTTCCCTTGGCCACATGTCAATAAATTAGAGCTTAAAACTAATATGAGGGTTTCGTCATCTTCACGTGAGAACAGGCTATTTCCAGAGATGCTGCTAAAAGTTGGCAATGGAGAATTAACACAAAGTGAGGGAAGGATTAACCTTGAAAACCTTTGTGTTTTGATAGACAACATCCAAGAGTTAGTCAACAAAGTCTATCCTGACATTGATGACATAAGTTACAAGACAATATCTTGGTTTAAAGAAAGAGCGATTCTGTCACCAACTGATGAACAAGTAGATAAGGTAAATAACTTGATTCTTTCAAAGATTGATGCGCCGACGAAAATATACTACTCGGTGGATACTGTTCTCGATTTGGAAGAAGCTGTTCATTTTCCTACAGAGTTTCTAAACTCTTTGAACCCGTCTGGACTCCCTCCTCACAAAATGGTGTTGAAAGTAGGTTGTCCTGTTATTTTATTAAGAAACCTGAATCCACCTAAACTTTGCAATGGCACGCGTTTGCTGATAAAATCACTGAAAACTTTCATAATAGAGTGCACAATACTCACAGGATGTGGTACCGGAGAAGATGTATTGATTCCCCGAATCCCTCTGATACCATCGGATTTACCCTTCCAATTTAAACGTTTACAGTTTCCGGTAAAGACATCTTTTGCAATGACCATTAATAAATCGCAAGGTCAAACCTTCAACGTTGCAGGCTTAGATTTGAGCGTTGATTGTTTTTCACATGGCCAACTGTATGTCGCTCTTTCAAGAGTAACCTCAAGAGAAAACATGTTTGTATTGTCTAATGACAAGAAAGCTGTGAACGTTGTGCATAAAGACATCCTGTAATATATTAATTGTTGTAAAAATAAAATAAATACCTAGGTAAAAATGTAAAAAGTAAATAAGTAAAAATGTGTAATGTAATAAAAATTGTATGAATTTAGATATTCCAAAGATAGCAGGAAATCTTCATAGTAAGTATAGGGAAAGAGGAATTGTTTTAGCAGGCCAAGGGCAGTAATGAATGAATCAAAAATACTGGATCGATTTTAATCATGTTTTCATTGAGTGACATAGGCATATATATTTTATGCCCGTGCAAAGTCGGAGCGGGCCGCTATGATTTTATATACAACGTTCATAGTTTTTCTGTAGTGTATTTAATATAGTATCAGCATTGCACCCGTGCGAAGCCGGGGCGGGTCGCTAGTACAAAATATAAAGTACTTTTTAATAATTTTCAGTTACTTGACAGCTATACCTACAGCTCAAAAACTAGCACGCACCAAAATAAGGGACGTTAATTTCGCCGTCAATTTATCTCAATAACCTTGGCAAGGGATCCCAAAACGTCGGGCTTTGGGTTTCATGAAACAGACGGCCTGCTGTGAACATCATACATAAGTAAACAGCTAATAAAGCTCCGACGGGCCACATGTGCCATAGAGGCCCTATTCAAAGAGATTGTGTGCTTTTATACTTTCTATAAGTAGAAACAGAAATAGAACTGGGTTCCTCCGGTTCATTCTGCCTATGTCAGTGTGACCTTTGAGGGTAGTTATCTACGCGCTTTGTTTGTATTACTAGAAGCTTCGCTCTGTCTTGTATGCTTGAGTTAATCCGGAAGACCATTGAGTAGATTTCCGTTTCATTGTATTTTTTTTTGGGACGTGGGAGGTAGTACTCTGGTAGCCATGCTTAGAATGAAATGTCATCATTATTACCGTGACCTATAGTGTAATGTTATATACTTCGATGGATAAAGAAAGTTTCCAGTTCTAGGCCAAGTTACAGAACCGAATAAGATTTTTACCTAACCTGGTAAACTTTAGATCGACTCAATTGGTCGCTTTGTACCGGTTAGTGTAACATTGTTATAATTTATTTATCATTTTTAATAACTAGCAGACGTAACGACTAACGCGGCATCACCCACGTAGTTCCCGTTCCCGTGGGAATTCAGGGATGAAAAGTAGCCTATTAACTCAGGGTGAATGTAACTTTCCAGTATAGTGAAAGAATTTTTGAATTCGGCACAGTAGTTTTTGAGTTTATTAATTATAAACATACGCACTCACAAACATACACACGCACAAATTTTTCCTCTTTACAATATAAGTGTAGATGTAGATTAGCGAAATGCGAGGTAAAGTAAGAAATAGTTAGGTACAGCTAATCTTACTTACGAACCATTAAACCCTAGGCGGGAACCGGCGTCCACGCTGTCGTTGTCTTTCTATTGTGTCTCTAATTAACACGATTGAAAGGTTAACTTTCTAACCAAACATTCTTGGCATGTATTAATATGTTACGTGTTAAAAGCCAGACCGCAATGTATTGTTTTATTAATTATGAAAATACAACCTGTAAGCTAGAGAAAATCTCGCCTCAAAACATGCAACGTTGTCGTTTGAACTCTGGTGGGATGGACCAGATCAAGCGAGTAATTGATTAAATGGGCTTCGCTTGCCTATAGGTACTCTAGGAAGCCCGCGGTGCACTCGCATTTTACATTATTCTTTATAGCTAATAGCTTTATAAGCACGTATTTTTTGACGCGATATTGCAGCTAGTTACTTGTAAATGTACTTGTTGGTGGTTCTTTTTATATTATTTTATTTAGTAGGAACAACAAACAGTTACCTACATTATGTAATATCACAAACAGAATAACATATGTATATAAGGTATGGTAATAATGTGACCCACGGCGCTGTTCATTAACACATTAATAAATAAGGCCTTATACTCACTAGGAGGTGAACTGTGCATGCATGACAGTTACGCCACTATTCTAAAAACAATAAAAAAGAGAGAGAAATATAAAAATAAAAAATAATAATTAGTCTGAGAGTTCAAGTGTTTCATATAAAAGGCTACGAAACCTTTTCAAAGAGCATGTAAATATATCGATATGTTCAACTTTTCTCGGTTTTTTAAGTAGACTCGGTGTACGTAGCCATATGACGTAGATTTTTCTCTACTTTGATTCTTTTAAATAGCTTCTACTTCCTTGATAAATCTGCTGATTCATCAGTCAAAATGCAGTAAGTACACAAGGTTACACATCAAGCACATTTCCAGTTTACGCTGACCTTGCTATCTCGCATTGTACGAAAGTCCTAAACTATGCGAGATCAGCTTATAATGGAAATGTATAGCTTGATGTGTAGCCGTGTGTACAATAAATTGTACATGCAGTTTTGACATTAACCAATCCATTATCAATTTGATCTGTAATTAGGTAATCACAGTTTTTGAAGACGTATATTCATTACCATAGGGCAGCGGAGGGTCGCTATCTCTCTGAGTTTGCCCATGGCTATAGGCATTTTGACGTGAATAAAGTCAATACCAAAGTTAAAATATTAATTAGTGTGATTTTCAGACATACAGGTTTTTTTTACAGAAGTCAAAAGTCTACCCTTACGGCATACACAATTTTGTACTGTATTTAACTTAAATACGCTAACTAACTGTAACTTCAACAAACACAACACACGCGCAACACATCGAACACGTATTAGGATTCGAACCGAAGAGATTGAAAATACTATAGAGCGGGAATGTCAAGGAAATGTCATAGAAAAACTTTGATCCCATGTCTCAGTAACGCCATCTAGAATAATATATGAATATTGGAGCGGCAGCGGAGCGTACTAAAAAAAACTCATAGACTTGTGTCCAAGCAGGACACAAGTTTCAGACGAAAATTTTAATCATGATGGTCCGGGGGACCGGTCTATAGGTATTGAATGTCTTTGCTTTGAACCGGTTAAAAGAGTGAAACTTTTATAAGACATTTTCCGAGTGACGTCATCAGATTTCTGAATTACCAGTTTAACCACGATCTTAGCTATGGGGGTGCATCATAAACACAAGCCTACCCCCAGCGGGTAAACATAAACTGCCACCGCAAATAACTCATTTCGGCGCCATAGTTAATGCTTAAGCGTTGTTTTAACGTTGCATACAATAAGAAATACAGCGGGTATGACAATAAACTGACGTATATTACGCCCTCAATCGCACAACGAGCTATTAAACGCACGACATGTCGCTTTACGACCATTTCTTGTATAATATTCGTGCTACGGGGGGTGTACATAATGCCATGGATGAACAATCTTGTGCAATTACAAAAGGATGGCAAGGATCGCCATTGACACATGTATATTAAGAAACTTTTGTGGCCGCGTTAGATAGGGATATATTAAAGGGTGAAAGAGACATCGATGCACAACATGAAAGCATGAGGCATTCAGACAGGTTCTCACCTAAATTTATCGTCCTTCTCAATTTTTTGTTTAATTTTTCATCTAATTACATAAGTACAATTTCGCGGGGGTCTGCACTATGGGGCGATCGAACACTGCATGTCCTCATCGTATGCAGTGCAACCTACACCACTATGCAGAGGCACGCTAAACTACAGTTTGACCAGATCGTCGTACTTGCGATTCGTTTTGACAAGACCAATCTACCTCCGGCGATTTTTTATGTTGCACACTGCGTCAAAACGTCTGTTAGTGCTACGATGCCTACGACGTAGCAGCGTAGAGGGAAGTGCGTAGCAGGGAAGCCATAATATATTTTTTATCACATCTATTCAAAAAGAGCTAGTTTATTCCTCGTAAACAGGGACAAAAATAGCTCATTAATCCCTAGGGACCAAAATTGATTTGAATTTGGAATGTGGATATTGTTAGTAAATGTTTCAATCAGCAAAGAGGTGAATCACAAACCATGCGGGAAAAATGTATTGAGTATGTGACTGGCTGAAAAACTGCGAGCGCGTCAAATTTAAAAAAAAGTTGATGAAAAATAAACAACGCGCGAATTTTAATGCATTCTGCTTTCGTTCGTAGTTGATTCATATTCAGATTTTAGAATTATAAAAAATGAGTGCGTCTTCCTCAAGTGGAAGTATTATTTTATGTCTTATGGTTCTGAATTGTACGTAAATAAATTCTTGTTCATAAGTTGCACTCACTTATTTTCTCATAGAGGGTGATAAAAAGTAGAGTGTCCACCTCGGGAGCAACACTATTTTAAGCTCGAGTGACATACTTTTAATCCCTTGCTGCGCTCAGGATTCTAGTTAAGAATCCCTCGCTCCGCTCGGGATTCTACTCTAGAATCCTTCGCTCCGCTCTGGATTAAAAAAAACACTCTCGCCTTTAAAATAGTTGTTTGCTCCCTAGATAAACAATCTACTATTACATATCTCTTGCTCTGTAAGTACACCCTTACACCCCTGAATGCCGGGGTGTATGACTATCATTACAGCATAGGTTTTGGAATTTGAAAAAAGAACTGTCATACTCATACTGCACGAAGAATATTTTTAAAAAGTTATTTTTTTTTTCTCGGTATCGATTAATTACTCGAATCGGAATCTAGACAATTTATTTTATAAAGATTTTATTTTAAATATGGAACTATTTGTTTCCACATCGTATGTTAGATGGAATCGATTTAAAAATCAAACTGGCCAGCAAGATTTGACGCGCTTGCGTGCGTGAAATAAAAAAGGCAGTCTACTAGTAGGCGCGAAGGCATCGCGAAAATAATTAATTTTCTTGTTTGAGTTCTTTTTTCAAAAGTTTTAAACATGTCTAGTGACGAAGACATAGATCTAACGCCCGATTTTATTAAAGAAAGGGCAAAAACAGTTGTCGAAAATTTATTACCGCCGAACTCGAAAGAAAGATATGTAAAGGCATACGACGAATTTATGAAATGGCGGTCAGAAAAAAAAGTGAAATCTCTTTCTGAAAGTGTTTTTATATCATATTTTGATGAATTATCTAAGAGGCTACAACCTTCCAGTTTATGGTGCTTTTATTCCATGCTAAAATCTACAATGATGACAAAACATGACGTGAATTTGAAAGATTTTTCTAAACTTACTGCTTTCTTGAAAAGGCGTGAAAAGACGTGAAAAGACTTGAAAGTCTGACGGCTTTAATTTTACTATTAATTTTAATTAAATACACATTTTTTTCTTCTTAATAAATGTTCATTGAAACCTGCTGTCTTGTTGTTTACTTACCTCACAATCGATATGTAAAGCAGAGTATTTATCTCGGGCGTAAGCATCAATTGCATACTCGGGTTAATTAGCGCCTTCGCTTCGCTCAGGCGCCAAAAACCTCGTATGCAATTGATGTCATACAGCCCTTGGTTAATAATCTACTAATATGGCTGCCGTATGAAGCAAGAAATATACATACTTAGTTAATTGGATTATTGAACAAAAGAGTGTAGGCCTACCTACTCTTTTGTACTATAGTCCAAAATACTACGATAGGATCCTTATCTAAGGTTTATTTACAGGCTAGATGGGAGGAACATCGAGACACAATACCATTCTATCGGTTCACCTGTATTATTCTGAACCCTCCATTGTTGAAATTTTTCGATAATTTATTCCACATCCGAACGTCTTATTGGGTTAGATTATATTCGATTCAATAAAAGGTTTTTTACAGTTCAATTTGAAAACAAAAAAAAACTCCAACGCTGCGGAGGTATCTTCGAATTAGAATCATGTAGGTAGGTACTGATCGGACCATCTAGCTTGTAGTGAGGTTTATTCCTAATAGATTTATATAACAAGACAACCACCTGACAGCCAACGGATGTGCCTACGAGTAGATATGACCATTCTCTTCATCTAGAATCGATATGAATACCTAAGTGTAACCTTACTTATCCCTTAAAGCAATGTCTACAGTATAATATGTATGTACATAAAACCATTTATAACTCCAAGAATATAATAACACTATCACATAACATTAATAAAGAGAATATACGGAAAGCCGGTAAGTAATTTTACGAAATGGAGCGAAATTTCAAATGAATGGCAATACGAAACGACGCGCACATAAAAATAAAAGCAGGCAAAGATATTATGACTTTTTATTCCTATTTGCTGCGAGAAACAGAATGTAGCGAACGTCCAATGGGACATTTTTTATTTGAAAATGCAATGGAATTATCGGATCGAAAGAGCATTTGAAAGATCTCGACGACCACATTGTGTTTATGTTAATTTTATTGAGTTTTAAAGTGAATTCTGCATGAAGATATCGGATGAAGTGTTTTAGGACTCGGTAAAATGGGACGAGAGAAACGAGAATAATGTTCTTTTATTTTCACAACTAGGTACAGTTAAGTATAAAGCTACCTCAAACTGTAAAATTTTCCCAATTGAACATGCAACTATACAAAAATTGACTCATTGGGGTAGCTTGATGTGCTATAACCACACTTGGTAGACAAATTTATTTATTTAGGGATAAAAAGCAGCAGTATAAGAACATGTCATACACCATTTTACTGCTATGTTACTGCTGCATTAGCCCTCTTCCTCTCTTCTACTTCTTTGCTGTGCCCGACAGGGTCCATAATGATTCTGTACTTTTATATTCTGAAGACCGACGATTTGTATCTATTCTCTTTCTACAATCGAGCACGCCTCAAATCCCTTTGTTTTGACCACGTGACTTAGCGAAAGGTGATAAGTCACGTGGTCAAATTAAAGGGATTTGAGGCGTTCTCGATTGTAGAAAGAGAATAGATACAAATCGTTTGTAACTTGGCTAGGGGGGCTGTTCATGCTGTAGAAAATTCAAGAAATCTCGTAGATATACTTGTTTGCAGCAGTGTGCAAAGAATTTGTATGCATTCAATTACTTACCTATCGCAATATCGTTTGCGATATTAGCGATAATAACGCACCTGTGAGTCTCAATTATGTACCTGTCAAATTTGTTTAATGAATTTTCAACTTTATTGCTGAAGCAGTAGGTTCTAAATTAATTGAGGTAATTTGACAGTTTCGGGTAGGTTGATGTGCTGCCGTCTGTACATATGTTTTTGTTGACACTGGTAGTAGATGAGTAGTAGGTAGGCTTATGCACGGTAATATTATCATACAGTATTGTAACTCGGCCGTATCTTAGAAATAAATGCCTACAGCCGCGCGGTACATAAACATGCGATAGGGCTGCCCGCCTCCAGCATTTTAATTACATTTGCCTACTTTGTGTTTCCATTTAGTTTTGTGATTGTAAATATAGGTACTTACTTTTTAATATACCTAAACAAATAAAATACTTTGTGAATTAAATAGGAAGTGTTCAACAAGAATACGTGTTGTGATTTGATTGGTAGACTTAATTAAAAAAACCATGTTTAGGTATGTTTGACACACATTATCTGCTACCTACTAGTAAGTAATAGTACATTATGATTTAGGTGCGGTAGGTTGATAATTACAGCCGAGGCCATATTGCTACAAGAAAACAGAGGCTGTAATTATCAAAGCGCACGTATGTCATACGACGTTTTATAACATATTTGCGAGGAAATAAATAAAACTCGGACTGAAATTTTCAAATAGAGACAATACAGCGAAAAGAAAAAGCGCTAAGTACTTTTTTTTTAAGTCAAAGGCACAAAAACAGCTAGTATTACTAATAAAGTAAATCATTTTTTTTTTTTGTTTTGGTTAATAATGGTTGTATTTTATAAAATACAACCATTAGTCATATAAAAATATAATAATAATAATTATAAAAATAAACATTTAGTTCGTTAATTTCATTAATTTTGATATTTTATTTAATTTAATAAATTTTGTCAAAATTAATTAAACTAACGAACTAAATGTTTATTTTTATATTTTATCTCCCAAAGTTAATTTTATTCATAAAATGTAGACCCCTTAATTTCTGACATAAAACCTCTTTGCAAAGATTTTAAAAAAGGAACCGTTTGTTTTAAGTCGGAGCATCTTGCAAACCGTACGTTTTACATTACCATTACGCACTAGTGCGTAATGAGATACATTACGAAAAGGCCCTTGACAGAGAGAGGTGGAAGGAAAGTAGGGAGGCCTTTGCCCTGCAGTGGGAAAACACAGGCTAGTAATAATAATAATAATAATATTGAAATGTTCATAATTTTTAAATTTTGCTCAAAAGGTTGGACGGTAATTTTTCCAGATTCACACGTTTATTTACATTTTTGAATCTGCAGTGCGGACGCAGGATAGATACCTAAGTACCTTTGCGACTTTTATGTAATTTGAAACAGTGGGCCCTCCAACTGTAGGTGGTAACACACCCATTATCTTGCACAACCTAATGGTATTCAGAAAAGTGTATGACTAGTTGAATGAACGTAATCGTAGCAAAAGAAACAGGTTGGTATCTAAAGAACGTTGCAGGTGTCTTTCTGTAGTTTTGCCTTCTCCCATTACAAAAAGACGTGAATTTATGTAAGTAGGTAGGTATGTAAAATTAATAGCCTCAAATAACTTACGCACAAATTCCTTCTATGAAAAATAAATAACGCATCGAACAATGCGATAGCGGACACCTAGGTACCTACTAGGTACACACACACCCGACTATAAAATATTATCCGCCAACACATTCCAAGTAGGTATCCATTGTTCCTTGAACAAACAGTCTTGGCGCACAATGCGAACAGATATAGTGGGTATGGGTAGAGCTGGGTATGGCGGAAACACTCGCTGTGGCGGTACGGTAGGCCATCACGAGTCAGGAACTCAGGACTAGTGTAAACTGGTCTCTCATTATGTTGAAACTCTGTGAGGTAGTTCAGCTTAACATTTAATACGCTAGATGACACGAGAGACTTAAAGTTAACATTTAGTTTTTTTTTTTATATATAATGGGTCTACTCTTGACCTCAATCTTGTCCTGCGGTCAGAGATGAGGTCGACGATGGAACGAGCTTACCCATAAGAAGCCTATTAACTCGCGACTTAAACAGATTGGGGTCATATGAACTCGGGAACACTGATGCAGGCAGGGAATTACACTCCTTGGCTGTGCGCATAATGAAGGAACAGGCAAAGCGCTTCGTGCAAATGTGTGGAACATCTACAAGGAATGGGTGATAACCTGCAGTACCTACGTCTGGATTCCCGAGGGAAGAAAGGAGATGGTGGAATGAGCTCGTGGAGCTCAAGAGCACACTCACCGAAATACAGTCTGTAAAAGACCGACAGACATGCAACTTTGCGGCGGTGGGCCAGGGTATGAAGCTTGGTACCCACCAGGTTTTTGGTCACCAATGAGCCTCTTGGCTCTGCGCTCTACTGAGTCGAGTGTGGCTAGTTGCTATTTGGCTGAGCCATCCCAAAGGTAACAGTAATACTCCATGCTGGACCGGACTTGGGCTTTATAAAGAACTAAAAGCTGGTCAGCTTTGAAGTACCTACCGCTTTAGTTAGATTAAACAAATTGAAAAATATTTGAAACGTTTTTTTTTTTAAATAACGGCCGGGAATCAAAATGGCGCGTGAATATGGACGCCTACTGAATTATGACGTCACGAGCGAACAATTCTTAATTTGACTTTGCTATGAGAGACTGAAGGGTGAAGCGCATGCGAGCGCAGATTAAGCGGGGTGGGGGGGCCTGAGGAAAATCAACGCGTCTGCTGAAGTTTTCGTTTGATTGCAATGGAAATGTCCAAGCATCTATCCTCTTGGCCGATAACCGTCCAGCGGAAAGTGATAGTCGACAAAGCAATGAGCTCAAGTGGTCACGACCCTTAGTAGTGAGGATACCAGGAGGTAGAAGTTAGCCATCTACTTGCATACCAGTGTTTTACATGGAGCGACTAGGCCTGTTAAACCACCACACCGCAGTTTCTGGGTAACACGATTCCTCTTGAAAAAACTGGTTGGACTTTCAGGCTTCCGACTACTTGTAACGACTGTCAAAGATTTACAAATGACAACCGGGACCCGCAACTAAACGTGATTTCCGAGGCACGGAGCAGTCTTGATATGTATAAATGAACCAGCTATTCACGGACATACCTCGTCAAGCGTAGCTAAACTTCGATCGACCCGAACGGCAGGTAGATATAATGTAGTCACAAGCTCCTCACAAATAAAGGTTAAACCAAAGACATTCAATACCTATAGACCGGACATCACGAACAAAATTTTCATCCAAAACTTGTGTCCTGCTGGACACAAGTCTTAGTTTTTTTTTTAGTACACTCCGCGGCCGCTCCAATATTCATTTATTATTCAAGATGGCGTTATTGAGACGTGGGATCAAAGTTTATCTATGACTAGCAGACGTCCCGCGGTTTCACCCGCGTTGTTCCCGTTCCTGTGAGAATACATACAGGGATAAAAAGTAGCCTATGTCACCCGGGGATAGTGTAGCTTCCCAACAGTAAAATAATTTTCCAAATCGGTCCAGTAGTTTCGGAGCCTATCCAATGCAAACAAACAATCAAACATCTCTTTATATATTAGTATAGACAATTCCTCGCATGTCCGCTCTACAGTGCTTATTTTAATCTCTTTGGGTTAAACATTATGTTCAATACCTTCTTCTCCAAATTAAAAGTAGCATTCACAAGTTTCTCACTGTTCAACAAATAATTAAGCATGAAAATATTTTTTAACGTTAACTTACTAAACATAATTATAAAAGAGAACGCTTATTAAAAAGCCCATAGGTATACCGTGGTCCTCTTTAATCGAAAAGTGTTGACAAAGAATTCCAATAATGCCACGTCCAATTTACCGTGCGCCCTAACAAAAACTCTTTAGAAGAATGTAGAACACGAAAATAATGGGCGCTTGATGAATAACAATGATTAATGACATCGGATAAAGCCGCCTTGGTGCTCACTGAAGCGCTTTCTTTGTGGCTGAAAAACAATTTAACCAGGTTAGGCACTATCTTATAGGTACCTACCTAGTAACTACTATTGTGGATTCATTAAAGGGTATATATAAATAGACGAAACTTTTTTTTCATGTTAAAAAATTTAAGTCACCTTTTGGAAGCAATCTACCTAGTCTCAATATTGTTAATGTTTAGGTAAGAAGGGACAGAGCGAGATAGCCATAACATAAGTATTACTAATTACTTACTTACTGGGGAATCTGGGTATGTCTCATTTACAAATCTACCTATGTAATAATTTGGGACAAATAAACGTTTTATTTTTTTTTGTTTTAAATCTTCTTATTTTTCACTAGCTGTGCGCGCGACTACTTCGCGTGGAATTTAATGGGTTTAACTAAAACTTATCCTACTGTGATAGCCAGTAAACCTATACTAATATTATAAAGAGGTGTAATTTGTTTGTTTCTTTGTATGTTTGTAAGTTTGTAGGTAGGGGGTAATCTTCGGAACTAATGATCCAATTTTAAAAATCATTGCACTGGTGGAAAGCTACACTATTCCCGGATGACATACCTACTTTTTATCCCCGTATTCCCACGGGAACGGGTATTACGCGGGTGAAACTGCGTGACGTCTGCTAGTATTAAATAAATAAAATATTCCTTCCACAATCTTTACACAACGCTATCTAGTCCGAAGCTAAGCAGAACTTGTGTTAAAGGTCCTAAACAGCTGATAAACATACCTACTTATATATTTCTAAATACATAAGTAAGTACATATAAAGAGAAATCACACCCAGACACAGAACAAATTATCGTGATCATCATACAAACATTTGCCCTGGGTGGGAATCGAACCCACGACCTCCGGCATAGCAGTCAGGGTCTAACTACTGGACCAACGGGCCAGGTACTGGGTTGTGGAGGTCAAACACTGACTGAATCCGGCTAGACTACATGCCGATCCTTATTATTAAAGGCTAGTCAGATGATGATGATGATATATCTCTAGCGACATCTATCTCACCACATATGAACTATAAAGACAGACATCCTACATCGCGATGTTGAAGTTATCCGCGCGAATGAACATAATTTAGGTACAAGGTACAAGATCCTAACAATAACCTTTGGGCTGTCTTAGCCTAGCAGACACAACATCCTCCCTTTTCTATGGTGGATGCGCAACACCCTGTCCCTCGTACCTCTAAATAATTCGTTTTAGTTTAATGCGTAAATTTTTAAAGACTAATCAATTCTCAATATCTTTCAGAGTCAGAGTATTACTACCTTGTGATCCCATATGAAATCTCCTCACGTTCCTGATATAAAAGGTGGTGATAGATAGGTAGACGGACGGAAGGACAGACGACAAAGTAATCCTATAGGTATTTTACTTTTGAGGTACAGAACCAAACATTCATGCACAGAACTCTAAAAAAAACAGCACATTAGGCTACCCCTGTCAATTTTTTCCAGTTGAACATGAAGCTTAGGAATAAGGTTCATGTTCAACTGGAAAAAAATAAACAAAGTTAAAATACTTTAAATAAATTTTACACATTTGGGTAGCTTGATGTCCTCTATACTCATAATAATTTATGAACATCTTTTGGGACGAACCCTGAAATCACGAAAAACAATCAGAAGGTTTAAATGTACTGAACTTAATAGATATGTAAGCTCATCTCGATAAAATGTACTGAATAGGCGATTTTACAACCTCTTTTCGGGTTTCGCATTAACTAAAAATAAGGTTGTACAATTAATATCAGTGCCATTCTGTAGTCACTGAGTTGTTCGTTTTTACTTGATTAATCCAATTGAGCTTAGTAACTACAAATAAAACTAAATTTTGATATTAAGAACTTTGTTTTTATTGCCTTACAAAGAAGAATATGGGAACTAAAATATTAATATAGAAAATGAGTTATAGGTACTGATTGTAACTATTGTTACATGCCTCAAGAAACTAATATTTAGGTGGAATAAATCCATATCAATTTGGCTCCACACTTTGGCTACTATTAAAAAATGCCTTTTAACTGTCAACAAATCATGTAAAGCAGAACTTAGTAACATGTTATAAATATTGTATTGTCTAACATTTTAATATATTTTAATAGATTATGCAACAGTGTCTAAATTTTCACTATTATGGCATTTACACAGTGTTAGGACTTAATAGTACTACTTTTCAAATCTCATAGAATCCTAACAATTAAGTATATAGACCCATCCAATTTGTACAAGTACATTCTCCCAAAGTGTGGCAGTACATTTTAATATTACACATAATTATAACTTCTCAGTCAATAAGAAGTACCCTATTCTTGTCAACTCTCACATTAGGTGCACTCCTCAATTTCTTTATAAACTTATCAGCTATGCGGTCATCCACTTCTCGTCCAGTTGCTTCACTGTACTCGCCCAACACCTTTTTCTGCAGACGTTTGAATGGAACTTCATTTCCTTTCTTCTCCAAAACAGATAAAATTACTGCATGCCAGTTGAATTTTTCATCGCTAACTGCTAATTCTCCAATTTTGGCAACATTTTGGTCATGGAGGCAGATACTTTCCTCTGCTTCTTCTTCTTCAGTTTTGCTTTTCTTCTTTTGCGTCTTTCCTGTAGCTGCCACAACAGATTCAGCAGGCTCTGCACCATTTTCAATTGCATCCTGATTTCCATTCACACTATTAACAGTATCTTGTCTCTTGCGTTTTTTGTTTTTACCATTTTTACCTTCCGTCATATTTTCATCACCATTCATTGATTCAGTCCTATTCTTCTTCTTTTTTCCTTTCTTACTCTCTGTTTCTTCTTCTACTTCTTCTGGAAGTGGTGCTGCAGCACTTTGTAGCTCAGCTTCATATTTTTTGTGTTTCTTCTCTTCTTTTCTTTGTTTTTTGGATAGTTTCTTTTTGCCAACCACCTCTGCTTCACCATTTTCTTCTGCCTCTCCATTTTGTTTTGCATCACCATTCTGTTCTTCCGTGTCATCCTCAGTGTTATTCTCTTCAGATTTCTCATCAGTCTCCTCAATAGTATCATTTTTATTCTCTGGTTTTTCATCTTCAGTAACAGATTCATCTTTCTTTTGATTTCTATTATTGGCATTGGATAAGGCAGATAGTTTTACAGATATCAAGTCCCAGGCTTGGTCAATGTCTTTTGTGTTTGTCTTTTGTCCACACACATTCTTTACAAAGTTAACAAATTTGGGTTTCTTGCGGGGTGTATTGTTGTGTTTGGTGATGGTCTCAATAATCCTGAGCACATTTCTTGGTGCACTCTGTTGTTCATCTAGGACTGATGTTAACATTTCAACCCATGCATTCTGTTTCTTCTCACCCTTTTTCTCTTTAGAAACAAATCCTTTTCCAGAGTAGCGTTCCTCCTCCGTAATACATTTTGTGTGGGATTCATAGTCCTTACCACTGGAAACAAGAAAATATAGCTAATTAAATTTGATATCTCAAAAGTTAATAGATTAGATTGGACTCATTGAGGTAATGAACAGAATATGAAAAAAAAAAACAAAACAGTTTGGGATATTTTCTACGGCTATACTAATTTGTCACATTGCCAAAAGAGATACTTTACAAAAAATATTTGCCTGTTTATTTATGCCAATAGTGTCAATGACATAATTAAATTAGCAAGCACCACAAACAAAAACAGTGTATTGTAGAAGAGATAACTAAAGAAACAAGATTTCAAAAATAGTGGTTGATTTTACTTTGTTTTAATTTAATCAATAAATACTACTTATTTGTTTCCTGATTGGCAACAACAACATGGTATCACTGGCTGGTTCTATTTATAGCAGGAAACATAATTATCTGTACAAACTATTAGTCGGAAACCACTTTGTTTACACATCTAATGCGGTCAAACAAACAAAATAACACGCGATAAATATATTCCATACTCACTGGAAGTCTTTAAAACAATCCATGCAAGACAAGTTAGGATTCCTATTTCTGCATACTATCATATAATGTTTCTCGACCTTAGGTTTTGTCACAGACTCCCCGCAATATCCACATGTGAATACGACCATTGCAATAATTAAAAACACGTGTTTTTAGAACGAATTGTTTTGAATACAAATATATAACCTGCAAAGGAAGTGGGCGTGTTAATAACTGGTAAAATGTCTACTTCTCGATATATATAAGCCGATTACATTTGGATTCATAAATTAAACCAACATACTTCAAATCGTTAAAATATTTCAGGTAAAATAAATACTTGCTACGATTTTGTGGAACTATTCTTGAAATTTGAAATGTCAAAAAACTATAACATGTCAAAATAAATTCTGTTCTTTCTTTTTTTAGATATGACCACAGAGTACGTAAATTAAGGGGTCCGAGGTACAAAGATCTTTCAACGAGCTTTTTCTTTATTATAGTTACGAATATATAAAATACGTTCTAAAGTATTTTATTATGTTTTCTTATGAGATATTGAAACAAAAAATAACTAAATGTTATGGAAATGAAACAAAAATAGCTGATCTATAGATAGCTATACGCAACAAGTACCTCCTACTATGTTTGTGGGGTTTATGGTAATTTGGTAAAACCTTATTATTTAAGGGTAAAACAGTGTCCAATAATAATTAAGCTTAAACTATTATATAGGTAATTACGTGACAGTACAACGCAGTATTCTTAAATACATAATCTGTGCACAATCATTGCGCAGTTGCGCAGTAATTTAAATTGGGGTAACACCAAAAGTAAAATATTATTAAGAGAGGGTAACACTGATGAGCGTCAATGTCAATCAAATGAATCAAATCAAATTGGTTTTGTCTGTTTGCGGCTGGGGTGTGTCCACAAACTTATAATTTTATATAAATCAAAATGAAATAGTGTTTTTCTAACAAAACAATCCATCATATCAGCAAATATGGATATTTACTTTATTTTAGCACTTACACCCATTCTTATTGGTAAGTAAATCCGCTTAAAAAACTGTAACAAAGTTTTGAAAACTATGACAACTATTTATTTACAAGTGTTGTTTGTTGAAATAATACTTATTAAATAACAACCAGATATAATTTAAATTGAATGAAAGCGAGTCTTAAATTATGTTTTTCCAGTGTGAAACTATTCTCATTTTATTTAAAATTTTCCAGATCCTCTATCTGCCAGTATTTACGGCAGTGAGAATGTAATCAATGGCATAGGTAAAATACCTAAAGTGGAAGGTCAGGACATCATCACTTGGTGTACCACATCACTACTAGAGGCTCAAAAGTGTGAGAAATTAGCCATGGCCATTTTACAAGACAAGGGACTGTTTGGAGGCGATTTTATTGAATTGCAGTGTAAAAGGGTGAGTTTTATCATTTTAAAATGTAAAGAAGGATTGGTCCTGTGGAGAATGGACTGGATAATTCATTTGTTAATTGATTGAGGTTTAGTTTCCACACTTAGTCCTGGGTTTGACACCATTTTCTGTAAGTACAGAAGCCAGCACATCAAGTTACCCCAACATGTCAAATTTCTTTGATTGATTTTCAACTTTATATCAAACAGGATAAGGTTCACATTCAATTGACTGGCCTGTTGGTCTAGTAGTTAGTGACCCTGACTGCTATACCGGAGGTTGTGGGTTCGATTCCCACCCAGGACAAATGTTTGTGTGATGAGACGATCATTTGTTCTATGTCTGGGTGTAATTTATCTATAATATGTATGTATTTAGAAATATATAAGTATGTTTATCAGCTGTTTAGTACCCATAACACAAGCTCTCAAGCTTAACTTGGGACTAAATGGCATTGTGTAAAAAGTTGTGGAATATTTATTTATTTATTTGTGGAATTGGGAAAATTTGACATATTGGGGTAACTTGATGTTCTGGCGTCTGTACATAATTTATAGTGAAATATGCTACAAGTACACCTCTACCTAACCCTTCGGGGATAACAGGTGTGATGTTATGTGTTGTACATAATTTTGTAGGTAGTTGAAAAATCATGGTAGCAAAAAGACAACTAACAATCTAATATGCCACTGGTTTGTAATGTATTGCATTTACCGTACATAATATTCCTCTCCAACTCTTGTAACTTGCTCTGTCAAATTTGATCTTTCTGTAGCTTGACTAAGAAAATTAATTCATTAAACCCTGAGAGGACACTGGTATCCGCGCTGTCATTGTCTTTCTATTGTGTCTCTAATTGACACTATTGAAAAGTAAGGTATAAAATTCTGTATCCCCTTTTTGAGTTTTTAAGTTATTAGTTTATTCATTATTTTTATTGGCACAGGGATGTGGAAATTGGTACTACAAAAGAGAGGCCTATACCCAACAGTGAGTGAAGTCATGATATGGATTATGATGATGATGATGGTTTATTCTACATTCCACTAAAAGCATTGGATTATGTCCTATTATTTACTTTCTTTTGCAGGCTTTTGACACCGAGGAGTGCATGACATGGGTGGACCGTGGTGAGGCCTCATTGCTTGGTCTAGATGCTGGTGAAGTGTATGTAGCAGGCAGATACCACTCTCTTGTACCCATTCTTCAGGAGGTAATTGAACTTAGCTCACTATTCATTTTGAAACTATTTCTTAAAAACTACCTGCAATCAGTATTCTCTACTATAAGCAGGTGAGTGGATATGTGACAGTGCAGAGATTCTCTTCCAGTAATGAAAACTATTTGATATATCCATAAAATAAGAATCAGGTAATAATACAACATACCACTATAACTGAATCTGATTCACCTTTTTATTTAAACAATTTCATGCGACTTTGTCTGTGTGAATTTTTCCCTCTGAACTTCAATATCCCATCCACCTCTTCATAGTTTTGGAAATAAAATATACTTAGCTTGCTAATGGTGTTTTATTTTTGAAATTGGTTCAGTAGTTTTTGAGTTAAATCTGCACCAAGTTACATCCAAAATAATATTTTAATCTTTCCTCCTATGATATGATTATTAGATTAACATTTTTACAAATTAATTGGCTATGTAAATATAGCAAAACTATAACGAAAAATATCAAAAAATCTCTAATCAATCTCAATCTTTTGTTACCATAGTTATATGGGCGTGGAGAACCGTACCAATATTCTATTGCTGTCGTCCGCAAAGGTGCCTTGCCTTCTGTACAGCCTGGCTATGGACTCAGTGCATTGCGAGGGGCAAAGGCCTGCTTTCCAGGAGTTGGAGCTTTGGCAGGATGGGTGATGCCAATACATGTTGTAAGTTGCTTTTAATATATTTCTTATTCATATTAGTATATACTTTTGCCATATTTGGCATCAATAATTCAGCCGTCAGGCGTCGCCTCATCAACCGGTCTTGTGCTTACCGAGGCACACCATACCTGGTAGCCATCCTTCCATAGAGGCGCACAAAGAACAATGCGCGCTCCTCCACAGACACCCTTTGGTGCTTTTGTAGTTTTTTTTTGTTAGAGAGGTATTTCCCGTGTTGTGACGATAATGTGTGAAATTTATCACATTCATGTGTTAATGTCTGACATTGTTTTTGTCACGGCCTAGTATAGAGGTTCATGGCTCGAATAACTATTTGACAAATTATAAAAATTTATATCTCTGTGTGAAAAAACTTAACTGTGTAACCAAACGCGATTTATTTATTTTATATGTCGAGAAAGTATCTCGTAAATTTTTCCATTTTTAACATCGTAATTCGAATTCGAATCTTATTCTATTTGTAGTAAACTTGAAAAACTATCAAAGTTTGACACATTGGAGTAACTTGATGTGTGGCCTTTTTACATACAGAATGCTTGATATTATTGTTTAATTGACTATTTATTTACAGCTTATGCAAGAAGGCGGCCTCAAAATAACAGACTGCAATAATCATGTCAAATCAGCGATTGAGTTCTTTGGCGAGTCCTGTGCTCCTAACTCACTGAAAGACATGTACAATCCTATTGGTGATAATTCTGACAAGTAAGTGTTCGATTTTTCTGTCTGTAACGTTCAACACACTTTTTTAGTAAATACGAATACGCCTGTTATCGGCCATTTTATTTTTTCACAGACTTTGCAAGCTCTGCACCGGTGGCGCAGGTATACGCTGCACTCTAGCAGACCCTTACGCGGGCTACGAAGGAGCCCTACGTTGTCTGATCGCGAGCAACTCGGGCGACATCGCCTTCGTTCGCGACACTACTATACAACACGCACTACTTTCGCATCAGATACTTGGTGAGTACAGTAACAAATCGGGTAGAAAATAATTCTTTGCCTTGGGAAATCTGTAACATTCAAAGCTGCATTGTCAGTTTAGCGGTATCAACCATTCAACGAAAATTTTGTTTAGCGGCTTATACAGTTTTTCGTGGATTGATAACTATATAAGCTTCTGAATTATCTGTGTTGTGAAGATGTTTTTTCACATACCATACCTCAAAAGACCATTTCAGACACAAATCTGCATGGTTCTGACACAATCTGACCAAGATAATGTCTGGACTTTAATAGAGACTGTGACCTCTGAGTTTCTTTCGGTGTTTCTTCTCAGAGAAGTCAGATAGTGAAATACCGATCTTACCTTAAAACATTACATGTAAAAGTGTTTGTATGACCTATTTACAGAAATAAATATCACTTTATAAATATTTTTATCATAAAACAAGTTTTAAAATAATTCTACGACTGCAAATGCTGTAGAAATGCGTTCCTTGCGAAGTATGTGTGGTGTAACAATGAATGACAGATTGAGGACTGATGTGATAAAGCAACGTTGTGGTTTAAAAGAAGATGTAGTAACAAAAATTGAAAAGAGTATGCTTAGATGGTTTGCTCACGTTGATAGGATGGATGAAAGGTGACTAACGAAAGGTATTTATAAGGCAGATGTAAGTAGAGATGGGTAATCACCCAGGTTAAAACCCAGTAGTGGGTTATAACCCAGTTATCACCCATTTCATTCCACCCACTGGGTGGTTTGGCCGGGTGAAAACTAAATATTTCTGATTCTTAAATATTTACGCATGTAGGGCGTGTATTCGCTTAGTTTTTAAGCTTTTTACCTTGGCTGGAGGTTTTAATTTTATGACATTTACAGGAAAATCAGGTTAAATAGTGATACACCCACATAACTAGAGCTGCAAAATGCCACTGTAGAAAAATGGGCCGGTTTTGATGGGTGGCATCATTTAATGGACTATGGTTGGGATTAGCGCAAAATTACAAAAAAAAATACGTAACCATACTGTGACAGATAAGTTAGTGTCCCACGTAAGTGACTACTGTAATACCTACTTGGTTAATATTATTGATGTGATTCTTGATGTTTTTATTATTATTATTTATTATATGATTATGTGTATTTTTTTAATATGGGTTGTACTTACCTGAATTAAATGAATTTTATTTTATTATTTTTATTTATCAATATTTACTATTTCTAATAATCTTAATTATTTCTCAGCTAATAAGTTAACTGTACAGTCGAATTTGAGACACTTCCTATCCAATTATTTAGGTAGCGCTATGTAAACGTAACTTATTGTGCTTACCTACTTGTTTTAGGGCAACAGTCGAAAAATCAACTGAACTGGAAACATTTTCGACAAAGTGCAAACAAATGGGCTGCTGTAGCTATTGCTTCGCAAAACTTGCAACAAAATAACTAAGTATTTGCAAAAAAAATCCCCGAAAACTGCAAACTACAGGCAGTTTAAGTTTGTCAATAAAAGGCAGAGAGTCTGACAACGAAAGTAAATTTAAAAAAAAACGTAAAAACTAACGCTTCTTACGTATCGGTATCGGAAATACTCATTTCGATCGTAGAACACCCTCCCTTAGTCCCTTTTAATATTAACTTTTAATAAAGTTCAGCCATTGTGCAAATGGCCTACCAGAAAACTATTTCTACAACTTTCACTATTTTAGACAAAACATATAGGGAAATGCATTGCGAATTAAAAGAAGACAAGAAATAACAAACATGTTTACTATGTTATATGGTTGGTCAAATATTCCAAACGAAAGAATAATTAGGTATTATAATGATAGTACTTATAACCGGTATGCTTATATGTGGGAGAGGTAAGCGGACCAACCAATCAAGAAAATAATAAATAAAATAGATGTTTGTTGAAGGAGAATGTAATAATAGAAGAGAAAAATAGGTGACAGCTCTGTAAAAAATATTTAAAACTAATGCAAAACTGGCCAGTACTTTGATTAGTACAGTAAAGAGGTTTCAACATTACACATGTAGTGTTGGATTATATCTATAAGTCTGCGACACAATGTCACGAAATGATAAAGTAGGACCATCAAAGTTAAACAAATCAATAAACAGCTAATAGTTAAAATAATAACAAAACCAAGGCCAGCCAGACGACCAGTTACCACAAACAGCACCCGTTCACGAGCATAATGCAAAGATCAGCCACTACCCCCCTCGCCATATTTCAGGGAACATGCCAAACTTGCTTCAGGTTATTTACGTATAAAATAACCAATAAATAGTCTAAGTAACTAGTTCTCCATAAAATGCAATAAACTTAATTACGGAACAACTTATTGTGAAAACTATTTCTGTGTTTTCGATGCAAGTGATGATGTAAATTAAACCAATTCGTTGTTTTTTTTTTCAAGTAAATAATAAATTTGCCTGATTTTGTGTGCAGGCTTTTAGTTAAACAAGCTAGTAGTGCGTGTAGCTAGTAGCAGTACTTTTCACAGTTAAAAACATGTCGATATCCATTTCCACCCTGTAAAATGGGTGATTATGGGTTAAAACTGGGTGATTTGGGTTCGAACCCAGTTTTAACCCGGGTGGAATGAATGGGTTTTAACCCACTACCCATCTCTAGATGTAAGTGGGAACGCCGGGAGGGGACGCCCTAGATACATACATAGACCCTAGATACATAGACCTTATTGGTGAGGTTCTTCAGAAAGGTCAGGTGCGTAGTACTCGCAACCGACAGGTGTGTATGACAACATGTATGAATGTAAACGAAGCAAAAGAAGTATGTAAGAATCGTAGCATATGGCGCTTTGTAGTTTCTGCCTACCCCATGGGAAAAGGCGTGAGTTTATGTATGTATGTGTATGTCACCTACTGAGTGTGGGTCAAAATAACTTCTACAGTACAAACGTCCGTTACTGCCGCGGCCATGTTGTCACATCACTTTCTTTGTTTAAATAATCTGCCTCTTAAACCCCTCAATTAAATTAAATTATTGCTGTGCTTCATTCATGCAGAAATAGCTCTTCCAATAAAAACTTTGTGAGATTCACATGTTTTATTTTACAAAGTATGATTACGTTATACAATACTCTTAGAAAAGCTATGTAAGCAATTTTTATGTTCTTTCTAGGTGGAGTTACAGAAGACCAGTTCGAGCTGATCTGTCGCGACGGCTCCCGGCGTCCGGTCACCGACTCCGAGAACTGCAACTGGGGCCGCGTGCCCGCTGACGCCATAGTCACCAGCAGTGCCGTGCCTATGGAACAGAGGAAGAAGTAAGTCTCTTATGTATCGCATTTAACATTATTCTTCAACCTACCTTGCCCAAGAAGTCAATTTACTGCCTACCGTTCTACTGTAATATAATAAACAGGCACAGTTTGTAATGTAGAAGATATAATCTCTGAAACTCCTCATGAGAAAGCTGACTTGACTTCCATGTGAACGAAATCGCGGGCAGAACTCGTCTTTAATTTGTACTTGAATCTCAATTATAACATTTAAATTGCCACTTAATTAACTACCTTAGCGACATGGAAAATAAGAAATAAATTCTGTTGCAAAGGAATTTAAACTTTCTCATGTTTGTCATTAAGTTGCATTTTTCCAAAACTCGATACTAAGCTGAGATTCGGAATTCAAATTACAATTACTGCTGGGCAAAGGCAATTCACTATTCTGTAGCAATAGTGTACCTTTTTTTTATTTTGCTTTTTGCAGATACCAAAACATCTTCCAAATGTTGTTCAAACTATACGGCGAGCCGAACCCTTTGAACAGAAACTATCACAACGCCACGAGTGCGTTCCAATCCGGTGGCCCATTCAATCCGTACTCGACCACTGAGACATCGCGCTATCCTTTTAACTCGTTCAATAGAGATAAGTTGAACAATAACAACTTTAATAACAAGCAGAATGAGTACGACGAGGATATGAATAATAAGTGAGTATAATGAATTATTTTTTCCTATTTAGTTAGTTATCGTCCTTGGAATGAGGAGCTTATGGCTAAATTATAACAGCCGCATGGGTCGATCGAAGGGTAGGCTAGACTTGACGAGGTCAGTCCATTGATAGGTGACCATTTATTACATAACAAAGACTCTTCTGTGCCGCGGAAAGACATTTTTAGATCTTTGACAGTCGTTACTTGTGGTCAGAAGCCCGTTAAACCAAGGGGTATGTTACTGGGTTGTGGAGGTCAGACAGGCAGTCACTCCATGTAAAACACTGGTATTCAGCTTCATTTGGTTAAACTGGAAGTAGACCCCAACATAGTTGGGAAAAGGGTAGGCAGATGATGAGTTAGTTATCGTCCTATCTTTAACCCAGTTTATTAGAGGTTCGTGCACCATGTCTTCATCTACACAGGGTGAAAGGGACATCCACGCACATCTCAGACACAAATCTGCATTGTTCTTACATAATCTGACCAAGGTAATGTCTGGAATTTAAAAGAGACTGTGGTCTCTTCTTTCAGTGTTTCTTCTCAGAGTAGTCAGATAGTGAAACACCGACCTCACCTTCTAGTTAAAAAATTACATGTTAAAGTGTTTGTATGAACCTTTTTACAAAAATAAATATAATTTATAAGGGCCACCATGAGTTCAGTACATGATCCTAAAACCCCCAGTGTTTAACTTTTACGGCGGCTTTTCCTAATTTCTAAAACCAGACTTGCAAAGGTAAACTACTAACACGCGCAATCATCAATATTTTTCCATAATTATGATTTCTGTCTGGAATGTGTTTTCAGATGTTGTTTCTACAGAAAACTGTCTTAGTCTAGATTTCTATCTAACCCAATGAACTTTTAATTGCAGCAAACACACATGTAATTTTAGAAATAGCCGACGAATCATTTTAATGCTGGGAGTCATGCACTGAATGTTATCCGGATTACTTGGATTTCCCTTACTTCTGTATTTTAATATGTAAAGAGAAAACTTTGTACCCTTTTTTAAGTATTATATTGCGTGTATTCCATGAGCTATTAGAGAATATTCGACACATAGTTTTTTCATTTTCAAATTGATGGAAAACTGCTTAGATTAACGCATTAAAGTTGAGAAGCCTTGCTTCACGAGATCATTTAATTTTTAATCGAAACAATGCGTACATTGAACAGATAATCAAAATTTGAAGATCATGAATAAATTAACTTAACTTCTGTAACTTTGTTTGTATCTATATTATAATAAATAAATGCTAAAATTGTCACACAACGCTATCTAGTCCCAAGCTAAGCAGAGCTTGTGGTATTGGTACTAAACAACTGATAAACATACATACTTCTAAATACATCAACGAATTTCTAAATACATACATATTATAGATAAATTACACCCAGACCCAGACACATAACAAATGATCGTGCTCATCACACAAACATTTGTCCTGGATGGGAATCGAACCTACGACCTCTGGCAAAGAAAGCAAATACATTTATTGGCAACATCTGGATACACACACAGCAAAAACACAATAACACAAAAAAAAGAGACAGAAAATGGCATGTTTCACGGCTGCGCCAAAAGGTTCATTTCAGCGGTAATGCCAGACAGATGCTGAGATCCTGTCTGACGCTGATTTTCAAATGAACCTTTGGGACAAGTGACGCCTGATTTCTCATCAAAGCAGTCAGGGTGATCACTAACTACTAGACCAACAGGCCAGTCATATTTATTGTCTCTGGTGTTTCCCTTCTCTGTGTTTTATTTAATTTACATACATTATAATCTTTGACAGAGCAAGTACTATGCCGCCTTTCAAAATGCGCGTGGACTCTGCCGGACAGCCAATAGAATCACAGTTTCAGCTGTTCAGATCCAATGAAACCACGGATTTGTTATTACAGGTAAGTTACTGACAGTTATTTTGTAAGGTTTTTATGGAGCACAAAAGTATTCTATTTTATTCTTTTCAGTAAGTAAATTTGGAAAAAAAAGAAACATATTTTTACCGTTGTACAGCTATTCGCAATAGGGAAATGTGCTGTGAGATATTTTTTTCTTGTATTATTAAACTTTTTTTACTATGGGAGTCAAGAAACTGTATTTACCATTATTAAAATAAATAATTTCCAAAAGTTTCATACAACGCCTTCTAGTCCCAAGCAAAGCAGAGCTTTATGGGTACCTACTAAACAAAAATGCACGAGCAAAATGGAAATAAAAACGCATTTCGATGTTAAATTTCCTCATTTTTTTTCTACAACAAGCGGTACTTCTGTTAGTTGTCTTTGTTGAGTTTGTGTTACTGAATTAAGTAAAAAAAACACATCAGTAAAAGTTACAAGTGATAAAATCCGTAAACTTCGTAATTATAGTTCAACTAATTTAACGACTGATTTCTCATCTAAGGACGCAACAGTAAACTTCCGCATACTGAAAGAAGAAGAACAAGCCGCCAAACACATTCTCAACAACAAATTCGTAGGAGGACAAGCAGAGAAGGCGGTGCTCGCCATCAGAGACTGTCCCATCAAGCGAGCCACGTTATGTGTCACCAGTGATCAGGAGATGGACAAGTGTCTCAAGATGAGAGTAAGTTTATACATATAGCTAGACAGAGAAAACCTTTCCTAAAGATCAGATTCGTACACACCACATATACTCGTGTTTTTGTCATTATGCATGCACTTTCTATGTACAGACGCCAGCACGTCAAGTTACCCCAATGTGTCAAATTTCTTTGATCGTTTTTCAACTGTATGTCAAACAGAATAAGGTTCATATTCAATTGGGAAAATTTGACACATTGGAGTAACTTGATGTGCTGGCGTCTGAATGTACTCACACATGTTTAAGCAAATAAAAATCTTATCTTATCTTAATAACTGCAGCGGAACGTATTAAAGCGTAGCGGAAAGTATTCGAAAACTAATTAGAAACAATTTATACTAAGATTGTATAAGCGCCTCCACATTGCGTATGTATGAGGAACTAATTTCGTAACCAAAAAAATACAAATTGCTGCCCATCACTATTTTGTGGGGTCGATAGAAGGCAATACTACGCTTGCCGAATGGTGGTGGAATCGCGGGACAGACTGTCACTCCTAACCTCGTCTCGTCACCTTCGAGGCTGTGACTTGTCGCTGCCGGCCGTAGTCATCGCACCGACTACAGCGCAGTGACAAGTCACCGTCGGCATCGATGAGTCCTGGAACCCGGTGGAGTCTTTTAGCGAAACGGTCGTCTTGCAAAAGGAGGCTGCAGAAAGGGAGAGGGAGATTACTTCCACTCACCCGGCCCGCAGCAGACGCACAATTGTAGATAACGCCCTTTTCTTATCCCCCTAAATGGGTTCAGGGGCGACGTACTCGAGGGTTTCTCCCACTCCTTACCCACATACAAAGATCCGAAGTGGCGGCGTGTTGTATTCCACGCACGCCTCTCTTTGACATTGCTGCGGGAATCAAATTTAGACTATCATTGAGGTGTTGTTAAAAACTGACATTGATTTTTTCTTCGTGATAATAGGTGGCGTTAAAAGCAGCCTTCCTGTCCCCCACACTGGTGTGCTGGCGCGGACACAGCACGCGACACTGCGAGCGAGCCATCGCGGAGGGCGCGGCCGACTTCGCGCTGTTCGACGCGGCCGACATGCTGCATGCTGCCAACTTGCATCGACTTGTGCCCTTTATGCAGGAGGTAACGTGACATTTCTGTCTCTCACACTGCTGTAGCGGACACAGCACACGTAACTTCGAACTGTATTCCCCGAAGAGGAACACCTTCATTGTACGTAGGTACTGCTAAGGAGTGGAATTCCCTGCTGGAGACGCTGTTCCCTGATACCTACAACCTAGGGGCTCTTTAACTCAAGAGACTTCTAGGTAAGCGTGCTTCATCGTCGACATCATCAGGGGAGATAGTGAAAAAACGCTCAATAGTAAAAAAAATTGGCAGAGGTGTATCTATAGAACTCCCAAAAAATATAAATCTTCAAAATTAATCTTGCATTCTTCTTTCTTATCCCAGATCTACTCTAGCGGCGACAACTGGTACTACGCAGTGGCTGTAGCGAAGGAACAAGACCCGGACACGGATCTGACATACCTACGTGGAAAGAATACCTGTCACACTGGGTTAGGAATGGCCGCCGGATGGGTGTTCCCGCTTGCTTACCTTATTTCTAACGGATGGATCAGGTAGGAAGCATTGTTTGAAAAACTTTGAAAATACTTTCTGTACGTAATTTATTTGTTTTTGAGCGCGACGTATGTGCAAGAATGTGTTCCAGAATATCATTTTGTAAACAAAACTTTAACCGATAGTCGACATGGTAATTGATTAAAAAAAAATAGTGAACAATTTTAAAAAAGAAAACAATACATAAACAATGCATTTCGCAACTTTTAGGTACAAGATTAGATTAGCAACCAGTTAGATTTTGTCAAGACTTCAAGATTGTCCTATGGATCCCGAGAGTCCCAAAGCAACTACATGAATGAATCATTAATACGTTTCACGAATTTCAAGTACAAAACCAATAGCACCTGTAAAATACAATCTCTGTTTCCGCAGGTCATACAGTTGCGACGGTGCGCATGCTGCAGCGCAGTACTTCACCAAGTCCTGCGCGCCCGGAGCGCTCAGCTCGGAGTACGTGGACTCCGGTACTGTGCCGCACGACAACCTCTGTCATCTGTGCCACGGGGCTTCGTTCAGGTGAGTTTAAAGTCAAAGTCAAACCATTTATTTCAATTAGGCCCCGATAAGGCACTTTTGAACGTCGAACAAAAATTAGCTTTAAAAAAATGATTCTAGTTGCCCCTTCCAAAAAGCAGGTTTGTATGGAGAAGAATGGGCAAGAAACTCCATACTTACTCTTTTAAAATCGATTTTACAATACTTTGTATACATCAATAAGATTCAGAAGGTTCAGAAGGTTACATTACTTAAAACGGGTTTAATAGTAAAAAAAAATGAGAGCTTTAAATAGTCATAAATCACTGAGAGCAAAATCCTTCAATTTTATGGCTGTTATTTAATGATAGTGGAATTTCAATCTCTTTCAATAATATTTACCGGTATTGAAATAAGCCATCCATGAGAATTTGGGTTTTTTTTTATTGATGGTGCATGAATATACCGAAACTAATCTGCATGCATATTACAACATGTATGAATGTCAACGAAGCATAAGAAGTATGTAACAAACCCCATGGGAAAAAAGCGTGAGTTTATGTTTATATGTAGGTATTCTGCAGTGCACTTTTAGGGTCAGTTCCAGTCAGTTGTGTTTCAGACACGTACGTGTTCGTTTAGTTGAACGAACGCGTTCGCATCTCATACAAAAATTGTGTATTCTTTGGACAAAAACGGAATAGACCTGAATAGGTGTGAGTCTACCCTTAGTAGAAATTATTATAGAACGTGTGACCAGATCATTTAGATATTAATCTTTATATAATTCAGGGTCCACAGATGAGTGTATTATACATTTTATATTATGTATATATAAATCATATTTTCTCAACAGACGCTGCCGTCGCGACGCAAGTGAAGACTACTTCGGTCACGTGGGCGCAGTACGATGCATGGTGGAAGGGGGCGGGGACGTCGCCTTCGTACGGCATTCGACTCCTGCCGAAGTGTCGGCGGGAAGACGTCGTGAGTGGTGGGCGAGAGATCTGCTGCCTGATGACTTACAGTTACTTTGTCCAGATGGTAAGTGGATAGAGTGAACTGAACACATAGTAACTTTCACCTTTACGAAACATTTTGAAACTACTTACGCACTGATTCCAATTAGAGAGAGAATAATATTAGTACCGGCCGGTTACTGTCCCATTGCAGGGCAAAGGCCTCGTCTTATACAGTGAAGGCACGAGCAGTGACCATCACTGTTGCTCAAGGCTGGTTAGCGATTAGAGACTTAAAATCGACACAAATTGCGTCACTAAATATTGCTCCCGTTATTGAGATTCGGAAGTGCCAGCCAAAAGTTTTCTACGTAAATTCAAGATGGCTGGACACAGATTTTTGCATTTTTCTACTAAACCACTGTACGTATCACAAAACTTTTAGCTCGATGCCTGTCACAAATTTAGGTGACGCCCGTTGATATGCATAAAGTCGTCAAAATCACTTCCGTTACCAAGGTTGAGAGACCAGCAAAAAGTGAGTTTTCAAGATGGCAGGACACGTTTTCGATCGATTATCTAAGATTCAGTAGCGTCACAAATTCTGAAATAGGGGTCAAGCTTTGTCACATAAAGTGCCCTATTGACCTAGTTAAATGCGAGCTATTTTGAAAATTAGTCCAGCCAACCTGAGCCACATCTTAGAATTAGAGAATATTCGAAAGTAAATCTCGCCGCAAATGATGATACTGTATTTTCTCAGATTAAAATCAAATGCAGTGTGTATGAAAAGACTATGATAGTGACAACTAGAATCATTTTAATATTTAATGACGCTTTAAAGGTAGCGTCGTCGAAGTGCCGTCGTATAATGGTGTAATTGAAATATATTACTTCACTAACTTGATGAAACTTTGTCCTAGTCTATCCGTATACTAGTTGCGTGTTTATTTTGTCGTATATGTAAAACCATAAGAATCTGTTTCTCCAATGTGATTTCTTGGTTCTACTTTACATCAATAATGGATAATTTCAGGCAAGATGATAAATGTAGTGATAATTTGCACACGCGCAACTGATCTCAAATCTGGCGGTTAAAAGCCATCACAATTATTATGACTATATCTAGTAATGAAACCCTTTTTCACAGGCACTCGCGCGAAGATGCATGAATACAAGCACTGTAACTTAGGCAAGGTACCCGGATCAGTTCTGATGGGAAGGCCGAACCATACTGAGCTGGATACCTACTCCAATCTTATGGTGTATGCTCAACAGTTCTATGGAGCTGTTACTACCGACGAGTTCAGGTAAATTGTACACTAATATTTTTGTTCTTTAAGAGCTACTGCACATCTAGCGAGGCGCAGTGTTGTGCTATTTTTATTTTTGTCTCTATTAAACAATTATTAACCTTGTGATGCTTGAAATAGAGTTGAAGATAAATAAAGTTCTATTAATCCGAAAGCATCTATGCGATTTATTTTCGACTTTATTTTGAGAGACGAAACGGTGATATTGACTTAGTATGGCAAAACATTGCTGGACGTAACCAATCAATTTTTATTTTATTACGAAAAACTTGTGAATTGATTGTTCAGTTCACAAGTTTTAGAAAATTAACAGTCGGCGCTTGTAATTCCGATATGGCATTGGCAATAATAGTAACAAGTCCTAAATGTTCCAAAAGTGCAATATAATTATGTAGACTCTGAACGAAAACTTGACTGATCATGATCAGTAAAGTAATACGCTCGCAAAATTCCATCTCGTTCTTCTGATCAGATTTTTGAACTTCTACCCATTGCTAGAAACAAACTACACTTTGTCTTTACTTTACTAAGTAATCGTTTGCACCCTTATTCATATAAAAATAGTGTTCACAATCAAATGAAACAACTATCTTGCCCTAACAAACTGTCTAACCCAGTTTTACGAAATAAACACTAAATTAAACCTTTTTTTTCAGTTTCTCGATGTTCTACTCCCTACCGCCATACTCCGACCTCATATTCAGCGATGTAGCAGTACGCCTAAAGCCTTTGCCTCACAGAAAGCGCTCAGCTGAAATAGTTGCAGGCCCCGCGCTAATTCGAGCAGCAAGAATTGTGTCCTGTGACGCTCCACAAGCGTCTTACTATGTTGCATCAGATCCTGACTTTTTGTCGCATGCTTATAGCAACGGTGTTTTCGGGCATTTACTAGCTATAGCTCTTTTTGTAGTAGCGTTGTTGAGATAATTTAGTTTTATGTGTATGGAGTTGTGAAGAAATGGAATGTTAACTTGTGGCTGCGTGACAGTATGGCAGCTTCCATCACTAATAATAATAAACCTAAAGTGGAAACCATAACTAGAAGGATAGCTTTAGTAGTAATAGTACCAGTACATTTATTGTGATAGGTCTAATAAAAAATTATGGTACTATTTTAAGCTCTGTCATGGGGTAAACAGCTATTTCTCAACCATAATTATTTAAATGCTATGTTGTCGAGTGTAAACACTCCATTTTTTCGCTAGCCCATTGTAGTTTGTAAGTAATCATTATAACTTTTTAAGACAAACAATTCCTGAGTGACTTATTTTAGATCTGATCATGATATTTTATCTGACCTAGTAAATAAGTAATTTTTGTGTAATGTTGCAGCTTTTAAAGAAACTTACATCCGTCCAGATGTGTGCCTAGATTATTTAGATAATATTTTTAAGCATTTATTTTCTACCGTCCAAGTGAATCTATATCTATAGGTTTATGTACATATTTTATTAAAAGAAAGATATATAATACTCAATATTTTTTATTTATTTTACAGCATGAATATCACTAATCAGCCTAATAAAGGCCTCCTTTCCGAGATCTGTGGTGGTGATTTACCACATGTATATGATTACATTATTTTTTTATGATGATAACATTGAAATCCTTCTGGTAATACATCAAAATCTTTAAAAATCTTCCTCAAATCTGTTCTTCGACACACATCCCTGATTGATTCCCGTACACATTCTCCATTTGTATCGATTCTTCTTGCATGTTCCCGCCATTTTCCAAATATACAATTACATTTCGCCAATTCATTATTTATAAAAGGCACAAGACCAGTGCATTTTGGTGTTTGCTTTGCACATAAGTAAAGGGCTTGCCAAGACAAATATCTAAAATGATTAACACAATACACAAAAATAAAATCACTGGGCTTGTTTTTCATTAGCATTTCTATCATAGAATTACTCAATTTCACAGATACCCTCTTCTTGTAAAGTGACAGAAAATTCTTCATTTCTGGTTCATTGCATAGTACAGCCAATATGGTGCACAATTTATTAGCTGACAAACAAAAGGTGGTAAATATATGTCTCCATATTAGATCTTCATTATTGTAGTTCAAATTAAATATGTGACTGTTAATTTGAATTCCGGATTGGCCGATCCGGCTTTCAATAAACTTATTTATTTCAGAAAATCCACTTGTGAAAGTGATTTTGTAGCACATTTGTCCAGCAAATATGTTACTAGCTCTACTAACTTGCATTGTAGATGAATTGTAACTGTAACCAAGAAAAAATATGTTATCGCTATGCTTTATAGTATCATGAGGAAAATTAACTACGGTTTTTTCATAATTCACATTTCTATAATTTGACATTGCTTCCAAGAATGATGAGGCGTCTATTAACGAATCTGTTATGTACAAATAATCATCCACAACCCTTATTAATAATTTAACTTGATTTTTGGTACTTTTAAGGTGCTCAGATAAATACAGTCCATCCAAATATGTGTAGTACAATTCAGACAATGCAGGAGAGTATTTGTATCCCTGAACTAATCCTTCTTTCCATTCGTAAATTGTAGATCCAGCACGGATTAGGATTGGCTTCCTTAACTCTGTTACTAAATCTTGGTATTGCTGGGCAATTTTTTTCTTTATATTCATACACTTTTCTGTCTTCTGGCAATTCATATGCTTCTCCGATAATATTTTTGATAACTTCTCTCTGTTTATAGAACCAAAAGCATTGCTGAGATCAGTTTTGATAAAGTAAAGCTTTGGCTTATTTGCAGCTAACCAATTAGTATGCAAATTTTTGTACTGATTCTCAAGTTTAACTAATGGTCTACCAGTCAATAATCTTAAAAATTTCAATCTCTCCTTAATTTTGTATTTTTCTGAGATGGTCAGTAAGTCATTTTTATAGCAAACTATTGGTCTACAATCATCGTTAGGTTTGAGTGTTAAGTATAATTTTGGAATGTCTTTTTTTAACATTTTTAATTTTGTTCTATCGGCAAGGCTATGGTTTCTTTTTGACCTTTTGCCCAGTGAACAGGGTTCACATCTCTGTATCACTTTAGTAAATATCATTTTGGAAACTTGTTTGTCATAAAAACTCTGCCACTGATGTTTCCAAAAATAATAAAGTTTGTTTTCATTAGCATCCAGTTTGCATGTGGTAACATAAAAGTTTAAACAAATCATAGATGAAAGTATGTATTTCAAAATCCATAGTACCATCGTCAACAATATATTTCTAGCATTAGCATTTGGCAGACTTTTCCAAGGTGATATTTCTAAGTCCCACTTGGAAATCATTTTTTCAATCATAAAATGTTGGCGTTTCATGCTGTAAACAGTGGTCCTGACTAAATTCTTGAATATTTTATTATTTTGATTACTTCCAAAGAAATTTCTGGGACAAATTTCACATATCGCTTTCCAGACATTATTTAAAATACAGTCTTTATTTACTGGATGTAAGTGAGGAATATCATCAATAGGAAAGAAATTCTTGAAATCTTGCTTAGATTTATCCCTTAGGTTTGTTTGAAGTGTAGATACAATACTCATAAAATCAGGTGGTAAATCACTCACCGATGTTAAATTTTGAAAAATAAGTTGCTTGAAACTATCTTCATTTACATTGTTCAAAATGTTCCATTTCATTATGTTTCCAAATGACCTCACATTTTGTTTATTTGCGAAATATTGTGATAAACAAACTGGATTTTCCATAGCGCCGTTTAAATTATAGTTTTACAAAAAAACATCTCGCCAGAAAGTTTCTTCTTGGCTCTGTGAATTTTAATTGTGCGTGTACCTTACCTATTTTGAAATTTCCGGCAACTTGTCACGACATGTTGGCGGCTAGCGCATGCGGGGCATGAATAAATTACGTTCGGTTTTCGTCGCAGTTTTGTATTGTATTAGGAACAAATAAAAATAAATACAATATCAGCAAACACTCACTTCTCATGTAATAATAATTAATTGAAGTAATCAAAGTAATATAATTTTAAAATCCAATACAATCTAATAGTAGATACATTCGAAAGAAAGAAAAACTCAATTTTATCTTTAAAAAATAGCACATAGCGGAACGTAATTTCATTATTCGCGCCAAAATATTAGTTTGCTTTGATTGGTTAACTTTAAAGTTATACCAAAAATTGAATAATATTTTTTCTTATCGGATAAGGCAAGGTCATGGTAAGGTTTACAAATGGCTATGCTATACTACCTATATTTTGACCTTCGCGCTTTGACATTCAATTTCTTATCAAATTGATGTCATATCATAAAGCCTACTATACACCGCAAGTGATAAGATAGATAAAGTATGTAGTGTAGTAAATAATAGTAATAGTAGGTCTACGTAATGGTGGAAAAACTTGGAAAGTCAGTGGCCAATTTATAAGTTACCAATTTATTGAATGAAACAAAGCCACATGTTTCCGAAACTAGACCAATTTTACACCTTTTTAGTGTTTATTTATGAAGTCGGTTATATTTTTTTTTTCACAGAGTGTTTGGTTGCTTCTAAATACTAAGCTTATATCGCATCATTTAGATGTTCTTGTTGTTTTGTCTTGTCAAAATGACAGTTGCTGAATGTAAACAATAGAACGCAAACCCAGTGTGCCAGATTGTATTGCCAAAATCTACGTTAATCTTCAACAATCTATTTCTTTCGTTAAGTGAAAAAGTACCTTAATAATAATCGTAAGATAACAAACAGTAGGTATATGGACTTAATTACAACTTGTACATCTATTTTATATGTAATTTAGCGTTGGAAAAGAGACAAGACACTTAACTAATTGTTCAAAAATGTCTAAACAAGTGGTCAGTGATATGATGAAAACTTTTGCAAGTAGTGTGCAAGCGGTGCTTCCAGAAAATCTTATTAAAAAGTTCGTGAAATACAATCTTACGAGCCAGCAGTTGTATATAGACGGAGATAATATCAACTTACGTAATAGAAATGTACATTTGATCGGTAGCGGGAAAGCCGTGCAAAATATGGCCATAGAAGTTGAAAATATCTTGAGTTCGAAAATTAAACATGGAATTATAAGCATTCCTACTGGTAGTTTAAGTCATAAACCAGGAAATCCTAATATATGTTACCATGAAGGAGCACTAAACAATCTGCCTGATGCCAATGCTCTGAGAACAGCAGAAAAAATCAGAAAACACATTACCAACCTTGGTAGTGATGAGCTGCTCCTGGTTTTACTATCTGGCGGGGGTTCTGCCCTCATGCCTTTACCTAAACCCCCTATTACGTTAGACGAAAAGACTTCACTAATAAAGAAATTAGCAAATGCAGGTGCAGATATAAAAGAACTCAATACTGTCAGAAAAAGAATTTCAGATTTGAAAGGTGGGCAATTGGGAATAAAGGCGCAACCAGCTCAAGTTGTTTCCCTAATACTATCTGATATTGTCGGAGACCCATTAGACTTAATAGCCAGTGGACCTACTACTGAAAACGAAGATGATCCCTCACTAGCAATCAATGTAATTAAGAAATTTAAATTAATGGATCAACTTCCAGAATCAATTAAAGTTGTCCTGAGTGATACTAATAAAATAGATGAATTTCCAAGAAAAAATGTAACTAATTACATTATAGGATCAAACAAACTAAGTATTGCTGCAGCTTTAGAAGAAGCAAGAGAATTAAATTATTTACCCATTCCTCTGTCTGATACAGTCACTGGGGAAGTAAAAGAAGTTGCTTCTGAATATGTCAAACTAACTAAACATTTTTGTAAATATTTAGAAGGACAGTTGAGTTTTGATAATTTAAAACAGCAAATTCAGTCCTGCAAAGTCCCAGGAATAAATTCCAAAGTTTTAGAGAATGTTTCTATAACCCCTTCAAATAATGATCTATGTCTAATACTTGGTGGAGAAATAACTGTAAATGTAAAGGGTTCAGGAAAAGGCGGCAGAAATCAACAACTGGCCTTAGAATTTTCAGATTATCTCCATAATGCACAGTCTGATTTTGAAAACTATGACATTTACTTCCTAAGTGCCGGGACGGATGGAATTGATGGCCCAACTGATGCCGCAGGTGCTATAGGCTATAAGGATTTAATTTCTGATGCTAAAAAAGAAAATTTGGACCCTCATAAGTACTTAGCTGGGAATGATAGCTATAATTTCTATAAGAAATTCAGCAATGGCAATTTCCATGTAATTACAGGTCATACTCATACCAATGTGATGGATATACATTTGATAATCATTAGAAGAAATAAATAAACTTTTATCAATAATTAATTAACTAGTTTTATTTAGTCATGAAGACGGTTTCAAAAATAGGCTGAGGTTGTCCTTCTTCATTTCTTTTCCTTTAAGTTTGGCTGAAGCTAGAACCGCCTTCTGGCATAGCCCTGCAAACTTATCCTTTTTCTTTTTATTATTGTTTATTACTTTAGGCTTCTCCTTAATGGCCAGAGCATTATTTTTATTCTGCAATGAGAACACATCCAGTGCATTGGCATAAACATTAATTTCTTTCTTTTTACCATGCTTAGTCCTCATTGTCTCTGCCTTGTATAAACTATTCGTTGTAGGGACTTCTGTTTCTTTTATTTTAGTTTTTTTTTCATTCTGTCCAGTGTTTTCAGGTTTTATGACTTGTCTCTGCGGCTTTATCGAAGGAGTAACAGTACTGTGTTTACATAATGAACAGATTTGCTCCTAGAAAGAAAATATTATAAATTAGCAATGCACAACGGTATATGATTTTAACCTTTCAATTGAGTCAATTAGAGACACAATAGAAAGACAATTACAGGAGGACACCGGTCTCCTTCCGGGGTTTAACGAATTAATATTTATTTACACTACAGACATTGTAAGGATACTCACTACATTGTTACTATGTAACAAGTCTTGTTTGCGTCTTACATATTCCTTCTTGCTTTCTTTTGTTTTACGAGATTTTAACCTTTGCTTTTGTCTCTCGGTTAGTTTGATAGATTTCACCTGCAAGAAAAGAATACATTTAAAATAATCTGTGATTTAAATATACATAGAAAATGTACAATCAAGTACAAAATAATAAACTTATTTCTTCTTACATTTATCTCACTGTTCTTATTCCATTCAATGCAACAGTTAGGACATCTCATTTTTGTAGAGAAGTATTTGTCAGGGAGGCCAAATCCCCTTGTTATATCCTTACAACGCATTCTGAAAAGAATAACCATTTTTAACAATACAAATTGAATCAGATTAAGTCGCATAAAAATATCCATAAAAATGGTGCTTACAAATAATAACTCTTCAATAAAGTGTTAATTTCGTCATTTTCTGACTGCGAGACAGCTGAAGCAATATTATACAAGAATCCGACTTGGGCTTCCGTCATAATAGGTCTTAGCCTTATAGTTATTGTATCTATATAACTTCACACGTTTTCCGTAGCTTGTCTTGCACCACAAACTTTAACTTTGAGGTTATACTTATAATGGTTAGTAATTAATCAGTTGATTGAAATGCAGGTCTTGTGTTGTTTTATTTGTGAAAATCTCAATGAAATAAGTCAGCTGCTCGCAGCAGTTTGTCATGAAGTTCTTGGAATTTTACTTCTTAACCTTTACGCAATATATGAACCACATTTGTTTACATTTTATGATTTTACGACAACGAGTCAACTTCAACTTCAACTCTTCTTTATGGCATTTGTGGAAGAGACACACCACAATTTTGCCAATAACACGTAGGTACTATGATACACCATCAAACGCTGGAGACTAAATTAATAATTATTGATGATTTACGAAGAGTGAAAAGAGAGACAACGAGTCAACGATAGTGTTTTCAATTTCAATAAAAAGACATATTAGTTTTCGTTCAGAAAGAAATAACGTGTTTTTCAAAGAAAACCAATGGCTTTTTGATTTTCCAACAAACATATTCCGTATAATACCAATTTAAGTCTTTGCCAAGGTGTCATACGTTTAGTATCAATTCCTGATACCTTTGTTTTTCTTTTATAAATTGCTTAATTATTTAACAAAAAGTGGTTTGTGTTTTGGAATTACTGGACGAGACGACTAACAAAAACTCCCGCCAAAATGCCAAATGACATTTGTCATTTTTGACAAAATGTACGAGTGATAGCGTTCTTCGTCACGCGATACGCGCATTTTTATTAAAAGTTATGATTTAAGTTTCCCATAACATTTATCTCAATAAATTAGAAGTTAGTTATTACCAGTTTATGCGATACACTTTGAAATTATAGTACAACTCGGTTTACTAGGCCTATTAGTCAAAGCATGTTTGTATAACCGACTAACCGACGCGCTTCAAAACAAGTGAAGTGATAATTGTGTAATTAACGTGTTTCTTTGATAAGCATTGATTATGTGTTAAGTATTACAAAGTGCTCTTTTCGTGGAGTTCATTAACTTAAGATATTTGTTAAAATTGAGTACAGTTTACTTTAAAAAATGGATGTCGCCGACACCTACGCCACACAAAGCCAAGTCAAAGACGAGGTTGGAGTACGTTGCCAGAAGCTTTTCCAGGATTTTTTAGAAGAGTACGTACATTATTGTGTTAAATATGATAATCTTAAGGCTCCTAGACTTAATAATTTCAACTAATTTCTTTGTTTTTCATAACATAGAGGTTATAATGTAACTTCGTTTTTCTACTCAGGTTCAAAGAAGATAACGAACTAAAATACGAGAAAAACTCTAAAGAGCTCCTCAAACCTGAACTAAGCACCTTGGAAGTCAGTTTTGACGATGTTGAGAAGTACAATCAAAACCTTGCAACAACAATCATTGAAGAATATTACCGGATATACCCATTTTTGAACCAAGCTATATTAAATTATGTGCTAAGTCTTGCTGACAGTGGTATGAAGAAGGATTTGCAGGACAAAGAGTGTTACGTTTCATTTGTTGATGTGCCTACAAGACATAAAGTACGAGAGCTGACTACTGCAAAGATTGGCACACTGATTAGAATCTCAGGACAGATTGTGAGAACCCACCCTGTGCATCCCGAGCTGGTCTTGGGCACTTTCGTCTGTTTGGATTGTCAGACAGTTATTAAAAATGTTGAGCAGCAATTTAAGGTAGGTTTTATAGTGATATACAAACACTTCCATAGTCACAAGTTTAAGTGAAAAACTTCAGTAAAAGTACAGACGCCAGCACATCAACCTACCCGAAACTGTCAAATTTCCCCAATCAATTTTAAAGCATAAGGCTTTAGCTATAAAGTTGAAAATTGATTTAAGAAATTTGACAGATTGTAGTAGGTTGATGTGCTGGCATCTGTACATAGAAGATAACAACTTCTTATATTGTAAATGTGAAAGTTTGTGAACATATTTTTGTTGTTGTTTTAAGTTTGGATGTTTGTTACTGACACCTAAACCATTAAACAGATAGAGAAAAAGAGAGAACTTTTTATTCCAGTAGTGTGTTGCCTTGATCTTGGGAAAGTCACCTTTAACAGGGGAGAAGCAGCGTGCAGCATGCGTAGCATGAACACATTGAACACTGAAGAAACGGCCTTTGTCTACAGACGAATCGGCATAGTGACAGATTATATAGACAGGAACCTCAATCTGTCAAATTTCTTTCAATACACCTGCCTGCGTAGCATGAACACTTAATTTCTTTTCTTCCGAGACACAACAAAGACCGTTTCTTCGGTGATCATGTTACGCGTGCTGAAGCTACATACATACCATAAAGTCACACCTTTTTCCTATGGGGTTAGGCAGTAACTACAGAGCGCCATCTGCTATGATTCTTACATACTTCTTTCAGCTTTCCATTCATACATGTCATACACACTTACCAGGCAGAAGCTAGTTTTTCCATAACACAATTATTAATTAGGTACCTACTTGAAAATCCAAACTTAGTTTATACAATAATGTGCTGTTGTACAATTCCAGTATACAATCCCAGCAATCTGTCGGAACCCAGTGTGTGCCAACCGGCGTCGCTTCATGCTGGATGCTGACAAATCTGTGTTTGTTGATTTTCAAAAAGTCCGCATCCAGGAGACACAAGCAGAGTTGCCGCGAGGATGTATCCCTCGCTCTCTTGAAGTTATTTTAAGAGCTGAGGCAGTGGAGTCTGTGCAAGTAAGTGAGAATGAGAGACATTAGGGGAATTTAAAGATTTTTTTATTGATAAAACTTATTTTGAATATTTAGCAGTAGTCTATCTGTCTATCTATTTACGGGGTTTGGTTTCCGCTCTTATTCCTGAATTGGACCATTGTGCATGAGCCATGATAGACATTTTGCTGGGGTTACTCCCTTCAGAGACAGGTTAAACATCCAAAACTAGCAGTGGTCTATGTTCAGCTTAGTGATAGCAGATAAATGTGAGATATATGGAGAACAGATAAAAAAACTTCTTAAAAACAATACATTCTTAGTTCAAAATTACAGTCAATACTATGCGTTTCAAATCAGAATAGGAACGTCAATGACCTCTATCTGTCAGATGTCACTTGAAAAGTATGGTCCACAAGACTAATTAATTAAAGAAGTTTTTTCATTTTGAATAACTGCGACTCGGTAAAACAAAAAACTAAAAATAATGTATTATGCGAAAAAGGTTTCATTGCAGACCGTGCTTTTCAAATGACATCTGACAGATAGAGGTCATTGACATTGCTATTCTCATTTGAAATGCATAGTATCATAAAATATTAACAAAATAATCTTTGATCTACTTTCAGGCTGGTGACCGCTACGACTTCACTGGTACACTCATAGTAGTCCCCGACGTTGGCTCTCTATCATTACCAGGGGCCAAGGCTGAGCTGACCACCAGAACAAGACAAGGGAATGAAGGACAAATGGAGGGTATCAAGGGTCTTAAAGCTTTGGGAGTAAGAGAGCTGCATTACAAGTAAGTTTGTTACTGTAATGCTGATTACTATCCAGCTTACAATATTTAATAATAAGTAAGTTTGTTCAGACAATGATAGTTTTGTTTACACCATTGCTGGGTGACAAATCCTGACATTGATGGTCATGCTGTTAGTCACCCATTGAAAGCATACCTTAATTGGAGAAAACAAAACTATTAGGATATGCAACCTGCTTGTAAGGTTTTATTAAATATAAAAAAGGAAATAGTAAAGAAAAAAAAATCGTCTATGTTTTACCTACAGTTAAAAAGAAAAAACAATGGATTTAGTTTTGTGCTTACTTTACTTCATGGCTGTATGCTTAATCAAAACTTCATTCAACTGTTATATGGCCAGTTTGTTATCAATATTATGAGCGTAAGATTAATCCATTGTGGCAGTTACGCTCCATAATCGTGTAATGAACTGTAATAGGAGGTTCAATTTCTGTTGTTATAAGTGTAGTGTAATAAGCTGAGATGTAATTATAGTTATCACAAAAGCGTACTAAACTTTATCGTGACTTCACGACTAGTTTATCCAGAAGGGTATACGGAGGTGTACAGATTGCTTCACTTAAGATGCGCAGTAACAGATTTTCGGGTCCCTAAGGAAATGCCGTATGGCGTACGCCCCGCGGGCTGCGCCTAGCTATAGCAACGGCATTTTAGCTCAACTTATGCGCCGCGTACTATATTGACATTAAAAAGAAGGCGTATAGGCCATAATCTACCGCGCGGGCCTAGTGCGAATTGGTAGATGAATTCAAATTTTTGGGTTCTAGAACTTGCCGGTTTCCTCACGTTTTCCTGATCCGCAGCGGTGATGAAATAAATTACACTAAGTAATGCGCCTGCCTGGGTTTGAACCCACAACTTACTGTTCGTAAGTCGGGGCCGCCATCAGTGGGCCACCGCTGCTCGAAGAATGTCAATATATCTTTATTTACATTATATTGTAATGGCCGTAAGGATTGATTATATATTATCACTGAAATTAAGTTTTATTAGGTTTCGAATAATGTTTCATCATTTGCTTAGCCTTTTCGGTTTTGGTTGGCTTCCAGTGAAACCAGATTCAGCTAAATACATGTTTCTTCCCGGTCTCCACATCCAGTGACTGTGTTAGATAATGCTTCCCTTGGTTGACTGGTGACAGACTTAACTTCAAATGATGTACAGACGCCAGCACATCAAGTTACCCCAATGTGTCAAATTTCTTTGATCGTTTTTCAACTTTATGGCAAACAGAATAAGGTTCATATTCAATTGGGAAAATTTAACGCATTGGGGTAACTTCATGTGCTGGCGTCTGAACTTCACTATTATAATTGTAAAAAAAAAATGTTTACAGAACAGCCTTCTTAGCATGCAGTGTGCAAGCAATTTCGCGAAGATTTGGAACTGCTGACATGGCGACTGACGATCTTACCACCGAGGATATGAGGAAGCAGATGACTGACAAAGAGTGGGACAAGGTAAGCAGATCATGTAAAAAAACCATTCACAACAAGGAAAAAATGATATGCTTCAGAAAAAAATGTCGAAACTAGTTATTTTACACCTTTAGTAGTCTTATTTTTTTAATCTCCTTCTGACAGAATGGATTTGTTTTCATGTTCATGGAGCGAGTTCGCAAAGATAACTTAATTATGTTTTACTAGCTGGTACCCGCGACTTCGTCGGCGCAGGATTAGCACGCCAGAATAGATCGCAAATGGCAGAATTTTTCCTACTCACTTGACACTTATCGTTATATTTTTAACAATTCATTCAATATTTTTATATTATATTACCTATGTGATATTCTGATGCAAGTATTAGATATATTATTGTTAAGTTTTATTAAGTTCATTCAGCAGTTTGTAATGTAATGTAATGTGTGCACTGTAATGTATGTAAATAAATATATTCATAATCACCAGGTATACGAGATGTCCCGCGATCGCAATCTCTACAACAATTTGATCACAAGCCTGTTCCCGAGCATTCACGGGAACAACGAAGTGAAGAGAGGTATACTACTCATGTTGTTCGGCGGAGTCGCGAAGACTACTATCGAAGGTAAGCTTTTTTGTTATAAAAACTAGAAGAGCAGTGAAGTATCTTTAGAAAATAATTATAATATCTACTCGAATTGTAGTGCTACAATTAGCAAACTCGTCTTCACTGTTTTTTTTTAATATTGCAGTCTTTATCAATATAGTAAGTATTACCTACAGTAAACCACATATCACCTGTAACAATACCACTAAAAGCAGTACAAAGCTGCAAATCTCTAAGTCTTTTTAAACTTCATACTATGGTAGGCCAGGTCCAGATGTTTGACTTGTTTATTCGCTGTACTTCTGTCATGGTAAAGAATATATAGAAGAATATGCTCATAATATTGTACTCTATAAATTATAATTGGAGTGCATAAAAGAAGAGTGAATAAAATGTTAATATAGTACAAGAAAAACCTTTTAAAACTCAATAGTTATGAGGAATAAGCATAGTTTTTGATGTCAGGAACCATTCCTTTCAACTCTTTGTTATGTGGCTACAACCAGCCTAAGTATGCACCCTTTGTACCAACCAAAATGTTTGACACATTAAAGTCAAAGTCAAAGTATTTATTAGTGTGCTTTTTGGTGATACAGCAGGCCTTATAAATAATTTATGGTAGCTCAAAAAGCTGCCCATTAGGCATACACTATTAAACAATATCAAAAAATTAAAATACAATCAATTATTATTACAAAAATTAAGAATACAATCAATTACCCAATTTTCAAGCATAAATAAGGCTAAGGCCGTACTTATTAGTTTCCTACACATCTTTTTACATCCCCTGTACACACTCTTAATTGTGAACTCTTCCACCAGGCACAACCCTCAGAGGCGACATAAATGTGTGTATAGTAGGCGACCCGAGTACTGCAAAATCCCAGCTGCTAAAGCAAGTGAGCGAGATAACTCCACGCGCCGTGTATACTAGCGGGAAAGCTTCTTCTGCTGCTGGTCTCACCGCAGCCGTCGTTAAGGTGAGCTGTTCCACTCGATAAACAACTCTGGGCAATTCCTTCGGGCTGTGGAAAACGGAAGTTAATGAACATTATTTAGCTATGTAGTTTAGGTTTAATAGGCAGGTGCCCGCAACTCCACGACCAAACGCGTATATCGCGTACGGAAAAGCTATGTAGGACCTTCTCTTCTAAGCCCATCATTGGAACATTGCTAGCTGACCTAGTAATATATATTCTGTTTTTTTTTTCTCTTGGCAACTGTGCCGATATCGATTATTCTGCCAACGTCACGTTTTGACGGCGGATCCACGAGCTAAGATTTTTGACAGAAAGAATCAATTTTGTTAGTTACCAGAAAATAATCACATTTATTAACTAAACTTATTTGGTCCAAAACTAGGCAAACCTAAGGTAACTAAGACAGAAGAGAAATATTAAAACAGGATTTCTATATCTTACACAAATAAAAAAAGTATTCAGTAGGTATCAAGAAAGTTGTTAAAGTTACAACTGCCGGAATTTCCGAACCTGAATTAAAATTTGATTAAGACTAGCTTTTGACACCTTATATCATTTATCTGAGTCTTTACATCTCCTGTGTCGTATCCGCGTTTATAAACGTCTAAACTTTCATACACAAACAACCAGATCCGGAACAACTTCCTGTAGGCCTGTAGGTAAATATTTGTTCCGTGCGGGAATCGAAACGAGATACACAGCGCAGCAGTCAAGCTCAGCCGCTGTGCAAACCGTATTAATAGTAGATTATTAACCAAGGGCTGTATGACATCAATTGCATACGAGGTTTTTGGCGCCTGAGCGAAGCGAAGGCGCTAATTAACCCGAGTATGCAATTGATGCTTACGCCCGAGATAAATACTCTGCTTTACATATCGATTGTGAGGTAAGTAAACAACAAGACAGCAGGTTTCAATGAACATTTATTAAGAAGAAAAAAATGTGTATTTAATTAAAATTAATTATTTTCGCGATGCTTTCGCGCCTACTAGTAGACTGCCTTTTTTTTTTCACGCACGCAAGCGCGTCAAATCTTGCTGGCCAGTTTGATTTTTAAATCGATTCCATCTAACATACGATGTGGAAACAAATAGTTCCATATTTAAAATAAAATCTTTATAAAATAAATTGTCTAGATTCCGATTCGAGTAATTAATCGATACCGAGAAAAAAAAAATTAACTTTTTAAAAATATTCTTCGTGCAGTATGAGTATGACAGTTCTTTTTTCAAATTCCAAAACCTATGCTGTAATGATAGTCATACACCCCGGCATTCAGGGGTGTAAGGGTGTACTTACAGAGCAAGAGATATGTAAAAGTTATTAAGTCACAAGTTATGTGACTGGCCTGTTGGTCTAGTAGTTAGTGCCCCTCACTGTTGGACAAATGTTTGTGTGGTGAACAAATGATCATTCATTTGATCTCTGTTTTTTTACCAGCTGTTTAGTACCCATAACAAGCTTTTCTTAGCTTGGTATAGATGGCTTTGTGTGCAAGTTGTGGAATATTTATTATTATTAATTTACTGTATTACAGGACGAAGAATCATTCGACTTCGTGATAGAAGCGGGCGCGTTGATGTTAGCTGATAACGGCGTGTGCTGTATCGACGAGTTTGATAAGATGGACCTCGTTGACCAGGTGGCCATCCACGAGGCCATGGAACAGCAGACCATATCTATAGCCAAGGTGAGGCAATATCAATCAATTATTTACATTAATGCATGGACGCTGGTTACGAGTTGGTACTATGCACCTGAACTTGCTGAAGAACATTTTTACTAATATAAAAAAATGGTTTAACTTAAAAACTCCGCAACTGATTTAAAAAAAATCTTTCATTATTAGAAAGCTATATTATATCACCGAGGTTGTGGTTCAAATCCGGGCAAGTACGAATGTGACTTTTTCAATTCATATGGAATTTCTAAGTTTATCTTAGACATCATTGACATCGGTGAAGAAAAACATCGTGAGGAAATCTGGAATAATAGTTAATATAAGTTTGAAATCGCCAATCCGCTTTGAGCAAGCGTGCTGATCAATGCTCGAGCTTTCTCTGTATGAGAAGAGGCCTTTGCCCTGCATTGGGATAGTAAGAGGCTGGTATCATTTTTTTTATTTATTATTATCACCGAGTAACATAGGCGGTATATTTTGTTTTCAAATGGAAATATACGAAATTCACGCGTTCGAAGTCGCGAGTGAAATGCGTAGTGCATTTACGTAGGAATATAAACGAAGCAAAGGGTGGGAGTAAAAATATTGTAGCAGGTGGTGTTCTGAAGTTTTTACGCACCTTAACTGTGAAACGGACCGGCGTTTATATGTTTCAAATTAAATTAATGTTACTTAATCAAATATGAACAGTACCTAATACCAGAAATGGCAAAAGTCATAAAAATGTAACTTGAAAGTCTAAAAATTAAAGTTGAGTTCTCGAAACTACAAGTCATTTGAGATCTAGAAACTAAATTGCGAGCACAGCATCGACAAGTTCCCGCAATGATGTTATAAGTAAAAAGGTGTAGATAGGTTACCTAAACAACATTCGATCTTAAAAAACGGCACACTGACGCACGCACGCGTCCGTTGACGGCGCGTCACGACACTGAGGTCAAGAGTGGCTAGTTAGCCACATTTTAACTTGTCGCTTGCTGAGCGCTTATAACCTGTCTACACCTTTTTACTTATAATATCATTGAGTGTCCGTCAAAAAAGGCACGACTGGCTGTTCACAATGGTGTGCTGGTGCATACACTAACGTATGGAAGTGAATGTTGGGCGTGGCAAAAGAGACATGAAAGTAGAATAAATGCTGTACAAATGCGTTCCTTGCGAAGTATGTATGGTGTAACAATTAATGACAGATTGAGGAATGATAAAGCAACGTTGTGGTTTAAAAGAAGATTTAGTAACAAAAATTGAAAAGAGTATGCTTAGATGGTTTGGTCACATCGAAAGGATGGATGAAAGGCGACTAACGAAAGGTATTTACAAGGCAGATGTAAGTGGGAACGCCGGGAGGGGACGCCCTAGAAGGACATACATAGACCTTATTGGTGAGGTTCTTCAGAAAGGTCAGGTGCGTAGTACTCGCAACCGGCGTGTGTGTATGACAACATGTATGAATGTAAACGAAGCAAAAGAAGTATCTAAGAATCGTAGCATATAGCGCTCTGTAGTTTCTGACTACCCCCATGGGAAAAAGGCATGAGTTTATGTATGTATGTATGTCCGTCAAACATTCACTGAACTATCCTCTATCAATCTCTTCTATTAAGAGCAAAGGATTTCAATACTTACTACACAGGAGATCACAAACAATATTTTCATCAGATACTTGTGTCCTAGTGTACTCAAGTCGATGAGTCTAGTTTAGTATGCTCCGCTGCCGCTCTAATATTGCTTTTTTATGCTAGATCGTGTTACTGAGACATGGGATCACAGTTTTTGGAACCAAGTTCCTTATCGCGCGATGCGAAAGGGGGCTAGGCGGAAAAAAAGAAGTCTAAATGTTGTAACGACACTTTTTGCTATACTTGTGGGCCGTGCGTGCGGCGTGCGCGTCTTTCTCTGTTGTGTGTGTGTGTGTGTGTGTGTGTGTGTGTGTGTGTGTGTGTGTGTGTGTGTGTGTGTGCCAGTTGTTGGGAGAGGGAGGGAGGGTGGAGAGGGGAAGAGGATTAAGACCGGGAGTTGTAACTTCTATGACATAAATGTCTCTCTCTCTCTCTCTCTCTCTCGCTTTCTCTCTCTCTCTCTCTCTCGCTCCCTCTGGGTGTCCCTTGACACCTCTCATTTTTCTATGACATTTCTTCGCATGTAGAGGACATGCTTCAGTATCTTAAATATCTTTTGTTGATAGGATTTTATTAAAGAATTCTATAGGTTAAATTGTGTAATCCCTAACTCACACTGTTCCAGGCCGGAGTACGAGCAACTTTAAACGCACGCACGTCAATCCTGGCTGCTGCCAACCCTATCGGCGGACGCTACGACAGGGCGAAGTCCCTACAACAAAACGTGGCCCTCAGCGCACCCATCATGTCGAGATTCGATCTGTTCTTCATACTAATAGGTAAGTGTTATAGCTCTCAGAACAGTAGGTAATCTGTTTGTGAAGGAGCTCCCTCGAAGTAGGCTCAGCGGTCCTGCAACACATGGAGTTCAGTGAACCTACTAAGCAGAGCAGTATCGGCTCTCTCTCCAATCATCCTCAACACGTTACTCGGGCTCAACTTTTGCGTATAAATGCAAAAAAGTCATCTACGTTGGCGTCAGCAAACAGCACTGCAATATCGAGGGAGCCTAAATAGTACCCTGACTGAACACATTATTATACTGGACGCGCAAGGCATTGTAGGCTTTACGTGTTAAGTTTGACCACAGGCCTGTGGTATTCATAGTATAAATAATAAATAAAATGTTGCCCCTTTGTACTAAATCTTTTGATCGCTTACTAAACTGTTAGAATGTATTTTTTGTTAGGGCACGTTCCATACGACCAAGGCTATCATCAATAGAACATTATTTTAAGAAAAAGTCATTTTTAAAGAAACAAAGAAAGAAAATACATACATTTGTGACACACACAGGAACTTAGCAAAAACGTAACATATTAAATAACTAAAAGACCTGTGCTAGGCCAATTAGGCCCCTATCACAGCGCTTTTGTTCTGATAGGGCTCGCCCGCATTCTATTTTCTTGTTTCATACTTTTTTAAACGTGATTTTTAGTACTTAGTTGGGTTTTTAAATATTTTTTTTCTTGCAATACTATCTTACCTTTTATTATTATTATCTATTTGTTAAATTAAAACTCTTATTCTATAATTACAGGTTTTGAAACCAAATGCGATAGCTAAGACTACTTATAATATTTACTATTTTAAATAACATCTATTACAAACAATTACACAATACATTAATACAAATTTACTTATAACTAAAACAACCTTTTATTAATACAGTCCCAAATTAAAAATAAAACAAAAGAAACAATAAACATAAAATGACACTAATTAATGTTTTCATAATATTTATATATGTATATAAAAATGTTATGTTGGTTTGTGTATGCTTCAAAAACTAAAAAAGTTCTGCACCAATCGAGCTGAAATTTTAGCATGTTAGATAATCCGCATCAAGGATTGTTTTTATCTATTTTTTTTCTTTTTTTAACCATTCAATCACAGTGTGCCACAGCGAAGCGTGGCAGGGGACAGCTAGTATTATATTATATGAACTTACTTTTGCAAGTTCACTAAAGTAACACGAAAAAATTTCCAACCTATTCTGAATTTCGTTAACAGTACGAATTGCTCGCGTGAGAGGTGCTTTGGCCAGCAGGTTGGTTCAACTTAGTCACTTCTCAGCCAGATTAAAGGCCTATTCAAACCTGAGCGATATTCGCTGCCGCTGTGGGTAGAGGTACTTACCACGCGGGTTTCGCTCAGATATTATTTATCAATTTCTCTACCGTCTGCCGCAGGACGGTAGCGAATACCGCTTAGGTCTGAACAGTAATATTACCGCATACCCACTGGGTTTTCTGTGCCGCAGACGGTAGCGAATACCGCTTCGGTCTGAATAGGCCTTATTGAGCGCACGCTTATATTAACTTATTTCAAATAATAGAGTTCTATTCTGGGCTTAACAAGATTTCTGAAAAGATATCAAGGAGGTAGTTTCGAGCTCATGTTTTCTTTACTGTTTCTTTTTTCGGTTTGGAGTCCAAATTCTAAAATCATTTAATATAATGGTAGTGTTATTTTTTAACATATCTTTGTTCTCTTTCTAATAGACGAAAGCAGTGAGATGGTAGACTATGCCATAGCCAGGAAGATTGTGGATTTACATTGTAATAAGGAGGAGACATACGACTGTGTTTATACAAGGGAAGATTTATTAAGATACATCGCGTTCTCAAGGTCTTTCAAGCCTATTATAACAGAGGTAAGTTCATAAAATACATAATTTATTACCTTCTTAATGCAACAATGCAACTTTATTGGAGAAATGTATGATTTAAGCAAAAATGTTTAAATAAATTAATGAAATTATGAATACTTTTTGCCTAAATCTAGAACCTCAATAATTGGTTCGGATTGTTCTCACGCCCTTTTAAACATACTAAAAAGCTACTCTATCAGTAAAAATATCATGTTTGTCTTAATTTGATTCTTGTCATTCATCAGAGGATGTACTGCTTGCTGTAGTAAAAGAACAATTACTAATTAGTATTTATTAATCGTGTGAGGATTATTTATGAATTTATTTATTTTAAGGACTATGGAAGATTTACGGCTAAATACAATTATAATAAGTAACAGTACGGTTATCTGACAGCCAATTACAAGTCTTCACGTCTAGAGCTTGTGTAGGATAAAAGCACTGTGGAAACACGCAAACACCGCTAAATAATGACACAAAAATAATACATAATAACAAAAAGTAAAATTGATTGTCACTGAATTTTACTCTAATTCTTGAAGAAATTCAAATTTAAACACTCTTTTGCGAAAGTCACACTTGATTTAAAAAGATCAAAGTTGAGCTGTTTGAATACTTTATTAAATTATGCCATATCCGAACGACAATCGTCTTCTTAACTCGTAGAGTAAAGTAGAGCCCGGTTTTCCCACCTCACTTCGACCAAGTCCAGTTCATTTATATGTTGACCCTCGTGTTGTCCCTAGGATGCCGGCAAGCTCCTTGTGGAGTACTACACGGTACTGCGCCAGCGCGACGGAGGCGCGGGCGGCGGCGGCGCGTGGCGCATCACGGTGCGGCAGCTGGAGTCCATGGTACGGCTGGCCGAGGCCATGGCCAAGATGCACTGCAGCGGGCACGTCACGCCGCAACATGTGCACGAAGCCTATAGGTGCACTACCAACAATACATAGTCTCTAGACAACCTTATTTTTAGTGCATGTGAAACCCGCTAAGGTGTTGTACAGACACCAGCACGTCAAAATACCCCAATGTGTCAAATTTTCACAATTGAATATGAACCTTTTGCTTTTTGACATAAAGTTGAAGAACGATCAAATAAATTTGACACATTGGGGTAACTTGACGTGCTGGCGTCTGTACATAAAAACACCTGTTCAGGTGCATTTATGTAAGCGAAACTTGACGAAATGTATGGATCAGCTGTTTCATAATGATGAATACAACAACACCTTACCCGCATGTACTAAAAAATTGTCTCAATTCCTTAATTACGAGTGAAGCATAGACAGATAATAATATTATTATTATTATTATTATTTTTTATATTATTATTGTTGTTATATTCCAGATTGCTGAACAAATCCATCATCAGAGTAGAACAGCCTGACATTCACTTGGATGAAGACGATCCTCAGTATGAGCCCAGTATGGATGTAGACCAAGAAATGCCTAATGGTGGCACCAACGGTGGTAAGTTTAATGTGTTCTCTGTCTTACATCATTAAGCTGTGAAAACTGACTGCTTGATTAAAACTCTGAAAACTAGTTTTACCACTTTTTCTTTGGTGAGTTAAGTAGTGTAAATTCTGTACAAGTTTTGATTTATTAGCAACTCCTGTGTTCTTAAACTAAACTAAAATAAGTGAATTGGCATCACTTTCTGACTTAAAACAGGCCTCTTCTGTAAAATTTTCCTTCCAAAAGTTAAGTGAAATAAACTGTTAATCCCCAGCATTAGTATGGGATGACAGATCTCGCTTATTGCTGTAGAAAAGTGACCATTATGACCAAGAAAAAAAAAATATAAACATAATTATGTAGATGACCTTGTGGCTAAATTATAACAGCCACATGAGTCGATCGAAGGTTAAGCTACGCTTGACGAGGTCGGTCCGTGGATGGGTGACCACTTATTACATACCAAGACTCCTCCGTGCCTCGGAAAGCACGTTAAGCCGTTGGTCCCGGCTGTCATTCGTGGATCTTTGACAGTCGTTAATTGTAGTCAGAAGCACAGGTCTGACAACCAGTTTATCCAAGGGTATCATGTTACCCAGTTACTGTGTTTTGGAGGTTTATTTAACAGGCAGTTGCTCCATGTAAAACATAGGTATGCAGGTGCATCCGGTTAAACTGGAAGCCGACCGCAACTTAGTTGGGATAAGGCTAGGAACATGATGAATTATGTAGATGAAGTTACAAATTATATGGGAATCTTAGCAAGTGGCGTTTTAACATTGTGGAAAAAAGCGTCTGTATAATGTATGTTTGTATTATATGTATTATGTATGACAGCTCACTAAAATATTTATTTTTAAAACCTTTTCAGATGCTCCAGTGAACGGCGATTCAGCTCCGAAGAAAAAATTGACGCTGTCATTCGAAGAGTACAAATCTCTAAGCGATATGCTGGTCGTGTTCATGAGGAAGGAAGAAGTGGAAGCAGAAACTAGAGGTATGTAACATGCTATTTGTATCATTACGTAACATATTAAGTATTTTGCTGTATTATAGTGCTGTATTTTATAAACTCTGGGGTTGAGTGAATATGAAAAAAATAAAATACATAGAAATGGTGATAGTTAATTGAAACTATATCAGCATAAATAAATAAAGCAATTAATAATATTCCACGACTACACAACGCCATCTAGTCCCAAGCTAGGCAGAGCTTGTGTTATGGGTACTAAACGGCTGATAAACATACTTATATATTTTTAAAACATACATATTATAGATAAATTACACCTAGACACAAAACAAATGATCGTGCTTATCACGCAAACATTTGTCATATGATATGGTTCCTAAACAACTGGACTGATTTTAATGTGGGTCCTTGATTCGTTTATATTCACAATTAGTCTCTGGTGGCACTGTTTGGCCAGGAAAACGACAATTAGGTTCAATCAATAGCTAGAAATGTTCGTAAGCGCATCACTTCAGTCACTTTTTTTTTTGTTATTCCCTGGATGGTTTAAATTCACAATTGGACCCGATAGGACGATCGAGTTCGAAGCCAATGTTCGGGCAGGACGTTTGCTAGTTAAACTTGCATAACAAGAGTAAAATTATTTTGTGACATTAAAATAGCTAAGACATACATGGCTGTTTGAACGATCATCCCCAAACTAGATGTTAGTCTTTAGCTTGGGAACCAGAGTTGTATGTACATAAATTAATGGTGTCCAATATGTCGTACACGGTGTTCCTCTAATATATCTTTTTTTTTTTAATTCCTCAGGAGAAGAGAGTGCTGGTATGAGCAAGAGCGCAGTCGTGAGCTGGTACCTAGAGCAGCTGGTCGGGCAAGGGCAGATCGAGAATGAAGACGAGCTACTCGAAAGAAAGACCTTAGTTGAAAAGGTCATTGACAGGCTCATGTATCATGTAAGTTAGAGTTTTAATTATGATAGTATAATTTTCTAGTACTTTTGCCAAAGTAAAGTAACGGACCAACTCAAGGGAAATGTTAAACATTCCGTTGTCACCTTTGATACATTTAATTTAATAAATGCTCAAAGCGAGGGCAACACTAAAATTTTACGGTACGGTTGCGCAATGGCAAACCATGGAATGGGTAAATATTCGAGCGTTTAAACCGCCGTCATTACCTTCCCCTAAATGGAAAGGGATGAGAATGTATTTAATGGAATATTTCTAAGAATTGCTGAAATATTGGATTAAATGTATAAATATTCCACAAATATTCCACAACTTTTTCAGACAACGCCATTTAGTCCCAAGTTAAGCAGAGCTTGTGTTATGGGTATTAAACAGCAGCTGATAAACATACTTATATATTTCTAAATGCATACATATTATAGATAAATTACACCCAGACACAGAACAAATGATCGTGCTCATCACACAAACATTTGTCCTGTATGGCCTATAGGTTTTTGCTGATCTCACTATTTATGTATGTGAGTACAAATGTTTGTCAAAAAAGTCACTGACATAATATTATGTCGTTGTCACTCCAGAGTATAAAACAAAGTCGCTCCCGCTGTCTGTCTGCCCCTAAATATCCTTCGACCTTTAAAACTACGCAACGGATTTTGATGGGGTATTTTTTTATTAGAAAGTGTGTCAAGAAGAAGGTTTATATGTATAATACATACATAATATAGCAGAGAAACACTGATCATTTTAGAGGTTTCTAAAAATATGTCGTAAATAAACTCATTTTTTGCGCTTGCATTGCAAACGCTGGCTGAACCCTCCGAGATAATGTACTACAGTATTGTACACCTTAAAAATGTCTACCAAAAAAGGCCGCTATAGTATATGTCTATCTCTTAGGGATAACCCACAATAACAATTTTTTATCCTTTACTTTCAATGACTTAATTACGAAGCTATTTTAAGCAATATAGCATTAATCCTTATCTAATTACGTACCTTAAATAAATCGTCCACTTAATATTGATCAATATTACTCTTGACAGCATGTAATTTAAATGAATATTTTCGAAAATCACGCGTGCGAATCCGGGGCGGGTCGCTAGTTACTTATAAAATAAAAAATAATTATTTTTTGTTTACTTTATTTTCAGGACCAAGTTATAATTCCTCTTTCAACCACGGGCCTCAAGGCGTCACAGAAATCCTCAGAGCAAGAAGTAGAAGACGATCCCCTTCTAGTGGTTCATCCAAACTATGTTGTCGATACATAGACATTCCGTGAAAGTACATCATTTTTAATAAAGTTTTTTAATCAAATATTTGTTTTTTTTAATAGGATAATTTTGAGGATGTCCTTTACCCTGAACTTGATTTCGACTAAATGGTTAGTTAAACATTCTAACCCAGGACCTAGGTTTTTCAGCAATGATAACATCATAGGTCGCCAAAATATGTATAAAATAAAATAAGATTATTTAATTGACCATTACAGAATCTAATCCAAAGCGATAGATATAGACAACACAAAAAAAAATGTGTGAGTACATACTAAGAAATGGCATGCAAGATGATAAAATAAGTGTTTGCAGAATAAAAGATTTATACATTGATGAATCAAATCAAAATCCTTTTCTATAAAATAGCTCTTTAATATGCTTTGATAGTTAAAAAAGTACATGGAGCCGAAACAGGCGGGACCTATTTCAAACATTTATTTTTGTGGTATCAGAAATCCCGAGTCATGTAAGAACCACGTTGGTCGGTGTCTGAGGTAGTCCTATATGTATTTCATGAAAAAGTTGGGCTACTATCTGAAAACATCCCTTAACATGATAACCCAGGGAGCAGGTTCTTCAGCAATCTCAGCCTCACAGGTCGCTAAAGCCGTACCTACCTATCCTATTTAAAAAGCATTTTTTGTTGGTTTTAAAAAACCCCTTTTTCAGTTAATATCTCTGAAACGGGACGTCCTAGGTAAAAAATAATGAAATTTTGGTACCCCCCTTGTACAGACACCCCTCGGGGAGAAACGAACTCTATTTTGTGGATGGCCTTTGATTGGCCTTGGCCTTGATTTTGACTTAATGGTTAGTTTTACACTACACGAGGCTAAGTCTCTTTTGAAGTTAAGTCACAATCTTGGGCGGGTGATGAGGTAACCATGCTGACACACACATAGCAATTGCAACCACAGGATTAATGAGGCAGCCGCATTCTCACGTTACACGTATTTTTGTATTTCATGAAAAATTCAGCCAACTGTCTGGAACAACCCTAACTAGATGTCGCAGGACCCATGTTTTTCAGCAGGGACAACATCACAGGTCGCCAAAATATGGAGCCGACGTAAGCCGTGTCCTATTAAACAAGCAATTTTTGTTGGTATCTGAAATCCCCTTTTCAGTAAATATCTCTGAAACGGGACGTCTTAGGCAAAAACTAATGAAATTTTGGTATCCCCCTAGAACAACACCCCCCGGGGAGAAACGAACTCTATTTTGTGGGTGGCCTTTGATTGGCCTTGGCCCTGATTTTGACTTAACGGTTAGTTTTACACTACACGAAGCTAAGTCTCTTTTGAAGTCAAGTCACAATCTTGATCGGGTCATGTGGTAACCATGCTGACACACACATAGCAATTGCAACCACAGGATTAATGAGGCAGCCGCAATCTCACGTTACACGTATTTTTGTATTTCATGAAAAATTCAGCCAACTGTCTGGAACAACCCTAACTAGATGTCGCAGGACCCATGTTTTTCAGCAGGGACAACATCACAGGTCGCCAAAATATGGAGCCGACGTAAGCCGTGTCCTATTAAACAAGCAATTTTTGTTGGTATCTGAAATCCCCTTTTCAGTAAATATCTCTGAAACGGGACGTCCTAGGCAAAAACTAATGAAATTTTGGTATCCCCCTAGAACAACACCCCCCGGGGAGAAACGAACTCTATTTTGTGGATGGCCTTTGATTGGCCTTGGCCTTGATTTTGACTTAATGGTAAGTTTTACACTACACGAGGCCAAGTCTCTTTTGAAGTTAAGTCACAATCTTGGGCGGGTGATGAGGTAACCATGCTGACTCACACATAGCAATTGCAACCACATGATTAATGAGGCAGCCGCAATCTCACGTTACACGTATTTTTGTATTTCATGAAAAATTCAGCCAACTGTCTGGAACAACCCTAACTAGATGTCGCAGGACCCATGTTTTTCAGCAGGGACAACATCACAGGTCGCCAAAATATGGAGCCGACGTAAGCCGTGTCCTATTAAACAAGCAATTTTTGTTGGTATCTGAAATCCCCTTTTCAGTAAATATCTCTGAAACGGGACGTCCTAGGCCAAAACTAATGAAATTTTGGTATCCCCCTAGAACAACACCCCCCGGGGAGAAACGAACTCTATTTTGTGGGTGGCCTTTGATTGGCCTTGGCCTTGATTTTGACTTAATGGTTAGTTTTACACTACACGAAGCTAAGTCTCTTTTGAAGTCAAGTCACAATCTTGATCGGGTCATGTGGTAACCATGCTGACACACACATAGCAATTGCGACCACAGGATTAATGAGGCAGCCGCATTCTCACGTTACACGTATTTTTGTATTTCATGAAAAATTCAGCCAACTGTCTGGAACAACCCTAACTAGATGTCGCAGGACCCATGTTTTTCAGCAGGGACAACATCACAGGTCGCCAAAATATGGAGCCGACGTAAGCCGTGTCCTATTAAACAAGCAATTTTTGTTGGTATCTGAAATCCCCTTTTCAGTAAATATCTCTGAAACGGGACGTCCTAGGCAAAAACTAATGAAATTTTGGTATCCCCCTAGAACAACACCCCCCGGGGAGAAACGAACTCTATTTTGTGGGTGGCCTTTGATTGGCCTTGGCCTTGATTTTGACTTAATGGTTAGTTTTACACTACACGAGGCTAAGTCTCTTTTGAAGTCAAGTCACAATCTTGATCGGGTCATGTGGTAACCATGCTGACACACACAGAGCAATTGCGACCACAGGATTAATGAGGCAGCCGCAATCTCACGTTACACGTATTTTTGTATTTCATGAAAAATTCAGCCAACTGTCTGGAACAACCCTAACTAGATGTCGCAGGACCCATGTTTTTCAGCAGGGACAACATCACAGGTCGCCAAAATATGGAGCCGACGTAAGCCGTGTCCTATTAAACAAGCAATTTTTGTTGGTATCTGAAATCCCCTTTTCAGTAAATATCTCTGAAACGGGACGTCCTAGGCAAAAACTAATGAAATTTTGGTATCCCCCTAGAACAACACCCCCCGGGGAGAAACGAACTCTATTTTGTGGGTGGCCTTTGATTGGCCTTGGCCTTGATTTTGACTTAACGGTTAGTTTTACACTACACGAGGCCAAGTCTCTTTTGAAGTTAAGTCACAATCTTGGGCGGGTGATGAGGTAACCATGCTGACTCACACATAGCAATTGCAACCACAGGATTAATGAGGCAGCCGCAATCTCACGTTACACGTATTTTTGTATTTCATGAAAAATTCAGCCAACTGTCTGGAACAACCCTAACTAGATGTCGCAGGACCCATGTTTTTCAGCAGGGACAACATCACAGGTCGCCAAAATATGGAGCCGACGTAAGCCGTGTCCTATTAAACAAGCAATTTTTGTTGGTATCTGAAATCCCCTTTTCAGTAAATATCTCAGAAACGGGACGTCCTAGGCAAAAACTAATGAAATTTTGGTATCCCCCTAGAACAACTCCCCCCGGGGAGAAACGAACTCTATTTTGTGGGTGGCCTTTGATTGGCCTTGGCCTTGATTTTGACTTAATGGTTAGTTTTACACTACACGAAGCTAAGTCTCTTTTGAAGTCAAGTCACAATCTTGATCGGGTCATGTGGTAACCATGCTGACACACACATAGCAATTGCAACCACAGGATTAATGAGGCAGCCGCATTCTCACGTTACACGTATTTTTGTATTTCATGAAAAATTCAGCCAACTGTCTGGAACAACCCTAACTAGATGTCGCAGGACCCATGTTTTTCAGCAGGGACAACATCACAGGTCGCCAAAATATGGAGCCGACGTAAGCCGTGTCCTATTAAACAAGCAATTTTTGTTGGTATCTGAAATCCCCTTTTCAGTAAATATCTCTGAAACGGGACGTCCTAGGCAAAAACTAATGAAATTTTGGTATCCCCCTAGAACAACACCCCCCGGGGAGAAACGAACTCTATTTTGTGGATGGCCTTTGATTGGCCTTGGCCTTGATTTTGACTTAATGGTAAGTTTTACACTACACGAGGCCAAGTCTCTTTTGAAGTTAAGTCACAATCTTGGGCGGGTGATGAGGTAACCATGCTGACTCACACATAGCAATTGCAACCACAGGATTAATGAGGCAGCCGCAATCTCACGTTACACGTATTTTTGTATTTCATGAAAAATTCAGCCAACTGTCTGGAACAACCCTAACTAGATGTCGCAGGACCCATGTTTTTCAGCAGGGACAACATCACAGGTCGCCAAAATATGGAGCCGACGTAAGCCGTGTCCTATTAAACAAGCAATTTTTGTTGGTATCTGAAATCCCCTTTTCAGTAAATATCTCTGAAACGGGACGTCCTAGGCCAAAACTAATGAAATTTTGGTATCCCCCTAGAACAACACCCCCCGGGGAGAAACGAACTCTATTTTGTGGGTGGCCTTTGATTGGCCTTGGCCTTGATTTTGACTTAATGGTTAGTTTTACACTACACGAAGCTAAGTCTCTTTTGAAGTCAAGTCACAATCTTGATCGGGTCATGTGGTAACCATGCTGACACACACATAGCAATTGCGACCACAGGATTAATGAGGCAGCCGCATTCTCACGTTACACGTATTTTTGTATTTCATGAAAAATTCAGCCAACTGTCTGGAACAACCCTAACTAGATGTCGCAGGACCCATGTTTTTCAGCAGGGACAACATCACAGGTCGCCAAAATATGGAGCCGACGTAAGCCGTGTCCTATTAAACAAGCAATTTTTGTTGGTATCTGAAATCCCCTTTTCAGTAAATATCTCTGAAACGGGACGTCCTAGGCAAAAACTAATGAAATTTTGGTATCCCCCTAGAACAACACCCCCCGGGGAGAAACGAACTCTATTTTGTGGATGGCCTTTGATTGGCCTTGGCCTTGATTTTGACTTAATGGTAAGTTTTACACTACACGAGGCCAAGTCTCTTTTGAAGTTAAGTCACAATCTTGGGCGGGTGATGAGGTAACCATGCTGACTCACACATAGCAATTGCAACCACAGGATTAATGAGGCAGCCGCAATCTCACGTTACACGTATTTTTGTATTTCATGAAAAATTCAGCCAACTGTCTGGAACAACCCTAACTAGATGTCGCAGGACCCATGTTTTTCAGCAGGGACAACATCACAGGTCGCCAAAATATGGAGCCGACGTAAGCCGTGTCCTATTAAACAAGCAATTTTTGTTGGTATCTGAAATCCCCTTTTCAGTAAATATCTCTGAAACGGGACGTCCTAGGCAAAAACTAATGAAATTTTGGTATCCCCCTAGAACAACACCCCCCGGGGAGAAACGAACTCTATTTTGTGGGTGGCCTTTGATTGGCCTTGGCCTTGATTTTGACTTAATGGTTAGTTTTACACTACACGAGGCTAAGTCTCTTTTGAAGTCAAGTCACAATCTTGATCGGGTCATGTGGTAACCATGCTGACACACACAGAGCAATTGCGACCACAGGATTAATGAGGCAGCCGCAATCTCACGTTACACGTATTTTTGTATTTCATGAAAAATTCAGCCAACTGTCTGGAACAACCCTAACTAGATGTCGCAGGACCCATGTTTTTCAGCAGGGACAACATCACAGGTCGCCAAAATATGGAGCCGACGTAAGCCGTGTCCTATTAAACAAGCAATTTTTGTTGGTATCTGAAATCCCCTTTTCAGTAAATATCTCTGAAACGGGACGTCCTAGGCAAAAACTAATGAAATTTTGGTATCCCCCTAGAACAACACCCCCCGGGGAGAAACGAACTCTATTTTGTGGATGGCCTTTGATTGGCCTTGGCCTTGATTTTGACTTAATGGTTAGTTTTACACTACACGAGGCTAAGTCTCTTTTGAAGTTAAGTCACAATCTTGGGCGGGTGATGAGGTAACCATGCTGACACACACATAGCAATTGCAACCACAGGAATCAGGATTAATGAGGCAGCCGCAATCTCACGTTACACGTATTTTTGTATTTCATGAAAAATTCAGCCAACTGTCTGGAACAACCCTAACTAGATGTCGCAGGACCCATGTTTTTCAGCAGGGACAACATCACAGGTCGCCAAAATATGGAGCCGACGTAAGCCGTGTCCTATTAAACAAGCAATTTTTGTTGGTATCTGAAATCCCCTTTTCGGTAAATATCTCTGAAACGGGACGTCCTAGGCAAAAACTAATGAAATTTTGGTATCCCCCTAGAACAACACCCCCCGGGGAGAAACGAACTCTATTTTGTGGGTGGCCTTTGATTGGCCTTGGCCTTGATTTTGACTTAATGGTTAGTTTTACACTACACGAGGCTAAGTCTCTTTTGAAGTCAAGTCACAATCTTGATCGGGTCATGTGGTAACCATGCTGACACACACATAGCAATTGCGACCACAGGATTAATGAGGCAGCCGCAATCTCACGTTACACGTATTTTTGTATTTCATGAAAAATTCAGCCAACTGTCTGGAACAACCCTAACTAGATGTCGCAGGACCCATGTTTTTCAGCAGGGACAACATCACAGGTCGCCAAAATATGGAGCCGACGTAAGCCGTGTCCTATTAAACAAGCAATTTTTGTTGGTATCTGAAATCCCCTTTTCAGTAAATATCTCTGAAACGGGACGTCTTAGGCAAAAACTAATGAAATTTTGGTATCCCCCTAGAACAACACCCCCCGGGGAGAAACGAACTCTATTTTGTGGGTGGCCTTTGATTGGCCTTGGCCTTGATTTTGACTTAACGGTTAGTTTTACACTACACGAAGCTAAGTCTCTTTTGAAGTCAAGTCACAATCTTGATCGGGTCATGTGGTAACCATGCTGACACACACATAGCAATTGCGACCACAGGATTAATGAGGCAGCCGCAATCTCACGTTACACGTATTTTTGTATTTCATGAAAAATTCAGCCAACTTTATGGAACAACCCTTACTAGATGTCGCAGGACCCATGTTTTTCAGCAGGGACAACATCACAGGTCGCCAAAATATGGAGCCGACGTAAGCCGTGTCCTATTAAACAAGCAATTTTTGTTGGTATCTGAAATCCCCTTTTCAGTAAATATCTCTGAAACGGGACGTCCTAGGCAAAAACTAATGAAATTTTGGTATCCCCCTAGAACAACACCCCCCGGGGAGAAACGAACTCTATTTTGTGGGTGGCCTTTGATTGGCCTTGGCCTTGATTTTGACTTAACGGTTAGTTTTACACTACACGAGGCCAAGTCTCTTTTGAAGTTAAGTCACAATCTTGGGCGGGTGATGAGGTAACCATGCTGACTCACACATAGCAATTGCAACCACAGGATTAATGAGGCAGCCGCAATCTCACGTTACACGTATTTTTGTATTTCATGAAAAATTCAGCCAACTGTCTGGAACAACCCTAACTAGATGTCGCAGGACCCATGTTTTTCAGCAGGGACAACATCACAGGTCGCCAAAATATGGAGCCGACGTAAGCCGTGTCCTATTAAACAAGCAATTTTTGTTGGTATCTGAAATCCCCTTTTCAGTAAATATCTCAGAAACGGGACGTCCTAGGCAAAAACTAATGAAATTTTGGTATCCCCCTAGAACAACTCCCCCCGGGGAGAAACGAACTCTATTTTGTGGGTGGCCTTTGATTGGCCTTGGCCTTGATTTTGACTTAATGGTTAGTTTTACACTACACGAAGCTAAGTCTCTTTTGAAGTCAAGTCACAATCTTGATCGGGTCATGTGGTAACCATGCTGACACACACATAGCAATTGCAACCACAGGATTAATGAGGCAGCCGCATTCTCACGTTACACGTATTTTTGTATTTCATGAAAAATTCAGCCAACTGTCTGGAACAACCCTAACTAGATGTCGCAGGACCCATGTTTTTCAGCAGGGACAACATCACAGGTCGCCAAAATATGGAGCCGACGTAAGCCGTGTCCTATTAAACAAGCAATTTTTGTTGGTATCTGAAATCCCCTTTTCAGTAAATATCTCTGAAACGGGACGTCCTAGGCAAAAACTAATGAAATTTTGGTATCCCCCTAGAACAACACCCCCCGGGGAGAAACGAACTCTATTTTGTGGATGGCCTTTGATTGGCCTTGGCCTTGATTTTGACTTAATGGTAAGTTTTACACTACACGAGGCCAAGTCTCTTTTGAAGTTAAGTCACAATCTTGGGCGGGTGATGAGGTAACCATGCTGACTCACACATAGCAATTGCAACCACAGGATTAATGAGGCAGCCGCAATCTCACGTTACACGTATTTTTGTATTTCATGAAAAATTCAGCCAACTGTCTGGAACAACCCTAACTAGATGTCGCAGGACCCATGTTTTTCAGCAGGGACAACATCACAGGTCGCCAAAATATGGAGCCGACGTAAGCCGTGTCCTATTAAACAAGCAATTTTTGTTGGTATCTGAAATCCCCTTTTCAGTAAATATCTCTGAAACGGGACGTCTTAGGCAAAAACTAATGAAATTTTGGTATCCCCCTAGAACAACACCCCCCCGGGGAGAAACGAACTCTATTTTGTGGGTGGCCTTTGATTGGCCTTGGCCTTGATTTTGACTTAACGGTTAGTTTTACACTACACGAGGCCAAGTCTCTTTTGAAGTTAAGTCACAATCTTGGGCGGGTGATGAGGTAACCATGCTGACTCACACATAGCAATTGCAACCACAGGATTAATGAGGCAGCCGCAATCTCACGTTACACGTATTTTTGTATTTCATGAAAAATTCAGCCAACTGTCTGGAACAACCCTAACTAGATGTCGCAGGACCCATGTTTTTCAGCAGGGACAACATCACAGGTCGCCAAAATATGGAGCCGACGTAAGCCGTGTCCTATTAAACAAGCAATTTTTGTTGGTATCTGAAATCCCCTTTTCAGTAAATATCTCAGAAACGGGACGTCCTAGGCAAAAACTAATGAAATTTTGGTATCCCCTAGAACAACACCCCCCGGGGAGAAACGAACTCTATTTTGTGGATGGCCTTTGATTGGCCTTGGCCTTGATTTTGACTTAATGGTTAGTTTTACACTACACGAGGCTAAGTCTCTTTTGAAGTCAAGTCACAATCTTGGGCGGGTGATGAGGTAACCATGCTGACTCACACATAGCAATTGCAACCACAGGATTAATGAGGCAGCCGCAATCTCACGTTACACGTATTTTTGTATTTCATGAAAAATTCAGCCAACTGTCTGGAACAACCCTAACTAGATGTCGCAGGACCCATGTTTTTCAGCAGGGACAACATCACAGGTCGCCAAAATATGGAGCCGACGTAAGCCGTGTCCTATTAAACAAGCAATTTTTGTTGGTATCTGAAATCCCCTTTTCAGTAAATATCTCTGAAACGGGACGTCCTAGGCAAAAACTAATGAAATTTTGGTATCCCCCTAGAACAACACCCCCCGGGGAGAAACGAACTCTATTTTGTGGGTGGCCTTTGATTGGCCTTGGCCTTGATTTTGACTTAACGGTTAGTTTTACACTACACGAGGCCAAGTCTCTTTTGAAGTTAAGTCACAATCTTGGGCGGGTGATGAGGTAACCATGCTGACACACACATAGCAATTGCGACCACAGGATTAATGAGGCAGCCGCAATCTCACGTTACACGTATTTTTGTATTTCATGAAAAATTCAGCCAACTGTCTGGAACAACCCTAACTAGATGTCGCAGGACCCATGTTTTTCAGCAGGGACAACATCACAGGTCGCCAAAATATGGAGCCGACGTAAGCCGTGTCCTATTAAACAAGCAATTTTTGTTGGTATCTGAAATCCCCTTTTCAGTAAATATCTCTGAAACGGGACGTCCTAGGCAAAAACTAATGAAATTTTGGTATCCCCCTAGAACAACACCCCCCGGGGAGAAACGAACTCTATTTTGTGGGTGGCCTTTGATTGGCCTTGGCCTTGATTTTGACTTAATGGTTAGTTTTACACTATACGAGGCTAAGTCTCTTTTGAAGTCAAGTCACAATCTTGATCGGGTCATGTGGTAACCATGCTGACACACACATAGCAATTGCGACCACAGGATTAATGAGGCAGCCGCAATCTCGCGTTACACGTATTTTTGTATTTCATGAAAAATTCAGCCAACTGTCTGGAACAACCCTAACTAGATGTCGCAGGACCCATGTTTTTCAGCAGGGACAACATCACAGGTCGCCAAAATATGGAGCCGACGTAAGCCGTGTCCTATTAAACAAGCAATTTTTGTTGGTATCTGAAATCCCCTTTTCAGTAAATATCTCTGAAACGGGACGTCCTAGGCAAAAACTAATGAAATTTTGGTATCCCCCTAGAACAACACCCCCCGGGGAAAAACGAACTCTATTTATGTGGGTGGCCTTTGATTGGCCTTGGCCTTGATTTTGACTTAATGGTTAGTTTTACACTACACGAGGCTAAGTCTCTTTTGAAGTCAAGTCACAATCTTGATCGGGTCATGTGGTAACCATGCTGACACACACATAGCAATTGCGACCACAGGATTAATGAGGCAGCCGCAATCTCACGTTACACGTATTTTTGTATTTCATGAAAAATTCAGCCAATTGTCTGGAACAACCCTAACTAGATGTCGCAGGACCCATGTTTTTCAGCAGGGACAACGACAACATCACAGGTCGCCAAAATATGGAGCCGACGTAAGCCGTGTCCTATTAAACAAGCAATTTTTGTTGGTATCTGAAGTCCCCTTTTCAGTAAATATCTCTGAAACGGGACGTCCTAGGCAAAAACTAATGAAATTTTGGTATCCCCCTAGAACAACACCCCCCGGGGAGAAACGAACTCTATTTTGTGGATGACCTTTCATTGGACTTGGCCTTGATTTTGACCAAATGGCTAGGTTTACACTACACGAGGCCATGTTTCCTTTAAAGTCCAGATCCAGACATTGTCTTGGCCGAGTCATGTAAGAACCATGTTGGTCGGTGTCTGAGGTAGTCCTATATGTATTTCATGAAAATTTGGGCAACTATCTGAAAACATCCCTTAACATGATAACCCAGGGAGCAGGTTCTTCAGCAATCTCAGCCTCACAGGTCGCTAAAGCCGTACCTACCTATCCTATTTAAAAAGCATTTTTGTTGGTTTTAAAAAAACCCTTTTTAAAATATCAGGAAATGGCTAGGTTTACACTACATGAGGCCATGTTTCCTTTAAAGTCCAGACATTGTCTTGGTCGAGTCATGTGAGAACCATGTCGATAGGTGTCTAGCTAGATAGCTACCTAGTCCTATGAGCATTTTATGAAAAAGTCTGTCAGCTATCTCAAACATCCCTTATTAAGATAACCCAGGAGGAAGCAGGATCTTCAGCAATCAAAGCCTAACAGGTCGCCAAAATAATATAGAGCCGACGAAAACCGTGACCGGCACAATTTTAGTTGGTAGGTACCTATCAGAAATCCGGTTTTCAGTGTATATCTCTGAAACGGGACGTCCTTGGTAAAAAATAATGAAATGTTGGTATCCGCCTTGTACAAACACCCCCCGGGGAGAAAGGTAGGTAGGTACCTACTCTATTTTGTGGATGATGATCCTTTTGATTGACCTTGGTAATTTTACACACGGCTGTTTCTTTTGATTCGGGAGAATGTGCTTTATTTTATGTATGGCCTTTTGTTGACCTTGACCTCGATTTAGACATTTTAGGAGAAAATTTTACTGCTTTCATTATTGTTTGAGAGTGAAATTAGGGCATGCCTAAGAAATAGGTACCTACTTACCTACCTACCTAACAATTATAGTCATCTCGGTTCGTATAAGATAGGTAGGCCACGAGCTTTTCTAATTCAATGGCCGCAGGCAATATAATTATTCTAAAAAGGACCCAGGTACAGACGCCAGCACATCAAGTTACCCCAATGTGTCCAATTTCTTTGATTGTTTTTCAACTTTATGTCAAACAGAATAAGGTTCATATTCAAGTGGGAAAATTTGACACCTTGGGGTAACTTGATGTGCTGTCGTCTGTGTCTGTGTATACTTAATTAAGTGCAACGGCGGATCTAGGGGGTGGGTCATGGGGGTCATGACCCCCCCCTGAGCTGGTTCCAGGACTTAGGTGGACCACTAATTGAACATAATGATTTTATTTATATATTTTGTCACCATACAGATTTTATGTAACTACATACCTGCCTTCAATTTTTAATTAATTTAATATAATAACTTTGTATGGTGGCAAATGTTTGGGAACGAACGCATCGAAAACTTGAATTTTACCGCGCCACACTTGCGCGCGCTTGTCGACTACGTAACGGGTAGCAAGACTTAACCTCAATCGGACCCTTACCGCAGTCGATTTCTGATCTTATTTTAAACTAGCTTCTGCCCGCGACTTCGTACGCGGATCCTGTTGCTTAAGTCAGCGACAATGGGGTCGTCAAAATCGAAGATCTGAAACGTCTGATGTCGAATTTCACCATTTTTATCTCTTTTACTTTAGGTGTTCGATTTTCCAAAATAAATAATAGCCTATATAATGCGTGACGTTCACGATCAGCGGTCAGTCGCGCATCTCCTTTCCCCATCCCCACTTATCTCTAGAGTCGATGCGTATATACGCTGAAAACTCAAACGTCATGCTCCGTGAATGTCTCCAACTCATGAGACAGTGCATGATGTTCACGATCAGCGGTCAGTCGCGCACATATTCTTCACTGGTCTCTAGAGACCTGGATATAGATGCGTAAATACGCTGAGAATGCAGGCGTGCTTCGCGATCCCAAGAAGTTTCCGCGGAGCGAGTTACAGCCTCATGTTCTCGAACAGCATCAAGTCTCTCCTAACGCTCTTCGGTAGATTGTTGGGATCTTATGATCTTTAATCATTTAGCATCTTTGGAACATTGGGAAATATTTGACCTCTTTCTAGGCATGGTTATAGTTTTATTGTGATGATACCTGATCAATTAAAATCTAAGTGGCTGCACCCCTGCGTTACCGGGTAGGCAACCATGTAACAAAGATAATAAATGGAAAAGGAAATTAAACACTCAAATAACATAAGCCCGAAGGCATATATAAACGATAAAAAAAAATAGGAGATTTGGCCAGTAGAGTCTAATTTTCAATGATATAGGTTCCATCGTCATCGGAAATCAGTCCTGAACTGTTCCCACCTTCACCGCGTGGAGGTAATTATGTTATTTTGTAATTATGCAATGAAATTAGTGATAGCTTTAATTTTTATACCAAATGTTACTGATCTTCGATTTTTATGAGTCAACAGGAAATGCCTATCAGACCGAACAACTTTTGCTAAGACGTCATTCCTATGTGAGTTATAGTGTAGCTGGGCTCTTGGAGTTCCACAACAGGTGTTCCAGATCTTCAAATTTATTCTCTCATCAGAAAATACTTATCACGTGGAACAATTTTTGCTATGGTTCCATTTCTGTATCTCCTATTAGTTTAGCTGGTCTGTTGCGGTTCTGCATCAGATGTTCCGGATCTTCAAATTTATTCTCTCAGCAAAAAATGCTCATCACGTGGAACAATTTTTGCTATGGGACCTTCGATCAATAATAGCACTAGATGTCGGGTCGGCGTCAAAAATCCGTCTCGGTAAATATAAGCTCAATAGAAACCGGGGTTGGTATTTTGTTTTGTTTGCTTGAAACACGGCCAATGTAAACACGTCCCACAATGACGCAATGTGCATTCAACAGTTGCAAAAATAATCCCCGAAAACGTAATTATTCGACTGGAGTATTTTACTTTCAGTAAGGACATGAAGAATCAGTTATATTTTAAGCTATAATTTAACAAATAATATCATTTTTTTAACAAAATTACCGATTTTAAACCACCGCTACAAATGTTTGACCAATGCTCGCCAACATTTGCACAAACTTTTGTTTAACTGAACAGCAAATGTATGGAGTAGATTTGTATTGTAATCATTTTTAATAATTTGTTACTAATACTTAAAAATTTGTTGGTTAAATTCGGTTAATGCTACTTTAGTTTTGTTTCGTTCATTATTGGCCACCGACTTTCGAAACTGGAGTTATTTTTCACCTGGCGGTGTTTTTTTAAGAAGGTTTATTATTTGTAAAAAAGTTTTTGTTTCGCCATTTTTAGTTTCTTCGTGTGTCAAGAAAGTCTTTCAAAACTTCAAAGAATCATTGAAATCGCTTAACAATATTGCTAAAGAAGTTCTATCTAAACATTAATCTGTACATCTCTGCCGGGCCCCTTTTATTTATTTATTTATTTATTTATTTATTTATAGTTACTTAATACGGTACAACACCAATTACACTAAGTAACATAGAGACAATTACAATTACGAAAAAAAAAGTTATAAAAGAAATTCAAAAATAAATAAAACTAACATGGAACAGAGGACTCCCTGGCATACTTACTCTCACAGAACACCAGGCATACACGCATTAGTTTAATCCATTCATCCGCAAACACATCACAATCAGGGTTGGCAGCAAGAAGGGCATTCAGCACCTATAGAATACGACAAATTGGGGATTCCGCTCTGGCTACGGTTTTGGCTGGCAGTTGCGCAAACAGGTTGTGCCGACGGCTCTGACGGTGGTTTATGTATTTGTCGGGCACAAATAGTCGACAGAAAAGACCATGGAGTTCAGGACAGTCGATACGTCCCCGTAGGGTTTTGCAGGCTATAGTGAGTTGATCAAAACCTCTCCTCACCTCCAGCGAGTTAAAGCCTAACGTCCCTAAAAGATAGTTTAGGTAGGATACATGTAGGGAAAGAAGTAGTATATCTTTTGGAAGAGGCATCTAAGGAATGTTTTTTGTACCTTTTCCAGCATCAGTGTTTGGGTCGCGTTATAGGGGTGCCAAACACAAGCACTTGTCTCCAGCTTGCTTCGTACCAAAGCCGCGTACAACAGCATAACCACATTAGGATTGCGAAAGTCTCGAGAATTACGTAAGACAAATCCTAAGCGCCTAAAAGATTCCTTCGCAAGTGTAGAGACGTGGTCTCGAAAAGTCAAACACCGGTCAAAAGTCACTCCCAAATTCTTTATGGGTAACTATATAAATTCTTTATGGCTAACACGGGTAATAGCGTGGCCACCCAAATTGTAGTTATAACGAATTGGCCGCAACCCTCTACCATAGGTCATAACAAAGCACTTGCTTGTATTGAACAGTAGTTTGTTCGCAATGCTCCACACATGGATGGCGTCGATGTCTCTTTGTAGGAGTTTTCAGTCCTCCTCCGTTCGGATTTGTGCGACCAGCTTAAGGTCGTCAGCATATAGCAGGCATTTGGCAAACTTAACCTTGGAAATGAGGTCATTGATCGCGATCAGAAATAGAAGCGGCCCTAACACTGATCCTTGACTTACTGCCGTAAGGTCCCGTCGCAGAGCACTAAATTCCGCGTATAAAAGATCACATCGTGAAACTGTCCATTTATGATGGAGTTTGACTTAACGCTTAGTATCATTAATAAAATAACCAGGCGTAATGTTATGTTATGCAAATATAAGAACTCTGCATAGACATCTTACTGTAGCAATCGCGAACAATTTGCTGTTATGTCTTGAAGAGTTCCGTCGCCTGTCTTTTTCATCAGTTTTTTTTACAAAATGTTACTTTCTAAATGAAAATGCTTGATTTGTTACTAAAAATGTAAAAATCGGTACGTGTGTTTATTATTATATATATTTTTTGAGGAGTTCCCTCAATTCCTCAAGGGCCCCTCATTAGATGTGAGTTTTTATACAAATGGGACCAATCTGTTTATATACCCTATCAAATAAAAAAAGAATTTTGAAAATCGTCTTTAAATGACGGAATACTGAGGTCACAAAACCTAAAAAAAAATACAACCGAATTCATAACCTCCTCCTTTTTTAGAAGTCGGTTAAAATAATTTGATTTCATTCAATCTGCTCCCCGTGGTTTAACCCGCGTAAACCAGGAGTAGTTAAAAGTAGCCTTAGCCTATGTGTTAATCCAGGATATAAGCTACTTACATACTAAATTTCATCCAAATCTGTTCAGCCGTTTGAGCGTGAAAAAGTAACAAACATACAAACACACACTCTCACACTCACACTCAGAAACTTATGCCTTTATAATATTAATGTGAAAACTTCTAAATCGCATGCAAAAGTAGACGCATTAATTTTTTTGTGGGTTGATTTGATTATAATGAGCCAACCCGCAGACAATTAATAGCAATGTCTTAATAAAATAACTATTGTACTAATTTAGGCCTACTACTTTTTTAATATGGGTCAAATGTAATTATTTGCTACCATTGTTAAACAAACCTTCGCTCGCATAAGAAATATAAATGATTATTCTGCAACTCTACGTCTCCATTCTTACTGTGTTCTGAGCATTGAAATGTCATACCAAGAACTACGTCTAGTTCCAAAATAGAGTAAAGACGAAATTGTGAACAAAACGTTTTTAACCTTATTTTCTAGGCTTTAAGTTTCATTTTAGAAAAAATATTTTTGTACTTATCATAAAAATGGCTTTTATTTTTAAGTCACTTTTCAAATTTATTCTTTTTACTTTTCTCCGACGACAGAAGGACATAGGCATAAATGTTTTGCAATTGTAATTAAACTTTATGCTTGAGTGTCAAGGTTTATAATGAACTGAACTTGATAATATTATAAAACATTTTTCTATATTCGTAGTAAGAAATGCAATTGTTTATGCGTGTCTAAACGTGGACACTTTTGCGAGGTATTTTTGTTCCTGATCTTGTATCTAGTACTATTATTGATCGAAGTATGGGACCATTTTTGTATCTCCTATAGTTTAGCTGGTCTGTTGCGGTTCTGCATCAGGTGTTCCGGATCTTCAAATTTATTCTCTCAGCAGAAAATGCTCATCACGTGGAACAATTTTTGCTATGGGACCATTTTTGTATCGCCTATAGTTTAGCTGGTCTGTTGCGGTTCTGCATCAGGTGTTCCGGATCTTCAAATTTATTCTCTCAGCAGAAAATGCTCATCACGTGGAACAAATTTTGCTATGGGACCATTTTTGTATCGCCTATAGTTTAGCTGGTCTGTTGCGGTTCTGCATCAGGTGTTCCAGTTTCCAAGATAAATTATAGCCTATGTGTTGCCCAGACTTAATATCTATACAACAAAAAAAAAATCATTCAAATCCGTCCAGTAGTTCCGAAGATTAGCGTGTGCAAACAAACAGACAAACAGACAAACAGACAGACTTTTTTTTTTGGATTCGTGCTCTATTACTGTTTCTAAACCCCCCTCAATTATTATTTTTTAAATATATTCAATGTACAGACACAGTTTTTTTACAGTCTTATTATATGTATAGATTATATGTATAGATGTATAGATTGTGACATCGATATGTATCCTAATATATGATTTTTTTTATGTATTATGGCTACACTAGCGATGTAGTGTGTCAGTGTAGCGACAGCAGAAAGGTCTTTCTCTACATTGCGCAGAATTAAATCGTGGCTAAGATTTTCAATAGTTGAAGATCGCCATACCGGACTGGCACTTCTCCACGTTCATAAAAACGTACCCATTGACGTAAATGACGTAATAGTGCGAGAGCCGGCTGCAGAAATACCTACCTCATAAGATACCCCAATAAGCTGTATTTAGATCGTTAACCGACACTGAAACACGTAAAAAAAATCAGGTCTGCCAGAGCCAATCCTGCCGGGTCATAGAAATAATTGATATTTTTTGACGTAATTTTTTAGTAAAAATTACCTCATAAGATACCCGAATGAAAGTGCTGGCAGCAGTTAACCATTGATTAGTTATGTAAAAAAAAGTTGGTCTGCCATTGCGCAGCCTGCCGAAAGTACTTGGCAGACCTCTTTAAAATGCCCTTCTGACACACTAAACCTACCTCATCGAGTACCCGGATGGGACCAACGCTAAATAATAACCAATATGCCCCTGATAATGGATCAAAAGGTCTGCCAGGTCTAAGCTTGCCGAAACTTAGTGTTTAAAGCGTTTGAAGTTGATATGGAGCATAATTTCACCTGTAGTCAAAATAACATTATTTTGTTTCTAAATTTATACAAATTTATGAATATTAAATATTTTTTATCAAAACATTGAATAAAACAACAAGTGTAGAGATAATAGATGTATATTCAAAATTTAGCACAATCACTACGAGTTCAATAACATGCTTACAATTTATATACAACTATCAAAACTTAGTTTAAGTTGGCATTACAGTTACCTGAATTCTGTATTTATATGTGGGTTTAGGGAACTAAGTAGACTTTTGAGTGTAGAACCTGTTATTGCGTAAATCATCGAAGGAACAGCTAACGCCTAACCAAACTGACCACCCCCAGGATCTCTCAAAATCCAAGTTTAAACAATAATGGTTAGGTTGACTAGCCATTTACTGTCAATATCTGAGTAGGTGCGATAACTATCTTAATTCAAAAATTACAAGCCATTAAATAACTAGCTACAAATGCTACAATGATGGTGAAATGACAGCAAGAACTATTATTAAAAATATAAAGATGCAAAAAAAATTAAAATCAGTCAGATTGAACTGTACTAATGTAAATCAGTAAAAGTTTGTACAAAAATAAAATTATAACTTAACGTAGAATCTCAAATTAATAAAAATCCCTTCATCACTTGAACTGTCATATGACTTATCAATATCGTCGTCCTCTGAATCATTAATTATAATAGACTCTACACTGAGTGGTGTTGGCTCACCTTCATACCATAGAGGTTCTAGGCGATTGTTATTCAAATCCCACCCGTATTTTTTGGTATTTAATTTTATCCATTTATTTGAACATGCGTTTTGCCACATAGCGTTTACGAAAACCGTTCGCAATATTTTTTGTTTTATAACCTTTTTACATGGCGGCATTCTACATGAACTATAATTCCTATTTTTTTCAACAAGGGACCTTTTAATTTTTTGCTTGCGTATGTTTTATTAAAGATAACGTATCTGGCAGCATTAGTATTTGTAAAGTTTTTATTTCCATACATTTCGCAACTAAAATTATGAATCAAATCAACTACTTCTGTATCATTCTCGTATACAATATTCTCGTCTTATTTATTGAAAGCTTCCTGGTAGATGGGATTCTGTTTTAACACCTGGAAAGGTTTAGATTTACCTTTATTGTGAAAAACAGCTGAAGTATCTGTCAAAAATTAAATGAATTTCATCAGCTTCTATGGTGCAAATTTATTGTAATATCATTTCGGAAAGTTTTTTAAATGTGCTGGGAATTGAGGATGGTCTCAAAACGGTTGCGATCATGAAGAATCAGATACTCGAATACTTTTTCATGCATATAGAAAAAGACGCAACTAAAGTATCCATTTTAGCATCTGACACAGATATTTTAGTCGGTGTTTTAGCACACGCCTACCCACTGAAACCAAATATTTGGTTACTTTCGGGCGGATTATCAAGAGCCAAAGATCCAAATGCTATTAAATTGTACCCATTTATCAAAAACACTAGGTGAAACGTTGTGTCGTTCTTTACCAGCATTTCATGCATACACTGGTTGTGATTACACCGCTGTTTTTCACAATAAAGGTAAATCGAAACCTTTCCAGGTGTTAAAACAGAATCCCATCTACCAGGAAGTTTTCAATTAATAAGACGAGAATTTTTTAAACGAGAATGATACAGAAGTAGAAATGTATGGAAATAAAAACTTTACAAATACTAACGCTGCCAGATACGTTATCTATATCTATATAATATAATAAATATAATAAGACAGTAAAAAAACTGTGTCTGTACATTGACTATATTTAAATAATAATAATTGAGGGGGGTTTAGAAACAGTAATAGAGCACGAATAAAAAAAAAAACTGTCTGTATGTCTGTTTGTCTGTTTGTCTGTTTGTTTGTACACGCTCATCTTCGGAACTACTGGACGGATTTAAATGCACCACAACAGACCAGGTAAACTATAGGAGATACAAAAATGGTACCATAGCAAAAATTGTTCCACGTGATGAGCATTTTCTGCTGACAGAATAAATTTGAAGATCCAGAGCACCTGTTGTGGAACTCCAAGAGCCCAGCTACACCATAACTCACATAGGAATGACGTCTTAGCAAAAGTTGTTCGGTCTGATAGGCATTTCCTGTTGACTTATAAAAATCGAAGATCAGAAACATTTGATACAGAAATTAAAGCTATCACTAATTTCATTGCATAATTATAAAATAACATAAGTACCTCCACGCGGTGAAGGCGGGAACAGTTCAGGACAGATTTCCGATGACGATCGTATATCGTTGAAAATTAGACTCTACTGGCTAAAACTCCCATTTTTTTTTAACGTATAAATATGCCTTTCGGGCTTATGTTATTTGAGTGTTTAATTTCCTTTTCCATTTATCTTCGTTACATGGTAGCCTACCTGGTAACGCAGGGGAGCAGCCACTTAGATTTTAATTGATCAGGTATCATCACAATAAAACTATAACCATGCCTAGAAAGAGGTCAAATCTTTCCCAATGTTCCAAAGGTGCTAAATGATTAAAGACCATAATATCCCAACAATCTACCGAAGAACGTTAGGAGAGACTTGATGCTGTTCGAGAACATGAGGCTGCAACTCGCTCCGTGGAAACTTCTTGGGATCGCGAAGCACGCCTGCATTCTCAGCGTATTTACGCATCTAAATTCAGGTCTCTAGACACCAGTGAAGAATATGTGCGCGACTGACCGCTGATCGTGAACATCATGCAGTTTCTCGCGAGTTGGAGACGTTCACAGAAAAAGCATGACGCTTGAGTTTTCAGCGTATATACGCATTGACTCTAGAGATAAGTGGGGGAAGGAAATGCGCGACTGACCGCTGATCGTGAACGTCACGCAACACGCACAATATAGGCTATAATTTATTTTGGAAAATGGAACACCTAAACTAAAAGAGATATAAAAATGGTGCCATTGCAAAAACTATTCCACGTGAAGAGTGTTTTCTGCTGTGAGACTAAATTTGAAGATTTGGAGCACCTGTAAGGGAACTCCAAAGCCCAGAGACAATATAACATATACATAATAGAAATGGCGTCTTAGCAAAATTTGTTAAGTCTGATGGCATTTCCTGTTGACCAATAAAAATAAAAAATCTGGAACGTCTTGAATCGTCTCGCGCATCCCATTGATTTCCCGTCCCCGGGCTTTTAGAATTCGACACAAGACGTTTCAGATCTTCGATTTTGACGACCCCGTTGTTGCTGGCATAAGCAACAGGATTCGCGTACGAAGTCGCGGACAGAAGCTAGTCTTTAATAAAACAACGCAAGCAAAAAATTAAAAGGTCCCTTGTTGAAAAAAATAGGAATTATAGTTCATGTAGAATGCCGCCATGTAAAAAGGTTATAAAACAAAAAATATTGCGAACGGTTTTCGTAAACGCTATGTGGCAAAACGCATGTTCAAATAAATGGATAAAATTAAATACCAAAAAATACGGGTGGGATTTGAATAACAATCGCCTAGAACCTCTATGGTATGAAGGTGAGCCAACACCACTCAGTGTAGAGTCTATTATAATTAATGATTCAGAGGACGACGATATTGATAAGTCATATGACAGTTCAAGTGATGAAGGGATTTTTATTAATTTGAGATTCTACGTTAAGTTATAATTTTATTTTTGTACAAACTTTTACTGATTTACATTAATTAGTACAGTTCAATCTGACTGATTTTAATTTTTTTTGCATCTTTATATTTTTAATAATAGTTCTTGCTGTCATTTCACCATCATTGTAGCTAGTTATTTAATGGCTTGTAATTTTTGAATTAAGATAGTTATCGTACCTACTCAGATATTGACAGTAAATGGCTAGTTAACCTAACCATTATTGTTTAAACTTGGATTTTGAGAGATCCTGGGGGTGGTCAGTTTGGTTAGGCGTTAGCTGTTCCTTCGATGATTTACGCAATAACAGGTTCTACACTCAAAAGTCTACTTAGTTCCCTAAACCCACATATAAATACAGAATTCAGGTAACTGTAATGCCAACTTAAACTAAGTTTTGATAGTTGTATATAAATTGTAAGCATGTTATTGAACTCGTAGTGATTGTGCTAAATTTTGAATATACATCTATTATCTCTACACTTGTTGTTTTATTCAATGTTTTGATAAAAAATATTTAATATTCATAAATTTGTATAAATTTAGAAACAAAATAATGTTATTTTGACTACAGGTGAAATTATGCTCCATATCAACTTCAAACGCTTTAAACACTAAGTTTCGGCAAGCTTAGACCTGGCAGACCTTTTGATCCATTATCAGGGGCATATTGGTTATTATTTAGCGTTGGTCCCATCCGGGTACTCGATGAGGTAGGTTTAGTGTGTCAGAAGGGCATTTTAAAGAGGTCTGCCAAGTACTTTCGGCAGGCTGCGCAATGGCAGACCAACTTTTTTTTACATAACTAATCAATGGTTAACTGCTGCCAGCACTTTCATTCGGGTATCTTATGAGGTAATTTTTACTAAAAAATTACGTCAAAAAATATCAATTATTTCTATGACCCGGCAGGATTGGCTCTGGCAGACCTGATTTTTTTTACGTGTTTCAGTGTCGGTTAACGATCTAAATACAGCTTATTGGGGTATCTTATGAGGTAGGTATTTCTGCAGCCGGCTCTCGCACTATAATAACGGGTTTCGGGAGAAGATGTAAAAGAAAAACTTTTTTACAAAAAATAAAACCGACTTCAAAAATAACACTAAACGGTGTAAAATAACTCTAAATTAGGAAGTCTGTGGCTTTGGTACTTTTGTCTTATTCTTGATGTGTCACCGACTTCCGAATTTAGAGTTATTTTACACCGTTTAGTGTTATTTTTGAAGTCGGTTTTATTTTTTGTAAAAAAGTTTTTTATTTTTCCATTTTTAGTTGTTCCCATACAAACATTTGCCATGAATTCATTTTATATTGTTAATTGTTAACAATACATGTCATTATAATAGGGTTATCCACCTAACCCTAAAAAATGAAACTTAACATACCTAACTGTCGAAATCTAGGTATATTGAACACATCTGCCTACCCCTCTGAGCATACAGGCTTGATGATACGTCATGATGTTGTATAAACAATAAACATCCAAGCGATTCCAGCAATCACGATAGATTTGCCGTCTATTTTTGAAGAGTTCCGTTGTATATCTCCGAAGATCAGCACCAGATCTTCACCAAATTAAAATGGGACCACCTCAGGAGTCTACTCTTTTAAACAAAAAAAGAATTTTGAGAATCGGTCCACAAATGGCGGAGAAATCAGGTAACATACATAAAAAAAAAAAAAAAAAATACATACACACGAACATAGAACCTCCTCCTTTTTTTTGAAGTCGGTTAAAAAATTGATTTTGTTTTTGAAATATATGTATTTTGTCTGTTTCTATTTTGTTTGTAGGAAACCCTTGTCGTACCACCTGTAAGAGGTGACCTCTTCACTTTTGCGGAGTTTTGCGTTATACTCTACGCTCGACATACCTCTAGCTGTTATGACAAATCATTCACCACGGTTATGGAATATAAATAATGTGACTCAGGTTGGCTGGACAAATCTTCAAAATAGCTCGCATTTAACTAGGTCAATAGGGCACTTTATGTGACGGCTAAACACCCTTATTTCAGAATTTGTGACGCTATACAGAATCTTAGATAATCGATCGAAAACGTGTCCAGCCAGCTTGAAAAACGGAAGTGATTTTGACGACTTTTTGCATATCAACGGGGCATCACATAAATTTGTGACAGGCATCGAGCTAAAAGTTTTGTGATACGTACAGTGGTTTAGTAGAAACATGCAAAAATCTGTGTACAGCCAGCTTGAATTTACGTACAAAACTTTTGGCCAGCACTTCTGAATCACAATAACGGGAGCTTTTTCGAATATGGTTCCTTTACTAACATTTGGTGACGCAATGTGTGACAGTAATAACGTTTGATTTATGGCGTCACGTGTAAGAGTTTACGAGACCTAGTAAATAAATAGTAAATGCGAGCTATTTTGAAGATTTGTCTAGCCAACCTTGAGTCACATTATAAATAGGGTGCCTCATTCCGTAAGTGGTAGTGCTTCTCTGGATGTCTTCAAGAGGAGATTGCAATTATTATGCATGTGTATATGTACAAGTTAGTGTTAAGTTTTTTAAGTGTACAAAAAAATAAATATTTTGAAGTACAGTAGGTACTTACGTACATTAATAAAATGTCTACATTTTACTTGTATCTATTGTTATCAAAATTAAATTATAAGTTCTTGACTTGACCACGACTATGTGACCCCCCCCTAGCGCCAAAGCTGGATCCGCCCTTGATTAAGTGGACCTCGGGACAAAAAAATACCCATGGTACACCCAGGTGAACTAACATAGGTGGACCACGGGCAACTCCCAGAAATATCTTCTTCTTATATATAAAATTCTCGTGTCACAATGTTCGTTCCCATACTCCTTCGAAACGGCTTGACCGATCCTCATGAAATTTTTTATGCATATTCAGTAAGCCTGAGAATCGGCTACTATCTATTTTTCTAACCTGTAAGTGATAAGGGGTGTTCACCCTAAAATTTTTTTTTGTATTTTTTTGATAATTTTATTTTTTTTATTATGTGGCATCAAAAAATACATACAACTCTTGCACTTTTTATCACCAACCTTTGCTTTTTAATAGTCATAGCAGAACTTTTAATGACTTTTTGAAATATCACGAGGAGAGGGAAGAGGGAGGAGAGGGGGAGGGGAGTTTGAGTGGGAAGCGTGAGAGGGGAGGGAGGGGCGGGGGAGGGGCAGGGGCAGCGGGAGGGAGGGGGAGGGGAGTGGGGAGGGAAGGGTAGGAGAGTGGGGGAGGGGTTGGGAGTGGGAGGTCAGGACAAAGGGAGGGAGTGGAGGAGGGAATGAGAGGGGTAGGAGAGGGGAGGGGTGGGGAAGGGTGAAGTGAGGGGTGAGGGGTGAGGGGAGGGGCGTGGGAGTTGTGGGGGAGAGGAGTTGATAAAAAATGCTATGCAATAGCTTTACTGCGGCAGTCTCCGAGTGCCACACGTCATTTTCTCTTTTTCTAACCATTCAATCGCAATGTGCCACAGCGAAGCATGGCAGGGTACTGCTAGTTGTAATATAATTATCTTTTGTTTTATACAGGTTAGTACCTAGGTACTGTTACAGTTTATCTTTGTTTGTAATTATTATGATAATATTAACTCACTCATGGGTTAATTAAATTAGGGTAGGTACTTATTGACACACAACAACAATATTATGGAAGTTATTTATTAGCATTACACACACAGTTTCGCCATTACCTAAGTATATACTAAATTGAAGATATATTTTATGAGATATAGTTGTTGATAGTGGGCATAAAACACATTGATGTTGATGAATTAACAAAGAAGTTTTTCTATCTTCTCATTGCTGGTTTCCATTGTTTCCTCAACATCAATAGCTGTTTTATCGGCTTCATCTTCAGTCAGATCAATATTTTCTGCCACATCTACATTTTTAAACTTCTTTATACATTTAACATTAATTGTAACTTCAGGCGCAGTTGGCAATGTAGGTGGTCTGACAAAAACAGAATCTGTTCTTGGTACTTGTGATTCAGTACTTTTAGGCAGTTCATTAGATAAGATCATTGGCCAAGTGAACAACACATAGAAGCGTTCAAGAGCCTGTTCTAAAAGCTCTTTCAATAAGAAGTTCCGCCTGCACAGCACATGCAGGTTTATAGATTCACTGTAGGGACTGGTTTCCACCACACATGCCATTATTGTTTTGGCACCAGTAATAGTCGCCAGTTGAGGAGGTAACACAAAGTTCCGTTGGGGAAACGTATGTAACATTTGTATGCCTTGAAAAAGCTTAGGCCTTCCCCAAACATTAGGAGGTTCTGTAACCGGTTCAACTGGTTTAGTGGCCTTCCGAGAATAGGATTTCACTCTAACTAAAGAAACATCTTGATTACTATCTCCTAGATGCGGATAATCATCTTTGATGTCACTGTTTAAATAAGTTTCTTCATCTAGAGCACTATTTAAAAATATTATATTTTTGCGCAGGTTTGTAATATTTAAGTCGACAACTGATACAACATGGTCAGGGCCTAAAATTAAATGATTCTCAGGACTGCTTTTCTTCAAATCTGCTTCCATTTCTTTAAGTAGAGAGTTAACAAGTAACACAACAAGAGCATCATTTAATTCTTTGTGTGAAGATTCTTCAGTGATTCTCTTTTTCTTAACACTTGTTTGGACAGATGAAACTAAAGAATTTTTCAAATTCTCTACTGCATCATTTAGGTTCTCACTGGCTTGCCCATGATTCAAACGTCGCGCGCCTCGCCTTGGTGCATGTTCCAAATCTAAGTTAGGATGTTTCTTCATCCATTTAACTAAGGTAATATATCTAGATCTGATCTTTGTTCTGTTTCTGCCTGGAAAATATTGGGTAGCTGTTGAAAAGTTCATGTTAGGTTCTTGGTTTGTCATCAATTGAACAAGTTTCTTATCATCTTCAACAGTCCATACTGTCGACACTCTCATTTTGCTCAAGACTTGATATCTGGCACGTATCTGGACCATAGATCGACCAGGTAAATAACTAGTCATCCTTCTAAAATTAGTTCCAAATCTTTCCAAACAGTTAAGAATAACGGAATCTTCCTCAGGGAGAAACCTGCCTTTCCTTTGTTCTATTAGTCTCATATATTTATTATAGATTTGGATTTTGGTTCGGTTTTCCATTGCTGCAGCTATCTTTCCCCATGGAATGTAAAAGTCTTCTTTAAAATATTCTATCAATCTTTTAAGGTATGTTATCTCTTCCATAGTCCATTTCTTTCCAGTAAAAGTGTTGGTCATATTTGTCCGATAGTAGACAAAACACTGATATGCAGTCCTGCCAGTATTTAGTTTGAGAGCAATAGTCTCCCAATCTTGTTTTTGATTTTGGCAAGCAATTTTCTGTAATGTGCGGTGTTCAGCATTACTCCAACTATTTTTGTTGATTGAAGGGTGAAAGAACAACTTCCAGAGGGATCGGTACTCATTTGCTGTGTGCCTTCTGTTGAGCTTGTTAGTCAACATGTCCCAATCATACTCCTGGTCAATGGGAAGAGCTACTTTACTCAATGGCAACTTGTTTACTTTATCAATTTCCTTTCTAATAGCCATTATTTCCCTTTCCACTTTACTGCTTGATTTATCTGAACGTTTTAAGGCAGTAATTTTAGCATGTAGCTCATTTTTCTTAATATCAATTGACATTTTGTGGATCATACTAATCAATTGGGATTTGTCTCTAACTGTCCAGCCTGGTGCTGAAATGACTAAGGAGAAGTCGTACATCTGAGATTTTGCCATTTTAGCATCATCATTATCTGGAGCGGGGAAGTTCTGTTTATCCCTAAAGTAGGGCCTACCACAACTGATGTAGCGGAAAGTTTCATTTTTATCGTGCTGTACTCCAGAATGAGTTTGAACCACATGCAGTTTCTGACGGCACTCATGCAGCCGAGAAGCAAGGACTCTCTCCAGTCTCTTCATCTTTTCATCTAATAACTTATTGGCCGACAACGCCAGATCTATTTGAGCTAGAGCTGCTGATGACTTACTGGTATTTTTAACAACAGTGCGAGTTCGTTGGGTCATTGAGTAGCGTGGAGAAGGTTGACTGGGCGGCAACCCCTCACCGAGTAAGTCATCGTCTACGATCAGTCCATTAAGCTGCTTCCTTTTTTGGAGATCTAGCAGTAAATCCTCATCGCTGTCGACTTCCGAATCAGTCTCAGAATCCAACTCGATATCATCAATATCCATGGTGCTTCTATTCTCTTTCCTGATATTTTAATGAATATATTATAATATTTTACACTCTCACTCAAGGGATTAATTCGTGAACTCTACTCTGGATCCTAAATAGTTAGTTCTACATTAAAGATTTCATGGTCATAAACGGTAGGGCGGTACAAAGTAGGGAGTACAAAACTATTGATTTATTGAGTTTGTGACAGTCACAATACAACCGATAAGACGCCAATCTGTCTATGCTAGTTAGTTAGAAATCAGTAAACCTAACCTAACACTAGATTTTAGAACAAATAATTTATTATTCATTTAATTTATAATTTCACTAATCAACAACTCAAGAGTAGTCAAGAGTCACAGACAGACAGACAACCAGTGTTGCCGCTTAAGAAAAAAGAAAGTAAAGACCTCGGTCCTAGATTTTGAAAAAAAACGAATAAAAAAATCCGCTAGAATTAGCTAAATATTTCAAAATAACCGATGGTAACAAAATATAGTGTTAATAAAAGCATATTTGTATAATCAAGCAAACATTTTGTTATCTATTGCGTCATTTTCGACTTCGACAACTTCTAATGGCACTGAAGCAGCAGACGTTGATGGTTCCACTGTAGAAGTACTTGGTTTTTTAATAGTTTTAGTGATTTCAGCCAAGACATCATCTGGCAAGACATGGCCATGGCAATTTTGTATTAAAATCTTTAACTGATTCCTTAAGTATAAGAAGTATGGAGTTTGAAGTGGTTAAAGCCAGCCCTGTTCCTCAGTTTGTTCTTTGTGATGGTACGTATTATAACTTGCAGCGTCCTTGTATTTTAATACATGAGCCCAAAATCGTACAGTATCTGTAACCATGATGTCACATATCACAAAGTTAATAGTGTGCCATTGTTTTAAAATAAATTTAGCGACTTTTTGCGTACAAAAAGTCACCTATAACATAACTAAAAGAAAAATAGTTTATGGTACCGACTGAGTACTGACCTCCCATATTATTATTATACTCTTTGGTACTGATTCTGACAGTCTGACAGACCGTCCGTTGTGTTTTGTAAACAACGACGCCCGACGGTGCAGCATGCCAATTTCTTACCGGCTTGGTTAAACTTTGTGTTTTTTTTCCTACAAATAAGTATGGGTGAACCGGGTATTATAAAAAAACTTAATGAAGAAGTAGTTAACCGGATAGCCGCTGGAGAAATTGTTCAGAGGCCCTCAAATGCTCTAAAAGAGTTAATTGAAAACAGGTATCCCTGCATATTTTTATTATTCTAAATTTTTATTCAAATTTGTAATTTTTGTTTTATATTTTAGTTTGGATGCTAAAGCTACCAATATTGTGATAACTGTGAAAGCTGGCGGATTAAAGTATTTGCAGGTATTTATATTATTTTAAATATTATTAGGCTACAAATGAAATAAGGTTATTAATGTGATTGTAATTTTCAATGTAAGTTAGGATACCGCAAGTTTAATTTGGTTTACTATCTCCATCCTCATTAATCTCAATCATATTTTGAACACGAAATATGTTCCTTTATAATTTATTGCATTTTTATCTCTTTCAAATGTTTGAGAATTACGCTTACTAGGTATCACTACCTATTATAAAACAAAGTTCTCCGGCGCGTGTTTCTGTCTGTCTGTTCGCGATAAACTCTAAATAAAACTAAAACTACTGCACTGATTTTCATGCTGTCAATGGTTACAGTGGTTTGAGGAAGTTTTAAGTATGAAGTTTTTGTATAAGTAAGTTGGCTAATGATGTACCTATGCTGAAGGTGTCGGAACAATAAGCCGTCTGGGAGCTAGGTGCGATAACTGACATCCACACAGGCAAAGCCACGGGCATCAGATAGCACTAAGATAATTGTTTATTTTAGATTCAGGACAATGGCACAGGTATTAGAAGTGAAGACCTAGACATTGTCTGTGAGCGGTTCACCACATCAAAACTGTGTGAATATGAGGATCTGAAGAAGATTTCCACATATGGGTTCCGAGGTGAAGCCTTGGCTAGTATCAGCCACATTGCACATCTAACTATACTCACCAAGACTGCTACTGCTAAATGTGCTTACAAGTAAGTATGAAGTTTAACATGCTATGTAAAAATCTTAATATTTAATTAATTAAACCCCAAGAGGACACCGGTGTCCCCTCATTGTCTTTCTATTGTGTCTCTAATTGACACAATTGAAAGGTTTTGCTAAAGTAAATAGGCAACAGATTAATACAAATAGTCCATACAATACATTGTAATACATCTATATATATAAAAAAAATCTATATCTATCTACCTATAATTATATAATAAAAATGTTATGTTGGTTTGTGTACTCTTCAAAAACTCAAAAAGTTCTGCACCAATCAAGCTGAAATTTTAGCATGATTGTATAATCCGCATCAAGAATTGTTTTTATCTACTTTTTTTAACCATTCAATCACAATGTGACACAGCGAGGCGTGGCAGGGTACAGCTAGTTTTAGATATGTTTTTGAGGTCTCATTTAACAGATTGCGAATCCAGGTTGGATACTCAAAACTGATCAAGCCAAATAGCATATCCTTAACTACATCTAAATGTTCCCCTACAGAGAATAAGCTATACTTTCTTTCCTGGCCCATCACCAGTATTGTTGGCATTGGCATGGTGCTGTGACCAAGTATTTTGCTACTGCACATACACAGAGCAAATATTGGTAAGGCCATACAGGTTCCTAGTTACTCTCGATCGCCAGTCTGATGCCTTACCCATACAGCTATTGCTGCTTCATAATCTACCTGTCATGCTTGACATAGGTTACTCAAAAACATTTTAATAATCAATTCCAGAGCAACATATGAAAATGGAAAACTGAAAGCTCCAATGAAACCATGCGCAGGGAACAATGGTACCCAAATAACAGTTGAAGATCTGTTCTACAATGTGATAGCTCGTAAGAAGTCCCTTCGTAGTCCTACAGAAGAGTACACTCATATCATGGAGGTGGTTGGAGGATACGCAATACACAATAGTCACGTTGGGTTCACATTAAAGAAGTTTGGAGAGAATACAGATTTGAAAACACCTACGAATTCTTCTGTTATTGAAAATGTTCGGATTGTGAGTATTGTTAATTAATTCCAGAAATTGTTTCTTCTGATATTCCTTTTTTTTGTTGAATTTGTAATAGAAGAAATGCTTTAGAAAAAGTAGAGGCGATCATTGTCCTCCTGCTCAGAAGGTCTAAGTAGCTAAAGGTCCACCAGTGCGAATGTCTAATGAGCAGTAAGTCTAATTAGCGACATGTCCATGTAGCAAAACATCCAACTATCAGATGGTCCTCGACCCGTGAGACTGTGATTGTTTAACTACAAATTCCATTATTTTGTTGTTGTATATAATGGATTGATTAAAGAAAATAAATATATAAGTTCAGTCTTACCAAGTCAACCACGATTCGGACAAAGCGTTTCGCTATGTCGTTTATACCACATACATCGAAGGACTGGAACAACTTGCCTGCTGCGGTCTTCCCGTCCTATTATAATTTAAGGTGTCTTCAAGGCTAGAGTGAATAGGCTCTTAATAAACTAGTGCGCTTCACCATCACTGATTGCATCACTGCTTACCATCAGGTGGGTTTGCAGTCAAGCACTGGTTTACAATATTAAAAAAAAAAAGTGTATTCTGTACTGGTTCTCATCATATTTAAAGAGGTCTGTCTTAAAAAATCCAGATCCATGGCAATGCAATCGCTCGGGAGTTAATGGAAATAGAGCTGCTGGAGCCGACCCTGAAACTATGTCTACGCGGATGTATCACTAACGTCAACTACTCGCATAAGAAGGGGACCATGCTACTCTTCATCAATCACAGGCTTGTGGACTCAGTGTGTAAGACCTATCTAATACTCATTTACTATAAAATAATAATATAATATTCCACTACTTTAACATCTAGTCCAAAGCTAAGCAGAGCTTGTGTTATGACTACTAAACAACTGATAAACATACTTATTTATTTATTGAAAGGAGAACCAACAGCTGTAACAGATGGTTAACAATAAAATAAACAACACAAAGCCAATTACAGGTTCTCACAGTAGGTAAATATCAGAATAGGTTAAAGAAAGCTTAGGATCACTAACAAGCACGATAGATAACAGAAATAATAGAAATCAGAAAGATACAATAAGCACTAGATACACTCAGACACCAGGTATTATCTAAATACATATCTACATAATTATTATAGTAAAATTACACCCAGACAGAACAAATGATCAACTCATCAAACAGACATTTGTACTGGGTGGCGTAGCAGTCAGGCCGCTAATTGCTAGACCAACAGGCCAGACGTCAACAGTGTTGTAACAAAACTCCTCCGAAAGCGCTTGACTGATTCTGATGAAATTTTGTGTGTGTGTATTCTCAGTAGGTCTGAGAATAGGACATAAACTAATAATAACGAACTCCGGCCTGCTACTGATAAACCGAATAACACTTTCGAACTGAGGACCTCGTACTCGGTAGTAGCACTTTCGGCCACTGGGTGAACATGGCAGAGTTTTTTATTTAAGGTCATCTAAACTGTCCATGAGGTAGTATTAATGTTAATTAACTGTGTTTATTTTTCAGCTATAAAGAAAGCCGTGGATTCTATTTATTCGACATACTTGCCGAAAAACTCACACGCATTTGTCTACCTCAGTCTTGAATTAGGTAAGCTAAACTTGTACCTATCCGACCTATTTTTAGATACTTTACGTATATTTGAGGCTTCTTTATTTACAAGTTTATTTATTTATTTAATACTTCAATTTAATATTTTTCAAACCATTACATTTTTACAAATCTATGGATGAATTATCATTAAATTGGGTACACTTAAAAATATTGGTATTGTCGAGAGTTTGTTAGTCCTGAAAACTCTAAAAGAAAGCCAGTTCTAATCGAGTTGTACATTTACACTTTTACTTTTTAATTCTGCGGTACATATTTCTGTCAGTGAATTTATGACATTTATTAAATAATTTAATTTTTTGTTATTTTACAGATCCGAGAAACGTAGATGTAAATGTGCATCCGACTAAACATGAGGTGCAGTTTTTACATGAAGAGCAAATCATAGAGAAAATCAAATCTTGTATAGAGAGCAAGCTGCTGAGCTGTAACTCTACCAGAGTTATGTATACACAGGTATGTTCAAATTGTTTTGGTTGTGCAAACACAGTAGCTCCAATACACCTAGTTTGTCGGCAGGTACACACGGCTACAAATCAAGCTATACATATCCAGTTAACTCTGTGTGACTTTTCGAGACCACGTCTCTACACTTGCGAAGGAATCTTTTAGGAGCTTAGGATTTGTCTTACGTAATGCTCGAGACTTTCGCAATCCTAATGTTGTTAGGCTGTTGTACGCGGCTTTGGTACGAAGCAAGCGGGAGTCCAGTGCTTGTGTTTGGCACCCCTATAACGTGACCCAAACACTGATGCTGGAAAAGGTACAAAAAACATTACTTAGATGCCTCTTCCAAAAAATATACTACTTCTTTCCCTACATATCGTATCGTATCGTATCCTACAAACTATCTTTTAGGGACGTTAGGCTTTAACTCGCTGGAGGTGAGAAGAGGTTTTGATCAACTCACTATAGCCCGCATGACCCTACGGGGACGTATCAACTGTCCTGATCTCCATGGTCTTTTCTGTCGACTATTTGTGCCCGACAAATACATAGGCCACCGTCAGAGCCGTCGGCACAATCTGTTTGCGCAACTGCCAGCCAAAACCGTAGCCAGAGCGGAATCCCCAATTTGTCGTATTCTAAAGGTGCTGAATGCCCTTCTTGCTGCCAGCCAACCTTGATTGTGATGTGTTTGCGGATGAATGGATTAAACTAATGCGTGTATGCCTGGTGTTCTGTGAGAGTAAGTATGCCAGGGAGTCTACTGTTCCATGTTAGTTTTTTTATTTTTGAATTTCTTTTTAAAACTTTTTATCGTTATTGTAATCTCTATGTAGTGTAATGTACTTAGTGGTGTTGTACCGTATTAACTATAAATAAATAAATAAACTCTGATCTCGCTTTGTAAGGAAATCCTAGACAGCTGCGAGATCAGCTTAAACTGGAAATGTGTAGATTGTTGTACAATACAATAGCCCTAGCACATAACCTATCTTCATAAGGATAAATTATCATTTCAGGCTCGCTTGCCCGGCGCTTCGATGGTTGAAGAAATAGTCAAAAAGACAACGGACGCCGCCAAAACCAACCCTAGTTACATGGTCAGAGTCAACTCCGACGTTCAGAAAATAGACAAATTCTTTCCCACAGTCAATAAAACTAACGAAACTGTGGCAAACGATACTGAAATTAATATAGAAGAAGATATAAATGAAAGAAATATTACTAGAATACCTAAAATAGTAACAGATACGGATAATGACGATGAAATTCTAGAAAATTCAATAGTTGAAGAACCTAAAAATGAAAATAAAGGAACGGAAAAGTATAAAACTCACACTGCTTTAGATCAAGCTAATTTAAGTTATATAGATCCTAAGGAATCGTTTAAAACAAGAACGTTTAAGTACGAAAGAATAGCAACCAAGTTGACTAGTGTGAAACAACTTAGATTGGACGTAGAGAACAAGTGTAATACGAATTTGAGGGAAATATTAGCGAATTTGATCTTTATTGCTTGCATCGATTGTCACAAGTCTCTAATACAACATTCTACGAAATTGTATTTGTGTGACACCACTCGGTTTGCGTAAGTATTCAGTATTTTAAGTCGAAAATAAGGAAAGATATCTTAATCTATTAGTGTATAGTTCTTCTATTACTTTGTTTTAAGACCACATGGCGCTTTCATACTGGATTTGTTTTTGACTACATTTTTATGGGATAGTTAGGTAGACACTCCTGTGACCTCTCGTAGACACACATCTGACCACATGTAGACAATAAGATGGCTAAAGGTAGACAAACATCCGACAACTGGTAGACAAATAACATGACCGCCGGTAGACAATGACATGACCACAGGTAGACAGACTATCATTTAACAGCAGGTAGACAATCATTTGACAGCAGGTAGACAATCATTTGACTTCAGGTAGACAATCGCGTGATCACTGGTAGACACTCGTGACCTCACGTAAACATAGAATTGACCATGCATAGGCATTTACCTGATTGCATGCAGATATGAAATAGAACTCTGATCCACTGTTTGTCACAATATAGTTCATTACTTATCAAACTCTGTTGATTAATTTGCAGTTTTGTAAAAAGAGGTTTTATTGCCTGTTTCAGAGAAGAACTATTTTACGAGACAATACTGTATGACTTTCAGAACTTTGGTCTGATAAAGTTGTCCAGTCCGTTGCCTTTAGAAGAGTTGCTTGTGCTTGGACTTAGCTCACAGGAAAACGAATGGGATCCTGAACTGGGTACGTAACTTGTATACTCTTGGACTAATAACTCAGTGCAGCGCAGTAGCCGATCGCTCAGCCACTGCGTGATCCATGCCTTCAACTTTAAACTTTATCTAAATATTAATACGGTAAGCAAAATCTTTGGATCCCTTTTTAGAAAAATTGCGCGCAATGAAGAGTGTGAGGTTTGGCATATAGTGACAGTTTTAGTAGAAGAGGAGTACAGAAACCTAGTTGCACAGATTAATGTTAGAAATATTTAAAATAAAATATTCATTGTTTACGTAAATTTGAAACGCTTAGAAATTTTGCCAACATCAAGCTTATAACATAATCATGGTGATCTTCCTTTTGGAAACCAACAAAATATGACACTTTTAAAGACGGAAATTTAAACTAAATTGTCAATTTGTTGTCGTAATTTTCTATTGAATATAAATAAACGGTCGCATTTCGACCACTAGGCGAAACTTACTGGCCGATCACTAGTTATATAATTATTTAACCTTAACTGTCTTACTGCTGGGCTGCTGGCCTACCTCCTTCCATCTGTCGCTATTCTGCGCCACCTCTCTCAAATTCTCAAGAATGACATCCAGGTCGTCCCACCATCTCCTCCGTGGTCTGTCGCGGCCGCGTGTCAGTGTTGTAGGGCACCAATTCTGGGTTTTACAAGCCTACAGCTCGTTAGGCATGCGGCAGATATGTTCTGCCCAGTCCCATTTTTGTTGGGCGCCCTTTCGTGCATAGGTAAACATGTCCTACTCAGTTCCATTAGTTGAAGAGCCTTTTGTGTGTTTCGAACACGATCCGTGAGTTTGACACCCAGAATACTACGCTCCACGTTAACAAACCTTCAGTTTGGACTTTAGGATGTTAGTCAAAGACCAAGTCTCCGCACTTTCTACTGCCTCATTTATTTTAAGACTTATTTTACAATTTCAGGTGACATGAGAGACATGGCCCAACAGATGTCTGAGCTACTAGTGAACAAGCGAAACATGTTATTTGAGTACTTCTCACTGGAAATCAATGGTAACGGAGAGCTGTTGTCTTTACCTCTACTGTTAGGTGTGTATCTTTTTTACTACTATCTAACTTACTAAATACTAACTGATTGTAACCCTTTTTTATTTTGATATAAGCCCATTAACAGTTCTGTCAGTTAAAAATAAGTGACCAAAAATGCAAATATTTGAACAATAATTATTGCTTAATTATTCCACAGTCAAACCATTGCAACGGTTTTGTGACGCTTAGTTACTTACCTTTTTGGAATAAAAATAAATAAATAGTAACTAATAATAATATTACATAGAGTAAATGCTAAATACTATCGGAAGAATTCCATTTTTCTGTGCTCATCTTGGTTTTTGTCAGTAAGATTCGGGTGCCAGCGCAGAAGTGCCATATAGTATATTTTTTATACTGTTACTGAGATTAATAAATTGTATCGTAGACTGAACATTTCAAGTGAAAAACGAATACCACAACAAAACTTAAAAGATTTTGCCCATCGCATATTGCGCTGTAGACCGGTTCATAGCCCAAATATCTAGCCTTTTTTTCTACCTTTTTTTTCATGTTACAGATGGTCACACACCTTTCATGGGCGCTCTCCCTACCTACCTCGTACGCCTAGTCACCGAAGTCAACTGGGACAGTGAAAAAGACTGCTTCGACACTTTTAGCAGACAAACAGCTATATTCTACTCACAACCGAACCCCGACACTTCCCCAGAAATCGTGAAGGGAGAAAAATGGCGACAGGAGCACGTACTGTTCCCAGCTATACGAAGAAACTTTCTACCACCGACTGCCTTTGTTCATAATGGCGCCGTGTTACAGATTGCTAGTTTAAATGACCTGTATAAAGTGTTTGAGCGATGTTGATTTGCTGTTGTTATTAAGAGGAATAAAATTGTTGTGTCGTTATAAAACGTGTTTTTATTTCTATTGTATAAGGTTCGTACTGCATTTCCAATTAAACGTATTTATATTTTCTGGATTAAAATATAATGCGGGACAGGCCTAATTAAGTAAATTAATATGATGATGTCTGTATTCAGTACCTATCTAAGTAAAAAAAAAGTTACTGCATGTGTTAGGTTAGGCGCCAGTAATATAGCTCGTGCATTTTTTCTGAGCAAACCAAATCGTTCCAGTTGTAATTTACATTTAATTCTGCATCCTTTATTTTCTGTTTTTTATTTGATTTTCATATTTAGCGGTCAGCTGCGTCGAAACCACGCAAACGGCTTTCTTCAGTTTTAACATACAAATTAGTTCCCGCGTGCTCGATAGATGGCGTTGCCGCGTTTAAATTCAAGCTAACATTGTGTGCACACGATTTAGTTGGGTTGCGGAGAGTTTCATTTTTAAAGTACAACAGACAAACAGACTTTCTTAGGAAACTAGCTTTTGCCCGCGGAATCGTCCGCTTTTATATCAGTTTTTGGAAAAGATACTTGTCCTTGGGCGAGTGTCTTAAGAAACTAGTGTTGGTGTTGGGTACACAGAGTACGTTAAATATAGGTAATGTTTGAGTAGGAATAGAAACGCTTTAATGCTTGTAGATTTGTAGTGTAGTAGTATACACTGTACTGTGAGTTTGTGACTCTGTGTTGATTTCTTGATGAAGCTAGAAGGGTCGTAGTATCTATGGATCGTAGGATGATGTAGGAAGGATTGGTGTTTCTCGAAACTGTTAATACCTCCTACGTACGTCGTTTTCACCTCCTATTTTGTATTTATCTGTGTCCAACAGTGGCGAACTGTCCATACAACTCGATTCCTATCTGCTTCCCTTAGGGGGTTCAAAGTCAAAGTCAAATCGTTTATTTCAATTAGACCCATAACAGGCACTTTTGAACGTTAACTTACAAAATAAAATAAACAAAGTTCGGAAGAGCAACTCTACCCAACAAATAAAACACAACAAAACATCACGCCTGTAATCCCTGAAGGGATAGGCAGAGGTGTACCTGGTACACCCACATTTCGCCAGTTATCTTGAAGTCCCATGTAATAAGGGGCGAGCCTATTGCCAATAATCGGGCACAATTCTAGATATCAAATTGTGACACAAACACAGTTTTTTTGTCGCCTTCCCTTTTAAGAAAATCGACCCCTCGCTACGTAACTGATAACTTAACTGAGGTATTTAACTATGTCCTCCGTTAGGTATGTTATTTATTATTTTTTATAAATTAGTCTTAAGTTATTTTAATATATTAGCAAAAGGAAAAGGGCATGTTTCCTTCGCTTGTTTTTTTGTAAAACACATGTTTCCTAAATACACAACTCCTCGTTTAACAATTAGGTTTTTTACTTTTGATAATAAATTGAAAAAGTTTTCTTGCGCTAGCTGAACATCGTATACTTTTTAACTTTGTGTAGTGTTTGGGTCACCAAGATGCAGGTCGTGCCTAGTTTGGGACCCGCTGTTAAACCTATCCGTACCTTTTGTAAGCAAATGAATTAATTAAAAAGAATTGTTTTTATCCTCTGTAACTAGATAGTTTTTAGTTTAATTTCTAATTAAAGTTGCATACGTTAAATAGAAATTAAACTAAAAATTATACTCCTACCTAATGCGATTTTATATTTTTTTAACAATAATTTGACATGGATTTAGGTCAAGTCACCCATTAATAGCTGACAGACAGACGGTCGCCAGTGGCATATTTTTTAAGAAGATTAGGGTCCTGACACGTTTGCAAGGCTAAAATTTCTGTCTACAAAATACTACACAAGGCAAAAGGGTTCGATAAAGGTATACAATAAAAAGAGATATTCCGAATTAATGTTTTATGTATTAAAAATATTTGTATTAGTTAAATTACAAGGCAAATCATACATTGCACATTAAATCGATTGATTACATTCTTATATTCAATTATTATAAACACACTACATACGTTCATACACACAATATTAAAAACTATCTGTAAAACAATATAAGAGTAAATATCTGTATTTCATCCAGTCTTACGAAGAAAACTAATCTTTCGGTATGAATTCTATACAACAGCATCTCTGTTAGATTCCATACTAATATCTTCTTAAATCTAGTTTTAAATAAACATTCACGCTTCATCGCGGACTCTATGAATTTGCACTCGAATTCTCATATATTTGATGAAATTGAGTAAATAACATCCTCAGACCAATAATTATTGGTCTGAGATAACATCCTGATTTTATCCAAGTGCACTACGCACTTGGAGTTTTATCTGTAGGTAAATATTAAATAAATCCACTCAATTAATTTGTTAGCTTACAACATAATATCAAGAAGGTAAATCTTCGCAATAAAAAAATGCTTATAAATGCATTATACTAATTATTATTTACATCATTGTGAACACACCACTTTATGAAATAAAATAAGGAAGTAAAGTTTACTTTCATAATTTGTGTTTTTCGAAGTTAGATTTTTAGGGTTCCGTTGTTAACTAGGAACCCTTATAGTTTCGCCATGTCTGTCTGTCCGTTCGTCCGTCCTCGCTTAATCTCTGTGACTGTTAGCACTAGAAAGCTGAAATTTGGTACCAATATGTGTATCAATAACGCCAACAAAGTGGTAAAATAAAAATTGGAAAAAAATGTTTTATTATGGTAGCCCTCCTGTATGTGGTAAGTGTTTTTTTTTAATTTCAACCCTAACGTGTGATATATTGTTGGAAAGGTATTTAAAAATGAATAGGGATTTACTAATATCATTTTTTGATAATGTCTATAATTTCGGAAATAATCGCTACAAAAGTAAAAAAAAATGTGTGTCCCTCCTCTAACTTTAAAACCATAAGTTTAGAAAATATATAAAAAAAAAGTGAAATGTAGAACTTTATAAGGACTTTCTAGAAAAAATATTTTGAACTTGGATGGAAACAACAGTTTTTATACAAAAAAGACAAAAAGTTGTACAAAATAATTTCTGGACTAAGTTTGTAGCATAATCGTATATGCAAGCATTTTGAACACTAATTGTGACGGACGGGAAACTACGGAACTCTACACTGAGCGTGACCCGACACGCTCTTGGCCGGTTTTTTTTACTTATTCTGCACACGTAGCATGATCAGCGTTGAAACGTACTTTGTCTACAGAAGAATCAACAAAATTACAAATTGTAGAAACATTTCTATTGTTTTGATCACGACAATGTCAAGAATGAAGAGAAGAAATGGATAGATTCTTCAGCCGACAATATCGAGCCTTCTGATCTTTCAAGATATACCCTAGTAACTGCTATGAGGCTTCGTTCAGGACATATACCTCTAAATAGTTGTGCTTACCTTATGGATAAAGTGTCATCCAAAATTGTACAGAGTGTGGTTTAATTGAAGATGTTTTTCAAATGATTAGGTAGTGAATGTGTTAGGAGCGAAGCCGACAGATACACATTTAACCCTTTAACCGCTTGTGTCGCATAAATATGACACATATTTTCGTGCCCCTACCGCGCGTGTCGTATTTCTGCGAGAGAGAACATGTATGACTTTTTCGTTTTATTTTCTAAATACTGACTGTGTGGTACAACTAAAACCATTATCGAATTGAGATATTATTTATGTAACAAAAACTAAACATCGATACAACAATTGTTTCTCCTTATTTACTGTAGGTATTATTTTATTGATTTGTAGCAGTTTTGTCCCAGCGCTAGGGGCACGGCAACTAATATTTAGCCAAGCGCTTAAAAGGTAAATATTTATTATAGAGCCTTATTTCCTTTTTAGATCGGTAGAAATATTACTACCCATTGTCACTGTCGATTCTTTTGTCGACATACGCTTTCTACGGTGATGTTACGCGAGCTGATATTTCTAGCGTTTACTGAGCTATTGAACAAATGTCGATGGCCTGACACTATCAACATACATTAACAATACAACAGCATAAGTAAGAATTTATATGTCAGTTCAGTAGTTAGATAATTAACCATAACTTATACGGGTAAGTAAACAAGCTATGAGGTAAATTTCCAATTTTTTTTGTACAACTGTTCGAGGTCTTAGTAACTATATTGGCCCGTGTAAATAACATGTTTAGTTAGAGACAGTTTACACTGTATGATTTATCTAGCGTTTAGTTACTAAAAGCCTCTGTTTGACAATATTATTATGAGGACTTTTCGTTTTGTAGCTAACAGGAAGATTCAGAATTAAAGCTATTACATTCAAAATACATGCAGAAGACAGCAGCACACACATTCGATTGACTTAATACTGAATAAAAAGCCTACAAATAATCACTTTCCTCTCCTAAGGAAGTACTCTGATATTTATACTGCTTTTGACATATTGCTATAATCAACAAACTTGGAAGGTGTATTGATGATTGGGATTTCTATTAATCTCTGGACACATATGCCCATAATTTTGTAAAATCTCTTAAGTAACGTTTGTTGAAAACAACTTGTTCAATGAGAAACCAAGCATTTGATTTTTAAAACTAAATAATTGATGCGTCGCAAATTAAAGTAAATTCTAGTGATGCGATTGTTGTTTTATTTCAGATTTTATTTTATTTAGTTGATTGATCATTTATGCAACCAATCCTAACAGTTTACGCGCGATTGACTGCTGTTTGTTACAATAATTTTCGTTTCAGAAGCCGAATATATTCGATTCACCACTGCCTTGCCGTGTATTACATCACAGAGTTGTATAAAATAAATTGTGATAACGGCAGGAGACTGTTGGCTTGAGAGAAAAGTGTATCGTAAAAGCACTTTACTATACCTATCCCTACTTTAGTAATTGTAATGACAAGTTGCTAGTCATCGTTGTAAGTGATGTAAGCGTTGAGATAGTCCCCGGGTGCGTCGTATGCGGCTAATTTGTTTGGCGGCGGCAATATCAGCGGGGTTGACATACCTGCTGTTTCTAATTCCTGGAAAAAATATAATGTTTTGTTTAGTCAGGTGAAAAGCAGTGACTATTTAAATATACCTCTTTACTTGGAAAGGGCTCATGGCAAATTGTATCTAACTAGCCGACTTCACGCAGATTCACTCGCGTAACGTTCCCGTGGGAATACAGAGATAAAAAGATGACTATGGCAGCCGGAGTTAGTGTAGCTTCCCAACGGTGATAGAATTTCTCAATCCATCCAGTAGTTTCGGAGCCTATTCAATGCAAACAAACAAACAATCAAATATTTCCTCAATACAATAACCTAACCTAGCTAGCCTTATACTAATATAATACATATTAGTATTAGTATTGTAGAGAACGATCCATCGAAGAGTAACCATTAGTTTACATCGAGAATACGAGATCACTCCCTACTTCAAGCCAGTGTTACCAGCAATGAATTGTTGATTTTTTCTAGAAGTTATAAAGCTCGAAAGAGAGTAAGTAGACTCCAGTATTGCCAAGAAGTATTGTACAACACGGGAAAAGATTTTTATATTCAAGTAATTTTTTACCACATTTGGCTTACCATTTTTTGTTTTAGCATCACCTTTAGCTAGACTGGTAGAAGATACAAATATCTCTGAGTGTGGTGTTTCTTCAAAGAGTAAGAGTAGGCAGATAATGAAACACCGACCTCACCTAGTTTAAAAAAAACATATTTTGCTTGTTGAACATGTAAAAGAGTTTGTATAAAAACCAATTTGTGGGAGTGTGTGTTTGTATCTCTGCGTGTGTGTATGTATGTATCTCTTTCTCTGTGTGTTTGTGTGTATGTATCTGTGTCCGTGTGTGTATGTATTTGTGTGTGTATGTATCTGTGGGTATGTATGTATCTGTGTGTATGTATGTATCTGTGTGTGTATGTATCTGTGTGTATGTATGTATCTGTGTGTGTGTATGTATCTGTGTGTATGTATATAACTGTGTGTATGTATGTATCTGTGTGTGTGTGTATGTATCTGTGTGTCTGTCTGTGGCCTAAAAGAGGTAATAGAACAAACGGTAAAGGCGCGTATCTTTCTAAACCAACTGTGGACCATAGGACAAATACGAGAACAATTACCTTGCGTCGCTTCCTATTCTTTTTATTCCAGGGCGCGTAAGGTATCTTGAGGTGTACTGTCTGTATGTGAAGCTTGACGGCACTGCTCTGAGTGAAGCGACGGTTGCAATGCTGACATTGATATCGCTTTTCACCCGTATGTACCTGTAACATTAGTAAAGGCAACATTTATTAACTACTATCAAACGCTCCGCGGTTTTACTCGAGAAGGCCCCGTTCCCGTGGGAATACAGGGATAAAAAGTAGCCTATGTTAATCCAGGGTGTCAGCTAACTCCATACCAAATTTTATTAAAATCCGTTCAGTGGTTTTTACGCAAAAGAGTAACAAACATCCATCCATCCATCCATCTATCCATACTCACAAACATTCGCGTTTATAATATTAGTACGATATAGTAGGAAGTAGGATAGGATTGTTAGTTTCGGAAATGTCAGGTGCGTAGATCTTGCGACAGGCATGCGCAACATGACATGGCATGGCATGTGTATGACTATAGTCCAGATATTTACTAGATTTATACGACCACGTACGGTCGAAGAAAATATAAAAATGTATGTAAGGATTGTGGTGGCGTTTTTTAGCGTGTAAGGGCCGGACAAACCCCTCTACCCTCCCAGAGAGGAGAACGCCCATAAGGACAACCCACACTGAGATAAACAGAAAGGTTTGAGTACACGAAAATAAAGCTGTTTACTGATCTTGGGCAAGAAACGTGTGAATGGGGGCTTTAAATAAAATGAAATGATATTTATTTCTGGAAGTAATTTTTTCCAGAAACTGTTACACATAATTCTTTTTAAAGCATTAGCGACGGCATTTCCAAATTTAATGGTCCCTGAGAAGAAATGCCGAAAGAAACTCAAGGGTCACGTTGATTCTTTTAAAGTTCTTGAAGGCTGTCCTAAAGGCGCTAGACTAGGTTGCGGTGGATATAGAAAATATAGAGACAGATATCGGGACCTTGTAATACAGGTTTTTATTATCTACCAAAGGCACCAGTGATTTAAAACTATGTCTGCACACTTGTTTATGCCAATACATAAACAATAATAATAAGAGAATAGTTATTGATCGTCGTGATGGCCCAGAGGTTAAGGCGCCGACCTCTCAAGCACGAGGTTGTGGTTCAATTTCGGACAAGTACCAATGTGAATTTTTCAATTCATATGTACTTTCTAAGTTTATCTTAGACATGCATTGACATCGATGAAAGAAAGGGAAAGCTGAGGAAGCCTGGACTTATAGTTAATATAAGTTTAAAATCGCCAATCCGCCTTGAGCAAGCGTGGTGATCAATGCTCGAGTCTGCTCTGTATGAAAAGAGGCCTTTGTCCTGCAGTGGGACAGTAATGGGCTGGTATTATTTATTATTACTATTAATATAGGGGAATGTAACCGTGGACCGGTGAAATAAGGAGTGTACTCACGACAAGATGTCTGTCTCTATTGCTTGGCATGTTGAACCGCCGGTCGCAGTGCGGACATCCATATGGCTTCTCGTTCGTGTGAGTTCGCATATGGACTATGAGATTCGCGTATTGCTGGAAACAAAGAATTACCAATTAGGTTACTATAAAATAATGGACTATTTGACAAAATTATCGACACATATTTTTTCTTTTTTCACGTAATCTAACAATAACGGCGATACGAGTTAAAATGTCGCATGACGTCACAAGCCAGTACAGTTTATAGTAGATAATGACGTTACAAGCCTCCTCTCCTCAACTTTAATGCGCTTAATCTAAGCAGTTTACCATTAAATTGAAAAAGAAAAAAATATTCGTCGAAGATTTACATATAATCGAGATGAGGGACAAAAATTCAAATTTTGTCAAATAGCCCATTGGATCCATGCACATTCTACCATATGGCATGCTTTTATTGGTACTACAACTACGTTATACATGAAAGTATATCAAAATTGAGAAGGAATGCAGAAATCTGAATAGGGCGACGACTAGTATTAATAACTTACCCTGGTAGTGTGTCCGCACACGTCACACATGTACCGCTTGAGGTACTCGGTGTCGGGGTGTTCAGACTCGTAGTGCTTGCGGGCCTGCACGTCGTTCGACAGGAACTTGCCGCACTGAAATGTTAGAATATAGATCATCATCCTAGCCAAGCCTTTTCCCAACTGTGCTGGAGCCGGCTTCAAACTTAAACGGATGCACCAATTTTGATAGTGTTTTACATGGAGCGACTGCATGTCTCAGCGCCACAACCCAGTTACTGGGTAACATGATAACTTGTGGTTAAACTGGTTGTCAGAGGAGAGAGTTCTGTACTATACGTGTTTTTTTTTATATACCCATAACTCTAGGGTATGATTGAGACCGTATCAAAGAATTGACTGTCATTTAAATTATGTTTCAATCATCCTTTTTTTTTTTACTATCATACAAAATAATTCGACAATGTCACGATGATTAATGTAAAGCACCCTTACGTGAAAGAAAAGTGACGTAAGAAAGAAGATTCGTCGTACTGGTGATCATTTTTAAAATAATTAGGTAATAAAAATACTTACATACATACATTCATAAACTCACGCCTTTTTCCCATGGGGGTAGGCAGTAATAAAAATAATATTTTTAATACTTAATAATAATATTCCACGACTATTCACACAACGCCATCTAGTCCCAAGCTAAGCAGAGCTTGTGTTACGGGTACTAAACAACAACAACAACTGATAATTTTATTATGATTGATGATAATTATCTCCGAAACTATGCATTTTTGGACCATCTATTCTATGAGTTTTAATATTATTTTTACCTACAGAATATAACCCTAGAGTTATGGGATATCAAAAAAAACACCTTGTATACACAGACAATGATTTTATGTCAACTTTTTAGTTTATTTGAATATGTACCTAATTGTAATTAATTTAACTGTATCTTCTTTCAGTTTGTCAATCTGAGAATCATCTATTTTTTTTAAATTGAGTCATTTAAGGAAACATTTATCTATAATGATTCATTAAAAAAATAGAAATACTTTGTAAATTGACACTTAATCCCCCAAAACTGCATCTAATTTTCTTAGATTTTTGACATCGTTGAACGTTGACTGCATTTCTTCATAAGGAGGCCAGCTATTCAGTAAAAAAAAGTTTCACTCGGGACCTTGCCATGTAAATTATTAGGATCTATGTATATCTAAAAGATGAAAAACTAAACATACCACTTCACAAGTGCTAGAGGTGGTGAGGCCGTTGTTGACAATCTCGGAACACGCGCCGCGTCGCGGGCGGCCGCGGGCGCGGGGTTCCTCCGACTTATTGCGGCGGGACGGCTTAATCGATCTGGAATATTAATTGAAAAATGTTTAATCTAGATTGTGGTCATATTTAATTTTCGAAAAAGAGCGCTAAATAAATATTTTAAAAAAATCGCTGAAGAAGTCGCTCCTTCTAAAACACAGCCCACAGATCTTGTAAAATTTTCCCCATGGAAATTTGTTGTGACAAATTAAGTTGTAACAAGTTAAGCTTGAGAGCTTGTGTTATGGGTACTAAACAGCTGATAAACATACTTATAAATTTCCAAATATATACATATTATAGATAAATTACATACAGACACAGAACAAATGATTGTGCTCATCACACAAACATTTGTCCTGGGTGGGAATCGAACCCACGACCTCCGGCATAGCAGTCAGGTCAGGGTCACTAACTACTAGACCAACAGGCCAGTCAAAATAAGTATACTATAGACATTACAATAATAAAATAAGTCGCCAGTATCAGTCTGATACTGGCGACTTATTTTATGTGCTGGTTGATACTGTATTAAACTTCTCTAATTTATTATTAGAAGGCAGGTACTATCTGTCTGTCAGGTATACTTACAGATTGGTAGTAGCATGTTTGTATGAGCTACCGAGATGCGTGGTGAAGGCCGCGAACGACATGAACTGTATCTCACAGTCGGCGCAGTAGTGAGGGTCAGCAGTGTTCAAAACAATTTTATTGCTTTGTTCTATCTCCTGCAATTTATTAACACAAAATAATTAGTCAAGTTTCTAAGTAAGATACAAATTTAATGACTTTTTCTCACCCCAAATACTTTGTTAAAATACTAAATAAAAAAAAACTGTGTGTGTACATATGTACACGCGTTAGAAGTTATACTTCTTTTGCGTAACAAGATAGAAATCTTTCTAAAAATGTTACCTTTCGTGTTATCTTACGTTCGTGGAAAAAACTACTCTAATAATTTATAATAGAAAAAAACTAAAATGTTGACTATAGCTAACTTCAGGGTGTCGGTTTTGCGTGTAGATGTGCGCGCGCATTGTAAAAAATGACTATCATTAAACCATTTTTCCTTAAAGCACCAAAAGAAGTAAAATTTCAAAAAAAAAAATTGTTGAATAAAATGAAAAATACGTGGAAGTAAAAAAGTGGCGCCTGCGCCTGTGACCGAGAAGTTGCGTGGAAGTCGGTTTTCATGATGATATGAAGAAATGAGAATTATATTGTGGGAAAACTTTCGAGTATAAGTGTAAAGGGAAGACGAATAACACGATGAATGGAAGTAACTAGTGATATGACGACAAATAGAGATATGTGATAAATGAGAAGAATTTATTGTGACGACCCCAAAGAAATTGGGAAAATGTCAGGATTTGTGTAAATTTTCAGTTTAACTGGATAAAGCTTCACAAGACACTTATTTTAATCAAACTGCAGGGTTATGGTGTATTTCTATACTTTATATAATAAAGAAAGATTGTATTATTCTTCGGTTAATTGTATTTTTGTAGGGGTTCACCTCAAAAACCTCAACTGATTTTAAAAATTCTTCCACTAATAGAAAACTATATTTTTACCGAGTAAAAAGGGCTATATTTAATTAGAGGGGGATGATAAAGTTTAAAGAGAAAAGAACATATTTCACTCGGACAAGGTCACAAGCGAAGTGTGAGCAATTAAATAAAATAAGAAATATTCACGCAACATTCCTCTACTTATTTTGTAAATATAAACAGAGGAATAGTATACTAAACACAAAAACCCTTACCTCTTCAGTATGTGCGATTTGTTTGTGACAATACAGCCCGGAATCGCTCACAAAGCTGTGTCCGCAGATAGTGCACAGACACATGGACGGATGCTTTATTCTTATGTGAGTCAGACGCGTTGAAGCTTTCCTGGAAAGTTCAACAATATTTTTACACATCGATTAGATAAGACAAAAAAAAACTAAAACCTCAGAAAAGTTGTTTTCTACGACATAATTATGTTGTGGTCGGCTTCCAGTCCATAACTATTTGATTAGCAGTATCTTATATTATACACCATTATTTTTTAATTAGTATGTACAACAAAAATCTGTTACTGATCATATTAGCGTAATTAAAAGAAAAAAAAACGAAATTCAATTTTCAAATATGCCAATATTTAGCTAAACTTAAATAACGAAAACAGCTGTTGGAGGCGGGGCATGCTTGAGCGAGATCACGCGAAAGTGAGTACAATATTTCCATAAATTGGGTAACTTTTTGGGATATAAACAAACGCTAATAACTTTGCTGTTTTTGAATATTATTTATTGATACTTTACAAATATAATGAGAAGACCGTCTAGAATAAGCCCTTTAAGTATTTGTATTAATTAAAAATTAGTGGTGCATAGAGCAACTGCCATACGTACCTACGTGCTAAACGTTTTGGGAATAAATTCCGTTCAGCTAAGCAGTGGGATTCCCTGCCAGAGACGGTGTTTCCTGATAGCTACAACCTAGGGGTCTTTAAGTCAAGAGTGTATAGGTTACTTCTAGGCAAGCGTGCTTCATTGTCGACCACATCATCGCTTACCATCAGGCAAGATTGTGATCAAACGCGTGCTTATCAATAATAATAATTAAAAAAACAATAACAATAATAAAAAAACGGCCTATCTAACTTCCACAACTCATTGGCTGGCTAACATGATAACCCTTCGTTAGAAGTTTTTTTTAAAGGAAAAAAAATATGTGGGAATAGCTGTCAGGCTTAGTAAAAACCACTTAGCGCTCAGGACTAATTTAGATTCACCATCAACACACTGACCAGCAACCAATGTTTTCAACTCTATTCTACGACAATGCTAAAAAACTTCTCAAAAAGTCTTCTAGATTGCTATGGAGTTGTTTTGGTTTATAAATAATAGTTTAGAGGAAATCCCCCCCTATCACAGGCCAGCAAACGTGTAAATTGGAATAAGTTAAGTAAAGAAAAAACTTGATCTTGTCGCTGGACAGTGGACTGCTACTTAGTGCTGTATGTTAGATTTCAGTGCTGACCAACCTGCCTAGCATGAACACCGAAGAAACGGTCTTTGTCGTGTCTCGGAAGAAAAGAAATTAAGTGTTCATGCTACGCAGGCAGGTGAATTGAAAGAAATTTGACAGATTGAGGTCCCTGTCTATATAATCTGTCACTTTGCCGATTCGTCTGTAGACAAAGGCCGTTTCTTCGGTGTTCAATGTGTTCATGCTACGCATGCAAGTGGAAATAGTGCCAAATAGAGCAAAGTTGCCAGCACTGCAAGATTTTTTTTACACTACGCCATTTTAGTCCCAAGCTAAGAGCTTGTGTTATGGGTACTAAACAGCTGATAAACATACTTATATATTTCTAAATACAAACATAAATCTAAATATAAATTACACCCAGACACAGAACAAATGATCATGCTCATCACACAATCATTTGTCCTGGGTGGGAATCGAACCCACGACCTCCGGCATAGCAGTCAGGGTCACTAACTACTAGACCAACAGGCCAGACAATATAATAAAATAATGATCTGAATAAAAAATAGAGTTGTAAATAACAACAAGACAAGACAACAAGAACCAAACCAAACCAACAAGAGATGCGTTGCTATTTCCAACCCTATGTCAGTTTAAATTAAGTTTATTATTACTCACTAACTCAATATTATGTGGTACAGTGTAACTTACATGAATTCCCTTTTGCAGTGTGGACACTCGTATGTCACATTTTTATGCCATCTATAATGCATATGTGCTTGACCTCTGAAACAAAAAAACAAAGAAGAATTTAGAATTCTCTATTTAAACATATGGTGGTCCATATTCAGGTTGAAAGGGACATCAAAGCACATCTCGAGTTCAATTAATTCCAGTCGTTGTTTTTCCTTATTTTCTAAGTTATTTCTAGTGTTTTTAAGTAGTTGTAGCAATGTGTAATAGTATAATAAACGACGTAAAACAAAGTTATGATTAAGCGATATTTTTTTCCTAAAGCTTTTTTTACAATAAAGTACAGCCAACTTCATAAAAACACTAAGAGAAGTAAAAAATAGCTATAGTTTCGGAATTCTATCTGGCTTTCGAGTTTTGCTTGATTATTGTTTTGCTAACGATTTTCGAACTGATATACAAAACAAAATAAAAAAAAGCAGAGAAAATACATCTAATATATAAAACTCTCGTGTCACAGTGTTTGTAACAAAACTCTTCCGAAACGGCTTGACCAATTCTTATAAAAAATTTGTGTTCAGTAAACATTCAGTAGGTCTGAGTAAACTAATAAAAAGTTTATAATACGAAAGAAGTTTGTTGGGGCAGCCAGTAGAAATTAAATTACCTATTACAGCACACATAACTGCATAACTGACAGGAGTATTTGAATAGGTGAGTGATGTTCATATGCTTGTAGAGTTTCCTCTGATCCTTGAAGTGGATCTTGCAGATGTCACACTGTAGAGGACCTGAATGTGCCTGAAATTAAGAAAAAAAACATGTTTAGAAAAAAAATAAAAGTTATTTTTGTTTAAAGGCAGTCTCAAGAAAGATGGAGCCAATGATATTATAAGTAAAAAGGTGTAAAAACATTCGATCTTCAAAAACGGCACACTAACGCACGCACGCGTCCGTTGACGGCGCGACGCGACACTGAGGTCAATTGTGGCTTGTAAGCCACATTTTAACGTATCGCTTGCTGAGCGCTTATAACCTATCTACATCTTTTTACTTATAATATCGTTGGATGGAGCAATAAAAGATGAAGAGCACTATGTCATACAAATATTTTTTCCGTGCGGGGACGAACCCGCGTCACCTAGCGCAGTAGCCCAATCGAAAGTAAAAAACCCAGTTCACTGTCTTTTTATATACATACATACATACATGGCGCGGACGCCTTTTTCCCATGAACATAGGTAGAAACTACAGAGCGCAATAAGCTACGATTCTTACATACTTCTGTTCTTAAGCTTACGTTCATACATGTATTCATCAGACAGATTTGTTGCTGGGGAGTTTGTTCCACCACTTCTTCTTCCCAACAAAATCACTATCAAGCGGTGAAGGGTGGGTGTTTGGGGGACTGTCTAATGTACTTTTGAATTATAATAAGTGCTGATTTTCCGCTTATTACATACTTATAGACTTCGGAACACATAATAGAAATAGATCTACCTACAATAATGGGTGGAAATTGCATTCCATTTGAACGCGCCCATAAGCGCATTTCTAAACGAAGCAGTGGGACGAGCGCCGGGGGCCGGACTCGGACGCCGGCAGCGCGCACGACCTTGAGTAGTCGTAAAGCCAGACACCGGTCTAATACGCCATTTTATGTCGCTATCGGTATCCAACATATTAAATGTAGTGTGGCTGACTATATTCAATAATATAATCGTTATGAAACATTGAAAAAACAAGGTGGAGTAGTTTCATTCATATCTATCCTCAACACCATTTCTCGCTTCCTCATATTATAGTATAGTTAAAATCTCGCTGCAGACTCGGTCATAAATCATTCGAGTGTTTCGCTCTCTTTCCCACTCACGGGCCTTATGGGCAGGCCACGCCCACACGTAGTCCTGTGCATTACTGCAGTCGATGAGTGATATCGATAGTTTTATATATTTATAAATGGGTGATAGAAATAAATACACATTTTAACTATACTATAGTTTCAAGCAAAAAGTTAGACTTGTACAACATACAGTAAAAGTCAAAAAGCATACTCACTGGATCATGTTTCTTCATGTGCTTGTTATACGTCAGCATACCCCTAAACCCTCGGTAGCACAGTTCACATTGATACCGTGCCTCCTGATAGTTCCGTGACTGCTGTCTATCCAGAACCAGCCGGTACTGTTCCTCATGACCAATAGGAGAGTAGATAAGAAAGTCATCGGGTAATTTCCGGTTCTTTTTAACGGGTTTTATTGTCACCACTCCTTTGACACGCTTGCCTCCACGGGTTTGCAACCATTTTGGCCGTGACTCATACCAGTTCGCGTTCTTTTTGCTGCCGTTTTGCAAGTGAGTCCAGATGTAGTGCTGTTTTGCTGATGATCTGAAATGATTTTACACATTCCTGAGGTTCTTGAACTTTTTTTACTTTTATTTTCTGTTAATTTTTATGCATTTATCTTTTTTATTTATTTATTTAAATATACATGTACAACTTTACGGGTAAACTAACTTAAGTTGTTGTACATTTCAAAGAAAAAAAGGTAATTCGGTAGTGCCGTTGAAACGCACGCGTTCGGAAATGGTGAATGGGGTAGTACTTAGTTGCGTTTCAAAGTCGGGCGCTTGAGCAGCGCTGTGTATTTAGTGACTCCTATCAGAGTTACAATGCCGCCGCCCCATGGCCTCTCACTTAGCATCACATGCCCTCGAGAAATATCTCTCAGGCATGCCGGTTTCTTCACGATGTTTTCCTTCACCGTTTTTGAAGCCAGTCATAATTATACAATACGCGTATAAATCCGAAAAGTCACGAGGTCTTGGTTTCGAACCTAGGACCTTAGGATTAAGCAATCCGTCGGTCACACCACAAAGCTATCACTGCTTGCACAAGTAATTGAGGAAGTGCGATTTAGAAGATATTAATGGAACCCGGCCAATGTTTCATACAAGAATAAGGACACAAAAAATTTATAACTATTTTCTCGTTTTTCGGTGAAAGATGTTACGTGTTCGCCTCTGAGTAACTTTGTAGCGTTATAAGGATCAACTTGTCTTCTTCAAAGTCGCTGTTGTTTATTTTCAATGAAAACAAAATAGCCAGTAAGTAATCTAACCGCATTAACGTTTATGTTGTACACAACTGTCTCACAGTAGCAATACTAATTTCGATTTGTAGTGCACTGTTTTTGAAGCGCGCGCTGTTAATAGCGCGCTACCCAACGGCGCTTTTAGCAGCGTGACTACGAAACCAGCGCTAATAAAACCTAAAATCCCCCATACAATCTAATATTGAGTTGTTAGTAACAAAACACTTAGTAAAATTAGGATTTAGCTTAGCTTACATATTCACCTATTAACTTACCGATCAAAACTGACTTCAGGACACTTCCTACACAAATACTTAAACAGATGTTTATCAGTCATGTGTGTCTTCAGTAGAAACTCCGTTTTGTAGTAGTACTGACACAGTCCACAGTGGTAGTTGCCGCTCACATGCTGGAAACAAATAGAAAATGTTTTAAGATAATTGGGAAGATGAACTAAAAATTTGTAGTAAGTCATAGAGGTTTATGTAGATGTTAAAATTGTTGTTTTTAAAAGCTGACTAGCAATTTGGGTTGCACATTATTAGTAGTCTTGTTAATTAAATCCTCCAAATAAGCTCACTATGCTTGTGTGTTGACTGGATTAAGTCTTTGAACGCCACGTCGGTCACATGTTGACCACGAACAATTAAATTTCTATTGTGTCTGGTAGTTGGCTGTCAACGTGTTAAGGGTGGAGTGGAGAAGGAGTCTGAGGTTAGATTAGTAACTTTCAAAATGGTCAATAGCCTTTCAAGTTCTAGATTAGAATACCTCAGCCTGTTACTGTCCGAAAGCAGGGCAGAGACCTCTTCTCATACACGGAAGGTGTAAGCATTGACCACCATACTTACTCAAGGTAGATTGGCGATTTCAAACTTATATTAACATCCAGGTTTCCTCGCAATGATTTTCATCACCAATGTCAATGATAAACTTGAAAAACATGCATTAATTCTAATGAATTCTTCGAGAGGACACCGGCGTCCGAACTGTTATTGTCTTTCTATTGTGTCTCTAATTGACACAATTGAAAGGTTAATTGAAAAACCTACATTGAAACTTGCCCGGATTTGAACCATAGTCTAAATGACTGGGCCATCATGAATGAGTAAATTATTTCCCCACCACTGTTCTCAAAACGGTTAATGAAAACATTGTGAGGAGATCAGCCTGTCCTGGACCCAATATTCGAAGACATGTGACATCTACGAACTGGCGTTTTAGTCCAAATGGTAGATTATGTTCCACTCCTCTTCACAGAGACGTCCTGTATCACAGCAGTGGGAACATTACAAGCCGATTATGCTTATTCTACAGTTTTCAGCTGATTCTTATTTTGACTTACCTTATCATGCATCCGTAAATGTACCTTCATCCGCTCTGCATTGTTATAAGCCTTATTGCATATCTCACAATGGAATTTACCCTGAGTGAACATTTTATATACTTCAATCGCAGCCTTAGCCTCTTTGACAGAGATTGGGATCAACGTGGCATATTCCTCATCCATTTCAGTCCCATCTATTTCCGTATTCTCAACATTCAATGCTAAATCTGGGAATTTATCAATATCCTGATCACTATCAAAGTTCTCATTATCCAAAAATGAATCTGGTATCTCAGAGTCCTCTGTCGTACCACACACAAAGCCACCCGATTCATCTTTGGCTGCTTCATACTCTACAGGTATTGTCTCCAATTCATCAACATCAGTTTTAATTTTTTCTTCAGTGAATTCCAATTCACTGGGTTTGGTTACTCCATCAAAGGTGAAGTCAGAAGTGAGCGTACTGCAGTGAAGCACAGATATTTTATGTTTGAAAGAGTTACATGTATCTATGCGGTTTTGTCTTTTCCACTTAAAGGTTACTTTTTCGTAGTGAGATTTATCTAAACTCATGAAGGATAGGGGCGGCATGATTCCAAGGAGGTTACGGCTTAAGTCTTCAAGGTTTGTTTGACTTATCTGTAAATAGGAAAAGGATCGTCATCATCATGCTGAGTGGAAATGCTCATTATTACGTACCGTTGTTTTGTCCACTTACCTCTTTGTTTTGACTTAAAATTTCTTTCAAAGTATAATGAGCACGGTGGCATCTATCGCGAAATTTCATAAAGTTTCGCACGACAGCTGAACACTGAAAACATAAATAATCCGGCATGCCATCCCCGTGATCGGTCTAAAAATAACAAAAGGTTATGTAGTATAAACAGAAAACTATTAAAAACCAACATATTTTTAATTCTTCATGTTTTTATCGGATATAAACAATGCATACCTGAATACCAGAAATCAAATGAAATTCATGTCGTAATTTACCACTGTTCATGCTATTTAATTTAACATCTGTGCTGAAACACACCATACACGCTTTGAGATTATACATTTTGTTAATATTTATCTCATTGTGTTAGAAATAAAACTGTTTTTCTAAATAATTACGGCTCCAAGCATTTTGTTTGATAGAGTTGACATTTTTTTGACATTTATTTGACAAAGCAGAAAGAAACTGGCATAGGCAATGAACACTTGGACAGTTGGACTTTTTTTTCGGACTTACTCATAGTAGTCTATGGTGATTTGACGAAACTTGAGACCGGCTCACCGGCAAGTTAGTTTGTCGGGGTCAAGAGTTTGTCTCGCAGTTGTACTCACAAATGCGAGACAAACTCTTGACCCCGACAAACTCAATAACCCACCATATAGTGCCTAGGTATCATACCTACTCAGGTATGATACCTAGGCACTATATGGTGGGTTATTGAGTTCTTTAAAATAGGGCTGAGCTAAACGATGACTGATGCATGTGCATGATGCATGTGTGCCGTCTGTCGGGACATTATTAAGACATTACAATTCAAAGCTGTAGCTGCGGTTAATTATTTACGCCTTTCCAGATTTTTTCCTGCCTCATTTAACTCTTACAATATTATTTCAATACTATATCATTTATTTAGTCTGTGATGTATTATTAAAATGAAATGGACCGAACTGGTAAATGATTGACACGATCACATTAGACCAAAAAAAGTGGAAAGAGAGAAGAGAGGCCATTGCCCTAACATAAAAAATACAAAAATGCGATAAAAAGGAGGCGTAATAATATGGAGTACATTACTGAAACAATTCTTTTGTTATTTGGCATTCATTTAAAACTTCGCGACCTTAGACTTTTTAACCGGCCAGTTGATCTGGTCACCAGTTTTTAGGTATGAGGAACAGGATGTAAAGTTCCTCATCCACCATTGAAACGGGAGGATCCTCCAACCAGACGGGTGTTGTGTCTGGTGGGCTAACTACTGCCCGACGTTTGTAGTCGGGAACTTGTATACGTTAAAATTGTACCGCGTTGTAGGATATCGGTCATTAGTTCGTATGTGGCGAGATAGATGTCGCTACAACCCTGACTGCTATGCCGGAGGTCGTGGGTTCGATTCCCACCCAGGACAAATGTGTGTGTGATGAGCACGATAATTTGTTCTGTGTCTGGGCGTAATTTATCTATAATATTTATGTATTTAGAAATATATAAGTACCTATGTTTATCAGCTGTTTAGTACCTACCCATAACACAAGCTCTCAAGCTTAGTTTGGGACTAATGGTGTTGTGTGAAAAGTTGTGGAATATTTATTTATTTGCCTAAATACTTAGTTTGCTTTAGTTTAGTGAATGTGGCTTTAGGGATGGTTGGTAATTGTGCTAAGCGTTTAACGAATAGAATTGGTAGATCCCTCTAGTGCCTTGGCACCTTTTTTGATGTCACGGGTTAGCGAAGAAATAGCGAATGTGGCGAATGTGGTGAAGAAATCGAGGAGTTTGATTAAAACAAAACTTTTGAAATTAAAAGTGATTTATTACACCTTCAATAAACTGACATGATTAGCAAATTCTTTTGTTTATAAATACATCGATGACTTGACCTAGGTAAAGCTTGTATAAAATCAAAATATTCAGACGAATACGACGACGTAAACAAAAGTAGGTAGGTAGTTAGTAAGCTTGCCTATTTCTAAACAGATTATTTATTACTTACGTCGTAGGTAGGTACTAACACCGAATCGAATAAAATTTGTTTGAAGTTCACCCAAAATTTGAAAACTCTATTCGGATCTCCAAAACTTTTGGGAGCAAACCTCCAGTACTTAACAAAACAATCATGACATAAAAGATGTACTTAATAGAATATCTATAGTACCTACAACTTCAGTAAGTAAAAAACTGCACGCGTAGCATGAACACCGAAGAAACGGTCTTTGTCGTGTCTCGGAAGAAGAGAAATTAAGTGTTCATGCTACGCAGGCTACGTATTGAAAGAAATTTGACAGATTGAGGTTCCTGTCTATATAATCTGTCACTTTGCCGATTCGTCTGTAGACAAAGGCCGTTTCTTCGGTGTTCAATGTGTTCAAACTACGCATGCTGATGTTAAAAGTCTTAAAAAGTAACGATCACATAACCTCTTAGCATTTCTTGTGAAAGTTAAGGTAGGCTACACCCGTTTCATTTCTTTAACGACAGCTAAGTGAGGTCAAGACTTGTTTTTTGGGCCACAAGAGACAAGGTTCGATCCAGCTCGGCTCTAATGGTGTAACAGCTTGCATTTAATTCACACCTTTATTACCTATACCTACCTAGGTACCTAGGTAGGTACCTATTACAGTGGCAAAGGTCGATTTGCTGATTACCTCTACAGTCCCTTGTTGTAATACACCGTCGTTGTCTTGGGAGATAACTTTAATGACGCCTCCTGCAATATTAAGTAAAATAGGTTAAAAGTTGTCAAAATGTATTGCTATCATTTCCAAATTAGGTACTATTGGAGAGCTGTATATGGATCTTCTGGCCTGAATCTTGAATCACCATTATAATTATTATGCTTAGAATTTTGTCAATTACTAAAACCGCACGACAGTTAAGTAGTACCTAGGTACCTACAAGCAAACGGATTTTCTTTTGAAATAGATTTACTTTCCGTAACACGAAATGCTTCCTTGAAAACGTGCGTCTCATTGGCAATTTAGGAAGAATTAGACTGATATTATGTGTCCGTGACGTAATAGATGCTTTTGCGAAAAAAATATTTACCTACTTAGTTAAAAATAGATAGTAGGATAAGAAAAGCAAAAAACAATGTACTTAAAACAGCTCATTCACCAACACACACTGGGTTCGCGTGGTGGATGATCGCCCACTTTCTCCCATAGATAGCATTAATTCGACCCCAACAAATAGTTTATCTTGAAAATGACGAGGCAAAGAAAGCATTTCTTTATTTAATAAAGTACCATTAGTACCTACACAAGAACGACTAGACGACAGGAGTATTAAACCAAATAGGTCCGTAGCAAAATATTAGGATAATTTTTACCTTTACATTTGGCTCAAGAGAATTGATATTCATTGTGGCTTTCTGCTCGAAGAAGGCACAGCCCAGTGGCGTAGCGAAGATCACACAAAGGCACACCAGTGATATTTGGAAGGGAATGACAGCTAATGGGTAGTGGCAGAACAGTTTTCGCTGAACCGCCAGGTTTGTTATAATTGGAACCACAGCTAAAAAAAAGAATGACGTCATGTTCGGAAAATAATGCTTTACACACCCCTCCCGTCCTCACCGGAGGTAACCACGCTTACCTCTGGTGGTAGGTAGCTACTCGTTTCAAAAACAGTGACTGTAAAAACAACGAGTATGCTTTAGACCCATGACTGAAGTAAAACTTCTTTAAAGAACATATTATTATGCTCTCTTTTGCTCCTATAGTGTGATACAGAGACTGGCCCTGCACTGTGTCTTTAGTTATACGAAACGTAACTGGCTGTAAGAGAAAGAAAATGCTCGCAACTCTCTCTTGTCCCTAAAGTTATACACAAAACGTAACTCTCTGTCTCTTTCTATCTTCACTAACGTATATCTCCCCCTTCCAACTTGCGTTCGCCTCGCCCGATCACACTTTTCGTAACGCTCCCGTCACGCATTCACCAGCTTATTACCCAAGTTAGTGCATAATGAACTTAACTTCAAAAAAGTCCGTGAATATGCATATTATAAAATAGGTGCTCAGCATACCGCGATTGCTGCTTTTGATCAAATGCAACGAGCTTTCTCAACAGCTTGTTCATCATTGTATTACAGCTGTAGGTAACACCTAATTGTTCAGCACTAGCAGTTACGTCATCGCTTAATTACAGTATTCCCAAATTAATAATGCACATGCAGATCTTCGCTAATTGTCGTATTCCCGGAAACACCCGAATCATTGAATCGTAAGAGCCCTAAACAATGCATTTGCATTTTGCACCTTGTTCGAAAGAAATAGGAGTCAAAATCATGTCTACACAATCAAAAACAATTCGGGCGGTCGGCGGCGGTCGCCGGTCAGTCAAAGGTCCGTCACTTCCGTCAGTCGTCTTTATATATTGATGGTGACTGCACGTGTTCTCTCGGTGTGGAATTATATAGAGCTGCTATTACACACCCTTATTGTTTTTGTTTTCAAAGGTTTCAACTTTAATTATCTTATTCAAATTTAAATAGTTTATTTTGTAAAGTAGGTTTTCACGGCTTTTTAATATTAAAAAAATAAAAACAAATAAGTAAAAAAATGCCTAACTCTGCCGATACTATTTTCTTTCAGACGAATTCTTCCAGAATGGATAAATTTAAACGTGGAAAGCCGCTTAAGTCACAAGCACGGCAGATGGTATTTAATGTGTACCTTTATTTCTTAAATGAAGTCAATGTTTTCAAAAGAGACCATGATGGTTATTTTAAAAAAGTTCAGGACCGTGTTACAAAAGCTACAGGAATTTCACGACGAACTTTGAGTAATATCTTAAACGAAAAAAAACAGAATCAATCAATGAAATTTTCCTCACCGAAAAAAGGAAAACCTAAAAGTAGATTACGGCTGGGACTTGATGATTTCGACTACTGTGTTATTCGTAATATGATATACAATTTTCAGTTGACGCTCAAAGAACTCCTAACTGTAAATAATTTGAGAAAAAAGTTGATCGAAGCTCTGAGTTTCAAAGGCTGTGCAGAGACTTTACGGCTGATCTTAAAAGAAATGGGGTTTCGGTTTTTGAAAACTGATAATAACAGACGGTTACTTATGGAAAAGCATGATATACGTTTAAAAAGAATCAAATATCTCAGAGTAATACAACAGCTGAGGAATTCTGGTAGAAACATAGTGTTTATGGACGAGTCATATGTGCATACATCACATACTAAGGGTAAAACTTGGCAAGATAGCAGCAAAAAAGTATTAAACAACCCATTTCCAAAGGAGAGCGAATAATTATTGTACACGCAGGCAATGAAACAGGCTTCGTCCCAGGGGCTCTAATGTTACATAAATGTGTAGACTCAGAAGGTGACTATCATAAAGAAATAAACGCGGAACGTTATCAAACTTGGCTACGCAATCATTTGATTCCCAACTTGCCTCCTAACAGTGTGTTGGTAATTGACAACGCCCCATATCATAATAAGCTGTCTGTGAAACCGCCAAACTCAAACACACCTAAACCACAAATGATAGCTTGGTTACAACAACACAACATTCCGCATGACCCAAAGAAACTGAAACCCGTATTGTATGAAATTATAAAAAGACAGAAAGAAAAATACACAGAATTTGCCATTGTCCGTATAATGGAGGAACATGGGCATAAAATTATACGATTGCCACCATATCATCCCGATTTTAACCCCATTGAAAATATTTGGTCCCAAATAAAGCAACACGTAGCCAAAAAAAATATTGCAATGACTGTCACGTCAGTTAAAGATGCTATATTAGAAAAAATAAATAATATAGGACCAGAAGAATGGAAAAAAGTTTGTGATCATGCTGTTAAATGCGAAGATGAATATAGAAAATTTGACCCAAGAATCGATAGTTTTTCCGATGAAATGATTATTTACACAGGTGATAGCAGTGAAGAGCGTGTAAATGAACAAGAGCATAATGAAAGTTCTGATGAATCTACGATGTCAAGAATAGAGATCCTCCCTGATTATGATTATTTTTTTTGTAATTGTAATATTATTCTGGAATGATCAGTGCTGCAAACACTTTCGAACTGAGATTTTAATGATTAGATTTCTAAGATTTTAATGTAAACCTGTGTTCGAAAACCATTTTTCTTCATCTAATATAGACCTTGTGTTATTTAAACCTTCTTTTCTTCCATTATTACACCAACTTCAGTAAGACACTTGAAAAGTACTATAAAATGAAAAGACACTTGAAAAGTAAATCAATCCAAAAAAGATTGAAAAAGCATATTCGCAATCGTGTGGTTTTCCTCGCTATTTACTTACATGGAACTATGGAATCAAACTTCGTTACTGAAAAATTAATATTTATCTCTTTTAGCACAAAACACATAATTCTACTAAATTATGCATGAAGAAAATGCACTTAACCACTCTATATACATATCGTCATCCGACGCTCGGGGAATACGGCCGTTGCCGAACAGTGACGAATATTTCTATGCGCATTATCACTTTGGGAGAACTGTACATGAATAATTAAAATTCAATATTTTTACTGCTTCTTTATTATGGACTTAAATTCAGCTTAGAAGTGATCTAGTGGACCCTGTCGGGCGCAGCAAAAATGGCAGCAAGGAAAATTATGTATGATACGTTATACGTACTCATGCCGGGCACTGCCATGGCCAGTCGAGATATGCACACTAGAAGGATTCCTGTGAACGCTGCTTTCTTGGACTCTCCAACTCTCTTTCCATCTGGGGTGAACACAGGTGTCCCGTTTATTAACTCACTGCAACAAATACCAAATACAGCCTACACTTGTGAATTAAATGCTAAACATTGTAATCAATTTACCAGATTTAATGTTCTAAAATCCTATCCGTTATTCCCGGCAGTCATGCGTAATCTTTGGTTTAACACAGAGGTTCCTGAAGTGTACGCCGCGGCGCGCCCTGGGCTCCGTAGAGAGCACAGAAAGGCCCCTGAGGCGCTCATGTTGACCAGTCTCCGGAAACTAAGTACACTAAACTTGGGAATTCGCGGTTATAATGCAAACGCTTATATATAATACAGCTTTATATTGTGGACGTTTATTGTTTTGAACCGATCTATTTAGTATCATTGTATTCTATTTTAACTAGCTAGGGCGCCGTGCAATAATTACTTACCTACATCTTAGCAAATACAATAAATAATACATTTAAATTAATAATAATAATAATAATAAAGACTATAAATAATTTTAATAATTTTAATCATTTCATAATTTCATTAGGTAAATACTTAATACATTACATACATATTTATATTGTTTTATATATCTAATAGTAGTTTGATAAGTAATATTTAAAAAAAAAAATATATATTTAATAAAATATTATCTAGAATAAGCTTCCTCTTTCCTAAACTCACTTATTTTGCTGTGCCCGACAGGGTCCATGTCATGATCTAATTTTAAGTTTTACCACCTAAGAATACATGTGGAATGCAATAAAAGTATTGAGTATTGAGTATTGAAGGTGAAATACTAAACTTCTAAAAGCGCCGAGTACTGAAAAAGTTTGGGAACCTCTGGTCTAAAAGGTAACCAGAAGCCCGAGTGTAATAACCAGTGGTAATAAGGGTGCCCTACTCAGTATCTGGGTTGTGCAGGTCGGACAGGCCAGTCGCTTTTTACACACTAAATTTTCAGCTACATCCAGTTGGAATAGGTGGATTCTAAGACTAATACCTATAAGTACGAGGTACCTACTGAAATTAAGTAGCTTACCTGCTTCTCATCATAGGAATATTAATGAAGTTAGCGCTGCCTACTGCTACGAAGGGAACCAGCCTCGCGAAGAGAGGATTCATGCCCTAGAAATCAGAAGCTATATTAATTAAGATACCAAGACATTAATGGAACTAACGTACTAGTTAGATGGTTTTTTTCAAAAAATAACAACCACGTGGAGTCCTGACACAGCTGGAAGGCGGGCGTCGCGGCAGACCCCGAAGAAGATCGCGGGGCGAGTTGGACATATTAAACGACCGGATGGCCCACTTTAGCCCTGGATCGAAAAAACTGGAAGTCATAGAGAGAGCCTTTGCCCAGTAGTAGGATGATGCAGGTTAGCAGTATTAGTCTGTACTTATACAAAACCCAAAAGGGTTCGGTGTACCTACCTACTTATCATCATATGAACAACTTTTACTACCTATACTATGGGACGAACTCTTAAATCGAGTAAAAAAAATCAGCTGTTACAAACATACCTACATCATTCATAGATCTTATGAGTTACAACCACATAAGTATAAGGATTCTGTACGAAAACAAATGAATTCATAATAAAGTTATGTGCACACGTAACTTGGCAAAATAGATAATGATATTTCTTTCTGTAAATATGTAGGCTCACACAAACAATTTTACACCTCATTGAGGTTGGCGTTTCACTATCTGACTACTTACTCAAAGGAGAAGCCCCGAAAGAAATTCAGAGGTCACAATTTCTTTTAAGCAGTCCAGACATTATCTAGGTAAGTAATCCCTTCCCTAGTCGGAACATATTTCGATAGACCACCAGTATTTTTTTGCTATTTCAGGTTTCGTCGACAATAAAACGTCAACGTCATTTGATACCACGTGTTTTATTTAAGTAAGTACCGTTTTAATATCTTCTGAAATGTTTTTATGCTTACCTTAACTTTACTGTTGAGGTACAAAGCGGTACTCAAGGCCCCTCCGCATGCCGCGCAATAAGACGCTAGTATTTGCCTGTTGAAGTCGAAAAACTTTAACCAAGAACAAATAAATGTACCCTACGTAATACCTAAGAAATATTAAACTTTTGTGGCAATGGGCAGGACCGGTTACAAACAGGGGAGTGACTCGAAAAGTTTTGAAAAAATCCACACAAAATGTTCATGGACATCAAAGACATTATTTTAAAAATCTTTGATAGACATATTCGCGCTCTTTTATCGCACAGGTTATTCGTTTTTAATCTCTCAGGGAAGGGAAATAGCTACCCATTAATATAATCGATAGAAAATATGAAAAAATATGTACAGCTGTATTGTACAGACGCCAGCACATCAAGTTACTCCAATGTGTCAAATTTCTTTGATCGTTTTACAACTTTATTTCAATTGAAAAAAAATTACACATTGGGGTAACTTGATGTGCTGGCGACTGTACTTGCTGGCCAGCAAGCCAGGCGTGGGTCAATCGTTGTGGGCACTGCGGGCAAGTCAGACAGAACAAATGATTGAACTCATCAAACAAACATGTATTGGGTGAGAATCGAACCGACGACCTCTGGCATAGCAGTCAGGGCCACTAACCATTAGACCAACAGGCCAGTTGAAGTAATACTTTTTGTATGGATGATATACTACTTGAGTTAATTATTACCTTCTACTACGAGTCTACGACTGCTTCAAGTACTACTTGCTATTATAGTATTGTATGTAACATAGAAACATTCAGCGCAATAGTTCAGTTTAAAATTATGTATTTTGAATCTTTCAAAATCAAAACATTTCAGTAAGGTAGTTAGGTTCGCTATAGGATAGGTATGGTATGTTAGGTTAGGTTATATGTTGTGTTGTGTGATGAAACTTTACACTATTATAGCTTACATTTCAGAGACTTAACAGTTATGCTTTCGAATCATTTAAAATGATACATAGGTAAGCAACGAAGCCGCGGGTGACTGCTGTCAAGGTTGATGAATAAAAACTTGTCTAGTTGTACCTACTTACTTCGTGCTGATAACTGCGTCGCCTGAACGATTCGTGTAGTTAACTATTGCGTTAAACGTCTGATTGAACCACTGCCAGAACATAATGGCTGGCTTTGTTTTGTAGAAAGTTATCATACCTGAGGAACAGAAAAATCTTCGGTTATTTTGGTTGCTATAGATTACGTAGGTCAAAGAGATTTAAAATACTATAGAGCAAGTCAAGGAAATGTCATAGAAAAACTTTGATCCCATGTCTCAGTAACGCCATCTAGAATAATATATAAATATTGGAGCGACAGCGGAGCGTACTACAAAAAACTCATAGACTGTATCCAGCAGGACACACTTTTTCGGACGAAAATTTTGTTCGTGATGTCCGGTCTATAGGTATTGAATGTCTTTGACGTAGGTGAACTCATAATACAAATGAATCAAACGAAGTGTCTATTTTTTAATGTCAATATCACTGATTTTTACTTAACGGAAGTTTTACAAAAAGTAAATGTATTGTCTGTCTGCTTCTGTGATTTTATAATATCGCCAAAACGACTAGGCCCATTTTTTTGACAGGACTTTCACGGGAACTGTTATAATTTAACTCGGGTTAACAGTAAATTGTTCAATTCCGCGCGGACGAAGTTGCGGCAAGAAAGTAATCATACATAGGTAGGTACTTAAAAGTAGGTTCCAAAGCTCGTGGGCTTGTACCTTATCTGTATGAGAGATTGCCTGCAGTGAAATAGAAATAAGGCATTAACTCCGCCTCTGTACATGAGTGTGCTTGAAGTATTAAATAAATACACTGGTAGGTACCTACTCCATGTTTTTACAGTATGTACCCTGCTGAAGATAAGGCTCTTTTTATTTACAAGTCGCAACACGACACCATGCTTGTTCTGCATTTCCAAACTTAAATAAGTTACCTTTAGACAAAAGGCCAGTGGTGGCCACGCCGAACGCCAAATTTATGGCCAAATAACTAGTTTAGTTTACTCACATCCAGTAATGAGGGTGTTCATAGGCGCCTGCGCAGACATGCGTCCGATCTTGATCATCTTCTCACCAGTGTCGGGGTGAAATGCACTATCAACAAGATATTTGGTCGCCCATAGTTTGTTCTCGTCATAACCGTGGGGCATTTTTTTTGTTTTCCTATTAAGATAAACAATAACATAGATTTTAGTACGCACTTAGTATAATACATAAAGCTACGAGTCTCTACGTGTGGGAGATAGGGTCACACTTTGACTGGCCTGTCTAGTAGTTAGTGGCTCTGACTGTATGCCGGAGGTCGTGTGTTCGATTCTAAACCACGGCAAATGTTTGTGTGATGAGCACGATCATTTGTTCTGTGTCTGGATGTAATTTATCTATAGCTAGCAGACGTCACGCGGTTTCACCCGCGTAGCTCCTGTTCCCGTGGGATTACAGGGATAAAAAGTAGCCTATGCCATCCGGGAATAGTGCAGCTTTCCACCAGTGCAATAATGTTTTAAATTGGATCATTAGTTCCGAAGATTACCCACTACATACAAACTTACAAACAAATGTTACCTCTTTATAATATTAGTATAAGTATACAATATGTATGTATTTAGAATTATACTTATGTATATCAGTTGTTTAGTAGCCATGACACAAGCTATAATACAAGCTCTGCTTAGCTTACTACTATGGGACTAATAGCGTTGTTGGAAAGTTGTGGAATATTATTACTAATATTATATATGTTGAAGAACGTACCTGTATTGATCCACGACACTTTTAGCTTCATCCAGGTCTTGGTCGGAAGCCAAGAAGTTTATTGGGTTCGTGAGCAGGATAAAGTGCTTGGCCCGGCCCCAGTATGTACTCTGGTCCCACCTCGGCTTGTCCAAATCTATCGGTTTATCCGGCTTACCCATAGTTTTTTAGGCTACACAAAAATGGATAAATATTTAAAAATCATTTCATCGTGTTCTATTGCGTTACTAAAAACCCTCTAATTATTGTTCTTCTAAAATATCTTCTTTGTACCTACTTTTTTTTTCTTTATTATTACACCTTAGGTCACCCTTATGTTATTATTTTGTAAGTTTGTAATCAAGATACTTATTCATTATTTTGGCAAGTTGCATTATGTGCATGCATGCTGCATCGTAAGTACCTAATTTGAAATCTGGTGCATCACGAATTTTAATGGCATGTCTTATAAAAAGACTAAGAGGCTTAGAATAATAACTTAGAGTACACAAAGTGAGGCATCTAAAACTGGGCCAGAATTGGCTTGTTTGGCAAGCCGTGTCAGTAGGTACTAAAAGTCACGTTCCGTCGAACACAGCTCAGTAAACACATTCGGTTCACGCACACAGAATAATAAAGTGGACACACGACCTCGCCCGTGTTTCGTACTAAGTGCGGCTTCAATGTGTTAGAATTCTAAGCTAAAAGGGGTTAGTGTAATACTTATGTCGTTGTTATGGGGCTCCCTCGACATTTAACTCGTGTGCCCTGGTGATTCAGACGGAACTTAAAGAATTTGAGTCAATACATCATGCATCCAGCGAATTCCCGTGATCCGTACCTACTAGGTTATTGCTACCCAAAGAGATTTAAAACCTTTCAATCGTGTCAATTAGAGACACAATAGAAAGACAATGACAGCGCGGACACCGGTGTCCTCTTGGGGTTTAATTAATTAAGATACCTACTATATTATAGAGGACATACGAAGAAATATCCAAGAAAAACTGTGATCCCATGTCCCAGTAGCGCCATCTATAATAATATATCTACGTAGAGCGTACTAAATTAAACATAGACTTGTGTCCACTCGGACACAAGTATCGGAAGAAATTTTTGTTCGTGACGTCCTTGTCTGTAGCAAGTATTGAATGTCTTTACTGCTACCTTTTGAAACGTTAAGTACAGTATAAAATCATATGGTTACCTCTCACCAGATTAGCGTGTTATCTGTACAAATCAGTTGCAAACTAAACACTTTACACATTTAGATTTCATCTACAAATAAACAAGCCACATTTTATTAAAAACACACACCGAAATTTGATTTCGAATTTCAAAAGTGACATTCGGGTTATTTTGGCATTCTTCTTTACCATAGTTAATTAATTTGGACTATGATAGAGACTTGAGAGATGAAACGAATGAGTTTGGACTCTTACTCGTAAACTCTAACCATGTTTATTGAATTAGACCAATAATATGACTCCACCTACCGGGTCCAATTGGGATTCTTTAAACCAATAATATTATGAGTAAAAAGGTGTACATAGGTTACCTAAACAACATTCGATCTTCAAAAACAACACACTAAAGCACGCACGCGTCCGTTGACGGCGCGGCGCGACACCGAGGTCAAGTGTGGCTAGTTAGCCACATTTTAACGGGTCGCTTGCTGAGCGCTTATAACCTATCTACACCTTTTACTTGTAATATCATTGCTTTAAACTATTCAAGGAACGACACAAATACCTACAACAAAAAGAATTTTCCAATTCGGTGCAGTCATTCGGGGATAGGTAGACTACTGTATAAAACGTAAACCTAAATTATAAACGGGTTATTGTTTATTTTAGTTAGGTGCCCCGGCAAACTTCGTTTCGCCTTAAAATCCTGTCTTTACCTTCCTAATTTTAACTTAAGACTTGTAAAATTGTCCTTATTCTGGCACCACTTAAAACAATGAGACAGTACTAACAAACAAAGCTAGTCCACACCACTCATTTAACTCCGGTGTGCGGTCCAATGTGATAAAGTAAAGATCTGGAACATAATGAGCGCGTAAGCGATAAAAAATTCAAGGAGATTGAATGGTCGTTGAGATGCATGTTCAAAGACACAGACAGTATGCTAGAAGAGGCAGACATGACCATTAAAAGTGCTTGTAAAGGTTCTGATACACAACTACAAAAGCCTGACATAGGCCTTGATAAAAGCCTGACTTAGGCCTTGATAATATAAGCGCGATGGTCATATAAAAGACATCAACGCGCGCCATATCCATACGGGGCTACGCAAACGTGAACCCCAGACCTTCGTTATATCTATACTAATATTATAAAGAGGTAAAATTTGTTTGTTTGTTTGTTTGTAAGTTTGTATGTAGGGGGGGTAATCTTCGGAACTAATGATCCAATTTTAAAAATTAATGCACTGGTGGAAAGCTGCTACTCTATTCCCGGATGACATAGGCTACTTTTTATCCCTGTAATCCCACGGGAACAGGAACTACGCGGGTGGAACCGCGTGTCGTCTGCTAGGCGTTTGTAAAAGCTGAAAGTTTGTCAGTGCATGCTCCCAATACAGGTACGAACGATGGACCATCATGAAGCTTGTGTTGCCCTGGCTTTGGCAGATAAACGGTAGGTACTGAAGGTGTGAAAAAACCGATCTAACTTCATCAAATAATAACGTGTGATCTTTTGGTATTACCTTCGGAATATTATAAAAAATCACGTTAAGTATTCATTGCCAGACACCCTTAATGTTCATCAAATTATAATTTTACTTACGTTATAGTATGAAAGCTGATTTTTATATATAATAATTGGGTAATAGTAATAGTTATTTGTGCAACAAGAGAGCAAAGTCTATTTTAGCTGCGAGTGCTGATTTTGAATCCTGAGCAAGCGAAGGATTCAACGATTGATTCACGAGCGTAGCGAGTGATTCTAAACTTTAATCCTGAGTGTGGCGAGGGATTCAAAGGCACGAGATGCAAAAAACTTTGCTCTCGTGTAACCAAAGACATTCAATACCCATAGACCGGACATCACAAACAAAATTTTCGTCCGAAAAAATGTGTCCTGCCGGACACAAGTCTATGAGTTTTAATTAGTACGCTCCGCTGCCGCTCCAATATTCATATATTATTCTAGATGGCGTTACTGAGACATGGGATCAAAGTTTTTCTATGACATTTCCTTGACATGCCCGCTCTATAGTCTTTTAAATCTCTTTGCGTGTAACACACCAACTTTTCACTTTAGCAGCGAGAACACTTTTTGAAACTAGAAATAAATATTTACAGGTTAAATATCAGTTTTATTTGGAGTAAATACTTATTTTCGTTTAAATCCAACAACGAGTTAATAATTCAATAAATAATAATATGTTTTTGCAAAATTTCTTTAGTTAGCACGAAATTACGAACGTGTTTGTCTTTGGGGTCAAATTCAAAATTGGAACTTCGAAAGGGCTGGTCTTTGTCTCTCTCTCTTTCTAATGGCGGGAAAGAGATAGAGTGTGATTGTTTTGAATTGTATGATAAACCCAAGGCTGAATAAGATACTTCGGCTTTCTGGAAACAAAAATTAAAAAGTTAGGTACTTTGTCTCACTCAGTGAGCAAAATCGCATTTTGCTCACTGATTTCAGGCAGCAAAACCTAACCTAAATACATGTTTGAGCTACTGAAGTGAAAATGATGTTTCCTCATTGGCCAGACATTTTCCAAGTTTCCAAAGTTAAATTATTGGCCACCGATTTTCAAACTAGATTTATTTTACACCAGTAAGGGCTAATTTTACAATACATAGATAACTTTTATCTGAAGAATAAATATGACAGTTTGACATATTGTCTATACAAAAGCTGTCAAACGGCCATTTTAACTCCTTGGATAAAACTTATCTGATGATTGAAAAATCGGCACTTAGTGTTTTTAATGAAGTCGGAGGTTTTATTCGTAAAAAAGCAATTTTTCGTGTTGTGCTCTGTAGCAACGCCACCTAATTTTTTTTTATTTTTATACAACCCATTTTGATGTACCGCTGACGTACATGATGTACAAACATTGTTTTTGAATGTACGACTTTTAATTTTAAAGAAAAAAGCAAATTAATGTGGCGTTGCTGCGGAATATTCTCTCTAGCCACGCCACCTGTAAACAACATTTGCAGATACAATTTCAGCTTTTTTTCTGAAGTTATATAATATACGAGCGCTGTATGTTATGTACACGTGATAGGTGTGAAAAAATATGTTAATCCTAAAGTTTAATTCTAAACTCACAAATTGTCCCATATTGACAAAGTTGTAGGTAATAACAGATACAATTTCAGCTTTTTCTCAGAAGTTATATAATGTACGAACGCGGTGTATTAAGTACACATGATAAGTTTAAAAAAATATGTTAATCCTAAAGTTTAATTCTAAACTCACAAATTGTCCCATATTGACAAAGTTGTAGTTACAGATGCAATTTCAGCTTTTTCTCAGATGTTATTATAATGTACGAACGCGGTTTATTATGTACCTACACGTGATAACTGATAAGTATGAAAATATATGGTAATTTTAAAGATTAATTCTAAACTCACAAGGTAAATTGACCCCGATACAATAAACCAAGTCAACCTTAACGGTTTCGTATTCAACAAGCCTACAGAACATAACAGTCGCGTTTTACAGTAGTTTAACACCTCACTCCCGCTGGCTTGGCGAGGCCCGCGGGGCCAGCACCAGTCGGGGGTCGCAGAAGTATCTTCTGGTCCCGTGACCCCCGGCGCAGGTGTAAGACGGAACACAAGGTGGTTTTTAGTCAGTAAGAGTCTGACAGATTCCTCCGCCCTTCCCGGAGCGGGAGACATCCATGAGGAATTAAAAAAAAAAAAGGTTGAACCTGGGCCGCGAGCGAAGCGAGCGTTGCCGCGGGAGCGGCCGACAAGTGCTAAAAACTAATAGATTGTACAGACGCCAGCACATCAAGTTACCTCAATATGTCAAATTTCTTTGATTGTTTTTCAACTTTATGGTAAACAGAATAAGGTTAATATTCAATTGGAAAAATTTGACACATTGGATAACTTGGCGTGCTGGCGTCTGTACTAATCGATTTCCAAAGTAAATATCAGATTAGGTGTGCATATTATATTATGCCCTGTCGACGGAGTGTCCTGTCGGCTAAGAGTCCCGCCGAAATAAAGTCATTCATTCAGTCATTGAAACTGGCAGGCTAATGCTTAGGCCAAACTCTGCGGCTGAATATCATTCAGGCCACTAGTTAAACGGCGCTGTTTAGTTAAACGGCTTGGCAGTTAGTTGAACGGCGGATTAAGCTTGCGTTGGCTGCGACATATTATATTATCTATTGCATTTTTGTAACTTTAAATGCCTAATTTGTTTTGATAAAAATCGATAGTTTTCATAATCTTTGTTCGGAACAAAGTTTACTAATGATACTTGGAATAGGATTTTGAAATAAAGACGAAAACAAATACCTATGTCACTTTGACCTTCAATATCTCTAGAACCAGTTAATTCCCAGGTATGTTCTAGAGAAAAAAACTATCCCAGTGATGGGTAGAATATGTAGTTCGTTTACGTTGAAGGTCTTTTCACACCCTATAGTGTATCAAACTACTATTTTAGCGTTTACTTCGGATTGACAGGAAATATAAACTAAACTGTTTTTTTAATTTGTGAGTTTAGAATTAACATATTTTTTTAAACTTATCATGTGTACTTAATACACCGCGTTCGTACATTATATAACTTCTGAGAAAAAGCTGAAATTGTATCTGTTATTACCTACAACTTTGTCAATATGGGACAATTTGTGAGTTTAGAATTAAACTTTAGGATCAACATATTTTTTCATACTTATCACGTGTACATAATATACAGCGCTCGTACATTATATAACTTCAGAAAAAAAGCTGAAATTGTATCTGCAAATGTTGTTTACAGGTGGCGTGGCTAGAGAGAATATTCCGCAGCAACGCCACATTAATTTGCTTTTTTCTTTAAAATTAAATGTCGTACATTCAAAAACAATGCATGTACATCATGTACGTCAGCGGTACATCAAAATGGGTTGTATCAAAATAAAAAAAAAATAGGTGGCGTTGCTACAGAGCACAACACAATTTTTCGTTTATTCGTAAGTAGGTATCCTTCGTATACAAATAGGATAACAAACTCTAAAAACAATATAGGGCCGGGTTGAGAACCTCCTCCCTTTTTAAGTCGGTTAAAAATAAAACTTGTTTTTTTTTACAACAGATTTACTTAACCGACTCAAAAAAAGGTTCTCAAGTCGGACGTATATTTTTTTTAAGGTTTGTAACCTCAGTACTCCGACATTTATGGACCGATGTTCATTGATTTATTTAAAAACTTAACAGATAAAATACAACTGTCAAAAAAATATGCACTAAGTAATTATTATAAAAAAAGTAAATCATGAATAATTATTGAATGACTGATTAATGATTTATTTAGTCATGATTGAGACTAACTGTTAAAGTCATGATTAAATCAAAATATTACTAAATCAATCATGATTAAATTAGTCATGACTAATCAATTATTTGAACAAATCAGTTGACTGACCCATCACTGGTATGGACCCACTTCACCTACATTTTCACGGCGAGGTTTTCACAGAATAACATGGCAGATTGTAAAAGTCAGCATATTTAGCTACCCCAATCTGTATTTTTTTTATTGTATTTCAACTTTTCAATACAATAACACTACACTCGCAACTTCGTGTGTCACTTTAACGTGGTACCTGCTTGTACAAATGTACAAGTGGAAAAAAAACACATAATAGCGTAATAAAATACTTGAACATGGTCACTACTGTTCAATGTCCCCAACACTATTTTTACAGATCAACCATCAACAACAACGTTCTGATTCCATTCTAAATACATTTTTAAAAACCATTTATAATTTTAAGTTAAAACACAATTAATTGTTAGTAGTAAGTTCCAATAAACTAAATACGTCATCTATTTAATTGTGTTGGTAATTAACGTAATTAATTATAGTAAGTATACAGAGCATTTCTTTCTATTTAGTTAAATTATAGAGAGTTTTACATAAAATAAAACTTACCTATTATTTTTTCATCAATATCCGGAATCCATCTTGAGTCAAGCACCCGTCTTTCAGCCTGTTGACAGCGATTACCTTTGCCTCTCCGCTGGTAGCGCCCTCTATACTTACCGTTGGTACTAAGTAGTTTAAGCGCGCATCGGGTGATCGCCCGATTTTTCGTCATTATGGAACTCATGATGCACCAGGTAGACCTTACCTGGATTCCGGATATTGATGAAAAAATAATAGGTAAGTTTTATTTTATGTAAAACTCTCTATTATTTGTTTAGTATCAATATCCGGAATCCATCTTGAGTGATGTGTTTGTTATCACCTGGTGCGCTAAACCCAAAGACGCTATAATGTGTTTTAGGATGTAAAATATTGGGTTAATAAAAAACTGCCAAAATTATGTAAATGTATTACAATAATTAATCTGGTATGACATTTTACTTTTAGTCATAGTATAACAACAGAAATGGTTTCGAAATAAATAAAAAAAAAATAATAATAATATATTATTGGTGCTCTTAGTGAACAGGATCGAAATAATTAGACAAAGATGTGAAATGATTGGGAACATTTGAATCATTGTGATTTAACAGTTCTCTCTGATAATAATTCTGAAAGGTATGAATTGTTTTCCAGTTACCGGTGGAAAGAATCTGATCAATAGGAAAATTCTCTACGAAATTAAGAGAAGCAACTGCGGATCTTACTGATCCTGGAGTGGCATCAATGCCAGCAGCTTTTAAAAGAGATCGCACCCATCCACCAATAACAGTTCTAGATGCAGGTTTAATATCCCCTTTAACTGTAATAAATAAATGTTTTATATTTCCTCGACAATTTGAAGTAATACATATTAATTGTCTCAACCAAAAAATCAGGTTTAATTTTTTTATCTGGGTGCTCTTTAAGTCTCCAACCAGACTGTCTGTGGTTATGGTTGTCTGTTTTAGAACCGAATGTTGGCCACAATACAATAGACGAGTCTTCATCGACTAAGCTACTGCTATCAATTCGCAATAGAGTAAGGTCGTGAACCCTACGGCCTGATGCTAACAATAAAAGAGTGGCCACGTGTCTTGACACTTGAAATATATTATTTTCATCAAAATCATAAGCATTCATATGTTGCAATAAAACTTTAGGGTTCCAAATAGGTGGTTTAGCAGGTTTCTCTCTTGCTACCGAAATAGCTTTTAATATGTGTTTTATAAAGAAATTTGACGACAAATCTATATTAGATGTTATGTGTGTGAAAGTTGAGATAACAGATTTGTGTACCAAAATTGTTCTGTATGCAAGACCAATATCACAGTGTAAATGTGCTAAGTATCGAGCTACCTGATCGGCAGTAGGGTATTTAAAATTAATCGAACGGGACTCACACCATCGCTTCCATCGGCGCCACACTGGTCTGTAGGTATTGATTGTGGAGTCTCTCCAGCTTGACATAAAGAATTTTTGTTCTTGATCTGTCCAGTCTGTCAAAATATCTTGCCACCCGAAATCAGCCATGCTTCCAAGTGTAGGTCTTGCACTTGCGGCGGATGCGTCCCCCGTTCTGGTGTCTACGAGAGTGTAGGCTAGATCTGGAATCAGGTAAGGGGGATGTCGCGCTCGGCGTTGAACATCTGCCTGCCAGAACACCTTGTTCCACTTCGGGGGAATCAATATAAAGTCTCCGCTGGCTTGGTTTAGGTGTTGGAGAACTCGTGGAATTAAATTTGGTGGTGGAAACAACCAAGCTAGGTTGTAGTGCCACAGATGACAAAACGCATTGTGATGTTGGGCTTCCTGATCGTTGACGTCCAGTGATACGTACTTCGGTACTATGTGGGCTGTTCTCGACGCGAAGAGGTCTATCTCCGGCGTACCCCACATTTGAAAATTTTTTGTCGTTGCTGCCCTCGTGAGTTGCCATTCTGGACAAGCCTTCTGCCGAGAAAGAGCATCTACCTCGGCATTGAACCTGCCCGGAAAATAGTGTGCTGTCAGATGAATGTTCCGCATGTCTAGAACAGCAAGAAGTTGTCGAGTTTGATGAAGCAGCTTCTTGGATTTTGTGCCGCCCTCCTTGTTTATGTACGAGACTACTGTTCGATTGTCGGTTTGCAGTAGCATCTGTGCATCTTGGAGTTGCTGCTGGTTTTGGCATGTAGCTGCGTAAACGGCAAACATCTCTTTTTTGTTGGCATGCCATGTCTTTTGAGGTTCTGTCCAGGTGCCCACAATATTTGTGTCGCCGAGTTGAGCCCCCCATCCGATGTCGGATGCGTCTGTGGTCAATAGTTGTGACGTCACTGAGCTCAAGTGTATCGGCATCGATTTTCCTATGGCTTGACACCACCACTCCAGCTCTGATCGAGCTGGTTGTGGCACAGTGATCGACCGGTACGGATGTTTTACCGACAGCTGTCGACTGTAGTATTGCAGAGTTCGACAGTGAAGGCGACCCCTCGGAGTCACGAACGTTGCAAAGTTGAGTCTCCCCATTAGTATTTGGTACTGTTTGAGGGACCACTTGCTTGACTGAAGCTGTTGGTGAAGTGCTTTGCGTAGCGTTAGGCACTTTGGTTCCGACAGGGACTTTGCGTTGCGTTTTGTGTCCCATGTAATGCCGAGAAACTCGAGGCACTGTGTCGGAACCAGAACAGACTTTTCGTAGTTGATTGTCCAACCTAGTAAACGGAGTATCTTGATCGTGAATGCGATGTCGTCTCCCAACTGCGATTTTGACTGGTTGGCCAAAAGAAAATCGTCTAGATAGACTACGCACCTGCCTGCGTAGCATGAACACCGAAGAAACGGTCTTGTCGTGTCTCGGAAGAAAAGAAATTAAGTGTTCATGCTACGCAGGCAGGTGTATAGAAAGAAATTTGTCAGATTGAGGTTCCTGTCTATATAATCTGTCACTTTGCCGATTCGTCTGTAGACAAAGGCCGTTTCTTCGGTGTTCAATGTGTTCATGCTACGCAGGCTGATCTTGTGACTTCTCAGGAATTCTGCTACCCAATTGGTTATCGTGGCAAACTTTCTGAGTGCCGATGAGAGGCCAAACGGCAAACACGTCATCTGGAGTAGCTGATGTTGATGTGAATTTTGATGATATTTAGCCCCAGGAATCTGCGATGCTGCTGTGCAATGGGCACGTGGAAATATGCTTGGCTCAGATCTAGTTTGGCCATCCAATCTTGTTGTTGCAAAAAACTTGGTACACGGAAGTGACTGAATAGTTGAAACGGCTTGGCTACTACGAACTGGTTTAGTTTTTTCAAATTGAAAATAGGACGGTAGGTCTGATCTGACTTGGGTACCAGAAAGAACGTGGAAAGGTAACTGGGCGTCAGATCTGCAGGTTCGAGTACCACTGACTCGAGCATAGTTTGGATTTGCATGGTCATATTGGGAGAGGTTTTGGTTCTGTAACATTTCAGAACTGTGGGACTCGGAAATATTAGCGGCGGTCTGAGTGTGAAGGGTATGCGTACCCCGTTCAATAGTCGGCATATTTTGTCTGGCGCACCCAGATTGCTCCAAGCATATTGAAATTGCCTTAGACAGCCGCCTTGAAATGTCCGACAGTCATTCGCGACGCTGTTTTTTAGGGATGGGCTGCGATTGCGATTTCTTACCCTTTGGTTTGTATCGCTGATTGCTTGTATGGTTTTTGTTTTGGTGTGAAGCGTTAGAGGCCTGTCTTTGTCTTTTATTAAAGGTGTCTCGACGAAAAAACCTGTCGTCAGCTTGTTTACTAGTCGATGGTTTTTGATTTTGATAAAATATTTCTTTAGAATAAGTTCGTGGTATTGATTTTGTTGATACTGTAAGTTTATCCACCCCCCCAATTTTTTGGAGGTAGGTTTGAACTGCCTCATCATTAAAGAGATATTCTGTACTAGGAGGAATTTTATGTAGGACATCACGATGAAAACCTTCGGAAATTTGGCGCAACATAGCCTCGCGACGTGTATTTATCAAGTCAGCTCTTCGGCCGCACACTATTTGTAATAAGTCATCAGTAACCGTACTATACGCAGATTCTTTCGAAAACATGATTCGACTTTTTCGAATAACGAGTTGGGCGTCAACGATTCTCTAGACTCATTTGCCCAATCCACCAATGACTGTAAAGATTTGTGCAATTCGTCTTTTTGGCAAAGTAAAGCATTCGTTAAACCAGCAAAAGATCTTTCTAATAAATATGAGCGCGAATCTTCTTTCAACATATCCGATTCAAAACGCTTTAATTCGTCGTTAATATTTAACTCAACGAAACCGGGGGTAGCTAAATATTTCTTTTGTGCATCCGAAAACCGAACCGCATTCCAATCATCACATTTAAAACGTTGTAGCTCCGTTACTTTTTTAAGGTTTATTTCGTTTGCCCTAGGGTAAGTCGGATCTTTTACCGTCGTACCGACTTCCGATAAAATCTGAAGTTTATTATTGTTGGACAAGTTTTCAGGTCGTCTTAGTTTTAACTCGTTTGTGGTAACAGAAACGGTGTTAATGTTAGCATTCGGAACGGTATTATTTTCAGCAACGGAATCTTTCGATATGAGGTTTGTTAAATAAGCTACTTGTTGTGATAAAAACTCGAAGTGTGCATAACTCACGGTTTGGGAGTCCCTCCTTACTTTACGTTTCTCAGGGCTGGGTCCACTGCTTGTAGAAGAACTGCTATCACTATCTCTTGCACTCGGCGTCGGAGAACGAACACGTTTACGCGATAGTGAACCGTCAGTAACACCTCCTGACTCTAAATTATTAATAGAATTTTCCATAGTAACCACGGAGAGGTACAATTTCACGAATTGAAACTATAATAGTTTTACCAAACTTAATTTGAATAAGCGGGTATTCACTTTTTTTCGCGAAGTTTAAAATAACGCTATCAACCGAACGGCGCGAAAAACGACGCTATAATGACGAAAAATCGGGCGATCACCCGATGCGCGCTTAAACTACTTAGTACCAACGGTAAGTATAGAGGGCGCTACCAGCGGAGAGGCAAAGGTAATCGCTGTCAACAGGCTGAAAGACGGGTGCTTGACTCAAGATGGATTCCGGATATTGATACTAAACAAATAATAGTACAATACCAGCGCGCAATGACACGTCATGTCCGGTGGATGTCTACTTCGAGTTGCCAGTCGTTAACAAGGGTTCAGCTACTTTTGACAATTTAGCGTTAAGTTAATTCATGCATAGTGTTATTTAGCTAATTCTGATCTTTTAAGATGTTATTTCAATTCTGGCACTAGTCTTGTTAAGGAAGGTGTTCATGAGTTTAGGAAATACGAATATTGTCATCGACTTTTGAGGCTGACTGTACCTATACACAAATCCATTGCTTGTATGTGGTTTAACCAAGTCGATTTAAGAAACCTATCAATTTCTGCCTGCCAGTTCTTCTGTTATATGGGTTTTGGATGGATAGATAGTAAAAAACAAAAGACGTAGGCGAATACAAAAGTTTATTTTCTAGAAACTTAAAAATGTTTGAGAAAATGGTTTAACTTGTAAAAGGAGTTAATAAATAATTATAAATCTTGCATTGATGTGGAAATGAAATGAAATGAAACAAGTCTTTAAAACAGTGAAATTAAAACATTATAAAAGTTAAAACAATATTTTAATAAAATTATTTTTATTTTCAGCCAGAATGGGCAGTTTCTACATACCACACTTTTCTTTAATTCATTAAACTAAACCCCAAGCGGACGTCGTCGCCGATGCGACGTCCGTGCTGTCATTGTCTTTCCGTTGCGTCTTTAATTGACTCGATTGAAAGGTTAAATAATTAATTTAATGACTTTAATATTTTGTTCTAAAATCTAGGTTTAGGGTTTTTCTCTACCCATACTGGCTAAAAATAATAATCAATATTTTTAAATTTACATGTACGTGCCACATATGGGAATATTGTCTCATTTGTTATCTATGTCAATATTGACTGGGATTGTATTGACCTACAAACATTAATATGATTTTTGGAATCATTGCACAACACTTCCATAGCGTTCAGACCAAACGTAGAGAAAATACGCGGGTAACCTTTTCTGACTGACATTTCTGTATAAGTTTGAAAGGGTTACCCGTTTTTACACGTAGGTACTTAATATTTTATTTTTATTTTTGAATGCTTATTTTAAGCCAAAAGCTGTGAATACAACAAATTGTCGCAAATATGAATACAATAAAAAATAGCATTTAAAAATAGTTGTAAGACACAAGTAAGTAACCTATAAAAATTACATGATTTACTTGTTTTGCTGCTATATTTTGGGTGTCTTGAAAATATATTGTCTACGCCTCTAGAGAATGTAAAACAACAACAACAAAAACAACAGCTTATTCTAGCACTACACTATTCTGTCAGCAAAACAGTGCTAGGTGATAATTTACAGAAAAAAGTGCCCCAACAATCTGTAACATTGTCTGTTTTTAGATTTCGCTCCATCTTATAACTAACCACAAGCCAACGCTGGGTTTGGTTTGCGCTTGCGCTTTTTGCTTACAGACCCTTATTGTAGTACACTGTATTCGTTTTGGGAGATAACTTGAGCGCTTTTTCCTGTTAAAGTAAAAAAAAATATGATTATTTGTATTCTTTCAAGCAGGTACAATTTTTTTTTATATTTTATACATGCAAGTCGCACTAATATATGCATTGAAAGTTCACTTTACTTAAGTTGCTACTGGGTTACTTTTTCTGTAACCCGCATGTCGAGGTAACACTTTCGACTTCAATCTGGCTAGTGTAATGCGGACAAATAATATTTCTTTCTATAACTTAACAACAAACACTTTAAACGTCGAAACAAGAATAAGGAATCAAAATTGGTCGGAGTTTTAGTAAAAAAACAGCTATTACAGCCCCCAGCAAAATACAGCTATTGCCTTACCTTTTATTGCAATAGCCAAAGTATAATACAATTATAAGCTGTTGAAACACAAAAAAAACTGAACTCCAATAGGCACTCAAGTTTTCAACTAAATAATAAGGCTGACTCCACATTTGGCGTGCGCGATCCTCGGGCGTGCGAGTAACGCGAGCGCCCCTCGCACGCCCGAGGATCGCGCACGCCAAATGTGGGGTCAGCCTAACACTACTGCGTGTTCCGTGTCAATATGAGATTCACATTCATATTACTCTCACCTTCAAAGGTGGTTCTATAGTGTTGATCCCTATGTTGGCTTTCTGGCTAAACAAGGCACAACACAATGGCGTGGCGAACGTTGCGCAGAGACACACCAGTGATAGTTGGAACGGAATGATGGCCAGCGACCCGGGGCAGAAGATACACCTCTGAATTGCTGCGTTCGTTATCATTGGCACCAGTGCTGAAAAGTACATACAAAGTGGAAACACTAACAATTAGAGTTCTTATTGTGTTCTACTCTAAAATAAGTAGGTTAGGTACTATGCGTTTCAAATGAGAATAGGAACGTCAATGACCTCTATCTGTGACACTTGAAAAGTACGGTCTGCCACGAAACCTTATTCACGTACTTAATCAATTATTTTATTTTTTTTGTTTTACTAAGTCGTAGTATTTCAAAATTAAAACGGATAATACTTATCTATCTAGCTTTATAAATGATACTTAGTGATTTACGCCCATTTACGTTATCAACCATATAATCTATGTGTGATTTATAAAATTTAATTATTCTACCCAATATTATAAAATAAATATTCCCTGCGTTCGAAGTTCAAAAATCGGGGAATTTTGAGAATAAGGGAAATGGATTGTTGAGCTTTTATATATGTCTTTTACCGTGCAATGCTATTGATTTCCGTGTTAAAAAAAATTTGTTTATTGATGGCAACTAGGCCCAATTGTTAAAATATAAGTTAGGAGACTAAAGTAAACCAGTCTGTCGCACTGAATAAATAAACATCTTCCAGACACACAAATGTACAGAGGTTGCGGTACGCATTAGGGTGCTCTAACTTTCGACTCACAAAAACAAAATACTGATGATAGCATAAGTATAATATACGTACTCATGCCGGGCACAGCCATGCCCAATCTGGATACACAAACGAGTAAGATGCCTGTGATAGCCGCGATCTTGGAGTTGCCCACTTTCTGTCCGTCCGGGGTGAACACAGGCGTGCCGTTAATAATTTCTCTGAAATATATCATCTAGCTAGAATCAAGCCAGCAGAACTACAGATCATGCGGATGCATGAATATAAAAGAAGTTTCAATAAAATATAGAAAGCCTCGTTCGTTGGTATACTGTTCGCAAAGACTGCAGAACACGAGGTCCAGTGTGTAGTGGGTTTCTCAATCTGGAATATCTCAGTAGCAGTTGGATTCTGGATTTGTTCCCGGTTGGTAGCAATATAGACGTGCCCCCCTTATCACCTTCATAAAACTTAGGCGTTAAGTACCTAGCTAGCTAAATAAAGGGCACAGATTTGTTTAAATAACTCTTTAAAGAATACTGGCAAGGTTCCTTAATGCTCTTTCCGTTAACCTACGCACAGAGTACGGAATCACCTCGGCAGCCGATGCTGGACAGCTTTGTTAACCTTTTTCAAAGAAACCAAGTGTGTCACAGTCAGTTTTACTGGCACAGAAACACATGATATAGAAAGAAACAGTCGATTTTCAAGTGGACTTGTGCAAAGTGAATAAGTTCTGCGATTGCAACTAGGTATAGCATGTGGATCACTGAAATGATACGAAGTAGTTTCATTTGTATCGCCGGATCGTGACTCGGGGCACTACTGACTCGGTGTCTCACGTCTGCGTTCTTGCTCAGTCGTCACTGATCAGTCACCTCGTAAGCGACGTATTGCGCATTAAAAGTACCTAATGATTAAGATATTGTCGGATTTTGTCAGTGTTAAAGGTTGTGGGCTAATTCGACTGTGGCGTTGGCTACGCAGGCATCCTCCATTCGCACTTTTTGTCATTTTACTATAATTTCAGTAGGAGTCCAGTCCATTCATTATGTAGTATGCAATGTACTTACGAGCTTCTCATCATAGGGATATTGATAAAGTTAGCGCTGCCTACGGCTGCGAAGGGCACCAGTCGCGCGTACAGTGGATTCATGCCCTTGAAATAAGTGTTCCATTATTTAGTGCATGCAATTTGGTACAGAGTCTAAATGCTGATAATGTGACCTTGTTACTTATTTTTTAAGGGGTACATCACCGTTTGTTAGTTCATCTATACGTCTGTCAAGGACAGATTTTAAACTTACAAACCCCAATTACAATAGAAGAACAGGTTATTTAACAGCAAAACGACATTCAAAAGACGGAAATACCGAGGGTCGGAACATCTGCACATAAAGAGGCAATTTGGAGATTGCCGAGGGCGCACAACCGCCACGGAGAATTGTGCTCAAATGTATTCAAAATTAAAATCTGCTGGAGGCATCACGGAAATAACTAAAGACAATGAGGTACATAGGTAACAGTTTATTTTTTAACTTAAAAGTATAGCTAGTAGGTAACCGTTTTGTTCTCTCGTTCGACATAATTGTGAACCAACCAAAATACATAAAAATGGTTCTAATATATTTTTTCAATTCAATTCTTATGCATAATTAACAATATTCTATAAATAGCAAAAAAAAAATACCATAAATTAATTGATTTTTCTATACCTAAACTATTATTGTCAGCTTATACAATTAGCTAGTCAATTGACATCACATTATAGCAATTGAAATAAATGGTTCTTAATTAAAATTATAAAAAAAGGAATATCTTTGGAATGTATATTGCACATTATTGCTAAGACAATACTCAGTAAAACCCCTTCTTAGTGGTCAGATCGAAGGGGTTGGGTTAATATAACAACTAGAAAATATTATGTAAATTAGCTTTGTGTGTTGTACACACTGATATAACTGCTCATTCAATGGGGGTTAACTGGGCCTAGAATATGCAAAATTAAGCTCAGCTTACTCTACGACGTGACAAGCCCCAAGATACTAAAAGTCTTTCATAATATGCACATTATAGTACGTACATACAATCAAAAATATATAACCTAAAATAAGCACAACATAGTTGATCAATTATTGCAAAATAAACATAAAAAACGTGTAAAAATATCAACTTCAAAGCATCAATTATGAACTATTAAAGCTCCACTTTGAAATTAGTGTGCGAGTGATTGTTACAAACCGCACGCATGGCCCTGTTTAAATAAACCACAGTTCATAATAGGCCTCTTAGGCAAAACAAAAAAAAACAACAAGTCAAAAATATATTCTTTACAACAAAACGTAGTCTTAAAAACTAGATATAACAGGTTATTATAATGTCTCTTGAAAATATTACAAGCAAAAAGCTTTGGATCCCGTCAAAAACAATAACAACGACGGAGCGTTTTCATTTTATGATTTTTCCACATATTTGCAGTTGATAAGACGAGCATTCGACAGACAAGTAAATTATTTGAAAAAAAAATAAGAATTATTTTAAATACAATCCTTTATGATCACCACGTTAGACATTGTATTGAGTTCTTGCTAATTCCACTTCATTGCAACAAAATAATATTTGGTGCCATTTTGTCGTCAACTTTATTCTAACAGCCATAACAGGAGGGAAGGGTTGGGTTACCCTTGTTGCTTACAGTCCCTTGTTGTAGAAAACTTTTGTCGTCTCGGGAGATATCTTTTTGACGTTCTCCTGAAAAATATAAAATGGTTTTTCATCACTCTTTCCTCATTTGTTCTTCTTTTGTCTTTTAAATTTAAGTAACTATAACAATTTTTTTCTCGTTAAAATGTTTAATAAGCAATGGAAATGTTTTTACCTTCAAGTTACTTTCAATAGTGTCGATGCTGATGCTAGCTTTCTGTTCAAAGAACGCACAGCACATTGGCGTGGCGAACGTCACGCTGAGGCACACGAGGGCTAGTTGGAACGGAATGATAGCCAGCGAGGAGGGCTTGAACCAGCGCTTCTGAATCGCCGTGTTCGTTATTATTGGCACCAGAGCTGAAAACAGTAAGACATAAGTAAGAAGAGGACAAGAAAAGGATTTTTTTATCTACACCTAACCAAATTTTCACAGGGCATGCCACTTTATGGATATGAATAACTTTTCATCGGATCAACTTGGATAGCACGAAAGAAATGTCAACTGTTTTAATCGAGTAATTTAATGTAATTAGATTTTTTTTATAACAATTTGTAAAGTTCCTGTGAATCTATGAACCTCTGATATAAAATTATTAAACTTACTCATGCCGGGAACAGCCATGCCCACTCTGGATATGCATACGAGAAAGATTCCTGTGGCCGCCGCAATCTTGGAGTTGCCCACTCTCTCTCCTTCCGGGGTAAATACAGGGGTTCCTTGTATGATTTCACTGAAATATATAAATGTGATAGGTTTAGAATTAAATTTGGAGGCATATACAAAAACAGTTTGGTTGTCTGTGCAAGTAAGATTTGTATATAGAAAATATAGAAATGAGGCATAGGCAGACAAATGGACTGAGCGTGAACCTTATAAAAGTGTCCACTCTCTAAGCGGTTTTATGAAATCATGGGCAAAATTTTATATCTCAAATCTTTATTGCATTCCATAATGTATATAGGTGGCAGGTGTTTAAAATAGAAACAAACAAACAGCAACATTTCAAAAAGAAGAGTAGTAGGAGAGAGGAAGAGCGCTTTAATAACATATCTTAATAAATAATATTTAAAATTAATATTAATAATATTGACATATTTTTGTTATTTATTTATATTAATTATTAATTATACCCACAATATTGTATGTCACACAGGCTGATTCACAGGCTGATTCAACCAGGAATACGAACAACTTTCATTATGGGACCAACTCGGAAATCGCGCAAAAAAATCAGTAAATAGCTGATTATATGTATTGGCAGCTGAAATTTTGCATATTATATCAATAACACCCTGTATAAAGAGACGGTCACTGTTGAGCCAATGCCAGTAGACAGATACTAGACATAATTACATTCGCTTTGTCTGTTTCTTACTTTTTCCTTTGTATTTATTGCACGTCTGAATGCAGAATGCTCAGTGTGTTATCTGTGTTCAATCTGATGTAAAATGCACCAACAACGATAGGTAATAAGTAAACGAAAATTAGGTACCTAAAGAAAACCTTTAAACAATGCATAGAAATGTGAATATGACCACGGATCGTATCGCTGACGTTTGACTATAATAAAATAATGAATAAGTACGAAATACTTACGTGCTCCTCATCATAGGGATGTTAATGAAGTTAGCGCCACATACGGCCGCGAAGGGAACCAATCGGGCGTACAGTGGGTTCATGCCCTAAAAATAATAAAAAATAAAACAATAATTTAAAAATGAAAATACACTAATGAATGCAAATACAAACAGAAAAATATTTTAAATGAAAATACAATGGTTAAATTTACAAGTTACACGTGAATAGTGGGTAAAGGTGTGCATGCACGAGTTATTTACTCAGTAATTTGCTGCAATCGTTACGGGAGATACAGAAGCCAGTACATCAAGTCTTTACCAAATTGAACATGAACATTATTTTGTTGGTTATAAAGTTTAAAACTATCAAAGAAATATCAAACAGAGGTAGCTTGATGTCCTAGTCTCCGTACTTTAGAGCCTAGTCTTACATGATACCTATTTATTTGGAAAGAATTCGGCGTTTTATTCTGAGTCTACCTCAACAAGAAACATCGCAGTTCATCGCTCACGGTTTCATATAGGTCCATTTTTTTTTTGTTAACAGGCAATTAATGTAGCATAGCAACGTTGCAGGATGATGCCGAATGTCCCTTGAGGTTATACGATATTTCTAGCAATATCGTCTTCATTGACATTACAGTAAGTTCACAAATTGATGGCTCTTATCTATACTAATATTATAAAGCAGAAGAGTTTGTTTGTTTGTTTCTTTGGTTGACCGCGCTAATCTCAGGCTTTGCTAAATATTGCCAAAAAATTAGCAAACAAGTTTCTCGTGTAAGCGCACTTTAAGACTTCTAATGTGTGCACGATATTACCTACGGCTTCTAATTATTCAAAATTTGTATACGGCACCTACAGCGGGTATATCTACTTCGGTGAAATCATGGATACAGTTTTATGTAAAAATCTATGTGAATCTACATACCTACGACATACCATAAATTATAACATCGTAACACATAGTACTTACGTACTATTCCAAACGAATATGTGGACTCTGACGTCATAGGTAACATAACAGACGTAACATGTTTACTATCACTATTATAATGTAATCGATAAGTGAACTTTCATTATACACTATATCTGTCAATCACGATACTTGACTACGATAGGTCACGGAGCACTTGCAATGTCGTAGATAATAGTAACAAAATATTTATTCACTTCGAAGAGATGTCATACCAATTTATTATTTTATGGGGGATTGAGTTACCCACGGGTAACCTTTTCCTGCACTCCAGGAAAAGGTTACCCGTGGGTAACTCAATCCGCAGGATTCTAAGGGAAATTTCTAATCCATTGTTTCATATATTTAAACAGTTCGTCTACTCGACAACGCAAATTAGGTACTCAATGAATTTTGATAAATAGTCAAAGAGAAGGGCAGTGCTATTGAATGTGTGTTATTCAATTATCTAGCTGAATCCATCCTAAGACTTTCCACTAAAGATTCTTCATTAAATAGCTTTGATATTTACTTTTCATAACAATAACCATTTGGATAGGGGTGATGTGTGAGATGTAACAACTATGTATATCACTTGAATGCAATAAACAGTTTGAGCTTGAGTTTAGTTAATTAGCCGTAATTCCTTTATCTTAAATGGTACTGTAAAAAGCCTAAGTTCTTTCTAAACAACTTGTTCTCAAAGGGCCCTTTATCTACTGTCTTTCAATTTTAAATTGGAATTAGTGTTTATCTTATAAAACAGGGCATTCAATCATTCAATTCAAACAGGTTGGAAAGAACATTACAAGGTATGTGAATCCTGTATTCAATGTCTTCTGCAGACGATAAGTATCCATGAAAAAATTGTGAAAAATATCTAAAGGTACTTTCTAACACAATTAACTTTAAGAGTTTGTCATATGCACTCCGGAACTTCCATTTAGGTTTCAATAAATCTTTTTCAATTACATAGTCCAATGCATGAGGAAGGTTATAGCTGTTGAAAATCACGCTTTGTCCCTTAGAAGCGAGTGAAGCCGCGGGGACCGTTAGTTTATTACCCGACTCCCAAGAAGGGTTATGTTTTTATTAATATCCTTTATTCACTTTTCTAAAAGTCGGTCCACGGTCCACCCATATACCATTACAACCATAAATAGATTCTCTACGAGGTGTGTTTTCCAATGTAAACAGTTCGTAACATGGTTTTCCTACGACGATAGAACGACACACCTCCGTGACGTCTATACTTGATGTATCAATTAGTGGAAATGTTGACACTACCGAAATAGAAGATAGCGTTGGAAAAACACGCGATACGCTATCGTTTTGATAATAAAATACACCTAGCAATAATTTATGAGCGTTAAGATAATGAATGGTGTGATTTGGTATGAAAATCTGAGTGCACTATCGCATTATGTATTGCGTAACTGGCGTTTTCTGCTTTTCAAACGCACGTTGACGATTTTTTTTTTGATGAATAGATGTAGGTAGTTTGAAATAAAAAAGGAAAAGTTGTATTTAGCGGTTACAGCTGTTACACAAAGAAAGTTTCATACCTTAACTTTACTATTGAGGTAGAGGGCAGTACCCAAGGCACCTGAACACGCCGCACAATAAGACGCCAGTAACTGTCTGTCAAAGAAATATAAAAAGAGGTTTTTTACTATTACAACAAAAAAGTAAAACCCAAACAATTCTTATTGTATTTTAATACTAAATACGGCACAATATGTGGCGCCACCTTAGTTTCTATCTCAAGTTATGTCTGTCGTCATCTGTTAATGTATCCTCATTGGTCCCGAATAAATCTGTTATGTCTATTTCAATCCTGGCTTATTATACAGCTATTCCATTCCATAATACCAGCCTGTTACTGCCCCACTGCAAGGCAAAGGCCTCTTCTCATACAGAGAATTCTCGAGCATTGATCACCACGCTTGCTCAAGGCGGATTGGCGATTTCAAACTTATATTAACTATAAGTCCAGATTTCCTTACGATGTTTTCCTTCACCGATGTCAATGATGTCTAATATAAACTTAGAAAGTAAATATGAATTGGAAGAGTCACATTGGTACTTGCCCGGATTTGAACCTAAACCTCGTGCATGAGAGGTAGGCGCCTCTGGGCTATCATGACGGTTTTACTACTACTCCATTCTATACAATATTGTTATCATGTTTGCTTAGTCTCTCTATTTTATAAACTACTTTCGTGTCGGCTTCCGATTAAACCAGTTATAGCTGAATATCAGTCAAGTCTGCATATTGGACCTCCAAAATCAAGTTACTGGGCTATAGCTGGTTGTCAGAGTTTTACGATGTATTCCCGTAAAGGCTCAAAGATCTACAAAAGGCAGTAGGTATGTCTCGAGGATCGACCCATGCAACTGTTAAATTGTATCTCTTAGAAAATATAATATTATTAAAGGTAACCCATTTTTGTTAGCAAATATAACTCATTTAAATTAGCCATTATTTTTTAAATTCGTTTTGATCGAATATCGTAGCCCCATGTTGTAAAGATATCATGGGATTGATAACAAGTTGGGTTCGGTTACACAGCTTCAGCTGCGGGATTTAGGAACATTTTTCGGCTAAATCAGGTTGATTTTCAAGAAAACCTTAGACATTATGCAACTGAAGACTGATCAAAGAAAATATACTGTAAGTTTGTATAGTATTATCTGAATTTGTTTTGATTCGAGTATCGTAGTCCCGCGTGGTAGGTAACATGGAATTGCCTTATGGTGGGTTGGGTTACCCATAAGCCCTAAGCCAGGATTCAGGACCATATAGCGACTAAATTGAATTAATTTTCGAAGTAACCTTAACATTAAGTTAGGGAAATTACCTAACGAATTTCACTAAGTCCTTCAAGGTAATTAAGTATAACAAGAAAACTCGATTACTGATTACTAAATTAACTTACTTGGGGGTGATAACTGCATCGCCGGCACGATTCGAATAATTAACAACAGCATTGAACGTCTGATTGCACCATTGCCAGAAAATTATGGCTAAGTTTGACTTGTAGAACGTTATCATACCTGAAAATAATTAAAAACATATTTTTCATGTTTGTTGAAACTGCAATGTACCTAGAGCTTGTTATAATTAATCTTTTATAACTCATTTAACACCTTTGTGTGTGTTATGAGCAAATAAATAAATATGAAAGACAGGCCTTTTGACTGCATTTTGACTGCTAATTAGACCAGGGTCGATAATTTTTGAAACCAAAAAAAAATACAGTAGGATGAAACCCATTGGAAAAGGAAAAAGTTTTAGATCTTTTTATTACCTACAATTTTGCCATTTAACTTTTTTCCATAGGACTTGTAGTTTTGCCGGAAATCAACATAAACCATTTTTTACCTTTAAAAACTCACCCCCTCCCACTTCCTGAACTCGGATCGACCGTAATTTATTTTTCCTTTCATTTTTATCATATTCCCCTCCTTTTCTAATGGGTTTCATCCTACTGTATTTTTTTTTTCATTTTTTACCATTTTTGAAGGCTTCGGCCCTGGTCTGAATCTAGTAGTTAGTGGCCTGACTGCTAACTATGCCGGAGGTCGGTGGGTCGATTCCCACCCAGGATAAATGATTTTGTGAAGAGCAGGATTATTATTTTATTCTGTGTTTGGGTGCAATTTATCTAAAACTAGCAGACGTCACGCGGTTCCACCCGCGTAGTTCCAGTTCCCGTGGGATTACAGGGATAAAAAGTAGCCCATGTCATCCGGGAATAGTGTAGCTTTCCACCAGTGCATTTTATTTAAATTGGTCATTAGTTCCGAAGATTATCCCCTACATACAAACTTACAAACATACAAACTTACAAAGAAAAAAACAAATTTTACCTCTTTAAAATATTAGTATATAATATTATGTATGTTTTTAGAAATATATAAGTATGTTTATCACTTGTTTAGTACCCATTACACCAGTTCTGCTTAGCTGGGGACTAGAGTGACTTTTGTGTGTAAGTTGTGGAATTTATTTATTTTATTTTAATTTTTTTAATAAAGAAATTCTCGTCTTCGGTCTTCGTTGTACGAACCAACTTCGGGACCATCACCAACTTTGTAACTGTTTGTATTTCCAAAATAAATAATTCAGTTCAATAAGTAAAAAAAACTGCATGATATTCGGTTGATTCGTTTGGGAGCAACGAGGCCACAGAGAGACACACACAGATACACACGTTAAACCAATAATTTGCTGGTTTGCCAGACGCAAAGAGGGGTGCTTTTTGCGCCTGGCCAACCAGCAAAATTCAATGTTTTTTACGTTACTCACATCCAGTGATGAGAGTGTTCATAGGCGCCTGCGCAGACATGCGTCCGATTCTGATCATCTTTTCACCAGTGTCAGGGTGGAATGCACTGTCATACAGATATTTGGCCGCCCATAGTTTGTCCTCATCGTAACCAGGGGGCATTTTCTTCGTTTTCCTAGAATCATGAAAAAACCAAGTCAGTTGTGTCATGCTTCGGGATGTACGAAATGTATCTAAGTATATCTATGTACAGATTCCAGCATGTCAAGTTACCCCAATATATATATCAATTAATTTCGTCGATAGTTTTGCAACTTTATTGCAAATTAAATAAGGTTTATATTCGACAGTTTGGGGTAGGTTAATGATGTGCTGGCGTCTGTACATAGGTACACTTGTATTTCTTAATAGGGTGGGCAGAGGCGTAAAGTACGAAGCAAACTTTATGCTGGCTCTAAGTATCATTTTCTCGTATAGAGTGCCACGGTGCAACGCTATTGCCAACAACGGGATACAAATCTCACATTGACAAATTGGACAGATTATTCTTACAGGATCAAGAAGGAGATTTCAACTATTTATTATTGTTGTTGCAAATAGTTTTTTATCTACTGACATAGAAAAACCTACGCAAATTCGCGGTCGTTAACGCATCAGTCTGATACTCATATTTATTTATTTATTATTTATTAAAGCTTTATGCACAAGTAAAAAAAAACTGTACAACGGCGGACTAAATGCCTTAGGCATTTTCTACCAGTCTACCTTAAGGTGGTGCAGAGATGGAACGAGGTAGGTGCACCAGAGTAAAGAAAAAGGACAAATAAGTGACACAAAAAATAAATACACAGATACATACATACTTAAAACAAAATAAATACATAGTCAAGAGAGATATTATTATCGTCCACTGTATTGGTGAAAGTCTCAGATCCTACACAACCATTTGAACGCGATGTAGTAGACTTCTTGGTAAGTCCGAGATGGGAACAGCAAACAAGTGAGTAACTCAAGTAACTACACACATCAAAAGTGTCTGGATCAACATATATTTAGGCAATAACTTTTCTCCTGATTGATATTAATTAAAATTTTCTTTAAGGATTCATCAAATAAAGTGTTTTCGTTTGTCACAGTAACGATAAACCAAGTCACCTTTGCATTAATAAAGAAATTTTCCATTTTCCTAATAAAGGGATTTTTGACATTTGAACCGCTAACATTAAAGTTCGAAAAAAAGACTGAATTAACAGTTTTCTTTAAAATTTTATTGGGTAACTTAAACAATAATTAATAATCCGTGTTTCTACCGCGAACACTAACAACACAAGAACATCGGTTTGGCATACTCAAAATGAGTTCATCCAAATCACGCTGTGGAATGGCCGCCCATGTTCGTTGCAACAACAAAAAAAGGTCTTCTTGCGACTGGATACCCTCCATATTCGGCAGAGCTCTTCTCTGCAGCATATCCCATGCATGCTCAATCGGGTTCAAGTCTGGCGACTGAGCAGGCCAGGGCAGGACATTGATGTTAGCTGCGGCGAGAGTAGCAATGCACAATCGTAGGATTCGATATCAATGGGCTCTTGAACACAGAAATTGGGCAGAAGAACAATGGCGTTTCGTGTGCTTTTCTGATGAGTCTCGTTTTGGTATGAGACCGGATACAAGACGTATACGACACTGGAGAACCCCTGGACGCCAACAGCGATTAAAATCCTGCCAGGAAGTCCATCCTTATAGTGGTGGAACCATTATGGTATGGGCGGGTATTTGGATCGGCGGAAGAACTGAGTTGATTTGGATCAGAGGCAACCTCAACGCTCAAATTTATGCTGAGACGATTGTATCAGACGTCATCGTTCCTCTACAAGTGCAAATCGGTCCCTTATTTCAGTTAATGCATGATAATGCACGACCGCACACCGCAAGAGTTGTAAGATAGACTCTCGCCGCAGCTAACATCAATGTCCTGCCCTGGCCTGCTCAGTCGCCAGACTTGAACCCGATTGAGCATGCATGGGATATGCTACAGAGAAGAGCTCTGCCGAATATGGAGGGTATCCAGTCGCAAGAAGACCTTTTTTTGTTGTTGCAACGAACATGGGCGGCCATTCCACAGCGTGATTTGGATGAACTCATTTTGAGTATGCCAAACCGATGTTCTTGTGTTGTTAGTGTTCGCGGTAGAAACACGGATTATTAATTGTTTGAGTTACCCAATAAAATTTTAAAGAAAACTGTTATTTCAGTCTTTTTTTCGAACTTTAATGTTAGTGGTTCAAATGTCAAAAATCCCTTTATTAGGAAAATTGCAAATTTCTTTATTAATGCAAAGGTGACTTGGTTTATCGTTACTGTGACAAACGAAAACACTTTATTTGATGAATCCTTAAAGAAAATTTTAATTAATATCAATCAGGAGAAAAGTTATTGCCTAAATATATGTTGATCCAGACACTTTTGATGTGTGTAGTTCAAACAGCCTGGTGGTAGATTACGGCCCAAATGGTATTTAGTGCCAAGTTCCATTAATAACAACATTTTATGCTAAGCTGAATTGGTTTTAATATATTGTGTTCAATGTTTAATAACAATAATGAAATCACTTTAACAAGAGTCAAACGGGTATTTTGTTTATCGCCTGCTACATACCATTGTGGCCAGTATTTTTTAAACAAGTCGAAAGACCGCAATTGTTTTGTTCTTTATCGTTTTTATACTTATTACTATGTTTTAATTTAATATTTCAGTGCCTTAAATAAGAAGACTATAATTATGGCAAGTGGATAATTAAATTAGTTTTTGGCCGTCTTTGGATTAAAAAAGGAGGTTAAAATCATCGATCCCTAATAAAAACTGATCGGTGGTTTAAATTGAAATATTTTTATTGTTGGTAAAGTTTTTTTTTTACTTTTTTATTTGACTGTAAGTATAAGTACATTACGGTATTCACGTCCTCTTGTGAGGAATATTTTTTTTAATTTACTTCTTTTAATGTTGTAATTTTATTGATCTATTTCGGGCTTTATTTTTGAGGTATACCTACAGCCAAAAATGTTTAACTTTTATTTTTATTTTATTTTTATTTCATATTTAATGTTTTTTGGTCCTTCAAGGTTTTATGATGAGCATACCTGAACGTTTGGACGATCTGCTGTGCCTCATTTAACTGTTTGTCCGAAGCAAAAGCATTCAATGGGTTGGTAAGCTGAATAAAATGCTTTGCTCTGCCCCAGTACGTTTTCTGGTCATACCTCGGCTGGTCTAAGTTTATCGACATTTTGAATTAGGAACTCTGCAACAAAAAAGAAAATACTTATTATGAGGAAGTGAGAAAGAAAAAGGTCCTTCTCTTCTTCTACAATGAACGAACTCTGCCTATTACAGCCCACTGCTGGTCATGACTCCTCCAAGATGCACCAGAACTACTTACAACACCCAGTTTTGGCCACTTGGCATCTTATCAATGTCAATTCGTAGTTTTCACTCAAATAATAATTTAAGTGGCAATAGCCCAAGGGCTAAGGTGTCAGCCTGGCGATCGCGAGGTCGTGAGTTCGATCCCTAACCCATTGCACTATTGTCGTGAACCCAATTCAGGCACAAGCATATTTAGCTTAGTTAGAGGGGTTGACAAGACTTCTTGTAATGTGTAATCCACATTGCTAGAAAGCTTTTTTTATTAAATCCTTCGGCAGGCATCGACGGCCAACTGCCACTTTAGCTTTAGATTTATAATTAAAAGGCAATATTTATAAAATTACTAGCTGTGCCCCGTAGCTTCACCCTCTTGTTGTTAGCAACATGTTAAATAGCCTATACAAATTAGTCTCTTCAAGAATTAGGCTATCATAATAATTATATGTTTTGCTTTTCAAATCAGACTGGTAGATTACCGCGTTTAAAGAAACAAATTCTGTCGCGTTCTTACTCTAGTTAAAGAACTAACCAAAAAACTTTTTTGCAAAAAATAAAACCGACTTCAAAAAAGCACTAAACGGTGAAAAATAACTCTAAATTAGGAAGTCTGTGGCTTTGTTGGTTTTGTCTTATTCGTGATGGGCCACCGACTTCCTAATTTAGAGTTATTTTTCACCGTTTAGTGCTTTTTTGAAGTCGGTTTTATTTTTTGCAAAAAAGTTTTTTATTTTTCTATTTTTAGTTGTTCCCATACAAATATTTGATGAATGAATTGATTAAAACATGAATTTATTTTATACTTATTGTTAACATTACATGTCATGATAAATAGGGTTATCCACTTATCCCTAATACTTAAATGAAAATTAACAAACCTAACTGTCGAAATCTAGGTATATTGTACACATCTGCGTACCCCATCAGAGCATACAGGCGTGATAATACGTCATGATGTTGTATAAACAATAAACATCCAAGCGATTCCAGCAATCACGACGGATTTGCCGTCTATTTTTGAAGAGTTCCGTTGTATATCTCCGAAGATCAGCACCAGATCTTCACCAAATTAAAATGGGACCACCTCGGGAGTTTACTCTTTCAAACAAAAAACGAATTTCGAGAATCGGTCCACAAATGGCGGAGAAATCAGGTAACATACATAAAAAAAAAAAAAAAAAAAAAAAAAAAATACATACACACGAACATAGAACCTCCTCCTTTTTTTAAAGTCGGTTAAAAACGTCGTGTCTGCTTTTGATTACGAGCATAATGATTTTCGTTCGTCATAATCTTAATCCTATCCTACTAATATTATAAACGCGAAAGTTTGTGAGGATGTTTGTTACTCTTTCACGTAAAAACTACTGAATGGATTGTAATAAAATTTTGTATGGAGTTAGCTGGCACCCTGGATTAACACTTTTTCTACTCTACTTTTTATCCCTGTATTCCCACGGGAACGGGACCTAAGCGGGTGAAACCGCGGGACTTCTGCTAGTATACCTACTGTTATAATATAATTAACGAGCTGGTGTTCAATGCGCACTTCTATAGTATCATACGGTTGCTTAACAATTAAAAATGTTTGACTTCAGATAACACGAGTAATTAGATAATTTTACATACTCGCTGAAGGCGAAGACATTATTTTTGTTATCGTTTACAGAATTTCAAGGTTGCCTGTGTGTCATAGGTACACATCACTATTTTATCTCAGTCATAATGGTAATGATTTACTAGCTGAATAATTAATAAGGACCTAGTTAGTAATATTGTTACTTGATTTAAAGTTATTTTATTTATGAATGGAAGACGATCATAATGTAAGAATGTTTGAGATTATGTGAAAACTTGGGATAGCAGAATTATCTTAATTAAATTGAATAGGCTAATAATATTTATTATTTTTTGGTATTTTTTTGTGTTGCCATCTGATCTGTGTACTTACTCAGTATGACACTCAGTGTAAAAGGTTTGCTTTGCTTTGATTAGGTACTGCTATGATTTTGCTGTTATGAAGACTTTGTGCCGGCAAAAGTGAAAATCATATCAAGATATTAATAAGAATAGGGAAATTAGAAATGTTTCTAACATTCGGGTCTTCTGTCATGAAGAAGATTACTTACCTACCAATAATACCTACCTACAATCATTTTGTAATTAATGCTAAACAAAGAAGACCATTCACCCACCAAAATCCGTGAAAAACCAGTAAGTAGGTATTATTTTTCGTATTAAAAATCACTCACAAAAAAGTTGCCTAAAATGTATTTTCTGATGTAAGTATCTATATAATTTCACGTTTTATATTATTGACAAATTGACAGATTTTTCTTTTAAAGATTCAAGAAGGAGATTTTATTTCTTTCGGGAAAGAGGTTCCTAACACATATTTAATAGTTTATTAGTTTACAAGCAATTGGCCCGCGACTTCATCTGCGTGACTGCGTGGACTTTTCTATAGACTTATATAACAAACACCATTCCATTTATATGAATAGGTATCAATTTTGTTATATCTCATAGGGTTAATGCAGCGTTTTCCTTGAAAGCTCCCAGAAAGCTATTTTTATTTCGACACCTCCAAAAATTATCATTATATTTAGCCAATGTATAGAAAAGCTAGACAAATTATGTACCTGCTAAAACCTTTCTCTAGAACCACTAGTGTCCATTAGTAGAAACAACATGAAAATCGGTGCAGTAATTTTTAAGCTCATCGCGGACAGACAGACAGACAGACGCGGTGGAGTACTTACTTTGTTTTAAAATATGTAGGGATACTGTGATAGTGATTTATTCAAATTCAAATATTTTAATTCAGACTTACACCCATAAATTGTTAGTAGTATGTACCGTATACTTACTTAGCCTAATATTACCTAGTACTTATTTTTTTTTTATTGATTTGATTTGATTGGTCTGTAAGTGTAAACACATTCAGGATGCCATTGTAGGAGGAGCGCAATGAAGGAAGGGAATGAGAAGGTAGGTAAGTTCTTGAAATATATCAGGGAGTATAAGTAGGTAGGTACCTACCTACTTAAGAATACGTAACCTTTATTAACGGGCCATTAACTACACAAAAAGAGGAAGACATGGGGCTTACCCTGACGTCCCTACATTTTGTCATCGATCAATATAAATGGGTAGGTAATGAACGTAAGTGTGATGAACAGCTGTTACCTGCTAATTAAAACACACCCCGTATAACGTCAATACCACGATTCGATTTATCGAGTTACGTAATCGAGAACCCCTAATCAGAGTAACCAAAGCATGCTTAGCGGCCGATCAAAACAAAAAGACATAATTATTATATTTGTATCATTGAATATTACTGTCGAGTTGTAAAAAGAAATCCTGGATAACGATATCAACACGATAATACAAATCAAAGCAGATAACCGCAGGTTGTGGTATCGATGATTTTTTTATTTGCAATCTGTTTTTTAACCAGACACGGGGAAAGTAAAATGATTTTTTAACTGGCAACGCCGTAGACTTTCTATATTCTTTCTAACACGTAATAATAAATGAATATTTTATCGATTTATCGAGCGGCGCAATTTAATGTTAACTACGACGCGAACTCGGCCGGCCTGTCTCCCGAAAAATTTGCAAATGTTAATTGCAATATTAATGTTCATTAAAATTCAAAGTCAATTAAAAAACGGGGTGAACGTACCTCTTTTGTATGCAAATCTAAATAGGCAAACAAATATTGAAATTAACACAACTTTGAACGTACATAATAATCAATAAGATTGACCTACGGCTCCTTATCAAGTTTAATTTAACAAGAGGCTTACTCTTTAAATAAACCGGAGAATATTATCATTGTTACAGAAGGTTCATCAATAATAATGTTTATCAAATGATTTTTATCTCATGTCTAGGTTTTATCAGATCATGACTACAATCATTTTATGAATTAAAATAAATAGGTATTTGTTTGATTTATTATCTAGACGACACTATGAACCTTGCATTGTAATATATGTTTGCCATTACTTTATAGTAAATCATGTTTTGTTTAAATACAATAAAAAAAAACCTCTTACCGTTTTCACACTTGTGCCACCTTTTAACTTTGACGTAACTAGTAAAAACTTGGGTCTAATATAAAATTCACAATATCTTTGAGCTTACAAAATAATTTACATAAACGATGAAGTCGTCACATCCATTCTGTATCACTTTTTTTGCCGAAATCACTTATTTTTGAAGAGGCCGAGTTCAAATGTTGCGCCCTGACAGCCACTTGAATGGTGACGTAAAAATCAATTCCCTCGCACTTGGCATTGGTTCGATAATTCAAGACAGAGTTGCTAGTGTCCTATTTCTTTTTTGTACTACCTACTAAGGTTTATTTTTTCTTTCGCTATTTTTCGACCTAGACTTGTCAAATCCAATATGAAATTAATTATTTTTAAATAGTTTCGAAATTAGTGATTTTGCGGATGTATATTACTCATACTACAATAACATCTGCTACTACCTCAAGTTACCGTTTGTAAAATGATTTTCAAAACTTGCAACTATTGTGAACGATTACGTTTCCTTCCACGCTAGTGTTTTTATTTCTTAATCATAAAATCAATATCCACCATGTAAAATTCATCATCGTTTTTAAAAAAGGCTTTAATAATAAAAATCTAGACTTTAAATCATTTCAATATGATGCATAGTTTACATTTTTGTGAGCATAATGTAGAGCTGCGTGAAGTCAGAACTGCCCACCATACACTAAAGTGCAGTAACAGCAAAATCACGATTTCGAGTAAAACGCATTTAAAGTTAAGAATTGATTTTAAAAAATCAACAGAATGTATAAGCAAAAAAATTTGAATGCAGAAAGGTTGTAAAGGCATAGGTTCACACGTTAAAGCAATAAAAAAAAATATATCTTAATAACTGAATTTATTATGGCCATTTATTCTTTTTGGTGCCTATTACTGCATAGCCTTTTTTGTAAAAAATACCATTTTAAACTTAGTAAAATGCAGCAAAAAGCCCTATTACTGCGTTTGGATCAGTTATTTTGTCAAGAAACCCAACTAACATGCAGTAAGGTCAAAAAAATACTGCATTTTAGTTAGTTTTTTAAGAAAAAAGTGTTCAATTTACTAGTGCAGTAAGAAAAATAGCTAGTTCACATTTTAAAGACCGTTTATTTCTTATTATTTAATCACAATAATTCAACTCACTTATGTAAAATTTACATATCAAAAATAAAAAAAAACATCTAATTAATAAAGGACCCTGCGCAGAATGCACAACCTCCTTTGACAGTTTTCTCTTAATATTAACATATATAACATAATGTGTCTTTATGTTTAACAATTAACTGCACTTTAGCTAGGAATAATCATATCTGTGTCATTATGCTATCCAAACTAATCTGCAGTAATGCTGTATTTTACTGCGTGTTAGTCAGTTTATAATGATAAAAGAATGTTAAGTATTCACAACTAAAATGCGACAAGCTTTGATTTTACTGCATTTTAGTTGGGAGTTCGTGACAATAAATTGTATTTTCTTAATTTTCAGTAAAAATAGCTTGTATGGCGGTAAATTTTACTGCGTATTAATTTTTTTTTTAATTTTTTTCCAGAAATATAAAACTATCTAAAGAACTGTAAAATTATATTGCTTACTGCATTTTAGTTATGAAACCTTAAAATTTAATCTGCAGTATAATTTATACTGTATTTTAGTTGGGAAATCACGCCAAATTGTTAATTTTTTTCGTTTGCAGTAAGTGAAAACTGTTAAATAAAAACCATTCTAATAGTCTTAGAAATAAGTAAGTTAATTCAATAGAAAGCTTAAGAAACCCGCTTTCAGAATCACTAATAAAACGAAAAATCACAAAAGGGCTGTTACTGCTCTTTAGTCTCTGGTGGGCAGAGAAGTGCCATGGGTGAACTACTGAACTGAACAGTGAACTCATGAACTGTCATTTACCGTGGAAGGGAGCTGTGATAGGTTAGGTTACGTCTCAGCAGAAATTTGATCCAAAAATAATTTTATTAAAAAGCAACCCCTAGTAAAAGGTTCTATCAAATTAATCCACGATGTCGCTTCTTACTAGAAATGTGTGCCGTGCCCTGATGCAGGTACAGTACGAATTTGATTCATTCTATAGAAGTGTAATGCCAATGTCGTACCCTGGCTGTTTCGTAACTTCTGTGTTATGAACTGCCTTTACGCTGATATTGTTTAATAACACATGCTTTACCTAAACAGCTGAAGGTCGTATGATAACCATGTTATTATCAGGTTAATAATAAATGGAAATGTGTATTTAATTTTTCCAGAGGCGTCTCACGTGATCTCAGCTAATAATAAATCTACTTGAAACTGCAATTTAATTTGCGTTTATTTTCCTTATTAAAAGTAATTCTAATAAAAGTGGTTTAAGCCTAAGTACAGAATGTTATTTTTTAATTTGTTTCATCTAACTAGGCCTTGTTCATTAAAAAGAAAAAATACCATAAACATTTACTAGACATTCCAAATTTAAAATTCCTAAGTTTCCAGTGAATTTTTGATGGCTTTGGCTGGTCATAGTAGATGCAATGTTGGCAAAGCTAAGTTGACTTTGTTAGCCACCATTCACAACAAACTAAATATTAAGAGGCAAAGTGTGGACAATGGTGTCCTCATACTATGACTGTTCTGATAGCTGCTACTACTGCATAGGCGAGCATAGACTTAACTATAATGTATCTTTTTATTTTACCAGGGATCATATATGGCCCATGCAAACAAAGGAGTTCACACTTCCACAGTAAATGCGGACAAAAACGTATGTTACGCACCACACGGTATCAGCACGCTGGTGAGCATACTAACTGTCTACTAATATCCTGTTAGGTAATGAAGCAAGTACTATGATGTGCAAAGTAAACAAGTATTTCTCTATGTTTTCATAATTCTTGTTCTTTTTGCCCCTATGATGTACTGGCTGAGTAGATCAGATTGATTTAAGACCTTGCCATGGATTAAAAAAAATAATTTGCCTGCTAAGGTTTGTCTGATTATAATTTACATTTCTTCAAGGCTAGAGTGTACAGGCTATTAATAAACTAGTGTGCTTGACCGTCAACAACTGCGTCACTGCTTACCATCAAGTGGGATTGCAGTCAAGCACTAATTTATGTTTGAAAATATATTCAAGTCCATCCAAAGGTTGTCTGTAAGAGATCGCTTTTAGCGATAAGGCTGCCCATTGTAACACCCTATGTAGCCCTTAAAGTTATAATTTGTAAGTTTTTATGGTGTACAATAAAAAGTATTCTATTCTATTCAAGTAGGCACAACAAATTAATATGAATGTTGTTTAACTTGTTATAACAAAGCAAAATTGCTAGTTCTCTTCTTAGCATTTTGATGATAATCTTTACATTAAGCTAGCCTAGAACAGTTACTTGTTTTTCAAAATAGAAATAATTTTGTTCAGTCTAGTACTTGCTTCAATACTTTCAAGCACATCAATTATTATTATTTGTTATTCAAAATTTAAATTTAATTATAGTTACACAAAAATTCATATTACTTTTGTGTTTTTAATTGGCTCTCAAGTTTTCTATGGTATCAAAATTATTTTATTATATTTTCGTAAACATTTTACAGTTTTTTCTTAAGTTATAGCATATAAGGTTCCTTGTAAGGCCCCAGATGAACCGTAAGCTATAAATTATTGCTATAATGCATGTTCCCACTTCCACTTTAATGTTTTAATTTTGTTTTACAAGATACCATTCTATTCTTTTGTAAAATTATCAAAAACAAGTTTGTATAAAAAAAAACAAATTTTAAATTATTTATAAAATTGAGTCCATTCTATGTTTTAAACAATTAGAGGATATCCAAATTCCTTTGGGTTCATAATTATTGTTAAGAAAATGTTATTAGGTATGTTGGTTTCGATAATCTTTAGAAGTTATAACAAAAACAGTGTACACCTAGTTACTGAAACAAATCAAGTGATGCTATTGGCTGTCAATAAAAATATGTACCGTAAAACGGGGTGAATAGAAACTCAAGGGTGAATAGAAACAAAACTTTGAGGAGGATTTTTACGCTAGTTTAATTTTGGTTTGATACGAACAAGGTGTTGAAACTATTTATCTCAATTATTTAAAAGCATAACAGTCCTCGTATGTAACAAACAACTTTTAACTTGCGTGAATATCCTCCTCTAAGTTTTGTTTCTATTCACCCTTGAGTTTCTATCCACCCCGTTTTACCCGGTATTAAACCAATCAAAACTTGCCAATGCTTGACAATTTGTCACTATAGTTGTGTAATAAGTAATATTTGTTTCAGAAACTCTGTGTTAACCTTGTACAAAATTCAAAATATTAACATTACAAATTGGCACACAAAAAACCTTTAGAAATATATAACATCTTCACACATTTGCACAAACAAACACACACAATATTGGCACAAATGGTTAGAGAATAGGATGGTCTTATATGTAGCATGATTTTATATTTAACTTTGTTAAATGTTAGATTTAGTTTAAGACCCTTTAACTGCAGACACAAAATTACCAAAAAATCCATGTTTTAAACCCAACATTGGTTTATTTGGTTGTAAAGTTGGGTATTTGGGGATATAAATAAATAACAATAATTACAAAAAATTAAAAATAAATACCTACCTATTATAATTTTTAAAAAGAAACCAAAAAGTTGAGGATGAACACATCTGAGAGGCTTTAAATGGCCTCCAACATTCTGTCAGTTAAAAGGGTTTGCATTTATATGTAATTTGTAAAGCATGCTATCCCATAGCAGTGTCTCTGTGTTGTCCAACGCATTCTTAACCCTGGGTCATATAACATAACTGGTAGTGTAAATGTTCACTGCTGTGTATTGTATATTAAAATGCACCGATGTTCGGCTGAATCTAGGTAGACTGGAAGAAAGCCTGACAATGCACCTAGTCAGGTAAGTAAATATAGAAAGATAATACAGTTGCCAGCAAATCTGTAAGTATTTTGATATCCATGTGGTATTATGAATCGATTTTAAAATATGAAATAAAACACTTCAAAAGGCTAAAGGACAAGAAACTAGGATATAATGTAACCTAAGAACAGTATAGTTATTGTTTGCTAGATGTGCCCTACAGTTTCACTCGGTCCTTAGAGTCGTAGCGTGATGTCAATAGCCTAGCATAGATGTTTAATATTTCCTCAAAAATTTGGCCATCAAATGCAAAAAGACATTTTAAAACGTAACTGGTAATTCCGGAGATTTTTATGTGTAATCTGGATCTTAAATTTGTTGCTTTTAAAACCAATCAATCAAAACAGTGGTAGTCTAGTGATGTGACCAGCAGACTGCCATAGTCATAGGTCTCGAATTCGAACCCAGGCACACACCTTTTTCAGATTATTTTGCGTATTATACAGGGTTATTTGTAAAACAACAACAACCTCGCAGGAGTAGATTACTAACATCATAAACAACAACATTTGTTCTACGACTTTTTCGAAAACAGACAAAAATAAATCAACTCTACACGTGTTTTACAAATAATCCCTGTATAATTATCACTTCCTTCAAAAACATCGTGAAGAAACCGAAATGCCTGAGTAATATTTCATATTATTATGAAGCCAAGTCGGACTCCAATGGCGGAATAAATACTCTAGCAACAAACAACTTAGTCTGAGGATCAGCACTTTTTGAACGTCAGAGTAGGTACATAAGACAGTCCCTCCAAAAGCCTGCCCTTCGCTACTTCCTAGTGTTTTTGCTAGGAAGAAGAAGTGACCACCAGATTACTCAATAAACACACGAAGAGAAGAACAATATTTAATTATTGATTGAACAATTTACCACAAAGAAGTAAATCGTCCATCATTAAATTACGATAAGTAAATAAAATGACGGAACTCATTAAAACCTTTATATTTATCAAAGGGCAGAAGCTATTTTTGTTCTCAGCATTCCTACATGTGGCGATAAGTGTCAAGTCTACGACCATTTGACCTAGCCCCCACAATGTTATCACTAGTTATACCGCTCGCTGTAAATCCTAGCGATTGTTTCATAGACTCGTTAATTATTATTTACATGGAGTAATTACGTCTCGCGACTGTGACACTCAGTTGAGATAAATAGATACAGTTATACCTATCTATGTTTGCTGTATGGTTTGTATTTAGGTGTAGGGGATAAATAAAAATGCTAGGTAGTTTATTCCGCCTCTTCTTCTTGCCAGCAATAAACTAGAAGGTGGTAAAGGGCGGGCGTTAAAGGGGACAGTCTTATGTAAATTCGATCACCAGACGACATGGAATGCCCTAATAAAATTGCACTGTTGGTTTTACAATGCTCGGTCCATTGGCGAAACTTGAAAATCCAATAGTAAAACACTATTTAGGTATTCTCTTGATTATCTTCAAAACCGGAAGATTACCTGCATTTAATAAAAACTGATACTTTGGAGCATTTGTTAAAAAAGAACGGTCAGTGCCCTCATTTCCTCTTCTTTGTCAGTCAGCAGGGAAAGAATGAAAGAAAAATGAGATTATTGACTATACAGCAAATTAAATACACCATAAAACTAAAAAATATACAGAAGACGAAGATGTAATTGTAATTCCAAAAGGGTCTCAGCTCTAGGCACAACCTGTACCTTAGGTTTAATTGAGAAAAAAACATAAGAAAAAGGTATAACCAGGTACATGGACACATTAAAGGTTTTCTTATACTTCATGCATAGTGAGAATAATTATAATGTTACTTTTCAAACTGATAAATAACTACACTAAACAGTTATTATTTAAATTATTAGATAGAGGAGTAGGTAATATACAATGTTTAAATCATCGAATTACACTAGGCAACAAATACCCAGCAGGCCATCAAACGGCGTAGTCTCGCTCTGCATAAAACAATATGACCTCTAACACAATAAAAATAAGTGCTGTAATGTATATTGTATGTGTAGCAATCGAGTTCGACGAAAGGACGCATCAAGTGCACATTGATCCCCGGCGATGGAGTCGGTCCTGAGCTCGTATACTCCGTACAGGAAGTCTTCAAGGTAAGGATCATTATACTAAACTTGTCTTCATCTAAATCAATATACAATCAACGAAGAACCATGCAGTACCAATATGGAATTTCTAGACGACCTTGAAAAGAGTTATTGACCCTGTCCTCCGGTCGCGGAGGGGAGTGATGTAGCGACATCTATCGCCCTACATATGAACTAACGACTGACATCCTATCCTACATCGCGATGTTAAAGTTATCCGCGCGATTGAACGTATAATACAAGATCCCGACAACAACCGTCGGGCAGTAGTAGGCGTAGTAGCCACCAGACACAACACCCGTCTGGTCGGAGGATCCTCTGAACTAAATATCATGTTTTTCAAGGTCGCTATAGTGCCTATTCCTTCGTGCTGTCCATCTTCTGGAAACCTGTAGTTATTCATACAGGGCAAACAGAGCAGCAAGGAGCTCTAGTAGCTTTCATTTGTTAACTGATAATGAACTTAAATGCATAAAAAAAACAGTTGAAAACCAGATTGTCTACGTTAACCCTTTTGCGACAGGTCATAGGATTGCCCGAATTTCAGCTCTACTGCTAAAGTCGCCATAGTTAATTATAATTAGTCAATATTTTGTAGCCATAAATAGATGTTGTAGCTAAGGGCGCCTTCAAATTTGCCGCCAGGTGCCGCGCGACGGCAGCGCAGCTTCAGCGCTGCCGTCGCGCTGCTTTGTTGATCCATATAAATAAAAAACGCGCGACTGCAGCGCTACATCCGCGCTGTGGCCGCGCATCGGTTCATCAATCGACCAGTAATGATGCGTACGAGTTTTTATTCATACATGAACGAAAATCAGCTTTAACAATTTATCGATGAGGTTAAAACTAAATGAACAACACTATGATACTCGACCTAGCGGTTGCAACACGGCGGCAGCGCGGTGGCAGCGCGGTGGCAGCGCTGTGGCCGCGCTGCCACCGCGCGGCTAGTTGCGGCTAATTTGAAGGCGCCCTAAGTATGACGCAAATCTAAATGCCCTAGAATTAACAACGATCTATTCTTATGATTTGATTTAAGTAGTTTAGTTTACTAGTTCCCTTCTACACATATTCGCTTAACTTCGATCAACGCGAGTAGTGTAGTGCAGGTTTAACATTTTTTTGTTTCCCAGGCGGCAGACATCCCAGTGGACTTCGAGTCTTTCTTCTTCTCGGAAGTGAACCCCACGTTGAGCGCGCCGCTAGAAGATGTCGTCAACTCCATCGCTAGAAACAAGTGCTGTATCAAGGTAATAATTTATTTCATTGATATTTATCTACCTATCTTGGTCCCGGGTCGGGCTAACCGTTATTGAGTTTTTCCATCTGGGATTTTGTGTGATCGATGGTGCTAGGCTCGTTGACAACTGGCGAAATATGAGTTTGCTACACGAACGTTAATGCTTAAGTATGTGGGAGATAAAAGGAGTGATGTAATGTAAGTACCTAATTATCATTACAATACAAATGGTCACTTGCAACGAACAAATAGGAAATCCGTCAAAATTAGACGTAATTAGTGTTACCCAATTGTTACTTTTATACCGAGACAAGCAAGGACGGAAAAACTCGCGGTTGTAGTATTTTGAAAGCAAAAAATATTTTTTTACACAAGCTCGCAAGTTGTTTATAATTTAGGTACTTATCCAAAAAAGGAGAGATTATTTCTCATTTTGTATATCTTACGAACGACTTTGTTATGAAAATATCTATTGAAATAGTAATACTATTAACTAGGATACTCCTAATTAATTTATTACCTTATTGATCTAGACCAAAACATATCCAATTAATCAATAGACTATCTATTCTGGAACTGGCTAAAAAGGGGTGGTAGATAGGTACAACTCGGCTAACAGTCTGGGAATACGCTGTCATGTAACTTTTTTTTTTTTCTTCTTTGGCAACTGAGCCGATGTCGACTATTCTGCCAGCGTCGTCATGTAACTTACATACAATGACATTCAATTCTTACTATATCACGAACAAACTTAAACACAAAAAAAAACTTAGGACATATTTAGTTGAATAAATATGGCAAATCATTTATTTCAATTAGGCCTGATAACAGGCACTTTTGAACGTTAGACTTACAAATAAATTAAACTAATAATGATTCTAGTTGCACATTCCAAAAGGTAGTTTCGTATGGAGAAGAATGTGCAAGAAACTCCATACTTACTCTTTTTAAAATAGATTTTACAATATTTGTATACATAATCAGATTATATGTGAGGACGACGTACCATGAGAGTAAAAAAACAGCTATTCTGAGATAGGTACAAGGTGATATAAAATAAGCAACGCGGCTGGTAAATGTATGAGTGTATTTAAAGATACACGGTGCTCACATATTAACATAATATTTAAACCAAAGTTGATATTATTTAGATATTCAGAAATTACGTAAGGCCTTTTTTTTAATTTTCTGTCCCTCCCTCCCCCCTGGTGAGCTGTCGTGAGATTTTATTCAACCCCCTCCCCCATCCCCCAATATCACGTGCGATTTTTCAAAATGTGGGTTTCTTACGTAAACTTTGATTGTTATTGTAAAAAGTAAAAAAAAAATGCTTTGTGCTTTTATTTACGACTAGTTAAGACTAGTAATCAATATTGCTAAGAGTTTAATTATAAGTGTACCTAATAAAAATTTAACAATAGAATACTTAAATCGTAACTACTGTGAGTAAAAAAGAATATCTACTCTAATTCAGTTCATGGAGAATCATGCGCGGTCTCAAGAGAGACTATTGGAACCAACATGTCCATATTATGATTTTCCCAAAACCAAATACAATATTTTGGACCAAAATAGTATTTTTTTTTTGTTTCAATCAGAAAAAAAAATGGTGTTATTTGCCGAGACCCCTCTCCATCGTAAGATTAGATGAGATTTGACTCGACCCCCTCCCCCCCCCCTTAATCATCTCACGTATTTGATGAACGCCCCCTTATTATCACTTGCTTCAAAAACGGTATGCCTGAGAGATATTCCTCGAGGGCACGTGATGAAGAGGCCCGTGGCAGGCCAGGGTTCCGTGACCAGGTTCAGTCACTAACCACACGATAAAAAGCAAATTTGATGCGCTAACGGAAATCACTAGGCTCTCAAGAAAACCTACATATTATTATTCAGTATTCTAGTCATCGTGAGGTTTGTAAGATATTCAATTCACCTTGTTGCAACAATACGACTCATGTTTCCAGGGCATTCTCGCCACACCAGATTTCTCACACACCGGTGAGCTTCAAACCCTTAACATGAAGCTCCGAAACGCACTCGACCTGTACGCCAACGTGGTCCACGTCAAGTCGCTCCCCAACGTCAAGAGTCGCCACAGTGACGTCGACTGCATTATTATCAGAGAACAGACGGAGGGAGAATACTCTGCTCTCGAGCATGAGAGCGTGCCCGGTAAGAATAGCAATAACTCAATAGGCTAGTGACTAAATTTTAGTTTTTGGTCCCTCATCTAGATTACAAGAAAATATTCGAAACATATTTTTTCTATTATCACGTACTTAGTCAAAAAATTACAGCGATACATCGAGTCAAAATGTCGCATGATGTCACTATCTGTACAGTTTATACTGAAAAATAACGTTACAAGCCCCCTCTCCTCAACTTTGTTTGCAAACCAAACAAACCTGTGTTTTTTTATGTTTTATTTAACTTCGACAGTTCTAGTTTATCATTTTGTTACATTGTCTTGCAGATCTATGGATTTAATCCAACTCTGCACATGTAAGCTGGCACACTCTTTTTACCTGGAGGATTCTTATAGTCAATCTTATTTCAATTATTTTGTAATTATAACTAATTGTACTGTGTAAATTCAAGTTCTTCTAACTTATCAGACAGATGTGTTGCTGGGGAGTTTGTTCCGCCACTTCTTCATCCCAGCTAAACCACTAGGAAGTGGCGAAGGGTGGGCTTTTTGGGGGACTGTCTTATGTAATTTTACGTTCAAAAAGTGCTGGTCCTCAGCCTAATTTGAATAAATGACTTTTGATTTTGATTTTAACGCGCTTAATCTAAGTAGTTTTCCATCAATTTTAAAGAGAAAAAAAATACTTGTGTATTATTTTTTATAATCTATCTGATGGACTAATTATAATTATATTTTGATGTTCATTTTCTGTCAACATGCCTATTGGTTCTTTTTTTCACCCAACTGCTGCGAAGCGAATGGAATGTTCGCAGCCGTTCATCTGTTCTCTCATAACTTCTAAATTGTTCATCATAATTTGACAAAAGAGGTGTTGTTGTTAGCGTTTTGATATATGCATCCTTAACATACATTTATATATTACTTATTAGTAGAATACATTTTAGCCGATTTGGAATTAGACTTTAGTATGATGAAACAGCTGCTTTTTTCATGATTTCAGAGTTATTCCCATAGTGAAAGATTTTTCATATTCATGGGTAACTCTGTGAAAATTAGGTCAACTATTAAAATATAGAAATATCATAATGGCAGAGGTTAAAGCCTATTTCTCATGCACTTGGTTGTGGTTCAAATCCGGGCAAGTACCAATGTGACTTTTTCAATGCATAATATGTACTTTCTAAGTTTATCATTGACGTCAATGAAGGTAATCATCGTGAGGAAACCTGGACTAACAGTTAAGAGGGAAGTCTACGAGCGTGGGAACTTATTTTTGAACGCATACATTGACATTTTCCACTTACACAGTAGCAACGCGCTACACACCTTACACACACATTAAAACTTGCCCAGAAACAAACGACAAACGGCACGGCACGACGGGAAAATTATTTTTTCAATGCGTGTTCAAAATAAAAGAGCTAGTAATTATGTGTCAGTAAACAAGCAATGTAATAACAATTGACTTATTGCATCGCGATGCTCGCTTGCTTGTGATATTGTTTGGTAGCCACGAAAGGGTGGGGTCACAGTGTTCAACAGAGATTTACAATTTAATTGATAAATTATTATTTCTTTTAGTTGTGTTGTTTAATGTAATTAATAACTTCGTAATTTAGAATTTTATTTTTTTATAATAATACTATCATTGATTGTTTAAACTGTTATAAGTACATGCATACTAAATATAGTTCATTGATATTTTGTGGTAAATATATGAATGGCGTAAGGGAACAAAAGGACTAACTCAAAAACAACAAATAATTGTATTTCTATACCTTATATTTAAATATTATAAATGCAAAAGTAACTTTGCATGTCTTTCTGTCTGTCTTGCTTTTACGCCAAAACTACTGCACCGGTAAAACTGAAATTTGGGACACAGATAGTCTAAAACCCGAGAAAGGACACAGGCTACTTTTTGATTCGCGAAAAGGCTTGTAAGGGATAGAAAAGGGGGATGAAAGGATGTATGAAAGTATTATCATTTTTAAAGCTAAAAGCATGCAATTTATATTTTGGGCAGTTGATTACATATAAATAAGTATGGCATTAAAAATTTGTAAAAATGTTATCCTTATGGGTGTAAAATAAATGTAAGGAATAATAGGTATATATATGAAGGAATTCGATACTTTTTCTAGAACGATAAATCTTTTGCGTTTGGCTATTGATTCAAATAGATACCTATAATTAAATTTTGTAACAATTTGATCGTTAAGGGAGTAGATAAACGAACAAAACGTGTCAAACGTTGAAGGAGATGTTGTCGAATTCTCAGTGGACAATATCATGGACTCTGAACAAGTTACAGCATACCTATAGAGTATTTTCAGACTCTCTACTCAAGAGGCTAAAAGTTGGTGTTCCAGTCCTGTACGTCAGAAATCTTGACGCGCCAGTGCAAAAGTACACAACTACAAATTACACATATGGGGAACAACATTATAAAGGCTACAATCATGACTGGAATGGCAAAAGGAGAAAACGTCTTGATAAACATAGTATCATATAATATCACACCTGTATTCCCCGAAGAATTAGACAGTGCTGTACCCATAATTCACCAGTTATATTTTAAGTCTTATGTAATAGGGAGTGATCTTATTGCCATCAACTTGGTACAAATCCTGACTCCGGGTTGCTACTGAGGTTTTTTTTCCGATAACACTTTATCCAACCCAGGAATTGAACTCAGGACCTCGTGCTCTAGAAGTAGTGCTAGCATTTTACCCATTAACATTAAACTAAACGGTTAGTTTTAGTAGCTTTTCATTTATTTTAATGACAATAACACTCTCACAGTTTCATTTTGGCTTTTAGTTGGGTGCAAACTAAAAATAAACATGTAATCATTAAGGAACAGTCTGTGTGTTTTAAACATGTCACCGAAATGAATTTATATATATTATATACTTTATACAATGGAAATGACGCTTACTGCTTTGAAATAACAACGTAATACTCTATTAATAAAAAAAAACATCTTTGATTTTTAAATGGTTGCCATTTTCGTAATAACGGGTAAGCACCCGGAAAAACTTTTACGAAAAGAAAGTGTTGTCCGCCATCCTGGAGGGAACTGGTCGAATGAGCTTGATTCCAAAAGGTTATTAAATAATAACCCACGTTTTATCATCGGCAAAATATCTTAATTATAAGATACGTACTATTTTTTTAAATTTTCCTTTATTTTTTTTCGATTTGTCGGGAAATTTCCTTCTGTTTGCCCATTTTATAAAAGATGATGTAGTATTTAAATTATGGAAATTTTATTTATCCATCAATTATTATCACACCTTTGGTTTGGGCTTTAACCCAGTTATTCTATTTCATGTGTGAATGTTAAATTTATCAATAAAATATCAATGAATAAACATTAAAAAAAAAACTAATGCCTTCTCTCAAAAAAACGGAATCAAAGTTATTACTTAAAACTCCTCTTAAATTATATTATTTATTTATATAAATATCTAAAAGCAAATTTAATTCTGTACTTCCATTCCAGCAACTAGTGCAAAAATTAGCAGATACAACGTGTAACTTGCACCCCACCCTATTACTCGTGTGGATGTATGAGTTGACGTTTATCGAGCTCGGAGCGGACTACAAACTGACGTGCTCTCACCTTTGTTTCCAGGGCGGCACTGATTTGTTTTCAGACGCATGTTCGAATATAAAACAAAATTTGAAACGGGGGACGCTCCATACTAGAATGTATGGCAAACGGAAAACATTTTGCGTAAAAATATTAAGAATGTTAAGACGTAAATTAATAGTGTATGATTTTATTTTATTAGAAATTAAAAAGGGTTAACCTCATAATCATACACTTGAGTCATGAACTAACGAAAAATATCTATAAACATTGCTTTACATTTTAAGAAAACGTGCAAATAGTAAGTGCCGATTTCGATGTAAATATGAAATATTGACATTGTTTTTAGCAGACATTTTAGGATAATTTAAAAAATATCACACGGTGTCACTGGTGATACATCCAATAAGTATCTTATTTAATTTTTTGATAATATTTGGTGTGTTAGATGTTTAGATACCTTGCAAACCGTAACCCTTGTTTTGGCGCTTTGCAAGGACTGTCCCCTTAATATAAGTTTGAAATTGCCAATTCGCCTTGAGCAAGCGTGGTGATCAATGCTCGTGACTTCTCTGTATGAGAACTTCTCATACAGAGAAGTCACGAGCATTGTCCCACTTCTCATTGAGAAGTGGCCTTTGCCCTGCAGTGGGACAGTAACAAGCTGGTATTAATATTATTTAAATCTAGAAATGTTAAAAGTTCCCATCTCAAATTACAGGCGTCGTGGAATGCCTGAAGATCATCACAGCGGCCAAGTCGGAACGTATTGCCAAGTTCGCGTTCGACTACGCCGTCAAGATGGGTCGCAAGAAGGTCACCGCCGTACACAAGGCTAACATCATGAAGCTGGGAGACGGACTGTTCTTGCGCAGTTGTGAAGAGGTAGGCCTTACTCAATTTTTTTTTATTAGGGTGATACTGTCGTCAGTTGTACAGCACCCTTTTGACGTGCCTTTGTTTTGCTGCTGGAAAAGAAACTACAAAAGATAAATTTATAGGCTGAAAACTCTTCATGAAAGTTAGTCAAAGTCAAATTATTTTCTATGTTTGGTAGTTCCGAAAATAAGAGAGACTTTAATAAGAGAATAAGAGAGACTGTACTGGTCCCTTCATATTGGTGTGGTTCTTTCCTCAAAAAACCATTTCAGACACAAATCAGCACGGTTTTACATGATCTGACCAAGATAATGTCTGGACTTTCGGTGTTTCTTCTCAGAGTAGTCAGACAGTGAAACATATCGACATCATCTTCTAGCTAAAAAATGACGTGTTCAAGTGTTGTATGAACCTATTTACAGAAATAAATACCAATAATTGTGTTTACAGATGGCAAAGCTATACCCGCGTGTCCAATTCGAGAAGATGATCGTAGACAACGCGTCCATGCAGATGGTGTCCAACCCGAACCAGTTCGACGTGATGGTGACCCCGAACCTGTACGGTAACATCGTGGACAACCTCGCCAGCGGACTGGTGGGCGGCGCGGGCGTGGTCGCAGGAGCTTCCTATAGCGCAGAGTGCGCTGTGTTTGAACAGGTATTCAAAAATAATTAAAATGAACTGAAATAGTTTAACACCATCTTTGAAGTGAAAACTTCTTTTGGCGCACCACACACAGTTTTTTTTCGTAATTAGTAGGTTAAGCTGTTCTCTGAGGTGCAAGGCTCGATCACGTGAAATAGGGATCGCCGAGTGTACCCGAGCGAGAAAGATACAGTCAGCAGCTCTTCGCTGCGGTGTTACTGTGTTTAGTGTATTCAATTCATACGTAATAATTGTCTCTATTAATTTAATAGTTATTAGTTTAATAGTTAGTAAGTTGTTTAGTTAGTTAGTTAGTGTTTTTTTATTTATTTAATACTTCAAGCACACTAATGTAATGTAAAGCAGTGGCAGGTGCAATTTAAAATGAAAAAAAAAGAAATGAAAGCAAGCGATACTAATAAAGTAGCGCGCTTAGTGTTCGCTATCTCACCTAATGGTAAACCTAAAAGTAATCTATTCACTTTGAATTTAAGACCCTTTGGTTGTAGCTATCTGGAAACACTCCATCAACTTAGGGAAATATAATGAAATTGAACATTTTCTACTTATATCCGGACATAATTAGTCTAAACAAAGCACTTACATGTACAATTTCAGCTAAGTTAGTTCGATCGGGGTAAAAAGTTTAATAAAATTTCAACTTTAATAATATACTAATTAAACCTATTTTTCGTCATTTCCAGGGCGCTCGTCACATATTCTCTGGCGCGGTGGGCAAGAACATCGCCAACCCGACCGCCATGCTGCTCTGTTCCGCCAACCTGCTCGCACACATCAACCTGCATCCATACTCGCGAATGATCAAGAGTGCCATTAACAAGTATGTACACTCTTAAACTGAACTTACCGAATATCCGGATACTCGGCCGAACGCAGCCTGTTTTTGGTTTTTGAGATAATTATCAAGTACCTATATGTATTGGAACTACAAGTTCAATGTGACATTGCAGAGAGGCCAGCACTAGTGATGTAACGAATATTCGCATTCGCATTCGCATTCGCGGATATTCGCATATTTTTGGATATTCGTATTTGCATTCGCATCCGTAAAATTTCTGCGAATGTTTTGCGAATATGAATATCAGAAAAAAAAAACAATTTGAAGATAGTGGTAGGTTAATAAAATCAAAATCCATTCATTTCATATGTTTTTAATGCAAGAAAAAGTAACTTACCCTCATAAGCACATTAACAGTCTTCACTTTATCATTTGATATTATGTATTCATTATTTTACTATGGGCAATGAAACTTATCTAATAATTTAATTTTCATGAAAACTTATAAGACAAAAAGTATACATTTAAGTACTTAGTATTATCTAATGTAAACAAATGATAACGAATTCTTCTTTGATTTTTTTATCAGTTTTTTTGTCAGTTTTAGTGATATAGGTCATCTGCTTGAACAAAACTAAAAATAATAATCAAATTAACACATTATTATTTTTGTACAATAGACTATGAATATAACATTTTTTCATAAGAATGACAAGTAAGTAAACACTAACAAACAAAAACAAAATTATTTTTTTACTTTTAAGCTTAAAAAAACTTACATCACAAAAATTAAGTGTAAATGAAACTAACAAAAACAAATCTATGAAACTTTTATCAGTCTTTCTTTATCTAACTTTTTAATTTTATTTATTAATCATCATCTTTAATATAATTAAAAAATATGATAAATAATCAAAAACTATAATCTTCTACATTAAACTGTAAATATAATCTAAACAAACAAAAAAATTATAACCTCTCAAACAAAAATACTCTATTAAAATAACAGTTATCTTTTTTTAATAATTATTAAACTTTAGTAAGTAGAGGAATATTAAACTTTAAAAATAGAAGCTTCGACGCCTTGTCTCCTTCAAGTCTGTTTCGATGTGTTGTGTAAATAAGTCTAGCGCTACTAAACATGCGCTCGCTCGGGACATTCGTTGATGGTGTAACTAAATACTGCCGAACTACAGAAAACAGAAGACCGGACCTTGCCTTGTTCACTTTCCACCAAGTTAAAGGGTTGACGTCATTTGCCACGCGTTTTTGGGTTGCGTATTCTGTGGCAGTTTTACGGATTAAAAGATGAACAGGGTTTTGAAAAGTATTAAGCGGTATGTCTTCTTCTTCACTGTCACTCGCATCCATCAGTAAATTCATTGTTTCTTTCAAAGATACACTTTTATTTGTTTGGGTATCTTCGGTTTCATTTAACCTGACACACTTTGCATTCGGGCAACGTGAATTGGAAGATACATCGGTTTGAACACTTCTACATTCGCATTCGCATTCGCATCCGCGAATGTCAGTAGCCGACATTTGCATTCGCATTCGCGTTCGCGAATGTTTAAAAAATGACATTCGTTACATCACTAGCCAGCACATCAAGTTACCCCAATATGTAAAATTTCTTTAATAGTTTATCAACTTTAATATAAAAAGAATAGGAATCATAATCAAATCAAAAGTCTTTATTCAAATTAGGCTGAGAATCAGCACTTTGTGAACGTCATAAAAATAAAAACACTGTCCCCCAAAACGCCCGGCCTTCACCACTTACTAGTGTTTTGCTAGGAAGAAGTGGCGGAACAAACTCCCCAGCAGTGCATTATGTTCAATTAAGAAAGTTTGGCTGTTTGGGGTAGCTTGTAGTTAAGCCACCATGACCGAAATTCAATCAGGAAATTATTTTGATATTCTGAACCACAACCTTTTTGTTTCCAGGGTACTGACAGACGGCAAAGTAAGGACAAAGGACCTCGGAGGCCAGTCCACAACCAAAGACTTCACCAACGCTATCATCCATTGTCTCACATAAACATCCAACCAGAGACAATATAGAATTAATCATCCAGCACACGTCAAACGTGGTAGCTAAAACAGTAAATTTAAGCTTCACCTATTTATTTTTAATTATTTTATTTTGTAGACAAACGATCTGTGAATGATAGTGAATTTGTATTTAATTATGTGTACAACCTTCAGTATTCATTTTTTATGAAGTATTTATGTAGATAAAATCAGTTGGTAATGTAAATAAAACCATTAAGTAATAACTATTGTGTTCATTTTATTTCGGTGTTTAGAAAACAAACTGTGGCTTTGACTGAACAGCAGAACAAACTATGTATTTGCGTACTCACGCTGATTGAGTTATCCAATTTAATTCCATCCATTCCAACTACGAATGTAAGTTGAGACATTTAGCACGATTTTTAGGGCATATAATTCTTTTGTATTCTCATTGCTTTAAGAATTAATTTATTTTAAATTCATCGCTTGAAAAATGCATTGCTCCGGAATTCAGTGCTACAAATTGATTGCTATTGAAACTGTTTTTTTTTATATTGGTATATCCACGCGAATAATGTCCTTAAAATAAGTCGCAGGAAAATGAAAACAGTAAACTTTAATATGTAAAATAGTATTTTATTCGTGTGATAAAATGCTTAGTTTCATTACTTCGTGTTACAAGCCTGCACTATTTTATTTGCATACTGATATATTGACTAGAATCTGGTATATTTACAAGGTCAATTTATTTACTATCGATAAGACAAGCAGCAAGACTCGCCAGGCTATTTTAACATTTCCGATTTGAAACACGATTTTTGCTCACCCTGTCAAGGTTTCCAGAAGATTCCTTTTCACATGCAAACACGTACTATTTACACAAGTCATTTCTATCTTTTTGTGCCAAGAAATTCTCTAGCTATAACCGACGCCCACGACCCATCCAATTATCGTCGCCTTAGAGTGAAAACCACGTAAGTGTAAAAGAAGTAACTTTTCAGGAGGAACAAAAAAAACTGCGCGTCTAACTGACAGATGCGAGTATTTACGAGGTTCTCATTTACTGCCAGAGATGGCGCTGATGATCAAATGAACAAATTAGTCACATCAGGAGGTGCGTTGCGAGAACGCAATAAAATAAATTTGAGCAAAAATGCATTCCCGAGGTTTTCACTCTAAGGCGACGTTATGTATTATGCGTGCAGAGTAACTGTAATTGACATGTAAATGTTTCAATGCTCCGTCCTTGATTAAAAATCCATCAACATGGCTGTTAGTTTGTCGTTAGATTCATATACGACGTCGGGCGTTCGTTTTATAACCAGTATATTCTTCACCCAGTTTCTAAATGACATATCAACCACTTGTCAAGTTGTAACTCATTTCGAACTGTTTAAGGGCCGTTGATATTTTAGTCAGCCAATCACAGCAGTCTATTTAAATTTGGCAGTCGGTTGATTAGGTATTTCTGTAATCGGCGTAACTCTTGCAACAGCTAGTTTCTTAATTCTGTCGGTTATTTCGTATTTCAGGGCTTGGGGTGACACCTGATGAATATAAAATAAAATTATTAATGAGACCCATTTCATATTTCAAAATAAAATAAAGAAATTATAGTAGTAACATTTGGAACAGAAATAATGTGAGTTAGAGTAGTAATATTAGGGTAATAGTTTAAAAATAATGTTTCATCTTTACTACAGTAGGTATGTGTACCACTTACCCGTTTAGTCTGCAAAAAAATTCGCTACCCAAACATTATTGAACTACCCACCACCCGCTAGCTAGTCAATTACCGCAATCCAGACACAATTAAATTACTATTGTTTGCGGACACCGGTGTCCACGCGGAGCCTGATAAGGTTGACTATGTTTATTTAAATAAAAAACATTGCTCTACATGGAGTTTGTCCCAATCCACCCGAGGCGAAGTGATAGTGAGACTTGAAAAATCTGATCAAAGTTCCAAATAACTTTTGTGGACGCGCCCCGTGTCGATCTATAGTGAGCCTATTTAAAAAGAAATAAAAATGGTTTTGCACTGTGCGCGTACATTTTGTCCTGCCAGATCGTCCAGCGCCCCCGCACGTAAGTAGATCGATTTTTAATAATTAAATTGAAATATTTCATATGTTTTGCTGTTAGTTCATTGCCTAAATACTGGTTGTTGTTCGTCGCGATCCTTATGAGGATCGCGACGAACAACAACCAGTATTTAGGCAATTAATATGACGTCACGAAAAATGTTATGATAGCCTTTTCTTCTGTATTTTAATTTAAATTTGATTTACGGATGATGTAATAAAAACCTTTAAACCAATACAAACAATATCTTTATTAATTAATAGCGGACGTCACGCGGTTCCATCTGAGCAGTTCCCGTTCCCGTGGGAATACAATGATAAAAAAAATCTGCGTAAAAGAAACATCCGTACATCCTAACAAACTTTATATTTCTAATTTTTTAGCCGACCTTTATAGGATCCCTGTACCATATTTCTTCTGACATTTTCTTGTAGCACTTGAATTCTGGTCTTGTACTTATTTTTTCAATTCTCGGCAGCAGTACTTCCAACGGCATTGATTTACCTCGCTGGAAGAAAGTGCAGCTTTTAGAAACCTTACTTTAATTCATTAAACCCCGAGAGGACACCGGTGTCCGCCTGTCATTGTCTTTCTATTGTGTCTCTAATTACCTCAGTTGAAAGATTAAATCTGTCATCTGGTCATGACGCGTGGCGTACTGGGTACATTTTCGTTTATCATAATACAAAATGACTTTGAGTTTAAAACAATAATAATTCCCCTTAGACACTTGGTTCCGGATCGTGTGTAAACTCGTAAACTCTCCTCAAGGAGAAGAAAAATAAAAAACTTAATAAAATAATAATATTGCACAAATTTCACACAACGTCCAATCTAATCCCAAACTAAGAGCTTGTGTTATGGATACTAAACAACAGATATTATAGATAAATTACATCCAGAAACAGAACAAAATTGAATGGTCGTGCTCATCACATAAACATTTGTCTTTGGTGGGAATCGAACCTACGACCTCCGGCATAGCAGTCAGGGCCACTAACTACTAGACCAATCTAGATATAATTTACCCCGCATAAGAAGAATAAGAACGCCGTACAGGAATTACACTATGGAGCAAAATTAATAAAATAACAAAACAATCTATCCTGTGTAATCGAACGGGCGCGGGCGGTGCCTGCAGAATATTCACACAACATGAGCTGTGTGTGTAATCTACAGCGTATATTTAACTCTGCATTATTAATATAGTGAAATCATATCAAATGGAACAAACTCGAGGTCCCAGCTGATCTCGGATCCGCGGTATAGCAGTGATGGGAACGTACCATAACTAATGGCGGCCGAAAAACTTTTTTAGGTCCAGCTATTTGAGATAAATAGTGTGTATGCTTCTTCCACTCTGAACCGGACCAACTTTTTTTGTTTCTTATATCTTTTGCATTTTCGGATTTTCTGAGGTCTATGACACAGCTTGCCAGTTTCGATTACATAGTAGCGTTGGACGCATCGATCAAACGATCTATGGTTTGCAGTCGTTCTGGACTGAATCTGTTTTTGTACATCCTTTTCAAGAATATTAAATGTCTGTACTACATACATACATATCGTCACGCCTGTAATCCCCGAAGGGCTAGGCAGAGGTGTACCTGGTAGTACACCCACATTTCGCCATTATGTTTAAGTCCCATGTAATAGGGGGCGAGCCTATTGCCATCCATCGGGCACAAATCCAGACTCCGGGCTGCTCTGAGAAATCCCAGATTGAAAAACTCAATAACACTTTGCCCGACCCGGGGATCGAACCCGGGACCTCATGATCAGCAGTAGCGCTTGCGACCACTAGACCAACGAGGCGGGACATGTAGGTGCATCTCATAAACTGCCGATGGACAAAATTGATTACAGATTATTTATTTAGGTAGGTAAGTACCTATATTGCTGCGCTAAGAACGAATCATAAAATTAAATAAAATGGCCCTTCACTTAATTTTATTACTTTTAATAATGACCCTCTAATTTTACATACGTACAAGAACCTTTCGTGAATGATTGTGAGTACCTACGACTTGCACTCGACCAGTTTCCCCTTCCATACCTACATCGCTACCAGGTACTGATAGTGTCACTTCCTTCCTAGCTATGGAAGAGAAGAGAGAAGGCACGAGCTTTGATCACCACGCTTGTTGAAGGCGGATTCCAGGTTTCCTCACGATGTTTTTTCTCGAATTCTCACTGATGTAAGAAGTCGAAAACAAACCTAGAACCTGCGTATGAATAGAAAGTCACTTTTCTACTTGTCCGGATTAGAACCTTATCCTCGTGCATGAGAGGTCGATGTTTGGTCCATCACGTAGTCTTTTATTGGTGTTCCTAGCTTTAGCATCTTCTATTTATGCAGCTTACTTACCTGAGCCAAGGCCACGCAATGTCTTTATAATAATAATAATAATAATAATTTTAATTATTAATTTTTTTATTATTAAGGTGGCCTCTTAGAGCAGATTTCCTGATTCCTGCTTTAGTATATCGAGGCATACCTTCCCCATTTTGTGGAAAATACTTTTTAGGTGCACTGAGTATCTGAACTCTTCGAGATATTTGTGTGGAGTTTCATGTTTACGTAATGCGTTAAATCTATTTTGAGTACTCATTATTTTGGTGGCGGTGGAAGTTCTGCTGGTGGTGATGGATGAGTGGTGGTAGCTGATGAGAGGTGGTTAGTTGCTGGGTTTGGTAGTTACATGATGGTTTTATTTGAACAAATTAATTATTGTTTGGTACTGGTTCTACCTACATTTTGATTGATTTTAGCTTGTGTTGTGACATTTGCGACGACGCGTGTGCATAGATTTGCATAGACATTTCTTATTTAGAGCTTAGTTTTTTTTTATATTTAATGAATTTCGGCTAAAAAGAGATTAACTAGGATAAGTCGCAGTAAGTCCGTGCACTCACAAGTGCTAGCTTTTTTAGACATGATTTTTGTTGAGTTCTGTTAAATTCTAAACTGACTGGCCTGTTGGTCTACTAGCTAGTGGTCCAGAGTGCTTTGCCGGAGGTCGTGATTTCGATTCCCACAAGACAAATGTTTGTGTGACGAGCACGATAATTTTTCTGTGCCTGGGTGTAATTTATTTATAATACCAATGTATGTATTTAGAAATATATAAGTATGTTTATCAGTTGTCTAGTAGGTACTCAAAGCACGAGCTCTGCTTAGTTTGGGACTTGATGGCGTTGTGTATTAGAATACTTTTTATTTATTTTTAAACTCACGGCTAGAAGTTAACAATCAGTGGGTTCTCTAACAGCAAACCAATCCAAACTTAGGTACTTCTAGTTTGTTGGTTGTAGTTCCAAAACCCGGCAGTTTCTCTCTTTGGTTACCGAGTTAGACCTCAATTCCATATAATAGAATGTACTTTGTGGTATTCAAAGACGCAACGTGGGTAGGCCTCCTGTGGACTGACGATCTGATGAGGATCACGGGAAGTTAATGAATGAGAGCAGCGCAATAACCGATCGTTGTGGAAATATTTTGGGAGCGCTAGTCCAGCTTCGGACATCTTTTGGCTGGAATGGTGATGTGTGAGACCTACTAAAAAATAAAATACTGGTTGCTGTAGAGTTAATTTTTATTCCTTTTTCCGTTGCTTGACTTTAGATTGACTTAAGGTTAATACAAGTTTATTTTTGCTGTAGAGATGTTCACATTTTACTCTTGGATGGGTGTTCCTTCTTGGTTCCACTTATTGGTTCATGTAGGGACACGCCAATCATCACAACTCGTGTCGTGATGATTGGCAGAATGCAAGGACTAGTAGTGTTCTGGCAAGACTCTCGGAGTGGCTAGCTTCGTTGTTCTTTCAGTTATTTCGTATTTCAAGGCACTTGGAGGAACCTGGTAGAAGAAAAGATAAGTCTTTAATGAGACACACTCAACCTTCCTTAGACAGTCTACTACTAGCGATAGTCCAATTTCGAGAAAAGCTTTAGTTAAGTAAAACACCATCTTTCGTATTGACATTGATTGACCTTATTGGTGAGATTCTTCAGAAAGGTCAGGTGCGTAGTACTTGCAACCGGCGTGTGTGTAGGACAACATGTATGAATGTAAACGAAGCAAAAGAAGTATGTAAGAATCGTAGCATATGGCGCTCTGTAGTTCTACCTACCCCCATGGGAAAAAGGCGTGAGTTTATGTATGTATGTATGTATTGATTCCAAACAACTCGATATGATGTAATGTGCTTTTCAAATCTTTTCTTTTAATTTAAAACTTAAGTTTATACAATTTTAACTAGAGCCGCTGCTGTGGATCTTAAAGACATGTTATAAACACGCGCACACACACAACACTAGACTGCCTCGGTTTATATATAACCTTTATAGTAATACTGAAGCAGTTAAATTATTCACCTTTATTGGGTCCCTGTACCAAGCTTCTTTCGACTGTCTGATGTAGCACTTGAACTGGGGTAAGGCAGCTATCTCGTTGATGCGCGGCATCAGACTTTCCAATGGCATGGATTTTCCACGCTAAAATGTTATCAAAATTCGTTAACTAAAAAGTAGTGGTACTATACTATAACCATGTAGTTACCTTACATCGTAAAAGTAATGATATTGCGGATTAGGTACTTCGTTTGTTTGCAACTACGTTTGGAGTTAGTGACTACTGCCACTAATCAAGTATTTTGAGCTACCACGCGGAAAATACAATCATTTATAAAGTAGAAGAGCCATTGACAGCTGAGGCGTTCAATACGCCAGTAGGATTTTAAAGCATATAGGAGTCATATGACTAGGTAATCCAGAAAAGGACGAAAAATGGCACTGCTGGGGGACCAGAATTGTGTACAGAACTCGTGATAACAGCCATATTGTAGACTAGCAGACGTCACGCGGTTTCACCGGCGTAGTTCCCTTTCCCGCGGGAATACAGGGATAAAAAGTAGCCTATGTCACCCGGGGATAGTGTAGCTTCCCAACGGTGAAAGAATTTTTCAAATCGGTCGGGTAGTTTCGGAGCCTATTCAATTTAAATAAACAAACAATCAAATCTTTTTTCTTTATAATATTGGTGTAGATTTCAGCAATCTACATTAATGTTAAGACAGCTTATTGGTAAATTGTAAATTGGTAAACAACACGTTGGAATGTCGAGTAGGTATACCTTAATGGGTGGCGGATGGAACGTCTTCTTAGGAGCAGCAACATTAGCGATATAATCCATATGTTTCTTCCACTCGCTTTCTGACCAGCCCCGCTTCTTCTTCATATCTTTGCCAGCATCCTGCTTCTTGAGGGCCACGACACAGTTAGCCATCTTGGAGTACATGGTCGCGTTGGCTGATTCTATCATGCGCTCTAAGCGTTCCAAGCGCTCAGGACTGAATCGGTTTTTGTATACCTTTTTGATGAGCATTAAGCGTCTGTAATAAAGTCACATTGTGTAGAAGATTATATATATTCCTTTGTGAGTCTATGTAATAATCGTAATAATAATAATATAGGTAAGTGAAGTTCTGAGTTTCTTTTTACGTTAAAGACACAGTTAAATACGTTAACAAAATGCGTACCTACATCGAAGTTAGTGTTGTAGTAATCTACCTCGTGGATCTAGTGGTAATGATAACCGACTTCTGAACATGAGGTCGTCCTGGGTTCAACATATAAGTATATCAAAAGGCACATTTTTTAAATAAAAATAACATAACGCAGATTTTTTTTTATACCACTACGGCGGCTTACAAGTTTACGGCCCGCCTGATGGTAAGCGGTTACCGTAGCCTATGGACACTTGCAACACCAGGGGCGCCACACGCGCGTTGCCGACCCTTTAAAAACCTATTTACTCCCCTTTTGAAGAACCCCATACTGTAGCCCTCTGAGAAAACCTCGGCAGGGAGCTCATTCCACAATCCGAGTGTTCGCGGGAGGAAATTCCTCAATTCAACTCAAAGCAGAATGCAAGCTTGTATTTTGAAGGAAGCCTCCCTAATCGGTTTCCAGGTAGACTTAGGTACTGTTTACCCTGTACACAGGAGTAAGTATAGATAATACTTCCAGCTCTTAATTTCATATCAGCACTTCACTCGCCTGCATTATGTTCTATAACATACCCTCCACCCTCTCTTAGTTTTGAAATTACACTCACAAATAAAGTAAAGTAACTTCATATTGATAAAAGAATTTTCGAAATCGATTTAGTAGATCTACAGATTACAACCTACAACTTTACAAACTCACAAACTTTACCTCTTTATAATAATAATTTAGATAAATGGTGTAGGTACCTACCTATTTGTCTTTAATTATACAAGAACATTTATGTACAGACGCAAACACGTCAATTTGTCAAATTTTCCCAATTGAATATGAACCTTATTCTGTTTGCCATAAAGTTGAAAAACGGTCTAAGAAATTTTGACACATTGGGGTAACTTGACGTGCTGGCGTCTGTACCTATTACCAAAGTAATAGATGATTTGATTTGACTCAGATAGAAAGGTAGATACTTACCTAACCCATGGCCATGAGATGTCGTTAACCCTGTCAGTTGGTACACCTCTCAAGGCGGACTTACGGATGCCCATATCTGTGTACCCAGGCATCCCTTCCATAGATTCGAAAAAGGTTTTTCGAGGCACACTTAGCAAGTTCAGCCTCCTAGGAATCTTATAAGGGTAGGTATTTGTAGGATGGTCATATTTGGTAGGTTTCGGCATCTTGTTAGCTAGCCGTTTGTACCGTTACCTGGTTTGTATTGCGATACCATGTTTATTGTCCTATTTATGTATTCATAGTTAAAATTTAAGTTAACTGTTCATTTTTACTATTGTTGGTGTGACCGGGTGTAGCTGTCACATTGAAGGACAGTTGCGGATTTTTGACAGCAGTTTTAAATTAAGACGATCATATTTTTTTATTTCACTAGAGGATGTATGCGACCTTCTTGTATCTAAATAGGAGGGTAAATATTCGAGCGTTAAGGGAAGGTAATGACGGCGGCATTAAATATTATTATTTAAATATTAATATTTAAATAATATTATATTTAAATAATATAATATTATTATTTAAATACATTCTCTTCCTAAGGGAAGAGAATATATTTAATGAAATATTTTAGCCATTTCCAGATTCTGGTACTTTAGCATTAGATTATTCATATTAGATTCTAAAATATTGCATTAAATACACAACTATGTCGTCGTCGTCGTCGTCATCTCTTTCATTAACATTTAGGGGAGCAAAGATAGCCGATAGGTAATAATCATCATCTGCTTAGCCTTTTCCCAACTATGTTGGGGTCGGCTTCCAGTTTAACCGGATGCAGCTGAATACCAGTGTTTTACATGGAGCGACTCATGCCTGTCGGACTTCCACAACCCAGTTTCTGGGTAACACGATACCCCTTTGGTTAAACTGGTTGTCAGATTTTCGGGCATCTGACTATCTGTAACGACTGTCATAGATCTACAAATGTGAGTCGGGACCAACAGCTACAGCAGATACGTAATGAATGGTCACCCATCCACTGACCAACCTCGTCAAGCGTAGCTTAACCTTAGATCTACCCGTTAGGCTGCTATTTAGCCACAAGCTCCTCTAAAAATATACCAATATTTATAATATTAAATATTATTTATTAAGAAATATTATTAAAGTGCTCTTCCTATCTCCGCCTACTCCCCCCCTTTTTGAAATCGACGTTGAAAGTTCAATTCCACGTAACTACAACTGTTTATTACTGCAAATGTACACCTTCGCTGATTGTGTATAAGGTGTACATTCGCAGTATTAAACAATTGTAGTTACGCGGAATTGATCCTTCAATGACGAAATGTTGCTTTGCCCAACAGGGTCCATAATTGTTTGTATTTCAAACACCTGCCTAATACATTATGGAATGCAATAAAGATTTGAGATTTGAATCGAGTTGCATAGACACTTCGCCATTGTTAGAGAGTCTCATTGTAGTTGGTCACGTGGCTTGAAAAAAGAGCTATACCTAAACAGCTCGATGAAAAGAAAAGGAAATTGAATAAAACCACAGAATTGTTCATAAAAAACGTTTGTATTAGATTCTTAACGTAACATAATGATCTCACATAACTTAACGCAATACTGATCTCATAACAAACATTTTAAACCAACGACAGCCTTATTTCACATCTGTTCCACCTATAAACGAGTTGTGAAAGTCACCGAGATCGTATTCATAGTAATACAAAATCATACAAAAAAGCAAAAATATAATGAGAGAGAAAAGCTGATTGAAAAACATTACCTTCCTTTTGGGCTTTGCCGCAGTCGGATAAAATAAAAAGCAAACATACTAATTTCTACCACACGGGGTTGCCAGATGGTTGATTTTAACACGTAAATAAAAAAATGCTTAACGACAGTAAAAATTACCATTGTAACTGATTTTTTGTTCAATACAGTTATAATCAAATCAGACAAAAAAAACTACTATTTTAGTACATTATATTTCCATTCTAGCAACACATAAAAACGCATGCGACATATTATATTTAAGCACGTTCTACCCCTAACCTTTAAGGTTTATATCAATATTGCAAATAAAGATTGAAATAAAAAGAAATAATTAGGTATAGATTTTGTTCGAGTGACATACAATTTTATAGGTGAAATCCATTCAATTATGTGATATGACAAAAGTCAATAAGATCCTTACACATTATCGTCTTACCGAAAAACGGATCGATAAATAAAAACTTAAATTCTATCGATTTTAGTAAGCAATAATGTGCTCAAAATCTTGATAAAGAAATGTACGGCGCCAAAACATATGAAGGCCCGTACAATAATAAATAATTAAATAAAATCACAAGTTCTCCAAAACTGCATAATAATGCGTTCATAAAATTTCAAAGAGGATGTTATAGCACCCATAAAAAATAAATTGACATTCAAGATGATAAAAGTTTCAGAAAAAATATTATACTTTAGCAAAAACACGTATAACAAGATCCTTTGTAAATATATACGTACCATTTTTTTTATATGGCAAGATATGTTTTTTAATTATCATTTCTGGTAACACTGTTCATTATAATATTTTTGAATACGAATATCATTTATCTTGCATCTTTAGCTGATTTATCACAACATATTTTTAAATCTATAGCAGGAGTTCCATATCTAACAGAATATAAAAACAATAACATTAAAAAAAAACGTAATATTTTTTTAACTATAGCTTAGCTCACTCTATGACTCTAATGCTGACATTGCCACCTGGCGTATTTGCGTAAATATTTCATCATTTCGTTAAAACAAAATTAAATTTATTGCCATCAAAATTGAGTATATTACTCAACTACCGCGAATACACCAAATGCAGGGCCAGTTTTTAAAAACAAAAAAAGGTAAAGAATATCTTGCTATACGTATTAGTTGACTACAGAAACTGCTGCAGGGTTGACTTTGCCGTCAGTCTCCACGTCAGTGACGGCGTCAGTCACTGCACCATCCTCTAAACCTTTGTTGGTCCGTCCGTAAAGATCAGCGGTTGAGATGATTGCGGGCTGTGGCGAATCTCCTCGTGGGGTAATGTCTTCGTCCAACATTTTTTGGTGCTTTCCTCGGTTGATAAAGCTGTAATTTTTGGTCGTATTAGAATTTTGGTTCAGTTCTCAGTGTTCGAATTTTGTATTCTGAATTATATGTGTGTAATATCTATGGAGCCCGTAATACACAAGCCTGTCACTTGAATGTCATTGTGACGTTTGCCAATCAGAAGTATAGATTTTTTTTAATGGCAAGGAAACATTGGGAACCCGGCGACCAATGGTCATGCATTCTCTACATGTGAAGAACAAATTACCCTTTAATTTTGCCTTTATTTATATTTTTGTAAATACATATTATTAAAATTAATTTCAAAATATTTATTTGTGTAAATTTTACACTTCTTGTATTTTAAGTTATAATGTATTTAAAATTCATATAATTAGGGTCAAGACGTGTCCTTAACTGTTTGTCACTGCATAGGTTGAATGATTTTAAATGCATATTAATATGGTAATAAGTTCACACTGTACATTTGTGTACTTGAAGTATTAAATGGACAAAAGGCTATAGGTGCTTGCTTAATCGTGCAAGTAACAGGCGAGTGTATTTGCGGCTTTATGTACCTTTTATCAGTTTAGGAATATATTATGTATACTAAAGGCCAAGTACCGTGGTTGTCGCGATCATAAGAACTCGAGTAGGTACTTTAAGCACAATTTATCTAAGTGTATATAATTCAGAACACTCTGAGAAACATGGTGTTGTGTTATAGATTAGAAGTGAGAAGTATTAGACAAAAGTTAGGAAATAACTACAGAAGTTTTTATTCATAAACGCTATTGGAGATAGGATACCCTTACAGTGGCCGATCACACTATATACCTACTGTCATGTGCGATATTTGAAGAAAAAAGTTATTTTTTTTGGCTGGTCGCCAATCCAAGGCCCTACCCAGAGGTAGGTAATGAAGGTGTGGCGTCTATGGTACCTGGTCGCCACTCATGAGTTGGCAACACTGGTCGCGTCTATGGACGATCTGTCACCGACGCGAACGGTCGCATGGATTGTATCCGCGCTCTTGACTTTTAATTTACAAACTAATAAGCAATAAATAGTATTCTGACTGAACACGCAAGTTATTTATATCATGTGGAACACTCATCTTCCATAAAGGTAACCACCCTTTGCCTTGGAAAGCAAGTTAGGCATTGTCTGCCTAACTTGCTATTTCAGCTTTAAAAGACAGCGGGATATGTTTGTTTATCGGGGGTTGTGGAAATATCTTCTGTTCCGCTGACGCCTGCGCCGGCGCAGGTGTGAGACGGAACACTGGGAAGGTTTTTAGTCATCTGGTAAGTCTGACAGACCCCTCCACACCGAAAAGAAAAGACTAGGTAGTGTAAGATTCTAAGGCATAAAACATGAAAGAAGTTTCACCTTTTTGGTTGTAGCTTTAATTCAAATCGGTATCTCTATTAATGATCGTAGGTATCTCTCCAATAATGTTTACAAATAAGATATTAGACGTGAAGTATTTACATCTTGCGTTTCCAAGCGGGGAAGCGAACCATCTGTTATAATTGATGATTTCAAGTTTTTATTAGTATTTTTTTACAAACAATAACATTATTTTGACATCCTCACTTTATGTGGGTTTAATTTCGTAACCATGCACTAACATGCTAATTCAATGCATACGATTTTGACGGAAATTATGGCCTAAAATTTGTTTTAACCTGGAATTAAAATGTAGATTTTAAATTTCCGTTTCGGCAGTCAGCAGGCCTGTTTAGGTCAATAAACAAAAAAAAATCTGTATAGTGAGCCCAATAATGATTTGTGAAATGTGTATCGAATGATATTTCCCGCGCTTTTTGATAGAATCATAGTCTTGTGAACCATAAACCATACTTGACTTTTAAGCTTTAAAAAAAGAACATATTTGTTTTCCCTCTAAAATGCATCGACATAACATCAAAAAGCTTTCTAAATCTACCAAGCGAAGCAGTAGCACGTGTCCACAATGAACGTAAACTCGGAACCCAACACCTCAACCCGGAACAATTACATGTTGACATACCTCCCATACTGTCACGACAAACCGTGAATGATGTTGATGTTTATTTTTATATGAAAAACAAAAAAAAACGAATTTCATTTAATTTTGATTCTGAAAATATTTTTTCTAAAATCCATCGGTCTTGCCATAGTAAAAAAATAATAACCAATTCGGTAATGATAATTTCGTATAACAACAAGATAACACAGTGAAAACATTTAATTTACAACATATTCCCATAAAAAAACACAAATGTTTTTAATTCCAAAATGACCCAAAATGGCTGATAACCCTACGCTTATTTTCACAATCTTTAATTATGGCCTTCATAAAAATTTATCTCCCAAAATGTGTTTTCATTGTAAACTCGTATACATATTTCCTAATCAAGAAATAGCAATGTCTTAAAATAAAAAAAAAAATATCACAGACAGATAATTTAATGATATTTATTTCTTAGAAATACTTTTACACGTGTGTATTTTCACACTGGTAATAATGTGCTTTTTAATTGTTTATTCAAGTAAAAATTGAGTAGAAAACGTTGTTGTTATCTCTGTTACTTGATTCCTAATTTACACAACATCAGAGGTCAACGATATCTTGCACACAATGACTTAACAAACTTTAATTAGCGACATTGCTATTTCTGTCTTGTAGTTCAACTAATGCAAAAAAGAAGACATTTAAAAAGTGAACAGCAAACTATTACGGTAACCAACGACATCTATTGAGTAGAGGACGTACCATAAACAGCATAAAAAAATATCACAGAGTTACAAATGTGAAAATTACTCTCGTAAATAATTTAACCCATCATTCTATTTGTGGTGTATGATAGGCCCAGGTTTGATACAGTTAACGTCAATAATATCGGGATGATATTAGATTAGACACCTACAAACCTTTTTACAGTCCGTTCAACCGATTTTGACTTCTATTGCGTAGGTGGCATGACAAATTATACCTGCAGTTCCAATTGGTATTGTATCCGCGTTTTTGCTTTTAATGCTTATGATTACGGAATAGAAGTTAAAATCGGTTGAACGGACTGTAAAACGGTTTGTATAATTTCTAATCTTATGTCAAATAGACTATAAACAACTAAGAGAATGAAATGTTTTAGAACGAAGACAGTACACAACAACTGTCATTCTAACAAGAACTTTATTTATTTGAAATAAAGTTTAATTTTATTAATTGTTTAGATTATTTTAAACAGTCTATTCGTCCCGTATAGACACTGACTGTAATACTTAAAAAAAAACATTTTTGCTTTTAATTCGGTTCACAATGGTGGTTAATGAAACTGATAAAAGTAAGTTTATGGTACATCCTCTTATATGTAAAAAATGTATGTAAAACAGAACAAATGGATAAATAAAATGATTACTCACCAAGCCTTTACTTTCTGGTAGATATAGATGCAGGTCATTGGAACTGGTGTCATGATAGCGCACGATACTGGTACCACTGGAAACATAATATTTGGGGATAAAATAAACTATCCACCTCTTTAATCTCGTCAATTAGGCGAGGACGTTTCCTCTTACAAATGAGCTTTTAAATTTCGGGAGACAGTGGTGGTTTCAATAATAATTTTGACCACGAATGGGTTCAAAGATTTTTCTATAAAGGCTGTATTCTGAATTCTGATACGCCGCCATTTTAAATATTTTTCAGAATTCCCGCGCAACTTTAAAGTAGTATTTAAGCAGTTTAGTGGACACACATTTAATGTCGAGTAATTGGTAGCCTTAAGTATCATGTTTCTAATGTATTTGTAATTCGCGTTATAATATGAAAATATTTTTTTCTAGTTGTAGCTCGTCACGTCAAAAAGCAAATACGTGCCCCCGGCGCCACGCTACGTATTTACCATTTTACCCTTTAAATTCGTCATGTAGTCTTGACGCGTGGCGCGTTCGGCATATTTTGATTTATCATCTATACATGACTGCGGCGTTCAAAGTGTTAATGAATGATTATAGTTCGGATAAGGAGCATCATACAGACAATAACTACTAGGACTTGGGCCCCTAGCTGTTGCCAACGCGCTACCAAAACGCTACAGCATCTTGACTGCATCGACAACAACATCGCTAGAGAAATGTTGTTGTTGAATGTTCAATCATTTATGTAATTAATTTGTAGTTCAGTGTGAGTAAGCTTTGTTTATTTTATTATTGTTATTATTTGTCTGTATTACTTGCTGAGTGTAAAAATATTAATTAATTATTTTTGTATGCCTATAGTAGGCAGATCATAGCGAACTTTAATTTCAAATATGACTAACCTCTGTACCACAAATAAAACACACAAAAAAAAACAAAACAAAAAAAAAACACAAATAAAATATTTCTGATTTCTGATTTCTGATAAATAAAGTCTCCGTGAGCGAGGGGCCTTAATGTTCTATTTAACCGTATAGATCTGTGGGGATGTGGTATATTACCTGTAGTTAGATCTGCCTCAGGCTGTCCAAGCGCGTATCGCAGCAAGAAGATGGCGATGCCAGTGTTCTGTATGCCCGTCTCTATGGAGATGGCGAGCGCGTCCGGGTGCGGCTGGCGACACACCCAGGCGGCGAAGTAGCCGAAGCAGTAACCCAACCAGGGGATACCCATGCCTGCCACTACGATCTGGAAAGGGATATTATATTTTTATTATTTTTATTATATTTTAAAGCGAGAACAATTGCCGAAAAACTGTTCTGCAGTTTGGCAGACTTTTTGTATGTTTTTGTTGTACAGATTTAGAACACAGAAAAAAAAATAAAAAAAATAGTCTGAATAAAACAAAAAATAAAAATTTACTTTCAGTACTTAATATTATTGGGTATTATTCAATGAGTTTTTTTTTAATTAATTATTCATATTAAATATAATAGGGTGTTTGACAGAATATAAACATCAAAATATTATTAGTCCATCGGTAAGATTACAAAAAAAAAAAGGTATTTATTTCCTTTTCAAATTGATTGAAAACTGATTAGCTTGCTGTTTAATCAAAATGTTGTAACTGTATAATGTGAGTAGCTAATTCCTTTTTCATAGATAATTTATCTCAGTAGACATACCGACGCGCGACGTTAAAAAAAAATGAACACAAAATAAATCGGTTTCCATAACAAGCTGGAACTTTTACACGTGTCATTCAATAAAAACAGCTGTCGTTTGTTATTCATCCACATTTACATAAATTAAACAAATAATTATTCATTCAACTCACCTGCCATGTGAACAACTCGAAGATGTACAAGTTGGTAACTATGGCGAAAATAATGATGAAAAGAAGTAAGGTCGTCGAAAACCCTTTGAGGATACGGACCATGAATTTAGCGATCTTAGGCGTCCATTTCTGCATGCCCAGACCGATCCCTAAAGGTACTAGCAGCCCTATGACGAATGTGGCTATACGTGTGTACGGAACCACTATTTGAGCGTTACGGAACACCACTTGGCCGAGGGAAAACAGCCACATTGGCATGAAACCTGGAAAAAAAGAAAAGATAGAATTAATAAAAGGTGCTATAATGGGTTATTTGACAAAATTTTAGTTTTTAGTCCCTTACGTAGTTTACAAGAAAATATTCGACACGTATTTTTTTCTTTTTCAATTTGATGGAAAACTGCTTAAATTAAGCGCATTAAAATTGAAGAGAGGGGGCTTGTAACGTCATTATCTAGTATAAACTGTACTGGCTAGTGACGTCATGCGACATTTTGACTCGATGTATCGCCGTTATTTTTCGATTACGTGAAAAAAGAAAAAATATGTGTCGAATATTTTCTTGTAATCTAGATGAGACTAAAAACTAAAATTTTGTCAAATTACCCATTCATTACGGTGGAGGAAATATCGTGAGGTAATCTGGACTTATAGTTAAAAGAAAATGCCTAAGGCATTAAGTCCGCCTTTGTACAGTTTTTTTTTACTTGTGAACTTTTAATAAATAAATAATATAAGTTTGCGCGACGCGGCAGGCCCAGAAGGAGATGGCGTGACGAGTTGGACTCCTTTCTGAAGGATTGACCTAAAGTGGCTGAAGACAGGAAGGAGTGGAAGAATGGAAGGGAGGCCTTTGCCCTGCAGTGGGACACCACAGGCTCATAATAATAATAAGTTTGCAATTGCCAATCCGCGTTGAGCAAACGTGGTGATCAATACTCGTGCCTTCTTTGAATGAGAAGAGGCTTTTGTCCCACCAGTGGGACAGTAACAGGCTGGTATTATTTTTATATTTTTTTTTGTGTAATTATAATTTAGTTTACTTATTTACATTTAAATAAAAGTTGTGAGCAGCGATCGGCTAGTTAGAGCGTATTTTACCAAAATTTCGAGGAAGTAAGTAACATAGCAACATGTAAACATTTGTTTTATCCTATTACATTATCATAAACATTATTACTGCTGAGCATGGGGTCGCGGGTTCGATCCCCGGGTCGGGCAAAGTGTTATTGAGTTTTTCCGTCTGGAACTTTTCAGTAGCAGCCCGGAGTCTGGATCTGTGCCCGGTTGATGGCAATAGATTCGCCCCCTAGTACATGGGACTTTAACATAATAGGGAATATGCATGTAATTTAAATATGGTTCGAATATTTTTTTTCTGAATCTTTAATGGCAGAAAATATTAACGAAATCATTATTTTACTTTTTAATAGCGTCATAATTATTTAAAATTAAAAATAAAAGTGCGAATTAAGCGCGGGAAATTCAAATTTGTGAAACGCATAACCATTGATTATAACGAAAAATTACGTCAAATACTACGACAACAACTCAACGTCTACAAAACATACAATGTGTAAGTATGACATTAAGTATTAGAATGGACTTTTTATTCGAAAACATAATTATTGCCGTGTGTGTTATGAAATAATTTAATGTTCAAGTGTAATTTTAGCTTCATAGTGAGGTTGTTTAACATTTAAGAAAAATTACTGAAAGTGGTTTTGTAAAAGCACAATCTGATACTGTTTATTGCATTCGGGTACAAACAATACCGGTAAACTGGTTTTTGAGCTTTTTTCATGGCGAAATGGTTAGAAGAACGAAAACACCTTAAGTAATAGTAATAGGATCATAGTTAATGATGTAATCGAAATGGCGCGCGAAAATGGCGGCATTTAAACAGCTCAAAATTCTGTATTTTAAATATTTTTTTAAGCTTCATTACTGCATTTTTGAATATGTTTATATTTTTTTACTATGTTAAAACGTTGTAAACAGTGAACTAAAAATATAAAAAAATACATGCATATACCCTATTGGCGAAATAAGGGGGCACTACAAGTACACCTCTGCCTAACCCTTTGGGGATTACAGGCATGATGTTATGTTAGTATCATAAACTTACCGAAAGACGCGATTGTAGAAATGGAAGTCATGGCTAATGACAAATTAAGGTTTCCTCCTAGAATGAAGGTCCATATGTTAGATGCGCCACCGCCGGGCGCGACCCCAGTGAAAAACATGCCCAGGCGCATGGCCGGGTCGTCTGGGAAGATCAGGAAACCTAGACCGAATGACATCTGAAAAGGAGGTATTGAAATAAAGAATATAACCTCTAACTACTTAACAATACAGTTTATTTTTGTCTGATATGACATTTTGTATAAACAACCATCTATAATAATCCTATAAGCTTGCACTGACTGATCTGATCTCCTAATATCTGTGTGATTCTTTCCTCAAAAGACCATTTCAGACACTAATCTACATGGTTCTTACATAATTTGACCAAGACAATGCCTGGACTTTATTTAATTAAAACCCCCGAGTTTCTTTAGGTGTTTCTTCTCAGAGTAGTCAGATAGTAAAATACCGATCTCATCTGCTAGTTATAAAATGACTTGTAAAAGTGTTTGTAAAAACCTATTTACAGAAATAAATATATTTTCATGTACTACTACTAATAGCTAAAATAATATACTTTATTTGGACGCACAGAACATAAAACAAAAGGACAACAATATCCGCAGATAATAAAAAAACCTATCCGAGACCAAAAAGCGTATCTCAGCATTAGCTGCGACATTTAAAAATATAAATATCGCAGCGCTGTTATTCTGGTAGGACCACCAAAAACACCAATCACATCTTTTTACGCGGGCGAAGCTATTTGAATAAAGGTCATGGCACATTATAACGGCACGGCACCGGCACCGCTAAAACCAGTAGTTGACTTGTCATTCAATTTAGAGCCTTAAATCGTGGGTAGTATAATATATTTCACAATGTCAAAGTGAAAAAGCCAACGGCGAGCAGTCAGCGCGTGCCACTAGCACACAACTCGACTCGCAGCCGCGTGCCGATAGCGAGCGGACCATGTGCTTCCAGCGCGTCGACCGCACGCTTACAGCACGCCGACTCCGAGTCGCCAGCAAGACAACGTTATTGCACCGTCGTAAACCGAGACATTATGAATACGTGCAAGTCATAGACGTGTTCAAATATAAATGCCATATAACAATTGCAGTGTTCGCGGTGACAGCGAGCTTGCACCTCGCAGGCGGCGTGCGGACTGCAAGCTGGCAGCTTACCGACGATGCGTAGTTAGCGCACTGGCTGCTAGCCGTAACCTAAATTCGAGGCAACGCCGTGCGGCTGCTGTGCGGTTGCGGTGCCGTTATAATGTTCCATGGCCTTAAGGGTACTTACAAGTGGCATGAAGAGGAATTGTCCACACATTCCTATTAAAGGTCCTATAGGTCTCTTTAGCACCGCTTTGACGGTCGGCCAATGCATCGCACAACCGAAGTTTATGAAAATCAGCGATACCTGAAATACAATAATGATTTATAAGTGTTAAGTATTCTATTACCAAAGTAGCATAATTATTTTGTAGGTACTTGTCGTGCATTAGTCGTACTTCGACCGCTTTAGGTTTTTAAACACCTCAATATTAACTTTAACTAAAATATTAGTGAATCCACCCAGATCTGGATTACAGTGGCATCGACAAGCGCCAGAGTACATAGGGTGCGATCGCGAATTTTTGATCCTGAGTCGCGTCAGAGCAGCAACGACTTCCTACATTTGACTTAGAGTTATCGTTTCAGGGTGTAGGATCAAAGTGTTCAAACAGAGCAAAAACTAAAAATAGTATCTAATATTTGCGGCGTAAAAGAATGCCCCTCAGTTGCCTTTCAATCGTGTCAATTAGAGACACAATAGAAAGACAATGACAGCGTGTCCGCTTGGCGTTTAATTAATTAACCCTATAGTATGCTTTACACTCAGACCAATAAATAAGTATAGACAGAGCATTGCGCACCTAAAAGTGTGGCACGTAATATGAAGACGATTCGCAATATGAAGACGGCCGCTCGGTAGTCTGCCGCTAGCAAGCGAGAGCGCGTGACGTTGTTTTGTTTTAATCATAACTACGAAATTATGCCGCCCCGCATCATAAACTGCTGCAAGAACAATTCCTGTTTCCAAAATAAAGCTTCTGGAATTATTTTTTACAAGAAAGTAACGTTTGTTTAAATAAAATCGTAAAAATATCAGAAATAATTTCTCGGAAAACGCCATTGTGTCGGTGTTGCAAGAACATAATTTTTTCCCAAAAAATAAGGAAAATCGTAATGTTTTACGGACACTTCACAGCATTTTTTTTATAATTTTACTATTGGACACAGTCAAATATTATCAAATAATAGTATGTTTGATACGATATTTTTAGGTTCCCAGCTCATAAAACGTGGAAAGAAAAATGAATGACTGGCCTGTTAGTCTAGTAGTTAGTGACCCTGACTGCTATGCTGGAGGTCGTGGGTTCGATTCCCACCCAGGACAAATGTTTGTGTGATGAGCATGATCATTTGTTCTGTGTCTGGGTGTAATTTATCTATAATATGTATGTATTTAGAAGTATATAAGTATGTTTATCAGCTGTTTAGTACCCATAACACAAGCTCTTAGCTTAGCTTGGGACTAGATGGCGTTGTGTGAAAAGTTGTGGAATATTTATTATTTATTTATTTATTATTATTAATTAAAACTATACGGGACAACAGAAATAATAACGAGTGGCTCCCTTCAAAATTTAGTAGGATCATGACCAACGAAGTATGGAAATCCGTCTCAAGTTGAAACAAAATAAGTCTTTTTTTTTATTATAGACTACGCTTTATATACTATTATATAAAAGTATCCATTTTAACATAAATACCCGAGTTTTAAAGCAAACAAATATGGAGATAATCTACAAATTATGTCTATGCTACTCGCAACTCGTACATAAATATAAGGTTCCATCATGTTGCGAAACAAGAAACTTTACTCAAAAGTTATGACTCAAAACGTCAGACATATTATAAAAAGATGACACAACATAAGGGGCATTAATAATTTCACTTATTCAGAAAATTAATTATTGTAGTTAAACAAAAATATCTTTCATGTCATACAATCAAGATAAACACTATACTACATACATAATAATAAAACTTAACCAAAGTATCTCTCGCACTTGGGAGTCGCAGCGCAACGCTTGCAACATTTTTCTCTAGCACACATGCGCAAATCTGCGATGTCATACACCAAGTTACGCACACAACGCCAAAAGTAGTCCTCACTTTTTTAGTCGCGATTGTTCACGACGGCTCCGTCTATACTTTTTTATTGGTCTGAGGCTTTACATAAGCTTATTGGCTTTTTGCTGAAAAGACTAGTCGGATTTGAAAAACACTTTTTGCGTTCTAAAATTCTTGTGGATGCTATTTAACAGCAAGCTGTGCCACTAGGCACAGTTAGTAGATTATAACCTTCTTTTCAACCCTGCATGATTAAGTAAACTGTAAAATAGTGTCATAATGAATATGAATACTCACAAAAGTAGCGACAGAGGTAACAAATATAGTGTCTATTACTCTTTCCGGCCTGACCACTATGACTGGGAGCGTGCCGCCCACCGCGAACGTCTGTGTCCCGCGTTTAGCTTCCACCGTCACACTTATTCTGCCTGTGGACAACATTAGTCAGATTAGAAAAAAATACCGCATCGTATACAGGGTGGAAGGAATATACACGGTTCAATTTAAGACGTTTTAGACCTTTTCGGTGGTCATTGTACTCATTGTGATGAACAACTTTTACTATGGGACCAAACCTGTGTTCGCGATAAAAAAAAATGGTGCTTTCCACCTTAACGTTCGCATAACTCGTCAAAATGTAGGGAACAGCTGATTATTTTTCAGGTTCGTAGTTCACAATGATGATTCTAAAACGACTTACGTGTATACAATCTGATCCTAAGAGTTTGTCAATGTCAAATCATTTATTTCAATTAGACAATTATAAGGCTCTACTAATTAGGCACGTCAACCTTAAGTTAAATATAAAAATAATTCTAGTTGTCCTTCAATTGGAATTCAAGCAAAATAATGTACTGAGGCCAGCACATCAAGTTACCCCAATTTATCAAATTTTCCCAATTGAATATGAACACTATTCTGTTTAACATAAAGTTGAAAAACGATCAAAGAAATTTGACACATTGGGTTAACTTGATGTGCTGGTGTCTGTACCTACAGTTGTTTTCATTTTGTACAGTAGGTACTTATATTCACTTGCTTTCGTGTTTGTTTTTATATACCTACTTGTACCTACTCACTTGCTGATTCAACACAATTAAGACATAGGTAGAATCGTCGGCATCAGTTTTGTTTTCCCAAAGCAATTAAATAGTATAGGTAGTCTCCGGCTTTTGTATCCTCAAGCCAATAAAATAATTTACAGTCAACGCTTAGACACGTTTCTCGACCGTGTGTAGAAAATTATAGCATGATAGTAATAATGTTCATTTATTGCGTACTTAACATTATGTGAAAGTTATTTATTTGCATACACGTTATTCAAATACTACTATACACTGTTTACGTAAAGAAAAACATTTGTGCAAACTTAATTAGTAAATCAATAAAAAATGTGTAAATAGTAGCAAAAAAATATTGTGTTGACTCTGGGATTACAGATTTTTTTCTTTATAAAAAAGTTATTCGTCATTGGCCAATGTTTAATAATCTAATATTTGCAAGTCATCATGACTTTTATTAATTACTTAAATAAAGCGATCCGGAAGCATTTCAGGAAACAGGTATATTATTGTGATGACGCAGCTGTATTCTTTATTGAATAAATATATTCTGCGTTCGTAGGTAATACAGTTTTTAATATTAATAGAGAAAGAAGAGTATTTGGAAAAATACTTTAACACACTCAACATAAGGTACAATTTTGACTACAACTTGAAACAATTGTATGAATATTTAATGAAATATGAAAAATAATAGTCATTCCAAAATCAACTTAATTTACAGTAAACAAAGTTGATATTTGTTGAGTTGGAAATTCAAGCTTCAAGGGGAAATAAGGATTTGAATGGACTTCACATTTATTGGATAGCGAAAACAAAGAGTCATGTGAACAGCCACTTTATTACCTACTACCAAAGAGATTTAAAAACTACACAATTTCATTTCAAGGCTCCTTATGTTGAAATTTGTACAGCACCGAAAAACACGGTGAAGCGTCGAATTTAAATTGTGAAAGCGGTTTACAATTTTTTTTTTATTGAACCAGCAGTGTTATTCTGTTTAAATTAAACATAAGGCTTGAGTCAAATGAACTATCAATCCATGGCATTAGCATGGGATGAGCTCACTTCGCCTTCACTTCATCTGCAGTTTCATGACCACCTCCTCGCGTAGCATGTCCACAGTATAAACGGATTAAGTCTACAGAAGAATCGAGAAAGTGCCAGGATGTAGAAACATCTCTCTGGCCTGTTAGTCTAGTAGTTAGTGACCCTGACTGCTATGCCGGAGGTCGTGGGTTCAATTCCCACCCAGGACAAATGTTTGTGTGATGAGCACGATCATTTGTTCTGTGTCTGGGCGTAATTTATCTATAATATGTATGTATTTAGAAGAATATAAGTATGTTTATCAGCTGTTTAGTACCCATAACACAAGGTCTTAGCCATTTTTCTAATTCAATGGTCTTAGCTTAGCTTGGGACTAGATGGCGTTGTGTGAAAAAGTTGTGGAATTTATTTATAAATATTTATTTCTTTTGTTTTGAACACGCCAATGTGAAGAATGAAGAGAAGAAGATGGTTTACTGTATCGAGCATTTCTTCTTTAAGCTTTCAATCGTGTTTTAGAGACACAATAGAAAGACAATAACAGCGCGAACGCCGGCGTCCGCTTGGGGCTTCTTAACCCTTTAACCGCTTGTGTCGCTTAAATAAATATGACACATATTTTCGTGCCCCTTCTACGCGTGACGTTTTTCTGCTACGGAGAACATGTACGACTTTTTCGTTTTATTTTTAAAATACTGACTGTGTGGTATAACTGAAACCATTATCGAATTGAGATATTATTTATGTAACAAAAACTAAAAATCGATACAACGATTGTTTCTGCTTATTTACTGTAGGTATTATTTTATTGATTTGTAGCAACTTTGGCCCGGCGCCAGGGGCACGACAACTAATATTTAGCCAAGCGCTTAAAAGGTTAAAGAATTAATCGGCTGAAATGTTTCTATATTCTGTCAATTTGTTGATTCTTCTGTCGATATACCGCTTTCGACGGTGAACATGCTACGCGTGCAGGCATAACCGGTGGCATTTACCTATTTTAGGTCCAACACTAACTTATTTTGAGTCACTCAAAAATATTGAAAAAGGTACTTACCAAGGAACTTCCCGGTGACTCTAAATCTGCCTTCGAACCTATTATTCTGGACATTAGTGTCTGTCAGCTCGGCAGGTGCCTCCCATTCTGCCGCGGCTAAGTGATTGTTAGTTGTCAACAACGTGAATTGATCGCCCGCTTGCATTCCTCCTGTACCTGGTGACAAGAAAAAGGTGGGGATTAAGATACAAGATACGTCATAGAGTAGAAAAAAAAACTAAGTTCTTCGAAAAGTTGTATGTAGGTAATTGATAACAATTAAAATGTAGGTATAAAAATATAAACAATTAGGTAAGTAAGTAACCTTAATACAATATGTCTTTATTTTTTGTAACACTAATTACTAAACATCCTTGGCTGATAAATAAATGTGTGCAAAGCAAACTAGTTTCCAAATTGGATAAAAAAATACCCTGGATAGTCAGTAGATGGATGTTGTTTTCTATTTAACTACCCTGACAAGAAACAAACTCGAGGTCACTCTCTCACTCTTCTAAAGTCTAGACATTATCTTAGATGGAGATCGAGATGATGTCTTTTGAAGAAACCAACTATTATAGGAATCTATATAGATCTATACTAATATTATAAAGCTGTTATAAAGCTGTTGAGTATATTTGGTTGAACGCGCTAATCTCAGGAACTACCGGCTCGAATTGAAAAAATCTTTTTGAGTTGGATAGTCCATTTGTCGAGGAAGGCTATAGGCTATATAACATCGCGATATGACCAAAAGGAGCGGAGCAATAAGAAATGTTGCAAGCGGGAAAAAAGCTTCCGTTGCGTGCGCTGCGTAAACTGTTTAAATTACCGCAAAAATCAAGTATTACGAAATTATTCCTCTTTAAACGTAATTGAATTGATCTGTCCAGTTAGTGCACGCATTTATCAGTAATCGATTCGAGCATTAATTCAGACTCAGAGTGGTTATTATAACATAACTACCAACCAGTTATAAGTCGCGGGAAGGGCAATCGACACATGCGAGCGACATTGCACCATTAGTTGTTTCTCAATCTTGTGTTATGGCTGTATGATAAAATTATGTTTAGTATTAGCTGAAGCTAATGATTGCCAACGCTTTAAGCATAAGATTTTAATTTATTTTCAGCTTGAAGAGTGAAAACTTTGAGGTATCTATCATGATTATCATGCCCCTACCCTATGTAGTCCTTATATTATAATTTGTAACTTTTTATGGTATACAATAAAGAGTATTCTATTCTATGTATTTATCCAGCCCTTAACCAATTTATTTGAGGTCAGCGCTGCAATTCTTCTGCCATATAAATCTATTTGTATCATTTCAACAGTCATTTGTTTTGTAGATAGTTCCTTATAACTTAACTGACTTAGAAGTCTGACTACAACCACAGTCTAAAAACATACAGTCGTCCGACGAAGCTGTCTAGACAGGGCAATTGTGCGGGGTGTGAGGGGCGAGACGCGGGAAAGCCGCTCCCGCACTGCGAACAAAACGATGTTCGTAGTGCGGGAGGTATTATTCTAGTCTAACGCGTGTAGAAGTTGTCGGCATTTTTCAGAGATCTAAGGCGTCGTCCTACTGTATTAATATTTATACTGTGCTACAACACAACTTAAGAATGACTAAATGCATTTGAAAACACCCATGGGCACACTTTGGTTCTTTTTAGGATTTTGCACGTACACTGAGAGAAATTTTAATCAGATTTCATGTTAATGGAATCATTTTTCTGATTAAAATAGCGCCAATCTGCTGTAAGGTTAGAGCGACACGTTACATCTTGTTAAGTCTAACAAGTTGAAATAACAAGCTCCCTAACATTTTACTTCAACATTATGATCATGTTACAAGCCTATCACGTTGTTTTGACATGCGCAACTTGTTTTATATACAGTATGCTTGATAAGTTAACTTGTTGAATCTGCTTTGTGTACTTGTTGTTTCTATAGTTAGCTTATTACTTTAGCTTGTTATTTTTACATTACGTGCTTGTTTAATGTGCAGTATGCTTGTTAAGTTACCTTGTTGAATTTGCATTGTGTACTTGTTGTTTCTACGGTTAGCTTATTACTTTAGCTTGTTATTTTTACATTACGTGCTTGTTTAATGTGCAGTATGCTTGTTAAGTTACCTTGTTGAATTTGCATTGTGTACTTGTTGTTTCTACGGTTAGCTTATTACTTTAGCTTGTTATTTTTACATTACGTGCTTGTTTAATGTGCAGTATGCTTGTTAAGTTACCTTGTTGAATTTGCATTGTGTACTTGTTGTTTCTACGGTTAGCTTATTACTTTAGCTTGTTATTTTTACATTACGTGCTTGTTTAATGTACAGTATGCTTGTTAAGTTACCTTGTTGAATTTGCATTGTGTACTTGTTGTTTCTATAGTTAGCTTATTACTTTAGCTTGTTATTTTTACATTACGTGCTTGTTTAATGTACAGTATGCTTGTTAAGTTACCTTGTTGAATTTGCATTGTGTACTTGTTGTTTCTACGGTTAGCTTATTACTTTAGCTTGTTATTATTACTTTACGTGCTTGTTCAATGTACAGTGCCTATTCTTGTTAAGTTACCTTGTTGAATCTGCATTGTGTACTTGTACTTACCATATCGTCGTTGCGACTTTAAGGCCTCCTATGTGTAAAATTCAACTTTATGAGAAAATCAATAAAAACCGTCTACTAAAAAAAATATAATGAAACCAACTACAACAAAAAATATAGGTATCACCCATATGATTTCTTGCTTTTTATTTTGCTATTGTTAATGGAAATTAAAAGTAGTATGATAGTAAAAAAAAAAAAAAACAGTTTCAGTTAACGCATAAGAGGTTTTCGTTGCGCTTTACGTATCACATCAGAGCTTTTGAACAAAAATGCCCATAAAAATTAAAATAAAAATCTAGTAAAAACATATATATTTCTCAGAAAACACTAATTAGGTACCATATCATCAAAGTATATAATCAAAGTACCATTATTTTCTCAGCTACTCATATAATTATGCATTATGTACCCGGATTAAATTGTATAGTATTGTATTGTATTAGGTACCGTTTTCAGTTCCTGTAAATGTTTAAACTTGCTCTAATTTTTAACGGAGATCTGTACAATCGGCTCGGAGATACCAGACCATTTCTTTGGTTATTTCTTCGCTGTGGAAGTATGAGCCACTCATCGACATATCTTAACCTATAAAATACGGATCCATCAGATAAATATTTACGACCTCTAATGTCCACTACGACCGGCGCTCAATAGTGGAGTGAACAGTATCCACTTCATCATAGTATGCCCCTTTTCCAGGTAAAGTTGTTCGATATAAATTTTCTTTCTTTGCGCCAAATGGCTTAGGGCACTTGACAAAATTCGGTTCCGGTTTTGGTGTCCGCATCCATCAGAAATAATGATAACGCGCTCTGTGGAAAGTGGCAGGTTTTGACAATAGTCTATTAAACAAGATGTGAATTCGTTAGCAGTAACATTACTATCTGCTTCGTGCCAAAAATAAATCGTCACGTCTTTAGATAGCACGTTATAATTTATAAACCGTGAAGTTATGGCATTGCAACTTTAATTTGTAGTACAATGCACTAGCCAATAACTTTGGGGCAAGCAAAACACTTTGAACATCCACTGTTATAACCACAACCTTTTCGTTTGCTCTAGCTACGGCATTCTTTTTGGCTTCGCGGGCTTCAATTTTCTTCACAATATGGCTATCATATTCTTCTTTGGAAATGTTACCAGTTTTATAACTGCAGCCCGTGTCGCACTGATCTTTGCGATGATGGTGAATGCTGATATTTCGTCTCTCGAATAGTCGATGCAACATATTTTTTTTTTGAGCTTTAGAACGACAATAATCAAATGGCTCGGCACTTTTGGTAAAATATCCAGCCATGTCTCAGGAAGGAACGTTGAATTGACAAAAACTGTTAGTTTTTGTCAATTCAATGTTAGGTTTAGTCTTTTGTTCCTTCCTGGCCTAGCAATAATATTTGAACTTGATGCAGTGTTTTCTGCAGTCTGTTCCTCAATATTCTTTTCGAAAGTATCAACCTTACCTACTAGTCCAGCGGCCAAAACTGTCTTCTCCAATGCAAAGTGTATATTAAGAAGAAGTCATTTACATACTCTCACTCTAGTGCATTTTGCGTCCAATTTATTGATGAAGATATCGTGGCCACTTTGCTTTTTGCTTGTAGACCTTTGTTGAGATGTACGTCGTCGTCTTATACACCTTCTCACAGCTGATGCTTTGGTAAACGCCATCTTTTCCGGCCAAGTCTTGAGCTTCCAAAAATGTTTATGTATCTGATCGCGTTCTTCATCGGATACAAAGCACAAAGAAAAGAATTTTTAAATTTCGGGGCTACACACGTATGTAAGCAACGTGGTTACAAAATTCTTTCAGGCTTCTCAACGCACGCTGCCCATTTGTCAGCTAACTTTTTATACCCAAGGTACGATTTACCGGCTACGCGGACTTCTTTATTCAGTTTAACGGTGCATGGAAGAGGTCTTTGTACAGATACAGAGGTATTACTATTAATATTGCCGGGCAATGATACCCCACTAACATTGTCATCACTATCACTATCTTCATTATCCAGAGAGGGTAAAATATCCTCCATCTTTTTAAAAATAATTTCTGTTTCTCTTTAAATCTTGCACAGACAGCGACCTGATACTTTCACCGATGTCTAAATGTTCTTCAACCTAGCTCTGCAATGGATAAAGAATCCCCCTGCGCCGCGAAATCACTGGAACCCAATCTGGATCATCATCACTGTTAGCGCTCAACTTTTCAAAGATAGGTATTAGTGATAGCACTTGCTTCGATTCAGGTGCAATATCCAGTTCCTCAGTGGCATGGAGTATGCTGATGCTAAGATCAGATGAAGCGTTCGTAACGTAATCTTCAGACGCAATACGGTCAATCTGGTCTTCAGCGGGGTGGAGTATGCTCATGCTTCGATTAAATAAATCTTCCGTAACATCATCTTGATTATTCAATCCTGAAGATATTAAGCCCAAATCTTCTAGCGTAATAAGGGAACCGCTGGAACAGGTCTCCATCCTTGGAGGTTTCCCAAAATATGCACATAAGATATCTTGATCTAATAATTGCCTAAAGGCGCTGAGTATGACATATTGCTAAAAACTCGTATGTGTACATTGACACATAAGATATTTTAAGCACCAACATTTTATTAGTAATCACATTGTAGATCTTGAAATTGGTAAACAAATGACGATTAAATTGTCATATACACATGAGAGTTTTTGGATTCGATAGAGCTTCAAAATGTGAAAAAGGCTGACGTAAAAAAGTGGTTTTGCCAAAAGTGACACATAAGAGGTCTTAAAGTCGCAACGACGATATGTGAGATTTTTATGATTTGTTGTGGAGTCGATGCAGTTTCTTCTTTCTTTGTAAAATAAGTAGGTACATAATAATACGTACTACGTATTATGTTTAAATTGTAGTAGGCCCTACATCTTAGCCTGACAAATCTAAGGATATTTATTTTACAAAGAAATTAGAAACTGTATTGATGCAACAACAAAACATAAAGACTCACAGATGATAAACAAGTAGGAAGTACACAACGCAGAACAAGCGCTCAGGCAAAAATAAAAAAACGAACGCACAAGTTATTAAATACAGAATAAGTATAGGAAACAAGTACACTAATCTTATTAACTAAGCAAGATAATATTAAAAATAACAAGTGTAGGGGCGATGAGGGATTGTTCAGTGAAAAGGCAGGCAGAACCAACACTTAAAAGGTATAGCAGTATATTTGATAAAAACACAATACAAGGTAAAACACTTTTGGCGGGAGAGAGCGTGAGCCGCGGGGGCAACGAATATTATATGCGCGCGTTCGTTCGAAGCGCGCACGCGACTGGCTTGCGGGCCCCGAGGGCGCCGTAGGCGGCTCGCGACAGCGCGCATGCGCGACAATCGTACGATGCCGCGTAAACCGTGCGACGGCGCATTTTGCCGCGAAAACTATTTCAATCTAACAGCTGCGCGTTACATACTCCCCCTCTAACCCGAACGAACGTCCTCGTGTTTGAGTTAGCTTTTAGGCCTCCCCCTATTTCGTACCTCCCCCTGGAGTAAAGCCGCCATATCTGGTCTGCGGACGAAAGTTAACGTCGCATCAGCCTGGCGCAAGGTCGGTGCCGACACTAGCAGGTGCTTAATCTGCATGAAAGCAGCCTGTTGGTCCGGACCCCATCGACAAACATTTGCTTTTTCCTGTGCCCCTCTCTCAGGTGGCGACAATCTAAAAGGCAGAGAAGCCAAATGTTCCCTAGGTTTGCTATTCTTGACTTTATGAACGGCGAAGTCTGTAGGCGGTCCAACCGAAACGAACTGGGCGACTCTGTCGTGCAACGACCCGTCGAGTGCGGCCCTGGACTTTGGTGACAACCTCCTAACGTACGTCACAAACGTCTGCTTGTATCACGGCCGCGCTATTCAACACGTAAGACTGTACAAACGGGGACCGGTCTCCTGGACTATCAGCGAAATGCCATAACTTCTGGGCGACGTGACCGAATGCTTTGCAGAACGAACACCGAACGCGATTACGTTTCGAGTTTTCATTCGAGTTAGAGGGGAGATTGAGACCAATGGTCGCGCTTGGACTCGTAGTACCACTACAGTCGGTTGTCGTAGGTACTTTCGAGTAATTCGCGGAAACGATCGAGTGTTTTAATTCCGATATCGAATCTTCCGCGATTCTCGCTCTCTCTAACAAGTTATCAATATCGCTAATATCGTCTCGCGACAAACGTTTGCGAATTCGACGATGTAATAGGCCGTACACAATATCCACTAACATAACACTTGGTACCACATAGGGTAGGTTGACCAGCAAAGATCGTATCTTTGATATAAACACTTCGGCGCGTTCACACTCACTTTATTCACACGCGAATACCTCGCGCAGTGTCCTGTACGCGGGCTTTTGCACACCGTAGGCTCCGCGCAGGCGCGCGAGCGCGTCCGGCCACGAGCCGACGCAGGCCCGGGCGCCGCGCCACCACACGGCGGCGTCGCCGGTCAGCAACATGGAGAGGCCACGCAACGCGTGCTCGTCGGACACGGCGGCGCACTCCTTGTATACCTAGACTGCATCGATGAACGCCTCCAGTACCTCGGTGTCGCGTGACTGTCCGTCGAACCTCGCGGTGCACTTTGAAAAGTTATCGCCAGAGGTCGCGGGTGCGTTCGCTGTGGGCGATGCCGCTGCTGTCGACGCGAATGCACTGCACTGGTTGTCATGATGAAGCGATCGGAGAGATTCCACCAGCACGCGGTTCGTCTCCGCCTGCATTCTAGCGAACGACTCCATCATGGTAGACAAGAGCCGCTCGGTATTAAACACTGCGGCGGGCGCGCCGTTGCGGGTTCCGCTGAGCGTGTCGTCGAGGGCGGCACCCCCCTGGGCGCGCAACACCTCGGGCGCGTCGGTTGCGACGCGTGAGTTGGTGGCAGCGGCGCCCGCATAGTCGCGCGACTCCACCACTGAGTCGTTGTACTCGTCGGAGTACCCGTCGCTACTCTGCTCTTCCGCGTTGCGGTCGATTGCTGCTCGGCTTGCACGCGTTTTTCGTGGCATGATAGTCTTTATTCACTGAACGTAGGGTTCGACACTGTTAAACTATTAACACGGCTAGCGTTGCCAGGTCCTCATACCGAAAAGCCGGACAGAGCTGTGAGTTTGGCCTAACATTTGGGTCAAAAAGCCGGACATCCTGCATTTTCAACAATTTTAAATATTCGTGTAAAAAATAATTTTTTTTTTGGCCTAACATTTTGGTAAAAAAGCCGGACACTTTGCATTTTAGGGGATTTTTTGGTATTAATGTAGAAAATTAATGAAAACCAAGCTTTTTTGATAATTTACAATAAAACTAATGCCAAATTAGTCTAAAAGTACTTTATTATTAATCAGTCTCAATAATTCTTTCCTTAATTCAAATTAAATGCAACATCAGTCTAAATTATGTATCTTAAATTCTTAATACATAAAACAAAACAAAACTTATTCTGTAAATAATCAAAACAAAACAAAACTTCTTCTCTTAATAACCAAAACAAATCTCTACTCTTATTAATTAAAACAAAACTTCTTTAAATAATATAAACTCGACACTTCTTCTCTTAAATAATCAAAACAAAAAAGACTTCTTATCTTTCAATTAGACATTAAACATTATTCTAAATATTTTTGGTTTGCAGTAACAAGCTTTAAAAGTTCAGTTTCTTTTATTATGCAGTTGTAAAAATCCTTGCACGATAAGTGTTTTAAATTGTATTCTACGAGTAGCATTTTAGCAACTGTATCTACGTTAAGTCTGTTGCGCTGTTTTGACCATTGTTGACCTATTAGAGAGAAAACTCGTTCCACGTTTGCATTGTGGCCTGGAATCGCGAAATAAAATTGGCAAATAGTTAGAAATTCTGAAAAGCTTTCGCGCCGGCTTCTTTCATTCGCGAATTCGGTCTCGATGCGCGCGAATTTTGAAATCTAAAATGCCTAACAAAAGCCGGACAGGCCGGACGACGCTTATTTCGGCCGGACAGGCAATCAAAAAGCCTGACTATGTCCGGCTAAAGCCGGACGCCTGGCAACGCTAAACACGGCCGCGAGTTGGGCGTCACTGTAGGGGCGATGAGGGATTGTTCAGTGAAAAGGCAGGCAGAACCAACACTTAAAAGGTATAACAGTATATTTGATAAAAACACAATACAAGGTAAAACACTTTTGGTGGTAGAGGAGAGAACCTTAGCCGCGGGGGCAACGAATATTATATGCGCGCGTTCGTTCGAAGCGCGCGCGCGACTGGCTTGCGGGCCCCGAGGGCGCCGTAGGCGGCTCGCGACAGCGCGCATGCGCGACGGTTGTACGATGCCGCGTAAACCGTGCGACGGCGCATTTTGCCGCGAAAACTATTTCAATCTAACAAGTTCAAAATGATTTTCCTAGAAAGTCCGTATAAAGTTCTACTTTTCAGATTTTTTTCATATTTTCTAAACTTATGGTTCAAAAGTTAGAGGGGGGAACACATTGTTTTTTACTTTTGGTGCGATTATTGCCGAAATTATTGATTCTCAGTCAGTCATTCAGGACAAAGCCTTTTATATATATATAAGATAAGATTATCAGGAAGTTTTGCTAATAGGTCCATTAGGTTCCTAAGTAGGTACTAGGTATACCACTGGTTCTGTTTTTTTTACTAACTGGGTAGTTATTACTTAGGTACTCAGAATATAAACAAGTACAGCTACGTAGTACTTTACAGATTAATAGGTTTGTAGTTAGTTTCTTATCTATAGTACAAACCTACTATTCTGTATTTACAAATCTTAGAATTCTGACTTTGACCTTATAAAAATAACAAGGTAAGTAGGTACCTACCAACAATCTACATGTACGACCAAGAATAAAAATTGGTGTTGGACCCATTCGGTAGGTAGGTACCTAAGCCGTAGATACATACCTACGAACCGCATGGTATAATGTAGGTTAGGTACGGTAGGTATCTGGTAAGGTAGGTATTATTTGATTGGTTTCTCAGCTCAGTTGGTTGTCTCTGCCTTCTGCGCCTTAGGTCGTGGCCGTGGGTTTGATCCCCACCAAGAACAAATATTTGTGACATGAACACAGATGTTTGTTCTCTGTCTGGGTGTTATATTATATTTACCTACCTATCTTATTTACAAAAAAAAAGTATGTAGATTATTATATCATGTGTCTGGTTCCCACAGTAGGTACGGCAGGTAGGTACCTACAAGCTCTGCTTAATTTGGGGCTAATAGATAGTGTTGTGAGGGTTGTCCACAATATTTATTTATTTTATATTTATTTTATTTATACTTCCTGTAAAGTAGGTATGTAACTATTATGTATAATCTGTTGTTAATTTTAGGAAGGTACCTACCAACTTGGTAGGTAGGTACCTTCCTAAAATAAGTATCCTACCTACCGCCTACCTACTATCAAACTTAAATGACGGAAATGATAGGCTTACTATGTATTGTGGTAAAATAATGTTCTTTCGATATGTTAATAATGATTGTCAAATGTTCAAGATGTAGCGCGTTCTTTCAATCGCTATAACGTTGGTATAAAAGATCATTCAACTCATAACTAACTGAAAGAAATAATATTTCATTTGTTTCTAATAACTAAAATACTTTTATTTCAAACAGAAAACCACTTAACAAGTCAAACTTGTTTGAAATACAAAGCGGATTTCTCTCAGTGTAATTTATACCAATAGTGCCCTGTTTTTACTGTCTGACTGTTTGTCAGCTCATTGTAAATGTAACCCATAAACCGAAATAGATAGACAGATGAAATTTTAACAAAGTGCGTGTTCCTATGGCCGCGATAACAATGAACTTGACATGTATGGAAATGGAACCCTTCGCCGCAGTTGCCTGCGTTGCTAGGGCGCCAAACCTAATAGCCTAATAAAATTAATTATTGTACTTAGTTATTTAAGAATGACACTGAAATATTTGTACACCATTGCATTATGTTATGGTTGAGTGTAGAGAGCTTTAAAAATATATAAACACCATACTATTTAATGTAAAACCACATTCTTAAAAATAAATTCTATTCTATTCTATTCTAGCCGGATAGACCTGCCAGTTTGGCCAGACATTTGGGTAAGAAGGCCGGACACCCTACATTGAGGATTTTGTGTCTCAGTATACGTCAAAAAAAATTGTAAGTAAAATCAAGCCTTTTTCATTATTACCATAAAAAAAGTTTACGTTTTCTTAAAACATTTATTTTGGCCGGACACGCAACAAAAAGCCTAACTATTTCCGGCTTTATCCGGACGCCTAGCAACCCCAGCCTTAGTCATTTTATAATAATTATGAGAAGTTCAAATGGTACTAACCCACAATCGCCACATCGACGTAGTCATACTCATCCATGTTCACGGTCACGTTGTTGGGGTTGAAGGTCGCGATCATGGTCGGCGCCGCCTGGCAGATCATCCATAATGGACATAGCGCTAATATGTACAGGATTATCAGATGCAATGGCCAGATGGGACACATTTTGGCCGATTTTTGTGCTTAGTTGGTATCTGGAATGGACAGAAAAATGTTGTTTAGTACACAATAATAAACACGGTACGGGAGGTAGTTGTAAGTGTAGGTACGGTCAGTGCACCTGATCAATCTTAGAAATAAAAATAAAGAGAAGAAGGGTCAGGCAACGTAGCCCACTGACTGTACATGGAGACTTGCTAGTTATGATACTATTGCCATTAACTAGTCAGAAATCCGGAATATTCTCGCGTGATCACTTATTTTTACAGCACCCATGCATTTAGTACCTACCAAAAGCATAGGTCGGGCGAAGCTTAATCGGGAACACTCCGACAATCCAGCCTTTGGAATGCTACTAATAAGGTTTGAATTGTAGACTCCAATACGCTTTAACCAAAAAGGTGCGCTCCGAGGAATAAAATAGGAGCGCCTCATTAGGAGCGCCTCAAAATAGTAGCGCTTCGAGGAATACCTCGATGATAATTGTGTATAAAACTGTTTAGTAATCTTAGCTCTTATCATCTACTCTAGTATTATAAAGAAGAAATATGTTTTTTTTTTGCATCTTTATTTGTAAAGATTTAACTCAAAAGCATAATACACAACCGATTTTAAGAATTCTTTCACAGTTCAAAGGAAAAAGCTAGAAATTTACGTGACGAAGTCGCGGGCTTAGTGTTAGTAGGTAGTATAATAAGAGAATAGACCTGTAGTGGGTCAGTAACAGACTAATAATTAGGTATTCAGCGTAGCCGAAATTCCTTGGTTTCTTTTTATAATCTCACTGGAAGATATGAGTAAGCCAATCGTGACAGGAGACCACGCAAGGCTAGTAATCATTCATTAATTTACTTTTCATAGATAAGCTTTGCATATTCTGATAAAGTGCAAATTTAAAGTGCAGTACGTGAAATATTTCGATATCGATGATTATGTAATTTCTGCGATAAAATTCTTTCAACTGACAAAAATAGTCAGTTTGTTTTTTTAAACACACTCAATCATTCTAAGTTATTCATATTATTTATTTAAGTCTTGACCACTTACAGGAATTATTCCAAATTGTGACTTTTATATTTTCCTGTTTTTCAATTTATTTTTATTCTAAATTTTTTACACACCAAATAATTTATGTTTCGGATGATGAATCCTCTCGCATGATCAATATTTTATTTTGAATGCAACCATATTTTGTTCGTCTCTTAGAATTACATAGCGAGTTAAGAAATTTAATTTAAGAAATGTATTCACTACCTACGTATGTTACACAAATGATTGATTAATTAACAAAAGGTGGAAAATTGTATTGTCGATCGTAAAGTCAAAAGGATCAGTAGGTACCTATAAAGTCTTAGTCTAAAGTTTAGCACCTATGTTTATTTATCTATATACTAGGTATATAGATGTACCTATAATTATGGAGATAATATGGCGATCAGATTGCAGGACATGTGGTTAATTACAGTGTAATTAATCCTTTAAGTCTTAGCCTTGCTAACCTTTTTATGATACAAACCATTCCATTTAATTCTGCCTATTAATAATAATAATAATATTAGAAGCAACTTAAGGGTCAAATGTAGGTTTTCAATGGTCATCTCAGTTTTTCAAAGTAGTCTGAGAATCAGCACGTTTTGAATGTCAAATATGACATAAGTAAGACCAAAACGACCGCCCTTCACAAGTACTTCCCGGTGTTGTTCTGGGTAGAAGAAGTCGCGAAACAAACTCCCCATCAACACTGTCGGATTCGTTTGATGAACTATGGATTCATCCATACAAAACAAAATGTTCAGTAAATAAATAGCATAAAGGCTAATAAACTGTGTAAATCTTTACGTTGTTAGTGATAGATAGTTTCGAGTTTCACACGGGGTTAATATATGCAGAAATTTTCTCCCAAAACATGTAACTTTTCATGCCTTTCTACCAACTCACCACGTGAGGGCAACCACGACTTCAAAGCGGTATCACAAGTCTCCTAACTTAATTAATTACTACACATCTTCTACGTGCGCCGCCTATCAACACATGGACACAACTGACGCAAAGTCTCTCTAACCGATTTACTACTCTAACCTTATCTATTTACGGCCAATTTCCATTATCACGGAGACCTAGGACGATTATTCAATGATTTTTTGTTTATCACGAGATAAGTTCGATACTTAAATGATCGTGGCAGTCTTTTTCGTATCTCGTGGGCTATGTCACGTAGAGATAAAATCGATAAGAATGTATTTAGCATATTAATTAATTACTAAGGACTATGGAAAACGTGGTTTGGATTAGATTAGTTTTGTTAAAACATGTGACTCAACACTTTTGACGTCATTCGACTTAGGGGTAGTCTCGAAACGAATTGTCAAAAAAAATTGGTCCTTAGACGCCTAAACTTTAATAAGTCACTGACCTAGGCTGTACGTCATAAGACAATGAAATTATTAACCGGATTGAATGAGCTAAGGTGATTTATATTTACAGTACGTATTATGGTAGGTACCTACTGCAAGCGTGGTCAATCATAATACCTATGCGCAATATACAGTGAACTTTAAATAAATAATTAGGTACACTTAAAGGACATATAAGTTAGAGGTAAATGCGATAAGTCTGCCTACTTGACTCTTGTTTTGGAAACAAAATTGTATTGTGTTTAATCAGTCCGTGTAAGCACAGAAGCTAGCACATCGAGTTATCCCAATGTGTCAAATATCTTTGATAGTTTTTAACTTTTTCTCTCTTTAACTTTATGGCAAACAGAATAAGGTTCAAAGTATTCGATTGGGAAAATTAGACAGTTTGGGGTAACTTAATGTGCTGGCCTCTGTACAATAAAGCACGAAATATTTATACAAATAGAAGTACAAAATATGAGGTATTTCTCGAAGCGCTACTATTTTGAGGCGCTCCCGATAGCAATTAAAAATAATTTTTTTTCCTCGAAAAAAATATATATTTTTTTAATTGCTATCGGGAGCGCTCCTAAAAGGTGCGCTCCGAGGAATAAAATAGGAGCGCCTCAAAATAGTAGCGCTTCGAGGAATACCTCCAAAATATTGGTCCTTACCAGGCCTTAAAAGTGTAACGTGATTTATTTTTAATCGATATTATTATTATTCTAATGCCGATCATAACGAACTCGGCGATGCGTATCTAGACGTGGTTTAAATTGTCCTTGAATTAATGTGGCCAGTGTGACCACGTAGCGTTTTAAAGTCTATGTCAGTCTGGCTCGATCTTGAAGGTGACTGGACCAAGGAATATAGGGATTAATTTTTAGACTTTACTTGAAAATTACAGTGTCAATGATAAAAATCTTAAAAAAGCAGGGATGGACAATCATGGGACGTTCTTTGTTTTATTTTACATCTTTCTAATTTTAAAATAAACAAAAAATAATTTAAAAAGTTAAAGTTATCTTTAAAATAAAACGTTCTGCTCTCCTACTGCTTCTTCGAGCCTCATTTTCCCAATGCTATTATAAATGTTATAAATAAAATAACCCGTATTTGCTTTTAAACACCTACAACCTATATACCTACGTTATGGATTGCAATTAAGGTTTGAAACTTCATTTGAGAAACGAATAGTCATGAAAACAACACGCAATTAGATTCTTAAAGTCACGATGACCGCCTAGTTATAATGGAAGTAGATTATAAAACAAATATAACTTATCAGATAAGAGATCTTACTATGCTCTCAATTATTTTTAGTAGTGCTTCTGTATAACAAAACACTTACGCATGATTCAAAAACGATTTTGTCCTTCAGTATTAGTAGTAGAAGATATTCTCAACCGACTTAGAAACAGGGGTTGTCAATTCGGTGTACTTTTCTTTTGAGTTTCAAAGGTATAAATTGTAATATCAACACAAATGGAAAAATAATAAATTATCTACGTAAATAAAAACAAAAAATTGCTAAATAAAAATTTACAATCAATCTTTATTGCACAAATCACGAGCACACTCGTATACAAACCGATATTGTACATATTATATCGATTTGTTGTTCTTTGCATTATGAATAACTAGCAGACGTCTCGCGGTTTCACCCGCGTAGCTCCCGTTCTAGTAGGAATACAAGGATGAAAAATAAAAAACTTTTTTGCAAAAAAATTAAACCGACTTCAAAAAAAACACTAAACGGTGTAAAATAACTCTAAATTAGGAAGTCTGTGGCTTTGGTGGTTTTGTCTTATTCATGATGAGCCACCGACTTCCGAATACCACCGGCCGCCGCTTCCTTCCGGTGCGCCTCACCATCAACGATTGCATCACTGCTTACCATCAGGTGGGATTGCAGTCAAGTACTAGTTTATAATATTTAAAAAAAAAAAAAAAAAAATTTAGAGTTATTTTACACCGTTTAGTGTTTTTTTTGAAGTCGGTTTAATTTTTTTGCAAAAAAGTTTTTTATTTTTCCATTTTTAGTGGTTCCCATACAAATATTTGCTATATATATTGTTAATTGTAACAGTACATATCATGATAATAAGGTTATCCACTTAACCCTAATAAATGAAAATTAACATACATAACTGTCGAAATCTAGGTATATTGTACACATCTGCGTACCCCTCAGAGCATACCAGGCGTGATGATACGTCATGATGTTGTATAAACAATAAACATCCAAGCGATTCCAGCAATCACGACAGATTTGCCGTCTATTTTTGAAGAGTTCCGTTGCATATCTCCGAAGATCAGCACCAGATCTTCACCAAATTAAAATGGGACCACCTCGGGAGTATACTCTTTCGAATAAAAAAAGAATTTCGAGAATCGGTCCACAAATGGGGGAGAAATCAGGTAACATACATAAAAAAAAAAAAAAAAAAACATACACACGAACATAGAACCTCCTCCTTTTTTGAAAGTCGGTTAAAAAGTAGCCTATGTGTTAATCCAGGGTGTCAGCTAACCTCCATACCAAATTTTATTAAAATCCATTCAGTAGTTTTTACGTGAAAGAGTAACAAACTTACATAGTCCAAACAAACTTTCACTTTATCATATTAGTAAGATCTAGAAGATCTAGCAGAAATGGATGATCTATTTCTAACAGTGTTATTATTTTCATAGTTCTATTTTTTCTGACCGAACTATGGAGATAAATATACGATTGAATATTTCGAGGAATAAGCTCAGGTAGCGGGAAGTTTTTCTTTTGCAGACTCGATTGCGTATCTATTTGAATACATTGAGTTTTTGCTTCAACAACAACCCACCCAAGCTTAGCATTCATGAATGTATTCAAAGTCTAGCGGGAACAACGGATATCCAATTTGTATTTTTTTACATTTTCATGATAAATCTCATCGATAATATTGACTAATAGCGAGCGATCCGTCCCGGCTTTGCAAGAACGCAGTAAAAAGAATACAAAAAGAGCGGATATCTCTAATAGATATACTAAAGGGCTTATTACACGATCCGATTTTTAGCATCCTTACTTGAATCCTAGTTAGGAAGCAACCAAGCGGTTGGTACCATAAATCGGATACACCCTGGACAGTGTGGATCCGATTTATGGTAACTGCGATTACATCTTCCGAATTCCTAGTTAGGTTTCCTGCAAATTGGATAGTGTAATAAGCCCTTAATAGACAGACACGATCACACAAGACAGGGGGTGTCAGACAGGCAATCGCTCTATGTAAAACACTTGTATGCATCCGCTTAAACAAGATAACAAACCCAACATGGGAAAAGGCTAGGCAGATGATGATGAGATACTAATCTATACTATCATTATAAAAAAGGATTTGATTGTTGGTTAAGATTTAACGTAAAAACTACTACTCCGATTATAAACATGTTTTTACCTAGAAAGCAATATTATAATTATAACCTAGTAACATGGTCTTTACCGCTATGTGTGTGTGTGTGTGTGTGTGTGTCGAACTCGCGAGCGAAGTGCTAGCTAGTATAAGACAACACACGAAAAAGAACTTTTAACCCGGAACCAGTTAAGGTTCTTCTTTAATTAATAATTATATTCAGTCATTAGAAAAAAATATTCAAATTATTGTCGTCAATGCGCGTGATTGTGTTGTTAGGACAAAATTAACTGGGTCTAGCTATTCTTAGCTATAATTTCAATGTCAATGAGGTTCATACATCGCTGCAGTAGCGAGCAGCTATGTACTTATATTATTTGTCTGCTCCGAATTGACACAAGTAAATACGTAAAGTTTTATCAAAAGAGTAAATGTAACGTCAGACTGGCCTGTTGCTCTAGGGGTTGGTCCTGACTGTTATGCCGGAGGTCGTGGGTTCAGTACAGTTCGATTTCCAACCAAAACAAATGTTTGTGTTTGATTGAGCACAATCATGACATGATTGTGCTCAATCAAACACGTGTCTTGTGTCTAGGTGTAATTTATCAATAGTTGTTATGTATTTAGTTGAAATATATACTTAAGTATGTGTATCAGTTATCTAGAACTCATAGCTCAAGGTCTTCTTACTTTTGGACTAGATGGTGTTGTGTTAAAAGTTGCGAAATAACAAAAAAAAAAGTAAGCAATATGCCATGTTGCTGTGCCATGCGGCTAAAACATTTCCCAAGAATTGGGCTAACAAATGCTAAAACAATTTTTTAATTATTCACATGTGGAAGGTCCATAATGATTCTGTACATTTATATTCTTAAGACCATTTATGTACATTGTGGAACGCAATAAATATTGAGTATTGAGTATTGAAGCTTGTAATTAGTAATTGTATTTTAATTATGCATGATATTTAAATTGTTATTAGTCTGTAAGCTTTCTTTAAAATTGAATTAATTAATATTATGAAATGGTTTTGGTGATGGTGGGCAGTTCAACATAACATGACACCCGTAATCCCTGAAGTTGTAGTACACCCAGAATGTTTAAGTCCCATGAACTACCTCTATGCAGCTCAGCAGCTGTATTATATATCAAAATGACCTATGTAACAATAAAATTATGGGTAGAACACTGAACTTCCTAAACTATACGTGCGGAAGCTATTTTTACACGTAGACATTTGTTTACATTTTTGGAAGCTAAAATGCAAACTCAGGATACATTTTGCTATATAACATTGTGTTAATATTATAAATAGATTTGACCTTTTTGTGAACTAACAGCAGCTAGGTAAGCAAAAGCCAAAAAGAAGCGTTACGTAGAAAATATTTTTTTTTTATGAAACATAGTTACAACCGAATTGAGAACCTCTTACATTTTGTACTAAAGTCGATTCAAAAAATGGTCTGCTGTACGTTAATTAATAGATTACAAAACATGTTTTTACCTACGCACTGTCAAACATAGGTACTTAAGTACATGTTTAAAAATATAATTTCCTTAAATTTGTATCGAAAGAAACGTGTTGTTCTGATAAGATAAAAACTAGGCGGTAATAGGGTATATGCATGTATTTTTTTTATAATTTTAATTCAATGTTTACAACGTTTTAACACAGTAAAAAATTATAAACATATTTAAACATGCAGTATTGAAGCTTAAAAAAATATTTAAAATACAGAATAAATTTGAGCGGTTTAAACGCCGCCATTTTCGCGCGCCATTTCGATTACGTCATTTACTATAATCCTATTACTATTACTTAGGGTGTTTTCGTTCTTCTAACCATTTCACCATGAAAAAGCTCAAAAACCAGTTTACCGGTATTGCTTGTACCCGAATGCAATAAACATTGTCAGATTGTGCTTTTACAAAACCACTTTCAGTCATTTTTCTTAAATGTTAAATAACCTCACTATGAAGCTAAAATTACACTTGAACATTAAATTAGTTCACAACACACACGGAAATAATTATGTTTTCCAATAAAAAGTCCATTCCAATACTTAAGTCATACTTTACACATTGATGTTTTGTAGACGTTGAGTTGTTGTCGTAGTATTTGACGTCAATTTTCGTTATAACCAATGGTGATGCGTTTCACAAATTTGAATTTCCCGCGCTTAATTCGCGTTTTTATTTTTAATTTTAAATAATTATGACGCTATTAAAAAGTAAAACAATGATTCAGTTCATATTTTCTGCTATTAAAGATTCGGAAAAAAAATATTCGAACCATATTTAAATTACATGCATATTCCCTATTGTGTCGGTAAATAACGAACACTACATGTTCAACGTAAACTTCCCTAGTTACTATATTAGAAAATTAAATAGATACATATATTGCTGTACATAGGTAGGTCTTTCAGTACCTAAAACTATAACAATTTTTTTTTATTGTTCAAGTAGATTTGAAAAGTTCATTAATGGAAATTTGCAGAAACTGACGATAATCATCATCAACCAAGAGTTAGTTAGTTTTTTTGTTTGATCGCGCTAATCACTGGAACCTCCAGTCGGATCTATATAATTATAAGTTACTTGCGTTGACCATATTGCAGCGATTGTCGCGTTTAAATGTTATGACTGGTTAAAGCTTATAGTAGGTACCTATATAAAAAAACAATATAATACGTCTATCCGTGCGAAGTGCGAAGTCAGATTCAATAATCTTTATTTAAAATCAACATTGATTCAACGTTTTCAATTCCCAAGGCGAATAGACGCGTCCATAAATGATAATTGCCTTTTCGTGAATACACACCTGAAATAAACGATATTAGTTTCATTTCCGACGGTTTATGTACGACTTTTCAAATTGATATGGCCTTAGAGTAGCATCGTTGGGGCTAAGGAAACAGCCATTCATTCTAATGAATGTTATCCTTCATGTTATACAAATAGTCATTATGTTTTTGTCTATGAAAGCTAGGAGTAATTTGGTTAGTTCAATAGTCAGTCCATCATCATTGTGGAAATTACTTGTCGGTGTAGAAATATGTTTTTGATTGCTATGCTAGCAAGTCCTTTATTTATAAATCGTAATATAAAAAAAAATATGTAGCATTATGCGTGTTTTTCTTTACGTCGAATCTTGTATTCATCTTTCTAGTGATTGTTTCAAGTAGCTTTGCTTTTACTTACAAAATGCCGCTTTAATATTTTTCTAGTACTTAGGCATTTTCGTTCAAGTATTAGGTTCTACGCAGTAATTCACCTTGATGAAACTAAAGAATGTATTTATTTTATTATGCTAAATAATTACTTATTTATACAGCCTTTAAGAGTGTAAAAATATAAGTCCTTCAAGTAGGTCTTAAGTTTGCTTTGCCTTCAAAACTTGACAGTAGTTACATTCACATGACAAGTAAACAGCCGGGTGTCAGAACAATGGCCACTTAAACCGATTATGAAGCACAATAATAAAATCGATAAAGGCAACGAATGGGAATGGTAGCTTCCTACACTACTCGATTACTCGTAACTAGATACCTACTTTTTCTGTTAAGTAAACAAAAGTGAAAGTTTTTACGACCATTATCTTGTAATCAGATTGTAAAGCACCTTTTGTTTAGAGTTGTGGAAAGAGTAAGTTAATTAATTAAGTTTATGCGGGTTTTGGAAGGAATTCACCCTTAGATTCTTTAAAACAGGAGCACAATGATTTCAAGGGTTAAAATGTTTCTTATACAATTATATGTATATCCATTGACAAATTATATATACATATATTATTTCACCCGCGTTGATCCCGTTTCCGTAAGATTATAGATAAAAAAGTAGCATATGTCACCCAGGGATAGTGTAGCTTCCCAACGGTGAAAGAATTTTTCAAATCGGTCCAGTAGTTTCGGAGCCTATTCAATGCAAACAAACAAACAATCAAATCTTTCCTCTTTATATTATTAGTACAGATATATTAACAGTTCCAAAAAAACGTTACAATAATTTCGTTACGAATACTTTAATAGCCCTCTAGCCATGAAAACAAAAATTGATTATAATAAATTAGGAAACCAGCTCAAAAATACGAAGTTTACTTATATTTATGAATGTTCAAATGCAAATTTTGCACTGGAATATTTCGTAAATTCACTAACAAGTGCCTTAAAAATTAGTTCCAAGTGTGTTGCTGTGCCTCATCGCTTGAGAATTATTAAACCATGGATTACTCCAGGCATCCTAAGATGCATGAGAAATAGGGACAGGATGTATTTAAAAATGAGAAATGACCCCAATAACGAAATTATCAGGACTACATTCAAAAGATACCGCAATTACTGCAATTCTATTCTAAAAACCCTTAAAAGGCAATATGAGAAAAACGAACTAGACAAAGCCAGGTCAAATCCCAAAAAAATGTGGAAAGTTATAAATCAAGTTACTCATACTACAAAATCTAAAACATCCGCTTGTGCTTTACTTAATGTTAAAAGATCTGTTGATGAGTCTATTAATGAAGTTAATGCATTTTTTGCCAATATCGGGAAAGAGCTGGCAGACAAAGTTGCAAATTCAACTTCTAATAACCATAGTTCTCATACTGAACCACAGACACCATCTTCACTGGATTCTTTTGTATTTCTTGAAACCGATGAGCAAGAAGTTGAGCAAATGGTATTATCTTTGCGCTCCGACTGTGCGGTTGGTATTGACGGTATTTCATCTAGCCTACTAAAGCAATTTAAGAACATTTTAGTACCTCCATTAACATACATAATCAATTTGTGTATAACTAGTGGAGTCTTTCCAGACTTGCTAAAGAAGGCTCTGATTCATCCCATATATAAGTCTGGGGATGCGAATCGTGTCGGTAACTATAGGCCCATATCTGTATTGCCGTCCCTGTCGAAGATCTTGGAGAAAATTATGAACAATCGCCTAAACAAATACCTTGAAGCTCACAATATTCTTTCAAAAAGCCAATATGGCTTTAGGAAAAATACATCTACAAATGACGCAGTTCATGATCTCTCTGACTATATTGCTAAAGCCTTGGACAGGAGCAGCAAATGTTTGGCAATATTCCTCGATTTGGCCAAGGCCTTTGACACGGTTTCCATCCCCAAACTCATTCTAAAATTAGAGAAGATTGGTATCAGAGATAAACAGCTGAAGCTGTTTCAAAGTTATCTGACCGATCGAACTCAGAGCGTTAAAATCGGAGAGCATATAAGTAAGGATCTTCCCATACAGTACGGCGTTCCGCAGGGGAGCATCCTTGGACCTACTCTCTTCTTGGTGTACCTTAATGAAATTTGCAAATTAGACATCGCAAATGGCAAACTTCTGGCTTTCGCTGACGATACAGCAATTATTTTTACAGAGGACACTTGGGAGAAAGTTTTTAACGCAGCGCAAGTGGGATTTGATAAAATAACTGGATGGTTATCTGATAATACCCTGTCTCTTAATGTAGATAAAACCCAGTACCTAGTATTCAACATTAAGAAACCACAAAAATTCGACAAAAGTAAATTTTACATTACCGCTCATAATCACACAGCAAATACTACAGTTATATGCAACTGCCCAAAACTTCAAAATGCTCCTACTATCAAATATCTAGGAGTGATTCTAGACGAAAGATTAAGTTTTGTACCGCATATTAAACTATTGACAGGGAGAATCCGTAAACTAATCTACATTTTCAAACATCTAAGACACGTCGCGGACCCTAAGATTTTAAAGATGGTTTACTATGCCTTGTGCCAATCTTTGATTGGTTATTGTATTTCCTCATGGGGCGGTGCCTGTAAAACTAATTTATTAATTCTTGAACGCGCGCAGAGAGCAGTGTTAAAAGTATGTACCTTTAAACCTTTTCGTTACCCTACCAAGGAACTCTATGAGTACTGTGAGGTTTTAACGGTGCGTCAACTCTTTATTCTTCAAATTATTCTAAGGCAGCATTCATTAAACACAAAGGGCGACCATGTTTCTAAGAACTTCCAAAATTACTCCACTCGTAGGCTTAAACTTCCTTTGGGTGTCACTCTCAGGACTTCCTTCAGTCAGAGATTTTTCTGTTTCCTCGGACGATTTTTGTATGCCAAAGCAAACAAGTTATTAAATATTAATCCTAAACATAAGCATGACTGTAAAAAAGCTGTGATTGATTGGCTTCTGAAACTAAGCTATGATGAGACAGAGAATCTCCTTCATCCAGTTAGATAACAAATGTAACAAACACATACACACGCACACATACACATATACAAACTTAAACACACGCAACACTCATACACACAAATAACCACTCTCCCACTACCACAAGCTTAGTTTACTACTACTAGTTTCAGCGATTTTACTCTTTAAATTTTGTTTTCCATATTAATAGAAGTATTAAGAATTAAATATATTCTTTTGTCTCGGCAACTTCATCTAACATTTGTTTGCATGTAAAATCACGAACTGCTTTCACTGTGTCACTTAAGGGCAGCTGGTACTTATAGCTCAGGGTTTCCTTTTTTAAGTACCAGCAGTACATCATCTGTTCATTCTTGCATATAAATTTGTACTAAGCATGTTATGTATGGTTTGTGAAACAATAAATACATTATTATTATTATTATTATTACTTTTGTGGGAAGAAATTGATGACCACTTAGTTTTGATACTTGCAAATTCATTTTTGTTGTATTTTAATTAAATATTAAAAATCACCGACTTTAATGATTTCTTGAATAATGTTTAAAGATTTATCGCAACTTTATATATCATTTACATTTTATAGGCTTTACTCATTATTAACCATATTGATGTCTAGAATAAATAAATGAACGCGTATTATTTCGCCAACACATTGACAACGCCTGTCAGTAATTGTTACTCAAAAATATTCTAAGCTTGTCAATGTTTATGTATTTAGAATATAAATCGAACTTTGTCGAACATAATGTGTATAATTCGTTAATTATCGTCTCTACAAGGCTACACCTTATTTTGATAACATATCTGACAAATGCAATGTTATTTGCAAGATATTTTACATAACAATCAATATGAAAAAATAAATCATCTTGGAATGCTTATCGGTTACTTAATTTCGGGTCATTATTCGCTGTTGAAATCATAAATTACGTATCGGCATTGACCTCATGACTAGGGCTTGCAATCCGGATATCCGGATATCCGTACTATCCGGATATCCGCCGATTTTAAAATCCGGATTTTACTTGCATGACAATCCGGTTTTTTCGGATATTACGGATAGTTCTATTTCACTTTGAAATATTAAATAAAAAGCTGTCATCTGTAATGAGCATTACTGTTATTACGTTATTTATTATTTCAATATAGTTAAACTCTCTCGCTTTTGTTTTTTTACTTCCCAAATCATACATAAATACATAAACGCACGCCTTTTTTCATGAGGGTAGGTTGAAATGAGAAAGTACAGAGTGCCATGTGCTACGATTCTGACATAATTCTTTTGCTTCGTTTACATTCATACACATCATAATATTGAGTCAATTTAGTGGCAGAGATTATAATTAATTCCAACATTCTATATACATAGCCAAAATACAGGCTTTGCTTAGCTCTGCTTGGCTACAGATGGACACTCCACACCAATTAGACCGACCTAACTTAGCTTGTACAAATATTATGCCTGAGTTTTCTTTTAACAAACATTATTATTAAAATTAATGACCACTGGCCAATTTTATCAATCAATCAATTCATTTATTAAATCAAACAAATGACACACATCCATACTGCACGCATTTTCAAGATTGTGTTGTATTTTACGGCACGCACGGTAAAAGAAGACTGGACCAGAGTTTCAAAATCAATCGCTATAGTGGCATTTACAAAACCTCTCGCATTTTTATTAAGAACAAAAAAACTTCCAACGAATCTGTGAGACTAGCGATTATTAAAATTATATCCACGTTTAACACACAACAACCTAATCAAACAGTCATAACTTCTACGGACAATACACGATATAAAGAAGGTTGCTCTTCTTCAACTGAAAACGTATCAATCAAAACATGTTCAAGTTTCTTCATGACACACATGATATATCTGAGGTCATCAAAAAACTTGAATCTTTAGGCCCATGCATACCACTAATTTCTACGGAAAATTGTTCTCAGTGGAGGCTATACAGTTATGGAATGCTTTGCCTGTGTCAGGGAGACAAGATCAAACATTAGCATCATTTGAAAATATATTATTATCTTTCTTCTTTCTTTCTTTCAACACCAGGGGCGCGTTGCCGACCCTTTAAAAACCTATCTACTCCCCTTTTGAAGAACCCCATACTGTAGCCCTCTGAGAAAACCTCGGCAGGGAGCTCATTCCACAATCCAAGTGTACGCAACAGCTGTAATAGATGGTTAACAACTAAATAAGCAACGCATAGCCAATTACAGGTAGAAACAAAGTATGTTACAGAAATCTTAGGATTACTAACAAGCACGGTAATAACAGAAAAAAAAATTGAAAAAAATACAAAAAGCACTCACATTATAATGTTTTATACAGGTCGATTGGATTGCGATGTTATGATTTGTGATAAATGTAAGATCTCATGTTTAATTAGAATTGTTAGTATGAGAAAAGTACATTCGATTGTATAGTGCGATATCGGTGTTTTAAAGCAAAATTTTAGAAAGTTAACAATTTTGTAATTGTTACTTGAAATATTGGTATAGTTTAATATTTCTTGTCATTTTGCCTGAGAGACTAATTAGAACGTGTTACAAAAGCTTATTAATTTAATTTATAATAAAAACAAAAAAATATCCGTATTATCCGAAATATCCGGATAATCCGGATAGCAATTTTTTAAAATCCGTATTATCCGGATAGTAAAAACGAACGGATATTGCAAGCCCTACTCATGACTGCTCGCAAGTATTGTGACTTTGTGACGCTATAATGATATTCGATTCGATATTATTCAACGTCGATTACAGCTAGACTCATTGGCAAATCGGACACGGTGAATTACAGGATATTTGCGAAATTTAGACACCGAAGTAAATCGAGTTCCGATTTGTCAACATCAGCAATTATATTAGAGCTATTCAAAAGTGGGCATATTTAGCTACAGCCTTGACTTCTAGTATAGAAAGACTTAAACGTAACTGAGGAAATGTGGTTGTAATACATAGCTACGCGACTTTATTATACCCAAAAGGAATAAAGGCGTAATATTATGTCTGGGTATCTTACACCTGAGACCAGGATGTAAAATTCTGTGAAGAAACAGAGAGGAAACACTTGAAGAATGAGGGGTCTTAGCTAAAGATACAAATAAACGCATAATATGGGTACTACGCCTCGAAAAGCTGTTCATTGTTAGCAATACCGAAGGAACGAGAGCACGAGGCCGGTCACCAAAATGATGGTCTGACCAAGTAAAAGAGTCTACGTCCTCAAGTACTTTTGGCGGGAAGTGATGACAACTTTGGACCGGAGTCGATGACGGCAGATTGCCCGCTTAAAGAGGTCCAGTGACCACGATCCTCAGTAATTAGAGACCGATTGAAGAAGATTCTACTTCCTCTTTGCTCTTGTAACATTTGCAATTAATACAGCATCGTATTAATTGGATTTATTGAAGCAAACTAGCGGAATATTATTATGAGTAGGTACCTACCTACTACCTATACTATCGTAGTAGGTACAACGTTGTGGTTTGTGGGTATTTACTCAATTAATTATAGCTTAAGATCCTTGATTTATATACGCATTGGTTTGTGTTTAGTCATCATGATAAAACATTTACCGCCTATAATATATCTACTTATACCTTTAATACGGCACGCGATCTCTTTTATTCTATTGAAATTGTCATACCACGCTGGGTCAAGTCATGCATGCGGCTTACTGTACGATAATGAAGACATCAATGATCTTATTTCTTAAACAAACAAACATGAATACGAGTAAACAGTCATTAAATTATATTGAGATTAGAACACGATGAGATAGGAATTTCTACTTCGTCACTTCATGAGCATTCAGTTCCGGGGATATACCTACCAAAAGCGTAAACAAATCCAATTTTCCTTATAAATGTCTTAAGTCTTGAGCTTTCACTCATAAAAGATCAATCAGGGAAATTTAATAAACACGCGAGAGATAATGATGAGAAAATTAATGTGATAAGTAAACCGATAGCCGTCTTACACACTAGAATTACTTTAATTTGATAACAACTTGAACTTTTTGAACTTCAAAATTACGTAATCAGAACTTTTTTGAAAAAAGAATAGGCTTGACGCTCTAATAATTTTGATAATGATTCCGGTACAAATCAAAAAGTTAGGCAGTTAGTAACTGTATGATTTGTAATATTTTTCCTCTCGGTTTCTAGATTTTTTTTGTGGAGGTGATTTCGTGAAAAGTGACGGAAATGTGTTACAGGAAAGCGATGTTAGCACGCGTGCGCTATTTTATATATCCAATAAGCGCGCGCGGTGGTGGAGAAATGGCTATGAGATGGTGCCAATCATTTTATGGCGCCGTATTTACCACTCTAACATGTCAGATGACATCATAGGCGACTTCTTTTAGGCTCCCTTTTTTGATAAACAGAGTTAAGCTTTAATGGAAACATAGGGTAGAATCACCATGTACACAGAGGAACCGAGAGTTGGATAACAACATCGACAGGGACTGAGGTATAATGGCATACTAAGTTCCCACGTACCCAGTGCCCACTACAGACAATCAACAACAGAAGTTGCTGATTGCGATAATCTTAATAAACAATAAGACCAATATCCAATGATATCTTACTAATTAAAACGCTAATCAGCACATAATCGTCACGTGCAACTCGTAAAAGTCAAATAAAGGTATTATGTCTAGTGGGTGATCGAGTGCTAGCTTCACTTTAGCAACGTGTAAATCTTCGTTATCGCCACACGTAATATAAGTAACTATAATAACCGATAAGTCACAATATATTAGCGCTGGAGCACCTTGTATTGTTGTCAATTGAATTTCATATTTGCCTCGCACTCGGTTTTTTAAGTTTACCAACGCTGGACACATCTGCTGCATGTCAGAGGATCAGTGGGCCAAACACACGACCGGTAGGCTTAGGCGAAGATGCCGGGACGAGGTTGGCTCCTTCCCTAAGGACTGGTACCAAAAAACCCTCAACAGAGAGAGGTGGAAGGAAAGTAGGGAGGCCTTTGCCGTGCAGTGGGAAAATTTAGGCTAGTACTCGTGTTCATAATAATAATGGTTGCTCAGTAGTCAATATTTAAAGTTTTTAGCCACCTGTGCGCTAAGTGCGAGGTGTTTTTACGCTAACGCGATCGAAAAGCTCACCGCGTTTGGCTCTTTGATTGGTTAAAAGCTTGGAGCGGGGCAATCGGAGCGCCAAACGTGTCGATCGCGTTAACGTAAAACAAACTTGCACTATATAGGAACTCTGCACTCATAATCCACTCTCTTTTCAATTAGGTAAAGTACCTAAGGTAGAATAAACTGGTGGTAATTTATATCCGACTTATGTGACGAATATTACCATCGCTGGTCAAAATTGAACCAGAAATCTGAAGTTATAGCCTAGCCTATCAATAAACATGCCCCTTGAAGCAAATTTTTTGTGAGCGTAAATCGTATCATAGCATAAAAATCTATTATTTTTGTTAATTGATATCCGGTTTTGTTTTTCTGTTAATGATCAAAATTTCACGTAATAATATTACATCACATTTTATTTATATTTACTAAATTTAATCAAATTCTAGTTTCGGTTTATCTCGGTTAACATATTCGGCACCGTGCCTTTCATCCAAAGACATTCAATACCTATAGACCGGACATCACGAACAAAATTTTCGTCCGAAAAAGTGTGTCCTGCTGGATACAAGTCTATGAGTTTTTTGTAGTACGCTCCGCTGCCGCTCCAATATTCATATATTATTCAAGATGGCGTTACTGAGACATGGGATCAAAGTTTTTCTATGACATTTCCTTGACATGCCCGCTCTATAGTATTTTAAATCTCTTTGCTTTCATCACATGCCTAGTTTTATCCCAACTAAGTTGGAGTTTCGCTTCCAGACTTATTAAATGCAGCTGAGTATTGTTGACGTGGAACGACTGCCTATATCTTACCTCTATATCCCAGTTACTGAGAAACAGGGTTCAAGGTGATAATTCTTGTTGATAAAATATAGTATAAACGAAAATATGTATTACTAGCTTCTGCCCGCGACTTCGTACACGGATCCTGTTGCTTATGCCAGCGACAACGGGGTCGTCAAAATCGAAGATCTGAAACATCTAATGTCGAATTCTATAAGCCCGGGGACGGGAAATCAATGGGATGCGCGAGACGATTCAAGATGTTCCAGATTTTTTATTTTTGTTGGTCAACAGGAAATGCCATCAGACTTAACAACTTTTGCTAAGACGCCATTTCTATTATGTATATGTTATATTGTCTCTGGGCTTTGGAGTTCCCCTACAGGTGCTCCAGATCTTCAAATTTAGTCTCACAGCAGAAAACACTCTTCACGTGGAATAGTTTTTGCAATGGCACCATTTTTATATCTCGTTTACTTTAGGTGTTCCATTTTCCAAAATAAATTATAGCCTATAATATGTTGCGTGACGTTCACGATCAGCGGTCAGTCGCGCATCTCCTTCCCCCACTTATCTCTAGAGTCGATGCGTATATACGCTGAAAACTCAAGCGTCATGCTTTTTCCGTGAACGTCTCCAACTCGCGAGACAGTGCATGATGTTCACGATCAGCGGTCAGTCGCGCACATATTCTTCACTGGTCTCTAGAGACCTGGATGTAGATGCGTAAATACGCTGAGAATGCAGGCGTGCTTCGCGATCCCAAGAAGTTTCCACGGAGCGAGTGGCAGCCTCATGTTCTCGAACAGCATCAAGTCTCTCCTAACGCTCTTCGGTAGATTGCTGGGATCTTATGGTCTTTAATCATTTAGCGCTTTTGGAACATTGGGAAAAATTTGACCTCTTTCTAGACATGGTTATAGTTTTATTGTGATGATACCTGATCAATTAAAATCTAAGTGGCTGCTCCCCTGCGTTACCGGGTAAGCTACCGTGTAACGAAGATAAATGGAAAAGGAAATTAAACACTCAAATAACATAAGCCCGAAGGCATACGATAAGAAAATGGGAGTTTTAGCCAGTAGAGTCTAATTTTCAACGATATACCATCGTCATCGAAAATCAGTCCTGAACTGTTCTCGCCTTCACCGCGTAGTACCTCCTACTTATGTTATTTTATAATTATGCAATGAAATTAGTGATAGTTTTAATTTCTATATCAAATGTTTCTGATCTTCGATTTTTATAAGTCAACAGGAAATGCCTATCAGACCGAACAACTTTTGCTAAGACGTCATTCCTATTTGAGTTATGGTGTAGCTGGGCTCTTGGAGTTCCACAACAGGTGTTCCAGATCTTCGATTTTTATACGTCAACAGCGAGTGCTCATAAGGCTGAACAACTCTTGCTAAGACGTCATTCCAATATATGTTATAGTGTAGCTGGGCTCTTGAAGTTCCACATCAGGTGTTCCGGATCTTCAAATTTATTCTCTCAGCAGAAAATGCTCATAACGTGGAACAATTTTTGCTATGGTATCATTTTTGTATCTCCTATAGTTTAGATGGTCTGTTGCGGTTCTGCATCAGGTGTTCCGGTTCTTCAAATTTATTCTCTCAGCAGAAAATGCTCATCACGTGGAACAATTTTTGCTATGGTACCATTTTTGTATCTCCTATAGTTTAGATGGTCTGTTGCGGTTCTGCATCAGGTGTTCCGGATCTTCAAATTTATTCTCTCAGCAGAAAATGCTCATCACGTGGAACAGTTTTTGCTATGGGACCATTTTTGTATCTCCTATAGTTTAGCTGGTCTGTTGCGGTTCTGCATCAGGTGTTCCGGATCTTCAAATTTATTCTCTCAGCAGAAAATGCTCATCACGTGGAACAATTTTTGCTATCGGGCCATTTTTGTATCGCCTATAGTTTAGCTGGTCTGTTGCGGTTCTGCATCAGGTGTTCCGGATCTTCAAATTTATTCTCTCAGCAGAAAATGCTCATCACGTGGAACAATTTTTGCTATGGGACCATTTTTGTATCGCCTATAGTTTAGCTGGTCTGTTGCGGTTCTGCATCAGGTGTTCCAGTTTCCAAGATAAATTATAGCCTATGTGTTGACCAGACTTAATATCTATACAACAAAAAAAAATCATTCAAATCCGTCCAGAAGTTCCGAAGATTAGCGTGTGCAAACAAACAGACAAACAGACAAACAGACAAACAGACAAACAGACAAACAGACAAACAGACAAACAGACAGACTTTTTTTTTGGATTCGTGCTCTATTACTGTTTCTAAACCCCCCTCAATTATTATTTTTTAAATATATTCAATGTACAGACACAGTTTTTTTACAGTCTTATTATATGTATAGATTCTCTCATCAATACGACGTCGTAGGTATCGTAATTGACGACCTGATAATGCAGTTGAGGCGGATGAGGATAATTTACCACTAATTAATTTAATTAACTACTTAGTATGTTGTTGGATTGTACCCTTATTATTTATTTTGTTTGCAAGATTTCACACCATTTCAGTAGCAAATGTATAAATGAAAGATTTCTATAAAAGATTACCTTGAATGTTCAATGTGTAAATTATATTTTTCTATAAGTAAATGATGAATATTGATGATAGATAAATCTCCCAATATCAGTAACTTATGGACTGCAAAGTTCATTATATGTTTACTATATGATAATTGTTTTGATAAATCTTAATAATTACTTGTTGTCGTCAGCAATGTATGCCCGAGATTTATTGCAAATAAGATAAAATATTCAAATGTAGGTACCTATGCAATCAGTCGTAGCATTTTACACCAAAACATACTCGTAATTTAAGTCCACGAGACCACGACTCCTTATTTCTGACAAATCATTTGTGATAATTAAGATTAGAGTTATCCTACTGTGACTTCATTACACAATATCTTTATCTGCCATAGCTGAAAGTGAAAGCATTTGCACAGATATCGATTAATTTGATTGGTTTTGGGCTCTCGTACTATTTACATTCTAGTGCCTAATTTTTTTGACCATCTGTGCAGTAAGATAGAAAAGTGTAACGCATATTGTCTTGGGTGTGCGCGAAGAATGCATCATGTGTGTGTTTTGTTTTAATGCGAGTTTTAGGAGTCGGAAAAAGGTGGCAAAGAATAAATAATGAGTGAAAGCATGTGTCCGGGTATCAATGGCATATTTGTATTAATTTACAAGAAAATAAACAAACTAGTAATTTGATCAAAGAAGAAACAAAGTTATGACACAGTTTGTTTGTGGTCAGAGGGGAGAACCAGGATATTGTATTGTGCGGCTGACGGATTTATTAGCAGTCAGTCACCGCTTATGCAATACCGTGCGATCTTAAAATAGATTGGCTATTTTTACACGTCATAGTTACTACGAGTACTAGCATAATATAGGTACGTAGAAAAGTTTTCCGCATTATTACATGGAAATTCAACTAAACAACCATTTCAATACCTGGGATCATTTGATATGTCTAAATAAGCTTAATTAATAGCTTTTCTTTAAAAACGTAGTTTTTAACCCCCGACGCAAAAAGAGGGGTGTTATAAGTTTCACCGCTATGTGTGTGTGTCTGTCTGTCTGTCTGTCTGTCTGTCTGTCTGTCTGTCTGTCTGTCTGTCTGTCTGTCTGTCTGTCTGTCTGTCTGTCTGTCTGTCTGTCTGTCTGTCTGTCTGTGGCACCGTAGCGCCCAAACGGGTGAACCGATTTAGATGCGGTTTTTTTTATTTGAAAGCAGGGTTTCTTGCGATGGTTCTTAGATATAATTCATCAAAATCGGTTCATCCGTTTCAAGGCTATCAGCTCTTTTGTGTTAGCTTCCGTTGCTATTTTAGACGTCTATGGGTATTAACTTTACTTACAAACATATGTGTGTCTTAAAATTTCAAACACCCATGTGTGTAATATTAACAAGCAAAATTATGGTGTATTTGGTCTGATGCAGCCAGGATATCTAGCAGACTAATACACTCTTGGGAAAATAACAGCAGATATGTCGTGTTTGGATTCATTTTAACCAGCATTTGATTCTCCACACAATGCACTGATGGCAACTGGATGAGCTGATGCTGCAGCCAGGCTATCCAGCACACCAGTAGGTAGACTCTTGACAAAATAATAGCAGATACGTCGTGTTTGGATTCATTTCAACGAGCATTTGATATTGTACACAATGTCTTGATGGCAACAGGATGAGCTGATGCTGCAGCCAGGCTATCCAGAACACCAGTAGGTAGACTCTTGACATAATAATAGCAGATATGTCGTGTTTGGATTCATTTTAACCAGCATTTGATTCTAAATACAATGCACTGATGGCAACAGGATGAGCTGATGCTGCAGCCAGGCTATCCAGCACACCAGTAGGTAGACTCTTGACAAAATAATAACAGATATGTCGTATTTGGATTCGTTTTAACCAGCATTTGACTCTACAAACAATGCACTGAAAAATTCTCATAAATGTAAACAATATTAATTCGTTTAAAAATTTTAAAATAAAAATTAAATTAAAAATTTAAAAAACCCCCACCGCAAAAAAAGTAAAACATTTAAAAAGTTAAAAATAACACTTTAGCCATGAAATTTTACGTAACGTCGGGGTACCGTTAAAATAAGTACCTACATACCTACAAGTACTAGGAACTTTCCTTACTAGGTACCCCGACGTGAAGTAAAATTTCATGGCTAAAGTGTTATTTTTAACTTTTTAAATGTTTTACTTTTTTTGCGGTGGGGGTTTTTTAAATTTTTAATTTTATCTCTCATGACTATAGTATTTATTTTGTTTTAAGTATGTAGTACCTATGTATCTGTGTATTTTTTTTGTGCCACTTATTTGTCCTTTTTTTACTCTGTTGCACACCTACCTTGTTCCATCTCGGCACCACCTTATGGTAGACTAGTAGAAAATGCCTAAGGCATTAAGTCCGCCGTTGTACTGATTTTTTACTTGTGCATAAAGATTTAGTAAATAAATTTATAATAAATAAGAGTAAATGAGAATGGACTGTTTTTTATGATTTTACGCATTTCGCATGCGATTAGAAAGATTGTAATCAGCATCGTATCGAGTACCTGACTACTTATCTGATCTACTAAAGGGTTTCAAGTACCGCAGTCGGATAGTTGATAAAAAAAATTGATAACAACTGTAGTATTTACAACTGTTTACAATAACGTAACAAGTGACAGAAGCTAGCATATTAATAATGAAGATGCGGGAGCGCGCTCACTACTTACTTACTGTTCAGTCAGGTGCATCGCAAAGGCGATTTGGCGTAAGAAAGCGAAGCTCTATTAGGGTCTAGCCATTTTTATTCAGCTTTTGTCCATAGTTTTGTAAAGAGATGCGTAGGCGTCTGTCCAGCTGAGCGGAAGCGTACGCACCTAATACAAAACGGGTGTTTATGACAAAAGCTGAATTGAGCTGGATGGATAGAGTTGATGTCCTAGGTGCCATACATAGATTCAAAGTCCTCTTTGAAATTGCTATTTGCGCTGACTTCACTTAGTCAGGATCGCGCAGAAATTGATTTGCGGTTAAGAAACCGCAAATTGATATCACCATAGGCAATATGGCTTTGTAGTTTATTGCTGAGGTGAAAATTCGAGTTATTACACTTAAAAAATCGGCTAACATAGTAAATAAAGTATCCAATTGAACAAAACAATTGCAGGCCAGTCTACGCACTGGCTGGATGAAATTAATATTGTTCCATTTAGCTACGGAAGTCTAATTAGGTATGAGGTTGAAAGGACATAAAACGTTCAAACGAAAAGAAGCTTCACAAAAACAGCTTAAAGCACCAACAACTTAATTGTTTCTTATGATATAAACATAAGAAGGTCGCGAGTCGTGACGTGAGTTATAGGAACATCGCAATGATCACGGATGAAGCATAATTTGTCAAGTAAGTAGTCTAAGTGCATATCCTCAAACTGTGCGTCTATAAAAATTAACCATGTAACTCGCCTAGCATTTAAAACAACCTCAAACAGAAATAAAATAATTGACAGACATTCAAACGATCTAAATAATCAAAACTGAGACTTCAGATTATCTCATCATTGCAACACTTTTTAGGTATTATGCAACTTATAAATAAGAAGAAAACAAAATAAATTACATAACAAGTAGGTATTGATAAATATTTTGTTCCGCTGAGAGACGAAGATTTTGTCATCCTATAATGCTAGCACAGATCAGTCAATACTATGTATTAGTGAGACGACACTTTTAGAAAAGCTCATGCAATATACTGCCTACCTTAAAAATCTTCGATCAATAATAGCACTAGATGTCGGGTCGGCGTCAAAAATCCGTCTCGGTAAATATAAGCTCAATAGAAACCGGGGTTGGTATTTTGTTTTGTTTGCTTGTAACACGGCCAATGTAAACACGTCCCACAATGCCGCAGTGTGTATTCAACAGTTGCAAAAATAATCCCCGAAAACGTAATTATTCGGCCGGAGTATTTTACTTTCAGTAAGGACATGAAGAATAAGTTATATTTTAAGCTATAAAAAAACAAATAATATCAATTTTTTAACAAAATTACCGATTTTAAACCACCGCTACAAATGTTTGACCAATGCTCGCCAACATTTGCACAAACTTTTGTTTAACTGAACAGCAGATGCATGGAGTAGATTTGTATTGTTATCATTTTAATAATTTGTTACTAATACTTAAAAAATTGTTGGTTAAATTCGGTTAATGCTATAAAGTAGCAGTTGTTTTGTTTCGTTCATTATTGGCCACCGACTTTCGAAACTGGAGTTATTTTTCACGTGGCGGTGTTTTTTTAAGAAGGTTTATTATTTGTAAAAAAGTTTTTGTTTCGCCATTTTTAGTTTCATTTTTAGTGTCAAGAAAGTCTTTCAAAACTTCAAAGAATCATTGAAATCGCTTAACAATATTGCTAAAGAAGTTCTATCTAAACATTAATCTGTACATCTCTGCCGGGCCCCTTTTATTTATTTATTTATTTATAGTTACTTAATACGGTACAACACCAATTACACTAAGTAACATAGAGACAATTACAATTACGAAAAAAAATATATAAAAAGAAATTCAAAAATAAATAAAACTAACATGGAACAGAAGACTCCCTGGCATACTTACTCTCACAGAACACCAGGCTTATACGCATTAGTTTAATCCATTCATCCGCAAACACATCACAATCAGGGTTGGCAGCAAGAAGGGCATTCAGCACCTTTAGAATACGACAAATTGGGGATTCCGCTCTGGCTACGGTTTTGACTGGCAGTTGCGCAAACAGGTTGTGCCGACGGCTCTGACGGTGGCCTATGGATTTGTCGGGCACAAATAGTCGACAGAAAAGACCAAGGAGTTCAGGACAGTCGATACGTCCCCGTAGGGTTTTGCAGGCTATAGTGAGTTGATCAAAACCTCTTCTCACCTCCAGCGAGTTAAAGCCTAACTTCCCTAAAAGATAGTTTAGGTAGGATACATGTAGGGAAAGAAGTAGTATTTCTTTTGGAAGAGGCATCTAAGGAATGTTTTTTGTACCTTTTCCAGCATCAGTGTTTGGGTCGCGTTTAGGGAATGCAATCTCGTCTCGCCGAGATCCCGATCTCGCGAGATCTCGGCCATATTTTACGAGATTGTATCTCGTCAAATTTCGTACGAGATCTCGCGAGATAACGAGATTGACAAATGCAGCGTGACGACGTGTATTTCATAGCGTGGCTGTGCGCGCGAACTGAATCCTGGCCCTGGCTGGCCGTGCGGCCGCGCCTGGCGCGGGCACAGGGCAAGAGGGGTAGGCCGGCTTGCGGGGAACGAGGTCCGGCTCATTTTGCAAGGCGGCGCGCGTGCGTTTGTTTACAATTGCAACGAAATAATTTGTTTTGGAGACAGTTTTGGGTTTTAATTAGTTTCGCAGAAATATTACACTACAATTACAATACAACTAACTACCAACCATGTCAAAAGTGTACAGTGAATATAAAAGTTCTTTAGAAGTAGGGAAACATTGTTTAATAATTATAGACATAAACAAATGATAATAGAGTCAGAGACAAAATAATAAGTAGGTACTCTGTTGATTTTTAAAATAAAACTTGTATTAATTTTATTACTAAGCAACGCAGTTTCAATTTAATTACATATCATGTCAATTACTAGTTCTCAAAACAAGCATTTGCATATGTTTTAATTGCGATTCTCCCAATCTCGCGAGATCCCGTAATTTGCGAGATCTCGCGAGACTGGGTTTTGAGTCTCGCGAGATCTCGCTAGGCGGAAATCTCGTACGAGATTGCATTCCCTAGTCGCGTTATAGGGGTGCCAAACACAAGCACTTGACTCCAGCTTGCTTCGTACCAAAGCCGCGTACAACAGCCTAACAACATTAGGATTGCGAAAGTCTCGAGCATTACGTAAGACAAATCCTAAGCGCCTAAAAGATTCCTTCACAAGTGTAGAGACGTGGTCTCGAAAAGTCAAACACCGGTCAAAAGTCACTCCCAAATCCTTTATGGTGACAACACGGGTAATAGCGTGGCCACCCAAATTGTAGTTATAACGAATTGGCCGCCACCCTCTACCATAGGTCATAACAAAGCACTTGCTTGTATTGAACAGTAGTTTGTTCGCAATGCTCCACACATGGATGGCGTCGATGTCTCTTTGTAGGAGTTTGCAGTTCTCCTCCGGTCGGATTTGTGCGACCAGCTTTAGGTCGTCAGCATATAGCAGGCATTTGGCAAACTTAACCTTGGAAATGAGGTCATTGATCGCGATCAGAAATAGAAGCGGCCCTAACACTGATCCTTGACTTACTCCCGTAAGGTCCCGTCGCAGAGCACTAAATTCCGCGTATAAAAGATCACATCGTGAAACTGTCCATTTATGATGGAGTTTGACTTTACGCTTAGTATCATTAATAAAATAGCCAGGCGTAATGTTATGTTATGCAAATATAAGAACTCTGCATAGACATCTTACTGTAGCAATCGCGAACAATTTGCTGTTATGTCTTGAAGAGTTCCGTCGCCTGTCTTTTACATCAGTTTTTTTTTTTCACAAAATGTTACTTTCTCAATGAAAATGCTTGATTTGTTACTAAAAATGTAAAAATCGGTACGTGTGTACCTATATTTTTTGAAGAGTGCCCTCAATTCCTCAAGACCCCTGATTAGATATGAGTTTTTATACAAATGGGACCAATCTGTTTATATACCCTATCAAATAAAAAAAGAATTTTGAAAATCGTCTTTAAATGACGGAGTACTGAGGTCACAAAACCTAAAAACAAAATACAACCGAATTGATAACCTCCTCCTTTTTTAGAAGTCGGTTAAAATAATTTGATTTCATTCAATCTGCTCCCCGTGGTTTAACCCGCGTAAACCAGGAGTAGTTAAAAGTAGCCTTAGCCTATGTGTTAATCCAGGATATAAGCTACTTACATACTAAATTTCATCCAAATCTGTTCAGCCGTTTGAGCGTGAAGAAGTAACAAACATACAAACACACACTCTCACACTCACACTCAGAAACTTTTGCCTTTATAATATTAATGTGAAAACTTCTAAATCGCATGCAAAAGTAGACTCATTAATTTTTTTTGTGGGTTGTATTGATTATAATGAGCCAACCCGCAGACAATTAATAGCAATGTCTTAATAAAATAACTATTGTACTAATTTAGACCTACTACTTTTTTAAAATGGGTCAAATGTAATTATTTGCTACCTTATAAAACAAACCTTCACTCGCATAAGAAATATAAATGATTATTCTGCAACTCTACGTCTCAAATCTTACTGTGTTCTGAGCATTGAAATGTCATACTAAGAACTACGTCTAGTTCCAAAATAGAGTAAAGACGAAATTGTGAACAAAACGTTTTTAACCTTATTTTCTAGGCGATAAGTTTCATTTTAGAAAAAATATTTTTGTACTTATTATAAAAATGGCTTTTATTTTTAAGTCACATTTCAAATTTATTCCTTTTACTTTTCTCCGACGACAGAAGGACTTAGGCATCAATATTTTGCAATTGTAATTAAACTTTATGCTTGAGTGTCAAGGTTTATAATGAACTGAACTTGATAATATTATAAAACATTTTTCTATATTAGTAGTAAGAAATGCAATTGTTTATGCGTGTCTAAACGTGGACACTTTTGCGAGGTATTTTTGTTCCTGATCTTGTATCTAGTACTATTATTGATCGAAGTTAAAAATAAACTAGGTAGGTATGATTCTAGTCCTACTTTAGGCGCTTCAAAGTTCCCTGAAAAGTTCAAGCAAATACTACTACAAATTGACAATAACCTTTCACTCCTTGCTGTCGTAAAATATCACATTGCAATGACCCTGAAAACATGACCTTAATCTACATCAGATAGTAGGTAGGTACCTACTTAGTAGGTAAGCACGAACCACTCGAGGCGTTTGTAAATGTTAAGGTACCTACTGGAATAACTTCATTGATAAGAATTAATAATGTACTCGAAAGAATATAAACATTTTTATCATCATACCTACAGCGTAAAACGAAGCTGCAATTTGCAAAAAACGAAAGAATTATTTATTCGCAATTCAGTTCGACACCATTTCCGATAATGCTGGCGTGTTATGTCTATTTTAGACATTCATGGAACCCTATAGACATTTTTTTCCAAAATCTTGTAGAAATTAGGCAGGTATGAGAGATTTAAATCTGTCATACACACACACAAGAACTAGCACTATTAACATTTTAAAACACAAATCGGGTGTTCCACATCGGCCATGACTTACCAACATGGCCGCGCCGCAAGTCTAAGTATCAAGTTCTCTCGCGCGTACTACACATTTCACAGGTATGACGTACCTAGTTACTGTGCCTTCAAGAGCCAGAGGCAGCACTTGTCATAATAATACCATTCCCCACGTCATTACGATATATTAGAACTTTGTCAAGGATAGCCAGCACATTAGTTGGTTAGTTCGCCGTGCACATTGCAACATATCGATTGAATGTAAGTACCTACGTACGATTAGCTCCATTTAAACGCGTGTGAATAAGGCGGTTACACTACACGTCAATTAGCAAAAAGGTTGAGAATTTATTTTTTATCATTTATCATTTTTCTGGTATTTTGAGGATTTTCCTGGTGGATTAACTTAGGCTAATTTTTATCTCAAGTTAATCTAAGTACCTGGAAAATCATCGTCAGAATTTGCTTCAGCCGTTTCGGTGATCAGCTCAAACAAACAGTCATACAAAAGTTATAAAAAGGAAATTTTTGGTACTGCTACAGTATCTGCAGTTTCATATGTATTTAAAAGTAAAAAAAAATATTTCTTATCATTGCAGGGACTACAAGTTTATTTATTTGTATCCTAAGTACCTAGATTTATAAAATGTATTGAAATAGACATACATGTTTATAGACAATCAATAAGCTGACATTGGATTGGAAGAATCATGTAGGTATCTGGCTGAAAAAGCAGTGGTTCTAAGATACGAACTAACAAGGGTCTGATTTCAACAGCATTTTTGGCCAAATTATTGCCTTTGCAGCCTTTTTGTGGGAAGAAACTAAAAATGCGCCAACGACGACGTGAAATAAAAATAAGATAGGAAATGCACAAGTAATACTTAATAAATACCATTTTATATCTAACACTACACGCAGTGTAGTTATCAAGTTCTACTATAAGATATTTACAATTATGCGTAAATATCTTATAGTAGTTATAGTAGAACTCATTTACATACCATCAAGGCTAGACCTACTACGTCTCTACGTTTTAATCTTTGTGCTAATAGAGTTTTTGTGTAAGTAACAATTTTAAGATTCCGTATCAAAAAAGTTTTTAAAAAGGAACTAAATCGGAGCCTCGGAGGCGATATGAGTGTAATAAAGTTTAATTTTTCATTAGTACACGAATACAACATTTCTATGTTGATGAAGGTTTATGTAAATGACACAGAGAAAATAAAATAATTTCTGTAATAGAGTGTAGTTTAAAAATAATTAGCAAAAATTCTTTACAAACGAACTTAGGTTTGAAACTGCACAAAAATAAAACATATCTTTGAAAAAGGTATAATATTTTTATGGGAACTGTCGTGGTCTAGAGTCTCGTTGCCGGATTTTATATATTTATTTTTAACTAGCAGACGTCACGCGGTTTCACCCGCATAGTCCCCGTTCCCGTGGGAATACAGGGATAAAAAGTAGCCTATGTCACCCGGGGATAGTGTAGCTTCCCAACGTTGAAAGATTTTTTTAAATCGGTCCAGTAGTTTCGGAGCCTATTCAATGCAAACAAACAAACAATCAAACCTTTCCTCTTTATAATATTAGTATAGATAAGCACTCTCACTAACAATTTAAATAAAATCACATCGTAAAACGGCGTAACAGTAACAATGCATCACATTGACACAGTACAATAAAAAGTGTGGCCAGAATGCTTAAATCTAGAAAACTACAAAAACAAAACAATTAAGTACAATTACAATACCTAATTAACACTTTTTAACCGACTTCACAAAAAGGAGGAGGTTCTATGTTCGTGTGTATGTATTTTTTTTATGTATGTTACCTGATTTCTCCGCCATTTGTGGACCGATTCTCGAAATTCTTTTTTTGTTTGAAAGAGTAGACTCCTGAGGTGGTCCCATTTTAATTTGGTGAAGATCTGGTGCTGATCTTCGGAGATCTACAACGGAACTCTTCAAAAATAGACGGCAAATCTATCGTGATTGCTGGAATCGCTTGGATGTTTATTGTTTATACAACATCATGACGTATCATCAAGCCTGTATGCTCAGAGGGGTAGGCAGATGTGTTCAATATACCTAGATTTCGACAGTTAGGTATGTTAAGTTTCATATAATAGGGTTAGGTGGATAACCCTATTATAATGACATGTATTGTTAACAAATAACAATATAAAATGAATTCATGGCAAATGTTGTGTATGGGAACAACAAAAATGGAAAAATAAAAAACTTTTTTACAAAAAATAAAACCGACTTCAAAAATAACACTAAACGGTGTAAAATAACTCTAAATTCGGAAGTCGGTGGCCCATCAAGAATAAGACAAAAGTACCAAAGACACAGACTTCCTAATTTAGAGTTATTTTACACCGTTTAGTGTTATTTTTGAAGTCGGTTTTATTTTTTGTAAAAAAGTTTTTTTTTATAACATCAACATCACACAACCCTCAACTAAGTTGGTTGTTATTTAAAATGTACTTAGAAATAATTTAAAGAGGAAAAAAACAATACAACCGTAACCGGTAATTAACCGAATGTATGTTTTTTTATCGCACCAGTTATGGTTATAGTTACCGGGATGTAAGTTGACCTAAGATTTTGTAAATAGTAGTATTGCATCACTGCTTATCATCCGGTGCGATTGCAGTAAAGTACATCACTGGCCTATAATATTAAATAAAAAATAAAAAAGTATTGATTTTTTTTTATCAAATCAAATCAAAACGCACGCACTATTTCATACATTTTATCACGGGTGAACTTCATCCACTAGGAAAATCTATAGCTAACTTAGTGCCAGTACGAGAATAGTTATAAATACTAGTTGATCCTTGGGTTTTACTTCATTCATACTGTTGGAATGTGAATGCGAATGAGATTTTCACACCCACACATTGCAGCTCGCGACAGAATCAAGATAACGTACTGAAGTTAAGCCTAACGATAGTACGACCACTCAGGTTATTGGCCTGTCAAACTAAGTCGCTGATAGCCTTTGTTGACTTTGAATAACTGTGTGGGAAGATAAATGATTAGGTACCTATCCACCTAATCATTTACTTAATTAAAATAAAATACAAAACAATTTTTGAAAATGACTAGCATATTTTGACTTTTAGAACGTAAATGATTTTAAACATTCAACGGCACGGTTTGCGCAGTGGCTAAACGATTAGCTGCAGCGCTGCGTGTCACGGGTTCAATTTCCTCACGGAACAAATTTTTCTATGGACTACAGATAGTAGTTCCTTGTCAAGATGTTTGTGTATGGCTGTAAACGCATCCACGGTACAGGGGAAATTTCTAGAGTGGGGTAACGTTTTATTTAAAAAAAAAGAAAAAAATGTCGGTTGTCAACTTGTGGCTACTGCCCGGAGTATTTTTCAAAGCGCAACAATTAGTTGTGCTTACAAACCCTCTCTATTTTTCATCATGGTTGCGCTTTAAGGAATAGTTCAACAGCCCTCGAAAGCCGCTGTCTAAAAGATGCACCAGTCTTTTCCTTTAGCCAAAGGTTCTCGGCTCAGGATCGTCACCACGTATTTCCCAGGTCGCAGGTGACGCAATCGAAGGTTATTTATTCCCAGTCTACTCGCAATTAATTCTCTTTTAGCATCATTAGCATTTAAATCAATATTCCTTAAGTTGAAAAAAGATTGCGTCATAGTGCATATAAATAATATGGAAAACCGGCGTTTATCGACATTTGTAAATAATGAAAGAAAAGAAAGAAAGAAGAAAGAAAATACATTAATGGAACTCGTTTGAGGTTTCGTCTTGGATTTTGATCAAGTTTTTACCGTTATTATGGAAGTGTTACTGTAAAATGTCTGATGCGCATTAGATACTCTGGTGACTGTGAAAAAGCAACAAGTTACCTACCTCCTCCAACTTATTTATTGTCACCGCGATGATATTGCTTTATGATGACGATTTACGATTTAAAGTAACCAACAACACATCCAACATAGAGTATGTACAGACGCCAGCACATCAAGCTACCCCAATGTGTCAAATTTTCCTAATTGAATATGAACCTTATTCGGTTTGACATAAAGTTCAAAAAAGATCAAAGAAATTTGACACATTGGGGTAACTTAACGTGCTGGCGTCTGTACCTACAATGATCAACGATTTTTTATACATGAGACCTTTTAGCTGGGCGCAGTAACGCCAGAAACTAAGGTAGGATACACTGAGCAAAGAAGTTAGGTCAGAAATTGTGACGTTGGATCACAAAGCGCGAGCCAAGCTAACTAAGCGGAATAGGTGCCGCGGATTTGGCACCAACTTGGTTTTAGCGCCAGCCAATGCCGCCGGTCGCAGTTACTAGGTTATTATTTCAAAAAACGATCGCAAGCAAGTATCGTACCGATGAGCGTTTTTAGAAAATCTTAATAGTAGGTAATTATTTGAGGATTAATTAGGTACATGTCGTAATTAAATTCGGTATCGAGGTTATCAATAAATAATAATAGCTTAGAATTTCATTATATTGCACCATTGGGCTTATTTTAGTAGACCACTGGCTCAACATTCACGTGATTTGTAAATAGCTGAGTCAAAGATTTACAGAATTGTTTCTATGTAGGTATGGTGGCATTCACTAGAGTCCGATTCAATCAAATTAATGAAGCAATTTTTGACTTATACCATCGACTTTGGTGATTAGTTTGCACAGGTACATCTTAAATTCAGTAATTAATCGGAAAAATTATACCTACATTACAATTTTTATAATAAGTACAGATTCTCTTCTCCCGTTAAACAAATAGTTATATTACCTACAGGAAAAAATTAAAGGAAAACATTATGGTATACCCTCAGACCAACTGAGGGTATACCCTATGATCAGGAAAATTCAGATATAAAACAATATTTGAATTAAGTTTTTTACGCCTATAATATATTGGCAGACTAAACTATAGTAAATATATTTTTCTAATTGAGTTATGGAACAGTTCATATGGCCATGTTATTTATATTGGTGTACGTGACATGAAACATGGCTCACATGATGCATGTCACATACATACAGTAGAACGAACCAACCAGATGTGATTCACTTTGCGTGGCCAACTTTCCTGGTAATGGTTGCCAAAACTTTTTGATTTTCTTAGCCGTTTAGCTTACCGTAAATTCCCACAAAAATACACTTAGTACAAGATATTTTTTACCGGTAAAAGGTTAAATTCAGAAAGTTTCTTGTTATCCTCAAAAACTGTGGCATGCTTTAATGTTATGAAGGTAACTGGGTGATTTTTCGAGCGTTTAACCTCCGTCAATACCTTCCCCTAAATGTTAATGAAAGAGACTTAATTATATTCAATGCAATGTTTCAGCTTATCTCAGAATCTGCTAAAGTACCAGAATCTGGAAATGGTTGAAATATTCCATTAAATACTCTCTTCCCTTATTCTCTTCCCTTAATGTTAAGGGGAAGGTAATGATGGCGGTTGAAACGCTCGAAAATTCACCCAACTATAGAGAGATCTGGCTACTACCGTGGACTGCGATAGGCCATCTAAAAGGTTACAACATGTGTCTTCCATCTCAGATTGTTTGGTGATAAATAAACTATACACCAAGTACAGGTGAAGTTCTGTTAGCAACGATTATGGCGAGGCAAGCGTACGTCCTGTGGACTGCAATAGGGACCAAAGGTAAAAAGAACAAAATACATTATACCTATTTGGGACACGTACAGTAATCACACCACCTACCACACCACATCACACCAGGGGGTCGAGTCTGCTATTGCAATCTTGTCTCAATGACCGGTCAATGATCGATTTTTGACGTATAACGACAAACTTATGACACATTTCCCATACAAAAACTGTCAAAGTTGTCAAACATTCCATCAATGACCGGTCATTGAGACACGATTGCAATAGCAGAGTCGAGCCCCAGTTTTGTATTAGATGCGTATGGGTCCCCGCTTAGCTGAACAGACGGGTACGCATCTCATACTTCTTACAAATCAGGTATTTTATATGGACAATTTTTTTATTTGAGCTGTATAAATGTGGTTAGTCAATTAGGCTTAGGTACCTTTTTGAACTGAAAATGGCATTGTCCTCAAGCAGGTACTCACTCAGCAGACTTTGTAATATGTGGTAAGGACCATGAATCTGCGGAACTAAGGACCATACGAGAAACTTAATTATAGAACTTGTGTGTGTGTATTAACTACTATTAATAAGACTTGGTCGAGTGAATAACAAACCAGTCGTATCTACCTACTGGAAAATTTGTTTAACAAGCAACATAAATAACATGATTCCTACATAATTATGCATTTTGTTATTGCACCAAGAAGTTATGTTGATACACGTGTAGGTATTTTGTTTTTCGTTTTTGAGAAAGTTAAATAACAATAAAATTTTAACAAAATAGTTGTGAAAAATCAAAAACTACACTTATGACCAAATAAATTGAGACACATACCATTACCATTTTTCTTTCAGAGCCAGATTAATCATTGAAAAGGTTAGGATACATTTAGGTGGTAGGTACCTACCTAATTCAACGGCGACATAATTATGGTTCGAATTGATACGTTTCCCTATTGCCAAGAATATTAACCATTACTTAGACGTGAAAAAGAGAAGTCTAAGTCTATAGGTATTTATTTTTATTTAAAAAAAAAGAGAAGTGGCTCGATATATTTGCTCCAAAGAATATTTTTGCTAAGATGAGTTTATTCCATCCACGGAGCCTTAAGTTGCTGACATCTGACTGCACTCTCAGCGTGCACTGACGGAATGAATAATTTATACGTCGTGGAAAGCGATATTTTTAAATAATAAGTTGTGAACTCAGACCAATAAAAAAGTTGTGAAGTTGATTAACTTAGTAAGGAGTCTATGGTGACCAGCGTGACGGTATTGTCATTTGAAATGGCGCGAATGTGTTTTTGGTAATTTCACGTGGACAGAGTCGTGCTGGTGTGTGGGAGCTGGGCAGAGCAGAGCTCAGGTTGATTTGAGGCACCAACGAAGACACAGATCCAGTACGAATATGTTTGTTACCTATTTGAGTTATGTTTTGTAATAACGATTGTTAAGTGAGGTTATTACTGCCATGAAGATTGTTATTCTACGTTACGAACCGGTACCACGAAACCCCTATCGGTCTCAGCGCATCGCTCAGCCATCGCTGACGCCGACATATATTTATTTATACTACAATGGAGAGCACTGGAGTCTGAAAACTATTCTAGTAATTATTTTATAACATATAAGTAGAAAGATTAGGTAGGTACATATAGTTTACCCACATTTTGACAGTTATTTTGATAGCCTATTATTGCTGTCAGACGGGTACAAATCTTAGACTCCACGATGCAACTGAGAAATTCCAGACAGAAAAACCCAATATTACTTTGCCAGATCTTAGTATCAAACCCAGGACGTCATGATCGGCAATGATGCTTATAACAATTAAACCAACGAGCGAAAGAAAATTTTGGAAATCGAACAAAATGAAGCGAGGTGTAAATCATGGGATCACTGTGATCAACACACGCACTGCAACAAGTATGCAAGTGTGTCACTGTGCAAGTCTGTTTGATTACCGAGCAAAGAAGTATGTTTCTTCAAAATAACGTGACTTTTTTATTTAAGTAGGTACATAAATATGTATTTAGTTAATGATAATGGTTGGAACGGAACGGTTCAGGAGAATGCGTTAGAATAGACAACACAATTCAAAATTAGCAACGTCTATTCCTACTAATATTATAAACAATAAGAAAGTAACTCTGTTTGTCTGCCTGATTGTTTGTTTGTTTGTTTGTTTGATGTCTTTTCACGACTAAACGGCTGATCAGATCATAATGCAAGTAGTTAAACCTTTTTGAAATGTAGCGCCATCTTTGATGCCATATCAGACGGTGAAAAATGTCAAGTTCAACTCTTCTTAACCTTTCAATCGTGTCAATTAGAGACAGTAAAAATACAATACAGCGCGGACGCCGGCGTCCGCCTGGGGTTTGATTAATTAATGGCGTTTGTGGAAGAAGAGACCACAATTTTACCAATAACACGTAGGTGCTATGATAGACCTAATATAATCTTATTACTGTATACAAAGTATTGTTAAATCTATTTTAAAAGAGTAAGTATGGAGTTTCTTGCCCATTCTTCTCCATGCAAATCTACTTTTTGGAAGGGGCAACTAGAATCACTTTTTAAAGTTAATTTTTGTTCGACGTTCAAAAGTGCCATAAAGGGGCCTAATTGAAATAAATGGTTTGACTTTGACCATCAAACGCTGGAAATTACTTACATTAGTAATTATTGTTGATTTGGGACGCTAGGGGAGAAAAGATGTCTTCCCAGACCACACACAACAATTGACAACTGACAATTGACAAGTCTTAAGCTAAAAAAACTAAGAAAGTAACAAAACATAAATTGATTCTGAAGCGGTATAAAGTTTGCCGGAGCAGCTAATATTTCAAGATATCAAGCATGTATTTACCAGAGTTTATTTGTTAAAATCAATACAACACGGCAACCGTCTAAGTTCAAATTACTAGATTATATGACTACCTATTTCATGAAATCATTACGTCGTCGTCGGAAGCCAATTCTGAATTGCAAGAATTGGCGTCCAACGTTCTGCGAGTTGTGTCGATGTTTTTGACGATCATAATTTGGTAGAAATGTGTCAAGCAAGATGGTTTACCTAATTACTCGTCGCCAATGTTGGTTCACTAGGGATCACTAGATAGGGCTTCGGGTTTATAGTTATACAACCAAGTTATGAGTAGGCTAAGCATACTACAACTCAACGGGAACGTCTAGCCGCCACCAGGGCTAGATGGGACTCTCCAGCGGTGCTACCATTCAGTCGTGTGGTACATTTACTCACATCACTCATTTCTTTAATAAATTAATTTTTAATTATGTACAATTATGAATGTATATTAAAACTTTGGAAACTCCTGAGGTATGGTCCTGGTGATGCCTAACAGGGTAAAAATATTGATAAAGATTTTCTCCTCGTAGGTTATTTTCAATTTATTTATGGAAAGAGGAATTCCTGCATGCCAAAAGTTTATATCTCTTAACTTATCTCTTTGGAAAGGTGTGTTGCAATAAACTGATATTACCTATGTATGCTCTTGTCGGGAGATCGAACCCTACTTATATACGAACAATATACTATACCTATAGTATACCTACTTACTATACCTAGTTACCTACTTACTAGCTGACCCGGCCACACGTTGCTGTGGATCAGTAGTTCTAAACTATCTTTAAAGTTTGGCCAAATTACACACAGTAAGCAATATTTTATAAAAAGTAGTCAAGTAGTTCCGGAGTATTTTCCGGACAAACATAGTGACGAAAGATTATCCTCAAAGACATAAAAAGTCAAGGATTCAAAGAAAGAGTGACGTAGTCATGTCTCTACACTACGTCGGCATTACATAGATTTCATTACAATCGTAGCATCACCTTATAAAACACCAGCATAAATGATGTAGGTATATTATTTCAATAAAAACAACATAGGTCTTTTTAATTGGGTAATTATTTATCCTGATTTGCAATTGCTTCATTAATCGTGAGCAAATCGGTGGTTACGGTAAAAAAACTTTTAATACCCAGTATACCCACACGTAAAGTTTAGTTTCCACTATTTCTACAACTTATTCAATAGTACCGGTCAATTTAAATCAAATATTATTGATTTAATTTAGCTAAACCACATTCAATATTAATTAAGCGAAAATTAATTCAATAAATTAAAATAGGTAGGTAAGTACATACGTACCTATTTTAATTTGGCGTTATTATTTATTTTAATCGCCATAATTTTATTAAGTAGGTATAATACCTACTACATTTTTTTATAAAATTGTTTCAAGACAAAGAAAAATATATCGATTCCACACATTTGATCTCAGACCAATAAATTTATTGGTCTGAGCATTTGATAAACTGAAGTTTTGTTGATCATGTTTCCCAAGACCAACAAGATACCACAGATCATAAAATATTAAACTGAATAGCAGTTTCTCGTTCATGTAAAATTAATATTCAAGTTACTTTAAAAGTTTATGGCGTAATTAAAATAATCAACGATCTGTATTGCGTAATTGGGTTAAGGTTTGCCACATGAAACTTAACATTATCATTATAACCTATGGATTTTTGCTGACTACTTAATGTGATTGCTCAATAAATTAATAACAAGTCCGTAGTTAGTAGTAGGTACCTATAAAGAAAAAATGGCCGAAAGGGTATTGCACTTTCGGTCAAGACTGCTGTGCTTATAAAACCGATGCTTCTTGATCAGAATAATTAGGTTTTCGCCTTTTTTAGCGCCAGGACAAAGCCAGAAAATATTCGGAACTGATAAGTATCCATATCAGTAGGCCAACTCTAGTTAGAAGAATCAGTTTTGTTGTATTTTTTTCTAGGTTTCTAAATCCTGCCCGGTCTGAAGGACCAAACTCTGGATTACCAAGAATTAGGTAAACAGACAGACGTGTTGCTGGGGAGTTTATTCCGCCACTTCCCTAGGAACCTATGTAAATCTTGACGTTCAAAAAATGCAGATCCTCGGCATAATTTGAATAAATGTTTTTTTGATTTAGGTACTTACCTAAGTAATAAGTAAATAAATTACAATTTATCATGCATTTTATTATAAGTATTTTGTGTAACGTTGTAATCCATGGAGCCACTCTCTAAACGTAATCATTACAATGTGCAATTTAATCCGTAAGTAGGTAGGTAGCTATTTAATATAATTCAGCCAGTATTTTGCAATTCTGATTCGAAAAACAATAACAGCAGAGGGCACGTAGTCATTAGGATCATTTACAATGGCTACTTCTAACTGTAATGGTTATGTAGTTCCAAATTAACCGATAGAGATCACAGTCATGACCACGTCGAAAAAATGTGCTTTTGTGCCTTCTCAGTCACAGAGCACTGAATTGACGCAACGTCCACCCACACACAACATCACGCCTGTATTTCCCGCAGGGTTAATCAGAGCCCAAACGCATTGCCATCACCGTTGCGTAGCGTAGCGTCTATCTGCATCACGCAGTAGGTACCTACCTATTAAAACATAATGTATAATTTGAGCACCGAAAATGCGTTGAGCTCACTCACAACGTCTGTGACGCGAACGTTTTCAAAGTCACGTTTCTAAGATAGATACGTCATTTATGTCAGTGCGAGTGATACGCGCGCATGGTTTGTTTGAAAAAGTGTAGATACCGCCGCCTCTAGGCGCTAAAGCGTCTGTGATCACTGGTGTGGTCTACTGGGGTAGGTGTGTTAATATTTCGACGGGAAATTTTGTTCAAAAACTTCGCTAGCCTGCGTTTGCCTATGAAGCTTTTAAAAAAAAGTAGATCTTTTAGCACTCGTGGGTGCCATGGAAATATTAAATACAGACTTCCCGCAGTTTCACCCGCGTAGGTCCCGTTCCCGTGGGATTACAGGGATAAAATGTAGCCTATGTGTTAATCCAGAGTGTCAGCTTACTCTATACCTACTTACCAAATTTTATTAAAATCCATTCAGTAGTTTTTACGTGAAGAGTAACAAACATCCATTCATCCATCCATCCTCACAAACTTTCACGTTTATATTATTAGTAGGATAGGATCTATTAAATTATGGTTGCAGCAGAAAATCAGCGCGAGATAGCACACCCTGTATTCTTATCTGACATTATGCTGTGCTGAAATCCTTTTGGCATTGTAATCTTAGTCTTCTGTGTAGGTATTTTATAGTTTTAAGATGTATTTATTTAGTTTTAAGTAAGCAATGCCAATAAACGCGTTTTTTTTCTTTTTTACAAAACATTTCTGATGAATTTTCCGTGATATCGCGTTATTTTTGCTAAAGAGGAAATGTGGATTTTAAAATAGGAATAGTGACACCCTACAAGAATTAAGCGTGGAACACACGTGCTGCGTGGTTCTCCATACAAATACCTAGCCAAAGATCCAGACACATTCTAGCATTATTTCCAGGCCGTAGGTACCTATTTGCTGGAAAGCCATTCAAAACATCACCGAGATATAGGTACGACAATATTTGTTTTTTAGACACATTGTTTCATCCAATTGTATGAAGATTGTTTGTTGTTGTTCGAAATGCTGTTTTACGGTTGCTGAAACGTCTATGGAATGTAAGTAGGAAATCTACCGCGTTTAAAATATAACTTTAGGCGAATTGCGAATTGAGGAACCGTATCAAACACGCCGAGATAATTTCATAACCCACAAGTGATATAAATCCAGATTACACACACGAAATCTCTGATCTGTGAATTACACAACACAGTATGTAGCTTGTATGTAAGCAGGTTCGCATACCTACTCGCACAATGATGCAACACCAAAACTTTAGTGAAAGTGACAATAAACACTGTACCTTGTTCGATATTTGTAAAAGGCGCGGGAAGATGCGACTGTAGGCACGCGCGCATTTGACGCGCCACTCGCGAGTACTGACTAGTGACGTACTTTTTACCACAGTACCACTACCAGACGCGGATTCGCGAGTTGATCGGAACGTCATTCCCCTCTCGATTGTAAGTTTGCTCAAGGGTAACCGGTCACCGCCATGATATTATTATGTCTTGCAGACACGTACAATCTCAGTGTATGAGCTTCATTAAATTAATGCCTTACAAAGTTTAAGAGCTGATTTATTATCTCTCTTGTAGATGCGACAGCATAGGTACCTACTTGATCAACTATTAATTGCAACTAGCTAGGTACAAGGCAAGGCATGAAAACTTTTTTTGCAAAAAATAAAACCGACTTCAAAAAAAGCACTAAACGGTGAAAAATAACTCTAAATTAGGAAGTCTGTGGCTTTGGTGGTTTTGTCTTATTCATGATGGGCCACCGACTTCCTAATTTAGAGTTATTTTTCACCGTTTAGTGCTTTTTTTGAAGTCGGTTTTATTTTTTGCAAAAAAAGTTTTTTATTTTTCTATTTTTAGTTGTTCCCATACAAATATTTGATGAATGAATTGATTAAAACATGAATTTATTTTATACCTTATTGTTAACATTACATGTCATGATAAATAGGGTTATCCACTTATCCCTAATAAATGAAAATTAACATACCTAACTGTCGAAATCTAGGTATATTGTACACATCTGCGTACCTCATCAGAGCATACAGGCGTGATAATACGTCATGATGTTGTATCAACAATAAACATCCAAGCGATTCCAGCAATCACGACGGATTTGCCGTCTATTTTTGAAGAGTTCCGTTGTATATCTCCGAAGATCAGCACCAGATCTTCACCAAATTAAAATGGGACCACCTCGGGAGTCTACTCTTTCAAACAAAAAAAAAAATTCGAGAATCGGTCCACAAATGGCGGAGAAATCAGGTAACATACATAAAAAAAAAAAAAAAAAAAAAAAAAAAAAAAAAAAATACATACACACGAACATAGAACCTCCTCCTTTTTTGAAAGTCGGTTAAAAAATTAAACACCTACATGTTGAAAAATCAAGTTGTTGCAAAGGACTGCCACAACACCCCATAATTTACGTGCCCACTAAAATGGTTTTCCTAGTAGCATTTTCCCCACCAATTCTTTTTTTTTTATAATGGTAGCACACTATTCACATTGACTTTTTAATTAATTGATTTAAGTATTTCCAATTAAATGGTCCATAGTTATTGCATGGGTGGGAGTGTATTAAAGGGTTTGCAATTTTGCATTATGACTGGTGTTACTTACCTGTCCAGTTTTGTTTGAGCATGTCATTATGGACTCTATTAAAAGAAAAAAAGAAAGATTGATCCAGACTCTTTTTCATAATTATCTCTATTTGTTGTCTACCTAGTATAGTGCACGGACGTACGATCGCGCGCGCGAGCTCTTTCGCGAGAGTTTTCTGCTGACGGATCACAACAACGTCGCGTCGCGGCGTACCTACGTCAATATATCGGGGTCAGTGTCATGACCTAGTTACAAGTGCGGAAATCATGAAGTGTTTACAATAACTTATTGTATAGGTGTTAAACTCGCCTTACAACTTAACAATGGCTACAAAAAAGTCTATTACTATTAAAACTGACCTAGAAAGGCAGTTATATGACTGTTATCTCCAAGAGAAAACAGATAGAGAAAACCTGCAAGTCATGGTACGTAAATTGAATGTACAAATTGATGCCCTGCAGGAACAAGTTCAGACACTTCAAGGAGAATTGAACTGCATCAAAGAAACAAAAGGGACTACTGAACCTGCTCAGACTACAAAAAACGACGTGGAATACTGTACAGACGAGGATGACCTTGCTAAAGAGACTGAGTGGATTAGGGCCAAGAGCAGGAAGAAAAGGAAGCTTAACACCTCCCTCTCTCCAAAACAACAACCCGGAAGCGCCCAACAAGACAATCATCAAAAAAATGAGAAAGTGACTTCGGTCAAAAAAGTGCCCTTACCACCGCCAATCATAATAGACGGAATCAAGAACTATCAAACGTTCTACGATTCGTTAATTGAAAGCCAACCAGCGGAATCATTTACAGCAAAAATGATGAATGGGGATTGTGTGAAGGTTAACGCCAAATCAGAAGACTCATATAGAGTAATTGCCAGGTTCTTGTCTGAAAAAGACTACCACTGGCATTCATACGAAAACAAGCAGGCTAGACCAATTAGAGTTGTGGTAAAGAAACTACACTCTTCTTGCCAACCAGATCGAATTAAGGAAGATTTAACAACCCAAGGCCTAAAAATAGAAAAGGTAGATAGTAAATTGAGCTGGAAGACCAAAGAACCACTCAACATGTTCGTTTTATCATTTTATAACGATGAAGATGTCAACAAAATCTACGGCATTAAGTACATATTAGGGTGTAAAATTGAAATACATCCACTCAAAAATCCAGCACTCATTCCCCAATGCAAGAGATGCCAAGCTTATGGGCATACACATAAATATTGTCAAAAAGAGCCAAGGTGTGTGAAATGCACTGGCAAGCATCTCACAGCCAATTGTACCAAATCTCCGCAAGAGAAACCAAAATGTATCCACTGCGGCCTACCTCACCCTGCCAATTATAGAGGGTGTGAAGTAGCCAAACAGATGCAAATTATGAAAAATAAAGTTTTAAAAAAGAAACCTACGGTGCCTAATACCCAACAGTTTCCTCCTATAACACACCCTGGTAAACAGGCGCAGAAAGCAAGTGTCCAGTCAACTGCAAAACAACCAGCCATGCAAGTAACCAACATTGGTACTTACGCACAAGCTGCAAAACAAGGATCTCAACCTCTGAACTTAGAGGATAAGATTAACCAGATCTTGAAGTGCATTACCTCATTTGATAAGAGATTAGAGAAGCTAGAATCCAGCACTAAAACAGCTGTCTTGAATAATCAAAAATGAATAACACACTCAAAATAATGGCGTGGAACTCCAATGGACTCCTCAAACATCAGCATGAGTTGCAGGCGGTCCTAGATACAGAAAATATAGACGTGTGTTTAATCTCCGAAACGCATTTCACAAAGCAATCTTTTATCAAATTTAGAGGATACATGATATATAATTCCCTCCACCCTAGCAACTCTGCCAGGGGGGGTAGTGCGGTTATAATTAAAGAAAACATTAGTCACTACGTGCAGTGTAAATATGAAGAAGAAGACATTCAAGCAGTGGCAGTATCTGTTAAAACTAAGTTTTGTCAAGTGTCCATTGCAGCCATATACTCGCCTCCTAGGCACATGATAAGAAAAGAGCGATACTTACATCTTTTTGAATTATTAGGCCAGCGATTTATCCTAGGCGGCGATTTTAATGCTAAGCATACGCATTGGGGTTCAAGACTTACTACAACTAAAGGAAGACAGCTCTTAAGTGCAGTTAAAGAAACACATTGTGAAGTAATGAGTACAGGCAAACCTACATACTGGCCCACTGACCACCAGAAAATACCGGATCTTATAGATTTTTTCATCTGCAAAAATATATCCACCAATTACATCAGTTTGGAGGAAAGTTTTACTATGAACTCTGACCATTCTCCGATTATACTAATGCTAAGTCAAAAAATCCTATTAAAAGAAAGCCACTTAACCTTGGTTAATAAGTCCACAGATTGGGACAGTTTTGCTCTTGATCTAGATAATATTATCGACCTTAAAACTCCGATAAAATCGCAAGATCAGCTTGACTCAGAAGTAAACAAATTTATTATTAATATTCAACAATGTGCGTGGAGCAATACACCTCAGCTAAAACGCAAATATAAGGGATTTATCCATCCTAAAGAAATTGTGGATTTACTATCAGAGAAAAGAAAACAAAGGAAGTTGTGGCAGCAAACAAGGTTCCCGCGTCATAAAACAACACTAAATAACCTAACTAAACGACTAAAGAGAAAAATTCTACAATTTGAGGATGAATCTCTGAATACCAACCTTCTTCAGCTTACCAATGACAAATCAACGGATTACTCACTTTGGAAAGCAACGAGAAATCTAAAAAGGCAGATTATACAAATACCGCCCATCAGAGATAGCAACGGAAAATGGGCAATAAGCAATGACCAAAAGGCGTTCCGATTTGCTCAACATTTAGAAGAAACCTTTCAACCCAACGAAAGCTCTGTAGAAATACATGAGAGTGTAAATTTATCACAAAACCAAAGAATCAAGCTTGTGACTCCTAAGGAAGTAATGAGAGAAATTCAAAACAACATTAGCTCAAAAAAGTCTCCCGGTTACGACCTCATCACAGGGGAAATTCTAAAACGCCTCCCACGCAAAGCCATAGTAAAGCTGACCAAACTAATAAATGCTTCATTTATCTTAAAATATGTACCTGAGCCATGGAAGGTTGCTGAAGTCATTATGATTGCGAAGCCTGGGAAACCTCCCCACGAAGCATCATCATACAGACCCATTTCTCTGTTACCCGTACTATCAAAGTTATTTGAAAAACTGTTATTAAAACGGATAAAACCAGTAATAGAAGATAAAAACCTAGTTCCAGATCACCAGTTTGGCTTCAGAGAAAAACACTCAACGTTAGACCAGGTACATAGAATAACTAATGTTATTGAAAAAACGCTAGAAAATAAAGAAGTCTGTGCTACCGTGTTCTTAGACGTCGCGCAAGCTTTTGACAAAGTTTGGCATGAGGGTCTCATATTTAAGCTCAGACGCATGCTACCAGAATTTGTAGATATCCTAGAGTCGTATTTAACTAAAAGAATGTTTAGAATACGCCAAGAGGACGCATATTCCGAGCTAAAAACCATAAAAGCTGGGGTGCCTCAAGGAAGTGTGCTTGGCCCAATTTTGTACTTGTTATACACTTGTGACATCCCAGAGCTGGAAAACAGCACCATAGCGACCTTTGCAGATGATACTGCTATTATGGCCACCGGATCAAGCCACAGAGAAGCAGTAGAGAAAGTTCAACTAGCTGTGAACAAAGTTTACGACTGGACACAAAAGTGGAAGATCAATCTGAATGAGTCAAAATCAGTTCACATTAACTTCACAAACAAACACAGTGACTATCACCCACTCTACATAAATGGTATGCAAATACCTTATGCTAATACAGCCAAATACCTTGGCATAACTCTCGACGCCAAGCTGCGTTGGAAAGCCCATATCAAAAAGAAAAAACAGGAACTCGATATTCGTTATAAACGTTTGTATTGGTTACTGGGAAGGAAATCCTGTTTATCAATACATAATAAGTTGATAATATACAAGCATATTCTGATGCCAATTTGGACGTATGGTATCCAACTTTGGGGCTGTACTAAGCCAACCAACGTCAAAATAATTCAACAGTTCCAAAATAAAGTACTCAGGGCTGCTGTAAATGCACCCTGGTACATAAGAAACGATGACCTCCACCGTGACCTCGACATGGAATTCGTCACCACCATCACACAAAAATTTGCTGAAGCCCACGAACACAGACTCCATCGACACGTGAATGTTGAGGCAATCCAGCTGTTAGACAACACAGGCATAGTGCGTAGACTAAAGAGAACTAAACCATTTGAATTAGTGTAGTGTAAGTGAATCAATAATAGTAACAATGTTGTGCTATTTATATAACACATGAACAAAGTGTTTTATCAATTTTACCAGACTCTAAGGAAGTGTTACGAACGTGTGTAAAAGTGCATACCTAATTATGGACACTATTCTTAGCATTAACATAATTTATAACGTAGCATAATAAGTTAGATTTAAATTGTTTATTAGTCTTCTTAGGCTAGATTGCAATGAACTAGTAAGAACTTGGTTCTTACTAATAAGGAAAAAAAAAAAAAAAAAAAAAAAAATAATTATCTCTATACCATTTAAGTATTGAAAAAGTATTTCGTTAGTTTGCCAGAACTCTAACTATGGCCTTAACTAGTCAATTACCGCAATCCAGACACAATTAAATTACTATTGTTTGCGGAGACCGGTGTCCACGCGGAGCCTAATGAGTTGAATAAAACTTACACCTGGAAACACACACATGGGGCCTCCATGTGTGTGTTTCCAGGTGTAAGTTTTACTAAGGTAGATAAATGGCTTTAGTTTAGATTAGTCACATAAGTATACCTACCTAGATTATGATTTTTGATAATCTTGATAAATGATAGAATTGGTTTTTACCAACACTTTTACATGTCAAATAAGTTTTTCTGAGTTCATGTACCTACAGCCAGTGAGCTATGTCGCCTGACCCATCTTCCCCTTATATTTTTTTCTAAGATAGATCTGGTAATGAAGCTCACTGACTGTACATTAACCCTAAGAGTAAAGTAAAACAAAAACCACAATGAAATAAGGCCAAATACATTCCTCGTTTACAATGAAACTTCCAAAGATTTAAACAAATAATAGTTTTAACACACAGAGATAAAGTTAAGTTTAGGCTTAGAAAGCTTAATTTAATTAAAAAAACATTCAGTTAAAAATATAGGTAGGTAGGTACTTAATTCACACTTGATATTAAAGGTTAGGTACTTGGTACTAGTAAAAAATAAAAATACTTATGTAGGATATCAAATGGAAAAATGTATTTGTATACATATTAAGTAGATAGGCATTGGTAATACTTAATGAATTTAGGTATTCATTGTTACATTTTTGATCTCTACAATTTTATGAATAGTACTTAGCATGTTTATCTTACTATAATAAACTAGATAAGCTAATGGTAACTGACATAGGTAGACAATTGTTCTAAGTACAGACGCCAGCACATCAAGTTACCCCAATGTGTCAAATTTCTTTTATCGTTCTTCAACTTTATGTCCAACAGAATAAGGTTCATATTCAATTGGGAAAATTTGACACATTGGGGTAACTTGATGTGCTGGCGTCTGTACATGAAAAAACTACAAATACTATACTTATTAGAATGCAATTATTATTAACCGACTTCAAAAAAAGGAGGAGGTTCTCAATTCGACGGTATGTTTTTTTTTTTTTTTTTTGTGTGTTTGTTACGCGATTTCTCCCCCATTTGTGGACCGATTCTCAAAATTCTTTTTTTATTTGAAAGAGTATACTCCCGAGGTGGTCCCATTTTAATTTGGTGAAGATCTGGTGCTGATCTTCGGAGATATACAATGGAACTCTTCAAAAATAGACGGCAAATCTGTCGTGATTGCTGGAATCGCTTGGATATTTATTGTTTATACAACATCATAACGTATCATCACGCCTGTATGCTCTGCTGTATGAGGGGTATGCAGATGTGTACAATATACCTAGATTTCGACAGTTAGGTATGTTAAGTTTCATTTATTAGGGATAAGTGGATAACCCTATTACCATGACATGTATTGTTAACAAATAACAATATAAACATAAATTCATGGCAAATATTTGTATGGGAACAACTAAAAATGAAAAAATAAAAATCTTTTTTGCAAAAAATAAAACCGACTTAAAAAAAACAGTAGCCGGTGTAAAATAACTCTAAATTCGGAAGTCGGTGGCCCATCATGAATAAGACAAAACCACCAAAGCCACAGACTTCCTAATTTAGAGTTATTTTACACAGGCTAGTGTTTTTTTAAGTCGGTTTTATTTTTTGCAAAAAAGATTTTTTTTAAATATTTATTTTGGTTTGATTTCATGATTAATTTAGTATAATGTAGCCTAATTAGCAATTTAAAATTATAGGTAAGTTGGTACTTTTGAAGCTGGTGAAAGAGGATTTCCTTTGATCCCAGGCCAAATCTAAGACATCTTCATACAATTTATTGTTCTCATAAGATATTATTAAATCCACTAGTAGGTACACATGACTACACATCAAGCTTTCCATATCCAGTAGGTATAATGCTGATCTCGCATTTTATTATGATTTTCGTAGCCACCCACACAAAAAATACTTTTTGACAGTAAACTGGTAAATAAGAAACTAAGCTTACATGAAAAAAAACGAATTGTTTTTGACATTGATGTTCGATTCTTATCATGTTTATAAGCGTGAGATTTTAACCATGCATTTTTTTAAACAAATCTCATGCACATATCCTCCTAACTCCCGACATCAAAAAGGACAAAAGTGAAATTGAACCTTATTGACGCCGAGTTACAAAAATATATAGGAGGCTACGATGCCCCGTTCGTGGAACATCCTGGCCTACAGAGGGTAGACCGTGTAAAGTTGATCAAAATGTTCTTTGCTGCGTTGCTGTCACGGTCAAACTCGCTGTTGCAGTTTGGGCAAACTCCCCAGCGTAGTCGATGATTCATGACAATCTTGTGAAACTCTCCCGTTGTAGCGTTGCACGAAGAACAAGCCTGTGATGTGTACTGCTCGTCTACGACCTCTACCTCGATGTTGGGCTTACTCCGTAGACGTTTGATGAGCGAGTCGTGTTTAAACTTGCGACCGCTGAAAGAAGCCTTGTTCATGAATGAACTTCCAGCACCATATAACACCAGTGTGTTGGAACTATCATCAAATATTTCCTTTATTATTTTTTCTTCACATTTCGCTGTACGGATATACTTGTCTAGTCTCAAGCGTGTGAGTTTGGCGTGTCTTTCGTACGGCTCTTGGCGCACATTGAACCAATGCATTCTAAAAACAGTGTATTCCACGACATGAGTAATGTTCTTTGAAGAAACGGGAAAATTTAATTTTTCACGGTCCTTTTTTTCTGCCTCCTCGCCGACGCTACACAATTTGTTTCTGACTCGTGCACGCTTCCACTCCAGTGTATGTGATCTCACATATTTTTTTGTCACCCGTTGAAACTTTAACCTGCGCGATTCAACCGCAGCAACGGGAATTCTGGAGCCTGGATCAACAGCAATGATACGATCATAACTCTTCTTTGAGCGTTTTGGTGATTGTGCCATGCTAGGCTCCTTTTTGATTCGATTCATTGATAGACTCACACTAAAGCCGTCTGTTTGAAGGCTACATCCAAATTTTTTCATGTCAACGTTTAACCAAGGAGACCATAGTTCACGTCGATGATCAATGATCCTGGACCAAATGCTCGTAATAGACTTTGGATCTACACGACGCAAAAGTTCGTGCCAACCTCTTGATGTATAGGTAATGTGTTTGAGTCCATGTGAGGGTTGTGGAAACAGTCGAAAGTCTTCAAGTTTTGCCTGAATTTTGAGCCATTCAGGTATGGTAGACCACCACTTGGTACCTCCGACAGTGTCCACGTTAATGATGGAACAAACACGACGCATTTCTTCATTATCTTCGGGTAGTATCTTCTTGTAAAACGCCGAAAACAATACTGGATCGTTACGCTTCACGTCGAAATAGCGGGCCAGCCTTGAGTATGCATGTGTACTAATGTTTGTATGTAGTACAGTCTCGTACTGTTTTGCCATCTCTTGAACCACAAACGTTCGAAGTTTGTCGTCAAATTTTCTCTCACCAAACATTTTAATATATGCGTCAGCATAGGGCCCTTTTCCCTTCATGGCATAAATGAAGTTCAACACGTCCGGCTTGGGTGGAAGTTGAGTGCTCATTTTCATGTAATAATTGTACCAAACACCCAGTTCGATATAAACTCGGGACAAATCACGAACACCCCGCCGAATTTCTGTCAAAAGATCGAGTTTTTTCTCTGGAGTCAAGAGCGGACAAAGGCAGGAAGCGAGTCCTCGCTTGACGGTATAAATTTCTAGTTGATTTGCTTTCGATTCACTCAAATGCCTCTTTCTTATGGGCGGTAAATAGTTTTTACATTTTTTTGAACTTGTTCGTGTATGGTCCGGACCACCACACGTCTTGCATGCTGCCATGCTACTAATTGAAATTAGGGATGTAAGAGGGGTTATATAGGGACTATTACTGAAAGGTGGATATTTCTATTTTTCTAGTTTGTAGAAAGAAAATCCATTGTTCTGTCAAGCAATTATATTTAACAGACTAATATAACAAAACAACATCTAAAATAGACAAAACGTAAAAAGGTAAAAATATACTTAACATAAACAATAATTATAAAAAAGGTTTCTATCGGCCACAGGGACAAATGTACCCTGGGTGTCTGAAAGTAAAAAAAAAATAAAGTTCAAAATCCTTTATTTTAAATGTTCTCGTCATAGGACATCAGGACTCAAGAGGATAAACAGAAACACTTAAAGTTCCTCTTTGTAATGTTATTTTTACTTGTGCATAATATTTTCATAATTTATCTTATATTAATGTAGATTGGGAATCTTTTTAGATGTTGTGGGGTGGATTGTTCTACATGTTTTTTTTTTTTAATTCATGCTATGAAAAACAAACTAAATAAAACCGTGTAACGCAGCCTTTAGATTTAAAGTAGCTACTTTAATTTCAGACGAACTTACGTTTTGAGCTCGAGTTCTGACATAGAGGAAAGTAATAGTTCTGATGTTATGTAAATGGAAGGACTGGTTAGGATTTCTTCTAAATTTGTGAAAAGCAAAAGAAGCATGTAATAACAGTGTTTTTAAAACTATTAAAAATATTAAACTATTCTCATTTGGTTGGTTCTAGAAGAATAATGTGTAAAAATGTAACAGCAGAACTTCGTACTTATTATTATTTTTGTGAAAGTTACAGTTAAAAACTTACCGTTTTCTGGAAATTAGGCCAATTCTTGTTTTATGATGAATGTAATTTCACTCACAAATTAAAATAGTTAAACTGTAGTCATTCAATAACTCATTTTCTTATCAGTAACCACACATAAATGCTGGAAATGCGGAACAACCAACCAGCTGATGAGCTGACTGTAACACCTTTTGACCTTTGTGTTCCAGTTTAAATATCTGTATTGCTTGTGAGTTGTGAGCATGTTAAATTGACGTTTGTGTGACGTTTGAGAAAGAGATATCACATTATATTTTAATGCTTACAATACTCTTTTCTTGCGTGCACTGGAACGCTGAGCACTAGGGATGGAACACACAATAATAACTATTGAAAAAATCGAGTCGATTTACTCAAACACTCAAACAGTCTTGTATGTACTTACAGCTTGGCAAAAAAGTGTAGAAACGGAACTAAATTTTTTACTGTTGGCAACAATTCCAAAATAATGACATCTCTTAGTAAACAAAGTTCACGATTTCGTAAAATTTTAATTTCGACCACCAAACGTTGATTAATAAACGTAAAAAGTGAAGAATAATGAATAAAACCATTCGGAGTGCTGGCAGGGAGGTTATTTATAAGGTGTACAAGCGATGTCTGGCGGAACATGAGGCCCAAACAATTCTTTCTGAACTTCACATTGTTTACCAAAGAAACGCTGATAAGACAGGTATGTAAGAGTTTGTTTTGCTGATTTTAGTTGAATCAAGTGTTAATTGATGAATACAAAGCTATATTAATTCGCTTGCATAAGGAATAACTAGAAATTTGAAACAATAAATGCATTACTCTGGTATAGCGCGCTGAGATAAATTGATACTTTGGTGACTTGACTTTTAACTGAATGAAAATTAAATTTTTTCGTAAATTATACTTTAAGTGGGAGATAATTATTTGTTCTAGCGTTTGCATTAGAAATGTAAAAGAATTTGTCGTGCCATAGTCTAAATCTATTATTTAATTCAGGGAAATCTGTTATCGTTCTAGACAAAATCGTGCTGGAAGGAGATAAACAAAGGGGTATTTTCTATATCTGGCTTATTAGCAGTATGTGATAAAAATGTTTTACTTTTAATATTGTTAGGGATAAATGAAATATTTCGTCTTTACAGGAAGCAGCTGAACATGCATTCCAAGCTATTACCGAGAAGGATTGGAAGAACTCGTGCTAACATGTAATAAAAATAGAAAAGAATTTCTGGAAAAAAATAACTATGAACGAGGAAATAGAGTGATTAGTAATAAATCTAGAACATGATAGCAGCTTCACCTTTCAACTCGAACATGACTCAGATGAGTTTGCGGCCTACGTGTTCGGGGTAGAATATTTAGAGGAAGATTTACTAGAATAAAATATAGAAATTATGTTATACAATGTAATGTTTTCTTTTTTTAGAATTCCTAAACAATGTTGTGATCTCAGGAGTATTTACCCAATTTATTATTTTTAGGTAAGTAATCAGTTGCGAGACGAGAACACGTCCTTGTTCAATAATTAATTACTGATTTAAAAAATAATACAAAATTAGATTAATTTGTCTAAAAAACAGCTAAGTATCAAGACTGGGTTGGTACGCTATGCGGTTGCCACGGGTTGCCATACAGTGGCGCCTCCATTATTTTCTACTCTTTTTTGCCAAGCTGTAGTCTCATAATACTTTAAAGAATTTATTCAGGATAAATTTACACAAAATGGCTCTGTATCAAAATGGTAAAATATGATCCCCATTCATCAGTTTGTTGGTTAATGCTCAGGTTAGCGCTATCGACTTGAAGTGAGGAAGGTTTCGTGGCATACACGTGCTTTTTTAGGCAAGGGGAGGTCTTGGTTAAAGGAATGGTCACCAATCTATGAACCGATCTAGGCAAGCGCAACTTCACGCAACTTCACATTCATTCGATCAGTGTGAATGTGATTACTCACAATACTTTATAAATGAGTAAAAAAGAGAGTAAATAATGAAAGAAAAAAATGCGTTTAATGGAACTACAGAACAACAATGTCCCTTTGAAGGTCCCGAAAAAGCGCTGGTTTTCAGCTTAAACTCTTCACTCCACCCGCGCCGCATTGCTTGTCAGAACTGAGCTGAACCCAATGAAGAATGACAGGCCACTTTTACAATAATTTTGTGCTATTTTGCTATTTAGTTCTAATAATGCTGGGGCTTCATAACATTAGAGGATTATGGCGAATATTCTTATAAACGCGATGAGTGTGGCCGTGTAGATTGTTGCAACGCATAGTAGCCTTTTCTGTGCGGCTTTTACAGCCTATTAACTGCATCCTCCCATCGTAGAGCATACACCACACATTAAACACTTAACTAATGGAGTCCATTTCTCATTAAATTACTCAAACTATTACAACAATTGCAAAAACCATCCGAAAACTTAAATTAAATCGACCATAATAATATACGTGACAGTGACAGCAGTTTGTTTGGCAAACAATCAAAAGTTCGCCATGCAAAAATACGGCACGCCGTAAGGGACAGAAGATTCGATGCTTTGTCTCAATTTTCCTACGAACTTTGTATTAATGCGTCTCACTCCCACACTTCACACTGTAAATTGGGCTATGTCTAGAGGTATATCGTCTAAGATTGGGGCACTGGCGTGCATATTTGCTAAAGTACACAAGAACATCCCGTACACGATGTTTTTAGCGCGCTAACGCAACACGAATCATCGCCCGCTAATATAGCCCCACCATAATGGAAATTCGAAGAGCTGATAATATAAAGACTGGTACAGCTTGGCAAAAAAGAGTAGAAAATAATGGAGGCGCCACTGTGCTCTTCGAATGGCAACCCGTGGTAGCCGCAAAGCGTACCAACCTAGTCTTGATACTTACCTGTTTTTTAGACAAATTAATCTAATTAAGTATGTATTATTTTTTTAAATCAGTAAGTAATCACTTTTAATCTCGTCAATTAGAGACACAATAGAAAGACAATGACAGCGTGGCCACCGGTATCCTCTTGGGGTGAAATTAAATAATTGAACAAGGACGTGTTCTCGACACGCAACTGATTACTTACCTAAAAATAACAAATTGGGTAAATACACCTGAGTTCACAACATTGTTTAGGAATTATAAAAAAAAGGAAAACATACTTAATTTCTATATTTTATTCTAGTAAATCTTCCTCTAAATATTCTACCCCGAACACGTAGGCCGCAAACACATCTGAGTCATGTTCGGGTTCAGAGGTGATGCTGCTATCATCTTCTAGATTTATTACTAATCGCTCTATTTCCTCGTCATATTTTTTTTCCACTTATCCTTTTCTATTTTTATTACATGTTAGCACGAGTTCTTCCAATCCTCCTCGGTAATAGCTTGGAATGAACGTTCAGCTGCTTCCTGTAAACGAAATATTTCATTTATCCCTAACAATATTAAAAGTGAAACATTTTTATCACATACTGTTAATAAGCCGGATGTAGAAAATACCCTTTTGTTTATCTCCTTCCAGCACGATTTTGCTTAGATAACAGATTTCCCTGAATTAAATAATAGATTTTGACTATGGCACGACAATTTCTTTTACATTTCTAATGCAAACGCTAGAACAAATAATCTCTCCCTTGATATCGTACTTAAAGTATAATTTACGTAGAAATTGAATTTTCATTCAGTTAAAAGTCAAGTCACCAAAGTATCAATGTATCTCAGCGCGCTATACCAGAGTAATGCAGAAAAAATGTAAACATAACCTATGTGCTCGACTTTTATTGTTTCAAATTTCTAGTTATTCCTTATACAAGCAAATTAATATAGCTTTGTATTCATCAATTAACACTTGATTCAACTAAAATCAACAAAACAAACTCTTACATACCTGTCTTAACAGCGGTTCTTTGGTAAACATGGTGAAGTTCAGAAAGAATAGTTTGGGCTTCATGTTCCGCCAGACATCGCCTGTACACCTTATAAATAACCTCCCTGCCAGAACTCCGAATGGTTTTATTCATTATTCTTCACTTTTTACGTTTATTAATCAACGTTTGGTGGTCGAAATTAAAATTTTACAAAATCGTGAACTTTGTTTATTATGAGATGTCATTATTTTGGAATTGTTGCCAACAGTCAAAAAATTAGTTCCGTTTCTACACTTTTTTGCCAAGCTGTAATTTGAGTGAAATTGGACTCGACTAATGGAACGAGTGCGTGGTGTGAATCAAGTTAAAAGTGACGGGTCCATCACTAATTCGTTCACGTTTTTGACAAGTTTTTGACCATTCATTTATGATTTTGACTGAGTGTTTTGAAGTCATACCAATACCTACACCCACAACTTGTCTCTCAGTCTTGACTCTTGACAAAACGAACGAAGTAGAGATTAGAGCTGCTGGAACGAAATTTCTAAAAAACCTCGCGACTAAAACAGCTGTTGATTAAGATTTCAAAAGTATTTTTATCATTTGCAGAGAAAAATATGGTTTTGTTATAATAAAATAACTTCAAGTTTTGGCACATTGTGTTGTTATTGCGAACGATCGTGTTAAGCTCGTCTGTTTTTTAGTGTGACTTTATAATCGTTTTATAGCAGCTCATGATAATGTCTGCGGAAAAGCCAGTGCCTGGGGCGAAGGATTCAAGTTTGGGTAGCTCACAAGCTTTGCAGCCAAGTGAGGATGATAATACGAAGTCGTGTTGGGTGTGTTTTGCTACGGAAGCTGATGACAGGCTGGCTGCATGGGTGCAGCCTTGCAAGTGCATCGGGACCACGAAATGGGTAAGTACAACTGCTTAATTAGTGTTGATTACCTGTTCTAGATCGCCGCGGTTTTAAAACTCGCTTCCGATTCATGATGTAAACAAGAAGGAAGTGAAAGTATTTGTTGCTTGCTCCTTTTGTTTTGAGTAAACAGTAATTGGTGAGTATTAGTATTGTAACTTGATTAATAGTTTTGAAATTAATGTTAGTTTTGTGGCCTAATTTGTGTTTTTTTTGTTTATTCATCAGTTTATTTTGTTGGGTTACCTAACCAATGAAACCACTTCCAGAATAACATTGTATTGATAATTATTTCTTTTGCAACAATAAATTATTAGTTCTACATAGATCTTATCATCTTGTGAGTGAGAATATAAATATGGAGGGTAACTATAGTAAAGGAAAATCAAAGAAATTAGGGATGATTTAATGTGTATTGATAACTTATATTCCTAGAAATTAGGTGACTACCCTTTTTTTTTATTTTTTGGGGTGGAAAATCCTCATGGATGTCCTCCACCCTGGGGAGGGTGGAGGAGGGGTCTGTCAGACTCTTACTGACTATAAACCACCCCGTGTTCCGTTTCACACCTGCGCCTGGGGTTCATGGAAACAGAAGTTACTTCTGTGACCCCTGACACGTGACCACCTTTAAGATCAGGAAAATTATGACTTGATGACTATTGATCTATTTACATATAAGCTGACTGCATAAGGGTGGTTGGAGTTGTTTTGGTATTAACACATATGATGTGTGTCAAGATAAGTCTGAAACCTACCGCAGTCTGTCCTTCTATTGTATTTATAAATTACTAGCAGACGTCACGCAGTTTCACCCACGTAGTTTTCGTTCCCGTGGGAATACGGGGATAAAAAGTAGCCTATATCCACCGGGAATAGTGTAGCTTTCCACCAGTACAATAATTTTTAAAATTGAATCATTAGTTCCAAAGATTACCCCCTACATCAAACTTACAAATTTTACCTCTTTATAATATTAGTATAGAAGTATAGATTGTGTGTATGTGTGTTTTGAAGACTGACGTCAAATAAATATTTTTCTTTCTTTCTTTCCTTAAACCCTAAATTAGCCAGTGACTTGTTTCACATCTGCAAGGCAGATGTATCTCCGTAGACAGTTCATAGTAACGATCACTGTGTAAAATGTTCAACGATCAACTGTCCAACAGCTAGTTTCATATTGGCTATCATCAGTGTGCAGCGAGAACAATGTCATGGGCACTTGGGATCTCAGCATCTGTCTGCCATTACCGCTGAAATTAACCTTTTGGCGCAGCCGTGAGACATGCCATTTTTTGTCTCTTTTTTTTGTGTTATTGTGTTTTTACTGTGCGTGTATCCAGCTGTTGCCAATAAATGTATTTTCTTTCTTTCTTTCACTTTTACTTAAGTACACATTATTAAACTAAAAAAAAAACATGCAGTGATATGACGAAGCCACAGTATTGTAGTAGCCTCATCTGATAGTCACTGTAACATTAAGTCCACTTGAAGTGGCAAAAATGGCAACTGAGATATTACAAAAAAATGGCTATTACACCATTTTTTTGTAATATTATCTCAGTTGCCATTAAAGTTTTGTGTGCAACTGGACACTAGTTAGTTACAGACAATGAAAAGATAGCCAAACGGTCTACCGATACCGGTCTTTCTGATTTAATGAGAGGTGAGGAAATGCACTAAGAAGAATAAATAAATAAATATAACACAACTTTCGTGCAACACCATCTAGTCCCAAGCTAATCAGAGTTTGTGTTATGGGTACTAAACAGCTGATAAACATATGTACAGACGCCAGCACATCAAGTTACCCCAATATGTCAAATTTCTATGGTTGTTTTTCATCTTTATGTAAAACAGAATAAGATTCAAATTCAATTCGTAAAATTTGACACTTCGGGGTAACTTGATGTGCTGGTGTCTGTACTTATATATTTAAAGAAAAGAAATGAAGAAAAAACATTTATTTGGCACTACACAGGCACACGTTAATAAAAGAAATAGGTACAGAAAAAAGATGAATCTAAAAAAAAAAACAATAAAAATAAACAAAATAAAGAATTATGCGCCTTGCTGGTTTGGCTGGTTGCTGGTTTTATTTCTAAATACATACATATTATAAATGAATTACACCCAGACACAGAACAAATGATCGTGCTCATCACACAAACATTTGTCCTAGGTGGGAATCGAACCCACAACCTCCGGCATTGCAGTCAGGGTTACTAACTTACTAGAACAACAGGCCAGTCAAAGAAAGTACCTATAGTTCGTTCGCGTTAAGAATGCAGTAAAAATGCAGTGCAACTGCAAGATAAAGGTGTATTCCACAGTGGTGTTAAATTCAAACAAATTATATTTTAAAAGATTAAGTTTAATGAATTTATAAAAATGAAATTGAAAAGATTTGATTGGTTAAGGGGCGGGACTAGGCCGACGGATAATGATGACTTTACTGCATTCTTAACGCGAACGTACTATACTTGCCTACAACAAAGATTAATTTTGTTATTTCCACAAACATGATGCAAATTGATGATATTGCTATTGTCACACCATACCCTGCAGTGACAGTCAATGAACTGTCAAGGTTATCAGTTCATCTTGAGATACATGTAAATAAATAATCCTTTATGAGATTAGTCTTGTCCAATCCAAAGATAAATTAGTTTGACAAGTATTGACATTGTCCCATATACAAGTGATGTCCTAAATAACCGATCAAATTTAGAAATAAACCAACAACAAACAACCAATCCAATTGAAAGAAGTAAAAAGAAACTTAAAGGTCAATTAATTTGTCCTTTGCAACAAAATTTAATTAACATTTTTATTTTCAGAAATGAAAAAGTATGTTCTGCAATAAATTATTATTAGGTACTTATTATTAATAGGAAATATTGTTCCTCATTTGTCACAGATGAGCTGTTATGTAAATACTTAATTTGGAAGAAACTGGAAAATAAATGTAACATTAAAATATAACTGCCGCCGATGACATGTCTCTACTCTTGTCAAAACACAAGCCTGATGTTTTGTTATTAAAAGCAAAACAATTACTCATATTTATCATTGCTGAATATATATTATCATAAAAGTAATTAGGCAAATGACTGTTTTTAGTACTTTATCTGTTTGTTATTATGTGTGAAAAGTGAATCAATATGGGACACATTTTTTATCATTATTTTACTGTGGAATTGGGTGGCTGGTTAGTCATTAGTATACTGAGTGCAAAGAGATTTAAAATACTATAGAGCGGGCATGTCAAGGAAATGTCATAGAAAAACTTTGATCCCATGTCTCAGTAACGCCATCTAGAATAATATATGAATATTGGAGCGGCAGCGGAGCGTACTACAAAAAACTCATAGACTTGTATCCAGCAGGACACACTTTTTCGGACGAAAATTTTGTTCGTGATGTCCGGTCTATAGGTATTGAATGTCTTTGACTGAGTGTAATACTATATTTTTGGATTATCGTTGTTCAATTGATTATGAAGAAATAGACAAAGGCTGTTTTAGAATGTTTAGACTGTCATTGTTTTGTTCTATCTACCTTTCTTACTTTCTCTAGTTTAATTTGTGAGTTTGTTAATTAGTTAATTAAACGGCATTCACCATACCAGAGAAGGTATGCATGTACCTAGTTGGCATGAAACAAGTAAATGAAATTACAATTAGAGTTCTGTTATTTTATATTTCAGTTTACTTTACATAGGTACAGACGCGCCAGCACATCAGACACCCCAATTTGTCAAATTTCTTTCAACTTTATTACGAAAGCCTATGGTTTATATTCAATTGACTGGCCTGTTGGTCTAGTAGTTAGTGACCCTGATTGCTATGCCGGAGGTTGTGGGTTCGATTCCCACCCAGGACAAATGTTTGTGTTGTGCATGATAATTTGTTCTGTGTCTGGGTGTAATTTATCTATAATATGTATGTATTTAGAAATATATAAGTATGTTTATCAGCTGTTTAGTAACCATAACACAAGCTCTCAAGCTTAGCTTAGTGGGACTAAATGGCGTTGTGTGAAAAGTTGTGGAATAATATTTATTGTTTTTTATTTAATTGGGAAAATTACACTGTTTGGTATAGATTGATGTGCTGCACGTATAACATCACACCTGTAGTCCTCGGCAGATTAGGCAGAGATGTCCAAAGTACTCCCACAATCCACTAGTTAGTAATGTTTAAGAAGTAAGTAGGTAAAAGGAGGCGAGCCTGTTGGCATCAATGGAGTATGAATCCAGACTTCGGGCTGCTACTCAAAAATTCCAGATGCTAAAACAATAATGCTTTGCCCAAACCGGGTCTCATGATTGAACCACTAGACCAACGACCATTCAGTTTATTATCCGATCTTGTTATGATGACAGAGATGTGCCAGACACATTTTAATAATGATTCTAGTCTTAGGGGCTTCTGTCTTCATTGTCTAGGTTAATTGAATAAATATTCTTGCGGCAACATTTCCTTAATACAAAGACAAATTAGGTATGGCGTATTTTCCTTATTAAAACCCTTAAACATTCGTTTGTATGCAGCTCGTGATTATTATCTATGGTTGAAGCACTTTTACCCTGAATTAAGTGAGCACTTTAGTTAGTCTATATACCTACTAATATTATAAAGAGGCAAAATTTGTCTATGTGTATGTTTGTTATGAATAAACTCGAAAACTACCGCGCCGATTTCAAAAAATTTTTCACAATTGGAAAGTTACATTCTCCTTGACTAACATAGGCAACATACTTTTTATCCCCGAATTTGCACGGGAACGAACGCTACGCGAGTGAAACCGCGTGACGCCTGCTAGTTATTAATATTGAAACAAAATGTACTTTTGCTGCTATTCCGCGAAGTGATTATGATGCGGCATTCTCTTTGCGTGTTGCGGGCGCCTAACCCATAATTGAATCAACATACAATTTGCATTAGGTCCTGCCCATGTGGCTAGCCTATTTTCGGTGCAATGCGGTGCATAACCATTTATTGCACCGCACAATTTTAAAATATTTGATTGGTATTGTGGCGACATCTTTTACAACACATGCAAACTATGCAAAACATATGACGGTTCACAAATCCTACATCGCGCAAGCAGAGTTATCCGTGCAGTGCAAATACAATAGGACAAGAACCCGACTACGCTGTTGCCTACTAGACAGAACACCTGTCTAGTAGAGGATCCTCCCTTCATCGGAGGGTGAGGAGTTTTATGGTTTACAGTGTCATAACTGGAATAAATTTTGGAAATAAATTCAACACAAGCATTTTTCTGCCTTGTGCCTCAAGGAACAGGGTGGAAAATTCATAAATAAATAAATACTACCCAACTAAAAAATACTAGGTAGGTACTACTACAACTTTTTGAAATAGCCTGGGTATTCTAATCCCGGTGCACCAAAAAGCGGTGAACAAACTACATAACATAGGTCATTTGCTCCATAAGGGCAAAAAGATTTTAATTCATAAGCCGTCTTGATTGCTTTAAAGGTGTTTGAACTTAAGTAGGTACCATAATTCTTTGTATCCTTATCATCATTTATCGGCCACAAACGTCGAACGACCCTAGCAGCATAGTACAAATTGTAAGACCCTCTTTGACTGAACCTCGGAACTATTGATCTCCTTGAAATTTTATACGCGGTCGCGTAGATAGGAAGTAAATCTTTGCTGCGTAAGTCAATTCGTTACTCAGTCATAATATTAATGTTCATTTACAACATTTTCAAGGTAATCTTGACGAAACTATTCGTATAACTTTTTTATATTTAGTGTTGTTTGAGGCTTGCTTGTTTGTACACGATAATATATAATTCTATTCGTTGCTGAACCAACCACCACGTCAATTTAATTGTGGTAAGTCATCATGAACCAGTTATTAGTATGTAAACTAGTAAGACCAGTGAGTTAATAAACTAAAGTTCTAATTCCTTTAGAATAGAATATTTGTTTATTAATTATTTACCCTCGCATCAGAACGCCGTACAGAAATTACACTAATGAAGCTAAATTCATAAAAAGATAAAAGTAATATCAATTGCTTCTTAGCATCATTCTATCCTGTGTCATCGAACGGTTGGTGGCTGCTATAGATCAGACATGCATCGTGGCTCTCTGCATTATACATGTTATGAAACATACTGTTTCAAATGTAACAAAATCGAGGTCCCAACTGATGTCAGACCCGCGGTATGCCAACGACTGCAGGATCTCCACGACGTCAAGCAAGACGTGGTAGGAGGCTGTGGCGTTTATCTGTCCCGTCAAAAGGCCCGCCTCACCAGCCATTACTCTTGTACAATTTCTTCGTGACATAGCAATAGCACATTCACCTACAACGGAATTAAATTAAGAGTAATTTGAAATATAATAGAATACTCTTTATTGTATACAATAAAAGCTCACAAATAATAATTGGCATTACCCAGAATGTTACCCTAGAGAACCCATCACAACTCAAGCAGGCATCGCGATGATTTTCTACAACGTTTCCTTTTGGTTGCGTAAATATTTAAAACTCCGGTAATGGTAGGAAGAACTACAAGGTTAAAAAAATATACCCTCGAATCTTAAAATAGTTTAAACTTCGAATAAACTCACGCATGATTGTAATCAACACATTCGAAGGCCTTGGACAGATCGCAAATATTATCAAAAACATGTCAATGACTTTGTTATTGTTCCAATCCACCGGGGACTGACCTGAATAGTTCCTGTTGTGCTCAAACACGCTTTAAGTATTTTTTTTTAACTATATTTAGTTCCCGTAAAAAATAACTAGGTCAGAGTACTACAACCTCTTCTCTGCTTGGCCTACCTGCAATCTAACATTCCATAAAATTAAGTGTTAAAGTTTTGTATGTCCTTTCATTTTCAGTTGAGTTATGCGATTACTGACAATGCATCCACGGATTGGACAGGTCTGCTCAAATCCGTGCAGTTCTTCCCTCAAAAGATCTTTGAACCACTAATCTGTCAATATGATGAATCTGATCAAGTTATTGTCTGATTTAAAAGATACAGAGTTAATTTCGGTGTTTCTTCTCAGAGTAGTCTGATGGAAAACACTAACCTCATCTAGTTTTAATGTTTGCTTTAAGTATTTTTCTTTAAGTACTCTAAAATTATCTACTTCATTATAAAAAGTCTATATCAGCCGTGCATTTGCATTATCGATCGGTGGCAATATCGATTGATTAATAATTGCGACATGCAACGTCAATGACAATCGATCCAACGGTTACAGTGCATCATTGTCAACTGCAGCCCTGAACTTTGTACTTAATCCATTGACCCTATGCTTTTAGGATTCAATATATGGCGAACTATTGAATGGCGATGGATTGAAAAGGGAACACGTAATCACTTTATTACAAGCAACTTGTATTTAACCTTTTGCTAAATCCGCCTTTACCAGTCACACGGTCTGTTCTCAATATTATCAACAACCACGCGTTGCCATTTACGGTCACTTCGCATTTTGAAGTTCTTTCAATTTAATAGGTCTTTTCATAATTTTTTTTATTTAAGCGACTATCATCAACTTTTAATATTATAATTATGTGTATTGCGTATTATTATGTATTTGCTTTTTGTGCGGAATATTTCTCATGTGTGTCTCATTGCCTGAGGCTGAGGGGGTAAGTGAGACTCAGTCTTCAAACTCGTTTCATTCAAGAGATTACCTTGCGTTGATTCTGCCGGTCAATCCTTGGTTTATTATTAACCATTCATAGGTTTCTTTTATTCGCGTAACAATCTAGATAGGCATTTTACTTGACCTTGCCAAATACTTCTTACAGCTGAGGGTTGTTTGAGCAATCAGGGCTAATATCATGTAATGCTATTTAGCTCCCACTTTAATGACATCTATAATGCTGGAACTACCAATTACTACCGTCCGCGAAGGTAGGTGTCTCTAATTACGTCAGTTGAAAGATTAAGCCGTTTGGCTTAACATAGGACATATCACTGGCGTGTAAACATAACTAAATTCATGTTTAGTATTAGTAAAACTGCCAAAACTAGTACATAAGAGCCGATCCTATTAACTTAGCGACTAGCCGACTATCCTGCGTTCTCAGTTTAGTTCCTGAAAATTTTAATACGTAATTTTATAAAACTGGAATAAATTGTAAGGGTACACATAAAGTCCAGTTTACACTGCAAATTAAGTTATCTTCGCAGTAATTATAAAAAGGAAAATAACTTAAAATACGACCGAAAAATTTAAGACGAAATCGGCGAAATATTTCAATGCAAAGACCTAGAATTATATTCAGATCTCACCCCTTCCATCCTGTATATTTTTTTAATTAAAATAGAAATAAAGGATTTCAATATGGAATGAGTTAGACACTAATGACAAATACCTACTAAGCTCGAGTGAAATAGGTATATTGATGTGATATCTAATCTGTCAGGTGCGAGCAGTTTCATTACTTTATTCATCCATTCTATCAGTTAAATAACAAAAATTGTCTCTCCTTGCTTCAGGTGCATCAGAGTTGCCTTCAACGGTGGGTGGATGAGAAGCAGAGAGGGAATATAACCCGCAAAGTGCTGTGTCCACAGTGTAAAGCTGAATATATTGTAGTGTTTCCTTCTATGGGAGCTTTCGTGGCATTCTTGGATGCTATGGAAGAGATCACCCACAAGATATGCCCCTTCATTGCTGGAGGAGTACTTCTAGGCTCCATATACTGGATTGCGATCACGTATGGAGCTGTGACCGTTATGCAGGTGAGATTTTAACATTAGATTATTCAACTTATTTATGTATTAATTTTTGACGCTTAATGAACAAGAATGCGTAATTAACGGTGAAGCAAGTTGCTCAGTAGAAATTTGACTACTATCTTTGCTTTTACTATCCTTGGTGTATTTTTTTTGAATTTTGAAGCTTAAAACTTTCACACAATATTTGGGAAAGGCTATATAGTATTGATTGATAGATACATAAAATACCGGGTAAAATGGGGTGGATAGAAACTCAGGGGATTATAGAAACAGAACTTTGAGGAGGATATTCACGTAAGTTAAAAGTGGTTTGTGTGACATATGAGGACTATAATACTTTGAATTAATTGAGATAAATAATTTCGACTCCTTGTTAGTATCAAACAATATTAAACTAGCGTAAAAATCCTCCTCAAAGTTTTGTTTCTATTCACCCTTGAGTTTCTATCCACCTCAAACCAGGTGGTATCACGGTAGTTAATTTTTCCGTATTAGGTACCAACTTATTCGCTAGTCAATCAAAAAGTTTTATTTTTCTTTCAAGTTCTTAACTAGAGGGGTTTGTGGTTAAATAATATCATCACCACGGGTTGTGCTTGCTGTCATCGGTTGGTGGATGGGTGACCAGACCATTCATTGCATATTATCAAGACCTCTCTGTGCCTCGGTTACGTCGTTGGTCCGGCCCGTATTATCCGTCAGATCTTTGCAAGTCGTTACCAGCAGTTTGAAACTCGGAACCCCAAAGTCCACCACCAGACCAACCAGTCTAACTAACGGGTATCGAGTTACCCATGTTGTTGTGTAGGTCAGTTGCTATCAGAAACTTAGGAAACTAGTCAAGGAAACTATCTAATTTATCTTTGTAATAGCCAAAGACATTCAATACCTATAGACCGGACATCACGAACAAAATTTTCGTCCGAAAAAGTGTGTCCTGCTGGATACAAGTCTATGAGTTTTTTTTTAGTACGCTCCGCTGCCGCTCCAATATTCATATCTTATTCTAGATGGCGTTATTGAGACATGGGATCAAAGTTTTTCTATGACATTTCCTTGACATGCCCGCTCTATAGTATTTTAAATCTCTTTGGTAATAGCAAACTAACGCCGATTTTCTTTATTCTTATACTGTATCGGATGTATTATCTTAGTTGAAGATAAAAAGAGGGCGTTCTGCCACATTAATGTCCTTCAAATTTGCGTTATGTTATCTCTCTTATCTTTCTATGACCGTTTTAGTGTTCTTAGAGTAATGACGATGTATTATTTCGTTGCTCCTCTATAGGATTTTTTTCTTGATTTTCTGTAGCCAACTCTGCCATATTTACTTTATACGAGTTTCAACGAGTTCATAGCGGCCTAGTAAATTACGTCTAGAATTTATATTTGAATCTAAAACTAGTTGATAAAATTCAATGTCATGATCATGAATTACGTAAATAATGATTAGGTATGCTGTCCATATCATTCAAAATATTATATGCTAAATGATTTGACGGTCTAGAGGACTGATTTTTAAAAAGTGATATTGAGTCTCCATAAATTATGTCTCTTTTCCTGTACCCCACAGGGTCCATGATGGTTTCTTTTAGCAAATGTTTAATACCTAAGCCTACATTGTGGAATGCAATAAAGTATTGAGTGTTTCGATAAGTATTATTCTCGGTAACAGTACTAAGTCTGAATTTGTGCACGATTAATGATAATAGGCTCACTCCTTATTACATAAACTGGGGAATCGTGGGTGTTACTGTTGGACGTAGGTAAACCTCCGCCTCACTCTTCGGGGAATAGAGGTGCAATGTGGTGATATTATGTTCAGTCAGATATTTGACAATCTGCATTGAGGTTTTATAAGTAGTAACTATTTTGTTTGCAACTATACCTAATGTTTCCTAGACGAAAAATATTGTATTCAGTGCATCATAAATTCATAATTCTTTTAACGTTAAAATATTCATAAAGATGACGACATACAATTGCATTTCAAATCGTGTTTCTTTCGTTATTTTTCTAATTCTTTAAAGCGGTGGACCCGCTTTATTGGCTCACTTAAAGTTCTTTACCCGAAATTGTTCGCCCTAATGATTTGTAATCCGAATGATCACTCTTCCTAAAAAATTTCATCCTAAAGTTTTCATTCATACTATTTGTAGTGCTACCGGCTATGTTCATAACACTCATGTTCTGAAAATTTTAATTAATAATAATATATCATTAATGTAAATATATTTAAACTCCTACTGCTTTTTATCATAACGCTTTTATCTCTAAACATAATTAGCTACTTACCATTTATTATTATTTTCACTCATACTCAGAAAGAAACATTCACGAATTGTAATAAAAAATATATCCCACATATGTTTTTTATTACAATTGGTGAATGTTTCTTTTTGATTAGGTATGAGTTCTATGCTAGAAAATGATATTTATAGTTTTAATTTGAGAGTATGATTGTTATTTCGGGGTATGCTTTACATAACGAACTAGGTCAGAGTGTCCTCTTGGGGGCACTATGAAAAAATACTTAGAAAAATTTCGCGACTAATTTCGAGGTAGCGCTCGCCGGCCGCTACCGCGGCACCGCGTTTTTAAAAACAGAAACAAAACGCTGTTTAATAAAACTACTAATAAAATTCGCGCACAGCAGGGAGTTTTTATTTAACTTTATGTAAAAACAAGCTCTTAGCTTACTTAACGAATTCTAAGCAAATATTTTGTCCTACATACCTACCAGGATTTAATTTGAATGAGAAAACAAATACTTATAAGAATTATTTGTTTTTTACATATTTTGTATATTTTGTGTAGGCTAATTAGCCCTCAGTCATCATTCATGAGTCAATAATAATAGAAAGCTCTATGATGACCACAAGAGGATGGGCTAAAACGTCTGGTTTTTAACCGAAATTAAAAAAGGAGGAGGTTCTATGTTCGTGTGTAAGTTTTTTTTTTTTTTTTTTTTTATGTATGTTACCTGATTTCTCCGCCATTTGTGGACCGATTCTCGAAATTCTTTTTTTGTTTGAAAGAGTAGACTCCTGAGGTGGTCCCATTTTAATTTGGTGAAGATCTGGTGCTGACCTTCGGAGATATACAACGGAACTCTTCAAAAATAGACGGCAAATCAATCGTGATTGCTGGAATCGCTTGGATGTTTATTGTTTATACAACATCATGACGTATCATCAAGCCTGTATGCTCAGAGGGGTAGGCAGATGTGTTCAATATACCTAGATTTCGACAGTTAGGTATGTTAAGTTTCATTTATTAGGGTTAGGTGGATAACCCTATTATAATGACATGTATTGTTAACAATTAACAATATAAAATGAATTCATGGCAAATGTTTGTATGGGAACAACTAAAAATGGAAAAAAAAAAAACTTTTTTACAAAAAATAAAACCGACTTAAAAAATAACACTAAACGGTGTAAAATAACTCTAAATTCGGAAGTCGGTGGCCCATCAAGAATAAGACAAAAGTACCAAAGCCACAGACTTCCTAATTTAGAGTTATTTTACACCGTTTAGTGTTATTTTTTAAGTCTGTTTTATTTTTTGTAAAAAAGTTTTTTTATGTTTATTATGCTTATGTCCATTATGGCTCGTTGAGGATGTTTTGATAAGAAGGCCAATTCCCATAATAAAGAATGTTCAAAATCTAGTCGCAATCTCCTCTGGGAGAGAATCAATGTAAAAAAGTATTCAAAAATAAATAAATATAAATATTCATCCGAAGAACTTCACCTATAAGGCCTGTGTATTTGGAAGTGGAACGCCCTATCCTTCCAGAGTTTGCCCCTTTTTGTTGCACTGTAGCTCGATCCATCTTCCCTATATCGCATATATGTTGACGATGCTGAAGTGTGTTCAACACGCTCGTGAATGTGGGGTGGCAGGATTATTGAATATTTGTTTTATTAAATATACAAAATTATATAAACTAAGTTCTCAGACAGTTTTGCCATGATAGTAACAAATTATTCGCCTCCAGTGGCGAAGCGTCCGTGACGCGTCTGTTAGATTCATTGGGATATATATCGCATAGACTAGACCGCGCGCCGCCGGCGGCGCCGACATTCCTTTGTCGGCATTTTGCCGCACAACTTCCCAATCCCTATCGGCTTCCGTTTGAATGTTCGGAAGAGCAACCTTACCGCTTTTACGAGTAAATAAAGGCAGCCATACTATATTGTACTGTATCGCCAAATATACTAAGGTAGGTATGCAGAGTGGTAGGTAGACCGATGATTTCAAGAGGGACAACAAATAGTGATACGAATACTAAGTTTTTTTTGTGGGCTTAAGAAAATTTTACCCTCCCCACTGGTAGCCTCTCTTATTTGATTTTAGTTTGAAGGGTCTTTAGTGCGCTCAAAATTGCTACGGCCCCATGAAGAAACCTTTCAAGTTCGCAAACGATCAATGGATCTGACCTACTTAAATATTGGCTTTTCAATGTGAGGAAATCAAGTAGTTAGTATTGCTTAGGTTTAGTATCAACTTGAACTCTTTTGACCTGACTGTCGAGGTGTGGTGTTAAGTGTACTAGAACTTCTTCTACACGTTTGTCATATCTATGACGTTGGGATCAATTAGCGTTTCTACTACAGTTATAAGTCGCGGTCCTTTGTCGAAGATGACACGGACAGCTAAAGAATTTACTGTTTGTATCTAATTGAAGATATGGTCATGAGTGTCATCTTGACACACATTATGTACATATGGTCTGGTTGTGTTTGTTTAGGATATTCAAGTGTGATAGTTTATTGCACCTTTTTTAAGGGGTTATGATAATATCATCAAATTTATTATTTTTCTTTGTCAATATTTTGAAGCAAAGTTCACCCCGGCTTTTATTTTCCTCGTCTAACAGGTCTCTCACGGTCGTTAATTTTGTATTTAATAGTGTCCTGTCTTTCAATGACCTTCTGTTTTAGTTATGCTTGTTTTCGCAAAGCATTTCCAAAAGTAGCTTTGATTTGAAAATGGCTTCACTGGCTTGAAGACAGACCACAGGAATTTCTTAAACCACGAAACGCCCATGACGATCCTTAGCAATTAAACTAAGAGGTCAAATAATTACTCCTAAAAATAAATTCTTGTGAAACATAATTATGTATTTTAGAGAGACCCGTTGGTTGTTTTAGATGTAGAATGTAGACCTTCGCTGAATAGATAATATAGGTATGGTCCAATTCTTCGTTATATTATCTTAAGTAAGTAGTTTGACTGTCACGTTGGTCATATAACGTGAAGTCCTGGGCTCGATTCTCGGGTTGCGATATTAGATTTTTCGATCTGCATGTTCCCAGTAGTAGCCTGAAGTATGGATTCGTTCCGGTTGATGGCTCGCCAGTCTCCGCCTTTATAACCCAGAAATTAAACTACTAATACGAAATACAGGTGCACCTCTGCCTAACCATACAAGTAAAAAAAGCGTGATGATGTTTCTAACAAAATATTATTTTTTATTAGTAGTTATTAGTACCACCTAACTATCTTAGAATACTAAAGTCTTTAGTGCATGTTTCGCGCGCGCATTGCATTTACTTACCGTTGCTCAAGACATTACGCGATGCAGGATGTAAATCGAAATCTATGTGAAACTGTAAATAAATCAATTTTCTTCGCGTTAACTCGAAATCGTTTCTTTGGCAGTTTGAAAATACGTTACCAACATCCTTCGAATTTTCTTCCTAAATGTTACAAAGAGATTCTTGTGTGCTAATCAGTAGTAAAATAATAGCAGAGCTCGTCCGTTAGTCACCTCGTGAAAATGTAGGTGAAGTGAAGGCGAAGTGAGCTGTTATCCCATACTAATGTGAGGAATTGAGAGTTTACTTCACGCTTACCTCACTTAAGTTGTCGCGGTTTTTTTTACGTAGGTAATAGTCTGGTTTTAGTTTGCAAACTGAAGTGGACCGAACGTGACTGTCGGAGGAATTAGGATGAGTCCATGTGGAGATCGCAAATTAGCATGTGTAGTGTTATACGTCTGCCAGCTAAAAGTAACTATCATCTGTGTAACCTTTTCCCAATTATGTTGGGGTCGGTTTTCAGTCGTAAGTGGATGCAGCTCAACACCTGTGTTCTACATTAAACGAATGCCCATGGACTGGGTAACCCGATTCCCCTTCTTTAGGCTGGTTAGACTATCAATGATCTACTGAGAAGCTATGAGTTAATCGTGCTATGAGAGACACGGAGCGTCTTGATATATTGTAATGAATGGAGTGCGATAGACACACCCGAGACCATAAAATATAGTAATAATGAACTTGATGCTGAAGACAGAGAACTAGGTGTTAGAGTATAACTTGAGATAGGTTTTGGACTGCAATTAGCTAATGTGATTCAACGAATTAGTAGCGAACATTGACTGTGCACAGATGTTCTTTTTGCGAATACTGTAACCTTCGTGGCAGGTAATTTGATTGTCTGATCTACTTCAAAGATGGTATTGGAAACGCACGCCGCACTTATCTATAGTAGATTGCGGTTCATTCAAGAGTTGTTGACAGTGACCTAGTTAATGTTTTGTTGATATCAATGACACATAATGATATCTGTATAATGAGCTTCTGCTTCTCTATTAGAAAAGCGATAGGTAGGGGAGATTAAATCAATAGTGTCATTTTGGGGATAAATGCAATATTGGTTACTCTCCCCTACATAGTCATGCAGATAAATGTCATTTTATCGATTTTTATCCACAGCAAGACATAAATGGGTGGATGTGCTTGTTACCTATGTATGTCATAACTTAGAGTTTGGGCAATCAAGCGGGGCCAAAGAGACGGCGCTTGATTTGTTTGTTTGTTTTCACTAACACCGAGCATCACCTAAACTAATATGACCTTTTGTCCATAATTGTAAAGGGGTTTTCTTTTGTTTGTAAGTTAGTATGTAGCGGTAAACTACGGAACTACTCCATTCAATTCAATTCAATTCCAAACCGATTTCATAAATTCTACTCCTAGCTTCATTCTTAGCGATAGCCACAGCATAAGAACGCAATTTTTCTTTCACGTGACCGAAGTCGAAGGCAAACACTATGGTGTCTAAATAAAACCAACAGCAATGCAATAAGTACGTAGGAGTTAATTATGATATCACTTAGATGAAGATATAGGACATTCTCGAAGAAAGCACATTTTATTATCAATCAACAACCGATTAAAATTGTATTTATAATATTTGCACTATGGAATATGCAATGAAAGTGTATAAAAGTAATAAATTATAAATTAATCATTTTGCACTTGACCTCTACGATACCTGATACGAGGGTACTATGCGTGTGCGTTGTAAGATAAACTAACGGATTCTTACATACCTCTCAAAAGGGTGGGCTTAAACCATACAGTGGTCTAAGAGGACTGAGCATCTTTGGGCCCCATTAAAAGTCATCATTTGACTAGCCTTTTCCCAACTATGTTGGGGTCGGCTTCCAGTTTAAACGGATGCAGCTGAATCTCAGTATTTTACATGAATCGTCTGCCTGTCGGACCTCCACAACCCAGTTACTGGGTAACACTCTTGTTTAAACTGGTTCAGACTGGTTGCCAGACTTTCGAGCTTCTGTCTGTCACGACTGTCATAGATCTATAAATAGCAGCCGAAACTTGCTTCACGTACTTTCCGAGGCACTATATGTAATGAATGGTCCCATCCACAGACCAACCTCGATACCACCTCCTAAAAGCCTCACGGGAGGTTTTAATGGGGAGGAGCTTGTGGTTACACCCCATTAAAAGTGTCAATGACAATACATAATAATAATCTTAACGTCAATTTATAGTCGGATAACTTGTATCTTAGCAACAAATATGGCGGTTTGACATATCATCCATAGAAAAGCTGTCAAATCGCCATTTTTTTTCAAAAAAGGAGGAGGTTCTATGTTTGTGTGTATGTATTTTTTTTTTTTCTTAGTTTTCAGTTATTCGACCATTGAAAAATCGGCCCTGACTTACTAAGCTTAGTTAATCAGAATCAGTGGAACGGGCCCTTTTTTATTTTGATATTTTCTTCAACTTTTACACAAGGAAAGGAGTCCAGCTCGTTCCGCCATCTCCACCTAGGCCTATTTATTGCGATTTCGTTTGCCATGTGAGGGGGACCCATTGGGTCGTGCGTTTGGCCCATAAACTAATAAGTAGATGATGTGAAATAAAGCTCAATATTTAATATTAAATCTCGAAGAAAATAAAGGTTCGTTTTCCTTTTAAGGTCTGAACCATAATACAATTGTCTTAATGAAATCTTGTAAGCATAACATAACATTGGACTGCTTTGCAAATAATGCCAAATAAAATGTTGCCGTTCAATGCAATGCGCTAAAATCAAACACATGGTTACGTAAAGATCGAGATTTCTGGTCTCTAAGCCTCTGACCAAATGCGTTATGTCACCACTTTCTCTGAACTAGCATTTTAGCAGGTTTATATTTGTTGGAAACTTCTTTGACAAAACACTGACAATATGCCCATTGTTAAAAAAAAAAACACATTTATATTCCCTTGTCATAAGTTTTGTGCCTAAAATGGGCATTATCCACTTACTTAATAAATTTTTCATCTGAAATCAAATAAGTTACCATTCTTTTCCGTTTACGTACGAAGGAACGTTAATCGTATTACTAATTGCAATAATTGGCACATCGAAGTAAATAAGTTAATAATCAAGGTAGATATGAGATAATAAATACAGAATCTAGTGGAAGTAGTCATGAAGACACAACCTTGCTTTGTTGCATATCAAATGTAAATTATACATAATTACAACTTTATTTAAAAAGACAATGGCCACAACAAGACTAGAATAAATAAATTGAGATAAAAACACATTAATACGGAACACTGAAGATAGAGAGAGACACGGAGAAAGAGAGAGATATTCAATTTATATAAATAATAACAAAGAGGGAATCAAAATTAAAATAGTACACTGAGGCGTTAAAAGTATTTCTCCAAGAAACGTGACCAAAGATAGAAAGAAGACTGGAAGCAGTGCTACGTCAATTGACGATATTCTAAAAATTCCAATATACAAAATGTTCTGATCAACATTGCAGTTGATCAGTTAGGTATTTCGTGAATGTCATAATGCCCCTGTCTTTATCCACCGATATTATTTACATTTGTGGTGTATTCGAATTCAGCTGCATCCGCTTAAACTAAAAGCTGAACCCAACATAATTAAGAAAAGGCCAGGTAGATCAAGATCATCATCATCTATCATTGTCGGTGTATCCGAATTTGTATTGAATATATGACAGCTTACCAATAGTGCCTATTTAGTCGCTAGGTAAACCGTGCAATGATATTTAAACCGTGCAATACATATTACATTAACTTAACCACTTCCCCGTCCCATGAGTCACATTATATGTGATTGTTTAAATATTGTGTCTACTTTGTGGACAGGGAAAGTGTAAAAATATGATATTATTATTAAATTAAATAAATTATACCAAATATTACTATTTTAATGTTCCATTTAAATTATATTTAAATTATTATTTCTCTTAATAAAATGCGCCTTCATCCTCTCTCCTACTTTTATAATTTTGCTGTGCCCGACAGGGTCCATAATTGATTCGATGTTATAACATACCAACTTTTATGTACACATTATGGAATGCAATAAAGTATTGAGTATTGTAGGTAAGATTAATAAGAAATAGTTTTTTAGAGCTAGTAGGTAGGTTTGACGTGTATATTATAAGAAAAAACATAGACGAATGTAGTAAAGTAAAGTGACCTCGTCCTTGATTTTTTTTGTGTTACAGCCGTATAGACTCGTTTTCGACCATGTTTATATTTTTGTTTGTTTGTTTGGGTTCAAAATTCAGCATTATGATTGTTTTTCTTAGGGAACTTGACTTTTGCGCGATGATAGCATGGTATACCTCGTACCTGGCTTGCTTTGTTGAAAAATTTGATTTCTATTTAGAACTGGTTTGTCTATTTATTTTTAAATTGGGTTAGGTTTATCGGACAGGTGTAAAGCGAACTAAGCGTGTATTTTGCGTTCAACACATAGGTACCATGCCCACAGCAAGGTGTGAAAATTTTAATATCATCACAACACAGGTCCCCAAGATACAGACAGGTATGGAGATTTGGGGACCACCCGTCCAAAGTACCATCCATGAGTATTAAATTAGTTACAGAATCCATATATAAAGTTGAGTTGTAAGATTACATTTTTTTTTGTGCTGTAACAATGGACAAATAAGTTTCACTTTTATTTTTGTCCACGCTTAGAATAAATACGCATACTCGTAACTAGTAACGTAGTTAGTACAAGTGCAAAAAAAGGCAACTAATGTGTAGCCGTATGTACATTCATACAACTAACATCATTTATCTTAGGGCTTTTTACACTATCCGATTTGTAGGATCCTAACTAGGAACCTAGTTAGGAAGCAACCAAGCGGTCGGTACCATAAATCGGATCCACACTGTCCTAACTGCGATTACGTCATCCGATTTCCTAGTTAGGTTTCCTACAAATCGGATAGTGTAATAAGCCCTTTCTCGATGTTTTAACAGGACGGCGACTATTTAAAAAACATTGTAGTTTTACAATGACTTCAGTAGCCTTCGCAATTAACAATAGGACAATACAATACGCTAAAGCATGTCAATCGCAAGCTCGTCGTGTGTGACTAACCGACTAGTGAGGTTCGGAACGACTGATTGACCGTTAAATTCAATTGTTCCACTCGAAATATTCAAAATTGTTGACAGTTTCTATCTCGAACTGCAGACAATCTGCGGAACGTTTCGGAACTTCGTTTGCAATAGTAATATATTACTTCATTTGAAAATTCGAAGGGTGGGCCGTTTTTGGGGGACTGTCTCTATGTATTTTTTGACGTTCAAAAAGTGCTGATTCTCAGCCTAGTTTAATAAAGACTTTTGATTTTGATTTTGAATTATTGTAGTTAGTTTTTGCTGCTGATACCATAATAATGATTAAAAATAAACATAATCTCGGCTTGAAGGTTACCATTAAGATTACCAGATGTGAACTTCGGATTCGACAACAAAAACAAACCTTTTGAGTCTATACTACGTCATGAAACTACTGGTTTAAAGAATAGAATAGAATAGAATAGAAAAATATTTATTCAGCACAGACACAACAAGCGCACAGCAACCAAGAAAACAGAAGTAAAGCGTCAAGCGTCATCTTCACGGGCGAGAAAAGCTTGTGGATATTGGTTCAAGGAGTTTCTACCGACTTTGATGGCCCATATCCACAATTCTTTCGCCAGTATAAATGGAGCCTTAACGGTGGGTTATACCAAAGTACGGGAACTTTATGGCCGGTGCGGGCACTTGAACTGCATATTATTTGGTTACAGAGAAAGTATAAAAAATGTGTGTTCACCACACTCAAAAAGGTCTATTTTTCTCATCATCCCTGTAAGCAATCTACGTTTTACACGTTTTAAATAGCGATTTACAAAATATTAGTGTCATCTTTGTCTTTTTTCCATCAAGCACTTTTTTAATCACTTTTTGGTGTCCTTTTTGTTTCACTAGTCGTCGTTGAATTTTAAAGGAGTTAAACAAAGAGATTTAAAAGACTATAGAGCGGACATGCGAAGAAATGCCATAGAAAAACTTTGATCCCATGTTTCAGTAACGCCATCTAGAATAATATATGAATATTGGAGCGGCAGCACAGCGTACTAAAAAAACTCATAGACTTGTGTCCAGCAGGACACACTTTTTCGGACGAAAATTTTGTTCGTGATGTCCAGTCTATAGGTATTGAATGTCTTTGAGTTCAACACTCAATCGACCTTTACTCAACTAATAATCCTATCTCTTCTCTTCCAGGTGGTAGGCCACAGAGAAGGCCTAGAGATGATGGAGTCGGCTGATCCGCTAGTCCTGCTGGTGCTTCTGCCCACGATCCCGGTGACCCTCATCAGTGCCAAGATGTACAACTGGGAAGACTCAGTGCTACTATTCCTGAGGAAGTACTGCGCCAAGATACCGGCATTATCGTATGTATTGCCGTTTGGCAAGTGAGTATAGTGTTCTAGTTACTTTCTGGGAGACCAAAGGGTAATTTGACGTTCGTAGTCAAAACTGACTTACGAATCAGATCTTCCATCTATTAAATAAATATATTGAGGGTCGATGTGATCCCAGGTGCATGATAATCTCATGTACCATGTTATGCTATCAAGTGAGAGAGAGAGACGCATTTCGTATTATCTGTTGATAAGCGGGCGTGACCTCATAGAATACGGTTCGAGGTTAATTGACATCTTAGTATCGTAAGGGCAAATTTGTTCAGCAAAGAAAGTAGAAAACTCGATTAAATAGATAGATATAGATACTTATATTAGATATTATTACTTATATAGATATTTATGTAAAAAGTACACCAGAAACTGCTAACTCATCTTTTCTCCTCCACTATCAAGTCCATCCAAAGGTTGTCTGTAAGAGATCGCTTTTAGCGATAAGTCCGCCCATTGTGTCACCCTATGTAGCCCTTAAAGTTATAATTTGTAAGTTTTTATGGTGTACAATAAAGAGTATTCTATTCTAAAACTCTTTTCTATAGTGTCCTCCCGAAATTCGACTGTGTGTATATTCTCAGTGTCATAACCATTTCTCATTATTGTTTCCAGTGTGGAAGGCGACAGAGGCGCGATAGTCACTGGCCAAAACAACAACCACAATCAAAACAGCAGCCCACACTTATCCCCCACACGAATCTTCTGTTCAGCACTCCTACTACCGACCATATCCACCATCATAGGCAAAATCTTCTTCCGCTCCATACAAAACAACCTACACAGAACGATTCTAGGCGGCATCACGTACATCACCATAAAAGGAGCACTAAAAATCTACCACAAACAAATGCTGTACATCAGACATTCCAGTCGGAAGATTCTAGATTACACAGAATCGAATTTGAAACTGTATAGAAGTACCGCGACGTCAACTACCACTGATGCCATTTCAAGTACGCAGGACGACTCCGAACAAGTGGTTTAAAGTTATAGTCTACAAAAATGTACATATGTATAGTCAAGACTAAGTTTGTGTTGTAAGCGGGGTGGAGGCCGTTTTGGATGTAACTCTAAAGGTATAATTTTACATAGGGCCCATTAAAAGACGTATCTACTCTTAATTTTGACGCGAATGGCTCATGTCATAGTACGAATATTAGACAGTCAGCGAGTTTGAAAGGTAGGCCCAAGATAAAAATATGCCGACATAACAATATTAAGATTAGGCAGCTATACTACGCCCAATTAGGCCAGTTATGTTCACGTCCCATGAAAAGAGGAGCAACTTATTGCCCCCAACTGGTCACAGATCCGGATTTCGGGCTGGGGTGGTAGAAATTTGTGGCGTAAAAAGTGGTGGAAAAACCCAACCAGTGTGCCGGACACTTAAAACCGAGATAGACAAGGACACATTGATCTTATTATGTCCTTCAAAAGGTCAAGTAGGCACCGGTCCTTACATCCTACTTCTTTTGTTTCGTTTACGTTCAAACATCTGTATCCCAAGCACAAATTTCTTGCGGAAAGTTTACAAACAGTAATCAACAACAATTTGTATTAAATTAGCTTGATTACGAAATCAGTTTCTCATACGTAATGTAGAGGCGCTGTTAGAATCTTAGTACGAATTGTTTCTGATCAGTACCTATTCGAATACTTTCCGCAAGAAATTCGTACTTGGGGTACTGGGTACAAGCTCACCGGTTACGGGTGGGTAATACGCATCTGTCCTTTCTAAAGAACTTCACCCATAAAGTCGGTGTTTGCCCTTATATATTATATTATGCATCTTTATGTAAAGTAGTGTATTTATATCGACGGTGAAAATACAGTTATGTATTAGAAGTTTCTTATAAAAATACAATTTGCGCTAAATAAAACCCGGCTCTCCACCCACGCTGACGATGAAATAACGTCAACATTTACAAAGGAATGTTGAATAGAACATAATAATATTATTAATAAATTATTGTAAACACTTTGAACATATCCGTTAAACATAATATGAATGTTTACATCTATATGCTCACGCCTCCATGACACAATACTTGTTTTCATTACATTTTGTAACTTTTTGTACCATTTTGCTTACAGTTTTACTTTAACATTAGCTCCTAGACTATAAACAAAATACTGTTCGAATGTATGATCATTTAATGCTTGTGTGACAAATCATAAGAAATTGACCAAGGAGGAATATTTAACTAAGAAAACTGGCTTGGCCGATTCGCCACCATATTTGTTGTTATCTCGCGCACGGTGAAAGTACCTAATATACCTATTTGACTTATTTTTTTAAACCCGAAAAGGTGATTTACGCATCATTACTTTTACTATGGGACGAATATTGAAATCCTGAAAAAAATTGTTACATTTATCTTCGCGCAAGTCCTCAAAATGAATGGAGGAGCTGATTTTATAAAATGACGATCAAATATGGCGGTAAGTTTTGATATTCCCTAAAGGTTCGAATCACATTGTTTAAAGGACGTTTTTTTTTTGTTAGTTTATGATTTGTTGCCAAGCCTTGAATGAGTACATTTTTCAAGCTTACTGGGGCGTGTTTTAGGAATATGTAAAATTCTTGTAATACCTTTAGTTTACATCGAGTCTGCGTTTAATAGCCATATATTTTTTTATTAATATTAAGTTTTCAATGTACGGAGCTGCGACTAATGTTGAATAAACATTCAATTGCATAATGTAACATAATACTGGGAAATATTATATTGATCCACTAATACCTTTTTTGATTGTTTACTCAATGATCGTCATCCATTTAATTTTTTATTTTTTTTTTACAAACTAATGGACCGTTAGTTAAAGTTGCTCGCAGTCAACGAGCTTTATGTCGATACATCCTTTCAGGAAATCAATATGGAGTTTTTTTTAGGGGATCAATTAAATATAACCTTTAGAAATATGACAAGACGGATCATATTGACGAAACTTAGTTTTATTTTTAGTTTATTTTTATAATTACTTTTATATAATAAATATGTTCTCTTTGGGTATTGTTCAAAGGAAGATTTATTTTAAGACTACCAATCCGTTATCTGATGAGCATAAGATTTAAAAGAAATTAATTAAACTTTTGTTAAGTTGGTATTTGTTTTAATGTATTTTTTTCTACGACAAAACATCTATCTTGGTCGAACGATTTCTTTAAACAATGCTCGATAGAAAAATAACTATTAGAAAACTGTACTTGTCCTGTAGCTAGGTGAAAATTGATCTATCTTTTGTCATGATTAGGGATCTGATAATTTGATGCATAATTACTCAGATGTATATGTATTTTAGGTCCAATTTTCAACTTCTAACTTCTAAAAATAATCCATTTGAAGATAATATTTATCCCGGGATTCGGGGATCGCATATAATCAAATGAATAATTTACTTAATTTCAACTTCATGTAGGTAATTAAATAATGGTGTAAAATAAAACACTTACAGTTTTTATTTACCATTTAAATTAATTATCACGCCTTTTCTATACATAAAATAAACAGCAACAAATGTTGAACTTAACAATAAAAATGAAATGAAATTATATTTATATGATTTTATTCTGTGTAAATTTTTTAACAGCGTAGTAGACATTATTTTTCCATGGCAAATCTGTTTTCTAGTGAGTAGGTACACTACTTTAAACAATTCCTGATAATAGGGGGGTATTTTAAAACAAAAGTCTATTCGATACTTATCTAACACCTGAACGTTATGTAGCTGAATATTCATCAGATTATTTGATCTCTGATCATGGTCCATTAACAGTCCTAAAGCGTGCCAAATTCTGTTTTATTTTAATGGCATTTTTGCCTAAAATTTTAGCTTAAAAATTACCTACCTAGTACCTACTTTTACATGTAAATAATATAGATAAAGTAAATTCATTTATATACTACGCGATGTGATTGGGAATTTAAAGTTAAAAGATTTTAAAATAAAATGTTATAGTAATTAAATATTAATTGTAAAATGTTTCGATTATTATTAAAAACGGGGATTAAATAATGGAGTGCCTTGATGCAATTTAAATGTATGGTTTGTAAATACATGGCTAAGTTAAATGTCTGTACTTACTTATTCACTACTGTAAAGATTCATTTAATTTGACCTTGTATAATGATTTTCATTTAATTCTTCGTAGCTCCTTATTAATTTATAAGGTTCTTAAGGCCAAATTATTCGTTGATGGCTCTCCAATTAAATGTTTAGTCATATAATGCTATATAAAACGATTGTATGTGTTAACATATTCTATTTTAAAAATGTTATTCTATCCGTGCATATGGCCCGCGTGTAACGAAAGAATCTGAGGGAAATATTTAAAACTTTTTTCATCTTTAAATAGGGATATAAAATGCGTTTTTGTTGCTCATAGGACTATTACCAACGAAAAAGTCTGCCTATAGTTACCACTCAACAGCGACGAAGGTTTTGCCTAATTGATTCGACTAATACAATTTAGTCGATTTTTGTTTGACTCAAAATCGATTATCGATTTGATCAGTACAATTTCGAAATATGTTTCGATAAAGAATGTATAATCTCTACCTATCTATGGTCTCTGAATACTTGCCTACAAAAGTAAAAAAAAAAAATAGTTTATTCATTTGCTAACGTGTCAACTTAATTGCATAAATTCAATCATGGAAATCAAAATCGTATAGTTTATTTTACAAATATTTTGGTTTATGATGTTAGTTTTTTATGTTTTTGCTTACTTGAGCTCAAAACGTGATTTGAATAAAATCAGGGCTTTTCAACAAACAATTGAGAAATTCCTTGGCTCGGCAAGCACTTGTAGCCGTTGGTCTTTGCTGTATTTCGTAGGTACTTGACAGTTGATACGGGCAGCCCGAAAGTCATATTACCAGGCGCACCAAGGGGTATTAATAAACATTTATTAACACCTCTAGGTTTTCACATTAAGCGACCTCTTAGAGTCACGAGGAATTGTTTCAAGCCAGTGAGAAAACGTGCATTACAGAAAGCATACTTACGCATAAAACAAGGAACCCACGTCATGTGACTCTTATGCCTTTGCAATAAGGTCCAAATCTAAGTGGTTGACGGAAATTCGTGAAATACAACATTTCTACTTCCCCCAAGTTGTTAGTAAACAGTACAGTTATCGCTCAAGTAGCCACAAGAGTTCGTTTTGCTGGCCTTTTGTATACCTGGCGCGAACCTCCATATAGTTTTGTATAAACGCTTCCTATAATTTGGAAAACCTAGCTATTATTTTTTCTACCTATTGTACATTTTAAACAGATTAAAATAATATTTTTTATTGAGTCTCAATTTGTTGTTTTCTTTTTATCCACAGTTAGTACCTACCTATTCCTTTTCAAATTTCCAAATTCGCTACGAATTGAAGGGATTTGAAGTTAATGCTATGAATGTTGCAGACATTATTTACAGAGCTTCTAGCCGCAGAGAAATGTATAATAAAACGCATTTAACTCGCGCTTATATCCGGATAAGGCCTCAGGAGTTACTTAGCAAAAAGTCTGGGTTCGATTCTCGAGTCAGCAAAGGTGAACTGGGTTTTGCCATTTGGAATTTCTTAGTAGCAGCCCGAAGTGCAGCATTTTGGCTAGTCGATGGCAATTGGATCGCCCTTTATTACATAGCATCTTAGTTTATATCATGCACATTATTAAAGAGTATTCTATTTTAAATAGATTTTGTGGGACAAAACCTTATTACAAAGTATGTCTTAAGCTAATTATCTAGTGCACCGTGCTAGCGCGCTTAGATGCGATAGCTAGATACATACGCGGCTGCGAAGCGCTCTACTTACCTACAACTTATTTATATTTTATATAATCTTTAGTCATTTGTTTGTTAAAGCGCTAAACAAATGTATGAATCAGCAATAATAAATAGATGGCTATAAACAAACAAACGGAGACGTGGTAGACCCAATAAGAGGTGGAGTGACGACATAGTAGGCTCAATAGTAAAAACAGGAAGCAGACTAGCTAGGTACCTACTTAACAAGTTGGAAATAGATGGGGGAGGCCATTTTATTATATCTCAGCGGGAGGCTTTTACCGCACTAGGCGGTCCTGATAACGAAAGCTGAATTGATTCTTTCTTCAATTGGCTATTCCAGACTTTGCCCTGCATCGTCAGACTCGCATAGTAAATGAATATGATTATGTCTGGACTTTAAAAGAGACCATGACCCCGGAGTTTCTTTCGGCATTTCTTCTCAGGGATCAGTCACTTTGGAAATGCCATTTAGTTTAGTTTAAAAAAAAGACATGTAAAAGTATCTGAGAAGATCTACTTACAGAAAAAAAAAAAAAAAAAAAAAAAAAAAAAAAAGAAACGTTTATAATAGAATAAAATCAATAATTAATCTATTTGGAATCATTTTTATATGTTTAACTTATTAATGTAAATGTGTATTCTAAGGAATCAATAAAAAGCTTCATTACTATGATTATGTTTTATTATATCACGGAACCTTTGGGTTCCGGACTTTTGGAAGGCGTACGTGGGGCCGAAGCCAACTCGTAGAGGCCCATTGTCATCCGATTATTATTATTATAACAGTTCAAATGGGCAACGTGTGACTGACATTTGTTAAACCACCATCAGGGATTTTTCAGACAGAATAAATCTTCGCTAGGTGCTGTATTTGTTTGTCACACATTAGACAAATTCTGATTTTCGACGACAAATTACGACTAATTAGATACCTTATTGGTGAGGTTCTTCTGAAAGGTCAGGTGCGTAGTAGGTACTCGCAACCGCTGTGTGTATGACAACATGCATGGAATGTAACTATGTGCATCGGCTAGACAAGACAGGTCTACTCTCTGTGTGGTTTTGTCGTCATAAGACTACCTCAGACACCGATCAGCATGTTCCGCACATGAACCGATCAAGATTGTGACTTGACTTCAAAAGAGACTTAGCCTCGTGTAGTGCAAAACTAACCATTAAGTCAAAATCAAGGCCAAGGCCAATCAAAGGCCATCCACAGAATAGAGTTCGTTTCTCCCCGGGGGGTGTTGTTCTAGGGGGATACCAAAATTTCATTAGTTTTTGTCTAGGACGTCCCGTTTCTGAGATATTTACTGAAAAAGGGAATTTCTGATGCCAGCAAAAATTGCTCTCTAATAGGACGCAGCTTCGTCGGCTCCATATTTTGGCGACCTGTGATGTTGTCCTTGCTGAAAAACATGGGTTCTGCGACATCTAATTAGGGTTGCTCCAGACAGTTGGCTGAATTTTTCATGAATTAAAAAAATACGTGTAACGTGAGAATGCGGCTGCCTCATTAATCCTGTGATCGCAATTGCTATGTGTGTGTCAGCATGGTTACCACATGAGCCGATCAAGATTGTGACTTGACTTCAAAAGAGACTTAGCCTCGTGTATTGTAAAACTAACCATTAAGTCAAAATCAAGGCCAAGGCCAATCAAAGGCCATCCACAAAATAGAGTTCGTTTCTCCCCGGGGGGTGTTGTTCTAGGGGGATACCAAAATTTCATTAATTTTTGCCTAGGACGTCCCGTTTCCGAGATATTTACTGAAAAAGGGAATTTCTGATGCCAGCAAAAATTGCTCTCTAATAGGACGCAGCTTCGTCGGCTCCATATTTTGGCGACCTGTGATGTTGTCCTTGCTGAAAAACATGGGTCCTGCGACATCTAGTTAGGGTTGTTCCAGACAGTTTGCTGAATTTTTCATGAAATACAAAAATACGTGTAACGTGAGAATGCGGCTGCCTCATTAATCCTGTGATCGCAATAGCTGTGTGTGTCAGCATGGTTACCACACGAGCCGATCAAGATTGTGACTTGACTTCAAAAGAGACTTAGGCCGATATTCTAAGTCCTAGCCTCGAAACTTCCTCGACCTCGACTCAACTGAAGTTACCTTAAGGATTTCCTCGACGAATCCTCGAAATTGGTATTCTTAGTCAAAACTCGGTCTTGTCGTGAGGTAATCTTGAGGGTCCTCGAGTAAGGTTGAGTCAAGGTTGAGTCGAGGGAAAACGTCATTAAATACGTCATTGAATCATAGATTCATGTTTTTTTTTTGTCTATGGTCACTCAAAAGCTGTCAGATTGCTGTTTTTTTACATGCTCTGTGGTTTTTTTTATCTGTGTCGCGAAATAATTATGCACGGATACAAGAGAGGGAAGAAGAACTGCACAGACAAATAGTTGAGGAAAAGCAGTGGCTGTTAAAAGCAGCTGAGGAAATTTATAAAAAAACAGTAATAGAGCGAAAAAGTGCAGAAGAGGTTCTGCGCTGCAACCAAATTAAAAGAGAGGAAGCAGAGTTATTATTAAAAAAATGAAAATAATTGTTGTTTTTGGTGTTAATATACAATAATCAATCAATCATTTGTTTTCATTGGACTTAAAACTCCCTATTTACTATATAAAAGAGAAGTATTGTATTTGTTTGTTGTAAAACCACACAATTAAACAAACAAGATAGAGTATGATGAACTTTTATTATGAAGTATGGATGATAGCATAAATAATATTGAATCTTTTAATTTTAATCTAAAGACAAAATGTAAGCAATTATATCGAAAAATAAAATTAAAAAGCATAATTTTTCTTTTAGAAATGTCTTCCAATAAACGCAGCCCTTATTAAACTACCTCGTTCAGTGGCATTTACAGGTGGTACTGGTACCTCTTGTACATCTTCAATAGGCTCAGCTATGACATCTTCATGGGTTAGCAAAGAGACATTGTGGAGGACTGCACAGGCAACAATTATATTGCAAGTGTTAACTAAATTATTCTGAAGCTTTCTGCTTAAACAAGCAAACCGCCTCTTCCAAACTCCATTCACTCTTTCTATAATATTTCTAGTCCTTATGTGAGCTCTATTATATCTTATTTCTGACTGGGTTTGTGGATTTATAACTGGTGTAAACATATATGAAGTCTGCGCATATCCACTGTCCCCTATTAATATGCCTGAGACTTCACCATCTTCAAATCTCATGCAACATCTGCTGTTAATAAATATACGTGAGTCGTGTACTGATCCCGGCCAACGTGCTACAATATCATAAATTTCCATGTCAGGTCCACAAATTAATTGCACATTAATTGAAAACCAACCTTTTCGATTACGAAATACTTCGCCATTCCGTCTATCGGGGTTTTTGATGGGAATGTGTGTACAATCTATGCACCCTAATACACCCGGAAATCCTGCTACCCGACAGAATTTTTGTTTCACTTCTGGTTGCTCAATAGATGTGGGGAATTTTATAAATTGTCTTATTTTAAGAGCAATGGTCTCTGATATTTTAGCCACAATTTTCGACGTTACGGATTGACTTATTTTGTGCAAATCTCCACATACAATCTGCAAAGTAAAATCAAAAGTTACTTAAATAATCATAATTGAAAAATAAAGAAATAATGGTTTTCTAAACGTTTATAGGCAAACAACAAGGTTTTACTTACTTGAAAATTTCCAGTAGCATAAAATCTTAACGCAATTAACAACTGAATTAAAGGTGGAATGGGCAGTCCTCTGTTACTGGACATAGCTCTGTTATCGAACACAAGTGGTAACAACATATTCAACACAGTTTCTTTCCTAAATCGATAGCGTCTTTGGAATTCTACAATGTCATAAAATTCTATGGGGTTTTCTGCATCTCGTAAATAACGTCTTTCGGGATAATCGTACGGATTATCATACAGATAATTCAGAAACCTTTGGAGATCCATTGAACACACTATTCAAATAGAATAATCAGCTTTGGTACTTTGTTTATCGAGCGGGGGTGAAAGAGTAGAGTAAACAATGCGCTTAATGTAGTAAATCTTCCTTGAGTGTTCCTTAAGGTACATCCCGACGTACCTTGAGTTTGACAGTTGTTTCCTTACCTCGACTGAGGGAAAATGTCGAGTGACGCAAAGTGGAGGAGATTTTTTGTAACTATGAATACCGATTTCCTTGAATGAGGTTGAGTGGAGTCGAGGAAGTTTCGAGGACACGTCTTAGAATATCGGCCTTAGCCTCGTGTAGTGTAAAACTAACCACTAAGTCAAAATCAAGGCCAAGGCCAATCAAAGGCCATCCACAAAATAGAGTTCGTTTCTCCCCGGGGGGTGTTGTTCTAGGGGGATACCAAAATTTCATTAGTTTTTGCCTAGGACGTCCCGTTTCCGAGATATTTACTGAAAATGGGAATTTCTGATGCCAGCAAAAATTGCTCTCTAATAGGACGCAGCTTCGTCGGCTCCATATTTTGGCGACCTGTGATGTTGTCCTTGCTGTAAAACATGGGTCCTGCGACATCTAGTTAGGGTTGCACAAGTTCAGTTGGCTGAATTTTTCATGAAATACAAAAATACGTGTAACGTGAGAATGCGGCTGCCTCATTAATCCTGTGATCGCAATAGCTGTGTGTGTCAGCATGGTTACCACACGAGCCGATCAAGATTGTGACTTGACTTCAAAAGAGACTTAGCCTCGTGTAGTGTAAAACTAACCACTAAGTCAAAATCAAGGCCAAGGCCAATCAAAGGCCATCCACAAAATAGAGTTTGTTTCTCCCCGGGGGGTGTTGTTCTAGGGGGATACCAAAATTTCATTAGTTTTTGCCTAGGACGTCCCGTTTCCGAGATATTTACTGAAAAAGGGAATTTCTGATGCCAGCAAAAATTGCTCTCTAATAGGACGCAGCTTCGTCGGCTCCATATTTTGGCGACCTGTGATGTTGTCCTTGCTGAAAAACATGGGTCCTGCGACATCTAGTTAGGGTTGTTCCAGACAGTTTGCTGAATTTTTCATGAAATACAAAAATACGTGTAACGTGAGAATGCGGCTGCCTCATTAATCCTGTGATCGCAATAGCTGTGTGTGTCAGCATGGTTACCACACGAGCCGATCAAGATTGTGACTTGACTTCAAAAGAGACTTAGCCTCGTGTAGTGTAAAACTAACCACTAAGTCAAAATCAAGGCCAAGGCCAATCAAAGGCCATCCACAAAATAGAGTTCGTTTCTCCCCGGGGGGTGTTGTTCTAGGGGGATACCAAAATTTCATTAGTTTTTGCCTAGGACGTCCCGTTTCCGAGATATTTACTGAAAAAGGGAATTTCTGATGCCAGCAAAAATTGCTCTCTAATAGGACGCAGCTTCTTCGGCTCCATATTTTGGCGACCTGTGATGTTGTCCCTGCTGAAAAACATGGGTCCTGCGACATCTAGTTAGGGTTGTTCCAGACAGTTGGCTGAACTTTTCATGAAATACAAAATACGTGTAACGTGAGAATGCGGCTGCCTCATTAATCCTGTGGTCGCTATTGCTATGTGTGTGTCAGCATGGTTACCACATGACCCGATCAAGATTGTGACTAGACTTCAAAAAAGACTTAGCCTCGTGTAGTGTAAAACTAACCATTAAGTCAAAATCAAGGCCAAGGCCAATCAAAGGCCATCCACAAAATAGAGTTCGTTTCTCCCCGGGGGGTGTTGTTCTAGGGGGATACCAAAATTTCATTAGTTTTTGCCTAGGACGTCCCGTTTCCGAGATATTTACTGAAAATGGGAATTTCTGATGCCAGCAAAAATTGCTCTCTAATAGGACGCAGCTTCTTCGGCTCCATATTTTGGCGACCTGTGATGTTGTCCTTGCTGAAAAACATGGGTCCTGCGACATCTAGTTAGGGTTGCACAAGTTCAGTTGGCTGAATTTTTCATGAAATACAAAAATACGTGTAACGTGAGAATGCGGCTGCCTCATTAATCCTGTGATCGCAATAGCTGTGTGTGTCAGCATGGTTACCACACGAGCCGATCAAGATTGTGACTTGACTTCAAAAGAGACTTAGCCTCGTGTAGTGTAAAACTAACCACTAAGTCAAAATCAAGGCCAAGGCCAATCAAAGGCCATCCACAAAATAGAGTTTGTTTCTCCCCGGGGGGTGTTGTTCTAGGGGGATACCAAAATTTCATTAGTTTTTGCCTAGGACGTCCCGTTTCCGAGATATTTACTGAAAAAGGGAATTTCTGATGCCAGCAAAAATTGCTCTCTAATAGGACGCAGCTTCGTCGGCTCCATATTTTGGCGATCTGTGATGTTGTCCTTGCTGAAAAACATGGGTCCTGCCTGCGACATCTAGTTAGGGTTGTTCCAGACAGTTTGCTGAATTTTTCATTAAATACAAAAATACGTGTAACGTGAGAATGCGGCTGCCTCATTAATCCTGTGATCGCAATAGCTGTGTGTGTCAGCATGGTTACCACACGAGCCGATCAAGATTGTGACTTGACTTCAAAAGAGACTTAGCCTCGTGTAGTGTAAAACTAACCACTAAGTCAAAATCAAGGCCAAGGCCAATCAAAGGCCATCCACAAAATAGAGTTCGTTTCTCCCCGGGGGGTGTTGTTCTAGGGGGATACCAAAATTTCATTAGTTTTTGCCTAGGACGTCCCGTTTCCGAGATATTTACTGAAAAAGGGAATTTCTGATGCCAGCAAAAATTGCTCTCTAATAGGACGCAGCTTCTTCGGCTCCATATTTTGGCGACCTGTGATGTTGTCCCTGCTGAAAAACATGGGTCCTGCGACATCTAGTTAGGGTTGTTCCAGACAGTTGGCTGAACTTTTCATGAAATACAAAAATACGTGTAACGTGAGAATGCGGCTGCCTCATTAATCCTGTGGTCGCTATTGCTATGTGTGTGTCAGCATGGTTACCACATGACCCGATCAAGATTGTGACTAGACTTCAAAAAAGACTTAGCCTCGTGTAGTGTAAAACTAACCATTAAGTCAAAATCAAGGCCAAGGCCAATCAAAGGCCATCCACAAAATAGAGTTCGTTTCTCCCCGGGGGGTGTTGTTCTAGGGGGATACCAAAATTTCATTAGTTTTTGCCTAGGACGTCCCGTTTCAGAGATGTTTACTGAAAAAGGGAATTTCTGATACCAGCAAAAATTGCTCTCTAATAGGACGCAGCTTCTTCGGCTCCATATTTTGGCGACCTGTGATGTTGTCCTTGCTGAAAAACATGGGCCCTGCGACATCTAGTTAGGGTTGTTCCAGACAGTTGGCTGAATTTTTCATGAAATACAAAAATACGTGTAACGTGAGAATGCGGCTGCCTCATTAATCCTGTGGTCGCTATTGCTATGTGTGTGTCAGCATGGTTACCACATGACCCGATCAAGATTGTGACTAGACTTCAAAAAAGACTTAGCCTCGTGTAGTGTAAAACTAACCATTAAGTAAAAATCAAGGCCAAGGCCAATCAAAGGCCATCCACAAAATAGAGTTCGTTTCTCCCCGGGGGGTGTTGTTCTAGGGGGATACCAAAATTTCATTAGTTTTTGCCTAGGACGTCCCGTTTCTGAGATATTTACTGAAAAAGGGAATTTCTGATGCCAGCAAAAATTGCTCTCTAATAGGACGCAGCTTCGTCGGCTCCATATTTTGGCGATCTGTGATGTTGTCCTTGCTGAAAAACATGGGTCCTGCGACATCTAGTTAGGGTTGTTCCAGACAGTTTGCTGAATTTTTCATTAAATACAAAAATACGTGTAACGTGAGAATGCGGCTGCCTCATTAATCCTGTGATCGCAATAGCTGTGTGTGTCAGCATGGTTACCACACGAGCCGATCAAGATTGTGACTTGACTTCAAAAGAGACTTAGCCTCGTGTAGTGTAAAACTAACCACTAAGTCAAAATCAAGGCCAAGGCCAATCAAAGGCCATCCACAAAATAGAGTTCGTTTCTCCCCGGGGGGTGTTGTTCTAGGGGGATACCAAAATTTCATTAGTTTTTGCCTAGGACGTCCCGTTTCCGAGATATTTACTGAAAAAGGGAATTTCTGATGCCAGCAAAAATTGCTCTCTAATAGGACGCAGCTTCTTCGGCTCCATATTTTGGCGACCTGTGATGTTGTCCCTGCTGAAAAACATGGGTCCTGCGACATCTAGTTAGGGTTGTTCCAGACAGTTGGCTGAACTTTTCATGAAATACAAAAATACGTGTAACGTGAGAATGCGGCTGCCTCATTAATCCTGTGGTCGCTATTGCTATGTGTGTGTCAGCATGGTTACCACATGACCCGATCAAGATTGTGACTAGACTTCAAAAAGGACTTAGCCTCGTGTAGTGTAAAACTAACCATTAAGTCAAAATCAAGGCCAAGGCCAATCAAAGGCCATCCACAAAATAGAGTTCGTTTCTCCCCGGGGGGTGTTGTTCTAGGGGGATACCAAAATTTCATTAGTTTTTGCCTAGGACGTCCCGTTTCTGAGATATTTACTGAAAATGGGAATTTCTGATGCCAGCAAAAATTGCTCTCTAATAGGACGCAGCTTCTTCGGCTCCATATTTTGGCGACCTGTGATGTTGTCCTTGCTGAAAAACATGGGCCCTGCGACATCTAGTTAGGGTTGTTCCAGACAGTTGGCTGAATTTTTCATGAAATACAAAAATACGTGTAACGTGAGAATGCGGCTGCCTCATTAATCCTGTGGTCGCTATTGCTATGTGTGTGTCAGCATGGTTACCACATGACCCGATCAAGATTGTGACTAGACTTCAAAAAAGACTTAGCCTCGTGTAGTGTAAAACTAACCATTAAGTCAAAATCAAGGCCAAGGCCAATCAAAGGCCATCCACAAAATAGAGTTCGTTTCTCCCCGGGGGGTGTTGTTCTAGGGGGATACCAAAATTTCATTAGTTTTTGCCTAGGACGTCCCGTTTCCGAGATATTTACTGAAAAAGGGAATTTCTGATGCCAGCAAAAATTGCTCTCTAATAGGACGCAGCTTCTTCGGCTCCATATTTTGGCGACCTGTGATGTTGTCCCTGCTGAAAAACATGGGTCCTGCGACATCTAGTTAGGGTTGTTCCAGACAGTTGGCTGAACTTTTCATGAAATACAAAAATACGTGTAACGTGAGAATGCGGCTGCCTCATTAATCCTGTGGTCGCTATTGCTATGTGTGTGTCAGCATGGTTACCACATGACCCGATCAAGATTGTGACTAGACTTCAAAAAAGACTTAGCCTCGTGTAGTGTAAAACTAACCATTAAGTCAAAATCAAGGCCAAGGCCAATCAAAGGCCATCCACAAAATAGAGTTCGTTTCTCCCCGGGGGGTGTTGTTCTAGGGGGATACCAAAATTTCATTAGTTTTTGCCTAGGACGTCCCGTTTCTGAGATATTTACTGAAAATGGGAATTTCTGATGCCAGCAAAAATTGCTCTCTAATAGGACGCAGCTTCTTCGGCTCCATATTTTGGCGACCTGTGATGTTGTCCTTGCTGAAAAACATGGGCCCTGCGACATCTAGTTAGGGTTGTTCCAGACAGTTGGCTGAATTTTTCATGAAATACAAAAATACGTGTAACGTGAGAATGCGGCTGCCTCATTAATCCTGTGGTCGCTATTGCTATGTGTGTGTCAGCATGGTTACCACATGACCCGATCAAGATTGTGACTAGACTTCAAAAAAGACTTAGCCTCGTGTAGTGTAAAACTAACCATTAAGTCAAAATCAAGGCCAAGGCCAATCAAAGGCCATCCACAAAATAGAGTTCGTTTCTCCCCGGGGGGTGTTGTTCTAGGGGGATACCAAAATTTCATTAGTTTTTGCCTAGGACGTCCCGTTTCTGAGATATTTACTGAAAAAGGGAATTTCTGATGCCAGCAAAAATTGCTCTCTAATAGGACGCAGCTTCTTCGGCTCCATATTTTGGCGACCTGTGATGTTGTCCTTGCTGAAAAACATGGGCCCTGCGACATCTAGTTAGGGTTGTTCCAGACAGTTGGCTGAATTTTTCATGAAATACAAAAATACGTGTAACGTGAGAATGCGGCTGCCTCATTAATCCTGTGGTCGCTATTGCTATGTGTGTGTCAGCATGGTTACCACATGACCCGATCAAGATTGTGACTAGACTTCAAAAAAGACTTAGCCTCGTGTAGTGTAAAACTAACCATTAAGTCAAAATCAAGGCCAAGGCCAATCAAAGGCCATCCACAAAATAGAGTTCGTTTCTCCCCGGGGGGTGTTGTTCTAGGGGGATACCAAAATTTCATTAGTTTTTGCCTAGGACGTCCCGTTTCTGAGATATTTACTGAAAAAGGGAATTTCTGATGCCAGCAAAAATTGCTCTCTAATAGCACGCAGCTTCGTCGGCTCCATATTTTGGCGACCTGTGATGTTGTCCTTGCTGAAAAACATGGGTCCTGCGACATCTAGTTAGGGTTGCACAAGTTCAGTTGGCTGAATTTTTCATGAATTAAAAAAATACGTGTAACGTGAGAATGCGGCTGCCTCATTAATCCTGTGATCGCAATTGCTATGTGTGTGTCAGCATGGTTACCACATGAGCCGATCAAGATTGTGACTTGACTTCAAAAGAGACTTAGCCTCGTGTATTGTAAAACTAACCATTAAGTCAAAATCAAGGCCAAGGCCAATCAAAGGCCATCCACAAAATAGAGTTCGTTTCTCCCCGGGGGGTGTTGTCCTAGGGGGATACCAAAATTTCATTAGTTTTTGCCTAGGACGTCCCGTTTCTGAGATATTTACTGAAAAAGGGAATTTCTGATGCCAGCAAAAATTGCTCTCTAATAGGACGCAGCTTCGTCGGCTCCATATTTTGGCGATCTGTGATGTTGTCCTTGCTGAAAAACATGGGTCCTGCCTGCGACATCTAGTTAGGGTTGTTCCAGACAGTTTGCTGAATTTTTCATTAAATACAAAAATACGTGTAACGTGAGAATGCGGCTGCCTCATTAATCCTGTGATCGCAATAGCTGTGTGTGTCAGCATGGTTACCACACGAGCCGATCAAGATTGTGACTTGACTTCAAAAGAGACTTAGCCTCGTGTAGTGTAAAACTAACCACTAAGTCAAAATCAAGGCCAAGGCCAATCAAAGGCCATCCACAAAATAGAGTTCGTTTCTCCCCGGGGGGTGTTGTTCTAGGGGGATACCAAAATTTCATTAGTTTTTGCCTAGGACGTCCCGTTTCCGAGATATTTACTGAAAAAGGGAATTTCTGATGCCAGCAAAAATTGCTCTCTAATAGGACGCAGCTTCTTCGGCTCCATATTTTGGCGACCTGTGATGTTGTCCCTGCTGAAAAACATGGGTCCTGCGACATCTAGTTAGGGTTGTTCCAGACAGTTGGCTGAACTTTTCATGAAATACAAAAATACGTGTAACGTGAGAATCCGGCTGCCTCATTAATCCTGTGGTCGCTATTGCTATGTGTGTGTCAGCATGGTTACCACATGACCCGATCAAGATTGTGACTAGACTTCAAAAAAGACTTAGCCTCGTGTAGTGTAAAACTAACCATTAAGTCAAAATCAAGGCCAAGGCCAATCAAAGGCCATCCACAAAATAGAGTTCGTTTCTCCCCGGGGGGTGTTGTTCTAGGGGGATACCAAAATTTCATTAGTTTTTGCCTAGGACGTCCCGTTTCAGAGATGTTTACTGAAAAAGGGAATTTCTGATACCAGCAAAAATTGCTCTCTAATAGGACGCAGCTTCTTCGGCTCCATATTTTGGCGACCTGTGATGTTGTCCTTGCTGAAAAACATGGGCCCTGCGACATCTAGTTAGGGTTGTTCCAGACAGTTGGCTGAATTTTTCATGAAATACAAAAATACGTGTAACGTGAGAATGCGGCTGCCTCATTAATCCTGTGGTCGCTATTGCTATGTGTGTGTCAGCATGGTTACCACATGACCCGATCAAGATTGTGACTAGACTTCAAAAAAGACTTAGCCTCGTGTAGTGTAAAACTAACCATTAAGTCAAAATCAAGGCCAAGGCCAATCAAAGGCCATCCACAAAATAGAGTTCGTTTCTCCCCGGGGCGTGTTGTTCTAGGGGGATACCAAAATTTCATTAGTTTTTGCCTAGGACGTCCCGTTTCTGAGATATTTACTGAAAAAGGGAATTTCTGATGCCAGCAAAAATTGCTCTCTAATAGGACGCAGCTTCGTCGGCTCCATATTTTGGCGATCTGTGATGTTGTCCTTGCTGAAAAACATGGGTCCTGCGACATCTAGTTAGGGTTGTTCCAGACAGTTTGCTGAATTTTTCATTAAATACAAAAATACGTGTAACGTGAGAATGCGGCTGCCTCATTAATCCTGTGATCGCAATAGCTGTGTGTGTCAGCATGGTTACCACACGAGCCGATCAAGATTGTGACTTGACTTCAAAAGAGACTTAGCCTCGTGTAGTGTAAAACTAACCACTAAGTCAAAATCAAGGCCAAGGCCAATCAAAGGCCATCCACAAAATAGAGTTCGTTTCTCCCCGGGGGGTGTTGTTCTAGGGGGATACCAAAATTTCATTAGTTTTTGCCTAGGACGTCCCGTTTCCGAGATATTTACTGAAAAAGGGAATTTCTGATGCCAGCAAAAATTGCTCTCTAATAGGACGCAGCTTCTTCGGCTCCATATTTTGGCGACCTGTGATGTTGTCCCTGCTGAAAAACATGGGTCCGGCGACATCTAGTTAGGGTTGTTCCAGACAGTTGGCTGAACTTTTCATGAAATACAAAAATACGTGTAACGTGAGAATGCGGCTGCCTCATTAATCCTGTGGTCGCTATTGCTATGTGTGTGTCAGCATGGTTACCACATGACCCGATCAAGATTGTGACTAGACTTCAAAAAAGACTTAGCCTCGTGTAGTGTAAAACTAACCATTAAGTTAAAATCAAGGCCAAGGCCAATCAAAGGCCATCCACAAAATAGAGTTCGTTTCTCCCCGGGGGGTGTTGTTCTAGGGGGATACCAAAATTTCATTAGTTTTTGCCTAGGACGTCCCGTTTCTGAGATATTTACTGAAAATGGGAATTTCTGATGCCAGCAAAAATTGCTCTCTAATAGGACGCAGCTTCTTCGGCTCCATATTTTGGCGACCTGTGATGTTGTCCTTGCTGAAAAACATGGGCCCTGCGACATCTAGTTAGGGTTGTTCCAGACAGTTGGCTGAATTTTTCATGAAATACAAAAATACGTGTAACGTGAGAATGCGGCTGCCTCATTAATCCTGTGGTCGCTATTGCTATGTGTGTGTCAGCATGGTTACCACATGACCCGATCAAGATTGTGACTAGACTTCAAAAAAGACTTAGCCTCGTGTAGTGTAAAACTAACCATTAAGTCAAAATCAAGGCCAAGGCCAATCAAAGGCCATCCACAAAATAGAGTTCGTTTCTCCCCGGGGGGTGTTGTTCTAGGGGGATACCAAAATTTCATTAGTTTTTGCCTAGGACGTCCCGTTTCTGAGATATTTACTGAAAAAGGGAATTTCTGATGCCAGCAAAAATTGCTCTCTAATAGGACGCAGCTTCTTCGGCTCCATATTTTGGCGACCTGTGATGTTGTCCTTGCTGAAAAACATGGGCCCTGCGACATCTAGTTAGGGTTGTTCCAGACAGTTGGCTGAATTTTTCATGAAATACAAAAATACGTGTAACGTGAGAATGCGGCTGCCTCATTAATCCTGTGGTCGCTATTGCTATGTGTGTGTCAGCATGGTTACCACATGACCCGATCAAGATTGTGACTAGACTTCAAAAAAGACTTAGCCTCGTGTAGTGTAAAACTAACCACTAAGTCAAAATCAAGGCCAAGGCCAATCAAAGGCCATCCACAAAATAGAGTTCGTTTCTCCCCGGGGGGTGTTGTTCTAGGGGGATACCAAAATTTCATTAGTTTTTGCCTAGGACGTCCCGTTTCCGAGATATTTACTGAAAAAGGGAATTTCTGATGCCAGCAAAAATTGCTCTCTAATAGGACGCAGCTTCTTCGGCTCCATATTTTGGCGACCTGTGATGTTGTCCCTGCTGAAAAACATGGGTCCTGCGACATCTAGTTAGGGTTGTTCCAGACAGTTGGCTGAACTTTTCATGAAATACAAAAATACGTGTAACGTGAGAATGCGGCTGCCTCATTAATCCTGTGGTCGCTATTGCTATGTGTGTGTCAGCATGGTTACCACATGACCCGATCAAGATTGTGACTAGACTTCAAAAAAGACTTAGCCTCGTGTAGTGTAAAACTAACCATTAAGTCAAAATCAAGGCCAAGGCCAATCAAAGGCCATCCACAAAATAGAGTTCGTTTCTCCCCGGGGGGTGTTGTTCTAGGGGGATACCAAAATTTCATTAGTTTTTGCCTAGGACGTCCCGTTTCTGAGATATTTACTGAAAATGGGAATTTCTGATGCCAGCAAAAATTGCTCTCTAATAGGACGCAGCTTCTTCGGCTCCATATTTTGGCGACCTGTGATGTTGTCCTTGCTGAAAAACATGGGCCCTGCGACATCTAGTTAGGGTTGTTCCAGACAGTTGGCTGAATTTTTCATGAAATACAAAAATACGTGTAACGTGAGAATGCGGCTGCCTCATTAATCCTGTGGTCGCTATTGCTATGTGTGTGTCAGCATGGTTACCACATGACCCGATCAAGATTGTGACTAGACTTCAAAAAAAGACTTAGCCTCGTGTAGTGTAAAACTAACCATTAAGTCAAAATCAAGGCCAAGGCCAATCAAAGGCCATCCACAAAATAGAGTTCGTTTCTCCCCGGGGGGTGTTGTTCTAGGGGGATACCAAAATTTCATTAGTTTTTGCCTAGGACGTCCCGTTTCTGAGATATTTACTGAAAAAGGGAATTTCTGATGCCAGCAAAAATTGCTCTCTAATAGGACGCAGCTTCTTCGGCTCCATATTTTGGCGACCTGTGATGTTGTCCTTGCTGAAAAACATGGGCCCTGCGACATCTAGTTAGGGTTGTTCCAGACAGTTGGCTGAATTTTTCATGAAATACAAAAATACGTGTAACGTGAGAATGCGGCTGCCTCATTAATCCTGTGGTCGCTATTGCTATGTGTGTGTCAGCATGGTTACCACATGACCCGATCAAGATTGTGACTAGACTTCAAAAAAGACTTAGCCTCGTGTAGTGTAAAACTAACCATTAAGTCAAAATCAAGGCCAAGGCCAATCAAAGGCCATCCACAAAATAGAGTTCGTTTCTCCCCGGGGGGTGTTGTTCTAGGGGGATACCAAAATTTCATTAGTTTTTGCCTAGGACGTCCCGTTTCTGAGATATTTACTGAAAAAGGGAATTTCTGATGCCAGCAAAAATTGCTCTCTAATAGGACTCAGCTTCTTCGGCTCCATACTTTGGCGACCTGTGATGTTGTCCTTGCTGAAAAACATGGGCCCTGCGACATCTAGTTAGGGTTGTTCCAGACAGTTGGCTGAATTTTTCATGAAATACAAAAATACGTGTAACGTGAGAATGCGGCTGCCTCATTAATCCTGTGGTCGCTATTGCTATGTGTGTGTCAGCATGGTTACCACATGACCCGATCAAGATTGTGACTAGACTTCAAAAAAGACTTAGCCTCGTGTAGTGTAAAACTAACCACTAAGTCAAAATCAAGGCCAAGGCCAATCAAAGGCCATCCACAAAATAGAGTTCGTTTCTCCCCGGGGGGTGTTGTTCTAGGGGGATACCAAAATTTCATTAGTTTTTGCCTAGGACGTCCCGTTTCCGAGATATTTACTGAAAAAGGGAATTTCTGATGCCAGCAAAAATTGCTCTCTAATAGGACGCAGCTTCTTCGGCTCCATATTTTGGCGACCTGTGATGTTGTCCCTGCTGAAAAACATGGGTCCTGCGACATCTAGTTAGGGTTGTTCCAGACAGTTGGCTGAACTTTTCATGAAATACAAAAATACGTGTAACGTGAGAATGCGGCTGCCTCATTAATCCTGTGGTCGCTATTGCTATGTGTGTGTCAGCATGGTTACCACATGACCCGATCAAGATTGTGACTAGACTTCAAAAAAGACTTTGCCTCGTGTAGTGTAAAACTAACCATTAAGTCAAAATCAAGGCCAAGGCCAATCAAAGGCCATCCACAAAATAGAGTTCGTTTCTCCCCGGGGGGTGTTGTTCTAGGGGGATACCAAAATTTCATTAGTTTTTGCCTAGGACGTCCCGTTTCTGAGATATTTACTGAAAATGGGAATTTCTGATGCCAGCAAAAATTGCTCTCTAATAGGACGCAGCTTCTTCGGCTCCATATTTTGGCGACCTGTGATGTTGTCCTTGCTGAAAAACATGGGCCCTGCGACATCTAGTTAGGGTTGTTCCAGACAGTTGGCTGAATTTTTCATGAAATACAAAAATACGTGTAACGTGAGAATGCGGCTGCCTCATTAATCCTGTGGTCGCTATTGCTATGTGTGTGTCAGCATGGTTACCACATGACCCGATCAAGATTGTGACTAGACTTCAAAAAAGACTTAGCCTCGTGTAGTGTAAAACTAACCATTAAGTCAAAATCAAGGCCAAGGCCAATCAAAGGCCATCCACAAAATAGAGTTCGTTTCTCCCCGGGGGGTGTTGTTCTAGGGGGATACCAAAATTTCATTAGTTTTTGCCTAGGACGTCCCGTTTCTGAGATATTTACTGAAAAAGGGAATTTCTGATGCCAGCAAAAATTGCTCTCTAATAGGACGCAGCTTCTTCGGCTCCATATTTTGGCGACCTGTGATGTTGTCCTTGCTGAAAAACATGGGCCCTGCGACATCTAGTTAGGGTTGTTCCAGACAGTTGGCTGAATTTTTCATGAAATACAAAAATACGTGTAACGTGAGAATGCGGCTGCCTCATTAATCCTGTGGTCGCTATTGCTATGTGTGTGTCAGCATGGTTACCACATGACCCGATCAAGATTGTGACTAGACTTCAAAAAAGACTTAGCCTCGTGTAGTGTAAAACTAACCACTAAGTCAAAATCAAGGCCAAGGCCAATCAAAGGCCATCCACAAAATAGAGTTCGTTTCTCCCCGAGGGGTGTTGTTCTAGGGGGATACCAAAATTTCATTAGTTTTTGCCTAGGACGTCCCGTTTCCGAGATATTTACTGAAAATGGGAATTTCTGATGCCAGCAAAAATTGCTCTCTAATAGGACGCAGCTTCTTCGGCTCCATATTTTGGCGACCTGTGATGTTGTCCTTGCTGAAAAACATGGGTCCTGCGACATCTAGTTAGGGTTGCACAAGTTCAGTTGGCTGAATTTTTCATGAAATACAAAAATACGTGTAACGTGAGAATGCGGCTGCCTCATTAATCCTGTGATCGCAATAGCTGTGTGTGTCAGCATGGTTACCACACGAGCCGATCAAGATTGTGACTTGACTTCAAAAGAGACTTAGCCTCGTGTAGTGTAAAACTAACCACTAAGTCAAAATCAAGGCCAAGGCCAATCAAAGGCCATCCACAAAATAGAGTTTGTTTCTCCCCGGGGGGTGTTGTTCTAGGGGGATACCAAAATTTTATTAGTTTTTGCCTAGGACGTCCCGTTTCCGAGATATTTACTGAAAAAGGGAATTACTGATGCCAGCAAAAATTGCTCTCTAATAGGACGCAGCTTCGTCGGCTCCATATTTTGGCGACCTGTGATGTTGTCCTTGCTGAAAAACATGGGCCCTGCGACATCTAGTTAGGGTTGTTCCAGACAGTTGGCTGAATTTTTCATGAAATACAAAAATACGTGTAACGTGAGAATGCGGCTGCCTCATTAATCCTGTGGTCGCTATTGCTATGTGTGTGTCAGCATGGTTACCACATGACCCGATCAAGATTGTGACTAGACTTCAAAAAAGACTTAGCCTCGTGTAGTGTAAAACTAACCATTAAGTCAAAATCAAGGCCAAGGTCAATCAAAGGCCATCCACAAAATAGAGTTCGTTTCTCCCCGGGGGGTGTTGTTCTAGGGGGATACCAAAATTTCATTAGTTTTTGCCTAGGACGTCCCGTTTCTGAGATATTTACTGAAAAAGGGAATTTCTGATGCCAGCGAAAATTGCTCTCTAATAGGACGCAGCTTCTTCGGCTCCATATTTTGGCGACCTGTGATGTTGTCCTTGCTGAAAAACATGGGCCCTGCGACATCTAGTTAGGGTTGTTCCAGACAGTTGGCTGAATTTTTCATGAAATACAAAAATACGTGTAACGTGAGAATGCGGCTGCCTCATTAATCCTGTGGTCGCTATTGCTATGTGTGTGTCAGCATGGTTACCACATGACCCGATCAAGATTGTGACTAGACTTCAAAAAAGACTTAGCCTCGTGTAGTGTAAAACTAACCATTAAGTCAAAATCAAGGCCAAGGCCAATCAAAGGCCATCCACAAAATAGAGTTCGTTTCTCCCCGGGGGGTGTTGTTCTAGGGGGATACCAAAATTTCATTAGTTTTTGCCTAGGACGTCCCGTTTCCGAGATATTTACTGAAAAAGGGAATTTCTGATGCCAGCAAAAATTGCTCTCTAATAGGCCGCAGCTTCGTCGGCTCCATATTTTGGCGACCTGTGATGTTGTCCTTGCTGAAAAACATGGGTCCTGCGACATCTAGTTAGGGTTGTTCCAGACAGTTTGCTGAATTTTTCATTAAATACAAAAATACGTGTAACGTGAGAATGCGGCTGCCTCATTAATCCTGTGGTCGCTATTGCTATGTGTGTGTCAGCATGGTTACCACATGACCCGATCAAGATTGTGACTAGACTTCAAAAAAGACTTAGCCTCGTGTAGTGTAAAACTAACCATTAAGTCAAAATCAAGGCCAAGGCCAATCAAAGGCCATCCACAAAATAGAGTTCGTTTCTCCCCGGGGGGTGTTGTTCTAGGGGGATACCAAAATTTCATTAGTTTTTGCCTAGGACGTCCCGTTTCTGAGATATTTACTGAAAAAGGGAATTTCTGATGCCAGCAAAAATTGCTCTCTAATAGGACGCAGCTTCTTCGGCTCCATATTTTGGCGACCTGTGATGTTGTCCTTGCTGAAAAACATGGGCCCTGCGACATCTAGTTAGGGTTGTTCCAGACAGTTGGCTGAATTTTTCATGAAATACAAAAATACGTGTAACGTGAGAATGCGGCTGCCTCATTAATCCTGTGGTCGCTATTGCTATGTGTGTGTCAGCATGGTTACCACATGACCCGATCAAGATTGTGACTAGACTTCAAAAAAGACTTAGCCTCGTGTAGTGTAAAACTAACCATTAAGTCAAAATCAAGGCCAAGGCCAATCAAAGGCCATCCACAAAATAGAGTTCGTTTCTCCCCGGGGGGTGTTGTTCTAGGGGGATACCAAAATTTCATTAGTTTTTGCCTAGGACGTCCCGTTTCCGAGATATTTACTGAAAAAGGGAATTTCTGATGCCAGCAAAAATTGCTCTCTAATAGGACGCAGCTTCGTCGGCTCAATATTTTGGCGACCTGTGATGTTGTCCTTGCTGAAAAACATGGGTCCTGCGACATCTAGTTAGGGTTGCACAAGTTCAGTTGGCTGAAATTTAATGAATTAAAAAAATACGTGTAACGTGAGAATGCGGCTGCCTCATTAATCCTGTGATCGCAATTGCTATGTGTGTGTCAGCATGGTTACCACATGAGCCGATAAAGATTGTGACTTGACTTCAAAAGAGACTTAGCCTCGTGTATTGTAAAACTAACCATTAAGTCAAAATCAAGGCCAAGGCCAATCAAAGGCCATCCACAAAATAGAGTTAATTTCTCCCCGGGGGGTGTTGTTCTAGGGGGATACCAAAATTTCATTAGTTTTTGCCTAGGACGTCCCGTTTCCGAGATATTTACTGAAAAAGGGAATTTCTGATGCCAGCAAAAATTGCTCTCTAATAGGACGCAGCTTCGTCGGCTCCATATTTTGGCGACCTGTGATGTTGTCCTTGCTGAAAAACATGGGTCCTGCGACATCTAGTTAGGGTTGCTCCAGACAGTTTGCTGAATTTTTCATGAAATACAAAAATACGTGTAACGTGAGAATGCGGCTGCCTCATTAATCCTGTGATCGCAATTGCTGTGTGTGTCAGCATGGTTACCACACGAGCCGATCAAGATTGTGACTTGACTTCAAAAGAGACTTAGCCTCGTGTAGTGTAAAACTAACCACTAAGTCAAAATCAAGGCCAAGGCCAATCAAAGGCCATCCACAAAATAGAGTTCGTTTCTCCCCGGGGGGTGTTGTTCTAGGGGGATACCAAAATTTCATTAGTTTTTGCCTAGGACGTCCCGTTTCCGAGATATTTACTGAAAAAGGGAATTTCTGATGCCAGCAAAAATTGCTCTCTAATAGGACGCAGCTTCGTCGGCTCCATATTTTGGCGACCTGTGATGTTGTCCTTGCTGAAAAACATGGGTCCTGCGACATCTAGTTAGGGTTGTTCCAGACAGTTTGCTGAATTTTTCATGAAATACAAAAATACGTGTAACGTGAGAATGCGGCTGCCTCATTAATCCTGTGATCGCAATTGCTGTGTGTGTCAGCATGGTTACCACACGAGCCGATCAAGATTGTGACTTGACTTGAAAAGAGACTTAGCCTCGTGTAGTGTAAAACTAACCATTAAGTCATAATCAAGGCCAAGGCCAATCAAAGGCCATCCACAAAATAGAGTTCGTTTCTCCCCGGGGGGTGTTGTTCTAGGGGGATACCAAAATTTCATTAGTTTTTGCCTAGGACGTCCCGTTTCAGAGATATTTACTGAAAAAGGGAATTTCTGATGCCAGCAAAAATTGCTCTCTAATAGGACGCAGTTTTGTCGGCTCCATATTTTGACGACCTGTGATGTTGTCCTTGCTGAAAAACATGGGTCCTGTTCAGTCATGTTGTAATGGGATCATTCTGATAGTTGGCCGACTTTTTCATGAAATTCTGCATTTGTGAGAGTGGGGCTGCCTCGTTAATCCAATGGTCGCAAATGTACCTACTGTTTAGCGAGTAGGAGTTAGGAGCTTACGATTAGGTACTGATAAATGTGTGCATTGACTAGACAACTACATAATTTGCAGTGGCAACAGAAAGGAATCACAGCGAGCTCGAAAATGGTTAGAACTGTTTAGACAAAAATTGTAAAAGACTGTCTCTACACTACACTGGGATTTCTGGGGCTGCTCCCTGCTCGCCCATGCTCTTTCAGATAATAACGTCGTATCGTGTCGGTGGTGAAATCATGGATGTAGCTGCTGGTGTCGTTAAGTAGGTCGGTAGCGATAGGGATCAGTTAGTGGTTGGTTGTTTCAATCAGGGTTGCTAATGAAGAATAAAACCCATTGAAAATTTTGTTGAGAGATTTATTTTGTACCTCATTATACTGGCCTGCAAAAGTACCTACGTAAAGTAAGTATAAGTACAGTATCTACTCCTACTTATCACACTTTTAAAATTATATTTTTTAATTTTATTGTGTCATCTTTCTCATAGTACTACCATCATACGGCGAGAGTCCACCCTTACATCGTTGGCACCCCAACGATCCGGACAACGCGAGTTGCCTCGTCCTTTTACCGCGTACGCCGAAGGACTGGAACAACCTGCCTGCTGCGGTCTTCCCGTCCGAGTACAATTTAGGTGTCTTCAAGGCTAGACTAGAGTGAATAGGCTCTTAATAAAGTAGTGCGCTTCGCCACCATTGATTGCATAACTGCTTACCATCAGGTGGGATTGCAGTCAAGCACTAGTTTATAATATTAAAAAAAAGTTAAACTCGATAGTTTAATTTTTTTTTAATATTATATATTTAATTTTAATATTTTATACTTTTTATTTAAACTAGTGCAATACATACATAAGACATACATACATTACATTAACTCACGCCTTTTTATTTAACACTATTTTACTATTTTATTTAGCCTTTTTACTTTTTTTTTTTATTATTAATGAACCCATTTAAAAAATTGTTTACCGATAAATAACTTTGTTATCGCTGAGTAGCCTAAAGGCTATTTTTATTTTATTCACGAGACTACAAGAGCTAAAGGGGATGCTAAAGTTTGAAGAAAAATTACGTTTAGGCGGATGAAACTGCGAGCGAAGCGCTGTAGGCGCTGTGATTCATTATTTTCCTTTTCATTCAATATATTCATTCAATTTGGATTAAATCAAAAAGAAAATTTCCTGAACAAAAATGTTCACAAAATGAAAACTACCAAACCAAACTATGTTAATTTTTTTATGAGACCAAAAAGCAACTAGGTATTTCACATCAAATTAAAAAAGAATCATGTAAATCGGTACATAAACCACAGCGTGATCGGTGCATATAGGTACATACACAAACAAAAGTGTTCAAAGATAAATAAAATTTTCATAAAAATGTTCATAAAATGAAAACTACCGGGCCAAACTGTATTAATTTTTTATGGGACTTAATGGCAACTATCCCGCATCGAACAAAAATCAAAGAATCACGTAAATCGGACCATTAATCTCGGAGTACTTAGATAGGTGTACATTGGTCGTTGGTGTACCTACATACTTAAGGAAAAAAAAAATGTATTGTGAACCTCCTCCTAAAGTCATAAATAATGGAACTTTTTAAATAATGGACACACCCCGTCGTCGTTTTGTTTTTTTTTTTAATTTACACTGGCTGTTTATACCTACACTAGCGACTAGCTGACTGCAGCATTTTTTTCTTAATTATGTTAGATTTTTTGCAGCCGACTGCCAAACCAAATTTAGTTCTATTTTTTAAATTTATTCTCACCCTAGAGAAGGAAGCAATTACTATGAGTCTTTCCCGCCCTAAGGTGGGAAGTAGCATAATTATTATCTTCCACCCGCTAAACAAACACTACTTTCCGAGTATGAGAAATGAAAAAAGAATTTTCAAAATCGGTTTAGTAGATCCTGAGATTACCTCCTACAATGCCACAAACTCACGAACTTTACCTCTTTATGTTTTTAGTGTAAGTATAAAAGACTAGCAGACGTCCCGCGGTTTCACCTGCGTAGTTCCTGTTCCCGTGGGATTCCAGGGATTAAAAGTACCCTATGACATCCGGGAATAGTGTAGCTTTTCACCAGTGCAATAATTTTTAAAATTGGATCATTAGTTCCGAAGATTACCCCCTACATACAAACTTACAAACATACAAACTTACAAATTTTACCTCTTTATAATATTAGTATAGAAGTATAGATATAGATAAACTTAGATTAAAAAAAACATAACAGTTTTCCTTGTTGATTTTCCAAATTTTCAAATTTCATCCTACATAATATTGGACAGATTTGATCAAGAATACTCATTAGGCCGTACCTATTGAGTGCGTTTGGACGCCTCCGCTAAGTTAGTAACTTATCAGTCCAGATTTATCTAATGATATGCTACTTTACGAACTTCTGTGTATATTATAATACTTCCTTTGCATGTCAATCAATAATTACTGAAGATCAAAAACTGATAAGAAACTGATATAGCTTTTAACGAAACCGACTTCATCAAAAAACATTTAGTTTGTAGAAAGATACTTATTTCAATAACAAAATAATACTTACAATCTGCAAAAAAAAAAAATTGCAATAGCAAACATATCTTTAAGAAATCAAGTTAACAATATCCATTAGCATGATAATGATAAGAGTATCATATAAAAAGTGGTACCTATTGATGATAATATATCATTCGTATCTTATCGAAGATGAAATTATGGTAAATAGTAAGCCTTGTTTCAATGCGTTGCAGTGTATAATAGTCTTCGTTACAATTCGCGCGTGTTATCAAATCCAAAAAGAGTGCATTTCTAACAACCTAATCTAGAAAACTGTGATTTGTGAAAACGGTAAGTGAAGTAGGCAGCCGCCTATTGTGATTACAATTATCTTTTTAATGTTAGAATTAAACTGTAAACTAATACAAGTAGATAAAAAGGCAACAAGGGCAATAGTTTAGGAGGCCATAGGCACAATCACGTAACCTAATCCATTTTAATTTTAAATATGAAACAATAAATTTTCACTCGTGTGTTTTTGACAAATTGATTACCGATTCTTGGTAACAGCACAGCTGATAAGGTCGTAATTGTAATACTTTCTTAATCAAAATCGAAATGATAATTTTATTTTGTCTAGAGATACGTAACTTTTGTTAAAGGTAGGCTAATTTATGGTCGATAATACGATTTGTGTCGCATGTGTGTAGAGTGCAGGATTTATAGGTAGGTAATGATTGTGACGCGCACATCCAGATACCTAGGGAGTGATCGTGTGTGATATAAAGTGTCCACCAACCAGCATACACTGCATCCAGCTAACGACTTTGCTTACAAAACACCTGCATGCGTAGCATGAACACATTGAACACCGAAGAAACGGCCTTTGTCTACAGACGAATCGGCAAAGTGACAGCTTATACAGGGTGTAACGGAAAGGGTATATACATACGAACAGGGTGAATAGAGTATTTAATAACGAGTCTTTCCTCCAAATTTCAGCTCCCAACTAATAACTTTGAAACTTCACGATATTATTTAATATCGACATTTAATAATAAATGCAAAATCATAACAAACGTGTCACCGCACTATGAGGGTCGTAATCCTGTCCGGCAAGGTTCAAGTATATCTATCTCGGGTTCTGCGCGCCTAGTACAGACCTACCGGGCTCGGCCTAACCGCCGAAGGCGCGACGGCGCGGGCGGGCTCAACTTTACAATTATGTATGTATATGTATAAAAACATTGCCATGTCGTTTCTTATCACCAAGAGAATCCGTTCCCTTCGTATGTATATACCCTTTCCGTTACACCCTGTATAGACAGGAACCTCAATCTTTCAAATTTCTTTCAATAAACCTGCCTGCGTAGCATGAACACTTAATTTATTTTCTTCCGAGACACGACAAAGACCGTTTCTTCGGTGATCATGCTACGCGTGCAGGTCTGTTCTGGATAAATTTCCACGCGAAAAGTCAGTTGAAGTAGCATTTGTGGGTACTTATTACAAATGGGATGACAGATGACAGCATTTAGCTTTAACTCGCCTATATTTTATCGAGGAGAACGGAAGCGGGTCTAGCACTCTTAGGCGATTAACACACTGCCCCGCATGATGCAGCGTAGCGCGTGGACGCGTGTTCTTCCGTTGCTTGTAAGTATCTCCGTTTGTATGGAAAACACGCACAGTCCAACACACAGAAAATGCATCCACGCGCGTTCAATTCAGTTCAGAGACACGCAACAAGCAGCGTGATGCGGGGCAGTGTGATAATCGCCTTAGAAGACCCACTAACTCGACTGTCTTCACTTCACCTACGTTATCACGGCATGATTTTCCCAGAATAGCACTGCTCTACCTAACTACTCATAAATTTGGTTAACTTTCACCCTGGTACGAGTAACAATAATAAAAATAACTCTCCTTTTTGCTTTGCCGAAGTCGGGTGAAAATGGTATTCTAAACATTGGTCGTGTTACTCATTGCATATTTGCTTGAAACAGCAGATTTCCTCTGTTTATATCCGTGATGAAAGTACAGTAAAAGTTTGTACCTACAGCCGATAGCTGCTGTATCTACGTGCTGTGTTTAGTGTTTTATCTAACACCTATCTATCTGTTTCGCATACTTTTTCCTCAACAAATGTCCTTTTTACCAACAGAGATTTCATCATTTTCATCACAGCGTTAAGTTGATCGAACTGAAATCTCTTGCACGTTGTATAATTTTCTCTCACTCGTACCTAGTTTACGGTCATTTTATTGATTTCTTTAAAACTCAGAGAAACACAAAAATAAACGATGGTGGTTTGGATCCCCAAACACCTGTCCAAAATCTTGTTGATATAGGTTTGTTACTAATGATTGGCCAATCAAAACTTGTTAATTTTATCAGTCTATCATTTAAGCTCATAGAAAGATTATACACTAATTGCCCTCTTAACCCAATCCAAATAATGACATCATCAGCTTCCCTCCTAATCCTGATTTGTTTGTGGAAATACGAAGACGGCTCGACGCTGCCTGAGGTGCGGGGAGGGTAGTTGTCACATGAGGTGGGAGCTCCGTCAGTGGCCCGCTGATAGGCGTTAACACCCCCCGTCCCGCGCTGCATTGCATAGTTACCTCAGGCAACGGGTCAGTAAAGCCGTCAGCCTGTAGGTAGTAGGTATAATGTGGGTCAAATCAAGTAGCTGAATTTTATATCAATTCCCCAACCGATTGAGCTTCAATACACGTTTGTGTTTAAACTCTACATATCTTTACTATATTTCTCTTTTATGTTAGATTCGTACTACCTATCATCTCAGTACTTTCTAGTTTAACCATCTCTCACACAATCCAATCTTTGATCTTATCCAGATCAAGTTTTGACTTTCAAAAAACGAATTCCAGGGGCACGAGAATCTACAATGGCGAAGTTCTTCAAGTCGATCTTCCACACGACGGACAGACGTAAGGCGCCTCACTACAACGAGCATGCTGATCCTGATGAGGAAAGGAGTGAGTCTCCTCAAGCAGGCACTAAGAGGCAGCTGTCCATTTCTCGCTCCGGGAGGATGAGGCAGGCGAATAAGAAGCGACACTCGCTAACATTAGAGCTTTATGGAGATGTAAGTCGCGTTTGATTGTCATACTTGTTAATGCGTGCACCAAGGTCGAATAATGTCTGAGCTCTATAACCGCCTCCATATCCTATTGGATTTGGAAGCCGTTGTCCTAAAGGATTTAGCGTGATTATACCTTTTTTATTCGGCTGTCAAATGCAAAAATAACCTTTCATCCGAACGGTAGCATCAAAGGTTAGCGTATTAAAAGTAACAAACTTATAGATTATGTAGCATTGGACGTTTAAGGAACGATCCAGCTAGTGTTCAAGTTATTTAAATCACAATATTTACATGAATAAGTAGTTAATTTTGTTGAGCTGGCAATTATTTTCGATGTGGAATAATAAAATTGAATGAAGGGAAACGAAAGTTTATCTTTATTCTGTTATCTATTCTCAAAAGACTGGTACTCAATTCTACCATTGAATATCGTGTCGCCCAGTAAATGGGAGGATAGAGGACAGAGGTATCTTCTATCATGTAAAATACTAAGCTGGATCCGGTTAAACTGAAAGCCGACCACAACATACGTAGCTGGGAAAAGTCTAGGTTTATAATGTCTAAATATAGCATCAATTTACTTGGAAGCTCCTCGAGCATTTAAGTGTGCGTCAAGCTAAACGTTATTTAACGTGGGGCAGCTATCCGATAGCATCCACCTACCTTGTGCATGAAAAACTAAAAAACACTCAAAAAAATAAGATTTATGTCATAGACAATTTCCCTGAGACCATTGTTTAAAGTGCACTAAAGCTCTAAAGCTTACAGTACCTTTCCGTAATATTGTACTTCTAATACAACTACTTAAATATCTACATTCATTCAAGTACCACTATTGTTTCTCTCCCTCCTATCTTAACGCCTGGTCTGCATCAGATCCTCAAGAACTTGAGTGTTTTTACATAGACTACTTGTGTAGTCTCCGCCTTATCTGTCCACTTCATTCAGTGATTACCTGAGTTTAGTTAATTGATAATACCCACTGCTGATTTAGATACCTATTTCTGTTTAAGTAGGTATGTAGTTATCGGTTTGAAACGGTTTTTCCAGTTTGAGTAGCTGGAAACTCTGCACAAACGAACTCAAAGATAAAGTTTTAATACTGACTTGTGGTCTATTGTACCTCGTCCTGAATGCTTTCTTTTGTTCGTACTCTAGCTATTCTTATAATGATCTAAAGGTCAAAAATTTAAATGGCAGACGAAGTTGCCGGGGTTGTACCTAGGATGTAACAAAAAAAGGCACTTACCTAAAGCTTGACAAAACCAGCCGGTCCATTTAGTAGAAGTCAACCCGTGAAAACTTGATTGAAGTGAACTGTCAATGCCTAGCATTATTATGGAATGACCGCTCAATTCGCTGTCATTTTTTCTACATTTAAGTGAGGTGGTTCTTGCAGAATAGCACAGCTGACGGTAAGCTCAAAAGGCCAATTCCCGTGATTAATAACTCGTCGAAAATCTAAGGAAATAAGACGTACTTTGAACAAATTGAGACTATTAGAACGTGAACGTTCTTTAAAAATTGGAGAATTGACCCTCTTTAATTAGGTAATGTTGGGGGTTTAAAAATAGATAGAGCGGTTTTTAAACACTGTTGTAAACTTTACTGTCTAGGCTACGCACTTACCTACAAAGGAAGTAACTACTTACTACACGTACAAGTAAGTTCTCTTGTAGTTTGCTAGATAGAGCATATTTCTCTCGACGGAATTTTAGTCGCAGCTGCGAATCACAACTGAAAACAGCTCTTTAGCTCTGGACACCATTAGATCAGTCGATGATCCTGGACCACCTAGCTTTGAAATTTTTAGCCGACTATTCCTAACACCCAAGATTTTTCTTGTTGCCCTTTTTGCTTAAAACTGTATAAAATCATGATTTGTAGATATTTAATCCAATGAGATTTTGAATGATAAAAATGTCTTATTTACTTTAAGAAAGTGTCATTAGGTTAGATAGAAATAACGCAGTTCTAAATTTAGGACAACACCGACTAAAAATTCTGAATCATGACGGGTCCAGAATCATGTATAGAACTCATAGTCGATGAGGGATTCCACCCTGTATATTATTATACACTAGACTGTGGACAAACAAGGGAAAGGGAAGAGTGAGTACAGCACTAAGTACTCTCTGCCCTCAGTGTTATATCAATGATGGGACGGGAATCCGTTACGTTAGGGAAGAGGGCAATAAAGGATCAACGGCTTTATGTGCCTGCTAAAGCAGGGGAGTGTTCACATATTTCCAATCTGGGCTGATTCTAAGCAAATTGAAAAACCCAGTAATATTACATCAGACAATGTTAATATTATCAGCGGTGTTTTAGGGCCCTGTTTTTTACTCAATAAAATAACCATTCGAAAATAAAAATTGATAAAAGCATGATAATATATTTTTAAAAACGAAACAATACTTATCAGTGCATTAATGATTTTGCTCTCCGTTTGATGTAAGCGCGATACCTAACTTAATATAAAATTATACAGAAGATTTTAATCATTGATAATGATCGGTTACCGGTGGCAAAAAACAAAATATAAATGAAGATAATATTATATAAGGCAAATATTAGTGGTTAACCTGACCTTGTCTTTAATTGTGCCAAGCCTTTTCACATAAAACATGTATTTTAGTACACTTAGTCCTAGAGCTTTTTAGCAAGTGCAGTCTACTATACGAGTATAAGGCTCTTCAACTGGACCGTTATTGTTATAATTTTTTGTATGGTGAAAATACCAAGAAGTATTGTTTTCAAAACATCATAAACCAAAATTGAACTCCTCAGTCCACTTTATGTCTCTCCTCCATGCTTTGGACATGCTTAACTATTAAGTGACCTAGTATTGCTCCTTGTGACACACTTCCTGTAGAGTTTGTGAGACAGTTTACGCAAAAGTTGTTTGCACATGTAAGTGCAAACAAATCCCAAAGTTTTGATACTTAGTAGTGGTCCAGCCATTAACAGGCCACTTGAATCCACTCTTGTCGTGATAAATAGATAAAGGAAGGTGTTCATTTGCTGGTTAATTATATCAAACGGTTATTACAAATCTTTGCGAAAACCATGACTTTGATTGAACCTTGTAGGTTTGATTGAGTGTGCGTTGCTCAGCTGATTCAATTGCTCAAATCTAAATAGCACATTCTTAGACGGTCATAGACAGAAGAAGAGTTGACTTTAACTGCTACGGGTTTCTGTTCACAAGCTTTTAATTAACTTGTTTCAGTTGTATGTGTTGCCGGTTACAATTTATTAGTAGTCTATTTTCCAACTTTTTTCTTTATTATAAACTGGCGCCTGAGATACTATGTTTTCGATCAACTACTCAATAATGAGGTCGATCAAGGTTAAAAAACAATGATGCACGTATAAGGCGATCATTCTAGAATTGTTCATTATAAGTGTATCTGGCCGACATGGTCGATTACCTATAATGACCTATATGTAAATGTTTTTTTCGAAACAAGTTATAAGTCATTAACAACGACGTCCTTTATAAATAGAGATTTACTTATACTTGGAAACATAAGAATGATTCTTATGATTGATTTGGTTAGGTACCTACTGTTATATTATCTTATGTTTATAAATGCAAACCAAAATCCTTTCTATAGATTGTGATGATAAAATAGGTTCCACATCATCATTATTCCTTCTCTCTGTCTTTAATTAAATTGTTGAAATCGTTAACAATGACTTTTAACTTTTTATTTTTTATGTGTTTTCAGACCATTCAGATAGATGCCGTAGAAAAGCCACAATCTATCGAGTACCACGTCAACACTCCAAGTCACACTGCTCCAGCCGTGTTAGGCAGGAAATCCAGATTTGGTTCAACAGAACCGGAAGACAGTCAACCTAAAGGTGGTGCTTCCACAGAGTTTACCACCTTCGACGTGGTACCATTGCAAACGAAGCTGAGTACGGTAGCTATCGATTCTTCAGTCAAATCACCCGAAGAAGAAATTGACCTAGCGTTCGAAATTTTAGACAAATCATAGCGAATTTAGAGAAATTGGTGAAGTGTGAAATGAGTTTAGTTTATAAGGATTATAAGGCTAGTTTTATTATAAGTATTATTGCGGCTAATGGAGTGTTAACCCTGTTTATGGACATTATATTTTATTCGAAGCATGTCGAATTGCTCATGGAATGATCTCCGAGTGCACGGCAGCTGTTGGATATGTGGACAGAGGCTCAAGCACCAAAATGAAGCAAGCAATATTTGTATATCACGGACATATTGATTTGCTCAGCATTTTATGCCAAGACAAGTTATTGCTTTCTAGTGAGTGATTAAAGTATTTACCTATAACTTATATTTAAAGAGTTTTGTAATTATTTTGTAAGACATATTCTTTCATATTCGTTGTCAAATAGTTGTAATATGAGATTATTCGTAAACTAAGGATTCATAACAGGGTATTTTGATGCAAATTTGAAAAAACCTATTGATTTTCTCAATCAACTTATTTAAAATTGTATTACTCTGATTAGATTTGCGTGCATTTTACGAAATATCACGTATTGCTTCAGATAATTTAATTGGATTACGCGTACCGTATGTGCCTATTCTGTTATCACGTGCATTTAGCTTAAAAATTGTCCCAGTGTACTATCGCGTTATTTTCCAAATTAAAATACATTAAATTTTGTTGATAGTAATCTTTGAAGCAAATCATTGATGTGCTTCGCGATATGACGTAAATATGTGTAGTCATAAAGAGTCTTTATTTGTTAATTTTACCCAGTGAAGGATTTATCTGAAGTATGGCTAAACTGATATCTAGTTTCCACCTATGTGAACGATGTGACTAGCAGGTATTGATAATGAACACAGTACCTTTGTACGTGTATTTGTACTTTATACATGTTTAAACCGTTATTGTATTCGAGTACCTACTTAAAAGATTGTGTTGTTTTTGTAATCGGGACGTATTTGCATGAAATTAAAGACTGATTGATGAAACAGTTGCTCGCTTTCATTTTATTGTTATTGGTGATTAGTGTTGCTGCTTTATGACACGTAGAATTGTTTTATCAGTCACATTAGTGGCCTTAATGTCCTTTATCAACACGAAGATATGAGACGAACAAATGTCAGGTTTTTAGGTTCTAGAAATTATGCAAATAGCGGTGGTTTTTCTTGCGATTTATCTTTTTATTAACATTACAACTACCCCTTTCGAAATTTTGCCTAAAAACTTTAGATATCCCTTCAATTTTGCATGCTAAATGATTTACCGCAACTGGAGTCGATGGTACAGTAAGCGTCAAAGTTTACGGTTGCTGTGACGTGCGCTAGGTACTCACTGCGCAGTACCCCGCCCTTCCCTTCTAATGTTACAAGTTCTGGTTACTGCGCAGCGACTCGCCTCGTGTTCAGAGCTGCCCAGAAGTTTGCATCGTATTGTACTAGGTAAAGGGACATTTTCGCACATCCGAATACCAATTCAGCCCATGATCTTGGACCGTCTAGCGTTGTTTTTCGGACAGATTTTCCTAATGTTATTTTGCTTTAATCTGTATAAAATCGTGATTTCAATTTAACCCAATGAGGTTTTAAATTAAATGTGAAGTGACTTATTTACCTACTTCTTATGCCAGTTGCCTTAGGTACGGTGTTTTGAGGGTTAGATTAAAACCGAAACCGGTTACATAATTGTTTTTTACAGTTTTATGAAAAAAATACTTAGCATCAGGAAAAACAAAAAAAAAAATAGGACAATTCCGATAGAAAAAATCTACGCTTGGGGGTCTAGAATAATGTAAAGAACTTATGCTATCTGGAGATGCGACGATGTCCCAATTCTAACCTGTACACCCTAGTTGGCGTAAATTATAAAAGGGTAAGGCTAAGGCTCGGGTGAATTAATTATAGTCAAGTGTTGGGATTTTTGTAACATCTTTTATGGCATTTTCCCAATACCCCAGTAGGTTCAATCTAAGTAACCACGTTTTCCGTGTAAGCTAGGTACATGTTTCCAGACCAGTCTTAGCGTGTTTCCAGTGACATATTATGTGGTCACGCTGACTGTGTCTTTTATTATCTACATTTAGCACTCTAATAATATATTCTCTATAAAATTCACTTCACTATCCACTAATGACATTCGTGTCATTGTTTATAATAAGTATCTACGCTTTTACAATATCAAGATATTGCGTCGCTTTGAGTAATTATAATTGCATCTTTTTCGAAAAATTGAGCAGATAACTTATTGAGAGCATTTGAGGGCAAGATTTGTATTTTGACCTACTATTATTTTTGCTATGTAATGTTTAGTTTCACACAAATATGGACCTTTTTCTAGGCAATAAAACGTTCATATTTGTATGAGCGACTGTGAGCACTCACAAAATAAGTTTGATATAAAGAAAGTAAAAAAACAATCTTCTTGTTGATTCATCGTTAATTCGATATATACATTTTGATGATAAAATTTAAATAAATAAATAATATGTCTGTTTAAAATTAACATTAGTGCAACAAAGAACGAAACGTTTCAAGAGGGAAATTGCTATCCATGGTTGTTGATTGTGAAACGCAATTTATGGATCGAAGATCTTACTGTTAATCCGGGGTAGCGATCTATCCATAAACGTAGATAGATTTTTGAAAACGGCCGTTAAATGTTTCTTTATAATGATTACACTACCTTGTTAAGTTCTTAAATAGTGCAATTTCACGATTTCAAACGCGTTCTGATCGGGATTTTCCCAGAACACAAAGTCATTACTTTTTTATCTTTATTATTTTATCTATGTTCTACATCAATCAGATTTCTATTAATAGTTTTAATCTTATAGGCTAGCTAGTGTATGTTAGACCTATAATTAATAGAATATCCATAGGTGACATCGGTCATCCATAGACCGATAAAGTGTATTATATTGTTTAAACAACATGCTGATCGCTATTAATTTGCATAAATATTGCAATAACACAAATAACTGATGCTCAACACTCGTTATCAGTGTCGGATATAGATGATAATGACTTAATTATCGATAAGAAGGCGTTATCAGTTATCTTCAACGATCGGTTACTGCCGCCGTGTACACTGTTATGATATTGATTCGTATCTTCTTCTTATCTTTATGAATATTACCACTGTTTTGTATAGAAGCGTTTTCAAGGTCATTTTGTGAACCAACGTAATATCAAAAAATAATAATAATAATAATAACATAATTATAAAATTAGAGTGGGAGATATTCGACTGGTGGAATGAATCGTAAGCACTATCTTGCTGCAAGTGGAATATAAACCTTATATTTGAATAAAATAGGTTAAATTGACACAACTGAGACTGACTGGTGGGACAAACTTGGTCACATTTGCTTATACAAATAATATGAACGTTATTTAATTAACAGTACAATATTTTTTTTCGTACTATTTTGCGCGAGTGGCCGCGGCCGGCCGTACGCTCAGCTGATCGAAAGTTGCGTTGCGTTGTCGCGTCTTTCATTGCGCGCAATAAAAAGCATCTCTTTTTGAAGATGAAAAAAAAAGTATTTTCCCAGCAATATTTTTTGGTTAAAGTTAAATACTTAATTATATGTACAGAATGTGTAGTTATCGGCTATGTGATCGGTCTTTTAACACCTTGTATTATTAGAATGGATATAAATCCAAGTTTCACTATATGTTTTCCTTCACCGATGTCAATGAAGTCTATGTAAGTGTAGTCTAATAAATGAAACCCTTGAACTAGACAGACCTTATCACCTATATTTACATTTACAATAATAAACAGAACCTCACTTAGAACTTCATTTTCTTCTTTTTAGGCTTGATGGGTAGCGGACCGCCGATTTTGAAGACGGTACTGAAAATAAATAAAAGATTTATATTAAAAGATTATTTCTAGAAACACTTTTTTTTGGGACACGCACAGGAGTTTTAACAACAAAAACAGAATCTATTTTATCGCTTTTATTTTTTTTGTATATTTATCTACTGTCATATTTCAACCGTCTATATCTCTCAAAGCTAGCTGCTGTGTTAGGAAGACACGAGATCAAAATCAAAAGTCAGTTATTTTAAAGTAGAATGAGGATCTTATTGAATGTTAAAATTACATAAGACTGCCCCAAAGCCCGCCCTTCTGTCTTGGACTGTTAAAGATCTACAAGTCACAAATCATATTTATTTTCTGTAAATAGATTCACACACAAACACTTTTACATGTCATTTTGTAACTAGAAGGTAAGGTCGGTATTTCACTACCTGACTACTCTGAGAAGAAACACCGAAAGAAACTCAGAGGTCACAGTCTCTTTTAAAGTCCAGACATTATCTTGGTCAGATCATGTAAGAACCATGCAGATCAGTGCCTGAAATGGTTTTTTTGAGGAAAGAACCACACAGATATGAGGGGACCAGATCAGTCAATGGAAGCATTTGTCAGAAATCGTGAGCTCAACTCGGAACTTGAGGAGCTCCACGGTCTGACGAACTATACCAAAGAAAGAACATTTGGGTTGGTCGCATTAAATCTTCAAAGTGACAGCCAGGCCAGGAGCAATGGCTTAACGTAATTTCCAAGGCACTCTATTTATAATGATTGGTACTCATCCACGGTACGACGCAGGCAAGCGTAGCTTAACCTTCAAACTATGTGCAGCTATTTAGCCACAATTCCTTTTAACATAACATAATATAACGTCACGCGTGTAATCCCCGAAGGACTGGGCAGAGGTGTACCTGGTAATACACCCACATTTCGCCAGTTATGTTTGAAGTCCCATGTAATAGGGGGCGAGCCTAATGCCATCAATCGGGCACATATCCAGACTCCGGGTTGCTACTGAGAAATTTCAGCACTTCCCGACCTGGAGATCGAACCCAAGACCTCTTGCTCAGCAGTAGCGCTTGCGATTACTAGACCAACGAGGCAGTCTAATTCCTCTTCTCCTCAATTATTTTCACAGTCGTAGTAGTGTAATATTTGGCATAAAAAAAAAACAAGAACCCATAAAGAAGGCTACATATTAATTAAATTTAAAAAAAAATGTAATACTTACTGGCAAGTTGTGCATATAGGACTGAATTTGCAGAACACTGAAACAAAACAATAGTATAGAACAATATTTAAAACAACATGGTAAAAGAATTATGTAAGAATCGTAGCACATGGCGCTCTGTAGTTTCTGCCTACCCCCATGGGAAAAAGGCGTGGGTATATGTATGTATGTGTATGTATGGTAACATAAAAAAGGTAACAAGAGAACATACATGATTTCACTTACAAATAAATAAATAATTAAATATTAATTTAACTCGTCAACTCAATTTTTGTTCGCGGAAGCCAGCTTCCGTTCGGGGCCTGGTGATAATTAAATTCTATACTTAGGTTTTTTGAGGTAAGAGGAGGTATAAAGTTACTCATTCTCCTTTGAAAAGGGAGTATTCACCAAACATTAGTTGCGTGACTGGTGCGTTATTGCATGGCAATTGTAGTGGGTGAAATTCCACATGAAAAGACTCGATAAGGCTTATCCCGATATATCGATTTTTAGTTTTTGATACATAAAAAATATCTCAATTCTATAATGGTTTTAGTTATACCACACAGACAGTATTTTGAAAATAACACGAAAAAGTCATACATGTTCTGTGTCAAAGAAATACGACACTCGCGGTAGGGGCACGAAAATATGTGTCATATTTATGCGACACAAGCGGTTAAAGGGTTAATAATGCTCAGTAATTCGGTCCTGACACGAAAAACAATAATTACAATTGTACGGTGTATATTTCCATAAGTGATGGCGACTTACCGCTGAGACATACGGAGCACACATATCCGATGGTAAGCAGTTCTCTGTGACAGAAGCAAGCGGCGCGGTAGTCCACGCGGCCTCGTCCGGGGAGGACCAGCTTTGTGCGTTCCGAAGTTTCCGGCAGAAATACCCACTGGACAAAAAAAATGCTCAATAAGTACAGTTCTAAATATGAAGACTACTCAATGGGCTATTTAACAAAATTTTAATTTTTAGTCCGTCATCTAGATTACAAGAAAATATTCGACACGTATTTTTTTCTATTTCAAATTGATGGTAAACTGCTTAGATTAAGCGCATTAAAGTTGAGGAGAGGGGGCTTGTAACGTCATTACCTAGTATCAACTGTACTGGCTAGTGACGTCATGCGACATTTTGACTCGATGTATCGCCGTTATTTTTTTAATACTATATTTTTAACCGACTTCAAAAAAAGGAGGAGGTTCTCAATTCGGTTGTATTTTTTTTTTTTAGGGTTTGTTACCTCAGTGCTCCGTCATTTATGGACCGATTTTCAAAATTCTTTTTTGGTTTGATAGGGTATACTAACAGATTGGTCCCATTTATATCAAAACTCATATCTGAAAAGGGATCTTCGAGGAATTGAGGGAACTCCTCAAAATATATAAGCACACACGCATCGATTTTAACATTTTTAGTAACAAGCAAGCATCAAGCATTTTCATTTAGAAAGTATCATTTGGTGAAGAAAAACTGATGAAGAAGACAGGCAACGGAACTCTTCAACGCATAACAGCAAATTATTCGCGATTGCTATAGATGCTGTCAGTTGTCTATGCTGAGCTTTTGTATTTCCACAACATAACATTACGCCCTTCTGTTTTAAAAGGGGCCCGTCAGAGATGTACAGATTAATGTTTAGATAGAACTTCTTTAGCAATTGTTATCCAATTTCAATGATTCTTTCAAGTTTTGAAAGACTTTCTTTCTTTACACACAAAGAAACTAAAAATTACAAAATAAAAACTTTTTTACAAAAAAAAACATAAAAATAACCCCAGTTTCGGAAGTCGGTGGCCAATAATAAACAAAACAAAACCACCAAAGCCACAGACTTCCGAAAATGGAGTTATTTTTCACCTGTTAGTTTTTTTTTAGGAAGTCGGTTGTTTTTTATTAGTCGAATATTTGCTTGTATTCTAGATAAGGGACAAAAACTTAAATTTTGTTAAATAGCCCCTTGCTGAGGCGTTTTGCACACGGAGCAACTTTAATTGCTAGTTGCTCGAGTTGCTACGAGTGCCCAATCCTATTTGATAATAATTATGTAAAAAGCTAGTTGCCAGTTGCCAGTTACTGCAATAGATGCTCATATTCCATCAAATACTTTTTTTTAATTGAGTAGTTGATGTACGGAGGCCAGCACATCAAAGTACGTGTCAAATTTCTTTGATAGTTTTTCAACTTTATTGCAAGCGTAATAAGGTTCATTTTCAATTGGGAAAATTTGACAGAGTGATGTGATCTTTACTTTACATAGATGGCTGTGTCTGGCTGTCCGAAATTAAAATACCAGACTACCCCGCGTTGCTTATTTTATATCACCTGGTACCTATCTCAGTATGGTAGTTTTTATTCAAGGTAAATCGTCCTCACACATAATCTGATTATGTATACATAATATAGAATTGACTGGCCTGTTGGTCTAGCGGTAAGTGACCCTGACTGCTATGCCGGAGGTCGTGGGTTCGATTCCCACCCAGGACAAATGTTTGTGTGATGAGCACGATCATTTGTTCTGTGTCTGGATGTTATTTATCTATAATATGTATGTATTTAGAAATATATAAGTATTAAGTTTATCAGCTGTTTAGTACCCATAACACAAGCTCTGCTTAGCTTGGGACTAGATGGCGTTGTGTGAAAGTTGTGGAATATTTATATTTATTTATATTTATAGTATTCTAGTTGCACATTCCAAAAGGTAGTTTCGTAAGGAGAAGAATGTGAAAGAAACTCCATACTTAGGTAGACTTTTAAAATAGATTTCTATTTTAAATGTGCAACTAGAATCGTTCTCTTAATTTATTTAATTTGTAAGTATAATGTTCAAAAGTGCCTGTTATCAGGTCTAATTGAAATAAATGATTTGACTTTGACTTTGACTTTCAACCCTACTTAAAGAATTGACATCTCTTACTGACCTTTAGCCTTAAAAAAGGACAGAGACATACCTACAGTGACAGATAAGAACTAAGTTAAAGATGTCTTATTAGTATTTTCCTCGAACTGTACCATGTTTTTGGTATTATGTCTGAAAGGTCAACTATATTCTACTTAGGGCGAGGTTCCACCAAAGCGGAGACGAGAAGAGATGTGTTTTATAACCAATCAGCTTGCGTCATTTTGACCGCTCAGTTCTTAGCTTCAGCGCAATACAATATCCTATTGGTTAATTACGAGACATCTCCTCTCTTCTCCGCTTTGGTGGAGTCTCGCCCTTAGTCATGGGTGTACCCACCTGAAATAAATGAATTTCTTATTATTAAAGTCAAATGACAGTGACAACTCAAGTTTAGAAATTGACAGCTCTTATTGGGCTTTTTCTTAGGGTGAGATAAAAACATGAAAATAGCCTAAATTAAGTTTAGTTTAACAAAATCTTACATGGGTTCACCTGACACATGAACTACCCAACAAAAAAAAACATCAAAATTAATTCATAATTGGTGGAAAATTTGCGTAACAAACGTAGGTACGTACATAAAAAACCTAGTCGAATTGAGAAACTCCCCCTTTTTTGAAGTTGATTAAAAATTCCAGAATACAGTATAATAGACATGTTACCAATAAATACTGAAGCAGTCCCTCAAGAGAAGGCACCTTGAGGTACAGTCCGCCTGTGATGTCACAACCCTGCTGCAGTAGACTGAGGTGCTTGTCCAATGAGCACACGTCTATAAGAACTTGCTGTTTCTGTAAAATAGATAAAAAAGTAGAATAGTTATTTGCTAAACAAGGATTCAAAGTTGTTGTTGTTATAAATAAAAGCAATCATCATAACTTCTCTGTATTTTCCCCAGGGGTATAAAGTAAACAGACCCAAAAATATTAATTGACACATACATACATACATACATACATAAACTCACGGCTTTTTCCCATGGGGGTAGGCAGAAACTACAGAGCGCCATATACTACGATTACCTACGATTCTTATATACTTCTTTTGCTTCGTTTACATACATAAATGTTGTCATACACACACGCCGGTTGCGAGTACTACGCACCTGACCTTTCTGAAGAACCTCACCAAAGGTCTATGTATGTCCTTCTAGGGCGTCCCCTCCCGGCGTCCCCACTTACATCTGCCTTGTAAATACCTTTCGTTAGTCGCCTTTCATCCATCCTTTCAACGTGACCAAACCATCTACGCATACTCTTTTCAATTTTTGTTACTACATCTTCTTTTAAACCACAACGTTGCTTTATCACATCATTCCTCAATCTGTCATTAATTGTTACACCACACATACTTCGCACAATAATAATTAAAAAATATATACTTAAGAAGGAATAAGAAAATGTAATTATTATTATTAAGTGGGTTGAAGTTGTAAAACATGGATAAGGTTGGTCATTTCGTTTATGGGGTTTGAGTGCATGTACGCTGTTCAAGGAGATTCCTTGCTTTTTTAGTATTTTTATTATTCTAGCTTTGCCTCTTATTGAATTTGAATTTGATATTGCTGCCAGTCTTTCCAGAGAAGAAAATAATTAAACTGAAACTTGGTATCGCCATATTTTATTTGTTTTCGTTTGATTTAACAAATAATAATAATTCTCAACTTTCACACAACTCCATCTAGTCCCAAGCTAGGCAGAGATTGCGTTATGGGTAGGTACTAAACAACTGATAAACGCGCTTAAACAGGGTTTTTTTCATTGAAAATAACCCTGTAAATTTCTAAATACATACATATTATAGACACACAAAAAAATGTCCTGGGTGGGAATCGAACCAATGACCTCCAGCACAGCAGTCAGGGCCAGTAACTACTAGACCAACAGGCTGGTCATTAATTATTTTTAACATACATACATAGGTCTAGTTACCTGAGCAGTAAAGAACACATTCATGTAATTGATGTACTGCGCCGCTGTGTCGCTGCTGCCCGTAACGATCAGTATACGACTGGTCATGCGCAGGCCGGGGGACGCCTCACGACGCATCTGAAATTAACATTTAATTTTACAATAGTTTATGGTCAGTATTTCCTAGTTGTCTGTTAGTTGAAATTAAATCCCGAACAAACTAAGACCTCTCTTTAAAAGTTCAAAACTTACAAATTTTGTCTGTAAGAAATCGCTTTTCACACTTAAAGTGTATAAGGTGCGAAAAGTGATTTCTTACAGACAACCTTTGGATGGACCTGATAGTGAAGGAAAAAAGATGAGGAGCAGGTAGTTATTAAGTACAGTTTCATTCCTTACTTTGGCTATAAAGCAGAGCGCCATGGCCACAGCACCAGCCAGCAAAGACTCTCCTGGTTTATCTTCTTGTGGTTGACTCTTAACTAAATTAACTAATCTGGAAATATCAGATGAAAAGTTTTATTAGTAAAAGAAAAGACTGGTGGTTTTCATTCATGTGTTCAACCAATAACTTTTTTTTTAAACTAAATAATTTGTTATTTAGTTTAAAAACAAACTCATTGGTTAACTAATCTGGAAATATCAGATGGAACGTTTTATTAATAAAAGAGATGTTAAAACAAATACCCAATCTTAAAATAAATTCTTAAGTATGTGTGTAAAGCATTGAACTCCTCCTAAACGGGTGGACTGATTTAATTAAAATTAGTGGCTGTCAGTGGTTGCTTTGATCCTCAATCATTTTCCATTTTCTACAAAAACTAAAACTATGCGAAATCTCACAGGTTTATTTTTCTTGTTTTAATCATATTCTTACTTACCTCATTTTGATGGTTTTCTCAACTAAAGTGAACAATTCATATTGACCATCAATCTGTCTTACATCTAGTGGCTTGCCAGGAGATGGATACAGGTATTCACTGAAAATAGACAAAACAATACTTTAGTTTTATTAATATATCAACCTGTTATTGTCCCACTGCAGGACAAAGGTCTCTTCTAAAACTGAGAAGGCACAAGCATTGGTCGCCAAACTTGCTCAAATTGGATTGGCCATATCAGGCTTATATTAACTATTCTCATTAATATAAAAACTATGATAACTTCAACAATACCTTAGTAAAATCTTAAATTTGTTTGTTATTTGGTGGAATGAAAAATTACTAATTGTCTACTTCTTTTTAATATTTATGTCATTAAAACTTTTTTATCGATTCCATCTACTTTATGTATGCAACCAACCTCTATGCTATGGATAAAACCTCACCTTTTGTGAAAATGGCATCCTATAACGGCCAGTTCGTTCCTCGACTTTTGCATCAAGTGTGAGTTAGCAAATGCAATGACAGCATCGAGGCAGTTGGTTAGCACCTTTGGGTCTTCAGTTATGTAGCGCTGGTTTGGGTTTGTGTCCACTATTATTACTAGGAGGCTGCTGTCTGATGGAGCTGGAAATGATAAAATTGGTGTGATTGTGTTATTAGTTTATTACAGACTAGCTTCTGCCCGCGACTTCGTACGCGGATCCTGTTGCTTATGCCAGCGACAACGGGGTCGTCGAAATCGAAGATCTGAAACATCTGATGTCGAATTCTATAAGCCCAGGGACGGGAAATCAATGGGATGCGCGAGACGATTCAAGATGTTCCAGATTTTTTATTTTTGTTGGTCAACAGGAAATGCCATCAGACTTAACAACTTTTGCTAAGACGCCATTTCTATTATGTATATGTTATATTGTCTCTGGGCTTTGGAGTTCCCCTACAGGTGCTCCAGATCTTCAAATTTAGTCTCACAGCAGAAAACACTCTTCACGTGGAATAGTTTTTGCAATGGCACCATTTTTATATCTCTTTTACTTTAGGTGTTCCATTTTCCAAAATAAATTATAGCCCATAATATGTTGCGTGACGTTCACGATCAGCGGTCAGTCGCGCATCTCCTTCCCCCACTTATCTCTAGAGTCGATGCGTATATACGCTGAAAACTCAAGCGTCATGCTTTTTCCGTGAACGTCTCCAACTCGCGAGACAATGCATGATGTTCACGATCAGCGGTCAGTCGCGCACATATTCTTTACTGGTCTCTAGAGACCTGGATGTAGATGCGTAAATACGCTGAGAATGCAGGCGTGCTTCGAGATCCCAAGAAGTTTCCACGGAGCGAGTTGCAGCCTCATGTTCTCGAACAGCATCAAGTCTCTCCTAACGCTCTACGGTAGATTGTTGGGATCTTATGGTCTTTAATCATTTAGCACCTTTGGAACATTGGGAAAAATTTGACCTCTTTCTAGGCATGGTTATAGTTTTATTGTGATGATACCTGATCAATTAAAATCTAAGTGGCTGCTCCCCTGCGTTACCGGGTAAGCTACCGTGTAACGAAGTTAAATGGAAAAGGAAATTAAACACTCAAATAAGCCCGAAGGCATACGATAAAAAAATGGAAGTTTTAGCCAGTAGAGTCTAATTTTCAACGATATACCATCGTCATCGAAAATTAGTCCTGAACTGTTCCCGCCTTCACCGCGTAGTACCTCCTACTTATGTTATTTTATAATTATGCAATAAAATTAGTGATAGTTTTAATTTCTATATCAAATGTTTCTGATCTTCGATTTTTATAAGTCAACAGGAAATGCCTATCAGACCGAACAACTTTTGCTAAGACGTCATTCCTATTTGAGTTATGGTGTAGCTGGGCTCTTGGAGTTCCACAACAGGTGTTCCAGATCTTCGATTTTTATACGTCAACAGCGAGTGCTCATAAGGCTGAACAACTCTTGCTAAGACGTCATTCCAATATATGTTATAGTGTAGCTGGGCTCTTGAAGTTCCACATCAGGTGTTCCGGATCTTCAAATTTATTCTCTCAGCAGAAAATGCTCACAACGTGGAACAATTTTTGCTATGGTACCATTTTTGTATCTCCTATAGTTTAGATGGTTTGTTGCGGTTCTGCATCAGGTGTTCCGGATCTTCAAATTTATTCTCTCAGCAGAAAATGCTCATCACGTGGAACATTTTTGCTATGGTACCATTTTTGTATCTCCTATAGTTTAGCTGGTCTGTTGCGGTTCTGCATCAGGTGTTCCAGTTTCCAAGATAAATTATAGCCTATGTGTTGACCAGACTTAATATCTATACAACAAAAAAAAATCATTCAAATCCGTCCAGTAGTTCCGAAGATTAGCGTGTGCAAACAAACAGACAAACAGACAAACAGACAGACTTTTTTTTTTGGATTCGTGCTCTATTACTGTTTCTAAACCCCCCTCAATTATTATTTTTTAAATATATTCAATGTACAGACACAGTTTTTTTACAGTCTTATTATAGTATAGATAATTATGTACCTAATTTATTTTCTTCATTCATTTTTATTACCGGGTATAAAAAATAGTTAACATCCCTGATCCCAGTCTCTTGAGACCTACTGAAGACACACACAAGACTTCATTAGAATGGTTAAGCCATTTAGGAGGCGTTTTGATATAAACACTGTGTCATGAGTATTTTATATTTTAGAAGATAGACACACTAATTCATAACATTACATGACCCTCGTAATAAAGTATATTAATATTATCAACTAGCTAACGTCACCTCTTAGAATATTGTTACAACCATTTGGCGAAAAATAAAAAGTCACAAACGGGCATTGGCAAAAATATTGCCGTAGCCCAAAACAAAAGGGGGTGGGTCAGTAAGGGGGGGAATCTATTATTATTGTTTAACAAATTAATATTATTTCACAATGTTTATCTAGATACTTAATAATATTATAAAGAGGTAAAATTTGTTTGTAAGTTTCTATGTGTATGTTTGGGGGTAATCTTCAGAAGTAATGATCCAATTTATAAAATTGTTGCACTGGTGGAAAGCTACTCTATTTCCGGATGACATAGGCTACTTTTTAACCCTGTAATCCCACGGAAACAGGAACTATGCGGGTGAAACCGCATGACGTCTGCTAGTAAGTGGTTTTATTTATTTTAGTATTATTTATTTAGTATTGCTCGCGAAAGGGTTAAAACAAGGGGTATTAAGTGGGGGGTGTGAAGGTCAGTTAGGCAGTTGCTTCATGTAAAACACTGGTATTCAGCGGCATTTGGTAAGATTTGGAACCAACCCCATCATAGTTGAGAAGGCTAGGCAGATGATGATGATGATGAAAATGTCATGCCAAAGATAATTTCTTGTAATATTTAAAATGAATTTGGAGGTACTTACTGGTGGTAACTTCATTTGTCTTTTACTATTAACATTTCAATTGTGTCAATTATAGACACAATAGAAAGACAATGACAGTGCAGACACCGGTGCCTTTCCGGGGTTTAACGAATTAATGAATTAAGGGGTTTAAAGGTTCTGGCAAGCTTTTCACTATTGTATGTTTAAGTTTAGAAAATGAGCTCATACCAATTTATTGCACTATTGTTACAATATTTTCAGTAATTTATGTTTATGTTGAGTGTGGAATGAACTAAGTTATTATTATGAAGGTAATAATGTAAACCGTAATTTTAAGTTTGATCGAAAACTCATTTGAAACAAACGTTTTCACTTTCAATCAGCTAGGCAAGTGCATCGGATAGTAAATTAAACTGATACTTAGGTTTTGACATCATAACTATTTGGTTTATTTTAAAAGGAAACTTTTAGAGGTTATGTTTGACTACTAGCTACTTACCGTCGTCGTCTGCCATTGTATGAGGTGAAACTTGATGGTAATACCTTTAATCAATTTTAGTTTACTTTATTTAGCTCTAATTTCACTCAAATCACTTTAAATAACGAAATATCACCGTAATCCCTTTTCATTTCTAGTTTCAACTTGTTTGACAACAATCTTTGACTTTGACAGCAAGGCTTGACATTTTGAATGCGGTGTTGCTACGTTGCCAGGCCCAGCCCTATTTTTTTTCAGGATTTGGTAGAATAACAAAAAAGTTAAATATTTACACTGCTGTCTGTTGAAATCGCCATTACGATAGTTGTGGCAAAAATAAATAGTTTCATATTATGTAAATATTGAGAAAATAAATTTAGTAACAGCATTATTTTTAGAGGCATTTTGAAAGTATTCAAGAAATTATTATGTATTTAAATCGATACTGGCTGCCCTTTTCAAAAGGTCCTTTGAATTGATTGGGTGAGAAACACCACTCAACTCTATTGTAATTATCTAATATACTTAATAGAAAAATTTCTTTGATCATTTTTCAACTTTATATCAAACAGAATAAATAGGTTCATATTCAATTGGGAAAATTTGACACATTGGGGTGACTTGATGTGCTGGCGTCTGCACATACATGTAGGAACTTACTAATATTAAAAATCTTTTTTGCAAAAAATAAAACCGACTTAAAAAAACACTAACCGGTGTAAAATAACTCTAAATTAGGAAGTCTGTGGCTTTGGTGGTTTTGTCTTATTCATGATGGGCCACCGACTTCCGAATTAAGAGTTATTAATTTACACCGGTTAGTGTTTTTTTTTAAGTCGGTTTTATTTTTTGCAAAAAAGATTTTTATTTTTCCATTTTTAGTTGTTCCCATACAAATATTTGCCATGAATTTATTTTTATATTGTTATTTGTTAACAATACATGTCATGGTAATAGGGTTATCCACTTATCCCTAATAAATGAAACTTAACATACCTAACTGTCGAAATCTAGGTATATTGTACACATCTGCGTACCCCTCAGAGCATACAGGCGTGATGATACGTCATGATGTTGTATAAACAATAAATATCCAAGCGATTCCAGCAATCACGACAGTTTTGCCGTCTATTTGTACCTATCTCCGAAGATCAGCACCAGATCTTCACCAAATTAAAATAGGACCATCTCGGGAGTATACTCTTTCAAATAAAAAAATAATTTTGAGAATTGGTCCACAAATGGGGGACAAATCGCGTAACAAACACACAAAAAAAAACATACCATCGAATTGAGAACCTCCTCCTGTTTTTGAAGTCGGTTAAAAATTACTTACCAACAGTAGGAAACAATAAAAAACAAAAAAACAACAAGAAGACCAGGATCATCCCGCGTCATCTGCAATTGGCTATCCGCAACGACGAGGAGTTGAACAAGCTGCTCTCCGGTGTGACGATCGCTCAAGGTGGTGTGCTTGAACATTCAGGCCGTGCTCTTGCCCAAGAAGACCGCGAAGAAGACATAGACACGTTGTGCCGCGCGACATCTGACCGCCCGCGGTGCTACGTGCGAGCGCTTCGCACGCGCACTTCGACATAATGTTTATTTAATTAAATCTATTAGGTCGTTTACGCAGTGCCGTTGCGGCTCGTATGCGCGAATATGCATATTATTATTCAAGCAGTTTTATGCTGTATACAGAAGCTATTGGTTTACCTTTAATAAATAAATAAATAAATAAACAGTCACTGCTGAGTGCTGACATGCAGCTGAAACAATACAAAAGTCATTTACAACTTGCAACAAGACAATAAAAACAAAAACACATCAATAATTAGCATCTTACAACCATTAAAACGTCCACAGTGTTCTTATTAATTTAAATAATTGTTTAGAAAGCACCTGTGGACAGATGTCAGCGTTCATAAGATACATATTTGTCAAAGGTGCATTCCTGGCATAGTATAAGAGCAAGGGACATGCATCATAGTTTGGTAACCAATCAGTTTGACTCGTGCGCGTCTGATAAACATCGACGGACTAAAGAATTGGGTGGATTTTGAGAAGGTGTTGAAAGTATTATTTGCATGGGTAAATATTTTGTAAGGGGATGACCAAAATACCCCCTCGAAATATGTGAATTGCTCCATCTAAGGTCAGGTAGACAAGGTGGCCGTTACATATACATAAAGGACCCCTTTGTCTCGCATGCTCGTTAAGCCGTTGATCTCGGCTGTCATTCGAAGATCTTTGGCATCGTCGCGGTTAGTCAGTATCCAGAAAATCTGGGTAACAGTGCGGTTCACAACCAGTCATGGGTATCGCGGTACCCAGTTCCTAAGCACTAGAGGTAAGCATTCGGCTAAACTGGAAGCCTACCTCTACGTAGGTAGTTGAGAAAAGTCTAGACAGTACCTAAGTATCTATCTAAGTAGGTAGTCTTGCGATGGCTGCAGTGAGTAACAATTAAGCTTTTTGTATATAGTTAAAGTATCTTAGGAATCTTCGTATACTAAGAATAATTACAAGCGCAGGTTGTTAGCTGCTCGTTGCAAGCCAAAATTAGCATAATTTCCCTTATTGGACTTCACAATCCACTTTTTAGTTACAAAGGAGGAGATCATGGAAGGTTGTAGAAAATTACTACATTTTTCGTTGAAGTGGTTAATTTGCATTCAAATGTCTGAGAGGTTTTTAGCATCAGGCCTGTATTCTCCGAAGGGTTTTGTCAGAATGATGTGCACTTAAAGTATACCTACATATTGTTACCTGATCCAATCTAATTACAGTCGAGCCTATTGCCTTTATTCGGGCAAACGGAGTATTTAAGAAGCTTTTTGTCAACTAAAAGTGATATCAGTTTAATTATCTTTCGGAAAAGAAGATGATGGGGAATGTTCAGAGAAATTAAAAACGCGCCAGGTGAACTGTCAGCGCTACCAACTGTCTGTAAAAAATAAATGATACGTGTAAATGAGCTTGAAGCTTATACTACTACTTACTTTTACTACTATTTGTGGATACTTTTTGTGGATTTCGTCCAAAAGTTCTAGGCAAGATCAGTAGGTAAATAAGTAGTCTATACTCTAAAATATAATAATATTATAAAGTGGAAAGATTTGATGGTTTCTTTGTTCGCATTGAATAGGCTCCGAAACTACTAGACCGATTTGAAAAATTCTTTCACCGTTGGGAAGCTACACTATTCCCGGGTGACAGGCTATATACTTTTTATCCCTGTATTCTCATGGGACCGCGAACTATGTGGGCGAAACCGCGTGATATCCGCTAGTACGCTATAAACAGCTACCTACTGGTAATCTGCTTCAGTACACATAAACCAGTGCTAAATGAGCAAAAGCTTACTACTGACACGTCTATTACAAAACACGTAATGATAGCAAAACAAAAGGTTTTCAGTGAATATAAACCGAAACTTGACGTCACAACAACACCATTACATTGATTTACACGAGTCTGTTTATCAACGAACGTAAGACGGGAGCTTATTATTACATCCGAATTGTATTTCATCGTAGCGAGATGACAAACCGGTGATACGGCGCCAAACTTATGTCATCTGTCAAAATACATGTTAACAGTACGAAGAACGGTAGATGAGTCGAGACGATAACACCACATGAATAATATTATACCAACGATGTGACAAGCTCTGCTACCTGTCATTTTACGACATTGTTTATACACAGCTAATGATATGCCTCATTTGAATGCCTTGGTGGTCTGGATAGAAAAAAACTACCAGCTTTTTGTTACCACTGCCTTTATAGAATTTATATAGAACCATGCCTTTAACTGGAAATTCAGGCGACATAACCAAGTATTTATTAATTTCCACGGTCTTTTGCGCTCGAATATAATTAACAGTTCGAAAACTAATCAGTATATTAAGAAGGCAGGCGGTAATTGAATAAGATTTTACGAGAACATTGTTTACAAGACTTCGTGCCAGAGGGCAGCGACGCTACATTAGCGCGGGGTTTCGAAAATCGAAATGAGAATAAGAAAAAAAGGCGGGAACGAAATAATTATGCACGTTCCGTTTCGTAATGGGCGTCGCGCTACCGTTTCGCTTTAATAGCTCGCTTGTTCTGAGAATTTAATTACGCTCAGAGCGCGCCCAGATTAGCCGGGCGCGCGTTCCGTTTTGTTAATAACTCTAATAATGGATGACGCCCGCGCTCCTTGCTACATTAATGTTATTTATTCCGATTATAGCGCTTTTATTAAACCGATTCATCACATACGCTTTTCTATGACGCCAGTCAAATAACAATGACATGACATATACCTACCTATTTTAAATGTTATTAATAATTCAATAACGAGCACCCAAAAACAAATTGTCTAACCGATAAGACATTGGGTTTGTCACAAACAAAATATAAAACGATTCAGTTTTAATAAGAACCGGAGTCCAGAGATGAACACAAAAGAAAAAGATAACCGCCTATTGTTTTTTATCATGTTGTCAATATCGCGCGGCCAAATTTTCAATATTGGAATGCCACGATTCGCCAATAAGAAGCGGGAAAGAATTGATTTATTGTCCAATTAGCGTCGGTCAGGTGTGCCAACTGCCAAGATAGCATCAGGCTGGCCAACCTAACTCGGCTGCAACTACTATTTCTTTTGGTGCGTTCAGTTTAAATGGCATATTGGAATAAAAAAAGAACCTTTACACCATGCTGGCCGCGTTTTCTGAGAGTCGAATTTGAAATTCTGATCGTTCGCGGCAAACGTTTGCTTAAGTGGAAATCGATTTGAATTAATTGTAGGCCAGCTTTTTGTCGAACAAGAACTTTAATTTGATAAAAAATATTTGTGCGTCATATCATTCAGTTAATATAATTTATAGACTTATTATGAAATACACTTTAATGTCTCTCTTCATTCTGAAAAGAAAATCCAAATGTTATTAAGTTAATCACTTAATTTTGATTGTTATAATAATAGAGCATACATTAAATATATCGCATTACGTAATAGAAATCAAACAAGGGGTGACGGGATTTCATTTATCGACCGAATACAACGTGTTAATAGCTTCTCGATAACTTCGTATCGTATTACACGGGGAAGCGGTTAAGATACAACCACAGTGGGTTAAGAATAACGTTTATTAACTATTTAAATCGATACTAAAATAACTGTTTAATTTCATTTACGTCCTGGAAAAGCTTGGTTCAAACACGCTAATAAGGTTTAAAACGCCATTAAATTATTAAAGCTAGACTAAACGCAGTGCTCATATATCCGTCAGTTTTACTTTAATTTAAACTTTAAACTGAGAACAATGGTGGCACTGTCGACGCTCTCAGACGCACCGTTACCGACGCCATATAAAACCCACTCGCTGTAGGTACAATTGCACTGTAAACGTTTACGAGACTATCCGTTCAAATACCTTCAACCTAAGCCCATATTCGTAGCTCTATTAATGTTCATTTCAATCAACATTTACGGCTTAGCAGAAACTCATGCTATATCTTTTTTAGCTCTCGTACTTGTATCCGCTCTTCTCTATGTAATAAATCCTCTGTATAATAATTTCGCTACCAAAGTTGCCTCAATAGAATATAGCCGGCTGCGAGGCGAACTGTTTGCGGGTAGTCGATAAATTCCGGTAGCGTTTGACGCAACGCGGTCGGAGGCGTCATTTGCTATTGAGGACTCGGCCGGAGCAGACTGCTCGACGCTCGAGATATCGACACTCATCGTATTATTGCAATGCAAAATAATGTGAGCAGGGAAACTGAGTGGCTGTGAACTCAATATTACTAAAAAGAATCATGTGCTTGGGATGCATGACTTTAAAAAAAAAAAAAACAATTCTACTTTCAAAGTTAATATCTACCTAGCGGTGTTTAATTGTCATAACTCAATTTCAGTACCTATTCAACTCCCAAATAACGACAAAAACGGGTAGACGATACACAACTTTCCAGAGTCCCATTACATTACACCATACGCTCTATTAAATAGTAAAGTCCCTACACGCTAGAAAAAGACAGTATATGCCACCCCCAAACACGTTCCCCGCAATAAATGTGCGGGAAAGAAAGAGACGTAGTAATAGCCGGAAATTAGCACTCGTCTATCTTTCATTTTACACCCCAAATTTTCTTATTCCAATTTCCTCTCGCTACGAGAGTCCCCATTTTACGAGCCTTAACTGAGTGACGTAACGGCATGCCAATGTGCGCCAAAGTTGCTTCGGTACAGAGTTTAAATTTGGAGCGTAACTTCAGCGACGGTTGCGTCTTTTCATTTTTGAAAATGCTTTAGAACACTCTGTCATTTGAAATGAGTCATTTTCTGATAAGAATGCCCTATTGGCTGAGACGTGTGCGCCTCGGGCCGCGCGGCCGATAATGCCATTTCCGAACGTAGATAGCGAATAACTTGGGTGTCGGTTTTTGCACTGGAGTTTTAATAATAAAGCATAGGGGGAGAGAGGCCGAGATATGGAAATGAGCGTGTGGAGAAGAGGAAATTTGAATTTATACACCAGCTAGTTTTATTCATGAGGGTGCCTCCGTTTGGCGAGATTATACCGACCGAAATTTTGTATGAATATGATGTTTGTTGTGTTCTAGTTTAATTTTTTGCTAATGTAAGTATTTGAATGTTTGGTTTGTTGGGTTATATTTTGTTAAATCACCCCTTTGTTACTTAGATTGAAGTGATTAAGTTGACCAATTTTGTTGTAGGGCTAGACCTAAGGCCATTACCTACTTACGTGCTTTTCAGACAGTTTCGCTAATGCGGTTACAAAAAGCTGGAAAGACTAAAGATATCAGACAACCAAAGATATTTAAAATATCTACTAGGATAGAGAGGACTGCATGCTAGGAAATGTCGTAGAAACCCTTTTATCCCATGTCGCAGTAACACCATCTAGAATAATATGGCAATATCTCCAATATTCAACAGCGAAGTGTATCTACTAAACTAAACTCATAGACTTGTGTCCATTAGGACACAAGTGGGATCGGATAAAAATCTTGTTCGTGACGTCCTCGATCCCGTCTATTGTAAGTACAGACGCCAGCACATCAAGTTTCCTCAATGTGTCAAATTTCTTTGATCGTTTTTCAACTTTATGTCAAACAGAATAAGGTTCACATTCAATTGGGAATATTTGACACATTGGGGTAACTTGATGTGCTGGCGTCTGTACCTATTGAATGTCTTTGCAGACAGCACACATTGCGAATTACGCCACGATCAACATAAACTTTCAAAAAAAACTTCATAACTACCCAAAAAAATTAAAAATTTTGAACCCTATTATCCGTGTCCGCACATCATCGGTCAGGCAGGTATCACTATTCAGTTATTTTTTTCACGCGTGGGAAGAATCTCGAAATTTCCTCGTCACACATCTCGATTGGCGAGTGTAAGCGATTTCTTTCACGTCATTAACTCCGGAGTGAAGGCTGTGTCGCTAAAATGACTGCGGTCAGTTTGATCGGTCATTATTTACTGTATTGTTGGTCGTGGGAATGAAATACTCGAGACAGTGCTGCGATATTGTCTGTTAACTTGAGTAGTAGTTATGAGTTAGTTGTGGCATAGTTTAATAGCACTAATAAGGTGTTTTTGGTTGAATTATGGGTCTGCGTCATGATTGGCGAAGGTAATGCTACAATAAGTAGTTATTTGAGCAACAAGAGAGCAAAGTCATTTTAAGCTGCGAGTGTTGATTTTGAATCCTGAGTGTGGCGAGGGATTCAAAGTCACGAGATGCAAAAAACTCAGCTCTCGAGTAACACACATAACTTTTCACTTCAGCAGTAAGATACTTTTTGGAACTAGACATAAATATTTACAGGTTAAATATCAGTTTTATTTGCAGTAAATACCTACTTATTTTCGTTTAAATACAACAATAAGTTAACAATTCAATAAATTACAATCAAAGACATAAATTATCTTTTAGCAAAATTTCTTTAGATAGTTTGAAATTCCGAACGTGTTCGTCTTTGAGGTCGAATTCAAAATAGGAACTTCGAAAGGGCTGGTCTCTGTCTCTCTCTCTTTTTTCTCTTTTTGACGGATGACGGGAAAGAGAAAGAGTGTAAATGTCGAATTATATGATGTACCCAAGGCTGAATCTGAATAAGATACAATAATATATGGCGGCTTTGTGATAAAACAATTAAAAAGAATTACTTTTTAGTCAAATCGCATTTTGCTCACTAATTTCAGGCAGTATGTTTGAGCTACTGAAGTGAAAATTTATATATAAGTTTATCTTAGACACCATAGACTTCATGAGGTAACCTGGACTTATAGTCAATATAAGTATTAAGCCGCCAATCTGCCTTGAGCAAGCGTGGTGATCAATGCTGTTGCATTCTCTGCAGGAGAAGAGGACTTTGCTTCGCAGTGTAACAGTAACTGGCTGGTATTAATGCTATAAATTCGTTTGAGACCAAAGAACATTTTTTAGGTAGGAGGTAGGTACTCCAAAACTATATGGGCTTAATTTTCCCTACTTAGGTACTACGTAAATGAATTGAGTACCTAACGCAATAAGGAAGTTTGTTTCATGGCAAGATAATTCTAATTCGGTACCAATCAAAGGCGCATAACGTATTTTTAGGGTTCCGTAGTCAACTAGGAACCCTTATAGTTTCGCCATGTCAGTCTGTCCGTCCGTCCGTCCGTCCTCGCTTAATCTCTGTGACCGTTGGCACTAGAAAGCTGGAATTTGGTACCAATATACCAATCACGCCAACAAAGTGATAAAATAAAAATTGGAAAAAAAATGTTTAGTAAAGTAGAACTTTATAAGGACTTTCTAGGAAAATTATTTTGAACTTGGATGGAAACAGTTTTTGTACAAGAAAGACAAAAAGTTGTACAAAATAATTTCTGGACTAAGTTTGTAGTATAATCGTATATGCAAGCATTTTGAACACTTATTGTGACGGACGGGAAACTACGGAACCCTACACTGAGCGTGCCCCGACACGCTCTTGGCCGGTTTTTTTCTAAGAGAAAAATATGGACCATGAAAAGTTGGATAGTAGTTTTAATAGATATAGCAATAAAATAAAATAAAATTAATCTGAGCTCAATCCATTTCATTCATTTGATTCATTCACTATATTTTTCACAGTTAATAGTCGTAAACCTACTTATTTCTTCAAATTCTCCGAATTCACTGTCCACAAAAACTATGAAGATCATAAATAATATCACTTGTAACAATAAACCTTTTTATGGTCCGAGAACTCTATTGCACAGGTGGAAAAAAGTCACGAAATAGATTCATTCATAAAAGGTTCCTTCATTCATGTAGGTAACGCAAAAAAAACTGCCCAATAAGTTGAGTGCCTTCATTCTGTATTGTACGAAGTTAATCTATAACGTCTTCATTTTATTATCCCGTGGGATTTCTGAATGTGATTATGAATTTTTGGTGTTATTATGGAGTTCATATCTAGACCCTTTTTTTGTTCATTCACTCGTTCGTAGGAGGTGCCAACCGCACAGCGATCGAACCAAAGACTACTCTTTGGTTTCTAAAAAGTTGTACTACTAGAGCAAATAAGTAATTTTGTATTATTATATTGCTATTGTTAAATATATTAATGTGCAAAATTGATTCGTTATGTCCAGTTTCTCTATAGGAATTCAGATATAACTATAATTATTATCTTGAGTTTGTCGTTGTCTTTCGTCTTAATAAAAAAAAGTAGGTAGAACAGATTTGGGTATTTCAATGATACAAGTATTATTAATTCCGTGATACTATGGTTTAAGGCAACTAAATAAGGAAGATTCATTACTTTTGCAAATAAATAAAGCAAAATTCTATTTTTTCAATACTTATTATTTTTTTAGTAAAAACAATTTTATTATGATCGATAGTCCGATTTATGTTAAGAAAAGCCCTGAAAGTTTGTAAGCAACTCCTAGTGGCTATCAGATAGGATCCTTGTAAAATACTGGTTCAAACATTCAGCTGTAGGTATGTTAGGTTAGACTGAAAGTTGATGATCAGTTCAATTTAATATGTTCCTAATAAAAAATTAAGATGCTTCATGATTATTTAATAATATATTTGAACACAAATATGGTTGAGATCGGCTTTGTAAGTAGCTTTTATAAACTATTCTAAAGAAAGTTTCGGCTAATTTCAAAATCGTGCCCTTTTCTACTATACGGTATGAATTTTCGGAAATCCAATTATTACTATCGAATGAACGATTTGATCTGTGCTGTTGATAAAGGTAACCGACTCAATTAGAATATAATTTTAGGTAGGTATTCCAATTAAATGCCCTTTCTCAATGCTTAATTTAGTTAAAATATTATCCGAGAGAATCGCCACTTTGCCTAGGAGAGGGATAGTTACAGTAGCTGGCCATCTAGAGTCGAATTAAATAGTGGGACTATTCAACTCTAATTAATGATACCTACAGTAGAAATTCCTAGTGTAAGGCATATTTTTGGGCCACGGGACTTGCGTGCCACTAAAAAAAAAAATCGCAGCCGTGTTTGCGCATAAAAAAACGTTGTTTAAACCTACATGGTAATCATGGTACAATAAATAGAGAATATAAAAGTTTTTTTTTTTTTATATATAATGGGTCTACTCTTGACCTCAATCTTGTCCTGAGGTCAGAGATGAGGTCGACGATGGAACGAGCTTACCCATAAGAAGCCTATTAACTCGCGACTTAAACAGTTTGGGGTCATAATTATGAACTCGGGAACACTGATGCAGGCAGGGAATTCCACTCCTTGGCTGTGCGCATAATGAAGGAACAGGCAAAGCGCTTCGTGCGAATGTGTGGAACATCTACAAGGAATGGGTGATAACCTGCAGTACGTCTGGATTCCCGATGGAAGAAAGGAGATGGTGGAATGAGCTCGTGGAGCTCTAGAGCACACTCACCGAAATACAGTCTGTAAAAAACCGACAGACATGTAACTACTAAAGTTACAGTTATATTTATTTGAGTTTAGCAGAAAGAAGATTAACAATGGGCTATTAGACAAAATTTTAGTTTTTAGTCCCTCATTTAAATTATAAGAAAATATTCGACACATATTTTTTCTTTTTTTAATATAATGGCGATATATCTAGTCAGAATGTCGCATGACGACACTAGCCAGTATAGTTTATACTGAGTTAATGACGTTACAAGCCCCTCTCCTCAACTTTAATGCGCTTAAGCTAAGCAGTTTACCATCAATTTGAAAAAGAAAAAAAAATGAGATGAATATTATCTTGTAATCAAGATGAGGGACTAAAAACTATTTTATTTTTAAATAGCCCATTGGAAAAAATATATTATATGCGTGAAATTACTTTCTAGTTAAGTAACAGAAAGTTTATCAGCTGAAGCAAGAAATGCCAGGTCTAGGTTACACATAGGGAACGTAATCGTAAACATAATCTAATATATAAAATTCTCGTGTCACAGTGTTTGTAACCAAACTCCTCCGAAACGGCTTGACCGATTCTTAAGAAATTTTGTCTGTAGGTAGGTACATGGGGCTGAGAATAGGTGGCAGTCAGTGGCAGACTATTTTATTAACGAAGTTTGCCGGTACAGCTAGTAACATATAAAAGTTTACTATGATTAACACGTATTTTCAACAAGATTCGATCTTTATTAGAAACGCCACTACTTACTGCTTAACATACTGCATAATCGTTTAATTATAACTTTAATGTGAATGCAGTAAACGAGTCAACCCGATAGACATCTTAAAGGCTTTTGAAGTAACAACAATTCTAGAAACAGTATCGTAATAATAAGATACGTAGTAATTGCCTACACAGTAATACTTAGTTATCTCGTATTCCGGTTATAACATCTAAACCCCGGTAGCTTCCTAATTAATCTGTGCTCGTAATGATCTTTATAAGCACCCACCATGTGTCGGACTCGGAATATTTTTATCCAATTAACTTGTTACATTCTCGCTTCCGAAAATGTCTACCATAGTTGAGAAAAAAATCAAAGGAGCGTTCCCCGAAATTCGACCATTATCGACCGTTACCTCCCAAATAGAGCGAGATCGAAACTCAAGATAAACCCCTTCACGTGGACCTCTACTAATTGGTGCAATAAATTTGAGACAGCGCGACAACTCTGGATACCCATTACTCCTCCATCTTGGACCTTATTAGGACCTATGGCTTCCGACCTGTCATAGACAAAACTTACTGACACACTTCGGATATCTGTCAAATTCGATTCCATCTCTCAAACGAATCTCATCCCTATTGTCGTCAATTAAAGCACAAACGCGTCTAGAATCGCTTCGACCAAATCGAACGCAATAAAGAAACGTCATCTTGTTTAAATTCCATTTTCAAGTTTAAAAAACTTCCAGCAGGATCCACAGGATACTCGACCCTACTGCGACTATTTAAAAATAAAAATCTCTAATGAGGAGCGTTCGGAAACGTGACGTGCCGGTGACAAAATGTTGAAGGGATATCGATTCTCAGCATTGTAAATCGAATCGTAATAGTATTCGATAAAGCAGAATTTCGTTCATGGAATTTGGGTTGAATTCGTATCGTTAATATAGAGTCGTCGAGAGCGCGCACCCGTTTGTACCCGCGTCATGCGAACGGACGCTTTTTGTCGTTTTTAATTATATTTATTGTTCTCGTTATTTATTTATTGTTTTGTTTTGTGTTTTGAGCCGTTCTCGCTACCGTGCGTGCATTTTAACGATTTCGGCGGAGATAGCGGACGCATCCAAATTAGGCCGAATGTGGTTTCGGAGGATGCAAATGTGCTCCTTTGCATACGCTCGCAGAAAAAACGTCCCCATCGATATTCAGAATGAACTCGAATGAAAACATCATTAATGTTATGCAAATGATCATGAGAAGGGATTTTACTTTCAAAATAATTCAAGGGATATTGTTGTTCCTTAATAAGAGTCGCTTTATGGTAATATTTATTGAAACAAAAAGCAACAGCTTTATAATTTTTCCATTTTATTTTTTGCTTTGTTGTTGTGGAAATGGGAACATATCGTTAAAAGAGATAAAGCTGCGCCATTATTTATCGATAATTGTTTATAAAAGCCAAAGAAAAGTAACACTAAAGTGCATATTTGCAAACAAAGGCCCGTCAATTGTATCCAATAAAATCGATGAGATGCCGCGTCACTCGCCCCGGTCGCCACTCGCCTCTGGGACTGGGACAATGTGGAAAAATGTCAAGAAATTCCAATACTACCTACTCACATAAAACTGTGATATTCTTTTTTTGAATCGTTCATTCTGATTGGCGCATTCAGAGTTCCTTTTCTTTCGACACTCGTAATAATACAAAATGTAGCACAATTATTTAAATGTCACCGTTTAAAAGATCAAATTCGTCATTACAGGCAATAATTCAAAGCTAAATGGCTTTATAAGTAACTCTGTGGGTAGTCGTCGTCAAAACATGGGTTTTATTAGACCGTCTTATCTTCTTAGAAAAAAAATGTGGCTCTTATTTCGTAAATAGTAGTGCGAAATATGATTTTGCTAGTAGGTTCAAGCAGTCTTGGTCTTTTGGTACCTACTTATTAAAATTGCGAAAAAAAAAGTTTTTCTGTGAATTATTCCGTCAAAGTCGAAAAATAATCTTTCCGAAAGTTGGAATTTGTCAGTAACAGTTGCAAGTCAAGCAAGCAGTCAAGCAGTCCTATGTCATGAGAATTTTGGGATACCAATATTTATATATTGAAGACAGACTCTCGCCGCAGCTAACATCAATGTCCTGCCCTGGCCTGCTCAGTCGCCAGACTTGAACCCGATTGAGCATGCATGGGATATGCTACAGAGAAGAGCTCTGCCGAATATGGAGGGTATCCAGTCGCGAGAAGACCTTTTTTTGTTGTTGCAACGAACATGGGCGGCCATTCCACAGCGTGATTTGGATGAACTCATTTTGAGTATGCCAAACCGATGTTCTTGTGTTGTTAGTGTTCGCGGTAGAAACACGGATTATTAATTGTTTAAGTTACCCAATAAAATTTTAAAGAAAACTGTTATTTCAGTCTTTTTTTCGAACTTTAATGTTAGTGGTTCAAATGTCAAAAATCCCTTTATTAGGAAAATGGCAAATTTCTTTATTAATGCAAAGGTGACTTGGTTTATCGTTACTGTGACAAACGAAAACACTTTATTTGATGAATCCTTAAAGAAAATTTTAATTAATATCAATCAGGAGAAAAGTTATTGCAAAAATATATGTTGATCCCTAGACACTTTTGATGTGTGTATTTGGAAAAAGGATAGGCAGATGATGACATCAAGAAAGTTTTCCACTAGCGATGGTTGCTGGAACACCTGTGGGTTTCCTTGGATCGTCATCTCCACCATTATATCCAAAGGCATCCACTTTTTAACATAACCAAGGTTCACCAGATACGTCAAAGATGTCCAACCAACCAAATGAGGAAGGAAGAGCGATGATCTGGGCTTAATTTTAGCGGTGCAAACGCTTGCCTATGTCTTAAAATCAGAATGACTAGATACTCCGTAAAAACCGTAAACAGTTACTTCGCTGAAATCAGAAATGTCAAAATTTTTACCTGTTAAACAGCACACTGGATAATCCCACTGATAACATCGTAATTATATATCTAGGCGTATGTTTACATATAATTAGGAACTTATCATTTCCTTCAGTTAATAATACATAAATAACGTAACCAATTAGCCCACGCACCAAGGTTAAAACAATGTAAGTATATTATGTAAACCATCTGTTTTGAAGGTTAACCCTGGATTGCTAACTAGTCTTATTTAGACCTAAGTAGAGACGCATTGCTTTTACAAATTTAGACACGTAGCAACCAGTAAGAGTCTATTTTGGACCTCTCCTTTAGGTTTTTTAGCTCAGAAACTTTTTCTTCTGTGTCGAACAAACAAATATTTAGTAGCCACTTCTTAGTAGTAAAAGGCATCGTCAGTATTAAATGTGTGTTTAAGAAATTGGAGTTGATTTAAACCATAATAATTACCTAATTGCCAAAAGATTGGCAAAAGATTGGGTTCTTTTCTCGTTGACAGCGATGCGGATGAGTTTTTTTGATGTCCTATGATTCTTAAACTTTTCTTTTTTTGTTTTTTTTAGGATGTACAATTTTAGATAATAGTTGAAGGTTCGTTAATTATTTATTTTTCAAAAATACTTACATAAATAAATAGGTAAAACAGTACGATTTTTTTTAAATTACATTGATTTAGTCTGGTTGTTGATGAGTGAGAGAGTAAGGACTTTTATTTTTTAATATAGATACAAAGGAAGTGACTTTTTAGGTGTCGGATCATGTTCATGGAAGAAGCAGATATATGCCTCGCCGACACCAAGTTAGGTAAAGGCACGAGGTGATGATCGTAAAATGGTTAATATCTCTTCTACGGGGTTTAACAGCATTTTCCACTATTTTTGGACGGTAGTTGGAAAAGGTTTAATTAACTTACGTTCATAAAAATACACTATTTGAGCTAACTGCCCGATATTCCAAAGAAGAAGAACCACCGTTGAAAAATATGAAATGCTCAGAAGGGTTAAAAACATAATTATCCCATAGAATTATAGGTATAGCACAACAAATTGGCGCGATGTGATCTGCTTACCTAGTTCACCTACAATATCGTTTACCAGATGTATCGTATATATATCGGGCAATAAGTCTCAAGCTTCATAACAAATCTTCACTTCCTTGCAACCGTACCTCTCTCTACAAAGACGAAAATGGCTGCCATCAAGACTACTTTGGTTCTTTTGCTCATCGCTTTCGCTATGATGCTTTGCACCATCGGTATCGACGCTACTAAAGTGGGGCCTTGTGACCAGGTTTGCGACCGCATTGACGCTGAAAAGCATGAGTGCTGCCGAGCTCATGGTTACAGTGGCTTTTCCTCCTGCGATGGCGGCATGGATTGTTACTAAAACACTGCCGCTGGCAATCAAGTGAGTGGAGCTATTCTCCTGGACATGAAATTTGAAGAATATTTATTGGTAATCAAGACCTGTTTAAACATCTGATGTGACTACATCAAATTACTTTTTAAGATCAGATTTTTTAGCTCCACCACGTCAATATTGTTCATGTTTTATAAATAAATGTGTTTTATGGAAATGTTTTTGTTTTTATTATTTAATAACATAGCGAATACACACAATATTTGGAAATTGTAATGTTTACGTATTATAAATGAAACGACGTTTGTTAGTCTCACTCAAACTCAAAAATGGCTAGACGCATTTGGCTATTAATAATTTAGGTCTTGATATATTTTTGGAAGACTAAAAGAGGTTTAAACAGTGTAATAGTCAAGAAAATTATGAGGAAAGTATTAAAATTAACAATTTAAGGATCCATACAATCTGCTTCAAACATCTGATTTTTGGCCCGTTTTCAGTACGGTATACCTACTCCTCTCAATGAAACGAATGAATTTAAAATAAGGATTTTGAATCGACAACATACATGCATGGGTAAGTAACAAATGCATGTACAATATTGGGGTTATTGAGACTAAAAAAATCGAAAAGTTAAATAATGAATTAATGAAAAGTTAAATACTGTGCGCACCATGACCACGGAACAAAATATTTTTGATTGTTAATTTATGCGTACGTTTCGAAAATGTTGTTACTAAACTTAGAAAGAAGAAAGAAGTTATAAGCTGCATTAAAAAGTCTTATATTTCAGTAATCAATTTACTAATAATAATGACGACAGAGACGAACCTAATAATTCTTTGCAAATGGATTATTTTTTACTGTCTGGTCTATAAAGTAGACCGGTAAAACTAAGTAAATTGTATGTAATATAGAGTCACGACAGTTCAATTCAAAATTATGTATTTTGTATCTTTCAAAATCAATGCATTTCAGTAAGGTAGTTAGGTTAGGCAGTTAGGTTCGCTATAGGATAGGTGTGATGAGTTAGGTTAGGTTATACATATTAATATATCGTCATTCTAAACTTATCTGCACAAAAGGCTTATGTAACTACACATTAGAGACTCGCTAAATAAAAAGTAGTAGTACTTACCTAGTTTATTATTGTTTTGAATCTTTTAATTGTCACCTTATTCAAAATTTCTAAGTAAGTAAGTATCTAATATAATATTTAAACTTGTCGTGTCGCAGTGTTTGTAACAAAACTCTTCCGTAACGGCTTGACCGATTCTCTTGATCTTTATAGTGAATATTTAGCAGGACTGAGAAAAGGATGTAAACTAATAAAAACTAAATAAAAGGATACATGTGTACCGGGATGACTATCACACGTAATTTCATGCCTAAAGATATCACGACATTTTAATCCATCATTACACACCTTAGTATATATTCCTACTAAAATATTGTAAACTAAAGCAACAAGTATAGCTATCACGATCAAAACCCATCGGTCGCGGTACACCCGAATGAGTTTAGTTTCGGTCGTGAATGTATGAATGAACGAGTGAACGACAATGACTCTGCAGGTTACGCGGAGGCGTTCATTGAAGTACAACTATTAATTTTTGTCAATACAATAAATGCTTCTGTACCCAGACATACTGTCTAGTGGATTTTGGCATGATAAGATGAATGGACGCAGGTCAAATATTATTTATTTAGAGTGAAAATCAAGTCAATATTGCACAATATTATTTATTACATAAAATAACATTACGCTTGTAATCCCCGAAGGGTTGGGCAGATGCAAATTGTGCGGGCAATCGGGCACAAATACAGATACCGGGCAGCTAAGTACTGAGAAATTTTAGATAGAAAAACCTAATATCGCTTTGCTCGTGCTTGCTACGGCACTCAGTACTTGGACTTTACCTTGGATTTTGGTTAATAGAGATTATAATTCTGTTGTATATTATGATATTAAACTTCTTTTAACTGCATTGACTTATTTTATTTCATGCTAAAGCCAAGGGGAGTGCACTAAACCTGGAAAGTTTCTTCTTAATAGATGCTAGATGTAGTAAAAATAATTCAGTTTTTTGTGTGTGTGTCTATATATTTTATTTAACTTTCCAATATATTTCTATGACGATGACTCATGAGCGGTTCTCTGTGGGCGGTGAGAGGGTGGCCACAAAAACATAAAAGCAATGTCAACATTCGCCTTTTTCGTAGGCGCTACTAACAATTACCTCCATATTATGAGGAAAATCGTAATACCTGTCTAATTAACCACACTTAACAAGAGGAAAGCGCACTCGTTCTTATTCATTTTACATGCCTACCTCGAATAGTCGGCAAAAATCAATCGAACAACGCCAATATGAAAATCAATACAAGAAAGTATAATTCACACAATTAATTTCCAGCTATATATCAATGAATCCCACAATAGATCATTAACAACTTCCTCTAGATCGTTTTTAATTGTTTATGGAGTCTTGAAGTTCCTCACTAGCGTCTGCGACGAGAGAGGCAACGCAAAAAGTATTTGTTCAAAGATATAACGAGAATCATTAGCAGATTGTCTCTAAAGTATTTATATTAACATTCTTTATGGGAAAAAGATGATGTGTTCCTGTCTATGCGATACGTTAGTTGGTTTTACTTATTATCGGTACGTGAGCTGGGTGGCAAGGAGGAAGAAAAATTACAAGTATTGCCACGGGTATTGCTAGTATTTTTTGGCTCACGGATAATGACAAACTAAATAGAAAACATGCCATTGTTATAATCTTGTAAATTAACTGTCATTTTTGCTTTAGATAGTGGTAAAAATTCTTTTTCTGAAAACTATAACATTGATGATGACGAACGAGCTTTAATTTCCAGTTTTTCAGTAAGTTATGTGGTTGAATAAAATTCTCAGCACATAGACATTAAATTAATTAGCCTGCTGGTCTAGTAGTTAATGGCCCAGACTGCTATGACGGAGGTCGTGGATTCGATTCTTACCCAAGACAAATGTTTGTGTGATGAACACGATTGTTCAGTGTGTGGGTGTAATTTATCTACACTAATATTATAAAGAGGAAACATTTCTTTTTTTTTTTTGTTTAAAAAACTACTGGACCGTTTTTAAAAATTCTTTCATATTTCAAAAGCTACATTATCCACAAGTAACATAGGCTACATTTTTTTTTTGAAAAAAATAGGGTTTCGTAAGATATTTGGGTTTTTCGGACACAAGGTGTAAAAAATAAATCAGAAAAGTTACTTATTTTGCGAACGCTCCCTAAACTATAAAAAATAGAACCATAAAATGTTCTAATTAATTGTAGATCTTATAAATAAATCTACAAAAAAGTCTGTAAACACTATACCTATCTATGTCGAGTGAGAACAACCATTTTTTTTATCTAAAAATCTTGATTTTTTTTTGGACTACATTTATTTTACTCATGCTATTAATCCTTATCGAAATAAATTATTTCATCACTAAGTACAGTTTATGTAGATAATATAGTATATAGTTTGGTCTTTGAATGATTAAAATTGGAAGCTTGGTTTTGAAGTTATGGCGAAATTAAAATATTACGATTTCTGCTGCACGGCCCGTAGCGAAGTGAGCTTCACCAAGGCTGCAAAGGCAAGGGGGTGCGCATGCGGGAGGGGAGTTTAGATCTGAGTAACGCAGCAGTCGTGCGCGAAGACTAATACTTTTCGTGCGATTTTTTTTAGATTTCGTTCTTAAAACTACACCTACGCAAAAGTTCTTCTCAGATCTAAACAACAATTCTTCTCAGAGCTAATCAACAGTTCTTTTAAGGGCTAACCAACAAACAGTTGTTTTCAGGGGTAAGCAACAGTTCTTTTCAGGGCTAAGCAACATTTTTTTTCAGGGCTAAACAACAGTTCTTTTCAGAGCTAGAGTATTACACGCTATTAACATTTTTTTAAACATTTGAAAATGCCTAAGAGAGCCAGGTCTCAACTTTCTAAACATAGTTCTCAAGCACGGGCAGCAAGAATACGTCGTATGGGAGAATCTTGAAACAACGCCTTGCTGAACAAAATCAGAGAAATTTTTAAATGTTTGTTTACACACGTAATCGATAGACCATGGAAAAGGCGATAACTAAGCGAAAAACCCAAATTCTGCCGGAAGTCATTATTCTACGCGGACGAAGTCGCGGGCAAAAGCTAGTATATAATATGTATGTATATAGAATATTATGAGTAGGTAAGTCAACCTATGTTTAACAGTTGTCTAGTACTCATAGCACAAGCTCTGCTTAGTTTGGGACTAGATAGCCTTGTGTTAAAGTTATCAAATATGTAATAAAACACAGCGTAATTACGAAAGAGTTTTCGATAACTATAAACATCAACAGAATTGGCTACTTATCTTCTAAGTACTACTTTATAACATGCAAATAAGCAGCTGTGAATACTTACCTGTAAACAAGATCCGGTTCCCAGCTTCTTAGTAGGTTTCAGTTTGGTTTTATTCTGAGAATAAAGTCCACATCAAAAGAAACCTATGCTGATTCCCAACGAAGACCTGCCAACATTGAAAATTTACTTTGTTTTTATGCATTTTTTTCTTAAAACCTTCCAAATCTCATCATTCTATAGTTTAAAGTAAAAAGAACATGAGTTAAAACTTGGGAATTAGGGAAAGCGACGTAAAGTTTCAACACTAGGGGTCCAGAATGATGTACCTAGAGAAAACTATATGGTGTCGGGATGTGTGATTCCTTCCCTTCCACCCTGTTTTTGGACAGATTTTTCCTAAATCGATTTAACAAGCAACATTGTTATTTCTATACTAAACGTCCTTGAAGCCTGTCTTCTTGATAAACTTAACGCAATCAATAACAACGGGCAAAATTTTTAACAGTGTTGAGCTTAGTAAAAAACGTCATCACACTTTTTAAAAACCGACACAATACTGTACCTATTTGTTGGAGTCCGCTTAATGACACTTATTTCAAAAAAGAAAAAAAAATAAGTATTTCATTCCAAAATTGATTTTATAATGACAGATTCAAACAACATGGCCGTCGAACGATTAATAAATATGTCTGTCGTCTGGCACGCCTAATTAAAAACAATTCGCGAGGCATTTTAATGAAACAATAGAACCGCGAATATTTTTTTCATGGCAGCTCCATAATTAATTTAATAATAAATAAGGAAATGAGACGTGGTTTGAATGGTCAATGAGAAAATGTCTCTTATTAATTTATGTGAACGGATACAAGGGGGCGGTTTTAATATTTTACCGGCTTTAGATGTTAGAATGCCAGCACGCGATACATATTGTAAGTAACGTGTACAGAATTATGATCAGTAGGTAAGTAGGTATTTGATTTTATCTAAGAAGAATTCTTTATGTGATAAGTTGCTAAAAGAATTTCAGTATATCGTAGGTGGAATAATCCTCCATCTGATAATTATACTAAGTATGGAGGACACGTCTTCATCAAGCTACCCCAACCTGTTAAAGTTCTGTGATAGAATGTCTAGTTTAAAAAAAATAAGTGTCATGGTGAATTGGGACAAAAAAAACCCAGATCTAGGTAAAATAATATAATCTTCCATCAGATGGATTAAAAGGACAAAAAGCCTATCAAACTAGACAGCATATTCATTTGTTTAAAATTGATAATAATATATTTTTATTCCACACTGCTTGCATTTAGTTTGTTATTTAACTAAATAAACGTCTGTATACCTAATAGGCAAGTAAATTAATGGTAACAGTCCTTAATTACAAAATACAAATAAAAACTACAAAATTACACTTATGTTGGTACTTAAGCTTTTTTTCCAAGGGTCATCAAACAAACTACTTACCCATAAAACTTTTTACTAATTTACCAATGCGCGTTGCCAGCCGAGGATATTTACCAAAGTGTGTTACCAGCCGAAAATAAATTTACCCGCGATAGCATAGTTAATACAAATTATATTTAATTACGAAGATATTTATTCGTTTCAGAATTCGCCGTGTTCGGTCGACACGACAGAATTCACGAATTTTAATTTGGGCGCACAGTGTTTATACGATACTTTTTAGTGATACCGGGGAAGTCGTAGTTTAACATTGTTTCCGACATTTCAAAAATATTCTAGATTTCAAGTTTTTCCTTTAGCTTTTGCTTATATGTCTTTTTAGACTAGTTATTAAAGTGAAAAAAGTGATTTATTCAAATTATATTCAAATTAACCAGTACTTTTTGGACGTCAAATTATATAACATAGTCGCCCAAAGAAACCGCCCTTCGCCACTTCCACGCATGATAAACGCACGAATCATTGGTTTAAATTAAGGTTGGGCTTACAGCAAGATAAAAGTACCTACTGTAGATTTTATTTCACATTATATTGGCGACTAGAAGAAAATATCTATAGTAGAAGATAGTATGTTAGTGGAACATCATCTTCTTAGCCTTTTTTTAACTACATTGGGGTTGGCTGGAAAAAGAATAAAAAAGTTGTTATAAGTAGTGTTGGTAATAATGTACTCACAAAAGTAACGTAATGTTAATAATACCTATATCTTACTTGCAAAGACCAACAACTAAAAAAAAACAGGACGTGACATCGCTGAAAGGTAAAAGGCTCATTGCTGCAAGGTTTCGTCTTGTAGCAAGAAACTCACAATCCATCCAGAAGCTCGCTTCATAGACAGGATGCTGCCCCCCAACATATTTATGACGTCATAATGTAGTAGATAGGTACCTACATAATGACAAATATTATCTATTCATTCAATGATCATTAATGTGATGACGTAAGTAACACCGTGATTCGGAAAGGATGTTAAGTCATTAGGTCTTCGCTATTAGAAGCGCGAAGGTCTATCAATCGGTTTTAAAAAGAGGTAAATGTTCTATCATGTTACCCAGTAGGTAACTGGGTTGTGTAGGTCAAATTAACAGTAACAGACCAAGAATACGCACCGTTTCCGCATCACCGTGTAGAAACAACCCACGTGTGATTCAGCAAACATCCCTGATGCGCTGCAGGAAGGAGGCAACCTACACCATACAAACTTATAATTATTTTTTTTACCCCTGCATTGCCATCCAACGTGGCATTGCTGTCAGTCTTCTGGGCACGTTTCCAGATGACAGAGATGTAGAGGAGTACTTTGACGCCTGGGTGTTCCGATTTTATATTCTCCCATGCGATTTTTTTTATTTAATTTGTAGTTAGTTTTAGTGTGAATATTTAATTAATTTTAATTAACTAGTGTTATTGTATAGTTTTAATTTCACCGAATAAACGATTAATTATTTTTTAAGACTAAATACATTTTGATTACAGTAAACTGCAAGAACTTTTAGGCAAAAGCTTGGAGTCGTCTAGCGTTAGTGAATACGGAAATCAATATTTTAATAGTTTTATTTTATGTGCGTTTTAATAGATATTAGAGTGGGTTTTAATGTATTCTTCATAATGGCCGTTAACGGACATCTTATCTACTAAAATATCTGAACAAATTTTATTAGTTAAATTGCGATATCAATCTGATAGCGGAAGCTGTAAGCAATTTATTAAAATATCTACATATGTAACTGAGTAGGCGTTTATTTGTTACTTTACAGTAATAATACCAGCCTGTTACTGTCCCACTGCAGGGCAAAGGCCTCTTCTCATACAGAGAAGGGACGAGCATTGATCACCACGCTTGCTCAAGGCGTATTGGCGATTTCAAACTTATATTAACTACAAGACCAGGTTTCCTCACGATGTTTTCCTTCACCGATGTCAATGATGTCTAAGATAAACTTAGAAAGTACATATGAATTGAAAAAGTCACATTGGTACTTGCCCGGATTTGAACCACAACCTCGTACATGAGAGGTAGGATTCTTAACCTCTTGGCCATCACGACATTCATCATCATCATCATTCGGTCATTTACAGTAATATAAATATAAATATTCCACAACTTTCACACAATGCCATTTAGTCCCAAGTTAAGCTTGAGAGCTTGTGTCATGGGTACTAAACAGCTGATAAACATACTTATATATTTCTAAATACATACATATTATAGATAAATTACACCCAGACACAGAACAAATGATCTAGCTCATCACACAAACATTTGTCCTGGGTGGGAATCGAACCCACGACCTCCGGCATAGCAGTCAGGATCACTAACTACTAGACCACCAAGCCAGTCAAAAGTAATACTATCTTATATTACTACTAATCACCAAGTATCTCATTATCATCATCTGCCTAGCCTTTTCCCAAGTATGTTGAAGTCGGCTTCCAGTTTAAACCGGTCCAGCTGAATACCAGTGTTTTACATGGAGCGACAGCCGGTCGGACCTCCACAACCTAGTTACTGGGTAACACGATACCCTTTGGTTAAACTGGTTGTCAGATTTCCGGGCTTCTGACTATCTATAACGACTGTAATAGATCTACAAATGACAACTGGAACTAACGACTTGGCGTGCTTTAGCTCCATGTACCTATTTATCAATACAAAAATCTTTTTATCAGCTGCATCGCTAAATTTGATTCACCTTGTACAGACGCCAGCACATCAAGTTACCCCAATGTGTCAAATTTCTTTGATCGTTTTTCAACTTTATGTCAAACAGAATAAGGTTCATATTCAATTGGGAAAATATGACACATTGGGGTAACTTGATGTGCTGGCGTCTGTACCTTGTTTAGTAAGCTATAAATTTCCAGTAAAAGCTGATCTCGCATTGTATAGGATTTCCGTACAATGTGAGTTGATCTTAAACTGGCAATGTATAGCTTGACGTGTAGCCGTGTGTACCTATCTCAGTACCTATAAGTAGTAGTTGTTATCTTTGGTATGTACAGACGCCAGCGCATCAGGTTACCCCAATGTGTAAAATTTTCCCAATTGAATATAAACCTTATTTTGTTTGCTAAAGTTGAAAAACGATCAAAGAAATTTGACACATTGGGGTAATTTGATGTGCTGGCGACTGTATACCGTTCTCACATACTTATAATCTGATTTACCTATTTAAAAAAGCATTGTTAAACCTATTTTAAAACAGTTAGTATAGGGTTTCTTGCTCATTCTTCTCCATACGAAACTAAGTTTTGGAACAGACGCCAGCACATCAAGTTACCCCAATGTGTCAAATTTTTTTGATCGGTTTTCAACTTTATGTCAAACAGAATAAAGTTCATATTCAATTGGGAAAATTTGACACATTGGGGTAACTTGATGTGCTGGTGTCTGTACCTATGTGCAACTAGAACCATACTTATACTTAATTTATTTAACTTGTAAGCCTGACGTTCAAGAGTGCCTTTTACGGGTCGAAATTAAACAAATTATTTAACTTTGTTTTTAATGTTATAGGTATTAAGTAAGTGGCAGTTTCGCGATCGTCTATAAAAATCACCCCTTGAAAATACAAAAGAAAACTCCATCTCCATTGTACTTTTACCATCAAAACTTACAAATTAAAGCATATTCACGTTACCTACGTTTTACGTAGGTAATGTGAATACAGAGTGAGCTGTCATTCTATATTATTAACAGTTCACTTCACTCTTACTTCACCTAATTATTCGCAGATGATTTTTTACAGAACTATCACTGTTGGTGAATAATTTTGATTATTTGACAGTTTATTTTATCTATGGTAACTTATAGGACTATTTACTAACTTTTCAAAAATCATTAATATTCCTATAATATTAATTATTTTTGAAAAGTTGGCAATAGCTCATTGATGGTACCGTACGTACTTTATAATGTTTAGGCTTAAAAGGCGAAAACAATAATCAATATAAAAATAAAATATTATTTATTCAAATTATGCAATCAGCACTTTTTAACGTAAAAATTACACAAGACGTCCCCCAAAAAGCCCGCTTTTCTACCACCCTACGATATGAATAAAGTCTACCAAAAATCAAGTAATGAGGTATTTGATAAAATTTTAGTTTTTGTCCGCCATTTAGATTACAAAAAAATATTCGACACGTATTATTTTCTTTTTCAAATTGATGGAAAACTGCTTGGATTAAGCGCTTAATGCGCTTAATCTAAGAGGAGATGGGGCTTGAACGTCATTATCTAAACAACTGTAAACTGTAAACTTTACTGCACTGTACTGGCTAGTGTGGCTGTACGTCATGCGACATTTTGACTCAATGTATCGCCGTTATTTTTTGATTTTCTACGTGCAAAAAGAAAAAATATGTGTCGAATATTTTCTTGCAATCTCGATGAGGGACTAAAAGCTAAAATTTTGTCAAATACTTAGCCCATTTCTAAATACTTAGATTTTACGTTGCATCTATGTCAAAGGTTCTTGTTAGGCATATTTCAACCCTTTACCACCACTTATAGTAAAGGCGATTACCCTCATATCACTTCTCAATATTTTTTTAATTCATGTTTAGCGTGTTTACTAATAGTTATTTGGAACTAATTGGGTTGGTAAGGTAAACCAATTTAGAGAGATTACGTTTATTAATGGCCATAATTAGGGTATTTTATTTTTAACAGGCAGCTTATTAATAACTATTTAATTGCCACATTAAATTAAAAAAAAACTAAAACAAATAGGTATATGGTTAATTAAAAAAGAACATTGTCGGACGCTATGAAACGTGAGCGTCAAAAATCTTAACAAGAAATGTTTTAATAGTCTAAAAGCTATTCCCATCAAAATTCATTAAGCATACTCATTATAATTTATAGAGTACTTACTTAACAGACTGACGACAACTTTAATAAACTAAACATGTTTCAAATAGTATAAAATTTCACCCGCCCACAACATGAGAACAGGGCTACCAATATCGTTTTTTTCGGTCCGACCGGTCCTCCAAGAACTTTGTCACACTGAAATTGGAGCGAAGATAACTCCAATGTCCGAAACAATTCAAGGTGGCTGCTCCCACGTCCTTACACCGACAAGGTTCCAACCGTTGTCGAGTGTCGATCTCAAAATCCGGTAGCTAAAAGTAATTTGTGAAATTACTTTCTTAGAATTGGAGTCAATTAAAGAGTGTATGTCGCCCGACCTGGCGATTTCAGACAAACTGGATCGGCGATTTGTTTTTTTAAAGAATGTTTGTTTAAAAGGTGTAGGTATGGGCCAGGGTTCGAGCGATAAGGAAGGGACGAACGTAGAAAAAGTATAATAAGAATGAGTAGTTTGAATAAAGAACCTGTTGTTGATCAAAAAGCAATGGGACAGTATTTACGTCAAGCTTAGGCTATTAGCACTTTTTATTTATTTCTTCACTGGCAATTTTTCAGCAAGTCGATTAGTCGACTAGATTTACGTGTAAAAACTATTACCAACAACTAGCATCGCATCCATGATCACTGGTAAAATTAAATGGAGCCGGGATTTTTACTTTCGTGAATATTGTTTGATGCAAATAAGGAATTATTTTACTTATTTTTAAACCAAGTGTAAGTTATTATTTATTTTATAAAAATCTGTTTCAATGTTTTGTTGCAATTAATAATTAATCTCTTTCTTTAAGGATGTGACAAAAGTAGAGAAATGTTTTTCTTGCAAAACACGAAAAGCTTCTCAAATTGAAAGGTTTTGTATAATAATAGATCGATTAGGTACCCCGTTGGTTTAGTGGTCACAAGTGGTACTGGTCATGTATGATGTCTAGAGTCCGCTTCCCGTGTCAGTGAAAATGGAAATCTTAGTAAAAGCCCGTAGTCAGGGTTTCTTACCGGTTAATGTCCATACGCACCCCCTATTAAATGGGTCTTAAACTTACACTTCTGCTTAAACCTACAGTCTATGAAGGCGTGATGTTGTGTTACATATTATTAGGTTTTAATGATGCGTTAACTTATTAAAAAGCGCGGACAAGTGCAATTAAATGTAGTTAAAAAACAAATCTACGTAATATAATGACCATCATCATGACGTGTTGTTCTACCGAAATATTGGCATCCTTTTCTATCACACAGCTCTAGACAAGAACAGAGTATAAAAAAGGTATGCTTAATTGTGAAGTTAAGCTTAATTGTTCCGTGATAACGATCTCTATTGGTTAAAAATGATGTAGTGTAAGAAGTGGCCTGTGCGAGTCGCTACCGGGAATCGAATCCGACTAATTAGCGAATGGACGGGTGCACAGTTACTTCACGACACTTGTATGTGTAATAGGACGGTCGGCAGAACAACCGATTAACAAAAATCATCGCTGTCGAGAAGTTTACTTTCGATGTTTTCTTTCACCGTTTTTAAAGCAAGTGATAATTATATACCTAATACGCACTTGAATCCGAAAAGCCTTAGGTTTGACCTCGAGACCTATGACTGCATACAGTGCACACTGCATAGTGCGCCGGTAAGGCGATTAGGTTATCAGTGGACGAAGTCGGTGAAGTGAGCGTGAATAGAACTGTCAATCGCTAGAAGTACTGTACTCCATTTACAATAGCATTCGTCTGAAATTGAAAAAGGTTATTTTTGATGCACACTTTGTAACGAAATTAACAATTAAGCAGCAATTACGACAGACGCCAAATTGTTTATAATTAATCTATTTTCACAGCACGTAGTTGTAATTATTGCAACATTATGTGGATTTCATTTAGTTACATTATTAGATATTTCATTTTAGTTGAAATTATCAGTGTCAATGATAAAAACCTGGAAGAAGCAGGGATGAACAATACAAATAGGCACGATCTTCGTTTCACTTTTATTCTTCTAAATTTAAAATTAAACAATTTGAATAAAAAATATTTTCACTTATCTTTAAAATAAAATGTTCTACCTTCCTGCTTTAACAAGCCTCTTTTTTTTACTGCTTATATGGAGTATAGTTTGATAGTAAAAATCAATATAAGCTCTCCAATTTCTTTGCAGCCAGTACACCAGCACTCGTAATAGGTGTTCGACATTCGCCCAGCGGGATGCTACGTGGAAAGCTGCCATGTGCCCATTTAACAACTATAACTATAGTAAAAGTCGGCGCAAGATCTGTCTTTTTGTCATCACCTCGCCATATTGGCGGCATTACTCATTTCGAAAGTTTAATATGGCTTTTAAGCTGTAAAAGGCTATCGGACAAGACTGAGACAGGTTTGGCGCAACGTTTTATTTTTCAACGATTTTAATTTGTTTAATTGCTTGTAAGTGGTGGATTTGAATTTGAATTTGGAATTGATATTATCTGTGTAATGTGACTGGTTGGTTGTCGATGTGGATTAGATGTGTATCGCGCTTGTAAACAGGCTTAACAATAACCTAAGTTGGTGTTTCAGTATGCGGTACTACTTTTTATAGTCAAGCTAGTTTTTAAGATTATCAACTGTCTGCAGTGGCTGTAGATAGGCATTACAATACTGTTAAGGTGGTGCGTTTAAACTTAAAAGAATTTTAAATTTAAAAAGTGTTCATATCTTAAGCTTTCAATCATTAATAACATACCATCATAACTTCAGGCCTGTAATCCCCGATGGGTTAGGTAGAGGTGTAGTTGCAGTACACCCACATTTCGCCAGTTATCTTTAAGTCCCATATTATAAGGGGCGAGCCTATTGTCATCAATAGGGAACAATTAATCTAGATTCTGGTCTGCTACTAAAAATTCCAGATGGAAAAAATCAATAACGTTTTGCCCGACCCGGGGATTGAACCTGGGACCTCTTTGCTCAGCAGTTGCGCTTTTGATCACTATAAAAATATTTAAAAATATATATATATATATTTTTTTTTAAGATTTAGTCTTTAAAAAAAATGTATAATATAATAAATGTTTTTATAGTGATCATCGGGGCGGTAAATAATAAACTAAAATTAAATAATCAGTAAATATAATCAGTCAAGTAATGAACTAGAGTTATTTAAGTACCAACACCTTTAAGTATTTTTCATGAAGACGGTTGTTTTTATCGTAAATAGAACTCAATAATTACAAAGTTACAAAAACTTATAAACATATTTTGAACCCAGGCTAAACGCTTTAAAATGTTCTCTAAATGAATTCGTAACCGTACGAATGAAATTGGCGTGTAAACATTGTCAATACCTTCACTAGTATTAATAACATCAATTTATAAGAAAAATAATCCACGCCTCACAATAAATCGAATCGTGTACCAAAATCGCAACACATAAGGAAACGTATCGATCATCGAAAAAATCGATTACGAACCGCGAGTACGAAAAACAAATAAGCATAACTCATCGGACACTGATCGGTATCGATTATTAAAATGGCGAGTGGAATCGATTAATCGGAGAGAAATAATAAAGTGAGCGGCGGACGGTTAATTGCTTTGCACGGACGTAAAGCATTGGCTCTGATAACTTACTCGGTACTGGGAATGTTTGAATCGATTTAGAGCGATTACTCGGATGTCGTAATCATCGTTCTGTAAATTGGTGCCCTATCCGTGATTGTATGCGGGTGTGTGATTGTGTGACTTTCTTGGCTGTTATTTTTTAATCGATTTAGTTCACTAATACTTTCCTACTCCTCTTCACGGACCCTGACGCGTATTATGAATGTCTAAATAAAAGTACCTTATTGGATTTTTTGACCCCTTAACTTATTGCCTTAGACTTTTGCAAATAATATTTAAACATAATATACACATACACATTCCCCAGTAGGTGGAAAAGGGTAAAACTCCGAAAATATTCGAAAATGATCAATTTTTTATTCTAGATTTTTCATTCAGGAATAAAAACTGATGAATTTACTGATTCTACTATTGAATAATGATATAGCTTTTTCCGGGAAAACCGAGTAACGTAATAATATTGCTTTAAGTGTTTTGTCCGGTGGTCAAGATGGCAAATGAATAAATCTCTAGGTACTGCGACAGAGGCTAAATTCGGGAAAGGTCGAACATTTTAACGGTATTATGTAACGGTAGAAGTAATTTTTAGCTCTGTTTTCTTTTCCCCAAGGCGGAATTAAGGTGTTATCTACCCTTAACAACAAAGGCAGATAAAAGGTTAACATAACTTCACAGACACAACAATGTACACCTGGGGGTCGAGTCTGCTAATCGTGTCTCAATAACCGGTCAATGATCGATTTTTGACGTATAAATGTCAAACTTATGACACATTTCCCATATAAAAACTGTCAAAGTTGTCAAATATTCGATCAGTGACCGGTCATTGAGACACGATTGCAATAGCAGACTCGAGCCCCTGGACACACCACTGTATTTGGTGTGTTGTACACCTTCGCCTGCTACGCGTGCAAGCGTAATTATTACCAGTAGATATACCTACAATAAGTGTGAAAAAATACTGTACACTTAATTTCTTTTTAAAAATATTTATGTTGTCTTAGTTTATCTCTGTATTTATTTATCGTTACCAGTGTCACTTTCTAACACAATATAGGTATATTTATTTTTTACATTTATGTATAACCGACCTCTTGAATACACACTTAACTGATTTAGGTACTCATTCGTTTTCTATTTATTTCTAACCATTTATTTATTTACATATTATGTTTGAAACTATTTTTCCCAATGGTTTTTCCGTCGCTGAGTACCCCTCAAGGTTCATTGGAAGACCAGCGTCAGACAGCATCACCTGTCTGGCATGAATGCTGAAATGGTCCTTTTTGGCGCAGCTGTGAGGCACACAGCACATAATGTATACCTACTATTGTAAATTTTGTTGTTCTATAAATTATTGTGTGTGTGTGTGTGTGTTTTAATGACTGATGTCAAATAAATCTTTTTCTTTCTTTTCTTTCTTTCTTTGAAAGCTTTCATTTTTATGCATAACCTACGCTATTCGCCAAATACGACGACTCAAAATTTCTTGAAAAACCCACTCAATGGTCAAATAAGATGTCACTTCCAGCTTGTATACCAATCAGATGCCGCAATTAAAGCCCCACACACCCAAGGTCTAAAAACCAGAATCTTAAAAAAAAGCCTTAACAAAACTACCTACTAGTTTGAAGAATAATAAAATGGTTGATGTTTGCATGTGAGGCTTGCGCACTTAGCTTTCAATTTAGCAAGCACAAAATGAAGAGATCCGCCGACACTGGAAAGGCGTAAAACAATTTTCATGGGCCCTTAGCAGTAACTAACCGAGCGCCGGATAGGGCTGCCACCGCCATCTTGTTTTGTTTTAATAGAGGTCCGTTTTAAAAGAGGTGGTTAATTGACTATCCATTTCATAGGTAATTTAAAAAAAAACAGCTTACATCTAAGTAGTACCTAATAACAAGTGGACGTTCCCGTTTCCGTGCGAATACAGGGATAAAAAGTAGCCTCTCAGCAGTGAAATAATTTTTCAAATTGGTCCAGTCAATTATAAGTAAAAGGTGTAGATAGGTTATAAGCGCTCGACAAGCGACACGTTAAACAATGGCTAATTAGCCACTTTTGACCTCAGTGTCTCGTAGAAGCAGGAATGCAGAACATTTTAAAGATAAGTGAATTAGAATTTGAATAAAACAATTTTTATTCAAATTGTTTTATTTTAAATTTAGAAGAATAAAAGTGAAACGAAGAACGTGTCCATGTATTATTCATCCATGCTTCTTTGAGGTTATTATCATTGATACTGTAATTTTCAACTAAAATAAAAAAAAATGAATGAATAAAAAATCGACATCATTTCTTAAAACAAATTATTGCATTGGTCACAACTTAGTGTGTCAGCTGCTGTGTAAATAGATTGTAATAAATTCGGTGTCTATCGTAATTATTGTAACATGCTACTTTCGTTACAAAGTGTGCATTAAAAATTACCTTTTTAACTTCGGTCTAATGTTATTGCAAATAGAGTAAAGAACTCAGGCATTATATCAAATTCTAACAGCGTGTGCCAACCCTACAGAAGGTTCCAATTGGCTGTCTGGCTAAGTGCCGTTGCCTGTGGGCTAATTAAAACATCAGCCAGACTGCGGCCATGTTGCTCCCGACAGATAATCTTTCATATTTTGTCTTAGCTGTCAAACGGTGCCCCAGGCGTTCGGCCTGTCTTTTCAGCTTAATTTTGGCCTGAGGATGATCAGCCTTTGAAGAAAGTAGCCTATATCAAGCTAATGATCGGGAAATATGAGCTGTTTTTTTTCTTTATGATTGTTATTACTAAATCATGCGGATCAACAATAAAAGAGGTTAAAAAAATCAACATCAGAGCTCTTGATGGTCATTGGATTTTCTTCATTGTGATGGTCATGAACTCAAGGGTTCACCACTTTTGGCTACTAAATGTTTTACTTACTTCACTACACCAGAATTTAAAACAATCACTTGTATTATTCGTAAATGGAACCATAAGAAAAAATTAAGAATTATCTGTTGAACACAACACTACAATTGGTAACTACTTTTACTGCACAGTAATTACTTTCGCGAAAATGATGCACTGGAAAATGAACACACTAGTTGTGCTAGTAGTCAATTCGAACTTTTTAGCATGATACCGCCAAAGTTTAAATCTCGAATGTACTGAATCCATTTTTGAATTACGTAGGTACGTACACCTTGCAAAGGTAATATCCTATTCAGTCTCAAGAAATTCCTTTTTCGAAAGATTGCTATTCTCGCAAAGACTATATCACATGGAGCCTAGATTATTTGATATCTCGATTCTTGCACTAGTTGTAGTGTTGTACCTTTCCAAATGACAAATGAATCGATATCGCGGCGAGGGCGTGCGCTGATTAGTTATAGGTGGCACTTGGTCATTACGCAGCCGCGCCCACTCACAACTGAATTTAAATTAACTTCAAGTCGTACTACATGTTCTAGATGGTAATTCGTTGCTGGATTTTGTGAGACTAGGTGATGCTCAATACATAATTCCTCTTATTTAAACTTTTATGATCAAGTCAAAATCATCGAACCAATGGCGCTTTCTACAAGTCTAACTTGCTCAGAAAAAAAGATGCGAAATGAATTAACTTGACAATCTGGGTCAAATTTTTCTTCCACCGATAGTGAAAAATATTTACCTGACACTGAGTAAGCTTCAAAGGCTTTTGTAGTTGAATAATATTTATGTACAGACGACAGCAAATCAAGTTACCCCAATGTGTCAAATTTTCCCAATTGAATATGAACCTTACTCTGTTAGACATAAAGTTGAAAAACGATAAAAGAAATTTGACACATTGGGGTAACTTGATGTGTTGGCGTCTGTACCTTCATTTTATGTTTGTTGTAGTCCAATACTAACCCTTAAAGATCTACAATGAGTGGTATCAATTGAAGATTTGAATAAGTGTCTTCAGTTGTTTTAAGTCCATTTTTTACACACTTCTCAATTCACCTTAGGCATAGGTTTTGTTGGCCATAACAGAAAAAAATGAATAGAATGTTAGATTGCACGGGTCGATATTCGCGGTCGGTTCGCGAATGTATGACCATTTATTTTAAACCCTATCTCTCGTGTCGTAGGTGTAATTTATCTATAATATTATGTAGGTATGATAAAGCAACGTTGTGGTTTAAAAGAAGATGTAGTAACAAACATTGAAAAGAGTATGCTTAGATGGTTTGGTCACGTTGAAAGGATGGATGAAAGACGACTAACGAAAGGTATTTACAAGGCAAATGTAAGTGGGAACGCCGGGAGGGGACGCCCTAGAAGGACATACATAGACCTTATTGGTGAGGTTCTTCAGAAAGGTCAGGTGCGTAGTACTCGCAACCGGCGTGTGTGTATGACAACATGTATGAATGTAAAAGAAGCAAAAGAAGTATGTAAGAATCGTAGCATATGGCGCTCTGTAGTTTCTGCCTACCCCCATGGGAAAAAGGCGTGAGTTTATGTATGTATGTAGGTATGTATTTAGAAGCATTTTTATCAGTTGTCTAGTATTCATAGCACAAGCTCTGCTTAGTTTGGGACTAGATGTGTGATGTGGGATATTATTATTGCCTATCTTAAACTCAAACAAACCTACGAGTTTCTTGCAAAAATATTCTTCATTTGCAAATCTGAAAACTCATGGTAGGGGTCACAATTTATGAAATTAATCGAGTATTGCGATGAATAAGAATGATTTAGGTTTTAATCTTACGATTGTGCTTCGGATTTGTTATTGGTTTATAAAAATAAATAATTGGTAGTCCATGTTTATTATTGCGCGGGAAGAAATATTATATTTTTAACTGTGCGAATATTAATACGAGTTGATTTTAATATGAGATCGGATTCTGATTGCTGGATTGAGTGGGTAGACAGATTTTATGAAGTGTGAAGCTTTAGAAAAAAAAACTTTTCGTGTAGACTTTTTAAATAGGTCTCTATTTATTATCTTCTTTCTTCTATTTTCTGTCTCGTTGGTCTAGTGGCTGCAAATATTACTGCTAAGCACTTGGTTCTGGGTTCTAGTTTGACGAGTGGAACTTAGCCGGTTAAATAGGTAATTACAGACCTGATTTGACTGGCCTGTTGGTCAATAGTTATAGTGACCCTGACTGCTATGCCGGAGGTCGTAGGTTCGGTTCCCACCCAGAACAAATGTTTGTGTGATGAGCACGATCATTTGTTCTGTGTCTGGGTGTAATTCATCCATAATGTGTATGTATTTAGAAATATATAAGTATGTTTATCAGCTGTTTAGTACCCATAACACAAGCTCTTAAGCTTAACTTGGGACTAAATGGTGTTGTGTGAAAAGTCGTGGAATATTTATTATTATGTTTATACGCTTATATTTCTCGGAACCCTTGGGTTACGGACCTTTGGAAGGCGTAAGAGGGGCCGAAGCCAACTCGCAGGGGCCCTTTGTCGACTTTCATGAAATGCGGGACCAATCGCAGATTTTCCCTGTATGCACTAGACAATCGCAAGTGCACCCAAGGAAAACCTACGACTGGAGTAAGACTATTGCAGAATATGGTAAAAAAAGTACTAGACTATAGGTTAGGGTAGCTAAAATGGACTGGATACCTAGAACTATGAAAGACTATGGCCCCTGCCTTATCAATGTTACATATATACACAGATTAAATGACAGGGGATGACAATAATGGACCCTCTAAAACGGCCGCTAGCACATAGTGACGTAGCGACAAGAGGGCAACATGTCCCGAGGTGCTAAAGGAGTGGAGCGGCATTCCATGGCTATCAGGACAATCCCGGAAGTACGGTCAAGATACCTACCAGCACCTTACTGGAATGCTTCCTTCCTCCGAGCACGTTTGCTCTTGCGTATCTCCACTCTAACCGGCCAACTAACGCAAGAAAGAGGGAGGAGCTCCGTTCCTCGTCAGAGTTCACTCTGGCCGGCCAATCAAGGCAAGCCAGAGATGAAGAACGAGACATCGCCCGGGAGATCAGGTCCGTGGGGTCGCTACTGCCCAACAGCTCGCCACAAGCTACCCTGCGGGGTTATTATTTTTATTATTATTGATTTAAAAAGCATTGTGTACGAGTGGATCCACGTTTAAACACACGAAGAGTTAATACCTTGGTTTTACGTGAAGCGACTACGGTATCACGATACCCTTTGGAAAAACTGGTTGTCATAATTTCGGGGTTCTAATTACTTGTAACGACTAGTACCTAAAGATCCACAAATTACAGCCGGTACCAAAGAGATTTAAAAGACTATAGAGCGGGCATGTCAAGGAAATGTCATAGAAAAACTTTGATCCCATGTCTCAGTAACGCCATCTAGAATAATATATGAATATTGGAGCGGCAGCGGAGCGTACTACAAAAAACTCATAGACTTGTATCCAGCAGGACACACTTTTTCGGACGAAAATTTTGTTCGTGATGTCCGGTCTATAGGTATTGAATGTCTTTGGCCGGTACCAATGGCTTAACGTAGGAGTCTTGAACTCTTGATGTAATGAATGGTCACTCATTATGATTCACGAAGCGACATCGACGAGCTTAGCTTAACCTTCGATCAACCCGTGTGGATGGCTGTTACTTTTTAGCCACAAGCTCCTCCTGTTTATTTTGTCGTCACATCATTCATTTTAATTTTCATGTTATTGTTTACATTTTTGCCACGTTACCACGTTCTAACTCAGCGTCACCTAAAAGTAGACTGGGAGAAAATGCCTGAGGCATAAAGTCCGTCTGTCCTGAGTTTTTTTTTTCAAATTGTGCATACATTTCTAACAACTTTCATGAGTTGTGTGTTTTAGTCAATAAATAAGTTTGATTCTTCGGCCCAGTAAATAAGTTTCAAGTACATAGCCAGCAGGCTTAGCCATATTACAAATTCTATTTTTATTATCGTAATCGATAAGGCGACAATAGAAAGAAAATGGCGTATATGGATCAGCTGTTTGTCAACTGTCAAGTGTTAACGAGTAGAATTAGTAATATGGCTGAAAATGAAATAAAACTTGACAGTTGACAAACAGCTGATTCCATATATGCCATTTTCTTTCTATAATGGAAATAGAATAGAAGTAGAATTTGTAATATGGCTAGACCTGCTGAATGCTGAGTCACCAACCGCCTGGTAATGTCCAGATAAACTAGATGTACACTGAGACAAGTATTACACCCAATAAGGTTTTTTTATATCTCTGCCCTTTTTGTTTTTCTGCAGCTACCAGCAGTCACCTATCTACGTATGAAGATGGGATATAACGTTGCTGCAATTTACTTTTTTACGAATTCGTAATGGTTGTAGGTACACACTTCAGTTTAAAGATATTTATTTCTTAAAAATAGAATATTAGTAAGTACATTTAATGGCCTCTTTGTCATTTTTTTTGTTTTTTTGTCCCTCATCTAGATTACAAGAAAATATTCGAAACATATTTTATTTTTTTTCACGTATTCAAAAACTAACGGCGATACATTGAGTCAAAATGTCGCATGACGTCACTAGCCAGTACAGTTTATACTAGATAATGACGTTACAAGCTCCTCAACTTTAATGCGCTTAATTTAAGCAGTTTTCCATCAATTTCAAAAAGAAAAGATACGTGTCGAATATTTTCTTGTAATCTAGATGACGGCCTCAAAACTAAAATTTTGTCAAATACCCCATTAAATGTAGTATTCTTTTTTATAAGAAATAAATATATTATAAAAGTAACCAGAACCATAGAAAATAAAAGAAACATTCATTTAAATGTAAAGGGTGAGATGCGGTGTTGGTATTTATTTTTAACGTACCTATTCTTCTAGGTTCTTTAAAGTATACATACTTTTACTGTAACTTTCTAAGTAAAATAACTTACTTTACGGAATGGATATCGGCAATTCATTTAAAAATATCCAACTTCATCAAGCAAGCGAAAATGCAATAAACGAAATTATAATTAATTAATATTTAAGTTAAGTATAGTTATTTTTTTCTCTAGTAGTAGGTACCTACTGTAATTAATATAATGTTTTTTTTTATGACCATGTACCTAATTAATATTTTGTTGCTTTGGTTGTCTTGTGTACTATGGCGATTTTCCAAATACCGCCACCAAAAATGAATAACGAATCCTGCTTTCAACCAACAACAAAATACACTGTTAACAATATTTTTTTTAACCCTACCGTTTGCCGCCTAGATAAAATCAACAGCTTTGGTGGGCAAACAAACTACAGGCCAGCAAGACTGAGCGCGGAAATATGCAAAGAATCTAAATTGGACCAAAAGGGTTAACCTGGAATGCCATCGATCAGATAATTAAAAGTAAATTATGTTTAATTCATGTTTTGGGCCAATTACTCGTGTTGTAAGTTACCCATTGGCTGTATACGCGGAGTTTCCGTTGCGTATTAATTATGACAAATTGGTTTTGGTTTTGAGCAGTGATTAAACTGACGCAATGTAATTAGGATTTCATGTTCGCTCCAATGAGATAAGTTTTGATAGATGAGCGATTGGAGTTTGTTGATTTGGCTCGTTTATTATTTTTATGAGAAATTATGTCGTTAGTGTAATGACTCTAATGACGATTATTAATTTGTAGCGTATGTGCTTTTCGTAGCGTGTCGACGCGATATCTTACGTTAAAAACGGCTGGGTAGACTTTATTCGTTCTATTACGTTCTTAGAGCCTTGTGTTATCTTTACAAACACTGTAATGCTTGATTTCAAACAATTCGGTTAAGATAGAAAGTGGGAAGGGAGAGGGAGAAAGCGTTACCGTCTATTATTCAAAACTACATGAGGTTCATTAACAATAATAATAATCATTTATTTTCTTTAAATATCGTAAAATACAATCAATAGTTCTTCATACTCCGTTTCATTGTCAGCATGCAATTTTTTTTATGGGAATGAAAATACTTACTCCAAATTAAATTATCAATAAGTAGGTAAATGTTAATAAACAATATCAAAAATAATAATAATAATGATTGTTTCTTCTACTAAGTGATTTAAAGCGTTAGGTCTTCATAACACAGCGAAGTCGTTATTGTATTCATTTGCAACACCTTGAATGATCCTCACTCAGTAGATATTACCAGCTAGCATCTCAAATCCATTAAAATAATGACGTATTTATGTCGCTAATTATACTGTAAATTACCTACAATACTTAATTAAATACACACTTAAACACAGTCCCGTTAATTGCAAGTCTCTTAGTAACCAAATAATTGTATAATTACATAAAATATCGCGACACAGGGCAATAAATTTTTACTTTGTAGGTACAGACGCCAGCACATCAAGTTACACCAATGTGTCAAATTTCTTTGATCGTTTTTCAACTTTACACTTAACTGAATAAGGTTCATATTCAATTGGGAAAATTTGACACATTGTATCTACGTATTTTGATGTAAAAACTATTGTTTATAAGTGTAAAAAACTACTACTAGCCATTATGTAAGTGACCAGTGACTACACTGACTACAGAGTAAAGAACCGTTGCACCCGCGCTCTGTGGTAAGTAACTAAGGCTGTATGCAGACTGACTCTGACCGCTGTAGATGATGACACAGTATACTAATATTTTATAAAGAAGAGGAAAGAGTTGATTGTTTGTTTGCATTGAATAGGCTCCGAAACCACTGGACCGATTTTGAAAATTCTTTGACCGTTGGAAAGCTACACTATCCCCGGGTGACATAAGCTACTTTTTATCCATGTATTCCCACGGGAACGGGAACTACGCGGGTGAATCCGCGTGACGTCTGCTAGTAAACAATATTGGTACTAACTCATCAGTAGATTCAGTGATAAACTAGTTCTGTGACCGGTGGACTACCACGTCATGGGTCTCGACTTCGAACCCAAGACCTTTGACTTTTCGGACTGGTGTGGGTATTGTGTAGTTATCACTTGCTTAAAAAACGGTGAAGGAAAACATCTTGAGAAAACCGGCATGCCTAAAAGTTATGATCCGACCCGTGCCCAAAACTGAAATGTATCTGTTGTGCCTTTTAGGATCTGTAGGCTAGTTTACTTGAGGATGAAGAATTCCTTGGCAAAAAAACACTTCTTGATTGGACTTAATTCTTTTATTGGTATATTTAAAACAAGGTATAAATTGCAAGTGTGGCTACTGACGCCACCGTACGAGACCGACTAAAAAAAACAAAACAAAACCGTCATAGACAGCTTTCTACAACCAATGTTGCCTGGCATAAAACAAATCTGTGTTGGGACGCCAACATGCTGGGGGCCGCAGAGGTTATAAAGAACAAACATCACATTACAACGGTTAAGCATTGGCTTCATATCAAAATACCATCCAGCATCTTGATGAAACGTACAATTTGAAACCTAATAAAACTTATTCTTACTGTTAATGTTAGGTATCTTCTGTGTAAATAATTGTTCGTACATAGACCAGCACATCAAGCTACCCCGATGAGTCAAACTTCGATAGTTTTTCTTTAAACTTTATCACACACAGAATAAGCCAATTGAACATGAACCATGTTCAATTGGCGAAATTGTACAGTTTGGGGTAGCGATATAAATAAATGATTTATTATTATTATTAGCTTAGCGTGCTAACTAGCGTCTGTATCTTAAAACTTTCTATTTTTTCAAAATAAGCTTATTTCGTCTTAAATACATACATACAAAGATCTATCGTCTGAAGCCAATCCTGGGTGCAAAATCAGGTAACGCCTATCAAAAAAATCCATTGTCTTTTGGACCGATCTAAAGTGTAAAACTCCAACGTTGTAGAAAGTGAGTTAGTTTTAACTTGCAACTTGATTACACACACGAAAATCGGAACAGGCGTAAATTATAAAATCTTGAAAAATAATTGAATTAAATGTTCTAGTGTTTAATTCTATATTAAGCCAACGAATGTCGGAAAGAAATTAGCACCAAAGCTGCAAAGGGTTGTGACTTGTGCCACAGCTCAACTTATGCTACCCATGTTTTCCCATAAGTTAGTAAGACGGGCGTCATTACGAATAAACTGGCCAATTACAATAAATTACCGCGCTGCAGTAACGGCCATTTTGGAAAAATATATCCACTTGTAATAAAACAGTTGTATGTTACGTCGAGTTTAACTTTTTTGTCTATACCCGCTGCTGCCGTCTAAGTTGGCCCTAGGTACTATGGTACTTACTCATTTTTTTTTCTCTATATGCAGCGTAAGTATCTATGTTTGTCCTAGATGTTATAGGTTCAGAACAAAAGCTTTAGAAAGGGGTTGATAAAGAGTGTAAGGAAAAGATATTGTCCTCAGAGATCGTTAATTCTTATCAACTTTTCGATAAGTATGTCCTAAACATACCCCTACGTAAATTAATAATTATGATACGGATCCAGAAATTTGTGTTTAAAAATGTCTTGTGGCAAAATTAACTTTTGGCCCATACGACACCTGAGTCAGTTCGTAAAAAAAGATTGAAGTGTTATTAATGTTTTCTATTTAAGTACCCAATATTTTAGACAAACGGGAAACGTTGAATTTACTTCAACAATATTATAAATTCAAAGAGTAGTTTTTTATGAATTTTATTATTTAAGTTTGTCTTATTTACACTAGAACCACGCCCAAAGCCGAGGCATCAACTAGTTCACAAATGAGTAATTAATGTCCCCAGGCGCGCTCAGTGGCCGACGCGGCATACGAATCTGTGCATTTAAAAGTATTATCATTTATTATGGCACAGCCAGTTTTTCGCCAAAGACACCAATTAGTGAGTGGAACAGGAAGTTATGGCGTCGCTACCCCATAACACGACATATAAGGACTCCATGATAAACTTTATGGTCGATGTCTTCATAGACTTTCAATCGAGTAGAAACGCGAGTTGTTTATGGTAAATTGTAATAGATTTGACGACTATTTTATCTATGTAATTCATGGTTAAAAATATTGTGTTTATGGTTTGAAATATAATAAATAAAATAATCTATGGCTGTTCGTATTACTTTTGTAACGGCTTCTATGAATAACGGCGAAAGTATGGCCGCTAGTTATTTTATTATAGACTAGTCAGGGGTATAACTCAATAGAATATTGATGAACTTTAGATACTAAAGTAATTATGAATTAAATTGATAAGATCGAACTTGCAAACGTGGGCACCATAGCCTCCCATAAAATGAGTATGTACTTTAGTTAATTTTCTTACTAAAAGAACAGCAATTAGTGCTTAGGTGTTCAATGGACAAAGTAGCAATATTAATTAATAAAACCGCATAATTGTACTAATAACGAATTTATAATTTAATCAATAATTTACAAATGTTCCATAGTTCTTTCCTATGTTTAGGTATCTATTAAAGGCGATTATAACATAGATTTAAACGATTCCAATTAATAAACAATTACTTTTTTATTATTGTACAGAATATAAGTGATATTAGTTGCTGCAAAAATCACTCATTTAATAAAAAATGTAATAAATAAGCATGATTTTTAATTAGTATGACACAAATGCGATTAAACTTAACTTTTTCAAGTACTTATTGTTTTAAAACTATGGCTTAAGAATAGTTACATAGAGAATTTATATTGGAAACTAAACGCCATGTGGTCGTTTGAAATAATTCAGGAATGACTTACACATTGTTTGCCTATTTTTTGCCTTAGTTATTTAAATAAAACTTGCAAGTATGTACCTAATGAGTAAGTATATTATAAATTATAATTTATTGTTTTTTAAAGTTATATTGTCGTCAGCAAGTTGTCTCCAAAATAAATTCCGTAAATTCCACAAAATCTATGATCAGTGATTCGTTTTAAAAAATCTAACGCTTTAAAAATATACTTAAGTAATACATAATATATACTCGATCTTACGTATACAATAATTTATTTAAATATTATTTACATTACATTACTATTTCACTTCAGTAAACTTACTTAAAAATATTAAGTACAGAAACCTTATATCCGTATAGTTTTAAGAAAATCTTGTCAATTGTTTTATCAAATGGTGTATGGCATAATAAATATGGAGAATAAGGGACTCACCACATTTATTCAGCACTTTTCAGCAAGGCTTTTAGCTATCTTCACATTGTTGGAGTTGCACACCGAACTTGAGAATGTACAAAAAACTGTAAGTATTGCACTATAATTGAACTTCACTTTACGTTGCCTATCAGACGGGTACTGCGCGCTTCGTCACATTTCTACGAGTGCGCATGATAACATTCTAGATACACACTGATGATAGCCATCTCAAAACTAGCTGTTTGACAGTTCATCGTTGAACACTTTGCCATCAACACTTTGAACTGTCAACTGAGATACGAAATAGCCTTGCACGTCTAAAAATCCAGAAAACACCAGTTTTGTATTAGATTTTGGACGGACGCGTAACGCATGCGTACTTACACATACCATACTAAACTGTACCCCTCACACAGATTTCTTGTGGAAAGTATCCGAATAGAAGGTAAACGGCAACAATTTGTACAGAGGCGAGCACATCCACCTACCCCAATGTGTCAATTTTCTTTGTTAGGTTACTTCAGAATATTTGGTATCTACCTCTTTTTCTTATTAAACTTCCAGAAGACTTGCAAAATTTATACAAGACGAATTCGAAAAGTTCTTAATGTACAGACGCCAGCACATCAAGTTACCCCAATGTGTCAAATTTCTTTGATTGTTTTTCAACTTTATGTCAAAAACAGAATAAGATTCATATTTAATTTAGAAAATTTGACACATTGGGGTAACTTGATGTGCTGGCATCCTGTACCTTTATGTATTAATGTCTCTAACCTATACCTCTTTCTAATTACCATCGTTATAAAAGTAAGATCACCTCTGTATATTGTAGCAAATAACATTATTGTCAAACTCAAATATGCGGCTCGCCAGCACACAGATAAACCCTCAGAGGTTTTCGCTGTATGGCTAAAACCAAATATGAATTAGGCTGAGTGTTTTGAAAATAAACAAATAAAAAAATATATATATTACATATAGAATAAGGTTCATGTTTAATTGGGAAAATTAAACACTTTGGGGTAGCTTGATGTGCTGGCATCAGCAGGGGTTTTGCGTATCTTCGTTGACAGTACATAGTGATGATACACACCTTCCTACTACCTTTTGGTAAAGCAGATTGACAGACTGATAAAAAATTACCACCGCAAGTAATAAAACTCGAGTTGTGATTGTGGAAGCATACTGCTGGTCAATGATGTTATAAGTAAAAAGGTGTAGATAGGTTATAAGCGCTCAGCAAGCGACGACACGTTAAAATATGGCTTATTAGCCACACTTGACCTTAGTGTCGCGTCGCGCCGTCAACGGACGTGTGCATGCGTTAGTGTGCCGTTTTTGAATATCGAATGTTGTGTGAAACCTTTTTACTTATAGGTATTTATATAATATCATTGGCTGCAGTAGTATTTGTTTTCTGTGTATCAAAATTTAAAATAAATCAGGAACATAATTAATAGAATTTTGTTTCACTACAATTCTTCACATTTTGACAATATTGGAAAACAATAATAACTAAGTATTGGACAGTGGTTTGAAGCTGATACGAAGGAGTCTTTAGACTAAGTAAGACATCTATGAATATTTAAAAATAATAGTATAGTTCAATATGCTGATATACTTCTGAACAGATTTTAAAACATTCCGTAACATACTTATCAAACATTATTAATTCTTAAGGTATAAACGTAAACTTATTTACATATTTTTCTATCCAGTCCTATAAAATATTTTGAGAAATTGCACTTACAGAGAGTTTTTAATTTCGTGTACATAAATAACTAAAAGGTTTGCTACAAGGAGGTTTATACACACAAAGGCAATATTTTAACAGTTTTATTAAGAACTTAGTTACAATAAGTTGTGACTTAAATCTAAAACTTTAGAAATCATTATTCTCATTGATGTATCCACACCCTTATTTTTAATCTTGTCCTTGATTCACTGTTTCAAACTTTAAATTCTCGAACACCGGTGTTGGTCCCTATTCTGAATATTCTACCACATGCGTCACCGTGGTTTAGAAATCTAGAAATATCTAGGTGCTAATGTGTTTGCCTTTACTTAGCACTGTGCGTGCACAAGTTACGAGAAAGTAGGTACCTATATGACTTGTGGTAAAGGCAATCGTATTCATCGTTACGTTTCCTGTAACCTATTACCTACTTAGATAATAACTGTACCGAAGGAAATTATAGCTACGAATAAAGACCACCGATACCTACAATTTGTAGATATCAAACAAGAGCAAGAAGAAAGCGTTTCCTTTACAATGGGTGATTCAAAATTCACAGCAATAAACAAAACACTGCACTTATACGAGAATAGGGACCCTTTCAATTTAAATTTCGAACACACCGTTTCAAGATGGCGGCTGATTGTTCGCTTCACGCGTTGCCGCGTGATCCATTCGTCAATGTGGCTGTAGAGAATTTAGTATATTCATGTTTATTGCGTGTTGGTGGCTTGGTGGACCTCCAAGGAAGCTCAGTTGAGGTCTGGAAGCAGCTGCCATTGCTGCGAACAGCGGAGGCGCCCCTCCTCCACCAAACAGTGCGAAGGATGGAGGCAGAAGGGGCCGGGCGGACAGCCTTAGTTTTTCTATCTCAGCTTCTTGCAATCTTTTCGCTTTCGCACGCCGATTTTGGAACCATATTTTAACCTGAAATTAAAGAGTTTTGTTAAAAGTTGTGTCTTTTCATTTAAATTATCCTGTGTCTATAAAATTGCCTTATTTGGCTGTCGTAATAATTTAGGTACTACTATTATTAGACAAGCGTCACAGATGGAAAATTAAACTTACTAAGTTATGTACCTGTGTACGCATGACTTACGCACATTGCCGCGTCACCTATCGTCGCATACGAAATTGAAAAAATATATTAACAGACGAAATATTGCAAACCTACTTCTTCAAGTTGCTTGATCATCGTCGGGGAGGCATCGTGAAAGATTTTGTCTAGTACTTAGGCTAATTCTGGGGATTTTATTATGACAGTTGCTTCCCAGCAAAAACACTGGCAGACCTTTTGAAGGACCTTCCGTGTGGTCTTTGTAATTTTTTACTTCAAAAAGTGACAGTTACTTTATCAGTTTTATTGGAAATATTTGAAATCGGACGTTTTTGGCCGAATGATGACGACGATGGAGCCCAAGACATGGTTTCAATTTTTGACGGGACGATTTTCAGTCAGTCCTCAGTAGAATTTTAATCCTCACCTGTGTCTCAGTAAGTCTAAGCGAAGACGAGAACTCGGCTCTCTCCGCAATGCTCAGATACTGTTTGTCTCTGAACTTCTTCTCCAAAGCCAAGAGTTGCTGCGTGGTGAAAGGCGTCCGAGGTTTGCGGTTCGGCTTGTGCTTGCGCAGCTGGCAGCGGACCACTGGAGGCCCGCTAGGCGCACCTGCTGGAGGAAGAGGGGAGATGTTAACAAAGATATTGGAAATCTCTATGCTGGAGGTCGTGGGTTCGATTCCCACTCAAGACAAATGTCTGTGTGACGAGCACGATCATTTGTTCTGTGTCTGGGTTTAATTTATCTACAATATGTATTATATAGATTAAGAAATATATAGGTATGAACATCAGCTGTCTAGTACCCATAACACAAGCTCTGCTTAGTTTGGGACTAGATGACGTTGTGTGAATAATCCTGGAATATTATTATTATAAAAAAACATACGATCTGTTGTAGCCCAATTTCCCACTAGATGGAACTGGAGTCAACATTTTTAAGTAATTTTGTTTTATGTGTTATTGGCACGTTAGTACTCGTAAGCCCTAGAAGTAGTAGACGCAGTTACCAGACATTACAGTTTATTGAATTTGGTCATAACATTGCCACAAAATCCACCCATTTCGATACATCCCTAATCCTTAAATCAAGTCTTTGTGTGTAAACGATATGTAGTCAATGACAGATTGGTTCAATGTTTTTACATTTGGCCAAAGAAACGTTTAAAAAGACAGGTGTAAGATAGATTTGACGGGCCTGTTGGTCTAGTAGTTAGTGACCCTGACTGCTATGCCGGAGGTCGTGGGTTCGATTCCCACCCAGGACAAATGTTTGTGTGATGAGCACAATCATTTGTTCTGTGTCTGGGTGTAATTTATCTATAATATGTATGTATTTAGAAATATATAAGTATGTTTTTCAGCTGTTTAGTACCCATAACACAAGCTCTCAAGCTTAGCTTGGGACTAAATGGCGTTGTGTGATAAGTTGTGGAATATTTATTTATTTATTTATTTATTTATTTAGCGTAATTAGAAACATGAGCTTTTGATAATATTTGTTTGATGTAATGGAAACGGCACATCACTGGGTAAGAAATACCAAGTAAGTACGTCACGTACGTTCGCGTAGGGTAAAATTATCATTTGTAAATGAACGATGTACAAAAATGAGTAGGTAGGTATTCTCATCTTTTCTAAGTACCTACGAAGCAGCCTAAAACTAAACTAATTGAAGTTAATAAAGCAACTGTTACTTATTAACAAGCTAATAATAACACTGCCAATTTAGGCAGGTGAGAAATAGTTACTGAAGCTTCTTTTAAGCGAATTAGTGGGCAAAGAACCTACGCAGGGTAGCAAGTAGTGTTTCTTAATACTTATTAAGAGACGCTAAAGGTTGGGTAAATAAATCATAGTTCACGTTCCATCATAAAATCAAATATATCCGTGAAAAGATTCATAATAATAGGGCGGTCAGTTCAGTGCCGAAACAACAGACACATATTTAAAATCGTAACAACGTAAGCAATAAACGAATAAAATAAGAAGGAGTTTTATAGTACTTGATGGCTTGGGGAAGTTATTAGCGTAGGGTTGAAAGATCTCTTAAGATGATGTCTAAGTCGTCGATAAACCCCACTGTTATGTTTTGTCATATACAAAAATGTTCTAGATTAATCAACAGCATATTAAAACCGATAATATTAGCGGCCAGAAGTAAAACAATATTAACACACAACAAAAGTTCAGTGTTGTTACATGCTATGTACTGCCAGCAGATCAAGCTATGCAAAACTGTCATTACTCCCCAATTCAATATGAACTTTATATTTTTGTAATAAAGTTTACAAAACAATCAAAGATATATTGGCATAGTTTGATGTGCTGGCGTCTGTTCATATAATAGGTACACAGATACCATAGAACAAAAATGTAGTCACGATAGAAATACACTTTTCTGCCAAACTTTGATGATAAAGTGCATCCAGCTAAACGATAGTGTTATATCTGGATAGACAGATAGACGTCCAGGAAATTATACGGGTGATACCACTAAGCTACGGACCCATTCAATGCTTGCGTCATATACGGCACCACACTCAATACACACATAAAACCATGGTGCAAATACCAAATTACACGAACAACTTTAACATGACCGAGTTCCGCATCAACATCCGTTTCCTGGTCATCATTCGGTGTGAAATTCGACCGTAAGTTTAACTATGGTTAAACGATGCATCGACCGTGGAAAACGTCAGCCAGTTACGGCTGACACACTTATTGTGTCGGGTAAAATTACTACGGCCGTATGTTCACAGGAAGAGCTTTTGAAAGTTTAAGTGCATACGTGTCGGTTATTAGCGAAAATGCTCGTTATACAGTAATGCCGTAGTTTCGGTGATAAACTGCTGTTGTCGTCTACGGATATCTTTGCGGACCACCTTGGTGGTTATGGGTTTCGAAAGTGGAGAAAAATCTACGTGAATGGGTGTTTAGCAGCGTTTCTACTATTAGAGAGTTATGACTTTATGAATCAAATAGAGGATCAAGACAGTGCCTTGTGGTACTCCATTTGTAATTAAGATGTTATAACTTTTGTGTTTGTTGAGTTGAACACATTGAAGACGTCAAATAATTTGTCAAATACATAGTTTTGAGAGGTATGAGCTACGTGCCACCAATTCTTAGTTTTCACTTTATGTAGTAAGATTGAAGATTGATACATGTATCAAAAGCTCTGTCTAATTCCTTAGAAAAAAATCCATCATATCCTTGCGGCCCCGTCTCTCTGTTAGGGTCTGTCTCCACTAATTTTGCGTTTTACGAGCCCTACTAACATATCCTGCCCAGTCCCACTGACATAACCATCCAATTTCCTTCTCAAACCAGACTACATCGGTATCAAAATCTTTATCCACACACTTAGATATTTACGATAAACAAGCACAACAAACAATAACACACATTAGTATAACTTAGCATACATTATTGTCCTGTTATCACCATTCATTAAAGTCCACTGCGGTGTCATTAGCCGGATAACATCGAATGCTGAATCAGCTCAATCGATTTGAATGTTAAAACATCGATTCATTGGACTGTATAATCACACTATGGCCGGGCCTATTGTCTCACTTCCGGCCGCTAAAGAGCCTATTAACGATTAATTCAAATTTCAATTATGTTTTGTTGGTGCGTGTTGGGTTTTTGAGTAATTTTGTGGTGGAAGTATTGAGATTTTATTGTTGTTTTGATAATGCTACAGCCGTTTTTGACTGACTAAAAAAAAGGAGGAGGTTTTCAATTCGGTTGTATGTTGTTTGTTACCTTTAGAACGCCGTCATTTAGGTAAAGACCGTTTCGCATTGGAAATTATTAAATTAATAGTTCGAATATTTAATATATATTATTTAATAATTAATAATTTAATTTTATGTATATTTTTTATTTTATATGTAATATTCAAATATAATATGTATTTGAATACGGATATTCTGTTTTGTCTACTACTGTTTGTCTGGTAGAAAGTGTTTATGGCAATAAGTTCGTCTTTGTACATTTGCCATTTGTATGTTTAAAGTATCTACTAAATAAATAACTATTAGTATAGAACGTAATTTAGCCGTAGTGTGTGATATGCTGAACCATTATTGTTATTATCGCATTGGGAAAACCTGTAAGGATGGTTGCAAAGATAAATTATCAATAAAAAAAACAGTGTAGGCATTGTATATAGATACAATGCTAACAGGCATAGGCCTGTTAAGAAAATGCTTTTATAATAATAATACTTACTGTTACTGTCTTACTGCACTTTTATAGATACTAATCTTAAGAATAGAATAGAATAGAATAGAAAAATATTTATTCAGCACAGACACAACAAGCGCACAGCAACCAAGAAAACAGAAGTAATAAATTAATAGCAGGTACACAAATTGCGCTGAGCGTGCCCATGCCGAAAGGGTAACCATCTCAGCATTTGCTGGGCGTCAGACACCCAGCGCTGGTTTTCAGTTGGCACCCCGCAGTGACACACGGACGAAGGTAAATAAAATAAACATAATAAATACTAGCAGATGTCACGCGGTTTCACCCGCGTAGTTCCCGTTCCCATGGGAATAGGGAGATAAAAAGTAGCCTATGTCTTCCGGGAATAGTGTAGCTTTCCACCAGTGCAATAATTTTTAAAATTGGATCCTTAGTTCCGAAGATTACCCCCTACATACAAACTTACAAACATACAAACAAACAAATTTTACCTCTTTATAATAATAATAATAATAATATAATAATAATAATAATAATATAATAATAATAATAATAATATAATAATAATAATAATTATTAGGCAGGGCAGCTTGTGGCGAGCTGTTGGGCAGTAGCGACCCCACGGACCCGATCTCCCGGGAGAAGTCTTGTTCCTCATCTCTGGCTTGCCTTTATTGGCCGGCCAGAGTGAGCACTGACGAGGAACGGAGCTCCTACCTCTTTCTTGCCTTAGTTGGCCGGCTAGAGTGGAGATTCGCAAGAGCAAACGTGCTCGGAGGAAGGAAGCATTCCAGTAAGGTGCTGGTAGGGATCTTGACCGTACTTCCGGGATTGTCCTGATAGCCGTGGAATGCCTCTCCACTCCTCAAGCACCTCAGGTTATGTTGCCCTCTTGTCGCTACGTCACTGTGTGCTAGCGGCCGTTTCAGAGGGCCCATTACTGAGTGTGCAAGTCACCCCCTGCCATTTTATTCGTGTATTTATAAAGCATTGATGAGGCAGGGGCCATAGTCCTTCCATAGTACTAGGTAACCAGTTCACCTTATCCACCCCTAACCCATAGCCCAATACATTTGTTGCTTTAGTCTGCAATAGTCCTGCACTAGTCGTAGGTTTTCCTTGAGTGCATTTGCATAATGCATATAGGGAAAATCTGCGATTGGTGCCTCAGTGCATTAAAAACGACAAAGGGCCTCTGCGAGATGGCTTAGGCCCCTCGTACGCCTTCTAAAGGTCCGGAACCCTATCCCAAGGGTTCCGAGAAATGTAAGCGTATCAAAATAATAATAATAAATAATAATTATTAAATAAAATAAATCATTAAAATAAATACAGTAAAAAGTAATTATTTTAATTGTAATTATTACTTTTAACTGTATTGTAAAAACGAATACAGTTAAAAGTAATATTTAAATAAATCTGTGTAGTGTGTATCGAGTAAACGTGTCTTACTGTCAAGAGCTTTTTGTTACTCTATTTGTGTGTGTATGTACCGAATAAACACCAATTTTTTCACCAGGTCAATAGAACGCTAACTTATCAAGAATTAACAGTTACCTACCAAACTTTTTCAAATATCTTGTCATGCATGACGCAGTTTACTTACAAATGTTTGACGCAATCGAAAATAATCAATTTTTTTACAGTTGAAACGTGTAAGTAATTCCCATTGTAATACTAGCTAATTTAAAAAAATCGTAATTTAAATTCGATAATCATTAAATTAGAATGAATATTAATTAACCTTACCAGACTTCAATGCATACTTTAATACGTAATAATATCAATTCGCATGTTAATTTTTCAATTTCCTTAGAAGACTATTTGAATGGTATTGTTTGACCTTTTTATTAACATTGCACCTTTATTTGCACACAAAGCATTCATGTTATTTAAGTATTGTAATTTAGTAGTAACATACGAATAGGTAGATAAATTTAAAAAAATGATTTAGTTTTGATGTGGTAGCAGTGCTTTTGGCTAAATTTTCATTGCCAGTGACTAAAATTTATAAACAAAAATTTGCTATTTCGCTTTAAGTGGAGTTCAAGTTTATATGACTATCAGACGGGGTACGATACTCTTCGTCATATATTTGCGAGTGCGCATGGTGTCATACTAGTTGCACACTGATGATAGCCAAAATGAAACTAGCTTTTTGACAGTTAATCCTTAGACACCCAGTGATCAATATTCATTTAATTCGGACAACAGCGATCCATATTTGTTACCCACAGCTTATATTCTAGTGTTTATAACAGGACTGGGTAACTGTATGTTTCAGGGTCAGTTAGAAAATTGACACGGTCTAACTAGAACCCGCATGAAAGACTAAGACTAACTATTGAAAGGTTAAGTTTTTTTAGTTTGCAATGTTCGTATATAATATATTCAATAATTACAAAGCTTTAAGTAAATATAATAATTGTATACTTACCTAACCAAATAAAATTGTGCATGCCTAATGGCAGAAATTCTAAGGATGCTAAAACGATTGTAACACCAAATTGTTTTATTAGTCTACCTTGATTCAGTGCAAATATATGAATATAGATACCTATCTAACCTGAACTTATAGTAGTTAATATAAGTTTGAAATCGCCAATCCTCCTTGAGCAAGCGTGGTGTTCAATGTTCGAGCCTTCTCTGTATGAGAAGAGGCCTTTGCCCTGCAGTGGGACAGTAACAGGCTGGTATTATTATTTATTATTATATTAGCTTTTGGTTAGACTGATAATCGACTGCAACATCATTATGAAAAGGCTTTCCTAATTAAATGCTGTTACATAATTTGGTAAGGCCATTGAGTGAATGGTGAAACAATATACACTTCTAGATACAATCTAGAGAAGATCCTCGTGAACAGACTATTTACCTCATCAGTAAGTAACGCATGGTAGTCCAAGGAGCCCCGTACATTTCTAGGCTTATCATCATCATAAACATCAAGCACAAAATAGTAAAAAAACCTTCTCTTAGTCGACCTTCAACGACTCAATACGTACAGAAGGCAATAAGGCGAAGACTATCCCCTGAATGCCTATCCGCGGCGCTCCGGTGATAAAATACAACAATTTCAATAGCCCCCACCTGCGGACATATCAATGCTCGCTACCGAACGTTAATGAAGATATAATATCCATCTCTTAACGTATTTATTTTCCCGCGCGCGCCATTTTGTGCAGCGATGACAGACCATAGAGCATTTTGTGTAATGGCCGCCAATTAAGCGTGCCGTTTGGGCTACTTAATAGGATTTAGTTGTCAATGTCGCGATTTAATTGGATTGTTGTAATCTCTGTTTGTTATTGAATAAATTACTTTGTGTTCGCTTGTTTTTCTGCTGAATAAATGCTGTGGAAGCCGATAAGCGCATTTCGTTTTAACAAACAGTTTTGTAGTCATTTGCCTTTGTTGTGTTTCCCTTTGTTATATGCGTAGGCTAACGACTGTGTAGCAACAACGTTTTACTAGTCGATTTTTATTTTATTTATTCCCAACCGGTGTGTTAATTAATTATCTATTTATGAAATGTGTTCCGCTGTACAGGTTACCATTTAAAATGCGAGTGGAATAGTTTAAAATGTTTCTATTAATTTCAAATACAAACTAGGAGGTGTGTGTATCAACAGTTTCTTCAAGCAGAACAATAGGACAGTTTAAATGGACGGAACAATTAAATTTCTTCCGCATCGAGTGTCAGACTTATTAAAGTTACAATGTAATGTTTTGCGAATAATATTATCCTTCCGACTGAGGCAACGCAAGTAGGTACGAAGGAAATATTATAATGCGCAAAAACAGGTGCTCTCTATCGTACCATAGTATTTTAGTTTTATAGAAAGGCAACCCAACACTACCAGGGAGTGATCAGGCGCAGGACCAACGACTGTACGTGCTCTTTAAAGCAAGGGGCTGTCACACAGCAAACGTCTAGTAAGGGCTAGTCGCAACAGCGTTCTGAGTTATATGATAGGACGTAGGCTTGATTGTCCGTACATGAATCGATGTATTAATGTTCACATGAGTATTGTTACCTAGATTCATGGGTCCGGCAGATGGCGAGTAGATTAAGATTGTCTCACTAACACTAGTTATAAGTTTTTAACCGACTTTCAAAAAAGGAGGAGGTTCTATGTTCGTGTGTCTGTATTTTTTTTTTTATGTATGTTACCTGATTTCTCCCCCATTTGTGAACCGATTCTCAAAATTCTTTTTTTGTTTGAAAGAGTATACTCTTGAGGTGGTCCCATTTTAATTTGGTGAAGATCTGGCGCTGATCTTCGGAGATATACAACGGAACTCTTCAAAACTAAACGGCAAATCTGTCGTGATTGCTGGAATCGCTTGGATTTTTATTGTTTATACAACATCATGACGTATCATCACGCCTGTATGCTCTGAGGGGTACGCAGGTGGGTACAGTATACCTAGATTTCGTCAGTTAGGTATGTTAATTTTAATTTATTAGGGATTAGTGGAAAACCCTATTATCATGACATGTATTGTTAACAATTAAGAATATAAAATAAATTCATGGCAAATATTCTTATGGCAACAACTAAAAATGGAAAAATAAAAAACTTTTTTGCAAAAAATAAAACCGACTTAAAAAAAAACACTAAACGGTGTAAAATAACTCTAAATTCGGAAGTCGGTGGCCTATCATGAGTAAGACAAACCCACCAAAGCCACAGACTTCCGAATTTAGAGTTATTTTACACCGTTTAGTGTTTTTTTTGAAGTCGGTTTTATTTTTTGCAAAAAAGTTTTTTTTATTTTTAATACTAACAAATTGGATCTTCCGAAAATAAAATATTATTATTATTACTGAGCCGCTATTGAGAATTCGCATTATAAACCCCAATAAAACTATTGCACAACCTGGGAATAGAACCCAGGAACTTGTGACCAAAGACTAAGGAGGCTGTTAAAAGAATATTGTGGATAATATGACACGCAGAATTCATGGTATGTCAGCGTGTTAGACATACATCAGTAATCACTTGAAAATTACCGACACGATCAGCTAATTGGCAAGAAAATGCGATCTCTTGCCATTTTCCGGTAAATGAGCATTATTGATGCACCACTAGCCCGTTCAACAAGAAAGTTTTTCTTGCAATTCTTAGAAAATCGAACAATTATGGGATTAAATACAGCATTTTATGGAGTGTTCTCCAAATAGAGCATATTTTTAAAAGTCTAAGGGCATTCTTAACGAGCTATTCACACAAATGGGACGGTTGATGTGTAAAAAGTTTGCTTATTGACATTAATAAAGCATTCTATCGTATCGAATTTGAACTAGATGGAATGGTACATATTCGGTAAAAAGTTAGTTGGTTTAATAGAGTCCACGTAGAGTCCACAATAATAACGAGGCGATAATATAATCTTTTCAGTGTATCTAGAAAACAAAAGAAGGCATCTACTCAATCGTAATGTAAAAAATGTAAGTTCTACGATTCCGCTCACAGTTCACGTCAGTTTGTCGCTCAGAAGGTAGGTGCAGATGACTGCGCAGTTGTCAATAAGTAAACAAAAACAGCAATGTGTTGACAAGACCAAGTCTAGTTTCAGAGTGGGAAACGTGACGCGAACGAAGTAATTTTCCCAATGTTGCCAACATCAACCTAGGAGTTATCAACATAACAAATTAAAAACAACTAATCGGTTATTATAGCGCACATAATAACTAGTATTATCACATTCTCCTCACTATAAAATGCCAGTAATGATTAGATGAATACAAAACGGAATATGGTGCAAAAAATTTCACGCCCTATCGAATACGTGCCACAGAATACTGGTCAAACGTATTTTATTGTTCTTGATATATGCAGTACACCAATTAAGTGTAGGTAACGAAAATTAAATGGCTGTTACGAGCTGTCATAGTCCTCGATCGTCATTAAAAGGTTGGTAATAAAAAGATAATGGATGTAAGTTGCATAATTTTGAATTGAATGAGTTCGGTCCGAGTCCAGAAGCGTCGTACACTAATTACCGTGCTCAAGATGTGAGCACAGGGCCGGATTGGGAGTGAATGAATGAATGGCGGACAATTAATTCGCTAGGCCTTATAGTCGGTCTATGGGACAATTAATATGCCAGCACTTGGACCTATAAGGCTCGGTGTAACAATGTACTGTCTATTAGTATGAACGATGCAGTTTAACCTAAGCTAAATTAGGACGTGCTATTTATAAATTAATAATAGTAGGGAAAAATTAAACAATAGCTGAAGGTTAAATAGCTTAAGGTTCAATAAACTTCACTAAGATATTGATCTAAAGAGTCTTCTAGTTAGACAAGTTGGCCACGAAAGATCAGCTTGATGATATAGAGATCATGAAATTTGACAAAAATTGAACCTCGAAAAAGTTACAGATAAAAATATTTAAGATAGGTATCTTAATCTGAGTAACTTAAATATCACTCCCAATTGCAACCCTGTCGGACCATAAAACCGACGGCAGTCGTTATAAGATGACGGAGTATGAAATTGTTTATTCAGAAAATATAAATAATAATTTATTATAAGGTTATTGTTTGTTAATCACAGGCTGCTGGTACAGAAGGGGGTGGCGCTTTTTTACGATCGCTCCATGTTGAAGATAATTAAGACATAAAAAATATTCGCGGAATTGCAAACCATATAATCTTAGCGTTGAGCGGTGGTGTGGGAGAGAATTGTGCAGTTTAATTTTGCTTGTCATTTCGCGACCGCTTGGATTCCTTCAAGTGTAATAACTTAGCAATCCATTAGACATTCGAACCAGTCGTTTCAGAGTCGTAAGATCCTCGAAAACCTGACAGGCAGTCTAAACAAGGGGTAGCGTATTAACCAGTTCTTTTGTTCTGGAAAATCCATGTAAAACACTGGTACTCAGCTGCGTTATGTTAGGCTGGAAGCTGACTCCAATATCAGAAAAAGCTAAACAGATGATGATGACATGATTCTATACAAGGTATTGAAGAAAGGAAGCAAACAGTAATTCTAATTATAGTGTTATTAAACGGTTCTGTAGTTAGGCGTGAAAAGATAACAAACTAACTTACCTACTTGCGCATATTTCTCTTTTTTGATTTCTGCGATATTACTGTAGTCGCAAATAAAATAGTGTTGAGTTAAGTTTTTAATACTTCTTACTTAAGGTAGGTGGTAATTATAAACTAAGTAGCGTTAGCGTTTCCCATTTTTAACATATATTAACTTAGAATTAATCTATACTTACCTACATTAATACGCTAAGAAAAATTTTGGATCGCTTTTTAAGAAAAGTGCGCGCAAGGAGGAATGTGGTATTCGGCATAGTGGATGTTTATGTAGAGGAGAATTGCAGAAACCTAATATTTTTATAATACATTAATGTCAAAATTTTAGAGGTTTAGTAATTCTGCCATCATCAAGTTCATAACGTAACTACAGTGACCACCTCAAAACCTTTTGAAAATCAACAAAAATATGATAAGAAAGTGAGTTTACATTGACATACTCGTTAATGCAAAGTAAAGATGTAATTTTCTATTCAACATAAATATACCTACGGTAGAATTTCGACCAGAGGGCGATCATTAGTCAGAAAAAAATACTATCTTTTACACTAGGTAGGTGGTTCTATAGAAACATAACGTTCCTAAAAGTAGACTAAGCACTATATACTCAGTGTATATACAATGTATGAACTCGAGTGTCTCTAATTGTTCATACAAAGACGACGTCACGACGCGTGACGTATAGTATCGTAGTCTTGTAATAAAGTACCTACCAAGTTGGTAATAAAAGGGGCATTTGATATATAATTATAGGATCCATTTCCTTAATTAATCTATTTTGTTGGGTTAGTAGTTTCAAGCTTACTACTTCCTCGGATGGGTGAAGTGTTATTATTATTACTAGCCTATATTTTCCCACTGCAGGGCAAAGGCATCCCTACTTTCTTCCCACTTCTTTCTGTCAAGGGCTTTTTGGGACCTAGAAGGAGAAGAAGATAGAAGGAGTCCAACTCGTCCCGCCATCTTTTGATGATGAAGATGGCGGAAAGTGTTTATCAATTTGGAATTTCTTATTAGCAGCCCGGAGTTTGGATATGTGCCCCGTTGATGGCAATAGGCAAGCGCTTTATTACTTACATGGGACTTAAACATGATTGGTAAAATGTGGGTGTGCTATGTGTATGGATACACCTGTAAATAAAGAGAAAACTTCTGCCAAATTCTTTGGAGTCAATGTCAAAATGTCAAATGTCTATGAGTTTTTTGTAGTACGCTCCGCTGCCGCTCCAATATTCATATATTATTCTAGATGGCGTTACTGAGACATGGGATCAAAGTTTTTCTATGACATTTCCTTGACATGCCCGCTCTATAGTATTTTAAATCTCTTTGTTTGGAGTCAACGAGCATGATATTTTTAAGTTTTTTCATGTGCGCTTCTAAGCTGTCAGTCAACGACTGTCTTTCTATTGTCTATGATTCCATTCTAAATATGAAAGTAGTCATAAACGCCATTAACTTTTAAAATATCCATAGATTTTCGAAGGCTTCACAGAACCTACATGGTTGAATATTCTTTTGATTATCTGAGCAGCTAATTACCTCGATTAAAGATAATTATATTTTTTTTATTCTGTCAACCAGTAGTATGTTGGAACATGAAACACAATTAAATACTTCGCATAAAGGTTCTTAATTATTTGTAAAGGAAATATGTACGTAGTTTTTTTTTCTTTTGGCCTTGTTTCAGTCAAGTTAATGCTGATTAAATAGTGTGACTTGACATACCGACAAGAATAATAATCGCGTACCTAATTGTTTTTATGAAAAATACGAGTAAATACGGTGTTTCAGAAAAACGATGTTACTACACCATTTTTAAATGAAGTACAGTGGTGCTATTCTGTTATAAATTATCCCGTGGAAACTTGGGTGAAGTGAACTGTCAGTTTCACCTACCTGAATTATATACAAAAATTTCCAGGTTTTAATTGGTAAATGGGCGTTTAGTGAACTGTCAATCCCTAGCATGACTGCTCACATCACATTTACTTCAGCTACATTTTTACCTGGAGCTCAAACCAGAACTACTGATAGTAGGAATCCACAAAAATATTATTACAATCTTAACCGACAATCGAGATTATCTTATAATATTTGTAACGTGTATGCAATTGGTCATTTTATATTATCTTGAAGCTAGTAGTGTCTAAGCATACATCCAGGGGGTCGAGTCTGCTATTGCAATCGTGTCTCAATGACCGGTCAATAGTGATGGGCAAAGGATAAATACTCGAAGGATAAATACTCGAGTATTTATCCGAAGTGGATAAATACTCGTTTTTACTCATTTTTATCCGATATTTACCCAAAATGATGGATATTTATTATTTTGCATGGTTTTTTTATATTGATAGGCTAGTTTTACTATTAAGGCTTTCGAAAATACTTAATACATTATTACTTTTTCAAGTTCTGATTGTAAAGATAAAGCAACGTGTTTCTAACCGCACCGCACTATATCCCAGCCTCCTTTTGTCCCATTCCTTTTGTTTTATTACCTTTCCCCTCACACCACCGCGCCTGCGCTGTGCCCAGGTATGTGTCTTAGAGAACGCACGCGCGTGTGCGTTTTTAACAACAAAAAAAATATTATGAGGTGATAGTGTTCTAGTTTTATGAGACATTTAAGTGATTTTGAAGTTGGATTATAGCGTTTCAAGGTATGTTTTAACAGCTGAAGCTTTCTTTGTTAAAGGTTTAAACACTGAATAAAATTGGCGGATAAGTAAACTACTAAAAATAAATAGAAAAGTGTAGTTTTATTATTGTTGATAACGCTAGAAACCTACAAAAGACTGAAGAGTCCCTTGTTATGAGTATTTTGAAATCACAGTGCGTCATGAGCCAGCAAATTAATAGTGTGCTGCGCAGTACTAAACTAACTTAGTAAAAAAAGTTTAACAACATGTTGTGCCTCTAAAAATGAGCTAGCACACCCTTGCTAGCTCATTCCGCACTGAAATGTGAAGTTTTCACCAATTTTATTAAACTCTGCATAGACGTCATCATCTGCCTAGCCTTTTCCCAACTATGTTGGGGTCGGCTTCCAGTTTCACCGGATGCAGCTGAATACCAGTGTTTTACATGGAGCTGTCTGTCAGACCTACACAACCCAGTGGCAAGCCCGCAGCAGACGTACCGGGCGCAGGCTGAGGGCGGACAACGCCCTCTTCCAGCCCCCCTGAATGGGTTCAGGGGCGACGGACACGGGACGTCCGCCGCCCACATGTACATGGACCCGAGAGTAGGTGTAAATTGGGGTTTCTGGATCAGAGGAGATCCAGAAACACCCAATTTACATTATCATCTTCATTTTATTGAGAAGAATGATCTAGTGGCTCCAATGTTTATCTTTTTTTTTTATCTATTCAGATTATAAATATGAAAAAGTTTCTGTCGAATTTGCCTATTCAACCACTTTTTTTATTTAATGGATATCATGAGAAAGCATTCTAATTTTTTATCGTTACATTATTACATTCATTCAACAATTCAATCGACAAATTTTTGAGCACGATACAATGGCGCATATTCTAATAAAGTAACTGTTTCAGACAGTTATTAATATAATATTTTCCTTTCACAGCGTTTAAATAAAAACATTGAGGAAAATGTATAGCATGTTGCATCCAAGGATCATCGTAAATCTCCCAATCTTCTATAACACCTCCACATGAGAAACATGCTGCTTTATCATTTACACCATTTCCACAATAAAAAAATCCAGCGTCAGCCATTTCCATCACCAATCTTCTCCTTGAATCAGCCATTGCCCAATAATGACCAAATGAAAATTCACGCATTTTATATGTATTATACATATCATATCGAGGATTGTATTTATTATGACACATGGTCTGCTTAATCGCTTTCTAGTTATTGATAGAGATAATAAAACTATAATGACATTGCACAGCTATTGTCAGCAACTTATAACGTTTAACATTAGACTGGATTGGTGGGGATAGGAAACTGATACTTGAAAATTGAGTAACGTACCCAATTTTGAAAAATTAAACAAGAAAATATTTATTTCAAAAATTTATTATCTAAACACCATTTATTTAAACATATAACATTTTTTAAAGCACATGTTGCATCATGATAAATACAACTATACACATCATGAGAATGTTCATATTTATTGCACAAGCTTAACAAATTAGGACAACCTTCATCTTCTAAATTATTTATATTATTATTTTTCGAAATATTTTTTAACCACAACACTTTTTCTAAACCTTTAGTGTAAACAATTTTATCTCTTAAAATATTTACAATCAAATTCTGATGATTTGAGTAAGACACAAATCCTTCACTCCAGTATATCTTTCTATTACGTTCAATCCAACTGACTTGTCTTCTTTCTGGCTTCGTTAAATAGTGAAATGGAAATGGTGGCTTAATTAAAAACACTGCGACTTTCTTATTACATAATATGCCAATTTCTTTAATAATAAATTCATTTGTTTCTGTTTTAAACCCTTGAACATCTACAATGGCAGTCATGACAACCTGCGCACTATGTTACTCAAAGGTTTATATTCCACAAGTCGGTCGTTTATAATCAAACAATATGCAGTCGTCTTATCCGGGATTGCTGTAGAACATTCAATTTCCAACCTTACGTCTACAGGACCTGTTTTCAGGCTATCGTTTTGTCTTGAGCAGTCCAAGATAAAGAGAGGAGCTTTTTCTTTGAACGCCTTTAGGTCAAGTAACGGGTCTACTGGACAGTTGTAATACGACTGACGAAATTTCACAAACATTTCGTATAATATACTATATTTATTCTCAGAAAACTTTAAACCTAGAGGTTCATAAGGATAATATTGCGAATTCAAAAAGAGCGTAACGTTTGTTACTTCACAATGATCGAATACTGAACTGTCTTTAGTTTTATTATTTTTTCGATTAGTTTGTAAACAAAAAATTACATATCTGGGTTTTTCCAATTGAGAAGCAGTTTTAACTGACCAAGAATGCTTTGTGGTTTTAGGTAGTAAGGGATACTCGTATAAATCCCAATTTCTAAACGCCATCTGAACAGGTTTATCTCTTTCTAAATGTTTTAAAAGTGTCAGTCGTTCTCGATCTGATACTTTTATGTGTGGCACCCTCCACTGAACTCTTTGTATGTCAATTTGAAAATGAGTAATATCATCACTGAGAATAACGCTATTTAAGTTAGTGTTACTTCTGTTCAGTATAAGTTCATGTTTGCAATTTATCACTATTTTATTGTAATCTTCTGCAAACCCTAAAACCTTATTTAATGGTATCACAGCACTGAAATATCCATCACTTTGAAATCCCTCTAAATTCCAACCCCATAGGGCAGCAACTTTATTTTCTGCTTCATTTAATGAGATGTATGATTTTATTGTTGACGTTATTCCAGAATTTTTTATACGGTCTATTTCAATACCATTCATTTCGTATCTGATGTCTTGAAACAAAGACATAACAGGGTTATTAGTGAACGTAACAGTTTTCTTGATTGGATTCCCATCTTTGCTGAAGAGCTTCGCCTGTCCTTCGACGTAAATTGAACTGGCTGATGGTAGCACGTATATGTCTTGCTGGTGGATGGGAATTCTGATTTCATCGTTTTCTCTAAAGCTGCTATTGTAGGGATTGTATGAATGGATTTCATAACTTTCGATCGAAGTGTCGAAGTGTGGTAATTCAGTAATCTGTAGTATATTCATACTTTAAACCCTAGGGCTTTAAGAAAATCTTTATTTGTTTTAGTCAATTTCTTAACTTTTTTCTTACGTCTTTGCACCTTAACAATCGCAGAAGAACTAAGATGTTTTTCATCTGCTTGAGTGTTTTTATAATATACTATCATTTTGTTTTTCTTAAATGAAGTCGTAACTGAATTGTTTCCTCTCCAAAGTTAATACAGTGACCAAATTGATCTACAATCTTAGCAGATACAGATGAAATTATATTTTTGTTTACTGGAAAGTATATAACGTTTTGTGGTATTTCCATGCACTGATGACCTAGAGTAGTATCAGACACAAATTCATGAATGAAATGAGTTGGTAACCCGTTGCAGTACGAACCGTGAACAAGATCACATTCGATTCTGATTACAGATAGACCTTTGTTAATAATAGGAATATTTGGTCTCGATTTTAATACTACAAAGTATATCAAACCACACTCGTATTGATCTGACAAATGCAGTGGTGGTTGAAAGTATGAAACCAATTCCGATTTATTTCCGGAGATGGTAACCGTAGTAGACATGCTTCTATACTGACCTATTCCGGAAGATACTGTTTATTTTATTCCTTCACTATACCAAAAATTGTTCAAAAAGTTTAAACAAAGATGCCCGCAATTAAAAGGGTGATCACGCTGAATATTATCATAATTATAGTGAATTTTGGAGCCTAAGTATTTTATAAATTCCTTTGGAGGCTTAAGATTTCCGTAACTATCGAAATACTCAATATAATCATTGTATTTTGCATAGGCTACCCAATGAGAACCAGGATTTTTAGAGCTATCTAAATTTATAACTCCACATTCTTTTTGAAAAGGGTGTTTAGGGAGCTTATCTCTCATAAAGACACCTCTGAAATAGGGAATATTATTTCCATACTTCAAAATGTCTAAATTACTCAAGGCTCGTTTGGGTAGCCGATTTCTTAGTTTTTTTCTTTTGATACAAAAATTCCGAACCCATTTTTATGTGGTTTAAGGTGTAGTCCTTTTCCAATGCAGAGAGCTTCCATCTTTTCATTATGTCTCTTTGATTCAGTCAATAACTTTTTAGCCATCTTGAATTCATTTATGGTTTTAGCAATACCAGCTGCACCGCCTGCTAAAGCTCCAGCCGCAGATAATCCCGCAAATATCGGAATTAAAGGCAAAACTCCACCAGTTTTTGGTATAGGAATAACACGAGGAAGTTTAATGAATGAATCATCAGCTAATTCTCTGGCAGCGGCCATAGCTAATTCTATTGCCACTTTCTTGCATTTCGGTTTTAATTTTTTTATATGTTTCTTCGTTTTGCTTATAACATTTTTAAATTTATTTTTTAATTCTTTTACAAGTTTTATTTTAGGAGAACACTTTTTGTTATCTTTTTTTAGGCCAGAACCAGTTTTAATTTTTGTTGACATTGCGCTACTTACTAAACGTGCTGCTAGTTTTTCCCCTACACTCGCATCTGAGGCAAGTGCTCGCTCTTTAGCCATATTTAACAAAACTAAATCTGCCTCGTGGCGATCCTTTATGTTTAAAGACTTGTGATAGGCAATGTCGTGTTGTTTGCAATATTCGTCTAATTGATTAACACCCTTATCTCCACGTGTAAGCCTTTTAATTAATTTAGTACCAGGCCCGCAATAATTGTATCCTGGTAAATGTAATTCAAATGGTATATGATTTATAATCCAATTGAGAAGACTACTCTCTTCAGTACACATCATAAGACTGATACATTTTGGAGTGAACACCTAATAAATATTGGATTTATCAATCCAACTGTTTTCAGAAGAAGGCAAACCTAACCATTTTACTAAAACTCTGTCTTTTTTCCTTTTAAGAATCTTCTCAACTAGATATAAAGTGGGATTTTTTGTCTTTTGAAGCTCTTGTGCATAAAATGCACCTAAAATGGGTTGGCCTCTGATTGCATCTTCAATTAAATAGGTGATAGGAGCTGTATTTTGTACTTTTCTAATTTTAAAAATTTCTGTCGACCAATTGGGAGTATATCCTTTTTCAAATGTCCCCTTATACTTACTAATGCGTACATAGTCACCCTCTTTAAACTTGTTTTTTTTGCTATCGGTTTTTAACAACCTAACATATCTTTGTAATATGCGTTTTTTATTAGTATTTTCTACGTTTGCTGGGATTTCATCAATTGTGCGATGATAGGAGTGATTGTATTCAAAAATAACATTATTAAGAGAATTATCTATCCAATTATAGTTACCTTTTAAACTAAATTCCTTGTACAGTTTCGATTTCAATGTTCTAATAAACCGCTCAACTATTGATGCCTTTTTTGTTGAGAAGGTTGAATAATGGTTTATATGATAAGATTTCATCAGGTTTTGAAATGTATGATTATAAAATTCTGCTCCTTTATCCGTTTGCAGATTTTTAGGAACACGCCCATTATCCAACAAAATCTTGAAAGAATTGCATACAACATCTTTCGTCTTAGTTTTCAAAGGAAAGGTCCAAGCGTATTTCGAAAATGTATCAATAACAGCAAGAATAAATTTGTAATTTTTATTTTCTTTGGAAATTGATTGCATATCAATTAAATCTGCTTGCCAAAGGTCATCTATATCTTTCATAATAACATGTCTTCGTGGAAAGTTTAGCCTCGCATTTTTATGAATTTCGTTTACTACGTCGGCTTTACTCATATTTTAATTCAGTATATCAACATTTTGTCTTGAACCCATGATTGATGACATGATACTGAATGAAAACCATACCTTCTCAACTATTTATTCTTTAATTATGCCCGCTTCTTTTAATTCTTCAACTATCGATAAAATTTCATTATCATGGTTTGTATTGCCAGCATCTCTTGAAGCGACTAATAGTTTTAATCTCTCAACCAACTCGTTAGGGTCGTCCCAATATACCAAGTCAGTACTGTTTTTGTATTGCTTTAACTTTGGTAAGTTTCCTCCAAGTTTAGTGGGAATGTTATCATTTAAAGTTTCAGAAAAAAATGGTCTAATTATTTCACGATATTTTATTCCTTTATCACCTTTTATTTGGCCTTTAGGATTGAAATCTCTTTTGTGAGCATTTGTGTAATGCAATATATCTCTGTAGACAAGTTTATCTTTAGGGGATACTAATTTTAAATCAGGTTTTTTTCGAAGTAAAAGTTCTTTCAGACCAGGAGTTAAATTGTAAGATTTATCACCGATTTTAATCAAAATGACACCATCGTTATTCAAACTATCGATTTTAGAAAATGATACTGTTGAATTACCCATAAATAAAGTTTTGTTTTCACTTCTTATTCCAAACGGTATATTTACACCATCATAAATATCATAAATATCATGGCCCTCTAATGAAATCTCTAAATCATCTCCCATTTTAGGAGACTTTTTAACCAATTGTGCAGAATTATGTTTTGGTTCGTAACAGTCCTCAAATTTTGTAGATGAGCTAGAGTTAATATCATCCAATTCAAAATCCTCTGTAGATGTGGGGGTTGTATTTTGTAACAAAAATATTTTTTCAATATTTGTATTGGAATCAGCTAGGGTTTTAAGAGGGTCTGTGACAGGTTTTAGCATTTTATCAAGAGACAAGTTCACTGTGTGTTCCTGATTCTTCATATGTTTTATTTTATTCTTTATGGAGTCTACGGACTTCATTAATTCTAATTTAATATTTTTTTCCATTTTATATTTCCTATAACAACTGTGTTCAGCTAATGCATAGATTATACTGAATTTGTTTTTGCGTGTGATTTATTTATATGTAAAACCAATTACATGGAACTTAAACATAACTGACGAAAGGTGAGTGTACAGTGTAAAGGGTTATGCCTCTACCTAAACCTGGAGGAATTACCAGCGTGATTTATGTGCGAATAATCAGTCAAATTTTAAAAAGGTATCAAAATTCTGTCTGTACCGCCCATTATTTAATGGCGATTCTTTGTTAATAAGTAAAAAATTATAAGGTTTACTCCAAATAGTTTGACAAATATTTTTAAACTGTTTCCATTCTAAATCAGAACTTACATGCTCTCTAAAAATATGTTTTAAATTCACATCGTCTTGTTTAAATATTATAATAAAATTTACATTGTCACGTAACAATTGTTTCGGAATTTTAGAATAGGTTTGAGATAAATAGAAACAATCTATTTGTTTATGCCTACCCATACAGAAATAATTGCGGATATTTACTTGATTTTCACACGCAACATCATCAAAAATGAAAACAGAATTTGTTAAAGCTTCACTCGGAGAAATCACATCTTTATTATTATTGAACTCATAGAAGTTAATCTGGGGCACTCTTTTAAATACTTCAGTCAAGAAACGGTATTTTGGTTGAAAAGAAGTTTTAGAGTAAAGATAAAGATTTTTAAATTTGAGCCCATTTTCATGCAGCAGTAAACTAACCATAACATTAGTTTTTCCGCAGTTTGATGGACCACATATTATACAGCGAATGGTATTTGGCAATAAAGCGCTATGTCTGATGTGGTGAACGGAGTCACATAATCTTATATTATTGACGTTGAGAGATATGGGTTGCTTGATCAACTTCATCTTGCCGATTAATTCAAATGTTATTTAACATTCGTATATATACATATGCACAATATCAGTGTGAATTCAAAAATAAAAACCATTAAAAAAATGTTTTTGTGCAAGAACGATGCTATTTTCACCTTGCAGATTAAATGACAGCTAAAATAATTTTGATTTATTAAATAGTAAATCAGTGCTTGTCACTTTTCATTTTATTTTAATGGATACCCATAATAAAAAACAGCTTTCAAAGTTTAATAATTTATTTAAATAATTATAATTAAATACATGAATGATCTTAGTACTCTAAACGGGTTTAAAAGAACGTACAACAAATACAAATAGTGTTTATATCCGTTTGATGAAACAATTACGTAAAAATATGACTTATTAACTAATTAGATATATATTTTATACCTAAAGCTTTTACAAGACAGTATCACAATGACCCCAAGGTAGCGTATTTATTTGATTCGGCTGAACTTGTATTTTGTCATCAACTCTTTTCAAAACTACTTTATTAACTTCTTGTGAATACAATACATGTTTAATGGATTTGATCATATTCATTTTACGCTTTAATTCAACATTGTTAAGTAATGCTTCTCTATAGTTAGATGTATCCAAACTTTTTGTAACTGACTTTGATACTCCTTTAGCTTTTTTAATTTGTGTTTTTAGCGTTTTAATGGAGTAAAGTTTTGCTCTTAATCCGATAAATTCCGAGATTATATCACCCCCCAATTCATCCTTAAACAAGCCAGGTACTTTTTCGTTAACTTTTGGTATACTATAGGGGTTATTAACATCGAAATTGCTAGTATCGAATTCATGTATATTATCATACATATCTTTATAAAAATCAGGTGTTTGTATTAAGTACAGTAAGCTATCAGTATCGGTATAACATAGTTTGGCATTATCACCGTACTTATTTCTAATAAAATTGTAATGGAAATTATACAAATGCTGTTTTGAGTATTCAAGTACGGTAAATCCAATATATATCGGTCTATCTAAAATAAGCTTTTCGTGACTCAGTTGAACTGCGATAAAATTTTCGTTAAAAATTGAAATACTTTTTAGATTTGGTTTCGTAATCAATTTTTCTGCACCTAGTGACTTATTTGTTTTATTCCAATTGTCATTCCATCTAGTAACTAATTTAACATCAACCTGTTTACGTTTATTTTCGATTGTCTTACCAAATATTGCGTTATTTAAAAGCTTGAAGAAATCTTTTTCAAATGATGTTGAAGCTGCTTGGCGTAATTTAGTATTCAAGTCTATATATTTTTTTAAAAAGCTGTCTTGTCGAAATTTAAGTATTCTATGAATTTTTTTTAATACTAGACCGTTTCTAAGACACTCTTTCAAGTGGACATAGTGTATTATGTAATTATATTTATCGTACAAATTGGCAATTAATTTAGGTGTCTTCCCTCCAATAGGTACAAATTTTTCTGGAGCGAAAGGCAAGTCACTATGTAAATTATGTAAGTGATCTGGATACATCATATCAACTTCTAAAATATAACCGTAGTTAGCGTCGTCAGGAATATTAAACACATTAAAATTCCCAATATCATCATATTCCATAAATTTAAAATCTGATATGGGTAACTTCTTGGTCATAGCATAGCCGTAAAGATTGTTACAGTCAAGATATATTAAATATGTTGAAGGTTTGGAATCATCAAATTGAGGTAAGTAAATGTTATTGGCTTCAGCATATCGGTGAGTGCACTGTGCTAGCCCACCACGTATTCCTTTTTCTAACATTTGATAAATTTCTAAATCATTTATCAGCTCTAGTTCTACGCCTGTGTAAAACAGCATAGCATCCCAACTCAGACTAGGTGAAGTAACATAATATGCAGGATCAAGATTATAATTCTTTAAACATAAGTTTCTAAAATTTTCGAATACGTCACATAACAAAAGAACATCACTTTTTAAATATAAGTCAGTGTATTCGCCAATGGACCCAATATTAAAATATTTCCAAACGGTGTGTGCATGTTTATACTCATGATCTGTTATATTTTTCATAAGCAAGCTGTTATAAAAACAATCTTTTGATGGAAGTTCGGTTTCATCATATTTCTGCCATGAATTAATATATTCATACGGATATATACCTTTTCTTTTTATTAAATCGAATTGGTCCTTACAAGAAAAATGGGAGGACAAATGCATGAAATCTTTGTCAGATAAACTCTTAGTCAATGTATCAATACTTGAACTAAGAAACTGAAAAGAATCTATGAATTTAATTTGTACAGGCATTCCATCATTATCTGATTTTATAATTTTCGTTATGGACAAATACTTTTCTTTTGTTTTAGGAATAACTTTTATTTCACCTTCGTATTTAGATAATTCTGTGATAAAAATGTGGGCATCATAACCTGATAAATTATGAAATATAACAGGTATGAATGAACATACTTTAAATGATATATTACAATGTGAATGAGCTGCGCCTCTAAATTCAGAAGTAATATGGTCATGGTCACGGACTTTGTCGTCAAATAGTAATTGCTTGCATATGTGACACATAGTTGCACTACGATAATCATCAATTTGTTCTTTAGTCATTGGTTTCATAGGCTTTTTTGTAATTAAAATCTTATGAATTAACTGTGCGTCCTTTACAATTTTTTTGATAAATACTTGTACACAATCTATTCCTCTGTATGAAACAAACTTATTCAAGCTTCTGTCATGGGAACAACATATATAATACGCAAAACAAGATGGTTGATGACATTTATTTCTTATGGTACTTTTATCGGGATTTGGTTCATTAAAATCAGATAACAAACATTCAAAATCAGCATATATAACAAAGTTAATTTTTTGCTGTCTCTCATAATGTTTGAATTTCAAAAAACTGTCCCTTTCTGGTAATATCGTTATAATCTTAGAACAATTATGTGAAGCGTATTTTGTTTCGCTGGTATAAAATTGTAGACATGTTTCACATAAATACATTTGACCTTTATGACGTGAAACCTGTCGTTTGACTAGACGCATAAGGTCTTTAATGAAACAGTAATGAGCGTTACCGTTCTGTTCTAAATAAAGCAAGTTAACGTGTTTAATTCTCTTGTTACTGGTGACATATAAGGGGCCAGTAACAGTATGATGCTTATCCAATCCGTAAATATTTACACTAATTTCACCATTATTTTTTTCAAACAACTGAATATCTTTGTGTGACGGTGGAAATGACATACCCTGTGTATTAAATATTGAATTTACGTTCGGGTACGAGCTTGGTCTACAGACGTTATTTTTAGCTGGAAATAACGCTGCTGCTATGCTCCACAGAAAACAATAATTATCACTATTTTGTATGTTCAAACAGCTCTTTGTATTCTTAATTTTAGCAGGCAAGTCGATGTAAGATCCACCACGCATGGGTGAGTACTTATTAATATTAATTTCTAAATGGCTTACAGACATAAATGCCCATCCTGATTTGCAATGCTCAAATTCAGTTAATTTCATTTTATAAATCTCTCTTATATTTGAATATAACTCATCATAATCAGTATTTTTGTATATGCTTTCATATTTTGTATTAAATGACTTCAGTTGCTGCTCACATGATACGGGTAACACAAAATAAGCAAACAACTCGAAGTTTACTTTGATACAAGCATGTTTCAATAATGTCAATTTAATAATTTTCAAAACATCGTCTCGCTTTCCATCTAAGAACGCCTCCGCTAGAAGGTACTCGTCTTCTTGAGATGGATTTAAGCGATACGTCATTATTCTGTTTTTAAATGCTGTGGCTATTATATCAACATTCGAAAATTTTGACTTAATTAAACAATTTGATTTATGAATATTAGTTCTCTTATGATATCTATATTCGTGTACTGGGATCTCAATTTTACATTTATCACAGTTAATATTAGTGCTTGATGATGAATTAACAGGTGGTTCAACTGAAAAAAAATAATAATACAATAACTTGGAATACCTATTTATTGAATTAAAGCTTTTAAAAATATAACAATGCAGAATATAGTGATTAAACAATAACGATTTGATTATATAATGATTAGGTATATAATAGAGTATAATATATTTATTTTAAGTACCTAAGTACAAATAAGTTCGTAGGTCGATAGTCAAATACTGATTAATATTGATACGAACTAATAAACGTACGCGGGCAGTTATTAAACTCTTTTCTAACACTCTTAACATACTCGTTTATGTGTTTCCAGGACTCCGATTCCGTTTCACACTTATTTTTAATTGTTATGATTGAGTGGCGCCACCTATTTACCGGTGACACTCGTTCAATGTCATCGCATTTATAAATCTTTAACTCCGTGTAATAACTGCCTGCTTTCTTTTCATCCATCTGCCTCGAAAACCCGTTCGCCAATCTACGTGTAATATAAGAGTAGATTGGTTGATGTTTTTTACCAGTTGCTATCTCCAAGTTTTCGTCATCGGAATCGCTTCCGAATAAATCGCGGGCTGTTGGTCTGGTGGTTGGCTTCGGCTTCTTACTGGTCGACGGCTGGCACTCAGTTGACCCATGCGCCGACTTGCGCTTCTTTTTCTCCGGCTTTGCCTTCGCCATCACGGTTTCCGGTGCTGAGTCATCATCAGACGGGAAAAGCTGATCTGCGTTGTACTTAGACCTGAAAATAGAAAATGTTATTAAATATTAATAGTTTTGACAATTTATCAATTACTTATCGAGGTGCCTAGTAGCTAACCTTATGGTAAAGTTTAAACCATGCCCTGACATGACATGGCTTTACACATGATCGAAAATACAGGATTTCCTTGCAATGCTTCTCCTTAATTAAATGAACAAGTGTAAATAGATGAACAAAATCAACATTGTATAAGATTATCGTTTTATTGGATTTATAATCATTCAAGTTTCTAAATTAAGTGATGAATGATTTAATATAAGAATAGTTACTAGCAACACTGAACGATCTGGGTATCGAACCCCCAGACCTCATGCTCAGTACTCGTAGTTTAGATAACGAGCACACGACTAACGAGTTAGTATTAGAATAGTTGAATAATAAAATAGTTGAACAATAGAAATAGAAAATAAAACAATGTCACTTACATTTTAAATAGTGCAGGGAAGATCTAGTAAGCTGGTATGTAGGTACTGATAAACTGGTGTACGATGATGCCGCTAGCTCTTGACGAAGTGTTTTGTGGCTGAACTTCAGCAGGAGACCTCTTAAATAGTCCTAAATCTACGTCATATTATCCCAAATTTGGAAGCACGTGTTGTGAAAATGCTGTGTCAGTTATCTGCATCCAAATACAGAAAGGGTGTATGTTATGATTTTTATTGTAATACTATACTGTTCAACTAATTTATTTACAATTATTTTTACCCAACTGCGTCGAGCAAAAGATGGTGATGTGTTTATCGAATTTAAGTTTAAAAGAAAGAAGAGGAAGTTTTTCTAAAATGGAATCCAGATATGCTTTGTTCTGTAATGTAGTTTAGCCAGAATTTAGCGAAGTTGAAAGTGTGTTCTATCGCACTATTATATATTATGAAGAAGATAATATATTAATTTTAACCAGTAACCCATTTTAATACGTTTTAAAGGTGTAAATATCACCAAAAAGTAGTTAAGTAACACTTGATTTAAAATGTAGATATATCTACAAACAAAAAAATTAAGTATTTACTTAACTTTCTACTGGTGACTTAGCGATTAAAATATGCTTTCAGAATATTAAAATCATAGCAGACAAAACCAAACGTAACAGTAGTATGTCGATATTGCTGTATTGTTTTGATCTTCTCCTTATAAATAAATACTTACATTGCAAAAATAATTATGATTGACATACTAGCTTTCTGCAATGACTTTGCCTACCGATTTTTCTCAATTGCATGTAGGGAAAACTTACACTGAACAAACGCATTGTAGTATTTATTTTATTCATATTATTTTTAGTAAACAATAAGTTGTTGAACACGTGTCGGGATGTTACGGTTCCAATTTCACCATGCCATTTTAGTATAAGAAATAATATGTAACAAAAACGTACGATTTTTAACTCTATTGATGAAAATTATGTATATATAAATAGAAAAAATATTTTAATAAAAATCTATTCAAATTCTACACTTGACTGCTGCAACTGTCTTTATCGTGTAATATCGGTAAGTTTTAATATTATTCCTCAGTATTTTAACCAACACTTAAAAAAAAAAATCCAACGTTATTATCACTCAGTATAATCGTTATTAGTATTTATTTCTACATAACACTACGTTTCAATCATAATTTAATTGTTTTTAAATAGATATATTAATTTACAATTTTTTTTCTAGGTGCTTAGCAAAAGTCTTGACATAGAATTAAGAATGTCACACTCACCATCCTACAGTCCTGTTTTAGATAACATTGACCAACAATGTAACGTAAGTATTAAGTGTTCATCAATGTTACCAATTGAATTCATATTTGATGCTATTTAATAACACAAAATCATTCATATTCTTGTTTCAGAATTTGACAGATTGCTCAGATCCAGTACTTAATCCATTTTACTATGCTCAAGACCAAGAGAGCTGGTACACTAAAGTGGCGGATGAAGCATGTAAAGAGAGTAGACAGCAAAAAATTGAAAAGAAAAAATTGAAGAAGAAAGAAAAAAAGTCGAAGTCTGTTAAAAACACATCCTTTATCATGCGTAAGGAGCCCGGGCATGTTCGTCGAATAATTAAAATCATTGTACATGATGTGAATGGTCGTCATATGGAAGAAATAGACAATGACCCGGATAATGCAAGCGTGAATATACAATATTTAGTGCTAAGTGATTTTGATGAAATCATGAGTGAAACTGAGCATTTAGTTACTAAAATAGTTAAAAAGTTAAGTTCAACTTCATGTTATTGACATATAAAATATAATCGTTCCAAATATTGTTTTGCTTTTTATTTCTAAGATCGCTCATAAAATGAAAAGTAAATAGCCACTACACTACATACATAATTATTAATATATAAGGCAGCGCGATGGACGAGCGAGCGCATTTGTTCGATCCAGCCTGTCCCTTGCTGTCCTCTCTCAGCGACGTCCTAAGCCGAGGTCCGTACCCGCAGGGGGTGCCCTTAGCGATTGGTCGCTTAGTTTTTAAATTTTGCCTAAGCCCTGGCTGGAGGCCTTAATTTATTAAGTCCCCACAGGAAAGTCCGGTTAAGCAGTTGATATCCCTTAGGGATAAAAATTGCGAGACGCCACTTAAAAAAAAAAAAACGAGCGAGCACATTCCATTTTTGTTAGGCCGTAGTGTCGATTGGACCGACTGTTACTCAAATTTCATGCGCGTGTCATTGAATTGTTGAATGAATGTAATAATGTAACGATAAAAAATTAGAATGCATATAATTATGAATGTTGAATTAAGATAAATGTTTGCATATTTATATTGAATATCCTAATTTCTCATGATATCTATTAATTAAAGTAAGTGGTTGAATAGGCAAATTCGACAAAAACTTTTTCATATTTATAATCTGAATAGATAAAAAAAAAAAGATAAACATTGGAGCCACTAGATCATTCTTCTCAATAAAATGAAGATGATAATGTAAATTGGGTGTTTCTGGATCTCCTCTGATCCAGAAACCCCAATTTACACCTACTCCCGAGGTGGTGGCGCGTCGTGTTTACGCGCGCCCCTCTTAGACATTGCGAGGGTTGCCTAACACCTCACTCCCCTCGCTGACTTCGCGAGGCCCTCGGGTCGCAGTCAGTCGGGAGTCGCGGAAGTATCTTCTGTTCCCGTGACCCCCGGCGCAGGTGTGAGAAGAAACACGGGGTGGTTTTTAGTCAGTAAGTCTGACAGACCCCTCCACCCTCCCCGGGGCGGGGGACATCCATGAGGATTTTCCACCACTAAAAAAAAATAAAAGTAGCGGGGTCGTAGTGAGTGAGCGAACACAGACCCCTCGCCACCTTATTCGTGGTTATTTTTTTAAACCACCCAGAAGTAGGAGCCCCGCCAAGCGGCTCCGGCGACATCTTGGCAGGTAAGGATAATAATTTTCCTTGTGCTTTATTTAACCTATCCGAAAAATACATACATACATACATACATAAACTCACGCCTTTTTCCCATGGGGGTAGGCAGAAACTACAGAGCGCCATATGCTACGATTCTTACATACTTCTTTTGCTTCGTTTACATTCATACATGTTGTCATACACACACGCCGGTAGAAGAACCAAGGTAGGCTTAAACCGTATCTTTTTCCGAAAAATACCCGAAACTAATTTCAAAATGTTAACTTTTAAATTTTAAAATACGTATATCTCCGTAACCTTGGGGTTCCGCGGGTTGGAGATGGTACAGGAGGTAGGCCCCTTCCACCCTCGCCCTCCCCGGCCCATAAATATATGGAAATTAGAGTGAAAATAATGGAAATTAGTGTTTTAACCTAACCTCAAACTTTAACAATGAATATCTCCATAACCATGGGGCTCCGCGGTGTGGGAATCCGACAGGGGGGTAGCTCATCTCCCCCTCCCTCTCCCCAGCTCCTCTCCGATCCATAAATCGATGACCCATAAAGGAAAGTATAACCCATTTTTTTATTATTGTGTGTAATCATAGGTTAGACAGGCTTGTTTTTTTTTAAACTTCTTAATAAGTTTTAGAATTTCACTTAATTTCATCCTTTTTTTCGTAGAAATATAAAATTTCCCTTACTAAAATCGTGTATAATATTTATCCGCCGTTTTGGATAAATACTCGAGTAAAAACGGATATTTATGAGTATTTATCCATTTTTAGTATTTATCCGGATAAATTCCCAACACTACCGGTCAATGATCGATTTTTGACGTATAACGTCAAACTTATGACACATTTCCCATACAAAAACTGTCAAAGTTGTCAAATATTCGATCAATGACCGGTCATTGAGACACGATTGCAATAGCAGACTCGAGCCTGACATAGTGACGGCGTAACTGTAGGGTAACGCTGACAGCCATATTTCGATCACCTTGTATTTCTCGTAAGTTTTCACGAGGAGAATTTTACAGAGTCAAACGGTTGGTTGTGTTTTTATCTATTGATTAAAATAATTACTATTTATACATCATTTTCTTTATTAAATCTGTATTCAGTTGCTAGAACGCGTTCTTTAATTTACTTAAGCACTCAAACACAAAACTGTAAAGTTATTTCTGATTGTCAAAGACGACACCGAGGCACTAAATTGTTTTCAACAAAGCACCGTCCATCTTGTGTTAATAGGTCAGAGACTCAAAGAGGCTGGTGGTTGGCTAAGCTCAAAAGCGCACACGTTTACAATTTCACAATTTGTCCGCGCGCGCTTTTTGCGCTCTCCGGTAATTGGCGCTCACCTGCACATGCGCGCTGGCCGCCACAGCGCACCAAATATGGCGACCAGCCCGACGCGGACATTTCGCTTTTTAGGAGTATCTGACAAATGTGTAATTATTTATTTAATATTGTCGGCGTGTGGACGCATTTGGGCACAATTCACATACCACATTAAACGTTTTTCGGTTGCCATTACAGTTGAGTGTTAAGGACGGGTTAATGCTGCAACTAATAAATACGGTAATGATGCTCCCTATCCGGAAACATGGCGGACTTTTTTTGTTGAAATTTATTAAGCTTTACAGTTCACTTTAATTGGTAGATTTCAATATCTCGCTATGGGGGGCGGGCTGGTTTTTTTAAATTTATTATGTAAGTGCATGGAGGTCTAATATAAAAGCGGTTTAAGTTTATTTCGATCGATATTACATCCTCAATCGATTGGTCCTCGAATAGACCAATCCATTTTTGCCGGTCCTTTGAAAGAAGTAACTGTTCTATAAGGTGTTAAATCTGGTGGACAGTATCATTTATCTAGACACTGATAGCATCATACCGCGGCACCTTGGTTTCAACAAGCTATGCGGATCGAAGGACCAATTTCTTGCAAAATGGACGGATTCATGTGGACAGCTGGTATATGTTAGCGATGTGTGTCTGGAGTAAATAAAACCTTGTTTATACAGATGGATTGTCTAGAAAGAATACTAACATGCAGTTTCTGGGAAGGAAATGAATGTGACCAATTATTTAGCGCGCGTAAACCGCTGTGATTGGTTCATGAATTATCAATAGTTAATCGCATCATTTGACTTGAGTATTTTTTTGTTTCTAAACCACTTTTCAGTTAAGAACTGTAAATTCGTCATAATTATGACTTGCCGTTTTTTAGGGGTCGGCTACAAACAAAAAAAAAACAGTGTTGTCTGCCTATCTGACCTCCACAACTAAACTGAAACTAGCTATCAACCTTCGGGATTTTGACTACTGACTCGTAACGAGTGACAGTTGGGAACAACGCCTTATACTTAGTGCTGACCGAGGCACGGAAGGCCCCGTTGTAAAATTGAAGGTCACCTATCCGCGGACGTACCTCGGCAAGCACAACTCAATCTTCAACTGACCTCAAGTAAAAACGAATTAATGTACAGACGCCAGCACATCAAGTTACCCCAATGTGTCAAATTACTTTGATCGTTTTTCGATTTTATGTTAAACAGAATAAGGTTCATATTCAATTGGGAAAATTTGACACATTGGGGTAACTTGATGTGCTGGCGTCTGTACTACAGAATTGAAATGCGCAATTTCACAACGTTTCCTACCTATTGCGAAGAAGTTTCTTCTTAACATTTACCTAACTGCTGATAATATAAGGCCTGTGGTCTTTTAAAGTTCCTGAGGTTATCAGGACTATTTAATTGGGTGTCAGTCATTACAACCGACGTATGCACGTAACTGAGTTCATACTAACTGACCTTTTGCCATTTTAAGAGTCGAGGACCACATTTCTTCATGGTATTTTCACTTAGGGAGTGATAAGTTCAAATTATATACTCGTATACCTAACTAGCATCTAGGAATCGAACTCGTAATGGTGAAGGCGTTGTGTCTACATGAAGCCTAATATAGGCATCGTTTGTTAAATGTCGTAACACGTAACATACGTTTTTATGAACACGTGTATCCATTTTCACTAACGCCAGGCGACACTTAAATTGTATGCCTAAGGTAAGACGGAGTGTTTTATACGCAACAGCTAAACATATTTAGGCTTGCTAACATATAAAACTTGATTTGCTGCAAATCGTCATATTTTCAGGGTCCATTTTGATCTATTTCTTTTTGTATTAACCTGGGGGTCCAGTCTGCTATTGCAATCGTGTCTCAATGACCGGTCAATGATCGATTTTTGATGTATAACGTCAAACTTATGACACATTTCCCATACAAAAACTGTCAAAGTTGTCAAATATTCGATTAGTGACCGGTCATTGAGACACGATTGCAATAGCAGACTCGAGCCCCTGGTGTCACAGTGAATGCCATGGGTGGCACCAGGTTAATCCCGGGCCTCTGACTGCATCATATGCCGTCAAGAAATGTCTCTCAGGCATCGGGTTTCCTCGCGATGTTTTCTTTCACCGTTTTTGAAGCAAGCGTTTTTATTTATTTATTTATAAAAACTTTATGCACAAGTAAAAAAAACTGTACAAGGGCGGACTTAATGCCTTAGGCATTTTCTACCAGTCTACCTTAAGGTGGTGCAGAGATGGAACAAGGTAGGTGTAACTGGGCAAAAATTAAGGACAAGGTGACTCTAAAAAAAAAGAAAGAAATAAAAAATACACAGATACATACATACATACATTACATACAAACATACATACATTTTTGTTTTGTTGTTTTCATTATGATGTTGAAACATGACACAACATCACGCGGAAGAGTTAGGCAGAGGTTCTTATACTTACCTTTAATTTCGCGACTTAAACCGATAAAGAAGAAGACAAGGTGTGTGCCATCTTTTTACAGAAACACTTTTTTAATAATTCATAAGAAGCCAATTCAGGGTAGAAAGGACCAGTTTTAGTCACGAAACTAATCAAAGCAATCATCTGTCTACCTTTTGCCCAATTATGTTGTATCGGAAGCAGCTGGATAATAGTATTTTATATGAAGCGACGGCATATCTGACCTTCACAATATATGGTTACTTACTGACTGGTTGTCAGCCATTTGGGCTTCTGTATTGACTGTCAATCATCTGCAAAGGTCAGCAACAGCGTAACGTGTTTTTCGAGGCACGGAATGGTCCATCCTTCCAGGCCATTTTTTATATACACACTAACTGACAAAATTTTCACTTAGTGTGCTGCCCATTAATAAAGGCCACTTTCACGATGGATGTACTTTAGAGGCATCTACTACCTACATGTAGTTGGATGGATGGATCCAACTTTAGAGTTGGCCAGTTGATATTTTTTTCTTGATTTTAGAGTTGGTCCCATCCGGCAAATCAGACACAGTCACTCATCGACGAACCAACCACGGTGAGCGTCGTTTACTTCTTTTTTAATGTCGTTGGTGGCTAATCTAGTGTCACAGTTTATGTCGCCCATAGGTCTCTGACTTTACTTCACACGATGCAGCCGAAAATAAAGATGAAAAAGAATAGAAAAAAAAAGAGAATTATCTCTGTCGCTTGTTTCCTTCACCGTTTTTATTGCAAGTGATCATTATACAATTCGAACATGAATCCGGCTCACTACGTCACTCACTACGCTATCATTGCTAATAGCTTGTTTATGGCTTTACCTTCGACCGACCCTAGTGGCAAAAAGTAATTTATTAGAGCAATCAAAACTTAGCACACTGGTCTACGAATATTTTGAACAGAAATTGTAGATCATCTTCATGTAATCACATAAGGATGATCTACAATTTATTCAGTCAAGTAAGTGCTATGATCAAATACGGCACTAAGTTTCATATATTACATTCTAAATGGGCAATATCCCACGGATAGGAGTAGTCCAAGTTCAATCTAATTTACTCCGGTACATTTATGGTGCAACAATAGCTTTGACTTTTTATTTATTGAATTGAACTAGAAGAAAATGGGGCAAATCTACAAGTGAAATTTTAAAAAAATGGTAAGTATTTAAGGAAAATAAGAGTGGGACAGATACCTAAATGTTGTAAAGATTTATCTTTGAAATCCGTTAAGAATTTAAGATTTTTAAGTTGAATTTGGTTTAAGAAGAAGCCTTTTGCACGTTTCCTGATGATAGTGATGCATAGAAGTACCTACTCTGACGACTACTTACCTAAGTGTTAAATTAGTTTTGAAAGACCCTGACTGCTGTGCCGGATGTCGTGGGTTCGATTCCCACCCAGAACAAAATGTTTGTGTGATGAGCAGGATCATTTGTTGTGTCTGGGTGTAATTTATCTATAATATGTATGTATTTAGAAATATATAAGTGTGTTTATCAGCTGTTTAGTAGGTACAGACGCCAGCACATTAAGTTACCTCAATGTGTCAAATTTTCCCAAGTAAATATGAACCTTATTCTGTTTGAAATAAAGTTGAAAAACGAACAAAGAAATTTGACACATTGGGGTAACTTGATGTGCTGGCGTCTGTACCCATAATACAAGCTCTCAAGCTTAACTTGGGACTAAATGGCATTGTGTGAAAAGTTGTGGAATATTTATTTATTTATTTATTTTATTTAGACCAGAACCTCACTTTTTTTTTAACTAGTTAAATTTATAAAAAAATGGCAGTTGTAGGTACCTATATTGTAACTAACAACAATTAATATGATTTAGTCAAATATCTAGAAATAAGATATGTAAGTTGACATTACAAAGTAATGTATGACAAAAAACAGGTTTAAAAGAAATTGAAACTCTGTTATTATCAATCTAATAAACAAGAAAGGAAGATGACTTGGTTTAGTAAGATAGAAACACAACCCAACTAGAGCAAACGACATATCTACCAAAACTCCTAATTGCTTCTAAACTGATTTCCCACGCGATATCAAAACTAAACTACATAAGCACAGTTCACACGAATCGAGCGTATTTTTCAACATTGCTGTCAGATTCCAGCTACTCGACTGGCATCTATAATTGCATAGCATTGACTACATACCGATTTCCATCCAGTGCACCAAATAGGCAACTTGACAGCAAGTTACACCCTATGAATTGGCTCTAATAGGTCCATATTCAGTAAATATTGATTACGTACAAGAAATTGATATAATTTACTTAATAGTAGTACTTTGTCAGCTATGTGTAAGTATATGTTACAGGAAGTCAGCAGATTGCCCTAAAATGGTTAGTTTCTACGTTTCATTGGAAATCTATTTGGAATTATAATTTGTTGCCTATTAAAATGATATTTATTTGAGTGATTACGTGTTCGTTGGAAAGGACCGGCTGGGTCTTTATTGCCCTGTAATAACAAGCAATGTAATTGCAAAACCACTTAAAGTAAAAGCTTACTTCATAATGTCAAAACTAGATATAGGTTTGTTGACGTGATTGAAAACAAAATGGTATTTTATCAATGATACATTTTGAACATGGCTGATGGATGCGATTCCCGGAAAAAAGGACCGCTTGGTCCTTACGTATCTTTTACAAAACTTCCTCTTTTCATGAATGGCCGACAACAAAAAGTCAATACAAGTTCCTTCCACTAACGAGTGTGTTGGGCGAGCGACAAAACATTGTAGTACGTGTACTGCGTAGTGAGGTGAAACCAAATATCATGTAACTACGTGGCTACATGGCTACTTGGCTACCTTATTTTGTAGTTTTCTTTAGCTTTGTTGCCGAAAACTAAATAAAAGTTGAAGTAATTAGGTTGGTTTATTCGAGCTTTTTAAAACTAACAGACTCTAAGTAATATGTAGAACAGAGCAGACGTCCCGCGGTTTCACCCGCATAGGTCCCGTTCCCGTGGGAATACAGAGATAAAAAGTAGCCTATGTGTTAATCCAGGGTGTAAGCTAACTCCATACCAAATTTTATTAAAACCCATTCAGTAGTTTTTACGTGAAAGAGTAACAAAAATCCATCCATCCATCCATCCATCCTCACAAACTTTCGCGTTTATAATATTAGTGGGATTATAATAGATCATGTTTAAAAAGGGGAGAAAGAAATCATAGGGCATTAAGATTCCGTCTATATCAATGATAAAAATGCCCAAAAAGCTGGCAGAAAGTACCTACTTATTGCTGGGTTGAATTTTTTCATTAATCTATATGTACGTTTATAATAAATCTGTAGAAGTAAAATTTCTGTACATTGAAAATATCAAAAAAATAAATAGCAGGGGGTGTTACTAGACCGACAGCGAACCCAAAAATATGATTAAAAAATTTTTTGTCTGTCTGTCTGTCTGTCTGTCTGTATGTTCAGGTATCACGCAAAAACTACCGGTTCGATTACGATGAAACTTGGTATACTTATTCTTTAATATCCTGGGCACAATACTGGGTACTTTTTATCCCGGAAAAGTATATACAATAAAAAACAAACTTAATTTTGCGGTTCGACCCCTAGACCCGATTACTGTACCAACCGCAAATAATAAGTTTGTCGTAGGTTACGTCACCCGCAGTGGAGTTCACCAAGGGGCGCTGCACACGGCTAAGATATTATAATATTTTATCTTAAGATACAATATCGCTCGACATACAGTTCAATGGACTATCACACACTACGAAGATAATTATGTACATTGAATATATATTCAAAATTAATATTGGAGGATGATTGGTGATCGATACTGATGCCAAAAATGCAATCAGTAAATGTTTTGTCTGTCTGTCTGTCTGTATGTGCACGCATAGTTCAATAACTATTATAGGGATTGGGATTGACTTGGTACGGTTGTAATCAATACGCCTGGGTAGGTTGATCTTAGTCTCAGTTGTTTTACACATGGTCAGTTGTACGGCGCTCTTTCCCGGGTCAGTAGTTCCAGAAATCTTTATGCATACATACTGGAAGGATCAACTTTGAAAGTAGTCTATCTGGAAGTATTATGCTTAAATTATTACGTTTATATATCAACGCACAGCCCAAACCGCTAGTATAAGAGACATGAAACTTGAAGGGGACTTCTTAGTTAAGAATAAGTATCCACTAAAACACGATTTTTGGAAATTCAACCCTTAATGGGAAAACATAGGAGGCGGAAGTTCGACACCCACGCGGGCGAAGCCGCGGGCAAAAGCTAGTATTTTAATAAAATTTCTTGATTTTAATACCAACCTGAGATTCTTCTGCTTTATAATAAGATGGGTTTCCAAAAACGATAAGGATTTATTGCAATAACAGTTACTGAATGAGAACGCTTTTAATGTGTTATAGGCACATTTTCTGCTAAATCTGAAAATGGGCCCCTTAATAGAATTCATACACTTACATTACACCTAAGTTATATGTATCATACAAATTCTCAGCCTGATCATTAACTTGACGTTATGATATGATTTACAGTGATACAATGTACCTATTTTGAACATATGGCTGGACGTATAACATTAAGGATTTATATCATATGAAGAACCGGATATAAATAGGTACCAAGTGCCGAAAGGCATTTTTTGGTAGACTGACTGAGCCTAATCGGTAGACAAAATTAAAGCAGAACTTTTTTTCACAGCACACCTACCTATCTAAGTATAATAAGTACGGACACTTATAGCTACCCCAAACTGTAAAATGTTCCCAATTGAACATGAAACTTATTGTGTTTGTCATAAGGTTGAAATCGACACAGTAGTTTTTGAGTTTATTCATTACAAACACACAAATTTATCTCTTTGTAATATTCGGGTAGAACTGGACCACCGAACGGGAAATATTAGAATGCCAATTATTGAGTGTCAGAAAAAACGGTTTTGATACCATTATACTAATACATACATACATACATAGACTCACGCCTTTTTCCCATGGGGGTAGGCAGAAACTACAGAGCGCCATATGCTACGATTCTTACATACTAATAATAATTTGATAATAGCTATAGGTATTTAAGTTACTTATAAAATAGTACGTTTTCAGTATTTACGACATAGATGGGATAAACATAGCCAGAAATACGCATTTCCTTTTGACACATTGGGGTATATTTGATATGCTGACCTCTCTATGTCTCTTATTAGTAGAAATGGTAATTGATCAATGCGCTAATACTATACACTTTAATTCGGTAATAAGCAAGGTTAGTTTAAGATATTCTACCCTTTTTCTGTTCCCTACAGGGTCAATATTGGTCTCAATTATAAATAACCTAAGATTACATGCTTATGGAAAGCAAAGATCAAGGTCTCAAGCTATACTGTTGAGCATCAGGTCCTGCAGGCCTAGCCATATAACAAATTCTATTTCTATTATAGTAATCGATATAGCGACAATAGAAAGAAAATGGCGTATATGGAGTCAGCTGTTTGTCAACTGTCAAGTGTTAGCGAGTAGAATTTGTAATATGGCCGAAAATTAAACACACTTGACAGTTGACAAACAGCTGATTCCAAATACGCCATTTTCTTTCTATAATAGAAATAGAATTTCTAACATGGCTAGGCCTTCTGGGTTAAGATTCCCGGGCATATCGTTACTAAGTTTTTCCATATAGATACTCAATACTCAAATTTTTGGTAATCTTTGGTATCAGTTCGAAGTCTGGATTTGTACCCCATATGATGGCCATAGGCCCTATTATAGGACTTAAACATAACTAGCGAAATGTGGATGTACTCCAGTTGATTCATTTACTTTTCTTTAGGGTTTTACATTTTACATAATTAATATTCTTATGTATTAGGAAATAATTAAATCGAATTAAAAACTAAGTGAACAAAATAAGTTGCTAATCTATAAATAAATAATTCGATTCAAATAAAACCCAATCTAATTTACTTACAATTGAATTCAATTTTGGAGTTCATGAACGATATTGTAAATAACTAGCAGAATCGCTAACTACTGCTATATCTATACATAAGTAATAAGCTAAAAGACGACGACGAAGAGTTCAGGTCATGAGCAAATTTGAATTTAGCAAATCGTAAGTTATTTAGTTTTAAATGCGGAACAATTACTATGGGTTTGTTTATACAGGTTGTTAGGTTAGATTGGTTAAATTAAGGGTGTTAGGAAACCAGTTGGAGTTGGCGGAAGTATCGTCCGTTCCCGTGACAGTCTGTGGAGGTTTTTAGGCAGCAAGCGTGTGAAAAACCCGGCCTCCTTCCCCGGGGCGGAGAATATCTATGAGAATTTTCCACTCGAATTAAAAAAAGGTTGGACTTAGCAATAGACGCTATATCATTGTAGTTACCTATGTTCTTTTTCAAGAGTCTACTCAACTTTCTTGAGGTAGGTACTTCTATCGTTCTACCACTATAGCCTATGCAGAATTAAATTACTAAGCCTCAAATTTGCTATGCCAGGAAAAGGCCGCTAAGTTGTAAGTAAGTTCCTACGTTATAAAATAACAACAAAATATAAACTTGTTCTGCAAATAAATATTTGACTTTGTATTAATAAACCTCACCTGGAGGAAATGTACCTACTAAGTAGCTACTACTATTAATACTGAAGATTGAAAATTTTATTTAAAGGAAACATTGCTTTATTTTTCAAAAGAATAAATCTGCATTCAAAGCTTCTTGAAAGTACGCTTGTCACACTCAAAAATAGAACAGCATAGGTTAAATCCGAAAAAATTACAACCTGTACTTTTGTGGCATCAACCGATAGGGTCAATCATAAGTTACAACTTTTATTAACGTGATAAATTAAATAGAAGGACGAATTGCATACCTACACGAATTATAAAAAAATAATGCTGTATGGAATAGAGGTATTTTTTCGAGGTTCGTCCCATAGTAAAAGTAGTTCATAATGAAGAGTAGCAAAGTACAACAATCCCTTGTCAAGCCTATACACAAAATGTAGGATTGTTCTATAGTACGGTCATGGCACTTCCTAAATATTGCGCAAAAAACACTAGCCAACAAAATGGAGAAATTATTACTAACAAAACAATTTGAAGTAACCACGTATTTTGTTTGCACACAGTCCATATAACGTAGTGTAACTGAAACCAATTGCATGCGTACGATAGCAGTCTTGTGTTAGATTGGTTGCCCGCCAATATCAAATAGTCGTTATCAGCAATGAGCAGTTTGTCAATAGGTACTGAATGTGAGCGAGCTATGCTAAGATTCTCTTAGAAGGATGAAATCAGAAATGAGATTAATCGGAGTAAGTAGATGTTTCCAGATACTTTTACATGTCAATATGTTTTTGAACTATTAGCTTCCGAGCGTCCCAACCGCCCGCGCCGCCACTACCTTCCTCTAAATGTTCATAAAAGAGACATAGGTATATTTATTGCAATATTTCAGCAATTCTCAGAATCAGCTAAAGTACCAGAATCTGGAAATTGCTGAAATATTCCATTGATTACATTCTGTTCCTTTAACATTTAGGGGAAGGTAAATGGCGCGGGCGGTTGAAACGCTCGATTATTCACCCATCTCCGGCATTTCCAAAAGGTCTGATCCTTGAGAAGAAGAATTACCACACCAACATGGCTGTCAGTAGGCAGTTGTCCGTAATACTAGGTCCATTAAAATATTCAAGTTAATTATTTAAACGCACGCAAATAAATTAATTAGCAACTTTTTTAGAACTAATTAGTAGTTCAAAGTATGCTTCTTAGCGCTATCGAAAATGACAGGCCATAACTAGGTACCCACAGCAGCAGCAATGATAGCCTAGTGGTGTGAGCGGCGGATTGCCAAATCACAGGTCTCGTGTTCAAATCCAAGGCACGCACCTCTGACTTTTCGGATTTATGTGCGTATTGTTAAATTATCACTTGCTTCAAAAATGGTGAAGGAAAACATCGTGAGGAAACCGGCATGCCTGAGAGACTATTCTCGACGGCATGTGATGCCAAGTCAGAGGCCCATGGGCGGCATTAAAACTCTGACACCAGGTTAGTTACTAACCATACGATAAGAAGAAGACTACCCACAACTTAAATTGCATAAGGTTTGAATTCGGATGACAAGAACCGGAGTCCTGTACGAGTATTTCTCAGTCTGCTCCGTCCTATCTGACAACCTTTAAGGTAATAGTGGTCAATCTGTTGTGACGTCACGGTTGGTACAGTGGCTGATCGAATTAATGTTCACAAACAGAACCAATAATTTCACGGCCTGCAGGTAGTTATTCCGGGTATGGCCGTTCGTGTATGTGAGCTCATGATATACCAAAAATTTCTAGTGTGGAAACAGAAAAGAAAGGAACTTGATAACGCACTTTTGGTTTATTACTATGAGTGTGGTTCTAGTTGTTGTTGTGTTGGTTGTAGCTGTACCTAGTGTGGCCACACTTGACCTCAGTGACGTGTCGCGCCGTCAACGGACACGTGCGTGCGTTAGTGTGCCGCTTTTGAAGATCGAATGTTGTATAAGTAACCTATCTACACCTTTTTACTTCTAATATCATTGAAAAACTCAAACAGAAATGCCAACGCCTTTAATATCAAGTACCTACATACTACATCATACATCAAATGCAGCATGACTATGTCGAATGCATGCATACGATAGCAATCTTCTGTTTCATTGGGCGACCAATCAAATAATTGTCGCTAATCTGGCCTCCACGCTTGCAGCACTTTATTTTATTTATTGATATTATATGACTTGATTAAAGTTAACACACGTGTTGGTTCTATTTTATGATTAAGTAGGTATAAATGTCGTCTTATCGATTTAAAGGTAACTAAGCTAAAACAGGAGTACAATTCCTTTTTGGACTTATATAGTGAACCTTCAAATTTTCACCTTTCTGAAATCCCTAATGTTAAATTATGTGATGGCTGAATGAAACGTAGCCATAGAGGTTGATTTTTAAAATTCAGAAAAGAGAAGAGAACTTTAAAAATGTGTGAAATTTCGTCTGTATAGGTGTAAGTTGGCTTGTGAGTCATAAAAGACATACGAAATATTAATTCTTCAGCTAAGATAATATGACTTGGATCTTGTAAGAGGTCCTTGGTGGCGAAAATTTACCTGGAAGAATTAGGAGAAATATAAAACGAATATCGGGAACTGCCTATTCAGTTACAACTCAAGGAGTGATCAGAAAGCATCATTAATATATGAAACGAATCAAAGTCAAATCAAAAGGCAATACAATCTAACATTTCACTAGATTATGAATAATTTGCGACGGCAGAAATGGTATTCTTATCACGCATTAAACGGTTTAATTTCAAATAGCGAACGGTGATGTGGGCCGCTGATTGGTTCAAATCATTTAATTGGCGTACGATCGTCACGGGTAGATGGCAGCACTATCAGTTGTGTTCGAATCAAAGTCGTTTGAAGTAATTTAAGCCGATTATTGTGCGGTATCGCCTCACTAATGCGGGTTATTTAAAGTATTAATTCGGTTATGTGGCATGTGGTACATTGGTTTTAGGTTGAATTTTATGTCTGAGATAGCCAAGGTACCTACCACTAGCTGTCTCTTCATTAGTGCTATAATATTGTTGAAGATCATTTAGAAAGCAATTAAAAAGAAATACTTAGAGAAAATATATGTCACATTCGCGAAAAACGCTGTGCTGATTTTAGAAGACTTAAAGACAGTAGGTGGTGAGTAGATTATGTAGCTGGACTGTCGGAGAAAATGAAAGACATACTTAAATGAATAATATTATTTCACGTTATACCGACATAATTATTATGTATTAAAAAGCCTCTTTGGCCTCGCAGAAGTCTTCTTTTTGACAGGATGTGTCCCAAATAAATGTATTTTCTTTATTATTTTATTTTTTTTCTTTCGTTTTATTTTTTATTCTTTAATAAGATAAGTAATGTATGTATGTACGGTGAGTATGCGAATATAGAAACAAAATTTAAATGTGGTTTGATTGACTGAATTCAATTTTATCTAACAGTTAGATAATTTTTCATCGGTTAAGTACTTACATACCTATATAGTGGTCCAAAAATCTGTAATTAGTAATATAGTGAAGAATACACGAGTCATTTCCTACATCATCTGCCTAGCCTTTTCCCATTTTTTTTGGAGTCGGCTTTAAGCTTAACCGGAATACTAGTGCTTTACATGGAGCGACTGCCAGTCTGAACTCAACACCCCAAGCTACTCCAGCTTTCTTAAAATGTAAAAATACATTCTAGCATTGATCACATCAGGACCTAATACAGTCACATGTCAACAAAACCAACGGTTGTTGTCAACTTTCGTCAAAAATGATAATGATCGCGAGCCCTTTTTCATAATTTTTGGTCTGAGGACCAAAAATTCCAGGAATTTCTGCCACTCCATAAGTTTACCTACTGATAGCGTTAAACTAAAGAAGGTGTTGCTACTTGTTAATTATAGTTTTGATAAACGAGTAGTTGTCAACGCCATCTAGCGGGCGTCGGGATTAATGATTTAGGCTTCAGTAGGGTAACCAAGCACTTGGTCGATTATTTCCGGATCTATTGGATTGGTACAGTCGCGTTTGATAAATAGAAAGTTTACGTATTTACACTATATAGGTAGGTACATACAGTGCCCAGAACACTAAGCTCCAGAATTTGTCAAATTTCTTTGATAGTTTTTAACTTTTTTGCAAAAAAAAATAAGGTTAATGTTCATTTGACAGTTTGGTTGTATAGAAAATAACACATCAAGCACTGCAGAAATAAAAAAAATATGAATTTACAGTAATAATATCAATACCCAGCCAATTTAAAAACGCAAGCCTAAACATTTTTGAAACGGTTTCGTAAAAAAAAATATGGCTTGCCTACAATCGTTTGACAAACGCCTGCGATGCGCAGGAGCATGCGTGCGCTAACGACGTTGTTCAATTATAAAAAATATAATTAATAGTGTATTTCAGAAAGTTATGACGATTGTTAGCAAATGGAGTTTGCGGCATTTTTGTTGCTGATGTAAATATTTACAAAAATAAAAAATAATCTACAACAAGCAAATCAAATTAACGTGCTGTTTTAAACTATGAAATTGAATTGAAAACTGTTATTTTGACATTACACAGGGAAATGCCTATTTGCTGAGGAAACTTTGGCCAAGGAATGCACACTCAAGGAAGAAACAAATGATAAACAATTAGTACTGACATCACAGATAGAAAAACAACGGCTGTTTATTTTACATAGAACTCGTTAGACTTCTGACAGTAGTTACCACCGAACAGAAATATTAGAATGCGAAAAGCAATTAAGGCGCCGTGCCTGAAATCGACTGATTTTGATCAACTTTAATCATAATTTGTGAGAAAGAGAAGAAGAATTTATACAATCCTATTTGTGATTTGAAAAGACGAGTTCCTTGTTTTGCATGTTGAGGAATTAAATTTTAGGAAATAAATTACTTATTCATGGAAAATCACTAAAATTCACCCACATGTTTTCCAAAAAATGACGCGAGACTGACGTTTGATCATTTAGTTACAAGAAACTGAAATTGATTTTGAAAATTAAAAAATCTTACCAATACCAGTATATAGCCAACTTGCACGTGAGGGAACCACTTTTTTTAATTTTTACTACAACATACGGAAAAAAAAATCAATATCGTTACTTTCCGGAAATTTCAAGACTAATCAGTATTTTTTTTTCTATTGTTTAAATCACTTTTAAGAAATTTTAAAATTAACATATTAATCCTCAGTTTATTATATACTAGCTTCTGCCCGCGACTTCGTACGCGGATCATGTTGCTTATGCCAGCGACAACGGGGTCGTCAAAATCGAAGATCTGAAACATCTAATGTCGAATTCTATAAGCCCGGGGACGGGAAATCAATGGGATGAGCGAGACGATTCAAGATGTTCCAGATTTTTTATTTTTGTTGGTCAACAGGAAATGCCATCAGACTTAACAACTTTTGCTAAGACGCCATTTCTATTATGTTTATGTTATATTGTCTCTGGGCTTTGGAGTTCCCCTACAGGTGCTCCAGATCTTCAAATTTAGTCTCACAACAGAAAACACTCTTCACGTGGAATAGTTTTTGCAATGGCACCATTTTTATGTCTCTTTTACTTTAGGTGTTCCATTTTCCAAAATAAATTATAGCCTATAATATGTTGCGTGACGTTCACGATCAGCGGTCAGTCGCGCATCTCCTTCCCCCACTTATCTCTAGAGTCGATGCGTATATACGCTGAAAACTCAAGCGTCATGCTTTTTCCGTGAACGTCTCCAACTCGCGAGACAGTGCATGATGTTCACGATCAGCGGTCAGTCGCGCACATATTCTTCACTGGTCTCTAGAGACCTGGATGTAGATGCGTAAATACGCTGAGAATGCAGGCGTGCTTCGCGATCCCAAGAAGTTTCCACGGAGCGAGTGGCAGCCTCATGTTCTCGAACAGCATCAAGTCTCTCCTAACGCTCTTTGGTAGATTGCTGGGATCTTATGGTCTTTAATCATTTAGCGCCTTTGGAACATTGGGAAAAATTTGACCTCTTTCTAGGCATGGTTATAGTTTTATTGTGATGATACCTGATCAATTAAAATCTAAGTGGCTGCTCCCCTGCGTTACCGGGTAAGCTACCGTGTAACGAAGATAAATGGAAAAGGAAATTAAACACTCAAATAACATAAGCCCAAAGGCATACGATAAAAAAATGGGAGTTTTAGCCAGTAGAGTCTAATTTTCAACGATATACCATCGTCATCGAAAATCAGTCCTGAACTGTTCCCGCCTTCACCGCGTAGTACCTCCTACTTATGTTATTTTATAATTATGCAATTAAATTAGTGATAGTTTTAATTTCTATATCAAATGTTTCTGATCTTCGATTTTTATAAGTCAACAGGAAATGCCTATCAGACCGAACAACTTTTGCTAAGACGTCATTCCTATTTGAGTTATGGTGTAGCTGGGCTCTTGGAGTTCCACAACAGGTGTTCCAGATCTTCGATTTTTATACGTCAACAGCGAGTGCTCATAAGGCTGAACAACTCTTGCTAAGACGTCATTCCAATATATGTTATAGAGTAGCTGGGCTCTTGAAGTTCCACATCAGGTGTTCCGGATCTTCAAATTTATTCTCTCAGCAGAAAATGCTCATAACGTGGAACAATTTTTGCTATGGTACCATTTTTGTATCTCCTATAGTTTAGATGGTCTGTTGCAGTTCTGCATCAGGTGTTCCGGATCTTCAAATTTATTCTCTAAGCAGAAAATGCTCATCACGTGGAACAATTTTTGCTATGGTACCATTTTTGTATCTCCTATAGTTTAGATGGTCTGTTGCGGTTCTGCATCAGGTGTTCCGGATCTTCAAATTTATTCTCTCAGCAGAAAATGCTCATCACGTGGAACAATTTTTGCTATGGGACCATTTTTGTATCTCCTATAGTTTAGCTGGTCTGTTGCGGTTCTGCATCAGGTGTTCCGGATCTTCAAATTTATTCTCTCAGCAGAAAATGCTCATCACGTGGAACAATTTTTGCTATGGGGCCATTTTTGTATCGCCTATAGTTTAGCTGGTCTGTTGCGGTTCTGCTTCAGGTGTTCCGGATCTTCAAATTTATTCTCTCAGCAGAAAATGCTCATCACGTGGAACAATTTTTGCTATGGGACCATTTTTGTATCGCCTATAGTTTAGCTGGTCTGTTGCGGTTCTGCATCAGGTGTTCCAGTTTCCAAGATAAATTATAGCCTATGTGTTGACCAGACTTAATATCTATACAACAAAAAAAAAAACATTCAAATCCGTCCAGTAGTTCCGAAGATTAGCGTGTGCAAACAAACAGACAAACAGACAAACAGACAAACAGACAAACAGACAAACAGACAGACTTTTTTTTTTGGATTCGTGCTCTATTACTGTTTCTAAACACCCCTCAATTATTATTTTTTAAATATATTCAATGTACAGACACAGTTTTTTTACAGTCTTATTATATGTATAGATTCGTACTATTTTTTAACTTATGTACTTTAACATTTGATTGTTGATCAAATGTTAAAGTTGATCAACAACAGTTGATCTCGCAATGGCTAACACATACATGCTGCTTACCCAAATTGTTTCTGGCTGATTCCTCAAAAGGCTAAACCGTACACTGCTCTCCTATTTGGAGAAAAGTGTACGGTTTAGCCTTTTGAGGAGCTTAAAAGAAAAAAAATACGTGTAAAAGTGATTTTCGTACCACTTGCTCAAAAAAGGGACATTCTATGCCACAAAAAGCGAACATAACAATAGTCATTTTTAATCTGTTAAAAACAGGGAAAGAAAATTGTTCTGAATTTCATTCATCCTCTAGGGGGAGAATGTGATTTAAATTTGGAATACTTACCGAAATTTATACTGAACTACATCTGTGTTTACACCGTTGAGTTTATATAAAGCATTATACATCTTTTTGAAAAAGAAATACGCATTTATTATGCAGTTATGATTATTAAATAAAATGACGAAAACCGAGGAGGCCGCATGAGCTTGATGCTTTTGCTTTTCCGACAAAAAATGCTTATGTCATATTATTATTGTGTTAATTTTTTCGCAAATGGTACAAAAAGTAGAGTATTTTCCTCGGTGATAAAGCTGTCTTAGTCTTGGGTGAACTTAAATGCCTCGCTACACTCAGGAATCGTCTTAAATCCCTCGCTTCGCCCGTGATTTAAGTTTTAACATCCTCGCTACGCTCGGGAGTAAACGTCGTCACCCACGACAGAAGACACTGCTTTATCCTCTTGGTTAATAATCTACTATTTCGTACCACTTGCTCAAAAAAGTGACATTCTATGCCACAAAAAGCGAACATAACAATAGTCATTTTTAATCTGTTAAAAACAGGGAAAGAATATTGTACTGGATTTCATTCATCCCCTAGGGAGAGAATGTGATTTAAATTTGGAATACTTACCGAAATTTATACTGAACTACATCTGTGTTGACACAATGGTGTCAACACAGATGTAGTTCAGTATAAATTATAAACGCTTATTAATGCTTATAAACTCAATGGAGTTTATAAGCATTATGTACATCTTTTTGAAAAAGGAATACGAATTTAATATGCAGTTGATTATTAATTAAATAAAATTACGAAAACCGACGAGGCCGTATGAGCTTGATGCCTTTGCTTTTCCGACAAAAAAATATTAATCTAGGAATTTGCCGCGTTTTTGTTTTCTTTAAATATATCAACGTTTGGTTTATTTTAATTTATTTTTATAATTAAGTTAATATTCTAAAAATACGTTTACTTTTAATTGTCATTATTTTTAATAAATGCTTATCTCATATTATTATTGTGTTAATTTTTTCGCAAATGGTACGAAAAGTAGAGTATTTTCCTCGGTGATAAAGCTGTCTTAGTCTTGGGTGAACTTAAATCCCTCGCTACACTCAGGACTCGTCTTAAATCCCTCGCTTCGCTCGTGATTTAAGTTTTTAACACCCTCGCTACGCTCGGGAGTAAACCTCGAGTCCTTCGTTACGCTCGCGATTTAAATCGTCACCCGCGACAGAAGACACTGCTTTATCCCCTTGGTTAATAATCTACTATTCCATCCTACTTGCATAATAAATAATTTCATTTCATTGCAGATAGCAGTATAATTGTGTTAGTCGTTATTTTTTTTCTGTCTGTTTGTAGAGGTAATCCTCGAAATCCAAAATGTGATTTGCGACATTGTCAAATAATGTATGACCATAATGATAATTAATTCTGATTATTTAAAGTAAAACATAATTATACATTACAGTTTTTTTTTTAACTACAGGGTCACATGCACAATTGTTTGAAACATATTTTGCAATTGCTGGTATTGAACTTATTCCGAACCGATTAATTATTCTTAACAGGAAATTAAAAGTATATTGTTATGAGCTAAGTAAAACCTACATAATTAATGACACATTGTTAGATTCATTGTTTGTAGATTTAAAGCTCTTCGTTCAAGGCTAACGTTTATTTTTATTGTAATTTATTTAACATTCCATCAACTCTGTACCAATTTGTAGCCATCGATCAGTTCTCTTTTGGTACAAATTGATGATTTTGACTGGCCTGTCGGTCTAGTGGTTGGCGACCCTGACTGCTATGCCGGAGATCGTGGGTTCGATTCCCAACCAAGAAAAATATTGTTGTCTGTTCAGCACGATCATATTTTTTTTTCTATATCTGGGTGTAATTAATCTATTTAGAAATATATAAGTATGTTTATCAGTTGTCTTGTCCTCATAGCACAAGCTCTGCTTAGACTGGGACTAGATGGAGTTGTGTGAAAGTTGTGAAATATTTGTTTATTTAAAGTGTTCACAGACAAACATAAAAATTATTTTGTTTTAAAATCTACAGGTACCTATATCAGAATAGGTAATCTTTGACAGGTAGGTAGAAAATCTGTCTAAAAGCAAGTTGAGCAAGCGTAATGATCAGTGCTCGGGCCGTCTCTGTATAAAGTCGTATTAGACAAATCTGTTGCTGTGTCTTTTTTTATTAAATTACTCAATTCAAATCAGGGTTGACTACTCAATTCTTTGGTAATTTAATTGAATTACAGCCACAAGGTTTTAGACCTTAACAATACTACTTAGTTATTTAAAACATGAGGTACACATACGAGTGCTTTTGTTTTTGTCGGGGCTAATTTGATTATACAAAATTCATGTAATCGGAAAGGCCCGCTCAACACCTACTTGAAAACGTAATCTTCAAAAACAGTTTTATGTTTTTATTTAGCTGGATTTGAAAAATATTTGTCATCTCTCTCCAACCAATTTTTTTTCTTTACGGCAATACAAAACTGCTCTTATTAAAACAACGGGATTATTTCAATAATTTTCACCGAAGAGATTTAAGCAAATAATTCTAAGTGTTTAATTTTTACGGATTGAAAAGAAGGCTGACTCTTAAGACATGCCAGGCATTCAACATTTTATAAAATCTTTGCGTAATAGCAAAATTTTCTGTTTTTAAAGTTAAGACATTTATGTTTTATACTTATTTCTTTATCAACAAAATTATGCATCACGTCAAAATCACTTTTGTAAAACTTTTTTACAAAAAAAAAAACCGACTTCGTAAAAAAACACTAACAGGTGTAAAATAACTCTAGTTTCGGAAGTCGGTGGCCAATAATGAATGAAACATAAGCACCAAAGCGACAGACTTCCGAAACTAGAATTATTTTACATCTGTTAGTGTTTTTGTAAGAAGACAGTTGTTTTTTTTGTAAAAAAGTTTTATATTCTATTTATTTGATTAATTTTTCTCACATTCTGCTACATACCTATATGAATAATTAATGATGCATTTGATTCTAATATGTATTCACTTCTGAGCACGTTCGTAGATCAATCATTCATTCAAATAAGTTGTACTTACAATGAATGATACACATTGTTATTAGTAAGAACAATATGCATCATTCATTCATTATGTAAATTGTTTAGTTATAAATAAATTTGTATTATACTTAAGTCAAGCTAATTGCTTTAGTACCTAAGTTATCCTTGCATAGTTATATAAATGCGATCATTAATAATAATATTCTATGGTTCTGTAATTAAAGACAGGTATATTATTCACTGTAGATTCAATTTATTTCTCGTATTTATCAAAAATGTAAACTTAATTACGTAATGAAGGGTGAAGGAAAACATCGTGGGGAAATCAGTCTATAATCACTTTCACGAAGCGATGAATGCCTGCGTCTTCTCTGTACCAGAAGAGGCGTTTGCTCTATAGTGGGCCAGTACAGGTTATTAATATCAGGTAGGTACCTATTTGTTTTTCTTGATTAATTAAACGAACTATCCAGAAATAACTTTTGCTCTAGCAAAAGTATAAGATACTAGCGGGTGTCACGCGGTTTTATCCGCGTAGTTCCCGTTCCCGTGGGAATACTGAGATAAAAAGAAAAAAAACTCGATAGGAAATTATCCAAAAGTTAACTTTAGGTTTGTTCTTTGCCTTTCCGATTTAGGTACAACTACTTAATATGTAAAAATATGCTAAAGACTTATTGGATTAAAATGGGTAATTAACTGTACCTACTCATATTTAACGAAGGGCTTTATATGTACTCACCTAGTATGTGCATTTTGAATAAAACCGCGATGAGAAAGTTATGGACTTAAGTATTTAATTTTATTAAGATGATTTCAGGAAACTTAATTCCTTTTCTTTTTTCGAAGAAGAAAACATCCACTATGGTGTTTAGTGGGAATTATTTGCATAGTTAGGTATTTAATTTAAATGCATATTTACCGGGCGTGTTTTAAACCTGTCACCATTTTTGGTGGAAGGTGCTTAAAACTTTATATAGTAAATTAAACAAATTTTCCTTTTTTTTATGAGTTAAAAAAATAAAAAATACTCCATGATGTTCTTAAGAAAGCAGTGCATTCGGCACATTAAGTATAGCCTAGTGAAGCCGCTTCCATCATGCTGACTTGCAAATGTTATTGCCACAACACACTTACTAGTACTTACTACACAAAAATACTTAATCAATGTAATCGGTTTTTCGCGGTTTACCTGTGCTTCAGTAAAATAAAATCAATGTGAACGAAAAATTAACGCAATAATATTCTGTTAATTATTCTGTAGTTCATTGCGGGTAACAGTTGTTTTTATGTAAGGTTAACCACAATTTAAAATTATTTTTCGAATAAGATTCTTACTAGAATATATAGGTATATGGTTGGTTGTAATATACAACTAGGTAGGTACCTATTTTCCATAAAGCCATGCAGCAAGAAAAATGCATATTTTGGAATAATATTAAAACATTTGAAATGTTCGCTAGGTAAATCACAAATTGCGATAGGTATCTGTATTTTTTCAAATGATTAAATACGTAAGTACCTACTTTAAAAGATGTTTTTCAAAATAAGTAGGTACTTATTTGTTTCAATAAAGCTTATTTTTTAAAATGATCATTTGTCATTTAATTTCTGTCACTAGTAAACCAACCCTGGTTTACAATAAAATAATAGATTTTTCTTAAATTAGGGCACGAATTGCCCCGACATGATGTTAACCACAGCTTCTTCCTTTAAGAAGTTGAGAGGAGGACACATCTTTAAATATTATCCCAAGATAATCAGAACGTCCAGACGTTTTCGCGTTCTTGGCAGTAAGTACTAAGTACTTATCGAAAAAAAAATGGCCACAGCTTATAACAATACAAAGTCCTATAACTAAGCTTGCTTTAATATGACAAAAATCGTCATTGAATAGCACGCGACTAATAAACGTGCTACCAGCTTTGAGAATTTTCCTGTAAGGAAAGTTGACCGTTATTATTAACCTGGAAAATAATACACGATGAACACGTGTTTTTCAATCACAGGTTCCAGTCAACCATTTTTCCCTTCTCTCTTTCTTCCTTTAAACAAAGCGCACTTACTGTTAGGAGATCCTCCTCTAAACATAGGATTGGGTGCCATCCAGGGGAAGGCTCCAAACGGCCAAGAGTGCGGCGGCGGGCCTTGGTACAGCCGTGGCAGCAGCGGCTGCGGGACCACCACCCCGCTCCTGGTCTCCAACTCCTCACTATCATGCCCGTTCTCTCTCTCCTCTCTGTCATCGACGTTTGAGTCAACGTCCTCGATGTCAACGTCGCTCTCGTCACTCTCTGGCGCGGCGTCAGTGCTCTCGGCGTCATTACTGTTAGTGTCGGCTACTGTGTCCTTTACTGGTGCGTCCTGCTTCCCCCCCAGTAACGAGTCCACGCTAAAAGATATCCGGCCTTTCCCGCCGCTGTCGGCGGTCTCGGCACGCTCGCATTCGAGCGAAGTCTTCATTTCATCTGCTCGATGACATTTCAATTAAATTCGCGCGCCAACCCCGACGGCTTATCGCAGCATTTTCTTTTTTTTTTCGTTAATCTTCCAATCACAATTGTTTATTTTCTTTCGATTATTTAAATACGCACTAGAGTGTCATTGAGTTCATCATATGTCCCATTGTAATCAACAATTACTCATGTAAGTAATTTGTAATTTGTTAATTCGTCCCATTGTTAATGACTAAAGTTTACAAAGTTCAGATAATTGCTTTCGCGTGTATTAGGTATTTTGCAAGTATCTGCAGCCTAAGTACAATTTGCGTTCATATGCACATGGTCTTATTAATTACACTATTCACGTTAACGAGCGTTCCGATACAATTGAGTCAGTACATCACTATTGTGGCGACGACAGTCGAATTAGCACAAGCGGCAGCACTAATAATAAAAAAAATCTGAATAAGGGGCTCGGATTTGAAATCAGAACGTGCGGTCGCGGAGCGCGGCGCGGAAACTTGCGAATGTGTTCGGAAACGAGCGATATCTCCGTGTAATGATTCGCGTGGAAGCGCGGTGAAAATCGCGCCAGCATTGGGGCGCAAGCCGCGGCCGCGGACCGCCTCTCCCGACCGACAGAGATGCAGCTACCGACCGAGGAATTTTAATAAGCGGCGCGGAGTGAACGAGACGACGATACAATCCGACATGTGTGTAAACGCGATATTGAGTAGGCGGGGTCCGTCGCGCTCAAATTAATAGTCTCTACGGAATACGCCTTATAGAATTATCCGTGTGTAGACAAATTGAATCTATATTGTGCGCGCATAAGGTTGAGTATTGCGCGTGTGGCGTAACAATAAAGTGACGTAACGGAGCCGAGCGTGTTGGATTGCAGCGGCTATTGTGTTGAATGAAAAAGGAGTAAATAGACGGGTGCTGTAGGCGGCGTAGAGGGGACTTTACGATTTAATTATTCGCGAATGCGGAGGCATTTTGTAGCGAGCTAATGTCTCATTGTCTCATTAATATCTCGGGCGGGCCGGCCATGTTTGATTTGTTTATGACGAAGGAGGTGTGCAGACGTTCAGCTCAATGTTTTGTTCGGCGACAGTTGGGAGTTCCGAAGCGGAGATTCAAGCGCCGCCGCTCGACACTACTAAATTAGTTGGTAGTAACATGTCTTGTTTAATTTGTGGGGCTCACTCGTGTTCTGTGGAGCTTATGACGTTTTTGTTAACGAATTAGGTTGCAATTAGATGATATTTTCAGGGATTGTTAGTAAGGAAGTATACGTTAGTACCTGATATAAAAAGGATCAGCTTTTAGATTCAAGATTATGGTAGGCAATTGAAGCAGTATCCTTTACTATGGTTTTCTGGTTTTAATTTTCCTTATTTAAAAGGTTCATTAAAAAAAGAAAACTGAAAGGGGATGGCTAAAAACGAGACGCTTATTAAAAAAAAACAATTTAAATACCATTACAAAAAGAAATCCCGAATCAAATCATTAGCGCCATGTCACTTAACAGTTAATCGTATTACACAGATATCTACAATCTCATTGTGCATCGTCGAAAAAGATTTCCTTTGCCCCGTCAACACTAATCTAAACTCTATCACAAGGAAATAAGATTGAAAAAACCTTGTCACATCAAATTGACGTTGTCAATTCGCAAATATTAACAAAAGACGATGTGTCTCCGAAATTTGTTGGGGAAAATTAAACTCTATTGTGTTGTAATAGAGTCGATTAGTGTGTGTGATTAATAACGCACGTCCCCTACCCAATTACTGTAATTTAATACCACAGAGAGATTAACGTTCACTTTAATTGAAAGAGTATAAAGGCGAAAACATTTTTAGATTATGCTTCGCCATGTTTGAGATGGACATAGCTAGAATAGGCTATTTGACAACATTTTAATTTTTAGTCCGTCATCTAGATTACAAGAAAATATTCGACACGTATTTTTTTCTTTTCAAATTGATGAAAAACTGCTTAGATTAAGCGCATTCAAGTTGAGGAGAGGGGGCTTGTAACGTCATTATCTAGTACTAGCAGACGTCACGCAGTTTCACCCGCGTAGTTTCCGTTCCCGTGGGAATACGGGGACAAAAAGTAGCCTATGTCCATCGGGAATAGTGTGGCTTTTTACCAGTACAATAATTTTTAAAATTGTATCATTACTTCCGAAGATTACCCCCTACATACAAACTTACAAACTTACAAATTTTACCTCTTTATAATATTATTATTATTATTAGTATTAGTATATTAGTATTAGTATTAGTATACCTAGATAAAGTGTACTGGCTAGTGACGTCATGCGACATTTTGACTCGATGTATCGCCGTTTTTTTTTATTAAAGTTAAAGTTATATTCGTTTTGGTTTTAAATAGTGTTAGCAAACAACGTCAGCATTTGTTTAATTATTAATATTTCACAACTTTTCACACAACGCCATTTAGTCCCAAGTTAAGCTTGAGAGCTTGTGTTATGGGTACTAAACAGCTGATAAACATAGTTATTTATTTCTAAATACATACCTACATATTATAGATAAATACGTGCGTTGATTACGTGAAAAAAGAAAAATACGTGTGGAATATTTTCTTGTAATCTAGATGAGGGACTAAAACTAAAATTTTGTCTAATTGCCAATTAAAAGTATAATAAAGTCAAAAGTACTGCATAGTAAATATGAAGTAAGTTTATAATACCTATATTATTTGGGCGTCATGTTTTTTCTTAGCTAAACATCACTATTCATCCTTCATGGATGGATTGATGAGTTTAGCTGAGGTCAAGTGTGGCTAGTTAACCACATTTTGACGTGTCACTTGCTGAGCGCTTATAACCTACCCACACCTTTTTACTTATAATAGCATTGCCGCTCTGATGATTGTAATCGTCATTTTAGTCGGGGAATACTGGCTTGTCATTGAGCTCTATAATAATAATAAAGATAAAAGAATGGCTGCAAGAAGTTTACTTACCTTTTTAGTTTATTTAGATATTTGTTTGTATACCTGAGTAGATTTAAATAATGAAATATGTTTTTAACCGACTTCAGGAGGAGGTTCTCAATTCGATCAGTATTTTTTTTTTCTTATGTATGTACACCGATTACGCTAAGATTTATGTACCGATTTACGTGATTCTTTTTAAGTTTGATGCGGACTAGTTTTTTATGGTCTCACAAAAAAATTACATAGTTTGGTCTGGTAGTTTTCATTTTATGAAAACTTTTATTCATGAATTTTACTTTTTGATTTCATCGCGAACAGTTGCTGTTTATTTGTTTGATTGATTACAATCAAACAAATAAACAGCAACTTTTGAAGTCAGTTGTATTTTTTGTAAAAAAGTTTTTATTTAACAATTTTTTAACTTTTGCATACCAACCGTAAAGTAGTGTGTTGTACCCAAGATTGTAGCAAATGATTCTCATTTCTGAGGTAAATCGGTCCAATTTCGACCATTAGTAGGTACCTACTCGTCTCGACTTAGTGTGTCTTACACTACGGCCAACACTTAAAAATATCTAGTCATTCATCGTACCTTATAAAGTAATACATACATTAATTTCGTAGACACAAATCAGTATTAATAGGCAGCTACGTGTTTTCGTAGCTCGTAGCCGTAGCAGTCTACGTTTAATTTTCGTAGCATTTAAAAACTACATTTTGCAATACCATTATACTTAATACTACCACAGTATAAATATTAATACAGTAGGACGATGCCTTTGATCTCTGGAAAAATGCCGACAACTTCTACACGTTTGTTCGCAGTGCGGGAGCAGGTTTCCCGCGTCTCGCCCCTCACACCCCGCACGATTGCCCTGTTTAGACAGCTTCGTCGGACGACTGTATGTTTTTAGACTGTGATACTAATAAGTACTACTTATTATTATATTATACTTATTTTATTAAGGCATTATGAGAAAACACCTTAAAAGCGAACTTGCGTGCGAGCGTTTGTGTGTGGCTGTTTAATCACATTTTAACGTGTCGCTTGCTGAGCGCTTATACCTAACCTATCTACACCTTTTTACTTATAATATTATACATATAATTGATACTGAAACAAATAATAATCCCAAACATTTACAAGTAGTAACGTAACCTTAACATATGCCCGCATCACAGTAGCATTTAATCCTAAGCTCAGAGCTATTTAATGTCCAAAACATTATTATTTTTAAGCTATTTACGTACAATAATGAGCTGTTAGACGACTGTTATACTCAATTGTTACGGAGATCAAACAATTTGACTGACTAGGGCCCTACAGAATATCACACACCGTACCTACGAAAACCACCCTTATTCCTTCTACATAAGGCGATGTAAAATTGTTACCGCAGACATGCGGACTGTACTCTAGATAAGATGCTTGAAAGATAAGAATGTAAAGGTAATAGGCGACATGCATAATTGGTGGCTTACATAGTAGGTAGTTTTTTTGTTTTTTTTTAACGATCAATCGATGTTATCGGATCTATTCTAAGAGATATGGATCTTTGTAATACTGCGTTAGGTTTTATTCATTGGCAATAGTTCAAGGGGTGATGGGAAACAAGTGTATGAACGACTATTACATACTGTGGAAACAGACATGTAATTGCGAATAAAACTAATCAGCTGTTTTCTTTATATTGTCGAGTTTAGCGAGAATGTAGGTACGTAGGTACAGAAAATATGTCTAGTTTTTTAAAAGCTTTTTAGCAATGATATTAATTTGTGTAAATAGGTTATTAATACAAACAATTTTACATGTCATTTTTTAACTAGAAGGTGAGATCGATGTTTCACTATCTGACTACCTATTCTGAGAAGAAACACCGAAAGAAACTCAGAGGTCACAGTCTCTTTTAAAGTCCAGACATTATCTTGGTCCAATCAAGTAAGATCCATGCAGATTAGTGTCTGAGATGGTCTTTTGAGGAAAGAACCACACAGATATGAGGGGACCAGATCAGTCAGTGTAAGCGTTTGTCAGAAATCGTGAGTTCAACTAGGAACTTGCGGGTTGTACATTTTGCAAAAACTATCCCAGTGACGGGTAGAATATGTAGTTTTCGTTTACGCTAAGGGTCTTTTTACCCCTTATTGTCGAGTTATGCGAGAGTGTAAGTAGGTACGTTGTTACAGAACAACTTTTTTTTTTAAAAGTTTATTAGCAATGTGGGTTGCACATTACTTGTAGTCTTGTTAAATTTAATAAATTAAAAAGACCCAATTCTAATCCACGTCGAGCGTGTTATACATTAGAGTTTTTTTTTTTTACTGATAGGCACGCGTTTGACCACTATCTCACCTGATGGTAAGCGATGATGTGGTCGGCGATGGAGCACGCTTGCCTAGAAGCAACTTGTTCACTCATGACTTGAAGACCCGTAGGTTGTAGCTATAAGGAAACACCGACACCGGCAGGGAATTCCACTCTTTGGCTGTTCGCACAATGAATGTGTTTCCATAGCGTTTAGAATTCAAGAAGAACAGCCATATATCTACTTCAGTAATAAACAAACAAACTTCTTTTGTCAAATATCCTTGTATAAGCAGACACCGACGTATTGTCGAACCCCCTCTGTTTGTGTTGCCATTAAAAGTCAATGGGATAGGGCGCTCCCTATCTCCGTTTATCAGGCAATTTAGGGCTATAGCTAAGATTCTTTATAACAATCAAATTCAATCATGAGTTGGTGTTGTTCTGTAAATTGATTAAAAGTGACAAAACATATTGGATCATCCAATGTATTTTGTTAATTGTACTTCTTTGTTGCTAACGCGTGCTTTCTTTTGTTTTTAATTGGATAACTCCAAACAATGGGTGTCTGCAAACGGAGGGCACTCCAAGGCCAGTCCAGAAACAGGTGACTAGAAGACCTACTAGTCTATTGCATAAAATCCCTCCGCTAAAAGTCAGGTTTGGTAACCTGTCTTTACACAGCTATGGAGTAGGATGACAGCCTTCACTTCACCTACACTTTCACGTATAAATAATATTAATTTCTGTAAACAGGTTCATACAAACACTTTTACACGTAATTTTTTTTAGCTAGAAGGTCAGTTGGGAGTTCCACTATCTGACTACTCTGAAAAGAAACAACGAAAGAAACTCAGAGGTCATAGTCGCCATTAAAGTCGAGACATTATCTTGGCAAGATCATGTAAGAGACATTAAATCTAACTATTAATTTATTCTTGTAACAACAAATGTAACAGCCATAATTTAAAAGCCATGCAGATTAGTGTCTGAAATGGTCTTTTGGGAAAAGAACCACACAGAAATGGGGAGCCCAGATCAGTATTGATTTTACAGAAAAACGCTACGAATAGGCACGTACCACGAGGACAGATTCGGTAAAGCAAGCGCTAGCGGACTTTTGGGAAGCTTGAGCCTGTTGAGCATTGCGAAAGTTAGTTTGAGCTTAATAAAAAACTTTTTAGTCAGTCATGAGATTATTCGGTCACCTGTAAGTAACTTTCGGTCTACTTTCGTAACACCATAAACTTTGTAAGACGGTAAGGAAGGAAGCATTGCCAATATTAACAGTTTAAGTAATCATCTCGTGAAACCTATTTTATGAAACTCATATAATCTTTTTAATGAGCCTACTCCATTATCAAATAATCTAGTATAATAACACTGACTAGTTTATAATATATAATTTTCCTATGGTGACTTAAAAACTGCATAATATATTAGGACAGTAAAATTGATAACATGGTCTTACTCGTTGAACAAACAGATGAGGCTACCATCTTAAAAACTTTTCCACAAACGCGAATAAAATATCCCTCACTGAAAACCACAAAGAATACCTCCACTGGATAATTTAAGACGTCCTTAATTACCGCTTCTATAACCATAAACAAGTCGAAAAGGCAAAACCTACGGGGTACGTAATAAAATTCTGATATTCAGTCAGTATCCCGTACCTACTCAAGAGCCGAGCTTAAGTTAAATTTACGCAGAAATAATACGAGAAAAAGAAGCAATCTTTTTAAATAATGACTTTCATATTCCCAAGAGTAGCGGACAATTTAGAGATGAGGGATTCTCGGCGTTTTTTTTTTTATTAAAAACTCGGCGATGACAACGATAGTAAGTAGGGGACCGGCCATTACTCCGCGAAATGAGTTTTCAGTTTGCTGTTTTTTTCTTTACGGGTACAGGAGGTTGTTTTTCTGGTAAAGCTGGTGTTTTTCTTTGGTTTCTTTTCTGCTAAAGCTTTCGCCTTCTAGAAAAAACGAAACCACCAAGAAAGTATGGTAATGGTGTTCCGAATTCTTTGATACTCAGCACTTAGGGCCGTCAACAACTTAAGTCCCCCAAAACACCAACTCTTTAGCATTTCCTAGTTAGGTTTTGTAAGATGAAGTGCCAAGATTTCCAGCAACTAGTGTATCTCTCTCTTCCTGGTTACGAACTCTATACATTAGTGCCCTATTCGTAAGATCTACCATCACGAGATTTATTTATTTATTTATTTAAAAAACCTTAAACTATCATTACAGGGTTTACCCTAATGTGACAGCTAAGAACTTAAACTAATCAAAATTATAATACATCAAAACCTAAGTACATTACTTACAACAATACTTAATTACAATAAAGTTTAAATTAAATATCCTACTGCTTATAACATACTACAAATAGTAACACCTTTGCGAATTCACTGAAACAACATGTAAACACATCAATCTGAGTTTGAAGACTATTGATGGTGCGGATAGCTCTTGTAAGAGGTGCTTTGGCGAGTAAGTTAGTTCTCGATGATGTGAAATGATGGGGAGAATTGAGGATCACGTTATGGAAGAAAGTTCTGACTATAGATGTGGAGAGACACAAGGGTCTGTGTGAAATATGACTTTATAGGGAGTGACGACTCAGAAGTATGATTAAGAAGATAGTGACATCGTGTTTCACATTAACTTGACAGTGCAGGTCAGATAAGCAACTCCATTTAATAGCACAATCGGTTGACTGGAAGCCAATACTAACATAGTTCTGAACAAGGCTAGGAAGATGACGATGACACACATGATGAGAACAGGAAAAACCGTCAGAAAAGATGGTGACTGGTCTTACAAAAATGATTGTTTGATATTCGCAATGCTTTATTGACATTGCTAAATATAACTCTGTTTGCTGTGTCCGTGGGTCTTGTAAATTAAATTAAGGAGTAATGGCGCGCTTACACTAGGGTCAGCGGGTTGACTTCGTTTGCCTGGCGATGATGGCAACCAACCTATAAGTGCCTTTAGCACGAAGAATTTTAACAGTGCTATGTTGTGTATTAGTGTTGTTTTTGTTAATAAAATAGTTCATGTGTTAGCCTGTAAGTAATTTGTTGCACTCATAAATGTCTATCGTGTGCTTTTAAACTACATGTATCGTGTAAACAAATGTAGGCTAACCTATTAATTACTTAAATAATAAATAAATCGAAAGTCGCATTGCCTGATTTTAAATTGAAAATAATAAATGTATTATCTAGTTAGTTTTAAGACTTTTGTTTGAATATCTATTGTGTGTGATACTCATTGTGATTGCCTCATTCATTTAAACTTAAATGCTGTAGAGTATTTTAAAATTGTTCGCCTATTTGTCAAGGTTTCGTCCCATGACTATTAGTGTGAGCACTTGGTCGTTAGAAGACTACAACTCGTAGCCGAAGTTAAATACACTGTCGGACGACTTCGATGCTTGCGGTTAGAAACGCAGTACTAGACGATTTAGTATCAGCAGCGCTTCAACTGCCGCTTTCAGCAGTCGTCTCGACTTGCCGCAGTCGCTCACCGTATGCGGCAGTTACATCGGTGTAACCAGAGCTTCGGCTGCGATGCTTTCGACTAGCCGAAGTCTTCGGCTGATTGTGGCAGTCGACTGGAACGTATTCTGCTCCGGTTAGCGTTCGACTTCGTACAGATATGCATTTTCATTGTTTTGTGTGTGCCATAATTGTTTTTATGCAAGCTTTGGTACTTACATTACCTACAAGCAACTTTTAAACGTCGCATTACGCTCCAGTGTTCAGTCCAGTGTGATACCTACCTTATTCGAGATTGTTGTCTTATTAGCAAGTATTTAATGTTGCAATGTTTTCAATGTGCAAACTCTCAACATAAATGCTTTTTTTTTCGGTTGCAATGTGTTAATTTTTTGTGCAACAAAATGAACAAAATTACTAATTTATCACGTCTTTATCGAACTGTATTTAGTAACAAAGACAGGTAGATATACCAACCAACCTAAATAATGTTGACTAAGTTGGTTGTAATTGTCTTACAGGTAAAAAATTGACGATCTAACTGAAGTACAAGCTAGCGTAGGGTTTTTAGTTTAAAAAAAACCATGCTACTGGCTTAGTTATATTCACGCTGTTGGCTGACATATTAATATTACAAATGAGAAAGTCAATCTGGAGTGCTATTCTGTAAATGGTAAATCACTTCGAAAGTCATTTCGCAAATCATCTCGAAAGCCCTACTCTCTACGCTTCTCATGAAACTTGTACAGGCGTGTACAAGTTTCGGTATTCACATGTCAACGTCAAAATGCTCACCCGTTTTAGTTCCTCTCACTTTCATAATCACTTGGTGGCGCCAGTGTCGAAAAGCGCACTCCATTTAAGGATACGATGATTTAATTTCACATTATTTTACTGCGGATTCAGAAGTGATTTCGCAAATAAACTTTTCAGTAAGATAGCTCTGCTGTTTGTTGTCGGCTTTTCACAACTCCCTGGAAATGGGTTATCTTTTGTCTCATTTCTCAAATGCAGTGCCTTCTTGGATGCCATGTCGAGTGATAAAATTCTTTCAAGTTCATAATTATGTGACAATTTGACATAAATTTGACAAATCTTAATCTAAACATTGACTCTAAGGTGGAACGAAGCTTGCGGGCAGCTAGATATTAATTATTTATTTATTTCAATACGAGGTCTCAGGGTTATCATGTACTGGGCAAACTGGAAAAAGAATTATGTAGTAATAAATAGGCCCTTGGTTTTACCATTACATACCTACACATCTTTACTCAGTGTATTGGTTATCAAATTAAAATCCAAATGCATACATGATTCCGTAAAATAACTTATTAGGTAATAAATAATAATGTTTCGCTATAATAATCACGTGATTTTAATGGTTAGTATTTTCCATTACTAAGCTGGCAAATAAAAAACCCGCAAGGTAACATTGTGTGAAAAATAAATTGTTAACTTAATCAAGAGGAAATATTGTTTGTTTTTTTGGGGAATTACGTAAAATTAATATTGTAATATTATATTTATCGATTCGTAAAGCGGAACTTCCACTATGCTAGTAAGCGCATACTTATATAAAAATAATCGTAAATATTTATAGTAATCGCCCACATTACCTACTGTTAATATATACAATTGTTTTTATATAAATAAGTATGTGCAAGTATTTACCTAAAATATTTTGATTAAATTTATGTTTAGAATTTTTAAATATTAGCGATGTATGCTTTAAGTATACTTCGTTGTTTAGCGGTCGTAGGCACAACTGCTAACCACGAGGTCATGTAATCAATTTACAGTTTGGGCAAAGTTTATTTGGGTTTTTGTATCTAGAACTTTTTAGTAACATCGGATTCGATAGCCGGTAGCAATGGCCATAAATTCGCCCCTCATAATTAGCAAGTTGACACACAACCACATATAGAGCTATACATTTCCAATGTAAATTGAACTCTTATTGTTATGGAAATCCTATAATGAAATAAAATGACATTTATCAGTAATAAATGTCATATAAGTAGATATTTCCAGATACTTACTTGTAAATATTTTTTAAAGCTAAATAGCATCCGTATCAATCCAAAATGACTATCCGTAAGAAGAAATACCAAAAGAAACTCAGAGTTGTGGTCTCTTTTAAAGTCCAGACATAAGATTGTATTAATATATTATTCGACTCTAGCAATGCAGGGTAAAGGTGGGAAAAGCCTTAAATTTGAAAAGAACAAATGCGAGATCAGCTTGTAATGGAAATGAATACCTTGATAATTATAATGTAGTCGTATGTACAAAGCCCTACAAAATTACATTAACATTTTAGAAAAAAAAAAACCTGTGAAGCGTTAAATGACGCCATCTAGCTAACTTCAAAATCAAACGTTTACTCGAAAATAAAACACTAAGGTATCCATGTAAATTTGCAGGTGAGTGAAGAATATAATAGAATAGAACATCATTTATTTGCATAAAACATGGTTTACGAGATGGTAAAGACAGTTGTGGAACTGACATATCTGCCTAACCCTGCAGGAAATAGACCAGTTCCTAATACAGGCTACCTGACTAGCTTACGCTGGGTGTAGACTCTAATAGGTAATCAAATATCCATAATGCCTATGAGATTAAGTTTAATAAGCAGGGCATTAGTATCTTATAAAGTCAGTAGTAATTTCCTGGCGTCACAACAGCCTGTAGATTCAGTCCCATAGAAAAGCGGTAACGTAATAAAACGTGCGACGCGTTCTACTGCACAGTGTGCCGCTTGTGACCACTGCGAGGACATCATTTAATTTGATTATATTTTGTGTATTTTATGTAGTTGTACACCATGAAATTCGTGACAAGGTTGTTACAATAGGTAGCTTTATCTCTAAAAGCGATTATTTAAAGACACTATTTGGATGGATTTCACAGAGAAGGATATAAACGTAGATATTTCAAAATAAATAATAAGCACCTATCTTATTTTATATTACATTTTACAACTAATAAGGTATTAACCGACCAACAACATACAGGTATACAAAAAACAATGAAACAAAATACAGAGTTACATCAAAAATACTTTGTCAAGAACAATCAGAGCGCAAAAGTAGAAACGGGAACGACGACGGATAAATCAAGAAAAGAAAGTGACAGATGGTAGAAACATTTCTGCTGATTATAGAAGAAATAATGCTCGATATTGTAGACTTTTGTCGACCGAATCTACACCTTTCTTCTTTTCATTCTTGACATGGTGACATTCGTGCTCAAAACAAAATAAATGTTTAATGTGTGTTGTTGTTATTCGTCTGTCCGTTTCTGCGGTGGTCATGCTATTCGTGCAGAGCTTGGTTTTATCTATGTGTTGCACTCCAATGATGCTCAACGTCCTCCTGAACGCCAACCATTATTGCGATGTGTTTGTAATTGGCGTTGTACAGACGCCAGCACATCAAGTTACCCCAATGTGTCAAATTTTCCCAATTGAATATGAACCTTATTTTGTTTAACATAAAGTTGAACAACGATCAAAGACATTTTACACATTATGGTAACTTGATCTTACCTCGCCACTTCGTTCGCGTGCATTTCGTACTTCATCATCGCCTCTACCACTCTTAGTTCTGAAAATAAAATATTTTCTGTAACACTCACAAATGATGTGGCTTATTATTAGTAAAAGGTATGTTGGTTTAGGTAAAATAAATAAATAAATGTATCATGCTTGCATCATAATACATCTACTTTGCCCACGTTACTACTAACAGCACCACAGTGCGCTGTCATCGTAAAAACATGGTCGTGTTTAATAGTCCACAATTGCTTCTTCTGCAAGTGTACGGAAACTGCGGTGTTTTATTTAACGATGCAGAAATAACTGTTCTATTTTAATACGAATAAATACGATTATCAAGGAAACGGGCAAACTGGCAAACGAACTAATTGACACTTGTTAATTGCAGGTAGTGTTAGGTATGAGTTAAAATCAATCTGGACATATTCTTATAGTAAAGATATTAAGCTGCGTGGCGTTAGCAACCGCTGAAATATGCTAGTCTTGTTCCTAGCAGAAAAGCTCGCGTCCCGAATCATCCTAACTAGGTATACATTCCAGGCTCCGCTGACCTCGCATTGTACGGTAAGTCCTATACAATGCGAGATCAGCTTATATTGGAAATGTAAAGCTTGATGTGTAGCCGTGTGTACGATCTGGTTAAATACTTACTTTGCTAGTTTTAACTTTACAATCACACCTACTTATACTCTCCGAAAAGTTAAATTGAGATTGATGTATGTATGAACCCACAATTTGCCAGTTATGTTTAAGTAACATTGCATGTAAGGATATATGTAAGGAGGCGAGCCAACTGCCATCTAGCGAGCACAAACCCGGGCTCCGGGCTGCTGAAATGTAATTCCTGATAGATTACCACATTACCACTCTACACAGCTTGGGAATCGAACCCAGAACAACACGTTGTTGGTCTCAATAATTGTGTTTTTTTGTCGGGATTTGTTTATTTATTTATTTTAAAGAAAGCTTACAGACTAATAACAATATGAATAATTTTAAGGTAGGTAATACTTTTGCTAATTACAAGCTTCCACATATAGGTAACAATGTATACACACATAACACATTTAGCATCAACATCAATCAACAACACAAACAACACACAACAACACACACAAACATCAACTATCACAACACAACATCACACACACACACCATCAACACACACACACACACACACACACACACCAATCACACACACACACACACACACACACACACACACACACACACACATCACATCACATCACATCATCAATTTAGTCCTATGATAAATTACATTAAAGTTTACATGTATCAAGCATTTAAAGAAACTAATAACATTTTATTAGAACTTGTGAGTTACAATTTTACCAGGTAATTTTCGCTTGCATTGCATCAAATGGAGCGATGCATAATCTTGCGATCAGAAACGGGATGTCTTAATTACCTTCTTCAATTCACTCTCAAGTGATTCACATGTTCTAATAACGAGGGTTGAGGCATAATTATAACGTCTTTTTTGAATTAGAAAATGTACCTATGCAGTATTAAGACCTATCTAATCTGCAATCCGTATTATGAAGGATCTGACAATGCATTGTTTGCTAGTCAGTTCAATACTGCGAAAGCTGAATACCCTATGAAATGACACCAGTATCCGTCTGTCTGAATTCTATTAGAATTAGCAACAAAAACTTCGTCGTAAGGCATCCATGTTTGTGATCTTAGAAGATAGTTTTTGTCTTTTGAATATATTGTCGCATTTTGCATTGTTTTCTAGAGGAGAATTTTTTTTAAAGTTAATAATAATGGAACGTCATATTATGTTCAATTGTTTGGAAACTAGACTGGAATACTTAAAAAAACCTTTTTTTTATATTTTACAGTATTAAACAACCTCAATAGGTTATTTTAAACTACTTACTACACACGCACGCACCACGCACACACTATTTATCATTTTGACCACCTATGTATGTATTTATACCATGTTTCTGGCAAATAAATATTCTATTCTATTCTATTCTACGATCTAGTCTATAAACTAACAAGTAAATAATTTTACTTTAACGTAACGTACAAAGGGAAATGCCCATTTACTAAGGAAACTTTGGTTTGGAAAAGTGATGGACATAGACTGAAGAAACAAATGATAGGCATTATTAGGATTGACATCACAGATAAAGAAACAACGGCTGTTTTTCACATAGAACTTGGTGGTTTTTTTTTAATAAAATTTAGATCTATCAAATAGGGTTCCTTTATTTGAAATATTAGAATGCAATAAATAATTAAGTGTCATGAATAAATCAGCTATTGATACATTTGTACCCATTACAAATTGGTAATAGCAATATTTAAGTAACTAAATTAGTACTTACCTATATTTTTCGTATTTATTACGTAAATAGAAAAAAAAAACAAGGTAAGAAATGGACATATTCCTTATAACTAAGAAATTGTCCACTGACCTAATCCTAATCTTACAAAAACATAACAACCTAGTCTTATAGAACAAGTTGATTTTAATCACTATTCATTGTGAATAAAATTCTTAACGCATTAGGTATAACCATGAAGTGATTTTTATTAAATAATCATTATTGCTATCGCCATGTTAACAATGATTAATGCGAACAATAAATTCATAAGGCTGGGTCCTCACTGAATTATTGTCGCATTTTTATACCGTGGGGTAATTTCGTAGGTACCCCACGGTCGCAATATTCGTTTCTCCTTTAATTTATTGTGTTCCTTTCGTTTTGCTATTCAGATTTTATGAAGTTTTGCGTGTTTTTAGGGTTCATTACCTCGAATGGAAAGAAAGTATTAAATTGAAACGATTATTAAATAGGAATATGGATGAAAAATTGGCATTCATATGTCAGGTTTTATTTCCAGTACCTAAAATTTAGGCAATGGAGATAATTATCAACCTCTTTTAAGATGTAAGGATCCCAGAGACAATTTAAAAACACTACAAAGAGAGATTCGTTTCTCTTCTGTTAAGAAGATAATATTTTAAAGCAAATTAGAGACATGAGAACAAAACTGAGTGTGTTTTCCCTAAGCCTGAATTATGGCAATACTAAGGTAATACGTATGTACCTTAAACATTAAGAAGGTAGACAGCACCCAACGACAAAAAAAAAATGCTACCACAGTCTCTTTGTTGTGGAACAGATAAAAATAAACCTTACCTTGTTAAGACGAGTCGTGTTTAAAGCCCGAAAACAAACAGCGCCCTAAAACAACCAAACATCAAGTCTCCACTTAACCACATCACTTAACCGAACCATTTTTAGAAGACACTTCCATTTAGTTAATTTTAAACAGCCCTTTAGAACAAGGGAGGCTCTTGAAAATTTGGTCGCATTATACGCCCAACAAATATTGTCCGAACAAAGAACGTGTAACAATTTTTGAATAGGGAAGTGTAACTAGTTCGATTTTCAAATAGTCGGGGCGCCGCCGCTCGGGTAAAGGAGATTATGGCGTTTTAAGCGCCATGTTTATTTTTACGAAAATGGAACGTGTTGTGTTTTCGCATTAGCACCTTTTACTGTATGTTTCATTTTTCGACGTGTGTGGTCCGGGGGCTATGATTACCGAGTGAAGTGTTTTCGGATTGCTTTCTCGGACGATTGAGTAATTTTTTGTATGCTCATTTATGATTTTATGAATTAAGATGTTTTGTTTACATTATATCGGTACTTACTTGTTGTAAATTAACAGATTGCTAAAACGCCATGTATTACATTGCACTTTTTTTTTACATGTTCATTAATTCAGTATACATGAACCGGTGTTAGAATTAAGGATACAAGTGAGTAGGCGTTCAAGCACGCCTAGCAGCTAGCGAAACTCCGTAGATGGGTAAATGTAAGACACGTTGAGGTGGTATTTAACTAAAATATAAACATACAAAAAAAATACAGTCTCTTTATTTTAACTGACTACGTTACGGGTTACAACAAGTGTTTTGAAATTATGAGTTAAACAAATCTTTTGTTAGCTAACGTCATTTATTAGGTGTTGCGAAATTTCTAAGTTATATAATTTTGTCAGGTACAGGCAATGATATTATAAGTAAAAAGGTGTAGATAGGTTACCTAAACAACATTCGATCTTTTAAAACGGCAAACAAAATCACGAACGCATCCGAGGCCAAGTGTGGCTAGGTACATTTTAACGTGTCACTTGCTAAACGCTTATAACCTATCTACACCATTGGGTACAGGTATAAGTATAACGGTACATATTGGTACATATTTGTACCAGTTCAACTAAAGGGTACCTATTGTCTTTTCCAGTTACTGGGTTGTGGAGGTCGACAGGAAGACGCTTCATAAAAAAAAAAAAAAAACACTGGTATTCTGCTGTCCGGTTAAACTGAATGCCGACCTCAAAACAGTTGGGAAAACGCTATACTGATGATGATGACAACGTTATAGTTTTATGATAAAAGTGACTTCTCAAAATTAAAAGGCCGCCAAAGAGATATATTTTTGAAACATCAATTCGTTAAACATTTGTACAAAAGAGAACAAGATAATCCGGACAGTTTTTTATTAAAATAGCATTCATAGAGTCAATTTTCAACGCGTGCTTCAGAAATGTGTGCAAAAAAAAATGCCATCAACAAAAGATGTCTTTTACACCTTTTGATAAACGAATTCGCTTTTCAAAGCTTGAAAAAAATGTCATTGATCCGACAAACTTACAGTATTAAAACACTTTCCTTATTTCAATCTTATTCTCGGAACATTAAGTGCGAAATTTCTGCAAATTTACGTTTTTCAAAGCAAAAAGGTTTGGTTAAGAAGTTTTATATGACATCTTCTTTCCCGTGGAGATGTCTAGATAACATTAGTGGCTTATAAACGGTTGTTCATTTCAATGGGGTCCCATAGACCCCATATAAAAGTCTTTAGAGCAAGGGTAGTCATGAATGGGTGACGTTTTTCCATGAAGATGGTCCTTAGTTGATAAATACGCGACTAATCAAATTATTTATGGCATTAAATCGTAATAAAATGTTGTGAACATCTGCACGGCGACGTTTCAATGCCTTTGTCAAAGAATTGTTTGAAAAAATATAAAGGGTTGGTGTTTTTGAATGTGACGGTTTAGTTATTGTATATTAAATGTTATCTAAATACCAATTCCGCAATTGTAATCTCATCACAGTGGTAAGTAATAAATGTTAAAAAATATGAAAAAAATGTCAAAAACATTTCAAAACGAAGGTAAATTAGACGTATTTTGTAGGACAGACGGAGACTAAGATTTAAATGAGAACGTTCTTAAGGGAGATGTGCTAGGGTATCCCCAAAATTCAAGTTTTCTTGTGTTATTTTGTCAGGTTGCAAGTTGAAAAAAAAAATACCGATCGAATTGAGAACCTTCTCCTGAAGTCGGTTTACAAAATAGGATTAGTGTTGAATTTGACTGGCCTGTTGGTCTAGTAGTTAATGACCCTTACTGCTACGCCAGGGCAAATGTTTGTATGATGAGCACGATTATTTGTTCTGTGTCTTCTGTGTCTTGGTGTAATTTATCCATAATATGTATGTGTTTAGAAATATACATAGGCACAAGCAATGATATTATAAGTAAAAACGTGAAGACGGGTTATAAAAAAAATAAAAAAATAAAATTCATTTATTTCGGGTAACTGGGCCCATAGAATTCAAATTGCACATCATCTAACAATTACACTAATAACATAATATAATAGAATAAAATAATAGTAATAAAATTAATAGAAAATGTCAAAAATTTAAAAATAAAATAAGATAACATTGAAATTATAAAATTAAAATTACAATACTTTAAAATACATACAAAAACATACACAAAGATTCCAAAAATTCAAAATAAAATAATATTCAAATTAAAACTTTTTAAGTTAAAATTAAAATTACAAATCTCTTTTAAGCGCTCAACAAACGTCACGTTAAAATTTGGCTAACTAGCCACACTTGACCTCAGTGTTGCGTCGCGCCGTCAACGGACGCGTGCCTGCGTTAGTGTGTCGTTTTTGACTATCGAATTATGTTTAGGTAACCTATCTACACCTTGTTACTTATAATCATTGAATCATTGAATATAAGTATGTTTCTCAGCTGTTTAGTACCCATAACACAAGCTCTGCTTAGCTAATTGGGACTAGATGGAGTCGTGTGAAAGTTGTGGAATATTATTATTAATTTCACTGACTAACCTTGTACGGACGCCAGCACATCAAGTTACTCCAATGTGTGAAATTTCTTTGGTCGTTTTTCAACTTTATGTCAAACGAAATAAGGTTCATATTCAATTGGGAAAATTTGACATATTAGGGTAACTTGATGTGCTGGCGTCTGTACATCCACCTTAAAATACAGTAATTGCTAGTGTGACTTGAATCGTAGGTATCCAATTTTGAATGTTGGAACAGCGGTTAGCTAAGTAGGCACTGCACTGCTTGTCACGGGTTCGATTTGTAAAGCCTAGAAGTAATTTTTCTGGGTCTAATTATTTCTGTATGTGATTTTACATGATACATGAGAAATGCCTAGTGATGGACCAAGTAAGAAATTAAGTGGCGAACACACTTAGTTCACGCCTCTTGGTAATTAAATCGTTCATTAAGGTTGATGTTTACAGCGTTTGTTCGTACTTTCCTAATTAAACAAACACCTGGGTCGTTCATTACTTACAAGAAAAAAAACAAAGCTACATTAACATGAACAGCTTGCCAGAATTCATGGAATGTAATTTTACTTTGTTCTCGAGCTCATTGTATTGCCGTTTCCATTAATTAACCTTCTCATTTCGTTAATCTACTCGCATCTCGATTACCCTTACACTTAACTTCTCGATACCAACATTATCGATTCGAATAATCGATTTGAAATATCACGTGAATTGTCAAATGCTCTATATTTGGCACATTGAACGATTGAACGAACATTAACGCGGTACCAACAGGGTAAACGGTCCCATTTTCACCTCATTAAGCCCAAGTTAAGGACCCTATTATGTACTTTATGTATTCCTAAATTACCCATCACTTAATAGGGTAGCCAACAACGGGGGAGCTTACCCTTCGACCGTTTTAAAATGACCTTCCTGCCCCTTCTTGTGGGGTAATTATTTATGTAAAGGGGGGTAAGTAATGATCATTTGGGGGGTCTAGATACAGTGGATAATTATTAGAGGTGGGGTGTTTTAAAGTGTTCGTATGATTACTGGCCTGTTCAAATTTAATGCTCCTTTCTCGTTAAGCGAGTTTATGTTCTACAAGTTTGGAAATTGGGTGATAAGTAGGTGTATCGATGTTATTCTTGTGCGTTATTTATGATACTGTAAAGCGATGATAAGGAACTTTGTAATTTATTTAATTTTATGTTTGGAGATAAAATTATTTTTGGAGATTCGTTAAATTTTCTAATTTTTTTAGTCAGCATCTTTCTAATTTTTTGCCAAGTGCATATATTGGGGTTGGCTTCTAGCCTAACTGAATGTAGCTGATAATAAATAAAATAAAATAAATCAATAAATATTCCACAACTTTTCACACAACGCCATTTAGCCCCAAATTAAGCTTGAGAGCTTGTGTTATGGGTACTAAATAGCTGATAAACATACTTATATATTTCTAAATACATACATATTATACGATACCTCTTGGGTGTCTGACTTTCGGGGTCTAATTTTAATAGTGTTTTGTTTTTTTTATTGAAAACTAACCTATTTTTTTAAGTTCTTTATTTGTGAACAATCACAATTTAAACCACACGCAATATTGGTAAACTATCTCAATAAAATTATTACCAGCTATTAATCAGAATTCTTCTATTACAATACTTACCAAATGAAAAATCGACACTAATTTCTTTTAAGTACCTTTTTTTCAATCATCCATTCAATGAACGAATGAATGATATATACGCTGGAGACCACATTCTTATGTTGCGAAGTGACGTAGCTAAAAGTGGAATAGCTAGGGTGTGCTCGCTTTGTGGATCGATTTTAGAGACCCCAGATGTCCAAACAACAAACGTTTTGGGAGTCTTATTGTATGAGATGACAAACGTACATCCATTGTCAAACTGTCCCATTATTAAGAGTGCTTAATATACTACTGGTTAGGGTGACTACGTGAGAGGGGATTTTGTGTTCATGTTGAGACTTTTTCTTTTTATTTAAAACTAAGATATTTGTTAGTAGTAGTAGATGTTTATTAATAACAACATACATAATTGTGTCTAACATAATTTATGACTAAAAATATTATATGATTATATATTAGATAATTAAAAATTAAATGAATGAAATTTCCAAAACAGACAAAACAACAGACAATACTGTAGAAACAGACGTCTTAATACTATATGGAAGAGATTAATAAATATTTACATATAACTGCAACAATGCTTGTTATTCCTTTAATCATCCCCTTAACCATTCTAGGATCTACGCAGCGTATCTTTATAAGATTAGATTAGTAATTTTAGAAAAAAGAGGTTGGACTTAGGTCCTTTTTTTTATATGTTTCTCGTAAGCTATGTTAATGTTCCTTAATATTATGTAGTGTATCTGCCTCTGAGATATTTTATTTATTTTGCCTTAACTAAATATAAATAAATAAATATTCCACAAATTTTCAAACAACACCATCTAGTCCCAAGCTAACAGCTTGTGTTATGGGTACTAAACAGCTGATAAACATACTTATATACTTCTAAATACATAAATAAATTACAACCAGACTTAACTATTTGAAGTCACCGTAATTTAAATTTACCTTCTTTACGAGAACAGTTGTTAGATTCATGTAATTAATTCGTATAGTAGGTTTGCTTAAATTATAAGTAGGCACAGGTAAATTATATTATTTTACATAAATAAATAAATAAATAAATATTCCACAACTTTTTCACACAACGCCATTTAGTCCCAATTTAAGCTTGAGAGCTTGTGGTATGGGTACTAAACAGCTGATAAACATACTTATATACTTCTAAATACATACATATTATAGATAAATTACACCCAGACACAGAACAAATGATCGTGCTCATCACACAAACATTTGTCCTGGGTGGGAATCGAACCCACGACCTCCGGCATAGCAGTCAGGGTCACTAACTACCAGACCAACAGGCCAGTCATACACATAGACGTTCTAAATGATGTTGCCATGTAAATTGGCCGGCCTATAAATTTAATAAAACAATAATTAAATTATTACATTACAATCTTGGAACTCAACTAAAACCGAAAAAAAGTCATTTGAAAAGTCACACTCACTGAAAATGTGAAAATAAATCCCTGGGGATAAAGGTGTGATCATCTAAGGTTACTTTGGATTAAGATTTTCCATCATAACACCCAAAATTAGCTTGTGAGTTAACTTTAGCACTCTACGAGGGTCGTAGCGCTCGAGAATTAAAAGGGTGCCTTTGACATAAGACACTGCTTTATTCTTTAGGTGCATCATCAAATATTATGAATGTTCTGTTGTAGGAAATTTCGATTTCACATGCAGATTGCATTGCAAAGTTGAAAGTTTTTGTGAACATAGTTTTTGTAAGTGAAAGTAAATTTTGACGTTGAAAAACTGCTCGTTCTCAGCTGTTGGCGTCTGTACAAGCTATATGGAGCAATATCTCAGTGAGTAAAAATATACGAAACTTAGTTTAACATTCTTTACCTAGGTACATACAGAATTAAACAATAAAATTAAAATGGTTTTTCGTACGACATTAAACTTGATAATATCCCAACAAATCGTTGCCACCGTACTCAAACCAGTAGTGACGTACCACCAGCATCATTCACAGACGTATAATGACCGGCTGATAGCCGTTTAAAAACGAATTTGCTCACTTCTGGTACATTAAACAATCGTTCACCAACGCTATGGGAGATATGTTCCGATTTTGAATTAGCTATGTTAGTTATATTTATTATCTGTGCGTTGGGGACGATTTGATTTGAATTATTATGTTGGTAGCATTTATGGATGCATACTACTAAGTGTTATTACTATAACGACTGTTAAGACTACACTATAAAATGACTATAGTAATAGGTCAAGTAGTTTTAAAACAAATTTAACTCTCTCATAGTTGGAAAATAGCAATACATTTTAAATTTATTTCACAAAAAGCTCCGAACGCAAAAGATTTGATTTATGTTTCATTGAGAAATATAAATCTAAGTTTTAAACATAGGTCTATATTTCTCAATGTACCTATATAATACGAGGTGTGCATCATTATAACTTTTTAGTTCATATTTATTATATATTGAGAAGTAACATTCAATATCAAAACAATGAGTGACACTTTATTTCGCTGTACCTATTACCTGTTACCTAAATCATTCATCACACACACACACACACACACACACACACACACACACACACACACACACACACACACACACACACACACACACACACACACACATCACACACACATCACATCACACACACACATCACACATCACATCATCATCACATCATTCACATTCTTTGTTCTTCTGTGCTGGCAAAACGTAGTTTGTTTTATGTGCTGCCAATTATACCTACATGTAAAACCTAAATTTAAATAGCTTAATCCAATCTTAATTACTCTTATATTGTAGGTACCTATTCAATATTTAAATTGCGACCTTAAAACTTCATCTGAGCTGTCTCACTTGAAATTACGTAAGTAGGTACTTATAATATTAATTAGAACGTTGAAAACAATTCATGGAAAACGTTTCGCATAACTATCAAGTTCAGTCAAAACTGGCAAAATTAGTTGTAAATTAATAAATTCCTATTCCTATTATTAATATTTCGGCGATTAAAGTTGAAAAACAGGAAACTACGTATTTAGTAGCTTAGATTAATATTATTAAGAAACGCACTGACCTGTTTAAAAATTAAAAAGAGTGTGTTATTATTGGGTTATGATATGAAATAAGAAAAATGTGTGGTGTGTTCCAAATAAACAAAAGAAATATAGAAGATTCGGGCGCCAGGAGCACACACAAAATAATGCCAAGGATAAACTCACCTGTGGGAGCCTGAACAATTAATCTTCAAGCGTTAGGTATAAATAAAAATAATAAAAAATATTGATCTATTATATTACCCGTAGGTTAGGTACTGGTATATAAACAATGGAAAGTTCCTTTCTTAAATTAACTACTTTACATATCAAACCAAATTCAGAAACAAATCCGCAAAACTAAAATTGTAATAATAATCTATTTCTGTCATTACTGCACCTTTTTTAACCGACTTTCAAAAATGGTGGAGGTTCTATGTTCGTGTGTATGTATTTTTTTTTTATGTATGTTACCTGATTTCTCCCCCATTTGTGGACCGATTCTCAAAATTCTTTTTTTATTCAAAAGAGTATACTCCCGAGGTGGTCCCATTTTAATTTGGTGAAGATCTGGTGCTGATCTTCGGAGATATACAACAGAACTCTTCAAAAATAGACGGCAAATCCGTCGTGATTGCTGGAATCGCTTGGATGTTTATTGTTTATACAACATCATGACGTATTATCACGCCTTTATGCTCTGAGGGGTACGCAGATGTGTACAATATTCCTAGATTTCGACAGTTAGGTATGTTAATTTTCATTTATTAGGGATATAACCCTATTTAGGCTCGCCCCCTATTACATGGGACTCAAAAACATAACTGGCGAAATGTGGGTGTACTACCAGGTACACCTCTGCCTAGCCCTTCGGGGATTACAGGCGTGACGTTATGTTTGTGTTTATGTTATAACCCTATTTATCATGACATGTATTGTTAACAATTAACAATAAGTAAAAAATAAATTCATGTTTTAATCAATTCATTCATCAAATATTTGTATGGGAACAACTAAAAATGGAAAAATAAAAAACTTTTTTGCAAAAAATAAAACCGACTTCAAAAAAAGCACTAAACGGTGAAAAATTACTCTAAATTAGGAAGTCGGTGGCCCATCATGAATAACACAAAACCACCAAAGCCACATACTTCCTAATTTAGAGTTATTTTTCACCGTTTAGTGCTTTTTTTAATAATAATAATAATAATATAAATTTATTTTCAGACCATGGGTCCATAAAACAGCACCAACACATACAAAAACAACTACAACATACACAATAACATAAACACAGAGAATTAAACAAGTTTACACATACACAAAGCACATTCTATATACAAGCATAAAATACAGAGTAAAATTAAAATTAAAATTTGTAATCGCAGACTTTGACAACACTGTTTAATTTATTTTACATAATTGAAGAAAATAAATTAATTGATTAATTGATTTTTTGAAGTCGGTTTTATTTTTTGCAAAAAAGTTTTTTTATAAATATAAAGTTAAGTGTTGGAAAACATACAAAAATCTGTTGACTCTAATATTAAGCATAAATAAATAAATAAATCGTCGTATCCTACGAATAGTGCCCTAACGAACATAAGGGCTTTTTTTTTTATTGCATAAATCAATTCTGCTCATCATACCACATGTAATCAGTTCAACAAAACAATTAAAAACGGTACAAGTTATCAAATAATTAGGTTTTCTAAAAAGCCACAATTATACGCACTACGTTTTCAACGAAGAATAAAGCCACAAATAGCCGTCGCGCCCTTTTTCTTCGCGAGTAGTGGAGGTGCGCGGGCGCGGAGAGAACGTGCAAGCGCCGCTCGGGCACTATTCGGCGGAACGCGGAGATTGTTATGGTGATTGTGGCCGTGTTCTATGGAATGGCTAAATTGGATATGTATAGAAGAGACTAAGACCTAATTAAGTTTGTGTCTTTTTTTTACGTTCAAATTATGTTTTTGTCTTTTATTATCTCCTTCATGCTTTTGAAATATTCATATTGTTATTTTAAGTACATTTTTTTGTACGCGCACATAATTTTAACCCTTTTGTACAAATTTATACATTGAAAATATTATTTATGCATATACTTGGTTTTTCTGGTTTGGGGCATAAATGCACTTAGGTTTTTTTTTCTATTGCTTTAAAATTGATATAAAAGCATTTGTGGCCGCACTATTAGCATTCCGCACGAAAATTATAATTACGCTTTTTATTATTTTGCCTTTTTCCCAAAGTTTAAGAACAATTCTGCTTTAAATGTAACGGCTATTTAATGATAGTTAGAAAACGTGCAAATTTGTACGATCTAATTCTTATTATAGCTACTTACGAAATTCCGTTTTCTTTGTCAACAACATTTTTTTTTCAGTAAGCACTCTTGAAAGTTGCTATGATGGAAGGAACCACGTTGAGGCTCCGGTGCCACGAGGTTGTGAAAAAGAGATAGAATATTTAATCCAAGAAAATATTAACTCTGAGCTTAACAGCGTAATTCGTTTAACAATAATTTTATTCCGCTTGATTTCGTTTCCGACCTTGATCCGTATTACAGTAAGTAAGTTTAGTTCATAATTTTAGTTAAAATACTAATAATTTAAATACATTTTTATTAAAAATAATGCGAAACTAGTTTAGTAAGATAATTGTATGATTTTAAAGTCTCATTTCCTTCTTTCAAGATGCTGAAAACGACATGAACAAACCTTACCAAAATGATAGTGCAAGTGAGATTGTAATCTTGTCCGAAATACAGAATCTACTAAATCCGGAACTAAAGAATGGCGACCCTCTAGAACCCCCGTCCAAATCCCAAATTATTTTGAAGAGTCTGACCAAAGAACTACATATTTGCCAGTTAGAATCGAATCAACGTTATGAGTTATTCTATTTTAAGTTATGATCATGTTATCAATAAAATAACAAATTTAATTTTAAAGATTGATTTTGATAACATGTAATTTGATATTAAGAACTAATTTTGATAATTTACAATTTTATTTTAAGGACTGATTATGACTCTGTACAATTTTATTTGAAACACTAATTTTATAAATAAATAAATATTCCACAACTTTTCACACAACGCCATTGATCCCAAGTTAAGCTTGACAGCTTGTGTTATGGGTACTAAACAGCTGATAAACATAATTATTTTTATATTTCTAAATACATATTGTAGATAAATTACACCCAGACTCAGAACAAATGATCGTGCTCATCACACAAACATTTGTCCTGGGTGGGAATCGAACCCACGACCTCCGGCATAGCAGTCAGGGTCACTAACTACTAGACCAACAGGCCAGTCTAATTCAATCCAGTCTGATTTTGATTATATTGTGTAAATTGATTTTAAGGACTGATTATGATTCTGTGCAATTTTATTTGAAACACTGATTTCGATTATGTGTAATTTAATATTAGGCTCTGATTGTTTAAAAACAAACGAGTTTTGTTTCCAAATATTAAAAGTAACAGAATTATTTAAGAAAATACAATTATTTGGTTTGTAGAGTTACGGGTTTTTTTATTTATATTTTTTAGGGGTTTTTATTATACATGATTAGAAAATATATTTATTCCCATAGATATTTTTTTATGAATGAAAACATTTTTTCTTGTTAATCGACATTCACTTGGTATGCTTAAATATTTAAACCAAGCAAAAATGTTACTAACATTCAGATTTTGTTCGAATTAAATATTATGATTCTTTAATTATTTTCTTTTATTACATTCTCTTGTTCCCAGTAATGGTAAAATAGTTCTAATACACAAATTTCTATAACATAAAAGTGTATACCGGCGCATCAGAAACAATATCAAAATGGCATTAAGGCGATTGTGACCTCGACATTTCCGCAGATAAAAGGCATAATGTAACTTATTGCTCAAGTCCAACCCTATTTCGCCTTAACACAACAGAGAATAAGGATTTAAGGGACAAAATGCGTCTAAAATATAAAGATAATTTATTGAAAATAATGCTAGCCGAACCATATGATACCCATACACATTATATGAAACCACAAACACATATATACATATATGTAATTTAAATAATCACAAAAAAGTGTCTCCTGAAAAGTAGCTAATATGCAGTTACGCCCCTATTCGTAGGATACGACGAAATAAGCAAGGCGGTCACCGGATTGGAAAATCTCATTATCCACACGCAGACACCAAAACTACGCGTCACCAGCGTGGGTCTTGAAGATTTCCTCCTGGATCCAATAGCATTCCAAGAGAAATTGGGGTAACTTGACGTTCTGGCGTCTGTTCTTTAAGTGTACTGGTCACTATAACTTGAATAACAGTGACTATCAGACGGGGTGCTGTGCGCTTCATCACATCTCATTGATACACACTGATGATAGCCAATATGAAACTAGCTGATTGACAGTCAATCATTGAACACTATGCCCATGTGATTATTACTAAGAACTGTCAAAGGTATGACGCAAGGTGTAAAAACTTTTTTACAAAAAAAACAACCGACTTCATAAAAAAAAACTAACAGGTGAAAAATAACTCCAGTTTCGGAAGTCTGTGGCTTTGGTGGTTTTGGTCTGTTCATTATTGGCCACCGACTTCCGAAACTGGAGTTATTTTTCACCTGTTAGTTTTTTTTTATGAAGTCGGTTGTTTTTTTTGTAAAAAAGTTTTTATTTTGTAATTTTTAGTTTCTTTGTATGTAAAGAAAGTCTTTTAAAACTTGAAAGAATCATTGAAATTGGATAACAATTGCTAAAGAAGTTCTATCTCTAAACATTAATCTGTACATCTCTGCCGGCCCCTTTTAAAATAGAATGGCGTAATGTTATGTTGTGGAAATACAAAAGCTCAGCATAGACATCTGACTATAGCAATCGCGAATAATTTGCCGTTATGCGTTGAAGAGTTCCGTTCCCTGTCTTCTTCATCAGTTTTTCTTCACCAAATGATACTTTCTAAATGAAAATGCTTGATTTCTTACTAAAAATGCTGAAATCGGTACAAGTGTGCCTATATTTTTTGAGGAATTCCCTCAATTCCTCGAAGATCCCTCATCAGATATGAGTTTTGATACAAATGGGACCAATCTGTTACTATACCCTATCAAACAAAAAAAGAATTTTGAAAATCGGTCCATAAATGACGGAGTACTGAGGTAACAAACCCTAAAAAAAAAAAAAAAAAAAAAAAAATACAACCGAATTGAGAACCACCTCCTTTTTTGAAGTCGGTTAAAAATGATCAGTGCTCTAGAGGGTTCTATAGAGCACTGATCATTTTTAACTGACTTCAAAACAAAAAAAGGAGGAGGTTCTCAATTCGGTTGTATATTTTTTTTTTTTTTTAGGGTTTGTTACCTCAGTTCTCCGTCATTTATGGACCGATTTTCAAAATTCTTTTTTTGTTTGATAGGGTATACTAACAGATTGGTCCCATTTGTATCAAAACTCATATCTGATGAGGGATCTTCGAGGAATTGAGGGAACTCCTCAAAAAATATAGGCACACATGCACCTATTTCAACATTTTTAGTAACAAATCAAGCATTTTCATTTAGAAAGTATCATTTGGTGAAAAACTGATGAAGAAGACAGGCAACAGAACTCTTCAACGTATAACAGCAAATTATTCGCGATTGCTATAGTCAGATGTTTATGCTGAGCTTTTGTATTTCTACAACATAAAATTACGCCAATATATTGTTGGAAAGGTATTTAAAAACTTTTTTGCAAAAAATAAAACCGACTTAAAAAAAAACACTAAACGGTGTAAAATAACTCTAAATTCGGAAGTCTGCGGCTTTGGTGGGTTTGTCTTACTCATGATGGGCCACCGACTTCCGAATTTAGAGTTATTTTACACCGTTTAGTGTTTTTTTTTTAAGTCGGTTTTATTTTTTGGAAAAAAGTTTTTTATTTTTCCATTTTTAGTTGTTACCATAAAAACATTATTTTGCCATGAATTTATTTTATATTGTTAATTGTTAACAATACATGTCATCAGAATGGGGTTTTCCACTAATCTATACATATAATAAAATTGTAGAAAAGTGGTGTCTGTACAATGGAAATATATAAAAAAAAAGTAGCAGGGGTTGTTATTATATCGGTGCCGAACCCGAAATTGTAATTTTTTTTTTTTTGTCTGTTTGTCGGTATGTTTGTGCACGCTAATATCAGAAACGGCTCATTCGATTTAGATGCGGTTTTCACTAATACATTGTTGTAAGCTTCACTTAACATTTAGTGTTTATTTCATGTTGATCGGTTCATAAATAAAAAAGTTATGTCAATTTAAAGAATCACGGCGAACATTTGCTAAGGTATTCTATCAGAGTACGTAAACGCCTCGCGCCTGCGGGTCCGTGGCTATATAAAGCGCGCTGAGAGCCGCGCCGCTGCCATTGGCTGGAGGTCTTAATTTTTTAAGTCATCTCCACAGGAATGCCTGGTTAAGCTGTACACGTCCTCTTCTACGACTCGACAGCGAGATGCCCCTCAAATAAAAAAAAAAAAAAAAAAACGCGCCGCTGCCATTAGGATTCAGTTATTCGTAGCGAACGCACGTATCCTGGAGACTATTATCATCTATGTATGGAAACGCAACGCAAATACCAACTTGCGAAAGTCCAAGCAGCAACAATAAACGCTGAAATTTTGAGCTATGTTCCGGGGGATTATGTTGAGTAAATCTCCATCCAACAGAGCCATGGAAGAAGGAAAATCTACAAGCTACCCAGTAGAATTTTTAGAATCCCTCAATGCTCCTGGACTACCAGCAAATAAAATAAAATTAAAAGTAGGCGTACCCATAATGCTTCTTAGAAATTTAAGTCCCCCAAAACTTTGCAATGGCACCAGGTTAAAAGTGACCAATTTACAACGAAATCTGATAGAAGCAGAGATTTTAACAGGGTGGGGAAAAGGTGAAAATGTTTTCATTCCTCGGATTCCTCTCATTCCAAACAATTTTCCATTTATGTACTTTTAAACGAGTCCAGTTTCCAGTCAGCCTATGTTTTGCGATGATAATTAATAAAGCCCAAGGTCAGACACTGAAAGTTGTGGGTGTAGATCTAATTATCTGCTGTTTCTCGCACGGTCAGTTGTATTGTAGGTACGTGGCTCTGTCACGGGTTAGCAATCCTAGGAGCGTGTATGCTTTCATCCCTCCCCGATGGCCATACGTCAAATATCGTATACAGAGAAGCATTACTGTGAAGTAAATTTTAGCTACCCAAACGACAGTATATGTAATTCAAAATACGCTGCCCGAAAAGTCACTATTCCACGTGGACGAAGTCGCGGGCACAGCTAGTCCCTAATAAATAAAAATTAACATACCTAACTGACGAAATCTAGGTATATTGTACCCACCTGCGTACCCCTCAGAGCATATAGGCGTGATGATACGTCATTATGTTGTATAAACAATAAACATCCAAGCGATTCCAGCAATCACAACAGATTTGCCGTTTATTTTTGAAGAGTTCCGTTGTATATCTCCGAAGATCAGCACCAGATCTTCACCAAATTAAAATGGGACCACCTCAGGAGTATACTCTTTCAAATAAAAAAAGAATTTTGAGAATCGGTCCACAAATAGGGGAGAAATCAGGTAACATACATAAAAAAAAAAAAAAAAAAAAAAATACATACACACGAACATAGAACCTCCTCCTTTTTTGAAAGTCGGTTAAAAATGAATAGGGGTTTACTAAAATCATTTTTTGATTAAGTCAATAATTTCGGAAATAATCGCTCCAAAAGTAAAAAACAATGTGTCCCCCCCTCCTCTAACTTTTGAACCATAAGTTTAGAAAATATGAAAAAAATCTGAAAAGTATTTTGTAGAAAAAATATTTTGAACTTGAATGAAGTTTTTGTACAAAAAAACAAAAAATTGTGCAAAATCATTTCTGGACTAAGTTTGTAGTATAATCGTATATGCAAGCACTTTTGAACACTTATTGTGACGGACGGGAAACTACGGAACACCACTGAGCATGGCCCGACACGCTCTGGGCCGGTTTTTTTGCTTAATTTTTATTAATCTGGAATGTAAACTTTTCTTAATTATTTTGTTTGAGTATACCTATATGTTTTATGTGTATGTACCTATTAGTGAATCTATCCTTTGTTGGAGATTCTCCTAAATAAAGAATTGTCAGGACAAGGTTAATAAAAAAAAAAAATAGGAATTTCAATTTAATGAAATAGAATTTTGTTTTATTATGAAATCTAACTCCAAAAAAATTGATGCAACCATGCGAAGCCGGGGCATGCCGCTAGTTTTACAATAAAATCCCATGTTTTGACTTTAGGAATGTTATCAGAACAGGATATTAGTTCGTTATTACGTAAATACGCGATAAAAAATAATTGGTATGAATTAATTAGAGGAAAAATTCAAATAATTACGTAAATAACTGTTGGAGTAATTAATATTAATTATATTTGTTCCCTTTTTGTTTTTAATCTGTTTTTATTAACGCTGTCGCCATGTTGTAGCGGCAATATGGCGTAATGGCGGGATAATTATAGAAAATAAAAATAATTTCGTAACGTTTGTAATAATGATTGATTATGACAGTTAATTAGTTGTTTGTTATCCTTTGTCTACAATGACATGAAAAGTAATTTGTATTAAGTTTTAGTAATATTACTAAAACTTAATACAAATTACTTTTCATGATTCAGAATTATTAAACTATTTAGCAGCCCGGAGTCTGGATAAGTGCCCGATTGATGGCAATAGGCTCGCCCCCTATTACATGGGACTCAAACATAACTGGCGAAATGTGGGTGTACTACCAGATACACCTCTGCCTAGCCCTTCGGGGATTACAGGCGTGACGTTATGTGTTATGTGTGTAAACTATTTAGTTCAAAAACTTTAGTAAATATGTACCTACCTACTTAAGTACAAATTGAAAAAAAATACAAAATTATTAATTTGTAGGTTGAACTACGTTAAAGTACACACAATACATAATTAAAGTCGAAGCAGCAATAACCCAATGGTTAAGGTGTGGCGATCGAGAGTTCCTGAGTTCAAGCCCCACTCATTACACTATTTATTTATTATTTATTTATTTATTAAAACTTTATGCACAAGTAAAAAAAACTGTACAAAGGCGGACTTAATGCCTTAGGCATTTTCTACCAGTCTACCTTAAGGTGGTGCAGAGACAGAACATGGTAGGTGCAACAGGGTAAAGAATTGAGGACAAAAAAGAATAAAAAGTTACACATAAAAATAAATAAACAGATACAAACATACTTATAACAAAATAATAGGTAGTCAAGAGAGATAAAAATACGTTAATAGAGAAAAACTAGACCACACCACTAACCACCACCACCACCACCACTATTGACGTGAACCTAATCTAGACCCAAGCATATTCAGCTTAGTTGGAGGGATTAACAAGACTACTTCCTCTAGTAAAGTCGTGGGATCGATTCTCACTCGAGACATAACACTCCGGCAGAGCAGTCAGGATCACTAATTACTGGACCATCGGGCCAGCAACATGTATGTGTCAGCTATGTTTGTTGAAATAGGGTATTTGTAGAAGCTAAAAAGATTTTGGACTACCTCGTTGGTCTAGTGGTCGCAAGCGCTACTGCTGAGCATGATGTCCCGGGTTCGATTCCCAGGTCGAGCAGTGTTATTGAGTTTTTCTATCTGGAAGTTCTCAGTAGCAGCCCGGAGTCTGGATTTGTGCCCGATTGATGGCCTATTACATGGGACTTAAACATAACTGGCGAAATGTGGGTGTGCTACCAGGTACACCTCTGCCTAGCTTTTGGGGGATTACAGGCGTGACGTTATGTTATGTTATGTAAAAAGATTTCACGGCAAGCACTCAATTAAATGCTCAACAAATTTATGTCATTGCCAAAAGATAGTAGAAACCCTAATTACAACTGCCATTCCTTTTCCCAACACAATTGGGGTCGGCTTAACAGCAAGTCTCACTTGACGCAGCTGAATACCAGTATTTTACATGGAGCGACTGCTTTACTGACCTCCACAACCCAGTAACTGGGTAACACGGTACCCTTCGGTAAGACTGGTAGATGTCAAAGATTCTGACTATCTTATGTAACGACTGTCAAATTTACAAATGACAGCCGGGACCAACAGCTTAACGTGCTTTCCGAGGCACGGAGGAGTCTCGATAGCTGGTCACCGATCCTCGAACCGACCTCGGCAAGCGTTGCTTAACCTCGATCGACCGAACTGTGTGGCTGTTACTTTGCCACGGACCCCTCGAGGATTGGCTCGAATTTTAGAAGTATATGTAAATCATCTGTGTTAGTTAAGTTTGTCTAAGTAAATGCTTAGAAACATTTATCAATATCTCATGCAAGTCTACATAAATTGGGTTAAGTTAGTAACTTATTTCTATACTATATCGAGACACGAAAAGCAGTTTTGTCGTCAATTATTGACAGAAATTTTATGGCATTGCGAACTTATTACTATTACAAACATACAGAAATTTACTGGCCTGTTGGTCTAGTAGTTAGTGACCCTGACTGCTATGCCGGAGGTCGTGGGTTGGATTCCCACCCAGGAAAAATGTTTGTGTGTTGTGCACGATAATTTGTTCTGTGTCTGGGTGTGATTTATCTATAATATGTGTGTATTTAGAAATATATAAGTATGTTTATCAGCTGTTTAGTACCCATAACACAAGCTCTGAAGCTTAGCTTGGGACTAAATGGCGTTGTGTGAAATTTGTGGAATATTATTATTATAAATAAACTCACGCCTTTTCCCAATGGTGGTAGGCAGAAGCTACAGAGCGCCATTTCTTACATACTTCTTTGCTTCGTTTACGGTCATACACACACGCCGATTGCGAGTACTACAAATCTTATCTTTCTGAAGAACCTCACTTGTAAGGTCTGTGTGTTTCCTTCTAGGGCGTCCCTTCCCGGCGTTTCCTTTAGTTTTCTATTCATGAAATAGGTATTTCCCCAATGTTACCATCGTTATAAAAAGAAAAACAAAACGGCTTTTGTATTAGAAATTTTAATGTGCTTTCGACCAGTAAGTCTTTTAAAAAACTTAAAAAAGCCGCCTAAATCAGTAACACAATAAATTAGTTTCACAGTAAAAAAGCTTTTCACTTAACTCTTTTAAGAGATCAAAAAGGGCTATTATTAAAAAGCCCTTTCTATCGGAAATAAAATAGAAAGTTCCCAAAATAAAGTCAATAAAGAAACCCTACTTATACGTGTTGTATCGAGTCAAATGCGATGATCATTCGTTTAAACACATTATGTCGGGGCTATTATAGGAAACTTTGGCACCCCTATACAATCGAGTGGTTTAGGGTTGTCGGTATTTGATTATGGAACATGATCGGTTTAGAAAGTTGGCGGACGTAATCGAAATCAAGTTCAGTTTCAAGTTCCGAGTTGAGCTCACGATTACTGACAAATGCTTGCACTGACTGATATGGTCCGCTCATTCTGTGTGGTTCTTTCTTCAAAAGACCATTTCAGTCACTAATCTGCATGGATCTTACCAAGATAATGTCTGGACTTTAAAAGAGACTATGACCTCTGAGTTTTTTCGGTGTTTCTTCTCAGAGTAGTCAAATAGTGAAACTCCGATCTCAACTTACAGTGCAGTGCTGTGAAAATCGCCCCGTGAGAATGTAGGTGAAGTGAAGGCGAATTGAGCTGTTATTCCATACTAATGCTAGGCATTGACAGTTCACTTTACCCTGGTTTTCACTTGGTGACTGTTACTGCATGATCTGGCAGACCTGCAGGGATATTATCTCTTCATTACCAGTGACTAACTGGCGCCCCATTGCACACGGATCTTTAATGACAATTGAGAATTTACAATAATATAGACTATCAGACGGGGTACCGTGCGCTTCGTCACATCTCTGAGAGTGCGCATGACGTCATTCTAGAAACACCCTGATGATAGCCAATACAAAACTAGTTGTTGACAGTTAATTGACAACATTTCAAAATGGACATGACCCTAAAACAAAAATACCGTTTCTTTATTTTTGTATGCTGAGTTCAAATATATTTTTATTTTTTTTTTATTGCTTAGTTTCTGAGAAAAAAAAACTCAAAAACATGCGATGACGTCACTTATACGGTGGAATGAGGTAGTTACCTATGCGTAAGCGAGCTAATTTTTAAGATAAAACCATAATGTCAAACATGACATATTTTATGTCAAACATGACTTAACTTATGTCGAACAAGACATATCTAATGTCATTTTTGACGTTTCACAGTAAAGCAAAGGATGTATCGCCATTCCACCGTATGAATGACGTCAATTGGCGCTTACGTCTTATTACAATGCACCAAATTTCAAAGTTAAAATTATGAATGAAAAGTACATAATTTCGAAAATCCAAAAAATATGGGTCCTCTATATTAGGATTTACTTTTATATAACGTAATAACACATGCAGGGTAAAATTTTGAAATGTTGTCAATTGTGGCCTGTGCAAAGATTTGTATCCACCAAAGAAGCGTTAATTCAATCGATATTTCTGCCAGCCCTATTTTCTAGTACGGCCCGCAGTACACTGATTGTGTAATATAAACTATCACATAAATAACTAGGGTTGCGCGACAAATGCACACTCAATGATTCGACAATTAAATTGTGAATTTATTGAATAAATTGTTTTCAATGCATTTCGGTTCACTGTGTGTGATAGGGTTGCCAGTTTCAAATATTAATAGACACTATTGTACATAGCGCAGCGTAATTTATTGTTTCGTGCAAATGTCGTAGCATTATGCAGAGCTAGTAGTATTTTAGCTAGTAGTAGTAGTATTTTTTTTTCTGTTGTCATCACAAGGTATTGTTTTAAACTAACTGTAGTTTTTATTCCTGTGTATCCCAAATAAATTTTCTTTTTTCTTTCTTTTTGTGTTATACTGTGTTTAATGTATAATAATTGTATAGTAACAAATCCATAGCATTATATATTAGGTACTTTGCAACATAATTTGTTTCTTTTGCAATTGCATAGGTATCTATTAGCTAACCAAGACAATAGGATAGTTTTTTTCCTTAAAACTTAGATCTTGCGTTGTCAGTCAAATATTTGCGTGTGACGTCAGTATATCTGACAGTTAAGTAAATATTTTACGAATTGACGACATTTTTGGCACAGCGGCTGAGATTTGTATGGCTTAAAAAAAGTTGTTCCGGGTTATCTATGTGAGTTTAAATGTTTGGAAACACACCCACGACATAGTACAAATTTCTAACTTGGGGCAACATTAAAAAAAATGAAAGAAAAGAATATTCTCTAAAAAGTTCTTCCTACATAATATTTAAAATGACAGCACTGGCTTACCACACTGGTAACAAAATCGTTTGCTCTATAACTTAACTTGTACTACACAAAGACCCATATTGCACCGTGTAATCCGATCCGTCATGGCCGGTTTAGTGGTGAGCATATGTAAATATGTGTAACCCAACATATTTTAATAAAGCACCCTCATAGCCTCGTGTTCGACTCCCCGTTTAGTTAGTTATTAAATACGATATTTTTCCATATCATTGTGCGGGAATGGCGATTGGGGAGATTCGGTGCAACTGTTATGTGAGAATGAAGAATTCATTAATTTTACTATTGTAAACAAATACCTACTTCGTTTGCAACTTCGTTTATGTGTATAATTTATTATTTTAATGGATGTTTAGGTACGAAATGCTCGCAGACAAAAGCCACAACCCTCCCTTAGTTTTTAAAATTTAAAATAGCATATTGACACTTAGAAGTAATGTGGCTTTTTATTATTAAAAAAAAAATCAAACTCGGCTTAGTAGGTCAAGAGTGACTCTAGAGATTACCTCTTACACCGTCAGAAACTTAGAAATTTGACCTCTTTGTAATAATTATTAGTATAGACAATTGTAAGTACATTTAATGCCATTGGTATCTATTTCGTGCCAGTCAACCTTTGGGTGATGCAGAGATAAGTAGTAGTAGATGTAATTCTGAAAGAAATAAGCAAAGAGAAAAAGTATGTTTTGTTTATAGGTAGGTATGTGTACTTCTATAAATAATGAACCATTGCTCCACATTAGCATTTTCTTCTGTATGATTCCTAACGTTTAATCTTACATTATACTGTCTATAAATAGTTAGACTGCGAACTGCCTGTACGCAATGCAAATATTTGTTAAAAATAAATATAAATATTCCACAAGATTTTCACACAACGCCATCTAGTCCCAAGCTAAGCTAAGAGCTTGTGTTATGGGTATTAAACAGCTGATAAAAAACATGCATATTATAGATAAATAACACCCAGACACAGAACAAATGATCGTGCTCATCACACAAACATTTGTCCGGGTTGGGAATCGAACCCACGACCTCCGGCATAGCAGTCAGGGTCACTAACTACTAGACCAACAGGCCAGTCAAAAATACGCTGAAATAAATTAAAATGACCTACTACCAACCTCATGCATATAGATTTGGCACCATCTCACAAGCCGTCTCTCCGCAACCTCGCACGCTCTTTGGTAAAATCAAAAAGCGCGCGCTTCCCCGGTTTCCTGTAACACATTTCCGTTCCATTTTACGAAATCTTTTACACAAAGTATTCAGCCACCGATAGGAAAGATATTACATACAGGGAAAACCGTAACTATGTTTAGAATTCTAAAACATGAGCAAAATAACCATTAAAATATCAAATCTTCAAGCTAACTTCCTGTTTTTTTCCTTTCTCTTGACGTCAATTGCAATCACACAATTACCCAAAGTTATTTTGTTGTCAAATTCTGATAACATTAATTAACCACTACTAAGTATAGTAGCAGGATATCCTTGTAGACTATAAATTTGTGGTCAATTAAAATATGCACAAAATTGTCCAGGAAAACTATTGTAAAACTATCAGCTAATTTGGTTTAAGATTAATTTATTACGTAACTTTGCTAAATTATTTCTAAATAGCAGACATCATACGGTTTCACCCGTATAGTTCCCATTCCCGTGGGAATACAGGGATCAAAAGTAACCCATGTCACCCGGGGATAGTGTAGCTTTCCGACTGAGAAAGAATTTTTCAAATCGATCCAGCCGGTCGATTTAGTAAAAGTCACGCCGTGAAAACTTGAGTGAAGTGACCTGTCAATGCCTAGCATTAGTATGCAATGACAGCTCAATTCACCCTCACTACGCCTACAGATTCACGCGGTGATTTGACCAGAATCGTACTTCTGCTGTTTCGGAGCCAACAAACAATCTAATCCTTCATCTTTATAAAATTAGTGTAGATTTATATCTCATAATCTAGGTTGAGCTTGAAGCTAAATAATAACAGCCTCACGCGACGATCGAAGGTTCAGCTTCGTTTGACAAGGTTAGTCCGTGGCAAAGAGATTTAAAAGACTATAGAGCGGGCATGTCAAGGAAATTTCATAGAAAAACTTTGATCCCATGTCTCAGTAACGCCATCTAGAATAATATATAAATATTAGTACGTCATCTTTCGCTCACGTTCGCGTGATCTCTCTCAAGCATGCCCCGCCTCCAATAGCTGTTTTCGTTATTTAAGTTTAACTAAATTTAAAAAATGAACTTCGTTTTTTTTACTTTTGACTACGCAATTAAAATCAGTAACAGGTACGGATACAGCCCAATTTTTTTTGTACTATTTTAAAAATAGGGGTGTATTATCACCGAGTAAGTCGAAGGAATGTCATAGTAAAAGGAAAAAGTACAATAGTCACACGGCTGAAGTCGCGTGCGTAATGCTAGTGATATAATAATTTTGATGTAAACTAAAACACTTTTTGATGTAACACTTAAATGCTATCATTTTGTTTTTTACTTTGTAATTTTTGTTTTTGCAAAAATATAAGCACACATAAAAAAATGGTTAGGCACTCTCGTATAACACCATCCTCCACTGAGGCGGATAACACCAAAAGCTTAACTGGGTTTAACGGAGTCAGAGCACACAATAAACACAGCTCCCTCGTTTAAATTCATTAATGCATTTGTCATAAAACTCATATCGTTATTTCGTTATATATGAAGGGTGAGCGCCACAGTGATTTTTTCTTAATTTCCGTCACCCGATTTATTCCGGGAACGAAATTTGATTTCGGAAGATAAGTCTGTATGGTATAAATTGGCGCGGGGTTCTGTTTGCCTCAATGTATTTTGGGTGGCAACGCTTTCTTAACCGACTTACGAAAAAGGAGGAGGTTCTCAATATGTGTGTTACCTCATAACTCCGTTTCGTTTATGGACCGATTGAAAAAATCTTTATTTGTTTGTGAGGATATATCTACTTCCCGTGCAGTTTCAATCGAATTTCATCGAAATCTATTCAGGAGTTTGGTTGTGATATCAAACTAATGGAAAATACAAAATCATGTAGATACATACAAAGTCGGTAGCCAGTAATTAATGAAATAAAAAAAGCAAATCCGCAGACTTCCGAAACTGGAGTTATTTTTACACCTGCTTTTTTTTTAAGTCAGTAGTATTTTTTTTTTATAAAGACATTTTGACTAGAATTTTTCGAAAATAAAACGTAAAGTGTTGAAGACTGCCCATGAAATGTTAACAAAAATAACTTTTTCCCTTATATTCAATTTGAACCGAACAGTTGCTTAAGTTCTCTAATAGCTCCACTCTTAAATCTATTATCGCACAATCTACAAATCATTAATAACGGGTTATGAATGACCGCTTAAAATTCTATAGGACACCCAAACATCTGACGATCGTAGAGAAATGCGTGCAACACATGCGCCCGCGGTCTTTTCAACGCTTCCAAAATCATTTATCATGCATTCTATCTCTGTCTATCATTAATCATTGAAATAAGACTTAAAGAGATAGAAAATGAAGTGATGGCACGTCACAAGAGTAAATACGATACGGCTAATGATACAATTAATGATTAATTGTGTTTCGAATTTTTATAGTCCGTGAATGGAACGTGAATAGCGAATCCTTTAACGAATTTCGTATCGATAACGTTGAAATTAGCTCGAATTCTGTGGCGTCGGCTCGTCTGATACTCTATAATGACGGGTACGGGTATTTTAAAAACGTTTAACGCGAATAATGACGTTGTAAAATTCATTGAAGTATTAAGGGTTGAGTTTCGTCTCTAGAGAGTCTTACCATTCATAATTTCACACCATTTTTGTGACAATTATAGTACAGTTTACGTCTTGTTTAGAATACATTTGTAAGTACAGTAAGAATTTCTCAGAAGTTATTCCAGTGGAGTTAGAATCAAATACTTTAAGCATTTGAAATAACTTTGACTAAATTGTCTTTTTTGTGACCATTATCGTATTCAAAATTAATGATTTATCCCATTACTTTTAACGGCTTAATAGTATTGTAATAAAGTAAAAATATAACAGACACAGTCGAATGAATGATGGCTAGATTTTATTCCCGGAAAAGAATAAAAAAGCTCCTATAGCAGTGATAACATTCTTAATAAATTAGGATTAAGAGTGAACATACAATCATAGGTTAGGCTTTTAAGAACAGTCGTAGGTGGTCTTAACAAAACGAGTATAGCACGCATCACAACATCAACCTTCAAAACGTAAATAAACTTCGTAAAATGCCATCTATCGGTATAAAAATGGAAATAAATCTACAAGAATCCCATTAAAAATTACCCAATATATTTAAAAAAGTCAGAAGCATGAATGGACAGTACGAACGTGAATGGCGCATCATTAAAATCAAATCCTATAACAAATGTACACTGAAGTTGCTTTGTTACGCGTTTTACTGGTTTGGATGTTATTTGTAATAAATTATAGAATAATTCGTAAGTACCAACAAATAAATCCTTAATAAGGTGTCGTTAAACTTTATTATTTAGTAACTGACTCCACTTAGGGCTATTGTTGAGATTTTTTTTTATTTTTGTACGCATCTGTTGTTGTGGTGTAGTATATGTGGGGATTGCAGACAATAGTTGTGGTTGTATAGAAAGTAACAATAAAAAGGGACGTTGGAACTTTGGAAGAATCAGGCAGGTTGTGAGGAGGTTCCCCACTCTAAATTCAAAACAGCTGTTAAACTAGGTCTTATTAGCTCGCTGTGGGCGGAGAACTATTTTCATATGTTTTCTGTTCAAACATTTTTCTTATTATTTTATTTTTTTATAAATCATGGTTAGAAAATTACGGAGAGGTTTCCAAATATAAGTACGACAGTTACTTCAAAAGAGTGTTCAATTGATTTTTGCAATTGTAACTAGCCTTGGCTTTATCATAATCAAAAACTAGCCATTCAACTTGAACAATTGCTTAATTAAATCGCGTGAAGGACTCATGTTTTGAACTTCTATCGTGCACATGATACCTTCACGTGATCGTATACCCCAAATTAAGCTTAATTTCCTGCTTATAAAAGTGTGTGACCATTTATTATAATTTAATAATTTTCCTATAGGAAACACGTTACTTTCATTACCATAATGTAAACCCATATATTTACGTATCAAAATAATTTCATCACAGACAATAAATAACAATACTTCTGTAGTATTATTTTTTGAATAAAAGTAAGAATGCCGTAAGGCTAAAATTTATTGGGTCGCTCATCTAAATAACCATCATATCTGTATACCTACATTATTGGCAAGTAAATTAATTCTATTTCTAAAGAAAAATGTTTATATTCGACAGATGACGTCCATCCCTCAAGCAAACAGACAAAACAAACTTTTAATTTTAATGCATCTGAAAGCCTTGCATATACAACAGATGGTGACAATATTTAATAGTTTATAGAGCATCAGGCATTGTGCTACCGTAGAGTCGAGCTAGTTTATTATTTGAGGCTCGGCCCAGCCAGTGGATGTCAAACTTACCCTGGATTGTACGACAATGTTTGAGTATCGCTGGCGTCCGTAGTCCGCGGTTTATTGATAATTCTAGTGATATAAATTTCAATGTTTATGGTTAGGAAAAGTTTTCGTTGTTTAGATGTCGATTAATTTTGGACGATGTTTCTATCAGGGTTTCTGTTGAGACCAATGTGATTAATTAAGGTTTTAAGTCGAAATAATGTGATGCGAGTTCTACACTGTTGTAGAAAAGCATAGTATGCAGAACCTCATTCTTTTGAAATACTTTACATACATGATAAAATTTTATGCAGTGCGCAAATTTTCACAGGATATGTTACTCGTGAATATGATCAACTTTTACTTTAGGACGAATGACGATACGAATTTTGAATACGACAAAAAAACGGGTTTCGTTGATAAATTCTATACCTACTCGACAACAATGTATGAAACAGCAGATATTTTTTTATATTTCAGAATTCATCCCATTGTGAAATTTGTTCATATTCTTGACTCTTTCGTCGTGTAAAAAAATGCGCATTGCATAAAAAGTTATCCAGTACCTATCAATAAAATTTAAGTGTTGTTGGTAATGTCAAAATATCAATATTTTACTTTATGTATGTGTGTGAACGTTTACTTACGTTACTTAATTAATAAAAAACAAAAAATCACTCTTTGATATTTTTGTCTGTCTGTCTGTTTAAGCTTTACTACTACATGTGTCTTCTTTTTTATTAATACACCAACTATGGGTGAAACTGTTGAGTCAAAACAATACTTCACACACCTGCCACATCCACCTTCTTCATTCTGTCATCCTTTTCACATTTTGACTATCAAATATTTTTTACTCGCTTTTTGTTTGTTCTTGTTTTCCCATTTTTAATTAGCATTAGGATTAAATTGTTCATTTCATAAGTTTGTTGCATCTTAGACTCAAGTGTTTTAAACCAAACATATTAAAAAATTTCTCGCCATAAATATAGCAGTACTTACAGATTTATCTGAAAATTTAAAATCTTTCATATATTGTTTGCTGTGTAATCGTGTTTTACAATAAAATAGAATTATTCTATTCCATTCTATTGTATACATATTAATGTCTACATACCCGTGTTATTTTACAAATAAATAAAGCTTTATCTCTGCATTGTAGAGTTTACTTTAGCCAAAAATAATAACGTTGATTTCTTTATTCGAAGTGAACGCATAGATACGTAATTTGACTATTTTACACAACATTGAACTCGATTTATGGGCGCCAAAAATTAACACTGGGCAATAAATTAAAAATAGCCGATAAAAAATGCGGTCTCCTAAAACTGAACCCTAATTATGAAAATGTGTTCCGTCGCTAATCACCCGACGCTGTAGCTTGACACCTTCCGCAAATTTATACAAAAAGAAAAAAAGCTAGGTCTGTACAAAAAAGAGAAAAACGTACTTATACGAGTGATACAATACAAATTATGCAAGAAAAAAGGGAATTGGCTTTCTTCAATAAAAATACTTTTAAAATTGTGATAGATTATTTGTTTACATAATAGATACTCCCTTCTAGATATTTCCTTACTAAGTCGCAATACAAAAAACGACACATTGCACAAGTTGTTGGAATTATGTTCACTAACGACTGTCCCATATATCTATTACGGTTTTAAGAGTGGTTTCATAGAAAAAAACCTTACAGAATCAGATTAAAAAATAAACTCAGTATCAAGTTAATTTCTCAACAATTTCTGTCAATTCAGTAGTAAGGAATTTGGATAAAGCTAAATAAAACAGTGAAACCATTTTCAAACTAATATACAGACGCCCTATACAAACCTAAACTATCGACTATTTCTCAATCAAGTCTCATAATGCTTACAATAAAAGTTTACAAAAAAATTGCTTGTTGTTGCTCCACTGCAGGGCAAAGGCCTCTACTCACACGGAGAAAGCACGAGCAATAATCACCAGGTTTCCTCACGATATTTTCCGTCACCAAAATCAGTAAGTAATGTCTAAGATAAACTTAGAAAGTAAGATAATGAACTGAAAAAATAAAAAAAATGTTCAAAAAAAAATGTTCAAAAAAAAAAAAAAAATTAAAATGATCTCATGAAGCAAGGCTTCCTCGCTCCAACCCTTTCGCTGTGACCTACAGGGTCCATAATGATCTCATTAATATTCTTTATTTATTTATTTATCAGGTTTAGTTATTGGTTTTTTTGTTTTTTTTTTAGTGTTTGTATGATATACCTATAACTGTTTATTTATTTATTTAATACTTCAAGCACACTAATGTACAGAGGCGGACTTAATGCCATAGGCATTTTCTACCAGTCAATCTTTAGGTGATGCAGGGAAAAACAGTGGTAGGTGCAATTAAAAAAGAAAATAAAAGGAATCAAAGAATACTACTACATATACACCTAAGAATACATATGGAAAGCAATAAAGATGCTTAATGAGTACGAGTATTGAGTATTGAAAGAGTCACATTAAATACCTACTTGCCTGGATTGGAACCTCCACCTACATGAGAAGTGGTCACAACAGCTTAGTAGGAACTCATCATCTGCTAAGCCTTTCCTCAACTTTGTTAGGGGGGGGGCTTCCAGAATAACCAGAGGCAGCTGAATACTGTGTTTCACATGGAGGGACACCCTGTCTCACCTCTGGGTAACACGATATCCCCTGGGTTAAACTGGTTGTCAAGCTTTCAGGCTTCTGACTACCAGTAACGACTGTGAAAAATCTACAAATGGCGGCTGGGACCAACGGCTTAACGTGTTAAGCGAGGCACGGAGGAATCTTAGTATGTGATGAATGATCAGTCATCCACGGACTAACCTTGTCAGGCGTAGCTTTACCCGTGCGGCTATTATTATTAGCCACAAGCTTTTCAACTAAATAACAACTGAAACTTTAAATAAAAAGTTAAAAGAATTTGAAACAATAATAATTAACAACCTCCGTAACAAGCGAACAACAAAATCCAAAATTCTTCTGATCAATTTAGGAGACAGACGCGAAAAAACATGGCGCCACATGTCACAGGTCAGTGCCAACGCCCCTCGACCCTCAGGAGTCAATAAAACCGCCTTAATGAACCATGGCTAGGCCACATCCTGCTCTACTTAATAAATACCATATTTCGAAGATATATTTCTTTCGGGATTATGTTTGAAGTTTTAGTGCGATAAGAAGCGGCTAGTTTTAAAATAAACTTAACGTGGTGTGAAAATTTTCTTGTTTTTTATTTGCAATTTGCGTTCAATGTTAGGTTAGGTTGTTGTAACAAAATTTTCATCCGAATTATATTCCACATATTCCACAACTTTTTCACACAACGCCATTTAGTCCCAAGTTAAGCTTGAGAGCTTGTGTTAGCTGATAAATCTATACTAATCTATACTAATATTATAAAGAGGTAAAATTTGTAAGTTTGTAAGTTTGTATGTAGGGGGTAATCTTCGGAACTAATGATCCACACTGGTGGAAAGCTACACTATTCCCGGTGGACGTAGGCTACTTTTTATCCCCGTATCCCCACGGGAACGGAAACTACGCGGGTGAAACTGCTTGACGTCTGCTAGTATACTTATATATTTCTAAATACATAAATATTAAAGATAAATTACACCCAAACACAGAACAAATGATCGTGCTCATCACACAAACATTTGTTCTGGGTGGGACAACTAGACCAACAGGCCAGTCAAAAATTAGTCCAACATTGCTATATTATGCTAATGGCGCTACTGAGATATGGGATCACAGTAATGGTGCTATGATATTTCTTCGCATGTTCCTCTCTAGTAACATAAATGCCTTTGGATGGATCAAGAAAGAAGATTTTGAATTCGGTTATTTTCCCACCTGAGACGTGAAGTTGTCATCAGCCCAAAATAAAGTAAATGCATCATGGTAACGGTAAGTCAAAGACATTCAATACTTATAGACCGGACATCACGAACAAAATTTTCGTCCGAAAAAGTGTGTCCTGCTGGATACAAGTCTATGAGTTTTTTGTAGTACGCTCCGCTGCCGCTCCAATATTCATATATTATTCTTGATGGCGTTACTGTGACATGGGATCAAAGTTTTTCTATGACATTTCCTTGACATGCCCGCTCTACAGTATTTTAAATCTCTTTGCGGTAAGTATTGGTTGGTGTATCAGGTACCTATACAAAAATACCAACATTTTCGTTTAGCTCAGAAACTTACATCCTTTGTAACCTTAATGTCTGATCCTTCATCAGACGTCATGTGTCGTAATCTGCTTGTTATAACGTAATACAGGTAAATTAAATATTTTCCCTATTTCTAAATAACATCAGTTCTTTCCTTGTCCGATATAGGTTAATTACAGCAAACCTTGAAATTTATTGTATTACAACTAGTTTTATCAAGTTTGTAGGCACGGTTACTGAGGTACAACAATTTGAGCATCTCAATATCTAATTTCAACATTTTCAACATCAAGTCTTTAATATTGAACTAGTTATCTTTTGTTTTAATTTAGATTTTCAAACCACAAATAAGTAAAATGTATTCGTCTCCACAATGTTGAATAATCAAGTTATTCAAAAGACAACACATATTCTGCCTTTCATTGTTCAAGCACAGAATGACTATTAAAACCCAGAACCAATTAGTAATAAGCACCTGAAGAAGCAGTTCAAGTTCTTGGGATAGCTAAATTTAAGCGCATTTCCATTGAAATGAAATGGTATTTATTTCTGTAAGTTGATCTTTTCACATACTTTGAAACGTCAATGAACATAATATCACAACACACATAAAGCAGAACAATACCAACGTTTCGTACATAATTTAAAAGCACCAGTATTTCCTAGCTGACAGATGCCTGAGAAGAAATAACGCCCAACACTGTTGGTCTCCGCATCACCCAAACGTTCGCCGTTATAAAAGGTCTGGCATTAAGAGTAATAAATAGGACATAATTATGACAATTATAAAGTTAAAAAAAAGTCGATAGCAATGCAGGGCCAAGTCTGGGAATGCCTTAAAAAGAAAGCGGCAGCTTTAAGTTCACCTGTCCCGACAACATGTATGCATTATTCGCTGTGGTTGCATTAGATCATCTCAAACCTCGTGAAAGGAAACTCGGTCAAGAAAATCGGCCAGCAACAGAAACTCACCACAATTACCTCACGTATGAGTAATGGGCTCGACTAGTGGACTCCCAATCGACCAGTTATCACCTATGTACAATTATAATGGTGACCGCAACAACCGCAGTCAACATTACAATTATTATCATGGGAATTTACGTAAAGTATCGTGGTAAACAAATTGTTTACCTAGGGCTGACGCCTAAGGTCTTATTTGCATAAATGGTCAGGTAACGAAAAGTTGGAAACAAAGTCAGTTGCTAAAAGATGGATGACGACAGTCACCTTTCCCGCTCTTTACCAAGTTCTAGTGCTTTTGCTGGAAAGAAGAACTGGCACAGCTCTTCAAAAGGTACATTGGCGACGACTTTTAGCATTCTGATTGTTGAGATATTAGTTTGTAAATATACCTCGCATTTTTTACTGATCCAAAAATACATAGAAAAAGACAATTATCTGATGCTCAAGTTGTAACTTCTCCTACATTTTTTGATGTAATACGGGTAATCTTGATGGGATATAAAGCTGTTCAGTTATAAGTATCTAAAGACAACTGACACATTCTTGAAAATTGACTATATTCTCTATTTCTGAACTCAACACACACAATGCCTCGGAAAGCATGCTAAGCCATCCATGTATGTATGTTTAGGCCATGCGCCTTTTCTCGTATTGGTCGTGTGGGTCTGCTAGGCTGCCATGACAACATTTATTTAGGGAAACTATTGATAATTTTCTACACCTTTATCTTGTTCTATCAAACCTCATCATAATCTTTCTCCTATAATCTTACCAGTACTGAGAACGCAGAAGCTAAATGTTATGGAAAACCCTTATTATTATGGTAGGTTAGTACGCAACCATATAATTATCTTAAGCAATCATGTCGTCATCTTTCTCTTGCCTTTATTTTAATTTCATTGTCCTGTTTTTAAGTGTTTTGTCCTGTCCGGGTTAGGGGGCCAGGAGACCTCTCCCTTCCATGTATTAGCATTTTACATTTTAAGAATCGTATGTGTCTGGTTGGGAGAAATAAATGAATTTTAATTATCATTTATTTTATAAATTTATGTAGCGCCACCGCTTGTTTTCTCCTTTCATACAAGTCTTTTCACCATCATATCAACAGTCACCTCCACCATATTATCTTCAGTTCATCTATCGTTTTTTTGGTCTCCCTCTACTCTTGTAATTCTTTACTTCTATATTCTCTTGGCTATCTTGTACTATCAGATGGATTAGACTATTATTCTGATCAATTTTGTGGTTTAAAAGAAGATGACTGTGGTAACAAAAAATTAAAAGAGTATGCTTAGATGCTTTGGTCACGTTAAGAGGGCCACTAACAAAGGGTATTTATAAGGCAGATGTAAGTAGAAATGCCAGGAGGGGACGCACTAGAAGGACATACCCAGACCTTATTGGTAATGTCCTTCAAAAAGATCAGATGCGTAGTGCTCTCAACCGGCGTGCATTTATGACGAGATCTATGAACGTAAACGCAAAAAAAAACAACCGACTTCTTAAAAAAAAACTAACAGGTGAAAAATAACTCCAGTTTCGGAAGTCTGTCGCTTTGGTGGTTTTGTTTTGTTCATTATTGGCCACCGACTTCCGAAACTGGAGTTATTTTTCACCTGTTAGTTTTTTCTTAAGAAGTCGGTTGTTTTTTTTGTAAAAAAGTTTTTATTTTGTAATTTTTAGTTTCTTTGTAAAGAAAGTCTTTCAAAACTTGAAAGAATCATTGAAATTGGATAACAATTGCTAAAGAAGTTCTATCTCTAAACATTAATCTGTACATCTCTGCCGGCCCCTTTTAAAATAGAATGGCGTAATGTTATGTTGTAGAAATACAAAATCTCAGCATAGACATCTGACTATAGCAATCGCGAATAATTTGCTGTTATGCGTTGAAGAGTTCCGTTGCATGTCTTCTTCATCAGTTTTTTTTTCACCAAATGATACTTTCTAAATGAAAATGCTTGATTTGTTACTAAAAATGTTGAAATCGGTGCGTGTGTGCCTATATTTCTTGAGGAGTTCCCTCAATTCCTCGAAGATCCCTCATCAGGTATGAGTTTTGATACAAATGGGACCAATCTGTTAGTATACCCTATCAAACAAAAAAAGAATTTTGAAAATCGGTCCATAAATGACGGAGTACTGAGGTAACAAACCCTAAGAAAAAAAAAAAAAAATACAACCGAATTGAGAACCTCCTCCTTTTTTTGAAGTCGGTTAAAAAAGTGGTAAGAATCGTCATGTTATAGTGAAAAAGTGTGAGTTTATGCGTTTTGCGTTCTTCTCCAGCGTTAATTTTAGGAACCCCTACATCAGCCTCTTAGGAATTCCGTTTAGGTTTAGGTAACGGTATATGTAGGTGATCACATTGTGCACACCGTAGCGATACAAAACATGGGATTGTACGTCTTTATTTATAACACTATTACAATCATAATGTTTAGTTGTATACTCATTAAAAACTGTGTTTTACCGAACATAATGTGAATTTCCGTTTATTATTTTTAGTATTGATATCGTTTGTTTTGCTTTATTATTTGTATTTAATTTTATTATCATCTGCATAGCTCTGTCTAAACTACACTGGCCTGCAAAAGTAAGTATCACACATTTAAAATGGGATTAAGTACTTTTTCTTTTTTTAATTGTACTGTTTTATTTTTTGAAGTTAAAAAATGACACTAATGTATTATACCTATGTCGTGGCGAACAATATTCAGAAACGACAAGTTGTGAAGTGGATTACATTAGTACAGAGTCTATGGTAAACGCCGTGACGTCAGCTGTCATTGCAAATGACGCGAACGATGTCACGTGGATGGAGTCGCGTTGGGAAGTGGAAGCTAGGCAGAGCTTAGTTGAACTTGAGACACCAACGAAGACACTACTAGTCCAGTGCGAAACTGTTTGTTTACCTATCTGAGTTATGTTTTGTGATTACTTTTATTGATGCGAGGTTATTAGGTACTGCAATAAAGATTGTTATTCAGCTATATACCTGGTACCACGAAACCCTTGATGTCGGCCCATACCGCTCAGCCATCGCTGACGCCGACACATAGGTAGTTTCAAAGAAAGCTGATAAAATTTGGTGTAAAAGTTATCGTTTGTTTTAAACTGTAATGTATGGTTTTATAAAAATATGTTTTAAAGTGTAGTACTTAGTTTTTTTGGTCTGTGTATGTGGGGTCCGACTTCCAGTGTAACTATGAAGCTGACTGCCTGTCTTAGATGAAGCGACTTCCAAATCTGACCTCTACAACCCAGCGAATGGGTAACTGGTTACCCAGGTACTGGGTACTGGGTACTGGTTGTTTTTACCACCTTAGAACTTCCTTAAGTTCTTTTTTACCACCGTATTGCTTAAATCGTAGATATGAGGTAGGTGTTAATTACTGTTATCGAAACTCTATAATTGACTTTGAATAACTGCAATGTTCTTCCTGAAAAAAAATAAACTAACAACCAATTAGGCACCGGGTGGCAATTAGTAAACTAACGATACAGTATAATACTTACCACTAATTATTATACTTTTTCCTTAACAACATTATTAGGGAAAGTTTACACAATTCAATAGCTGCCCAATTTCACTAACACACTGCAATTTTATAATATAAACACGAATAAACCAACAACCTGTTGAGGTCGACCGGTGGATGGGTGACCATTTAATTTTATAATATAAACACGAATAAACCAACAACCTGTTGAGGTCGACCGGTGGATGGGTGACCATTTAATATACCAAAACGCCTCCGTGCAGAGCAGTGGTGGCCCAGTGGTGGCGACACCGACTTACGAACAGTAAGTCGTGGATTCGAACCTAGGCAGGCGCATTATTTTGACTGGCCTGTTGGTCTAGTAGTTAGTGACCCTGACTGCTATGCCGTAGGTTGTGGGTTCGATTCCCACCCAGGACAAATGTTTGTGTGATGAGCACGATCATTTATTCTGTGTCTGGGTAATTTATCTATAATATGTATGTATTTACAAATATATAAGTATGTTTATCAGCTGTTTAGTACCCATAACACAAGCTCTTAGCTTAGCTTGGGACTAGATGGCGTTGTGTGAAAAAGTTGTGGAATATTTATATTTATTTATTTATTATTTATTTATTTTGTGTAATTTATTTAATCACCACTGCTCTTAAAAACGGTGAAGGAAAACATCGTTAGGAAACCGGCATGTCCTAGAACCAAAAATTTGAAGACATGTGACATCTACCAATTCGCACTGGGCCCGCGTGGTAGATTATGGCCCATACGCAAAATACGCGCTTTGACGTGGAGTTACGGATACCAGCCCGGTATCTTTAACGCCTCCGTGCCTCAGAAAGCACGTTAAACTATTGGCCTTGATTATTGTGTTATCTTTGACAGTCGTTAACAGTAGTCGGAACATCGAAAGCCGACAACAGTTTAACGAAGGCGTATCGTTTTACCCAGTAACTGTGGAGGTCTGGGTTATTCAGCTGCATCCGGTTAAACTGGAAGCCGACTTGAAATTATGAGTTAAACAAATCTTCTGTTATCTAACGTCATTTATTGGGTGATGCGAAATTTTAGTGGGTTATTTAATTTTTCACTTCAGAAGCTCAAATATGTAGGTTCTGCTGCCTGAAATCAGTGAGAAAAATGCGATTTTGCTCACTGATTTCAGGTAGCAACACCAGTGTGAGAGTGAGACAACCAGAGTGAGACAAAGTAACTTTTTAATTTTTGTATCAGAAAGCCGCGAATAAGTATCCTATTCAGCCTTGGGTTAATCATACAATTAGAAACATTCAATATATCTCTTTCCCTCCATCAGAAAGAGAGAGAGAGAGACAAAGACCAGCCCTTTCGAGGTTCCGATTTTGAATTCGACCTCAAACACGTTCGGAATTTCAAAATAACTAAAGAAATTTTGCAAAAAGATAATTATGTCTTTTAATGTAATTTATTGGATTATTTACTTATTGTTATATTTAAACGGAAATAAGTATTTACTGCAAACAAAACTGATATTTAACCAGTAAATATTTATTTCTAGTTCCAAAAAGTGTTCTCGCTGCAGAAGTGAGAAGTTATGTATGTTATACGAGGGCAAAGTTTTTTGCATCTCGTGCGTTTGAATCCCTCTCCACACTCAAGATTAAACTGTAGATTTACTCGCTACGCTCGTGATTCAATCGTTGAATCCTTCGCTTGCTCAGTATAAAATCAGCACTCGCAGCAAAGTTGACTATGCTCTCTTAAATTTTTACACAAATAACTATTGTCAGGTACAGGTATAACGTTATATTTGTACCAGTTAAACTAAAGGGTACCTATAGTGTTATCCAGTTACTGAGTTGTGGAGGTCGAACAGGCAGTCCCTTCATGTAAAATAATGCTTAGCTGCATCCGCTTAAACTGGAACCCGACCCCAACATAGTTGGGTAAAAGCTAGGCAGATGATGACGGGTTAAACCTTAATGTTATCGTAGGTACCTTAAATTCCATTTTCAGTTCCGCATAATACTTTATCTTATACAACTCTTACCGCCGCATTCCAACAACCAATTACCGAATGCGACCAAATATAACCAGGAGGTAGGTAATAACTCAAACTTGGTAACCGACGCGCAAATCCAATAACGAACCGTAGCCATCGCGTGCGCACGCGCATGCTACCTGCAATCAATGCGCGGGCGACCGCCGACGTTTCGGCGTGAAGAGGACTTTAGTAGCCCTTATAGTTGGTAATTATTTGATGTATGGTTTGGTTTATGTTGATTTTAGGTAGTGGGGACCAACCATTATATGCCAAGACCTCTCCGACGCTCTTCGTGACTCGGAAAGCACTTTACCAAGTTGGTCCCGGCTATCATTCGTAGATCTCAATACTCAATCCTTCTAATATTATAAATGCGACAGTTAGTATGGATGTATGTAACACTTTCACGCAAAAACTACTAAATGGATTTAAATTGAACTTAACAATATTCTAGCTTAAAAATCAGAATAACACATGCTATAATTTATTAAGTTATAATTATTGACCTTGGGCTAGAAAATAAACTACTCGAAGTACTGCATCACTGCTTACCATCAGGTGGGATTTCAGTCAAGTACTAGATTTAATATAAAAAAATAATAAATACTAATCCTGCGCAGACGAAATTAGAGCACCAGCTAGTACCTACTAAATATTTTTTTATTGCTTTTCTTAATTATTCTTAGGTGGTAAGTATATAAATGAGATCATCATGGACCTTGTAGGGCAGAGCAAAAGGGTAGGAAATAGAAAGCCCTGCTTTAAGAGATCATTTAATTTTTTATAGAATTAATGTAGGTACAGACGCCAGCACATCAATCTTCACCAATGTGTCAAATTTCTTTGATAGGTTCTTAACTTTATTCCAAACACAATAAGGTTCATGTTAAATTGGGAAAAATTTACAGTTTGGGATAGATTGATGTGCTGGCGTCTGTTCATTAAAATAATAGTAAAATAAAGAGATCATGAATAGCTCTATCTTGCTATTACTTTCCTTGATTTATCTTTTTATAATTATTTATCTTTGGCAGTCGTTACGGGTAGACAAACCCCTAAGTCTTACATTGGGTATCGTGTGGGCTTACATTGGCGATTTCAAACTTATATTAACTATAAGTTCAGGTTTCCTCACGATATTTTCCTTCACCGATGTCAATGATGTCTAAGATAAACTTAGAAAGTACATATGAATTGAAAAAGTCACATTGGTACTTGCCCGGATTTGAGCAATTTGAGCGATTTGAGAATGATAAATGATATTATTATTTATTTCTGTAAATAGGTTCGTACAAACAGTTTTGTCACATTTCATGTTTTAACTAGAAGGTGAGATCGGTGCTTCACTATCTGACTACTCAGAAAAGAAACACCGAGAGAAACTCGGAGGTCACAGTCTCTTTTAAAGTCCAGACATTATCTTAGAATTATGCAGATTAGTGACTGTAATGGTCTTCTAAAGAATGAACCACACACATATGAGGATATGAGATATTTTTTAGTATTTGTTGTAATAGCATCAGCAACAGAAATACGTTTTTGCGAAAGTTCCAACTGTCTAGCACGATTCATCACGGTTCATGAGAAAGTAATTGTAATGTAGTAATTCTTGTGCATCATGTCCCAAATACATATTTTTTCTTTGTCTTTCTTTTTAGTAGGGTCCCGTTTTTACCCTTCGGGTACGGACCCCTAAACATGATATAATGAACAGCATTTTAAGGAAGGAAAATTAGGATTACGTAAATCTAGATAAAAAAAAACTAGGATAATTTGCAATTTACCCGTTCTATGATAAAAAAAATATGCCTATTGTAGACCGGTATTGTTTCAAGTTGAGGGTAGACTGGGTCTGGTAGGATAGCTGCGAAAAAACTTGTCAGCAGCACGAGTTTTGGTTTACTTATCAAGAAAAATGATTTATCATAATCAAAACTCAATACTTATCTTGTAGTTTTTTAACTGTGAAGTCTAGAATTTTAATTTATTTTAAATTTCTAGATTTATAGTAAACTAATTACCTATCCACTTAAATGCGAAAGTTTGTTTGTTCTTAATTAGTTTACCACGTAACAAAATATTAGTTTTAAATCTTACTTGTGTTTAGTTAAGTTAGCCAGGTATGCAATCAAAGATAATGATGGGACGCTTAGTACAAGTATAACAATAGTTTACGTCAACGTCAGGTTATACAAAAACCTAGTCACATAGATATCATGAAAAAATAAGTACTAGTGTTGTTATTTAAAGCGTTTGAAATTCGTCGAGAGACTTTGAATTTGTATTAAGATCAAGAAAATCTTTATTATATCGTTATATTTTTTATAACATTTGATTGGATGAGAAAGACTTCTCCAGAATTACTGATAAATTGATTTAAAAAAATCTTGTCAGGTTTTTTTCATGCAAAGAAAGTCGCAGGCAGAAGCTAGTGCATGATACGTCGTTAACAGGACAGAATTACGAGACTGCCAATTAGTAAACATGTAGATATTTTTTAAATTATGATTTAAATGTTGTATTGTAACACTTAAAGTAGGTACTTATACCTAATGGTTAGCTAACTAGTCCCGGTCTCCCTTGGCACGTTATTTACTATACCATTTATTAAATTAAAATACTTCGGGGTATTCCGATAAATGCTTATGAGTTAAATAAATAAACATAAAATATTAACTAAGTTAAAACTTTGATTGGTTTTTACAGTTATTTTATCCATATCATACGCCATGAGGATAACCTGTCATACGGTGGAATGTGCTCTTAATTCCATCACATGATTAATTTTATAATGCAGCTACATACACGTGAGCTTATAATACATGAGGGAAAAATACAATAGGATTCCAGTTTGCATGGCAAAGATAATGAATTAGTATCATCATAAATATTATATTTAAAAAAAAAACTATACGAGGATTATCTAAAGGTTTTTTTTTAATACATGATAGGTACTAATTCATTATCTTTGCCATGCATACTGGAATCCTATTGTATGAATTAGTATCATCATAAATATTATATTAAAAAAAAAACTAAAAAGCATAGATAAGTCTGAAATCACCTAGCTGCCTTAAGCAAACATGATACTTAATCAATCCTCATAGAATACCTTCTCTGAATGAGAAGAGGCCTTTGCTCTACAGGCAAGCAAACATTAACAGGCAAATATTAGAACTATTACATTAGTATATTGTAGACTGAGGTTAATGCTTTGTTCACCAAGTAGTAGGTATTATTATTAAAGTTTTACATCAAGGTATACATTTCCAGTTTTGCTGACCTCGCATTGTACGAGGATTATGTATAGGTTTTTTTTAAATACAAAATGTATGATGATACTAATTCATTATCTTTGCCATGCATACTGGAATCCTATTGTATCTGAATAGCCTTTTCACATCTAAGTTGGGGCCAGCTTTCATGTTAGCCAGATGCGGCTGAATCCCAGTGTTTTACACGAAGCGACAGCCTGTCGGACCTCCACAACCCAGTTACTGGGTAACATGATACCCCTTGGTTAAACTGGTTGTCAGGTTTTCAAGCTTCTGATTATCTGTAACGAGTTAACGACTGTCATAGATCTACAAATGACAATCGGGACCAACGGCTTCACGTGCTTTCCGAGGCACGGAGAAGTCTTGATATGTAATGAATGGTTACCCATCCAAGGCCCAACCAAAAAAAAAAAAAAAACTATACAATTTTTTTTTTTAAAGTAAAGTCACAAAAGTACTGCTATTTATTTAATGTGACAATATAGGTTGGTTTAGTTTATGTATTTGAGTATTTAATATTTTCCTTTCGAACTTTAATCTCTAGTCTCCAATTCTCCATTGCCTCATATAATTTTGGAAAAAAAATAAGATATTATTCATGTGATAATAGAGCTTCCTAATGTTGAAATTAATCTTAAAATGGACTTCGTGGTTTTGTAGTTAAATCCTTAAAAACAGACAAACCAAAAATTTAATCTGTCCTCTTGCAATATTAGTATTGATTTCGATTGTATTGCATCTTGTACGTTTTTATGTTTGCTATGTTACTCAGTTTTATTGTTAATGTATTGCTTTTTATTTACTATACTTAAGTTAAATTTACTATAGGTACTTATGGAAAAAATACCAGGGCAGTTTTAATCTGTGGTTTAAATAAAAAATTCAGGGCACTTTTAGACTGTCGTTTAAAAAAAATCTCGATAGCATGTAGCACTCTTCAGTAGGTATATAGTCATACTTGAGTACCTACCTACCTAAAATAATTCAAAGGCAACTAAATGGACAGACGCCAGCACATCAATCTACCCCAAACTGTCAAATTTTCCCAATTGAACATGAACCTTATCATGATTGGGATAAAGTTGAAAACCTATCAAAGAAATTTGACACAATGGGGTAGGTTGGTGAGCTGGCGTCTGTACATAATTAAAGTTTTCACGCAATTTAACTCAAAATAGGCACCATTGAGTAAAAACGATTACAAAATACACAAAGGCAACCATTTCAGCGAAACCTGAGCCTACCTATTAATCCTAAAACCGACAGTGTTGCCAGATAACAAATTGTCGTTGAAACGTAAACTTTATATCGGCGAGCCATGAATAGGATCTCTTATTAACATTTACTGTAGGCTCATTTTTCACCCATTCACAAGGCGATCGCGACAAAGGGTTAGTTGGTCGGATCGGCCGACACTGCCTCAATATTTAACGTGTTCAGCGATATTTATGACTAGTGGGGTGTGTGCTACCGATAGCGGGAAGCTGGTTACTTATTACTATTGCTGAATTGCTTCCATATTGGTATTCTAAGCCCACGTATGAGTATCTTTAGCCATAACTCGTTGATAAGTCTAGCATAGACTTCGCACTTTGATGCCCTTGCTAAAACAAAAATATCTAGCAATGCAAGTCCTTTTAATTTATTTCTTAAAATAATACTTGAAAACCTTCACATAAAGTTCGGTTTGCATTACAGGTTCAAACTTTTCTTTTTTTAAATTTGTCGCTAGTCATAGTGAAATCGACGTTCCATATTTACGTGAAAATAATGCCAATGAATAAAATATTTGAATATGGAACGAAAGAGCATCTAGTGCTTGACTGGCGGAATACTTGTGTGTTCAGTCAGTTACGACGAACCCAACTTAGTCGGAAAAAGGCTACGCAGATGAGCCTTAGTCCAACAAATACGGACAGAGTTTAAGTTAACACGGCTAACTTATGGTTATGGTAAAGCCCTTATTCGTCCTCGCTCACACTCAGACCTTACTTCATAATATTTAATTTTCGCCCACAAAAGGGTTGCCGCGTTCCGCTAACGACCGAATACTTTTTTATTACATTTTTGGCAAAGGAAGCTAATCCTTGAGCCTCGTTAAGTGATTCCCGAGATTAATGGGCAGTTAATGAGACTGCATGGCACCGTGACCGTTGGCAATGCGATTGTAGTTGTTAATCATTAAAAAGTTAACATTTTTTACTTTGACCGCCTTGGTTTAAATTATTGACAGGTTCTTTTTTTTTGAATTTGCATTTAGAATGTCTTCCTGTTTCGTAGCAAATGCAATGCCATAAAATAAAAAATAAAAACTTTTATAATCGGACCTTTGGCATCTATGGAACAGAATAAGATTTATTTTTTGAGAGCAGCGGTGGCCCAGTGATGGCGGCCCGGACTTACGAACAGTAAGTTGTGGGTTCGAACCCAGGCAGGCGCATTACTTTGTGTAATTTATTTCATCACCACTGCTCTCAAAAACGGTGAAAGCTAAACATCGTGAGGAAACCGGCATGTCCTAGAACCAAAAATTCGAAGACATGTGACATCTACCAATTCGCACTGGGCCCATACGCAAAATACGCGCTTTGAGTTGCGGATACCAGCCCGGTATCTTTTTTTTTTTTTTTTTAAAGACTTATTTTTTAAAATAAGAACTACTTGTAACAGGTACACACAGCTACACATCAAGATAATCATTTCCAGTATAAGTTGATCTTGCATTGTATAGGATATTCGTACAATGCAAGGTCAGCAAAACTGGAAATGTATAGCTTGATGTGTAGCCGTGTGTACCACTAGTAAAACCTTAATAATAATACCTACTTGGTGATCAAAGCATCAACCTCAGTCTACAACATCCTGTTCTAATACTTGCCTGTTAATGTCCTACTGTAGAGCGAAGGCCTCTTCTCATTCAGAGAAGGTGCTCTTTAAGGATTGATTAGGTACCATGTTTGCTTACGGCAAGCTAGGTGATTTTAGACTTATCTATGCTTATATGCTTATATTGTATACGTTGTGAGTTACACATACATAAACGAAAACTACATATTCTACCCATCATTGGGTTATTTTTTTTCTTCTAGAACATACCTGGGAATCCACTGGTTCGGGAGATATTGAAGGTTAAAGCAAAATAATATTTTCAAAATAGTATTCCAAGTATAATAAGCAAACTTTTTTCCGAAGAAGCATTTTCAAAATAATCGATTTTTCAAAACAAATTTCGTATTTGAAGTTACAAAAATCCAATGAATACTAAACACTAGCGTGCGGTCGGTTCAACGGCTAAGCGCGAGCAGTCGCGGCAGGCCGTACGGTCAGCTGATCGAAAGCGGCGCGCTTTTCATTGCGCGCAATGAAAAACATTTCTTTTTTAAAGATGAAAAAAAAGTTACCTACCTAGTTAAATATTTCTTGGTTACTTAATTATATGTACAGAATGTGTAGTATCGGCTAGGTGATCGGTCTTTTTACATCCTGTATACTATTAATTTTATATAATAAGATTTAATAATTAAGACACTTGTGTAACTGTTTGGTTTCCCAAAGAAAGAAGGAAGGAAAGAAAGAATGAACAAAAGAAAAGTAAAGTTTATGAGTTTGTGAAGTTGTACCGTCTGGAAACCTCCCGCATGAGAGGCGGGGCCATAACTACTAGGTTATCAAGACGAGCCATTACAATAACAGCACCACAAACATTTCAATGAGCAACTAATAATCGGTTCGTTAGAGCAAATACGATTAATGATTCTTTAAATTTTAACACAATTATTATTTCATCTATTTATTAACAAAAAATACCCTGTGTGAGCGCGTGTTCATAAACTTGGTTCCGTAGCTAAAAATAGATTTATTATTTTATCCTTAGATTATTAATCGTAACCGGCCTTTATTTTTAATACTTAATAAATAAAACAATAGGTTGTAGTAAACTGTATGTAAATAGACAATGGTTTATTGTTAAAACTTTTCTCCTACTCCTGCTTTGGTTGCAATGATGTAGGTACACGACGAAACATCGGGATTTCTGTGTTTATATCTAATAATTATGTTAAATATTAATTAAGGAATATTATTAAAGAACCTTCGGGTATAAGTACTTACAGCGAAAGATGACAAAACTTTATTGGTAAGTGCCAATATTTGTTAAATTTCACCATGACGACATCATTTTAAAAACATCCAACAACATTTACGGTACCCCAAAGCATCCTACTTGACAATGCTTAACTAACGATTATCGAGACCACACCGCATCGATTCGACTCGATTTATTGTGCGCCGCCGACCGAGCTCAATCGATTGATTTACTCGAATATAAACAAACTCTTTTACGCTGATTATGGTATGATCTTTGCCTCTTTAAAATGTGTTCAGTTTGAAAAAGGAACAAATAATGGTCTAATGAGTTATTGTGCACCTGCAGGTAGACTATTGATAATATTATTATAATCATAGTTTGTTTAGTAGTTATAAATAAAATATACCTAATACTTTTCACGAATTTTAAGCACTTTTAATCTTTTTCCACTGAAATCGATGTAATGCAATTTCAGTTTTCAATCTAAAAGTTAACTAAAAAAAAAATGTTAAGTTTTTTAAATATCAGGCATAAGTACAATTTCTAATTACAAGTTACCTCACTACTCTAAAATAATTTGAATAAAAAAAAATCAAAATCAAAACCAAAATCTATCCTCTAAGAGAATAATTATCCTTTTATGAGAACAAGTCTTGTAAGTATCATACTTTACATTTTGCGTTATTAATAGACCACCGTAGGTATTACATGAGTTAGCACCTACCTATGTTAGTACATAACTAAAATGTACAGGTGAAAAGTGACCTTACCAACGGGCTGTCGTCGTGTCTCATTATATAGAATGCTGTTTTTATTTATTTATAATTTAAAGCACACCAACAGCACAGTCCCGAACAATATTCATATAAAAAATAACATAGCAAAATGGCATTATAGTAACCATTCAAATAACCAGGTATGCATGACATTGAAACAATGAATTAATAATAGAGACAAAAAAAGGGAAAATAAAGTAAAAAGCGTGACCAGAAAGCTTTAATCTAGGACCCTACAAAAACAAAACGATTTGAGCTACATAGACGTACAGACGCCAGCACATCAAGTTACCCCCAATGTGTCAAATTTTCCCTATTGAATGTGAACCTTATTCTGTTTAACCTAAAGTTGAAAAACGATCAAAGAAATTTGACACATTGGGGTAACTCAAAGAGATTTAAAATACTATAGAGCGGGCATGTCAAGGAAATGTCATAGAAAAACTTTGATCCCATGTCTCAGTAACGCCATCTAGAATAATATATTAATATTGAAGCGGCAGCGGAGCGTACTACAAAAAACTCATAGACTTGTATCCAGCAGGACACACTTTTTCGGACGAAAATTTTGTTCGTGATGTCCGGTCTATAGGTATTGAATGTCTTTGGGGTAACTAAATGTGCTGGCGTCAGTACATTGTTCGCACTGCTTATAAAGTGAACGTCTGTATGACACGAAATGACGAAACAAACCTTTTTTTTTATTCTGTGGGTTATACACGGTTAGTTTACAACACTTTGAACTTACTTTAAATTTGAACAACTTAAAAAAAAAACTATTTCATACCTACTAACGTTCAATACATACTCCTACCTACTGGATCAAAATGTGGAAAACAATTTTTTGTGATTCTGTAGTTGGTCGCATAGTAAAAGTGGTTCATATTCATAGATAGCACAGCATACCCTGTTGATTAGGTTTATATTAAAAAAATGCTTTGTATTTTAGTAGACCGTTATTGGGTTTTATTATAACGATAACAATCGCAAAATTTAACATAGTACAATAAGAGGAAATTAATAAAAAAATAACGCATGTGTTTTTTCCTGGACAAATCCCAGTTTTATTTTTATCTGTAAATGTTCTAAAAAATACATAGATTACGCTTCGTAGCACCAATTATTTACATAGTACCTCTATCAGGTCTCGTTACAACGTATAAACCTATGTCTAATTACATGAAATTCTCTTAATTAAGTCTGTAGTGTAAAACCTCCTTACATACCATGAACAATCGAACATTCTTCAGAAATAATCGCATGATTCGTAATCCATAGTCTGTTACGTACGCAGTCGTTTGTTAATAGTTCTTCAAGAGACGAGTAATGGAACTGTGGTATTGCTTTGTGGTCGTTTTTGCTGTCATAGTATGTCCTCAGGTGTAACGGGGTAAGTAATGGTGGTGACTTTGTGAGGTCGCTTGATAGATAGGTCAGTAGGTTAATTATGAATTCAAACTTAATGCAAATGTAGAAAAAAAAATGTAGATTAAAAAAAGGCGGCATAGACATCTTCTACTAGTCTACCTTGAGGTGATGCAGAGACATGCTATCAGGGGGTCGAGTCTGCTATTGCAATCGTGTCTCAATGACCGGTCAATGATCAATTTTTGACGTATAACGTCAAACTTATGACACATTTCCCATACAGAAACTGTCAAAGTTGTCAAAAATTAGATCAATGACCGGTCATTGAGACACGATTGCAATAGCAGACTCGAGCCCCTAATTTGAGAAATATTGGGGAGCTCTTTGAAAACCATTGAGTAACTTAAACAAAAATGCGAGTGAACTACAGCTAGTGTTTTTATCTTGTTGGTGGCGGTTTATGTTAATAAATTAAATACTATAGGAAAAGCAAAGTAATGTCTTTATCATGCACAGTTTGTAATTAGTCAGATCGCTAAACGTAAAAAACACGTTTGAAAATTCTTAGATTTTAATTTTTTTTTAATTCTATCAAGGTACGGAAACGTCGGTGGGTAAAGCCAAGCCATTATTTTTATCACGACCTACAATTAACAATCATGACAATAATGTAAATAGTGAACTATGTTCGTACAACACTCAGTACCAATCAATTTCCATTGGCGTTATCATTATAGATTTGAACCAATTAAGATTATTTCTCCATTTTCAAACAGAGGACGAGCCTATTACCACCAATGAGACATGAATGCGAGCTCTGAGCTGTTTCTGAAAAAAAAATAAAATGGTAAAACTCAATAATGCCTTACCTGACCTTATTTATTTTTTACCTTTTTCTATCGTAACAGCTTTAAAGACAGACCCAGCTTAAGGCCAATAACAATTAAGAACGATCAATACGTAGTAGCACTTCTGTGCTCTCCTATACTGTGAAGAGTTATAAGGCAGGGTACAGGCAGATGTGTGAGGCACTCGTTAGCGAACATGCGCCGTTCTGCCTACATCTTAATTAAGGGAACGGAGTACGGTACAAGCCACGGCTGTGAGAAAGTACTGGCATTCCAAATTATTATTTTAATTTGGTTTTTGTACTGTTTGGTTGAGCTATGTGTTATAAGCAATGATATTTATTATATTATAAGTAAAAAGGTGTAGATAGCTTATCTAAACAATATTCGATCTTCAAAAACGGCACACTAACGCACGCACGCGTCCGTTGACGGCGCGACGCGACACTGAGGTCAGGTGTGGCTAGTTAGCCACATTTTGACGTGTCGCTTGCTGAGCGCTTATAACCTATCTACACCTTTTTACTTATAATGTCATTGGTTATGAGTATGTGTGTACTGTTAGAGGAAAATAATTATTTTATTGAACAAATTTCTCTAATGAGAAATGAGTGTATTATTTATTTACCTACTTATTCCGGTCACAAAACACATATTTAGGCAATTAGTCTGAAACTCTGAAAAACCCTATTGTTCTACACGAGTGGTAATTAGTGTAAATTAAATACCGTTATTCTAATCAACGTTCTTTGTTAGTGACGTCAATCGTTAATAAAACGTTGCATTATTATTGTGAAATAATTAAATTTCACACAAATACCGAAGTAGGACCTGCCTGCAGTACAAAACACAAAATAATATTAATTAAGTACCTATCTATAAAAATATATTCTTTGTATCAAATTCTTACTCTAACTCTTTTCATGGTTCTTAAATTGAGAAATAGAAGAAAAGTAAATGGAATAGAATCAAACAGAAGTTTAAAAAGTGGATAGAAGATTCAATGTTTTAAGGGGAAATAAAATAAAATAAGTAAATAAGTTCTTTATTTACCAAAGCCCTTACAATTTTATTACATAAGTATTCTGAAATACTATCGAAAACACTGGGCTTATTACTAGGTCACAATTTTTTAGATACCTACTAACTTTTTTAGATAATAGCCCAATGGTTAAGGCATCGGCTTGGCGATCGAGAGGACGTAAGTTAGATTCCCAACCATTGCACTATTTTCGTACCACCCACTACAGATACAAGCATAATTAGCTTAATTGGTGCTGTGTAACCCACACTGCCAGTAGACACCTTGACTGCCAGACTACCAGACACAATAGAAATTCAATTGTTTGAGGTCACCGGTGACCTACGTGGCATACAAAGTGTTAACCCCTCCATGGATGGGGATCGAACTTACAACTTCACAACTGCCTCAGCCAATGAGTAATTGCTGCTTAAAACCTTTAATCTTCTGTCCACTTTTTGTAGTAAAGTGCAACCCCCTTTGCTAGTAAGTTTTTTAAAAAAAAAAAAACTAAGTTTTACTGGCAATTTTTTTGTACCTATTCAAATTCTATTCCCAAATCCTATTTTTTTCTTTATTTTATATCCGATCTACCTATGCAGGGTACCATGTGTAAACATGCTTTTACCTGCCTACATAATTATAACGTATATCATGTTTATTGACGCAGCCTCAACATTTGGCCTAATTAATAATAATCAATTAGGCACATTACGAATAGAAATAATTGTACAAATAATTAATTATTTCAATAATAAGGAAAGAGTGCTTAATCACTAGGTACCTATAATTATGTGATATCAATATGGAACATGGTTTAATTAACTTTATGAGCTGTTTGTTGGTTTTGGTGCATTTTTCTTGGAACTCATTAATTAGATTTTTTTTCCTCGTTTTTGTGGTTCTATTTTGGTTGATTAGTTATGTTTCAAACACATTGTTTGATGAATTGCTTTCTCTTTTCAATAGAACATGATACATGTAGAGGTACGTTTCCCATGGCCTACAAACTTTTTTTTCAATACTAAGGTCTAGATATACAAACTTTTGCATCTAAATAAATAACTAAAATAGATTAATTTGTCTCTCTCTCTTAATAATAACGGGCTTTTAAAATTTTCCTTTCAATTGGCACCTTGACATGGTTCTTGCATAATATTTCCTTTGATTTTAGGTACAATCTTATCTATAAATAAAAGTCTAGTCAGTTAAGTGTATTTTTTTAGATTTGGTATTTTTATATTAACCTTACGGTCTATATTAATAATTTAGTTATAGAATCAAAAAGGTTCAGATAAGTAATATATTAAGTGAAGTTTTTTAAAGTTATTAAAATGTACTTAATAATGTACAGACGCCAGCACATCAAGTCACCCTAAAGTGTCAAATTTCTTTTATCGTTTTTCAACTTTATGTCAAACATTATGAGGCTCATATTCAATTGGGAAAATTTTACACATTGGGGTAATTTGATGTGCTGGCGTCTGTACATTGACACGTGAACACTTATTTATCTACTTTTTTCTTACCATGCTACAACCGTACTTTCTCGCATCCATACCAACTTATTAGGCCGAATATTGATGAGCAATTAAGGTCTGTGTTCAGAGCAATCTCAGGGATGGCGATAAGCACATTTGTTGTGCCCGACTCAACACTTATGCTAAACACCAGGCTTGGCTTGCCATTGCCACTCTTACTAAACTCGGCAATCGGCGGTGGTCCCACAAAGAATAGAAAAAAAAAAAAACAATCTGAGATAGTAACCAATAGTAATTGTAAATGCAATATTTGATAAGAATAGAGATAGCTTAGTCTATAGAATAGAGAATACAATTTTATTGGTAATTGTATTTGAAGAAAGTTTTTATCTTTTGGTTTATAGATCTTCCAATAAAGGGTTTACATGATTAATCCATTATGGAATAGTTTATTTATTTATTGAAGATTTATGCGTTAGTAAAAATAAATGCAAAGGTGGAATTAATGAGAGAAGACATTTTCTACCAGTTAACTTAATGTAATGCAGGGACAATACTTAGTATAAGTAACATGGTACAAAATAGTAGTAATGAGGAGAGTCGGAATCGGTGTCTCCTGATAGCTACAACCTAGGGGTCTGTAAGTCAAGAGTGAATAGGTAACTTCTAGACAAGCGTGCTTCATCATCGACCACAAATCATCACTTACCTTCAGGTGAGATAGTGATCAAACGCGAACCAATCCTACTAATATTATAAACGCGAAAGTTTGTGAGGATATTTGTTACTCTTTCACGTAAAAACTACTGAATGGATTTTAATAAAATTTGGTATGGAGTTAGCCAAGACCCTGGATTAACATATAGGCTTCTTTTTATCCCTGTATTCCCACGGGAACGGGACCTACGTGGGTGAAACCGCGGGACGTCTGCTAGACAATAGTAAAAAAAAAATGCAATTTGTGCATCAATTTAAGATGATAATTAACTATATCTAGTTATTTTTTAATACAGCAAAAGAAACTACGTAGTAAGCATTAATTTGAAATCTACGAAAATCTGCTAGAGTAGAAAAATCTAAGGCAAAACATGTCTTCAAAATCAGTAGCTCCAGGTTCAAAAACAATAAAAGGTGTGTAATTTCGAACGAAACGACACCCGTCAAAACATTTATATTTACTGAAATAGGTGAGCATTATAATTTACAGTTAACTTTGACCATAATAACGTCCCTTAAGCGTGCAGAAACTATCTCCGGCCCATAGAACGCCGAACAATAATTTCTATTAGGCACAGGTCATAACTCATAATTGCTAGAGCCGCCGCACAAACGGCTGATTGTTAGCCAAATGAAACGAACATATTCCATACAAAACACCTTTCTTTTACCTTTTGACTTATCGATTTCCCTCGTAAAATTTATGAAGATTACCATCTACAATCACGCCTACTCTCAAGAAATCAATGGACACTCAAGCTTTGCTTCTACCGAAGATTTATTAGTCCCTATTCGAACATAATCTCAACTAATTCACCGTAGAAAAACGTCGGGTTTATAGCCAGCAGGACAATCGCTCCTTTGTCGCTCGCCTCAATATATTTTAAATGACTGCTCGAGACGGCCTCTCGTGAAGCCGATCCCATTGTGACTGACGATGGACGTTCCTTTTTCGTAATCGAATGCGGGATATTTATTTTGAATTAAGAATAATTTCTTTTTAGCTGCCGTCTGTGGACGTGTGCCGAGCATTAGCGGCCTTTGTTGACGCTGTATTAATGAACTTTGAATATCGAACGGGGTTCTTTTTTTTTTCTTCTTCTTTTGAACTGGACTACCGCGTCGTTTACGGATTTCATTCTGGATACGTCACCTGTTGAACAATTTCTGACGGTTTCTTTATGAAGAATATTAAGCGTTCTGATTCAAGGAGACCCAACTTGTTGGAGCGAAATTGAGTTTTTAGTATAAATATTTTGCTTAAGTAGTAAAACGATGTTTGACGAGGAAACTACTCGTGGAACGTGGTATGTTAGCGGTTTTTATTTTGCAGATATTATGTTCTACTAACTTAACAGAATCACCAGTTGATACTGCGTAAGTACCTACACCACACGGCAGTGTTAATAAAACCATTGAAAGTTAGCCTTCTATTCCATTCTAATTAAACATAGTTTACTTACCTACCAGCTCAAGGACGAAGGATTACCACTCACGTGCAACTCATAAAATGTTATTATAAAACTTCACAATTTCTTTACACTTAATTACTCACAATTCCAAAAGATTAAAACTTGGACAAATCATGATGAAAGGGTTCAGCAAACAATTAATATCCCAGACTCTTAACTCCTCACTTCACTCATGTTAAGTCAGTTTGCATTGTTTGACAGAAACAACATGGCGGCGAAAGCTTACATTAACACTTTGCTAATTGAAAACTTTGTCCCGAGACCAAGATGAATGATTGTGGGTTTCTGTTAAGCGTTTCTTGCAGAAATAATAATATTGGAAAGTTGTTGTGAATTGACGAAACTAAGGAATTAGTTATACGGTTCGCGTTCACTTTTCAAATCAAACTAAAGTGTCCAACATGATTTTTACTAAACTTTAGTCTATGTATCGCATTAATTAATTACATTATGAACATAATTTATATTAAAAATATGTTATGACGCTTTCCCGCCTAAAGGTACATAATGAGTCTTTACGTGCTCAATGATGTTCTAATATTTAAATCTTAACAGCCAAGTTTCGAAATTATTTTGTTTATGGTTTGTTAATTTTAATAGAGCTGATGCTAAGCCTTTTATAAAGCATGGTTTACACAAGCTTTATGTATAATTATTACTAAAGGTTAGTATCACTACATTCAAGACCAGGATTAAAATGTGACTTTGGTGAAACCGCGTATTAAAGAATTAATTTTAGAAGTGAGAAACGTTGTGTGTAATAACCCTTTAGGTAATTTCGAACCCCATCGATATTGAAGAAACTTTATGTGGTATTTCTTTTTATTCATCAAATTAGCAGTAAAATTAGTGATGGCCTAGTGGTGTGACCGTTTAATAGCCGATTCATAGGACTCGAGTTCGAAACCAAGGCACGTACTGACTTTTGGGATTTGTGCGTATTGTATAATTAAGTATCAGCTGAAACATCGTCGGGAATACTTCTCGCGGCATGTGAAGCCTAGTCAGAAGCGCATGCGCGGCATAAGAACTCAGACATCAGTTTAGTCAATAAATTCACGAAATGAAGAAGGTGGAAAAATGTTAAGACACATTTTTTTTTACTGGAAAAGTACACAGGGTATAAGGGACAGCCCTCCTCAGACTGATGGGGTGAATTCAGTATATTATACTAAGATGACCGGTACAAAAAAATATTTCAGGAACGTTATGGGAATCCAATAAACTTGATTTGTTTTATTTCCTCATACGCAATGTATTTTAAGCGTGGCAAAACGCACGCTTCGGGTGGGCGCCCCGCAAAGTCGTTCGTTGGAGTATTTCAACATCCATTGTTGGTTTTTTTATTTTAGCCGTATTATTTACATAAATGGATTGGTACTTCAGAGAATGTTATTATGCATTGAAATGAATCTGAAAAATGGATTGATGGTGGATTATGATTAAAAATCAGGAGCTAAATGCACCCTATCAGTTTGAGGAGGGCTGTCCCTTACACCCTGTATAAGTAAGTGGCCTCGGCTCCTACTTACGAGGTTATGGGTCAAATCTGCCGGTTGATTCAGTAAACGTCACGCTGTGAACACTTGAGTGAAGTGTGTTAGTAAGGAATGACAGTTCAATTCGCCCTTAGTACGCCTACATTCACACTGCACTGATCAAAATCGCACTGCACAGCAAGTGCCACTATGAACCGTGTGCCAATATACGCCAATATAGTGTGTGTATGACAACATGTATGAACGAAGCAAAAGAAGTATTTAAGAATCGTAGTATATGGCGCTCTGTAGTTACTGCCTACCCCCATGGGAAAAAAGCGTGAGTTAATGTATGTACCTATGTATGCCACTATGAATTTTTAATGCATACGTAAGTACGACTAACATAATTTATCCTAGACATCATTGACATCGGTGAAGTAAAACATTGAAAGAAAACCTGCATGGACTTAAAATAATTGAAAGTCTGAAATTGCCGTCATCTTGAGAATGTGTAGGTAGTAACTGAATCGTGCCTACTCTATATGAGAAGAGGCCTTTGCTTTTTAGTGAGACAGAAGAAGACTGGTAATATTGTTCCAGGGTTACCTGATATCTTTAAGAGCTTTCAGATAGGATGATCAGTACCGTACTTAAATATCGCCTTTGTATTTTATACATAGAATACCTCAAGGTCATTAAGATGAACGATTGAGCAACATTGAATGAAATACCACACAGTCATACCACAAATGCATTTATTTTTAATTAAATCAAATTAAATTGCGTCACCAATGTCACACCACTAATAGTAAGCGAGAAAATGATTCTATTTAATTAGAAATAAGTTCTATTATTGTATAGAAAATTAATTATTTGCGGTTTGTATGTCTTGATCATTCTCAGAATATGACTCTTCTAAGTCTTTTAACGTAAATGCGATAATTCACGTTGGCGTAACATTTTAATTTGCTAATATTGTTTATAGGTACATCATCATGTCACGACATTGGAATTTCATCTTTGCTCTCATGAGCATAGGTTCCATAATTAGTTTCAATGTGTGCTATGATTAATCACGCGTGGTTATTGCTGATCAAATCTAAATATAGGTGTTAGTTTTAAGCGAGTGTGTTATTGTCGTCATAGTGTGTGTGTTAGTTTGTGCGTGTGTGTGTAGGTTACGTCAACACAAAAAATAGCGGACACGTTATGTATGTTGGAATGTATGTTATCGAATTAACTTGAATTGTTTGGTTATTCAATGAAATGTTTATGCCTTTGTGCAGTTAGTGTAGAATTAGGATTTATTGTAGTTGTTATATAGCAGGAAAGTGTACTTACTTTACGTATTTACGGATCATGTAGTGCCTAACTATAACTAACCTATTAAATTGCCATTTGATAAACGCTGAAAAGTGCTGCTAGTTAAACTTTTTAATACAAAAATACTACCGACTAAAAAGGTGTAATCTGTATTAATATTTAGGTATTTATAAAGATGAAAACTTTGTAAGCTAATCTTTAGGAGAAGAAGAAGATTGCTTTTATGTCCATTTAGTATATTTATGTATACTAATATATATTGTAAAGATATAAGATTTGAATGTTTGAATTGAATAGGGTCTAAAACTTCTTAACTGGATCGATTTGAAAAATTCTTTCACCTTTGGGAAGCTACAATATCCCCGGGTGACTTAGCTAATTTTTATCCCTGTATTCCCATGGGAACGGGAACCCGCTTGACGTCCGATAGTAATCACTAAACATATATCATTTGTCATAATAATATGCTCAAATAATGATAGGCTTTCTATCTGAATTTGTAAAAAAAACAGTATTTCAAGTGAATCATCTGTTTATTTGACCTTCACTACCCAGTTGCCCAGTTACTTACAGGGTAAGGGCTTTATCACACTAGCGAGTTGCGGGCGAGTGCAAAGCGAGTTCGCGGTGCACGACCGCGGCTTGTACATTCAGTGCCAAGTGCAATGCTCGGCGCGAGCTCACTGCGCACCCGCGGCGCGCTCGCTGCGCACACGATGTAAACTCGTGGCGGGATCGCTGCGCACTCGCCCCGCTTTGCACTCCCTCGCAACTCGCTAGTGTGATAAAGCCCTAACATGATAGGTACCCCGTCGTAAGACTGGTTGATAGGCATTCGGGCTTCTGACTGCAAATACCCACGAAGCACGGTGTTACGTCATCTTATTAATGATCATTGAATAAATAGTAAATATTTGTCATTAGGTGGTACCTGTCTACTACATTATGACGTCATATGCCGATGTCGTGAGGGACCTCGTTTGTCTCGTATTAATTAAATTATAAATTGTATCTGCTCATTGGACCACCTACTTTAAAGATTTTACTACTAATTGACCATGTTCTATCACGTTTTTCATACATCATTAATAAATTATAGGTCGTTAATAATGTTCAACGTTTGACGAGGTCAGTGTGTTGATGGGTGACTCTATTAGGTACAGACGCCAGCACATCAAGTAACCCCAATGTGTCAAATTTTTCCAATTGAATATGAACCTTATTCTGTTTGACATTAAGTTAAAAAACGATCAAAGAAATTTGACACATTGGGGTAACTTGACGTGGTGTCTGTACATAGCGAAAAGAGGTGAAACTTATCAATCTGAATCAGATAAACTTTGAAATTGAAAAAAAAAACCGCTGTTTAACACACTTATACAGAGTACTTACGTACCTCGGCAACATAATTGTGATACAGCTATTTTTTATGCGATTTCGGGCTTGTCGGATAGTAAAGTTACTTATAACACACCTACTTGGGTTAATGTTAATACTAGACTGCTGCTGCCCTAACTCAGGGCAAAATCCTTTTTTCACGCAGAGAAGGTATTAAGCATAGAACAACACTCTTGCTGAAAATGAATTCGCGATTTTTCGGCTTAAGAACAGAGTCCAGCTCATCAAGCTACCCCAATGAGTCAAATTTTTTAGAGAGTTTTTCAACTTTATTACAAAGACAATAAGGTTAAGTTTGGGGTAGCATGATGTGCTATCGTTTTCACATGACGTGCTAAAAATAATGTTGTATAGGCACAAAGAGCTTTAAAATACTATAGAGCGGACAATCGAAGAAATGTCACAGAACAACAGTTGTTCTATGACACTTCTTCGAATGTTTACTGGCGATCCTGTGTCGCAGTAACGCCATCTACACTAATATAGCAATATTGGAGCGCCACTTGCGATATTTCTGACCACTAGGACAGTATTGGAAGAAAGTTTTGTTCGTGATGTTCCGTCTACTCGTATAGTAAGTATTGAATTTCTTTGTACAGGCATAATGTTTATGAACACTATGTTTGGCGATTGGTAACTTTTTTTTGTTTCAAGGATGGGAAATCATCAAATATTTCACAAATATTCCACAACTTTTTCACACAACGCCATTTAGTCCCAAGTTAAGTTTAAGCTTAAGCTTTATGGGTACTAAACAGCTGATAAACATACTATGTTTCTAAATACATATCTACATATTATAAAAAAAATTACACCCAGACACAAAACAAATGATCGTGCTCATCACACAAACATAAGTCCTGGGTGGGAATCGACCCCACGACCCCCGGCATAGCAGTTAGGGTCACTAACTACTAGACCATCAAATGACTCCTCCCGCTCTGCGTGAAGTAGAAGGGAGTGACAGACTCTTACTGACTAAAACCCATCCGTGTTCCTCCTAATGCCTTTTGCCTTCCAGCACGCGTAGCATGATCGCCGAAGAAACGGTCTTTGTCGTGTCTCGGAAGAAAAGAAATTAAGTGTTCATGCTACGCAGGCAGGTGTATTGAAAGAAATTTGACAGATTGAGGTTCCTGTCTATATAATCTGTCACTTTGCCGATTCGTCTGTAGACAGAGGCCGTTTCTTCAGTGTTCAATGTGTTCATGCTACGCATGCAGGGCCGCGGTGGTTCTTTCAAACAATTTCCACGACTTGGTGACAACCCTAGCTAACTGGCACTTGCTTACGTGACATTTGACACGTCTGCGGTCGAATCTTCAATGGAATTAACATGAAATATGAAATTCTGACACACTCCTTATCCCATTCAGTGTTAGAAGTCAAGAGTTCCTTCTTTATATGAATCACATTTTATATAATAATCTTTATACGTTGTGACTTCTTCCTAGAATTGTTTATTACAAGAATCATTAATTTAGCAACATTGTTCTTAATTAAATTGACAATTATTTTACAAAAATAGTTGGTCAATAAATTTTTCCGCTGGTGTTATGTGGTTTTGTTAAGGCACTTTGGAATAACATTTATTGGTCAAATAGCTTATACCTACATGAAAGAATTTTGTTACGTGACAATATTTTTTTTTCCTGCCTCGTTAGTCTAGTGGTCGCTAGCGCTACTGCTGAGCCTGTCCCGGGTTCGGTCCCCAGGTCAGGCAAAGTGTTATAGAGTTATCCATCTAGAATTTCTCAGTAGCAGCCCGAAGTCTGGATTTGTGCACGATTGATGGCAATAGGCTCGCCCCCTATTACATGAGACTCAAACATAACTGGCGACATGTGGGTGTGCTACTAGGTACACTACTGCCTAGCCCTTCGGGGATTACAGGCGTTACGTTATGTTTGTCGTTTATATTTTATTTTTTTACCTATAGGTAAATCACAATTCATGAATATGATTGTATTTATTCTGTTATTTATCTGTAAAGACTTGTCGGCACTCAGGTGTAGTTAAAAACCAGCTTCAGGCACTAGTAGTCTGGTTTTTTGCTGAACTGGACCTATTTGGCGCAGCCGCGAGGCACATACTTAATTCTTTATTTTGTTTTTTGTTTAATTCTTTTTTTTTTGTAAGTACTTATTTTTATTTTTAACGTGTGCCTTTGTCGTGCCAATAAAAGATTTTTCTTTCTTTTTTTCTTTCTTTCTTTTCTTTCACTCTGGCAGTCACCTTAACATTTTCTAAAATCTGTTTAGTATAGCTGTGTTCCACAGGAAATCTATAATATAACGAAGAGCTTTTTGGGGACTGTCTTATGGAACTTTTACGTTCAAAAAGTGCTAACCCTCAACCAAAATGGAATAAATAGCAGACGTACGGCACTGCGCCACCGGTACATGGTAGATATCCCAACCATACGTACTAAACGCTATGGAAACACATTAACTGTGCGAACAGTTAAAGAGTGGAATTCCCTGCCGGAGTCGGTGTTTCCTGATAGCTACAACCTAGGGGTCTTTAAGTCAGATGTGAACAGGTTACTTCTAGGCAAGCGTGCTTCATCGTCGACCACATCATCGCTTAGCATAAGGTGAGATAGTGGTCAAACGCGTGCCTATCAGTAATAAAAAAAAAAAAAAATGATTTTCATACCTATAGAAATGAAATGCTCCACGCTTGTTAGTCTTATTAATATTTTAAAATAGCTGGACCTATTGGGCTAGTTTAGGTTTTGTAATATATGTGAAAGAAAGAAAGAAAATATTTTATTTGGACGCACAGAACATAAAACCAAAAAAACAGCAATACAGATAAAAAAAGAAAAGATAAAAAAACTAAAGACAAAAATAAAAAAAATAATTAGAAAGGAAGTCTTAGAAAGATTTAGATAGTGAAAAAAATCTAGAAAAATTGTCAGAAAAGTATTAATAATAACAATTTAAGTACCCATACAATCTGTTGCTATCTGTCTAGCCGTACCGTCAACGGTACAAACACAAAATGTTACCAAATAAGGAAAGAGGTTGTAAGTTGCATAAAAAAGTATTTTATTTTAGAAATCCGGTTACGTAGTTATTATTGACGACAGAAACGAACTATAATTATTTTTTGCAAATAGATGTAGGTACATAATATTTGCTTGCTACCTGGGCTATAAAATAGACCGGGAGAACTATGTTAATACTAATTAACTAATTCTAAGGCGAAGCGAAGTTTGCCAGGGCAATCAATTAATAAATAATGCTAAAAAAAAAATACATACACACGAACATAGAACCTCCTCCTTTTTTGAAGTCGGTTAAAAATAATTAAGCCAGTCGATTAAAAGTCACTCTTTGAAAACTTGAGTGCAGTGTACCTACTGTCAATGTCTAGCATTAGTATGGAATTACAAGTTAATTCGCCTTTACTTCACTTACATTTTCAAGCGGTAATTTTAACAAAATCGCACTGCAAGTGGCTGACATTGACAGCTTGCTTTATTAGTTACTAGCAAACTTCACGCGGTTTCTCCCGCGTAGTTACCGTTCCTGAGGGAATAGAGCGATAAAAATAGCCTATAAATATGTCACCCGGAGATAGTGTAGCTTCCCAACGGTGAGAGTATTATTGAAATCAGCACAGTAGTTTTTGAGTTTATTCATTACAAACATACACACGCACAATTTTTTTTTTCTTTTTAATGTCAGTGTAGATAAGTATAGTTTCAGTTTCAGTGTGGTTAGTTACAACACTTTTTGTTTGTGAAATAACAGACCTTCCAAATCAGACATATTTTGCTTAAAAGGAGACGTCAATCTCAAATATTTTTACTTGATGAGTTTGATTACCAAATAAACTTTTTATAATTTTATTTTTTATTTTATTTTACTTCATAAGTTGTCACAGAGACATTTCTTGCATTATAGAACTGCATGCAACTTCATTTAAAAAACGAACCCAACCCTAAAATGTACATTCTTAACCCGATACATTTGTACTCAGAACATAACATTCCCTACTATCTTCTGCCCGCGACATCGTCTGCGTGGAATAGTTACTTAGGGCCAGAATAGCTCGGAGATAGCAGAACTTTTACTTACTTACTTGACACTCATCATCATATTTTGAACAATAACACAATATCTTTACAAGTGCCTTTGTCCTATTTTGATGTTTAAGCTTTATTATTTTAAAGTTTCATTAAAATCCATTCAGTAGTTTTTTGCGTGACAGAGTAACAAACATCAAAACAAACATTCGAATTTATAATGTTAGTAGGATTAGTAGGATTTCCCGAAACCCTCACATATTATTTTACTTTACTATACCTACACAAGTCTATAAACAAAATGATTTCGTTTTACAACCATCCCTAATTACTATCACTTAAAAGCTTAAACCCCAATCCGTTTATATAAGGTAAAGTCGTGAAGAGAAGTAAGAAAACACAATTACTTGATATTGTCCGCGGCACAGATTAACAGGTAAACTTGTGAACCGATCGATAAGTCGCATCTTGGGGAACGTTAAACCCATTAAGGATTTCTCTTGAACGTGCGCATTTAAGGGTTAGGACCTCGGGTTATTCTGTAATGAAGACTGTATTTTTACTTGGGTACTTTTTTGCTCATTCTGTTTGTTTTTTTTTTAAATACAATACAAGACTATAAAGAAAATTGAATTAGTTTAGTATATCCTAATTTAATTTTCGATACATCAGTATATTTTAAGCCCATTGCAGTCAAATATGGCGGAAAGAATCAATACATCTTCTCCACCCTTTGTTAAAGAAAACTTTCTTTAACAAAGGGTGGAGAAGATGTATTGATTTCAATTTGCAACTGGAAAGTTTTTGGTAGGTAATTAAAAAAGAATCTGCAAAATCAATTAATAATTTGGCGAAATAATTGCGATACAATCATAAAAAAAAAACATTCAGACGAATTGAAAATTTCGTCCTTTTTTGAATTCGGTTAAAAAATAGGTTAATTCAAATAAAGTTAAATATTAAATAGTATTTGAAACAAAGGCGTTCAACTTTATTAATAAACAAATCTGAAAAGAGAGGTTTAGTTATTAGTTGTAAATATTATTCTGTATTTTTTAAAAATTAAATCACCGTTCACGCTTCTGTTTCATTGTAAACATTGCAGAATAAATCTCAGCTATCTATAGAATGATCCGTGCGCGCCTGGTACTAGCGCGCGCTTCGTCTAATTTGTAATTACCGCTGCCAGAGGGCGCTTATTAAGTTATTATGTCGCGACAATGCGCCAACATCGCTTGAGCCAACATTAAGTGTTTTCAGAGAAAGTTTTTTTTAAGAAATCTTGGTATTCGTGAAGTATAATGGTTGACTGTTAACGTTGTTAACATTTAAATGGGTTTTGCATTGGTTGCCGATCTTATAAGCAATTCAAACGCGTCGTTAATGCCGCGTGCTATAAAAGTAAAATAATAGCATGTTAGAAATCAAGACAAAATTTAATTAATTTAATTAAATTAATCACGCCCAAGACAAAAGAAAAAAATGTTATCATTAAAAAATAAGCAACTAAACAAAATTAAAAAAATAAATGTATAAAAAAGTAAACATACAAAGGAATCCAATTGCTACTGTACCACTGGGCAAAGGCCTCTTCTCATACAGAGAAGGCACGCCGTGTATGTAATGCAGAGTAATTAAATTTCAAACAAGAATCCAAAAAGTGACATATGAAAAGGCACTTATTATAAATTAAATAATTATGGTCATGGCATACGACATCATACCTAATAAATACCACCCTAGCGCAAAGGGTTAGGCAGAGGTATACCTTTTGGCACATCTGCATATATTTAGTAAGTTATGTGCTACTGTTTTTAAAACAAAAAAAATAAAATAAAATGACGTTATGCTGCAAAATGTAAAACAATGAAAAAACAAACCATCACCAAAGAGAGTGTTAGACTTTGTCCGTCGTTAAGATCTTTCTAAGATATGAACGCTCGTATTTAGCAAGCTAGGATGCAGATCTAAACTCAATGGTCGGTACGTGAATGTAGGTTGAATAAATTGAACGGGGATAGAAAGTATGATTTGCGATATGTGAAGGTAACAGGAGTTTCATTTTCATTACAAAGCTTTGTTAAATAGGTAATCGTGGGAGTGCCAACGATGGCTCTTCTGGTCATTGGCCTGGTGATTCTTCGAAACATAGTTTTGACATGTTTTTGACCGAAGAACACGTCAATGTAATATTCAATTTGAACATCAATTACAGGTTTTATAGTAAATGTAAATGTCTATCGAGGCCTGATGTAGTTATTTGGATTACTTATAATAAGTAGTAATTAAGCCTCCAGAAAACAGTCAAAACTAATTAATCTGGTATGTCCCCATGCCGCTTTTAATTGAATAGGTCAATTTTATGTGGTATTAATGAAGCAATAAATTAAAATAACTACTTTCCACCGATATTTCAATATTTGTTTCTTGATATTTTATCATTTGTTTTCAAAATAATTGTATATATTCGTAATTACATTACTTTAAAAAATGTCCTCGACCAAAATAATAATTCAGCTGGCGCAATTTGTTCAAGCATGATTTCAATGTAAACACAAAATATTTTAAAGAATAATATCGACTCGTGATTGGTCGCGTCAGTCAGTGTTGATCTGCCACACGGAGTGCTCGTGCGTGAGTGTAATTTTGCGAAAAAGTACGATCGAATGTTGTGATCTGGCGTTTGTCAGGTAAGTAGTATAATTAATCTGTCTTCCTATATGGATTGTTTATCTGTAGCTACGTTTTGCAACTAAACCAAAGTCTGTGATAAGGTTGTTTATTCATGTTAATTATATCTATGATTCCATCCGTTCATAAATAAAAGAGCAGGATTCGATTTTCTTACATTTCCTAATTTGTCTGGCTCTCATTAGTCTGGTTTTATCTGGCTTTTATGACCAGATGAATTTGAACGGGGCATATGAATTAGATTTGATTCAAATAAGGATAATCTCATACCACCAGATTAATTTTTCTTTAACAGATGAATTAGGTTTAATGAAAAAGTAAGTTATTTGTTTTTATTAGAGTTTTTGTAAGGAGATATAGCCTTGATGGCATAGCCAATCGCCGCAATTTTGATTAGTTTTTAGTTATATTACGTAGTTTATTTGTATTTTATGTATTTTTTGTTTTAGATTATCGAAATGGCAAAACCAAAGAAGCAAACAAGAGAAGAAAGACTAAGAAAAAAAAGACTCGCGGAGAAAAGAAGATATGAAAGAATTAAAAATAATGAAGAATTGTGGAAAGAGAAACAAGAAAAAAATCGACAAAACTACATACGTAGAAAAAATGAAAATAAACAACTATCAATAAATGAAATGAATCCTAGACAACAGAGATTACAGAGAAAGAGATGGAGAAAGAATTATAAGGCATATTACCTCAGAAAGAAACAAGAAAACAGAACAGCGGCCCTGCTTGAAGAAAACACCCCACCTCAAAGTCCCAGCATTCTGTCGGATACTGAACCGATAGTTTTCCAAGATAGTATTGATGATCCACCTTTACGTTTCCAGTTTCCAAACAGAGCACTGGAGTCACCCGTTCCAGGACCATCTAGAATTTTGCGCAGCATTTCTAGACAGAGCAATGAAGTCACCACCGATTTACGATCAAATACGCTGAATACAAAATCTCCTTCCTGTTCTTCACCTGTATCTTCTACCGAAAGACGTATCCGTTACAAATCACAAAAAGAGATAAATAATCTTAAGCGAATAATAATTAACATGAAGCAAAAAAATGAACGTTACAAGAAAAGACTACAAAGATTAATGTCGGCAAAAATAACAAAAGTACCCTCAGTATTAGAAATGTCCAATCAAAATAGAATGGTCCCTAAAATAAAACGTATGGGTCTAAAGTCAAATAAAATACTGAATCAAGGTTTTAATTCTTTGCCGGATCTTCTGAAAAAAGAAGTCGAATTATTTTACGAAAACGATGAAAATAGCAGACTCTGCTCTGGTAAAAAGGAATTTATAACCAGAAACAAGATACGTAAACAAAAGCGGTATCTAAGTGACAGTCTTCTCAATCTGCATAAAAAGTTTCTAAAAAACTCAAATTATACTATAAGCTATTCAGCATTCTGCAAGTTAAGACCCTTTTGGGTGCTGCTACCTGACTTTAGATCACGAGACACTTGTTTGTGCAAATTGCACACTAACATGGATTTAATCGTCCAAGGATTGTACCAGAGGAAGATAATACCAACCAAGACCTCCCAAGATCTTCTCTCTTTACTATGTTGCGACGTATATGATGTGGATTGTTTGCATAGAACCTGTTCAGCGTGCAAGAATAAGGTAGCCTGTTATCAAGAATTTGATAATTCTGTCGATATAACGTACTGGCAGTGGGAGACTAAACAAAGCATCATTCAAGGTACGGCAAGAAAATTAAGAACTACTGAAAAAACTAAAATACGAGAAGAACCAAAGAAATGTATCGATAAATTTGAATCTATATTGAATGAGTATTTCATGCATTGTGGTAATATAGTTGCTCAACAAAAGGCTTTTAAATATTTAAAAGATCATCTTCAAGAGGATGAATGTATTGTGCACGTAGATTATAGTGAAAATTATGCAGTGTAATGAGGAAATACAATCTTATCATTTTGGTGGCAGTCGTAAGCAAATAACTTTGCACACTTCGGTATTATACTTTCTGGACGATGAGAAAACACAGCAAGTGCAATCTTTTTGTACGGTGAGTGAATGCCTTCGTCATGACATTTCAGCTGTATGGGCTCATATTATACCAATCCTAGAATATCTAGGTGAAACAAAGACAGGCATTAGCACTATACATTTTATTTCTGATTCTCCATCTAGTCAGTATAGGAATAAAAAAATATTCCATCTAATTTCTTCTTTACACATATACCTGAGCTCCATCAAAACCATTACGTGGAACTACAGCGAATCCGGTCATGGAAAGGGTGCCCCTGATGGAGTAGGTGCTGTTATGAAGAGGACTGCGGATCGTGCTGTTTCCCAAGGACAAGATATACAAAATCTGGATGATTTTCTAAATGTAATGGAGCAAAATTTAAAAAAAGTGAAATTGAAAACTGTTTCAGAATATGATGTTAGTGAAAAAGACTTTCTTTTCCCCCAAACCGTTAAAAGTTTTCCAGGCACAATGAAAATGCACCAGATAGTATGGAACTTCGATTCCACTTCGTTAGCCGTTCGCAAACTGAGCTGTACAGATAATGTTTGTCTGTATCAAGCTGTCATTTGCGATCATGGCATGAAACATCTTGGTTTTTATAACGTAGAAGACGGAAATGTAGCCGGAAAGCAAAACTTATCGGTCACACCGCTAGCTAATTCAAAAAAACAACTTAGAGAAATCGGTGAATCTTTTTGGACAACACATAAAGAACAAAGCAACATCTCTTCAAAGAAAAATAAATCCGAAAACACGCGAAAGAGCAATAAAAAAAATGACACAAATCAAGAAATTAAAGATGATGAAATTGCTTTTAATATACCAAATAAACTAGCAATAAATAGTAAATATACACGGAATGCATTAAGCATGAGCAATAGTATAGATGAAGAAGTTGTTATAACGAAAAAAACTAAAGAAAAAGGCGTAAGGAAGGCAAGTGCAGAAGAAAGCGTGGCATTGATCGAAGATGCTGACTTCGATAATATCTCAGATATAACATTTTCAAAAGATGGAAATAATAAATTTAGTATCGATTTAGAAAATGTTAATCCATACTTGTTAGTCTCTAGTGATGAAGAGAACCTCGATATTTTTTAATATAATTAGGTAGGGATATATTTAGTTACCATCATACATTTGGTTTTCTACGATCTCATGTGGTAGTTCCGTTAACGTGGCCCAAAATTACAATTAAAAAAAAAACAGAAAAATATTAAATTTTTAGGGCTACATTGACGGATCCCCTTAAAGTTCCTGTTGTTAATTATTTAATTTAATAGTCTGAATTTGATGGATGAGGAGCTTGTGGCTAAATTATAACAGCCGCATGGGTCGATCGAAGGTTAAGCTACGCTTGACGAGGTCGGTCCGTGGATGGGTGACCATTTATTACATACCAAGACTCCTCCGTGCCTCGGAAAGCACGTTAAGCCGTTGGTCCCGGCTGTCATTTGTAGATCTTTGACAGTCGTTACTTGTAGTCAGAAGCCCGAAAGTCTGACAACCAGTTTAACCAAGGGGTATCATGTTACCCAGTTACTGGGTTGTGGAGGTCAGACAGGCAGTCGCTCCATGTAAAACACTGGTATTCAGCTGCATCCGGTTAAACTGGAAGCCGACCCCAACATAGTTGGGAAAAGGCTAGGCAGATGATGGCAGATGATGAGTCTGAATTTGATGCTCATAGTAATTAAGTTTTATTTTTATTAAGAGTTTGTAAGCGTTTTATTTAAAACTAAGATTTTTATTGTTTTTTGTTTAAGAGTTTATAATAGCCTGCGCGCACTGGTGGATGGCATGGCAGAGGATTTTAAATTCTTCAACTGAATTTAATACTTATCCAATCGAAATATACACCTTATTTTGATTAGATAAGTATTAGATTCATTTGATAAAATTAAAATTCTCTGCCCTCCCGTCCGCCATCTTGCCCAGGGTATAAGGGTTTTGTTTAAAATTAAGATCTTTTTACTTTTATGCCATAACGTGTTACCTATTTTATTCAAAATTATGTTAAATGTAACTTTGAAGAAATCGTGATTGACTAACTGTACTACGTGAATGTTTAATTAGACCAAAAATGATACGTTCTGTCTTTAAATTGTTAACGTGTGTTTAAATTAGAATTTAATATAAGATTATCTTATTTTAGTGAAAACGTAGATGTGACTGTAATTATTTCGATATTTGTCCTTTAATTCATAATAAAGTTGATTAAAGAAAATGTTGTATTCTCATTTATCTGTATGATTCTAATTAATATGGTGCAAAATCTCATTCATCTGCCTTATCCATAATTAATCTGGTTAACCAATTTATCAGCACAGTTTAAATCATAATCTACTGGGTACAAATCAGTGCCTTTGATATATGTTATAACATTTAATGACCTGGACAAGGTAATATGGTATTTAAGATCTGAAAGTAAAAAAAAAGTTGAGCCATATCAATGAGTCAAATACACTCGGTTTCAAAGAATCACCCGGCCGTCCCTAAGTGTGTTACCACGTTGAAAATAGTGCCGTGAGCAGTGATAGCCTAGTTCTGTAACCGGTGGACTATTGTTAAATAATATCACTCGCTTCAAAATCTGTGAAGGAAAACTTCGTGAGGAAACCGACATGCCTGAATGATATTTCGCGACGGCATGTGATGCGAAGTCAAAGGCCCATGGGTGGCATTTAAACTCTTGACACCTAGCCACACGAAAAGAACAAGAAGATGACGTGGGTAACGAGTTTGACAGATCCCCCAGAGGACATCCATGAGGACTTTCTACCCCGAGACAAAAAAGGTTTTTACTACAAAGGTTCAAACCACTATTTTCCAAGTGTGTGTAACAAATCTGTGACGATGTCAATGTCTCATTTTATTTTAAGAAAAACTCTAGATATATATCTAACCATTGACATTATTGTCCTTTATTATCTCCATGATGAACTCAAACGATCCTCTCATCCGTATATATCAGATTTCACATTAAAGTTAAACCTATCATAGCACATTGCGACAAAACCTAACAATTATCGTGCACATATTCGAACTTGCAACTCAGGGAAGCGATTCGATCTCAGTACATTCGAATCTCAATACGATCAAAATACATTATTGCTGCTTGCATTCAAAAACCCACCCTAAGTGTCATTTCGCAGAGTTTCAGTTCCTTTGTGGTTACAGAGTCAGGGTCTCACCAAACACTATTGAAAAGTCAACTCTGTCTTTGTAGAGAGAGGGTATAATATTCTCCCTGTGTGATGGCAGACAGTGGTTTGGTTAGGCACAGTCGTGACTGGTCGCTTGACGCTCTCTAATGAAGTCGTAAGCCCTGGCTGCTCGCACACATCGACCCTGCATGTTCTTTAGTATGGAATATGTTAGCAGTTTAACGTGGAATATTTTGAGGAATTGCTTTTTAGACTTGCAAAGGTGGGATTATGGTTATTTTAATATGTTGTTTTTAATAATAAAGCAAGGTTTTAGTAAAACTGCCTCCTTGTTAGTAGTTTTCAAGAGGAAGGCTCTTGGTGTTCTATTACTAATGAAATACTTAAAATCTTAGAAACATCTGCCTAGTCAAGAGAAGAAGAAATGACTATCAGGAATTTAGAGCCATTACGCACTGTCGACTAGTCAATGGTGACTTGGTCTCTAGGTCGCACGAACACAGGCAATAATAATCGAGCTAGTGCGTAAACACTTATTAAAACTATAGAAAGTCATACTCGCCGTCGACCAAGTCTCCAACGATAAGTCGCCAGAGCGTAATGGCTCTTATTGGGAACCACAATGTTCATCATAATATACAGGGTGTAACGGAAAGGTATAAAGGTATATACATACGAAGGGCACGGATTCTCTTGGTGATAAGAAACGACATGGCAACGTTTTTATACATATACATACATAATTGTAAAGTTGAGCCCGCCCGCGCCGTCGCGCCTTCGTCGGTTAGGCAGAGCCCGATAGGTCTGTACTAGGCGCGCAGAACCCGAGATAGATATACTTGAACCTTGCCGGACAGGATTATGACCCTCATAGTGCGGTGACACGTTTGTTATGATTTTGCATTAAATAAAGTGTCGATATTAAGTTGTGAATTGTGAAGTTTCAAAGTTATTAGTTGGGAGCTGAAATTTTGAGGAATGACTCGTTATTAAATACTCTATTCACCCTGTTTGTATGTATATACCCTTTCCGTTACACCCTGTATATAATTATCATCCCCATCACCATCTCAAAATATAATATTTAATTCTGAAACCAAAGAAGAAACACTTTTTACCATAAAAATTTTATGAGCTTCAATTTTTCATGATCAATTTTGTGCTCAAGACGCTCCTCAAATTGATAGTTGATCAAATTTCACTTCAACTTTTTTCAACGTGTCCCAATTACAGTACAAAAGCCTCCTCCACACTGCCTTAACCTCAGAGTCTCGTCTCTCTGGGTGGCTCTTATTATAACTCATTAGCTCTCCAAGACACCCTGCACATAACTACACAAATTATCTCTTTTGACTCAGCACTGCACCAGCATACTTAGACCTTCGCCTTCTTTATGGGAGTCTAGATTCTGATCAAGATTCACACAAGCGCCTTAAAAGTCTAGACGTGTTAGTAACTAATTGGTGGAGGAATCTTTTGTAATGTCAGTTTAGAGGTTAAAATGTCAACGTTTAACTTTACTCGTAAAAGCTTGATCATTTGTTTGATGGATGACAATCGGGTTTACGATGAACTATAACACAGAAATTTGGATTTTGGAATTTAAATTTGGATTGAAACTTTTTTTGCAATAATTCTGCCTTCAAGCCCGGTTTTGTTGAGTTTTAGGTACTAAAACATATCATTTGATTTAGCTTGCAGAAAACATTTTTTTTGGATGCATAATAAGAGTCTATTGCAACCATCAGTCGTAGACATGACTTCTTTTAATTTTCGCTTTAACTTTTAGAATCAGTAGAAATACTAGAATGGTTAAATGGATATCAAAAGAAGTTCAACCTATGTGTTGTATGTTTTATGCTACTAATTGTCAATGTTGCTTGTGAAAAAAAAGTTAGTCTGTGGTCTGAGAACACGGGTTTTTGGCTTATGCTTTCACATGGTTTGGTACAGTTTACTTATCGTTTTGTTTAAAGTAGCTCTATCAACCAACGTATTATCAGTCTTTCTATTCCATACCTCCAGTAAATTCCTTTCTACGTCTTCGGCTCTGTTCTTATAGATACAGCTACATTTCACTAATGCTAACCAATCAAACGTAACATTAATTTATTCAACACGAACTCTGTATTGTACAACTTCTTCATTCCCCAGACAACGTTCTCACAGCATTTGGCGTTAGTTTACACAATTTGCTAATGTAATTTACCTCAAGTTTACACTTGTCTAGTACCCGTAGTACCCACGGTAGGTACTATCTCCTGCCATGTTTGGTTTTGCTTAAGAGGTGAGCACACTGATGAGATGGTTACAGCATAAACTCTGCTTAGTTTGGGACTATTAGGCGTATTGTGAAATTCTACTATATTGTTTTTAAACATAAGCTCATACCATACTAATTAAATGCTACGTTACACACTTTAAAACTACACCAACAAATTCAATGTTGTACCAACTATAGCCCCCTGCTCTGATCTAAATTTATTTGGGATCGGCACAGTATTGTCTTCTTCTTTCATAAATTTCAATTTATCGTTATCTCAATAGTCTTCCCCTTCTTAGCCATATCTAAGAATTCATAATTTGTTTACTACATCGGTTTTTGGTCTTTCTTGACGTCTTTTATAGCCGTATCGATTGACTCTCGAAACTTATTACTACTACTTATTTCAAACAGATAAATACCATGCGGTGTGTTTACCACCTAACTAACCAATAGGAAACTCTCTATTACGTCGGTATAGGATGTATGTTCAGTATGAAACTGTGCAACATTAGCGGTCTCTACTAGTTTCATCCGCTGCAGGTTTCCCGTATAGCTTTCCCACATTATATTATGAGTGCTTTTCGGAAGGACTTGTGTCCGTTATATTTGTGTAAATCTTTTAGCTTTTGTAAAAGAGTTGTTGTTACCATTTATGAGATGGTTGTTATCATCATCAACATTTCATCATCCTACGTACACTTGCTTGAATTTTTTGGACTATTTTTAGGTTTACTTTTGAAACTATTGCAAGGAAATAGAAAAATAAACCTTTTGTGTATGTCGTCGAAAGCCATTTAAGATTGAGATAATCCGTTCACGCATGTATGCTCTCCCGAACATCTAAAGATTAGCTTAGAACTTCTTTGGTCTGTAACATATGTTTTTCATGAACTATGACTGAATATTTTTAGATCTTCTTTCTTAACATGCTGTAATTGAAAAAACTGAAATAGAGCGAGTGAGTGCACGAGCCAAATATTTGACCCAAACACAGTAACAAAATAATTGCTTTTTTCTTACTTTAGATTTTCTTTCTAATATATTCATCCGTACAAGAACTTTACTCAGGTATTTTTGAAAATACCTAGGACCGTAGTTCTCAGAAGCAAAGTGGAACATGTTGTGTATCGACCAATGGTCCGTTAGAAAATTGTAATGACCTAGTATAAGGCAAAAAACATAATAATAATTTACGTTTTCTTGATTTTTTCTTCTAATGCGTGTTTAATAACTAGAAAAAAGTAAAAAATTAACCTGCTTTGCAAATTTTACAGTCTTAATTTTTGTGTATTCCGTGTTATTAAACTAAAGCATTATTTTTCTACAATTGGATCCTTATAAATCATCCTCCATATCCTTGTAAAATGTCCCTGTATTATTTCAAACATAACGTTTCAATTTGCTCAAAGAACCTTTCATTGTCTCGTCCCTTTGTCTATAAAATCGTTGTGAAGACAATATTTCCCACCGATAAGTGTTAAGTGTCTTAAGTGGCAACCTGCATGTATCGTGCAGGACTTGAGCCCTCTTACTGCCACTATTAGCATCGTTGAAGGAAATTAGAGCATCCACCTGATGCAGCAGCATAATGGGCTCTGAGCTGTCATTCTTGATTTTCTATTGTTCTTTGATGAAATTGGTGTGTGAACGAAATTAAAGGGAAATGACCATTTGCTGAGAAAACTTTGGGCACAAGGAAGAAACAAATGATAGTCATTAGGACTGGTATCACAGATAAAGAAACAACCGCTGTTTTTGCATAAAACTCGGTGGGTTTTTTTTTTTAATTGGAATCCCTATACTTTGATAGTTCTGATCATCAAACGGAAATATTAGAATGCAATAAACAATTGAGTGTCGTAAAAAATCGGCATTTGATACCTCTGTACTCATTACAAATGGGTAATAGCAATATTATATTGATGGGAAAAATATTCCTAAAAATGGGCATTTCCTTTTGAAAAGAGAAAGATAATATAATATTATGTTAAGAACATTGTGTTAAGTTAAATTTTCTGTGAATTGATTAGACAGTCTCGTTTACGAGAGTATAGAGATGTCGCACTAGCATGTTCAGTCTGTTGAATGAAGCAATATGACCATCACTCTTTCCATCATCATCCATCACCCATCGGTTCCGACTTCCTGAGGTTTTCATTCTATTATCAATGCCAAATATGACTGGCCCGTTGGTCTAGTAGTTAGTGGCTCTGACTGATATGCCAGAGGTCGTGGGTTCGATTCCCATCCAGGGCAGTGATATGATGAGCACGATCATTGGTTCAGAGTCTGGCTGTAATTTAGAAATATACATATAACTATGTTTATCAGTTGTTTAGTACCCATAACGCAAGGTCTTCTTATCTTGGTACTAAATGGCGATGTGTGAAAGTTGTGGAATTTATATATTTTTGTTTACGTTACTCACCACACCACCTCAAACTGTGGCTTAGTCGCCACACGCGCTTATCACGGTGACATAATATAGGTACATTTAAGTATGTACGTTTTAAAATAAAGAGAAATTAAAATTAGAAGGAAAACCACTTATTTTAATGTCAATAGTCCTTTGTTTTAGTAATGTAGAAAGGTGTGTCTGTTACTAAACCGCAGTGACATCATTTCAGTCGGTATTTGTTCATTTAATACTTCAAGCACACTAATGTACTGCATGCGTAGCATGAACACATTGAACACCGAAGAAACGGCCTTTGTCTACAGACGAATCGGCAAAGTGACAGATTATATAGACAGGAACCTCAATCTGTCAAATTTCTTTCAATACACCTGCCTGCGTAGCATGAACACTTAATTTCTTTTCTTCCGAGACACGACAAAGACCGTTTCTTCGGTGATCATGCTACGCGTGCTGATGTGGACTTAATGCCATAGGTACAGAGGTCAGCACACCAAGTTACCCTATTTCTCAAATGCAAATACATTTATAGTTTTTGAACTTAATTTCTCCAGGCCTGGCCATATTACTAATTCTATTTCTATTATAGAAACAAAATGGCGTATATGGAATCAGCTGTCTGTCAACTCTCAAGTGTATTTCATTTGCAGCCATATTTCAAATTCTACTCGTTGACACTTGACAGTTCACAAACAGCTGATTTCATATACCTACGCCATTTTCTTTCTATTGTCGCCTTATAGATTACGATATTAGAAATAGAATTTGTAATATGGCTAGGCTTGCAGGATACAGTTCATGTTCATTTGGTTTTTTTTAGAGTTTGGGATAGCTTGATGTGGCAGCACGTGCATGACTCCTTGACTCTGCATCCTACAAAGATTGACTGGTAGAAAGTAAATACTAATACCAGCACGCGTAGTTGGTGACACAGGTAATAATGTTCTTTATTAGGTGATCGATAGCTGATGACTATTATGAATACTACAGCTGACTTCTTCCGAATATTGTCCTCACGAAATTTTGAGACCATTTAAACATTTACGTTAAAACAATCATGCAATCAAAAGCATTTTATATCGTTGCTTCAAATGCCCTTTACATTACGACGAGGATGCTAACAACGTATAAAATACACTATCGTCATGATGCGCGGTTATATCAAGCAGATAATCCATTTTCCAGCTCATAGCAAGTTGTTAGACAACATAAAATTCGACACGCTAGCATTGATGAGCAATTGGCTCTGCAGCTCCGTGTCATGTGTGGAGACTTAGGGCAGTAACACACTCATACACAGAGCAGATATTATCTGTTCAATTTTTTTTAATAGTCCGATTTAATAGCTAATTCTATGCAAGATTTGGAAGAATGAAGGTACATAGATGAACTCATGACTTTTCTTCTCATGAAAAAACGAAATAAAATAATACTATGCCGAAGAGAGTATACTCGTATATGACTCGTAGCAGATAGCGCTCTGTCAGGTAGTTTCTGCCTACTCCAATAAGGGAAAACACGTGAGCTTATACATGTATGTACTTACCTACCTATGTACCTTTCTACCTAGCAGTGAGATAGTAGGTATATATTTGATATTTACATGACGACATGATTGAGATAGTTAATTAGTTAAATAGAATGAAAATAGTTAGTAAGGATTGTACTTAGTAGATACCTATAAAACCACATAATTCCAATCCGTAAACATAAAATATTGTTGTCAGTTTGTCAATTATGTACAATAGAAAGCAACAAACAACACCCCAGAAACACCTTATTTTACCACAATCTAAAGGATTTTAAAGGTATTTCTTATCCATTACTTCATATGTTGGAACAATTCGTCTGGTTGACAACGTAAAAACCGCAATGAATGTTGCTGAATTGTCAAATTGATCGTTTATTTCGCATACATGCCTAATCAAATGCTACCGAAATACCGCACTAGTATAGTAATGAGTTTGAGGAAAATGAACGTAAAAATAACAAATCATGTGCTAAAAGTGAAGTCATTTTATGAATAAAATAAAGTAAATAGCTTGAAAAATATCCACCCATTAAGGTGCCTTGCGGTTAGAATTGAGTAATTGTTTAAGAATATTTATAGGATTACAAATTAAGTGGTTAAGGAAAAATATGTCGTAGCCTCGTAGGTAGCTATGTAAAAAAAACGAGATGGCCCAGAGGTTAAGGCGCCTACCTTTCATGCACGAGATTTTTCAATTGATGTGTACTTTCTAAGAATCTTTCAGACATTATTGACATCGGTGAAGGAAAACTTCGTGAGGAAACCTGGACTTATAGTTAATATAAGTTTGTAATCACCAATCCGCCTTGAACATGCATGGTGATCAAAGCTCGTGCCTTCTTTGTATGAGAAGAGGCCTTTGCCCTGCGGTGGGACGGAAACAAGCTGGTATTTAGGTATGTACCTACTCCCACGATAATATCATTGCCGAATTAAAACTCAATTAAGTAACTTTCACCTAACCACGTCGATGATTTTAAGTCTATTTGAGCCTTATTGACGAACCTTACTGACGAATATTGGCCTACTTGACAAAATATTTTATGAAGATGATTTCTATGACATTATTTAGTAAATAATATTTCAATTTTCCTTTTTCCAAAATACTATCCGTGGTATACAGCTGAGTCTGGTTAAACTGGAAGCTGACCTATACATACCTACTTGAGATTTTTTTTGTAAGGTCAGGATGAACTTTTACTTGGTTTCATACTGGCATTTATTATTTATTTTATCAATTATTATTATTTCTGATAAGTGTAACTGTTCAACAGGTTAGGATTGGCGATTCAATCTCAACTTTATTTTTTTTCCATCGAACCAATTTTCATGAGGTTGGTAATTTCACTACTTCGTTAGCATATGTTTTTTAGTTTTATCACTCTCTTGTTTTAGAAGTTACAGGGAGGGTGGACACATTTTACCTCTAAGGAAGTGTCTCTCGCGCAAACTATATATGTTTAGAAAAAAAATATGTTAGAAACCACAATATCATTTTGGAATACCTATTAATAGACAAAATGGAAATATCAATTCTAAGTATGGGGCACCCCCAAGATTTATATTTTTTTTTTTCTACATTTGTGTGAAATTTTTAATGTGGTTCACAGAATACACCTACTTACCAAGTTTCAACAGTAGGCATAGTTATTATAGTTTTGAAAAAAAGTGGCTGTGCCATACGAACATACCTACAGACAGACATGATGAATCCGGGTTCCATATTTTGCCATTTGGCTACGGTACTCTAAAAATGACTGCAAGCTCGCCTTAAAATATTTCCCCTACAGTGTATCCCCAACCTAACCCACGACGTGTAATGGGTGATTGTATAAAGTGATCAATCGCATCGCTCGTAGTTCCTTATAGCATTATAATTATATGGCAGGTTGCCGATCCAGTGTTTACAACGTGAAGAGTATAGTCTGGACGTTTATCCACATGGCTTACCGTTACGTTCGTGGAATTAATGTTTATTTAGCGGAAGTTTTATGATCTTCATGGTGACTAATGGGTTTTTTTGAAATACTAGCCTGTTTTACTATGCATAGTGAATTGGCGGTCTAATTGAAAAGTTCACCGCAGTTGAAGTATATAATGCAGGATAAATAACATTAGCTCTTAGCGCTATTGGTAGAAAACCAGTTTAAGTGTTTTTTTTTATATTAAGCAATACAAGCTACTACTACAATACTTTCTTTATAACAAATGCATGTTCTGTTCACCCACCCCACATAATGGTTTCGAGAAAAATTCAAAATCTTGAGCCACTAAACCCTTACCTATGTAAAATGTTTTACTGTTTACATACCTTTTGCACACCGATATTATACCTAAATAAATAAATGAATTCCACAACTATCACACAACGCCATATAGTCCCAAGCTAAGCAGAGCTTGTGTTATGGGTACTAAGCAACAGATAAACATACTTATATATTTCTAAATACATACATATTATAGATAAATTAAAGGGAGAATGGGGGTTGAAACTCTTGGGCCGTGGGGTCCGAGTGCTCGTCTTCTGTTTAAAGACATCTCCAAACGTTTGGTTGACGCTTCCCGTGACCCAAGGGCTGGCCTCTACTTTGGCCAGAGGCTAAGCATTGCCATTCAACGTGGCAATGCAGCCAGTCTTTTGGGCACTTTACCAGCGGGCAGCGATGCAGAGGAATTTTTTGATGCTTTGTAAATATTTTTTTGTAAGGGAGAATGTAATTATTTATTGGAAGTTTCTGTACCGTATGCAAATAAATGATTTTGTTTGAAATTAGTTTATGTTTGTCGCAAATCAGGTCTACCAATTACTTAATTACCTAAGTATAAATAGTAACAGCAGCCCGGAGCAGCCCGAAGTCTAGATTTGTGCCCGATTGTTGGCAATAGGTTCGCCCCCTATTACATGGGACTTAAACATAACTGGCGAAATGTGGGAGTACTACCAGGTACACCTCTGCCTAGCCCTTCCTGGATTACAGGCGTGATGTTATGACGTTATGTTTAAGTATGGATTTTAGCAAATAAACAGCAGTATGGTCGAATGAGAAGACACTGTTGGTTAGTGTTTGCCCAAATAATTTTAAACGTTATTTAAAACGGCATTTGTGGTAGAAAAGGACCATTATAAAAATGTACTTCACAAGCATTATTTACTTGAGGCGTCTTTCTAAAAATATCCGAACAAGTTAAAATACAATAATAACATGAAGTACATACGTTAAAAGGGTTTTATTTTAATAATAATCAATGGTCCGTCACGGCTATTAATAATTGTCTAATTGATCGCATAGTTCACTCATTAGGCGAAAATACTACATTGAACGACTACTAACACTATAGACTGTTCACTTTTTACGCTTTTTTGAGCGAACATAAAATATTATCGACAAACTTAATTACTTATATTGCTACGTACAGGCCGGAATTTCACGTCTAAAATCCTCAAACTGTTGAGGCAGGCAGCTTATACCACGAGCAAAAATGCCTTTCTTTTAGTAGTGTTGTAATAAGAATTGCATTTTGCTGCTTCCCTAAGAAAGCCCAAAATCCTTGCGGATAAAGTCAGGGCATATAGCTAGTATCTATAGTTACGTTCTTTATTGAAGTGTCTTATGACATTGCAGTTATAAATCGATCGTATAAAAGTTTAACATTAAACACTAATTGAATGTTCTGTTAATGTATTGCATATTTAAGATAGATTATTAAAATGTAATATTGATTATATTGTTCATTAAATTTTTTGCAGGCAGTGGATTGGTTACCGATATTAATTTGATCTGATTGAAAGGTTAATTTAAAACAATAGGTATAATAATGTTTTATGGGAGTGCATAGTGAAAAATTAATAGAGTAGCGTCAAACGGGTTAAATTGAAACGCAGGGGTGAATAGAAACAAACACTTTGCAGAGGATTTTCACGAGAATCCATTATTGTTAGTTAATAAAATGGAGTCAAAATTAATTATTTTAAATAATCAGAAACATTAGACTTCTAGTATTAATCAGCAACGCTTTAACACACGTGAAAATTCTCTACAAAGTTTTGTGTCTCTTCAACCCTGCGTTCCTATTCATCCGTTTGACTGTAGGTCCTTGGAGGAAAATTAAAGAAACGTTGTGTGGTAATAATGAAATGACTATAATGGAGGTGAGTATCAAAATGATGGCAAATACAGATATGCAATTTTGCATATGGAAGAAGAAGAAGACATGCTACGTTGACTACAAATGAATGAATGTAAGTTGAATTCGACTGATATTAGAGTTAAGACGCAAGTGATCAATATTTTAGCAATCGTATATTATTTCGTTGTTTTCTAATCAAAATAATGCATTGACAATCTGAAGCACGCATAATGTTTGCGTCATCTATGTATCTTAACTTTTAAAGATATGACTGCAGTTGAAAACATTGTAAGTATAATTGCTTTCTCTTTCTTTTTACATTTTAAATAACTTTATACCTAGAGTGGTTTGTAATCATCAGCTGACAAATGTACAACAAGACGGACAGATTAAAATGTGTCCAGCAATCAAGTTCAAAGTGTTCGGAGCGTCAGTTGTCGGTCACTTGCCCGCTCGCCGGCGTCGTCGGGTCACGGTGTCTCCCTCCACCTAATTGCCGTGACGATCAATATTTGTCATCAATTAAATACCACACGGATTTCTTTAATTATTCCCTCCTCTGCTTGTGGTCGTTTTGTTTGGTAGCGTCAACGGAGGCAGATGTAGTGTCGTGCATGACTGACGCTGCGTCGTCAGATGTTTAAGGTTTAAGTTCTAGTTTGTCGTGTTAAGTCGCTTATTCTTAGAGATGTTTTTGTCCTTTGTTAAAATCTGTAATGTTAAGGCTGCGTTCTGAAAGTTGGCGATATCCTAAACAGGAGTCAAATACTTTGATATCAAAACTTTTATCGCTTAATATTGACTGTAATAAAAAATTTAGTGCACTAGATTTTATTGGTAACTTTTTTTTTACTAGAGGGTTCTAGTGAAAAAAAAATACCAATAAATTTCGTTATGTATCTAAGAATTTGCTTTAAAAGATGCACTAAAATAACACAAAGATTTATAAGAAAAACATTTATTAGGTAAAAGTAAAATTGCCAGAACCAGTTCAAGAAGGAAACTTGTACATATACAAGTTTCCTTCTTGTTTTCTTCTAAAGTAGTGTCTTATCACTACTTTTATTTACACACAATCTTTCACAACTAATTGTTACCTACCTCAAATCTCGTGTTATTTAGGGCACTAGAACCCAAATAATGACAACACAAACCCACCCAGCCACAATTATCTAACCTGCACATTAAAAATCATTGCTCAAAAGTACTAGGATGCCATATGTCACAGCCATCAGAAACCTAGTAAATCTCAAAGCTGTAAGACAATATGTGATACCACTAACTAAACTATTCCTAGAGAGCTACGACAAATAGCTCACAACAGAGAGCTTAGCTCCGGCGCCACCTAACATAGACACATATAGACGAGTTGTTACTGTCCTTCGTGCGACGGATGCCTTACTAATAACCGATATCAGTGTTGTAGATACACAAGTGTCTATGAATTTGTTGGTGGATATGGTATTTGCAAAGGATGCTGTTCTTGAGATCATTCCTATTTAAGAACTGTATTTTAAAGAAGCTTAAAAGTTATGTGAGGCAGATGAATTAAATGATGATTATTGATTTATACAATTAAAATACTAATCTTGAGATTTACTTTTAGTATAAGTACAGACGCCAGCACATCAAGTTACCCCAATATGTCAATATTTCCCAATTGAATACGAACCTTATTCTGTTTGGCATAAAGTTGAAAAACGATCAAAGAAATTTCACACATTGGGGTAACTTGATGTGCTGGCGTCTGTACAACAATGTTGGTAGTTTAATGAGAATGTAAATCGATTTTCAGGGCTTCTGGCAGCAGGCAGGGCCGCTGTTCATTTAATAACATACATTAATTCAAGTTACTAATCTCGAGAATCAAGTACAAGTATAATTGATGATTAAACGAACTTACCTGTACGTGAAGTTCGATCATAATTATACGAAGTGCTTCATCCGAAGAGATTAGTAAGTAGCATAGCATTAGCAGCCCATAAAGTTCCCTTAGCTAGGCCTTTACTCTGTAAGAAAGAGCCACGCGGGCCCACTATAGAATGGTTGATCTATGTCACGTTGTGACATGTTCTGGGATGTGTTAGTTTCCTTATGTTGTTATTCTTTACCGTTTCGAGAACATTGGATAGAAAGTAATTTACCTACACAAAGTAAAGCGCATGTCTGGGTTCGAAATTAAAGACTTAAATCTCACAAATGTTCTAAGTAAAAGAGACTTGGCAAAGAGAAGAACACCCCAAGATGAAATAAGATATTCCGAACCAAATGATTGAACATACTAAATAATCCTTGCAAAAACAACCTAATTTCTCGATCCTACATCAAATAAACACTTTCCATAAGCTATTACTGAATCGGCATCAGCACAAAAAAGCCGTGTGTTTAGAGTAGTGACAGTGGTCTGTCGCGGCGGCCGCGCACAAAGGTACGCCGCTTGTTTGCTAGCCGGCGCCCGCGCAGCGCATGCATCTTCAATGATCTTTGTTTTTGGTATTTGTTTATCTAAGAGGTGTTTACTGATTGTGGATTATTGCTTTTGGACTATTTACTTATAGTCAGCTGTACGGCGAAGATTGCAAGGTAAAATTTTCTGTTAATACATACTGATTTTATTTTGACTTTTATTTAAGGGGAAAGATTTGTTTGTTCATAAGTTTGTATGTAGGTAGGGGGCAATCTGCAAAACTGCTTATATGATTTTGAAAATTCTTTCACTACGAGAAGTTACTTTATTGATGACGAGACTTACGGCATTGTTAACTACCACGCTCAAACTAACACATCAGATGATGACAAAAACGAAGAGTAAGAAAATGAAGATCATCAGATAAGACGTAGTCTATTATAACACACTACTATAAGAAAACCTACAGAAAATTCTTTTAATGAAAGAAGAAGCACTTCTTTTTGAAAAATCTATATCTAAACTCATATTATAAAGAGGAAAGATTTCTTTTTTTTTTGTATGCAACGAAAAAACTTAAAAACTACTGAACCGATTTGAAAAATTCTTTAACCGTTCGGAAGTTACACTATCCCCGGGTGATATAAGCTACTTTTTATCCCTGTATTCCCTCGGGACCGGGAACTACGTGGGGCAAACCACGTGACGACTGATAGTAGTAGTTAATAAATCGATACTTATATTATTATCATGGCATCTCTAAAATTTGCTATCTGAAGAAGAAAAATGTTTGAGGCAGCGTAACTTTCTTTAACTGTAAGTAATATATTATACATACACTGTTTCTCAGTCACATTCAAGTCAAGGACCGTTTGGTCCTTTTGGTTACAAAAAGGTTTTGTGGTCATTAAAAATCCCCACACTTACGAAATGACCCGTGCCTTGTATTAAGTGTCACCTGCGTATCACGAACAAAGATAGCTAATTCGACTTATATTGCGCAGCCATTCTTCATTCGGCCTACAGCACTGATGGACAATAAGACCACCTTGAAGTACCACCAAAACACCATTGTGGTCATAATGAATGGCACCTTTTGACATAAATCGTGTAAAGCAATAGGAATTATATTATTGCGTTTTGAGTGCCAGCTGCGTTTGTAAGAAAGTGGACGGGGAATTATTGGTTAAAAATTTGGTAATCTTCATGATAAGAGTATTATAAAATTATGAACAAACACACACAAACGAACATATATATTATATACTAAATTTATGAGTTTAATTATTTATGTTTTTTTTTGTATTAATTATGACTTTTACTATGTCCTAGTCCATTGCATACTTACATTTCATATGTTAAGAAACTCCCATGTGGAAGTGGGTGACCCTGTTGCTATCAAATCCACATGAGACACAAATCCAAACTTCGGGCTATCATTGATAAAGTCAAGGTAGAATAACTAAGGAACACATTGCCCGACAATCTCTACGTAGACCAATGTAGTAGAGTATTTTCCAGCCAGTATTTTTCTGTTTCATTTTGAACTCATAATTTATTATTATTAGTTTACACCTACCTACATTTATTTTCTTATACCAAACTCCTTGAAAAAAAACAATCGAACATCGACAAAACGAAACACAATCTAAAATTCGATTCGGTATTTAAATAATTCTTCACTTACAAAGCACTGCTGTTTGAATGCATTCAAAAATCATCTGTTTCTCACAAAAGGTTCACTTTCAGTAGTCATTAGGTGATGTTCTTTGTACGTGGGCGTGAAATAACGTGAATTGGGACTATTTTCTGTCATAATTCATTTGCACCGTGAAGTTGGCGCCATGTGGTGGCTTCCCAAATCGCCTCAACGCTAGCAGTAGTATATGCAAGGTTTGCAGAAGCTTTACTGCCATTGGATCTTTTTATGCCCTCTACAACACTGCCGTCGTAATTAGAAAAGGCACAACTGACATTTTGCAAATGTTGAGAAAAACGAGATTAAAATATTTTTGGAATTTTGTTAATAAACAGATTTAGAATAGGCGGAATTTAAGTTTTTTTTATTTTAAGCTAATGCTATCTCTGTTTATTTTGTAGCTTAAAATCCACAAAAATCAGGCAGATAGGACTTTTTTTCCTTATTCCGAATACTTATATAAAACTCATTTTTGACAAAAAGTGTTAGTTGTGCCCTTTTTCGGTAACACGGCAGAACAGTAATGCTAATGTTATTTTTATGAATACTTTTCTTCGCAAGTGCTTAACGCATTTATCCATTAGTTGAGACTGTAGAAGCTTACTAAAGCTATATCTATAAAAGAAAATAAGTTCTAAGTAGGTATCTCTATTTTGTCTAAATTGGAACAAGGAGGTATCATACACATCGATATTTTATCTTCTTGAAATTGTAAACATAAGAAGCTTCATTTCTTTATCGTACCGGTGTGCGAAGACTATCAGCCGGTCGATTCAGTCAAAACTTGTTTGTGAGTGAACTGTCAATGCATAGTATTAGTATGGAATGACAGCCCAATTCGCCTTCACACTTCACCTACATTTGCACTAGGTGATTTTTGAACTGCAAATGAACGAAGCAAAAGATGTGGCGGCGTTCTTTATATTTTGCCTACCGCCGTGAGAAAATTGAGAGAGTTTGTGAATCTACGCTCACACATACAGACGCTAGCACATCAAGCTACCTCAAACTGTCAAATTTTCCCAATTGACAGTGAACCTTATTCTGTTTGCTAAAAAGTTGAAAATCTATCAATGTAATTTAACATATTGGGGTACTTCTGTACGCCAACCAAAAACACTGTAATTTATTTGCATTCATTTTCCTTTCTGGAAACATCACCAATAAGGTCAGTGTATGTTTGTGCTTTCTATATACCTTTTCTGAGATGCCTTTCATTAATTTATCTGCATTCTTACATATACTACACGGACACCACTCAAGTGGCTATTCGACTCAAATATCCGAGACAGAGCGGCGATCCCTGACCATAGACTGTGCACAATACACGAGTTTGTTTCTAATGAATCATCGACACGCCTCCAAGCCTTTGTGGGATACCGACTTGCAAGACCATTGAAGTAAAAGCCCATAAAATGTTTGCACGCCAATAAAACTAAGCAACTGTCTCACGGGACGAAAAATAATAATAATTGTAATATGGGAAATTTAAGTTAAGTAGCTAAATACGATTACGTTGCAGACATTGATTTGTTATGGTGAAATTTTGTCGAAAAACAGTACTTATTGAAATATTTTTTTTATAAAAAAATAATATTCCACCACTTTCAAACAATGCCATCTAGCCTTAAGTTAAGCAGAGCTTGTGTTATAGGTACCAAACAACTGATAAACATACTTATATGTATATTTCTAAATGCGCAGGTTCATAGGTATTATAGATAAATTACACCCAGATACAGAACAAATGATCGTGCTCATCACACAAACATTTTGTCCTGAGTGGGAATTTGACCCACAACCTCCGGAATAGCAGTCAGGGACACTTACTATTAGACCAACAGGTCAGTTTAATGCGTATTTATGTCTAGCTTATAGTATTTACGGTATAAAAACATAATCATGGATTCTGGAAGACATAGCATAAATAAATATTCCACAACTTTTTCACACAACGCCACTTAGTCCCATGTTAGGCTTGAGAGCTTGTGTTATGTGTACTAAGCAGCTGATAAACCTGCTTATATATTTCTAAATACATACATATTATAGATAAATTACACCCAGACACAGAACAAATGTTCGTGCTCATCACACAAACATTTGTCCTGGGTGGGAATCGAACCCACGACCCGCGGCATAGCAGTCAATGTCACTAACTACTAGAACAACAGGCCAGTCATAATGCCAGCAGAAAGTAATCAAAATAAAACACATAACTAATTGTAATTAAATTAGAAATAATTTACTTACTTTTAATAATTAACATCTGCAAGTATTTTATAAATATATATAGTAGAAAAAAATGTTGAGATATAAGACCTACCTTACCATTCTATTACCTAAAAAACTCATAAGTAAGAGTAATCAACGCAAATTTCTATAAAAAACACACTATCACAAGTTAATTCTGTAAAAAAAATCGTTTTGAGACGAGACAACATCTAACTTTCATATATAAAAGCAAGAATCAAAACGAGGTTGAGACTACATTAAACCCATTATTATCGTTCCTTTGATATTACTAAGAATGAGATAGCACACATAGAAAACTAAGTACTAACATAGCGTATATAATGCCTCTATTCCAGACTTTATACAAAAGCTTTGGAGAAATACTGTCATAACAAGCAAAGAACTTTTGTCGAGAGACGTGGAAAAGGAGATTTTAATGATATCTTTATGTTCGTACTCTTTTGTGTCTTCATGTTGCTACTAGAACTAAGTAAAGGCTGTGCTAGTTTCGTTGGATATTGTTAATGTGACATCAGAGTGGAAATAAAAGATTATTATCCGAAATATTGGTATAGTAATTGGATTTGTTACAACTAAATAATATATGTAAGTATTTACGATGATTTTTAGTTTATTTTTTGTGTATTTTTGACTTGTTGGTTTAGTAGTTAGTGGCCCTGACTGCTATGCCAGAGGTTTTTGATTTGATTGCCACCCAGGACAAATGTTCGTGTGAAACCTATTTTATGTATGTATTTATACATAAGTATTTATGTATGTTTATCAGCTGTTTAGTAGGCATAACACGAGCTATGTTTAACTTGGGACTAGATAGCGTTGTGGGAAAGTTGTAGAATATTTATTTTTATTTTATTTAATTATTTTTAGGGTAACTTTACTCTTCATTGGGAAATTAGAGTTTGGTGACTGAGAAAGAAATCCCTTGCTAGTTAAACAACAATGTCAGCTTGAAGAAATCGGCGAGGAAAAAGACTTAGTAAAACTAACGTGGTAAGAAAGAAAGTGTTCACATGGATAGTAAACTTAGACTGTCTTCTTAGTAGATAGTTCTACTTTATGAACTAACAATCCCTGGTTCTATTATGCTACTAGCTTATAAAACCGCTCCAATTTTTTCTCCAGCCTCAAAATGGCGGACGAAAGAAGCCATTTTGCGTTCGAAATTTTAATTGGAACGATAAAGGCTTTCGCGGAATATTTTAAGGGCAGGCGGCCAGTATTCGCGCAAAAAGTTTTATCTCGCGTCGATTAAAATTCCGTTTGAAAATCGAACAAATAGGTGCTTTTTGTCGAACCACGCCTGCGCGGTGACGGCAACACTTTTTTAATGGCTACCAATATGGCGGACATTGACATGATGAAAGATCGCCGTAATTAGTCGATTGTTATAGTCGAATAAGGTGTATGTTTTGAAACTCGTTTCTTTGGTGAATGATGCTAAAGAGAGCAAAGTTTCGAAGCGTTTTGTGTGTTTTAGTTCGAACATGGATGACGAAAATAGTTTGGGAGATTAAATTTGATGGATTGATTACTAAGCGGAAACAGCAACTAAAATATGGTAAGAATCAACTAATTGAATCATTAGCAATAGGACCCAAGGGAGCCGATTCGTTAGTGGCAACCGAGTTAAATATGTTCCAAAATTACACAAAAATGATGAATGCCTCGGTAGCTAAAGTATCAATGACACATACCATAAATACCAGTAGGTACCTACACACCTGCGGACGATTAACACGAATGTCAAAATAGAATTTTGAACTAAAATATTTCCTTCCCATAGTAAATTAAGCGGGAGACATCATTTAACCACATTTACATTATTGCCAATACTATTCTCACACGCCCTATTAACGGCGCAATAAGGTTGCATTTTACAAAGAAAGTTGGATACCAACCGCAAATTAGGTTGTAGTTTTACAATGTGACTTAATTACTAGTGAAGTATACACATAGGGGAATAGGGTCTAAATTATATCGATACCGCGAGATTTTTTCGTCTAAATCGATTCTCGATTATCAAGTTAATGGTTAATTATGTTGATAGAGTTGTAAAAGGACCAGTGCTACTGATTTTATCCTACAGTAAAAGGTAATTATGAATGTGAAAAACGATTAATATTACATAAGATTTTAAGAGTGTTTTTCTGTTTTGGAAATAAAACAAGAAGTTAGCTTTCTATTAATTAAACATGTGGGAAAATGAAGTTATATAACCTTCTCTTAATTTATGAGTTTATTTTTCAAGTTTTATTGTAATTAAGAAATTATTGTTAGCCTACATTAAAAAGAATAAACTGATCTGGAAATAGAGGAAGAATATTGTTACTGAAGTGGTATCATAATATTTCATAATATTAGTTCGTAATTTGCCATATGTTTTTGATTTAAGGCTTGACAAAAGACTTTATTGAAAATCGACTCATAAATCGACTAATTCCAGCCTTAACAATCGTAATTAAAACTCTTAGACAATTTGTAACGGCCATAACGAGTGTCATGTTCCACGGTTTGGCCATAAATCAAATTTTTTGGCGGCAAAAAACCTAAACGGGCAAAATGTCTGCTAATTGACGTGTTCCTGGTTTCACTAGTCTCATTATGCCGTAGGTATGCGCGTTCATCAACGATTGGACACAGATAAGGAGTAGAACAGATGAGTTTTTCATTTTAAGGTATTATAATTAATATTTTGATTGAAAATTGCTATAATTATGTAAAGAACGACGTCGCGCGCCGCGATATGAATATAATTTAGGATTACGAACAAGCCTCTGTACCGACTAAAAGTCAAGTTAATTTGGCTCTTAATGTGTTACCTGTGCTTTATGAAGTTCTGAAGGCAATGCAATGTTATTTTCTCTAAATAGCTGAAAATTTTATATGTACCTACGTCATGAAAAGTTCTGACACCTTCCAGTCCTTCACCTCTCTTTTCTTTCTTACTGACGTAGATATCGTTATTTATTAATGTTTTACATATTTTATGCGTAGCTACTTTACTAAAATGTACATAAAAGCGTTTTTGCTTAACAGTAACAAATATCTGTACTTTCTAGTTTGCATGTTTTCCATACTCTTTCCTTCGAACTTTACACCCCTTGTAATTTAAATTGTTCAAAAATTAAAATCGGTCTAGGGGTTGTTGAGTTTTTTTGTTAAAGGTAAAAATCCTTTCTCCTTATAATATCTAAGTACCTATTAGTATAATAGTAATAATAAATGTGTTTATTTACAAAAACGTAAGGATTTTAGTTGATGAGCATAATATTGCAAAACAAAAATAGTAAGTAAGTCATTTGTGGGAGACCTGGAGTAATAATATTTGCAGTTAGGCCATTAACTCAAAAAAAATAGGTTGAAACTTAGGTTGAAATTTAATGAAGATACAGAGGCGTTTAAAAGTGCATGTTTTAACGTTTATTTGTTTACGGGGCCACATTTACCATTACATCACAATTAGAAATAATCAACATGCGTATGAGTGCCTGAGTATAAATATATACATATATAGAGAAAGTATTACAATAATTTCTAATAACTACTTAATAGGTACTATCCTCAGGCTTAAAGATAATAATAAATGATATTCAAGATACAGCATTATGTAGGTTGTGCTATTTTTGGCTACTTCAATTACACTATTATTTTATTTGCTATGTCGCATCTACAACATTTGTCTCCTCTATTCCCGTCGCCTACGCTGCACGGTAGCTACAATGTGATTTATAAATCTATTTTTATTTACTCGCTCAAACAAGTAAACGGTTCGGTTGATATTTTTACGAGACCAGCCATATATTACTAAAGGTTTAATAGTAAATTCTTAGTGTATGTTGGTTATGGTATAAAGAAATATTAGGTTTCATTATAAGTTGTTAAATTTGGTCGTAGAAATGGAATTAAAGTCTTTTTGAGTTCGCCTATATAGGTATTACTGTAGTATTTTTATTTAAATTAAGTTAGGAATTATAATATTGAGATCATAATAGATACCAAAATACGATAGACCTTGATAGGTATAGGTATACCTACCTGTGTCTTCCGAGAGCGTAGACCATATACTAAAAATATTTTTAAGTAAAAAATTAAACTGATTTGATAACAAAATTTCTTCAAACTTCTAATAATAACAGTTTAACTTTTCGTTAAAATTCATATTCATTCTTCAACATTTTTTCCCATACTTTTTTGTATCGACATCTAAATCAAAATCCTGAATGCCATACATTTTTGTTTGAGAGACGTTCATATTTGCGATCGCGTTCAGAATGCCACATCATTTGTATGGTAACATTGGCAACATGTGAGCTGAAACGTGTCGTGTCATTAGTGAAGAGGTCGCTAATTGTGGCTTTAATTTAAGGAGATTTTTTTTTGAGTTGTTTATTTTTAGAAGTTCTTCATTAACTTAATGGTTTTTCTTATTTTTTTGTAGTAACCATACCTACATACATAGCCCCTATGTACTTACTATCAGAGTAAAAGAAACGCGCAAAATTGCAATTTTTGGCGTTTTCGTTCGACGTAGAAAATATATAATATACGGGATTTTTGTTGTGACATGGCATCTTAAGCGGCCTGTAAATTTATAGGTTTTTCATATTAAAAGAGTTCTGATGTACCTTTTCATTCTCATAAAACTTGAAATGAACAAAGTGTCTAGGTGCATTATTTTTTCACAAATCGAAAAATGCTACTAACATTTAAGACATTTAATGCTACTAAGAGCTCATAAAGACGCTATTCTTCACAAATCCATACAGTTTCAAACAAAACAGTCAGTGAAATACTACACAATATAACATTACAGCGACCATCCCCAATTCGACCCTAACTCAATACGAACACCTTCAAAGCCGAAATCAATGAAGCCAATCATAATTAATAACATTTATATTTATATCACACACATTCAATAAGGAAAACTGTTCCCTACACTTACAAACCACCCTGGCACCTAAAACAATCAATTATCACCTTTAATGCTTTACAATAACAGCGATGTTAACTGCAAAAGAAGATACAGCAGACAATTTTTTCCTTCTCACCCCACAAAATTAACTATTTTCCCCTTCCGAATACTAAATACCTATTTAGTGTATTCCGTGTGCGTGAAAGAGATGGCAGAGGTCGGATATCACCCCTAGTTTGACGTTTATGACGTAGGGTGAATAGAATCGTCACCCTCCTGTTTGGCTTGTAACCGACTGTGAAGATAGTTCGTATTTATTTTTAAGTAACAGCCCTTATCTAATTTTGATTGAGTTTATCCGTTTGAGAAGATTTTTGGAGACCTTTTTTGTTAAATGGTAACCGTGTCGAAGGAAGCACGTTACACGGTTGGATCTGGCTGTCATTTTCAGATCATGTTTGACAGTTGTTATAGGTAGACTACTCTACGGCATGGTGGGATGACGGCCTACGAAAGATATGGCCTTCTGGCGCTCATCAGGGGAAGCCTATGTAACAGTAGACTACTGTGGGCTGATAATGATGATGATGAAGGTCACTCGCAGTCATCCTAAAATGTTAGATCAGCATGCAGCATATGGATGTTGCGGAAGAAACGTCCGTTCGAGCGACCCCCGGCGCAAGTGTGAGATGGAACACAGTTTTTAGTCAGTTAAAGTCTGAAAGATCCCTCCGCCCAGGGCAAAAAACATAGGTACATTACGATTTTCCAGACCGAATGAAAAAAAGCAGCATAGAGTTCAACAGACGGTTAAGGACAAGTCCGAGATGTGTCGCAGACTGCAAACTGCACGGGTTTCTACAAATCTCTATAAAATTTACTCTGAGGACCGCGGCCGCAGGCTACAGGCGTCAAATTCATACCTGAGACTCATGGAAACCCGTGCAATTTGCGGTTTACGGCCCATCTTGGGCCTGTACTTTTAAAATGATGGCTACGAACGATGAACCCTTTAGCTTAATATCTTCTAAAACACCATAGGTTAATAACTGGTAATTTGGTCTCCGATGACGTAGCAGTAGCAACTGGAGCTTCAAAAAATAAAATTACAATCATACATTGCTTGACTCGTCATATAACGTAGATCTACGCGAGTGACAATTGCTTTTTAATTGTTTCTATAATAAGGTGTACGACCACTCGTACGCCGTAATTATAGAAAGTAGCATTTTTCTACTAGATCTGGAAACATAGATTAAATGATTGTTCAAATGTTTACTTTAAAATGTTGTTTTATTAGCAGTAAGTTAGTAAGTACTTATTGACAAACGGTATTTTTTTTATCTTCTTTTTACTCTTAGTTTTCCTGTCTTTTGAAATTAGTCATCCAGTTTCAATCCGCCTTTGGTATAACTATTCGACCACGTCATCTTCAACATCGTTCGTACTTACGGCAACTTAAATATATTTAGCTTCCTTCCTTTTACGCAATTCTTCCTCTTCCATTCAAATAATGTGAATAAATATATCAATTAGTACAGCCATTTGTAGCTATCGCTCTTAATTACGTGCCTACTTATCACTTATTTTGTTTGTATGAACTTACGTAGGTAAGTGTTTTTCGGTAAATCCCAGATCGCCTGAATTTAGGTTGTTATTGTGTTAACACTTGAATGTTGCGGGTTTTATAATCAATATTTTAATTAATCAGCGTTTACGTACAAAACCATATTTGACTATAGGTATACCTAATGTTTGTTTTCGTCATTCACGTCATTTAGCAAAACGTAATTATTTTATGTGCAAACACCAGCACATCAAGCTATTCCAAACTGTAAAAAAAATCCAATTAAGCATGAACCTAATTCTTTTAAAAAGTTACTCAACCTTTTTTGAGCAAGCATGGTGATGAATTCTCGGGCCTTCTCTGATGAGAAAATACTATTGCCTTGCAGTGGAATAGTACTAAGCTGTTCCGATTATTATTTATTATGTATGTTTTCCTTTGAGTCAGGAATTGTATCGATGGATGTGAATCCATCGAATTCCTGCGACCCTCACCAAGTCTTCGGACGATTAACGTCGGACTTCCTAAAGTCGTCCTAACGGGGATTTTGTCGACACTTGGGGAGGTTTATGTCCAGCTGTGGACGTCTTTGCTGGAATGATGATGATGCATGTTTTAAGAAACTCAAAACCATGGAGTCCCAGACTTTTGGTAGGCGTTCAAGGATCTGACGTCAATTCGCAAATACCTGATCAACACTTTAAAAAGAATGAGGCTCCAACCGATGACTATCCTGGTTTAAACACTATCATAATACAAATGCACCAAAAGACAACCATCCGTTAGTGCATCACTATTGCAGAACATGTAAACAAAATATATCGGGTCAGTGGTTTGGATATCTAGGTATAGTGGACTGATTAATAAAAACTTTGAAAAGAGTACGAGTATGTCCCCTAAAAAATGGCAGGGAGAGACTGGTTCAATCAGTTATGGCTCCTTCGCTAGCACATAGTAACGTAGCAGTTAGACGTTTTGCAATATACCCGATGCACGAGAAGGGTGGGTTATCAGGACTATTGTGGAGGAACGGTCAAAATCCCTACCAGCATCTAACTGGAATGCTTCCTTCCTCCAAGCACGTTCGCTTATAACAAAATATTATTTTTTGTGCTTTAGTAAGAAGTTGTGGCTGCATGTGCTCTACAAATTGTGCGTTTTGTTGATCTGTAATATCTTACATTTTTTGTAAATCTTATTCTCTTATTTTTTTCATCACCGTGCCTTTGTGTTGGATAATTTTGCACTCTATACTTAGATATCAGATTAGTAGAGCACCTAGGGTTCTGATTAGTAAAATTATGTCGGTAGGTACCTGCAGCCTCATGTCATTCATTGGTATACTTGAATATATCGAATATGTTAGCTATTTAAGTATTTATGTCGGTAGGTAGGTACTCCTCATATCAAACGTCTTTCATTAGGTAACCATGCATAATTCAAAGACATTCTTACAATAAATGTTGTATAAATCAAAATATAAATAACAGTGAGCAGTGTCGTTGTAAATCATTTGCGCTAATTTGAAACGGATCCGTAAACACGGACGCAGCAGAATTCATCAAACCAATGCTCCCTCGGCGCTAATCCCACAAAGGGACCAGCAGAGAACGCTCAAAAGGATTTAACAAGCGGCATTCACGACTGCTCATTATATTTTTATACTTTATACCTCTGGTGGCGGGCATAAAGTGTGCGATCAAAACGCGCGAACCCCTACAAAAGGTAATTATGTTTTGATTCCTACAAAAAAAATCGAGTATCACAAAGGAGACTAACGAGATAAGAGCGTGCTAAATCGCTCCCCCCGACGCCCGCGCGGATCAATCGCGGAGCCAGCGGTCGATTGGGCAGGCTCGGCAGGCGGGGCCCCGCGCAACCACGCCTCGCGGCCCCGGGCTCCCCGGCGCGCCGCGCTCCGCCACTGTCCGCCAGTCAACCTCCGACTGCGCCCGCATGCGTACACGATCCGTAGATCGCGCCCCAGTGTGAACCGGCTGTGCTAAATGGAACTGACCAGCGTTCAATGTTAAAGAATCAAAGCTACGAGGACAAGGAAGTGAACATGGCGATACAGAGTGTTTCGAGGTACCCGAGCAGCCCTGCCGAAGCGACAGAGCCGCCCAAGACATCCAGAATCAGCTTCAGCGTGGCGTCTATCTTGGCTGATACGAAGGCACATCAAGTGGATGAGACGGCGGAGATGATCAGGCATCACAGGACCATCCCGGAGTCACCACTAAGGCAGTCTCCTTCTGCGCAACCCGAGTTGCCCGGCGGAAAGTCGGTGTCTCCCAGACCATCGTCTCAAACGCCTCCTTTGAATTTAAATATATCAGCAACTGTTACCTCATCTGAAGACGAGTACGAAGATTCGGTTAATCAGGAGGATTCGATAGTAGATGTGGAGGACTTGCAGAATGGTTTGCCAAGTGAGGATGAGGAGAGGCCGCCGTCGGAGAAGTCCCGGCTGGTGCGTCCGACGCCGTTCAGTGCGCTAGCAGCGGCGGCAGCGTACGGGTTGGCGTGGCCTGGCCCGCCTCCGGTGGTGCCGTCCTTTGGGCCGCTTTTCCAGTCACATTTCCCCGTTGGACCTTTAACAGGTTAGCGACCTTTTTTATTTATCTATTTAGAGTTTTTAGTGTCATGCACCGTTGTGTGATGTTCGGTGGTAGTTAAAGATTTCGTAGCGTGTAGTGCGTAGGTAATTACTTATTATTTTGCCGTAGATAGAGCTATATTTTTAGCTTCCAGATCTTGATATTATGTCAGGATTTCTTGTAGTGTTTTGATTATTTTTTTCAAGATAAGTAAAAGTTTAATAACGACTGGTTATTGTTGCTCTGGGTAGACTGGGTATTTTAGGTTTTTTTTTTATTTCATGCGTTGTTATTTTAAGATTCGCATTAGTTTTGCTGTATTGCTTATGTATACTTACTTTACTTATTTTGAATCATTATTAACATATTTATCGTAACATTTAGGTTAGTCTTTATGTTTTTTTTCTTTTCTTAGACATAAAAGACCGACTACTTACAGTTATCTTATTTTTATAAATATTATCAATTCAGTTTCCTGTATCCACAGTATTAATTAATGATTGTTATACAACACCTAAATTCTGTGACTGAATAAAAGGAAGTACACAGTCTACAAATATACAGTTAATTAAAACTCAAGCGTCATTAATTTATTATTAAATTTATTTATTTTTACATTACAAGTCCAATTTTGGCGTGACAAACAAAATTAGGAAATTCCAATTACCTACGTTATTTAAGCAATAACGAGGAAAATATCAAATATTAATTAATTGATAAAACCGTTATGATATTTTCGCAATTATTATAGCTATCGTTTTCCTGCATACCACTTATTAATTAAAATATTTTTGCCCCACTTATGACCCACACCCAATTACGATGATTAAATTATTATTAAAGTTAATTACATTTGTTGGCGTTCAATTAAATAAATTGAATATTTTAATTAATTTCCGTTACATGTACGGGTTATTTAATTATGTTTACGTATAAATGGTCAACTATTATTAAACTTTATAAATATACCATATAAGACAGTATGAAAATATACATACAACAATAACGTATTATTTTATTTATATAATATCTCTAAGAACAAATCGTTTTAAATGACGTAGTTATTAGTAACTGGTAACTGTTCTAATTCATTCATATTAATCATTTATACGTAATGGTTTCATTTACATAAATACTTGGTAATCTATTAACTGCAACGTTTATCAAATAGGCTGTGATATTTAATTATTCTCAATCAATATGATAGCTGGTATTAAGTGCATAACCCTATTAATCGGTAACCGTGCGAATAATATCTTAATACCTACAACATGACCTAATCTTTTCCTCATAGGCATTGATAAACGTTCAAAATATATTTTTCTACAAATAATTGACCTACGTCATTCGTTAAACTCGTAGGTTATACCAACTATTCATTTTTTTTCTCTTTTATCACTTAACAAAATCAACCTATGAAGCTCCCACTGGTTGGTACTCCAGGCCCCACGTCAGTAAAAAACAAAACTAAAGCGATGGCCTCTCTCTCTATTGAAAATTTGTACCTACTATCTTTGGCCAGCTCAACACCGGACAAGACAGCATTAAGTAAGAAAGAGATGGCTAGAGTTTACCACGGGATAGTGTAGCTTTTACTCCCTTTTGTCAAAAGGCTATTTGAACGTCAAGCTTACGACCTTAATAAATTAAGGAAAAGATTCCTGTTCCACATTCCAAAATGTAGTTTCATATGAAGAAGAATTGGCAAGAAACTCCATACTTAACTGCTCTTTTAAAAATAGGTTTTACAAATATTATATTAAATCAAATATCTTTTTTGTATACATTAGTCAGATACTATGTGAGGACGACGTACCTTGAATAAAAACTACTACTCAGATCGGTAAATATTATACATGAAAATATTAAATAAGCAAAGCAACTGATAATATAATTAGATTGTTATATTGAAAGAAACATGGTGCTCCCATATTAACAAATATTTGAATTATGTATATTAATAATTCAAAAAAGTAAGAATCATAAAATTAATCAAATAAAAATGAAAAGCAATTAGTGAAATACATTACTTAGGTACATTTACAAGCAGTTAATGGGTTTTACAAACCATTTTACTTTACTCAAATCCACGTTAACACCATCATCATTATTGTCACGTATTTACGTCTGTATCTACATCTTGTTTCGGATACCCGTTAACCCTTTCCTCGCCGTGGTATCAAGAAACGGTGTCTCGCCGAGAACAAAGCCATACATAAATAACGGATCTGTTGGATGCGTAAACAATAGCGCATCAGTTTCGACAACCCGCCCGGATCACGGGGATTCGGGGAGATTTTGTGATTGTATAAGTTTGCAATGGAAGGGTTAAAAGGGAGCGTGTATTTTGTGATGTTGCTATTTTTTTTTTATTGGAAATTTTGTGCCTTCTATGAAATTGTGGGATTTGTCTGGTCCGTGAATGAGTAACCATTGGTGAGATAGATACCTATTATGGTTCTCCGCGCCTCGACAAGCACGTTATGCCGTTGTTGGTTCTGCTGACATTTAGGCATTTAGTCAGTCCTTTAAAAAGAGGACTGACTATTTTCGTCAGAAGTCAGAAAATCTGACAACCAGGAGTATAATGATACCCCTTTACTGAGTTGTGGTGAGATAGACACCCTTCCGACGTTTGTCTTTACTGATGTCAGTGATGTCCAAGATATACCGACTTAAATAAAAAAATTCAGGCACTCACACACCCATAGTACAAAAAATAAATAATAAGATATTACAATACCAACCGACCGACCGACCCGACTTAAAAGTACCTACTAAAGAAATGATAATTCATATTAGTAATTGCCTGTACCTATAGTAAAATAGAATTAGCTTCGCCTTCGACTTCGGCCGCGTGGTTTTTCCTACTTTTCCCTTCAAACTTCAACATCCTCTATTTCGTTAATAGTGAAATATAGTCTTCGTTACTTGGTATTAAATTCTTTTTTTAAATTCGGAAAATCCGTTCTGATTTTAAAAATCTTTCATCAATCAAAAAAAACAAAAAATAAAACAACCGCTTTATCATCTGAGATTAAATTGCCAATTACCATTACCAAGTTCTCTACAGAACTTGGTACTTGATGATATCAATAACACATCAAACATAATTACGGTTTGTCTCTTGGCATCGCGATGTTAATTATTTTTTTATACAACGTTCAATAATAGCTACAACGACCAATTACCAACATTTTTATTCGATAAATAAATCCTTATTTAGAAAATCGACTACATAATCGTATACAATTTCAAATACTTCATGTCAACTTTATGAATTCTTGCATTGTATTAATAAATAAAAATTAGCCCTGACATAATTCCAGGATTATTACTATTCGATTACAGTAATCGATACTCGATTATAACCGATAGTCGTTTACTTAAATTACTGGTTTGTAATGGGGAAATCGATTTGTTTTTCACTGGCTAGAAACGTTTAAGGAAATCCTGTTGGTAAACGGATTAAGTGATAGGTATTTAAGGATATTTAAGTATTATAATGGGACTTAATATGGACAATTTATGGTCATATTTGGGATGTTATTAACACTTTTTGCGGCCCTCGAGCAAAAACATGAATTGCAATGTTTTTGCATCGATGAAAAACACCTTTGAATGTTAAAAACATGCATGTATATTCCGTTAACATATTAGCATTTTAACTAGCTATTTAACCAGCTTCTACTTGCGATTAAATTTTAATTGAACCTAAGAAATCCTACTGCAATCGGAATAGTATAGTTTTCTATCAATTGAAGATTTTTTAAATCAAGTAAGTAGGTAATATTTTTTCAATGTTACTTACTAATTTATTAACTTATTAATTGAATTAAGTTGTCTGTAAGAGATCGTTTTTAGCGATAAGGCCGCTCATTGTAGCTCTTAAAGTTCTATTTGAACTTTGGTTTTTAAGAATGGTGTACAACATAGAGTATTCTATTCTGTTCTACCATCATTTTGATAGAAACATTCTTGATAATTTTTATTGTTCTTCTTCTTATTGCTTGGTTAGTGAAAAACCTGGTGTCGTAGTTTTAATGCCGCTCATGGCCTTCTGACTTGGCATCACATGCCCTCGAGAAATATCTCTCAGACATGGCGGTTTCCTCACGATGTTTTCCTTCACCGTTTTTCTACGATACCCAATACTAAATAAATAAATAAAATATTCCACAACTTTTCACACAACGCCATTTAGTCCCAAGTTAAGCTTGAGAGCTTGTGTTATGGGTACTAAACAGCTGATAAACATACAAACATATTTCTAAGCACATACATATTATAGATAAATTACACCCAGACACAGAACAACAAACAAATGATCGTGCTCATCACACAAACATTTGTTCTGGGTGGGAATCAAACCCACGACCTCCGGTATAGCAGTCAGGGTCACTAACTATTAGACCAACAGGCCAGTTTATTCTAAATCCGAAAACTCAGAGGTGTGTAAGTACCTTGGATGCTTTTGGTTCATTTTTTTTATGTGATAAGTCCTGTCGACGACCCTGTCAAGTTCTGCCCATCACCACACTAACCCAATTACACAACACACATCATTTCATACAATTCTAAAACCCCGCACAGGACACAAACCTGTGTATTCAGTCGTTATAAACGGATCAATTTCATCACCACAGCACATTTGCGGCGCGTCGCGTCGAGCCACGCCCTGTATTGCCGACAAATAAATTACATTGTCAACACATAACTCATGTTTACACGGCTCTCAAGTCGGGTAACCGTGAGATTTAGATGCGATTGTCAAAAAGGATGATGTAACCTTACATTATCACGGAAGTTTGTTTTGGAGGGATAAGCAAGCAGTTACCAGAAAAAAAAGTAAATTTTTAAATACTTCTGCTTGGGTACATTATTACCTTCTAAAAAATCCTACTATATTGGTGTTCTTTAAAGTCAACGTCAAAGTCTAATCATTTATTTCAATGAGGCCTGATAACAGGCACTTTTGAACGTTAAACTTACAAATAAATTAAATTAATGTGATTCTAGTTGCACATTCCAAAAGGTAGTTTCGTATGGAGTAGAATGTGCAAGAAACTCCATGAAGTATTTGACTTTTGACTCATACTCAATTAATATTTTTTTTTCTGTAATATTAAGTAATATACTTACCTACATATTTAAAGCTGCTGAAAGTTTCGTATAACATAAAATTTATTGTATGTAGTTATTTGACAGTAAAAGATACATCACAAAATATGTCTATGTTTTATAAGTACCTATCTCTAAATGTCTGAATGTCTGAATTAAGCATTGCAGTGGTTAGTTACCATCATTACATTATCACAGAATGCCTACTGACTTAATAATTTATTACCCTGTTTATAAATATAATGATAAACTATAATAAATGTCCTTTTATTATAATTATATCCAATAATAATCGTAGCAGGTGGCTTTCTGTAGGTCTGGGAAAAGGCGTGAGCTAATGTACCTATTTATACACACATATACAGGGTGTAACGGAAAGGGTATATACATACAAACAGGGTGAATAGAGTATTTAATAACGAGTCTTTCCTCAAAATTTCAGCTCCCAACTAATAACTTTGAAACTTCACGATATTATTTAATATCGACACTTTATTTAATGCAAAATCATAACAAACGTGTCACCGCACTATGAGGGTCATAATCCTGTCCGGCAAGGTTCAAGTATATCTATCTCGGGTTCTGCGCGCCTAGTACAGACCTATCGGGCTCTGCCTAACCGACGAAGGCGCGACGGCGCGGGCGGGCTCAACTTTACAATTATCTATGTATATGTATAAAAACGTTGCCATGTCGTTTCTTATCACCAAGAGAATCCGTGCCCTTCGGATGTATATACCCTTTCCGTTACACCCTGTATATACAAGGTGTTTTTTTTATTTCCCATAACTCTAGGGTTATAATCTGTAGATAAAAATAATACTAAAACTCCTAGAATAGATGGTCCAATTTTTTTTTATTAACATACAAAAGCCATAATTCGACAAAGTCACGATGATTAATGTAAAACACCCTTACGTGAAAGAAAAGTGACGTTAGAAAGAAGATTCGTCGTACTGGTGACAATTTTTGAACTAATTAGGTAATAAAAATAATATTAATAATACTTAATAATAATATTCCACGACTATTCACACAACGCCATCTAGTCCCAAGCTAAGCAGAGCTTGTGTTACGGGTACTAAAGAACTGATAATTTAATTTTGATTGATGATATCTCCGAAACTATGCATTTTTGGACCATCTATTCTAGGAGTTTTAGTATTATTTTTACCTACAGAATATAACCCTAGAGTTATGGGATATAAAAAAAAACACATTGTACATATACAGGGTGTAACGGAAAGGGTATATACATACGATGGGCACGGATTCTCTTGGTGATAAGAAACGACATGGCAACGTTTTTATACATATACATACATAATTGTAAAGTTGAGCCCGCCCGCGCCGTCGCGCCTTCGGCGGTTAGGCAGAGCCCGATAGGTCTGTACTAGGCGCGCAGAACCCGAGATAGATATACTTGAACCTTGCCGGACAGGATTATGACCCTCATAGTGCGGTGACATGTCTGTTATGATTTTGCATTTGATAAACTGTCGATATTAAATAATATCGTAAAGTTTCAAAGTTATTAGTTGGGAGCTGAAATTTTAAGGAGAGACTCGTTATTAAATACTCTATTCACCCTGTTTGTATGTATATACCCTTTCCGTTACACCCTGTATATGTATATATTATGTATACAACCAACTAAAGGGTATCGTATTATCCAGTCACTGGGCTGTAGAGGTCTATAAGTAGCCAGTTGCTCCATGTAAAACACTGGTATTCTCTGCATCCGGTTTGACTGGAAGCCGAACTCAACATAGTTGGGAAAAGGCTAGGCATATCATGATGATTAAGTATATTACCATGTGCATACAATTAACATGTAGCACCCATCTAATAAAATTGATACCCAATGTAACTTTTTTAACGAAATAACCGTTGATTCTATAAAGTTTTGCATTTGCTAAAAGCAAAGAGATTTAAAATACTATGAATGTCTTTGGCTAAAAGTCATGTAAATTGATGTAGGTACTTGACTTAAATCAATTGTAAGCAAATTAATCTACTTATGCATAAAAACAAAGTGTACATTCACCTTTATAATCACATGTGGTAATTTATCTACGAGTACTTCCTAAATCTAATTATTCATTGTCTAATCTAATATTCATGTACTTACTATAAAAATATAAAATATAAATATTCCACAACTTTTCACACAACGCCATTTATTCCCAAGTTAAGCTAAAGAGCTTGTGTTATGGGTACTAAACAGCTGATAAACATACTTATATATTTCTAAATACATACATATTATAGATAAATTACACCCAGACACAGAACAAATGATCGTGCTCATCACACAAACATTTGTTCTGGGTGGGAATCGAACCCACGACCTCCGGCATAGCAGTCAGGGTCACTAACTACTAGACCAACAGGCCAGTCAAATATAATACTACACCTTTAGGTGACCTATTTAGGCAAGTACATAGAATGAAGCGCAATGTAAAATGTAATGTTAGGTACCTATCTATTTTTTTTTTATAAATATGAATCTGCTATTCCAAATGAATAATTAAATGAATCCTCGATCTCGAACTCGACTGCCTCGTTGGTCTAGTGGTCGCAAGCGCTACTGCTGAGCATGAGGTCCCGGGTTCGATCCCCAGGTCAGGCAAAGTGTTTTTGAGTTTTTCCATCTGGGATTTCTCAGTTCAGTTTTCCCGGAGTCTGGATTTGTGCCCGATTGATGGCAATAGGCTCGCCCCCTATTACATGGGACTTAAACATAACTGGCGAAATGTGGGTGTACTGCCAGGTACACCTCTCCCTAGCCCTTCGGGGATTACAGACGTGACGTTATGTTACGTTATGTGTGAATAGCACAACAGGTCCGGTCAGGTTCGTGGGCGTTTTATACACATTGGGTTCTGTGCCCTAAGTGTGAGTTGTTTTTACGCTAACGCGATCGAAACGTTCACCGCGTTTGGCTCTCTGATTGGTTAAAAGCTTGGAGCGGGCCAATCGGAGTGCCGAACGTCATAAACGTGTCGATCGCGTTAACGTTAAACAAACTCGCACTTAGGGCACTGGTTTGCACTAGTCTATATCCATGTCTATACTAATATTCTATAGAGAAAAGATCAGTTTGCCTATTTGTTTGTAGGGATTTAATTCAGTAACTTCAAACCGGTTTTAAAAATAAATTTTATTTTCATAACTACGGGAGAGACATTTATTTGATTAGGACATAAATAGGCACTAAAATTAGGCTTATAAATTTAAAAAACGGATCCCTGAACAGGGATTTTTTTTTTACAATTGGATGTAGTAAAAACAGCTTCAATATAAAGTCCCAGCTACTTAAGTTGCGTGCTCGAATACATTACCAGGACGTATCGAATCGGCTCGCAATACACGCCTATTCAATTACACCTAGCTAATCGAGCCATACTCCGTCTATCGAGCTTTATTAGCCTCTAATGTTGCATTGTGAGAAACGTTTAGTGCGTTAGTAGTTGCTGATGAAATTTCTTAATTGTGGTACTATAGCCACCTACTTGTGATGAAACCTAGACTTACATACATAGGTAAATAGTATAAGTTTGAAATCCATTTGTACGAGAGGAGAGAAAATTAGATAATAAAGCGCACAATTGCGTGCACAAACGCAGGTCCACTCTTTTTGACCTCTTAGTTGGATGAGATTGCCATTATTTTGTATATTGGCAGAAATCAGGCGCAGAAGCAGCGGCTTTATGTGCTTACTGAGGCTCGGGGGTGTCACGCCTGCAACGTCCTGGCTTCTATTGAGAAATTCCTAACTAAAACTACCCAATATGACTTGGTTGGACCTGGGAATTGAACCCAGCCTTGCCACAAACAAACAAAACACTCAGCAGTCGTAAGACCAACCACCAAAGTCTTACACTGAACTAATCTTGCGATAATCATAGCGACAAAAAATGAAAAACCGCTTTTATATTCAACACATTAATTAGCAGCGAACTCGTAAAGTGCTGAAAACAAAACAAAATTGAATATAATTCAAGCAAACTACTATATCTTGCAACCTATTTCCATAAGCATAAGATTGTATAGAAAAGGCCGGGTCACAGAGTAACAAGTAGGTAAGTACTACAATTATTGCTGGCAGTGGTACAATGCAAAGGGGGGTTTGTTTGACGCAGAACTTTGTGCACTACGCAAAAACGCTCTAAAAGGGTGGCATAGCCGCGTCAATGCTCGAATACCTAAAAACCCCAGCCTGTACATATTTTTTCACAAATAAGTATAAAGAAGAAAGCATGTAATTGTGTCCTGTCTCTGAAATGTGCAGCTCATAATAGGCAAAATTTTTGCATACCATTGCACATTTTGCGAGGCGCACATTTTGCTTCAAGTGCACATTCGGCATCCAACACCGAGAGGCGCAGGTTACACCTTGAGCTAGGTGGCACTTTTCTTGCTTCTCTTTTAAAAGAGTTCCTAAATGAACTTATATTATTCTGAAGAACTTACTCGTAAGTAGTGTTTTACTACGCTATGCTGTGTTCACGCATCCGCGCGTAGCTTACACCAAACCCTACTTTTACTATACCTAATGAAATATTAAAAAAACCAGCTTTCCACAGTAAATAGCAAACATTGCAATTAATATTAGTTACTAGTGCTTGAAAACATGCGAAGTTATTGCTTATCAACGCTGTAACAGTTCTCAAGTATGCTTTGCGAAGCAATTGAACTTTTCATAGCAGAGACTTTTTTGTTTGCAGATTTTCTTGAAAATGTAAATGAAATTGTACTATAATTTACATTTAAGGGTATGATTACATTTAAGTTCTGCGTTTTATGGAAATTATGTGTTTTAAAAGGTGATCAACCCTTATAATACCTAAACAAAAATGAAAATAGGAGAAATTGTTTACTTTCCATTGATAAGTTGCCGATACGATCGCCATACTTTTCTTATTACGACTAAGTACCTATTAGGTAATTATTTCATTTGATTTTCATGATTTGGTAGTTTTTAATGCAATACGATAGGGATGTACTCATACAAATACCTACTTTCAGTTTGACGTAGAAAAAACTTGTAACATCACTTTACGCCTATCCGCAATAAAAGTAATTTACAAATAGTGATGTGAAAAAGGTGTGCGCATGCTAGTGCCAATTGGCAGCTATCCCGAAATGTCCTCATAAAAAATATAAAGCTATTAAATAATTTGCAAGCGAACAATGAAAAGTGTTCGCCATCATGCGATGGTCACGACACACGAACACGAATCTCGACTTTTTACACACATTATACTTTTCCACTCGCTTGTACATTATAGTTGCTACCTTATTTTATGCGTGCTTGTTAGTTTGTTACACTTGAATATAATTACAAGCTCGATGGAAAAAGTTTTATCTCACTTTCTACTTGAAAGTACATTTAAATTACTTTTATGAGGTCAATTACAATCACACACACACACTCACATAATATAAGGTACACTCACCCCTATCAGTTTTTTTAGTTTTGTGTCTTTACAGTTTCTGATCATTGTGTCGTTAGTAATAAAACATAAAAAAATACTATTAGTATACCTATAAAAAACTTCATATTTTTATTAATATTACAGTTATAAAAAAACATTCTTAAATCAAAATTGCATAAATCTAGTAGGTACATGTCCGGAAATCAAATATGTGACGAGTTGCCAAAACTTAAACAAAATTTAATATTAATAATAATCACGCAAAAACCTTCTGAAACAAATTGTCTAAAACCGTGGTGCAAATCCGCTTCCTAATCCATTGTGTGGTTTGAAAAACAAAGCGGTCACACAAATATTCACGAATGATGACCTTATTTGATTGACCTTATTTATTTAATAATATTATACTTAAAATATGCTAAAATACCTTCTTACTGATTGCTAATGTAGAATTTACTTACCCGTTGATTTTTAAAACAATTAAATTTGGCTTTCATGTTATTAAGGACGGGTATAAAATAAAAAGTATTAGCTTAATTATTAGTCGGTCTGTTGTTACTTTCCAGCCTATTTTATAGTTAATCTATATGCGAACTAAAAAGTGCAAATATTTTTTTTTATGATTCGAACGTTTAATGCAAAAAGTGTGAACTTCAAATTCCCATCATCTATCTGTACTAATTCATAAAATTCACTTTTCCACTCAGTTATACGTTCGCACATAATTTTATAACTCACGTAAAGCATAGTTGGTTAGGTACAGTCGCAAACTGAAGCACAAGGAGGCGTAAACTAAATGTGCACTAAACTTAGGCCACATAACAATACATAAATTACACTTTTCCACTCAGCAGTACATTTGTATCTATTTTTTTTAATTTGCGCACATGTATAGTCGCTAACAACTGTGCTAGGCGTAAAAAGTGTAAACCGTAATATTTTACGATGCTACGGACGTTTATGACGCAAATGAAATATAAAGTTAGATAGCGAAATGTAATTAGCGCAAAAAGTAATTAGTTTTGCACGCACTAACAGTCTAACAATAGAGGGTAATGCGCGGCGATTCGAAAGCTAAAGTATTAAAATGTTACCGTCACAAATATTTGTTTGGCGGAATCGTTTTCACTTAGATTCGGTAAACAAAATCTTTAAAGCATTTTGAATAGTTTTTGAAGTTACCTATACTTCTTTTGGCGTAGCTATAGTTAACTTCTAACGCGTGTACATAAGTATAAACACACCGTTTTTTATTTCTTGGAGTTTCAGTATTAAATGGTGCTAATATGGATATTGTTACAACATACTTTTATTTAGAATACAATCCATGAATGCAATGTTTAAATTACAGAACAAATTCTCGTCACATAAAACGTCTATAGGTAGCGTTCAGCCGTAGTCACCAACCCGATCATATTGACCAGTTGTTTCGCACAAATACTGGACGTATCAGCGAATCGCAGTACAAAAGGTACGCTTTCAACCACTGAAAAATAAAACATCGCAGAACCAGTTCCCTTATCGTCAATGCACAATGGACTGCGACCACTCCGAGCAATATTGGTAGCTTTTACGAACTAAAATACCATTAATACCCTTTTCCTATTTGTTTACGATCGAGAATAATGGTCTATTAAGAATGTTAAATTGCTAACGCGAAAATGTGCGTATTCTCCTGATTAACAAAATAATTGTTCACGTTTTACGTTTGTGTTACGTTACATTTAATGGCAATTGTTCACTTATCATAATAATGATTAAATTACAGTTGATGTAGGTATTGTATTATTGATTTTCTTACATTATTATTTTATTATTGTACTTACTAGCACTTTTTATAGCACTTTGCTCGCGACTTACATCGACTTTCATCCTCCTTCTTCTCACTCGTTGTTATGAATATAGCCTATGTTTTTCGGTGTTAGTGTAGCTTTGTAATGGTAAAATAATCTTTTAAATCTGTTGAGTAGTAGTAGTAACAACTAAACCAAAAATGTAATCTTTCTTAAACACCTATAAAGTATAAATAGTACACGTATAAAGCTACGATAGTGGCCGGATTCTAACCATTTAGCTTCTAGCAAACATTTTAGTACTTTAAGAGATGATCCTTGCTTGTATGGCAATGTCAAAATCAGAATCAGATTGATTTTATTCGTGAAACTTAGAAACATAAGAATACCAACTAGACGACTACTTAAAATTTATTCAGAGAAGAATTGCAGAAATTTAAAAACAGTCATATTTCGACGATAATGCGACCATTAGTTATCATTATTACCTTTGGATAAAGCTAAGTACGAGTATTCACGTTAGGTTTTTTGTATCGTAAAAAGTGGTAACGTGGCGACTGTAATTAGCAGGAGCAAGTCCTTATCACATCGCTCGTTGCGTGTGACCAGTGACCAGGGAATGCAACGTGGTCATTATTCTTCTACAAAAATACCAAAACGAGTTCATGAGTAATAGAGGCGCACGTCATCATTAAAAATTCAAAAATACTTAAATACTTGCTTTACGTTAAGTCAGTTAGTAAAATTAATTAGGTGCTTGAATAAAAGCGTTCAGTTTGTAAAAGAAATATCTTCTTAAATTACTTTTAATGGGCGTTAAAAGAAATGAAAAGTCCATCAAAGTATCTAAGACCAAAAAGCCTAAAACTCACGCATGACAAACTTTGTGTGATGAGTTAGGTCCCATCATTTGTACTGTGTCTGGGTATAATTTAACTGATCTATCAAATGTATGTATTTAATTACATAGAAGTATGTTTATCAGTTGTCTAAGTACCTACTCATAACACAAGCTCTGCTCAGTTTGGGACTAGATGGCATTCTGTGAAAGTTAGTTGTAGAATAATATTATACATATTGTTACTAGAATTAAAACCACTCCGTAAGAATCAAAAACTTTGAGCATATGGCGCTCTGTAGCTTCTGCCTACCCCTATGGGAATAAGGCGTGAATTTATGCATGTATGTGGAATGAAAACTACTCCAAAAATCTGTTGTATTATCGTTTATTAATCCCGCAATTAAAAACAAATTGTATTTTTTTTATGTGCGACAGCTTTACCATCTAATTCAAATGCCGTAGGTGCCATTCAATTCAAATGACGTCCATCCCTAGCCTTACTTGACCCTACAAATTCTCACGGCCCAATATGCAGTCGTTTACCCGCCTCTCTAACATAACTATAACCCGGCCTTATACCCGATCGATAAACGCTCAGTCCGGTTAAAAGCTTCATAGCTCACTACGCTCCAATCCCTACTGAATTTATAACATTTAATAAGTTTACCTATTCTATTTCACACCTATTGAGTTAAAGTGGTGCGTGATATCAACTATTATCAACTAGTTGATTAAACCCCAAGTTTATATATACAGCAATCGATGTTATTGTTAGCGTAATAGAACATCTAATTGGTTTCTTTAGGGTTAGTGTTTGGAACGATGAATGAAAGGCGACTAACGAAAGGTATTTACAATGCAGATTAAGTGGAAACGCCGGGAAAGGACGCCCTAGAAGTACATACAATTGAGCTTATTGGTGAGGTTATTCGGAAATGTCAGGTGCGACGGTGCGTAGTACGCGCAACCGCGCGGCGTTTGTGTATGACAACGTCATGTATGAATGTAAACGAAGCAAAAGAAGTATGTATAATCGTATCGTATCTGCCTACCCCCATGGGAAATGGTCGTGAGTTAATGTATGTATGTATTTAAAACGGTAGTAGCTCGGCTCGAAATTTATTGTGAGCATTAGGTAGGTATGTCTGTCTCCTTTTCTCAACTGGTTCTAATTATTTTCTGTCTCGCTCACGTACAGGTAACCAAAGATCTGGTAGTTTTTCTTGTGATATTATGCTGTGGTACAAACTACATAAGCTTATTTACTTATTGAGTTCATGCTGAATTTATACTAGAATTTAAAAGGCTTGATTTGAATCGATGTCTGATTTTAATAAAGGGTGCGACAGTTACAGTATGCCAATTACTGAGTTTTGTATACGAAATGTTCACTAACTTAATTTTGTAGTAGTATTTTCCACTGGCAACAATATCCTTACTGCGATTACTAATACATTTAATTATAGTTATGATACAGCTGCTGATGTTATGATTCTGAGCGGCTACACTTTTCTAATTGACCATAGATAAAAAAAAGTAGAAAAAAAATGGTTTGCCTCGTTGAAACTATCAACATTTCATATCTGTATTCGTCTGATATAGATTTACGATCACGTTCATATTCACGCAATACTAAACCACACGATTTATGACTAAACGCAATATTGCTGGCCATTTGTAACAGTGAAATCGAACCAAAACGTCGGAATTACAAAATTACTAACAAATAAACAAAATGAATTATTTATTTCTATGCGTTATCTAAGAGCACGAATTTGTCTCCTACCCTAAGCTAATTAGTACTGTATAATGACATAACGCGAGCCTAAGCGTACACTTCAGTGCAAACTTAATGATAAATATATCCATATTTGTCTATCAGTATAACTGGAAAGGCTTATCGTTCCGAATGCACTCGTTAGCGCTTGTAAACTGAAACCCCATTACTGCCACTCGAAAATACCAAATAGACACCTTAAGTTAAAGTCGTAAGGAAGAAATCAATTTGACGCCACGTTTAAGGTCTTTTTTCGCCCGGTACGCGCACGATTGCCTCTCCTAATTGGCTCGCCATCTGTTTTAATTCATTTTGCGATAGTTTTACAAGTATTTTATTGACGCGTGGCTCCGCCTGGCGGTCGGTGGTGTAACGAAGCGATTAATCGATTCGTTTGCGTGCGAGTCGCTCGATCGAGTGTTCGAGTGGTCCGGCCAAGTCAATTGCTCGATTATTCGATTTTTTAACAAATATTCCTCCAGTTTTGTTTTATTGTTTTCTTTAAAGTATTTTGCGCTTGCCATGTGAGGCCATGTTTTGCATTCGGATTATACGGTCAAATGATTTTTAATTTTTGTTGTCATTCCAACGTCATAAATAGGTATGATGAATGACGAAAATAGCGAACAATATTTGTAACTTAGTTGTTTAAATTCATAAGGCAGCTTACCAGGAAATTAATCGCAATTACGTGTAGGCATGAAAAATGGCCTAGTTTCAATACCTATTACGCTATGGGAGGTCTTGGAAGATGAAACACTTGGCTCTTAGTGCTCGAACTTAAGGTTGAAAATGATGTGGAAGCATATTTGCAAAGAGAAAAGTCCAGTGGCATAGTCAGTGACGCGCGCTGCCATCTCTCGGACGATGACAGTAAATAATAAATCTTTAGATAACATCAGAGGCAAAGATTATACGGTACTGAGTCCTCATCACGCCATCCGTGCTTCCTGCACGGGCAAATTAGTAAAACACCTACAAACAATGTTGCTTGTCATTTGTTATGCCAAACACTTAAGAACGAGGCAATAAGGTTTAAGTTCGTTTGAGTGTTTGACACGTACAGGCAAGTAACAAATGGTGTTTTAGAACACTGAATATATTTTTAGTAGTTCGCAGAAGCGTACGCTAAAAGTTGAAGACAATGAACAGAACAACACAGTTTTAATGTTTAAGTGCCTAGTTAACGTTCAGTTACAGCCAGAGTAGAATTATGACTTGAACCTAAACGTTCTATTTCACTGCACAGTAAACCACACGCATTCTAAGGGGTCTCTGAAAATGTCCTGGATTTTTAGCCGAATTTGTAACAATCGGCCTCGACCCGCGCGTTGACCAATTAGAAACACCCATTAAAAGTATTCGGCAAACTTCGTATTTTTTCGCCGCTTGCATTCCTTCACGAAAACAAGCGATGCAATTTAATCCATCAATTTGCACCGAACAAACCGCCACCGGTAGCCCTTTTGAAAATGGAACGCTTCAATTGACTTTTGCGTTCTAAAATTGGTAGGTACGTCATTAAGTGAACGTTTATTCGAATTTAGTGTGGCCATAAACATTTCGTATTGTCAAAAGTAAATTCGTATTACGTGGGTAAGTTTTTTTTTTGCATAATGCACCTTTCGAATCCCCGTTTTGACAAACTTTTAATCGTGCCTAAAATAAACTGGTGGGACATATACTAAATTACGTCAAAACTATTAGATAACTGGAAAAAGTATAGCATTAAGATACTTAGAAGATAAATAAGATACGTATCACACAGAAAATAACAGTTTGTATCAATACCTACCTCCGCCATCGGATTTGATATTAATTCAAAGACACTTTTGATCAAAATTAAGATAAAATATGTAGGTTTATGGTGGCATATATTCGATTCTTGGAAAGATAGTCAAATGAAAGTTGACTACTGTTTTAACATAAAGATTATATCATCATGCCATTGGATGGGAAGTTGAAGTGTTTTGATAAGCCTTCCTCTAATGAAACCTTAATAGGGGACATCTAAAGATACTAAACACCTAACATCTAACTATCATCCTTCAAAGATAAATGATGTTTTTCAATAAGAAGGATCTTTCAAAGCCAAATTTACAACAAAACAGTAATGTTGTTTGCCTCTTTCAAAATGTAAGTAGATGCGTAAGTATGAAGAAGAATGGAAGAGAAATTTCTTAAATTGTACTCTAGAAAATTCGCTTTCTACCTAAACAATAATTTAATCTACTGGGTAAACATATTTACGAATGGTCGAATGGGCATCATTGTCTTCAAAATTTTCTAAGCTCTATGTAATTTTCTAACAACTTACAGATATAGAATTGGCATTTCTTGCCTAATTATATTGTTTATTAGGCCATTATCCCGGGAAGTACGCAAATAATCCGGTCTCATAAACATGAATAATTGATAGATCATTAAATCTATTAATTTTTAACGAATATTAGGTAATCTCTACAAAAACGATTACTTTATTTTATTAACATGAGTTTCGAATAAATTTCTTAAAATTTGAATTATGTTATAATACATTCAGAACGATAAATTACTAATAAAACTTAAATGTGGAATTAATAACTTCCATTATTATTTGGTTCCGAGTTAATTAAAATGATCAAGCGAAACGAATTAGATAATTTGTCATCGACTCTCGCGCAGCATCTCATTGTTGCCAGAGACATAAATTATAATATCTGGGCCTTCTTGGAAATAAGGTCGGCCATCCAATGGTTACAAGACAAGAAAGCAAGAATTATGCATAACTAAATAATGTCAGTGATATATTGAGCTCGTTTCGCAATGTTGCCATTCTTGCGAATTATTCTATTCGATGTTGGTAAACGGTAGTTTTGGCGTTGCAAAAAAAAAACTTATTGTAATAGTTTACAATAACAAGTTGTAAAATGATGTTGTTTGATGATTTAAGAATAAAACCTTTACACCACTACGTGTAAGTGGTCCATGGAAGGCAGATCGCCAGCACATCAAGCTATTTGAAACTGTCAAATGATTCCCAATCAAACATGAACCATATGTTTTTTGTAATAAAGTAGCTATATGTGCTCGTTTATGTTCCTAAATAACAAAATATAAAGAACTCAACAGGCAATAATTATGACGAATTTTTTCTCTTGTCTTACAAGCCTGCCGATTGATTCAGTAAACGTCACCGTGAAAACTTGATTGAAGTAATATATCAATGCCTAGCATTAGTATAGATAGAGTGACAGTTGAATTTGCCTTTACTTCACCTACATATTTAAGTGTTTTGTTAATTTCGACAACATAACAAAACATTCTTGTTTCGACCTTACAAGCTGGCGATGGCGGGAGCTTTACAAGTTCAGCTAATAATTTATTCCCCTTCGATTAATAATTATGGCTAGTTTTAGTTATCATTTTATATTCTTGGAATATTTATTAGGTTTCTCTGATATTTTTACCTGTATAAACGAGTTTTTTCGTTGGTCGAATTTCGCACGATCTTTGTGGTATGCTTAATTTACGTAGGTGTGAGTTATTGTCTACTAATTAGTTTGAATTGGTTATTCCTATCCGATATCATTGAATAGGTAATGTTGCTTTAATTTTTAATCGATTAATGATTGGGAAAAGTATTTATGAACATCCGTGTGTCGTGCTTCTAATTGGTTACGAAATGTAATTGAGTATTTGTAATAAATACGGATGTTATTTAAATTAAGATTAATGTTATTCTAGCAATTTTTGACAAGGCAAAACTCCATTCATGAGAACACTTGTCAACAACTTGTTTAAAAAAAAATCAAGTATTCAAAATAAGACCTCTTTTGCTTTATGCTCCTTCTCCTTAGATATAAACTTTAACTATTTATGCCCAATCTGACAGTACCTATGCCGTGCGCGCCATTTTTATTTAAAAGGGCTTTCGAGATTTTCGTTTTACGCATTATTACCTATTATTGTTTACTTTGTGTATCGATGGATATAGGTAGGTAGGTACTTAATGGTCAGATGCCTCTCGTACCTTACGACAAAAATACCCCTAATTTATACAAAAACCCGTCATTAATCCGTCATACAGCATTCTCGCATACCAACCAAAGAATCCACGCATAGTTTTCATTGAAGGAATCCTTAATGGCTGGTCCTATCATTGCGCTATAGCCGAGGTAGGTGGGCAGGCGCGTGGGAGTCCGGCAGACGTCCTGCTGCGCAAGCGACGCACCAACATTAACATGTTCATTTATTGATATACTAGACCATAGAGTTATAAGCATGTAGAATATTCAATAATTTATATTTTGAACGTTAGTAATTATTTTAGTCTCTTTTTGTTTTCTTTTTCTTTCAACATAATACCTGATCAGACAGATATAATTAACCGCTAACTTGTGGCACGGTAGTTATACTTATGATTACGCAGAAACAATCAATAATTTTGATCTCATTACAGAGTTACAAGTCACCTTTTAATCTCAATTAAAACCCAGCTGATTTGGTCTGACAGACTTTGGACATGGTATTTTAACCACAAATTAAGAAAATTAAGTAAAAACAATTAAGACGACTTAACCATCAAGTTTATCGTTAAAAATCAACTTTATTGGGAAACGCGCGCAGCAAGTGTGTTAAAAAAATGTTGAAAATGTCAATATTGACAGGTTTGACCTAAAAATGTTCTCACAATAATTAATGAAGACAACTTTCACTTTAACCAGTAGCTTTTGTATTTAATGTGAATTTTAGCTACTGTATTCCCACGACAGTTATTGGCTGTATTGGATTCATCTTGGAAAAGTAAAAAGCAAAAGTTTTGACGTTTACCTTGACAGATGTCATATTTTCAATCTTCATATTTTTGGCGCGTACCTATTATTGATAGATAGTTTTTTATAGAACAGAAATCTGTGCTCTTCATTTTTTTGTTGCTGCAAGTAGCCACTTGTTTATTTCTCCTAAGGCTGTGTACCTTAAAAGACACCCCGTGACGATCGTAGGCCGATGTTCATTGTACAGAATTATAAGGCCGTGTTCAAGTCAGCGTCGGTGGCGAGCGAGTCAAGTGGATCGCAACATGCAGCTAATTAATATACCACTTGTCAATTAAGCGCACGATATTGTGAACTGTGCCTTATTTCTTGTACACTTCAGGTAATAATAAAGGAGTTACAATACTTTGAATAAATTTGCCCATTCGATGCAAATGTAATAGTTTCTACATGATCGGTAACTAAGCAGGATTATATTAGTAGAACAATTATAATCCGTAGGTATACTTACCTCCATCAATGTTAATTGTACTGTAAGTGTACATGTTATACACGTTTTTTTTCTGCTTAATCTAAGTAATATCACCTTAATTTCTTTCAAAATTCAACATAGGTACCTACTGAGAGCTTCGTAATAAATTTCTTAGTAGGTTTATGTAGATATAAAACATTATAGCTTAATATTACGTGCCTATGTAAGTCTTTTGATATGAAGTCTGTAATGTTCGCAATCACACTTATAATATTATTAAACAAATATACAGATTGATGATAATAATAATAAATCATTTATTTCTTAAGAAAAATGTTTAGTATCTACCTACTTAAATAGTCGCTCAACAAACAAAAGATAATTTAATTGAATATAGTAAATCTCGTGGGTAATTTATGCAATTTTGCAAAAACAGATATTGGTAGAACTCAAATTGTTGTAATGTTTGACTTTAATTTATAGCCACTTTGTTTAATTTGAGTCTCTTTTCGTGTTCAATGGTAATATTTACTATACAGTTTATTAAAGGAACAGTAGTAAACGCGACAGTAAACAGAGTTTAAAGTTTTATTATATAACATACAGGTAATATACAGGTGGTACAATATACAAGCTTATCAATGGGCATATACATCTAAAACTTTTTTTTTTTACTATGGTTTGATTAGACATTAGCCAATTAGTAAGGTGACTACTAGGCTAGTACTAAAAAAATGCCTTATCCATTGCAGCGAATGTTTGATGTTTGATTAATTAAAACAATTAAATAACGCAATGAATATTGTCGAACTATCAAAATAAAAGGCCATTTGATTGCAATAATGTTACGAAATTAGGATGCATGGTTAGTATATTACTTGGTACTTAAGAATTTATCACATTCGTGAGTTGGTACAGACTCTCTTAATGATGTACGTAAACGTAGTATCTACATTACAATACATTGTTTTACAGCAATAAAAATGTATTAATGTGTTATAAATCGGTAATTATAGCGATAATTCTTTCTTATTGGCTCGTATTGCCGCTCATTTGATCGCCATTATTGCTTAAGTACCGTGTTTTTGTCTCTGATACTCTTTTGTTTTATTTATTTGAATTAAGAATCAATAAACGTAAAGTTTAAACGACTTAGAAGGTCGATTGTACCTATATATTTTTCTATAATGACTTTTAAAGGTTTTTTTTATTGTTGTTGAACTTTAGAACTTACGCACAGGAGTTTCCATTATGTATTTATATTTACGATAACTCAAATTATCATTTTTGACAGACAACTTACACATGATATCCATTTCGCTTCGTATATTTTTGCATATACACTCGAACTGGCCTATTGTACGTACTTAAATGTAAGTAGGTATGGCTACGAGAGTCACGCTCCTAATTATAGAAGCATTCCCAATCAATTACCGAGTATGCGCAACAAGACTGTTGCGACCGCTTCATTTGCGGTAGCGTCAGCGAAATAATTAATTTACATTTTTTATTTAATTCCTTAAAGTGGGAAATTTATACCAGGAAACTACATTGCCAAACTTGTCGAATTGATATATTTGAATAGAATAGAGATAGGTATGTATTTGAATAGAATTTGAGAGAATAACAATCAATTGTGCACAATAAAAACTAACTCAAAGGTCAACATACGGTCTCTTTAGTATCTACCTATTAATAAATAAGTAGCTATATTACCACATAAGAAACTTTTTATGGAAAAATAATTAAAATTTAATCCTTCTTTGCTCTAATAAGTATGTTTAAGTGGTGGTGTGATGGTGTAGTGTGTAGTTATAATTATACTCTAAAATAACTGACGTAACGTGAATTTACTTATGCACACCTCTGCCTAGGCCTTCGGGGATTACAGCCGTGATATTTGACTGATAACAGTAGTTTGTTAATGAAAAACAATAATAAGATTCTCCATAAAAAAACAAACTCGCAACGACCCTCTTCAACGAAAACAGAATTTTAATACAAAAACTGAAGCAAAATGACGTTTTGTGTTTAACAAGCAGTCAAACGCCGCTGTCAGGCATTGGCAACGAGCCAAAATACTAATGTCCCATTGAATAGTGCTATTTGTACACTGAGGAGAACGGGACAAGTATAAACACAGCTCTAACGCTTCGATGCTCTTAATAGATCATTTAAGGCGAGGCCATAGAACACGCGATAAGCGCATATAAAATTATACCAGTTTGTTACTGTCCCGCTGCGGGGAAGAGGCCTCTTCTTATACTAAGGAGGCACGAGCATTTATCGCCACGTTTGCTGTTTTTTTTTCAATTGATTTTGAATCTTATAATGTTTGTTATAAAGTTGAAAAACTAGACACAGAAATTTGACACATTGGAGTAACTTGATGTGCTGGCCTCTGTTCTTGCTTGAAAGTGATCCCACCAACCTCTAGCAAAATGAAAAAAAAGCGAATGCTTTTATCAAATTCTTATAAACAAAATAAAGGACGTATGTCAAATAACAGCCTATTAATAAAAATTAAGATCAAAATTACCCGTGAAATTCTTAATAGAGAAAAGAGTAGATCCCGATAAGTCTGATGACATTAAACTAAATGGCATAGACCAAGTGAGATGGAAGATATCTCTTTCAATAAACATGAAAGGCCTTTTCGTTGAAGTTATGTATCTTGGAATGAATTGTTTAGATCACAAGATATGAGTACCTGTCTGCAATATCTTATGAAATGCCACGGACATCAAAGTGAGAAGTATTAAAACGGAGCAAAACATGAATAATGACCCTATTATGAACGTAGAATACCTCTTAACTCATCCGTGTGTTTTTTAAGCGTCATAAATTAGCATGTAATCATATTGTAAAGCGCAGTTTTAATCACAAAGAACTAAAGCTAAAGAAATATCAAATCTTAGTTTTAAATAGGCATATGTCATAGAAAACTATTCATCTCGTTGTAAATCTTATCTGATTTAACATATTCTTTGCTAACCATAGATTTGATTCATTCCAATGATAAGTAATAGCCCCGTATACTAAACATAAAAGCGATCACTAAATAGTATGCCGAACATAAATTAAATGGGTAACGGCACAGGCGATCCACTTCCGCGTTTTCTATGGCCCCTTTATGAGGTAAAGATTGAGTGCTGATGAATGGCTTGCGTTCGGGATGCCGTTTGATCACCAGATAAATATTGTGGGCGTATTCTTAAGGAATCCGGGCTCACACAGCTAATAGCTTTAATAGCTCTTTGTTGAACATTATAAATTATTAACAACAATATCACTACACCTCTAACATTATGAACCTATTAGTTTTAAAACCCAACATCATTTTCAATTTTATAACGATTTTTCTTGGTTGCGGTAGAAATCGGCAAATGAGTTTTTAGTTGATATTTACTTTATGTTATGATGATTGTTTATAGCGAAAACAACCGAGATTGTGACAAATAAAATAATGTTGTTTTCTTTATACACACTGAAATCTGAGTGAATATTTTTTTAGAGATAATTTATCGCACACGATAACTGAAATATAAATTATAATGAGGCGTGATCTTTGAACTACAAAGAAATTGAAGTGTTTTATAGCTGTTGTATTTATTATTTGTTCTAATATTACTTTTTGTTCATGGATAATAAAAGAAACGTGTAATGTTAAGTATCCCACAAGACGCAAAGAATGCCCGCCTCTCTTGTACAGACAACAAAAACGTCAAGTATACGCTGCCCGTTTAAAATATTGGAATGAATGACATACCACGCCTCGCACGATTAATGGTGGTGCGCACACAAAAAGCAAACATGCTCATTAATATATCAACTGTCTTTTTAGCAGCGCACTGAAACATTAGGTACCGTCAGCACGAACGTTCAGGATCCGAAATTGATTTCCATTTTCAATTGTCACAAAAAAAGCCACTTTTCATAACTCATTCGCTAGACATTCCATTTTCGAAAGAAAAAGAAACAAATGACGACGTACAACAATGGAAAATGTATTTGAACACATTTAAAACGTCTCATATTTCTCTCGTCGCTCAAAGAGTCACAACAACACGGACATAATTCAGCGGAGTAACATCTGTAGTCAATATCTCTTTATACAATTAACAAGAGGACGAGAACAGACAGTCCCATATAAGTATTTTTAAAGGAGGTAATTTAACAGCTCCCGGGCAATTTTAAGAAACGCTGCACACGTGTGTCGTGCCCGACTCATTTGAACCGAACATTTTTTCTTTTGCTACTTTCTCATTAATAATGCAAGAAATTTCATTAAGACGTATACAGTAGCGTTTATTTAATTCACTTCTTCTTATAAAAAATAAATCAAGTTAGGAAGGTGTTCGCAGTGAAAATGCGGTAACTTAAGTTATCTATTTCGGTTGTACCTACCTACAGTTTAAGTAAAAAAAAAACTAGGCACTTAAATCGTTAGTGTGCATCGGCTCTTAGCTTTATTTCCGTCTTGTCGTCGGTTCTTGCTTTGACGTCTGCTAAACACGACATTAATACACTTTAGCTTTTTTTCGACTGTCACATAATTTACGGTTTTTTTTCTTTTACTTTTTTGTGGGACATTAGCTATTAAGCGACTGTGCTGTTTGACATTGGGATTAATACGTCGACGTTTTAAGCGCCAGTCTACTAATGTTTTAATATTGTGGATGCAAATTATATTTTAAAATGTTCTCTCTGTTGGTGATTGGTAAACTTTTTTTAAAAGGTTTGATTTTGACAAGTTGGACTGAACTACATTTTTATATGTATTTTCAATCTGATCAACTTTAACAAAATAATTTTATTACTAAAACCAAAGCGTCGATGTAACACTTAAATAATAATATGTTTATTACTAAACTTAACTCAACTATAATGACGAGAGACCGATGTGTGTCATCATAAACAATAAAACGAAAGTCTTCACAACACGTGTTCGTCGATCAATCAACGATCACAAGCATTAATTAGTACTTAAATACCAATTAGTTGATAGATAATTATGTAGGTTAGAGTCTATTAAAACCGTCGAACGGAGCCACTAATAACTTACAAAGCGAGTTTTTTTTTATTGAATCACACCCAAATTGCTAATAAAACCAGAATTTTGTTGACGAATCTACTAATAGACGGACAAGATAATGATTCAGAGGGACATAAATATATTAGTCAATCACGAATTAATTTGATGGACGAATTTAATGAATTAAGAGATCGTAAACTTACACAACGGATCACGGATGCTGACGGTGAAGATGATCCGACAAAATACGACTCTGAAATTAACATAACACTTGCTCAATAAAACCGTAATGACAGAAGCTGATTTTAAAGATCTTCAATGGACACTTACCAAATGAGTACCCAAAGAAATGGTTATCTCTCTTTCAAATCATCGACGAGTGGGGCGTTAATCAATTCTTTTCTAACCAGCTGTGGCAATAAAATCAACAATTTGCGTACTAATACGCTTGTTTTCGTCGTTAAATAAGTTTAAAAATTACCTCTTGGAGATGTTATCGGGATCGGATCGCGGTTCGTTTCCTTTGGCCCGTATTTTGTATGAGTTTTATTATGCGATTTATTAATCCAGCGGAGGAACATAACGGCATTCCGATCGTCATTCGGCTGCTTTTGTGTTATTAAAAAAAATATAAAAAAATCGAGCTATCCATACTTGCGCGGCATGCCCGTCTACAGATAAATGTTCCCGTTTATCATTATTAATATTCATACCACCTCCATCTGAGAACATTTCGAAACTGTTTTGGACAAGAAAAATGTGTTCAAATGAGAAAACTGGAGGTTTTACGATGTATTAATTAGTCGTAAAATACTTGTTGAGGAAATCCAGAAACGTTTGCATTTTCGAGATCCGCTTTGGAATATTTAAATGATTCTTTCGTTATCTGTCGAATGCATCTCTTAAATCTTTGAAGCCAGTCTTTTGACATATCACACAAAGGCTGCGAAACATCATTAGAGGTCGTTTCGTTTACAAATTAGCCTGATTAATTTTACTGCCCACGTTTTTATTACATTGCAAGATTCGGCTACATTATGCGAGAATCCTGTTTGGCAATTAAACGAAAAGTTTTTATGAAACTGACTGTTTTTTTTTCTTTGCTTCAGATGCTAATGGTGAGCCGGCCAAGCTAAAGTGCAACCTACGCAAGCACAAACCTAATCGCAAGCCGCGTACGCCTTTCACCGCCCAGCAGCTTCGCGCGCTTGAAAGCAAGTTTGTCGACAAGCAGTACTTGAGCATCGCTGAAAGGGCTGAGTTCTCGTCTTCGTTGGGATTATCTGAAACTCAGGTAAGGATCTATGACCTTTAAGCTTTCTAAAAGCAAATCTACCTATTAAATCCAAAAAGACTATAACACTAATGATATCAGTATCTATAATTCAATTTCATTTTCTTGCCCCAGTTAAAACTTCTGCCTACTCAGAAGTTCTTTGAAATAATATTTTTTTATTTTACTTTGATCGCTAAGCTTTTTATAAGGAAATCTACTATTACATAAGACTAGAAGACTTATGATCTAAGTATAACTCAGTTTCGTTTTCTTTTCCCAATCGAATGCTAAATCAGAAGTTACATTCAAAAATAACAATAAAATTCCTTAATTTGTCTACAGGTCAAAATCTGGTTCCAAAACCGAAGAGCGAAAGCGAAGCGCGTGCAGGAGGCGGAGATCGAGAAACTCAAAATGGCGCAGTTTTCTCGCCACCCCCATCACCTGTACCCCCACCCCGCGCTGCAGCAGTATTTCCACCCCCACCACCTCATGGGGGGAGGCAGACCGATGCCCCCCATGGGCCTGCCACCGCCGCATCTAATGGTCCAACCACCTGTGTCAGGCGGATCACCGTCACCTAGTACACAAACTGGCCAGTGAAAAACAAACAAAAGACGTTATGAAACGTAATTACATAAATTCAAATTTAGAACAATCGAACAGTGAATCAAAGTTGCAAACAAAAAGTTCGGAAAAATATAATGTAAAAATATTTTTTTTCTGTTATCACTACCGTCATTAAGGTTGTGAGTGCGGTGAATTTGACTTATCGATAAAACTTGTAAATTATTGTGTAAATATAGATTTAAAGGGAGTTTAGACAATAGCGTGTATTAGGCTTACGTTCAGAATTAATTTAATGTATAACTTTGTCGTAGGTAAACTTTACCAAAATTTAATTTGATTGTATTTCAGTACAAAATTCTCTCGAATTCAGTATGAACTGTAATATTGTTGTAAATAGGATTTTATTTTGTACATTGTTATTTTAATTCTGTAGTTAAATATATATTTCTTTGATATTGATGAAAAATTTTGTTTTATTATTTACCAATTATTATTTACATTTAATTACGTACATATTAATAATTATTATATTTACGTTCATAATTACGTACTTTGAGATAAGGATGATTTTACAGAATGACCTATTGATAAAACTGGCAGACGTGATTAAAATACAAATATAAAGTGACTATAACCATAACATTTTCATTGATTAACTTCTAGAACCTAACGAGGACTGCTGCAGTCGATTTTAAACTTTACCTTCTTAACCCGGCGAGCATGAGGTGAAAAAAAGTTACTTCAAGAATGTGGCAGGGTGTGACATACCCTTATCTTAATGTACCGTAATATAGTTATTTTTATTATTATTTTTATTTTGTTGATTTTATTTTGTAAAATAATGAATTATTTAATGGAGTTAAATGAAAGAAGTTCTTTTTAAATAATAATGTTTTATTTGTTCATATTTATTTTATACTATGTAATTTTAGGAACAAAGTATAAGGTTTTACAAAAATTAAGAATTCAACAAAATTATTATTCTTTGGAATTGAAATCAACTTAAAACTAAAAGATAATGAGATCCACCTCGTAAAAAAACTAATTAAGTATTTTTTTAATTGAAATAGGATTAATCAGCACTGTTGAGATCAGCACAATTTTCGCAAATAAATTTTGCATGTTCCAAACATATGGGCTTGCCACAAGCATTGCAGGAATGTTTAGTTTTTCTGTCTTTCTTATATGGACAATCCTGGCATCTGACATATCGTCCAGGTGCAATTGTGGGTCTAGGTGAGGGTTCACCGAGCTGCTCTTCGATTCGCTGGTGGATGTACCTTGGAATATTTTTTTTAGTTTTTCGTGAATGTAGGTGTTCGTAAATCATTGATAAGCCCAAATTACGAATGAATTCTGTTCTTTCAGTCAATCAGTTGCTGCCTCTTCCAACATAGCACGAATCTGTTCCTCTTGACTTTCAATATCCATTTTGGTCAAAAACTAAAAAAATAAAATAAAAAAAGATGTTCAATAAATGAACGAATAACAAATTCATATAGTAAAATAATAAAGAAATAACAAAAATCTAAAAACAACAAACAAAAAGCAACAAAATCTGAAATTAATTGAAAAAAAAACTAATAAAACAGTTAAAATTCATTAATAAATCATTACGTAAAATAAATACGTCAAAAATGAGGCAGGGTAAAACATACCCGAGACAAGTTTGTGTACGTATAACTTCGCTGATGCCTCGCGCCACACTGCGATCACGCCACTACTCCGTCCCGCACGCCCCTACCTTCAGCTACTGACCGATCTAGTGTCGCCAGACGAGGATTTTAAAATGTACAGTACTTTTAAATTTTAACAGGGTATGAGATACCCTGGATCATGCTCGCCGGGTTAAACATGAAGTCCTAATTAATATGTTTTAATTTTTTTGAATGATCTAAGTATCTAACAATAAGCAATGATAATAATATGTTGTCAATTGAGTGTGGAGCACTAATTTAAATATATCCATTAAAGTTAATTGCCTGATAACGAGCGGGGTCGGGTCACGCGATATGTATCGATAGAGTCTCGTTACTCTACAGGGGGATGTGTTTCTATGATGTGGACTTACAGAAGTTAGTAAAAGGGAGGTACCTACGTAAATATTTGAGTGGGAAATGCCACAATAATGTGGCTGAAATAGTACGAGTAATATCAGCCTGTTAGGCTGTCTGTCCACTGAAGCGAAGCGAGGCTGCGGAGTGGAGAAACGGAGAAATATAAACCAATAAGGTTGCGTAAAATTTTAGCTCCGTTCAAGTGGACTTTCCCTATTGGTTAATATTTTTCCGCTCTAGCAGCCTAGCTCCGCTTTTTTGGACAGACAGCCTTACTGTCTTACTGCAGAGTCAAAGCATTTTCTCATACAGAGAAGGCACAAGGAGTCATGATATTTGCTGAAAATGAATTGGCAATTTCAGACTTTTTTCCACTTAGCATTACTTTTATTATTGTTAGATGTTTTCGACAAGCTTAGCCTATTTTCGTAAGCTTGTAGTGTAGTGTGTTGTGGACTTAAGAATTGGCAAATATAAAGTGATTATTTCCCACACGGGGTCCAAAGATTTGTTGAAGATCGCAGAAATCCGATTGATGAGATCAGCGTAGGACCTGGGGAGAGCTTTGAGGCCAGCCTCGCAGTACAGCAGCGCACGTTTTTTGGATCATCATTATCTACCTAGCTTTCTCTCAACTATGTATGTACCAAATACCCAAGTCTGTAAATAAATGATTTGATTTGATTTATATTGGGGTCAATTACCAGTCTAATTGAATACAATTAAATACCAAGTGTATATTGGTGCTGATGATAAAAAAAAAAAAAAAAATGATAAGAATTTCTTAAAATAGGTTTTTAGAAGCACTTTTACACGTCATTTTTTAAGTTGTAGATGAGATCGATGTTTGACTATCTGACTACTCTGAGAAGAAACACCGAAACAAACTCAGACGTCATCACGTCAGTCTCTTTTAAAGTCTAGACATCATCTTGGTTAAATCATGTAAGTACCATGCAGATTAGTGTCTAAAACTGGTCAGAAGGTGAATAGAAACAATTATGCAACACAACTTTTTGTTACTACAAAATATTATATTAGACACTTCACAATGGTAATGGTTTGATACAGACCGCGTTTACGTACGAATTGCTGTACCAGAGAGAGAGAGAGAGAGAGAGAAATATCAATATAAATTTGTATGGCAATAGGTACTAGGCACCAGTGTTATGGTTACTACGATATTAAACTTGAGCATTCATTTGCTTTTGTTATAAGTCGTTTTTGAATATGCGCAATTGGTATTCGTTGAGATAAATATGTACCACGCTGCTGTACACTGGCTACAATCTTAGTGACCTACCTTTAATCGTCTATTTCTGTAACTCGACTGATAGTTGGATAGCCTAGTAAGGGAACTTAGTGTTTCAAGGAAAAGATAAGTAAATCAATCTATTACATAGCTTTTGGCCGCCACTTAGTCCGCATAAAGTACCTACTTAATTTGCAACATTTTTTCTCTCATTCTTCTTCTTATCGTGTGGTTAATAACTAGCCTGGTGTCAGAGTTTTAATGCCGCCCATGGGCCTCTAACTTGCCATCACATGCTCTCGAGAAATATCTCTCAGGCATGCCGGTTTCCTCACGATGTTTTCCTTCACCGTTTTTGAAGCAAGTGATAATTATACAATCCGCACATGAATCCAAAAAGTCAGAGGTGCGTGCCTTGGGTTCGAACTCGAGACCTATGATTTGGCAATCCGTCGGTCACACCACTAGGCTATCACTGCTGCTGCTGCTGCTTCTCTCATTTAAATACTGTTAAAATGCATTAAACTTTTGTGAAATCTTCTTTATATGGACCTGTCAAGGTTCCTTTTGACCTACATTGATATTAATGATGATGTCATGAGATAATTAGTATAGAATCTAGTAATTATTATGTAAAGGATAAAAATATTAGTTTTAAACTGTTGGCTGGTAGGCGGTTTGCCTGCATGGACAAATAAATATGTAAGTTATTAGGGAAATTAGTCCCATTACAAAATTATATAAAATTGATGTATAATATCCAATATATTTTTTGTAGCAAGAGCATCCCTGGTTTCGATCTCCGGGATAGGCAATGTGATAGTGCATTTTCACATCCGAAATTTTTCAGTAGGAGCAGAAGAGAAAGAGAGGGAGATAAAGTAGGAGGAGTCATAAGTTCCCAGTTCATGGCAATAGACTTGCCCCTTTTATTTTAAGACTTAAATGTAACTGGCAAATTATGGTGTAAGTATAGGGTACACCTCTACCTAACCCGTTGGCTAAATACAGACGAGATGTTGTTTTATATTTATGAATATCAAATATGCAATTCATTACCTTACCCATCTTGGCGAAGTACCTTCAAACAAAAAACAGAATCATAGACACAATTAATGAAACAAATCATCCTGTAGTTATTAAATGGATTTGATTAACAATTTGAACTGTTTGTGTACGAAAACAATTTTTATCATTTATTATTTATGATGGTGATTTACCTACATCGAAGATGCCCCACATTTAAGACTTGCGCACTCAGTAATTAAGAAAATAATAAATATTTTGTAAGATATCGATTGCGATGATGTAATTAATATGGTATTGAGCTCGTTTGACCATTGTTGAACCATTGTGCTAGCCACACCATGCCTATGTGTTGGACTGGTTGGGTATAATAATACCAGCCTGTTACTGTCCCACTGCAGGGCAAAGGCCCCTTCTCATATAGAGAAGTTTCGAGCTTTGCTTACTATCCTTGCTAAGGCGATTTCAGACTTTTATTCTACTAGAACTTCACCCACGACTGGATCGTATAAAAAAAGTAATAAATCCTTGGATTTTATAAAGTGTCAAAGTCAAAGTCAAATCATTTATTTCAATTACGCCATTTAAAAGAAACTTTTGAACATCATACTTAAAAGTTAAATAAAATATTATATAATGATTCTAGTTGCCCTTTCCAAAAGGTAGTTTCTTGTTTAGTGATATTGTATGTCCCTTTTTAACCGACTTCAGGAGGAGGTTCTCAATTCGATCGGTATATTTTTTTTTTTTTTTTTTTCTTATGTATGTACTCCGATTACTCCGAGATTAATGATCTGATTTACGTGATTCTTTTTGAGTTCGATGCGGAATAGCTGCCATTTGGTTATCGATTGCGATAGTAATTAATATGGTATTGAGTATTGAGCTCGCTTGACCATTGTTGAACCATTGTGCTAGCCACACCATGCCGTTGTGTAGACTGGTTGGGTATAATAATACCAGCCTGTTACTGTCCCACTGCAGGGCAAAGGCCCCTTCTCATTTTGAGAAGTTTCGAGCTTTGCTTACCATCCTTGCTAAGGCGATTTCAGACTTTTATTCTACTAAAACTTCACCCACGACTGGATCGTATAAAAAAAGTAATAAATCCTTGGATTTTTATAAAGTGTCAAAGTCAAAGTCAAATCATTTATTTCAATTACGCCATTTAAAAGACACTTTTGAACATCATACTTAAAAGTTAAATAAAATATTATAAATATCAATATCTTTTATATTGCCAATTCTACAACATTCCTTTGGTTTTATGTCGTATCATATAGCAATTTATTGTGTTACGTGATTGGGATGTTGGTTCAGCACTAAAAACGTTCAGTATTCTTCAGGTAACAACACATGTTTTGCAGTATCTAATAACAAGCGATGTTTCCCCACACTACCTAGTTGAGCACCTACTCTTAGATGATCAAATATATACTGTTACGTTATGTAATCACAATTGGTGTAGAAAGGATCTCGTATCAAGACGACGTAGGGCTGATAATAATTCATGTTTCATTTGACGCGGTACACCGTCTGTTAGGTAACAAGGCATTGGATAGGTCAAAAGTTTATTCTGAACACTGTCTCAAGGCATAATAGGTAATTATTCAACATTAGATAACTTCCAACGCTTTAAGAGTTTAATTAATTCCCTTCGCGAAAGGCACAGTTTTCAAATTGGCATGTATCGATAAAAGGTTAAGCTATTCTTGAGGCCGGTCCGCGGATGGATTCCCTCCTAATAACATACTGAAGTACGAAATTTTGGAAAGCTTTTTATATAAATCGTTGACCTTGAATGCCATTTTTAGATCTTTATTTTATTTTTTATTTTATTTATTTGGGACAAAAAACAGTTATACGATACAGCACTCTTAAAATATAGTGGTATATAAAAGTTAAAACGCATAACCCACACTATTGTCCACGGAATAATATTGGAGTTAGAAGTTACAAGATAACGGAAATGACGGGCGAAAATTTAACAAAAAAAATAAAAATGAAAAAAGAGAACAATAAATAACACCGCAGCGGTGCCATTCTCAGTGCAATTAACGATTTGACTCATGGACCATTTGCAAGGTATTCCACAACAATTTTCTTAAACTTAGTCCGTGATGCCGCGAAAATATCCAAATCTATAAAATGCGAGTTATAGGTTTCTAATAATCGGCGGAGAGGCGCCCGCTCACCAGCCAAGTTCTACACCTCTCCGTGTAAAATAATTGGGGTGCGCGCACCTCCCGCCGATGAACAGTCCTGGGAACAACGTAACATAAATTATTAGAAAGTTCTGTACAATTAAACTTGTTGTTACAAATACCGTTAGCATCATAACCATGATCAGTGACCGCCGGGACTCCAAACTCAACAGTCTATAATGCTTCAACAAATCCGTGTAAGGAATTCTTGTACGAAAGTACCTGTAATGTAAGGAGCGAAGAAATTTCTTTTGTACCATTTCTATTAAATTTTTATATTTAGCTTATAAGGGACTCCAAAGTCCTTTGTTAGTTGTCACAAGCCAGAAACTAGTCTGGTCTGAACTTTTCTGACAACTAGTCTGACTTAAGTTAAAGTAACGTGTTACCAAGTAACTAGGTTGTGCAGGTCAGAAAGGCAGTCGCTCTATGCAAAATGCTGGTGCTCTGCAGCTTTCGGCTGACCCTAAAGTCGTAAGAAAAAGGTTTCATTCAGAACGAAAAACGAAATTCTTCGTTGGATAACGAAGGGAATGGATAATTGAAATGAACACAACCGTAAAAGCATTATCCAAATTCAAATCAGTCTAAGAGTTAGTCAGTCAGTGCAAGAATTTTTCAAATCGGTCTAGTTGTTTTTAAGTTTATTCGTTACATACACAAATTTCCTCAAACACTCAAAAGAAATCTTTCCTCTTTATTAAAGGCTGAAACTTCACGCCCCAATTTTAATCTTGCGCTACATACCCTGTCACATACTCATGTGAGGACCTGACTACTGGGCCAAACACAAAAGATAACAAAAATGTGATATTTAGTGTCAATGTTTTCCATCGACACGCCAAGAAGAAAAAATATTCACGCCTTCTGTATATAAGAAGGGGCTTTTGCCGTGCAGTTCGACAGAAACTAAAATTTTAATGTTTAGCCCGTCATCTAGATTACAAGAAAATATTCGACACGTATTTTTTTCTTTTTGAAATTGATGGAAAACTGCTTAGATTAATCGCATTAAAGTTGAGGAGAGGGGGCTTGTAACGTCATTACCTAGTATAAACTGTACTGGCTAGTGACGTCATGCGACATTTTGACTCGATATTTTTTTATTACGTGAAAAAAGCAAAAATATGTGTCAAATATTTTTTTGTAATCTAGATGAGGGACTAAAAACTAAAATCCTCTCAAATAGCCCATTATTAACTTTAAACACTAAGTTTATAAGTTGAAACTGTCACTAAGAAACAAATAAATACCAACTAAATTTCCGTCTCAAATCATCAAAAACGAAAGCAGCCCATAGCCATATCATTACTTCCTAATTAATATAAAGCTGTACATACAATTACTCTGTAATTAAAAATAACTTACTCATTACGGGCCAGCCACTTAAATGACTAAATTAATCACTTTAATGTTGCGTGCCTGTTAATTTTCAGGCCACAAGCCTGGCTTTGTTTCAGACGAATCGTGTCGGCTCGAATTCGGCTCGGGAATTTGGCGCAGTGGAGAGAAAAGCCAGTAGTTGAAGTCTGTTTGAGATGTGCTTGAACTTGAACTAAATGTGGTTTTCTGTTTTTCTAAGATACTGCATTGAGTCAAGCAAATTGATATCTAACATTAGTATTTGGGAAATTACTTACTAGAGAGACTAAAAGATAAAATTGTATCAAATAAAATTGTGTGTCGTTGTTCCATCCATCCTAAATGAATAACACTGAAGTCAAAATCTTGTACTTTGTGTCTATAAGCTTCCGCCCGCGACTTCGTTCACGTGCAAGAATCCTAATATAATTATTATGAAGCACTCGACAATACTTTAGCCTTCAAATAGGTAAAATAATTTTTAAAATCAGATGTCGTGTTAGTTCAGAATTAACCCACTGTATAGAAACTTACAAACAAACAAATAAATTCAATAAAATTTGAAATAAATAGATAAAGTAAGTATTTACATAAACTGACTACATTATTAATTCTTTTCATATTTATTATAATCTAGTATTATTTTAATTTAAATTGAGCACACTGAGTTGTATGAGATTGGGTATAGTTAATGTTTACCTATTAGTAAGTTAAAATGGGTGACAAACAGTAAAAATTATTGCTTACGGATACTTTTTGCAATATTATCTGCGCTCATACACAACTCATAACTTGCTTCAAGATTTAAATCAAAAACTCAATTTGTTTACTGTCTTTCACTTGCCTTACAACACAAGTTGTTTTAATCCTGACACGCTCATTAAGACTAACTCTTGCGCATCAAGATATCTTGCGTAAGTAATCATCTAATTTTCTCGCCATCTTTTTATTAATTAATTTTATTGTCAGATGTATTTCATTTTGGACAGCCACTGTTTGTTGGGAATGAGTGACACGGCTATTTGATGTTATTTGAGCGTGTCACTTTAAAGATGGGTCGATTTATAAAAGAGGGTGTTTTAAGCAGTTGGTGGGTGGGGTGGTAACTGTAGTGTATGCAAATATACTTATGATTTGTCTCGGGCGCATACGTCACAACGGCACGTAGTGCGGACCATAGTCTATACAAAGTAGAGCGCACTGAGTGGGAGGCAGTCGCTGTCCGACCGTCAGTGAGGAAGCACGTGGTGGTGCGTAGGCGAGCCAAGTTCAATTATAGTGTTAGTGATACTATGTGAACACTACAGTAACCATGAAATCATTTTAAATATCATACTGGATAAAAGAGAATACGGATGAAGAATCTCAATCCATCCAATCTAAATACTGCAATGATTCTGTAAGCGTAACTCGACCAAATAAATGGAACAATTGATTTATTTTTAACTACCCTTTTACAGGTTTAGTAGATCGTAAATATATACTTAAAATAAAGTTAGGCAAGTAAATAGGCATTGATTAATGACCAACTCATTAGACTAGATAAAAAATAATTATGAATTGTTGCAGTTTGGAGATCCCAAATCATCCAGGATTTTAATAAGAACGTTTTAATATTTCAACCTAACTTCTGTAGTGTTTCTGTATTATGTACATTGAGGACCAGTGTCTACGCTAATTATGTAGCTAGCAGATGTGCAGTCTCTTATTTTTTATATCGTGATCTGCATTGTTCATAATTTGCCACCTTTTAAAACCTACTTCACACAATTAATAAAAAAAATGCAACTTGAATGAACTTTTTTAACTTTCTTAACCCGTCGAATGTCGTTATGTGCCCCTGGGGGCACATAAGCCATACAAACAATGTTCGACGACATGCGACATGAAATAAGTAAAAAAAACCCTAGAATAATTATGATGTAATGCGTGACATAAAGGTAACCTAAATTTAAACAATTACGTATTTCATCGAAAATGCTTTCAGTTTGCACTGTGTTGAGTTGAAAAGCATGTTTAATTTTTGTTTTTGATTAGTGTAAGCAAAGTGTTGGTAGACCTAAAATAAATAAAATATGTTGACAAATGCGTGCGCTGACTGGACTGGTCCACTCATATCTTGGTGGATCTTTACTCAAAAGACTATCTCAGATACTAATCTGCATGGTTCTGACATCGTCTTATCAAGATACTGTCTCTGGAGTTTAAAAGAGACTGTGATCTCCGAGTTTCTTTCGGTGATTCCTCTCAGTGTAGTCACATAGCGAAACACCGACCTCACTTAAAAAAAAGAACGTAGAAACTGATTGTATTCACCAATTTACAGAAATAAATGCAGGTTATTCAGCTAACTAAGTGATTTTGTCACATTATTAGATTTTTCTTAAGCTTCTGTAATTTTACTATAGATTGTCACACAAATTCTGGCACGCTGATTAAATAGTTCGAAGGTATGTGGTCTGTAACGCAGCTGTATCCCAGAGTCACATACAAATACTCGTAATACGAAGCTATTGCTCTCATCACATCGGTACGGGGCATCGATAGTCAATAGATTCCGTTGTCTTTTTGTTCTTACGGAGCGGAGTTCCTTAGTGGATTTTGGACAACATACATAAATCACGCCGTTTCCCCATGGGGGTAGGCAGAAACTACACAGAGTGCTATCTGCTACGATTCTGAAACTTCTTTAAGATAAGACACCCCGAGCACAGACCCACTGAGGAGTCAGACTGTATAAATTATTAAAATACATAATCTATCAAAGCACTTATTTGTGAACATAAGTTTAACAATGAAGGTTTAATGTTACCAATGAAATTGGTGCACAAATAAATTCGATTCTATTCATAATAATTTCAACGAAGTAGGTATTTTATTAATAAAATATATCCATTATAATTTACAAAAACATCATTTTATTATTTCATCGTTATAAATTCACAATCATTTATTTTTGTAATCACTCCATAAAATTTGGTAAATTATTAGATATGGATCCTTGGAGTCATTGCAAATATATTATAGAAACATCTAAAGGAATAGTTATCTCTATTATTTAAAATTCTTGTGGCACAGTGTTGGTAACAAAACCTCTTCGAAACGGCTTGACGGATTCTTATGAAAAATTGTGTGTCTAGAAAAGGTCTGAGAATACAACGTTAACTGAAAAACTTATAAATTGATTCTAAGGTCGAAACTAAATTTGCCGGGCCGCAGTAGTACTATTTTATTTTATAAAAACTGTAAAAGAAAATCAAGTAAAACTAAATCAAGCGCCATTCAGCGAGTGTGACTTAATTTTGGATAGCTCTTTCGCCGACTAGCTAGCCCATCAGTGGCAAGGTGACAACACTCAGCTATGCCACAGTGATGCGACACGAACGAATGGACTGAGGCGTGTATAAGACATGTCATGGAAGTGGTGACAGAGCGTGGACATATCGTCAATCACATTCCGGGTCCGACTGTTCGTGTATGTTAAATGTTAGTAAAAAGCAATGGTTGCCTATAGCGGTGTGACCAGCAGATTGCAAAATCATAAGTCTGGAGTTCGAAGCCAAGGCCTCTCGCATTCATGTGTGTATTGTAAATCGGTGAAACAAAACATAGTGAGGAAATGTCTGAGAGATATTTCTCAAGGGCATGGGATGCCAAGTCCGAAGCCCATGGGCGGCATTAAAACTCTGACATCGTCAGCATCTGACACTAACCACACGATAACAAGAAGAATGTTTATAAACGCGCCTACGGTATAGGAGATATTTCTAGTGTGGGGTTACAGTTTTTAAAAGTAAAAACATAAAGAAAAAAAAAGAAAATTAAGCCACTTAGTACAGCAGACGACAAACAGACAGAAGAATATTTTTTTTAAGAGCCCAATAAGAGCGTCTTAGTCCGCAAACCGTAAATATTAGAACTAATACGTCAATCTACATGCAAAGGTAGTTAATAATTTCTACAATATGCCATTATTTTTAACCGACTTCAAAAAAATGAGGAGGTTCCTTCTTACCTCAGTACTCCGTCATTTATGGACCGATTTTCAAAATTCTTTTTTTGTTTGATAGGGTATAGTAGCAGATTGGTCCCATTTGTATCAAAACTCATATCTGATGAGGGATCTTCGAGGAACGCACCGATTTTAACATTTTTAGCAACAAATCATTTTGTGAAGAAAAACTGATGAAGAAGACCGGCGACGGAACTCTTCAACGCATAACAGCAAATTATTCGCGATTGCTATAGCCAGATGTCTATGCAGAGTTTTTGTATTACCATAACATAACATTATGCCCTTCTATTTAAAAGGGGCCCGGCAGAGATGTACAGAAATGTTTGTGTGTGAATGTTTAGAAAAAACTTATTTAGCAATATTGTTCATGTTTCAATGATTCTTTGATGTTTTGAAAGACTTTGTTACTTTGTCGACGACATGAATCTTCTTGACATGGAGTGTTTCTTTTCCCCTCAAGAAAATTTACGACAAGAAAAAGAATGGTGGCGTCTTCGATGAAACATCATACATCACATGTTTCTATGGTATGGTTTTAACATACATCACATCACGCATTACATGTCCATGCAATCACAACCGATTCTCACAGGATTTTTCGAGCTCCAACACCATTTGTAATTTTCCTCTTACATACTCATTTCAACATCCACATTTATAGAGCAACAATATTAATTTCTCCATTCAAGATTCCACTGCAAAAATATAATATGAGCACACTTTTATCAAAAGATACATTTCTCAATCACATATAATTAATGGTAGACACAATAATTTATTGCGCCAATCGTAATAATTATATTGTAACAATTATTGTTCCGTTAAGAACACATTAAGATATCGTATCTTGGTCGACTATTAAACTTGTGGATCGGAGAAGTACATGTCAATAACAGACACAGCAGTAACTTGTTTTGGAGGGGTTTTGTGGCTAAATTATAAAAGCTTCACGGATCAACCAAAAGGTTATCACTGAACCAAGGACCGGCAAGCGTATCTTACGCTCGCCGGTCCTTGGTTCAGTAACTATCCATTACATACTAAAACCATGTCATGTCACTGGTATCTGACAGCCGTTATGGGTAATCAGAAGTCTCAACAGGGGTTGAGGAAGAATTGTATGTTTGCGCGACCCCCGACTCAGGTGTGAGCCGAAATACCGGGGTAGTTTTTATTCAGTAAGAGTCTGACATACAAAAGGTGGACATTTATGTACCCTTTAACCGCCTAAGTCGGATTCATCCGACAACTATTTTCGGGCCCGTTCCGCCTGAGTCGTATTCGTATTTATACGAATTGTCCAAGTTAATTTTTTGGATCTCCTTTACATTCTTTCCAAAAATAGGCTAATTTAGGCAACATGATAAATGTATCCATGATTTATAAGTCGGCCGCTGGGGGCACGACAATCGATATAAAGTTAGGCTGTTAAAAGGTACCGCGACGGTAGGTAGGTAGGTAGTTAAGTTATACTATACCTACTGAGGAGAATGAGGGACAGTCAAAACAGCATTCTGAAAACAATAGCTCAGAGCTTCGGCTCTCCGATTGCACAGTAGGTTGTGCGGAGGTTAACACTAGGTTTATTATTAACACTCGGCAAAAAGCTTTATGTACTCGTATGTTACTAAAAATCTATAAATATTTATCCGAAATAAATCAATTTATTATTTATAGTTAAAAAGGAGTGTATTGGGAGCAACTTAGATGGCCTGTTGGTCTAGTAGTTAGTGACCCTGACTGCTATGCCAGAGGTCGTGGGTTCGATTCCCACCCAGGACAAATGTTTGTGTGATGAGCACGATCATTTGTTCTGTGTCTGGGTGTAATTTATCTATACTATTATTATGTATGTATTTAGAAACATATAAGTATGTTTATCAGCTGTTTAGTACCCATAACACAAGCTCTCAGGCTTAACTTGGGACTAAATGGTGTTGTGTGAAAAGTTGTGAAATATTTATTATTATAATTATTTATTTATTAACTGTGTGGTGGAGGTTACTCGCGGACACGGTCCGTAAGTATTTGTAGAAAATAAAAATAGGATTTGGAAAATGGAAACGTTGTGGGAAAAAAACATGCTTCAAGAAATAGCCAGTCACTCCTTAGGGTTCACCGTGCTAGTCACTATTTATAAACTACAGTTTTTTCTTTGGCCAACAATGGTCCAAGCCAATGTACGGAACCAGCATAAGCTTGAACTTGGATTCTTTTGAAACTTCGTATTTCGCTAGTTCCAGAACAAAGTGTTACCATCAACGTGCGGTTAAGTGTCCAAAATCATAATTATTTTAATAAATTGCAATGATATATTTCTATGATAGATACACCCGTTAGATACAATGTAATACTATCTGTTTTCCTTCCATATACATATCAATTTTACTACACTAAAGAAATGCCAAGTTGACACAAGTCGCCGAGAGATACAGGCAAGATGCTGAGTGCTTTATGACTTCCTTCGGCTGATAGACGGACAGACAGACAGATAAACGCGCTATTTTAGCTCTGAATGAATGAATGAATGAACGGAGTGTAATGAATGATTGGTCTATCTTAGCGAATCTTAATTGGGAGATGGGTATCTGGTATGTGGTGTATGTACGGGTTTTTTTATGATGATTTATTGGTTAATGTTTGAAATTGCCATTGTCATTCTTCTTATAAGTAGCTTTAAACAAGTTCTTAGTTTTATTTCAGAAACCCTTTCCAAACTATGTCGGAGTCTGAGTTCGGTCTCACCAAATGCAGTTTTCAGTATTTTACAATTCAATATTTTACATGACGTGACTGCCTATGTTGAGAACCCAAGTTACTAGATAAGATTTATTTATTTGTATAGAATGTAGGTAATGAATAGTTGAATACATTCGGTGTTACGCTATTTTTAGATCCTTATACAATATTCATTCTGCCTCATGGCATGCAAAATTTTATTAGCTTTTATACACATTAATAATTAACTTATTACAGTTTTCTTAAACAATATAATATTAGCTATTCTTATAATTTATTTATTTATATTTAGAGGTGCTTAATTCTATAACTTTCTTAAAAATACGGTGCCGTATAGAGGGGCACCGTATTTTTAAGAAAGTTCAAATTCTAAAATCTCTAGCTGTCAGAAATATTGTCCATTTTGGCAGGTTTTTGACATTATAATGGGGGTTTTTGGAATCATGGCCCAATCATCTTAAACATGGCTAGAAAAATGTGGGTTCATAGGAAACCTAATCTAACCCTTCAAAGAATATAGGCGTGAAGTTATGTGATATGTAATGTTACCATGTTTATATTTACACCATTTTGAGGTAGAATTAAATAAAGGTTTTGGACTATTAAATATTTTGTGGTGCGTTTTAGAGTCATGACACGTACGACGCGTCAGGAGGCGGCTTCTTTGTGCAAGCGTGAATGGACGGTCGTTTGGGCCGAATGGGGTTGGGTGCCAGTGATAGCGGTGAACAGCCGATCGATTAAGATAAAGCCAAGGCACCCCATGACAATTTGAGTGTAGTGAACTGTCAGCTGTATGAAGTGACAGCTCATTTCGCCTTTACTTCACCTACATTTTCACGGGGTAAGTAGTTTTTAACCGACTTCAGGAGGAGGTTAATTAATAGCACTCCTGTATCTTCTAATAGTTTAATCTCATTATCTGTTATTAAGAACACGAATAAGTAAGATTTACTCGCCCTGGATTGTTTACATTAACTTTGTCGCTTATACCTACTAAAGCTAGAGAAAAGCTAGTTTGCTTTACAATTTGTTGTGCAATTGTTATTGATTCACAGACTATGAGTAGGTAGGTACGCCAGGTCAGGGTATCAATTCAATAATTAAGTGAGGTAGCCAGAGAGAAATCATACCTACACATTATGTAGCTGTTCTTTTCACTTAGAGCCACTATAAAACATGGCAGTCGATTCTGTAAAAGTCACCCCGTGAAAACTTGAGTGAAGTGAACTTAGAATGCATCAGTATGGAATTCGCATGCACTTCAAAAATCCACCCAGGTAGGCCTGGGTGTCTTTTACAGAATAACACTGCTGTAGGTATTGAAAAAGCCGAAAGAAAAGGTTTTTGTGTCTATTTGATATGATAGCTGGTCAGCAGTGAAAGTTTACTAATTATGAATATCATAATTGATTTTCGTATAAAGCAACTACTAAAAATGTTTTTCTTAATTTAAAAAGCTTAATAATCATTAATTTAATCCTATTCATGTTGAATCTAATCCTATTGACGCCTCCACCCCGCTTACACCTGAACCGCACAGCACACGTCAATAAGCAGGCAATCAAATCGACTGTGGAGGGTTAAACCGATATTGGGCCGCAAACAAACATAAAAATGGACAGTAAACTTTTATGACCCACGATTTAGTGGCCCTAGTGACCTATGTTCCCCACCGAGAAGTCACCTTCTCCAGTAGTTAATTCTTCTCCATTTTTTACTTCACTTTACAAATAAAAGCTACCTTTAAAGTGTACGTGGAGATAATTATGCGATCGTAAAATTCGGATTTATTACTGAGATATAAAAATTGAGATATTCAGTCATAATTTTTACACAGTTATATCGGTATGATTGTTCTGAAGAGTTATAGTCATAAAGATATTTAATATGTTGTTTTAATGATGAAGCAGTTTCTAATCGATCGATTCATTCAACTTTGCATAATTGTAAAAGAAATATTAAAGACAGTTCCCAGTAGGAATGCATTTATAACCATAAATGATGGCACGTTCGGGGCTGCCAGTATTTGTTGACTTATACTTGTAGTAAGTCTAATTAAACCATTGGGTACGGTTAACTGTAATTTACTAATTAGGTTCACTAACAAAATATTAATATAAACTTTGACTCTCATTTTAGCACAGATTCTGCGTTTAATCATCTGTCCTTATAAAATTAAATCAACTGTTTTATTTTAAATAAGGTACTACTTAGTGAAAATCAATATCGTCCCTTTAAAGGTTTGATGGACACTTCTTGATCGACTCAAGGGCTGGGTAGTTACTTGGCCAGAGGCTAAGCATTAATACTAACGTGGTAAAGATGCCCGTCTATTTTATCATTGACAGCCCACAATGCGATTAGCAGTAGCATTATTTTAATTCATGGCTTTTATATAGTTTAAACCTGATTTTGAACATTTTTAAAATAATAAACACTTACTAGGTCACCCAGCCCCACACAGCTGTGGCTCAGGTGTGTATAAGTTAACATAGATACAGAAACCCTGTCATCAGAAACTCCAACCAAACTTTCACCAAACAAACCATGCATTTTAGATTAAGTATTTCAAGTAATGTTAGAAGACAATTATGGATACAAAATCAAACAAATGCATCAAGTTTAACATTTTGCTACAAACATAAAATGGTAAATTAACGTAAACTATTTAATATTTCCAAAATAATACACAGGTGTTGTGAATAACCAAATTAGGCAACTGTGGCCCAACGGGGGGCCACAATATTTTCTATAATTAAGACTCCTAATGACCATCCATAAAAGCAATTACGATCATTATGTTTTTAGTACGTTTTAATTGACTTTTTCTCATTAATATTAATATAGACGTCTTGTTGTTAGGGGTGTCGGATCGTCACAGGTTTAAAGTTTGATGAGTTTTTGGACTTGTGTTGCAAAATATTTTAGAGCAGACTGTCATATCAGGAAACACTGCGTTTAAACTTGTGTTTCTTGCAATTTGAGGTTCAGTGTGAGGTTGTTTGTTGAGTAAAATATGACTCGCGACCGCAGCAAATAGGCTTTTTATTTATTCCCTTCTAACAGCTCAATACTGGAGTAGTAGGAAGGGTAATCAAAATTAACGGTTTTATAACAACTGGTAGTAAGATTGGCAGTAACTAGGGCAACAAAGGACTGTACCCTTCTAAAAGTCACCGTAACTTGAAGTCCACTTAAATATGCAATACCATATTTTTGTAAATTCTCAGTTGTCATCTGGCCTGTTGGTCTAGTAGTGTTAGCGACCCTGACTGCTATGCCGGAGGTCGTGGGTTCGATTCCCACCCAGGACAAATGTTTGCGTGATGAGCACGATCATTTGTTCTGTGTCTGGGTGTTATTTATCTATAATATGTATGTATTTAGAAATATATAAGTATGTTTATCAGCTATTTAGTACCCATAACACAAGCTCTCAAGCTTAACTTGGGACTAAATGGCGTTGTGTGAAAAGTTGTGGAATATTTACTTATTTATTTATTTATTTATCAAAGTTCGGTGTGCAAACTTGTCGCCAGTTAGTCATTGGCAATGAAGAAAATAATATGGCCAAGTCGTACAGTAGTGCTTAACATGGAGCGTCTGCCTATCTGACGTGCACAATCCAAAGACTGGGTACCATGATACCCCTTTGATCAACGAAGACCATTTGAATAAAGTTGTTAAATTGTATGACAGTTTAAAATTAAATATTCATAGAGTACCTACTGTCGATACTCAACTTTAAAGAACCCGTTGCCGTAATTGTGGAAGTAAGTAATCTTAATATAAACATTGCCACCGTATATAAAAGAAGCCGAGAAATTATCAATAGTAAGTAGCGTGCATGTGAGGTGCCCACCCAAATAAAAAATATGTGTTCTAGTGAACACGCCGCCTCGATACCAATTAACTTAGAAATATACCCGAAAACGCCTTATCTTGGCCGGTCAGTTAAGGGATAGACGATGTAAACATTCTGGGAGTGAATAGTTTTAAGATTGGACGGAAGTAAACCAATTTTAGACGCCAAAGAGCTTTCGATCGAACAGAAAGTGCTCAGCATTCACCAGTGTCTAATGTTTAAGTATAACTCAGGGATTAAGAGATCTGTCTGTTGTATTTTAAGTTTTTTACATCATTGAGGAACATGGTCACTAGATCACTTTTAGTGGGCATTTGACCTCCATCGACTTCAGTTCAAAACTACCATCACTTCTTGCTGATGAAAACTACTTGACTTTTATGCTTCAACCAAGCACAATATTTTTAGTGAGGTCAGTACTCCGTGATGAAACATCGAAAGAAACACAGAGGTCACAGTGTGTTTTAAAGTCCATACATTCGTACATATTTAGTGAGGACAATGCATATAGTGTCTGGGATATCTATAGTCTGAGGTGATTAAAATTATGTATTAATATTTTTTTTTAAACTGCGTACCTAACCTACCTCCGCCTACAGGTCAGATCCAAGTTTTTGTATAAGTTTTAAGTTAGGTTACTGGCGTGAAAGTGGAAGTATCGTCTGTTACCGTGACCTCCAGCGCAGGCGTGAGACAGTAGGCTTGGGTGGTTTTTACTCAGTAAGAGTCTGACAGACCCCCTCCTCGGACCGGAGGACAACCATGCTGATTTTCCACCTTGCATTGAAAAGAAAATATTAACATACTGGCATGTTATGTTGTTCCAAATGTGTCTCAAATGTCTGTCATTTGATGATCCTATGGTGGTCACTTCGAGCACCTACTGAAATAAATTAAAGTATGTGGAAACAATGCATTTTATTCATTTTAGACATCATGTTTCATACATACATTTACTGCTAAGACTTACACAATCGATATCTAAATAGAAATAGTGTAGGTTTTTTTTTTCAAAATAACCGGGTTCGATTCCCGAACGGAGTACCTACAGATGTTTTTTAAAATGTATGAATGCAGTTATTCTTGTTATTAAAATCGATGACATGGTTCCTCAGAACAGATCTTCGTATGTCTTATAGTTTCAGACTTTCCCATACTGACCGATTTGAATGAGACATCCTGTATAGGTCATCCATTGAAGTGCAACCCAGTCCACATATTTGATATCAATACCAGACAGTGCATCCTCTTAAGGGTACGGCAGACCGCATCATGACGTTTTATTCAATATAAAAACGTTTATCTACGAATCTACATAAATATATTTATTTTTATGTCTCTATTCGAAGTTTTTCCGGTAGCCGTTAATAGTTTCAAGCCATTACTGTTAATTATAAATTCACCATTTTTATCTCGCATTAGTTTTATGACCTATAAACTCGATTTGGACACAATTTGTAAGCGAAATCCGAGTTGTTTTAATTTATGTTTATTTATAGAGAGTTCGTATCACGGCAGTTTTATGTCCCGTGATTATAGAGTTGGGATGTAGTCGGGATTGTGCTGGGAGCCTAATTTTACTTGATAACTAAATTGAGATGAGTTCTTTGATGGTAAATGGTGGTTTCTTAATTAAGATATCAAAGCCAGAAAATAACTTACGACTTTATGTCAAAGACAAGTCGAGAGTCGAGAGTCGATGTTTGCTTAATACTTAAGAAAAATAGGGCAGCAAACTGCTTCTGTATAATCTTCAGCAGTTACTGAAACTAGGAATTCATTTAAAATTAAATTGGATTTATAAATAGAGCTGCACTAATCATAGCACTATATTTTTGTTTTCGATTTGTTTTCAGCAATTCAGACGTGTTGCTGGGGAGTTTGTTCCGCCACTTCTTCTTCCCAGCAAAAACACTAAGAAGTGGTAAAGGGCAGGTGAATTGGGGGACTGTCTTATATAATTTTTGACGTTCAAAAAGTTCTGATCCCCAGCATAATTTGAATAAAATGACTTCATCTCTAAAATTGAGTGCTAAAGCATTATCTTTTATTTAACATTAAACTTTAATTCGGTCCTTAATTCCGAACACTAAACATCTCGGTCTTTTATCGTAATATTTAAGGTCCTTATACTTCCATTATTACCTCTACCGCTTACGATCATTGTCGAAGATATTTGATGGCAATAAGCATTCATTTGGAAATTACAGCGGCAAGATCTTAACATTACCACAGAGTCTTTTAACTACTGTAAACACACAAATTATGATTTAAATATAAATATAAATATTCCACAACTTTTTCACACAACGCCATTTAGTTCCATGTTAAGCTTGAGAGCTTGTGTTATGGGTACTAAACAGCTGATAAACATACTTATATATTTCTAAATACATACATATTATAGATAAATTACAACCAGACACAGAACAAATGATCGTGCTCATCACACAAACATTTGTTCTGGGTGGGAATCGAACCCACGACCTCCGGCATAGCAGTCAGGGTCACTAACTACTAGATCAACACACAGATTTGATGTTCAATACGCGTATTGTGAGGAGCTTGTGGCTGAATTATTACAGCGTCATTGGTTGATCGAAGGTTAAGCAACGCTTGCCGAGGTCGGTCCGAGGATGGGTGACCATTCATTACGTATCGAAGTTCTTTCGTACCTCTGAAAGCACGTGAAGCCGTTGGCCTCGTCTATCATTTGTAGCTCTATGACAGTCGTTACAGATAGTCAGAAGCCCGAAAATCTGACAACCAGTTTAACCAAAGGGGAACTGTGTTACCCAGTAACTGGGTTGTGGAGGTCCGACAAGTATGCTCCATGTAAAATGCTGGTATTCAGCTGCATCCAGTTAAACTGGAAGCAGACCCTAACATAGTTGGGAAGAGGCTAGGAAGACGATGATAAGTCAACATTCTAAAAATGAAAATGCTTGATTTGTTACTAAAAATGTTGAAATCGGTGCATGGGTGCCTATATTTTTTGAGGAGTTCCCTCAATTCCTCGAAGATCCCTCATCAGGTATGAGTTTTGATACAAATGGGACCAATCTGTTAGTATACCCTATCAAACAAAAAAGAATTTTGAAAATCGGTCCATAAATGACGGAGTAGGTACTGAGGTAACAAACCCTAAAAAAAAAAAAAAAATACAACCGAATTGAGAACCTCCTCCTTTTTTTGAAGTCGGTTAAAAATCCAGTTCAAGAATAGCAATGAATTGGCTATTAGACAAAATTTTAGTTTTTAGTCCGTCATCTAGATTACAAGAAATATTCGACACGTATTTTTTTCCTTTTCAAATTGATGGAAAACTGCTTAGATTAAGCGCATTAAAGTTGAGGACAGGGGCTTATAATGTCATTACCTAGTACAAATTGTACTGGCTAGTGACGTCATGCGACATTTTGACTGGATGTATCGCCGTTATTTTTTTATTACCTACGTGAAAAAAGAAAAAAATATGTAAGTATTGAATATTTTCTTCTAATTTAGATGAGGGACTAAAAGCTAAAATTTTGTCAAATAACCCATTGTCATTTTAAAGCTGTTCCCTTAAAATTTAGGGTTGTCGAAATAAAATCCGTGTAATTCTACAAAAACATGAGCGTGGTTGGCGATAAATAACCACATGTTAAGTGGGTTATTAGTAAGTAAAACCGCTTGTTAAAATACTTCCTCCAATGTAACGCGCTTACCTTGATTTCTGTGTAATTGCTCGGTTAAGGGGAATGCAGACAGTCTTATTTATTACTGAACACTTAAGTACCTACGTAAGAAGAAAGAATTATGTGTGTAAATTAATTTGTGACAACATTAAATATTAAACCTAAATACCAGAAAATTAAGTATAGAAATGATACCTAGGTAAGACAAAGGACCAACCAAATACTTTAAATATGAAGTGACGAAACGCATTGGGCGCATTTTCAGTAGCAGATAGGTATATGACAAAAGTTGTGAACTTAGGCAAGCGAGTTGGGTAAAATGTGAGCGGCCTATTAGTGGATGAAGATTAGATGTTAATGATTTGTCCAGAGCTAGAGTGGAGTTACCAATTTTAACCGATTCGTTGCGGATGGCACGTCTCCCGTGCCATCATTGTTTTTTGCTTGTGGCGTTAGACACGAAACCCGTGTCATTCTGAAATCGATGATAACTCCTTCAAATCACCACAGCCACAGCTATGAGTTTGACAAATTGGATATCATAACGAATCGGTTAAGCACTTTTTACTGTCATCACTATCTTCCTCTTTATTTTCGAGGCTAACCTGGTGCCATGTGATAGATTTGACACTGCTCGACAAGGTCCATAATAATCACATTCATTTTTTTATTCATGTTCAAAGTCGCCGAGTTTACATTTATTTTATGCTAAAAGTCACAAAAGCTTTTAACTCACTAGCCATGTAAACGCTTATAGTGAGTTCGTAATACATTTAGTTTCAATAGTTAGTACCTATGTTTTGTAAGTTTAACATAAAAGTTTAAATTGGATAAATAACTATAACAAACTAGACTAACTTATTTAAACTTACGACTTAGGTACACATTGTAGAATGCAAATAAAATTTTAGTTTGGGAGTTTATGCATATTTTTATGAGTATGATTGTCGACGATTATTGTGTTAAGTTCGTCCGAAAATAGGCATGTCAGTATACTTACTATGACGTGTTTATATGTATTATATCTTTACACAACAAGAGACTTGATCTTAACAATACCGTGTCGATGATGAGTTAACGATCTTGCCAATTAATTATTTATAAACACACGCCAATTTACGTATTTGCTTCAAAATCGACCACGTTCCCGGACGACTGCGTTTAAGTTTTTCAGTGATCGTAATATTTCAGTTTCATGATTTATGATTGTTATTTCAGCACCGTACTAATAGGTTATTGGGTATTAATCAATATAACAACACGCTTAAATATCCTGAACGGGTCAGCAGAGGTGCCTCTATTGTTTAATACTCACATATTTTATAAAAAAGTTTACATCTTATTTTCAAACCTTTTAAACACACTCACAAAATGTCATAAGAATCGTTCAAGCCGTTTAGGAGGAAGGAGTTTGGTAACAAACATTGTGACACGAGAATTTTATATATACATTACACATACATACATAAACTGAAGCAATTTTTGCCATAGGGGTAGGCAGAAACTAGAGAGCGCTATATGCTACGTTTACTGCTTACATACGATACATGATACGATATGGTACATTTTTTTATTGTACTTCTTAGAATTCTATATAATAGAAAATAAACTTGTGCTTGACTACAATCCCACCGGATGTCAAATTCAAATTCAAATTCATTTATTAGTGTGATTAATGGTACATGAGATCTTATTTACTAAAAAAATGTTCCTTAAGTAATCTACCTTAAAGGTGTACACTCTCACAGATTATAATATTAATAATAATAAAAAAAAACATTAACAATTGCAGACACATAAGTAATTAACGAAAATAACGATAATACAATGTCAAGATTAAATAAATATCAATGTCAAGATTAAATAAGTATCAATGTAAATGTCAATAACTTACAATTTATCAATAAGGAATTCGTCAATAGTGTAATAGCATTTTTCCAATAGTAATTGTCTTAGTTTGTTCTTAAATTGAGTAATATTTATTATGTCCTTAATGTTATTAGGTAATTTATTAAATATTTTTGGGGCCATGCAAAGTATGCTTTTGTGCATGAAGGCGGTTTTTGATGGTGGAACGCATAATTCATGTCTATTTTGTGGTCTAATAATTTTATAGCAGCAAGCAGTAAGCAAGCAGTTGTCAAGCATTAATACAATAATGTCGTAGACAATATCGCAATTTAGTATAAATAAAGATTTAAGAGTAGTCAACAGCAGGAATCCTTTTGCGGTTTATGGTATTTATAGACTATTCTCAGTAGTCCAGATATACTTAGAGAATGTTCGAATAGAAAAACCCAATCAAATTTTGCACTATTTGCCTTTTACGTCATTCATAAGATTAAAGTTCGAACTTCTTTCTAGTTAAAAATTTGGTGCTCACATAGAAAAGAAAGAAAGAAAGAAAAATATTTATTTGACATCAGTCATCAAAACACACATAGGTACACACAATAATTTATAAAACAATAGAAAATATACAATAGTAGGTACATATCATGTGCTGTGTGCCTCACGGCCGCGCCAAAAAGGTCCATTTCAGCATTCATGCCAGACAGGTGATGCTGTCTGACGCTGGTCTTCCAATGAACCTTGAGGGGTACCCAGTAACGGAAGGAAATAAATAAATATAAAACGAGTAAGTAAATCAGTTCAGTGTGTAATGAGAAGAGACATCAGACATCATGTGGCAATAGAGTGCAAGGTCAGCTTTCTACGTTCATGCTTTGCCTATCTACACTTATGTCGATAGAAGAGCAATATTATTTGTTTATACAGTTTTTCAGGCAAAAATATTAATAGTAATTTCTTAATTAATAGTATTTGCTATTCGAATGTCGTAATGTTTCTTAAACTAGTTTCCGAAGTATTCCTGTTTGAGCACAATTAGTACAAAAATTAATTGGGCTGTATCCGTACCTAATAATGATCATTTGCGTAATCAAAAGAAAAAAAAACTAAATTTATTTTTTAAATATTAGTTAGTTAAACTTAAATAACTAAAACAGCTGTTGGAGGCGGGGCATACTTGAGCGAGATCACGCGAACGTGAGCGAGAGATGACGATTAATGAATACTACTATGTCATTAATAGCCTGTACAATATTTCCATAAATTGGGTGACTTTTTGGGATATAAACAAACGCTAATTACTTTGCTGTTTATGAATATTATTTATTGATACTTTACAAATAAAATGAGAACACCGTCTAGAATAAGCCCTTTAAGTATTTGTACGAATTAAAAATTAATGGTGTATAGTTTTGTACATCTGTGCATTGAGCACCAATCAATTTAATACCTTCGGTACTCAATGAATGGAGCTTGTAGCTAAAAATTAACAGCTCAAGGGTTGATTGAAGGTTAAGCTACGTTTAACGAGGTTGGTATGTGGATGATCGACCATTCATTACATACTTAGACTCTTCCATACCTCGCATTGCACTTAAAGCCGTTTATTCCGGCTGTCATTTTGAGATCTTTAATTCTCGTTACAGGTAATGCAGAAGCTCGAAGGTCGGACAACCAGTTTAAACAATGCACATCGCGTAACCCAGTTACTGGGTTGTGGAGGTCTGACAGACAGTCGATCCATGTAAAATACTGGTATTCAGCTGCATCTTTTTTTTTTTTTGAGGGGTCGAAAATCCTCATGGATGTCCCCCGCCCGGGGAGGCGGAGGGGTCTGTCAGACTCTTACTGACTAAAAACCACCCCATGTTCCTTCTCACACCTGCGCCGGGGGTCACGGGAACAGAAGATACTTTCGCGACCCCCGACTGGTGCCGGCCCCGCTGGCCTCGCCAAGTCAGCGAGGGGAGTGAGGTGTTAGACTCCCCTCGCGACGTCTAAGAGGTGCGCGCGTGAACACGACGCGCCGCCACCTCGGGTCCATGTACGTGGGGGCGGCGGACATCCCCGCGTCCGTCACCCTGTACCCATTCAGGGGGGCTGGAAGAGGGCGTTGTCCGCCCTCCGCCTGCGCCCGGTGCGTCTGCTGCGGGCTGGGTGAGTGGAAGTAATCTCCCTCTCCCTTTCCGCAGCCTCCTTCTGCGAGATGACCGTTTCGCAGAAGGACACCACCGCGTCCCAGGACACGACGTCGCCGACCATCCTCTCGACCACGGCCGGCAGCGACAAGTCACTGCCTACTCCAGTGATGAGGGCACGGCGCGATTCAGCTGCATCTGGCTTAACCTGTAAGCTGACCAAAACTTAGTTAGGAAAAGACTTGGCAGATTATAGTACTCAATACTCAATATTTATCGCGTTCATTGGGGTAACTTGACGTGCTGGCGTCTGTACATAAATGGTCTTAAGAATATAAAGGTACAGAATCATTATGGACTTTGTCGGACCTGTATGGATCAATACTCAATACTCAATACTTTATTGCATTCCATAATGTGTACATAATAGTTGGTATGTTATAACATCGAATCAATTATGGACCCTGTCGGGCACAGCAAAATTATAACAGTAGGAGAGAGGATGAAGGCGCTTTTTATTTATATTTTATTTACGTATTTATATATGTTATTGGTTGTTTTTGTTTACGTCCGATTCTTGGACTTAATGGGTAGACACAAAATATTTCATAAGAATCAGTATGGACTCAGTGCATAGGTACCCCAAAAATAGGTGCTCAATCGGAAATACTTTTAGTTTCCGTATGAATACAAATCGAACTAAGTGACGACCGACATTATTGATAAGAAATTAAGTTTCTCAGAAAGCACAATAAAATTACAAATAATATTAATTATAGTGATTTGTGCAGGAAACGAAGTAATTGAGAAAGCAGTAAAAGTGATTGTGTGTGCCATAAATTATTGGAGTATCAGCACTGTGATCCGGGGCTGCGCTTGCGACGGTTTCGTATCGGATTTCTACGAAACAGCTGGCTGGGTACAGACATTGTTTGCGGATATGACAAGTGAAAGAGAGTATGTAAGTAGAATTAAATTCAATAATACTAATAAGAGTCAATATTTTGTATTTTATTGCACAAGGAATAAACTTTATTACAAAAAAAACAACCGACTTCTTAAAAAAAACACTAACACATACATACATACATATCGTCACGCCTGTAATCCCCGAAGGGCTAGGCACAGGTGTACCTGGTAGTACACCCACATTTCGCCATTATGTTTAAGTCCCATGTAATAGGGGGCGAGCCTATTGCCATCCATCGGGCACAAATCTAGACTCCGGGCTGCTACTGAGAAATCCCAGATTGAAAAACTCAATAACACTTTGCCCGACCAGGGGATCGAACCCGGGACCTCATGATCAGCAGTAGCGCTTGCGACCACTAGACCAACGAGGCAGTAACAGGTGAAAAATAACTCCGGTTTCCTCATTCTGAACCTTTGTTGGTTTTATTTCGTTCGTTATTGGCCACCGACTTCAGTTATCAGTTTTTCTTCACCAAATGAAAATGCTTGACTTGTTACTAAAAATGTAAAAAGTGGTACATGGGTATATAGGATATATTATTTGAGGAGTTCTCTCAATTCCTCAAGGATCCCATCATCAGATCTGAGGTTTGATATAAATGGGACCAACTTAGTAGTACACCATATCAAATAAAAAAAGAATTTTGAAAATCGGTCCATAAAATACGGAGAAATGAGGTCACAAACACACAAAAAAACGTACTGTCGAATTGAGAACGTGCTCCTTTTATTGAAGTCGGTTAATAAAATCAAATCAACTCGAAGCTGCGATGATTCTTTCTTTAGAAGGCCTTTTCAGCCTTTGCCCAGCATTGTTAGACTCACATAATATTATCTATTGTTTGGACTGGTTTTGCTTTTTAATTTTTGAGATTTTGGAAATTCAGGCGTTATTTCGTTTTAAAAAATATTGACGTGTCAAAGAGTCTTTTTACAGAAATAAATATAATTTCATATAATTTGTTATGGAACTTGTCCTTAAAGCTTACGTAGTTATTTACGTTACATTAAGAAAATAGGAATAAAACCAAAAATATATTCATCGCCGATGATACTTATTGGTCTATTTCGACAGTGCTCATCTGCAGCTTCAACCTTTTAAGAGTAGTGTCTATTATGTCTGTGTCCAATCAAATTAAACATAAAAAAGGACCTGACCACTACTTGTTCTGTTTCTGCGTGTAGTTTATCAATAATTGTATGTATATGGAAATATATACTTAAGTAGGTATGTTAATCAGTTGTCAAGTACTCATAACACAAGCTCTGCTTATCTCCCAAGCTAAGCATGCAGAGCTAGATGGCGTTGTGTGAAAGTTGTGAAATATTTTTATTATTATTCTCATTTACTATTTGTACAGACACCAGCACATCAAGTACCCGTGTGTCAAATTTTTCCAATTGAATATGAACCTTAAACTGTTTGACATAAAGTTGAAAAACGATCAAAGAAATTTGACACATTGGGGTAACTTGATGTGCTGGCGTCTGTACATACATATAAATTACATTTTTAAATATTGATTTAAAAAATATACTTAAAAACATTTATTATTATTACATCAAATCAATTCTTAAAACCAAGAATACCTGAGTAGAAGCAAAGTTAAATGTTTAAATTGGCTAGACTTATGGGTTGGAATTATTTTCAGTACCAGGGTTTTTTAGCCTTAAAGTTTTAGAGCTTGCACGATAGGTTCCACGTCGGTGGTTATGTAACCAGTATAATCAGGCTTAGCTATTACGCTAGTCGGGCTCATAATTATTTGCTCCGCAAATAGCCGTTAACAATCATAGTAGATTATTCTTATCATCGTATTTTAAAAAAGTGATAGGACCAAGTAGTAATTGGAAGCAAACCGCCCATATATTGCCCTTTGAAAAAAGATATGTGGTTTTTGACGCTTTTTACGACACCGAAGGAAATAAACGTTGACCTATGACATTACATGTGAGATTAATTTTAATTATTCATCCTGTCAACATGAATTCGTCGTTAATTAAGTTATTTCCCGTCACTGAAGTACTAGGAATGCAGAAATCAGAGGTTATCAATGCATTCGTCAGAACAAAAACTAAGCGGCAAAGAAATTGATGAAGTCATAGTTTTTACATATTGATAAGCCCAGCATGGGTCCCGACCCCTGCCCGTATGCTTATTATTTTTTTGATTATTTTAAAACTAGGTATGATCTGGGAATGGGCGTCATCAGAAGGCTTAAAGACACTCAAAGGGCAATGGAGAGCGCTATGCTAGGAGTTAGATGGCGTGATCGGATATCTCTCATAGTGATGATCACTGAGCCAACTGTTCAACGATTAACTGTCAAATAGCCATACCAGCCAGCTCTGTGCCATAACGTCTTACAGCTATGATCAGTGCGTATCTAGGATGACGTCATACGCACTCGCAGAGATGTGACGAAGCGCACAGTACCCCGTCCGATAGTCAACGTAACTTGAAGGTCACTTGAAGTGCAAACCATTTTTCTTTTTACTGTTTACCTAATAATATTTTATTTTAGTGCAATATCAGCTTACCAGCTCTAAAAATGCTTACATGGCTTATAGTGTCCAAGTAGCAGTAGTAGACTGACTCCTAAGTCACAGGTATTCCTAGTTTAGGAGTCAGGGTGTCAACTTTTGTTCGCCTTAATTTGTAAATGTATCTGATATATGTATGAGTTGTAAGGACTTTTGTCAATAAAGTATTATTATTATTTGTAAATTTTCAGTTGTCATCAAAGTGCATTATGCTACTGGACGCCCTAATAGCCCTGATGAAATGACAAAACCTGCAGGAGAACTAAGGTAACTGGAACATCTAGAAACAGAACTAATTATCATTCTCATCACACAAATATTTGTCTTGGGTGGGAATGGAACCCACGACCTCCGGCATAGCATTCAAGGCTAATAACCACTAGACCAGGTCAGTAAAAGAAGTACTTAATGTATAGATGATATACCAATTTATAGAATTAAGCTATTACCTCCTACTACTACTACTTCAAATACTACTACCTATTCTAGTTTTGTATGTAACATAGAGACTCACAGCGCAGTAGTTCAGTATAAAATTATGTATTTTGTATCTTTCAAAATCAATGCATATCGGTAAGGTAGTTAGGTTAGGTAGTTAGGTTAGCTGTATGATAGGTATAGTAAGTTAGGTTAGGTTATAGATATATAATGTGGTCATTGTCATTGTCATCTAACACAAAAAGTTTAAATAAGAGCACATTAGAGAAGGTTTAATTGAGGTATTTCAGGGCATTACAAAAGTAAAAGTAATTAGTAGTAGTCTACACTTCTACATTAATATTATAAAAAAAAAAAAAACTTTATTTCAGACCAAGATCCATATAATGTTTAATGTAATGTAATGTGTGTGTGTGTGTGTGTGTGTGTGTGTGTGTGTGTGTGTGTGTGTTTGTGTGTGTGTGTGTGTGTGTGTGTGTGTGTAATGTATGTATGTAATTATAGAGAGGAAAAAAATGCATTTTTTGTGTATGTTGTGTATGTTTGTAATGAATAAACTCAAAAAATACTAAGCCGATTTCAAAAATTCTATCACCATTGGAAAGCTACCTTCACCCTGAGTAACTTTTTATCCCTGAATTCCCACGGGAACGGGAACTACGCGGGTGAAACCGCGTGATGTCTGCTAGTAGGATAAAAAAAATTAGACCGCGACTTGGCATACGTAGTGCAGGACGCCCTCCGGCTAGGTAAGATGACGACCTGCGAAAGAATGCTGGCAGATTCTGGATGCGGCAAGCTGAAGACTGGCGCTTTGGTGCTTATTAGAGGGAGACCCATGTCTAGCAGTGTACTACTGTAGGCTGGTGATGATAATGATGATGATGATAAAAAGTTGTGATAAGGTCGTGTGACCGATGATAACGTGTGCACAATTGACATTAAAATGTCTCTGGGCGTAAAGTCATGCCTGAAAGAGGCGTACTTCAAGTACACCCTTATTTTACCAGTTATACAGGGTTATTTTCTCTTAACATATATCACGAAAAAAAATCAGCTGTTTCATACATTTTAGTCGAGTAGGTATTGAACTTTTGTATGAAACAGCTGATTTTTTTTCGTGATTTCAGAGTCGGACCCATAGTGAAAGTTGTTCATATTCATGGTTAGAACACCCAGTGAAAAATTAGCCGGTCATTGAAAAATAACCCTGTATTAAAATCGCTTGTAGTAAGGGGCAAAACTTGTAGGTTGTAGGTTTTTTTTTTTTTTCTTCTCTTGTAGGTTCGAAGACATGTGGCATCTACTAATTCGCACTGGGCCCGCGTGGTAGATTATAGCCCATACGCAAAATACGCGCTTAGACGTGGAGTTGCGGATACCAGCCCGGTATCTTTAATCTTTTTTTTTTAAGGGACAAAACTGTTTCCAGCAATTGGGCACAAATCGACTCTCCGGACTGATGATGAAGAAATCCAGATGAAACAACCCAAGACTGAGGTCTTGGGTTGTTGCTCGGCAATATTTGCGATTTGCGATTATAATGTAACTGGCATTCAAATCGCAAATCTATATTAAATACAATTATTAATACTCGTTTATGTACCCATAGTCGTGTCTCCGTGACCCGGCGATAACATACTGCAATAACTTTTAATTTTTATTGCAATTACTGCAGACAATTAACGTTTTATGACACATTTAACTGATAACACAATACAGTTTGTTTTTGTCTGTCGCTCCCGTTTTTATATTCTGTTGTACTTATATCGACATAGATTATGTGAGAGGTGAGGTGCATTGTTACCGTCCGACACAAACGTGAAAATTTAAGATGGTAGTTTTTGAGTTACCGTCATAAGGAATGTCATCTGAATTTAAAAGTAAAAGGTATAATTAACATACGCGACTTAATCTCCTTTTAAGCAAGGAGTTGCTTGTGTTAGGAGACTTCGCTCTTTTACTTTTACATTCTCTATGACATGGCATGATACAAAGACAAAATAAAATAACAGGAAAAACAAAAAGGTGTAACGGCGCACTTTTGTAATTTCAGTGAGAATGATTGTGTGTGTATGATGTGTGGTTTGTGTAGCAGTGTTACAAAGCACAGCTTACAAGCATTATTATGAAAATGAAATGTTAACTTTTTGACACAAGAAATGTTTCAGACGGAACACAGCTAGTACACTACAATCGTCAACTGTCAGAAGACAAGAAGTTCAGAGTCAATTGTGTTAAAAATTTTTTTAGTGGTTGAGATCATTCTGACCGTCTCCATTTTTGACGTAATTTAGTATAATTTAAGATTAACCTCTTGGTGCTAAGCTAAGAATTATTCCATTAAATTTAGTTAGTTATTTCTACTTCTCGTACTTTGCCTCACTTTCTGTGATGATGATCAGCAGTGCTTTAAAATACCAGTGCAACGCTAATGATAGTAACTTCCATTGACGTGTCTCAGACAATTGCCACAAGAACTAGGTCCCCAGGAATAATGTCATCAATATTAGTGAAGTTGTGTTACTCTGAAAAAACTGGTTTTAAGGTAAACAACATCATTTTATGATAATGTTCTACAAAAAGTTTGTCATTATTACGTGTTATTATGATCATTGCCGTTAATAGCAATGATTAGTTAAGAAGTACATAAATAAAATATATTTACAAAAACTTCAAATGTCATTTGAAACAAATCAACTGCACTAAGAACTAATTTAAGTGCACTGTAATTGATAATAATTAGCAAGTATACGCAATCAAGTTGTTTCATCAATTAACTATGTTTACATAATCACGATAACTGTACTTATTTGCGATAATTTGACTGTAATTGTACTATTGTTACCTACCTCATTTCGAACATAATTACTTTGATACTTACGTCAAAAATAACTGTTTTTAACTTTCTACATTGTCGTTATGTGGTTGATTTGCTACTAATAACCGCCACGTGCACTTTCTGTTTCCTTCGACTATGAACCCTTTGGACTATAATACATTTATCGACATTTTTTATTACACTGGTAGACCGTACTTAAAAAAAAACTATGACACTAGACAGCAACAGTGGTTTTCACCCTACAAAAAATCGTAGACTCTGTAAGCTTATCAAATCGTCATTGAAATAGATGGGTCCATTTTCAAAATATTTAGAGTATTGATAACTACAATCAAATTGTAATATATGTTAAGCCAATGATATTATAAGTAAAAAAGTGTAGACAGGTTATAAGCGCTCAGCAAGCGACACGTTCAAATGTGGCTAACTAGCCACACTTGACCTCAGTGTCGCGTCGTGCTGTCAACGGACGCGTGCGTGCGTGCTTTAGTGTGCCATTTTTGAAGATCGAATGTTGTTTAGGTAACTTAGGAATATTTGAGAATTACCCAGTACTTGCATAGCTGTTACAATTTAAGATAAGTTTTTTAAGTTTTGATTTTTACGACGACGCGCGACGGTTAGATTAGAAACATAATTATCTGATTTCTGCATAATCCAACAGCGTACCTATTTAGTGGGAGATTAATTTTGCCAGTTATAAAGAATTAGTCAGTACTAGCATAAACTCTCTTAATTTACATACATAGGTACATACATAAACTCACGCCTTTTTCCCATGGGGGTAGGCAGAAACTACAGAGCGCCATATGCTACGATTCTTACATACCTCTTTTGCTTCGTTTACATTCATACATGTTGTCATACACACACGCCGGTTGCGAGTACTACGCACCTGACCTTTCTGAAGAACCTCACCAATAAGGTCTATGTATGTCCTTCTAGGGCGTCCCCTCCCGGCGTTCCCACTTACATCTGCCTTGTAAATACCTTTCGTTAGTCGCCTTTCATCCATCCTTTCAACGTGACCAAACCATCTAAGCATACTCTTTTCAATTTTTGTTACTACATCTTCTTTTAAACCACAACGTTGCTTCATATCATCATTCCTCAATCTGTCTGTCTCTTAATTTAATCAACTAAAAAATCAACTGATCGCAGGAATCTGTCTGTGCAAATAAGCAGATGATCTGTGAAGAGACACAGTTTTTTAAATTCCATCTCAAATGGAATAACAGATGTCCAATTTAACTAGTTTAAATAAAAAAATCTTACAAAGTAATTAACTTATTTTTGCAACACCAAGATTCCGAGAATTCATCTTATTTACATATGTACAGATTCTAAAAGGTGGTAAGCGACTTGTAGTCATGCAAATAATTACTTCTATATTTGATCATATCCTGTTGTTTATGAGTTACACCCTTTTCTGTCTACTTAACACCTTGTTGTCTTATGCAGATGGAGAATTCTATTTGTTTTTATGCTAATCCCAAATCTGTAAGCAAATTACACACACAGGCTATGTTAATGGCAACAGTACCTACAACATTGGAGTTTAAAAGAAGATGTAATGACAAACATGGCGTGTAACAAAAAGTATTGAAAAAAAGTTATACCTACCTCCTTGCGTCGTACTTCTCAATGCTGAGGGTCGTGACTCCCTGCTTCATCACTTTTATTATCACGGTATTCCATATATCCATCTGTATCTGTCTCTGGTGTTGTGAAGGGCATCGTATACTGAAGAGTCAAGAGTGCTGCGGATCTGGTCGGACCAATGAATTTCCCATTCACTTTGCCGCATGCTGGTCACGATGAGCCTTTCGAGGTTACCTCCGTCTTTCTTTGCTATGTGACCGAAGTATTGAAGAATCAGGAAAGAAAAAACGATTTGAATTAAGAATGTTGTACCTTAGTGAAAATGAAGGGAGGGGTCAAGTAAAAGGACATAGACTGACCTTATTGGTGGTGTTCTTTAGAAAGGTCAGATGCGTAATATATACGGGTATCACTAGGTACCTACATGCATAAAGGCAAAGCGAACTTTTTCTCAAGAGGAAAAGCAAACCGCAGATGGTTTCTGCCTCATGAGGCTTGAATTTCAAAATCGAAATAAAAAAAACATTTATTTTACTAAATTAGGCTAAGAATCAGCATTTTTTGAACATCAATATTTATTTAAGACTAGCAGACGTCACGCGGTTGCGCTCGCGTATTTCCCGGTCCCGTGGGAATACAGGGATAAAAAGTAGCCTATGTCATCACCCGGGGATAGTGTAGCTTCACAACGGTGAAAGAATTTTTCAAATCGGTCCAGTAGTTTCGGAGCCTATTCAATGGAAACAAACAATCAAACCTTTCCTCTTTATAATATTAGTATAGACAAAACGCCTTCCATTGTATTTGTACACAATGGGTTACGCCCATTTTGAATGACCTATAAAGTAGGTACCTAAATTAAGCTCTCCGTCATCTAGTCTGCATGCTGGTTCTTACATGATCTTACCAAGTAAATTTATGGAATTTAAAAGAGACTGTAACCTTTGAGTTTTTTGGTGTTTCTTCTCAGAGTACCTAATGAAATAGTAACTCTAACACACTCTAGTACACTAACCTCACTAGTTTCAATACCTTATAATTATTGTACTTTTTCACGAGTAATTATGTTTGTAAAACTATTTTACAGTAGTAAACATTATTTGTGATTATTTATTATTCGAATTTGGTAACCTAACAACCGTCAACCGAACTAATCTAATAATCGAAAAAAAAAATGGAAAATGAAGATTACAAATATTGAGAGCTCTTTAAATGGCAGCATTTATTTCTAAATGTCTGTAAGGTATTATTTTCCGAAGCAATGCTCATTTACTTTTTACTCAGTAAAACAATTGATTTCCCACTTAACAAGAGAATCCAACAATCAAGATCACAAGCCCCATATATTAATCAAAAATTCAAAATGGCGTCTTAACCTAATCGATTTACAATTGCAGTGTTATTACACGCATTTATTACTAACAAAGTATCAGAGATAACCCTCAAGCGCGATGGTCGTGGCGACCGAAGAAGGCAAGGTTTTATTACTAATTAACCATATCGTGGATACCGATGTGGCTTGCTCGGTGCCAATCGCCGTCAACTTGTCAGCGGGTTGATGTAACTGTGGAACGCGGGTGCGGGTCTTTTGGATCCGTGCGTGGAATTTTTAGTGTTAGATTTTGTGGACCGTGGAAAAATTGTTGAAGTCAAATCTAGTCGCCTGTTTATCATTAATTTAAGTAATCAGAATCTATTTGTCAATTCTAAAAATGTCATAAGTATCTAAGATTAGAGACAATGGAACTTAAAATAAGATATTTTTTGCCATGTTTGATAGACATACCTTTTTGTTATAGGTAGGTTTTGCTGTCAAAAACCAAAGATAAAACTCTTATTTGCAAAAAAATACCTTGATAAAAACTCATTAAAGATATTTATGAAAATTGATAACGATGCGAAAATGGATCTTAAATTAACTAATAACAAGGTCTAAAATACTGTAAATAGTATCAAGCATTGCAACTAGATACTTATTTCTACACACTTCTGTGATAACAAAATAACGAATTAAATAATTACTTACGCAAAAACATGTATTTTAACGCCGTACACAACAAAACAGTGTGGGTACCAATCTGCTCGCTGTGTAATTAAAATTTCTAGGAATGATATCAATATGCATTGACCTAATAGATAAGCGAAGAATACTCAATGATCCAGTCTCTATAAATAAATAATTACTTAATTAATTATCTAAAGTCGTAAGTTAATTTTCATGTTTTTATAGGTAGTAGTAACACAGTTTGTCCTACAAAACAAAATATTAATTGCATGAATTAATAGATTTAGCAGCTAGTAGAGTAACTGCACTAGTTTTTCTTAACAAATGTGTACAGTATTATGCTAAAAAAAAGCAGCTGTTAGGTATAACGCAATAAAAAATAACCACGCAATACAAAAATTGCGCATAATTTGCAATAATTACCTCACATTTAAAAACAATTAAACAAATTATTAAAATTCCCCACTTAACAGTCACGACAGTCGATACAGACAGTAAAATAAACAGTTACACTAAAATCATGTTTTTTTTATCAAACATAAACACTCATTAAAGGGTTAAAAGCAGTGACTTAACGAGCCTTCGCTACTGTGTGTGTGCTCCAACTGGTATGAACAACTTTTTATTTTGCTGCCGTGTTAACGACTGTCCCTTTCACACATGCTACTAATTTATACGTCGATCTCTTTCGCACAGGGCAATTAACACTCTCTGTATACGGTAGCGATGGAAGAAATTAGTTAAGAGAGTCTCGGCCCCATTTCTGTAGTTTGTGTCAACGGGTCTTGAGTAGCGAGTAGCGGGTTATTTTTTTCTTTTTAAATTTCAACTTCATCGCTTGTGGGGACGTTTTTCGCGTCCAATGTCATTACCGGACCGGCGGCAAAGGGTTGAATTCTTACCTGATGTATCGCTCTATTGGTTTTCTAAACGTTTTTAGATCCGTAATACGTTTTCATTGCTAATTGGCAGTGGGTATAATGTTAAAGTTGTTGTATTGGCATTCAAGCGTGTTTGCTTCACCTACATGGAAGCAAGGCATGACTGACTGACAGTTGACATTAAGGAATAATAAAAAAATATCTGTTACATGTGACCTAATTGGTGAAAGGAAGTTTTATATCATTATAGTTAAGACAAGGCAAATGCATCGTAGTTATATAGACAACTAAATATAGAAAAATGTTATGGTAATCAATTGTTTGGCCTAAAAGTGCTGTAAGCATTAGAAATTAGCACGGCAGTACTCGTATTATACAACCTATAGGAGATATATCTTGACTTTTGAATGAGAGTTAATTCAAGTACACAGTCAACATTGGTAACTAGTTCTTATAGGTTGAAAGTATCAGGAAGCAAAGACGGAAAGAAAAAAGTATTTTTTTTATATCTTAACATCACGGCTGTATTCCTCACCTCTGCCTAACCCTTTACCCCTACATTTTGCCAGTTAGGTACGTTTAAGTCCCACGAAATCCCAATTCCAATCCTATTTCCAAATTTAATGTGGTGTCCTATTTTTTTCCACAAAACGCGGTTGTAATTTAAGAACTAATATAATTCGCTCCTTCAATACTTTGAATGCAATTTGTCGATTTCTTTATTTAACCTTTTATACGCCTGAGTTTTTCAATTGTCTTACCCTCCAAGCCTAATGTATAAATTTTCAATACATTCATTTTGTTTCCTGAATTGTGCCTATTTTTGGGTAAAATGTTATGTAGGATGTGTTTTGGTCGTATAAATACTGCTGGGGCGGAATGAAAAATAGTTTGGGTTAAGAAATGTTTAACTGAATTTTTTTCTTTACTTTCTCCACCTCCGCCTCAGCTAAGATGACTAACGATACATCCCTAAATTTAAAAACATTTACCACCAGTTCTATTATAAATAATAAATCATGTTTATTTCTGTAAATAGGTTCATACACTTTTACATGTCATTTTTTAACAAGAAGGTGAGGTCGGTGTTTTTTAATCTGACTACTCTGAGAAGAAACACCGAAAGAAACTCAGAGGTCACAATCTCTTTTAAGGCCAGACATTATCTTGGTCTGATCATGTAAGAATTATGCAGATCAGTGTCTGAAATTGTTTTTTTGAAGAAAGAACCACACAGACATGAGAGGACCAGGTCAGTCAGAGCAAGCATTTGTCAGAAATCGTGAGCTCAGCTCGCATTTAATAGCGTCCCGCGAACTCACAATACAATGAAGAAAACTGCGTCTTAATTAAGGAAAAACGATCAACAAAGATTGCAATTTAAATACCCATATTAATTAACAAAGTAACTGTTAACGAGTACGTAAGTACATAATGATGTAAACGGCGCGAACTGATCTGTAATTACGACTCCACAGTAATTGTTTGCGCGCGAGGAAAAAATCACTCAACGGGGCTATTATCGCTAATCCACAAATTGGAATTAGATGTAATGACTGGTTTCAGGGGTATGTGTTTGTATTGGTAAAACGGTCACTGTATAAATATGTAGGAATGGGGTAAATAGATACTATAAGAAGGTCGATTTGGTCCCATTTACCCCGGTACTTTCTTTTCGTCAACGGAGCAGGTGGGGTAAATTGTTACATCGGCTCTTGAAGCCTCGGCGGCACGGTGTCAGCATAATATACCGGAGAGAATGAAACAGCACTAGTATCCCCGATACTGTTTTTACAGGGTCTAGCACGAATTTTCCCTAAGCTGAATCTCGAATTGTTCCCACTTCCCTATTGATGGGACGAAAGCAATGGGGTAGATGGAGCCAAGTAATACCTTACGAAGCAGTTGCGTACACAATCAATAGCATTTCATTTTGGTAATTCAACAATATTTATGACTTTATTTATATTTCGAGCAAAAAAAAAAAATAACGTAAATATAAAGTGATAAGGAACATCCCCCAAATTCTTTCCTATTATAATAATATGTGGGAGGCGGTTCATCGTTCGCGGATCTAGCGGAGTATTCCCGTTTGAGCACCTATGCATTAACCTATGGGAAATGGGAATACCTTTGGTACTAAATGCATAGGTGTTTAAAAAATAGGTGCTCACACGGGAATACTCCGATCTAGCTGTAGGCTCAAGAAAAAGGGATTTAAAAGTGATTTGGGAATAAATTTTCACAAATTGAGCATTGAGTAAACGTTTTTACACACAATCTCAAAGATAATCTGAGAATGCTCTGTTTCTCTAAAGTTTCTACGTACATCTTAACATTAACATAGAGTCTAACAACTCAATATCTGCTTCACAAGATATTAGACTCACGCTTAACCGTCTTGAAATGGCAACTTAACGCAAACATTATACATTCAATAGTAATTGCTTGCAATAAAAGTGATTGCGTTACTAAATTCAATCAGCTGCACTCACACACATAAACTCTGCAACACACCCACACCATCATTTACAATAACACACACACCACCATATACACGCACACGTTTAGTAATCGCATGCAACACAGTTACATGATAGGTTTGCGCGGAGAAACGGAATTCTAGGACTCGTTGCGAGATTAAGCATGTGTAGATTAATTAAGATGAATAAATAGAAACTGTAGTGTGTATTATGTGTTGGGATATTGAGTGGTAATTGGCAGTAATGGTCGCCATTAACACGCTTTTTTAGAGCGGAATAAGTGGAAATCCTTATCGTTGGTTAGTTAATCAATTGCAGTGAAATCAAAGGTACTTTTTCTCTGCTAAAGATAAAAAACAAAGTACCAACACACTAATCATTTATTTAATAATATGGTACATCAACCACGAATCAATCAATCGCTCAATCACATACAAACAGAAATGAAAAACATATTTCCGGAAATAGTCAAATAAAATATGTCATTTTATGAATGTACTGGCTGATGAAGTAAATGAAGATACGATTAATTTGAGGATCTTTGAATGTTCATGAAAAAATGCGTGCATGAGAGCAAGTAAACCTAATTGCAATAACGTCAAAAGTAAGTCTATGCCTTGAGACAAAAGGCAGGTTAAACCGCATATGGTATGGAGCCTAAATGTAGACACGGTAAACAAATAGTGGTTTGAAGTAGTTTAGAAGATGGTATTAGAAAAACTAAATACAACCAAAATATATACATACACAAACACATATATATAAATAAATACACAAACTAAATAGACTTAAACATTAATTACGTATTATTTAATAAATGTTTAAGTCTAATATTATAGAGAGAAAGATTATAAGTTTGTGACATTGTAGGGGTAATTTATGGCACTACTAACCGATTTTGAACCTTTGTAAAGAGAGAAATAAAGATATTGATGCAAGTGTGGTGTCGTGGTGGCCCAGAGGTTACTGGGCACCTACTTCCCATGCGCGAAGTTTTAAATCAAACCCGGGCAAGTACCAATGTAACTTTTTTAAATTGCTATGTAGGTAGTTCCTATGTGTATCTTAGATTTTATTGGAATCGGTGAAGGAAAATGTCGTCAGGAAACCTGGACTTATGGTCAATATAAGTTAGAAATTGGCAATCCGCGTTGAGCAAGCGTGGTGCTTCCATCCTGTATACATATATAATACAAAGCTATTGCTACTAGCGTTATTTTAACCAATTTGAAAATAAATATTTACTAACTGACGTCACATAGTTCCCGTTTCATTGGGAGTATAGGGGATAAGTAAGAAAAGTAGCTTAAGTCATCCGGCGATAGTGTAGTTTCTCAATGGTGAAATTCGTTTAAAATGATTACCTAGAAGATAAATAAGACCCCAACAAATATCCTATTTTTCTTTATTATCGATTATTTTACATTTCATTGTTATTGTTTTATGTTTTATAGCTATCATTATTTGATATATATTTTATTTTGTATTTTTAAACTTTGCCTAGACATTTAAGTACGTAGAATTAAGTTTCAAATATTTTGTACGCCTTGCAAGGCAGCGCATAGCGATACTCCTAATATTTAACACCATGTAATTATACATTATACCTATGTGTCACAAAATAAATATATTTGAATTTGAATTTGAATTGTTCCAGTAGTTTTAACTTTATTCGTTACATACAAAAATACAAACATACAAATCTCTCCTTATAATATAAGTATATATATGTACCTACTCATATTTCATTGTCCTTATTGTTTAAACTGCATCGCTAAAATGTTAACATAATTATAGGTAAAACACTAATAGCTATTATTATCACCTTGTATTGTTAATTTATAATTTACATAGTTATTACGTTTTAGGGTGTACTTGAGGAGCCAGCTGTCGCGAACAACGCTGAATTACCTGGTTTTCTCCATAAGACGAATGAAGAGAAGAACTATTTAGTTTAATGAGACGATATTTAAAACTTCAAGGTTATGTGTAACCTAGCTATACAGTGTGAGTCTTTCGATATAACAAATATTGATGGAAAGTTTTCAAAAGAATGTATACTTTCAAAAGAAAATACGATCTTGATTCTTCACTTTCTTTCTACATGTTTTATTGTAGAAAAATACATTTAAAGCCTTCAAATGTATTTGAATATTTTTGACTGGCCTGTTGGTCTAGTAGTTAGTGACACGTCGTGGGTTCGATTCCCATCCAGACAAATGTTTGTGTGATGAGCACGATCATTTGTTCTGTGTCTGGGTGTCTGTAATATGTATGTATTTAGAAATATATAAGTATGTTTGTCAGCTGTTTAGTACCCATAACACAAGCTCTCAAGCTTAACTTGGGACTAAATGGCGTTGTGTGAAAAGTTGTGGAATATTTATTTATTTATTTAATGTATTTTTGTGTTCAAAGTTAAGTCAATAACCTTTATAAAATAATCAAAATAGTTAATTATTTGACAGGCATTTGGCTTGACTGACCTGTTGGTCTAGTGGTTAGTGGCTCTGACTGCTACGCCGGAGGTTGTGAGTTCGATTCCCACTCATAACAAATGCTTGTGTGACGAGCACAATCATTTGTTCCTAAACCTAAATGGTACAGGGTCTATATTTACAATTTCAATTAATAACATTTACGTCAAGAATACTACTGTTCAGTTCATGCTTTTACCTAAATCTCTTGGCAAAGAATCCAATTGATTGACCGTCAAATTATTACTGCCTTTAAAAGCTTACCTTATCAGATACATGATCAGTATTTTAGATGCCAGATGTTCTCGCATTCACCCTGTACCCTTGATAGGTACCTACTGACAAGTTCACTAATTGTAAATTATGTGGTTTACTCAGTAACCATTATCAATGTTGAAAATAGGCGACCCATGTCGCCAATTTGGATAAGCAGATGGCTATCTTCATTAAGAAAGCATTACTGTTGGAATAACTGTTTATTAATTCGTGAAGAAATGTGTATGAGACATACCGTACCAGGTTTCTTTTGTGACACCTTTTAAGGTGTTTATGGGGCAAAAATGTTGATGGATAATGTGCAATATACATACACACATACACGTTGTATACAAGCCCGTATAATTATAACATGTGTGTGTTGTGTATCCCCGTGCCCAGACAAACTTCGTTCCGCCTAACAACCAATTTATTAGTTTACTTCCTATTCTCAGACCGACTGAATATTTACACAATTTCATAAGAAACAGTAAAGCCGTTTCGGAGGAGTTTGGTAACACAGACACTGTGACACGGGAGTTTTATATATTCGATGTACTGGCTCGGTTTTGTGTTGCAGCATGCCAAAAACAGTTTAACTACAGGCTAAACAGGTTAGTAAATAAAGCACATATGGTAAAACAGGAGAAATATCTCAAGACTTTTGCTCTGGGTTCTACACAACACCATTTCTATCCTACCTATGGGAAGTCTGTTCCTATGTACAGCCACAAGAAAATAAATATAATAAAAATCTTTTAAATAGTTTTTTCTTTAATTTCGTAACTAACCAATCACATGTGTGTTTTCGAAAATACTATAAGAAAACCTACAATTTGTATCAACCATTCACAACACGAATCTTTCGCAAGTAGGTACTTCTAAGGTCATCATGCTTGCGTCAATTTTTTTTTTAAAAGTGTGGCATATACCTACCCCCAGAGTCATTCGTAATATTGACAAACTAGATAGATAAAACATTTATTGAGTGCACACAAAACACATATGCCAACACACAAAACCAAAATTAAAAAAAAAATACATCAATCAAAATATAAAATATTTAACTAGACTTACTTCGAACATCTACAAAAGTGCAAAAAACCATGAAACACTCAAAAATCTATTAACCGGACGTAACTCCATCTTATCCTCAACAAGAGATTTTAAGAACCTACATCTCTTCAAAAGATAGAAAAAAACCCGTAAGCCGATGAACTTAAAGGGATTACAACACCTTTAGCAAACAGTCATAAGTCACTTTTAAACCTTTTGTTGGTCGAGTTAAAAGAAAATCAGCGGGAGTGAGTGCGTTCATAATAATTGACGTTTTGTGGTATGAATGGGATGAAATAATTTGTTTTTGTTAAATAATGCTGTTGTGTAGGTCGAGTGCGATGTATGTGGGCTTGTGTTTAATGTTCTTGGAAGAGAGGAAATTGTATGATTGGGTATAAAAAAAAGTTTATGACGTAGCTAGATATTGTATCAATTCTTATAAATGGAGGAGTCCAATGAATTTAGGTATTTGTTTCTATTAATGGTTAGTGGCGTATAAACAAAATTAAAATGATACAAACTTCAAACATGAAATAAATAATAAAATAAAGCTCTTACTTAAATTTTACTTTATAGCTTTGTTGAATAAGTCTTCTTTATAACTATGTTTTTATCTCTCTTGATAATAATAATACAATTATTTTGCTATATTTCATTACAAGTGGTTGCGTTGCGACCATTTTGGTTCTACTTTGTCTTTGTCTGCATTACCTAAGACTGGCAGGAAATAATGTCCTCATTTGTTAGGTAAATTACTATAAAAATATAAAGTTTTTAACGTCATTTAAAAAATGCATCAGGTATTATGGCTTTTCACTAATACTAGAGCTTCAGGAATTTACACACACACATAAAGTCAGACACATCTTCAAATTAATTTTTTTTTTCCTATGATATCACGTTCCGCTCTATTTTCATTCGCAATTACAAAACCTAACACGATCCCAACAAAATCCCACAATCAATCAAAAGAACTTCTGACAAGTGTATACTTGTAAATCCTGGCCAAACAACACCTGCTTCAGATTTTCGACACGAAAAAAACGTTTTTTTGTAATAAATCCATCATTTTTCGAGATTAAAATTTGTCCGTCATTGCTACTAAGCCTGGCTATTGTAGTTTGGAAATAATGCTAAAATGATTGACTTGTTATTGTTCGTTCCGAGTGCATCGTACCGCACAGAATCCAATTTTATTGGATAATTTCAGTGTCTGTAGGCGGTATTGGCTGGATGAGCAAGCGGCAGAAGTGCGAAAAATACTTTTTTATATTATCTGCTGAACTAATGCCACCAATTTTGAAAGTTCAATAAACACAGATATAATTATGAAAGAGTGGAGTCTCTTAACACAGTATTTTTTTGCCTAAAAGGTGGCTTCAATGTCAATTATGTTTACTCTAGTTTGATTACCAAATCAACTAATTAATGGTTTTTTTTTTATTTATTGAAATATATTTCTACGCATTCTTTAAAGAATGTAATATCTAATATTTTATTGTTGGTACACCATTATACTTACAAATAATATTAATTACAAGTGGTTTTCTAAAAAAATCATCAAGTAAAAATTTTGGTGAAGTAAAGGCGAATTGAGCTGTCATTCGACATTTATTAATGCTAGGCATTGATAGTTTACTTCACTGAAGTTTTCTCATGTTGATTTTTACTGAATCGACCGGCTGAACATAAAGTTTAAATAAATCATTGAAATAAATAGTTGTGCTCAAAAACAACCATTCCTAAGTTATGCCATTTTCATTTCAAATTCCATTGACAAAAGCAGTGATGCGCATTGTTTACAAGTTAAACCCATGTTTGTTTGAGTGACGGGCACTCGGGTGGCAATGTGGCACAATGTGGCACAGACTGACACAATGCGCCAATCAATGCCAAGTGTCACGCTGCCCAAATGTGCTGCAAATTAGCTACAACTTTAATTGAAATGGAATTAATATTTGTGAAATAATTTTCGAGTTTCATTAATTCATTTTGGAATATTTTTGTGAAAAAAAATTTTCATGTTAACGTTTCAGGTTTTAATTTTTATTAATTTCCATAAAAAAAAACACAAAGTCCCTTACTTGAGAACAATGTTTAACGTAGGTTCACTAATTACGCAATCGAGTTCGTCGCTTCGTCGATTTTGATTTATTTGTATCAAAACTCATTTCTGATGAGGGATCCTCGAGGAATTAAGGCCACTCCTCAAAAAATATAACTATACACACGCCCCGATTTAAACATTTTTAGTAACAAATCAAGCATTTTCATTTAGAAAGTATCATTTGGTAAAGAAAAACTGATGAAAGACATGCAACGGAACTCTTCAACAGTCAGATATCTATGCTGAACTTTTGTTTTTCCATATCATAACATTACGCCCTTTTATTTTAAAAGCTTTAGCAATTGTTAACCAATTTCAATGATTCTTTCAAGTTTTGAAAGACTTTTTTTACCTACATACGAAGAAACAAAAAATTGCTAAATAAAAACACCTGCAGTCGGTGGCCAATAATGAACGAAACAAAACCACCAAAGCCACAGACTTCCAAAACCGGAGTTATTTTTTAAGAAGTCGGTTGTTTATTTTTTTTTTTGTAAAAAAGTTTTTTTACTTCTTGTGAAAAGGTAGAACTAAATATACTCAGTTATTTTTTAAATTTCTATTCAATTTTCATTTATTTTCTTTTATTTGCCTCTTCGGTATAGTAGTCGCAAGCGCTACTGCTGGGTCTAAATTTTTTTTTTTTTTAGGGGTGGAAAATCCTCATGGATGTCGGCCGCCCCCGGGAGGGCGGAGGGGTCTGTCAGACTCTTACTGAATAAAACTACCCCGTGTTCCTTCTCACACCTGCGCCACGGGAACAGAAGACCTTCCGCGACCCCCGACGGGTCTAAAATCCTGTAATTTCGCACTATTAGAAACCCGGAGTAATATTAATTAGCTTAGTGATGTGACCGGCGGCGGACTGCCAAGACACCATCAACTTTTCGGATTCATGTGCGTATTGCATAATGATCACTTGGTTTAGAAGCAGCATTTCTGAGAGATATCCAGAAGTCAGAAACCCATGGGCGACATAAACTCTGACACTGGTTAATCACACACAAAGAAGAAGAATCACGGACTGTGTTTATTCAAAAGGATAATTTCCCTCATTTCAAATTATTATTAACAGTGTTGCTTGCACATACTGTAACTAAGAAGAGGATGACAATGTTTACTTACTTTATTCAACTATATTGTATTAACGGGGAATATTTAAAAATACTTCCCGTTGTCCCCGTGCACTGACAGGGACAACGGGAAGTATTTTTAAATATTTAATTAAAGTACCGCTGTCTTCGTAGGACAGGGACACGGTGTACGGGGACAACGGGAATAAACGAAAAAAACGCTGTATTCTTAAAGAAACGGTTTTAAAATATGACCTTAAAACCATACAACAAACAACCTTATTAAAATTAATTATGCATATACACAAACCAATCACTTAAATCAAAAAACTATAAATAGCAGTATTTTACGGGCAAATATAATAACCATCAAACAATAAAGAAACGCTAACGGGGGCTTACAGAAATGCCTGTTAATGAAGGCGTATTCATAAACAACGTTATGTCTTCGTTTAAACCTATATGAAACGAGCGAGTAATTAACAATTAAGATTCACATGATTTATGAACGCACCCGGGTCTTGATTGGGCAATTAAAAAAAACTGTTTAATTATTAGCTTCTTTGAGAGATTTACGAGATTTTGTCTTAAGAGGTAGTAGAAAAGTCTATGAAAAGTAGAGACTTTTCATAGACTTTTCTACTATCTTCATTCATTGAAAAATATTAGTAGAAGATTTTAGGCTTAAAGCATCATTTCATCTGAGCTGATTTAGCGTAAGAATAGCATTGTGACTGCTGTGTTTCGCACAGTTCACATGTATATCAAATGTTTAATTTGAGGGATTACCTGAAATAAATAATTTATTTTTATTTATTTATAAATAACTAGCACATCGCCCGCGACTTCTTCCGCGTGGATTTCGGCCTTAAACAACCTACCCACTCCCTTTATGAGTGACCAACGTGGCTTAATGGGGTCAGCCTAGTTTGAATAAAGACTTTTGATTTTGATTTTGATTTATTGGTAAAACAAAACGCAAGTGCAAATGTGAGAATCGACTATCAAGTCAGTACGATGTTTTATTCGCACTATTTCCTAAATCTTCGTAATCCATAACGTGTAATGTACAAAAACTATCATAATTTAATGTGCGAACACCCATTACGGCACTATTGTCGTGAGGTGTGAAAGAAATAAAGTTATAGTCAGCTGATTAACGTTGGAATTATAACGCGATTAATCTAAAGGTTGGCCGAGTGCTGGTATTAATGATGATAAATGCGAGTGGTTTCTTTTATATATGTGTAAATGTGCAATTTTTATAAGTCAAATCTTAGGAACAGTTGGTAAATTTCCGTTAAATATTCAACAGCGTTATCGAAAAGGATATAATGGTGACGTTCCGTAGTTAAGGGCCAGACTCCACCAAAGCGGAGACGACAGGAGATGTCTCGTAATTAACCAATAGGATATTGTATTGCGCTGAAGATAAGAACTGAGCGGTCAAAATGACGCAAGCTGATTGGTTGTAAAACACATTTCTTCTCGTCTCCGCTTTGGTGGAGCCTCGCCCTAATGCAGAACAGAACCTTAGTATCAAAGAGTGTTATGGACCCTGGGTTGTAGGATAGGATAGACAGATCTTTAAGGGTATGAGGAACAGGGTGTAAAGTTCAACATCCACCATAGCAAAAGGGAGTCTGGTGGGTTACTACTGCTCAACAGTTGTTGTCTGGAACTTATATACGTTTAATCGCTCGAATAATTTGAATATCGCCATGTAATATATCAGTTTATAGTTCGAATGTGCCAAGATAGATGTCGCTAAAGATCCTTACAAACCAATAAGACGTTTTTCTAGCAAGCTTCGCTCTGAATCTCTTTATTGGATAACATTTAAATTGAGATTATCTGGAAAAAAATCCGGAGTTACTGACATTGGTTCTAAGTAAGCAAACTGAACTGGCACTGAGCTCACGTTGAAAGACCAATGGCCCGGTGGAGTAGACGAGTCCTGGAGTGGTCATCGCGTATAATACATAGTGGAAAGCTTGGTGTAGGACGCCCCCCAGCTAGCTGGACTGACGAACTAAAGAAGGTGGCTGGGTTATACTGAATGCGGATGGTGAAAGACTGCATGGGTAAATTGCCGAACCCTGGGAGAGGCCCATATTCTTCAGTAGACTGCGATAGGCTGAATTGATTTAGGAAGTTTTCCTCTAGCATCGGCCATTCTTATCTCAATATTATATCAGATCTTCAACAGTCTTTACATCGTTTTATTTACCAGTCAAGATCACCACAACACACCTGGAGCTTGGCTCTCAACAGCTAGCAAGCAATATTTGCAGCGGGAAAGAATGAGAGCTCGTCGAACTAAAGCCGTCACACGTGGACCATTTTTTCCACAATAACCTTCTGCCTACAAAACACGTAATAACTCAGGTTTACATTGTAGTCTGGCAGCCATCGCTGGCCGCTTACAAAGTGGTGACACGTGTAATGAATTCTTATAAAAAGGGCGACACAATTACGTTGAGGTGTACTCTGTGGTAATTATGAACGTGGGAGTAACCGTTATGTGGTGGTAGGGTGGTGGTGATGCTGTAGGTGGTGGGATATGTCCTGATCATCAAATAAACCTCATTCTTCTGGCTTTTTCAGGTTGGCTTCTTGCGTTACCAGAACATCAGTTTTCGGCTGATTCGTGCGGTTTCGTAGTTTCATGCACTTACATCCTGCACTTTAATTTTTATATTTTTTTTTTCATCAGAGTTCTTACCTTGTTTATACCCACCTATACCTACGTCGAATATGCATTGTTATTAGAAGTAAGGCCAGTGAGCTATGTTATGCTATGTTATCGTTTAATCTTTATTATTTTATGAAATAAAAGACATAAATAATAAAGATTTATATTACAAATGGATATAGATTTTTAGAGTTCCGTTCCGTAAGGGTAAAAACCGGACCCTATTACTAAGTTCGCTGTCTGTACGTCCGTCTGTCTGTCACCAGGCTGTATCTCAAGAATCGCGACGGCTAGACAGTTGAAATTTTCACAAATTATGCATTTCTGTTGCCGATATAGCAACAAACTAAAAACAAAATAAAATAAATAAATGATAAATAAAAGTTTCATAAGGTCAGTTGTTTCTCATTTGTATGAGAAACAACTGACCTTATGACACTTTTACAGTTAAAATTTGGTATAGGTATCTCTATTGGGTTTACATAATTCTGTGTACTTTAAATTATTTTACATGGAAATATGGTTTACAAATCTATACCTACTCCACCTTAAGAGAAAATAATCTCTAATCTGCCTATGATGAGCTTCTTTAGTTGTTAAGAGACAATAACTATGGAAATTATCATTATAGTTATGTAGTGAAGCAATGTGTTTTTTACTACTTAATTCGCTAGCACTTAGTAAAAATTACTATCTTCCTCCAAGATAAAATACGTAATTGATATTCAACTAATTCACGTTTTTCTACAAAAGCGTGATATTCCCTTACATTTGGACTTATAATAATGAATTAAGAACTACATTTATACTGACTCTGCAATTAATATTATCTATAAAGAAACGCCGCACTGTAATTAATCACTTCTATAATGTATAGTATTTCGAAACGGATATTTAAATTTTGACGTGCGCATATATATCTATGCTTAATATTGCTACTGGTTTTAATTTATTAGTAAAAGATAATACTTGCTATACATATTATGTTTACACACAACGACTTCATGTAAAGTAAAAAACAGGTAATTTTTTTGACAAATACCTACATCTCGTAATCCCAGAAGGGACATTTCGCCTTTTATGTTTAAATCCCATGTACCTAATAGGAGGCTAGCTAGAAGAACTCTAGCGGAGGCCTGCGCAAATGACCGGCAGATAGCGTCATGTGGTGGGTCGTCAAGCTCCCTGAAATAGGTTTGAGCTACACGATGACTGAAGCATGCATGCCGTCTGTCGGGACAGGTCAACTCAAAGCTGAATTGGTTCTTCCTTCAAAAGGCTTTTCCAGACTTTGCCTTGCATCGTGAGACTCGCATAATAAATTAATACAATCTTATGTCTAGACATTAAAAGAGACCAAGACCCCTGAATTTCTTTCGGCATTTCTTCTCAGGGATCAGTCACTTTGGTTTGGAAAAGCCATTTAGTGGAATTTATTTTTTTCTGGGAAGAAACAAATATCATTTCAGTTCATTTCATGTCATTTCATTTCAACTGTTTGCTTGATCTGGATACGGAAACAAATATACCTATCTGAAAACCACTACACCTAAATGAAACTCAAAGCATTAAAACAATAATAGATAAACTAAAATTTGTAAGGAACCACTCTATCAAGGACATGAAGTCCGTGCCCCCCGTTCAAAAGCTTGGTAGGTTCCTATATAGACGAGAGAGCGCAAGAAACCTTCTATAGTGATTATAAAGTTAAAATATCATGTGATGTGATTAAAAGTTGGTGACAACATTCGTAATTGAAAGTACACAAATATGAAAGAACGATTTAGACGTGAACTTAAGAGTCCAGAGTAGAAAAAGCTGCTTATTTATGTCGTCTTCATCTGCTTTTGTTTCCTGTTCAAGTTCCTATCTAACGCTTTGGACATGGAATGCACGTCAATACATAAAATCACTTAGTCCTTTTTTCTATGGAGGTAGGCAGAAACTACAGAGCGCCATATGCTACGACTCTTACATACTTCTTTTGCTTCGCTTACATTTCATATATGTCGTCATACACACGAGTGCGAGTACTACGCACCTGACATAATTCCACAAATAAAATAAATAAATATTCCACAACTCCACAACTTTTTAGTCCCAAGTTAAGCTTGAGAGCTTGTGTTACAAGCTCTGCTTAGCTTGGGACTAGATGGCGTTGTGTGAAAGTTGTAGGATTTAAATTATTTAATTATATCCCCAAACCCAATAACCATGACGACCCTTAGCAAACAACTGAACTGGTCCCGCATTTTCCACATAGCATGGTAGCACTTGTCTAGAATTAATGCACTGTTAAATAGGAATGCAATTCTTTCCTGTAATATGGGACCACCCATTGTGTTAAATTGTAGTTTTCTTCTGTTGCTAACTACATGCTATGTGAAGAAAATTCATTAGATCTACACAGTGCGTGCTTTTTATTGCACTGTTCTTAATATTTATTTATTTATTTATTAAATATACCATGGCGGTATTTTAAGAACAGTGCAATTGTCGTTGTCCTTATTTGTTCTTCTATACAAAAATTAATTCATCAAAGTCAAATTATTTGTTTCAAATATAGACTGGGCAATTAGATAAGCTACTTTTGAACGTCAGACTCATCATCATCTGCCTAGCCTTTTCCCAACTATGTTGGGGTCGGCTTCCAGTTTAACCGGATGCAGCTGAATACCAGTGTTTTACATGGAGCGACTGCCTGTCTGACCTCCACAACCCAGTAACTGGGTAACATGATACCCCTTGGTTAAACTGGTTGTCAGACTTTCGGGCTTCTGACTACAAGTAACGACTGTCAAAGATCTACAAATGACAGCCGGGACCAACGGCTTAACGTGCTTTCCGAGGCACGGAGGAGTCTTGGTATGTAATAAATGGTCACCCATCCACGGACCGACCTCGTCAAGCGTAGCTTAACCTTCGATCGACCCATGCGGCTGTTATAATTTAGCCACAAGCTCCTCTCAACGTCAGACTATAATAAGAAAATGAGAACCTCAAGCGGCGTAAATATGGCAACCTTGTTGGTAGTTATACTTTCGAGCCGTTTGGGGTTGAAACTCTTGGGCTGTGGGCACCGAGTGCTCGTCTTCTTTTCAAAGACATCTGCAAACGTTTAGTTGACGCTTCCCGTGACCCAATTGTCATTCAACGTGGTAATGCCGCCAGTCTTTTGGGCTTTTTAAGTACCAGCTGGCAGCGATGCAAAGGAATTCTTCGACGCTTTGTAGTTGTTTATTGTTAGGTTTAGTTATAATGATAATATGGTTACTGTTACTATCATGAAACGAACTAACGAAAGGTATTTACAAGGCAGATGTAAGTGGGAACGCCGGGAGGGGACGCCCTAGAAGGACATACATAGACCTTATTGGTGAGGTTCTTCAGAAAGGTCAGGTGCGTAGTACTCGCAACCGGCGTGTGTGTATGACAACATGTATGAATGTAAACGAAGCAAAAGAAGTATGTAAGAATCGTAGCATATGGCGCTCTGTAGTTTCTGCCTACCCCCATGGGAAAAAGGCGTGAGTTTATGTATGTATGTATGTATGTTATTATCATATTGGTGTATTACTTAACATAGGTTTTGCCATACTAACAAATTTATGGGTCGTATGCCCGATTTAAGGATAAATAAGTAAATAAATTAATATTAATAGGCACACAGACAAGTGATAAATTGAGAATAAGCGCAAATTCAAATCACAAATAGAAAGAAAGCATTGAATAAGTTTCGAAAGTGTTCGACGAGCACGATCAAATCATTTGTTACTAAATACACTTAACGAGTGATGTGAATCATGATCGGGTTTTATTATCGATAAAAATCCGGATCAAATGAAGTATTCAGCTTGGTGTAAAATGCCAGCCGGTGTTGACAGAGACGCAATCAATAAATCACTCGGCGATACAAAGAAATATTCAATGTGTGTTGATTGTGCCTCTTGAGAACGCTTTTTAGTATTATAGGGATGGGCTTCTGTCGATATCGAAGTTTAGTTTAGTCAAGGACAAAAACAATTTGGAATTTTTTGACTTAAATATTTAATTCAAGAAAAGTTTTCTTTGACTTTCTTAAAAAAATGTTTAAAACCAAGCTTGAATTACCAATTAGTAGATGCCTAATTATAATATTTTTGAGACAACGCTGCTTTACAGATAAAACAATTACATCACGATTCGACGCAGAAATACAAAATAAACAAAACCATTAACGGAATCTAATATCTTTTATCATTAATTTATTACTATATTTTTTTACTTCACTCAGTAACCTTTCAACTAGTCGACAAATCTATCGATAACCTTTAATAAACTCTAATAGAACGCGAAGTCTCTGGTGGTCCGGCGTCGCTTTGATCGATTCTGCCGAATCATGGCACGCGATTCAAATATGACGATGATATGACTCTTATATCGACATACTATTTTCATCGACACTCCCCCATCATTACCACAGCCCTTATCACTGAGAAATAAGGTTCAAATTCGCGAGAATATTTTTCATTAAGATGCAAGTTATTTTGGTTTTCTACTCGAGATAAATCGGTGTCTATTAAACAGTTATTATGAGTCCATTGAGGGGTTAATAAAATATTGTTCGGTCGTACAGACCCGTCTAGTGGTATCGTTTGCAATTTTAGTGTTAACTATTATAGGTATTTGGCAACTGTCGGACTGTTTGTCTGTCAGTAAGGAAATTGAGGACGTGAAATGTCAGAGCTACTACACAATGGCATCTCTGGACCTCAATAAATTTTTCAATGGACGCCTAATTATAATTATAATGGTACAATTAACACAGATTGGCTTATGGCTTGATGGTAGCGTGAGGCATTTTTTAAAATGTGACGCAAAAATTAACTGCTTTCTGATAGGCACGTCAGTGGTAACTTTTTGATCTAGAGCTGGCAAAGTGTAGTGTTAAGTTTCAATAGTATCTACCTATGTTTACATGTATTTCTTCTTATATGCTACATACTTATTTTTACTTTCATGCCGTTGCATCTATCATATTCTATCTCTTTATCACATTAAGATAGACTGGTAGGAAATGCCGAAACCATTGTGCATTTACTTTGACTAAATAAAAACTTACACACTACCCGACCCGGGAATTGGATGCAAGAGTTGCCTGCAGCGCTTGCGACAACTATTTTATTGAGGCTATTCGTTTTCATACTATCCAAAACTATGTTAGTAGTAGTGTATTGAAACGATTTAGCTTAACACGTTGACTGCCAGACTACCAGTTAAAATACAAATTCAATTCTTCGTGGCTCACCCGTGACCGGCGGCGTGGCGTACAAAGTATTAAGTAGTACACTAAGATACAAGTAGGCACGATTAAATTATTTGTGAAATAGTGCAACAGATTAATCACGGTCGTGATTAAAGGATTTCTAACTTGTATTCAATTAGAGAAGATAATTATTGGGTACCTGTACAAGTGTCATTAGATATGAAGTATTGAGGTTAAGTCAATAAAGTGTAGGTAATGATGGATATCCTCGCGATGTTTTCCTGCACGATTGCGATCTAGAAATCGATGATAGAATCGAGTGATCGATTGCGACAGTGTTTAAAAGCAAAGTGTCGTTGTTTTTGCGCAATTCAGCACTTATTCTTCGTTTGTAATTCAGGTATAAAATGTAAACAAATGTGTCTTTGGTAAAATTACTCTTTTGGTTCACTTTACGCTAAAACTTCAACAATTCAATTTGAAACAGACATAATTTGCACAACAATAAAGCAGAATTTGTATCTAAATATGGATTCTCATGAATATGAAATAAGTAAACTTACTTACTTTAAATTAAAATTTTAAAAGAAAAAACCCAGAAAAAGCCTCGTTGGTCTAGTGGTCGCAAGCGCTACTGCTTAGCATGAGGTCCCGGGTTCGATCCCCGGGTCGGGCAAAGTGTTATTGAGTTTTTCCATCTGGGATTTCTTAGTAGCAGCCCGGAGTCTGGATTTGTGCCCGATTGATGGCAATAGGCTCGCCCCCTATTACATGGGACTTAAACATAACTGGCGAAATGTGGGTGTACTACCAGGTACACCTCTGCCTAGCCCTTCGGGGATTACAGGCGTGACGTTATGTTTATGTTTGTTTTAACAGAAAACTTTTCAGTCTACATTTCTACTTTGAAAAATATTCTGAACCGATTTTCACAGGTAAGAGCTTCATAAGGATGGAAATCTTTTCACCTCATCATCTGCTTAGCCTTTCCCAGATAAGTTGGAGTCTCCAGTGTTTATCTGGAGCCCTTAACTGTCTGACTTCCACAACCCATTGACTGGGTAAAAGATGTACTTCTTGGTTAAACTGCTTGTTAGATTTTCGGGATTCTGACAGCTGATAAAGACTGTCAAAGATCTACAAAATAATGACAACTGAGATTACAACGTTCTGCAAATGCTGGGGTATAAATTCACCCATGCTACGAGGTTGTGGTTCAAATCTGGGCAAGTACCAATGTGACTTTTTCAATTCATATGTCCTTTCTAAGTTTATCTTAGACATCATTGACATCGATGAAGGAAAACGTCGTGAGGAAACCTGGACTAATAGTTAATATAAATTTGAAATCTCCAGTCCGCCTTGAGCAAGAGTGGTTATCAATGCTCGAGCCTTCTCTGTATGAGAAGAGGCCTTTGCCCTGCAGTGGGATAGGAACAGGTTGGTATTACGCTTAACACAACATTACGATAATTGCAAGCACACGAACATAGTTTGGTTTTTGCACCAATAACAACGTTCAAGAAATCAGCCATCTTTCGTACTCAAGTGAACCCCAAGCACTTACACCATTTACCACAAAAATTAACTCGCACAAAATATCAATATAAAAACAATCCACTCGAGCACATAGTCATAACGCTTTTATAGCTAATAACATAATGGTGCAGCTCCATTAACGCCGGGGCCCCGCCGCGATCCGATGGGCCACAATTGGACCCCCGCAGAATCACTGCCTCGATTACTTTATTACGGTGACCCACGCAATTTGCAGTATGAGTCCGGAGTTTGTTAGTGTTCGAGTTTTGTTGGTTAGTTCTTCTTTTCGTGTTGACTAGTCAGGGTTCTTATGCCACCTATCATATTGGCTTCTGACTTGGCGTCACGTAGGTACATACAAATATAAACATACTCATACTCACGCCTTTTCCCCATGGGTGGGCGGTAGGCAGAAGCTACAGAGCACCATTTGCTACGATTCTCACACATACTTCTTTTGCTTGGTTAAAATTTATGTATGTTGTCAAACACATACGCCGGTTGCGAGTACTGCGCACCTGACTGTTGGTTTCACATGTCGTCGAGAAAGGTATTGTGGTAATTGGTTCGGGACTGGAAGCCATCCCTGATAAAGTTGGGAAAATGCTTAGCAGATGACAATAATGTTTATTGCAAGGAGTCACCATGTAGTAATCATAAATCACCAAAATAAGTAAAAGGTGACAGTGCGTCCGTTAGAGATAAAGATAAAATAATTTACAAAAAACCTGTGACAACTAAACAAATAAGTAGATACTTTTGGGAAAACCATAAAAGCATAATTTGAAAAAGTAGACTTTACTTGCCTTCAGGTATGCAGGGGTTGCCTTTAAGAATGTATTGCCAATCATTCTAATTTTTTTTCCAAGATTCAAACAATACGGTCCAGAAATCCCACTTAAAAATAAATAAAAAGTAGACCTTATTCGACAAGTACTTCGCAACGAAACATGGAAGCTCTTCCCTCAAGACCATATATTTCATTTCAGCCCACAAATAATACTTCTAAACAAAACAATTGACAGTATAATGTTTTTTGGTCATATTCTGGTGGCAAATCGTAAAAATTCCCCGCATTCCGACTTACGAGGCACTTTGAATCAATATTCGAAAAAGACTAAAGCGAATGTAGAAGCAAATGAAGTTGTAACAATGGACGAAGCTTTCTATCCTGCAGAAGGTAACATAATTCATCATGTCACAACTGAATAAGAACCTTACCGAGGGAAAGTTAAAGCAGGTTTTGTAAATAGTGCAAGTGTCGCGTAGGAACGCAGCCTTTATGCAGTCAATTTGCATATTTTCTTCCCTTTTACTCTTACAAGACTATGGTAAATAGCTGGAATAGTTTGAAGAAACCGGTCTCTGTATTCAAAATCTATTTAAGATAATGTTTGTCTGGTGTAAAAGTATTTTCTAGAATCTAGACGGTTTAAACTTTTATTTTGCAACGCCATAATGGGTGACAATAGTCTGGCTTTGCTTTGCACAAAGCCAAATTATATTCAACGATAAAAAGACGGTGTGGAAGTAGAATCTCTATATTTCTCTTATCTATATATAAATATATTATGAAAATAATATGTTGGTTTGTGTACGCTTCAAAAACTCAAAAAGTTCTGCACTGATTAAGCTGAAATTTTAGCATGATATATATAATCCGCACCGAGGATTGTTTTTATCTATTTTTTTAACCATTCAACCACAATGAGCCACAGCAAAGCGTGGCAGGGTACAGCTAGTGCTATATATTTGTGCTTGAAAATGAACCGAATTTTTTTTCGAAGTGGTTTCCTTTGTTATTTTTTGCCTAGTTGCACTTTCTATGCTCCTCTGCATCTCTCTAGACTGGTAGAAAAAGCATTAAAGCCCATCGGTAATCTATACTAATATTATAAAAAGGAAAAATTGTGTGTGTGTATGTTTGTAATGAATAAACTCAAAAACTACTTCGCCGATTTAAAAATTATTTCATCATTGGAAAGCTACATTCACACTGAGTAACATAGGCTCTTTTTATCCTCGTATTCCCACGGGAACGGGAACTACGCAAGTGAAACTGCGTAACGTCTGTTTGTTTCCTATAAGTGCATAAACAAAGATAAAATTATTTTTTCAAGTTTTAAATCATAATTTTATTCTAGTTTTTCTATGTGTTGTGTATAAATTGGCTACATAACAATAGCTCACTGCTCGGTTGCCGAGCTCAGTCCCAGGACAGGTGACCAACTATTGCATTATCAAGACTACTCCGTGCTTTGTAGAATTGTCGGTCCTGACTGTTATACAAAGATCCTTGACAGCTATTGTGTGTAGTCTGAAATCAGTATTACCAAAAGGTATGGTTTTACATACTTTATGTAAAATACTGGTTTTCTACTGCATTTGTGTAAATTGAAAATCAAACCCCATATGGTTGAGAATTTAATACCAAAATACAAGAGATATATCTAAAAAAAATACCAACTTAATTTAAAGTTTCTTATAAAATGAAGTTGATTTCCATGATTCCCACAACAATAAAATTCTACTACACCAAAATTTGGAAGCCATTTTTCTTACTGTCTAGTCTAGCTAGTCTGTTCCTAACTTCCCGTCGGAAAGTTGTTGCCAAGAATTCCGAGCAAGATTACTCTCGACTGTGGCATAAATACGAGATTTCAATATTATAGTGTAGCAGACGTCACGCGGTTTCACCCGCGTAGTTCCTGTTCCCGTGGGAATACAGGGATAAAAAGTAGCCTATGTCACCTAGGGATAAAAGTAGCCTATGTCAGCTTCCCAACGGTGAAAGATTTTTTCAAATCAGTCTAGTAGTTTTGGAGCTTATTCAATGCTCATTCAAATTGTTAATTATTTTAAGTTTGCATTCAATCTAATTTATTATTTTTATTATATTATTATTTCGCGATTCATTTTTATTTCTCTATTGCTGCTTCTGTGACATGGTTTTTTTAATTTAAATTTATTTTGCTTTATCAATTTCCTTTCCTAAAATGTTTTAAATTTAATTCTGATTATTTGTCGTTAGCTTAGTTTTATTAATTTTATCATTCATGCTGTGGTCTGCTGTAAGTGAAGGCGTACACCGACATAATACTTTTGTCGTCAATACTTTATTTTTTCATGTAGGTATCTGTGTGTTTAGCTTTTGTTGAAGATCCTAAATGAATAAATATATAAATAAATAAAAATGCAAACAATGAAATACTTTACTCTTTATAATATGAGTACAGATATTCGTACGAGGTGGAAGCGACATCGACGCAATACTGTTATCGTTACTGTTCTTCTATTACTTTTGTAATATTTGTTGTATTTGAGGCTTGTGGTACCAACTATTTAAGTAGGTTTATCAAGGTGCATCGTGTTATCCAGTAAGTGGAGATTCGATATGTAGTCGGTCTACTTGGTTTCAAATTCGAGTAGAACCACTATTTTATTTAACTTGTAAGTTTGACATTCAAAACAGCCTCTTAAATGGCCTGATTAAAATGAATGATTTGATTTTGACTTTGAACTTTAAAGTTAAATAAAAGCTAACAAATAGTGATTATAGTATTTTTTGGGAATCCTCTGCAGTATTGAAACTGGAATTAAAGAGAAATGCTGATAAGTTCACCCTCTTATTCTATACTATACTTCTTCAAAGTACGTGTTGTCAGACCCTATCATTAAAAAGCACGAAAATCTCATTGCTCATTTTCAGTTGCTTCCCATTTTTATGTTTACAGAAAGTTCAACAATGAGCCGTAAAAAAACTAATTAAATTAAATTTTCATAATGACAAAATATCAGGTCCTACAAAAAACCGAGATACACTTACTAATTAAGTCACGTAAACGCGTTAATAATAATATTTCACACCATACTAATTGCTAGTCCGAAATATCACTTCGTATATTAAAACTTACATCAGCATATACGAAGTTGGGCACTGGAGTCCCAGCGGGGCCCAACGTGAATAGCGGTTCCAAACTACTTAATAGGGCGATAATTGCGAGGCTATTACGTGGCCACCCCACCCGATATGCCACCGCGCTAGGGTGGGGTGGGTAAAGTATATATATGTAGGTGGTGTTGGGTCTTCTGTTTTAGTTAAACGCCTTTTAATTAACATCTTAGAAGCTAATAGATAGATTGTGTCCTTCTTTACTTGTATGAATACCAGACAGAGGGTTAATTTCCATGATTTGAAAGCGTTATACTTAAAGCGTTTTCATTTCAATGACAGTCTCAATTTTGTCAATAATACGTCTACATTCGTCATACATTGTTTGTCGTTGATGAGACTAATTCTATCTATGATCTAATTATGGTAATGCCTTTTGTTTACGGAATGTTAGATACACGTTACATGCAAGTTAGCGCTTTTGCGTATCATCTTGTTTCGGCCATAATACTATACTCCGGAGTCAGTTTTTCCGGTCTTAAGGTTTTAAGGTCTTTCAGTCAAGAGCGAACTGGCTGCTTCTAGGCAGGTGTGCTTCATCGTCAACCACATCATCGCTTACCATCAGGTGAAATAGTGGTCAAACGCGTGCCTATCAATAATAATAATAAAAAAAATACGTATGCATTTTCATTTACTAAAGATAATAAACAAGTAAGAATGGTTGGTAAAATGTATAGTATTGCACATTTCACACCATATTCTTGTCTTCATCAAAGGTAATTTAATTACAAAAATGTTGAGTGAAATCAAAGTTAAACTCTGGCTAAATAGAAGAATAACAATATACCTAGTGGACTTTCGTTAGTGATAGCGGTCATTAGTTCAGTAGAGTATCAGGACAAAGCAAAAGTGGAGCTTGTGGCTAATTATAACAACCACACAGATCGATCTTCAAGGCTAAGTACAAGTTGCCAATCAATGACACTGAAAACTGACAACCAGCCTTGGCAAAGGATATAGTGTTACCCAGTAACTGGGATATGAAGGTCAATTAGATAAGTAATCGCCCCATGAAAAATACCGGTATTTAGCTGCATGCGGTGACACAAGATGTCGACTACAACACAGTCAAGGAAAAGACAGAGAAAGATGTTATATTAACTAAGCAATATCAAGAAATCTCTCAACATGATAGCCAGCTTACAGTTTAATTCTGCAAATGTATGTGAAGCGAAGGCGAAGTGAACTGTCATTCTGTATTCATTGGCAATTCATTTCGCGTGCATACATCAATCTAACCTAAAATTTGGCAATCCACGAATCGGACTTTAGAATTGATATTTTGACTTTTGTCTAGGTTTTATTTAAATAGTCTCATGGCCCAACACATAATTGTCAATAAATAAACGCTCAAACTGTAACAAAATTTAATTTAGAAACAAAATAGAAGCGCTTACAAAACAAAACGCCGTCAAGCGGTTTACGGGCGAACATGAAAATGTTTATTGTGAAAATTCATTACCAACTTTAGAAGGGGATTGCTTAATTTTCTTTAATATTAACTTGTACAGACCCCTTTTTAATTAATATCGACAAAATAGTCGAGTCGACCGCGAGTTGCGCGCTCCTGATAAAAGTATTTAGTGATGTTACTCACGCTTCTTTGCTTTTTATCGACATTTTTAAATTATTCACCATGATTGTCATGCAAAAATACTCACGCTTCTTTGCTTTTATCAACATTTTTAATTATTCATCATGATTAGGTACCATTCAAAAATAGGTCTACTAAACTGGGCATAGACGTCTCCCCAAGATTTTCACAACGATCAGTCCTGCGCTGCGCTTCGGCTTGCCAACGGCTTTCTGCAAGTTTTTGGAAAGAATATGAAGCCAGTCTTCCATTGTACAGCTATTATTTGAGGGTAAGAGAGTTTTGACCCTGTACTGTATGCTAAATGGGATAAAATGGCTATTAAGAGTCATTTCGATTATATTAGTGACTCGTGGCGCAATTAATATGCTTGGTCATATCTAATCTTCCAGAGAACTAAAAAAAAAACACCCGAGAAATAGTTTAGAAAATATACACGATTCTATCTTTATCGTGTGATATGTATTTGGCTAACTATGAATAGAATGGTAGTGAGCTATTAAATTGTGTTGCTGGTAATTAAAGCAAGCAATCATTTCACACAAAAATCTACCTTGTATCTGTTCAAAAAGATAACATTATACTATAACATAAAACAGAATAACTTAAAGCCCAAAACATCGACATTGTCATCAGCCATCTCTTCACGATATTAATTTCAAAATTGGTTTAAATAGGTATTACGCCGCTTGTTAGCCCCGGTCCAAAATGAACTCATTAAAACTATAAAAGCGGCGGTAATTAAGGCCGCACCCCCCCGCTGCCCGCTGCAACCCTCCCCCCTTTCCGGCCCCTCTGGGGGTTGGGCTTAGGCCCCACAGCCACCCTGTTTTCATCGAGGGTCACAGAGTATTTTTGAAGTGGAAGGTGCTGTGGCGTAATTTGGTTTTTAGTGAGTATAAGTACCTACAATCATTGCTTTATTCGTTTTACGCCTAGCTATCTCATCGAGCTAAGTACAAATTTGCTTAAGTTAGTTAGTTGCTGTGAAAAGTTGAGTGAATTATGGTATGACAGCTCAGTTTGCCTTCACTTCACCTACATTTTCATATGGTGATGATTACAGCATAGCACTGCTAAAGAAACTGGTTTCACGCTCGAAGCATTGCTGGTGCAAGAATAGTCAGGTCAATTTAAAATGATCCAAAGTTCACCTTAGCAGTCCAAGTAGCTGTTTCATTTCCACAAATTATAAATGAAATTAAATTGGTTTTGGTAAAAAAATCTATCTCTAAACATGTAAAGAGCTAGCTGGTCATTACAATATTCATTTCTTAAAGATATCACTGGGACGCCTGTCAGTGTGTAAAACATGCGACAATCATCATCTGCATAGCCTTTTCCCATATATCTTGGGGTGAACTTCCAGTCTAACTGGATGCGGCTAAATACCCGTGTTTTGGAGTGACTGCCTATCTGATGCCCACAACCCATTAACTAGAATGATGAATACCAGAAGGTAAGCAGAATAGGGTACTATATAAAACTCTTTAATGCTCAGCAGAATTGATAACTTAGCTGCAGAGGGTAATACCATAGACAGGCCACCTAAGCATGGGTATGATAGCCTAGTGGTATTACCAGCGGATTGCCAAATCATAAGGCGATTAACACACGGCACCGCATACCGAGGCGGTTGGCGGTGAAGCGGATATCATGTCGCATTGGCTTCTATTAAATCCTTTGATGCCTTACCCACGTAGGTACACCGCCCGACCGCGCGGTTGAGCGGGGCACCAGACCTTCAGAACCGCCTCGGTGCGCGATCCCGTGTGTTAATCGCCTGTCTCAAGCTCACGCACCCACCTCCGACTTATCACATTCATGTGCGTATTGTATAATTATCACTTGCTTCAAAAACAGTGAAGAAACCATCGTGGGGAAACCGGCATGCTTGAGAGATATTTCTCGACGGTATATTGTGATGCCAAGCCAGAGGCTCATGGGCGACATTAACACTGCACCAGGTTACACACTAAACACACGATAAGAAGAGTAAGTACATTTAAGTGTTTTCCTTAAAAGAAAAACTGTATTTTCCTCTTCCAGTCTTGACTCTAGGTTCATGGTGACTCCTCGCCGGGCAGGCTTTATTGCTGGCGACATTACGGACCGGGGCGCGCGGTAATTTTCAACTAATAACCTGTTTCGTTTTCACTGCCTTTTTCTCACTTTACAGTTAAACAGCTGGAATAGGTTTTGTTGAGATGGCGTTATTCAGGTGAAGTGGTGTGTGACGTTGTCGTGGAGTATAAGCAGAGCTATTCAGCTCTATAAACCAAAATCAAATAACACCACAGTGTATTCACACTGTGGTGTTATTTTGGTCTCATAAGAGGATGACATGTCTACCTTGGCCATATCCTTTTGGACACATTTTTGACAACAACCTACCAACATTTGCTTAGTCTTTTCCAATTTTGGTGGGGTTGACTTCCAGTCTGAACATTGGCTTCTGATATTTGAATACCAAATTCCAGTGCATTTTCACATAGAGCGACTGTCTCACCGTTGCAACTCAGTGAATGAGGTGCGAGTACCGTCATCTTTGTGTGATTTCCGAGAGACGGAGGGTCTTCATATGTTGTGAGTCTATATCCGGTTGATGGCAATTAGGCTTGCCATCTATTACACGGGACTTAAATAGAACTAACATAATTTTGGTGTACTATGCATCCACTTTTGTACGCCCTCAAGCAAAACATAGCAGCCCATAATGTGTTACCGTTTAAGAATCTATGTTTTAATACGAATAAATGAATCTTGAATCTTGACCTAAGCCTAATCCGTTGGAGAATACAGGCCTGATGTAATGTATTATACGTATATAATATGCATGGTTATAAAACCACTAAAATAACAACACTTAAAAACCTATTTAACCAAATCTTTCTCCTCTTATCAGTTCACAAACAAACAATTTGTGTAATGCAAAAAGAGAAAAGGGAAAAGTGGAAAATAATCAGCTCGCCCTAATACGATAATCAAGCCATTACCGAGGCAATCGGCGGAGCTGATTCGATATCGATAAAATTACTGGACGCACTGGCTGTAAGAACGGACAACACTATGAAGTAACTACTGCCTTACTTTGAGGCTAGCCTAGCGTTATACAGAGTTTCAATGAGTTTGGTTTGGTGTTGGTATCACTAAAGTGCATGTGTAGTGTGACTAACATCCATCAGGAATTATAATTTTGATGACACTATACATTAGTCGCTCACCAAATATCAGAATCAGTCGGTCACTGTTTCAAAAGTTATAAAGGTTTTTGGTGGCCAATCTAGGGAGCGACTACTGCAGCTTGGCCCGTTTAAAACTCAAAAGATAAGGCACATAGCAAAGATCTGTGCTCTCTTAAATTTAGTGCTAACTAGTCAGAATTAGTCCACAAATGTCTGAATCTTTCGGTCACCGATACAAAAGCTATAAACGTTTCAAGGTGACAGAGCAGGAGTGAATCTCCATTGTTTGGTCACATTTGAATTTCAATAAATAGGGCACTTAATGAAGATCTGTTTATTATTATTGTCCTAAATTACTTAGTCGCAATTATAATTTGCCAAGTCACAAATTTAGTCAGAGCATGATAAACACGACACGTCGGCATTTACAAAATCGTAAATTTAAGCCTATCAAAGTAAGATTCCAGATATTTTAATATCCTAAAAAAACTCTTTCTCCTTTTGCTACTAGGTACAGACGCCAGCACATCAAGTTACCCCAATGTGTTAAATTTCTTTGATCGTTTTTCAACTTTATGTAAAACAGGATAAGGTTAATATTCAATTGGGAAAATTTGACACATTGGGGTAACTTGATGTGCTGGCGTCTGTACATCAACAATTAATTCTACTAGCTTTAAAATAAGAATGTCATGTCCCCCAGTTCGCCAAACTCTCGGTCAGTATGTCCAAACCGTAAATCACTTCATCGTCAGGGTTATTCGGAGGCGATTTCCGAAAATCAATCGGTGGCTAAATCAGATAGTGTGATGTATGGCGGAGTCCGACGACCGGCTCTCTTATTACCCCTACATTTTTTATTCCAAAGATGTTCTCTTTAATTTGGTCGGGTTTGATTTGAAGGTGGTCATTTAAGTGGTGATTTGATTTCCACTACTACTGTTTGTAAACGCATGTTATAAATTGCTTTTATTTTATTTTATACGGTCAATCAATTTATTAGTTTTATTTAGTTTCCTATAGTTTACGTCTTATTCTCAGACCTGATGAATACACAAAGTTTCATAAGAATCGGTCAAGCCGTTCCGGAAGAGCTTTGTTACAAACACTCTTCTAACCCGAGCTTTTAATTATTAGAAAGAGAAAAATAGCGTATAATATTATTCTCTAAAAATTTTGATCAAGTAAGGCTTGACGGATTTATATCCTACTTAGCAGACGTCCCGCGGTTTCACCCGCGTAGCTCCTGTTCCCGTGGGAATACAGGGATAAGAAGACTAGACTATGTGTTAATCCAGGGTATCAGCTAACTCCATACCAAATTTTATTAAAATCCATTCAGTAGTTTTTACGTAAACAAGTAACAAACATCCATTCATCCATCCTCACAAATTATCGCGCTTATAATATTAGTAGGATATTACTTATTTTAACCCTTTCGTAAACAAAAGTTTCATAATCGACTGTCATATCAATCTGTCATTCACAATTCTATGTTTGAGTCGTTCAACGTACGAGACAAAACTAAAATTCAGGCGAAACATGGCATAACAGACTTGTTTAAGCTAACAACATTATTTCCTTTGTACAAACTAATATAGCAGCTGGGTTTCAAACGCTTATGAAGGATCAAAAACACTAAGTCTCAATTTAACGAAAATCTAGTTTTAACGCTGAAAATACTTCTCCATCCAAATACAGATATAATTTTATGAACAACTGATAGTAGGTAGGTAGGTAGGTCTAGTAAAGGTTATTTAAATTCATAAGTACTTATAATAATAATAATAATACCTGCCTGTTACTGTCCCACTATAGGGCAAAGGTCTCTTCTCATACAGAGAAGGCTTGAGCATTGATCACCACGCTTGCTCAAGGCGGATTGGCGATTTCAAACTTATATTAACTTAACCTCTGGGCCATCACGACATTCATAAGTACTTAATCAACTATAAAATGAAACAGAAGCAGTTTCATTTCATATATTTAGAAAGCGCACATACATATATTGACAGCAGATTTTTCCATATTAAGCGCTAATCAAATAGCCAAAGTTCTTCACTTTCTTAAATACTTTCAACCCCTTAAAGCCAGCTTAAAAACTAACCAATCAAAATTCAAAATTCACCATCAACCCGATCAGATCAACGTCACCAATAAATCATTCACAGTCAATTTACAACTACCCTTCGACAGCCATAGACAAAGCTTTCAAACTGACTAATCTGAGATAAGGGAAACACGTGTACTATTAGACTATACCTCATTACCTAACAAAAACATCAGAACTTGTATCTAACTTAAACTCAATACTGGAATACCAACTCTAGTTAACGATAACTAAAGCTTAAATTTCAACAAAGTATATTAGTAGTTAAGCTGTTTGCGTATGAAAGGGTTTGAACAGTAGTTTTAATACATAATCTGTGTATTAGCATCACAAAACGTTCATTCATCAGGACATCAAGTGACGTGATTGTAGACGTGATAAGTGTAAGGCCACTGGATTTTAAGGAGATGTTGTTACCGACACAGAAGTTTATAGGCTATGGTTTTCTTTATGATAAGTGCGGTGGCTTACCCAAACTAAATCATGTTTAATTAGTTTAGTCAATAAATATAAGTATAAGTGTATTAGGTAATAGGAAATCATTATTTTACAAAATTATGTAACATTACTTACTACAAGATTTGAATAACCTTTTGATTATATAATAAAATTAATTGTCTCACCATTTTTAAAACTTTCGTCACTAGGCTTGTCCGGAGGAAAGTTAATTACAATGTTTTCGTGAAGTTACAATTTGAATTTGCAAGGTTTGGTATAAAATCATTGAATTAAGTTTAAATCAGAAATGTTGACTACATTAAAAAAATAACGAACTGTCTTCAGTAGTTAGTTAGTGGACTGAGTAAGTAGTAAGATTCCTAAAGATGTAGGAAGTATTTATTGGTATACAGGAAACTTAATGGTTCATTGCTACTTATAGATGGAATAAGATGAGATTGATATCTTAACAACAATTCTTACCCGGCACTTTTTTCAAGAAAAACCCATTAATCACACCAAAATAACCACTGTCACACATGGACAGCGTATTACCCATCAGTATTGCGAATCCGATGATCAAGATAAAACACAAACTAATTATAGTAAACTGCGCTCCCTTCATCGCATACCCTTGATGTGACGTATGGAAATAACAATAGGATTCTATGCCAACATACAAACATCACAATACTCGAAAAATAACACATGAACATCTTATCAAAGAGGAATAAGGGTTACTTTTCCATGATTTTGCGTTTGAGAGAGATAATCATAAGGTTGTCGGGAGCAAAACATAGTTTTCAATCAAAAAAGGCCGAGGACAGATTTCAACAAACGATAGTCTTCTGTTTATTTATGAATAAAACAAATTCGAGATCGTATTTGAGATTAAATTAATTGGATTTAGCTTTTTTTATCGTCGATTTAACGATAATTTCTTTATTTATTGTTGTAATAATAGCCATAATGGGTGCTTTGATTACCGCCCTTTTAACATCTTCCGGAAATTCATAATACGCTCTTCAGCTCCTGAATCAAAAGAAACTCAATTGATTGAGTGCATGGCGATGCATTTAATTTGCATATCAATTAAATAAAGCAAGGAGATAATGATCAGGATTGTGAATAGCACAAATAAAAGAAAATAAGAAGCTATAATAAATTATAATTCAGTTTTCTGTTACTTACAGGGTTATGCAGCTATCGATCCAGATCTAGAAGACAAGAGCTAACAGGAATACAATGACATGCTTACAAACATTTCCCATGTTACGATCAAGAATAGATAAATAGGTACTGAGTGTAAACACTACTGTTGAGTATGAGGACTAGTTTAATGAACCGCAAACACTAATTTAGAGGTACAAACTTATCAAGCATGTTCCCAATAAACTTGAGCCTCTTTCAATTACAGGAACGCTGTTTGGCGAGATAAATAAGTATAACGGACCAATAGCACTTCCCTGCACAAACCCTTTCGTAAACAGACCTTAACAGCTACCAGCAACAATTATAAGAAGACAATAACCGAAAAATCCTTGGAATCAGTAAGCTATGGGCAGCATGAGCGGTATTGATAGATATTGTGAGAAGCGGTCGGCTTGGTTTGCATATTAACATTCCTCGCGAGACGCTCGCTGCACCCCGCGGCCCCGCCACTCGAGATGTCTCAATCCTGATACAGAGCAATGATGTTGTGGCGGAATATGATTTAGGACTTTAAATTTTAAAAGTTAACTAGAAGTATGGGTAAGTAGGAGGATCATTGGGAAATGTGGCTACGAATAGGTGAAAATGTCTCAAATAAAATGAAGATTCCTGCTTAATGTTACACTTTCACAAACTGTGACGAAGAACAGAGCAACGAGTATTGCAGTTTTTTTGGAGGAGGTCTATGTTCTGTCGCCATTACTTATCCAGAACTATGTATCTCTGTCGATTATTATAAAAAGTAGCTTTCTACTGCAATTGACTTTGTTCATTAACTTTAAACCAGTGAATCGGCACCAAGGAACGAACAATAATTTTTCAAGTAAACACCTGAATATTGAAAAAAAGTACGTAGAGCAGACTGCACAAGCTAAATACTAACAGAATCAGTACCTAAAAGCTGTCTTTGCAATCAATTAAAACTCCGTACTATGCTAAGCTAGCTTACAGTCAATACTTTACCACTGTCGTACATATACTTATGTTGGGACAAGTGATTGTAATCCGAAAGGTGTTGAATAGCGTAACATGACCACATTCTTGATCTAAAGTAATTATGTCGTGAAAGTTTTGTAGAAAAGAGTAATTTAATCCAATTATATTATCTAAAACTCTCTGACTCGTTTACCTACTCTGTATCTGTTAGTTCCGACACAAAATCCGCGATTTTTCTACGTGTTTTATTTCTGCAGCGACGTCGCGCCGGTCATGACAATAACCCACTATATTATCCACTGCCTGCTCAGGAATATTCAAATTTATGATATACGAAGGGAGCAGCCGCCATTTTTGCCATCTCAACGTGTTCCGTGAAGCAGGATTAATAGTTTCATGTGATTGTTTTATGTGTTTGTGTAAGGACGCAATTGAGATGTTTAAATGTCGAAGGTTTTTATGATGGCCATGGGAATAAAGTTTTTTGAGTTGTAAGAAAAAAGAGAAATTAAGCACTGATAATAAATAAACTTCATTTAAAAACGGTTTTTAAAATTCAGTATACGATTCCGGTTTATATATCACAATTGAATTACTTATATTTGGGTTCTGAGTCAGTAAGAAATCGGCTGTTATAATTAACGCTTAGATTGGAGCTAGGCACATTTACGAAAGGTTCTTATAAGTTGTAAAGGCCTCTTCCATATGAAGGCAGAGCTTGTTCAAAGCAGGTTCGCAATTTCATACTTATAATAATTATTAAGTCCAGGTTTGCCCACAATGTTTGACTTTACCGAAGTCATGGATATCCAAGATAAACTAGAGAGGAATAAAAGAACTGCAAATATCACTCATTCATATGAAAAAAAAATGAAATTGTGTTAATTTGGAACTTAAATCAAATTAATTACATTTTACTTCTGCCAAACTACAGAGCGGTTTGTTGGCAGACGTAGCTCCCACGATACTCTCAATATTATCGTAGGTGTATACGTTCACTGCGTACGTTCGTTTATTGAGTAAAAAGTTCTGGAATATAATTATTTTCTTTAACAAAAAACTCATATTGACAAATCTATAGTTCCAACAATAAACTGCCCAAATTTACACGGCAGTCTCACGCGAATCTTAATCAAAACCAATAATAATAAAACGTCAATTAAGAACATTACTGAACAAACACCACCATTGCGCATTGCCAACAAAACTAAACTATAAATTAAGCCAATCTTCTGATCTCATTACTAAGGATCGCAAGCGCAACATAGCCAGTTTAAATCAAGGAATTAGCGATTTAAACTATTTTAATCTAGCTCTGGGTACGAACAAAACGTATCAATTAAGACAATAATGTGGTTGGGCGATAAGATCTTAGTAGGTACGCAATCACTTGGGTACAGGTGGAATGGTACTTTATGTGGCTAAGGCTATGTTGCATTTCTAATATTGAAGGCACGGATTGCTAAGGCCTGGTTCTCTTATAATGTATAAAACAAAGTGGCCGATCGTTTTGATCTATCATTCAGCATGATCAGTGAAAAAATATAATAAATATGATTTTATTTTTGTGAAAACACACACACTTACACACAACACTAACACATCATTAAATTCAAGTCAAACTGACCTGAATGATAAAATTAAAAAATTAACTGACGATTTATTAATAGCACACCAGGAAATTGAAAATCTCAACTCAGAAAACTTTCGACTAAAATCAGATGTACAAAAATATCTGAAAGTCATAGACACCTATAAAAGATTAAGCACGGATAACAAAAATGATACACCACGAACTGCTCAGAAACAGAAACACAACCAAAACCAAAAAACCGGTACAACGCCAGCTACAAAAAACAAACACACGATGACATCACCAACTGCACATACCGTTGAAACTACCGACACATCGAAAAAAACAAAAAAAGTTACGACTACCCTCCGACATGAACAAACCAACAAAAATACTGAACCGTGTTTGGAAACAGATAATTCTGTTGTTAACAAAACCAACACGAAAACTGAGATTTACCCTATACAACACCATTATAAAAACAAATTGTGTATTTTAAGTGCTAATAAACAAAACAGGATCCTTTCCATAGTAGAAGAAACTTTTATGAAACACTTTGAATTTTGTCACTATGTCACAACAGATGGAGCTACATGCGATATTCTGCGGGGAATAAACACAAAACTTAAGGATTACACGATGAGTGATTACTGTGTGATTTTAATTGGTGAACAAGACTTTAAAATAGCCAAAAATTACTCTGAACTGATATCAGACATAAGAAAGACTCTTAGTGAATTAACTCATACCAATATTATAGTTTGTTTACCGACATATAAATTCAACATGAGCTCAAATATGTATAATTGGCGAGTCATGAACTTTAACCATTCTCTGTTTCAAGATATCTGGACACACAAATATGCACATGTATTTGATTCAAATGCCAATCTTGATTATGACTATAATACATTCTTCAGGCAGTCGGGCCAACTAAATAATTTTGGGTTCCGTTCCATTTTTGTTAATCTTCTAGCATTCATTAATGGCATTCAATGTATCAATATTTATAATAATACGACTGTAACCACTCCCCTTATAACATTAACGTCTCACAATCCCACACACGTATTAGAAACAGAAAAACAGTTTTTTCGTCACTAAAAGCCTTTGCGTGATGCATCAAAATATAGCGGGGCTTCTAAATAAGGCTGACGCTCTAAATGTCTGTCTAGATGAATTGTCAGGAATGGACAGTAGTGTAGACGTATTGTGTGTTACCGAGCACTTCATAATGTCAGGGTACGAAAGTCATTTAAATATCCCCAATTACTCATTAGCATCATTCTTCTGCAGGAAAGAAAGTAAACGAGGTGGGGCTTGTATACTGATAAGAAATGGGCATCAATGGAAAGAAGTCCCACATATAACTGGGGAGTCTATAACTGGTGTAGTAGAATGTTGTGGTGTGGAGCTCACACAATACAATATAATTATTTTATGTGTCTACAGAGTACCTAAACTAAATAACCTTAATGTATTTTACGATAAAATAGGAAAAATTTTGCAAAAAATATGTAAAAAAAACTATGAGCACATAATAATGGCAGGTGATTTTAACATTGATATTATGAAGAAAAATAATGTTGTATTGGATTTTGAATGTCTGTTACTAAATTTCAATCTTAAGTTAGCGATAAAGCAACCTACTAGAATTCATAGCAAAACTTGTATTGACAATTTTGCACATAATTTTGGAGCCAAATGTAAAACGGACGTTATTGAATTTGCGCTCTCAGACCACACAGCACAAATAATAAAGTGCCCGGTTAAAAAAACGTGTATCTTAAAATACTGGCGTAGAAAACGAAGGGACTTCAACGTAGAGAATTTGATTAAGTTTAAGGACTGCTTAAAACATTTAACTTTTTCGGAAATATATGAAACTGAAGACCCAAATATCGCTTTTGACATATTTTTTGACAATTTTAAACTATTTTATGACCTTTGCTTTCCGTATAAGCTGACAACGATAAATGTAATTAAAAAACCGAAATGGATCTCACATGGCATTAAATTATGCAGCAAAAAGAAACGCCAATTGCTCTGGCATTACAGATTGAAACCAAATATGACAAATAAAAACATGTTTAAATCATATACAGAAAAGTTTAAAAAAGTTATGAGATTGACTCGACAGGCTCAAAACAATTATTCAATTAAAACTGCAACAAATAAATCTAAAATGACATGGAACATAATAAATAAGTCAAAAACGTTTTTACCTAAAGAATCCATTACCTATATAAATGTCGATGGCAAAATAGTAAATGACCCTCTAGAAATAGCCAACGCATTTAACAACTATTTCATAGATAAAATTCAACCAACTCAAGGTTCGGGTGGCAAAGCAACAGCAAATATTATAAGACAGAAAGACTCAATCTTTGTTGCACCCAGTATACCAGTAGATATATTGAACATAATTAAGTCTTTAAAGGCCACGAATAGCACAGGTCACGATGGTATTGCTACAAAGGTTGTAAAACATGTTTCTGATACCATTTGTACCCATCTGAGCTACCTAATAAATTTGTGCATCAGTTCAGGTGTATATCCGGATTCCCTAAAACTCAGTAAAGTGAAACCATTGTTTAAAAAAAAAAATAAGGAACACATGACTAACTACAGACCAATTGCCTTAATTCCTATAATGTCCAAAATTTTTGAAAAATACTTATATAGCAAACTGTACTCATACCTTGAAAACAAACATATATTTAGTAAAGAGCAAAAGGGGTTTAGACAAAATATGTCGACCAGTATGGCCATTTATGACTTTTTATTTACCGTTATGACGAATATAGACAGGAGAATCCCGGTGTGTGCGATATACTGTGACATGACGCAAGCATTTGACTACGTTGACCATAGGATTTTACTACAGAAATTAGAAGCTTACGGCATAAGGGGAAACATACTAAACCTAATTCAGTCATACCTCACTAATAGAAAACAATACACAGAAATAGAGAGAATTAATGTTAAGACAAAGAAGGAGGAAATTTATATATCAAACGAACGCACACCTACATACGGTGTTCCTCAAGGCAGTGTACTCGGAGTTTTATTATTTATTATATATATCAATGACATGCCTAGTGCTATTGACCACCCCATGACTCTCTTTGCCGATGATAGCACTATGACAATAACATGTAAAAATAAAGACATATATGAAAGTGACATTAATGAATCTTTGACATCAATAATATCGTGGTTAAACAGGAACAACTTACAAATAAATCTAGACAAGACGACTATAATGCATTTTAGGCAACGAACCCAGGCTATATGTGACGTGAACGCAGTTTACCAGGACACTGTAATTAATAAAGTTGACGACACAAAATTTCTTGGAATAATTATTGACTCTAAATTAAACTGGAAGGCACACATCGAATATTTATGTAAACGGCTGAGCTCCTCTGCATACGCCTTATATAAACTGGCCTATGAGTTAAACGCAGACGCTTTAGTAACAGCCTACCATGGTCTAGTGGCATCGTTATTGCGCTATGGTATTCTTTTTTGGGCGAATTCCACGGATAAAGATATAGCGTTTAAGGCCCAAAAGAGATGCATTCGTGCGATGTTCAAATTAAAGTCGACCGACAGCTGTGTGCCATTATTTAAAAAAAATAAATTGTTAACTCTGCCATCTCTGTATATTTTTGAAACTGCGGTATTTGTTAGGGTAAACCAAATTTTATTTCCACGATTAGGTGACACCTTCCCCCGTAACAGACGTGATAATAATCAACTGTGTTTGCATTCGTCAAAAACTGCTTTAATGGGTAAAAGCGTTTTCTGTATGGCTCCTAAAATTTATAATAAAATACCTCAATCATATAAAACATTGCCAGTAAATCTATTTAAAAAAAAGTTTCGAGATTTATTAACAGACAAGTGTTATTATAATATATATGACTTTTTGAATGACAGTATTTGACATTTTGTATTCTTAATATAGGTATTTTATTTTATTTCTTATTTTGTACATTAACTGACATTTATTATTTCTATTCAATTTGTGTGACTTCTACTGACTTGTTTATTTTGTACTTACTATAATTTGTTTTCTGTTTGTTGTAAATTTTATAAATTTGTACGCCTTATAGGTGAAACATGTGCGAAATATTTTTTTTTTAAATGTAACATCCTGCATGCTTAATTAGCATGTATACACATGTTTATACAAATAAAATTATCTTTATCTCTTAAGAAAATTGGAATTCAGTTTTGAATGATACCTACGCGAATAACTTACAAGATAATACAAGATTGTTATTTTAGAGTACAAGATGGATAGGAGGGATGCGAGTTTTAGGTTTATTACTACCAAACGCGGTTAGAAGAAGAACGATATTCCGTATCGTTTTACGGAAACTCCAGGCATAGGTATTCTTCGGAGGCGTTCCGGATTGTTGTATCTGTTTTAAATTCATCTTTAGTAATAATTATCATACCAGCATGATTTCCTCCGTGAAATAAACACTTCACATTTTAAATCAATTTAAAGACTAAGTAGTTAGTTTAAATTAGTACCTATAAGTATGCTCAGAGCATTAAATGCTAAGGTATTCATTTTACACCGTGAACCAAACGTCCGAATTATTGATGCTTAAGTAGTATTCCACTTTCTTTCAAGTATTGAAATACCAATTATTACAATACTAAAACGTCTAAAACTTGTATCCATACAAAGCAAAGCTCAGACCGATACAAAACCCGATAGTCAATCAATACATTCTTAGTTGGTAATATCATTTTCATACACAATCTTCCTACTCCAGATATTGTAGACAGGAAACATAAATGACTTAGATTTTGATCTGCTTTCCATTGCGACAATATTGACATTCTATTAAAGAGAGTTTCCCTTATTATATCGAATGTTTTGTAGACTACGTGATTGTAGATAAGACCTGGATATTATAAGACTTCACTTTGGCTTTCTATTGCGGTTAATGTTTTTATTCAATGGTCTTGTCTAAATAGTTTTTGATAAAATTCGTGTCTCCGAAAATAGCGTTGATAGCTAGGTACACTAGGGAGCAAATAAGTCAAGTCACGTCATTACCATTTTTCTTTCAAAGCCAGATTAATCATTTAATTTTAATAAAGTGAGGTTAAGTGAAGGTGCTAATTCAATAATTCTATCCTCATCTATATATCACTTTTAGGCGATATGTGAATTGATACGTTCCATAATAACCAAAATATAAAAAAAATAAATTCAAAACATATATTTCAGACAAAATCCATAAGAATTAGTAGTTGTTAGAAACCGTTATAGTAAATATACGAAAAGATACTAAATTTATTTTCTCCCAACTATACAGAAGACCTAGTCAAGTCATATTAAAATTTTTATTTCTATTATCGTAATCGATAAGGCGACAATAAAAAGAAAATAGCGTATATGGAATCAGCTGTTTGTCAACTGTCAAGTGTTAACGAGTAGAATTTGTACTATGGCTGAAAATGAAATACTTACACTTGACAGTTGACACACAGCTGATTCCATATACGCCATGTTCTTTCTTTAATAGAAATAGAATTTGTAATATGGCTAGGCCTGCAGGTTTTACGCTCAGTGAGTTAGGTGTGTAGTACTAGATCATTATTATCTCTCTCTTGCCTTTGTATCCATTTATTTAGGGTAAGTGTCAATTTGCCAACATATTGTTAGTTTCTACTTAAATAATTCACAAAATCCCTATCGATTCCACATTGATACTCAAAACTTTCCTCACTGCATATTCTCCTTTCCTCAGTACCACAAGAACAGTACCCTCGTATAAGATTAAAAATCAACAGTTCAAGCAATTCCAAATGATTAGTTCACTTGAAATATATAATCATCGAGACAATCTCGAAACCGAGCTCGATTCCGAGTGCCCCAGTCTAAGGCCGCAAGCCCTAGCTGTGCTTACACCGAGCTTCGATTCCGCTCCAATTGGACGTGTACACTTCATGTCGTGATAAGTGTATTAGTTAGTTAATTACCTCCTTGATTCATTACACCAACGCCCGCCTGACCCGATTACACTGCCGTGCATGATTAATGCTACAGCTAAATATACAAGATTTCGTACTATTTAATCGGCGTAATTGCTTATACAGTGTGTTTCAACTCAATTATCGTATCTATAGCTGAAATGTCGATGTTTATCGTTTTATGTTCATTTAATAGTCATAATTCAATATCATGTCATAAGTTAGCTTAATGCGGAATTAGTAGTTCCTGAAAAGTATTTGTGAGAACGTAATCCTATAATAAAATGAGTAATGTGATTTAAAATGCTTTTCCCGTTCTTAGTTAGGGGCATAAGTTTTCAAAAGAACATTAGAACGAGGAAAGATGTTTTTTAATAATGTCGTCATTTAATATTAATAAAAATATGTCTAAACAAAGGAATTTAAGAACACAAGTTAAAACGACAATTTAAAAACGATACCTCATCGCTCGGCGCGCCAGTTATGAGCACGGACCAACAGAAACAATTACTTAATGTCAACGAAAAAGATAATTTAATAATTGTTGCCGATGATATATGATGGGTCCACGCCCACCTGGGGTCTCAGTATTAAAATAACCGATACTTCTTCGGGCCTTATTTATGCACGCCGGCACAAAACTTACATCTTACTCCGTACGCCGTCGTGCATTTGTTAAAAGAACACGGTAATAGTCGCTCGAAGATTTCTAATGTCTCAATTTCCGAGCTAGTACAATTTAATAGCAACCTTATAACGAGCCCAATTAAGCTTTATTTCGATCGCAGTTCAAAATACACGAGCACAAAGGCTCAATTCTTAAATGCAGTAACTTGGACAATTGTTATCAGAGAAAATTGGAACGTGTATCGTTGGTCTGAAACACTAAGTTGAATGTTGGTACAGGATGCGTTTAAATTATGTCTTGTTTAATGAGTCGATATGGTCCTCGGACCGAAAGGACCTAATTCCTCGTTCATATTGTACAATAATGAACTTTAATGTTGAAAGGTAGAGGTTAGTATGGCCCAAAGTGTACCCTTGTTTTGTGAAAGAGGTTTTAGCTTGGAGTTTGCGAGATGTTTTCACTGAGAACACAGTCATGTAACTAATGTAGGGAATCTACATATCATTAAGAGATGTAGGGTCGTTTTATACGTTTGTACCGCTTTGTTCCTTATATTTACGGTTCGATGTATAGATATTTATGACATCAATGCGTTGCTATTCGATGTTAGGCTGCATTGCATCGAAACATGCATGGAGACGCCTTTAGTATCATAATACGAGTTTGTACGAGATTCAGTATTTATAGTAACGCCTTGGATATTCGTTATTGTTTATGGTTTAGTTTATATTTTAATAGCTAGTGGCCAGTGGTAATAGATAGGTTTGAATATCGAATATGAATAGCTTAAACATGGAGATTAGATGGTCTTATTATAGGAGTCTGCAAGATTATTATTTGTGTTTCAATTTCTAGGAAGACCTAAGAATCAATAGATAGGTTGTGTGTATATTATGGTTGGAATGGGGGTAAACAATTTAAGATGACGGTTGATAAAGATGTTATGTAAAGAAAACGTGTTTTGCTAGTACCAAATAAATTGAAATGATGGCAGAAAAATGACAATAACTTAAAAATATTAGGACAGCGAAGGATTTTAAAAAGACTCCTAAACTTAAATATCGTCCTATGTTTAAGGGGCCGTGCCTGAAATCGACCGATTTTGATCAACTGTAATCATTATTTGTGAGAAAGAGAAGAAGAACTTATACAATCCTATTTGTGATTTGAAAAGACGAGTTCCTTGCTTTGCATGTTGAGGAATTAAATTTTGGAAATAAATTACATATTCATGGAAAATCACTAAAATTCACCCACATGTTTTCCAAAAAATGACGCGAGACTGACGTTTGATCATTTAGTTACAAGAAACTGAAATAGATTCTAATAATTAAAAAATCTTACCAATACCAGTATATAGTCTACTTGCACGTGAGGGAACCACTTTTTTAATTTTCACTACAACATACGAAAAAAAAAAATTCAATGTCGTTACTTTCTGAAAATTTCAAGACTATTCAGTATTTTTTGTCTATTGTTTGAATCACTTTTATGAAATTTTAAAAGTAACATATTAATCTTCAGTTTATTATATATTCGTACTATTTTTTAACTTGTGTACTTTAACATGTATACCAACATAGTAAACAAATATGTATACACAAAAATTCCGGAGATTTATTTCTCAACCGTCTTAATTTACTTAGAAACTCAAAATATGATATAAAATATTAAAACAGTTTAAGCGATCACTACGCTCGAGCTTTTCGCGTGTGTTCGTGAACGGTACACACAAATATAGCATCGCATTGATGTTACCTAAACTCCAGCGAGCGAATTTTATGCACGGCCCCTTAAGCTGTAGGTGAACCTATTCTTTAAATAAATAAATAAATGTATTAAGCAGGTCTTATTTTATTTTATGATTCTATTAGGATTTCAAGGTTTCGATTTAATAGGTGCATAGTTAATCAACATAAACCTTCACTATCATATTTATTTCTACAAAAGTTTTTGCAAAACTGCCTGAAGCTATCAGTCCATTTTCTTTTGAATCTTTGCCAATTATTTTTATTCAAAAAGTATGCTTATGACCTACTATTGTTCCATTCAACTGTTTTAATAAGGCTTCTCGTTTATTTTTATTGAAGACGTTTTCAATAAATTCAAACTATGTTATCTGGGGGCCATTTGAACCTGAATAGATCATCTAAATTTGACATTTTAGTTGATGTTTTCAGGTCAAACAATGGCAGTGTGATTAGGAACTGACGTAACTAATCTGTTTCCTAAATTGCCGATCGCCGGTCAGGGCTAGTCACGATTACGGAAATCAAATAATGGCCAATGTTAATCGGTCTATGAATCGTCAGAATATTAAAATTAGTTTTATTTGTATAACCTAAATTGCACGACGTTGTGATTTAAATCCGGGAGAATGCGGAGGAGATTTTTTCTTTATTATAGTTTTATTTTTTTGTAGTTAGTTTTAGTGTAGGTACATATAAAATTAATTGTAGTAGTAGTTTATTAACTAAATAAATAAGAAAAGTTTATCTTAGACATCATTGACATCGGTTAAAAAAAGCCTCGTGAGGAGAGACCTGGACTCATAGTTAATATAAGTTTGTAATCACTAATCCGCCTTGAGAAAGCGTGGTGATTGAATGCTCGTGCCTCTGTACGAGAAAAGGTCGTAGCCCTGCAGTGGAACAGTCACAGGATTGTCTTTTCCTTCTTTAAGTGCACCAATGCTGATATCTTGTCAAAAAGGCCATCCTCTGGGTATGTCAAAAGTCGACTGAATGCTTAGCAAAGTTGTAAATGCTGTGTAAATAAGTGATTTTATTACACCGGACGCCCTCGTAAATGTATTTTAGTCAATGTTTTGTAATAAAGTCGTTGGTGTGCTATAAATTATTATTATTATTATATTATTACTAGCCTTTATTTTCCCACTGCAGGGCAAATGCCTCCCTACTTTCTTTCCACTTTTCGCTGTCAAGGGCTTTTTGGGACCAGTCTTTGTCGAAGGAGTCCAACTGTCCTGCCATATTCGCCTAGGCCTACCGCGATGTCGTTTGCCATGCAAGGGTACGCATTGGGTCGTGCGTTTGGCCCACTGATCTATATAAATAACAATAATAATAATAAATTTTATTTGTCAGAATATTTTTGTTACAAAGGTGTTAACATAATATGACGTCCATAATATTCAGCTGTTTCCAGCGTTCAAATATTAAATTTCTAAGAAATAAAATTGTACAAACTAAACAAAGTCAAGGGTAGGAGAAAAGATAACTTTTATATACAATGTAAATAATGGAATGTATAGGTACTTTAATGTGATGTCACAACTTACAACTCACAGATAAATTATAATAGGTAAGTAAATGCTATTCAATAATTAGGGATTTAGAGATAAATAAATAAAAAATACTAAATGGGCACGTAGTAGACTTCAATCGTTGGTATTTCGATGGTTAATATTTCATAATCTGAACTTCGTTATTTCAGATGGTTTTTACAGGAAACTTTGTTGTGCTGTTTGTTTGAACGTAGTACCTACCTACTCTGTTCATTTACATTTGTTTGTTTAATATTGAATCCCTGTGGGAGCTCATTAACACCACATTACCAACGACTTCTATTAATTGGGCAATCAATATGAAGTTTGTGTGTGCGTTTTTATTTTGTTTCAATGCCTACGTATATTATGTTGTAGGTGATAAACAGTCTGAAAAAAGTGTTTAATGATTTGGTGAAAGTTTGGCCTAAGCTTAAATTAACATGCACAGACACAGTATGCCTATTTTATTGTGATGTTGTAGTGGCTGTGGAGTAGATAGCTGTCCATAACGGAAAATATATCATTTTAAAGAAATAAGTAAAAGGATGGCTTGCTCGTGCCTTCTCGATTTGAGAAAAGGCGTTTGTACCCTGCCATTTCTACTACGAAAATTGAAACTAGACATAAATAAATAATAAATATAGTAATAAATAATAATAAATGAAGTGTTTGTACAGTGGCCAGCACATCAAGCTACTCCAATGTGCCAAATTTCCTTGATAGTTTTTCAACTTCATAGCAAACAGAATAAGGTTCACATTCAATTAGGAAAATATTGTATTGGTTGGGCAAAATATTGTTGAGTTTTTCCATCTGGATTTTCTCTGTAGTAGCCCGGAGCCTAGATGTGTGCCCGATTGATATTAATAGGCTCGACCCCTATTACAAATTTGGGTGTACTATTACAGGGATGTTATGAATGTACGTGTGTGTTATGTACAAGATTACTTTTCAACCTCTTACCTAGCTATGCCCAAAAGCCCAGCTGACCGTCGCGGGTGGTCAGGCAAACAGTTTGCTGTTCCCATTAGTAAGTATCATAGTGCCACCAGTTAAGATGCTAAACGGACGTACAAGGTGTGAAGTTATTGCTAGTTTGACCATAAGTGGTGTATTGTCTGAAGCAGGATGGTTTTAAATATATGTATATATATATTGGTACACGAAAAGCTAGTAATTAAATTAAATTAGATAATATTTATTCCTGTAAGAAGATATTCCCAGATACTTCTACATGTCATTTTGCAATCCTATAGATACTTAATTTTATAAATGTGACGGTTTGTGCGGATCTTTCAAGCATATTTTAATGAAACTTACTCAATATTCAATACTCAATACTTTATTGCATTCCATAATAAGTATGTATGTATCTGTGTATTTTTTATGTCTTTTTTTTTTTTTTAGAGTCACCTTGTCCTTAATTTTTGCCCAGTTACACCTACCTTGTTCCATCTCTGCACCACCTTAAGGTAGACTGGTAGAAAATGCCTAAGGCATTAAGTCCGCCCTTGTACAGTTTTTTTTTACATGTGCATAAAGTATTAATAAATAAAAAAATAAATAAATGTGTACATAATAGTTGGTATGATATAACATCGAATCAATTGTGGACCCTGTCGGGCACTGCAAAGTTATAAAAGTACTTAACCGTTATGTAGCTTATACAACAGAATAACATACAGGCAAAAATTAAGTCAAGATAATATTTGAGTTGTTTCAATAAATCCTTAATTAATTAAAACTCTATGTACCTGATATGAAATGAAGAACTGATTTTTAGAAACGACGGTAAAGCCTCCAATTATTCAATTGTTAACCCTTTTTTCTTCTGGGTCTCTTGCTAAGGTGGATATTACTCACCTATAGCTTCGAGATTTGGACTTATTTTACAATCAACAAATTTTACCATGAAACCAACACCAAAATCGAGAAAAAATCTATTGGTATTTTGGTTTGGAGGTTCGTATTATTATTTTATTGCAACTTGACTGATTTTCATATTTTTGATAACGGTCCCATTCTGATCCCACTCTATAGCTGCCAAAAATACGTCTAATTTCACTCTATTTTTGTAATTATATTGACATTGATTGGAACGAACTTGAGAAGGCTTAAAATTAACAAAATCGAGACGCAATTATTCATCTCTCTCATCTTCTAATGTCAACAACTTGTCACTGATTTAGTGAAAACAGATGTATTTTTAACAGATCAAGACTTAAATTAGGATCTGAACGTTTTTAATACGGAAATTGCCCCTACGATCGCAATTACACTTTTTAACGCTTTTAATTACAGGAATTAGCTTTCTGTTCAAACAAAGATCCAAAGCACAATTAACTCTTTTACAACCAAATTCCATCATAAGCAATCACAGATGCGTTATCGACGTAAGCACAGAACATGGGTGGTCGCTGAGCAAACTTTGCTTAACCTTTTATACCACTAAATGATGGGGAGCTACCCGAACTACCCGTGTTAGTAACGCAGTCGGTCTGCTAAATAGATAACAAGTTAGGGATGTCGGTAAGTGGTTGTTTACTATGGTTAAGTTAGGGGTGTATGTTTAAATTATAAAAAAAAGGAAATAGTATTTAAAAATACATGAAAGCATGTCTTTTGTTCGGGCATAAAACCTATTTAGCCTACCTAAGTTAAGTAGTTTGCAACGTTTTCATAACTGACATGTTCTATTTTAAAAATTTCATGTTGTACATTTTTCGTGACAGTATTTTTTTTATTTCTTTTCTGCGTTGCTTTTCAATTAAACCCATGAAAATAAAGGTGAAGGGAGGAGAAAACAAATTAAGCTTTCTTCCCATAGCCAAGCTAAGGATTGACAATTCACTTCACCTAACCTTTCGCGAAGATATTTTTACTGAATAGGTACATAGACCGGCTCTTGCACGATATATATTGCCTTCCCAGTATGAGTTTTCTTAAAGCTATCAATAACATCATTAAATAACCCAAAAGCCTCTAATGAAAGAACAGTGCTATCGAACTTTCCCCCACATTATGTTATTGTTCAGCGTCGAATCATTAGCCTCACTCGACGCTCGGCTCAGGTGATAATCATTTATAATGTGCGCGAGAGTTGTGACGTGTGTGTTCGTGAAATATTGGTGGGATTGTGTTGGTTTCCAAGGAACGACGAGGTTTTTTTACCCAACCATAACATCATGCCAATATTCTCCGAAACTTTGGGCAATGCTGCACCAATCGAGCTTCATGAAATCGGTTTGAGCTACACGATGACTGAAGCTTGCATGCCATCTGTCGGTATAGGTCAACTTAAAGCTGAATTGATTCTTTCTTCCGAAATCTAAACACCTAAGTGACTGCCTTGTTGGAGTAATGGTCGCTGGTGCTGCTTTTAAGCATAAGGTCCTGGCCCCTGGGTTAGTTCGCAGTAATTCAGTTTACATACAAACATACATAAACTCACGCCTTTTTCCCATGGGGGTCGGCAGAAACTACAGAGCGCCATATGCTACGATTCTTACATACTACTTTTGCTTCGTTTACATTCATACATGTTGTCATACACACACGGTGGTTGCGAGTACTACGCACATGACCTTTCTGAAGAACCTCAGCAATAAGGTCTATGTATGTCCTTCTAGGGCGTCCCCTCCCGGCGGCGTTCTCACTTACATCTGCCATTCTGCTGACATTTTTTAGTAGCAGATAAAAGCTCGGTGTTTAGGTTAGTGCCTTGTTGATTTAAATAAGCTCGCCCCTATTACATGGGAGGAAACAAGAAACAAAATAACTAGCGAAATGTCTGTGCGTAGTTAACCCTTCAGGGATAATAGGCATGGTGATGATGTTATGTCTTTCCGTAACTTATTCTTCAATGTAAACACACCTCCAATACGTACACTTGTCGATTTTTCCGCGTCAATGTTATTAATGCCCAATGTCGTCACGTGACGCACGTATGACGCCATGTATTAGCGTTTATCAGCACACGCTGCGACGCCGCTTGACGCTAATGTGCGTCGTTGATGACGGATATACGCGTAACGCCTAATCTTAATGGTTTTCTGAATAAATAAAATTTGGGAAAATCTGACGCAGACGGCGGTAATAATGGTGCTATTTTTCTCGATTTTTTTACCGTTAATTTTGTTGACTTTGGTTTAGTGGTTTTGCACATATTCTGTAAGTTACATTTTCAGACCTGTCTACTAATAATTGTAATTAATATTATTTCTCTTCTCTTCCTCCACCTGGCGTTAATCCCGGCTATTGCCAGGGTCCGCCTTCCGACTGAGCTTCTTCCGCTTTGCCCGATCTTCAACATCCTTTTCAGTCAGGCCATTGGCTCTCACGTCAGACTTGACGATGTTCTGCTAGCGTTTGCGTGGACGACCACGAACCTAGGTTCCCCAAGGACAGCCATACATGCATCTCCGACCAACGTACTGAGATGGTTACCCTTTCGGCATGGGCACGCCAGCGCAATTTGTGTACCTGCTATTTATTACTTCTGTTTTCCTTGTTGCTGTGCGCTTGTGTCTGTGCTGAATAGATATTTTTCTATTCTATTCTATTCTTTTCTACTCGATAGGGCGGCGCATGATGTGGCCACACCATCGCAGACGACACTCTTGCAGTTTTTCACCCACGTCATGGACACCAAGACTAGGTACCTACCTCGCAAGAATGAGTTGCGTAATTAATACTATTTCTGATTCCACTTAAAGTCTAGTCCGGGATATTTTTAATGATATTTTTTAAAAGAAAATTTTATTGAAGAACACCAAAAAGAAGTAATGAGATATATTTCGTATCTATACCTACACCCCAATCCCTATTAAAACGCAGCAAGTTAACGTTAATAACTTTTACTACCACTATTAAACCAAAAACGTATGAATTTCATTAAAAGACACACGCTCCCATCCCTCGCGATTCCTTTGGGATTAGCTATCATAACCTAATCTCTATCCCAAACAACCATATTGACATTTCACACAAGGGATTACCGCATACCACATTACATCACTATTAAGCTATAACCACACCCGCACACACACACGCACACGCACACACCCTCACTTACATAACACACACCCTCACATTTATGTGTACGGTCACAATCTATAAGTTATTTAAACCATTTTTTACTGTGAGAACTTTAAACAATTCGAATCCACGGCTTACGCTTGTAATCCTACACATTAGATTTTTTATTAATAGTGGCCGGTTAAAGCCGAACGGATAATGTTAATAATAACCGGTGGACGCCATAATGGGTTTTATTGTTAATATTATTAATTTAGTCATGAATAATTCAGTGTGGGGAGAACCATTCGATCCCTTGTAATAAGTAGCATGATTAATTTATTGGGTTTTAGGCGTTTTTAATATTTTTCTAAATCGATTCTTTTATTGAAACTAGTTTTAGTTATATTTTATGTTCGGTCTATAATGTATGAGGCGTAAAATTTTCATTACTGGATTAGCAGAATTAGTTATTAGAAGTTGTTAATGTTAATACTGTTCGGTTGTGAAATCGGTTCAAGATTCCGATTTGGATTAAAGTTATTAATTATGTTTAGATAATCTAATCTTCTAGAAAGATGAAAAAAATATACATCTTTTCATAGCATTTGAAATAACACGAATTCGTTTGGCATTTGATTGGCATAAATCACAATACAAACACTACAATATTTTTGCAAATTCAAGTACCAAATGGTTGATATTACTGATTATTAAATATTTGTATATTATTTTATTAACATGAGTTTCTATATTCGACTGGCATGTTGGTCTAGTAGTTAGTGACCCTGATTGCTAAGCCGGAGGTCGTGCATTCGATTCCCACCCAGGACAAATATTTGTGAGATGAGCAATATTGAGCACTATCATTTCTCCTGTGTCTGGGTGTAATTTCCCATACATAATATGTATGTATTTAGAAATATATAAGTATGTTTATCACTTGTTTAGTACCAGCAACACAAGCTCTGCTTAGCTTGGGACTAGAAGGCGTTGTGTGGAAGTTGTGCAATTTTTGTTTGTTTTATTTTCCATCCTTAACTTGTTCACATAAATACTTACTGCGTAAATTCACACATTTACATCCAGTTTTAGTGTGTGTATGTATGTAGAATTATGTGTGTCTGATGAGTTTACAAACCACAATATAAATAATGGCAAGAAGTAAGTAGATCTTTCTATTATTGGCATTTAATTAGCTGTCGATTAGTGGGCGAAATTCAACTGTTTTAGATTTCTGCACTCTATTCTTTATTAAATAACTATCTAAGAGCTGCAATTACCAGGCGCAGACAAGGCTGATTTTTGCAAAAAATGGGACAAATATCATCAAAAGTAGGCGAAATTTGACTATAAAAGGACCCGATTTTTTCTTTTAGCGTATAAATATAGAGAAGGACTAGCAACCCCGCCAAACTTTGTTCCGACTGTGAATCGATTTATTAGTTTTATTTAATTTTTATTACATTGCGATCTATTCTCAGACCTACTGAATATTATGCACATGAAATTTCATAAGAATCTGTCAAGTCATTTCGGATGATGATAACAAAAACTGTGATGTGAGAATTTTATATATTAGATATGTCTCTATGTATGTAACATTTTCCCACATTTCCACCAAAACACACAGACATCTAATCCAACAAAACAATCCGAACAATTTAGTTTTTGATCACGATTTAAGGGCGCGTCAGACGATGACGGATCGCTTTATCCGGCAAAAGTTAATTTCCTTTCTCACACCAACTAATTCAATCCCTCCGGTCCACAATGGAGCATATTTGCTTATCTTTAATTGATTCACTCTAACCCCTCGGTCGTGATAAGGATTAGCTCTATTCACGCTGACTTTTACAAGGGTAGCTCGCCCTTAACGAGGGATGTGACAAAGAGTAGATGTGTGGATTTGTAGAAAGCTGGGGATCGAGTTTTCTGCCTATTATTGGCGTTACTCGTAGAGGATCACACAATGTCTTCCTCTAGAAAAATATAGTATTTTACATTGTGCCTTTTGTAAAGTAAAAAGTTCCTCGAATAGCATTTGTTTTGTTTTCACAAGCATCGATCTTTGATTGAAAATATTATCGTCAGTTTAAAAATCGATTATTCCGAACGATTCACACTGTTACTGCTACTCGACAGGACAACTGTTTTGTTTATTCCTAACACCATAATATTCGATTGTGAAATAATAAAAGCTGTCCCATCGAGTAACAGTGTGACTGGTTGGGAAAATTTTGACCAACTTGTTAAAAATCGTTACAAAAATTAAATTGCGAAAAGAGCTCATGTTTTAATCAGCCGTCATAAACTACAGAGTTTAAAACAAATATTAATGAGCATTGATAGGCACAAAACTAACCCTGTCCCTTCTGCATGCACTAACCCCAACTGCTCACACGATTACCTACATCGGATTTCATAATCGGCGCGTGTCGCGTATTATCGGGCGACGTCGTGCGACTTCGGGCGACGTCGTGTGACGTCGGGCGGTAATGCGATACTCGTGAATTACAACAGTTTATCGTGGTGAATCTGAGATGTTTGCACAGGGGAAATGTAATGGTTTTATGGATTTAGCTAAATTGTTCGATGTGTTAGCCTTATTGTTGTAGCTGTCGTTTTTAATTAAAAATGTATCATTGTGTTGGGGGTGGAGGGTTATTACGGTTGTATTTTGTGGTTTTTATTGCTTGAATTGTTATTCTTTACATCAAAAATATCTGTGTGGCTTAAGGATTTTTTTATTTCCCGAAATGGAATACTATACATTCATAAATGCGCATCGCAAAGCATGTTAAGCCGTTGATCTCGGCTGTCATTTCTTTGACAGCCATTACGAGTAGTCAGAACCACGAAAGTCTGACGGCTAATCTAACTAAGGGATATGGCGTTACCCAATCACTGAGTTATGGAGGTCAAATACAAGCAGGTAGTCGCTACATTTCAAACACTGGTATTTAGCCCTCAATATAGTTGTTAATAGGCTTGGCAGGTGATGATGCACGGGTACATTAATTTATTAAAATCTAAACCATTCTGCGCTTGACGTCGTTTAGCACTGAGAAACCTTTTCAAGTACCAATTTCAAAGCTTAATAATAAAGTTCATTTACGTGGTTTCATATAACCAACACTACACAATACCTACATCAGATTTAGTTAACGGCAAAAAACACTGAATTGTAATCCCCCGAACGCCCAAAAGAATAACCATTTAATAAACCCGTCAGTCGAACGTTTTCAATAACGCTACGATTAAAAAAAAAAGTGCACAAGTCAGCCGGGCGGACACATGATATGCGTACACGTGGAAATTGGAAAAATCCATGGAAATCCGGCTTTCGCTGGACACCCTATTTTCTAGGAGTGTCGGGCTTTTTTGGCGGCGCCAAATTTTAAATGATGTTGTGATGATATTTTATTTATACATTGTACCTATACATAGGTTGAAACTAGAGAGCGCCATCTGCTACGATTCTTATTATGCATTTCAAATGAGAATAGGAATGACTTTGCGCCATGTTGTGACGTCAATGCTGTCAACTCGAATAAATTGGGTAAGATCAGCAAAACAAGATTTTTTCTAAATATATTTTTTTTACGAATCACGAACGAATAATTTTCTAAATTGTACTGTCAAAGTATTTGTCTACGTTGGAGATAATCTCTCGAGCCCTCCCATGCAAAACAGTGCCTCGTTCACACATTTTCGAGCAGTCAGGGAGATGAAAACAAAAACAAATATCAACAACAACAACAAACAACAGTGTAACAAGCAGAATTAATAAATAAAATGAAAGCACTCCACAGCAATAATTAATTTAAGACGTTTTTTTTTATTTTGAATAACTGCGACTCAGGAAACCAAAAAATAGAAAATATTTTTTTATAATACACGATTACGGTTTCGTTGCAGGCCGTACTTTTCAAGCGACATTTGACAGATAGAGGTCATTGACGTTCCTATTCTCATTTGAAACGCATAGTACAGACGCCAGCACGTCAAGTTACCACAATATGTCAAATTTCTTTGATCGTTTTTCAACTTAATATCAAACAGAATAAGGTTCATATTCAATTGGGAAAGTTTGACACATTGGGTTAACTTGATGTGCTGGCGTCTGTACATACTTCTTTTGCTTCGTTTACATTCATACATGTTGTCGTGTTGTTGTTGTTGATGCATTTAGTTGTTGTAAATAAAAATAAATTTGATCTTGTAAACCATCTATCTTTATGTCATATTGTCCTCGTGTGACGGTATATAGGTAGAGCATATATGTATATGAGGCACGAGGCGCTTTCCAAAGTCAATTTTATGTAGTACTTAACACAAAATTTGCTATTTATTTTATATTTTTTACACACAAATGTATAAAGTGGACTTAAAGATATAGGCCAATTTCTACAATTTAACCTTTAATAATATAATAGATAACTTTGAAATGATACTAATCACGCAACCTTCTGGTTGTCTGATTATCTATGTGTTGTTATTTATTAATTTATTATGGTTAGGCTTCTTTACAATGAGTACACTGTTAATTGTTCGCCAAAAAATGCAGAAAACAGTGAGGGAATTAAAGCTACCTTGTTAAACATTTGCTTTTAAAATAATTAACTACAAAAATGCGTAGCAATAATCTTGGAGAGTTGATTTTGTTCACCCAATACTTATATATAAGTCCGTGTTGCTGGGGAATTTGTTCTGCCACTTCTACTTTCTAGCTAAAACACTAGAAAGTAGAGCATGATTGTCGTTAGTAATTTTGCCGTTCTAAAACTGCTGATCCTAGTTTGAGTAGATGACTTTTGTTGTTGATTTTATAGTTTCCTATCATGAAAAGACACTAAATAAATTAATCTGCTCACAATACTTGTCAGAATAAAACCTACGCCCATAGTTTCTAGCCAAGTGACCAACATAGCCCACCAGTCGCCCCATCATGGCCCACTACACACCATTACAATTGAGTCCATAAACCACCACATACACCCATAACGTTGACGACATAGCCCACCAAAATGCTAGGGGGACAAAACTGCAGGAAATTGGATTTTTTATCGTGTCCCGACAAAGAGTTGCAATGGGCTCGTTCGAACGACGCGACCGTTGACAATTTTTGATGACATTTTTAACGATAACGTGAGTTTTAAAAGTTTTTGTAATTGAAGTTTTGACAATTACCTGCTAGCTACTTTTCCTTGTAATGTATAGACCGCTTGGCAGTTTTTTTGCCGAGGTACTGAACGGCTGACGTTAGTTTGGTGAGCGATTGGTTTCGGCGCTCCGTGTCACGGGTTTGATCTCTGCATGGTACAATTATTTCTTGGCCTGGCTATTTGTATTCGCCAGCAAATCATGCTACCAAATTTTCAAACAGTATTTTTTTACCAATTGAACGTGAACCTTATTCTGTTTGTTATAAAGTTGAAAAACTATAAAAGAAATTTGATACAATGGGGTAGCTTGATGTTCTGGCCTTTGTACCTAAGTTTATAATGTGACCAAAAGTTGTTAAAATGTTGTTAAAAAAATTACACTTATCTACGATACAGGAGAAATTCTTATTGAGGAGTGTGACTGCGTTCAGCGGATTGGCAACATTAGCTGTTTGTTTTTTTTTGTTTCTCCACAGTTAAAATCCAAATAGCCAGACTGCTGAACTACCTTGAAGATGCGTTTCTTTAATCATCGGCTGAGAGTGAAAACCCACTAAATCAGTTTAACTGATTTGGCATATTGTGTTTTAACTATTTCATTTTAGAATGCAATATCCCAAAACAACTTAATGAGATTTAGGAGGTTTTCACTGTAATACGATTGCTTATAGTAGAAGAGTCGGATCACGATAGACTTGTGTCTGATTTTTCTGATTAGCCTTTTCCACCTCCTTGACCTCCCAAAAACTATTTATTTATATTTATAAGTGCGTAATGAAATTTTAATTTAGTACCTAAAAGTAAAGTCACCGAGCATTTCCTAACCTCAAGGTAGAAATGCTTAAGAAGTTAATTTTCTAACAAGTAATGATTACTGAGAAGAACCATTTTCTAGGTTAATGGCTTATTTAATTCCTCCAAACAAGTCGTAAACGTCAATTATATAATCATTGGTGCAATAACTAATGTGACATTAGATAAATGTAACATGCTCACAATCAGTTTTGATGTTCTAAGTTTTATTATGCAATTATTCGGTTTAATTAGTTTGTTGATGTTATACGAATGTCAGAGGTTTGTTATCCCTGGTATTGAAACATTGGCCATTGAAGCAGTACCTACATAATAGGTGCAAAAATCATCAACTCTAAGCATTTCAGATCGTGAAAATTAAATTATCCGAATAAATATAGCACCTCCTAGTCCTCCAAAGTGTTTATGCCATCTTTGAGCACGGAATTGACTTCACTGGCTGATCCAGAAACATTTCTCAGGCAAGCTGGTTTCCTCACGATGCTTTCTTTCACCGTTTTCAAAGCACTAGCTCCTGTTCTAAGCTCTGCGTAAGTGGTTAGTGCTGCAGCAGGTTGGTGCGTGCGGGTCGCACCCACAGCAGCGGCGGCCGTCGCCGTCGCCCCACGTACTCATCAGGTACACACAAGCAAACGCTCCGTAGAACGCCCGGGTTGTGTATTTTGCCACGCAACACTCTATATAAGTAAGACGTGAGCGCTACTTCCCTTCTTACTTCGTGTTTATAATATCCTACCATGCCAAGTACAAAAAGTGTAGGATTCTAGAGTGGATATCCTGCAGGCCTAGCCAAGTTACAAATTCTATTTCTATCATCGTAATCGATTGACGACAATAGAAAGAAAATGGCGGATATGGAATCATCTGTTTGTCAACTGTCAAGTGTGATGTTGTTGATTTTCTTGGATTTTGAAATAAAGTTTTAAAATGCATACTTTAAATATGTTGTGGTGCGCTCATAACGAAGAAGTGCTGTTAAGACGCTGGAGAAGAGAACTATATCGGCAGTGCGTGGAAACTATAGAAGAAATGTCGGACACTTTGTTTATCCAGCAATTTCGATTAAATAAAGCAAAGAGATTTAGGTATTGAATGTCTTTGAAATAAAGAGACTTTCGAAGCCTTAGTTCAAGACCTACGAGGGAAAACTTCTTTGAAAGGGTCCAACGAGATTCCATTGGAAGTCAAGGTAATTAAGTTCATAATGTGCATACATTTATTACATTATTTATCATTTGATTTATTTTTTGTTTGTCTTCGATCAGGTGTTGTGCGCTCTTAGTTTCTTGGCCACAGGATCTTATCAACGAATTGTTGGTATCACTCACCACCTTACTCAACGCACAACTAGTCGCTGCATCAGACAAGTTGTTCATGCATTGAATCACCAAAATATCATGGCGAAATAGATTGTCTTTCCGAGTACAAGACAAGACCGAGGACTAATAATAAATTTGAATAAAAGACTAGTGATTTTGATTCTGTTCAGGTAGGTATAATAGTATTAAAACATTCCTTAATTTCAGTTTTATTTTACAGATTTGTGACAGTTATCTTTATATTATTATCAATGTGAATGCAAAGTTTGGTGGAGCTACACATGATTCACGTGGTCATCGAGTAGAGTTGAATCATATATGCGTGAACTTCATCAAAATAAAGAACGAGTATGGTTATTAGGTAAATGTTTACGAAATCATAAAAATCAAGTTAATTAGTAGGAATGTCTGTTTGTTTCTTCTACATAAATAAATATTTCAGGTGACTCTGGGTATCCGCAACGCCCTTGGCTAATGACTCTCATCCTCAAAGCAGTTCAAGGTTCCAGAGAAGAACAATATAATTACTCAAAAGCATGTGCAAGCGCGTAACAGCATTGAGCACTGTTTTGGATTACTGAAAGCTCGGTGGAGTTGTTTGTAATTAGCAAAATAACATTACCACCACCACAACCAGTTCCAACTTTGCATGAAGATGGACATAACATAAGCATGCAAACATCCACCGCCATTTCTAGAGGTAGCCAAAATGAGCTAATTTAAGGCAGAGCCATGCTGAATTGTTTATTGCATCGGCTACGATAAAAAAACAGTGATTGGGTAATCTTATGTAGGTATTATTACTCTAAGCGAAATATTTGGATCCTTTTTCAAGAAAATTGCGCTCAAGGAAGAGTGTGTGATAGTTTATGGGGAGGAGAAGTGTAGAAACCTAATATTTTTATAGGTTTATGTTAGAAATACATTCAATTTAAATTAAATTAAACTCATTGCTTACGTACATTTTAGACGTTTAGCAATTCTGCCAACATCAAGTTTATAACGTAACCATAGTGATCAACCCTTCGAAAATAAACAAAAAATTACAGCATTTTAGTGAAATACAATTCTGTAAGTTGTCATTGTCATGCAAAAGCAAAGCAAAGTTGTAATTTTCTAATAAATTTAAAAAAGTTTAGCTATATGAGGTTCTACCTATACTCATATATTTATACACTAATGTAATACGGTCTACTTTCGACCACATGTAAACTTGTCTGTTCGGTTCTTTTTTTGTTTTCTATCATCTTTTTATACCATGGTTTAATTAAATAAACATTATTCTATTCTATGTACCTATATTGACCAACCATAAAAATTAAACACATAACTATGTTTCAAATGTTGTTTGTTTATTTACTATAAACCAAATTAATAATTTAAATCATATTTTAATCAACATGTTGTATGTTGATTTAAATATGATTTACATCCCCAGGTAGTATATCGGTTGAAGGTAGGGAAGTTGTAGATCGCAACTGGGGTAAAATTTCTACCAAACTATCTGATACCCCAGCCAAACGATACATAAATAAATAAATAAATAAGTAAATACTATCGTTTTACGTTATACGTAAAACGATAGTAAAGGGAAGATTTGCCTTAATTCCAAATTAATTTCGACGCTAAAATAACAAATTCAAATCGTATACTAGTTTCACCAGCGTACGAAGTATACAGCCGCATTTTTACATTGCGCTCGCCATAGACAATGTTTTTTTCTATCTTCGCTATGAAATGAGCGATTGACGCAGTGTGTCAACTTGGCAACCAACGCCAATGTTTCTCTTTCTATTATCGCCCTAACGAGTAGAATTTGTAATATGACTTAAAATGTGACAGTTGATAAACAGCTGATCCCATATACGCCATTTTCTTTCTATCATAGAAATAGAATAGAAATAGAATTTGTAACTTGACTAGGCCTGCTGGGTACATGGAGTGTACCCAGGATATCCACTCTTGTATCGTACTGTTTTAAGTATACGAACCGTATAAATTGTTGTAGATACTGTGTTGTGGCATAGCATAATTGCTCTTTTCAGCTGTTAAGGAGGCTTTTAATTAGCAAAGTTGGAGTTGTTACTTTAATGTAAAAAAAAAAAAAAAAATATAGCATCATGCCTAGACTGGTTTTTTTCAACTATATTGAGGTCAACTTCCAGTCTAACCGTATGCAGCTAGATACTAGGGTTCACATTGAGCGACCGCCTATCGGGCCTCTACAACCCAGTGACTTGATAACACGATACCTATTGGTTAGACAGGTTAGAATAGATGAAAAAGAATACCTTTCCAAAATATAGGATTGTAGCCAAACATAGTTATGCAGAATTGGCGGAGGCGCCGCAAGTAACATTAAAATATTAGATTAGAAATCAATGCTTTAACGTTACTTTCAAGAGGCAACATGTAGTTTACATTTAAGTATGATATGTGGAAAAGGTAGTTACGTGGGAAAAGCTTGTAGTAATGTAAAGCGACATTTGTAATTACATTTAAATTCAAACAAAACACAGACAGTGAAATCATTTAGTTATCATTTATTGCTAGCGTTCTAGTGTTCAGAAAACTATCTCATGTATTGTATCTATACTTAATAATATTACAAAGAGATAAAATTTGTTTGTAAGTTTATATGTAGTGGGTAAACTTCGGAACGAATGATCCAATTTTAAAAATTATTGCACTGGTGGAAAGCTACACTATTCCCGGATGACATAGGCTACTTTTTATCCCTGTAATCCCACGGGAACGGGAACTACGCGGGTGAAACCGTGTGACGTCTGCTTGTCATAAATATACTTACTTACCTACACACCTATAAAATAACAATGCGATGTCTAAGATAGTCCATGTCCTTATGAACATTCATAGCGATTCTCCGTTTACAAAAATCTATTTTAATTTAATTAACCTATGCAAGACAACTACACCTTAAACATATCAGGGACCCGACCCTAAATTCATGAAGTAATCACAAATTTGAACTTTTCCCAGAGCTTATAGTAATGCAAAGCGCAATATTTTTAACCGACTTCAAAAAAAGGAGGAGGTTCTCAATTCGGTTGTACATTTTTTTTTAGGGTTTGTTACCTTTACTTTTGTAATTTTAATTTGAATGTCTGTTAGTACCTAATCATTTAAAAGTGTAATCTATACTAATATTATAAAGAGGTAAAGTCATAAGTTTGTAAGTTTGTATGTAGGGGGAAATCTTCGGAACTCATGATCCAATTTTAAAAATTATTGTACTGGTGGAAAGCTACACTATTCCCGGTGGACATAGGCTACTTTTTATCCCCGTATTCCCACGGGAACGGAAACTACGCGGGTGAAACTTCGTGACGTCTGCTATTTACAATATGCAGTGATTTATCAACATTTATCTTCCTAATACAGGACACCTATCCTGTCTATCTGTTTATATCTTGTCGTCAGCTAGTATTAAATAATTTTGCATGCCGTAAGGCAAAATGTATTAGGACACTGAAAAAAACTACCATCATATTGTATATCTGCATTATTGGCAAATAAATGATTTGATTGATTGATTAATTGATTGATTGATTGATACTCCATCATTTATGGACCGATTTTCAAAATAATTTTTTTTTAGTAGCAGATTGGTCCCATTTGTATCAAAACTCATATTTGATGAGGGAACCTCGAGGAATTGAGGGAACTACTCAAAAAATGTAGGTAAACACATACCGATTTTTACATTTTTAGTAACAAATCAAGCATTTTCATTTAGAAAGAATCATTTTGTTAAGAAAAACTGATGAAGAAGACGGGCAACGGAAATCTTTAACGCATAACAGCAAATTATTCGCGATTGCTACAGTCGGATGTCTATGCAGAGTTTTTGTATTTCCATAATATAACATTACGCCTGTCTACTTTAAAAAGGGCCCGGCAGAGATGTACAGATTAATGTTTAGAAAGAACTTCTTTAGCAATTTTTAACCGATTTCAATGATTCTTTCAAGGTTTGAAAGACTTTCTTTACATACGAAGAATCTAAAAATTGCAAAATAAAAACTTTTTTCCAAAGACAACAGAGTAGATTATAAACTCGGGCTATAACGTACGTTACAACATTCTATCTGCTTACAACTGACAATAAAGGTTTAACAAATAAATCTTAAAACTTAGTAGGTACTTGAAAAAGCAATAAGACCAAATACCAAGAAACCGCGAAAGCTTCACAAACAAAGCTAAAAGTCGTGTCTGTGGCGCCATCTATCTGCGGAAGGGGGCGGCTCGTAAATTGTCACATGCGGCGCTGCGCGGGCGCCGGCTGTGACGCCGGAAGCTGCGGCGGGTTTGATCGGTAGGACTTGTGTTGTAATTTAGGGTTTAGGATTTGGTAAGGTGAATATAGTACGTAAATATAACAGGTATCTTAATGTTATAAGGATATTCTCAGCCCATTAAGGAGTTATTGTATGTGTTAATAGACAAACACTTTGTCTAGTTCGATTTTAAGAATTGATTTCTCTAAAATAATTTATAATATTCATTTGCAAGAGAAATGTAAATACAAATATATTGTTTAGTGTTGTAGACTGCTCCGTTGGTTTAGTGACTTCCTAGTTCGATCAGCAGAATTTCCCAGTAGCAGCCCGGAGTCTAGATTGATGCCCGATTGATGGCAATAGTCTCACCCCCTATTATATGGGACTGAAACATAACTGGCGAAATGTGGGTGTAGGTACTACCAGGTACACCTTGGCCTAGCGCTTCGAGGATTACTGGCGTGATGTTATGTTATGTTGTTAGTGTTTCTGGTTTCGTTCCAGAGTAAAACTTGCTCATAATAAATTGCGTCTTAATTGCTTCTTATTAATTGTCTAACACTGCGACCATCGACGCGACGGTTATAAGCGGAACGAGACAGAGTTATTTTGTTAATAATCTTTTAGTCATTCTTTAAATTTATATTTTGAAAGCTTTTTCTGAAAACTATGATTTATAGTTAACAGCAGCAGTAACCTACTGAATGAGTCTTCAACTTAGTAGTTACCTTCTTTTCTAAGGTATTTAAGTGCGAGGCATACCCGATGGGATTACACTGTCTGTAATTATAGTCAAACAAATCACAGATAGCTCAATAATTTAAGTACTTCATAGCCACCGTTCTAGTGTTGAGAAAATCCATCTCTCTAATCATTGAAAAACTAACTTACGCCTACACAAGAACAATTCGATGTCTAGGATACTCCATGCCCATTTGAACATACATAGCGATTCTCCCTTTACAAACATCAATTTTAATTAACCCATACGAGACAACTACACCCAAAACATGTCAGGAACTATTAACAGTCCCTAAAATTCCTGATGTAATCACAAATATGTGGTCACCGTTATCTGTACAGAGTCAACTGTCGTGAAGAATGTCTCCCCTTGTGTCGAACGCGTTACGTGGTCACCCTACCGTACAGGAATTATCTCTTTTGGCAGCGGGAGGCGGAAACATCCTAGTTACGTTACCGTGTCCTAGTGGAGGAATGTTAGGCTTACTTGATTGTGCTTAGTGCGTTAAATTATGAGGTAGGTACCTAATGTGTTCCTTTAATATGCATCTCAGTGTCAAAGAAATTGTATCATGTATTAATAACTCAAACCTCCTACCACGAGACTAGGCAGAAACTAAGGATCGTAACCTACAACGTTACTTACATAGATACAGTCTAAGATATCGTCTATTTTCAAAACGTCTTCTTGGATTGTCATCTAAAATCTGTAGTAAACTTCCTACTCAAATGAAAAAATGAGATAATACTGATTTTTATTGCAGCATTATTACTATTGTTTTATTATTGAAATTGACTTTATTACTAAATGTATTGCTTAAATATTGAGTGCCATGTTGTAACAGTCTTTTAAATTAATACCTACCCAAAGGCGGGTTACAGATGTACTTTACTACATAAACATCCTATTTTAACTGCCATTTTCAAAATAAAATTAATTTTTATTACAAAAAAAAGTTTGGTAGTCGTAATAGGTTATTGATGATAACTTAGTGTCTCGTTAAATATATGCACATTAATAAATTGCATCAGGGTTGCTAATCTAAAACCAGGATCTTCACTTGAACCAACTTGCTGTCTGGATTTGTGCCTCCTATCCACAAGACTTAAAATTTTTACCATCAACGTTTGGGTGGTAATATTGGTACTCACACTTCGTAAAAAATGGCCGTGTTGTTACTACAACTTTTTCCGTCAGATTCAACGTTATGTACCTTTAGTACAGGATATTTTCCGACAATACTCTTTACCCTAAACCTCAGTTAAGAAAATACCCAAAACGTCATTCCCCACAATACGCATCACCCCTCTATGCAAACATCTTTAAACGGTCTAAGTAAGTGATAATAATTCTTACCCTGGGCGTCACTTCCCGTCCCCTGCACCGTCAGGGTATAAATACATGCAGGGGAGATGCAGCTATCTGCTTACTGCCCCATAAACTTTAATGTGACAGTTATTTAAACTTAGATAAATATTGGGAGATAACTGGGGGTTAAAGATGATGGTGGATTAAGGGGGAATTGTGATGGTGAAGCGGTTTAGTTTTTTTCTTTTTGGCGTGTGACGATTATTAATAGAAGTAGGGATGTTAACTTTTATATTAGGTTACATTATTGTAGGCATGTTATTGTTGTTAAGCGTTAGCCACTGGAAGAAAAATCAGTGGTGAATGGTGATCAAATGATAGGTAGGTATTGGGTTCCACTGTTTTTCATAGAAATAAATTCATATGTCTATAGTTCGAACCCAAGCTGGTAACTGGCAACTTAATTCTATAATTTAGTTTCAAAGTACTTATATCGAAGGTTTGCATTTTTGCTTTGGATTTGTTTTTGCTTTGTTTGGTGTGAAGGCACTTAACTAACATTTATATTAATTGATAAATTCAGGTTTCTTCCCGTTACTTTTCTTTACAGATTTTAGGAATAATAAAAAACACATTAGGTATTACTTCTTCGTATTTAAACTTTCAATATAATACCTATACGAAAAGTTCCTAACCATCACGACATTTGAAAATTACTTTATTGGTAGTACCACCAAAAATATGTTCAAGCTCTACAAAGACTACATCAATTTAAGAAATATTAATTACAAGTCCAACAACAAATTATCTCTATGCAAATAACTTCCTAAGTCCGCCAACTTAAAAAGCAAAGGTTAGCTTTTTATCGGATACAAATACATTACAATAAAAACGATTACATTTACAATGTCGACCATGCTATCTGTGACGGCCGAGATAACACCACTTTTAGCATTTGCAAAGAAAAAAATACAAAATAATAAAAATTGTTGACACGATATGCTGGCTTACACATCTGCTGATACAATTTTTACTATAAAATAGCATATAACAAATATTTCAGGTAAAGAAAATAATCATTTTTTGAGTTAATTGTGTTCAACTTTTTTTATTTGTAGTAAAAAAACAGACAGTGTAATCAGAATCTTGTGTAACTCTCTTCTATACTTCAGTAACTTTTAAAATATACGTCTACGTATATCTACTTCAAGAATCACTGGGTTTACTGATAAAATAAACCTGCAATTCATAGGAAACTTTTTGATTTTTAATCTGTACATCTTCCGAATTGTGTATTTTCTATTTACAATGAATGACAGATTGATCAATGATGTGATAAATCAACGTTGTGGTTTAAAAGAAGATATTGTTCTTAGTGACAAAAAACGAAACGAGTGTGCTTAGCTGGTTTGATCACGTCAAAAGAATGATGAAAGGCAACCAACAAAAGGTAGGTAAAAAGGCAAATTTAAGTGGAATCGGCCTGAGTGGACGTCCTAGAAGGATAAACATGGACCTTATTGGCGTGGTTCTTCAGAAAGGTCAGGTGCGTAGTAGTCGCAACCGGCGTGTGTGTATGACAACATGTATGAATGTAAACGAAGCAAAAGAAGTATGTAATAATCGTAGCAGATGGGTTTCCGTAATTTTTGCCTAAATATGTAATAGGTGCTTTAATAAAAGGCGTGAGTTTACGTACGTATGTATGTAAGTGCACGTGGAGCTTCTCAAGTTACGAGTTGAGCTCACGATTACTGACAAATGCTTGCACTGATTGATCTGGTCCCCTCATTCTGTGTGGTTCTTTCCTCAAAAGACCATCTCAGACACTAATCTGCATGGATCTTACATGATTCGACCAAGATAATGTCTGGACTTTAAAAGAGACTATGACCTCTGAGTTTCTTTCGATGTTTCTTCTCAGAGTAGTCAGGTAGTGAAACTCCGATCTTATGTACTAGTTAAAAAAAAAAGACGTGTAAAAGTGTTTGTGAAAACCAATTTACAGAAGTAAATATCATTTATCATTTACCTATCATAAGTTACAATTGCGTCAAACATCCTTGGTTGTGGTACCGGTCTACTTATTATCATAGTATGGAGACATGTTTTCTACTACAGGTAATTGACTGAAGTTACCTATGTAGAGTCATGCATGATTAAGAATCTACATACGTCTTATATAGAGGAAACACATACTTAATAAACATAGCGAATAATTAGGTACTTACAACCTGTATTGTAATTAATTTGTAACCACCACTCAATAGTTTAATAGCCTAAAACAAGATTTTGGTAAAGTAAACTTGGATTTTATAGCCTAATTGGATTTGTTATGATTTCCTGAGAACAAGATAAGAACTTGTCTCGTGTGAATTAGACTACAACATCATATAGTATGTCTTTACATAGAATACATAAATTTTGAGGTATAAAAACGCAGACCAAAGCAATGCCGGGATAAATCTAAACAAAAAAAAAATGAATATCAGAGCTTGAAATAAATTGAAATGAATAATTTCGAAATCTTTTCAGTAACAAACATCATTATCATCATTTGCCTAGCCTTTTCCTAACTAAGTTTGGGTCACTTTTCAGTTGAACTGGATGCAGCTGAATTCCAGTGTTTTACATAGAGTAGTCACTCTATGTAAAACACTGGAATTCAGATACCCCTTAGTAAAACTGCCAAAATGGCTGCCTTGGCTTAATGCTTATGGCATTAAGTCCGCCTTTGCGCGTTAGCGTGCTTGAAGTATTAAATAAATAATACATAAAACTGGTTCTGACATTTTTGGGTTTCTGACTACAAGTAACTAGTCTCAGGATTAACAAATGACAGCTGGGACCATCGGCTTACCGTGCTTTCCGAGGCCCGGAGGAATCATGCGATGTAATAAATGGTCAACCATCCACGGACCGACCTCGTCAACCGTAGCTTAACCTTCGATTGACCCGTGCGGCTGTCATAATTGAACCCTCGTTGTCATATATTTGTATATATATTACAAGATTTACCTTTTAGTTTTTCTAATACCATGTCCAAATTACTTCAATTCTTCTATTTGCCACTCAGAAAATGGGATGATGGTATCTAGGCTACATACAATCTGTAGCTTTACATACCTTATGCAAAGTAATGCATAGTAGACTTACTTTTGACGTCATTGCAACGCAGTTTACTTGCTCTTTATAATATTAAGTATACAATCAAATAAATTTAAATACAAGTAAGTAAGCCAATATTCTACTCTGTTGTCGATAAGTATGCCTTATTAGAGAAAAAACTTAACGCTACATTTCTTTGCAACTCAACCGGCACAATGCAACACCGCTTAATAAAAAATGTAACTTAACAACAATAATAATATCTTATAAAAAACAAACCAACAAGTCTACCTCACACTTCTAGGAATCACTTAATGTCCTACATTGACATGAAGAACGTACATTAATTATGTCTAATTAAAAAATAACCCGGTCTGTAGACTCGGGAAGTATTAATTGATATTGTTGGTTGTAAAATTGTTAAGTACGTATGTTTTGTTGATTTTTAATTGCAAAGAAAATTGGATACATTGTCGTAAGTGAGTATTTGTTTTAAAGGGAATATGGTATATCCAAAGTAAAGCCTAATACACGCTCTTGATATTTTCACAGTTTTTCTAATACAGAGAAGGCACGAACATATTAATCAATACGGATGCTGTAAGTTAGGGCTTCTTCTGACATACTAATAATTCCAGGTTTTCGTACACTGTTTTCATTGACCGACAGTGATGTCAAAGATAAACTTGTCCGCCTATGTACATTTGTGTGCTTGAAGTTTGAAATAAATAAATAAATAAACTTGAGAAGTACCTACTTATTGAATTTGGTGGAAAATCGGCATAACACAATTTCGGGTGGCATCCCGGATTTGAAACCAGCACCTTGTGCATGAAAGGTGAGGTCCTTAACCACTGACCCAGGACGACTGTTTATTCAAAGACGTGAAGAGTGAGATAGTCGACTCTACCATTAATCCATAATTGTCTATCTAAGTAGCCTAATTAATGTCTTAGTCTCCCATTTCTATATACGTCTGTCATCTGTCATTGCGCGCCAGACTTTTTGGTAGTAGTCAAGTTCGTACTAACCTTTATCTTTGTCTATCACGAAGACGCTAAGCATTGAATGGGACTAATCCAGAACACAGTCCGTCCGTCAGTGTATTCATACAGGCAGCTTGTTTGTAAACACTTGAAACTCAGAAATTCCCAGTTTTTCCAAGAGAAAGTTAATTAGTTCTTTACTACAGATTTTCTGACAACCAACCAATTTCCCTTTTGCCATCCCGGAAAGTAAAAATGGACAACAAAGCGAAATTGGCGCCAATTCCAAATACATCTCTATACTGTGTTCTGAGTACCTCCCGCCCATGCACATAAAGCCACCCACTCACAAAGTTATACGTTTGAACAAAGTTACAATGAGATTTAAAAGGAATAAACTAGAATGGGCAGGCTTGTTGCTCGGAGTAAATAAAAAATGATATTTTGTTTAAATCTACCGAGATTTTTAGTTATTAGCATGACATACAATAACTAAAATTCTTTGGGGTCTCGGTTTACATTCCAAAAAAAATGAGTTCCGTATCTGGATTTAGATGAGAATCCCGAAGGTGAGTCAAGGTTCACCATTGAACTGGGATATCGATGGATACACAATAGATAAGGTTCGATTTCTATATTTATTAATTATTCAAATACTCTAATACTCTCTCTCTCCCTCTCTATTGAAAAGAGTATACTTCGATGGTTTGGTCACGTAGAAAGGATGGATGAAAGGCGACTAACGAAAGGTATTTACAAGGCAGATGTAAGTGGGAACGCTGGAGAGGACGCCCTTGAAGGACATACATAGACCTTATTGGTGAGGTTCTTCAGAAAGGTCAGGTGCGTAGTCCTCGCAACCGGCGTGTGTGTATGACAACATGTATGAATGTAAACGAAGCAAAAGAAGTATGTAAGAATCGTAGCATATGGCGCTCTGTAGTTTCTGCCTACCCCCATGGGAAAAAGGCGTGAGTTTATGTATGTGTATGTATGTCAAATACTCTACTTAAACTGTACTAGGATTTAAAATAAAAAATGATAACTAACTCTGAAATATAGCGTCAAAAAACTCATCCGCAACGCTGTCCACTAGAAGTGTACAAAGACTGGCAGTATTGTCAAGTTGGACGGCAAGGCTCATCCTTTATACTTACGCAGTAAATTGAGAAATCCTAAAACCTTTAACAAAGAAAGTTTTTTGTTAATGGTTTTAAGATTTCTCTATTGGAAGAACCATCGCTGATTACAAAACCATAACTTAACATCATGATTTTCCCTGAAGACTTGAAGAGTCTATATTTAATTTTACAAAGAGGAAAGATTCGTATTTTTGTATGTATAAACTTGAAAACTACTACACTGATGTAGGGAAGCTACACTATTCTCGGGTGACAAAGGTATCTTTTTATCCTTGTATTTCCACGGGAAAATTCGCTAGCAGGTAATAAGGGAAGTCATTTGCCAGCAACCGGGCACAAATCCAGGCTAAAGAAGTGTCTAATCAACCAACACAACAACTGCGACCGACAAAGCAGTCAGCAACACAACAGTCGTCCACCTCAGCCTCCAAAAAAAAAAAAAAAAACCAAATCATTTTTATTTGTTTAACATAGGTAGTAAATAGAGTTCTTAAATTTGAGTTCATATGTCGCTATCTTATGCCAAGAGGCGTACAAAAACGGCTGCAAGCAAAATAAAAATATAACTCATGCGAGAGGTAAACATAAATTATTAGGTACGTATGTCAAAATAACTAGAAAGATGATAACAAACTATCCAACCCAAAAACAAACCGAACAAACTGTCTATCTTTTAACTAATAAACAACCCAAAACTTGGACAATTTCAATTATTCTGTGATACACGAAGCCGTCTCCTGTTCTATCATTCTAAGATGGCTACAAAGTTAGCAGTGCGCTTGTTACATCAATACAAAGAATCGTCAGTACTCGTAGCTCGTAAAGGACTTCAGTCGACGTCTGCGAACACAGATTTAACTATCTGCTGAAGCTTTCAGCTACTACAAAGAGAACGACTGGAAACTACAGCCGTGGGGACAAGTGGTTTGACATTTACATACACACTCTCTAATGAAAACCATAATAAAAACGAACTAAAAGAGCTACATATGGTGATTTAATAAGAGGCTTTATCGCTAACAGCGATTGAAAGATTTGGTTTAAGCGATTGAAAGTCAAAATTATATCGAATAATTAATTTATGCGACACAGCATTGATGCCAGAGCGTTTTACGTAAACTTAGAAATAAAGAAAGTTAGTCAGATTCTTAGGGAAATATAAATGTAACAATATAAAATAGTTTGTTGGATTTTGTTACAAACATCTAATTTTGATGTCTGTAAAACAAAATGACATAAAACTTTTTCTGTTAGGTATTTCTGAATTCTGAACACACTTATTACTTAATTCAAAGTTCATGATTATATAATAGTGTGAATTTTGAAATAAAACATTTATAAAATCAAGATCGCATATTGAAAAAGAATACGAAGTACTCGTATATTATCTGCACCTATGGATAACAATCAGCGCTAAACATTGCTTCTCAGAATTGCTACTTCGCTTTTCAAAATGGCTATTTATTAACTTACCTTAATTAAAATAATAAAATGGGTTATACATTTTATTTAAACCGCATCCGATGGTAAAGTTTAAAAATTAACATAATACTTACACCAAAAAATGTAGCAACACAATTTCAATTTATCTGAGCGAGCGGCATGAAACTGTAATAAAAGTAGGCAGTTAACTTTAACCATTTCGCAGACGCACAATGATAATACTGTAACACTTACGTATTTCAGTGTACAAGGCGTGTCCTACGACTTGGCTCGTTTTAGCATTTCACGGTAAGACATTAATTGGACGAAATAAAATCAAACGTGGTCGTTAATGACACTTGTGTGACCGACTGTACTAGCCAATAGCTTGTCGTAATGAAGTTATAAATGTTCTCTGTATATGTTATTTTGTAAGGATTTAGTTTACACTAGCGACTGTTAATGACTGGCTTGTTTATTGTAGAGAAATAGATGTCACTGTGTGATGTTGAAATAGGTAATAAAAATAATGGCAAAATGTACAGCCATATACAATACGTACGTTTTAAGTTTTGGACTAGTCAACGTTGTAGGTAAGCGGCATCATCGAACTTTTCAATTACCGACATCTTCCTTAAATTCCACCTTTAATAGCCCCTTAACTCGAATAGCAAGGTTATATTATTATAATGAAAGGTCTAACTTGACGGATTATCCTATCGAGGTTTTCTCTATGAGTTTCGTGTCATAAAGACGTTTCCTTCATAAGCAGTGCGGACAACATACGGCTGTGTAGCTCAAATTGTTTGTAGTGTCCTAGTTTGAAGCCACACCTGTTTACTTTTATTTGGTTTTTGCCTTTTTGTTTCTATTACTTATTAATGTCATGCATACCTGTTATTTGTATGGTTACTGTAATGCCTAAAATATTGTTGGTGACTGTGCTGTTGGTGTGCTTATTGTAAATAAGTAAATAAATAAATACGTAGGAAAACATAAGGAATTTAGGGGTATAAAGAAGAATGTGAACAGTTCCTAATGTACTTTAGAAAATTGAGGGTTCTCCCACTAAAAGGGCGCTGTGACTGGTGGGCTATTATAGGTCCTACCGGACGGTTGTGGTCGGGATCTTGTGCCTAATGTTTAATTGCACGGATAACTTTACCATCGCGATGTTATATGTCAGTTTTAGTTCATATGTGGTGAGATAACTATGTAAAAGTCGCTATAAGAATCACCATTTTATGACTGATGAATAAAAACTACAAAAGCGCGTCTGTTCTGCCCACTGAAGGTTGTCTTTTGGTTGAGAAAATATTGTTTCATTTTGATAGTCAATATTGTTTTTTTTTTGCAATCACCAAGTTAAGCTTTCTTGTATAGGGCATTTGCTGCTTATTGAAAATCTTTGCCAGCCTTAAACGCTTTATTGATTACATAACATTTCAACAAGGTAAATTAATTAAAATATTTCACCATGAAAACTTTGGAAACTTCGGAGTGAGAAATGCTGCAGATATTCTTACAATTGCTTTTTTTAGTACGTACTTCAAAATAATGCGCATTAAATGTTAACATACATGATATTATCATGTTAGCTACAAAAAATGTCCCTTAGAAGAAAAAAACGGAATATACTCCTAGAGTATGGTCGATTTTCAAACCGCACATGTTATATATAGTATAGTAGGCTGTAAAGCAAATGGACATAAGAAAAAAATCCGGAAAAATAGACTCCAGGGGCTCGAGTAGCTATTGCAATCGTGTCTGAATGACCGGTCATTGATCGAATATTTGACAACTTTGACAGTTTTAGTATGGGAAATGTGTCATAAGCTTGACGTTATACGTCAAAAATCGATCATTGCCGGGTCATCGAGACACGATTGCAATAGCAGACTCGACCACCTGTTATGATGGCGCCAATGCATAATATTTAAACAATTATTCAACAGCAAATTCCTTTTAGATATAAGTTTCGTTAAATTAGGATACTATGGCAGGTAAAGACAGTGACTACAGTAAAAAAAGTAGGCAAAAATTAATTAATTTATAAGTCAAAAACATAAGCATTAAACAATTAGTAATAAGCATCTAATGTAATTCAAATTCAAATCAACGACCACAAGATTCCATTTCACATTTAATCACTAAAAAACAAAGACTGGCATGTTCACAACGGTATTAACATACTATTCCTTCGATACCAACTTATTAGGAAAAACCAATTGAATTTAGATTGAAAACTAAGCCAAGCGAATGCTTTACTACAATTTTAAAAGAAAATTTCCGATTACTTTTCACGGGTACGAACGTTGTCGGTAATTACTAAAACGTAAAGAAACTCCATTAAAACGATAATATAAACGTATTGTTTAAAGTAATAAGGTAACGCTTATTTTCATACATTAGTTAAAAAATACTTTAGAGTTGAAGTCTTTCACAAATCTAATTATTCCAATTTAAAAGGTGTTTGTTAGTTAAAATACGAAACAATTTAACACCTTATTTTGAAACATTTGTATCGAATCCTTTGTGTTCTAATCGAGTTATAAATCGATACATTTTCGGCTCGACAAAGGCGACTGTCGGCTGTCATAACAAGGTAAACAATAAAGTTATATGATAATGTATTCTAACGCGTCCGATACGCGATAAAATTCGTGAGCGAGTTGTCACACCTCCCTTAATTGAAATTTATGTATACGACTCGAACGCTTTGTATCGAGACGGGAGCCCCTACTAATCGTAACGTCCCGATCCTTTTTTTATCGAGTCGAGATCGAGATTCGATAGCACACTCGAGATAGATATTTCTTCTTTAATTGAATCTTTTAAATTTATAAATGGAATCATAATGAAAGAATTAAGAAGTAAACTTTAAATAATCAAACGGGATCTTACAATTGAGTCGACTACTCGTATTTCGCTATTAATTTAAAGAGCATCTCGATAAAAACTAATTAACATCAGTTGCTTTCACTTTCTGGTAGAAATGATAGCTTTTTACACACAAGTAACGAAACATGTGGATTACAATTTAGCGTCACGTATCTATTTAGTTGAATCGGACACATTGACTCGATGCTCCGCCCATATTCGATTAGAAATTGTTAGAAACAAAAGGTAGGGGTACAAGTTTTCGATTTAAGGCTTTTAATATGCACACAAATTTAAGCTCGCTGTCCGTTTCGGATAGCTTCCGAGTCACTTCCGGAGTAGATTACAAAATGCTTTATTTGTGTACCCAGCCTTATCTTAATTTCTTAATTAAGCCCGCCGCACGGTGAATTAAGTCATTTTTCGTAATAATACTTTTAACTTTTCAGTTAATACTTTGTGTGTAGGTTAAACATTAAAATTCGACTTTTATTGTTCTGTTAATTAATTGTGTTTAATATTATCACGATTTAATTATATTCTCTTTTTTACTTTTTTATCGTTCTTTCAAAGAAAATTGGGCGTTTTGCATATTTTTGTTTATAATTGTGACTAATACATTTGGTTTCGTGTTTTAAGTTTGAGTTATAACAGCAGATATTTCTTTAATGCATATTAATTAATTCACACTTTGAGTTAATTATGGGAAATGCACTAAATAAGAATGAATTAATTTTAAATACGTACAGCTTTAATTTATTTACCGTGTATGGTCTTCCAGTTTGAGGCTAGTTTGCATCATACTTACATCTCAGACTAAAAACATCGCTTCACCAGTAAATATACAAAACTCCGTACCTTCTAATTGAATAACATAATTATTTTCTTTCTTCGTTTCGGAAAATCAATCTCGTACCTATTGCGAATATCAAAGAGTAGGTACCTATTCTCAACACCTATTTCGTCGTTGCGTTAAATTTGCATTCGCGAGCAGTAGTGATTTCCCATGCGAGCGTGTATCAGCGAGATCTACGGAATTGCCACCCGGCGCCCGCTCTGTATCCAAATCGAAAATCAACTCTTTTTATTCCATGTTATTTGGGTATGCTTATTCTGTAGTCGAGAAAATTCGTAGGAAAAGTTTTAGAGAGTCGCGAATTTTGAAAGGCTTAGAATACACATTATGTTTACTTAATAACAAATAATATTGACAACAGGGAAATTAGGTTACTTAAAGAAAGCATAACTGACCTTTCTTTGCAAATAAAACGTGGAATCTCAAATTAAACATTTAAATAATTAGTAAATTACGAATGTTTTATTTTCTCTGCGTACATATTTAATCTTGTTGATAATTCTGATCTTGTAATGGGTACGGTCTATCATCTTAGGAAACTCCGTCAAAGAGTAGCTTAGAAATTTTGTTGTACATTTATAATAAATAAATTATTGTAACTGATAAGTAAGCCTTCAATTTATAATAAGCAAGTATTTAAAGTTGCTTTAAAACAACGTAGACGGCGGACGTTTTGGGGGACTGTTTAATGTTTAATATGTTAAAGTACAAAAAGTTCTGACTTGACGTGTTTTTTTGAGTTGATTTGATTTAACACTGTTCTTACTTGACTTCTACAAAACGCTCCGTTAATTTATTCGTTTCCTACACTCTAATTAACACGTTAACCAGAATAGTCCTCCACTTCCCTTGTGTTGGAAGAATTTTGCATATCAGACGTAGGCGTAAGATTTTATTGCGAAGGGGCCTATTCTCAAGAATTGAATTGAGTTGAGTGGCGACAAAAGAACGCTTTTGAAATAAACCGTTAGGACCATTTGCATTGTACCATAGATTTCTTTGTAGATGTTTTTATTTCTATTATTTGACGTAATATACGCTGTTTGGATAGGGTGTGATGGAATAATGTGGTCTTGGTGGATTGATGGAATAAGATTTTTTTAGGGCTTATTAAGTTTTAATTCAATGATTTCTTAATCTTAGCATGATCTCGGTGCTTGATGCTTTTCTTCTACAAATCTGAATAATCTTTAATCGGAGGGGCCATTCCGTATTAAAAAGAAACATTCAAATCTAAGGCAACATCTTAAACAAAATTTTCACATTCATTGTCGCTAAGATGAGATTGGATTTAGAACGTTTTTAAGCACGATAATTGGCGTTCTGTTTCAAAGTGAGAGTAATACAGTTTCTATTAGTTTTTTTTAAGTGCGTCTTCGCTGGTGAATAAACAATTGTTTTTCCATATTTCTACTCGATTCCCGTGCGTCAAAATTATTATTTAAGTGACTACTGAAAACTAGCACTGCGCTGTGGAACACCCGCGGTACAGCATTATGCTGTGGTAGTAGTAGTAAAGTAAAAGTAAAGTAGTTATACAAAATATTTACCAAAAGCTGCATTTTTTACTTCCATAATATGTTTTTTTTTAAATGCACGTAAGTATTTTACAATAAAACATTTCGCCTGTAGTCTCCCTATAGGCTCACTCCCTATTACATGGGACTCAAACATAACTGGCGAAACGTGGGTGTACTACCAGTTACACCTCTGCCTAGCCCTTCGGGGATTACAGGCGTGACGTTATGTATGTGTAATATTATCTATATCTATACTAATATTATAAAGAGGTAAAATTTGTAAGTTTGTAAGTTTGTATGTAGGGGGTAATCTTCGGAACTACTGATCCAATTTTAAAAATTGTTGTACTGGTGGAAAGTTACACTATTCCCGGTGGACATAGGCTACTTTTTATCCCCGTATTCCCACGGGAACGGAAACTACGCGGGTGAAACTGCGTGACGTCTGATAGTATCAAATATAGTAAACAAATAAAGCCTATAATGAAAAACGTAGCATAATGTTATGGCCATCAAGTCAGCGATATCACTAAAGCTGGGGACACATTACACTGAGCCCTGACTGACAAACATTATGTTAATGTCGATTTTAATAACTTTGTCACACTGTCAACTTTGTGTTCTGGGTTTTATATTTAAAGGGCGCTTACTAAGTTTGTTTTTCAGGTTATTTTTTAGACTAGAGAATATTGAAAGAGATTATGTGCTGATAGATACCAGCACATAAGCTCAAAGGCACAGGCAGTAGGTACACTGCCTGTGCCTTTTGTATTGTATCATTGTAAGGGAATGAGTTAGATTAATAAGTTACTAGCAGACGTCACGCGATTTCTTCACCCGCGTAGTTACCGTTCCCGTGGGAATACAGGGATAGAAAGAAGCTCATGTCACCCGGGGATAGTATAGCTTCCCAACGGTGAAAGAATTTGCCAAATCAGTCTAGTAGTTTCGGAGCCTTTTCAATGTAAACAAACAAACAGTCAAATCTTTCCTCTCCATAATATTAGTATGGAAAGTCTGTTGTCTGTCTGTCAGTTTGGTCTGTCTATTGCATTGAGGCAGGTGGTGATAGTTGTAGTTCTCAGAGTACCTAGTCAGATAGTGAAACAGCAACCTCACCCTTTGGCTAAAAAATGACGTGTTTGAAGATAAGAACCTATTTACAGAAAGAAATATCATTTACCATGTAGGTATGTTTTAAAAAAAATAAAAAATGAAAATGAGTATTCCAGAAAATGTCATTAAAGTGAATTTTAGGTGTGCATTTGTAAATTAAACTTTACTATTGTAACTGGCCACTAAGATATGGCAAACCCTTTTCATTAGAATAAAATTTGTTGCAAAGGATTTACCTTGATGTAGGTAATTGTGCAAGCATAACTGATGACCACGAAGTCCTTAGTCCGGGTCGGGTAAAATGTTATTAGAATTTTCCATCAGATATTTGTTACTTAATAGCATTCCGGTGGCTACAATTTTATCCAATTGACGGCACTAAGCTAGCTCATTATAAATTGTGACTTAAACATAACTGACAATAGGTATATGGGTTTAGCGTGATGTTTGTGGTAATAATTTAATCAGTGAATTGCTAAATCTATACAAACAAATAAAGATTCGTAAAAGCTTTAAGCGCAATAATAGCTAAAGCCCTGAAATTGTGCTTAAAACACAGTGCAGCCAATAAAACCGTATCAAAAGTACAATATCTTTAACACACATTGTCATATATGTAAAATATGTACATACCTACACAGAAAATACAATTGGCGTTTAGAAGTCAACAAAAAAAACATTCAACCTCATTCTGAATCGTTTTTGATCAGAATAATATCGCCGTATATATGCGCCGGAGCACATTTAGTACTTTACAGTGTATTTTGTAGGATAAAATGAGAAATCTATAGCTTATTGTGATGGTGACGATGATAAAACCCGTCTATATGAGGTGAATAAAATTTGATTATATTGTCGCGAGTATCAAAGACTTTGGTTGAAGCTTTGACTTGTTTACTAAGGACTGTGTTTTAGAACGATGCTCAGGTATTGAACGTTGATTACCTACAAATGGATTTCACTATTTGAAATATAAATTAGACATTTTTCGTGTATTTTATTCGTCTGTACCTTTATTTTGGTACAAAGTTTCACGGGTCGCGAATCATATTTTGATAACATCCAAACTGAAACTGAACGGCCAATTACAAAAATCACAAGAAAAAATGAATTTGGCGGGCTACTCTGGTGCAATCACCTTAATGTATAATACTAAATACAAACTAGAATACTTAATTCCTCATATGCCCTGGTCCCGGGTTCGATCCCCGGGTTGGGCAAAGTGTCATTAAGTTTTTCCATCTGGAATGTCTCAGTAGCAGCCCGGAGTCTGTATCTGCACCCCATTGATGGCAATAGGCTTGCCCCTATTACATGAGACTTTACAATACTGACAAAATGTGGGTATTCCTGGTACTGGACACATCTAATCCTTCTGGGATTACAGGCGTAATTTTATAAATACAAATATTCCACAACTTTTCACACAACGCCATTTAGTCCCAAGTTAAGCTTGCGAGCTTGTGTTATGGGTACTAAACAGCTGATAAACATACTTATATATTTCTAAATACATACATATTATACATTAATTACACCCAGACACAGAACAAATGATCGTGCTCATCACACAAACATTTGTCCTGGGTGGGGATCGAACCCACGACCGGGTCACTAGCTACTAGACCGACAGGCATGAATATGACCTTGTCCGACGGCCCACTCGATTAAAGGACTTTTAGATACTTCTGTTTTTGATTTTGCTTTGATTTACATTGCTAAAGTGCCTCTTATTTTATACAAAGACTCGCTCTCTCTCCGTAAGATTAAAAAAATAATTTGGCGACAGAAACTGTCTGCGGTGACGCCCCAGTGAGTCGGGGTTATGATGCTGATGCTGCCCCAGTGAGTCGGGGTCACCAGTTTGGAGGTATGAGGAACAGGGTGTAAAGTTCCTCATCCACCATTGAAAAGGGAGGATCCTCCGACCAGACGGGTGTTGTGTCTGGTGGGCTACTACTGCCCGACGCCGACGGTTGTAGTCGGGAACTTGTACACCTACGTTCAAAGCGCGCGGATAACTCTATGATAAATGATGATAAATTATATTACTTTTGTAAAAAGGTTTTTACAAACACTTTTACACGTCACCTTTTTTAGTAAATGAGATCGGAATTTCACTATTTGTCTACTCTGCGAAGAAACACCGAAAGAAACTCAGCGGTCATAGTCTCTTTTAAAGTCCAGACATTATCTTGGTCAAATCATGTAAAATCCATGCAGATTAGTGTCTGAGATGGTCTTTTGAGGAAAGAACCACACAGAATGAGGGGACAAGATCAGTCAGTGCAAGCATTTGTCAGTAATCGTGAGCTCAACTCGGAACTTGAGGAGCTCCAATTCTAATTATGTAATCTAATACCGCGATGTAGGATATGGGTCATTAGTTGGTATGTCGCTAATATAATGGAAATAGATAGATGTCGCTATATTAGTACGAAAGTCTAACTAATTAGATTTGGGAAGATACAATGGATTTAAATATAACCACAACAAATTCCAAGCACAACTTACTACCAACATTACAACACTAAGACCTCATAACTTAACACTCGTGGCTCATGACAGCGAGTGTAACACCTTACGCCCCTGTATGATACACAGCCCGTCACTTCCGCCACTTCCGGTTGACGCCCCCCTCCTCAGAATTTTGTAAACACATTCACAAACGTAAACATGCAGTTTACAACATTATCGCGCACATAAATAGTGAGGGGTGTTTGTTTGTGCTGTTCAGTTGGCGTTTTCCCTTCCTTATTTGTGTCGAATGGTACTTATGTGTGGTGGGTATGTTGTAACATCTATTGGGTTGGGACACTTTAATATTAAGAAAACGGAAATGCATCATTGGTACGCGTGTACACTGCAATATCCTACTAATATTATAAACGCGAAAGTTTGTGAGGATGGATGGATGGATGCTAGCATGTAGCAAATTATTTAATTTAAATGATTAAGTTTATTAATTTCCAATGCTGTTTAAACTGTTCTTCTAACATATCAGACAGACGTGTTGCTGGGGAGTTTGTTCCGCCACTTCTTCTTCCCAGCAAAAACACTAGGAAGTGGCGAAGGGCAGGCGTTTTGGGGGACTGTCTTATGTAATTTTTGACGTTCAAAAAGTGCTGATACTCAGCCTAATTTGAATAAATGACTTTTGATTATTTTATTTTTTTGATTTTTTGATGGATGTTTGTTACTCTTTCACGTAATAACCACTGAATGGATTTTAATAAAATTTGGTATGGAGTTAGCTGACACCCTGGATTAACACATAGGCTACTTTTTATCCCTGTATTCCCACGGGAACGGGACCTACGCGGGTGAAACCGCGGGACGTCTTCTAGTTTCCAATAAAATAGCATTATGACTTTTTCTAAATTTATACTATCTTCCTCAGTAAACTTCGTTACGCCTTTGTTTTGCCAATAGAAATGGTATTGGTCCTATTCTCAGATTTATTTCATAAGGTTCAACCTGAACAGATTAGTCACTGATCACACGGACAAAAAGAGAAGATACTTTAATCGATCGGCAGCATGGAAGCATCGAGCTAGCTGTACTGTCTTGTCAGTACATAGCCTAGCTCGATGCTTCCATGCATCCTGCCACAAAAGGTTAATCTTACAAGCTTAGCCGAGGCCTATGAATAGGCTAGCCTACAGCTTGCAGACTATCTTTACAGCTCAATGACCGTGTTGGCTTTCGGTACGCTAGGAAATATGAAGTGTGAATTATTAGGTACGGTTATTTGAAAACATATTATTTCTAACTCTTTGAAAAGTCTTACATTTTAAAGGCGATAAATATGCTTTAAATTGTAAATTTTCAGCAATAAGTAAAGGAGCAATGTTTCTAAAGATCTTTTGCAGAAATAATGTTGCCAGTTTTTATTTTATATTAATTATTAGGTACGGTTATTTGTATAATAAACACTTTGTGCCTATATGAATTACCAAATGAATATAATATTTCGTTGTCTAAATAATCTCATAATCTTTTAATTCTGGAACGAGTAACGAGTCAAATTTTCAAAATTTGACACCCACTTTAGTAGCAATAATAACTCAAAGATAATTCCCTAAAACCCGATAAATTATAAAAAAGAAAAAATAATTTCTTTACTGCAAATTTTACATTTTAAATCTTTTTGTCAAACACTATTTGTTCTGTATTTAAAAATGATATAAAAACAAGATGGCTTCTTAACAGGGGTGTGAGAGAAAGCCAATGGGTGCTAAACTAGCAGTTTATAGCCCCCGAGCTAATATTTAAGGGACGATTAAGCCACTAGGACTCATTGATTGATGGGAATCTGATATTATAGATACAGCACAGAGTAGTGTAGCCCTGGGTGTAAGAAAATGCAAATGAAGACCAAGTATTGTGTAACAATTCAACAAAAAAAAACTATTTCACATAACTTGAACGTTATTTTGTCTTGTTTAAATTCATTCTTAGGCTGCATATTTACTAGGAAGTTTGAAAAACGAACAATCAAATAATTGAAGTGCACATATTGATTTTCATTAATTGTTTAAACATTGAAGCTACACCAAAATCTTGCTAATGTGCAGTAGTGTGCAAAAACACTTATTTTAGCTAAAATATAAAATAGAATAGGCAATGATTCCTCTACCTGCACTCTACTCTGTATTTAGGGGGACAGCTGAGCCCATAAGCGGCCCTACTTTGTCGTAGTTTTAAAACAATTAAACACATTAATACATTGCAAACATAGCGGTAACTTCGTGTGGGAAATACAACATTTGTGGAAAAAATTGTTAATGTGTATCGGTCTCATTTTTTTTGTTGATGGATAGGTACCTAGTGGTGTCTTTGTCTTTTGTTACGCTTTTGTGCAAATAAGGTTGTGCGCAGAGAATATGGCTATTAGAAAAAACAGCACAAAAAGAAGCAATCATGTTTGTGTATAGATTGGTTTTTGATGATCTTATTATAAAGCAACCAAACAAATGAAAATTTTAACTGTCTCAAAAGTAGTAGGTAAGGTGAAGACAGAATTTTATTAATTTTGATAGTCGTGGTTTTGTCATTACTGTGAGATTATACTGATTATTTTTAGACATCTGCAATTATCAGCTTTATTTTTAAATCCCCATCCTAATCTACTAAAAACCTTATCAAATTACATTCACCAATCATTTCTAACACAAAACTCAAACATGAGCCAAAGTCAAATATTGCAAATCTGTATCACTCAGAGGCGGGCCAAGGTGTTCAAATATTAGTTCAACTTTCGGCAAAATGAAAGGCGAGATGATTGAGCGAAGCCGCCAACTGTCAGTTTTGAATTACAGATTTCTGAAGTGGCGCTTTCGTAAAGTGGCGCTTTTGTAAAAAGTTGCCGATGGGGCGCTGTTTTTTTTCAAGTAAACGATGGCGTTTTAGTAAGTGCTTGAACCGTTTTGTATTTTAGAGAGTGGAATCAGTTCATTTATGGTAAGATTAGACTACGACACTAAACACAGCACGGCCATAAGAAAACCCGTGCCTCAGAAAGTACAGACGACAGCACGTCAAGTTACCCCAATGTGTCAAATTTCTTTGATAGTTTTTTTACATTGGGGTAACTTGATGTGCTGGCGTCTGTACATTAGCCCTTGACACCAGCTGTCATTTGTAAATTTTTAGCAGTCGTTATGAGAAGGTAGTCAGAACTCCGAAAGCTTGACAACCAGTTTAACCAAGGGTATCGTGTTACCCAGTCACTGAGTTGTAAGGGTAAGACAGTCAGTCGCTCCATGTCAAGTACTGGTATTCAGCTACATCCCATTAATTAATTAAACCCCAAGTGGACAGTGTGTGTTACAAAACTTCTCCTATTAAACGGCTTGAACGATTCTTATGAAATATTCAGAAGGTCTAAGAATAGTACGTAAACTAAAAAAAACTTAACAGCACCCTACCTACTCATTTAGATTTCATAAAAATTAAGTATCACCTATACTTCATTTTTATGAAATCTAAATCCTAAACCGAATCCAGATATCCGACTAATTTTCGACTGTGTATTGACAAGGAAATCTGTCACATAAAATTCATAGTTCCTACCTTTATCGCATCCAATATTATTACCTTTTCCGTTTACCTAATAGTACCCATAAATAGTAGTAGTATTACTAATAATTAAATAATATAAACAAAACAATGCATATTTGTATAACAATAATAATAATCAGCAAAAATTCCAAAACACGGGTTTCTACTCAGGTTTGTCCAGTTATATTATCCCGATAATAAAAACCCATGACCTGGTGGTCGCATTAAGCACTGCCTACATTTATTTTATTTTTGCACGTTGAAAATACTACGGAAAAAGATTTAAATATTGAATTCAGTTAATAAAGAATGCGTTTTGTGTATGTTTAATAATAATACCATCGTATTACTGTCCCACTGTATGGCAAAGGCCTCTTCTCATACAGAGAAGGCACGAGCATTGACCACGCTTGCTTAAAGTCCAGGGTTCTTGCGCGGATTTTAACCACCACCTCGTTTATGAGAGGTAGGCGTTTTAACCTCTAAGCCATCACGACTCCTCCGATGTTTAATAATAATATTTCATAATAATAATATCATGCCTGTGTTCTTCGAAGAGGTCCACAGAGGTGTTTTATAATACACCAATATTTCGCCCTTGCAGTTATACCTATTAAAATCCCATGTAATAGGGGACTGGCCCATTGCCACCAACCGCAGAAAAATCCAAACCCTACCCTACCGCGAAATGCCAAAAGGAAAAACCCAACAACACTTTGCTCGACCTGAGAATCGAACACAGGACTCTTTGTTTAACAGTATCACTTGCAACCACTAGACCAGCAATCAGCAGTAAACGTTTTAACAGTAAATTGAAACAAATATTGTTCTCAGTATTCTGTTGTCGGCAAGATCAAAGATACTTGGTGGCGCTAACCGCATGCTCATGCACTCACGCGCATGTCGAATGATCACGTCATCCCCAACACTGTTGACACACTCAGCTTTAATTACTTCGTTAATTCGTATATGGAAAACAGTTAAATGTATATGGCTTAATAAACCTTTTGATTATACATACTTTTTTGGCGTTTTATTTTGGTAGTTAAAAAGCGTTTATAGTGTTAAAATGATTGTACAGACGCCAGTACCAAGCTACCCCAATGTGTCAAAGTTCTTCGATAGTTTTTCAACTTTATTTCAAACAGAATAAGGTTCATGTTCAATTGGGAAAATTTGACAATTTAGCTCGATGTACTGGCGTCTGTACCTCTACCTATATAATATAGTCTGGGGTATTATTGGGCAATCATATCGTGACAATAAATGGGGATTTAAAAATGAAAGTTTTTTTAATCGGTGTGATTTAAAATTTAATTTTCATCTGAGCACAATCAGCAGCTAAGTCGACCTTAACAAAAATGGCTTGTCTGAGTTATAATAATTAAAATCACCAATACAGAGGGTTGTATAGGCGAATCATATTGCAGAAAACAAAAACAAGGAATTTCACTAAAACTTTCTCCATGAAAGCTTCTCCGTGCCATCAGAGTAAGTACTTTGCCAGGAAACGGTTGCAGTAAAAAATTATCTTCATTTAATATTGACACTGACTACAAAGTTGTGAGGTGCAGTGTTTACCAGGGATTATTACTATGTGGCCGCCATGAGAACAATGGTTTGGGTTCCGTTCACACGTTAGGGACATTATGTAATGATGGACTTATGTTATTAGTCGATAAAACAGTATTCATCAGTGGTAGTATTTTTTTTATTTATTCTTTTAGTTTAATTCTTTTTATTGTATTTATCGGGTTCCTGTTTTGGGTCAAATAAATGCCTTTTTCTTTCTTTTTTCTATGCAAATAGATGAGGTAAAATTTGTTTTCACGTTTATATGAAGTAGGTAAACACTGAAATTGTATACAGAAATACTTTTTGAAATCGTCATATTGTTGACGAGTGGTTGGAAAAGAAGAATGGAAGTGTGTGTTAAAACTATTTTACCTACACAAATCAAGGAACATGACCTCTCAAACTAAGTTCAAGCTTTTGCCACGGTTAGGTTAAGCTTTTCGAAATAATACTGCCTTTTATTTTTGTCGTTCTCTTAGTTGGTTAACCGCATACTTCTCTCAAATAATTAATATGTTAAAAACCTATTTACTTAATGATTAGAAAAATATTATTCAGCACGAACAAAAAAAAATAAAAACCTAAAAATAAAATAACAGTTTGAACATTACTTATATGCCTTTCGATTACAATAGTTGTCTCTACATTTTGTTTTTGAGTGTTCATTAAACCTGAGTGTTTTGATAGCGGAAAGGTATTTATGAGTCATAAACAAACAGTGGCTGTCTCTATAAGTTTTGAGTGAAGTGCAAATTAGTTGGAGTAAGTAGTAATGAGCAATGTTGTATGTACCCTCACGTATAAATCCTTATGTGGTAGTACAATGAAACGCCGACGGTCGCTATTATGGAACCTACTTAGGGCCTTGTACAGAGGCCAACTACACATTAAGCTTGCAAGAAATTTGAGACACTGGGGTCAATGATGTCTAAGATAAACTTAGAAAGTACATATGATTTAAAAAAGTCACGTTGGTATTAGTTTGCCCGGATTTTAACCACAACCTCGTGCATGAGAGGTAAGGTAGGTGCTTCAACATCAGATCAGACACCTCCGATTCATTCAGATTTAAGACATCAGTTAGTTATCATAATAATTATCATGCCTAGCTGTATTCTTCGAAGGGTAGGACAGAGGTGTTTTATAATACACCAGCATTTAGCCTTTGCAGGTATACCTATTAAAGTCCAATGTAATAGGGGACTAGCCTATTGCCACCAACCTCAGAAAATGTGTTGTGTTAAATTTCTTTGAGAAATTTTCAACTTTATTAAAAACTTATACCTATGGTACATTTTCAATCGGAAAAAAATTACAGTTTGGGGTAGTTCGATGTGCTGGCATTATATTTTTATATACATCTGGTTTAGATGATTACAGGTTATTTTTATGCTAACTATTCACTTATTTTTTAACAAAAATATGTAACAGTCCTATAGAATTTTTTTTGTTTAAATTTACAGCCCATTTCACAATAACATTAAGTAGGGGCAATTTTTCAATTGTCAGAGAACTTTTATATTATAAAAATACATTTATGGTGGTTCGGCCTTAATTTTATCTATACAAAAGTTGTCAAATCCCATTATTTAATACTATAAACTTCCCAAAAATAACTATCTTTACAATGGGTGGCAAAAAAAATTAAACAAAATAACCAAAGCATATTATTTTTTAACGTAAAAAATATTTACATACCTACCTAGATTATTTCGTTGCTTTTTTTAGTAGGGGCTACGGTCCCATTATTTTCATCCTCGATTTGATATTATAAAAACTAAGTAGGTAAGCATATTGAACTACCCAGCATAAATATGAAGTAACACAGGTATCAGTTGATTTACCGACATACAACATAATAGGTAATTTACAAAGAATACCTTTTTACCTGGTCCCCTTATATCTGTGTAGTTCTTTCCTCAAAAGACCATTTCAGACACTAGTCTGCATGGTTCTTATAATATGATCTGACCAAGATGATGTCTGCACTTTAAAAGAGACTGACCTCTGAGTTTCTTTCGATGTTTCTTCTCAGAGTAGTAAGATAGCGAAACGTCGACCTTACCTAGCTAAAATATGACGTGTAAAATTGTTTGTAAGAACCTATTTACAGAAATAAATAAAATTTTATAATTTTTTTAAAGAAAGACGAAAAGTTTATGTTCATCCACCTTTAAACCTCGGCTATTCTTAAGTGAGGGATTTGCAAACATTATCTTCGTACTTAACACACCGGATACACCAGTAGGAGTGTTTCGACACAGGAACACAAAAAACTAAGCTTTTAGCGGCTCATTACACGATTGACACGTTTTTGAGTATTTTAAGTAGATCAATATTTTGTTGAAACGCTTCTAAGGAGATAAAGCTACTTAAAGCACCTCTTCTATACCATTTCAATTCCAGAATAATACGCTAGACGGTATAAAATGCCGTATGAGTAAATTAGATAAGTAATGTGTTCTAAGAAAAATCCTTTAATGATATAATGTCCAAACACGACATTCTAAAAAAGGCATCAAGAGAGTTAACAAAGGAAACTGACAGTCCTTGCAAAAGTTTTAAAATCGCAACCCCACGTAACAAGTCTAAGAAGAAAACAAAGTCAGTTTTAAATAAAATTCACACACCAAAAGTTGTTAACAAAGAAAAAATCACATCGTCGCCTCAAAGTGATGTAGGTACTATGACTGACACACCTGAAAGCAGCTCGTCCTCGAAAATAAATAAATTATGCATTGTCAGTGCCAACAAAACGAATAAGATCTTATCCATTGCTGAAGACACATTTAAAAACTCACAGATATGTCACTATCTATTCCCAAACAGCGGGATTACGCAGCTTTTTAGTGGTTTACATTCTAAATTAATGGATTTTTCAAAAGATGACTTCTGTGTCATATTGATTGGAGAGGAGGATTTTCAAAAATCCATGAACTATCTAAACTTAATTTTAGAGATAAGATCTTCTGTACAAAAAATTCAACATACTAATGTAATAATTTGTTTACCAACTTTTAAATTCTTTACATCTTCCGTAATGTTTAATTCCCGTATTGAGATGTTTAGCCACTTACTTTATTTGGACATTCATACATTCAACTATGCTACGCTACTGGACTCTAATCTTAATTTATCCTATGATACTACCATGTTCTCAAAATATAATGGAAAACTTAATAATAATGGTATGAGGAATATAATGAGTAATATACTAATGCTAACTACGATTGACCGAGAGAAATCTTGTATGTATATCGAATCAGAATTTAACCTCAATAATGAACGCATTGTAAACACAAACTCTGATTTTTTTCGTGTCTGATCATATTCATATCATGCACCAAAATATTGCTGGTCTATTAAATAAGTCAGATATATTAACAGTTCACATACAAGAATTATTATCCAAACAAATAAACATTGATATCTTGTGCGTAACGGAGCATTTCATAATGTCTGGACACGAGAAACTGTTACTCATTCCAAATTACAAATTAGCAGCGTGTTACTCTAGAAATAACAAAAAACGCGGAGGAGCGTGCATATTGATAAAACAAGGGCTCGAATACAAGGAACTACCAGACATAAAGAGACACTCTGTTACAGGTATAATTGAGTGTTGTGCTATAAAACTTGTTAAACAAAATGTCATCGTTCTGTGTATATACAGACCTCCTAAAATGTGTAACTTAAGCAAATTTTATGAAAATTTAGACAGTATTTAAAAAAATATATGTACTAAAAATGGCCCTAAAATAGTATTGTGTGGTGATTTTAACATAAATACAATTTTGAAAAATAGATTTACATTGGAATTTGAATGCTTTCTTCTGAGCTACAACCTCAAATTAGAAATAAATGTTCCCACTAGACTTAACAGTAACACTTGTCTGGATAATTTTGCTCACAATTTCAAACAAAAATGCAAATGTGAAGTAATAGACTTAGCGTTGTCCGATCACACAGCGCAAATTCTAAAGATTAAGGTTAATAAATCATATCAGATTAAATCATGGCGTATAACTACACGGGATATTTCGAATGAAAATCTACTCAAATTTAAAAACCATCTGCTATCATTAACGTTTTCAGAGGTATATGATAGCGAGGACCCAAACTTAGCATATGATATGTTCTTGGATTTATTTCTTTTACTATACAATTTGTGCTTCCCCATAAAATATACAACTGTTAAATCTGAAAAATCAATTAAATGGGTATCACGGGGTATTCGCGTATGTAGTAAAAGACAACGCTTCCTACTGTGGCAGCACCGAATAAAACCCACTGAAGAGAATAAATAAAAGTTTCGTAGTTATTCTAGAAAATTCAAAAAAATCGTAAAATTAACTCAAAAAGCCCAAAATAATCACTTACTTCTAAACTCAAAAAACAAATCAAAGACAGCCTGGCATATAATAAACAACAATAATAATATAAATGAACCCATCTCTAAGATAAAAAATCATGACGTAATAATAACGAACCCTAAAGATATAGCTGAATCGTTTAATGATTTTTTCGTTGATCAAGTCTCAGTTTTGACAAAATCTACGTCTCATTGTATTAAGGAAATAGATCATATTCCAAATTCGTTTTTTATGTCCCCAGTTGTATCGCATGATGTATCAAGGGTAATAGGATCTTTAAAAAATAAAAAAAGCTTTGGTTACGACGGCATTTCAACAAAAGTCATAAAATTCGTTTCTGATGTGGTTTCTGGTCCTTTAAGTCACATTATCAATACAAGCGTATCTTCTGGAGTATTTCCTAAGAGTCTCAAAACAGTTATTGTGAAACCTCTTCATAAAAAAAACAATAAAGAAGATATGTCAAATTACAGACCCATTGCTCTTATTCCTGTGTTCTCTAAGATAATAGAAAAAATTATATATGAACAAATTTACAATTTTTTGACAAAATTTAACTTACTTTGTAACGAACAAAAAGGTTTCCGTAAAGATAAAAATATTAATATGGCTATATTTGATTTATTAAAAACTATAATGGTAAACGTAGATAATAAGACACCAGTTTGCGCCATTTTCACGGATATGACAAAGGCCTTTGACTACGTAGATCATGAGACACTTATAAACAAACTTCAAGCTTACGGGATTCGAGGAAATGCCTTAAATTTAATTAAATCCTATCTTACTGGTCGTATGCAATATACTGAAATTTCTAACATTTGCTTAAATTCAAAGCGCGAAGTAAAATTCCGATCTTCTCCAAGAAACATCAAATATGGCGTCCCACAAGGAAGCGTTCTCGGTCCGCCTTTATTTTTAATTTATATAAACGACCTTCCACTCCAAATAGACCATCCAATCATATTGTTTGCTGACAACAGTACAGCACTAGTAAAATGCACAAGTAAAGAAAGCTATGAAAATGATATTAATAACACTCTTAAATCTATAGTTAATTGGCTTAATTACAACAATTTAAAAATAAATATACAAAAAACGAATATCATGCATTTTTATCAACGAATTACTCCCGAAGACTTAAACGCCAGTTATGACGGTCATAAGATTGAAAGTGTTAAGGTAGCTAAATTTTTGGGAATTTTAATTGACAATCAATTAACATGGAAACCTCAAGCTGAATATATTTGTAAAAAGTTAAGTACTTACGCCTACATGTTATACAACCTATCCAAAAAAGTTAATATCAATACAGTCCTCGTTGCTTACCATGGTTTCGTTATTTCAACGTTAAGATTTGGCATTATTTTCTGGGGTAACAGTAGCGAAAGAAAAAACATTTTCAAAGCCCAAAAACGATGCGTTAGATCAATTTTCAACTTACAGGTTACAGACAGCTGTGTTCCTATTTTTAAATTACATAAATTACTAACGTTTCCCTGTCTTTATATTCTCGAAATAGCCATTTTTGTAAAAACCAACCTGCATCTGTTTCCATCGTTAAACGAGACACGAAAGAGGACGAATTCTATGAGATCTCAGTATCAAAATTTATTGCACACAGGTAGCTATAACACCACACTGTTAAAGAAAAGCGTAATGTGTATGGCGCCAAAGGTATACAATAAGTTACCCAACATTGTTAAAGAACAGCCATTTAGAATATTCAAAAAACGACTTACCGACTTATTGCTACAAAAATGTTACTATTCTATTTCTATATCAGATTTTTTGAATGATGATTTTTGATGCTTGTTTACATATTTTATCTGCACTGATAGGCTATGTGTGTAATGTTTTAAGTATGTACTTGTGTCTATATAAAAATATTTGTATGCCGAAAGGCAGAATGTACAAGGACTCTTGAACTTTGTGAACACCTTATTGTTATACCTACATTCAATACAAATAAAAACTTCTTATTCTTATTCTTATTCTTAAGTGTTAGTAAAACGTGTAGGTATGGTTGTCTAAATTTGACCTGAAGGAAGAAAAAGATGTATGAATTCTGTTGTAGGTATACTATGTTTGAAAGGTTGGATAAACTATTTAGACAGAACCCTTTTACATACGGTAGTACCAATATGACTTTCAGATTTATTACACTTTTTCGATTATGATGAAATTTGGCACAACATTGAAACTACATTTAGTAATAAAGGGGTAATAAATTTGAAATGAAAACTAACAAAAAAGCGAATACAAATACTAGGGTATACGACATCTATTTACAATCTAACATCACACAGCCACACTCGACTCAGTAGAGCGCAGAGCCAAGAGGCTCATTGGTGACGAAATTGAAAAAATAATTGGTGGGTACCAAGCTTCATCCCCTGGCCCACCGCCGCAAACTTGCATGTCTGTCGGTTTTTTACAGACTGTATTTCGGTGAGTGTGCTCTAGAGCTCCACGAGCTCATTCCACCATCTTCTTTCTTCCATCGGGAATCCAGACGTACTGCAAGTTATCACCCATTCCTTGGAGATGTTCCACACATTCGCACGAAGCGCTTTGCCTGTTCCTTCACTATGCGCACAGCCAAGGAGTGGAATTCACTGCCTGCATCGATGTTTCCGAGTTCATATGACCCCAATCCGTTTATGTCGCGAGTTAATAGGCTTCTTTCAGGTATGTTCATTCCATCGTCGACCTCATCTCTGGCCGCAGGACAAGATTGAGTTCAAGATTGGAACCATTTAATATAAAAAAACAGATGACGCAACAGAACTAACAGCAGAAGGATTCTCTTCAAACTTATTACATTATGTATACCCGCCTCTTTAGGTATAGTGACCCAATATCCAGCCAACAGCTTTCTATCTAAATATGCAAACAACATAAGCGCCACTGTGCAACCAAATAAAACGTCACACAAAAGCTAGAAAGAGACGGCAATAAAAGTTTGTGCTCATACATTTTCACGTCTATATTCGACAAAGTTACATTTGCCGTGATTCTTGAGATTTTACACCTTATTTCGTTTGAGTTACAGTTTAAATTGATGATGAAGGGGGTATAGTGTGAGTTGGCGGGTATGTAAAAATGGCAGTGGCGTGAGTTTTCCGGGCGAAATTGGAAAAATATTCGTATTTTCACAATGGCGCCGAGGCGCGGCGTGCGCCAATTTGAATATAGATTAGAAAATGTGACTACGTGCACTCTAATATGTTTTTTTTAGTGATGTAGACCGTACTGGTTTTGTCGATAAAATGTTAGAATTTGTAAAATCAAATTCAATATTTTGGAACCATACTTTGATTCCGTGTAGACTGATGATTACGTTTTAGGATCATTATGATGTCAAGTCAAAATGAGCTCAATAACACTTAAGACCCATAATAAAAGATACAAATAAGTGGAAATTTATACAAATTCTAGATCTTTAATAGGACTAATGAAAGTTTAGTTTAAAGACATGTGGTTAAAATTTTATCGCAAACCTCGTCATTTTTTATGTCCCTCGACAATTAAGAAAAGGAGAAAAAAATATCTTATAATTAAGCTGTTCTTGCGTTTTTAACTTATAGCCTCATCTTTTGAGTAAAACAAACAATTGTTAGAAGATACAACAAACCTCATAATTCCCTACAAACTAACCTCCCGAGAATCCCAAACAGAGTTATTATGTCCGTCAACCAGCGCTGGGTGTCTGACGCCCAGCAAATGCTGAGATGGTTACCCTTTCGGCATGGGCACGCTCAGCGCAATTTGTGTACCTGCTATTAATTTATTACTTCTGTTTTCTTGGTTGCTGTGCGCTTGTTGTGTCTGTGCTGAATAAATATTTTTCTATTCTATTCTATTCAATTATCGATATTAATTCCGCCATCCCTTTGCTAAAGCTACGAATGGCAGTACGGGTAGGTAATGGATTTCCTGCGCCCGCCTACTCTGGCATTCGTTCTGCTATTTTTGCTCACATAATAAAACCCATGGATTGGGCCAATTTATAGCTTATGTATGTTTAACTGTGATGTACATTTCCTATTTTTTCTTCCTTTTACTAACAAAAAACAACCTACTTTTCGTTTAGCTGTTAGGGAAAAGCTGTTTTTGTTTTCTCTTGAATTCTTTCAATACTTCGAGAACGTGTTTTGTTTCTTTCTAATTTTCTGTCGATCTTCGGCCAGGTATAGGGAAATAAATTCTAAATAATGTATATTGTACGCAAATTGTGCTTAAAATGCATGCACCTATTAATTATAAATAACTAGCAGTCCTCACGCGGTTTCATCCGCGTAGCTCCCGTTCCCGTGGGAATACGGGGATAAAAAGTATGTCCTATGTCATTCAGGGATAGTGTAGCTTCCCAACAGTGAGTCTTTTAAAATAGGTTCAGTAGTTTCGGGGCCTATACAATGCAAACAAACAAACAATTAAATCTTACCTCTTTATAATATTAGCATCTAAGATTCCAAAACCAATTCAATGAAACCGTCTGAAATTGATACCTCCAATATGTACCTACCTACTTACCAGTATTCTGGCAAATAATTAATTCATGCAAAGGCCCAGTGGTTTATACTTATTACAGAACACAGGAACGATTTCATCCAGCTCCTCCTAGCCCACAATTCCGCAATGCACCTCTACTATGCTTTTTATAAACAAAAAAAAGCCAAATCTTGAACATAACATCGATCACTAGCAAACGAATCACCGATATTGCCAGTAAATAGCATAAATACAATGTTAATTCTTGCGTTTCGTACAGCATGACTTTATTTTCATTATGGCGACATTTGTTTCGGTTCAAGATGGCGCTTGTGAGACAGTCCGGGATTGTTTGTACATCGAACTCGATGCTGACCAAGATGTCAGATTACTAGATATCTTACTAGTATTTTGAATGTATTTTCAAGAAGTGAGGATCATGCTGTTACTGAAAAAAACTTTGTGTATCAATGGATGGTACTAAAAAAAGAGGAAGGCCAAAAAAATTAAGTATTGATTGTGTAAAAGATGATAATCCTACTAATATTATAAACGCGAAAGTTTGTGAGTATGGATAGATGGATGGATACCTAAATGTTTGTAACTCTTACACGTAAAACTACTGAATGGATTTTGATAAAATTTGCTAAGTATTGAGTTACCTGACACCCTGGATTAACACAAAGACTACTTTTTATCCCTGTATTCCCACGGGAACGAAACCTACGCGAGTGAAACCGCGGGACGTGCTAGTAATACATACATAAATGAAAGTGTGTGTGTACCTACTTCTGTACACGCGTTAGAAATTAAACTTCTTTGGCGTAATAATAGAAAAAAAAATATGACTTTAGTTAACTTAAGGGTGTCGGTTTTTTGCGACATTTTTCTCTATTGCGCCAAAAGAAGTATAACTTCAATAAATAATTCACAACTCTCAGACAACGCCATTTAGTCCCAAACCAATTAGAGCTTGTGCTATGATTACTACACAACTGTATCAGTTGCAACTGTGTCTGTATCAACTATTCTCATATATTTCTAAATGCATACATATTATAAATAAATTATACCCAGACACAGAACAATATTCGTGCTCATCACTCAAACATTTGTCCTAGGTGGGAATCACGATCTCCGGCATAGCAGTCATTGCAGGGACACTAACCACTCGACCATCAAGCCAGTTTATTATGCCTAGCAAGCAAGTGACTATTGAGATAACTTCAAATTGAGATGTATGAAAAAAGAAGCCAAACTATATTTCATTTTCAAGACTAAGAGATGGTGGAGGCGATGTTAAAGTACGAAATGCACAAGGATTAAGTTGTGAGCTAAATTATAGTAAAATATTATGTTAAAGTCACAATATTGAACTGAAGGATGTTTTCTAAGGTCAACAATTACTGTTGATTTATAGTTATAATACAAATTGCCTACACTAAGTAAAATAGAGACAATTACAATTATGATAAACTATTATTCATAAATAAAAATATTAAAACCAACATGGAACAGTAGACTCTCTGGCATACTTACTCTCACAGACCACCAAGCATACACGCATTATTTTAATCCTTTCATCCGCAAACACATCACAATCAGGGTTGGCTGCAAGAAGGGCATTCAGCACCTTTAGAATACGACAAATTGGGGATTCGGCTCTGGCTACGGTTTTGGCTGGCAGAAGCGCAAACAGGTTGTGACTCTGACGGTGAAATATGTATTTACGGGCACAAATAGTCGACAGAAATGACCATGGAGTTCTGGATAGTCGGTACGTCCCCGTAAGGTCTTGCAGACTATAGTGGGTTGCTTAAAACCTCTTCTCACCTCCAGCTGTTATTTAGCACCATCTGGTTCTCAACATAATTTGGGTAAGATTAGGCTCAGGTTGACTGCTATGATGGCTTTCAACAATTTAAAGATGACTGGCATATGGTAAGCCACTAAGACGAGTGTCTCAGTTTAAATATCTTATTTAGAAGAGCATTTTGTAAATGTTTTGGAGCGAAGAGGGCAACCTTATCATTCTTAGTTTTTCTTATGCATGTAGTTTTAATTTTAAGTTACTAACACGTAAGTGGATTTAGCTTTACCTACTAATAATTGGACTGCTGCAGTCAAACATCTAAATAAATTAGTACTTATTATTACACCGTCGTATCTAACTAAATGTAAATACCCCGGTTCATGCAGCAGATAAAACAATCTTGCATTCCTTACCACTTTTAGTTACCCTGCGTCTTAATTAATTCATTAGTTTTACGTGAGGCGAGCGCAAAGAAATAAATCGACCGAAATTCCTAAGTCGACAAGTCCATGTGTCGTTTTAGAGAAAAATCTTCTAAAAAGACATCAGCAGTGTTTGTGTACGTCACAAGCCGTGATCGTATGATAGAATTTGTCTATTTTCACTTGAATACTCTTATTGGCGGTTAAGCTGATCATGGGCGGTCGAATAATTTAAGATGTCGATAGTTAAGTCATAATTTCATCTGCTTTTCCAATTCTTTTCGTGTTCTTGGAATAGTTACTAGGAGTAGATTATTTAGTAGGAAATGCATATCGTCACACACTTTTTACAGTAAGTATTTACAACTCCAATTTTTATTAACATTGTCATACGAGCCATGTGCACATTATTAGGCGTTTGGAGGTATGAGGAACAGGAAAAAAGTTCCTCATCCACCATTGAAAAGGGAGGATCCTCCGACCAGACGGGTGTTGTGTCTGGTGGGCTAACTACTGCCCGACGCTTGTAGTCGGGAACTTGTATTCGTTCAAACTGCGCGGTTAACTTTGATACCGCGATGTAGGATAGTTCGTAGGCTATGTGACGAGATAGATGTCGCTACAGGCGTATGAGATTAAGTTTGTTACATAACACAATGTTGGTTTGTAATATTACAGTAGCTCTATAAGCCTATAAAAATCCTTCCCTCATTAATTTCTCCCCAAGCATATTTTTTTTTGTTTTTTATTTCAAGAATTGAAAAAATCAAAGAGATTTATGACATGCGAAGAAATTTCATAGGAAACTGTGTCTTAGGAACGTCCTCTAGCATACCTAATAAAGCAATATTGGAGTGGCAGCGGAGCGGACTAAACTAGACTAATCCTAATCGACTTGTGTCCATCAGGACACAAGTATCGGATGAACATTTTCTTCGCGATGTCCCGTCTATTTATTTATTTTTATTTATTTTAATAAAGGAAACTCAACAGTTAATTTATTACGTTACATGAGTAAAGAAGGCCTCACCCCACTATCAATGAACAACCTAATGTAGGTCGTTTTTGGAAGTTACTAGCATGTAAATGTGAGGTCTACACACGCTGCACATTGACAGTGAAATGGTGACCACCATAACAGAGTTTCATGGCATTTATAAAACTATGTTATCTAGAAAGAAGTAAACGAAAAGATTTAAAATTAAGAAGAGAGATTAAAAAAGATTTATTTAAAGGGAAAGAATACACCATAAAGGTATACTATTACAGTTAGGTACAGTTAAATCAGGGGAACAACAAAACATTATTCTTAAACTGTGAAATCTAAAAACTGTAAGATTGAAACTACATTCCACAACTAGTCTAGTAACTATTGAATGTCTTTCGAATAAATTAAATGAATGAATCCACAGACAGATCTTGGTGATGTTCATGTAGCTTCTTTGACACAATGACTCCCAAGGCTCATCCAGCACCAGTATATCAGGGCTAGCGAACCCGGCCCTAAAATAAGACATCGTCTTTTCGACTCATATTTATTTTTATTTATTTATTTATGATTATTTGCATGGGCCGCGCTTCACGTGACAGGCGAGGCGCTATTGTTTTCCGAAATAATAAGGAGAAATGGCGCTACGATATATCTTTTTTATTTTATAATGTTTTTTTTTTTACTTGTAACCCCGTCACGATACCCTTAGTGTATCCTTAAGGCGGCCATGTAAAGTTTTTATCGTATTTTAAAGAGGAATGGCGTTTGAATAGGTATAATAATAACGCTGAATGACGGTAGGATATGTGTCTCCAATGAGAGATTGTTCTCACTGGTCGAGATGGGGTATAGTTAGATGGCATGTGAATGAGACGATATGCGTGATAGACTGATAGGGATGCGGTGAAACGCATGAGCTTTGGACAAGAATTTTCAATCATCGTAAATATAAGTCATAAGGGATTTCATAAGCAAAATGATTACAATCATCCAAAAAATAATTAATAGTAAACGTGATATTCAGCTTGCAAACATTGAACAATGACCGAGTGTTAATTAATGAGACAATGTTCTCAAAACATGCGAAACGATAAAGAACAGGCGATCCACAGACAAGATGAACAACGATTACAATAATGAGCAGATGATTCTACCAAGTTTCCCAATATATTCCACTATCCTATAATTGGATAAACACACCGCTGTAGGTATAACAACCTTTATGTCTTCATAGTAAAGCCGAAATACCTTTGGTACGCTCCGAAACAAAGTAGCTTTTCAACAAAAACTTTATCAGCCAACGTAGTAGTTAATATCGATAATCCAATATCATCGCACGATAATACCACTTAACGCAGAATTAAGATGGCGGACGCACAATAAATAGTGTTAAAATTCCACAGAGCGGCATAATTAGCAACCACACAGGGTGGATTTGGAAATATGCAGGCGAGACACCATAAATCCAATTACAGGTGAATTAATTCGAATAATACGCGGCCATGTTTTTTTATTCGAAAATAAACAAATCACACTATTTTTTGCTTTTACGCGCCCCGCTAAAAGGCGTCTCTTTTAGCGATAAATTACGCTAATGGTTCCGTATATTTACATTTCGAATAAACCGTAGAATAAAAAAATTCTTGATATTATAATCTGATAGCTAGGCAATTGATTTAAAGACCTTAGTTCAATTTATAAGTTTTGCAAGCATCATTAAATACAAGTGCAACGTTATAAAACCACTTCATTTTAAAATAATTCTAATGCTTATTTTAAAAGAACAAAAATCCCCATTAAAATTGTAGTGTTGAGTTTAACTTTGAAATGCGGCGTATCCTTTAATTTTTTTCTTAATTCGTAGCGGGCAGGTAATGAATCGCCGGCCGCCTCATCGTGTCCCCAATAAATACTGGCTACTGGTTAATTGAAACATTATAAAGGAGATCTTATCGCCGCTCGAGCAAAGACACCGCGGACGGAACGGGACCCGATACGTTTTAGGAATGGGTCGTTCAATATTTTTTCTTTTTTCATTAAATTTTTAATGCCGGAACTTCTTAGAATTTATGTGTATCTGTTAGTTTGTACACGAGTTAAGATAGTGGGTTTATTAAAACGTCTCGACTACAGTGCCAGTGCCAGTAGCCACCCACCAAAACACGCGCTCAAAGGGTAACAAAGCACCAACTTACATAAATACAATAAGAGCTCACAACAAAAACAATGAACACTTCTCCTAACAAGCCACCGTGCAAAACGGCTGCAAACTTACATTTTCGGTTGGATACGACCTTATTCCTGCAATTTGGTCGTTAAAATGCGATATATCAAGGGTAAAATAACTTGGGAGCGTATTAGCAAGCGTCCGAATTAAGTTGATCCCTAATTTGAGTGCGGACAATGGCTTGGGAAGGTCTGTTAGTGTTGGCGGGGGAATTATAGTGCATCCGAGATAGGTTGGCGCGAGCGGCGGCGCGAAGAACCCTGCAGCATATATTCTAATAGGCTATTAACATATAATGCCGCTGATTGGACGGATGCGGAGCGGCAGATGTGACATCGAATGCGCGGCGCAGGTAATGTCAACATTTTATGCGCAACTTGCGTTTTGAACGAAGAATTGGAAGTTGAAGACCTTGAACAGTTTATTTTAAATATTATAATTATATATTCTACTTCATTGAAAGCATTTTCTTTCGGTATGTACGAATACAAATTTTAGGCATACCAACTTAGCTACCTTGTAGGTTAGATAAAATCAAAAGTTTCAAGATACTCATGCACACATCTTTCTTGACTGCCTAGTTGGTCTAGTGGACACCAGTGCTACTGCAAAGCATGAGGCCTCGGTTTCGATCCCCGGGTCGGGTAGTGTCAATGAACTTTTCCATCTGGAATTTTTCAGTAGGAGACCGAATGTATGGCAATAGGCTCGCCCCCTATTACATGGGACTTAAACATAACTGTCAAAATGTGGGTGTCCTACCAGGTACACCTCTGACTGACCCATCGGGATTACATGCATCATGTTATTTATTTATTTATTTATTTATTTATTGATAGGAGAACCAACAGCTGTAACAGATGGTTAACAATTAAATAAGCAACACAAAGCCAATTACAGGTTCTCACGAGAAAAAAACATAATAGTATACAGAAATCTTAAGATCACTAACAAGCACGATAAATAACAGAAATAATAGAAATAAGGATACAAATGCACTAAATACACTTAAGGCTAAGGCACTTACAACATGAAGTAAAAAGTAATACAAAAAATGTTAGATTACCAAAAACACTACGCACTTCTAAAGAAATTGGCATTCAGCCGAGTTATGTTATGTTATGTTACATCCATCTTAAAGAAAACCCTTCATTTAAAATTTTCGATCTGTAAAAGAACTCAACCTTATCACAAAGTGTAATGATACAACAGATGTAACCGGATTTGTAAACAAAAATTGTTCATTGACTGTTATTGCTTCATTTCAGGTGCCCCAAAGGTCGCCAAAGGTTGTACACGCCTGAAGCCGCGATGGCGCGCGATACGGTAGCAAATAGCGCTACTTTCTCGCGATTCACCTTACCTCACACTAGCTTCTTCACTACCTCACCGTTTTTACCTTATAAATTCGAATTCGACACCGTAAAATAAACTCTGTGCTCTCTAGTTATGGTTCGATATGATTCCTTCATACTTTGTTTTATAAGCTCTTTCAAAAGAACACAATTTAAAATCTGAAAATCCTCATTCCATTTTCAAAACGACATATCTACTGTTTCGTTTCAGTTAAAAACAGCACCTAATACAGCACAATAAATTCGATATTCAAATGATGTTAAGGCACGCCACTGTTGCACTTACACTAGGGAAAATTATCTTAATAGACCTAGGAAATTGAGCTTTTGTGTTCAGAAAACAGAGTTTAATTTCGATTTATGTACGAAGGCGGTGGATCGTTTCGTTGTTAAGGCTGGTATGCATGAAGAGCAACACATAAACGCATTGTAGGTGCACAAGCATGCACCACGCTTTAGTACAACCTAAATAGGGGATGATCGTTGGTGTGGAAAAGGCTCCTTGTATTTAATAAATTAACATACATAAATAAAAAGTTACAATCGTTGTAATTTAGTAATAAATCCTTCGCACTTCAAGGTCCAAAATCGAACAGAAAACTAAAAGATAAGTGAATGATTTTAGGGACCCAAAAGCTTAAAGTGTTAGACAGCTAATACTTGGAACACTACCGTTTTAAGCAAATCTAAAGTACAAACGTTTGATTACGTTAAATCGATATTATGTCTCCAGACAACCGATCTTTTCTTCTTTACTATACAAAGTATTTTATTAGCTGTCAAATCCGACGTCTTAGATTGTCACAAAGATAAGTAGATATAATATATAATTTATAAAAACTAGATTATGTATTTTTCATCTTAATTAAGAGTTCAGTTCCGAAAACTAAATGTTCATACTAAAAGACACTCTTTTTCACAGCTAAATAGAAACAACCGCAACTTACCAATTTTATATTTATCCATTGCAGGCAACAACACATCACGGTTAAAATCCCCAAAGTAAATAAATAAAATAAATAAATATTCCACAAATTTCATACAACGTCTTCTAGTCCCAAGCTAAGCAGAGCTTGTGTTATTTGTACTAAACAACTGATAAACATACTTATATATTTCTAAAAACAAACATATTTTAGATTAATTACACCCAGACACAGAACATATGACCGTGCTCATCACACAAACATTTGTCCTGGGTGGGATTCGAACCCACGACCTCCGGCATAGCTGTCAGGGCCACTAACAACTAGACCATTAGGCCAGTTAACTAGAAAGTGACAGACAAAGGTGTAGTAAAACAATACCTTACTGGTGAAATGTGGTAGTACCACATTTCACCAGTAAGGTATTGTTTTCGTGTAATAGTGCGTGATCCTAATGCCATCAACAGGTCTTTTAACTACAAAATTTAAATAGAAAAATTTGCCCAACTCGGGAATCAAATCCAGGAGCTCATGTTTAGCAGTAGCACTTACAACCACTATACTAACAAGGCTACTAATTTATATCCTGGTACTTTTTGTATTTGCATGCATCACCATTACATAATATGCCGTCAATGCTAAGTAAATAAAGGCACAGAAAATTAAACATCACTCATTTTGATTGATCGCATTGGGACGAATCATAAATATGACTTTTCAGTCTAAATTTATTGTATCCTGAACAAAGTTAATCTAAAGTACTTACAGGTTTTTATGAAGTTAATATTATAAAAATATATGCATTTATTTATTTATCGGTTGATTCTTTCCCTCTTTAACAATTTTCCAAATATTTATTTATTATTAATAAATGAATATTTGGAAAATATAATATGAAAATAAAATATAAATATGATCCTAATGAAATATTTGGAAAATTGTAAGTGGGGCAGAAAGGCCTTTAAAAAATAAGTGTTCTTTCGTTTTAATTCTCATTCGGTTAGATAGAAATTATGATTTTGTACAAAAAAAGTAAAACTGGACTGCAGGCTGGTAACTCTGCAAACCATGTTGTTAACTTCCAGTATTAACATCACACCTTAATATTCCTCGAAGACTGATACAGAGGTGTACCATATAGAACATTCACCAGGCCAGTCCAGTTCACCTATGTTAGTAACAATTCCAGGTTTATCCAGATTCGTCTAATAAAATTCAGAATCCTTCTCCACTCAATACCACAGCAACCGCATCGTGTGCGACAGAAATAATAGGCTGGCACACTGGGAGGTATTGAGACATCACCCGGTATTAACTGCTGATACCGCCCTACCTCACCGCTCCCCTTCGAAGCCGTGCATTCCCCTCTGGCATCCTCGTCTCTCGTTATAGAAACCTGTTGGTTCGACGCTAGAATTAGACCTTGTTAGCCGTAATTAGGTATCGTTGGCTGTGGGTAAAAATTGAGGGATTGGTTGGAGTTTGATTGACGTAAACATGCGTATCATGTTGCAATAGATCAACGCGATGGCGATGGCAGATGATGATGAGGTGCCAATTGACTGGCCATCAGGCAAGATGTTGCCTGATGGCCAGTCAATTGGCACCTCATCATCATCTGCCTAGCCTTTTCCGAGCTATTTTGGGTTCCACTTTAATTATTTAATTTTCAACTTTATGATTTTTGTAATTTTATAAGAAATTCTAGTGAAACCCTTACTGGTTCTGTATTTTAAATAATAAATTCTCATTGACTTGAAATTTGAAATTATCAAACGTCTGAACAGACGTGAAAACTCACAGCAGTTGCGAGAACCGCACTCGCGGCATAATTAAATTTTACACGCTGGGCGTGTTTTGCCGCACAGCCGTATTGGCAAATTTGAAATCACAGCCGGGTGTGCGCGAGTCGCACTGGCGTTCCGGCGGCGATAACACAGCGTATGTGAGTCCCGCAGTCAAGGAGTTAACCGGACACAGCCGAGTACTAGTACCTATATTACATGGAGCAGCTGCCTGTCTAACCTCCACAACCCGGATACTGGGTAAAACGGTACACCTCGGCTAAACTCGCGGCTCTGAATACCCGTAGGCCATAACGTTTGTCAAAGATCTACAAAGGACAGCCGGGACCATAGGCTTAACGTGCTTTACGAGGAACGGAGGATCCCTTCCTTCTTTCGTAATTCCAACACTTATTTTATTACTTAGGGTTGAACCTAATTAAGTTTTTATCGAAGGCAGAGTTGGACAAGGAGTTACGGTCTTTAGCATCTTATACACTTACATAAACTCACGCCTTTTTCCCATGGAGGTAAAGGCAGAAACTATAAAGCGACATTATGCTACTATTCTTACATACTTCTTTTGCTTCGTTTACATTCAGACATGTTGTAATACAAACACGCCGGTTGCGAGTACTACGCACCTGAAATACCTCACCAATAAGGTATATGTAGGTATGTCCTTCTAGGGCATCCCCTTCCGGTGTTCCCACTTACATCTGCCTTATAAGTTACCTTTCGTTAGTCGCCTTTCATTCATCCTTTCAACGTGACCAAAAAAACGTGAAGCATCTTATCAACGTAAATAAAGTGGATAATCATATCCAGAGTCCTAATGACATTTCTAAAGCTCTACCATCAATCAGTAATCAAAGAGATTAGAGCACAATTAAAATAATGTGCCAAACTACTTAGCCAAAACTGCGTCCGACATATTTGCATAACTAATCACCTCAAATTTAAAAACACATGCCACGAACACACCAATCAGGACTCGAACCCGTTACACCACTTAAAGAAACACCTTTTCTTTTCGCAGCACAGTAGCTAAAACGTAACATATTAACCCTCACTCGGCTAAGATGGCTCAATCTGGCTAAATTATTCAAAATCCATTAAAAGGAACGGCTTTTAGCCACTAATCGCGTCGTTTCCGCCACGGACAGTAATTATCGCTCTCGAAGTCTTTACACTTTATTTATCTCGCCGACGTTGTGTGTTTTTTTTCTACAATTTATTCGGTTGGTAGTACTGCGTTTTTGGTGTGGATAGATGTGGGTGTTCTGTGGTTGGTATACATGGAGTTGCGTCAAAAGTGTCGATGAAAAGTATATAAAGATGAAAAGCAATACTGCTTGGTTAAAAAAGAACATCATTGGTATGGCACCTATTATATCTAACAAATTTCCAGATTATATTAAGGTTCCCGTCAACCTTCTTTTGATTTATACATTATTTCTTTATTCTTCTTTTGCTTACCCATGTGACGGCAAAATGTGGAGAACATAATTATACCTACTTGAACATCTATTTACCTATTACCCATGTTTACAAAGTAATAAATGATTTGATTTGATTGATAAAGGAATGGCTGTTATTAGATATTATCTCCGTGAACGGAAAGTGTCCATTTGAATTAGTAAACAAAATGTAATGTTTCATTGTTTTTAACATCATTTGCTGAACAATTGTTAACTTTCTGACAGTGGATCTGTTGTAGCTCTGTGGTAGCTGTCTACTATTAATGCCTTCTCCATTTTGACTATTTGATCACACCTTTAATACACCTCTTTCTGTAATGGCGGGCCCAAATACTCGCGGCTGCTATTTTCAACCCCTTGTAAAATTAAAACCCTGTCCTTTCTGAACATCATAATCTTTAGCTAAATACGAAGAGATTCAAAATACTATAGAGCGGGCATGTCAAGGAAATGTCATAGAAAAACTTTGATCCCATGTCACAGTAACGCCATCTAGAATAATATATGAATATTGGAGCGGCAGCGGAGCGTACTAAAAAAAACTCATAGACTGTGTCCAAGCAGGACACAAGTTTCGGACGAAAATTTTGATCGTGATGTCCGGTCTATAGGTATTGAAACTCTTTGGCTAAATAACAATTTATTGCATGGAGCGACTGCCAATCTCACTTCACAAGCTTTTTACTGAATAACACGATACCTCTTGGCTGGACTACTTGACAATCGAAGACGTGCTTTCCTATCCAAAGAACCACCTAGAATGTTGGATAAGACTTAACTTACGAAACTTAAATAATAATTTGTCCTAATTTACTTACTACTTACAAATATTACTGACTCCATGTAAGCCCACCAAGTATATTCTATTAAGAAGCGCTAACAGCATTAGTAAAACATGTTAAAAATACTCTTCCGTTGACATCGCGAGTGGCGCCCCCTGCACCGTGGTGGTGAGATCAGCGCCGGCGCAAGTATACCTAATCAATGTCACTATGGGGTTTTGTAGAAAATCTGCAACACTCAAAACATAGCCCTCAGGTTTTTTTTTTACTTTTTGTGATTTTTTGTGACTTCTTTGCACTGTAGGTACCTACTTAATAATTAAATATTCTCTTGGTTCTGAACATACTAAGTAATAAGGAACGTGTTAAGCGCTTCAAACTAAAATAGCTCCAAATCGTCCTAATGTTATAGGTATGTATGTTCACTATATAGCGTTATTTAATGCAAATACAATTTCGAAAACTATAATGATGTTTAAGATATAATAACGTATTGATATTTTTTTTCTTATTGGCCGCGAAATTGATTCGGATGTGGACATTTGAAATTTTGCGGATTACGATAATGCGTCGTAGTAAATTCTGTATTTTCTTACGCTGAATAAATATATATTACAAGTAGGTGTCAAATGGATAGAGGCATTTGAACAGGTATGAGAGTGCGACAATTAAAACAATAATGCGCTAGTAATAACATTTGTACCTAGCTGTGGCCGCAGTTTCACCAGCTAATTCGTGTATCTAACTCTAAAGGTTTTCGCAGCGTAGGTCAAAATATCTTGCAGATGGCAGAGTTTTATTCTACTTATTCGACATTTGTTGATATTTTGGCCAATTAACACAATACATTGTTACATTATTGGCTAACTATATTACATTCTGATGTACCTTTAAGCTACCTTTCTCCATCCTGCAGTGCTATTCTAAAAAGTTTATTTGCGAAATCACTTATGGAGTGATTTCGACTCAGGCGCCACCAAGTGATGATCAAAGTGAGACGAACTAAAACGGGTGAGTATTTTGACGTTGACATGTGAATACCGAAACTTGTACAGGCGACATGAGAAGCGTAGTAAGTATGACTTTCGCGATGATTTGCGAAATGACTTTCGAAGTGATTTACCATTTACAGAATAGCACTGCTGTGTAGTGTTTGCGTGAAAATGTAACTATCATACACACACATACATCTGTCCTCACAAACTTTGACATTTATAATATCACGAATAGTAGGATGTTTCAATTCATTGTACTACAGGTGAAATTCTGCACCCAATCAAAACATAGTAATAAATTGTCACAACATCATTGTCACTCCTGACGTTGTCAGTGTCAGGTTCGGCTCATAAACGAGTGTGTTTTGTTTTCACGTCACAAGTTTATTTATTACATGTTTAACGACCACTTGATGAGGTGCTCACGAAATGTGACGTTTGTATGTTACACATCTCTCTTTAGTAAAATGTCGTATCCTGTTATAATAAGAGCTATAGGACTCAGTTTTATTATCGTTTTAATTATGCTCTAGTAGTTTTAAAAGTTGGTACATTGTTGTAATGTTTGGTGAATTGTAGTAACGTTCTAATTTTAGCAGAGCGTGGTTAGGTAGTAAAAGCCGTGCAGTGTAAGCGACAGTTGCCGAGGTAAGCCCGTCTATGGGAGAGCATCTCTAACATACAAGGATCCGTCGGTTTCGGCTCAAAAAAAGTCAAATCAACTCAAATCATTTATTCGCATAGAATGTGGATATTTAACAAAAGTTGGTAAAAGAAAAATATATATTGGCCCGTGCACATTCTGCCTGAGTATTGGCATACAAAATTTAACAAATTAAGTTTCAAATTTAAATACTGTTTGAACACTAATAAAATAATTAATATAATAATTTCAAAATTTTTAAACTTCAATACATGAATAAGGAAAACTAATAAAATAATCAATATAATAATTTCAAATTAAAATGTCAATAATAGCTACTTAATGTCAATTATAATTAATGTCAATAATACTTCATGTCAATATACAATGTTCATGGTCATGGTTCAAGGGTCATTCAAAAAATCACTTATTGTATAGTAACATTTTTGAGTCAAATATTCCTTGAGTTTGTTTTTTAGGTAAAGAAGTAGGTAGGTACCTAGTACGAAATTCTGACTAAGACTTGTTGTCGGTAAGCGAACGGCCAACTATTGTAACACCTTTTATCTATTGACGGGCCTGTTGGTCTAGTAGTTAGTGACCCTGACTGCTATGCCGGAGGTCGTGGGTTCGATTCCCACCCAGGACAAATGTTTGTGTGATGAGCACAATCATTTGTTCTGTGTCTGGGTGTAATTTATCTATAATATGTATGTATTTAGAAATATATAAGTATGTCTATCAGCTGTTTAGTACCCATAACACAAGCTCTCAAGCTTAGCTTGGGACTAAATGGCGTTGTGTGATAAGTTGTGGAATATTTATATTTATATTATATTGTATAGGTACACCATAAAGTTATAATTTGTAAGGTTTTATGGTGTAAAATAAAGAACATTATATTCTATTTTAACCGATTAGACTTTATTTGTACCTACTTAGTTTATATATCGTGAGTGATATTAATTTGCGTTGTCGCAAAAATAACACCAAATTAATAGCCTAAGTTATAAAAATATTTGTAAGTTTTTCGAATCAAAAGTAAGTAAGTTATAATATATCGCGTCGTGCGCTAAGTAATTAGCATAGATTTAGCTTTCTTGATGATTGCGACAAAGGAGTGGACATTACACAAAAAAAATATTTTGAGTCATCCAGTAATTCCGGCGCACACATTTTTTCATTCCCACGCAAATTCATTTTCAAACCGAAACGAATGTTTTAAATTTATCTGCGACTAAGTAATTAACGCAAACGGAAACTTCCTTTTAATTTTTGTCTTCAAAATTTATAAACAGCCAATTTGCAATTTGCCAAAACCAATCACAATAATTTTTACTTTTAATTACTACTCACGTCAGATGCAAAAGGGAAAAAGAAAAAAAGTACCCGCAAACTTAAGATTTTCATTTTCTAAAAACAGGTCATATAAAATTGAGTCTAATTTCTAACAGGTTAAAGTTTCAAATGTAAAACAACGTCTGTCCGGGTGGGATTAGTTAATTTTGCTAAAAACAATAACTCCATTTGTCAGGGATCTATAGTTTGGACCCCCACTAGGGATCCGCCCACCTATTATGCGGATTGAAAATAAAATTTATCTTTTTTTTTCATGATATCTTAATTATCATAAAAATATAATAAGGTTGCCGGAAGACGGCGGCGGGTGTTGCCTAACTTTTTTTTCTTTTAGGATGAAACAACAAATCTTTTATTTAAGGGACGCCCCATCAATTAATTCTAATTTAAAGATAGTAAATTATTCAGGGCTTCCTATTTTTATCGTTTATTAATCACTAGCTGGTGCCCGCGATTTCGTCTGCGCAGTATTAGTAGGTAGGTACTTCGAGTAGTTTATTTTCTTGCCAATAATTTTATTATAACTATTAATACATAAATATTAAGGTTATAAATTATAAAAAAATAATTTATATCTTAATAAATTATGCCTATGTGTTATTCTGATGTATAAGCTATTCCTATTGTAAAGTTTCATTGAAATCCATTCAGTAGTGTTTCGTAAAAAAGTAACAACGTCCATACAAATTTTCGCATTCTTAATATTAGTAGGATAAAAATAGAAGACCTACTTACAACGTTTAAATAGAAGACAAACATTAAATAACAGGTTATTATTATGTTCAATTAAAGTTACAATTTGCTAATTAAGTACCGTGAGCAGGTACCGTACCGTACAATACACCAAAGTGCATATAAAAAATATGGACTTGAGAGCAATCAAGCCAGCCTTAAAATAATTAAAACTTAAAGCTTAACATCACTCGATCACTAACTATAACTTACAAAGCAACTCAATCAACAAAACAGAACATCTCAATTTCATCTTAATAATCTATAGAACGGCCAGAGCTTTTTGACATTTCGCAGTGGCGCCACTTGCGAAGCTAACTGTCAACTTCACGTCAAATTCAGTACATTTTCCAATTTAGTTCCACATTACGCCGTCCGTCAAACTATACTGGCTGGTTCATACATTTGATAAGCTATTACTACCCCCTTAAGTTTGGCTATAAAACGACCACTGTGTATTTATGCCGCGGTCTGCGGGGAATCGAACCTAAACCAAATTGATCGTAAACTTTTTATCGTTGCTTTTTTAATATCTTAATAATATCATAATCTTGTTGTAATTAAAATTTCGCAGTACGGAGTTTTTATGTCTTGATTTGATTATTAATACTTTTGCACTGACGATGTTTCCCGTCTTTGCTTGATTAACTATAGGATTAATCTGTAATGAATACCATAGATATACCTATAATAAATACCTATCTCGCCAGAAAATTGAACAACTACCTACCATAGATTCACATCTCTTGAGTATCGAACCGAATTACAATGCTTCTGTAGTACGTTCAAAATCCCCTCTTTATCGTTTCCTTTAAAAAATAACCTTTATTAGGTACTTCCTTCCTTATACAAATATACTTACTTACCTAACATAATCACAAATAGTTACCAATTATAAACGAAACGGTCACCAATTTCCTATCTCAAATTGGTCTAAATTCTTCTTCCAAAGACAAAAAAAAAACAATGTCTTGCTCCAAAATAAAAGTATAAAAGCGCCGCAAAAAACTTTACGGACGACCTTTAGCGTCCATATTTCACACTAATTATGTGACGTCAGAAATAAAATCGATTATTACACTGTGAAGTTTTTGATGCGATTTTTACAAAACTATAAATAATGTCGCCCGGGCAGGTGAGGACAGCCAGTGTGGGACATTCGAGGACTTTGGGACAAAAAAATCTCTTTATGTCTTGTGATTCGGTCAGTTTTATCTTTTAACAAAATATAGACCTCTGGGTGTACCGTGAAATAGTTCACTTTAGGATGTTTTAAGAGCTGTTTGGACCGCAGTTGATCTTGATTCGGTGAGTGAACAAACGTTTAAGTTACTAAATAACCATTGCCCACTGGATAGCCAATCCAGTTGAACTGAGATATTAAGAAAATCCTACATAACAACTATTTTATATGAACAAACAAAATTGCATCTTTTTCCAGCTAATGAGTGAATTTAGTGTCTTTTATATTTATTAACATTTAGTAAAGAAGACACGGCTGCAGGTTTCCCTCTTCTTTCGTTATATAAGAAAATACATTCCCTGATTTATATTTTTCAGGGCACGTACAGAAATGGGTAAAAAGCAATTATAGAAACAATTAAAAAGCAATCGTATCTCGCGTAGATCTATATTCAGGCGTTATACGACGGGTTAATACATGAGTCTGTGTCTATCCTAACTTTAAAATCAACTAGGTACTACAATTAATTCTTCAACATTGAGCATAACATTTTGCCCAAAAGTGGTTACAAACAACAGCAACATACACCTCCCTTTAAACAAAAGTATGTGTCTATTCTTACTTTACATCAACTCCTACGATTGTTTCTTCAAAATTGCGCTTGACATTTTTTTCCAGAAGTGGTAACAACAGCTCCATACATCTCCCAACGTTCAGGTAAAAGTGTATTTTTTTAGCAATGTTTTTTGGTAGCAGCGTCGAGTCGAGATCGTTAAGTGAAAAAGGACCTGTTTCGGCTCTTTTGTGGGCTATGTTAGTAGCCAGTAGCAACGATACAACACTGCCATTATCAGCCTAATTAATCGTACCAACGGACGAATTTTAATGTATATGGATTGAGATAGTACGGAGGGACAATCTCGGCTAATTTGCGCCGGGACGCAAATTGGCGAAACGGTATAGTGAACTGGGACATTTAGATGTGAGGAACAGGTGATAAAGTTCTTATGTTAGAGCTGTCGGGTTGAGCTGTTAATAGCTCTTTAAATAATGTCGGTAGGTACTACAAGTATTGTGACGCTGAAAATGTTTTTTTAAGATAATTTGGATGATATGGACACCTGGTGTATGTTATCTGTGATGCTAGTGGCGCATCCCTGTTTGCTAAATTGAGTTGTAATTAGATTTGACTACATAACGACTGCCATCTGACTTACGAAACACACTCGGAAGCATTTCATGCATTATTTATTTATTGATAATTTAAAAAAAAAGGTACCCACTACTTTTAAAATAATAAAACTCAACGATTTGAACCGTATATGGCGTACAAGGCTATTAAATAACCTTTCTGGACATACAAGGTTTACATTTATACGTTCCTTATTACCAAAAATATTAGCCATTTTACCTACGTGTGAGAAGGCTCGATTTATATGCTTCCAAGTTATAAATACATAAACAACGTTGTTATATTGAAATTGAGTGTCCATTCGTCGCATTCGAGCTTGCCGTCGGTCTATTGTCAGTTCACCACTTTTCGCAGACGGACGTTTCATATTTTACTTTCACCAAAATCGACATGAACTGCCCACAACATGCATGGACGCCTGGCTTCTCACACAAATAAATAAAATAAACTCACTGTTTTGATGACAGTGGCGTTATATATCGCGACATTGTCCGCCATGGTTTATGGGGCCCATATCAAATTGGTAGCCATGGGGTTCAGGCACCGACGACGTGAGTTCATATATTTAGCTTCGAAACAGACGTTTTGAAGCGAATAAATATTATAGTGTTTGTTGTATGAAATACGTTTTGAGAGTTGAGAAAAATGGTGTTTGGTTTGTTTGATGGGATAGTAGCTTGTTGGAAGCATTTAGCAGCAGGCGTAGCATGACCACCATAGAGACAAACTGCCAGATTGTAGAAATATTTCTTTTGCTTTGAGCACGACAATTTCCTTAGCTTTATACCTACAACCTGCTTTTCTGATTTCATGTGCATGTTTTAATTATTTTGTACTGTTATTTCTGTTAAATGAATTATGTTCTAATCAAACAATCGGCTTAACTACCTACTACTAATAAATAATAATAAATAAATAATTATATATTCCACAACTTTTCACACAACGCCATTTAGTCCCAAGTTAAGCTTGAGAGCTTGTGTTATGGGTACTAATCAGCTGATAAACATATATATATATTTCTAAATACATACATATTATAGATAAATTACACCTAAATTACTAGGTAGTACTAAATAATATTAAGTAGTACTATAAATACGAAGTTGAAAGGAGCGATTCAGAAGGACTTTACACAGATAGTTAATTGAGAATCTGTTCAATGATACAAAAGAATTCCTTGAGTGTGATCTAATTGTGCCTTTTCCAAAAATTAATTCTATTCAAAATAGATCAATCCCATCAATTAATTAATTCGATTCCAAAAAATTACGTTCCATTGTTGTGATTGAATATTATGTTAAGCTATTTATACTTACCAATATTGTAAGAACATTTGTAACAAAATTTATCTGCAAATAAATTTTTGACTTTGATTCAGACGTACCTAAATCGTCTAAATCGCTCCTTTCAACTTTGAATGTTTAGTTAGTTAAGTACTTAGTTTTTCTACTTTTAACCATTTCAGCTAAGTAGGTACTGAAAAGCGGCCAAAATGACAAGATATCTTTTTTCAACGTCAATCGAACCCCGCCACAATATCTACCTTTTTTGACAAAGAATTTAGAGTCACAAAAAACCCCATGGAGTTATAAACTTACTGCTCACATTAACTTCGTTCGATGACAAAACATGATTAATGTCCAATAAAAACGTTCCAATAAAAATTCATTCAAGTTATTAATTCTAATAATATTGTCCTTTTTTTGGACAAAAAAATTATGACGAATGGTTCTTTAGACCCTTTCCTTATTGACAGTGAATTAAATCGTTAGCTACACTTAAAGATTCGAAGTAACGTAGTTTATAGGGCTTTTGTTAGAAACTTAGGCCCATGTGTGATTTGCTATTTTTAACATAACATCAAGCCTGTAATCCCGGAGGATTAGGCATAGGTGTGCCTGTAATAGTACTCGTACATTTCGCCAGTTATGTTTAAGTCCCATGTAATAGGCAATGAGCCTATTGTCATCAATCGGGCACGAATATAGACTCCGGGCTGCTATATAATGAGAAATTCCAGGCGGAAAAACTCAATACGATCCGGATGATTAAACCCGCCTCGGTACCTCATGATCAGCACTAGCGCTTGCGACCACTTAACCAACGAGGCAGTCGAGGATATTCTTTCTTTCTATAAAACCGTATCGCCTTATGAAAAGATCTTCACTACCAGTAAACTTGAGTTATGTGTAATGTCAATGCTCAGTATTATCGTGAAATGACAGCTCAGTTCGCCGTTACTTTACCTACATTCTCACGCCGTGGTTTTCATAGAATAGCGCTAATAAACAGTTCGAAAGGAACAAAAACAAAGCAGGCTGAAATTGTAAATAGCAATATAATGCATGTACAAAATTATAACTGGGTGTAAGAAGCCTGGATTCAAAAATTAACCAAATCAGAAATAAAAAATCGCAGTTCAACTGGTCTTCTCAACTTTGGCTTCAGGTTTACTTTTTCTAGACTTCATGTGTGCCATAAATACGGTCCAGACAAAACTAGCAGCACTCACGAACACCATTCTATTCTTCTCAGAGATAAAATAAAAGTTTAACGTCTGTACCGTCGGCCAAAATACGACGCCGATCTTGTATGTAGGCCACCACTTCTCCTTTACTTCTTGAACACATGTGTCAATAGGATTCATTTCGAGAAGGCTCATCCCAAAGAAGAAATATGCCATAGCTACAGGGGAATAGGAAATCTGTTCAATAGCTGCTCTAGTCACTGCTGACCTAAGGTCGTTCCGTTTGAAGAATCGACTGGAATACTTCATCCAGCTGTAGAAGACAGGAGCCATGAAGAATGATCCGAATATCCCGAAGCGCGCTGCTCGGGCCCAGTTCGCGTTGGCAATGCTTGTGCCATGTTCTAAGTACTCCTGGGTGATGCTGCAAGCTGGCCATATGATGCCATATGACACCATGCCTCGGAATAGTGGATAATGCCTGTACGTTGGTAAGTGGCGAAATTTCGTCATTATACCAGACATTATTTAAAAAACTGAGCAAAATGTTTACTGAACGTTGGCCACGTCTCGACGCGTCTCTCTAGACCTTCTCGTTAGACAAACAGTCATTGGTTTACGATTTATTAATCACTGAGCTACTGATATTACTAAATGCCCGAAAAAAATGAGGTTCATAAATAAATAAATAAATAACTGCATAATTTTAACGTCTGTCAAGTTGAAGTTTTGCAAACATCGTTGTGAAAAAATTGTCGTTCTCTATGACAACCACAGCAAAGCTTAGAAACTTTTTTAAGCTCTGTAGGTAATTTGTGGAGACTATTTAATGGGTTTTAATGTAAAAAAGGGATGAGATTATTACCCACCTTGGTACACGATACTCACAATATACAATAGTATGAAGATAAGTAAACCATCTTTACATAATATTTACACATCAACATGAATGTGCATCCAAAATCAGTTAAATATGATGTATCTATGTATTAACTTAATATGTAGGTAGTTTTTATGTTGTACAAAAAAAGAGTATTCTATTCTATTGTATGTACCTAGGTACTTACTTACTAGAGTTTCAAGAATTAGTATTTATTTAAAACAAAGAAAACCAGTAATGACTATTTAAACACAAGAACATGATTATTTGTTGGCAAGTAGGTACACGGAACGTGACGTAGAATTATCCATTTAGTAATCTGAGCGAGCAATCGATTGCCCACCCACAGAGATGTGGACTTAGAACAATCGAAAAATTCTGTTTATACGATTATTATTCGATTATTTGGCTCGAGTGAATCGATTCGGCGATCGTCTTTGAGATAAGGGCGATGATTCGGCGAAATGTAACGCGCGTGCGGTCGCAGCACATGATTAGTCAATTAATTACTAATTAATCTGATACACTTATTTGTTTCTTTGAGATTATTATTACTCATAGTTCTCATACTGGTATTAGAAAATACTATTGACCTGTTAGACTAACCTAACGGGTTTACTTTATATTTTACTCTTCGTATCCTAATCTGAATTCAGTTAAATACATTAATTAGAAAGGCATAATATATACTTACTTAATAAAATATTACTTAAATTTAGTAATTCCAGGAACTAATAATCGGTTTTCTGACGTAGATTCGTAAATTGTCAAATACTAGGACGCCCTCTATTGTGATTTTTAGATAACACAAATGTGGTGTTTAGCGCCATCTCTTAGCTTTTGTTAGAACTAAGTCAGCACAACGTTTACAAGTCATACAAATATTTATGAAGCAGGGTTGTTGCCTAATTAGTTACGTATTTGTGGTACAGATGTCGCTGCTGTAAGTTAAAACTTAGGTTTACTACTCGATAACAGATGTCACTGTAAGTTTGTAGTCTTTTAATTTCTAATGGGAATATTATTTTATAATAAAATAAATTGGGTTGTGAAATTAATGAGCAGTAATTTAAGTACCATAAACTCAAATCAAACATTTTTTTACAAAATCGGGTCGTCACAATATTACAGCGCTGCCTATCTACATACAATAAAATAAAAAAATGCTACGTATAATGTAGGTCTTGGATGTAAGCTTGTGTAAACTTACAGCTTCCAATACAAAATGTCCCAGTCAGTTATTAGACCCTATAGTCTGCTGAACAAAAATGTTTTATTTTCTTTGGTCTAGTGGCAACTGCTGGTTTCAATTACTGAGTCAAGCAAAGTGGTGTTAGGCTTTTCTGACTGGAATTTCTCAAAAGCATCTAGGAGGCTAAATTCTGGATTTGAGTCCATTGATGGTACCTATGGTAAGTGGCTGGCATCACCGCACCATAGATAGGTAGGTACACCTCTGCCTTTGGGGAATATAAATGAGAAGTTAGGTATATTATACATTATGTAGAAATGTATGCAGTTATCGGCCATATCGTTACCCACACTACGGGGGTTAAAATCACCCTTTTTGCTGCCAAAACGTCAACGAATTAAGTAGACCACTTGAGTTAGTTTCAAGTAGGTACATAATCTCCATCGTAAACTTGCTACTTTATTACAAGATTTTTGACAGGTTTGCTAGTGAAACAACGCTTTTTAGCAACTTCTTCAAGAGTTCACAACAACTTGAAATATTTTGGACCGTTTATTTACGGTCAATTCTTTCTTATCGTCGCTTAGTGAGACTCATTAAGGATTAAGTTATGACATTGCTAAAATACAGAAAGAAAGTTTTTTTTTATAAATTATAAAATCACGCTTGGAATCCCCAAAGAGTTGGCAGAGGTGTATTTTAAATTAAAATAATCTATATTGTGAACTAAGTGTAGCTACAGTAATTTGAAGATGTCAACAAACAATTCATAGGTAAGTAGGAAAGAATAATCTATTTCCTCTTTAATGTATCTACACCATACAAACTAACAAATGGATTTTTAGAACTTAGTTCCATGCCAAGGCTTTGCAATTTTATCTGTATGTGTATGTACATAACTAACTAATTAAATAAAACGGTAAGTGTTTTTTTTTTATTTGTCTTCTGGTCCCGGTTTAGGTCAGCTTATCGAGAAATCTGTGAATGCAGTTTTTAGTAGTTTTGAGTAAAATAAGCTATCTTAATTACCTATTTAGGGTGGAAACGTCGGGAGGGGACGCCCTAGAAGGACATACCTACATAGACATTATTGGTGCGGTTCTTCAGAATGGTCAGGTGCGTAGTACTCGCTACCGGCGTGCATGTGTGTATGACAACATGATTGTATTAATGTAAACGGAGTAAAAGAAGTAATGTAAAAATCGTAGCAAATGGCGCTCTGTAGTTTCTGCATACCGCCATGGGATAACGGTAAGAGTTTGTGTATGTAGGTATGTATTTAAGGATTTAAAGTGGTTTCCCTTTAAGACCCGTTGTTATTTTGAAAACCCCGTTTTACACCATAAAGAACTATAATTGGGCACACAAAATACACACACGCTTTGAACCTGAACATTAGATACCTACTATCCCATAATAATATCGACTCCCAGATCCCCTTCTTGATTTGGTTCGGATCACCAGCTCGGATCTACCCGGCTACTTTAACATTTTGAAGCGACTCTCGTGATTAATTTCTATAAGCCTGAGCGTCGTTAACTCACAAATCAGACATGACATAGTAATTGTATTACCCTTCGAACGATAAGGTCACGGCCGGCTGATCCGCTGAGCGGCAGCGTAATGTCTGACTGAGCACACATCGACATGTTTGCTCGCCAATCAGCTCTAATTACGTTTACATTTTCATAAATCATACAGTTATCAGAGCCACCCCTGTCTTGTCCCGCCCCTTTTGATTGCACAGTTGTCCTGGACTCTGGTGGTGGCTATTTTGGGCATACTTTACTTACATACCTACCTAAAACAGAAAACAGTGATAGCGTGTACGATGTTGTGGAATCAAATGAACTTTATTATGAATAGAATAAGATTTATGTTGAATTGGGAATATTTTACAGTTTCGGGTACTTATCTTGCTGTGCTGGCTCAGACGCAAGTAGGTACCTACCTAAAGATACTTAGTTAATAGACTGGAAAACATGTACCTACCTAACTCTACCCCCCTAAAATAACCCAAATCAATAACCTATTCCTAATCCTAATAATAATTTGTAAGTTTTAAATGGTGTGCAATAAAGAGTATTCTATTCTATTTTACTGTGGAGCAATAAAGAGTATTCTATTCTATTTTACTGTGGAACAATAAAGAGTATTCTATTCTGGCTACACTGGCGGACAAAATTGATGGGCCTTTCATTAGGCACTGGGCAGCTAGGCATGTGCGTACTGGCGTACATGTCGCCAATTAATTTAAGCTTTTTATGTACTGTATATGGATCAATGGTCTGAATTAAATAAAATTATTATTATTATTATCTACCCGCGACTATTTCCTATGACACTGATGATATCTCACAATCCTTTGCGCATTGTACCGTTTCTAACATTGACCTGCATCATAAAGGGTTCAGACGGTACTAATTACATAGTTTCGTTTACACTATTAATACCTATTAACAAACCTACTTTCACCATACAGGTAAAAGAAGTACTAGATTACAAAAAAATAACCCGTTTGAAGGGGTAACACAATGTGAGATGGTCATAGCTTAATTTTAATTTATTTACTTAGTTACCGGAAAATTTGGTTCATGGGGTCCTGCCTGGTTATTTTGATGTCCTATAATTGTTTTACTGTTTTTTTGTTTGTTTATATTTTAGGTGTGTACATAATAGTTAAGTACTAATATTATTTTATTAAATAAACCTTTCTGCTTTTAGGTACCTACTTACCTACAGTATTTCTATTCTATTCTATTTTTTGTTATGGCAAACAAAGCCGATGTCGACTATTCTGCCAATGTCTAAATACATTATTTCATTTTAGTTGAAAATTGTAGTGTCAATGATCAAAACCTCAATGAAGCAGGGATGAACTAATACATGGACGCATTCTTCGTTTCACTTTCATTCTTCTAAATTTAAAAAAATCGGTTACCTTTAAAATAAAATGTTTTGCATTCCTACTTCTACGAGCTACTTTTTTCTAATGCTATTTATTATAAATGGAGTATAGGTATTTTTTTTAAACAATAGACAACCCTGCCTACCTCCCGGACTATGTCCATGTCCAGGACATAAGTCTATCTCCTTGCCAAATTTCATTACGATCCGTTTAGCCATTTAAGTAGCACAATATTATACTAGACATAGACCTTATTGGTGAGGTTCTTCAGAAAGGTCAGGTGCGTAGTACTCGCAACCGGTGTGTGTATGACAACATGTATGAATCTAAACGAAGAAAAAGAAGTAAGTATGTAAGAATCGTAGCATATGGCGCTCTGTAGTTTCTGCCTACCCCCATTGGAAAAAGGCGTAAGTTTATGTATGTATGTATACATACATACATGTAATATTATACTATTATGGACTGGTATCGTTCTCACCGTTCTCAATGGTGCAGATGAGACTTTATCAATGCAGTTTCGCAATTAGTCTCGTCTGTGCAAACGGTACCTACACGCGATCCTTTGAAGTAGGTATCGCTATGAAATTCTGTGAAAGGAAGCCGGCTTCGTTTCACGTTTTTAGGGTTCCGTACCTCCAAAGGAAAAACGAAATGCTTATGAGATCACTTTCTTGTTCGTCTGTCTGTCTGTCAAGGCCTTTTATTTCGGGAATACGCAAAGGTATACCTACAGTTGAAATTTGAACCGTATACTCAGAAGGTATACAGTTAAAATTAAAACCGTAGGTATACTCAAGTCCACGGTCCCATTAAGAAGTAAAAAACGCATATCTTGACCCTCTCAAGCGAATCAAAATTCATAGAGTACTTCCCGTTGAACTATGAAATTTGGCAAGTATCGTCGTTATAAACCACAAGAACAAGATAAAGTAATAATAATAATAATAATAATAATAAAATAAATTTATTCACAAATAAAAGATACACAAGACCTATGAAGTCCCTGACTTCTGATCTAGGTTCAGAGACCTGTGTTACAGAAGTCAGTGTCTTCTCCCATCAGATGTCACAACAGTAATCATTTTTTGCACAGAAACTTAAAAAATAGAAAGAAATGTGAGTAGAGTGTAAATGTGAAAGGTGAATGTAAAATTGTGAAGTGTGGATGTGTAGTGTGGATGTATGGATGAAAATTGTCTTTTATGATGTTATATGTATGAAAGTGAATGTGGAATAGTATTACATTCCTAACATGGGGTGCGTTTAGGGGAGCAATTTTTCGGTTTGGCCATAGTCTAAACCAAGCAGCCATTCCTTAAGTAGAATTTTAGCTTCACGACAGGAAAGAGGGTGGAAGTTTTTTAGTTTATTTATTTTATTATATAAGTATATAGACATGTAGCATTGTTGTCTTCTAGCAGATGCTGTAAGATATTTGACTGATGGATGTACATCTCTGATAGTACGCTTACTATGGTAATCCGCGGCATTATATGGGGAGATCTTATGTTGTTTAATAAGGAGGAGAAATAAATACAACTGTCTTACTGTAAGCACTTGACATGACTCGTACAAGGTTTTTGTAGGAAATCTATATGTCCTGAATGTCATAACTTTCAGCAAAGATCGCTGTGCTCTTTCCAAGCGTAACATAAAGGTTTTGCACGCCCCTCCCCATACAACAGTACAATACCCAAGTACTGACTGAGCTAAGGCATAGTAAACAGTCCGTAAAAGTTGAAAATCGGCTACATGTCTTAGACGTTTAAACACCCATATAAGCTTCCTAGTACGAGCTGTAATCAATCCTAAATATGGACGCCAAGTCAATCTTTCATCTAGTATAACCCCAAGATATTTCACATCGGTGGACCCTGTTAATGAACGGCATGAACAATCTGTATGAGAAGAATAATTACAAGAATGAACCTTTAGATCAACATTTGTTGGCGAAGTTTTGGCAAAAGAAAACTGTATGTACGTAGATTTTGCAAGATTTAAAGATAATAAGTTTTTATTGAGCCATAAACGTATTCGATGAAGTCCCGCCTCAGCAAATACTTTGACCCCGTCCCAAGAATCACTATGAAAAACTATAGCGGTGTCATCAGCATAAGTAAAAATTTTTCCATTAAGAAGTTGTTGATCACATAAGTCATTAATATAAATTAAAAAGAGGCTCGGGCCGAGGATACTGCCTTGGGGGACCCCATACACCACCGGAGTAGCCTTACTGACATGATTTCCGATCCTAACTTGTTGCATACGGCCGCAAAGGAAATCTTTAAAAATCATTAGTGTATTTTCCCGGATACCAATGCATTCTAATTTGTTCACAAGGGCAGGAATCGAGACGGTATCAAATGCTTTGGCTAAAGTCTCAAAACTGTAGGTACATTTGTACTCAAATGTTAAGAAAAAATGGGGGGGTCTATATTTTTACGGGGGTTTCAAATTGAAGCTTCTAGTTCAAATATCAAAGGGCTATCATATCAAAGGGCTTGATTTTTTTCTTATTTATAATGAAAAATATAAAAAATTCCGTCTTTTTTTCAGGAAAAACTCGAAAAAAACTGCGTGATTAGAATCCTGAACCATGTTGTTTAGAACATATTTATTTATTTATCCTGCACGTACGGAACCCTCGGCGGGTGAGTCCAACTGGCACATGTCCGGTTATTTTTAAGTCGCGTTGCTTAGGCTTTAAAAAAAAGTAGAAGGTGCCTACTTATCAGACTAGGCAGGAGAAGGTTTTAATTCTCATGTTATTGAGCAACCAATTTTATTTTCTTTAAGACTAGACACTAATCAACCCCACAGATACTCAGTTGAACAGAATCGATGGAAAAAAAACAACAATATCGCCTTTGTTTCGTTCACCAGTTCAAGTTACAGTTTCACATTACGACTCTATGCGGAAGCAGTCAACTTTTTACGAGTCCGACTGTCTGACACATTGATGTAACATACTTTTGTGTAAAAAAAATTATGTAAAAGTTGTAAAAGTTTAATGTCTCACTCCGGTAGTTTAGTGCTGATTTTAATGGTGTTAATTTCGTAATAAAATTTTGTTACTTCGGTACTAAACCAGTAGCTTAGCTAAGTATTTAGTATGAAGTGTTTATTAAGTGTGAAGATCATAAAATATTAAATAATTTCAACCGATTTACTAAAAAAGGAAGAGGTTCTCAATTCGGTTGCGTTTTTTTTTTTCTTATTCGTGTTAACTCATAACTTTTGCGATTAAGAGGGTATCCTTTTCATGTGGTCCTGTTTAAATTTAATCGTAATCGGTTTAGTAGTTTGGCAAATAATTAATGACACAAAATCACGAAAGCCGCAGACCTCCGAAACTAGAGTTATTTTACACCGTCGGTACCTATATTATAGCCTTTTTTATGAAGTCGGTTGTATTTTATGTACTAAGTTATAGGGTATATATCTACTAACATAGATACTGTAATTAGGTTCCTACCCCAGTTTTACTTGCGAAAACATTTTCAATTCACTAGGTCTGGCCTGCGATTTCACCCGCTTCCAAACGTCATAGCGTAATGACAGCCTATTACAACTTACTCTAGAACTTGGTTCTAGAATTGCAATTATTCTTTACTATATATGTGGCTACCAAAAAAACAACTCTTCTACTTTATAATTACCTAGGTAGATACTTTACAGGTTCTAAAGATTTGGTTTCTGAAAATTATAAACTTATCTAGGTATGTAATAATTTGGTTAAATTCAGAAGTCAATCAGAAAATAATCCATTACACATGTTCTAGTTCTATCTACATTTTTTATAAAATACCTAAAGTATTAATTTCAAATTATCACACCAATCAAAACTCAACCTAACCCCAAAACGATCGCGTGAGTTGAATCACCCAAAAAAAAATTAAAAATATTGTAAAATACCATGTAGCAGTAGGCACCTAAACAAACAACATAATATCACGCCTATAATCCCCGAAGGACTAGGCAGAGGTGTATCTGGTAGTAAACCCACACCACCTATAGTTACACCTATAATTTCCATAAAATAACCAAAGTAGGTAGGCATTCATGTCGAATTATTAACAACCAAAACTTAACCTAACCCCAAAACGCTCGCGTGAGTTGAGTCACCGAAAAAAATGACATGTATGTCATCGACCATGACCAATATCCGCGGCCTCAGAGACCCGTCGGCTCGATAACCTTCGAGTGCCGACACTTGGGCGTAAACAATTGTTTTAACACCTCCAAACTCACACAAACAATTACCTAACGATAAAGATTGTTACTGCCGACAACTATATTGGAGTACTTATAATTCATTAGGTGATTTTGGAGTAAATATTGGTTTAAGTAAGTATTTGGAATTTACCTTGTAAGTACTTAAATATTATTTGATAATGTTTTTCTATTTAGATCTCTACTAGAGGTCTGTTTTGTTAATACTTAATTGATTCACTATTATTCAATTTTATTAATTTTACATACTTTTTCCTCTGATTTAAATGTTGTCATGAAAGTTCTATTGCTTTAAATCACGCCTGTATTATCCAAAAGGTTAAGCAGAGGTGTGTTGCTATAGTACCTATACCCTCATTTCACCAATTTCGTTTGAACGCCATTGATTTTTTTTCAGTCAAAAATATTTGATTCAGTTGGAGCAGTGGTTGAGCAATTGGCCGCTCCCCGGTTCAATTCTCGCATAGAAAAGAAAACATGTGGTCTGACAGATAGTTGTAGGTACTCTGAGCTAGCCTTTAGCTACCTTTTAATTAAACTTACATGCACCAACAGGTGCATGTAAGTTAATTAAAAGGTTTGTTAACGCACTTACGATACAATACAAGAGAAAATAAAATAAATAAATAATAAATAAATAAAATCCTAGTGTTACGAACCGAACTTATTGGCATCACCTTTTTGGAACATTTAATTTGTATTCTAAATTCTAATAATAATATCACTGACAGTAGCTAGACTTGTGACTCTTAATGTTTTGTAAAATAAACTGTGGTTACCTAAACCAGCGCGTTTTAGTTATAGTAGCTACGATCAGTAACACCTAGTATGGGGCAACATAAAAAGAAAAGTTTCTTATTATTCAGCAAATAATAATAAGTACCTACACTCGCATTTTGTTTCCTTTAACGAGGAATGTTCTCTCAAACTTTTCATTCTTTCATACTAAAATAGATCATATCGATTATTATTGTTCTCAAATGGAAGAAGATTTTAATTCCTGACCCTTCAAAAAAGTCACAGTATCCAACTTCATTAATCCCAAATAAAGATCTCAACACTTTTTTTTTTCAAAACCAACATAATTAAGTCATTAGCAAAATCAAAGAGCTTCTCAACTCTGAAATGAAATCATCCGCTTTATTTACACTCCATAGTAAACACTCCTCAACGCGAAATGAACAGGACAACGCTATACAAGCCCTTCACATGTAGGAAAGAGATGGAGACGACCCCATTGCCCCGCCCACAACACACTAGGCAGCGTGGATTGGCTTCAGCCGCCAATCTATACACCATCAGTCTTCCATCGCTTGCCTTTTAAACCACAGTTTAATTACCACTCGCCTGTAAAACAATTAGTAAAAACCCAACAGTGACTAATGAAGTGATACTAGTGTAAGAAAAATGGAGAATTATGAACAACACAACGAAGTGTCGACCTCTTACAACAATAATAACATGAAGCATAATTACAACGAATGCAAAAACGACTTCTATCAGTTTGTCGACGTAACTTACTTGGATAAAGAGAAGCAGTTAGAAAACAAAGAGTACATCTACGATCAGAAGAACTTTAGAGTGAAACTGGAGGAGGCACAAATTAATCAGAGTTTGTCGACTCCGTTTTCCGTGAAAGATATTCTGAACATCAATCAGCCGAACTACAGTTATGACAGGAACGAGGCTTGGAAGTACAACGAGAGGGATCGGAGAGGCTACGAGTATGAACAGGTGTACCAAAGCCAGGGTTATTGCCCACCGGAGTACCTCGCTCAAGTGTATCCCAACGTTCCCGTGCCAGCGAACATTGAACCTTACTGGAACCAGGATATGTACCACGACCATAAAATAGATGAGTACTACAGCTACAACCCTTATTGCCACAATTTGTATCATCAAAACTACGACCAGTACAGCAGTGAAGCGGTTCCTGGTCCTCATGTTTCGACGGAAGCATCATTGAAGGTGGACCATGAGGAGTCTCTACCAACAAATTCATTGACGGCACAGAAGAGAGCCAGCATTGAAAAGAGTATCTGCACCCAGTATACCCCGGAGGAGAAGACTTCTGGCTTGTGTAGGAAAATCAACAGTAAGTTTTAGTGTCACTTCCGTACATTACTCATTTTCCAGGTCCTAAATACACAAGGCCTAGTGCATATCTTTTACATTGGCAGCAAGTTAGCTTCTGCCCAATTAAATAACCTTTTTGATGTTATGCTGTCGGTTTGAGAACGATAATTGTGTTCCCGTCGCTCTTTATACGCGTTAATCAACATAATTTTAATATTTTCTATTGTTTTGTCCACAGAAACGCCTATCTGCGACACGAAGCCCGAAAGAAAAGACAAGACTGCTAAAAGAAAACCTCGAATCCTCTTCTCACAGACCCAGGTCCACGCGTTGGAGGTACGCTTCAGAGACCAAAGGTACCTCACAGCGCCAGAGAGGGAACAGTTAGCCGTGACCTTAAACCTGTCACCAACGCAGGTTAAGATCTGGTTTCAGAATAGAAGGTACAAAAGCAAAAGGATCAAGTCACCTGAGGTCTCCACCTCCACGGATGCGAAGCCTAGCAAAAACTTGAATGGGAGAAAGATGTTCAAGCCAGAGAACAGAGAGCCAGCACCCAGTTATGAAGCGTACAAAGAAACTAGATATGATCATGACAAATCTTACTCCAGCGACCAGCTAAGCTCAACAATTTACTTCGATGATAGCCTAGCGTATGACAATCAAAACGAAAAGTATTTTAATAAACAATTAATCATAGATCATGTTGGTACAACATCAGACATGCATACTTTATACTCGACTGAAAATATGATAGTAAATGATCGTAAGGACGCTTATGAAGAGCCAGAAATCAAAAAGTATTTTCCATTGAATTTTGTTTGTTGATATTTTATTGTTAAAACGACTGCGCCATTTAGACTGATTGCCAAAGAGTATTATATTTTAGTATTAATTTTGTTATTGTCTAGTTTTAGTGAGTATCTGTGCATGCCTGTGCAATGACGTATTACGATGCTACGCCAAAGTATTAAATCAATTTTTAAGAACTGTTTTGTAAATAAAATTGTCTACTTTATTTGTGTTTTTTACTAGTGCTCCATCACCACTTCATATTTCTATAGATTCGATTCAATATAGATTTAGTATCTCTCTACTTTTCAGAAAGCAATACCTACCCCACTTTACACATAAGTACCTACTTTCACAGATTAATATTTTTTACCTATTAGGATCACTCAATCCAAATGCAAATCAAATGGGAATGCTTTTTAATCTTTCACTCAATCTATTAACCAGAGTCTTTTCTTCAAATTTTCAATCAGCAAACAGATCATTTATTCCATTTTAAAATTAACTACTACTTTTACTGGGTAGAAAAGTTTAAGTATCTTAATTGAAACAATAAGCTACTATCCCACACTAAACAAACAGCATTTCTAAAGCCCATAACATTATCAGAACAAGATACTAAATATATTTAAAGATCTATTAACTACATCCATCATAATAAAAGCCGCCTCATAAAATTTTACATAAATGCTTGTAAAAAAAAACGAACATAAAACAGAAAGTGTCCATCTCCTCTCGATGTTTCAGTATTTTTTCAGTTCAATTTGTAGAGATCGTTTTTATCTGAATTGCTACCATACCGCGGCGAATGAGGGTTGGTTGGCGCAGACGGGCGGTTGATACGCGCCGCTTTAGACGCGTAGATAATTTTTATTTTACGTAGTTGGTAAACTACCTATTAGACTCATTTTATCTGTGCCCTAAGTGCGTTAGTTGTTTTTACGCTAACGCGATCGAAACGTTCACTACGTTTGGCTCTCTGATTGGATAAAAGCTTGGAGCGGGCCAATCGGAACGCCGAACGTCATGAACGTGTCGATCGCGTTAACGTAAAACAAACTCGCACTAGGCACTCTGATGAAAACAAGTGTTCTGATGTAACTAGGCTAAAGTCTAATAGCCACTAACTATATATAACTAGGCCACCTGTTTACTTACTATTTTTTATCCGACTGCGAATAAGCCGAAAGGAAGGTTATGTGTTTGACCTGTATGCAAAATGTACGTTAGTTAGTTATGCCCGTTTCTTGGTAGCCAATAAATTAATGTTTTTTTCTTTTTTTTCTTAAGTTCAATCACATCACATCAGTCTTCAGTTGTTTTTCTACTAGAAACTTGCAAATAGAAAATCCAAATAATTTCATACTTCTCGCTCATGATCTGTATGACTAATAGACTAACAAAATATACGATGCAGACAACACAATCATATAAAAAATAAATTAGATACTTCCAATTAATAAAATTCACAACAATTTTTGTATTTATGTTGATATTAGTCAACTTAGTAGTAAAGTAAATAAGTAAAATAAATAATTCTTAGATATTGTAGTTAGTCGAAAGGAGGAACTATGTACATTAAAAAATACTGTAACCCAATAGTGTCATTCTCGTTTGACAAAACTTTATACACATATTAACCGATAGAAACGAGCCGCTCTTAACAAAAGCGCCTTCTTCCTCTCTCCTATTAAAATCAACTTTTCTGTGCCCGACAGGGTCCATAATTGATTCGATGTTTTAACATACCAATTTAATAAACAGGATATTTTTTATGCACCGCGCTAATTTTAACAGGACGAACGACTCATGAATTTGAACAATTTTCACTATGGGACGAGGTCTGAAGTTTCGAAAAAAAACAGCTGTTTCATACATTTTTTCCAAGTAAGTATTGAACTTTTCCATGAAACTAATGATTTTTTCTTGATTTCTTATATTAGTCCTATAGTGATCCAATAATAGTACACATTCTGAATTCGTCCTAAAATATTACACCTAGTACACATTATGGAATGCAATAAAGTGTTGAGCATTGAGATTTTTTTGACAGCTTCAAGAACAGGCGTTAAAAACGCTCCAAAACCGCTCGTCTGGCTCCCCACATCCCTACGCGTCCCTTGCAAGCGCCGGCGCCATACCGATAAGATATTGATCCTACACGTGTCCATGGGACCTGCATCTATGGTGCCCACGTCTATACTCTATAGGAATGTCGGATCGCCACCTGTTCTTAACTAAAAGCTTTAATATGCCAAGCGAGAAACTTAAAACAAAAAAATATAATTTTGTGGTTCGTTTTTTTTTGCGAATTTTTACTGTGTGTTATTTGAGGGTTTGACAGGTCATTATACTATTTATTTAAACGACGATAAAAGTAGATCTGATGAGGTAGACAGTCGAGGGAATTCCTCAACGACTTACAGCCAAACCATTTATTTCAAAGTCAAAGTCAAACCATTTATTTCATATAGACCATTATAAGGCACTTTTGAACGTCGATTCGAATTGCCCCTTCCAAAAGGTAGATTTGTATGGAGAAGAATTGGCAAAAGAAACTCCATACTTACTCTTATAAAATAGTTTTTACAATACTTTGTATACATTAATCAGATTACATGTGAGGACGATGCACCTAGAATAAAAAGTACTATACTAAGATAGGTTTAAGGAAATAAAAAATAAGTAATGGAGTTGATACATGATTAAGTTGGTTCAGCTAGATACATTGTGCTATTTACAAATGTTAATTAAAAAATAGTGAAAAAATTAAACATAAAAAAAACAATACATAGGTACAATATTAGATTAGCAACCAGTTTGATTTTGTCAAGACTCCAAGAACGTCCGATGGAGCAGGACCAGCATGTTTCCAAGCATTCCTATCTTAAATATAAGTAATCTTCTAATTTATAATAATTAAGCCAGTTTACCAAGTGTACTTTTAATATAATTTTTAAATTGTCTTTCATTTAGTTTTAATATACAGACACAGAGCACAGTAGGTCACTTTAAAATTATGTAATTTGTATCTTTCAAAATCAATGCATTTCAGTAAGGTAGTTAGGTTCGGTGGTTAGGTTCGCTATAGGTAGGTATGATGAGTTAGGTTAGGTTATACATACACTTGTTAGTCATTCTATTTTTTTTGCCGCTTATTGTTTTGTACCAGTTTGGTAATTTTAATAGAGAAGGAGCTTTCCTGAATACCTACTTTCTTTAAGTATATGATTAAAACAAAGGCTTATTTGAAACAAGAGTTTTTATTTTCTTTTAGTGTTGTTAGCCTGAAGATTCACTCATCATTAGAAAGTAAAAGGTGCAATTAAATAGTGGTGCTAACTTAAAATTGGCTGGCCTGTTGGTCTAGTAGTTAGTGATCCTGACTGGGATGCCGGAGGTCATGGGTTCGATTCCCACCCAGTACAAATGTTTGTGTGATGAGCACGATCATTTGTTCTGTGTCTGGGTGTAGTTTATCTATAATATCTACGTATTTAGAAATATATAAGCATGTTTATCAGCTTTTTAGTACCTATAACACAAGCTCTCAAGTTTAACTTGGGACGAAATGGCGTTGTGTGAAAAGTTGTGGAATATTTATTATTTATTTAGGTATTTAAAATGTTATGAACTGTTGTGTTGCATATTTTCATTTTGTTTAGAAGTAAAATAGTAGTAAGTAGATATAATAGTGTGGAGCGAAAGTTGTCTTATTAATAAATAATAATAATAAAACGGTAAGTAAAGAAAACATCGTGAGGAAACCTGGACTTATAGAACTAAAAGTTTGAAATCGCCAATCCGCCTTGAGCAAGCGTGGTGATCAATGCTCGAGCCTTTTCTGTATGAGCAGAAGAGGCCTTTTCTCTGCAGTCAGAAACTAACGCCTTTTTTCCATGGGGTTAGACAAAAACTACAGAATGCCACTTGTTACGTTTCTCAATTGTGCCGTTAGCTGAGTAGACTTATAATTATTTTATTTTGATTGCAAAAACATAAAACTTAAATTATTTGCCCCTAAAACACCTAAGTATACTTATTTATTACCAAAATTACCAAAGATGTAATTCATTCTCCACGCAAATCTGAAACGAATCAGTATCTAAATCTCCCAAATGAGTGTGCGCCAGAGCATTGCGGCACACGTATGCGCGCGCGCACGTGGGCGTTTGATGTATTAATATTGTGCTGCTTTTAAGGTTATCGCGGGTGGAAGGTGATCTGGTCCGATAGACCGATGCCATGCCACCAGAGAGTACACCTCAAGGAGTTATTGGTAAGAGCAGAATGATTTATATTTTATAATTTGCTTTTTAAGTAAATACATTTTTGTAGAAGGTATAAGTTAATCTTCTCGGGGATTTTAATTTCCAGATGTAAAAACGTATTTGCTCTAAATATAGTTAGGTTAGGTCAGAAAATAAATGTATTTGAAAACTCAAAAATGGTTACAATCTAATGTGTTAAATTACAAATCAAACTGCCTTAAACTGTCGCTTTTTTGTAAAAAAGCAGATAGAGACGTAAAACATCAAAGAACTGAGCCGAAACATGTACTTAATTAATTAGAAGAAAGTTACATTTAGGTACCTAAATGTAACTTTGATATTTTCTTTTGTTCTTCCTTTTGGAAGGACTACGGCCGGCGACATGACAAAATTTTAATAAAATATGTGCTTGAAATAAAGTAAGATGATGTAAGAGCCATAAATAAGTTTCAGATCTAAACAAAGGTGCCAAGTTTTATCATAAAATAATTTCTCATGAACAAAATTACTTTATAGTTCCAGTATGCCGTGCGCGTGTACGCCATTACTAAGCCCCCGTGCAGTGCGCGCGCTCGTTAGCTTTTATTTGGACGCCGGACTCCTGTTCCAGCCGCACCGTACACTGGCGGACAGAGCGAAGTACACAGCTAATATACATGAAAAAAAAACATTTCAAAATATGTCATACCATAAAATGTCGCCCATAGGCCCTTGATATGGCTTCACATGCAGCCGAGAAATATCTTTCAGGCAAGCATTTCGAGGTATTCCTCGAAGCGCACCTTTTAGGAGCGTTCCCGTTAGAAATTTAAAAAAAAAAATTTTTTTTCTAGGAAAAAAAACAAATGTTTTTATTAGGAGCGCTCCGAGGAATAAAATAGGAGCGCCTCATTAGGAGCGCCTCAAAATAGTAGCGCTTCGAGGAATACCTCAGCATTTCCTCACCATGTTTTCCTTCACCGTTATTGAAGCAAGTAATAATTGTACAATACTAACATGGATCTGAAAAGGTGTATGCGTGCTTTGTTCAAACTTGGCAGCTATGATGGCTGGCTGTCCAGGTTTATTTTTAACCCCCGACGCAAAAAGAGGGGTGTTATAAGTTTCACCGCTATGTGAGTGTGTCTGTCTGTCTGTCTGTCTGTGGCACTGTAGCGCCCAATCGGGTGAACCGATTTAGATGCAGTTTTTTTTTAATGATTGATTTTGATATGAAAACATAATGCAAAAGTTGACAGCCTCGTTAGTTTAGTAGTCGACTACAGCTGACCATGCAGATACCCGTGTTCGAATTCCGAGTCGAGTAAAGTGTTATTCAGTTTTTCCATCTGGAATTTCTCAGTAGCAGCCCGGAGTCTAGATTTGCGCCCGATTGATGGCGATAAGTCTCCGCCTGTTCCATGGGACTTAAACATAACTGGCTGAATGTGGGTTTACTTCTAGGTACACCTCTGCCTAACCCTTCGGGGATTACATGCCTGATGCTATGTTTTTTAATGCAAAACTTTAGAAAATGAACAAAGGAGGACTTAGTGACACAAAACACAATAAACCCTCTTAATATTCCCGCTGGGTTACTCGCCATGTCCGCCAGTGTACACTATGATCTTTCTCAGTGTTATCAGCGGCCGGTACATGTGCACAGTTTAATGTTCCCATTCTGTTTCATTCAATTAATTGCCGCGCGATGATGTGGCGGCCACGAATAAAATAAAATCCATTGCTCCAATCGATTTGGTGCCTACTTAGAAATTTTATTGCTTAGGTATCGATATTTAATCGATTCGGGTTCGCTAGAACCTGGCACGGGTTACGTAGAAAAATGTAGGTATGAGGTACGAGTGTATATTTAGAAAGGTGATATAATGATACTAAATCAGTTATTATTGATGTCTCCTCATTCTGTAGCCCTGCATGCGTAGCACGAACACATTGAACACCGAAGAAACGGCCTTTGTCTACAGACGAATCGGCAAAGTGACAGATTATATAGACAGGAACCTCAATCTGTCAAATTTCTTTCAATACACCTGCCTGCGTAGCATGAACACTTAATTTATTTTCTTCCGAGACACGACAAAGACCGTTTCTTCGGTAATCATGCTACGCGTGCTGGAACGAACTATTGTCAAAAACATAACGCCATATATTATAGGCTAGTTGACATAGTTTTAGTCCCTCATCTAGATTACAAGAAAATATTTGACATACTTATATTTTTTCTTTTTTCACGTAGTCAAAAAATAACGGCGATACATTGAGTCAAAATGTAGCATGACGTCACTATCCTATACAGTTTATATACTTACTGAGAGATGACGATACAAGCCCTCTCTCCTCAACGTTAATGCGCTTAATCTAAGTATTTTTCTATCAATTTGAAAAAGAACCAAAATAGTGTTGATCAGTAAGTATTATCTTCTATCTTCTATCTTCTATACTAATAAAGAGGAAAAAAATGTAAGTGTGGTGTACTGCAAAATAAATAAATAAATACGTGCTCTTGCAACCCGCCCGCTCGGCATTACGCTGTGAGAAGTCGACGCGAGCGGACGTGTTGCGCACGCTCTAATAGAAATATAACTGTGTTTCATTTAACCACTAAAGATGTAAGGTGAGACACCACAAATGGCGACGAGGATAAAGAACGTAAGTTTTTACTCAAACAATATTAACAAACAGATATCAAGGAAAAAGGCGAATGACCGTGGTTATCGATTTCTTCACTATTAAATATTGTTTTCTATTCTCCCTTATTCAATTTAAAAAGGGATATGGATATAAGTAAATATAAAATGAATTGTTAGTAAAATAAGAAAGATATTAAGTACCTATAAGCAAATTACTGACAATTGATATCTTCGGTCTAGATAGTCTTAAAACCAGTGCCTGCTAATACTTACCAATAAAATATTGTCGTGTGGCTAGGGGTACAATCAATCATAACTATATACCCACATTGCATAAATACTGCAGAACTATCACTAGGTACTGTTCACGGTACGTTTCATCTAACCTAAACATAGTGAGATGATATTGTCCATGTACCCACATTTCTTTATTTATAACTATTTACATTCTGAGTAATACCGTACGACTAAATACTTGTCCAAACAGTAATTATCGATCATAGAATCTTTATTTTTAATGTATGCAAGTTAAGAAAGAAACATAATACCGACTACACAACATAAACCAATCGTGCCTGTAACTAGGTATTAGCCAAGTCGAAAGATAATGACAAAATACATAGGTATCTACTGTACCTACACTATTCCAATGGACCTCGTTTTGGAACCAACCGTCGTGCGAACGGAGACTGTGCCCACCGAGTGCTGTGTATCTCTAATTAATATTTGTGTTGTTTTATTATTTACCCTTGTGTGAGGGACAAGACGCCAAAAATCGGCGACAAGGAAAAAATCGTAAGAAAAACAATTTTATTACCAACTTTGCCACATAACAATTCAGTGTGTCTGTCAGTTCTTTCATTAAAAATATGATGAGTAGGCATTTATTTGTTTAAGTTGAAACAATTACCGAACATTTACGATAACCTTGTGCAAAAATTAGTGAAAAGGGAAAAGGTACGTAATTAACAATGTGTATGTAATGTAAAATGAATTTGAACTGCATTTTACATAACCTAAAAGTAATAAGTACCTAATAGTCCGATGTATGTAACTGGCTAATGCCTACATTTTGCTTTTCTACTCATTTGGTTATGAGAAAATAGCAATCAATGTACGGAAATAGATAGAATAGATTTATGCCAATAATTTCGATATTTGTTCATACAAATTTTACAATAATAATCATAGCTCATTATGGCACTATGATGGACTGGTAGTTTGCTGTTGTATTGTGGCAACGAGAAATTTAAACTTTGTGTGAGTGAATCATTGCAAGATGGCACGCAATAGTCAGTCGAGTCGGGCATCAAGTATACTGACAACAAGTGTGATAAACAAAACCGTGTCAATAAAACAAAGGCAGTGCCTACAAGTGTTGTTGTTGTCTCACAGGTTTAATCGCCTGTGTGATAAACAAAACCGTGTCAATAAAACAAAGGCAGTGCCTACAAGTGTTGTTGTTGTCTCACAGGTTTAATCGCCTGTGTGATAAACAAAACCGTGTCAATAAAACAAAGGCAGTGCCTACAAGTGTTGTTGTTGTCTCACAGGTTTAATCGCCTGTGTGATAAACAAAACCGTGTCAATAAAACAAAGGCAGTGCCTACAAGTGTTGTTGTTGTCTCACAGGTTTAATCGCCTGTGTGATAAACAAAACCGTGTCAATAAAACAAAGGCAGTGCCTACAAGTGTTGTTGTTGTCTCACAGGTTTAATCGCCTGTGTGATAAACAAAACCGTGTCAATAAAACAAAGGCAGTGCCTACAAGTGTTGTTGTTGTCTCACAGGTTTAATCGCCTGTGTGATAAACAAAACCGTGTCAATAAAACAAAGGCAGTGCCTACAAGTGTTGTTGTTGTCTCACAGGTTTAATCGCCTGTGTGATAAACAAAACCGTGTCAATAAAACAAAGGCAGTGCCTACAAGTGTTGTTGTTGTCTCACAGGTTTAATCGCCTGTGTGATAAACAAAACCGTGTCAATAAAACAAAGGCAGTGCCTACAAGTGTTGTTGTTGTCTCACAGGTTTAATCGCCTGTGTGATAAACAAAACCGTGTCAATAAAACAAAGGCAGTGCCTACAAGTGTTGTTGTTGTCTCACAGGTTTAATCGCCTGTGTGATAAACAAAACCGTGTCAATAAAACAAAGGCAGTGCCTACAAGTGTTGTTGTTGTCTCACAGGTTTAATCGCCTGTGTGATAAACAAAACCGTGTCAATAAAACAAAGGCAGTGCCTACAAGTGTTGTTGTTGTCTCACAGGTTTAATCGCCTATGTGATAAGCAAAACCGTGTCAATAAAACAAAGGGTGACAAAAAAAAAAAAAAACAACCAGTTAGTTTTACCTCAATATTGCGATTGTTATTAAAATGTTATAACAAGATGCATAAAACTATCCACATATGCTGGTGTGGAACTATACAAGTATATACAATTGCACAAGTGCATAAAACTAATCCAATAATATGAAAAAAAAAAAAAAAAAAATTGACAAGTCATCAAAGATTGACAATAAATGCAGTAGAAATGTCTACTGGTTATTAAATTGACATGTCATCAAAGAATAACACAAAAATACCGCTGCCGCGTAATAAGTCCGCCTATGTACATTTGTGCGCTCGAAGTATTAAATTAATAAATAAATGGGTAAATAAATAATAAAAATACAGCAGAATATACAGAAAAGAATAATAAAATATGGCCAAACTTCATCCGATATCCGAGATAAGTTTTCCGTAAATTGTCAAGTCACTTGTTTCAGTTGAATCACCGGAGGGGTGTTGTTAAACGTCAAAGTTATTAGTCCAATAAAATGGATCTGGTTCAAGAGGTTGTTCTTCTATTGTATAAATATCAATAAATATTCAATAGACAAATTGTAAACCACATATTTTTATAGTAAATTAAAACACTTATCATACCCAAAGACACACTCTTACTTTGCCGCGCTGACAGGGTCCAAGGTGGTCACTTCTATCACCTAGGTCCACATGTGGAAGTAACACATAAAAGAGTATTGAATGAACAAGAAACTACATACAATCAACATATATTCCGTCCATCTCTATATTTTAGAATAGGTAGTTTTGCAATGTCTGGAAACATTAATCAACACCAAGTCCATAATTATGGAAACAATAAACTTTGCTCCATTTACGCATTAGAAAAGAGGTTCGTAGAAGCAAAAAATGCAAAACATTTCATTTTAACGATAAGTTAATACAATTTCAATACAAATTGATTTTAAATTCGGAAAAATAAAAGTGAAACGAATAACATCCCTATAGTTTTTATCTGAGATAATAATAACTAAACTAAATCCACATCATTTCTTTAAATTAATTGTTGAAATGGATGCAACTGGGTGTGACAGCAGTAGTGAAAATTGATTATAACAAATTCGACGTGTATTATAGATGTAACGTGCTTATTGTACATTCGTTACAAAGTGTTCATTAAAATTAGCCTTTTTAATTCTTCATTCGTGTCAATTAGAGACGCAATGACGGCGCTGACACCAGTGTTCTCTTGGGGTTTATTGAATTAACTTCTGTCTGATGCTATTGTGAATGGAGTAAGGATAATTTTCTAGGTATATTAATGGTGGTTAAAGAGGGTTGGAGGCCTGAAAGGATAACAGTTGGTCTTACCAATAGGATACGTCTTTCCCAGTAACTGGTAACTTGATTGTGGATGTCGGATGACAGTCGCTTTATTAGTTAAATTGGTGTTCAGCTGCATTCGGTTGGGCTGGAAGTCGACCGTAACGTAGTCTGATAAATGTCTAAGAAAGCAGTATAAACGTAAGAAATTACGAAACTAGTCCTGTACTCTTACAAGAGGAACGTGTACAAAAGTACACGCAAATGCTGAAGACTTTATTGTGTTTTAATGCCAGATACAGTAAGTTAAGATTAAAAGTAAATAAAAGTCAAAATGCTTGAATATTGTATTTGAACTTGAAACTTAATGAATTACGTACGGCTGCAGTCGAGGATGCAAACAAAACCGATATAATTTACTTAGAGAGTTTAATTAATATAATTATTACAATTAGATCGGTAAAATTAAGATGCGTGACAGTTGTTCGATGTGAGAAACAAGAGTGATTACCAATACACTAAATCAATATAAACAACTGGTAATGCAAAGTCTTCGGTCTCACGCCATCGGATTGCTAAGAAGGCGAATCTTACGGTACAGAGCACAATGCGGTGTTAGTCACTGTCTTAGGAATATGGGGTTCCGCAAGTAGCGACATAACAAATGTATAAATGTTTAATATAGGTAGTTATTGGACTTTGGATGTATTATTGTTGAAAGTCTGGATATATATCACGATTGTTATGAGCAAATTTTGAATATCATAATACTTGAAGTATTACTTATGACTCAAGGCCTGGAGTGCTAACTAGTTGTTGAACTGTGAAATTTATTGGCATTGAAAGCCTGAATAAGAATTGCGATTGATACGAGCAAATCTTAAATATCATAATGGGTTGTACTTGAAGTTGTGCTTGAATCCTATAATCCAGGATGCTAGGCATAGTTGTTGAGCTATTAAATGTAATAATCTCGTAAACTTAAATAAACATTCTCTTGTTCAAATTCTATACATCATAATAAATTGTATTTTAAGTTAACAGTCTAAACTGGTAAATAGACTTATTGAACTCTAAAAAGTATTATAAAAAACCTACCCTAAATAAATGTTGTGATTGTGGGGTGCAAATTTTAATTATCACAGTAATCGTAAGTACATAATTTAGATTGTACTTAAAGCATAATAATTCTAAATGTTAAATAGAGTCGTTGAACTTAAAATGAATTAACGTCGAAAGCTTTCCTGGGTAGAGAATGTGATTAGTGTGTGAAAATCTTAAATATCATAATTGTAAGTACCTTGAATTGTACTTGAAATTTAATTTCTAAATGTCTTAATTTTATATACAGTCATTGAACTTTGAATGTATTAACGTCGAAAACTTACCCAAATAAATATTTGTGTTGTTGTGTGCAAATTTTAAATTATCATATTTGTAGCAAATGGCAATCCTTAAAACTTAATGTCTAAATATAGTTATTGAACTCAAAATACGAAATGTGATTGTGACGTGGAAATGTCATAAATGTACTGTAACCATAAATCGTTCAAAAGGAAAAGAGTGATGTACTAATAAATGTATCACACGACTAAATGGAAATACTGATTGTCATTAAAAGTAAATTACATACAACTAAATTAAGAGGTCGATGGTGATGTAAAAATAGACACGGATGATTTAATTGATATTGTACTAAATCATTGATAGTATTAAGATTATTATTATATAATAAAACTAGGATATCAGATTGAATATAATTAAATACTAGAATTATATAAAATCACATATAATCTGATTGTTGTATACGAAGCATTGTTAACCAATTTTAAAAGAGTAAGTATGGAGTTTCTTGCACATTCTTCTCCATACAAAACTACCATTTGGAATGTGCAACTAGAATCATTCTCTTAATTTGTTTAATTTGTAAGTACAACGTTCAAAAGTGCCTGTTATGGGTCTAATTGAAATAAACGATTTGATTTTGATTTTGAAGATCAAACTCAGATTAGTTAATGTAATTAGTTTAAAAAAATTATTGAAAGGAAGAGATGTGGTGTACTGCAAAATAAATAAATAAATACGTGCTCTTGCAACCCGCCCGCTCGGCATTACGCTGTGAGAAGTCGACGCGAGCGGACGTGTTGCGCACGCTCTAATAGAAATATAACTGTGTTTCATTTAACCACTAAAGATGTAAGGTGAGACACCACAGTAAGTTTGTATGTTTGTAAGTTTGGATGTAGGGGGTAATCTTCGGAACTAATGATCCAATTTTAAAAATTATTGCACTGGTGGAAAGCTACAATATTCCCGGATGTCATAGGGTACTTTTTATCCCTGGAATCCCACGGGAACAGGAACTACGCAGATGAAACCGCGGGACGTCTGCTAGTTTTTTATAGTCTTATAACTGATGGATTAATTATAATATATATTTTGCTATTCATATTCTGTCAACTTCGAAGGATTACCTAGAACGATTTTAAAACGCGAAATACAACTCTGCAGCCGCCATGAGCAAGCGTGGTGATCAATGCTTGTGCCTTCTCTGTACGAGAAGAGGCCTTTGCCCTGCAGTGGGACAGTAACAGGCTGGTATTATTATTATTTTAACTATGCAGCATTTATAGGCCATTATAGTACCCATAGATATATGAATAAAATCATAAACAACTCCTTAACATACCTATTCGAAATTAATATTTTACGTTTGCGTCAAACATTCGTGGTCGAGTAAGTGGGAACGCCGGGAGGGGACGCCCTAGAAGGACGTACATAGACCTTATTGGTGAGGTTCGTCAGAAAGGTCACGTGCGTAGTACTGTGTGGTACTTTCTGGCCACGCCACAGGCGCATTTTGAGTCGGGGTTAATTAGAATAAATGTACACAATATGTTCATTATTGTACTAAATAAAATAAAAAAAGTACTTGGAAGATTCCCGAGATATTTAACGAAATCGGTGGCGCGGCCAGAAAGCATGCTTCCTAGCCGCGCCACCGCGTACACTGTATTAAATAGGCCACATAAAAAAGAACTCAATGGTAAACAATTGTACGACTATTGTTCATTCTATTGGTTATGGGAAATACTGCAAAAAGTCATTAAGACATCAAATATTAAAAATCGGTTATCCAATGCTCATAGCTGTAGGTATTTATTTGTAAAAAAGAAATTATAAGGCTTTCGTAGGTACTTTAATATCAATACCTACTGAGTATTTTTACAACTATCTACATAATAGGTATGTAAGTATCGTTTTTTTTTCTATAAATCATAAATTACTGCATAAGATAACGTCAATGCAGTTGCGTGCTATAAGTTTTAACTGACTTCAAAAAAAAGAGGAGGTTCTCAATTCGGTTGTATATTTTTTTTTTAGGGTTTGTTACTTCGTCATTTATGAACCGATTTTTTAATTTTTTTTTTTTGATAGGGTATACTAGCAGATTGATCCCATTTGTATTAAAACTCATATTTGATGAGGGATCCTCGAGGACTTGAGGAAACTCTTAAAAAATATAGGTACACACGTACCAATTTTTACATTTTTAGTAACAAATCAAGCATTTTCATTTACAAAGTATCATTTTGCGAAGAATAACTGATGAAGAAGACATGCGACGGAACTCTTCAACGCATAACAGCAAATTATTTGCGATTGCTATAGTCATATGTCTATGCTGAGTTCTTGTATCTCCATAACATAACATTACGCTCTTCTATTTTAAAAGGGGCCCGGCAGAGATGTACAGATTAATGTTTAGAAAGAACTTCTTTAGCAATTGTTAACCTCGGTATTGGTGGCCAATAATGGTCGAACCAAAACCACCAAAGCCACAGACTTCCGATACTGGAGTTATTTTTCACCCGTTAGTGTTTTTTTAAGAAGTCAGTGGTTTTTTTGTAAAAAAGTTTTATTTTGCATTTTTTTCTTCGTATGTAAAAGAGGTTTTTTATAACTTTGAATAACAAAGAATCATTGAAATTGGTTAACAATTGCTAAAGAAGTTCTTTCTAAACATTAATCTGTACATCTCTGCCGGGCCCCTTTTAAAATAGAAGAGCGTAATGTTATGTTATGGAGATACAAGAACTCTGCATAGACATATGACTATAGCAATCGCGAATAATTTGCTGTTATGCGTTGAAGAGTTCCGTCGCATGTCTTATTCATCAGTTTTTCTTCACAAAATGATACTTTGTAAATGAAAATGCTTGATTTGTTACTAAAAATGTAAAAATTGGAACGTGTGTACCTATATTTTTTAAGAGTTTCCTAAGTCCTCGAGGATCCCTCATCAAATATGAGTTTTGATACAAATGGGATCAATCTGCTAATATACCCTATCAAAATAAAAAAATAATTTAAAAAATCGGTCCATAAATGACGAAGTAACAAACCCTAAAAAAAAATATACAACCGAATTGAGAACCTCCTCCTTTTTTTGAAGTCGGTTAAAACTTATAGCACGCAACTGCATTGACGTTATCTTATGCAGTAATTTATGATTTACAGAAAAAAAAACGATACTTACATATTATGTAGGTAGTTGTAAAAATACTCAGTAGGTATTGATATTAAAGTACCTACGAAAGCCTTATAATTTCTTTTTTTACAAATAAATACCTACAGTTATGAGCATTGGATAACCGATTTTTAATATTTGATGTCTTAATGACTTTTTGCAGTATTTCCCATAGGCAATAGAATGAACAATAGTCGTACAATTGTTTACCATTGAGTTCTTTTTTATGTGGCCTATTTATTACAGTGTACGCGGTGGCGCGGCTAGGAAGCATGCTTTCTGGCCGCGCCACCGATTTCGTTAAATATCTCCGGAATCTTTCAAGTACTTTTTTTATTTTATTTAGTACAATAATGAACATATTGTGTACATTTATTCTAATTAACCCCGACTCAAAATGCGCCTGTGGCGCGGCCAGAAAGTAGGTACCACACGTAGTACTCGCAACCGGCGTGTGTGTATGACAACAAATGTATAGTAAACGGAGCAAAAGGAGTTTGTAAGAATCGTAGTAAATGGCGCTCTGTAGTTTCTGCCTACCCCCATGGGAAAAAGGCGTGAGTTTATATATGTATTCGTGGTCGAGTTAGAGTAATGTTATGTCAATCTTAATTCATGAAATAATTCTAGGATAAATCTGAAAACTATTTTTTAAATTACATAAACAGCCAAAAAAAGAATATTGCACCTGCGGCAATTGAACCTGCGGCATCAACCACTTAAATTTGCCACTGCGGCGTTGCTTTTACTAGGTATTTTATTTCTTCAAAAAGTTCTTACTAGCAGCTGTCTACCAAATAAGCGAACACCATACGTATTTTTCATTCAGTAATTCCTTTCTTTCTTTTGTAGAATAATTACACTTTTTCAACATTTGGTGATCTCAAACAGGTTACCTAATAATGTAAGTTTTCTCTAAAACAGTTACCTACCTACCAAAGTCGTTCATAAAAACTTAAAAGCCCTTAAAAAGCGGTTGCAGTGTGAAAGGGCATGTTATCAGGAACCTGACAGGTCTGAGGTCACATTCACATCGCGCTGCGCAGGCGCAGGCATGGTTCCGCAAAAAACGGGTGAAACCCGCCGGCGCCGCGCCGCCTATAAATTATATTGGCATTTTGTCAATATGACGCCCCCGACCGCCCAAAAATTAGTTTTTTTATTTGTTAAGGAAACTAGAAGCTGTGTCTCGCGGTTGGTTCTCTTGGTTGGCATTTATTTATAACTATTAATAAATCCTCGTTGCCCTCTCGCCTGCCGACTGCCTCGTTGGTCTAGTGGTCGCAAGCACTACTGCTGAGCATGAGGTCCCGGGTTCGATTCCCGGGTCGGGCAAAGTGTTATTGGGTTTTTCCATCTGGGATTTCTCAGTTGCAGCCCGGAGTATGGATTTGTGCCCGTTTGATGGCAATAGGCTCGCCCCCTATTACATGGGACTTAAACATAACTGGCGAAATGTGGGTTGTACTACCAGGTACACCTCTGCCTAGCCCTTTGGGGATTACAGGCGTGAAGTTATGTATTTATTAATAAATAATAATATACCAGCCTGTTACTGTCCCACTGCGGGGCAATTGCCTCTTCTCATACAGAGAAGGCTCGAGCATTGATCACCACACTGCCTCAAGGTTGATTGGCGATTATGAACTTATAATTAGGTACCTATAAGTCTAGGTTTCCTTCTGATGTTTTCCTTCACCGACGTCAATAATGTCTAGAATAAGAAAAACTTAGAAAGTAAGTAGGTAGGTACCTACATGATGAACTGAAAAAGTCACATTGGTATTGCACGGATTTGAACCGTAAACTCTTGCACGGGAGGAAGCTGCCTTAACCTCTTTGCCATCATGACAACGTTGGTTGGTACTTAAGTAAAGTTTTTTATTTATCTTTAGAGTGAGTAAATAGAGTATGTAAGAGTAACAGTAGGTAAGCCAGGGTCATGTACAGAGACCCACAGACCAAGCTACCCCAAATATCAATTTTCTATGATAGTTTTTCTACTTTATAACAAACAGAATAGGGTTCAAGTTCTATTGGAAAAATTTTACTGTTTGGAGTAGCTTGATGTGCTGGCGTTTGTACCTACTTCTAAGTCAGCAGTAGTTTGTAGGTAAATAAATATACTTAAATAAATAAATATTCCACAACTATAATTTACAAACATTTTTAACATTTTATCAGATCACACAAACATTATTTTGTCTTGGGCGGGAATTGTACCCATGACCTCCAGCATACAGGGCCACTAACCGCTAGACCAACTGGTACGTCAATCTATAGTATAATATCCTATACTACATCCTACAAGGATCCTACACTATGATACACAATTGTGCGTGCACGAAGTTCCCGACACTACGAAATCTTTGGCCAACTTACGTGCCAGTTTTACTATAGAAAGTAATCAGAATGATAGTAAACCGCCAACCAGCAAAAAAATATTAGCTTACAGAAATAAAAATACTTTTTTATCATCGTCTATTAACCACAAAGAGCTCGTGCCTTTACAAACAGAAGATAATCAATGCGTTTCTTTTTAAATCTCTTTTATCTGAATGACCATAAGTACGTAGAACGACGACCATGACAAAACAGTCCTTACCTATTCAATTTAAAGGAAAAAAAAACATTTCACATTGAACTTTAATTCCATGGGTCACCCGTCAACTGTTTTTTTTAACGATAAGGTCAATAAGGCATGTCTAAAAACAAAAACCAATCGCAGTAGGGGTCATGGGCCGTATGTCCCGAACCTACATGTCCATATTGGACCGTGAGTTATTGCTTCCACAAGGGTCTTTAGGCTACTTGGCGCCAATCGCAAAAAATATTATGCAAACATGATGCAAGCCCGGGATAGATGCAGATTTTTTTGTTTGACAGAAATCACGGGCTGTGAAATTAGTGGCCAAAAGTAAACTGTAAGACATGTAACATGCCTGTATTCTGCGATGGGTTAGGCAGAGCTAGGGAATGCAATCTCGTCTCGCCGAGATCCCGATCTCGCGAGATCTCGGCCATATTTTACGAGATTGTATCTCGTCAAATTTCGTACGAGATCTCGCGAGATAACGAGATTGACAAATGCAGCGTGACGAGTGTATTTCATAGCACGGCTGCGCGCGAACTAAATTCTGGCCGTTGCCTTAATAAAGATAATTATTGTTTTGTTACCAATATTGTAAGAATTTGAACTGATTAGCTACAGTAGGTATAATAATTATAGACATAAACAAATGTTATTAGAGTTAGAGACAAAATAATAAGTACTCTGTTGATTTTTAAAATAAACCTTACATTATTTTTATAACTAAGCAACGCAGTTTCTATTTAATTACATATCATGTCAATTACTAGTTCTTAAAACAAGCATTTGCATAGGTATGTTTTAATTGCGATTCTTCCAATCTCGCGCGATCCCGTAATTTGCGAGATCAGGCGAGACTGGGTTTTGAGTCTCGCGAGATCTCGCTAGGCGGAAATCTCGTACGAGATTGCATTCCCTAGGCAGAGCTGTACCTGTATAGTAAACACGCATTTCACTAGTGAAATGGAACTTAAACATAACTAGTATGTTTAAGTTCCATGTTATTGTCTTAATCCTGTAAGACCCATATTAAGCATCATACCATGAATATTATCTATATACGCAAGTATAGACTACAGGTACAGACGCCAGCACATCAAGTTACCCCAATGGGTCAAATTTCTTTGATCGTTTTTCAACTTTATGCTAAACCAAATAATGTTCAAATTCAATTGGGAAAAGTTGACACATTGTACAGACATGGTACAGACGCCAGCACATCAAGTTGGGTAACTTGATGTGCTGGCGTCTGTTAGGTATACCATGTTTCATTTTAAGTCTTTCGGTAAATTACAACTAAGTATACAATAAAACTAATAAAAATAAATTAAATGTAGGTACTTACACTTAAACTAACTACAAATAGAATATTTAATAACAAAAAAAAACCCTAGGAAAAAAAAATCCGAACACTCAGGCGTTAAAGTACTCTCTCCACATTTTTGTTTTGTAAATAAATTAAATCAAACCAAATCAAATCTCACTCAGATCAGACTCACTTCGGGCTACAACTGAGAAATAAAACATAATAAAAGTAAACTGTATTTCTAGAATTTTAAGAATATATAATTAAATTCTAAGAGGTACTTACTTAGCCAACCTTCAGGAGACCACTTATTTCAGTTAAGTTTGATAGTAAAATAGAACTTTCTAGCTATTTTGATTACGATTAAAAGATTAAAGATACCGGGCTGGTATCCGCATTTCCACATCAAAGCGCGTATTTTGCGTATGGCCCATAATCTACCACGCGAGCCCAGTGCGAATTGGTAGATGTCACATGTCTTCGAACTTTTTGGTTCTAGGACATGTCGGCTTCCTCACTTTTAAGAGTTGATTAATCGACACAATCTCGGCATGTTACCATCCCATAATAATATAATATAGCAGGTTAAAATACATAGGTAGGAACCTACTGCTAGGTGGTCGAGTTCTGACTTCTATTTAGGAATAGATATATTTTTGAAAGTTCTAAAAAATCTTGTAAAACGATGTACCTAAATATGAGATGGGAGAATGGAAATGGGAGATGAAATTAAGCGATTTTGAGAGTGCATTCATTTTCGAGTGGCCTAGTAGTTACGACTTCGGCTCTCATACGTATTAGCTTGTGGGTTCAAACTTCAAACCAATGTATACTAAACAGGTAAGTGTGACTTGTTGGATATAGGTGCATTGCATTCTTAAGTAAGGTTAAGTTTAAAGTTAACATCGGCCTCATAAAACATAGTAAACAAACCTGGGCTTATTTAAAGTAATAAATAAGAGATTGAAATCGCGAACGCATTTAGCAAACGTGGTGATTGATTTAATTACACTCAATGGTCATTAAATCCAATTCAAATCCCTTATTTGGATGAGGATATGATTTTGACCCAGCAATGCACCGCCTGCTACCTAGATATAAAAGAAAAGAAAGAAACAAAATAATATAATATAAAGCATTGAGTCTAAGTACAAGATGATTTTTTGTTTAGTACTTTTAGTACCTAGTCAGTAACTGTAGGTAGTAGGTATATTCTCTTGTAACATTAAAAATCCCTCACATTATTTCTCTCCCCTAGGGGTAGTCAATTAAATGCAACGTAAATCTCTTTACACAACAACAGAGGGCGATTATCGTATCAATTACAGAATAAAACGCCGGTCAAACATGACACGAACATGTGGTTTGTGTCTGGGGAAGCTTTAGAGGGTTACTCTAGCGAGTTATACCTATGTAAAAGTAGGTACCTACTTACATACCTATATTTCGTAATTCTGACATTGAAAGCGTCTTTATGAGGTTTTAGTACAGTAGAACAATAAATCTTAGATATTTAATCGAAATATGACATATTCTAGGACAAAACACTGTAAAGTAGTTTGATGAACATCGCCATCTATTAGTAAGTAGAAGAAGTGAAAATAAATTATGTTACTTTCGAACATTATTTGAACATGGTAGATGCATTAAAACTTTTATAAAACATAAACAAAAATTACAGTTTTAAAATGTAATGAGAATTTCACACACAGTCAAGAAGAAAAAGAAAGAAAAATATTGAGGCGTAGAATGTCTGGGACACAACGCCATCTGTTGTTGAGTAGTGGTATTACGTCACCTGTTTGTAAGGGATTATTGTGGTCGTGATAAAGTTACAAAAACTTTACACTAGATGGCAGTAATAATTATGTAATTAATAATTATGTAATTAAAATACAGGATTACCTCAACAATTTTCTATTAGGTAAGTACCTCCCTACTTACCCCATGTTGAAATTATCAATGCGACAAGATATTTAGGTATCCACCCTATATTCCACAACTTACTTAGTCTATTAATTTAATTATAATTACCTTACCTAGCCTACTAGAAAACGATTATTTTTCATTTTAACAAAACAATACATAATAGATAAATGGAATGGAGTGCTCTTATGTATTAAACTACCTACTTAGGTAGGTACCTGCTTCGCTCGGTTATGCGACTTGACAAAACATTAAGTGTATTCATTATAAGTAAGTAGAGGTATCATCATCTTCATCTTATCTCTTTATCCACTGGCTTAGGTCGACAACGACACATCAGTATTTACGAACAAAATAGAATAAAGTAAGGTAGGTATATCTATGGTCAAATAGACAGTCATTAAACCTACGTCATTTTTAAAACTGCATGTTTAGATAAATATGTATGTAACAATAAACATTAAAATATTAACAAGATTCCCAAAGTAATACAAAATCTATTCCCTCAAATGCAAATACCGCTCCCCTCTTCAAACACATCTCAGTGAACGCACCCGAACAATACGGAACACATTAACTCGATTCTTCCTTTTGTGATCACTCGATTATCTTTTGTAAACCGATCGACTGAATCAATTACACCTCTATTCGATTCAATTAAGAACTCCTTTGTTTGGTAAGTGGCACTTTTTTTCTCTTTTGTTTAAAAATCGAATTGGTTTAGAAGTGATAAGCTATTGATGTTCTCAATTTGAATGTTCGGTTTTGAAGTGTGGAAGATGAGAATGATCAATCGTGATACTGTTTGGAGGTTGCATCCGGTACTATTCTTTTAACGTAGGTAAGTATAACGAACTAATTAAAACTAATTTAATTGTGATCTTTTTTCTTTGACCGAAATGTTATCTTGGTTGTTGGTTTCACCGAAAAATTAGACATTTAAGTAGAAACTACAGTACGCCATCTGTACCTAAAGAAGATTATTTTGCTTCGTTTAAAGCCAAAGAGATTTATGAAGACTAAGTATAGTGAGGACATGCAAAGAAATGTCATAGAAATAACCTAAACCAACCTTAAAATTAACCTTTTTGCTATGCAAAAGTTAGAATAGAAAAAAAATAGACATACCTAAGTACCTATTTGTACTAGATTTTAAAGTAAAATATTGTTATTTAACTGTGGAGGCTTGTAGGTAATTAGCATTTTGGTTATATATTTGTTATAACAAATTGTGTTATTATTCTGTAAGCCTTTCGACAATAAAGAAAATAAAATAAATAAATCTGTGAACCCATGTTTCAGTAACGCCATCTCGCATATTGAAGCAATCTTAGAGCGGTAGCGGAGCGTATTAAACTAGACTAATCGACTAGTCGGTAAAGTTAGTTCGTGATGTCCCGTCTATTAATAGTAAGTAGGTATTGAATCAAAATCAAAATCAAAGGTCTTTATTCAAACTAGGCTGAGTATCAGCACTTTTTGAACGTCAAAAAAAATACACAAGACAGTCCCCCAAAAACGGCCCACCATTCGCCACTTCCTAGTGTTTTTGCTGGGAAGAAGAAGTGGCGGAACAAACTCCCCAGCACACATCTGTCTGATTCGTTTGAAGAACTAATGTTTATACACTTTGTAAAACATTAGGTACCTACATTTCAGAATGATTGTCACGTGTTAGCTATGCACACTCCAATATACCGAGATTTAAAAAAAAAGTAAATATAAATATTCATATCAACATTGTTATCTAAACTCAAGCAAAACAACTACAAAACTGAAAAATAACAGCCTCCAGGTATAAACTAATGTAAATAATGTAAATATAAATAATAATAATAATTAATAATTAATGTAAATATGCGCCGAGGTTGCGCGGCTCGCTTTTCGCCTGCGACTGAAGCTCAAGTTATGACAGATACTGCAACGGAAACACAAGATATGGAACTCGTCGTACATCCAGCTAGTGACACACTTATGTCACAGATCGGAATCACAACTCCAGTGTCGCCGCTGCTAACAGAAACCTACGCGAAAAAAAGCTTCACGTTTCTGTCAACCCTCACAGCCACCCTCTGTTTGTGCAGCAAAGCTATCCGAGACAAAGAAGCGTAAGCCACCTGCCGCAAAAATAAGTGAGCTGGATGAGGAAGGCTTTACGTTGGTCGAGGGAAAGAAGCGTCGATCGCGACACAACCGCAACAAACGTGGTACCGCTCCTAGAAACGATGAAATTCGCGCTGCCGTGCCCACTATGCTCCTGTATGTTTCTCGGTTGAACCAAGACACATCGGATGAGAAGCTCCTCCAGTACATCACCAGGAGAAGCCAAAGTCAAGTCAGTGCCGAGGAACGAACATTATTGAAGCTGTCGCGGATGAAGTCGAGTAGGACTACAAACTTCAAGTCTTACATCCTCCAAATTCCTGCGACGCATAAAGCAGTCTTCCTCAGTACTGACTTTTGGCCGGCTGGAATAGTTTTCAGACGCTTTAATGAAGCACGACCTAAACCTAGTGTGGTTTAAATATTATTTTTATTTATTATTACTGTGTTGCTTGATATGGGTTTTTATAACCTGAATTAAAGATTATTATTATTATTATTATTATAAAAGGCGTACCCGCTAACGTCGGACGAATGTCTATGTTTACAGCCAAATCTACATTTTTTGTCGTCCTACCTATTCTGTAAAAAAATACCCCGTGAAAATGTAGGTGAACTGAATTAGGTGAATTGAGTTGTCATACCATTATCACAGTATAAATATTAATACAGTAGGACGACGTCTTTGATCTCTGGAAAAATGGCGACAACGTCTACACGCGTTAGCCCTGAATAATACCTCCCGCACTACAAACATCGGTTTGTTCGCAGTGCGGGAGCGGCTTTCCCGCGTCTCGCCCCTCGCACCCCTCACGATTGCCCTGTCTAGACAGCTTCGTCGGACGACTGTATGTTATGTTTTTAGACTGTGTCATTATGCAACTAATTGACAGTTCACTTCAATCACTGAATTGACCGTCAGACCATTCTGAATAACAGTAGGTAGGGAATCCTCATACAGTCATAGCTAGTTAAACCGCTGCCATTCAAATTCACTTCACTCCATTTTTCATCAAAAATGGTGTCAGAAGAAATGGTAGAAAAAATGGTGTCAGAAAAATAGTAGGGTATTCTACTATTGTCTTATCATTTATTTTAGTTTCAGCAAACTTTAAAAAAAGAATTACTTAACCTTACCCCGGTATAACCACAGAGGCACAGACAAGTAAGCTACTCACAAATAAGGAAGCTGTTGTAAGCGTTTTATATTTCATTTAGATGATGTTCGCTCAGGATATCGGTTGCCATCAAGTGGTGTGCCACAGACCTAGGCATGATTACACCTGTCTTTATAATTGACGTCAGGCTTTTAAACATATTTTTTAAAGAACGTTGTATCGTACTAGGAATTGTTCCTATGTCGAGGGCGCGTGAGACCTGGAGAACCTGTAGGAGAACTGTAGGATATTCAAATGTTTTTGTTCCGTGCGGGAATCATACTCGCGATAAGGAACGCAGGCAGCCTATTGAACCTATCGCTCAACCACTACGCTAACCGTGTTGTGTTGGCAAAGCCTAGCGATACCGAAATAAAAGTGTGACTTATCAAACTTTAGATACGGATGTGTGACAAAGAAAATAGTGCACGTACAATCGCGATTTTCTTTCATACATTGGTCCTCATTAGTTTGCATCACAATTCCTCTTGCATACTCATTTCTTATGCAATCCATTGCATTCGCATAACACGGATAAAACACACCATGCTTTTGAGAAGTAAGTAATAGGTAGGTATCAAATTTAACAAATCAAAAAGACCCCAATGTTTAAGACCTTATAAAAAAATAACCTTAGGTGTCACACTATATAGTACCTATTTCACCAGTAACACCCTCTTATTTCATTTATACCCAAATTTAGAGAGCTGTAAACAAATATGTAATCCACCATTTTGTCGCGGCGGCTATCTTACCTGGACTGATTTTTATTAAACATAATAGCTAAAAACTAACTTAGAACTGTCGAATAATTCACTTTTCAAATCAATAAACAAAATCAAAATCGGGTCATCCGTTCAGGAGCTACGATGCCAAAGATAGTCACACACACACACAGTCACGTAACACCCCGTTGTCGTTTTTGCGTCGGGGGTAAAAAGAAACATTAAAAAAACTAGCCTTTTTTGCTAGATATACATATATTTTATATTTTAGGAGACCGACCCATTCTACCGTTTCCTAACGCTACGTGTTTATAAGTGGTCGGACCTAAGTGTTCATAAGTGGTGTGTTTGCGGTCAGCCGAGCCATATCGATATTATATCGATAATCAATCAATCGAGCCGAGCATCGATTAAACTCGATTCATTATTAAGTGGAGCTTTAATTCGGGTTTTATTGTCTTTGGTATTAAGGTTAAGTGGTTTATTTAGGTCAATTTATTCGATGGGTTTGGATGTTATGTGGTTTTTCATTACTTTTGTATTGAAAGAGTTTTAATACTTGCTCATGTGTTTTATGTTTTGAAATGAGTTGGTATTTTTGAATAATCCTAAAGTTTTTATTTACAAAATATGACGCCTTTATTATTCGAATGGTTAGGCAGAACTTGTAAGTAGTTGGCACTTAAAATAAATTAAATAAATAAGTAAATACTTATTCCACAACTTTTTACACAACGCCATCTAGTCCCAAGCTATGCAGAACTTGTGTTATTGGAACTAAACAACTGATTAACATAATATTTAAATATTTCTAAATGTAAGTACCTATACATATTAAAGAATTACTTACACCCAGACACAAATATCTGTCCTGGGTGGTTATCGAACCCACGACCTTCGGCATAGAAGTTAAGGCTACTGACTACTAGACCAATAGGCTTGTCAAATAGACCAACAGGCTTGTCTTAAATTTCGCCAATTATGATCAAGTCCCATGTTGAAGAACCTTTTGCCATTAATCGGGCACAATATCCAGATTTCGGGCTGCTACTGTCAAATTCCTGATGGACTCAAAATAACGCTTAGCTCGACCCGGGGATCGAACCTACTGCTGAGCATATGGCTTGCTAGTAGACTAACGATTCCACCTAAGTCACAGTTCAGTTACAATCAGTAAGTACTGCAGTTGTAATGAAAAGACGTGCGAACAACTTTTTTAGATGATTTACCAGAATCCAAGGCCACTGGATTGCAGTTCTGAAATTAAATTAGGTAGACTACTGCATCAATGTTCCCACCCCAATCTGTGTTTTTTTTATAGCATTTTAATTTTACACCAAAATAATAAAGTTTGTGTTCGATTGGGAATGTAAAATGTCCATTTCTGGTCATGCTTTTCCATTTTTTGTAATAAGTAGGTACTTTAAAAATACAAAAAGGATACTAAGTAGGTACTTATCTATTTAGTAACATAAATATTGCTATTACCAATAAGTTACACAAGCCGATTTATAAATGACTTTAAATTGATTGTTACATTCTAATGTTTTCGTTCACTAAACGAAAAGTCAGTATCAAAGAAGAGATTGCAATTCTTAATAATAAAGTCCCACCGAGTTCTTTAAGTGTCAAAACAGCCGTTGTTTCTTTATCTGTGATGTCAATTTTAATGCCTACCATTTGTTTCTTCCATGTGCAACACTTGGTCTAATAAGCAAATGGGCATTACCCTTTTTTATATTTTTTTTTACATATTTTAGGATATACAATAAAGACGGGTGGAGTACTGTTCTCCTAGATAGGCTAAAATTTAGCCTGTGTTAAGGAGAGACAGCGCCATTACCCTAATGGGTGGATTATCATACCGCTCAGACATCGCTGACGCCGACAAGTACCTATGTCGGCGTCAGCAATGTCTGAGCGATGAGCTGACAACGATGGGGGTTTCGTGGTACCGAGTTCATTACCTACGTAGAATAACAATCTTCATTGCAGTAATAACCTCACTTAACAATCGTAATCACAAAACATAACCCAAATAGGTAACTGACAGTTTCGTACTGGATTTGTGTGTCTTCGTTGGCGCCTCAAATCAACCTGAGCTCTGCCCAGATCACACACCAGCATGACTCTGTCCACGTGACATTACCGAAAACACATTCGCGCCATTTCAAATGACAAGTAACGTCACGCTGGTCACCATAGACTCTGTACTAAGTTAATCAACTTCACAACTTATTATTCACGAATATCGCTTTCCACGACATACTTAACAGTTTGTGCTTTGTGCCTTTGACAACTTAGGATAGCAGGCGAAATGCCTTGATTAAACTGGATGTCAGACTTTCGGGGCTCTGAATACCCGTGACGGCTGTCGATCTACTTACAAACGATAATTAACACACTTTGCGAGGCACGGAGGAGTCTTATATAGTAGGTACCTAATGTAGGTATAGATAAAATCGTTTATGAAGTGCAACAACAGAAGACAGGAAGCTTGCATGGCGTCTGTCGGGACATGTCACTCAATGCTGAATTGATTCTTTCTTCAGAAGGCTTTTTCAGACTTTGTCCTGCATTGTTAGACTCGCATGAGGTAGGTATAAGTATTAAAACTTAACATGCAAGTCCTGATGCTTAATTTTTAAGAGCGTTAGAGTCATTATAGTAAGTAATTATTCCCGTTATTATTATTAAAACAGCGGCTACTAAGCGACAGCGGATATAAGTAATGATAGTTACACCTAATGGTCAAGGATAACTCACTGTTCAATAAAACTTAGGCCACTTATTCAAAAGTCTTTACAGTACAGTATCTACTCGCAATCTCATTTTCTTAAAATCTATTTTATGAATAACCAAATCAATGAATTCTAAATAAAATAATACCTCCACATTACCGGACACTGGCCATTCCATAAATAAATCTCAAATTCTTAAGAAACAAGAAAACAGCGTTCGGTTCCAATTACAAAATCACGCGGCTACTAAAACATACGAAAGAATTTTCCGCATTCATAATTTAAAAAGGAAAATTTATGTTGACACTTCCACTCACCCACTTCTTTTATTGGTTCGTCACAAGAGACGGTTAGACGTGATTGGTCGGTTTAAATGGGGCTCCAATGAGGAAAAGGGACGGTGAAACTAGGGCATGGGCGATGGGTGTAAGTGCGAAAGGGATAGATAGACACTTGTCAAGTACTTACAGATAAAGCGCGCGTTAACGGCGGGCGCCTAAGGAAATTGGATTATATGAACGATGCAACGAAATAGTAGGGCCCATGCGGATTGGCTGCGATACCAATGATTTATCGAAACATCTTTATCATAGAAATTGTTTAGAATACACTGAATTTGTCTACTTTACAGGAGAATCTCTTTGTACATTTAATGAAACAACGACGGTTTTTATTTTTGCTATTAATTAATAATCCTAAGAAGTAGCCTATTACTGTCCAACTGCAGGGTAAAAACGTCTTTTGTTATAGAGAAGGCACGAGCATTAAAAACCACGGATACTCATGAATAGAATCGAATAATTTTAAAAACACAAACCCTCTCTCAAAGTCAACCCATTTATTTTAATTATACCTATCGTTATATGGCACTTCGGAACATCAAGCTTAATTAAAATTAAATATAAAAATGCACGGAGAAGTCCCGTATGGAGAAGAATAGGCAAGAAACTCCATACTTAAGCACTTTTTTTTATAAATTAGTTTTTACTAATATCTCTCTGAATATAGGTACTTAAGTCACATTGATGGATACTTGGAATATAATCTAACCCACGGCTTCGTAACAGAGATCATTTCTGTAATTATAATAAGAACCTAATAAAGCTAGATAAGTGCTGTAACGATTCAATTTAATGTAACCTGTACTAAAATGATCGTGAGCTATTCCTAATTTCATTGGCTAAAGTATTTTTGTCTAGCGGGACGCACTGCCTAAATAACAAAAAAACACGAAAATGACAGTGAGGATCTGTGGAAAAGCAAGCTACTTTCATAATAACTGCATGTTTCCTATCTGAAAACAGCGTTTTATGTTCCTATGAAAACTCAAGACATGTGACAAGCAATGTTACAGCAAACATTTTTAATTCAATGGCCACTTCCCAGCAGCATCACAATCTGCATGTGACCTAAGCGATCAAATCGCATTCACGTAAACATCTTCAAGAAAAACTCAACGATCCCCACTACTTACGCTACTTCAGAAGCTTTTTTAAAAAACGACCGCCTTAAAGTATTGCTGTCCTGCTCTAACGTAAACGAACACTGCTAGGGGGTACATTATCTCCGTCTCCCTCTAAGGCTTAAACACGTCAAACAGGCGGGCAATCTATCACCCAAAGTTTATTCGTTTGAGGAACGCTTTTGCGGTGAGGCGAGTCAGGACCGCGCAGTGAAGTGTAAACTTATGTGTTTGAATTTTTAAAAATGGAATCTAAATTGATGAATTTCAAAGAGTCTTTAACGTTACAAGATTGTGAGAAGCCTAATTTGACGACGCCCTTTTCGATAAACGATATATTAACCAAAGAGAACGAGGGAAAGTGCGAATTTGAAAATGGAATGTTTTGTTCGGAGAATTTTGGCGGGAAGGTGAACTTTTTGGGGAAACCGACGAATTGTTTCGGCAAAGAGGATGGTTATGGAATGAAGAAGGAGTCTCTGGAGAAGGGACTGAAGTATTATGACGACTGTAATGGCTACAGGGACTTTGGTGGTGACGGCGCACTGGATATGACAAGGAAGAACCAGTATCCGGTCACGGAATTATCAGGTTAGTTTGTGTTTTTACTTGGATATCTATAAATTATTTTTATAATACTTATAAAAAAAGAGCTTGTAGTTCATTAAGCATATCCTAAGTTATACTGTAAGTATACGCGATATAACTATAGGTAAAGTTCTATTTTCCTAGCTAGGTCATGAACATAACCTGTATGAAAGAATTCAGTACCTACCTACAGTATTCTAAAAGGTTTAGAAATTAAAAATAGTAAAAATGTACCTATCAGTTATTTAGTTAGCAAGAGAATTCCACATTTCCTATAGAATGAATTTCTTTTTACCTCGACAATGTCAATAAATGTATTTAATTCTCCCAAAGTTTTAAATAATGACCACATAGGTACCTAATGATTGCACGGTCTCAATATATTTAATCATCAAAAAATCTACACTTGTCAGATTCAGATTGATTAAATAACCTCAATTTTCTGACAGGAAAATGCTTTTCGCATTGCATAAATACTCCTTTTACGTCATATAGACACCCACAGGTAGGTACATCTCTATGTTACCTGTCAAATAGGTAATTAAATTCCCGCCAACTTAAACGTCATTAAAGATGTTATTCCAAAAATAAAACAACAATAACCCATTGTATGCTTGAAGGTGAGTGCTATGATGAAGCAGTTTCTATTGAGTGCGGTATATTAGTATTTAGTGCACTATTATTATCTAACTAAAACACATTAAGAAGACAAGATTGACGTGATGTCTGTAAGTATAATGAACAATATGCTGACGTATTCAAGAGCTTACTCATTGTTAAATTGCTCACGTTGATTTTGTTGCGAATTATTTTGAACAATAATAACACATTTTTTAAACAATAATAACTTTAAATACGTGTAGGGAGATACTTATAAGAGTAGACATCTGACATCGTTAAATGTATTTATTTGTATCATTTTGTGTTTGTAAAACGTATTTCCAATTTACAGAGGTCGGCACATCAAGCTACCCCAGTGTGACCAATTTCTTTGATAACTTTCCGACTTTATTACTTACTACTTAGCAGACGTCACTCGGTTTCTCCCGCGTAGTTCCCGTTCCCGTGGGAATACAGGGATAAAACGTAGCGTATATCACCCGGGATAAGGTAGCTTACCAACGCTGAAAGAATTTTCCAAATTGATTCAGTAGTTTCTGTGCCTGTTCAATGCCAACAAACAATCAAATCTTTTCTCTTTTTACCTATTATTAGTAAGTATGGACAAATAGAATCAGTTAATTGGGAAAATAAGTATGACATATTGGGGTAGCATGACGTGCTGGCGTCTGTACTAACAATTTAAATATATTTTTTTTTATTAAAAAGATTCTCAAGCATGAGTACTTAGGATATTAGCACGAACGCGAAGTTCTTCTAATGTAGAATTAAGATTACTTATGCCAAACAGTCTTTGCTATTTCTATATCTTTCCATTAGTGATTAGAGGATATAGAACATATAAGTAGCACAATATAGGTATAGCTTAGCATGAGCTGAGGACACTCTCAATTTTATAGAGCGTGTACTTAATTAGCCAATAATATAATTCAATTCAGCCAATTAAGAACGTGTCCATAATATTGTATAGTGCGCGATATTGTTTTGCTATGAACTATATTATTATGCTATTATATTCTAGCGTAGTCTGAAAAACGCTTAACGGAATTGATAAAAACAAAACGCTTAAAGAAAAAAATAAAAACAAGTGAAGTCGCAAACTATCGATTGTTCCAAATTCAAATCATCGGCGGACAATGAAAGTAATGGTGCGTTCACACCATCACACCGGGAGTCGCGCGGTCACGCGTCGTACGTCGCCGCGACATCGCCACTTAATCGTCACTTCGCGCGATTACGCTACCCCCTCATTATAATAAGTGATGACGCTTAAAGCCATTCAGCCTTTCAATTTAGTAATTACTAGGTTTGTAGTTCGCTGCCAAATTGTCTGGTTTTAATGTAAATTTTTGTGATTCGATTTTTAAAACGACCTCTGGGTCTTGACAAAAGACAAAATCAGTATTATCATGTTAATATTAGTTGTAATAATAGAATTAAATGAGTGTATTGTCTAAATTATTTAAGAAATGAAAAGATTTTGGTACCTAGATGTCGTCGTACTTTTGTGATTATCGCAAGATAGAAAAAGTATACCTAACTAAATCGGTACTTTTTAAGCAGCTACAATTTTATACGACATTGCTTTGTAGGGGGGTAACTAAGGGATACTAACCGAATTAATTACCCAAGTATAATGAGTGTCATAACAGATGAGGCACAACAACTGCGGACTTATTTCGTTATAGGTACTTGAGACCGGCAACATAATATACATTCCAGTCTTCCATATGTCGAAAATTGAACCGTAGACAATAGGTACGTAACACCGCAAAAGTCACCACAAAGCCGAAGCTGACGTTCAACTTCCAACACATACCTACTTATTTAGTTCATACTTACATCAATTAGTGTCGAATAGTCAACTATACAATATAAACGACCCCGAACTTCAACAATAGCACCACACGGAAAAATACTGTTACGTTTCGTGCCGTCGCATCCTTTTACCGCATCTAATGACCGGCGACAATTTGCGTAATGGATCTATTGTGTAAGCGCCTTTATACGCGGATGGCGTGTGCCGATAAGCAATTTAATTGATTCCATGTGATCGTGTGAATCTAGCCTAATGAGTTTGGAGTTTTGTCGTTGGTGGCGTTTTTTACTTAATTACATTATTAGGGTAACATTAGGTAGGTACCTGCCGGTCTTATCTATACTAATAGGTATTATAAAGAGGTAAAATTTTTAAGTTTTCAGCCACAGTTCCACGCAGCTCGGAGTCTAGATATGTTCTTAATTGATTGCTATAGGCTGCATTCCCCCTATTACATGGGACTTTTTTATAACTGGCGAAATGTGAGTGTACTACACCTCTGCCAAACTTTTCAGGGATTACAGGCGTGATGTTATGTTATTTAATAATTCTTCATTTGATGTAATTAAGCAAAAATCTTCTACGGTAAAGAACGCACCCTTCTTCAAATGCGTATATATACGCAACACCACTTCCTTTTCTTCCAAATAAAAACCAAAGGCAACATAAGTACTAAACCTCCTTTCTCATTGTTACAGATGACTACGACTCCCGTTCTTCTACCACAGGCTCACCAGTCCGCAGAGCCAACTCCTCACCGAGCTCAGACATCGCTTACAAACCGTTCAGCCTACACTACGACCAGAGAAAATGCTCCACCCCAACCAACGACACCAGAATGATGCATTCCCCAAACTACAACATCACGGAATATTCACAAAATGGTGGAAGGAAAAAGCGATCGAGAGCTGCATTTTCCCATGCACAGGTATACGAGCTGGAGCGGAGATTTAGCCAGCAGAGATACCTCTCGGGACCCGAACGAGCCGACTTGGCACTAAGCTTGAAACTCACTGAGACTCAAGTCAAGATCTGGTTCCAAAATAGACGATACAAAACGAAGAGAAAGCAGCTGCAGATACAGGAGAATGGTATGCTCGCAGCTGCTGCAGCTGCCGCGAATCATGCCAGAAAGGTGGCTGTTAAAGTCTTGGTAAACAACAATGGGCAGCCGAGTATACCTGATCTGAAGTCCTACCAAAACCCAATGTTAGGGAAGACGTTGAATCCTCTTTTCACGCCACCGAATCTTCTAGAAAGTTCGCCTATTTTGAAACATTTTGCTGGTGTTTACGGCGTGGATTTCGCGAAGAATCCTGAGTACAAAGCTTTATTACAAGAGTCTTACAACCAGGCAGTTTTACAGTCGTTATACGGGCCACATTTAGGAGTAAATTACCCTAACCTGCCTCTTCCTTACATGTATTATCCGGGTCATTCGACTTTCGGAATGCCAGTACCTTGTGACGTAGATAGAAGTCAAATAGAGCGGACGGATAGCAAAGAATTTCCTGAAGAAAAAGAAAAAGAAAAAACGGAATCAAAACCAAAAACTCATATCGATTTAAATGAAAACAGTAACGAAAGTATGGCGAGTAACATTGAAATTGAAAATTAGTTTTATTCTAAGAATTATTTGAGTAAAGAGGTTAAAGAACAATTTTGTAGAAATCGAATGTAGAAATAGACGTAGACTAAATTAAACGTTCTTTTCTTAAATGTTTGACGCAAAGTCACACGTTTCGGAGCGAACTTTCAAATTTATATTTAGAATCCATAGTTACTTTTTTAAAGATTGTGAAGAAGAAAGTTTATTCGACATTAATGAGCAAAAAGTACCTATTTCTTTAAATATAGAATTTGTCATTTGAAAAGTTATGATTGATGTATTTTTTTAATATTTTAATCTGGCAATATAGAAAACCAAAGATGGAGTAATGTTAGCCAAAGCACGTAGTTAGTAGAATTGTTACTGTTTAGTCTTTATCTGTTGTAAATATTTTTAAGATTGAAGTAAATGTTTTATCAGTTAATGCATTGGCACATTTGTATATAGTACAAATAAAGTAGGACTTAAGCTTAATAAAGGTGCAATAAAGATTATGGCGAATTAATTTTGTTTTTTTTTTTCTTTTAATTTTTAATACCTTATAAGTGGAACCAAATGTTGAGAAAGTGTCATATTCTACGAAAGAAAGAAATAAAGTAGCAATGAAAAAAAAAATGAAAATGAAAAATGTTTATTTGTCCCAAAATAGTTACATAAAATTTATAAATGAGATATTCCCAGTAAGTAATTGGTAATACTTGTGTTGGGAAAAAATGAGCAATGTACCGATAAATACGAAGGTATCGCCTTATTTGGTAGAAGGTTGCTGATAAGGGCTTTTTGAAGGAATAAATAATAAAAACAGCACAGTAATTTTAACAATCTTCTGTTTTCAATAAGCACAAAGTTAAACTGCCTTAATAAAAATCTATCAAAGGCACCATGATGGCCAAAACACATCCTACGTAATAATTTATTATTTAGGTACGACGATTTTAACTTACTACTTAACCTTTTAACCACCTGATTTTGTATCAACTGCCGTGCCCTGAGCGCCCAACTTATAAATCGCCAATACATATAACATGTTGCCTAAATTAGCCTATTTTTGGGTCTAATGTAAAGTAGAACCAAGAAATCAAATATGACAAACAGATTTTTTTGGTCATATTATACTCGTAATACAACTCAGGGGAAATTATAATTTCGCTATTCCTATAATTTTCGCCTGACTTTTTACTTTCAGAACCATCAACCATCACTTTTCGTCAATTACGAACTCATTCTAAAAACCGTTAGCTTATTAAGAATCAAAGTTGCTACCAACCGAAGCACACCAATCATCTAACTACTTTTAAATTTCGAACTCGTCAGCTCTCAAACTTTTACTAAGAGTCTTCGAAGGCCGGTAATTGTATGAGATGGTGCTCGAACTACCGGCGAGAGGGAAGAATGCCCGGGAAATCACCGCGCGACAAATTGCTTGAATACCTACTTGTGATATTTTAGATTGGGAGGAAACGGCTTTGTAAATTCAATTTTGGAAATAGTAGAAAAGTTTTTTTTTCGTCGCATCTTTTGGAGAGTAGTCTGTTAGAAACACACTAAACAGCGATTTGTTACTACTGTCAAACTGTTATGTAAATCGAATAAAGAACTGATTGTTTTGCCCAAAACTAGCTAATACTAACTGTTAGACGTTAAAGCACAAATAACGGGATTTAATTAAAATCTCGTTATTTGTGCTATAATGAATGAGTTGTGAGAAAAGAAACAATTGAGATGCAATGTTGCACTCACAAAGAGGGAAAGACCTGGTGCCCAGAAATTCAGGCCAAATGCCTATCTTAGGCATCAGTGTCAGTGGTGAGAAATATTAATGATTGTCAATAAAATAATACTATCTTTGTACTTAGACTATGTTAGAAATTACATCAACGATGTATCTGCTCTGTTTACAGTACAGAGCTTATAGAAGATTTAAAGCTTTACACGCTCTGAGAGACAATTGAATTTTCAAACTCATTCTAAAACTAAATACAGAAGCCGTCGCCACACTAACTGGCAATGTTCTTCAATAAAATTATCATATGAATACTAGTTGCTAGTACCTACGGGGGGAGAGGCGGGCCGTGCAGACATTATGAAAATGCCAAGCTCCGACTTCCGGACGAAGAATTTCCTAAGACTCCCGCCGATGAGTGACGACTCACCCGCGCTCACCCCGCGAGGTGGCTGAATAGGGGTAAAATGATGCTTATTTAAAGTGTGAATTGTAAATTAGATGCAGTTTTTGTAGTGAATCTTTTAGCGAGTTTTTCAATTCTTAGTTTAATAAAAATAAGTGGTTTTGGTTTTATCAACAGGTGGGATTGCAGTCAAGCACTGGTTTTTAATAAAAAAAAAAATAAGACCAAGGATCAGCACTCTGCAAACTTCAAAAACAACATAAATGACAGTCTACCGAAAAGCCCACCCTTCAATACTTCCTTTTGTTTATGCTGGAAAGCAGTGCAGTGGCGGAACAAACTCCCCAGCCAATTTTTTTCTAGGAAAAAAGTATTTCTTTTTTTTTCTACAATTGTTAGTCTTATGAATACTTCTAAAACAGATATAGCTTGATATTATGAAGCCCTTTCATATGATACCCTACATGACAAGTTCGTTTCACTTTAAAATTTCATACTTCTAGGTAAACGGGACTTTACTATGAGTTTTGATTCCCTTGAAACTGTCGACGTATACGTTTTTTGCGAAATAAACGGGCATAGACTGGCCTGTTGGTCTAGTAGTTAGTGACCCTGACTGCTATGCTGGAGGTCGTGGGTTCGATTCCCACCCAGGACAAATGTTTGTGTGATGAGCACGATTATTTGTTCAGTGTCTGGGTGTAATTTATCTATAATATGTATGTATTTAGAAATATATACGTATGTTTATCTGCTGTTTAGTACCCATAATACAAGCTCTCAAGCTTAACTTGGGACTAAATGGCGTTGTGTGAAAAGTTGTGGAATATTTATTTATTATTATTTATTTATATCTAATATTATTTCTAAGGGACTATAGTATGTACTTATTAAATAATTTCGCTAATGTGACATAGACAAATTAAACGGCGTAATCCACTGAACAGCACTCAATGTTCCGCTACGATCCTCTAGGGAATCATTGAAATTCTAATTTCATTTTGAATAAATGTGTCAAATTTCTTTGATCGTTTTTCAACTTTATGACAAACAGAATAAGGTTCATATTTAATTGGGAAAATTTGACACATTGGAGTAACTTGATGTGCTGGCGTCTGTACTTAAGAAGTACAACTATTTAGATTGTTGAACCCTATTATAGTATAGGTAGGATACGAAGGGTACTAAAGGTTAGGTAGAGATAGTACGAATCTAGTCAGTTATGTTGAAGTTCCATATACGCGGCGAGTCTTCTGCTATCAACCGAGCAAAAATCCAGGCTCCGAGCGGTCTTTTTTTTTGGTACTTTTTTTTTTCAAAGTCAAAGTCAAAGCCAAATCGTTTATTTCAATTTGACCCATAACAGGCACTTTTGAACGTTAAACTTACAAATTAAATAAATTAAGAGAATAATTCTAGTTGCACATTCCAAATGTCCAACATCTAACTTAATTTAGAAAAGTTAATTTACATTAAATGCAGATGTTGGTGAGCGTGTGGACTGTATGACTGACGATATTAAAGGAAAATGATGGTGATTATTAAGTATAAATAAATAAATAAATATTCCACAACTTTTCACACAACGCCATTTAGTCCCAAATTAAGCTTGAGAGCTTGTGTTATGGGTACCAAACAGCTGATAAACATACTTATATATTTCTAAATACATACACATTATAGATAAATTACACCCAGACACAGAACAAATGATCGTGCTCATCACACAAACATTTGTCCTGGGTGGGAATCGAACCCACGACCTCCGGCATAGCAGTCAGGGTCACTAACTACTAGACCAACAGGCCAGTCAAAATTAAGTAGCTTTATTATTTTAGTAAGTAAAACTATGTAAACCAAATCTATATAGTACGTTGACAGACACCAAGACAAAGCAAAAGTCACAGTTTTAAAATGATAAAAGAACAAACCATAAAAACACAAATAATTAAAAAAGGTTTATAACAAAGCTCCAGCCAGTCGCCAACACAGACAAGGCAAGTAAGTACTAACTTAGTATAATTTAGACCTATAGATGTAAGAAATTGTTTCTTTTTCATAACATTCCAGTCAAAATGAAAATCCGTATTTCCTAACCCCGTCAGCTACTTATTTCGTTTTGTGGACTATTCCTGAGAAACGTACTGTATGCAATTAACTGATTGTCGATGCACTAAACTGTAAACAGTGCATTACCGCTCATCCTCTCAATACTAAATAGGGATGGGATGAAAACTCTCCGTTTTGTCGACAGTCGATGTTAAAGTCTCTTCGTATCTTTATATACTTTCTTATGAATTTTTTTCTTTAGGATATTCTATAGGATAGGGATAATGAGTATTTAAACATATTAATGCCATGCTCTTCGCAAATATATTACATACTATCCACAGTAGTTTTATAGCATACGTAAGTATGTAAGAGGATAGCAAATCAGTTAACAAATGCCAAAATATTCAAAAAAAATACTAATTAGTTCATTTACATCATTAGAACATAGTTTAAAAACATAATATAAAGCGTTAACTATGCCAACAATGAAAAAAGATACAAAATTCCCTCTTAAGCCTGAATACTTTATTTTTTACATTACAAATAAATAAATTATTTATTATTATTATTTATTTATTTATTAATAAAATATTAGGTTAATCCTGTAAGGATAGAGGATAGCCGTAAGGGTCATTACCCTTACGACTATCCTTACGAGATTAACCCAATATTAAAGTGTACACATAACAATAACACAAAACAAAAACCAAAAAATAAACATATAAATTATTAATATTTAGTACTAAATATATTTCTAAGGTCAAAATTAGCAGTCCTAAGTTTATCGACATTCTCCCCAGCACAACACTACCGCTCGCACTTTGCATTAACAGTCGCACTCGGCACCAGTGGCTCGAGTTACATGCACGTGCGCTGCGCCGGATGTGTCGTCGTAAACAAACACATCACTAGCACTCCTCGTTAACACAAATATCTACTAATTACTTACAATAAAACTAAATAATACATATCGGGAGCTATTTTAGGTGTTTATAATAAGATAGAAAGGGTACGAGTAAAAAGTAATTTATTTTAAAATACTACAACAAAAAAGTGCTACGAAGGGTCTACGCCTGCTACGAGAATTGCTACGCTGCTACGAACGGGCTCTTAGATAGATTAAACCACTTTAATAAACGTCATAAAAACTTACAAATAATAACTTTAGGTTGATGACTTTGACGCATTGATCGACAGCTTCTAACATTTTACAATTGAAAAGAAGCACACTTGTGCGCATTGTAACACATACCTTACGTATATTTTAGTTAAAAAAGTACATGTGGTAATTGTTACACTGCTTAAAGTTGTATGTTATTCTTTTTTAGTAGGTATAAAACTACAAGCTGTTTGTGTAGGTAATTTTTGATAGACCAAATAAATAATTTATGTGACGAAATTTAATAGAATAAAAAAAAAATCTAAATCGAATTGAATTTGTTGATCGAATTGTGTGTGTGATGTGTGTGTGTGTGTGTGAGTGATGTAAGTATTGTGTGTTATTATTATTAATTATGCTTATGTAGGTGGACGACCGATCGCGTTTTGTCTATCCGCCGTCGGAGCGCATTCAGCTAGTTTTTTAGAAAAATAAGGTTACTATTAAGATTGCTGAGTACCACTCAAATTCATTGTCAACTTTTAAATTAACGCAAGTGAATCCGCTGTCCTAAGTTAGTTAACATAAATTATAAATTATGTGACCCGAAGTAAGGCGCAGTTTTAAACGTTTAAAGCCTTACTTTTGTTAGCCACAAATCTGTAATTCTTTACTAATATTATAAAGAGTGAGGAGCTGTGAATTTGGAAGTTTGTGACGTGGATAAGGGATAATCACTAGATAGCGATTATCCCTTATCTACGACGTCACAAACTTTACAACGTTACAAAGGACCATGCAAAAGATTGTATGGGCGCTGTCCCAACCACCAACAGACATGGGACTTGTTTCAATATTATTATGAAGTCTCATAAAAACACAAATAACAATTTTTAGTCCATAAATATATGGGGTACCTAATTAAAGAAAAGTGTTTACCTAAAAAGGGTGTACTATTTTTTTTTTAAATAACCTTGTTTTAGACATTTTACAATAAACAATTGATCAACCAAACACTTTAGGTTTTTATAACATGTATAAGTATATACATATTTATGAAATAACAACATTTTGGGTTAGTATTAATTACATTTTTTGTTATTGTTCATGTACAAACATATTTATGTCAACCGAACTGATAACCAGTTTTGTAAGTTAGTAATTATTCGTCTATCATTATAGTAGATAGCATTTCTGCCGGCAGATTAAATTCAGTGTGACGACCTTTCTCCATATACCAAAAAATTGAGACTATATATTATGCGCATCGCCAGACTGGTTTTTTGTCCTGTGCATCTCACGGCTGTTCACTATCAATAGTTTTTTTTATAGTTAAATAGTGTTCCTGTACGTTTTTACAATTTACTGTACCAAAAAGTGTGTATAAAAAATATTATTTCGCGCGATACCCCCATGACTTACGGAGATGTCGTCATAATAAAAAATGATCATAATGCCAAGATGAATTGATTGAGATACGTTTGAAATCTGTTGGTGGTATGGGACGATTTTTTGCATGGTCCTTTATAAGAATGTTCAAAATTGGTTTAGGAGATCTCTACTAAACCTTTTTATTGCATAACTAAAATCTAAAATACAATAAAACTAATTAAAATAAATTAAATATGTACACAACTAACTACAAATTAAAAGAAAAAAAACAAAATCGGAACACTCAGGCGTCAAAGTACTCCTCCCCATCGCTGTCATCAGGAAACGTGCCCAAAAGACACTCTACTAAACCGATTTTGAACATTTTTATAAATTTTATTTTTAGAACTAAGAAGGTAAAGAGGATTTTAAAGAACAAAATGCACGCGAGCAAAGCGCTAGTGTAAGAATAAAATGCATGGGGCAAAACTTTTATATCCCCTCTCAAAAATTAATTACCAACATTTTAACTCCTTACATATGCTGTTAACAATCAAACCAATTACTACAGTCTCATCCTCATCATAATTGAAGCAGTACAGCGACGTAACGGCAAAACTTCGCGATCGGTTTTGATTGCAATAGTTACGATCGTTCCCATCGTGTTGTTTACACGTCAAGGCACATTTGGTATGAATATACTTGATGCGGTTCTCATGTTGATGACTTTCATCTGTTTGACTTATGACTTGTGAGTCATAGGTGTTGGTGGGATTGAGAATTTTGGTTTGGTTTGAAAATTGGTTTGCTCTTGAAAAGGTGAAGGAAAATGTCGTGAGAAAGTGTCTGTGTCCTAGAAAATCTCTGACGTGTAACATCAATGGAACTGGTCACCACACTAGTAATTTCGGTGGTTTTGATGATTTTTTGCAAAAAAAAACAAATTTTTAGTCTTCCATTTATTAGGACATTTTTAAATTTCACAACCAAACTACTAAACCGTTGTAGATAAAATTCATATCGACTGGCTTGTTGGTCTGGTAGTAAGTGACCCTGACTGCTATGCCGGAGGCCGTGGATTCGATTCCTACCCAGAACATTAGTACATGTATTTGTATTCTTTGATTCCTTCTATTTTCATTTTTAATTGCACCTACCACTGTTTTTCTCTGCATCACCTAAAGGTTGACTGGTAGAAAATGCCTATGGCATTAAGTCCGCCTCTGTACATTAGTGTGCTTAAAGTATTATATAAATAATAAATAAATAACATTTTTTTTGTGATAAGCACGATCATTTGTTCTGTGTCCGGGTGTATTTTATCTATAATATGTATATATTTAGAAATATTTAAGTATGTTTAACAGTTATTTAGTGTAGTAGCCATATCACAAGCTTTACTTAGCTTGGGACTAGATAGGGTTGTGTGAAAGTTGTGGAATATTATTAATATTACATGGACCATACATGCGTATACTTCCCGTTTGTTTGTTGATCCGCAAAGATGTTATAGTATCTACTAAACAATTGTTCAATTATTGCAAACACATTTGTTCATCCACAAATAAAAGTAGTCACTAAACAACTCCATTTGAAATCCCCCACTGATTTTTTTATGACAATTTCAAAGGTTTCAACCTTTAACTTCGCCAACCCTTTAGACAAAAAAAAGGTAATGCAAAAAGCAAATTAGTGAAGTTTCGCCACGCCACTTAACGGCAGGCAAAACAGACTAAGATTTGTCGCGACGTCAAAAAAATCGCACCACATTGACGCAAGTGTGCTTCACCCGACGGCACCCTACTACGAACGCCTTGGATTGTAGAAAAAAAATCAAAATCGAGATTACTTCTCAGCATATTATGTGAATTTTTTAATGAAAAATAAAGCAAATATTTGGAGATATATCACGTAAAGTTTTTTTTTTTAAATATTATAAATTAGTGCTTGACTGCAATCCCAGCTGATGGTAAGCAGTGATGCAATCAATGATGGTGAAGCGCACCAAATATCATTAGAAAAACGATAAGCATGTTATACTTCACTAACATCTTTAATAACTGACTATTTCTGTACAAAAACAAACATTATTAGGTAGAGACCTAATTTAGTATAATTTTTACTTTTTTCTAGTTTGCTAAGGATCATATTTAATTATTCACTGGATTGGTATACAATTGTTGGTGAACCTTGTTAATAAATAATAAATATTTAAAGCTACACTTTAATCCTAATTAAATCTATGACTCACAGCCGATGTATACCCACTACTTAAAACTAACTTTTACAAAATAAAAAGACTGAATATACATACATACATATCGTCACGCCTGTAATCCCCGAAGGGCTAGGCAGAGGTGTACCTGGTAGTACACCCACATTTCGCCATTATGTTTAAGTCCCATGTAATAGGGGGCGAGCCTATTGCCATCCATCGGGCACAAATCCAGACTTCGGGCTGTTACTGAGAAATCCCAGATTGAAAAACTCAATGACACTTTGCCCGACCCGGGGATCGAACCCGGGGCTGAATATATTACGATGTTAATAATTTTATTAATTTTCTTCTGATTTTTTTCACTAGCTTCACTCATTATCAACTCGACTACAAAATCTCACTTCTACCTCACTTTCCCACAAGTATTCGAGTTCTATCACCCATGTCTAGACGAGCGACATTGCGACACGACGGGCGTCGCCACCGACCACCGGCGCGGTCACTTCAAGCGCACCGACTAATCGACCCTCCGGCAAAAAAGTCGTATGTACATATTTTTTCAGATGAACATAAGCCCTTTTTTACTTTTGATGGTAGTAATGCGTTTCAAGAGTACTCTTGGTGGTCTTAGTATTGCCAATTTATGAATAGGTAAGCTTTTTTTAGTAATGAAGGGCTATGGGAATTGTGGAGATTTATGTTAAAACTAGCTTTTGCCCGCGGCTTCGCCCGCGTGGATGTCGAACTTCCGTCCCCTATGTTTTCCCATTAAGGGTTGAATTTCCAAAAATCGTTTTTTAGTGGATACTTACATCACTAAGAACACCCCTTTAAGTTACATGTCTCTAATACCAGCGGTTTGGGCTGAGCGTTGCATTTTTGGCATCAGTATCGATCACCAATCATCCTCCAATATTAATTTTGAATATATATTCAATGTACATAATTTTCTTCGTAGTGTGTGATAGTCCATTGAATTGTATGGCGAGCGATATTGTATCTTAAGATAAAATATTATACTATCTTAGCCGTGTGCAGCGCCCCTTGGTGAACCCCACTGCGGGTGACGTAACCTACGACAAACTTTTTATTTGCGGTTGTTACAGTAGTCGGGTCTAGAGATCGAACCGCAAAATTAAGTTTGGTTTTTTATTGTATATACTTTTCCGGGATAAAAAGTACCCAGTCTGGTGCCCAGGATATTAAAGAATAAATATACCAAGTGTCATCGTAATCGAACCGGTAGTTTTTGCGTGATACCTGAACATACAGACAGACAGACAGACAGACAGACAGACAGACAGACAGACAAAATTTTTTTAAATCATATTTTTGGGTTCGGTGTCGGTCTAGTAACACCCCCTGCTATTTATTTTTTTGATATTTTCAATGTACAGAAATTTTACTTCTACAGATTTATTATAAGTATATAGATAAGAGTGGTTTTGGAGCCTGGAGCCCGCCTACAGATGTAGCCAGCAAAATAAATTAATACAACAGAAAATCGTGTAAAATATTACGTCTATATATACCAAAAGAGTTGGATAGAGATGCACCTATAAATAGACCCCTGAGTTTCTTTTGGCATTTTTCATGAGATAAGTCATTTTGGAAATATGCTATTACTGTGTGCCTTACTAAGTTTTAATAAATTATGACATAGGTAGGTATAAAAGTATCTCGAAAGATCTACTAACAGAAATAAATATAATTTCATAATTTAATTTAATTTTTATTTCCATCCACATAGCAAAAATCCAGACCCCAGGCTGCTTCTGGAAAAACCTAATAACAAGTTACATTTGGGAATCTATTCCTGGACCTTAGAAATTGCTTGGAGACATCGCACCAATAAGAATTACTCTTGTAAGTAAACTTCTTTGTGTTTCATTTATTCTTAAAACTTTTTTTTGTATTTCACCACAATTAACCAGACGAATTTTAAAAATGATCTTTTACCAGCAATAGAACAGCACAACCGTTTTTTTTTTAATATTTCGCCCTGGCATCAAATTGTGAAAGAGATGCGCAAGAGCACACTGAACAGCTCTTTGATAGTAAGTAGGCAGCTAGTGTTCAGTAATTATAGTAGATCGCGCAGTTTTATGTTAACGACTGTGAATACCTCATTAACCCCTATTGTTCATTGAGGGCTGTCAGAAGTTTAAGGTGGATATCACAATAGAACGCACATTGAAGCGTGATGCTGCGCAGTGGTTTGAGCGTTATTTTAAACATATCCTTTACGGAACAGTTGGTGGTTAAACAATTGGCTTTAATTGCGCTCGGTGACGCGGGTTCGATTCGCGGATTTGTATGGCATACTTAGTTACATTTTGTGGTTTTAAGATGTATTTCTTTTCCATGTAGTAAAAATCCTAGTCTGGGTCAAAGTATTTTAATGAACAAGTGAAACTCCAGGAGTGCTGATAGAAGTAAAAACTGGAACAATTATCTTTATACTCAATTATACAGATGCGTCGGTAAACGTTACAGAGTCGCGAGTTCAATGGGGTTTTATTCCATCACAAAAATGCTCAACGCGCCTAAAAAAGTTTTCATATGAAAAATATTTGAATTTGCGCGAAAACACAAAATGATTAGGTAATATGTAACACACTGACAACGTGTTCTTACGGAGTCGAACGTAAACCAGAATGCTCCAGTGCTGTTTGATATCAGCATAGGAATCATGTTTTATAACATTCTGTTCATTTACCAACCTGTACCCGTCCAGCCTGTCTTTTTCAATGGTGGAATATAACATTAGTCAAAAATAATCGTTAATTTTAAGGTGACCAGTATTTCAAAGAGAAAATAAAATAAATGATTTGAAATTGAATTAATCTAAATCTGAAATTGAATTGATCTTTAGATGTCTCTCTGTCAATGTCATTGTGTGCTATACGTGTGTGTGTGTGTGTCTATATTCATAGATAGGATAGGTAGGTACGAATAAAGTTGAAATTATTATTTTCTTATTGGAAGAGCAGCCTTCTAAATATAAAAAGGAATTATTTTTTTAACCGTGTATTTATGGCATGTGTAGGTACAAATGTGTTGATTGCTAATGCTATTAAAAAAAATATTAAAATTTAAAATTAAAACAAGGTGATAACCATAGATGTGATAACCAAAGGCTTAGCTAAGAGCAAAGTAGGTACATTCAATAAAGTCAAAAGTATTTTAAATTACTATTTCTTTTGCGTTTTAAACTTGTATGATGAATGTCGTGGAAATAAACTATTGATAATTAAACTGTCTACCATCTCAGCCTAGAGGCTGCATGTATTCTTAAAAATAATCTAAAATTATAATTACTTAGCTATGACGATAATAACCATCGTGACATCAACATCCCGGTCATCTGGCAACCCTGCACATGCGCACTTCTCCTCACTAGCATCAAATTATCCGTTCTCCTTTACGCACATAAAAAAAACACATAATTATGGATATAAAACCTCTTTTCTCGTAAAAAGTCCAGATAAAAAGGCCGTGAAGACACTTCCTCCGTCTAATTTCCCATAAAATGGACCCGTGCGCTCATTAACACTATTTTTAATTATCTTTTTCAATCTCATTGAACGCAACGTCCTCAATGGGCCCCATTTATATTTTAAAAACTACGAAAATAACTATATTTTGTTTACTTTAATTTTTAGTGTAAGGCGTAAAGTTTGTGTGCTAATTTTTCTAATGTAAAGACAATTTTGATGGGCAGTAAAGGTGATTATTGCTCAACTTGGTAGATGTGATGTGGTGGATGATGTATGGCGTATAGAATATGTAGTGCAAGCTACTGACGTCTTTAACGTGGTTCTAATTAATTTATTGGCGCTTTTAAAGCGGAAGCAAAAGACATAGAGACGCTTTGATTACCGAAATTCAGAAGATTTATAATTACATAGAAAAAGCTTGTGTGAAGAAGATGTGAATAATTTATTTGTAGGTAATAATTAATTGTAATTGTTTTATAATATACGTACAAATTCGGTAGGGAAATTAATATTTTAAAATTGTCGGAACAGTTTTAAGTTTAAACTTAACCAACAATATAGTCATTGACAATTGCTTTCTTACCTTAGCTAAAGCAAAGTAAGCGAAAGTAATGCCGGTCATCTGAACGATACCTGTCGACAAAACAGCAATATCTATTGATTTATTTATTTCCTTAAGTGCCGATTTTTCAATCGTCAGATAAGTTTTAACTAAGGAATAAAAATGGCGGATTGACAGTTTATGTATGGATATTATGTCAAACTGCCATATTTATTCTTCAGATAAATTTTATCTGTAAAATTTGCTCTTAAGACTTATAGCTAAACAGACAAACAATGAAAGGGAAATGGCCATGTTTTACCATCTATGTATTAAATACAAAAAATATACTAATTTGGTAACATAAATATTGGTATTACCAACTTGTGATCAGTACAAAGGGATCCATTTTCGTATGATATTTAATTGTTTATTGCATTCTAATATTTCAGTTCGGTGGTCAGTATTAGTAAAGTAGGGATTGCAATTCTTATTAATAAGGTCTCACTGAGTTCGATGTAATATACTACCGGTGTTACTTTATATAATGTGAGGTCAATCCTAGAGCCTATCATTAGTTCCTTCTTTGTGCGTCACATGGCCAAAGTTTCCTCAGCAATCGGGTGAATGACAGCCAATTACAAATCTTCACATTTTTATATAGCAGAATAATAAAAGAACGACAATCCACAACAATATAATAACTACTCCACACATGTGTTGTCTTGCAGCGCTCGGCAATATTTACAAGTCGCATCCGGCGCACAACTATTACTTAATAGTCGTTCCTCACTGATGTCTCACAGCGGTTCTCAAACTTTAACAACGAGAGAGCTTTCTATAAGTACATAATTAATACAAATAACTTAACCTATCGTTGTCTTTTGGGGTATAAATATTTTTCTTTTAATATTTATTTATTCAATACTTCAAGCTCTCTAATGTACAGAGGCAGATTTAATGCCTTAGGCATGACCTCTTTTAGTAAGGTTAGTGATTAAACCCCAACGGTGAAAGTATTTTTCAAACCGGTCCAGTACTTTATTCGTTAAATGAAAATCAGTAGCTACAACTACTCCTACACTATCTTCTTGACAACAATTACTTATAAGTTAGTTACAAAACATGAGAGATCCCAGAATCTGAAACAAAATGTAAACAAAAAAAAAAATTGGTTGCCTGTAAAGTCGGTATACGGGCGAAAGTTTTACGTGACAACGACTTTGAGTGGTAAAATAATTTATGTCTGTCTCTCTCGCTCTTAGGCGGGCTAACCATGCCCGAGTGGAAGGGACGCGTGCCTCTCACTCGCTCTCATTGTGAGCGCATAACGTGAGCGGAGCGTAACGCAGTTTCTTGAAGTGTCACCCGGCAAACCAATTTATAAGACGTTGTCACGTCAAAAAACTTTGAGCACCATTGCCACTAAACGACGCGGATATTTTCCAAAAGCTTGGTAACATGATACTAAAATTGAGTTAAAACAAACATGCCTTGACGCACGACACGGCAGAAAGGGTTTATAATATTAACCGTATTGAATGACGGGTTAAATTGTTTAACTGGAGCAAAAACGCTATGAGTAATGTAAGTAGAGTTTTTGGTTATGTAAAAACTAATGGTGAATTTACTACTCACGAAAAATATGATTTCAAAATGTGTTGACCTGTTGGAGAATACTGATTTATTCAAATTTTCGTATACTTGCTACTTTTAGGCTAGGATAGAACGTCCTATATCAAAATAGTTATTTTTGCATTCATGAACAATATTATAATTTAATCATATTATATATTTTTTTTATTGAATGGCCTGTTGGTCTAGTAGTTAGTGACCCTGCAAAAACCCAGGACAAACGTTTGTGTGATGAGCACAATCATTTGTTCTGTGTCTGCATGTGTAATTTATCTATAATATGTATGCATTTATAAATATATAAGTATGTTTATCAGCTGTTTAGTACCCATAACAAAAGCTCTCGAGCTGGACTGGACTTTATGCCGTTGTGTGAAAAGTTGTGGAAGATTTATTATTTATTAGAATTATATTATTAATAATTAGGGGCTTATAGCTAAAAAAGGTTTTATTTAAAGTTTTGTTATTTTTTTTAAATTGTTTTATTTTGTATATTTTAACTGTAATTTTAGTTACTGCAATTGGTTAAACCGTAGTAATGAAATAAATAAATAAAATAAAATTGATGACACATAAACAATAATCAACAAACAAGATCTAAAATCCTTCTTAGTGTTGTAAAATGTTTCACAAACAAATCGCAGCACATTAAAGTGTTGAATTGCGGTGTGGAAGGACGGACGGGGGGGAGGGTCGCTTGTACCCCTCCACTACTCCGAGGATAGGCAACGAGACAGTGGTATGATGGATTGGTTCATCCAGTTATTATAAAGTGAAAACTTTTCACAACTTACTTTTATATGGATTTGAACTTCAAAGAGAGTCTATCACGAGCTACAAAGGAATTGCTGTAAACATACATGATTGTATTTTTAAATAGTGATTTCAATTTTTGATTATTTATTAATGTTAAATAGACACATTTTAATTGACATGACTAGCTGCATACATACATACATAAACTTACGCCTTTTTACCATGGGGGTAGGCAGAAACTACAGAGCGCCATATGCTACGATTCTTGCATACTTCTTTTGCTTCGTTAACATTCATACATGTTGTCATACACACACGCCGGTTGCGAGTACTACGCACCTGACCTTTCTGAAGAACCTCACCAATAAGGTCTATGTATGTATGTATATATGACTAGCTGCAATGGGATGTAATTAGTTTGTAACTTTTTCTACTATAATACTTAGCATACATGACTATTTTATAAATAGGTACAAAAGTGACGCGGACGTAGCGTTGTATCCAAATTTTACATTGCGTTTAAACAACGACAGTATAAAATAACGTGCTATTAAAAAGTAATTTGGCTTTAAACTGTAAAAATAATATTCATTTTGTTAAGCCCAATGTATTGTGTTGTAAATCTCATTGGGTATGAAATAAAAGATGATTTGCTTAAGATTTTTCTACTGATAAATAGTGAAACAAAAGCATCAATAAGAAAAAAGTCAAAATTAGAAAAACGCTGACAAAAAATCAACCCCGAAGAAGTCTTGAATCCTGTACTAAATTCAAGGATTAAATCTAACAAGGTCATATAAATCTTTGTTTTTTCCTCATTTTCCAGGTGATAATTATTATCTGCGCACCAAAACAAAAAAACCTCCTCCTCAGCTCCTTGCCTATTCAATTGGTGATGGATCACAGTACGCACACAGATTTGCCTGCTGATCGTACCCCGCAAACAATCACTTGACTCCATTTTAGCTTTTAAGAGGGGCGCGTTATTCGAACCGTCAAATTTTGCCTTATTTACCGGTGTCGGTTACATTGTGCGGTTTTTGTAGATCGGGTTCTTGTTATAATATTTAGTTTATCACTTAACTGTGTTAAAGCCCACGGTTTCGCCCACGTCTTATGTAACTTTTCCAAGATTATCGGTAAGGAACACATTATGGGGACACAAAGTATGCTATAACTTGTTTATCGAGGAAATGGTATAATAATATGTAACAATTTTTATTCAAATTAATAAATCTATTCAACGGTTTCCGCGTGATTGAGTAGCATACATCCAAACATATTTACAAAAAAAATGATCTCTAATTAAGCTAATAAAAAATTGAACCCTAGTATAGAGATCTTTTATCCATGAGATTATAGTTAAATCTTAAGCTGTAAATTTTTCATTAAGTAAAAGTAAACTCAATATTAAGGTTCATATTGTAAATTAATAGCTACTATTTGTTCTTTTTCTGCACCTGGTGTCCATGGAATTTTTGTAATATCCTGACCTTTATAAGTGAGGACTTGTTATTGGCTGTCAGTTTAACTTACTGTTTCTTACCTGATTTGTTTTAGCTGTAAGTCCTCCATATCATTTAAATAAATAAATAAATAAAAATCCGGGCAAGAACTAACGTCCCTTTTCTATGGATATGTGACGTATGTACAGACGCCAGCACATCAACCTACCCCAAAATTTCAAATTTCTTTGATAGTATTTCAACGTTATTCATAACACTATAAGGTTCATGTTCAATTGGGAAAATTTTACAGTTTTGGGTAGATTGATGTGCTGGCGTCTGTACTTTCAAGGTTATATTAGACACCATTGACGTGAGTTAACTTGGTCTTGAGAAAACGTGGTGGTCACTGCTCGTGCCTCCTCTGTATCAAAAGCCCTGCAGTGGGACAGTAACTGGCTGACGTTATTTTAATAGTGATGTCCGTTATCACTAATGACGCCAGATGTAAACACTTTCCGAAACAATCACTCGGCATCATCAGAATCAAAATTTTTGACAGTTGTCTATGCTTTTGAAGTTATTTTCGCGGGTCAGTGGCAATAGCATCATGAAAACAGTGGTGGAGAGCCCTTACTCGCTATTTCTGTGGCACTATGTGGGGAGAATGGTCGAGTAGCATTTATGATCTGTCGTTCCCTGCACATCTTGCTATAGCATCAAACTTTTTTTTCTTTGTTTTGTGTCTTGCTAACACTAGTTATAGTTTAAAGTATTTTACTAACCAATTGGATCATGTTATTGTCCGAACTAAATCCTACTAATCCTACTTCCTACTAAAATTATAAACGCGAAAGTTTGTGAGTAGGTATGGATGGATGTTTGTTACTCTTTCACTTAAAAACTACTGAATGTATTTTAATAAAATTTGGTATGGAGTTAGCTGATACTTTGAATAAACACATAGGCTACTTTTTATTCCTGTTTTCCTACAGGAACGGGACATACGCGGGTGAAATCGCAGGACGTCTGCTAGTGAATAAATAAAAGTAATCATTTTCTCTGTCAATATTGGGCAAAATCTGTTGCTTGGCCACCTGCAATGCAATGATTTTTACTAAGTTGTTACTAAAGTTTTCTCATTAAGTAAATTGTGAATATATGAGAGTGCTGTAGTTGCCTGTTCGAAGACATACATAACATAATCTACCAAGTAATTAATATCTCAAGTAGCACAAACAGATTGACACTCATCTTAAGACCATGATGAGTATCATAACATCCACACAATCACTACACTTGTACGCACAGAAGCTTACTATTGTCAATTAACGTGCTTTGGTCCTTAAGTCCAGAATAAAAGAGAAACTGGTTTTTTTGCTAAGTGGGGTAAGGTTCAAAATGGAGTGAGTAGTTGGTTTGATTTTCAAGGGCCAGGACACACATTACCGCATTGAGGTGGTCAGGCTCCCACGATGATGTTTGACATTTTGTAGAGCTTTGAAACTCTTAGAATAAATTTAAATAACCGGTATTTTTTTTATTTAAAAATCTACTAATTAGTCATTCTTGAAATATTAGTAACTGAGACTCGCGGTTTCACCCGAAATCGAGCTATTAATTTATTTTTACAATTTCAAACTATAAAACAAACAAACTCTTCAGGATATTACTAAAGATTAGGATATACTTACCCATAACTGGCCTGGACTGGCCTGTTGGTCTAGTAGTTAGTGACGCTGACTGCTATGCCGGAGGTCGTGGGTTCGATTCCCACCCAGGACACCCAGGAGGTGTCTGGGTGTAATTTATCTATAATATGTATGTATTTAGAAATTTATAAGTATGTTTATCAGCTGTTTAGTACCCATAACACAAGATCTTAAGCTTAACTTGGGACTAAATGGCATTGTGTGAAAAGTTGGGGAATATTTATTTATTTATTTATAACTAAAAATTAAATTGAAATCAGTCAAAAAATTAACTAATCTACTATAACATGAATTAACAAAAAATATTAACTAGGTGCAGTAAGAGGTAGGCTCATTAGGGTTTTTTTTTAAAAGATTCCTTGAATGTTGTTTTACAGTTCTAAAGAGATCTACAGCAATCTTTAGAAGTATGTATTCTTTCTCTATTTTGAGAAGTGTATAACTAGTTGCAATGGAATATGATTGGCCATAGATCCCGTATATCGTTTTTACGTTTTTTCGTGTTTTTTTTTCGTTTTGTGAATAATCCTAATAATTAAAAATTAACAATATATTGTTAGTTTTTGTGTAGATTTCAGTAGTGATAGAAAGGGTGATATTATTATAATACTAACACCCTTTCTATCACTACTGAAGTCTACACAACAATTTGACAGCAGTTAATGCGCTCAAAGGACCTGCCTGATGACCCCGCGCTTATCGTCGTAATTATTATTATCTTACTGTGTACCACTTGAGTACCTACTCTCTGATGAATAGAGGCTGTTTATTTACAGTGGATGAGCACTCTGGGAAATACTTTCGTAAAGATGGACCAATTTCGAAAGATATTTCGTGAATATTACTATCGTTTTCCTGCCTGCTTGCCTTATTATTTGGTAGAGTAGGTACATTTTTCTCCCGTGCACAATTTATCAGGATACGCGCAATTACTTTTTTTGTTACGGATAAGTTCTAGAGTGACCTCGTGGTCATATTCTAATTGACAAAATCTATAACGATTACTTTAAAACGTACCTACTTAATTTGGCAGAGTAGCGATGGGTTCACCACTACCTGAACGATTATTGAATACCTTTTGGAAAGATGACAATTTAATAATTTCAGAATGTACCTGGCGAAATAGATGCATTCCTGCCTAACCTTGCAGAAAATACAGCCGTGATAAAGTATTTTTGGATACTTACAGTCAAAACACACGACCGCCAATTCTATCATTACTATTCTATGATGCAAACCTTAGGACCAAAATCAAATCAACCGTCCTAGCACTAAATTTAAACTGATCAAGCTGAGCTCAATATCAAAACGCACTAGACTAAACACTACAGAGCTAGTCTAGACATATAGATCATACACTCTGTACCATGTAGAACAGTACTCTCTTGATTTAGTGCGTTGCGCAATATCCAACCACTCCACTTGTAGTCATAGTAGGCAAAACACTTGAGTTGTATTAATAAAACAGTTTTACTATGGCGAATCATCAATGTATGAATTTGTTTCGTTACTTTGAATGGGAATCTTCATGGTTTTATGGTCATTTTAACCTTTTTTTTTATGAGACCAGGGTTAACGGTTAACGTTTGCTATTCGACATGGGGAATCGTACTAAATATCTGATAGACTTATTAGTGTATGGACTTTCTAAAACTTATGTATTAAAATATCCATTTAGGGATCTAAACTTACTATTAAGTACCTACACACCTAAAAAATAAACAAACAAAAGAACAGTAAAACAATTACAGGGCATCAAAAAACTCATCCGCATCGCTGTCAACGGGAAAAGTGCCCAGAAGACTGGCCGCATTGCCACGTTGTATGGCAATGCTTATTCTCTGAATAAAAATAAAGAAATAAAGAATAATTAAATTTAGTTAATGTCTAGGTGTAGTAACGTATATATAAAGCAAAATAGAAGTCAAAATCAAATCATTTAAGTATTTCAATTAGACCCTTATAAGGCACTTTTTAGAACGTCAGCCTGAAAAAATAAATTAAATAATCTATATATATAAAAGAAAGTCGTGTTAGTTACACCACTAATAACTCAAGAACGGCTGGATCAATTTGAATGATTTTGATCTTTTTGAATTTGTCTTTGTCCGGAATAGCATAATAATTAGTAAAAAACATGAAAAGTCCTCGAAAAAATAAATACCAAGACTATTCGTTGTCTCAAACATTTTTCAAACGCAGCGCCATCTTGGATGACATGACAGGAATCAAACTTCCCAGTTCAATAACAGGTGACAATTGACAACCTTACCTTCATAGGTTTAGCCAAGTCTTAAGCTAAACCTAAGAAGGTAAGGTTGTCAAATTATACGTACCTACGTTCTGAAATTTATTTTGTTACTAAACTTAGAGGTTTTATGTAGCTTAAAAAAGCATATTTCAGAAATTAATTTACGTAATTAACAATGATGACAGAGACAAACTTTAATAATTCTTTGCAAATATAACTTATTCTACTGTTAAGACTTTAATTAAAGTAGACCGGGAAAACTATAAGTATAAATTGTACGTAACATAGAGGCAATAGTTCAGATTAAAATTATGAATTTAGTATTTTTAAATCAACGCATTTTAGTAAGGTAGTTAGGTTAGGTAGTTAGGTTAGCTATAGGATAGGTATGGTCAGTTAGGTTAGGTTATATATACATGTTGTAATTTTAATTCTATCGAACACAAAATGTTTAAATAAGATCACAGCAGAGACTCGCTACATAAAAAGTAGTAGTAGTTTTTATTATTGGTTTGGATCAATTAGTTGTCATCTTATTAAACGTATGTATATCTAATATATAAAAAAATTGATAAGAGCAATAAATTGACTCTAGGGCACAACGAAGTTTGCCGGAGCAGCTAGTTATTTATGAAAATGACTCTAGTTTTACCACGGAGTTGGACATTGTCAAAGGTAGTTTTATATGTGAGAAGTATGGGCAAGAAACTCTTTACTCTTTTAAAATACATTTTACATTATTTTGTATACATTAAATAGAGTGTAAGGATCGTAGCGAATAGTGTTTAGTAGTTTCTGTAACTATAGGAAAAAAAGTTCATAAAACTAACACTTTTGACATACAATTTCTTTGTGGCAAGCAATAGTAAAGGTTATTGCATTGCAGGCTCACACAGATAAAACCACAAATACCATTATTCCATTTTATTGTATTTGCACGTAAGTACGTTGGGTTATTTTTATTATCATTCAGACAGGAATATAAACGGAATATAGAGCACTTTCCGACGTTCAATTTTTATGACCACTTCAAGACGTAGAGGTCAATCGTACGGAAAAACAGGGATTGTTTTGTATTTGTTGTTGAATCACTATTATCTTTAGACTTGTATCATCAAGAGCACAAATATATCGTTAACTTATTCGGTTATTTTTGGCAGCAAATTGCACCAATGTATATATGGCATTGTATGATTCGTAAACACCCTAATGATGAAATTTTCAGCTTGATTGAGTAAGAAAGGTAATAAACATAATAAATAAATGAAACAAATAAATTCCGCAACTTTCACACAACTTTTTTCTTCAATTGTTACGGGTTACCCATGTATGTTATATACAAAGTATCTATGTTGTGGGTTAATGGGTACTAAACAACTGATAAACATACTTTTATATATTTCTAAATATATACATAAGAAAACAAAATTACGGTTGTTATAGGACGGTGTTAATGGCCTGTTAAAAATGGTCGCCTGATCCTCTATAAGGAACCCAATGAGAGATTCTTTTATTTCGATGGTGAGTTGTAATTTTCTTGGAGTTTTACTTGGTTGTGAATTATTCTTCAAAGTTTGGTGTTAAACTTTCTTTTTTCGATTTTGTCCAATTGTAGGGGCGAGCGTCCAAAACTATGCCAACGTGTGTCGTAGAGATGTCCTCCTGGATCCACAATGTCCCTTGGAATGCAATGACGATCCAGGACGAAATGTCTACGACACTCATTGGCATAGTTTTGGACGCTCGCCCTTACAACCAGATAAATTACATTAGCTTGGGACTAGATAGCGTTGTTTAAAAGTTGTGGAATATTGATTTATTTATTTTATTTTACCCATTAAGAGAATAGTGATGATTAAATGATTTCCAAAAAGTAAATTGCCTGTTTGGGTTTTAAACTACGACCACCACTTCCCCTTAATTCCTCATTTTAAACTTAAGCCCCTTCAAAAACCTGTCACACAATTCATCCTGAAGTACCAACTATGAAAAAACGTAAAGAACAACCAAAGTTGGTATTACCCACGTTCTTGAGATGTAAACAGTTAAACAGACAGTGGATACAAACCAATGGGTTACGTGTGCCACTTAAGAAGTCGCGATGCTTAGCTTAACCAAGTGGCTAGTAGTGATGGGCTTGGAGCGGGGTTATAAGATCGATTTATCGATAAATAGATCTCACCTTTAGGACGTTCAAAAATCTTAACATTGTTTTATAACTATTGAACTAATTGCAATCACAATTTGAGTCTTGTATCAAAATCAATTGGCGGTCAGTAGATTAACTTAATAACCAAACAACACCTGCTTGTTACTGTCCCGTTACGGCACTCGAAGTACAAAAAAAAATCCAGGTAAAAAATCACTGCAACTAAAACTGCTAGCTTTGCCTCCCGATTTTACCTGCTGTTAAAGCTCGTAGCATGCTGTTAAATAGCCTTTGTGTGTGTGACTCACAAATACTAAAATATGGGATACTATTATGGGGTAATTCAACGAACAGAGAGTATGCTTTAAAGGCACAAAAAAGTGCATTAGAAGCATGTGTGGACTTAAACAAACTGATTCATGTAGACCAGTTTTCAAAAGGTTGAAAATCTTAACCCTACCCTCATTATATATATTCGAAGCAGCAGTGATGATAAAACGCGATTTAGATAATTATGAAACTTTGAGAAGTGAGAGACACAAAACTGAGCTTAAAGGCATTAAATGTAGAACAGTAAAATTTAAATCAAGTGTATTTGGTATGAGAGTTATAATCTACAACAAACTCCCAAAGTGTATTAAGAATATTTCAGCAGTAACAGTTTTTAAATTAAAGCTCAAGACTCAATTAATGAATTTTTAAATGACAGAATTATTGATTAAAATTGTTTTTCACTTATTTAATGTAAATTTTATGATTGTAATATTAATGTCCAAATGAATGCAGTATTATATAGGTTGACTAAAACATAACATGTTAATGATAATATAAAAAATTGTACTCCCCATCGGTATGTTACAGTTTTTTTTATACACTAACACTAATTGTAAAATATTCTGTTTACCTCTGACAAACAATAAATAAATGAATTATGAATTATGAATAATGTGGTTTTCTATTGAAAAAGAATTTTCAAAATCGATTCAGACAATCCAGAGATTACCCCCTACAATCTCACAAACTCAAAAACTTTAACTTTGGTATAGATATCGACAGTGTGTCCAACACTACCTGTCAAATAAATAGCAACTACTCGAGGAAGGAGTTGCCTGAGTAACACTTCACCTGACTTTTGTTATCTGTGTGACATTGCACAGAAGGCACGGTGGCGAAATAGATACTACAGTTCATCGATAAAGAAAGCACTTGGTTTTTTTTCCTTCACTTTGAGTATTTATTTATTGTTCAAAATACGTGGAAGAACCAAGGAGTAATACAAACACATTCTTCTATTCCATATTCAAATTCAAATAGGTATTTGGATAGATCTTTATTTCAACTGAAACGAATAACAGCTCCATGTTAGTGTGAATTAAGTTTAATGCGCTATTTGATAAAAAAATTATTTATTAATTTTTAGTCCGTCATCTGGATTACAAGAAAATATTCGACACGCATTTTTTTCTTTTTCAAATTGATGGAAAACTGCTTACATTAAGCGCATTAAAGTTGAGTAGAGATGGCCATTGTAACGTCATTACCTAGTATAAACTGTACTGGCTAGAGACGTAATGCGACATTTTGACTCGATGTATCGCCGTTATTTTTTGATTACGTAAAAATAATAATAATAATAATACCTGTTACTGTCCCACTGCAGGGCAAAGGCCTCTTCTCATACAGAGAAGGCTTTGAGCATTGATCGCCACGCTTGCTCAAGGCGGATTGGCGATTTCAAACTTATATTAACTATAAGTCCAGGTTTCCTCACGATGTTTTTCCTTCACCGATGTCAATGATGTCTAAGATAAACTTAGAAAGTACATATGAATTGAAAAAGTCACATTGGTACTTGCCCGGATTTGAACCACAACCTCGATTACGTAAAATAAGAAAAAATATGGGTCGAATACTTTTCTTGTAATCTAGGTGAGGGACTTAAACTTAAATTTTGTCAAATAGCCTATTCACAACAGTATTAGAAAAAAGATGCTGGTAAAAGCTGGAATGCAGAACATATTATTTTGAAGAAGTGAACACATATTTTATTCAAATTCTTTTATTTTAAATACAGAAGAATAAAAGTGAAACGAAGAACGTGTCCATGTATTGTTCATCCCTGCTTTTTTGAGGTTTTTATCATTGACATTGTCATTTTCAACTATAAATGAAATTCCCATCATTTCTTCAAATAAACAGTTGCAATTGTTTTAAGAAAGTGTGACAGCTATCGTAATTGTAACATGCTTAATTGTACCTACTTGCTTTACAAAATGTGTATTAAAAATAACCTACAAGAAAATATTCGACACATATTTTTTCTTTTTTACGTATTGAAAAAATAACGGTGATACATGGAGTCAAAATGTCGCATGACGTCACTAGCCAGTACTGTTTATACTAGATAATGACGTTACAAGCCCCCTCTCCTCAACTTTAATGCGCTTAATTTGATCAATTATCCAACCATTTGAAGAAAAAAATATGTTTCGAATATTTTCTTGTAATCTAGATAAGGGACTAAAAACTATTTTTTTTGTCAAATATCCCATTAATAACTAAAGTAGTTCAGTTTACTTTAATAGCCCGGTAAGCCACGAATCAAAGAAACATAACCAGTATAAGCTCGCCTCCCATTCAATTGAAACGTCGTACAATGCCAGATCGAAATGCTACAAGCATTAGCAGCTGGTCATCAAAGACCGGTCGAATTAGAATCAGAGATTTAAACTCAAAAATGACTCACAACCTCAAAGCCTCCATTATCTATACTACACCTTATTTATTGGCATATCACATCAAACTCCAAAACGCCCTTGGAATACCTTTATTTATAAGTAAATAACTTAACATTCAAAGTTCCGTTTGCTGCCAAATAGCCGGCGTCGGCCATAATTGATCAATGATGTTCTGTTTTATACGGCCAACCATTGATTTACGATAACGACAATGTAAGTGCGTCCGAAAAACTCATGAGTACACGTTTAAGCCACTCCAGTTGCCAAAAGAATCAGCAAGGTACAGACGGAGGGAAAAGTACTGGCTGGTGTACGTTGAATATTTTGAACCCAGAACAACTGCCCGATGTGTGAATACTTCAGTGCGATTCTGGTCAAATAACCGCGTGATAATTTAGGCGTTGAGGGCAAATCGAGCTGTCATTCCATAGTAATGCTATGCATTGACAGATCACTTCACTCAACTAATCACAGCGTGAACTAATCACAGCGTGACTTTTACTGAATCGACAGGCTGTACAAGAATCACGGACTATACAAGATGGTAGGTAGAATGATAGGAGTGCAGTACTCATTAGAACGAACAAATAGGTCTTATAACAGTTGTGATGTCTGTATAACTTAACATAATGTAATTTCAGGGTTACATGACAACTGCTCGCCCTTAAACTGTGTATATTGCATATTTTTATCCCACTGAAGGCAGTAAGCAGCATATTGATCTCAGAACGGAGGGCACATGGAGCCGAAGAATAGGTGAATTTAATAGTTAATTTTAAGTGAAACGTTGGTAAGTCACAAGATAAATTAAGCCAGTCAGGGCTGCAAAAGTCCGCTGAAAGAAAAAGTATTCACATTCGGAAAACCCAAATCAAAACACTTGTCTCCCCAACTATACGTTAAAGAAGTGCCGTTGAATTGGGCAAGCGAAACTCAAGTGGTCTATTACGTACACATTTAGACCACACTCGACCATTCGGGTTAATGGCACCACACACCTATACCTAGCACTGGCTTCTAGGAGTTGGCATTGGCTGGATATCGGGCCTCGAAAATGAGAATTGTAATTTAAGTGAATAGTTGGGTTAGATCACAGAACATCTCCTTTATATGTTCTGTGGGTTAGATGAATATGTTTTAAAGAATCTATCTGCATAATTATCTATCTCACATTAAATAACAGCAAATCACGCCGGTAAATCACGCCACTAAACTAAGGAGAACTGCTACTCGTCCTGACTTATGTAGACCAGCAAGATATAAAACCGCATCCGCTAGACGTCAACACATTTACATGGCTACATATATTTTCAATAAAGTAAACAATACCCTTAATATAAACCCATTAACAACTAGAGAAAGTAAAAAGAAAATCTCCACATGGCTTCAAACTCGGGATTATCACCAAACGGAAGATCTAATTCAACAACAATACTCATGAATATTATTATAATACTTATGATTTACACACACGCACATACACATAAACATACTATCACACATGCACACTTACACACACAATCACATACGTGCACATTACACACACACGCACACACACACACACACACACACACACACACACAAACACACACATCATATATTAACACTCAGAGCGTGCATACACTTTCATTTAGATTTTATTTTGCAATGTAGCTTCTTTTTCTCTTAGATTAACAAACAAATAAATAAGTGATCACATGTACCACTTGCATCTGGGTGAAGACACTAGCTCCTGTAACACAGGTTGCTACCTAGGTCAGGAGCTAGGGCTTCAAAAAAATTATTGTTACTTCTTATTTTTGTGTCAATAAACTTATTATTATTATTATTATTATCTATACTTAATTATAAATACGTGTTGCGCATCACTTCCAATCGGCTGTACCTAAAGTATTTGGCTATTTTTTCTAACAATGTATAAATTTGAGGTTTGTTACAATCGATTTGTAATTTTCAGGACAAAGGTATGTATTAAATTTTTTTTTTAGAAAATCTACAGGAAATTTGAAGAATATTTCTGTATACATATATATCTAATCGAAATTTTAGTATTGCAGGACCCACATTTGTGCGAAGTTTTGAAACGAAAGAAGACGACAGAAGTAACGATTATAATCCTTAAGTTCAAATAAAAAAGGAAAAGTGTTTAATTTGGCACGTAGGACATACATGCATGTAAATGGTAAACAAAAACTTTAAGCATGAAGTTCCTATATAAATATGATTTATTAACGTTAACGCGACACGCAAAAGAGTAGTTATCGACCAATTTATGACAAGCATCCACTCAGATAACATACATAAAATAAAAACGTCTCATCGACTGATATTTCCAAATCTTGCAATAGTTTAAAATTGAATAGTCAAACGAACTTACCTGTAAGTGAAGTTCGACGGTAATTATACGAAGTCTTTGTTTCATTCGAAAATGAGGTTTGATTACTCGTAGTAGGCAGTTATTTCACATAATTTCACAGCGTAGAAACTGAACGCCTCCTCCCGTGTTACGCGCACCTGTCAGTTGTCTGTCAAATATCTTCATTAAGTTCACAGCAAATGATTGGTTTTACAACGTGGGGTCCATGCTCAAAATTGTATTGAAATAGCATGTATTGTTTGGGTCGGGTGGGACTCTTCTCATTTTCGAATGAAACAAAGACTTCGTATAATTACCGTCGAACTTCACTTACAGGTAAGTTCGTTTGACTATTCAATTATACTCGTCTTTGTTTCATTCTCAATGAGGTTTGATTACTCGTAGATGTTTAAAGACAAGTTGTAAAAGCAATCAATAATTATTAAAGAATTTAAAATAACAATGAGTTATTTAAAATCTTTCAAAAGAATCAAAATAAAAAACACAACATCGAATTACAATTCAAATAGCATCATACTTGTTTTAACTATTAATATTTCCATTTGGAAATTTAGGAAGGAATGGTTGACCCTTCCGTTCACGTGGATAACTTATAATAAAGTTGATATTAAAAAAAACCCCTTACCGGCTGAAGTTTTTATATAATGCATTGTTGAAAAAACGCGCTAATATTAAGTTCACTCTCTCTTCCATAGCCCTGGTAATCCAACGGCTGATACTGGAGCTCACAATTCAGTGTTTTTGTTACTTACAATGTTTAGTAGGTACCTACTGTTTTGTAAAACAGTTAACAAACAACAAAAAATAAAAAACTTGTAATTGTCCATCTCCTAATTTATTGTTATTGCATCATCATATCCATTGTAATAGCTATAATTTTTTTTTTTTTTTTAAATCTGTAAAATAAAATAAAGTTTGGCTATTTGGTTATAACAGTTTTAATTAACTTATTAATCTTGATAATTATGCTTATGGATTTCAATTATGATTACTGATGTCAAATTGGATCACTCTATATTTATAATGGAGATTGTTATCATCCTGTAGCTATCATGAATAGACTCAAATAACCTTCTTGGTAACAAAGTATAAATCACCATGTTGCATGTTAAAATATAATTAAGTAAACATGAAAAAACATCCCAAGTATATCTAGGTTTAAGATGTCTTATTATGAAGCCTTTAATAATCTTTTCATTTTATCATTTTATGCGGTCCTATTATCAAGGCTAGACCGGATCAAATATAAACCAAACTTTAATAGGAAAAAAAAAACTCCTTCCTGGAGTATTTTTATGATATTGAACAGCATGAGTCATGGTAGGCTTAGTAATGCTACAAATTACAGTTTTTAGCTAAAACGCACTGGAATTAAATCAATATTCAACATAATTCATTTTCAACTGCTTGTTCACACTCCAAACATGTACAAATGTTTACATGACAATATTCTTCAAGTTGTTTGTAAGAGATCACTTATATTATGAGTAATAAATCAGCACATTGTAAACACCTCATATAACTCTTTAAGTTGTTATTTTAAAGTTATTGGATAATCAAGAGTATTCCATACTTTTAAAAATCAATAAATCAAAATAAAATCATTTTATTTTGTATAATTAACTTTACGGTCCAATATGGACTACTTTTCGGTCTGTTGTATCTATTCTTGGCGTTTATTTCAATTTCCTGTGAAGGACGTGTAACAATGTAGAATGATAGTGCCAATGAAATAATTAAAGGGTTAAAATGTCTCAGGGACCTGTATCGACAATCTCTGAAATATCGAGAACCATGGTTTGAGTGATCAACAGATGAAGTACAAACAGTACCTTGTGCTTTGTCTTTAATTATCATCTTTATAGTTTTGAATACAAAGAGAGTGGAGAGAGATCGTAAAACTAAATTCTTATGATTGAGACCAATGCAAAAAGAAAGCATGTACTTTGGCACTTTTGTGTTGATCTGGGAAGCAGACAAATTAATTGGTGTACCACCAAATAAATATATAATCTTTTGACAATTTGTATTACTTATTAGTCATTTTGTAATTTACTTCTCTTCTAGATTCCAAATCAGATATTAATTAAAATTGATTCATGTAGAAACCAAAAACAAAAAACCCTTTGGTTTTTAATCACACCACTGCCAATTATTTTTAGTAATGGTATATAGATAGGAAGGATATTGAACTCCTCCCAATCAATTGTATGATATTGTGGTCATATAATCCATTCTCAATCAGATTTCACTATCTGTTGGGTGTCCTGCAAGGCATTACAGACTAAGTAGGCAGCAATTGAATCTAAAATATAATTTGAAGCTTAGCTTAATTTTCAGTCCATTCCTTAGATGCCTCCGAAAACCATAACCTCTTGGATATTACCTTGCGGAAAAAATATTTGTAAATAAATAAATATTCCCCAACTTCCACACAACGCCACTTAGTTCCAAACTAAGCAGAGTTAGATAAAAATACTTATATATATGCTGATAAATACATACATATTAGGGATAAATTATACCCAGACACAGAACAAATGATTGTGCTTATCACTAAAAACATTATCCTGGGTGGGAATAAAACCCACAACCTCTAGCATAGCAGTCAGGGTCACTAACCACTAGACCAACAGGCCAGTCAAAAAATAAAATAAAGTTTCTAACTTTAAAATATTCCTTACTCTGACTATGTTTATGAACTACCATTCAAGGTCTTGTTTAAACATGCAGTATTCAAGGTAGTATCTATTCCATAATCATTTATTCTCATTATTAACTTATTAAATAAAAGACAAGATATTCAATAGATGTCATGCTAGTGGATGTAAAATTTCCATTCATGTGAACGTGGAATTTAACTATAGTTGACTTGACATGATTTTTCTCTACAAACTTATAACAGTTATTTAGTTTGTTAGTTATGAATCTTTTTTTTTTTTTTTTTTTTTGTTTATCTGCAGTTAACTGAATTATTTCTTAGCAGAAATTCTGAATAAACAAGCAAATATATTATAGCCTCTCTATTTAGTAAGCATCTTTCATCTTTCTTGTAAATGTTGATCATATAGAACCCAAAAAACATAAAACAATTAATTGTTGCCATTTCCTTTGAAGAAGAGTATATAATGTTTAATATGTATAAATATTGACCAGGCAGTAAGCCTGTTTAAAAAACTACCTCTATCAGAAAATCATTTTTCTGATAAATATCACTTATTGTGCGGTAGACTTTCCATTTCAAATGTTCTGTTTTAACAAAAGTCTTCAACTTCTTTAATTTATAAATTAATGAAAAGTTTCCAATGGGCTTTTTTACCAATAAAAGACTGGTAAACTCAGCTTGAGTAGTCTGACCAATTTCTATTGCTCAGAAAGTATTTATAATTACAGATATTATCTGAAAAGATTCCTCTTTGGAGAGTTTTTCTTTCAATGAAAAGTAACTTTGGTGTAGTTTAGTATGAAATATAGTTGTAAAGTAGTTACTATCTTAACAAAAAATAATAACCACAATAATAGTGATGATTAGTTATCAATCACATAAATTAATTTTTAAAATACCCACCTGTGGGTGTATTTTGTAGCGCTGATGAATCCTCCGGTCTTCTCATGTTCACTCAACCACTGGTGTCTCAGACGATGCCTCCCCCCCCCCCATTTTTGGAGTGAGGTTGGTTCCACCAGTTTAAAGCTGCTTTTTTTTGGGAAGTATTGGGTCTTCACCAAATAAGTATGTTTCTGACTCAGAATAAGGCAGAGAACTCTTGATGTCTTTATGACTGTTACTAGCAGGAAAAATATGCCCCTCTGTATGTATACATATCATACCTTCAAGTATCACTCAAATTTGTTACATTTCATGCTCTGAAGTGTCTAGATACATTTGAAGGTCTAAGTTAATACAAGGCAGGGCGATGACGCCCCGATGTTGTCTTTATCTTCTCTATGCTTATTAAATAACATATTTTGTTGAGCTTCTTAGTAAGCATTAGATACCTGGGTAATCTATTTTGGTAAATCTTTTCCTGATTTCTCCAGTTGAGAATCCACAGCTAGCATTTTGTGAATCTGATCATGTTATGTCTTTTCCAAAGGTACCTGTAATTCTTCAATCATTCCAATTTACCAACTAGAATCTGCATAATACAACTTTTGTTTGAAGATTTTCTATGAACTCCGGAGAAACATTTTTTGTCTTTTCCATTCATTTCAGATGAATTGTTCTAATGAATTTATTACAGTGTCTGGAGAAAACAGTCCATGCTGTAAAGGCAGCAAACATTGTACCATATAACCATGTAAGTTCCCGCAGAACTTCCCTTGAAGGTTATAAGAAAAAAGTCAACCACGTGTGTCCCTAAAGAACACCCCACAGATTGCTTAAATCGCAACAAAGCCATTGTAACCACGTGCGCTCCCGCAGAACGCCCCACAGGTTCTAGGCAAGTTGCTCACTGTATAGCCATTTTTCATCACAAATGCGTTTCCTAACGCTCCACAGGTTGGGCTTTTCACTGCCAATATTGCCATTGTTGACCACGTACGTTCCCGCAGAACGTCCCACAGGTCAGGCATGCACTTGCAGGTTGCAAGCACGTTAGCACGTGCATAACGCGAAAAACAAAAAGCGCACCCTGTTTTCATATTCACTAGCGATAATACGCACACAGGGTCTTAATTTGCTATAGTCATAATCAGGCAAGTTCTTGAATCAGTTTACTGATGGAACAGTTACAGAAAACAGCATAAAAGCGGCCATTTTTGAAATTTTCTTACCTTCTTCGTGACTTGAATCGATTTTAGTTATAGCATTTAAATACATCTCTCAGTCGTTTCGATATTCTAATTTTATCTAGTGAATTCCTTTTTCCCATTTTTATCCTATATGGAACAGTATTTTCACAACACAACACAAAACATTAAAAAATATAGGAAAAAGATGACGCCATTATGTGACATAAAAAACCAATGAAGATATTTGACAGACAACTGACAGGTGCGCGTAACACGGGAGGAGGCGTTCAGTTTCTACGCTGTGAAATTATGTGAAATAACTGCCTACTACGAGTAATCAAACCTCATTGAGAATGAAACAAAGACGAGTATAATCACAGTTGATCTTTATTGCGTAATGTTGTGTACATTACGCAATAAAGATCAACTGTGTTAGGTACTCCCAAGCATAGTGACAATTTGAAAAACGTGCGACGGCTTGTGATTCCAAGTCAGATGACCATGGCCGGCATAAACAATGACACCTGATAGATTAGTCACTAACAATAAGAACAATAGAAGAAGAATCCCAAAAGATTCACATTCAGCCAACAACTTCAATATTCCACAGAGTACCAACTGACAACTCACGGTGAATCTTAAAAACATTTCCAAAGAAAAGTCCCCAAAGAAAAATCCGACCTCATTTTTATTATAAAACTTGACGTCGAAACACTCTCACAAAAGTAGAAAGCGCTCAATACGAACGTCGATTGGCATGGACGTGACGAAGCGCGCACAATTTAGGTTCAAACGGAAAGAAGGCTAATCAAAAGGGATTCAATAGGCGGAAACCACCGCAGAATTACGAGGAGCGAAGAAGTGCGGAGAGGAACAGGGAGGTGGGAGGAGCCGATCGACGGAAAAAAAGTGGAAATAATTCGTTAATCCCGTAATTGGAGCGCGCTACCGAACCGGAAAACAAATTTCCTATTATTGCTGGTCAGGGTTGGCAAGAACAGGAGTTTTTTTTTTTTGTAAGGGACGTTGCACGTCGCCGACCAAACGTAAATTTTAATTTAAATCTAGCGTGTTTTTATTTGATATGTTGAGTTTAATATACCTACCTACCTGTGATTACTTGTGTAGGTGTTCACAATAGCCCACTCTGGGATTAAGTGCGGAAACGAATCCTGATTACTTGTCTATAATAATAATATTATTGTCAAATTAAAATAAACGGCTCGCCATCTCACAGATAAACCCTCAGAGTTTTCGTTGTATGGCTAGAACCCAATGTGTATTAGCCTTGTTAGGCTAAGTATTTTGGAAATAAATAAACAACAATATTATAAGATTTTAGTGGTTATTATGGGCCTCAGATGCCTGAAAATAAAGAATTATTATCATTATTATTATTGTTGGGGTTTTATGTCTTTGCTACTTGCAACTTTAAATAAAAACTGTGGCTGTAGGTAGGCTGCCGCGGGTGTTGGACCATGTACCTATGGGTACAAGTTGGTTTAAAATGGTTTATATACAACTGTCAAGATAAATAATAAATAATAATCTATCTTCTTCTATATCTATACTTATAATAAATAATAATCTATCTTCTTCTATATCTATACTTATAATAAATCTATATCTATATCTATACTTATAATAATATACTTATAATAAATCTGTAGAAGTAAAATTTCTGTACATTGAAAATATCAAAAAAATAAATAGCAGGGGGTGTTACTAGACCGACAGCAAACCCAAAAATATGATTAAAAAAATTTTTGTCTGTCTGTCTGTCTGTCTGTCTGTATGTTCAGGTATCACGCAAAAACTACCGGTTCGATTACGATGAAACTTGGTATACTTATTCTTTAATATCCTGGGCACAACACTGGGTACTTTTTATCCCGGAAAAGTATATACAATAAAAAATAAACTTAATTTTGCGGTTCGACCCCTAGACCCGACTACTGTACCAACCGCAAATAATAAGTTTGTCGTAGGTTACGTCACCCGCAGTGGAGTTCACCAAGGGGCGCTGCACACGGCTAAGATATTATAATATTTTATCTTAAGATACAATATCGCCATACAGTTCAATGGACTATCACACACTACGAAGATAATCATGTACATTGAATATATATTCAAAATTAATATTGGAGGATGATTGGTGATCGATACTGATGCCAAAAATGCAATCAGTAAATGTTTTGTCTGTCTGTATGTGCACGCATAGTTCAATAACTATTATAGGGATTGGGATTGACTTGGTACGGTTGTAATCAATACGCCTGGGTAGGTTGATCTTAGTCTCAGTTGTTTTACATATGGTCAGTTGTACGGCGCTCTTTCCCGGGTCAGTGGTTCCAGAAATCTTTATGCATACATACTGGAAGGATCAACTTTGAAAGTAGTCTATCTGGAAATATTATGCTAAAATTATTACGTTTATATATCAACGCACAGCCCAAACCGCTGGTATTAGAGACATGAAACTTGAAGGGGACTTCTTAGTTAAGAATAAGTATCCACTAAAACACGATTTTTGGAATTTCAACCCTTAATGGGAAAACATAGGAGGCGGAAGTTCGACATCCACGCGGGCGAAGCCGCGGGCAAAAGCTAGTAATAAATTATAAATATTCCACAACTTTTCACACAACGCCATTAAGTTGTTTATATACAACTGTCAAGATAAATAGTTTAAAGGTGCTTAGATTGGAGGTTACGCGTTTAATTGCAGTATTTAGTTCTACATGCATTATATTAGTTTTGAATGTTTCACAATTGGTGCTTAACAGTTTCACAACTACATAATTACAATAAAGTAATCTTTAAATACGCATAGTATCTTCTAATCTGCATAGCAAGTGCCCGTATCCAAGTATACCTTTACACATCAAATATAAGGTGCTTTCTAATCGCGAAAATAAAATCAGCGGTTTCCCACATTTTTGGTCACGTGGCTCGTCGAAATGTAGGAAACAGCTGATTTTATTTTCGCGATTTTGGAGTTTGTCCCATAGTAAAAGATGTTTATAATGATGAGTACAATGACCCCTTAAGAGGATGGCAGATATTTAGAAAGCAACTTATATCCATTGCGCAAATGCAGTTAATATGTTTTATACTTCTACTTCTTTATAACATATCTACTTGAGAACAAAACAAATAAGAACAGGAACTGTTCCCAACTGATATTTATTACACCACTAAAGCACTCTTCCAACGTACAAAAAACAAAATCTCTAGCAACTTCCCTACTGAGGCACAACCCTAACTAAACTCGCAAAGTCGAACAGAAAGTGTAGGTAGATAATTATTATTAGAGCGCGACTCATTACGGGGCGATTGTCGTCCCCATCGCCCCCGACCCCTGGTCGCTGCCCCCTACCCCCGCGCCGGTCCGGTCCCGTCACACCTGACCGGACCGTTTATCATTGGCTATTGGCGAGGCACTTTTTATTTACAGGGTGCTCTTCTTTAGAATCAGATCACGTGACGGTCAGAGCAGTGGATGAGCGATTGACTGCTGCGCTGCGTGTGAAAGGTTTGATTCCCGCAAGGAAGAAATATTGGTAGTATTTCCGGGCCTATTGTGATGTGGTTAAAGGTATGCAAACGCAGCCATGATACGGGAGAAATTGCTAATGTGGGGCAACGTTTTTAAAAAAGAAAGTAAGTCATTAATTTTGTGATAATCTTGGTACTTGTAAAACTTAAAAGACATCTATGTATCAAGAAGCACTAGATATCCAGTTTACTGACATATCCACTGACTCGTCCATCCAATTAATTTAAGCATTTTTTAATTGGCGCTCCTTTAAAGAGTACTTTGCAGCTGATGACCTATACAAAAGTCTAGACAACTTTTTTTTATGAATATGTCTATAAACTATCTGGTAAGTAGGTACTTCCAATAACTTTTGGTCGAACAAGTGCGTAATATTGTAAATTTTTGTTTTTTTAAGTGAAGACAATGGTGTCCTGAAACACAGGCCAGACAGGACCATAGCTTAGGCATCAGTCTCTCACAATATAATATTTCTTTTGGATTGCAAGTTATTATTATCTCCTTTATTTCATTATTATACATATAAATTATATTTTTAAATATTTAAATACAAAATTAAAAAAAACATTTAAAAATATAAAAAATAGTAGCCCACCGGTATCGGGAACAGGGTCCAAGCTACCGGTGGTCAGGGCTACTGAGAGAGGAAATGCCTAACAATGCGCGCCGTGTCCAGGAGTACTGCCTTCTGGATCAAGCCCTTGATCCAGCCGCCTAACGAGAGCCTCTTAAGGTGTTGGTCGAGGCTCTTGGCTATTATGCCATTGGCCGTCACGACTATCGGCACGACGATTGCTGTATCCACATCCCACATGTCGACAACCTCGCGAGCCAGATCAAGATACTTAAGTTGTTTATCTTTCTCTGCCTTCACGAGATTCTCGTCATGCGGGACGGTTATATCAACAATCATCGTGTGACGTTCCAATCGATCTATCACCACTATATCAGGTTTATTCGCGATAATAGTCCTGTCAGTGATGATAGATCGATCCCAGTATAACGTGATATTGCCATTTTTTATTATTATTATTATTATTATTATGAGCCTGTGGTGTCCCACTGCAGGGCAAAGGCCTCCCTTCCATTCTTCCACTCCTTCCTGTCTTCAGCCACGGATTGCAAGTACAATCTAATAATATTTTTTGTAGTATTGGGTTGAAACAATAAAATTGATTAGTATTACTGTACCATAAAATACTCAGTAAAAAACGTTAGATACCTACAAATAAAAAAATAATTAAAGTAGCTACACCCTGTGCACTACTTGAGCTCTAAACGCCATTGGCGGGCCGAGCTCAGCTTTTTATTTGTTGCTCTACGGGGCACTTGCTCGACGTGAGCGCCCGTTCAGTCGGGAAACTATTGGAAAATCAGGGGAACTGGTAGCTACGTAGACTTGTGCAGGTTTAATAGAGCTTGGATTATAGTTGATTCGTGGTCTATGCTTAGCACAGTGCTTAGTTATCGAGTAGGACAAGTTGGTTTGAGCTACACAATTGTTGCTGGGGAGTTTGTTCCGCCACTTCTTCTTTCCAACAAAAACACTAGGAAGTGGCGAAGGGTGGGCTTTTTGGGTGACTGTCTTATTTATTTATTTATTAAAACTTTATGCACTAGTAAAATAAACTGTACAAAGGCGGACTTAATGCCTTAGGCATTTTCTACCAGTCTACCTTAAGGTGGTGCAGAGACAGAACATGGTCGTGGTCTTATGTAATTTCGACGTTCAAAAAGTGCTAATCCTCAGCCTAATTTGAATAAATGACTTTTGATTTGGATTTTGAGTGAATGATGCATGCATGCCGTCTGTCGGGACAGGTCAACTCAAAGCTGAATTGATTTTTACTTCTGAAGGCTTTTTCAGACTTTGCTCTGCATCGTTGATCTGGACTTTAAAAGATACCAAGACCTCTGAGTTTCTTACGGCATTTCTGCTCAGGGATCAGTCATTTTGGAAACGCGGGTGCCATATAGTTTAATAAAAATTGCCATGTAGGGAAGATCTACTACAGGAAAATAAGGTGAAAACGTAACTTTTTACATAGCTGCGTATGCTGTAACCTACCTATTTATGATTGAGTTGGTAATCTGCAATTTTTAGTAGGTACATACATAAACTGACGTCATCTCTCTTTGGAGATAGGCAGAAACTACAGAACATCAGCTGCACGACTTTTACATACCGCCTTCTTTTGCTTCGGTTGCTACTGCGACGCAACTTGACCTTTCAGAAAAACTTTACCGATAAAGTTTGTGTATGTCCTTCGAGAGCTTCGCCTCCCTGCGTTTCTACTGCGTTATTGTTTATTACCTAAAACGACGACTATTGAACATTGCATAATGATTAGTACCTACTATCTCCTTGTCCAAAGACATTCAATAGTTATATAGGGTGACTGGTAATTAGTGTCCGATACTTAAATAGGTGATCGTAATCATGATTTCAATATATTTTCCTAAAGAAACTTTTTTTTTATACACAATAACTTATAACACAATAAAAGAACAAAACGCTGTTTGAAATTCCCGCGCGCGCGTCTGTGATCGATCACAGTAGGCACGAATCTCGGGAAGGGCAAACTCTACTAGTAGTAGTACAGCGTCACACGCTCCCCCGCCACCCCCACCGCTCCCGTTGTGCAGTTCTGACGTAATTTAATTAATTGAAAGTTAATGAGTATAAAAAAAGTTTCTTTAGGAAAGTTATTCGTTTTCATGACTACAATCACGTGTTTAAGTATCGGTCACTAATTACCTGTCACCATATATAGATCGTGGATGGGACATCACGAACAAAATTTTCATCTGATACATGTGTCCTAGTCCTAGTGGACAAATGTCTATGAGTCTAGTTTAGAATGCTCCGCTGCCGCTCCAATATTGCTATATTATGCTAATACTGGCGTAACTGAGGTATGGGATTACAGATTTTGTATGACATTTCTTCGCTTGCCTTCTCTGTAGCTTTTCACTTCTTTATTTGCCATATAAAACTTGCATACAATGGAAATCTATTTCCTAAACACAAACCTTACATCTCAACGTTTGTTAAACAACAATCAATCATTCGTTCACAAGGTATAATTTTTACGGCACCACAACCCTTTAAGGTAACTTCCGCATTTAACACCACCCGCAACCCAATCAAACCCTGCTATTTTCATAATAGAACATTGAACTATCTAAAGAAACAATCATGTCAATCAATCAATCATTCAATCATTCAGAACGAATGATAATAGCACTAATGCACTAAACGCGATGATCCCTTCGTATGAAAACAAATATTTTGACCATTGCGCGAGTAACTAGCCGCCATTTTGACATGTGAACTGACGTAAGATTAACTTTCCGGTTATTTGGTTATTTGTCTATTGTAACTGTGATGTTATTAAGTTTATGAATGGTTGTAATGTTAATGTTGATTTTCTGTGGTTATTTTAACAGGGAGTAGTTAAAAATGTGGTGTTTATAAGAGCGAGAATGTATAGGTAGGTATGTTTTATTTTTATGGTGGGAACAGTTTAGAGCAAGCTAAGTTAAAAATAAAAATAAAGTAGAAATTGGATTCTGAATTCCTAGACTGCAGGTGTTTTAGATAAAAAGGTAATTGTGTACCCGGCGGCACGCAGTCAAGTTTTTCAGAATTTTACTTATTTTGTGATGACAGTGTATCTTTCGCGGATCTATATCGATTTATTGTGAAATAATATAAATATAGTGAGATCTATAATCATTTTAAATAATTCTTTAATTACATATATCTCAACTATAAATAAATGTCAAATCAAAGTGCTGTAATTTTTCAACTTTAAGTACAAATCCCATGGATTTAATACTAACGGCTAGGAAGTGTTTCCCTTTCCTTTGGAAGTGTTCAGATTTCCCGCGAAACGAGAGAATAATAGCAAACGAGTTACAACTAGGTCTGGCAACACCCTCCCTAATTTCTAGTTAATCTAATAATAACGAGCTGATTGCATAGCCACACTTCTGGTCGTTTTACTATCAACAGTCTTCTCCCGCGACTTCGTCCGACTGAATTTCCAATTTTCACGTAAGTACCTACCTACAAACTTTAACAACTTTTATTAAAACTAACGTTATACGATTCCTCTACGACCTGGCCAAACCTTGCTTTAATAGCTCAGAAATTAACTTACACTGCCATTTGTTGAAAAGTATTCAAACCTATTAAAGAAAAAAACCGGCCAAGAGCGTGTCGGGCCACGCTCATTGTAGGGTTCCGTAGTTTCCCGTCCGTCACAATAAGTACTCAAAATGCTTGCATAAACGATTATACTACAAACTTAGTCCAGAAATTATTTTGTACAACTTTTTGTCTTTTTTGTACAAAAACTGTTTCTACCCAAGTTCAAAATAATTTTTCTACAATGTCCTTATTAAGTTTTACTTTTCAGATTTTTTTCATGTTTTCTAAACTTATGGTTCAAAAGTTAGAGGGGGGGGGGGGGGGACATTGTTTTTTACTTTTGGAGCGATTATTTCTGAAATTATTGACATTATCAAAAAATGATTTTAGTAAACCCCTATTCATTTTTAAATACCTTTCCAACAATATATCACACGTTAGGGTTGAAATTAAAAAAAAATCACTTCGTTCCTTACATATAGGGGGGTTACCCTAATAAAACATTTTTTTCCAATTTTTATTTTACCACTTTGTCGGCGTGACTGATATACATATTGGTACCAAATTTCAGCTTTCTAGTGCTAACGGTCACAGAGATTAAGCGAGGACGGACGGACGGACGGACAGACAGACATGGCGAAACTATAAGGGTTCCTAGTTGACTACGGAACCCTAAAAAACGATATCTATAGTTCTATAGATATTAAAAAGAGGTTTTGTTAGTTTAAGACGTTGTAGCGTGTAATCTCTGTATAAGCCACAATACTTGTGTGTGAGTGTCATAGTAAGAGGGAGTGGAGGGGAATGCTCAACTACAAAAGCATGCGGACGAAGTCGCGAGCTAAATGCTAGTTTGCAATAAAATATAAATGAGGTAAATTAAGTATAATATACTTTAATTAAAGTAGAGGTAAAGTTGTTGGTCCGGAGTCGAGCCTATCGCGGACACACTATAAGGATTAAACACTATGAATATCGGTTATATAATAATATACCCACATCAAAATCAGTTTAGCGACAGACAGACAAACAGAGACCAATTCCTTAGAATTTATAACATTAGTTTGTATTAGTATGGATTCTCCAGACATGATTCACGCTATAAAACCAATAAATATTGCTCCTGAATGTTCATCAACGTCCAGCCAGTTTATAAGACGTCAAAGAATGAGTTTTAATTGCTCACAAAAAGTCACTCAAACTATACATAATTTTTCATTACGAACTCGAAGCTGTTGGCATAATCTGCGAGTTTTAAAATACTCGCAGAATAACCCTAAAATAATTATGCTTTGTTTCGTTTCATTTTTATTGCTTTTAAGCTTCTGGATATTGTAGTGATGATAATTAAATTAATAATTATCGTCTTCATTTTAGCGTTTCGCCTTGAACTGTGAGTTCGTTGTGGGTTTTAAATGGAATTATTGGTGTTGGTTAGTTGTTCACTTTAAGGCTCAAATGAAATATTTCGGTAAGTAACTAAGGAAAATCATTGCGAATGTTACCTATGTAATAGTATGTCGTGAGGAAATCGGCATACCTACCTGAGAGATATTTTTGGGGGCATGTGATGCCAAGTAAGAGGCCCATGAACGACATTAAAACTCTGACACCAAGTTACTCACTAATCCTACTAATATTATAAACACGAAATTTTGTGAGTATGGATAGATGGATGGATGTTTGTTACTCTTTCACGTAAAAACTACTGAATGGATTTTAATAAAATTTTGTATGGAGTTCGGCTAACTCCATACAAAATTCTATTACACCCTGGATTAACGCATAGGCTACTTTTTATCCCTGTGTTCCCACGGAAACGGGACCTACGCGGGTGAAACCGCGGGACGTCTGCTAGTCATACTATAAGACGAAGAAGTACCTATTTATCATAAATTATTATTATTTTAATTATTATTTTTATTTATTTATTTGTTGACTGCCTCGTTGGTCTAGTAGTCACAAGCGCTACTGCTGAGCATGAGGTCCTGGGTTCGATCCCCGGGTCGGGCAAAGTGTTATTGAGTTTTTCTATCTGGAATTTCTCAGTAGCAGTCCGGAGTCTGGATCTGTGCCCGATTGATGGCAATAGGCTCGCCTCCTGTTTCATGGGACTCAAAACATAACTGGCGAAATGTGGGTGTACTACCAGGTCCACCTCTGCCTAGCCCTTCGGGGATTACAGGCGTGACGATATGTATGTATGTATGTAAGTACCTATTTATATCATAACAACATAACATCATCATCACGCCTTTATTCTCCGAACAAATAGTCAGCGGTGTACAGAGGCCAGCACATCAAGGAACCCAGCAATTTGCCAAATTTCTTTAATAGTTTTTTGAGTTTATCTAACAACATAAAGTTTATGTTCAATTGGGAAAATTTGACAGTTTGGAGTAGCTTCATCTCCTGGCACCAGTACCTAAGAAACACCCGTATTTTGTCAGTTATGTCCAAAAACATTCAATACCTATAGACCGGACATCACGAACAAAATTTTCGTCCGAAAAAGTGTGTCCTGCTGGATACAAGTCTTTGAGTTTTTTGTAGTACGCTCCGCTGCCGCTCCAATATTCATATATTATTCTAGATGGCGTTACTGAGACATGGGATCAAAGTTTTTCTATGACATTTCCTTGACATGCCCGCTCTATAGTATTTTAAATCTCTATGGTTATGTCTAAGTTCGTACGTACGTGCTGATTGAATGTGACCGGAACATACGAGTATATGATAGACGAAATTTGCTTATTATGGGATTTAACGTGGGGGCATGTAACAGCATCCGAGCTTCCCCTTTGTCGGAGGAAGCCAAAAAGGTATGTCGACTGCTGTTAGTTATTTACCAAAATAAGGACAACACTGTTAATTAGGTCATAACTATATTAAGAACTGAGAATTCCTATTACTTAGTTTTAAGTTGTTGATTGTTTTTCGTAACAGGGGTGACATTATTATTATTTTTTTTTTTTTTTTTTTATATTATAAACCAGTGCTTGACTGCAATCCCACCTGATGGTAAGCAGAGATGCAATCAGTGATGGTGAAGCGCACTAGTTTATTAAGAGCCTATTCACTCTAGCCTTGAAGACACCTAAATTATAACACTAAGTGACTACTGTCTACTGTGTTACTACTTGTTATTATCACTAAGTGATAAAGCCCTTTTTTATTAAATAAATAAATGAAGATAGAATTAAATGTTTAAGTTTTATGTAATAGAGGTAGAGCCAATTGCCATCAAACGGGCCGAAATCCAAACTCCGGCCAAGATGAGGGAAAAAATCTAGATGAAAAAACCCAATAACACTTTACCAGGAAATTGAACCTCAGGACCTTATGGTTATGCTCGCTCGTAGTGCCAACTACTACTAAACAAAATAAATGTATTAATCTCTTATTTGAATGACATGTGTGGGTCGTTTTGGTATTCACATAAAATATATATTCTGGGTAAATGAGTAAGTAGGTACTGGTTTAGAAGAACTCGTATTCGCTCGTGTTGTAACTACCTACGTAGGCTTGCGTAGGTTTAGCGTAGGCATTATGACACAGATAACATAAACTATTTTACCGTGTCAAGAGCCCGTCAAACTCTTTTTGTCTTTGGGGTGTCATTCTTAATTAAGTTTTTTGGCAATCGTCGCGAAATTATTCTATTCAAACTTTAAGGTGGTAACGCCAAACCAGCCCGCGATTTTTAAATTTTCTTGTTTTTTTTTGCAATTAGCCGTCCCATGTCAGACTGTATGTTGAACAAAATGTGATTTGCGACTGCACCAAATGTTGTTTATCAGAGTTATAATAAATTAAAGCAACAATACCCCCTAAGTTAATTTTATATGAACTTAGATGGTTGCCTTAATGATTATAATATTACAAAAGTAAAACACATAACTTGCTACCTACCACATAAATATACATGTGTTACGGGCGTAGAAAAAAAAAAGTATAAAGTCATAGGTATATTTTCATGTGCCAACGAAAACCGGGAGAAGATCTCGAGAAAAGCGATCATAAAATCTTCCACAGATACCAAATCCCATCATACAGAATGAGGCGCATTCCATTATACACTCGCCAAAGGCATCTCGTGTCTCATAAACCAAAATTACGAAGCGAACAGACACTGATATTAACATTTTTAATTACTCGCAATCGCACCGCAACGCACAGATTAAATAAACTCCATGTTTTATTGTCGTCGTAAAAAACAATAACAAAATACTGGCCGTTTAGTGACACGCACACTTGTTAAAGAAATAAACAAAACACGCACATGTTGTCAGTTATAGATGTTCGAATGTGGTTTTTTTTTCTGTTTTTGTTTAAAGGTTGGCAATAAATAGGTTATGCCTTTATAGGAGTCTCCTGCTCCTATTACACCATTGAAGACAATAATAGGTCCTACACAAATTTTAAAGTCCATCGCAATATAAAATCCATTAATCTTTCAACTAGAGTAATTAGAGACACAATAGAAAGACAATGACAGGCGGACACCGGTGTCCTCTCGGGGTTTAATGAATTAAAGAGACAAAATAAAAAACAACAGTCACCGCGGGGGTGAGGCAACTTTATCACAATAATTTATTAATGAAATTTAAATTGCTAAGTATACAAGAAGTGGTTAGGTATTCGGAAATGTGGTTCTTATGCAAAATGAAAAGTAGTAGTTAAATTAGGAAAACGGTATGAGGATCAATTTAAACCAAACGTAAAAGCACAGTAATGTTGACAGGCAGACTCAATGACAAAGGTATTTTCTACCAGACGGTAACTTTCAACCGCAATTTCTCCTGTTCTTAAATACATGCCATCGAATTTAACTCTATGATTTTTTAGGAGATACCGCTTAGAGCGCGAGTTTTTGAGCTTAGCACGGCAGTGCTTAGGGCGGCATAAAACTCTGACACCACCACCAGGCCAGGGGGTCGAGTCTGCTATTTCAATCGTGTCTCAATGACCGGTCAATGATCGATTTTTGACGTATAACGTCAAACTTATGACACATTTCCCATACAAAAACTGTCAAAGTTGTCAAATATTCGATCAATGACCGGTCATTGTGACACGATTGCAATAGCAGACTCGAGCCCCAGGTCTGACCAGGTTATAATAGTCACTAACCGCACTAAAAGAAGAAGACAAACGGAACATAAGTACCTACACTACACGTGGTTATAATTAGTTCTTTTTTACCTTTACCCTTTACTAATAGCTCATAATACCTACCTTAAGAATTGTTTATACTTAGGTACGCAATGAGTTGGATCATTCTTAAAAGTTTTCGTAGCGTTGCTCCGCCGACGCTATTTGCGTTTTCGTCGGCTTTACATCGCGACGGCAATTGCGAATGACTGCTATTTATTGTTAGATTATCTAATCTTGGGATAAATTGGTGATTTTGTACCAGGGGCGGATCTACAGGGTGTAGCGGACATACCTACTATACCTGACGGGTATATCAGCTGCAAGCGCTACAGCTCAGCATGAGGTTCTGGGTTCGATTCCCGGGTCGGGTAAATGATAATGATATCTGAATTCTTCTGCGGCTGAAACCCGGTTACATGAGACCTAAACATTACTATAGAAATTTGGGTGTACTATGGGTATCCACACCTCTGCCTAACCCTTTGGCATAATCTGACTAGTGTAAAACCTATTTTAAAAGAGTAAATATGTAGTTTCTTGCCAATTCTTCTCCATATTATATGAAACTACTTTTTAGAACAAAATATTACCACTACAAATATCAAATGTAAACTTGAACAATATGAGTTATGCATTATTTAAGAATGTTTGTACTTATTTAAATACCTAATGTTTTTATAAATTGTTATCGACAATAACGTACACATACTCGCATATAAAAAAAAATAGTTTGTTTCGATTTTGAGATGGATTCATGATAACACAAATTAAACCTTAGTGGTTTTTGGTTGCTATTTAAATTAGATAATCCCGTATTCTGTTGTATTAAGTTTATACAATAAGTAATAATAAGAAAACTATAATCACTTTCGTATTATAATAACTTTTAAGTTCGCCGTTTAAAAGAGCCTTTTACCAGTCAGTCAAAAAAAAAAACTAAAAGTGGCCAGTAACAAAAAAATAAAAAGCAGTATTTAAGTCTCAATCGACCTCTTCAATGATCCTCTTATATTAACCCATACACGATAAAGTATGTCCAGCAATCACTTTCTTCAAACCGGAAACATTTTTATACCAATTTTTTACAACGATTAAAAAAAATTAAGGGACGACTCAATCACCTTCAAAGGCAAAGGCACAGATACTCAGCCGCTCGTTCAGGAATCAATTAGCGTGAGCACAAAGCACACAGAATTAGCTGGTTGAAAACAATCCACACGTGTGCCTTGCCGATTAAAAATAAAACCGACTTAGACAACTCGATGCAATGTTTGAAAGGCTTGGGGGAGCGTTTAAATGTGACTTACTTGCACGCGACTTGAATGTATAAAGAGCAAGTACGCGTAGACAACGGTCAGTGTCATTACTAATGACTTTTCGAATTACAATTTTCTAATGACTCATTAGAAAATTCTCACTACCTAAAGCTTGGAGTTAAAAAAAACGTTTTGCATGGGCGCTTCAGCAGAGGAATTATACTTCTAAGTTATTTAACTAATTTAATTAAATATTTATGAAATTTATTTGTGTGTTGTATGCATATATCGCATTGGAATGGATTCTGTAAAGGTAGTTGTATACAGTATGTGTTATCTAATAAATAAATAACTTGGAAAATACGTAGGAAAAATATAGCCAGAAATGGGCATTTCCCTTTATAACATCCATAATAATATGTTGACAATTAACCAACCTTAATTAAGTACATGCCGCACTGATACAAAATAACACTGACAACACGCCAACGGTTCATAAACTTATCTGTATCATTTAAAATGCAATCCAGTACCCGCGAGCAACTCGCCCGTTCAAACGCGGCTCCCTCACTTCCGACCTCAGTAAACAGGTAGGGGAAACATATCAAAGTTTATGCTACTGAAATGTAAATGTGGCACAAAACGCATCGTGAATGGACTGCCATTGATTTACTTCACGTTCTACTAGATCAGCTATGTTGGGATGTTTATTGGATACTAATAATATCATGAGATGATTGACGTGTGATTTATTTAGTTTTATGAGGGAAACGGCAGCGTTTTTATTATCACTTCCAGCTGATGATTGATTTTGGTAAAATTAAATCGATTATTTTGGATGAGCCGTATAGAATTCTTGAAGAAGACCCAAGATTACAATGCTCAGCAAAAGACGAATCAATCATTTGATATTGATCCCTCAAAAAAAATTCAGTCAAGTTTCATCATTCTATTTTACGAAACCTAGTTTTACCTAACACCTAAGTCACGAACAATCATTTGAAAAAGGAACGCGTGTACTTCTCAATTTAAAAATCGGTGTTTATTGTTTCTTTTTCGTAAGGTATCGAGTCAGCCAGCCATATTAGTTTACTTTTAAATATTATTATTCGTCGTAATATCCCGTTTTATTAGTTTACAGCCAGTAATCACGTCACTTCCTAGAACAGGCGCACGTGACGCCTTCCTATTAATTCTTATTTTAAAAAGTTGAAATACTTTTTGTCGTTCGAACTAGGACACTGTTTATGTTACGCTTTCAGGTACGAGCTATTCGAAAATAGAACGTATTTATCGGTTACATCGGTATACATTGCTGGTTTTGTATACTTATTTTGGAAGCAACAATGAACATAATACGCAGTGGATGTAATGTAAGGTGTATGGTAGAAAGTGTAGACGGTTTCGAAGAAGACGCTCCGGTTTTAAAGGGCGGGTTAGTTAATAGGTGTTTAAGATTTTTTTAAGGTGTTATGTTTTAACATGACTCGTGGAACCACGTCTTCAGGGGTGTGGAGTTACAATAACAACATTTTTTTTTATGAATTCCTATTTATTTTAACAAGTTCGTTACGATTAAATGGGCTGTTAAAGTTTCGTATAGTTTTAAATCGCCTGAGGTCATAAAACTGCACAGCAGTAAAATAATAAGAAGATGTAAACATTTCAAACTACTTGTTCGAATTCAACAACGCCTCCTATTTATTTTATAATTACTGTTTTTCATAGGGCAAATAATTATCCAAATTACGCTGAAAAGCGTTACAGAAATATTAGACGAGCGTAATCCAATTTAGGGCTTTCATCCCGGGACTCTCGGTCTCGAAAATTTCGAGAGTCTCGATGATTATTTGGTATTTTCGAGACTCGAGACTAGCAGTATCGGTCACGGGAATAACGAGACTTTTGATACTTGAGTCAGATAAAAACAGTAACTGCTACTGGTTGTGCAGATTTGATAAAAGAGCGTTTGTCGAAGTTTGATGTTCATTTAGACATAGACGTTATAAGTCTAACAACAGATGGATGTAGGGTAATGAAAAAAATGGGAAAGTACAATGCTTATCACAACTTATGCACCACAGAAACGAAAACAAATAAATGAACGATGACGATGATGAAAATGTGGATGATGATAAAAAAGATGAAAGTGGTAGTTTTAAAGTAATTGATAGCAGCAAGCAGGAGTAACATGAAGAAGTGTTGACCGATTTCTTAACCTTTCAATCGTGTATTATCGTAAGAAAACTAAAGATCCCGAATAGAGTTCACTGATTCAGAGTATGCCTACTACATCCGAAACAATCTTAATTTTTTTATGTATCATGACTTCATGAGAGGGACTCTGCACTGTGTAGACAGGAGGCTCTACTCTTTTAACATCAGATACCTACAGCACTCAATTTCTGCCTAAACAAATTAGATTTGCAACAAAGTTTTTACAGTGTGAATCTCGCCAATTCTTTTGCATCCTTATTAAAGAAAATAGACTGAATGCGGCAAGTACAATACTTGCACAGTCCTTTTCAGTTGTTTGAAAAGAAGATTCATGCAACACCTAAATTATTACTGAAATTATTTAATATCTTTGTCCCCAGCGTAGAAGCAGAGAGAGCTTTTACTTTTGTAAAAAAAATGGTTTTCACTTTCTGAAACGACATTAAACGCCCTTTGTTTTCTACTTGCCCACTACAAAAATGTTTTTTTTTTTGTTTTTTAACCGACTTCAGTAGGAGGTTCTCAATTCGATCGGTATTTTTTTTATGTATGTACTCCGATTACTCCGATATTAATTATCTAAGTTACGTGATTCTTTTTTAGTTCGATGCAGAATAGCTGCCATTTGGTCCCATTAAAAGACCCATTTTATGAACATTTGACATTTAATTTATTTTTGAACATTTTTTTGTATGTAAGTATGTGCACCGATTACGCTGAGATTTGTGTGATTTACGTGATTCTTTTTTAGTTTGACTCGGTAATGCATCGAGACTGAAAGCCCTAAATCCAATACAGTGCACAAAAAATGTCACACGCGTAGCAAAGTGCTACGACGCCGATGCTACGAGCTACGAACTATTTCATAACTATATTTTATTCTTTAAAAATTGTCAATTAACATTGTTAAATGCTACGGGCTACGGCCTATTTTATAACGTTTTATACGTCTTTAACTTTGATATATCTTTTTCACATGTACCAAACAATAAAATATCATCAACATACAGTAAGATAAACATTTTCTCTTTGCCATAATACTTCATATACAGACAAGAATCACAATTAGATCTAACAAAACCCTCTTTAGAATATGGCAATGTATCTACAATGAAACTGTTTTTAAGTTGGTATTATGTTTAATGTTTGTATGTGTAAGTTGGTAAAACTGTCAAGTAAAAAAATGGCCCTTCCGGTTTAGCTTGTGAAATGTATTGTACGTTGGTTGTCAGCTTGTTATTAATAAACATACTATTTATCAATAAAAGTGTAGTTCTCATTAAAATAACAACAGGTTATGGGCCCAGGGACGCTAATCTGTTGAATTATTGATAAATGAATAGTACAACGTGCAATAAAATAAAGAGGTTCAACATCGGCGAAAAGTGAGGTTAAAAACAAAAGAAAAAAATTTTCGTCGAGAAGGATAATAAAAAAAATACTTGCTATAGATATCAAGCAAGGCAGGAAAATGGAAGGAAACAACTTTAATGTGATGAATACTAATACAATGAAGTTGGAAGGCGCCAGAAATTGGAACATCTGGAAGTTTCAAACGACAGTGTTACTGAGAGGTCAAGGATGGCTGGATATCGTCGAGGGACGGACAATTAAACCTGAAGATGCAACTGCACGAGTCACCTGGGAGTCGAAAGATGCTAAGGCTCAGACATTATTAGTTACACGAATGTCAGAAGATGTCATGCTACATATTTTATCATGTAAATCATCGACTGAAATGTGGAGAAAACTTTTAAGTGTATACGAGCAAAAGTCGGAAACCAGTATTCATATTATTCAACAAAGATTTTTTCAATTTAAATATGAAAAAGGAATCGAGATGTCAGTGTTTCTGTCGAAAATTCAAGAGATGCAAAGCCAATTAAAGCAAATGGGCGAGGGTATCTCTGATAAGTTTATCATCACAAAAATCTTAATGACCTTGCCAGATGAGTATAAACATTTTGTTTCGGCGTGGGAGTCTGCACCCGACGACAAACAAACGTTCGATAATTTAGTAGCAAGGTTATTAATTGAGGAAGAAAGGGTGAAGGGAAAGAGAGAAGAAACTCAAGATTCTTCGTCCTCGTCTGCGTTGGTAGCCAAAGGAAACGTAAAGTGTTTTAAGTGCGGTAAAATTGGACATTTTTCAAACGAGTGTAGAAATAATAAAGACAGTGATTCAAAGCCGAAAGATAACAAATGCTTCTATTGTGGAAAATTTGGACATTACAAGGCGAATTGTCGTTTTAGAAAGTCAAAGGAAAATAAGAAGATAAGTAATGCATTCGTAGTAGCGAGCTCAGTGTTTAAACAATACGAGGAATCAAAGTGGTTAATAGACTCTGGTGCGAGCGAACATATGTGTTATAATCGCTCATTATTTACATCATTTACAAGTGTCTCGCAAAAGTCTGTAATAGTTGGTAACGGCGCAATCATCAGCGTGTTAGGTTGTGGACAGATGAAAGTACAAGTACATAACGGACGTGATTGGATAGATACGATCATAAACAACGTTTTGTTCGTTCCCGACCTAAAGACGAATTTATTCTCTGTGAACCGCGCCGCTGACCGGGGTTACGTCATCATAACAAGTGACAGCTCATGCAAAATATATAGAGATGGCGTTGTTTGTGCGATAGCAAATCGAATAGAAAACTCTTATTATATGGATTTTCGCTTCAAATGTGAGGTTGCGAGTGTTGCAAAAACATTAAAGAATGATCTAACCGAGTGGCATGAAAAATTAGCACACCAAAACTTTGATCACGTGAAGAAAGTTCTAAATAAAAATAACATTGAGGTAAAACAAACTGAGGTGCCTCAATGTGAAAGTTGTTTAAAAGGAAAGATACACCGATTACCATTTAAGAGAAGTGAGCATGTAAGTAGCAAAACGTGCGAAATAATACATGGGGATACCTGCGGGCCTATGGAAGATGAATCGATTGGTGGATCGAAATACTTTGTTGTTCTGAAGGACGACTTCTCAAACTTCAGGACTGTTTATTTCGTCAAGGCTAAACACGAAATAAAGCATTGTTTGGAAGATTTTACAAACAAAGCAGAGAATATTACTGGGAATAAAGTGAAAATATTTCGCAGTGATAATGGTCTAGAATTTATAAACAAAGAAGTGAAGGAAATGTGTTCTAGGCGTGGAATAACCCATCAGACAACGGTACCCTACACCCCTGAACAGAATGGGAAAGCTGAAAGGGAAAACAGAACCTTGGTAGAAGCAGCAAGGACCATGCTCCACTCTAAGAACTTACCAAAGAAATTGTGGGCAGAAGCCGTAAACACAGCTGCATTCGTTTTGAACAGAACAGGAAAGGGTAAAGAAGGAAAATCACCATTTGAATTGTGGACTAATAAAACTTTTGATATTCATCAATTAAAAGCATTCGGTTCACCGGTGTATGTTCACATCCCAAAAGAAAAAAGAAGGAAATGGGATAAGAAAGGTGAGAAAGGTCTGATGGTAGGTTATGCTGATGATGTTAAAGGCTATAGAATTTATTATCCCGAGAAAAATAAGATAGAAACAAAAAGAGATGTTGTTTTCATGAGTCAAGAAGGAAATGAAGAAAGTGAGATAACAGTTGTTTTGGATTTGCCAGAAACAGTGATAGAAAATAAAGTTAGTGAATGCGAAGAATCTCCAGTTACCCAAGATGACACCTGTACCAATCTTAGCATTCAAAGTTCTACGTGTGAAAGTGAATATGAACCATGTAGTGATGATTGTTCAGAGTCAGATGAAACAATGACTGTTCAGAATGATAGAAGTGAAAAGCGAGTGCGGAAACAAACTTCCTTCTATCAATGTCACTTTGCTTTAAATGAAGAGAACGAGCCAGTTACATACAAGGATGCTATGAAGAGGTGTGATGCAAGTAAGTGGAGTGAAGCTATAAATAGAGAATTAAAAACCTTGAAAGAGAACAATACTTGGGACTTTTGTAATACACCCGTACATGATCAAGTAGTCAGCAGCAAGTGGGTTTTTAAGTTAAAAGGTGGTGATAATATTAAACAGTATAAAGCAAGGTTAGTTGCTAGGGGATTTGAGCAAAATAGTGATTTTGATTTATGTGATATTTATGCTCCTGTAGCCAAATTAACAACATTTAGAGTTTTTGTAGCAATAGCAACTAAATTGAAATTGCTCATTTATCAAATGGATGTCACAGGTGCATTTTTGTATGGAAATATTGATAGAGATGTTTATATTAGTTTGCCAGAAGGGGCTTATTCTGGCCAAAACAATATTGTTAAACTTAACAAGTCGCTGTATGGTCTTAAAAGTTCACCTAAGTGCTGGAATATTAAATTCACTTCAGTAGTAGCTAGAGAGGGTTTTGTTAGATCTAATTGTGATTCTTGTCTGTATATGAAGTATTATGGCAAAGAGAAAATGTTTATCTTACTGTATGTTGATGATATTTTATTGTTTGGTACATGTGAAAAAGATATATCAAAGTTAAAGACTGTGTTAAGTACAGAATTCAAAATGAAAGACTTGGGGTTAATATCTAATTTTCTAGGTATAAATGTAAAGCAGAATTTAGAAACTGGTATTACTGAATTAGATCAAAGAAAATATTTAGAAAATGTGTTAAAAAGATTTAATATGGAACATTGTAAGCCTGTGCCATCACCTATGGACCCTAATTTAAATACTAAAATATTTTTAAGTCCTAATAATATTGTAGATAAAGCTATTCAGAATTTATGCAGACAAATTATAGGATGCTTAATGTATGCAGCATCTGGTACTAGGCCTGATTTGTGTTTTCCAATTTCCATGTTAAGTAGGTATCAAACCTGTGCAAGTAATGAGTTACTATGTGCGTTGAAGAGAGTATTAAGATATGTGAAATATAGTTTGAATTATAAATTAAGTTACACATGTAAAGACAGTGTTTTAAAAGGGTATTGTGATGCTGATTGGGGAGGTGATGTCAAGGACAGAAAGTCCACCTCAGGTTACATGTTTTTATTTTCAAAATGTTTGGTTGTGTGGAGTTCTAAGAAACAAGCGTCTGTTAGTTTGTCATCTACTGAATCTGAATATGTGTCAATGAGCATGGCTGCTGGTGATGCTTCTTGGCTTATAAATTTATTAAAAGATTTTAGTTTTGATAATGCTTACCCAGTATATATACATTGTGACAATCAGTCAGCAATAATAAATGCAAAAACAGATGCTATAAAAAGGCTGAAACATGTAGACATTCGCTACCACTTTATTAAAGATCTGGTTAGGGAAAACAAAATTTGTATTAAATATATTAATACCAATGAGCAACCAGCAGACATATTAACAAAGGCTTTAAGCAAAGAGTTGATTCTGAGGCATTTAAATAAATGTGGTGTTATCTGTACAACATGAATAATCTTGTCTGCATCTTAAATTTGTTAAAAAAAAGGAACTTGTTTTATTTTGTTTTTAGAGTGTATTTACATTGAGAAGGGGTGTTAGAATATGGCAATGTATCTACAATGAAACTGTTTTTAAGTTGGTATTATGTTTAATGTTTGTATGTGTAAGTTGGTAAAACTGTCAAGTAAAAAAATGGCCCTTCCGGTTTAGCTTGTGAAATGTATTGTACGTTGGTTGTCAGCTTGTTATTAATAAACATACTATTTATCAATAAAAGTGTAGTTCTCATTAAAATAACAACAATATTTATTTTTTTTATTTAAAAATTGACAATTGACATTACTATTTCTCTTAAAAACGTATGTAACAGTTGGACTTTTATTAGCTACTTAAGTGAGTAGAGTAAAACAACAGCTATATCATTAATTACCTTTAGTATGGGAGACATTACATTAACATAATTTTGTTTCATGTTAGTTTAAAATAGTGTTATATCTGGCTCAATCTATTTGGTTCCAAAACCAATAAAGCCATGTTTAGCAATCGATTTGACATCGTCCTATCTCTTTCCAACATCACTTACGTCACAAACAAAGCGCTTTGTATGTCCCAATTAACACCGCAGCCAATTTTTCCAAATCCTAACATTTACCGATTCCTTCCGTTCCAAATTCAAATTCAAAATTCAAACATGGAAGCTATATCAACGCAAACTCTTCTACGAATTCCTGGAAACTCGTCTAGGTACGAGGAAGTTACAGCCAGCACATCAAGCTACCCCACTGTGTCAAATTTCTTTGATAGTTTTTCAACTTTATTACTAATGTGATAAGGTTCATGTTCAATTGGGATTTGTCATATTGGGGTAGCTTGATGTGCTGGCCTCTGTACATCAATCAGTACTATGATCAATGAAAATGATTTTTGATCAACAACTACTGTTTCAAACATTGGTATGTACATCAAAGTGTGTTATTATGTGAGCACGCAGTGGCGGGTATACCACTAGTGGACAATTATTGATCAAAAGACAGATTTAGTTGTATTTGAATGCCAGCCTGGAAGCACGCCAGAGCTTTGATTCTTATGGAGTACAGAGTAGTGCAAGAAAACAGAGACTGTTTATAGGCATATTCCATTTCTTAGATTGTTTTTTGACTGCGTCTGCAGTCTACGCAACTGCTGTAGGTATTTTGGTACAGATTGGTTACCTACCTAGCATAAATGAATCGTATATAAATACCTTTCTTAAAAATACACTATAATAATAATAATAATAATTATATTTTTATATCAATATTTAAAAATGTAATTTATATGTATGTACAAATAATAAATGAGAATAATAATAATAATAATAAACATTTATTTCGGAAACTCGTTCCATATCACTTTGTTAGTACTACAGCTTACGTAACTATGTTAGTAACTATACCTAATTACAATAATAATAATTAATAATAATATATTTAATCTAATTCATGTATTTCCCTGCAGTATCAGACCCGCAGTTATGCAGGCGGGTCCAATACTCCAGGAAAATGCCGTCTGGCCTATCCCCAATCACCTTCAGGATGCCATTGGCACTACCCCGAATCCTGCGTAACAAAGATGCCGTTCTTTTCCGCATAATTGCTGAGAAACTATCGGTAGCCGATTCAGCAAACATGCCTGACGCGCTACAGAATCGCGGTAGCCCCAACAGCACCCGGAAAGCGTTGTTGTACTGTACACGAAGAGCGTTGTAGGCCCTCTGCGTATGTCTTACCCACAGGCTGCATGTGTACAATGACTGACAATACGCCTTGAAAAGGGTGATCTTAACCGGTCTCGTGCATCTAGCAAACCTGCGGGCCAACATATTGCATCGGACCGACAACGCCCTTCGCTCCCGTTCCATATCCTGGTCATCATTAAGATCCTCAGCTACTAAGTGGCCAAGGTATTTAAAACAAAACACTCTGTTTAGGGCTACGCCGTAAAGGTATACCGGCGGCACTGCTCTATGCTTCTTTGTGCTAACCCTGAACACCATGAAAACACTCTTCTTCACATTATACAAGAGACCGTGTGTCAACACACTGTCAGGTCATTTTTCATTTAAAGATTTCGCGACGTGGTGTTAAGATTATGGAAAATGATTGTGTTATTTCAAAAAAATGGTTTAAAGTCTAATACTCCGCGGAAGATCTAATTAACATCTGGTATACATATACATAATTGCATTTTCAAATATAATACAGAAAAATAGACGTACTTACCTGGACTTATCTCCAGGAAGACTGAAGTCTCTGCGCCAAACTAACCTGTAAACACAAAGGCGTAATTTAGTGTTCTTAGTATTATGTGTAAGGCGCGAAGTCGAGGCGGTTAATGCGTTGTGTAACACAAACAGGCGAAGCCGGGCGGTGGATACTCGCTTTGTGCCTGTGTGGAGTGTCCGGACACAGAGTAGGTACTTGCTTACAGAAGCTTCAAGGAAAATGGCTACAAGACAACGTGTCGTTTTGAGAAAAACTTCTATTCAAATAGTCCTGTGTGGTATGTCCGAATATTATTTGTCCCCATTTTTCCCTATTGTCCCAGAAAGAGGTTGTTCATATTTTACAGATTGATGAGATTGCCCCGTAATAAGGACGGGTAACAAAGCATGTACACAGTTTTTCCAAATGAATATTCCAAATAATATTATAATTATTTTGTTCTAAAAATGATCTTGGTAATATTTCGATTTCTCATACGATATCATCATTTCGTATCTATAATTCTATATGCCTACTTACTGATATTATAAAGATGTTTTTTAAGCAATAAGTAAGTAACTATGTAAAGTTTCTTTCAAGTGAACGATGTCGCGGGCAGAAGCGCTAGTGATACAATAAAGATATTTTATCATCCGAAAACAACATGTAAGTACCTACCCGAAAAGTAATAGCAGCAGCAACAACCTAAAATGGGCCCAAAAGTCAAGAAGTGGTGCTGGTTTGATTTAAATTTTAAAACTCGATTTTCATTTTGAGTTGGTCTTTCTGATTTTTATTTATTCTGTGGTCTGACCGCTTGACGGCTTGATTGTCCGAGCGAAACGACTACCGCACCGGACTCAAGATTGTCAGTGGGATCCGGAATTGAAGTGTAAATATTTAGAAACAGACATTTAAGTTAACAAAGTTTGCATTGATTTGGGAGATTAAAACAAATGCTCCGTTTTAAATGCGTATTAATGGTATTAAATGTTTATAAGTGTGTGTCTCACGACTAGATTTCATCACCACTTAAAAATAGACCAGGATATCTGAGTTTGGTTCAGCTTTTCTTCTCAGAGTAGTCAGTAAGAAAAGGTCGACTTCAGCTAGTTAGAAAAAAAAATCGTGAGATAGTTGCGTCTCTAAAGCGCCGCATACTAGGCAGCTCCAACAGCTACCTTCAGCTTTTAGGCAATGCGGCACTATAATAATAATAATCTTTAATTCAGGTTATAAAAACCCATCGTAGTAGCACAATAATAATAAATATAATATTTAAACCACACTCGGTTTATGTCGTGCTTCATTAAAGCGTCTGAAAACTATTACAGCCGGCCCAAAATCAGTACTGAGGAAGACTGCTTTATGCGTCGCGGAATTTGAAGGATGTAAGACTTGAAATGACACATAAGTAGGTACCTACATATTTATTTGATTGGAATTCGATATGTGTGACTAAATTTGTAAATTATTGATTCTCTTGTAATGTGTATAAGTATTATTGTAATTGTGGTTTAGCTATGTTTTGGGATATAAGATTTTAATTATTGAACGATTTATTTATTATTCATAATTTATTTATTATTTTTATTGCTATTGACAAGTTTGATATGTGATTGGAATTCTAGGTCAACTAACATAGTTGTAAGCAAATGTTGTTACTAACACATATAAGTGCAAACTTGAATTATATGATTATTATTTACTAGCTTCTGCCCGCGACTTCGTCCGCGAAAAATTTCTTGTTTTAACATAAAGATTACACTCGATTGATATTACTGTATTTAATTTTATTAGTAAAATATTTTTTGGAATCAGATCAGTAACTTCAAAGATTACCGAAGTTCTCTTTTCTGCTCAAGGTAACTTAACTTAAGTCGCCTTTTACTTATTTATTTATTTAAGTTAGGTATATATTTAATTTAAAGCTTCTCTATACAGGGTGTAACGGAAAGGGTATATACATACAAACAGGGTGAATAGAGTATATAATAACGAGTCTTTCCTCAAAATTTCAGCTTCCAACTAATAACTTTGAATCTTCACGATATTATTTAATATCGACAGTTTATTATATGCAAAATCATAACAAACGTGTCACCGAACTATGAGGGTCATAATCCTGTCCGGCAAGGTTCAAGTATATCTATCTCGGGTTCTGCGCGCCTAGTACAGACCTATCGGGCTCTGCCTAACCGACAAAGGCGCGACGGCGCGGGCGGGCTCAACTTTACAATTATGTATGTATATGTATAAAAACGTTGCCACGTCGTTTCTTATCACCAAGAGAATCCGTGCCCTTCGGATGTATATACCCTTTCCGTTACACCCTGTATACAATGTTTGCGGTTGTTTTATTTTCCGGTAACAGAATAATCTGCTTTTCGGGTGACTCTTGATAGACCAACATTTAATTGCCCATGGGAAAAACATTCTTTTCGTAGGTCAATGCCAACCAAAGAGAATGTTTGTCCCTTGGACTTGTTAATAGTCAGGGCAAATGATGTTTTTATTGGAAACTGGAGTCGTTTAAACGGTATGGGTAGGTCCGTCGGAATCATTGGAATTCTTGGGATGTAAGCCAATTGGCCAGCTCCTGGAACGATGAGAATGATCGCCACAATTAGGTTGTCTTTTAAATCTTTTATTAGTAGCCTTGTGCCTGCGATGTTATGTCATTTTGCCTACCAAGCCGCTGCCAGTGCTCAGCGCTAGTCTCCCTATCATTGTCTAGTTTCTCGAGCACGGACCCGCGACGTCCTCACATTTTGGCTAGCGAGGCGCTGTGAGCGCTCGGAGCTAGATTCTCTAGCGCGTGCTGGCGAAATATATTCTCTATTTCTCGAGAGGCGCTGCTCATTTTCAGGGGCAGATTCTTCCGTACGGCGTCCTCGAGCGGCTCTTGTCTGATGTCTGCCGGGACAGTTGAGATTTCCTTTTAGGCATGCTCTCAACAAACTAAAGACAGACTTGAAAACAATTATGAACAAAGGGAGAACGACTCGAACACCGTCCGCCTTTACAAAACAAAACAATCGTAATATCGAATCGATAGAACGAAGTACGAAACTACGAACATTCAAAACTTACGGAATTACGATATATTTTCGATTATGAGGTAGGTGTATCTACCAACAACAACACTATACGAACTACGAACGAAACAACCGATCCGAAACTAATAAGCAACTGACATGTAAAATTTAAAATGAATGGAATAATAATTCGAGAGGGTCATCAATCCACGGAAAGTCTTATCACCGCGATTCTGAAAAATGACGTAATTGCTGAACGCCATCTATGGGCAAATAGGTAAAACGTCTGCACAATGAAAGTTATGCTAGGGGCATTTTGCGTTTTAGTAATTTTATATTATCTCCGAAACTGTATGACCAATTGATATACTGTAAATGGCAAATCTTATCTGTATGATGTTCTTGTTATACTGAAATAACTTATTGTCATAAGAATTAATATTTTGTTGCTCAAATAATCAACCAAACGTAAGTATGCCGAAAAAAATATTTTTTAATGCAATAAATGAAGTATAAAAGATAAAATATAAAAGATAGAGATATGGTATCGCGGACTTTTTTGTAGAAATAATTAAGAGGAACCAGAAAGCCATACATTGTTTTTAATTTTAAGCAACTGTTTAGGCAGCGCACGCAAATAATTCTGTTTTATGAGGTATTTTTTTCCGACTTGCTAGACAAAAGTTGTGATAGCTCGTTTAATATACATGTTATAGAAACAATTTATAGCCTATAGCACTCAGGAATAATGTAGCTTTCTGCCAATTCAAAAATTTTTAGAATTGGATTATGAGTTCCAGAGATTACCCCCTACATACAAATTTACAAACTTACAAATTTTACCTCTTTATAATATTAGTATAGATTTATTTGTAAATGCAGTCTACTTACCTATTCACAAAAGCCATCTCAAACCAACACCTTATGAAATTACCGCCACACTTACAAACTCAAACCACACAATACTTTTTACTTTTCACGACAAAACACCGTGCTGTTACATCCAAAAACAATACTACCTTAACACGTCATCTCATTTACAATGTCGGCCACAAAAACTTGGCACACATTATTCTTTTAATTTCATATTCGCAGGAGTGCCAATTATTATCAAAAGCTGTCTGTAACACGATGAAAGGAACTCTTTGACTTTCATGTCTATTAAATGGTACGCTTTGTAGTTGTAATTATAGACTGTATTGTTTGATAATTCGCAAAACGAAACGTCTGCTGCGTTTCCTTAAATTTAAATTGTGTTAATGTTGTCGACAGTGTAATGTTTTAATGTTTGATTATAATGATGTTATGTTTTGCGGTGTTGTAATGTAGGCAAAGAGAAATTGTTTGTTTTTTCAATTGTTTGTATAATTGCTGCTGTAACACATAAGCTCGCTCTAAGCATACTTTTTGATTTTTACTCTTCTTGTATACAAATATGCCTACCACTTTTCAACCGCTGCATTGCTTGTTACTTGTCCCTCTTATTTTTCGCTCACAAGCTTATCTATATCAATGGCGAATATAAATAACATAAATACGGACATCGATAGCATCACTATCGCTAGTTCTCACATGTGCTCACCAGAGCAGTCATCGGACTTTGTTAGATACCCTCACTTATATCTTAAATTAATCCATATAAATATTAGAAGTATCAACAAAAACTTTGACCAATTTATTACAATGTTAACAACGACTAAAATAGACTACGATGTCATCGTTTTTACAGAGTGTTGGTTAAAAGTTACCAGATCACTCCCGACTCTTCAAGGTTATTCATGTCATGCCAGTCAAAATAATCTCTCCCAAAATGACGGTATTGTGATTTACACAAAGAGCACCATACAATGCTCTACTACCGAACCCGCCTTCCAAGATGCTAATTGTTTAGTATGCTATTTAGGGGATACGGCCATAATTAGTATTTATCGCTCCCCTTCTTTCTCAGATCTGGAAAATTTCTACAGCAGCCTTGATACCTTAGTACGATCTTTAAAACGGTTCAAAAACTTAGCACTAGTCGGGGACATAAACATTGACATCAAACCAGACAATCATGATCGCCACTCGCATACCTATCTCACACTTAGTGCCTCGCTAGGACTACTACCAGCTCATGTGCTTCCCACTAGATCAGGAAATTGCCTAGATCATATTTTACTCCAAACTAAAAATGTCGCTCGAGTAATTATACTTGACACATATATAACAGACCATCTTCCTATCATCATGTTTCTTAAGAATAGCAAGAGTACTGTAAAATCTGCAAATATCTTCACGCACCGTTTGAACTACTTAGCCGTCAAAAGCGATCTTGACAACACTGATTTTGGCCCTGTGCTAAATGAATTAGATCCGAACCGGGCAGCTGGTAAGCTCGTTGATTTGATTAAAGGAACTATATCTAATCACTCAAAAATTATAAAAGTATCTAACAAAACCCGAATTCTCAAGCCATGGATGACAGCTGGTCTTATCCGTTGTATCCAAAACCGCGATAACCTTCACATAAAATCGACCTCTTCGCCCCACAATGACATTTTAAAAACTACTTTCAAACGCTACCGCAACTTTCTAAATAACCTACTAAAGAAACTGAAGCGCACCCATGACAGGAACGAGTTGATAAAGGCCAAAAATAATATCAAAGCCACTTGGAAAGCAGTCAAAGCCATCACTAACTCTAGTTTTCAGCCTCAGCCACCTGATAATCTTATCCTAGGCTCTACGGATATAAACTCGTGTATCAACAAAATAAATAACTTCTTTGTGAGCGTAGGCGGAAACCTGGCCTCGAATATTAAGCCTCTCAGTAACCCCCCATTAGTAAATACGAACCAGCCGACTGCGCCAAATTCCTTAGTTATCATGCCAGTATGTGAATCACAGGTGTATGGAATAATTTGTGGTTTGAGAACAGACTGTGCTACTGGCCACGATGACATCCCAGTAAAAGTACTCAAGCAATCAAGCCACACTCTCACTTTACCCATAACCCATATATGTAATCGTGCAATTGAGACCGGTACTTTTCCTAGTGTATTTAAGAAAGCCGTGGTCCACCCAATCTATAAGAGTGGAGACAAAAGCGATGTGTCTAATTATAGGCCAATTTCTGTTCTAAGTTCCTTGTCTAAAATCCTTGAAAAAGTTTTAAACAATTCTTTAATTTCATACCTCACCAAATTTCAAATAATTGCTAAAAATCAATACGGTTTTAGACAGGGAATCTCCACCGAAGACGCTGTACAAGATCTTGTGAACACAGTTGTTAGTAATCTGGATAAAAAGCAAAAATGCTATGGTGTTTTTCTAGATTTATGCAAGGCATTTGACTCGGTTTCTGTCCCCATACTGCTGTTGAAGATGGAAAACATGGGAATACGCGGACTTGCGTTAAAAATATTTACTGATTACTTGTCTGGGAGAACTCAATGCGTTAAAATCAACTCCTTTGTCGGTAACGATGCGTGTATCTCTTTTGGGGTGCCACAAGGAAGTATTTTGGGACCTACCCTGTTCCTAATATACATAAACGATCTGTGCAAAATGTCTATCCCCAACTGTGACATATTCACCTACGCCGACGACACAGCGCTTATTGCATATGATGTTAATTGGGACAGGGCCAAACAAAGAACGGAACACTCTCTCCGCCTTGTGATGGAGTGGCTTTCAACTAATCTTTTAACGTTAAACACTGAGAAGACCAAAGTTATGCGTTTCTCCTTGCCCAATTCGATGCCTCTACCTACCGATTCTCGTATAATAAAAGCTCATTCCTGTTCAGGGCATGATAAAAACTGCTGTTGTCTTACGCTCTCTTTAGTTTCGAATATTAAATACCTAGGGGTGTATATTGATGAGAAACTAACCTGGCGCACTCACATCGAGACACTATGTACACGTACGAGAAAGCTCATCTTCATATTTAAAGAGTTGAGACATTCAGCTGACCGTGCAACTTTATCATTGGTATACCAGAGTCTATGTACTTCGATAATCACCTACTGTATTACAGTATGGGGAGGTACTTATAAAAATCTTCTAATCCAAATAGAACGTGCGCAAAGGGTGATTCTAAAGGTTATGCATTTTAAGCGTAGAGACTATCCAACCGCCTTGCTGTACTCTGAAACTCAAGTTCTTACTGTGAGACAACTGTTCATTCTGCGTATAATTTTACGCCGTCACTCCATCCTGCCTCTTGACTCAAACATCCTCCTAAGACGTCGCGGTCGTCCTGTCTGTAATTCTGTCCAATGCCGTTCCGCTTTGGCTAGCCGTCATTACTTAGTCCTAAGCGCTCGTCTTTATAATAGGGTACATAAGATAACTGATATCTACGCATTGACTAAGTTTGCATTGAAAGCTAAGCTAACTAAATGGCTGCAGAATCTGTCTTACGACGATACAGAAAAAATGTTAGTGTTCACCTCATGAACATTTAGAAGTATGGGGAACAGGGTGTCTCGTGGATAACTTTAACATCGCGAATCGCGATATAGTTGTTGGTGAGACAATTTATAATAATTGTAGATGTTGGTCTTTAGTTTCGTATGTGGCAAGATGGACGTCGCTATAAATATAATTGATACAATGTAAATGTATGCTTAATGTATCTGTATTAGATGCGTAATGTAAATGTATGTGTGCACTGATTTAAGAAGAACTTTGTCTCCTGAGATACAAGTATCTTTTTACTTAGTTCAGGAGTCAGCTGTTCAAACTGTTTTTGTCAACCACTTGTACAATCCTCCCATGTTTAGTCTATAGTTATTTTTTAAGAACTCATGTGTTTATTTTTTTTGTACAATAAACTTATTATTATTATTATTATTTGTCGAAATAACTATTCAAGCCTCTTGTTTTAAAATTACCCATTTGCCGCTCCAACATTGCTATATTATTCTAGATGGCGCTACTAAGAATAGAATAGAATATAGATAATACTCTTTATTGTACACTTTATAAACTTACAAATTATAACTTTAAGGGGTACCTACATTGAGTGTTACAATGCGCGGCCTTATCGCTAAAAGAGATCTCTTACAGACAACCTTTGGATGGACTTGATAGTGGAGGAGAAAAGATGAGTACGCAGTTTGTGGTGTACTATTTACATAAATATATAACATACATGACTATCTCAATACATGTATAAAATAAGCATAAATAAGAAAAATGAAAGTAAAAAACAATAAAATAAATACAATACATAAATACTAATCATTTAAAGAGTAACGAACTGTTGTATTAAGGCGTGTTAGGAGAGAGGTAATAATTTTTTAAGCATTTTTTTAAACGATGGTAATGTTTGAGCTTGTCTCACTGACACAGGCAAAGCATTCCGTAGCCGACAAGCTTCCACTGTGAACGATTTTCCGTAGAAATTAGTGGTATGCATGGGCATATCTAGACTCAAGTTTTCTGATGACCTTAGATATCTATTAAGTGTGTCATGAAGGAACTTGAAACGTTCTTTAAGATAATTGGGGATTTTGGGATTACAGAATACTTTAAAGCAGGGACAAGATATGAGTATTCCGGCGAAGACGTATTGGAACCCACTAAGACATGGGATCAAAGTTTTTCCATGACATTTCATCTTCACCTGTCCTCTCTACTCTATGGTATCTTAAATCTTTTTGTCTTAAAACCAGAGGCTTGAACGCCATTTACGCCATTTAGTCCCAAGCTAAGCAGAGCTTGTGTTATGGGTAGGTACTAAACAACTGATAACATACTTATATATTTCTAAATACATACATAATAATGTTATCGATAAATTACACCCAGACACAGAACAAATCTCTCTTAGCTTAGCTTGGGACTAGATAGCGTTGTGTGAAAAAGTTGTGGAATATTTTTTTTTAAATGATCGTGCTCATCACACAAATATTTGTCCTAGGTGAGAACATATTACCTCCGGCACAGCAGTCAGGACCACTTACAACTAGTCACTAACTACACGATAAGAAAAAGAAGGAGAAGAAGATGAATTTATATCTACAGTTGAAGGTTAAAAGAAAACTAGAAAATACTGCAATGGGGTCCAGAATTATGTAAGAATGCACCGGTTCACCTATTATACGTCGATTATTTTACCTTTCATCCTGTGTTATAAAAAAATCTCAATGATGTCTCAAGACATAGAAACCGTTCCAAGCAGAGGCGGGTCACCAGTGTGTTATAATTAGGTATTACTATGTAGTTAATAACGTGTACGTCATGACTAAACGGTGTCCGTACGTACCTCTCTCCCGTTGAATGTCGTGTCCGTAGAGAAATGTGGACGGCGTTACTCATAACCGAAACAAATCCTAAGGGAGCTCAAGTAATCATAGAAAAGAATAGAATACTTTTTATTGTACACCATAAAAACTTACAAATTATAACTTTAAGAGCTGCATAGGGTGTTACAATGGGCGGCCTTATCGCTAAAAGCGATCTCTTACAGACAACCTTTGGATGGACTTGATAGTGGAGGTGAAAAGATGAGTAGGCAGTTTGTGTTGTACTATTTACATAAATATATACCATACATGACTATCTCAATAGATGTATATAATAAGTATAAATCCATAACAGGCATCCTACTAATATTATAAACGCGAAAGTTTGTGAGGATGTTTGTTACTCTGTCACGTAAAAACTACTGAATAGATTTTAATAAAATTTGGTATGGAGTTAGCCGAGACCCTGGATTAACACATAGGTTTTTATCCCTGTATTCCCACGGGAACGGGACCTACGCAGGCGAGACCGCGGGACGTCTGCTAGTATGTTCATAATTTCCTTAATACTAGTAGGTATTTGTAAACACACGACTCCCTCACTCCCATAGAGGCAAAACTACAGAACGCCATAACATCATGCCCAAAAAAAAGCTACTGGATTTTTTCTTTACTTTTATTAAGTTAGTTTTACTTGATGCTTTTAAAATGCCATCTATGTTTGTAGGAAAACTCTAGTCCAACTAAAGTTGACAACTCTCATCCCGTCTCTTTCGGTTTCATAAGACAGAAAAGGATGAAAATAGTCTAAATAAAGTTTAATTTAGCAACACGAGAAACGGTAACAAGGTTTTGACTTCGATAGTTCTAATTTAGTTCCTAAAATTGCGAAGTTAATCTTTGTGTTTCATAATTTTTTGTCCGATTTAAGTTATATACCTACAACAAAAGCTTACCTTGGTTCCCTCTCATATATTCCTATGACCAGTAACCGGAGCCCCATACATCTAATTACAGATGTGCTCGTACTAAAATAAATTATTTTAAATGTAAATACGCACGATTGGCGCAATGATAGCTTTTATAACTAATGCTATGCGTCACCGATAATTAAATAGCAGCTTTATATAGTGTACCTGATTTTACATCGATTGTCGTGCCCTAAACGCCCAACTTATACATCGTCGATACATTTATCATGTTGCCTGAATTAGCCTATTTTTGGGAAGAATAAACCAACAAATTAAATTGTACAATAATTTTTTTTGTCGTATAAATACGACTCAGGCGGAATGGGCTCGAAAATTGTTGTCGAAGTTATGTTCGACTGTACGACTATCACCTGACTTTAGCGCTGTACACGTTTAAACTTAACGATGTCGTTCGGTGACTGTTGTCCCATGGACAGTTCAAGCAAGAGTTTTTTTTTGGGGAATGTAGTAAACTGGGACGCTATAGTGGCGGTTAAAGGGTTAATTAGTGTTTATTTGGATTGAAACCGTAAATTATAAAGTACCTTAAGTAACTCCTCCTTATTGTGTGGTAACTGACTAATCTGGTCTCAGAGTTTTAATGCCGCCCGGGCCGGGCCTCTGACTTGGCATCACATGCCCTCGAGAAATATCTCTCAGGCATGCCGGTTTCCCTACGATGTTTTCCTTCACCGTTTTTGAAGCAAGTGATATTATTATATACAATACGCGCATGAATCCGAAGTCAGAGGTGCGTGCCTTGGGTTCGAATACGAGACCTATGATTTGGCAGTCCAGCGGTCACACCACTAAGCTATTAATACTTTTTTGTTTTAGGTAACCGAGGCAAGTACATCAAGCTACCCCAATAAAAACTTCTATGATAGTTCTTCAACTTTATTGCAAAAGAATAAGGTCAATGGATATTTGAGAACAGTATCGAAGAAATCTTCTGTACAAACGCCAGCAAGGTATCCCTTGCTGGCGTTTGTACAGAAGATTTCTTCGATAGTTTATTAACTTTATAGTAAACAAAATAAGGTTCATGTTCAATTGGCAAAATTTGACAGTTTGAGGAAGGTAACTTGATGTGCTAGCGTTTCTACACAGCCAACATATAACCAGTACATAGCACATTCCAACTATTTTTACTTCATAACCCTGTTCTTATTAATGAACGTTCAGTTTTACGACAAGTGAACGCTCATCACGGCATTAATGGCGGCACTTCCGGTTCATTAGCATTAAACATGGCACGTAAAAAATAAACTATTAAAATATGAATTTTATTCGTGAAACATTCGCTGGGTTTATGGCTATGTTGGAGGAAATTCTGAGGAATAGATCAATTTCTTGGGAGTTTGTTACTCGTAGATAGCACTAGAATAACACAGCAACACATCGGAATATTCAACCCGTATTTTATGACCAGGAAAAGGCTCCTTTGTGCCTCGGAAAGCACGTAAAGCCGTTGGTCCAGGCTACCATTTGTAGACCCTTTAAGGGCGCCTTCAAATTAGCCGTAAAGAACCGCGCGGTGGCAGCGCGGCTACAGCGCCGCTGCCGCGCTGCAACCGCTAGGTTCGAGCATCATAGTGTTGTACATTTAGTTTCGACCTCATCGATAAATTGTTCAAGCTGACGTTCATGTCTGAATAAAAACACATACGCATCATCACTAGTCGATTGATGAACCGATGCGCGGCGGCAGCGCGGCTGTAGCGCTGCAGTCACGCGTTTTTTATTTATTATTAGGTACTTAGTTTTAACAAAGCAGCGCGACGGTAGCGCTGCAGCCGCGCTGCAGCCGCGCTGCCGCCGCGCGGCTCCTGGCGGCATATTTGAAGGCGCCCTAAACAGTTGTTACAGATAAGTAGTCAGAAGCCTGAAAGTGTGACAACCAGTTTAACCAAGGGGTATCGTGTTACCCGTGTAACTGGGTTGTGGAGGTCCGATAGGTAGTCGCTTCATCTAAAACACTGGTATTCAGCTGGATCCGGTTAACCTGGAAGCCGACCCCCTACATAGTTGGGAAAAGGTTAGGCAGATGATGATTGAAATAGATGGGAATTGTGGGCTGTTATCCGAAAGTGAAATAGTTACCATGTAAATGAATATATTTTATTATTTTAATGAATATAAAGGAAATCAAACCTTTTGACAGACATTCAAAACAGCAACTAACAATAAGATGACAAAGAAGACAAAAAAAAACAATTTTAATTTGAAATAATAAAGAAAAAGTATAAAAAACCAAAGAGTACGTAACAATGATGATGACGGGAATAAGCTCGCCCCCTATGACATAAACAAAACTGGCGAAATCAGAGTAGTTTGTACGACCAACTCACCCGATTACTACAGTAGTTCATGTCAAGTTGTTCACCGTTTTACCTACAGAGATAATGCTAATGCTCTAGTTTCTTTAGGAAGTTTATTGAAATCATGAATACAATCACGTGTTTAGGTATCGGTCACTAATTACCAGTCACCCTGTATGAATAATGTGATGCCTAGATTTTTACGATGCAACGCCGCAACGCCACACCTTATGGTATTACCACGTGCAGCAAACACAAGAGCCATTACAACCACAGTACTATTACACAACCTATCACCTCCGCACCTTGCGTACCCAAATAAAGAGTTCGTGGAAGGCCACCCAGCGCGGGCGCAGCTGACAAACAAACCGACGAAGCACAGAGCACGGTAGCTCATGTACAGGTACTTGGGTTTCAGTGGAAAATAGTTGTAATGGAAGATTAGGTACCTACCTATACATATAACATCACGTATTTTATTCCCAGAAGGATTAATAATAAAAAATAAAATAAATAAAGAAATATTCCACAACTTTTACACAACTCCATCTAGTCCCAAGCTAAGCAGAGCTTGTGTTATGGGTACTAAACCACAGCTAAACATACTTTTATATATCTAAATCTAAATAACTACATATATTATTATACATATAAATTAGACCCAGACACAGAACTAACGATCGTGCTCATCACACAAACATTTGTCCTGGGTGGGAATCGAAAGCACGACCTCCGGCATAGCACACTGTACACTGTGTTACATTAGCTAGTGTATTCCCATAACACATATTGTCATATAAGACCAAAGAGATTTAAAATACTACTTATGGAGCGGGCATGTCAAGGAAATGACATAGACATTTTTTAATCCCATATAGTCTCAGTAACGCCATCTAGAATAATATATGAATATTGGAGCGGCAGCGAAGCGTACTAAAAAAATCATAGACTTGTGTCCATAAGGACACAAGTTTTGGATGGAAATTTTGTTCGTGACGTCCCTGTATAGTAGATAAGTATTGAATGTCTTTATTTATGACACAAAAAGATTACTTACCTACATTAAGTATCAAAGATTAGGCAGAGTTGTACAGACGCCAGCACACCAAGTTACCCCAATGTGTCAAATTTCTTTTTTCGTTTTTCAACTTTATTTCAAACACAATAAGGTTCATATTCAATTGGGAAAATTTTACACATTGGGGTAACTCGATGTGCTGGCGTCTGTACCTACAACACGCTCACATTTAGCCAGTTATGTTAAAGTTCCATGTAATAGAATAGGAGGCGAGCCTATTGCCACGAACCGGGACCGAATCCAGACTCCGGACTTCTGCTGAAGCCCAACAACTCGACTTCTACGGATTTCATGCTCAGCTGTGGAACTTGCGATGACTAAGTACGACGACGAGCAGTCAAGATTAGGTGTCCCATCAATAGTACCCTCTTACCTACATATGGCAGTGCGACTGAGGAATAATATATCATATTTTAAAAGCTGCAGATCTCTTAAATATTATCCTTATAGATAAGTTTGTAAGTACCTCGGTTTTCAGCGGAAAATTGTCGGAAGTTCAAATAGCTAATTCGGTTGTAGGTACCTACCTATGTGGAAATGATGGCTGAATTAATTGCGATGTTGTGACCCAAGCACCTACCTACTAATCACATTATAAAATAAGATTTTATATTGTGATGCTTTCTTGTGAGTGTCCGGGATAATCGGTCATCTTTTTAGCGTCTTTGAGCCAAAGATATTGTAAACTCGTCTTAATTATTTTGTTTTTGCATGAGAAAACGGAAAGAATTCCTTCGCCCGAATTCCGGCGGCTCCGCGCGGGCTCCCGCGCGACTCGTTCGAGTTTCTCATGCGATAATAAGTAGATATTATAGTAACTAAAATAAAGTTAAAACTCATAAGACACTGAAACTGCGCTCTGCTTCGCTGCGCTTCGACGCTCTTTTGGTGTGAGTTGACCCTAATAGACTTTTTTTATTTTTTTATTATTGATAGGCACTCGTTTGACCTCTATCTCACCTGATGGTAGGTATAATGCAATGATGTGGTCGACGATGAAGCACGCTTGCCTAGAAGCAACCTCGAGTCTGCTATAATTGCAATCGTGTCTCAATGACCGGTCATTGATCGAATATTTGACAACTTTGACAGTTTTTGTATGGGAAACGTGTCATAAGTTTGACGTTATAGGTACGTCAAAAATCAATCACTGACCGGTCATTGAGACACGAGTGCAATAGCAGACTCGACCCCCTTTCACTCTTGACTTGAAGACCCCTAGGCTGTAGCTATCACAATTCACGGAATCACCGACTCCGGCAGGGAATTTCACTCTTTAGCTGTTCGCACAATGAATGTAACTTACTTTCAAGCTACTACCTACACCAAATGATAATGGACACCACATACAGTGTCCATAGTGATCACCTGTCACTTTTTCGATTCTTCCGTCGATATACCTACCCGCCGCGTTTTTACGATGATCATGCAACGCGTGCAGTTGAAATTAGTGTAGGTACAGGCTGTAAAAAGACCCTTAACTTAAACGAAAACTACATATTCTACCCAACACTGGGATAGTTTATTTCTTCTATAACATACCTACCATGGATTTCACTAGTTTTGGAGATATTAAAGGTCAATGTGCAAAAATTATTTTCGTTTTATTTTTCAAAATTGTATTCCAAGTATCATTAGTAAACTTTCTTCCGAACAAACATTATCAAAATTATCGATTTTTCAAAACAAATTACGTATTTGAAGTTACAAAAATGCAATGGATACTAAACAAGCGGGCCGGTCGGGTCAACGACCAACCGCGAGTGGACATTCGCTCAGCTGATCGACGGTTGCGTTGCGTTGTCGCGCTATGCAATGCGCGCAATAAAAAGCATCACTTTTTTAAAGTTGAAAAATAAAAGGTTTTTATCAGCATTTTTTTTTTGGTTAAAGTTACTTAATTATATGTACAGAATGTGTGGTTATTGGCTATGTAAGCGGTCTTTTTACACCCTGACGAAACACGAATGTTATGTACATATTTAGGTACTTACCCAAAGGGTTTTTCACAGCCGGTCTGCAGGCTCACAAAAACATTAAGTCACTTTATAGAACACAAACTTATTAACTCAAAAAGTCATTTACACACTAGATCTAGTTGTTAATTCAAGCCATTATAATCACACATGAAAGTTATCTTAAACACAAAAAGCACATCAAAACAAAATGATTAGGAAATCAGTCCATAGCCAAACATCTCAATAAAACCGAAACGTTTATTTCGAAAGACATTAAAAAAAATATAGTTAAACTAATATTTTTCAGCTACAATACATCGACTTCTATTCGCGTACTGATTAATTTATCTATGTTTACAGTGTTTATGGTCGCAGTTAATCGGGAATGGATGAAACGCAGGCACATTGGAAACTCAATAAAATCCGTGAAACATTTACAATGGCTGATGGTATTTATTTAAGTGGTATTATTGGTACACCACCCGCGACCGAGCAGACCACACATTAAACCGAACTCGTGTTAACGATCTTTATTGTTGCCTGAGTACCTACACCTTATTTTGATACTGACGTTATTTTGTGGGTAGGTCGGTAGTGATGTAACATTCAGTTATAAATGTGGAGTATTCCCGTTTGAGCACCTATTTATTAAGCACCTATGCATTAACGTATGGGAAATGGGAATACCTTTGGTACTAAATGCATAGGTGCTCAAAAAATAGGTGCTCAAACGGGAATACCCCATAAATGTGATAGGTAAAATATTATTAGGTTTTTGAATGTAACGTTTTTCTGTTACAGGCCATTGCCTACAAAACTTCAGTCCAGGATATGATTAATTACAAAAAATCACCGGTTTGGTTATTGGACAAATTCCATAGGTACCAATTTTCGATTGGTATGGAATTTGTCTGAAATCTTAATTTTCTTATAACTTTCATTCATTAACCAGACCGGTGCAAGTTACTTGTATCCATTTAACAGGTTACCTATACCTGCCTATCCGAGAGTTGTGACGGGAAAAAAATAGACAACCTAACGTTTGCATAATCTATGGACTTCATACTTTCGATTGGTAAGGAATTTGTCTATTAACCAAACCGGTGAAATAATAAAAAAAAATCCTGGACTGAAAGACAACCTAATAAATGAAGGTAATATATTTTATTGACATATTAAATTAAATATAAAATAGGTTTCAACCATTAACCAGCTCGGTGAATGTCGTTATTAACGGGATCCTATACTATTCCCTGAAAACCGTAAACCTTATATTTAAGTAGGTGGGTAGTCTGAACATCTTGAAGAAAAAGTACCTTCCTAATTCAGTTTGCAATTTCATCTCTGATTGGTTAAGTTGGTAAATAAAAATTTAAAAATAGCCTATTGGATAATTTACTTCGTTGGATGACTGTAATTCAGATGTGATAATCATATTTTGCAGCCATTCGTTGCGTTTACAACTATATGGCATCAATTGCGCCATCTATTATTTTAAATTAACTATATTTTAACACACTAAAGATGCATTGGACAGGATTAAGAATTACAGTTTGTCCAGTCATGTAGTTTTGCTATTCGGCACTAGATGACGCTTTTACACATTTTCTTATAAATAAGCGCCTGAAATAACTCTTGATAATATAAATTGTCACTTCTTAAAAGTTTCAATCGAATCTATAGCTTTTACCTTTTTTAAATTAATCTGTGTGCTGTAAAAACTATATTTTATTGTACTTATTTTTTTTTAGATTCATTTTTACAAATCAAATTGTGACAGTCAAAGCTCGGAGTAATGAAACGTAATCTTTAAAAAGTAAAAACAAAATGTGCAAAATGACGTTTGTTGACAGTTGCGCTTTGTTATCGTCGAGATTATTTTGTACATTCATTAGAAGAAAGAAATTTTTGTGTATTAATTCAGTCAGATTTCATATGGATATAGGAGATGAGGAGAAGTCGGCCATGGAACTCATCAACGTACCGCCAATCGTGTCCATATACCGGCACTCTCTGCACACCTTCAATGACAGTCAAAAAAGTGATCTTATGTCTAACTTGAACAAGCTAAAGACTATGATGGACTCTCTAAAAGCTGAAGACTTGGGCTACGACAATAATTTGAGAGACGAAGCGCTATGGAGGCATCCCAACAAGGCGCCATGTACGTATATAGAAGTGTTTCAAAATAGCCAAATAAATATGAGTGTTTTTGTTTTAAAACCGGGTTTTAAAATGCCGCTCCATGACCATCCGCACATGCATGGGCTTCTCAAGGTTATAGCAGGTACAGTGAGGATCAGAAGCTTTTCAGAGTACCCAGTGAAAGAGACTGTGGATCCCGTGGAGTACAGAGTTCGCGCGAGAATAGAGGCGGCGCGGCTCGCCCAGGGCCCGCACAAGCGACGTAAGTTGTTTGCCGAAATATCCAGCCATAAAATTTGTTCAGAGAACTCTGGTACCTGTATCCTAACACCTACTATATCGAACTATCATGAGATAGAAGCCCTTGAAATGCCGGCAGCTTTTTTCGACATCCTCTCACCACCTTATGACACATTAATTGAAGGTATTGGACCGAGAAGATGTCGCTACTACTTTGTTTCTAATGAGTTAAGCACCAATTTAGTGGAATTGCAAGAAACTGAAGTGCCAAAATGTTTCTATTGTGATCAAGCACCATACTTAGGACCAATTCTTGGTTAGGTACAAATTAACTGTTATTAGGTAGCTATTTGTGGATTTAAAATGAATTATTAATAACAATGTTAAGTTCCTGGCCATAATTTAGTTTATTTAATTATTTCTTGTGTTGAAATTTTGAATGAAAGTTGTAATATTTGAATGGTGATCAGTATTTGTGTAAACTCAAAATATATTTTTCCATAGTCCTATTAAAGTCTGCAAACTAATAAACCATGGTATTATGTTACAGACCTCATGTACTGCAACATGAAAGTTACCATTACGATTAACAGTTTCCTTAGGTAGACAACCCTTGTGCTGTATGCACATAATTTATTAACAAAATGTAAAAAACAAAACAACAGTATAAAATATTATTCCTAACTCAGGTTACCTGATATAAAATTATAAGAAGATGAATCAGATACAATATTTATTTATAATATTCGTTGTCATGTACTATAATATCATAAATCCCACCTAGATATAAAAAAAAACGTAAATGAATATTAGATCACCTCTATTTTGCTATTGATAATAATAATTAAATTGTTGTAAGTGGTGAACATATTGAGTATTTGAGGAATTCCTTTATTTTGATTTTTTTTTATAATTGTTGTTGAGAGTTTAATAAAATTCTATGCCTAAGTCAAAATAAATTTTAGTTTAGTTCTATGCTCTCGCTTCTTCTTACTATTCTGTCAACTATACGTAACTTGATAGTCTAATTGTGAAACTGTTAATACATAGAAAATAACCAGTTGGTGGACATAGAAATATTTTTTTACTTTGATGACATTTTACAGTTAGACTGTTCTTAGATATTTCATTCATTACCTTGCACAATATTTTTAAACTTGGATCAGAATGTTTTGAAACACTTATTGTTTATATTCCAACTATCCTCATGTCTTTAGTATTGTTTATGTTAGAACAGCTATTGCCCATTGTTCTTTTATGGCATAGCTGTAATATGAAATAAAAATTATGTCAATAAATGACATAATTTTTATTAAATTTTATTCAAGGTGGACTGCATAGTATCACCATTACAAAATAAGCTATGATTAAGTTATGGCATTATTTTATGTAAAATTGACAAGTCAAGTTCTAGATTTGAGGCTCTACACCTTCAATTTCAAGTATAATTTTACTTTACCTAATAGGTGCAATAAAATTTTAATATAAATAATGATTGGTTTTTAAATTATGAATGTTTTTTGTTTTTACCAATATATTATTAATTATGTATTTTTTACACTGTCATCTAATAATGTTTTTTTTTAATTATTATATATAGGATATATACCTATTATGTCATTTTAAGATAAAAGTGAAATAAAATATGAACATTCCAACATTATTCACACTTTTTAAAATGTACCTATATTCATTTATCATTTTAAAGTAGAGCATTATTGATTTAATTATCTGATCTCTAAAAATTATTAGTAATTTCATTGTAATAGTTAGCTATAATCCTACTTTATGAATTGCACTTTTTAGATGTATTTGTAGGAAGACGAAACTTTATTTCCTTTGTGATGTCAGTTGAATTTGTAAAATTTTATCAAAATTAAATAATTGCACTGTTACTACGTAAGATATTTCATAGAGGTAAGTTTCGCTTCCCAGAAGTAGTATTGATGTTTTATTGTTAATAAAAAGTTTATTTGTTATATTTGTTCATTATTTCTGAACCTGTAAATAAGTGATGGGACCTTGCTAAACACAGTAATAATTGACAAATCTATTTGCATGGTTTAAAAAAAAATGCCAGCTTTAATTATTAATTGATTTATTAAATTATAACATCAGCATTAACTAAATAATAATCACACAACAATTGCACACATAATAGATTTGAACAAATATTGGCAGAACAGCAACATGCAGGTTTATGCTAACATTAACAATTAAAGGCATTGCTTTATGCAGTCTTTGCAGGTTTTTTGTACAGTTTTATGTTTTGTGAGAAATCGGCATATTTACCTGATAAGGCTATGTTATTGCGGGAGGTCAGTTTTAACTGCAGCTTTTTATATTGGTATACCTAGCCATTACACTTGGGCACTAAAATTGGTTTACTACGACCGGCAACCGTGCTTCCGAAATAATGATTGCTCAACCAATCGAACGCCTATTTTCGAGATAGCACAACGGTAATTTCGCCAAGATGGCGTTTCGGCATGCCAAAGGAATATAGACCTATATCCCATTGAAGCTTTAGATAGCTGGGAAACTTGAAATCCACTGACAAAATTACCTATCTCTTTTCAAGTAGACTCGTAAATTTGATTAGAGCCCATTTTATTTGCAAGCATAGGGCATCATGTTAGTACTAAACAAGGAATGTGTGACTAACTTATAATTATCTAATTTTGGAATTTAATACAACTGTTAGATGGGCACAACAAAAATAGATCTGTTGTAAATCCTTGCAGGAAGGCTTAAGTTGGGTCTAGGTATAAGTTCTAAGTATGGGTAGGTACCTACTCCTACTCTAGATTTTAGATTTATTGTTCCTGACTTAAGAACAATAAGTCTAAAATCTAGAGTACCAACTCAACTGGTCAGTTTTTAAGTACAGGTCCCATACTTACTTGCCTTATCAAAAATGTTTTGTCGCCATAAATACCGATATCAGTACATTCTCTATTATCTAACTGTCAATCTTACGATACATTCTCTTATCTATACGTTTATCAGACCATGTACACATTTTTCCCCCTTGAATGGTTTTATTTTTTATCTTGCAAACATGGCTTTGGACATCTATTCTGTGACCTTCGAGATCTTTTGGTAGAATTCTTAGAAGACTATTGGACGTATCGCAAATACTCATAAGTAGGTACTTATTAGTTTTGTTCAGTTACCTATAGATAATTTTAAGGTTTAATTTTGTGTAAAATTGGTTTAAAAATTAAATGCATCTAAAAAACAATTTTTAAATCAATTGAACCACTAGTTTAAGCAGTCAGTTGATTTGTTGAATATGTTCGTGTTAAAATTCACATCAAGTTAACCTTTATTTAAACACATAAGTAAACAAAACGTACCTACTTAAGTATATTTATAAAAATACATCTACCCTCATTATTCAAATAAAAATTAGGTACGTCAATGATAAACGTAACAATTTCCTATAAATAATGGATGGACATACAGTAGGTACACTTGGCACGACTACAGTTTATTTTAAACTGACCGTCGACTGGGCAGTTTAAAAATGTATGTGAACTAAATAGTGGTTCACGATCGAGTAGGCAATTTATCTATTAAAAAATACCTACAGCTTTGTTCCATGCACGAAACAAAATTTTGACCTGAATTGATCTGTGTTTATGGTTCGCGATACGTCCAATAAAACATCACGTACCTATATCGAGACTATTTTATATCGATCACAACACTTAAAGTACAAAAATATACCGATTGATTGCGAAATACAATTAGGTAGGTACTTACTTACAAAACAATAAAATGTTTAGTGCAAAATGTAAAGAACTTCGAGATAGCGTTATCGAGTCTTATTGAGCAGTTTCAATTCTGGTGAAATGTGTTACATTCTAAATTTATATACAGAAGGACCAATCCGTACAAGACAAGATGTTGCAACATGGACGAACACAGATCGTGTAACCAGGGCGAATCCAGCCTTCGAGACAAAGGGTGCGGTCACATAGTCGTAGCCATGGTTTAAAAATACAATTTTCGAGATTATAGCTCAAGTATGAATACGATTTTAATCGACCTCGAGAAGAAGATCCGTCTTTGCGTTGTTACACGCAAAGGCAGATCAAAAAAGAGGGAGTTGACCTTCTGTATATTTTTTTTGTGATTGGAAACTTAAATTATATCTAATCAAGTGTTTGCTAAATTATTGTGATATATCTTTCAAATAAGTATTACAAATGTGATACAACAAATGCATAGTAGGTATCTAGGTAATTATGATACATAGTCACAAAAATATAAATTGATAGATTTTGTTTCTCTCAATCAGTCCTAATCACAATTCCAAACGGTATTTTATTCATATCTTAATTGTAATTAATTTAGGTACCTATTCATATCTTCTTTACTAAAGAGAAACCAAATAATATATTATGATAGCAAAATAGCTCTGGATTGCATTGAGTAGGTACGCAATCTAAATTATTAATATATTAACATTTTTATGTTTGTTGAACAATTGAATAAATGTAATTCCACCGCAATATAAGATACTTTATAAACATTTCTATATGATTAAACCCAATTTTAACATTATTGGCAAACAACTTAGTAAAATATTTGTAAATATACATCATTTTCAGACATTAAATTTTTTCTTATAAATGTGTAACTTTTCTACGAATTTTGACAAATAACCACGAAATAAACTGACGCTGCGTATATTTTGCGGCTAAATTAAGAGTAGTTGAATCTTTAATATAACGTTAAATCGAACTATCTAGAATTATTGAAACATTAATTTCAGTAGCTACTGTCATTATAACTTGTGTAAAATTAGAACAAAAATGCAATAGAAATTTTATTTTGAGCTGTCTATAAAAAATATCAACTACCTTTCAACATAATATTTGTTGCAAACTTTTTGCAGCTAATTATACGCAGCTAATCGACACGAAGTTATTCGTCTTTGCATAGAAGCTCCTAATTCTATGTTGACAGCCGAATACTCAAACGCTATTCAATGGTAAACCGCTGTTTGTCTCAAACTATCTTTTGTTAGGTAAGAGTAGTTTGAGTATTCAGAGGTAACCTTTGACCGCACGTCAGTAAGCAAAACCATGCCCTCGGCGCCATCCTGTGAGCTTTTTCTTTAAATTCGTCATGCAGTCGCGACGCGTGGCGTGGTGGGTACATTTTGGCTATACCTGAGTTTGGCGGTCTAATGGTTTAAGGGCAGTGGTAAGGTACAATGAAAATGCATGCGTGGACATTGTTCTACTACATTTAATATTGGACAGATCTTATAAATAAGGGTATTTATTAACTGAGCTGTAAGTAAATTTTGTCTCCAATTTGTAAAATATTAACAATTAAAACCACAAAACACATTAAAAGGAGGCGTTTGCGTGAAATCTAAAAAGTATGTCAATAAGTGTTAATAATTACAATTAATCTAAAGCTTTGCTTTTTAAAATAATGCTTCTTTTTAATGTGTTTTAGTACAAAAACTAGTATAAGTATAATATGAGCAGAATAATTATTTTTATATATATTTTTTTTCTCAACATTTGTCAGTAGCACCTAGGTACTCTGTTATGAGCAAGAGAGCCTAACTATCAAAGTTTTACAAACCGCGTATTCACTAGGCAACAAGCTCTAATTCTATCAACTCTTTAACCTTGTATATTCAAAGAGATTGAAGATACTGAAGAAAGTATATGCGAAGAAATTTCATAAAAATACTGTGATCAGTAACGCCATCTAGTATAATATAGAAATATTAGCAGTAAAGGCCTATACGCACACAACAGTGCCGACACATGCCGATCAGTAACGTATTGATACGTGTCAGTGAAATATGATATCTTAACATATTTTGTACGGATAGCGTCGTACAAAATGTATGCTACATTATCATTTTTCACTTTCACTGATAGATACGTTACTGATCGGCACGTGGCGGCACTGTTGTGTGCAAATAACCCTTAATAGTGCAGCGGAGCGTATTAAACAAGACGAATTGAAAATTTTCATCTGATACCTACGTCCAATAGGACACAAGTCCACTATAGTTCGTTCTCGTTAAGAATGCTGTAAGAATGCAGTGCAACTGCAAGATAAAGGTGTATTCCGCAGTGGTATTAAATTCAAACAAATAAATTATATTTTAAAAGAATAAGTTTAATGAAATTATAAAAATGAATTTGAAAAGATTTGATTGGTTAGGGGGCGGGGCTAAGCCGACGGATAATGATGACTTTACTGCATTCTTAACGCGAACGTACAGACGCCAGCACATCAAGTTACCACAATGTGTCAAATTGTCCCAATTGAATATGAACCTTATTCTGTTGTTGTTAAGTTGAAAAACGATCAAAGACATATTGGGGTAACTTGACGTGTTGGCGTCTGTACTATAGGACACAAGTTTAGGATGAAAATTCGTGTAGTCCCATCTACAGTAAGTATTGAATTTCTTTGCGTATAGTAAAAATAGTTGGTACAATACTTTGCACTGATAAAAATATGCTTGAAATGACCAGTTTTTGTTATTTTTGTCTTCACTTTATCTGACACACTTAGCTGCCTAATGAATACGAGTCTTATAAAAGTAAAGATTCTTGCAAATAAAAAAAAACAAGTGCGAGTCGGACTCGCCAAACACGGTGGGTTCCGTACTATGATAGGAAAAATATTGCTTCGAAGTAAAACAATTTTTTTCGTCACTTAGTGAACTTTAGAAATAAGTGGGGAATGGTATTTTAGCGAATATTTTTCATCATATAAGTCAAAAGGTAAGTCAAAAGCTATGAGTGAATGTGTACCTACTAAAAACATATCTCATTGCGTGCAAATAAAGCCCTAAGTAACATAGTTACTTCACCTTAAAATTTCAAACCCCACTCTAGCTTGTTTTGAAATAAAATTAGCAGTCATTTTTCAATTCTTTTACTTGCTAGGCAAACAAGCAAAATTTAAAGTCGTGCCTAAAATAAGCAGCTGTAACAGATGAACAGTCGCACCATAAGGGTTGGTTTTCTCATTTTGGTACGGAACCCTAAAATACAAGTATAAAAACATTGGTCCAAAATAATACGCACTTAAACAAACCAATAGGACTAGTAGTGCGTTGTATAGAAATGACTGAAAATTAAAACTATCAGCTAAATTATTAGAAATTAATTGTATATAGGTACATAAATATATATTTGTCGATTAATTTTAAAGAGAATAATTACATCGCACAGCGATTTTTTTATGATACGTTTTTGATTAATTTGATCATAAGTCGATGTTTTCTGTCTAAACATTTATTCAAAATTACTAAAAACAAACTCAACTGTAATCAAGGCAAGTACAAATTGGACTCTTTCAATTAAAACTTTCTAAGTTTTGTAACATCATTGACTTATATTTGACATAAGTTTAAAATCGCCAATCCACTTTTAACGAAAGTGGTGATCAATGCTCGTGCCCTCTCTGTTTTTTTTTTTTTTTAATATTATAAACCAGTGCTTGACTGCAATCCCACCTGATGGTAAGCAGAGATGCAATCAGTGATGGTGAAGCGCATTAGTTTATTAAGAGCCTCTGTATGAGAAGAGGCCTTTGCCCTGCAGTGGGACAGTCTTCTCCGTATCGAATGGTTAGTGACTGACCACTAACCATACTTCTGACTTGTCTGATCAAGTGTCAGAGTTTTAATGCCGCTCATGGGCCTCTGATTTGGCATCACAATATGCCGTCGACAAATATCTCTCAGGGGGTCCGGTTTCCTCACGATGTTTTCCTTCACCGTTTCGAAGCAAGTGATAATTACACACACAGGACGATAGCAGGCTGGTGTAATTTGTTTATGTAAAAGAATCGATTTTTAGACAGAGAACCCTTTAAAAATAAATCGTGTTATTGCGCATTATCATTAGATGTCGTAAATTTGTTCTTATGGGTTGATATGAATAAATGAAGGGTTATGGTTAATCTGACGCGGGTTTTGTGTCGAGGGCGGTGGGAGAAGACTCTGGCAGTTCTGGCCGCGTCCCCACGCCGCCTGCCAAGTCGTAGACAGCTTGTACTACTTCAGCTGCTAGCAAATCAGCTTGCTATGAACATAAAAAACAGAATCAATTAAATACTCTAAGCTATAATACAAACTAACAAATAATGACTTATAGACCTTCGTAGGATGATAGGTAGCAATTTAATTTGATTGATTTATAATGATAACTAACTAGCAGACGTCCCGCGGTTTCACCCGCGTTGTTCCCGTTCCTGTGGGAATACAGGGATAAAAAGTAGCCTATGTCACCCGGGGATAGTGTAGCTTCCTAACAGTGAAAGAATTTTCCAAATCGGTCCAGTAGTTTCGGAGCATATTCAATGCAAACAAACAATCAAACATTTCGTCTTTATATATTAGTACAGAATATTATACTGTATAAATTCATGTTCTTATAATAAAATACGTAATTACAAAAATCGAAAGGAGTATGCATACCTGGTTTCGTCACGTTGAAAGGATGAGTTAAAGGCGACTAACGAAAGGTATTTAATAAGGTAAATGTCAATGGAAACTCCGGGAGGAGACACTTATATATATGTTATTGGTGATCAGGTTCTTCAGAAAGGACAGGTGCGTATTACTCGTAACCGGCGTGTGTGTATGATAACATGTATGAATATTAACAAAGCTAAAAGAAGTAAGTATGTAAGAATCGTAGCAGATGGTGCTCTGAAGTTTCGTTCGTTTTGCCTATCTCCATGGGGAAAAAGGCGTGAGTTTATGTATGTTTGAGTATACTAACCTCCCTAGTATTAGCCTCAGCATACACTCTGACAATATCCTCTGTGCCCGAAGGTCTGGCGAAGGATCGTCCGCTGGGATACTTGGCGATCAGCTCCTGGATGCGATCCTGCAGCCCTTGAGGCTCGGAGCATATCCGTTCCGCGTCTGTCGTTCTTATTACGCCACGGTCCTGCGGCGAAAAAAAAGGAATAATTCGTACCAAAGTAAAAAAAAACAATTCATAAATAATAGATACAAGCGAAGTGATAGTAGGTAACCTAGTTATTCATTATCTCCAGTGATTTCAATGTAAAGAGACTATTTTACGTTCTAACGTTAAATCTCATTGGGTTACATAGGAATTACTTATGATTGTTTCATCAGTTGAACGCAAGAAAAAATACGACAAAAAATCTTTAAAACTGGTGTACAATCATGTATCAATGTGTCAAATTTTCCCAATTTAATATGAACCTTAGTCTGTTTGACATAATGTTGAAAAACGATCAAAGAAATTTGACACATTGGGGTAACTTGATGTGCTGGCGTCTGTACAAGACTCATGGTATCGACGAAGCTGTCTAGACAGGGCAATCGTGCGGGGTGTGAGGGGCGAGACGCTGGAAAGCCGCTCCCGCACTGCGAACATCGTTTTGTTCGCGTTGTGCGGGAGGTATTATTCAAGTCTAACGCATGTAGAAGTTGTCGGCATTTTTCCAGAGATCAAAGGCGTCGTCCTACTGTATTAATATTTATACTGTGGTATCACTATGTGCAAAGGTGTCCCCAATAACCCTGTAAATGATACAAAGTTAAGCGTGTGACATCGCCTTAAATGATGTGCACGATTGTGATGAGCACGATCATTTGTTCTGTGTCTGGGTGTTATTCATCTATAATGTGCATGTATTTAGAAATATATAAGTATGTTTATCAGCTGTTTAGTTTCCATAACACAAGCTCTCAAGCTTAAATTGGGACTAAATGGTGTTGTGTGAAAAAGTTGTGGAATATTTTAAAGCTGTCACAAAGTCCGACTATAAGTCTGATATTACCCTAACAACAACAATATCGGGAGGATCTAACTTTACCCTAACAAATATTCCCTTACCCTAACCGGCGTACCCTGACCCTAACAAATTTACCCTTACCCGAACCGACTTTTACCCTTACCTTAACAGTAACCTTGAGTTGTCTGCACGGCAGGTCGTCGTATAGCTCCATCCACTGCACCGCACTCCAGCCGCGCGCGCACAGTATAGACTCGACCACGAACAGGTCAGAGATAGCGTCGCCGACCGTCTCGTTAGTCATATCTATGAAGTCTTGAAAAAGTTCGGCTGCTTTACGAGCGCCAGCTTCTCTGGAATATAGAAAAACAAAGTTGGTACAATATTGTCACCAATTTAATGGATTATTTAAAATCGGACGGATTATTTTATTTTGACGTCGATGAACGATCCTGGAACTATAGTTAATATAAGTTTGGAATCGCCGATCTACCTTGAACAAGCGTGGTGATCAATGCCCGTGCCTTCTCTGTACGAGAAGAGGCCTTTGCACCACTGCAGGGGACAGCAACAAACTGGTATTATTTTTGTTTTATTTAAAATAATAATTATCAACACATATGTTTATGGAAAAAAATACGGCTTAACCGATCGCGCAGCGCGATTGTCAGTGTGTCGCGGTAAAACTTCAATACTCTGTCCTGGAAAGTAAGCGAAGAAAAGCTCATTCCTATAACATTCCAGGTCAATTGATTTACAATAAGGATACAGATAAAAACACTAGCGGCAGAATGTAAAAGTATTAACAATAAGAAAGAATTTAGCGTCTCATCTTCCGGAAGAGGAAAGTTTCTGTCAAACTATCATTCAATTAGTTATACAAATGCCATTTACCAGCTTTTATTAGTTTTTAAATGCATTCACAACATACATAAACTTACGTCTTTTTCCCATAGGAGTAGGCAGAATCTACAGAACGCCATATGCTACAATTCCTACACATTTCTTTTGCATCGTGACATGGTTTATTTTTAAGAAATTATGTTACAAGTCATTATATCATGTGGTTGTTTGTAGTGTTGTTGTTTTCTTTGTTGTTGTTGTGTTGTGTTGTTGTTAATTCTGCCTCATCAAAAAAGCAGTCATCTGACAATTTACCGATTTTGAGTTTAAACATTGAGCGACATCAGGATTTGGCACTGAGATATCAAAACCACTTGCTTTTTTTTAAAAAAAATATCTCAAAAGCTAAATAAGTTTCAGAAAAAGGGGTTAGATAGGTCGACGCGCCTTTTTTTCCTGATGTAGCTCAATGTTTAAACTCAAAATCGGTAAATTGTCAGATGACTGCTTTTTAAAGAATCACGGCAGAATTATGTTGTTGTTGTGTTAGCTGTAGAGTCAAGCGAGGCTTTTCCGGGAAAATGCAACTTATACAACTCAACTTTCAATAGAACAAAAAAACCAGTGCGCTTCACCATCACTGATTGCATCACTGCTTACCATCAGGTGGTATTGCAGTCAAGCACTGGTTTAAGTGGTTATAGTATTAAAAAACCAGTTTTGAGTTGCATTTGCCCGGTAGTTACAATAGCCTCGCTGGACTCTTTACATTTCCTAAACACTAAAAACTGATTGATTGATTGACTCACCCTTCCTTCGAGATTCTGGAGATCGTATTCTTAGCTTTAGTGCTGTAGAGCACAGTGCCGTGCCCGTTGGCCTCAAAGTAAACGCCGATGTCGTACAGTTGGGCTGCCGAGTGCAAGTGCTTCACGCCCGTTTTCACGAATTCCACCGGGACTTTCTGTAAAACAAACGAATTTATTTATTTATTTATACAAAACGACGCTTGCAATATAACACCTATACTGTCCTATACTATAAGATTGAAAATAGTTTATGCAAATATTTTGAATGTAAAAGTTGTTCTATAGATAGATGAGTAAATAAAAATATGCCTCTAAATAGACGCTTGTTACCAAACTGATAGTAAAATGTATGAAAAACTATTTAGATTTAGTCAAATTGTGATAAAATAAGATTGACACATAATGTTTATGCGACAGACTTACTTTTAATTTAATATATGGTATCATTAAATCGATCTATATCTAGTAGATACTAATTAGAACCTGTTAATAATAATTTGTAACTATGTAATAATTTTATTAAAATTAAAATTTTATATTTTGCATGCAGTCAGGTTAAATGTATCGGGACAATAATCAAATACTCCAATCTAAATGTATAACCTACTTTATTAGCAAATTAATGATTTCAAGCAAGACGTCAACTGTACGAATTCTTGACGACATGCGACATTTTGACTGTGTATACCAATGTATCGCCGATATTTACGTGAAATAAAGGAAGGAAAATTATGTGTTCTAATATGTTCCAGTAATTTAGATGAGGGACTAAAAGCTAGAATTCAGACATTTAGCCTATACTTACCAGAGTATCTGTGATGTACTTAGTAGAGGCACCGTTAGCGTACGCGGTCTGAATGATACCCAGGCTTATATCGGTCGCGTTGCAGGCTTGCAGTAGCTCCTGTATGTACGACGCTATCAGGGTGGCAATGCGGTCTCCGTCCAGAAGGAACATCTTCTGTCTGAAATTAACGGAATACGGTTTAGAATTAGAGAGAGATTGCGATGGGAAAGTGAGAGCGGTATGGGCAATAGTTAAAATAATTGTTCTATTCAAAATTAAAGTCAAACTATTTATTTCAATTAGGCCATTATAAGGCCCTTTTGAACGTCGACCAAAAATAAAGTTTAAAAGCTGATGAACAAAAATTTAAGTACTTTAAAAAATGTTTAAAAAAAAATACTTTAAAAAATGATTCTACAAAAATTAACTTTAAAAATTATTCTACTTGCCCCTTCCAAAAATAAGTAGAATTGTATGGAGAAGAATGGGCAAGAAACTCCATACTTAATCTTTTAGTATAATAGTTTTTACAATACTTTGTATTCATTAATCAGATTATATGTGAAGACGATAATGTTATAGCTATATACCAAAGGCCTTCGACTGGCCTGTTGGTCTAGTAATTAGTGACCCTGACTGCCGGAGGTCGTGGGTTCGATTCCCACCCAGGAGAAATGTTTGTGTGATGAGCACGATCATTTGTTTTGTGTCTGGGTGTAATTTATCTATAATATATTTAGAAATATATAAGTATGTTTATCAGCGGTTTAGTACCCATAACACAAGCTTTCAAGCTTAACTTGGGACTAAATGGCGTTGTGTGAAAAGTTGTGGAATATTTATTTAAAAAAAAAAAAAGAAAAAAAAAATATTTATGTAAGTATTTAGAAATATATAAGTATTTTTATCAGCTCTTTAGTACCCATAACACAAGCTCTTAAGCTTAACTTGTAACTAAATGGCGTTGAGTGAAAAGTTGTGAAATATTGATTTATTTAAAGGAATTGTTTTTCTACTAAAGGGTGGTAAGTACTTACTTTTCATCAAGGTAGTAATACACGATCCTGTCGCCATCGCCGTCCACTGATGCCACGCGTTGGAACGGCGGGTGTGTGATGCCTTTTGGCGGACTTTGAGTTACTTTGACATGATCGGCTCCGCACTGAGAAAATAGTAAAATACAAGTTTATTATTGTTTCTTCATTGAAATAGGTACAGCACACGTAGCATGACTACCGTAAAAACAGATTTTGTTCACAGAAGAATAATAATAGTAATAAGTGTATCTGTAGTGTACTAATGTTTGAATGAATAAAGACTATTATTATTAATTACACAAGTTCTGCTTAGCTCGAGACTTTGTGTGAAAGTTGTGGAATTTATTTATTTATTTGCAGGAGTAATGTGGACCTACTGGTCGTTCATTTTGTCCAGCTCAACCCGCCATCCTTCTCAGATCCTCGGAGGCTCTTAAAGTACCAGTTTGGATTAAAATGCACAGACACTTATAAACCTTTTTTTATTAAATATAAAATACTGATGTTACCCTGTATGTACATTTTTGAAGCTGCTGTATTTGTAAAAACCAACCAAAAATTATTTCCTAAGCTATCAGATAGAATTGACCGCAGTCGACGGCATGCCAATATGTTATGTTCAAGGCGATCCAAAATAGCACTGATGCGTAATAGTATTTTTTGTATGGCTCCAATAAATTTTGATCACATACCAGAAACAATCAAAATGTTAAACATTAATCTATTTAAAAGACATTTCAAAAAAATTCTCGTAATACACTTTCTGAGTTCCTGGAAGAAAAGATACTTGATAAGAATAGACGATTTTAATTACTGACATCTGACATCCAATTATTAAATAATGTAACTTTGACATCATTAATAACATATAATTTGACTATTTTTTTATGTAAATTCAAATTATTTTATGTTATAGTTCTCATTAATAAGACATTCGTATCATACATTCCATATTACTCAAATTAGAATTGTAATATTTGCACGCCATAAAATGTGGCAAACATGTCTGGACTCTTTTTTTTTTTTGTTATCTTGCATGCACGTTTATTGTTATTCTTGTATGTGAACACATGTTTTAGCAAATAAACATCTTATCTTATCTTATCTTACCAGCGGGGCGAATTTAGAAGTGGGAAACCCATGACCGGGAACTATGGAAGAGTATGGAGGAAGCCTATAGTATGCGAAATCAAAACAAACTTCTGAAACCGATGTCTGAAGAATGAAATTCATCTTTTATAAAAAAATATGTATGTGACCAGCACAAAGTGACGTAGCGACAAGAGGGCAACATGTCCTGAGGTGCTAAAGGAGTGGAGCGGCATTCCACGGCTATCAGGACAATCCCGTAAGTACAGTCAAGATCCCTACCAGCACCTAACTGGAATGCTTCCTTCCTCCGAGCACGTTTGCTCTTTCGAATCTCCACTCTAGCCGGCCAACTAAGGCAAGAAAGAGGTGCAGCTCCGTTCCTCGTCAGAGTTCACTCTGGCCGGCCAATCAAGGCAGGCCAGAGATGAGGAACAAGACATCTCCCGGGAGATCAGGTCCGTGGGGTCGCTACTGCACAACAGCTCGCCACAAGCTTGCCTGCGGGGTATATTATTATTATTATTATCCCGCCATCTTCTACAAGGTCTGGTCTCGTGACATCTCTGCCAACGATTTATATTTAAAAAAAAACTTACACCTAAGTTGAGCTTCTCTCCGACTCCCCCAAGGTTAAACAGATGCAGTTCAAGTTCATCGAGGTTCTTCTTGATGGCCTTGAGCTTCTTGCCGCCCACGCCGTTAGCTCCATCCACGTAAAGCCGAGGGTTGTAGTCGCCGTGTAGCGTTAGACGCCTGCGCATGTTCTTAAATGCTCCTACGATTTTTTCGTAGTAACCTGTAATGTTTTAATAATAAGGTCAGGTGTGTCGGGAATTTTGAAAGAAACGTCTGTTCCCGTGACCCCCGGCGCAGGTTCTCTTCACATGACTTAAATCAGCGGACGAGCATGTCGCTTCCAATGATACTGTATTTGTCAAATTATGATAAGTAGTTTAGAAGTTATGAGAGAACAAAAGAACATACATACATCGCGGTTAAAATCATTACTCTCCTTTGTGTTTTGCCGAAATCAGGTAAAATTGTGTGTCTTGATGGCCTAGTGTATACACGTATACAGTGCGCGGTTTTTGGTAAACGTTATAAGTGTTTAATAATGGTATTGTTTTATTTTATTTTACAAATTTTCTACAAAAAATATATTATTTTGAAATAAATGACTTAATTATATTGTATGACCAATTTATGTCAGTGCCTTGGTATACCTCCTATTGTAATTTAATACCATCTATCAATTAACATAAAAGTTTAATTGATCTGCTTCATGGTTTATTTTTGTCTTAGTACAGTTGTAAAACCTTTTTAAAAACTATTTCGGAAAGAGCAAGTATGGACTTTCTTGCCCATTCTTCTCCATACGAAACTACCTTTTGACAGGGGTAGTTGCCCCTCATCATTTAACTAGCTGTACCCTGCCACGCTTTGCTGTGGCTCGACTGAATGGTTAAAAAATAAAGAAAAAAAAATAGATAAAAACAATCCTTGATGCGGATTATATGTATAGCAAGCTAAAATTTCAGCTCGATCGGTGCAGAACTTTTTGAGTTTTTGAAGCGTACACAAACCAATATAACATTTTTATATATATACAAGGTGTTGTTTTGCATCCTTGTCAAATTTCAGGAGGGTGTCATAAAATACATAAATAATCAATTGAAAGTACGTTAGCGGGTAATAACTAACAAGCGCTGCATTTTTTTGATGTTGAAATTTAACAGTGTTTCAGAATTAAACTCTTAATTCAATACAAATAAAACAGAATAACCCGACTTCGCACACAGCGACAATGCAGCTGTGTGCGTGAGTGTCGACGTCTTACCTACGAAATGCAACGCGCGAACGCTAGGAAGCAATGACCGCCATGACCGGTAGCAATAATTTAACCTAATATTATTTCCAAAATCACCTACATTATTGTCATAAATTTTGCTTGATAATTAACTCATTTTTGAGCATTCTTGGAATACGGAAATCTTACTAATGACAGTTTAATACTAGTGCGCCAAAGAAAAGTTCACTGACCTGTTCTCAGATGAATAATAAAATGTTAGTTTTGCTCTAACCTTCAACCTAAAGTTTTCGTAGTGATTTTGTTTTACTTGTGGATTAAATTGGTGGATTTGTAAATTTCCTTTCTGGCTTAGGACCGGCAATAATACCTACCTTAGTTGGTGTACCGATCTAGGTACTAAATCTAAAAATGTTTTCTACGTTTGATGGAAATGGAAAGACGTGCTAGTTAAGTGTAAGTACCTAACTACCTACGTAGTGACACTTTCGACTCTTAAGTATTGTTGGCGTAGTTAAAAATTTGAAATCAACTTATTTACACTAATAAAATTGATTAAGCTAACAACGTATTTACAAAATGTACAAATAAATTAATTACCTACTTAGGTTACCCGGGGATATTGTTCAAAGTGGCCATCATCACACTCTTTGCACAAACGAGCACAACGTAGCTGGTTTTCCTTCAGCTTACGTAACACTAACACATTCGTTTTTGAAGTGTCGAAAGCACTAATGATCCTTGCACGTAATTCTGTTACACTTGTCACATCCTCCGTGTAAACTAACTTTTAACGTCTCCCCACAAATAAGTCTAGAGGCGTCAGGTCAGGAGAACGCGGAGGCCAGGCCACAGGTCCTCCGCGACCTATCCAGTGGTCACCAATGTACCGAGAAGCGGCATTCCCGAATTAGCAAAGCACCCACACGCGTCGGCGACATCAATCATACTGGGGTCGCAGGGTCGCGGGGGCGTGGCTACTGTGGCTAGGAGCTTGCGCGGGAGAGTTCCTGCACCGTGATTGGGGCGGTATTGATTGCCTACGAATTGATCGTTGCGTATGTGTTGTGTATGTATTGTTTGCGTTTGTTTGTGTGCGAAAGCGCGGTGATAGGGCTAGTAACAGACGGGCCGCTTTTAAATACGGCTGGTTCACACTTGCGGTTTTTCGTTGTTAAGCAAAAAAAAATAAAAAAAATACCTACTCATTTTATTGTTGATTTGGGTCGAGAATCATTAGCATAATTACGTCCTTGAATTTGACGAGGATGCAAATCAACACCTTGTATAAGACTAGCAGACATCCCACGGTTTCACCCGCGTAGATTCCGTTTCCGTGGGTTTTTTTTTTTAAAGTAGCCTATGTCACCCGAGGATAGTGTAGCTTCCCAACGGTAAAAGAATTTTTCAAATCGGTGCAGTAGTTTCGGAGCCTATTCAATGCAAACAAACAATAAAAAAAATCCTCTTTATAATATTAGTATAGATAGTATAGATGTAACTTCAGTTTGACGTTCAAAAGTGCCTTAAAATGGCCTAATTGAAATAAATGGTTTGACTTTGACTTTGAATAAATTAACTAGCATTGATCAACAGTCTATTAACAGGCCATAGTTGAGTTGTAAATACCATAGCATGCGCAACGTTGGCTCCAGTTCAAATCAATTAATTGAGAAACAAGAATTGTAATGCGTACAGTTACTATCTCTCGATATCTATACCTACAGACGATCAATGTGCCAACTGACCTCATTACTATGCAGCTAAATAAACAACTAATTTAATAGATTAGATGCTTATTAGAAAATAATCTAAAATGGGACCTAGGCAGGACATGTCTGCTGCATGCCGAACGAGCTATGGGCTCATAAAACCCAGAACTGATGCCTTATAGCAGTGACACGGGGCCGCGGCAGACCACGGAGGAAATGGCGGGACGACCTGGATGTCTTTCTCTCTTAAGAATTGGAGAGAGGTGGCCCAGAATAGCAACAGATGGAAGGAATGGAGGGAGGCCGTTGCTCAGCAGTGGGACAGTTACTAAGTAGGTAATAATAATAAATCTTGGAAAAAAAAGCAATGATACGGAGTGCTTACTTTTTGCCTGTACCTAAGAGTAGTTGATATCATATTTTGTACGAAATACGAGAGAGTCTGCCTTTAATCGGTACTCGTAACTACTTTGGAAAGCATCATCCACATGGCTGGCATCTTGGTTGCCAGATTAAGCAGTCCAACGAGGTAGACATAAAATGATTTCAATTTGGTACACAAAATTTTACACAGATGTATCTTTCGCTTGGTCACAAACCTAATACAGTAACACGGGGTGAATAGGAACTCAAGGGTAAATTGAAACAAAACTTTGAGGGGGACTTTTACATTACATTAACATAATTTGAAATAAGGTGTGTCGTATTATTTAAAAACATTAGTCCTCGTATGTAACAAATAACTTTTACTAACGTCAATGTCCTACTCAAAATATTGTTTCTATTCACCCTTGCGTTTCTATGCACCCCGTTTTACCAATGGTGAACTGTCAATTGCAAAAAAAACTTGACTATCTTTATTTTAAAATTGTCTTATTTAAAAGGAGGTTTTAATTAAATCGTGCTGTACTCACCCTCTTCCGTGGGAGTTCCGTATGAGTTGTCGTTTCGGCACTTGACAAAGAAATGTAACATGGGCGTGGTGACGATACCGAACTCCTTGGGCGTGCCCTTCAGAGCTATAACGCCATTTGCTGCAGCCGCTGCTAACCGAGGACTTGTGTACCTTTAGAAAGAAAAGGAGAAGTATTAAGATCCAGTACTGCTGGTATCGTGTATTGTAGCAAGTCCTCGAGTAGATGATCCTCATACTTGCTACCCTGTATCTATTGTAGATACTGGGTAATCACCCAGTAATTACCCAGTGTCTAATAGAACAGGATTGTGGATGTCAGGCATTTAGTTACTCCATGTAAAATACTGCTATTTAGCTGCACCGGGTTTTGGCAAAAGAGGTAGATAGATGATATTTTTGATTGCCAAAACAGCTGCTAATCAACTTAATAAGGTTATGAATTACGAAATTATAGCTTTTTTCATTGCTTTCTATGGCTTTAATTTTAAAAAAAATCAATGCTCGGTAATCATCGAAGCTACAGAGGAAATTGCACTATGCTGCTCAAAAGCCGATCGCCGACAATTGAAATATACTTACTCAGTATTTTTATTGCTATCTAGGTATATTCTTAGATGGTAATTTTATAAATGAGATCATTATGGACCCTGTATGGCATAAAAAAAGGGTAGAAGAGAGGAAGCTCTGCTTTACGAGACCATTTAATACCACAACAATCCAATATCCAATCTATAAACTCACCGGATGGATGGATGGATGGATTTTTGTTACTCTTTCACGTAAAAACTACTGAATGGATTTTAATAAAATTTGGTATGGAGCTAGATGACACCCTTAATGTAGCCTATGTGTTAATCACCCCCGTAGGTCCCGTTCCCGTGGGAATATACGGATAACCCCATATTCCCACGGAAACGGGACCTACGCGGGTGCAACAGCGGTACATCTGCTAGTCTATGGAATAAGTATGAAATTCAATTGATAAATTCAACGTTCTCGCCATTTAACTTATAGTTCGAATTACCAAAAAGGACTTAAGCAGATCTTGACTTATTACAATTTCACATTTCAACTAAGTTTCAGGTTCTGGGTGTTTCAAAACTTTAGAATAATTTCCATCAGATTCATTGATATGGATCATTTACACACACAGATAACTATGATAATAATATTTACCTGGTGTCCATTCCGATGAACACGCTCGCTTTGAGCGCCATGTCAGCTTTCTCCGTCGCGATGATTTCTTGAACGGTTTTTTCTAAATCATTATCACTGAAATGTAAAAAAATAAATTAATAAACGAAGTCAATTTGCACCTGTATTTTGGAGATTAGCAGAGGTGTAAGACATAGCGACATTTTGCTTCTATGAAAAAGTGGTAGTATTTAACATACTGTTTGCTTCTGTTTTTTTTTAAGTAGAGTCCTGTCCTGGACTTAACGTTTTTAATGAGAAATTCTCACTTGGAAAAAAACTAGTTATACTACCTAGTTGGTCCTTTCATGACAGAGGGAGCAGCAGATATGGATATGAAATTTCTTCCGGTTTGTCTGTTCATCAAACTAAAAGGGGCTGCGCAAACGCAGACACTTTTTGTAGCCAGTTACCGGCAACGAAAACTTTATGATTGTCATGCGTATGTGTTAAAAACTGGTTCTATAGAAATCAAATATTCAAACTAGCTTGTATCTGACACAAGACACAAAAGTATCCACGTTTGTGCGCTGCCTTATGTACAGTCTGTTAACTGTGTCTGTCAGTTACGAGTCAATTAGGTACAGTCGAACTAACTCTACACGATTGTGTATCGGCAAGGGGGAGAACCGGATAAAATAATTAATTTATTATATTCGAATACTGCCGCTGTCGGAGATTCTGGGGCACAATGTTACCGAGAATATTTTTGGGGATGGTAACTGGAGTAAATCAGAAAAAACTAGAATAACAGTTTGCCAGACCAGGCAATCGTTCCAAAAGTTTATGTCCAGGAGTCGTATTTCATCATCATCATCCTGATTTAATTCCAAATCATTTGCTCTCAAATCTTTATTGCAATGTATAGAGGGACTAGGGAGTAGGAGTTAAAAGTAGAAACAAAAAAGGTCCTGGCAGGCAAAGCATTTTAAGGATTTTGTAATGTTTCTCAATGAATAAAATTTAATCTATACTAATATTATAAAGAGGTAAAATTTGTAAGTTTGTAAGTTTGTAAGTTTGTATGTAGGGGGTAATCTCTGGAACTCATAATGCAATTCTAAAAATTTTTTAACTTGCTGAAAGCTACATTATTCCTGAGTGCTATAGGCTATAAATTGTTTCTATAACATGTATATTAACCGAGCTATCACAACTTTTGTCTAGCAAGTCGGAAAAAAATACCTCATAAAACAGAATCATTTGTGTGCGCTGCCTAAACAGTTGCTTAAAATTAAAAACAATGTATGGCTACCTGGACCGTCTTAATTATTTCTACAAAAAAGTCCGCGATACCATATCTCTATCTTTTATATTTTATCTTTTATACTTCATTTATTGCATTAAAAAAATTTTTTTTCGGCATACTTACGTTTGGTTGATTATTTGAGCAACAAAATATTAATTCATTAGACAATAAATTATTTCAGTATCACAAGAACATCATACCGATAAGATTTGCCATTTACAGTATATCAAGTGGTCATACAGTTTCGGAGATAATATAAAATTACTAAAACGCAAAATGCCCCTAGCATAAGTTTCATTGTGCAGACGTTTTACCTATTTGCCCATAAATGGCGTTCTGTAATTACGTCATTTTTCTGAATCGCGGTGTTAAGACTCCGTTGTCGTAAGAGTTAGAATTCTAATATTACATGTCAGTTGCTTATTGGTTTCGGTTCGGTTGTTTCGTTCGTATGGTTGTTGTTGTTGATAGATACCTCAGAATCGAAAATATTGTAATTTCGTTGTACGTGATAATTGTTTTCAAGTCTGTGCGTAGTTTGTTGAGAGCATGCTTATAAGGAAATCTCAACTGTCCCGGCAGACATCACAGACAAGAGCCGCTCGAGTACGCCGTACGGAAGAATCTGCCCCTGAAAATGAGCAGCGCCTCTCGAGAAATCTATACTTACAATAAAAAATCTGTATAAGTAAAATTTCTGTACATTGAAAATATAAAAAAAATAGCGGGGGGTGTTACTAGACCGAAACCGAACCCAAAAATTTTTGTCTGTATGTCTGTCTGTCTGTCTGTATGTTCAGGTATCACGCAAAAACTACCGGTTCGATTACGCTGAAACTTGGTATACTTATTCTATAATATCCTGGGCATAACACTGGGTACTTTTTATTCTGAAAAAGTATATACAATAAAAAACAAACTTAATTTTGCGGTTCGATCCCTAACCCCAACTGTACCAACCGCAAATAATAAGTTTGTCGTAGGTTACGTCACCCGCAGTGGAGTTCACCAAGGGGCGCTGCACACGGCTAAGATACTATAATGTTTTATCTTAAGATACAATATAGTTCGCCATAAAATTCAATGGACTATCACACACTACTAAGATAATCTTCTTCTTCTTAGCGTGTCGATGGCAAACAAAGTCACTAAATTCTAAATTGAATGACTAACTAAGATAATAAATAATAATTATAATAAAACTGTACAGAAGTCAATTCTGAACATTGAATATATATTCAAAATTAATATTGGAGGATGATTGGTGATCGATACTGATGCCAAAAATGCAATCAGTAAATGTTTTGTCTATCTGTCTGTTTCTATGTGCACGCATAGTTCAAAAACTATTATAGGGATTTTAACCAAACATGGTACAGTTGTAATCAATACGCCTAGGCAGGTTGATCTAAGTCTCAGTTGTTTTACACATATGGTCAGTTGTACGTCGCTCTTTCCCGGGTCAGTAGTTCCAGAAATCTTTATGCATACCTACATACCGGAAGGATCAACTTTGAAAGTAGTCTATCCGGAAGTATTATGCTAAAATTATTACGTTTCTAAATCAACGCACAGCCCAAACCTCTGGTATTAAAGACATGAAACTTGAAGGGGTGTTCTTAGTGAAGAGTAAGTATCTTCTAAAAACGATTTTTGGAAATTCAACCCTTAAAGGGGACAACATAGGGCTTAACATAGGGGACGGAAGTTCGAAATCCACGCGGGCGAAGCCGCGGGCAAAAGCTAGTATTTTATAAGGCGATTAACACACGGCACCGCGCACAGAGGCGCTTGGTGGTGAAGCGGATATTATGTCACATTGGCTTCTTCTATTAAATCCGTTGATGCCTTACACATACACACGTACACCGCCCCGCTCGACAGCGCGGTCGGGCGGTGTAAAGAAAGAAAGATACGTAAAAAAAATTGGGACACGCACAGGAATTTGACAGCTAAAACATACGTGCGCGTACAGTCACGAGCAATAATATGTATACATTGTCACATTTACTTACTAAAATATCTTTACTTCAACCATTCAAAAATATGTGTGCGATATTTTCTTCTAAATTATCATAAAGTATCTAAGACAATTTAGAAGAAAATATCGTACTTACACAATATATATTTTGGAATAGAAGAGGTTAAGGTATTTTAGAAAATGTGACAATGTATATATTATATTATTGCTCGTGACTGTACGCGTGTTAGTCGCCTAAGACTTAGTATTTTTTTAGCGCAGCATGTCTTCTTCCGTACATCTCTATTTACCGCAATCTCAATAATCACTTCCTCCACACAACCCATCCATATTTTCACCACACATTGTAAACTAAATTAACGAAGCCGTCAGAGATTTACCTCCATTCCATCAATTAGATCTTGAGGAAACATTACTGGCCATTAACTTGTTTGTTCGAAATAAGGAATCGCATAGAGACATGACATCGTGGGTAGAGAATGTGGGTTTTGAATGGCCTACAATTGTACCAGAATGCATTCTTAATTCGTTATCTATTGAGGTGTCTAGACTTCCTTTATAAGGGGCTAGTGGCTAGATTACAAAGGTCGCACGATTCGATCTGCGAGGGTAAGTAACGCTCGTTGTTTTAAGTCCGTGGACGGGTGACCATAAATTACATATATGTCGTGGCGAACGATATTCAGAAATAAGAAGTTGTGAAGTTGATTACATTAGTCTGCAAATGGCACGAGCGATGTCACGTGGATGGAGACGTATTGGGAAGTGGAAGCTAGACAGAGCTCAGTTGGATTTGAGACACCAACAAAGACACTAGTCCAGTGCGAAACTGTCTGTTTACCTATCTGAGTAATGTTATGTGATTGCTTTTAACAAAGTGAGGTGATTACTGCAATGAAGATTATTATTCAACGTTATGTACCTGGTACCACGAAACCCCTAATGTCGACCCATACCGCTCAGCCATCGCTGACGCCGACATATAGATATTCCTCTATGCCTCGAAAAGTACGATAAGCTGTTGGTACCCAGCCGTCATTTTGATATGGAGATCTTTGCCAGTCGTTTACGTTAATAAAAAGCCCAAAAGCCTGTCAAACAGTTTTACCGAGGGGTATTGTGGAGATCAGATAGGGAGTGCCGCCATGTAAAACACTGATATTCTGCTGCAACCCGTAGGTTAACCTTGGGTGTACAATACATATTGCATACAGGAAAAATCTGTGGTTAGTGCCTCATATGATTAAAAGCGACTGAGGGCCTCTGCGAATTGGCTTTGGCCCCTCGTACGCCTTCCAGAGATCCGGGACCCCAGGGTACCGAGAAGTATCTATAAATCCTAAAACACAGACTAAAGGAAGAATCAGTATCCACATACATTTTTCAAGGATTAATTAGGGAATAATTTTCAGCGCGTTTATTAATATAATAACGGAGGAAGAAGTCCAGATATCACCATAGCGGAAATAATTGTAGATTCCAACCGGAATTCGACTATCACCTAGTGTTGAATTACCTACGGGAATCCTATTCTTATATGCGGTTGTGTAACGCGTTCAATTCGTCGAATTGTAGATCATTTTAGATTTAACACCGGTTTTCCTCAACTTCATTCACGATTCGAAACATTGTACAACTCACTCATCATGAAAATAGCATTCTGATACTGTTTTTTGTTTCAGACGGAAATTCAGAAACACTTTTATTTGTAGTTCACAGACATGACTTTGAGTCTGATAATTGATCATGCCTTCCCCGTTAGAGACGATGACAAGACACGGTCTACATCAGGGATGGCGAAACTTTATTGGAGAATATTCTACTATTTGTAAAAAAGAATAGCGAAGACCTTACGTGACTGAATGGACCTCAAATAAAAGAAGACGCTATAAACTTATAAGTAAATCTTTTTGCAACACAAAATTGTCACGTTAATTTTATTATAATTGAATGTCAAGTTTTTTATACTTATTCAAATAAAATAATAAGTTACTTGTCTATTTCTGGTGTTGCAATTTATTTGAATTTCTCACACACGTGTCATTGATACGCAATCGGCGCCATCGCCGATCTATAAGTAAAAAAAATATTGTAACTTTTACCGCCATAGTTTCAGCCTCTTTTGTCAAATATTACCTGACATTAGCGAGTTTGGTGGCAATGGCCTCCCAGCTCTCCTTCAACATCTCACCGTCAGGGTCCACCAGCTTTACTCCGTTGTCCGGCTCCAAGTTATGCGAGGCTGTTATCATCATGCCAATTGTGCGACCTGGAATTTGTCAACATATTTTTTGTCACTTGATCGCGTTTATTTAGATCGGTATTTTTTCAAAGATGTGTTAATTATTTTGTTAAGTTATGTTTTTGTAGCATAAGGCGATTAACACACTGCCCCGCATGATGCAGCGTAGCGCGTGGATGCGTGTTCTTCCGTTGCTTGTAAGTATCTCCGTTTGTATGGAAAACACGCACAGTCCAACACACAGAAAATGCATCCACGCGCGTTCAAATCAGTTCAGAGACACGCAACAAGCAGCGTGATGCGGGGCAGTGTGATAATCGCCTAACATAATCTGATATTTGGGTTTCTTACATTTAGGTATTACCATGTTTGTTAGAGATTAGAAATCGCTTATAGCAATTACTTTTGTGCTTTTGTACTTATTTGTTTGTTTTGTGATTTTATAATAGGTACATTTATTTTTAATCTGTAAAATAAAACTCTATGCAATGCCTGCCTCTAATCTGTAGTGCTGTGCATACAATAAAATAAATAAATACATAAAGTCTTAGGGCAGACCATAATGGATTTGTGTGGCAACAAACGGGCAGGGCTTATAGGCGGCATATGGAAGTATCAGTGGCATCGCAAATGCATTATCGACTTCAGAGTAATCCTATGTCGATGTTGCGCAACTTTTAAGTATAGACAGCACCTATATAAAAAATTAACAGAAAATCTTCTGTGCTAAAATGAAGTTGTCACTTCTATTCCTGAAACCTGCATCTCTTATAGTTAGCCTAGTTCTTGTGATGTTAAAATTTGCTCCAGTTCACTGATGGCCGGCGATATGCGGATTTGCGCGTCAGTGGATTGGAACGTCAAACGTGATTGTAAATTATTATGGTATTGTTATGTTTCTGGTTTATTCACTGTATTCCTTTGTAATGGCATATTTCTGAAGAGTTAAGATATTGATTCCAGTCTATTTACGGTGTCGAAATGTTTAGTGCCAGCCAAAGAGATTTCAGACTCTATAGATACACCACAAATGTTTAATTAGTATAAATACTTAAAGGGCTTATTCTAGTCGGTCGTCTCATTATATTTCTAAAGTACCTATCAATAAATAATATTCTTAAACAGCAAAGTTATTAGCGTTCGTTCATATCCCAAAGAGTCTCCCAATTTATGGAAATATTGACATAGCAGTATTCATTAATCGTCATCTCTCGCTCACGTTCGCGTGATCTCGCTCAAGCATGCTCCGCCTCCAACAGCTGTTTTCGTTATTTAAGTTAAACTAAATAAAGGCATATTTAAAAATTGAATTTAGTTTTTTTTACTTTTGATTACGCAAATATGATCAGTAAACTTTAGACTGGCCTGTTGGTCTAGTAGTTAGTGACCTTGACTGCTATGCCGGAGGTCGTGGGTTCGATTCCCACCCAGGACAAATGTTTGTGTGATGAGCACGATCATTTGTTCTGTGTCTGGGTGTAATTTATCTATAATATGTATGTATTTAGAAATATATAAGTATGTTTATCAGCTGTTTAGTACCCATAACACAAGCTCTTAGCTTAGCTTGGGACTAGATGGCGTCGTGTGAAAAGTTGTGGAATATTTAATATTTTATTTATTTATTCTAGATGGCGTTACTGAGACGTGGAATCAAAGTTTTTCTATGACATGTCCTCACATATCCGCTCTATAGTGTTTTAAATCTCTTTGGGTAATGTCATCTAGCATTATATAGAAATATTGGAGCTGCTACGGGGTGTACTAAACTAGACTAATCGACTTGTGTCCAAGTCACAAGTATCGGATAAAAATTACGTTCGTGATGTCACGTCTAGGTATAGTAAACCCCCCCCCCCTCCCCCTATTTATACCTACTGAATGTCTCTTAGTGTCAGCATATTGGAGTATTCCCGTTCGAGCACCTATGCATTTAGTACCAAAGGTATTCCCATTTCCTATAGGTTAATGCATAGGTGCTCAATAAATAGGTGCTCAAACGGGAATACTCCAGCATATTATCAGATTTGTTGAAATTCCTAAAAATTTACAAGAAAATGGGCGGTCTATTGTTATTGGCACTAGCAGTCCGTAAGAGGTGGTTTCGAAACATCACAACCGTTCACTTCACATTGATAAAAACATTTTTACAAAAAAAAAAAAAACCAACCGAATTCTTAATAAAACACTAACAGGTGAAAAATATCTCCAGTTTCGGAAGTCTGTGCTTTGGTGGTTTTATTTCGTTCATTATTAGCCACCGACTTCCGAAACTGGAGTTATTTTTCAACAATTAGTGTTGTTTTAAGAAGTCGGTTTATTTTTTTTGTACTTAAATAAGTTTTTGTGGTTTTATTTTTAAGGAGACGTGACATTAAAATTTTGATCGCCACATCGGAATAATACTTAGCATACTCGTTGCTCGTGACGACCTTGTTAAAAAATGTCAAAGGTCTGTCTGTTTTAAGCGGCATTTGTAACACTATGGTTTAAATAACGCTCTTTCGAAAGGTTTATTTTTAAAACAAGGGGCTACAAATATGATTAAAACCTTTGACACAAAAAAGAACTTATAAAAAACAAATAAGTAATGAATAGGTACATTCGCTTTTTAAGTTTAATAGGTATTTTAAATATGCTGATCCAAACTTCTCGCTCCCACCGCCCCGGTACCTTCGTCCCGATCTAGGGCCAGCAGGGGTCGTATTATGAAGTATTAATGCCATCATGATTCTAGTCCAAAAAAGAGATGGTGCTATTTGCCATGTACCTATAGCTACGTCTTTCACTCACACCAAAATCATGAGGGTATTCAAGCATCATAATACGACACCAGGGCAGATCGGAAAAAATGTGTATCAGTCATGAAGTACCTACCTAGTAGGTACCTACCTATACTTACTGTAGTAGAAAAGGTAGTTTCTGTACATTCCTATTTTTTATTTTTCTTCTTATTTTTAACCAGTGACGCAAAAAGGGGTATCATTATGTTTTAGGTGTGTATCTGTGTGTTGTCTGTGGCATCGTAGCTTTGAAACGAATCGACCGATTTTGATGCGGTTTTTTTCGTTTTATTTTATGTACTCGGTAGTCCCCTGACGTGAAATGTTTGAAACAGCATATATTTTGGCCTCGTAAAGAATCTGGGGTACGAAATTCACGACTTATTATGCAGTAGGTACTGAGATAAAACAATGAGGTGAGACAGTTACTAATGCATTTCAAGGTGCATTATGTAGAACAGTATTTAATTTACTCGCAACTGCTTGCAATGCTAATGCCTACCTACGATTGTTGACTCCTAATTAGCGTAGAGACTAACCACAGACAAATTATTAGTTCTGCTGAATTTATGTGGTTATTTTCTGACGGAAATGTCGCTAAAACTGTTTGAAGATTGCGACATAACATTCAATCTTATACACTAGTAAAGCTGAATGTCTGTTTTCTTTTTTGTCTGAAAGCACAAATATCTAGAACCATAACCGAGTCGGATTTGAAAACTTGTTTTTGCATTTGATAGACCAATTTATTGGGAAGGTCATAAATATTAATATTACGTTAGAAGCCCTTAGATGTGGGTGAAACCACGGTACACCGCTAGTTTATTATAAAAGGGAAGGACCGTTTAATGGTGTTAGTCAACGAAGGTATTTGAATTGTTCAATATTTATAACGGCAGCGTGCGTACAGTTTATGAACCAAGGTCAGCTGGTGCATTATTCAATACGGTAAAGTACGTAGAAAGGAACCTTTAGGCTCTAAACAGACGGACTGCATTTCAACTTCACTCCGACTGCAAAGGGAAAAGCCCATTTGCTGGGGAAACTTTCGCCAAGCGAAACAAATGATAGGCAGGCATACACACCACACACCAGGGTCACTATTCTACAAGGGTATCCCCTTGTACAATAGTTATTCAAGTCACAAAAGCATCAGTTTCTCCTACAAATTTTAGCGAATTTATGTGCATCTTACCATTGAGCACCCTGGACCGAATGACAGCCAGCAGGCCCATGCGGTAGACCACATGTTCTAATAGGTTGGCTCTGAAACAAACAAAATAACTTTAACTAACAATATCTATCTATAGGTAGGTTATATTATAAAGGGGTAAGAATGTAAGTCTCCGGGGGGTTATTTCAGAAACAAATAAATAATAGATTCCTTCACTAATGGAAAGCTACATTAGTGGGTAGAAGCTTGTGTAATAGCAATGGCAAATCATGGGTAATCATAGACTCTGGCTATCTTCTGTTGTTAATGTCTTCTTGAATGTTACATATTGTGAATCATTAAACCAATATCCAAGTTTTATAGCTTAACACTGTTAGCAGAAGACTTCAACTGGTTGATGAGTTTTCGACCCAAGGTTCCACAGGCCCTCTTATTACAGATGGCTTCAAAAACAGTTTTTTTGGAGAGGGTATCATGCTTTATACCGTATGGTCCTCCCAGGCGAGAACCGCTGAACTGGAAAATTAAACAATATTGCGAGCACGGATGACTGTGGAATTTGATTGACACCAAACTCTCGTCGACTGTCAAGTTTTCGTTTTTGTTTAGACTTTTTACCTGTCAGACCTCGTTCACGTAATCAGCGGGAGTAATAACGGTCGCTAAAATAAGCGACTAGTAGTAATCATAAATAAATAAATAAACCGTTTGACACCATTAACTAATTCATCACACACACTGTCTTTGTCTGTTTGCTTTTGTTATCAACTATCATCATATTGATAAAACATTGCGTTTCGTCTGTATTGATTTTTTGTGTCACCGTGTTATCTAACTCACAATAACAATTAATATAATCTCTTCGTTGTTCGGGCTTTAATGTTTTGTGGCGGAAAAAATCTAAGCTGCGTTATATTATCGATATCATAATATCACGCCTGTCCTTATAAGACAGGGCAGTGGTGTACCTATGTATAAGTATCCGACTTCTAAAAAGGGGGCTTCGTGATTATTGGGCAGATTGGTATGGGTATCTAGACACGCGGGAGGGCGTCAAGCCAGTTGCACATACTGATCAGTTCTGGTTCAGCACATAATTCTGGACCCCTAAGCATTGAAATTTATCGTCGGTTATTTCATAATTCTCACGATATTTTCTGATGGTATTATTGCTTAGAACTGTAAAGAACCATAATAAAACATTTAATAAAAATAATAAAATAAATATAATGTTCAAGAATAGAAAAAAAATGTCATGAAAATAAGAAAAAAATCACAATGTCAAAAGATTGCAAAAACACAAATTAAAAAAAAATCACTATTAAAATTTTCAACGCTGGGGTGTCTAAGATGATGTAGAGAACTCAGACGATGCCTCTCCAATCCTTTATATTATGGTATCGATGAGAGAACCGAAGCTGACTAACTTAAGGTTAATACCTGATTAAGTATGTAAAGTGCTCATGACCAGCGCTATCCGTCTAAATAAACGTACTGACGTACCTATCTTAGTCATTTTTATTGGTAATTTATAAGTAGGATACAACAATTATCATTGTGTTAGAACATGTATGAAGGTTTAAGTTAAGAAAGGGCAATCAAAAGAGGTATGCTATAAGTTTCTCTGCGGGATCAAATCTAAACTGAAGAGATCCGTAACCGACATAGCCGAAGACAGTAGCAGTGGATTTGGCTGTTAGGGTAAATGGGATCTTCACGCAGCGTTGGTAAACTGACGATCTAGTAAGGACCGTGGGAAGTCGATATTTGAGGGAGGCGCAGAACCGATTCTTATGGAAATCTTTGTACGAGGCCTGGTCTAACTTATGTCCAACAGTGAAGGCGAATAAGCTTCATGTTCAATTGTAAACACAAAAATGCCTATTTGTTAATAAATACTTTGGCCAAGTGATGCCCATGGAAGAAACAAATGATAGGCATCAGCAGGATTGACATCACAGATAAAGAAACAATTTCTGTTTTTTACATAGAACTCGGTGGGACTTTTTATTACGAATTTAAATCCCTATGACGGGACTGACCACGGAAATGCTAAACAATGTAATTAATAGATTGTCTTAAACATCAGCTTTTAATTCCGGTGTAGTTTCACATTACAAATTGGTAATAAAAGATAATATTGAAGTTACTAAAGAATTTATTACATGGTCAAAACACTTTGACAGCTTAGGACAACTTGATGTCAACTTTTATTTTTTTTATTTATTGTATAAGTACCTTAATTCTTAACTCGCTAAGTTTTATGTGCTGTCTATGTAGGTACCTATTTCGTTATCGTTTTTTGTTTTTTTTCACTAGGCGTGTTTTCAGCAAGTTGCCAATAAATATTTTAATTGCCACACAAATAAATAAATACCAAGCAGGTATGAACAAATAGCAGGCATCGGTATGTAGATTACGCCAGTGCCGTGTGATCGCTGCTAAGAATAGCTCATCGCTTCCCGTAGTGTCGCAAGTCATAAGTCGCAGCTAAAAGATGGCATGTCATGAAGATGGACAGCATCCATGGATAAATAGCTTTAGAGCGGGACTCGCGAGTTTTTCCGCAAAAAAAAAAACTGTTACAGGTTTTGAGGATAAAATCTATACTTATAATAAATCTTTAGAAGTAAAATTTCTGTACTTACATTGAAAATATCAAAAAAAATAAATAGCAGGGGGTGTTACTAGACCGACACCGAACCCAAAAATGTGATTAAAAATATTTGTCTATCTGTATGTTCAGGTATCACGCAAAAACTACCGTTCGATTACAATGAAACTTGGTATACTTATTTTTTAATATCCTGGGCACCACACTGGGTACTTTTTATCCCGGAAAAGTATATACAATAAAAAACAAACTAACCTTTGCTTATTTAATTATTTATTTATTTAATGTTGACGTCCCACAGCAGGACAAAGGCCTTTTCTTATACAGAGACTGCACGAGCATTGATCATCACGCTTGCTCAAGGCGATTCAAATGTATGTTCATAAAAATTCCAGGTATAAGATCTAAAAAGGTCTAAGGTCTTAAAAAGTACAGACAGTTCGAATGGGAAACTTTGAAAGTTTGGAGTAGCTTGATGTGCTGAAGTTCGTACATTTTGCGAATTGAAAAATTTTAACCACAACCCTATACTTATTTAACCACAACCCTATACTTATTTAACTACAACCTCGAGTGAGAGGTAGACGCCTTAATCTCTGGGCCATCACGAAGAATATAAGGATTCTCATAATTAATATCCTTTATCACCCTAGAACGAGGTAACGAGGTAGAGAAGATCGTGGTACGATGGTCGAAAGCAATACCACTGAGCATGAGGTCCTGGGTAGAATTCCCGGGTCGGGCAACCCGGAGTCTGAATGTGTGCCCGTTTCATGACAATAGACTTGCCTCATATTACATGGGACTTAAACATAACTGGCGAAATGTGTATGTAGCATGTAGTGTTATGTCTCATTTGTCCCCTGGGACTCAGGTTCCCCTCTAAAGAGAATAATTTAATCATACAAGATATTATCCAGAATTACAGGCCGAGGCAAGTTTGACTAGATTGACCTTTACTGAAGTTATCTAATCTATTTAGCAACCACATCGCACCTGATCGTTGTGGTAATCGGTTATACTACTTTGGTAACGTAAAACGAGGTGAATAGACACTCGAGGGTGAATAGAAACAGAGTGCATAAAGTGCGAGTTTGTTTTACGTTAACGCGTTCGACACGTGCATGACGTTCGGCGCTCCGATTGGCCCGCTCCAAGCCTTTAACCAATCAGAGAGTCAAACGCGGTGAACGTTTCGATTGCGTTAGCGTAAAAACAACTCGCACTTAGGGCACAGAACTTTGAGTAGGATTTTTACGCTAGTTTAATATTATTTGATACTATTTTTATCAATTATTTAAAAGCATCAGAGTCATCGTATGTAACAAATAACTTTTAACTTCTGTGCATAGATATGCTGCTCAAAGTTTTGTTTCTGTTCACCTCGTTTTACCGATATTTCGAGTTTGAAAATTGGCCCATTTGACAACTAGGCTAAAGTGAAATAGTGCGCACAGTTAGGTTGAAAGACTGGCCGGCCTCCCGCAGACAGTCGCGAATATTTTATATAAATAATTCTACGAATATAAATTATGTAGATAGGTACAACACGACTACACTTCTTGCCATACATTTCCAGTATAGGCTGAGCTCGAATTTTATAGGTTTTCCTACAGTGTGAGGTCAGTGTATACTGTAAATGTAAGTAGGTATCTGGATATTTAGCCGTGTATGTAGGTATACGCACTTACGCAGCGCAGAATAGTGTCGCACACATCTGCGAAACTCTTTAAAAGATTGATCGTTTAACCAGCACTACACTGCTCGCTGTTGATCGAAGTTAAGCGATTACGATCACGCACTTTGCATCGTGCAAATTTCCAAAATTTTTTTTGGGGCCGGTTGGAAAATATTATGAATGTCCCCGCCCCGGGGCCGGGGGTCTGTCAGACTCTTGCTGACTAAAAACCACCCTGGTCGTCCGTCTCACACCTGCGCCCGAGGTCACAGAAACAGAAGATACTTCCGCAATCCCCGAAACAATTTCAACCAACGTCGACTTCCAAGAGTAGGTAGGTACTTCGCGACGTAACTTCGAGAGTAGTGTAATACACATGATAAACGATCAAAAGCACAAATTCCTCAACTTCAATCACATCGCGGAAATAACTTAATTACAGTAGGTAGTAGGTACAGTAGACAGAACATCGATCGAATCAACTTGACCTTGAGTTGAAATTCCAATAATAGGCGATGCCAGCTTTTACCGGGTTTACTATACTACTGACGAGCGGCCTACCGTACCCCTCAATGACTTTTATACTGTGGTACCCCACAACTAATGTTACCAGATAGCCGGAGAGACCAGCCAGTTTGGCCGTACTGGCCGTACATGTGGGTAAACCCCAATAATACAGACGCCCAGGGTTTAGTGTCTCAGTTATACTTACGACAATTTTTTTAAATGTAAAATCAAGCTTTTTTTATGCCGTATTACCATTAAAAAGATTACGTTTTCTTAAAAAGCCGGACACCGTTTAATTTCAGGACACGCAATCGCCTTACTATGTCTGGCTTTATCCGGACGCCTGGCAACTCTACCCACAGCAGTGTATTTTAGCTTTTAGTCAGAGTTTACCATACTACTGACGTACAGCCTACTGTACCCCACAACAGTGTATTAGTTGCACAACTTGCATCGTTATAGAAGCGATCAATACTCGCCAATTATCGGCTCGATAGGGGAGGGCGCGTCTCCTCCCCTGGAACGGTTGTTAGAGGTCGTCGTCGCTCAGATTATGAGTAATTGAAATTGCGTTTCGTTAGAATATAGGCTGAAACTGATTGCATTCGCGTGAAAAAATTAAAATCGATGCAGTATAGGTTTTCCTGTCGGAATAGTCGTTGGATTACTTTTTGCCAATTGGATAACTCTTTGATATGAACCGGAATATGTACTTATAGTTCAAATTTTCAAAAAGTGTGTAGGTATTTTTATTGTCATTCTGACAACATCGTAGATCAGATCTGCCTTGCCTTTATTCAACAATGTTGGGGGCAGCTTAGACTTTAACCAGATGTCACTAAATACCAGTGTTTTACATAGAGCGATTGCCTGCCTTTGGTCAAACTGGTTGTCAGACTTTCGGGCGTCTGCTTTACCCGTAACTCAAGAACCGTAAAATAAGCAATTCGAGATGGAACTAATTATACAAGAGCAGGACACATGACGAGAGACAGTTAGTTAAAATGGACAAAAATTATAACAGAGTAGCATCCACACGATGGCAAAAGGAAAAGGGGAAGAAATGGATAGACCACATAATAAAAATTGGAGGCGCTACCTGCACGCGTAGCATGATCACCGAAGAAACGGTCTTTGTCGTGTCTCGGAAGAAAAGAAATTAAGTGTTCATGCTACGCAGGCAGGTGTATTGAAAGAAATTTGACAGATTGAGGTTCCTGTCTATATAATCTGTCACTTTGCCGATTCGTCTGTAGACAAAGGCCGTTTCTTCGGTGTTCAATGTGTTCATGCTACGCATGCTGGTCTAGAAAAGCTAGAGATAGAAATGAGTGGAAACACCTGGATGTGGCCTATGTGTCACAGGACACGCTGATCACTAAACCGGAAAACTCGATGTGTTAGACTTAAGTTTTTTTTATACTATAAGATTTTATGTACCTACCTGTTTTTCAGTTCAATTACTTATACAATGTTTATTTCGGCATTTTGTTACTTGAAATGGTATGGAATCCCATATTAAATTGCAAAGATTGCAAATGCAATTGCAAAAGATAAATCCAACCCGATTCACAGTAGGTACTTACCTAGTTTTAAGCACTTGGTTCGTTCAATGTTAGCTGTAAAAAGCATTACTCGTTGCCGTAAGCTCATTCAAGCGTACTGCTCGTGCGTATACACTCATAAATTAGTGAGATAACATCTCCAATAAGTAATCAATTAGCCTAACAAATGATATTTCATTAAGTATATTACTAAACTACCTACCTACCTGTAATACAGTCAGCGTCATAAATATCTGGGCGAATTGACAACTGTTTAATTAAACTAAAGAGATTTCATAACAATGTAACATGTCATTTATGACCAAAGAGATTTAAAATACTATAGAGCGGTCAGCGACATAATGGCGAAATGTGGGTGTACTACCAGGTACACCTCTGCCTAGCCCTTCGGGGATTACAGGCGTGACGATATGTGTAGAGCGGTCAGGTCAAGGAAATGTCATAGAATACCTGTAATCCCATGTCTCAGTAACGCCATCTAGAAAAATATAGCAATATTGGAGCGGCTGCGGAGCGTACTAAATTATTCTCATACACTTGTGTCCAGTAGGACACAATGAAAAATTTTGTTCGTGATGTCGAGTCTATAGTATATCTATTTAATGTATTTGAACCAAACTGATCTCAACAACGAAGAAAATTAAATTGTATGTCAATTGTATAAAGTTCTAGTCAGAATGACATTTGTGTCTTCATTCTTAAATATTCCTTTTGTCATTGAGTCAATATTTATTTTCATAGGTACAGACGCCAGCACATCAAGTCAAACAGCATAAGGTTCATATTCAATTGGGAAACTTTATGGCAAACAGAATAAGGTTCATATTCAATTGGGAAAATTTGACACATTGGAGTAACTGTACCTAGTTGTTAAGATCGTTCGGACAGTCTGCACAGCTATTGCAGAACTCTGTTCATAGTGATGAACACTAGGCAAGGTGTTCAACGATTAACTGTCAAACAGCTGGTTTCGTTTTGGCTATCATCGTCAGTGTGTATCTAGGATGCCGTTATGCGCACTCCTAGAGATGTGACAAAGCGCACAGTACCCTGTCCGATACGTATCTTTAATTCATTAAACCCCACGGGGACACCGGTATCCACGCTTTCATTGTCTTTCTATTGTGTCTCTAACTAATTGACACGATTGAAATGTTCCACTTAAAGTGCAATACCAATTTTTTGGTAAATTCTCAGTTAACATCAAAGTTCGGTGTGCAATGAAATGATAGCCAATCATAGCCTTGCTGTTCCTCCCGATATAACTGACGCTGACTGTACGTCTGCACCTTCCTATATCTAGCCCATTAGAGTAATCTACACCATAACAACTACATACACTAACGTATGGAAGTGAATGTTGGGCGTGGCAAAAGAGACATGAAAGTAGAATAAATGCTGTAGAAATGCGTTCCTTGCGAAGTATGTGTTGTGTAACAATGAATGACAGATTGAGGAATGATGCGATAAAGCAACGTTGTGGTTTAAAAGAAGATGGAGTAACAAAAATTGAAAAGAGTATGCTTAGAAGGTTTGGTCACGTTGAAAGGATGGATGAAAGACGACTAACGAAAGGTATTTACAAGGCAGATGTAAGTGGGACAGCCGGAAGAGGACGCCCTAGAAGGACATACATAGACCTTATTGGTGAGGTTCTTCAGAAAGGTCAGGTGCGTAGTACTCGCAACCGGCGTGTGTGTATGACAACATGTTTGAATGTAAACGAAGCAAAAGAAGTATGTAAGAATCGTAGCATATGGCGCTCTGTAGTTTCTGCCTACCCCCATGGGAAAAAGGAGTGAGTTTAAGTATGTATGTATGTATGTATGTAACAACTGCTTATAAAGTATGACGATAAGCATTTAACAATTAATGGCTAATTATGCACCCCAATTGCGTTAACACACTTTCTATTACACAATAAAACGATTTTGAAGAAAATTCTTGTCCATTGCATTTCGATTTAAATCAAATCCAGACTGCGGGCTGCTACTGAGTGAACAGAAAGACAAACCCAATAAAACTTGATCCGACCCGAGAATCGAACCCTTCATACTTAGCGGCACTTGCGACCTAGACTTACGAGGCATTTGTAGAATTGTCTGTATGACGCAACTATCCCTCGTACCTATTAGGTAAGAATACCATTGTTATGGCATATGATTATTAATAAAGACTTTTTCCTCCAATTAACATTGTATTAGTAAGAATTTGATATTGTTCCGCTTGTTAAGTAATGGCTCATTAGCATAACTAGGCATGCTAAACTTGTTGGCCGAGGTTAGTAATTGAAAACTTTGTTTTCTTTTTACTTTTAAATAAGCAGGTTTGTACCGTTTTTAAGGATTATAGAAATGTTGCAGGCTTTACTTTCATGATGTTCCCTATTTTTTCACACACAAAGGTCCACTTCAGGACTGGAATTGTAAGTAAAATGTACAGACGCCAGCACATCAAGTTACCCCAATGTGTCAAATTTCTTTGAACGTTTTTCAACTTTACGTCAAACAGTATAAAGTTCGTATTCAATTGGGAAAATTTGACACATTTGGGTAACTTGATGTGCTGGCATAATCTTGGAAGAACAAAATTCACCTTAATATCATAAAAAAACCTGTATTTCCCTATCATAAGCTCATCATCATAAATCATCATTCTACACTAAAATCAAGAATTCAGAAGCATCACAGAATCAAATACACAAAACTATAAAAAACTCATTACAATGTTATCATTCCAATACAAAACAAAATGTTATTCTATGAAATCATATAGTTATAATAAACTGGCAGTGTTTTGATAACAAATAATAAAGTCAATACATCTTATAAGTGTTTGGCAACCCGCCAAAAGTAATATGTTGGAAAAGGTACGGGATCAAAGTGGGATTTTTATTATTTTAGGTATTTGCATTGCTGAATTTGTTTGTGCAATCTGGTGTATGTTAACCTGGATATAAATACATTTCTATTTTGCACACATGACATGCAAATTGTTCTAGAGTATGGCCGTGTCTCTGGGTCAGGTTAAAGTTAGGTCTTTTAAATAGAATCGCTCTATGGAAACAATGATGGTGCGCTGATGATGTAGGTACAGGTGCTGGAAAATCAAGCTATCTCAAACTGAACCTGCATGTTTTATTGCGTTACATAAAAGTAAATCCAAAACTAGAGGACACATATTTTTTTGGTTTTTCGAAATTATGTACAGACGCCAGCACATCAAGTTACCCCAATGTGTCAAATTTCTTTGATTGTTTTTCAACTTTATGTCGAACAAAATAAGATTCATATTCAATTGGGATAATTTGACACATTGGGGTAACTTGATGTGCTGGCGTCTGTACTTTTCATTCATAATTTTAACTTTGAAATACGGTGTATACTAAAAAGACGTAAGCTCCAAATGACGTCATTCACACGGTGGAATACCAATACAAAGTAGGTATGTTTTACTGTGATACGTAAAAAAAAACAGTTACTTAGATGTCACAGTCATTTAGCAGTTGTCAATGTCATACATTGACATGTCTTGTTTGACATTAGATATGTCTTGTTTGACATTAGATATGTCTTGTTTGACATTAGATATGTCTTGTTTGACATTAGATATGTCTTGTTTGACATTAGACATTTGTCTTGTTTGACATTAGATTATGTCTTGTTTGTCATTAGATATGGCTAGTTTGACATTATGGTATTCATCTTAAAATATAGCTTGCTTATGCAAAGGTAACTACTTCATTTCACCGTATAAGTGACGTGCGTGACATCGCATGTTTTTTGGATTTAATTTTTTTCTCAGACACTAAGCAATAAAAAAATTTAAAAAAAATATATTTGAACTCAGCATACAAAAATGAAGTAACGGTATTTTTGTTTTAGGGTCATGTCATTTTGAAATGGTGTCATGACTGCCTCGTTGGTCTAGTGGCCGCAAGCGCTACTGCTGTTCATGAGGTCTCGGGTTCGATCCCCGGGTCGGGCAAAGTGTTCTTGAGTTTTTCAATCTGCGATTACTCAGAGCAGCCCGGAGTCTGGATTAGTGCCCGATTGATGGCAATAGGCTCGCCCCCTATTACATGGGACTTAAACATAATGGCGAAATGTGGGTGTACTACCAGGTACACCTCTGCCTAGCCCTTCGGGGATTACAGGCGTGACGATATGTATGTATGTTACAAAACTGTTTTTCTTTAGTACCTATCATCTGCCTAGCCTTTTCCCAACTAACTATGTTGGGGTCGGCTTCCAGTTTAATAACAGTGTTTTACATGGAGCGACTGCCTGTCAGACCTCCACAACCCAGTAACCGGGTAACATGATAACCCTTGGTTAAACTGGTTGTCAGACTTTCAGGCTTCTGACTACAAGTAACAACTGTCAAAGATCTACAAATGACAGCCGGGACCAACGGCTTAACATGCTTTCCGAGGCACGGAGGAGTCTTGCTATGTTATTAATGGTCATCCACGGACTGACCTCGTCAAGCGTGCTTAACCTCCGATCGACCCATCCGGCTGTTATAATTTAGCCAAAAGCTCCTTCGTAGTACCTATTTGGAAGGAAAATACAATACAATTGTGCTTACAAGAAATAAAAGCTGTTATAGTTCCCCTAGTTTGTATTACATTTGGTGAGAATGGGCACACATACTTAATTATAGTTTAGCTTACAACAATGCAGGGTTTGAACTATTGACCTCTTTAATTGATTGTGACAGCCATGGTGGTATAATTCACATAGTTAAGCCCTGTATTCATGGTAAACATTTGTTTAGCAACAAAGTTGAATCATCGTGTTGTGAACAACACACAATGTTGCTAGCAACATGTTGACAGCAACTCCGCAACACGTTGATTCAACTTTGTTGCTAAACAAATGTTTACCATGAATACAGGGCTTTAAGCCATGAAATAGCATAAAATGTGTACAAAAAATATTGTTACATGTTCCTTCCTCTAAAATATTTATATTTGTGAAAGAAATTATTTCTTTTAAACCATTTAAATTTTTCCTTCCTTTGAAATACCTATTAATTTGGTGAATGAAACTAGTATCCAATTGCAAAGTAAATTTAATTTACTAGTTACCTAAGGCAATAAATTTTTTGGTAATTATTGCTACTAAATCTCTTTCAAGTATTTGGTAAACCATAGCACTGAAACTAGAGCAATAAAATGTGTAAAATATTGCAGTTATTTAACTCAACGGCTGCTTTTCTTGCTAGCCTTGAAACTTTCAAATATTACATTCCTTACAGTTGCAATACTTTTTAAATGATACAATGGCTAAATGTTAGTCAATAATATAATTATGTTATTATTGAACTAGGTAGTTTCTGCTTGCGAGTTTGTCCATGTGGATGTCAACTATAACATAAATTATCCTTTGGTATTAGAGAACGAATTTTCTGAATTGGGTGAGTAGTTTCGGAGTTTACCTCCAACATCCAAACTTATTAACTTTACAATATTACTTAAAAGAAATATTAAGTACCTAAAAGGTATTAGTTGTCATAATAAAACATTATTTATTTATGAAATTGTTTAAGTAATAAGCCACTTTTTTATTTATTCCAGTTACTTTAGAACCAAGTAGGTATTGTATGATTTAAAAATTTTAATCAAGAATGAAAGTTTGAATAAGACTTTAATCTTGCAAACCGGAAGGGGTCAATTATGTCAAACAACAGAAGTATATGATTACGGTTATGACCTGTGAACTCTTATGAGAAGATGTAAGTATTCATAAGATATGAATAAAGTCTACAACGGAGCTAACTGAAATTTTAACACCAGCGAGTAGGGATGCCAGGTGTCGGACAATCTAGTTTTCTTTATAGGTACTTGTCTGGTCACAAAATTCTTGGTAAACTGGACAGTAGAAGTCCAGTACACAAGAACATTTTTCTATTAAGAAATCAAAAAAATTAAAAACATGTACTGCTTTTTCTTTGAACACATCTGGCATCCCTACCAGTGAATGAGAAATATTTTTGATATGACCCCCCACTGAGGGACTCGTCATTCTATAAATAGTTGTGATTTTTTTAACAGACCTTACTTAGTTATTATTGACTTATTAATACTTACAAGGTCTCTCGCAATACTTATTTACCTTAAAATCATTGAGTGATGTATTGTGCACTGTGTCTCCATTCTAAGGCACAGTGAATCACAATCTATCTTATTGTTTTGCCTATATATTACTAAGAGTCATTGACCATAATTGCAGGCAGCCGTGTCAGCGACTTCCCGTTACGAATTCGTTAGTAAACGATATTTCAGATGACTCACAATGTGTTACTATTACTTGTATTATGTCCCTATGCGACGATGCTTACGTGACAAACTAGAAGCGCATGAGAGAAAGGTGTAGCGGAAATATGTTTACTTTGTTATTCTGTGACCTCAGTTGGTAAATAAACAGAAGAAAAATAAAAAAAATATTCGAAAATTTTTACTCACTTTGTGCGGAATCCGGCTGTCCCATATTCAATGAAAACATCAGTCGTTTTTGGATGCATTTCTCTTGCGAACGCGTACACTACCCGTAAGCTACTTGGCGGCATTGTGCTGATACGCGTTAATATAATACAATCACCTGATATTCGTCAAAGGTATGTCTTCATACCATTCCCGCTCTGAAAACCAGTTACAACTTTCAACAAAATCTTTGACGTGATGACGTCGCGGCGAACGACGTACTTATTCTAAGCGTCAATCTTGCTTGACAATCATGATACGTTCAAATAGTAACCTACTGACTAAAAAAGTACAGAGCTAAACTGTCATGTCGCTAGGTGCACAATATAAAATAGATGAATGATTACGACTCTCATAAATAAAAATATTACTTTGGAATTTAGTAGCCTAATACATTGAGAATTGTCTCTCTGACGGTCGAACGACTGTTCTACTGTCAAACTTATTTTAGTGAACAAGCGGACTAAAAATTTTCGCTTTGTCACGCTAGATGGCAGAGCTTTTTTCCTTCTTAGTTTAGCTACTCAATACAAGATGGCGCACAATGTGTAATTGCTAACAAATATATTTTTGAAATATCCAAAATATTTTTACTGTTTTATGGTAGAGTCTGGGGTAATAATTTTTAAGTAATAATTTGCTTAAAAATTATTACCTCTCTCCTAACACGTCTTAATATAACTGTTCGTCACTCTGTAAATGGTTTGTATATTTATGTATTTATTTTGTTTATTTTTTCTCTTGATAATTATACTTATTATATTATATGTCTATTCAAATAGTCTTGTATGGTATATATTTATGTAAATAGTACACCACTCACAGCCTACTCATCTTTTCTCCTCCACTATCAAGTCCATCCAAAGGTTGTCTGTAAGAGATCGCTTTTATAGCGATAAGGCCGCCCATTGTATCACCGCTTGTAGCCCTTAAAATTATAATTTGTAAGTTTTAATGGTGCACAATAAAGAGTATTCTATTCTATTCTACTCCTACTAATCCAATGAACTTTTAAATATTACTTACATGATAAGGACTCCTAATCAAAGCAAAATTGGTCACTACTTTCAAAGTCACATGCGACTTTGAAAGTAGTGACCATTCTTTCTTTGATTTCTTTTCTTAGAGGATCTTCTCCAAATCTCCACCCATCCACAGACCAACCTTGTCAAGCGTAGCTAAACCTTCAATCGACCCGTAAAGCTCTTACCTAATAAATAATTTAGCCACAAGCTAACGCTTATCTTCTTGTCATCATTTGCTAGGCTTTTTGCTACTATGTAGGAGTTGGCTTCCAGTTTAACCGGATGCAGCTGAATACCAGTGTTTTAGGTATATGGAGCAACTGCCTTTCAGACCTCCACAACCCAGTAACTGGGTAACATGATAGCCCTCATGGTGAAACTAGTTGCCAGACTTTCGGGCTTCTGACTACAAGTAACGACTGTCAAAGATCTACAAATGACAGCCGGGACCAACGGCTTAACGTGCTTTCCGAGGCAGGGAGGAGTCTTGGTATGTAATAAATGGTCACCCATCTACGTACCGACCTCGTCAAACGTAGCTTAACCTTCGATCGACCCATGCGGCTGTTATAATTTAGCCACAAGCTCCTCATCGCCTAATCGCTTATCTTCTTGTATTTGCTCTAAATCATACACAAAAATACCCACATCAGCAACTAACGCACAACACAGTCTTAACGATTCTCGTAACTAAAACAACACTACTACCAGTTAATTAAGCAAACTACTTACGAAAAGAAGCGGTCCCCACCTAATTAATATCTATTTATGAATGACAGTAACACATGCGTGTATTTAGAGCTAAATTAAAACAACAAACGAGCGGCCATTATTGCGAGGGGTGCCATGATGAGTGGGAAGATGGGATAACATTTGTGTCAACCGTTTAATCTTAAGCTGGGGGTCTTTAATTCCTCATCATTACCGTAGTTATCTATTAGCCAAATGACTTTACACATAGACCTCCCCCAAGGATCTCCACAACGACCATATTTGTTCATAGTGATGATCACAGGGCTAAGTGTTCAACGACAAAAAAAAAGTTAAGTAAATGATGATCATCATGAATCTTTTTGATATAACCAGTGGGACTAGCTAAGTCAATCTATGCTCAGCTGGGCGATAGAGGTAAAGTCACCTCCTGAAATCTTGAGTGTGACCATCAGTGCCATTCTGTAAAAATCTAGGTGAAGTGAGCTCTCCCCCAATACTAGGCTTGAGAGTTCACTTCACGCAAGTTTTAACGGAGAGATTTTTACAGAATCGATCGGTAGTAGCTACTCTTAGCTTTTTTTTCCCTCTTTGGCAACTGAGCCGATGTCGACTATTCTGCAAGCGTCACGTATTGACGGCAGATGGTTGTATTGAGCCTTCGAACTTTGCACTTTGTGGTAGGTGTTAGTGGCTGGAAAGACAAGACAATTATTTTTGTTACTTAACTTTTTTTTTTAAATAAACCTTCATATTAATAGTATTACATTACTCTTAGCTTTATATTGCAAGTGCACTGTTACTTGATAACTAACGTCACACAGCATTAGATGTATCAAGTAATGCTTTTAAAGTGAATGAACCTTTTAGCGCATCCGAGAGACATGATATTTTTGTTGAAAGTCAAAAATCCTTTATTGCGTTGGGCATTTTTGAGATTGGATAAACTATTGATCTCACGACTTTGATTTACCGTAACTGACACCTTTGTGAATAGTAAAACGTTATAAACAATGTATTGCAATTTTCGTATTTAAAATAATTTATGCATTATTTTGATGTACAGACGCCAGCACATCAAGTTACCCCAATGTGTCAAATATCTTTGATCGTTTTTGAACTTTATATTAAACAAAATAAGGTTCGTATTCAATTAGGAAAATTAGACACATTGGGGTAAATTGATGTGCAGGCGTCTGTACCTACAATAGCGCATTATATAAAGATTGTAAAGTAATTTTTCATAGCAGTAGTTATAATATGGGTAAGAAACACTTCATTTTAAAGTTGGTTTTCCTGTTCAATATAATATTTACTAGACGATTCTAAAATACACACGTAATTTTTATTTGAATTTATCTGTGGCCGATAATTAATGTTATTCATTCTTCTTCCTTAATCCTTGATCCCGGTAGGTCTATCCCTCTATGTATGAGTACAAATATTTGACATTATTTTTATTTTATTTTGTATGGATTCCTTGTATTAGCTTCATTTCAAACCATGCTAAAAAGTGATGTCCCGTCACTGCACTCCAGTTTGGTCACCACAGTAATTACGGCGCGGTCACGGTGCGCCCGCGCCGCCTCGTCGCTACACCCGCTGTAATTAATCGTGCAATTTTCAGCTAATGAGATTCATGTAAGGACGAGCTTCAGTTTTTGACTTTGTTCGTTCGATATTTAGACATGTTTAATTTGTCTTCCTGAGTAGGTAGGTAGGTACCTATAATATGAGCTTTGAAGAAGTCAAATCTGTTCGCAGTTGGGCGTAGATAACCATTCAGAGTAGGTACTTTCTACTTTATAAACGAATGTTTTTTTTTTACTTCGGACCCAAAAAGATCCAAAGACTTTTATTGTTGCACTCAGAGAGCTTTAATGATTACTTAGGCCATCACTTAGTAAAGGTTTTGAGAGTTTTGTCATACAAAAGTACTCGTATGTCAAATCATTACAAGTGATGGCTTAAGTAATCATTAAATATCTCTGAGTGCCGCAGTTAGTAACCTAATTCTATACCTACTTAATATTATTGCATTGAATAGGCTCCGAAACTACTGGACCGATTTGAAAAATTCTTTCACCGCTGGATGGAAAGCTACACTATCCCCGGGTGACATAGGCTTTTTATCCCTGTATTCCCACGGGAACAGGAACTGCGCGGGTAAAAACACTAGATAATGAATATGTTATATAACACTAGTGTGTTATATAACATATTCATTATCTAGTGTTTTTACCAAAAATACCCTCTGCACAAGAAAAACTACAATTGAAGAGCTATAACTCTACGCTACTGTTCTTAGGATTCTTAGGATGCTGTTGCGACTATCTTTTACTTTCCTGAGTAAAGACACTGTTTTTTTTTTATATATTCACGATTTGGTTGTCGCCAGAGTAGATATTGGTCTTGCAGACAACCAGTCTGTAAAACTTATAAAAGTTGACAATGGAAAGGCCCAACTAGATAAGGAATGGAAATTTTCAACAGGTTTTTTCTAACATAGAATTGCAAGAACCAAATTAGCACCTAAACAATTTTAAATCAACACTCCAATCTGTCCAAACTACCTACCTACGCTCATTCGTATGTCAATCGTCACCGCATGCAGGCTATGCGTCTAATTAACTCTAATGACTAATTAGAACCGAGTCAAACGCGCGTTTCAATTGAACACATCTGATATGTAAAGTGCTCTCGATATGTTAGTGGGCTAGTAATTGGTTCAGACAGCTTCCTCATGCTGTGTACTGCCATAGAACATGGAGACCAATAAACAGGGCTGTAGGCTATCTTTACATTGTCAGTAACTAACTGGCGTCTAGTTGCACACCGAACTTTCATGACTCCAGTCCAGTCCAGTACACAAAAAAAATAACAAAAAAATAAATAAATATTCCACAACTTTTCACACAACGCCATTTAGTCCCAAGCTAAGCTTAGAGCTAAAAAAATTACCAAATATTGCACTTTAATTCATTTAACCCCAAGAGGACACCGGTGTCTGCGCTGTCATTGTCTTTCTATTGTGTCTCTAATTGACACGATTGAAAGCTCAACAAGTTACATCGTCACATCTCTGCGAGTGCGCACATGGCGTCATCCTAGTTAGACACTCATGATAGCATAATAGGTATAGATATTGATCGTTGAACACTTTGCCGGCGATACTCAATAGTTCTGCAGGAACCACTGTTACAAATATCAGTGGCACCCAGTTCAGATCTGAGCGTTTGGGACACGGCGCCACCAAAAAATATCAAATCGTTCCTACGCGTCAAAGTCAAAGTATTAAAAACAAAAGAAGAAAAGAAAAGTGATATGTCAAATTGACAAATCACTTGAAAATAGTAAAATTAAAATACTCTCTCAGAAAAGAAGATTCGCTTATCTATCCTCTCGTCGGGTATCTTCAGAACATGCCCAGACCAGCGCAGCTCATCAGGTGGGTAGGGTAGGTATTTCACAGACATTAGCCTTTCGTAGAATATCCGTGCTTCTAACCCGTTCGAACCATTTGATGTGTAAGACATCGCGGAGTTACTTTATGATGGAATCTGTCCAATGCGCGTAGGGGTCTCCTTTAGGTACACACAGAATATCTCCGAGGATCACAGGATGTCCACATTGACCTTCATTTGCAATTTGGTGATTATGATACCTGTACCTACCTACCGATGATTATTTTGTATCTTTCTCCTAGATATATTTTATGTAAAAATCTAAAATCTAGTAAATAAATTTGGTAAACTACTTGCAGATTCGTCCATTTTTAATTGCAAGCATTTTTTATGACTTTCGTATTAACTACCGACGCAATTATGGGTAGGTAGCTATCTGGATCGACGAACAGCCACATTACCATATAAAGTACCGACCAACCATGCCAGTTACTAAAACGAGCTCAAAGGAAAATCGGTAGCCAACTATCTCATTAGTCCCCATAATCTAGACCAATCTAAACCTTCTAACTGTACGAGATCTAGTCAGACGACTAAAAACAATTATGGCAGCTGTACGATTAGTCGTGCGTGTGATTATCGTAAGGATAATTACACTGGTGACAATCTTATGGGTATAAATCAGACTACGTAGTGACGTGGTCAAGCAAGGTTGGTTTTTAGTATTTGGGTATGGTCGGCCAGGAAGAATTGGGTCGTTTTTGTTGTGTCTTTCTTCTCGGTTGCTGGTTCATTTTTGAGGGAGTAATTTCGTGAATAAGTAGAGATAATTCAACTCTAATAGAGTCATCGGAATTTTCTCCCAAGCAAAGATGCGTTTCATAAACAACTTGAATAGAAAGTGTCACTATCTATTGTCCTATCAATAATTCGTTATACATAGTAGTCCTAATAACCTTTGGTTTGTCACTAGTCATCATGTGCCTAGCCTTTTCCCAACTATTTTGGGGTCGGCTTCCAGTTTAACCGGGTACCAGTCTTCGGGCTTTTGAGTACCCGTAATGACTATCAAAGATCTAATAAATGACTCTTGATGAGTAATGAACGGTGACTCACCCACAGAGCGACCTCGTCAATCTTAGCTTAACCTTCGATTGACTAAACAAACAAGTTCAAGCTGTTTGGTCACCAAAATAAAAAAAAAAGTTATGAGTACCAGTGTTCCAACGGTAGTGATCACACAAAAATGAAACATTGGTGAGAGAAGACAGTGACAGGGTCGGTGCAGCAGTTTAAATGTCACAGAAAATAATAGAAAATAAAAGTAAAAACAGTTAGAAATAAAAACAAAAATAATAATTAAAAAAAAAACAAAGATAGAGGGAACATTACGGAAGTAGGTTTAAAATAATGTGAGTGTCTGTTTAAAGGTGTGTATGTGAATAGCTATTAGAAAAGAGATTAAAAATCCTGTATGTGTTCGAGTGAGCGTCTAAGAGGTAATTTTGAGTAATTTACTATTAAACCTAAAAACCAGTAAGGTACTTAAACTCATCATTCAACACGACAAAGCAACTGATGCATTTTTATCCGTCATCAGTCCCTTTGGCTCAAGATCACAGACAAACGGACAGACAAGTAATATTTCATCGTTATCTACATCGTTTCCAGTTAGTGCTAATACTGAGCGGTAATTAACTACCCCCCCCCCCTCTTTCCCTCCCACATATGTCGTTTAACCCAGTCTGCTAATGACTAGCTTGGTACAAACAAGATCATTGATTATTGAAATTAATCGTTAGTGAAACTTGCTGATAAACATTACACATTGTGAAAAATTGCTGGTTTGGTGTTAAAAATGCAAATTGGGTAGGCATTGGTTACGCTGTGTGACGTCAGAGCGGTTATTATTAGTAATTAATGGTCATTAAGTAAGCCGGTAGTGATGGTGTATTGTTTTTGGAAAGAAAGTTCCTTATCGCGCGTTGTGAAAGGGGGCTAGACGGAAAAAATTCTTACGAAAAGTTGTCACGACACTTTTTGCTATAGTAAGCTATTGTAAGCTGTGCGGCGTCGCATGTTCGCAGGGAGAGGGAGAGGGAGAGGGAGAGGGAGAGGAGAGGGGGAGAGAGAGGGGGAGGGGGAGAGAGAGAGAAGATTGAATAGTTCACTAATCAATCGAAGGGAACTTCGTTCCATCCGGGTGTCCCTTGACACCTCTCAAGTTTTTTATTTATAACATTAGGCTGTTATTGTCCTACTGCAGCGCAAAGGCATGTAGGTAATGCAGAGAAGGCACGAGCATAAATCACCACCGTTTGATCGGGTTGGTAATTACCTATTTCAATGGGCTACTTGACAAAAATAGTTTTTAGTCCCTCATCTAGATTACAAGAAAATATTCAACTCATATTTTTTCTTTTTTCACGTAGGTAATCAAAAAATACCGGCGATACATCGAGTCAAAATGTCGCATGACGTCACTAGCCAGTTCAGGTTACACTAGATAATGACGTTACAGGTCCCCCTCTCGCTTAATCTAAGCAGTTTTCCATCAATATGAGAAAAGGAAAAATACGTGTCGAATATTTTCTTGTAATCTAGATGAGGTGCTTAAAACTAAAACTTTACTTTATTATTAGTATAGATAAGCCTAGGTGTCCTCTTGGTTTTCCTTCACCGATATCATTATGTCTTAATTAAACTAACGAACACACTTCTTACCTTTTTTGGTACGTTTCATCAGCAGGAATATTGACTATCTTAACATTGCCAGGCTAACTGGCATCCAGTGACACACCGAATTTTGATGGCAACTGAGAATTTACAAAAAAAATAGTTTTGCACTATAAGGACGCGTTTACAAATCTGACCAAAATGAACAGTTTTTCGGTACATTTTGCGGCAGAACTAAACTAAACTGAATCTAAATAATAATCACCACAGACAGATTACTCCTTCATCTCCAAAAGGTCGCAATTTTTTATTGTAAAATCTAGGTAAATAATATTGTAAAAAATCATTTCCGGTACCTCTTCACACAAAATTGTCGATTTCGTTTTGAGTTTAGGAACATTTTTCTTCTATTTAATAACAGTAAGTAATGTGTTTATTTAAAAATATTTTATGTAAGGAGACTTGATCAACTCAAAAAAGTGGCAGAAAGAACTACCAAAATAATCCAATTAATCCCAGAAAAAAAATCAAAACGATTTTAGTTTTTTCAACAAATTTTGCTAAATTGCGTGAACCTTAATGACTTGAAGCTAAGGGATATTTTACTGATCACTGTCATGAGTTATTGCACAAAAGTTTGAAACCAAAAATATTAGTTTGCACTCGGCCACCGTCGTGTGTGTCGCTTGCAAGCAGCAACTCCTGTTGATTAAGATCGTTATACGAATACAAAATACACAAACCAAATTTGATACTTTACGTGTTTTGTGCGCTATAAGACCCAATACCTAGAATTGAAGCGCGTCATTTCGTAGATACGTCCTTAAGTTACGTTGAGTATCAGACGGGGTATTGTCAATGCGCTTTGTCCCATCTCTGCGAGTGCGCATAACGTCATCCTAGATACACGCTGATGATGGCCAATACGAAACTAGCTGTTTGACAGTTACTCTTTGCCCAGTGATGATTACTATGAACTGTCATCGGAGCAATTTATAGCCCTGCTGTACTCCATTTAACACATTAATCAGATCGATCGTCTAAGTTCGTGAATCAATTCGGTTCGATCGATTGACCCATGCACAAGCCCTATACTCCATCCGATTAGGTAATTAACAAAAGGTAAACCATTTTGACATGTATTTTTAGTTAATAACACAGTTTAAAAATAAAATTCAGCTGAAAACAAATTTAGATACAACAAAAACGATTACATGTTCAATTAAAAAATTTGTTTATACAGTAGTTGTATTTAATTAATAAGCGTTTAGGTAAAAAGACTTGTCAATATTGTTTACCTTTAGTTAACTACCTACTCGGATGGAGTATAGTTCCTAGATGTTTGCTAATAATCCTTCAATATTGTTAGATACACTTCTACATCGGAAGAATGTAGGTACCAGAGGTTAACTCCCTTGATTCCTTCACAATAATTGAGCAACAAAAACTCTAAATAAACGATATCTCTTTCTGTTTCTTATTTCCTGGTATGCAAGGCATGCCACCCACGAGTACGTTAATACATATCTAATTAAATTAGGCATCTTTGACCACTTAAGTGCACATGGCAATAAAACATTATATTCGTAACTCGTAAGGGTTCCTTAAGAGTGATGAAAAAACGCAGTCTATTGTATTTGGGGTCTTGGTTTTTTAGAAACAAGAGCTTTTTCAAGTTTGACATGATCATAAAATTAATATCGCATCGAATTTACATAATTAGGGTGCTATGACGTCATAGAAGTGGAAAAAGTATATTGCTGCCGCTTCTTTTGTTTGTAAGTTAAACTTAATTAAGGCTATTTTAATCTACTTAAATACATACATAACATCACGCCTGTCTTCATCGAGGGGTTCGGCAGAGGCACATCAACATTTCACCAGTTATGTTTAAGTTCCATGTAATAAAAGGCAAACCCATTGCCATCAACGGGGCATGAATCCAACCTCACGGATGTTACTGAGAAAATCTAAATGAAAAAATCCAATAACACTTTGTTCGACTTTAGAATCGAACCCCTTAGTTACAATTATGACCACAAGACCAACGAAACAGTTCCATCCTTTTCTTTCTGATAAAGCAAGAAAGGGATCGACAAATAAGCCATCAACTTTAGTTGAACTTAATGATGAAGAATTGAACGTTTCCGCGTGAAGGTGTTTCATCATCCTCATTTTCATTTCAACCGAAAGACGTCCAATACTGGACATAGGCTTCCCCCAAGTGTCACCACAACGACCGGTCCTGTGTTTTTCACATCCATCGATTCCCGCGACTCTCACCAAGTCGTCGGTCCACCTGAAAGGTTTTTGATACTTAATAAACTATTATTATTTCTGATAATACATTGAGATCATAAATTAATGAAAAAGCAAGCAACAATTTATAAAAAAAAGAAATGTTTAAATGCGGAACCTTGAGAACTTCAAAAAATAACTCACACATAAAGAAAGCAATGCTTGTATGTGCTTGTATGTAGAATAGAAACAGTAAATGCTCATCATATAATGGCAGAGTAACGCATAAATGTATTATTACTGATATAATACGAAATTGTGGATAATATCATTGCCGTAATAGACAACCTTAATGGGAACGCTTTGGTGCTACACACCATTTTATCAAGACCTTCCATTCCTCTCTACACATGCTCCTACAACTTTACCACACACACTTAACATCAACCCTATCCTTCTTACAATAAGGGAGATATTAGCGTGTCATGATGTTAAAGTAACATAGTTTTGAGACTACAGGGGGAGTTTTAATACACGCTGAAGGTTGTAGATATTCGGGTCCTGAAGCACATTAAGTTATTTGGCCATACGCCAGCAATTTCGCTATTAACTATTAGATCGTTTTGAAATCAATTCTTTGGTATCATGTTACGCTTAGGTATATTTGTTTTTTTTTATTATTATTTCAACGCTATTTAATTTGGTGTAACGTTAGCATGGCTGGTGGTATTTTTGGGTGTAACCCACTATTTCTATTAGGTATTTCTATTGATAGAAATACTGAGGCTGATTCAGACTGATTGTCCCACTATTTCTATTGCTGTCGGCTACAAAAAAAAAAAACGCTGCATCACCTCTTATGACGGCGTGCACATAGAAACTATTTATTTATTACAGATTATTAATTTGATCTCCATTTATTTTTTTTTCAATACCGAGATGTCGTGTTTTAATTTTTTCGTGTTAAAATTTAATTATAATCTATTCATTAAACGTGGTACATTTTCCAAATAACATAACTGCGTTTTTTTGTCGCAATAGAAATAATGGGATATAATTTGTAAAAAACGCTGGTCCCACTTTTTCTATTTTCTATTTACATATTATTTTTTACGTATTTTTCCTATTTAAATACGAGTGTTTTTATTCCTATCTATGTCTATACCTAATATAATAATATGATAATAAAGAAGAAATATTTTTGTTTGTTTGTTTTGACCCAAAAACTATTTAACAAATTTGAAAAAATCTTTCACCATTAGGATGCTATACAATCCCCGGGTGACATAGACTACTTTTCATCCCTGTATTCCTAACGGAACGGTAACAACGCGGGTCAAACCGCATGACGTCCTCTTGTATTAGATTGTATAGAGGAAAGATTTTTTGTACGTCTAAACAGAAAATGGATTTAAAAAATTCTTTTACTATTAGAAAGGTGTGTTACAGAGTGATAAAGGCTATAAGTATTTAATTTTCAAAGTCAGGAGGGTTGGAAAGATATTAAAGTTGAAAGGTAAAACAAAATATACTCGCAGAAAGTCACAGGCGAAGTGTTAGTAATTATATGACTAAACTGTTTTGTAAATGTAGCGACCACCAAGAGATTGGTTTGAACATTTCAATTTCAAAAGATGCTCTTGCGGTTTCGTACCTAATTATTAAATAGACATAACTACCGAAATACGCTAATAAATAGAAATCTAGTCTAGACATAACTATTAGCAGAAATAGCTGAGTCAGTGCTGCTTCTTCTTCTTATCGTGTGGTTAGTAACTAACCTGGTGTCAGAGTTTTAATGCCGCCCATGGGCCTAGCTCGGTGCTGCAAAAAAAAACACTAACCGGTGTAATTTAAAATAACTCTAAATTCGGAAGTCGGTGGCCAATCATAAATGAGACGAAACCACCTAAGCCACAGACTTCCAAATTTAGAGTTATTTTACACCGGTTAGTGTTATTTTTTAAGTCGGTTGTATTTTTTGTAAAAACATTTTTTAAATCTAACCTTACTTACTTATTTTTGCTGCGTTTACGTTCATACATCTAGTCATATACATATATAGACTTTGCAGGGCTTTTGCGTACCTCCATTGCCAGTTCATAGTGCTGATCACTAGGCAAAGTGTTCAACAATTAACTGTCAAACAGCTAGTTTCGTATCATCAGTGTTTAAATCTAGAATAAAGTCATGCGTGCTCGATCGCTCGAGATTTGACGAAGTACCCCATCTGAGTCACCGTAACTTGAAGTCCACTTAAAGTGCAATACCAACTTTTTGAGAATTCTCAGTTTTCAACAAAGTTCACATATATACATACATACACACCCCACTACATATATACACCCACAGACTCACATAAACATATTACACTCTGTAGCTGCCCTGTCGCAAGCACTTGCTACATTTCTTTTTTTTTTCCTTTTAATTTTGGTTTTGTTTTAATTTTAATTTGATAGTTTTATTGTTAAATGGTCTCAACATTGTTTTGTAAGGAAAGGGGCGAGAAGTCCCAACACAAGTACTTTTGTAACTTACTGGGGCTGCCTTAATTTATTTTATGTATGCAATGTTAGAGGAAATAAAACCCTTTTTATTTTTATTTATTTATCAAAGTTCCCCTTTGCTTCACCTTCTTTTTCGTGGCTTATTTTTACAGAATTGCACTGCTGATCTTTATAAGAATATCAACTAACAACACTCTTTATCTCCAGCACGCTCCATACCAATATAATAAACTTGTTCCTCAAATTCTTTCTGCTCAATAAATCCCAGAATCATATACACGTAAGTTAATAAATAATGAAATACCTATCTACTCATTAATAAGAATCCCATCGAAGGTACGTGTTAATACAGCATCCATCATCCAGCGGTGTGTGGTCTGCTCTATGGCACAATTAGAGGGGCGCTATTGTGCCCGTAGTCTATGGTGTCTATGGGAAACCTCTGTGTTTGTAATGCCACCTCTAATTCTCGGCTTTCACTGTGATTTATTGTGATAAGGTACTACATGTTCGGATGGTGTTTTGTTTTTTATTTATTTATTTATGGCCAAGCATTGGGATTATGAGTGAGATGTTTTAATTAGAATTAAATTGAGAGTGATCAAGGTAGACTTTACTAATTTAAATTTATTTATTTTTTCAGATCTAAGTAGGTACTAGGATTCCAGCCGCAGGGAATTGAATTACCTCTGCAAGGCTTGTGACAAGGGAGAATTTAGGTTAAGAAATGCCGTTTACTACATCTTCATTTATGTTATGAATTTTGTATTTATAAAACATCTAATAATTATTTCATTGTCATGTTGGCGGCCTGCCGATCAAAAGGTCTCGAGTTCGATCGCCGCCCATTGCACTATTAAGCAGGTTACTTAAACTAAAGACACGCGCAAATAGATTACTGAGTACCACCGCTATTTATTATTTAATTATTTGGCACAGACAAGAAAACAACTCTATGTTAACAACCCTGTTTGTAGCAAAATCTGAACTGTGACCAAGTCAAGTTGGGTTGGCATAACAAGCCTACGAACTTTCCATTGCTGGGAATCAACTAAGCCTCTTCTCTGGGAAAAATGATGTCGTCATTCACACACAAATCGCTGGCTACTTGTAGTTTTACCTCATCAGGTAAGGCGAAAAGATCGTAGAAGCAAGTTGGAAGCTCTCATTTGGAAACTCGTAAAAGGCCATAAGTATTCTGTTCTTATAAACTAAAACTCTGTTCAGCTGTAAGTTTTCCTAAAATAATAAAGATCATTTAATGAAACGGACAAAAAACCGATGGAAGTAGGGAAAAAGGGAAAAACTGCTCATCACACTGTTATCGATCCTTAGATGAATTTGCCTAAGATATAGATAACTAGAATAGTCCACAACGTGTACCTACAATGATTAAGTTTTTCCATCAAACAGATTAAATAATTTTCAGTATTCTCTCGTTCAGCTTATGAATTCCCTACTTAAGTACCTTTGCAGTCTAGGTAAGTCGATATAACTAAAATCCTTGATATACAGGGTTATTTTTCAATGACCGGCCAAATTTTCACTGGGTGTTCTACCCATGAATATGAACAACTTTCGCTATGGGACCGACTCTGAAATCACGAAAAAAAAATCTGCTGTTTCATACATGTTAGTCGAGTAAGTAGGTATTGAACTTTTGTATGAAACAGCTGATTTTTTTTTCGTGATTTCAGAATTGGTCCCATAGGGAAAGTTGCTCATATTCATAGGTAGAACACCCAGTGAAAATTTGGCCGGTCATTGAAAAATTACCCTGTATACCACCTAGTTGGTGGAAACTTTAAAGTAAGTTCTAATGACTTAAATATATATAGTTTCACTGTAAAGCATTTTTTGCCTTGGCGTATGTTTTGATTTTTTAAAAACATTGACTTAATTTTTTTTTTTATTTTTACTTTTAACAAGACTTAGGTACAGACTTATAACATTATAGTAACAAAGGCACCTAACTACATTTACATTTATCTAGTTGAAATAAATATTTGACTTTGACCGTGTTAGTTCTATTAATGACTGGGCTCAGTTATTTTAGTGAATTTTAATTTTATTTATTTTAACTGTTTCCAGACTTTTGCACGCCGAAATTAAAGGTAGAATAAGCGGTCTGTAATTATTTATAAAAACTTTCTGTACCTTACTTACACAAATAAATGATTTTTTATTTGATTTTGTGACATGGCATAATAATTATTGTCTTTTAGTGGTAGCCATGCAGTGATCGAAATTTAAACGATGTAGCTTTCTGCTCATCTTAAAAAGACTAAGTGTGCCAAATGTCACACTCTTTCCTACGCGCAATATGCTTACATAAATCAATAAAAAAAGTATATATAAAGTGTTGACTACTTATTCCCATCCAGAAACTTACTATTGGTGGAGACAAGAGTAGATGTTATAAGGTTAGGTATAAATACTAACACCATTTTCTCTCTTTGCACTTTTTAGTCAATCAGCTACATATGAGGGAGATCCACATTTAGTTTTTCATTCATTTTCTGAGGTAAGTATCTCATTTACTTCCCTACTGTATTTTTACACACAATCCACTATTACCCAAGCCTAAATCAAACATAACTTCAAAAACTTTCAAAATAATAAACACAAACATCTAATTTCCTCTCAATAAAACATTAAATTGATGCAAACAAACAGACATACAGACGTACAGCTTTCTCTTAGTACGCCTACGTTCATAGGAGGTAAATGCTCGATCCATGTACCCATTTGCCGTAATGTTGGTATCATATCACGATTTCGTAATATATATAAGCATCGAGGTGGTCCGTGAAGATTGGTATGAAAAAATATTGAATGTGCGATCGTTATTAAAAATGGGAAGTTTAGAAATCAATTAATTTTAGTCTATTTTATAATGACATTGCGAACTACGCATTCGTTTTTACTACAACAACTGGAAAAAAGCCCCAAGTTTTTTGCAGTTGTGTTTCTGATACCTACGTAGAAGCAAAGTTTTGATTCGGAGTTTTGAATTTATTTATAAGTGGCATGGTTAAAGTTTTTTTTAATTATGGTGCTTATATGGTCGCATTTTTACTCCTTGTAATCCACACCATAAACAAATGACACATTGAATTATTGAGGATTATTTCATTTAAATATTCATTTTTAAGAGTTGAACTTGGCGTGGCTTAGGTACGTTCTATCTAGCCAATTATTAATTAAACCAGTTGAAATTCCCATTAAAATACATAATGATATTTCCCTATTAAGATATCATTTACCTATAAAATTAATAAAATCTGACAAACGACGTAAATACTCATAAGGTACACACAAACTGCCAGCTACTGCTTTTACAAGCTAATATTTTATTCAAAATGGTTTCCCGCTAATCAATCAATCAACCTATCAATTTGCTGTCATTTTTTATCACCGCCATCTTGATTGCTAACTCAGTAGACATTTTATGGCTAGTTTATACAGGGCTTTTTAAAATTTAATTAATATCACGTTGCATTCGTTCTTATTAAAAACATTGTCGATGCCAATAAAGTTAAGAATATAATAAAATTAGTACAAATCCACTATAAGACGATGATAACTCCTTGGCTGCTAATAGACAGGCTATAAAGCCCACCTTACAGATAGTCTATGGGGCAATAAATGAATAAAAACAATTACAGCAATACCAACTTATCAAAACAGTTACGACTGTATCAACGCAATTCATACAGCTCTTATGTCGTGGTGTTCAAGTCTAAATTTGTAAAGTTTTATTAAATGTATCCTTTTACCAACTGAAGAATAATTTTGGGCGGAGAGCGTTGTGTGAAAAGAATGGCGATGCGTCATAAGCGGAAGCGATAGCGTATTATTACGTTTTATCGCTACACTTTTTCCATTATGAATATTGATGTTACCAAATTAATAATTTCAAACGATGATATAGTTTTTGCAATGTTCATTAGTGTCAGCTAGATGGTTTTAATAATTGCTATATAATATCAATTAGGTTTTAAAATAAAGTTTAAATACGACTTACAGACTTTTTAATCAGAAAACTCCCAGAGTGGCTAATAAATCTCTTTTTTGCGTATCAGTCGGTATATTATTGGTAATTCGTTATTGATATATTTTGATCAATTATTAATTTCAATCAATTCGTGAAAGAAGGTTCCGGGTTTGAAGATGTTTACTTATTTGGGTTAATCTGTTCAGTAGTCTTTAGTTTTTGTTGTGTATAAAAAGTTAAAACCACAGAAAACGTTTATTTTTTACCACTTAGTATTGCACAGACATTATACTATACTAACGTTATAAGTAAAAGCAGCCTTAAAAAACTGGGTGGGGATTAGGTATGTGAAAACGTTTGTAACATTAGAAAATTAAGCAAGCTAAGATTTTTACCAGATGCTCCAATGTGCAGCTTGCTGTGTTATCCAATGATGCCAAAAAATAATGATTATAATAATATGTAGCGTTAATTGACGTATGAACAGTAAAGAAATTATAAGATCAACTTACTTAACACAAAACATTAGAATTGTAATCAACTATGTATTGAAAATAGATAAATAGATAACATACCACAACTTTCACACGACGACGCCTAAACTAAGCAGAGCTTGTGCTATGAGTACTAGACATCTGATAAACATACCTATATATTACTAAATACATACATAATCTATATATATAAAAATTATATGTTGGTTTGTATACGCTTCAAATACTCAAAAAGTTCTGCACTGATCGAGCTGAAATTTTAGCATGATATATAATCCGCATCAAGGATTGTTTTTATCTACTTTTTTTTACTTTTGTTGTTTTTTTTTTTTTAACCATTCAATCACAATGTGACACAGTGAAGCGCGGCAGGGTGCAGCTAGTATTATAGATAAATTACACCCAGACACAGAACAAATTGACTGCCATGGTGTTTGTAAGGGATGACAGTTCGCTTCGCCTTTACTTACTTTCATTTTCACGTTGTAATTTTTACAGAAAAACCCTGCCTTTGTACCCTACTGTTGTAGCTTAAAATATTAAAGGCTTTGCAAGCCTTTAATATTTTAAGCTACAACAGTAATTGTTTTATTTTATTGAATTATAATATACTAGCTGTACCCTGCCACGCTTCGCTGTGGCACATTGTGAATGAATGGTTTTTAAAAATAGATAAAACAATATTTGATGCGGATTATATATCATGCTAAAGTTTCAGCTCGATCGGTGCAGAACTTTTTGAGTTTTTGTAGCGTACACAAACCAACATAACATTTTTATATATATAGATTATGTAAAGCAGTAGCAGTAATGTATAAAATCATGGCTTTTAACATTGTTTGCGGCGGGACACTGATATCTAAGATCCAGGGACTCCTAGTTTAGAGATCAGGGTTTCAAGGTGTGGTGGTCTTTTTTCGATTACTTTAGTGATTTATTTATTTATTAAAACTTTACGCACTAGTAAAATACACTGTACAAAGGCGGACTTAATGCCTTAGGCATTTTCTAGCAGTCTACCTTAAGGTGGTGTAGAGATGGAACAAGATAGGTAACAAATCAATTCAAATTCAATAAATACAGCTTTTTTTACTTTTGAAATACAAAAAAAATATCGCTACCGCCTTTGTACACGCACCCGCCTTCTCCTGCACTTTGCGCCACACACCGTCGGCGAGATGAAAGCGGTCGGCACGTTTGAGGCTCCGCGGCGGTGCAATTAGGGCTCTCATTAATGAGAGAAGCGACAGGGGCCGCTAATCGGCCGCCTTAAGACACCACCTTCGGCCGTACGAATCAGAAGCGGATCACTTTATTGCTCTTGATTAGGATGCTGTGAGCATTTGGCAGTTTCAAATAGGTTTTTAGTTGCTTGAGGAATTTGAAAAATAATTAACAGACTTCTCTAAACTATATTTAGTGACTAGACTAGTAATTTTATTTTGATACATATTTGTAACTGTAGAATAATGTTTTCAGTTTTAGTAGTTAAGCTACGCTTGATGAGGTCAGTACGTGGATGGGTGACCATCTATAACATACCAAGACTCCTCCGTGGCTCGAAAAGCATGTTAAGCCGTTGGTGCCGAATGTCATTCGTAGATGCTAATAACATGTGTATGTTTAGTATGTCTGTTAAGTAGAGTATTTTGAATATACATCAAGTTACCCCAATGTGTAAAATTTTCCCAATTGAATATGAACCTTATTCTGTTTGCCATAAAGTTGAAAAACGATCAAAGAAATTTGACACATTGTGGTAACTTGATGTGGTGGCGTCTGTACATTTATTAAGCCTTTTTTTATATCTAAATATTTGCTGAAACTCAAACGGATTGTAAGAAGAGAATATAATAATAAACTTTTCTTAATCTTATTTTTGCTAGTCGTAACAGATTGTCAGAAGCCCGAGAATGTGACAACCAATTTAACCAAGGGGATGTCGTGTCACCCAGGTACTAGGCTATTGAGGTTAGGCAGGTACTCGCACCTTGTGAAACACTAGTGTTCAGTTGTATCCGGATAAACTGGAAGCCGACCCCAAAATAGTTGGGAATAGGCTTGGCACATGTTGTTTCTTTTTATTCGTTCTGTGTCTGAGTGTAATTTATCTGTAATATGTTACATAAATTTAGATTTAGAAATATATAAGTATGTCTATAAATATAAATATAAAGTTGTCAAGTACTCAAAGCCCAAGCTCTGCTTTGTTTGGGACTAGATGGCGTTGGGTAAAAGTTGTGGAATATTTAGAAAAGAAAGAAAGAAAGAAAATATTTTATTTGGACGCACAGCACATAGAACAAAAGAACAACAATACAGATAATAAAAAACAAGAAAAGATTAAAAAACTAAAGACAAAAAAAAATAATAATAAAAAGACCCGTGCGAGACCAAAGAGGCGCCTATCTCAGCATTAGCTGCGACATTTTAAAATATAAATATCGCAATAAATATTTTTTTATATTTATTAATATTTATATGTAAGTATTTTAATTTTCAATTATTAAGGCGGTGTGTATTATGTGAGTTCAAATGTATGTAAACGAACTCACGATACAGGAGACATTACTTGTTGGTGGTTATCTCTTGTTTTTAAAATTAGGTAACAAATACTTGCAAGACGCACAGAAATCGCCTGGAAAAGCTACTGGTCCATGAAAGAGCTATTTAAGGGTACTCTACCCCTGTCACTAAAGTGCAAGCTCATGGACATGTGTATTCTCCCCATCTTAACCTACGGTGCCCAGACTTTGACTAACATCCTAAAGTCCAAACTGAAGGTTTGCCAACGTGCTATGGAGCGCAGTATTCTGGGTGTCAAACTCACAGATCGTGTTCGAAACACCACACTGCGCTCCAAAACACAAATAGTCGACTGTGCACGAAAGGCTACTGAACTTAAATGGGACTGGGCAGGACATGTCTGCCGCATGCCGAACGAGCGATGGGCTCGTAAAACCCAGAATCGGTGCCCTATAGTGACACGGGGCCGCGGCAGACCACGAAGGAGATGGCGGGACGACCTGGATGTCTTCCTTGAGAATTGGAGAGAGGTGGCGCAGAATCGCGACCAATGGAAGGAATGGAGGGAGGCCTTTGCCCAGCAGTGGGACAATTTGGGCTAAATAATAAAAATAAATAAATACTTGAGTGAATTTATAATACTTGGCTGCTGCGTTGGTTGCCACTTAGATTCCCGCATGGGCAATAATTTGTAAGGCTTACTGGTTCCTGGTCCGGCTGCTTGTGTATGTGAGTACTTATGTCTGATAAAGCTCGGCGAAATTCTTACCTTTTTAAAAATGAAGTTAAATTACAAATACCTATTAAATTATTGTAAGAAACTGTAGCGGTTGGCATAACATAAAAACGCCTTATAAAAAATTGTTGAACCTCTTTGTTTTATCAACATGAAAATCTCAGTAGGCACCTTCTCTATAAGATAAGAATGAGAGGTTATCACAAATTGTCAGCACGCAAGAGATGTCAAAAGTAGAAATAGCAACAAGACATCGCGTTTGCCTAAAACAACAGCATGCAAATATTAATAAAGTTAAGTATTTTGTAATTCAATAAAATAAAAAATAACGTCACTCCGATTCAAATGATTAAATAATAGAGATCACTAAAGTTATATAAATTAGTTAAAAAGTGTCAAAACCTCGTCATCCTAAAAGTTCATTTCAATTTAATAGGCTTTATCTGCGATAGAAAAAGTAACTTGAGTTTTAAACGTTACGCCACTTAATTGCTTCCAGCTTTTAGGTGAATTATTTCATTTTATGGAGCCATGCAAAAGACACTTTTCGGCATAAGTGCTGTTTTATCGTTTTATTGATTTACAAAATAAGAAAAGTGCAGAAATCATTGAATGATCACTTGAGGTTTATTGTTTAACAAATTAGAATAGCAATGCGAACTGCTAACCCTTAATAATAGGGATCGTAGGAATATTTATTTAAAAAAAACTATTGAACTGGCTACTACCTACTATACATATAAGATCATCGGCAATGATGCACTCGCTGAGTCAAAACTTCAAAGTCTTGAGCATCGACGCCGAGTTGTTAGCCTGTCGGTTTTCTATCGGTTATATTTCGGAGAGTGTGCATCGCAATTGCACGATTTAATTCCACCAAGCCCTTTCCATCATCGGACCACCAGACGTACAGCACTGCACCACCGGTACATGGTAGATATTCCAACCATACGTACTAAACGCTATGGAAACACAGTCATTGTGCGAACAGCCAAAGAGTGGAATTCCCTGCCGGTGCCGGTGTTTCCTGATAGCTAGAACCTAGGGGTCTTCAAGTCAAGAGTGAACAGGTTGCTTCTAGGCAAGCGTGCTTCATCGTCGACCATATCATCGCTTACCATCAGGTGAGATAGTGGTCAAACGCGTGCCTATCAGTAAAAAAAAAAAAAATACTACTACGAACAATTGCGATACTAGGTAGGTCTTTATGCCCAATGTCTCTTTAATGTTTTTTAAGTAGGTAGGTAATATAGATAGGTAGCTGTATAAATTTGAGGTAAAATCTCAACCCTACAGAAAAACAATTGAGAATGGTTACAATATTACCATGGATTGCGACTAGAAGGTATCATTTTCAAGATTTATTTAACTTTGAATTAGATGTTAAAACGGCCTTTTAATGGTGTATTGACTGGCCTGTTGGTCTAGTAGTTTGTGACCCTGACTGCTATGCAGGAGGTCGTGGGTTCGATTCCCACCTAGGACAAATGTGTGTGTGTTGTGCACAGTATATTGTTCAGTGTCTGGGTGTAATTTATCTATAATGTATGTATTTCAAAATTTATAAGTAACATACTTATAATTTTTTATTCGCAGTTTAGTATATACCCATAACACAAGCTCTCAAGCTTAGTTTGGGACTAAACGGCGTTGTGTGAAAAGTTGTGGAAAAAAAAAGGAATAAAGTAATTTGACTTTGTTTTTTTTCTCATATACCTAGAGAAGGCACGAGCCGTTATCCAACATTTGTCGTAAAGAAATGTCATGATTTCTACCTAACTCAGTGTGATTTTTCATCTTTTACTTCCGTTAGTTTTGTGACTATTCTGATATCATAGATATTATGCCGCCGATAGGCCTCTCTAACTTAGCTTTACATGCCGTCAAGAGATATTTCTCAGGCTCGACGGTTTTCTCCTGATGTTTTTCTTCACCGTTTTTAAAGCAAGTCCTTAAACCTACAATACGTACAAGAATCCAAAAAGACGGAGATACCTACAGGGTTCGAGACTCAAGATACGACTTTGCAGTTCAAACAAAGAAATAGAAAAAAAAACGTATCTAGAAATTAGACAAAACTGTCAAAAAAATTCAACGTTAGACTGTCCAGAATCAGGTACCTACTGGTGTCAGATTGTGTGTCGTTGTTCCTTTCACCCAGTTTACTGGTTTAAAAGTTTAGGCCCAGTGACAATGTGCTACCAAAACGAACCAAAATCTCACAATAAAACCCTCTTTCTCATAGACCGCACATCGATTATACTGCATTTTGATGTCAATTTACACCTTCAACCACGGAAAAAAGTTATTGATCGTCTATTTTGAAGGGCATCAACAAATAGCAATGATGATTCTGTCACACACTTATCCATTGCTTGCTTTCTTAATAACAGTCAAACAACTGTAGAGCAATACCAGCAATGTATTATAACCTGCATAAAACAGCTTTGGAAAGAGTTGAAGAAATATAATACAACTGATTAGAAAGAAGCCCGAATCTTTTGTGGTCCAAAAACGAGACTATAATGTGACATCCGTTGATGACAGATGACCGTACAGACAATCTTTGCTTTGCACCCAGCCGTACAAAAATGAACCTTACAAGCTGCACCTAAAACTCCACAATTGGATATACTTCAACTTACAATGCTGTGTTTGTAAAAAAGAGTGAGGCCAATATCGGTAATAAACCATCGATGTATTCAAAAACTTCGCCAAGGTGGATTTAATGTCTACCAACTTGGCCAACACCCAAAAAAAAGTTTGTAATCCAGTAAAAAGGATTCTGTGACTAAATACGGAGGCGCTAAAAGGTGGTCCACTTTGATATTGGTGTACAAAATGAAGTTATTGACTTTACGATAAAGATGTTTGCGCCTTTTTGCCTCGCTTTCATGTTCCCTTGTGAAAATTAACATGAACCTTTGAAAAATTTGCTGTAGACTGTTGTAGTGGATGCATCGTAAAAATACGTAGGATTTTTTGCGGTGAGTGGTTGGACACGTCATGCAAATAATGTTTTGATATGGCAACCGTAGACCAAATCTATGTATAATATATTACCGACTAAGATAATAATAATAGGTACCATAAGATCGACTGGGAAGTTTGTTCCGCTACTTCTTCTTCCTAGCGAAAACACTATGAAGTGGCGAAGGGCGGCCTTTGGGGGATTTTGACGTTCAAAAAGTGCTGATTCTCTATGTAATATATAATGTCCTTTTGTCTGTTTTTGTACCGATTTTTTAATTAGGTACTTGTGCGTTAAGTTTAAAAAAATATGTACTAAATGTATACAGGGTGTAAAAAGACCGATCACATAGCCGATAACCACACAGCGCTGCGGACAATATTCTTTGTATGCCCTATAATTTTTGGTACAAATATTATATTAATTTGATATCAGATAGATTATAATATACCACGTTGCTAAATAATAAAAAATCTGATTTATAAAGCCATAGCACGCTTTCAAGGAATGCTATTAAATACAAATAGATGGTCTCCATGCTTTAATTTCATCTGCAACTCGTAACTACTGAGAACTGACTATGAATATAATGAGACATTAACATTCTTACATCTGCTATTAAATTATTTATTCATAGTCCTTAAGACTGCCGTGTGGTCTCTAGTGGCGGATTGTAGGAATTTTGGGAGGTCTACGATACGAAGAAATGATGAACCAGATGAAATAAAGACACCTATTTTTTTAAGGGACAATCCCGCCCCTTTTTTCAACCACTACCACTCTTTAAGATTCATTAGTGACGACAACTGTTCTCCAGTTAAGGCAATAAAGATCGAGGAGTCCCGAAGAAAATACTCAACTCTCTTTGCTTCCGTAACAAAATTTACCAAACAAGCAGATGTGAAAATGTTATACAAACATCAACCCACTATTACATGTACATTGTAGGTACACACTATGGAATGCAATCAATTTCTGTTTTTTTTTTATACTAGGCTTCAAGGGACTGTATACCTGAGTATACGGTTTTAATTTCCACTCGATATACCTCTACGCGTTTCCAGGAAATAGGATGTTGACAGACAGACAGATGGACAGGAAAGTAAGGATTCCATTTTTTCCTTTTGAGGTACGGAACCCTAAACAATACATTAATTGGATTACAGGGATAAAAGGAGCTTATGTCATCCGGGAATAGTGTAGCTTTCCACCAGTACAATATTTTTTTAAATTGGATCATTAGTTCCGAAGATTACCCCCTACATACAAACTTACAAACAAACAAACAAATTTTACTTCTTTATAATATTAGGTATAGAAGTGTAGATGTAGAAGTGTAAATAAATTGACTTCTTTCGAAACCGGGCAAAACAACGGACTTACCAGTATTGTAGTCTTGCGACAGTTGCGACCTTACCATTTTACTACTTATCATTTTAATTGCAATACCACTGTCTAAAGATTTTATCGCCTTTAATAATGCCTGTTTTGTAGCGAGTGATAATGTCACAGTTACGCATAATCAGCTGCGTTGGAGGTCGGCCATCTTGTATTTAATGGTTTATGCTTAGATTTAGTGGCAGTTACGCAGGTGACACGTTTTCATTTGGACTTGCGTACTACTAGTCTTGGAGGATGTGTGGTCTATACTTCTGGATTAACCAATCAAGAGTCCGCGAATAGACTGGATAACCTTTTAATTACAAAATGTTGAATAAATCTACTTAACAGAAACAGGAAAGGCTGACGACTCCTCATTGTACGTACCCTTGTGTAAGCTATGTTTAATGTTTGTATGTGCGTGTGGTATACTATGTGCTACTGTAAGAAGTGGTTACCAATAATAATTGGAGATCTACCAAACTGGCCGTATCACATTGCGCTAAAGAAAATTAAGGCTTCTATGAACAGTGAAGTTTCATGTTTGCATGCATTTAGAGTGCTAGGAATGCAACTGCGCGCGTATCCCGCGTTCCTTGCAATAAATTCTATGCAATAAACATTTTTTTGCATATAATAAGGTCATTAAAAAAGTAATTTAAAACGAAGAAATTAAACAGAAAAATACAACAAAACATTATTCTAGTTGCCCTTTCCAAAAGGTAATTTCTTTTTTTATATTTTGATGAAAAATCCTCATGTATGTCTCTCGCCTTTGGGGAAGGTCTGCAGACTTTTAACACCCCGGTCTTCATGGAATCACTGGAACTAGCAATTCTTTAACAACAAGAAAAGACCCCCACCCCCTTCACCCCTTATCCCGCTATCCTTCATCATTCTATCATCACCACTCTGCAATTCCTGTTCACACATTATTATCTCCATCATAATCGTGTCTCAATTAGGCATTCATCCCGTCCCGTCCTCGGACGAGTCTATCTATCACGGTCGGATAATGGCGACGCTCAATAACTGAAGTACATCGGTCACGCGTAATTAAACGGACATATATTGTTATTGTAAGGTGACAAGAAGCTAGGGTGGAATCTGCAGGACTCAGGGTTTTGATTTTGTTTAGTTTGATTTTAACCATGAATCCTGTGTCTGACCGGGGATGAAAGTGGGTGGTATGGGTCCATAATGATGGATTTAAAGATATATTAGAAATAGGTTTAAATCCAACCACGTCAGGACTGGCTTCAACATAAATATTAAAAATCGATGCTGATTAATTTCGAAGTTTGATTATTTTCTTCTGTGTTGAACGACGATCATAGGTAAGAACCGAGTAGAATTCGCGTAACGTACTTTGTCTAATTCACGGATTTCATCTCTGTTAACGAATCAATAATCGAAGTTGGACACTTTGAATACCTAGTCATACTGCAAAATCCGGTATTACGTTACGATAGTGACAAACAATTGCCAATTCATTTATAATCTGTAACTACCTTATCTGGAAGAGCTCTTAAATGACAGATATAATATATCAGATAAATTATTACAAAAACATGTAAATTGCGAACAAATTTGAAACGTTCAGAATCATGTGTAATGTCCCTTCCGAAGTGAATTCCTAAACGAAATTCATCCGATTATGGCTGGCTAGATATATAGTCGATAATAATCTTCACAATGTCAGTCTTTGAAGAACACATCCATTACTGAAGTCCTTACACTAAATAATTATTATCAGCGTCCTCCAACAAACAGTGTCACCCTAAGTGCCCCGAACATCTGCAGAACAACAATACGAATGATTAGCCACGTCGCTGAGTCGATGGCTTTGTCGCGCGGCTTGACGCGTCAACGCCGATATCACCCGAAGTGACACGACCTTGCCCGACCATTCACGAACTTTGACGAGGATTTACGATCGATCTGATTATTGTGTTAAATGAAGTAGGTATTAGAAGTCCTATAAACTAATGCATCCTACAATAAAACGACGTATATTATGTATCTAGAAAAAAAAATAATAGACATAACATCAAGTAATTTTGAACAAAAAAAGTGGAAGTACTAAAAAATAACTGCAGATATAAAGTTATGCTACGCTTGCTGAGTTCAGTGCATAGATGGGTGACGTGTTACGGAAAACACTTTGAGCTGTTGGTCCCGGCTGTCATTTGTAGAGTAGGTACGTCACTAGGGTTTAAAAGTCAGATAGGCAGACGCTCCATAAAAAACACTGGTATTTAGCATCAGGTTAGGCTGTATGACGACCCGGACATAGATAGTTGGGGAAAGGCTCGGCAGATGATGATAAGGGTAGAAGGAATACCAGCGATACTGTTATTTACAGGAATCTTGAAGAAAATTCATCATAGTTAATTGGGCGAAAACGTAAATCGATTAATTTATAAATAAGGAAAATAAGTGCTGAAGACCATTGAAAATAATAGTCGTTTCGCTTGATTCGACGGTAATTGCGTGAAATATTTGAAGAAAGTTTGGTAATGTCACGCTTTTCCTTTGTTATAACTTATCCTTGTCGTAATGTCTTTATCCGAATCCCGAAGATCCGTACACGATCATAAATATCGTATTTGTACTAAGTACTAGGAATTATGTACAGACGCCAGCACATCAAGCTAAACCAAACTGTAATTTTTTCCCAATTCAACATGAACCTTATCCTGATTGTAATCAAATTTAAAAACAACCTCAGATATTTGACACATTAGGGTAGCTACATGATTGAACTGTTAATTTTAAAAATACCTCGAGGACAAATCAATTCGAGTCTATTTTATTTTATTACTTTTACCGGAAAAATTAACAACACTGTGAAAAGTGATGATTTAAATTTATGAGATGAATTTAAATCTTAGTCTCACTAGGTAAATGAAATTAACTTTCTGATGTTATTGTTTTATATTTTAATTTTGTTGTTTTTTTTAAACGTCTTTATTTTTTTTGTACTGATGACCTTTGTGCGTCTTCTGATTCACTACAATAATTAGGTAATTTGTCGCCGTAATTTTAAATTATGTTTATTCAGTCTTTTATCAATCTAATTGTAGGCAGATAGCAATAGGCAAAATAATCTAACCTTAATCTTTATTGCTGGCAATTCAATACATAAATGGTTTATGAGTTTGCCTAACAACAGAGTGGGGTAAATGTAGCAGTTGATGGTAGCACACTGGTTTTTTCCTATTTAAATATTGATATTGATTTAACTATTGAGTTTTTCTATCTGGATTGTCTCAGTAGCAGCCCGGAGTCTGGATTTGTGCCCGATTGATGGCAATAGGCTCGCCCTCTATTACATGGGACTTAACTGGCGAAATGTGGGTGTACTGCCAGGTACACCTCTGCCTAGCCCTTCGGGGGTTACAGGCGTGACGTTATGTTATGTAAATATTTAAATATTTTAACAAGATCTTTATGAAAATGAGACAATTATATCTACCTACCTACCTACCAAGTAGCAAACTTTGTTTTTACTTTTCAATTTGTCAAAGTTCTACTAATATTCTGCATTGTCAAAGTTTTATATATATTTTACCAAAGACTATCCCGATTAGGTAAAGAGATAAAGATTATCCCGTTGAATAAACTGGCAAATGCTGACAGTTTAAATTGTCTACAAATGAACATTATTTCGCAAGATAAGACTAGTGCCAAGTATAAAAGCTTGGTTGAACTCCCCTTTATTTTGTTAGTTGTATTTCGCTTTGACAATGATATTTAGATGTTGTTTTTTTCTTTATTTATTTAGGGACATTTTTGATCGCAATGCGAATGTCTCAAATAACTCATTTCTCGGCCATGAACCTAAACAGACTCTTCGCATCATCGCCATTAGTTTGCGCCAAGATTTTATTGATCTGCCTACTTCGAGTCTAGATGTTAAATAATCTATAACTTAAATGAAATGAAATAATATTTATTTCTGTAAGTAGATCTTCCTAGATACTTTTACGTGCCATTTTTTAAAAACTAAATGGCACTAAATGGCATATCCAAAGTGACTGATCCCTGAGAAGAAATGCCGAAAGAAACTCAGGGGTCCTGGTTTCATTTAAAGTCCAGACATAAGATTGTATTAATTTATTATGCGAGTCTCAGGATGCAGGGCAAAGTCTGGAAAAGCCTTTTGAAGAAAGAATCAATTCAGCTTTGAGTTGACCTGTCCCAACAGACGGCTTGCATGCTATACAGTCATCGTGAAGCTCAATCCTATTTCAGGGAGCTCGACGACCCACCAAAATAAGTATTGGGATTCAGATTTTTCATGTCAGAGGTCCAGATATACAGGGTGTCTCATTCAAATCGGTCAGTATGGGATAGTCTGAAACTATAAGACATACGAAGATCTGTTCTGAGGAACCATGTCATCGATTTTAATAACAAGAAAAACTGCATTCATACATTTTAAAAAACATCTGTACTCCGTTCGGGAATCGAACCCGGTTATTTTGAAGAAAAAAAAACCTACACTATTTCTATTTAGATATCGATTGTGTAAGTGTCAATATAATATTCAACACGTTTAGGTAACGATCTTACAATTGCATTTTGTATCTTTAAGTGGTGAATTTGCGTTGACATTGTCTCTCTGGCTACTTTTAGGTCTACAACGGTGTCATAGCTTGTTTTGTACACTTCATCCTTAACGTAATCCCACAAGAAATAGTCCAGAGGCGGTATTGAAAAAGGCGGTGGGCACTTCGAGCACCTACTAAAATAAATTAAAGTATGTGGAAACAATGCATTTTATTCATTTTAGACATCAAATGTTTCATACAGACATTTACTGCTTAAGACCTACACAATCGATATCTAAATAGAAATAGTGTAGGTTTTTTTTTTCAAAATAACCGGGTTCGATTCCCGAACGGAGTACAGATGTTTTTTAAAATGTATGAATGCAGTTTTTCTTGTTATTAAAATCGATGACATGGTTCCTCAGAACAGATCTTGGTATGTCTCATAGTTTCAGACTTTCCCATACTGACCGATTTGAATGAGACACCCTGCCAAATCTTAGCCAGCCAGTTCCAGACAAAACAATAAAGTTTTACCTCAAGGACGCGAGCAGTCCTAGCCACCTGACAACAGTAAAAGCAATCAGTTCAGTACAAACACTCGATTGAATGCAATTCCCTGTAATTCACCCTGAGCTCGGGCTACCGTCTGCTTTGATACCAATGTATTTCATGCCGTGTTTACTTCCATTTAGTAGGCATAGATTGACGGAATACGATTTGTTTACTGTTTTAGAAACGTGAAAGGCGGAGTTGATATAAGGTGGCTTTTGTCCTTATAAGTAGGTATATAGCGAACTTAAGACTGTTTTAATTATTCAAAACCAATGACTTACATATACATAAACTTACGCCTTTTTCCCATGGGGGTAGGCAGAAACTACAGAGCGCCATATGCTACGATTCTTACATACTTCTTTTGCTTCGTTTACAGTCATACATGTTGCCATGTACACACACGCCGGTTGCGAGTACTACGCACCTGACCTTTCTGAAGAACCTCACTAATAAGGACTATGTATTTCCTTCTAGGGCGTCCCCTCGCGGCGTTCCCACTTACATCTGCCTTGTAAATACCCTTTCGAAGTGACCAAACCATCTAAGCATACTCTTTTCAATTTTTGTTACTACATCTCCTTTTAAACCACAACGTTGCTTTATAACATCATTCCTCAATCTGTCATTCATTGTTACACCACACATACTTCGCAAGAAACGCATTTCTACAGCATTTATTCTACTTTCATGTCTCTTTTGCCAGGCCCAACATTCACTTCCATACGTTAGTGTAGGCACCAGCACACCATTGTGAACAGCCAGTCGTGCCTTTTCGGACATTGTCACATTCAATACTTAGTAAAGAAGGGATATCACGAACAAAACTTTCATCCGATACTTGTGTCCTAGAGGACACAGAGTTGAGTTTAATTTAGTACACTCGCTGCCGCTCCAATATTGCTTTATTATTCTAGATGGCGTTACTGAGACATTGATCCCATGTCTCAGTAACGCCATCTAGAATAATAGTTTTTCTATGACATTTATTCTCAGGCCCTCTCTAGAAGTAGTAGTACAGAGGCCAGCACATCAAGTTACCCCAATGTGTCAAATTTTCCCAATTGAATATGAACCTTATTCTGTTAGTCATAAAGTAGAAAAACGATCAAAGAAATTTGACACATTGGTGTAACTTGACGTGCTGGCGTCTGTATCTATCTTGAATCACTTTGTTAAAAACTAATGTGCTGCTACAAAAATCAATGTCCGAATTTAAATAAAATTAAATAAAAGAAGTCTGATTGCAACAACAATCCACGTTTTATTAAACACTAGCACCTCGCTCGCGACTTCGTCCGCTTGCATTTTGTATTTTACGACATCTCCTATAACGCTTCCAAATAATGTGGCTATCTATTAATAAAATATTTTTTTAAAATCGGTTCAATCCAGAGATGTAAAGTCACAAACTTTACCTCTATAATATTAGTAGGTATAGATCGAACTGACTGTCTCGTTGGTCAAGTAGTCATTAGCGTTTCAGTTGAATATGAGGTCCAAAGTTCGAGCGGTCGGGCAAAGCGTTACATTTCGATTTTTCCACATGAAATTTCTCAGAAGTCTGTATTAACCAACAAATTAAAGTGTAATGGTTAACTAAGATAAGTGTTAGAAGCAGAAGCACAATTAGAATCTAACTGGCTGAAATTCATTTACCTCCAACCTGTCAAACATCACACTTCCCAAAAATGAGGCCTTCGAATTTCAAACGCACAAAAAAAAGCAAATTTATTTCCTGCTCCACCAGCCAGCACTTATGATAATCGATTACTGGCCACACATCGCGTTATGAGCCGAACAAATATAGACGTGTAATGACAAAATTGGACCGATTTGGAAATAGGGACGATCATCGTAATACACCCCTTGGGCTGTTTGTTTCCGTTGCTTTCCAATTTCGAAAAAAAAGTGTCTCCATAGACACCATTTTTGAAAGTTTGACAGATCAATCAGACGGTCATGTCAGTGTGAAAAAAAAATAAAGTTGTCCATTCATTATTAAAGTAGGTATTAAGAGAGAGCTCAATACCTACCTACTTTTTAATCCCCTCCTACACAGTTTCATAGTTGATTTATAATTTTCTTTGCAAATCGAATCAGTCTTAAACGAATCCACTTTATCGCGATTCGAAACGCAATATGAACTGACAATGCAAAACTATAATTAATAAGGGAATGCTAGAGATCATAGACTAATATAGAAATAAAATTTCGGCAACAAAACATTATTTAAATTTAATTTAAGACTAGTTGTTAACCGCGACTTCATCCATTGTTTATATCTATTGTTTTGTTTGGAAGCGTAATTACTTATTTCTAAAATATGTTAGTCACCCCTTAACAGCCTTATCCTGTCAGCTTTCTACAAAATCGATTTATACAGTTACGGAGATTAGCTCAAACAAACAGCCAGACATGGTACAAAAAAAAAAAACTTGGTTTTTTTTGTACTTTTCTATACGTACTTAAATACACTAATTAAAGCTCATATTTTGTCATTACAAACATACATTTCAATTCTATTTATTTCTATATCTATGTAGGCATATATAATTTATTGATATGATTCCTAATTAGTTTCTTAAATCTTCTAATATCGTTAGTTCGTTTTCCATCAAGTCGATCACATTATTCTATTGTATACTAATGTCCGTTCGTCTTAAGGCCACCCGCATTGGAGCCGTGTCTACTTATTACAATATATGTGTTGAAACTAAATGAAGATGTGTCATAATGACCGCACCCGAAATTACCAACTATTTCGGTGTGCTCCCGTTAAGGACGGCAGGTTTTGACCGGAGATTGTAGATTTATTTTAAATGCATGGTAAAGTCGAATCGTTAGAAGTCGACCTATTTGGGAAAAGCCTAAGCAGATGATACGTAAAGCCGTATTGAAAGTAGCAGTGATTAGTGGTGTGACCGGATGATTGCCAAATCATAGGTCTCGAGTTCGAACCCAAGACACGCACCTCTTTCGGGTACATGTGCGTATTGTAAACTATCACTTGCTTCAAAAACGGTGACATACGGTGTACATCGTGAGGAAACCGGCATGCTCGAGAGATATTTCTCGACTGCTACGATTAAGTATTCGATGATTCTTTGTTTTTTAATCTAGAGATATTATCCCTAATTATTTAAAAAACTTATCACACTAAGTAGTATATATAGGTACTTAATTATTATTATACAGTAAGTATTCATATACTCAGGCACGAGACAGTCGGCAACATGTATCGAGTTATAATATGATATGACTACTAAACTCCTTACGTTCTTTGACTCTAGTTCACGTGAAAAAAAGTCAAAGTATCGCCCATTAAAATGAATATAATTACCTATTTAACAGTTACTCTAGACCTTGCTTCTTGCGTAGTCCTTACTGTCAAATAAAAATCATAACTAAACATAGGAATTGAAATTTCTTATGTTTAGGTAGGTACGTTAATCTCCACAGTTCGCAACTGAAAGTAGTTTCATTTGCATACATTTATAAACATTCATGAATTCTACCCAAATCTCCCCAAAAGATCGAACACACCCACATCACCGCGAGCTCTAATGCCGTGTCTACGAGTACTAGAGACCCCTAATGACATACAACGCCTAATGCGGCCGGGGGTTAGCTTCCGTTATCAATTTAAACCAAATAGTTCGCCACCTATATTACAAACCGACACACTTCATAATGCAGGCGGCGAAATATGGAACTAAAATGAAATGTATTGGATTTGACAGGTCTTTGACATCTCGCCTTGACAAGAAGCGCCACTATTAGTATCATACTTATGTTGGTCTGTCATAACTGCAGGGTAACGATATAGATGTCATTTATAAAAATTAGGGGTGTCTTTATAATTGTTGGGTTGTGTTATTTGAAATATAAATGGTAACCGCAGATGGTCACTTGGTCGATTTGGCGCTTTCGTATTAAGTTTTTGTAATAACTTTGTTTAAGTAACGTGAATTTCATACTGTAAACAAGTCATTTTACGTCGATTCTACTTACAGGGACAGGCACAAATTAATCTCAAACTCTCACATTTTACCAATGAGCCTTATTTTTTTGTAATCAAGTTCAAAAACTATTAAAGCTAAATTTACAGATCGAGACTTGATTTTTAAATGAAACATTTTCGACAATATTACAGTTTTAATTATGTGTAGAAAATTAACTTAGCTGAAAGTAAGGGTGGTTAACAACATTTGTCATTAACCCTAACAATATGGTCGATGTCATTAGATGAATCATTTGACTTTACAATGTATGCTTAGAATTTTTTTTTAATAAACATAAACAGACCATTTACAATCTAAAAGGATCTATTTCTTTAGATTTTCCTATCCGGTACGTTGTACTTGTACGTGACCTGAAAATATTGTGTGATTACTTTAGATTTTCAATTTATTTGTGTTTAGTTTTGCTTTCTATCGCATTTAAGTCTACAAAAAAATATATAAAATACAATAAAAATATTGTTAAATTGTCAACCTAGAATTTAAGACGAATGCTTTGAAAAATCTACAATGGTTGCTTAACCGTTACTAATTGCGGAGGAAACCTAGACATTAAGTCTAAAACGTTCAAAACCAAACGCATAAGCAAACGTGGTGATAAAAGCTCGTGCCTTCTCTGTACGAGAAGATGCCTTTGTCCTGTAATGGGACAGTAACAGGCTGTTATAATTTAAATATTTATTTAGTTACAACCAATAAACCAAATCACGACTGCCCAATTGTTTTAGTGGTTGCAAGTGGGACTTCTAAACATTAGGTCTTGGATTTGATTCTCGGGTGGAGCAAAGTGTTTTGGGTTTGTCAATTTCTCAGTAGCAGCCCAGTAAACCTCCACAGACCCTCTGGCGAAACCAACCCTGATGTTATATCAATGAGTGTTAATTTTTTTCTAATTTTGTAAGCACATCTTACGTCCCTGTGACAAAAATATATTTATTCCTAATTTTCTTCTTTTTCATTAAAACAACGGACTCACATTGTTTTTCTTTCAAAGAAACACAAACGAAATTCTCTCTAAACGCTATTTAATAACATCCAAAGAGTTTCTAATGATGACCATTCAGGAGATGGAAGCAAAAAGCAGCCAGTAACATACAACAGCGGATGCAATTTGTGGACATTACGATGAGTAACAGTTGCAGTTCGCGCCACTGTGCAAGGAAGTGGGCGGGGAAATTGTTTTGTATAAGATAAGCTAAGGCTAGCAGGACGTCCTGTTATTTAGACGCTGGGTACTTCGATGAAGGCTTTGTTTACAATGGATATGGATTATGGATACGTTGTATGTTGCTATAACCGTTTGTTAGTTTCTGCAAAACTATTAAATCTTCGTGTCTTAAGAAATCTTCACAATATGGCGGCTTTGATCAAATCTAATATGTAGGCTTAATGGTGTATCTAAAAAATTGCAGCATTATAATAGTTGATCACCACAAAAATATAGTACACAGTGCGCTATGCAACACATTATGCAACACGCAAGATTCTAGACAATAGGCTACGCAACATGGTACGCACTTTGCTACACGGAATGCTACGTTACTTGCTAAGCAACTTGCTACGCAGAATGCTACGTAAATACAACGCCACATGCTACACAGATTGCTATGCGACACTTGACATGGAACGCTACGCAACTTACTACGCAAAATGTTACGCTGCTTGTTACACAGAATGCTACTTAAATTACTAAGTACACCACATTTTACAACACAGAATGCTACGCGGCACTCAACATCTTGCACGCTACGCAACTTGCTACACGACTTGCTACACAACTTGCTACGCATAACGCTTTGATCAAAGGATGCTACACAATGTGCCTACTACGTAGAACGTTACAGTTTGATATGCAAACTTATCCGTCAACGCAGCAACGCGTCAACATGTATTGTTTGAACAAAACTTACTTACATGTTTTAACTTTTATGTACATGTTTTATTTATTTCTTTAGTGATAATTTACATGACGCTGTATGAACAATTGTGGTTAATAATTGTAATATTAATTTAAACGACGAAAATATTGGTAGAAAATAATGGATATAGGTACATACATAGGTACTGACAGCGTACTTATTCAGATCAACTCACACAAAACTCACACAAAATTAGGGGCATTTTCTATGTAATAACTCTATATACTTACTCAACCTATCTATTACGAAAATCTAATTCAATCTAAAATGAAACTAATACTTAGAATAATAGATAAAATAATAATGTCACGGCAGATATAAAAAAAAATATTATCAATAATTGCTCCTTTAATAATATGAAATGTCTATGGCGGCGGAAATCGAAGCTGATTGGTCGATCGGTGCGCGGGAAAGCGCACAATATGGCGTCGGTTCCGGTCGCGCGTTTATGGGAAATAACATCGGAACTAATAACATGAATTAAACTGTTGAAATGTTTGTTTATTGATTGTTTTTTGTTCCTTTGTTATGTTTATTGAGAAATTAAAATAATGGTTCATTTTATGGCGTGTTGTGTTGCGTACAGGGGGGTTAAAATAGAAAGGTTTTCAATTAGACACTATGTATAGATTTTACCTAATTGACTTAAATAAGGTTGCAATATAAGATAAAAGACTATGAGATGAGACCAAAAACATGCAAAAGGAGCTATTAAATAAAAAAATACTATACTTAATATTATCTAAGTACCTACGCTATATAAGCTAACACAGTAAAAACTGATGATCTTTGCAACAAATTTACTGCTCAACCCAACAATATAACTATACAAAAAATAAACTTTAATATAAGAATAGGATTCCATCCCGAACCATTTCGAATTACAATGAAAAAAAAAGGAACAGTTAATTTTAAACTCTAAAGGCAACATCACACTTACCCCACGTTATCAAAACAAGCCTGAATGAGTGCCAGTCAGTGCCCCCATTAAAACTAAACTCAATGTCAAATTAGATTAATTTTTCCACATCGGTCACCCCAAAAGCCACAGAGCGTGACGTAGCGCGGAAAGTAAACATACAAAATGGCGGCCGTAATAATAACGGTGCGACGGTGAATTTGAATTTTTATGTGTTTTTGGTTAAAGAATGTTGAGGGAATGATGCAGTTGTTTCTTTAGAAATAAATGTAGGTACTAAACTTATTGAGATTGATAGACTGTTACCGAAATATCAATTTAAAATTCCTATAGTTATTTACAGTCGTGATGGCCCAGAGGTTAAGGCGAATACCTACCTCTCATGCAAGTGTTTGTGGCTCAAGTCCGGACAAGGACCAATGCGACTTTTTCAATTTATATGTGGGTACTTTCTATCTTAGACATCATTGAGATCGGTGAAAGAAAACATCGTGAGGAAACCTGGACTTACATAAGTACCTATAGTGAATTTAAATTTGAAATCGCCAATCCGCCTTGGGCAAGCGTGGTGATCAATGATCTGTATGAGAAGGGGCCTTTGCCCTGCAGTGTGACAGTAACAGGCTGGTATTATTATTATTATTGTTTTATAGTTATTTATATTATGCTAGGTAATAGGTAGGTAGGTACTAACGCTGGATATTAATAATCTATCTCGGTTGCTATCTTAATCCCGATCTTTGTCTGTAACCAATCAACGACCGAATTCGCCTATCCGAGTCTTAAAGTTGTCCAATCAGAAGCAGCCGTCAAAAACAAAGGATCGGGATTTGGATTGAGATAGAATATTAATATCGGGCGTAAGTCTATCTACTTACCGTCTTAAAATAAGGATTAATTGGAGAGATTATTGGTTTTTGGACTACCTATACCTACATCTTTTATATGTCATTTTTTTAAAACGAAATGGCATTTCCAAAGTCAAACTCCAGGGTCATGGTCTCTTTTAAAGTCCAGACATAAGATTGTATTAATTTGTTATGTGAGTCTAACGATGCCGGTCAAAGTCAGAAAAAACCTTCAGAAGAAAGAATCAATTCAGCTCTGAGTTGCCCTGTCCCGACAGAGGGCATGCATCCTTCAATCATCCCGTAGCCGATGTATTAGCTTTTTGAGTCCTGGAATAGACTAGGTACTTATATTCCGCAAATACTAATTACTTAATATTCCTTTTTTAAAAGTAGTAAGCAATTTATTGACTATCATCAATCGCGCGGTTGTTGCTGAAAAAGAGTTAGAACCTTTTGTAACAGTAGATAGAGTAGGTAGGTACCTACTTAAGTGCTAAAAGAAAAAAATACCTAACTCCTTGAGTTTTTTTACATACACAAGTAAAACTAAATATTTAACGGAGCTAAACAGTTTAATTTTTAATATCCTCTAGAAGGTTGTAATTTCAAACTCTACCTGATTGTAGAGCCATAGAACAGTACGTAGAAAATAAAAAAGTAATATCTCATAATCACACTTCAGTGGCTTTTAATTGTCAAGACAATTATAGTGTCAAGCCGATGTTAATACCAGACCGGTAGCCACATCACAAGGAAATCCAAACAGCAATTTAATGGAGCACCTGTAAAATTCCCTCCAATAAGCAGTTTGTGGGTCCAACGATTGCTGGCGGCACAGCCGACGCCGAGTTTAGACAATTAACCGATGAACTATAAATGAAGGAAAGTGGCAATTTCTCCAGTGACAAACGTCGGCCTTATCGACGCTAAATAATGGAGCGAGTAGTTAGACTCGCGTCTTCATCCCGGTAATTAACCGGCGTCCCCCCTCCCACTTACCTCCTCACCACCTCACCCCCCCCGCCGGGCGCCGCGTCCACCCGCGCGCACCTAAATTAATCACACCACGAATCTCGCCCCCCAATCCAGGTCCGGATTAAAAAGTTTTATTGGAGAGGCAAGTGTGACACTCCGGCGCGCCTCACCAGCCCGGCCCAACCAATCCCAGCACGCTCGCAATAAAATGTCCCGCTCCCATTGGCCGCAGTCTAATGGGACACGCCTCTGTTCACCGCCCGTACCAGGGCTGTCACCCGCCACGTCAGTTGACCGAGGCGCGTCGAGCCGTCAGCCGTATCTCGTGTTAGCTTGATGTTTTGTGAGATAAACACAATCAACTGAACGTTCCGAAATATTTTGTGACTGTTGTGTGATGGATCTGTGAACTGAAAATGGAGGAGGAGTCGATGTCGGGACACAGCTGTTCTGAGGACGATATCAGTGTTGGTCGGCCATCGCCGGCGCCGTCGCGATCTCCTTCACCTCACGATTACTTCAGGCCGCTGAAGCGCTTGAAGATGGCTTCGGAGCCGGCTGAGGAGAGGCGAGGAGATGGCGTGAAGAGTTTTTCGATTTTGGACATTTTGTCTCACAGCCCGCGTACTCCGCCGCGTATAGTGCGTCCGTGGGATGCTTCTGGGTTCGAGCGGTTGCAGCGGCTGCAGCGGTTAGCTGGTGCTGCGTTGCTGGATGGTGAGCGATGGCGGTTGGCGGCTTTGGGGCTATTGCGGCCGCGGGACATGGCGCCTGCGGAGTGCTGCGACTCTGCCTCTGAGAGGTCCTCGTCTGCGTCTGACTGCTGCTCAGAACCCCGCCGAGCACCTCAGCAAGGCTCTGCGGCACCACACACTCCTCTAGACGCGCTATTCCACATGACGAGCAAGACATTCGAGGCCAATAATCCTGACAGTGGGGGTAAGTATTTTCTTAACTTCTAAGTACTTTCCGTTGGCCAAAATTTTATTAAATAGGAAAAAAGTTATGTTGAGGTACCTACCTATATCAAGTTCTGTTTTACTATAGTATACCTAAGGCAGTAGAGATGTTGCTTTCAATTTTCAGAATAGTCATAAAATAAACCCTTCGATATACTTACATCTTTGACTCAATGAAGGTTTTACTTTTTGTTTTATTGTGTGGTCTTAAATTGAAGTGATGTAGGTATTTCTTTTAGGAAACGAGTCGTAAAAGAGTGTTAATTTCTTGTCGAAATTTTATAAACAGGTCCAAATAAGAGGACGATATTAGAATGGTTAGATTATGTGAACCAGATGTGGTCAAAAATTTGATGACATTATTTGTTGTAATAGTCACAGCAGTTTTTATAATTGGTGTCGTTGGTGGCAAGATTAAGGGGTAGGTATTTTACTTATTTAGTGATGGATAGATTGTATGAAAGATGATGCCTACAGTAAGTATGCTATATGATAATGCCAATGCTGACAGAATTTCAGGGGGAGAAATACATGAATATGTATTTTAGTTTTTGTTATTTCATATGACAATATTTCAGAGGTAGTCTAATTGTAAAAATATATTTTTGATTAATATCCCCGAAAGATTTTTAGTATTAATTTATTTAAATAACATCCTCTTTCTGTAAAGTAAAATTAATTTTAAAAAATATATTTTTTTTTAGCTTGAAAGAAGTAATTTTTCAGTAGATATAGTATAAATTGAATACTTTAATGATTTAATGAATTCCTAATTATAACAGACGCCACAGAAACAGAACAATATCTAGTAAAAATCCTCTCCGATTCAGAAAAAAAAACTAGACAAAAAAGCTCTTTCATCAACAACCATTAATTGAGGATTGATATATCATTCATCTCTACCCCTCATTAATTAAGATAATTAAACAAACGGTCATTACAACACACTAATCTACATTTAACCGAATAAAACATAAATCGTGTCTGCAAATAAACTAAGTGTTCCCCCGGTGTATTTTGGCAAAGAGAACTATTACACTGACTCGTAAGTATAGACGGTCTGTTGCAACGGTGATGTATTGTTTATATGCGGATTAATTGCACTAATTAGAAGCCATTAGATATTGCCATTAGCCGTGACTAGGCACCCACTAGTCATGCTGCTTACTTCTATGACCAGCATGACTAGTGATGCTGGTCAGATTGTGGTTGACTAGTTTCTAGACGTGAATTCGCCTGCATGAAAGTCAACGATACTATTAAACTTAGATAATATCACTCATTGACTTTGTAGCTCTTCATTAGTTAAACTATTTTTAAAAACGTCTAAGTAGTTTCAGACATTACTCTCTCACATACAAAGAAAATCTACTAACTATTTTTTTATAATTATCTATTATTTTAGATAATTTAAATACTTATCATACTTTCTAAAAATCACGATTTTGAATCGTACCATACGTACTCGTACGTTATGTTTTTTTTTTAATACATAGCACGTAAGTAACACTGCATTGTAAACCCTAGAGCTGTGGAATAGGTATTAGGTACGAGCCAATATTTGAGCAAAATATTGAACAGTTGTTCCTAGCCTCTGTTTTTAGTAGATAGGTAGATATCAAAACAGATTTTGTTAAACATGGAATAGACATGGAAATTGTGGAAAAATAAACTACGCTACCTACAAATCAACTTTAGGCGCGAAACCGCGCAAAAATGCAAAACTTTTTTCCAATAACCACAGTGCAAACCCGTGGTGCAAACGCTCTTTTTTTGAACAAACACACACAATTCTAGAATAATAAAACCTCCTTGGTTAAATAATGTCTTATTTATTCGTTTTTGATTGAAATGTCATTAGCAATGAGCAAATCCTATTCCAGTTAATATGCATTTGATGATTGTAAAATACTTACGTGCCGTCGTTCTGGGTAAACAACGAAATATACATATTTCTGTAGCTGCGTAGTTATTACATGTCAAATGTCATGTCATTTACCTACCTACCTATAAACAACATTGTATGCACATATTGACATTTCATGATTCTTGAGACTATTATTGTTAGGTGAAGTGGTAATTATAGAAACCTTACGTTTGCGAGGTTTGCAATGAGATGCCATTTTAGATATTTATAATATGATTTGTTCTTATATTGAACTCTGTATTTTCTGCAGTCAAACCCTTAGACCCTTTTTCTGAGTTTGTTATAAGATAGACGTCTATATCTTATTAGCAGGATAACACAAATAAAACATCAATAATTATATTATAGGTAGGTGAACTTTGACGTTCAAAAAGTGCCTAAATCTCAGCCTAATTTGAATACCTACTACTTTTAATATTGATTTTGACTTAAGTAGTTATTCTAACTTTAATAATACTTGTTTACTTATTGTACTAATAGGTTAAAAATTTATTAAATGTGACATTAAAATCGCTAAATATTTATTTTTCTAACTTATTAGTCAGCCTCTCTTAGCAATCTTCTCATTTCAAAACTGATTTACCTGTGTAAGTATTAAAAAGAAGTGTGTAAGGGTCGTCGCAGATGGCGCTCTGTAGATTCTGCCTACCCCAATGGGAAAAAGGCGTGAGTTTATGTATGTTTATACCTAATGTATTAAAACAATAAAATTAATTCTTGATGCTTTGTTAATGCCTTTTATGATTTTTTCCTGTAGCTACTTTAACAGATCAAAAATTAATCTTATCTAATTAAGATTAAAAACTGACATTTCAAACATAATATGTGCAGTCTGTGGGATAAATTAAAACTAAATAATAAAAGCTCACGATATTAGTAAGATTGACTATATTTCAAACAATCTAAAAAATGTTATTGTGACACAATTATTATTTCAACGCCTTCAGAGATATTTAGCCATGGAGTTAATTACTTAATTGTTCTATTCAAAATAAAAGATAATAGCGTTTAATAATACTTACTTATTTAAATCTATTATATGCAAATATAACACACTTATATATATTTTAATTTTCTAACGAGGAAAATGCCTATTTTTGGTGTTCTATAATCACAAGTTGTACCTTTAGCAATGTATTGTTTTAATTGTTAAGTATTCATAGACGAAAAAATACGTTGAATTCTTTTTTTTTAAATTTAACTCTTTCATGTTTTTTTTAATACTTTCAGCGTTATGTGTCAGTTATAACTAGGGCCAGAGAAAAAAATATTGATACAAGACGTGTTTCTTCAAATATTTATTTATTTATTTATTAAAACTTTATGCGCTAGAAAATTTCACTAGAGGAGGACTTAATGCCTTAGGCATTTTCTACCAGTCTACCTTAAGGTGATGCAGAGACCGAACATGGTAGGCGCAAGAATATAACAAAAACTAGAAAGTGAAATCAATAATAATTTAGAATAAATACACAGATACATACATATTATTATTATATGTATACAATCCAAATACAAGCGATGTCAAGAAAAAAAAGATATATTACTGATAAATATATATGTTTACATACTCAATTAAAAACAGACGGAACTCGTACATATCTATGATCAATTCGAACTAAGTATCCGAGTTTGAAAATCCTAATTTATAGGGTAAATCTAAAAATGACAGTAAAACCAAAGACATTCAATTCCTATAGACCGGACATCACGAACAAAATTTTCGTCCGAAAAAGTGTGTCCTGCTGGATACAAGTCTATGAGTTTTTTGTAGTACGCTCCGCTGCCGCTCCAATATTCATATATTATTCTAGATGGCGTTACTGAGACATGGGATCAAAGTTTTTCTATGACATTTCCTTGACATGCCCGCTCTATAGTCTTTTAAATCTCTTTGAGTAAAACGTAACAAGATGTTTTTTCCAAATTATGTATTGCATCACGTACTTAATGTCGCACAACCAGTGCCGCAGTCTCACCCACACACACACACGAAGTAAACAATGACAATTTATCGATCGTTATCGATAAAGATGTCGGCTATCGACAAACACCAAGTGTTATGCCGAAATAGATGATTGTGTTATGATTACAGAGCGGCGAGTTGTAATTGAATGATCTCTGAACCGAACGCGCCCGCGCTCTGTCATTAGTGTGCGTGAGGTTTTTGTTTTTTAATTTGTCTCTGGTATTGATGAATCCAAGAAGGATGTATGTAATAGTTGTGAAACATTTTTGTGTTACGTACCTGACAATGGTATCAGTTTTATAGTTTTGGTAATAAAATTGGAGGTTTGAATAATGTTTCAAAATAACAACATATCTACGCTTGTAATAAAAGTACTTCTTCAATTTAGTAATGTACCAAAATTTGCCATTTTAATGCCTTAATACATTTACGAGATAACCTAATAGTAAAGAATCAAAAAGGCACGTGCAAACTCTCAATACAACAATGAAAATATTCCAAAAAGCAAGAAATGTTCACACTTACAACACTCACAGCCCCTTATAATCTAATTTACCCCAAATGCATTTCAAATTAACGGCCATTCACTAATAACGAACGCTATTTATGAGAATTAACCACTTAATACGGCAACAGAACAAATCAATGAGCTCTTAAAGACCCCCAAAGCATCAAACATCATTCAACCGAGCGAACCTTTTCGAAAAACTCCATACACTAATTTACACGGACTTTGCAAAAAATCTATTGTGCTGGCACAAAAGAAGACATCACTACGATTAACAGGACAAAAAAAACGAAATTCAAAGTAGAAAAGGCGGGAATTGTCTATGCTCCATATGTTACGAGATTATCATGTAACAAATGGTCATTTGTCATTGGCAGCACTGAGCGCTTGATTGAGGAAGTCATTTCTTGTCTATGAACGGAAATAATATTTTTTTACACATCCCCTGTTCACTACGGGGCATTAGAAGACTTGGGTAATGCCTGTTTGATTATTAGAGAGTAACATGAATGCGTATCATAAGAGATACATTATAATTATGGGGATATGGAAGTGTCTCCTCTGAGGATTTAATGAAGGGTTTTTATTATAAAGAGATCACGTTGGATCATTATTTATTAAATGATAAAAAAAAACTGTTGTTTTATTATTGGATATGATCCACGATCAAGATTTTTGCAGCTCAGTTGTAACGATGGCTAAAAGTACCTACGCAAAAAGTAGTGTAAAAAAATATTTTGAAATTAATGATGAGAAAGGTACAAGACAGATCACCTCCTTACTCGTTATAACCAGCGCTCGGTCAGGATTGTAATCATAGATTGAAGACCGCATGTTCTGCTTTTAAACGTCACAAGTAAAACTGAACCAGTTGGTATAACTACTTATTTTCGTATAAATTCTATATTTGAAAATTACAAATTCGAACGTCAAAAATCTAGGTAGGAACACAGAACCATGATAGCGATTGTACTAAAAATTGCTTACCCCACAAGGTCAAAATAATGATAATGTGCAGATTTACCGTGGTAAATAGCCAGGTACAGTACATAATACAAATGTTAGTATATATTGTAACATTAAAGTTATTACAGCGATGCAATCTAAACTACTACTGATTGCTATATTTACGATTGTACCTACTAATGTTATGTATGTACTTGTAATTATGCACGTACTGAATAGATATGGCTTTTAGACCGTGATGAGTTGGAGCTCAAGCGTGATGAGCTTGAAGACACGCTGTATAGTAACCGGAGAAAAACGGAACATCCTGTAGATAACCTAGCCTGTCATGGCTGCAACTTTTCAATTAGTTCTTGGGGATTCTAGTCTGTAATTGTGTACTTAAAGAATTTATATTACGAACTATAAATAGAAATATTTTTCAAATCATCATGTAGGGCAAGGTTATAAAAAACTCCTTGCAACCCTTCATATATATTCCTAATTCAAATCTTACCGCGGTCTCATTTCCGTCACAACACACTTCAAATTAAAACATAAATACAACTCGTTCCACAATCATAGACAACACAAAAAACGTCATCGAATCATCTCACTCCGTCGACGCTAACAGTCGGGCCGAAAGAATTATTATATTTTATTATCCCACAAATTATGCCGCGGCTTGTGGGGTCCGCCAAGGTGTCGGTCCCAACACGTTTATATTACCCCTATTATGAAAAAAATATGTAAAAAAATAAGCTCAAAAGGCACCCGGCGTCGAAGGGCGCGCACAGTAAGCTTTTACACGAATAATGCCAGTTTCAAAACGAAATCGCTGACTAATTGATTACTATGAATGGCGCGCTTTATTAAATTCGAAATCAATGGGGTGTCAATAATTCGATTTTCCTTATGTTGAAAAATGGGATACTAAAAATGTACTGACATGTGAACACTGAAATAAACGCGCCTATACAACTGACATAACTTTTAATTTCGAACTATTCAGCTGCCATTAGAGAGATATTTACTATTACAAGAAAACTAAGTAGTCTATGATGTTAAACAGGCGCTGAAAAACTTGTTTTTGTTTTCGTTTTAAGCAGCATTCATTTCATTAAATAGTACCTAATTCTAACTTAAAAGAAATAATAAACCTTATGAAACAACAAAAATTAAGTAAGTAGTGTTAAATAGTATGTCAGTGCAAGTCACCGTGGTTAATTCTTGGCGCTTGGCTCTGAGTTGTAACGCCTTTGTTTCAGTTAGTTCAATAATTCTTCAAGGTGACTGTTTGGTCTATTCTCAGGGCATAACGGTTGATAGTTAATTTGGAATTCCAATTTCAAATTTGAATTCCATGTGTTTATCGTCACTTAATTATGTTTAGTGGAACGGTTATTAGTTCTATTTATACTTTTTATGTAGAAACGCAAGAGCGGAATGTGTAAGTATCTTAGGTACTACAAAAATTCTTACTTTTAGTTTTTACCAATAAGTTAATACCGTACTTGACAGAATATGAATATCGAAATATAATTAGTCTATCAGTTAAAATATAAAAAATAATAAGTACCTACTACAAGTATTTTTTTTTTCATTTTCAAATTGATGGAAAAACTGCTTAGATTAAGCACATTAAAGTTGAGGAGAGGGAGCTTGTAACGTCATTATCTAGTATAAACTGTACTGGCTAGTGACATTTTGACTTGATGTATCGCCGTTTTTTTTTATAAAGTACGTGAAAAAAGAAAAAATATGTGTCCAATATTTTCTTGTAATCTAGATGCGGGACTAAAAACAAAATTTTTGTCTTATAGCCAATTGTAACAGCGAACCTATTGTGTTTTACAGGCTTTTATTAACACGTAGGAAGTTCTACGAAACTCTGAGTATAAATTTATATAGTATAATGTGTAATATCTTAAGGGGTCTCTCATTAACGGCTGCACGGATTTGAATGAAACGTAATAGAACCTTTTTATTTTATTACAAAAAAAGGTGTATCGAATGCTTTTGCAAATATTTAAACTCACATGCAAAAACAGCTGGACCTGAAATAACTACAGGTACTTTGCAAAACAAAGTATAAGTATGGTTTGGAGTATAATCCCCTTGCGGAGATTGAACCTGCGACACGCAGCGAAACAGCCTACGCCACCCGCGCTGTTAAAACTTGGATTAGAAAATACTTTTAATACTGGTAGTACGTTCTCATGAGATAGTTTTCAACTTTATCGAGTGCAAATACGTCTCCCATAAAATATCCTTCGTAAATTTCTAACATCTGAATTACTTTTCAGACACACTTACTCCTAAAACATTTCAAACGACACCTTAGAATTTTATCGTCATCCTTTAAATTAACCCTCTAATCCTCGGCAGAGCAAGGTGCAGAGCTCCGTCCTTGTCGCACGTAAAGCGACAGAAGGGGACAGGTGATATGTGAGTTAATTTAATTACACTATCTGAGCGCCATCTCTGATGGTGATGTTGGGCTTGCATTTGTGTGCGTGTGAGTGTGTGTATTTTTTAGTAGGTTGGTGTGTCGATAACAACCGTAAGTACCTACCTATAAGTAAGGCACATTCGTAGGATCAATTAAGGTTATCAAAATAATAATACTAACCTGTAACTGCTCCATAAGAGCTTCTTCTCATAAAGAGAAGGCACGAGTATCACCACGCTAGCTTAATACGAATTGGCGAGTTTAGACTTATATTAACTACAATTAACACTTCGCAAGTTCGCATTTCGTACTTTAACATACCCGTAGTATAATATGACACTCACAAATATTGTGGCTTTCAGTAGATCCAGAGTTTACCCCATAAGTACAACACCACAAACTCATAAACTTTACCTCTTTAGAATATTAATAAAAATAAGTCACGGTTTCCTCGCGATGACTTTCTTCACTGATGACAAACTTGTCTAAGATTTTCTTGGAAAGAAAATGAATTGAAAAAGCCGCTATGTAGCATTGTGTATCTGTACATTATGTAGTTTATGACAACACAAGCAAGATATAAGTAATAAAAACATTTTAATAATAGGAGCTTTATGAACTCAAACTACAATTTAGTCTCCCCCTTGGCATACAAAACCGCAACTCTATCACATAAACATTTTCAATGATTACAAAAGGCACATTCTGTTCAACCCGTGATCGGCAGCGGGTCATTATTTAATAACCCCATATTTGACGGGCCCCGGACACCCCGAGTGCCGAATTATAGGCCTCTTTTTGTAAATAAACCGCCGGCTGAACGTGAGGTTATTTTTAATGAAACTGGTTCCAGTGACCGGCCTATCGCATTTTAGTGTTAACTAATGCAAAGAGAAAAAAATGGATATAGTTAAGTTTTTTGGCAAAAAAATACTTTTTAGCTCTGGTCTACTATTACATAGTTATTGGCAATGATTTGATATTTTAGTAATTTCTATGTGTAAGTGTGCCGAATTAGAAAAAAATGCGCTTATAGGAAGCAGGTCAACTTGACAACTAGGCTAGTCAGTGAGAGACCATCCATAAGTAGTATACTAGACCCTTTCGGAAAACACGTTGTTACCACGTTGTATTTATCTATAATATGTATGTATTTAGGAATATATAAGTATATTTACCAGCTGTTTAGTACCCATAACACAAGCTCTCAAGCTTAACTCGGGACTAAATGGCGTTGTGTGAAAAAGTTGTGGAATATTTATAAATTTATTTTATTTTTAATTTACCAACGGGTAGTCAAAAGCCCGAAAGTCTGTCAACCGGTCTTAACACGGGGTTTCGTGTTACCCAGTAGCCGGGGTACTAATGTCAGATACGTTACCCAATAGCTAAGTATTGGGCAAGCAACTGCCAGCTGGGTTGCAGAGGTCAGATGAGCAGTCTCTTCATTTAAAATTACTGGTATTCGGCTGCATCTGGTTAGAGTGGAAGCTGACCCCAACACACTTAGAAGGAAAAGGCTGGGCAGATAATAATGATAATTTGAATAGATCCGTAGTCCAATATTAACTTCGATCCTCATCACTTTGAAGACTTGTAGTCTTTTAGCCTTAGAAAATTTACTTTGTTGGCCATACGAAGCTATTTTTGGGCCGTAAACCCATCAAAATATTTTGATCGCCTGTATATAGTTATATTAAAATCTGACCCCAACCAACATAGATGGAAAATGGCTAAGCAGATGATGATGACGTAACCAGCTCCATACTAAAACATTACCTCAATTCTCATATCTTCTAATATATAGTCTTGTATCCATATACAATTTACTTTGTCGGCCCCAGAAGCTATTTTTGGGCCGTTAGCACGTAAGCTTTTACCTTGAATGACAACATAGACAGCCTTGCAGGTTCTAAAGTGATGGCGGTTTTAAGCTCCCATAAAAACATTCCAGCGGCTTACTTTGAAGTGGAATTGTTCACTTGAACGGTGAAATTTAAGTGATTTTCTAGTAGATAGTCCAGGCGGTTTTACACGATTCAATCTCGCCTGAAATGTATTTGACTACATATTTTTCAGCTGTCTATAAGTATAAGCCATTGTCAACCTATTTTTGTAGGCTCTAAGTATGTTAATCCGCTCAAAAAGTAAAGTAAAGTATTTTTAGTTGTTTTGGTTTTAATGTCCATTATTGTTTAAAAAAAGGTTATCATCTTTTCTTTTGACTTAAAAAAGATTATAAAAAAAACGTATTTTTCACCACCACTCGTGTCACGTGTGCATATACCTACCTAGTTCTATATTAATTTGTTGAATTGAAGACGTGGATGACGTCCCTAGTTACACATAATATGCAATGTAACTTAAAACTTACTACCTGGTTATTACTTATACCTATTTGTGTAGGTAACTGTTTGTTTTCTCAAAATAAATAAATAAAAAAACCGGAGTAGTGCTTTATGTTTTTCGTCTGAGCTGTCATTTCGAATAGAATTACGTCTTTATAATACACTAGCACTTCGCTCGCGACTTCGTCTGCGTGTATTTCGTACTTTAACATCCCCTCCAGCGCCATTTAGTGTTAAAAAACTATAGCCTCTCTATGACACTCACAAATGATGTGACTTTCTATTGGTAAAAGAATATTCACACAACATCAGTTTCGTCAATCCAGGGATAAGCCCCTACAACGTGACAAACTCACAAACTTTACCTCTTTACAATATTACAGAATGTTAAATAAGTATGTAAGTACATAGTAGTATGTTAGTACGCCCAATCTTGTTTCCAACTACAGAACTTTATAAATCTTGGAACGTTTTAAATGTACGACAACACTACATTTTACATAATTATTATTTTATTCCAACATTCCAAAACACCATACATATCTCTAAACGTCGGAAAGACATAATCTGCACAGTCCCTCCTCCACGTACTTCCTTTGTAAAACGATTCTGATTCTGATTCTGATTCTGATTCTCCTTATATCTCGCTTTGTCTCTCCATAATAAAATTAACGCAAAACGCCCGATTTTTGAACTCTCATCTTACAATTGTAAAAAAACTGTTCGGAAACTCTTTTTGGACCTCAATTACGATGACACTGAATTATTCCATGTAGACACGTATTTAAACACATACACGCACACACATACAAACACACACGCGCGAGCGCGCACAGTCACACATACACACACACACACCCTCACACTTTAGATGTAATAAGTTTTTTATAAAATATAGTAAAAAAAAGTATTTCCATCTCACTACAATTCAATCGAGATGCTGTTTCATATTAAGCATAAACTGATCTTATATGATAATCCATCAATTAGGGGACTGGCACTGACTCCCCTTAACACAGGCTAAGATTTAGCCGATCTAGGAGAACAGTACTGCACCCGTCTTTATTGTATATTAATATTCCACAATAATAAAGGTAGTAAGTATAGGTGTATAACAAAATTCTAAACGTCTTAACTAAACTAAATTGTCGCACATCGTTTCGCACCACTGCGCACTGCCCCACGCTTTTCATAGACAAAAGTCATGGCACCTTAACTTTTTCTTTCTCAGATATTGATTTAGATAACATAATCGATTCTAAAATCAATTGAATTAGTTTTTTTTTGTACCTTTTAACGGACTAAAATAATTATATGTGTGTTTTCTAATAGGCTCTGTAAGTTTAGGGTCAGGTGGCCATTTTTTAATTGGGCCCTGTTTATATAAAAGGTGTTTGGTTTTTTACTATTATGTAGGGCCTTTGAAGGGTGGGGCCCTTTTTAAATGGGTACGTGTTAATTCTAGCACATGGGTGCTTATATGACCCTTTTATGTATCTATTGAAGGTGCAATAGCGAGGTTGTCTTTGCTTAATAACCTCATGCAAATTGTAAGCGTGTTCCATATAAACGCAGTAAAAGCTCATAAAGGGTTTTTTAGTGAACGCTGAAGTAAAGATAAATAAATAAATATTCTACAACTTTTTCACACAATGCCATTTAGTCTTAAGTTAAGCTTGAGAGCTTGTGTTATGGGTACTATACAGCTGATAAACATACATACATACATATTATAGATAAATTACACCCAGACACAGAACAAATGAACGTGCTCATCACACAAACATTTGTCCTGGGTGGGTATCGAACCCACGACCTCCGGCATAGCAGTCAGCGTCACTAACTACTAGACCAACAGGCCAGCCAAATATATAAATCTTTTGTACATTAATAGTAGATAAACACTGATATATGTAGCTGCATGTCAGAGTTTTACATGAATTGACTGCATTTCTGACCTCCACAACCCCCACAGTTAGTTGGTAAAAAAAATCTGCTGCCTTTTACTTACCTGTGTAGGTAATACAGAGGTTTCTAAAACACATTTGTTTACATTTTTGGGAATTAAATTTCAAACACAGAATAGGTACATTACTATTGAGATGAAGTACAAGCAAGTGGTTGGCGTGATATTATTTTCATGTGTTCTATCAATTAAAATTGTCTTTTAATATCAGACTGCATTGAAACAGAAAAATTGTCACAAAACAATCTTTACTGTTTTTTTGAACACGTCATTTCACAATTTTGTCTGTCAAGACAAAATAATTATAAATGAATGCTAATAAAGATAAAGGATAAATCTAAACTAAACCTTTTCGCTCGCAGACAAAGTCGGCAAACAAAGAATCAACGAGTTTGTGTAATATTAATAAACTTTTCCAGTTACCAAACATGGTTGGCTTATAATATCATTTTAATTTAATGATTAATAAATAAGACACTTTAGCTACAAAACTTATAGTTAAATCTGCATACTTACATAATTATAAATGATACCCAATAAGCTACACACTTTACGTCCAAAAATCCCACCAATTCTGAAACAATGGCTTTGCTTGTCAAAAGACATAACCATCTTTTTTGCTGATATAAAGGGTAATTTAATGGCAACATTACTTACATCAAACGAGGGCTATACCTTATATACTTAATTATAATTAATATACATAAAATTTATACGTAAGCAAGCATTTCACATAATTTATTACGCGTACATCCGTTTTGAGTCGTTGACTCCGAGATTAAGCAGAGATAGATGTGTAAATAGGTACAATATACATGGGTACGTGCCTATGTATTGTGCCTAACTGTCTATTTACACGAAAAAGTTCACGTCTAATTGGATGTGAAGCGCATGCGTTTTTTTATTGTTCAAGACGATGAATGGCTACTTAAAGCTTATCTCGATTGGAATGCCTAGACTATTGCGCTAAGGTGCTAAGAAAAAGGAATTCAGTTGTTAAAATTTCAGAATAATCTGAGTACGTGCCTACTTATACTTTTACATGTTAATTAAGACTGTAATGTAGAGGTCTTTGACTGTAGTGTTAAACAATGCCTTACACACTGTTTTAAAAAGTAAGCGAGAGGTATCTTAAAAAAAGAGCCAATGTTTCGGTTGGGTCTAGTTCATAATATCGACAATCACTACATTGATAGTCGCTGTATCGAAAACGTTCCATCGACGGGCTAATGTATCGAAATTATTTTTTTATTGGATAGGGTATACCAGCAGATTGGTCCTATTTGTATCAAAACTCATATCTGATTAGGGATTCTCGAAGAATTGAGGGAATTTGACTCGGGTCGGGTAGTCGATGCAGCATACTATCGATTTGGTTTACTGTCGATGTAGCATACCGTGGGTTTAGTGTACTACCGATGTAGCGTACCAACGATTTAGGGTATTGTCGATGTAGCGTACCATCGATTTGGGGTACTGTCGATACATTAGCCCATCGATGGAACGTTTTCGATACAGCGACCATCGATGTAGTGATTGTCGATATTATGAACTAGACCCGTTTCGGTTTCGGTTACGCCATCTAGCATAACAAGTATACTTACCTAGCAATATTCTCCAATATTCTCCGGCAGCGGAGTGTACTAAACTAGACTTATCGACTTCTGTACACTAGGGCACAAGTATCGGATGAAAATTTTGTTCGTGATGTCTTATGTCTAAGTATTGGAAAGAGCCAATCATTTAGTTCAGTTGAGTTTTATTTTATCAAAAATACAACACGGCACGTTATTAAATAAACCCCTAAGTATCAAGAAGTGTAATTCTGTGGACAATTTTACAACATAACAACAACAATAACATTACCTACGTTACAACATTGGCATTAAGTAGGTACATTACATTCATATGGCCCCCCAAAATTGTGATATAAGCAATTATAAAAAAAAACACAATAGGTACCAATTAAAATGCAACGCACAAAAGCATTCGCTTCTTTAAAATATAAAATTGGCACTTTTATTAAGGCACAACATTGAGTGTGATCCTGTTATTAGCTTTTACAAGGACTTCCACAGACCCTGGTCTGATCAAAAGACCATTTAATCGAAGTCTTCACTTTCCAAAAGTGTTGAATAACAACACGGTCACGACTTACCATCGTTATTATCATAACACGCGAAGCCATTTTCATTCAAAATAAAATTCCTTCATGGGCGGGTAATATCGTCTCCATCGTTATTCAAAAGTGGTCGATAAAAGGCTTTATCGAACAAAAGATGAATCAATTGTGTGGATTTCGACATTTATTTCTGTTTTTCTTTTTAAGTAATTCTTTTTCGTGGTTTTTGCTCCATTATTATCAGAGTCACGTTTTTATTTAATTAGTTTATTGGAGTACGGTGTTCTTTTGGGTTCATTTGCGAAAAACCTATTGTGTGAAAGTAATAATGTGAATGAAATAATTATTTCGCAATGTAACAATTTGACTGTGTGCGTGCGAAGTTGTGGTGTAGGCGCAATAATTTTATTGTAACCCATTGTGTTGTGATTGTAGACCTAGTTTTTTAATCATTCGCTAATAACAGCCCAAAGATGTTTTATTGTTTTTCAACACGCTTACTTGGAAATTGAGGCGTATTAAACCGCCTTATGGTTCACAATGCATTGTATTTACTACTTTGTGTTCCCGTACTAGTGCGGGAAAGTACGTCTTAAATAACTATAATTACACTAGACAGCAAAAGGCAACTGTCTCATACAGGTAAGGTACGAGCATTAATAGCGACGGTTATTGAATCAAGGCAATTCAACCTTAAACTTTCTTTTTTAATTGCATTATTATTGGAACTAAAAACCCTTAATTGAACCACGTAAGCATTAGCAGTAGTTTCGGCAACATATTTATTAAAAATGTGCGCTTTTAATTCCATTACATAATAAGCAATCTCGCCTGGATTGCAATGCCAAACTTTGCACCCTTAGGTACATTAAAACTTACCAACTATTTCAGTAAGGAAAAAAAAATCATCTAGACTTGGATCGGAAAATTATTGAAAAACATATTCGTAACCCAGACCGTAATACAATTGTTGGGTATTATTTAGGCCGTATAAGGAAACCTATATATTGCCTATGTATAGCAGGTATGTAGGTACGTTTTCTCTACCACGCAATGAAAATCCGAACGTAAAAAGAAAATCTCCGCACATAATAATTTAATTTACGTTCAACGCGGTGTATGTTTACACTGTTTCCACCGTCACGGTGCTGATAAAGCAATCTATTAGCGCCAATTTTTCACACACGATAACGCCGATAAGCGACCGTTCGCAATCCACTTAATTGAATTATGTTTACATATGCCATGTGACGTTATGACGTCGTGTCGTTCTGCGGCCTCCCATTGGCTCGTTGGAATATAGAACAATGGCGGACATGCAACTTTATTAGCGTAACGCTTTATTAACGGTAACAAAGTTGTTAATTAGAACACGAGAATAGATAAGCATTTTTTTGTTTGTGTTAGTAATTAAAATAAAATAGGGTACCGATCTCTCTTGGCAAATGTTTTCGTGGCTAATATTTGGGTCAGAAATGCGTTAAAAATTCGTCCCTGAGATTCGACAAGATGCCTATTACCTACAGTTTAAATGTCAAACTTGCTTAAAGCTTTTGTGTTACTAGAGTTATGCTTATGAACACCTATCAGTAATCAAATTAGGAGATCTTATCACTACAAACTATTATTTATCTACATTAATGTTACTTAAATCATTCTTATCTTAATAGTCCATTTAAAACCCTGATGAATGTGCCACTTTCAAATGACAACAAAAATGTTTTGCGAAATCAAAGCTCCACCGTAACCCGTTTGCAAATCCTACAGTTAAACACACCGTGTCGGTTTGTGTTCAGACTACGAAGAATTCGAAACACAGTGTTAGGAAATCGTTAGTAATGTTTGTAGTTGGAATACAGTGTTGTAGGGCTATTGCGTTTTGTAACACAAACCGCATTCAATCTTAGAGTAGGAAGCCGCTGAGCAATTTAAATATTTGACAGCCTATTAGTTTGTGAATTAGTTGAACATCTAACTTGCCTAAGACCTCATTAGTAATTTTGTTTAGTGTACCCACAATTTAATTTAGCTTTTCTATAAATCATTTAAGAGTAGGTCGAGTGTATTTTACGAAGGTATTTCTTGATTAATAATATACAGTGCTTCGGAAACTGTACCAACCGTCATTAAAACAGTGATTATTAAAGGTTCTACCGAATAAATTGATTTCATAGCTCAGGCAGTTTGACGAAGGTTAACGTGTATGTAAAACACTGGTCGCCTATAAAACGAATTTAGTCCTAAATCTCACTAACTCCAAATTCAAACACAAAATCGCTTAATTGAAGTTCGTTCACACTAACAAAAGCGATCGTAATCAACAAAACAAAAAATAAAACAAATGAAAATTGAAACGCGACGCACACACTGATACAATTTCCAACACACACACATCTACACAAGAGTATGTATGTAAAGGCTGGTGGCACAAAATAACAATAAACAGTCGATTTGCTCAATACAATAACAGCTTGGTACAAACGCTGGCTATAAATAAGCTATTGTTGTTCTAATCCTGCGTTGACTAATCGAATGCCTGCACTTAAAGCTGGCTTACGGGTAATCAGCGGTAATAATAGCAGTCGGTTTAATTAAACATGGTGGCAGCGGTCGTTTCGTTCAATGTGTGTTTTGTTTTGAACGTTTTAGAGGACTATTAATAGTAAGGCGAATTGAGTAACTAACTAGTGAAGGCATTGTTCTTCCAGATTTAGTTCAACTGGCTAGACTTGATCCTGGTTAGGTATTTGCATTTGGAATGATGCAGGTTTAAATGCCTATTGATGGCTTATTTATGGTTGGTTGTTATATCTAACTAAGCTTTTGTTTTAGTACTAAGACTCGTGAATGTTAAGGAGAATGTGCAGTCATTTTCAACTAGGTTTAAGATTTTTTTTTGTAAAAATGATGAGTTGTTGAAGTAACCAAAGGTTTTTGAGAAGAACTGCATACACATCTTTTACAAAAGGTCTTTTGGAAAGATGTGTATGTCCTAATCTTGGAAATTTTCTTTTCTTTTCTGTTCATTGAATAAAAGCTTAATTTCCCGTAACTACAGTCAGATTTATTTAAATTACAGCCGCGACGTAAATAAAGAGCTATCGATATGTACTTTATAATAAATTAACCCACCGACAGCCCAACCTTGACAGGCATAGCGAAAAAATCATTTTTTCATTTGTATTTAGCATGTCGTACCTTGGTATCAATGTACCTACTCGTACCAGATCAATTTATTGCTAAAGTTGTCTCATCTCTTTGTAGACTGCTAACGGACTTCCAACGCCTGACAGATTTGAAATTGCTGTTTCGTCACAAATGCAGGTGTACCCTACCCTTCGGCCACCTACAGAAAGTTACATGTTAGCCGTCCCCCCAGGGCTTTTCATTTCTTTACCTCCTAATATTAGCTCAATTTAAACATCATTCATTCGCAAAACAAGTAATGATAGCTAATTTTATTGATGTTCGTTCAGAGTTACAATTTAAATACTTATCGTTTGGAACACCAGATGTAATGACGGTAATGGCTGCCGATTAGTTACGATATCGACCACCGGCGGCGCCACGCGCGACTCGACCGGTTCTTGAGGGTAGGGCTTTATGAAATGCTTGTAGTTCACTCACATACGGCACTTATGGGATCAATGGTGATTTATGTAGCTATCCTAAGTATGTAACATTCTGTAATGGATCTCTCTTAGTAAATAGCCGGCGACTGAAGGCATACAAAGTAAGATATCACGAATATGAGGTAGGTTAAAACACACACAAAGCTGAACAGTGAACGTGTCATATTTTATCGTAGGTCGATGGTTCCTTGTCAACCTAGGTCGCAACATTAATATCAAAAAGTCTCCTAGCCTCGGAAAGCGTTAAGCAGTTCGATCTCTGACACAACCATTTTAACCAAAATATCGTATTACGCAGTTATTGGGTTGTGGAGACTCTATTCAACAAACTGGTATTCAGCATCATCTGATGAGACTGGAAGTCAATCCAGACACAGTTGGGGAAAGTCTATGGAAAATTTAATAATATTTTGAAGGAAAAAACTTTATATTAATAAATAGGTCTAATGATGTGTTGAATATCCTTATAACCAGTTTTATATACTCGTATATACAAAACATTGACGCCAGCACGAAGAAATATGCATTGTAAAAGCAATAAACACAGAAATAGAGACGTTATAGAGTTCCATAATGAATAATTGATTAAGTACGACCATTGCACTGTTGTAGTGTTCCATACATATTGTTTTAAAAGTTATAACACCATGTTATGTTATTCTAAGTTTAAGTGTTTATGGCCATGCATGGAAGGGAGAATGCTTTGCAGTTTAAGATTATAAATATTTGTTTCAAATATGGTCGCTTTAAGTTATTGACGCATTTAAGTGGACTCTGTTTTATATTCAGTATTTTGTTGCTCAATGAATGTCTTGGCGTGGGTATAATTTGGTTTATTTCTGTAAATAAACAAATTCTACAATTTTCACACAACGCCAACTAGTCCCAAGCTAAGCGGAACTTGTGTACTAACAACTGATAAACACACTTATAATTTTTTAAATACAATATACATAAATTATAGATAAATTACACCCAGACACAGAACAAATGATCGTGCTCATCACACAATCATTTGTCCTATGTGGAAATTGAACCCACGACCTCCAGCATAGCAGTCAGGGCCACTAACTACTATACCAACAGGCCAGTCCGACACTCAATCTATTTCAGTATAAATACCAATTTAAGGAACTCTAGTGCAATATTTCATTCATCTTGGCATCGCGGCTAAAGCTGAATCTTGTCTATCAGTGAATTTTAGAGCTATCGAAAGTAAATAGATTTTTTTGAATTCCAATAAAAATAAATCTATTGCATTATGTACTCAAGTTTCATAGACATGAGGACAGTAGAAGAATTTATCTTGGATCGCTTCGTTCTGATTAAATTTCAAAACAGTAAACTAATGGTATATGTCAAACTTTTTAAAGACTTTTCTTATACTTTGGGCAAATTCGGTACAAACCTCACCTTAATAATACTTTCGCTTCAAATTAGTAAAGCCTAATAAAAAAATGCTTTAGCTAGACAATAGAATCCGAATTTTAGTGAACACAGTAGCCGACACCATCATAGCAGAAACGCGTGTTTCAGTCGAATCGATTATAATTTATAATTACCGTGTTGCCACGGGCGAGGATTCCAAAGCCCATATATATGTATATACACATTTCGGTGAGATCGCATTAGCTACATTTTATATGTTGGTAACAACAACTACAGCGTGCCGCCATTGTGGTAGATTTTATTTGTTTCTGCTAATTAATAGTGTTGTGAGTATTTTAGAAAAAATGGTGGAAATAATTCGTTGAGATTTTTTTGGCATGGATCTTCATAGGGGTTATCTAAATCATTTAAAACCTCATCATCTCTTAAATCTTCATGGCTTATCATGGAGTTCTTTAAAGATTCCTAGGCACCGTTTGATTTAACTTTGTCAACACAAAAGTTAGCTGACTCTCATTCCCTTTTTCACAAACTCTGTACGCATAGTTAAGCCATTAAGTATTCAATGACGTCTAATTTTATCTAACTAGTGTGTTAAACAATATCACACAAAGCATCTCAAAATTCGAGAAAACATGCTTTTTTCGTGGATTGAATCACTAAATCACGGGCACACTCAATCCATCCAATCGAGATGCGGGACTCACGCGCAGTCTGTGTTAGATTGAGCCATTTCATCGCCGCCCGAGGTCCGATCTTATCTGTAGGGTCCTGATGTTCACTTATTTTGATACCATAACCTTTCATTATGGATTGGAAGCGCTCCGGCTGACGCACAGATACATTCCTATGTAATTGTGGGATTTTTGTACTCATTATGGATTTTAATGGGTTTAGGTGTCTAGACGTTTAGTGAGTTTGGGATTTCAAATGGCATTTCCGACATCAAAATTTTTAATTCTAAAAATGAAAGTGATACAACTGAAGATGAAAGAGTATGTAGTATCAATTTAAAGAAAATTATAACAAAGAATATTCAAAACTTCTAAAGCGAGGAAGCGAAGTAACAAAATACAGAAAGGAACGAATAGATACACAATGAAAACAAAAATCATATATAGTATGTCGAACATTAATATCATGCTTACAAAGCTAAATAACCTTAAACCTCATGACATGATTTCTTTCATAAGCTTAGAGTCATTATGACAAGCGAGCGGCAAAAAAAGATTACCCATCATTTTTGCAGATCAAAACTAAATGCAACGAACAATCCCATCCATCTGATTAACCTACATACACCTATCATCATGATTTATACCTTCAATCGTCTGTCTGTTACCAATCTGAGCCCTTTAAGCCTTATCAAAAAGATCCGAAAGGAAACCCAAACCGCATCCCGAAACTGTTGAACCAAGCGAATTGAAACTTTATTCTTTAGAGTTTACGGTATTGATGGGCGGTAATGATAAGTTGGTGAAGTAGATGAGAGAAGCTGTATCGAATCGGTAGGAAATCGGGCTTAGTGTCAACAGTTAACGGCGATCCTGGTAAATGGTACTTGGTAGGGTGGTACAATGAAGGCGATCTCTTTGTTCTTCAATACGGAGTTACACGCGTTTTCTAGTGAACGCTAAAGAATTGAACACTGTTCACGGTAACCGTTTTGTGATTCTTTGCATAATTTTGTCGGTGTCATAGTTAAATTGTTTGTTGTTTGTTTGTTTCGTTTCCTCATAGTTTTTTGTTAGAATCTTGTTAAAAGTAGTTGTTGTATGTAATACTTTTCAACCATAATCTTCTTCAAATATTTTTTTCTTTTTATGGAGCGTGTTCAGTGGCAAACTCGTATTTGGTCTAATTTATATCAATTGCATTTCTCGTAAACGCATCTGAAACAACGTTTCTTAGTCGTTCATCTATGCAATAGATGATCGACTAAGAAATATGGGATTCATCAAGCTGTTGACACGTTTCTTCTACGAACCAGTTCTCCCGGTTTTGAGCGCACGTTAAGCCTTCGTCTATCCCTCCAACTTCAGCCGCATGGCCTTGTATCAGGACAACATATCGTCCGCCCACTCCAATAAGATTCCTGCAGCGACATCTGAAGACCGAAACATATCAAGAACCGTATCGAGTGACCCTAACAAAGGCTTACTAATTGCCTCGCCATCTCGCGGTGAAATTAATCAATCGTAGCTCGCTGTGTACCTGCCTAATATAAACTTCGCGGGCGGCTCACTTTGAAGTCGCGCGCTCTCCAATTAGCGCTCGCCGCCGCCTTTGGCGTTCGCCGCCTGCTTTGAGCCGGCCGCTGTCGGAGCTCTCGTTCGTGTGGCGCATGCCGTCTCACTCGCACACCCCTCCCGTCAGCCGATGCCATTTCGTTTTATACTTCTTGGTTTTAAAGGTTCGGTCGTTGGTGGTGTTAGGTTTTTTAAGGTGACTAGGGATTACAAAATTTTATCAGAATGTTTTATGTGTTGAACTAGCTGTTTGTGCTCGATTGGAATTCTTTTTTCGATTGTAGACTTTCGGTTTGTATTACAACTTTGTAGTTCATTAGTAAGGTACCTAATTAAACGTTATTAAATAACCCATTTTGTTAACTAAGTTGTCAAATTCAAATTCAAATTCATTTTGTGAACACAGAGTATAATATTATGATGTTGTATAAAAAAAAAATGTTGGCCCATACAGTGCTCCACCGAACGGCATACAAAATAGTGTCGTGCATCTAATGTTATTAATAAGTAAGTGTTATTATTAATCATACCAAAAAAAAAAAATAATAATAATAATAATAATTAAAATAGAACAAGTTGTCATAATATTGCTAGGATAATACAATGTCAGCTAAATTAAAATTAATGTACAAGTGTCAATTAGGAATAATAATGTCAGAATATATTATTATAATACACAACAATATAATAACAATCTACGATACAATTACATTTCAATTATAATTTAAAATTTGTCATTAAGATATTCATCGACCGAATAATATACCTTGTCATTCAATAATTCAAAAAGCTGACGTTTAAAATGATTCAAGTTATTTTTAGCGATATGTTCGGGTAATTTGTTATATAGCTTTGGAGCCATTGCATATATGCTTTTGTGTAGAAATTTGGTTCTTGTGTAGAGCAAGTGCAACTTATTCGAGCGTCGTTGACTTTCGACCGGTCTATAATAATGCATATTATTTTTTACAAAAATACAGGCTTCATAAATGTAAAGTGATGGCACAGTCAATATTCCTAAGCGTTTAAAATGAGCTTTGCATGACACCATCCGATTAATTCTGCAAATAGCTCGAATGCATTTTTTCTGTGCTACGAGTACTTGATCAACCCTAGCAGCGTTGCCCCAAAATATCAGGCCATATCGTAAACTAGATGCTACATAACCATGATAAGCTGCTAGAAGTGCGGTTTTGTTTGCAATTTTGCTTAGCATGTAAAGGGCATAGGAAAACTTACTAAGTTTCCCACAAACATTGTCAATTTGCGTTCTCCAAGACATGTCGCTATCAATATATAGGCCAAGAAATTTTGTGACCTTAGATTCTAGTATTTCTTCTCCATTATAATTAATTTGAATCGGTGATTGTACTTTTTGTCTAATTTTAAAGTTCATAGTTAAAGTTTTTGAAAGATTTATTTTAAGGTTATTCGTTTTTAGCCAATCAATAATGTTAAAAAGACTCTCTTTTATGTCATTTTCTATTTCTTGACTACTTCCACTATTATATATGACTGTGCTGTCATCGGCAAATAAGGACATTTGGTGTGTGATCACTTGAGGAAAGTCATTTATGTAGCAAATGAAAAGCAAAGGTCCCAATATGGAACCTTGTGGAATGCCGTACTGAAGTACTCTAGAATTAGATGAATATACTACTTCAGTTTTTGTCTTTATATTCACTTGGCTAATCTGGGTGATTTGTTTTCTACCCTCCAAGTACGATTGTATGAGATTGAGTACGTTACCTCTGATGCCAAACCTATCGAGTTTAGCTAATAATACTTTATGGTTTACGTAGTCAAATGCCCTGGTCATATCCATAAACATTGCCACCACTGGTTTATTATTATCCATGTTGTAATGTATTTTTTCAAGGAAGTTATACATAGCCATATTAATGCTTTTATTTTTTCTAAATCCCATCTGTTCCTTACAAAAAATATTATTTTGTTCGAGGTAATTATAGATACTGTTATAAATGACTTTCTCCACAATTTTAGAAAAAATAGGTATTAACGCAACCGGTCTGTAGTTACTAACATTCGTTTTATCTTCTTTTTTATGTAAGGGCTTGATAATTGATACCTTTAACTTTTGTGGAAAAACACCATCTTGGATAATTTTATTTATTATGTCGCATAATATAGGCGCTATAAGGGGCCCTATCGATTTAATTACTCTTGTATTAATATCGTCATAACCTGTGCTGTTGGTATTTTTAAGATTACTTATTATTGTAATGACATCTTTTGGTATAGTCGGTTGCATAAATATAGATTTAAATGATCCTAATGAAGTGTTTGTTTTATTATTATTAATTGTTGACGTACTATTGGCATTTGATTGAACTGAGTCTATAAAATAATCATTAAAATGTCTTGCTATTATTGTAGGATTAGTTATACATTTGCCATTTATGTCGATTACATTTATACTTGCTTTTGGAATATTGGGTTTCATAGAGTTTATTACCTTCCAAGTTGCTTTTGACTTGTTGGTACTTGTTCCTATAAAATAGCTATTTCGAGCTTTTTGTGTCAATTTGATCACTTTTTGATATCTCGTTGAGAATGATTTAAAAGCCGCTTTTGTCTCGTTATTCCGGTTTATTCTGTATTGCCACAATAAAGCTCGTCTCTTTTTGCTTTTGTCACTTTTCAGGTGTGACAGCATTTTTAATTAATAGGTACGATAAAGGCCTGTTTCCATTAATAAGTTTATCTTAGTTTTATATTGCCTTTAAAACACTTTAACCCGGGAACAAATGATTTCTACAATTACTAACGTATAAAAGGTTATATAGGTAACGTATTCACGATTCTATGAATGGGCCGTCGGCGACGGCGGCGCGGCGGCGGGCGACGCGACCCCAGGTTCGATTCCCGTGCGATCCAATCTTCTTGTTTTACACTACCATGACGAATCCTATACGTGTGTGGCGATTAGCTTCGGGGCCCTCTAATACCTGAACAAAACAGCCGTTATGAGATTTAGAGAACATTTCAAAAGCCATTTGTTGTTTGGTTTACGATGTTGATACACCTACACCTTCACGACTCTTCTGACCGCGGGGGTAGACAGGGTGCTGTGTTTTGAGCAAACGTAATTTACCCATCTTGTAACCTTGTATTGACAAATAATAATGAAATCCAAACTGGGGAAATTATTACATATATTTACTAAAAATCAAAACAGTCAGCGCTCAGCATACTGCTGCAGCAAGCTCATTTCTAAGAGCGATAATTAAATATATTTAGAACTTTACTGGCAATATCTACCAAAAAAGGACCATGTTATTCTGAACGACATACCTACTAAGTTCAAATGCCCGTCGGTTATATGAAACTTCAGGTTTAAATGATCATTTTCACCTCTAAGTTGACACTAGTCAATATTATCTTGAATTAAGGTTAGAATTCTCTAGAAAAGCACATTGCTCATAATAAATTCAAATTGTTTCCATGCTGAAGCACTGGTTACGGCAATTGCTTCAAACAGTTCACTATGGAGAAAATTACTAAGCTGAGGTAATATGCAACATCGTGCAAGTTTCCTATTTTATTTTGGTACAGTAGGTACCCCAATCTGTCAAATTTCTTTGATACTCTTTCAACTTTATTCCTAAAGATTAAGGTTCAAGTTCAATTGAAAGAAAAATACTGTTTACCATAGCTACGCGTAGAATGATCTCCGTAAAAACGGGTATGACGACGAAGGAATCATGGTAAGTAGAAACGATGATGATGATGAATTACAAAAGAAATAACTATCGATATTGTAGACTTCTTCGACTGAAGAGTCTACACATTTCTCCTCTTCATTCTTGACATTGTAATGTTCAAAACAATAGAAAAACGTTCTAGAATCAGTCAAACAAGAAAAAAATAAAAGTCATTTATTCAAGTTAGGCTGAGGATTGGCACTTTTTGAACGTCGAAATTACATGAGACAGTCCCCCAAAAAGCCTACCCTTCGCCACTTCCTAGTGTTTTTGCTGGGATGAAGAAGTGGCGGAACAAATTCCCCAGCAACACATCTGTCTGATAAGTTAGAAGTTGAATTTACACAGTACAATTAGTTAAAATTTTAAAAATTGAAAAGAGCATGCTTAAATGGTTTGGTCACGTGGAAAGGATGGATGAAAGGCGACTAACGAAAGGTATTTACAAGGCAGATGTAAGTGGGAACGCAGGGAGGGGACGCCCTAGAAGGACATACATACACCTTAATGGTGAGGTTCTTCAGAAAGGTCAGGTGCGTAGTACTCGCAACCGGCGTGTGTGTATGACTGCATGTATGATTGTAAACGAAGCAAATGAAGTATGCAAGAATTGTAGCATATGGCGCTCTGTAGTTTCTGCCTACCCCCATGGGAAAAAGGCGTGAGTTTATGTATGTATGTATGTTAAAAACAAACAAAGCAAAGTTTTCATTTTAACGCGTCTTACAATTCCTGTCTATTTTTGTCTGCAAGTGAAATAATATCGCGCGAAGTTGATTTGCCGTCGGCAAATTGAAATGTTTCGAGATAGACACACTTTAGTCACAGAATTATAAGATCTGTACGTGCATTGATAATTCACGTTGGAATCGATATAAGAGTATCCTTTTATTATAAGTTTAAAATAAAAAATACCTACTTCAAGGTTTTTTTTAATCAAATAAATCAATCGTAACACTATAGGTAGGTACTTAGATGGTAATAAAGAGTAGATCTATTGCTAAGTCGTAGTGTAAAATCGATTATATCTTGTCAGCTTACATTATAGACAATACAACAGAATGAAAGTTAAATGTTAAAAAACAATAAATGACAAACGAACATAATATTAAAACTCACAGCTAAAGGGCCACCCGCGCCACTATAAATCTTACCAGTATCACTTTTATTTTGCATAAATAAAACTAAATTATAACAGCCCTTTGCATCGACCAGTAGCCGCCAGATAATATTGTAACCAATAACAAAAATAAAAAGTAAAAAAAAACGTGTAAATGTTGAGAGAAAAAAGGATGTATTTCAAAGAAGAGCCGCGGTCACGTACAGCGTTATGACGAACAGCGGGTGTTAGTGCCTCTGCCTGGCGAGAAATTAAAAAAAAAATGCTCGATTAAAATCCAAATGAAATCGAATAGATTTACGAGATTTCAATTCTATAAAAAGTAGAACGAATTCGCTAATCTTAGTCCGACTTACAGGCCGGTAGTTTTGAACTGTACATTAATCCTTATTGCGTTAAGTAATTTATTAGTTGCGTGTCCCATTAACCTATTATCAATAAAAATTTATAAGCAATGTAATAAATGTCTCACAACTCACAGCTACTGGACTTTGCTGGTTGAGATTGAACATAACATTTCTAATAAAGATGCAGTCTCGATTTTATTCAAGTAAGTCTAATTTACGACATTAGAAAACCGGTTGAAATTATTCCATAGTTCCCTAGTTTTGTACTAGGATAGTTGTGTTTCGATTAGTGGTCGATATTGTAGTTAACTTTCGATTTTAAGCGTTAAAGCCGACACGTAGGTCGGAGTTGTTCGGGCTCATCAACAGCACGAAGCTTTTATGCGGGACCATTCACGGTATGGATTCATTTATAACAGTTGTCCATTGTCATCGACACAAATTGAACGTTATTGCAGCAATATAATGTAATTAATGTTTTGTGACGCGATTAATATGTCTGACTATGGTCATGCTTCCTCAGTGTTAAAGACAAAACTGAGCCTTGTTTGAAATGTTGTGATTATTAAAAGTAGGTAATATCTTCTTCGGTTAAGTGTCTAGCCTTTATGAATCTCCATCGTTAAACAGTGTCCTTCAGCGTCCTTCTAAAACTCATCGCCTTTATAGCACCCTTATCATTCCAATAAAGTCAGCAGTCATCCATTAAAGAACTCGAAAGTTGAGACATCGCTTGGCGGCTCCACTGCTCAAGCCGGCGGCTGCCATAACACCATTGTGTCGAGCCATTCATGACACCCACTCACTTGCCTGGGCTTTCCATTGATGCCGACACAACGCCCATTGGAGAAATGAAACTAGAAAAATCTTAATGCGAAAAAGTCGCTGATTTGAAAAGGATTACTAACTTAGAATATAAAATGACTCAACTCACGTCTTTTTTAGTTAATCAAAGTTTTGAATAAGTGTCAATTAATTAAAGATTAAGATTAAAATGGACACCCACACTTATGATTATGACTAACACCTAAAACACGAAGCACCACAAGGGCGGTATTAAGCAATTAGAATATTTCAAAACGCATTCCTGGTCCTTCCGTACGCCAGTGGCGAAGCGCCCCGCTCTTTGTGAAGTGCCGCTGCTATTAAAGAGCGATTAACCCGACCGTCGGGCAGCCGGGCTGGCCGAGACTATGTGGCTCCCACTTTCGATTTTACAACTGTCTAAAATCGAACCCGACACCTGATTGTGCCGTAATCAACGTTGACACGGAAATGAATGCGCCTTGCATTAAAGTGTCGGAGTATCTTAACTCGATAATAAAGACCAGATTTTTTGAGAGTATTAAATTGGTGCTTGGATCTGATGCTAAGGAAGACAACTTTGTACGAAATTTATGCAATTTATAAAGAGAAATGGACACTTATCTTTATAATTAATTTGAATTAGGCACTTGTTTGCATTCTACGATTAAACTACCGAATTCATTTTGATAATTTCTCGCCGAGCAGACCTTGCTTGCGTCTTTATAAAAAGGGAGTCCTACGGAACTTCTCATTCTTGAAAATTTAAAACTTCACATTCACAAACAGTATGTCTAGTCATTATAATGTTCAAATCTCTATTTTCACAAAGCCATGCTAAATCTAACGGTGCACGTGTGGTCTTTGAATTCTCCTCAACACAATACATACATCCGTAGAAATCATGGTATGCGAATAACTATGCGTAACTGGTAAGCACTTAGTGTAACTAATGTCTGAGAGATTTTGATGAAATGACAGCGATTACCGACACGGAAGAAGTGGTTGCAAAATGTCATCATACACGTCATTGTACTATGTTAACAATGAGATGAAGACTAATAGCGAATTTATAGTTTGTTCGAAATTTCTGAAAATACTGGCAACCTTTTTAAAAATCTAATTGTGTTAAAGCTAAAAGCTTTCAAGCACGTTCAATTTCTTGTTTTATAAATTCTACTTTAAATAACTGTTTAACACGACAGTGTGTTTTCTTAAACTATATGGCGTCGACTCTGAGAAATACCCAAGCAAGGGAGGTCATAGTTGCTTTTGACTTCCAAACATTACATTTGTCGAATCGATTATGTCGCGTTTGATCTTTGGTTAGCAATGACTATGCATGTGTTGAGTTACTAAAAAGTCATATTTATCAAATAAACTGGTGGTGAAGTACCTACCTAGTGATTTAATTTTCTATTTATCGTGTGGTTAGTGGCCAACCTGCAGGCCTAGCCATATTACAAATTCTATTTCTATTCTATTGCGACAATAGAAAGAAAATGGCGTAGGTATATGGAATCAGCTGTTTGCCAACTGACAAGTGTTGACGAGTAATATTTGTAATATAGTTTATAACGAAATATGTACCCTTGACAGTTGACAAACTGCTGATTCCATATACGCCATTTTCTTTCTATTGTCACCTTATCGATTACGATAGTAGAAATAAAATTTTTAATATGGCTAGGTCTGCTGATGTCAGAGTTTTATGCCGCCCGTGGGCCCTTTGACCTTGTGTCACATGACGTCGAGAAATATTTCTCTAGCATACTGGTTTCCTCACGACGTTTACCTACACAGTTTTTGAATCAATTGATGATTATACTCATCTGAATCCAACATATTCGCTCATGAATTCAAAAAATCTGAGCGTACCTCTGCGTGATTTAATGAAGACTAGAATTTACCAACTAATTACAATCAATTACTAATGAACTTCGTCGTCTCCTAAACGCTTTATATTTACGAGAAGCACATTAATGTAGTATTATATCTACATATAATATAAACCAGGCTGTCAATAATCTCCGCGCGTCAAATCGGATCTCTTGTATTAAATTAATAAAATTAGCATACTTATAAGAATCTCGACGCTTTTGCAACTTAACTTCAAAGACCCGCCGTTCTCCATTAACTATAGCTTTAATACGACTATTTATGACGTAATTTTCGTCATTTTATGACACATCATGGCTACTTACTAAAATTATATTAACTAGAACCGACAAAATTGCTTTTTTGTTAAAGAAAAATCTTATTAGTGGTGTGGAGATGATAAAAAGTCAGAGAGTTATTTTTTAATTTTTATTTTGGTGTTAAGCCTTTAGTTTTTATGGTCGGTTTTTGATGTGTAATTGCTCGCAGTTTTCTCTTTGGTCGACATGTGATAAAAATGAGACTCCAGGCGGTATTTGAAAGAGATTTGACAGCTATTACTTAAGTTCTGATCTAATATCTGCTACTGTTTTATAGTAGGCATTTTAGATCAACGGTACCTATTAGCTGCTTATTAATTTATATTTTAGTTTATAAAGCGGGTTTCTGAGACAGTATTACGCTAAAATATTTACTTAACATTATTTTGCGAATCATCTCAAAAATAAATACTTCTTTGAACAAACCAAAAGTATGCTCTTCTAGCAAGTGTAATAATTAATTATTTATGTATTACATGTCCTCTTATGAGCTCCAATATCGTAAACTATGCTATAGACTATTAGTTTTTATAATTATGTATCTCTAATCACCCATGATCGATGGACTTGTTTCCATTTCTAATTTGTAGCTAGATATTTAGATATGCTAATTTGTTGGATGGAAAGGATTTAAAATAGTGTTGGATTTATTAATTATTTAATTTTAGTAACGTGACTATTATGAGTATGTAGTTTCTTTTCCCATTGTTCTCCATACGATACTACTTCTTGGAAGGGGCAACTAGAATCAATTTGATATTTTAATTAAGTAAGTATTTAACTTTTAAGTTAGACGTTCGTTTGATTTGCTAGTGGCTTAATTTCAATGATTAGACTTTGACTTAACCTTATTAATTTTAACACATAAACAATGTTAGGTACATGATTAAATGTACGATTAATTATTGAGAGACCTGCCCTTGTAAACTAATTATGTATTTTCTTGCAAATAAACAATTTGAATTTGAATTAATTGCAAAATTGTATTGAGCATAGCTACACAAACAAATCTTTTTTAAATACCAAAGACAGGTCATTTACCCAAAAAAGCAAAAAAAAATACTGACCTAAAAAACCTGATACAAAACTGAGCCATAACCAAGTGTATCTCCCGTTTTAGTCAAAGAGGCCGCAGTGTGATACTCGTCATATTTAAAACACATTACCTCTTGATTGGGGCTAGTTTAAAAACGATAATGTGGCTATTAGCCCCGGGCTGAGGAAGTCGTGTTGGTGACTCGCCAGTGTGGAGGAAAGTATGACATTTATAAAGGTCATTTACAAGGTATTGGATGTGATTTTAATATTAAGACACTGATAATGGTACGAGCTTGTTTCGTGCTAAAAGAACTGGCCTACATAAATGGCAAAAAGTGTGTGGTTATTTTGTGTTTGGGTGTAATTTATCTACAAAATTGCATGTATTTAAAATTTTCTAAGTTATATGTTTATCAGTTGCTTAATACCCATTACTCGAGCTTTGCTTAGCTTGGGACTAGATGACGTTGTGTAAAAATTTGAGGGATATTTTTTTTTTATCTTACTGTCAAACCAATCAATACAGCATCGTTATTTTGTCAAAACCTTCCAGTAAAAATGTAGTTTAAGGGCGTTTGTGCACTACACGGAATTTTACCGTCCGGCAGTCAGATTTACATCAACTTTCATTGAGAATTCATTGAAATTCATTGACAATTGTAAATAATCGGACTGCCTGACGGTAAAATTCCGTATAGTGCACAAACGCCCGAAGTGTAGGAAATCCCTTACCAATGATAAGGATTGACCGTTTACTCCGCGCTGACATCAAATAAATTTTTGCGGGCTGATTTAACGGAATAGGCAGGCTAGGTGGATGGGATGAGCTGTTATACAAATCGATTTATCCTTAGTATACACGTTAATTTGTCAAACCTCTTGAAAATAGATCATTACATACGAAAAAAAACCTTAAACGACTAGGTATAAGACTTTCAGATATTTTGTTGTGCAATACATTTTGAATTTAACTATGACATCTAGAGTCTTTTGCTTTACCTTAGCAAGCTTAGCTTAGTAAGATTTTTTTAAGATTATTACTGCCTACATCTTAATGTAGGCAGTAATAATCTTAAAAAAAAACTTTGTTTAGTAATAGTACTTGTCGTGATAAATTAGAGGCAATATGTATAATACCAGCTGCAAAAGCTTAACTTAGATCGAATAAATTACCGTTCAGACATGATTTCACCTAACACTAAAGTTTCAAGTTAGAAATTCTGAATGTAGCTAGCTTGTTAGACATGTTTTTTTTAATAGGTTTGTTAGGATGTGAGTTTAACTAATTTTGCGCTTTAGTAATTTGTGTTTTTTTCTTGATTCAGGAAAAAGTTAATAATTGCACTTTCCAGTTTTTTTTTAGTGTTTAAATTTGAAAGTTTATATCTGCTATATGTTACTAGAGCAATAAACCAGCTGCAACAGATATAGTTGCTCTCAGCAATTTCCCTTGAAAGCTCTAAATTTCTTTCAGAATCAGAATATTTTTTTTTATTTTTGAAACATAGCTAGGTTCAGTGGTTAGTCATGATTTAGGTAAAAGTGCGCTTTGATCAGCCTACTACTTACAAACATAATTAATAAAAGAAATTACAGTCAAATAAAAACATACTCGTACGAAAATAATTAATTAATTAAGTACTTTATTTTATTATTCTATTGGTACAGTTTTTAAAGTCAATTAGTCAAGTTTTTTTTTTCCATTAGGTTTTCATTAGTGCTAGCAACAAAGAGTACCTCGATTATATTGAGATGTTAACTGCCATTCCATTTTCTTTAATTTTATTGATTTCTTTATTTTATGAATTATGAGACTCAGCAAGCTCATCATTATCTGGACATATTTTTGGTTGTTTTAATTTGTTTGTTTTGTCAAGCTATTGGGCAATAATTGCCGATTTGACAAAATTTTAGTTTTTAGTTTCTCATCTAGATCACAAAAAAATATTATTAGACACGTCTTTTTTTCTTTTTCAATTTGATGGAAAACTGCTTAGATTAAGCGCATTAAAGTTGAGGAGAGGGGGCTTGTAACATCATTGTCTTGTATAAACTGTAATAGCTAGTGACGCCACGCGACATTTGACTCGATTTATCGCCGTTAGTTTTTGATAACGTGAAAAAAGAAAAAATATGCGTCGAATGTTTTCTTGTACCTAATCTAGATGAGGGATAGACTAAAATTTTGACAAATAGCCCATTGCAGTTGTGTGTAAGTGTGTTTGTAAGTTTGTTTGTAAGAGGTATACCTAATATCCGACTGCTCGTGCTCACCCGATGTCAATAAATATTTTATCGATTGAAAGTTTATCATCTGTCTCGCTTTTTCCCTACTATGGGGTCGGATCCAGTGTAACCATATGCAGATAAATAAGTACCAGTGTTTTAAACGGAGCGACTGCCTGTCAAACCTCCACTACCCAGATACTGGGTAACACGATACCACTTGGTTAAACTGGTTGTCAGATTTTCGGGCATCCGACTATCCGTAACAACTGTCATAGAGCTACAAATGGCACAGAAGAGTCTTGATGTGTATGCGTTTCAAATGAAAATAGGAACGTCAATGACCTCTATCTGACAGATGTCACTTGAAAACTACGGTCTGCAACGAAACCCTTATTCGCGTAATCAATTATATTTAGTTTTTTTTGTTTTACCGAGACGCGGTTATTCAAAATTAAAAAACGTCTTAAATAAATTTGTCTTGTGGACTGTACTTTTCTAGTGACATCTGACAGATAGAGGTCATTGACGCTCCTATTCTCATTTGAAACGCATAGTAGGTAATGAGTTGTCATCCATCCACGGACCAGCCTCATCAAGCGCAGCTTAACCTTTGATCGAAACGTGAGGCTGTTGTCATTGAACCACGAGCTTCTCCAACTTTGATCGATTGAAAGTAAAACTATTATTTTTATTAGGAATTTTACACGCGAACGAATCCGCGGCCAGAAGCTATAGTAACTTGTAAGAGTTGTTGCCACCAATAGAACTGTTAAACTTATAATTGCTACACTTTCATTTCACAATTAAACACTAAAACCATCTTTGTTCATTAGGATTCAAAACTTAAATGGCTCGACTCGTTAGTTTGTTATCAATAATTTAATTGCGTGGTTACTCCATCAGATAGTTAGAAAGCGGACATGCCATGGTGTTGGTTTCACTCGTGACTCTAATATTTTAATTATAGTGATAGAACACTGGCTTGTTTGGTGTTAACTTGATTGGTACCTAACTAATCGCCAGTGATTCGCGAACCTATTAAAATTATGTAATTTACCAATGCTTTCACGTTTATTTTTTTGGCGGCAAGTGTGATCTTTCCTTGTAGATAGTTTTTTGTTTGGCGTAACTTGTGGTCGTTGATTTGATTGTGTTTTTGGTACTTAGAAATTTTGTGCCGTATCCGTTGGCACATTAATTAAATTGAAAGTAACAAAATGTCTTCTTTGGAGATGTTAGTTCTGCGCTCACATTTACAAACACACTTATTTTAGGACCTTTTGCTTATAACTAAAAAACGACGAAGGATTCAAATTCAAATTCAAATAATTTATTGTGGATCATAGGTTCATAAGATGTTGTGTTAAATACAGGTGTCAGCTATGTCCCGCCATTGCGGCATACAAAGTTTATATAACAAGTTCGGCAAAAAAAACAATACAATACTAGAAATTAACTAATAAAATAAAATTCAGATCAAACTACAATAAAATTAAGATAAAAATTACAAGGATGTTAGAATGTTTGCTATTACTTAGGTATGTGAGAAGAAGAACTTCGAAAATTAACTTATTTTAGATATATAGGGTACTAGCTGCCCTGGCAAACGTGCCGCCTTCGCATAAATTAATCAGTTTTATTTTAGCTTTATTATTTAACGTCCTATTCTCAAATCCCCCGAATTTTAAGCCGTTTCGGAGGAGATTTGGAACAAACGTGAAAAACATTAGATCTGCTGTAGGTACTAAGCATAAGTATGTAAAGAAAGAAAGAAAGAAAACGTATTTATTTGGCACATGCCACAAGTGCAAACAAAGTAAACAAACTAAAAAAATAAAATAAATAAAAAACTAAGAACTAAACACGAATAAGAGTGTGTACCTATCTCACGGCTGCGCCAAATAGGACCACTTCAGCAATGTACCTATAATATTTAAAATAAAACATTGTGTCTGTCGCAGAAGTATTAGACAATGGCGGAAATGATAGTAAACCAATGAAACGCTTTTTTTTTTTTCAAATGTCAGTTTGTTTCCCTTCAGTAAAAGTTGTATGATTTGAACTCGATGCGGACTTGTAGGTATAATTTAGTGCAACGGACAAGATTTCAGTCCGACAACCAGGGTGCGCCACCGGCAACACGACATTGTTCAGCGACATAACGCGACCGTTTAGCGTGACTGCCTGTTGTTAGTGCTGCAGTCAGAGTTCGAAATCAGGAGGATGTCGAAGTGACTAGTTTAGGTGGTCTGGCTTTGAATAGTTCAAATTACCAATAAAGGCTGAGCAAGTGTAAGCTATACGTTAAAAAGTGAATTTTAATGACGTTATAGAAAAAAAGTACTTTTATTATTATTTTAATATATGAATTAGACTTTTAGAGGGAGAATAGTGTAATCATGATAAGTAAAAGATAGTTGACTGAAAATCTATCATGGTTTAACTGTTGAAAGAAGTTTCTAACTTAACTCAGACTAAAAAAAGGAAAGAAAAGTTAAGCTATCTTTATATCTATCTATGTGTGTCGCGAAGGGTTGCCATTTGTTAAACCTTCCCCCTATAACTTGGGGAATAATAATTTATTGGTGCATGAGGAGTGTATGGTGCATGTACGCACGGTTAGGACCTATTTGCCGGTTTTCTTTTCATAATTATACCTAAAGGTAGGTATCGCAATACCCAAATGACTAGGTTTAGAAGGTAAGCAGTCACTCCATGTAAAACAGGTTAGGATAATGGTTAGTGGATCCATAATAAGCAACTAATAATATACAACTTAATTTGATCATGAAGTCATAAGTTTGCTGAAATCAATTGTCGACAGATCCAAAACACGCTGTGTGACGCTTGAAGCTTTTGTTTCCAGTATTATAGTAATATGTATGTATTACGACCTACTACTAGCTATTACACTGTTGTCAATAAATCTTTATTTTAATGTATTCTAAACAAAGAAAATTATATTTGTGTAATCATATAACACAAAGTACTTGCGATTGAACTTTTCCGCAATCATCCAATTTCGTACTTTAGCGGTTACTACAGCTGTGTGCCAATTACATCGTTAGTTCACTTTAATGAGGCGGCCTCGGGCGGCCGATCATGATCTCCTGTGTACTAGATCACTTAACAACTTACACACTTAACGTATACATACCCTACCAACCTTAATACTTTTACTTAAACTCGAATTTTGCTTGAGCTGGCTCTAAGAATAAGTTTGTTACCAAGAATATTAGCAGTTGAAGATAATTCTAGTTCTTATTGTAAATTGCTTAAAGAGGATTTAGTTGGTCATGCAAGTTCAAAAGTACCCGCTCTCACGGATTAGCATTAGTTCTTCTGTTCATCTGTCCGTATTTTTACGTAAAATCGCTTTGAGGTTAGTTAAAACCAATTATTTCTCGATTACCTACCTATGATGTTTTCTATCTTAAATCTACTTAAATCCAATCCATTCTGGCCAACTGAGTAGGCGTTGACGCCTGCAGTTTGAATTCCAACGACGAAGGTATTTTTTAAAAAGTCCGATTTGGATATATCCCTGCAACATACCTACATATATTATGTTTAGTCGAACTTATTTTTTTTTTTGCTGACGTTAATAGCAGTAAGTTGTACTTTAGTCTATCTTCTATCCTTTGAAACTCGTAAAGCAACTCACTTAGCAATATTGTATCATTAATATATTTGACTCTTGACACCGATTGCCTCCCGACCTAGCAGACAATTGTGCACAAACGGCTGACACGCCTCATTACTCTTTAGTATACAAAATTACTGCTAAAATTATACGCTGCCAGATATACCTATCAGCAAATAAATTAAATTATGTATTTGTATTGGAACGCTTCGGTTAAGTAGGTACTTACCTACCGTTTGTGAGGTAAAATAATTATAAGTTGACAGGATCAGAATCTAAAGTATTATCATTATTTTGTCAATGCGGCTTTTTTGCATTGTTAGTAATGAAGAAGACGAAAAAATATCTGAATGCCTGATTATGAGGCGTTTGGGCTAAGTTGTATGAAAAAAAAACTATCTGCAGACACGCGCAATGCGACAATGCGACAGGGTTTTGCGATACTCGCATCCATAGCACAATTTCTTTGAAAGTGCGTGTTCCATTATCGTGCAATGCTTATCTGCAGGAGTCTTAAAGAAGGTAATAGGGATGTAGGAATCAATGACAAAACGTCGTTGATAGTGTAATTCCGCGTAACTGCAATTGTTAAATACTGCGAATATACACCTTATCACAGTCAGCGAAGATGTATATTCGCAGTATTTAACAATTGTAGTTACGCGGAATTGCAGTATCCACGACGAAAATCTAGTCGTTTAAACTTATGACAATAAATTATTAAATATAACTAGTAAAATGTGGATATTCCGTCTACATATCCACCTCTGCCTTAACCTTCGGGAAGTACAGGTGTTATCTCATATAACGATATAAAGACATTCTTGAAATAGGAAGTTAAAAGAAACCTCAGCTATAAAAAGCTTAAACATCAATCAATTAACGCGGCACATTAACATAATAAGTTCAAAAAATAAGTTTTATATTTTTCCCAGAGGTCATATTAATTACCTACTTAAGGCCGATGGGCAATAAAAATATACCTCCTCTTTATCCAATTATGTGTTGTGGAGCGTGTAATTTACTTGTCGCGTGTAATTTGGCCTTAAGTCCTACGCCATATTGGCTAGTATTGCCAGTAAAAGGTGCAGTTGAATTACCCCGTACCTATATGATGTTACTGAATGAGTCTGAAATAATAAAAACCGCGAAAATTAATTTAAACATGGTATATTATATAGTTTTTTTTTAAATTAATTTCTCGTAAATTAATATATTCAAAACAATTTTCTGAAGTTGTTAAGATACTTCTTATTACGACATTGACATCAATATTATGAAATTCAACTTAATTTATTGGTAGACCACACGCATGAATAATTTACTACTCAGACAATAAACATAATCAGAGAAAAAAGTGCGTGGGTTACTCAAAATTATACGAAGTAGATATATCTTTTATACTGACCAAAAATAACAATACAAATGTACGTAAAATTTTGTTACAGTAGGTTCCTCAACCTACTTCCCAAAAACCCAGGAGTTTTTAACCAACACTAGCTTACATATTCTAAAATTTCAAATCACTTTTCGTTTTCCCTGAAATACAAATGGCCAGTCATCAAATTTTCTTGTGGTAGCTAGGTTGCATTTCCTCCATCTCGAAAACCGGTTAGTTAAGCCCACATTGCACGCATTTTTTTTAATTTATAAAGTATCCTTGTGTACCTTAGCGGCCAATTCTGCCTTCGCCATATTTGCTACTAATAACATTGTGCCTAAAGGTGCTTAGCCGTCGATAACGACGATTAATTGTAGATGTATGCTGCTCTACTCAATGCAACCATGTATTAAACTGCGCTTATGGTAATGACAATATGACTACTTATAGGGATTACGGCTAGCCTTGTACCAAGTACGTAAAGTTAATAATTGTCTGTTTAATAGTTCATTTTGGTAAGAGTATTGGAGAAGACAAGTTGGTCTTTTTGTAATGGAAAGGTTATCGATTTGCCACCAAATGCATACAAGTCAAGTGATGCTATAATATTGATAAGTCTAATTTATATACAAGCGATCACTGTACAAATACAAGTGATTGTTATGATCTGCATTGAAATAACATATTGAATGTCACTCATATTGTATCTGTATTCTCTTATTGCAATAAATTCAGTCGTCTACGGAATTTCGTTGTGTTATCATTAATAGGATGTGGAACCAGCGTACTTCAGAATTCCCATATCAATATAGCGGTAACATTTTTTATCACAGAAACTATGACATGTGTCAGCTTGTTGTATATTCTTAATGACAGTGGGTAGTAGGTAGGTACGAACTGCGTACCGGTAGACCGTGCTTCATGTTTCTCAAGAAATTATGGAATTTATTAAAAAATATGGAACACAGAAGTAGTAAAGTATAGTAGCGTCCATGACTGTTCTACCCCAAATTAATCTTTTTACAAAGAGGTCTGCGTTTTACCAAAACCTACTTTAAGAATTTTATTAAAAGAACTGTTGTTTTTGAGAGTTGCCAACGACAATATAGCCATGATGTAATTTATATGTCAATAAACATCTAATAAAGCACATCCGTGTTTGCGCTGTAAATAAATATAATTTATATTGTCTCGATAATTTGTCGAATAGATATTCTGTTATGACCAATCGTTTGAATCATCCAATAAAGATATAGTTATTCAATTATATTGTGTTATAAAAATCACACTGTCAGGCTTAACCATATTTTAAAGAAGTAGACTACCATGTCAGTGTCACATCATACATAATTACATATTATAAGTAATCGTGTACATTAGCAAGATAAAGGTATTTACAAGGCAGATGTAAGTGGGAACGCCGGGAGGGAACGCCCTAGAAGGACATACATAGACCTTATTGGTGAGGTTCTTCAGAAAGGTCAGGTGCGTAGTACTCGCAACCGGCGTGTGTGTATGACAACATGTATGAATGTAAACGAAGCAAAAGAAGTATGTAAGAATCGTAGCATATGGCGCTCTGTAGTTTCTGCCTACCCCCATGGGAAAAAGGCGTGAGTTTATGTATGTATGTATGTATATCGTGTTACCCAGTAACTGGGTTTTGGAGGTCAAATAGGCAGACGCTCCATGTAAAATACTGGTATTCAGCTGGGTCTGAATACACTGGAAGCAGACTAGAAAAATGATGATCATCTATCTACTACGTTTTATTTAATTTAGATTAATCAACCCAATTCAACGGTATCAAAGTTTAAAATGACATAATTTAGTAAACTTCTATTAGATGACTTAAAATGTAATTTCATCACTCAAAAGATAATATATTTGAATAACTTGTTGACTTCGTGTATCGAAGTGCATATTTAAACATTAACATTAATTCTATAATTGCTTCATTAATTAACTTAATAACTGCAGTAATAAAGGTGTAAGTCGTTGATGCATATCTTTGCTTAATTAAGTCATATTACGATATCGAAAAGACGTTTTCCAAGTCCGTTTACGGAAATTAAACGTCGAAAAGAAAAATTTCAAAATTATAATTTTTATTACTACCTAAATGGTAAGCTAGTTAAAACTACAGATCAATAAATTTTATCCAAGACATTGGCCAATGTTGGTCAAAGCATACATCGATGCCTTATTAGGAAGGTAGACAAACGTCTTGTGTTTTAAAAGAGCAATGTATGCGTTAGGTGATCCAACAACGCCAATAAGTATAGTTCCCAAGTTCGCGTGCTTACGTCGCATAAGTTGATCGTAAAGATGGCGGACTTCTGACACGCACGAGGCGATAATAAGGGTTGTCGTGAACTAGTTTTTTTTATTTGCCTTTTTAAACAGAAACAATGCTCAATGTTTAAAACTTCATTTTTTTACGGTGTTTATTATTGTTGTTTTTGTTCCTACTTGTTAATTTTGACGGTAATGACAGCTACTTGTTTTAATTCCCATTAAGCTTTTTCAGTTCTTTTTTATTAGCAAAATACTTAAATACACGCTACTATTTATGTAAAATGACTTTTTACTGAAGACCACAAAGACAATAAATCATGAAACTAATCACTATCCACATTTTATGAGATAATTCGTCAAAATGTTTCTTTAACCGACTTTACCCTGAACATATTTATGCATTGGTAACCCTGACGAACCCGCATGGGAGCGCAGTAACAAACCCAATTACTGCCAATAGTATAATAATTGTTAGTAAAGATGTGAGTTAACGATGTTCCCCGTTTGTAAAGGTTACCTAGTTTTGCATAAATTACATGTGCTTGAGATACAAATAATACACGTGTCTATTTTATAGGGGAGCAGCGGTGAAAAGAACAATTATTGTCGTTGAGTTTTTACTTTTATTATTGGTTCTATTTTTATGAGTATAAACTACAGGTTTCTTGTTAGTTAACCCATACTTTTAAAAGGCCTAAAGGTTATGTATGGGCGTTGCTGCCAAAAATACCCATTGTCCTTTAAGTTTTAGTATTTTATACAGACTTCTGGGAAAACTTAGGGGATTAGTTTCCAAAAGATAAGGAAATTCTTTAATTTTATAAACGGAAGTCTAAGTCTAAGTTTTTGGGGATGTATTTTCGAAATTCCATCCTTGGTTTTTACTGTTTACTTTAAAACTACCCATATTTGTATGTCGTACCATAGACAAAACATAGCGCACTGTATTTACTTTTAAGATCTGTATTTTAGTTACGTATGTTTTACAAATAATAAATGATTGATTGATTGATTCTTACTTATGCTACATAAGTATGTGACTTTTGTATGTGCAAAACTTCGAGCTCTAATATCCAGCTGTTTTTAAACCGCGCGTTGATAACTACAAATAACATATTAATTCTACTAAATAGATAAGAAAAAAAGGATTACAATTAGGTACTAGGACTAGAATTTCTCAGTAGCAGCCTGGAGTCTGGATTTGTGCCCGATTGATGCTCTTAGGTCCTTTTTAAATTAAAACTTTCTTACCGACCAAGGCGGTACCCGCTAACTTCTTTAAATTGTGGCAAGCACAAGGGTTGGTATTCGTGGAGTATCAAGTTATATCTCATTACTCGAAGTTGTTCCTTCATTACACATACACTAATTGATATGCCGACTTTTCTTACCAGGTAGGTAACTGCCTAATGTGCTCGTATGCAATACACACCGGCTGCTAATGTGCTTGTGTTTTGTTTTATTAATAAAAGTATTATGAGGAATAATAAGTGGTTTATCTTTATGAAATGGATACGTCTGGCAAAATTTTCTTTTTCATCAGTATTTTCTTTGTTTTGAATACATGACGAAGTTCAAGGAAAAAACCGAATTTGACATCTCTATCTCTGTCCTTTTCTAAAGCTGAAAGTCAATAAGGGATGACAAATTTCAAATTTTATTTTAATTTTAGAACAAGGAAATGGGCACCATTAATTCCTTTACGGTAACTCTCAAAATAGTCACCAATTACCAAAACCAACACACAATACAAAAATCTAAAGCATCCCATTCACTACTCCACGTCATAAGGCAGCGTGCACATTAAGATCTCGGTTCCCCTCTCGGCCACACACGGGTCACGGGGTCGGGTTACCAATTTGCCGGTAGAACAAGATGTTCCGTCATTAAACGCAGCGAATAGCTCTTTATTATCGATGTACTCTTTGCTTTATGCCGCGGTGGATTCTCGTGTGTGCCTGTGTGGTATTACCGTTTTGTTTTAGACATTTGATTTGTTTGGAAGATAAAAGTATGTATTTTTTTAATGGGATTTAATGTTTTTTTATCTTGGTTTGCCTCTTTTGGACACATAACATAATATCACGCCTGTTATCTCCGACAGGCTAGGCAGAGGTGTAGGCCTGTTAGAACACCCTGATTACGCCAGTTATATTTAAGTCCCATGTAATAGGAGGCGAGCCAATTGCCATCAATCGGATACAATTCCAGACTCCGGTCTGCTACTGAGAAATTCCAGATGAAAACCTCAATAATACTTTGTCCGACCCGGGGATCGAATACGGGACCTCATGCTCAGCAGAAGCGCTTGCGACCACTACACCAACGAGGCAGTTTTGAAGGGGCTTGTGGCTAAATAATAACAACCGCATGGGAATATCGAAAGGAAAGCTACGTTTGCTGAGGTCAGTCCGAACTAGTCCGAAGATAGTTGATCATCCATTCAAATTAAAACCTATATTTTAATTTTACTACAGCAACCTAAAATAAATTAAAACGTGAAAAAACTCTGCCGATTCGGTTTTTAAGCAAAAAGCGGGTACCGTAAAACGGGGTGGATGGAAACTCAAGGGTGAATAGAAACAAAACTTTGAGGAGGATTTTTACGCTCGTTTAATATGTTTTGATACTAACAAGGTGTCAAAACTAATTATCTAAATTATTTAAAAGTATTAGAATCCTCGTATGTAACAAACAACTTTAAACTTACGCGAATATTCTCCTCAAAGTTTTGTTTCTATTCACCCTTGAGTTTCTATCCACCCCGTTTTACCCGGTAGTTGTCGAAACTTCTCAGTAACACTGTCACGTGTGGTCGTGACCCTTAAGCATTTGTTTTCGTTGAAAAACAAATGCCAAAGTAAACACACTTGTGCAATAAACTGTATTGTCTTGACATTCTGAGATATTGTTTCCGCACTTTTTGTGCGACTACAGTGGGTGGCATGTTTGAACGGGTCGCATTAATTTACTAGTGTTATATTTACCAGCAGTTTTTATTGTGTTTGAAACAATAAATTTGCTCATAACAATGCCACCTAGTAAGCTTATTAATTAACTAGTAGGTATTATTACGTCTTTTAAGTTTTGAAATATTTTAAAATAATGCTTATTCATGATAGGTACCTAGTTTATGATGTTGCTTGATTTTAATTTCAAATGTACCTACTTTGTTATGTATAACTTAACTATATTTTGTAAATTAGTATTAATGCAGGTTTATTATAGATGAATCAGCTCTTTGTTCCAAGACGTAATTACATTTTAAGTATCCAAGTAGGTATATATTTTTTTCTATGTAACATAGTAAGATACACTTCTCACTTACTGCTCATAAATCATCTTATGTTACACAATAGTAATCCAATAAATCAAATAATGGCCATTACATAAAGATCAAGGGAGTACACACAGGCGGGCGCGGCGGGCCGGCAAAAAGGCCGCTTATCAGAACTACCACTTAGTATTATTTCATAATGTGATGGCAACATCGGCGTCTGTTTAGTGTTGACTCGTTGCGCGTCTGTCAAAATATTGGCGCCAAGTCACAGCAAAAAAAGGGCGGGAATAAGTTTCTGCATTTCTACTATTCAAAACATTTCAAGTGATCGATGCAAAAAAGGTTAAAAAGTTCTGCCACGCGAGCTTTTTATGTACAGAAGACGTTCGCATTTTATGTGTTTTGCAATATGTAGGTACCTATATTTATTTAAACTATTAAGTACCTAACTTAAAGCAACGTTCTCCATGAACTACAACTGTTTTCTAACGAGGATAACCAACGGTTTTAAAAATACAAACATAACTTTTCTTATACTTACCTACAAGATGTTTTGATGGTTTAAAATTATGGCGTTTTGAGTTAACTAACCAATGGGTACGTCTGAATAAGTAGCAATTACAGTTTCATTACGAATAAAGTCAAGCTTCACTTTACTTCACTGCAAAACTACTTATCGTAAAAATAAAAGTTTATCGATTTACTTACCTCCATCGGTTGCTCAATCCTTGACTATTTTCACAGATTTATTACGCTTTTAATTACGTTAGAAACGAAGCTACTGGGAGATAATTTCATTTTAACGGCCTCAATTTGCTAATAACCACAGCTTATTCATTACGATCACGATTCAGCACCGTCATACTGTTTTGTTTCCCTTTTATGAAAAATCATCACCGGCGAACGAGTAAGAAATGAGAATTTTTTAAAACCCGTATTAATGTCGAATCACGGTCGCGATTGCTTTCGATATTTTTAAATTACTTAGCAACGTTCGCCGGCGCCCTTGTTCTAGCTCGCTTGCTAATGAAGATTTCGTATGCGGCCGTCCTTTTTTGTCAGCCATATCTGTTTGTTTTGAACTCACCATCAATTTATTTTCGAGTTTTAAATTAGGTGTGTGTAGCACCGGGCTGTTGTTGTCTCGTTTGGCTAGTGGACGTGCTGTCGCTCTGTCTCGGTCGCACGCGTCGCCTCAGTTTGTTTTATGCGTGACGCGCCACGCCCCTACTTGGTCGGCGGCACGGGCGGCTGCTTTGACCGGTAGCAGTGCAACTCGTTATCTGTTTTTTCTTTCGGGCGGTGTGTGTCCGGCCTAATATTTGAGTAGGACGTTGAAAAAGTCGTTTTGTGTACAGTGGGAGGTGCACAATGTGTTGTTGTTCCGTTTATTGCCGCTATGCCGCATGCCGCGGATGCGTTAATCAGCCAATATAGGTACGCATCGGTTGGTCGGCAACTTCTGAAGCCCTTAAGGCCCTACGTAACGTTAATTATTTTGCGATTTTCTCTTGCAGTGCAGTAAATAATAGGTAAGGAAAAATATATTTACGTAATTTAGGACATACTTAAGTAAGTACTCTTTGTCGTGGTGTCTCCGATTTTTTTAATGAATTGAAAAACACAGAGCACCTTCAAATATATTTTTTTTTAAAAACGAAACATTTGCTCGTCTCGGTACTTAGTATCTTGTAGCCGTTTTTAATAATTGACAGAAACAGCAGACAGAAAACAGCAAAAAAATATCAATTATATTTTATCATAAGCTAACCCCTAAATTTTTCGTAAATTCAATGAGCCAAGTTATTTTTATCGCGTACTCACATTATTTATGACCAACCCACCAATATATTATGATGTAAGGAACACACGGCAACCAGCCATGTCCTCATTTCGTTGTTTCTTTCTGAAATATAGCTGCTAATGAGGGCTAGTTCGTAATTCCAGTGATTTGTCGCGATGTCGTGCGGCCGCGCGGTTTACGCGCGATCGGACGCGCGATATCTCGGCACGCGACCGTCTCGACGGCGAAACGGCACGTAGGTAACTACCCTAATTGTAGCCCAGACTTTGATTGTGCACGGAACTAATTCTTATTTGGTTTTCGCTGAGATTAAGTTTACGATGTAGAAAAAAGTCATAAAAGTAGCTAACAAACCTTTAGCATCGTTTACCGATAAAGGAAGTATTTTTTTTCCTTACAAATTTTCATTTCATTTAAATACCTACTGATAATTGAGTATCTCTAAAGTTAATGTTAAAACATTAACTTAAAAAAATGCGAAATAATAACCAAATATTTAAATCCAGTTTACAACTCAGTTTCTATTGTTATTCATTAACATACAAGAAAAAACGCTTAGTCTAACATAAACAGTGCGAGAATATAATTAACAGCAACCTTAACACTTGCGTCAATACTTTTATTGAACAGAATTCAATTTTATGCACTCCTGAACAAAGCGCCGAATTATTTCGCAATATCATTCACACATAGTGAACTTTACGATTGCAAAGCTTTTCAATGCTGCTAATGCTTCAACAAACATGCATAGATGTAAAGGGCTCGACGCAATGTGTAGGGTGTTAAGCAAGAACTCATTTAGCTAAAGACAACATTGGTGGAAGGCCCTAATCTGTGCTAATGTTGTAGCAAGGGAAGGGTGATTCGGTACGCTTCAACACGATTGCGCATTTTGTGAGGGCTTGGGGACCAGTTTAATGTGATTTTTTGCTGCTTTTTGGTTCATTAATTTGACATGTTTCTTGTTTATAAACTCAGTAAGTATTGAAAATAATATAAATAGGTTGATTTACACAATAAAAAAAAACCTTTTTTCTTTACAGTTTGTTGTAAAAGTTTATTGCCGTGACAGTACTCGAAAGCTAGGCTCAATTAAATGTACACATTCATTAGGTAGCTATCTATCGGTATATGTCCTGTGTTGCCATTTGCCAGCAAAAATAGGTAGGCGGTATCACGCAAAAGTCATAATAGCATTTCAAAGTGCACCATATTAATGTATTGTTCAATAGTTTCATGTTATTCAAGTAACAATTATTTCTAAACAGATAAAACGAAATGAATCTAAAACATGCTCATTCAATTATCAAGCGGTATATGCTCAGCAATAGTATTATCAGTTATTACATCTGTTGCGTGTGGTCATAAACACACAATGTGGTACTGACAGATCTTAATCTGTCATGCATGTGGACTTGAACGCATTCCAAAGGTTGGGCCAATGTTTGTGACCAACGGCAGATTGTTAGGGACTTTGATGGACAGGTTAATTGCAGGAAGGATGTGAAAGTAGCTTTAGTTTTATGGAATAAGACAAAAGTACAGAAACTTAAAATTAAAACCGTTGCCTTCATGTACCTACGTTTCTAACAACAACTTCCAAACAACACTCCACCACCACCACCATCACTTCCCTTCGCAATTTCTAAAAAAAGTAAAAAGTATCACTATTATTTTTACTAGAGTTTACTATTTTGTTCCTTGTTAATGAAACATTTATTTAATTACATTAATCCTTTCCAGCTCCCGTGAACCTTCAATAGTATTCCATCCAAAATCAATTTAACAAAAAAACAACCACGAAACTACTTACTAAAAACAAACATAAAACTATTACCCACAACAAAGGGCCAATCACAATCCAGTCTGACGTACAAAAGTGCGTATAAAAGCCTAGTGGTTTGGAAAATGACAGAATAACCCCGTATTGTGTGCCGCGGTCGCGATTGTCGCCGCGCGTTCAAGCGGCAGGACCGCGACAGTGTAGCACCGGCTTTATGATCCAGGGAATTCATTGCGAAAACTTCGTGAATAGGATATTTTATTGCAGAGCCTATAAAATGTGTGGCTCTTTTTGTTAGTCCGGAAGAGTTTCATGATATAAAGTTTTTTGAATGCTTTCTTATTTTTGTTAGGATTAGTTCATATGTTAGTAAGAATATTTCATTGCTTTTTTTTACCATAAGTAGTGTATGGGGATTTTAGTATTTATAATTGTCTTGTACAGACGCCAGCTCGTAAAGTTACCCCAATGTGTCAAATTTCTTTGATCGTTTTTCAACTTTATGATAAACAGAATAAGGTTCATATTCAATTGGGAAATTTGACACATTGGGGTAATTTGATGTGCTGGCGTCTGTACCTACATACACTCAGCAGAGTTTTGTCAAATACGCTCAGCACTTGGATGTTCCTTTAATCCATGTAGGTAGTTATGCAAAAAAATGAATAGCGTATCAGCTCTACTGACTGCTTTGGCATGTAAAAAACAACGTAAGCTTAACTTTAACTTCACACTTTAACCCTTCTTCAAATGTCAGAAACAATTGGTATGTATTTTTAAACAGACCTCCATATATTTTCATCAAACTCCATCAAATGTCGATGGCCGACAATAAAAATCAGTTTCCATCTGATTTACTCTTCAAGTGTGTAATTTACGCACACTTGTGTGTATGTGTAAGTCAATGTACTGTTAAAGATAATATTTGTCACACCCACGTGGCAAAGGGGACTATTTATACAGCCAACAATCATTCTCGTCGCCGAGTTTATTGCACTTGTCATAAAAAATAAGCTTTTTTTTTAACATAGCAATCATGACCAATTTTGAGGAGTAAAGGGATTATTTAAATGTTTAATCCCTTAATTTCCTCAAAATTTGTAAGATTAATTAGAGTGATTAAAGAACTACTTACAGGGTCCATAACTTTACTATAGCTATAAGCCTTTGTAACACCTTTATCTGACATTATGGTATGCAAATAAAAGAACATTTAATATTCATATTTGAATATGAACCAGAATGAAATGTTATAAATTTTAACAAAAAATATGAAATACCTTTGTTAGGGGTTTTAAGCACCATCTTAATAAAGCCTCATGAAACTTGAATGGCATTTTATCCCCGGACGGCCTGCAGAAAACGCGGGAAAAATAAAAGAAAATGTCGGCATCGTATGGGTGGAAAATGAATTTTGTAGTAAAGTCAATGCTAACACAAACTCTGCTTAGCTTGGAACTAGATGGCGTTGTGTGAAAGCTGAGAAATATTATTATTTATTTATAAAAAGATGACAATCACAACACAATGTTGTAAGTAAGTATTTAGTTTGTCAGTTCAATGTCCAATTATTTCTCTACCCACGCAGCCATTAATCGTTTTGGTCAAGTAATTTATTCCTGTATTCAAAATGGTTCTCAATATTCTCCACGTTAACAGATTGTTCAGAAATGTATCTCGAGTCTTGCGATCTGTGCTATCTTGGTGAAATGATCGCGGCAAATGGTCTACGGATGTCAGGGTTGTGTGTTTGATAAATTTTAAATCAAATTATATACTGGGTTCATTTACAAGATGTTCTATTAGTAATTATAAGTAAATCTGCTTTGTTCTGAGCATGGGTCATACCTACATAATTCATAATTATTTGGCATTAAATTATCAATACTTACATTGAAATTACTTGTGATACCTATGTGTATGAATGAATAAAATAAAATAGAAATACGTTTGCCTTGTTACATATTAAGTATATGTATTATGTATTTATGTCAACGTAAGATAAATAATCCATGAAATTCGCGTTGTTTTTTTAAAACTTTGACATAGCCATAATTATAATTACAGTGACGGCGATACGGAGAAATTTAGACGCCACAATTATTTTATTTTAATGTTGGGTTTAGTCAAGTTAGGATTTATTTTAACGTTTTTATACGACTTTAAATAGTTCGCAGTGGATTTTCATTTACTTAGAAAAACCACAATTTATTTCTTTCTCTGTAACACAAATTAAGTACCTATACTTTTGCTAAAACCACGACTCCTTTGACTACTACCTTTTCGCCCCACAATAATTTGTCTATAATCAGTCACTAAACCTCTTTGGTATAATGTTTTTTCTGTCATTAAATCTACCAACCCTAGACCATAAATCTCTGATCTCTGGCACATCACCCAGGCATAAAACGGGACCGTTTAATTAGCGTCAATCTGTATTTAAATACAGTCAGACATGTTTAATATTGTGAACGACGAGATTTAGAAGATATCTGAGTGATGTCATACTTGATGACTAATCGCAAAATACCTAGAGATGGGTCACTATCACTAGAAAAAAATCTGAAAAGGTTACTAAACAAATGAGTAAAGTTGCTGACCCTGTTACATGGAACTTTATCATAACTAGCGAGGAGTGTACAGGCGCACATCAATATAGGTACCCCAAACTTCGAAATGTTCCCAATGGAACATAAACAGTATTGTTTTTTTTTCTAAAACTATCAGATAATTTTTACAATATTTCAAATGTCGCGAACAACAATTTCGTTTTTTTTTATTGTAGTAAAAGAGCCTAATTGTTGTAATATTTTATGGTTAAAGTAAGCATTGCAAAAGCTATTCTCAAATTAATTATCATGACAGCCAGCATTTTATATTAATCATCCGAACCTTTTTACAGTGTAACGGAATAATCTTTACGAGGTAATGTAGTTATCTATAGCAAATAGGTTAAATGACCCGCCGCACAGTGGGTCGAAACTACGATTTTAGTGACATAGGGGTCAACTTCGTTTTTTTGCATTTTCAGTATGCGGATGGATAGAACTCGTCAGCCTTAATAATAAATATCCCTTGACGTTTTTCTCTAAACTTAATAGTTTGGGCAGAAAAATGGGTTTTGTGTTTTCTTTGTATGGAACGGATCAAATAAAATCAAATTCCTCCTAAGTATCGTTAGATCCCGCTTGGCAACGCTATTTTTCTTATACCTTGTGTCATTCACTATCATTTGATGCTATGAACATTTGCATAAAGTTGCAAATTATTTTCGTACATTCTTTTAGTTCAATTTTAATATGGAATAGTAAGACAAATGAGGTTTTGATGGAGCCTCAGTAATTTCAAACAAAAGACGGAAACAGACTTTGATGATTCGACTATTTTCATAGCTAGTCTAGTTCCTATATGGCTTCAACAATCTGATGGCACAATTGTTTGGGAAAACGACCGACCCTCATCAACATTCTAATTGCCGTCCGATTATGTTAAAATTTACCAAAGAAACGCAGTCAACAGTGGTAAGTAGATAGCATAGAAAAAGAAATAGATGGGCTTCAGCAAGATTCAGTCAAGTTGAAGTAACGCATAAATTGATCATGACGATGATAGACGGCAAAATGACTTCATATTTGTCAGAAACATCATCGTCTGTCTGTGATTATTTTCAAAGCAAAACCATCCGAGATAAACAATTTACCATCAATTGCTCAAAGAGAAAAAACGAAGATATGTACCAGTATGGATTGTCATCTTTATATGCCTGGATAAGAAGCATGGAGTCCTTACTTCACATCTTTTTCGGGTTCATTTATGTATAATTTCCTTTTAAAAAGTGTCATTCCTCTCTCTTTGCAGCTTATCATTTGGAGTTTAAAAATTTGAGTTGCAGGAGCGATGTTATCCACCAACAACAGCCCGCATAACAGGAATTAGTTTAGAGTTCATTGAAAGGCTTCACGTGATTCTTCATTTTGTAATGATATCTACTGCTAAATTATATGTTAATTTATATCCATGGTTTTATATGCCACTCAGTGTTCACAAATTGTTGGTACATGGGGCTGAGATAATTAAGCATTTTGGTGCCATACCTATCGGTAAACTGTCGGAAGAAGCAGCAGAGGCTCTTAATAAAGATGATGAATAAAAATGATGAATTATAGAGAGTCATTCTAGAAAGGTAAGAAGAACGGCGACAAACGAAGATATTTTACAAAATCTTCTTCTGTCGTCTGATCCTAAGATCAAAAGTCTAAGACCTCAACTAAAAAAAACAAAATATTATGGTTCTCTCTTCAAAAATCAAAGAGCTTCTGATGAGTTTTGCAACAGAATCCGATTTAGATTTTATTGATGTGAAATATTTACAAGATAGTCATAAGATTTTGATAGATTGTAAGTGTGTAGATTTTTTTTCTGTAAGTATTAGTGTTGTATATTGCTAGTACTAATTAGGTGTATTATTGTGTACCTTTACTAAACCTTTACTATGTAGCTTAATTATGTACCTTTTACTACTATTTACCTTTTTCCTAAGTAAGTATACATTTTTACTTCAAAAAAGAGCACATTCATATCCTCTTTTAAAAATAACATATTAGTACCTACCAATTTAAGCGTATAAGATAACTTTAGTACTTTTGTAACTTACTGGGGCTGCCTCAATTTATGCATGTCACAATGTTTTTAAGTCGAAATAAATATTTTTGAATTTTGAATTTTGAACTTTTAATTGTATTTTTGTTATTGATTATGTACTTACCTGTATTATTTCGTGTTTTATTTTACTAAAAGAACTAAAGTTATCTAACACTAAAGGGATCTAACACTACTTAGCAGGAATTTGATTTTATTTGATCCGTTCCATACAAAGAAAACACAAAACCCATTTTTCTGCCTAAACTATTAAGTTTAGAGAAAAACTTCAAGTGATATTTATTATTGAGGCTGACGAGTTCTATCCATCCGCATACTGAAAATGCAAAAAAAACGAAGTTGACCCCTATGTCACTAAAATCGTAGTTTCGACCCACTGTGCGCCGTAGACAACCCTCTACTAGTGGCCAACACGCCAGTTAGTCATTAGGAGGTTACAAACATCAAAATTACTGCCACATACGAAAACTTTAACTTGTATACGACTTAACTAAACTCTATACTTACATCTCTATATCTAAATCTTGACAGGTACTGTCAGCGGTCTATAAAAAACCCATCTCTGTTTATGACACGGCGATCACGATGGACTTATCGTAAAGGAGTGTAGTAGTAACCCATTTATGAAAATGAACAATGAAACTTACCCTGAAATCGCAAAAAAATATAAGCAGTTTTGTCCAACATTTTGTCAAGTTTTATATAAATACAAAGGAATGAATGAATCTGATTTATTTCTGGGATTTCCGTGTTGGTTCCATGGACAAAGATATTCACTGTCATGAGTATTGTAATAATGTAATCATTTTAATAAATTCAAATTTAATATCTTGCATGCCGTAAGGTAAAATGTATCGGGACAAGAACCAAATATTCCAAACTATATCATGCCTATATGTATGCCTACATTATCAGCAAATGAATGATTTCTTTCTTTCAAGGTACTACACTTCCTAGATAGAATAGAATAAATACTCTTTATTGCACACCACAAAACTTACAAATTATATTTTTAAGGGCGACATAAGGCTAGGCTTGATATATCCTACCTATTTTTTTAAATATACAGGGTATTCTGTTTATTTTTAGAAAGTAGCAACATTAAACCTACTATCCTACTATCCTACTAATCCTACTAATATTATAAACACAAAAGTTTGTGAGGATGGATGGGTGGATGTTTGTTACTCTTTCACGTAAAAACTACTGAATGGATTTAAATAAAATTTGGTATGGAATTAACTGACACCCTGGATTAACACATAGGCTACTTTTTATTCCTGTATACCCACGGGAACGGGAACTACGCGGGTGAAACCGCGGGACGTCTGCTAATATACACTTACTTCTTCAACTACTTTCGAGCAACTCTTAATGACAACGTTGTTCTTTTTACAAATTTCTTGAAAAAAAAAGAAAACGTAAATACCAAACTGTTCCCCAGCCAGTGTTACCTAAACAAATTAAAAAAAAAAACGTTTCTCCAACCAACCTACGTACAGAGAAAACATTTTTCTTCATCAACTCCACACATAACGAACGAAGTATTATTATTGCCACTTACAACCCGTCGCCCGTTTATACTTCAGTAATAACAAATGTCATTGCGAGGACATTTTTCAGTCGCGGCCTGAAACTGTAATGTAATTACAGTACACAGGCGTTGTTTTATGTTGTTATAAATAGAGCTTCATGAGGTTTTATTGGGCGTTTAAGAAAGTTAAAGAGCGTAAAGGACTTTGTTGTTCGGTTTTCAAATATGTCTGAACGGCGAAATTTCTGTGGGTGCAGCATATCAAGCTTCCGTAATCTGTCAAGTTACTTTGTTAGATTTTCGATTTTATTACATATGGTTTAAGTTCAAGTGGGATAATTTGACTGTTTGGGATTTCTTTATGTGCTAGTGTCTTTACTTTATGTTAACGATATGTGTCTAAAAAAGTAAGGTTGAATTGAGCTACCTTAGTTTGAAGGTTTGACTTCAATAGAAACGGAAAAACTCAACATTGAGAAGGTTAAAATACTACTTAATATTTGTACGTAGGTAGTGTTGCCACTCAATAGTAAGAAATAAAAAAGAATAAGTCAACTGCTGCCTTTCGACTATCCACTCAAACGTAACCTTTTCAAGTAAAAAATCAACACAATTGAGAACCTAGTTCCTCGAACAAATTTATATGCTAACCAGTACATAAATGAACCTCGGAATCCAGAGCACAGACTATAAAACACGAGCGTCACTAATCAGGTAAAATGACAGTTGATATCGCGACGTTCCATGACCAACTGACGGCGCGTCCCGAAGCACCTGTATCGTCACAGGAAAAGTAACTCCCCGCGGTGTACAAGATCGAACACTGCTTGTCAATGACTCACATAATAAAATACAAGACGACGAGGCTATGGAATGTGGTTTTACATAATACGGTGAACTGGAACGGTGGCAATTGTCCACCTGTTCTACGAATGGAAAAACTTATTTGTTAATTGACCGATGTCTATGTATTAGAAACACGTATCTGATCGATCTGAAGAAAGAATTCTGATTGAAGTTTACAAAATATTGAGAAACGTATTTTTTAAGAGTTAGTACGCAGTTTTTTGCCTAATGAATAAAATAGTAAAATGGTGCTAGTTACCTATTCAAAAAGATAAAAGATATAATTAAAATAAATAATTTATTCACAAGACCAACACTAAGCAGAACTTATGCCATGTGTACAAATCAACTGCAAAACATACTTGTATATTTTTCTAAATATATAAATACATTTAACAATATGTATGTATATTTAGAAATATACAAGTATGTCTACAGAATTTAAATATAATGGAAAGGGAAGTCCCAATAGTTCACACTTAGGTATTGAAATTCTGAAAAAGCTCTGCAAGCTTTTGGCTATATTTTCATCGCCAGTTACTCACTGGCATCGTTTGGCACATCGAACTTGATGACAACTGAGATTTAGCAAAAAGTTGGTATTGCACTATCAGACGGGCTACGGTGTGCTTCGTCACATCTCTGCGAGTGCGCATGACGTCATCCTAGATACACACTGATTACAATACGAAACTAGCTGTTGGTAGGTTAATCGTTAAACACATTGCCCAGCGCTCATCACTATCAACTGTCAACGGGGATACACGAACAGCTCCACAGGTGCGATCCAGCGACAATATTATGGTTCCTTGTAGATACGACGAGCAACTATTTGCTATTCGCATAGGTAATGCAAATATAGTTGCAAGCAATCGCTTACGACTAACTTAACGTCGTGGCGGCTCACAAATGATTACAAGTCTTGCTCAAACACTTTACGACTTTCTTCCATTTTCATATTAAGAAAGTTTAAATAAAACAAGAATTAACTACACCTTTAAGTTTTAAATTACTTAAGATTTTATTACAATTTTTAATTGTTTGGTGGTGAAAACAGTAATATGCTTGCTGAAGTAGGTGCCTTTAGGTCATGACGTGCCTTAATCAGCAAATTGACGTTTGACATTCTATTGTATTATTTTCGTTAAAAAATAATTTGCTTACACCTTGCAAGCCAAGTCAAGTTATTTTTTATTGTTGTTAAAAGTTTATTTATCAATAAAACTTAACAAAGAAAAGATGCATTTTTTAATTTAACAGCGCCCAAGTACTCGTAAGCTTAAAACTGAAATAATATTCGTTTCAAGTTAACTAAGTAAGATAAGCAATAAATACTAAACGATCTTGTAATGGATTCCCACAATAAAGCAAGTATACAATGTACTTCATGACATTAGTTGCTCCGTGTTCTCGAACTGAAGCACGCGCACAGTGTTACACATCGCAGTCAGGTGGACAAAAAGAATGGTTTTTATAACAACCGGTTGCAAGGTGTCACGAGCGATGGTTAACAATCGTGGAACACAAGAAAATACCGACGGCACTCAGTTACGGAACAATTGTAACAAATACCGATCGCTAATGGATGTTTTATTAGACATTCTTGTTATAACGACGCAGTAGCTACTTTATTTTGATGGATTTTTTTACTGCCTTTATAAAACTTATAGAAAATCAATTATACGTTTCCTAATCATTTTTTACATTTATTGCTTCACGCGTAACTATTAGCGATTGTCAATATTACAAATTAATATAATAAACGGTACTTAAAACTCACATATCTGCCACATTAATACCCCAAACGGCACGACTTGTAAATAAAATTAATTTCCTTTCTTTTAAATAATTACCCACGATTAGATAGCCACTTTTTTACGTTACAAAAACAGCTTATAGCCGACAATTAAGACCGGAAAGAATAATTGGCTTGGGGAAATAATTCTACGTCATTTTGCTTTACAACAATGACAGTACTCCTTAAGTATACTTTCCATTGTTCATCACTGCGTTTAGTTACGAAGGCAAACATTCGTATACAGTAATTTGTACAGTTCCTACAAGTCAACACACACACTTAACTGTATCGGCGTTAATTAAAGGGGTGCTCGACGTCTATAAGACAGGGGCAACGGGTCTAAATCGAATCGATTTGTCTGTACAAAGGCTTTCAGTGGAAACGGGAGCAAACTCGCCCTTTAGCCCAAGTGACAGTTATGACATCGCAGGGCGTGTCCGCGACTGCGCCCTCTCTTCATTTGTCGAGCCATTTGCTCACCGGAATGTGGTGTCATCAGCGGCGAACGGAGCGTGAAATGGAAAACGCCCCACTGGTGACAACCCACCCTCTTGCTACCCCCCCTATTGCCCTTAACGTGCGCTAACGAAATTTCACTTTGTTGAGTGAATTTTGTCCGCTTTAACCCGTCGGTCGATCCACAATGCGCTTGATATGTTCAAATAGGCGAGCCCGAAGTTTACTGTTGATTACTTTAGTTTTAGTTACAGCAAATAGACCAGGGAGTAATGAAGGACGGAGCTCGCTTTATCGTTACCTTGGGAGGTAATTTCGAGACGAGCTGGGAAAAGCTGTTTTCATATTTAATTAAAATTGTGGGAGCTACATTTTGTTTTGGCTAGCAACAAAGGGTCTGTTTAGTTTTACGGAGATATTTCTAGTTTTGAAATTGTAGTGCTACAAAGTACACTACACTATTCTAGTGTGCGCTGCGCTCTTGTCAGAGCAGTTGTGGTCATGTTGCAGTATTATTGGAATAAGTCTCACAAAATCTCGCGAATCTCTATCAGTTCAGTGTCAACCAAACGGCAAGGCTTATATTACTATATAAGCCTTGCTGCTTGGTTGTCTATACAGGGTTATTTGTAAAACACCAACAACCTCCCAGGAGTAGATTACTAACATCATAATCAACAACATTTGTGCTACGACTTTTTCGAAAACAGATAAAAAAAAATCAACTCTCCATACATATCCGAACAGTTGATCGAGTTTTGTATGGAGAGTCGATGTTTTTTTTTGTCTGTTTTCGAAAAAGTCGTAGAACAAATGTTGTTGTTTATGATGTTAGTAACCTACTCCTGCGAGGTTGCTGGTGTTTTACAAATAACCCTGTATATCTATCTTTGGTTTTTTAAGAATTCACATCTCTGTGAATGCGCATGACGCTATCATATCATACACACTGATGATAACCGATACGAAACTAGCTGTTTGACAGTTACCTAATCGGTGAACACTTTGATTATTCATTAATGATTTCATTATGATTATGATTATGATTAGGTATGATTTGCCCAGTGATGATCACTATGTACGGTCAACAGTGATACGCAATAACTCTGCAAGTCGGTCCATCGCTAAATAATATCTATTCAAGTTACATAAAACAAATAAAGCCAGTAACAACAAATCAAATTTAAAAGAAAACACGGCTAATTTTGAAAAAACACTGTTGAAACAAACGCAATTTACAACAATTCTCATCGCGGGGCTGCCAAGTAATTGTAACAAATTACCGACGTGGGTCGCGGCTCTCAAGTCGATCTCGTGTTATCCGCTCAAATTGTCCCCCTAATCCCGGGATTCGCACTATTTGTTTGCTAAAGGGATCCCGGCGCTGGCAGACGTGACTTACATGTAATCATGTGGCCACGGACGATCAAATAAATGGAGCTATCTTTTCAAATCTTTCTGTGTCTTTTGTTTTGTAGTAACTTTAAGAAATATTTGTTTCCAAATGCTACCGTTACATCATATGACTACACAAGACTTATGTTGTAAAGAGGAAAAATTAGTAAGAAAATTTATAAAATCTTACACTGATGAAAAGGTAGATTTTCAATGTTTTTTGGTATAGTAGACCTCCATTCCATACGAACATAGAATAAATAAGTACTACGTTTACACATTTACGTTTTGGAAACACTAATTAATAATGTTGACTGTCTTGTTTGTCAAGTGATGATTGTAAGCACTAGGTACTGCATGATATACGGTTTGCTGGGTCAAAGGCCATTGGATTTTATTTACCTATATATTTATTTCCTTTAATGCTTTTTGTTGGCTATGCTATTTTTCTTATTCAAAAAGTTAATTTTACTGGCAGACCGATATCCGATTACGTCTCCGATTGATGTTAATAGACTCACTCTCTATTACCTACATGAGACTAACATAACTAGACTTAAACATAGCTAGTGGGTGTACAGTGCACTTGAACCTAACCCTTCGAGATAAATTAGTATGATGAGCTAAAAAACTAAATTGATCAGGACTCCAGATAAAATTACCTCCTAACAATTGGCGCTAGTCTCTATATCAAGCACTGACCCAACTATTCCACAATCGATATTTAAAACACCGAGTACTTAAGTCCTTTAGCAAACAAAACACACTAGCCTATTCCACATTGATCCTACTGTCTGTTGCTAAGGGACAATCGATTATCAATTTGTCAATAGTCGCTGACACAAATCGATTGGAGCCCGATTGGAACAGCCCTGTTACTGGACTTGGAATTGCTCGCTTGACAAATGATTCGACGCAAGGGTTGCGTGCGTTGCTTGTAGTTGTACTGTCAGTTTAAATGCTCGTTTCAGACCTGAATCGTTAGATAGATACCAAGTAGGTACTTCTTCTTATTTAGTAAAAAGTTCTCTTCAGGATAGCACTGTTAAGTTTTAATTTGTATGCATAATCTCATCATTGTTTTGACATTGCGTCATTAACGCTCGATATTAATATTCTATCTCAATCCAAATCCCGATCCTTTGTTTTTGACGGCTGCTTCTGATTGGATATCTTTAAGACTCGGATAGGCGAATTCGGTCGTTGATTGGTTACAGACAAAGATCGGGATCAAGATAGCAACCGAGATAGATTATTAATATCCAGCGTAAGTAAGATAGGTTAAGTACGCGCTTCTATTTAGCAAGATCTAGGGTTTAATTCCTGGGTCGGGTAGAGTGTTGTTTTTATTACATCATGAATTTCGTAAGTAGCAGCCTGTAGTCAGGATCTGCCAGGTTTAAGACAATAAGCACTCTCAGTTATAAGCTCCCTATTGTATATGACTGTAATATTAACTGTTTAAAATTAAATAGGTGTTACTGTATTAGGAGTGAATAGAAAATACACAGTAACTAATTTCACGAGATTATATTGTCAAACTAAGAATGAGCTAGTGTAGCAAAATAATAAGCTGAGTGCCAATAATGCCAAAAACTTAACAGTTAGCTGTTTATCCACAATCACAGCTGCCGTTCTTATGATTAACGACAAACTGAGCATGAAACTAAAAATAGGCCATTGACAAACACGACTTCCAGCATTACCAGTCACAATAACTAACAGATTCCGTGGAAAGCTGACTTATATCCGTACTCGTAGTGTTGTACCATCCCACCGGGACCGGCAATAAATCCCGGGACGAAATAAATCTAATTCGGCGTCGACGTTTAAATTGTTGGGCAACAATCGTTCCTGTTTCCCGTACAACGGTTGTGGCGAATAGACGCCATTTGTTTTATTCACAGTGGCGTTATTTACGGAATTATTTGTGGCGGAATTTGGGTAAATTGAAATTTAAGAATCAGGTGGGTACGATTTATGTGGATCTTGTAAAAAAAACTACATTTTAGGCAGGTATAGTGGCTTGTCATTACACACGAATGGTTTTCTGATGAATCTGTGTAGTTCTTTCCTCAAAAAATGTTTATCTTTTCTTACATGACCAAGATAATGTCTGGACTGCAAAATAAACTGACCTCTGAGTTTTTTTCGGTGTTTCTTCTCAGTGTAGTTAGATAGTGAAACACTGACCTCACCTTGTAGTTAAAAAAATACATGTAACAGTGGTTACATGAACTTATTTACAGAAATAAATATCATTTATAATGTATCAATAGACTTGAAAGTACCAAGAGAAAAAATGGTAACAAATAATCTAGATTTTCCACTCGTTACGCATAATCAGGATGCGTATTAAGCATGCCTTGATTGACCCATTGAGTGAAGTATTCTACCAATGCCTACCATCACCACCACATATATGTATATGTCTGAGAGAACCAAAAATTAATAAAACACTGAGTAGATATGCGATAACAAGTCCTAATTAAGAGGTTTTAAGTAGTCCTTTGTTTAGAATAATAAAATTTTATTAGTAATCCGTGTCTTGACAATAATTAGTAATACAATAGTCATCCATATCCTCATTACGTCCACAGACGTGACTTCAGCTATCTTTAATGTGGCGATACAGAGACACACACCGCAATGTGTCTCAATTAGTGACGCACACTGCGTCAAATATGATTACAGGGGGGAAAAACTTTGTGACAAAAAAGTCCTGAAGCGCACTTCGATCCTTATGTTTTTCAAAGGTGGATGAACTTCGGAAAGACGCTTTAAATTAAATGAAATGGTATTGATGCCTGTAAGTACAGACGCCAGCACATCAAGTTACCCCAATGTGTCAAATTTCTTTGATCGTTTTTCAACTTTATGGTAAACAGAATAAGGTTCATATTCATTTGGGAAAATTTGACACATTGGGGTAACTTGATGTGCTGGCGTCTGTACATCTTCCTAGATACTTTTACATGTCAATTTTTTAAACTAAATGGTGCTGGCATTTCCTAAATGACTGATTCCTGAGAAGAAATGCCGAAAGAAACTCAGGGGTCATGGTTTCTTTTAAAGTTTATGCCCTTGTGTTAAAGACATGAGATTGTATTTTACCTATGTTAAGCGTGTCTAACGATGCAGGGCAAAGTCTGGAAAAGGCTTTGAAGAAAGAATCAATTCGGCTTTGAGTTGACCTAACGCGACAGTCGGCAAGCATGCATGCTTTAGCCATTGTGTAGCTCAACCCTATTGCAGGTGCTTGTTTAGTATTTCGTGAAAACAGTGGATAAAATACTCAGTGACAGTGGATAATATATCAAAAATTTAAAAATATGTTAGATTTCGATGGATCTTTCGAAATCTAACATATTTTTTGCAATCAGACAACATTTGCTAAAATGTTATTGTCAATGGTGACCTCGCAACCACTTGAAATCATTCAATCATCATACAAAAGCGACGGGGACCGCACACATGACATTTTCTTAACGCGCTTTTTTTTCTATTTTTAACCTATTTTGGGTTAAAAAAGCCCGATTTTTACGGAAAGTAATCACATTTCCATAAATATGTCAAACAGTCGTATTAAAGTGGCTATTTCGAGTTTTAACCGATGAAATATCCAGATTCTGCCTACCCTCTGTTGGATTTACAGTTGTGAATTAAGATGTATGAGTTTTGCGGTTGTCAAAAATCATTTTTGTGTGTAATACAAGGGCATAAAGATCAAAGTTGTGTCGCAGGTACTTTAGTATGTGAGTCTCTTCCGTGGTTTTTGTGTGAATGCAATGCCGCTAATATATCTGTCAGTGGGGTGTTTTGTTGTAGGTTTTAGTGTCAAACACATGGCAGTGATTTGTTTGGACCGCACACAAATATTCTGTTTCATTATTGTTATTGGCCGCCGAAATGTTTGTAATACATTTTTAAACTGACACTTCATTTGAAACTCGTAAAACTATTAGGAGAAGATTTCATTGTCAACGTTCGGGTCGTTATGAATTGCATCGCGTTTGCCAGGAAATGTACTGGATATTATTTTAAACGATTCATGTTTAGGCTCATTAAAAAGATAAATGTTATTCGAAATTGTGGTAGAAGTGTGATTTACTTTATTACTAATATACACATAAAATATATCATATTTAAAATATCAAAAGGCCAAAATAAAGTGACACTAATTGCGACATGTTCAGAGTCCTCTTTATCAAAGTCATAGAACACTAGATCCACTAAAAGACAAAAAAGAACTGACAAATAACCGACTTAATAGCTGCAGATCACATCATTTATCAAACTAGATTTCCCTTGCAACGCCCCAAAAATTATTACCAACACAACGATTCATCCGTATCACACTATTAAAAGATCATCTCTTACGGTCTATAAATATCGTTCCCGAGTCCCACAGCAATATGTCTTTATTCCGTCTAATAACAATTTAGGCAATTATGTGACAAAAGGAAGTGTTTTCGTCGAACGCATTTCTCTCCGGCAGCGGAGTTCCCGGGGGCGAAGTTCCCGGGGGGCACCGCATTATTGCCTCGCAGTGATTTATACGCGACGCGCTACCGGTTTTTCGGTAACCTCTTTCTTTTATACCTCGCGCAAATCCGATTCGCGGCTTTGAAAGTCTGTTTGGCAGCGGGTAATTGAATTTTGGTGATTAAAATGTTATTTTAATGTTAATTTGTTTTTTAAATGTTATGTCCGCTACCTTGATTAAAAACTGTATTGATGGTTGATGGAAGTCTTGCTAAAGAATGGATCAAAAAAAGAATTGCTTAGTGGCTAACAATCCATTGCGTAGGGCCTTTTAGTTCAAGCAAAAACATCTAATCAATTTTAACGCAATGAGATTAGGTACCTACCCATTACTATTGGGTTTTATAAAGCAATGGGTTTATAAAACCCAATAGTACAAATTCTTTCGCAACAGATTACTCTAGGGCGATTGCGATCATTTTTCCGGTAGGTAAGTCACAGACACAGTGTGCCGAAGTAAGAAAGCCGGGGAACAAAGCGGTGTCGCGTAACTCTTACAAATTGTTGTTAAACTCGATTTATGTCCAACTGCGACCGCGGTGCGCCCACTGTGTTCTGTGGGAAAGACAAATGTCTCCTCAGATTGTATTCAGTGGACCTAATGCGTTACGAAATTGTTGTACTTTGAGATATCATAATGGCGTGAAAAACATTTTCTGATGTCATGAAAGCGCGACTACTTTGTCGAGTATGAAAACAAAAGTGTATTATCTACTACATCTAAATCTGTATCTATAACGCTTCTCAGCCATGCTATATTCAAGATTTAAAATATTTTCAGACTATCGAATTTTTTACGATATTCGTCAAGACTTAATACCTAACAATGTGTAATTAATTTTAGAAAACAATGTAAGTTTTGACTTCTTAATTATGGTTTAACTTATGAGCCAATCAACATAAATCCTGCTAATGATGATTAGCTTATAAAGACAATAACCAATTAGCAATATTTACAGAATTCATGTCAATAATATTACTTAGGTATTAGGGATAATATCTAGTCAGTACATTGTAATTGCATATCGTGCGTACGGCAACACTCCGTTTTGGAACAATACTTGGGGGAAATTGGGCCGATAGGGACTTAGCTTTTAAAGCTCAAGAAAAGTTAAAATTTTACCTACCGATAGTTGCCAACCCCTCACTAAAAATACTGATCTTGCCGTGCTTACAAAGTGTTGTGCGTTGTGTGTTTAATATTTTAAATGTACCCATTATTTCTATTATAAATTAAATGATCTAATGAAGCAAGGCTTTCTCCCTCCTACCCTTTTGCTGTTCCCCCTACAGTGTCCAAAATCCGTGTCCGTAGGTATTATAATAAGGATATTGAGTTGTTGAATGGAATCCGCAACAGACTAAGTTAATAAAGGCGTTAGTATAGTTTTTATTTCGTATCTAGAGTTAGTTCATTTTTATTTTTTACGTTGCACTACACTCAAAATTCTTAAACTGACAGCTAGGCCCTAAACAGTGAACATGTAGAGCCTAAAAGTCTTTGTACCGTGTTGTAGGCGAACCCATGACACGCAGCACTGCACCCAATCGCTCAGCCGCTGCACATTCGATGCTCACAGATTAGAACCATGTTTTCTGAATCCTGTCTAGACTGTAGAAACAAAATTAATGGCTAAGTATTAATAATGTCAAGCTAGAAGGAATAACTGCGGGCCTGGATCTAAAGCTAACACCTTCTTCATGCTTGGGATGAACTTGTTGGTTGCGAAGATAAACAGAGGACTTACAGGAATATATTCGTACTTTAATCTTTCCCATACACTTACGTATGTCCAATAATTACCGTTTATACTTAATTAAACCCTACTAAAAATACTTTAAATGCTTGACTCTTTCAAAATCTAAAGCAGTAAAAAATATAATAATTCTAAATTAAAAAAAAAAACTAAACTATCAATTATTTACTGTCACGTGCACCAAAGCACTTCAAGTTGTCTACTTGATGCTCGCACAGTGGTTAGACGCAAACATCTCCAGGGACAAAAAAACAGTAAATATAAAATAAGGGGAGGCAATAAACTCAAGTGGCTTCTCAATGGGACTCAAACGGTTTGTTTTGACTACCCTCCTGAAGAGGTATTAAAAAACGTTATCGGTCTACTGAAACTTCAAAGCGTCTTTCAACCGAATCACTTAACTAAATATCTGAGATTATATTTTAGATTTCTTGAACGGGCTCAATGCTTTTTTTATGGTTACATTTACAATAAAATTAATCTGTAAAGATCCAAAGCATATTAAAAAGTTAAACGATTCAATTTCTTATAAATCAAATAAAATTCAAAACTTTATTTCTGATTCAAAGAGAGATAGCTTCGAGCGACAAGAGAGTGTCAATTTGTCATAAAAGCAGTGATTTAATGTCTAAAAGGAAACTGTGTATCATTATCATCTACAAATCTATCAACTTTGTCCACTCAGAGAAGTAATGTATTTAGGTGAGCCGTGCATAATACGCGATTAACCCCAAGGGTAATATAAAATACATAAACATTATGAGATTCTATGATTCACAGCAAATTATGCCTTTAGCGATTCTTCGTAAGTCCCAGGATTTGTAGTAATTTCCATGCAAAATATAGTCAACCGCTTCAATTTAAATAATAATTTAAGTACACATATTATCGTCTATTGTACAAAGATTCAAAGTATGTTAAATGTGGCAGCGGCAGCGTGAAGGAAGATAGGAATCTTAATGGTACATAAGCTGTAATGTACGTATTAAGTACGCATGTATCTATAGTTATGTTTGATGAGGTACGCACGCAGCATGGCCTCGAAAGTCCCCACTCATGTCAAATGGTTAAACGACCGTGCGGCACTGTCAATCAGTTTAACAGGCAAATTAGTACGACAAGGGCGAACATGTGTGCATTACAAGTATGAATAAGCATTCATTTTCTTGATTATGTATCTACTTAGTGTTTTTGCCATGTAGGTAATTACGTTTTAAAACAATGTTACCTACAAGACGTTCTCTATGAGAAATATGGAGTTTGACAAGTTAATTACAACTAGGTATATCTCCATACAGAAACATGAATAACGAGAGAGTATTTAAATAAAGTACATAGATACATATTACAAATGTCTGCCGGCAAGCGTCTTGACTAAAGACGCCGATCTTACGATAAACATCGGTCGTTACGCAGTCACGGGCGATGCACTAACTGCCGGAATACACCACGCGTGCAACGTTTTTGTCCACAACACCGCCTTTTTGTAGCACTGGGCTTTCTATCAAATTCAAAATTAGAATGCGTGCTGGTATGCGTAATACGGACAATTAGTAAGCGCCTATGATTTATGTGCCTGAAATAATGATTTGGAAATTGATTTCGAATCTATGGTATTTTGGCGCCAGCTTTGACATTCCGCTAACGGTTTTCATGTAGGTAAACTAGTGAATTTTAATTTTATTGGTTTTTCCCAAAAGCTATCTGGAACTAATGTGATAATTGCTTTAATTTGTTAGCCTTTATAAAGTATTTTAAATTTTACGTTCTTTTAATTCGACAAACGGATTTTGTTGAAACATTTACCGAACCTTAGAAATAAAAAAAGCCTAAATCAGCGACAAACCGCCCATGATCCATAGATTAATCTCTCTATAAATTCCTAAGAATCATAGACAATAATAGCAGTGATCAACGCCAACGCACCAAAGACAATGTCTTGTAATTTATGCCATACTAATTGTTACTAATGAGACATTGTGGCATTGTGGCGTGGGCAAGACAACCTTTATGCGCAATACGTAGCGTTTGTCACACACACCGATATTAACCATTAATTAATTAAAGTAATTTAATGGTCGGTAATGATCGAGTAGACGTATCTGTTCAATTATAGTTCGTGCAAATGTGAACGTCTTCATGACGTGTTTTATGACATAGTGCAGAACAAAGTATATGGCAATTTTGTTTTTAGTCGGACTTGAGAGTCACTTTCACTGTGTTTTTGTGTGTCATTTTGTAATGAACACTGTATCTTGTTTTCCTGTTACAATGCATGTTACATTAATTAAGTACCTACTTCCTTTTTTTATGTTTTATCGCTTAGTTTCAAGAAGTGTTACGCAAAACAAATGTACTTTGCAGCCTTTGCAGGTAATTTTGAATGAAATTGGCAAAACAATTTTCTCATTTTAGAAATTCCGTTACGACAAAAAGCAATGCTGACTTATTCGAAATTGAGTGACTTCTATTGAGCATTTCCCAGCGGTTTACCAACGCTTACCGATATTTTATACAAAATAAACTAAGACTGCAAACAGAGTTGTAATTTGAACACGATTTTTGTTGTAAAAACGATTTGGTTTTTTCCTCGTAATCTGGTAGCCAACGGGCCGTGAAACCAGAAGCCTCGACGTGTTGTGGACAGCACCAAAATGTTCAGTCCGTGTGAACAGGCGCCCGTGAGAATGTGGTCGAACTTCGATTGTTTTATTAGATTAATCCCTCTTTTCTTCTGTGCTCCTAGTAGTCACTAGTCACATAACTTACTGATTTCCTTTTAAAATAAACTTATTTCAGACACACATACCTATTTGGTCCATATTTTTATCAGAATTGAATAACAATTTAATTCATTAAGCCCCAAGCGAACGCCGGCGTTCGCGCTGTCATTGTTTTTCTATTGTGTCTCTAATTGACACGATTATATATAATAATAATAATATGATTCCACCAAAAGATTCCATACCAATCGGTTGATTATCTGCGACTCTGCAAAAAGTACCATTTGCTGCCACTTGAGGATAGACGTAAGATTGCCGATTGTCTGTTTCTGTTGAAAATATTGAACAATAACATTGACAGTCCCGAGTTGTTATCTAAATTCTATTTTAATGTACCAATTAAATCATTTCGTTTTAGTCCGCCTTTACGTGTACCTCATTCGTCTACGAATTATAGGCAGAATAGTTATATTGTGCGTGCAAGCGAACAGTTTAATGGAATATGTAAACAGTATGACTTGGATCCTTTTGCAACTAGTGTGACAACTGCTAGAAGGTGCTTGAGCCTTAACTTTTTTAAATTGCCGTTGAACTAAATTTGTTTAGGTTATTGTCTTTATTTTATATAGTTTTTACTTCACCATAATTGTTTTAAACAAACTGTAGCTGTATTCCCCTTTACGATAAATGCAATGCGTGCATTGATATTGTTGCTTGCTCTCTTCACAATTACCAGTCAACTTCTACACGCGAAGACTTGTAATTGGCTTCCTGTTGACTATACTTCCATTTTTTATTTATTAAGTTTTTAAGCTGTAAGTCTTCCATATTTTGATAAATAAATAAATAAATAAATAAATAAATAAATAATAATAATAATATCGTTAATATATCGTATATTTGTCAGCAATGTGGATGAGATTTTTAATTCTGCCCTCTGATTCCGAGACAAGTCTTAAGAATTAGGTATAAATTAACGAATATTAATGTATTTTTGTTCATTTAATTGTCAACCATCTTTTACAGCTGTTGGTTCTCCCTTGTTTAAATAAATAAGTTCCTACCTAAATAACAAATATCATTTCCTTCAGTTAAATAACCGCATTATCTCGAAGAAATTATTTACAAGCCATTTCAATTATTTCCAGACTTATTGCGTTGAATATTATTTATTACACAAAATGGCTGAAAAGATGATTTAATGGATCGGTTAAATTTATAACGGCAATATTGAAATGATAACTATGATGATGCAATCATGTTTTCATTAAAGATGCCATTTATTATATCAATTCGCGTATCGGTATCATAATGCATGCACATTGAAATCGTGCCAGGTTTATATTAACGCAAGAACCCACGGTACGCGAAGCAAATACTTTTATTAAAATGAATGAAATCATCCAAAAAATAGTATTTTTTCATTTCACATTCAATTCTGGTCGCCAAGTAGGTACCTACGCAAAAAAAAACTCAATCTCGCAAAAGAATTCGAATATTATTTTGACATGAATTCCGAGAACCGACCGCAACAAACCGAATCGTCTGTGATCGTTCCGATTCGATTCGACCGCAACTCACTCGTTTGTCAAACTGGCAGTTGCCGCTTTTTTATTTTCACCAGACAATTTTCGTCGCTTATCATCAGATGGGAACATTACAGTTGCTTGAGAAATTTGTCGTAGTAACTGCGGAATGTAGAAGTGTTTCCTCGACCCATCAACATCTGCCTAACATTTGCCCAGGAAGGTCGGCTTCCAGTCCATTTGGATGGAGCTTAATACCAGTGTTTTACAAAGAGCGACTGCCTCCTCAACTCATTGACTGCGTATCACGATTCACGATAGCCCTTAGTATACCTGGTTATGAGACTTTCGGGCTTCTTTCCTAACATGCTGTCATACAAATTACAACCGGAACCAACGGCTTAACGTGCTTTCCTCGACCTGATAATAGAATTCCTCTAGAAAGGAGGAAAAGGTCCAGTTGAAAACCAGCGTCAGGCACTCTAGTTGTCTGGCATTTTTTGCTGAACTGTACCCTTTTGACGCAGCCGCAAGGCACACAATTTTTTTTTGTCCTGTTATTTCAATTGTTTAATTGGGCCAAATCAAAGAGATTTAAAATACTATAGAACGGGCATGTCAAGGAAATGTCATAAAGAAACTTTGATCCCATGTCTCAGTAACGCCATCTAGAATAATATATGAATATTGGAGCGGCAGCGGAGCGGCAGCGGAGCGTACTACAAAAAACTCATAGACTTGTATCCAGCAGGACACACTTTTTCGGACGAAAATTTTATTCGTGATGTCCGGTCTATAGGTATTGAATGTCTTTTGGCCAAATACATGCGTTTTTCTTTCTTTAGTTTCTCTTCATGCATACATAGGTAGATACATGGTGTGCGAGTAAGTACTCACATTGCACTAACGGACACAACACTTTCCATATTTGTTCTTTTTTTTCTTATTTTAATAATTTTGTTTGTATTTTTTTTTCTCCTCTTACAAATTGAGCTCCTATTATTGTTTGTAGTAAGTAAGCGCAATCATAATTGTAATTTTTAGGCTGTGAGCCTGTAGATCCGTTACACAGGTCTCGAACTCTCGACCTAGTATAGACGATCCAGCTGTCACAAAAGATAGATTGTTACAATAACTTCTTTGTTACTATTAACTATACCCTTCTTTTGGAGAAACATTTTTTATTAATGTAATTGTTATATAACCTTCCGCCTTTTCCCTATGGTGGTAAACAGAAACGACATAGCGCCATCTGCTACAATTTTTACATAGGTACATATTTAACTTATTAAAAAGAGCTCTTTTAAAACACTAAAACAACAAAATATTATACACTAATTTTGAAATTCGTAAAAAAATAGTCTTAACCGGATACTTATCCCTAATTAAGAAGCAAAAACATCGTTATATGTCACGCACCATTTTGCGGCGGCCTCACAAACGACACACTAACTTTAAACACCCGGAGTCGGCTGCAATAGGCCGTGGTGACAACTCACCCGTTAAGAAGGAGAACGCTTTGTGGTATGTTTTGATAATGGCCGTGTTTTGACGTTTTTTGATACCGAATCTAAGATGTGACACATGTCTGGGAATATAATTAGAATTCAGTCTGATGCGTAAGAGTTGATGGCAGTTAATAATGTGCTGACAGTATTAATGGGCTATTTGACAAAATTTGAGTTCAACTAGATTACGATTAAGAAAATATTCAACACGATTTTTTTTCTTTTTTCACGTAATCAAAAAATAACGGCGTCATTAGCCAGTACAGTTTATGCTAGCTAACATGACGTTACAAGCCCCCACTTTTCTTAATGCGCCTAATTTAAGCAGTTTTCCATCAATTTGTAAAAGAAAAAAATATGTGTCGCATGTTTTCTTAAAATCTAGATGAGGGACTAAAAACTAAAATGTTGGCAAATAGCCCATTGCACGGTTAGGGCAGTGGCTGAGTAATCGGCTGTTGTGCTGCTTGTCGTGGGTTCGATTTCCGCACGTGTATTATTTTCGAATGGCCTACAGCTCGCGTATAGCATGATCATCATAGAAACGGATTTGTCTACAGAAGAATACCGTTTTGAGCACGACAATGGCAAGATAAAGAAAATAAATGTGTCGATTCTTTCAGTCGACAAATGTCTAAGTACAATAACGGGTATAATTTAGAATAGAATAGAACACTCTTAAAAACTTACAAATAGAAATCAAAAAGAAAAAAACAAACAATTTCTTCCATTATCGGCAGAAATATTTCTCCTGTTAGATTGTTCCTGTTTGTTTGACTGGTCTGTTGGTCTAATAGTTAGTGACCCTGACTGCTTGCCGGAGGTCGTGGGTTCGATTCCCACCCAGGACAAATGTTTTTGTGATGAGCACGATCATTTGTTCTGTGTCTGGGTGTAATTTATCTATAATATGTATGTATTTAGAAATATATAAGTATGTATATCAGCTGTTTAGTACCCATAACACAAGCTCTTAAGCTTAACTTGGGACTAAATGACGTTGTGTGAAAAAGTTGTGGAATATTTATTTATTTTATTTATTTTTATTCCGCCGACATACCCATCTCTACGGTGATCATGCCACGCCTGCAAGTAAGTAGTGGCTACGGGAGCTGACTGTTTCTGTATTGCCACATCCCATCAACAATTTGTTTTAATTTCAAATACAATATCGGTATCTTCAACTACTGTAGCAGAAGTACAGTAAGCCTCATAAGTCAATATACATATCCATATTTCCTAAACTCATGAACACCTTAGCTTACACAAATTGCTAAACAAGACTAGTGCCAGGATTTAATTAACATCTTAAAGGTTCAAAATTCACAAGTCTTGTTTAGCAATTTGTGTAAGCTAAGGTGTTCATGAGTTAAGGAAATATGGATATGTATATTGACTTATGAGACTGACTGTACCTACCTAAATCGTCAGGAAATAAGTAACAAACAAACAAAAACACAGACGCACTTGCTTCTTTATTTAGTCTATTATAGATATTAGTTAGCCGCAATTTATAACCGATATTGAATATTCAACAAGTATCATTATCATCAATTAATAAGAAAACTAACACAAACCACGCTTGATAGAGCTGATTATACTTACATGTTAGAAAAAATAGAAGCAAAAACAATATTATTGAAGACATTTAAAAATACCGTAATTAACCGGTAAAACCGGGAATTAAGCAACTAAGTCCCGGACTGACCCATTATATAGGGGTTTCTTACATTAGTTTTTTATTGAAGGTTTTTATTTTTAAAACCTCGATAACCTAAAGATACTGCAGATCTTTTGCTTTACTTATATTTCGAAATTTTAAAACAATTTTCTTTCCCTTTATTTTCGAAGTTTCTACCTAAATAATCAAAACCCTAATAAATTTCATAATATACTAAACTTATTTATGGTATCAATTTATAGCCAGCCCATCTGCCGACGTTCTTTTCACCCTGTTTAGTTAATCAAGTATACTTATTGAAAATTGATTCGAAGTGAAATGCCCATTTCTGGTCATGTTTTTCCTATCTAAGTAATACGTACTAAATCTATACATATAATAAAACAGTAACGACAGAAAAACTGTACATTGAGAATTTTCAAGAAAAAATAAGTGGGTTTTGTTAGAAAAACGTAACTGGTGACAAAAAGTGACTTTTTAGAATTTTTGTCTGTTTGTCTGTTTGTCTGTATGTATGTCCGGGGTGAACTCAAAAAGTACTGCATGGATTTACTTCAAATTTTGCATGAATATTACTAAGAGGTCGGGTCAACACATAGGCTATATATTATCACGCTATCACCTACGGGGGAGGAGCAGTGAATCTTTATTCTTCTTACTCATTCTGTGGAAGCGTGTAATCAAAGGACGCATATTTAAATGTTGGTTTTGTGTAAGCTATGCTATTATCTAGCTTTACACTATAAAAACTTCGCCATTTAAGTAACTTTGGCAGAGAAACATAGTTTAATGAATGTTAGTAGTATAAAGACAATTTGGAATCAGCGCCATCTATGAGAATGTATAAAAATCAAATCAAGTAACACATGAACACTTTTTGAAAATTAATTTAAATTTTGATCGTGTTGGTGAGGTTAGTAGTTAGTTATTCTTTAAATTCATAGATGGCATTGTGCATTTTTTTCATCTACATATAATAAAACAGTAAGGAAAGAAAAACTGTACATTGAGAATTTTCAAGAAAAAATAAGTGGGTTTTATTAGAAAAACGTAACTGGTGACAAAAAGTGACTTTTTAGAATTTTTGTCTGTTTGTCTGTTTGCTATCACCTACGGGGGAGGAGCAGTGAATCTTTATTCTTCTAACTCATTCTGTGGAAGCGTGTAATCAAAGGACGCATATTTAAATGTTGGTTTTAAGTAAGCTATGCTATTATCTAGCTTTACACTATAAAAACTACGCCATTTAAGTAACTTTGGCAGAGAAACAAAGTTTAATGAATGTTAGTAGCATAAAGACAATTTGGAATCAGCGCCATCTATGAGAATGTATAAAAATCAAATCAAGTAACACATAAACACTTTTTGAAAATTAATTTCAATTTTGATCGTGTTGATGAGGTTAGTAGTTAGTTATTCTTAAAATTCATAGATGGCATTGTGCATTTTTTTCATAAAAGTTGTATCGTATAATTCGTTTTGACAAATTGAAGTTCCAACAAAACCCTCAAAATCTTGAGCAGAGTTCGGATCGTATCACATGGGATCGTATCAGTGTACGATTTTCAAAAGGAAGGCAGTTGAGGCCGTGGACAGAACCCTGCAGGGCATCTGCAGGAATGAACATTTGATGGGTAGTGTCACAGTTCTGCTCAGTGGCGATTTCAGGCAAACGCTTCCCGAGTTGACGCGGGGATCGAGGGCTGACGAGATGAATGCTTCGGTGAAACGATCGTCGTTGTGGTCACAAGTTCGTACGCTGCGCTTGACCATTAATATAAGAGCTCGGCTCGGCGGCATTGCACGCGCTCAAGAATTCTCCGATGTCCTTCTAAGTCTTGGCAAAGGCACTCTACCAGAAGAGAGAAGTGGACAGGCGGTGCTTTCAGAGTCTCTCGGTAGAGTGGTATCCAGCTTCGAAGAACTCATTCGCTGTGTGTACGTGGACATCAGTCGTATAACGCACCAGCAGAATTCGTGTGAGAGGGCCATTTTGGCGCCCAAAAATGATCATGCTGCAGCAATTAACGAATGCATTATCTCGGACATTGAGGGGAATGAAGTGGTCTATACGTCGATAAGCACTGCCGTCGAGCAAGATGACGCCACACATTATCCCGTGGAATTTTTGAACTTCCTGTCAGCAAGTTGACTTCCAGCGCATACCATCAAGCTGAATGAAGGTCGGCGTCCCGATTATGCTTTTTAGGAACAAATCTCCTCCAAAGTTGTGTAACGGGTGGTGCCTTAAAGTCATCTCTCTCCACAGACACCATTGAGGTGGAAATTATTACGGGTTGTGGCGTCGGCAAGGCAGTATTTATACAACGCATTCTCCTTATACTTCATAGCTTCCCGATCCAGTTCGAGCGTGTACAGTTCCCCGTGAGTGTTTGCTTAGTGATGACAATCAATAAATCGCAGGAGCCGATACTCAGAGCAGCTGGTGTAGATCTCAGGACGAGTTGCTTCTCACACGGGCACCTGTACGTCGCTTGCTCCCGCGCCACCAGTCCTGACTATCTTTACATTTTGGCTCCTGGCAGTATAATTATCAACGTAGTTTATAGGGAAGTGTTATAAGGTATATACCTTTGAACGTATTTTTAACCGACTTAAAAAAAAGAGGAGGTTCTCAATTCGACGGTGTTTTTATGTGTGTTTGTTACGCGATTACTCCGCCATTTATGGACCGATTTTCAAAAATCTTTTTTTTATTTGATAGGGTATACTACCAGGTTGGTCCCATTAGTATTAAACCTCAGATCTGATGAGGGATCCTCGAGGAATTGAGGGAACTCCTCAAATAATATAGGAAAACATGTACCAATTTTTACATTTTTTTTTTGGTGACAAATCAAGCATTTACATTTAGCAAGTATCATTTTGTGAAGAAAAACTGATGAAGAAGACAGGCGATGGAACTCTTCAACGCATAACAACAAATTACTCGCAATAGCTACAGTCACATGTCTGTGCATGGTTTATGTATTTCCCATAACATTACGCCTGCCTATTTTAAAAGGTTTAGAAAGTACTTCTTTTGCAATTGTTAACCGATTTCAATGATTCTTTCAAGTTTTGAAAGACTTTCTTTACATACAAAGAAACTAAAAATTGCAAAATAAAAAAAAAAATACAAAAAAACTCTCTTCATGTAACTTATATTTTAATGCTATTTTAAAAGTTGTTAACTTATAATGCTACAGCGACACTGGAATCTTAGGTAGGTATATTTGGTGCTGTAGAACCTTCACGCAGACGACGTCGCGGGCAGCAGCTAGTATATACTAATTTTGTAACTTAAATATTACTATTAAGTACCACTACAATATTAATAAATAAAAAGGTTTCAAAAGTCAATTTTTGAATGACACTCAATTTATTATTGCATTTTAATATTTCCGTTCGGTAGTCAATACTATCAAAGTAGGGATTGCAATTCTTAATAAAAAAGTCCCACCGAGTTATATATGTGAAAACAGCCGTTGTCACTTTATCTGTGATGTGAAACTTATTGCCTATCATTTGTTTCTTCCAAGTGCATCACAGAGCCAAAGTTTCCTCAGAGAATGATCAATTTCTTTACAAGTCGACAATATAATATGACTAGTAGTCTCTGAAATAAATTGACGTATGGACAGACAATGTCGCACCACATGTTTTTAACCATTTTCGTAAGGAACCCAAGAATTATTACTCTAGAAATGTCATTTTTATGTGTACCTAGTTCGGTCAAAAATAGTAAAACGTATTCTATTATTTAACACAATTTAACACAATAATTTTCGTCCATTATCATTTAACAATGTGTTAGTAAATGCTGATTGGGTTGAAGTCACAACATTTTCAAATGAACTTGATTGTCGATACAAAAACGCAGTACAAGAACTGTTTTCACAAAACATATACAATAACAGTCATTAAAGTGCTCACGTTCATTCTTATTCATGCAATCAAACCACATCATATTATTTCTATTTTTTGGTAGCCACCTGGTTATTATGCATAGTTTCCGTAATTACGTTTACGAATGCATTTTGCATATTAATCGGACAAAAGGATATTATCGAGTAATTTATCTTTAATCTTTATATTATTTTACGGTTACACATGTTTGTAATAAACGAATTTACTTTTATTTGTAAAAGTTTATACTATATATAAAAAAACAAGATGGTGAATTATTTTTATTTTGTGTTTACGATCATCTTCCGTCAATTTCGCGCCATTCTTTTTATGTTTACGTATTTGCTCATTGAACACAGTAATTAAATAGTGGTAAAGCAAGGGTATGGTTGGGGTTTGTTTGTTAAGCTATCATGCCTTAATGCTTGAACAGATTAAGATAATTCTAGAAACACGGATAGACTTTGACCTGGCTCCCTGACCTCCGCACGGGCAAAAACAAGATTATAATACGTTTGCAATTAATCTTTCATGAAATCCCCAATATTATATAGAGGGGTATTTAGGTACTCGACGCAATATTCCAGTTAGATTCAAAGTATAAAATTGCGTTGCATCAACCTTTTTTAATTTAAACCGTGCCGCGTAATTGTTTATACACAAATAATACTAATTATAGTTGGCAATTAAAATGACATTCATATACTTAGTAACAAAGTTCTTAAACACATTAGTCAGTATGAATATTGTTCTGTAACAATGTAAGATGACTTGTGGTCACTGGACCGGTTTTCTTGCAAAATAACAACACTACCTACTTGGTTACTTATACAGCCAGTAACTAAATATAAATAAAAAAGATAATTTACTTAAATAAAACATTAAGTTTCATTTAGTAGATATAGTTCAAATATTTTATAGAAGAGAATTATAATATTAAGGTTCGTTGTTAAACATTGTTGGTACAACCAGTAATTAATAAGGTCACACAGCTTAGTAGGTATGTTTTAAAAAAGAGGTAAAGTAGTTAGAACTTAGTAGTTATTTACTTTTTAATTATATAATTAGGTTTTTCTATATTTTCTAGCTGCTAATTTGTCGTAGGTACACATAATTATTAAGAGAATATGTAGGTACCTAAGTAACTACTAATATTATTTATTGTTTACTAAAATATAAAGTCAGGTGAGATAAAATAAGTTGATAGAGAAAAAAGTATTATCCTTGTCAAATCTAAAATGAATTTGTTATTCGAACAAGTGGAAATCAAGTTAATTTTATTTTCTTGTGTCCGTGTTATACCTAATTCTGGGTTCGTCGCATAGTAAAAGTTGTTATGCCTAGAACAATCTCTTTTCGGGTTGAGTTGATACCTATTTCCACAAAAACATAAGACGTAAGTATCTATTTAGAGTTGCAAAAACATCAAAAAGCCAATTAGTTTTATGACCTATTTGAAGACAACTGTAAAAAAACAATAATCAAATTAATCCTTTGCTATTGTTTAAATATCACGATGGTACAGACTACAGAATAAGGACGCTATTTGATCGAGGCGAGCCTGTACAACAAAGATTCGAACTCAAACGAACATGCACTAACGCGTTTTAGTACTTCAAAAGTCTTGCCAATAGTAAATACTGAAACTAATCAGAAAAAAGCTCTCCACAAGGTGCACTGGCGATCTTATCTTGGTTTAGTGGGAGACCCATCGCTGGAAGGTGATGTATGGCCAGCGCAAGACCGTTCGTTGTGGAAATCATTATGTCCAGCATTGGACGTCTTTCTGAGTAGCCGACTGTATTTTTCAATGTCCACCTTCAGTAGCCCTGGTCTTCTCAAAGTGTGGTTAGTAAATAACCTGGAGTAAGGGTTTTTATGCCGGGCAACCCCACCTCATTTGCAAAGAAATCAATTCATTATTCGTGTGGTAGAAATACCTTGACAAACCGTTCAATGAGTCCAAACAATATGATTACAAACCAGCACGATAAACTGATGACAAAAGTTCTATTATTTTTAGTCAAAACAAATGACAAAAACAACTATCTTGTCTCGTAACTATTACGATTGAACAACTCCGCTATTCGTCGGCTAGTTGCACCCAACCCATTTACCACTTAACCCTTCGCTCTTCACTTAACCGTTCGCTGCAAAACAAAACCGACCTTTAACTACAAGTTTACGTGCGTATCGATCCGTTCAAAACTGGCAACTCCATTGATTACGAGCCAATCTACATAGCAACACCGGACAACGATGCGATCGATTAATCGGCATCGATTGCGCGCTCATCCGATAACTTTAATTGACTCGCGTTTTACAATGAAGCAATGGATGGGTACAGTGATTTTTATAACGGGATTGTTGAGGTGTTTTAAGAGAAGAAAAAGGTCAGTCCGGTGCCCCTCACACACAAGGCTCTACGTGATGTTATTGAGGAATTAATTAAGTACGTAAAGCAACATCCATGACAAAATAAAACGACGAAGGAAGTCTCGATTCTCTCCAGCTTTTGATGGAATTAAGATTCAGCTTAATTCTGATAAATGATGCGGTCGTAATGATTGTCTCTCGACCTTTAAGATTCGGAAGAACTTTATTTCTTTACGTGTTTTTATTGACATCGTTTTAGATAAAAAAATGCAATTAATTATGTGTTCGTTTTTGCTTGCAATGTTTTTTTATTGAATGCGAAAATTAATTGGTTCTTGTTATGATCCATTTATCGTGTGATAAGCTTGTCATAACAAATCATTTTTAAACCTTCCTTAGTAAAATTGTTGTAATAAGGAAACTTGACATATCACGACAACTTACACAAAGAACAGTAGAAACTGAATTCGCTCTTAGGTTTCCAAAAAATGTGCACTTCAAATGTAACATTATGTTACCTCTCACATAAGGTTCAATTTTCACTACAATTTTAATACATTTTATGACCCTTTCAATAGTACTTCATCATTCTAAAGTCAAATAAATTGCCACCTGTTTAAAATTGGCATCTGTTTAACTGGAATTAACATCGTTGTAGTAAATCTTTTAATATATGACAAAGATTAATACTACACTATTATAATACTATGCTAAAATAAACTACACACAAAACGTAAACCAAAAAAAGAAGTATACAAAATAAATGATTGTGAAATGGATTTAAATGAACTTAAGGTTAGACGGATTCTGCAAAGTTTGCTTCGCAGCTTACACAAGTTGAAAACTGTTTATTAATGTTTTGCAACTTGTTTTCGGAACACTCAACGAGATTTAAGATACTGTATATAGAAGATGTGTGAAGAAATGTCATAGAAATACTGTGATCACCCATGTCTCAATAACGCCATCTAGAATAATATAGCAATATTGGAGCGGCAGCAGAGCGTACGAAACCAAACTCAAAGACTTGTATCCACTAGGACACATACCTATCGGATGAAATTTTGTTCGTGATATCCCGTCTATTATAATATAGGGTGATTGGTAATTAGTGACCGATACTTAAACACGTGATTGTATTTATGATTACAGTAAACTTTCCCAAAGAAACTTTTTTTTTATACACAATAACTTATAACAAAATAAAAATACAAAAACGCTGTTTGAAATTCCCGCGCACAGTAGGCACGAATAGACATGATCTATCAGATGATAGTCTGACCTCGGGAAGGGCAAAATCTACTAGTAGTAGTAGCGTCACACGCTCCCCCACCGCTCCCGTTGTGCAGTACTGACGTAATTGAATTAATTGAAAGTTAATAAGAATAAAAAAAAAGTTTCTTTGGAAAAGTTATTTGTATTCATGAGTATAATCACGTGTTTAAGTATCGGTCACTAATTACCAGTCACCATATATAAGCATTGAATGTCTTTGGGAACACTGTTAACAGTTGTTTGATGTCTGTAGCTTGTTTAGTTAGATATAGGTACTCGTAATTATTTTTAAATTATTTTTGAAGTAACCCTAACTCTTCCAAAATATCTTCCCAGCCATTAAGCCGGCAAGTGACACAGCTGGTCAGGTGTTCCTCACCGTGACTGATTCCATGTTTTTTGCGAAATCTTTAACGATGTCTTGGGGTCGGCTCTTTTTTCGCACTTTGCCCGTTTGATTCACATGTAATTGAGGTCCGAATTCGCTAAGGATACGATTAGGCGATGATTAATACAGCCGGCGATCTTTAGTGAAGTTACCTTTACTGTTAGTGGTCAATGTGCTTGGAACTTAGGGTATTATGGAAGTAATTTTGTTGTATTGTGAAATTCGCTCGCAATTGAAAGAAACACTTAGAAAATATCTATGATGGGGATACCGTGTGGTCAATTTTAAGAGGTTTATTAGATTTGGTAACTTTTATTTCTGTTCCAGGGCGAACAGAGGGGTCTGTCAAATGACCCCAGTGATTAGTTGCACCGGGATACAAGTGTGGGACCTCCGGGTCAGGGAAGCCTTAGCGTCTTCCACGACTTTTTGGTTCCTATCTATGCCCAACTAATACCAAGTAAAAAGAAACAAAAGCAGAGATCAAGGTACAGACGCCAGCACATCAAGCTACCCCAAACTGTATTTTTCAATTGAAGATGAACCTTATTCGATTTGAAATAAAGTTGAAAAACTACAAAACTAATTAGACACATTAGGGTAGCTTAATGTGCTAGCCTCTGTACACAAGGTAGTGTTCAAACAAAAAAAAAACAGATAATATTAAAACTTAATTGTACAGAATTGCGTGCCTCGTGGTTGCTTCTGATTTTGACAAGTAAAAAATATTATTAACCAAAAGAAAAAAATATCGGATAAGCTTTAGCTAGTGGATTTCTAGGAAAATGTTAATATGCCAATTTACCATAGAATAGGTGAATCAGCCTCTTTTAATAAAAAAAAACTACAACTAAGAGCCCGGTACCTACCTACATACTTACTACAAAAATACATTCCTTTATAATTTTCGCTAATGAGACGTGACGGTGACCGAATGTGGCTGACGTCTGATAAATGGGAAGGGATTCATTTTATTATTTAATTACCACTCCATGCATCTCATGTCCTGTTTGTACTAATTGATTCTTTTGATGTATCGGAATCTATTTTTAAAAAGTTGTTTAACGAACGTTCAAAAAAAATGTGTTGCCAGTGCCAATGTTTTGTGCAGTGAGTACAAAAAGGTTTTATTACAGCAAATTAATGTTCTTGTTATTTATTAGACGACTTGTTTTGTGCTTGTTGTAATCAGTCTTTTGCAAAAACTTGTTGAAGGTCTTGAGTTCCACATAGGATATAGTAACCAATTGGCTTCGCGTGTGGCAGTGGGCTAGCTAGCAATGTTGTTCCTAATTTCTCCTCAAGGGACGAAATCTAATTGCCATTCAATCAAAATGGCTGAACTGACTGGCCTGTTGGTCTAGTAGTTAGTAACCCTGACTGCTATGCCGGAGGTCGTGGGTTCGATTCCCATTCGTAGGTGGGACAAATGTTTGTGTGATGAGCATGATCATTTGTTCTGTGTCTGGGTGTAATTTATCTATAATATGTATGTATTTAGAAATATATAAGTATGTTAATCAGTTGTTTAGTACCCATAACACAAGCTCTGCTTAGCTTGGGACTAGATGCCGTTGTGTGAAAGTTGTGGAATATTTATTTTAAAATCAAGTATAGGAACTCTTATTTAGAATCCTGCTACTTATCAATCAAATATAAATTCGGGCTTGCAGACTAACATGTATTCGGCGTAATTTTAACACAATTATTATGTGACTCACTACACTACAACATACTGAAAGATTAATCATCAAATTATACTTAAATGACGAATGCCTTTTACCGCCAACCAACTTTACTTAGCGTTAAAAAAATCATAAAATCTTCTTTTAGCATGTGGTCAATGTAATTGTGCATTAACTTCAATGTTGTGAATTCCAATAAATCCAACAATGCATCTAAGGTTGTTTTACTTAACGACAACCATTATTTTAAGGGTTATTTTTTATTAACATCTGTGGTAAACCACGTAAATTCCACGCAAAATATCTCTGAGGAGGTCGCAGTTCGTGATCATACTTTTTTAATGACCATAAACAATCTAATGACTATTTACGGGCGTACAGGTAGTGTCAACGACTGATTTCTTTGATGACTGAGTTATTGCCATAGTGTTACCAATGCCATTGTAAGGATTTATATAGGATAACTTATGACTAATACGCAACGGTATAACAAAATTTTAATGCGATGTAAGTACCTTGGGAATTTCATCATTTTATTTAATAAATAAATAAATATTCCACAACTTTCAAACAATGCCATCTATTCCCAAACTAAGCAGACCTTGTGCTAAGAGCACCTACTGGCCAACTGATAAAAATACTTAAGTATATACTTTTTATTACATACACATTATAGATAAATTACATACCCAGACACAGGACTAATGATCATGCTCATCACATAAACATTTGTCTTGGGTGGGAATCGAACCCACGACCTCCGGCATAGCAGTCAGGGCTACTAACCACTAGACCAACAGGTCAGTCGCAAGCATTTGCTATGGGTACCTATTTTCCTTCAATCAAGTAATGTGAAAATTCATGTATAGACAAAACCGATACTTATAAAAACATTGTATTGCTATTTAGAAAATAAAACAAATCCTAAAACGTGACACATTAGTAACTGAAGCAAACCTTAAAACATTAACAAGTTAATTTAAAAAAAAAATAATTACGCACAGTGTGCAATTTCAATATACAGATAATACAAAATGTGCCGGATGTTAAGATAGCGCCATTGTTGTGTCTTCATTTCCTTTATGTTTATTGCCAGAGCAATAAATAGAAAATTGAATTTTAACAGGCGTGGAAAATGTTTACTAAACTTAAATACCTTAGCAACGTTAAAAGCAACGGCAAACGGTTTTTTTGTTATTATTTTTATTCTGTAGATAACTGTTATTAATTATCTGTTATAATTGATTGCTGGCGTTATATCCTTATTTCATTATTTTTTACTGAAGTAATGGAAACATAATGTTTTTTTGGATTTATCAATTCTAAAACGTGGTCAAGTTAACTGGGGCTCTTAAAATAGTCGCAGAATCGTACATTCATTGCAATTCAAATATGTTAAATAGATTTACTTAGAAAAGGGAATGGTAGACATATCATCATGCATAGGTAATAATATACTTGTAGAAACGCCAGCACATCAAGTTACCCCAATGTGTCAAATTTTCCCAATTGAATATGAACCTTATTCTGTTTAACATTAAGTTGAAAAACGTTCAAAACACATTGGGGTAACTTGACGTGCTGGCGTCTGTACATGCGCATTTCGCCAGTAATGTGCAAGTGCGACGTAATAAGGGGCGATTTCATTAACGTCAACTGGTCACAAAAACAGACTACAGCCTGGTACTAATAAATTCCTAATCCATAACAATGTCCGATCCGCTTGCGCATTACACCAAAGCTCTAGTCAGAAAAGGGAATACATAGTTCATACCGTAAAATAATGGTACCTAACCATAAAGATATAACAGCTGCAATTAACTAAATAGATTTTGCATTAGTAATTAATGGAACACCACCGTATATGTATTATCTTGAACCAACTACAGATAATACTAAACATAGACAGACATCTTAAAAACTAACAGAACGCAATTACAACGCTAATAGATTTGCAACAAAATTGGCTACATTGTCCTATTTGATTGTTTTTTCATTATTATAAAACAGTTTTACCGACGGCCCGTATATGATTCTCGGGTCGTTAAAATGTAACGATACCTGGGTGTGTTTTATTGTGCCTTTTACGAGGGAACAGTAACATTTTAGCGCTGCGGGCCTTTTATTGCGCTGTCATAGAGTGTGAGGTTTTAGTGCCTGATAACGAGTGAGTGGTTATCTGTGCGTCTGCGACTCTATAACCCTACTTTTACTTCTAATCTTTTTATATGGAACCTCATTTCTGTGACACCTTTTTGAGAGGTCAGTGTGGAGGCTATTGGGTTTATAGGTTTTATAAGCTTGTTAAGATCAAGTGGGTTAGGGTCATTCACAATAGGCTGTACGTTGGCTATTAATCCCCGCAAGGAACAAATATTTGTGTATCTTAACAGGTAGTTATTCCAGGGAGTCTGCTATTGCAATCGTGTCAATGACCGGTCAATGATCGATTTTTGACGTTTAACGTCAAACTTATTTCCCACACAAAAACTGTCAAAGTTGACAAATATTCGATCAATGACCGGTCATTGAGACACGATTGAAATAGCAGACTCGAGCCCCTGGTCTGGTTGTTTGTGTCACATAGCCAGTTTAAATGAATGTAAACGTAACCGCGAAACAGGAGAAATTCCTTGTGCGGGGCAACATTATATAAAAAAAGAAATTATATTTGCTGCATATTTTGCGAAATCTTCTTATTCTATGTCAAATTATAATTTCGAGAGCTTTATTGGTGGTTTAAATGTTTATACATATTTTCTATGCTAATTTATTATAAATGTCGCTTATAGAAGTTGATTAACATACAATTTAAAACAGTGTTGCTGAAATGCAGGCTGACTTTGTTATTTTTAATTTCCGAAACGTGCTGGTTCTCAGCCTAATCTGAATTTATATTTTTTATGATTGAAAAAACATGAAATAATTAAGAAAAGTCTCACGGGGCACATCGACAGATTTGACCTGTTAATCAAGCAGTTATGCCAAGGATCTGCAATTTGCAATTTGTTGCAATTTGAGTTCAATTTAAATTGCAGATTTGCTTGGCAGTACCACTCTTTGAAACATTTATTGTTTTCATAACTCCTAGCCATGTTAAGTATAAACGTTGACCTCAGAGAAAGGCACTTCGTTAGTAACAAAAAAATATATGTAAATTCGACTAATCAACAAACGAGTTTGATTCTATCGTTTAACGCAACTTTTTTCCTTTTAATACCTTGTCAATTGGCCACTTACCAAATTCTTTTTTACACATAGTTAATAACTTAATGACCGTAACTAATTCCTTGATTTTTTGTTACAGACGGTCAGTCAAATCACCTGAATCTCTTCAACTCTAGGCCGCAGCCGAAGAAGAAACGAAAATCACGAACAGCCTTCACCAACCACCAGATCTTTGAACTGGAGAAACGGTTTCTGTATCAGAAGTACCTCTCACCCGCAGACAGAGACGAGATCGCGAGCTCCCTCGGGCTCTCCAACGCTCAAGTCATCACATGGTTCCAAAACCGACGAGCAAAGTTGAAACGAGATATGGAGGAGTTAAAAAAAGATGTAGAAAGTGCTAAAGTATTGTCAGCTCACAAAAGCTTCTTAGAAAACGTGACTGATCTGGGCATTCTGAAGAAGAAAGCCATGAGCATAGGAGCCAGTGAGGAGGCAGCCACGAACCTTGTAGTGAACGCGTCCAAATGAAACGAGGCATCACGCGCGATCGCAAATGATATCAACTACGATCGGCGCGTGCTCGACTATTAACTCGAATAGTCGAATCGACTAAAGTGACAAAGTGTTACAATTTCAATGAACGTTTTAGTGACGTTAGATGTTTTTATCTCCACTATTAATAGTATTTCATAATAAAAGTACATCACTATTTAATACGTCTGTAAATAGTATTAGTTGATCGTAGTGTATTGTTGTACAAAACTTATGAAGCTTCGTTCGAAATAAATGTGATAGTTGATTTTATTATTTAAGTACTTAATATTTTATAGAGATATTCCTAAATTATTTATTTTTTGTTGGATTATTAACTGGCTTGTAGAACAGCAATAATTTTATTGAATAGAGTAACGAAACAGTGAATAGTTTTGGACATGTAGATACTGAAATAAGAGATTTCCATTAAATGTGCAATAATTATGATAAAATTACATCATCTGTGAGCCAGTTACAAGTTCCAGTGTACGTTACTATTGTACATATTAATGTAAAGGTAGTTTGTTTAGTAATTATATATTATTAAGGCATAGTTTTATGATCCTAATGAAAGTTCGGAGTTGATGAAGTGTATAGTATCTACCTGTCTTATCTCGTTTTTGATTAGTAAGTGTAATTACTAATTTTGAAATTGGTTCAAATAGTATGTTTCTACTAACACTAATTCACTACCAGCAATAGAGAATGAATATTAATGGTAATGACTAAGTAATTTCATGTTATTTTAACACCATTACGTGCAAAATAATGAAGGCAAGTCAATAAAAACTACAATGATTTTTAAAGCGTAAGTTACATCTGTATTTTCCAGTTTTACAGTTTTGTATGCATTGTGTAAATAAATCATTATTAGTCAGATAAATTACTAATTGAAAAAATTGGCTACATTCTGTAACTATTCGATAAAAACTTTTGCATCACGTTGAACTATTGATAATGTGACTTGACACTTGTGTTACATTTATATAGTGACTAGTATTGAGTATGTTAATTAAACTATTCTTGCCTATTTGTGAACTTATCGTCAGCATTGTAAATCTTCATCAATTTATGGTTAAAAATATGATGACCTTTCATTTTATGTACTTATAAAAATCAGATAATATATTTTCTTCGGAACAATTAATTTAATTAAACCCATTGAGGTCAATTCCATAATTACACAATTAAAAATCGACTAAAAGGTCGTTATTTTCTTACGCTGTACAGCTCTATAAGGATTCCATTTTTGAATTTAGACATTGTCCGCTTTCATAGACAATTGTATTTATTTTAACAAAGCAATGGTATTGATCTGATAGTGTCTCCTTGTTCCTACTATATGATAACTTACAGCTACTTAATATAACGTTTGATGTAACGTTTTACAATTAGCACAATCTGTGCTCCAACTATGTGAATATTACTTAGTGTAAATAAACATTATGTGTTCTAAAAAGCTTCTTATGGATTTATTTTTTACCCCTAGGTACACCTTAGTAAATTAGTGCTGTCAAATCAACAAGCTGGACAGTGGATACAGGCTTCAACAGTCTTTTACCCACTGATTGATGATTTTTAAATAAGAAATGCTCCATAGGTACAGTGTTGATGCAAAGACTTTTTATTAAATATAATACAGTATTTTTCGCATAAACAAAAACGCTTCAAGGAATAGTTTTAGCCCAAAAGTCTAACAACCAGTCATAAGTCAAAAGAACCCCTTGACTTATATTACACCTTGACAATGTTCAACTGCATCCGATTAAACTGTAAGCACAGTCTAAAAACCTACAGTCGTCCGATGAAGCCAGACAGGGCAATCGTGTGGGGTGTGAGGGGCGAGACGCGGGAACGCCGCTCCCGAACTGCGAACAAAACGAATGTTCGTAGTTCGTGAGGTATTATTCAGGGCTAATGCGTATAGACGTTGTCGGCATTTTTCCAGAGATCTAAGACGTCGTCCTACTGTATTAATATTTATACTGTGCTATAAGATATCTCCATATAGTTGAGAAAAAATATTAAATACACCAGATACTCTTCTGCCTGCTTAACCTTTCAGGGCTTAAAGGCTAGGCGTGTTAAGCTATGTTATTTTGCGCAATTGCGTCAGTTCTACTGAAGAAGTAAGACAATCATTGCTACGTGATGCCAATCAATATGTTATTTAGTCTGCGCTACTGTTGAACTTAGAGTCCGAGGTTCGATCCCCGGGTTGGGTAAAGAGTTATTGATTGCTGGAGAGTTTGTTTTGCCGGGGAGTTTGTTTAGCCCCTTCTTCTTCCCAGCTTAAAAGTCAGGGCGTTTTGGGAAACTGCCTGATGCATTATTGACGTTTGGCCTAATTTGAATAGCTTCGATAGATTTGAGTTTTTCCATTCAGGATTTATCAGTAGCAGTCTAGAGTCTGAATTTGGTTCCGATTGATGGCGAAAGGCTTGTCTCCGATAGTGAACGAGTGACATTGAACCCTGCCATTTTCTTTGCTCTTAATCTTTAATACACAAATCTATTGAGCCCTGGTTCTTCGGTTCCTGGACTTCGTCTTTTAAGCAGCTATAAATGTTTTGAGGGTAAGTGACAATAGATTAAGTACTTAGTTGCTGATAGGTACGTTATAAATATTATAAACTAGTGCACGCGACAGACGTTGCCCTGCCTGAACGTAAGCTTCAAACAAACTTGATCACAGTGCCATCTACCGGGTCCAATTGTACACTGAAACCATCTAGAGACCAACACAAATAAAACAACAAAAAGAATTATCCAATTTACTGCAGTCGTTCGGAAGTAATGCGCATACATACATTCATTTCGAAGATTTCTTTATTCATTTATTTAGATAGATTAAAATTCAAAACTTTCAAAATCATAGTAGTCAAGTGTTGTAGTACTTGTAGTTAATACTACAAGTTGGATATTTTTTTTTATTTTAAAGAATAGATTTCTAGCAATGGGCTATTTTACAAAATTTTACTTATTGGTTCCTCTACATCTAGATTACAAGAAAATAAACGACACGTATTTTTTGCTTTTTTGTCGTAATCAAAAAATAACGGCGCTACGTCGAGTTACAATGTCGCATGACGTCACTAGCCAGTACAGCTTATGCTAACTAATGACGTTACAAGCCCCCACTCCTTAACTTTAATGCGCTTAATCTAAGCAGTTTTCAGTTAATATGTATTGTGTCGAATATTTTCTTGTTATCTAGATACATACATACATACATACATAACGTCACACCTGTAATCCCCGAAGGGCTAGGCAGAGGTGTACCTGGTAGTACACCCACATTTCGCCAGTTATGTTTGAGTCCCATGTAATAGGGGGCGAGCCTATTGCCATCAATCGGGCACAAATCCAGACTTCGGGCTGCTACTGAGAAAATCCATAATTTTTGTAATTTTTGCATTTTTTTTTATAAATTCGTTATTATAAGAATTAAAAAAAAGGAGTTCCTATTATTTTTGTAATTGTCGTAGTTTTTGGTATTTTTTTTATAGGTAATGTGTCTTTTGTTCTATTCAATGTGTCTATTATTTAAAACAATCATTTTTAATTTAATTGAATTCCATGTTAATTATTTTAATCTTATTTCATTGTCACTTATTTGTCAAATTAATTTTAAAGATATTATATTGTTGATCTCAGTATAAATTACGTGTTATCCATTTATATATTAATTACTGTAAAGTGAGATCTGAATAATAAAGAATGCTGTGCTCACCTATAATTTAGATGCATGCAATACTATTATAATTAATGTGATTTGTAATGTGAATGTCTTTGTGTGTATTTAGTTGGTTTGCCTAAATAAATAAATAAATAAATAACAAAAAAAAAAATTTTGGAATAGCCCATTTGGGATACACATTACTAGTAGGTCTTGTTAACCCTTCCAACTAAGCTTAACATTGAGTGTCTTGTAACCCACAAGGGGTTCATGCCAATAGTGCAATGGGTGGGAATCTAACTTAGGTCTTCTAGATCGCCAGTCTGACTCTGCTATTGTATCTTTCTATAGTTACTTTGAACTTTAACACAGCTGTACCCTGGCCCCAAGATCGAAACCTTGATCAACCTATTACGGACCGCAACTATGTGGAAATCGATTATTAGAAACGAATGATTTGAAACATCGATTTAATTATAATGTGGGCGGCAAAACAATTGACGAATTTGAAAATGGAGGTCGTCGTCGATCATAAAATTCTTAGCACCTAATTGGCGACTGAGGAAATCCCAAACGACTATATAATAAAACATTAGGCTAAGTATCGACCTTATTTTTATGTCGGGTTGATAAATCCTCATACATGTAGGTACAGACGCTAACATATCAAGTTACCCCAATGTTTCAAATTTCTTTGATCTTTTTTCAACTTTATATCAAACCGAATAAGGTTCATATTCAATTGGAAAAAACCGGCCAAGAGCGTGTCGGGCCACACTCAGTGTAGGGTTCCGTAGTTTCCCGTCCGTCACAATAAGTGTTCAAAATGCTTGCATATACGATTATACTACAAACTTAGTCCAGAAATTATTTTGTACAACTGTTTGTCTTTTTTGTACAAAAACTGTTTACATCCAAGTTCAAAATCATTTTCCTAGAAAGTCCTTATAAAGTTCTACTTTTCAGATTTTTTTCATATTTTTTAAACTTATGGTTCAAAAGTTAGAGGGGGGGGGACACATTGTTTTTTACTTTTGGAGCGATTATTTCCAAGATTATCAAAAAATGACTTTAGTAAACCCCTATTCATTTTTAAATACCTTTCCAACAATATATCACATGTTAGGGTTGAAATAAAAAAAAAATCACTTCCCATTTTACATACCTTTAGGGGGGCTACCCTAATAAAAAAAAAATTCCAATTTTATTTTACCACTTTGTCGGCGTGTTTAATACACATATTGAAACCAAATTTCAGCTAACGGTCACAGAGATTAAGCGAGGACGGATGGACGGACGGACAGACAGACATGGCGAAACTATAAGGGTTCCTAGTTGACTACGGAACCCTAAAAATTAGACACATTGGGGTAACTTGATGTGCTGGCGTCTGTACACCGAACTTTGATGATTAAGAATTTACAAAGAAAATGGTATTGCACTTCAAGTTACGGTGACTATCTCTACGAGTGTGCATGACGTCGTCCTAAATACACACTGATGATAGCCAATACGAAACTAGCTGTTTGACAGTTAATTGTTAAACACTTTGCACAGTGATCCTGGCCTGTTCTGTTGGTCTAGTAGTTAATGGCCCTGACTGCTAAGCCGGAGGTCGTGGGTTCGATATCCACCCACGACAAATGTTTGTGTGATGAGCACGATCATTTGTTCTGCGTCTGGGTGTAATTTAACTTTAACAAGAATGTATTTAGAAATATTTAAGTATGTGTATCAGTCGTTTAGTACACGTAACACAAGCTCTGCTTAGCTTGGAACTAGATGGAGTTGAGGGAATAGTCGTGAAAAAAAAAACCAAAAGGTGACCATTACTATGTACTATCAACGGATATATCACAGTCTAAAAACATACAGTCGTCTAACACGTGTAGTTGTCGGCATTTTTCCAGAGATCAAAGGCGTCGTCCTACTGTATTAATATTTATACTGTGGATATACGCAATATCCCTGCAGCGGAGGAAGAGGAGGAGGATCGTCCGACAGTTTGATAACGATTATTGTCAAAGAGTTTTGCGCTTTATTTATTTACTATAGCACTTCGCTCGCGAGTTCCACCGCGTGCATTCCGTACTTTAACATCATCCCCTTCACCACCCCTCAGTTTTGAAAATAAAATATAACCTACTCGTATAACATCAATATATATTTTCTTGGTATACTCGTATTGGAGTTTTCTAGCTGACAGTCAATTTGTAATGTAATGATTTACAAAGTTTATAAACAACCTACTCGTATAACATCAATGTATAATATATTCTTGATATACTTGTATTGGGGTTTGCTAGCTGACAGTCAATTTGTAATGTAATGATTTACAAAGTTTATAAACAACTTACTCGTATAACATCAATATATATATTCTTGGTATACTTGTATTGGAGTTTGCTAGCTGACAGTCAATTTGTAATGTAATGATTTACCTAATTTAAAAACCTTTATGCTACTGAGCATTTCATTGCATAAATTCAAGTTCTTCAAACGAATAAGACTGATGTGTTGCTGGTTATTTTGTTTTGCCACTTCTTCTTCCCAGCAAAAACACTAGGAAGTAGTGAAGGGTAGGCGTTTTGACGGACTTCTTATGTATCTTTTGACGTTCAAAAAGTGCTGCAGGGCCATATTACAATTTCGGAAAGAAAATAAGACGGACGGGAAACTACGGAACCCTACACTGAGCGTGGCTCGACACGCTCTTGGCCGGTTATTTTTTTTCTTAAAAGCTTCCTAGCAATTTGGGCTGCACATTACTAGTAGTTAATGTAAAATACTACTATTTAACTGGATCTAATAAACTATAGGACCTAACGTAGACAGGAAGGCGACCCCAACATAGTTGGAAAAAAGCTAAACATAACGAGTCACTAAGCTCTACTGCCCAGCCATTCCTGTGTTATTCCGGCTTCGTACCAAGTGTTATTTGGTAATACCGGAACTAAACGTAGATCAAACTGTTACCTAATCAGAAATATGCCGTGCAGACATTAGTTCTAACACAAACATGTGTTCTCATGCAAGTCGATGTTTAATCGATTCGGCACAGATCGGGTTTCGAGCGAGAGGGTTGGAGTCTACCTGAAGATAGCGATATTTTTACTATCTTGTATAGAAGCAGTGAGAGCCTTTTAGTATGACCGGTGAACTGCCAAGACTTAGGTGCCGATTTCGGACCTAAGGTACAGGCGCCAGCACATTAAGTTACTCCAATGTGTCAAATTTCTTTGATCGTTTTTCAACTTTATGCCAAACACAATAAGGTTCATGTTCAATAAGGAAAATTTGACACATTGGGGTAACTTGATGTGCTGGCGTCTGTACATAGGTACCTCTCACTTTTCGGGTTTACTGTAGGTATAATTTACAGTGGATATAGACATTGCGAGACATGCACAGCGCCCGCTTCGTATCACTGGCCTCGTTGTTCAAATCAAATCAAATCAAATAATTTATTACTAAATCCATAATGTACAGACGCCAGCACGTCAAGTTATCCCAATGTGTCAAATTTTTTTGATCGTTTTTCAACTTTATGTCAGACAGAATAAGGTTCATATTAAATTGGGAAAATTTGACATATTGGGATAACTTGATGTGCTGGCGTCTGTACACAGGTGGTAAATAGAAAAAAAATAGAAAAAATTATGAACCCTGTCGGGCACAGAAAATTTTGTAAATATGTAGAGAGGAGGAGCGCTTCATTAATTTTCAGTTTAAAATGTTTTGTATTCTATTAAGTATTTTATATTTCCATTTATTAACTTATTCTATTAATATCTATTATTATTATTAATATCTATTCAATCGTTTGGTAGCACATGTCTCACCACAAAAATGAACGTCCACATATAAAATCGCGAATTATGCGATGAAAGCTGTGCGCTGAGTATCTATGTATGTTGAAGTGTATAGAGCAAAATGGCGAAATGAAACGGTGGTTTGAACGTTATCCTTGTATAATTAATTTCTCAACACTTCTGAGTCGCTTAAGGCTACAATTAAGTTAAGACGACAGCGGGGAAATTACTGGACACAGACAAAAAGCTAAGGAGACGATATCGAGTCAACTAGCAGAACTTAGGTCTACGAGCAAGTCTAGATTTGGTTGAAAGTTCAAGCGTGTACTGTTCGGGAGGTCAAAACGAGTACTGATCTACATGACGATGCTTTATCGCTATTAGGCAAGTCATATGCTCCGATGAAAGCCGAGCTTTGCCGAACGCGCCCGAAGTTGCGTTCGGAAAGGCAGCGACCAGAACATTACAATTTTAAGCCTATATTTTGTATAGTGTAAATAATTATGCGTATTGTTAAATTTGTAAATAAATATTATGTGTGATGTAAATATAGCAACTAAATAAATATGTAAATATACTTCTAATAAAATATGTTAGTTTTCACCCACAGACAATGATCGTGTTTTGTGTTTGAAGTTTTTTGGTCTTTGGTTTGACGTTTGTTCAAATTTGACAGTTCGGTGTAACGGGACAATAAGGAAAAGTTTTGTATTGTGGAGTGTTTACAATAATTATAAAAAAGTTTAAATTAATATTACGAATTCATACGAATTCCGGTGTAGCTGTGACCGCTACACTACTCCCCCCCTGAGACCGTGGCTACTTAGCTACGGGTGATAGTAGTCCGGGAAGCGAACGGTGCGGCCGGAGCGTGTTTTCTTCTCGACGGTGGGCTGCGGTGGCGTTGGTGCTGTGTTTGCGACCGTTGGTGCGCTGGTTACACCGGAGGGACTGTAGTCTGCGTTATTGAGGTAAGCGGGTTTCAACCGATCTATGGTTACTGTGGTTTCCTTTCCGTTTACCTCAATACGGTACGTTTTGTCGCCTCTTTGCAGGACTCTGTAGGGGCCGGTGTACGGCGGGTCTAGCGGTCGGCGAACGGCGTCATGTCGCAAGAATACATGAGACGAAGTTGACAAGCTGTCGGGCACGTAGAACGGCTTGTTGCCGTGTCGACTCGCCGGTTCTGGAGACAGCTTCGCCATGTGATGCCGGAGTCTTGACGCGAAGTCGGTGTAGTCGACTGTGCTGGTGAGTGTGGGGGCGATGAACTCGCCTGGGAGTCTTAGGGGCTCGCCGTAAACGAGCTCTGCCGCTGATGCTTTGACGTCTTCCTTCCAGGCGCTGCGGATGCCGAGCAGCACCAGGGGTAGTGCTTCGGTCCAGTTGGTGTCTGTGTGGCAGCGGATGGCTGCCTTCAGCTGGCGGTGTAGGCGTTCCACCATGCCATTACAGGCTGGGTGGTATGCTGTGGTTGGGCGGTGCTGGCTACCGAGGGTCTCCGTGATGGTGTGGAACAGCTTGCTCTCAAACTGCCTGCCCCTGTCGGTAGTGATGCGCTGGGGGCAGCCAAAGCGGGACACCCAGCCGGTGATGAAAGTGCGGGCGCATGTCTCCGCTGTGATGTCCGCGATGGGGTACGCCTCAGGCCAGCGGGTGAAGCGGTCGACCACAGTTAGTATGTACCTGTAATTTGATGACACGGTCAGTGGCCCTACTATGTCCATGTGGACATGGGAGAAGCGTTGGGAAGGGACAGGGAAAGCGGAGGTGGGACTGGTTGTGTGCCGCGAGATTTTGTTCTTCTGGCACTCTACGCACTCTCTGGTCCAGGCCCTGCAGTCCTTCTTTAGGCCAGGCCAAACGAAACGCTCAGAAATCAGTTTGACTGTGGCCTGTCTGCCGGGATGGCTCAGCTGGTGTAGTTTTTGGAACACCTGCCTCCTGAAGGGTTCTGTAACATAAGGGCGGGTGTTACCAGTGGAGACATCACAATATAGTTCAGTGCCTGAGTCCGTGAAATGCACTTTACACAGCTTGAGTGACGTGCTGTTGTTATTTAAGAGCCCCTGCAGCTCGTGGTCTGTTTCTTGGGACTGTGCAAGAGCTGTGTAATTACACGCCGGTACTGCCACCGACTCCACACGCGACAGCGCGTCTGCCACAATGTTGTCCCTGCCTGCGACAAACCTGATATCCGTGGTGAATTGAGCAATGTAGTCCAGGTACCGGTATTGCCTCGGTGAACAGTTGTCACGGTTGTGTGCGTACACATATGACAGTTCGGTGTAACGGGACAATAAGGAAAAGTTTTGTATTGTGGAGTGTTTACAATAATTATAAAAAAGTTTAAATTAATATTACGAATTCATACGAATTCCGGTGTAGCTGTGACCGCTACAATGTCTTACAATGTCTGTATCCAGTTATCCACCTAAGCACTTGCTTCTAAAACGGTGAAGGAAAAAACCGTGAGAAAACGAGGAGACGACATATTTCTATGAGACAAAATGTGATGCCTAATCAGAGAATCATGGGCACCATAAAACTCTAGATGACATCAGTTAGTTACTTGCCACACGAAAAGAAAATGAAGAACTTTTTATATAAAAGTAATAGTACAGGACTTTTCATACAGTTCAAGACAAAAACTAAAATTTCGCATCGGTATTTTCTTATTTCGTTTATTTCTAGTGGGTTTTTTATTCTTTAAACTCTATTGAATCATGATCATCTCTAAACATAAGATTTTAATTGACATGGTTTTTACTATTTGTGTTGTTGTTCCAGCAATTGAAAAACAAACAAAATATTTTAATTACCCGTAGCGTTCGTAGCTCTCGTAGCACTTTGCTACGCTTTTTGCTACGAGTGTTTATTTTGTAACTATTGTTCAATGCAAGCATTGTTTGAACGAATTGTTTAGTTTGGCGCTTTGCGTGCTGACTATGGATAAGTGGTAGTCTAGCTTAAAAGCTTGTTTTCCTTATACTTAGCTTAGTGGAGGAACTATAAATTAGTTCAAAAATATACTTACAGTCAAACTTATAATTATGTTTAACCTCCTCCTTTACAGAAATTGATGTAAACATGTTTTTTACGTTATAAACTATCTATGGACGGTGTATCCTCTCTGACTACTGTGAAAAGAAACAGAGTTCACTCACAGTTCTCTTTTAAAGTACAGACATCTTCAGATCTTCAGACCATGTGATAACCAAGCAGATTAGTGTCTGAGATGTATTTTGATGACAAGGACTGTTTAGTCCATGCACGCATATGCCAGTAATCAAGTAGCTCAACAATTTGGAGTTAAGAAGACAAACATCAAAGACAGTAACACTGAGGTGCATCGGAATTGCATGATCTAGTTCCATCTGTCATCATCGGACCACGGGGCACCACCGGGTTACATGGTGGACCTCCAACCCATACGTACTAAACGTTTTGGGAACATATTCATTGTGCGTACAGCTAAGGAGTACAATTCCCTGCCGGAGTCGGTGTTCGGTGTCAACCGGTTGTTTCTAGGCAGGTGTGACTTAGGCCTCCCCCAAATGTTGCTAGAACGCCCGGTCCTGTGCGTGTCTCATCCATCGGATGCCCGCGACTCTCAGAGGTTTACTTTGTGTGAGGCCTTCTTCTAGTACGTGGCCACTCCAGAACTGTTCGGCTCCAACGACCATCTGCTCTACGAGCTAAGTGTCTTGTCCACTGCCACTTAAGTTTAGCGATTCTTCGGGATATGTTGCTGACCTTGGTTCTCTTGCGGATATCGTCATATCTGATTTGTCATTACCTACAATCTATATAGTACTTAGTACTTAACATTACTGGTGAAATGTGAGAGTACTAAAGGCACAAAAATATTTTATCTTGTGCCATATTAATAGGTTAATCTCTATCTATTCTTTCGAGCAATATATTAACGTGATCTTATCTTCTGTTAACTTATTATTTTGTATATTTTTTTGCACGGATTCATTGCTGGGGAGTTTGTTGCGCCGCCGCTTATTCCCAGCAAAATACTAGGAAGTGGTGAAGGGTGCGTTTTGGGGGACTGCCTTATTTAATTTTTGACATTCAAACAGTGCTGATTATCGGGCTCATTTGAATAAATGAATTTCGAGTCCTCTCCTTACAATCCTACTAATATTATGAATGCTAAAGTTTCTATGGATGTTTGTTACTCTTTCACGCACAAAACTACTGAATGAATTTTAATGAAACTTTACAATAATATAGCTTATACATCAGAATGACTCTTAGGGTATACAATATAAAGATATTGAATGAATTGTCCGTAATATAACGATATTTGTAAAGTAAGCAGGAAAAAATTCTCCCATCCGCGAGCTACTCTGGCGTGCTAATCCTGCGCAGACGAATTCGCGGGCACCAGTTAGTAAATAATAAATTTTTCACATTCACATAATATATCTTCGCTCACTCCCCGCTTCTATCTTGCACTGGAAGCGGCGCTTACGCCGTTTCAGCGATTGTCTAAGCTCAGTGTTTGTTGTAAGCGTCGCGTGCCGGATGAAGATCAGGTGAGGTTACAACAGCGGAGTAACTTAGTAAACAATACGATGTTGTTTTTTTTATTGTGTTCACCAACAATTTTCCTTACCCCTAGTATTCGTATTATAATCACTAAACCTAAAACCATGACTACATGTGAAACACTAACACATGCCTACCCACGAGATGGACAGCTTGTAGCAGCGAGTCTTATTTACACACAACCGAGTCTGCTCACCACACAACGTGGAATAAAGGTTGGGGCTGGTCCTGAGTTGGGATCAGTGATAGTTGGGACGAAGCCGCACATGGCGCACCAGGGAGACACAACGTTTTTTTTATCGTCGTTTAAAAACGGCTTTACCAAATATAGTTTCTATTCTATGTAAATTGACTTCACACTCTTTACATATACTTAGTGTCTGATTGATTAAATGCAATGATATTATAAGTAAAAAGGTGTAGATAGGTTATTACATAATGTTTTTCTAATCATCCTTTCCAAGGACGCCATCTTGCAGATCCTTGGTTAAATTTGTAAATCGATCACTCATAAATGTAAACTAAGCCTAACAGCCGTTGTCAAATTACACAAACGTTCCAAACTTAAATTGTTAAAACTGTACGAGAATTTGTTACGGACAAAAGTTTGTTAAACGCTAATTGGTCGCCCACTATACCCGTAATCACCAGAATAAATTGGCCTACAATCTCTTAGTACCATATACAAGTAAAGGAGTCATTCTAAAGCGGTTCCTATCTTAGCACGCACGTTGGCTTCGGTCACATTTTAAATATTAATTCGTGGTTGTTAATACGTTAACTATGGTCACTATTCTTGCACAAGCGTGATGTGATGAACCGTAAACAATAAATAATTGCTTAAATACCGTCTAAGACCCACACCAAACGTTTTATAACTATAGTCAATTTCCTTCGCTATTTTAAGGTTCCGTTTACTTAAGACTGTTTTTTTTTTCTTACTTTTTCATTCCGTATTTGAATTGCGGTTGGAGTATCATCGCGAAATTAAAGGAAACATTACAAAAAAATAATTAAGAATTACTTACAAAGATATGAACAGCAATTAAGTCAAAAACACACTGTAGGTACAGAAAGAAGTCCAGTAATAACACGGCCATGAGCTGTTAATTTATGTTGCCTATTGTCCCGTAATTAATACTGGGCCGCCTTTTATTGATTTCGTGGGCTGCACTAAAAAACTCAAAACTGCGGCTTTCGGCCTCTTTGTTCGAACTTTAATACTATAATTTTTGAGGTCAACGCGCGTGATGGCAGGGTGTAATGTTGCTTTGTAAAATGTGACCAATTTAAATACACCCTCCGGCGTCGTTGCTCCTCTTGAGTCATCTTTTCAAAGTCTAAAAGCAAAAGGCGGGAGGGGCCAACTTAAACTGGCAACCTTATAACAGTTGTTGATTTCGAATGCAACAATTCGAAATTCAAAATAATTACCACTCACATCACAATATCATAGGATGTTATTACGCAGCATTTGTTTTTGGAATCGTAATGAAAGGTGGGAGCTTTGTTTGGTTAATGTGTTGCCAGCATAATTATTAATATTTAGTGTGGTAAGTAAAAATATTATTCGTTGATGTAAAGTTTCTCTATTTCTTTTATTGGTGCTATCTATAATTATGTTAACATAACTAAAGACGACAGTTTTTAAACGACTGTAATTTATCTTTTCGCCACACCGTGTATTCAATAGTTGCTACACAAGTACGTAATTTAAAAATAATAGTTTCTATACGTTATGAAAACGTCATTTTAATTATAATTAAAACGTCATTATAATTAATTTGAACAGCACGCGCCGCCTTAGGCGTTGACAGTTGTGAGTTTTTTAATAGACCCCACCCACAGATAGGTGGGTATTCTGGGAGTTGATACAAAAATACTGGTTGATGTCCCGTTTCAAAAAAGTGTGAAAGGTCCTTTTATGACCATAAATTGAAAATTAAGTATTTTTGTACGTTGTAATGACAAACCTACGTTATTAGTGGTTTTTCATTTCATCACATATTTTTGATCAAAGAAGCTGAAGTCATTTGGTTAACTAGAACTCACACTGGTTTCTTTGAGAAGAAGTAGGTAGGTACTTTTGCTTTAAAGTGGATAATAGAGCTTTTTAAATATATTATTTTGTATTAAAATAATGGTATGGTTACTACCTTACGTTGTATTTTTATTAAACATAAAATATACAGAAAGACAATCAATGAAGAGACTCTTGAGAAAGCATCCTTTCTACGAGTTACACCAAAACCGGGTCGACACCTCTGAACTCATAGCAATAAACAATTTTATAATGCCATATTGCAACTTTAATAAATAATACTCACAAATCCATCACTAAAGCCCCACACGACCACCATAAACTTTTTTCTTTCCATATTAAACTCCCCAAGGCAAAAGAATTGACCCAAAAATCCAGCCTTCACTGTATCGAATTAACAAGAGAATTCGGTTGAATGATAAATTGTTTTGCACATTCGTTACCCTATTATCTTTTAAAAACTGCCTACCGATAGACAGTAATGTCGACTACATGACATTAGGGACTGTCAAGGTATTTTAATCTTTACTTCACTGTCACACAGATTAAAATAGAATCAAGTGGATCTTCTTCCAAGTGCCAGTACGTGCAAGTTCAAAAATGGAACAGTATACGATTCTAAACTTTATTGTCGTTGGGAAAAAAAATCGCGCCAAATTTTGTACGCGATGCACAATAGCCATTGGAAGTGGAGTGAAATGGTGACAATGGACGATAATGAAGTGGTTTTGTCATGTTTTTAGGCGTTTGCGCCGCGTGTGGGTATATTAAAGTACAATTATGTTATAAATGGGCGTTTATTGGACGATTAGTGCGACGGATCGAGGAGGCGTTCGCTCTTGTGAAATCATGTAAGTACAGTTGCTGTCAGAATTGTTTGGTTCACTCTGAACTGTCATAGAACATTTAATAGTAATAAAATTCATAACATTTTTTTTTTGTTATTTGTTGCACCTGGTAGGTGCCGCACGTGTGACAGAAAGGGACTTAAGGTTTTAAGAGGTTGAAAAAAAGGTTTTTACTTTATATCAACTATGTAAAAATTGTAAAATATAAACTTTTTTACAAAAACTAAAACTGACTTCACACTAACCGGTCTAAAATAACTCTAAATTCGGAAGTCGGTGGCCCATCATGAATAAGACTAAACCACCAAAGCCACAGACTTCCTAATTGTTTTTTTTCTATTTATTTATTGTGATTTATCTATAATATATACATAAATATTATAGATAAATCACAATAAATATATAAATATATCTAAACAGCTGATAAACATACTTATATATTTCTAAATACATATTTAGAAATATATAAGTATGTTTATCAGCTGTTTAGTACCCATAACACAAGCTCTCAAGCTTAGCTTGGGACTAAATGGTGTTGTGTGAAAAGTTGTGGAATATTTATTTATTTATTATTTATTTATTTAATTACCTATTTAATTTAGAGTTATTTTACACCAGTTAGTGTTTTTTTTTAAGTCGGTTTTATTTTTTTGACATAGTCGTCCTCAAAACAAAATGAATGTTTCTATAATCTGTCTCTTTGTCAATTCTTCTGTAGACAAAATTCAATCTGTACTGTGGACATAAGAATAGGTAGAAAGTAACTACCCATACAACATGATTTACTTGATTGACCCAGCATTTCTAAATTAACGTATTGAAAATCAGTCTACTTTTGTACCAGATAGTACCTACCCATATAAAAATAACATAATAGATTTGTGAAACACTCACATTAACTACAAGTTTCATTGTCATCAAACGTCTTTAACTTTCGACTTGCTTATACTCATCACCATCACCATGCGAAGTACCAAATACTACACCAGTGTATGTCTAGCACGAATTTTCGACATAAACTATTGAAGCAAGCGATAATGAAGTAGGTATTCAGTAATTTAATATAGTGTTAAGATACTTAACTTACCCAATATTAAAGTTCGCAAGTATTCCTTGCACGGTAAAACATAGTTTTGAACAATTGTTTTGTGTGGAATATTTATTTATTTATTTTATTTATAGTTTTAAACACAGAATTTTATACTGTCTCCAAGTTACATACCTTTAGGTACCTATGTTATACAAATAAATTAGGTCTTTGACTTTGACTCAAAAAAAAAAAAAAAAACAAAAGACGTTTATTCAAATTAGGCTGATCGAATGTTCTTTGGGTAACCTATCTACACCTTTTTACTTATTTTATCATTGGTCACAGCGTCTACATAGTTGCAAGTTATAACCGACAAGTGTTATTAATTAATCCCTACGACTCTCATAGACAACCATATTATTATAAACAATGTATTATAATTGACTGGCCTGTTGGTCTAGTAGTTAGTGACCCTGACTGCTATGCCGGAGGTCGTGGGTTCGATTCCCACCCAGGACAAATGTTTGTGTGATGAGCACGATCATTTGTTCTGTGTCTGGGTGTAATTTATCTATAATATGTATGTATTTAGAAATATATAAGTATGTTTATCAGCTGTTTAGTACCCATAACACAAGCTCTCAAGCTTAACTTGGGACTAAATGGTGTTGTGTGAAAAGTTGTGGAATATTTATTATTTATTATTATTATTTATTAATTACCACTGCGCTTGCATGTCACCGTGTATACCGTCTATCATTACTGGAAATGGCGCGATTATCTATTTAAAACGACGGTCGCTAAGAATATAACTATAGTTTACATTTTCAAACGTATTTAATTATACATCGAGCTGTTAATTTGACATACAATGTTTTCTATGATCTTATAATGGAATATGATACTAGGTGATTGTTTTAACGATATATTGTACCAAGGCACTATAAACACTTAGGAAGTAGTTACTCAAGGTATCATTGACATTACTCAAGGTATCATAAGCGCAGATGTAACGATCTATGATAAAACGGTAATAGTATGTACAGACGCCAGCACGTCAAGTTACCCCAATGTGTCAAATTTCTTTGATCGTTCTTCAACTTTATATCAAACAGAATAAGGTTTATATTCCATTGGGAAAATTTGACACATTGGGGTAACTTGATGTACTGGCGTCTGTACATGCAGTTATATTTTATATTTAACTTGGTTGTCCTATATTGCTTGCACTATGAAATATACAGTGAGTAAAATTTCGAGATTGCGGGACGAGCTGTACTCCATCAATAAGGGATGGTCTAAAAAGCCCTTGTTAAAGAAAAATGGATAAGAAAGTAGGGACGTCATTGGGAGGCTGTTGTAAAGGATTGAAATGCAATAATAGTTTGTTAAAAACTAGACCGATAATCAGCACGTAAAATTGGAAACAATAAAGCCCCAAACACCTCAGAATAAATAATAATGTAGGTAACTAGCAGACCCCGCGACTTCTTTCGACGTCTTTGAGCTATGTACAGTTTGATCGAAATTAGTTTAGTAACGTTTGCGTGATCTTTCACACATGTGCACATCCTTACAAAACCCTATACATAAGTAGGATAACTAAAAAGGCTGGTATTAAGTTAACAGCTTTTTATCAAGAATAATGGTATGGTAGTACACAATTTGTAAACTAGCCTATCAATTGCTCGAAAGCAAACATACCAAAATGTCAAACCACATTATACCGCGTTATTTAACCCAAGCCTGTCCAAATGTTAATCTGTTTAACATGAACAACGGCCGTCAAGTAGAAACTAACAAGGATCGCGTCAATCGCATCGTTCGTATCAAAGACACCGGCGTATTGTTGGCGTGTCTCGTTGCCGATACGACGCGTGTGTTATGTTAATCCCTTCTTTGTGGCGTTGGGGGAGGTCAGACTGAAGGCGATTTGACGACACAAGACTAAAGCTATTTTCAGACACCGCTATACTATGGTGATACATAGTATAGCAAATAGTATTAAGCCAATACTATACATATAGTACTGTCAAGTGAGAACATGTCCATAATAATGTAGGGTGCGCGATATTGTTGTGCTATGAACTGTTATAAGCTTAGCTTTGATTTATATTATGGGCGTAGTCTGCAAAGAGCTTCAATGCAGAGAGGAAGGTATAAACAGCTTAAAGGATAAGTAACTTTTGAAAAAGACGTAGGAAATTAGAAAAATCGATAAAAACAACAAACATTTTAGTGAAGTGAACTGTCAATACCTAGCATTCGTATGGAATAACAGCTCAATTTGCTATCACTTCACCTACATTTTCACGGAAGGTTTTATCAGAATAGCACTGCTAAACTCATGTTATCAAGATGTGCGTCAATGTTTCTTCCACCTTGTTCTTGTATGTGATATGTCTCAATCATCGTAGAATGTAGAGTGCGCTTTATTGTAAAACTAGCAGACGTCCCGCGGGGTCACCCGCGTAGGTCCCGTTCCCGTGGAATTACAGTAATAAAAAGTAGCCTATGTGTTAATCCAGGGTGTCAGCTAACTCCATAACAAATTTTATTAAAATCCATTAAGTAGTTTTTACGTTAAAGACTAACAAACATCCATCCATCCATCCATCCATCCATCTATTCATACTCACAAACTTTCGCGTTTATAATATAAGTAGGATATATAATTCGGAAAGAAATACAAAAAATACGCTTAGAATTACAAATTCATATGGTTGCTTGTTAGGTAATGAGGTTCAACTACAAAATAAAACACTAATACCAGCTTGTTACTGTCCCAGTATCTGCAGGAGCAAAGGACACGGACAAAGGTCAGTCTTCTCATACAAAGAAGTCAGAAGCATTTAACCATCGTGCTTTCTCAGGGCGCATTGGCGATTATAGATTTACATTAATACTTTAAGAAGTCCAGTTTTCCTTCACAAATGTCAGTAATGTTTAGGATGACAAGAGGCGAGGTTGTAACATGACCATGGTGATATTTTTAAAACGTTTAACTTATAACAGAAAAAATAGATTATCTCAATCGTAATTAAAAACCGACTATCACTGAAATGGTGCAAACAGAACCAATAAATTAATTCTACTTAACTTTTATATCCACATCCGCAGATGCAGTTAAACTCCTCCGAGTTTACGAGTAGATCTGCCTAAGCGATGCGGTCGGTACTATCACATATTGTAGTTCAGCTTATCAAAGGCTTCACTAAAATCCGAACTCGACACAATAAACTCAAAAACTCCATACTTATCTAAATCACTTTAAGTGGTTGTAAAATCAACTGCTTTGATTATCTAATTTATACAACTCGCTATATGTCGCACCCCTGCTTTAGGAATGTCATAAATAGTTTCGGTATCAATTGATTTGCTATAAGTACTAATGAGGCATGGTTCCTTTGGGCAAACCTTGTCTTTGAGCGACACATTCGAATTAAAACCTTTTGCCATTCGCTCATTGTAATTTAAACCTTATTCGTTCTTCGTCATGATAGTTCATGTTGTCTTCCGGGTGTAAAAGTAACTTTGTAAAATCGTAAGCCGATAATAACATTATTCGGGTCTAGTTAATGCCGCCTTTGATACTAGGATTAGAAACGATTTAATAGTTTCGGCTCGTATAGACTTTGATGAAGCAGCCGATACTAAAATGAAATGAATTTGATTGTGACAGTTTGATGAATGAATGCAAAATGTCTCGTCGATTGTAAAGAAGAATTTGAATCACGGCTATAAAATTAGAATTTATAACTATTAATCAAGTTAGAAGGCTCGACAGGATGTTACTGCGATTACTAATACGCTTGCAATTCAGAATGATTGCATAAAATTAAATTGTCACAAGAACGTTTTTCATAAGTACTTTTTGTTTAATAGGTTATTGATATAACATTCTACAGTGTATTGTGTATTTTTGTTAATATGTGAGTACAATCTATCAACATAATATTTTTTTATCGAGTTCATTGCTTATTTTTTATAAACCTATCTCGTTCTCACTCTAGATAATGATAAAGATTATTTATTTGTTTAAACATAGTATACATACAAAAGCATGAAAGATCTTACAGTGTTAAAGTCCAATCATGTTTAGCCGTAAGTATCGGCGTACAAATATTTTCACAATTTATGTCACATCGTCAAATTGCAAGTAATTAGGTGCATCGTCCTCACATGAAATCTGATTGTTCTTCTCCATACAAAACTACCATTTGGAATGTGCAACTAGAATCATTCTCTTAATAAATTTTATTTGTAAAATAACGTTCAAAAGTGTCTAATTGAAAAAAATGTTTTGACTTTGATATTACAGTAAAAAAACCTTTTAAACACTAATTAAAGGTCTGAAAAACTTTTCTTCATCATATGTCTAGCCTTTTCCCGACTATGTTGGGGTCGGCTTCCAGTTCAACCAGATGCAGCCGAATACCAGTGACCGAGTACCGAGTACCAGTTTACATAGAGCGACTGCCTGTCGGACCTCCACAACCCAGTTACTGGGTAACACGATACCCCTAAGTTAAACTGGTTGTCAGACTTTCGGGCTTTTGACTACTCGTAACGACTGCTAAAGATCTACAAAATGACAGCCGAAGTTAATCGAATTTTGGTAATCTCGATGATGACTTATTAAAGTTACCAGCAGGCCTAGCCATACTACAAATTCTATTTCTATTATCGTAATCGATAAGGCGCAATAGAAAGAAAATGGCGTAAACGGAATCAGCTGTTTGTCAACTGTCAAGTGTTAACGAGTAGAATTTGTAAATGGCTGAAATTGAAATACACTTGACAGTTGACAAACAGCTGATTCCATTAATACGCCATTTTGTTTCTATCATAGAAATATTTTTTTTTTTTAATATTATAAACCAGTGCTTGACTGCAATCCCACCTGATGGTAAGAAGTGATGCAATCAGTGATGTTGAAGCGCACTAGTTTATTAAGAGCCTATACACTCGAAGACACCTGACAATCTTTAATCTTAATCCTTGAAATCTACCATCTAATACACTTGTTAAAGCCAATATCACATCCACTAAAACTAGTCCACAAGGCAAGCTACTAATAAAAGCCAATAGTGACAGTCGCCATGATCAATTACGAATGACAACGACAGCAAAAACCATCATAGAAAGTGCTCAATGAAAAACTGTATTAAGTTAGCTTATTGGACAATTTATTATTGCCATTACTGGTTAACTTTCGATGTAATTTGACGATGGAGATTGCAAGCAAAAAATAATGTTATTGGTTAGGTCAGTTTGACGTCGTAATGGGTGGCAATTTTATGTCGCTCGTCAATATACTTGAGGAATAAGGATGTGTCATTTCTATTGGAAATTGGCACACGTCTTATTAGCAGAATTATGGTTGCAGAGATTATATTCGTTTCAATTTTTTAACCTATAGATTAACTTATGGGCTTGTGGCTAAATAACAACAACCACACTGGGGCTCGAGTCTACTATTGCAATCGTGTCTCAATGACCGGTCATTGATCGAATATTTGACAACTTTGACAGTTTTTGTATGGGAAATGTGTCATAAGTTTGGCGTTATACGTCAAAAATCGATCATTGACCGGTCATTGATATACAATTGCAATACCAGAATCGACCCCCTAGTCGTTCATAGATTAAGTTATGCTTGTTGAGGTCGATCCGTGGATTGGTGGCCAATTAATTACATATGAAGACCTCTCCGTGTCTGGGAAGGCTCGTTAAGGTCGTTGGTTCCGACTGTCATTTGTAGATCTTTGACAGTCAGGAGTCTAAAAGTCTTATTACAATAAAGCAAAAAATACTTGTCTTTTATTAACCGACTTCAGGAGGTGGTTCTCAATTCGATCGGTTTTTTTTATGTATGTACAGCGATTACTCCGAGATTAATGATCCGATTTACGTGATTCTCTTTTAGTTCGATGAGGAATAGTTGCCATTTGGTCCCAAAAATTTTAAAATAGTTTGGCCCGGTAGTTTTCTTTTATGAACATTTTTATGAACATTAAATTTATTATTTTAACTGATTAACTAAATAGAATTTTGATATTCATACACCGTCATCATGCCTTTCCAAGCCACTTAGCAAAATCCTCTGACTCACATAACGACATGCATTACCATTAAGTCAATATCATAATAAATGAATTAGACTGCCTCGTTTGTCTAGTGGTCGCAAGCACTACTGCTGATCATGAGGTCCCGGGTTCGATCCCCGGGTCGGGCAAAGTGTTATTGAGTTTTTCCAAGAAAGTGTAATTTCTACGAATAAATGATTCTGATTCTGATTCTTAGTGGCAGCCCGGAGTCTGGGTTTGTGGCCGATTGATAGCAATTCAAATTCCCTCAATAGAAATCGCCCCCTATTACAGGGGACTTAAACATAACTAGCGAAATGTGGGTGTGCTATCAATGGTACAGACGCCAGCACATCAAGTTACCCCAATGTGTCAAATTTTCCCAATTGAATATGAACCTTTTTTGTTTGACATAAAGTTGAAAAACGATCAAAGTAATTTGTCACATTGGGGTAACTTTATGTGCTGGCGTCTGTACATATCTGCCTAACCCTTCGGGGATTACAGATGTGATGTTATGCATGTATGTATTAAATTAATGTGATCAGTATATTATTAGCCCTATTGATTGTACTTGAGAATAAAGCATAATGGGTTGTCCATTCTATCTCAATGTTATTTGGCAATAAATAACGAAGGCAATGCCAATGTTCCTTTAATTGCGACAGTTCAATAATGTTAAATGCATTAATGTTCTTGATCAAAGGAAGGATATGGTGCATTTGCTGTTGAAGTTAAAAAACGATTGAGGTTGCGAGTGTGCTATGTAAATAAGCCGTGAAAGAGGCAAATTGATAGGTACAGATATTCGTGTGCTAATTAATCATTGCAAGACATTATTTTGGAGTTTTAAGGAATCTTTATCGACAGAAAATGGATCTGGTTATACCAGAACCTGGATTCCCGTAAATAAAAACGTTAAAACCCAGTCGCAATCTGATCTCAGCGACAATATAATGTCGAAAATTTGTCGGACAAGTAGGATAAATAGATTTTTTTTTTAATGAGACAGACTGAGAAAAGAATTAGAACGATTTTAAAAATACGGAAATTGCCTCTTAGGAATTAAATTAAGATACAGTTTCATTGGAAGGAACACAAAAAAAAACTGCGAATCAAAGTATTGGAAGACTCGTCATCACCCACCTGCCTTTATTTGAAGGCAGTGCAGCACCATTACTATATCCCTTTATCATGGTCGCGTCCTTCCTTGCCGGTTCATATTAACTACATACGATTAATTCATATTCCTTGGTCTCTACTCTTGTGGCCCTTCACATACAATGTTCGAAACATTATAATATTATGTAATTGAAAAACTATCTGCCTCTTATATTACTCTAACGAAGTCAGAAGCTATAAAATAATTAAGAAACAAGATGTCTTATCCCATTTATAATTTGAAACTACAAAAACCATTCCCAGAAAACGCGCATTAATTACTTAGCACGAGCTCCGCGGTACCAGGATCGCATAAAACCGAGTGATTTATATCTTATTTATCGAATCAAAGGCTGGAGCATCGTTCAAACGAATATCATAATCTACCGTTTGAAGCCAGTACTTGTTTGTTATCATTTCATAAACACGTACGAATTATTGTGTCATGAAATAGCTGTGATATAACACAGGTATAGTTTTATGAGTTATGTCGGCTTTGAGCGCTGTTTAAACATCCTTTCGGGTTTTAACTGCGGTTATGAATATGAAATGGGTTATAATCGCTGTTTATCATTGCTGAAAACAAAATCTTTCTTTGAAACTTGGATACTGCTCAATAATAAGGCTAGAAAAAGGTTTGAGGGTATGCAATTGCAGCCGAGATAAGAAAGCTAAGAGGGACGAATGATTTTGTAAAAATAATAAATATTAATTGAAGAATAAAATACAAAATTTCAACATTGGCCCCTAATGGCAAGCCTAAAAAAAAAGCCTGTGTCTCGGGTACCAAAGACAATTTACATGAAGCATTGATTTTAAACTTTTTGCTATGTGTACTTAGTATCTATCCGTACGTAGTTATATACTTAGCTTTAAGCCCATTATAAAATATCCGCAAATTATCGACTGCAAAAAAAAAATATAATTTAATTTATTTGAGTGAGTGTGAGGTGTGAGTAGATATAGTAAATTTATGGATAGAATAAAAACGCAGGACTATTAAAAACCAATTAAAACTTTTTAAAACGGAGCTTGTTTTTCCTTTAATTTTAGTTTTCAAGATAATCCTCGCTAATTTTTAATCAACAACTTGTCTCTCTTGTTGATTTGAAGTTAAAGTCTCGAACGAAAACCATTTAACAGGCACACTATTTGAGCAAACATATCGAATCTTTAATATCCTCTAGAAAGTTAACGACTTCCTGTGTATATTAATAAACTCTCGTTTAAGTATTTAACCAAACCTTAGATAATATCATCTTCTATTGGCAAATAAAAAAGAAAGTAGAATGAAACGAAAAAAATATCGTGAATAAATAAATATACGAAAATATTACGTAAGAATAAATGGCATAATGTAAGTTCAAACCGGGCCAAGTATTGGTATAGGTACATATAACACACATAATCAGCCAGCAAGTTCCTGAACTATTGGGCAGACTCTTCTTCGGAGTGAGAAGGAGTGGGCCGTAATCTACCACGCTTGCCCAGTGCGGGTTGGTAGATGTCACATGTCTTCGATTTGTTAGTTCTAGAACTTGCGTTTTCTTTGCCGTATGACCGTTGTACTGAAGATTTCATTCAAGTATTAATTTAAATTTTCAAATGTATATTATGTACTTTCTAAGTTTATCTTCCGCCGCGTCGCGTCGGTTGAGCGTCTAGGCGTCTTAAGTAAACGTAGATATGAATGCTCATGGCTTCTCAAACGAGTCCTTTCCCTTAGAGCCCTCTAAGGGAAAGGACTCGTTTGAGGCTGGCATTATAAGGTATTAATTTAAATACAAATCGCTTAATTAATACGAGTAGAAGCACTCGCAATAAAAAATGAAGATCGCATTCATGTTGTTTGACATACTCCATTTACAATAGCATTAGACTGAAGTTAAAAAGGTTATTTTTAATGCACACTTTGTAACGAAAGCACAATTAAGCATGTTACAATACAATTGCGATAGACGCCGAATTTATTATAATCTATTCTCAGTCACAGCAGCTGACACACTTAAGTAGTTGTAACACTTGTAACCATTGCAACAATTTATTTTAAGAAATGATGTGAATTTAATTCAGTTATAATACTCGTATTATTTCATTTAGTTGATAATTATAGTGCCAATGATAAAAACCTAAAAGAAGCAGGAATGAACAATACATGGAAACGTTCTTCGTTTCACTTTACTCTTCTAAATTTGAAATAAATCAATTTAAACAAAAATTGTTTTCGTATATCTTTGAAATAGCTCAATAATTTTTCAATTTAATTTTCTTTGTTCTTTTTACATGTATAGCTTACTAATAGCTTATTATATTTGACTGCCTTAATTTAATTAATAATTGTTTGTCTGATATTTTAAAGCAAGTTGTGGTCTCCTTTAATTGAAGATGCACAAGGAATTGTACCTATTTATACTTTGTTTAATTTAGGTGTAATCTTTGTTGGAAATCCAAATAAATACAAATAAATAAATAAATAAATATTCCACAACTTTTTACACAACGCCATCTAGACCCAAGCTAAGCTAAGAGCTTGTGTTATGGGTACTAAACAGCTGATACGTATACTTATATATTTCTATATACATACATATTATAGACTAGCTTCTGCCCGCGACTTCGTACGCGGATCCTGTTGCTTATGCCAGCGACAACGGGGTCGTCAAAATCGAAGATCTGAAACGTCTGACGTCGAATTGTAAAAGCCCGGGGACGGCAAAACAATGGAATTCGCGAGACGATCCAAGACGTTCCAGATTTTTTATTTTTGTTGGTCAACAGGAAATGCCATCAGACTTAACAACTTTTGCTAAGACGCCATTTTTATTATGTATATGCTATATTGTCGCTGGGCTTTAGAGTTCCACTACAGGTGCTCTAGATCTTCAAATTTAGTTTCATTAGCAGAAAACACTCTTCACGTGGAATAGTTTTAGCAATGGCACCATTTTTATATCTCTTTTACTTTAGGTGTTCCATTTTCCAAAATAAATTATAGCCTATATGTTGCGTGACGTTCACGCTCAGCGGTCAGTCGCGCATCTCCTTCCCCCACTTATCTTTAGAGTAGATGCGTATTTACGCTGTAAACTCAAGCGTCATGCTTTTTCCGTGAACGTCTCCAACTCGCGAGACAGTGCATGATGTTCATGATCAGCGGTCAGTCATATATTCTTCACTGGTGTCTAGAGACCTAGATACCTGGTAGATGCGTAAATACGCTGAGAATGCAGGCGTGCTTCGCGATCCCATGAAGTTTCCACGGAGCGAGTTGCAACCTCATGTTGTCGAACAGCATCAAATCCCTCCTAACGCTCTTCGGTAGATTGTTGGGATCTTATGATCTTTAATCATTTAGCACTTTTGGAACATTGAGAAAGATTTGACCTCTTTCTAGGTATGGTTATAGTTTTATTGTGATAATACCTGATCAATTAAAATCTAAGTGGCTGCTCCTCAGCGTTACCGGGTAGGCAACCATGTAACAAAGATAAATAGAAAAGGAAATTAAACACTCAAATAACATAAGCCCGAAGGCATATTTATACGATAAAAAAAAATGGAAGTTTTGGCCAGTAGAGTCTAATTTTCAATGATATTCCATCGTCATCGAAAATCAGCCCTGAACTATTCCCGCCTTTACCGCGTGGAGGTACTTATGTTATTTTATAAATATGCAATGAAATTAGTGATAGCTTTAATTTCTATATCAAATGTATCTGATCTTCGATTTTTATAAGTCAACAGGAAATGCCTATCGGACCGAATAACTTTTGCTAAGATGTCATTCCTATGTGAGTTATGGTGTAGCTGGGCTCTTGGAAATCCACAACAGGTGTTCCAGATCTTCAATATTTATACGTCAACAGCGAGTGCTCATAAGGCTGAACAACTCTTGCTAAGACGTCATTCCTATATATGTTATAGTGTAGCTGGGCACTTGAAGTTCCACATCAGGTGTTCCGGATCTTCAAATTTATTGTCTCAGCAGAAAATGCTCATCACGTGGAACAATTTTTGCTATGGTACCATTTTTGTATCTCCTATAGTTTAGCTGGTCTGTTGCGGTTCTGCATCAGGTGTTCCGGATCTTCAAATTTATTCTCTCAGCAAAAAATGCTCATCACGTGGAACAATTTTTGCTATGGTACCATTTTTGTATCTCCTATAGTTTAGCTGGTCTGTTGCGGTTCTGCATCAGGTGTTCCGGATCTTCAAATTTATTCTCTCAGCAAAAAATGCTCATCACGTGAAACAATTTTTGCTATGGTACCATTTTTGTATCTCCTATAGTTTAGCTGGTCTGTTGCGGTTCTGCATCAGGTGTTCCAGTTTCCAGGATAAATTATAGCCTATGTGTTGCCCAGACTTAATATCTATACAACAAAAAAAAAATCATTCAAATCCGTCCAGTAGTTCCGAAGATTAGCGTGTGCAAACAAACAGACAAACAGACAAACAGACAGACTTTTTTTTTTGGATTCGTGCTCTATTACTGTTTCTAAACCCCCCTCAATTATTATTTTTTAAATATATTCAATGTACAGACACAGTTTTTTTACAGTCTTATTATATGTATATATAGATAAATTACACCCAGACACAGAACAAATGATCGTGCTCATCACACAAACATTTGTCCAAGGTGGGAATCGAACCCAGCACGACCTCCGACATAGCAGTCAGGGTCACTAACTACTAGACCAACAGGCCAGTCAAATACAATAAAAAATTCTGCATTCCTGCTTCTGTGAGCCTCTTTTTTTTAAAGCTATATTAAATGGAGTATCGATGAACGCAATTGAGTTTGTTTGTAAAGAAAACATTATCAATAGGTATAATGTGTTTGATAGCATAGTCAATCATTCTTCTGTGATATAGGCAAAATTCTGTCAGTCAAACAAATAATTCACCTACATCTTTGACAAGTTTTTGACACTCACTGTCGTTAAGAAAACATGTCGACTAGATGTCGAACAAGAATTAGCCTTGAACTTATTTTTCAGTTTAGGTGTCAATTATTAACCATCACCAAAACATTTCGAGAACAGCTGTCCAAACTGACAGCAGAGTAGAAAAAAAAACAGTTTTAAAATAAATCCATCAAGAACCTATCAGATAAGGTTTTAAACATTGGCGAAAAAAAACTAACGCCCGTAGCTTTAACTAAATTAAATTAAGCTAATCGATACCTTTCAATAGAGAACGCCGGCCACCCTAAAATTCCATTAATATTAATACACACATAGAACATAAACAATTATATAACTCTAGGCCGTTTTAGGAGTGAATTGATCCTAATTATGTCGAAATAGGCGTTAATAGGACATCTAATGGCCCGTTTTACGACCACGCGGGCCTTCAAAGAGCCTCCCGTACTATTTATTGGCCTCTTTTTGTGTCTCGATCTAAGTTTTTGTGTAAACATTTCGGAACTTAGAAGTTAGAATTCAATCGTTCAATTTGAACGTTTCTAACGTCTCAGTTTTTAAAGTTTTCTGTAAACTTTGCTCGTTCTGTAAATTGAAAATCTTTGTACAATTTGAGTGACACTTAACGTTGATTTGTTTCGTCTATATCGTAAAGATTTCGGAGCTTTTTTTATGTTAAATGTAAAGCTCTCAAGAAGCTTCTAGTTTTATATGAGATAAAGCCGGGGCATAAAATTATGAGTTGAAAAAAATATCTATAAAAAATTAATAAGGTGTCACGGCTTAAAACTTTTAACTCCTGAGCTATGATTATGAAGAATTGTATCAGTTAAGCTCATTCTGTAGTAAACTCGGACTATTGCAAGCCGAGAAAGACTCCTTCAAACTTAAGAAATATTTGAAGGTTCTGAGGATTTTTTATATACAGTAGGAAACCTTTCAAAGACTTATAAACTAACTTCACCAAAACTAAATATTACTACTTACTTAAGTTTACTGTAAGTACTTAAGGAAGTAGCAGTATTTAGTGCTTAGCAAACGCTGAACTTTTCGGACATTTTAATATCAAGGCATTTTTCTTGTTAATGCTTGTTATTGTGGTAAAACTTGAATCGATATCACTATGACTATTACTATTCAAAGAGTCTTATGGTATACAAAGTATTGTATTGGTGCCGAACTAACACTGAATTTTTCGGACACATTAATAATTAAGCTTTTATTTGACTTCAAATAGGTTACCTAATTATGGTCTATTCTGAAAATTATAATTTCACACGTCTGCCCAGCAAACTCCACATAATAACATATAGTCAAAAACCGTAGAGAATTTCTGTCATATCGTTTTGCTTCTAACCAAAGGTATGACCAAAAGAATAGGCACTATTGCACCATAATTTATAGCGAAGCCCGGACGAGCTATACGCTATAATAGCTTCTCAGACACCTTTGCGTGTTAGACCGGGACGGGGCTATACGAGCGAGAGGGATGGGAGACCAGAAGCGCCGCTCCACGTCAAAATACGTGCTCCGTTCGTTTTATTACCTTGCGGTGATGTAGCCAAAGGGTAGGACGCCGATATCGACAGAGTTTTGTGTTTTGTTTTGTTTGTCGATAACAATTTAATATAATGTTGATGACGCAAACGATAGAGATCCTTCCTAGGAGTCGAACAGGAAACGAAGAGATAATTTTAGTGTTAAAAGTCAACTAGACTGGCTGGTTGACTTTAATACTTAAATTATCTCTCCTTCGAAAAGGACTTGTCCCGAAAAGCCCTTGATAGAAAGAGGTGGAAAGAAAGTAGGGAGGCCTTTGCCCAACAGTCTTAAAAATCTGTGTGTCTTGTAAATATGTTTCATAGTAAAAATAAAATTTAATAAGATCGGTGCTACTAACAAATAAACTTTTGACCGTGGATTATCTATAAATTCATATCAGACGAATAAGCTATTAAAAGTTGTTCGAACAAACCTTGTTAAGCATTAAATAAAACCGATTTATAAAAGAGTTCTTAAACTGTGACTTTTTACAAACTCAATCAAAATCAACATAAAACACCACACTAAAAACTCCCAACATCCAATGTTCCAACAAAAAACATCGACAACAACAAAACCGCTTGCTCACACGCACATCTCTAAAGCCGGCGCGGCGGCAACATCAAAGGAGGCCACCTCTTTGATGTGGCCGATGGCGCGCGCCGCCAAACGCCGTAAGCGCCAAATCCATACGTCATCCTCTTGTCATTATAACGCCTCACAATCGCGCCACGGAATGTGAAATTACTTACGAGACAATATAAATTGACAAGTCGGTTAATATACCGATTACTTGCCTTTAGTGACGTCATTCTGTCACTCGGAACTTCGATTGGCAAGGTGATCCGATGCCTTCAATTAGGTGGATATTGATTTGGGTAATTTCTGGCTTGATGAAATTGACAGGTCTTGGGTGTACGAACTTTTTGCTCTTTGCCATTATTGTTGGGAAAGAACAGCTGTTACCTTGACAGTTCTTTAGTACCGAGTGTACCGACTCACGTCATGTGATGTGATGCTTGAATATTCTATATTTCAAACGCAAACACCAATCGGACTTTCAATTCATAATAATGTGCTTTCTAAGTTTACCTTAGCCATTATTGACGTCGCCGTCGGTAAAGGAAAGTGTCGTGGCGAAACCTGGACTTATAATAATTTATTAATATAAGTTTGTAATCGCCAATCCGCCTCGAGCAAGTTTGGTGATCAATGCTCTTACCTTCTCTGTAGGTGAAGAAGCCTTTGCCCTATTATTATTAAACTCAAACACTACTTTGGACTTAGTCTTTTCTAGTTGAGATTGATTTTAAATGGACGTGAACGACCTGAGATAAATTTACGTTAGAAAATCAAAAGGAATATGCTCCTTGGGCACGTAGCAGGTGGCATTCTGTAGTTGCTGCCTACCCCCTGGATGTGAGTTGACATTACCTATGTAGGTACCTATGTAACCCAATCTTAATCTGTAAAGCTTTTTGCTGGGAAAGTTCAGGCCAAAGGCAGACTGATTGATAGAAGGTTTTTAAAATTTCAATCTTCTATTATAAATTAATTTATCGGTTAATATCTTGATAGTTGATCAATGTACACGTTTTCACTCATTTGTCTTACAGCAGCATTTACCTACTGAAGATTTTATACAGACATCTTTTGATCAACCTGATGAATCAATTTAAAAACTTAATTGGTTACTCTTTTGTTTGTAATTGACGACTTCGTGACGGACATTCAATTAATATGTGCAATAAATACTTATTTGAAGCCATTAAGTTTTAAATTACTTGACACTTTTTGTTAGGAGTAAGTTTTTTTTTGTTTCTTTTTTATTGAAATCATCCACTTTCTTGGGTGTTAATTAGGTTAAACTAATACCTTAGTTTCTGAAAGTCTGATCAATTGAATGTAAAATGTGCTCCGAGTGTCTTATAACAAGTACCTAATTTGAGTTTGTAGCTATTTTGGTCAAATTATGTTGCTAATTTGGTTGTCTGTTACATACATACGATTTGACAAGGCGTGTAAAGTAATTTTCCTGTATTATATCAAGGAGCATCGTGTTACCTAATCACTGGACGGTAATGCAGTTGCTTTATGTAAAATACCAGTACACAGCTGCATACGGTTAGATTGAAAACCAACCCCAAAAGGTAGGTTACAAAGGCCTCAATTTAAGATTTGATATCCTCAATATCGCCAAGCTTAACCTGTCACTTAAGCCATTTCCACACCGCACTTAGAACAATAGTCGCGCTTGTGAAAGGGCACAAAAAGAAAATTACACGTTACTTCGCAGAGGCCATTGTGAACAATAATTTGGGCAACCCTTTACATGTGTTTCACAATGTGAATCTTTTAGATTATTTTTTGTTAATACTTACACGTCTACAAAACATGTCTTCCCACTGATAAGGGCAGAGGGTAATAATGAAAGGTTGTGGTTCCAATATTTTGTTTCAACTTCGGTGGTCTATCAGGACGTATATTTTAATTAAAGACGGACCATATGTCCGCTGAATTTAGAGATCCTATATTATCCCCGTAAAAGACTCAACTTGTTTATTAAATATAATTTTAAATTAGAAAACATGTACAGCCTATAATATTTCCACGGCAAGGACAATTCACTGTGAAAAGGACTTTAAATGTATGATGCACTTCACTGTGAAGCCTCTTCACTGTGAAAAGAAGAGGGCCGTAATCTACCACGCGGGCCCAGTCCTCTTGATGTTTTCCTTCACCACTTTGAGAACAATAGTGAAGAAGTAACATAACCTGAATTACATGATCAATACCAAATAATACATGGTAATAACATAGTCATTAGATCGTCTAGAAACAAATGATTTAGCACGATATCTCGACGTTACTTATCGCAAACTAAATCCCACAGACCATGACCGACAGTCCCAAATAAAACTCAATTAGCATCTTAACAAAAAAACGAACCGCCAAAAGCTCTAGTTGACCGCACACATCATAATATTTCAGCTAACAAGAAACTTTTAATAAAGTCGACTCGCACAAAAGATTTCGGACTTCTCATCAATCAAACAAACAAAATATGTCCGGAACAGACAATCAAGTGTGTTATTAAATAACATTTTTAACTGATAACCGTGAATAATTAGACAATGCAACATTTTCCCCCCATCCGTCAACCTTTATCATGGAGAAAAATCGTCTAATTCACACCTTCAAACGGTCAGACTTTGACGTATGAAGAACTTATTTTTATTAGTGTTGCCAGGTGATTTAATTACCTTTTATGGTGGGTGATTTTTGATGCGAGAGCTTATGACGTTTGGACTTGGACTGTTTCTACGATCTCAAAATAAATACCTAATTTTGGTGTTTTTAGTAATCGGAATTGCTAAACGTTACTGAAGGTTTGAGACCATATTGTAATACCATATTGCATTGTTGTATAGTATTGTATGTCCATATTGTATTGTATGTGTGTGCTGTTGTTGTTGTGTGTATTGTTGTATTGTGTGTTGTGTGTTGTTTTTTTGTTCTGCAATAAAATTATTATTTATAATATTATTATTATATTGTAGTAACTCTCAAAAAGTTTTGCAGAAATAAACCACTAAGTAGGTACTTCTAGCGGGAAAAGACTTCTTTATGTAGAAAACGTTATAATCCGAGCTTTAATCTAACAGTCCCCTTGTCCAAACCTAAATGCAACCCACATTCAAGTTAAATCAACCTCGTCGCTAGCAACACCGAATCCTGTGGTCAAATTAATCAAGTGGGTCCCTAATTATGGCATATTTTAAAATGTTTTCGTTGAACGACACAGTTTTGACAGAGGCGCAAAGATAAATGATCACTAATTACGGAACCGTTCGCTAGGGGGCGTGGCTCGAATCCGCACTGAATCTAATGGTTTTGCTCGCAACTGTTACGGACATTGCCTTGGCTTGTGGGTTTGTTTGACTTTTAACGGATTTTTTGGATATCAGGCTGTTTTAATCACGTAGAGGTGGCCTGAATTTGTCTGAAAATATGGTCAGCTGACCTCTTGTGATGATACGGTTATTTTCAAGAATGTTCTAAACTGATCTAGACTTCTATAACATCTAGGTTAACGTAGCAAACGGCCTTGTCGCAGCATTTTGGAACATAAATCCATGAACAAAAAACAATGGTGATACCTATATCAGTATAAGCAATGGTGCTCGCAACAATGGGGATAGATGTGTCTTAAGGCTAACAATATCTAACACATATACAACAAACTTATATAATAAGTAGTGTGAGAGTGATCGTGCCAAACTCAATAGTCTAAACTTCGTTTCTCCATTAATGCTATGTACTGAGCATTTCATTGTAGGTATAGATTCAAGTTCTTCAAACGAATCAGACAGATGTGTTGCTGGAGAGTTTGGTCCGCCACTTCTTCTTTCCAGCAAAAACACTAGGATGTGGTGAAGTGCGTTTTGGAGGACTGTTAATACAATATAAATATTTTTTGACGTTCACAAAGTGCTGTAATAAATTAGTTTTGATTTTGATTTCGAGTCAGAGAAGTTCACTCGTTCTCATGTTGGAGCTGAATAATGGAATTACAGGAAAACAGTGAATAGAATATGGTTCCGAAATAGATTCAGTGACGATTAATTTTAATTTTTTTGTTATTATTATTTTTGTATTTTTGTAATATTGTTGCTTTTTGGATGTTTTGTGCCCCTAGACGTGGAGACTTGTAATGGCTGTCAGATTACCTTACTGTTTCTTATTTCAATTGTATTTAGCTGTAAGTCTTCCAAAGTCGTTAAATAAATAAATAAATAAATAAATTACTTAAATTCTCTTTTCATAAGGGTAAGCAGAAACTATATGGTGCGCCACCTTCTACGAACGTCACTTATCTATACTAATATTATAAAGAGGTAAAATGTAGGGGGTAATCTTCGGAACCAATGATCCAATTTTAAGAACTATTGCACTGGTGGAAAGCTACACTATTCCGGGATGATATAGGCTACTTTTAATCCCCGTATTCCCACGGGAACAGGAACTACGCGGATGAAACCGCATGTCCTCTGCTAGTTCCTGATAAATTTCATACACGCACGCCGCACAATTTGCTGGAACGTAACTGACCTTTCTTCTAGGGCGTACCATTCCGGAATTGCAACTTGCTTACTTCTTACTTACTAACTTATTTTAGCCTAATTTTTGTTAATTGCCTTTCACCCATCCTCTCCACTAATGGGACTTGTTGTAAGCAATAGGTTTTAGAACAATATAATATCATACCACAAACAGACAAACTAATGAGTAACAGGTATGTGTCTAACTATAAACTAAAGACCAGATCTACCTATGACCTTAAAGCATTTTAATAAAAACTTATTCATAATTATGATAAAAACTCTGAACAAGTTTAAAGGTATAAAATGTGTTTAGAATATTCAAATCATATAGGTATATTAAAGTATTAAAGCTTCTGTATAATTGCTGATTCAGTTATATTTAAGTAGCTATTGTACAATGTAATTAGTAACATTTTATTGGTATCTTTGACTATTTTACTTCTCTATGACATTGTTCATAGATCTAAATGTCTCTCAATTTGTTTTCTTGTCGCCAAGTAGATATCAAGATTTTACTAATATAATATTCGACTGGTCGGAAATAAAGATAATTTTATTAATGGTTGAGACTAGATAGCGTTGTGTAAAAGTTGTGGAATATCATATTTAACTCATACGTGAGTATTTGTCATTGGGTTTCTAGTGACTATGGTTTCTTTTTTATATTTTTCTTTATTGACTGTAAGTCCTCCATGTACATACTGCATAAATAAATTTACTAATGGTGGCCACATCGTTTTCTTCTTCTTCTATAAATTTATTAGTGTTTACTTGTATACCCTCATTTTCCATGTCTGTGAAGGTATCACCTGTCTTGATCAAGGATCAAGACAGGTGATACCTTCAAAGAGAATAACGCCATCATCGGCGGTTACAACTTAGCTCAAGTGTCGTGTTAGAATGATACTTACTTGAGTAAGTAATGTCTGTTCTGAAAACTCCAGTGAAGTTTAGTAATTTTCTTAACTCTAGTTTCAACCAAAACAGACTTCCCATATCATCGTTGCCATACATAACTAATATACCTCTTTCCGCTCCACCCAAACCATTACTCTTAAAAGGCTTGGCTGAAAGCCAAAACGTAATAGAGTTATCAGTCACATTGACTCTATTAACCAACCCTGTACTAAAAATGCAAAAATTCTCACATAATTTTAATAAAGATAACTAAATGTACACAATGATTAATTATCTAAAGCAATTATGTAATGAAATGTGCCTGTTAGAAGGCGTGACATTCTATGGGAAGCTATGTGTCCTCGCCACACCTGTGCTTTGTCAATATTTAAATATTTATATTTGAGCTATACAGACATGTTTTGTGTTGGCAAAGTCAACTGGTGTAATTATGAGGTAAATCAAATATGCCCATATCTTGCGTTTTAGGTGCGAATAAATGGTTATAATCTTACGCAATCATATTGCTGGCTATGTGTGTTGACAGCTTTGTTGCTTGATATTCAACATCTATGCAAAGTAATAATAGATTCGTTACTCTAAATCAAATAAAAGAAATGTATTAAAGAATACATATAATCATATAGAATAGATATAGTTTTAATTTTGCAAATAATAAGGTACGTAATAGGAATATGAAGAAAATGTATACCCAACACTTAACACATTACGTCTAGAGGTATTTCAGGGGCTCGAGTCTGCTATTGCAATCGTGTCTCAATGACCGGTCATTGATCAAATATTTGACAACTTTGACAGTTTTTATATGGGAAATGTGTCATAAGTTTGACGTTATACGTCAAAAGTCGATCATTGACCGGCATTGAATTAGAAAAGCTATGGAAACGTAATTCTCATACAAATAACGCTTCAATTTTGGTTCCATTTACGCAAACAACTGACACACTATAATAGACGAAGCTAGTGCGCGATTGGGTGCATCAAGGTCACTGGGCGGAGTCAAAATGACAGCGAGCCGAGCGTGGATGGTGTTATGCAGTAGATACTTAGCTAATTTAAATTATTTGTGTATATTTAACAATGACTTTTTTAATGAATTCCGACAGAATATAAATGTAAATTATCTATATACAATACATACATACAAATTATATTGATACTTCTATACTATTGTTTCTTTTTAATCAATACTCAATATATTTATTGCATTCCACAATGTGAACTTAGGTGGTAGGTACGTAAGGATATAATAATAATATGCATCATTGTGGGCCCTGTCGGGCATAACAATATAAAAATTAGGAGAATTACGAGGAGGGCTATTATAAATATTTAAAAATTTTATATTAATCTCTACTACTATTTTAATTGACATTATTAAAGTGCTTGTGGAGTGTATTTTCAGCTTAGAGCTTGGTAAGTTTAGTCTATTTTTGTGTCGTAGTGTGTAGTGAGTCTGTATGTGTTCGCGTGTAGTAAACAGTTTTTGATTGTTTCTGACAAATTTGCACAATTCCAATATATATGTCGCGGCAAGCGATATTCTTGAATAATAAGTTGTGAAGTTGATTAACTTAGTACAGAGTCTATGGTGACCAGCGTGACGTTACTTGTCATTTGAAAATGGCGCGAATGTGTTTTCGGTAATGTCACGTGGACAGAGTCGTGCTCGTGCGTGGGAGCTGGGCGAAGCTCAGATTGATTTGAGGCACCGACGAAGACACACATCCAGTACGAAACTGTCAGTTACCTAGATTTGAGTTGTTTTGTGATTAAGATTGTTAAGTGAGGTTATTACTGCAATAAAGATTGCTATTCTACGTTATGAACTCTGTACCACGAAACCCCCATCGGTGTCAGCTCATCGCTCAGCCTTTGCTGGCGGTGACATATATATACAAGGAAGTGTTAAAATTTTATGTTCTTGGAAATGGGGTATGCAGGTCTTCTATGTAGTGTGAAGTGTTGGTGCATCTGTGCTATTTCCCCATAATATTACGCCATAGTTTAACCATGCGTATGCATAGGCATAATACATACGTAACCAGAGCAGTGGGGAGATTTGTTGTTTTTTTATTTCACTAATTATTATTACTATTTGTTATATATGTGTGCCTAACATTGTGTATGTGTGTGTGGGCTATTTAGCAAATCAACACGTCTTTTAAATTTAAAAAAATATAGTCTATGTACCTAAATATTACTAGGCACATGTATATGTTATCACCTGGATAAGACCGTAGGACACCTTCTATCCCAAAATTCCTTAATCAGGTATTGGTACGAGTAATTAGGTATAAATGCAAGATATATCAAAATTGGTTTAGAAGTTTTCAAGATATCACTTTAAAGCGGTCGATGAAGATATATAAAATTCGGATAACGTAAAAATATATTTATTGACAAATTAAGAATTTTAACAATAATTATTATTATTATTATGTGCCTGTTGTGTCCCATTACAGGGCAAAGGCTTCCCTTCCATCCTTCCACTCATCGCGGTTTGTTGCAATGTTAGTTCAAACGAGTGTTAACAATAAGTGAAAGTGAAAATCATTTATTTCAATTTTATTTACAAAAAACAAGGTAGGTATTTTTGAAATTTCTAACAGTATTTAGTAAGAAAGGTGAAGCTCAACGGACAACAGCCCATTCTAAATAGTCGCTTCTTATGGTTACTCTTTTTCAATAATAAATAGGTATATTTTGGTACAAACTTCATTCTAAAAATGACTTATAGTGACTTGAGAACCGTGTCACTACAATAAAAAAATACCTTCCTCGAAATTAATTAACTTGCTTATGTTTGTGAGCCTTAATATTCACGGAAATATTATTTGTTGATACTCCGTCTTGTCCTTCTTCTGGTTAAAATTGATACGTTAAAATTTTATTTAAACATTTAATGATAACCTGGTAAGTACACTGGAATTACACGCCTTACCATAGACTTGAACTTTAATACAATGTTAAATCTACTACTACTTTACTTCGTAAACTATTTTCTGATCTAAACAGAAGTTAATGACCATAATTTATTACCATTATTCTGTCTGCGGACGCAACCGTTCCTTCTTCTATGAACCATCTAAAAAGACCAAAAATAAGGTTAATGACGACACAAAAAATAATAATAATTAAAATTAAACCTTTGATATGAAAATTATTTACCGTGCAAATAGGTACTGCAGATTTATTCAACAAGCGATTACCCTTACTCGACAGATACATGTCTTGAGCATCAAAATGTATGGAGCACACCTAACTGAATCTATTTGGTGCCCAATCTTCCTGTCTTCTTTCTAAACGAACAGCTTTTATCCACAACAGTCGCTTTAGTTCATTTTTAGGAAAACTGAAAATATTACAACGACAATTAATCGGTAATTCTGTTTATATAATGTTCGTGTATTCAAAATAACCCACAAGCTTATGTTTGTCAAAAAATAAAATTTACTTATTTACAAAAACAAAAATCCAAAAAGAATAATTAATTGGGCTGGTTACGAGCACTTATTGCATAACACCGGCCACAATGAATTACTCGTTAGTGTTTTAATCACATTTGTATTTATTAGTATACATAATATTTAAATGCTATACTCTAACCGCTTAATAACTCGCCAATAAGGGAAAATCCAGACACAATTTAGAATTGCCTATTTTTAGGCTGACTAAATAAACCCATTTTTTGGTTATAGTGTCAATGTCATTCGAATATTTGTTAGAACTGGTAAAACAGTAAATAAAAGTATTTCTTTTTACTCACCAATGAAACTTATTCCAGTATCACTTTTCCGCCTTTCTTTGCATTTTTTGCACCACTTTACTACACAAGAAGTCATTTTTTTATAATTCAACCAATGTTTTTATCCAAATAATGAAACGTCAAACGCTTTGATCAATGCGACCTTCCGTCACTGAGTGCGCAGTAGACTAGTTCTCAAAAAAGACGTACTTTTAAAGCCCCGCCTACTTAGACGTACTATTCGTGGTGCCACTTTTTGAGTGCAATGCTGTTTCCATAGCTTTTCTAATTCAATGTTGACCGGTCATTGAGACACGATTACAATAGTAGACTCGACCCCCAGGTCTCACACCAATCTAAAAGCTAGTTTAAAAAGTTTCTTCGTTTGACTGCCTTCTTTTGATAAAGGAGATAATATAGTATTTTTGAAATTGAGATGATGGCCTATCAATCTCAGCACGATGATTATGATCTTGCTTAGGACTTATACTTTGTCATCCCTTTTTCAATATTTTATATCTTATCATAGTTCTATAATTCTTAAATCTCTTTCCAATTATAACATCGTTCCTTCTGCCCTATCCAGACGTTGTGTCATCATCTACCCTGCCTTTTCCTACTTTGGAGGCATGAGGAACAGGGTGTAAAGTTCCTCATCCACCATTGAAAAGGGAGGATCCTTCGACCAGACGGGTGTTGTGTCTGGTGGGCTAACTACTGCCCGACGATTGTAGTCGGGAACTCATATGCGTTAAAACTGCGCAGATAACTCTAATACCGCGATGTAGGATATCGGTCATTAGTTTGTATGTGGCGAGATAGATGTCGCTACACCTACTATATTGAGGTCAAGCTTCCAGTCTAACCGTATGCAGTTGAATACTAGTGTTTCACTTGCAGTGACTGTCTATCTGACCGACAGTGACTATGGGTAACATGATACACCTTGAGTTAAACAGGTATACACTTAAACACACTACCACTGGTGCGGTACTAGCATGTATTCCTGCAAAATTTCGCTCAGTCACAACCATCATCCTAAAAGCGCATCCACCAATACATTACAAACGAAATATACCATCTTTATCGAATTCGCGATCGTGGGAAACTATTAGGAGCTTCACCACTTTAAATCTTCGAGTCGACGGCACATGAGTCAGCATTCTTTCTATTAACGCTGCACCGTTTAAGATGAGCTCTCCCACCTCCCTTACATCTAACAGTTATGTACACTTGTGGGGTAATACGGTACATCTTGAGAGGTCTTGTTACTTTGGTCATATTAGATGTAATGAGTAGTTAGCTTTTCTCCCGTGATGTGAACATGTCATAGATAATTCGATTTAATAGCTCGGAACTTGTAATTATCGAATTAGGGAACTCTCTTACTTTGTGATTTGGCTGCCATTTTTTTTTTGTTTTATTATTTTTATAAGTGATGGCTGGTTACTGATTATGATATTGATGAAATGGTGCGAGTTGTATGGGAATCGGATGTCTCTTATTTGGTTTGATGACTTTATTTTGACTTACAGTAAATAAAATAAGATGCCTTCAGCATTGTCTGCAGCTGGTTAGGTAAGCTAGTGTAATGTACATACATTACGTTATTTGTTTTTACATTTTGTGTGTGTGTGCATTATGGAGGAGATCCGGGATCTCCTAGAGTGTTGCTAGGCGCGTTTAAGCGTAAATCCGTAACTTTTACCTATGAAAGAAAAACATTTTAGCAACAACGGTACTTATAGGTAATAATTATAATATGAATTTTAAATAGTAGGTAGGTACCTAACATATATTAAGGACACGACACGAAGAAAATAATACTAAACGGCAACGAGTTGTTTTTTCGGTAGTTGTACTCTGAATATTGTAGTATTAAGTATCTCCTAGTAGTAAGTACTAGGAGAGCAGCCTCATAAGTCTATGAACATATCCATATTTCCTCTCATCAAACTCATGTACACCTTAGCTTACACAAATTGCTAAACAAGCCTAGACAATTTTGAACCTTTAAGACGTTAAAATCCTGGCACTAGTATTGTTTAGCAATTTGTGTAAGCTAAGGTGTTCATGAGTTTAGGAAATATGATATGTTTATCGACTTATGAGGCTGACTGTACCTAATAGTTAAATTAAAGTAGGATAACAATTATTGATAGTAGTAGGACTAGCAGGTACTGACTTTCAATTACCATCCTCATAAGTACCTACCTACTTGTTTTTTCTCAAAAGAAGCGTATATAACACCATATTCAACTGCCAATCAATCACCATCTTAAATCATAACCTCTCTCCCCATCTCATCACTTCTTACATCGTCTTTGATACCAATGACATGTTAAAAGCTTATTTATTCAATAAGTGCAAGTTAGCAACCTCACTTAAAATCTTTATTTAAATGATGGTACAGACAGCACAAAGACATTCAATACCTACATACTTATAGACCGGACATCACGATCAAAATTTTCGTCCGAAACTTGTGTCCTGCTTGGACAGAAGTCTATGTTTTTTTTTTTAGTACGCTCTGCTGCCGCTAAAATATTCATATATTATTCTACTTGACTAGCCTGTTGGTCTAGTAGTTAGTGAACCTGACTGCTATGCCGGAGGTCGTGGGTTCGATTCCCACCTAGGACAAATTTTTGTGTGATGAGCACGATCATTTGTTCTGTGTCTGGGTGTAATTTATCTATAATATGTATGTATTTAGAAACATATAAGTATGTTTATCAGCTGTTTAGTACCCATAACACAAGCTCTCCAGCTTAACTTGGGACTAAATAGCGTTGTGTGAAAAGTTGTGGAATATTTATTTATTTATATTTAGGTATTTATTCTAGATGGCGTTACTGAGACATGGGATCAAAGTTTTTCTATGACATTTCCTTGACATGCCCGCTCTATAGTATTTCAAATCTCTTCGCGCCAGCACGTCAAGTTACCACAATGTGTCAAATTTCTTTGATCGTTTTTCAACTTTATGTTAAACATTGTAAGGTCAAATTTGACACATGATGTGTTGGCGTCTGTACCTACTAAGTAAAGAGATTTAAGCTACTATAGAGAAGACATGCGAAGAAATGTAATAGAAAAACTGTGATCCCATGTCTCAGTAACGCCATCTGTTATAAGCTAGACTCATCGACTTGCGTCCATTAGGACACAAGTGTCGGATAAAAATTTTGTTCGTGTTGTCCCGTCTACAATAGTAGGTATCTACCAAAGTATTGAGTGTCTTTGGCTTTGTCTATGCTGAGATTGGCGCCTTTTTGGTCGCGCACAGGTCTTTTTATTATAATTTATTTATTTTTGTCTTTAGTTTTGTATTTCTGTTCTTTTGTTTTCATATTCTGTGCGTCTAAATAAAATATTTTCTTTCTTTCTTTCTTTTAAGTAACTTACTTACTGCAATGGGCTATTTGACAAAATTGTAGTTTTTAGTCCCTCATCTAGATTACAAGAAAATATACGACACGTATTTTTTCTTTTTTCACGTAATCAAATAATAACGACTGGCCTGTTGGTCTAGTAGTTAGTGACCCTGACTGCTATGCCGGAGGTCGTGGGTTCGATTCCCACCCAGGACAAATGTTTGTGTGATGAGCACAATCATTTGTTCTGTGTCTGGGTGTAATTTACCTATAATATGTATGTAAACATTAAATAAACAAGGAATAGAACCCACCTATATTCAATTATTAAAAATAATATATTTAAACAGTACTGCTGCTATACACTTTGATACCGCTGGCCCATCCTTTCCAATTCAGAAAGGAGTCAAACAAGGTGATCCGCTATCTCCAAAGCTTTTCACAGCAACGCTGGAAGAAGTCTTTAAACATGTTAATGAACACTGGCGAGACAAGGGCATTGTCGTCGGGGAAAGAAGATTAACCAATCTACGCTTTGCGGACGACGTTGTCCTATTCTCTTCTTCAGCGGCTGAGCTAAGCCTTATGCTCGACCAACTGAGCCATGCTAGCCTCGAGGTCGGACTCAGAATGAATATGACGAAGACAAAGTTAATGACGAACAGCACGGAAAGTAAAGTAGACATCGAGGGCGTGCAGGTCGAATATGTCCATGAGTACATTTACCTTGGCCAAATAGTTTCTTTCCAGGCGAGACAAGACAAAGAGGTTGCTAGACGCACCGAGAACGCCTGGAAAAGCTATTGGTCGATGAAACACCTGATGAAAGGATCACTTCCACTTTCCCTTAAAAAGAAACTCATGGACATGTGCGTCCTTCCCACCCTCACCTACGGAGCGCAAACGTGGTCATTAACGAAACGTCAAAAGTCCGCACTCGGGGTCTGCCAGCGAGCAATGGAACGAAGTATTCTCGGGGTTAAAAGAACAGACCGCATAAGGAACAGTATACTTCGTTCCAAAACACAAATCGCAGACGTAGGCAACTCAGCCGCTAAACTAAAATGGGACTGGGCAGGCCACATCTGCCGCATGTCGCCACAAAATTGGGCGAAGGTATCAACCGACTGGATCCCGGACAGCAGGAGCCGGCGACGCGGTAGGCCCAGAAGGAGATGGCGTGACGAGTTGGACTCCTTTCTGAAGGATTGGCCAAAAGTGGCTGAAGACAGGAAGGAGTGGAAGAATGGAAGGTAGGCCTTTGCCCTGCAGTGGGACACCACAGGCTCATAATAATAATAAATAATGTATGTATTTAGAAATATATAAGTATGTTTATCAGCTGTTTAGTACCCATAACACAAGCTCTCAAGCTTAACTTGGGACTAAATGGCGTTGTGCGAAAAAGTTGTGGAATATATTAATTATTTATTAGGTATAACGGCGATACATCGAGTCAAAATGTCGCATGAAGTCACTAGCCACTACAGTTTATACTAGATAATGACGTTACAAGCCCCCTCTCCTCGACTTTGATGCGCTTAATCTAAGCAGTTTTCCATCAATTAGAAAAAGAAAAAAAATTGTGTCGAATATTTTCTTGTAGGTAATCTAGATGAGGGACTAAAAATAAAATTTTGTCTAATAGCCCATTCTATGTCAGTCGTTACATATAGTCAGAAGCCCGAAAATCTGACAACTAGTTTAACCAAGGGGTATCGTGTTACCCAGTAACTGGGTTCTGGAGGCCTAACAGGCAATTGCTCCATGTAAAACATTGGTGTTCAGCTGCATTCGGTTAAACTGGAAGCCGACCCCAACATAGTTGGGAAAAGGTTAGGCAGATGATGAGTTACATTAATGAATATTGTTCTAAATGTATGTCGTTGATGTAAATAGGTGGAACTTGGGAATAATTCCGAAACGCACGTCGCGTCGTGACTCTAAACGGCATAACGCTCTCGTATACGAGTACTATCATACGCCCTTTTGCCGCCGGTTTATACTTGTTTCTTTTACTTTATTTTAAGAACTTGTGAAAACCATTAGGTATGTCTAATTAATTCAATGAGATATCTATAGTACTTTCATGATTTAAAAAGTAAGTGACTATCTGCCAAAACTCCGTAGGTACTTCACTAGGCGATGGCAAGGTAAAAGTGTTACCACTGACGTGCGGCCCTCTGTATCAATACTGTTCAATATAATTCAGCCGGGTAATATTGTCGGAGACTTCATCCGAGGCGGCGTTTGATTTATAAACAATACGTCAATGACGTAAGCTTCTTTAGCGGCACAGATTTATCGCTAGGGTTGGGACACAGCGGATGTTGCACATATCGATGAACCGATTACTTCGATGTTGGTGGTGTAAAATGTGTGTAGTAGAAATATCGATGTAGATGGTGTTTAAAATAAAGTTCAAATGACATGATCGTAATATTTTTTTAGTGAAAACCTGTTTTCCACTAAATTAACTATACCGTAGGCTCTGACAGATCAAATACACAAGTACTGAGACCATCTCTGCGTCGAAACCATCTTGAGTTAGCCTTATTAAAAATGCTTAATATAAAAAATAAATCTCAAAATAAAAGGTAGAAAGAATAATAGGCTATGTTACGTTATTCATAGCAAATAAAGTTCTGATTTTGAAACCTCACATAATCACATTAACAATACTACAAGACATGTGTAGCGGTCACAGCTACACCGGAATTCGTATGAATTCGTAATATTAATTTAAACTTTTTATAATTGTAAACACTCCACAATACAAAACTTTTCCTTATTGTCCCGTTACACCGAACTGTCAAATTTGAACAAACGTCAAACCAAAGACCAAAAAACTTCAAACACAAAACACGATCATTGTCTGTGGGTGAAAACTAACATATTTTATTAGAAGTATATTTACATATTTATTTAGTTGCTATATTTACATCACACATAATATTTATTTACAAATTTAACAATACGCATAATTATTTACACTATACAAAATATAGGCTTAAAATTGTAATGTTCTGGTCGCTGCCTTTCCGAACGCAACTTCGGGCGCGTTCGGCAAAGCTCGGCTTTCATCGGAGCATATGACTTGCCTAATAGCGATAAAGCATCGTCATGTAGATCAGTACTCGTTTTGACCTCCCGAACAGTACACGCTTGAACTTTCAACCAAATCTAGACTTGCTCGTAGACCTAAGTTCTGCTAGTTGACTCGATATCGTCTCCTTAGCTTTTTGTCTGTGTCCAGTAATTTCCCCGCTGTCGTCTTAACTTAATTGTAGCCTTAAGCGACTCAGAAGTGTTGAGAAATTAATTATACAAGGATAACGTTCAAACCACCGTTTCATTTCGCCATTTTGCTCTATACACTTCATTGGTGACCCCGTCAAAGAGCACAGTAGCCACGCGGAGCAAAGATGCCTACCGGAGCAGAGCAGGGAGCGCAGGCGGACGCAGCAATGGTCAAGCAGGACGTGTGCAGAGTCAGCGTGAAGTTGCCGCCATTCTGGCCTGAGGAGCCGACACTTTGGTTTGCACAAGTAGAAGGTCAGTTTACAATAGCCGGCATTACCGCCGACACCACAAAATTCTACACGGTCGTGGGGCAGCTAGACCATCGCTACATGGTAGAAGCTCGGGACATAATAGAGAACCCACCAGCACAGGACAAGTACGCCAAGCTGAAGGCTGAGCTCATACGTCGACTATCCGACTCGCGTGAAAAAAGGGTTCAGCAAATCCACACTCAAGAGGAGCTCGGCGACCGGAAGCCATCACAGTTCTTGCGGCACCTGCAGACTTTGGCCGGACCACATGTTCCAGACACATTCCTAGCCACGTTGTGGGCGAGCAGGTTGCCGACGAACATACAGACGGTAATAGCTTCCCAGCCTAACCTTCCGCTTCAGTCTGTCGCAGATTTGGCCGACCGCGTGCACGAGATCGCGCCAACGCGGCCAGCGCTCACGACACCTCCCGCCGTGGCGAGCACGAGCACCAGCAGTGACATCGCGGAGCTGAAACAGTGCATGGCGGAGTTATGTCTACAGGTGGCGGCTCTACAAAAGCAAGGTCAGGTACACCATCGATCGCGCTCCACAGATAGGTACCGGCGTGGTGACAGAGAACCGACCCCAAGCCGACGCCGCTGTCGCTCGCGCTCCAGCAGCGCGTGGAACGACGCTCACTGCTGGTACCACAACAGTTTCGGTGACAGGGCCACGCGGTGCAGGTCGCCATGTACGTACGCGGGAAACGCCGTCGGCAGCCGGAAATAGCGGCAAATGGCTGCCCTCACAAACCACGCCGCCTATTCGTAACAGATCGGGACTCTAAAACCACGTTTTTAGTAGACACAGGGTCCGATCTGTGCGTATACCCACGTGCAGCCCTACGACAGCAGCGCAGCAGGACGGCGTACCAGTTATACGCGGCAAACGGAACTGCCATCGACACGTACGGTTGGGTGGAGCTCCACTTGAATTTAGGGCTTCGCCGCGTGTACACGTGGAAGTTCGTGGTTGCAGACGTCACCAAGGCAATCATAGGCGCCGACTTCTTGGCGCATTATAACATCTTGGTAGACCTCAAAAGTCACCGGCTAATCGATGGGCTGACCCAACTGTCTTCGCCGGCGTCGCCAGCGGCCGAATCAGCAGCAATGATCGCCTCAGTGAAGTCCGTAGGAGGCAACACGGAGTACCACGAGATACTTCGCCAGTACCCGGAAGTCACGCGGCCTGCTGGAACACAGAAACAGGTCAGTCACGGTACCGAACATCACATCCGCACTACACCAGGTCCGCCTATCACTGGACGACCTCGCCGTCTGGCACCAGACAAACTGAAGGCAGCACAGAGGGAGTTCGAGGCTATGCTGGCTAACGGCACAGCACGGCCGTCAGAGAGTCCGTGGTCGTCCCCACTTCACCTCGCTCCTAAGAAGGACAACAGCTGGCGGCCATGCGGTGACTACAGGGCACTCAATGCCCGTACTGTTCCGGACAGATACCCCATCCCGCATATACAGGACTTCTCACATCAGCTGGCTGGCAGCCGAATATATAGCAAAATCGATCTCATTAAAGCATACAATCAGATACCAGTCCAGCCAGCCGACGTTCACAAGACAGCGATCACAACACCTTTCGGACTGTACGAATTTCCATTCATGACCTTTGGCCTCAGGAATGCCGCTCAAACGTTCCAACGGTTCATGGACGAGGTGCTGCGCGGGCTGCCGTTCTGCTACTGTTATTTAGACGATATTCTCTTGTTCTCAGAGACAGCAGCCCAGCACACCGAGCACCTGCATCAGCTTCTGAAGCGGTTATCCCAGTATGGAATTATTATTAACTCGGCAAAGTGTGAGTTTGGCCGTACCACCATAACTTTCCTAGGACACGAAGTATCCGAAGAAGGTGTTCGCCCGCTGCAGGAGAAGGTGCAGGCAATCCAGGACTTCCCAGCTCCCAAGACTGTCAAGGAGATGCGTCGCTTCCTGGGTATGTTCAATTTTTACCGCCGCTTTGTCCCAGATGCCGCTCGCTTACAAGCGCCACTCAACGTAGTTCTGGCAGGACCTAAAACAAAGAGAACACAAACAATTAATCTATCGCAAGAAATGCTAGACGCTTTTAACGCTTGTAAAAGTGGCTTATCTAGGGCAGCTCTGCTTGCTCACCCAGAGCCCAACGCCGAACTCGCGATATTTACAGACGCTTCAGACACTTCTATGGGTGCAGTATTACAGCAGAAGGCAGGTGTCACATGGAACCCACTAGCATTTTTCTCTAGGCGACTGTCAGCTTCACAGAAAAAGTATAGCCCTTATGACAGGGAGCTCTTAGCCATCTACGACGCAGTCAGATACTTCCGCCACATGGTTGAAGGTAGGCACTTCACCATTTACACGGATCACAAACCCCTGTCATATGTGTACGCACACAACCGTGACAACTGTTCACCGAGGCAATACCGGTACCTGGACTACATTGCTCAATTCACCACGGATATCAGGTTTGTCGCAGGCAGGGACAACATTGTGGCAGACGCGCTGTCGCGTGTGGAGTCGGTGGCAGTACCGGCGTGTAATTACACAGCTCTTGCACAGTCCCAAGAAACAGACCACGAGCTGCAGGGGCTCTTAAATAACAACAGCACGTCACTCAAGCTGTGTAAAGTGCATTTCACGGACTCAGGCACTGAACTATATTGTGATGTCTCCACTGGTAACACCCGCCCTTATGTTACAGAACCCTTCAGGAGGCAGGTGTTCCAAAAACTACACCAGCTGAGCCATCCCGGCAGACAGGCCACAGTCAAACTGATTTCTGAGCGTTTCGTTTGGCCTGGCCTAAAGAAGGACTGCAGGGCCTGGACCAGAGAGTGCGTAGAGTGCCAGAAGAACAAAATCTCGCGGCACACAACCAGTCCCACCTCCGCTTTCCCTGTCCCTTCCCAACGCTTCTCCCATGTCCACATGGACATAGTAGGGCCACTGACCGTGTCATCAAATTACAGGTACATACTAACTGTGGTCGACCGCTTCACCCGCTGGCCTGAGGCGTACCCCATCGCGGACATCACAGCGGAGACATGCGCCCGCACTTTCATCACCGGCTGGGTGTCCCGCTTTGGCTGCCCCCAGCGCATCACTACCGACAGGGGCAGGCAGTTTGAGAGCAAGCTGTTCCACACCATCACGGAGACCCTCGGTAGCCAGCACCGCCCAACCACAGCATACCACCCAGCCTGTAATGGCATGGTGGAACGCCTACACCGCCAGCTGAAGGCAGCCATCCGCTGCCACACAGACACCAACTGGACCGAAGCACTACCCCTGGTGCTGCTCGGCATCCGCAGCGCCTGGAAGGAAGACGTCAAAGCATCAGCGGCAGAGCTCGTTTACGGCGAGCCCCTAAGACTACCAGGCGAGTTCATCGCCCCCACACTCACCAGCACAGTCGACTACACCGACTTCGCGTCAAGACTCCGGCATCACATGGCGAAGCTGTCTCCAGAACCGGCGAGTCGACACGGCAACAAGCCGTTCTACGTGCCCGACAGCTTGTCAACTTCGTCTCATGTATTCTTGCGACATGACGCCGTTCGCCGACCGCTAGACCCGCCGTACACCGGCCCCTACAGAGTCCTGCAAAGAGGCGACAAAACGTACCGTATTGAGGTAAACGGAAAGGAAACCACAGTAACCATAGATCGGTTGAAACCCGCTTACCTCAATAACGCAGACTACAGTCCCTCCGGTGTAACCAGCGCACCAACGGTCGCAAACACAGCACCAACGCCACCGCAGCCCACCGTCGAGAAGAAAACACGCTCCGGCCGCACCGTTCGCTTCCCGGACTACTATCACCCGTAGCTAAGTAGCCACGGTCTCAGGGGGGGAGTAGTGTAGCGGTCACAGCTACACCGGAATTCGTATGAATTCGTAATATTAATTTAAACTTTTTATAATTGTAAACACTCCACAATACAAAACTTTTCCTTATTGTCCCGTTACACCGAACTGTCAAATTTGAACAAACGTCAAACCAAAGACCAAAAAACTTCAAACACAAAACACGATCATTGTCTGTGGGTGAAAACTAACATATTTTATTAGAAGTATATTTACATATTTATTTAGTTGCTATATTTACATCACACATAATATTTATTTACAAATTTAACAATACGCATAATTATTTACACTATACAAAATATAGGCTTAAAATTGTAATGTTCTGGTCGCTGCCTTTCCGAACGCAACTTCGGGCGCGTTCGGCAAAGCTCGGCTTTCATCGGAGCATATGACTTGCCTAATAGCGATAAAGCATCGTCATGTAGATCAGTACTCGTTTTGACCTCCCGAACAGTACACGCTTGAACTTTCAACCAAATCTAGACTTGCTCGTAGACCTAAGTTCTGCTAGTTGACTCGATATCGTCTCCTTAGCTTTTTGTCTGTGTCCAGTAATTTCCCCGCTGTCGTCTTAACTTAATTGTAGCCTTAAGCGACTCAGAAGTGTTGAGAAATTAATTATACAAGGATAACGTTCAAACCACCGTTTCATTTCGCCATTTTGCTCTATACACTTCACATGCAATTTTAAGCCAACTACCTAAAATCACCACACACTTCGTTTTAAAATTTAGCGCAAATTAATGTAGAGCTGTTAATTTTCCTAAACTGTACAAATGCTTGCTGGTCAAGAGGGCTAATCATAATTTAACTAGCCTAGGTTCCTAGTTAAGGTAACCTAAATACCATAATGTATAAAACATTTAATCATAAAATATAAGTTTGCTGACTACAAAAACATATTGGTAGATGATGAAACCATTTATTGTTAGAATATTAAATTTCATCTTTTTTAATTTTAATGAGTAAGTAAATTGTAAGCAATTTATAATTTATAATTTCTTTTTACCAAACCACTTATCATAATCTGTAATACACTAGTCAAAAACTATTAGTTATGTCTTAAGCTGTTATCTGCGCATACTGTTCCTTTCTAAGTAGTGCATGCTGTGCTTTTCTGAAAGTTATGAGGCGCTTAGACTTAAGTTTGTAATGTACAAATTATAATGTATAGGCGTAACTACTTATTATTGAAAAGCCTAATATTAAATAAATAAATAAATACAACATTCAAATAGTCACATACATATTTATACCACCATTCTTTACTTCGAACTTTTATAACTATGCTAAGAACATAATTTTGAAGCTTGTCGCCCTATGCTAAAGCTATGCTATTAACAATTATTAAGATATTTTGTGATCTAATTTAAAGTAAACTATGTTCATCAGAAATACATTCTTTAAAGCTAGACACACATACTCGTATAAACGGAGCGATAACACACATCTTAATTAAATTCTTGTTAATTTCATCGATACTAATCGCAGCGCAGCACTATCCGCCATTCTCACAATCTTGAATCAACCCGTTCATAAGGATTACTACTACAAACACACTCGTCTTCTCTCCCACTCTAACTAATGTAGTTTTATACCCTTTCTCTCTCGCACATCAATAAGCATTCCCTTTTGCGGCGCAGCGGCGGCTCCTTTGATGTTGCGAGGCCACGCCCTCTCGACCCGCCCCCCGTCTCCCCGCCGGTTGACTATAGTTAATTCGTCACAGTTTAATCACAATGGTTTTAATTACAAGCGGAAACTAAATACAGCGAAATGTTGCAGATTCTGGTTAGATTCTGTTAAAGGATTAAAAGATGTCGTCGCTAGTTCACTTTTAATGTTTTTTTGTAGTTAACCAAGGTTTAAATAAGTGGAATTTTGAGTATTTAAATGTGTTGGTTAAAATATCTTTAATTTCTTTCTTTTATTAATCTGTGTTTGGTTAAAATTCATGTTTGATTTGTTGCTAGACAGAAAATATCGCTACGCTACATAGGTACTGTCTTTTTTTTCAGTTTTAGGGCTAACAATGTTTTTTTGTTGAATAGGTACTTACCTGCGTGTTTTCTTTTGCAGTTGTTGTTGTTGTTGTTGTCCTTGTACTACCATACCTCTAGCATTTCCAAGTGCTTCAGCTGAAACAATCAAGCCCTTAATTTCAAAGACACCATTATTATGAAAATATTCAAGAAACCAATCCAATGAGCTATAAAAAATTCAATTACAGACCATTGTGAAAGTAAATCCTAGGTGTCCTGACTGCAGCACATACATACAGAGGCATTCATCGCGTCCGCTCTTACGTAATTACGCCGCCGCATCAAAGGCACCGCCGGCCCGGGCGGCGTCTTTGTAGTCCAATAAACGGGATACACCGCCCAACAGAAATCCAACTTTAAATATTTTAGCTAAGGTTGGTTTTGAAATGCAGAGGTTAAGTTTTCTCAACACCTTAACGTTATAAAGGGTCATATCAGTTAGGGGTTTTGCCACGGATATGTCAAAAAGAGGTTTTATAACCGACGTAAATGAGGACCGCACGGGTAGATCCGAATTAGGTCATTCGTAATGTTTGTAACGTGTTAGCTCGCTGTTAATCTCCTCTGATTGGCTGATTGATGTTGGAAACTTTAACGAGCGATTAGTATTTTGATAAAAAGGGAATTAGTTTTGGTGTACTCGTTCAATATTTTGATAAGTAGATACGGTGAAGTGTTTTTGACTAATTTAAATAGTACCTATTTGTAGATATTTAAATAAAAAAAGAATGCGTGTGTAGAAAGTTCTTTGACGTAGCAAGATAAAAATCTTTCCAAAAATTTTATCTTTTGCGTTATCTTACGTTTGTATAGAAAAAACGACACTACTTAATAGGTATTAGAAAAAAACTAACTTGTTGACTATAACTAGCTTCCGGGTTTCGGTTTTTCGTGACGTAGTCCGCGCGCATCGTAAAAATTTACTCGACAAAACATTTGGCGAACGCCATACTCACTTAATCACTTTTTGGTTTGTCCCATAGGAGGTAAAATTAGTTCATAAAGATAATTATTAGATTGGTACGTAGCTGTACCAATTTTCCCAATTGAACATGAACCTTATTCTGTTTGCAATAACGTTGAATAACTATCAAATAAATTATTGCTGAAAGAATCAAAGAATGATTGAAGCTTGATGTGTACAACAACCACTTTTTGGGCTTTGTATACAGGGTGGACAAGTCATCATCGCACATACCTACCTACTGATATAAGCCGAAGAAAAATTTCAATGGTGTCCGGATGTGCAACTATGCCCCCTCTACCCTGCAAGTATAGGCACTTACTTAAAACAATTTTGTATACCTAGACTCGTCTTGTTACGAAGTTCGATAAAAATATCTGGCCAAGATAATGTCTGCTCTATAAAAAACACTGACCTCTGAGTTTCCTTCGGTGTTTCTTCTCAGAGTTAAAAATAAATATCATTTATCATTAAATAAACCATTAATTAAATACCTACCTACGTAAATTTGATCATTTTTAAGTTCCATTCCTCAATAATCTCCTTGTTATGGCTATGTTCTGCTTGGTTTAGGCATATTCATATACCTACATCTAGGAAAAATGTTTTAATTAAAACTTTCTTTAAAGTTAATACCTAATTAGTCGATTATTTTACTTAGGAACATCAGTCGCTTCCTCATATAACTGCAAGTAAATTTTGTTTTTAACCGACTTCAAAAAAAGAAGGAGGTTCTGAATTCGGTTGTATTTTTTTAGGGTTTTTTACCTCAGTACTCCGTCATTTATGGACCGATTTTCAAAATTCTTTTTTTATTTGATAGGGTATACTAACAGATTGGTCTCATTTGTATCAAAACTCATATCTGATTAGGGATCATTAAGGAATTTTGGGAACTCCTCAAAAAATATAGGCACACACGCACCGATTTTAACATTTTTAGTAACAAATCAAGCATTTTCATTTAGAAAGTATCATTTGGTGCAGAAAAACTGATGAAAAAGACAGGCAACGGAACTCTTCAACGCATAACAGCAAATTATTCGCGATTGCTATAGTCAGATGTCTATGCTGAGCTTTTGTATTTCCACAACATAACATTACGCCATTCTATGTTAAAAGGGGCCGGCAGAGATGTTCAGATTAATGTTTAGAAAGAACTTCTTTAGCAATTGTTATACAATTTCGATGATTCTTTCAAGTTTTGAAAGACTTTATTTACATACAAAGAAACTAAAAATTACAAAATAAAAACATTTTTACAAAAAAAAACACCCGACTTCTTAAAAAAAACTAACAGGTGAAAAATAATTCCAGTTTCGGAAGTCGGTGGCCATTAATGAACAAAAGAGAACCACCAAAGCCACAGTCTTCCGAAACTGGAGTTATTTTTCACCTGTTAGTTTTTTTTAAGAAGTCGGTTGTATTTTTTGTAATAAAAGTTTTTTAATACTTAGAATCGTTACAATAATATCGCACGCTAGGTAGGTGCATATACCTATATGTAGAACCTCAGACCAATATGTAGAACTTATACAAGTTCGAGCATCGATCGCGCCACCACCGCGCGCCTCACACGACGCTCATTACCTATAGAGATGCGCGAGGGCAACGATGCAACAATACTGTCGAGTAATGGGCGAATTAGTCGTTTGTTGTTAATATGTCTGACAATGGTTAGAAACAATATACATATAAATAAATTGTTGTTCTTCGATTTAAAGCAGTTTGCGAACAGATTACCAAAGTGTTCACTTTTTAATAAAATTGTAAGAAACATAACAATATGCCTGCCCAAGAAAAGTCAAAAGATAAGACGAGAGAATGATCTACTAATAGAACACCCATATTCAGTTATGTTTAAATCCCATGCAAAAGATAGTGAGCCGATTGACATCTACTAAACTGGTACACACGGCTACATTATCAAGCTATAGATTTCCAGTTTACGCTGACTTCGCATTGTAAGAAAATCCTAACAATGCGAGCTCAGCTTAGACTGGAAATGAGCTTAATGTGTAGCCGTGTGTAGGTACAGACGCCAGCACATCAAGTTACCCCAATGTGTCAAATTTCTTTGATCGTTTTTCAACTTTACGTCAAACAAAATAAGGTTGCTGTACTAAGAGAATCCAGATGGAAACTCCAATTTTACTTTACCCGACCTGACACATACATGACAGTCAGCAGTAGCACTTGCGACCACTAAACCAAATGAATATATTTTTTCATTTATTTCCGATTTGGTACAGTCGTTCGGAAATTATGCCTAGATTTCGAGTATCCATTTTTATTTGTAAGTTTTATAATAGGATCCCGTTAAGAACGACCTTCACCGAGCTGGTTAATGGATGAAACCAATGTTATATCATTATATGTTATTTAATATGTCAATAAATATATTACTTAAGGGTTGTCTAAAAAAAATCCAGTCCAGTTAATGAATGAAAGTTAAGTGAAAATTAAGATTTCAGACAAATTCCATACCAATCGAAATTTGGTACCTATGGAATTTGTCCATTAACCAAACCGGTGAACAGTTGTTTTTTTTTTAATCCTGGTTTAAAAATTTTCAGGCAACCCATATACAATATATTTATTGACATATTAAATTTAATATAAAATAGGTTTCATTCATTAACCAGCTCGGTGAAGGTCGTTCTTAACGGGATCTTAGACTAATAGAACATCATGTTATATAACTAATAACTAATAACTTAGATATTTCCACATAGAAAGGTAGGTAATACCTATATTATATGCCGAAAGTACATACCTACATAGTTCAAATTCTCTAAACTCTAAACTAGTCAGTCAGCGGCATAAACAGTTAATAATAAAGAAATGACGACTCTATCAAACTTTTTACGATTTTATAGACGAGGTGACGGTTAATATTCGTCGCTGTAGCCAATCTAACAGCAATTAGAAAGATAATTTGTTTTTTACTTGTTACTCGTTACACTCTAGTAAACAGTTATCACAAATCTCAAGTGGGCATAGTTATAGAAACTTTTTTTGGTAGAGGCATCTCGCTGGTCAACCTAGATTTTCGGCTGCTTGACTTGGCCTTCTTGTATCTTTGAAGCCTCAAGCCAGGGCAGAAACACTGACTTGTAACCTAAGCCATAACGTGCTAAGGGGCACCCTCTGTGGGGTAAGAAACCCACCCCGGCTTATTGCCTCGCTAGGGAATCTTCTTCCATGTTGTCAGTAAATTATCAAAGACATTTTATAATAAGGTACTGTGACGGGTCATCACCAGTGACTAAAGACATTTTATACTTAGGTACTGTAGGCTCCATCACCAGTGACCAAAGACATTTTATACTTAGGTACTGTAGGCGGGACATCACCAGTGACCAAAGACATTTTATACTTAGGTACTATAGGCGGGACATCACCAGTGACCAAAGACATTTTATACTTAGGTACTGTAGGCGGGACATCACCAGTGACCAAAGACATTTTATACTTAGGTACTGTAGACGGGACATCACCAGTGACCAAAGACATTTTATACTTAGGTACTGTAGGCGGGACATTACCAGTGACCAAAGACATTTTATACTTAGGTACTGTAGGCGGGACATTACCAGTGACCAAAGATATTTTATACTTAGGTACTGTAGGCGGGACATCACCAGTGACCAAAGACATTTTATACTTAGGTACTATAGGCGGGACATCACCAGTGACCAAAGACATTTTATACTTAGGTACTGTAGGCGGGACATCACCAGTGACCAAAGACATTTTATACTTAGGTACTGTAGGCGGGACATCACCAGTGACCAAAGACATTTTATACTTAGGTACTGTAGACGGGACATCACCAGTGACCAAAGACATTTTATACTTAGGTACTGTAGGCGGGACATCACCAGTGACCAAAGACATTTTATACTTAGGTACTGTAGGCGGGACGTCACCAGTGACCAAAGACATTTTATACTTAGGTACTGTAGGCGGGACATCACCAGTGACCAAAGACATTTTATACTTAGGTACTGTAGGCGGGACGTCACCAGTGACCAAAGACATTTTATACTTAGGTACTGTAGGCGGGACATCACCAGTGACCAAAGACATTTTATACTTAGGTACTGTAGGCGGGACATCACCAGTGACCAAAGGCATTTTATACTTAGGTACTGTAGACGGGATATCACCAGTGACCAAAGACATTTTATATTAGCTACTGTAGACGGGACATCACCAGTGACCAAAGACATTTTATACTTAGGTACTGTAGACGGGACATCACCAGTGACCAAAGACATTTTATACTTAGGTACTGTAGACGGGACATCACCAGTGACCAAAGACATTTTATACTTAGGTACTGTAGACGGGATATCACCAGTGACCAAAGACATTTTATATATGCTACTGTAGACGGGACATCACCAGTGACCAAAGACATTTTATACTTAGGTACTGTAGGCGGGACATCACCAGTGACCAAAGACATTTTATACTTAGGTACTGTAGGCGGGACATCACGCACAAAATTTTCATCCGGTACCTACTTGTGTCCTAAGTGTAGTTTAGTAAGGACGCTCCGCTGCTGCTCCATTGTTAGTGACAAACTTGGTGTCAGAGTTTTATGCCACCTATCGGCCTCTGACTTAGCTTATAGCGAAGGACAGGCTAGATCGCATCAATATAGGGTGACTAGTAAATTAGTGACCGATACTTAAACACGTGATTGTATTCATGATTTCAATAAACTTTCCCAAAGATTTTTTTTTTTATACACAATAACATAACACAATAAAATAACAAACACGCTGTTTGAAATTCCCGCGCGCGCGCCTATGATCGATCACAGTAGGCACGAATCGGCACGATCTATCAGTTGATAGTCTGACCTCGGGAAGGGCAAAATGTACTAGTAGTAGCGTCACACGCTCCCCCGCCACCCCCACCGCTCTAATTGTGCAGTACTGACGTAATTAAATTAATTGAAAGTTAATGAGTATAAAACAACTTTCTTTGGGAAAGTTATTCCTATTCATGAGTACAATCACGTGTTTAAGTATCGGTCACTAATTACCAGTCACCCTACATTAAAGCATTATCATACCATCCTTATTTAGTGATACCGAGACGCTGTTGTCAGTAACAAGCTGAGTAGTTACTGTGCTATATTCATTAGAAATGCTTTTAAACCTATTGTTCTGCAGACGCAGTAAATACATGTATAAGCAGGTAGACCAAATGAAAAAGGTACCAATTTTCTTTTAGAAATATAGTTTGCTATAATAGGTACGGACCACAGAACGCAAGTTTCTTAACATGCACCACAAATAAAAGCTGTTCAAAAAGTTGTTTTCCAGATAAACTCATTCCACCAAAACATAGAGCCCAGTTTATTGAGTGCAGTTCATCAACATCATATCAAGGTTCATTTGAAAATCAGCGTCAGGCAGGATCTCAGCATCTGTCTGGCATTACAGCTGAAATGAACCTTTTGGCGCAGCCGTGAGACATGCCATTTTTTGTCTCTTTTTTTTGTGTTATTGCGTTTTTACTGTGCGTGTATCCAGCTGTTGGCAATAAATGTATTTTCTTTCTTCTTTCTTTCTTTTTTTTCTATATCATAAGTTGCGGATATTTATCGATATCCTTACCGACCTTTTCCCTTCCCAACGCCAAACCCGCACCACTCAATTACCAAGATGAAATTATTAACATACTTAAACTGGACTTTTTTAAAAGAAACGACACGTCTTGACGGCTTAACTTCGTGCTTTTTATCTCGAGTAGTTTCGAAGTAACAATCATACGCCATTTTTCTTTTCTCATGCAAATAAGGCGAGGATTACAACGTACAGATTGGTTTTTAAATGTAAATTGGTATTATCGGTTGGACCACCGGCTAACGTAAAATTTAAAAGGGATAGTTTTAAAGTATTTTTGCTAAAGAGAGTCATGTTTACTAGCTAGTTAGTAGAGAAATATTTGTTGTTGTGGTCTGTACTTATGTATTTTACTAGCAGCTCATGAAAGATTTTGACGTAAGTAGAGATTTACAAAACAATTTCCATAGAAAAAGTTAACGGCTTATTGATTTGTAATGCAATATTGTGCATTCGTTTTTATTGTTGCTAATCTTTCATAGCTTTTCTTAGTCTGGATGTTCTTAGTAGCAGCTCTAGACACAGCGCAATTCTAGACTCTTTCATGAGTCTTCAAAAATAAAATAAAACATAGGGCATGTTTGGAAATGCTCGAGTTCGGCTGCCATTTGTCAATATAGTGGTGGAGTTGCCCTTCCAAACCTCCAAAGGGAAGCTGATCGGAATCGAACTCTATGGACACTTCGCCACTGATATCCACAAGACAATCATCGAACACTATTTACGAATATGGCCTTTTTACTATTATAATAAAATTGAAGAGTTTGTTTGTTTAAAAGCAATAAGCTCTGTAACTACCAGTAAAATTTAAACCATTATTTTTACGTTTGATAGCCTCTTCCATCCATCTTTCTTATTTATTTCCACTCCATTTAAGTACCTGTCTATTTCATGCTGAAGTAGAATGAAGAAAACAATTGAATTTCAACACTAATCACGAAAACGAAAGACCCAAAATTCACTAAAAACTAACAGAAGTAAATCCAGTAGTAAAACCGAGGCAGTGCGAAATAACTGCTCAACTCAATCAACAATAAGGATCAGTAACAGTTTTATTACAACTCATAAGTCTGACTCATAAGTAAAGTAACCATATATTTTGTCTGAGAACGGGACACCCTCAAAGAATTCTTGAAATAAAAATAAAACACGAGAACAGAAATGTTAAATAATCACAAAGAAAACTTATGAATAAGCTAATTTTTAACAGTTAAATGTACAAAAAAAATGTATATTTTTCGAATGAGCCAATTTGCTTTCATATTTTTCTAAATGTCAACATTGAAACGGGATATCACTTCCAGTCAGACAAATTTTATGTAAATAGGCTATTTGAAAATATGAAAAATACCTTAGTACCTTTTGTGCTCATAGCATCAAATAAAAGACGTGCTTTTGCCAGTCTTCGTTAGCAAGACGAGAACAACCAGAAATAATATGGTGGATTGATTTCCCGGGACGGTGGCTTGCCCGACAAATGTAAGCCATACCGTACCGCCCTTTACAATATTATATGAAAAACTATTATTATTTATTTATGTATTTTAAATATAGTTCTATGAGACTGGGTCATTATTACGTATTTTAGCGACAGCGAAACACCACGCAAAACCAAGACTGTCTCGCTCAAAACGGGACTCATGGTAACGTTACTCATAAGTCATAATTAATCTCAGTTCTCTAACCAGTTAACATTGTTCCTGAGTCGTTCGGACTATTGCAGAGACTGTAATCTTTGATTGGACTGCTGCTGGTGACTTCCGAACAATATTATTGAAGTTCTGACCATTTATGTATGACTCTTAACTGCCTGCTCTTCTACTGCTTGCTAAAGGACCGAGGGTATAAACGATAAAAAAATCTTTAAAGTCTTCTCACGATAGCTTAAATGCAATTTTTGCAATGGCAGTGTAAAAGTTTTTTTTTTCTTAAAATTCGATTAATTTAAAATAAGAACTGTCACACTCAAAAAATCAGCCAGTCAATTAGGTTAAAGTCATCGCGTCAAAACTTGATCGAAGTTAACTATCAATTCCTAGCAATAGTATAAGAATGACAGCTGACAGCTCAATTTGCCTTCACTTCACTTCACCTTTTTTCACGGGGTGATTTTAACAAAGTCGCGCTGCAGAACTTGTTATAAGTTCTTAAGCCTACTAGCAATGTGGGCTGCACATTACTATTAGTCTTGTTAAACCCGTCCATATGCTTGTTTCTACAGTGGGTGCAGTAGTGCAATGGGGGGAAATCGAACTCACGACCTCTCGACCGCCAGGCCCGCACCTTAGCCGTTGGACTGTTGCCGCTTTCAATTTATTTGTGCTTACATTTTGTCGTCAATGTGTTTCGATAACTTACAAAGCAGTGCTTGCATCGCTGTTCTAAAATAATACTTTGTTCAATACCTTCCTGGGGCTCGAGTCTGCTATTGCAATCGTGTCTCAATGACCGGTCATTGATCGAATATTTGACAACTTTGACAGTTTTTGTATGGGAAATGAGTCATAAGTTTGACGTTATACGTCAAAAATCGATCATTGACCGGTCATCGAGACATGATTGCGATAGCAGACTCGACCCCCTGTTGTTTTGTTAGAAAACTGCAAATTGATGCATTGTCCAAGGCTACGCGCAATATTTATCTCAGTCTCGAACAGTAGTAGGTAGGACGATGATATTACTGATGTTTGCATAAGCTACTATTATTTTCATCACGACTAGCCCCACTTTGGAGCATTCACAGATGTTGCAAACAATGACATTTCACGTTCAAGTATGATTGCTCAATACATTAAGGACATTGTATTGTTGTATTGTATTGTAGGTACCTACATAATATAATACTATCTAGGTACTTACCTACGTAATAAACGATTCATTGAGATACGTACTTATACCGAACGATACCCAATTCTGTCTGGCCTGTTGGTCTAGTAGTTAGTGACCCTGACTGCTATGCGGAGGTCGTGGGTTCGATTCCCATTTATGTTTGTGTGATGAGCACGATCATTTGTTCTGTGTCTGTGGTGCTTTTTATCTAAAATATGTATGTATTTAGAATTATATAAGTATTTTTATCAGCTGTTTAGTACCCATAAGACAAGCTCTGCTTAGCTTGGGACTAGATGGCGTTGTGTTAAAGTTGTGGAATAATATTCACAACTTTCACACAACGCCATCTAGTCCCAAGCTAAGCAGAGCTTGTTATTTTTATTTATTTAATTCAAGAAGATGTCTCCTTAGTTTTGGTATCGGATTAGATTCGGTATGCTCGGATAGTGTCATAGTGATTTTGTGGCATCAGTCATTAAAACACTCACACAATAATTTAATAAAAAGTACAAAATAAGGAAGAATACACATTATGTGCTGTGTGCCTCACTTCTGCGCCATAAATGTCCATTTCAGCATTCATGCCAGACCGGTGATGCTGTCTGACGCTGGTCTTCCAATGAACCTTGAGGGGGTACTAAGTGCCGGAAAAACCATTGGCAAAACAGTTTCAAATATAAGTAATATGTATATAAATAAATGGTTAGAAATAAATAGAAAACGAGTAAATCAGTTAAATGTGTCTACATCTTATTTGTAAGTTTTTATTGTGTACAATAAAGAGTATTCTATTCCATTCAATTCTATTCTTACTCCTTATTTTGTGTGTTACCTCGTACAACCTCACCAAGTAGGTACAGTCAGCCTCATAAGTCGATATACATATCCATATTTCCTAAACTCATGAACACCTTAGCTTACACAAATTGCTAAACAAGACTAGTGCCAGGATTTACTTAACATCTTAAAGGTTCATAATTCACTAGTCTTGTTTAGCAATTTGTGTAAGCTAAGGTGTTCATGAGTTTAGGAAATATGGATATGTACACACATCAAAAGTGTCTAGGGATCAACATATATTTTTTAATAACTTTTCTCCTGATTGATATTAATTAAAATTTTCTTTAAGGATTCATTAAATAAAGTGTTTTCGTTTGTCACAGTAACGATAAACCAAGTCTCCTTTGCATTAATAAAGAAATTTGCCATTTTCCTAATAAAGGGATTTTTGACATTTGAACCACTAACATTAAAGTTCGAAAAAAATAACAGTTTTCTTTAAAATTTTATTGGGTAACTTAAACAATTAATAAATCCGTGTTTCTACCGCGAACACTAACAACACAAGAACATCGGTTTGGCATACTCAAAATGAGTTCATCCAAATCACGCTGTGGAATGGCCGCCCATGTTCGTTGCAACAACAAAAAAAGGTCTTCTTGCGACTGGATACCCTCCATATTCGGCAGAGCTCTTCTCTGTAGCATATCCCATGCATGCTCAATCGGGTTCAAGTCTGGCGACTGAGCAGGCCAGGGCAGGACATTGATGTTAGCTGCGGCGAGAGTCTGTCTTACAACTCTTGCGGTGTGCGGTCGTGCATTATCATGCATTAACTGAAATAAGGGACCGATTTGCACTTGTAGAGGAACGATAACGTCTGATACAATCGTCTCAGCATAAATTTGAGCGTTGAGGTTGCCTCTGATCCAAATCAACTTAGTTCTTCCGCCGATCCAAATACCCGCCCATACCATGATGGTTCCACCACTATAAGGATGGACTTCCTGGCAGGATTTTAATCGCTGTTGGCGTCCAGAGGTTCTCCAGTGTCGTATACGTCTTGTATCCGGTCTCATACCAAAACGAGACTCATCAGAAAAGCACACGAAACGCCATTGTTCTTCTGCCCAATTGCTGTGTTCAAGAGCCCATTGATATCGAATCCTACAATTGTGCATTGCTATAGGTGGTACCCGTAGCGGTCTTCGGGAATGAAGGTTCACTTCATGCAAGCAGTTTCTGACTGTTTGGTCGCTAATTAAGTTCCCTGAAGAGTGATGAAGTCTCACGGCTAACATCATGGCGGTTATTGTTGGAGCTCTTCGAGTTAAGATTTGAATGTATCGGTCTTGTCTCCGTGTGGTGCAGCGATACCGTCCTCCATGGCGCTCAGCCACGGTACCAGTGCTTCGGTAACGTGTCCAAAGTCGACTGATAACACTCTGACTTGTATTCAGAGCTAAAGCCACAGTACGTTGCCGGGAACCAGCTTCTATCATTCCCACGGCTCTGAGCATTTCTTCCCTGCTTAAATGACGTCGCCGCTCCATAATAACGTTGGTTTTAATCAGTAGTAGGGAAACAGTAGCACTAATAATGTCTTCAATGCGTTGTATGTTTTTATAGGGAAAATATTGACAGCTGATTTTCATCTTTTACTCGAATTTGATTCACAGTTCCTGATTCAAATTATAAAATGCACCAAAAAGGATCCATATAAATTTATAAAATCATAAATTTATTACAAAGCCACATCTCAATCTCAAGAAATCCGCATAAAAATGCTTGATCCCTAGACACTTTTGATGTGTGTATATCGACTTATGAGGCTGACTGTACCTCTTTATTAGATTTTTATACCTACAAGAAGAAAAGTTTAGTGTTATTATGATCAATAAGTACTAGTTTACTCTTCACAAAGAACATGCCTTCCAAGTTTCATGTCTCTGGGACCACGGTCCCCAAGGTTTGGGCTGTGCGTTGTTATATCACCAGTCAGTCAGTCAGTTTGCCATTTTATATACCTATATATTATAGATCTAGATAGGTATTGACTTATATCCAAGACTCATTAAAATTTCTGTAGGTACTTACACTGAAACCCAAATGAGTTCGGAGAAGTAGGTAAACTACGTGGCTTTGTTTTAGTACTTACCTTACTTATTTCACATGCAAAAACATGGTAGGTAATGATGGTAACGCTTAGGTCCCTTCTCCCCCTCTTACATTTATTCATAAGATATTAAACCACGGTAATGATCCTTGGGAGAGTTAAGCACAGAAAACATTAGCGCAGAATATTATGTGCAAATCACTATTCGATTATATGTTTAAAAACAGAAGTTAGCTTTGTTGAAACACCTACCATGTCGGTAAGTAATTAATGATACACACACACCTACATACATAAACTTATGATTGTAAAGACAATCGTAATATATTGGGAGGAAGCTCCCAAGGGGGTAGACAGCAATCTGTTATTGCCAAGATCTTTACATACTTTATCTGCAACAATTTCTACAGTTAGAGAGAATTTGTTCCCCCCAAATGAGTTCGGTGCGTTGAAATAAAATGATGAAAAAGAGTTTATTTCTGTAAACTAGTAGATCTTCCCAGATACTTTTACATGACATTTTTTTTAACGAAATTGCATTCTAAAATAAATGATCTGAGAAGAAAATCCGAAAGAAACCCAGGGGTCATGGTCTCTTTTAAAGTCCAGACATAAAATTATTTAAATTATGCAAAATCCTACCGATCACTTACAAACAGAAATATCTACTATTAGTTGGCTCAAAATCACCAAGGTGGTAAATCCGTTTCGGCAGCAAATACCTAAATGCCTAAATTCTGTTTTTTTTTTAACATTTTAGCATAAGTAAACCCTTAACTGTGTTTACTTTAACCACACATCGCACAAAATAATTAAAAAGTCATATCAATTACATTTTAAATGGACAAATAAGTACAAAAAATCATTTGGAGAACGCGTCCTAAGTAGCAATTCTTAAAAGCTAACACCAGAAACAGTCATAAAATAAAACATTTTTAACGGTTATTAATACCCATTCACCTTCAAATGTATCTTATATTAAATTATTGCAAGCATTAATAAAGAAGGAAAACGAATTTTAAAAATGTAAGTCAAAACAGAATGTCCGCCAATGTAAGCATCATTTTAGTGAACGCAGCTTTGATTGCGCGAAAAATAAAAAATCGAACGCATCCCTTTTTAGTCTATGGAACAGCTGTAGAGAGAGAGCTGTAGACAAAGTGGCTGTGAAGAAAGTAGTTCGCCAAAAGAAATTAAAATAAGTGGTAAGTGTCTTTCAATTCATTATTTACAGAGCGTACATCAATAGGTCGTCAAATGGGGAACGCATTTTTCAATCAAAATATTACAATAATAGCTTTAAATAGTGTTGTATAACAAATGTTAACCTCAAATATTTTACATTAAGGAAGCGAGAATTGCTGTCAAATATGGCTGCCGTTTAAAAAAGGCCGGATTATTTGAAAATATCATTTGGTGAACGGTCATTTGGGGAACGTTCTCCGATTTGATGGACCGTTCTCTAAATGATGTTGTTGTTCCCCAAATGACTATTTAGTTACTTAGTGGTAGTTTCTACTACTAAGCTTTCAATTTTGTGTATGTTCTGCTTACAAAGTAATCAATAGGTATACTTATTTTATTCTTACAGCAATATGGAGTCTCACAAAGCTGAAAAAAATAAAAACCGTTCGAAAAAGCAAATTAAGAAAAACAGTACAGCTTACTTGCGCCAAAGAGTTAAAGCTAATGCCAGAAAAAGAGAATTTTTAGATAAGATGACAGAGGAAGAGAAGGAGATTAAAAGGGCTAAGGACAGAGAATACTATCAAAAAAAAAAACAAGAAAAGAAAGTGAAGAACATAGCTGAGATACTGAACAAGAAAAGCGAAAGCAAAGAAAAATGTGGAAAGAAGCTTCAAAAAAATACAGAGAAAAAAAGAAGGCATTATCTGGCATATTAGACAATACACCGCCACATTCCGATGATGATTTAGCTGCATCAGCTTCAGTGAGAAAAACAGTAGGAAGACAAATTGTGCTGAAGGATAGAGCCAAAGCATATGGTAAAATAAAACAAAAACTTAACTTTGGTAAGGCAATACAAATTGCTCCATATGGCTAAGAGTTTTTTGTCAAAAGAGAAAACCAGTACTATTCTCAAATCTGACGCTAAAATTCGTGAGGTTGTTTTGAATAAAGAAGTTCGCGAAAAAATCAAAGAGTTCTTCCAAAGATATGATGTCAGTAGGATGTGTCCAGCGAAGAGAGATTTCGTAAAGAAAAACGGGATTAAAAAACAAAAACGCCTCCTTTTATGTTCAGTTAAAGCACTGACGTCAAAATTCGCTAACGAAACTGGAATTAATTTGTCTTATGCGACATTGTTAAGAGCAAAGCCGTTTTGGGTGGTAGCTCCAAAATTAAGAGACAGAGAAACTTGTTTATGTGTAAAACATGAAAATTTAGAGTTTAAACTACACAAATTAAAAACATTACAACAGGTTAATCACGGGAGTATAGAGAAAACTATCGAGGATTATAGTTGCAACGTAATGTCTTACGACTGTATGAATGGTGTGTGTGAGAAATGCAAAAATCCAACACTTGAGCCAGGTGATGATACAGCTTCTGTGACATATTATCAATGGAAGTCTGTTATTGAAGAAAAAACTGTAAAATGCCAGAAGAAGACTTTCAAGATAACAAAAAAGGTTGCTCTTTCAAGTACAGTAAAAGAATTAAAATTGGCTTTTATTGAAGATATTCCAGTTATGAAAAAACATCTGTATGGTATTTATATTTACAATAAACTGAAAAAAAGAGCTGAAAGAAAATTTAACTGAAGAAGAGGTAATGATACAAATAGATTGTGTGTCATCAATGAAAAGACTAAAAAAGTGATTTAATTTAGTTAAGATTAAGTTTTTGTTAAGCATAAACCTTGTAGCAAATAAATAAATAACAATAACTTCCTTTAATTTGGCTTATTATTCAATTTAATTGTGAATTTAACCTTCATTGTCTGCATATCGTCATTTGGGGAACACACGCATCATTTGATGAACGCCCTCATCATTTCGGGGAACACCATTAAAATCAAAGAAATGCCAGTATAACATAAGATATTGTGGAATAAAGCCTTATAATATTAGAAACCGGCGGCATCCCTATAGCTACCGCAGTTCTATTTATATGCAAGTGAGCGATATTCACTTATTTAGTTAATTTAAGAACTTGAAAATAGTCATATAGCTTCATTTACAGAGACATTGTCCTTAAAAACGTTTTAATTCCAAATTTTGTCAAAGTTTTTTAATTTCGTACTATTGGCTACATATCTCCGCTATCGTAAAGGGTAACAATGAAATAAATAATTATTTTTTAAATTTAATTATAAACCTCCGAATAACGTTCCCCGAATGATTAATTTTAGTGATAGCACACTTAAAAATTGAAATTTCAAGAAAAGTATTTAATTCTATGCTCTGCCAAGGTAAATATAGTTTAAACACAAGTTTAGTTATGATTTAGAGTAATTATCAATATATTTAGCTTCTACTCATAGCATCATAATACAGAATTCAGAATTTCCCACCTTGGTGATTTTGAGCCAGTTAACCACCATAGTACCCAAGAGCATAACTTAACCCACGTAGACAACAACCTTAATACACGATCTATGGCTGCTGGTAGATTCAATGTACCCAGAGTCACCAATTACTTTGGTGACAGAACATTAAACAAAAGAATACCATACTTATTGAACAGTCTACCGGCGGACTTAAGAAGTGAAACAAACGCTAATAGATTTAAAAGTAAACTAAAATTATATTATTTAGAAATATCCTAAGTTTTTTACAATTGAAATCTAATTATTGTTTAATTTTTAGGTATGTTTATGTTGACATGTCTAGAGACTCTTCGCTCCCACAGTCTAACCATTACAACGGTTTTATGGGGCTTATTTTATAATTTAGTTACCCTCTTTTTTAATGATAAATAAATAAATAAATAATAATAATAAATAAGATTGCATGTCTAACGATGCAGGACAAAGTCTGCAAAGGCCTTCTGAAGAAATAAATCAATTCAGCTTTGAGTTGACCTTCCTCTACAGATAATGATGATGCATGATTCAGTCATCGTGTAGCTCAAATCCCAATTCAGGGAGCTCGACGTGCAAAAGCAATACCCCTCCGTGACTCGGAAAGCACGTTAAGCCGTTGGTCCCGACTGTCATTTGAAGATCTTTGACAGTACGAGTACTTAGTTAGTACCCGAAACTCAGACAAACAGTCTAGATAAGCTTAGGGGTATCGCGTTACCCAATTTCTGTGCTGTGGCGGTCATATAAGAATTTGCTCCATGAAAAACACTGGTATTCCGCTGCGTTCGGTTAGCCTGGAAAGGTGAGGATGTATGAGTACACAGAAAACCATGTTAAGAAGAAAATCAATTCCCAGCATCCACTGTACCTCAATGTAGGCGGGAACAGGTAATCTTACTCCATAAAGTCCTAGACAGAGACACGGGAATCGCACCGTCGATGTCGGCGCATGCTCCGTGCAATAGATCATTGTTTAGCGTCATTACCTACGGGTGTGGGGCCACCCAGCGCGTGCTCATGCCCGCTTTATAGCTTATAAGTGGTGCAGGATTATGGTAGTAGGTGGTATAGTCTAGGATTAGGTAATGGATTAGAGATAGGATTGGATAAAGAGTAACTTAGATCAATCTTGACTAAGTTACTTGGACAATTCATAACAAGTTCATTTCTCGTCACAGAAACTACCCAGGACGGGATCCACGGGCATAAAGAAGGACTTCTATTAGATCAGTATTATTTTTTTATTTATTTTGGAACACTTACAGCTAAAACAAAATATACTAAGGAATTGACAACACTATTATAATATCTACGGTGGTGAAACTTTCATACACAGGCTTCATTACTTATACAAGCAATACTAATCAAAAATTATCCTGAAAAACTCCTAGACACAGACAAACTTGTTGTGAAAGAATTACTTAAGTATTAAATAAAAATAAATATTTCACAACTTTTCACACAACGATATTTAGTCCTAAGTTAAGCTTGAGAGCTTGTGTAATGGGTACTAAACAGATGATAAACATACTTATATATTTCTAAATACATACATATTGTAGATAAATTACACCCAGACACAGAACAAATGATCGTGCTCATCACACAAACATTTGTCCTGGGTGGGAATCGAACCCACAACCTCCGGCATAGCAGTCAGGATCACTAACTACTAGATCAACAGGCCAGTCAAAAATTGAAGTCATGATATACACCTTATTATAGCTTCTGCTTACACACACAGTGATTAATTATAGATAGGTAACCAATACACAATTACCCCGTTTAAACGATACGCAAATTCAATCACTCAATAAAAAAAAAACATACAAGTGCAACGCTATTTATAATAAAAATGGCAGTTTGTACTACATTCATTATCATAATGACCGTGTATTTTGATTATGTGACATCAATTTTCGCGAGCTCTTATCCGATGAAACTAAATTATGGTTAAAAAATTAATTCTTTTGCGGTGAAGGTATCTACAACATCGTTGCGGCGGATGATATGATATTTTGTCGATGCTTTTTAAAGACATAACGAGGTAGGTACTTATGGTATTAGCATTATCATCCATCTATCAAATTATTTAAGGCCGAAGCAGCATGTCTTGTCTCATTCCCTTTTTCTTATAATTACCTACTCAACATTGATCCGGCACGAAGGACCAATTTTGAGTGCCAAGCCAAGGTGTGTTACTGGTGGTCTTGACTAATAAAACTCCGAAAAGAGATTGTTTAAGTTCCGATATATTATTTAAGTACATAGTTATAAGTTGACCGTGTGCGCACGCTAAAGGGTCGGCGAGCTAGAGAGGTGGCCACCGCGACCCCACCACGTCGATGCCGCGGTGGGGCATACGATGGCGTTGGTGGCCCGATGTGACGTCAGGAACACTGATTTATTTGGGGGTCAGCGCAGCATTACCTTTTTGAAATCCAACCTCGAAATAATTAGCAGTAGTTTCTGAATATCTTCTGGATCATCACAATTTCTGTACCTAGTAAGGGCAAGTACCGATAGACCAACTAATGATTTCCAACATAAATTTAAGTCCTGGATTCATACCTATTTTTTGCGTGTGAAAATACTCAGTGATTTCATTTGTCCTGGATGGATAATGCCGCTATAGGTAAGTATCTATCAGACGCTTAAGTACTGACGAAAATCACACAGAAGCCGTCTTGCCAGGATATTTTGAAATTTTTCTACCTTTGACCGTTGGCATAGTTCGGCCCTAAGTAGCCTAAGTGTAACCTAATCTAATTGTCTATTATTGGCTTGCCTCCTATTACATGAGATTTAAACATAACTGGCGAAATGTGGATGTACATTTAAATGTAAATGTGTAATTTAGACGTGACGTCACATAACGTGTACCTAATCAAGGTTTTTTTTTCTGTAAAGCCTACCGCTTAACAGAACCGCTGTTTAAGTAGAAGCTATAAAACTAATGTATTTAACAAAACGGTTTTATGTAATACAACGAGTTAATTCTAACAGCAACTTTTTAATTAAGTAGTTAGGTTGTAGGTACCCGAAGAAAAGGTTTAGATGGCATTACAGGAATTACGGAATAAATTCTGTTAATATTATGCAATTTCTAACGTTTCATTGTGTAGGAAGCGCGGGTTGCGGTACTTAATCGACGGTTGTAACTTGTAGACCTTTATCTGACCCGACGTTGTGCGGAGATACAATAGAATAAAAGACCAGCCTATACTGGACTCGTGACCACTGACGTGTGGTCTATCATACCTACTCTTTATTACCTTAACCCATCAGCGTTTTAAAACATTATCGTCACCTGGGGCCACTAGTTATCGTCATTGAACTTATTTATGAAGGCATATAAGGAATACAATGCTGTTTTTAAACTTCAAAGTCATCAAATCGTGGACAAAGCGTTTTATTATCACCTATAAAAGTCAACTTGAGACAAAAAGTCTTACAAGACTAAAAGAGTATCTATAAGTGCTAAACAAAGGAATAAAGCAGCCGACCTATGTAGGTACCGACTAACTATCAAACTAGCGGATTTGGGCATTAAATGAAACATGATTCGTCATACTATAAGAATAAAACAGTATACGTTTTACACAGAGCAACTGTAAAAGTATGAAGTGTTTCGGAAAGTTGTGGGATAAATAGCGGAATCTGTATTTCATAGAAACACAGTCATCTACTAGATTAACTAAGAAGTATCGTGTTATCCACTGGGCTGTTAAGGTCATCTGACCTTATCAGCCCAGTATATTATATTGTGCTGAAGCTAAGTAGCTTCAGCACAATATAATATCCTATTGGTTCATTACGAGACATCTCCTCTCGTCTCCGCTTTGGTAGAGTCTCGCCCTTAGGCTGAGGCAGTTGACATTTGACAAATTATGCTTAATTCTCATGTAATAGGGGACGAGCCTATTAGTTACCTACCACCAGAAAGTTGATATGAAAGAGTTAAATGATACTGTCCGAAACGGGAATCAATCTCAAGACCTCACTTTCTACCACTGGATCAACAATGCAGTAAAAATAATTGTATATTGTAACGTAAAAAGTGCCCCTCTTTTTACTTTAGAATTTAGGTACCTCTCCTTAATAGCTAAATTTCTTTATGTTTTGGTCTTACTAGCTATTTCGACATGCTAATGAATAGTAACAAGGAATTACTGAGGTACACTTTGACAAACACCACGTCTTTCTTATTGATTTCTGCGAAAAGCAACCAAACCATTGGTTAATCTAATTAAGACCCCCACCTACGCTGCAAAGCGATCTAATGCAATCGTCACGTATCTGTCTATACCTGATTGCGTCACCAGGTTCGGTAATGATCGGCAATCATCGGGCCACGACGTCACCTTTCGCACGGCCGCGATCATTGGGGCCAATTCTTTTGTTTGATAAGTGTGTATAATGTTGGAGCGGTCACGTTGTGGTGCTATCAATCATTTGGACATGTTGACGAGTGCAACGATGGGCTGTGGAATCGCTAAGCTTTGCGGTGTTGCCAGGATAATTCCTGAAAGTTCTCCTGGGAGAACGGTAGGTTTTAAGTTGTAGTGCAACAGGTAAATATCTACTCTCATGACCGTACCTAGGGTAGCTGCCCTACCCCTTTTGGTAGAACACATAATTCTCAATAAAAGTCTTCAAAAAATAAAGTAGACTTTAAACATTGTGGAGTCCTAATTAGACAAAAGTTCCGAATGTGCTTACAGAACATTCGGCTGATGCATCAGCCGGAATCCGTTTATCTAAATGCAGCTGAATACCAGTCTGTTTAACCCCCGAAGCAAAAAGAGGTGTGTTATAAGTTTCACCGCTATGTGTGTGTGTCTGTCTGTCTGTGGCACCGTAGCGCCCAAACGGGTAAACCGATTAAGATGCGGTTTTTTATTTGAAAGCAGGGTTTTTTGCGATGGTTCTTAGACATAATTCATCAAAATCGGTTCAGCCGTTTCAAGGTTATCAGCTCTTTTGTGTTTGCTACCGTTGCTATTTTAGACGTTTATGGGTATTAACTTTACTTAAAAACATATGTGTCTTAAAATTTCAAACACCCATTTGTGTAATATTAGTAATCAACATTATAGTGTATTTGGTCTGATGCAGCCAGGATATCTAGCAGACTAATACACTCTTGGGAAAATAACAGCAGATATGTCGTGTTTGGATTCATTTTAACCAGCATTTGATTCTGCACACAATGCACTGATGGCAACAGGATGAGCTGATGCTGCAGCCAGGCTATCCAGCTCACCAGTAGGTAGACTCTTGACAAAAGAATAGCAGATATGTCGTGTTTGGATTCATTTTTACCAGCATTTGTTTCTACACACAAAGCACTGATGGCAACAGGATAAGCTGATGCTGCAGCCAGGCTATCCAGCACACCAGTAGGTAGACTCTTGACAAAATAATAGCAGATATTTCGTGTTTGGATTCGTTTTAACCAGCATTTGACACTACATACAATGCACTGAAAAAATCTCATAACTGTATACCTACTCTATTAAACAAAATTAATGGGTTTAAAAATTTTAAAATAAAAATTTAATCAAAAATTTAAAAAACCCCCACCGCAAAAAAGTAAAACATTCAAAAAGTTAAAAATAACACTTTAGCCATGAAATTTTATGTAACGTCGGGGTACCGTTAAAATAAGTACCTACCTACATACCTAAAAGTACTAGGAACATTCCTTACTTAAGCGGTACCCCGACGTGAAGTAAAATTTCATGGCTAAAGTGTTATTTTTAACTTTTTGAATGTTTTACTTTTTCATGAAGCAACTGCTTGTCTGACCTCCGCAACCTAGTTACTGGGTAACACAATTCCCCTTGGTTAAACTGGTTGACGGCCGGACGTCAGCCGGAAACCAACGGCAAGCATAACGTGCTGTCTGAGGTAGGTACGTAGAAGTCTTCATATGTATAATTGATTGTCGATAAAGTTGATGTTGCTTCCAAGACAATATGCCAATATATAAGTAGTATTTGTCTTGTCTAGCTCGTCTCTTATCATTGATCGTGACTTTTTCCGCATACATTTTTCACTTGAACATCCCTTGCAACCCCTTAGTTTTGGAAATAAAATATGGTCTATGCTATGACATTCACAAATAATGTGGCTTTCTATTAGTAAAATTATTTTCAAAATTGGTTCTGTAGTTCCAGAGTCTAGTCACAAACTCACAAACTTTACCTTTTAATAATATTAGAAAACGTTTTCGCCTGACCGCCATCATATCTTAGACACATCTCGAAAAATGATCCGCAATGGTCACCCTAATGATTATGTATTAGAATAGATGATGGACATCGCACAAGTTAACTTTATGGGCGTTTACCGTCTGACTCATCATATACATAATGCGCTGGCACCTATTTACTAAGACTTTCAAACTGAGATCATCATCTTCATCCTCCATCAGCTCTTATCCTAATTTCTGTGGATTTCTATTTCTTTTTTTTTTCTTTCTACAACGTGTTTTTTTTTTATATCCCATAACTCTAGGGTATGATTGAGACCAAATCAAAGAATCAACTGGGATATGAATTATGTTTCAATCATCCTTTTTTTTTTCTATCATACAAAATAATTCGACAAAGTCACGATGATTAATGTAAAACACCCTTACGTGAAAGAAAAGTGACGTTAGAAAGAAGATTCGTCGACTGGTGACAATTTTTGAATTATTTAGGTAATAAAAATAATACTTAATAATAATATTCCACGACTATTCACACAACGCCATCTAGTCCCAAGCTAAGCAGAGCTTGTGTTACGGGTACTAAACAAATGATAATTTAATTATGATTGATGATATCTCCGAAACTATGCATTTTTGGACCATCTATTCTAGGATTTCTAGGAGTTTTAGTATTATTTTTACCTACAGAATATAACCCTAAAGTTATGGGATATAAAAAAAACACCTTGTATATCTATGATTTTTTCTTTTCTTCTTTAGTACCGAGTTCTCGCAGCATGTCTTCTGCTTCAATACATTTCTATTTACCGTCAGCAAACTAGTTTTAAGAGCATTAAAATGCTTACTTGTAAATATGTCTTGGTTACTTGTAAAATGTTGATGCAGAAAAGCTATTAACTGTTACATTTTAATTAGTTTTAATAACTTATAATGTTGGTCGAACTATTATTGGCGAGTGTATGTACCTATAATTCCGATGCTTTATTACTATTATTGTTACGTAATGCTGTATACAGAAGCTGTTGATTTGCCTTTAATAAATAAATAAATAACTAATCAAAAAATAAATAAATTACTAATCAAAATGTTTACCTACCTTGAGTGTTAGGTATACCTGAGATACAGCGGACATACATATAGGTACCTCACTCGGAAGACTTTTGTCACCTGTCTGTCTGTCATATCACCAAAGCTGGCGCTGCATTTGAAAGATGTAGAAAACGAATTTTATCCGTACCAATTATTTTTGAGACAAAAGATAGCCGTCTCCAGGGTATAATTTACCTCCTTGCCTAATTTCATGATCCGTTAAGCCGTTTAGTCGTGAAAAGCTGACAAACAAACAAAGTTACTTTCTCATTTAAAATATTATAGTATATAATATTTAATGCAGGATGGTTTACCCGACCTCTTTGGATCCCAGGAACCACCATTGATTCGCGGAACACCGGTAAAGAACCATTGATCGAAGCATTAATTTTCCAACTGAGATTAATAACGGCTTAAATGGGTGGTGCTTAAATTAATCCATCATCAGGCTTACCTTGTCCGATCCATGTTAGAGTCGGTTTCCAGTAACTGGATGCAGCTGAATACCGGTAGGTACCTGTTTTACATGCCCATCTGACCTTAACAACCCAGTGACGTCAGGTTAGGTAACACCAAAGACATTCATTACCCATAGACCGGACATCACGAACAAAACTTTCGTCCGAAAAAGTGTGTCCTGCTGGATACAAGTCTATGAGTTTTTTGTAGTACGCTCCGCTGCCGCTCCAATATTCATATATTGATGGCGTTACTGAGACATGGGATCAAAGTTTTTCTATGACATTTCCTTGATATGCCCGCTCTATAGTATTTTAAATCTCTTTGGGTAACACCAAAGAGATTTAAGAGTATTTGAAGTCTTTGGGTAACACGAACTTACCTACTTATGACAATTTGCAGTGTGCATTTGTATGTAGGTACTACCTACCAACTATGATAACGCTGACTAAACTGTGATCAGTAACTAACTATAATTATACAGACAGTAAATTAGATTGGAAAGCACATACAGAAGACTTAAACAAAAAAATTTGCAATTCGACATATGCACTGTTTAAATTAGCCCCGATGCTAAACATTGACGCGCTGCTTACTGCATATCACGGCTTAGTATCATCTAATCTGAGATATGGATTAATTTTTTGGGGAAATTCTACGAACAAGGATGTAATTTTTAAATCCCAGAAGAGGTGTCTAAGAACTATGTTTGGATTACGAGTCACTGACAGTTGCAAACCATTGTTTAAAAAACATAATATATTAACCCTTCCATCTATGTACATTTTTGAGACTATTTTGTTTGTCAAAATGAACCCAAACCTATTTCCCTTAGTATCTGACAAAGTAATTAGAAATAGACGCGACAATAGCAAACTTTGCATACCACGATCTCGAACGGCATTGCTGCGTAAGAGTGTATTTTGTATGGCACCAATTCTTTATAATAAATTACCAAAATATTGGAGGGAGGACACAAAAGAAAAATTAAAAGAAAGAAAGAAAGAAAGAAAATACGTTTATTGGCAACAGCTGGATACACGCACAGTAAAAACGCAATAACACAAAAAAAAAGAGACAAAAAAAAAATGCAAAAAAAAAACTAAAAACGCAAAAAAAAACTAAAAACGAATGAATGAATAACGAATATATGAATATGAATAAAAAACGTGATTAAAAACGCTTTTGATAGAGAAAGCTTGTTACAGCACTAACGAATTTTTGACTGATAAACTAACTTAACCCTGACTTTTAGGAAATATTTGATTTTATTAATAATATTATTTATTACAATTATGAATTATGTACCTAAACCTTGACTTGTACGAAATATTTGGATTATTTGACTATGATTATAATGTATGTAACAATTATAACTTTTGACTTTAAGCATTTCAAAATTGTTTCTGGCCCTTAATGATTGTTCATTTCATTTTTTAGTACCTATTGTTTGTTAAGGAAATGACATAATTATGTTCTTTCTCAATTAATATTTTGTACGCCATTAAGGCAAAACATGACAGCGATTCAACAAAACTGTATGTAACATCTTGCATGTATGTGTATACTCATTGTTTTTAGCAAAATAAACATTCTTGTATCTTGTATCTTGTATCTTGTATAATAATAATAAGAATAATAATAAGATTTTATTTCACAAAAAAAGTACTTTTCCGCGGCTAAGTTAATCAGTATTTAGTAAGTACCTACTTACCTACTTACCTACGTTAGGTACCTAACCGAATAACGTAGGAGCTTACCTACTAGTATAAATATCGTTTCGGTACGTCTGAAAGGTGTTATTGAAATAATTGAAAACCTCTGACGGGGTCATTATACCTACATGAACAACTTTTACAGAGCACACAAAAAAAACTGAACATTTAGCCGAATTAAGTATGCAGGCTTAATTATGTGGCTCATTATGACCGTTATAAAAACTCCACGAGGTTTCCATTTATTTCATTGAAACCTTGTATTTACCTTTACAACTATCATGATAATGAACTTCATTGCAGCGCCATCTAGCGAGAGACACTGTAGGTAAAACAATCAGAAGTACCATATTAAAATTTAATTAATCGTTTTAGGAGTCTGACAGTAAAACATCTAGAGCAGACAGCCATATTTAGATATACTCTACAATGTGTAGACTCTAGGTAAATTTCCAATCATACCAATAATTATATCTCTTGCCAACCTATGGATGGATCCTAACTCCAGTAACCCTCACATGGGATTCGAAAAGGGTTAATTTTTTTACCTAGATACCTACCTGTGATTTAATCAAGTATAAAGATATTAAGAAACAAAAATGCTGGGTTCTTCCTAACTATGGAAGAACCCAGCGTGACGTGTGTCTCTATAAAGTCAAAACTACCGTCAATAAACCAACATTTCAACTTCACCTTCGTTACGTACTTCATCATAAAATAAATCCTAGATTTTACTGAGAGCCTTTTTAGTTTTTCTGAATAACGTATAAATAAAATTGTCTACTAAAAACTCTACTTTTATACTTCGATACTTATAATATTCCAGTCTTTAAGCACAGTCTCTAGTTCCAGTAGCAATCTCAGCTAAAAACTAATTCTCGTTGAAAACAATCACAGGCTAACGTTCCGCTACTTAGACAAGAATAAAATTACTGTGGAAGCCATATAACATATTGAAGTACCCGCGGTGTACACGACGGCGGTTGCGCGGCGCTTCCAATTAGAAAACTTAATGAAATTGCACCAAAAACGACCTTTAAGTAAACATACATTCCAGGTTTTATATAGCAACCTTAAGACGCATTGTTGGACTACCACACAGCCTTATGGCAGACAGAGAAAGAAACTGTCGCTCTCCCTTTCTCGGGCGGAGCCTGGTGCGGTGTGGCCCACGTAGTTAGTCCACTCTATGTGGGGTCCCGATCATAATTTATTAACCGGGCCCCACAAATACCAACTCGAAATACACCGGAGAAATGGCGATATGAATTATTATTAACCTTTTTTTTTCATCTTACACGCTTTATAACGGTGTAAATTCATGCTAATTAAGATATCAGAATCTTCTATTATTCATGTTGATGAGTGATCTCATTTTTTTTTTAATTTACACACAGGTAATAAATTCGACTTTCACCTATTAAGTTTGTGTTATTACGGAGCATTTTCAGAATTTGTTTTTGTTTCGGCTACAAATTTTATTGCGTTATCGTGATATTTTAATGTTTTCAACGTAACGTTGTTTGTATGTGAAAGCGTTTTATGTGTACGAGTACTTAAGAGGCGTGTCAAAGTGCACTGCACTCGCCGAATAGATTAAGAGTTCACGGTGTATTTCGAATTGGACGTTGCCTACGTTTGATAAAGAGGTAGGTACCTACAACTAGTAAATGACTCTATTGAACTCACGTCTAGATTCGATTTATTTGATTTTTTATATCGGATTAGTGCAGTGCCATATTTGTGCTTAAAGATTAAGATTAAGATTAAAGATACCGGGCTGGTATCCGCAACTCCACGTCTAAGCGCGTATTTTGCGTATGGGCTATAACCTACCACGCGGGCCCAGTGCGAATTGGTAGATGTCACATGTCTTCGAACTTTTTGGTTCTAGGACATGCCGGTTTCCTCACGATGTTTTCCTTCACCGTTTTGGAGAGCAGTGGTGATGAAATAAATTACACAAAGTAATGCGCCTGCCTGGGTTTGAACCCACGATTTACTGTTCGTAAGTCGGGGCAGCCACCACTGGGCCACCGCTGCTCTCTATTTGTGCTTATATAATTATAATCTACTTAGATAAAAAAAATACATTTCTAAAAGTAGTTTGTTAGACGATCGGAACCCCTTTTTATTTTCGCATGTTCGTCTGAGCTTCTGTAAAGCAGCGATAGCCTTGTGGTGTGACCGGCGGATTGCCAAATCATAGGTCTCGAGTTCAAACCCAAGGCACGCACCTCTGACTTTTCGGATTCATGTGCGGATTGTATAATTATCACTTGCTTCAAAAACGGTGAAGGAAAACATCGTGAGGAAACCGGCATGCCTGAGAGATATTTCTCGACGGCATGTGATGCCAAGTCAGAGGCCCATGGGCGGCATTAAAACTCTGACACCAGGTTAGTTACTAACCACACGATAAGAAAGAAGAACCAATCACCCTAAGGCTACAATCGTTTTCACCCGATACGTCCGAACTCATCAGAGCCACTTACAGTTTACTATTGATACGCACGTTGTGTTCAAAGGATTTTGTTATGTGAGTCCGATGGTACAGACGCCAGCACATCAACCTACCCAAGTGTAAGAATTTCCTAATTGAACATGAACCTTATTCTGTTTACAATAAAGTTGAAAACTATAAAAGAAATAATTTGACAATTTGGGGTAGATTGATGTGCTGCATCTGTACCCCACCTACCTACCTAGCAGTAAAGTTTTGGATAGATGGTGCCTGCTGACCGGTGTCACTTATAGCCAGGTAGTACTAAAAAAATAAAATTATATATTCAAGTGTAAAGTAAAGATTATGATTTACATTAATTCCATTGGATGAAAATTTAAATCTAACCGTTATGTAGATTTGCCTGAACTAGGTTTATGAAAAATCTGTGTTTCAGGCCGTCAATTAAATCACATATTTTAATCAAGTCGAATACAACAATAATTTAATTAGAGGCTAAATTATAAACAAGACAATGTTTCCAATGACATAAAGAGTAATTATTTGGGTATACAATTATGAAATAAGATTATGTTAAAATAAATTAAAAATTAAAGTAGATAAAGACTATTATTATATTAGATAAGAGACTTAAAACTAGAGTAGGTAGATGGAAACTTTATTTTACAATTTCAAGTAGGTAGTTTTTCCGTGTCCGAATAATTGAGTGTTGTCAAATATTCCTGAACCATTATATTACACCTATTTTTACTTAGACTATAAACCTTTAGTGATCTGTTAATCTGGTTATAGGTACAAGTAAGGTCCTAAAAAGAAATAAAAACGACGAGCAAAAGCATGATTAGTCCTAGAATTAGCACAAACCAAATCTTTTCTTCTCCTATCTGAGAGTAGGTACTGGGATAAAATAAAGTTCAGTGTGTTGAAATAAGACAACATTCAAAACAAACAGTTGACGCATTGATAGCACCTTATTCTGTATGTAGCTGGTACGTAGGCTATCTATAGGTATGGACGAAAAGTAGCCACTTTTTAAACAGCTCTTAGGGCGCGTTCTAGGCCTCGCCACTCATGGACAAGTTTGTGGGTTCAAATCCGTGCAAGTACCAATGTGACTTTTTTCAACTTATTTGTACATTTTTATCTTACTTAGGTAGGTGGAGTTAATATACTAAAATCGCCAAGCTGCCTTGAGCAAGCTTGGTGATCAATGCTTTATCTCTCTGTAAGGGAAGAGGCCCTTGCCTTACAGTGGGAACGTAACAAAATGACCGGATACAATGTACCAATTCTACAAAATGAAACCACTACTGCCACCTAGCGTTGAATAGAAACATTAAAAGTGAACGTTGCAAATACTTCATCTATTAAACACTAGGTGGCAGTGCTGAGCTATGTTGCTCGCTATTTAGTAAAAGGTTTTCTTAAATAATCAATTAAATGCCAGTGTCACTATCACAATAAAATGGAATTTACACCAATCGACGTTTCCTTTATCACCCACCACAAACTAACGGACCGGACATAGACAATATTGACAGCTCAGAAACAGCTGTCTCGCTCGACAATAAAAAGTTTGAACTGTCAATGTCAATACTGTCAGTTAATCCAAGAAAGAATATTGTTTATCTTGTTCCTATTTCATTTCTAAATCAATAAAATATTAAACTCATCATGAATAATCCATTAATAGAGAAAATTATAACTGCAAATAACCTACCAAGTCCTCAATTTACTTATGAAAATCCGGTGCTCGATAGAAACGTAGCGAAAGCACTTTCAAAAAGCTTCGTAAAAATTCTCAATATGTCTCAAACAAACTCAAAAGTAAACAACAACTTGCGTCTGTCCATATTAGAAAATGTAAGAAAAATGTGCCAAGTTGAACCAGAAAAACACATTAAAGTGGATGAAAACTTGACTACTTTATTATTGGAGTTTTATGAACAAATAATTAAAGAGTCTAGACCAGCAAAAACTGAATCAACAGAGAGAAGATTGGATGCTTTCTTGATTCGAAATTTAAAAGATATGAACCTTAGTAGCAGTCACAGAGCACCAATGAATCCAGAAGTAATGCAAGCTTTAATAAATTTAAATCAAAATGGAATGTACCTTGATTTAGTGTTGGAAGATGTCATTCATTGGAAAAGTACGGAAACCAAGAATATACAGATATTAAATGACTTATGGGCAAATGATAGTCTTAGTACAATATCTCAGACAACTGAAGATATTTCTATAAAATTAAAACCAGAAATTGAAAAATGCATTTTGGAAATATGTCATAACATATTGAATGAAGTGGATCCTAACATTGAGGGCATATTTATAACAGATACATGCCTTAAGAAGTTATATAAAAAAGCGTCTAATTCAGCCAATTGTTTTCAAATATGCTGCAGTGTACTTAACTATTTATTCATAATGACTAATTTTAATATGAACTTGCAAACATTTATACAAATATTTGTAGAGCATGTAAAAGACAGTTGTTCTTGCAATGGATTTTCACTGTTGTATCCAACACACCTTAGTCACATAATTGTCCTATTAGACATAGATGTAGAAAAATTACCTTCACCATTACAAAACGGTTTTGTAGATTCCACTTATAAGTATTTGTCCAAGTTAAAGGAAAAATGTAATAATGATTTTATAATGTTATTGTCTCACTTTCCTCAATGGTTTCATATTTACTTTCTGTGACATGAATATTTAGAACAAAGAAAAAAATAATTTTTAAAAGCTTTATTTTATGAAGTTTCATTACAAAAATGTTTCTTAACCTTTTGAACGCCAGAGTATAAACGTATCACCGTACCCTGGACGCCAGGCCACTTTTTCTGTCAAATGACCTTCATAAAAATTAAAACACAAAAGTGATGATTAAATTGTTTATTTCATAATATGGTGCGACGTGTATTTTGTCATATATTTGTGACGTTGGCGTTCAGGGTAAGATTTCGTTTGTCACATATATGTGACAATGGCGTTCAAAAGGTTAAAGTACTAAAAAGATTCAAAAACACTCTATAAAAAAAAGGATCATCATGCTACCTTATTCAAATTCGTGATAGGCAGCATTTATTGCCAGCACATCTAGCTACCCCAAAAGTTATTCAACCTTAATACAAATAGAATAAAGTTCACATTTAATTGAGAAAATTAGACAGTTTGGCGTGTGCTTGACGTGCTGGCTGTACAAAAACAAAAATTAAAAAAGTTACCTCCTTCCTAGCCACACAAGCTTTCACACAATCCATCTGTTGTTTCTTTGGTCCTCCTCTTTGGTTAAGCTAACCACATTCAAACTTTTTCGAACAACATGATCACAATAATTGGTTGTCATGGTATAAGATGTGATGTGATTAGCTTCAGATCACAACCAATTTTCATACAACTTCTTGGTCAACAGGCACCACTTTTAAAGTTCCTCATACATACTCATTTCTTATTCTATCCACTCAGCTGCATTCAGCTCAAAAACAATAACACAAACACAATTTTTAATTTGTTATGGTGAACTTAGTCAACCATAACAGCACAGCCTAATTTGGCCCTAACTTAAATTACTTTAACAAAATATTAATAATTAAAAACAAATAGGAACTGAATCAGCATTCAGAATTCAAAATCATGGTTCCTTCGCAGATAACAAATCAAATGTACCTTTTTTTTTAAGCGGCAGACAGGTAAAAAATTATATAAATAAAAAAAGAAATAAGTTATGCACTTGCTTGAATCATAAATGTACTTATTTTTCTAATTATTATTTTTTCCAAAAGCATAATGCAGGAGTTTTGTATACACATCCTCACTCTTGGTATTAAATTTGACTGTCACACTACATATGCCAGTCTTGGCAATCTGTTTCATCTTGTGTGAAAGGGACGATTTGTGTGCAAAAATTTGTTCCAAATACGGTATTGTTTGGTTACAAAAGCCACAATGAAAGTAATTCCGTCGTATCTGCAACAATTTCAATGTAAAGTTAGTATTGGATTCAGCTCTTGATGTTGACAGAAAGTTTATGTCCCCTAAATAGGTACTAATATTTTTACATGTATTTTCATCAATTCACAAATCTTGAAATTTAAAAGTATTTGGAATATAATATCCTATCTCCTTATTCTATACATATACCCATTTTTTTTTCAATTTGTTTGGGCTAATCTCAGAAACAATTAAGAATAGCTGATGTTATAAGGAGTAACTTATGTTACGAATTAAGATTTAAAATGTGTAGTCCTATGGAAAAATATAATACATCATGTAGGTACCTAAGCAGTTAAATTCCGCGCGAATGTATTTTACAAAACAAATAGTTAGATAATATTGTTATAAAATAAAGTCAACTTACTTCTCTGATAAATTGCCCCTCTTCCTCAAATAACATAACAAATTTAGCTGCAAGAAACTTTTTCTTATGCTTCAGAGAGCTACAATGTTCACGCTCTTGTCCTTGCGGGAATAACTCGTTGCATGCATAGCATTTTGTTTTCTTAAAATGTGGATCCTCAATTTGACAAATAAGAAAAAAACTAAATATATCAATGCTCAAGTAGTCCAAAACATAAAACTCATGATCTTCAAATAAATATTCCAGCCTGCATTGTAAAATACTTTTTGTTCTAATTTCTTTAGTGTTGTGTTTCTTCGGACTTATAACACCTTGCAGCTCCAAATTGCCTTGATGAGTAGCTCCTTGAATGTGTTGTTTAAAAACATTCATATGGGCAGACAAATATCGATCACATACCATACACCACCCTTTGCTGCCATTAAAATTTAATTTAATAGAATTTTCTTTGCCATACTTTGCCAGTTCCGATCTTTGTTTGCCATGATCTATAATTTTACAGTACACTATTTCTTTTTCCAAAGATTCTGTGATGTTAGGTATGGGATCATGTTCGCTATCCAGGTCAAGTTTCATCCCTCCATCATAATGAATACTAATATGTTCTAACATATTTCTGAAAGTGACTTCTGTAAGCGATTTACATTTTTTACAGGTAGCAGTATTGTTTTTTAAGTCTACCAAGAAAAATTGTTGCAAAGCGGCAATCCGTTTATCAAGTTTCTCTTCCACCTTAGCTTCATCTTTTGTTGGTTTATCAATATTCTTATTGGTTCTATTCAGGGAATTGACAACTTTTCTGCTATTTAAGCAGTGATATTTATTATTGTTGATCTGAAATAAATATAATATTAAGCTAGAGGATATCAAACAAGAAAATAAATAGTAACTAAGATAGGGAGATAGTGCTTTCTGGCCATGTCATTTATTTCACTTGCTGATAATCTCTGCCTCCTTAAGGACTCTCAAGACAAGTTTGTTGAAGCAGGGACTACCCAGGGGCGGATCCAACCCACAAAAAAGGTTGTGGTCATGGCCACTGAAAAATCGCCCAAGTCAGGCTACGGATGTATTGCATTTCTTTTAAAGAGACTTATACAATGTATGATTTTTTTTAGACTGATGTAGATATCTTATAAGTATATACTGAACAATATTATATGGGGTGGAACAATCAGCGGAATAAATAAATAATTTTACAAATCTAAATAGCAAGTAATATTATATTTGAGGATAATGGAATTAGAAGTATTAAATATTACATACCTTTCTGAAATAACCATTATCTTTACATATCATTTCAGATTTAACCATGTTAACTATATGTTCTTTTAGCCCCACATGTAATTTAATATCTGTCACCTCCGTGTCGCAAATGAGACATTTCTGTTCTAAAATAGAATGCCATTGGGCCATTTCAATCTTCATTTTATTTATGATAATAAAACCTGATTCGAATTGGCCAATAATTTTTGTTTCTGTTTTCGGATTGTTTTCCATAGCTTTATGCGGGTCATTGTTGATGTGTTCGGTAATAGCACCAGCAGCAACATCGGAGAGTACGAAGTTACATACTTCGCAATAAAAGTATTTGTCGACCTTAAACAAATAAATAATATAACATCAGCAGCGGAATCGAATGGAGTAGAAAACTTGGTTTAAACAAATCACATATTATTATTGTTCCTACCTTGTAAATGCAGTCTTTTCTGAATTTTGGAAAGTACGCCTGATTTTTTAATCTCTTCCTGTGGTTTTCCCAACGAATATGTTTTTCAACCATTGGGATCCCTGTGAACTGTTCATCACATAGAAAGCAATAGTAGAGTACACTATCACATAGTATGAAGTTTTTATAGTATTTATCCATCTTTAAGCTAAAAAATTCAAAGACTGGTTTTTTTTTTTCAAGTTTTTTTTCATGAATGATTGAACTCAAATTAAAACCGTTATTCTAATAAGTTGAATCCTTGCCTTCACAAACCGTGAATTAAAAACTTATTCACTGCAGTTGTTGGTATCTCGAAATAAAAAATAAGTACAAGACAATGTTTCTTTCCCTACCCTCAATCTATGAATAAAATTGTCAATCAATAATCTAATCAATAATCACAGAGTACATTAAACTATATGTCATTAATGAAAGACAATTTATTTAATGTCCCTGGCTGACTGTGTTGCCATCTTATAAATGGCGAATCTGCCATAATCTGCCACACTTGGCGCCAAAAAGGACAAAAATATGCCTTCATGCAAAGGGGATAAAATCCTAACGAATTCAATGAAATTTCGTCAATTAACAATAATATTTAACAATTTTCTAATGCACTATATTACTTACTCTACATATTCCACGGACAAAATTTAGAAGCTAAATCTGCCAAAATAGCAGAAATCTGCCAAAAAGGCAGAAATCTGCCACAAATGGTCACACTGATCGCTGATTATAGAGAGCTAGGGGATTCGCTAGCGTCACGCGTCACCCGCAAAATTCAAACTGCTGATTTGTCTAGAATTAATGCGTTACGTCTTCATGCAGAAGGCCTTGGGGTGAAATTCATTTTTTAGCGTTCATTGACACAGATAATAAGTGATGTCTGGGTAGTATTGGATTTATAGTGAGCTACGGGGCAGACCTTCGATCAATAATAGTACTAGATACAAGATCAGGAACAAAAATACCTCGCAAAAGTGTCCACGTTTAGACACGCATAAACAATTGCATTTCTTACTACGAATATAGAAAAATGTTTTATAATATTATCAAGTTCAGTTAATATAAACCTTGACACTCAAGCATAAAGTTTAATTACAATTGCAAAATATTTATGCCTAAGTCCTTCTGTCGTCGGAGAAAAGTAAAAGGAATAAATTTGAAATGTGACTTAAAAATAAAAGCCATTTTTATAATAAGTACAAAAATATTTTTTCTAAAATGAAACTTAAGGCCTAAAAATAAGGTTAAAAACGTTTTGTTCACAATTACGTCTTTACTCTATTTTGGAACTAGACGTAGTTCTTGGTATGACATTTCAATGCTCAGAACACAGTAAGAATTGAGACGTAGAGTTGCAGAATAATCATTTATATTTCTTATGCGAGCGAAGGTTTGTTTTATAATGGTAGCAAATAATTACATTTTGACCCATTTTAAAAAAGTAGTAGGCCTAAATTAGTACAATAGTTATTTTATTAAGACATTGCTATTAATTGTCTGCGGGTTGGCTCATTATAATCAAATCAAATCAAATCAACCCACAAAAAAAATAATGTGTCTACTTTTGCATGCGATTTAGAAGTTTTCACATTAATATTATAAAGGCAAAAGTTTCTGAGTGTGAGTGTGAGAGTGTGTGTTTGTATGTTTGTTACTTCTTCACGCTCAAACGGCTGAACAGATTTGGATGAAATTTAGTATGTAAGTAACTTATATCCTGGATTAACACATAGGCTAAGGCTACTTTTAACTACTTCTGGTTTACGCGGGTTAAACCACGGGGAGCAGATTGAATGAAATCAAATTATTTTAACCGACTTCTAAAAAAGGAGGAGGTTATCAATTCGGTTGTATTATTTTTTTAGGTTTTGCTCAGTACTCCGTCATTTAAAGACGATTTTCAAAATTCTTTTTTATTTGATGGGGTATATAAAGAGATTGGTCCCATTTGTATAAAAACTCATATCTAATGAGGGGCCCTTGAGGAATTTAGGGAACTCTTCAAAAAATATAGGTACACACGTACCGATTTTTACATTTTTAGTAACAAATCAAGCATTTTCATTTAGAAAGTAACATTTTGTGAAAAAAAAACTGTTGAAAAAGACAGGCGACGGAACTCTTCAAGACATAACAGCAAATTGTTCGCGTTTGCTACTGTTACAGTAAGATGTCTATGCAGAGTTCTTATATTTGCATAACATAACATTACGCCTGGCTATTTTATTAATGATACTAAGCGTAAAGTCAAACTCCATCATAAATGGACAGTTTCACGATGTGATCTTTTATACGCGGAATTTAGTGCTCTGCGACGGGACCTTACGGGAGTAAGTCAAGGACCAGTGTTAGGGCCGCTTCTATTTCTGATCGCGATCAATGACCTCATTTCCAAGGTTAAGTTTGCCAAATGCCTGCTATATGCAGACGACCTTAAGCTGGTCGCACAAATCCGAACTGAGGAGGACTGCAAACTCCTACAAAGAGACATCGACGCCATTCATGTGTGGAGCATTGCGAACAAACTACTGTTCAATACAAGCAAGTGCTTTGTTACATAACCTATGGTAGAGGGTTGCGGCCAATTCGTTAAAACTACAATTTGGGTGGCCACGCTATTACCCGTGTTGTCACCATAAAGGATTTGGGAGTGACTTTTGACCGGTGTTTGACTTTTCGAGACCACGTCTCTACACTTGCGAAGGAATCTTTTAGGCGCTTAGGATTTGTCTTACGTAATGCTCGAGACTTTCGCAATCCTAATGTTTTTAGGCTGTTGTACGCGGCTTTGGTACGAAGCAAGCTGGAGTCAAGTGCTTGTGTTTGGCACCCCTATAACGCGACCCAAACACTGATGCTGGAAAAGGTACAAAAAACATTCCTTAGATGCCTCTTCCAAAAGATATACTACTTTTTTCCCTACATGTATCCTACCTAAACTATCTTTTAGGGACGTTAGGCTTTAACTCGCTGGAGGTGAGAAGAGGTTTTGATCAACTCACTATAGCCTGCAAAACCCTACGGGGATGTATTGACTGTCCTGAACTCCATGGTCTTTTCTGTCGACTATTTGTGCCCGACAAATACATAGGCCACCGTCAGAGCCGTTGGCACAACCTGTTTGCGCAACTACCAGCCAAAACCGTAGCCAGAGCGGAATCCCCAATTTGTCGTAGTCTAAAGGTGCTGACTTTTGGCTGCCAACCCTGATTGTGATGTGTTTGCGGATGAATGGATTAAACTAATGCGTGTATGCCTGGTGTTCTGTGAGAGTAAGTATGCCAGGGAGTCTTCTGTTCCATGATAGTTTTATTTATTTTTGAATTTCTTTTTATAACTTTTTTTTTTAGGAATTGTATTTGTCTCTATGTTACTTAGTGTAATTGGTGTTGTACCGTATTAAGTAACTATAAATAAATAAATAAATAAAAAGGGCCCGGCAGAGATGTACATATTAATGTTTAGATAGAACTTCTTTAGCAATATTGTTAAGCGATTTCAATGATTCTTTGAAGTTTTGAAAGACTTTCTTGACACACGAAGAAACTAAAAATGGCGAAACAAAAACTTTTTTACAAATAATAAACCTTCTTAAAAAAACACCGCCAGGTGAAAAATAACTCCAGTTTCGAAAGTCATTAACCGAATTAACCAACAAATTTTTAAGTATTAGTAACAAATTATTAAAATGATTACAATACAAATCTACTCCATGCATCTGCTGTTTAGTTAAACAAAAGTTTGTGCAAATGTTGGCGAGCATTGGTCAAACATTTGTAGCGGTGGTTTAAAATCGGTAATTTTGTTAAAAAAATGATATTATTTGTTAAATTATAGCTTAAAATATAACTTATTCTTCATGTCCTTACTGAAAGTAAAAACTCCAGCCGAATAATTACGTTTTCGGGGATTATTTTTGCAACTGTTGAATACACACTGCGGCATTGTGGGACGTGTTTACATTTGGCCGTGTTTCAAGCAAACAAAACAAAATACCAACCCCGGTTTCTATTGAGCTTATATTTACCGAGACAGATTTTTGACGCCGACCCGACATCTAGTGCTATTATTGATCGAAGGGGCAGACAAAGCTAGGTATTTTCTTTAGCCGCGATGCTGGAGTGGAGGCTCATCCAGGAATCACGCATGGACAAGATTCTGCACTTTCCTACCATGAAACTCACTCAGATCAGTTAAGGATTAACAAACATAAGAGTTCACTGGCAGGGAGGCGGCTGGCCTGGAAAATATAAAGCTTTGGATTTATTTTTATTAAACTACATAAAAAAAAACCTAAATACAGCAACAGCATATTATACGAACAAAAAACCAGAGCTAGAGCAATAGCATTATTCATCGATATTTTAGTGTAATCGAAAGCTCGTTTGGAGCGTTTATCTACATCAATTAAATTATACTAACAAGGGCAGGCGCTGGATGCGAGCCACTTCCAACCGGTCTTATTGGAGATCTATAGGTGAAGCCTATGTCCAGCAGTGGACTTCCTATGGCTGAAATGATGATGAAGGGCACAATGAAAATCAAGGGCTGGATTTTTTGCACACGCTCTAAGAAAGTTGAAATCAGCCGAGCGAACGATCAAAGTCGCTAGAACACAAGAAAGTATTGAAAGCCATATCAGTTGATATCAGCTAGCAGCGAGTAGCTCATAGAGGAAAGTTAAGCTTAGGCTATATTTTATTACCAAAACTATTTAATCCTCTCCCCCCCTGGTATCAGTGTATGGTAGTTTGAAGGGAAAGTTAGTATGAAATCCACATGCGAAGATTGCGAAGTGCCAGCTAAAAGGACCACATTTAATTAAAAAACTTTAAAAAGTCCTCAGTCATTACTTTTTGTTGAAAATGTGCGTAATACGAAGCGTAACTGTCAATGACCCTTCAAAAAGCATTCCATCCACTCGATGTCGATGACAGTGCACAGTTTAAGTAAAAACACTGTTATATCTCTTTTGTAGTCGTCTAGTTTTGTATGCTGTTATCTCACTCATATTTATCTCGGGACAACTTTAGGACCAGCGTTGTGGTATACTGGACTTGTCTTGTGGTGAATGTGGTGCCTTTCGCGTTTCGCGGTTCGAGTGTGGGTTCGAGCTTGTGTGTGTTTTCGAGGGATTCATTTTGTTTTACTACGGAAGAATCAATGAATATATTTCGACCTAAATAATCAGATCTGTTTTGTGTACTCGTATTGTAATGAAAAACGAATATTCAACATTTATTTCGTCAAGTATGTAAGAAAACAGGCTCAAACATACTGTAGTGGACATCTTTCTGCAAACCATTTTATTGAAAATGAGCAAGCGACGCCGTGCATCTTCCGGTGCTTCTCGTGGTGCTGACTTAGATGACAGTGATGATGGCATCGAGCTGAGTAACCCAGGGCCTCCGCCATCGGCTCGGAAAAGAAAGAAGTTGGATCCAGTGAGTTAAGATTTTTTTGTTTTATTTTTGAAGACGCAATACACCGCGTCGTCGCCGGCATAAACATAACTGCATACCTTTATTTTTATTTTATTTGAGGTTCATCTCGCGTATCGTGTTCTTGAAGAGGACGTGAATAGCTTAACCGGGCGTTTCTCTATAGATGACTTAAACAAAAGTTTAAGACCTCCAGCTAGTATAACTGCATACCAACCTACTGCCTGCTTATATAGTATTATAAAGCATACTTATTACGCTATTGATGTGTTCAATTGTTATGATCATAGATTTATCAAGGAAGTCTTCTATTTTTTTTTATAGTTAATTTTTTTTTAACATTTAAGATTTTTTTTTTAATTTCTTTCATGACCCCATGGTCCCCATGGTATCCATATACAAAGTCCTTCAGTCGGAATAATAGAGATTACCTACATGTTTTTCTAAATATTTTTTGTAAATTTTTGGGGTGGTCTTGATTCCAGACTTTGCCCTGCATTATTAGACTTGCATAATACCTAAATAAATAATCAAATGGCCTAAATAAATAATACAATCTTAAGTCTGGACTTTAAAAGAGACCATGACCCTGAGTTTCTCTACGCATTTCTTCTCAAGGATCAGTAACTTTGGAAATGACATTTAATGAATCAAAAATTGACATGTAAAAGTATTTAGGAAGATCTACTTACCGAAATAAATATGATTTCATTTCCTAACAGGGGGAAATCTGCCAGCAGCTGTATGACACAATCAGGTCATACAAGAAAGAAGATGGCACGTTACTGTGTGACGCATTCATTAGGGCTCCGAAAAGGCGGCAGGAGCCACAGTACTACGAAGTTGTGTCACAGCCTATTGATTTGTTGAGAGTAAGTATAATTGTGCAATAAATATTGTCAAATTAAAAATATTATGGAATTAACCCTTTAATCACCTAAGTCAGATACTATTTCGGCCCATTCTTGCCTTCATTCTCTTTAACTGTTCGCACAATGAATGTGTTTTTCCATAGTGTTTAGTACGTATAGTTGGGATATCTGCCATGTACCGGTGGCGCAGTGCTGTACGTCTGGTGGTCCGATGATGGAAAGGTCTTGGTGGAATTAAATTGTGCAATTCCGATGCATGGTTATGTATTTTACTGCAACTTTTTTAACCCTCTGCGACTGACGTGACTCAATTTTTACAATTCTACTGGCGTGGTAGTACACGAGACACCATCATCATCAACAGTAAATATATTTATAGAATTAAATGATGTAGTTTTTTTATTTATATTTATTAGATCTTTAGCCTATTTTTTATGATAAATGAACTCTAAATTTAAAAAACTATTTGTATTTTCAAAATTAAACAGTGTTTATTGACTTCCCTCAAATCAGTCTATGAATCTCTCCTTAAACATTGATGACACTGAAAAAATTACAAAATCAACTTTTTTTATGTTAAACATTAGACATTTAAAAAATTAACAATTAAAATAATCGGTCTTGAAAACATGAAGTATATTCATTGGTGGAAATTAAAATTAGACCGTTTTCAAATCACAGCTTTTCTTGACAATTTTATATAGTGGCAGTGGAGCACAGAAGGCAAATTTGCTTCGAACAATCAAAGGAACAATATTTGGTTTTTGGGTGTTCCGTTTCTGGCTCGAAAGTCGGATCTTCATCTTCATCTCCAATAGGTATTGCTAAACTCATGTTCACTTTCCTCTTCCAGCCACTCTTTTATTTGATCTTCGTGATCTACAAAAGTTTCAGCCTTCTCTTAAGTGTAGAAGAAGTGCCTGGCCTAGGGTTGTTACTTGAGTCAGCCATCTAAAAAACAAGATGTTTTTTTGTAAATTATGTAGGTAAAATTATCTATCCACCAAAATTTCGTCCGCGTCCGCGTCCTATCTTACTCAGTGATAATATAGCATTCTATTAGTGAAAGAATTCGTATCCTCTTTATAAAAATTGTATAGAAGCATGTATAAATTATGTGAATAAATTCAAATTCTAAAATAACGCGAATGAATACAAAAAATACCTTATTATGATAGCTAAATTTATTTACTGATGTGGTTGCTTAGGAGACACTATGAAACTATAAACATTTTACGGAGGTGGTAGTATACTAGACACTTACCTTAACACTGATGTGGTAGTCTCGTGGACACCTTCCTCTCGCTAGCAAATGTACGCTCGTTATGACCGTCCCCCGCACATTGACCGACGCGTGAGCTCACTACAGTAAGGTACTGAGAGCGGCGGCATTCAAATTTGAAAATCAACGGTAATAAACTGAATTTAATAATTCGCGGTGTCTGTTGGACTACCACGTCAGCCGCAGACGGTTAAGTTCATGGGCCTCCTCATTCTTTTAATTTTTCTGTGGAACGCCTTGTTGAGAAATCCTAATCTATTACACACTTTTATTCTTTATAGGTACAACAGAAGCTTAAAACAGACACATATGAAGACATTGAAGAATTGACTGCGGACATTGAGCTCCTGGTGAACAATGCTAAGGCATTCTACAAGCCGGAAGCTGCTGAGTACAGAGATGCGGTTGATCTTTGGAAGCTCTACATGCACACAAAACATGCTTTGGAAAACGGTGAGAGGGACTTCAATATTATTAGAGAAAGATTGAGAGTGTCTATAACTTAACAAAAAATGCATATTTTCATTACCTTCAACAATAGGCACTTTGACAGAATATGAATATCAAAATATAATTAGTACATCAGTAAGATTATAAAAAAAACTAGCGGACGTCACGTAGTTTCACCCGCGTAATTCCCGTTCCCGTGGGAATACGGGGATAAAAGTAGCCTATGTCATCCGGGAATAGTGTAGCTTTCCACCAGTGCAATAATTTTTAAAATTAGTTCATGAGTTCCGAAGATTACCCCCTACTTACAAACTTACAAACGAACAAACTTTTACCTCTTTATAATATTATTATAGATGAGAGAAAAGTATTTTCTTCTTTTTAAAATTGATGGAAAACTTCAAAAAATCTAAAATTCTAAAACATTGTAATATACTTTACTTAAAAAAACAGTTTATTTTTAAAAAGTGATAAGGGTGTTCCCTCCAACTTTTAGGTAGTTTATTAAAAATGATAGGAGCCATACAGAAAATGCTTTTGCGCATGAGGTCTGTTCTCGCAGTATGAGAGTATATCCTGCTGTTGTCGCGCCTATTACGTGGGACTACTTCGTCCAATCGTTTAAATTGATCTGAATTTGTTTTAACGAAAAGAGCTACCTGTAAAATAAATAAAATATTTTTTGGAAGGTGAAGACATCAAGATGCCAAAGCTGTCTCGTACCGGTTCATCAAGCCGAAGATCTGATGTGGCTGAGGACCTGTCAGAAACATCAACCAATAACGAAGAGGATAATGTGTTTGAAGAGTTATTTAGTGCTGTAAGTTACCAATAATGTACCTGAAACAATCTTATTTCTAAAATAATTTAAATATTTATGGCTATAGCAAAGCAAAAGTAGAGTTTTGTTTTTGACCAGTTTATATTATGTATATTATGTTTATCTGTTCCATAATTCCTAAACTATGTGGCATATGACCACATCCATCCTATTATCTATGTACTAAATTACGTGTAACTTACTTATATAATGGAAAATAATAAATTTGTACTAGCAAACAATATCAGTATATTTTTACGAATATTTTTTATATTAAAGTTTCTTAGATACACTTTGTATATATGACGATAAGATATGTCTAGTCTATTTCTGATGTACGGCGGCGAACACTTTATGACAATGGCAAGAGAGAAGAGAAAAAAGTTGTCGATTCTTCAGTCGCAAAGAGTCTACAATATTGAGCATGATTCGGCAGAAATGTTTCTACCCGATTCTTCCTTCGACATAGCCCGTTTCGAAGGTAATCATGGTATGCGTGCCTCATTACTTATCTCTTGTAAATGTTGCCATTCTCGTCTTCTCTCAGGTTATGACAGCAAATAGCGATGGCCGGTCTCTCTACCCAGCCTTCCAATTCCTGCCATCTAAACGCCGCTACCCAGAGTATTTCAACGTCATCGATTCTCCTATAGACTTGAAGACTATAGCCCAGAAGATCCAGGGTGAAGAGTACACCAGCTTGTCGGAACTGGAGAAAGATCTTCTGCTGATGGTCAGAAATGCTTGCCATTTCAATGAGCCTGGCAGTCAGATTTATAAAGATGCCAAAACTTTGAAGAAGGTTGGTGTGCTAGTATTATTTAGACTGATGGTCATTTGTTTTGCACAATTAATATTAGTTGGCACCAGTTTTTGTTTTGTTTTGTCAGACAAACTATGATTAGTAAGCAGCATATTGCCAGCTTATTGATAATTTTTTTTTTGTTTTTTTTCATGTACGTATTTGCTTTATCACTCTCTAGTTTAAAATCATTTATTTGGTATTTTCGTAACATAATATCACGCCTGAATTAACCATAAGGTTAGGCAGATATTATCATTAACTGGGCACTCAATAATGCTCTATACAACCCGGAGACCATGCTCAGCAGTCGTCTCTATGACTATTGCACCGATTAGGCCTATTTGTACACACAGCAGAATGCTGTATTAGCTTTAGCCAAACACTTCACTTCGGCACTTCACACACAAGTCTACAGTTAGCACATACAATTAGCTGCACTACACACCACACAACACATTTCTGTCGCATCATACGTAATCAGCATTTGGCGTAGACGACCATTGATGGTGAAGTTTATACAACAGGTCATACAAATGCGCAAACAGGACATCGACCAGCACGGCCGAAGTGGGCCGGCGAAGACCTCCGAACGGATCCGAAGTAAGCGGACGTCGCGTGTTGGACCTGTACCTAATAGTAAGGCGCTGGCCATCATGGAACCGCCTGGTTCGGACAACGAACCTGATGTTAAGGTAATTTATTTATTTACTTCGGACAAGACAGCAACATGATCTAATTTGTTAGTAACTCACTACTACATCACTAGTGTTAGTAATAAATAAGGGCCAGCATGTTCCCTCGGACCGCTATAGCCAGTGCCCTACGTTCTCTTTCTATATCTGCGTTATCTTTAAGGACGTCGGTAAGTATATGTAATACTTAAATAAAATAATAATGATGAATAAGTAGTAATCTAGTAATTTATGTTTAACTGTCTGCTTGCCGTAGTGGCTAAAGGATTGGCTGCTGCGCTGCATGTTGGAGGTTTGATTCTCGTTCGGAACAAATATTTGTATTCTCCACAGGTAGTTGTCTGGGCCTGTCTGTACAGCTTGGCAAAAAAGAGTAGAAAATAATGGAGGCGCCACTGTGCTCTTCGTATGGCAACCCGTGGCAACCGCATAGCGTACCAACCTAGTCTTGATACTTAGCTGTATTTTAGACAAATTAATCTAATTATGTATTATTTTTTTAAATCAGTAATTAATTGAACAAAGACGTGTTCTCGACACGCAACTGATTACTTACCTAAAAATAACAAATTGGGTAAATACTCCTGAGTTCACAACATTGTTTAGGAATTATAAAAAAGAAAACATTACATTACCATAATTTCTATATTTTATTCTAGTAAATCTTCCTCTACATATTCTACCCCGAACACGTGTCGTAGGCCGCAAACTCATCTGAGTCATGTTCGGGTTCAGAGGTGATGCTGCTATCATCTTCTAGATTTATTACTAATCGTTCCATTTCCTCGTTCACAGTATTTTTTTTCCAGTAATCCTTATCTATTTTTATTACATGATAGCACGAGTTCTTCCAATCCTCCTCGGTAATAGCTTGGGATGCAGGTTCAGCTGCTTCCTGTAAAGACGAAATATTTCATTTATCCCTAACAATATTAAAAGTAAAACATTTTTAACACATACTGTTAATAAGCCGGATGTAGAAAATACCCTATTGTTTATATCCTTCCAGCACGATTTTGCTTAGAACGATAACAGATTTCCCTGAATTAAATAATAGATTTAGACTATGGCACGACAATTTCTTTTACATTTCTAATGCAAACGCTAGAACCAATAATTCTCTCCCTTGATATCGCACTTAAAGTATAATTTACGTAGAAATTGAATTTTCATTCAGTTAAAAGTCAAGTCACCAAAGTATCAATTTATCTCAGCGCGCTATACCAGAGATATGCAGAAAAAATGTAAACATAACCTATGTGCTCGACATTTATTGTTTCAAATTTCTAGTAATTCCATAAGCAAGCAAATTAATATAGCTTTGTATTCATCAATTAACACTTGATTTACCTAAAATCAACAAAACAAACTCTTACTTACCTGTCTTATCAGCGGTTCTTTGGTAAACATTGTGAAATTCAGAAAGAATAGTTTGGGCCTCATGTTCCGCCAGACATCGTTTGTACAACTTATAAATAACCTCCCTGCCAGCACTCCGAATGGTTTTATTCATTATTCTTCACTTTTTACGTTTATAAATCAACGTTTGGTGGTCGAAATTAAAATTTTACGAAATCGTGAACTTTGTTTACTATGAAATGTCATTATTTTGGAAATGTTGCCAACAGTCAAAAATTTAGTTCCGTTTCTACACTTTTTTGCCAAGCTGTAAGTTTAAACGCTCATAAACGCACCCACAATGTGTTAAACATTGATAGTGTGGGGCAAAGCAATTTTTTTTTTTTTGTATTAATATTAATATTATTCTATTCGTAGCATTCCGAGGACAGTGCAGGCGAAAGTGACGAAGAGAAGCATGAAAATGAGGGTTCACCGCAATGGAAACTATTGGAAACCATCAGGAACTATTTTGGACCAAATGGTAATAATTGTTCTAGTATTTTCTATCACTCGCTAAACTCAGTAAACACAGAAGTTAGTATTAACGGCGCTAAAGGTTAACCAGGAGTCTGTTGTCCACTCCAATTTAAAGAATGGATGAAATACGTCACGCCTGCAATTCCTATAGGGAAAGGCAGAAGTAGTACACCTTGGGTGTTTGCCTCTGAGTTTATGTCCCTTGTACTGGTGCCACTGGGGGTGAGCCTGATGGTATTTGATGGCAATAAACTTGGCCCAGCATATATCTAGCTCAAACAAGCACAAATCTAGACTCTAGCTAAGCTGGTATGAAGACTCGTAGAGTCTGCCACATGACCTATTGAAAGTTTAGTGCCTGTTCATAGACAAACACAATAATATTTATATGTTTATAAGCTCAGCAACAATTGCGCTAGTAGTGTACTTATTTTGCTATTCTACTTGTAGAGTCTAGATACCCAGTTATGTACTTTTTCACTCTAAGAGTCTAGATTATAGAATCCGAACTGTTGCTGTGGTATTCTTAATAGAAAATCCAATAAAACTGCTCGACTTGGCGATCGGACTCAAGAGCTCACGCTCAGCTGCAGTTGGTCTATTGCTAAGCTTAAACCTTATACCCATCAACAGTAATTTTAGCCAGAACATAGTTAAAGAATGCATTTTTCTTGCAGGTCGTGTAGCTGAATCATTCTGGAAACTTCCATCTCGCCGAGCCTACCCTGATTACTACAAAGAGATCAAGAACCCAGTGTCTCTGACTCAGATCAAGAATAAAATCATTCGGGGCAGCTATGGAACAGTGTCCGAAGTAGCCGGAGACATGAACATTGTCTTTGAGAATGCAAAACAGTATAATGCACCTTCTTCAAGGTTGTATAAGGATGCTGTTAAATTGCAAAGGTTAGTAATTGTGCATTGTTTTTGAATTGTGAATGGGGTTCAAGTTTATAAAAAAAAATATAATAATACCAGCACGTTACTGTCCCACTGCATGGCAAATAAATAAAAATATTTGTCATCAAAGTACAGACGTCAGCACGTCAAGGTACCCCAATATGTCAAATTTCTTTGATTGTTTTTCAACTTTATGGCATACAGCTTAAGGTTCATATTCAATTGAGAAAATTTGACACATTGGGGTAACTTGATGCGCTGGCATCTGTACCATGGGAAGGTTTTAGTTAGTTAAATTATAAATAACAATATTACACTGATGTATAAAAACTATTGACACCATCTGCTCAATTCAGTAAAAGTCACCGAGAAAACTAAAGAGAAGTGAAATGTCACTGCCTTGCATTTATTAGTATGGAATGAGAGCTCTATTTGCCTTCCCTTCACCTACATTTTAACAGGGTTTTTACAGAAGAGCACTGCAGAAGTGAAAATAATAATGAAATTATAAATTAATCGGATTAGAAGCAAAATTACTATGAAAATTATAAATGTCATAATGTCCCATACAGATATGGAATGAGCATGGATCACTATCATGACATTAGTGGTTTAAATGATTTAAGTAGAAAATAAAAATGGGAGTCAGAGTAACATTAAAATGCACCAAATTAATACACAAAACCTTTATTTAATTAAATACAATCAATAGTAAATACTTATAGAATATTGTAAGACTGATTGTAGGTACTGTTGACTTTCTTTTACATGTACAGTAAGCATTCTTCGGTTTCTAGCTCTCTCACAATCTGCAAGATCACTGATTCACTGCAGAGTCTTGTCTTACTTTATGTAGCATAGTACAATATTGTTAGACTGGTTGTACTGTTGACTTTCTTTTACATGTACAGTAAGCGTTCTTCGGTTTCTAGCTCTCTCACAATCTGCAGGATCACTGCAGAGTCTTACTTTATGTAGCATAGGACAATATTGTAAGACTGATTGTAGGTACTGTTGACTTTCTTTTATATGAACAGTACCCGTTCTTCGGTTTCTAGTTGTTTCACAATTTGCAGGATTGCTGCAGAGTCTGACTATATGTGGCATAGTACAATATTTTATACAAATTGTACTGTTGACTTTCTTTTATATGAACAGTACCCATTCTTCGGTTTCTAGTTGTTTCACAATTTGCAGGATTGCTGCAGAGTCTGACTATATGTGGCATAGTACAATATTTTATACAAATTGTACTGTTGATTTTCTTTTATATGAACAGTACCCGTTCTTCGGTTTCTAGTTGTTTCACAATTTGCAGGATTGCTGCAGAGTCTGACTATATGTGGCATAGTACAATATTTTATACAAATTGTACTGTTGACTTTCTTTTATATGAACAGTACCCATTCTTCGGTTTCTAGTTGTTTCACAATTTGCAGGATTGCTGCAGAGTCTGACTATATGTGGCATAGTACAATATTTTATACAAATTGTACTGTTGACTTTCTTTTATATGAACAGTACCCGTTCTTCGGTTTCTAGTTGTTTCACAATTTGCAGGATTGCTGCAGAGTCTGACTATATGTGGCATAGTACAATATTTTATACAAATTGTACTGTTGACTTTCTTTTATATGAACAGTACCCGTTCTTCGGTTTCTAGTTGTTTCACAATTTGCAGGATTGCTGCAGAGTCTGACTATATGTGGCATAGTACAATATTTTATACAAATTGTACTGTTGACTTTCTTTTATATGAACAGTACCCGTTCTTCGGTTTCTAGTTGTTTCACAATTTGCAGGATTGCTGCAGAGTCTGACTATATGTGGCATAGTACAATATTTTATACAAATTGTACTGTTGACTTTCTTTTATATGAACAGTACCCATTCTTCGGTTTCTAGTTGTTTCACAATTTGCAGGATTGCTGCAGAGTCTGACTATATGTGGCATAGTACAATATTTTATACAAATTGTACTGTTGACTTTCTTTTATATGAACAGTACCCGTTCTTCGGTTTCTAGTTGTTTCACAATTTGCAGGATTCTATAGGATTTGCAGGAGTCTGACTATATGTGGCATAGTACAATATTTTATACAAATTGTACTGTTGACTTTCTTATACGTTTAAATTAAAACTGTTTTCACACACGATACTGTCCGCGTAAGTATTTTGTTGAATTTGTCGCACTTTTCACTAACAGCTTCACTGCGCAATCCACAACAAGAAGCATAGCCGGAGAGGTTTTTGAGTATAAGATAGACATTGTCAATATCTGAAACAATAAAAGATTTAACGTTAATATAATAAAATATTAATAATATTCGAGTTATAGTTAGTAAGATAAATGTTGAAAGAAGAGAAAAACCTACTGCATATTTTATCTAGTAGTTGACAGCACTACTTCACACTACATGTAAACTTCTCTATTTGAATCGAATTTTGTTCATAAATACATGGGTTTAAATTATTTGGTGTCGAACCTTAAATCTATATTAAAAAAAAAACAAATTGACTCCTCATAACGTCAACAGATTATACGTCAAAGCTGAAGGTTCTGCCAAAAGCGGTCCGGCGTTTAAGAAAAAAGCCGGAACAAACAGACCGACAAGAATTAAAATGATTTTAGTCAATATCTGTTATTTTGACATTACCAAAAGATACTTCAATTTTATTAATTTGTATGTAGAAAAACGTTATAAACGTCTTTACCTTGAGAAATCTGGTGGCTGGCCCACGTACAACGCACTCATTCAACATTTTAATTAGAACAATAATTACTTTGTGAAATTAACACTCGTATAAAGATAGGACACGTAGTAGCTATCCCTCTGGCAATCAAACGTAAACTAATTTAAAAAAACATATTTTCGCTTATTTTATAGGAGGCTAACGCTTAGGGTGGGAATGGTGTCCCCTTTTTTTCAACACGTTTCGCAGAACTAATGACGATAATGGAAAGCAGGTATCAACGTAAAACGATAATTAAACAATAGGCTTGTTAACAATAAGCTTACCTATCAGTTGGGTGATTAGGCATTTCTCGGTAGATGACTTTGTTTGTAATATTGAAAGGCTTACATACAGGTAGGGAACCCTAATTTCTAAACAATAGGATAGTTAGTTTATTGTTCTTAAAGTTTTAGGAAAGTTTAATGTTTATGGTATTCGTATGGCTTGCACAGACTGGTGTACGTGACGGATGAATATAAAAATTTATCCGATGAATTTAATTCTTAAGTAATTGGAATAAGGTATATTATAGTTTAGTTAAGCATTGACTTGACAGTTCGCTTCACTCAAACTTTCACTATTACTAAATCGACCGGCAGTACATAAACTTACGCCTCTTTTACATGGGGATAGGTAGAAACTATAGAACACCTGTAACATTTCTCAAATACTTCTTTTATAATTCTAACTAGCGGACGTCACGCGGCATCACCCGTATAGGTCCCGTAGCTGTGGGAATACAGGGATAAAAAACCTATGTCATCCAGGGATAGTATAGATTCCCAACGGTGCAAGAATTTCTCAAATAGATCCAGTAGTTTTTAAGTTTATTTATTACATACAAAAATACTAATCTTTCTTCTTTATATTAATTATAATAGCAGACGTCACGCGGTTTACCCGCGTAGTTCCCGTTCCCGTAGGAATGTAGGTATAAAAAGTAGCCTATGTGACCTGGGGAGTAGCTACCCAACGGTGACAGAATTTTTCAAAACGGTCCAGTAGTTTTTATACGAATTTGTTGTATAAGTACGAAGTATTGTAATTCTATTTTAAAAGAGTAAGTATGGAGTTCCTTGCACATTCGTCTCCATACGAAACTACCATTTGAAATGTACAACTAGAATCATTCTCTTAATTTATTTTATTTGTAAGTTAACGTTCGAAAGTGCCTGTTATGGATCTAATTGAAATAAACGAGTTGACTTTAACTTTTAAGTTTATTCATTACATCCAAAGATACATACTTTCCTCTTTATAACATTAAGTGTACATTTGTAATTCTTTTGACAGAATAATGCAGCAACGCGTTCAAGAGTTACTAGATATAGTTCAAAGCTCTTCGAGCGATGACGAAAGCCTCTCGTCAGTGAAGAACCAGGCACAAGTACAGACGCCAAGACCCAGAGGTAATGGTGGTGGTATGCATTTTTTTTTGTATCCCAGTTATTATCTTAAATCAATAAAAAACAAATTTTTACTTTAACAGATAGAAATATGAAAGTTACACACAACCAATAGGTACATCTGCTGTTTCCAACGGGCTATTTGTAAAAAATAATGGGACACATATTTTTTCTTTTTTCACGTAATCAAAAAATACGGCGATACGTCGAGTCAAAATGTCGCGTGACGACACTAGCTAGTACAGTTTATACTCGAAAATGACGTTACAAGCCCCCTTACTTCGACTTGAATGCGCTTAATCTAAGAAGTTTGTTGAAATTGAAAAATAAAAAAAATATGTTCGAATATTTTCTTGTAATCTAGATGACGGACTAATAACTAAAACTGTCAAATAGACCATTCATAGTTATCATACGAACTGTACCTAGGTAACCAATTAGTTTTTTTGCACATTCTTCTCCATATGAAACCTTTTGGAATGTGCAAGTAGAATCATTGTACTAATTCAAAAGTGTCTTTTATGGGTCTAATTGAAATAAATGATTTGAATTTGACTTTAAATCGAAGGTCGGTTCCATCATTAACATCCCTCGACCTTAGTTTTGATAAACATATAGCCTAGTATGACACTTTCGAAAAATGTAGCTTTCTATTGGTAAAAGAATTTTCAAAATCGGTTTAATTTAGTAAATCCAGAAATTACCTCATTCAACTTCACAAACCCACAAACTTTACCTCTTTATTATGTTAGTTTAGATTTAATCTAGATGGGCATTAATGATAGATACTCGTAAATACAAATTAATAAAATACATAAATACTTTTTTTTGGAAATTTGCGGGTAGTTTCTTGCCCATTCTTTACCATGCAAAACTACATTTTAAAAGGGGCAACAATAATAACTATTTCACTTCAGTTAACTTTTGCGTCTGATGTTCTTAAGTCCCTTTAAAAGGTCTAACTGAAATAAATGATTGAACTTTTAGTTTTTATTCAACTATCGCTAATTATTCTCAGGTCGTCCGCGTCTCAACCCAGTGCTAGCTGTAGCGCCTTCCCCTGTAAGCACTCCTAACAAAACCAACCTTCCGTTAAAGAAGAAGCTGCACTACATATCCAAACAGATGGTGGAGTTTACCTGCGCCGACGGAAGACAGCCCATGCTATTGTTCATGGAGAAACCGAGCAAGAAACTTTACTCAGAGTATTACAACGTCATTGATAAGCCCATAGATATGATCACCATTGAGGCTAATATTAAGGTATGTGGTAAATTTGAATATTGTATATACAACCACTTCGCACGCGACTTTGTAGGCGTTCCCTCAAAACTCTCATAGTTTTAAGAAAAATATAAAGACCATGAAAGAATGATTAAAATCGGTTCAGCAGTTTTTGAGTTTAATCACTACAAACAAGCAAATCTTTTCTCCTTATAATATTAGTATCGATTTTTAATTCTCGATATTTGAGCTGCAATATAAAAACTCACACTCGGTGAAAAATCTAACGGTTTACTTTTTAAGGTATTAGAAAATCATCGTAATATGAAATATGAATGTAACCATTACCTAGTATTCATTTCAAACTTGATGTTTCAATCCGTTCTTAAGAAAACATTGGGTTCTGTTTTTCCAATACCAAAAATAATCCATTTATTATATAAAGAAATATTTTAAAATTACCTGAAGCCATAAATGGTCTTAGCTTAATTCTTAGAAAGGTTTCGGGTATAAAGAATTCACTGTTACAATTTAAACTATAAAGATAACGTTAAGAAGAAAAAACCGAATGTTTCAAACAACGCCATCTTAAAAGTACCACATGCTCGAATATTAAAAAGCACGTGTTCTTTTTACAAACCTATCTTAATTTTCAGAACGATCGTTACAACTCTATAGATGAAATGGTATCAGATTTCCGCTTGATGTTCTCAAATTGCCGCCAATTCAACGAAGAAGGCTCCATGATTTATGAAGACGCGAATCTTCTAGAACGAGTGCTGAATGAGAAACTCAAAGAAGTTAATAATAGCAGTAGCGAGAGGAAAACTCCTATGAAGACGTTCAAGGCGGCGCCTAAGACCAGACAGCTGTCGCCTTTTGAACAGAAGTTGAGAACCCTGTACGATGCTATTAGGGACTATCGGATTCCTAAAGGTTAGTTCCTTATACAGAATGACTTTAAATAAATGCTACAAAATGAAATGGGAGCTTCAGTTACAGTAACATAGTAATTATGAACTGTTTTTTCTACAATCTAAATACTTAAATGTATATCCCCGTGTATCTTAAGTAAAAGAGTCTTGTTAAAAAAAAAACACCACCAACTGCATAAAATCGCGTTGGTAGTTTTGTTTCATTAATTATTTGTCACCGATTTCGTTTATGTGGGTGATTTATTTTTTTGTACCTATCCAGTTTTTTTTTTCATTATAAAATAGTCACTTTCAAACAAAAAAAGTATTTTCCAGTCGGTTAAAAAACTAAGCGATGAAGTAATCTTGATAATTTTTTAAATTTTTATAGAAATAATTTGACTACTATAGTAGATTATTAACCAAGGGCTGTATGACATCAATTGCATACGAGGTTTTTGGCGCCTGAGCGAAGCGAAGGCGCTAATTAACCCGAGTATGCAATTGATGCTTACGCCCGAGATAAATACTCTGCTTTACATATCGATTGTGAGGTAAGTAAACAACAAGACAGCAGGTTTCAATGAACATTTATTAAGAAGAAAAAAATGTGTATTTAATTAAAATTAATAGTAAAATTATTACAATTTGTAAGAGATATGGTCACGTTCTTTTTAGGTATATTTATAGTTTGAATATGAGTTTGTGATGATAAGACTTGAGTTTGAGTGACTTGAGGTTCTTGCATCGTAAATGGCGGCTTCGACAACTGTTTTTGCCCTTTCTTTAATAAAATCGGGCGTTAGATCTATGTCTTCGTCACTAGACATGTTTAAAACTTTTGAAAAAGAACTCAAACAAAAAAATTAATTATTTTCGCGATGCTTTCGCGCCTACTAGTAGACTGCCTTTTTTTTTTCACGCACGCAAGCGCGTCAAATCTTGCTGGCCAGTTTGATTTTTAAATCGATTCCATCTAACATACGATGTGGAAACAAATAGTTCCATATTTAAAATAAAATCTTTATAAAATAAATTGTCTAGATTCCGATTCGAGTAATTAATCGATACCGAGAAAAAAAAAATTAACTTTTTAAAAATATTCTTCGTGCAGTATGAGTATGACAGTTCTTTTTTCAAATTCCAAAACCTATGCTGTAATGATAGTCATACACCCCGGCATTCAGGGGTGTAAGGGTGTACTTACAGAGCAAGAGATATGTAAAATAAATAAATGTATGATAATTTTGTATAATTATTATAATTGAATATAAATAAATACTATAATAAATATAATATATGGTACATACAAGATATCAGTATAATAACTCTTGACGCGAGGCGTGCTGGTCATATTTTGGTTTGTCATTTATTCATGGCTGTTAAACGATTACTAAATCACCAACTATTGTTTCCACAGCAAATCGCCAACTCGCCCTAATCTTCATGAAGCTTCCAAGTAAAATCGAATACCCAGACTACTATGAGCTGATCAAAAATCCCATAGACATGGAGAAGATCGCCCATAAACTAAAGAACAACGTGTACGGTTCTGTCAACGAGCTCGCATCTGACTTCATACTGATGTTTGACAACGCTTGCAAGTACAACGAGCCTGATTCACAGATCTACAAGGATGCCTTGATTTTACATCGGGTTTGTTTGCAGACTAAACAGATGTTGAGGTAAGATTTTTTTTTATATTTTGGTTGGTTATGTCCAAGAGAATTTTAGGCGTTTAAGTCGTATTTTACTAAATATAAGACAAGTTTCGAATATAGCCTAGTGCAAAAATAGTAATCTCTCTCGAAAACTAACATTATCTTCTATTCGTCATCATTCTACATTTATTTAAACCATTGATCCGCTGCCATTTTAATATTTTTTCAGTCTCTGCGCACGATTAAAAAAGTATACTCAAAATTATTTTTTGTTTGCGAAACCTGAAAAGGGGTTGTTGACGTTGTTGTATTATTGAATTACTTTTACTATATGGAACGAATCCTTAAACGGTGAAAGAAAATTGCTGTTCCATTCATTTTGTCGATTTGTTTATTACCTTATAACTATAAAATACACAGAAGACGTTAACGCCCACGTTACTCAAATAAATGAAGCAGTAATTTTTTTATGGCAACTTCAAGAAATCACTCTTATTATCGGACGATCATAAGGTGTACAACAACCCCATTTTAGAGTTTAGTATATACTACAACACAGTTGTATAACATAATTGGATATATATTATGTATGTATATTTACACGCAACATTCTTGCCGGGTGAGCAGAGGATCAGGCCGTGTCAACATCAGGTGCGTCTGCTACATTCGAAATGCTACCTCACATTTTAAGTAGAGATGCAACTATAGATTCCAGTATTCAAAAACGCTGTTGATTTGGTCACTTGCAATAGTCAAGGAGGATTTTAAACCTCAAACGGTACATCTTTTGACGGCACGCACTGAATGAATATTAGTTTATTTATTTATATTTACTTAATACGGTACAACACTAATTACAGCAAGTAACATAGAGACAATTGTAATTGCAATTACGATAAAAACTAATTAAAAATATCTTAAAACTAACATGGAACAGTAGGCATCAAGGTACGCATAATTTTAAGTTACATCGGGTCTGGCTGTTTGTGTATGTAAGTTGACACTTTTGTAAAGATAAAGATAAAGATAAAGATAGTTTATTTGTCAAAACATGACTAAGCAGTACAAAAACTGGGTTGCAAAGCATGGTGGTTTAGATAAAAAACAAAAACGTCCTAACATGTTTTGTCTAAAATAGGCGTACAAATATATTTTTTTTTTTTAGTCTGACTTATTTTATTCAAGATATAAGTAGTTAAGTTAGATAATAAGTATAATAATATTACCTAATTATTAATAAGTAAATACAATTTTATTTTTTGAAAGATTATGTTACCACTAATTAAATTATCTATGATATTATTAGTGACTGTTTTGATTCTATGTATTATAATCTTAGACTATATACCTCTAGACGTAGCCCAATTTACAGTGTGAAGTGTGGAAGTGAGACGCATTAATACAAAGTTCGTAGGAAAATTGAGACAAAGCATCGTATCTTCTGTCCCTTACGGCGTGCCGTATTTTTGCATGGCTAACTTTTGAATGTTAGCCAAACAAAGTGCTGTCACTATCACGTATATTATTATGGTCGATTTAATTTAAGTTTTCGGATGGTTTTTGCAATTGTTGTAATAGTTTGAGTAATTTAATGAGAAATGGACTCCATAAACATAAACTCACCCATGACAGCGGAAAAAATCCTAGAGTGCCGTCCAAACCGTGCCGTCATTAGCGTACTTTCCAGTAGTGTTTTTTTTTTAAATCGTGTTTCTTATTATCTCTTTATTATTAGTTATTCTAGGTTTCCCCATAAAGACTTCCTTCACCGATATCAGTGAAGTTTAAGATCAACTTAGATAGAACATGTGATTTCTTTTCTCCTTCACTATCAAGTCCATCCAAAGGTTGACTGTGAATGATCGCTTTTAGCGATAAGGCCGCCCATTGTGCCCCTTAAAGTTATTATTTGTAAGTTAAGTTTACAATATTGTATTCTATATGAATTCGAAATGTGCTTGGCAATAAACCTCTAGCATGTATTAAAAAAAAACATTTTAATGCAGATGTATTTATTATAAAAAGATAAACATTACAAAAACCTTCATTATGGCAGGTGATTAAATTTATCATTCATCAGCTCCGCACTAAGTTGCAATTCTAGTAAACGTGCTTAAAAACGAAAAGATTGTTTGCAATTTGTTTTCAAAACACTAATTGGGTGTTAAACGTTATTTTTTTTATGAGTAGATCAAAGTAGAAGTACAAGGTGTTTGTTGAAACATTAATTCCCCGTTCCTGGAATTATAAAAATAGTAAAGGTAATGAAAAAAAAACAAAGTTTACAAATTGTCAAGCGCGCGGTAACTACTGTGATTGTTTAAATTAATCAATTACTGACTTAAGTTGACATTTCGAACGAATCGCCTTAAATCATTGCGAAGTTCAAAGAAAAAACGAATTTGTCATCTCTAAGTTCCTTCTTATCCCACACAGTCTGTCTCTGAGTTTTCTTAAGCTGCAAATCAGCATGAAATTCAATTTGGTTTAGTTCTAGAACAAGGGAATCTGCCAACCGCATCACTTGACTTGCGTTTAATTTTTGACATGTTGTTAATTTGGTTCCTGGTTTGGGTTTCATACAGGTTCAATAAACACCCTGTAATTATCATTTAATGTCTTGTCTGATTTTGAATGTCGCTTACGTCACCTGAAATTTTATTTGTTACCGAGTAAAACAGGGTGGATAGAAACTCAGGGGTGAATAGAAACTAAACTTTGAGAAGGATATTTACGTAAGTTAAAAGTTGTTTGTTAACACACCCGTGACATACTGCATTACAATAATTGAGATGAATAGTTTTGATACCTTGTTAGTATCAAACAACATTAAACTAGCCTAAAAATCCTCCTCAAAGTTTTGGTTTCTATTCACCCTTGAGTTTCTATCCACTGCGTTTTACGGTACTTCGGAAAGCATGATATTATTACCAACTAGACTTATTGTTTAGTTTTGTACAAGATGCGTACGCGTCCGTCAGCTGAACGCATACGTACGTACAAAACAAATCTGATGTTTACTGTGTTTTTTTTTTAAACCTAAAAGAGAATGCTTGAAATGGTCCCCGTCAGTGTAGATCGTATTAACAATAACAATAGCGTGAAGAACTTGAATTCTCAACCGTATGACTGATTTTTTGTCAATTTTTGTCTTGTATACGGTCTAGAAACAAAAACACATCGCTCAAGTAACTTCGATTGCATAAAACTTGATTATAACCTTTAAACTCAAACACAGAGTCTATAAAATTTAAACAAATATATTTTTGTGAAAAATGAAACGTAATTTCAAAGCAATACGGTTGAATATAAGACCAGGCCGTTTTGATGCATTCATCGAAAATCTAGTACTATTGATTGAAATTCTCTTTAGTGTTTATGCCGCGTCGTTCTAACTTCAATGAGTATTGTACTAAAAGAGTTGCTTAAAAGAGCGTGTTTATTGTTTAAGAATTAGGCCATTGTAAGTAGACTAGTCACAGAGGGTCATCTTCGTTAACGATAACGATGTTCAATAAATCCTAAATAAATAATAATTGCATGAGCTTTCAAAATTCTGAATTCCAAACATGCGTGATTTATCGTACTTCTGTACTCATATTATAAAAGGGAAATATTTCTTGGTAAAGAGTAACCTTAGAAACTGTTGGACGGATTTGTATTTTTTTTTCACCGTTGCTTCACAAGCTACTCTAACCCTAGGTGACATGGAGTCCTACTTTTTATCCCTGAACTCCCATGGGAACAGGATACTAGCAGGAACCGCATGAAGTCCGTTAATCGTCAATGAAAATGTTACTTTGTGCCCAGCGTTTTTATCTGTGATGTGTTTGATGTCTCTATAAACTTACTAACGAACCAATATTGTGTATTCAGGGAAGACGATGACGCCATACCCGATGTCCCGGCAGCAGTTCAAGAGCTGCTGCTCAATCTCTTCACCAGCGTCTACAACCATCAAGATGAAGAGGGCAGGTCAGTCACATTTCTTGATTTTTTTTATTGGTAAATAAAAATTGCAAAAGTAATAATACTAAGGCGGTCTTAATGCCTTAGAAGTTTTCAACCAGTCTACCTTAAGGTGATGCAAAGACACAATATGGTAGGGCGCAACGAGGTAAACAGTAATTTAACAGTAAAAATATGTACATAGATAAGTACATACATTTATTAAAGCCAGAAAATACGAAGGCAAGAGAGATTAAATTGATGGCGTAAAATATGTAATCTGACAAATGAACTCTGGAATGATCTTGTTTATTACTTAATTTTGCTGTGCCCTTACAGGGTCCATAACTGTACCTTATGATATTCAAGTTAATGATTATTAATTTGTCAACCGCTCGCCATCGACAGGGAGTTCATGCTCACACACTGGAGCCGAAATGGTCCCGTACAGTGCGGTTTCAGAAGAATTTCCTCCCGCGTACACTTGGATTGTGGAATGAGCTCCATGCCGAGATTTTCTCAGAGGGCTACAGTATGGGGTTCTTCAAAAGGGGAGTAAATAGGTTTTTAAAGGGTCGGCAACGCGCGTGTGGCGCCTCTGGTGTTGCAAGTGTCCATAGGCTACGGTAACCGCTTACCATCAGGCGGGCCGTAAGCTTGTTAAAAAAAAAACCGTTTTACAATTTTTTGTGTTCATGTGGTTTCACTTTAGAAGTAAACCGAACGCATTCCAAGAAAGACCGCCAGCTTGGACGAAGGAGCAAACCGTATAAGCAGATCTCGCATTGTATTGTATTTCCGTACGACGCAAGGTCAGCGATTTCAGCTATTCATTTTTATTTATATAGATGAGATATCATTCTCATGCCATTGTCACTAGGATTAATTTAATAAAGAACCATATTTCCAGGTGTTACTCCGACAGCATGGCAGAGTTACCCGAGCATGATGAAGCGGCTAACGGAGAGAAGGTCCGCGCTATATCACTTGACTTAGTGAAGAGGAGGCTCGACAAAGGCCTGTACAAGAGGTTCGATCACTTCCAGCAGGACATGTTCGCGGTTTTTGAAAGGTGAGTGTTGTTTCAGAGTTGACACGAAGAAATGGAGGTATAGCGACATCTATCTCGCCACATAGGAATTAAAAGTGACGTATCCTACATCGCGATGTTAAAGTTATCCGCGCTTTGACCACTTCTAGCATGATAATTATATTTGCCGTTTTTGAAAGGTGAGGGTAATTAAGGAGTTCACTTCAAACCTTATAAGAATATTGCGCGCAGAGGTAAGATTTTGCATATTTTGTGATATTAGTCACACCACCGCACCGACAACAAACTGTCAAACTGTCTGGCATTACCACTGAAATAAGCCTTTGTATTTTATTTGTTGGCAAAAATTTTTGTTTCTTTATTTTTATTTTTGTAGTCAAAGTTTATGTTAGGTTAATACGGTCAAGTTTCGAGCACTGAGCGATCTTAATACCTATAGTTTTAATCTTATTCATCTATGCACTATGTCTAACATAATGCATAAAGCAACTCATTCTTCCTTCATTCTCAGAGCCCGTCGCCTCTCCCGCACGGACAGCCAAATCTTTGAGGACTCAGTGGAACTCCAGTCGTACTACATAGACCAACGCGACCTGCTGTGTCGAGGAACCTTGCAGTCCCCTGCACTGTCCTTCACCAGAGACACTATGGCGACCAGCGTGGAGCTTGTGAAGCAGTGCAAACTGCTGCAAGAGCAAGAAGATGAGGATGAGACCAGGTAAGCATTTTGCTGGAACTTCTAGTGTTAATCAAGCTATGTAGTCTATATTTCCAGTTCAACAAATATCAACTTTATCTCAGTGAAAATTAAGTCGATTTCACAATGACTAACATCATTAAAAATATATATAAAAGATATTACGGCAGTAGCCACCAGTTCACTTTGTGAACTTCATGTTTGGGCTACAAATCTTAATTCAATCAGAAGTAAAAAAAATAATATGTGGGAGCTTTTTATTTATTTTATTTTAAATTAAATGTTGCCCCGATCTAACAATTTTTCCTGTATTGTGGGTGTGTCCACAAATATTAAATCTCACACAATCAAACCAAACGGATCGACTACCTTTACGCCATATCTTTATAATAATAATAATAATAATTCTACGGCGCTTCTACCGGGCTCTTCATGGGCCCGATGTAGACTTCTTAGCGTCCGTATCCTGGCTACGATTCAGTAACCTCTTCGGAGAAACTGAAGGGTTCGTCTGTGCAATTATGGACGAAGTTATCTTGACGAATTACTATCGGAGATATATTATGAAGGACGGGACAGTTGACGTGTGTCGGGCATGTCACTGTCCGGGCGAGTCTATCAGACATATCATCTCCGGTTGTTCTCGTCTGGCTAACAGTGAGTACTTGCACAGACATAACCAAGTGGCCAGGATTATCCATCAGCAACTTGCTTTGAAATACTTGCTTGTGGATTCTGAAGTACCGTATTACAGGTATGTGCCCGACCCAGTTCTCGAGAATGACCATGTTACACTGTACTGGGATCGATCTATCATCACTGACAGGACTGTTGTTGCCAATAAGCCTGATATAGTGGTGATAGATCGATTAGCGCGCCGCACAATGATAATCGACGTTACCATCCCTCATGACGAGAACCTTGTGAAAGCTGAGAAAGAGAAAAAAATCAAATATCTCGACTTAGCACGCGAGGTTGTCGACATGTGGGATGTGGACTCGGCTGTCATTGTGCCGATAGTCGTTACAGCCAATGGCCTTATAGCTAAAAGCCTCGATGAGCATCTTTCGAGGCTTTCGTTGCACGGTTGGGTCAAGAACCTGATCCAGAAGGCAGTACTTCTTGATACGGCCCGCATCGTGAGGACGTTCCTGTCTCTGGAGCCCTAACCACCGGTAGCTTGGACTCTGCTCCCGCCATCGGTGGTTCACTATTTTTTATATTTTTAAATGTTTTTATATTTTTATATCAATATTTAAAAATGTAATTTATATGTATGTACAAATAATAAATGAGAATAATAATAATAATAATATAATTTATTGTACAAAAATAAACACATGAGTTCTTAAAAAATAATTATAGACTAAACATGGGAAGATTTTACAAGTGGTTGACAAAAACAGTTTGAACAGCTGACTCCTGAACTAAGTAAAAAGATACTTGTATCTCAGGAGACAAAGTTCTTCTTTAATCAGTGCACACATACATTTACATTACGCATACATTACAGATACATTAAGCATACATTTACATTGCATCAATTATATTTATAGCGACGTCCATCTTGCCACATACGAACTAAAGACCAACATCTACAATTATTATAAATTGTCTCACCAACAACTATATCGCGATTCGCGATGTTAGAGTTATCCACGAGACACAATGGTCCCAATACATCTAAATGTTCATGAGGTGAACACTAACATTTTTTCTGTATCGTCGTAAGACAGATTCTGCAGCCATTTAGTCAGCTTAGCTTTCAATGCAAACTTAGTCAATGCGTAGATTTCAGTTAGTTTATGTACCCTATTATAAAGACGAGCGCTTAGGACTAAGTAATGACGGCTAGCCAAAGCGGAACGGCATTGGACAGAATTACAGACAGGACGACCGCGACGTCTTTGGAGGATGTTTGAGTCAAGAGGCAGGATGGAGTGACGGCGTAAAATTATACGCAGAATGAACAGTTGTCTCACAGTAAGAACTTAAGTTTCAGAGTACAGCAAGGCGGTTGGATAGTCTCTACGCCTAAAATACATAACCTTTAGAATCACCCTTTGCGCACGTTCTATTTGGATTAGAAGATTTTTATAAGTACCTCCCCATACTGTAATACAGTAGGTGATTATCGAAGTACATAGACTCTGGTATACCATTGACAAAGTTGCACGGTCAGCTGAATGTCTCAACTCTTTAAATATGAAGATGAGCTTTCTCGTACGTGTACATAGTGTCTCGATGTGAGTGCGCCAGGTTAGTTTCTCATCAATATACACCCCTAGGTATTTAATATTTGAAACTAAAGAGAGCGTAAGACAACAGCATATAAATATTTCTTCCTTACATCAATCCTGTATTGATATGCCCAAATTATTGTAGGAATATTTAATTTCGATCCTGAAGAAACCTAGAACACAAAATGTCCATACCGCTAACAACCTCGCATTGTGCAAATTATCTAAAGCATGAATATTTTATTCCACGTACTGTAATAATAACTGGCAGAAGGTGTATAAGAAATACAGCTATAATGTAATGTTATTCAAACTGAATAACTTAAACTGTATAACTTTTGTCCTCAGGTCAAGCACAGACGACTCGATGCCATCGGGCGGAGCCCCGCTCCAACAGACTGCGTACAGCAAAGGAGACTTTGTTTACATTCAGCCGGACAAAGGCAACAAGGAACCGGCCATAGTGCAAGTAGACCGCGTGTGGACCAACAAGGAGGGCGTGCCGTGCATGTACTGTACGTCTTACTACAGGCAAGTCATTTTATCAATTAGCTTTTAATCCCGCGGTTTTACTCCTGTGCGTGGGTGGTTTTTTTCTACATTCTCAAGTATGCTCACTTCACAAATTATGCAGTTCCAATACACTTGCTACGTTGAGTTACGCGTAGGTAATCACCACACAAAATAATCAGCCAATTGAGAACACTTTCTATTGTTAAATCGACCCTAACGTTGAAAAAAGCAAGTGGGCCTTAATTTGTTTTGACTAGTATTTAATAATATATGGAACAATAAGTAACCAATGGTTTATTTATTGTTCTGAGGCAGCGATCAGCCTGCGCTAAGAACCAGCGTCGTGGATCCGGGCCTTCGTGCACGGAACACGGTATTATTATGAGCGTTAGCCGTTCCGCTCGGTAGTGACGCACATTTTCGTCCACTTATTTCTTCGTAAGATTATATAAAGTACGTTTGGAGAGGCCTATGTCCGGCAGTGGACTACTATAGGCAGATGATGATCCAAGTAAGCACCCTACAAAATAGTTAATATCTTTATTGTTCTGTATCCCACAGACCACAAGAAACCTACCACGTGCGCACGCGCAAGTTCCTACACCAAGAAGTGTTCAAGACAGAGTCTCACCGCGTCGTGCCTCTCGACCAGATCGTGGGACACTGCTACGTCATGAACGTCAAGGAGTACTTCAAGTTCAGGCCTGAAGGTAAATAATATAGCAATTAAAATAACAATAAATAAATAACAACAAGAATAAGATACAAATAAAGTACGCAAGCAAAATGATAGCAAAATTCTTCGTGATCGATCGATTTTTGATTATTTCTAAATAATTTATTTTTATGTAAAACTATATCAAACATTACGCAGTTTCGCCCGTGTAGTTCCCGTTCCCGGGGATAATGTAGCTTTCCAACGGTGAAAGATTTTTCAAATCGGTCGAGTAATTCCGGAGCCTACTCAATGCATACAAACAAACATTGAAATCTTTCCTCTTCATAATATTAGTATACACAAACCTTCCTCTCTCGTATCCTTTTGCTGTTCCCTACTGGGTCCATAACAATCTCAACTCATTGTGAAGTTACCACCTGAAAATATTTATGGAAAGCAATAAAGGTATTGACTATTGGGTAAGGTACTTACTTCATCATCATCAGCCTATAGAAGTCCACTGTCGAACATAGGCCTCTCCAAACGCACTTTATATAATCTCAATCCAACATTGGCTATTCAACCAGATACCACCAAACGTTGTTTCTCCACTCAAAGCATAATAGCTCGTTTAATAGCTCATTGAATTACCATGGGTTTCTAGAAAATGACATGCTTGGGTAAAGTAAACTATAGTGTCCATAGTTATAAGCGTGTGTTTTGTTTAACAGGCTTTGCTGATAAAGACGTTTACGTATGCGAGAGCCGATACAATACTAAACAGCGCTGGTTCAAGAAAATCAAGGTGTGGGAAGGCGCAGAGAAGGAAGCCACGCTCATACCCAGAGATGTACATTATATTTTATTTATTTTTTATTTTACTTACTAACAGGGATATTTTACAGTTAAATATTTCAATTACAGTATCATAAATAATTTTAGAACTAAATTAAATACTTACACGTTACCCACACTAATTTCCGCGGTTGGGAAATAGTTATATGCGTGCATTATTTTACGGAAAGTTATGTAATTTAATAAGGTAGTTAGGATTAGAAAGCTACTTTAAAAATTCTATAGCCGTCGTTTATTATCCGTGCAGTTATAAAATACTTCGACTATTATGTTAAAATTGCTTTGAAAATCAACGAAGCTAGGTTTTTGTCGAGTAGAACAAAAATACAGTTCATGTATTTATCTTTAATTTTTATTAATAGATTTAATAGCACCCTATGAACCTGAAAATCTGCTAAAGCTAAATTAGGAGGATTGATACTTCACAGTTGATATACAGATTGTGACCTACCGACATTTTATTATTTACTAGCGAACGTGACGCGGTTTCACCTGTGTAGTTCCCGTTCCCGTGGGAATACAAGGGTAAAAAGTAGCCTATGTCACTTGAGGATAGTGTAGCTTTCAAACGGTAAAAGATTTTTTCAAATCGGTCCAGTAGCTTTTTAGTTTATTTGTTTCATACAAAAATACAAATATTTCCTCTAGATAATATTAGTACAGATATAGATTGTATTGTTTTTTAAACGCAATTTATTTACTAGGTGCCTCTGGAGCCCAGCAGAACCGTATCGGTGTTCCGCGAACGCGTTGAGAAGCACAAGGATGAACTTGCAGAACTGGAAGTGCTGGAAAATGTGCATGAGAAGGAAAGACCTGTAAGTTTAATAGAAGATTTTTATTTTTACAATAACAAAACTGTCTGAATAGGTGTAGTTTATTTCTCTTCAAATAAATATGCATAAAATATCCCGCCTGCAACATAGTGGTAAGCGCTAAGCTAATGGCGATGGCGGCTCCTGACAATTATGTGCCATATGCCAGACTACTGCCTTCTGCATTTGACTCTTAGTCTCTTATAGTAATATTTCTTCAACATGTTTTTTCTTTTGTGTTCTGTAAAAAGAACGTTGCCCTTAGTAATTTATCTTGTGTTATGGTTACGTTTAAAAACATTTAAACTCACATACACAAACAACCAGACCCAGAACCACTACTTGTAGGCCATACATGTATTGGTACAGTGTGGAAATAGAAAGCCAAGACACGCGGCACATCTGCCTATTGCTATGCCAACCGAGCCTTGTTGGTCGAAGCTGTTTACTACCAAACCATTAATTGATATTGGCACTCATTGTCCTTATTACCCATACTTAATGACAATATTAATTACATATTATTTTTGTTTATAATGTCAAAATTAACTTGTCTATTTTGTTTTTTTACTATCTTTTCCGAACTGCGGCAGAATACTAGTGTAAGTATAATCAGTCTAAAGAAAGGAAAGTGTAATAGCATGTTTATAAGGTCATTTTTACTTTAAAGAGCACTCGCGCCATGCATATGCGCTCGCGCATAATTTCTGCCACTTCTATCATCTAACTAAGCTATTTGCTGATTAGTTTAGTGAAGTAGTTACTTACATTTTTTTTTTCCAGATATTAAAATAACATTAAGAATGTTGAAGCATGTTGAACTATACGGGGTTGTCCAAACTTATAATAGTTAACAAACCCACGTTTCGGTTTTTATTTAAAAAAGAATCAAACTAAATTCTAATATAATAATGACATCAATCCGATCAAATTTCAGTAGAGTAGGCAAATGAGAATAGAGATTAGCAAAGTATACAAGTGATATTATTATTTTACCATCTGATGCTTAATCTCTTAATCCTCAGGGATGGGAACCCGACATGTGCAGAGGTATCGTGTGCACTAGTCTGTGTGTGCATGCGCACTTACATTAGTCACTTTTATTACCAATTCCTACTTTGCCCTGCTAGACTGTAAAATTCCTAATGTAAAACCTATTATTATGACCAGTATTGCTATTCTGTTCTAAATTACCGTGGGAAAGTAAAAAGATTTTGCTGGTTGATATTTGCAGAATAATGATCGAAAACCGCCTTACGCTAAGTGCTTAGTCATTACGATTATTTTATCATAGTTTATTTCCCAACTATCTTCAAGTCGGCCTCCAGTCAAAACGGATGAAGCTAAAACCATTATTTTACTTGGAGCGGCTGCCTATCTAACCTCCTTAAACCAGTGACTAGGAAACAAGATACACGCATGTATTGTTTACCGGGACCAACAGCTTAACGTGCTTTTTGAGGCACAGAGGAGACTTGATATGTATTGAATTTACAACATTTTAAAATTGACATGACCCTAAAACAAAAATACCGTTTCTGCATTTTGTATGCTGAGTTCAAATATATATTTTTTTATTTTTTTTATTGCTTTATTTCTGAAAAAAAAAATAAAAACCAAAAAACATGCGAAGACGTCACTTATACGGTGGAATGAGGTTACCTTTGCGTAAGCAAGCTAATTTTTAAGATGAAAACCATAATGTCAAACAAGACATATCTAATGTCAAAAATGACATATCTAATGTCAAACAAGACATATCTAATGTCAAAAATGACATATCTAATGTCAAAAATGACATATCTAATGTCAAACAAGACATATCTAATGTCAATGTGTCACAATAAAGCAAAGGATGTATCGCCATTCCACCGTATGAATGACGTCATATGGCGATTACGTCTTTTTAGAATGCCCCGAATTTCAAAGTCAAAATTATGACTGAAAAGTACATAATTTCGAAAAACCAAAAAATATGGGTCCTCTAGTTTTGGATTTACTTTTATACACGTAATAAAACATGTAGGTTAAAATTTTGAAATGTTGTCAATAAATTGTCAGTCATCCACGGACCTACCTCGCCGATCGTAGCTTAACCTTCCATCAACCTTTACGGCTGTTATAATTTAGCCACAACCCAATAACGCTTATTTTATTATGCAGCAGTATTTAAACTAATGAATTTCTCCCGTTTCGCAGGATGTAGTGATGTACAATCCCTTGGGCACAGACGATGAAAACACTTACTACGAACAGTACAACACTGTCTGTTCTGGAGTTATCAAGACAGGAGACTATGTGTATGTCGTCACAGATGGAGGCAAGCAGATGATTGCACAGGTTGATACTATATGGGAGACCGGCGAGTGAGTATACATGGTTCATTTTTTTTTTAAATTTGAATATCAAATAAAGAAACTATGATGAACTGACTTACTTGGCCCGGCCTCGTAGAGGTTGATGGTAATCGACATAAATAATTTTTATTTATAAAACATTATTGGCAGGCAATATTTAGAATAAATGTGTTATTATTAGCAACAATAGTACAGACGCCAGCACATCAAGTTACCCCAATGTGACAAATTTCTTTGATCGCTTATCAACTTTATGGCAAACCAAATAAGGTTCATATTCAATTGGGAAAATTTGACACATTGGGGTAGCTTGACGTGCTGGCGTCTGTACATAAGGTAATTTCTATTCTATATTAGCTTAGAATTATTACAAGCTACAGTGCCAAGGTGCCAACATTCCTAAAATGCCGTTTGAAGGAGATTGAGTGTGTTTCTCGATCTGTTATGCATTGGGGATAAATACTGTCCAAGAAGATTTAATTCAACATTAATTACATTGCAGTACTATTGTTTTGTCGTTGACAGTATACTGTAATCGTGTTGCTGATAGAGATCCTCCTAAAATAATCTTATATCTCAGCCAATATATTTATAATACTTCCACTCTCCATAATTATTTTAGGCACTCAGAGATTGCAGTTTGAATTTCGATTTTTATTGTATCTTCTGAAGCAGTTGGGTAAATACTTAATCATTTTTGTTTCTTTGTTACAGCAACAAATGCTACTTCCGCGGCCCGTTCCTAATCTTCCCATCAGAGGTCGCAAACATAATAAACAAGGTTAGATTCAACAAATGTGTGCCCACCATACAAACTGTTTTGTAAATGTTACATTAAATTTATCATTAACTGAAGAGTATGTTTGACTTTCAGCCTTTTTACAAACAAGAGGTGCTATTGACGACGATGCACGATACCAGTCCACTTGTGGGCATCGTGGGGAAGTGTGCTGTATTGGATTACGATGATTATCTTAAATGTAAGTATTTGTTTAGAAATTACATTTTCATAAAATCACAAGTCTGTAGCCCCCGAAATGTGAGGTAAAAGTCGCCCACAGTTCGCCAGGTATGTTTAACTAATTATAATTGTAAACCAACCCAAGTAATTTGAGAGAAAAAATCCAGATGAAAAAGCCCATATCATATGCCTGACCATCAGGGAATCAAACTAAGGTCCTCATGTTCAGTAGTGCTTGCGGTCACTTGACCATTGCATTTAAAACCTATTTATAATGGCAAATTATGTTGTGAATGTAATGTTATGTACCTCGGAGGAAGATATCTGTTTAATGTATACAATATATTATTATGTTATATTTAATTCGTAAGTTTGACGTATAAAAGTGCATTTTAATGGTAAATAAAATTTGGCTATAAATTGGAAATAATATTACTTTTAAAGTACTTAATTTTTTTGAAACTCTGGTTTGCTAAAATACAGATACATACATCAACTATTATATCTCACCCTCTCTTTCTTTCCCAGCTCGTCCGACAGAGATAGCAGAGAACGACATATACGTCTGCGAGTCAGTTTACGACGAATCCAACCGCGTCGCGCGCAAACTGAAGGCGGGACTGCGCAAGTTTGAACATACCAAGGATGTCACTATTGATGAGGTTTGTATATAAGATCTTTTTTGTTTAACGTTTAACTACCGGAGTTCCAGACACAATTTTATTACCTATTGTTCGTGGAAGCCGGCTTCCGCTCGGGACCTCATAAATGTTGTCATTCGTGAGCCTATCAATATCAAATTTAGACGAAATTAAGTCTTAATTGCCCAGATCGTGTATGGTCGTGACGGCCCAGAGGTTAAAGCGCCTACCTCTCATGCACGAGGTTGTGGTTCGAATCCGGGCAAGTACCAATGTGACTTTTTCAATTCATATGTACTTTCTATGTTTATCTTAGACATCATTGACATTGTTGAAGGCAAACATCGTGAGGGAACCTGGACTATAGTTAATATAAGTTAGAAATCGCCAATCCGCCTTGAGCAAGCGTGGTGATCAATGCTTGGCCTTCTTTGTATGAGAAGAGGCCTTTGCCCTGCAGTGGGACGGTAACAGGCTGGTATTATTATTTAAGTCTTAATACTCAGCTGCGTTTGGGGCAATCCTTGAATAACGCGTTGCGATTTGGCTCTGCCACTGATCTTAATTATATATCAATCAATCAATCAAGCACCTAAACAGTTTTGAGATATAACAAGAATACCATGTGGTTATTATGTCATCAAAGACAGTCTTTTATCTATACTTCTGCTTGTTAGCTCGTACTCCTCTATGCACTGCTGGGAACCGAAAAAGAAAGTAAAAGAAACTTCAAACGACTCTAGTTTGTCCGTATTTTATGTCGAGTTTCGACAACAGACCAAAACAAATATCTTTTAACCTTTTGAACGCCAACGTCACAAATATATGACAAAATACACATCGCACCATATTATGAAATAAACAATTGAATCATTACTTTTGTGTTTTAATTTTTATGAAGGTCACTTGACAGAAAAAGTGGCCTGGCGTCAGGGGTACGGCGATACGTTTATAGGTAGGTACTCTAGCTGGCGTTAAAAAGGTTAAAAAGCAACGCCTTAGGCTAACGTTCTACCAGATCTCGTCGATAACGCGGTAAAAAAATCTATGAAGGTACAAAAGCTTCAAAAAGATGAAGCAAAGGCAACTGGTGAAAAGCCAGTCTTAGTGTTACGATTTCTTTGAACAGTTTTTAGTATCGTCCAGCATTATCTTGACATGGCATTGAACGTGTCAATAAAACAACAATTTCTTGTTTGCAGATCTACTTCTTCCCAAAGCCCCTGGGTCCGCCCGCGCTGGCCACGGCTCAGGAAGTGCAGTCCACATCCAGTGCGTTCACATCGCAAAAGCAGTTCAATCCTCATGGAAACTCCATGGACTCGATGGTATGTTTCACGTATTTTTTAAAGGATTCAGTTGTTGAATTATTGTATTGTATTTTTTATATATTCTAAGTTTATTTATGTAGAGTCAACATTATTATGTACGCTACGGTTACTAAGTACTTGAGTGTGAATTACAGAAAAAATAATACAGTAGTGCTATGTCTGGACTTTAAAAGAGACTGTGACCTCTGAGTTTCTTTCGGTGTTTCTTCTCAGAGTAGTCATATAGTGAAACTCCGATCTCATCTACTAGTTAAAAAAATGACGTGTAAAAGTGTTTGTGAGAACCTATTTACAGAAATAAATATCATTTATACTGTAAAATCTTCCGGTGAAAATATAGTTGAAGTGAGGGCGAATTGAGCTGTAATTCCATACTAACGCTAAGCATTAACAGTTTACTTCACTCCAGTTTTTACGGGGTGACTTTCATTGAATCGACAGGCTGTACCTACATAATTTTTCTTTGAATGTTTTAAGAAAAAACAACTACTCGTAGTTTGTGTGTTTAAACGCCCTGTATCCAAATTTTAATGGCACATTTTATTTAAGGATTATGTGTCGAATTGGGTGTATTTTGAGGCAATATTAGGACCAAATGCAAAACAGTGTAATGTCCGATAGCTGCAACTACTCCTATGGCTAACTAATTAAATGTGCCAATTGGTGCCATCTAGCGGGAAAATGGATCGTATGATTCATCTTAATGATAACATGATATGGATGTCGCCAATCTTTATGCAATAACATTCTAGTGTTTTATTTCTATTGCTAAATAACGGCTACACATCAAGCTATTATTTTAGAGTATCAGTTGATTTCGCATTGTATAGGATTTCCGTACAATGCAAGTTGCGTCAATGCAAATTGATGTGTAGCTGTATGTACCATAGGTACGCCCCTGACTAATTTCTCGGGAAATACAGGTCTTTAGCTATTTACACTTAACTAAACGCATTTACAACCACACTTACACATCTATTACTCTCACTCACAAGCACATGCATACAAAAAAAAATATTCCATTAGTTTTAATTTCTTTTTTGCTTCTTTTTTGTTCTCTCACATTGTTAATAAATTCTGGATTGCAAAAGAAAAAAGAATAACAAAACAATTTGAAATTCGTGAAATTATTATTGTAAGGGAATGGGACTGGTATCTTTAACACAGGTTACTTTGTAATCTAGCTAAGATGCCAGTTGCGATCCGTATTGTGACTCTAAAGCTACGATCACTGTTAATATTGTAACTATTTAATCTTAAGGTTTGAAACTGTGAGAACTAATAAACTAAGGACTAAATATGGCGGTTTGACAGCTATTGTAGACCTAAACAATATGTCAAACCGCCATATTTATTCTTTATTCTTTATATAAAAGTAAGTAAAGTAAAGTATTTGATCCTTCCTTTTAATATTGTTCTTTTGTATTTACAGGACAGCAAACCCCAGTTCACCAACCTGATCAACACCACTATAGGCAGTCAGGATGTGGAGATGATACTAGAGAACTCGCTTGACGATTCGTCGCTCGCATCGCCCGCCACGCCCTTGTCTATAGGTAAGTTAACAAAAAATAAATATCATTTATCATTCAAAACTTGAATTTGCAGGCTATTTTTATTACTAGTGGTAGTGGTGATCGTTTAATGATCGAAATTCGACCATTTAGCTATCTGCAGGCTTATTCTATATAAACTATAAACTATGCCTAATCTCACTCACAACCTAGAGCGTCCACTGTTGGGCAAAGGACTGGCTCCACACTTTACCCAAAGTAACAAGACCGCATATAGCAATTCTTGATAGCAACTAAAGTGAGTGCAAAAAAGATAGGAGTTTGTCCCGCCACTTCTTCTTTCCAGCTAAAAGATTAGGAAGTGGCTTTCTGGGTTTTTGTGGTGAATTTAGACTTCACAATTAATATATATATATTTTTACCATGGATATTCCTTCGTTACAGGCGGCAACAGCAATCCCTACAACCCATCTCTAACAGCCACGCCGACACAGGAGCGAACCAGCACAGCGACCCCGGCCAGCACCAAGAAGAAGAAGGACAACAAACAGAAGATTGTCACTGGATACATTCTGTACTCCAGCGAGGTCAGGAGGGCCATTGTTGCTAACAACCCCGAGTCTACCTTCGGTAAGTTCACTTTATTAAGAAGTATTTGGGATTTTACTGTTAGGTGCTGGGAAAGAAGTTTTATTTTTTATAAAGTTATCTTAAAAAAACCGGCAAAATGCGAGATGGTACCATTATCTATACAACATTATACCGCAAAAAAACATGTTTGCTGTATGGGAACTGAACTTAAATATTTATTTTATTTTCTTTTTAGTATTCGTTGTTATAGCGGTAACAGAAATACATCATCTGTGAAAATTTAGCGACAAGCGCTAATTACTTTTAATACTTAGTTTATGTTAGTCACACTTTCAGTACTTCTTAAGTCACTAGAACAAACATCTGGTCAGCTCCCTGGCTGGAGGCCTGAATTTATTTTAAGGCACCACAAGATAGGCCGGTTAAGCAGCCAACAAACTCTTTGGTTGTGCCTTTGTGATATCATTTTAAAAAAAGTATGTTAGCGAAAAAAGATATTGCCATAACTAGAAACAAACCATAATTTATTGAAAGAAAGAAAGAAAATAAAACACCATAAAAACATGCAACTAATAACTTCTAGGTTTATAATTATAAGCCTATAGAGGTCATAGGAGTGGGGTGGATATAGGGGTCTTAAATAAACTGCTTTTCCGGTTACCAACAAAAATAAATAAATACAATTAGAAAACTTAATAAAACAAATACATTTGCTTCTATTCCATTTTGTATCTGTGTTCTCTCATTCTGTGTAATAATCTATTTTGCTTGTTTAAAGCACTGTGTTGCCATTGTTCAATTCTTTTTTATTGTTGAATTTTATCAGTTTGGGATAGCTTTGAAACTTGTTATCTCAAGTCTACGACACTGATACTTTACTTAGGGTACCACATATCACAAGTCTACTACATTTTGACTGTTAAAGAAAAACAATTATTATTAATGGGTTGTCATCTAAATACACATATAATTTATTAATAACTAAGAGGGGTTGGAGGGGATGTTAAAGTTCAAAATCCACCCGGACAAAGCCGCTATCGAAGTGCTAGTTATAATTTCATTCTGATTAGAAAAAAACGATGAAAATTTCATGTATTCACCTTCTATAATATACGAAATAAGTTTAGTTTAACCGATTCATGGCGAATGAGGCCCCAGGGGCGTCACAAGCAAATATCACGGGAGGCCCTTGACGCCCCTGGGGCGTCAAGGGCCTCTCTCTATGATCACCAAATTATGAAGCCAACTACCATACTTCACGATTCTTGCGCAGAATCTGAACGTGCCTTAGTAATGAGGTATCCATAAAGAATTGAACAATGGTAACCATAAAACTGTATTTTCCATTTCGTGTGTGTACACAGCTTAATATATCACCCTAATGTAAATGATCCTAACGCCACCTATATGTAAATCTAGCTAACAAGGACAAATCTTTGAAACCGGGTAGGTAATATTTCCTCTACTCAATTAGATCGCTTACTCATTAAATGCACGCTAAAAGTATTTATGTTGTGTATATTTATTGTTTCATTGGCTGTTGTTTTTGTGTACGAAGAATTTACATGATTAATTAAATAAATAAAATATATGTTGTGCTCCGCGGTTTTGCCCACTCCTAAGGTTTGTAACATGATGTTTTATAGCCTATAACTTGCTCGATAATTGGGCTATCTAATGGAGCAATATATTTTCCAATCCGATTGGTAGTGCCAGAAATTGACGCGTTCAAACAAACCTTTCAGCTTTACTATATATCAATTACAGTATAGATATATTACAGTAAAGTGTAGTCTCTTTTCTTCAGTAGCATTAATTAGAAAGAAAAATTGACAAATAATTTGTTTGTATAAAGAATACGAACGTACACAAATAAAACCGCCACACTGCTTGCAAAAAAAAACTAGTACCAACATAACCTCTTTAAAAATTCTCGCACGCATTGGACCAGCGAGAGACACACCGCGGAAGTTATCCCGGTGTAACTCAAAGGTACGTGTCTAGCGGTAGTGTATCTGTGTAGGCGAGGTCTCGCGGATCGTCGGCAACGAGTGGCGCTCCCTACCGGCCTCCACTAAGCAGAGCTGGGAGGAAAGGGCCGCCAGGTGCAACGAAGAAACATCAGCAAGACTCGCGGAAGAAATCCGGGAGATGGCGCAACATGTTAGTAATATGGCTTTATTAAAATCTCGTGTTTATAGTAGACAACATTTCTCTGTTACAGGCAACATTTTTTATGTTTTGTCGGTAAGGAATGTTGCCAGTACACAGTTTTGGTTTTGAAATGGTAAAAATACATGTGTGCAAATTTTTGTTTACTATAAATACGGGGAGATATGTGATGCAGTTATACTCAAACTGGTTTCGCGTTTTGTCATACATTACATACAATTTAAACGACTAAGGTTTCATATCTTGAGTATCAGTGCTACACTATAATATTGTAGTTAGTAATTTTCTTAAGTTCTGTCTAGAGTTCTTTCAAAATCCAAGAAGTGCTCTTTTTCCACCCTGTATTATTTAAACAGGACAATTTTACTATCACCAACCAAATTTTCACTTGCCTATGAATATGAATAACACTATCACTATGAGACCAACTCTAAAATAGTAGATCTCTAGTGAGGATAACAATTTTAAAAATCTTTCGTAATGTTAAGATGAGCATTAAGAAGGAATTTTGAAAATGAAAGTTGTATTAAATAAATATATTTTGTGCTAAATTTCATGCTTCTAAACCCAGCAGTTTTGGCGGAACCGTAAAATGGGGTGAATTAAAACAAAACTTTGAGGCGGATTTTCGCGTAAAATATAAGTTGTTTGTTACATACCTGCCTTTATATAATTGAGATAGTTTTTCGACACCTTGTTAGTATGAAATAATATTGAACGAGCATGAATATCCTCCTTTAAATAAATAAATAAATAAATATTCCACAACTTTTCACACAACGCCATTTAGTCTCAAGTTAAGCTTGAGAGCTTGTGTTATGGGTACTAAACAGCTGATAAACATACTTATATATTTCTAAATACATACATATTATAGATAAATTACACCCGGACACAGAACAAATGATCGTGCTCAACACACAAACATTTGTCCTGGGTGGGAATCGAACCCACGACCTCCGGCATAGCAGTCAGGGTCACTAACTACTAGACCAACATGCCAGTCATTAACTTTTGTACTATTCATCCTATTTTATCGGTAAGATATGCCAATGAATTAATGCATTTTAGACTTTTTATTAAGTAGAAGATCACAATACATCTATTGCCAAATATTTCATAAACCATGTAAATTTCTCCAGACTCCTATGGAGACTACGTACGAATGCGCGTGGGATACATGCGACTTTCAGTTCGAAGACCTTTCAGACTGCATGGAGCACTGCATCGGCGATGGAGGTAACAGTAAGTGTCTCTGATTTATGTACCTTTGTAACTAGCTGTCAAAACATACTTGTGTCTATGGAAAACTCATACCATTGACGGTAGTAGTTAAACAAAAGTAAATGAATGACCGCCAAAATTGATTTAATAGTTTCGGAGATTTTTTGAGTAACGTAAATAAATCTGTACGTTGGATAATTTTGATTTTGGTTTTTCCAAATTTTATATATTTGCATGTTTTTTTTTGCTTATGGTTCTATTGCTTGTTAACACTTTCACTGTCCACAAAGTAAACAATAGTTAAACAATCAATATGAGTCAAATGTGACTCACTGGACAGGGAAGTGGTTAAATAAAATGTAATGTAATTTTATAGTAAATAGACCAACTTCAAATTGTTACTCATTCAAATTTATAAATGTATTATCTCCGAGTTAAATTTATTATTGGTGCTTGTATTCATGCTAAGTAGTAACTTTTTATCATTTATTCCATTTTCATTCCTAATCTTTTTAAATGTTCTAAATGCTGCTAGTGATCGGTACATATATCGAGACCAAGAAACCCAAGCTAGAACGTAAGTAACGTATACCTAATACTTTTATCATAGACAAGATGGGAATTTACCAAAAAGTTGTAATCATAGTTTATGCTCTTAACAACTTTGTCCAGCATTCAACGTGTCTATTTCTTAGAAATTATATATGAACGTCTTGTCTATGATGACCTATTTCCACTAACATAAAATTAAGCAACACAATCTTTCGAGAGCCGTAGAGCACAGGCTAATGAAAACTATAGACAACTAATTACTGTTATTAAAAAAATAGCCGGTAGATCACAGCCTATTTTGTTATGTCCCCTACCAAGTTGGGTTCGGTTTTTTCGTCTGATACTGAACCCAATGTGTTACAGAGAGAGACGTGGCTGATGATCAATACGGCAGAAAGCCTGCACAGTATTACGTGTGGCCTTGGCCTATAAGTAAGTTAAAGCATGGTATTATCTGTATTTTAACTATCGGAACAGAAGTATAATTATACAACCTTATTTTTAGTTTTATAAGAAACCCGTAAACTGACAACCCGTTTACGGATTTCTTAAATACTAAAAATAAGGGTGTTTTAAGTGATACAAAATACAGATTATATTGTCTTTACTAAACTGTCCGGTCATTCTAGACATTTGAAGGCGCATGAAATCACAACAAGCTGAAGTTCTGTAAAAAAGTTCAAAACAATAAAAATTAAATTTTAAGTTCCCCATCATTCCCTTGTATGGGAATTATATTTTTACTCGAGGTTAAAGGTCATAAAATGAGTTTATCGCGATTTTCAGCAAAACGGTACCTAAGTTTTGTCATAAAAGTACACTAGACTTAAATTGTACTTAGATCATAAAATTATCATCAATACAGTTTTACTGATTTTCAGGTTGTTGTGATTTTATGCACCTTCACTCTCATTTTTCGGTCTAGATTGACCAGACTATCAGTACAACAAACCAAAAGTTGTTAAGTTTTTTTCAAAACAGAGAATATGCATGTATTTTATTTCATTGCATTTTTTTAATTAAGTAACCTGAACATAGCACATAATTTGCCGTAATATACTCGTAGAAAAAAGATAAGTAAATAAAAATGCATAATTGTTTCTTGATTGGGTTCCAGAAACAGAGTACAATGAAAAAATGTTGAAATTACATGCATATTCCCTGTTACCAATTTTATAACTGTGTTCGTTAAAAAAAGCCGGTTTATATTTAAAAGAACGAGCCCTACGTATATCCTAGATGCATAGAGCCTTCGTAGTCGCGTATGATGTGTAACATCTGGCAGTCATTTTATTGCGGTAAATACGCCGCCATAAAAATAAAATGACAGGACGTGGTACCAACCTCTCTCTCAAGATATCTCTGCCAGCGCGCGTGCTCATTGGTCAAATCAAATAGCACGCGCTTCCCCGGTTTCTTGTTACACATTTCCGTTCCAATCACGAAAGGCTCGACTTACTGATTAAGTTGGATGTGCCAGTGTAGACCGCGAAATTCTAATTTTCAAGTATTTTTTTCAATTTGCCTTTCTGTGTCAGGTTGTATGTAGATTAAAAATAAGACCCGTGATAGCAACAAAAATATGGTTTATCTAAGTTATAATAAATAAAATCACCAATGTCACCCTCTAAGGTACTTTAATCCCATTAATTTACTTTTTCATGAAATACGAGAAATCATTCAATGTGATTATATGAACATAGAGGGTTGTTTCGATGAAACACATAGTGTTAATGTCGCAAATCATATTTAATTTAACACACAGCCTGACAGCGAACGGCAAATTACAAAAAAAAACAAGAAAATTTAAAGGAGACGTTCAATAAATGTTTTGTGTAAATTATGTTAAAAAAAAATAAAAAATTTGAACAGCAATCTGACTTATACAGGCCAAAAGAGCATAATTACTTATGTTGATTTTTACGAGCGTTAAAAAAATCTCGCACTCGGTTTTTTTAAAAGTTAGTTGAAAAACTATCAGCTTGTATCACTAAATTAATACCATAATGCCCAAAACGTAGTTTTCTTTGGCACATGGGTTATTTAAACGTCAAGTTGACAAATGTCAATCTGCCATAAACGGATTTGACCTTTTCATGACACGTTTTGATATTGCAATATGATGGTAATAAGTATTTTTTTTTATCTTAGTTGCACAAAGTTGCAGCTATAATTATAATAAAAAGTTAAAATATTTAGTAGAAACGATAATTTAAGTCACATTTGGATAGCTATATTGCATAGAAATTAAATAAAATCAATGTGCGTTTTGTTTTTCACAAGACTTTTTTCATTTGCCATTTGCCATAAACAAAAATAGAATAGAAGACTTTTCCAGGGCAAAAAAAATCTTATTTAGTCATGATCGAGTAGCTTATTAAATTAGCTTTCTAACAAGGTATATCACATTGGTGTTCAAATTTCTTCGGAATAATAGCCCATTTTTGACCGTCTCCTTTCTCGGGCTACCCTGACGTTTCCTTTCCACCTTAATATTTTAATATAATGTTCGGCTTGTTAGTGTCGTCTGAGGGACAGTTTATATAACTCAGTCTGGAATGAAGAGACAATGATCTGTTAATTCCTGACACCTATCTAACCTTCGTCTCTTTCTCCCTACATGCGCCTCGGCAGCGGGTCACGTGCAGCAGCACTACCGCGGCACGCTCACCGAGTACCCGTGCGTGTGGCGCAACTGTGCGCGCGTGCGCAAGGGGCAGGCGCCCTTCCCCAACCTGCCGCGCCTGCTGCGCCACGTGCGCGACCTGCACGTCAACAAGGGCAACGGCCGGCTCATGGCCGTGCATGAGCGCTCCAGGTAATGCCGACAATTGCGAGCCTCTATCTTACACAACCCAGCTACAGGGTTATATCATACCACTAATAGAGATTTCAGTAATGTAGTACTTAATAGAAATTATATCCCTTCTAGCTAACTAAAAAGAGGAGGGAAACTCTGGATTGTTTTAATTTGTAACTCGTTTGAGAGCATATTTAAAAATCCATCTGAACTAATGTTTTTTTTTTACATTTCAGGAATTTTGTGCCGTCATCAAAGAAGCCGCAGAAACAGTTCAGCACTAACGTACGCAGCGGAGTGATGTCACCAGGAGGTACAAATTTTACAATTTTAAACATATAACTAGGTACTTGCCTTACACTGTTAGGCAGATTAATAAATGCGTGCTTGGCTGTGTGACATTTATTTAATGGGCATTTGAACCAAATTTTAATAATTAATATTTCATTTAAATCATTTACGTGTATTTCCAGCTTCGCTCTCCGGCATGTCGCCCTTAGCGCGTAACACTCCGTCCCCTGGCGCGGGCGACGGCTCGGCCACGCTCACTGTGGCGCCACCGGCCACGCGGCCGCCGCTCGACCCGCTGTTTGTGGCCGCACCGCCGCGCGCGCAGCGCCTCACGCACTCGGAGGCTTACATCAGGTAAGCAATCTAAGTCTAAGAGCTCATACGCACTATGCGGCTACCCGCATGCGGGCAGCCGGACGGCTGGCCGCAAGCACAATTATGTACGTAATATTCATTTCTATGCGCACTGCGATGCGGCTACCCGCAGACCGCTCCGGCCACCCGGACGGTTGCTATACGTTGCTATATCACGGGCAGCCGCATACGCAACGGTAACGTGCGGGCAGCCGTCCGGCTGCCCTCATGCGGGTAGCCGCATTGTGCGTATACAGCTTTAGCCCCGGGCGCGACGGCTCGGCCACGCTCACTGTGGATCTTTTATTGACAAATGTGTCAACAAAAAGATCCGCCTGGGGGCGCCACAGTCTAATGAGACTGTTGAAACTAGTTTGTTTGTTGTCACTCTAAAAGAGCAACCGTTTCCAGAACACCATACTATCTAAATAGAAACTACATATAAAAAAAAACTAAACTACATACAAACACATCGTCAAAACCAAAAACTAAATAAGAACCAATCTATCCACAGATACATTGAAGGCCTTCATTCTGAACAGAAGTATATCACACCGTGGGAGAAGTCTCTTACACCCATGCCGGTCAACCCAGACCCAGCACAGTTCAACATGCACAAGATACCAGCCCATTGGATGACTGAGGAAGCCATTAATGGTTATCTGGCACAGGACAAGAACTTAGCAGAAACTGACATACAGAAAATGGATCAGAACTCAAAGATTCTCAAAGGGCTTTGTTCCTTAAGAGATTTTATGATGAAAGACGCTTTGTATCTTTCTAAAGTTGTTTATGGTAACAATACATGAATAGTAAATGGCGGAAAAGTAATAATACAGTATAGTGGGAACAGAAGATATATGAAAGAATCTGCAAAAAACACAGCCAAGCAAAAATTCACTTTTAAAGTTTTCTATAGACTTTAGTTTTAGTTTAGCTGTAAGTGACTATTTTTCTTTTTGTAAATCTATTATTGTCTATTTACTAAATCAAGGAAATTAAAAATAACTTTGTATAGTTTAAGAGATCTGTGGCTTCTTACGTCATAATAAAAGTATTAAGAAATCACGATGTAGTTTTATTATTTTGTTATTTCGGAAATTGGCTAAGTAGTGAAGGGCCGGTTTTGCTATCTTATGTCCCAGGACTTTGAAAACTTCCAAATCCTAGTAAAAACGTAATAAAATTTAGTTACGCGGGCTAATTCTAGAGGAGCGCAACCCCAAGCGAGGAAAGACTGTTCTATATTGTGTTATTGGACCCCAAGCGAGCAAAGACTGTTCTATATTGTTGTTCACACATTTCGTTGTGTTTTACTTTGCAAGTTCACAATATGGATAAAATGTACTTGGTCATTTAATCCAAAATTACACTGGGTTGTCGATTAACACGCGTGACGTTACAAAGAAAAAAGATATAAATAGGTGAAGCTTACCTTTAATATGAATGTAATAATTAAAATATAAATATGTATACAGCGCATTGTATGGCATAAATATAATAGTCACAGATGTGATAAAAGCAAGTTTAGACGGCCTCCACTTCCTCTTTGATAAGTCTCACTAGGTGATTGAATTTACTGCCATCAAATATCAAGATCTGAAACAAATAAGACATTTACTTAGAAAGCAGATTAGAAATAGAAAATAAATTGTAACATTCACCCATTATTCTTTCCTAAATTGGGAAGAATAATTCACCCATTATTCTTTCCTAAATTGGGAAGAATAATGGGTGAGTGTTATAATTCTCTTGGACATCACTAATATTGGTAATGAAAAACACCTGAGAATTTGAAGACAAGAAGATTTCATTCAGGCTGCTACTATAAGATACTTAATATTTAATCCCTATAACAACACTGCTTGAGTTAGGGAACACTTTTATCAACACTCAGATGATTTCGTGTGGTATGTGCACATATCCCTAAGCAAAAAGTATTAATATTCAAAACTTTAACACAACGTCGTCTAGTCCCAAACTAAGCAGAGCTTGTGTTATGGGTACTAAACAACTGATAAACATACTTATATATATCCAAATATATACATATTATAGATAAATGACACTCGGACACAGAACAAATGATAATGTCATCACACAAACATTTGTCCTGGTTGGGAATCGAACTCACGACCTCCGGCATAGCAGTTAGGGCCACTAACTACTAGACCAACAGACCAGTCAGCTGGCCAATTTGATTAATAGTGTGTCTATTTTGTATGGTGTTTACATGTCATATTCCGCTGCTAATAGAGTTTAACATCACTTTAATTGAACCATAAATAGTTGGTCCCTACTTTTCATGTAGAAAAGTTGTTTGGGCTGAGAGGAATTTAGTACAGATTTGAATTTGAATAGGATAAGATGGATAGATTGTTAGATTTTAACAAGTTTCTATAGTAATAGAACAGCAGCCACCAAGAAACTTTTTGTAGTAAAAAGTCACAAGCTATATGCTCCTTAACTTTTCGTTAGTCATGTGCGTGCGTATTGTAGAATTATCACTTGCTTCAACAACGGTGAAGGGAACCATCGTCACGAAACTGGCATGTCTGAGTGATATTTCTCGGGGGATTTGTGATGCCAAGTCAGGCCCATGCGCGGCATTAAAACTCTGACACCAGGTTAGTTGCTAACCACAAGAAAAGAAGAATTTAAAGTGTACATAATTAGTTATTTACCTTTCTGTATGGCGTGAGCGTGCCTCCTTCACTGTCCCACTGCGACAGCTCAGCCTGATCGGTGACGTCGACATCGAAACTCGCCAGAGCTTCGTCTACCAACGGCTTCTCCTCTTGATTCGCGAACAACACTTCCGAAGGTTCCTCTATAACAACCGGTAATGGGAGATTAGATACTGTTGATAAAAACAATGGCATGATTTCTAACGAACCTATTACATTTTGACTGAGGACAATAATTTTATTCACACCTCATTGTTAATTCTTTGCATAAAGCCGATGGTTTACAAAATACTGACTACTCATAAAGTATAAATGTTGGAAATCATTTATCGTAGATAGGCAGAAATGTTTTACATATAGAAATGCCCATCTCTGGCCAGGTTTTTCCCATATATGTATTAAATACAAAGTCGCACCAAGTACTATGTGAAAAACAGCTATTGTTCCTTTATCTGTGATGTCTGCCTAACCTTCGTTTTTTCCATGTGCATCACTTGGCCAAAGTTTCCTCAGCAAATGGACATTTCCATTTCAATAAGGAATAGGGCGGATGCTATAGACAAATTCGTTTTGCCTCTATTTATGTGTAGTAGACCATTATGCGTATGCCATGAAGGCCGTCAATTCACTGTTAAGCAGTTGGTCTATCGATTGCAAGCAAAACTGCTCATCATGAAGTACCACATATTCACATACCTCCAGAATTGTAAGTCTTGCAGATCCATATGAGGTACTGGAATGTGTAGGGCATGTTCTTCTTTACTGCTTTGTCCAGTTCACCTTGTAGGGACGTGAATAGCGGCACGCTGATGGCTGCGGGAATGTTAAGGATCCTGTAAAACATTAAAACTATATTTTAAAACAGGGTCATGACATTTGTGATGCATGGTCAGTTGCTTACTGATTAAGCTTGCCTCATAAATAATTATAATAAAATATATAAATATACTAGCTGTACCCTGCCACGCTTCACAGTGGCACATTGTGATTGAATGGTTAAAAAAAAAGAGAAAATGACGTGTGGCACTCGGAGACTGCCGCGGTAAAGCTATTGCATAGCATTTTTTACTAACTCCTCTCCCCTCTCCCCCTCCCTCTACCCTACACCTCCCACGCCCCTCCTCTCACCCTTCCATCCCCCCTCACCCCTCCCTCCCCACCCGGATACTGCCTCTTCCCCTCCTCCTTTCCCTTCCCCTCTTACCTCACCCTCTCATTCCCTCCTTCTCCACCCCTCCCTTTGTCCTGACCTCCCTACTATCCCACTCCCCTCCCCATCCCTCCCACTAAACCTGCCCCTCCCACCCCTCTCACAATCTCCCCCTCCCCGTCACACAATTTCCCCTCCCCCTCTTACGTTCCCCACTCCGACATCCCTCCCCCTCTCACTCCCCTCCCTCTTCCCTCTCCTCGTGATATTTCAAAAAGTCATTAAAAGTTCTGCTATGACTATTAAAAAGCAAGGGTTGGTGATAAAAAAGTGCAAATTTAGAATTGTATGTATTTTTTGATGCAACATAATAAAAAAAATAAAAAAATAAAAATTTTCAAAAAAATAAAAAAATAAATTTTGGGGTGAACACCCCTTATCACTTACAGGTTAGAAAAATAGATAGTAGCCGATTCTCAGGCTTACTGAATATGCATAAAAAATTTCATGAGAATCGGTCAAGCCGTTTCGGAGGAGTATGGGAACGAACATTGTGACACGAGAATTTTATATATAAGATTGAAATTTATAAAAATATAATTTATATGTAAGTTTAAGAAAATAAAGAGAATAAAAATAATAAAGCTTTATTCATTACAAAGGTTACAAGTTATTAATAGCCAAGGTTAATCAGATTGAGATACAATTAGCTCAATCTCAAGCTTTGATGGCATTGTTGGTGCAATGGCTAAGAGATTGGCTGCTGCTTACAGTGTCAAGAGTTCTATTCTCGCATGGAACAAATATTTATATTACAGCCTGGTTGTTTCTAGTGTAACTTTTTATTTAAAAAAAATCATTATCTAACCAATACAACCTGGCTGTTTAGTATACATAATTATTAGAGTTACCTTTTTATAGAAAGAAAAAAAAAAAACTTATTGACAACAACTTGAAACAAGCACATTAAAAACATAATAGTACATATAAACATTTAAAAAGCCACAAAAATGACACATCTCACGGCTGCACCAACCAAAACCATCAAAACACATTATTTTACCTTTCATTGATGACTAGTCCAACATGCTCCGACGTACTTGCCAGTACTTTCTTGATAAGTGCTTTCGTTTTGTTGTCTGCATTCTCTTCAGCTAATGTAAGTAGTAGTGTCTGGATCTGTTGTATGCATTGTTCTTCCTGAAAGTAAATTATGGCGATTTACAAATTATTAACAATCAGGGTACTGCAAAAATATCTTATCTACCAGATGAGCATAGGATAGACTAGCCAAGCGCTGGTAGACAAGCCAATTCAAGCCATACAATAAGGGAGAGTGCAAGGTATCCTTCAATTAACATGACTGCAGTCAAAATCAAAATTCAAATAAAGTTTATAATATTAAAAAACAAAAATATATTAAAGATAAAAAACAAAGATAATTTATTTGTCCAAAACAAAAAATATACAACAAATATACCCAAAATGCTCCCTTCACCACTTCCGAGTGTATTGTGTTTAAAGTTACATGACTTTATACCATTACTTTGCTAAACTATTGTGTCAGAATTGCACAATATTTAAATAACTCATACCTGCTTCTCAAAATCCACAAAAGATTGGTAACAATAGGAAAAGTAATTGTGTCTCATCCATTCATTATCATAAGGCCAAGGATATAAGGCATAATGCTTATTGCATTTTAACTTATTTAGCATGTTTTGACAATTTCTAAAATGTAAAAGCGCTATCTGTGCAATAATAGGTCAGAGGAAGTGAACTTATCTACTTATAATTGCAATTGTTGCAAACTTATTTCAAATTGTAATGAAATTTTATAAACTACTTAGGTTACTAACTATAGTTCTTGACAATGCATTGGCACATTTAAAACCAACATCTATCATACCATATTTTAGTGAACTAAATAGGTATTCAGAATACGTAGGATATGGAGCCAAAGCCAACTCTCAAAGGCCTGTTAAAGATTTAAAATTAGTATTATTTATTTTTACTTTTTGTATCCTTTATTGAAAAAAACCAGGTTCCTAATAATTAACTTAACTACAATACAGCCAATAAGACTAATAAGCAATTTGAATCTAACCTATTTTTTTATGTGATCATTATTTGAAACTTATAATAGTGTTGATTGTACAGACGCCAGCACGTCAAGTTACTCCAATGTGTTAAATTTCTTTGATCGTTTTTCAACTTTATGTCAAATAGAATAAAGTTCATATTCAATTGGGAAAATTTGACATATTGGGGTAACTTGATGTGCTTGCGTCTCTACATTACACAAGTCCATTCTAATTTTTTAAAGTCTTATTATGAAATTAGTATTAAGATACTAGTTTTAGAATTACAAATTCAACTCACTTTTCTCTTGGTTATATTGACAACGGTGGTGATACCAAATACTCCATCACTGCCATCATCTTCATCATCATCGTCTATACCATCATCATCTAAACACTGTTTCACAACACTGCCAACATAGTTTTGAGCTGAAATAAAAAGTAAACAGATATTGAGTAATATTTTATGAAATAGTAATATCCTAGTTGGAAAAGAAAATATTTATAGGGCATCTTAACAGTCTGAAGTAGTAAGTAGGTACACCAAAGTGCAAGGCAATTTATTTTTATTTTGCCTCACACTTTAGTGGCTTTGTTCAGAAAGAAGACAGCCAAGATTAAACTTACAAATTATGATTTGTGCCAGTCCACCCAATTCTACATTGGATTTGAGAAACAGTTGTCTCAGCAGCTGCCTGATGCCATGGAAATCACAATCTTCTGGATTACGACCCTCAAAGTCAGCTTGTAACTCCTAAAATAAGGATAAAAAGTTAGCACAAAGCAGTAAGCAGTATGCAAGTATGGCTAATATTCAGCGTCACTTGTTGTGAACAAAGAGATTTCAAATAGGTATTGAATGTCTTTGGTTGTGAAAAAAAACAATGGGTTTATGGAATAACCGCCAAATATTCGCATTTCGAACAAACTTTTGTTATTTTAAATACTTTGGTATTTAAATACTACAATAATAGTTAAACTAAACAAAACGGAGTTTTGAAAAGAAAGATATCGCAATGAAAAAAAAAAACAAATAAAAAGCGGCATGCGTGCCATGAGATTTTTAGGTTATAATTAAAGACCTACCTTGTCCACTAAGTTTCCATCCACATCGAAGTCAGAGTCTTTGTCGCTGCCAGAATCATCTCCTTCTTCACTTTCACTGTCGTGAATTTCAATTTCTTTATTTTTTTTATTCGACATCTTTTTCGCCGACACACTACACGTTCACGTTGTAAAACACAAACAATAACCACGATTACCACTCCACTACCACAAACCAAGCTGACTGACAGATACGATCAAGTGACAGGACCACCAGTGTTGCCAACTCATGTAAAACTACATCCACCCACGGTTTTTTAAAAAAACCCCTAAAACACTCCTTATGAAAAAGTAAAAGAAACTAATTAAAAAATTGAACCAAATATAAAAACGAAGAACAAAGAATTATGTTACAGAAAGAGCCAATAATTTAAGGGTTACGGATTGGCACATAAATGATTGAGTTTCGAATTTATACACAAGGAATGGCCTATGAAGCAGGTTGATTACCATTGATTGATGTAGCTTTAGTTTCTTAATTATCGATCTTTTGGCCTTTTAACTGGGCCTGGGCTATAATAAACTAGAATACTAGTGCCAACAATAATAATCTTTTGTAGTAAATTAATACAATCATTCAAAGGCTTTTAAATAAAACTCGAGTTTTTCTCCTGATTCCACTCATTTATTAACATTAAAATGCTAAAATGATTGAAATCAGTTCTTGCTATTAGGTACTTCCTGGTGATATTACTCCACTTCTAGACTGCTGCGTGCGGGTATTGATTGTGGAAAAAGCTGTGCCTAACAAGTAGGTACCTATAGCTTGACCTTTCATTTTTTATAAATATTGAGGAGCAACGTGAAGTACGACCAAGATGTCTTGATTATCTGAAAAAAGTAATTGAAACTCAAAAAAATCATAGTTTTTATCTTAGAAGCCATAAAACAGTTGGTTACAGTCCGATACAATTTATTTTTAATTAGGTACTTACTGTGGTGTAACTCACTAACGAAATGATTGAAAACCCATATGTTGTCACATGCACATTCTTTTGAGCCCTGAAATGATTATAATAGTTAGTTAAATCAAAATCTTCCCTGTTTTACCCCCCAAAAAAAAGACTAAATGCTTCATAACTGATCTGCATAAATAATCCATAAAATGATAATGAATTAGTCTGCACTGCCTTGTGGGGGGGCCTAAAGTTGATTGGTCGCAAGTGCTGCTGCTGAACATGAGAGATTCGATTCGGGGTTAACAGGCGTGATTTTAATGGTTAAATAAATTATTGTATACTTTTAGTAGGTATTTACTAGCTGCGTTGTCGAGAGAGCAGGGGGCCTGTCGATAAAGCAGTGAGCAAAAATAAATTCAGTTCCAATTTTAATTGACTCCCATCTAAAAGATAGTGCTCAGACCATAGATATTTTTTTTTTTTCCTTCGCCCTTCTCGGGTCAGACCATAGATATAGAATTGGCACAGACACTGTGGGCATCCCACAACCCTAATTGGGGTTAGTCAGAAAAAAATATTGTGCTCTTCAATGGCATAAGTACCTACTTATGCTACTTTTTATCCCTGTATTCCCACGGGAACGGGGACTACGCATGACCTCTGCTAATTAAGTATAGATATATTCCACTAACCACTAGATGATCGGGCCAGTCAAAATAGTATTTTATGTATGGGTGATATTAATATACCAAAATAAATAATAATAATACCAGCCTGTTACCGTCCCACTGCAGGGCAAAGGCGTCTTCTCAGGCACGAACATTAAGCACCACGCTTGCTCAAGGCAAGGCGGATTGATGATTTCAAACTTACATTTAGGTACATGATATAATACTGTAAGTCCAGGTTTCCTCGCGATATTTTCCTTCACCGATGTAAATGATTTTCTAAGATAGGTACCTAAATGTTGTAGAAATATTTAAAATTTATGTACCTAGGTGCCGACTATAATGGATGACGCAATTTGTACCGCGCGGTGTTTGCTAACGAGTCTAGCGATTCAGCTACATTTTGAGCTACCTACCTAGCTTTGGTGATAAAGCGACAAAATGAATGGGCTATTTGACAAAATGTTTAATTTTTAATCCCACATCTAGATTACAATAAAATATCCGACACATATTTTTTTCTTTTTAAAATTGATGGAAAACTGCTGCGTAAAGTTGAGGAGAGAGGTATTGTAACGTCATAATTCAGTAAAAACTGTACGGAATAGTGATGTCATGCGACTAGAGCGATCTAGGTAGGTACCTACGTGAAAAAAGAACAAAATTGTGCCAAATATTTTCTAGTAATCTAGATGAGGGACTAAAAAATAAAACTTAGTGTAGTTGCCTATTAAATATGAACCTTATAGTTTTGTTATAAAGTTGAAAACTTCATACCTACATCTTTCTCAGATTGGTGTACCTTGATGTACTGGCTCCTATACCTACGCAAACTATTACAAGCGTAGTGACGTCGATACTTTTTTTCTTTGCCTTCGGTGAATAATAAAAGATAGAATAGAATAGAGGTGTCGATATACCTAATGCAAATAAATAAATAATTATGAATATGAATATGTAATCGTGGTTTCAGGCTTTCAGTTCATAATATAGTGAATGAAGTACGGTGTTGATCCCGCACCCCCATGTAAAATTTTTGCTACATTTTGAATTTCTCTAATTAATTTGTAGATGCATTCATGTACCTACAGAACAATAAAGTGCTTTAATCTTGTGACGCTAAGAAACATTGACTTGGTATAGATGCTATGTATCGATACTTAAACTGACTGGCGCTTAACGAACTTTTTAGAGACCGTGGGCCTCAATCTTTTTTGAGGCCTGGATACGCGCCTGTTAAGTTATAACGACGGTGCAGACATGTAGTTGGTAGTTGGTACCTGTGCAGCATAATGAGTATGGAGCTTCTAATCTTCTTTGACGCTCTGTACCATCCACTTTCATAGAGCGCATCTGAGAATCCCTCACTCTGTAAGGACAAAAACAAAACAAAGTTTAAAAGAATAGGTAACATTTAAAAAATATTCAAAGTGAAATCATTTATTTCAATTAGACCGATAAAAGGATAAAACTTTTGAACGTCACACATAAAAGTAAAAAAAAAATACTTATAAGAAAATGATTCTAGTTGCCCCTTTCAAAAGGTAGTTTTGTATGGAGAAGAATGGCTAAGAAACTACATAGGTACCTACCTATTTACTCTTTTAAAATAGTGTTACATTACAATACCTTGTATCCATTAATCAGATCATAATCATTCATTTGAACAACAGCACAGGAAATATAATAAGCAATGAATTAAAACAAAAAGGCACCTATTAAGTACAACATAGTGCTGCGATAATTTTCGAGTTTTTTTTTTAAATTTCGAGTAGGTAATTTTCGAGTTACAACCTACCTAGGGATAGGTAGGTTGAAACAGGACAACCATAAACAACTAGATAATTTATGGCTTACCAATGGCCGCTTTCCCGCCAAATAGCCTTTAGTTCTCTGTGGTCACAACATTGCAAGTCAGGGAAATAATGACTCCCACTTGCAGTCCCACCCACAACTTTTTGCTAGATGGATGACTGTGTAAATTTTCATGGCTCATTTCATTCGAAAACCCAAAAGGCAAAAGGGGTGAAAAGAAACCGGCTTCCTTAAAAATACACGTTTGTAACAAAAATCGGACGCCCTCGTAAAATAAGATTGCGAAGATTTTTTTCCCTCGAGTTTCCTTATTGAGGGGAACAAGTCAAATAAATTGGATAATTCGTTGTAACCTTAAATAATTGGAAGGACCTACACAAAAAATCAACAAAAAATTGAAATCTGATTTTTATTTTATTAAAAATGTTCCATGCTATTCTTGTGTAAGTAGTTAAAATATTTCATTGCTTATAAATGAAGCTATGGGTTCTTCTTACCTGCTTATTTTTTTAGTGTGTATAGTAAATTTATCTTACCGACTCCAGTAGCCGTTGTCCATACCAGCAGAGTAGCCACGTTTGTGACAGAGCAGTTGTCAAGAATGACTTATACACCATCTCATTCCATTTCTCTACTATCTGTAACGTTATTATTTTTATTTTTAGCAAATACCTTTATACGAGCAATTCTTGAATAATTTATAGTATAATAATTTATTTATTCCTCCTCATAAAGATTAGAAATACTTATCTAAATAAACAGTTAACTTTAGATACATTTCAAATCTCAGTTCTAGAATATGTGAGGAGCTGGTAGGTATCTGAAGTAGGCACAGAGCACGTGTATTACAGATCACCAGGAAGATTTGTGTTTAAATAGTCATAATCTAAATCTCAGAAAACGCTCCATCAATTTTCATGAAATTTAGTATGGATGGGTTTTCAGAAGCGATAAATCGATCTAGCTAGGATTAGTAAAAAAAATCCAGGTATACCTTCTTAATATTGATATTCTACTGTTGTATGCCCGAAAAAGTAGATTTTCGAGCTACAAACCATTTATCTAATACTCATTACATCACATACTAAACATAAAACAATAAACAGGATCGACAGGTAGTACAATAATATAGGAACCTTTATGACCATCTACCTATAGTTGTTTATACTGGTTGGCGTCTTTATTGCCGCTTATGTAGATGTTATTGAAGAAATTGACAGAACACGCGAAATTAAAATATAAAGAAAACAAACAAATAAAATATTATCACCTAGCTGTTTACTGGCAGGATTTCCTTGCATATTCCTGAAGGCCGAATAAACACTCATAAAGCCCATATTAAGGAAAATAATGTTCTTGTCGTGTCTCTAGTTTAATGTTTTTGTTTTTCTTTAGATAGGCTCGCGTTCGATCCCTTATCTCACCTGCTGGATGGTAAGCAATGATGTGGTCGAAGATGAAGCACGCTTGTCTAGAAGTAAACTATTCATTCTTGAGACTTGACTTAAAGACCCCTAGGTTGTAGCTATCAGGAAATATCGACACTTGTTATGAAGATGTAGATAGGTACTTACAACACACACACACTGACACACACACACACACACTGACACACACTGACACACACGCACACACACACACACACATACACACACACACATAGACACACATTTTTTTTAAGACATTTACTAACATTATTGCAACACCCGGAGAAGAAGACGTCGAGGAGGCAACCGCCTCAACACCTAGCATGTCGAATCCCCCCTGCTTCATTTAAAACAGTTGGGACTATGGGGTTGCTGGCGCTTAGAGTGGGGACCCTGTCCGCCCACTGAGTAACCTCAGAGATCGCGGTGACACAGTGGTCACGTGCTGCCGGAAAAAGCTGCTTGAGCCCTATCCAGATACACGCACGAGTCCGACGCGTTTTGTAGAACCTTGTACCTAAGTAAGGGATGCAACATTCATATCTATCATTAACCTTAAACTCGCGTGTCGATTCGTAGCGAATTCGTTCCTTCTAGACAAGGCCTTAGAGGATACTCCTATAGTCTCTCCAGGGATGTGCCTTAACTGGCGTTGCATAGAGGAGACACCGGGCTTGACTTTTAATTGATTAAACCTCTTGTGTCTCTAATTGACACGATTGAAAGGTTAAGAGGTCAAGATGCTTCTTCTAAGCTCTGATGGTGATCACCGGGGTGGTTTTAGTGAGGAAAAAGCCCCCACTCCCCGGTCTTATTCCCAAGGACCGGGTGTCTTTTGAAGGTTTCCCCCAAGGTAAGTACTTACAACACAACAGAAGCCGCAGAAGCAGATGATTATGGAACTGTTGAAGAAGTTGACGAGCAAAGCGAAACTGAACATGTCCTCGACGTCGCCGGCGAGCCTGCAAATAACTTTTCTTAATTAGGTTAATAAATAAATACAAATAAAATTCTACATTTTTCTCACAACGCCATCTAGTCTCAAGCTAAGCAGAGCTTGTGCTATGGGTACCTACTAAACAACTGATAAACATACTATATATTTCTAAATACATACATATTATAGATTAAATTACACCCAGACATAGAAGTTAGAACAAATGATCGTGCTCGTCACACAAATATTTGTTTTGGATGGTAATCGAAGCCACGACCTGCAGCATAACAGTTAGGGCCACTAACTACTAGACCAGGTTCCAAAGTAAAAGAATAATTTGTAGATCCATGACAGTCGTTTTAAATAGGCAAAAGACGAAAGTCTACCAACTAGTTTAAGCCTCGGAAAGCACATAAAGCCGTTGGTCCCGGCAGTCATTTGTAGATATTTGACAGTCGTTACTCGTAGTCAGAAGCCCGAAAGTCTGACAACCAGTTCAACCAAGGGGTATCATGTTACCCAGTAACTGGGTTGTGGAGGTCTGACAGGCAGTCGCTCCATGTAAAACACTGGTATTCAGGTGCATCCGGTTAAATTGGAAGTCTACCCCAACATAGTTGGGAAACGGCTAGGCCGATGATGATGACGATGATGAGTACCAGGATTTCATAATGCCTCTTTTTTCTAATGCTATTATAAATAGAGTATATAATTATTTAAAATAAAAATGACGTGTGGCACTCGGAGACTGCCGCGGTAAAGCTATTGCATAGCATTTTTTATCAACTCCTCTCCTCTCCCCCTCCCCATTCCTCTCCTCCCGCTCTCCCCCTCCCTCCCATTCCCCCACACCTCCCACGCCCCTCCCATCACACCAGGGGAGGGACCCTTCCCTCACCCCTCCCTCTGTTTCCCCTCCCTAACCCCTCCCGACCCCTGCCTCTACCCGTCCCCCTCACCTCTCACCTCCTCCTTCCCCCTCCCCGCCCCCTCCCCACCCCTCCCCCTCCCCCCTTTCCCCTCCCCACTATCACCACTATGCCTGCAATATAAATAACATATTTATAAATATATATGCAATAGCTTCGGCCTTCAAGCCACACCTCCTTGCCCGTCGGAGTGGGGAGCGTGAGGTTTTTTCGTTACGGAATTTCTGGATTCGGTCCCCGCGCTCAAGGCCCGCGATAGAAGCTATGCAATAGCTTAAAACAATTTTAATTAAACTTGTTTCAACTTATCTTTAAAACAAAATGGTCTGCATTGCTGCTTCTACGAGTACGAGTTCCTTTTTTGTAATGCTATTATAAATTAAGTATAGTTACCCCTTATGATTTGCCACGGTTAATAAGTTTACCTGACTAGCGCCCGGTGTCGTTCTATGATATCGGAGAGCTCCTTTTGGTGTTGTTCTTCCCAATTTTTGTCGTCAAAAGTGTCAATAAGGTACTTGTTCTTCTGCGCATAGCTTTTGCAGTATTCACCTAGAAGAAAGAAATCATGGTAATCTTGTTATTAAAGAAAAATGGGTTACAAACAAAAACCAATCACAACACAATATTTACTAAGAAGATGAATTTGTATGAAAGAGCTAATTATTATTTTATAATAATATACATCTGTGTGCGAGTCTATGAATCTGTCTGTGGCATCGTAGTTCCCAAACGAATGAACCGATTTTGATGCGGTGTTTATATCTAGCAGTCGAGGCATCTTCGTTAATCCTTAGGAATCCATATTTTGTTATTAAAGCGCCTTAAGCCCTCTGGATAAGTCTATACAGAGGTATCTACTATATGCCCCACATACATATAGTAGATACCTTCAGCGGTGGCCCAGCGGTGGCGGCCCCGACTTACGTGCAGTAAGTCGTGGGTTCGAGCTCAGGGAGGCGCATTACCTTGTGTAATTTTTTTTTTCACCACTGCTCTCAAAAACAGTTAAGGAAAACATCGTGAGGAAACCGGCATGTCCTGGAACCAAAAATTCGAAGACATGTGACATCTACCAATTCGCCCTGGGCCCGCGTGCCGTGGTAGATTATGGCCCATACGCAAAATCCACGTTTTGCGTATGGGCCATAATCTCTTCTTCATCTTTATCTTTTTATGCCCCACATGTTTCATTACTAGGAATAAGAAATCGTAGGTAGGTACTTAGCACTCAACAAGATTCTAGTTTGTTATGGAATACCTACTGATTACGTTGCCTAAAGCAAAAAACAAAATGTAGAACAGAAATAAAAGGTAAACCAATACGAAGCTGGCGTGTTTCGTCGAAATATATCGTTCGCATACCCAATCGTAGATAGGTACAGATAGCGTCATTAATGTCGAACTAACTGACAGTTCACCACAGCTGGACCGGGTTAGGAATACAACAATCCGATCCATCACAATAATTCCTGACGTCACTCAAAAAGTTGCCACGCTAAATTGGGACTGGGCTGGATACATCTGCCGCATGTCAGTGATGTCAGACGATCAGTGGGCCAAACTCACGACACAATTGGTTCCCTTACATGGCAAACGACGTCGCGGTAGGCCCAGGCGAAGAGTGCGGGACGAGCTGGACTCCTCCGATAAGGACTGGTCAAGAAAACCCTTGACAGTGACCGGTGGAAGGAAAGTAGCAAGGCCTTTGCCCTGCAGTGGGAAAATATCGGCTAGTAATAATAATATAATAATAACAGATTGTCAAAAATGATTTATAACTCATTTGAAATAAGATTAGACATCTACAGTCCGTTTACTGATTATGACTTCGATTTTGTTGGTGGCATGACAAATGGCAGTTACAAAAAAACAATTGGTGTTGTATCAGATGAGCGTTTTTGCTAATGATGCCATCATTATTAGAACGGAATAGAAGTTACAATCTGTTGATCAGACAGTAGGTATACCGGTTTGGTAAAATTTCTTATTTTATTTTAAATGGACTATTATAAACAACTATGAAAATAAAAATGACAACTACAGTGGAGTTGAGGACAAGGACAATATCAAAATTAATACAGCCGGTCGATTGAGTAAAAGTCACCCTGTGAAATCTTGAGTGAAGTGAACTGACAATGCCTGGAATGACAGCTCAATTCGCCTTCACTCCCACAATAATTCCACGGTGTGAGTTTTACAGAATGACACTGCTGCAGTGCGATTCTGGTCAAATCACCGCGTGACAATGTAGGCGTAGTGAGGGCGAATTGAGCTGAATTCTCTAATGTTAAGCATTGACAGTTCACTTCACTCTAGTTCACGGCGTGACTTTTACTGAATCGAACGGCTGTACACGACTACTGTCAATAAAACAAGAACTTTATCCAATTGAGTTAAAGTTTCGTTTTTTAAAAATGTTACATTATTTTACACGGTCTGTTTATCCTGTTTTTTTTACGCTGACTGTACTTATTGGCTATCTCCTAAAAGCTATCGTAACGGTTATCGGTAAAAGCTACTTCTAATGGAAATGGAAACAGCTGGACGCTTGATTAATTGGAAATTTGATCCAGACTCCAGACAGAGACTGGCTGTAAATCAGATTGTAAGTTACCCGTGTCGGTGTTCCCGTAGTATTAACTCTATTCTTTTGTTTTACCTGGATTTTGTAGTAAGTAATACTATAGGGTGTGTTGTGAAGTGATCTTTTAAATATATAGGTACGTAGATAGATAGGTACCTTGTTTAAATGTGTTGTTCTACCAAAGGCATAACGAATAACAGTTCATTAGAGGCCTTTACTGAGTAGGTACCTACTACCTGGACATAGTTTGGAAGCTGTACACTGGCTGTACGTCAGACGAAACTCTTTGGACCTAGAACTGAACTAGCGTAGTACTGAGTTTCAATAGAATGTGAGGCCAGCTTATACTGGTTTTCTGCGGCCTACTGTGTTCTACCTAACAAATATCAAGCCTGTATTCCCCGGGAGGTTTGGAAGAACGGTGTATCTATAGAACAACCTTATGTCTCATTCTTAGGTGGCAAGCCTAGTCAAAATCAAAATCAAGTCATTCTCCTATCCTAATTAAAACTAGGTTGAGGACACTTGAGGATCAGCACTTTTGATCGGCCAAAATTTACCCCTAAAACGCCCTTTCTTCACCACTTTCTAATGTTTTTGCTGGGAAGAAGAAGTGGCGGAACAAACAGGAATGCGCAACAACTGGGTTCGAATCCAGACTCCGGGCTGCTACTGAGAAATCCAACTAAATATGTGAATATGTAACTAATAACAGGTTAATAACGTTTGACTTACCAAGTGGATAAGTATCTATAATTTGCCTGTCCACCGGCACATAGATGAGTCTTCGTATCCTCACTGCCAGCAGGTCAAACTGTGTCGTGATGTGGCTCAGGAATATGCAGAACAGCAGGTCTCCACACAGCATGAACCAGATTGTTATAAGCCCTGGAAGTAAAACTGTCGTTGACCGCCACAGTTAGTTTAAGATGATAAACTAAAATTTGCCAAGCGCGCCACGGAGTATTCCCGTGTGAGCACCTATTTTTTGAGCACCTATGCATTTAGCACCAAAGGTATTCTCATTTCCCATAGGTTAATGCATAGGTGCTCAATAAATAGGTGCTCAAACGGGAATACTCCCGCGCCACGAGTCACGACTACGTGACAAAGGAAAATGTCTATTTGCTGGGGAAACTTTGGCCAAGTGATGCACATAGAAGAATCAAATAATAAACATTAAGATTGACGTCACATATAAAGGAACAACGGCTGTTTTTCACATAGAACTTGGTAGGACTATTTCATTTAGAATTGTCATCCCTACTTTGATAGTACCTACCTACTGACCACCGAACAGAAATATTAGAATGCAATAAAATATCTCAAAATACCTTTTGATACCTTTGTATGTACTTATTACAAATTTGTTCCTTTTGCATATTTTTCATTGATGTGCTAAAAGCGTTAGATACGGGACTTAAAGGCTTATTACACCAATGATATTATTAGCAAAAAAAATAAAACCGACTTCAAAAATAACACTAAACGGTGTAAAATAACTCTAAATTAGGAAGTCTGTGGCTTTGGTACTTTTGTCTTATTCTTGATGAGCCACCGACTTCCGAATTTAGAGTTATTTTACACCGTTTAGTGTTATTTTTGAAGTCGGTTTTATTTTTTGTAAAAAAGTTTTTTATTTTTCCATTTTTAGTTGTTGCCATACAAACATTTGCCATGAATTCATTTTATATTGTTAATTGTTAACAATACATGTCATTATAATAGGGTTATCCACCTAACCCTAATAAATGAAACTTAACATACCTAACTGTCGAAATCTAGGTATATTGAACACATCTGCCTACCCCTCTGAGCATACAGGCTTGATGGTACGTCATGATGTTGTATAAACAATAAACATCCAAGCGATTCCAGCAATCACGATAGATTTGCCGTCTATTTTTGAAGAGTTCCGTTGTATATCTCCGAAGATCAGCACCAGATCTTCACCAAATTAAAATGGGACCATCTCAGGACTCTACTCTTTCAAACAAAAGAAGAATTTTGAGAATCGGTCCACAAATGGCGGAGAAATCAGGTAACATACATAAAAAAAAAAAAAAAAAAAATACATACACACGAACATAGAACCTCCTCCTTTTTTGAAAGTCGGTTAAAAAGGTGTACCTACTTAGATAGGTTTTAAGCGTTCAGCAAGCGACACGTTAAAATGTGGCTAACTAGCCACACTTGACCTTAGTGTCGCATTGCGCCGTTAACGGTCGCGTGTGTGCGTTAGTGTGCCGTTTTTGAAGATCAAATGTTGTTAGTATTTTAAATCTCTTTGTGTTTATATAGGTACCACACCTTTTTACTTATAATATCATTGTACCTACACACGGCCACACATCAAGCTATACATTTCCAGCTGACCTCGCATCCTATGGAAATCTTATACAATGTGAGATCAGCGTATACTGGAAATGCATTGCTTGATGTGTAGCCGTGTGTACGAGTATTACACTATCTGATTTGTAGCATCCTAACTAGGATCCTAGTTAGGAAGCAACCAAGCGTCGCGACGTCGGTAGGAACTATAAATCGGATCCAATCTGTCCTAACTGCGATTAGGCCTTCCGATTTCCTAGTTAGGATGCTACAAATCAGATAGTGTAATAGGCTAATAAGCCCATTAGTCACAGCGTCTGGTCCTCAGACCAATAAAAAAGTATAGACGGAGCCGTCGTGAACAATCGCGACTAAAAAAGTGAGGACTACTTTTGGCGTTGTGTGCGTAACTTGGTGTATGACATCGCAGATTTGCGCATGTGTGCTAGAGAAAAATGTTGCAAGCGTTGCGCTGCGACTCCCAAGTGCGAGAGATACTTTGGTTAAGTTTTATTATTATGTATGTAGTGTAGTGTTTATCTTGATTGTATGAAATGAAAGATATTTTTGTTTAATTACAATAATTAATTTTCTGAATAAGTGAAATTATTAATGCCCCTTATGTTGTGTCACCTTTTTATAATAATATGTCTGACGTTTTGAGTCATAACTTTTGAGTAAAGTTTCTTGTTTCGCAACATGATGGAACCTTATATTTATGTATGAGTTGCGAGTAGCATAGACATAATTTGTAGATTATCTCCATATTTGTTTGCTTTAAAACTCGGGTATTTATGTTAAAATGAATACTTTTAAAAGTATAATAGTATATAAAGCGTAGTCTATAATAAAAAAAGACTGCGACTGTTTACTTATGTTGTTTCAACTTGAGACGGATTTCCATACTTCGTTGGTCATGATCCTACTAAATTTTGAAGGGAGGCACTCGCTATTATTTCTTTTGTCCCGTATAGTTTTAATTAATTTTTCTTTCCACGTTTTATGAGCTGGAAACCTAATAATATCGTATCAAACATACTATTATTTGATTATATTTGACTGTGTCCAATAGTAAAATTATAAAAAAAAATGCTGTGAAGTGTCCGTAAAACATTACGATTTTCCTTATTTTTTGGGAAAAAATAATGTTCTTAACTTGCAACACCGACACAATGGCGTGTTCCGAGAAATTATTTCTGATATTTTTACGATTTTATTTAAACACACGTTACTTTCTTGTAAAAAATAATTCCAGAAGCTTTATTTTGGAAACAGGAATTGTTCTTGCAGCAGTTTATGACGCGGGGCGGCATAATTTCGTAGTTATGATTAAAAACAAAACAACGTCACGCGCTCTCGCTTGCTAGCGGCAGACTACCGAGGGGCCGTCTTCATATTGCGAATCGTCTTCATATTTCGTGCCACACTTTTAGGAGCGCAATGCTCTGTCTATACTTTTTTATTGGTCTGAGGTCTGGTCCTACACAACTAAGTGATTGCCCGCTTCCGATTGCCGGCTTGGCAGTTTGGCACTCAGTCGCGCACGGAACACATTGGTCACACACCTTAATAATTTCAGTGTTTTTTTGTAATAAATACCTACCTACGTATCAAAATTACTTCTTGTGCAGCTAAAGTGTTTTAATTAATAATACAAGGAAGAAAACACGAAATTGCTTACCACTAGTGATGGGCAAAGGATAAATACTCGAAGGATAAATACTCGAGTATTTATCCGAAGTGGATAAATACTCGTTTTTACTCATTTTTATCCGATATTTACCCAAAATGATGGATATTTATTATTTTGCATGTTTTTTTTTATATTGATAGGCTAGTTTTACTATTAAGGCTTTCGAAAATACTTAATACATTATTACTTTTTCAAGTTCTGATTGTAAAGACGAAGCAACGTGTTTCTAACCGCACCGCACTATATCCCGGCCTCCTTTTGTCCCATTCCTTTTGTTTTATTACCTTTCCCCTCACACCACAGCGCCTGCGCTGTGCCAAGGTATGTGTCTTAGATAGCGCACGCGCGAGTGCGTTTTTAACAACAAAATAATTATTATAAGGTGATAGTGTTCTAGTTTTATGAGACATTTAAGTGATTTTGAAGTTGAATTATTGCGTTTCAAGGTATGTTTTAACAGCTGAACCTTTCTTTGTTAAAGGTTTAAACACTGAATAAAATCGGCGGATAAGTAAACTACTAAAAATAAATAGAAAAGTGTAGTTTTATTATTGTTGATAACGCTAGAAACCTACAAAAGACTGAAGAGTCCCTTGTTTTGAGTGTTTTGAAATCTTAGTGCGTCATGAGCCAGCAAATTAATAGTGTGCTGCGCAGTACTAAACTAACTTAGTAAAAAAAGTTTAACAACATGTTGTGCCTCTAAACTGCTAGCAGTGCGTAATGAGCTAGCACACTCTTGCTAGCTCATTACGCACTGAAATGTGAAATTTTCACCAATTTTATTAAACTCTGCATAGCCGTCATCATCTGCCTAGCCTTTTCCCAACTATGTTGAGGTCGGCTTCCAGTTTCACCGGATGCAGCTGAATACCAGTGTTTTACATGGAGCTGTCTGTCAGACCTAAACAACCCAGTGGCAAGGCAAGGCAGTGAACTGGGTAACATGATACCCCTTGGTTAAACTGGTTGTCAGACTTTGGACTTCTGACCACAAGTAACGGCTGTCAAAGATCTACAAATGACAGCTGGGACCAACAGCTTAACGTGCTTTCCGAGGCACGGAGGAGTCTTGGTATATAATAAATGGTCATCCATCCACGGACCGACCACGTCAAGCGTAGTTTAACCTTCGATCAACCCATGCGGCTGTTATAATTTAGCCACAAGTTCCTCCGACGACTCCTCTGCATAGACGTAATAAAATCTGTGCAAAATTACACGCGCTCGGGCTATACTTTATTTTATGGGCCTTAAAGTTGGAAGTCCATTTTTTTTTTGTAGATAGTACTCATAAGCAGAAGGTTTTTTTAAATTTTTTTAAGTTGCGGAGATTCCCAGTTATAATAAAATAATAAAGAGAAACGTATTTTTTAAAAGTTTCCATATAAATTGTAAATAACACGCCCGGTATCACCACTTCGTCGAATGTCGGGAGGATACGGCGTGGCATACGCTGACAAAGTGTGCCGCTTGAGAGGAGCCGTGCCGTGCCCTCGTCTCTGGAGTAGGCAGTGACTTGTCGCTGCCGGCCGTGGTCGAGAGGATGGCCGGCAGCGTCGAGTCCTGGGACGCGGTGGTGTCCTTCTGCGAAACGGTCGTCTCGCAGATGGAGGCTGCGGAAAGTGAGAGGGAGAGCAACTCCACTCACCCGGCCCGCAGCAGACGTACCGGGCGCGGGCGGAGGGCGGACAACGCCCTCTTCCAGCCCCCCTGAATGGGTTCAGGGGCGACGGACACGGGACTTCCGCCGCCCTCATGTATATGGGACATGGACCCAAGGTGGTGGCGCGTCGTGTTTACGCGCGCCCCTCTTAGACGTTGCGAGGGTTGTCTAACACCTCACTCCCCTCGCTGACTTGGCGAGGCCCTCGGGTCGCAGTCAGTCGGGAGTCGCGGAAGTATCTTCTGTTCCCGTGACCCCCGGCGCAGGTGTGAGAAGGAACACGGGGTGGTTTTTAGTCAGTAAGTCTGACAGACCCCTCCACCCTCCCCGGGGCGGGGGACATCCATGAGGATTTTCCACCACTAAAAAAAAATAAAAGTAGCGGGGACGTAGTGAGTGAGCGAACACAGACTCCTCTCCACCTCCTTCGTGGTTATTTTTTTAAACCACCCAGAAGTAGGAGCGCCGCCAAGCGGCTCCGGCGACATCTTGGCAGGTAAGGGTATAAGAATAATAATATTCCTTGTGCTTTATTCAACTTATCCGAAAAATACCCGAAACTAATTTCAAAATGTTAACTTTTAAATTTTAAAATACGTATATCTCCGTAACCTTGGGGTTCCGCGGGTTGGAGATGGTACAGGAGGTAGGCCACCCTCGCCCTCCCCGGCCCATAAATATATGGAAATTACAGTGAAAATAATGGAAATTAGTGTTTTAACCTAACCTCAAACTTTAACAATGAATACCTCCATAACCATGGGGCTCCGCGGTGTGGGAATCCGACAGGGGGGTAGCACATCTTCCCCTCCCTCTCCCCAGCCCCTCTCCGATCCATAAATCGATGACCCGTAAAAGAAAGTATAACCCATTTTTTTTATTATTGTGTGTAATCATAGGTTAGACAGGCTTGTTTTTTTAAAACTTCTTAATAAGTTTTAGAATTTCACTTAATTTCATCCTTTTCTTCGTAGAAATATAAAATTTCCCTTACTAAAATCGTGTATAATATTTATCCGCCGTTTTGGATAAATACTCGAGTAAAAACGGATATTTATGAGTATTTATCCATTTTGAGTATTTATCCGGATAAATTCCCAACACTACTTACCACTCACATTTTTGGCTGTGAATGTTAATTTGTTGACAATTACAATCATATTTACGGTTTGCTTCGCCATGTTTGTGAGAGCGAGATAGATATAACTAACATGCGTGAGAGTGAGAGACACGATACACACTAATAATTTATTGCACGAGTTGCAAGCGCTCGAACGCGCGCGTCATTCATAATCGTAAAGGTTCGGCCAACATTCGGCGGCTAACGCGATTTCGCTCGCACGACAGCGTCGGCTCTTATCTCTATCCTTGTATATCTGACTGATCATGGATGTGTGGATTTAATGATATTTTTAGTATTTTTTAAATGGATGTGAAAAACAATACCAGAAATGCGCCCGTTTTTTGTTTATTTGACGTGATGGTCTAGTGGTTAATGATGGCATAAATTGTGTAAGTAAGTATTTGTACTGGCAAATAGACACAATCCATCCTTTTACCACAGCTTTTACTATGATGGGGTCGGCTTCCAGTCTAACCAGATGCAGCTGAATACCAGTATTTTACATGGAGCGGTTGCCTATTTGGCTTCCACGCACCACTGACTCACTGACTGGGTAACACGACATCACGACAACCGGCGTACGGCGAGTGTCCACCCTTACATCGTTGGCACCCCAACGATCCGGACAAAGCGTTTCGCCTTGTCGTTTTAATTAATACCGCTTACGTCGAAGAACTGGAAGAACATGCCTGATGCGATCTTCCCGTCCGAGTATAATTTAGGTGTCTTCAAGGCGAGAGTGAATAGGCTCTTAATAAACTAGTGCGCTTCACCATCATTAATTGCATCACTGCTTACCATCAGGTGGGATTGCAGGCATGCACTGGTTAATAATATAAAAAAAAAATCCCTAGATAAGATTGGTCGCTCGACCGACTAACCTCCCATATTATTATTAAACTCTTTGAACTAACCGGGTTCAGACCACTCGTCGTAACAACAACAAGCTTTTGTTTCAGTAAGTAGGTATAACCAAAGAGTTTATAATGTCTTTGTTTTTAAACAACTTTTAGAAAGGAGTGGTTTTAGTTATGTTTGACTTGTATACCTACATGTTACCTAGGTACTTATAATTGAAACTTCTATTTTCCTTTGTTATGATAGTCTCTTGTTACGTGTCTCGAAGAGCAAGTTATTCAAACTTTTATGGAAAATAACCTGCAAACTGTGCAAATATCTTCTATCTTTCATACTAATTTTATTTAACAAAAAGTATTTTAAGTAAGTATTTAAGTATTTCAGTATTCGTAAATACCACTGTATTATAAATAAAAATTGTTACTTTAATTCTCTAAACTAACAATAAGTTCACGGCTTATCCATAATGTTATTGTTTTATTTACTTACTTACAAGAGAGCTAAAGTGAGATAGAGTATCTCAAATGTAGTGTAGTGCTTACCAACATGACACACCCAACCAAATCGGCGTGTGTAAACGACTATGTCGCAGGCGGTCGCACTGACATTCAGTAACGACCAAAACGTGGTTAGGGTCGGTCGGAAGCCGACACGTGAAGCCCGCGCGCGCAAATACAAAATGGACGATGACAGAGAAGTTATTACAAAACGCGAAGTTATTGTTGAGCTCTTAGAACTTTATCGTGGTTTACCAGGCCTGTGGGATAGTAAACATGAGTTGTATAATAATCGAGATGCCCGACATGTTGCGTACGGAACTTTGTTAGAATGCTATAAAAAATGTAATAAAAAGGCCAGCTTGGGCGAACTAAAAAAGAAACTAGAGAATATGCGAACAGCATACAAGCGGGAAAAGAAAAAAGTAAGTGAATCTTAAGAATTGAAGAAAATACATTTTATTTTAATGAGTTTTTCTATCAAAATACAGATCGTAGTTGTGTCTAAAACGTTGATTTGACATTGACAGTGTTAATTTTTTTTTTTTTTTTTTTTTAAATTGCCCAGTGGGCAGGCTAAAGTCTTTCGACCATACCGCCTAGTCTTCCGTATGTTTATTTCTGTCGTATTAAGTTTTTATATAATGTCTTTCGTAATTTCCCTTGTAATTATAATGTTTTATTTTAAGTCTTTCGTATGTAGTCATAATTCGATATTTTTAATAGTCAATTTTTCGTTTTTTAGTCAAATCCAAGTTTGTACGAAGTACAGTCAAATCCTGGGTAATGTCATGTCAAACATTTTTTTTTTTAGCTATCTCTGCATGTTTATGTTTAGATAGGCACTTAACCTACAAACTATTTCTAACCATCTTATATCTATTTAAAAATAACGAAGATAAAAGTACTTAGGTAATAATTATTTTGATATGTACATACATATAGCTAACACAAACGATTATATATAATTTACAGTCTCCAGTATGAATTTGTACAAATATATAAAAGTGGTAGCATTCACAAGTAACTCCTGTATGGACGACGGGACCTTATCAGGCGTTTTATAAATTTTTAGAAGCTCATCCGACAACACAAGGCGCTGAATGTTGAAAGACGAACACTCGAAGAAGATATGATACAGTGACTGAACTTTTTGAGATTGACAATAATCACAGTGCGGCGAGCTGACCATTTTAAGACGATGAAGATGATAATTTAAACGACAATGACCAAAGCGCATACGACAGATAATCGAATAAAATTTTCTATTCATGTATGTACTACTACTTTTACAAAACCAAGGTACAGAGTTAATTTGAACATCAAGACTATTAAACCAAGACCCCGTGTTTTCAACATGTGTACAATGGTATGAATGTCTCCCCCATGCCTCACACATGCGGCGCCGTAGAAGGCTAATTACGTCTGTATATGGCAGGAAAACACTCACATCAGTGTCACTGATTAATTCTTCAAATTCAACGATTTTTTTAGCAAGATAATCTGCTTTTTCATTCCCCGCAACACCAATATGTGATGGTACCCAAACAAAACGAACAACAATATCCAACTGTGACAATTCAAACCATAGTTGCTTTATCAGAAAAATTATGTAGTTGGTGTTAGCAAGTAATTTATTATTATCCAGATTTTTCAGAACACTCATGCTATCACTAACTATAAGCCATTTACTATTTTCTAAATTACATTTTTTAATATGTTTCATAGCGCTCAAAATAGCAACTGCTTCAGCTGTAAAAATACTAGCGTTTATATCAATTCTCCGTCCAATAGCAATATTTGAAGAGGGGTCATAAATAGCAAAAGACACTGCTTTATCACTCTTGGAACCATCAGTATACACCAATTTATGATCAGACCACTGTGACAGCATAGCATAAACTTCTTCTTTTGAAGGCAAATTTTTCCTATTATTTATAATTACTTCAATTGCTGGAAATTTACCATTGAAAGTACCCTCATAACAAGGTAAAATATGTTTTGATTGATAAATGTTAACATTTTGAATAAAATTCATAAAACTTTGGAGACCTTGTACCATATAAAAAGATTTTAAAGAAATATGAGCAGGTGAATGTAACAAATTAAGAAGTAGTCTATTACCAGATACACTATAAAGTTTCAACAAAAATCTTTCTTTTAAGTAATCAAAACGAATAGATAATGGGGGAACATTGCATTCAATTTGCATTGCAACCACAGGAGTACTTCTGAATGCCCCAGTTATTACACGCAAACACTTGTTTTGCAAAATATTTAAACTATTTACATGTTTGGAATCTGCACCAAAGCAATAGAAACCATATTCAAAGTGACTACGAACTAAAGATTTGTATAATAATAACAAAATTTTAGGGTCTGCACCCCAATATGTACCACTCAAGGATTTTAATATGTTATGAGCTTTATTTGCTTTACTAATTAAATGTTTTATATAATTGTTCCAGGATAAATTATATGAAAAAATAACACCCAAGAATTTTACCTCAAGTGAAATGGGTAGAGCACAATTGTTATACACCACATCAGGCATATTAAGAATTTGTTTACCAAATACAACAACTTTGGATTTCAATGGATTAACACTAAGATCAAGGTAAGAAAAATATTTATACAAATTTGCTAATGCAACATTAACTATTTCAACTACATGTGTTATATTTTTCCCAGATGCATATACAACTAAATCATCTGCAAATTGAAGGTTTTTAACATGAGATCCTAAAATTAAATTTAATTTACGTATATACAATATGAATATTAAAGGCGATAATATACCACCTTGACAAACTCCTTTTGAAGATAGTCTAGGTCCATAGAGGTGTCTGTTAAATTTTACAAAAACTTGCCTATTAAGAAGAAAATTTTTAACCCAATTTATAATTTTCACAGGTATCCCAATCTGTGATAACTCATTACATAAGATATCTATATTTACACTGTTAAAAGCACCTGCAACGTCGAAGAAAACTCCAACCAAATTGTGGTTTGCGGATAAAGAATTGCATATATCAAGCTGTAATTGACAAACACTTTCCCTAGCAGAATGATTCCTACGAAAACCAAATTGATTTGATGGTAAGATTGAATTTTTCTCAATATAGAACTCTAAGCGTTGTTTTAATAATTGTTCAAATAACTTGCCAACACAAGAAGTCAGAGCTATAGGACGATACGAATCAGGACATATTTTTGGCTTATCAGGTTTTAAAACAGGTACAAGACAATCCACCTTCCAACTATCAGGTAAAATATCATTTTCCCATAGTAAATTCAAAAGTTTTAAAAGAATATTCAAACTAGTAAGGTTAAGTTTTTTGAACAGTATATAAGGTATTCCATCAAGACCATGGGTAGTATCTCTTCTGGACGATATGGCCGATATTAATTCTTGTATGGAAAAAGGATTAAGTAGAAAACTATTGCTGGAATTAATGCTAGCATTGGAAGAAGACTTTAAGTCATTTGATACATTGTCTGGTGTGTATTTTTTAAGAAAATCCAAAACCCAAGTATCATCCACCTGAGTACTTAAATTATATGTTTTATTATACTTGCGCATGAATTTCCATATAACAGACAATGGAGTGCACCTGTTAAATGTTTCACAAAGAGAAACCCAACTTTTTTGCCTTTCTGTTTTTAATGTAAGTTTTTTAACTGCGCGAAGCCTTTTAAATTCTATATAATTTTCTTCAGATGAATTATCCTTAAACAGTAAATATGCAGTTTTAAAATTCAATACTGCTTCTGTGCATTTTTGATTCCACCAAGGAAGTGAAGGCCCTTTAGGATTATTTCTATGACATGAGGGGTTGACAAAATGACTGGTATTGGAATGTTTCAAGTTTGGCATAGAATTCGCAGCGGCTGTGCGCAAAATGGTACAAAATTTGGAATATGAATCAGGAAGACTTGTGTCATCAACTTTAAAATCAAGTAACAATTCATCAACACAATTACTGTACTTTTCCCAATTTACCAATTTGTAATTAGGGTAAATAGGCAAATGTTCAGCATTAGTACAATTGCTAACAATATTATTGCTTTTGCTAATAAATAATTTTATCCTTACAGGAATGTGATAACTACTACCAAGAGGACAATCATGTACATTCCATTCGCAATTAATTGCTAAAGACGAAGAAACTAACGTCAAATCCAACGCATTAGGACGCCAAGTTAAAGAACCAATTGTTGTTGCCTGACCATTATTGAGCAGAACTAAATTATTATTATCAATTACATCTAAAACATTTCGTCCACGTACAGAGTCAGAGTTACAGCCCCAAGAAGTATGATGAGCATTAAAGTCACCAGCAATTATAAAAGGTTCAGGAATAGACTTCACTAATAAGTCAAAATTTTCTTTTTTGAATACTGGACTACAATTCAAAGGACTATAAATACTTACTATACTTAACTCTTTGTTGTTAACTTTAATTTTTACACAGATATTTTGTAATGAGTTATCAAAAAAGGTATTAATTTTAGTGTATGAAATACTTTTGTGTATAATTATTGCTACTCCATTATGTTTGTTACCAGTGTCATTTCTTTCAATATTATAATGATTGATTTTAAAATTTTGTTGAGGTTTAAGCCATGTTTCACTTATAATTGCTATGTGTATTTTGTAATTGTATAAAAAATCGATAAAGATATGTTTATTACTGTTTAAACTTTGAGCATTCCATTGCACTATATTTAAATCAGAAAGATCCATTAAGAGGTTGAAGGAAATTTATTACTTAGAGTAGTTTTTAATGCTTCTTTAATCGACGATGAATTGATAGGAGTATCCTTATTGCTAACTATTCTAGTAATTGTTTCAACTAAACTATTCAAAAATTTGTCTGATTTCATAAGATTACTTACTTGTGTATCTAAATTACGCGCAGATAGCGCTGGAAATGCGTTAGCGTTGAAGAGATCAGAGTATGTTGCATTTCTACTTTTTATTTTATTTTCTTCAATTTTTTGTTTTTTTATATTACATAATGCAGAGATAGCTAAATGGTTACCACTGCAGTTTATACATTTGGCGTTCTTTGGATTAACCTGACACACTTTATAGCTGTGATTTTCAGTGCAAATAGAACATACCTCGGAATTTCTACAAAATTTTGCGATATGCCCATACTGCATACACTTAAGGCACTGCTTAACTGGTGGGATATACATTTTGACCTCATGGCGCCAAGAGTCCAAGTAGATATAGTCGGGTAAGATGGTCGAAGCAAAGGTCACAGCAACAGCCTGTGTGGGGACAAAGGACAAGCCTTCATCACTCCTGACCCTGCGCATGAAACGCCTTACTTGAACAACATTTTTACTACTTCCAATTAACGAAAATATTTCTTTATTCGACATATCGATAGGGACTGAGGTAAGAACCCCAGTGACCTCTGTGTCTGCAGCAGGGATGGATGCCTTCAGTGTTAATTGATCCAATAATTTTTTATTTTTAATAAACATATTTGCGTTGTTCGGCAAATCAAACGTAATGCCGACCTTGTATTTATTTATAGAACGCAAATGCATGACTCCCGATACTCCATGCTCACGTACTCCTTTAGATAGAGCCATACGGTCCCTATCACTAAAAGGTTTATTTTCTTCAGTATGGTTTAAGAATACAACCAACTCTTTTTGTTTCGTATCTTCAGGGTAGCTGCGAGTGTACCCCTTCACTTTAAAAATTTTGTACTTTTCCTTCGGGTCCCTGTCTGCAACAGTCTCCCTAAAAGAAAAGCAAGTGTCCGCCGATTCCGCTGAGTCAGAATCGGTGGATAATACCTGCTGGGGATTCGGAGGCGGATCCCCCTCCTTCCTTTTTCTCTTCTTAGCCATTACTTACATTAATTAACACTTTACACTAACTATCAATAAATATTTACAGAGATATTATGAAAAAAGCCAAATAAAATTTTAAAATCAAAAAAGCGCGCCTTCACTCTCTTACGTTTTTCCCGCCTTTTTTTTCTTGACAGTGTTAAGTAAGATTGTATGAATTAACTTTGACGTTAGCGCGTAGTGTTGCCAGTCTTATAATAACTTCATAGACAAAACGTATTGTTTTAAATATTTGTGTTTACTATGTTGTGTTTTGTGTTTCTACAGGTGGAGATGAGTATCGCTGATGACAGTCAGTCTACTATAATACATGTCCCGACCCTGTGGTACTTTCCGTATTTAAGTTTTTTGGATGGAGACTTGGATTCATTTACTAGTTTGAGAGTTGAACATTGCAATGACAGTGACAACAAAAGTGATGTAAGTATTTTGATGATGAGGTTTAATGTTTTTGGGTCATATCTTAGACTATATACCTCTAGACGTAGCCCAATTTACAGTGTAAGTGTGGAAGTGAGACGCATTAATACAAAGTTCGTAGGAAAATTGAGACAAAGCATCGTATCTTCTGTCCGTTACGGCGTGCCGTATTTTTGCATGGCTAACTTTTGAATGTTAGCCAAACAAAGTGCTGTCACTGTCACGTATATTATTATGGTCGATTTAATTTAAGTTTTCGGATGGTTTTTGCAATTGTTGTAATAGTTTGAGTAATTTATTGAGAAATGGACTCCATTAGTTAAGTGTTTAATGTATGGTGTATGCTCTACGATGGGAGGATGCAGTATAATAGGCTGTAAAAGCCGCACAGAAAAGGATATTAACGAAATCACTTTTCATTCGAAAGTTTTCAATACTGTTAGTGTTATAGTATGATTATTGAATTTATACATTTGTGGGCTTTTATTGTCATGGGTTTCAGACCAAAATATGGAAGATTTCTTAAAGTAAACTTGATTTCATAGATCACATAACCTAGGAATACTTACTTACAGTGTTGCTACACGTTTCAAATCTTTTCCCTTAACTGTCAGGCCTAATGTTCAAAAGGTAGGCATCATCTATACATATAATAAAACAGTAACGACAGAAAAACTGTACATTGAGAATTTTCAGGAAAAAATAAGTGGGTTTTGTTAGAAAAACGTAACTGGTGACAAAAAGTGACTTTCTAGAATTTTTGTCTGTTTGTCTGTTTGTCTGTTTGTCTGTATGTATGTCCGGGGTGAACTCAAAAAGTACTGCATGGATTTACTTCAAATTTTGCATGAATATTACTAAGAGGTCGGGTCAACACATAGGCTATATATTATCACGCTATCACCTATGGGGGAGGAGCAGTGAATCTTTATTCTTCTTACTCATTCTGTGGAAGCGTGTAATCAAAGGACGCATATTTAAATGTTGGTTTTGTGTAAGCTATGCTATTATCTAGCTTTACACTATAAAAACTTCGCCATTTAAGTAACTTTGGCAGAGAAACATAGTTTAATGAATGTTAGTAGTATAAAGACAATTTGGAATCAGCGCCATCTATGAGAATGTATAAAAATCAAATCAAGTAACACATGAACACTTTTTGAAAATTAATTTAAATTTTGATCGTGTTGGTGAGGTTAGTAGTTAGTTATTCTTTAAATTCATAGATGGCATTGTGCATTTTTTTCATCTACATATATTATAACAGTAACGAAAGAAAAACTGTACATTGAGAATTTTCAAGAAAAAATAAGTGGGTTTTGTTAGAAAAACGTAACTGGTGACAAAAAGTGACTTTTTGGAATTTTTGTCTGTTTTTCTGTTTGCTATCACCTACGGGGGAGGAGCAGTGAATCTTTATTCTTCTAACTCATTCTGTGGAAGCGTGTAATCAAAGGACGCATATTTAAATGTTGGTTTTAAGTAAGCTATGCTATTATCTAGCTTTACACTATAAAAACTACGCCATTTAAGTAACTTTGGCAGAGAAACAAAGTTTAATGAATTTTAGTAGCATAAAGACAATTTGGAATCAGCGCCATCTATGAGAATGTATAAAAATCAAATCAAGTAACACATAAACACTTTTTGAAAATTAATTTAAATTTTGATCGTGTTGATGAGGTTAGTAGTTAGTTATTCTTAAAATTCATAGATGGCATTGTGCATTTTTTTCATAAAAGTTGTATCCTATAATTCGTTTTGACAAATTGAAGTTCCAACAAAACCCTCAAAATCTTGAGCAGAGTTCGGATCGTATCATATGGGATCGTATCAGTGTACGATTTTCAAAAGGAAGGCAGTTGAGGCCGTGGACAGAACCCTGCAGGTCATCTGCAGGAACGAACATTTGATGGGTAGTATTGCACGCGCTCAAGAATTCTCCGATGTCCTTCTAAGTCTTGGCAAAGGCACTTTACCAGAAGAGAGAAGTGGACAGGCGGTGCTTTCAGAGTCTCTCGGTAGAGTGGTATCCAGCTTCGAAGAACTCATTCGCTGTGTGTACGTGGACATCAGTCGTATAGCGCACCAGCAGAATTCGTGTGAGAGGGCCATTTTGGCGCCCAAAAATGATCATGCTGCAGCAATTAACGAATGCATTCTCTCGGACATTGAGGGGAATGAAGTGGTCTATACGTCGATAAGCACTGTCGTCGAGCAAGATGACGCCACACATTATCCCGTGGAATTTTTGAACTTCCTGCCAGCAAGTTGACTTCCAGCGCATACCATCAAGCTGAATGAAGGTCGGCGTCCCGATTATGCTTTTTAGGAACAAATCTCCTCCAAAGTTGTGTAACGGGTGGTGCCTTAAAGTCATCTCTCTCCACAGACACCATTGAGGTGGCAATTATTACGGGTTGTGGCGTCGGCAAGGCAGTACTTATACAACGCTTTCCCCTTATACTTCATAGCTTTCCGATCCAGTTCGAACGCGTACAGTTCCCCGTGAGTGTTTGCTTAGTGATGACAATCAATAAATCGCAGGAGCCGATACTCAGAGCAGCGGGTGTAGATCTCAGGACGAGTTGCTTCTCACACGGGCACCTGTACGTCGCTTGCTCCCGCGCCACCAGTCCTGACTATCTTTACATTTTGGCTCCTGGCAGTATAATTATCAACGTAGTTTATAGGGAAGTGTTATAAGGTATATACCTTTGAACGTATTTTTAACCGACTAAAAAAAAAAGAGGAGTTTCGATTTTCAAAAATCTTTTTTTATTTGATAGGGTATACTACCAGGTTGGTCCCATTAGTATTGAACCTCAGATCTGATGAGGGATCTTCGAGGAATTGAGGGAACTCCTCAAATAAACTAATTTGAATTTGAATAATATAGGAAAATATGTACCAATTTTTACATTTTTTTTTGGTGACAAATCAAGCATTTACATTTAGCAAGTATCATTTCGTGTAGAAAAACTGATGAAGAAGACAGGCGATGGAACTCTTCAACGCATAACAACAAATTACTCGCAATAGCTACAGTCACATGTCTGAGCATTGTTTATGTATTTCCCATAACATTACGCCTGTCTATTTTAAAAGGTTTAGAAAGAACTTCTTTTGCAATTATTAACCGATTTCAATGATTCTTTCAAGTTTTGAAAGACTTTCTTTACATACAAAGAAACTAAAAATTGCAAAATAAAAAAAAAATTACAAAAAAACTCTCTTCATGTAACTTATATTTTAATGCTATTTTAAAAGTTGTTAACTTATAATGCTATAGCGACACTGGAATCTTAGATAGGTATATTTGGTGCTGTAGAACCTTCACGCAGACGACGTCGCGGGCAGCAGCTAGTAATCAAATAAATCTATGGTGTCTAACCACACACAAATTTGTGGGCGAACCCTTATTTTCCAGTTTAAGTGAACATGTGTACGCACGAACAGAGCCCTTTCGACAATCATTAAGTTTTACTCTTAGAGGCAATCGCGTAGGTACTTTTAGATATTTGGAAGTAAGAATTCATTTTATAAATAAATGCTATGTAACAATAAAGATTTAGAAATCAGAAATTTTCATAATATGTTGGTTTTGTTTAAAGGACAATAGTTATTATTCAGCAATTTCAATGTCACACTGGATGTCAGTCAGCCATACCTAAGTATATTTTAATGATACATAAAACGCGAAAAAAAGATGTTGTTTTCTTTTAAAGAGTTCCTTCTATGTACATACATCAAGCTTCACTTGGTAGTAGTACCTAATGTAAATTATTTGTGAGAATCAAGGTAAGATTGAAAGTTGGTATTTTACGTGAAATGATATTTTCCCACACATTGATACTTCTACACTCATATACGTTGAATACGTAAATTATAATTTATAATAGTTTTAAAATTGGAACCCGCAGTTAAGTAGAATTTTGGTCGTATTTTGGGACTTTTTTAAGGAATAGCAACACTGAACTTTTATATTGCTGTCTCATGTGCGGCCACGCGGTGTCTCGATCTAGAGGTATATTATTTAAGGGTCATATAAATCAGGAAGTCACGTGAGTGGGTCATTTGAATAAAGTTGGTTATCCTCGTAATATTCATTTAAGATAGACGTGCCAGGGTGGTCAAATTTTCAAATTTTCTTGTGTTTGTTGCAATTGGCCGTTCAGTGTCGTGTTGTGTGTTGATTTAAATATGATTCGAGACCGTTACATTAAGGCTGAGGCTACAGTAGGCAGCGATTTGCGATGCGACTGGAAGAGCGAAACGAGAAAAACATGGTATGGCTACGTTACAAGCGAAATTCCGGCGTATATTCGGCGATGACATATATGGCTACAGTACACATGCTCAACAACGAATTAGCAAGAGCGATTCACTTTCAGCGATTCGCTCATTATGTTGATGTAGCCGATGCTGTGATTTCAGTAATGTTGTTCCTATCGCATAAAGAAATCAAAGATCGCTAGTAATATTTGATGTACGGTGTAGCCATATATGTGAGCATTCATTTACTTGTTTTAATCGCTCATGTGTCGCAGGTCGCGTCGCGGCCTAATGTAGCCTCAGCCTAACATCGACGCATTACATGATTCTGGACCCTTTTAATAATGATGTCTAAGGGTAGAAGTAATTATTCATTTTTTATTTTTAAAATATAAAAAGGCAGGTATTATTGGTATTTACAAGGCAGATGACAGTGAGAACGCCGGGAGGGGCCGTCCTAGAAGGACATACAAATACCTACTTGGTGAGGTTCTACGGAAAGGTCAGGTGCGTAATACTCGCAACCGGCGTGGGTGAATGACAACATGTATGAATGTAAATGAAGCAAAAGAAGTGTGTAAGAATTGTAGCATATTATGTCACTCCGTTGTTACTGCCTACTCCCATGGGAAAAAGGCGTGAGTTTATGTATGTATGTATGTATTTTTAAAATTTCATAGGGTTAAATAGAATAAATAAGTTTTCACAATCAGTAAAATCCAAAGACATTCAGTAATAGACAGGATGTGGACTAGTGGACACAAATCTATGAGTTTAATTTAGTACGGTCCGCTGCCGTTCCAATATTGGTATATTATTCTAGATGGCGTTACTGAGACATGGGATGACAGTTTCTCTATGACATTTCTTCGTCTTCTCTATAGTATTTTCTCTTTGGTAAAATCCATAGACATAAAGAATGGACCGAGTGTTTCTTATCCAGCTGTAAAGTAAATACTGTTAAAAAAAAAAAAAGAAAGAAAGAAAAGGAAAAGTAAAAGAAAAAAGAAAGTGAGAGAGAGAGAGAGAGAGAGAGAGAGCGAGAGAGAGAGAGATAGAGAGAGAGAGAGAGAGAGAGAGAGAGAGAGAGAGAGTGAGTGAGTGAGTGTGAGTGAGTGAGTGTGTGTGTTAAGAAAGTGTGAGAGAGATAAAGCGAAAGTGCGGAATATTTGTCTCTTTCTAGAATTCTGATTAAAAGAGAAAGAAAGAGACAGGTATTGGCCGCACAGTCCCTCTGTCTTTTTCTAGGGAGTGGTCAATTTTGTGCGGGTATTGCTCAGTCCATTCACTATGTTTATGGTAAAATCCCAAAAAGTAAGGATGACAGTACAAAAGTTCCAACGTTCGGGGCTTAAAATCATGTACAGACTCCAGCACATCAACCGACACCAATGTGTTAAATTTCTTGGATAGGTTTTCAACTTTATTCTAAACACAATAAGGTTCATTTTCAATTGGGAAAATTGGACAGTTTGGGGTAGGTTGATGTGCTGGTTTCTGTACATATTAAAATACAGTTGTATTAAATTGTGAAAAACACCCTGAAGTACTCATTGTAACAAAATAACTCTGGTTTCAGGAACCAGAACGCAAAATATTGAGGACAATATCAAAATCCAACGCAGATCAATTGGTTAAAAAGCAGATGGACCTAATGGACTCTGCTCAATCCTTACTAAAATCTACAGGGGAAAGGGAATCTTCGGCTGACGCATTCGGGAGGTCCATCAGTAGCCAGCTCAAAGAACTACCGAAGTTACAACGATGTTTGGCGGAGAAATTAATTGGAGAGGTCATGTTTCATGCGAAAATGGATCAACTCAACATGGACACTGTTGTTTATTTGAACGAAGGTGATGGTGACGTATAGCAATAACAATATATGCGTCACAGGACTACTATGCGTTTCAAATGAGAATAGGATTGACTTTGCGCCATGTTGTGACGTCATAGCTGTCAATCCGAATAAATTGGGTAAGATCAGCAAAACAAGGCATTTTCTAAATATATTTTATTTACTAATACATTTTCCAAATTGTGCTGATTCCCGCTCTCAAAGTTTTCGTCTACATTAGTGATAATCTCTCGAGCCCTCCCATTCAAAACAGCGCCTCGTTTACTCATTTTCGAGCAGTCAGCAAGACAAAACAATAACAAATAACAAAAATTACAACAAACAACCGCGTAACAAACAGAATGAATAAATAAAACGTAAGCACTCCACAAGACTAATTAATTTAAGACGTTTTTTTTCATTTTTGAATATGCGACTCGGTAAAACAAAACATAATAAACATTTTTGATACGCGAATAAGGGTTTCGTTGCAGACCGTACTTTTCAAGTGACATCTGACAGATAAAGGTCATTGACGTTCCTATTCTCTTTTGAAACGCATAGTATAAAATAAATGTGAATCATGGAAATTGATGATAATAGAAAAAAAATACGGACAAAACAATTCATAAATAAAAGTGAAATACGCACAAATGAGGCAGTTGTAGTGAGCGGCTGTTTTGAATTTCTGATACAGAGAAGACCCGAGCATATTTCTGTGACGTAGTGTTTGATTTAAATAGTGTTATTAATTATAGGCCTAGCCATATTACAAATTATATTTCTACGTAATAGGTAGATAAGGCGACAATAGAAAGAAAATGGCGTATATGGAATCAGCTGTTTGTCAACTGTTAAGTGTATTTCATTTTCAGCCATATTACAAATTCTACTCGTTAACACTTGACAGTTGACAACAACTGCAGGCCTAGCCATATTACAAATTCTATTTCTATTTTCGTAATCTATAAGGCGACAATAGACAGAAAATGGCGTACATGGTATCAGCTGTTTGTCAACTGTCAAGTGTTAACGAGAAGAATTTGTAATATGGCTGAAAATGAAATACACTTGACAGTTGACAAACAGCTGATTCCATATACGCCATTTTCTTTCTATAATAGAAACAAAATAGAGTTTGTAATATGGCTAGGCCTGCTGATTCCATATACGCCATTTTCTTTTTATTGTCGCAATAGAATAGAAACAGAATTTGTAATATTGCTAGGCCCGTGGGCTACGAATTTTAATTCTACAATGTATGTTTAGGTTAAGGTATTTTTGTATAGGCTTGCCATGCCCGGTGCCAAATGAATAAAGAGAGTATTTAGCACACTACACAAGACGGTAGCGACTGTGGCGCAGACTCACATTAATTTTTAAGTCCAGCAGGCCTAGCCATATCACAAATTCTATTTCTATTCTATTTCTATTATAGAAAGAAAATGGCGTACCTATATGTAATTTTCAGTCATATTACAAATTCTACTCGTTAACACTTGGCAGTTGACAAGTAGCTGATATCATATCCGCCATTTTCTTTCAATTGTCGCCTTATCGATTACGATAATAGACATAGAATTTGTAATATAGCTAGACCTGCTGGTTTTCTTATGCTGGTTTCCTCGACCGATGTCGATGAAATAAAATTCAACAACAATAAGGTGAATTTTACCGTCTCTCCCTCATTTATTCGCGGAAAATCATTGTTATTATTGTCTGTGCGCACAAATAATGACTTACTAAATCAACTCTACTACGCAGGTAAGGATGGGCGCAAACTTACGACTGTTTAAGTTAATTGTTTTATACAGAAGTTAATAAAGGTTATTTTTAATCTTCGACCAGTTTATTACTGATCGAAGTTTTTAATGCGCACTTTATATCGAAAGTACAATTAAGCATGTTACAATACGATAGACGCCCAAATGATTATACCTACCTACTTAACCTATTTTTACTGCAGATGTCTCACAGACTTAGTTGTAACAATTTCAACAATTTATGTTAAGAAATAATGTGTATTTAATTTAGTTATATTATTTCATTTTAGTTGAAAATTGTAGTGTCAATGATAAAAACCTCAAAGAAGCAGGGAGGCACAATACATGGAATCGTTCTTCGGTTTCGCTTTTTTTCTTCTAAATTTGAAACAATCTGATTAAAAACTGTTTTCGCTTATCTTTAAAATAAAATGTTTTGCATTCCTGCTTCTACGAGCCTCTTTTTTAATGCTATTGTAAATTGAGTATAAGTAAAACAAAAAAAAAATATATGTATTTTCTCTTATAAAATGTACATGCTGTTTTATTTCACTCGTTATATGTATAAACGCTAGGAATATTGTACACACACTGAACATTTTATGTGATGTCCGCTCTGAACACGAGGAGAGTCGCTGCGCAGTAAGTAACAGTAAGTATTCATTTGACAGGGGGAAGGGGTGGATACGGTGCATTGAGGAGCTCACTTCACAGTCCCTATGATGTTTGAATCTAACTGTATACTAATAAATAAATAAATAAATAAATATTCCACAACTTTTCACACAACGCCATCTAGTCCCAAGCTAAGCTAAGAGCTTGTGTTATGGGTACTAAACAGCTGATAATGAATGTAAACTGAATCCAATTGTAGGTATCTACCTACTAAATACTATATTGTTACTTGATTCTATGTTTTTACACCAAAAGGCCAATTCCCGTAATCAAAACCGACATGTTAGCGACAATGTGATATCAAAAATTTGACAAAAATGTAGGGATATTAGACGTATTTTTGACTGATATTAGATTTTGAAAGTTTTAATGAAAACTGATGAACTGAGCAACAGTAACAATTATAACATTACAAGGATTGGTGTGTTTAGTAGATGAGTGTGATTCGTCGAATTTTATAAAGGTTTGTAAAATTTTGAGTCCGTGTATCGTCCACGCCTCGTACCTACCTACGTAGCCTGCTCGCGCCTACAACGGTCCAGTACTTATTATAAATCAACCCTTAATAATTTATGTATCCTGGTTTATTCACCGTGTCGCCTGCATTTTTCTCGTTAATAATTATTTCTCAACGAAAAGTAATTAATTATCGTCGGCATCTGAAAGTCCATCGCGATAACATTACGCTTTTATGTGAAGAGTTTGTTTTAAACAACGGTGATTAATTTTGTTTCTAATAAGAATAGGTGGATACTATTTATACCTACTTTTAATCTTAGGTCCTGGAATAATTGTAGTTTTTTTTAAAGTATATACAGGTTGCATCGACATACGGACACAGTGAGTTCTTTATTATCATTCTCGACACCTATATTATTCTGGTATTTTTGTCGGCTTTCCATAAGCAACTTGTTCGCTCTAAAATCGTGATTAACGTGGTAACCGGGGTAGGTTGATGTGCAAATTTCTTTGATAGGGTTTCAATTTTATTCTATACAAAATAAGGTTCATGTTCAATTGGGAAAATTTGTCAGTTTGGGGTAGGTTGATGTGCTGGCGTCTGTACTTTGTTTCTGTCTCGGGGTGAAAGTTCTTCACAGTGGGATATGTAATGTAAGATTCTAACAGACTAAAAACCACCCCTGTGTTTGGGGGTCGCGGGAACGCACGTACCTATAACGCATCTCCTAGTAATTTCAGGGTGTGAGATGTTACAAAAATTATTTATACTTACCTACATAATAATTTGGTGTGGGTTTGTCAAGATGCGAGGATTTTTTATTGCAAGAGCTTGTTAGCAAAGTGGTTTGCACATTACTGGTAGTCCTGCTAACTCCTTCAAATAAGCTAAATATGCTTCTGTATGTCTGCCCGCGTAGCATGAACACTTAATTTCTTTTCTTCCGAGACACGAGAATTTTCTTTCTGTCCAACTTGACATTTCTTCTACCCGAGCATGAGGCGACTCGTCGACAAGCGTTTGTACGTAGAGAAAGAAATTTACATGCAGTCTATAGCAACTGTCAAGTTGCTAGAGGTGTAGATTGCTTGTCTAGGTCTCATTTGATGTAGACTGTTTGACACTTGTTGACAGGAAATGTTTCGAAAAGAACTGTCAAAAGAAATGTCTATATAATCTGTCACTTTGCCGATTCGTCTGTAGACAAAGGCCGTTTCTTCGGTGTTCATGCTACGGCAGGAGTGGGTTCATGTGTGAGTGTAATGGGTGGGATCGGACCATCGACCCATTGGGCCATTACCGCTTAAATACTTAAACTAGGTACCTACTTTGATAGTCCAGATAATTACGGTACCCTGTAAAATATGATAAGTAGGTATAAAAAAATAATTCACTCACCATGCCACGTCTGTGCAGCCAATATAACCTCATAGTACCCTCTCTGGAAGGGGTCGAAGGGGAACCAGTAGAAGAACGGCAGGATGAGAGGAACCTCATGGCCTAGGGCTATCTTGAAGATCTCTACGAACGGCGGAGAGAGGAAGATCACTAGGAGAGCGTTGTTGCACCAGTAGTAACCTGAACAAAAAAAAACATAAGTTCATTTCCATTTCAATGAGCATTTCGATATATTTTTTTGGAGATCTTTTAGGCAATAATTTACTTGTATTAGGAGTCTCCGCACTCCGCACTCCCACTAGAATTCCCATCCTCCAGTAAATATATCCTAAATAAAGACATACCTAGATAGATAGCTATTTTCTAGTTACCTGTAACAGCAATGAACATTATAAGTACCCTTGGGTGCATCGAAATGATTTTTCTGCGAAACGAATTGTTTTGGTCCTGGGAGATTTACTCAAATTACTTCCGCGATACAATTACTCTAACGAATCGAGTCTTTTAGGTAAAATTGGAATTATTATATTACGTGAACCGAATACCTAACTCGGATCCGTTTTTAAGAATATTTCGTAGGATTTGGTACAGTTATAGTACAGTTCAGTTTCAGGAGAATATCATAATTTCAATATTTGTAAATGTGTGAGTAGGTACCATGTATTACCACTTAATTAAATATAAATATCTCCTACAATTAATATTATAATGTGAACGCGATATACCTAAGTTATATTAAAAAAGATCTATCTTTTTTAATCTAACTTAGGTATATCGCGTTCACATTATAATATTTTTTTTTATTGTATACATAATATTGTAAAAACATTTTTAAAAGTGCTTAAGTCCGAAGTTTCTAGCCCATTAATCTTCATACAAAACTACCTTTTGGAAGTAGCAACTAGGATCATTACTTGTATTTATTTAACATTTAAGTTTGATGTTCGAGAGTACCTTTTAAATGGCCTGATTTAAATAAATGATTTGACTTTGGCTTTGACTTTGAGAAGGAGTGCAGAAAACTAAAACTGGAATTCGACTACTGATCAACGACAAGTACTTATTATACTTATACCTACTATTGTACTTGGCCATAGATTTTATAGTTGAGAGTAGGTATGTATGTTATTTCTCACGTCCATAATACCGTAGCCACAAAAATATGCTTCCCTATCAGATAAATATGGAAAGGGCATGATAAATTGCTCAACTTACTTATATCTGCATACCTTGCAACTTGCTTCCCTACCAATATTGTTTCTCACCAAGCCACGGAATGTTGATAAAGGTACTCCACTTACCCCTGCATTTATGGCACATCTATTTCGTTTTTGGTTTGCAAAAAAATACTAGATAGCAGCTCAAAAATGTTTACTGGTTTACCTGGGAATATTATCTTTCTTTTGTATTGGTGCAAACTTTTTGTGTTCTATATAGTAGATATATTACAAAGTCTCTTTTAATGACAAAAAGAAGGCATTTACCACCACTACGTTTGCTCAAGTTGCATTGACGATTTTAAACTAAAACTTAACAATTACCTATACAATTCCGGTTTATTTGCGAAGTCAGTGCTGTCTAAGAAATACTTAAAAAATATTTTATCATCTTGCTTAGTCTTTTCTAAACTATATGATTGGTAGCTTCGAAACTTAGAAAGTAACCCGGCAATCCCGTGCGGAAAACGCAAAAGATAATAGGAACAGACGCCAGGACATCTAGGTAACACAAACTGATTAATTTCCCCAATTGAACGTGAACCTTAAATTCTGTTTGTAATAAAGTTGAAAAACTATGTAAGAAGTTTGACAAATTGGGGAAGCTTGATGTGCTGGCATCTGTACAAGTTAGATAGGAAGAGAGAACTTATCATTTTAATAGTATAGTTTATGAAAATAAAGCCTGAAAGTCTGACAATCAATTTAACCAAGGGGAACTAAACTGGAAGCCGACCCCAACATAGTTGGGAAATTGGCTAGGCAGATGATGGGATAAACTCATCATCTGCCTAGCCTTAAAGACAGGAAAACAACAACAAACAACTTCAATGCAATTCATACAATTTGATTAAGATAAATAAACAGACAACAATTTCGACACTTAACAGCAAATACCCAGACATTAGTCGTAACTATTCCAAGACGACTGATAAGAGTCAATTTTATTATTATTTAGTTTTTCCACGCGAGCACTAGATAGGTGCTTCCTTAGACGGTCTATCGTTAATTGAAGTTAGAGGTAAGAGGTAAGGGCTAATTGATACGAATGTAATGGCTTCTCTGTATTAGCTTGCTGCACGCGTAGCATGATCACCGAAGAAACGGTCTTTGTCGTGTCTCGGAAGAAAAGAAATTAAGTGTTCATGCTACGCAGGCAGGTTTATTGAAAGAAATTTGACAGATTGAGGTTCCTGTCTATATAATCTGTCACTTTGCCGGTTCGTCTGTAGACAAAGGCCGTTTCTTCGGTGTTCAATGTGTTCATGCTACGCATGCTGGAAAGGAAGTCTGGAATTTGTTGTCTGGATAGTAATAAAAGCGGGGACACTTTTAATAGCTTTCTTTAATTTGTGACGTAGAGAAAAAGTTAGAGTTTTTAATTTATTCCTTTTCAATTTGTGATACACTTGATCTGGAAAACGTGGTAACACTGATCACTTCAATGAGTATGTGTACTTAGGCTAAGCTATTTGATTGGACAGCTTCTATAATTGCAAGATTATGTCTAGACAACTTTTCATTTTAATAAACATTATGGGGAATTGATTGGGAACGTTTGAATTTATGTCTTCATTCGAAAAGTCGTGCTGTATTATTTTTATGAAAAATAATGTTATATAACATTTCGCCTGTACTCCCAAAATACCCATATTTTGCAAGTTATGTGTTAGTCCCATGTAACAGGAGCACGGTTGTGAAAATTACTTTGAAGTAGTTATGATGATTATTCGTAACGACAAAACATTTTCTTTCGTCTTTATTTTGGAGTAGCACTGCGCTCGCGGCTTTGTCCGTGTGCATTTCATACTTTTTCATCCTTTTCACACCCTCTTCGTTTTGATAAAAAGATATAAACTATGACAGTGACAGATCATGTGGCTTTCGGCTACTAAAAGAAATTTAGGAATCGGTTCAGTAAATACAGAGATTACCCCCTAAAACGTTACAAACTCATACACTTTAACTCTTTTAATATTAGTATTAGGTATAGGGTTGGGATTACCTTTCCGGTCAAGAATGGTTCGTAGTGAGTAGGTACACATTGTACAGAGTTGAGATGCGCTTAAGTTCTAAGTTGAGCTACACGATGGCTGACAAGTGCGTGCACTAGAGCACAAGTAGCATGATCACCGTAGAAACATATCTACCGCTTATAGAAGAAATAGTGCTCCATATTGTAGACTATTGTCGACTGAACAATCAACACGTTTCTTGTCTTCATTTTTGACATTGTCGTGCTCAAAACAAAAGAAATATTTCCACAATCTGTCATTTTGTCGATTTTTCTGTTCCGTTTCTACAGTGGTACGTAATGCCCACTCATATCTGTGTGATTATTTCCTCAAAAGCTAACCTATCTCATACGCTAACCTGCATGGTGCTCACATGATCTGACCAAGAAAATTTTAAGACTGTCTTGAAGGACTTGCCACATACTTACCTTGTATGACATAGTTGAGATGTCTTAGTGCAGTACTGACGATCTGATGCTCTTCATCAGACACCTCACCTCGAGGCCACATGGTGCGCAGCTCGCTCACCAGGTTTTCGTATACAGAGCGGTGGTAGACTATCTTGTAGGATTTGGCCATCGCTGGAAATCAGCAGGTCGATGAGTTTTGAAGGGTTAGGTACGCCACGAAAGTTTGACAACCAGTCACTGGGTTGTGGAGGTTTAGGAAGGCAGTCGCTTCATGTAAATCCCCGGCATTCAGCTGCACTTGGTAAGACTGGAAGCAGACCCCAATATAGGTCGGGAAAGGTTAGGTAGATGATGATGATGAGGCACGCCTCATTGGATCAATTTACGTGATTTGCGATTGTGACAGACAGCTGCTAGAAAAATTCATCTGTTTTCCTAAAATTAGAGTTCATTTGGTTGGTATTCTGTGAAGCCTGTTTTGGATTTATTAATAACTGTGCTTGTAAAAATCTACTCAATTTATTAGGTCTTCTATAGGTTTCTCGGTTAGGATATAAAATATATTTCCTTTCATTTTGCTTAGAAATGTTTGTGAAAACAGCTTTTAACAGGTATCATTCCACTCCCCAGCCATTCCATCGTTACGCGTGAACAGAATTTCTTAGTTGTTTACACATATATATGACGTCGGCTGAGATCTTCTATACGAACCTAGCAGTAGATACCCAACGCATGGCATCATGCGGAAGATCTCGATGGCATCCTGGAAGGAGCCACCTCTAGCCGTCTGCGCCATGTTGATCAGCTCCAGCCATGTTACCACGAAAAGATTGACGAACTCGAACCAGTAGAATATGTTCCATAGCAATCTGAAATGGTAAACTAAGTTAGTATTTTGAAGTGAGTGAGCAGAAAAGCTTAGGTATATATGTTATGTATATACTTACCTTCAATTATATTATATCCTATACATTTTGGATGTTCGAATTTAATATAGAAAGAAAGGTATTTTGTATAAACAGTCACGCACGACACAAAAGATACATATTATAGGAATGGGCCTGCAGATGTATGGGTAAATTAAAAATATAAACCTGGAAAAAAATTCTTTGAAACCCACCTGACGTAAGTGGAATCATCCCGGATAATGCGAAGACCAACTAGTCTGAGAACTGCTCGTGGAATAGCAAACGTTGCGTCGTACGTATCGACATCGTACACCTGAAACGGTTGATGAAAAATGTAGGGATTTAATTTTATTACCTGCATGGCTATAATGGAAATACGCAAAAGCTTATGGCTTATCTCCGTTGACAGTTCAGAGTGATGATTAACAGTCTAACAGCTAGTTTTGTAGGTATTGGCTATCATCAGTGTGTATCTGGGATCATATATGACCACCACCATTACGACTTACCATATTACTATACTTCGTGCCTTCGACATAGCACTACAATTCACTTACCGTTTATGAAAATCAGCTAATTGACCCATAAAAATACCCTAAAGAATTCCATAATGTGTTAAAAGGTTGTATTTGTGAATTTATTATACTATGTTCATCTTTAGCAAAAATATTCCCGACTAACCTTGGACGAAACATGATCTACATCAGATTTACTTTTTCTAGAAAAACACTTCTTCAAGAAACTCGTCATCTTGTCTGTCGACTTTTCGGGAACTGAGGTTATTTGATTTGTTTCAAGACATTTTTATTCACAAGCCGTGTGAAATAAAACACTGGAGCCATAAAATTTTTATATTGTTTGCTCAAGTTTGGGACAACATTGAAGTTTTCAAACTTTTTGTAAGATACAATAGAAAGTTTCTAAACAAAATCAGTTTAAGTGAAAAAGGTACCTAAGTTGTAGAAAGTTTATTTTTAGGAGGTTTACGCCTTTTATATTAACGTGTTACCTAGGTTAGGTAAGTACATGTTTTTAGGTCCTTTCTGTCTTTGGTAAGCTAAGTTCACTTTGTAACATAAGGTTTTAAGTGCATAGGCACATAGATTTTCATTATTATATAAATACACTAGCAGACGTCACGCAGTTTCACCCGCGTAGTTTCCGTTCCCGTGGGAATACGGGGATAAAAAGCAGCCTATGTCCACCGGGAATAGTAAAGCTTTCCACCAGTACAATAATTTTTTAAATTGGATCATTAGTTCCGAAGATTACCCCCTACATACAAACTTACAAATTTTACCTCTTTATAATATTAGTATAGATAAGCACCAACCTTTTTCTCATGGGAGTATTATACTTAGTAGGTAAAAACTACAGAGTCCTTTTGCTACTTTTAAACTTTTTTCTTTCTTAACATTCAAATATGTAGATAATATACCCCGGTTGTAATACGTCGCTACTAACCTTTCTAAAGAAAATCGCGCATAAGATCCAACAGCGGTTTCATTATCACTTATGGTTTTTGAATATTGATAACACTATCACGACTTACCAATGTTTAATTTAGTGTTTGGTAGATTACTATTAATTATATTACCTAACCTATAGCTATTACCTATTAGCGGACATAATATGAAAACAAATACTGTGAATTACCAAAAACCGTTTGGAGATTAAACGCTGGTAAAAGTGTGTATTGCATCCTGAATATCTTCACCCCACGACCCTGCTCATAAACAGGACGATGGTCATTGAGAACGTGGTCACGTCATCCGTCACTCTCAGTCAGATGGATTTCTCTTGTAGCTGGCAGATTTGCATCTCTAGACGTCTGCGACTTGGTAGTGTTAGGAGTTGAGCACAATTATACCTCTTTACTGCTACGTCAAATAAGCTCTTGGCGACAAGCTACAAATTAATCACTTTGAGCAGATAGTCTGAAACTGTCTTTCGACGCTAATCTGCATGGTCCTTTTATGATCTGACCAAGATAATGCCTGGACTTCAAAAGAGGCTTTGAAGAAAGTTAGATAGAAAAATACTGACCTGACTAGTTTAAACAAAATTCGTCAAAAAATATTTGTAAGTAGCTGTGTACTTGTATTGATGTTACAATTAATTCTAATAGCCTACATTAGTATTCTGCAGGTCAGAAGCTCTATTATAAAAATATAAATGACATTGCACACCTAGATGTCCATATTTGGATCTAGACATCCTATTGACGTGCCATCGTTAAGTAATCTTTGGCCATCGGACAATCCTATTAATATTTGGGTGTCCAAACAGCGAATTTAGTCTGCAGCTGTGTCACTGGGATATATCTAAAGAACATTCAAGTAAATTTAAGAGCTATTTATTTATTACTAGCTGACTTGGTCACACGTTGCTGTAGCTCTGAAGTAAACTGACATTTTCTGAACACAACACAACAACTTTCTAACACCTGTTACAAAGTTATCATTAAAATTGCAATCATCTTACTATCTTACTTCTTATCTTACTAATATTATAAACGCGAAAGTTTGTGAGGATGTTTGTTACTCTTTCACGTAAAAACTACTGAATGGATTTTAATAAAATTTGGCATGGAGTTAGTTGACACCCTGGATTAACACATAGGCTACTTTTTATCCCTATATTCCCACGGGAATGGGTCATACGCGGGTGAAACCGCGGGACGTCTGCTAATCTTTATAATAATATAAAGCTGAAGAATTTGTTTGATTGAACGCGTTTCATCGACTCGAGACCCATGATATGGATCCGCTAGATCCGATAGATCCGCCGGTCACACACACAACTTCCATGCCGTTCGATTCATTAGTCATCAAGTCTAATCCAGGGTTGTTATCAAGAACAAATGACTCTTAACTTCGTTAAACGTTTTTACACTCTGTACATAGTAATGAACTGCAAGTAAAAACGCTTAACGAAGTTAAGTAATTCTCATAAAATACTTTTTATGAGAATTACTAGCTCATGCCCGCGGCTCAATACGTGTAATCAGTGAAAGAACGTCTGAAATAGGCTGAAAAGTTTCAGAGAATACCCTTTTATACAAACTTTCAAACAAATTAATCTTGCATCTTTATATAATATTTGTATAGGCTACATGTTTTTGTAGTCGCACTTTCGTGGTCAAAGTTCACTGCTAAGTGGAGACGCATAAATTACTTTAAAAAGTTGTTTTCCGCTTTTTTTTCACTTAAAAACGTGTTAACTGCTTAAGAGGCCCTTATAGCTCTTAAATGTATTCATAAGATTTTGTTTTCGTGATCCCTTTTCTTAACCTTCCAAAAAGGAAATTGCCTACGCGTCCTTAGTCCCTTTATTACGATCTTTTATTAAAATCGTTCAGAAGGACGGTCTTTGTAGACAGAATTTCTTTGTATAGCCCACAGAGTTTAGAAACGCTTCGGTAGCCGCTGTCAAAGACGGTATTGTAAACACTTTCCATACAAAACAAGCTTGTTAGTTAGTGTCACCGATAACCTATAAAAACTGACGGCCGGTGACAGGTCTAAGTATAGGTACCTCTGACAGCAAAAACGTGCGCTCAATGCAACTTGCGCGGACACCTGTAATATTATTAGTAATTGCGTACATTTCATTCCGAACTCTGTGGTATTTGTCCGTAATGTTCTTTAGAAATTTGTATTATGTGACCTTTTCTTTGTCCTTCATATTATTTTCTGTTTTTGGAAAGTCCTAGAACTAAGTATTTGTCGTAAAACATCTCAATCAATTTTAGGTTTAGTACCTTATATAATGGTCTCATTTTGCTCGATATTGTCTTGGCCTTGGTTAAACTCTGAGGCTTTTTTTGAAATACCTAATGTAGAAACTAGAGTTTTACACCTTAATTACTAGACTCTGATCTTAATATTACTGATATACTACCTATATCTACATTAATACGTTTAAGCTAAATGGTTTATTTGCTTGGACGCGCTATCCCTGGAACTTCCAGTGGATTTAAAAACCAATTTGATAGAAGGTTATATTGTTATTTAATATAGGGTATTGGAAAAGCGCGGATCCACCGTGGTGGGTACTGAGGACATGTCCATAACCCGAATTGTGGTAAGGCAGAACAAATGATCGTGCCCATCACGCAAACACTTGTCTTGGGTGGGAATCGAACTCACGACCTTCAGCATAGCATTCAGTGCCACTAAGCACTAAGATCAACAGGCCAGTCAAACTAGTGATTAGTGTATGGACGATATATCTACCAACCGAGTTTAATTATTACCTACCACTGCCTACTACTACTATTTCAAATACTACTACCTACCTTAGTATTGAATGTAACATAGAGACACGCAGCGTAGTAGTTCAGCTCAAAATTATACAGGGTGTAACGGAAAGGGTATATACATCCGAAGGGCACGGATTCTCTTGGTGATAAGAAACGACATGGCAACGTTTTTATACATATACATACATAATTGTAAAGTTGAGCCCGCCCGCGCCGTCGCGCCTTCGTTGGTTAGGCAGAGCCCGATAGGTCTGTACTAGGCGCGCAGAACCCGAGATAGATATACTTGAACCTTGCCGGACAGGATTATGACCCTCATAGAGCGGTGACACGTTTGTTATGATTTTGCATTTAATAAACTGTCGATATTAAATAATATCGTGAAGTTTCAAAGTTATTAGTTGGGAGCTGAAATTTTGAGGAAAGACTCGTTATTAAATACTCTATTCACCCTGTTTGTATGTATATACCCTTTCCGTTACACTCTGTATATTTTGTATCTTTTAAAATCAATGCATTTCAGTAAGGTAGTTAGGTTAGCTATAGGATAGGTATAGTAAGTTAGGTTAGGTTATATGTATATATGTGTGCTGTAATTTTAATGATATCTAATACAAAAGGTTAAGAGAGCACATAAGTGTCTTGTTAAATAAAAAGTAGTGGTAGTTATTATGTTTTAGATCTATTTTTTGGCATCTTATTAAAAGTGTCACAGAGTTTATTACCTAACACCTCCGACACGGCTCGAATTATTCCTCCAATATTTCATGTGTATACCAGGTGTATACCTATTCAATAGGTCTGAGAATAGCTCGTAAACTATTTATAACAAAATTCGCTGAACACAGTTTGCCGGGGTAACTAATAGTCTAATCCACCACTAATTTTTAATTTGTACAAATACGTGTTTATTCTGGGTTTCCGTTCATAATATTGTGAAGTACGAACAAATCCTCACATCCCCTGGTGACCATCCCAACATAAATTTATTATTTATTCATTTATAAATTTATTTATTTATTTATTCAACTAATTACTAATTATTTGTAAAAGATTTGAAATGTTGTAGATGCGTTCGTATGCAATTTACTGCCATAATCTTGTGACGATAGAAAACATTTCCTTTTCATAAATGCTATGTAACAATCGTAGGGAATACTAAGTCCGACACGCGCTAAAAAAAAATTAACTTTTTTTTTGGGCCTAGGTCTAGATTACCAAGACCAAGGCCATCCTATCTAGACCAAAGTCTAGATAGGATGTCTAAGGAAAACTTGACATAAACTGGGTACATATTTGCCAGTAGTGTAGTGTACATATTTAGCAAAAAAAAAATGAAAACACGTAGAATATAAGTAAGTTAGAACTATTATCTATGATTTAACGTCACGCTACGACTCATAGAAGAAAAAATTAAATAAATACACAAAATAAGCAGTTTAACATTGCTTACCCGTAATTTAGTGCACCACGCCCTTAATTATTATGAATGTCCTAATTTCGTACAACCCAAAACGATATCAAATTATGCAATTACCCTTAATAGCTCGTCTACATTTTCAGCCAAAACCAATATTGTTTTAAGTCCTAATGCTTGGAATACTTAATATTTACGAAGGAAACAACTTATGAATTATACCTTTAAGGCTCCAGCACATTTGTAACACCCGACGCCATGACACGCGGTTTTATTGGTCAAATCTGAAAAAGGTGCTTAAAGTAACCAATGAGAACACCATAATTATTATCGTCGCGTGGCATGACGTGTTATAAGTCTGTTGCTAGCCTTATTGTTCTGTACTAGGTAATAACCAAAGAGAGGACATGCGAAGAAATGTCATAGAGAAACTGTGATCCCATGTCTCAGTAACGCCATCTTGAATAATATTGGAGCGGCAGCGGAGCGTATTAAATAGAACTTGTGTTGAATAGGACACAAGTATCGGTTGAAAATTTGGTTCGTAATGTCCCGTCTAGGTTAGGTTTAACGCGATCTCGATCTCCTACGAGGCGGCCAGAATACTGGCCGGATCCCCGCCCTGGGACCTGGAAGCAAAAGTACTCGCGTCACTGTACCGGTGGCGCGAGGAAATGCAGGCGCGCGGCGAGCGTCCGATGCAGCGACACATGGAGTTGCGTCGGTCGCAGCTGCGCGAGGTCCAGGTGGCGGAATGGCGGGACAGGCTTTCACGCCCTACCTCGTCGGCTCGTCACCATCGAGGCGGTCCGGCTGGTGCTCGAGCGCTGGCTTGGGAGGAGGCACGGCTCCCTGTCGTTTCGGGTGACACAGATACTTTCCGGGCACGGTTGCTTCCGAAAGTACCTTTGTCGCATAAACAGCGAGCCGGACGCCCGGAGTCACCACTGCGTGGACTGTCGGGAGGACACGGCGCGGCATACGTTGGCAGAGTGTGCCACTTGGGAGGACCCGCACCGTGCCCTCGTCTCTGGAGTAGGCAGTGACTTGTCGCTGCCGGCCGTGGTCGAGAGGATGGTCGGCAGCGTCGAGTCCTGGGACGCAGTGGTGTTCTTTTGCGAAACAGTCGTCTCGCAGAAGGAGCTGGCTGCGGAAAGGGAGAGGGAGATCACTTCCACTCACCCGGCCCGCAGCAGACGCACCGGGCGCAGGCGGAGGGCGAACAACGCCCTCTATCACCTTACTCCCCTCGCTGACTTGGCGAGACCAGTCGGGGGTTGTGGAAGTATCTTCTGTTCCCGTGACCCCCGGCGCAGGTGTGAGAAGGAAGACGGGGTGGTTTTTGGTCAGTAAGAGTCTGACAGACTCCTCCGCCCTCCCTGGGGCGGGGGACATCCATGAGGATTTTCCACCCCTAAAAAAAAAAGAGGTTAGGTTTAACGGGCAGTTGTCCGCAACTCCACGACGAATCGTGTATTTTGCGTAGGAGTGAGAATAAACCCTATTCCATCCATCCTAACTCCTCGAGGAAGGTCATGTCCCGTCTATAGTATACAAAGTATATCTATAGTATAGATACATGTCTATCCTAGTTTAAGAGTCAGGGAAATCAAACTTTTGTAAACAGATGAACCGTGCATTAACTTTAGTATATTCTACCAAACATTTATGTGATTATTTGACCCTTCATATTTTGCTTGTAACTAGTTTAAGTTTTTTTTCTTCTTATCATCTGTACTTTTGATCAATAAACAGTTTATTATTATAATATTATTATAGTAAGTATTGAATATCTTTGGTAATAACTTAGCAAAATATCGTAGTAAATATAAGGGAGGAAGGGCGACGCATGAACGAAAACTATGAGTTCAATATAATTTTCCTTAAGGCGTTTGCCCCATTTTTTCTAATTTGACTTTATACTATATTTATTAATTTATTTATTTAGTACATGGCGGACTTACAGAACTTACTTACTTTAGCTAGAATTTGGCTCGCGACTTCGTTCACGTTCATTTGGACTTTAACATCTCTTCCATCCGCCTCTTAGTTTGAAAATAAAATACTTATATGATACTCACAGTCGCGCCAAACCGCATTGAGCAAGCGTGGTGATCAATGCTCGTGCCTCTTCTGTATGAAAAGAGGCAAAAGAGGGCAAAGACCCTGCAGTAGCACAATAACAGGCTGGTATTTAGTATTATTATTTAAATTACTAGTTAACAGCGTACTAGACAATTTTATGTATGCGATAAAGTTTTAGAAACCTAGGTTTCAGAGCTATAGACTAAAATTCAACAACATTAGGGTTTATTTTACCGTCTGGCCCTCATTTATTCGCGGCCAACCATTGTTAGTATTGTCTGTGCGCACCAATAATGACTTCCTTAATCAACTTTACTACGCAGGTAAGGATGGGCGCAAACTTACGACTGTTAAAGTTAAAATTAAAATGAGCGTGCGATTGTATCAATTATGATTAAAAAGAGGATGTTAATTCATCAATAAAATCGAAATCGATTGTATGAAATTGCATGTTTAAGTCCAGTCAAGTAAGATGGGAAAAGGTCATACTCGTTACTAAGTTTATCACACTCTAATACTCTTTAAATATATCACATTTTTACTTTTGACTACTTTTGGTTACATACATAGACTCCTCCGTGCCTCGGAAAGCACATAAAGCCGTTGGTCCCGGCTGTCATTTGACAGTCGTTACTCGTAGTCAGAAGCCCGAAAGTCTGACAACCAGTTCAACCAAGGGGTATCGTGTTACCCAGATACTAGGTTATGGAGGTCTGACAGGCAGTCGCTCCATGTAAAACACTGGTATTCAGGTGCATCCGGTTCAACTGGAAGCCGACCCCAACATAGTTGGGAAAAGGCTAGGTATAGATGATGATGACGACTTTTGACTACTTTACTTTTGTAAAGGGTGACTGGTAATTAGTGACCGATACTTAAACACGTGATTGTACTCATGAATACGAATAACTTTCCCAAAGAAACTTTTTTGAAAACTCATTATTTTTCAATTAAGTAAATTACGTCAGTACTGCACAACGGGAGCGGTGAGGGTGGCGGGGGAACGTGTGTAGTAGATTTTGCCCTTCCCGAGGTCAGACTATCAGCTGATAGATCATGCCGATTCGTGCCTACTGTGATGGACCACAAGTGCGCGCGTGGGTATTTCAAACAGCGTTTTTGTTGTTTTATTGTGTTATATAAGTTATTGTGTGTAAAAAAAAAGTGTTTTTGGGAAAGTTTATTGAAATCATGAATACAATCACATCTATACTTGGTAAAATCAACTGATTTTTTCACGCTACTAGAGATACACACTAGAGATGTAGATATTTAATATTACTGATCCTTGGCAGTAGCAAATTAGTAACCAGTCGCAATCGCAATTGCGCGTGCTGATTTATGTAGTCGCGTGCTACCTATTGTCGATTAATTTCGCACCAAAAACGACACAATCGTATGTCGGCCATATGCACCTGACTAACGACGCAATGTACCTACTAGTCTGCTACGAGTATAGATCTATCAGTTTTGTAATAGGTTTAAAACATCAGTCACTATACAGGGTTATATGACGTTTCAGAGCGTTTATACCTTACCTATGAACTACTTATACTATGAGTTTACCCTGATACATAAAAAAATATCAACCTTTTTATACATTTTCATTCAAGTATTCAAGTATTTATTGCAATCCATAATGAACATACAGGTGGAAGGTTAAACAGATTCGAGTAACAATTATGGACCCTGTCGGGCACAGCAACATCAAAATTAAGATGAGTAGGAGAGAGGAAGAGCGCATTTTTAAACATTTTTTAAAAATCTTAAATATTTGTAAAATATTACTCAATTAAATTATTACCTAGTTATTATACTGATAACTTGTACCATATATTATATTTACATTTATTATACTATTTATTTATATTCAATTATAATTATACGAAATAATCATACATTTATTTATTTATTAGTCAAATCAATTAGTCAAATTATCTGTTAGAAATTCTTCTATGGTGTAGTAGGCTTTGTTAATTAAGAGAAGTTTCAATTTTCTTAAAAATGAGTTGGTTTTTTCTATTTCCTTTAGGTTTTCTGGCAATTTATTATAAACTTTTATGGACATTGAATATGTACTAGAAGAGTGTATTTTAAGATGGGAACGAGGCAGATTCAACCTGTTTTTATGACGCAAAGAAAGAGTTGTTTGTACATCTCCTCGAGTTTTATAAGAATCAGGGAACCCACGGACCAGTTTACATAACTCCAAAATATAGATACTGGTTAAAGTGAGAATTTTATGTTTCTTAAAATACGGTCTGCAGCTATCTGTTTGTTCTATATTTGTAATTATTCTTATTAGTTTTTTTTGTAAAATAAATAAGGAAGGGATGTCTGTGCTATTTTCCCATAGAACGATACCATAGGTGAACCAAGAATGAGCATATGCATAATAAGTGACTATTGAGGTTTGTAGGTTGGTAGTCTTTTTTATTTCGCTGAGAGCATAAGAAAACGTTGAAATTTTTGATCATCCAATTTTTTTTCATCTTGAAAGTATTTCGTTATGTATAAAGCAGCTGGAATTTCAAAAACAAACTGTAAGATGTTGTAACTACTATTACTTTAGTTCGTCAACTACCTGAATTCCAGGCACAATTAATTTCCTTTTGTTCGTGGAAGCCAGGTTCCGCTCGGGTGCCTGGTAAATTAATTAAATAAATAAAATATTATTTATGCAATGCAAGTTCTCATCAGCCGCAAGACGATCCAGGTAGATGTTATGGTGCAGGAGTCGGCAGATGTTGCCTTATCTAAGCCTAAGCATTTTCCCAGCTATGTTGGAGTTGGCTTCCAGCACGGTAATTATGATAATATTAATAATATTTTTTTTTATGCAATGAAGATATTTGTAGTACGTACATATTGGAGTGAGTGAGTTAAATGAGCGTAGGACTTAAACTAACAAATATTATCGTGCTTCCAGTCTAACCGTATACAGCTAAATACCAATGTTTTACATGGACGACTTCCTTCTGACCTTGATTGGGTTACAAGATACCCCTTAGTAAAACTGGTTGTCTTGTCAGACTATGTTTTCTGACTTACCGTAACGAAGATCTACAAATGAAAATCGGGACCAAAAGTTTTAGCTTTACGCGGTACGGAAGGTTCAAGAGTAAGAGTAATATTCTTCATCTTGTGAGACACATTTACAACAAGACGGCTCCGCCGACAGAAAGCCGAAAATAGCCGAAATAAACTCAAAGGTTGTATTACGATAGTTATATATATTCTTTAAACTTATATGTAAACTCCGTTCTGGTTGTTCCGTCACGTCAATACTACTACAACTACATAGGTATTTCCTTGTTGATGTCGGCGGCACCTAGACCAGGACGGAGGATATAAGGTCACGTACTGAGACCCGTGAAACTATGGTTTCCAGGAACTACGGCAAGTTTAGGGGTGAGCCTTGGCTTCTGTCCCGCCCAGCTCCAGCTGCTCCGGACCGTGAAGGACGACAACGTCGGCCATCTTCTATCCTCGGCCCGGGCGTCTTCTGCGGTGCAGTACGAGACCGTCGGCCGTCTACCATCCTCGGCCTGGGCGTTTTCTCCAGTTCCGCAGGGAAGTGCCTATCACTGCAGGGGTGACAACAAACGGGCCGAGAACCCACCACATAAATTTGTGTGCCCCGCTGAGCTGCTTAATAAACCGATAGTTGGTATAACACTCGTTTTATTCTCCTTTTATGTAGGGATAAAGCGGGTGGGGGTTTCACTGGCAGAATAAAACTTATTACTTAAATTCTGTTGATCAGAATACCTATTCGACGTTTATTTGGACATAAAAGGGTCCAGAACAGTTGGATAATATCGTAAATTGAAACGTTTTTGGACAAATATTTTTTTTTGAAGAATTCACTTACTGACTGAATACTGATTAAATCTAGAAGGTTCGGAAGACGGTCAATTTATATTGTAGATCCTTTGATACCCAATCTACTGAACTTATAGAACCTGAAATGAAAGACTCAACGTTTATTCAAAATGAAGTAAGTACCTAAAAGAAAATTAGTGAATATAAAAATCTTAACAAGCGAAAAGTGTTTTTGTAAAATTGACCTATAAGTACCTCGTATTCAAACAAAGCAGTAATAATGTTTTTTTTAACAAGGGGTCGCATTTTAACGCTGTTTTCAGCTAATATGTACCTACGTAATTAGCCCCCTGTCACCATTTTGACTGAAAAAAATTGACATGCGACCCGTAGTCAGTGTCCGGTTAATTAAGTTATTCCTGTTCCTGTTTTTTCCTGTAGAAATCGCGTTTTTGGACCTTAACTCAAGATAAGTAAATTTGTTCTTTCGACATTAAGTATTTTTGATTAGTTAGACAGCCCGCGCCGAGACCCGTCTTTTGAAACCTCGCATGCACGTGATTCTAGCTAAATATCACCGGACCCCAAAAATAGTAACATAACATATAATAAGATCACGCCAGCAATCCCCGTAGGGTTAGGCAGAGGTGTACCTGAGTAGTACTCCCACAATTCATCGGTTATTTTAAAGTCCCATGTAATAGGGGGCGAGCCTAGCCAAAAACGAGCCGTTCGTGCAATTTATCAGTTTTTTGGTATACTCACAGTGGCATCGCAATACATTTTTGCCAACGTAATGATGTACAGCAAAAACAGTGACATCCACAATTTTAATACAAGAAATAAGCACAAAATATATGCATGTACCTTTCCACCGTCTTCATAAGCTAGTTAGTTAGGTGGTTAGTTCATTTGTGGGGCTCGGTATCCGCTTTTACAACAAGTAACCGCGTTCTTTCCTGGATTTGCCATTTAATACTTTTTTAACAAAAATTAAATCTGACATTTGTTCTAGCTAGAGCTTATTACTCTATTAACGACTACCTTGATGATAAGAATAGTTGGTCGTTTTGTTGATCGCAAGACACTGTTTTGTTCTTTCACTGCTATTAATTTACTGAATAGATGAAAATTATTGTTTGTGTGTACAACTTTTTGACAGTTTTATTTTTGTTGACATGATTTTCTCATTGCATTGTATAAAATGAGATGTATTGCATTATGTGGTGAACTAGAGACTAATAGTCTATAAGTACTTCAAGTTTGTCATGCTCCCTCAGATGTTAATGCTTGCGGTAGCGTCGTGGGTCGGGTTACCACCTTCCCTCTAATATGTCGAGGGGTGTAATGGCTTATCGAACGGGTGCTGTTTGTGGTAACTGGTCGTCTTGCTGGACTTGGTTTTGCTATTGTTTTAACTATTACCTGTTTTTTTTGTTCTATTTAACTTCAATGGTCCTATTTTATCATTTTTGTGACATTGTCTCGCAGATCTATGGATATAATCCAACTCTGCACATGTAAGCGGGCACACTCTTTATACCGGGGGAGGGCCTCCCGGGGAGGCTTCTTATTGGTCAGTCACTTTTGCTTGAGTTTAGTTAGTAGATATTAATGTCGGTAGCCTATGTATATTACTAAAATTCTGTATATTGGAGTGTGCTAGCTAACATGTAGCGAATAACTTATTTTAATTGTTTAATATTAATAACTAATAAAATTGTACTGTATAAATTCAACTTCTTATAACTTATCAGACAGACGTGTTGCTAGGGAGTTTGTTCCGCCACTTCTTCTTTCCAGCAAAAACACTAAGAAGTGGCGAAGGGCGGGCTTTTTGGGGGAATGTTTTATGTAATTTTGACGTTCAAAAAGTGCTGATCCTCAGCCTAATTTGAATAAATGTCTAAAATGATTGTGATTGCCATTAATCGGGGACAAAACTAGACTCTCCGCCGCTACTGGGAAATTCTAGATGGAAACACTCAATAACACTACCCGATCCGGGGATTGAACCCGGGATCTCGTGCTCAGCAGTAGCGCTTGCGACCACTAGACCAACGAGGTAGTCAAAAATAGTAGGTAACAAAGTTAAAAATAGGTTTGAGATAGAAAAGTAAAGATCGTGTCGTTAAAACTACGCATAGTTATTATGATGGCACCAGTTTGTCCATATTTCACACAATCAATGCGTAGGTATTTCGTCAATTTTGATTCACATTTCATATGTAAATAGCTGTCGGGAACGGCTTACGTCACGACCCCGATTATTTCTGTCATCCTGTTATTATTGGCAATAGCTTTTAAAACGTATCAGTATTTGATTTATTTTGTGTCAATATGGAGGAATTCGAGGCCCATAGATATTGGAGATTTAAAAAGCTTCGGCGTTATATAGTGTTCTTTGTCACACTTAGGGCCGAGTCACACCGGAATGGCAGCGAAGCGGCGAGCAGTTTCAGTGTCATATAATTTTAAACTTTATCTTGATTGACATAATACATAGTAGGTATCGCTTGAGAAAAGCGAAAAGGTCGCACAGCCGCCCCCGGCAACGCGAGCACCCCGACAACTCCCGCGCAAAATTTTCTCAAGCCATACTATACATTTTATAATAAAGATAAGGTCGTAAATTATTTGTCGCTGAAATTTCTCGCCGCTTCGGCCCTTATACGTGTAACACGTATAAGGGCCTGTCTGGCACGTATAAGGGCGTGTCTCTTATAGTTCAATGTCACGCATTAAGAAGATTATTTAAAACAAAAAAAATATATAATTTAAAAAAACCCTTACTTACCTACTGCAAAAAAAAAACATTTAAAAAGTTAAAAATTACACCGTCCTATCGTTGAAATATGGCCATGAAATTTTACGTCACGTCGGGGTACTGCAACATAAGTGGGTACATACTTACTAGAAGAATTCCTTAAGCGGTACCCCGACGCGACAATAATTACATGGAACCATCGCAAGAAACCATGCTTTTAAATAAAAAAAACCGCATCTAAATCGGTTCACCCGTTTAAGCGCTACGGTGCCTCAGACAGACAGACAGACACACACACAGCGGTCAAACTTATAACACCCTTCTTTTTGCGTCACATTATTTTTTACTTTTGGAGCGATTATTTCCGAAATTATTGACATTATCAAAAAATGATTTTAGTAAACCCCTATTCATTTTTAAATACCTTTCCAACAATATATCACACGTTGCGAAAAGTGGCGAAACTATAAGGGTTCCTAGTTGACTACGGAACCCTAAAAAGACTTAAATGTATATAGCTTCTTAGTTTTGTAGGCCCGTGTAGTTGGGAAAGGGCTAAGCAGAAGATGCTAACGGCTGGTGAGCACATAGTATACAGAACTTTATTAGGCAAGGCTTAAAATGGTTGGCCTAAAGTAGTCTTAGAAGTAAACACACAACTAAGTAAGACTTATTATTTTAAGCTCTTAGCACGGACAAGGTTAACCACAAGATACGGATCACTTTAAGTTGAATTGGTAGACTTCAGTATGCTGTGCCGATCCCAATAAACACTCATTTCTATAAAACAAATGCGTTTTTGTGCGTAGCTGATAAAACAGTACTGTACGGTTTCGTCATACATGTGTAACATAGTGTTAGCAATGAACTACTTGACAAAATTTTATTTTTTAGTCCCTCGTCAAAATAACAAGAAAATATTCGACACTGTATACTATTTTTTCTTTTTTCACGTCAATCAAAAAATAACGGCGATACATTGAGTCAAAATGTCGCTTGGCGTCACTAGCCAGTACAGCCCCCCTAGCCAAGTTACAAACGATTCGTAAGTATCTATTCTCTTTCTACAATCGAGAACGCCTCAAATCCCTTTGTTTTGACCACGTGACTTAGCGAAATGTGATAAGTCACGTGGTCAAAACAAAGGGATCGTTTGTAACTTGGCTAGGGGGGCTGTTTACACTAGATAATGTCGTTACAAGCCACCTCTCCTTAACTTTAATGCGCTTAATCTGAGCAGTTTTCCATCATTTTTGAAAAGTAAAAAAATACTTGTGTATTATTTTTTATAATCTTACTGATGAACTATATTTTGATGTTCATATTCTATGAAACACCCTATTGGAAACTTCAAGTAGGCATTCGCCGGGCATACTTGTTATATGGGTCGCGGGTTAGGCAAGCAACAGACTTATAACATTAACATGCCATGCCACGCGACGTCAATATGGTGTTCTCATTGGTTACTATTTAAGCACCTTTTTCAGATTTGACCAATAAAACCGCGTGGGATGGCGTCGTGTGTTACAAATGTGCTGGAGCCTTTAATGTTTGAACGGATTAAAATAAACTATAATAATTATAGTTATATTTGTAATCGATTACATAAATTACCAACTTATTTGAATAGTTTATTAAATATAATTAATTGGGACTTACTATGAACAAATTGACACATTGGGACAGCTTGATGTGCTGGCCTCTGTACATAAATCTACCTTACCTTTTGAGAAATACTGGCGTGATGCTAATGATGAATATTAACGAATTTCTGCCTCGTTGGTCTAATGGTCGAAAGCGCTACTAATGAGCATGTGGTCCCGGGTTCGATCCTCGGGTCGGGCAAAGTGTTATTGTGTTTTTGCGCAGACCTGAAATTTCTCAGTAGCAGCCCGGAGTCTGGATATGTGCCCGATTGATGACAATAGGCTCGCCCCCTATTACATGGGACTTAAACATGACTGGCGAAATGTGTGTGTATACTATCAGGTACACCTCTGCCTAGCCATTCGGGTATTACAGGCGTGACTTTATGTTATGTGGTTTTGATATTAACATATTTTCATGTGGGTATTTTAATACTTAATCTAAAAGTCGACGTCTAATTTATGTTTTTTTGTGTGGGGTGCGGAATTTTCCTTATGAAGGTACCCACTGTAATACCTACAATGTAAGTTACACTTCCAACATTTTACCTTAGTAACCGTATCAATATTTAGTAACATAGATAAACTTCAGAATTAGTTAATTCATAGTGGAACTATTTTAGAGAGGATTCAATATGTAATCTATTAATAATTCAACTATTAAGTATTGATAGGTCAATAATATCTTGGTTAACTTTGGATTTCTAGGGAATTGGTCGATTTATATTTACTTTTGAGTTAAAAAGAGATTTAAGATTTTATACAGAGGACAGGCGAAGTCAAAGTCAAAGTAATTTATTTGTATAACATAGGTAAAAAGTGACTTGGTGACAATATCAAATTCTATGTGCAACACTATGTTTCACCGTGCAAGGTATACAGGGTGTAACGGAAAGGGTATATACATCCGAAGGGCACGGATTCTCTTGGTGATAAGAAACGACATGGCAACGTTTTTATACACATACATACATAATTGTAAAATTGAGCCCGCCCGCGCCGGCACGCCTTCGTCGGTTAGGCAGAGCCCGATAGGTCTGTACTAGGTGCGCAGAACCCGAGATAGATATACTGGAACCTTGTCGGACAGGATTATGACCCTCATAGTGCGGTGACACGTTTGTTATGATTTTGCATTTAATAAACTGTCGATATTAAATAATATCGTGAAGTTTCAAAGTTATTAGTTGGGAGCTGAAATTTTGAGGAAAGACTCGTTATTAAATACTCTATTCATCCTGTTTGTATGTATATACCCTTTCCGTTACACCCTGTATAGGTACAAGTTTTAACATTGGTTAAGTATCTTAAATAGTAGGAAGTAAATACCTACGAAGAGATGTCATAGAAAAACTGTGATCCCGTAACTTAAGGGCTTATTACACCATCCGATTTGTAGGATCCAACCACGAAGAAGAAAACACGTGGAAGCAACCACGCGGTCGGTACCATAAATCGGATCCACACTGTCCTAACTGCGATTACGTCATCTTCCGAGTTCCGCTTAGTTAGGTTTCCTACAAATCGGATAGTGTAATAAGCCCTCTAACAATGCCATCTAGCATAATATAGCAATATTGAAGCGGCAGCGGAGCGTACAAAACTAGACTAGTTAATCTACTTGTGTCCATTAGGGCACAAGTCTCGGGTGAAAACTTAGTGTTGAATGTCTTTATAATAAACTAGCTGGTACCTTGCCACGCTTCGCTGTGGCACATTGTGATTTAATGGTTAAAATAAAAAGAAAAAAAATAGATATAAACAATCCTTGATGCGGATTAAATATCATGCTAAAATTTCAGCTCGATCGGTGTCTTTTTGAGTTTTTGAAGCGTACCTACACAAACCAACATAACATTTTTATTTAAATAGATAGATTATTATGTAAGTATGTAGGTACCTACCTACTTACTTTATTATGTTTAGTTAGTGTAAGAAGTCACGATTCAACTCAAAAAGTTGACACTACGATATTCTCATAATCCCTACATACGTAGGTATTTTAGTTTTTATTTAACTCAAGGAAGTAAGTAAATAAATCAAAATCTCACCTTTATTATATTTTTCGCTTGTTTTTCATGATGTCTTGATTTTTGATCCAAATTGATAACCAAAAGCTACTCACAAAAATAATGTTCATAAAAGTTGAGAATGAGAGGGAAATGAACTAAGATTAACACTTTATTTCCCTAATCGATCACACTATAAAGAACAAAATCCCATACTAAATCGTTTCAATCAAAAATCGCGTAGCTAATGACGTCACATAAAGACGTTTTTATTGGCACGACAATATTACGATTAAACGCGCTAATTACGCGCACGGCCCATTTCATCTCGACTGCATCGCATAGCGCCTGCGGTATTGCGCGTCTAGATACATAGATGCCGCGCGAACTTTGCAAAAGGACCGCGATGGCAGTCGAACGGTAGCCGCGAAACGCGGTAGTCTACTGCCGCCCTTATTTCACTATTCGGCAGACGATTCACATTTTCGAAGCCACGCGCGGGAAATTCAAATAAAGAATGCGTGGGTTGTGGTTCTAGTGTTCTGTAGTAAACAAAAGTTGTTTTTTTTTAATGTAGCAAAAAGTTTAGCTTCAACATTTTTTTGTTCTTGTGCTGTGAGTTTATTGGTGAAACTGTCTGGAAGTTGAAGAGTGTTGCTTTGAGGGGAGCAAAACAAACGGTAAGTTTTATGTTTAATTTCACGTCAACATTAAAACTAGTATCATTTTTGTTGTAATTTTAGAACGGCAAGAACTTTGTTAAACTTGTTTCAATGATTGAGGACGTTTATTCAGAAGGTTATTGAAGCAAATTAAAATATTTTTATGAATTAAGATTCAGACATACCTACATTGATGTTTATTTTGATTAATTATTTTCTGTAGCTATACAACAATCATTGTATCCTATCCTATTTAGTCGAAATAGGTACACACTTACCTAATTAGGCAGGTGTTGCCATTAACTTTAGTACCTCATACATATCAAATAATCGTCCACCAATTTTCACGTACGCCTCAATCCAAAATAATTATCTAATGGCAATCAATCGCACTAATAAAAAGGCGGCAAGTACCTATGTTATGACGTCGTCGTAAAGGATAATGGCAGCTTGTCCGTCACTTCCGGCGGATCCAAGGTCAAGTTCCATAGACACATAGATTATGTAGAACGTGATGATTTATATCTTAAGATTAGTTTGGTTGGCGCGGTTTAATTGTTTTCAGAGAATTTGAGAATGCTCTTCATTATTTTTACACTTAATTTTTTTTATTAAAAATTAACAGGACTAAGATTTTGCGTGCAATATGCGGTCTAATTGCACAGCGATGTCTAAGGACAACCTTTGGATGAAATGAAAGTAAGGTGATAATTTTTGGGTTGTCAGTGTATAAAATGACATACCATTAGTATCACACAGCCATTCAAATATAAAGTAGGTACAAAGGCCAGCACATCAATCTACCCTAATGTGTCAAAATTCTTTGATAGTTTTTCAACTTTATAACAGACTGAATAAGGTTCATGTTTGATTGGGATAGTTTGATTCTTTGGGGTAGCTTGATGTGTTGGAGTCTGTCCATAGCAATACAATAAAGGAGAAGAAAGACCAAGGTGAAAGGGATGGTGGATAGAGGTGGTAGTTTAAGCACCAATCTCTATATAAAGTTATGTCAAAATAAAGGCAAAGTATCTCTGAATATGCACTCGAAATTCATATAACCCTATTATCCTCATTAAAAGTAAACAGAAACAGCCATTTTAAAAATAAATAAAACGGCAAAAAGGATACTTAACTAAAATGTTTTAAGTTTGCGGAAAAAGGACAGGAAATATTGGTGGGAATCTTATGTTTACACTGACACCCAACCAAAACAGTTATTTAAATAAATAAATCGGAACAGGATAACTTGAATATTCTAAACTTTGCGGAAAAAAGACAAGAAAAAATATAATGTGACAATTTTAGTGACAATTTTAAATCTACACAAATATAAACTTTAGCAATGACAAAAAGACAGGAAACTACATAAGTAGGTACCTAACTTTGTGACACCACTTTTAGTAATCGAAATCGAAATGGCGTTGTTTATTCCACAAATATATTTTCACGGTCATAGAATTGGATCTCATTTATTTTTATTACTTAATTGTTCTAACTGTAATTCAGCGGTGACTACGGATATTGTGTTAATTTATCTTTTTACTTTATTTATGTAGCAATCAGTTTTACCGTCACCATAATAAGTTTCTTCATAAAAATTGAAAATGTTGGTGTTTTATTTACTGCTGATTCTCTACTTAGGTACCTATAGTGGAATTACTTGTATTGTCAGATTTATGCCTCAGACAAATTAGCTTGTTACTTATTACTGAATCAATGCCCTCTATCTTTCATATCTAGCCTTTAAATACATCAAGTTTATTTTTATTACAAAATATATTTTAACCCATGATTTTAAACATCTTTCGCTGTGGGGCCAACTTTGAAAACACGAAAAAAATTGCTGAAACACTTTGTCTAATACGAAATCAACTTTTGTACGAAAAATATATTTTTCGGGATTTTTTAATTGGTCTGACAGTTTGAATTGGTCATATATAATTAATGGGTAGCACAGCATGTGAAAACTTGATAAGTGTCAAAAAATACCTTGTATCCATGCTCGCTCTGTTGTCATATCAAGAACTTGTAAAAACAACAAACAGTCGAAATTAAACACAGCTTTTCCTTACCAAGGAGAAATAAAGTGTGAAATCTTTACTGTTTACCTACATCGTAGTCTATGTCTCTCGACGAAATAAATAGTCTGTGTTCGTAAGGCGACGGTTACTGACCGCTAGGACTTAAACACAGCAATCTGAAGCAATTCCCCACCCTACAGAGCGAACCTAAGTTCTTATAGCTTCATAAATCGTACTCTGTACTCTAATTGAAAACACTTCTACTCCCATAACTTCTACAGGTTTATAATACTTGTTTCCTTTATAAGACAACTCAGATATTTTTGCGTGTGGTGTGACTAACTTCGTATCAGACTTTTAATGCCACCCATAGGCCTCTGGCTTGGCTTTATATGCCGTAGCGAAATATCTCTCAAGCATGGCTGGTTTCTTCACGATGTTTCCCTTCACCGTTTTTGAAGCAAGTCATAATTATACAATACGCACATGGATCCCAAAGTCCGATGTGCCTTAGGATCGAACTCGAGACCTAACTTGGCAGACTCTGGTAACGCTACTAGGTTAGGCCGTGCGATTTCATGTAGTCAAATATTATTATTAGCTGATCTATGAGATTACAGTCATGAAACAGCACGCCACGCGGGCGCCCGCGCCGTGCGCACGCCTAACGCAGCGCACGACCTTAAATAAATAAATATTCCACAACTTTCCACACAACGCCATTTAGTCCCAAGCTAAGCTAAGAGCTTGTGTTATGGGTAGTAAGCACCTGATAAACATACTTACTTATATATTTCTAAATACATACATATTATAGATAAATTACACCCAGACACAGAACAAATTATCATGCTCATCACACAAACATTTTTCCTGGGTGGGAATCGAACCCACGACCTTCGGCATAGCAATCAGAGTTACCTACTACTAGACCAACAGGTCAGTCGGTTGGGTAGGTTATCACTACTGCTCAAGAATACATCAGAATATTAAAAAAGTGTTTTGTTTTTGAATATTAAAGAAGAAGGCCAAATTCATTGCCGTAATTAAAAACGTTCAAAATCTAGTCAAAATCACATCTCAGCGACAATCAATGTCAATTTTTTTATAAAAATGAAGGAAAACTAAAAAAAGATAGACGAAAAATTCAAGAAATACATATTTTTGATAGATAGAAACCAAAATTGGAATGCAAACGCTTTTTAAAATATGGGAGTTGCCTCTGATTTCTTTAACACCTTGACTGCGGGCGCTATCGCCTACGCCAAGCCGCCCGTGCGGACGGCCGCACACCTGCTGCGAGAGCCGCACAGTCGTATCGGATGGTCGAAAACAATACGCCAGTGCGGATATAGCGCTGGGTGTGTTTTAATCCTCCAGTGCGGCAAAACACAGGCTATTGTGTTTTTTTACGAATGTAACAAGTTACTTAGAAAATGACCATCCTACACAATAGGACCCTCAAACTAACACAATAGGGTTTAAAATCCTTTGTGAACACCTGGCATCTTAATTGCTAAAGTGAAATAAAACAACATTGCGAATATCAACTTAAGCCCTAACACAATAGGGTTTAGGATCCTTTGTAGACACCTGGCATACCGGTCATAAAAAGCTTAATTATACAATTTTCAACTTTATGATTTTTGTAATTTTATAAGAAATTCTAGTGAAACCCTTACTGGTTCTGTATTTTTAATAATAAATTCTCATTGACTTGAAACTTGAAATTATCAAACGTCTAAACAGACGTGAAAACTTACAGCAGTTGCGAGATCCGCACTCGCGGCATAATTAAATTTTACACGCTGGGTGTGATTTGCCGCACAGCCGTATTGGAAAATATGAAATCACAACCGGTGTGCGCGAGCCGCACTGGCGTTCTGGCGGCGATAACACAGCGTATGTGAGTCCCGCAGTCAACGAGTACGGTTTCGCAGAGGTGTATCAATAGTACAACCACATTTAGCAAGTTGTGCTTAAGCTCAGTAAAGCGGGCGAGGCCTATTGCCATCAAATGACCTCGTTGGCGCCTTTTAGGTACGGAACCCTAACAAAGATTATCATCATATTTCTGTGTCTGCATAATATCTCGGTATTCATGGAGTAAATTGTAAAAAAAAGATACTTCTGAAGAAATTGTGCTTATCAACTTTGCGCTTCGGCCGTCTAGGAAACTGTGGTTTCGTAACCGGTTTCCAAAACGGCTTTTTTTATACTTCTACGTAACTGGTTTCCAAGACGGATTTTTTTATACTTCTACGTAACTGGTTACGAAGGAGTACTTACCCTATGTCCCATAAGCCACCTACGAAACTGACTACGAAATAAGAAAACGGAAAAAGTTAGTAAGTACTTTCTTTTTGACATTCTTTGTTTAATCTAATGTACATAATATTTACTTGTGTAGGATTTTTTTATAATTGTTAATCACTTGGAATTTGAGGAGCTCCACGTCCTGATGAACAATACCAAAACAAGAACAGGTGGGTTAGTTGCATAAGTCCTCAAACTGCCAAACAAAAGAAACGATAAGAAAAAAGGGGGGAGATTGTGACAGAGGGAAGGGGGGATTGTAAGAGGGAGTGGAGAGGGAGGACAGAGAGAGGGGGTGGAGAAGGAGGGGGAGGGGAAGGGGAATGGGAAGGATGAGGTGAGAGGGGAGCGGAGAGGGGGAGGGGAAGAGGCAGGGAACAGGAGGGGAAGGGAGGGGAAAGTGAGGGAGGGGTGAGGGAAGGGGAGGGAGCGGTGAGGGGAGGGGTGGGGGAGGGGAGGAATGGGGAGGGGGCGAGGAGAGGAGTTGATAAAAAATGATATGCAATAGCTTTACCGTGGCAGTCTCCGAGTGCCACACGTCATTTTTTTTTTTTGCCTGCGTCATTTTGTTTGGCAGTTTGAGGACTTATTAATACAACCAACCCAGATGTTCTTTTTTTGGTTTAGTTCATCAGAACGTGGAGCTCCTAAAGTTCCAAGTGATTAGAATTTCAAAAAGAAAGTACAGTTCTCCCAAAGTGATAATGCGCATAGAAATATTCGTCACTGTTCGGCAACGGCCGTATTCCCCGAGTGTCGGATGACTATATATATATAAAGTGGTTAAGTGCATTTTCTTCATGCATAATTAGGGCTCTAACGATTCAATGATTCGGGTGTTTCCGGGAATACGACAATTAGCGAAGATCTGCATGTGCATTATTAATTTGGGAATACTGTACTTACTTTCTAACTTTTTCCGTTTTCTTATTTCGTAGTCAGTTTCGTAGGTGGCTTACGGAACATAGGGTAAGTACTCATTCGTAACCAGTTACGTAGAAGTATAAAAAAGTCCGTTTTGGAAACCAGTTACGTAGAAGTATAAAAAAAGCCGTTTTGGAAACCGGTTACGAAACCACGGTTTCCTAGACGGCCGAAGCGCAACTTTGACATTTATTATGTAAGACCTCAGTAATGGGAACCTTTGTCAAAAGATTAGTCGGATTTAGCTTCGGAGGGCGTTGATTTTGCAAATGGGCGACTTCAATGTCGACAGGTGGATTACTTTCTGCTTTGATGTAGGAATGTATAGGATCCATTGTTTTTGCACCAAAATCTAAGCTTTTTGTACTACCATTAGAAGATTCTGTATACAAGTTACATCAATGCACAATTTTATACTCTAAATAAATAAAAGTAAAATAATCTTTATTTCAGATCTGTCGCATTCATAGGTCTGTGAACACGAAATTAATCGTTTTTAGTAAATTCATAATTTAATACCACCTACTGCCTCTATGGTTTACTAGTATCACACTAGTATGTTATGTTACTGGCGAGATTTTTCCGAGGTTTTGGGTACATATTCCAGATGGGTTTAGGATTTTTTAATTCCTCCCCTTCCCCGTCCCCGCTCCCCACTTCATGGGACTTTAACCTAAACTAACGAAATGAGGGTGTACTATAAGGTGTTCCCTTTAATCCCTTCGGTGATTACAGGCTTTATAGGTATTTAAAAACTTAAAAAAAACTTTAAAAATTTAGAACCTTACCTAATACACAATGACAAGAGAATTGTTCGAGAGATCGAGACACCATTTACCAACAATTTCATAGTTATTTGGAGAGTCTTATCTCCAAACTGTAGTTGTAGTTTAATACCTAATTAGTTCGTAGATAATTTGAGTGCCTCCAGTGTGGAATTGTTTAGTCGGGTTTTTCTCAATTAATTGCTTAGATTTTTCAAGCTTTCAGAGAACAATGTATCAAAGAAATACATACTATAAAATACAAATATTTTTATTCGAAGAATTCATAGAATAATTCATCCTTATTAGCGATACTATCGAATATAGTATTATAAAAAGTGTGTTTTTGTTTCCGAAATTGAACGGGTTTAATTTCTAACTACTTTCGACAGAGTACAGTGATGCAGTTTTAGTGTTCAAAATTGAACGCGCAACTCTATTGAGTAGGTACTTTTTGCTATTCCTCATACTTTTGAATTCTGTCGTTCACATACTCACAACATAACCCTGTTTATGTTAAATCATAAATAAAATAGGTACACAATCATCATCCTGATTTTACTTATCGATCTCTTGTCCTTAAATGTGACTTTGAACTTGATCTAGATTGCACGACGGATCCCGTTGAGGGTAACATTTCTTCAATCGCAACCCTCCGGCGAATTTCCTTAATAATCTTATTAACATTTTCTTTGTCCTTGAAACAATATACTCTCGATTGATCAGCCGCATCTGGTTGGGCTCTTTCTCGTTTAGGAAAAGATTTATTAAGGTAAACTGCTTCTAATTATTTCTCTTTAGACATTTAGTAGATGAACTTAAAAACGAAAGCCCACAATTATATGGTATTTTTAAAAACAACATTGGGTACACATACCTACACCATACAAGTTGGTCAATAGTTTAGATCAAAAATCATTTGGCACTCCGGGGGTACCAACAGAAGAGAAAACTTCAACATTAACATGTGTATTTTTCAATCGTCAATATTTATACTTTTTAATTACCTAAGTGTTTTAATTCATTATTATAATCTACAACTACCAAAAATATTATATTTCAATTTTAATTTAATGCACAACATGTAAAATAATGCTGCATATCATTTTAAATACAAAAACTGCAATTAATTTATTTCTCAATACGTAGGTAAATTTACTAATATACAGAAGTGTCGGTTTATGATAACGGTAATAGCACGGATATCTATGCGTAATAGTGTCGTGAGTTCAATGCATTTTTCGCATCTCAAATATACTCAACGCGCCTAAAGTATTCACTTCAAAAATACGAGTAACTAATACTAAACTATCTTAGACGTTTTTCTAGTAAAGTATCGCCTCTATTGGTTCTGGCTTTTAGAATTTGTAGTAGTTGATGTCTTTAAGTAAAAACTATTTAAGTACCTACTGTTCTGTAATGTTTCAAAACAAAGTCAAAAGCTTACAAACAAAACCACAAAATCAGACACGAAAAACACGATTCCAAATCCCAGCTCCCAGTCAACCGAAGACCCGTAAAAAATAACGAGACACATACTCAAATTAAATGTATTCTATTCGTTATCCATATAACATGAAAGTCAAATAACGCTCACGTCATTACACTCGATTGAATCTTCAAACAAACTATTCCTTGTAGTGTGTTCAGTAATGTGCTATTCTTGGCACGTTTAAGTAAAGGGCCAGTGACATCTGGTCGGAGTTACTGAAGTGATTTTACGTGCTTGATTTTTTTAACATAACGAGGGGCTGGTGGTTTAGTATTAACAGCCACACGAAGGCTACCACGGTTGGACCGTGGATGGCTAACTATTCATTACATATCCTCCGTGCTTCTAAAGACTCATCAAACCTTTGGTCTCGGCTTCTACTGTTTTTTAACCGACTTCAAAAAAAGGAGGAGGTTCTATGTTCGTGTGTATGTATTTTTTTATTTTTTTTATTATTGTTAAGTACCTGATTTCTCCGCCATTTGTGGACCGATTCTCAAAATACTTTTTTTATTTGAAAGAGTATACTCCTGAAGTGGTCCCATTTTAATTTGGTGAAGATCTGGTGCTGATCTTCGGAGATATAGAACAGAACTCTTCAAAAATAGACGGCAAATCTGTCGTGATTGCTGGAATCGTTTGGATGTTTATTGTTTATACAACATCAGGACGTATTATCACGCCTGTATGCTCTGAGGGGTACGCAGATGTGTACAATACACCTAAATTTCAACCGTTAGGTATGTTAAGTTTCATTTGATAGGGATAAGTAGATAACCCTATTACCATGACATGTTTTGTTAACAATTAACAATATAAAATAAATTCATGGCAAATGTTTGTATGGGAACAACTAAAAATGGAAAAATAAAACTTTTTTACATTTTACAAACACCGGTCAGTGTTTTTTAAGTCGATTTTATTTTTTGAAAAAAAGTTTTTTAATTAATTTAATTTTGTTATGATACTTAATCCGGGGTTCGATCCCCGGGTCGGGCAAAGTGTTATTGAGTTTTTCAATCTGCGATTACTCAGAGCAGCCCGGAGTCTGGATTTGTGCCCGATGGATGGCAATAGGCTCGCCCCCTATTACATGGGACTTAAACATAATGGCGAAATGTGGGTGTACTACCAGGTACACCTCTGCCTAGCCCTTCGGGGATTACAGGCGTGACGATATGTATGTATGTATGTACTTAATGTGACATTAGACGAACGGAACATTGTATGGGCCCAACATTTTTTACACAACATCATCCTACTAATATTATAAACGCGAAATTTGTGAGTATGGATAGATGGATGGATTTTGTTACTCTTTCACGTAAAAACTACGGAATGGATTTTAACAAAATTTGTTATGGAGTTAGCTAACACCCTGGATTAACACATAGGCTACTTTTTATCCCTGTATTCCCACGGAACGGGAACTCCGCGGGTGAAACCGCTCTGCTAGTAATATGTAATTGTACTCTCTGTTCACAAAATAAATGAATGAATTTGAATTTCTATTAGTGGATCTTTGACAGTCGTTAGAGGAGCCAGAGCCACGAAAGTCCGACAAGCAGTTTAACCAAGGGGTGTTCCCCATCCACTGGCTTCTGGAGGTCAGATAGGCTGTCTCTCTATGGCAAACACTGGTATTCAGCTAGATCTGGAAGGACTGCTAGTCGACCCCAACATAGTAAAGGCAATTACTAAAAAATAGAAATGAATAAATATTCCACAACTTTTTCACACAACGCCATCTAGTTCCAAGCTAAGAGCCTGTGTTATGGATACTAAACAGCTGATAAACATACTTATATATTTCTAAATACATACATATTATAGATTAATTACACCCAGACACAGAACAAATGATCGTGCTCATCACACAAACATTTGTCTTGGATGGGAATCGAACCCACGACCTCAGAATGTTGATGATCCCATTAGTTATCCATCATTTGATTATCTGGTGCTTTGATTTTTGTTTTCTTAGTGGTAAACGTGCCAATACAATAAACTAGTTGTGTGTGCCCAGCGGTTTTATACGTGGAAACGCAGCACACGCAGAGAATTGCAGAATTTTAACCGACTTATTTGACATTTTTATTATATGCTGGCCACAATACCAATAAATTATAGCCGATGTGATTCTGATGGTAAGTAGGTATGTCTTGCTTAACTGTCAAGTGTGTGAAAGTGAGTCATAATGTACTTTGGCGATAGTAACTATGTTAACTCATAATTTGTAGCTCATAATAATTAATACTTACCTACAACAATTGTAAAGTTTACTGTTTTATGTTTATTGAAATGAAATAATAAGTTACATGATTCTAATGTAGCCACTGTTTTAAGATCAAGACGATATTGGCCGGATTTCCTGATCAAGTTGTTAAAACCACTTGTTTTATAAGAAGGATAAATACTACTGATGATCGGTTTGATAATTTTCCCCAAGTCTGATAATGATAGTAAAACTAAATAGCTGGTGGAAAACTACACATTTGACTTCAAAGCTACCCAGTACCTGGTTGGTTCTAAGAAATTTCTCATAAATATCTGATTTCCCTAATTGCTTCGGAGCTGACTCTGATTGTTAGTGTAGCAATATTTTCATTTCTAGAAAAGTATTTTCCTTCGCGAGAAATGTTCTTTAACAAGAAAGGAGTCAGTATTAAAAATCCTAGGTACTGGGTACAAATGTAGTATAAATTACAGTCTTAGCAATAATTCTCGTGTTTATTTCTCTTTTACTGGGAGTCTTCGGGGAACTTTGTTATTTGCAAAGCTAAATGGAGTATATTTTCATGACAAGTTTTTGCTTTTGTAGGAAAAGTATTCCGAAGGTGCCATTTAAAAAAAAAAAGGCTTTAAAAATTGTTGGCGACAGATCTGGCAACCCCGTTGCTAGGGGCTCGTTATTGTTTGACTAGCGACGGGACGGCTTGCGTGTTTCTTTTCTTATTTTCTTAATATTGTTTCCTACTTATATATAAGACTTTTGTGATCTAATTATTATACCCATTTACACCTTTAACTGTATTTGATTTGGTGTCTAACAAAGATGACAACGTATATGGAAGTTATAATTCTTTTAATGCTGTTTTCTGAAGCTTGGAGCGTGAATGCTAACCGATCCTCGACCCTAACTTTCAATCGATCTGTGTGGTTATTGTCTTTAGGCGTTCCTCAAAACCCACCTACATACAAGTTATTATTTTACTTTTATTTCTAAACAATTTTACCGGTCTAATTAACTATTACTTTTAACTTGTGTCTACCTGCTGTACAGTGTCACACTGAACTTTTCGAATTCATGTTACGTTAACTGCTGAAATCGGGCTACCAAGTGTAGGCTGTGCCTGGTTTGTAGCAACTTCTAGTTTAGTCCTATTTATTATTGTTTATTTTTCTATATTTGCAAGTTACGTAACTAGTGTGTGTCAATAAAACATTATTATTATTACAAGATAAGTAGAAAATGATCGTACACTGAAATATACAAATACAAATCTAGAATGGTTTGCAATGTTATTACAAGAGCATGTAGCGGTTCTTAACCTTTTGTATTGAAGACGTCGGCGCTCGTGCTGAGCAGCTAATCCACTCATTCCTAAAGGGTGTAAGCTCTGTCGATTCCAATTGGATATTTTATTATTTTAAATATTACTTGGGTAAATGACGATATCAAATTGGAGATTAAAATTGAGGTATTTTTGACGTTTGAAAGTGACCATAGTAAAACTTATTTTGTGTTAATATCATGAGACTTACGAGTATATTATTATAGCTGCTTGATTTGTGTAATGATTGTAAAAGTTTTTACCGGGTATGAGGTCCTGAGTTCGGTTCCCAAGTCAGACAAAGGGTTATTTGGGTTTTCTAATTGGATTTTTTCAGTGGCTGCTCGTAGTTTGGATTAGTACCCTGTTGATGAAAATATAGGTTTTAAACCTATTTGTATAAGCACACCTCTACCTAATCCCTTGGGGAATACAGTGCTATGTATATTTTTAAACGTAATAGTTACTACTTAAAGAAAATTCATAGCATTTTGCTTCTTCTACATAGAGTAAAAAAGTTAGGATACCTACCTAAGATGCGCCCTTCCTCATAAAAAATATTACACCTTCGTAAAAAATAAATAAAACATGAAATAAAAAGCGCAAAACTGCAAAGTAATTTAATATTACACTAGTAGAGTAGGTACCTAGCTGTAGGGTCCATTTACGTCCGTTTTATGTGTACCTTTGCCTTTATAAAAATATCTACGTAACATATCTTTTATGGAGTAAAAACTGCTAGATATTGAGATTGTAAGTAGATTGTGAAGGTAAAGTTATATGTTTATATTTTTACTAGCGACCCAGCACGACTTCACAACATTTTGTATTTAGATATTCATTCAAAGATACCTACTCTCCAAGTTTCCAAAAAAACCTTTCACTCAACAAAAAAGGAGATCATGAAAGGAGCCTCCCGAGCGACATACTCGTACTCTCCGACTTCTATTAGGTGGGTAAATATAGTAGCGTTTCAACCGCCGTCAGTACCTTCCCCTAAATGTTAAGGAAAGATAATGTTTTTAATGTAATATTTCAGCAATTCTCAGGATCTGCTAAATTAGATTCTGAGAAGTGCTATAATATTGCATTAAATACATTCTCTTCCCCTAACATTTAGGTTAAGGTAATGACAGTGGTTGAATCCCTAGTATTTACCCAGGTACGTCCGGCATACCCCGGGCAATCGACTTCTGTCAAATGGCTTATGATTCAAGCTTTATTCTTATTATTGTCTATGTTTGCCTTCAAAATGCTAAGAAGAAGACAACTAAAACAAAAAAAAATTGGCAAATCGGTACAGCCGTTCTCAAGTGATCATTAGTCATATTTGCGGTAACTACCATTTTCAAAACTAGCCTTTAGTTGTGAAAATGTTAGTTTTTAATCCCTCATCTAGATTATAAGTGATAGAAAATGTTATACGGTTAATGTATCTTTAACAGAAATTTTAACACTACTTTTAAAGAAAAGTACCTAGACGTAAAGTCTCTATGCAAATTAAAACCTATCTTTAAGAGAATTGCTGTGGGTTTGTAATCAGTAACGTAATTGTAGGTAGTAGTCCTTTGAAGCAAAGATATCCTTTGCAAGACAATGCCACCTCAAAGCTTATCAGAATGTGATTAGCACCCCTTGTTGCCGATATAACCCACCGATATTAAACAACAGGAAACCCGTCTATTATAATATATTGCCACAAACAACAGTTTCAATATAATAAACCAATTATCTTGCTTAATTAAATTAACTTGAAATTCCGAGGCTATTCTGTTCGTGAAATTTGACAACTTAAATGATTATATGTCACTTTCAATGAATGAGTTGGAAATAAACTTTCTAATAGAGAAGAATAGAAGCCTATGAGCTTGTATAGGTAGGTAAAAGATACGGTGTGTATAATTATCGTTTAGGGAGAGTCACGACAAACAAATTAACAAAAGCATTTTTTTATTAATGATGGGCACGCGTTGACCACTATCTCACCTGATGGTAAGCGATGATGTGGTCGACGATGAAGCACGCTTGCCTAGAAGTAACCTATTCACTCTTGACTTAAAGACCCCTTAAGGTTGTAGCTATCAGGAAACACCGACTCTGTCAAGAAATTCCACTCCTTAGCTATACCTACGCACAATTAATGTGTTTCCAAAACGTTTGGTACGTATTACCACCTTGTACCGGTGGCGGAGCGCCGCCGCCGTCCGTCTATGCTATGAAATTATTAAGACTTATAGGGGTGCGTCATAGTTAAGAAATTACAGTTACCAGGCTATCTTCACGCCATTAATTGCATACAGAGATGCTACACAAAGCACGTTAAGCCCTAGGTCCCCGCTGGCATTCGTAGATTCTTGACTATCATAACGGACAGTCAGAAGCTCGAAAGTGTCAATCAGTGGTGTTTAGTGGAGGTCAGTGAGGCCGTCACTTCGTGTAAGATCCAATCAATTGTTTACATAGGTACTTTTTCAAGAAAAACCTTCACTATATGCCAATTATTGTTGATGGGATTTACATCAATTCCATATTTTTTTCTATTAGATAGGTATATACTTTAAAAATAATACCTTTAAGAAGCCTTGTTCTTCTATTCTTCTTCACCATCACAAACATACAAATATAAATACTTATACTATTACTACGAAAAGGATTAAAAAATATAGCTCTGTATAAGTAAAACGAGATAAAAATGAAAATGGTTGTTACTCCCCAAATCGCTCATTATTTTGGGTTACTACCGTCAACACGTCAATGAACAATACGACAAAACTTTGAGATAACAAGCCGAGGGGGCTTGTTTTGTTATGATTGCAGAACGTGGCCAAAATATGATAGGGAACGAAGATTACTTTTAACTTTGTTTCAAATAATTTGTATACTTAATAAAAAAGAAAGTCAAACATTTGCAACGGGAAATATATTTGGCAAAAAGGGAGCAATAAGTGTGAGGCTACAAAGACTCCTATCACACCATAATGTTGCGGTGTTTAAAAATAAATACCTACTGCTGCGCTGGTATTATAATAGGGCTTGCTGTAATGGCACCGATAGGTACACCTACATACGAGTACGTAACCTAAAGACAAAAAAAACTAAAAACTATAAAAAAAACAAATAACAACTATTATATACAACAGTAACTATAAATGAAAACTTTAATATATTTACTTCTTTTCCATAAAAACAATGGTTTGTAAGCAATAATACGAATAATAACAATAATCTATTATAAAACCCTTTGTAGGTACTCGTATTTTTAAAGTTATTGTTTGTATGTTCAAAAGAGTATGCTTTAAAATTCTACTTTTTTTTAAGTTTTGGGTTTTTGCATACATATAAATAGTAAATTGTACTTAAACAGATTCTTAAAAACCAAATTTTACAATATTTGGTTAATACATGCTCTTAACCAATTTAGAGAATAAAAACGTGATGACAATATTATCTAAAAGAAAAATTTGAATCTTCCATTTCAGATACATAGTAGTCCATTCGGTAATAGGTTATTTGTGTGTAAATAAAACATGATCATAATAATAAACATTAGTTTTCTCCAAAATAGTTCGCAAAAAGAGGCCATTGATCACTCCACACATAATCCTTGGAAGCGAAGAATAAATAGAAAATTTCTCGATATAGAATTTTTATAAGACTCGACTGAGCGCTTAATGAAATAAGTTTCTCATATGAAACTTTAAAGCAAATACTAAACTATACTTAGCAGGAAAACTAGTAAAAATAAATGATATAGAAAAGAAGCTTATCTTAGTTATACAAAATAATTGAGAGCAAGTAGTTGTAGTAATTGAGGCTATTTGACAAACTTTTAGTTCTTAGTCCCTTATCTAGATTACAAAAAAATATAGGGTACTCGTACGACTTCACTATCTGAGTGAAATCGTACGAGTAGGTACCTACCCTAAAAAAACAGGATAAACATTTGTGCTTTTGAACAATCTTTTTAATAAGAACGACGTGAATCCACTTTAATTTAGTCCAAAGTATAATTTACGAAGAAAACTGGCATTCTCAACCTTTTAATAGTTTCGCTGGTTTTCCCACTACCCACAAATTAGAAAAGAGATAAGTTTAAATGACGTGGTTCGGGCTCTTCGAGGCCGCTCGGAAGCGATCGTGGTTCGACCGACTTGAGGTCGGGAAACCGGGAACACATAGAAGTAGAAAGGTGCAGAAGGTTAGGTCTTTCATCAAGCGAAAACGCACAGACATAGATACGTGGCACGTTATTTGAGTGCAACTTGTCGTTATGTTCTATTTGGTGATTCAATAAAATAGGTTGCGATTGTGGAAGCGTATTTTGAAAGGGTAAATTAGTTATGTAGTCTCTTAGCCATTCTTCAGCATGTGAAACTACTTTTTGGGGCAACTAAAACAATATTTTTATATTATTTTTTACTTTCATGTGTTACTTTTCGTGTATTAACATAAGTAATGGGTTTTCAAAATAAATTATTTGACTTTTCACTTTGACACTGACTACGTGTGGTAGCCTAGTTCTATTGAAACTCTGTACTGCGCTGGATCATCTCTTAGTCAAAGTGCTACCAGAGAGCGTCCCACTATATGCGTCTCTGTGTGCGTGCTCCTACTTAGCTTATGCTCGTTGCTTGCAGACCTTCTGTTTTTACTATTCTGTGTCGAGGAATACGCGACGAGAGCTTCAAATTTCTTCTTAAAGTTGACTATTTTTAGATCCATAATATGATACTATATGGCTAATATCTTACGCCTCAGAGACTTTATCGTTGCAATTTATTCAGCTATTTACGGTTCGGGTTTGGCCTAAAGTTAGCCGTAATTATGATAAGTATCTGAAATGTTTAATGTTACTTATGGTTTTGGTCATAGAATCACAATTTTCTAGAGTATCGCTTTAATTTGAAGACCTGAAAGTATTGAAGAAGCTTTCCGTGAAGGATATTTTTTACGCAAACCAACAGCGTTATTGCAAAAGTTTTGGCGTTTGATTCTCAATTATACCGTTCCGACTGAATAACATCATATTAACACGCGTGTAATCCCTGAAGGGTTAGGCACAGTTGTATCTACCTACAGTACACCAACATTCCGCTAGTTATATTTAAGTCTAGGGAGCGAACAGAGCAGAGTGGCAGAAAATAATAAAATCGTGTCGTTCACAAACTCTAAGGGTGGATACACACGGTCCACTCGCGATATCCACAAACGCCGCCGTCTGAAGATAGGAGTGGCGACCGCCGACGTCGACCATGTGCGGGGAGTCTATACAAAATGTATAAAAACTACAGGAAATACGCCGGAGGCGGCGATTATTGGCGTTATGTGGCCCGTGTGCACCCTAAGGATACTTTATTTCTCCAAAACCAAAGAGATTTAAAAGACTATAGAGCGGGCATGTCAAGAAAATGTCATAGAAAAACTTTGGTCCCATGTCTCAGTAACGCCATCTAGAATAATATGGGAATATTGGAGCAGCAGCGGAGCGTACTAAAAAAAACTCATAGACTTGTGTCCGGCAGGACACACTTATTCGGACGAAAATTTTGTTTGTGATGCCCGGTCTATAGGTATTGAATGTCTTTGTCCAAAACAAACATAATTATATTAACATAAGCAAAGAGGCAGATGCAGCCAGCAGTTTTCTTGCATTATAATTAGCTAAATTATTTATCTTTGCTGCACACTGCTTCATGACTTTATTGTAATACCTTGTACCTATATCATAGTATAGTTGTTTTAAGTCTAAGTACATTGTCTTCACATATAAGTAATATGTCTGTTTAATGTATACTAATTTTGTGAAAACTATTTTAAATAAGGAATTGCGTATTGCTATTTTAGTGTGGCTATTTTTAGTAAGAAATTTCTTGCTGATTCTTCTCCATACGAAATTAACTTTTGGAATGAGCAACTAGAATCATAATTTTATTAAAATTAACTAAAGTTTGCCGTTAAAAATTACCTTATAATGGCATAATTGTTTAACTTTGCTGCACTCGAAGCAAAATTACTTTAGAAACGGGTTATGTCGATAAAGTGACAGATTAGGTACGTCTAAGTTTTGGATGGGCAGTAAATTGTAGATATTTTACTGCTGTATCTAGCTATACCGCCCACTGGTGGATGAAAAGACTCTTCTTCTACACTATCATCCACATTTTCAATTTAAATTTCCCCTTACACAATTGGTTCCGACCCGTGTGTAAGGTCGTAAACTTAAGGAGAAGAAAAATAAAGAAATCGAAATAATAATAAGTAAAAGTATACAGAAATAAATAATAATCAATTGATCTAAAACAATTAAAAAAAAAAAAAAAAGTGTGTGTGTGTGTGTGTGTGTGTGTGTGTGTGTGTGTGTGTGTGTGTGTGTGTGTGTGTATGTGTGTGGGTGTGGGTGTGTGGGTGATTGTATTGTGGTGTGTTTGGGAGCGTGATACTAGAAACTAGACGATATGAATTAGACTCTGCGCTGCGCAGCTTTGCCTTTGTATTTTAATAGTTTAGTCACGCATCAAAGATCAAATTAATAGGTTTATTTACAAAAAAAAGCTAACTAGTAATGTGTGTTGTCATTACTAGTCGTATTGTTAACTCCTTCAACTAAGCTAAATTTGTTTGTGTCTGCAGTGGGCTTGCGTCAATAGTGCAATGAGTGGGGATCGAACTCACGACCTCACGATTGCCAGGCCGACGTCTTAGCCACACACGTAATAAGGGTTGGGCCTATTGCTATCAATCGGGCACGAATCTAGAATCCGGACTGCTACTGAGAAATACCAGATGAAAATCTCAATAACGTTTTTACTCGACCCTGGGAACGAACCTAGAGCAGAGCAGTAACGCTTATGACCATTAGACTAACGAGGCAGTCAAAAAAGCTTAAAAAAAGATTTAGTTACAGAAACAAATATCTTTTCATTTCATTTCCTAATCAACATTACAAAGCAGAGATTGTTGAACGACACAATAATATTTTTTACGAGTATTCTTTGTATTTTTAGACAATAAAGTCAAGATTTAACAAAGGGATATTTGTACAAGTCGTAAATGGAGATCATTTTGGTAGTAGCTTTTCTTTGTATCAGCGGCTTTACCGCTAAGAGCGAGCTAAGTGGTTATACGACCTAAAATATTGGATGATTTAATATCTTACTTCGAAATATTTTTGCATATTAATAAACTACAATACTTTACATACATACATACATAAACTCACGCCTTTTTCCCATGGGGGTAGGCAGAAACTACAGAGCGCCATATGCTACGATTCTTACATACTTCTTTTGCTTCGATTATAAACATACATGTTGTCATACACACACGCCGGTGGCGAGTACTACGCACCTGACCTTTCTGAAGAACCTCACCAATAAGGTCTATACAATACAATACTTTACTGCGTTCCAAAACTGGGATAGCTGACGTGGCTAAAAAGGCGGCGCTACTTAAGTGGGTTATGTCTTCCAAACTGGACCGGGAATCGGTTATGTCGGACAATATGTGGGCTCAAGTAACTCAGAGCTGGCGCTATGGCACAGGGAGACGAGGTCGCTGCAGGCGATGTAGGAGATGGTGGTATGAACTGGATAGTTTTCTTCAGACCGGGAAAGAAGATGCGCGTAATCGCGAAAGATTGAAAGAGCGGAGTGGAGCCTAGTCCTAGTGGCACAGAACAGGCTATTGAAAAAAAATATATTTGTAGAAGTGCTATTAATGTTTATGCCTCGTTGGTCTAGTGGTCGTAAGCGCTACTGCTGATCATGAGGTTCCGAGTTCGATCCCCGGGTCGGGCAAATTGTTATTGAGTTTTTCCATCTGGGATTTCTCATTAGCAGCCCGGAGTCTGGATTTGTGCCCGATGGATGGTAATAGGATCGCCCCCTATTACATGCGACTTAAACATAACTGGCGAAATGTGGGTGTACTACCAGGTACACCTCTGCTTAGCCCTTCGGGGATTACAGGCGTGACGTTATGTATGTATGTATTGCTATTAATGTTAGTAATACTGAGTAACATAAGGTTCAAGTCAGTTACACGTTTCGCCATAGTCATTTGTTTATTTCCTCGCCAAAAATAAAAGAAGAGTAGCTTTTTATACGTTTGTTGGTATTATGTAGTAAAAAAGCAACAAAAAATGAGAGAGTATTGTCACATTGCACAGCTTAAACAAATAATAAAAAAAACTTCATTTTACATAAGATGTATCTATTCACACAAGAAATATTTTACACCCATTAATACGAAACAAACTTTCACATACACTCACTTTCATATTTTGCTTTTTAAGAGTTGGTCTAATAAAACCAACTCTAAAATATGAAAGAAAAAGCTGGTATTCTGTGCCTCCATTTTAATCGTGTAGGTTTCAACGTTTTTAAGCTCAAGTTCAGTGGCAGAGAGCCATCGGAATTTTTGTAATTTTAAAAGCTATTCTCTGGCTGTTGGCTCTTCGCTCTTGACATTTAATTTTCTAGATATGTATAAGACATTTCGGAAGTATGCAATTGTCGGGTTATTTGATATACCTATGCATAATACATCTCTTCTAATATATAAAATTATCGTGTCGTGTTTATTACCGAACTCCTCAAAAACGGCTTTACCAATGTTTATCAAATTTTGTTTTTATAGTTAGTTTTCCGGGGCAGCTAATTTTTAAATAAACATCATCCAGTTGTGATTCTTAAAATACTTTCTTAGGTTTGCATTGCATCGGAAAATTGAGATAATTTGTCTTTAGATCAACTATTCTTACGATAAACAAAATTAATATATTTAATTAATTTTAGATGGTATTTGATAGCAACCCATGCGCTGAAACTTAATTGTGCACACTTTTTTAACTAAGAAAATATGTTACCTTAATATATAACTGTACCCATGTATGTCCTAGAAATAGGTTAAGGTCAAATAGTTCTCAGGTGCGGAGCTCCAAATTTCCCGCTCTCTCTCTATGCAGGAAATTAAATCGCATGTAGGTACTTCAACTTGACAGTTTCTGAATGTAGAATGTATGTACAAAAGCGCCCACACAAGATAAAGTTAAAGAAATGGTTCAAGTCTTGTGACAATTTATTATGTATAATAGAATTTGTTAAGACGTAATTTTGTACGTAAATTACAAAGGCAACTTTCTAGTTTTTAGACAAATTATTGACATCTTTTTATACCATAACAAACGATTGGTTTGTAATTGTGGATTAAATTAGTTTTTTACAACAATAATAATACCAGCCTATTATTACTGTCTCATACAGAGAAAGCACGAGTATTGAAAACCACGCTAGAAATTACGTCAAATGAAAACACCACATCGGTATTTGCCCGCATTTGAATCTTGGCCTTTTGTATGAGAGATGAGGTGTCTTCACCTCTGAGCCATTACAACAATTACGGCTAAATATATTAATTTCTCAAGAGAATTACAAATTCAGATAAAGAGAAAACATAAATTGGTCTAACAATGTTATTTGTCAGTAGGTAATCGTAGATGAAAATAAACATAAACACTTATCTACAAATAGGTACAATGCATATTTTTTTCTGAAAGGCCAAAACTATCTGCAGGAAATAAACCTCTCCAATACGTTGAATTAATTCAATTATGAGAAATAAACAACTTTGATATAATTATTTATACCAAATCGGCTATGGTTACGCGCTACGAATGTGCTACGGGCTACGACAAAGCTACGACAAAGCATTGTAAAATTAATATTTTTCGTGTGCTAATAGTTGTAAATGTTCATAAATTCAATAGATTTAGTAATAAATGTTAAGGATCTATGTTTGTGAGCCGTTTGAATGCAAGATTGATGAAAAATCAAATCAAATCAAGAAACCAAAACCTGCAGCTGTCATCCAACGGACTGATTTAAATTTCACCACCAAACCCGGGGAGTATTTTTGTTCATTTTATGCCTTATTTTACTCATTTTCATAACATCAATTTACTTCTAATGCGCTGTAAATTAAATACTTCTTGTCCTTATAAGCAACTTCATAAGATATAGCCTTGTTTTTTCAACCTAAATGTCAATGCCCCTTTAATACAAAACATTGTAAACTTAACATGACCCAAATTAAACCGCAGTAAATTCCTAAATAACTTCTATTAGGTAATTTGACCTTAATCTTATAAATTCATAATATAAAATTTGATTCATGTAAGTAGTCTAGTAGGTACCTACCCTCAATTAATTTGCAAAGTCAGATAAATTTGTTTTTTCCTTTTTATTGTTATACAAAGCTTAATAACAACATTATATTCAATAAATTACTTACTATAATTTGGTCTAGAATAAATTAAAAATCCCTTTAACTTTCATTCAATTTGTTTTCCTTTGTTTACTTTTGGTTCAACATTCACTTTCAACTTACTTCATTTTATCCCTCTTTCTTATTCCTTTCTCACACTTAGCTATCTCTTCTCTTATTCCAGGGTGCCTCTAGGGTTGGTCTATCACCATGTTGACCCGAAGAGCTGCATCCTTGGAGGAAAAATTGAGGGCTACTTTAAAGGAATTGGAATCAAGTAAGAACTTGTGCAATCAGTTGCTGCAGGAAAGGGATGACAGCGAGGTGGAAGTCAAATTAATTATTGACAAGAACACTGACTTAAAGAATCAGTTGGCTGAACTTCATATACAGCATATGGACATACTTGACCAACATCAACAGCTCCGTCAACTTGTGTCAAACTTCCACCAATGTAGTGACACTCATGAACTAGCTTTAAGACGTATCTCTGAACTAGAACTGGAACTAAGCAGAGCCCATAGCACTATAACCCGCTTAGAATCACTTAAAGCTAGTGAAGAATCTGCGAAGACCTGCAGCCTTTATAATGAGTTGGTTGGTAGTGGGTCCGTACCAGTATGTGTTGAGCCAATGATTACTATAGACTTAACTGATGAAACTATTAGTAAATGTAATTTGTTTACCAGCCATAGTAAAATTAAGAAATATGTTAAAATTAATAGAATAATTAGAAAAACCCAAAAACTAATTAAGCGTCAAAAAGTTAATAAACTTCACATAAAACTAAGACAAAAAAATCTTAATTTAACATCAGACTTGCAGGAGTGTAATAATGAATTACTATTATGTAAAACTATGTATGATACGGACACCGAGCACCTTCAGAATGAGCTGTTTGTTAGGGAACATGCTCTGCAGGATATCTTTAGAAAATATGAGGCTGCTCAACAAGACCTGAGTAAGCGCATGCTTGAGGCCAATGAGTTGGTTGACCTGGTAACATATAATGCAGAGAGGTATGAGTCTCTGACAAATAATCTATCTTGTAGCTGTACATGCTCCCAGGCAACCCAGCCTCAGCTTCTTGTACCTCCTCCCTCGGTGGCTCAATCAGCACCTGCTGATTGTGCAAATAACTTTTTTAATAATAATGATATTTTAAAAAACGTAACATATGTTTTCTCTGATAAGTTTGGTCAAGGCTTTGGTACCTTATTTAATCAGTGTTCGCAACATCATGTAATAAATAATTGTTTACCCGGTGCCAGTTTTAGCCAATTAATTAGTTGTATCAAATTGACAAAGTTAAACCCCAATTCAACTATTATATTGCTCTATGGGGATAGTTTAGCCGTGAAAAAAAAGGACCTAATTGAATGTGTCCATTTGATGTTACATTTAAAGGATGTCAATAATTGTAAATTTATCTTCTGTGCATTGCCTTACTCACATTATTTGTCCGATAAACAAAATAGGCACATTTATAATTTAAATTTGTTAGTTTATAATAGGACTAGTCATCACAATGACTATATTTTGTTTTTTGATTGTAATCAATTTATATCTGATTACAAACTCACAAATAATGCAATGTATTTGCGGTCTAGTTGTAAGAGACAAATTGCTAATCTTTTAGCATATAATATACACAGTGACAGTGGTACCTGTATTGTACCACCGTTTACAGTTAGTATAGATACTAACACTAGTATTGATTCTCCTGTTAGTTTAAACTGTTAGGTGCGACAATGGGTAAGTCGCATATGTTGAATGTTGTACATCAAAATATGCAGGGGCTGTCCGGCAAAGAATTAGAGTTAAGTTTATTTTTAGAAAATTATGATGTTCAGGTGTTATGTTTAACTGAACATTGGTTGAAAGAACATGAAGTAGAATTTATTAATGATGTTAACTTCACTGTACAAAGTGCGTTCGTAAGAAAAAGTGCTATACGCGGTGGCTCTTTAGTTCTTGTTTCAAACAAGTTAAAATGTAAAAAACGTCCAGATTTAGTTGATCTTTCTATCGAGCGCACTATTGAGTTGTCTTGTGTTGAACTTGATCGGTATGTTATAATTTGCGTTTATCGACCACCTTCCGGTGACTTTATGCGCTTCGAATCGGTAATGGAGGATTCACTAAATAAACTAAAATCAAGTAATAAGATAATCATATTATGCGGAGATTTTAATGTCAATATTTTAGAAGTTACTCCGCTAAGTATTAGACTTCTTAATTTGTTTAGGTCGTATAATTTAGTTAACTTGTTTTTCGAACCAACTAGGATTACGGCATCTTCATCGACTTGCCTTGATAATATATTTAGTAATTGTGACGCGGAAAAAAAAAATGTATTAAGTGATTTAACGTCTGACCACCACGGATTATTAGCTAGCTTTCCTATGCCATTATCTAATAAGCCGCATAAAATAGAATGCCGGCCTTATACAACTAGTCGTTGCAATAAATTTAAAGATAAAGTAGCTCATAAACTCACACCAGCAATAGTTGAACACGAGAATCCAAATAATATCTATGGAGCCCTTTTTGAGGTGGTCAATACAGAGTTCCAATCAACGTTCAAGACAAAAACCGTAAATACTACGGGTACTTCAGCTGGATTTAACCAATGGGCTACTCCGGGTATTTATAAAAGTAGAGCGAGACTATACGAGTTATATGGTTTGAAACGTTACAGGTTTGATACTCCCTTTCTAGAGTATGTTAAAAATTATTCTAAATTATTTAAAAAGATTTGCATTTTAGCTAAGTCAAAGTTTTTAAGTGACACAATTAAAAATTCTAATAATAAAATAAAAACCACTTGGAAAATTATTAACAATGAAACAGGTAAATCAGTCCGCCAAGTACATCAGTTAGAAATCATAGTCGACAACAAATTAGTAAGTAAAGCGGCTGACGTGGCTCAGGCATTTAATGAGTTTTTCGCCAACATACCAATAACTACGACTCGCTCCTTAAGTTCATCCCCGTCTAAGGCTGAGACCCTTTTAGATAGTTGTGTGCCTAAATGTAGTCGCCTATTTAGTTTTGAACATGTGACACCACGAGATGTATTTAACGTTTTTAACTCGCTTAAATCTAAAAACACAGGTGATTACTGGGGCATTTCCATTAAACTTTTAAGTAATATAATAGACATTGTAGCCCCCTATCTTGCTGTAACTTTTAATAAATGTGTAGATTTAGGAACTTTTCCTGACCTCATGAAAAGCAGTAAAGTCATTCCGTTATTTAAAACAGGTAATAAAAATGATATTGGCAATTTTAGGCCTATTTCTATCTTACCCGCGTTCAGTAAAATTTTTGAAAAACTAATACTCAAGCAGTTGCTCAGACATTTTAACCTAAATAGCCTCCTTCACTCTGAACAGTACGGCTTTACAAAAGGTCGTTCGACAACCGATGCGGGTGTAGCTTTGTTAAAACATATATTTAAGGCGTGGGAGAACTTGCAAAATGTAATTGGAGTTTTCTGTGATCTCTCAAAAGCATTTGATTGCGTACATCACGATACACTTTGGCGTAAACTGCGTCATTACGGTGTCCAAAACGAGGCTCTCAATTTGTTAGATTCCTACTTACATAATAGGTTCCAATGTGTGGATGTTAATGGTGCGAAATCTTCCGGGCTACCAGTTCAGTTAGGAGTACCACAAGGATCAATACTGGGTCCTTTCTTATTTTTGGTTTATATTAACGATTTACCATTCTACCTGAACGGTACTTGTGATGTAGTACTGTTTGCAGATGACACCTCTCTTATCTTTAAAGTAGATAGGAATAGACTAGACTTTGACGATATAAACAGTGCACTTTCAATGGTTACAGATTGGTTTACCACAAACAACCTGGTCCTCAATGCCAAAAAAACGAAATGTATTAAGTTCGCCTTACCTAATGTTAGAAATCTTGGACCCAATCTCACCATATGTAATGAGGTGCTTGATACTGTAGACTCTGCAGTCTTTTTGGGCATTACCGTTGATGCCAAACTTCAGTGGGGCCCCCATATATCATCTTTAGCAGGAAGACTCAGTTCGGCCGCCTACGCCGTTAGGAAAGTTAGACAATACACTGACGTTGATACGGCTCGGTTAGTCTATTTTAGTTATTTCCATAGCGTTATGTCTTACGGCATGCTATTATGGGGAAAAGCTGCAGATATTCAAAATATATTTGTACTACAAAAACGAGCTGTTCGTGCAATATACCAGCTAGGGTCCAGAGTCTCCTTAAGAGAACTTTTTAAAGAGATCGGTATTCTCACAGTGGCATCTCAATACATTTTTGCTAATATATTATACATTAGGCAAAACATACATATGTTTACCAAAACTAGTGACATCCACAATTTTAATACCAGAAATAAGCACAAACTACATGCACCTTTTCACCGACTTCATAAGGTACATAACTCATTTGTGGGACTCGGTATTCGCTTTTATAATAAGTTACCAGTCTCATTTCTGGATTTGCCTTTTAGTGCGTTTAAATTAAAAATTAAATCTATCCTTTGTTCTAGGGCATATTACTCCATTAACGACTACTTAGATGATAATAATAGTTGGTCGGTTTCCTGAACGCAAGACAATGTTATAATGTTCTTTCACTGTAATTAACTTACTGCCTGATCTTTTTTTTTTATATATATAAATAAGTATTATTTATTATTTTTTATTTTTTTTTTATGACATGATCTTCTCATTATATTGTTTTATAATGCGTTGCATTGAATTACATGTTAACTAGTGACCCAGCCTATTAATTGATTATTTTTTTTTTGCATAAATAACCGGAAGCAAGTTCGTCATGCTCCCTTAGATGTTACTGCTTGCGGTAGCGTCGGGGGTCGGGTTACCACCTTCCCTCTAATATGGCGAGGGGGGTAATGGCTGATCTTTGCGTTATGCTCGTGAACGGGTGCTGCTTGTGGTGACTGGTCGTCTTGCTGACCTTGGTTTTGTTGTTGTTTAATTAGTAACTGATTTTTTATTTAGCTTCGATGGTCCTAGTGTCTCATTTTTTTTATTGTATCGTTTTTTTTTTTTTTTTTTTTTTTTTTATTTATTTTAGATGTAATGTCGTAGACCTAGTCATGTATTCCAGTTTTGTACATGTAAGCGGGCACGCCCTTTTTACTTGAAGGCTTATATTTATTCAGTTAGTTATATTTTATTTTTTGCATGAGTTTAGTTGTCAACGTCGGTACTTAGGTACTATTCTTATTACTGCTGTCTTGTATATTGGTGTGTGCTAGCTAGCATGTAGCAAATTATTTAATTTAAATGATTAAGTTTATTAATTTCCAATGATGTTTAAACTGTTCTTCTAACATATCAGACAGACGTGTTGCTGGGGAGTTTGTTCCGCCACTTCTTCTTCCCAGCAAAAACACTAGGAAGTGGCGAAGGGCGGGCGTTTTGGGGGACTGTCTTATGTAATTTTTGACGTTCAAAAAGTGCTGATCCTCAGCCTAATTTGAATAAATGACTTTTGATTTGATTTGATTTGCTACGCGCTACGCCGGTCTAACAAGATATAAAAATAACTCAAACGGAATTATTTCTGCCTATTGTTTATTATAATAATAACTATCGTTTGTTTCGTATAAAGACATTCAATTTGCATTCAAGTAATACCCGTACATTGTGCACAGGCGGTGTTCAAGGTGAATAAATTCATTTTATAGTGACAGTTGCCTTGAAGCCAGAATACTCTAGTGCTAGTCTAATGCCGATATTGATGTTAGGTATCAGGTATTGTGAAGAATAAATTGGGTTTTGTATTTTGAGAAGTTATGCTACTGTACAGTAAGAATATATGGTGCACGTGGTGTGTATTAACTTACGTATTGTTTGATTTTAACTTCCAAATATGTTTTGTCAATAAATTAGCTTAGTTTAGCAGCGATAGCATAGTGGTGTGACTGGGGTGTGACCGATGGACTGTCAAGTTATAGCTAAACTTCGAATTCATGTCACGCACCTCGGACTTTTCGGATTCATATATACCCCTATTTTTTAATTAGTACAAATAAAGTTGGGCTGTATCCGTTACTGATCATATTTGCGTAATCAAAAGTAAATAAATCAAAGTACGATTTTTAAATATTTAGTTAAAATTAAATAACGAAAACAGCTATTGGAGGCGGGGCATGCTTGATCGAGATCACGCGAACGTAGGCGAGAGATGACGATTAATGAATACTACTACGTCATGAATAGCCTGTACAATATTTCCATAAATTGGGTGACTTTTTGGGATACAAACAAACATTAATAACTTTGCTGTTTGTGAATATTATTAATTGATACTTTACAAATATAATGAGAAGACCGTCAAGAATAAGCCCTTTAAGTAAATGCTTAAAGAGCTTATTCTTGACGGTCTTCATCATTTCGTGCGTATTGTATAATTATATAATTTTCTTAAGAACTTTGTGAATAAATAAATTAATAAATGAAATAATTTTGTAACTCGCATAAGTGTGAAATAATTTAGTAATTAGTTCTAAGTTCACTAATTTTGTTATCTTTTTTTTGCAAGAAATGTCATGTTTTTTTTGATTATGCGACCTAATAAAAGAAACCAAATATTTCTGTCCGTGCTTAACCCTCTGAATGTTCGACAAAATATATACATTTGTCAAGTCCCCACAGAGTTTAGTCTTTTTCTTAATTTCCCCAGCCTTTTCCAGGCCTTTACCCAAAACTCACTTAGGCTAACCATCCAAGTTCTCATTAGCAAGATTCTGCCGATTCTTCAAGGAAACTAAGTCAACTTATTTTACGGATATCGTTCGCCGTCGGACCTTCGTTTACAAGTTCAGCAAAGTAATGCAATGTTGTCAGCGGTTGGACCCTTGTCTCGGTCCGGAAGTGTTTCAAGGTCATTGCTCCTTTTTGTTTTAGTATATAGAGAGGCTTTTTTTAGTTGTGGACCATCTTAGATTGTGTCTCCGCGGGTATCTTTTGAAACGGTGAGAAAAAAAATAAAGGAATTTTAGTTAAGTGATTTTTGTTGTTGCCCTATCTTTGACCAGAACTATATTTGTAAACAATATTTTGAAGCTGAATAATAAAAAAGTGGTCTATTGGTGTAGTAGTTAGTGACTCTGACTGCTATGCCGGAGGTTCGTGGGTTCGATTCCCACACAGGATGAATGTTTGTGTGATGTAATTTATCAATAATATGTTTGTATTTAGAAATATATAAGCATGTTTATCAGCTGTTTAATAACACAAGCACCCATAACACAAGCTCTCAAGCCTAAATTGGGACTGAATGGCGTTGTGTGAAAAATTGTGGAATATTTATTTATTTATTATTTATTGATGGTTGATATAGTGAGCAAGACCGTCAAATTTCTACTTACTACTAAAATGCGTTTGTGTTCAGAAAAGTAACTTATAGCCGTTGGTTCCGACTGTCATTTGCAGATTTTTTACCGTAATCATAACTTTTTTTTTTAATAACTAGTAGTCAGAATCCCGTTGCTCAATGACTGATTTGTGCAAATCACATAGGCATTCGTTCCATGTAAAATGTCGGTGCTTATGAGTATTCAGTAAAACTAGAAACTAACCCCAACATAGTTGAGTTTAGCCATAGACCTCACTTGTGGTGAATCAGTTAGTTAAAGAAATGCTTTGAGCTACAGTGTGTTTGAGCGGTAAAACTCGTCTGAGTCCGGTGCAAGCGGATATAATTTTATTATACAAGGTGTTTTTTTTAATATCCCATAACTCTAGGTTACATTCTGTAGGTAAAAATAATACTAAAACTCCTAGAATAGATGGTTCAAAAATGCATAGTTTCGGAGATATCATCATTCATAATTAAATTATCAGTTGTTTAGTACCCGTAACACAAGCTCTGCTTAGCTTGGGACTAGATGGCGTTGTGTGAATAGTCGTGGAATATTATTATTAAGTATTATTAATATTATTTTTATTACCTAATTAGTTCAAAAATTGTCACCAGTACGACGAATCTTCTTTCTAACGTCACTTTTCTTTCACGTGAGGGTGTTTTACATTAATCATCGTGACTTTGTCGAATTATTTTGTATGATAGTAAAAAATATTATTATGCCAGTTGATTCTTTGATATGGTCTCAATCATACCCTAGAGTTATGGGATATCAAAAAAAAAACACGTTGTATAGCTACAAGGGAAACGAAACTGAAGCCGACTATACTGACGCCAGCACATCAACCTACCCGAAACTGTCAAATTTCCCCAATCAATTTTGAACCTTATGCTTCAGCAATAAAGTTGAAAATGTATTAATGAATATTGACAGATTGTAGTAGGTTGATATGCTGGCATACATAGCACATTATACAAAGGTGTTTGCTATTAGAGGTTGATACACGTTGTGTATCTATAGTCAAACCCTTGCAACCAAAGGTATTATAATATAACTACTAAATAACGGGTATTATTTTGTAAATAATAATAATAATAATAATAATAATAATAATAATGTATTTATTGTTTAACAAACCATACATAACATGCTTAGTACAAATTTATATGCAAGAATGAACAGATGATGTACTGCTGGTACTTAAAAAAGGAAACCCTGAGCAAAAAAACAAAAAAAAAAAGAAATGCATAAAAACAAAAAATGCTAAAATGCTAAATGCATTGTGTGTGTTGTATTGTATTCTGATAGTGTTTTGTAATGCATTTTTTTTGTTATTGTTATTAAATGTAATGTACAGACCACTTAAAGTACACTTAGAGATGGGCATAATTAAATACTTGGTAAGGTATCGTCTTGTATGTACAGTAACTCGAGTAAGTAAAGTTGGTTAAAACAAAGCTGCAAAACATACAAGACGATACCTTACCAAGTATTTAATTATGCCCATCTCTAAGTGTACTGTCAAATACATTATGGTCTAATATTATAAAGAAAGATGTTACACCAAACTTTAATCAAGAACGGTTTTGCAGCTTTGCTTTAACTAACTTTACTTACTCAAGTTACTTATTTAGTATTTTCATATACTAAGGCTATGAGTTGGGGGTGATAGAAAAAACTAATTTGAAACAAAGCTGTTGAACGTGGCTCGCGTTTAAAACTACCGATAAACGAGCGAGAGTTTGACGTAACTTTTTAATTATTTTTTATGACATTCGCGGAACGTATTTTAATGAATGGGGATTATGTTGCATTCAGCTTTTTAATTAAATGAAATGATATTTATTTCTGTAAGTAAATCTCTACATATACAGATATTATGGGGATTATGAAATGGGGCAATGATATTTATTTGTGTAAGTCTCAAAAAGAGAGCAGCGGTGGCCCAGTGGTGGCGGCCCGGACTTACGAACAGTAAATCGTGGGTTCGAACCCAGGCAGGCGCATTACTTTGTGTAATTTATTTCATTACCACTGCTCTCAAAAACGGTGAAGGAAAACATCGTGAGGAAACCGGCATGTCCTAGAACCAAAAAACTCGAAGACATGTGACATCTACCAATTCGCACTGGGCCCGCGTGGTAGATTATAGCCCAAACGCAAAATACGCGCTTTGACGTGGAGTTGCGGATACCAGCCCGGTATCTTTAATCTTTTTAATCTTTTTTAAGTCTCAAAAATTCATTAGAATCGTGCAGACCTATCTTAAAAGAGCATAAATTATTAACACTGGCATGTTTATACATCTTGGAAATGGGAGTTTTTGTAAAAAAACATCCTACTCTGTTCAGTAAAGCAGATAGCGAAAATGTTTATAAGATGGGTAAAATGTCTAGAGATCCTACAAAATTAGCAATGCCTCAAAGTAGAACAGCATTTTTCCACAAAAACACGAGTCTGATGGCAATAAAAATATTCAACAAGTTACCTAAATCAATTAGAGAATTGCCAACAAAATTCTTTCAAAAAGAGCTCAAATCATGGCTTATTGAAAATTGTTTTTACAGCCTTAATGAATTTTTTAACTATAACCATATGAATAAGAATCTATCTCGGACCTAATATAATGAGTACCTAACCTAATGAATTGTTTTAATACGTATTTTTTTTCTTATTTTTGGACATTTTGTTTTAACGTAATTTATTTTTGACAATTCAAATTAAATTTCTTGAGTTTTATTGGTTTTATTGGTTTGTTTTGTTTGGCATTTATAATTTAATGTTATTGACTTATATATTTTATTGGCATTTCATTTTAATCTATTTATTTGAGACATTTGTTATTTAATTTATTGACATTATATTTTGATTAAATTTATTTTTGACATTTGTAATTTAATCAGATTGACTGTTATAATTTAATTTACTGGCAATTTGTTATAAGTAATTCAATTTATTTTAGACATTTTTAATTTAGTATATTGGCATTATATCTTGATTTAATTTATTTTGGCCAGTTGCAATGAAATGTATTGACATAATTTTAGTTACATATTATACAGAGAATTGTTTGTTAAAATGTAATGTTTGGTTTTAAACAATATTTGCCTGATCAAAAATTTGCATGCTTATTATAAGGCGGAACATGAAGAACCATGTACCTACCTATTGTATTTTAAGATCTGTACCACCATGTTTCAAGCAAATAAAATGATTATTATTATTATTATTATCGTGTATTCATTAAAATATCTTATAAATTACATTTTTAAATATCAATATAAAAATAAAAACATTTAAAAATATAAAAAATAGTAGGCCACCGATAGCGGGAGCAGGGTCCAAGCTACCGGTGGTTAGGGTCTCAGAGACAGGAACCTCCTCACAATGCGAGCCGTATCGAGGAGTACTGCCTTCTGTATCAGGCCTTTGACCCAACCGCGTAACGATAGCCTCGACAGATGGTCGTCGAGGCTTTTGGCAATAAGACCATTGGCCGTCACAACAATCGGCACAATGACAGCAGAATCCACATCCCACATGTCGACGATCTCGTGGGCTAGGTCAAGATATTTTATTTGTTTATCTTTCTCAGCTTTCACGAGATTTTCGTCATGTGGGATGGTAATATCAACTATCATTGCGCGGCGCGCTAATCGGTCTATCACTACTATATCTGGCTTATTGGCGACAATAGTCCTATCAGTAATGATAGACCGATCCCAGTACAAAGTGACATGGTCATTTTCGAGAACTGGGTCGGGCACATACTTGTAGTACGGTACCTCAATGTCCACAAGCTGGTATCTCAAAGCAAGTTGCTGGTGAATAATCCTGGCTACTTGATTATGCCTGTGCAAGTATTCGCCGTTAGCCAGACAAGAACACCCAGAGATTATATGTCTGATGGATTCACCAGGACGATGACATGCCCGACACACGTCAACCGTCCCGTCCTTCATAATATGTCTCCGGTAGTTATTCGTTAGGATAACTTCGTCCATAATTGCACATACAAAACCTTCAGTTTCCCCAAAAAGGTCACCAAAACGTAGCCAGGATACCGACGCTAGTAAATCTACATCGGGCCCATGAAGAGCCCGGTAGAAGCGGCCGTGAAGCTCTTTGCTTTGCCATACCCGCCTGCGGTCATCTGTACTAAGCACTACAGGTTTGCGCCAGTTCTCGTTAGCCATGGAAAGCGGGGTGAGCCCTTTATCCACGGCGACCACATCTCGGTGCATACCCACTTCGGTCTTTAAGAAATATTCCCTGAGGCTGTACACTTCGCGGTTGTGGAGAGTCTTAGCATTTAGAAAGCCTCGACCCCCACACTTCCGCGGGATGTACAACCTCATAACCGAAGAGCGTGGGTGATGCATCCGATTTGCGGTCAGCAGTGTACGGACTCTCCTATCCAGGGTGTCAAGTTCAGTTTGAGTCCATTTAAGTATGCCGAAAGAGTACATCAAAACCGGCATGACCCAACCGTTGAAGGCGCGCACCTTGTTTCCACCTGAAAGAAGACTGTTTAACACTTTTTTCAGGCGACCAAAGAAGCGCTCCCTCAACGATTGCTTCATGTCAGTACTATTGATACCTAACGCTTCCGACATACCTAAATACTTATAGCTCTCGGATGAGGAGAGGGATCTAAGGTGTATGGAATCCGAGAGTTGAATTCCCTGGGATTCCATAATCTCCCCTCGCTTTACATGCATGACCGCACATTTGTCCACACCAAATTCCATCCTGATGGCGCTACTGAAAGTTTCAGTTACCCTCAGTAGCTCCATCAGTCGTAAATTGTTGGGGGCAAAGAGTTTTAGGTCATCCATGTAAAGTAGGTGAGATATGACCTGACCATCTCTTCTCAGTCGATAGCCTAGACCCGAATCCTCGAGCAAAGTGCTTAGAGGATTCAGGGCTAAGCAGAACCATAAGGGGCTCAAACTGTCACCCTGGAATATTCCCCGCTTAATCCAAATAGGTTCATCATTCCCTTGGATTTGTCGACATCCTGGATAGCGAAGGACCGTCCTCCACTGCCTCATACAAGACTCAAGGAAGGTGCGTAGAGTTGCATCTATTTTGTACAACTCCAGCACCCTCACGAGCCATGAATGTGGCACGGAGTCGTAGGCCTTCTTGTAATCTATCCAGCATGTCGACAGATCCTTGTGGGATCGACGAACCTGTTGGCTTATGGCCATGTCTATGAGGAGTAGCTCCTTAGTGCCACGGGACCCATTCCTACATCCATTTTGAGAAGCAGACATAATAGAGTTACTGTCTATATGCTCAGTAATTTTAGTTCTCAAAATGGATGTAAGAAGTTTATATACCGTCGACAAGCATGTGATCGGTCTATAATTCTTGGGTTCCGTGGCACTACCTGACTTATGAAGCAGGTGAGTAACGCCAGTAGTAAGAAACTGTGGCAGCGACCCAGATTCTAAGGATGACTGGAACTGCGACGCCAAGCGCGAGTGTGAACTACCTAACCATTTTAGCCAAAAATTGTGCAGTCCGTCCGGTCCCAGTGACTTCCAATTAGGTAACGGACGAACTGCTTTGGCTATATCTGATGGACAGATGTTAATTTTATTCATTTCTGGTATAGTTTCACACGCGCGCTCGACATCGCATATCCAGCGAGCCTCAACATGACGGACGGGCTTCGACCAGATGCCACGCCAGAATTCACTCGTGGCGGCATCATCCGGACGGCGGACGTCCGTCACATTTTGTTCAGGTCGCTCCCAAGCTCTGTATACCCACCTCTCATCGCTCTGGAACATGCGATTCTGTGAGTACCGGTCAACCCGCCGTTTATACCGCCGAATACGGTTTGCCCATGCACAAACTTTCTGCTTCAGGAAGTCGATGCGCTCTGTGGTACGGGACATGTATTCGCGAGGACTAATTTCAGTCCCCGAGAACGCCCGCCTCACAAAGCGCATCACTCGTGGCCGTGTATTACCCTCCCTGAAGCAGTATAGTTTTCCGATGAGTACCCTGGCATCATCGATACGGCGCTCAATCCTGCCCTGCCAGGCTGGTACAGCTGGCTTCGGTCGGATAGCTACGCCAACATTTGGGAACTTGACGTTAGCTAAACGACATGCTGCAACAGCCGCGCAATACAGGATTGAGTGCGTATCAATGAGGTCCTCGCTGCTTTCGAAGAAATTCTCAAGCAGCGAATCCAGGGCACACACCAGCGCCCTATTTTTTTTGTGCATCGGCAACCGCGGTAAACGCGGTCTAAGTTCGGTTGGTGTTGACCTATACTCACGAAGCGCATCTTCCAGTGCTCTCCTCAGTTGGTTATTGCACTGGCTACTTACTGTGACAACCCTATCATCCACTTCGTCACTAATAGGATTGGACCGTGGTGGGGTTGCATTTACAGCTGGTACCACGGTCTGTGTCAAAGTCGAGACGATATGGTTGTTCAGTACGTCTGAGCGCAGCCTATCAAGTGCGGCTTCGTCCAACCTGTGGTTACGTTGGATAACCCGCACCTGATCCGACAGTCGTTGGGCCGAGACGTTTACGGTTGGTTCCAATTCCCGAAACAGAGACAGCATCCTAACACGGTACGCAGCGAGGTTAGTTCCCCCCTCTGTAGACCCGTAGTATGCGCGCATGACGTTCTCGTTCATAGACTGAGTCCATCTCATGCGCTGCACACAACCACCGATAGCGGGGACCTGGCTCGGGGCTGGTTGGCTCCTGGGTCCTAAGCTCTTCGGTGGCCGGCCTCTCCCCGGCCGACGTACAGGTGTTGGCGACGTCGGCGGGGAAAAATACTCGTCGCTGCTGGAGCTCGACGCTACTGCAACCACCGGTGACACAGGTGACCCGATGTCCGGCGGCGGCGAGGCGGAGCTGAGCGGCGAGTCCGGAGGTGGTAGGCGTGCGCGTCTTGAAGCTGCTCTAGTGATCATATTTATTTCCTCATTTTTATTGTAAATTTCTTCTTGTTAGTATGTGACATGTGTCACCCGTCCTTGTCATTGTTCTAACTGATTTTCCATAAAATTTCATGTCGAATATTTTATAAAGCCCGGAGTTCTGGATATATTTTTGTTGAATAGTATTTCGTTTTAAATAATAGTAGTTTTTGTTTGTTTTGTTGTAATTTTGCAAATAAACTGTTTTATCAAATATTATTGAAGAGAATTTTCAATGAGTGTCTTATGACAGCCAGAGTTGCCAGGCCATTCTAACGTGCGTGTGTCACAGTGTGCAATAAAGTGTTTAATATTTCTACAAGTCGTTTGAATCAAGGTGAACCGTCCACATTATTATTATTATTATTATTATTATTAGAAGACGTAACGAATGAAAGGAAGAAAGAAAAAAAAAACATTTTTGGCCACGAACGGCTAACGGTAGTAAATAGAAATAGGTACAGACACCAGCACACCAAGCTACGAAGAAGCAAAATGCCAAATCCCAATTAAACATGAACCTAATTCTGTAAGTAATAAAGTTGAAAAACATAATAAAAAAATATAAATGACTCATTGTGGAAGCTTGATGTGCTGGCCTCTGTACCAGGACAAAAAATGACAGAAAGTAGTTAACAAATGGAAATAATAATTACGAAACAGAATACTACCGACTACTACTAGAACTAATCAATATAGTTAGATACGTCTTCTTGACTTTTCATAATTTGTCTTAGAAATGATGTTAAAAACAGCTCAAATATTCAATGCATAGTTTAAAAGAAAAATTATTAACGGACCACAGACAGACAAATAAAAACGACATAATTCAGTTTTTTAAATGGTGAAGTTTTTAATCTAACCGACTGAAAATCAATTTCAAAATTTATTTATTCAAATAAGACTGAGACGCCTGCTCCCAAAACGCCTTCCCTTCACCACTTCGTCGCAGAAAAGAAGATGTGGCAAAAGATTTCCAAACAAAACATATTTACAACTGTACGCCTGGATACGACGTAGGCAAAATGTGGCAACATTTGCGACATGCAAATGTGTGTATGCATGTCGTCTGAAACTACCAACTTATATATTTTAACATACATCGTAAAAGGCAACTGCTGGAACATGACAAATGCTGCAAACTGGTTCAGCCGTGTTATGCAGTAAAAATCTCCCCGCTAAATGTTAGCCAAAATCAAATAGTAATTTATTTGTGTATAACATAAGTAAAAAGTTACAAACTTTGTGGAATTATAATAAACTAGCAGACGTCCGCGGTTTCACCCGCGTAGGTCCCGTTCCCGTGGGCATACGGGGATAAAAAGTAGCATATGTGTTAATCCAGGGTGTCAGCTAACTCCATACCAAATTTTATTAAATTCCATTCAGTAGTTTTTACGTGAAAGAGTAACAAACATCCTCACAAACTTTCGCGTTTAAAATATTAGTAGGATAATGCAAGGTATACTTGACAAATGTTTGGTAAGTATTTTAACTTAAGGTGAAGTGAACGTGCAGTACTTAAACTGTCAATATCTAGCTGTTTGGTGTTTTGTGACCAAATACCTTGGGTAGCAATATCGGTGCGTGCGTGCGTACCAAATGTATGAACGTAAACGACGTAAAATGACGACGTGAAATGAAGTGTAGTTTCGGTAATCCACATGGGAAAAACGCGTGAGTTTACGTATGTATTGTAGCACAAGAGAACAGATTACGAATAAATAATGATGACAGTCTTCAAGCACGTACATAAAACACATTACTAAAGCAAAGTTTTGCTCAAAAGTTGTAACACTAGATCCTGCTCGGCTTGTAAACTAAGCTTTACTTCAGTGAGGATGTGTCACAAAACTAAAACTAAACCATAAAGTTAGAGCGAGTGAATCTGCGGCATAAACTATGGTCATTCATCAAGCCTGCTCGCCATTTACAACGAAGTGTCAACTGCTCAGTGTGTGTGCTGTCGTTGACTGACAGTTGTTTATTTAAGTTTGTTAAATCTTTACATTAACCTTTCAATCGCGTCAATTAGAGAACCAATAGAAAGACAATGACGGCGAAGAGACCGGGGTCCTCTTGGGGTTTAATGAATGAAATATCGTGGCATCGTGCTGAGAGCTGCTAAGATCAGCAAAACAAGGTGCTTTCAATATATAATTTATTTACGAATTATGTACAAATAATTTTCTAATTTGCACTGTTTCTCGCTCTCAACTTATTTGTCTACATTGGAGATAATCTCTCGAGCCCTCCCATAGAAAACAACGCCTCGTTCACACAATTTCAAGCAGTCTGGGAGACGAAAACGAAATCAAATATTTACAATAACAACAAACAACCGTTTAACAAACAGAATTAATAAATAAAACGTAAACACTCCACAAGACTAATTAATTTAAGACGTTTTTTCATTTTGAATTACTGCGACTCAAAAAACAAAAAAAAGAAAATAATTGATACGCGATTAAGGTTTCGTTGCAGGCCGTACTTTTCAAGCGACATTTGACAGATAGAGGTCATTGACGTTCCTATTCTTATTTGAAACGCATAATAACGCAGCTCACTGACTGTACTATAAGTACCTATATAATAGTCCATCAACCTCTGTCTCACCCTTCGGAGAATACGGGCGTGATGTAATAATAATAATAATAAGGATATTATTATTATTCCTATCATTACTGATAGGACTATTGTCGCCAATAAGCCAGATATAGTAGTGATAGACCGATTAGCGCGCCGCGCAATGATAGTTGATATTACCATCCCACATGATGAAAATCTCGTGAAAGCTGAGAAAGATAAACAAATAAAATATCTTGACTTAGCCCACGAGATTGTCGACATGTGGGATGTGGATTCTGCTGTCATTGTGCCGATTGTTGTGACGGCCAATGGTCTTATTGCCAAAAGCCTCGACGACCATCTGTCGAGGCTATCGTTACGCGGTTGGGTCAAAGGCCTGATACAGAAGGCAGTACTCCTCGATACGGCTCGCATTGTGAGGAGGACTAGCCTGTCTCTGAGACCCTAACCACCGGTAGCTTGGACCCTGCTCCCGCCATCGGTGGCCTACTATTTTTTATATTTTTAAATGTTTTTATATCTGTTTTGTATCAATATTTAAAAATATAATTTATATGTATGTACAAAAAATAAATGGAAATAATAATAATAATGTTTATTTCACCAAACATATATAGATACAGCAAAAGAAAACCATATACATACATAACAGCTTAAGCTAGAGGGCATAAATCTATGTGCAGACAATGTAAACCCTGCCTCTTACACTAGGCTAGGAACACCTGTATTGTAAGAGACAGTGATATCTCTGTCTGTGATGTCTATGTTATGTAATTAGGCGGATGTCATAATAGAACGCATCCCTTCCCGGTCTGTGTTCCCGCACGGAGTCGGTACGAAGGTACCGACTCCGTGCGGTAACAAGTTGTACTTTGTTACTTAATGAGTGTTTTGATACAAACTTTGTTTCTTACAAGCAACGCCAAAACCGCAGCCCCGCATCACACTCCGGTGTGCTTTACAGTGTGATATTCGTCTTAGTTATCAAAGTGTAATCTGCTAAACTAATGAGAAAAGCCTTCATTCTATTTACCCTTTACACGAAAAGGCGTATCAATCAAATTCGTTACCTAATGTATTCGTGGCATTGATAGCCTAGTAGCACAGTCTAAAAACCCACAGTCGTCCGACGAAGCCGTCTAGACAGGGCAAACGTGCGGGGTGTGAGGGGCGAGACGCGGGAAAGCCACTCCCGAACTACGAATAAAACGATGTTCGTAGTTCGGGAGGTATTATTCAGGGCTGACGCGTGTAGACGTTGTCGGCACTTTTCCAGAGATCAAAGGCGTCTTCCTACTGTATTAATATTTATACTGTGCTAGTAGTGTGACTCGGGGGTCGCGGAAGTACGAGTATCTGCTGTTCCCGTGACAGCCGGCGCTGGTGTGAGACGGAACACGGGGTGGTTTTTAGTCAGTAAGAGACTGACAGACCCCTCCACCCTACCCGGGGTGGGGGCCATCCATGAGGATTTTCCAACCCACGAAAAAATAAGTAGTGTGTGACCGGCCGACTGCCAAATCAGATGTTTTGAGTTCGAATCCAAATCACGCACCTATGCCCAGGCTTTTCAGATTTATGTGCGTATGTGTATAATTATCACTTGCTTTAAAATCGTGAGGAAAGCGGTATGCCTGAAATGTATTTCTTGGCAGCATGTGAAGCCAAGGCGGAGGTACAGACGCACATCAAGTTACTCCAATGTGTCAATTTTCTTAGATGGTTTTTCAACTTTATGTCAAACAGAATAAGGTTCTTGTTCAATTGAGGTAATTTGACACATTGGGGTACCTTGATGTGCTGGCGTCTGTACATGGGCGACATTTCACTATCATGTTTTGGTACTAAAATATTAGAGTAAAAAGATAGGAATAAAACAAACATAAGGATTTTCTAAAGTAATTTTGATTCAATTCCAAACCAATAATACTTGAACGAAACTAAATTTAGAAACTATTGGCCGTACTATCTATAAATCCTATGTATAAACTAGTATGACGTACAAGCAACAGTTCCAATTTGAAAGGAATTGTTTCCATTCGTCTCGCCCCGATATTAATAAATATTCAATCGTGAACGAATCCCATTTAGTTGACTTGATGTCCAATTTCAGGCTCACAGAAACGTCCGAAGATGTACGAACTTACATGTGGTACTTATATACATTTTACGTCAGATCAAAGAAAAGGAGATGAAATGAAAGGACCTTATTTCCTACAACAGATAAGGCAGAGGTATACCTACTGTCGTATTTTGTGGTATGGGTCCCATGCTGTTGTTGTTTTGTTGTTGTTCTTTATTGAAAAATATTGGTCGTAGAGAAAAATTGTACTGCCAAAAATTTTAGGTTTAATTCGTACCAACTTTGGCTCAAGATTTTGAATTTGGTTTTGAATTAAACTAAACGAGTTACTCAAGAAACAAATATTCACCCTTAAATTCAAGATGGCGGATTAAAATTAAAACCAATAACGGTTTTCGAAGAAAAATTGCTACTTCAAATAAGTTTTATTCAAATCCTAGTTGTAATGGGCTTAAGTGTTTATTTTTAAAAACGGCGTATGAGTATGACATGATGAATATACTTGGGAGCAAATAAATCAAGGTCCTTCCTTTTTTCCGAATAATGGTTAATATTATTGATAGTGGGGAACATATGGATTCGTACTATCATAATATATTGATTGAAACCTTTACAATGAGGGTAAAATTGTGGATTTACCACCCACACTTAACATAAACTTATTAAATTAAATCTAGCTTTTAAAGAAAAAAAATGATAGAAAATGTATTCATAATACTTATATGAACCAGTAGCTTGATTTATTTGCTTCCAAGTATTTTAAAAACCTATACCTTAGGTTTACATTGGACAACTTTATACTTAAAGTAACTACATGCCAATAAGACTGGCAGCTTTATCCCGCTAGATATGCAAATGGCAATTCAAATTCTTTAGCCAAAGAATGACTGGCCCTCTGGTCACGCCTATAGAAACTAAAGCGTTTTAAAATCTAAAGCACCTACACTTCCTTTGAGATAGCGAACCACATAATACCCAAGTGTAGGAAATAGGACATACCCTTTGTAGTGTGTGAGCATCGTGCGATCGATACGGTGTCAAACATCAAACACGACAGATGCGTTCATTTCAAGGTTATCTTAGTATCTGTTGTGCAACACAGGATTTAAAAGAATATTATTTACTATAACAAATGTTTTATCAACTAAAGTAGTAAGGAGGCCAATTTCCTTAATTAAATGTAGTCGCAATATCATCTCGGCGACAATTAATGTCAAAAACATGAGTATTGTTCACAGATGAAAGGGAGATTAGAACGTTTTTGAAAATACGGGAATTGCCCCTCAGAGCATAGTAGGTAGGTAATATACCGGACATTATTAAGCAGGGTCCTTTTTATTAACGCGTGATTCTATTTAATGTAATAAATTAATCTTTTCAATTTTCACACAGCGCCATCTTGTCTCAAACCAAGCAAAGCTTGTGAAATGAGTACCTACTAGACAACTGATAAACATACTTATATTATTCTACATACAAATAAAAGACACAGGACAAATACACAGGCATTTGTCTTGGCCGGGAATCGAACCAACGACCTCCGACATAGCAGTGCCACTAATCAACAGGCCAGTCGAAATTCCAATAAATTATAATAATAATGGATTTAGTGATAATAAAAAAGCTGTGCTAGCTGGCCCTTTTAGAGGTTTAGATTTTGTAAAAATAAAAGTGCTGTCGCCAACGGTCCCGCCCGATAGATGTTATGAATAGTCTGAACAAAAGACTGGCAACCAGTGGAACGAATGAGTATTGGTTACCCAGTTTTTAGGTTATGAAAGTTAGATAGGTAATTGTTCCATGTAAATCATATTATATGGTAGACGGTCCCAACGGTTTCGAAAAGACAAGGCTAAAGGAGATTATGTGTCTTATTGTTGCGTACAAGCCTTCTCTTCTTGATCACCCTTTACAAAGTCCTGTTAAATTCTAATAGAGTATCATATCACACTTGAAAATCTATGTAGGTACAAACCTAGGTTTCCCAGAAACTCTTCATACCTACGCACACAACAGTATCAATTTGTCTCATTGTGTTATCCATACTATTATCTGCGAGGCTGCGATATACCTACCCTTTGAAATGGATATAGGACCCTAACTAGAGGCGACATAGTTATACATTTGTAGCTATAATCCCTTTATTCACAGTGAGCAGTCTAGTGTATATATAGGGTGACTGGTAATTAGTGACCGATACTTAAACACGTGATTGTACCCTTGAATACGAATAACTTTCCCAAAGAAACTTTTTTTATACTCATTAACTTTCAATTAATTCTATTACGTCAGTACTGCACAACGGGAGCGGTGGGGGTGGCGCGGGAGCGTATGACGCTACTACTAGTAGATTTTGCCCTTCCCGAGGTCAAACTATCAGCTGATAGATCGTGCCGATTCGTGCCTACTGTGATCGATCACAGGCGCGCACGCGGGAATTTCGAACAGCGTTACTTAATGTTATTATAGCGTTACTTTGTGTTATAAGTTATTGTGTATAAAAAAAAAGTTTCTTTGGGAAAGTTTATTGAAATTATGAATACAATTACGTGTTTAAGTATCGGTCACTAATTACCAGTCACCCTATATAACAAGAGTGATAGTTAAAATGATCAGCTGGGATTCAATGGGGAATATAACTTATTTAAATCAATACAATTAAATAACATGGAAGTGACTGTTTACAATGTCAAAATAACTATTTCTTACTGAATGCTTATGAAAGAGTTTATTATAGGTAGTTAGAGAGCAGCGGTGGCCCAGTGGTGGCGGCCCCGACTTACAATCAGTAAGTCGTGGGTTCGAACCCAGGCAGGCGCATTACTTTGTGTAATTTATTACATCACCACTGCTCTCAAAAACGGCGAAGGAAAACATTGTGAGGGAACCGGCATGTCCTAGAACCAAAAATTCGAAGACATGTGACATCACATCTACCAATTCGCATTGGGCCCACGTGGTAGATTATGGATAATCAGAAGCCCGAAAATCTGACAACCAGCTTATCCAAGGTATCGTGTGTGGAGGTCCGTCAGGCAGTCGCTCCATGTAAAACACTGGTATTCAGCTGCATTCCATTAAACTGGAAGCCGACACCAACATAGTTGGAAAAGGGCAGACGATGAGACGGTAGTTATGCCAAAAGAACACTTCGTTTCTTTAGCTGCCAGTTTTATTGACCTAATCTTCAAACCGACTAACAAAAATCTGAGGGTTCTTTCACTGTCAGCTAGTTGATGTTCAAGAAGTGTAAGTAGTAGACTAAGTACTGAAATTTGCTAAACAAATTAGGGAAATGTGCGAAAAACCCCACCTGAATAAGGTCGAAGAAATAGCTAGTTTTCGCTATACGACCAACTCTGAAATTCCGACAATATAAACAGAGAAATTCCACATACAAACTTGATCATCTTGACTATGACTACTTAACTACGACTGCTACTACGACGACGAGGAGAGCCTTAGAACTTTACAGGTATGAGGAAGAGGTTGTAAAGTTCCTGAACCTCCATAGAAAAGGCAGGACCAGACTGGTGTTGTGTCTAGTGGGCTTCTACTGCCCGACCGAAGGCGACGGTTGTTGTCGGGAACTTGAATACGTTTAAATCACGCGGATAACTTTAACATCGCGATGTAGGATGTTAGTGTTTACTTCGTAAGTGGTGAAATAGATGTCGCTGCGAACCTGCAGATAATCAACTAGCTTGCGCAAAAATAAGTTTGGTCCAGACAGCCTCTAAACTCCTCTGCCCACTCTTTTGTAAAACACAGACCTGGAGATGATTTGCCTTGTAACAATCTTAGAAAGCTGCACATTACAGCCCGTTTTCTACTACACTGAATATCACCTATGGCCCGGCAACTGTGAGCTCTCTTAGAAGTTTAAGATGCGCTCGGGCGGAAAATCTTTTGTAACAATCCCTTTGAAGAGTGTCGGAGTGAAGCAATCATTGTTAGAAGTGTCTGTTACAGACCTGTTGTTTTAATTAATGCACATGACTTTAAAATTTCGTAACCAAACAGTGTTGTTAGAGCTAGCAGAAATTATAAAACCTCTTAAATGTTTTCATTAATTTTCTTCTATTTTTATTTAGTTTTATACCTATCTATAAATAACTATGATATGACTGACAATCGAAACGAATCATAGGCTATCAAAAAAATTACCAGCACCGCTTTCAAGGCAAAAAAGTGTTTTTTTTTAGCTGACTTGAAAAAACATGAGGAGGTTCTCACATCGGTTGTTACCTCACAACTCCGTCGCGTCGTTTATGGACTGATTTGAAAAAGTCCTTTTTTGAGAGGATAGTAGATTAGTTGTAATATCAAAACAAAGGCAAAATAAACCGTCTACATTAAAAACTTCTGAACATCTTCGCTAACTTTCACATTTATAATTTGTTAAAATGTTTAAGCTTTTTAATTTCTTTTGTTATTTTGTCTTCTCCTGTCAATATTGAGTTTTTAGCACATTTGTTATTGTAATGTTAAGGGTGTGAGCCTGGCGATCCGTCACACAGCCTAGTATAGACTCTAGCTCTCACAAATTTATTTATTTACATATTTACTACGGTAAAAAGAAAACCAATTACAGTAAATAGGCAGTAAAACAACAACACACACATTAACTATAAGCAGAACATTATAAAATTAATGTAAAATAAAATTAAATAAATCTTATAAACTAATTTCTCTGCCATGCATTCTCCTCCCAGTACTTCAGACGTTCCGACAAAATCACCTTCCATTCATCCGCAAACACATTACATTCCGGTCTGGTATCCAGGAGGGCATTAAGTGCGGCGAGGGCTCGCGGTATTGGGGATCTTGTCCGAGCAAACGTCCAACATGATGGAACTGCGAATAATAAATGACAAACCATTTAATACCATGTTTTACGCAAATAAATGATTTATTATTATTATTATTATTCCTAGTTATTTCTCGGAACTCTTGGGTTCCGGACCTTTGGAAGGCGTACGAGGAGCCGAAGCCAACTCGCAGAGGCCCTTAGTCGTTTTTAAAGAATTGAGGCACCAATCGTAGATTTTCCCTGTATGCACTAGACAAGTGCACCAAAGGAAAACCTACGACTGGAGTAAGACTATTGCAGAATATGGTAACAAAAGTACTAGACTATTGGTTATGGTAGCTAAAATGGACTGAATACCTAGAACTATGAAAGACTATGGCCCCTGCCTTATCAATGTTACATATACACAGATTAAATAACAGGGGGTGACTTGCACACTCAATAATGGGCCCTCTAAAACGGCCGCTAGCACATAGTGACGTAGCGACAAGAGGGCAACATGTCCTGAGGTGCTAAAGGAGTGGAGCGGCATTCCACGGCTATCAGGACAATCCCGGAAGTACGGTCAAGATCCCTACCAGCACCTTACTGGAATGCTTCCTTCCTCCGAGCACCTTTGCTCTTGCGAATCTCCACTCTAGCCGGCCAACTAAGGCAAGAAAGAGTTGGGAGCTCCGTTCCTCGTCAGAGTTCACTCTGGCCGGCCAATCAAGGCAAGCCGGAGATGAGGAACAAGACATCTCCCGGGAGATCAGGTCCGTGGGGTCGCTACTGCCCAACAGCTCGCCACAAGCTGCCCTGCGGGGTTATTATTATTATTATAAAAGGATAAATTGTTACAATAACTACTGTTACTATTAACCTATGTACCCTTTTTGAGAGAAACAAATAAATTGTTATTTATTTATTTATTATAAAACTAATATCGTCATCTGCCTAGCCTTTTCCCAAAAATGTTGGGGTTATCTTCCAGTCAAACCGGATCCATCTGAATACCAGTGTTAGATGGAGCGACTGCCTGTTAGACCTCCACAACCCAGTAACTGGGTAACACTCCACCCTTGGGATACCCCTTGTTTAAACTGGTTGTCAGACTTTCGAGCTTCTGACTACAAGTCACGAGTGTCAAAGATCTACAAATAGAAGCCGGGACCAACATTTTAACATGCTTTCCGAGGCACGGAGGAGTCTTGTTGAAATGATGATTTTTTTTTTATTCTTGTCTGCTTGGCGTCCGTACGCCACTGCACGGATCCAGCAGAATATCAGCGCCAGGTACATTTGCCTGGGACTCGTGAACGGCAGGAGAAGTGTAGGGTGTTCTGCGGCGAGATGGCCGGACGACATTGTTGCCATTGCGGGAGTACCGTGGATGAGACTGGCACAGGGACGTGGAAATTGGTACGTAAAAAGCGAGGCCTATACTCAGCAGAGGGTGAAGTCGGGCTTGTGGATGATGATGATGATGCTGAGCTGGACCCCCATTAGGTGCAGCTTTGAGACGCACACCGCACACTGTATCACACATCGCTCATTGTTTTATTACGTTTTATTTTGTATTGTGTGTTTGTCTGTGTCTTTTGTGTGTACTTAATAAATGTTTTATCTATCTATCTATCTAAATGGTCACCCATCCACGGACCGACCTCGTTAAACGTAGCTTAACCTTTGATCAACCCGTATGGCTGTTATATCTTAAGTAACACAAGCTTCTCCGCTCTGTATTTTTAATACTAATAATATACAACCAAATAGTTAACAAAACTATTCACGAAAAACAATATAATGTTACAAAAATCGATATTTGCCTTATAATCATTGACTATAGCTTAAACACTCACCGTGAAATTAAAGTACCTACCTACTCAGCTTGTTCAGTTGAAAAGTAGGCTAAGTGCTTCCAGAGACTTACTTTTAAATACATTTTTATCGCTTAGTGCTTCACAAAATAATCTAGTCTACATAAAACAAGTTTTTCTCCTTTTAAACGATTGCAGTTTTCAAACTGTTCTTAAGAGTTCAGCAACTTACCAAGAGGAGCAGAGATGCGATTCAACTCGGGTAAATTTCCGGGAAATACCCGTGAAAATACCCGATTGCCTTAACAATGCCTCGCCATATTTAAACTTTAACTGTCTAAATGTAACATAATATTACACCTGTCATCCCTGAAAGGCAGAGGTGAAGTAGTAGTACATCAACATTTCGCCACACATGTTTAAGTCGTATGTAATAGACTCGCAGTCTATTGCCACCAATCAGGCACAAATGTATAACTACTCCGGGTTTTTACTAAGAAATTTCAGATGGCAAAAGAGAATGCCAATTTCTGCCCCAAAGTGTACAGAGATCATTGTAATACAAATACTTATAATAAAATAAGATACGAATTTTAGAAGATAACTAACATTCCATACCAGACGTGGAAAAAAACTCACAATAAAAAGTATCTTTCTTTTTATTTCACTTGAAAGTACCCTCAACATTGCCATATAATATCAACAAAGAGCAAAACAGGGAAAAACTATCTTAACACATACCTGGCCTAAAATGTTAAATATTTGTAAGTTAGCGTAACTTATAACATTATTATTAGTGTTTTATGTTTTCTTATCCATAAATCGAAGTGTAATATTGTTAGATTAATAGTTTAAAATAATCTGAGCATTCATATCTAACATTATTTTACTTTTATTTTGGCAACACTCAAGTCTTCGATCAAACGTCAAATGTCATTATGTCACAAAATATTCTGTCTACAAATGATACTAACCATAATAGATTTACTTTGAAAAATAATGCCCTCCCAGTGCTTTAAAACGAATACACTGTGTATATTAATGCCTGGAACAGATATCTAAACATGTTTATACCTTAATGTTTACAATAAACATAAAAATACTTTAACCGGTAGGTACAAAAACGGTTTCTTTAAACCTTTATAACTTTTGTCCTCGACTGCTGAGCAATATGCGCATTTTATACTGTGGTTGTAGAAGATCTTTACTATTAAATTACATATATTTCATTTATGTACTGCCTGGGGCACAGGTTCATACAATTTTTGGCATTGTCTTTTCAACGGTGTTTTGCTGTAGGTAAATCATTTATAATGATTTGAAAACTTAAGTTTTTATTATTATTAATATCTTAAACTATAATTAAACACGAAACCTATACGGGAGCCACAGTACATTTTTAATAGCAAGATCCTTAAAAGATTGTAATTTTTCTTTTATTGTTACACAAAATGTTCAAAATAAATGTTTTTTACCCACTTGGCTTTTTTACCTTTAGGCATTTTTACCCTTCGCCTATTTTTCGCCCTTTGGTATATTTACCCTTCGCCCATCCCTACAGGGTGCATAAAAGAACACAGCTCTACTATAAACGTGAACTTAACTTCAACGTTCAGATCTAAACAAACAATAGAATCACATTCCATTCTACGATTGGATGTCCGTTGCATACGAGATTCGTAGCAGCATCGTAGCGGAACGCTACGTGAGCGTAGCGGGGCGCGTAGCACCGAGCTACGAGGCTACGCCGTAATTTCGGATTTTAGCCGCTTAATTAACAGAAGACATTTCTCAGAAAATGTTGTGTTGGTTGATGTATGTGATGTAAAATTTATCTTTGGATAAATGTTGGGTTATTGAACCTTTAGATTAACGTTGTTTTTAGAACTGTGTATTTACATACACTATTATTTGCTAGGGAGTTTGTTGAGCCACTTTTTTTCCAGTTAAAATACTACGTAGCATTGAAAAGTGCGGTTTGGGGACCGTCTATAGGCTTCTTTTGGGTAATCTCGTTCCATCGTCGACCTCATCTCTGACCGCAGGACAAGATTGAGGTCAATAGTTGACCCATTATATATATAAAAAAGTGATTTTCGATATTCAATAACTTTAGTGAATTATTTTGGTGTTTGATTTGAATTCAAAAATTAGTTTTTGCAGAGTAGTCGTGTAGAGTTAACAGCCATGATGCAATTATCAAAAATACTTTAAATTCTGCTGAATACGACGTCTCTGGTTCGATTCCTGAGAAGAGCGGAAAGCGTTATTGATTTTTTTTATCTTGAATTTCTCATTAGCGCCCATTAAGGCTGTATAGGCGTGTCCTCTTTTACATTGGACTGTAAATAGGTACATAACTAGGGATGTAAGTTTACTGTAGGAACACTTTAGTGTTATCCTTTAGAAAATTACAAGCGATGTGATGTTTCAAAGGTATTCGATAGTTAATAGAAGCTCAATATAATAACAGCTTGAAACTGTGTCGCTGTGGGGCAAAGACCTCTTCTCAGTTTTCATTCCACTTAACTTTGATAACATAAGTAGAAGATGCACAGCATTGCAGAACAGAAGTGTACTTGAGTTTGTTAAGATGCATTTGTGATGTTATTGAAGTGTCTGCAATTCTGCATTGTTCATCTTTTTGTGTGGTTATAATTCAAAGACATTCAATACCTATAGACCGGACATCACGAACAAAATTTTCGTCCGAAAAAGTGTGTTCTGCTGGATACAAGTCTATGAGTTTTTTGTAGTACGCTCCGCTGCCGCTCCAATATTCATATATTATTCTAGATGGCGTTACTGAGACATGGGATCAAAGTTTTTCTATGACATTTCCTTGACATGCCCGCTCTATAGTATTTTAAATCTCTTTGTTATAATTCTAATATAAATATTCTCTTAATTTTCTTCGTCTAGCCCCCTTTCGCAACGCGCGATAAGGAACTTCATTCCAAAAATACAGCTCATTCATGAACCATAAGGCCATTCATAATAATCTAAACACGCGGGTAGAAAGGTTTTACCGTTAACAGTTACTTCTTTTGTCTAAAGGACATAAGTCTCCTCCCACCCGAGATAGAACACTTATTTACAATGTAATAGTATGGTAAACAGTCGATTTATTTGCAAGCTGGACATTGCTTACATTGTTCTATATATAAACATATATGAAAGGTGTATAAACATATATGAAAGGTGGCGGAAACTCGTATCAATTATTTTTGTTAGACTACTCTAAAAGCACAGTCCAAAAACCTACAGTCGTCCCACGAAGCCGTCTAGACAGGGCAATCGTGCGGGATGTGAGGGGCGAGATGCGGGAAAGCCGCTCCCGAACTGCGAACAAAACGATGTTTGTAGTTCGGGAGGTATTATTCAGGGCTAACGCGTGTAGACGTTGTCGGCATTTTCCCAGAGATCAAAGGCGTCGTCCTACTACGTACGTATTAATATTTACATACATACATATATAAACTCACGTCTTTTTCCCATGGGGGTAGGCAGAAACTACAGAGTTTACTATATTAATATTTATACTGTGCTAAGAGTAAGGTATTGCAGTGATGTGGTTATGGCTGTCGATCGTGGAGTATTTTATTCGATTCGGTTTTAGGATTAAGTCGGTAGTTAATTTAGTAATAGTTACCTTTTTGGAAACCTCTTTACCATAGACTAATTAAAGTACTGGCCAGTATTGTAAGTCCTATTATTTTTAAATATTTTTACAAAGCTGTCACCATTTTTTCTCTTAATTATTATACTGTTTTTTCTCCTCCAACACACACCTTTTTGGCGACCAGCCAAAAAGGTGTGTGTTGGAGGAGAAAAACCTTTACCTACCTCTCCCACATACCCCATGACAACTATATTTATCTATTAAGTGTGAACGGTCAATGCCTAGCGTTAGTGTTGAACGACGTCATTTAATTTTTAAAAAAATGTTAATATGTGAAACAAATAAAAAAAATATAATTACAGAAATAAATATCATTTCATTTGAGTAACACTTTCATGGCGTGTTTTTCACTACATTACGATTGTTTTTGGTGATTTTTGTATGTGCCATACTTTCTAGGTGTTCATATAGTTTAATATCTTGCAACCATTCGGCCAACGAGGCTAACTATCAATCGCTTGTTATTTCTTTTTACAGTCTGCTAAACTTCAATAAGCTTTGCTCTCGATAAAAACGGCTTACAATGTTTTAAAGGTCAAATGCGACACGTGTCGGCTAAGTTGAACGTTAAAAGCAGAGTATTATCGACACATTAATCTCATATACAAGTCATACTATAATAGTCTTCAAAGATTAACCAATAAAGCCCTATTTTCGTTCAACATATTCAGCTAATATCTGTCTGTAAAGTTGAAACCGCACCGCGTTAACTGGCCATCGTAAAATAAACTTTACTACATTTTATTGTGGTTTCCTTTTCAACAGCTGTCGCCAGCCTGCCAATTGGGCCGTATACACGTATCAGCTTTAATAGAATAAAAACTTGTAAATAAGCCACACATAGTTTGTAGTCCTAAATAAATAAGGGCTTATTAGCTAAAACTATACTAAATGCTTTTGCTGGTATATTTCTGTTTTAACGCTGGTCTTAAGGTTAAGCCGACCCCAAAATCAAGAGAAAAAATAAATATTATGTTGAATTTTATAATCTCAATATCTTTTCTCCTTTTTATCCAGTCCATCCTATAGTGATGTCTTTTAGCTATAATACCTGCCGATGAAACGCCCCATGGAGCTCTTAAAGTTATTATTTGTAAGTGGTTATGGTGTACAAAAATGTAAGCGAAGTGTATTTTTGATTACAAAACATCACGCTTCTATTCTTCGAAGGATAAGGCAGAGGTACACGCACAGTACACCCACATTTCGCCAGTTCAGTCTAAATAATCTGTACATATTATAAAGTAACTAACTATCATAAACATATACATAAACACTATCGGCACAATGCTTTAATGCCTAAATAGGTCCAGAATTCATGTACCCCTAGGGAACGATGTATTTAGTTAGTTGGATAAGGTTGTTTTGCCCGTAGGACCATTATATAAAAAACAAATTATTTGTTCGTTGAGATTAACTAAATGGCTTATTGTCCCTATAATATCTAAAAGACTATTATAAGGCTTAACTGAATTTATCTAGCCTTTTCCTAGCTATGATAAGATCGGTTTCCAGTCTAAACAGATGCAATAGAAATGCGTCAGAAATACCAGTCCGAAATGAGCTACAGATTGCTGCAGATTAAATCAATTTCATACGAGTAGAGATTTATAGAAACCTGTGCTTGCAGTTTGCGGTCTCTGTAGAACATCTCGGACGGCTGATTCTTTACATATAATATACCCAATACTTACACTTTTTATTCATAAAGCTTAGTAATGGAAAGAGCTCACAATATTGTTTAAAAGTAATAAATTGCTATTTAGCCACCTGTATGTGAAATAGTACATTTGTTTGTTCTGTTTGGTTGGCAGTTTCTTTGTTTGAGTCGTTTCGGGTTCTCAGAGCCTTGAAGCCTGACTGGGTTATAGAGGTCAGTAGGCAGTCGCTCTTTGTAAAATACTGATATTCAGCTGCTTCCGGTTAAACTCGAAGCCGACCCCAACGTAGTTGGGAAAAGGCTAGTTTGTTTGTATACCAACAGTACTTACGTAATTTTTAACAGCAAATATTTCACAAGAAGTTTTACAAGTACAATAAAAGCTTAGGTTTGAAATTTCAAACCATATCAGAAATAAACTCCTAGAATAATATTGAGAAAGTTGAAACTCAGAAGCTCATTCTACAAAATTTAATAATTCGAATCTGTTAAATCTCATTGAATCTGCGCCTAAAAATACTTCAGTTAAAATTTCCACGTATTTAGCTCTAGTAAATAATACTAGCCTGTTAATGTTTACTGCAGGCTGGACAAAGGCCTCTTCTCATTCAGATAACGCACGAACATTGATCACCACGTTTGATAAATTTCACTACATTCATTTCACACTACATATACAAACACCACTATTTTTTAATTAGTACAAAAAAAAATGGGCTGTATCCGTACCTATTACTGATCATATTTGCATAATCAAAAGTAAAATAAAATTAAACTCAATTTTTTAACGTTCTTCTATTTAGTTAAACTTAAATAACGAAAACAGCTGTTGGGGGCGGGGCATGCTTGAGCGAGATCACGGGAACGTGAGCGAGAGATGACGATTAATGAATACTACTATGTCATGAACAGCCTGTACAATATTAACTCGAGCTCCCTGAAATAGGTTTGAGCTACAGGGTGACTGAAGCATGCATGCCGTCTGTCGGGACAGGTCAACTCAAAGCTGAATTGATTCTTTCTTCAAAAGACTTTTCCAGACTTTGCCCTGCATCGTGAGACTCGCATTATAAATTAATATATAATATTATGTCTGGACTATAAAAGAGACCATGACCCCTGAGTTTCTTTCGGCATTTCTTCTCAGGGATCAGTCACTTTGGAAATGCCATATAGTTTAAAAAAATATATATGTAAAAGTATCTGAGAAGATCTACTTATTTACAGAAATAAATATCATGTAACATAAATTGGGTGACTTTTTGGGATATAAACAAACGAATAACTTTGCTGTTTATGAAAATTATTTATTGATACTTTACAAATATAATGAGAAGACCGCCTAGAATAAGCCCTTCAAGTATTTATACTAATTAAGAATTAGTGGTGTACTAACTACCAAGTTCAGGTTTCTTCACGATGCAGCGACGTTTCCTTCACCGTTGTAATGATGTCTAAGATACACTTTGAAAGTTCATATAAACTCAAACGGTCATCTTAAAATCAAAGGTTATTTATTCAAATTAGGCTGAGAATCAGCAATTTTTTTAACATCACAAATTAATAATCTGTGGCCCTAGTGAAAAGGGGTATAAGTCCAATTTTGTCGAAAATGAGTTAAGTGTACCAAAGTGATCTGAAAACCGACTTTTACAGTTTTTTTTGGTGTCAGTTGGACCCTTTTACACAAAGTAACTTTCTTATTTTAGAGATAGCTTAGATCTGTCTTCACCAAACGATTGAGCATTTTTTTCTGATCACTTTGGTACACTTAAGTCATTTTCGACAAAATTGGACTTATACCCCTTTTCACTAGGGCCACAGTTATATTAGACAATTGCCCAAAACGCCTGCCTTTCATTACTTCCTAGTGTTTTTGCTGGGAAGAAAACGTGGCGGAACAAACTGTCCAGCAACACGTCTATCTGTGAAGTTGGAAGAACTTGAATTTGTACAATCTAGCAGACGTCACGTGGTTTCATCCGCGTAGTAGGGATAAAAATTAGCCTAAGTCCATCCGGGAATAGTGTAGCTTTCCACCAGTGCAATATTGTTTATATTTGGATAATTGGATCATCGAAGATTACCCCCTAAATACAAACTTACAAACAAATTTTACCTCTTCATAATATTAGCATAGATAAGCAGAACTAATATCGCTACAAGCCCGGATTCCAACCTGCACAAGAAAAAACATATTTTCTTTTAACAACATCAACAAATATTCAATCTTCTAAAACACAAGAGAGGTTGAGTGTGCTCTTAAAGATACATTCCCTGTTTTGTATAAAATATTATTAATAAGACTTATTGTTATACATTTTTCTGTCCGTAGTTCGTACAGTAAGTGCAAAATACTGTCAACTTAAATAAGGTCCCGTTCACATGCCGTTATACCATGCAGATTTATTTTTGTACGAGGGTCGTGCTCGTAATTAACTGTTATTTCGAGTTGATAAGGGTGCCACCAGACTGTGAGCGGACGTGTCAATTCATAATGAATGTGTGTGAGCTGATTTTAAAAAGGTACGATAATATTTCAACAGTCGAGATTGTTTTTGTTTTATTTTTCTTTTGTTTTCCATAGGTATATATGAAACTAAAATATAATAATCTTGAACATAACTGGCAAAATGTAGGTGTACTTTAAGTACCTTTCAGTTATGTATTCCATCATTGCAGGACAATTGTGAGATTTCTTTCACGTGAACGAAGTCGCGAGCAGAAATTAGTGCTAAATGATAATAGCGTGAGCATCATAGTGTTAAATAGTTATAACTAGTGCGCGTCACCATCACTGATTGCAGCACTGCTTACCATCAGGTGGGGTTGCAGTAAAGCACTGGTTTATAATATAAAAACTTAAAAAGTTTGCACATTATTTACTAGAGCACATTTGTAATGTGGATATGCTATAAATACACATTTGTTTAACCTCGTTTCTGTGGGTATGGATTGAGTTTGATCATTAAATACAACATAGTAGTCATTCGTAAGGCGTGTACAGACCCCAGCACATCAAGTTACCAAATGTGTAAAACTCTCCCAATTGAATATGAACCTTATTCCGTTTGTTATAAAGTTGAAAACAACAAACAACAACAACAACTTTATGAACATTTTGTAACATCCTCTGAACCTGTGTTATGCAATAAATGATTTGATTTGATTTGAAAAACGATCAAAGAAATTTGACACATTGGGGTAACTTGATGTGCTAGCGTCTGTACATAGTAAACGCTCTGGTAGAACAGTCCAGCCGAGGACTGCAACAGTTCGATTACTGACATATTGGCCCGAAAGCATTATTTGTCTTGCAGTTTAGACGTTGCACGACGTCGATTGGGTCATTAGCCGGCTTATCTTGCGCTGCAGCCATGCATAATTGTGAGGCGAAATAGTCACGACCGGCAATCGGAGTCTGACTGTCAGACTTAATCGGTGTCCAGACTAAGATTAAAAAGGAGTGTAAGTATGTGTTTAGGTATTTGTTCTAGCTTCAGCCCGAAGCTTCGTATGCGTAAAAAATAGGTTTCCAGGGACTATCTGAAGAAAAACTTGTGACTTAAATATAAAAGTTAAACATAATTATGCTGTCGCGGACTTTTTTGAAGGCATTATCACAGTCTAAAAACCTACAGTCGTCCGACGAAGCTGTCTAGACAGGGCGGGGTGTGAGGGGCGAGACGCGGGAAAGCCGCTCCCAAACTACGAACAAAACGATGTTTGTAGTTCGGGAGGTATTATTCAGGGTTAAAGCGTGTAGACATTGTCGGCATATTTCCAGAGATCCAAGGCGTCTCTCAATGCAAACACTACAATAATATACCTACACACTACACATATATATACAGGGTGTAACGGAAAGGGTATATACATACGAAGGGCACAGATTCTCTTGGTGATAAGAAACGACATGGCAACGTTTTTATACATATACATACATAATTGTAAAGTTGAGCCTGCCCGCGCCGTCGCGCCTTCGTCGGTTAGGCAGAGCCCGATAGGTCTGTACTAGGCGCGCAGAACCCAAGATAGATATACTTGGACCTTGCCGGACAGGATTATGACCCTCATAGTGCGGTGACACGTTTGTTATGATTTTTAATTTAATAAACTGTCGATATTAAATAATATCGTGTGTGTCAAAGTTATTAGTTGGAAGCTGAAATTTTGAGAAAAGACTCGTTATTAAATACTCTATTCACCCTGTTTGTATGTATATACCCTTTCCGTTACACCCTGTATATATGTCTGAATGAGAAAATTATTTAAATTATGCAAAATCCTACCGATCACTAACAAACAGAAATATCTACTATAAGTTAACCACCATAGTACCCAAGAGCATAGCTTAACCCACGTAGACAACAACCATAATACACGATCTATGGCTGTTGGTAGATTTAATGTACCCAGAGTCACCAATTACTTTGGTGACAGAACATTAAACAAAAAAATACCCTACCTATTGAATAGTCTACCGGCGGACTTAAGAAGTGAAACAAACGCTAATATTTCTAAACGTAAGCTAAAATTATATTATTTAGAAATATCTTTAGTTTTTTACAAGTGTAAGTTAATTATTGTTTAGTTTTAGGTATATTTAAGTAGGCATGTCTAGAGACTCTTCGCCCCCACAGTCAAACCATTGCAACGGTTTTGTGGGGCTTAGTTTATAAGTTACATACCCTCTTGTTTAATTATAAATAAATAAATAATAAATAAAAACATAAAATGTTTATTTAATTCTTGAAATAAATTCTTATCGGACCAATACAACCTAGTGATTGGGTAACACTTTACCCCTTGGATAAGCTAGTTTTCAGACTGCTTGGGTTTTGACGATTCGACAGCCTGTTTATTAAGTAATCGAGTTTTAGTTTTGGACTTATTTTAAAATACGAATTAACAAAGCATATCCGGTTCTAATCTATCTGCAAATTATAATGCTGCTTCAACGTTTATCAAATCCATTATCGAGCTTACGTTGTGGTCAATTCTCAAGTGAATACGATCCTATCTTTGATTTGTACACTTTAATTACTAAAAGAGCAATTTGTGATTATTTGTGTGGCAATAAATTGCCTAAGTAGCTTTAATACCCAATGAATTGTCTAGTTGGAGCTATTTGTGTAAATTGTGGTCTTAATTAGGTTAGTGGCCACTTCAAATATTCTATTCAGTCTAACGTATTTGGTTAAGAAATTATGGTCACGTTTGTAGTCCCAGTATTATAGGTTTTTTCGCGATTGATTTTTTTTATAAATAATACTGAAACCTTATAAATAGTGCGATCTCGTCAGTCTATCAGTTCTTTTGGGAATTATTCCTAAAATTTTAAATCTTACTATCCAACTTATACTATTATAAACGCGAAAGTTTGTGAGGATGGATGGATGTTTGTTATTCTTTCACCTAAAAACTACTGCATGGATTTTAATAAAATTTGGTATGGATTTAGCTGCCACCCTGGATTAACACCCTGGATTAATAAGATTTTAGAAATTAAGTTACTGCTGCATTAGCCCTCTTCCTCTCTTCTAAGTTTTTGCTGTGCCCGACAGGGTCCATAATGATTCTGTACCTTTATATTCTTAGGACCATTTATGTACATTGTGGAACGCAATAAATATTGAGTATTGAGTATTGAGTATTGAACACATAGGCTTTTTTATCCCTGTATTCCCACGGGAACGGGACCTACGCGGATGATACGGCGGGACGTCTGCTGTTTAAAATATATACGTCCTAAATAAATAATATAGGTATAAATTCTTCACGTAGTTTTTGTATTAAGATGAAAATGCGCTTAGAACACTATTCTCCTCCGGCCATCGAACTTTGCAAAGCAAAAATCTGAAATAATTTAGGATAATGCAAACTTTTTTGAATAAAAGCGATATCTCGACCTAACTTGGTTAGATCCCACGCAATCGAAATTAAGCATAAAAAATATTTTATACTGCTAGTGGGTGAGGCTAGGACTGTACCTACCGGCTACGCTACTAACCTAACAAACCAAGAAATTCGACCTCTGTATAAGATTAATGAGAGATTGTGGTCTGTCATCATTTCATGTTTTAAACTCTTAATATTAACTTCTCTATATAAACTATCTCACTTATTAATGTATAAGTTATATTATTATTATTATGTTTTTATTTCAAACCAGGACCAAATTGACAAAAACATAATAAACAGTAAGTCAATTACTTGACTTCTTTGTTTGAATTAAAAAACAATAACCTAAACGTCAAGAATTTGACAGAATCAGTTAGTATTTAAGATGAAAAGCGTTCACATTTTACAGCCCAAAGTAGGGTAATGAGCGCTGACGAGGCGAAAGTAAAGAGAAGACTTAAGACAAAAAATAAATCCGCTTGAAGCAAGTAATTAAGCCGCTTTTTTGTACACTGATTTGTGTTAATAAAAGCATATTAAGCTGTGCTGTTTCTTTTCTAAGAAGGAAAATTAAAAGATAATAATCATTACCCATTTTTAAGTTAAGAAATTACTTACATTTAATTAATACTTACGTGAAATGAACACGACCATTGTACAATAATGTCATATGTAGGTATGATTATTATATGCTTTTGAGAGTTTTAGAAAGAAAAAAAAAACCCAGGTCAAACATAAAGTTATTTTGATAAATTCTCATAAGTCTCGAGTTCAAACCAAAAGCTGTATCTTACAGAATACCTTTGGCAGAAATTTCATCCAAAGGTTGGTTGTAGGAGACAACTTTTAACAATTTGGCCGTGTATAGTGTATAGCACACGTCCCGCGGTTTCACCCACGTAGGTCCCGTTCCCGCGGGAACACAGGGACAAAAAGTAGCCTATGTGTTAATCCAGGATGTCAGCTAACTCCATACCAAATTTTATTAAAATCCATTCAGTAGTTTTTACGTGGAAGAGTAACAAAAATCCATCCATCCTCATAAACTTTCGCGTTTATAATATTAGATTAGTAGGATGATAAAGAGTATCTAATTATTTTTGTATGTTTAGTGATTAACCTGGTTTTAATGCCTCCCATGGGCCTTTGACTTGGCCTCAGATGCCCTCGAGAAATATCTTTCAGGCATGCCGGTTTCCTCACGACGTTTTGCTTCACCGTTTTTGGAGCAAGTGATAATTTTAACATACGCACGTGAATCCGAAAAGTAAGTGCGGGCCTTGGGTACGAATTCGAAACCTATAAGTTAGCAGTCTGTCGGTCACCACCACAGGTATAGATCAGATAGACCTAGATAACGCAAGTATCACGATCTGTCTGAAAACCAAGCGTGCCATTTTTTGACTATACGCAATCTAATACGAATGTTTTGTTTTTCTCAAATTTTGTATTACCAGGTATTACTGAGGGTATAAGATTAAAAATAATTGTTTTTTAAATTAATTACGCATACTTATTTATTTATTTCATTTGTCATTTATCATTTATTTATTATTAATCACAAAATGACTGGAAGGATGGAAGGAAATGGAGCGCGAAAGTGGTAAACTTACGATTTTTGTACGTAAGCTAGGCACGCGAAGTGGCACGCGAAGTAGTTGCTCTTGCGTTATCTAGGTCTATCTATATCTGTGGTCACCACACTTCACATATTTGTACTGTATTCTACACTGTTACGAAAGTAAAGGGATTTTCAGGTCTTCTTTTAAAGAATCTATTTGTATCATTCTCTGTATTTGTGTCATTCTACGTAATCTGATGCTCTTAAATATATTATAATGTAGATAAAATTATTGCTTGAGCCATGAACCATGATGATAGACAGGCAGACTGACGGATACACGAGAACAATGAGGCCTTTGTTCTAGCCCTCCGCGTACGGAACCTCAACAAAGAAAAGTAAAGAGTGAGTTATTCCTAACCGACTTCATAATAAAGAGGTTTTATTCTCTCTCATGCGTATAAATAGAATAACCTATGCACGTGATTCCCATCACGGTTTTTTTATCTAGGTATACGTATATTATTAAGCTAAAGAGTTTATTTGTTGTACGCGGTAATATTAAAAAAAAAAATCTAGGCGCAAAAATGTTATGTTGTATAAATGCTGTAGAAATGCGTTCCTTGCGAAGTATGTGTGATGTAACAATTAATGACAGATTGAGGAATGATGATATAAAGCAACGTTGTGGTTTAAAAGAAGATGTAGTAACAAAAATTGAAAAGAGTATGCTTAGATGGTTTGGTCACGTTGAAAGGATGGATGAAAGGCGACTAACGAAAGGTATTTACAAGGCAGATGTAAGTGGGAACGCCGGGAGGGGACGCCCTAGAAGGACATATCGCCTTATTGGTGAGGTCTTCAGAAAGGTCAGGTGCGTAGTACTCGCAACCGGCGTGTGTGTATGACAACATGTATGAATGTAAACGAAGCAAAAGAAGTATGTAAGAATCGTAGCATATGGCGCTCTGTGTTTCTGCCTACCCCCATGGGAAAAAGGCGTGAGTTTATGTATGTATGTATGTATGTTATGTTGGTTTGTGTACGCTTCAAAAACTCGAAAAGTTCTGCACCGATCGAGCTGAAATTTTAGCATGATATATAATCCGCATCAAGGATTATTTTCATAATTATTTATTTTCTTTTTTTTTTAACCATTCAATCACAATGTGCCACAGCGAAGCGTGGCAGGGTACAGCTAGTTAATTATATATTTGATAGGTAGCCGTTTTTTTTTGAGAAAGATCTCAAGGTAAAAAACAGGGCACAACTAATGTAGTTTTGAACAATTTAAACAATTATTTAAAGAAACTTCTTCTTTTTATATAAGACAGATTATGAAGATTTAAAAAGAAGTTGCGTGAATATCCAACACAAATACCTATTCGAAATATGAAGCAAAACTTTCGTTGTTTATACATGAAACACGCATATCATTACAAGTTTGTTTAAAACTCCGCCGAATTTTATCAGATAAACTTATTTATGAGCAAGCAAAGTCTCATGTGAAAATGGCGGCTTATAGGTAAAACCTTGGTGAACTTTTGCATATTGAGTTTGTTGAGGAAGCCAGCAAGTTCATGTATCGACACGTTTGATCTTAAATAACTGATATGTAGGGTAAATGACATGGAATATATGAAGAAAAGATTTTTATAAGTCTTTAAATAGATTTTAAACACGAAGTAATTATATTTGATAGGAAAAATAGTGAAAAAAAAACACTTTTTACCCATAAAAATCTTTTTTAACAATGTTTGTACGCGATAACCTTTGGAACTTCTTAACCATTCTTAATTCAATTTAACTTAGAGTTTCGGTCAAAATGACGGCATGGTTGGCGATGTGACTGAGCAGTTGGCTACTGCGCTGCGTGCCTCGGGTTCGAATCCCCCCTGTAACAATTTTTTTATGGTCTACATAAAAAAATTATATAGTAATAATAGTTATTCCGAGTCAGACTGTTTGTGAGTTTGTGTGAGTGAGTTTTAAGGCATACAATACCCAGGTTCCAATATGTCCTGCCATTTATAGGCAATTTATTGTTAAACATCTGTCATTAAATCTATGACCACAACAAAGATATTTTGATTCGATTTGATTTATTTATTTATTTATTTAATACTTCAAGCACACTAATGTACAAAGGCGGACTTAATGCCATAGGCATTTTCTACCAGTCAACCTTCAGGTGATGCAGAGAAAAGCAGTGGTAGGTGCAATTTAAAAGGAAAAAAGAAAAAAAAATAAAGCAAGCAATACTAATTTATGTTTAATATAAATACATAAATATGTACACTATAGTTATAATATACATAATTATAAACGCACCCAAGCTGTAAGAAAAATTTCTAGTTAAAAAAACAAAATGGAACCTTATCCAATTGCGAAACCACGTAGAAATGATATTCATTTCTGTAAGTAAAACTATTCAGATACTTTTACACGTTAGTGTTAGTATTTTTTAATCTAAATGTCGCCGGTATCTCTGATCGAAATCAAAATCAAAAGTCTTCATTCAAACAAGGCTGAGAATCAGCACTTTTAGAACGTTAAATGAATATACATAAGACAGTCCCCCAAAATGCCTTACCCTTCACCACTTCCTAGTGTTTTTTCTGGGAAGAAAAAGTGGCAGAACAAACTCCCCAGCAAAAATCGATCCTTGAGAAGAAATGCCGTAAGAAACTCAGGGGTATTTAAAAGTCCATCATTTATTATGCAAGTTGATGCAGAACAAAGTCTGGAAAAGCCTTCGAAAGAAAGAACCAATTCAGCCTTGAGTTGATCTGACAGACAGTATGACACTGTGGAAACAATTTGGCCAAATGGAATACTTGTCCTGCCCAAACACAGTGCCTGGGTGGAGCTCCTTCACGAGATGTGCCTCACACCTCCTACTTCCTGCCCTACAAACATAATTTAAAAACATTACTTCACGCCTGTTATCCCCTAAGGGGTAGGCAGGGTTGTATCCGTAGTACACCCACTTTTCGCCAGTCATGTTAAAGTCCCATGTAATAGGGGGCGAGCCTAATACCATTAATCTGCCACAAATCCAGTCTCCAAACTGATACTGAGAAATTCTAAATGGAAAACTCAATAAATAAATAAACATTCCACAACTTTTCACACAACGCCATTTAGTCCCAAGTTAAGCTTTTGAGCTTGTGTTATGGGTACTGAACAACTGATAAACATACTTATATATTTCTAAATACGTACATATTATAGATAAATTACACCCAGACACATAACAAATGATCGTGCTCATCACACAAACATTTGTCCTGGGTGGGAATCGAACCCACGACCTCCTGCATAGCAGTCAGGGTCACTAACTACTAGACCAACAGGCCCACTGAACATTTCTATCGAAGACTTCCTTTGGTTTATAATAAAACATCAACTGTATCTGACGACTCTAGTAACTTATCTCTTATGTTGACTGTTCACTTAAATCGGGAATGATATTTCAATATTCGTTTGCACAACAAGACCCTACTTGTAATACAAAACTGTTCTCATTTAATATGTACTCGTAAGTAATGTCTGGCAATATTATGAATCTATTCCACATGTAGTGCAAATATAATGTTTGCCAGTAAATATTTGTAGAGTATCCTAAGAATCCTCACAACATGTCCTAATTGAAACTAAGTTACTCCAGACCTCGGTGAAGGAACGTGACTAGGTTAGTAGGTACCTATGAATTTTGTAACAAATTTATAGTGGGGAGTCGGCAACCAAAATATTTACATGATAGCCATGCGGCTAGAACCTTAATAATAAATAGATTCGATTACTCTAACAACGGCCCATTTACGACCTTGCCGCTGTGAGCGACGGCTAAAGGTCATGGCAGATTATACGGGCACGGCACCGGCACCGCTCCAAACCAGCAATTGACTTGTCATTCAACTTAGAGCATTAAATCGTGTGTAGTATAGTGTATTTCACAATGTCAATAAGAAAAATCCAACGGCAAGCAGTCAGCGCGCTTGCTACTACCATACAACTCGACTCGCAGCCCGCGTGGCGATAGCGAGCGGACCATGTGCTTACAGCACGCCGATCGCATGCTTACTACTCGCCGACTCCCAAGTCGCTAGCAAAACAACGTCATTGCGTCGTCGTAAACCGAGACATTATAAACACGTGCAAGTCCTCGGCGTTTTTAATTATAAATGCCATATAACAATTTTATTTTGTTCGCGGTGACAGCTAGCTTGCACCTCGCGGCCAGCGCGCGGTGCGGTGCGGACTGCAAGCTGGCACCTTGCCGACGATGCGTAGTTAGCGCACTGGCAGCTAGCCGTAGCCTAAATTCGAGTCGATGCCGTGCGGCAGCTGTACAGTTGCGGTGCCGTTATGTACCTGTGCGGGAGCGGCGAGCGGTAAAATCAAAAGTACGAAAATATACGCAGCATGCCACGAACCGGTAGAACGCGAGCGGCGACTCGTAGCGCTTTCATACTTTGAATCTTACCGCTCGCCGCACCACGTTTAGCCGCCGCTCACACGGCAAGGTCAAGAACGGGCCGTAAGAACAGTTTGTTTGGGTAACTATATTACTTTCTCTCTTAACTTGACAGCCTATGCTATTATTGTCTTAAACTTAACGCTAACTTAACGTCGGAAGTACGATTTTAAAATGTAAATAATTGCTTTCAATATAGGTACTATTATTGGGTTAGTTTTAAGTCTTCATTCATATCTATAGGTGAGACTAGTTATGCTTGACATCATCATCATCAATTTAAATCTAAATGCTGCCGGGTAGTTGTATTTTTGGCTGGCCTGTTGGTCAATTAGTTAGTGGCCCAGACTGCTATGCCGGAGGTCGTGGGTTCGATTCCCACCCAGGACAAATGTTTGTGTGATGAGCACGATCATTTGTTCTGTGTCTGGGTGCAATTTATCTATAATATGTATAATGTATATATAATATTTAGAAATATATCAGTATTATTATCAGTTATCTAGTACACATACTCTGCTTAAATTGGAACTAGGGAATGTGTGAAAGTTGTGGAATATTTATTTATTAAATTTTAATTCTAAAGTCGTTTGAATCGTCTATTTGACTACTTTCTAAAAACTGGTCCGGTTAATTAAACAATTTTAAAAGGTTAATTTAAATATCTAATCTTATTCCAAATGGAGTAGGTACAAATATACCAGAAACAAAGTCAAAGTCAGAATCAAATAATTTATTTCAATTAGACATCATATTATGGCACTTTTTATTAAATTTAAGTTAAACTAATTATAGAATTGATTTATTTAGTAGCCCCTTCCAAAAGCTAGTTTCGTATGGAGAAGAATGGACAGAAGCTCCAAACCTAGTGTCGGTCATAAGAGTGTCTTTAATACCGTAGGGATTGCACTTACCCCTTAATCGCTTCCTTCACCCTTTCTCCACACCGTTGTATCCAAGAAAATGACTCGTATCCTCTCTAATCGTAAAATTTTAACTTCTTACTACCAATTTGATGGTTTGGATTAGGAGCAATTCGGTCGTGCGGTTCTTCTATAAAGTCAAGTTTGATTACTACCTGAATAAATCTAACTAAAACCGAGATAGCCGTCATAGCGTTTCACTTTTACTTATTTTGTTTTGCTGACGCATTATATCTAGTACCTACCTACATCATAAGTGGCACAAGTTGCAAATAAATAAAACAGCTGTTTTAGTTTTTAAGATAATAGTTTTTAGTTATAGAATAATATCTTAAATGTTTAATTATGTTAAATATTGTTAATAACCTTTTCTTTTGTACTACCAATCAATATGAGCTCCTGTCGCCTGTGATACAGGTTTATCTAACCTAGTACAGGCATCTAACATTCGAATCCCTCTGTAATTCTCAATAAGATTATTGTAATTATACTCGTCTTTGTTTCATTCTCAATGAGATAGGTTTACTTGTAGTACGGTTCAGTTATGTCTCCTCAGGTTACATATTTCACAGCATAAAACTGAACGCCTGCTCCCGTGTAACGTGCACCTGTCAGTTGTCTGTCAAATATCTTCATTGGTTTTTTATGTCACCTAATGGCGTCATCTTTTTCCTTTAAGTTTTAATATTTTGTGTTGTGTTGTGAAAATACTGTTCCAAATAGCATACAAATGGGAAAAAGGAATTCGCTAGACAAAATTAGAATGTAAAAACGACTGAGAGATCTCTCAGTCGTATAAATGCTACTTGCTAGAACTTGAGTCACGAAGAAGGTAAGAAGATGTCAAAAATGGCCGCTTTTAAGCTGTTTTCTGTAACTGTTTTATCAGTAAACTGATTCAAGAACTTGCCTGACTATAGCAAATCAAGACCCTGTGTGCGTATTATCGCTAGTGAATATGAAAACATAGGGTGCGCTTTGTGTTTTTTTGCGTTATGCACGTGCTAGTGTGCTTGCAACCTACAAGTGCATGCCTGACCTGTGGGACGTTCTGCGGGAACGTACGTGGTCAACAATGGCAGTATTGGCAGTGAATAGCCCAACCTGTGGAGTGTTTTGAAAACGCATTTGTGATGAAAAATGGCTATACAGTGAGCAACTTGCCTAGAACCTGTGGGGCGTTCTGCGGGAGCGCACGTGGTTACAATGGCTATGTTGTGATTTAAGCAATCTGTGGGGTGTTCTTTAGGGACACACGTGGTTGACTTTTTTCTTATAACCTTCAAGGGAAGTTCTGTGGGAACTTACATGGTTATAATTATGGTACAATGTTTGTTGCCTTTACAGCATGGACTGTTTTCTCCAGACACTGTAATAAATTCATTAGAGCAATTCATCTGAAATGAATGGAAAAAACAAAACATGTTTCTCCGGAGTTCATAGAAAATCTTCAAACTAAAGTTGTATTATGCAGATTCTAGTTAGTAAATGAAATGATTGAAGAACAGGTACCTCTGGAAAGACATAAGATGATCAGATTCACAAAATGCTAGCTGTGGATTCTCAACTGGAGAAATCAGGAAAAGATTAACCAAAATAGATAACCCAGGTACCTATCTAATACTTACTAAAAAGCTTAACAAAATATTATGTTATTTAATAAGCATAGAGAAGATAAAGACAACATCAGGGCGTCATCACCCTGCCTTGTATTGAGTCAGACTTTCAAATGTGTAGATACTCCGGAGCATAAAATGTTACAAAGTTGAGTGATACTTTAAGGTATGATATATATGTATACATACAGAGGGACTTATTTTCCCTGCTAGTAACAGTCATAAAGACATCAAGCGTTTTCTGCCTCATTCTGAGTCAGAAACATACTTGTTCGGTGAAGACCCAATACTTCCCAATAAAGCAGCTTTTAACTGGTGGAGCCAACCTCACTCCAAAAATGAACAAAAAAGGGGGGGGGGGGGGAGGCCTCGTCTGAGACACCAGTGGTAGAGAGAACATGAGAAGACCGGAGGATTCATCTGCGCTGAAAAATATACCCACAGGTGGGTATTTTAAAAATTAATTTATGTGATTGAAAACTAATCATCACTACTATTTGTGGTTATTATTTTTAATAAGATTGTAACTATACAACTTTATTTCATACTAAACCACACCAAAGTTACTCTTCATTGAAAGAAAAACTCCAAAGAAGAACATTTGAAATGAAAAGTCTACCGCACAATAAGCAATACTAAACAGAAAAATGACTTTCTGATAGAGGCAGTTTTTTTTAAACAGGCTTATTGCCTGGTCAATATTTATACATATAAAACATTATATACCTACCTACTGTTCAAGGGAAATGGCAACAATTAATTGTTTTATGTTTTTTGGGTTAATATACCTATATGATCAAAATTTACAAGAAATGTGGAAGATACATGCTAAATAGAGAGGATATAATATATCAGTTTGTTTATTCAGAATTTCTGCTAAGAAATAATTCAGTTAACTGTAGATAAACAAGGAAAAACAAGATTCATAACTAACAAACTAAATAAGTCTTATAAGTTTGTAAAGAAAAATCATGTCAAGTCAGCTATAGTCAAATTCCACGTTCAGATGAATGGAAATTTTACATCCACTTGCTGACACCTATTGAATATCTTGTCTTTTATTAAGTTAATAATTAGAATTAATTATTATGGAATAGATACTACCATGAATACTGCATGTTTAAACAAGACCTTGAATGGTAGTTCATAAACACAGTCAGAGTAAAGAATATTTTAAAGTTAGAACATTTATTTTATTTTTGACTGGCCTGTTGGTCTAGTGGTTAGTGACCCTGACTGCTATGCTAGAGGTTGTGGGTTTGATTCCCACCCAGGATAATGTTTTTTGTGATTAGGACAATCATTTGTTCTGTGTTGGGGTATAATTTATCCCTAATATGTATTTATTTAGAAAAATATATGTATTTTTATCAGCTGTTTAGTACCCATAACGCAAACTCTGCATAGTTTGTAACTAAGTGGCGTTGTGTGAAAGTTGTGGAATATTTATTTATTTACAAATGCCTTTTTCCACAAGGTAATTTCCAAGAGGTTATGGGTTATGGAGGCATGTAAGCAATGGACTGAGAATGAAGCTAAGCTTCAAATTATTATTTTTTTATATTCAATTGCGGCCTACTTAGTCTGTAATGCCTTGCCAGACACCCAACAGATAGTGAAATCCGATAGAGAATGGATTATATGACTACAATATCATACAATTGATTGGGAGGAGTTCAATATCCTACCTATCTATATACCATTACTAAAAATAATTGGCAGTGGTGGGATGAAAACCAAAGGGTTTTTTGTTTTTGGTTTCTACATGACTACATTGTAATTAATAGCTTTTTGAATCTAGAAGAGAAGTAAACATTACAAAATGACTAAAAAGTAATACAAATTGTCAAAAGATATTTACTTGGCATAGACATATTTATTTGGCGAAACACTAATTAATTTGTGTACTTCCCAGATCAACACAAAAGTTCCAAAGTACATGCTTTCTTTTTTGCATTGGTCTCAATCATAAGAATTAAGCTTTATGATCTCTCTCTGCTCTCTTTGTACTCAAAACTATAAAAAGGATAATAAAAGACGAAGCACGAGGTACTGTTTGTACTTCATCTGCTGATCACTCAAACCATGGTTCTCGATATTTCAGAGATTGTTGATACAGGTCCCTGAGACATTTTAACCCTTTAATTATCTCCTTGGCACTATCATTCTAGATTGTTACATGTCCTTCACAGGAAATTGAAATAAGCGCCAAGCATAGGTATATAACAGACCGAAAAGTAGTTCATATTGGACCGTAAAGTTAGTTGTACAAAATAAAATGATTTTATTTTGATTTATTTATTTTTAAAAGTATAGAATACTCTTGATTATCCACCTTAATAACTTTAAAATAATAACTTAAAGAGTTATATGGGCTGTTTACAATACGCTGATTTATTACTTTTAATATAAGTGATCTCTTACAAACAACCGTTGAAGAATATTGTCATTTGGAGTGTGAACAAGCAATTGAAAATTCATTATGTTAACTGTAAATTGTAGCAGTACCAAGCCTACCATAACTCATGCTGTTAAATATCATAATGAGACTCCAGGAAGGAGTTTTTTCCTATGAAAGTTTAGTTTATATTTGATCTGCTCTAGCCTTGATAAAATAGGACCACATAAGAGGATAAATGAAAAGATTATTTAAAGGCTTCATAATAAGACCTCTTAAACCTAGATATACTTGGGATGTTTTTCATGTTTACTTAACTATATTTTAAATAATTACATGCAACAAGGTGATTTATACTTGGTTACCAAGATGGTTTTTTGAGTCTACTCACGATAGCTACAGGTCAAAGGATGATAACAATGTCCATTATAAATATAGAGTGATCCAATTAGATACAGGTAATCATAATTGAAATCCATAAGCATAATAATTATCAAGATTAATAAGTTAGAAACTGTAAGTAGGTAATAACCCAATATCCAAACTTTATTTTATTTTACAAAAAAAAAAAAAAAAAAAACAGCTAATACAATTGATATGATGATGCAATAACAATAAATTAGGAGATGGATAATTACAAGTTTTTCTGTTTTTTGTTAACTGCTTTACAAAACATTGTAACAAAAACACTGAATTGTAAGCTCCAGTATCAGCCGTTGGACTACCAGAGCTATGGAAGAGAGAGTGAACTTAATATTAGCGCGTTTTTTCAACATTCATTACATTCATCACTTATGTAAGAACTTCACCCGGTAAGGGGGTTTTTTAATATCGAGTTTTTTATAAGTTATCCAGGTGAACTGAAGGGTTAACCATTCCTTCCTAAATTTCCAAATGGACATATTAAGAATAGACATGTTCTATTTTAGTTATGACGATTATGATTCTATTTAAATTGTAATTCGATGTTGTGTTTTTTATTTTGATACTTTTGAAAGATTTGAAATAACTTATTGTTATTTTTAATTCTTTATTAATTATTGATTGCTTTTACAACTTGTCTTTAAACATCTACAAGTAAACCTATCTCATTGAGAATGAAACAAAGACGAGTATAATTGAATAGTCAAACGAACTTACCTGTAAGTGAAGTTCGACGGTAATTATACGAAGTCTTTGTTTCATTCGAAAATGAGAAGAGTCCCACCCGACCCGAACAATACATGCCATTTAAATACAATTTTGAGCATGGACCCCACGTTGTAAAACCAATCATTTGCTGTGAACTTAATGAAGATATTTGACAGACAACTGACAGGTGCACGTTACACGGGAGCAGGCGTTCAGTTTTATGCTGTGAAATATGTAACCTGAGGAGACATAACTGAACCGTACTACAAGTAAACCTATCTCATTTTCGAATGAAACAAAGACTTCGTATAATTACCGTCGAACTTCACTTACAGGTAAGTTCGTTTGACTATTCAATTTTATTGTACCTATTTTTAATTTTGAATAAATATATTATATATTATTATTATTATTATTATAGCAGTGATAGCCAAGAAATTTGATCGGGCGGTATGTCGTTTAAGAACTTGATTTTGTTATCAAAGGTAACAATAATTCACTTACTGAGAAACTAGGTTTACAATAATTATGTTTCATGTAAATTCCTAAAGACGATCTACAGACAACCTTTGGATGGGCTTGATAATGAAGGAAAAAAGATAAGTAGTTTCTGGTGTACTATTGACATATAAATACTATACATAACTATTTGAATAAATACCTAACATAAGTATAAATATAAGAAAATGTAATTCATAAATACTCATTTTGATTACAGATTTTGCAAAGTAACAAACTGTTATTTAAGACGTGTTAGGACAGAGATAATGATTTTTAAGCATATTTTAAATGAAGATATTGTTCGAGCATAGTGTTCGCTTACTAATTACATCGATACCTAATCCTTACTAAGGCTTATACAGCACAAAATAATATCAATAACATTTCAAGGTCATGAAAAGCTCGCAATAATCTATATCTATATCTATATCTATACTTATAATAAATCTGTAGAAGTAAAATTTCTGTACATTGAAAATATCAAAAAAATAAATAGCAGGGGGTGTTACTAGACCGATAGCGAACCCAAAAATATGATTAAAAAAATTTTTGTCTGTCTGTCTGTCTGTCTGTCTGTCTGTCTGTATGTTCAGGTATCACGCAAAAACTACCGGTTCGATTACGATGAAACTTGGTATACTTATTCTTTAATATCCTGGGCACAACACTGGGTACTTTTTATCCCGGAAAAGTATATACAATAAAAAACAAACTTAATTTTGCGGTTCGACCCTTAGACCCGACTACTGTACCAACCGCAAATAATAAGTTTGTCGTAGGTTACGTCACCCGCAGTGGAGTTCACCAAGGGGCGCTGCACACAGCTAAGATATTATAATATTTTATCTTAAGATACAATATCGCTCGCCATACAGTTCAATGGACTATCACACACTACGAAGATAATTATGTACATTGAATATATTATATTCAAAATTAATATTGGAGGATGATTGGTGATCGATACTGATGCCAAAAATGCAATCAGTAAATGTTTTGTCTGTCTGTCTGTCTGTATGTGCACGCATAATTCAATAACTATTATAGGGATTGGGATTGACTTGGTACGGTTGTAATCAATACGCCTGGGTAGGTTGATCTTAGTCTCAGTTGTTTTACACATGGTCAGTTGTACGGCGCTCTTTCCCGGGTCAGTAGTTCCAGAAATCTTTATGCATACTGTAGCGTAAAAAAAAAAAAAAATTGTCTACACATTCTCTAACGTTTAATTTTGATCTAAAAATATACAAAAATTAAAAAATGTACAAAGTAAAAAATTGGCGATGTAAAAAAATATGTTTTTCAGTAAAAAGTTGCGAAATGATGAGGATTATTTTGAAACGAATAAAATTTGAATTTGCAAAATAAAGCCTAAAGGTGAGAAGTGGTTGCAACCGCTATCCGGCCCTAGGCGCGATTAAATTGTATCCGTGCTTAAATTCATAAAATATAAAAAAAACAACGGTTCATTCCGCGACCTTTCGGCACGAATAGCAGATATTATAAAAATAATAATAAAAAAACTATTGATTAGGTACTTTGCTATTGCTACAATTTATAAATGAAGATACGACCAAAATGTTGAGAAAACTTGACGTGGAGCGATGACACGACGTCCTTCAGGGTCTTCGCTCGTAAAATACGGAGTCACCCGCTTGCATGCACACGCTTCACGAACTCAGTCGGAATTAAGTCGCGGCGTAGAAATTACTCGGAACACCAGTCCGCTGATAAAAAGGTATTCCTTGAACCGATTCTGAGCGAATCTATGGTGAGAAAATAAAAGGAAATGAACACCATAATACTCAAAACAGAACCTTCCAAGCAGCTAAAATTTAAAATGTTTTAAATACATACCGGTTCTTAGTTAAAAACAGACAACTTGCACAGATTGCAGACAGTAAACAATATTGATTAGATTTATAATTTAGTTATTTCTTCATTAAAACAGAATATGCTTCTTCTCAGAGAAAATGACGCCAATTGACCAGAAAAATTTTCTCTGTCATCCAATGGAATGTTCATGCTTCCAAGTTTGAACCGAAATAAGAAAAAATTAGAAATGAGTTCGACTTACACAAAAAGGAAATAGTTTTTATTCAGCCGAATCAATTCAGCAGCGTGATAATGCTGCAATACCCCCTTTCTAAGAAAAAAAAAAGGACGAAAGTACGAGTGAGAAACAAGATAAAGCTGGAACAGGCAAAGACAACTGCAGGAATCATTTCTGAATCAAACGATATCGAAATGCAACAGATACTGAATAAACACGATGGCTACCACATCTAAACGTTATCCGAGCGAACTCGCGATATCTCAATTACATCTATGGAGAATATGAAAGAAAATAACGAACTCATAAATCTAAATATAAATTATTCAAATAAAGTCAAATACTAACCTACCACATCTTAACATCTATGAAGAACAACAAGGGAACTACATCTAAGAAAAGCTAGCCTAACTTAACATAAGACTTAACTATTACCTAACGACAATAAGAAAAAAAAAACCGGGGATCCCAAAAAATAAATAACGTCAACACGTAAAGTCCAACCTTAGTTATAGAAACGAAATACAAGTTGGACAAAAAACAAAAAAAACTAAGTTTGAGAAAGAAAACTTAAGTCAATTAAGTCAAAGAAGAATTCAAGACAAAGAACTCAAATCAAAAGAACTCAAATCAAAAAAACTCAAATCAAAATTCAAATTCAAATTTAATGTTGAATGACAGGCCATTTGTGTTAAACTAAAAGAAATAAAATAACCTGAGTACACAGGTTGACACAACACAGAAATAAATAGATGTCATTACTAACAGATAATTTATGAAGTTTTAAACATAATCAAAAACCTATGCAAAGAAATATTCCCAGTAACCAAAGAGGAAAGAGGTTTAGAAAGCAAATGTTAATGTATAAAATGTAACAAAAAAATTCAATTCAATTTATTTTAAGATATCTTTGATATGATATTGTCCAGAGTGGACTGAATCACAATCCTGTAGCAAATAGGTGGTCCTAGAAATGACTCTTACCACACGGCACTTAATAAAACGTGGAGCAAGCTTCCCAGAGAAAAAATCATTTCCAGAAGACTTAGAAAAGTTCCTTCTCCATACAGTATCACCAATATTCAGAGTGATAGCTGATCGATTAGAATTATATGCACGAGAGTTACGGAGGAAAGCTAAAGAAAGATTATCAGCAACCTTTGCATAAACTTCGCTGAGAGAAGATAAGTTAGAAGCATGACGAGCCCGACTGTCTGCCAAATTAGAGCTTCGAGTCTGACTATATACACGACTGCTATCCATAAGGACCTCTCTACCAAACATAAGAAAGTTAGGCGTAAAGCCAGTAGCTAGATTAACACAAGAATTGAGGTAAAGCTTAACTTTAGGTAACATTTTAGCCCAACTTCTTTGGTTTTCACCAACCAAAATACCTAAACATGTAATAACACTTTGGTTGTATCGCTCAACCGTATTTGCTTGGGGTGTATAATATGGCGTAAAAGTAGGTGATTGAATATGGAAAGATCTGAGAAAATTAAGGAATTGATTACTACGAAAAACTGTAGCGTTGTCGCAAAGAATAGTACGCGGAACCCCAAAATTAAAGAAAATTTCAGACTCTAACGCTTTTATAACAGAAAGAGCGTCAATCCTTTTCAGAGAAACTAGCCAAACATACTTGGAAAAAACATCTACCATAGAAAGGATATATTTATAACCATAATAAGCACAGGGCAACGGACCAATTATATCGATAGAAATCATCTGTAAGGGCAAGGAAACCTCTTTAGGGTAGCACATCTGACCGCGAGGTTGCGTGTTCGAAATTTTATAGGCTTTACAAACCTCACATTGACTTAACGTCGAAGTAACGTCACGGAACATATTTGGCCAGTAGAACAACTCCCTAAGCTTTAGATACGTTTTAGTAACACCGGGATGTATCGAAGGAAAACTATTGTGAATTTCCCAAATAGCGTCTGGAACCTTTTCAGCTGGTAACACTACGTGCCATGGTTCAGAAGTTAGAGGACTAGTAACAGGCATGCGTCTCATAAGGATACCGTTATTAATAGCGTATGCTGGGAACATTTGTGGCGTGTCTCGAGCACCTATATATACCTTCTTATACCAACGGTCATTAGTATGTTCAGGACCCTGGTCAAACGACACAGGATTTTCATACTCCTTAATAACTTGTTGAAGACAAGACTCTTGATCCGGCGATAGGATGTTACGAGGATGAATATAACGAACCTCACTAACAGAAGAAACTTGAGGGGAAGAGTGCTGAGCAGAAGGGATAAACAAATTACCATCAATATTTTTATCAAAAGCCTGACTAAAAATAGACGTCAAACCGAATTTATTCCAAAATTCGATACCTAAAATAACAGAAGATGACATCGAACTTGCCACTAAAAACTCATGAATAAAAGTTGTACCGTTAAATTTAACTGGAAGATATACAGAACCAAGAATATCAATCGGTGAATTATTAGCCGATATAACACGGGGACAAGCGTCTTTTAATGTCAAAGAAATACCAAGTTGCTGAATAAAATTATCGCTAACAAGCGAAATCTGAGCACCAGAGTCAAGCAATGCTTTAACAACTCTACCACATAATAATACCTCAATAAACGGTCGGTTATCAAATGAATCTGAAGTAAACACTGGGGATACTGTAGGAAAAGAAGCGTACCGCCAGTGGTCTATGCATTTTTTTGGATTACATTTCGGACATTCTCTAGTAATAAATCCAGGAGTGCGACACTTAAAACAAATCATGCCTGTAATCTCTGGGCAAAAGCGGTGAGAATGACCAACTTTGTTACATTTTAAGCAAAGCTGAGACTGACTACAACTAGGACAAATCCGAGGCTTACTAGTTGTTGGTTGATGGGAAGTTTTGTTCGGCCTGGGTTTTGGTGAGTTAACAGCCTGAGAAGTCGACTGGTCGCCATCACAATCGAGACTGGCTACCGCCTTTGGAGGTTTTAGAAAGGACTCGAAATGAGTAACGGCTTCGATTAAATTATTAATGTCATGAAATTTTTGGATGGACAAGCAAGGAGTGTACTTTGGCAACATGTTGTGAGTGATGATCTGCAACAACTCCGATTCTTCAATAGGCTTGGTCAGTTTAGCATTTAAGTAAGAAACCTCGATAATGAATTCTCTTATTAGCTGTTCCGGTCTCTGCTTGAGGTTACGGACCTCCTGGTTTATCTTAAATTCAAAATCGGTCGTACCGAATGTCTTAAAAAAGGCTTCTTTGATCTCAAAGAAAGAAAGACCCGGACGACGGATTAACCTATAATATTGAAGTGCGACACCTGACAAGACTTCATGGAATCGCTTAATTAAGTAACAATCAGATAAATTATCGGCCTCCCTGCACTCTTCTAGACTCATGAAAAATTCACGTACGCAGGTCTTTCCATCGAAACCAATCTTCCATTTAGTAAGAGAGAACTGCCTGGTAAATTGTAGGCATTCATCAGAGCTTATTGGAGAAGGAACGACACTTTGTGAGGAAGCGCGAGAAGCTCTTGGCGGAATAGGAGGTGGTGGTGGTCGCGAAATGATGGGACTACCACGACATGGAGTCTCACCAATAGGGAACCGCTCTTCTGACATGATGTAACTAGTATAAACCTAATAACGAATGAAAGAACAGACAAAAGTCGATTGAATCCTAGCGAAAAAATAGGCACGGCATGTACAGCTGGACAAAAACAATCCAGGAACCAGCAGTCAGCGAACGCCAAGCTAGTAAACAAAGATATAGGCTAAATAACCGTTCATACTAAGCTTACCTTGAAAACCGAAGCCTAAAAATTCATACGTCACCAAATATACCCTACGGGTTCTAACTACCGCTAGCTAGGGTTATCAAGTAAAAATCAGGAAACCTATCGTTATATTTGCTGCGATAAGTGGACAAAATAAAAGACGGTTATGTGTTATATAGTTCACAAAATTATTTTTCATTAAAGAAACATTACATTTCATGAATAAAATAATATTTCAAGGAAAATAACAGCTTCACAGACTGATCTGTAGTGGTGGTATAAATCCTAGAATACCTTTCTTGAATGGAAAAATATCCGCGTCCTGAAACAAATAGGCTTAAGAATGATTAGCTCCCAGAGGGAGTGACCATCCTCAATGAGACAAAAAAAAAAAAAATTATGTGGAAACATTCAAATTTCAAAGTTATTAGGTAAAAACACTTACTTTAGTTCGGGCGCCAAATTTGTAGCGTAAAAAAAAAAAAAAATTGTCTACACATTCTCTAACGTTTAATTTTGATCTAAAAATATACAAAAATTAAAAAATGTACAAAGTAAAAAATTGGCGATGTAAAAAAATATGTTTTTCAGTAAAAAGTTGCGAAATGATGAGGATTATTTTGAAACGAATAAAATTTGAATTTGCAAAATAAAGCCTAAAGGTGAGAAGTGGTTGCAACCGCTATCCGGCCCTAGGCGCGATTAAATTGTATCCGTGCTTAAATTCATAAAATATAAAAAAAACAACGGTTCATTCCGCGACCTTTCGGCACGAATAGCAGATATTATAAAAATAATAATAAAAAAACTATTGATTAGGTACTTTGCTATTGCTACAATTTATAAATGAAGATACGACCAAAATGTTGAGAAAACTTGACGTGGAGCGATGACACGACGTCCTTCAGGGTCTTCGCTCGTAAAATACGGAGTCACCCGCTTGCATGCACACGCTTCACGAACTCAGTCGGAATTAAGTCGCGGCGTAGAAATTACTCGGAACACCAGTCCGCTGATAAAAAGGTATTCCTTGAACCGATTCTGAGCGAATCTATGGTGAGAAAATAAAAGGAAATGAACACCATAATACTCAAAACAGAACCTTCCAAGCAGCTAAAATTTAAAATGTTTTAAATACATACCGGTTCTTAGTTAAAAACAGACAACTTGCACAGATTGCAGACAGTAAACAATATTGATTAGATTTATAATTTAGTTATTTCTTCATTAAAACAGAATATGCTTCTTCTCAGAGAAAATGACGCCAATTGACCAGAAAAATTTTCTCTGTCATCCAATGGAATGTTCATGCTTCCAAGTTTGAACCGAAATAAGAAAAAATTAGAAATGAGTTCGACTTACACAAAAAGGAAATAGTTTTTATTCAGCCGAATCAATTCAGCAGCGTGATAATGCTGCAATACATACTGGAAGGATCAACTTTGAAAGTAGTCTATCTGGAAGTATTAAGCTAAAATTATTACGTTTATATATCAACGCACAGCCCAAACCGCTGGTATTAGAGACATGAAACTTGAAGGGGACTTCTTAGTTAAGAATAAGTATCCACTAAAACACGATTTTTGGAAATTCAACCCTTAATGGGAAAACATAGGAGGCGGAAGTTCGACATCCACGCGGGCGAAGCCGCGGGCAAAAGCTAGTTACCTAATATAATCTGAAAACTGGTTTCAGTTACATGTATCAGTAATATGATTTATAAGGAACCGTCCCATGTGAGATTGTTAATCTTAACCGACATTTGGTTGAAGTCCCTCTAGTCCCTCTATTTGATATTATTTATTAAAGATTTATTCTCAGGGGTATATACTATTCAATGAAATGTAAGGAAATAGATGTGTTTATTAGAAGAGATTTAAACCATTTGTAGGTGTTTTAAGTAAAAATGGAAGAATTAATACAACTACATGCCGAAATAACAATCAGAAATCGATGTGGCTTTTTAAACCTTATCAGTTTTATAAAACGTTACACACGCACGCACACCAAGCGCTGTTGTGAACTTTTCGCAGCAAGTAAGCAGTTTTTTTTCCAGTAAGTTATGACAACAAATTAAAACTTATACTTATTTTTACTTTTTAGTTTAAACTACTCTTATTTCGAATTTTTCCTGTCCATGATGCGGAACCCTCCGTGTTCAAGCTGGACTCGCACTTGGTATTTTTTTTCGTTTCGTTAGCTTGTAATCAAAAAGTAGTGAAGAAACAAAATTAAAATTGACGCAATGCTTTACTTCATTACTTTATTGTCAATGACAGCTTTCTTAGATTTAATGACCGGATTTTTTCTATCAATACTAAATTCAAAAGCATTCAGATTATTAAAGCAAATAACGAGGGAAGCCCTATCACGAAATACGAAAATTTTCTTCATGAAAATGCTAATTACTATTCCCCCAATTTATTTGAAATTGTGTCCTTCATAAACTCAATTACAATGCTCAACCCTTTATTGTCCTAAAACAGTAATAACAGCGGTCTAACTAAATAATACCGTTTGGACATTAATTTCATAAAATATTGTTTTCAAATTGCTGTTCAAACTGTAGCTAAATTAAACAAAAGCCTGTATTTGTTTGTGTTACGTGAATAATAGAGTTAATGACTTACTTACCTAAATTTTACAGAAAGGGAAAAAAACAAAAGAGTTTGTTTGTGAGCTTATAATAATGTTTGTGAATGCACCCACGACACAGGCGTAATTCCTAGTGAGGGGAAATGTTTAAAAAAGCGTGAACAGCAAAACTCTGACAGGTAATGTTTTGAGTGAGTCATGAAGGACATAAAGTGTATAGAAGTAACCAACATTTGTGTACGATGGTAACTATTTGAAGAAAATAGTTCTTTATTTCTGTTATTTTTATGCCGTCACCGCATTTTATTGTTTTCTTAACTTTGTGTGACCAGAGGGCTGGCTTACTCTTTGGGCAATAGTTATCAATTATTCTAAATATCAAAACCAAGTCATTAATCAAATTAGGCTAAGCAGCAGCACTTCTTGAACGTCAAAGTTACAAAGCACAGTCCCCCAAAAAACCCGCCCTCTGCCATTTTTGCTGGAAAGAAGAAGTGGCGGAACAAACTCCTCAGCAACAACTTGACGAAAGAATAAGTTTGCTCCCTGGCAGCATTGCCATTGACGGTGGCAATGCTGCCAGTCTTATGGGCACGTTTCCAGATAACTACGATGAGGATGAGTACTTTGACGCTACGCTACTACTATGTGTTCTGGTTTCATTATAAATTCAACCTTTTTTTGCTTTATATTTAGATTATATTTGTAAGATAAGTCTAAGTCTAAGTAAGATAAGTCTAAGTTAGTAATACATATAAGTATTTTAGAATTTTCAAGTATGTAATAAATAGATACATACAGACATAACATCACGCATGTTATCTCCGACGGGTAAGGCAGAACTGTACTAGTAGTAAGTTCAGCCACATGTCGCCAGTTATGTTTAAGTCCCATGTAAAAGGGGGCGAGCCTATTACCATCAATCGGGTACAGCTAGACTACGGGTTGATACTTAGGATTTCCTGATAGAAACATTAAATAACACTTTGCCCGACCCGGGCATCGAACCCGGGACCTCATGCTCAGCAGTAGCGCTTGCTAGCACGAGACCAACGAGGCAGTAAATAAATAGATATAGTACACAAGTTTAAATAGTTATTCCCAAAAGTCTACACTTCATTAACTCTCATTAGCATGAATGATAATTTATTAGGAGCCAACGTCAAATATAGTAATGGCATATTAATTATGAATGAAAATAGTTTCTCAAAGTTTAACCAGCCGTTAATTATAATTAAATAGACCGGAGTTAGTGGTAATACGGTTAATTAAAGTTGGTTAACAGTTTGTTCTGGTGATTGTTTAAAGTTAAAATTGTGTTTTAAACACAGTTATACATTTAAAAGAAAATGACATACGGCGCGGGGGACATCCCGGATCCTAGGCCGCCAATGTTTAAATTTTCGTCAGTTTTGCCTAATTTGCAAAGTTTTCTTAATATTATTTTTACTTTAAACTGTATCAAATTGTGATTTGATATATATTTGACTGGCCTGACGGTCTACTGGTTTGTGGCCCTGACTGCTATGCCGGAGGTCAAAGTCAAATGTTCTTTGTTTGGTATTGTTCGTTAGCACATAGATCTCCTCGAGTTCCGAGTTGAGCTCACGATTACTGACAAATGCTTGCACTGACCGATCGGTTCCCCTCATATCTGTCTTTACTCAAAAGACCATCTCAGACAATAATCTGCATGGACCATACATGATTTGACCATTTTACATGATTTTAAGTATGTTTAACAGCTGTTTGACTGCCCATAACACAAGCTCTTAGCTTAGCTTGGGATAATATAGCGTTTTGTGAAAAGTTGTGGATTTTTTTTTGTTTTAATAATAGTCATCTAAATCTTTAATAGTTAATAATTAGGGTAAAAGGGGCATCAACTTATATAACCACAGCAAGAGATCGCGGCATGGTTTTGGACTATCCAGCGTTGAAATTTATTCATCGGCTTTTTCGGATCAGAAGTCAAAGTAAAGTTTTTTTAATGACCCAATAAAATTGTTAATTACTTAACACACTGGTAGTGAAACTACCAGACCACCAGACTCAATAGAAATTTTATTGTTCGCGGCTCACCGGTGACCGGCGGCGTGGTTAACAAAGTCTTCTATACTAATAGATATTATAAAGAGGAAATTTTTGATTGTTTGTTTGTTTTGTTGGTTTGTTTTGAGCGCTGCTGTTTTTCTTTAAATATCATGGCATCGTGCTAGGATAGGGGCTTTTTTGACCTCACACAGGTCTTTATGTTATTTAATATGTTAGATTTAGTAATGAACTGTTAAATTCCTGTGCGTGTCCCAAATAAATATGTTTTCTTTCTTTACATTGAATAGGCTCCGAAACTACGGGACCGATTTGAAAAATTCTTTCACCATTAGGAAGCTACACTATCCTCGGTTGACATAGGCTACTTTTTATTCCTGTATTCCCACGGGAACGGAAATTTTGCGGGTGAAACCGTGTGACGTCTGCTAGTAATTAAAAAAAAGGGAAAATAAGCTAATCGTACTTTCTAAATCGTTTTTAAACCAAACTAGTCCCATCGAGTCAGACCGAACTGTTTGTAAACGTCAAAACGTCAGGATTGATGGCCAAAACCAAAGACAATTGATGACGTCACTGACTAGACAAACGACAGTGAGAAATGGCTCACAGTTTGTTCAAGTTCTGTCGTAGTTTGGTGATATTTTGACCAGGATTACATTTAGATGGTTTGCTGTTGTCAGGGTTATTTTAAGATCAAGAGCGTGTAGATAGAACAATTTGGATTTAGAGCCGGTCTGTCGACGGAGAGCGCCGTACTCTGCCTGAAACATACTGTCAAGAGTACCACACGGAGAGGAGGACGGTATACGCGTGTTTCCACTTATAAAGAAAGAAAGAAAAATATTTATTTGGGACAAGCACAGGAACTACAAAAATAATAATAACAAAAAGAATATAAAACTAAATACTAAAAGAGAAGACCTGTGCGAGGCCAAAAAGGCTCCTGTCTCAGCATGATGCTGCGATAAATGAAAAAACAAATACCGCAGCGCTGGTATTCTTATAGGACCCACTGTGATGTCACGGTCACACCTACGGACACAAAATACATTTACGCACAAAAGAAATAGTAAAAAAAAGAATAGATAAATATAATACTGACAAATAAAATAAACACTAAAGTCTATAGTATAAAAGTATAGTAAATAAAGTATGTAAACAAAATTATTAATAATTGGCTCTGCTGCACCGAAACGTTCCACTGTGTACACTGGACTTATCAAAAGCTTTTGATCTCGTGTCGTATGACGTGCTATGGGAGAAGCTGGGAAGCTCGGGTGTGCCGGTGGAATGTACCTCTCTTCTCAAGTAACTGGTACTCAAGTCAGTAAAACCAGGTGAGATGGGCTGGTACTTTGTCGGGCGAATATAAATTGAAATGTGGTGTGAGACAAGGTTCCTCCTGTCATTCTTAACGGTGCCGCCTTAAAAGTAGTTGATAGGTTTATATATTTGGGTCACTAATTAACTAGTGACCTTATGATGACGAGGACATAGAGAGGGAGCGCAGGGCTTTGGCGGTGAGAGGCAATATGCTCGCTCGCAGGTCCGCACGCTGTACCAATGATGTGAAAATTATCCTTTTTAAGGTTGTTTTACATTTTTTGGACTGTTTGATTTTGTTCTGGCGGCATCATTACAGCTTCTTCTATTTAAGACCATAAGCGCATAAGCATCTACTCAGTTTTATCACACCTGTAATCCCAGAAGGGTTTGGCAGAGGTATGCTCTGTAGAAAGTACACCCGAAATTCGTCAGTTATGTTTAAGTCCAAAATATTAGGGGATGAGTCTATTGCCATCAGTTGGGCATGAAACCAGACACTGTGTTGTTTCTAAGAAATTCCAGATGGACAAACATATCTATACATATAATAAAACAGTAACGACAGAAAAACTGTACATTGAGAATTTTCAAGAAAAAATAAGTGGGTTTTGTTAGAAAAACGTAACTTTTTTTTTTTTTTTTTTTTTAAATATTATAAACTAGTACTTGACTGCAATCCCACCTGATGGTAAGCAGTGATGCAATCGTTGATGGTGAGGCGCACTAGACTTTTTAGAATTTTTGTCTGTTTGTCTGTTTGTCTGTATGTATGGGCGGGGTGAACTCAAAAAGTACTGCATGGATTTACTTCAAATTTTGCATGAATATTACTAAGAGGTCGGGTCAACGCATAGGCTATATATTATCACGCTATCACCTACGGGGGAGGAGCAGTGAATCTTTATTCTTCTTACTCATTCTGTGGAAGCGTGTAATCAAAGGACGCATATTTAAATGTTGGTTTTGTGTAAGCTATGCTATTATCTAGCTTTACACTATAAAAACTTCGCCATTTAAGTAACTTTGGCAGAGAAACATAGTTTAATGAATGTTAGTAGTATAAACACAATTTGGAACCAGCGCCATCTATGAGAATGTATAAAAATCAAATCAAGTAACACATGAACACTTTTTGAAAATTAATTTAAATTTTGATCGTGTTGGTGAGGTTAGTAGTTAGTTATTCTTTAAATTCATAGATGGCATTGTGCATTTTTTTCATCTACATATAATAAAACAGTAACGAAAGAAAAACAGTACATTGAGAATTTTCAAGAAAAAATAAGTGGGTTTTGTTAGAAAAACGTAACTGGTGACAAAAAGTGACTTTTTGGAATTTTTGTCTGTTTGTCTGTTTGCTATCACCTACGGGGGAGGAGCAGTGAATCTTTATTCTTCTAACTCATTCTGTGGAAGCGTGTAATCAAAGGACGCATATTTAAATGTTGGTTTTGTGTAAGCTATGCTATTATCTAGCTTTACACCATAAAAACTTCGCCATTTAAGTAACTTTGGCAGAGAAACATAGTTTAATGAATGTTAGTAGTATAAAGACAATTTGGAATCAGCGCCATCTATGAGAATGTATAAAAATCAAATCAAGTAACACATGAACACTTTTTGAAAATTAATTTAAATTTTGATCGTGTTGGTGAGGTTAGTAGTTAGTTATTCTTTAAATTCATAGATGGCATTGTGCATTTTTTTCATAAAAGTTGTATCGTATAATTCGTTTTGACAAATTGAAGTTCCAACAAAACCCTCAAAATCTTGAGCAGAGTTCGGATCGTATCACATGGGATCGTATCAGTGTACGATTTTCAAAAGGAAGGCAGTTGAGGCCGTGGACAGAACCCTGCAGGGCATCTGCAGGAATGAATATTTGATGGGTAGTGTCACAGTTCTGCTTAGTGGCGATTTCAGGCAAACGCTTCCCGAGTTGACGCGGGGATCGAGGGCTGACGAGATGAATGCTTCGGTGAAACGATCTTCGTTGTGGTCACAAGTTCGTACGCTGCGCTTGACCATTTAATATAAGAGCTCGGCTCGGCGGCATTGCACGCGCTCAAGAATTCTCCGATGTCCTTCTAAGTCTTGGCAAAGGCACTCTACCAGAAGAGAGAAGTGGACAGGCGGTGCTTTCAGAGTCTCTCGGTAGAGTGGTATCCAGCTTCGAAGAACTCATTCGCTGTGTGTACGTGGACATCAGTCGTATAACGCACCAGCAGAATTCGTGTGAGAGGGCCATTTTGGCGCCCAAAAATGATCATGCTGCAGCAATTAACGAATGCATTCTCTCGGACATTGAGGGGAATGAAGTGGTCTATACGTCGATAAGCACTGTCGTCGAGCAAGATGACGCCACACATTATCCCGTGGAATTTTTGAACTTCCTGTCAGCAAGTTGACTTCCAGCGCATACCATCAAGCTGAATGAAGGTCGGCGTCCCGATTATGCTTTTTAGGAACAAATCTCCTCCAAAGTTGTGTAACGGGTGGTGTCTTAAAGTCATCTCTCTCCACAGACACCATTGAGGTGGAAATTATTACGGGTTGTGGCGTCGGCAAGGCAGTATTTATACAACGCATTCCCCTTATACTTCAGCTTCCCGATCCAGTTCGAGCGTGTACAGTTCCCCGTGAGTGTTTGCTTAGTGATGACAATCAATAAATCGCAGGAGCCGATACTCAGAGCAGCGGGTGTAGATCTCAGGACGAGTTGCTTCTCACACGGGCACCTGTACGTCGCTTGCTCCCGCGCCACCAGTCCTGACTATCTTTACATTTTGGCTCCTGGCAGTATAATTATCAACGTAGTTTATAGGGAAGTGTTATAAGGTATATACCTTTGAACGTATTTTTAACCGACTTAAAAAAAAGAGGAGGTTCTCAATTCGACGGTGTTTTTTTATGTGTGTTTGTTACGCGATTACTCCGCCATTTATGGACCGATTTTCAAAAATATTTTTTTTATTTGATAGGGTATACTACCAGGTTGGTCCCATTAGTATTAAACCTCAGATCTGATGATGGATTCTCGAGGAAATGAGGGAACTCCTCAAATAATATAGGAAAACATGTACCAATTTTTACATTTTTTTTTTGGTGACGAATCAAGCATTTACATTTAGCAAGTATCATTTTGTGAAGAAGACAGGCGATGGAACTCTTCAACGCATAACAACAAATTACTCGCAATAGCTACAGTCACATGTCTGTGCATGGTTTATGTATTTCCCATAACATTACACCTGTCTATTTTAAAAGGTTTAGAAAGAACTTCTTTTGCAATTGTTAACCGATTTCAATGATTCTTTCAAGTTTTGAAAGACTTTCTTTACATACAAAGAAACTAAAAATTGCAAAATAAAAAAAAAATTACAAAAAAACTCTCTTCATGTAACTTATATTTTAATGCTATTTTAAAAGTTGTTAACTTATAATGCTATAGCGACACTGGAATCTTAGGTAGGTATATTTGGTGCTGTAGAACCTTCACGCAGACGACGTCGCGGGCAGCAGCTAGTATTAAATATGTACACTTAAACTAACTACAAATAAAATAGTAAAAATCGGAACACTCAGGCGTCAAAGTATTCCTCCCCATCGCCGTCATCTGGAAACGTGCCCAGAAGACTGGCAGCATTGCCACGTTGGATGGCAATGCTAATTCTTTGGCCAAAGAATAAGCCAGCCCTCTGGTCACGCGAAGTGTCGACCAGTCGGCGAGAAATCTCCTTAAAAAGGCTGCGTGCACTCGGACCCCATGACCCGAGCGTTTCGACCCCAAACGGCTCAAAACCGTAACTTCCAATGAGGTTACAGTATTTGCGCCGCTTGAGGGCCTCAGCAGCTGCAGCAGCAGCGCCAACACAGCTCGCCGTACTTGGAATATGAGATGGCGCAAGGGTATCGACACAGGTTGCGTCCCACACCAAAGGCCTACCCATCTTCCAAGGCAACAACGTCATTCCATCTGGACAAACCCGATTACATATGCTTGAGAATCGAACCCAGGCCAGTAGCACGAACAATGAACACTAAAACCTCGGTGTTCTTAATCAATACCAACATAAAAGTAAAGTTACTTCATAATCAAGTACTGATTATTAAGTACTTTATTATTACTGTACGTGCACATCATGTTTCTTAAGTAACTTTATTCTTCGGTCAACACTAAAAGGATTTCTAAAATTTAACAAGAAAGTCTTTAAAAAAACTTCCAAAGCCTTTGATAATGCAAAATAACTAAGCTTTTATTCCGAGAAGTTCAAAAACAATCGGGCAGTTCCAAGAATGAAGCTAGTCATAATCACGGTAGCCACTGCTGTTCTCTGCATCACCTAAAGGTTGACTGGTAGAAAATGCCTATGGCATTAAGTCCGCCTCTGTACATTAGTGTGCTTGAAGTATTAAATAAATAAATACACATTCAATGTACATACATACATACATACATAAACTCACGCCTTTTTCCCTTGGGGGTAGGCAGAAACTACAGAGCGCCATATGCTACGATTCTTACATACTTCTTTTGCTTCGTTTACATTCATACATGTTGTCATACACACACGCCGGTTGCGAGTACTACGCACCTGACCTTTCTGAAGAACCTCACCAATAAAGTCTATGTATGTGCTTCTAGGGCGTCCCCTCCCGGCGTTCCCACATTTTTTTCCCACGTTTTCACATTCAATGTGAACATCAAAATATAATTAGTCCATCAGTTAGATTATAAAAGATAATACACAAGATTTCTTTCTTTTTCAAGTTGATGAAAATTTGCTTAGGCGTCACTAACTAGTATAAACTGTACTGGCTAGTGACATCATGCGACATTTTGACTCGATGTATCGCCGTTATTTTTTGATTACGTTAACAAAGAAAAAATATGTGTCGAATATTTTCTTGTAATCTAGGAAAAAAAAACTAAAAACTAATTTTGTCAAATAGCCCATTGTTAGTAGTGGTATGACTTTGTTGCTACGCCGTAGGAGTCGTAGCATCGCTACGAGATTACTACGACATTGCAGTCTCTCTCATGGAACATGCATCGGGCAATTATATAGACTGTTTGAGGAATGTGTAAAAATGATAAATAATAAATTAAAAAAAAAACTGCAAATTGTTTTATACAAACATACACGTCATACAACTAACACTTTTTAATTTAACTAATGTGGTCGTTGTTTCACTATCAGTCTACTATGAAAAGAAAGTTTGAAGGAAACTTAAAGGTCACAATTTCTTGTAAAGTCCAGTCATTTTTTGGTTAAATCATGTGAGAACCATAAAGGTAAGTCTGTGAGATGGTCTAATCAATACAATTATTACTTAAACAGTATTAGTTGCAACTCTAATATTAATTATGTAGTTACCAATAAAAGTACCACTCACTTATCTATTAATACTGCTTCGTTAGTCTAGTGGTCTGAAGGGCGACTGCTAACCGTGAGGTCCTGAGCTCGACTTTTGGTCACGTAAAAGTTTAATAAGTTAATTTCAATAGGAATTTAGCAGCCCGTAGACTTAGGACGTGCTTGATTGATGGCAATAGGCTCGCTTCCTATTGCATGGGAGTTATATTTAACTGGTGGAATGTAGCGGTTACTATGTGATAAACTTTTGGGGAATATTCCCCGCTGAGTATAATTTAAATTAATTAGTTTATTAATCATCTTAAATTAATTAGTAGTAGATTTCTGATGGAACACAATTAATTTACACTTAATTATGTTATATTTTGGTATATTATTTACATCTAATAAAAGACACTAATTATATTTACGCTCGAATACTTTTGATACAACGTTAATAACTTTATTAGATTCTCATCTTAACATAACTTAACATCACGCCTGTGATCCCCTGAAGGGCTAGGCAGAGATGTAATAGTAAATTCACATTTTGCCAGTTATGTTTAAGTCCCATGTATTTATTATTTATTTAATACTTTAAGCACACTCATGTACAGACGCCAGCACACCAAGTTACCCCAATGTGTCAAATTTTCCCAATTGAATATGAACCTTATTCTGTTCAACATAAAGTTGAAAAATGATCAAAGAAATTTGACACATTGGGGTAATTTGACGTGCTGGCGTCTGCACAAAGGCGGACAAAAAGGGGAAAACTTATTATACAATAACACCGATCCGGGGATCGAACCCGAGACCTCATGTTCAGCAGTAGCGCTTGTGGCCACTGAACTAACAATGCAATAAGTATTCTCATTTTCGACATAATTGCTGCTTCGAGTTCAACGTCACAACAGTTCAGACTTCCTAAGAAGCTAATCAATTCAGGTTTTACCCACAAGCGTACAGCTAAGCCTTAAAATATAATAATCCGGAGAAAAACTGACCTAAACCCTTCATAAAAATACTCTTCAAAGTCTAGACGAAACTAAACCAGTATAACTAAAAGACCGGCCAAGTGCGTGTCGGACTAGCGCAGGAAGGGTTCCGTGCCGCTCGTAGCAAAAACATGTTTATTGTGTGGAAGCCCCACTTTTATTTATTTTATTAATGTTATTGTTGGTAGCTCTTTATTATTATTATGAGTATTATGTAGGTTAGGTTAGGTTAGGTTTAACGGGCAGGTGTCCGCAACTCCACGACCAAGCGCGTATTTTGCGTACGGGTGAGAATATGCCCTAGTATTATGTATTTTAAAGTGTGCTAGCTAACACCTGGCAAAAAATCTTCCATATAAAAAGTTCCCATACTTACCCGTTCACCGGTTTAAGCGCTACGGTGCCACAGACAGACAGACAAACAGACACACACACACATAGCGGTGAAAACTTATAACACCCCTCTTTTTGGGTCGGGGGTTAATACTTAAATGAATTTGATTGATTAATAATTATAATTAATTGCACTGCATATATTCAAGTTCGTACTTATCAGTCAGACGTGTTACTGGGGAGTTGTTCCGCCACTTCTTCCCACCAAAAACACTAGGAAGTGGCAAAGGGCGGACTTTTTGCGAGACTGTCTAATGTAAAATGTGACATTCAAAAAGTGCTGATCGTCAGCCTAATTAGAATAAATGACTATTGATTTTGATTTATATTCTGTTTTTAGTTTTTATAGCGGCATCAGCAAATTACAGCTGCCTAACCATCGCGGTTCATGAGATACAGCCTGGTGACAGACAGATGGACGGTAGAGTTTTAAGTAATAGGGTTCTGTTTTTACTCTTTGGGTACGGAGCTCAAAAAAAGAAAAGCTGTTAAATGTAGTGAGTATTTTTTTTTCGATAAAAAAATGTAAAAGGAACGAGATACCTAAATTTGGTACCTTAAAGAATGAAAGCAACCATTTTTAGCCTCAAATGAATGTAGATGAAAATACGAAGGATAAATAAAAGCTCAGATCAAACAAAACGTGCCTTTGATAAAGCGAGATAGCCATATAAACGAGAAGGAGGGAAAAGGATATAAAATATACTGACTAAGTCTTGGGCAAAGCCGAAAAAGTCGTAAACCTTTCGGTGAATTAACGTCAGCAAATTCTAAGGATCTACGTTTATATATAATTTATTGCAGTATTCTTTGCTTAAAAGCTGACTTATGTTAGCTATAATAATATTAATACAAAGACACTAAATTTCTAAATTGTGTGTTTAGCCCAGAATTCAGCAAATCAGCAAGCATTCAAAATCACTGGTTGGGTTGATGGACAAAATCCATACCTACCAATTTTCGATTGGTATGGAATTTGTCTGAAATCTTTATTTTCATTTAACGTTTATTAATTAACCAGAACGGTGCAAGTTACTAGTATCCATTTACCTGTTAATACCGGCCTACCCGAGAGTTGTGACGGGAAAAAAATAGTCAACCTAACGTTTGCATATTCTATGGACTTCATACTTTCGATTGGTAAGGAATTTGTTTATTAACCAAACCGGTACATAATATTAAAAAAAAAGTATCCTAGACTAATTTTTTTTAGACAACCTGTATGTAACATATTTATTGACATATTAAAATAAAAAATAGGTTTCATCCATTAACCAGCTCGGTGAAGGTCGTTCTATAGCGGGATCCTATACTATGCCCACTCCCTAGAAAAAGACAGAGCGACTGTGCTGTCAATACCTGTCTTTTTTATATAGGTCTGTGGTTAAAGAAAGAAAGAGACAACTATTGGCCGCACGTTCGCTTTAACATCTATCTCACACTTTCTAAACAGTATTTACTTCAAAGTGGGAACACTCAGTCTATTCTCTATGTCTATGGCTAAAACTAAGGAGGTAACCCAATGTTTAAAATTGATTCTATACAGAACGAAGTTTGCCGGGGCAGTTAGTATAAAAGAAAATATTAAAATGATTCTTCTTCTCCTTAAAAACCAACCATTGCTAACCGACCTCAGAAAAAGGATGATTTTTTATGGATTTTACTCGATTACTCGAAAACGGCTGGACCGATTTCAAAACTTCTTTTAATTAAATTTTTTTTATATAACGCTAAAATGCTTTTAAGCACTTACGCTACTACGTTCTTATTTCTATAAATCGGAGGGCCTTAACAGGTGGGGAATTTTACTGCTGTTATTTGTATTTGTATTTATTTAGATCTCCAACAAAGATTACACCTTACACGCTAAAATGAACAAAGTATAAATAGGTACAATTCTATGTTATACTTTTATGACCCAATGGATGACCCCTTACATGGCAAACAACATTGCGATGGGCCCAGGCAGAGGTAGTGGAATGAGCAGGACCCCTTCGATAAGGATCTGGTTCCTAAAAACTCTGGGAAAGGAGAGAAGTGGAAAGAAAGTAGGTAGGTCTTTGACCTGCGGTAGAAATATTCAAGCTATTGGTGCGGCTGCCGCAGTTGCTGAAAACCTCAAACGGCGAAAATATAACAACCTTATTGGAAGTTATATATTTGAACCGTTTGGGGTTAAAACACTCGGGCCGTGGGGTCCGAATGCCCATGGCGTTTGGTCGACTCTTCACGTGACCAGAGGCCTGGCCTTTATTTCGGTCAGAGAATCAGCATTGCCATTCAACGTGGCAATGCGGCCAGTCTTCTGGGCACTTTTCCCATTGATAGCGATGCGGATGAGTTTTTTGATGCTCTATAATTGGGTTACTGTTTTTTTGTTTGTTTATTTTTAGGTATGTAGCTAGTCATAATAATAATATAAAAAATAAAGAATAAAAAAAATATGTTCCACAACTTTTTCACACAACGCCATCTAGTCCCAAGCTAAACTAAGAGCTTGTGTTATGGGTTCTAAACAGCTGATAAACATACTTATATATTTCCAAATACATAAATATTATATTATAGATAAATCGTGCTCATCACACAAACATTTTTCCTGATGAATATAGATTTATATGGCCTTAAATATAGTAATCAGCACGTTACGATTTTAGCTGTCAAATGACATGTACCTAAATATAATTTTACGGTAATAACACTAAATAGAAGTTATTATAGAAGTTATTAAATTAAAATGGGCAAAAGGTCGATTATGTCACTAAGTTTTCAAATTAAGTTAAATTGGACCTTTAATTTACCAGTGACAAAAAGCTTTGTTAAGTCTTCACTAACTTCATTATTTATGCAAAGGTTTACTAACAGTATCATTACATTTTTTTAATGTTTCTTGTCTGTTGATTATTATATTTTATGTACAGACGCCAGCACGTCAAGTTACCGCAATCTGTCAAAATTCTTTGCTATATTTTCAATTTTATTACAAACGGGTAGGGGTCCATATTTAATTGGGGAATTTCGAAAGTTTGCTGCTTCTATACGTCCTCTACGGCAAAAACTTTTGTCTTGTTTTTTTTATTTTATAATAAAAGGTAATACAAATTCATGAAAAAAGTATTACGGTTCATTCATGAATCTGATATCTATATAGCATCAAAGTAACGAGCAAAACTTGTTTAATTACTCTTGTAACATACAGGTATCTGGTATATGCATGATAATCCTCAGAGGAATAAAAATGTATTTTTAACATCACAAAAACGTGTGAGCCTGTCAAAACAACACGAACGATGAGTTTTGTGAAAAAGGTTCTGACAGTTCTGTTGCGCTTTGTTTTAACCGCGATCCGTTTTCGTTTACTATAGAGGTACCTACTCGTTTGCTCGCCTGTCAGAAACTGATGTTAATCATTTAAAAGGTTTTCGGAGTGTATAAATAACGCAGTATTGTGTTAATGGCTTAAAGGTATTATTCTAAACTTGTATTTTTTTAAATGGTATAAACTAGTGCTTGAATACGATCCCACCTGATGGTAAGCAGTGATGCAATCATTAATGGTGAAGCGTAATTCTTTATTTAGACCCTATTTACCGGATGGTTAGCAGTGATGCAATCAATAATGGTGAAGCGTACTAGTTTATTTAGATCCTATTTACTCCAGCCTTGAAGACACCTAAATTTTAATCTGACGGAAAGCACCTGTGAAACGGTGGATAGATAAATTGTGTGACAGTTGATATAGCTGGGGAGTAAATATTAAGGTGACCTCTAATTAATAGTAAGGGTCCCGTGACTCCCGGCGCAGATGTGAGATGGGGTGATTTTAGTCAGTAAGAGTCTGACAGATCCATCCTTCCAAGGGCAGACGACATTTATCGAGAATTTTCTTGAGACTAAAGTAGCAAACACAGAGAACTCTTATGATGATGTTCGAATATGTGGGACACGTAAAATACATAGACAACATTCACTAACAATATATCTACATTAATCCGTATGAAAACGATAACAAACAAGGCCTGTTCCCATCTAAATTCAAATCCGCCTCCTACCAGATATAAATACGCATCAGTCGACCAATCGGAATTGATTGTTTTACACAATCTAATATTGGTAAAGCGTATAGATATGTAAAACTCTTTCTTCGCAACCTACATACTTAACTTCTTTTTTTGGCGCGTGTAATTTTTCATCCAGACACTCCTTTGAAAAGCTCACTTTATCTTTAGCAGAAGTGATAGCCTAGTGGCGTGACCGGCGGATTGCCAAATCAAAGAATCAAATTATTATCTTTCTCCTAACACGTCTTAATATAACAGTTCGATACTCTGTAAATTAATAGTATTTATGTATTGTATTTTTTTTATATTTTTGTTTTGTTTTCTTATTTATACTTATTTTATACCTCTTTTGAGATAGTCATATATGTTATTTATTTATGGAAATAGTACACCACAAACTGCCTACTCATCTTTTCTCCTCCTCCATCAAGTCCATTCAAAGGTTGTCTGTAAGAGATTGCTTTTAGCGATAAGGCCGCCCATTGTAACACCTTATGTACCCCTTAAAGTTATTATTTGTAAGTTTTTATGGTGTAGGTACAATAAAGAGTATTCTATTTTATTCTATTCATAGGTCTCGAGTTCGGACCCAAGGCACGCACCTCTGTCTTTTTGAATTCATGTGCTTATTGAATAATTAACACTTGCTTCACAAACGGTAAACGAAAACTTCGTGAGGAAACCGGTACCGTCTGAAAGATATTTCTCGAAGGCATGCGATAATAAGTCAGCGGCCCGTAGGCAGCATTAAAACTCTGACACCTGGTTAGTCACTAACCACACGATAAGAAAAAGATCTGATAAGATTATTTCTGGCATCAAATCTTTTATCTTCTTTGTTATGATACATCTATGCCAACCACAATAAAAACCTTCGCTCATCGCATAACCGTCTTCTCCTGTGTCCCACTCACCGTACTGACTTTGTTCTGTGGAACGCTCTCCCCCAGGAATTCAGGATGGCAACCTTTAAGGTTAAGGTTCGCGAGCATATTCGTAAGAAATTGGCAGTAGTATCTTCACAGCGCTAATGTTTTCCTCTTCTTTCTATCTCTTTCTTCTTTCTTTCTTTCTTTTGTAATATTTTTTCTTTTATTTTCATTTTTAATTGCACCTATCACTGCTTTTCTATGCATCACCTAAAGGTTGACTGGTAGAAAATGCCATTAAGTCCGCCTCTGTATATTAGTGTGCTTGAAGTATTAAATAAAAAAATAAATAAAAATCTCTTAAGATCACGCCTGTAATACATGCTGAAGGGTAAGGCATGCTTAAGTCCCATGATATATAGGGGCAAGCCTACTGCTTTATATTGCCTATTGCGAGATTTAGACAAAACTAAGATATTAGAATAGTATCGAATGTCGCGAAAGAATAGAGGTAAGGCGAAGACTAAGTAGCTTACCTCTCATGCACGAGGTTGTGGTTCAAAAAGCAATGTCACTTTTACAATTTAAATATATTTATGTACATTTAAGTTTATCTTACATATCATTGACATCTGTGAAGGCAAAACGTCCCAAACGTGGACCTATAACTAGTTAGTATAAATTAGAAATGGCCAATCCGTATTGAGCAAGCGTAGTGATCAATGCTCGACCCTTCTCTGTATGAGAAGAGGCCTTTGCTTTGCAGTGAGACAGTAACAAAAGGCTTGATTTTTATATTCAATGCGACACAGCTTATACTCTGTAAATAGTTTTAAAATATCGTAAGCAATTCCCAAGCAATCTCCTTACGATCGGATGGCAATGGCGGGTGCGAAGTCTAATTGAATCCCAGTGGAAATATATGGTTCGCTTGCTTTTACGAGCAGGATCTTATTCTGTGTCATATGCAAAATATCTTATCGCAAGAGTAATAATGTGGTATATTAATGACGCATAGAAAACTGTGTGTTGAAATCGTTTGTATTCAAGTTCGATATTTTTGCACTCTAATAAAATGTAATCTGTTTGTCAATAGATACAATAGATACTTACTTATGAAATCACTTGTCCTGACTGAGTATACCTATACAATTACCGACATCAAAAACTATTAAGTATGGAATGTTGAATTATGGAGTATAAGTTTTTTGCAACTTCAACTTTAAGGGTCAGTAAGTCAAAGTTTTTTTTTACGGCATAAGTGTAACAATTAGTGTTCGTATTTGGTACAATAAAAGTACATTGTTCTCTGCTTTCCTTATTAAATTTGACTTATCTCAAAATTGTTTTTTAGTAGATCTAGGAGTTGAGATGAATAGAAGAAAAAATATCGTTAGTATAAACTTTACTCAAACATTTAAAGTAATCCCTTTCACGTCAAGAACAGATATTTCTAAGTCTGAGTACTACACGCAGACATCGCTGTTTACCCAACTAAGTGTATCATTATGTAAATTCCAGTTACGATTTGCAAACTTTGAATTAAATTACTGAAGTGTGTTAATACTTTGCAAGATGCCAACATAAATGGAGTGCTAACAATGCCAAAATACCGATGACGTGATATACCCCAGTTACGCGAGACTAGTTAAGTAATATACTATCCTGGCTATGCCCATGCTAAAGCTGTTTACACGATGCTAGAATTTTAAGATGTTGCATAGCAATCACATAAAGGTCGTAAAACATAACCGGCCACTTGAAGCTATTACACGAGCCAGGTGTGGGGTGATATTAGGCCAAAAATGAAAACTCATGCAGTTTTATTTATTTATTTATCAACATACATTTACCATTACAGCTAACTAATGCGGTAAATAGGCCTTAATTAATTCATAGCTTAAATTCCGACTGATTCATAAGTTAAAACACTAGACTAGCCTATTACAACTAAAGTTAGTGTAATTCCTATTAGCCTACTAGCGAAAACATATCAAAAGCTATGTATATGTATACATGAGACCAAAGTAACTATTACGATAGCTAACTGGCGCTATTTTGCTATCGTGGCCTGATACAATGTCTACACACTTTTAGTGTATAACATGTTCTTTGTTTTGACCAAAACTAAGACAAGGTTTACTTTTGTTTTGTCGGAAAAAGAGCTGCAAAATAAATCAGTGTTTTTTTAATAACCGATTAAATGGAAAACAATACATGACTTTAATTCCTAAAATAATAAATCTGACTACTCAGGTTTACCATACCATGAAATAGTATAAACATTACTCGTGGAGAGGGCGGTGCGGTGACCTTCCCGAGCAATATATGTTCAGTCTCTGTGCGCTCACTACTCTGTGACCGACCAAGCATCGTGCTAATACGCTTAAGTAAATTGTGTGAAAACTGTTACTGTTATTAGTCTGTGCACACACGAGGGAACGGTTATGTTATTGTATACAAATCTAAGTGAAAGTAAAGCGATTTTCGAGTTGTTTGTTAAGGAGTTGTCAAACGAAGTTATATTTCGTGTTTTTTGATTATTGTGAAGGAAATGTAGCCAAGAAGATTATGATGAGTACGTAATATTGTAGGGGGACATTCTGCAATTACGTTCCTTAGGGCGCATACAAATTTGCCACCAGGTGACGCGCGGCGGCAACCGCTAGGTTCGAGCATCATAGTATTGTACAGACGCCAGCACATCAAGTTACCCCAATGTGTTTTGACACATAGTTGAAAAACGATCAAAGAAATTTGTTTCTTTGATCGTTTTTCAACTTTATGTCAACCAGTTTAAGGTTCATATTCAATTGAGAAAATTTGACACATTGGGGTAACTTGATGTGCTGGCGTCTGTACATTTAGTTTCAACCTCATCGATAAATTGTTCAAGCTGATTTTCCTTCATGTCTGAATAAAAACACGTACGCATCATCACATTCATCACTAGTCGATTGATGAACCGATGCGTGGCGGCAGCGCGGCTGCAGCGCTGTAGTCGCACGTTTTTTATTTATATGGATTAACCAACACCGCGACGGTAGCGCTGCAGCCGCGCTGCCACCGCGTGGCACCTGGCGGCTAATTTGAAGGCGCCCTTACGTGTAAATAGGAAGAATCTTACATCGGCAGGTCACTCTGGTTTGGAGCTTTATATCTATGTTATATGTTGGGGTCGGTCTGTCGTATTTCCAGAAAGAAAATCTAAACACAGATAATTATAACAGTAGGTACATTAGCAGTAACTTTATAACTTTAAGTTAAGTAGAATTAACGAACACTTCTCGCCATCCCACTGTAAAGTTTGGCGAGTAAAAAATAGGTTCTTGATTATTTGTAATAAATAAAAAATATGAAAACGCACGTGTATTCGAGAAATGAACCCTAATTTATATGGGGGTCAAAAATCACCAAAATATTTCTTATATAAATAGTTAAGAGCCCCTAGTGGAATACCCGTAAGATAGGTTTCCTAACAGAAGGCATGGTAATAAGACCCTTTTTCTACGTTTCTTTTGATATGAATTCGTTTTTGTTTTTTGCTCAAACGAAGAGTAGGTACAAATTTTGTCTGGACTCTCACACACGTATTTGAGAGACACAACTCTCCGCCTAGATGTATATTTGATGTCTAGTTATGTTAACTAGCTATAAAGTAGGGTTTGTTGTTTTCTATCGGTTTTCCTTGAGGAACGGGCAGTTTTATATTTTTACATACGAAATGGAGCAGTTCTGTATATTTAGATATCGTAGTACGTCTCGTATGAACGTTTTGAAACAACCCGGTCATTAGTACTAACACAAAATTAATAACTGGCGTGGTACTTTGCCACGTTCCGACACATCTACGCAGTCGTAATACAAGCTAGACTCGTGGCGATTAGAATGCTATTTATTTATTTATTTTATTCTTTTCACAATTTGTAAGCTTAGGTAACTACACAGTACAAATAATGTAAGTCGCCAGTTACAGTCACAATACCTACCTGCTAGTTAATACTGTATTACAGTAAGTTATTATTTCCAATTCCTGTGACTCTTATAGTAATACACAAAAACTTAAAGCTTTATAGGCTTCTTTGGAAAGGAATAATAAATAATAGAGCAACGGAATTGCTATATGTACTTACAAACTAATTTGGCTTCCCGTGAGTGTGAGTATATGTGTGTGTTTTGTCATTGCACGAACTCATTTTACTCACCATAATGATATCTTCGTTTTGCCAGTTATGTTTTAGTGCCAAGTAATAGAGGCCTATTGCCATCAACTGTGGTTGATGGCAATAGGCCAAAATTGCAAAAGAGCGCAATCAGTACAATTTGCAGCTTTGAAAGTGTGCAGTTCAGAAAGGTCAGGTGCCTACGCACCTGACCTTTTTGAACTGCACACTTTGCGAGTAGGTACTACTACCTACTCGCAACCGGCGTGTGTGTATGACGTGTTTGAATGTAAACGAGTATGTAAGAATCGTAGCATAAGGCGCTCTGTAGTTTCTGACTACCCTCATGGGCACAAGGCGTAAGTTTAGGTATGTACGTATGAAATATGAATATGTATGTATGAAAGTGTGTTTTACTGGTAAAACAAGCAAACAAGAGTTTCATAGATTCCCTTTCGTATTCGCTTCTTATACCTAAAGCCATTTTAGCATCAAAGCACAAAGTTACTGCGCTAGGTCTAAGGAAAAAAATTAAACCGCAAAAAAGTTTCTAGAATTTTTCCTTTCGAATCGTCACTAACTGTGTACAGTCGAGTCGTTTATACATCATCAGTTCTAAAATTCTTTCCTTCATATATAGTCAGGACAAATCTGCACTGAGTAAGTCTACTGCGCAGTTACCAGATGGAAAATTGAAAAATCCTGTGAAATAGACTGATTTCCATTGAAAAATCCTGAGATTGTGTCGCAAAAGTTAATAACAACCCGAAACAATCTGTTTATTCACGCAAGATGATGATGGTGGTGGTGGTAATGGTGGTGATGGTGATAGGGATGTTAATTGTAACTTCTATCTAATTATTGAAAAATCGTTAAATTCTGAGATTTCCAAAATCCGGCCGCAATCCTAATACGAGCTTAAATATCCTGAGATTTATGGTAACCCTATAACTGCACATTACTAACGTGACACCTCTATTTTAACTGTGTCAGTTCTTTACATAGAATATACTACATTAAAAGAAAAATCCGGCCAAGAGCATGTCGGGCCACGCTCAGTGTAGGGTTCCGTAGAATATGTAAACGAAGTTAAAAAAAATGCATGCATATACGATTACAAAAAAATTTCGAATAGTCCAGAAATTATTTTGTACAACTTTTCGTCTTTTTTGTACAAAAACTGTTGTTTCCATCAAGTTCAAAATAATTTTCCTAGAAAGTCCTTATAAAGTTGTACTTTTCAGATATATTTCATATTTTCTAAACTTATGGTTCAAAAGTTAGAGGCGGGGGACACATTGTTTTTTACTTTTGAAGCGATTATTTCTAAAATTATTGACATTGTCAAAAAATGATTTCAGTAAACCCCTATTCATTTTTAAATACCTTTCCAACTATGTATCACACGTTAGGGTTCAAATTAAAAAAAAAATCACTTCCCACTTTACATATAGGGGGACTACCCTAATAAAACATTTTTTTCCAATTTTTATTTACCACTTTGTCGGCGTGATTGATACACATATTGGTACCAAATTTCAGCTTTCTAGTGCTAACGGTCACAGAGATTAAGCGAGGACGGACGGACGGACGGACGGACAAACAGACATGGCGAAACTATAAGGGTTCCTAGTTGACTACGGAACCCTAAAAAAGAAGACTTACTCTTTAGTATACACCATAAAATCTGACGAATAATAACTTAAAAAGCTACTTTGGGGTGTCCAATGGGAATTTAGTCGCTAAAAGCGTTCTTTTATATACGGTGTTAAGAAGAACTTGTTAAATAAGAAGAAAATATATCATTTAGTACTATTTGCATGTACGTTCGGGCTCAGTTCTGGTAAATAACTCTTAAGGCTATAATCACTTGCACCCGGCGTCCAAGCTCAGAGCTTGCCCGCTCATACGCTCGCTGAATACCTCAAAGCATTTCGTCAGCTAACTGATTCAACGCAAGTGGGGCCGATTGTACGTATACAACAACCAACTGTTAATATAATTATATTTTACGTGCCACCATAATATGTTTTGCAGAAGATATGATATGATGGCTCATACCGACTGGCAAAGCGTCCCATAGCCGTGCTGCTTAATCTCAGAACTATTAGCTACCTCGCCACCGGCGTGTTTGTATGACAACGTGTATGAATGTAAACGAAGCAAGCAAGTAGGTATGTCAGAATCGTAACAGATGGCGCTCTGCAGTTTCTGCCTACCCTCATGGGAAAAGACGTAAGTTTATGTACCTACGTCCCTATGTGTATGTATGTACTACCTTTGTAAATAAATAGCTCATGCAGTCATGCAGTAATATCAGTATGAGCCTGCCAGCAAATAGATACTGGGCTGTCTTGTCAAGATACTCAACGCCCCAAGGGGCATCTCCCTATCATTTCAGTATCTTCACACGCGATGCTAATGGAATTTTCAATAAACATCACTTCACGAATATTTTATTATGACAACCTATAATAAAACCTTATCATTTTACATCAACTAGAAGCATTAGATACCTCAAATATTCAAGGAATGCTAACAAATGGAACTACGTTTTATCACCTCGTTTGTTCGAACAATTTGTTTTTGCTAATTGAATGGCGAAGGACACATTGTTCTTAATTAAAACTTGATAGTGTTCTTAATGGAGATGTTCTTGATAGAATTGTATGAGTTCTCAATTCTTTATTGCGTGTTATGGCGCTGTGCAAATGTGGGGACGCTTTCGTGTCTTGTGTCGGATACAAACTACTAATGAATATTTCATTTCCATATTGCCGGTATTTATTTATTTATTTATTTATAGGTTAGCCAACGATTGTTTACACAAAACATTACAATAATGATATCAGGACCTAACTGGAGGGCGGTCAAAGAGAGTGCGGAATACTCCCTTCGCATAGTTATGAGCTGGCTCACGAAGAATCTTCTAACTTTGAACATTACGAAGACTCAATACGTCACTTTTTCCATCAGAAAATCTGACCATCCAACACCTGACTTTACTATTAAAGCCCATAACTGCTCATCCAGGGACACTTGCACATGCCAGGCAATTGCTCGCACTGAAAGCGTTAAATACCTGGGCGTACATATGGATAGTGGCCTGAGATGGGACAGGCATATAGCAGCAGTTACCGCTAGGGTAAGACGACTGATACACCTTTTTAAAACGCTTCGGAACTCTGCTACCTTTGACAAGTTAAAACTGGTTTACTTAGCCCTCTGTCAATCCATCATCCAGTATTGCATACCGGTTTGGGGAGGGGCCGCCAAAACTCTTCTAATCGGATTGGAGAGAGCACAAAGAGCTGTCCTAAAAGTAATAAGCAAAAAGCCTTTTAGATATCCCACCACAGAACTATACTCAGAATGTAAAGTGTTAACTGTAAGACAGCTTTTCGTGCTCAAATCCACGCTGAGAAAGCATAGTGATGTCCCCTTACCTGACCCAAGGAGACGCAAAAAAACTTTTGTTTGCCGTGGAGTCCCCTGTAAGACGTCTTTTGCTAGTAGACACTATAATGCAATAAGCTGTAAGTTGTACAATATTATAAACAAGGATCTGCAAATTACAGGACTAACTAAAAATAAAATTAAACCTCTAGTGGTGGAATGGCTTCTGCAACTAGACTACCACAAAACTGAGGATTTATTAAAATACAACAAGTAAACTTTTTCATACACGCATAAAACCACAGCTGCATACACACATACTAAACACACAGTACGTAGTGGTAATGAAACCGATCCCAAGATTTACATCGCAGGGCTGCGTATACCCACACACACGGACACTCACCCATACACACGGACACTCACCCATACATTCGGACACTCACCCATCCACATTCACCCATAATTATTACTGATAAATACATACATACATAGATACATGCACGCACACGCTACACCTACCGTAATATATAATGATATAATAATTAGGAATAATTATTTTGTAACCATATGCACCGTGCAGCGACAAATTTTCCACAATATTTCACCTTTGTCCTCAAGCACCAATCAATGTATATTGTATGTCATCACTATGACTGAACATTGTTTCCCAAAATACAAGCTCTAGCTTAGTTTGGGAATAAATATCAGTATGTATTGTACTATACATTTCAATTGTTACCCACTTTAGCCTGCAAAGTTGTGAATGTATCTGGTATCAATAAACAATTTTTATTTTTTATTTTTATTTATTTATACAGTTGGTAAATCTACATTTACAAGTGTAACAATCAATTATAGGCTAACACCGCATGCACAGTAGTCGGATTTAATATACCAAATAATACAAAACCTAATTGAAATAGATTATTTAGGTGAAATTAATCTTATAATTAGGTTAGATTTACAATAAACAGAAATTCTTAATACTCAACAATAAATACAATTAAATTAACAAAACTACTAATCAAGAAGAGTACAATTGAAAAATAAATTAATTAAATTATCAGGCAAAAATGAAGTCAGTAGAATGGAAACACATTAATAAAATCATTACATTTAAATAGAGAAAAGAAAACATATAAAGTGTATAACTAAAATTGGTAAATTATATATAAGAAAAAATATACATTAATTAAATTGAATTAATAAGATTAATTTATATTTATGATTAAATTATAACAAGAAAATAATTGGTTATTATTGTAAATAACGGATTAGAACTAAAAAATAAAAATACAATTTACAATTAATTAGGGACGATTCAAATTTAAGTACATGAATTATCTAAAATTACTTTAACAATTTTATTAATACTATCCTGGTTTATGTCCACTAGATCAGGTATGAAATCAGCCACTCCCAAACATTTGATGATCCTGAACATTTGGTGACGGTGTCCCGTGTCGTTAACAAAAATTGTCTACGTCTGCGCAACTCCTATACTGTATTTACAGTTGATGGGGAAAATTTTATCAGTTACAATTGCGTACCCTGTTAGGCACAGCATAGGTCAAGTAGGAGCGAGTGGGAAGAGCACTGGTGTGACAAATGTTATTATAAGTTAAATAATTAGTAAATTACACTATTTTATTAATACATTCTAAATCGCTTTAGTCCGTTGTAGTAAATCTGTTATTCTAATTACACCCTTCAAGTGTACCGTGTTTAGAATTTCATACTAAAAAGGGTGCCTAATTGCCGCTATTACTAATATTAAGCCAACATTGGGGTGCAGTCTGTGCAGCATGTCATGATCCATTCCGGTTTGCTGCCATCTTAATAATCACCTTATTACGTGCTTCTGTCTGCTTGGATACGGCTATCTATTTAAGAGTAATAAGAAAGTTAAGTTCCGTAATGGAAAGTCAATTCCTGTAGATAATTGAAAACGATCAAAAAATGGAAAATCAGACGTCGGTATTTTATTAGCGCAAATTGAGATAAGAACGTGAACGTTCTTACGCCGCATGTAACAAGTTGAAATTATCAAAAAACACGTTACATGGCAAATAAAAAGAAAGTGAACCTTAGATATTTATATTTCTATGAGGCACTATTTGTATGTCCTTGTCTTCTTCAGAAGCATCTTAAAATTTATTTTTTGAACTACTTACTTATTTACAGATTAATTATTTTTTCTTACTACTGTCATACGTAATTGACATTACAAAAAGTTCTCGGGCTAATCTGCGGCTCGCTTATAATGAAAAACGCAGTCAAACACAAAAAAAACAACCGACTTCTTAAAAAAAAACTAACAGGTGAAAAATAACTCCAGTTTCGGAAGTCTGTGGCTTTGGTGGTTTTGTTTTGTTCATTATTGGCCACCGACTTCCGAAACTGGAGTTATTTTTCACCTGTTAGTTTTTTTTTAAGAAGTCGGTTGTTTTTTTTGTAAAAAGTTTTTATTTTGTACTTTTTAGTTTCGTTTGTATGTAAAGAAAGTCTTTCAAAACTTGAAAGAATCATTGAAATTGGATAACAATTGCTAAAGAAGTTGTATCTCTAAACATTAATCTGTACATCTCTGCCGCCCCTTTTAAAATAGAATGGCGTAATGTTATGTTGTGGAAATACAAAAGCTCAGCATAGACATCTGACTATAGCAATCGCGAATAATTTGCTGTTATGCGTTGAAGAGTTCCGTTGCCTGTCTTCTTTATCAGATTTTTTTCTAAATGAAAATGCTTGATTTTTTACTAAAAATGTTGAAATCGGTGCATGTGTGCCTATATTTTTTGAGGAGTTTTCCTCGAAGATCCCTCATCAGGTATGAGTTTTGATACAAATAGGACCAATCTGTTAGTATACCCTATCAAACAAAAAAGAATTTTGAAAATCGGTCCATAAATGACGGAGTACTGAGGTGACAAACCCTATAAAAAATAATAAAAAAATATACAACCGAATTGAGAACCTCCTCCTTTTTTTGAAGTCGGTTAAAAAATTAGGAAAACACAGTCGTCACCGGTTCGTCCATAATTTTATGAATAAGAAACTTTTGGGTAATTCTTTGTATCTACTTCCGTACTTTTAAAAGCAAGTATTTCATCTCAATTTGTACTCAACGCCCACGACATGGTAAAGAACAGTTATATTCAATTTATCAAGTGTTTTGTTCTCATACAAGTTGAGAATTCGCTGTTACTTTTGCGAGCTTTCTTACGAAGTGTACTTGATGTATTTGTATATACTTACCTACGTTTATACGGATTAAAGTTTCGTGACAACATGAACAGATAAAGTAGAAAGTTTTGTATTTCAGAGCGCTAATTTGTTTAACGACTGAGGACATAATAGCGTGAATTATTTCTGAAACTCAGCACTTGAAATTTATGTGAGAAACTTACACAGATTGTGACAGTCACAAATCTTATACATATAAAAGTTTCCCACAACTTAGCCACATGAAGGAACATAATTTTAAATACGAATATATAGAAATATGATATCGAAAAAGAAGTGTCGACTACCTATGTTTTTTTCGCATGATAATCACTAATATAATCACATCACGCCTGTAATCCCAGACGGCTTAGGCACAAGTGCACAAGGCACAGCGAAATATGAGTGTACCTACCTGTAGTAGGTACACTCATATTTCGCCAGTTATTTTAACCCTAGAAAGATAATCATATTGTGGTCACGTTAAAGATAATCATGCGTAAAATTTACGCATGAGTTTTAATTAGCTATAATGTCAAGTGTCATTGTTTATTTGAATAAACCAAACGTAATTATTTATTTACATCCCTATGAAATAATTAAAACCCCTTGTAATGTTTTAAAATGAATTTAATTATATAAAAAAACAACAAAATCTTTGAACCTCTTCTATAAATTAACAAAAAAGGAATATTTTTTCTTTAGTTATAAATCATATTTTTTTTACTTAAATCATCAGTCTTATTTACTTAAAACTCAAACAACAAAACGAAATAACACGCAAAATTAGTTGAAAAACAATACAACTACCATTTTACTTCATCATCATCTGCCTTTTCCCAACTATGTTGGGGTCGGCTTCCAGTTTAACCGGATGCAGCTGAATACCAGTGTTTTACATGGAGCGACTGCCTGTCTGACCTCCACAACCCAGTAACTGGGTAACATGATACCCCTTGGTTAAACTGGTTGTCAGACTTTCTGGTTGTCTTTTCTTTTCTTTGGTTAACTACCATTTTACTTAACATCTTAAAAGTCACGTAAAAGATAATCATGCGTAATTTTGACTCATGGGGTCATATCTCAAAATCAGTAACACTAACCTCTGTGACTCGAGCGCCTCATGGAAGGTCCAAGCGACGAGTGAGATGTCCTATACGCATAGCAACGGAATCCCACTACTTATTTATTGAGTTATAGCAATATTACGAACAGGCATGCGTCAATTTTACCTAGACTATTTTTCTAGGGTAAAAGTCCCGTGTGATAGGGGGCGAGCCTATTGCCATCAATCTAGGATGGCTATCCACTTGTGATACAGTTTTATACTAGTACGATGGGATAGGGTGAATCAGTCTAAAGACAACCAAGCTGTTTGTTCACAATCTACGAGTACCGTTTCGCATTCTCCAGCTGTTAACCAGCCTAGATTTTATCGTTAAATTAAATGATTGACCTGTGTCTATTAAATTAAGTTATTCTGTATAGTTTCTTCTTCATGAATAAAGAAATATTATTATTATTAATTGAGCACACATTTAAGCGCACTACACACCCGCCGATCCGCCGACACAACCCAGCGGCTAATATTGAAAGAAGCATGTCAGCAACCTTCGCGTGTTGCCCGCCGACACGTCGGCGGCTTGCCGGCGGCTAGCGTACGCAAGCTCTCAGCTGCCCGGCGACACAATCACTAACTGCCAAATAAGGGTCCCCGCACACGGGCCACCGGCCACGACCACTAAACGACGCCACCGGCATATTTTCTGCAGTTTTCATACATTTTATATGGACTTGCCGCACACGGTTAACGCCGGTGGCCGCCACACGCTTCAAATCGTCGCCCCTCGCTTTTTGTGGCCCGCACCGGCCACTAAACGCCGACACAGATCGCCGCCACACGCCACTCGCGCGATTATCGTCCCTCTCTACCAACCAGTCGTCTCTCAGTCAACCTGTTCATAGAATTATTCATATCAGTGTTTCAATCTCATCCTGCGATTTGGGATTCAAAAAATGATAGTTACAGTAATCAATATCCATTATGATACTGCATGCATGAGTTAAAAAAAGTAGCAACCACCGACCGCAAGTGTCGACCACCGGCCACAAGTGGCTGTCGCGCGCGTCAGCTTCTTTTGCAGCCGCTTCTGGCTTCTCGTGGCTGCGTTTGTGGCTGTGACCGGTGGCCCGTGTGCGGCGACCCTAAGTTGTTGTAATGTCGAGCCGCCGACATGTCGCCGGCAAAGTTTTACGACTTGCAATGACTGAAGCCGCCAACCTAGCCCGCCGCAAAATGTTGCCAACATATGCCCTTTGGTACACACCAAAGGGCATATGTTGGCAACATTTAGAGCGCTTTAGACTCCGGACTACTACTGTAAAATTCCAGATGGTAAAACTCAATAACACTTTGCTCGACCCGGGGATCGAGCCCGGGACCTAATGATCAGCAGTAGCGCTTCTCATGTTTCTTTCTATAACTGAAAATTCACAATTTAAAATCTTGTAAGAAACAGATTTGTTTCTTATAACCACCCACTCTCTTCAAGACCCTTCGAAGCATCTGTAGAACTCATTAGACAACCTTTTGCCTTCATTGTTTCCCGTTAGCAGTGAAGTGGAGTTCAACAAAATACGTTTAAAATAATACTTTATAAAGTTCTTCAAAGTATATTTTCGTCTGAGCTTTCGTATTAGTAGGTAAGTGATTTGTTAAATAAGTTGTGAAGATTATTCAGAAACTTTTAATGTGATAAGTTTTTAGTTAAGTTGTTATTTTAAGAGATTCGTAGATTTTTGAATAGAACAGCTTATGATGATTTTATTAATATACGTCTGCCTAGCCTTTTCCCAACTATTTTGGGGTCATTTAACCGGTGACCTCTTTACCTGCCAAACTTCCACAACCCAGTAACTGGGTAACATGGTACCCCTTGGTTAAACTGGTTGTCAGACTTTTGAGTTTCTGACTACAAATAACGACTGTCAAAGATCTACAAATGACAGCCGGGACCAACGGCTTAACGTTCTTACAGAGGCACAGAGGAGTCTTTACATGTAATAAATGGTCACCCATCTATGGACCGACCTTGTCAAGCGTAGCTTAACCTTCGATCGACCCATGCGGCAATGCGGTGATCTGATTTCATATAACAATTCGTGTCACCATATTTGTCCCAGCTAAATCCGAAACTACATTTTGTATGCAATTCGCAAACTGTGTTTTTTGGACATATATAAGTTCTCACCTCGATTGTTAAACTCAATATATTCTTACTGTTAATTAAATGCCTTCCTATAATGAGTTCCTTTATTATTATTTTATAATGGATGACAGTAAAAGTTGACTTCTGACAATTAAGTGCGGTTGGATCAGATAGTTTACGTATATTGGGGGTTGCAGAAGTAGCCTTCTGTTGCACCTTCCAGGTACTTTATTAGAACTTCCATTATTTTTCTCTCTGATAACAACAAGCCCTCTCTGGTGCCAATAATGATGCATTAAATGTGACAAACGGCCCTCTTGACGTCTCAACCCTACCATTCCATTGGTTATCGAGTGCACTTCAGGGTTTTCGAGAGATCCCACTTTCCCACTCAATACGAAAGGGTTGGGTCATTATTGTTCGGTTACATAATTTATGCTTCTTTGGCAAAAGCTAGGTATATTTGGTACAGGATTATACGGTTTTGTAGAAGAACTAGCTGTTTTTTGCAGTTTATTTTGATTCTAAGGCACGCTGCTTGATGTTTTACAGTTTATCCAGCCTTAAGAATTGGTCTGAATATTAAATGTGTGAATTGTTTTATTTTCATTGAATACAATTAAATTAATGGCAGATACTAGGGTGGAGGTAATCTACTCTCCACGAGACGGCAGAATAAGTGTCTGTCGTCCTAGCGTTTTTCCACTAGCCAGGTCAGTCATAGCACTAAGTTAGCCGTCATTGCGACGGTATTGCCATCTCTTGGAACTCGTGCTGCAGTTCGTTTTAATTTATACAAATTAAAACGAATTAATGACCGACTCTGACATATTTATCTATAATAACAGTATAAAGAGGTAAAGCTTGTGATTGTTGGGGGTAATATCTGGATCTATACTGAAGCGAGTTGGAAAATTCTTTTACTTATAGAAAGTCAAATTATTTGTGAGCGTTGAGACCATATTTTATTTTCAAAATGAAGAAGCAGAGTGGTGGTGGGGCTGTTAAATTACGAAATGCACGCGAAAGAAGTAGCGTGCAAAGTGCTAATTATTACGAACTTGCAGACGTCCCGCAGTTTCACCCGCGTAGGTTCCGTTCCACGTGGGAACACAGGGAAAAAAGTAGCCTATGTTTTAATCCAGGGTGTCAACTAACCCCATACCAAATTTTATTAAAATCCATTCAGTAGTTTTTACGTGAAAGAGTAACAAACATCCATCCATCCATCCTCACAAACTTTCGCGTTTATAATATTTATTGGCATAAAAGTTTTTCTAATCTGACTTGTAGTCTGAGAGACTAGCGCTCTGCTTATCCTTTCAAGGACAATTCTGACGTACTCGTCCTTTTGTCACCTACGACTTTGGGGACCGCTGGTCAGCATCCCGTTTAATCAGTTGCAGCATTTTATGGTAAAAAATGTAAGTCGCTTACATTCGTCATGTCATATCAAAATATACAACACAATGACAATCACTAAAAGCAGAAACTAAATCCTTCGCCAGCAAGCAGAAAATTCCTGAAATTGAACTGAAATTGCGGAAATTGCAGCCTTCGTTGACTGCAAGAGGCAACAAAATATTGGCGCAACGTTTATGAACTAACAGCTTGCGTACACCTAATCCGTCATTGGTTCTGCGGTCGTAAGTTTTCGACAAAACTCGGCCAATCGTTCTGCTGGTCAATTCTGTTAAAAGTTACCCCTTGCAAACTTAAGTGAAGTGAACTGTCAATACCTAGTATTAGGATGTTATGACAGCTTAATTCACGTTTACTTCACTTACATTATCACGGAGTGATTTTAGCACAAAAAATCAATCAATCAATATCAATTTATTTTCTCTTCACAATCAACAAAGTGGTCTTAAAAATTATGCAAACTTAAAACTGTGAAACATTCCCACCTGTTAAAGAGACAGTTGCCTGAAGTATAATAATAGATACCAACAATATTCCGCGACTTCCACCCAACGTCATCTAGTCCCAAGCTAAGCAGAGCTTGTGCTATAGTTAGTTAAACTTAAATAACGAAAACAGCTGTTGGAGGCGGGGCATGCTTGAGCAAGATCACGCGAACGTGAGCGAGAGATGACGATAAACGAATACTAATATGACTGTCATGAATAACCTGTACAATATTTCCTTTAATTGGGTGACTTTTTGGGAGATAAACAAACGCTAATACTAAATAATAACTTTTCTGTTAATGAATAGTATTTGTTGATACTTTACAAATATAATGAGAAGACCGTCTAGAATAAGCCCTTTAGGCATTTGTACTAATTAAAAATTTGTGGTGTATATTTCTAAATACATACATATAATAGATAAATAACACCCAGACACATAACAAATGATCGTGATCGTAAATGGTGAGGAATAAAACCTGTAAACTAACAGGTTAGCAGGACACAAATTAGGCCAGATAGAAACACCATTAAGTTGAAAGTAACTCGCTATTTAAAACGTAGAAAACAGTTACCAGATATGGCTTCATGAACCCACCTAAGTAAACAAAAAAAAAAAAAATAGGACTTACTAGTTTTTAGGGCCTGGTTTCGTAATTTAGTTCTTATTTTTCTCAGTACTTTGTTTGGTTCGATCATCCGAGTTTGTGCGATGACGTACGAGCATACTTCGGCCATTGACGGATTAGATGTACGTGGTGCGTAAGACTCTAGAAATTGGCTCACATTTGGAACTTTATCCGATTATTGTACGTTAGGGAACAAAATGGTCTTTCTAAATCCAAACTTCGGCTTATGTAGGTACAGGATTTAGGATTATTGATTGAGAATTCCCTATGGATGTTGTCCAAAGTAGTCGGATTACGCTAAGAAGATCGGTAAAGCTGAAACTTTATAGTCTGCTATTAACAACATAATGTGATTATTCTCTGGGTCGTTAGTCAATGATGCGGTGTGTTTACCACAACCATGACATTATTGGAAAGTAGAATAGAATAGAATAGAATACTCTTTGTATTTGTCTGAATTAAGCAACATTTTTCAAAAACTTCTGTGCGGCATTGTGACAATATTATTTGAAACCACTTCACCAATCTTTTGATACCCGGGTGACATAGGCTACTTTTTATCTCTGCGTATTCCCACGGGAACGGGAACTAAGCGGGTGAAACCGCGTGACGTCTGCTTGTTGTTCAATAAATAAGCATCTAAAATTTTCTTATTTTTTTTTTTGGTAGGTAAGGAAAAATACATACGTTGAATAGCTGAGACGTTTGAATATAGTACACGTCATTAAAAAAGTAAATCAACAAATTATGCCCAGCCAGTACGATTAAGTTAGACTAAATCGTTTTTTCAACAGTATGGATTCCCACGACCTTCTCAAGCAGAACGTACTTTAATCCAAGTAAGGTACCAAATTCACATTACATTATGCAGTTACAAACCCGCAGATTCTCTAGAATGGTTGAAAATTTAGGTAAAAGCAAATGTTCGGATTACGTTGCGGCTTTTGCTTGCAGCATCTGTGGTTTCTCTCAGCACGTAACGTTAACCGAATTCTCGTAAAAAGAGATAATGCCTGCTTGAGCAGAGTTCTCGAAAATAAACTTAAGTGAGAATTGCTTACATAATCTCTGCCAATGGGTAAGCCGATTCTGAAGATATTTACCGTAAAACGAAGTTAGATTGATTAATATTGTGCGATACCGTTTAATTAAAAAATTATGTATTTTTACAATCGTAAAATAAAAAATTGGAAAGAAATAACATAGTGACGATAGGCTAAATGATAACTACGATTCTTTAATAAAATTGTATTACAAGGTTCCGGGGAAAGAAAAGTTATTGCCGTTAAATAAATGGCTATAGAAAATGAGACAACTTTGATGACTCCCAGTATTAAACATTGCTCTCAAAAGTCACCCTATCTAAAAATGCGTTTTAGACAGAAATTAAGGGTTTACTTTGCAATGAATTTTAGTCCACTTAGTGCTAGCTAAAGCATTGGCGAAAGATAGCTTAACAGCCAATGGGTAATGGAGGAACATTTGTACTTTGCGTAACTATCAAAGTTCCCCAAAAATTCAAAGTAACCTCGTTTTATCGGTATAAGAAATATACAGAAAAAACTGCATGTTCATCTGGTGAATATATCATCGTGTTTATATAGCAATCAGCTTTTTTATGTGATACATCTACAGGCTAGAGTAATTATATCTGATTCTTGGCATGGCATGGGTGATACTGTTATTGTGCAATGTAAACTCTTTAGTGAGTTCATGACACGAAATTGATAAAAGGATGTTATATATGAGGTTTAAGATCATTTATTCTCATAAGAATTACACTATTCACTTACATGATAATATTAATACTATATAAATAGAACAAAGGTTGGGGTATTACAAAAAGATTAGACGTCGATTTTATAAATGTTTTGAAGGTAGATTACAAATCATTGTGGGCAAAAAAGTTCGTTCGATACATGTAAACAAGTATCCGTGTTACACAGATACGCGGTAACTGGATGCGGCTCGGCACTATTGTAGGGAATGTACATTATGTACAATAAAATGTTTGAGTAGCCTTTTAAAAGTGGTTTTGGATGTAGATTCTTTGAGATCTCTTGGTAACTTATTAAATATTTTAGATCCTTCGTACACGATAGTTTTCCTTCCATAGTTAGTGCGGGTTGGGTGTACTTGTGAAAAGTCTTGTTCACGTCTCAGTTTCATTTTGTGTTTTTTTATGTTTTTTGTGAAGGTTATGTTTGTGTGTATATTGTTATTTAGTATTTTTCGAATCAGTATGCATGTGTTATATATATATGTTTGTGTTATACTCATTACTTTGATATATGTCAGTTTGGTCTTGTTGTGTCAAGTGAAAAAGATGTATTGAAATAAAATTAAATATTATTGATTGTACTCTCTTAAAAGACTTTCTGATTTTATCTATCTGACTGCAGAAGGGTTTTTATTCCACAAATAAGGTACCTGCATTAGATACAAGCCGTTGCGATGCATCGCCACGCTATAAATTTGATGGTAACGATTTTTTTTTTTTTTAATTTTCGTATTGAATGAAAATGAATATTTATGTAATAAACAGTCATTAGTTTATGGAACAAATTGGTACTTAACTCATTAGGCTCCGCGTGGACACCGGTGTCCGCAAACAATAGTAATTTAATTGTGTCTGGATTGCGGTAATTGACTAGTTAATGCTTTATCTTTTCATTATGCCATTTCTGATTCCTCTCGTAAGCATATAACTTTTAAAAAATAATTTCGATGTTTCACTTATATGCCAGACGTCGCGTGCCGGCTCACATTTTTATTTATTTATGTGTTGTATTTTTTTGTTTTATTGTTGTATTGTAACTGTGGATATTTTCTATAAGGATGACAATAAATGATATTTTCTATAAGGTTTTTTTAAGCACGTAGCTCTGACTTTTCGGATTAAAGTGCGGAGAAGCGTATGTAATATTTTGTTCAATACACACTGTTTTTAAATACTAATTCCTAGTGTTGAGTAAAAATGTTTGTTTCAATGTATCAACAAGTTCGATCGATCAACTGTTTATTTTGATATCAGTCACTATTTCCAGTTCCATGCACGAAAAAAAAACGATTTCTAGATAAAAAAATGTTTTAAAATAAAGCTATTGAAAGCTTTGCACTACTCGATCACAGAAACGGCGAACAGGCGAGAATGATCCAGAAAAATATTCATTTTGAACGATCAATCAATTTATCTTTAAAATGGATAATGGAATTCTACAAACAAGCGACAGAGATGGGCTTTATGGACCTTTCATTTAAAAAAAAGAACGTTACCCCATTAGAATAGAATAGAATGGAATACTCTTTATTGTACACCATAAAAACTTACAAACGATAATTTTAAGGGCTACAAACGGTGATACAATGGGCGGCCTTATCGCTCAAAGCGATCTCTTACTGACAACCTTTGGATGGACTTGATAGTGAAGGAGAAAAGATGAGTAGGCAGTGTGTGGTGTACTATTTACATAAATATATACCATACAAGACTATTTGAATAGACATATATAATTAGTATAATTTAGAAGAGAAAAGTAAATGAATACATAAATACAAATCATTTACAGAGTAACGAACAGTTAAAGTAAGACGTGTTAGGAGAGAGGTAATAATTTTTAAGTATATTTTTGAATGATTGTAATGTATTCCCCGTTTCCCATTCTAGGAAGTTCTCCTGAATCGTGGGTGCATTAACAAACATTTAAACTTAGTACATACACAGAGTCAAACCCGGAACAATGTCGTTATTTTTATACATAGTGGAAGAAGTATTGTCGTACATACAGATAACATGAGTTCTGAACTTCTGACATGCATGATTTTGGACCCCCCGGCATTGAAATTGAAAATAAAAGGTTTTCTAACTAAAAATAACAATTAAATTACAAATTTTAAAAACCTCTAACGCCAAAAAGTGAAGCTCACTCACAGAATTGATTAAATTCAGCTAAAGCATGGTAACATGGTAAGGAATTATGTTAGTAGTAAATACTAAAGAGCTATTTCAAGGACGTTAAAAACCTCAACGACTTAAATGTTAAAATAGTTTAAATTAAATTAAACCGTAAACAAGTATTAATAGAGTGTAAAACACTTTGGGGCGCGTAGCACACATGTATACATACAGTATTAGAGGGGACTTACCAATAACAAATAGGCTTTCCCGTTTCTGTGTAGATAAGCAAAACTAACATCTAACTAGAATAACTTTTAAAGTGCTCCTTTTCATAGTCAACTTTTCCTTGTAGCGATGGTTTGTTAGACTTTAGTTCTGACATCGTCTCATCATCGTCTACATTCATTATGATCGTTAAGTACATACATCCTTACGCGGATTTTTTATTGGGGTAGGCAGAAACTACAGAAAAATAGTTACATTATTATAATAATGTTAAATCTGAAATTAAAATGTTAATTGACTACTTATATAATTCAAGGTAGACTCTTTTTGTGTTTTTACAATTCTTAAACACCTTAACTATATTATATACGTACTTTAACCTAAAGCCTAGTCTGTTTTTAACCCATATCGTGCTGAGATAGCCTTTTTGGCATTGCACATCTTTTTGTTATTTAGTACCCATGTTAGATTATTTTTTGTTTTGAACTGTTCAATTCCTGTGCGTTTACTAATTAATTTTTTTTTCTTTCTTCCGTTATAGAAAGTTAACTAAACCTATAATAACCTAATGTTTCCTATTAAAAATAATTATTATTATTAAAATTAGAATTAAAGTATAACATATCTTAATAGATGCATTAACACTGACTCACCTAACAACTGCACCATCTAATACTTAAATGCATCTAATGCTTTATGGCCGTTTTCAGTAATAATGCACAAATCCTAAATGAAGATTGTGAAATAAAATACCTATCCTTGAATAAAAGCGCACCAATTTTGCACCGCACAGAACATGTCCATTCGAAGCGTGGCAACGCATCTTGGTAGGTATGTCTTTAATTAAATTTAAATTGTTGTAGCGTAGACGCCCAAATTCATCCGTCTTCGCGCGTCGCCGCATGTTTTCATATTTGCTTTTCACAAAATTATACTTTAAAAGAAAAAAAAATATTTATTTGACATCAGTCATTGAAACACACACCCACACACACTAAAATTTATAAAACATACAAAATATACAAGAGTACCTAGATTAGATACACATTATGTGTTGTGTGCCTCACGGCCGCGCCAAAAAGGTCCATTTCAGCATTCATGCCATACAGACATACACGACTGACCACATACACACACGACGACGACTCACATACGATGACTTTACATACATTGTTATGTTTACATAATAGAAATGCAGATGAAGTTAATGTAAAGTTTTAAAACGCGACTCTTGTCAGTGAGGGTTGAGCTTACGTGTCGCCATATGTTAGTAAAAACCGGCAAACTTACAAATTCTAAAATTAGTCTAAAGTATGCAAAGTTCAAACACCTCTACACAAAAAAAAAACTTACTAAATACCAGAATAATCGTCACACATTTAATTTCATTAAAACCACACTGTTACTCATACTGCCACCGATACTCGCTTCCTATTCGCCCACTCGATTTTAAATCGAGAATTGAATCGAATAACGTTTATTTACACAACCCGGTACACCGGGAACTTCAAAGCTGGTAAATATTGATGGCGACGTATGCGACGACAAACGTTCGAAATTAGTCGACCGAACCAATTAATATTGAATCTTTGTGGGAATGGTTTAGGAGAATATTTTCAATAATTTGGAGATTGTTTTTTTTTTGTCTGCAATCTTTTCTGCACATCAGAGGGCTGAAAAGATTTCTTCACATTCATGCTCAAAATTGCCTCACAATTTGCAGGTTTTAAAAAAAAAAATATTCCAATATTATAAAGAAGTATGATTTGATTGTTTCACTGCATTCATTTCATATAGGCTTCGAAACTACTGTACCGATTTAAAAAAATCGTTCACTGTTGGGAAGCTACACTCCTGGGTGACATAGGCTATACTTTGTATCCCTGTATTCCCACGGGAACGGAAAGAAGCGCGAAAACTGCGTGAAGTCTGCTAATAGTTTATATGGGTTTTATTGTTCAGTTGTCACTTGTCACATGTACTTGTAAGTACTCTGCACAGGTTAATGTTCTACTTTGTTCTGGGATAGCGTCTGTACATAAATTTATTGAATGACTATAAAAGTTAAAGGGGTCCTGGTGTCTCCTGCCTAGCTTAGGCATCTGTTTCGCACAATATATACCTCAATTATGTATAATTGTCGAATCTAACCAAAGATAATATAAAAAAAAATATGTAAATTGTTGTGGTGAGAAAAACAAAATTATTATTACTTAAGTTATTAAAGAATAATAGGAAAGAAAGGTGCGTAGTACTCGCAACCGGCGTGTGTGTATGACAACATGTATGAATGTAAACGAAGCAAAAGAATTATGTAAGAATCGTAGCTTATGGTGCTCTGTAGTTTCTGCCTACCCCCATGGGAAAAAGGCGTGAGTTTATGATGTATGTATGTATGTAAGAAAGAAAATACATTTATTGGCAATAGGTACCTACCTACGAACTATCTATTTCTTACCTACTTAAAAGTTGGTCCCACTATATCCCAATTAAAGAGAGAGAAAAAACAATTTATGGTCTGTCTGTATCGCACAGTCTCCAAATAAAGGCTGAAAAAATTTACTCTTTGTCTTCACGATATATTGGGTTTTACTTTTAACGCAGAAAATATCGTAGCTGTTTCAGTCCTGAAATCGGTTTACGCCCACGTATTATTCGCAGAAAGGAATGTTCTCGTTTAGCACTTTATTGGTATAATTTGATTTAGAAATATCGTTATGAATGGGATCGCCTAAATGCCGAATTTTTTTGTGACCCTTCCTTCGCATTTACTGGTAGTACTCTTTTAATTTGTGAGGAGGTTGGTCTAAAGAGGATTAAGCATTTATCGTCTGTGTTTATTATTATGTGGTTTTATTTCTCGGAACCCTTCGGTTCCGGACCTTTGGAAGGCGTACGAGGGGCCTATAGCCAACTCGCAGAGGCCCTTTGTCGTTTTTAATGCAGTGAGGCACCAATCGCAGATCTTCCCTGTATGCATTATGCAAATGCACCCAAGGAAAACCTACGACTAGTGCAGGACTATTGCAGACTAAAGCAACAAATGTATTGGGCTATAGGTTAGGGGTGGATAAGGTGAACTGGTTACCTAGTACTATGGAAGGACTATGGCCCCTGCCTCATCAATGCTTCATAAATTATACACGAATAAAATGACAGGGGGTGACTTGCACACTCAGTAATGGGCCCTCTGAAACGGCCGCTAGCACACAGTGACGTAGCGACTAGAGAGCAACATAACCTGAGGTGCTTGAGGAGTGGAGAGGCATTCCACGGCTATCAGGACAATCCCGGAAGTACGGTTATTATTATTATTTTGTATTCATTTCAAGAATCATTGTAAAAATCTCTGCTGAGCATTAGGTCCCGGGTTCGATCCCCGAGTCGGACAAAGTGTTATTGAGTTTTTCTATCTGGAATTTCTTAGTAACAGCCCGGAGTCTGGATAAGCCCGATTTATGGCAATACTTAAACATTACTGGCGAAATGTGGGTGTACTAGGTACACCTCTGCCTAGCCCTTCGGGGATTGCAGGCGTAATGTTATGTTATATATTAATTGGAGTCTTCTACTTCTTATCGTATGGTTAATAACTAACCTGGTGGCAGAGTTTAAATGCCGCCCATGGGACTCTGACATGAACACATGCCCTCAAGAAATGCCCGCCGTTGTCAAAAAATAAAGCAAAGTACACTTCTTTTGATTAATTGCATTGGGAACAAAATTGAATTATAATAAATGGTCCACAAATTGCCGACTAGTCTGTTCGTCTTGTGGTAAATTACTGTTATGCCGGTAGTCCTGGGTCAGATTCTCACCAAAGACAAATGATTGTGTGACGAGCATAATCATTTGTTCTGTTTCTGAGTGTTATTATTTTTTTTTAGTTATAATGTGTCTACTCTTGACCTCAATCCAATCTTGTCCTGCGGTCAGAGATGAGGTCGATGGTGGAACGAGCTTACCCAAAAGAAGCCTATTAACTCGCGACTTAAACAGATTGGGGTCATATGAACTCGGGAACACTGATGCAGGCAGGGAATTCCACTCCTTGGCTGTGCGCATAATGAAGGAACAGGCAAAGCGCTTCGTGCGAATGTGAGGAACATGTACAAGGAATGTGGTGTGGTATCTATAATATGTTGGTGTTTAGAAATATATTAGTATGTTTATCAGTTGTCTAGTACTCATAGCACAAGATTTGCTTAGTTTAGGACTAGATGGCGTTCTGTGAACGTTGTGGATTCACGTCTGTCATCGAAAAACATTCACATTTTACACCAACATTTGTTATTAAATGAAATCTCGTTAAAATCCTCACTTCTAACAAAATGGTTTAAATTTTCCAGAGACAATTGTGACAATTTATGTCTCCCTTTTGAAAAATGCATTAATAACGATGGCGGACCATTCGTCATTGTCAAAATTATTCGCACTTGAAATATTTTGTAGAAGACACCATTTTTTCCAATATGACGCCCCGAGCGGCAAAGATAAGTATGTACAGAGGCCAGCACATCAAGCTACATTAATGTGTCAATATTTATTTATTTAACACGACGCGCCGCCACCTCGGGTCCATGTACGTGGGGGGCGGCGGACGTCCCCGTGTCCTTCGCCCCTGGACCCATTCACGGGAGCTGGAAGAGGGCGTTGTCGCCCTCCGCCTGCGCCCGGTGCGTCTGCTGCGGGCCGGGTGAGTGGAAGTGATCTCCCTCTCCCTTTCCGCAGCCTCCTTCTGCGAGATGACCGTTTCGCATGCGGACACAACCGCGTCCCAGGACTCGACGCTGCCGACCATATTCTCGACCACGGCCGGCAGCGACAAGTCACTGCCTACTCCAGAGACCAAAGCACGGCGCGGCTCCTCCCAAGATACGCAATAGCCTGCACTAACTACATAAAAGAAGAAGACGGTGTCCGACATATAGATAAAATAAAACCCTTAGCTTCTTTACACCGGATATATAGTTTCCTAAGTTATTATCTGGTGAGCAGAGACCTCGTTAGAAGCTTGTTAGTATCGATAACTGTGGTTGGTTTGTTACGACCGGCTTGCTCAGTTTATTGGCAGACCTAGACTTGTCGTAGTTATGTCTACGTTGCTTTTGACATTTTACTGTGATGTTATTACGTACAAGTATTTTTAAGGGTCAATAAAGGACTTTCTAATATGACGGGGAAAGATATAGCTAGAGTAAGTGGTGGATAGTCCAATTCCACGTAACTACAATAGTTAAATACTGCGAATACATACCTTATACACAATTAGCGGAGGTGCGTATTCGCAGTATTTAAAAATTGTAGAACATACGCCGAGTTTGACTATATCTATCAGCTATATGGTATTCTGTACTCTAACTATACTCTATTTCCAAGTCAAATGCCATTTTATTAATTTGGGTACTCCCTTGACTAAGCCCGCGATAACAATATTTAACGTTTTAATTCTAGGAAAGCGGAGATAAGTTAGTTGAATGCGCCTATGAGGGTGATATAGCCTTTTTAACCAAACCCTCTATAAATAAAGAAGATAAAAAAACACACTTTTTTTCATCGACATTGTCACAAATATTGTTGTACAGTAATTTGGTTAGATAAAAAGGAGGTACCTACCAGGAAAGTCTTCCAGCAGTTTTGAAATACTTAATTCAATAGATTTTCAAGTGCTCTTTTCAAATTCCTACTTTGCCACCACATACAGACGCCAGCACACCAAGCTACATTAATGTGTCAATATTCTTTGATAGTTTTTCAACTTTATTGCTAAACAGAATAAGGTTCATGTTCGATTGGGAAAATTTGTCAGTTTAGGGTAGCTTGGTGTGCTGGCGTCTGTATGTGGTGGCAAAGTAGGAATTTGAAAAGAGCACTTGAAAATCTATTGAATTAAGTATTTCAAAACTGCTGGAAGACTTTCCTGGTAGGTACCTCCTTTTTATCTAACCAAATTACTGTACAACAATATTTGTGACAATGTCGATGAAAAAAAGTGTGTTTTTTTATCTTCTTTATTTATAGAGGGTTTGGTTAAAAAGGCTATATCACCCTCATAGGCGCATTCAACTAACTTATCTCCGCTTTCCTAGAATTAAAACGTTAAATATTGTTATCGCGGGCTTAGTCAAGGGAGTACCCAAATTAATAAAATGGCATTTGACTTGGAAATAGAGTATAGTTAGAGTACAGAATACCATATAGCTGATAGATATAGTCAAACTCGGCGTATGTTCTACAATTTTTAAATACTGCGAATACGCACCTCCGCTAATTGTGTATAAGGTATGTATTCGCAGTATTTAACTATTGTAGTTACGTGGAATTGGACTATCCACCACTTACTCTAGCTATATCTTTCCCCGTCATATTAGAAAGTCCTTTATTGACCCTTAAAAATACTTGTACGTAATAACATCACAGTAAAATGTCAAAAGCAACGTAGACATAACTACGACAAGTCTAGGTCTGCCAATAAACTGAGCAAGCCGGTCGTAACAAACCAACCACAGTTATCGATACTAACAAGCTTCTAACGAGGTCTCTGCTCACCAGATAATAACTTAGGAAACTATATATCCGGTGTAAAGAAGCTAAGGGTTTTATTTTATCTATATGTCGGACACCGTCTTCTTCTTTTATGTAGTTAGTGCAGGCTATTGCGTATCTTGGGAGGAGCCGCGCCGTGCTTTGGTCTCTGGAGTAGGCAGTGACTTGTCGCTGCCGGCCGTGGTCGAGAATATGGTCGGCAGCGTCGAGTCCTGGGACGCGGTTGTGTCCGCATGCGAAACGGTCATCTCGCAGAAGGAGGCTGCGGAAAGGGAGAGGGAGATCACTTCCACTCACCCGGCCCGCAGCAGACGCACCGGGCGCAGGCGGAGGGCGACAACGCCCTCTTCCAGCTCCCGTGAATGGGTCCAGGGGCGAAGGACACGGGGACGTCCGCCGCCCCCCACGTACATGGACCCGAGGTGGCGGCGCGTCGTGTTCACGCGCGCCCCTCTTAGATATCGCGAGGGGAGTCTAACACCTCACTCCCGTCGCTGACTTGGCGAGGCCCGCGGGGCCGGCACCAGTCGGGGGTCGCGGGAGTATCTTCTGTTCCCGTGACCCCCGGCGCAGGTGTGAGAAGGAACACGGGGTGGTTTTTAGTCAGTAAGGGTCTGACAGACCCCTCCGCCCTCCCCGGGGCGGGAGACATCCATGGGGATATTGACTGGCCTGTTGGTCTAGTAGTTAGTGACCCTGACTGCTATGCCGGAGGTCGTGGGTTCGATTCCCATCCAGGACAAATGTTTGTGTGATGAGCACGATCATTTGTTCTGTGTCTGGGTGTAATTTATCTATTATATGTATGTATTTAGAAATATATAAGTATGTTTATCAGCTGTTTAGTACCCATAACACAAGCTCTCAAGCTTAACTTGGGACTAAATGGCGTTGTGTGAAAAGTTGTGGAATATTTATTTATTTTATTTATTTATATTCCACCTTTTTGGGCTTTTGCGTATCTCCGTTGACATTTCATGGTGATGATCACTGGGCAGAGTATTTACAGATTAACTGTCAAAAAGCTAGTTTCATATTGGCCATCATCAGTGTATATTTAGGATGACGTCATGCGCGCACGCAGACATGTGACGAAGTACACAGTACCCCGTCTGATAGCCACCGTAACTTGAAGTCCACTTAAAATGCAATGTCACTGGCAATAAAAAGATTTTTCAAACCGCCCAAGGGCCTCTGACTGGGCCACACATGTCGTCAAGTAATACCTCTCACGCATGACCGGTTTCCTCACGATGTTTTCCTTCGCCGTTTTTAAAGCACTCGATAATTTTACAATACGTTGTCTGTCTGCCTGAGCACCAGGTTAGTCACTGAAATATGAAAAGAAGAAGATTGATTGATTAAGTGTCAACAAAATAAAGTAACGAGAAGAGAGTTTTAGACTGCCTCGTTGGTCTAGTGGTCGCAAACGCTACTGCTGAGCATGAGGTCCCGGGTTCGATCCCCAGGTCGGGCAAAGTGTTAGTGAGTTTTTCTATCTGGAATTTCTCAGTAGCAGCCCGGAGTCTGGATTTGTGCCCGATTGACGGCAATAGGCTCGCCCCCTATTACATGGGACTCAAACATAACTGGCGAAATGTGGGTATACTACCTGGTACACCTCTGCCTAGCCCTTCGGGGATTACAGGTGTGACGTTATGTATGTATGTATTTAAGATAAAGTAATAAAAGAATGCTCAATAAATTAACAAATTAACCTCAAAAACGGTGAAGGAAAACATCGTGAGGAAACCGGCATGTCCTAGAACCAAAAATTTGAAGACGTGTGACATCTACCAATTCGCACTGAGCCCGCGTGGTAGATTATGGCCCATACGCGAAATACGCGCTTTGACGTGGAGTGGCGGATATCAGCCCGGTATCTTAATCTTTATGCTCAGTAGGAACTAATAGCGCAAGCATGACTACGGCGTCTCTTGTTACAACGTTTCCACATTCTATGGTAACTCTAATATTTATATGGGTCGTATATAAAAATATCCGTCGCACCGTGATGCACACTTTCACACAAGCGCCAGAGTATTAACAAATAGAAAAGGCTCTTTCAAATATTTGCGTACACGTTTGATGCGGGCTTCCGACCTATAATATGTAGATGCATCTACTCTAGTCAGTTCGACGACCTATTTCTATTTGTAACAAATATTAGACATTTGGTGCAGAGAACAGTTAAACAGGTTGGTATATTATAACTATTAGGTACTGTAAAAGCTAGCAAACTAAAGTAAATTCCAAAATTTTTCAGTACGAGTAAAACTTGTTGTGAGCTAATACTTGTTTTTAGACTTACTAGCATTCACTAGATTAAAGTCAAAGCCAAAGTCAAATCATTTATTTCAATTAGGCCTGAAAACAGGCACTTTTGAACGTTATACTTAATAAATTAAACTAATATGATTCTAGTTGCGCATTCCAAAAGGTATTTTCGTATGGAGAAGAATGTGCACGAAACTCCATACTTACTCTTTTAAAAAAGATTTTACAATATTTGTATACATAATCAGATTATATGTGAGGACGATGTACCATGAGAAAAAAAAACAGCAAAAACAGATTTTTCGGAGATTAATTTTAGACTTCACTTCAGAGATAGATTAATTGTTGATAATCTACGACTTATAATTAGATCAACTTGAGAGAACATTAGAATAATGATTGAATAATTAGTGATGTGTTTTTAAATAATATCTTACATGCTGTTAATTAATTCGTAAATTTCATAATGTTAATGACTTTCTAATAATATTTTATTTTGTATTGCCGAGACTAATATTCATTAATAGTCATTGGAAAAACTTAGCATGTGTCAAAATGTCAAATTAAGAGACCGAAAATCGTTTTATTTTATGTCAAACTTTAGAGTTAAATTATTACCTCCAACTACTACTACTTCAAATACTACTATTTACCTACTCTAGTACTGTATGTAACATAGAGACACGCTGCGCAGTAGTTCAGTTGAAAATGATGTATTTTGTATCTTTCATAATCAATCTACAATTGAAGCCGTGGGCAGACAACTGTTATATATATTGTCGGATTAAATAACAGGGGGTGACTTGCACACTCAATTAGTGCTATTATTATTATTACTAACTTGGTTTTTCAAATGTAGGGCAAGACCTTCCCTACTTTCTTCTCGATAATCGTTAAAACATAAATAAGTTTTCGCAGGATCAATGAAATATTTCCATTTTTAATCAAGTATTTTCACGAACTTCATTCAAAGCAAAAAAGTTTCACTGAATTTTATAATGAGACAACCACTGAACCTGAAAATCCAATTTTCAGTTGAAATGATTTTGTAAATTCGTTTATTCGTGCAGCGCTTATAAAGTGTTATTCGTTATAACGAAGGCACTTATTTTTACATAACTTTATTCACTTCACATAATCTAGCCAATTCATTACCTACCACGAAATTTAACTCGAACTGCTAAGGAAAATTGTGGATTCAAATTGGGCAATACCAATGTGACTTTTTCTATTCAATTGCATTTTAAACTACTGTGCTTCACCATCAATGATTACATCTCTGCTTACCATCAGGTGGGGTCGCAGTCAAACACTAGTTTGACAAAAACACACAAAACTCTGGCACAAAACTCTGACATCGGTGAAGGAAAATCTGGACTTAAGTTATGTTATGAGTAGTAGACAATGATATTATAAGTAAAAGGTGTAGAAAGGTTATAAGCGCTCAGCAAGCGACACGTTAAAATGTAGCCACTTTAACTAGCCACACTTGACCTCAGTGTCGCGTCGCGCCGTCAACGGACGCGTGCGTGCGTTAGTGTGCCGTTTTTGAAGATCGAATGTTGTTTAGGTAACCTATCTATAGGTACCTTTTACTTAAAGGATACAAGGATACGTTAACCCCATTGTATATGTCATGCACAATTAAAAAAAATAATTAATTAAAGCACTGCAATGCAAAAGTCTAGTGAGGATCGGGATTCACCACCGCCAAACTACACAGTTGTTTTGCTACAGCCGATTTAGGCCAAAATGGTCTGAATTAAACCTATGTCAAATCTATTCAGTCTGTGTTCTCTTATCAGATCTTTCCTCTCTTTCTCATTTTTTACACAATCCATCAGAAAATTTTGTACGTCCTCAATTTTGTTACAAACATTACAATTTGGGGATTCGACTTTTTTCATCAGCTTCACAACCTTGTTACTAAGTAACATGATACCCCTTGGTTAAACTGGTTGTTAGACTTTCGGGCTTCTGACTACCCGTAATGATTGTCATAGATCTCTAAACGACAGATGGGACCAACTGCTTAAAGTGCTTTCTTTTAGGAGTCTTGATATGTAATGAATGGTCACCAATCTACAGACCAACCTCGTCAAGCATAGCTTAACATTCGATCGATGAGTGCGGCTGCCATTATTTAGCGTTTGTTCCCAACGAGTCACACTGTAACCTGTAACAGTGTGACTCGTTGGGAATTATTTTCCCAACCAGTCACACTGTTACTCGATGGGGCAACTTTTGGGACCAGTTACCCGGAACGCAACTATTAAGATTAGGTTAATTTCTCCTTTAAAAAATGGGTAGGTTAGGTTAGGTTAAAACTGTGACCTCACGATGCACGAGCCGAGCGAGCGAGGCGAGTCCGGCGAGTCCCAGAAACGACTTACCAATGTAAGTAAATTAAAAATTATAAATGTCTTCATTTATAATTTACTTACATTGTTTAATTTTTTGCCCCATCGAGTAACAGTGTGACTGGTTGGGAGAACAATTTAACACGTTACGGTGTGACTCGTTGGGAAAGAACTTTAAAAAGTTTTCCCAACGAGTAACAGTGTGACTGGTTGGGAACAATCGTTATTTAGCTACAAGCTCCTACAATCTCTAAAATCTTCATCATGTGTATAAAAATAGTCAATAGTTTCGCCCTACTAGCAATCCTGATAAGTGACCGATTACGCGTCATTATTATTCTAGTTTAGATATTGTATGCTTAGTTAGTAGGACCCAAATTTAAACCGATAGACATTTGGTCTAGGCAACTATCTAAAATTGGGTCTAGAAAATTATGATAATTCCACTCCTATCGCCGGCTGATCGATAGTTCTGCTTTCGGAACGGCGCCTTAAAAGGGAATTGCGTTCATCGCTATTTCAGATTTCGAAATGTGTGAGTCAAATAACTGCTTACGTCCTTAAACTCCAAAAAAAGTCTATTGTAAAAATATGGAATAAAGATAGAATAGAATACTCTTTATTGTTCACCATAAACACTTACAAATTATAATTTTAAGGGCTAAGTAGGTACATAGGGTGTTACAATGAGCGGCCTTATCGCTAAAAGCGATCTCCTACAGACAACCTTTGGATGGACTTGATAGTGGAGGAGAAAAGATGAGTAGGCAGTTTATGGTGTACTATTTACATAAATAAGGTTTTTTTTTATAAAGCGTATTCCATTGAAGTGTATATTAGACTAGCACTAGGCTCACGACTTCGTCCGCCTGAATTTCTTACTTTTTCCTTTAAACTTTGACATTCTTCAACCATTTCTTTATTCTCATGGTTTTGAAAATAATATATGGCCAATGTTACTCAGTGATAATATGGCTTTCTGCCGGCGCTGTTAGTAAAGATGCTAGGTTGTTGATTGAACGGCTGATTAAGCTAGTTGGCTGCGATATACTTAGATAGTTTAAGTTTGAATTTTCAGGGTTACAACGAGAGAAGAGGTATACCAAGTACACGATAGACGGATTGTGTAAAAGATATGACTATAAAGAAGGTAACTGGAGATGGTAAAAATAAATGTATAAAACAAGACATGCTGCTCCGACCTCAAATATAATTTGAGCTAGTGGCAGGACGATCAGCATGAAGATGATGATTAAGAATCAACGCAATCTAGGTAGATAATTAGGTTGGTAGAAAGGCAATAAGCACATTAAGTCCCATCCTTGTTAATTTTCTTACATTTACACAGCACACAGTTCTTATGAGTAAATAAATGTATCCTCGGTTTTATAAACAATAGATACCAGCCTGTTACCACGCTACTTTCCGACTGCAAGAGATATCATTGCATCGGCGAAGGAAAATATCGTGAGGACTTAATATGAGTTTTCCTTCTCTGCATGAAAAGAGGTTTCATACAGAGAAGGCACAAGCATTGATTGATCAGGCGGATTGGCGATTTTAAATTCATATTAACTTTAAGTCGTTACGATATTTTCTTTTACCAATGTCAAAGATAAACTTACTTAGAAATTATCTACATTTTTCAAAAGCCACATTGCTTGCCTAGATTTGAACCACAACCTCGTGCCACCTGAAACTCTGGCCTGTCACGACATTGTGCATAAAGATTTATTGAATAGATAAATGCCCCACTCTAAAAAAAAGGGTAAAAGCGTTACCCTCCCTAAGTTTGGACAAAGTAGGCACTAAAAAAACCCACGGTGCACGGGGGCGTAAATCGGAACAATTTGTTACAAATGAGAAAAACTGCGAGAAGAGACTACTTTACATTTCTGCATAAGTAAGTAGATTCATTAGCCTCGCCTATTTCTCATTTAGCATGCGATAAGAAGCTTTTATGCACTTAGTAGCAGCTGTACCCCTGGTTTGGTTTGCTTGCTCGAAAATATTATTATGATACATAGTTTTAAAAAGATCTAACATCACGCCTTTAATGTAAGTATTGCCTGATTAATGTGAACAAACTTTTGTAAAAAAGTATTATAAAACAGTAACTTTGGAGTATCTTGTCCCTTCTTCATACTTCTCTCCATATGATCCGTATTCACATTTGAGGCAGTTCCGCTGTCCAATTCTTCTTCAGATGAGTCAATTTTTAGCAGCTCTAGGAGAACCATGGCAAACACTCAAACTGGCCTGCCTTGACAAGATCCATATAACGCTCTTTTTCTGGTGTAATTTGTCGCTAGACAAACGAAGCAGACTAGTAATGTTTGGTAACACTAATAATAGCCATTAGGTTACATATACTTAGATGCTTTACATAAAATACATCTCAAGATCATGGAGATCTTTTTTGGTCATAATTATATAGGTAATATTTATAAATTTATTTAGTTTTAATTAACCATACTTTACCCCGCTGATTCTTAAAAATACTTCTCAATTCTTCATTACTTTTATTTTATTTTTCTTTATTAATACATAACACGAAATTGCTTTAATATTAATTCAATACAATAACTATGTAACCTTTTACATCATTTGAAACTCCTATATAAATTCAATGAATTTATTTACATTTTCAATGAAAAGAATATAGTTAACTTTTTTTTTCAAATTACAGAAGCAATTTGCTTTGAATAATGTTAGATCAAGCGCAGTACGGGTTAAAATAAATACTTACTGAACCAGTATAAATATTAACCAAACCATTAAAATGTAAACTAGAGGTTAAGTTTATTCCAACCGTTCTCTCTGGGATAGGTTTCATTAAAATTTAAAAGCCTTACCTATTGTTTTTAAACGAAGTGCTTTTGTCTTTTTTCAAAATGGTTGCTTTGTTAGACTTAAAAAACTGGCGGGAATATGGTTGTACTTGTAAGTCAGTTTACCAATGAGCACTGACTCACATAACTAGGTCCTTATCCTACAATTGTAATTGTTAGGGTTCCGCTGAATTTTATTATATTTATTAAGCGTACCTCTTATAAAGATTAAAATATATTTTATTTGTACCTACAGTACAAATTGATGTTTGCAGCACATGATGTTGTGTTTTGCACAATGGTCTTCATTTTTTGCCCTAGTGAAGGGCGTACATAATTATAAGAACTGTATACACATCATCTTTACACTATCGCATCACACAACTTTGCTACGCCCCAAACATTCATATTCTTTATTTAAAACCATTCTAAAATCGCTTGAGTATTTAAATCCAGCCAGAACTCATATTCTTCCAGCCAGTACCTATATCATAACGTCGTAATACTATAAGTAGGTTTGCATTCTGTAAAAAACAAACGACATTTGTACTATAGTTAGGATGTGACTATACATAGTAAGGTCTAAGGAAAAAAATAGCCCTCTTCCCGGGAGTAATAAATACGAAATAGATTGCTTTTGCCCATCCTTTGAGTCCATAATAGCCAAGGCGACTCATAAAATTACCGTTAACTGTAACAAGAGAAGCATAGGAGGCTTTTATCATTTTGCCGTGACCATATTGATTCCATACAAATAAAAATTTATATTGTGGTATTCATTAATCCTTTAGCAAGTTTGATACTGGGGTGGTTTGTTCAGGGTGCGGCAAATGTCCAGGGGGTCGAGTCTGATGTTGCAATCGTGTCTCAATGACCGGCCAATGATCGATTTTGGAAGTATAACGTCAAACTTATGACACATTTCAAATACAAAAACTGTCAAAGTTGTCAAATATTTCATATTCATAATCATATTCATATCTTTATTTGCATTCCATAATGTGTTGAGATCTTACAATGGGCTTAAAGCTAGAGTACAATTACGGACCCTGTAGGGCACAGCAAAAAGTATAAAATTAAAATTAGTGTTTTACAGATTAATATTCAACAAATTCGAAATTTGAAATACAATTAATACGAGATAAATCAACAATTATAAACATGTCCTTAATAATAATTAACTAAATTATAACATTTATTTTTGAGATCGTTTATATCATAATCCTTTATTTATTTATATTAAATTACATTATTTATTAATACTATAATTATTATATTAATTTAACCATCTACGTTCAATGTCAATTGTTTGAATTATTCGAACAAAGACCGGTCATTGAGACATGATTGCAATAGACTCGAGCAGACTCGAGCCCCAGATTAATTGTTTTAATACCCATTATGATCATTTAACAGTAGCAATATAATTGCCACTACGTATTTCCCCGTGTTCACTCAAATAATCAATATCTATAATTCGGGACGTTAAGTCCGGCGCCCATTGCCCATTGGCAGTGTAGAACGGCAAGGTATTTCGATTCCTATTTATCACTGTTAAGACTCATATTTCATTAAAACTCTTCAGCCTGCATCAGCATGGTCTGGCATGCGCCGAGGCATCCCGAAATATAGACGCTTAGCATGATAAAATAAGATCTCAAATCATCTGCGCTTATTATAATCCCCTGGCGTGCCCGTGCCGCCAGTGTGCGCCGGGCCTAAGTCTGTACTCTACGTCAAAACACTCATAAATCATTAATAATGGTCTAAAATAATTGACATAGCGTCCATTATTACATCTATAAAGGTAATAATATTACATGGTATGATTTGCACCGTTCCATTCAACCTAATCGAACAATTGATATTGATTTAATTATGACAGTCAATAACCACGCCTCGGAGGGTATTTATTACCTTTTTATTAGTACACTATTAAAGTAGTTATATGTCGTGTTGACATGTTGACCTGAATCCAGTGAGAAAACAACATTCAACTTAAGTTCTCTTTCAGTTAACTTATGACTGTATCTTAACAAGAAAGTGTTAGGAATTAATCAAGTTGGTCATTTTAAGACTCCATTATTCTTCGTCACATGCTACCGGTAAACCGAGGTTACTTTGAATCTTTGGGTAACTTTGATAGTTACACATAGTACAATGTTTTTTAACTGTTTTACCCGTAAAATTAACGTAGCTGATTATTTATACCGCCTACTAGGAATTCTGGTTGTAAGACATGTTTCGCCAATGTTTTAGCTTTGACAGCTAGCACTGAGTGGACTAAAAGTCATTGAAATGTTAACCCTGAATTTCTGTCTAAAATGCATTTTAGATAAGGGTGACTTTAGAGAGCAATGTTTAATTGGGAGTTATCAAAGTAGTCCCATTTTCAATAGTAATTTATTTAACGGCATTAACTTTTCTTTCCCCGGAACTAGTAATATATTTTTATTAAAGAATCGTTACTTAGTTATCATTTAATGTATCGTCACTATGTTATTTTTTTTCCAATTCTTTATTTTCCAATTGTAAAATATACGTGAGTTTCAAATTAAATATTAATCAATCTAACCTCGTTTTACGGTACCTACTAAGAGGCTCGCCTTTGACCACTGACGCACTAGCCAGCGACAGATTGTAGTTCAAAACATTTTTTTTTGTTTTGAGCACGACAATTTCAATAATGAAGAGAAGGAATGTTAGATTGTTCAGTCCACAATAGTCTACAATATCGAGCATTATTTCTTCTATATCGGTAGAAATGTTTCTATCATCTGCCATTTTGTCGATTCTTCTGTAAGTAGACAAAATCCGTTTCTATAGTGTCATGCTACGCGTGCTATTGGTACGCGATGATGTGGTCGACGATGAAGCACGCTTGCCTTGAAGTAACCTACTCACTCTTGACTTAAAGACCCCTAGGTCGTACCCAATGATATTAAAAGTAAAAAGGTGTAGATAGGTTACCTAAACAACATTCGATCTTCAAAATCGACACACTAATGGTGCGGTTAAACGGCCCACTGTAACACGAGCCACACCGCGCTGCACCATCCGTGTAGGCGCGGCTCGGCTTAATTCGGACGCAAGCCTGCTCGTTCAGACGACGCAGGGTAGTACGATCCTACGCGAGGCGAGCCGTCCGTGGAGATACAGCACACATCGCGCTGTTGAACCGCGCTGTCCATTCTTGCGATTTTTGTGACCTCGGATCTTTTGAATTCCATATCGCTGGTTCCTCTTCATACAGTTCAATGAAGAGTTGAACATTTTCTTTGCTCCACTCCATCTCGTACAAACCCAATTCTTCAAATTAAAAACGTCGCCAAAAACAAAATGGATCTTCCTTCGTCGCGCGCTCTGTTCCATCTGTTTAGACATATAGTATAATGTACTCTGTGGTTTAGACGTCGCGTATTAACACAAGCCGAGCCGAAGATTTAGCGCGCGCCTTTGATCCGTGTCGAAAAAACCGACAAGTGATAGATCGAGCGAACTTTGCCGAGCCGCGCCGAGCGTAGTTGTCACGAGCGGACCCAGGCTCGGCTCGCGTGTTTGCGCGCCGTTTACTCGTACCTTAACGCATGCACGCGTCCGTTGACGGCGCGACGCGACACTGAGGTCAAGTGTGGCTAATTAGCCACATTTTAACGTGCCGCTTGCTGAGGGCTTATAACCTATCTACTCCTTTTACTTATAATATCATTGGTTGTAGTTATCAGAAAACATCGACTAAGGCAAAGACATTCAATACCTACTTACTATAGACGGGACTTTATGAACGAAATTTCCATCCGATACTTGTGTCGTAGTGGACACAAGTCTATGAGTTTAATTTAGTACGCTCCGCTGCCGCTCCAATATTGGTATATTATTCTAGATGGCGTTACTGAGACATGGGATGACAGTTTTTCTAAGACATTTTCTTCTTATGTCTTCTATAGTATCTAAAATCTCTTTGGACTGCGGCAATTCATATCTACTAAGGGTATCTCTTGCAAACATAGCCGCGTGTCGTCATCATTATTTCAGCCATAGGAAGTCCACTGCTGGCATAGGCCTCCCCTATGGATCTCCAATAATACCGGTTGGAAGCGGCTCGCATCCAGCGCGTTCCCGCGGCCTTAATGAGGTCGTCTGTCCACCTTGTGGGTGGACGTCCTACGTTGCGCTTGCCGATACGTGGCCTCCACTCGAGAACCTTTCGACCCCATAGCCCGTGTATATGCCTTTTAATATCGTTCCCAAGTTATCTAAAACATAACAAAGTTTGCACAGCAGACGGACACAAATTGGATTTGTCGAGCTATCGGGTATTTATCCGTTAAATTGGAACCGAAACGGTACAATTACTCCAATATCGACTGTTTCCAATTTAATGAGGTCTAAACATGTGAAAAGTGATCTAGTAACTCAATTTAAATCACAACAATTATTTTTACGAGTAAAGAAATCTTATAACTTTATAGGGTGTATTTAAATTGTACTCACTAAAAAGTATTTACTAATATGAATATAAGAAAAAAAATGCTGTTTCAATCAAAAATTTTAGTATATTTTATCCTCATTTGACGGATTTGTAAATGGACGCGCCGAGAGGGGACGCCCCAGAAGGAAATACATAGACCTTATTGGTGAGGTTCTTCAGAAAAGCCGTGTGTGTGTGACAACATGTATGAATGTAAACGAGGCAAAAGAAGTATGAAAGAATCGTAGCATATGGATAAGGCAGTCTGTAGTTATACCTACCAGTACCTATTGTTCGACACAACTGTAATTTTGTTGAAGAATCAATAAATAAATAAAAATTATGTATGAATGCTGATGCTATACCATGGAGGCAGCACAACACTGGTTTTCAGTAGTCCCCTGATTAGATAATTCGATATGTGATAAAATAAGTTCTGCACGTTTTCTGTACCTTCCAGTCGATTCTGTAACCTAGCCTGCCTGGTATGAAACAAAGAGATTCAAAATCTATGGAGAGGATATACTTACGAAGAAAAGTCATAGTTCGAAGAACGTGATCCCACATGTCTCATTAACGCCATCTATAGCATAATGCAGCAATATTGGAACGGCAGCAGAGCGTACTAGACATATCTACTTGCGTCCACTGGGACACTAGTATCTGATTAAAACATTATTCTTGATGCCCCGTCTAAGAAGGTGAATGAATGGGGAATGACAGCTATTGACAGGCCTGTTGGTCTAGTAGTTAGTGCCCAAAGAGATTTAAAAGACTATAGAGCAGGCATGTCAAGGAAATGTCATAGAAAAACTTTGATCCCATGTCTCAGTAACGCCATCTAGAATAATATATGAATATTGGAGCGGCAGCGGAGCGTACTAAAAAAAGCTCATAGACTTGTGTCACACTTTTTCGGACGAAAATTTTGTTTGTGATGTCCGGTCTATAGGTATATTGAATGTCTTTGTTAGTGCCCCTGACTGCTACGCCGGAGGTCGTGGGTTCGATTCCTACCCAGGATAAATGCTTGTGAATAAGCACGATCATTTGTTCTGTGTCTGGGTGTAATTTATCTATAAAAAAAAAAAAAAAATCGTTTATTTCAGGTCCGGGGCCCATATAAAACAACAATAGAAATACAAATACAAGCACATAAAATAAAATTATCAGAAATAACACATAAATTATCAGAATTATTAACACAAACGATCATAATATTAAAAGATTAATTACTTAATTTGAATAATAATTGTTTAATAGTATTTAGAAGTTTACAAGTATGTTTATCAGCTGTTTAGTACCCATAACACAAGCTCTGCTTAGCTTGGGACTAGATGGCGTTGTGTGAAAGTAGTGCAATATTTATTTGTTTATTTACAGCTTAATTCACCTTCACTTAAACTACATTTCACTGGTTGTTTTTTGCAGAATAGAGCACTGCTGTATTTTGCTTTATTTGTTTCACTCACGTGTTTGTTTTACAATTACCCGGCTAGAACGAAAGAAACGTTATAAATAAAACTGAATGTATTTGTACCACACGATTTATTAATAAAAATGGTACCTACTATAACGCCATAGTAAGGTCAAGGCTACATCTGCGTGAAGAAAAACAAACAGCTGGATAGGTAGACGCTAAATCTCCGGGATTTTGCCATCGACAGATCAACAGTGCGATTCTGGTTAAATCACCGCGTGACAATTATATAATGCGTAGTGAGGGCGAATTGAGCTGTCATTCCATACTAATGCTAGGCATTTATTTATTTATTAAAGGTAAACCAACAGCTTCTGTATACAGCATTACATTAGAATAATAATGGATTAATAGCATTAGCCATTGACAGTTTACTTCACTCAAGTTTGAACAGACAAAATGTATTCAAAAACAAATCCCTCATGACACTAAGATTCAATTTCATTCATTTTCTGACCTAAATGTGGCTTCAACTCCTCAAAATAAACATAAGATTCTAAATTTACTGTGTACGGCTGACTCTGAACCTATTTAAATGAATAAAATTAAAGAATTTGTTCTGTATGTTATTATAACAGTTTTAACGTATAGCATAATAATATGAAAGTATATTACGATAGTTCTATCAATAAATTATTACTATTTTCTGTCTGTTTGTTTGCGCTAATCTCTGTAAGGGTTTGATAGATTTTGGCGTGAGTTTTACTCGCAGATAGTTGCTCGCAGTAATTATAACTTACACTACTTTTACACACAAAATAATTAGGGTTAACAAGGTTACCAGCTAGTAAATAATAAATCATCAGTTAGCTGCTGATGTGCTCCTATTTAGGGCCATTTGAACTCGTTTCGTAGTTGTTAAATTATTTATAAACACGTCTAAACCGCACAGGATTTTAAGTGAATCAACCCTTTGCCGATCAATAAACTTTATTTACTTCGTCAATCACCCTTCACTTTTTCTTAGTCTATTTCACTGCCTCCATTTGTCAAAGACAGACAATCGATTAAGGTTTTTCCACCTGCGAACTAGGCTGTCTATATAAATCCTTTAAAATCTATTTCTATGCCTAGACAAGTTGACGTTTGGGTTTGACAGATAAAGATGGCGAATGAACGATATTGGTGGGAAAAAAGGTTTTTTTTATTTATCTTAGTGGGTTTTCTTAGCTTAGTGTCATGTCAGTTAAGTAAAAAATAGCAAAGATTTGATTAATTAATTCGTTTGTATATTCATACATAACATTGTACGAATATACAAACGAATTAGGTATTAATCAAAAGTACCGAGAAGGTTCCTCAAATTAAAAATTATTGAATCGTAAAAGTTAAGATCTCCCAATTGGTTTTATTGGGCATATTTTAACTACCTACCTACATACGTTGCAGTAAAACGTTACCCACCTGAATTTTAAAATCTACCAGCTAAAATGTCAACCATAAAACTTTATTTCATCCAGTTTCATCCTCTAAATGTCCACAGACTAGCAATTTTGAATATGGAATGCTTTACTCCGGACAAGAATGTGTTTGAACCAAAAAGTTTCGTGTATCGCTATAACTATGCAGATATTAAAAACTTATACTCCAATAGCTTTTTTGGTCATATTTCATTTCGGTTGGACGTGATCTTTTACTTATCTTTTAAAATAACAGGGCCTAACTTAGATTCATTTTTATATTACCAGCGATTGTTTTGACTTTTGGCGGCCAAATTAGTTTTGGAACGATGTCTCGTCTAATAAAAACTTAAAAATTGTGTACATAAGTCCGCTAAGTAAGTACCATATCAAAACCGACTCAATATTTAATATATCTTAACTTTATATCTAACGAAAACAAATCTATTAAAACGGAGAATCATTGCCAAGCTTAGCCACAAAAATAAATAGAAATGAATTTAAAGGTTAATTTCATCACAGCAATATAAAATTAATTGGTTCACGCTCCCTGCGTTTTCACCAAACCAGTCCGGGAACTGAATGCCGCGGGGAGGCGAAGCGGGGCTTTACGAATAAAATAGATACCCGTTTTCTACAACCGTGTTTTGTTTACATTCCTCAAACGCATCTTTCTCTCGCGCAGATTTCTTGAGATAGTTTTTTTGTATTTACAGACACCAGCACATCAAGTTACCCCAATGTGTCATTTTTTTTTATCGTTTGTCAACTTTATGACAAACCGAATAAGGTTTATATTCAATTGGGAAATTTTTACCCATTGGGGTAACTTGATGTGCTGGCGTCTGTACACTCATTATGAAATTGGGACTACATTTTGATAAACAGGATTAGCCTTCAGATCTCAAGTCAAATACTAAGTCCTTTTTTTACCAAAGCTGCGCTGTACTAGGCTCGGAAAATGGAGTGATTCTAATGGTTTGGCACAAGCCTTTATTTGTTCCCTTTCACCAAGCAGGCGAGTTATTTTTATCAACATTTCTGGCTATTGTTCCCCGTTAGGCTTTTATTAAGACCTTTTTATTAGCCCTAGCTGCGTGTTTATGTGTCTTACTGGTAAAATAGAAGTAAAACCTCCTTTTTATTGCCGAAACTTACTTTTACAAACAAGTAAGGCGTTGTTGTTTTTAAAGATATTTGTGTGTTCTACTAATATTTCGACTTCTTTTGACTCACTTCGTGGATTATTCAATTCTTGTGAATGAGATTACCATTTCAAACAAGTTGAAACAATCAAAAGCGGCCGGTACGGATATTAAATCAAACGACAACCAATGAAAAATATAATTGCGGCAAGCGACGGATTATTATCAGTTTTGCTGATGATGATGCTAATCAGCGGCTATTACATATTTCAATTATGACATGGTACCTGTCATATTTGAGACTCTTGTCTCTAAATAATAACAGCCGCACGTGTTGTCTCTGAGGTCAGTCCGTGGATGGCCGACCCTTTCAAACAGACTTCACGAGAAGGTTCTCAATTCGATCGGTATTTTTTTTTATATATGTACACCGATTACTTCGAGATTACATAATGATCCGATTTAAGTGATTCTTTTTTAGTTCGATGCGAAATGGTTGTCATTTGGTCGTATAAAAATTTAACAAAGTTTGGCTTGGTAGTTTTCATTTTATGAGCTTTTTTGTTCATGAATTTTTCTTTTTGATTTCATCGGTTTATTTAGTTGATTCGAAGTCGGTGGCCAATCATGAATGAGACAAAACCACAAAAGCCACAGACTTCCTAATTTAGAGTAGCCTTACACCGGTTAGTGTTTTTTTTTTATGTCGGTTGTATTTTTTGGTAAACAGTTTTTTTTTTAACATAAGACCACTCCGTGCCTCTTTAAGCTGTTGGTTCCGGCTGTCATGGGTAGATCTTTTAGTAAAAGGTATCGTGTTTCCCAGTCCCTGGGTTGAAGAGATCAGTTAGGCAGTTGCTCCATGTAATACACTGGTATTCAGCTGCATCCAGTTACATTGGAAGCCAACCCCTACATAGTTGGGATTAGGCTAGGCAGATAATGACCTGCCATATTTAAAATACTTTTGTGGAACTTTTTCAGTATGAGACGGTAATGGTATGTAGCTCCTCAAGTAGTAACATTTTACATGATTCATAATAAAACTTTTCTTTTTCGACAAAACTGTTCTTGCGTCATCTGTATGGTAGAACTTTCTTTACTTAGTAACTGTAAAACAATGTCACGAAGGGAAACTATTACAGCCCACTTTATACATTACGCACTCTTTTGTTTTTTAGGATTCCGTAGCCATAAGTGCCAACGGGATCTTTTTACTAAACCTCCGCGTGCTATAAAAGTATTAAAAGTTAGTTATTTATGAGTACAATCACGTGTTTAAGTATCGGTCACTAATTACCAGTCACCCTATACATATAATTTATCAATCGAGATAACTCACGGGTCGATCGAAAGTTAAGCTGCTCTTGACGAGATTGCTCCGTGGATGGGTAACCATTAATTACACATCAAGACCTCCGTGCCTCGGAAAGCTAGCTAAGGCGTTGGTTCCAGCTGTCTTTTATAGATCTTTGACAGTCGTTAGGGGTGGTTAGAAGCCCGAAAGTCTGACAACCAGTTTAACCAAGGGGTATCGTGATCTCTGGGTTGTGGAGGTTAGACAGGCAGTCGCTCCATGTAAAAGACTGGTATTCAGCTGCATCTGATTAAACTGGAAGCCGACCCCAACATAGTTGGAAGAAAAAGGCTAAGCAGATGATGAATCAAGAAACCTCTCTAACTACGACTAAGTTGACCGTTTGCCTGTCTTTGTGCGATCTTAAGGAAGTAGGTGAGTATGAAGGCAAGATGCGGTTAAAACTTCTCGCGGCATTGATGATCCGTTTCTTGGATGATCATCTATCCAAAACGTAATAATATGGATTAGGCAACCATCCCCAATATGGGGATAAATTACCTAAAAATCTCTATGGTCCGCAAACATCACTAAACAAGCAAAAGGAAAATTCTGGACATATAACCGTTGTTCTTATTGATTTAGATGATTTTTGACCCAATTTTTGGTCTTGAGTGTAGGTTAAAAAACTTGAGATTTGCAAATAAAATATTTTGCTTTTTGTACTGATATACATAATACACGTAAAGTAATATAAGTAGTCTTATCATAATGAAGGTAAAATCACTTATCAATCAGGCCTGAGGAATGATGATTAGGTGCGATAGCACCTAATCATCATTCTATAATCGAGTACACGAAAAGAATCTATTTCACAAAATCGTCACGCACCGCTCCCCTTTTTGAGACAATAGCGAAAGCGGTGGAATAATAAGCAGGCTAGAGCGAGGTCGAGGGTCTAAAAATACACCATGATGAGTGGAATCCACTCAATGAGGAGCAATGACTATCATAATTAGCCATGAGTTTTGGTAAGCTGTAAGGCTGGGATTGCGTTGGAGCAATTAAAAGGTCAGTCGGCTAAAGTGGGTCATCAGTTCGATCTTCATTTGTTTTTATAACATTCACCTATTTATTGCTATTGATAGGTTTGAGGACAGATTAATAATTATGGAATGACGTGGTTAAAGATGTAATCAACCTTTTAGAATTGTTAGCTTTTGGTAACTTAGGAGCATTTTATTGCAATTTAAACTGAATACTGAAGCAAACATACTTAACAAGTCGTCATAGATCATTTGTTCTGTGTCTGGGTGTAATTTATCTATAATATACATATGTATTTAGAAATATATAAGTATGTTTATCAGCTGTTTAGTACCCATAACACAAGCTCTTAGCTTAGCTTGGGACTATAGATGGCGTTGTGTGAAAAAGTTGTGGTTTTTTTTTTTTTTAATAAGTAAGAAATCTGGTTAATTCAATTTTGCCTTTTCATTCTGGTAAAAACTTTTGCTTTGGCGTAAGTTATATTCATTTCATCTTTATTAAAATATAGGTATAGAATAAACAATATAATGTATTTGCAAAAATAAATAATTGCTAGGCCATCGGTGTAAAAACAGGGTCCAAGATATCGGCGGTCCAAGATATACTCCAAATACGAGTCACATTCAGAAGTACTACTTTCAAGACTTAAGTGTCTGACGAAGGCCTTGGAGGTGTTGGTCAAACCGACGATTATTATTATTATTACTAATTTTGTTTATATAGGGTGACTGGTAATTAGTGACCGATACTTAAACACGTGATTGTACTGATGAATACGAATAACTTTCCTATAGAAACTATTTTTATACTCATTAACTTTAAATTAATTCAATTACGTGAGTACTGCACAACGGGAGCGGTAGGGGTGGCGGGGGAGCGTGTGACGCTACTACTACTAGTAAATTTTGCCCTTCCCGAGGTCAGACTATCAGCTGGTAGATCGTGCCGATTCGTGCCTACTGTGATTGATCCCAGGCACGCGCGCGGGAATTTCAAGCAGCTTTTTTTGTTATTTTATTGTGTTATAGGTTATTGTGTATAAACAAATAGTTTCTTTGATAAAGTTTATTGAAATCATGAATACAATCACGTGTTTAAGTATCGGTCACTAATTACAAGTCACCCTATATAGGTAATTAGTCCGTATCAATAAAAGTCAAAATCTAAAGCCACCAAGAGCATTGGTCTACGTGCTCTAAAGCAAGTCTACCAAAGCTTAGCTGTTTACTTATTCCAGATTCTAAAGCTCCACAAACAACACTTAAACCGCCCAAAAGATAGACACAATACAAACAAATTATTATATAATAGCCCAATGTTCATTAACACGCGGAAAACGGCACAAATGAATTAGATGTGACGGCCATATTGGGCATCGACGGTTTTGGCGCGCCTTTTACGACAAGCGCGCGTTGTCGCAATGTCGTATTGTGTGGCTAATATTAGACACACACAGTAGCTATTGTACTAACATAATGCCTTTGGAGTACAGTTGGTAACGGAGCTGGTGTCCTTACTGACTTTGACCGTGGGTGTCATGTTTTGGGACTACTGTGCGGTAGGCGGCAAGCTGATGCGAGTGCAAGCGCTTTGACCTTATGTTGGCCTGGTATAATTAGCAGTTTCTATAGTAAATGAGACCAGCTTCTGCTGGTTTTGCTACCAGTAATGTGCAGTCTATCGTACTTTGTATTGCGAATTTGCAGGCCTAGCACGAAGTGCGAAGTACACGTGACGTTAGTTACCTACAACGATTTGTGAATCGGGAATTCTTTTTTCGCCATTATTTTTTACTTAATATGAAAACTTTCTTCTTATCTTTGAGTGACACTAATTGTACTCGTATCTACTTTTTGAAATAATTTAAAAACCAATATACTTACTACAGGAAAAGGTTAAGGATCTTTGATTATGAAAAGGAAAACTTCTCAAGACCGTAGTTCCCAGTATTTATTTTCATAAAATTGCTTAAGTCTGAATACTCTAGCATAGTATACAACTTACTATTTATCTACATTAAAATTCTATTTATCTCTGCATGTTTGAAAACTAAAAATTGGTAGTTAGGTCCACTTGCAGACCTGATACATACCAAAAGATCATTCAGGTTGTACCTAAATTCAAGAAGGCATCCACGTGGAATGGCTAGATTGTAAAAGTGGTTTTAGAATTCAAGACTGCATTTGATACCCGGGTAAAGTGAATCAAATTTCGCTTAGGTGTTCGGTCTCAGTCGGAGTTCTGAACTTTGGCTGATAATATTTGACAATTCGATAGTACGTACAAGTTAAGTAGGTATTAACATTTTTGAACCTTACATTTAGGGAAGTAAAAAGTATTTTTAAACTGGCATTTTGTAGTGTTTTGTACCCTCATAGGTAAAGGCGAGAATGAATGTAATATTAAGTGTTACACAATGATATTATAAGTAAAAAGATGTAGATAGGTTATAAGGGCTCAGCAAACGACACGTTAAAATGTGGCTAACTATAGCCACATTTGACTTCAGTGTCGCGTCGTCGCGACGTCAACGGTGCGTGCGTGTGTTAGTGTGTCGTTTTTGAAGATCGAATGTTTAGGTAACCTATCTACACCTTTTTCTTATAATATCATTAGTGTTACGTATCAAATTATCCATATGACTCCACGGTACTTTTCTGATTTATTGCATTGCGGTATCGAGGAGGACAGTTTGAATCAATTATCAGGGACTAGTCGACACTTTTCTTGTGCTCGCCATAGTTGATTCTAAAAGATAACGATTCAATGCTGTTAGAAGTTGAATAGGTTGTTTGAAGTTGATACATGTTTTTTTTTATTTATTAACCCAAACAGGGGGGGGAGGGTTCTACCCAGCCATGGGACAGTTCTTTCTAATTCTCTGTAACCCACCTGTTTTTAAATTCTTAAGGCATCTAGGTCATCTTTCGTAGTCTGCCGAGTCCCGGTGTTGTTGTTTCGGAAAACAAATTTTGTATTTTACGGGCCCACAACTCGTACGGCATGCGGCCGCTACATTTTTATACTTCAAATAATAAAATACAACGAAACAATTGACAGTTCCTACGGTGGAGGTAGTCTAAGTCTCCACGTCGGCAGAATCTGCAAGTGTCTGTTGTCCTATCGTTCTTTCATTATCTAGGCTCCGTCGTAGCACGAAGTTAGCCGTCATCGCGACGGGGCGCAGTGTTGCCACCTCTAAAAACTCGTGCTGCGTTTCGTTTTAACTTCACACTATTGACCGTCTCCGACATGTATTTACTTATTTATTGAATCTGATATAAATGAAGCCACACGAGTGGCTCCAGCCTGTACTTGATTGATGACAGTTAATGGCGAATCCATATCGTTTTGATAGCCAATCAATGGATATTCATACCCTATTTATCTAACACGGGTTTACGTCAATCGTTCCAAATTAGGGCTGGTACTGACGTGTCCTGTTTACACATGAACTCGCTTCGTGGAAGCATTTCATTTGATGCTAATGTGATCTTGGCCTTAACTTGTGTTGAGGGCACTACTATGTAAGGTGCATTCATTCAATGTCAAGGGTGTATGAAGTACCTTCTACTTCTCCAAGTAATGGTTGTCCAAACTATAAACGGTGTAAGAAAATTAAAACATTGACAGTTAACAGGGGAAAAGGGATATCGTTGGACATACAGATATTATGTGTTTTGTAAATGATTCTTGACCCCATTGAAACATTTAATCAGTTTTTTTTTACTGATGTAATTTTTACTTAAAATTGTGATTCCATGAGGGAATCATAATTCCCGTGTAAATTGGTGAAGAAATAAAAGCTTTTTATTGACACACACAGGACAACATTATAAAGAAAAAAATACTAAAAGTAAAGAAAAAGGAGAGAGAAGACGAGATGCTGGGATGAGATGATGTGTGTGATGAGATGTGTTCTTAAAATATAACTAAGCTACTTTTTTATTGCAAATTAGATATAATTAATGATCTCTAGTTTATTCTGGGTATCGCTGACATATTCCATTAAATACATTCTCTTACATTAACGTTTGGGGTAAGGTAATGTAAAGGCGGTTATGCGCTCGAAGAATTCATCCAAAGCCAAAAAACATCAGGAAGATTATGGAAACTCAAAAAAGGCGTCGAAAAATGTCAACTCTGGGAGGTTCAGGATCATAAACTGAATCCTGGTACTCGGTTGCGCGATGCAGGAGGATGCGGAGGCGTGATGTTATATAGGAACAGGAAGGTACAATTTGTACCTTCCTGTTCCTATATAACATCACGCCTGTAAGCCCAGAAGGATAAGGCAAAGGTGTACCTGTAGTAACCAACATTCACCAGGGTAAGATAATTATAAACTAAAACAGAAATGTTAGGGAAACAGCGATACTTAGGTCGCATAATTTAAAGTCTCATTTTTGCCACTTTCAATTAGCAATAAACCAGAGAGATGACACCTAACGTTAGGCTTATCTGCGATAATATTTAGAGCATAATATTATGAAGCTATTGCTAGGCATCCAACCTTCTCTTTCTGAGAAGGGGTGGCCGCGGGGGGGCCGCCTAGCGGGTCTAATGTGGCCGGGTTAGTTATAGAGCTCAGCCGGTCGATTCAGTAAAAGTCACGCCGTGAAAACTTGAGTGAAGTGAACTGTCAATGCCAGCATTAGTATGGAATGACAGCGCAATTCGCCCTCACTACGCCTTTATTTTCACGCGGTGATTTGACCAGAATCGCACTGCTGTACCATTAGTGCGTTGCGTTGTGGCGACGTTGTGTCGTTTTACATGTTTTAAAAGACTTGCCACATTATAGTGTTGCTATGTCGCGCACGGCGTTTCGAGAGAAGTAGCGGAGGGAGGGTGATGCGCTTCGTTGTTAAAGCTCCGGTGCAATGACGGACAGTGTGTCACTGCTACTGCTAATGGTCAAACAAGAAGTGCAACTGCCTGAAATAATCTGTCTGTCCTGTTGGGCATCGTCGCAACTTAGGTGTGACATACAATGCGATGGTCCGCTACGACGCTGACGTCGTGCGTTGTTGCAACGTAGGTGTGACATAAAATGCGACGACGCAACGTAAAGCTATATTGACGGATCGCTCATACTGGTAGTTTCGATGATCCAAGCCAAAGTGTTTAACGATTAACTGTCAAACAGCTAGTTTCGTATTGGCTATCATCAGTGTGTATTAGTGATGGTAATTAATGCGATTTCACATAAATTTCATTAGCATGTGAATTCTTCAGTCTTAGCATGTTTATTGCTATTGCTAAACTATTTGCTAAAATAACGACAATTTATAATTTATGCAATATACGACGTTAAATACGAGCAAATCAAAGATCATAAGGTAATAAATTGCTCAATCTCATTTTTCGCACCACCCTGCTAATAATTTAACGAATTAAACGATCAGACGCATTCATACAATTTACGCCCCTGTGTACGAGCAATTTAAAGATAATAATTGTTTAACGTCATTCTTCGCATCACATGCACCTGCTATTTGCTAAAAGTCAGTGTAACGTGAAACAGATAGATTTAGTATTCCCGTGGGTGCGACGGAGAGCGCACGCTGCCGCTGAGTGCCGCTGCATCAGCATGAACGAAATACGAAGTAATGAATTCACTTCGCACTTCACAGAATTTCGCAACTACATTTCATTTGCTAAATGCTAAATGAGCATTCGCATGTTAAAAATGAATGCGAATGCTAATTAATCCATCACTAGTGTGTATCTAGGATGACGTCATGCGCACTCGCAGAGATGTGACGTGGCGCACAGTACTCCGTTTGATATTCAGCGTAACTTGAAGTATTTTTTTGTAAACTGGACGCCAGCTTGTCACGTACGTAGAATTATGTACTGAACCAATGGTATAAGGTCTAAGTACTCGAAACTTTCCTCACGACATTTTCCTCATACCCCTGCAATAACCAACTTCCACGCCACAGTTCGGTCACCGGTACCACTTTGGACTAATTGATTTGTATTAACTACTGAAAGACGGAGAAATGAAAAGCAAGATCAACTTTGATGTTTACACGGTCCTCTTGACTTTTAATTGTGATGGCTGTAACCGGGTAGCGTATTGCCAAACTGTATACTGACCCAGACCGTAGTCTGTACTGAACTACATCGTGCTTATTAAAATCACAAATAACCAATTTATTTGTGATTTTAATAAGCACGATGTAGTTCAGTTCAGCAAAGAGCATACGAGCTCAGAGCAATCTGAGAAGGTATGCATTTTGCTCGCAACGAATTGGAGCAAAGTACATACGAGCTCAGAGCCATCTGAGAATGTATGCATTTTGCTCGCTTGTATGTAAAGCAAACTGTGTCTTGGTGTATTTTGTCTCCGACTAACCGTTTGTCGTAAAAGCAATGGGGAAGGGATCCATAGGTTAGAACCGTGAGCAACTACGCGCGAGCCGAGCGAGCGAAGCGAGTGGTGTCGCGGCAGCGGTCGGCGAGCGCTACCTCGAAATTGGTCGCGAAAATTTTCTAAGTATTTTTTTCATAGTGCCCCCAAGACTCTGACCGCATTTTGCTCTAAATTATCGATGCGACGATGCCATATTACATACTACACCAGACACTAGAAAGTATGCACGTCTGGACTCGTATGCTTCAGACACTCTCTGAATAGGTATACACTTTGCTCTTCAACTACAAAGGCAAACTGCGATCGAACTCGGACCAACCCCGGTCTGGGTCAGTATACAGTTTGGCAATACGCAACCGGGTAACATTGCCACTTTGGCTGTAGTCAAAAATAGACGCGAACCTTTTATGATATAGTGCGTGTACGTTCTTAGCCTATTGTTAGCTTAGCTACTGATATTTTATCGAGCTATTTCTTATATCGGTATAACTCATTTGTATTTTACTGTCACTCTGTCATTTACATTTTTGGAGGAGGGCACTTTTGATGGTCAACGGTTGAGCAAAATATCCAATCTAAATATTTTTACTGTGATGTCAATCCTAGCACCTATCATTTGTTTCTATCTTTTAAGATTTCTATGGTTTCTTCCGTGTGCATCCAACTAAAAGTTTCCTCGACAAATACGAGTAAGTAAGTAGGCAGTTTTATTTAACTTCAATTTTTATTAACGTCAACACGATTTCACTGGTATTAAAGAGAACTAATTGGGTAAGATAGAAGTTAACACATAACGTAGGTACATTACATTTAATATATTCGACATTTGTGATATTACATTAGGTGGTTTATCTTAGCGAGCTCGGTTTATGGTCCTTGGTTTATGACGATACCGAATCGTAAAATATATTCAATGAACGAGGTAGCTTTGAAATGTTGTACAGAGTGGAGGACTCATCGTGCTCATCCCAACACCATGCATCCTGCAGGACTATCTTTTCATTACCAATGACTAACTGGCGTCCTAACTAAGTTGCACACCGAACTATGATGACCACTGAGAATTTACAAAAAAAATAGTATTGCACTTTAACCTTTCAATTGAGTCAATTAGAGACACAATAGAAAGACAATGACAGGCGGACACCGGTGTCCTTCCGGGGACTTCATGTTACGGTGACTTTCGGACGGGGTACTGTGCGTTTCGTCACATCTCTGCGAGTGCGCATGAGGTCATCCTAGATACGCACTGATGGTACAATACGAAACTACACACATCAAAAGTGTCTAGGGATCAACATATACTTTTGCAATAACTTTTCTCCTGATTGATATTAATTAAAATTTTCTTTAAGGATTCATCAAATAAAGTGTTTTCGTTTGTCACAGTAACGATAAACCAAGTCACCTTTGCATTAATAAAGAAATTTGCCATTTTCCTAATAAGGGGATTTTTGACATTTGAACCACTAACATTAAAGTTCGAAAAAAAGACTGAAATAACAGTTTTCTTTAAAATTTTATTGGGTAACTTAAACAATTAATAATCCGTGTTTCTACCGCGAACACTAACAACACAAGACCATCGGTTTGGCATACTCAAAATGAGTTCATCCAAATCACGCTGTGGAATGGCCGCCCATGTTCGTTGCAACAACAAAAAAAGGTCTTCTTGCGACTGGATACCCTCCATATTCGGCAGAGCTCTTCTCTGTAGCATATCCCATGCATGCTCAATCGGGTTCAAGTCTGGCGACTGAGCAGGCCAGGGCAGGACATTGATGTTAGCTGCGGCGAGAGTCTGTCTTACAACTCTTGCGGTGTGCGGTCGTGCATTATCATGCATTAACTGAAATAAGGGACCGATTTGCACTTGCAGAGGAACGATGACGTCTGATACAATCGTCTCAGCAAAAATTTGAGCGTTGAGGTTGCCTCTGATCCAAATCAACTCAGTTCTTCCGCCGATCCAAATACCCGCCCATACCATGATGGTTCCACCACTATAAGGATGGACTTCCTGGCAGGATTTTAATCGCTGTTGGCGTCCAGGGGTTCTCCAGTGTCGTATACGTCTTGTATCCGGTCTCATACCAAAACGAGACTCATCAGAAAAGCACACGAAACGCTATTGTTCTTCTGCCCACTTTCTGTGTTCAAGAGCCCATTGATATCGAATCCTACGATTGTGCATTGCTATAGGTGGTACCCGTAGCGGTCTTCGGGAATGAAGGTTCACTTCATGCAAGCGGTTTCTGACTGTTTGGTCGCTAATTAAGTTCCCTGAAGAGTGATGAAGCCTCACGAGTTGTAAGACAGACTCTCGCCGCAGCTAACATCAATGTCCTGCCCTGGCCTGCTCAGTCGCCAGACTTGAACCTGATTGAGCATGCATGGGATATGCTACAGAGAAGAGCTCTGCCGAATATGGAGGGTATCTAGTCGCAAGAAGACCTTTTTTTGTTGTTGCAACGAACATGGGCGGCCATTCCACAGCGTGATTTGGATGAACTCATTTTGAGTATGCCAAACCGATGTTCTTGTGTTGTTAGTGTTCGCGGTAGAAACACGGATTATTAATTGTTTAAGTTACCCAATAAAATTTTAAAGAAAACTGTTATTTCAGTCTTTTTTTCGAACTTTAATGTTAGTGGTTCAAATGTCAAAAATCCCTTTATTAGGAAAATGGCAAATTTCTTTATTAATGCAAAGGTGACTTGGTTTATCGTTACTGTGACAAACGAAAACACTTTATTTGATGAATCCTTAAAGAAAGTTTTAATTAATATCAATCAGGAGAAAAGTTATTGTAAAAATATATGTTGATCCCTAGACACTTTTGATGTGTGTAGCTGTTTGACAGATAGTCGTTGAACACTTTGCCCAATGATCAGCAGCAGTATGAACTGTCAACGGAAATACGCATCTGAACACCCAAACGTAATTCTCAGTAGCATTCCGAAGACTTCTGGACATGTACACGGTTGTTGATGGATGGACTAAGTAGGTGAAGTAAAGGCGAAGTGAGCTACCCTCTTAGAGTCACAGCCTTATGAATATAAGCCAGCATTGCACCACATGTAAGCGGGTACGCCTTTTATACCTGGAGGATGTTATTTTTCAGTTTTGTAGTTGTTTTGCTTGAGTTTAGATTTCAATGTTAATATGAATATTTATATTTACTTTTTTTTTAATCTCGGTATATTAGAGTGTGCTAACACGTGACAATCATTCTGAAATGTAATGTTTTACAAAGTGTTTAAACCTTAGTGCTATTTATTGAGCATTTCATTGTATTCTTTGTATGCCTAGTTCTTCAAACGAATCAGACAGATGTGTTGCTGGGGAGTTTGTTTCGCCACTTCTTCTTCCCAGCTAGAACACTAGGAAGTGGCGAAGGGTGGGCCGTTTTTGGGGGACTGTCATTATGTATTTTTTTTGACGTTCAAAAAGTGCTGATTCTCAGCCTAGTTTGAATAAAGACTATTGATTTTTGAGTACGAATTCTAGGACTTGACAGTTCACTTCACGTCACTTTTCAAGCGAAGACTTTTACAGGATATATTACAAGCAGATCGCGTTCATTTTCTTAATTGAAACTGAACCTTATTTCTGTGTAAACAAAACAGAAGTTTATAAAAGCATCGTTCTTCATTTAAGTTTATTGACAGACGTCGAAGGTAGAGTTTTGAACGGGAGTTCATTGAAATTAGATAGGTATGTCAAGTTGACCTATTTCACGAATTGTATTAATTGATAACAATATTAATAAGTGAATGTCGCTTGCTTTTAGAAAGTTCGGAATATACCTACGGAGTTTTAACATATTTTTTTAAAATAAATATTTTGCACCACACTAGGAACTTCTGGTATATTGTGGGTGCTTTTACAACTTTTAAAATTCACAATTACAAACAATATTAGTTCTGAGCGGGATCGAACCTGAACCGCCAAAGCGCTAACCGCATCATAAAATAAAAGGCCAGTTCATAGAAGTTGTATTACCAGAAGAAGTAAACGCCTTTGGTCTTCTACTAACTTTTTTTGTTCTTAGTTCTTACTAAAAAAAAACAAAAAAATACGGTTTCTATTTATATACCTAGTCGTCCTGAGACATTAACTACGAAAAATAAAGGAGACTCAACACTTTTACAAAGAAAAATCTTTTTTCTTCTTATTTTGTCAAACTATTCTTACGGCAGAAGTTTATGAAAGGCCAAAACAAACAAATAAACAGCTCACAGTAAATAAAGGACCAATAAATACTTCGTGTTGCTTTTTATTATTTTCCTTACACTGTGTGGACATTGAAGGAAAACACTATCGGCCTTTTGCCCTTATTCCCAGTTAACTGAGGTCGGCTCAGCATGTGTTCGTCCATAAATAAATTATTATTAAAATCTCAATGAGCATTTCGATACAAGTTTTTGGAGATCTCCTTTTAAGTAAGATATTGGTTGTAGTAGGCGTCCCCATACTTCCACTTATCATTTATTTTATGCAATTGAAAATTAATGTAGACAATGTAGGTACCTACCTAAACATACCAGCAGGCCTAGCCATATTACAAATTCTATTTCTATTATCGTCATCGATAAGGCGACAATAGAAAGAAAATGGCGTATATGGAAACAGCTGTTTGTCAACTGTCAAGTGTTAACGAGTAGAATTTGAAATATGGCTGAAAATGAAATACATTTGACAGTTGACAAACAGCTGATTCATAAACCATAAAAGGGGTGGAAACTCAAGGGTAAAAAAAGAAACAAAACTTTGAGAAGTATTTTTACGCTAGTTTAATATTGTTTGATACTAACAAGGAGTTAAAACTATTTATTTTAATTATTTAAAAGCAGTACAGTCGTCGTATGTAACAAACAACTTTTAACTAACGTGAATATCCTCCTCGAAAGTTTTGTTTCTATTCACCCCTGAGTTTCTATCCACCCCGTTTTACCCGGTACGCCATTTTCTTTCTATTGTCGATTATGATTATAGAAATAGAATTTGTAATCGGCTAGGTCTGCAGGATAGAATAAAAAAAGTCAAATAAAAGGGTGAGTAACTGAAAATATAATTATACGTACCTACATACATAATATTCCATAGTAATAATACACATCAATTTGCCGTCATATACTTAGTACAATAATCACCCATCATCAAAGTTGTTTTTTTAATTTTTGCCATAAAAACGAACAAATTGTTATTACATACTTATGAGTTATGACTATTATTTACACTAGTAGGTACAAGTAGGTCCGCGTGCATTTGTCTACTTTAATATCCCTTCCAAACCCTTTCAGTTTTAAAAATAAAATATGGCCTATAACACTCACAAAATATAATGTAGCTTTCTATTGGTTAAAGAATTTACAAAACCGATATTACCCCCTTCAACGTCACAGACTCATAAACCCATAAACTTTACCACTTTGTAATCATACCTTTATAAAAAAGTAAAAGAATCGAGGATGGTAAAAAAAATCATCTCCATCGCTGTCAGAAAAGTGCCCAAATGACTGGCGACATAGCCTCGGTGAATGGCAATACTGATTCTCTGGCCAAAATAAATGCCAGCCTTTTGGTCACATGAAGTGTCAATCAACCGCTACCAACAGTCACCTCCTTCCCGATCATATCATCTTGTACAGAATCTATCAGTTCTTTCATCTCTACTATTCTTTTGAATGAAAACATAAATCCTATCAAAACCATAATGTGAAAAGGAGCCAAGTTGAACATGAACATTAGGTATCTAAATTGGTATCAAATTATGTAGATGATCCTGTTTATATTTAACATACAAAAATAAATTTAAAACACAATTTCTTGTATTCTTCTGCTACAACAATGTTAGCTAAAACTCCTTAAATTTAAACAGTCGACGTATTATCACAAAAGCAAATAACTTGGTATAAATTGTAGCTAAAGATTGACAATCTTGGATTTTCATACCCATTTTTACATCAGTGCGCTCAACTTACACGTATGCAGTGTATGTATAACATAGCACGCGACTCACTGTAAACAATGATTTGTTACATAAAAAACATTTGTTTCCCAGTATTATTATTTCAAAGCAATCATACTTTAACTCTCTCGCTACCCATCGTCCATTAAACCTTACGCATTATACACGGTGATTTTTTAATCATCTGACAAATTTTAACAGGGTGTTCTAACCATGAATATGAACAACTTTTACTATAGGACCAACTCGGAAATCAAGAAAAAAAAATCGGCTGTTTCAAACATTATGAGTTTTTTTTTTCATTGGAGTAGGTACCCTGTACACCTGTGTTAAAAAACACTGTGTATAAGTGTATTGTATATTATGATACTCAATAAGTTTATTGTATACATTTAATGCGTAAAGTTGCGACGATGCTTAGCTAGAGGTGTGTTTGTTAAGAACCAATAGAATCGCTTCATTTACCTAGCCTCGCCCAGCACAGCTCCTGTGGAAACGGTTTAGCGAAGCGAGGTTAGTGATGGGTGCAAGGCATCATCGCACCGCTCAGCTACCTCTTAAATATCTGAAGAAAACGCAGCCTAAAGGTCGTCTTTGTGATGGGCAAAGAGATTTAAAATACTATAGAGAGGCAATGCATGTGATCCCATGACTCAGTAACGCCATCTAGGATGATATAGCAATATCGGAGCGGCAGCGGAGCGTACTAAATTAAACTCATAGACTTGTGTCCACTAGGTACAAGTATCGGTTGAAAATTTTGTTCGTAATGTCCCGTCTATGGTAATATTGAAAGTCTTTGGTGATGATGGGACTTTTTAACCGACTTTCAAAAAAGGAGGAGGTTCTATGTTCGTGTGTATGTATTTTTTTTTTTTTTTTTTTTTTTTTTTTTTTTTTTTATGTATGTTACCTGATTTCTCCCCCATTTGTGGACCGATTCTCGAAATTCTTTTTTTATTCGAAAGAGTATACTCCCGAGGTGGTCCCATTTTATTTTGGTGAAGATCTGGTGCTGATCTTCGGAGATATGCAACGGAACTCTTCAAAAATAGACGGCAAATCTGTCGTGATTGCTCGAATCGCTTGGATGTTTATTGTTTATACAACATCATGACGTATCATCACGCCTGGTATGCTCTGAGGGGTACGCAGATGTGTACAATATACCTAGATTTCGACAGTTAGGTATGTTAATTTTCATTTATTAGGAATAAGTGGATAACCCTATTATCATGACATGTACTGTTACAATTAACAATATATATAGCAAATATTTGTATGGGAACCACTAAAAATGGAAAAATAAAAATAACTTTTTTTGCAAAAAAATTAAACCGACTTCAAAAAAAACACTAAACGGTGTAAAATAACTCTAAATTAGGAAGTCGGTGGCCCATCATGAATAAGACAAAACCACCAAAGCCACAGACTTCCTAATTTAGAGTTATTTTACACCGTTTAGTGTTTTTTTTGAAGTCGGTTTAATTTTTACGCTCTGTTCATGCAGCGTGGATTAGCGCTTAAACGGCGAGGGGTAGGTTAGTAGGTAGTACATAAGAGTTTACCGCTGCACGCTGGTACGACCTTATTCTGGGTATCCGTGTTGAATACAGATGATCACAAAGTGAAAGTACCTACCATTAAAGCTAATAAAACGTTCGAGGAACGGAATGACAACTTATTTTTAACCGACTTCAAAAAAAGGAGGAGGTTCTCAATTCGACGGTATGTTTTTTTTGCGTGTTTGTTACGTGATTACTCCGCCATTTATGGACCGATTTTCAAAATTCTTTTTTTATTTGATAGGGTATACTAACAAATTGGTCCCATTTGTATCAAAACTCATATCTGATGAGGGATCTTCGAGGAATTGAGGGAACTCCTAAAAAAATATAGGCACACACGTACCGATTTTAACATTTTTAGTAACAAATCAAGCATTTTCATTTAGAAAGTATCATTTGGTGAAGAAAGACTGATGAAGAAGACAGACAAGGGAACTCTTTAACGCATAACATCAAATTATACGCGATTGCTATAGTCAGATAGATGTCCATGCTGAGCTTTTGTATTTCCACAACATAACATTACGCCATTCTAATTTAAAAGGGGCCCGGCAGAGGTGTACAGATTAATGTTTAGATAGAACTTATTTAGCAATTGTTATCCAATTTCAATGATTCTTTCAGGTTCTGAAAGACTTTCTTTTTGCATACAAAGAAACTAAAAAGTACAAAATAAAAACTTTATAATTATAATTATTATAATTTCAAGCTAAAGTTACTTACTACAGGGAGTCTTCACAAGATTTTTAAAACAAAAAACTTTTTTACAAAAAAAAAAACAACCGACTTCTTAAAAAAAACTAACAGGTGAAAAATAACTCCAGTTTCGGAAGTCGGTGGCCAATAATGAACAAAACAAAACCACCAAAGCCACAGAAGTAACTTTAGCTTGAAATTATAAGTTCCATGACTTAACCAGTCTCCACCTGAACTACGCTGGGGAAGTCCTCGACCTTCGCCGGGGAAGAGGCGAAAGCGATGGTGCATCCTGAGAAATGTAACCAATGAAAGGAAAGAAAGAACGTTTTTTTACCACAAAGACAGCAGAATATTTCAAAGCTTGAAGACGGACAAAATCAAAATGAAAACTTATTACTTAATCAAATTTGGCTGACAATGAGCCTAAAAAAAGCATATGGCATATTAAGTCCGCCTCTGTACCTACATTAGTGAAAGAGAGTGAGAATAATTTTTTTTTTTGTTATCGTCCACTTCCGTTGTTATTATAGTTAATCTTTTATGTAATTCGCCTTGTTTCTTTTGTATATCTTTGTGTAATGTATTATGATTTGTTTAGATCGTTTACCTTATCAAATTTACTGTATGTACCACCTAGATTATAAGTGAATGATGTGGACTCCTATAATTCGAAGCGCACACTTGTACTTGTCCCCGTTCTATCTGTATACTTTCATGTAATTGTGTAGTATATGTTGGAGATCCAATAAATAAATAAATAAATGAGCACAATCATATTGAACGTCAAAAATTACAAAGATAGTCCCGCAAAACGCAGTTGCAGTTTGTGCCTTTTAAAATTAATCCAGGTCAACGAAACCAATATGGCCGCGGTACGGAAATCGGGAAAACATTTGCAATAGGAACTGCGCACATACCTAACGATAATGGAGATTGGTGATAGCTGTAGCTTGTACACAATGGGCCATGCTACACAAAGCTTTACGTGGACATTTTATAGTCACTTTGATTAGAATTTACCATTATGTTTTTACCTTACACTGTGGAATATAGCGAAGTTTAAAATACTGCATCAAAAGATTTAATTAATATCTTGCGTTGATAAAATAGTTAGTAATCATTTATAATTACCTCGATCACGCCTTATTTTATATCACTATCTACTCTATATAGTCATAACACTTTTAATTATACATACATACATACATAAACTCACGCCTTTTTCCCATGGGGGTAGGCAGAAACTACAGAGCGCCATATGCTACGATTCTTACATACTTCTTTTGCTTCGTTTACATTCATACATGTTGTCATACACACACGCCGGTTGCGAGTACTACGCACCTGACCTTTCTGAAGAACCTCACCAATAAGGTCTATGTATGTCCTTCTAGCGTCCCCTCCCGGCGTTCCCACTTACATCTGCCTAGTAAATACCTTACCTTTCTTTCTTTACACTTTTAATTGTGACTGTTATTAATTTTGAGGTAAGAACTATTGTTTACGATTGCCTAAGAATAAACTGAATTCATAAATATTTGTACTTAGGCTAGTATGTACATCAAGCTACCCCATTATGACAAACTTCTTTGATAGTTCTTCATGATTATTACAAAAGAATAAGGTTTATGTTCAATTAGGGAAAAGAAATGTCCATTTCTGGCCTTGTTTTTCCCATCTATGTAATAAATAAATAAATAAAAATAAAAAATAAAAATAAATATTAAAATATGCAAATTTAGTAACTTAAATATTCCTACATAACCAATTTGTAATGAGTAGGTGCAAAAGGTAACGCAAGCAGATTTTTATATGACACTCAATTGTTTATTGCATTCTAATATTTCCGTTCGATGGTCAGTACTATTAAAGTAGGGATTGCAATTCTTAATAAAAAAGTACCACCGGGTTCTATGAGAAAAACAGCCGTTGGTTGTTTATCCGGTCAATCCTAATGCCTTTCATTTGTTTCTTTCATATGCATTACTTTGCCAAAGTTTCCTTAGCAAATAGGCATTTCCCTTTGATAGTTTGCGTTAACTTTATGTGCTAGCGACTGCAAGTCTTTGATGCAAAATAGTCTAATACTTAATATTTTTAGATCCATAAAAGTAGGATATGTTTAGCAAAAAAATAACATTATTATTCTTTGCTATTCTACGAGTAGGTATTTGTAACGCCTAACATTGTGTAACATCAGAGCCATAAACCTTTAATGTCCTCCATAAATGTAAAGAATCTGTAACTAAAAGTCACTCAGTCTAGACGGAATTAAACTTTTTATCCGGAGAATATCTCTTAATATCCTGAAATGAGAAGAATGTTGACATGAATTATGCTGAAGTAACGTCAAGCTCAAGTCTTAAATTACTAAGATTTCAGACAGACGTACAGACAGAGTCCTTCATCAACATTACCCTAGTTAGATCAGTTTTCTGTTTACACTTAGTCCCTGTCCATACAATTCAATTCAATTTATTTATTCATGAAACAATTAACATTGTGTTGAACAACATTACAACTTGATTCCTATCCGCTTCCCTTTGCTTTTGAATAATGGTAGCCAGAGTCTAGTATTGCTAAATATAGGTACTATAAATGTTTACACCAAAGGTTTACAGGATCGTAAATTATTGAGTTCAAAAGAGACATCCCGAAACGAACGAAACGAATACGAATACTACATTTTTTTTGTCGGCCTCACCACTGCTACTGACTATGAGATTGCTTTTTGGATTTTCTGGACTTGAAATACGTAATTAAAGTAGGTAATGAATCCGGGTCACTGTCTTTTTATACGTAGGTAGGTGTCATGGTCAATATTTTTAATAATATGGAACGCATCAATTTATACCTTTTATTGCCAAAAAGGTTATTTAATAGCTTTTTGGGTCATATTAGGTTCAAATCGATGCTTGAAAAAAAGTTAGTGACCCCGATTCATTGCTCTCGAGTGTAAGCATATAAATGCCAGCATATAAATGTATAGCTTGGCTATTTCCTTACTTCAGAAACTATGTAAATATTCGCATCACCTCCACGACGGTAGCGATACGGCGAAGCCGCATACATTTTTACTGATATGTAGAATTTGTGAAGTTAGGCCGTAACGTGTAGATTCAGAAGTTTGGCTCTACATGAGATCTGATATCTTTTTCACAGGGCAAACCTTATGTGGTCGTTTTGGCAACATTTTACATGAAATGTTATGGTGGGATTCACTTTTTCGTCAATTTATCATAGTTACATTAAGAATTTGTTTGTAAACTTTCAAATCCCAGTGAAGAAATACTTTGAGATACTTACATACAGGATTTACTTAAAGAACATACTTAACTTATGGGTATGGCTATTACACAATCATACTTTCTTACACTTATTATTATACGTAAGTAAATCATGGAGACGAAACTAAAGTTACCCGGGTAAATAAATGATTAGATACTAAGGTGTCTTGCTTTATTTTTTGTTTTTATTTATTTAGAGTTTTGTGTACCAATGTCTTGTACCAAATAAATGTTTATTTTTTCTTTTTTCTAAGTAAATTTTCAATCGTACTGCAAGACTCGAGCCTCTTTGACTCAATATTCATAATCCTCACACATGTAGGTACCGCGTACGGTTTACCAAAACGCTTCTTACAAACACACTTTAAAACCCATAAGAAAACTAACTAATTACACATTTTTCTTTGGTTTCAGGCTCCAGGATGTACGGGCTCCTTCTCGAGAACATGGCGGAGTACATCCGACAGACGTACGGCGAGGAGAGGTGGGAGGACATACGGAGACAGGCGGGTGTCGAGCAGCCTTCATTCTCTGTCCACCAGGTCTACCCGGAGAACCTCATCACACGACTCGCGAAGAAAGCACAGGAGGTAGGCATGACGACACTGATATTATTGAAATGTTCTTGATGGGTCTAGTGGTCGCAACCGCTACTGCGGGCCATGAGGGTCTGGGTCTGGCCCCCAGCTTGGTTATTGCATGGCTATCTTCATTGACAGTTCATGGTGATAATCACTGGGCAACGATTAACTGACAAACAGCAAGTTTCGTATTGGCCATCATCAGTGTGTATCTAGGATGAAGTCATGCGCACTCGCAGAGATGTGACGAAGCGCACTGCACCCCGTCTGATAGTCGCCGTAACTTGAAGTCCACTTGAAGTGCTATAACATTTTTTTCGTAAATTTGCAGTTGTCATTAAAGTTCGGTGTGCTGGAGTTATTCACTAGCAATTAAAAGATAGCGAGTGAAGCGTTATTGCTTTTTTCCGTCTGAAATTTCTCAGTAGCAGCTAGATTTGTGTCCGATTGATAACGATAGGTTTACCTCTCTATTAAATGGGATTTTAAGGACGTATCTACGAAATGACGCGCTTCAATTCTAGGTACCTATTGCGTCTTAAACTCGTAAAGTATCAAATTTGTTATGATGTCAAATATTTTGTATTCATATAGCGATCTTATTCAACCAGGAGTTGCTGCTTGCAAGCTACACAGCGTCCACTCATGACGGTGTCCGAGTGCAAACTTATATTTTTTGTTTCAATTTTTTTGTGCAATAACTCACGACAGTGATCAGTAAAATAACCCTTAACTTCAAGCCATTAAGATTCACGCGCTTTAGCAAAATTTGTTGAAAAACTAAAATCTAATTGATTTTTTGTCTGGGATTAATTGGAATATTTTGCTAGTTCTTTCTGCCACCTTTTTGAGTTGATCATGTCTCCTTACATACAATATTTTTAAATGAACACATTACTGTTATTAAATAGAAGAAAAATGTTCCTAAACTCGAAACGAAATCGTCAATTTTGTGTGAAGATGTACCGTAAATGATTTTTTACAATATTATTTAGGTACCTAGATTTTAGAATAAAAAATTGCGACCTTTTGAAGATGAAGGAGTAACCTGTCTGTGGTAATTATTATTTAGATTCAGTTTAGTTCAGTTCTGCCGCAAAATGTACCGAAAAACTGTTAATTTTGGTCAGATTTGTAAACGCGTCCTTAAACGTAACTGGCGAAATGTGGGTGTACCTACAACTACCAACAACACAACTGCCGACAAACTGTTCTGCAGTTTGGCAGACTTTTTGTATGTTTTTGTTGTACAGATTTTGAATAAAGAAATAAAAAAAAAACCTACCTACTACAGATATGCCTCTGCCTAACCTTTCGGCCATTATAGGCGTGATGTTATGTGTGTTTAAGTATTACGTAGGGGACTGTCCCGTGGAATTACGTAATACGTACGGCAAAAAGTAAAAGTGCCTGCGCCTGCGCGGATAGGCATTATGCCTATTTTTAGGTAGCACGTAAAGTAGAACCAAGAAATAAAAGTCAGGACAAAAAGGTTTTTTTTGGTCGGATAAATCCGACTTAGACGATTAATTAGGTCGTAATAACTACTTTTATCGTCTCCTGTAACCAACTTATTATCCTGACGAAACAGATCAAAGAGCGATGAATTTAAAAATAAACCAACGAAATACATAAATATTAATAAATTAGTCAACACCATACGAAACGCAATAGAGATTTATTTTTAACTTTTAAAATGATTTAGTGATTCTTGAGATTTTTTGCGATTATTTCAGTTTGTGGAGCGGCCATGTTGGAATTTGTCGTAGGAAATTGTGGTCAAGGTCGCAGTAACTGATTTACATTTTAAAAGAATGATAATTTCTGCATGCGCTTGCTATCTGCAAGCGCATGCAATGGCAGTAAAACGCTAGATTTCAATTTGAAGGCGCTTATAGACACAATCGCGTCGTGAACTCGTGATAACCTTTCTATCAAGATGTTGGGTATTAAATTCATCATAATAAATGATAATAATTTCTGATTCTTGATCATAATATGTAAATGTTTTTTTTACAAACTCTCGACACTGAAACAAGTAAAATTCATTTTAAAACTAGTTATGTCGGAGTTTAACTATCTGATTACTCTGAGAAGAAACACCGAAAGATACTCAGAGGTCACAGTCTCTTTTATAGTCATTAGCTTAGTCAGAACATGTGAGAGGACTATGAATACTTATAAGTGTCTGTGCACTTAGAACTAATGCGGATATCACATTGGTACGTAATCCGCACCGGTCTGCATTGTAATCCTAATACGTAGATCCATAAGAGAAGCGTTGTCAGTGTTTCACATATTTCGAGATTACATACAAACATAAAAAAAATCTCTAAAACCGCAGACCCACAGCAAAATCTGGTGTGACATCCCCAAATAACGTCAAAAAGCATATCTGTAAGCGCCTTGAATTGAACCCCAATAAAATTATCATTCTTTTACAATGTGAATCAGTTATCGCGACCTTGAACACAATTTCCTACGACAAATTCCAACATGGCCGCTCCACAAATTGAAATAATCGCAAAAAATCTCAAGAATCACTAAATCATTTTAAAAGTTAAAAATAAATCTCTATTGCGTTTCGTATGGTGTTGACTAATTTATTAATAATTATGTATTTCGTTGGTTTATTTTTAAATTTATCGCTCTTTGATCTGTTTCGTTAGGTTAGTAAGTTGGTTACAGGAGACGATAATAGTAGTTATTGCGACCTGATTAACCGCCTAAGTCGGATTTATCCGACCAAAAAAAAACCTTTTTGTCCTGACTTTGATTACTTGGTTCTACTTTACGTGCTACCTAAAAATAGGCTTATTTCGGCAACATGATAATTGGATTATTGAGCTGGAACTAGATGGTGTTGTGAGAAATTTGTATGTAGCGCTAATTGATAGCGTAAATAATTAAATTTCTTTGTATGATAGCAATACAGTTTCCATACAAGTGAAGTCTATGCAATAAAGCTTTAAGACTAAGCTAAAAATAGGAACTTATACTAAGAAACTTGGTCTCACTATTTCCGTGGGTAGTTTTATTTTCCCAGATTTCTCGCCAACATTCTTTATGTGGAAATGGAACATATATTTTCAATTAAACGTCACTCTAGGCCACTGGGCACACCATTTATTTCTGCCAAGACATTCCGCTCGTGCTCAAAACGTTGAGCACCGCTTTAAAGGCCACAAATTAACAGTCGTATAAATTGTTAGGGAAAGTGACAAAGAACCTATTATTATAGTTATGTATCGTAATATAGCTAGCTCTTGGTAACGGTACCTATTGAGGTCGCAATTTATTAAAAAAGGCATAATAACGAATAAATACAAACCTATTACACTTTAACTTTTTTTTTCTAAGCTAGGAATAGAGTTAAAGATTTAAAATAAAAATAAAAACGTTTAACAGCTATCTGCTTGCTTTAAAAGAGAACAAAAACTTTTGTTTTACCTACATGTTATTTAATTTTTAATCACTGGTATTGGAACTTGGAACCTAATAAGATATAAAAATTTAAAAAAACCCCATCGCAAAAAAGTAAAATATTTAAAAACTTAAAAATAATACTTTAGCCATGAAATTTTACTTTACGTCGGGGTATAAAAAATGTTTATTTGGGAACGTTAATTGAAATCATGAATACCTACAATCTCGTGATTAAGTATCGGTCACTAATTACCAGTCACCCTAGAATCTAGGGCACAAGTATCGGATGAACATTTGGTCGTGATGTCCCGTCTAAGTATAGCAAGTATTGAATGTCTTTGTATCTCTCGATCTCCTGAACCTTTTTTAATTTATTAAACCCCAAGAGGACACAAGAGGACACCGGTGTCCGCGCCGTTGTCTTTCTATTGTGTCTCTAATTGACACGATTTAAAGGTTTAATTTCTTTTACCAATAGAAACCACATTTTTCATGAGTGGCACAGGCTAAATTCTATTTTCAAAACTAAAGACAGGATGGAAGGGATGTTGAAGTACGAAATGAACGCGAGCAAAGTCGCAAGGGAAGTGCTAGTTAATTATAAAACGTCACTACACTATCGCCGTGAACCTAGTCTGTCATGCATTGTTCTAAAAGATGAACTTACACTGAATAAAACCACAGTTCTCCCTCGACGACTGAAACAAAAGGACCCTTTAGACATACATACAGTCCCTACGTATGTAGGTATCAGTTACATTGTTATACTCGTCTCATCTCTAACAATTCAATTCATTAATCATTTTGAGAATACCCAAAGCATTTTGCTTATATAAATACCCACTTGCCTTTAATAGCTTCCATAGAACATAGTAAGTATTAGAGGTGAAATAATATAAATAGGTACATAATCAGTACATTTTTATATAACGTATTGAATTAGTAAGTATTTGCTCACACATAAAGCCCAATATTATAAATCCGATATCATATTATTTTATTCTTCCTCTCCAATACAATGATGAACGTCTAAGTATTATGACGTGTTGATACTATACAATGTATGGAAGAATTTGTCTATAGATACCTTTCCACTATTTCAACAAGTGACCCATCGGCCCATTAGCTCAGTTGGTTAGAGCGTCGTGCTAATAACGCGAAGGTCGCGGGTTCGATCCCCTCATGGGCCACAAGTTCTTTTTGGATTTTTCCTTTCTAATCTCATGTCAGAAACTTGATGTAAAAAAGTTTAGCAAGATATTTTATTTATTATCTTTTAGAAGCAATCTTTACTTGCCTATGATAATAGCTATTTAAACCGTTTGGTTTCAATTTTAGAATATTATGGAACAAAAGCCAATATTTTTTGTTTACTTTTTCTATTTTCCAAAAAAAGGTTTTATCTACTACTTAAAATGAGTATTTGTACTCATTTTAATTAGTAGAAAAAACTTTTTTTTAATTAATGAACAGATTAATAAGAAAAAATAAGTTACAAATGCAAAAAGAGATTTGGAGATGCTGGGATTTGAACCCAGGACTTTCAGCATGCGAAGCAGACACTCTACCACTGAGTTACATCCCCGATGAAGACGAAATTGAAATTATGAATCACGTTCACTGATCATATACATACCGGTGATCTTACCCAATAATATTTTACAAAGAGCGAGTTTTGTTTGCGAAGTTTAACTACAGGGAGCTACTGTTGAACGCAGCTGAAAAGTAGTAATAACTGTATTATTAAGTACTTAATAATCTCTAACAACACAGACAGATGGACCCCGTTTTTTAACAAAATTTTAATATTAACCTTGCGATCATTTTCGTTTGAGAGAGAGGCCATGTGATTAATTCCGTTCTGTACTCTTATGAAGACACTAGCGAGTCCGTCACACGTACAGAATTACAGACCAAACATGTTTTGATGAAAAAAAACTATTTGAATGACTGGCAAAAGGTTGCTTCAAAAATATCAACTTATTAAGAAAATGTTGTTTATAAATTTTTTTTGATTAGTAGAATTTAGCACAATTTAAACAAAGCTGTTTTTTTTAAACGTTACCCCAATAACAAGCAGGCCCGGAATCTATACAAATAATTATGTATTCCGTGCGGGGATCGAACCCGATCCACGCGGCGCAGCAGTCAATCGCTCCGCCCGCGCCGCCGCGCCGATGAAGTTCCTAAGATTTTTCTCATTGATTAATTTTTGTTTACAGGTATTAGGTATAACAGAACGAGAATTCATGGACCAAATGGGAGTATATTTCGTTGGATTCGTCTCACAATATGGCTACGACAGAGTTTTATCAGTCCTAGGCAGACACATGAGAGATTTCCTCAACGGACTGGACAATCTCCACGAGTACTTGAAATTCAGTTACCCAAGAATGAGAGCTCCCAGTTTTATATGTGAAAATGAGACCAGACAGGGATTGACGTTACATTATAGGTCTAAAAGAAGAGGGTTTGTTTATTACGCTATGGGACAGATTAGAGAGGTGAGTTTTTTTTAGGTTAATTTTACTACGATAACAACAAAATTACCGGTAAAATGATAACAAAGTACAAAAAATATCAACAAGGAATTGGAGGCGCCGGGTATCGATCCCGGTACCTCTCGCATGCTAAGCGAGCGCTCTACCATCTGAGCTACGCCCCCGAATAATCATGAGATTCAAATAGAGGTTCAGTTCCTATTAAAACAAATTTATTACCTTTAAAAATAAATTTTCACTTTGTACTGCAAATACTGATCAAAGATTCAATACTGAACTTGATGTAATGAACAGTACAAACAATAAATATCATTTCAACACTTCGTACCTGGACGGTTGGAACGCCATCTATTGAACAAATGTAACAACTGTGCCTTGCTTGTTCTTGACTTGATGATTTCTATACTTTGCCACTAGATGGCTCTACAGTGCAGATGGCGCTGCCGTTTATTTTACTTCGACTCTGTGTTTTAAAATTAATTAAAAATAGTAAAGTATTTGTTTTGTTAAATTGTCAAGTTCAAAGTGTTTATGTAGAAACAATATCTCTGTGAAAGTGTAGGCAGCAAATAATATCAACGCATTGTGTAAAATACAATATCAAAAAGTGTACAAAGAAAATGTTATAAATCTTACAATAAACAACAGTTCGTCACCAAGTGTGTTTAAATCAGACTAATACAAACAATTACAAAGCGTTAAGTGATACCAGTGATAAATAAACAGTGATAAAAACGCAACTTCAAATCTAAGAAACATTCCATACAAAGAAAACGACCTTTGCACCTTTACATATTCAAAAAAAAACCATTTCAACGAACTTTTTACTTTTGCACGAAGAATATATACGACTATTTCGATAACATTTGCAAGTTGTCTTGTAGCTCGGTAAACAAAGTGACGACTTAGGTACAGTCGCGCATGACGTGCCGGCAGTTCAAGTCCCACTTAATTAAACTTAAACTTAATTAAACTGTTTATCCATCAAATCATAGTTGCAAGCTCAGTAGCGACAGCAGCCGTATTTCGTCGCATATCTGCATACATAAGCAAACATAATGTCATCGAAGATTGGGTCGAAGGATACCAACAATGGCCGCAAGATGTCAGCACTTGTAGTAGGGTCATTGCGCCGGTTAGCGACCAGTTAGCTGAGTTGGCCACTTCAGATGAGTGAAAGAAAATGTTACATACGCGCCACATAGTATGTGTCAATGCAAAATTGGTCCCATAAATAGTCTAGTTTTGATATAAAACATAAAATAATAGACTTTAGTATACAAAATATTTCAAAATGCTGAAAAAGTGAAAATATAGCGAAAACGTTAGTTTGCGACCACTTTCATTAGTTAACGTCCGCCAGTAAGCTAGTTTGCGACCACTATTTTAATATAAGAAATATGGCATTAAAACAATTACAATTGATTTTAAAATGTTCTTAATGTTGGTTTTTAATTTAATATAATTATAGAAAAAATAATTGTTCACAAAAGTCCATTTCTTAACCCGCCTTTCGCCTTCTTTGGCCAGCAGAGGATCTGGTCCCTTTGTCTCGATAACATCACATGTCTTCCCAGTAAACCGATCTTAAATTATAGTTAGAGGGATCTGATACAGTCTATACGTTTCACATATCCTGACAGTCCCCCAAAAAACCAACCCTGTCGTTTCCCGTAGTGTTTATAGTAGGAACTAGCAGACGTCACGCGGTTCCACCCGTGTAGTTCCTGGTCCCGTGGGATTACAGGGATAAAAAGTAGCCTATGACAACCGGGAAAAGTGTAGCTTTCCACCAGTGCAATTTTTTTTAAATTAGTTCATTAGTTCCGAAGATTACCCACTTTATACAAACATACAAACTGACTAACAAATTTTACCTCTTTATAAAATAAGGAATAAGAAATGGCAGAACAAACTCCCCAGAAACACGCCTGTTGATAAGACAGAAAAACTGAGTTTTTAAATAGTTCGTTCACATTATAAGTAAGTCAATTAATTCAAATCAAATTATTTTGCTAGATGTTAGCTAGCACACTCTAATATACATAATACTAGACATGCATAGCTACCGGCACTGACAGCTAAACTGAGACAGAAGTCTACTATTAAACTGACTAAAAAGAAGTCTCCAGGTATATAGGACGTGCCCGCTTACATATGCAGAGTTGGATTATATCCATAGGTCCTGCAACACTATGTCACATAATCATAATCTAGGACCATTGAAGTTAATTCATCAGACGTCCAGTTACCACAAGCATCACCCGTTCACGAGCGTAACGCAAAGATCAGCCTATCCCATCGCCATATTTGAGAGAAGGTGGGAACCCAACCCCAACCCTCGACACTGCCGCAAGCAGTAAACAGACAAAAAATATCAAACTGGCATTTCAATAACCAACTAAATAAAAAAAAAAACGCCCGTGGTCGCATACTCAATAAACTAACACACTTATTTGGGTTTGCGGCTATTGTTTCTCTCATACTAAAATATGGTGGTTGCAAACTCATGTCTTTGATTTCGATAAAGTGTGTTACCGACCACCTTTACCACCCAATGTTTGAAGGTAAATTTCTCAAAATTCCTTCATAGAAACTGGTGGTCGCATACCAAAGAATTGCATCCTTACACTTTAACAATTGCTATACCTTAAATTGCGACAGTCCCGTGTAAACCACTAGGATCATAATAAGCAAAACAAAATAGTGCTGTATTGGTGGCATTGCGACCATGCGGTCGCAATCTAGCGATTTTGGTAAATAAACAATTCGGTTACCGACCACTGGATTTAACTATAATATTGAGTTTAAAAATTAAAAAATACAACTAGATAATAACGAAAACTTAACTATTGTTCTAATTAAACAACTATCTTGTGTATAAAATATGGCTTAGGTAATAAAACTTAAGTTTGAGCGCCGCGCGTCGTGCTATTTTTTTCTCAGATCACCATAGAATTGCACACCGCTAAATTATTACGCGTATTTAGCAATTTTTCTTCAGCGTTGGGTTAAACCTTATGTTCCAAACTGTGGTAATTCTTGTTGAATAGTCATTTGACAAACGAGTGAAATTTTTTTTTCATTAATTTTTCATCTAGAACTGCTATTATCACGATTTCAAGAAACTTAGTCCGTCAAATGGTCGCATACTGGAGGTGGTCGCGTAACCGGCGCAATGACCCTATGCTATAAATGCAAAAGACATGTAGATATAAAAACCACTGCATTGTGTTCGGTCTGTAACAATAGATATGAACCGGATTGTATTGGATATCCCGAACAAACTTACCGTATGATGGATGAAGAAAAGAAAAAAAAGTGGAAATGCGCAACTCGTAATAAAAACAAAAACACTAGCAGCAACGTATCGAACATAACACTGAGAAATAAAAAAAAAGCTGTTAAAATGCCACCACCACAAAAAAAACACCAACCCATAGAAGCGTCACAGATTCTTGATTCCCATATTCTCACTGACTACAGCACGTCATCTGAATCGGATTGTACACCTACAAAAATGTCAAAAAGTTTGGATGGAACGTCATCAGAACCGACTTCAGACTTAGTATCTTTGTCAGAAATGAGAGAGATTGTATCTCAATTAACTGGTAAACTTGATTCAACGCAATTGGAGCTTGATAAAACAATATTGGAAAACAACGATCTTCAAAGTCAAATATACAAGTTAACTGCAGAAATTAACATGTTAAAATCACTATGTCAATCTTCTTCATTGCCAGACACTATTTCTCGTAGCAGTATTAAAAAGAAAAAGCACTCCTTATCACACTGCATAACTTCCACCCCCTCTTCACCTATTTATTCTTCAAACGTTGACTGTCTCTATGAAGATAAAACAATATCTCTAAAAAAACAAATTGAAGATCTACAGCAGCAATTAGATAGCGCTAACCTTGAGATTTCAATTCTGGTAAAGCAAATAGAGACACTGCCGCAGTACGTACAGCATAAAAGCGAGATCTCGAACTTGACAATGACTCCTGCTCATAATACTTGCACCTATTCAACCTCAGAACGAAAATCAGAACACAGACCCGAAAGAAGAATATTTATATTCGGTACCCTACAATGTGTTGGTTTGGCCTTAGCCTTAATACAATCAAGAGCCAACACCAAGTACGAAAAATATGGAGTCTTTGTGGAAACGAAGCCAAATGCGAAATGTCATAACATAATCAAGAACTGCATAAAACCAACCTTAAATCCTAATGATAAACTAGTGATATGTGTAGGGGAAAATGACTGTAATTTAAGGCAAGTTCTGTCACAATTAGAAAGTTTATTGGACACATTTTACAACAATAGGATAATTGTTCTAAATGTTAGTAATAGTCACTCCATAAATGTCTCAAAATTAAATTACGGCATAAAAAATGTATGTAAGAAGTTTAAAAAATGTCACTATCTTGATCGTGGACATCTTAATTTTTTAGAGGTTTGTAAGTCTATAAATTTTGTAATACTTAGATTGTAACGATTATGATGAAAACTACTTGTATCCCAATAATGTTAGAAAAATTGTAATGCGTAATCAACCAAGCAGCAATACAGCCATTAGTAACATTATGCCTAAAAAGTGGACAATTCCCTTCTATTTTAATATATTCAAAATCTTGATAAAAATAAAGAAGCAGCAAACCCGGTAGGATACTACCGGGTTTGTTGCTTCTTTATTTTTATTTTTATATCGGGACAGGTGATTTTTTTCGCGTCTAAAGTCCATTCCTTTAATGTTCTGCATCAAAATATCGCTAGTATTTTATCAAAACGAGAACTCTTAGAAATAACAATTCGGGAGTTACGAGAGGCACAAAAAGAGCCTGACGTAATTTGCCTGTCGGAAACTTTTGTTAACAAAGGAAATGAGAGCTATATCAAAATATATAACTATCAATTAGCTTCAATTTTTTGTAGAGAAAAGCAAAGAGGAGGAACCTGTATTTTAGTAAAAAAAGGCATTCCATTCAAAGATTTACCACATATAAAAAAAATTGCTATATATAACACATTTGAAGCTTGTGGCATAGAGCTCGAGTGTTATGAGTTGCTAGTCATGTCTCTACAGAACTCCAAACTCTAATCCCACCCAGTTCTTAGATAAATTAAATAGTCTTTTGCACTATACGACTATTAAATACAAATCCAAATTGCGTATAGTAATATGAGGTGATTTTAATATTAACACGTTGAATAAATCTAATGTTACTAATCACCTACAAGACATATCCGACAACTATAACTTGAAAATTCACGTTGATGTGCATAGATCATATCCTAAGCAATATTCCTAATGCTACCACGTCAGTTATGCCTCTTTATCTCTCTGACCATGACACAGCACAAATGCTGAGTATTCCGATAAATAAAACGATCGAAAAATGTACATCCTACTATATGATGTAATAATTTTATAAATAATCATGAGACTGAAATTAATAATACTATAGATAAATTAATACAATTGCTTGACATAATTAATTTAAAAATAAATCTTAATAAATCCGTGTATATCAATTTCAATAAATGTAATAATCCTAAATATATCATCATCTGCCTAGCCTTTTCCCAACTATGTTGGGGTCGGCTTCCAGTTTAACCGGATGCAGCTGAATACCAGTGTTTTACATGGAGCGACTGCCTGTCTGACCTCCACAACCCAGTAACTGGGTAACATGATACCCCTTGGTTAAACTGGTTGTCAGACTTTCGGGCTTCTGACTACAAGTAACGACTGTCAAAGATCTACAAATGACAGCCGGGACCAACGGCTTAACGTGCTTTCCGAGGCACGGAGGAGTCTTGGTATGTAATAAATGGTCACCCATCCACGGACCGACCTCGTCAAGCGTAGCTTAACCTTCGATCGACCCATGCGGCTGTTATAATTTAGCCACAAGCTCCTCTAATAATCCTAAATATAATATTACACTAAACATATCAAAAATTAATGAAGTAGCACAAACAAAGTTCCTAGGTGTAATTATAGATGAGGATTTGAACTGGAAACATCATGTAAATGATGCTTCAAAGAGAATTAATAAATTTGTGTATGCTCATAAACAAAATAATAAAAAATATAACAAACTTAAAAACAGCTATCATGTCCTATTATGCATATGTAAGCTACGCTATGGGCTTATGATATGGGGAAATAGCACAGATTTGTGGCTCAAAAAAAGTGCATCAGGGCAATGTACGGGATGCATCCGGAGGAATCGTGTCAACCCATATTTAAAAAACTAGGTTTGTTGCCGTTCCCGTCCCATTACATTTTTGAAATATGCATGTTCGTCAATAAACATAAAGCTTTGTTCAAATCAGCCAATTATATAAATCCTCGGAGTCGGCGTGATCCACAGAGGCTCGTCCTACATGACCTTCCTAGGCTTTCTAAACTTAATAAAAGCTGCCTATACAATTGTGTGCATATTTTAAACAAGATACCGCGCGACTTAAAAAATTTAAACTCTAGATTATTTAAGAAGAAATTGTTTGAATGGTTGAATGCTAATAATTTTTATAGCCTTAAAGAATTTATGGACAAGAAGTTTTTATAATTATTAGTTTATTTAGTACTTGATATTATTTTGTGTAAAAATTTGCATGCTAGGTAGGTACAATTCTGGCAAAACATGTAAGCTCTTTATATCATTTTGTAACACCATGTAATCCCCATGTTTTATGCAAATAAAGACTAAAATAAGATACCTAACTTAAAAATTGAAATGAGAATATTTTTTAGTAAGTAATGCCAATGTTTTCTTTCAGGTAGCCCGTCATTTTTATCACAAAGAGATGCGAATAGAGTTACTACGGGAAGAGTTACTTTTAGACACAGTTCACGTAACATTTCAACTAACATTCGACAATAGGGCCTTCACGCTAGCTTCTTTGGCGATGACCAGAGAAGAGAAACATCTGCCAATCAGTGCGTCCGTGCTATTTGAAATATTCCCCTTTTGTATTGTGTTCGGGTATGTATCTTTTTATTTTTTTAGTTTTTTATTGCTTTCACGAACGAAAATAATTTTATATGAAGTAGGTTACAATTCAAGCTGTACTTGTCCAGTATAAGCTGATCTCCCATTTAAAGTATTTCCCAAGAATGAAGAGGTCAGTTTGTACTGGAAGTTACTGTGATAAAACCTCGATGATGCTTTCTATGTATGTTATGTAGCCTTGTAATGTGTCGTCTACCTGCACAATCATAATAAAAATATTTTATATTTTAGATCGGACATGGTAGTACGAAGTATCGGTAATTCATTGATGGTAATATTACCAGATTTAGTAGGAAAGAAAATAACCAATTGGTTCGATCTCGTGCGGCCGCTTATAGCCTTCAAGTTTCAAACTGTAAGTAGATTTCGCACTATTTACGTTACTTACATATTTGGTCCATAAGTGTAGTAAGTACCTATTCATAACTAGCAAACAAGTAAGGGGCTCGGGTCATGTCAAATGGACCAACAAAACCAGAACTATTTTTCTTACTTCTATGCCAGTTACTGGTGAAGACTTCTTTTTTATCTGTCTTAATTTTTTCTTTTTATAAACGAAACATTTGCTACGTAGCTCTATACACTTGTGTGCTATAGCCGCGGTGTCTCCCACGTTTTATGTAACTTTCCCAAGATTATTCCAAGGATATAGCATTGCCGGGATATAAATTATCCAAGAAATGGTTTAAATATGTGCCAACATCCATCCACATCTGTTCAACGGTTCGGGCGTGATTGCATAACAAAAATCCAAACATCTCAACATGTTAACAATAATAATTTTTTTTTTTTTTTTACTAAGGAAGTAGGAAAACAGTTAAAATGTGAGTGTAGGTACCTACTACAGTATCTATCCCTCTGCCGAACTCCTCTGAAAAACAAGCGTGACATAATGTTTATACTCTATGTATCGTATGCCGACAGATCCTGAACCGCACGAACAATATCTTCGAGCTGGTGACAGTGGAAGCTGTGATGCACGAGAAGGCTCCTGACAAACGCAACGAGCTGGTGCGGCTGTCAGACGAGACCGAAGCTGCCACGGACAAGAACTTGAGGCTTAAAGGTACCATCACATTTTATGGAATAGGCAAACAAAAATTAATGAAACGCCTACAAAAACAACAATTAAATAAATAAATAAATAAATATTCCACAACTTTTCACACAACGCCATTTAGTCCCAAGTTAAGCTTCAGAGCTTGTGTTATGGGTACTAAACAGCTGTTAAACATACTTATATATTTCTAAATACATACTTAATATAGATAAATTACACCCAGACACAGAACAAATGATCGTGCTCATCACACAAACATTTGTCCTGGGTGGGAATCGAACCCACGACCTCCGGGTCACTAACTACTAGACCAACAGGCCAGCCATAATAAAAGCCTTATGCTTGACTGACGACTGTTGCAATTGATATCAATTGTTGTTTTTGTAGGCGTTTGTATATACAACACAGCGGCAATTTTGTATCACTAATTAATTTTTACAAGGCGTTCTACCCATAAATGAACAAACAACTTTCGAAAACAACTCCAACAAAAAAAAACTCCTAAGAAAAATCAATTTGCTACACGACAGTAATTTTTTATCACTAATCAAATTCACAAGGCTACTTTCGAAAACTTAACAAAGCGCCTACGAAAAATCGAAATGCAATACAAGGGAATTTTTTAGTCACTTACCAATTTGCACAAGGCGTTCTACCCATTTTTACGTAGGACTTCAGGGTTCAACTCGAGATTCACGAAAAGCAAAATTTACCTACTGCATTGCTACTCGTATTCTGTAAAAAATACACCGTGTGAATGTAGGTGATGTGAAGGCGATTTGAGCTATCATTCCATATAGGTAGGTACTAATGCTAGGCATTAACAGTTCACTTCACTCGTTTTCTTAAAGAAAGGAAAGAAAGAAAGAACTAGGTACTACATTTATTGGCAACAGCCGGATACACAAAAACAAAAAAAATAATAACACAAAAAAAAACAGAGACACAAAAATTGCATGTCTCACCACGGCTGCGCCAAAAGGTTCATACGGGTTTTTTATGGGTGACTTCTACTAAATCGACCGGCTGCTGTTTCATAGTTCATACCTACATTCTGTGGCCCTAGTGAAAAGGGGTATAAGTCCAATTTTGTCGAAAATGAGTTAAGTGTACCAAAGTGATCAGAAAAAAATATCGTTTGGTGAAGACAGATCTAAGCTATCTCTAAAAATAAGAAAGTTACTTTGTGTAAAAGGGTCCAACTGACACCAAAAAAAACTGTAAAAGTCGGTTTTCTGATCACTTTGGTACACTTAACTCATTTTCGACAAAATTGAACTTATACCCCTTTTCACTAGGGCCACAGCATTATGGTCGAATACCTACGTATTGATTGGGATGAAAGGGTTTTTAGCTTAATAATACCAGCCGGTTGGTCCGTGAATGGGAGAACATTCATAACATTACATTGAGCGGTTCCGGCTGTCATTTTTAGATCTTTGAACCTCGTTACGGGTCATCAGTACCTACCCCAAAGTCTGACAACCAGTTTAACCAAAGGGTATTGAGTTGCCCAGTAACTGGTTTGTAGACCCTCAAATAGGCAGCTGCATACGGTTACCTACACTAGAAGCCGACTACAATACAGTTGGGAAAAGGCTAGGTGGCATATTAGCCCACGTATTAAACGTTTGTGTGAAACCTTATAGCTGATTTTGAAGCGATTTACGGCATAAAAATCTTATGATACAATCTACTATTTTGTATACCTACCGTTCACACTATTATGTCACTGTGTGCGTACCTTTAAAGCTGTTGTTTTGACAATACCTACAAACAGACACATTCTTTTATATAAAAAAAAACGTGGGGCACCACACAATATAGATGATTATTATATTCCGATGATAGGAGACTTTAGGTAGGTATTATTTAGAACTATAGCATCTGAGTACCTATTAAACTGTGGTCCGGCCACAGAGGAACACACAAGGAATTTCTCCTGTGTCGTGGGTGTCTTTACTAACATTTAAACTCACAAACACAACTGGACTCAGGATATCTACCTGTAGGCCATTGAAATATTTGTTCCATGCTGTAATCGAACCCGCAAGACGCGGCGCATCAGCCAATCGCTCAACCACTGCGCCAACTGTGCCGTCATTTTTCTTTAGTTTTCTTTATTCGTATAAATAAACCAGTGGAGCTCCAAAGGCTCCACAACACTTGTCTGAAAAGAGATCGCACGCCTTTAAAACATGACCTACATAACGAACCATGACCTAAAATCCATTGCTCCCCTAATACTCTTCACGTCACCACTAAGATTCCAATCTGACAGTTGAACAAACCGGTCTCGAACCCACATCACTCGGTGTCACAGCTTCTTTAATTGAATTTATTTCGATAGACAGGTTTCTTTTTCTTGAAAAAGATGTTATAGAAACATTTAATTTATATTAATGAAAGTAATTTTAACTACTTAGACTTAAACTTACTTAAACTTTAAGGATCTTGTAGCTAATTAGTAACAGCCTCACGGGTGGATCGAAGTTTAAGCTACCCTTGACGAGGTTGGTAAGTGGATGGGTGAACATGGCATCCATTACGTACCAAGACTTCTCCGTGCCTCGGAAAGCACGTAAAGCCGCTGGTCCCGGCTGTCATTTGTTAGATCTATGCCTGTCATTAGGTACGTATAGTTAGAGGCCTAAAAATCTGAACTAGTTTAGCCAAGGTGTATCGTGTTACCCAGTAACTGGGTTGTGGAGGTCCGACAGGCAGTCGTTCTATGTAAAACACTGGTATTCAGCAGAATCCGGTTAAACTGGGAGCCGGCCCCAACATAGTTGGAAAAAGGCGGATGATGAAAAGAAGCTAAAGTAAAGCAAAAGCAAAAGCAGCTAAAGCAGCAAAAGCAGCTAAAGCAGCAGCAAAAGCAGCAGCAGCAAGCAAGCAAGTAGCAGCTAAAGTTCTCAGAATAGATGAGTGTCTAATATTATTAGGAGATTCTTTTTTGTTATTTTAGGAACAGTATACAGGGTATTTTTTTGATCACCAGCCAAATTTTCACGGGGTGTTCTAACCATGAATATGAATAAATTTCACTATGGAACCAACTCGCAAATTTCTAAGAAAGAATCAGCTTTTGCATACATTTCGGTCGAGTAGGTATTAAACTTTTGTATGCAACAGTAAATATTTTTTTCGAGATTACCGACTTGGTCCCGTAGTGAAAGTTGTTCATATTTATGAGTGTGAAAATTTGGCTGGTGATTAAAAAATTACCCTGTATACATTAAAAATTCAAAGCTGGCTAAACTTCACAAATTTTGTGAGTTTTCCATTATTAAAACTTAGATCAGATCCTAGGCTATTGCCTCTCGGTGTAGGAACAAATCAAATCAAAAGTCATTTATTTAAGTTAGGCTGAGGATCAACACTTTTTGAACGTCAAAATTACATAAGACAGTCCCCGAACCCACCCTTCGCCACTTCCTAGTGTTTTGGCCGGAACTAATTCCCAGCACAGTATTTACCTACCTACTTACATTAACAGCTAGAGTTTTCTCGTTTTCCATAAAAACCGCAATTTCTCGTTTCACATAGACGCCACTAATAACTTTAACAGAAACTCAATTAGAAAATAAACTACAGTAATACAACAAGACACTCAGCAAGTAAGTCATTATGATGGGCAAACTTGAAAGTTTATAACGATCTACGAAAAGTAGAATTTAATTTTAGACCTATTTCTTAAACCGGAACTTTTATGCACCATTACCTAAAGTACAGTTCACTTCGGAATGAAATATTCAATTCTCGTTACAATGTCCTAAATCATAATTTGCTTAGCCGTTTCGCAATTAAGCTTGGGTCCGCTTCCAGTCTTACAGAACAAGTATTTTACTTGAAGCGACTGCTTATGTAGATATTATATTGGAGTTCTCCACCTTCACAACCTATGTAAAGAATAAAGATAGTAAGCAAAACTGGATTTGTGCCATATTGATGTCAATAGACCCGGTTTCCTTACCTATTCTAATGTCCTAATGGGTTAATGGTGCATCTTAGTTAACTTGGATAGTTCGCGTTTACCAAACAAAAATATTTAGAAAAAAGGAAATCAATTCATAGGTAGTTTACGACACTTAATCACACCAAGAAATTTCTAGCCTGACTTTACACATTCATAGAAACCTAATAACAACTTATGGAATTTACTTAATTGAAAATCAATTTTAAAATTGAATGGTCTGTTTGGCGACATACTTTAATTAAGCACGTCACCAAAATATCTATTTATTTTTCTTAAAGTCGATGATGATACTAAAAATGAAATTTTGCAGGCATGCCACCAAAGAAGCGCTTTGCGTATGATGGAAGACCTTTGCCTGACGTTATTATTTTACATCTTAAAGGTAGAGGAAACCTAAATGCACATAACTTGGCTGTAAACAACATAGCCTGGTCACTAGAATATACTTATATGAGATATAGCACCTTTAGTTTTCAATGTTTTCAATATACTGTAAATACAAGACTACGCTGGCGCACGAAATAATTTGGCATATTTACCAAATTCACTCTATCCTTCTATAGATTTATTTCGATGTTTAGAAAGCACTTCTAAGTTAATTTTGTAAAGATTTTGGTTGCTTCAGAAAACTTTCAATGTTTGTCCAAATCTTTTTTTAGACCCCAATCTTTTTCGACAAATATTTGGATACGCGTGGAGGGTTTTTGCAAATCCACATCGTTATACTTCACGCACTGAATTATAAGTGAGATATTTTCGCAAAATTTTATTATAACCTTATCTGAAACTTTTGATTTTTATCTATGTTTGTGTCGAAAGATTATTTTTCTTTATCTGCATCCATCCACCATCTTTGTAAGATACATATATTTAACTTACTAACTTCTTTATTAGATATTGGAAATCACATTCGGAGAATCAATCTGTAATCAGCACTTTCAAATAGACTATGTCATCTTCACTCTCTCTCTTTCTCCATCCAGTCATCTTCTAAAGTCTAGATGTTATACAGGTCAAATGATCTACATGGACAACTGGCGGATGATGATGTATCTGGGCACTCCTGTGATGCCTGATCTCGCTGCTTTAGTGTCTACTGGGCTTTACATCAACGATCTATCTATGCATGATTTTAGCAGGTAAATTAATATTAATACTTTAGCTTTAAGTACCTACACAAATGAAACAAGACTTTACTGTCTAGAAAGCTGATTAGTCGGCGTGTTTATAATACATGTGAAACTGTAAATACCTAATATGTTACATCAATTTAATAGTCTCCTATTGTGAGTGTTATGCATAAAACTGTCTATATATTATATATCCGAGAAGTCGAAGAAAAAATTGTTCTCGATCCAAGTTTTAACTTTTCTATTACTTTCCTACCAAACTGCTTGTTGCCAACTATTAACTACATAATATACTTCCAATATTCCAGAGACCTAATGTTAGCCGGAACACAGCAGTCAGTGGAGTTGAAGCTAGCATTAGACCAGGAACAACAAAAGAGTAAAAAACTAGAGGAATCAATGAGAAAACTGGACGAAGAAATGAAGAGAACAGACGAGCTGCTCTACCAGATGATACCGAAACAAGTGGCTGATAGACTAAGAAACGGAGAGAACCCTATAGATACGTGTGAGGTGAGTAATTAAGTTCTAGATTTTCTACAAAATGACGTCGCATTACAGAATAAACAAAAAGCAGCAACAAAGGTATGCTATAATGTATTGAGTACTGAGTATTTAAAGATAGTGGTCAAGACTTTGAAGTTTTAAAATATGTGGATATTTTGTGGACAATGTTGTCTTAATAAAAAACACGAATATCTGAGACTAGCATTTTAGCGCTGGTCAACTCTTGTGGCCTTTTACGCTGGATTCGTACATTTACGGGAGAAGCCCAGGACTTATATAGCTTAAAACCTGTGAAAAAAAAGTACAAAACATGGTTTTAATTTAAGGTCAGAAAATATCGATCCCCTTCATTAGAAAGTAGAAAGAAACGAAAAGAATAAACTAGGTGGAATGGTGGAACTAATTAGGTCTTAGTTTAGGTGTCTTCAAGGCTCCTAATAAACTAGTGCGCTTCACCATCATTTATTGCATTACTGCTTACCATCAACAACAAGACAAGCACTAGTTTATAACATAAAAAAATTAAATAAGTATTTATTGGCAACGAGTAAAACATGCACGCACTGTAAATGATGAAATAAGCAAAAAATAACAATAAAGGCGTGTCTCACGGCTGCGCTAAAAGGCTCATTTCAGCGGTAATACGGGGTAGTAGGACGTTTGTTTACTAGAAGCTTCCTTTGTTCCGTATTTACAGTTACAAGACTGTTTTTCTATTCTCTTAGGTATATTGATTTCATTCCTACCACAACTTTCCTCAACTATATCTTTATGCTTCATCAGTTCCTTTCATCAAAACAACATAAAGATTATCTCGTATCAAACCAACGTTCACATTCCCTAGAGCAAATAGGAAACCAATATAAAAGAGATCAAAGGATTACTTAGCAGAAGTGAAGTGAAGTACGGTGCGAACGATATCAGTCTGCACTGGGATCATGTCCAGTAAAGCAAATCCCAAAGTCTAAGCTAAGCTTTTGGGATTTGCAGCCCCTCAAAGACTATGAAAGGTATAACGTCCGTAAATTATTTCTGCAATGGGTGCAAATTCAAAGCTCAGAATCATGTTGGTTCTGCAGTGCGATTCTGTTAAAAGGTGAAGTGAAGGCAAATTGAGCTGTCATTCCATACTACTCGTGATGCTAGTCATTGGCAGCAGGTATACTGCACTCAAGTTTTCACGAGGTGACTATTATGAATCGACCGGCTGATCTCTGTGGTGTCCATACCATAGATAATAGTTGTATTAGTAACTTCTCTCAAGCACTATGGTTGTGTGTCACACCCCTAGCTTGAGTAGCTTTTAGGTCTGGTAATAAAGCACATGGCGACATCAAGTTAGTTGTTTTAATGATTGGGTAGAATCCATTAAATCCTGGAGCATCACCTACCAAGATTCCTGGCCGAACCACGAACACAACATCTCATGATATCTTAGACAGTCTACGGAATATCCTACCATTTGTATATATTTAAAGTGTGCCTACTATGTCTTTATCTACATAAACTTAACTCAGTGCTTGTCAATATTTAAAGAGGAAAGATTTTGTATTGGGAAGGATTTAACCACCCAACCAACCTAGTTCTTCCACCCTTTGAAAGTTATATTATCTTATCACATGGCTATATTTTTTCCAAAACCACGAGTGGGTGGGGGATATTAAAGTTTGAAATCCACGCAGACGAAGTCGCGGGAGAATTGCTAGTCTATCTTTCAAGATAAGTCACGTTTTTTTAACTTTACTTGTATTGTACACAATCGGAATACCAAGTTTCAGTACATTCTCTTACATACTTACTACATCTAACGAATATTGCATAAATTTTGGAGTGTCAAAATAGAAGGATTAATATTATGACCTTTTCTCGTAGTTGCGTTTTTAATTTTTTCTAAAATATTCGAGTGTCATGACAGTAATGTGCTCAAAGAACCTTTTTTAAAACGAAGAACCATTTTAACCATTTGGACATTTAGGATTACATTACGAATCAAAGTACCTAGAATTAAATGATATAAGACTAAAAAGGCCGTAAAAGTCACATTTCATGTATGGCTTTGAATTTTATTTTTATGATTTCTTTCTAGACAATAATAATACACACTCTGTTATAAGAAAAAAAGCTGTGTACCTACCTACCATGATTTACGAAATACAGCCCACGGTCAGACCGTCGTCGGACCGAAGGACAACGAAGGTGTAGAAAATGCCTAAGGCATTAAGTCCGCCTACGTACATTTGTGTGCTTGAAGTATTAAATAAATAAATAAATAAAGGGGTTACACTGGCAACCTCTTGGTACGGATCCCTAAAAAGTATCTGAGAGTTCAGTAAACTGAATTAACATCGCTTTGCTGGTCTTATCCGCTGTTTCGCTAGCCACACGGCGAACAAACAAAAATCCGTGCCGACCGCCTTTCAGATGGGATACACGATAATTGTAGTTAATTTTAGCAACAATTATGAGGTTCACCTATTTATAGGATTAGAGGGTTTAAAGTTTTAAGGGATTGTTTAACTAAGTAGTGGTTTGGTATTAAAACTAAATTGAGTTGGTACCTATTTAATATAAGAGAATTTTTTAAGTAGTAGACAGAATTTCGTAAGTAAGTAGGTTCATTTTGGTGAAAGTTTGCATGTGCAACAGCAATTAAAGATTTTAATCAATATGATAGCGAAGAGACAAGACATCACATAAAAATCATAGCCAATACGTTTTGCGTGTTCTGCAGAGTGCGTTTTAAAGAAACTGCATGGTGAAGCTAGCGGTGCAATAACGGAGGCGTTAGAATTTTTGTTTTGGGCGTAATAAAGAACTAGTTTTGAGAATTTTATTATGATAGGTATGACCCCCATACATTATCCTTGCTCCGTATAGTGCGGGGAAGCGCCAACAGCATCCTATATATGATAGCGAGCAGGCTTGATTGTGTGTTGGTCAACCATTGCTGCAAGATTTCGGCTGGGTCTGTCACCTTGCTGGCAGCAATGATGTCACAACCTATTTTTGTTTTGTCTTTAACATAGTTTGTAAGTGTAACGTACTGTTACTTACACTGTTAATCTTGTTACTTGATTTGAATATATTATTTTCTCAAATACATATAAAAATATCGTGTCACAATTTTAGTTACCATACTCCTTCGAAACGGATTGACCGACTTCTATGAAATTTTGTGTCTATATTGAGTAGGTCTGGTAAGGAAATTAACTATTTTTTGAGCAAAAAAAAGGCGGAAAGAAGTTTGCTAAATTCATTTGGAGGTTGAATAACATTAAGACTTTACATAATTCAAAAGATATTAAGGGATTCCCTGAATCCCTTTCTCATCTAGAAGGGCAACCGTCACTGGTTACTAGACTTTCCTTGACCTGTTAACTAAACATTTCCTTTCTCATACATCCGCAGATGTTCGACAGCGTATCGATCCTGTTCTCTGACGTGGTTACCTTCACGGAGATCTGCTCCCGCATCACTCCTATGGAGGTTGTCTCCATGCTCAACGCTATGTACTCCATCTTCGATACGCTGACTGAGAGGAACCGGGTGTATAAGGTAAGTTTAGCTCATTTATTTTTGCTATGGCCCACTGAAACAAACATTGACTAGACTTTTTAACTTTGCAAATAAAAGAGCTATTAAAAAGCTCAATGAGAATCAATCAATCAACACAGTCTATCGTAGTCCACTGCTAAACAAAGGCCTCTCCCAGGCTGCCGCACCTTAACTTTCCTCCACCTTCTGCATCCAGTCGACCCTAGCCATCTTCTCCAGGTCTTCTTGAGGTAGCTAGTACACAGATTCTCATGCATAGTAAAACAATAACCTGATTAAGGTCATTGGTCGACTTTACCTCAGCAGGGCTAGCATGGGCTGGGGATATAACTTTTATCCACCAGTTATTTCCACTGACAAGGGATACAATTATCTTATCCACCTGCCAAAGCACGGCAACAGGGGGAAAGAGAATTTATATCACTTTTTGACATTAGACGTGGATACTCATCCACGGCTTATAGCATGGCGACTAGTGAAAGATTTCGCGATTCGAGCAATCCCAATTGACAACAAAACAAAATAAATATCCAGTACAGATGTAATAAAACGATGAAAGTACTTTGGTTTACATAACATTCTCGACTATTGTGTAATTTCATAAAAGTTTTCTTATAATGGCAATAATTTTGAGGACAAGCGTTTCCCCTGGTTTATCCCCGTGAATAGTTTATCCACCCATGTCGCCATGCTCGGAGGGTGGATAAAATTGACAGAGGGGAATGGTATTTTATCCTCTCCCCGTGTATAGAATATCTCCGGCCATGCTAGCCATGCAGGTAACATACATGCGGGGAGAAAATGTCAAGGTGAAGGACAAGTAAACTTCACTGATAGTGTTAGTTATTACATAAATATCACAATAAAAATAAAAGTGTGTGTATAAAAGATTTTAAGATAAAAATCTTTTTATCTTTTGCGTCATCTTACGTTTGTAGGAATAATGACACTAATAATAGAAAAAAAACTAAAATGTTGACTATAGTTAACTTCAGGGTGTCGGTTTTTCGCGAAAGTGTACACGCGCACCGTAAAATTCACTCTCATAATTTTTCCTTAACGCGCCGTAAGAAGTATAACTTCAAAAGAATAGTTGGCGAGTTTCTTCTAGAAGTACCTAGTCGTAGACAAAAGTGTTTGACACATATCTGTCTTATAAATTCTAGGTAGAGACAATTGGCGATGCTTACATGGTGGTGTCGGGAGCTCCAGAGAAGGAAGACAATCATGCGGAGAAGGTCTGTGATATGGCGCTCGACATGGTTGACGCCATCACTGACTTAAAAGATCCTAGCACAGGTAATTAATGTATTTTAGTCAATCAAAATATTTTAGCCTTCACAACCTATACATTCTTAACAGACAATGGTTATCTTTTCTATTTCCAGGATCTCATCTATCAATAAGAGTAGGAGTCCACTCAGGAGCTGTTGTAGCTGGTATCGTAGGTCTAAAGATGCCTCGGTACTGCCTATTTGGAGACTCAGTAAACACTGCTTCAAGAATGGAGTCTACTTCAGAAGCCATGAGGATACATATCTCACAGACGACGCAGGAATTACTATCACCATCGTATATGGTCACTGAGAGGGGAGAGATACAGGTTAAAGGGAAAGGTAGGGATATAATGAGTTTTTTGTCTTTATGTTCTTGTCTTGGACAATCATCTCCTGATCGCGTCTGGGCTTCTTCAATACATTGTGTGGTAAATGTAAGTAGTACCCAACTTACTACAAAATTAGTAGGTATTTGAAAAATAGATTCATAACCTATGCTGCTAACATCCTTAGCATTTAATACCTTTTCTTCCTTCCATCCATCTTATCTGATCATGAAACGCTGGCCACGTTGGTTGGTTTCGCTAGTATACGAGTATCAATAGGTATCAATCCACCTGGCGTACACGTTTTGTTTTTAACCAGTTCAAACAAATGGATCATTACGATTTATATTATTTGGAATATTCTTAACTTACTGGCATTATTGTAGTCTATAGCTATACTGTAGTCGTTTAATTTTCCTTTGCCAGTTTGCACCTTTTTAATCAATATAATTAATAATTTAATTGTCATAAATGCAAAGTTTCTCATAAGCCAAAATAAACCGTTGCAGGTGCAATGAAAACATACTGGCTAGAAGGTCGCGAATCCAGACCATCTCTAACGAAAGTCATATCACCACAATTGACTCCTGGCACTGAACTAGAATGGGAAAGAGCTGCTGACGCCAGAGACAGCATCGCAGAACATTCAGCCCAGCAAATGAACAATAAAGAAGCGCAAAATTCTGGAAGGACACAGAGTTCAGACAATCATCTGCCCAACGCCGTAAATTCTGGTCCGAATTCCTTAGTCACTGCAGGAAATTTGATGGCGATACAGAATACAACGGCTGGGAGGAGTTCTCAAATATCGAATGCTCCGTCGACGACGATGACGTCACCGGTGGAAGAGAGACGTACTATGTACTCTCCTGTTACTTTTCAGGATGTAGCTAGGAGAAGTATAGCTAATTCTCCAAATAGGACTGAGAGAGAACGAGGTAGGCTATGAAAGTTAATGAGCACATGTTTTTGTTAAGAAGAAATAAATATTTTTAACTTAACTCTTCCTTTATTTTATTAGAATCAAGATCAAACTCAACAAGTGTCGTTGGGATGTGGACAGACGCTGAATCTGTGGAGCCACTAAGAACTGCGACAGCTACAACTATAGACAGCCTGAATTCTTCAATCTGGTAATTATTTTAACATATATTTTCAAAATCACGTGGTATTACTAGACTGTCGTCGGTTGATGATATTGTGAATTGGTGACATCATGATAATTGAAGTAACATACATGAAGTGACCAGTATTGTAACGACATCAATAGAACTGAATCTAGTACCTAGCGACTTACGAGTAATAATGTTGACTCAAATAAACAAGGCTATAGTTGTGATAATTTTAATAGAACCTGTAAGGTTTCTTTTTACCTATTAGCCATGTTGTAAACCAAGATATTCTTTAGTTACAGCTCAACATCCCCTTGCAGAGTTGGGACTGCGCCACAGCCCAAAGACCGAGATACTGACAATATGATTGACACTGTAAGTCACACTAATATTGAAATGACAAAAAAACACCTATTAAATATTGTTTTTAAGATTATGAAGTTTAAATGCCGCTAGTTAACACAGAGCTTGCATGTGCATGGATAAACATTTTGTTATATTTTTCGCTTTAACCACTAATTTTGAAACATTGCTTATTTGTACTGCTTGACACCTAAAATTGCTGAGACATTTCGGTGGTGGATCACAAAGAATTTGGTGGTGGGTCTAAAAATGTAGCAAAATTTTTCGCCCAACTGAATTGAAGATCAGTTAGTATGACCGCTGAAATGTTCTAGATATCGTTAACTAGTCCGCGGCTAACGTTTGGGTGCTTCACGCTAATTCAACAGTGCATCGCGCGTATGTCACCCGCTCGCTCTGCTCCACCAGCAATAGAAGATTCCTACTCAACGCTTAGGCCTGAGACCGCATCTTCGATCACGGCCAAGCTTAATGGGGATGAAATAGGTTAGTAAGTCGTATTTATTAAGAAACATTATGATAAGAAAAATGGTCTAAAGGAAAAAGATATTAGAACACTAGCTATACCAAATTTTAAACACAAAATCATCCACGTACAGACGCCAGCACATCAAGTTACCCCAATGTGTCAAATTTCTTTGACCGTTTTTCAACTTAAAATGTCAAATAGAATAAGGTTCATATTCAATTGGGAAAATTTGACACATGGGGGTAACTTGATGTGCTGGCGTCTGTACCTATAGTAAATTCATTTTGAAGTATTTTATAAATTTTTCATTATAAGGTTAAATATGTCATTCCAAAGCACTCAATAATTTAGTCTGCAAGAATTGTATTTGTGTCATATATGGGGTACGACTTGATCATAATACCTATCCATTTGTTAAATCACACCTTAGAACTTCGCACCGCAACGATTTCGTTTCGGTGACCAGTTCTTAAAGTTTTATTTTATTCTGTACTTAATTTATTGATTTTTATTCTTTTTCAGAAACAGACACCGAATACCAAGACGCCCACAATGACATGAACCAAGTTCCACACTTATGCACTCAAGAATCTATTGAGAACCATCCGAAACCTGGGAAGGTTGGTAGATTCAAGGCGCGAATAGCTCCCGGACACAACAAAAATTGTTCAGTACACAAACAAGTACCCAGGGATTTTTCTACTAAAGAGAAGCAGCAGTTGCAACCAGGGAATGTGCATCCACATGGTCATCATCACACAAAGAATGTGAACCATCACCAGTGCTGTGGGGCATTCGGGAACCCACATGTAAGACATAAAAATAATTCAAGTTGTCGTCTTATTTAAAGTTTTAATAGTTTTCTAATTCACCTGTTTTGCCCTCTGATCATCAAATGCACAATTTGTAATCTTAACGTTATCTTCGGTGTCTTCGCAAATAATTTCGACATCGATTTTGTTGTTATTTATTTCGTTATTACTAAGTACACATATTTTATTATTTCTTATGAATATAGTTTGTATTTTTGGATGTTGTATTATAACTATCTTTAATTCAGTAAAGGTTGTATTATAAGTAGATATTATAATCTTCTGTATTTAAAACTTTGCATGTGTATGTTTACGAGTGAGGGTAAAATGGGTTTTTAGAGTATAATATCAAGATCAGAATTCAGATATCAGTATTTTTAACATTATAATCTATTAACTATCTCGGCCTAATGTATCGTTTCGAAAACGTATTCAAAAATTCACTCTAGTCCATACACATTTTTTACAATGTAATACAAATATTTGTAGAACATGTAGGTAGTTAATATGATTGTATGTACTTAATTATTTTTGTAAGTATATTATAAAATCTTTAATTCGTGCAAATTAATATTTTCGCCACCATATTTTGTCTCAATTACATCTTTAAATTATTAATTACTCTATGAGCTCAAATTTGGTGGAACATTTTTATCGTTAAAAATATTTAACTTCTTTAGTATTTAATAGATCTCAGACGAATACATCCCAAAAATAATTCCAAAGATTTATTGTAACGAAAAAAATCAAGTAATGAGCTTTACAAGATGACAATAGAACTAAACATAAATATTAAAAAGAATATATCAAAATATTTGACGCCGTTTGACGGCGGTTTTGGATTAAGCGAAAAATAAATAATTTACCACAAACGTATTGAATAAAGAATATATTTTCTTGTACACGAAGCAAAGACGATATTTTTATTGAACCTTTATTGTAGATAGAATGTTACTTAGTAACTTCAAAAGGTCTTATCAGATCGTCTCTTTCAAAATCTAAAGGGCGTAGCAGGCAGATCATCATTGTCATCATTATTATGTCTAAGACCATGATTTAATTATATTTTATTAAAGAATAGCGTTATCTGTTATATAAGTTTTAGACATACAATTTATAGTATATTATTAAGTGACTGAAGTTAAAACTAAATGCTTATGTAGGTACTTCTACTTGTATACGATTCGCTGTTAATCATTTTCTAAAACCAATCGTACCATGTCATACTTCATCCCCACAGAAAATATAAGTAAATTATTTTCACCTTTTTGTAAATAATAATACTAACGAAAGTCCTTGCTGCGCCCTCACTAGGCACAATTATTTAATATTTGTAATCTAATACAGTAAGGAGTTATGGAGCCATGGTTGATGCAATTTTAAGTTTAAAAAATACTCTTAATTAAAGTTTTTCTGTATTTCGTCTAATTATATTGTATGTACCTACCTACTTTGTACTTGATACGCTTAACTGGAACAAAAGGAATCTTTCATTTAATTTAATAAATTATTTTTAAAGACATCAAAAAGAATTTAAAATCAATTTTCCATATCTTGCAAATGATAGAGCTTTGCGGCAATAGGTATAGAAAAAAAACTTACGAATTAAAAAACCTCCTCCTTCTTTTGAAGTATTTTTTTTTAAAGAATTTGAAGATTTTTGTAAAAAATGAGCGTAGTATTACTAATTTGTTATTATTTAATCTTATCTATTATGTAAATACAACCAAAGATTCATGATTTGAATCTTTGGTTGTATTTTTGATACGCTGTCTTCCTTATATTACATTCGCTAAGAATGAGCTACTTACTTGATTATTTTTTTTAGTTTTTAGTCCCTCATCTAGATTGCAAGAAAATATTCGACACATATTCTTCTTTTTACACGTAGGTAGGTAATCAAAAAATAACGGCTAGGTACTAGATACAACGAGTCGAAATGTCGCATGACGTCACTAGCCAGTACAGTTAATACTAGATAATGACGTTACAAGCCCCCTCTCCTCAACTTTAATGCGCTTAATCTAAGTAAGCAGTTGTCCATCAATTTGAAAAAGAAAAAAAAATACTAGTTTTTTTTTTTTATAATCTAACTGAAGGATATTTTGATGTTCATGTTCAACCAAACACCCTATTGGAAAAATAATTGGAAAATAGTGCGTACTTAGTAGGTAGGTATAGGAACAGACGCCAGCACATCAAGTTACCCCAATGTGTCAAATTTCTTTGATCGTTTTTCAACTTTATGCCCCACAGAATAAGGTTCATAATTAATTAGGAAAATTTGACACATTGGGGTAACTTGATGTGCTGGCGTCTGTACATTATATAATTAATTATATGTATAAATTTTCAACAATAGTTGTATAGCTAAATAAAATTCACCGCGTAGCTAAGTGTTGTGAGTCAATTAATATTTATCTTATCTAGTCCTTTCGAGATTATCCATGTTGTATTTTACATGTTCTTTATTTTTTTTATTTGTTTTTGTTTTTATATTATGACTTTTTTGAGTTATTTTGAGAATGTAAAGTTAAATAAAAGCTTTAATACTGTGACTTTTATTACTAGAACGCATACTTACCTAAGTACATTTTAAATATTAGTCCTCAAGACATAAGTAAGTAAATACACGAACATCTTGTAACTGTCCTATTGTACAGACGCCAGCACTTCAAGTTACCCCAATGTGTCAAATTTTCCCAATTGAGTATGAATCTTATTCTGTTAACATAAAGTTGAAAAACGATCAAAGAAATTTGACACATTGGGGTAACATGATGTGCTGACGTCTGTTCTGTTCAGCCGCACATCAAGGTCACCGTCAAGATGGAGGGACCAAGTCTCGGATGTCTGTCATACATATATTAAAAAATAATACCATAAATCTACTATTTGCTACCTTTACTAAAAAAATTGCTGCCTCTATATTTGCCGAAAAACTTTAACAAAATGTTGGTCCCTCGATCATGACGTCAAGATGGAGGGACCAAACTGATAAACTGCTCCCTGGAATGTTCCACCTTGCTAGTGTTTTAATACCTTAATTCTACCTAATAGTAGATTGTTTATCTAGGGAGCAAACAACTATTTTAAAGACGAGAGTGTTTTTTTTAATCCAGAGCGGAGCGAAGGATTCTCGAATTATTAAGTGCTTTAACGCAATAGGTATAGTTATATAACTAAGACGGCAGTAAAGCTAAGAACCACCGCCAGGAAATTGGTTTTCAAATAATAAAATCCGCATCGAAATCGGTTCATCCGTTTAGACACGCACAACGCAGACAGGCACACAGACAGATAGACAAACAGACATTGACGTCAAACTTATAACACCCCTCTAATTGCGTCTGGGGCTTTTATTTTGTTACTAAACTTAGAGGTTTTATGTAGCATAAAAAAGTCTTATATTTCAGAAATCAATTTACGTAATCAACAATGACGACAGAGACAAACTTTAATAATTCTTTGCAAATGGAACTTATTCTACTGTTAAGATTTTAATTAAAGTAGACCGGGAAAACTATAAGTATAAATTGTATGTAACATAGAGGCAATAGTTCAGATTGACATTATGAATTTAGTATTTTTTAAATCAATGCATTTTAGTAAAGTAGTTAGGTTAGGTAGTTAGGTTAGCTATAGGACAGGTATGGTCAGTTATGTTAGGTTATTTAAACATGTTGTAATTTTAATTCTATCGAATACAAAATGTTTAAACAAGATCACAGTAGAGACTCGCTACATCAAAAGTAGTAGTAGTTATTATTGGTTTGGATTTATTTTTATTTTCGTATTTTTTGTTGTGTGGTAAAAAAAAATGATAGAGCAATAAATTGACTCTAAGGCACAACGAAGTTTGCCGGGGCAGCTAGTTAATTATAATTTAACTTTTATCAAAATTCTTTTGATAAAAGTTAAATTCAAAATTTAAAAAACCGTCACCGCAATAAAGTAAAACATTTTAAAAGTAAAAAATAACACTTCCCTATCGTTGAGCGGTACCCCGAGTTGACGTATTCATGAATCAAGGATAGGAAAGTGTTATTTTTAACTTTTTAAATGTTTTTTTCTTTTTTGGAGTGAGGTTTTTTTAAATTTTTTTGTTTCATTTTATTTAAAAAAAAATAAACGCATCAATTTTGTTTTATAGAGTTAACGGTTGTGAGATATTTTTAGTGCATTTGAATGCAGAGTCAAATGCTGGTTAAAACGAATCCAATCACGATTATCTGCTATTATTTTCCCAAGAGTGTATTAGTGTGCTAGATATCCTGGCTGCATCAGACCAAATATACCATAGGTAGGTACCTCAGATACCGATCACTATGGTTTATACATGACCCAACCAAGATAATGTCTGGACTTCAAAAGAAACATAATCTCGTGTAGAGTAAACTAACCATTAAGTCAAAATCAAGGCCAAGGCCAATCAAAGGCCACCTACAAAATAGAGTACCTTACTCCCCGGGGGGTGTATTTAGCTAGGGGGATACCAAATTTTCATTATTTTTTACCTAGGACGTCCCGTTTCAGAGCTATGAACTGAAAACAGGATTTCTGAAACCAATGTGAATTGCATTTAAAATTGGTCACAGAGCTTTCGTCGACTCCATATTATTTTGGCGACCAGTGATGTTGTGATTGCTAGAAAATCGGCTTCCTGGGATATTTCGTTAAGGGATGTTTCAGATAGTTGGCAGACTTTGTCATGAAATACTCATGGAAGTAGGCATACTCATGGGTGGCCTTTGATTGGCCTTGGCAATCAAGGCCAAGGCCAATCAAAGGCCACCCACAAAATAGAGTACTTCTCTCTCCGGGGGGTGTATTTTGTTAGGGGGATACCAAATTTTCATTATTTTTGACCTAGGACGTCCCGTTTCTGCGATATGAACTGAAAACAGGATTTCTCAAACCAACAAAATAATCCTTCTCGGTTTTCGTCGGCTCCATGTTTTAGGCGATCTGTAATGTTGTCATCGCTAAAAAACATAGGTCCTGAGTCACCCTGTTAAGGGATGTTTCAGATATTTGGCTGACTTTTTCATGAAATACAGCATAAAACAGAGTGGGGCTGCCTCGCTTATTTAGTGGTCGCAAGCGCTAGTGCTTATAGCGTGGCTTACGATTACTAATAAATGTGTGCATTGAATAGACACAAAGACATTAAATACTTACTAACTAAAACAAGTCTAAGCTCTGTGTGGTTTTTTCATCATAAGAGTACCTCAGACACCGATCAGCGTGGTTCATACATGACCCAACCAGGACAATGTCTGGACTTCAAAAGAAACATAATCTCGTGTAGAGTAAACTAACCATTAAGTCAAAATCAAGGCCAAGGCCAAGGCCAATCAAAGGCCACCTACAAAATAGAGTACCTTACTCCCCGGGGGGCGTATTTAGCTAGGGGGATACCAAATTTTCATTATTTTTTACCTAGGACGTCCCGTTTCAGAGATATGAACTGAAAACAGGATTTCTGAAACCAATGTGAATTGCATTTAAAATTGGTCACACACAGCTTCCGTCGACTCCACATTTTGGCGACCTGTGTGTTGTGATTGCTGGAAAATCAACTTCCTGGGATATTTCGTTAAGGGATGTTTCAGATAGTTGGCAGACTTTGTCATGAAATACTCATGGAAGTACCTCGACACCGATCAGCATGGTTCACACATAACCCGACCAAGACAACGTCTAGACTGCCAAAGAAACTTGGGTTCGTGTGGTCTAAAAGTAACCATTTAGTCAAAATCAAGGCCAAGGCCAATCAAAGGCCACCCACAAAATAGAGTACTTCTCTCTCCGGGGGGTGTACTTTGCTAGGGGGATACCAAATTTTCATTATTTTTGACCTAGGACGTCCCGTTTCTGAGGAACTGAAAACAGGATTTCTAAAACCAATGTGAATTGCATTTAAAATTGGTCACACAAAGCTTCCGTCGACTCCACATTTTGACGACCTGTGAATGCCTGTGATGTTGTGATTGCTAGAAAATCGGCTTCGTGGGATACTTCGTTAAGGGATGTTTCAGATAGTTTACAGACTTTGTCATGAAATACTCATGGAAGTACCTCGACACCGATCAGCATGGTTCACACATAACCCGACCAAGACAACGTCTAGACTGCCAAAGAAACTTGGGTTCGTGTGGTCTAAAAGTAACCATTTAGTCAAAATCAAGGCCAAGGCCAATCAAAGGCCACCTACAAAATAGAGTACCTTACTCCCCGGGGGGTGTATTTAGCTAGGGGGATACCAAATTTTCATTATTTTTTACCTAGGACGTCCCGTTTCAGAGATATGAACTGAAAACAGGATTTCTGAAACCAATGTGAATTGCATTTAAAATTGGTCACACACAGCTTCCGTCGACTCCACATTTTGGCGACCTGTGTGTTGTGATTGCTGGAAAATCGACTTCCTGGGATATTTCGTTAAGGGATGTTTCAGATAGTTGGCAGACTTTGTCATGAAATCCTCATGGAAGTACCTCGACACCGATCAGCATGGTTCACACATAACCCGACCAAGACAACGTCTAGACTGCCAAAGAAACTTGGGTTCGTGTGGTCTAAAAGTAACCATTTAGTCAAAATCAAGGCCAAGGCCAATCAAAGGCCACCCACAAAATAGAGTACTTCTCTCTCCGGGGGGTGTATTTTGCTAGGGGGATACCAAATTTCATTATTTTTGACCTAGGACGTCCCGTTTCTGAGATATGAACTGAAAACAGGATTTCTCAAACCAACAAAATAATCCTTCTCGGTTTTCGTCGGCTCCATGTTTTAGGCGATCTGTAATGTTGTCATCGCTGAAAAACATAGGTCCTGAGTCACCCTGTTAAGGGATGTTTCAGATATTTGGCTGACTTTTTCATGAAATACAGCATAAAACAGAGTGGGGCTGCCTCGCTTATTTAGTGGTCGCAAGCGCTAGTGCTTACAGCGTGGCTTACGATTACTAATAAATGTGTGCATTGAATAGACACAAAGACACTAAATACTTACTAACTAAAACAAGTCTAAGCTCTGTGTGGTTCTTTCATCATAAGAGTACCTCAGACACCGATCAGCGTGGTTCATACATGATCCAACCAAGACAATGTCTGGACTTCAAAAGAAACATAATCTCGTGTAGAGTAAACTAACTGTAGGTTATATGTGTGAGGCTTGAAATGAAGCACGAAACACTCACGATTTAAAACGTTTATTCTGCAGCACAATACAGAGATGGACAGTTACAGATTTAACAGGCATGAAGAGAAGAACAAGTATAGAAGACAGAAGTTAGCAGACAGAGATGAATAGTCAGGAAAGATTAGAATTTATTACGTTAAGTTGATTAGCGATCTAGCGTAATGAAAAGTTGCGTGCATTCGCCGTCAGGTTTAGGCTCGCACTAATGAGCGCGACCGAGCGATCGCGGGTCAGAGTGGCCGGCAGCGCCGCAGGTACATGCGCGGGCGCACGGGGCGAGGTACACAGCTGGCACGCCCGATTAGAGTGCACCCGTCATGCGACTAATAATGGTGCAACATTTAGTGCTGCCACAGTACTCCCCGGCCAAGACCGCTACTGCGGGCGGTAGTAATCAGGGAAGCGTACGCGCCGTCCACTTCTCGTCCTTTGTTCTGTGTCTTCTCTGGACTCTGATGCCGTAGAAGGTGACTTTAATGCCGTAGAAGGTGACTCAGATGCTGAAGTAGAGGTGACATCATCTTCTTGTGCTAGATATGCGGGTTTCAGACGATCCACGCTTACTGTCATCTTTTTGCCACGTACATCCAGCTTGTAATATTTTGGATGCCGTTCCAGAACTCTGTATGGTCCAGCATATGGTGGCTCCAGCGGTCTTCGGACGTAATCCTGCCGCAGGAACACATGGGAAGAGTTGTTGAGGTCCCGAGGTATGTAGAAAGGACCTTTACGATGCCATGATGCTGGTTTTGGAGTGAGGTTGTTCATGTGGTTTCGCAGGCGCGATGCCAGATCAGTGACGTCACCTGTATTGCTGTCGTCTGTTGGTGCAAAGAATTGGCCTGGTAAACGCAGTGGTTCTCCGTAGACCAAGTCTGCTGGTGACGCTTGGATATCCGCCTTCCATGCACTTCTGATACCTAGAAGTACGAGTGGTAAGACTTCTGTCCAGTGTGTCGTCGAGTGGCACATGATGGCTCCCTTCAGCTGTCGGTGTAGCCGCTCGACCATACCGTTTGCAGCTGGGTGGTAGGCGGTTGTATGAAAATGTTGTGCACCAACCATGGACGTGATGACTCTGAAGAGGTGAGACTCAAATTGCCGCCCACGGTCGGTTGTTATTTTGAGTGGACAACCGAACCTGGCAATCCAGCCGGAGACGAGTGCAGATGCGCATGTCTCTGCAGTGATATCCTTGATGGGGTATGCCTCAGGCCATCGCGTGTATCTGTCGATGACGGTGAGGCAGTACCTGAAATCAGAAGAAATTGGTAATGGCCCGACAATGTCGAGGTGGATGTGGGTAAATCTGGAAGTAGGAAGTAGGAATGGGGAAGTTGGAGATGAGGTGTGACGAGTAATCTTACTGCCTTGGCATTTTAGGCATTCTCGAGACCACTCCCTACAGTTTTTGCGTATCCCTGGCCACACGTACCTCTGCGCGACCAGTCGCACTGTAGTTGTTCTTCCAGGATGACTCAAGTTATGAAGTGAGTCAAAAGCTCGTCGTCGTAATTCAGGCGTGATGTATGGACGTGGTGGCTGAGTTGATACGTCACAAAATATTTCTGTTGATGTTCCTGGTATGTTCACTTTTTGTAGTTTGAGTGACGACCCTTTTTCCAGCAGAGTTTGCAGTTCTGAATCTGTCTCCTGTGATAATGCTAGTGCCTGATAATCGATGCCATGAGTGACTTCCTCTATTCTTGATAAGGCATCTGCGACGACGTTCTGCTTTCCTGGTATGTAGCGTATGTCGGTTGTGAACTGCGCCACGAACTCCAGATGTCTAAATTGCCTAGGCGAGCTTTTCTCACTGGTAGTTCTGAACGCATGTGTGAGAGGCTTATGATCGGTTATGACTGAGAAGTCACGGGCCTCGACCATATGGCGGAAGTATTTTATTGCTTCGTACATTGCCAACAACTCCCTATCGAAAGGGCTGTACTTTTGCTGTGGTGATGATAGTTTTCTTGAGAAAAAGGCTAAAGGCTCCCAATTTCCTTTCTTTTTCTGTTGCAAGACTGCGCCAATTGCCACGTTCGAAGCATCAGTAGCAATACTTAGTTCTGCCTTTGGGTCTGGGTGAGCTAGTAACGTGTAGTTTGCCAACGATTTTTTACTGTCTTCAAACGACTGTAATAACTCTTGAGCCATATGGACTGGGTGTGAACCCTTAACATTTGATCCTTCCAGTAGTGAATTTAATGGCGCATGTTGTTTTGCTGCTTCTGGTACAAAACGACGGTAAAAGTTAAGCATTCCCAAATATCTCCGTAACTCTTTTATAGTTTTTGGGACTGGATAGTCTAAGATAGTTTGTATCTTATCCTCCAAGGGTCTAGTGCCCGACGATGAGATTTGGTATCCGAGGAAACTCAGCTCTGGTTTTCCCAGAACACATTTCGATGTGTTGATGAGAACACCGTAGTCTGTGAGGCGCTCGAGAACTTGTCGTAGATGGGCTTTGTGGTGATCTTCTGAAGAAGAGAAGATTAATATATCGTCACAATATCCGTAAGTGTATTCCTCTAAACCATGCAGTACTTCGTCTATAAATCGCTGGAATGTTTGTGCAGCGTTGCGCAAACCAAAGGTCATGAAGTCAAATTCAAATAGGCCAAAGGGTGTCGTTATAGCAGTCTTCTTGACATCTTCTGGGTTGACAGGAATTTGATTGTAGGCTTTAATTAAATCTATTTTTGAGAAGATTGTGCAGCCTGAAAGCTGGTGTGAGAAATCGTGTATGTGACGAACTGGATATCTGTCTGGAACGGTCCTTGCATTGAGTGCCCTGTAGTCTCCGCAGGGTCTCCAGCCGTCATCTTTCTTTTTGACCATATGTAAAGGTGAAGACCAGCAGCTTTCAGAACGCTTAGCAGTGCCATTGGTCAACATTTCGTCAAACTCCTTCTTGGCCGCTCTCAGTCGTTCTGGATCCAAACGTCGAGGCTTGAACGCTACAGGCGGGCCTGGTGTGGTACTAATATGGTGAACAGTGTTATGTTTAATCGTACGTACCAATCCAGTGGGCCGCGTGACCTCCGGGAACTCACGCAGTATGTTGTGATACTCCGTCTCACCTGCGACAGTCTTGATGGACACAATGTTCTCAGGAATGTTTTCTTTAGGGACTGACACCGATAGTGATGTTTTTCCATCTATGAGGCGCTGGTTTCTACAATCCACAAGAATGTTATAGTGACTAAGGAAATCCACGCCTATAATTGGTTTAGACACATCAGCTATAATGAATTGCCACGTAAAATCACGCCTCAGTCCTAAGTCTAAATGGCATGTTATAGGGCCATAAGTATGTATAGTGGTACCATTTGCTGCAGAAAGGTCATACTTGCTTTTACAACAAGGTGCTCTGATTGCTGAACGTGGGTAGACGCATACATCTGACCCTGTGTCTATGAGAAACTGCATCTTAGTGGTCCGGTCTGATACAAATAAACGGCCTGTCTGGACTGGGCAGTCGCTGGCCGCTACTTCCGGCTGCCCGCATCGTTTCCCGCATTATTAAACTTACATGGCTCGTTGCATTTCTTCGCTTTGGCACCGAAATTGTAGTGGTACCAACAGTGCGGGTGGTCTGGTGGCGGTTGCCGATTGCTTGACTGACTGCGACTGCGGTGGTGGCTGTGGTGGCTTTGTGACCTGGAGCGGGAACGTGCACGTGACTGCCTGTGTACATAAGCGGTAAGTTTAGCGACTTGCTGTGTTAGCGCACATATCTCCTTACCCAGCTCATCCACTCGCGAGGATGCGGCTGGGGTAGCCGTAGTTGAAGCCATAGCCACGTGGTGATGTGGCGTTGATGGTGCTATTTCTTGAACTCGATCTGCTAGCTCAGCCAGATCGTCTAAAGTTAGCTTGGGTTGCGAAGCTATGACTGTTTGTAGGCTATGTGGCAAGCGACCGGTCCATAACGTGGTTAATACGTCATCAGATACTGTTGGACCTGCTAAATCCCTAAGGTGTCTTAAAAATTGAGATGGCTTACGGTCTCCAATGTCCTCCTGATGGAACAGCTGCTTCAGCTTCTTTTCTTTTGAAGCACTGAGGCGCTTGATCAACTCACATTTTAGTTTTTCATATTTACCGGTCGCGGGCGGTGAGCATAATATATCCTTAACTTGAGAAACGTATGTATGCTCTAGTTGTGTCACGCTGTAATAAAATTTTGTCGAGTCACTGGTGATGTTTGACAATGTAAATTGGGCTTCCAGTTGGGCAAACCAAAGTTCTGGATCATTCGGGTAAAATGGCGGTACTCGCACTCCAACACGCCAAACGTCGCTCGTATCTCCGTCAGCAGCGTTTTTTCTTGCTCCGGCATTAGCCTCCATCTTGATGTTGCGTCTATGTTCCGTGTCGTGGGTCACCACTTGTAGGTTATATGTGTGAGGCTTGAAATGAAGCACGAAACACTCACGATTTAAAACGTTTATTCTGCAGCACAATACAGAGATGGACAGTTACAGATTTAACAGGCATGAAGAGAAGAACAAGTATAGAAGACAGAAGTTAGCAGACAGAGATGAATAGTCAGGAAAGATTAGAATTTATTACGTTAAGTTGATTAGCGATCTAGCGTAATGAAAAGTTGCGTGCATTCGCCGTCAGGTTTAGGCTCGCACTAATGAGCGCGACCGAGCGATCGCGGGTCAGAGTGGCCGGCAGCGCCGCAGGTACATGCGCGGGCGCACGGGGCGAGGTACACAGCTGGCACGCCCGATTAGAGTGCACCCGTCATGCGACTAATAATGGTGCAACATTTAGTGCTGCCACATTAAGTCAGACATTAAGTCAAAATCAAGGCCAAGGCAAAGGCCAATCAAAGGCCACCTACAAAATAGAGTACCTTACTCCCCGGGGGGCGTATTTAGCTAGGGGGATACCAAATTTTCATTATTTTTTACCTAGGACGTCCCGTTTCAGAGATATGAACTGAAAACAGGATTTCTGAAACCAATGTGCATTGCATTTAAAATTGGTCACACACAGCTTCCGTCGACTCCACATTTTGGCGACCTGTGTGTTGTGATTGCTGGAAAATCGACTTCCTGGGATATTTCGTTAAGGGATGTTTCAGATAGTTGGCAGACTTTGTCATGAAATCCTCATGGAAGTACCTCGACACCGATCAGCATGGTTCACACATAACCCGACCAAGACAACGTCTAGACTGCCAAAGAAACTTGGGTTCGTGTGGTCTAAAAGTAACCATTTAGTCAAAATCAAGGCCAAGGCCAATCAAAGGCCACCCACAAAATAGAGTACTTCTCTCTCCGGGGGGTGTATTTTGCTAGGAAGATACCAAATTTTCATTATTTTTGACCTAGGACGTCCCGTTTCAGAGATATGAACTGAAAACAGGATTTCTGAAACCAATGTGAATTGCATTTAAAATTGGTCTCAGAGCTTTCGTCGACTCCATATTTTGGCGACCTGTGATGTTGTGATTGCTAGAAAATCGGCTTCCTGGGATATTTCGTTAAGGGATGTTTCAGATAGTTGGCAGACTTTGTCATGAAATACTCATGGAAGTACCTCGACACCGATCAGCATGGTTCACACATAAAACGACCAAGACAACGTCTAGACTGCCAAAGAAACTTGGGTTCGTGTGGTCTAAAAGTAACCATTTAGTCAAAATCAAGGCCAAGGCCAATCAAAGGCCACCCACAAAATAGAGTACTTTTCTCTCCAGGGGGTGTATTTTGCAAGGGGGATACCAAATTTTCATTATTTTTGACCTAGGACGTCCCGTTTCAGAGATATGAACTGAAAACAGGATTTCTGAAACCAATGTGAATTGCATTTAAAATTGGTCTCAGAGCTTTCGTCGACTCCATATTTTGGCGACCTGTGATGTTGTGATTGCTAGAAAATCGGCTTCCTGGGATATTTCGTTAAGGGATGTTTCAGATAGTTGGCAGACTTGGTCATGAAATCCTCATGGAAGTACCTCGACACCGATCAGCATGGTTCACACATAACCCGACCAAGACAACGTCTAGACTGCCAAAGAAACTTGGGTTCGTGTGGTCTAAAAGTAACCATTTAGTCAAAATCAAGGCCAAGGCCAATCAAAGGCCACCCACAAAATAGAGTACTTCTCTCTCCGGGGGGTGCATTTTGCTAGGGGGATACCAAATTTTCATTATTTTTGACCTAGGACGTCCCGTTTCAGAGATATGAACTGAAAACAGGATTTCTGAAACCAATGTGAATTGCATTTAAAATTGGTCTCAGAGCTTTCGTCGACTCCATATTTTGGCGACCTGTGATGTTGTGATTGCTAGAAAATCGGCTTCCTGGGATATTTCGTTAAGGGATGTTTCAGATAGTTGGCAGACTTTGTCATGAAATCCTCATGGAAGTACCTCGACACCGATCAGCATGGTTCACACATAACCCGACCAAGACAACGTCTAGACTGCCAAAGAAACTTGGGTTCGTGTGGTCTAAAAGTAACCATTTAGTCAAAATCAAGGCCAAGGCCAATCAAAGGCCACCCACAAAATAGAGTACTTCTCTCTCCGGGGGGTGTATTTTGCTAGGGGGATACCAAATTTTCATTATTTTTGACCTAGGACGTCCCGTTTCTGAGATATGAACTGAAAACAGGATTTCTCAAACCAACAAAATAATCCTTCTCGGTTTTCGTCGGCTCCATGTTTTAGGCGATCTGTAATGTTGTCATCGCTGAAAAACATAGGTCCTGAGTCACCCTGTTAAGGAATGTTTCAGATATTTGGCTGACTTTTTCATGAAATACAGCATAAAACAGAGTGGGGCTGCCTCGCTTATTTAGTGGTCGCAAGCGCTAGTGCTTATAGCGTGGCTTACGATTACTAATAAATGTGTGCATTGAATAGACACAAAGACACTAAATACTTACTAACTAAAACAAGTCTAAGCTCTGTGTGGTTCTTTCATCATAAGAGTACCTCAGACACCGATCAGCGTGGCTCATACATGACCCAACCAAAACAATGTCTGGACTTCAAAAGAAACATAATCTCGTGTAGAGTAAACTAACCATTAAGTCAAAATCAAGGCCAAGGCCAAGGCCAATCAAAGGCCACCTACAAAATAGAGTACCTTACTCCCCGGGGGATGTATTTAGCTAGGGGGATACCAAATTTTCATTATTTTTTACCTAGGACGTCCCGTTTCAGAGATATGAACTGAAAACAGGATTTCTGAAACCAATGAGAATTGCATTTAAAATTGGTCACAGCTTTCGTCGACTCCACATTTTGATGGCGACCTGTGATGTTGTGATTGCTGGAAAATCGGCTTCCTGGGATATTTCGTTAAGGGATGTTTCATTAGATGGGTTCATAAGAGTACCTCGACACCCATCAGCGTGGTTCACACGTGGCTCGACCATGACCACGTCTAGACTGCCAAAGAAACTTGGGTTCGTGTGATGTAAAAGTAACCATTTAGTCAAAATCAAGGCCAAGGTCAATCAAAGGCCACCCACAAAATGGAGTACCTAATCTTGCTTATTAATATAACACACATGGGTGTTTGAAATTTTAAACCACACATATGTTTGTAAGTAAAGTTAATATCCATAGACGTCTAAAATCGGCTTAGTAGGCGACTCGGACGCTGAGTCTCGTCCGATCCGGCCGAGACAGGAATTTTATTATTATAAATATTTTTGAGTGGTGTTTCGGACGATACTTTTTTTTAAGCAAATTTTGTACAGTCAGAATGAAAAACCTTAGGTAGAGTTTTATTACTTAAGTAAAAGTCAGGGAATTGTTAGAAAGAGATAAAGTTTAATATACAATTACAACAATCAACAGTAAACATGATAAATCACAATAATCAGTCTTATATATCAATTTAAAAGCGTAGGTACAATAATAATTATAAATGTTAACAACAATAATCAGTCTTTTATATAATTTGGAACGTGTACAACAAGAATATTAAATGTAAATTACTATAATCAGTCTTATACAGGGTTACTGGTAATTAGACGTGAGGGGCTGATAAGGGGGCCAAAATGCAACAAATTGAACCCCCCATATTTATGGCCGAAATTCAATAGTTTTCGAGATATTTGAATTTTAAGGGTTTTTCGATATTTAACCAAAATTTTCCAAATAAAAAAAAATATTTGAATGGGTACCATTAAGAATGATGTTGTAGCTGGCACTTTAATTAAACTATGGACATATTTCAAACAACTTAACAAGAATAATCTCATATCGCTCATTATTTTAATTATTTTGTTTTGAGATATTATTATCTTACCAATATTTTCATTTTACGCTTCAAAAATGTTGCTTCGTCACAAAAATTTCTATGACATTAATCGTACAAATAAATAAAACAACTTGCCTATTCTGTAAGCTTTCCAAAAAGGTATAAAAGTTAATTTTGAAATACATAATCGTGGCATGGCATGTGTCTGAATCGGCGCGGGGAGATAAAAGGTCATTTGTGTACCTATGTCTACAACTGTCAACTAGAAGTTTTTATGTCTCAATGTGCGTGCAAAATGCCAAAAGTCAAAAACTAACCGACTCGTGAGATATCAGAATTTAGAATTAGAATTTATTTAATTATATTTAGAATGTAGTTTTACATAGTATGCTATTAATATTTTTTTAAGTTCTATAAACTCTACCATAACATATGGTGTACACATATTGAAATGTCATCCTTAAATAGCTAAGTACAATTAATTATATGATTTAATGATTGACAATAAGTCCAATATGAATCATTTTAATTAGGTAGTCGTTACTTTAAAATCAATGTCAAAATTAAGTACATGTCGGATTTTAACAACATTCCACCATTACCACCATATATTTATTTTCACATAATTATGTCATAAAACAATGATTCAATAACCAACTTGTCCGTAGGGATGTATCCTATACCGATACCGATGCCGATATATCGGCAATACTCGAAGCTTGCTGTTAAATCGGCATCGGCGATATTTTTATGGCCGATTTAACGAAACTTTTTAAATTTCGCGCTTTGAAAATGTAAAATAAACGCGCGTGTTGTCTCGTCTACTTTGTTTTTGATACAAAAATCTCATCAATGTTAATTTTAATTACTAAAACTATTAACTAATCTCAACCTGTCTATAGTTTCAAATGATTTTATTTAGTTTGTCCTGTGATTATTATTTTTATATTATTAAAATAATAACCTGTCCTGTTACGGTATCAGTATCGCAGATATTTTTTATAAGAGCCGATGCTCTTATATAAAAATAGGATACGGTACTGATACCGATGTATCGGTATCGTATCAAAGCAAGAGTGAGCTGACAAGTAGGGATACTTGTCATCTCATCACTCATTAATAAAAAATACAAAAAAATCTTTATTTTCAGGCGTCGACGGCCCATAGCGTGTTAGTATTCAGTACAAAAATAACTTAAAAACTATGTTAGTAGTAACATCTAGACACACACAAGAACACAAATTATACACAGCAAAATAAACAGCTCCCAACTCGAGAAGGATTCATCAAGACCCATGTCTGACATGAAGCTTGCTTGATAAACCTATCCATCGTAGACCCTTCCAATATTTCTGAAAATACCTTCAGAACGCTATTGCTGCTTCTCCTCACTCTGCGTATCACTGATGCCACTTTTTTTCTCAAAATGTGCAATGTGTTTTAATGTTTATTTTATTTGTAATTAATAATTTATCCATAGCGACAAGGTAAAATATGTATTATTTAATTATGTGTCTGACGGTACTTTGCCTCTAAAAAAGGATGCGTCCGAAACACCACTCAAAAATATTAATAATAATGAAATTCCTGTCTCGACTGCATCGGACGAGATTCAGCGTCCGAGTCGCCTACTAAGCCCTAAAATCGAAACGGTAGCTATAACACAAAAGAACTGATAACCTTGAAAGTAAGTAACCTTAGTACTTAAGTAAGTATTTGAAAGTAATGAGGTAAAAAAACCCTAAAAAATAGATATATCCAAAGTAAGAACCTCCTCCTTTTTTGATGTCGGTTAAAAAAAGCTATTATTGCGGTAATCTAAGACAATTTGACAGCTAAATACTTCGTGTAGTGAAAAGAAGAAAAAATCGGCTGCTATTAAATCCGATTCACGCGATTATTAAATATATTTAAAATAACAATATTGTAATTAACAATTGTATTTGAATTGAATTGAATTAAACGCATGCTATTGATGATAAAATACAACATTATTATTGTATAAATTTATTTATTTTTTATATGTAGGTAATGTTTGTAAAAGAATCGATTTTCTTTAAAATCGGTAAAAAGCGGCCAAGTGCGAGTCGGACTCGCCGATGAAGGGTTCCGTAGCAGCAAGTAACATAATAATTGTATAAGCTTTTGTAGTTTGTTGTAACTTTGATCGATACGATTTATGACGTTTAAAAAAACAACTTACTAGTTTTCAAACACACATTTTACTACTGTGGAAGTCTCTCTCGCGGAAACTATTCAGTTTAGAAAAAAAAATATTGGAAACCTCAATATTATTTTTGAAGGCCTATCCATAGTTTCCCCACACGGAGTTTGATGAAAAAAAAATAGAGTTTCAGTTCTAAGTATGGGGAACCCCCAATGTTTGACGCTATTAAAAAGTAAAATTATGATTTAGTTCATATTTTCTGCCATTATAGATTCAGAAAAAAAATATTCGAACCATAAATAAATTACTTACATGCATATTCCCTATTGTATTGTAAGTTATTGAGTTTGATTTTACTTTTATTTATTTTTATTTTTAGTTGGTTTTATTGTTGCTTTGTGGTTTTATATCTTTTTGTCAATGGGTGTACTTAAGTAAAATAAATGAATTTACATATTTTATATTTATTTATTTATTTATTCACAAAAAAACATGTTTTCTTTGCCATTACAGATTAAATCTAATGCGACAAAGTAACTTAAAATAAACTTATTTACCCATAGGTACATGCTACACAGTACGCAGCCCTTGTGAACTCACCCATTGTACAGGTGAATAGGTCAAATGGTATCCGCCACCGTGTTAAGAGAGCCTAGCGCGCGAGTCAGTGGTGCGCGCGCCAGCAGATTGGTGCGCGCACGCGGCACCACCAGTAGCCGCGGCATGCGCCGCCGCGCCACGTACTCATCCGGTATTTCTGCTAGTATACCTATGTTTTGTATTATACCTCTTAAAACTTTAAAAAGATACGTTACCAGTGCAACTTCACGCCTGATTTCCAATTTGTAGTAACCAAAGAGATTTAAAAACTATTGAATGTCTTTGGTAGTAACCCACCATTCCGAGACAGAATAAGGTAGGATACAGTAACGGGTATACAGTTTAAAATAGATAAATCTGACGAACTTGTTCTGTATCCTTTCGAGCATATTTATGTATTTCCCTTCACTTGCATGGGCTCCAGACAGCTGCATTGTACTCCAGATGACTTCTCACAAGAGTTACATACAAAGCCCTCAATGCACTTATATTTGTGAACTCATTTGCCTGACGCAGCATAAATCCCAGATTCCTGTACGCTTTTTTACAAACAAGTACCACGTGTTTGCGAAACTGCAGATCATTCGTGAAATTAATGCCTAAGTCCCTAACCTCCGTGACACGCTGCAGCGGCGCTCCGTCCATGCAATACTGGCACTGAGCACTTAGACACATTAAAGCATAGCTTGTTGCACTGACTCCATTCAGTAACCCTATGTAAGTCGTCCTGCAGCATGTCACGATCCGCAGTGTCTTTTATGACTGTGGACAACTTAAGATCGTCAGCGAATAGCAGGCATGTCGACCTAACTACTTTTGGTAAATCATTTACCACAATAATAAATAATAAAGGTCCGAGATTTGAACCCTGACTGACGCCCGATCTGGTGTAGTAGGGCTCCGAGAAGTGTCCACCATAGTCCACATACTGACGTCTATCTCGAAGATAACTGGCAAAGAACTTTACAGTGTGAAATGTGCAGCCAATACCTGCCAGCCTTAACAGGAGTATGTCGTGGTCGACTGTGTCGAATGCCTTCTTAAAGTCCAGATAGGCTACGTCAACCTGAAGCTCCGCGTCAACGGCGGGTACCAACTGTGTCATTAGGTTAAGCAAATTCCCCGTTGTACCGCGTCCAGGCCGGAAGCCGTGCTGCGCATCAGACAAATGAGTGCCTATCTGTGCATAAAGGAAATTGTGAATAGCCATCTCGAATACCTTGACTGGCGCGCTCAGTACCGCAATTGGCCTAAAGTCGCTGACATCCGTACCTCCTCGACCTTTCGGTATAGGTACCACCCGCGTCAGTTTCCAACGACTAGGAAGTGTGCCACCGACAAACAAACATTAAATACGTGCAACAAGGGTTCTATTAATACCAATACGACAGTCTCTTAAAATGAAGGGTGGAATACCATCCGGACCTACTGAGCGCGCGCTCGAGGCAGGCAAGGTGCGCATACGCGCCACCCGGCGCTGCCTCCCTGCACGCCGCCTCCGCGCTCAGTGTGCCCGCTGTCTCACTGTACACAGAGTGAAAGAATCTTGCATATTCCTTAGCAGCTTCATCACCCGATAAAACTTGTCCGTCTTTTAACAATTTGCACTGACTAGAGGTATCTTTTATCGACCTCACGTAATTCCAGAATGATTTGGGGTCAGTAGCAAGATGCTTCTGTACTCGATCTTTGTACCGGAGGTGAGAACTGAATGCTTCCGCCTTCACCCTTGCCCGACACTGAGAGAAAGCCTTATAATGGCGATTTGGTCACTTTATACTTTTTGTGCAAATTGTAATACTAATAATGCAACAATTTTTTTTTTGATTATGATTCTTTAAAATAATTAATAACTTAAAAAAATATATCATTTGAAGGTACTTAGTAAATAGGTATTAAATATTTATCCTTCGAAAATTTAAAATATACTGACCATCTTTAAACTGCACTAAATAATTGAATCATCAATTTGGAGGGACCAAACAAATTAGTCGATATTTTTAAAACCAAATATTTTTAAGTCAGTTTAATAATAATAATAATAAGAATAAGTCTTTATTTCTCCTCACAATACCATCATAGAAGTAAATTAAGTACATCATATTTGTGGAACATCAATTAAGATTCACAGTATGTGAGAAGCTGGTGTCCGTTATAGGTGTAACCCTGTAGTACAGACCACCAGGTCCTCACCCCTTGGAAAGTTGGTAAAACAATATTATTGATAATAATATAGGTATAACTTAAGTGGCACGTAGTAATTTACAACATCGAAGTAAACATTAAGAATCACTTTGTTGGAGATAAGACAAAAATAAATAAAAGTAACATATTAAAGAAGCAGGTAAATTGGTAAAGCCCTTTTAAGAATGTGTGTGTGTGTGTGTGTGTGTGTGTGTGTGTGTGTGTGTGTGTGTGTGTGAGAGAGAGAGAGAGTGTGTGAGTGCGTGCGTGTGCGTGCGTGAGTGAGTACATTAGTGTTAGAGCTCGGTACACCGTTTATTAATACAGTCAACATAGAAGTTTCTCTGTAGTAGTATAATCTAGTGATTGCAACCAGTCTTTCACTGTGGTTTTAAGTTTAGTTTTTGATAGGGAATAAATTGATAGGGTTTTGTTTAATTTATTATACAAATGGCCACCCTGATAGCAAAAGAAGCGTTGTGCAAAACACGTTTTAAAGTTTGAATCATTTTTTTTCATTTTTTTTTTTCATTTAATTAAGGTATTAAAACACCAGCAAGGTGAACATTCCAGGGGGCAGTTTATCAGTTTGGTCCCTCCATCTTGACGTCATAATGGAGGGACCAACATTTTGTTTAAGTTATTCTGCAAATATAGAGGTAGCAAAATTTTTAGCTAAGGTAGCAAATAGTAGATTTATGGTATTAATCTTTTATATATGTTTGACAGATATCCGAGACTTGGTCCCTCCATCTTAGCAGTCACACATCAAGCTATCCCTAACTATCAAATTTTCCCAACCGAACATGAACATAAGGTAAGTGTCTGCTTGTTATAAAGTTGAAAAACTATCCGAGTAAGACATATTGGAAGAGCTTGTTGTGCTGGCCTCTGTTTATTTATTAAAAATATTATCGCGAATTAAAATCGGTTAAATTGGTCCAACCTACATTTTTAATTACGTATTTCCTGAGATAGTAATATTTAATTAGTAGGTAATCATAAATTACAATACTAGCCTCTTACTGTCCCACTGCACTGCAAGGGCCTCCTTTCATCATACATGGAAATGCACATGCAGTAATTATAATGCTTTAGTTGACAATTCTAGAAATCTGTAATCGCCAACCTGCTTCCAGGAAACACTGTCATTTATAATGTTGAAATCAAGAATTTCTTACGGTTCCTTCGGTATTTAGAGGTAAGAGGAACAGGGTGTTTTTCATCCCCCATAGAAAAGGGAGGATCCCCCGACCAGACGGATGTTGTTGGGAACTTGTAAACGTTCTATTCAATCGCGCGGATAACTTTAACATCGCGATGTAGGATGGCAGTGTTCAGTTCGCATGTGGCGAGATCTATCATGCCACACGCGAACTCTGTGGCCCTAGTGAAAAGGAGTATAAGTCCAATTTTGTCAAAAATGAGTTAAGTGTACCAAAGTGATCAGAAAAAAATGCTCTATCGTTTGGTGAAGACAGATCTAAGCTATCTCTAAAAATAAAAAAGTTATTTGTGTAAAAGGGTCCAACGGACACCAAAAACAAACTGTAAAAGTCGGTTATCTGATCACTTTGGTACACTTAACTCATTATCGACAAAATTGGACTTATACCCCTTTTCACTAGGGCCACAGAACTAAAGACTGACATCGTCGCTACAATTAAGTACCGTAAACTGTGACAACTTGATCATACTTGACCACATTTTTACTATTTTATCAAATAACTATGATACTAATAGACTTTTGTTAGTTTCATATGATTTGTTTGTGACCATAATAAAGCAATAAATCATAGTAACTAGAGAATTCTTTAAAATACCTTGAAATTAGCGTTCTAGACAAAGAAATATTAATAGCAGAGGTCTAATTGACACCACTTTGGCATCTTGACCTAACCATCAGTTTTCATAGATAATTGCATATTATTTCCTGTTTTAGGTCAATTTGGCAATTTGACAATTTTCACACACCAGCAAAAACACGTCTTGTCACCATTCGACTTCTAAACGCCATATTTTATTAACCAACAGTACTATTACAGTGGAAAAAGAATATGTGGCCAATGGTAATCATAAAAATCTACTACTGCTAAAGTTATATGGAACACTACCTTAAATCCTATACCTACGTAAACAGGTTTGTTCGTAAGGATCATTTATGGGCAAGTTGCCCTTATATGTCAAGTTGCCACAGTTGACCGGTACCTACCTACTTATTTTTTTCATTTATTATACCAACACATTGAAATTTTGAATCTTGTTTTGCCGCAGCGAAACAATTTTGTCTTTAAGATACCAAGACAAAATTGTTTCGCTGCGGCTGCAATCGATGTTTAGGTATCTACCTACTTACTTACAATTTTTTTTATAGATTCAAAAATAGGTACCTAAGTACTTATTAACAATGGATAACAACTACACTCAATACAAAAAAGTAACTTTAAACCAATTTTAATACCAAAATCATTTCTTTTACTCTACGCGGAAAAGCAATTATTAAAACTTCACGCTGTGTAAGCACTTCTTTAATTGCAAATATGCACTTAATGATTAGGTACAACGAACAAGGAAAACAGCGAACAAAACCAATGACAGTAGAAAGTGCAATAAAAGTAAAAAATACGTGTAACACTCAAAAAGTAAACACTGATATTATGCTGAACGTTTACACGTTACATTAGATAGTGTTTTTTTTTTTTTCATTAAAAAAGATCGATATACAGGTTGTCTCATTCAAATCGGTCAGTATGGGAAGTCTGAAACTATAAGACATACGAAGATCTGTTCTGAGGAACCATGTCATCGATTTTAATAACAAGAAAAACTGCATTCATACATTTTAAAAAACATCTGTACTATTGTAGTAATATTGTAAGCGTGGTCACTTCGAGCACCTACTAAAATAAATTAAAGTATGTGGAAACAATGCATTTAATTCATTTTAGACATCATGTTTCATACAGACATTTACTTCTTAAGACCTACACAATCGATATCCAAATAGAAATAGTGTAGGTTTTTTTTTCAAAATAACCGGGTTCGATTCCCGAACGGAGTAAGATGTATGAATGCAGTTTTTCTTGTTATTAAAATCGATGACGTGGTTCCTCAGAACAGATCTTCGTATGTCTTATAGTTTCAGACTTTCCCATACTGACCGATTTGAATGAGACACCCTGTATACACTGAAGTTAGACAGTATCTATTGACAGTGAGAACTGCGGCATTTACCTACTTCACTTATTAACTTAGATAATATACCTCTAGATCGAGCTACCGCGTGGCCGCACATGCGACAGCAATATAAAAGTTCAGTGTTGCTATTCCCTAAAAAAGTCCCAAAATACGACGTATTCAACGTGGTAATAAGAGTGTAGAAGTATCCATGTGTGAGAAAATATAATTTCACGTAAAATACCTACTTTCAATCTTACCTTGATTCTCACAAATAAAAAACTTTTTTACAAAAAATAAAACCGACTTCAAAAATAACACTAAACGGTGTAAAATAACTCTAAATTAGGAAGTCTGTGGCTTTGGTACTTTTGTCTTATTCTTGATGGGCCACCGACTTCCGAATTTAGAGTTATTTTACACCGTTTAGTGTTATTTTTGAAGTCGGTTTTATTTTTTGTAAAAAAGTTTTTTATTTTTCCATTTTTAGTTGTTCCCATACAAACATTTGCCATGAATTCATTTTATATTGTTTATTGTTAACAATACATGTCATTATAATAGGGTTATCCACCTAACCCTAATAAATGAAACTTAACATACCTAACTGTCGAAATCTAGGTATATTGAACACATCAGCCTACCCCTCTGAGCATACAGGCTTGATGATACGTCAGGATGATGTATAAACAATAAACATCCAAGCGATTCCAGCAATCACGATAGATTTGCCGTCTATTTTTGAAGAGTTCCGTCGTATATCTCCGAAGATCAGCACCAGATCTTCACCAAATTAAAATGGGACCACCTCAGGAGTTTACTCTTTCAAACAAAAAAAGAATTTTGAGAATCGGTCCACAAATGGCAGAGAAATCAGGTAACATACAAAAAAAAAAAAAAAAAAAATAAAAAAAAAAAAAAAAATACATACACACGAACATAGAACCTCCTCCTTTTTTGAAAGTCGGTTAAAAATACACTACTACCAGGTGAAGCTTGTTTTGATTTTTTCGCGTGTTATTTATCAAATATATTGAGGTATGGCTGACATCCAGTGTGACATTGACATTGCTGTATAATAACTATTGTCCTTTAGACAAAACCAACTTATTTTGAAGATATCTAATTTTTTGTTTATACTTAACATTTATTTATAAAATGAATTCTTACTTCCAAATATCTTTAAGTACCTACGCGATTGCCTTCAAGAGTAAAACTTAATGATTGTCGAAAGGGCTCTGTTCGTTCGTACACATGTTCACTTAAACTTAAAAATAAGGGTTCGCCCACAAATTTGTGTGTTTAGCCACCATAGATTTATTTGATTATTATGCCTACCTTTTGAACATTAGGCCTGACAGTTAAGGGAAAAGATTTGAAACGTGTAGCAACACTGTAAGTAAGTATTACTAGGTTATGTGATATAAGAAATCAAGTTTATTTTAAGAAATCTTCCATATTTTGGTCTGAAAGCCATGACAATAAAAGCGCACAAATGTATAAATTCAATAATCATACAATAACACAAACAGTATTGAATACTTACGAATGAAAAGAGATATTGTTATTGGCCTTTTCTGAGCGGCTTTTACAGCCTATTATACTGAATCCTCCCATCGTAGCGCATTCACCATACACTAAACACTTATCTAATGGAGTCTATTTCTCATTAAATGACTTAAACTATTACAAAAATTGCAAAAACCATCCGAAAACTTAAATTAAATCGAGCATAATAATATACGTGACAGTGACAGCTCTTTGTTTGGCTAACTTTCAAAAGTTAGCCATGCAAAAATCCGGCACGCCGTAAGGGACAGAAGATACGATGCTTTGTCTCAATTTTCCTACGAACTTTGTATTATTGCGTCTCACTTCCACACTTGACACTGTAAATTGGGCTACGTCTAGAGGTATATAGTCTAAGCTTATTAATGATCTTTTTTAATTTTTTATCTTATTTGGTTTTCAAACCGGTCACAATTTTATTTCTACCCTATTTTTACACGACCTCGTTTATTTTTAGATACTGATTAAAGACTTTTTTTCATGTCGTTGTTTTATTATTTTGTTGGTTGCACATAGGTTTTCATAATGTTAAGAACCCCTTTATATTAAAGTGATTTTAACTTGAGACCTCGTGAATTTAACTTTAGTAGTGTATAAGTGTTTAGTAATTTTATTTTTTAACCCTGCGATCATGATGGTCCTTGTAGCCTGAGAATCAATCACAATTCCCAAACTGTGTCACCATTAGCTAAGCTGTTGAGGACTATGCACAGTACCTATGCACTATTTCTATCTAATTTGTTATATTATAAAAACACATAAATTCAAAGTTAAATTATTTATTTTAGATACGTTGGTATTAAATATAAACTACCATATAATAAAACAACAAATATTGCTTAAGTATATGAAACGTAGGAAAAAGTAGGAAACAATAGGGAAATATAATAACGGAAGGCGCATAAAGACAATACTGTTTCCTCTAATAAAATTAAAATGTGGCAACATCTAACAAAGAAAGAAGTAGGGGCTGTCTAAAAAAACAATCGTAACCTTGTTGACAAATTTCAGAAAGGTCTACTCTCAATTTATCATGGGGTGAATTTTAATTAATCTACCGGCGGCAGGTGCGCTTAAGAGTCGGTGCTCGGTACATATAGACTGACGGAAGATGCGCCGAGCGTATGTAATAATGCTATACGCGCTATTTGACAAAATTTTAGATTTTGGTCCATCATCTAGATTACACGAAAATATTCGACACATATTTTTTTCTTTTTCAAATTGATGGAAAACTGCTTAGATTAAGCGCATTAAAGTTGAGGAGAGAGGGCTTGTAACGTCATTATCTAGTATAAACTGTACTGGCTAGTGACGTCATGTGACATTTTAACTCGATGTATCGCTGTTATTTTTTGATTACGTGAAAAAAGAAGAAACTTTTCTTGTAATCTAGATGAGGAACTAAAACTTATTTTTTTGTCAAACAGCCCATTATCGTTTGGGTGTGGAAGGTTGAATGTTTTATTATATTTTTTTCTGTTCTGGCGTTACGCGACCGATAATACGCGACGTATTTTCCGTTAGATATGTACCGATCCTAACTCGCAATCGACGCGGTAAACGAAAACTCATGTAAGGATCTTAATAGGTGGAAAAAGGTATGACTTTACATCTATCCAAAAACTAAATTAATGAAACTATATACTCCTCCTTCTAATGTTCCTCTATGCACATAAGCTAAACTTTGTTTTTCATTACAAAAGTTAAAACAATCTCTTTAAATACATTAGCAACTACAAAAATAATCTTAATTACCCTTTAGCACCGTTCCTCCTTACTCGAAACTGAGCTCGGTTCCCTTTAGATGCTGTTCAGCCCACTCATCGAATCTCCGCGACAGGTCTTCCGACATATAATTCCTCCAGTCACCAATCTCCCCTTTCCTGATAAACCTCAAATCTGTGGACTCCAAATAGCTCACACCAAAAGATTTTTCCAAGATGGCTTCCAAGTTCACAGCTCGGTTCGTCTTCATGTTTTGGAAGGACAGATGGTCGCATAGTTTGTCGACTTGAGCGTCACCGAGTTCTTTATTCAAGAAGTGAGCAGTTCTCCTGACTACTGAGGGGAGGTCATGCTTCATCTCTTCGAACTTTATGAAGAGAACATTCGGGTCGTGACGGCGGTTCCAGAAACCTGTGTGTTATAAGAGAGAAAGATGAAAGGAATAGGTACATTTATTAACCACGGGAAAAAACAAAAATAGTTGCTATGTTCTCACAGCTACGCCAAAAAATTAAATGTAATAATCCAGGTTTAGTGCCTCGAAGACCAAACTTGCTTATCATTAAGACAATGAGCTTAGAATAATGACGCTTAGAAGCCGCGTCAAGTACACAACACGGACGAAAAAGTGTGTTCACTTTATTATCTTTTGCCTGAGCACGGAACGTGACTTTGAGTACCTATTGACGGCTGCCGAGCAAACTTAATTAGTTCAGTTTTAATTGCCTCACTTTTTGCACTCATACTAGGTGTCTATGCGTTATTTTTTAATGAAAATGAGTAATACAATGAGTTTATAAAATATACTTATTAACCTACGTATAGAAAATATATTCTGAAGCTAATAAAAAAATAGACTATGAATTAACTACATTTATTTTTGTGAATGAAATATTTAACACAAACGCAACTGCATGAGAAATTAAAATGATTGTCTACACAGCCGTGGCGGCCTAGCAAAAACAATCACTAATCGCTAAAAGTTCCTTATTAGGTATGTGGTATTGATGACTGTCTTAGGTGCATATTGTCATCAAAATTGGATACCTACGAGGTACCGCAATATCATCATCGTTATCTATCTTGTCGGTCGGCTCGAAACACAGGTCCATACATAAGATTTTTTTACTGCCAAAAATAATAGCAGACCTAGTGAACTTACCAAGTATATGGTTCCAAACAGGTCCGAAGGGCGCGCGGTCCCTCATGAAGAGATCACAAAACTCCTCGAATGTGCCCTTGAGCCCATGCACCAGGGTGCAGTAGTGGTAGTACGATACCACCATATCCTTTGGGTTGCGGGCCGTGTATATTACCTGAGAAAGACCAATGTTTATAGGCCTGCGTCTCCAGGAAAATCTTCTTCTTTTCGTGTGTTGAACCTGTCGTCCTAACTAACCTGGTGTCAGATTTTATGCCGCTCATGGCCCTCTGAATTAGCTTCACATGCCATGCGCATGCTTCAAAAACATCTCTCAGAGATACCGGTTTCCTTACGATGTTTTCCACCGTTTTTATAGCAAGTGACCATTATGCAATACACACATGAATCTGAAAAGTAAGAGGTCGACTCGAGAGTCGTGCCTTGAGTTCGAACTCGAGACCTAAGACTTTAAGGGCGCCTTCAAATTTGCCGCCGGGTGCCTGCAGCGTGGCTGCAGCGCTGCAGCCGCGCTGCCGCCGCGCATCGGTTCATCAGTCGACTAGTGATGATGCGTACGTGTTTTTATTCAGACATGAACGAAAATCAGCTTAAACAATTTATCGATGAGGTTGAAACAAAATGTACAACACTATGATGCTCGAACCTAGCGGTTGCACGCGGCGGCAGCGCTGTAGCCGCGCTGCCACCGCGCGGCTCCTTAGGTCTAATTGAAGGCGCAGTAACAGTCTGCCGGTCATACCACTAAGCTTCCAGAAAAGTGATGTGTGTGTGGTGGAAGACTGTATATGTATGTTGTGTAAGGCTCCAAAGATAGAAAATCATCATACCTTAGGCTTGGCAGATCCATCATCCTTCTCGATATCCACAGGCAGAAGATCCCAGGGCAGATGACTGCGGATGTAGCGAGGGTACGGCAGACGGTGCTTCACGAGATCCACGGAAGTGCCCTGGACTGACTCCTTGTGCCAGGTTGAATGACCGGCTACCATGATGCAAGATAGCTCCACTAGGGGACATCTTATCTAGAAGTAGGAAATAAATGACTAAGGATAGGCTCTAGAAAACTGTCCAGCAAGGATATTAGCTATCTTTTCATTATCAGTTACTAATTGGCCTCCAGTTGCACACTGAACTTTGATGAAAACTAGGAATTTACAAAAAAATGGTATTGCTGTTTAATTGGACTTCCAGTTACGGTGACTATCAAACGGGGCTACTGTAACCTTCGTCACAACTCTCAACTCTGCGAGCTCGCATGACGCCATCCTAGATACACGTTGATGATACCCAATACGAAACTAGCGGTTTGACATTTAATCGTTGAACACTTTGCCCAATGATCATCACTATAATAATAATAATAATAATGACGTTTATTTCTCCTCACACAAAATAGACTCTACATAATTACAATAATTCTTATATCTAGTTAAATACAACAGATATGAGCATAGCCTAGAATATGTGAGGAGCTGGTGTCTGATGTAGGCATGAAAATGCCTGTATTACAGATCACCATGTCTACCTATCTACCAACCTAACTATCAACTGTTACTATAGTAACAGTTGATAGTTAGATGATACGCAGGAGCACTGCAGGACGGAACAGCTCTAGTGCAGTGCTATGACCTCGTCGCAGCAGTAGGTGTTGCTGATAACCTATCTCTATCGCTCATGGTTCAGTCCATGGTCAGAAGAGACAGCGTAGGGCCGCCATCGCCTCCTTTTGCGAAATAGTGACGGTCACAAAGGAGGGTGCTAAAAGGGGAGTGGGAGCTAACAACCTCCATCCTTACGCGCAGCAGCCGTACCGCGGGCAACCGCCAAAAGACATGTAATGATCTCCAGCTCCCTTAGGAAGTGGCTTACCTGTGACAGACTTGGAGTCGCTTCTCAATAGGTACTGCGAGAATATAGGGCCGAAGGAGTACGGGGTCAGAATTCGAGCCCACCTGCACTGTGCCCTAAGGACAAGGGCATAATACCTAGGTAGGTACTAACTTTACGATTTCTACCCGGAAATAAAATAGAAAGGTGGGAACTCTGAACATTTATGTATCTTGCAAAACTTGTATCTACTTATCTGATAATTGTTACATGTTACCAAACAGTAGAGGCCTGCGTGTTTTGTGGTAGGTAAAGCAGTTAATTGTTACGTTACAAGTTATATAGTCTTGTTCATCATTCCATATAAAGATCTTTTTAACAATGATTTACAAGCCACAGACTTGTGAAAAGTAAGTTTCACGTTATTGCCTTCTACAACATTCATTAGAAAAAATACAATATCACTGAGACAGAACGGCGCGCGGCGTAGTGGCTTCAAAATACATTACATTCGACTTTACAAAGTATAGAACTTACCTGTTGCAATGATTTAGCGCCCTCGTAATCTAAATCGTGTCCGATGAGCCACACCATTTCCTGTGCCCATGTAGAACCTAGATGGAAAAAAATATATTTAAAGACTACAAACAAAATATTTATTACACAACTACGCGACGAAACCCGTCCGAGTAAAAATGTACAATGTATTCTCCGACTGCACAAAACAAAACGCGAACATCAAAACTGAAGCCACAAAATCGTGCTCCTGAAAGTAAAATACCTACACACTCACTCACGCACACACTACAATCAAACCATGCTCATCGTTTTTAGCCCTACGACACTCGACAGTGACATTAAGTACGAGGGTTGCCATGATACGATTTATATTTTCTCCATTCGATTAAACATAAATGAGATTTCTTCCTTCGAGATACTTAATACAATAAAATTGAGGTACAATACTATACTCTACGTTATCTTACTAGTACAATACAACTTGTACAACACACACAACTACTTGACTTGTACAGACGCCAGCACATCAAGTTACCCCAATGTGTCAAATTTTCCCAATTGAATATGAACCTTATTCTGTTTGACATAAAGTTGAAAAACGATCAAAGAAATTTGACACATTGGGGTAACTTGACGTGCTGGCGTCTGTACAATATTAGCTTCCGTATAAAAGATTATTCCTTCCGTTCACTTTCATAACTAAGTTTTGTTAACTGGCTAAGAAAAACCCTTTTTTATTATTGTTTTCACAACTGGTTTTTAAACAAGAATACGAAGTGTTCATTCATAACTATTCATTATTCCCCAAGTTAAAGGGAGAAAGTTCAATAAATGGAAACCCTTCGAGACACACACAGTTAAAAAAGGGGCTTCACTTTTGATGTTCGCGGCGCGCTGTCTTCCATTTTTTCTATGTCTGAGTTCTGTGGTATCAACAAATCTGAAATTAAACTACAACTGCCACCAACTACAACAAGTAGCTTCAAACGTGATTTAAAAAAAAAATGGTTCTCATCACGCCTGTTATTCCCGAAGGATTAGGCAGAAGTGAAGTAGGTACACCTACATTTTACCAGTTCAAGTCCCATGTAATAGGGGGCAAGCCAATCAGGCACAAATCCCGACTCCGGGCTGCTACTGAGAAAAACCAGATGAAAAATCTCGAAAACTTTTGCTCTACCCGGGGATCGAACCCGGGATCTCATGCTCAGCAGTAACATTTGCGACCACTAAACCAACTAGGCAAAAATTAAAAGAAAAAGATTAACATCACACTACTGACGAGATGTGCCACGCCAGGGGCTCGAGTCTGCTATTGTGCAATCGTGTCTCAATGACCCGTCATTGATCGAATATTTGACAACTTTGACAGTTTCTGTATTGGAAATTTGTCATAAGTTTGACGTTATACGTCAAAAATCGATCATTGACCGGTCATGGAGACACTAGCACTAGCAGACTCGAACCCCTGGTCTGCAAACACCTTTCAAGAAAACAGGCACGTCGATGTTGTGTTACAGTACAGCCAGGGAAATCCACACTCATAGTGCGACAAAGTAAACTGTATCAGATCATCTATTAACACTTTAAAATTGGAATGAAATAATCACTCACCAGTCCTAGGATAAGAGCACATCCAGACGTCAGTATCTTTGACTTCCATATCCAAAATATCCTGACCAATGGTCATGTAATCAGCTGGCAGAATTACCCTTCCCGGATTAATCTCCGACATACAATCCTTCTTGTCGAACATTCTATCTAACAAATCACCCGTTTCGGGGTCCAATTTTGAAAACATCAATACTGGTTTCGTCTTCATTTTGAGTTTAAAGAAAAACTGTTTTTCGAAAGAGGTTTTATATCAGGCTGTAGGTACCTATGTGAGACGTCCAGTGCCTGCCCTCAACGGAAGTGTTGTGTTGTGATCGCGTGGTGCATCGGTGCATCGCGTTTCCCTCGCTCGTCGTTACAGAAAGCCGTTTACATACGGACTTTCTATCAATAGGAATACCAGCGTTGTCAACAACTTGTAGGACAATAACGAAATTGTACTTTCATTATAAGGGGGCAGGCAAAACGTAAACGACTTAATATAAGGAGTAGCTGGTGTGTAGTAGCAGACGATCTGCCTACCTCTTACGGAAATGTGATGAGGACGTAAATAATCATAGGTTAATGAGAATCGGCAACTCCGATTGTTTTTATCGCGCGTTGCGAAAGGGGGCTAGACGGAAAAAATTAAGACCAAAAGTTGTAACGACACTTTTTGCTATAGTTGTAAACCGTGCTGCGTGCGCGTGTTTCTCTGTCTGTCTCTCTCGCTCTCTGTCATAGAAAGCAAGCCAGTTATTTTCGTTTGGTCTTTCTATTTCGCATTGAACTGTGTGGTGTCGCGACGATTATTTTTGTTGAGTGTATACCTACAGGTTTTTTGTACATAATAAATAACAAAAACTAACTATATAACTTCGTTCCATATCTGGGTGTCTCTTGACACCTCTGAAGTCTTTTTTTAATACTATGCGGTTTTAGTACGATCAATTTATTTAACGGCCAAGCAGTTGTGTGTGTCATGTGTGTTTAACTGTGACACCATGTCTCAGTAACACCATCAAGCTTTATAATAATATTGGAGCGTACCTACTTACTAAACTACACTAATCAACTTGTGTAGGACCAAAGAGATTTAAAATACTATAGAGCGGGCATGTCACGGAAATGTCATAGAAAAACTTTGATCCCATGTCTCAGTAACGCCATCTAGAATAATATATGCATATTGGAGCGGCAGCGGAGCGTACCTACTACAAAAAACTCATAGACTTGTATCCAGCAGGACACACTTTTCGGACGAAAATTTTGTTCGTGATGTCCGGTCTATAGGTATTGAATGTCTTTGTGTAGGACACAAGAGGTATTGGATGAAAATGATGTTCCGTCTCTAATAATTAATGTTGAACGTCTTTGGTGTCATTCTATGATGTAGGAAGAATGGTACCTAAGCAATGATATTATAAGTAAAAAGGTGTAGATAGGAAAGTGCTTTGCAAGCGACACATTAAAATGTGGCTAACTAGCCACATTTGACCTAAGTGCCGCGTCACGCCGCCGTCAACGGACGCCGCGTGCCTTAGAATGCCGTTTTGGAAGATAGAATTTTGTTTAGGTAACCTATCTACCTTTTTACTTAAAATATCATTGTAGGTACCTAAGCCTAAAATAACTACTTCCCCAAAAAAAAAAAATGAGTAGAAGGACAATTTTTAGGATAACAGTTAATCTACTAGTTTTCAGCTGAATTAGACATGTAACTTATGGGCTTAGCAATTCCCTATTATGCTTAACCTGCACTTTATTGTTAACCATGGTTACCCTAGAAATGCACAGTGCATAACAACTGGCCTAGCCGGTTGGAGCTTTATTAGTTTTTATTATATTCTCATTTGAACTTACCGTACCTTCATACCCGTGCCTGCAGTGCAAACGAGGATATTTTATCCACATAATAGATTTCACGATTTTATTTTACGAACATGTATTTATAAAACAACCCGCCATTTGAAGTATGTAGGTAGGTACTTGGTAGGTAGGTTCAAAAGTTTTCTTTTTGTCGTTTATGAGTTACCGCGCCAAAGCGCGTTTCTGTTTTGTTTTGTTAGACATTCCTGACACAGACAATATCGCATACAGCCATGGATATTTTTATAGGTTAAGAGTTATTATTTATCTTCGTAAAAAGTTTATGACAGTTTTCGTTAATCATAGGTAAGTAGGTACTGAACGGCGAGGCCGAATCTAATGTTACTTCTCCGCCCGCGCCCCTAACGAGCTAGCCGGCTTCGCGAACAATAAGTAGGTAGGTACCTACCTAAGTAATTTAATTGTGTCTGGAATTCCGGTAGTTGACGAATTAAATCTTTTACCGCCACACTCAATGATTTTTGCCGTTTTACGAATTAAAAAAGAGAAAAGACAAGCACATTGCAGCTCATTATAATCTAGAAGTACAGTACAGGGCGTGAGGTCCTGGGTTCGATTCTCGGGTTTGGGAATTGCACTAAAAATAGTTTTATGCGATTGCCCAGGTTTTAATTCATTAAACCAGATTAAACCCCAAGAGGACACCGGTGTCCTCGCTGTCATTGTCTTTCTATTGTGTCTCTAATTGACACGATTGAAAGGTACCATGTAGGTAGTTCGTTTGATATTATGTAATATAAATAGACAATTCCCTAAACAAAGTTAGTACCAATAAGTATCTGTATAACCCGCCGATTTCGGTTTAGTGCAAGTAAGAATTGCTCGCAGCCACAAATCGGACTGGCAACTTCCGTAATACTCTCTTCCTACTCGATAACTTTCCGTTTTCGCACAAGCACTCGCATTTACGTACGTATCATAGTGCATTTACTGCATTTGTTGCGTAATGGATGTACGCACTCGACCGTGCGCACACGCAAACAGGTGCGTAAACGACGCGATGAAAGAATTCAATAACGAATGGGACGGTTTTATGGAATAAGGCATGAGGAAGCGTATTTTTTTTACTTTGATTTGTTATGAAGATGTATTGTTCTACTCTTCTATCTACCTACGTGTAGTACCTATGTTAAAATCATTGAAAACCCATCGGCAAAGTGATATAATTTTGAAGAGAAACTTTACGATTATTATTACGATTACGAGCCATCTTGCTACATTTTTCCGTTACACGACATTTTTATTTTTATACCATGCCTTTGATAATAAAAGCCTTAAGCTTAAACTTTATCTAAGTAATTTAGTTTTATTTAACCAATTTCTGTAAAGTTGTATTTAGTAGATCATTTTTCGAAAAATAATGTCTTAAATAGAAGTTTCACTTTCTACGTGTAAGTAGGTACAACACACACACACACATTTTTTTTTTGATAATAACTTTCGTTAACATTTTAATTAAAGTCAAAACATAAATCATTTTAAAAAGCTACGAAATATTTTAAAACTAATTTGTATATAGGTATATATAATTAATCAATTAAGTAACTTAGTCATTTATTGTTTGCCATTTCTTCAAAAATGAAATACCTAATACGAAACGCGGAAATCAATACATGCGCGCGCATTCAGTCCATTGGTTTCCTAGTGACAGTTTATGCAGTGGTGCCAACTTAGACTTTCAGTGCTAAATATAGCCCTTTTTCAAATATTATGCATAATAATTATAGCAACTACCCTAAAATCTAGCCTAAATTTTTGTCCGTCGTAAAATCATAATATACAAAGTTTATAACTTCGTGATCACCAAAACGAAACCCTCGCGTCGGGTTACAAGGATAAAACAAATCTAATTTTATCATTGAAAATGGATGAGCATTTTTCCATTAAACCTTTAAAAAATGGTACCACTGTTTTGTTTGTTTATTGTCTTCACGCGTGGCGTTAATAAGGTGTAGATGGTTTGGTCACGTTGTAAGAATGAATGAAAGGCTAACGAAATGTATTTAGAATGCAGATATGTTAGAGGGAACGCCGGGAGGGGACGCCCCAGTAGGGAATACATAGACCTTATTGGTGAGATCTGTCAGAAAGGTCAGGTGCTTAGTACTCGCAACAGGCGTGTGTGTATAACAACATCATAGCATGTATCTAAACGAAGCTAAAGAAGTATGTCAGAATCGTAGCAGATAGCGCTCTGTAGGTTCTGCCTACCCCTATGAGAAAAAGGCGTGAGTTTATATGTGTATGTATGTAATTTCAACCCATGTTTTGAGTCACCCATTTTTGACTCCAACCTGAAACACTGCTAACTAGTTGGCAACACTGTACATGCGTCACATGCGTATCCGGCAAATACTCCGTTGTCAAGGAAGGCGGTCGATCAAATAAACAAAATACTAAAAACGTCAACAAAAGTAAACAAAACAGCCGTCATCATTGATTCCTTCAGGAAAATGTCCAAAGTGACTAACGTTAATTCTAGCTTAGCATACGAAATACTGTTGTATCTGAACAGTTTTTATCTTGGGATGTTTTTTGTGTGTGAAGTGGCCATGGGCATTTTGAAAGCCATCAATGTTTCCTACCCCGAGAATGCGTTGATAACCGAAGCTGGGATATTTAGCGTGTTATGTCTTGTGGAGGTTGTTCGTATATTCTTGGGAAGAAGAGGGAATTTAGCAAGTAAAAGTAAGTATAAGCAACCCCGCCGAATAGTTCCGAATGACTTGGGAACAACTTATTCACCTAACACCTAACAGCTGGTAAAGTACTACGGCCAACAAATTACGATGGATAATGTTTTTACTATATATTATTCTAATAATTTTCTTACCGGATTCTTGTAGGTCGTCCACACTTGCCTTTTTATATATCTAGATACTAATAATATAAAGAGGAGATATTTGAATGTTTGTTTGCATTGAAGGTCCAAAACTACTGGACCGATTTAAAAAATTCTTTCACCGTTGGGAAGCTACACTATCCCCGGGTGACACAAGCTACTTTTTATTGCTGTATTCCCACGAGAATAGGAACTACACTGGTGAAGCCATGAAATGTCTGCTAGTTGGTATTTCATATTCATATTTCTTCAATTATTTGACAATAATAAAAAAAATATTTTTGTTTCAGAAGTGCCAGTGTTTTTCTCGGTGATGCTGACAATACCTTCAGCAATCGGTGTATGCTACTTCCTCATATACCAAACGTACATACTCCGCTTGGAGTACATATGGTGTGCTGTAATGCTGATGTTTCATGCCTTAGAACTAGCTTTTGCCATACTCTTCATTGTAACAGTATGTAAACATCAGCAATATGAATAGAATGTAAGCACAAATTTGCCAAACAGATATTAATGCCAAATGTTGACTGAGCTTTAAGTCTATTATTGTAACTTCAAATATTTACTCAGTAAAAGATAAAAGGCTTTGAAAGTAGTTTAAAAAAACAAAGGCCACCTATGTTATGACTTACTATATGAATGCGCCTCACTATAATAAAAAAAAAAACTACTGCTTTATAGGTTATGTAGGTGTTACGAAAACCTTTACCTAGTTAGATAAGCCTTTAGAACCAGCAATATTTTTAATCATTTTTTAACAAAAAGTATTGAAGGTTTCTTTATGTGATTAAAAAAAAATATTAGAGGCCCAGACTCTAGTCTGTTAATAATTGCGGAGATTTCTTTTCTTTTTTAGTCTGGATTATGGCTCTTACTACCATCATTATCTTTATTATTATGTGTGTAGGTACACCCCTTAGAATTGTACAATTATTCATTATGTAAGAATAATGTAAAAATGTTAATGAAGTTAACTATAGATGTTTTGAACTTATGAACTTTTAGATGCATTTATTTATTATAAAATTAAAATGTCCTCAACTACTATTCTACTGTGCCTACTATTAGATTTACAGTTTTTTCTCATTTCAAATATGGCTCTAATTTAAGTACTATCAGCTATCAGTTCTATATGCTGCAGTAGACTGCACATCAGTTGTAACAACCCTCAAGTACATATAAGTTTTTTTTTTTATTTTTCACAATATTTCACAACTTTTCACACAACGCCATCTAGTCCCAAGCGAAGCTAAGAGCTTGTGTTATGGGTACTAAACAGCTGATAAACATACTTATATATTTCTAAATACATACATATTATAGATAAATTACACCCAGACACAGAACAAATGATCATGCTCATTACACAAACATTTGTCCTGGGTGGGAATCAAACCCACGACCCAGACGTCAGGGTCACTAACTACTAGACCAACAGGCCAGTCGCATCATTTATGTCAAGTCAAATAATGATGCCAAGTAAATAGGTGTCTTGTGACTTTTAAACCAAACATAGCTTAACCTTCGATCAACAGGTTAATCAACGCTTGCCGAAGTCGGCCATGGATAGAATAGATAGAAATCAGTTTAAACATATTTAGAGACCCCATTGTGTTTCGGAAAGCACATTAAACAGTGAACTGTTTGTAGATCTTTGGCAGTCAATAAGACTAAGAGTAGCCGGAGCCCTAAGTCTGAAAACTAGTTCACCAAGGTTTAATGTGTTACTCAGTACTGGGTCTCCATAACCCACTCCATAATCAGATATAGTACAGTCAAATTAGCAAAAAGATTGGACGTAATTCGTGTAGTTGTAATTTTTTGTGGAATCATTAGAAGACATGAAAATAAGTTTTCTCTGAGTTTGCACCATTCCTATTATTTACGGAACATCGTTTAATATTAGGTAAAAACTTGAAAGTCCCAAAATTTTGAAATTTCATTAGTAACTAATATTGTGCTAAGTATGCAAATATGTAGATACCCCTTTGGTGTATAATTACTGGTCACGAAAAAAGTGTGAGGTGTATGAAACATTAATAAATTAATATTTTTGATTTGCGGCTTAAGGAAAATTTTGTCTGTTGGTGCAAACTCATAATAAGCTTTTTATAGCATCATAAACACCCAGTTAAATTTGCACCCTTTTGCACCCCTTGGAAACCAGCATTTTACAATATTTGTAAATTGTACTTCGGGGTAAATTATTGTAGTCGTGGTTTTTTTTATACATGATGTATTCTAAATATACTATATTCGCACCTAATAAAAATAAGAAATATATGACTGGAAGTTTATGTAAAATTAACGTGGATATATATCGCGCCTCGTGGCGTTCGAAGGGCGCGCGCGGGGTCGAAGCGGGACGCGGGGCGAGCGCTACCGGCGGGGCGAGAACAAAAGCGTGCATGCCATGATAATAGAAGATGCGTTTAGATCTTTGTTGTGGCAAGAAGAGATACGCGCGTTACACAAATTTACTTTTTGCAAAATTAAAAAAAAATAAATTAAATATAAATATCGTATTATATTTACTTACGCAAAGTGACAGTGTATTGTTAGAAATACACATTACAGTAATAACAAATTTATCTGTACATAATTATAATAAAACAGTAACGCAAGAAAAACTGTACATTGAGAATTTTCTAAAAAAATAAGTGGGATTTGTTAGAAAAACGTAACTAATGACAAAAAATACTTTTTAGAATGTTTGTCTGTTTGTCTGTGTGTATGGTACGCTTCACGCGAAAACTATTGGATAGAATGAATTGAAATTCTATGATCAAAAATGTTCTATGTAAACCAAGGTAGGCTTTAGGCTACATATTGATTTTAAAAGGTTTTTTTCGTAATTGAATGCACAAATGGCATGTTATTTAGTTAATAAAATAATAACACTGGGAACATAAAAATCACGCTATTTTTATTGAGGAGCGGGGCATTAATATTATAAATTGCAGGGGAACAGCTATTCAACAATATGTCAACGGGGAATTTAGCGGAGAGGTTAAGCGACCGTTTACCACACTAAATGGTGCGAGTTCAAGTTCAAACCCTATAAATAATACTGTTTTAGAAAAATCGTATTTTTTTTTTGTTAGTTTAAGCGTTAGTTACGATACTGTTATAAAATCTGAATACTATACATGTCCTATCTAATTGTATAGAGAGTTTCACACCAATATTACTAAACTGATTGATTGGTGGTACAACAAGCTACACTATCATGAAATCAAGTCAGTCTAAGTTTTTACTACCAAGCACATTATTGTTGTAATTGGTAATTGATTTAAGTTTATAATTCGTAGTTTTGTTCCTTGCTGCGGTTAACATATTTTTTGAAATTCAAAAATAATGTAGTTACTTTGTCTGTTAAATTAACGACAATTTAGTTTTAGGTATTCTTAATTTAATTTGGGTAAATAATATGTAGTTTCCGTTTTCTAACTAGATGGCTGCATTGGCCTCGAGTTAGATCGCGGTATGGTTTCGTTCCCAAAAAGTGATGTTATAGGTGCCGATGTGACGCTCTCATCCTATATAAACGGGGGATACCTTTGTTGTTTGTGTTGGTTGAAGTGTTTAATTTTCCTGCGAATAATTATTATTTTTGGTTGGAGTGTAGCCATGTAAGGGGCACTATGGAGCAAGGACTTAAATTTAGCCAAAAAAGTGTTATTTTTGCAAATCGTTTATATTCTCGATTCTATCGTATAAAACACCTAAATTTAAGGCTAAAAGTATCTTGGTGATTTTTGTCTCCGACTAACCGTTTGTCGTAAAAACGATGTGGAAGGGATCCAGTAGGTTAGGTTAGGTTAGAACTGTGACCGCGTCACTGTACCGGCGGCACGAGGAAATGCAGGCGCGCGGCGAGCGACCGATGCAGCGACACATGGAGTTGCGTCGGTCGCAGCTGCGCGAGGTCCTGGTGACGGCATGGCGGGACAGGCTTTCGAGCCCTACCGCCGGCCTCGTCACTATCGAGTGAGCGTAATGCGCTAAGTTTGTCCGCAGAAACTAGCACGCAGCGACAATTACGACTAAAATTTAAACGAGTCCGCACTCTTCTCTATCTCAGGAAAGTGTGAAACAACAAGAAATGCGTTTAGCTATCGACCGGGATCGTCATTCTTTGTCTCGCGCATCCGAAACGTTTACAGAGAGGGATCAGAGGTTGAATATTCAGAATATTTGCTCTGAGACTGCTCGGTCCCTCGAGAACAATCAGGAGCGCGATACATTTTGAAAATCATCCCCTAAGGGGGTAAAACGTGGGTGCAAAGTAAGTACTTGTATAAAACTTTGTCGTTTTTGAAATTATTGTTCCAATGAAATTCAGTATGAAGATTTTTCATTGAAAGTCATGAAACACGAAACAAATATTTTTTCGTAAATCATTTTTTAAGGGGGTAAATGGGAGCGCAAATGAAAGTTCTCTGATTTTCAAAATTATTTCGATAAAATGAAGTATTAGGGTTTTTAAACTTTTGTGAATTCAATCCCTTAGGGGGCAAAAAAAAAAAAAGAGGTATTTTAGTATATATACATATAACCTAACCTTACCATCCTCATGGATGTCCCCCGCCCCAGGGAGGGCGGAGGGGTCTGTCAGACTCTTACTGACTAGAAACCATCCCGTGTTCCTTCTCACATCTGCGCCGGGGGTCACGGGAACAGAAGATACTTCCGCGACCCCCGACTGGGGCCGGCCCCGCGGGCCTCGCCAAGTCAGCGACTGGAGTGAGGTGTTAGACTCCCCTCGCGACGTCTAAGAGGGGTGCGCGTGAACACGACGCGCCGCCACCTCGGGTCCATGTACGTGGGGGGCTGGAAGAGGGCGTGGTCCGCCCTCCGCCTGCGCCCAGTGCGCCTGCTGCGGGCAGGGTAAGTGGAGGTAATCTCCCTCTCCCTTTCCCAGCCATCTTTTGCGAGATAACTGTTACGCAGAAGGACACCACCGAGTCCCAGGACTCGACGCTGCCGATCGCCGATTATCCTCTCGACCATGGCCGGCAGCGACAAGTCACTGCCTACTCCAAAGACGAGGGCACGGCGCACCTGTCCCATAGCTAACCTAACTACCTTACTGCAATGCATTGATTTTGAAAGATACAAAATACATAATTTTAAACTGAACTACTGCGCTGAGTGTCTCTATGTTGCTCCTAACTAGTGGTGGTTAATATAGCATAAAGCAAAATAAAGCACCGTGCTTAATACACATAACATAAAGCAAATGCTATCGTGCCTTTCACAAGTTGCTATTTGCTTAATGCTTTTACATCGCACTGTCCGTCGCGTGAAACGCAATAAGCAGAATAAGCAGGGGACCGGGTGGGGCGGACAGTTGTCGCATGCTAGATACGCACCGCGTGCGAATTTGCGATCTCGGGCGGCTCACGTAAATACGATACTTAGATGCTTAAATGCTATTTTGCTTTGTGCTTTTTTAGTGTAAATAAATTCAGTGATAGGACACGCAATATTGATTAATTATAAACCTATAATTGTGTAAGTAAGGACGATTGATTGAGTGCGGTAATGTGTTGTTGTTGTGTGATTTTGGTGTTTTGTAATTTTTCGACGAAAATGTCTGATTTTATTTCTTAATAATATTTATTCAATTATAGACAGTCCTAAGCCTGGCAAGTATGAAGGAAAGTTCATTGTATTTTTAACGGTTCTGTTTTATCGTAATTCATAAACGCGATGTAACATTATTTTAAAGCATGCTTTCAGTCACCGCGCTTGCTTTAAGTCAAGTACCTACGCGTATAAAAAAGCTGCATGCTTTAATAAAGCATATTAAAAAGCTTGCTTAACATATATAGCATTAAGCATTAAGCAAGTGATTGCCATATAGCAACTTTGAACACCACTACTCCTAACACAAGCATTATTTTCTTAAAAGGAGGCTCCAAACACTAAACCTAAACAATATAAACTGAAGCATTAATGAACTTATTATTATTATTATTATACAATACTAGAGAAGGTAGTAAGTATTATTTGAAGTAGTAGTAGCAGGAGGTAATAATTTAACTCGATTGGTATCATCCATACATAAATATTACTTTGACTGGTTGATCGTAATGGATCCGCACTTGCGTCGCGGTCGTCTGTCTGTCTGTTCGCGATGAACTCAAACATGACTACGCCAATGCAGTTTTTACCTGTAGATAGTGTTTTTCTCAAGGAAATTATTAGTACATAGATAATTTGTCAAGTTTTTGTATGCATTGGCAAATATATAATTGTATGTGTTGGAGGTTAAAAATAAACCTTCCAAAACCTTTAAAAATAAATCCATGCGGGCGAAACCGCAGGCATCAGCTAGTTAAATAATAAATGAGTATGTTTGGAATAAAAATGGGTTACGTCATACGTGACTAACAATATTCTATGGAAGTGACAAGCGCATGTCGCTTGACACTTCCATGGCGTAATAGCTCTTTGGCAATTACTGTAATACAAGAAAATTATATGTGGGACTTAAGAAATGCCAATTTTTTATAGGGTGCAAATATAAAGGAAACCAAGTTAATATGACTGTATTAATTTCAAAACAACCAAAATTTCCCCCGAAGTACAGCGGCAGAAAATCGTAAAAAGCTAATTTCCATATGTCACAATAGGGTGCAAAATCAATCATGTATTTAGGTCAAAATGTATAACCCTTTCCTCAATTTACACAACTACACAGTTTTCCCCAAAGCTGCAATGACCAAAAAAGAAAAAAAAAATGTTTTTATTTTTTTTCTCACGCTGCGTTAGTCAGAATAAAATAAATAAAATGTAATAATGTAGATTAAGGTGTAATACAGCATACAAAAAATTACGCAGAGTAGGTACACCTGTAATATCTAGTTAGTTATGGCCAATAAACAATTTTCACCCCCTTCCGTAGGGGTAGTAAATGTTTTTTTGTTTTCATACTCGATTTTCCACTCATACAAAACCATCAGAACCGTTTTTGTCTCTCCAGAGAATTTATTCCAATCTTTATCAAAAAATGACCTAATTTGACTGTACTAATAGGTTGTTGCTTCATATAAACCACTGGTGTTCAGCTAGACAATGGCAAGACAGATAATGGTGATACTGGTTAAGTTATAACTGATATGCAACCACTGTACGTTATTGAACTTGAACAACCCAATCTAACGCTCAATTTTGTAGTTCTAACTATATTGAAATAAAATTAAATGCATACCATTTCGTATTTTATTCTAATTCTACAATACAAAGTTAAGCTTATTTATCAGTTGGTGGTGTTATATGGTCTGGTAGCTTCTGGCATTCGATTTTTGTAACCTTCAAGGCACATCCTTCCGGAAGGTTCCTCTGGATGTACTCTAGGTATGTGTCACAGGTAGATCCAGTCAGTCTCTGTAGATGTATGAACCTGAAGTATGTTCTTATCTCGTACTGGACTCTGTGCTTCTTGTAGATGTGGACGCAACGGAGGAGGGTGTGTCTTTCTTTTTCTGCTTTCCTTAGTGCCCAACTGTAATTGAAGAATAAAAACATGATCGTAAAGTCAACTTCATAAACATAAACATTACAAGTGGTTGACAGAGTGTAGAGCAGAGATGTACACCCATATTTCACCAGTTTAGTGTAAATCTCATGCCATAAACCAGGTATAAATTGAAACTCTGGGATGCTGCTGAGAAATTCCAGATAGAATAACCCAATATAACTTTACCCAACCTGGGAATCGAAACCATAACCTCATGCTCAGTAGTGGTCAGAAATGCTAGTACTACTAGAAATGAGGCAGCTTCAACCTTTCACTTATGCCGTTTGTTAGAGACATAATGATTTGGCTAATACCACTTGGGTACTATGGTAGACCATCAAATGCTGGAGATTAAGTAATTTAAATGATGTTTTTGGATGAAAACATGATATTTTAGGGACAAGTGGTAGACGATTTTGTGATGGATTTCTCTCAGCCAGGTATGTAAGTATATGGTCCATGTTTTTTTTCTACAAAAATCTCAATCAATTTTAATCTTACTTTTCTATGTTTAACTGTCTTTTTCCTGTGAGGTGTTTTCACTGTTTTATTATTTGTTTGTATTATTTGCGATACGCAGGATGTCAAAAGTTCCATGTGGCTCAGGTTGGTTGGACAAATCTTCAAAATAGCTTGCATTTAACTAGGTCAATAGGGCACTTTATGTGACGGCTAAACACCCTTATTTCAGAATTTGTGACGCTACAGAATTTTAGATAATCTATTATTTGCATATCAACGGGCGTCACATAAATTTGTGGTACGTGAAGTGGTTTAGTAGAAAAATGCAAAAACCTGTGTCCAGCCATTTTGAAATACAAAGAAAACTTTTGGCTGGCACTTCTGAATCTCAATAACGGGGGCGTTTTCGGATATGGGTCTTTTACCAATATTTAGTGACGCAATTTGTTACAGTAATTACGTTTGATTTATGACGTCACACGTAAGGGTTTACGAGAAATCAATAAAAACTAAGTATCCAGCTGTATCTCCGCTGCCTGATGACCTACAACCTTCTAAATGTGTTCAAATTTTTGTGACGCGGATGATAATGATAACCTGAATTTGTGTCGGAGAAACTTTGCGTAGTTTCAAAGACATTGATCATTTAAATTTTCTGTACCCTCACAAATTCTGAAATAAGGGTGTTTAACCGTCACATAAAGTGCCCTATTAACCTAGTTTTAGAAAGGTTTTTAGAAAGAAGAAAGAATGTATAGGATCACAAGAGTAGAGGAAGACCAAACAAACTATGGATGAATTGTGTAAAAACTTATAGTATAGCTAGAAAGAAGTTCAATATTGAGGAAAAGGCATATTGAGATGTAAGGAAGAAGATGTCCCAACCAGAATGAAGATTAGCTGGTTGAGCAAGGTAAGGTACTGTAGAGAGGGCTGATAACATTTCATAAATGTATACCACACTCTAATCTGTCTTAGAGATCCTATGTAGAAATAATAACCTTTATATTAGATATATGTTATAGATACCTTTTAGTGACTTCTATGCCTAAATGCGAAGCCGCGGCCACACAGAACCAGGTATAACTCAGCAGTACCGCAGGATCAATGCCCCGCATCTCAAGCTCCACTCGTTTGAATAACTTGTCTAGTTCCACAGTCGATGGCACTGGGTCAATTGATTTCTGTATAGGAGCCACTGTGGCTGTTGAAAGAGGTCGGATGGCGTAGTTAGGTGATAAGGCAATGCGTACCATGGGCGCTGAACGCCACAAACTCTAAAAATAAACATAAGTTCACTGTAATGATAATGTTTCGACAGAGGATAAGTTCAATATTCATTGACATTGGAAATGTTTTACCCTGATCGCGTTCATGTTTTTCACGTCCTATCAAATCGTAGGGCGTATCCGTATTAAATGCTATTTCTAGTGATACTTTTATTACTAGCCGTTTAATTAACAAATTAGTGTTTTATTATTTAACACATAACCTCATATTCCAGGTTTTGGTTATTTTGACTTGACACTGACACTGACAGACGACAGTCGACAGAAATTTTGTATTTAGATGACAGTCATTTCGTTCACCGAATCACAGATTGAGTAGCTGTTCGTCTTCTATTACATTGAAAATCGGCGCAATATAAATAACTAACTAACTAGTTGGTCACACTGTTTGATTTGACTTTGACGTTTGACTGACTTAAAACAAATCTTGGTGCCTGGTGGTGGTCGTAGAGAACAATAATAACATTCCGAGAGAAACAAGAAAATCTGAGTTCAACTACAAGATCAGCGTAAGTCGCTGACTGAAAACAAGAATCAATAATGTCGCTGTCAATGTTACTGTTAAAAATGTTACATTGTAAACAGATGAATGGCAGACGTATCAACGCAGGGCAGGACCCTGCTTCCGACAATATCCCGCTCAACGAACACACACGAAGCAAAATCAGCATAAAGAAGGAAAATAACGACGATAACATATGCAGGGTTTGCCTCAAAGAAGGTTGTGTTCCAATCTACGGGAACAACACGGCCGAAGACGTCTCCGAATCGTTCAACACATTTGCCGGCATAGAAGTGAGATTAGATGATCCTTACTCTAAGTACTTGTGTCAGCCGTGCTACGCGCTTCTACAAGGAGCAATCTTATTCAGGAAAACAGCCCAAGAGTCTGATGAACTCCTAAGACATCCTCCTGAAGAATTGCTGACTGCACACAACGATGACACATTCGATTACGCCGAAAACGGCGACGACAACTCCTGGGAGTATGAAGAAAGCAAAGACAAAAAGAAGAGGTCAAACCATTGTAAAAAATGTGAAATATCATTTGACACATTCAAAGAGTATGATGATCATAGATTGACTGACGAACATGAGAATAGGAAACTTGTGTGTCCTGTCTGCAACAACTCTTACACAGAATTGTATTTCAAGAAGCATCTAGCATTACACAAAGAGAAGGCATCATACATGTGTGATATATGCGGAAAAAACTTTATAATGCAGGGTCATTTCACCCGCCATCGACTTACACATTTTTACAAATTACCATTTAAATGTTCTCTCTGTCCTTACAAAGGAAGGTTCAGCGAATCGCTGAAAATGCACATGCGGTCGCACACTGGTGAAAGACCGTACCAATGTGCTCAATGTCCATCAAGATTTATAAATAAAAGTAACTTAAACAAACATTCATTGACTCATAGAGGAGAACATGATTTTAAATGCAATACTTGTGGTAGAGGCTATTATACAAAACGAGAATTGGAGTTACATTACAAAGTAGATCATACAGGTATAAAGGACCATGTTTGTAACATATGCGGGAAAGCATTTGGTTATAGAAAGCAGATGATGAAACACCAGCTAAAAGTGCATAAAAGAGAAAAACTCAGAAGTGGCAGAATGCCTCTGTATTTGCAAGTAGAAACTATGAAACAGCAGGGCCAAGATATTTCTATTGAGAGCTGAACATGATGATAATGCTAGGAAGGTGAAAGAAAGAAAAAAAGAAAAATGCATTTATTGGCATTACAACAAAATACACCTTAAAACTATAAAATACCAAGAACAAAAGACCAAAAGGGCCTCAGCTCAACATAATGTCAGATGAGAACACAGGGTGTACTCAGATGCTGATTTTCAGCTGCAACCCACAAGTGCCATAGGTGGTAACTATTGAAATGACAGCAAATTGGGATGTATGGAAGAAGCCATGCTGTGCCAACCCCTGGGAGGAAAGGAGGATGAGCTAAACAAAAAGCTTATAAATTGCATACTAAATTGCAGGGGTTTTAAAACTTTTTCAGTTTGCGGTGGATGAAGAACGGGCACAAAAATTAAAGCACCCAGAATATGAAGCTGAGTTTTTATAACCGGAATGCCTAAGTTTAGTTTCTGGAGAATGGTAAACAGGAGCACCTCGCAGCATCCCTCTGTACTCACTCTCCAAGGAGCACACTTTGGGAATCCCTGCTATATTGTCATAAAATTGCTGACAGTTTACCTAACTTATCTGTAAAGGAAAAAATAAAGTAGGTATTTATACAAATACGTAAAGTTAGTAAGCAAGTATTAGTGCCATATTTGTTAGATTTTAAGTTCTATGATCAGCAAATAACAATTGTAATTTGTAATAATTGACTCAGTGGGTCGTCAACGTCATACAGGCGGAGTTGTACCTATCTAATAAAAAGAGCAGAATATACATAATGAAAAAATAGAAACAGTTTTTTTTATTATTGTAACCTTTCCGCCGGGGTCACGGCAATTGATATAAAATTAAGCGGTTGCCTGATTTTCGTCGCCGTAACCCCGGCGCTTAACTTATAAATCGTTGGTATATTTATCATGTTGTCTGAATTTTGCCTATTTTGGGTAGAACTTTATGTAGCATCAAGAAATCAAATTGGGTAACATGATTTTTTGGTCTTATAAATACGACCCGGACGGAATGAACCTGGCGTTGGGACAATAATTGATAATTTATTAAGGCGGTAAGAAAGTTAACAATGAATGAAAGAAGTTTGGAACTTGTATAGCAATCTCTTTATCTAATTCGTAACAACAGCAACCGTTTCCCGGCAACCACACTTGTCAACAAGTTAAATGAATCATAAAATTTTACGACCGCTGTGAATGGCTTATTCATTCTATTTTTATTGAGCGCTAACGCGCACGCTACATCAGATAAAACCCTGATAAAAATAAGTGTCATAATAAAAGTTGTGATTCAAATCTCCTTTCGCGGTCGTTTTAAAAAGTACTGGCCATAGGGTAAAGTACCCGATAGTCAGCCGTGCACCAGTACTCAGCCTTTACAGACTTTATTTCTCTATAAATAGTGTAGAAATTGGCGTACACCACTAAAATATCGTTTGAATGAATCCTTGTCTCTTTATTGGCTAATACTCATATACACGAACCAATATCCTATCACGTTGACGAGCTAGGGTCGTTCATTTGCACCGCCGTCACACACATGATGAGAAACGCCATTTTTACTATTTTTTTCTTTAGGAAACCCGTTAAAGTTTTTGGTAAGTTTTTGTGGTTATTAATTGTTATTTGCGGTGGATGATTATATAGTGTTACTATAAAATGTTTATTTTGCCATAAAATCAACTATTTCATTCATTTTATTTGTTAAATATGTTGTTATTTATGTGGCCGACTACTAGGTTGCGAATTTTGATTGCAGATCCAGTGCTCAGCCATAAGTGGCTGACTACTAGTTTTTTGTGGAATACTTAGATTTAGCTGAAATTAACGTAGCAAAATAATTTCAATTTGCTTATTCCTTTGGACTTAACTTTTCTAACACGAAAAGTGTATTTTACCAGTAGTCGGCCGCGTACAAATGTAACTGCATGTTAGTGGCCGACCAATGGGTCTACCAATTCAGTAACCAGCCGTCAGTCCTGTTGCACTAAAAAGCACCTTAAAGCGTTTCAATTAGAGTTTAATTTATGCACAGTTATTTTAGATTGAAAATCAGTTGATTTAGATTTCCATCATGTCAAAGATACCAATTCACCAATATAAAAGAACAATTTGAAAGAAGTTATGGCAGTGATTAGAAAAGGAATGAAAATTAGAGAAGCCAGTCGAGTTTTCAAGGTTCCGTGAGGGACGTTAAGTACAGGATCGACTGCATTAAGTAAAGGGTTCCAGATTTGCCCCGTAAAATGGGACCGGATTCAGTGATGACCAAAACTGAAGAAACTACCTACATTGAATGACTAGGAACAAAATAGGACATGTAGGTACTATAAATAATACAAAATAAGATGTAATTATTGTTTAGAAGAAAAGACTAGCAATACCGAAATCAACGATCTCGAAAATAAAAGATGTGGTAAAAAAAATATTAGATGTGATAATTGCCTTGCAATCTCTGCATGTTATCATTTAAATTGCACTGAATTCGCCGGGATATGTATGAAAATAATACATCATAAGAAATTTCTATACCAAATAGGTATGTAACGTAAGTGAGGGGCTGACTTTAGGGTAGGCCATGGCTGACTTGTGGAAAATTGAGGCTGAGTACTGGGAAAAAGTGCCATAATAGGATTTTTGTTATTTTTTTCTATAATGCTAACAAAAATATAATATTTTGTTATTTTTTTCAAAAACTTTAATAACTAAGTTTTCACAAAAGAGTGATTGTTTTTATGCAAAGTGTTTATTGTTTAAAATATTAATAAACTAAATTTGATTACTCACTAAAAGGCTGACTAATGGGTACTTTACCCTATGCGGGAGAGAAAAAAAACTGTTTTGTATTTGGAATTTGCGCTTCAACTACAGGATTGGACAAGTCATTGGTTATTGAAATAAACAGTCCCTTTTAAAATCTTTGAAGGTATTTTATGTGTCTCATAGTAATAAGTACGTTTTTGAGACCAAAACATGGCTAACGAAGCCGAAGAAACAGTCCGCAAGTTAGCTATGCATAAAGGTGTAGCAGGTGTCATTGTGGTAAATGGAGAAGGTATACCGATTAAAACTACGCTCGACAACCATGTTTCAGTGCAATACGCGGGGCTTATGAGCTCCTTGGTAGACAAAGCAAAGGCTGTAGTAAGAGACCTAGATCCAACGAATGACCTGACCTTTCTGAGGATACGCAGCAAGAAAAGTGAAGTGATGGTAGCTCCGGATAAAGAATTTATACTGATTGTCGTTCAAAATCCGGTTGAATGACGAATGTTTTGGCTCGTGAGCCAACTTTTTTATGCTGTAGCCTTTTTTGTTTGGGATTGAGCCTATTTATTTGGCCATTGGGTTGCTATCTGTACATTAATATTATTATTATATTGTAGATATGCTACTTTTTTACCGATTGGTTATGGCCCTTTCATATGGGTGTATGTGAACTTAAGTCTTTGCTAAATCACCGCCCGTATGAAAAGGTTGCAAGAATATTAAATTAGAAATGAATGCTATCATGTATTATTTTTATATTGTAATCGAGCTTAGTAATATTTCATTATTTCTAACATTCAATCATTGTATTATAACATTACCGTAAAATGGGGTGGATAGAAACTCAAGGGTGAATAGAAACAAAACTTTGAGGAGGATTTTTACGCTAGTTTAATATTGTTTGATACTAACAAGGTGTCGAAACTATTTTTCTCCATTATTTAAAAGCATTACAGTCCTCGTATGTGAACAATGACTTTTAACTTACGAGAATATCCTCTTCAAAGTTTCGTTTCTATTCACCCTTGAGTTTCTATCCACCCCGTTTTACCCGGTATATCTTTTACTTTGTCGATTTTGATAAATAAATAAAACTAAAATGACACATAATTTTTTTATTCTTACAATAGAATGATCACAACATTATCACTAATCAGGAATGGAATATTCACCAGTTATTTCCACCACGCCCTTTGCCCCTCCATCCTCCTCTGAAGCCACCACGGTTGCCAAAACCATTGCCGTTACCACTAAACCCTCCCTGGTTGCCTCCATAACCGCCTTGGTTGCCGCCGAAGCCGCCTTGGTTACCACCGAAGCCGCCTTGATTACCGCCAAAGCCGCCCTGGTTGCCGCCGAAACCGCCCTGGTTACCGTCATAACCAAATTGGTTTCCGCCACCAAAGTTGCCTCTGTTTCCACCAAAACCGCCTCTGTTACCGCGGTTGCCTCCGAAGGATCCATAGCCTCCTCGGTTGCCGCCAAATCCTGAGTTTCCGCCAAAGCCAGAGTTGCCACCAAAACCTGAGCCGGAGTTGCCTCCAAATCCTCCTCCCATGCCGCCACCACCGCGGGGACCGGTGGTTCCCCAGCCTCTGTTCCCTCTCTTGGCAGTATCGGGTCTGTAGATCGGTGTGGCAGATTCGCGTTGGATGTTGTAGTCGCCAGCTTCGACGACGCATAGGGACTTAACGCAGTCAATAACCTGTGTGACGAAAGATTTTGCTGTAGATATAATATATTCATTGAGCAGTAAAAAGTTTCAGTTGAGTAATTACTGTGGTTTAGTCCTAATGCCAGCCTGATATGTTGCCTGTCCACAAAAGCGCAGCGAGGCTGCGGAGAGGGGAAACAGAGAAATATTAATTAACCAATAGAAATAGTCCACTAGAATGGAGCGAAAATTTTATGCAGTCCTAGTTTCTCCATTCCGTAGCCTCGATATGCTTCAGTGAACAGGCAGCCTTACTGTCCCAATGTAGGGAAAATTATTCTCATACAAAGAAGGTACGAGTTTTGATCACTACACAAAAAACGTATGTGTACCTTCTGTTCATGAGGAGTGAAGTTGAGTGCGGCATCAGGTTCCGCAGCGGCTCGCTCCACAAGCTTCTCGATCGCCGGACGCAAGGCCGTCACCAGCGCAGCCGTGCGCGGGTTCATCTCGAAGTTCAGCCAGTTGTCCAGACGGACTACGTTGTCGATCTGAAATAAATAAAAAAAAACTTGAGAGGTGTCAAGGGACACCCGGATGGAACGAAGTTCCCTTCGATTGATTAGTGAACTATTCAATCTTCTCTCTCTCCCCCTCCCCCTCCATCTTCCTACTCCCGTTCCTCTCCCTCCCCCTCCTCCCTCCCCACAACCCTCCCCCTCTCCCACACCCTCCCTCTCTCTACCTCCTCCCTCTCTCCCGCTATCTCCCTCTCCCTCTCCCTGCGAACATGCGACGCCGCACAGCTTACAATAGCTTACTATAGCAAAAAGTGTCGTGACAACTTTTCGTAAGATTTTTTTCCGTCTAGACCCCTTTCACAACGCGCGATAAGGAACTTCGTTCCAATAAATAAATATTCCACAACTTTTCGCACAACGACGTTTAGTCCCAAGTTAAGCTTGAGAGCTTGTGTTATGGGTACTAAACAGCTGATAAACATACTTATATATTTCTAAATACATACATATTATAGATAAATTATAATATGTCGGGATCACTAACTACTAGACCAATAGGCCAGTCAACAACCATTTAACAATCAACATGATGAGGATTGGATTGCTGGACTGTCCAAGAACCACAAAATAACGGACTAATCGTTTGGAATCGCGACAGTATCGCATTTGCATTGCGACTGAGAAGATTGCGACTAAGAATCGTGTTGTGGGCAAACAGATAGCGATCGCATAGCGACTGTATCTATGCGAACGCGAGACTGAGACTGCATTGCTACAAAAGTGGACGTGGGCGAGGGGCCTTAAGAATGCTGAGAAAACAATATAGCATGTCCCACGTACCCACTCCACCTTCCTGCTGGCGAACAGCAGCACGTGCAGCGGCGCCACCATGGTGGTCTGCTTGCAGCTGATGGCGCGCGTGCGCACCTTCTCGCCGAACACGAACAGCGGCGACGGGAACCGCTGCTCCTGGTTGCTGCAGTTCACCGACGTCTTGGCTATCAGAGCCGGCTTGCCTTCTGTTGTTAGGACCTGGACAAAATTATAATATAGGCCGGTAGAAATAAACAAAAAAAAAGAGTCTAAATTCGCAAAGCGTGATGCAGTGCTGCATTTTTGATATAATGTATGGATCTGTTAGAGTAGTGCGAATTCAAATTCGCAACTTCCAAAAACTTGTGGAAATTGAGAAAATCGAGGAAAATGAGATCGTAATGTTGAGACTTTTTTCATTATTTGCTCGCCAGGGCTTTAATAATCATATTATTACTATTTTTTCAAATTCAAATCAAAGTCAAATAGTAATAGGATAATAGTAAATGACGTCATTGAAATGGCGCGCGAAAATGGCGGCGTTTAAACAGCTCAAATTTATTGTATTTATTTATTGTATTTTAAATATTTTTTTAGCTTCATTACTGCATTTTTAAACATGTTTATATTTTTTACTATGTTAAAACGTTGTAAACAGTGAATTACAAATATTAAAAAAATACATGCATTATGCAATACATGCATGCATATTGGCAATGGTATAATGATTTCTTCACTTTGTGTGCTACGTAGGTCATAGGTAAACTAGAACAATTTGAATTTCTATTGTGTCTGTTAGTCTGGCAGTAAAGGTGTTAAGATGCCCAGCCGAATCGGATCAGTAGTTTTATAGAAAATCGAGGACATACAGTCATACGGGTCACATAGAGAACCTCCTTTTAAAAGTGGGTACAAGCGATTGCTTACCTTCCTCTTCCCCTGGTGCAGACATACATTAGGGTACAGCCCCATGCACATGAGAGCTATCACCATGTCCAGAGTCGGGTCTGAACCAGTTGGATGCCAGCGTTGGGGCACACAGCATTCTTCAGAGAAACCGATGGATGTAGTCAGAATGTCTGGAAAAAGCAAGGGTTTTGTTTATCATAAGCCAATTGCAGCCTATCCTTGGAGACATTTATGCCACTTTTCAACAACTTTCTGAAAAAATATTTATTGTACAATTAACATATTGTTAATTTTAGTGCGTAGTACTCGCAACCGGCATGTGTGTATGACAACATGTATGAATGTAAAGGAAGCACAAAAGAAGTATGTAAGAATCGTAGCATATGGCGCTCTGTAGTTTCTGCCTACCCCCAATGGAAAAAGGCGTGAGTTTATGTATGTATGTTAATATTGTGATGGACCATTCAATTCAATATTTTAAAGTTTACGGTGCAATTGGTGCAAAGGCAACTTCGGAAATTCGTAATTGCGCGAACAATTATCGAATGGGCGAATCGTGTGAATGATACAACACAAACAGAAGCGCCACTGCGTGTAAAATAGTTTCGAGGCGCGGTATTCTCTGTGGTCTGTGTGTAATTTGTATTTCGAACACGAGGTATTCCCATTATACAGGGTGTCTCATTCAAATGGGTCAGTATGGGAAAGTCTGAAACTATAAGACATACGAAGATCTGTTCTGAGGAACCATGTCATCGATTTTAATAAAAAGAAAAACTGCATTCATACATTTTAAAAAACATCTGTGCTCCGTTCGGGAATCGAACCCGGTTATTTTGAAAAAAAAAACGTACTCTATTTCTATTTAGATATCGATTGTGTAGCTCTTAAGCAGTAAATGTCTGCATGAAACATGATGTCTAAAATGAATAAAATGCATTGTTTCCACATACTTTAATTTATTTTAGTAGGTGCTCGAAGTGACCACCGCCTTTTTCAATACCTTTTTGTATACTCACTGTGAACAGTTTGACGTATTGCTTAGTCCCATGTTCGTTAAATCTAGTGTACAGTATAGGAAATAGGATAGGGAAAAGTATGGTCGATCGATAACGTTTGTTAAAACTCGCGGTTACATACATAACCGAAGGGCTAGGCAGAGGAGGAGGAGTTATGTTTAAGTTCCATGTAATATTGCCATAAATCAGGCAAAAATCCAGACTTCGGGCTGCTACTGAGAAATTCCAGATAGAAAAACTTAATAACACTTAATTCGCGTTTAATTTCATACTATATACAGTGTGTCCGGGCATGGACTAGCGATATTCTAAATACTAAAATATAAACTATTTTAAAGTACAATTACACTCTAGGCTTGGGTCTAATACACTTCCCCGCTATGTGGCAGCCATTTTGTTTTTTTTGTTGAAATATGCTCTATGCGAGTACAAAAAAAAACATAAATCTCAAAGTTTTAGTCATACTGAGATAAAAATAGGCTTATTCGAAAGGCAATAATATTGTCGACCATCTGCAATACAAAACAATGTGTTCACAATACCATAACTTTTGAAAAAAAAATGTGAAAGTCGAAAAAAAAAACGAAAATTATGCAATTCAACCAATAACTGTTAATTACTACAAAAACATACCCGACAACTTTTTTATTTTTTGTACTAGATCGACAGATTTTGAGCTAAGCTACAATACAACATAAAATTCACAACTGTACGTCTAATACTTTAAGAGTTATTGTTGTTTGAACATAGCGTATGCGCAAGCACAATAGGCCTTTGTTAACAGCTAGAGTGACATTTATGGCATTCACTGTATTCTATCCGAGAACAGGCCAGAAATACTGTTCGTTACTACCGTGAGTGAGCGAGATAGAACGTACTAGTCCACTACCTGGAATAAAATCACAGTTTTAAGGACAAATGGTTAGTTGGGTTAGTTATCCCTCGCCCTGCGTTGTGATCGCTACTTTCACTTACCGTCCGTACTGTTTACGTGCTGCGTTAGTGTTTTGTATTTAAAAGTGTGATAAAATATGGCACAGCGTCAATTTTCATCGCAACATATTGCTGACATACACTTCGTGTATGGCTTTTGCAATGGAAGTGCAAATCTGGCTGTACAAGAATATCGACGAAGGTATCCTAACAGGCCTACACCGAGTCGCCAAACTTTTATCGACGTGCATTCAAGATTAGCGGAAAGAGGTATTCAAAGACCTTTTAATGAACGCGATCGCTTGGTATCGCCCGAAGATGAAGAAGAAGTGCTTAGACTAATAACCAATGATCCTAGACTAAGCGTGAGACGGATTGCAGTGCAACTTCAAATGTCTAAGTGGCATGTATGGAGAATTTTGAAAAGAGAAGGATTACACCCTTATCATTTTAGACGGGTTCAAGACGTGATCGAACCAGATTTTGCTGCGAGATCTGTGTTTTGTTCGTGGATGAATAGAAATTTGAGACAGAACCGTATTTTTTTACAAAGAATACTGTGGACTGATGAAGCCAAATTTACAAGAGCTGGGATTACAAACCACAGAAATGACCATCTCTGGTGCTCCGCAAATCCAAGGGCGGTGCGCCCAAGCTCATTTCAACATGAATTTTCAGTAAATGTGTGGGCTGGCATAATCAACGATAGACTGATAGGGCCATTGGAATTGCCACCTACATTAAACGGCGCTAGATTTTTAGAATTTTTAGAGACACAGTTTGCGGACAGCCTCATGGACCTACCTCTATCATACCGTCGGCGTATGTGGTTTCAGCTCGATGGTGCACCCGCGCATTTTTCTCGAGCAGTGAGAGAATATTTGAACAATAATTTATCGCCGTGGATCGGTCGCGGTGGTGTAGTAGCGTGGCCGCCTCGGTCACCCGATTTGACACCCTTAGATTATTTTTTGTGGGGTCATATGAAGCAAAAAGTATACGCTACAGTTCCGAACAGCAGGGAAGAACTCGTCGCAAGAATTACGACAGTCGCCGAAGAAATTAGATCCGATTTGGAATTAATTAGGCGCTCATCAGCCCAGGTGGCACAGAGAGCCGTAGTGTGTCTACAAGCTGGAGGTAGCCACTTTGAGCAACTGCTTTAGATATTTTAATCATAGTTTAATATTGAAAAAAACTTTAAATAAAATTCAATATGAATGTTATGTGTTTTTAATGATTTCCTGTTTAGGGTTCCGACATAGGCCGTTTGTGCTTGCGCATACGCTATGTTCAAACAACAATAACTCTTAAAGTATTAGACATACAGTTGTGAATTTTATGTTGTATTGTAGCTTAGCTCAAAATCTGTAGATCTAGTACAAAAAATAAAAAACTTGTCGGGTATGTTTTTGTAGTAATTAACAGTTATTGGTTGAATTGCATAATTTTTGTTTTTTTTTTCGACTTTCACAATTTTTTTTCAAAAGTTATGGAATTGTGAACACATTGCTTTGTATTGCGGATGGTCGAGAATATTATTGCCTTTCGAATAAGTCTATTTTTATCTCAGTGTGACTAAAACTTTCAGATTTATGCTTTTTTTTGTACTCGCATAGAGCATAATTCAACAAAAAAAACAAAATGGCTGCCACATAGCGGGGAAGTGTATTAGACTCAAGCCTAGAGTGTAATTGTACTTTAAAATAGTTTATATTTAAGTATTTAGAATATCGCTAGTCCATGCCCGGACACACTGTATACATAAATCGTGTTATACTCACTAGTAAGCTGGTACTTGGCTTCGGAGGTGACCCTCATGGTGGTTTGCTGCAGACCCTTCCACTCGCACCATCTCACTTCTGCGTCTTCACCCTTAGCGTGTTCCCTTTCCCACATCTGTAACACATGAGATGAGCATATTACATAATGAATGGGTATGATTAATAGATTCAGGGGCGACATGTTAAGCGACGTACCGACATAAATGAGCAAAAAACATTACAAATCATTTTGGTATAACTGTAAGACTAATAAAACTGTTAATCAATCGGAGTTTTGCGTACACATGCTGGTCTATGCATTTTGCTGTTTGTTGGTAGCTTTGTTTTACGTTCTGTACCTACATATTAACACTACTAGTAGAATAAGCCTTCATTTATTTGTTTTTGTCTATTTGTTTCTGAATCATGTAGCCAGGTACATTTGCCTGGCACATGCTGAGCTGGACTCCCATTTCGTGCAGCCTTGCGACGCACACCGCACACTGTGTCATTCATCGCTTATTGTTTTATCTCTTTTGATTTTGTATTGTGTGTTTGTTTGAAGTGTACTATATATATGTTTTATCTATCTATCACGCACACTCTCTGTTGAAAATACTATTCATTTTTCTTTATCTCTTTACTAAAGTAACTGCTTAAGATATAGCTATTAATGACAGTCGGGACGACAATACATTCGAAAATATTCTCATAACCCAGTCGATCCACCCGCCCAGCTGGTACAACAACAATGATAATTGTGCGATAACTACAAAAAGTCTAAGCTAAAACCACAAAAATGTTAGGCTAATTCTATATTAAAATGCTAACGATATTAATATAAATGAATAAAATAAATAAATAAATATTCCACAACTTTTCACACAACGCCATTTAGTCCCAAGTTAAGCTAGAGAGCTTGTGTTATGGGTACTAAACAGCTGATAAACATACATATATATTTCTAAATACATACATATTATAGATAAAATTACACCCAAACACAGAACAAATGATCGTGCTGTTCACACAAACATTTGTCCTGGGTGGGAATCGAACACACGACCTCCGGCATAGCAGTCAGGGTCACTAACTACTAGACCAACAGGCCAGTCCTATAGTATTGTATGTAGGCTTTTAGAGAAGAGTTTACCTGGAAGGCGTTAAGCATAGCGACATGATCGGAGGCGCGGTCGCCGGCCAGCGCGCGCTGGTGGTTGGACAGGCGCCGGCGACCCTCCACCACGAAGATCTCGGGGAACGTCGTGGAGTTGGCCGCCATCGTGCTCAGCGCGTCGCCCACGCCCAGCACGAAGCCCAGCACCATCATCTTGCCCAGCCGGGGCTCTGGGAAAACATACCACTTATTTTTAAAAGAAATTAATACAATATACGTTTTTTCTTAGGTACAAAATAAGCTTAACCACTCATATGCCGTAATTATGGAAACAATTATAAAGCAATTGTGTCTCGCGTAGATCTACGTTCCGGCACAAGACGGGTTAGTACACATTTATTCCAATTAATATAACCTTCGCGTCCAAGTTAAACTGGTGAAATTTAGCTTAAATTGTACTTTAACACAAGTCCACAAAATAGAATTTATACCACAGAACAGTGAAGGGCGCGAAAATACTCTCTACTGTCTCTACACAAGGTGATTTGATAAATAGTATCAAATACTTTTCAGAAAATAATATTTACAACATATTTTACTAAGAGACCAATCCTGAAATGTCAATAAAAACCTAGCTGTTGCATGCAAAAAGTCATACTTACGAATTATAAAAATGTATGCAACAATACGTTTTTTTTTAAAAGGTATCATTGTTAAAGTTGTTTATAATATTGAGTTCTTGCACCTTCTAGAAAGTTATTGATGTTTTGATTCTAACCCTAAAAATCAACAGACAATTTACCATTACAAAATCGCTCATCGCTTATTCTCGTACCACGCACCAAGTATTAAGCTAATAATTTCGACCATTACCTATAGGCAACTTCGCCAGTATAGTCCCGAGCGGCGTGAGATTGTCGTGCGCATCCAAACAGCCCAACTCTCGAAGTAACGCCTCGGCTTCGATCACTGCGTCTAGTGGTGGAGGCTCTGGAGCCTTCGAGAGGAAGTGACCGATGCTGCCAAGGCGCAGGAGCTTGATACTGGAATGATAAGAAACTCGTTAGAAAATTAGAAAGCCTACCACTGTTAGTCTCTGCATCACCCAATGTCTATAGCATTAAGTCCCTTAGCCTTAGTAAGTAAATGGATAAATAAAGAAAAGAAAGAAAACTGCCTTTACAGCAAAATAAATACACCGAGGCAGGCATATAGTTATTGAGTTTTTCCATCTGGTATTTCTCAGTAACAGCCCGGAGTCTGGATGGATTCCTGCCAGACTGATGGCAATAGGCTAAACCCCTATTACATGGAACTTCAACATAACTGGAGAAATGTAGATGTACCTACTACAGGTACACCTCTACCTAACCCTCGAAGGATTAAAGGGTTGATATTCTATTTAAATACACAATAAACTTCAAAATGAAAAAAAACAGAGAAACAAAGATTATAAAGCCAAAAGGGCCAAGTAAAAAGACAAAGGCATTAGGCAAATGTACGGTTGTAATATTATAGTGCCGTTTACAGAAAATACACTCAGTTAACATGCTACCCCTATATTATGTGACGGAAAACAACATAACACATATCATGCTTTACAACTATGGAATTGCAAGGAGCATCTGTCTATGTAACTGACCTCCACTGCCTAGATTGTATAACACGAACTCTTTGTTTAGACTTGTAACACGATTTACGAATGACAGCCAGGTCGACCGGCTTGATCTTACAATGAAAAAGGTAGAATTGCAAAAGTTACCTGAGAGCCAGTTCATGCAGCGGTGTGCGGAACATCTCAGCGGTTTGATGCTCTTCCAGTTTGTCGAATCGCGCTCGGGAACAGAGTGTGAAGCACACGCCAGGGCGAACTCGACCCGCGCGGCCTTTGCGCTGGAAAATAACATTGGATTTAAAATAACATGAAAATGAAAATTCGGTGACACAACAGCATTTTGTACGTGACTAGGATAAATTATTGATATAAAAGTACAATAAGTAAGTAACAATTAACTTTAAAGTCTGTCTTACGAGATATACTACTAGTTAGAATTTATTTGATGATTATTAATACTAGACATTGACCATAATGAATGACTCATATTACATGATATGGTTTTGTAAAAAGACTCAAACAGGGTTATTGAAGACACGGTTGGCGCAGTGGTTAAGCTTATGGTTGTTGTTTACTATATGCGACATGCAGGCCCGAGATCGATTCCCGCACGGAATATATGAGGCTAAGGACATCGAGGAAAACGTGTGCCAAAGATTAAAGTACACGCCAAGAGCACAGCTACTGAAGTCGCGCCGCAACGTCAATTTCAAGGCATTTGTCCCAACGTGTATGCTCCATTTGGTGCCGGAAGAAAGTTTTTGGCCGTAGAATGTGGTGTTCCGTCGCTTCCGCAGACAAATTTCACAAGAACGCACATAATTTCGTGCTAGTGAAGTGATACTAATAATTTTATAAGTTTTTACTAACAAAAGTGTTATTATTATTTATTTTAAGGTTAAGGTATTTATCTATGGGTCTTTGTTACCTGAAATAAATGGTTTATTATTATTATTATAAATACTTCTACGTATACGTATACAGGTAGTAGTTACGGGTCTGACTATTTGTGTATGCGTGTTTAAATGTTTGTAAACGCACCCACAACACATGAAAATTTTCTAGTATGTGGTAACAATTTAGAAATGAAAAAAATGTAATCAACACAAAAAAAAGAAAAAGGGTTGCTGGTAAAGGTTGTCTGTAAGAGATCGCTTTTAGCGATAAGGCCGCCCATTGTAACACCCTATATAGACCCCTAAAGTTATAATTTGTTTTTCGGTGTACAATAAAGAGTATTTATTCTATTATATTCTGTCAGTACAATCAAAACACTTTACCTGTTCCAGATTGGTCCTGCTGGCCCACACTGTTGCATACGAAGTCATGTTGTTATGTGAGGTGAACAGCTTCACCTTCGCCTTACACGAGTCTATCACGTAAACCACGTCGTTGATCGTGATCGAAGTTTCTGCTATGTTCGTTGACAGGATCAACTGTGGAATATGTCAAAAATTGAGATCAGCCTACTTTGTACATTATGTCAGTAACAGTAGATCAAATTGCAATCAAATGGACATGTGTAATTTGATCTTCCAACGCCTGAACAGTCTGTAGTGATATCTATCTTGCTACATAATCCCACTTAAGTTGCGCAGCTTTTTGTCTCACGTCAGCTTTCCCAGTTTCGGAGCACAGTAAAGTATTTCAAACTCAATCTGTCAATATTAGCACCGAGTATACTGTTCTCTATTGCTCGTTGTTTCGTTGTACGAATCTTTAATAATTGTTATTGGTGTCAAACGGTTTTAATTAAACTGTGGAGTCCTAGACCCGGGTTAAAGTCCCGGATTTGGCAGTGTTATTAGGTTTTCCTATCTAGGACTTTCCAGTGGCAAGTCTGGGGTCTAGATTCGAGCCCGACTAATGGCAATAGCGACAATTACATGGTACCTAAAAATAACTGGTGAAATATGAGTACACAATTATTACCTAGTTCAAACACTCCTCCACGCGTAACATACACACACACACTTAAGAAACGGATTTGTCGACGGAAGAATCGAAGCGACAGATGGTAGAAAAACTTTTTACAAAAAAAAAACAACCGACTTAAGAAGTCGGTTGTTTTTTATATTGTAATTTTTAGTTTCTTCGTATGTAAAAAAAAAACTTGAAAGAATCATTGAAATCGGTTAACAATTGCAAAATAAGTTATTTCTGAACATTAATCTAGACGTCTCTGCCAGGCCCCTTTTAAAATAGACAGGCATAATGTTATGTGATGGAGATACACAAACTCTGCATAGACATCTGACTGTAGCAATTGCGAATAATTTGCTGTTATGCGTTGAAGAGTTCCGTTGCCTATCTTCTTCATCAGCTTGTCTTCACCAAATGATACTTTCTACATAAAAATGCTCGATTTGTTACTAAAAATATAAAAATCCTTGCGTATGTACCTATATTTTTTGAGGAGTTCCCTCAATTCCTCGAGGATCCATCATCAGATATGAGTTTTGATACAAATGGGACCAATCTGTTAGTATACCCTTTCAAATAAAAAAAAAATCGGTCCATTAATGACGGAGTACTGAGGTAACAAACCCTAAAGAAAAAAAAAACATACAATCGAATTGAGAACCTCCTCCTTTTTTTGAAGTTGGTTAAATATTTCTGCCTAGAAATAATGCTCGATATTGTAGACTATTGTCGACTGAAGAATCAACACATTTCCTTCCTTCATTCTTGACATTGCCGTGCTCAAAACAAAAGAAATGTTAGGATGAGTCTGTAAGATATTTTAAAAGAGTAAGTATGGAGTTTCTTGCACATTCTTCTCCATACAAAACTACCATTTGGAATGTGCAACTAGAATCATTCTTTCAATTTATTTTATTTGTAAGTTAACGTTCGGGAACGGCAGCCAATTTCAACATCGAAATCCTTCAGAGGTTTCAATCTAAAACGTTGCGGGAAATTGTAAACGCTCCCTGGTATGTCACTAACGACAGAATACACAAGGACTTAAAAAATAAAGACAGTCAAAGAGGAAGTCAAAGCTAACATCTCAATTTACTCTACTAGGCTAAAAGTTCATCCAAATCAATAGGCAAGGAGTCTAATAAAAAACCCAGTTTCCTTCACAAGACTGAAAAGAAGGGCACCCCAAGATCTACTTACAACCAGCATAAATGAGCTGTAGTATTGATCGGATGAGTCAGTGGCTTCATACCGTGTAAGATGAGAAACCACTATCTATCAATTGCTGAATGTTTCAACAACACAATGGACAGATTGCATTAAAAAAGGAGTTAAAAAAAAAGTTAATGTTCAAAAGTGCCTGTTATGGGTCTAATAGAAATAAACGATTTGACTTTGACTTTATATAATAATAAATAATAAATATTCCACAACTTTTTCACACAACGCCATCTAGTCCCAAGCTAAGCTAAGAGCTTGTGTTATGGGTACTAAACAGCTGATAAACATACTTATATATTTCTAAATACATACATATTATAGACAAATCACACCCAGACACAGAACAAATGATCGTGCTCATCACACAAACATTTGTCCTGGGTGGGAATCGAACCCACGACCTCCAGCATAGCAGTCAGGGTCACTAACTACTAGACCAACAGGCCAGTTTATGACTTACCTTAGTCAATCCCGGTGGTGGAGTAACAAACACTTTCTTCTGGTCTTCTCTAGGTATCTGACTGTGTAGCGGCAATATTAGATATTGTGAAGTGTCACCAAACACACGGTGTTGGGACAAATGTTTGGCCAACGCGAAGATGAGGTTCCAACCAGGAAGGAAGATTAGGACGGCACCATCACCTTTGAGGTCGCGAATGTGTTGGAGTAGGGCCTCAATTAGCTCGAAGCTTAGCTGAAAATGTTAAAAGAAACATCGTAAATTACATACAATTAAATGCAACTTATGTATGAAAGAGTTGGTCCTATAGCGGAAGTTATTCAAATTTCTATTACTGAGTACGAAAAGATTCCTGTGAAAAATTGGTACTAGTAGAAGAAAGTGTCATGTACATGATTGTAGTTTCTTAGTATGGATATGTGTTTAGACTGTGAGGGTACTTGTTTCTCTTGTTGACATATAAGATGAACTAAGTTGGGGGTAGGTTTGAATCTACACATTGTGTCAGGCTACCTAGCTGAATAAACATGCAGTTACCTAATTTCGTGTTTTAATTATATCTTTGGACATAATAGAAAGAAACCAGATTTTTATCCATTCACTTACATCTTTCTCAGATAGTCTTGACATAGTTTGACTGGTTTGCGGAGAGTATTCATTACCGAGTTGGCAGTGTTTGTTAAGGTCCTCTTCTTGTTCGTCAACGGCACCTGAATTGACAAATTTGTATAACATTATTATTTTATACTATATAATATATATTTTGATATTTTCCTACCGACGGCAAATACAAAGAATTGAGAATTCAAAATGTATAATATGCCCCTAAATTGCCTTTGGACTTTCGCAGTTCGATTATGTCCATTGCACCCTTCATATTCAGACCTATCACAAAGCTGTTATCATGTACAGACGCTAGCAAATCAAGCTATACCAAACTGTATAATTTTTTCAAATAAACATGAACCTTATTTTTTCGATATAAAGATGTTTTTATATTTTTGGAAGCTAAATCACAAACGCGGAATATACCTTCATCATCATCGTCCTCTTCTTCCCCGCGCGAGTTAGTCTTCTTGCCGGAAGCCTTGCGCTTGCGCATGTCGGCGGGAGGCACGAACTTGGTCAGCTCCACACAGTCTTCTAGGAAATATTGTTGTACCGGGTACGTGCGGCCTGGAACCTGCGATATTTGTACAAAGTTAAAGACAATGAGATAGAATAGAGTCTGTTTACTTTGCAAAAACCAAAGAGAGCATAATTTGTTATGGTCAACTGCTTGTACAATCTTCTCATGATTGATCTATGATTAATTTTGAAGAACTTTTGTGTTTATTATAACTAGCAGACGTCGCGCGGTTTCACCCGCGTAGTGCCTGTTCCCGTGGGAATACTGGGTTAAAAAAGTAGCCTTTGTCACCATTCAGTAGTTTTTGTGAAAGAGTAACAAACGTTCAAACAAACATTCGCATTTATTCATCATTATTAGAAGAAAATAAAACTGGCGTGTGTGTATGACAACATGTATGAATGTAAACGAAGCAAAAGAAGTATGTCAGAATCGTAGCAGATGGCTCTCTGTAGTTTCTGACTACACCCATGGGAGAAAGGCGTGAGGTAACTATTATGTATGATAAAACTGTTACCTCAATAACAGGACAGTTTCCGAAGTAGTTAGTGAACAGCGTTGTATCGACGGTCGCCGACATGAGAATGACGCGCAGGTCTGGGTACGTATGCGCCATGTCTCGAAGCAAGATTAGAGCGAAGTCGGTGTCCGCGTCGCGTTCGTGAACCTGTGAACGGATAGTAAATAAATAATAAATAAATAAATATAATAATAAATATTCCAGCGTCATCTAGTCCCAAGCTAAGCAAACCTTGTGTTGTAGGTACTAAACAGCAGTAGCGAGGGGTAAATTTTCTTAATAGGGAAACCGACAAAAAAAACTTAGTATAGTTTGACCAATACCGCTGTACCGCACCTTAGGAACGCGCGGCGAGGTGGGGGCCGAGAAGGGGAGAGCATGTGCGCGAAGCGAGTTCACATGAGATCGATATTGTCGGATAGATCTCACGATATCAGTATACAGTTCTAAGGCACGTTTCAAATTATTTATTGAATAGGAAATTAATTAAATAATACCCAAATATTTCATTTAAATTAACTAACAGGGCAATATTCGCATCACTTTTAAATTAAAAGCTTTCTTTGTCTGCTTTTCTTTTCTTAAAATATTCGGCCACCTTAAAAATGACGGTCTAAACGTCACTCGACGAGATAACGCACGACCCATCTTTGAATAATTATCTCATGTGCTTTTCACATAGACAGTCCGGTACAGATGACACTAGCGACCGCCATGAGCGTTGACGGCAGACTGACAAAGTGCAACAGCCGATGCCCCCCCCCCCCCCCCCCCCCCGCCTCGCCGCCGGTACAGCAGTGGTGGTCAAACTATATTTATTTGTGCCACTATTTGTTGTTGCTTTAAAAGTCATCGGTCTGCCTACCACCGTGTTGCACCTTTGGTATAATTGCCTTATATTTGGCAATACTCGAGTCCGGCTGCCATAAGTCAATATAGTGGTGGAGTTGCTCTTCCAAACCTTCAAAGGGAAGCAGGTAGGAATCGAGTTGTATAGACACTTCGCCACTGCTAAACAGCTGATAAACATACTTATATATTTCTAAATACATGTTTTAGATAAATAACACCTATACACCGGACAAATTATCGTGGTCATCAAATAAACATTTGTCTTGAGTGGAAATCGAACCCAAGACCTCAGGCATACCTGTTGGTTTAGTACTTATACTAAAGGTTTGTTGTGTTGTGTGAAAAATGTTGATAAATGGACCAACAGTAGGATGAAAAGAAAATTACACCGCGTTAAAAAAAATGGTTTACTACAGTCAGAATTTTAATTTGATTCCAGATTTGACATTAGCTACTGTCATTTTGTGAAATAATGATACCACATAGGTAGGTATAATAGTGTAGTGATGAACTCAAAAATCGATAAACAATCAGTGTGTGTGCCATCAGTGTGCCAATTTAAGACTAAATTATTGATTTTTATTTAAATAAATACATAATTATTCATAATAATTATTTATTAATTAGTAATCGCTGCTCTATTTTACAAAAAGTTAAAATTTTTGTTTTTATAATAAAAACAAAACTTGACTTAAGACTGCCCCCTTACCATTGCGAGCTAAACCCTATCGAACTGATATGGGCGCAGGTAAAGGGGCATGTAGCTCAAAATAATAAAACCTTCAAATTGGCAGACGTGAGAAATTTATTTCAGGAAGGCATTCAAAAAATTACGGCTACCGAATGCTCTAAATGCGTATACCATGTTGTCAAAGAAGAGGAAAAAATGAGTAGGCTAGATATGTTAATTGAAAATATCACAGACACATTTATAATAAATGTTACAGAAAGTGACAGCGATAGCGATAGCGATGACGGCGACAATTTATAAAATAAATTATTACCATAATACATCTATCTGTTTTATTTGTCATGTTCCTTCATGATTACATTTTTTTATTTATTTCACAAACAATTTTATAAGAAAAGTCTCAGATCGTTAATTAATCGTCAAAACTAAATTATCGGTTCAGAAATATTTAATTTCCTGATATACTTAGTTTACTATCTTAGGGTAAAATTATAAACGAGAAGAATCGATCCGGAAATATTCCATTTCCATATCGAATAATTTCGCAACGTCACTATTTAGTACTTGTCATAACGTTGCAACACTGAAATTGTCAAATCTGGAATCGAATTAAAACTCCGAGTATACAGTTTGGTCCGCTTATTGTAAGCCTTAGGCATAGTGTTGAAGGTTAACTTAGCCTTAAATCAGCAACATTACCGTTTCATATGAACCTTATTATAAAACATTAAAATCCATCTATATATATAAAAGAAAGTCGTGTTAGTTACTTCGCTTATAACTCAAGAACGGCTGAACCGATTTAGCTGAAAATTGGCAGGGAGGTAGTTTAGAGCCAGGAGAAGGACATAGGATACTTTTTATCCTGTTCGACATCATAAAAATAAATATCAAGAATATCGGTTGTCTCAAACATTTTTCAAACGCAGCGCCATCTTGGATGACATGACAGGAGTCAAACTTCCCAGTTCATTATCAGGTGACAATTTGAAATTGACAAGTCTTAAGCTAAACCCAAAAAGGTAAGGTTGTCAATTTATAATACGCACCTACGTTCTGAAATTTATTTTGTTACTAAACTTAGAGGTTTTATGTAGCATAAAAAAGTCTTATATTTCAGAAATCAATTTACGTAACTAGCAATGATGACAGAGACGAACTTTAATAATTCTTTGCAAATAGAACTTATTTTACTGTTAGGACTTTAATTAAAGTAGACCGGGAAAACTATAGGCATAAATTATTGTATGTAACATAGAGGCAATAGTTCAGATTAAAATTATGAATTTAGTATTTTTTAGTAAGTTAGGTTAGATAGTTGGGTTAGCTATAGGATAGGTATGGTCAGTTAGGTTAGGGTATATATACATGTTGTAATTTAAAAGTAGTAGTAGTTATTATTGGTTTGGATTTATTTGTTGTCGTCTTATTAAACGTATGTATAACTAATATAAAAAAAAATGATAAGAGCAATAAATTGACTCTAAGGCACAACGAAGTTTGCTGGGGCAGCTAGTATTCGTATAAAACGTTTGTTATAAACGATTACGCTAATATAATATAAACATTACTTGTAAAAAAAAGGGCGGCTTGTGGCAAATATTCATTGATAGCTACACGCGATCAAAGGTTAAGCCTACGCTTGACACGGACAGTCCATGGATGGATGACCGTTCATTACATAACAAGACCTCTCCGCGCCTTGGAAAGCACACTGAGTAAGCTCCTTACTATCATTTGTGTAGATCTTTGACTGTCGTTACGAGTATTCTAAACCGTAAAAGCCTAACAACCAGTCTAAGTTTGGGGTATTGTAGTGTTACCCACCAGTCACTACTTAGTCAAGTCAAATATGCATGTAATTTAAATATGGTTCGAATATTTTTTTTTCCGATTCTTTAATGGCAGAAAATATAAACTAAATCATTATTTTACTTTTTAATAGCGTCATAATTATTTAAAATTAAAAATAAAAGTGCGAATTAAGCTCGGGAAATTCAAATTTGTGAAACGCATCGCCATTGGTTATAACGAAAAGTGACGTCAAATACTACGACAACAACTCAACGTCTACAAAACATGGAATGTGTAAGTATGACATTAAGTATTGTAATGGGCTTTTTATTGGAAAACATAATTATTGACGTGTGTGTTGTGAACTAATTTAAATTTCAAGTGTAATTTTAGCATTTCATAGTGAGGTTATAAAACATTTAAGAAAAATTACTGAAAGTGGTTTTGTAAAAGCACAATCTGATAATGTTTATTGCATTCGGGTACAAGCAATACCGGTAAACTAGTTTTTGAGCTTTTTTCATGATGAAATGGTTAGAAGAACGAAAACACCCAAAGTAATAGTAATAGGATCATAGTATTTGACGTAATCGAAATGGCGCGCGAAAATGGCGGCGTTTAAACAGCTCAAATTTATTCTGTATTTCAAATATTTTTTTAAGCTTTATTACTGCATTTTTAAATATGTTTATATTTTTTTACTATGTTAAAACGATGTAAACAGTTAATTAAAAATATAAAAAAAATACATGCATATACCCTATTACACTCAATGTTTCTTACCCTAAGAGTTATAATGCCGTACTCAACATAACATCCAACCTACCTCATCCACCAGCACATGGCTGACACCACGAAGGCCGCCCTCCAGCTTCCTCAGCAGGACGCCCACCGTACAGAACATTATAGAGCCGTACGGACGAGGCAGCATGGACTCGAAGCGGACTGAGTAACTGTGGATGAAAGGGTCAATATGGTTATATGCTTTTAGGATGCTGTTGCGCATCTGAAAGAAAGAAAGAAGGAAAAAAAGAAAGAAAGAAAGAAGAAATAAAATTTCTTGGCAACAGCTGAATACGTACGTACGTACGTAATAATATAAAGGTTCATTCCAGCTGTAATGCCAGACAGATGCTGAGATGCTGTCTGGCGCTGATTTACAAATGCACCTTTTAGGACAAGTGACGGTTGAGTAACAATTATAAATATACTTAATACATAAATAATATTTTACTAATATAAATAGAATGTAGCCTAAAACCTGTTTATGCAAAATAATAACCTATGCATACGAGTAGTGACGATAGCAAGTATGTAGTGTGATGCTATTAATACATTTGTAAAAAAAGATCATGAACATCCTGACAAGGTACAGACGCCAGCACATCAATCTACCCCAACGTGTAATTTTCTTTGATAGGTTTTCAACTTTATTCTAAACACAATAAGGTTCATGTTATATTGGGAACATTTGACAGTTTGGGGTAGGTTGATGTGCTGGCGTCTATACATTACGCGTGTAGACGCTTTAAAACGAAAACCAGTTTGGCTTTACTGGTATGTTATCTGAAGCGCGTACGGATGGTATTCAAGCCATCATGCGCAAGTACGCATGATCCTTGTTGCACAGTCTACGAAGCAGCAGCAACAGCATTCTAAATACGATTGCTACTCGTTTTGACTGTCCTTTCCAAAATCTGTGGGTAAGGACAGCCTTAGGTATAAGTTAGATATAGGTACTAAAGATTACATATATATTATTATGTGCATATTTGTGATACTAACACACTAAAAATCTTTAGATTTTTATGTATTTAATGTTGTGTGTTTTGTAATAATTTAACTTGTTTATCATGGACTTTACTCTGAAACTAATGATAATAATATCAGCATCACTCACGGATTAAAGGACATCTTACTTTCTGCGACATTGAAAAAAATGCAGGAGGAAACTCTTATTTGCTTCATTTCCTCAATATCGCAGTAACTAAGTTCTAGTCTAAATTCCTATTTACTCATCTATTTTATCACCCGATCCGTAAAACCACGTAGTTATAAGTAAGCATATTCGGGTTACTCTTATGATTTTGCGCATGATAAAATATCTCGCACATTTTAATGAGACTTAGAACTTATACTATACAAAAGCTGTCAAACAGCTATTTCTATTCCTTAGATATAAGTTATTTGGTGATTGAACTATCGGTCTTTTATTTGAATATTATTATTTAAATTATCTGAACTTGTGTATATAATACACAAGTTCAGATAATTTAAATAAAAATGTGTATGAATAAAAATAAAAAAAAAACTACAAAACATACCCAACACTATTAGCTAGTTCTTCACATCGCTCGGTGGCGACTCTTTCAGCCACGCTGACGGCGGAAATACGTCGCGGCTGTGTGACGCAAATGTTGGCCCAAGACCCTTGGCCACTGGCTATGTAATCGTCTAGGATGAACTGGCAGACCTGCGAGGAAATGTATAGTATTTAAGTCAAAGCCAAATCATTTATTTCAATTACACCGTTAAACCACTTTTAGGATTTTGGTATTTAATACGATGTGATATTCCCTAAAAGCGATTGGAAAGAATGAAAGACCTGTCGAAATGGACCCATTTTGATTTTGATTTTTCAGTAGACTCATCCTGCTTTGTTTTTGACGTTAACAGCCCTCTAAATGATATTAATTTCTGTTAATAGGTACAAACACTTTTACGCGATTTTTTAAATTATAATATTAAGTCGGTTTTTCATTATCTGACTACTCTGAGAAGAAACACCGAAAGAAAATCAGAGGTCAGTCTCTTTTAAAGTCCAGACAATATCTTGGTAACATCGCGTAAGAACCTTGGAGATTAGTTTACCGTTGTGGGCACTGTGCCCACAAGTGACTGTGCCACACAAAAATTTGTCTTGGGACGAACAATCGAACCCACGACCTCCGGCATAGCAGTCAGGGCCACTTAGCACTAGATCATCAGGCCAGTCGAAGTGTACTTTATCTATGGATGACATACCAATCCAAGTAAATGATTACCGCCTACTTATTTAATCGAGTAGTATTTTACAAATATTTAAGATTTTTTAAAAAAAAAATTAAAAATGCGCTCTTCCTCTCTCCTACTCGTCTTAATTTTGATGTTGCTGTGTCCGACAGGGTCCATAATTGTTACTTGATCTGTTTAACCTTCCACCTGTATGTTCATTATGGATTGCAATAAATACTTGAATACTACTACTTCTTTAAAGTTTAAACACTACTTACTACCTACTCTAGTATTGTATGTAACATAGAAACACGCAGCACAGTTCAGTTTAAAATAATGTATTTTGTATTTTTCATAATCAATGCATTGCAGTAAGGTAGTTAGGTTAGGTAGTTAGGTTAGCTATAGGATAGGTATGGTAAGTTAGGTTAGGTTATATGTATACATATGTTGTCATTATAATTCTATATGTATTATATAATACAAAAGGTTTAAAGAGCGCATTAGAGACTCGCTAATTATAAAGTAGTAGTAGTTATTATTGTTTTGGATTCATTTGTTGTCGTCTTGTTAAAGTACGTGTTCGGTACCTTTTTAAAAAAAAAGGCGGAACCAAGTGTCAGCTAGTCTAATATATAAAATTCTCGTGTCACAGTGTTTGGTACCAAACTTCTCCGAAATGGCTTAACAGATTCTCATGAAATTATGTAAAAAATGCCAATTTAAACATAATACTAACAGAAATAAAACTTTTTTTAAATCCTTTGTTTTTAGCTGACCAAGTAAGTTAAGGCTCTAGACAGACGGACTGCAGTTTGAATGCAGTTGACACGACGTTGTCTTTTACAAACTGCATCCGAACTGCAATTTGCAGTTGGATTGCAGTTGAAATGCGGTCCGTCTGTCTAGAACCTAAGTCAAGCAAGCTTATAATGATATTAGCAAGAAATTAATGTACAACCACAATAGTTCTTAGTCGACCAGATTTCGCTCTTATGTCTAATGCAATAAGGTCGTAAAGTGGTCCACGGGGAACTTTCGCCTACGTACCTGTGTAGTTTTTCCGCATCCAGTGTTACCTCTGATGATAACGACAGGGTTCTCGTTGATAGCCGTCATGATTTCCGACCTCATCGAGTAGACCGGCAGCTGTTCCCTTTCACGAATACTTTCCTGGAATTTATTAAATGGTTTAAAATAGGAAACATGTGATATATAAACCTTCTTTCTGTGAGAAGTAGTGAACCGTGGCACACCTCGCCCGCAGACTATTTTGTGGGTTGGTACATGTTTATCTTTGTCGTTTTAAGGGTCGCCGCACACGGGCTACCGGCCACAGCCACAAACGCCGCCACGAGAAGCCAGAAGCGGCTACAAAAGAAGCTGACGCGCGCGACAGCCACTTGTGGCCGGTGGTCTACACTTGCGGTCGGTGGTTGCTACTTTTTTTAACTCATGCATGCAGTACCATAATGGATATTGATTACCGTAACTATCACTTTTTGAATCCCAAATCGCAGGATGGGATTGAAACTCTGATATGAATAATTCTATGAACAGGTTGACTGAGGTAAGGTAGAGAGGGACGATAGGTAATCGCGCGAGTGGCGTGTGGCGGCGTTCTGTGTCGGCGTTTAGTGGCCGGTGCGGGCCACAAAAAGCGAGGGGCGACGATTTGTAGCGTGTGGCGGCCACCGGCGTCAACCGTGTGCGGCGAGTCCATATAAAATGTATGAATACTGCAGAAAATATGCCGGTGGCGTCGCCGCGTCGTTTTGTGGTTGTGGCCGGTGGCCCGTGTGCGGGGACCCTAAGAGGAAAGATGAAAAGGAGCTGTTCAAGTATCACGTAAGCAGATTTAGCAACAGTAAGGTTACGTAAACATTATAATAACAATAATAATTTTTATTTAGTTCCAAAACAAATTACAATCTTAGAACTAGTACAATGACAGTTTGCTTAACAAAAGTGCATGCTAAGCTAACATTGCTAAGCATATGATTATTTTTTGTTTTTATGTAGATAGTAAGCTCATTCGCCCGGCCTAACATACATACCCCATAACACCATGTCATAAAAGCTACGATTGCACTTACCAACTGGCGGCCGCCATCTTATTTATTGATTAAAATAAATAGTCGTTTTTTTCACACATCAAGCCGTTTAGGCTACGGGATGTGCCAAAGAAATTGTCATTTTTGGGGCAATCTATATATCTATACTAATATCACAGTATAAATATTAATACAGTAGGACGACGCCTTTCAAAAAAAAATGCCGACAACTTCTACACGCGTTAGACTTGAATAATACCTCCCGCAATACGAACATCGCTTTGTTCGCAGTGCGGAAGCGGCTTTCCCGCGTCTCGCCCCTCACACCCCGCACGATTGCCCTGTCTAGACAGCTTCGTTGGACGACTGTATGTTTTTAGACTGTGCTAATATTATAAAGAGGTAAAATTTGTTTGTTTGTTTGTAAGGTTGTAAGTTTGTATATAGGGTAATCTTCGGAACTACTGATCCAATGTTAAAAATAATTGCACTGGTGGAAAGCTACACTATTCCCGGACGACATAGGCTACTTTTTATCCTTGTAATCCCACGGGAACAAGAACTAAACCGCGTAACGTCTGCTATTAATAAATACTCTGATTTACAAACCTGGTATAAAGTACTGTTCTGACACATATCTCTGTGATGCTTCTCGAGGTCGGAACTGATGGTGTCCATACTTGTGGTGGCTAGCGGGCCTTCGTCTGAAAAGACAAAACATTTGCACAGAACGAATTTAACTACTTATCATTATTAGAACTGCCTGTGCTTATGACTGCCCCATTGGTCTAGTGGTCGCAGCAGTAGCGGAGCATGAGGTCCCGGGTTCAATCCTCGGGTAGGGCAAAGTAATATTGAGTATTTCCGTCTGGAGTTTCTTAGTAGCAGCCCGGAGCCTGGATTTGTGCCCGATTGAAGGCAATAGACTCGTCCCCTATTACATGGGACTTAAACATAACTGACGAACTGTGGGTGTACTACCAGGTACATCTCTGCCTAACTCTTCGGACATTACAGGCGTGATGTTACTTTGTAACGAATGTACAATCAAGCATAACACAATAGCGATAGACGCCGATTTTTACTGCAGCAGTCACACTTAATTGTAACCATTATAACAATTTATTTTAAGAAATGATGTGGTTTTCATTTAGTTACTTATATAATTTCATTACAGTTGAAAATTACAGCGTCAATGATAAAAACCCAAAAGAAGCAGGGATGAACAATACATGAACGCATTCTTCGTTTCACGTTTATTCTTCAAAATTTAAAATAAAATAATTTGAATAAAAATGGTTTTACTTATCTTAAAATAAAATGTTCTGCATTCCTGCTTCTACGAGCCTCGTTTTTATAATGCTATTAAGTATAAATGGAGTATAGTGCTAGACGTTGGTTTAAGTATCCAATGTACCTATGTTACAACCGGTCCAAGCGTTCCAGTTAACTTGGGGAGGCGACCAGGGGACCACGCCTGCGGGCGTCGGTCGCGCCTCTCTCATCGCCTTGACTCGGTCCACTTGCAGCAAGGTCAGGCCTCCATCGCCTCCCTCCGCGCTTGTATAAGTGCTCGCTGGGTCTATTTCCACTGGATCAATTTCTAGCTCTGCAAAATAACTTAATGTTTAATGAATAGACCTTTTATTCGTGTCAATTATAGACACAATAGAAAGACAATAACAGCACTGACACAAGTGTCCTCTCGGGGTTTAATGAATTAATAGATTGGGTATTTTTTTTCAAATTACTTATTAGTATTGTGGGTTGCATATTACTAGTAGGTAGTCTTGGTAATATGCTACTAAGCTTAATTAGGAATTATTATTAATTATCAACTCTAAGTACTCTTTTTATTCTATAGAACATTTTTACTCTAGCTTTAAGTCCATTGTAAGATCTCCACACGTTACGGAATGCACATACAGGTCATCATCTGCCTAGCCTTTTCCCAACTATGTTGGGGTCGGCTTCCAGTTTAACCGGATGCAGCTGAATACCAGTGTTTTACATGGAGCGACTGCCTGTCTGACCTCCACAACCCAGTAACAAAAAACCAAGCCCACCCAGCCACCCAGCCACCCAGCCACCCAGCCACCCAGCCACCCAGCCACCCAGTAATATCAATAAATATGGAATGGGTTCATGCATAGAAATCTAATATTATTATATCTCTGGGTTCACGTCAACAGTGCAATGAATGGGAATCGAATTAGCAAACTAACGATCGCCATGCCGATATCTTATCTGTTAGGCAATTGCCGCTTGGATTCGTTGTTGATCTTGCATTATGCCATACATTACTAAGCGCTGCACACTTTTCGCGTTCTATCTCAAAAACAATATTATAAATACGTAAAATGTTTGAACCAAAAATTGTAGAGAATTTTAGGCTTTATTAAATATACAAATAGCATTGAACGCATAGAAAGCGAGATAACTGAAACGAAGAAACGGACAGGATATTATAATGAGACTTTTGACGTAAGTATAATTTTCAGCGTATTGCTTCAAATTTGTTTTTGGCCTTCAAGGAACAAACAATATTATGACAAAACCTACCAGGACTGCAGCAGGTTGGTTGACAATGTTAAATGAAACTCCCCCTGGGTTTCAACATAGGCAACTTTATTTACGTTCATCTAATTTTGGGACTTTATGGATCACGCTTAGCACAACTGATCAACATAAAGGAAAAGGCTAACAACGTAAATAAAGGCATGGTAGGCGTACCTACCTTGTAGCGTCTCTTCTATTTGACGTTCTAAATCTGGGGCGATAGCCACAGGATACGGTTTCATAATACCTTCGGATGACCTGTAAAAAAAAACGCATCAAAATTGGTACATTCATGTGGGTGTTACGATGCCATAGCCAGACACACAGATAAGCAAGTTAAACTTACAACATCCCTCATTTTGCGTTGGAGATCAAAAAAATATTTTAAACAAAAAAACTGGACATGTGCAAGTCTACACTAAGCCCCGCAGTTTGGGTACAGACGGAGCCCTAAAAAAGCAAAACTATATGGTTATTTGGATCTCCAACAAAGATTACAACTTACACACTAAATTTAACAAAGTATAAATAGGTACAATTCCTTGTGCATCTTCAATTAAAGGAGACCACAACTTGCGTGGATAGGATTATGGGACTTTTTATAGGTTGAATATAAATTAGATTAGTTAATTATACAATAATAACCAACTGATAGAAGCGGAATCTATGGTCACTAAGCAAAGCATTATTTGGTGTAATGCAATAAATTATTTGTATTTGTATTTTAACTGAGCACAATTTCCACACTCAAGAGCTGCTGAGAATTTCTAGGAAGTTTATTGTCTTTACCTGTCTCTCTTCAAAGTCCCGCTGAAGGCCTCAATCACACCGAGATGGTACAGCTGTCGTACAATGGATAAAGCGCAAGATTTGCTAGCAGTCTGCTTGTTTGACGCGGTCTCACGGCCGGTCACATTGCGGCCCAATTGACGAACGAATATCGACATCTCACAGCAAAAACTCCTGTAATATTCAATTAAAATATTCGAGAGACGGTTTAAGCGGAAAAATAAATATTAGGCTAATGGAAAATAAAAAATGAATGATAAATGATAATTATTTTCTTTAAATAGGTTCATATTAAACACTTTTATATGTATTTTTTTAACTAGAAGGTGAGGTTGGTGTTTCAGTATGTCAGATACTCTGAGAAGAAACACCGATAGAAACTCAGAGGTCAGTCTCTTTTAAAGTCTAGACATTATATTGACTGGCCTGTTGGTCTAGTAGTTAGTGACCCTGACTGCTATGCCGGAGGTCGTGGGTTCGATTCCCACCCAGGACAAATGTTTGTGTGATGAGCACGATCATTTGTTCTGTGTCTGGGTGTAATTTATCTATAATATGTATGTATTTAGAAATATATAAGTATGTTTATCAGCTGTTTAGATCCCATAACACAAGCTCTCAAGCTTAACTTGGGACTAAATGGCGTTGTGTGAAAAGTTGTGGAATATTTATTATTTATTATTATATAAAGAACCATGCAGATTAATGTCTGAAATGGTCTTTTGAGGAAAGAATAACACTGATATTGATATGAGGGGACTAGATTGGTCTGTGCAAGCATTTGTCAGAAATCGTAAGCTCAACTTGTAACTAATCGCATTCTTTCAAGAGATAAGTGCCTAAGAGGAATGTTTTGTATTTCTGTATGTAACGAATAAACGTAAAACATATTAAATCGATTTGAAAAAATCTTTCACCGTTGAGAAGCTACACTATGCCCGGGTGTCATGAGCTACTTTTTATCCCTGTATTCCAACGGGAACTACGCCGGAGAAACTGCGTGACGTCCGTCAGTTATTTAAAACGTAGGTTATAGGATAATTATGATAAATATTTAATTTGAAATTGAAGTAAGTATGCTAGTTGACATCTAACAATATTTATTTATTTATTATTTATTTAATACTTTAAGCACACTAATGTACAGAGGCGGACTTAATGCCATAGGCATTTTCTACCAGTCAACCTAAAAAACCCAACCCAGCCTAGTCAATATTGTTGAATAACTGTCGATATTATTTAAAAATGCTGGAAGGTGAGAGTTTTTTATTGTTTACTTTTCATAATATAATGCAAGAAGATTCCTAGTACTTATAATATTTAAAACAAGCAAGAAATAAATATAAACTTACCTCATTGTTGACTAGAAGTCGCGCAATAGTTACATTCTGGAAGTGTAGCCAAGTACAGTCAGTTTTAAGAGCTCAAACACACCTGTATTGAGAACAAAATCCAAGACTATCATATTGATTCGAAAAATATTCCAACGTTTTGTTGGTAATTAACAACTTGAAACAACAGTTACAATAATTATCCAGTAGTATTTGTCTTATTCAGTAAACAAACTCTAAACGAAAGTCACCTTTAAAAAGTCTTGATATGTTTTAAGGCGTTTTCTATTGATGTCACTTTTAAACAGTCTTGATATTTTTTAAGGCCTTTTCTATTGTTACGCGTGTTTGAGCTCGCGTGGAGGCCAGATCAATGTACTGTGTGGCCAGGCCCGCATGCGTGCAGCGGACCGCTTACAGAGCTGATTTTTACTCTCGCACGCGTGTCGCCAGGAAGAAAACTCGTGTCAAAATGAATGTAAAGATAAACGTTTGACAGACACCACTAGCTGCTGAGGTTCGCCACACACGTGTGGATAGCACGCATCCGCGCGACCTAGCTGCGTTTCGCCGGCGTCCCGCATGCGTGTGGCGTACCTGGGTCTGACCGGCACGCGGGCGTAAAAACGCATGACAATAAAAAGGCCCCTATTGTAATTTATTTCATTAGATAATTGCAATTACTAACTATTGTTCACGACAAAAAATTCAGAGAATATATAACTTTTAATTCTCCATATTTTCGTTATGCATTTGTCTTGGATTCGTTCTGTGCGCTTAAAAAAAATCTTAGCTCTTGAAACAGACTCGTTCAGTAAAGAAGCCATCTTTGCCTATTACAATCGCAAAGGTGGCTTCCATTGTTGTTTACTAATGAATATGTTGCTGGCAAAGCTTATTATCATGTTTTGAGATGTGCTTACGAGGGCTATCAATTTCACAATTCTAGGCAAGTGTTCCACGCTCCATAAAACACTGATTAATTTAGGTACTTGATTGTATTGAAATAGGTACAATTAAATTGAAGTAGGTGCATGTATAGCCGTTAAAATCCGATTAAATTAGGTACGCTAAAAAGCAAAAATACGTATCCTATATTTTTAATTCATCTACTAAAATTTATTTATCCTATTGCCAAAAATTGCACAATTTCTGTAGCCCTGTAGGATTACACTCTTTAAGATGAGCTCGTTTTTCACGAACCTTGGATGGTGTAAAAAGTAGACCACATAATATGCCAGGTACAAAATATTATTGAGTCTCTGAAATCTATCTTGTAAAAACCAGAAAAAACACTATCGATCGCGCAATCAAGAGTGCGATCGACATCGCCTTATCTGTATCCAATCAAAACTAAATCACAAGTATTGCCAGCAGTGAAATAAAATTACTTGACAACACTTCCAGGTTCTTTAAATTAAATCAGTAGCCAATGATTTTTCATTTGGACAATATGAATAATCAGCGGCTTGTAGAAGCATAATTAGGTACAATTATACATGTCTACACGATAGAAAAATATGTGGCATAGCAAGACTTCGGTTTTAAGCTGGGTATTGACGGTCAGTTTTTCGCGTCAGTCTAGACGTAAAACTGTGGCGTCACTCCAAATGGTTTTAGGCCAACAGTATGTCCTAACTCACTGGCGTGACTCCGGCTCTTTAGTTTTCGATCGGTCGGGCTGTTAGGAGTTACTACCAATTTGTGTACAGAACTACAGACTACTCAGAGATAGAGTGAACTGACGCTATTGGAATGTCGATTACACACTCATGGGCAGTTTAGCGCGACGCGCTGGGTTGGATTATCGGAAAAATTCCGAGCGCGTCGTCAGTTAAAAACTTAAAACTCTGGAGAGATGATTCGACACTCACAATCAAATTTTGGAAGGACGTCAATTCAACTGACGCGAAAAACTGTCCGTCAATGCCCAGCTTTAGAGAGTTGCCTCGCCAGAGGCAACTGCATGTGCCTACACATGTATACATTTTCCTCCTATGTGCCAGTCTCTTTCTAAAACTAGGCCATGCTATATTAGTAGAGTACTACGCACCAGACCTTTCTGAAGAACCTCACCAATAAGGTCTATGTATGTCCTTCTAGGGCGTCCCCTCCCGGCGTTCCCACTTACATCTGCCTTGTAAATACCTTTCGTTAGTCGCCTTTCATCTATCCTTTCAACTTGACCAAACCATCTAAGCATACTCTTTTCAATTTTTGTTATTACTTACATCTTCTTTTAAACCACAACATTGCTTTATCACATCATTCCTCAATCTGTCATTCATTGTTACACCACAAGGAACGCATTTCTACAGCATTTATTCTACTTTCATGTCTCTTTTGCCACGCCCAACATTCACTTCCATACGTTAGTGTAGGCACCAGCACACCATTGTGAACAGCCAGTCGTGCCTTTTCGGACATCGACTGGCTGGTCACAACGCCATGTATGGCGCCATTCACTTTATTTCCTGCATTCACTCTCCTTTCCACATCCGCATCAATATTTCCATCCCTTGTAAACAGACTTCCCAAAAGTCATTCACTTGTTCTACACTCATATCGTTTATTTTCACATTGCACACACAACGACACTTTTTCGTCTCTTTCAAACACCATTACTTTCGTCTTATTCACATTTATATTCATCCCTTTCATCTTACATGCTTCATTCATCTCGGTCACCATGTCTTGCAACTGTTCCGCTGACGATGCAAGAAGAACTTGATCGTCTGCGTAGAGGAGGCATTTGACAGGCAACTCATTCATCCTCAATCCACACTCACTCTCTTTTAAATCTGTCAGACAACTATCCATGTATAAGTTGAACAGCCAAGGCGACGCTACACAGCCCTGTCTAACTCCCCTAGAGATGTTAAACCAGTCTGTGTATGCCCCGTTTATCCTGACACAGGCACTGGAATCCCTATACATATAAAGATTTCAGTGCCCATACCAAGCACCAGTCCACACACTATCGTAGGCCTTCTCCAAGTCCACGAAAGCACAGTAAACTTTCTTGTGCCTAGCCAGATATTTTTCGGCTATGCACCTCAAGGAGAAGATCTGATCCATACATCCCATTCCCTCTCTAAACCCTGCCTGCACGTCCCATAATTTCTCGTCTGTCAGTCTGATCACTCTTTTAATCAAAACCTTTGCATACAGTTTACCAACTACGCTTAAAAAGCTAATGCCTTAACCATACATTAAATAAAAAAAGTTTAGTCTAGCTGCATGCAAAGTCATTGATGCCTCAAATTGTAAACTTAAGAATCAATAGATACACAACCTTATTTTTAGTATACACAAAACCCAAAATTAGTCTGTTCAGAATGAATTGCAATTCTTTTTAGATCATAATTATTATATTTTGTCTTAAAACAAAACAAGTAAGACAGTTATCATCCAAATCAGCATTGCTCAAAAATCAAAAGCAATTTCCAACAAATTAAAAAAAAAACAAATCAGGCTGAGGATCAACACTCTTTTAACATCAAAATAGACATGAAAGCGCCAAAAACGCCCACTTTACATCACTTCCTAGTGTTTTTGCTGGGAAGAAGAACTGGCAGGGCAGACTCCCCAGCAAGTACTACTGTCTGACAGTTGACTATTATAACAGTTCAAAACCTGCAACTTAGATGCTGCAGATGACAAGACAACACAACAGGAATGTACGATATTGTGAATTTACAAGTAGGTAGATGAAGAGAAATATTTGACACAGGATTCAGTTTTTGTGTACACTTAAAATAATTTATATTGAATAAGGAGACAAGAATGGATGAAAAAAAACTAATAAAGGGAATAAATTAACGGATTTTATGTACAAACCTCGTATGATCCGGACCAACAGCCTTATATATGTAGTCCGTATTAATCTTGTTAAGCTGTAAGAATTGATGAAGCTTAGACTTGGCATTCTCCATCGTCCAGTTGCCATGAAGACTGGCATTGACATCCAAGTCCTCAGCTTCTTCAACATTCTTTTGCTGTTGCATGCGGTCCATATATGTGAAGTTTGAAGGCCTGTCACCTTGATTTTGACCGCCATATGCCTGGTAAGCTTCACCCATCATTTGGGGTCCCATACCATCCTAAAATAGATAGCAAAATTTATTGTTATGACAAAGTTGATTTTGCACATACTTATTACTCTCTCAGTGGGAACTAGATTATTTATTTTATTTTATTTTATTTATTTAAGGTTCGCCAACAGTTGTTACAGATGTATTACATAGTAACATACAAGTAATTGTGCTTTAAATCTCACTGCACAACCAATTACAGGCAAACACTACATGCAAAATGCTTTGTGTACATTTAATTTTAAGTTTAAAGACTAAAGACTAAAACTGATTATAATACTTAAATTCTAGATTATGATAATTTGTTAATTTATTTATACATAGAAACAATAGATAATATTAAACATAACATACTAGTACTAGTGACGTCTGACAAACGTCGATATTGAGTCTAGGTGGACGTCAACCAGGTCGCTGCGCTCGTTTATGAGCTTGCACATGCGGGGGACAGGCGAGTTAGCACCATTATTGTATCTATTTACATTTTTGTGCAACATATTGTTGTACCAGTAATCCCCGGAAGGGTTAGGCATTGGTGTACCTGAACAAGGCACACCCATATTTCCCCATTCGTTTTAGTTGTTGTTCCCAATATAAAAGGGGGCAAGTCTATTGCAATTAATTGAGATATCCATACCAATAATGTAAATGTTGAAGTAATTCTGTTTGTTTGTCAGCTTTTCACGTTAAACTCCCCTACAGATCATAATGAAATTTAGCATGGAGATAGATCAAAGACACACCAATACACTCTCTTTTGACTTAAAAAATAATGTTCAGAAAATCGCTTTCTTAGACTCTTTGATGACATGAACTTCATATTTGACAAGTATTAAGCTAAAACTAAAAAGGTAACATAAATTGATTCGGAGGAAAACAAACTTTGCAGAGGCAGCTAGTTTAATGTAAATTTTAAATAGCAGCTAGTTAAACAATACCAGACAATACCAATTCTTTGCTAACTTAACCTAGCATCCATGATGGTTTGAATAATTGTCATTGTTAGTGTAGCATACTATTATCCTGTATCATGTGTCATGTACTTAGCTATTTGTTTTTTTATAAGTGGCAATTTGTAATAATTGACCTTCTGCAAGATAAAATTATAACTATACTTACCCAAAAATAGCTGTAAATTTCGCTAATAAAATATAATACCAACCTGAAACACAGATCTTTGTTGTTGCTGCTGCGGTGACTCCAGCTGCTGCTGATCTCCGTTTCCATTTCCCTGATTTTCCTCTTCAGTCTTCACAGTCGATCTATTGTCTTCAGGCACCTCGGTTGCTGCAACCTGTCCAGCCCTAACTAGGTAGTTGAGAAAGTCCTTGGAGGCATTCATCTGGGCCTCTTTCTTCGTCGTAGAGTTTCCTGCGCCAACATAGGTGATAGTGTCGACGCGAACTTCGCATAGAAAACGCTGACGGTGACGCGGACCTGTAAAAAGGAAAGGTTGTATTTTAATAGATGATAAAATGCGCAGTGAAGAATAATTTAATGTTTATTGTGTCTTGTTAACAAGGCAAGAGTACAATGTTGAATAGATCATCAAGGGCTGCATAAAACTGCCGCAAGGGTGAAATGGTGAAACAATAGGTACAAAATTATTAATAATTTGCAAAAATATCTACTTTAACAACTGCAATACCAGCCAGAATATGCTTAGCATACTTAAATAGTCATGATTCTATAGTTAAGTTGTAAAATAACCAGTAATTTTCCATACCTGTGGCCCGAATATCAAACACCGGCGTGAGTCCCTTCTTGGCGCACCAAGAGTATAGGAAAGATTTCCCGTCCATTCTGGATTCTTCCAGATACACTCCTATGAAAACTAAGATGATTTGCAATGCTTAATCTTAATCCAACTTTGGTTCAATAATCACAGCCGACAACGCGAAGTCGCGAAACACCGCAATCAAAGGCTTTGACACTCATCACCAGTCTGACAGTTCATGCTTATAGTGATGCTCATTGTCTGTCAAGTGTCGACTATCGATATTTACGAAGACAATTTAACAAAATTGATTATAATCATATCAATCTGCAGCTCATCAATGAAGCGGTACTTCAAAAAACCAATAAATTGAAAACACAAGTTTCATGTTCTAAGTATTTTCAATTGGACTTCTGAACTAGAAAATGTGTGTGCATACAGGAGCTCGAAATACACGAGCTATCGTACGTTTCTAAACCGGTTTGATGTTCTTCGAAATAAATGGTTGTTTGATTAATTTTATTATTTCGAATATTTAATCATCCTTAATATTATATGCGAATTAAATTTTATAATTGAGTTACAGCACCACTTGCAGCGTCAGTTACGCGTCACCTAACGTTGAATAGCAAACAATTATTTACCTATCGCTCGTTATTGGTGGCCACTGTTGTGTAGATTTTCAATCAGTGAATTATGCCCGGAAAGTCAAATGTATTTCGATAAATAGGTTAAAAAAGAAGTGATTATTTTGTTTCTTAATACTCATCTGCGCAACTGTTGCCTACTTTACCTCCGAGGCTCCGAGCACTTAGTTTAATATGTTTCTTGTGTCAAGTAAGCCATAAATTATTACATATCAAAGCTCATATTGTATATTGACGTAACACTTCCAATCCAATCTTATGTGTTACGGGTAGAAACCTATGTCAAAGAAAAATGGACCGATTTGAAAATACAAAACTAATACCTATGGCAATAAGTTCTCCTTTGTACAGACGCCAGCATATCAAGTTACCCCAATGTGTCAACCAATAATTAACATCGGTGTGTGCGCCGTATATGGTGGCGGTTTATTGAACTCTTTATTTATACGAAAACCTTCAACATTGCTTAGAGACTAGGATACTAAGACTGATATTGACTAGACTGGATATAGATGTCAAAGCATTGATAATATTAATAAAATTTACTCTCTCTCTCTCTCTTGAAAGAAATGGTAAAAAAATAGGAAAGTTACAAAAAGATCAGTATTTTAAATGTTTACAAGTCATTTATTAATAAACATTTCTTTTACATACATTGTTTACCTTAGACTTACAAATAATTATTATCTAGCAGTAATGATAATTAAGTACAGAGGCCAGCATGTCAAGCTACCCGAATGTGCCAAATTACTTAAATAGATTTTCTACTTTATTACAAAGAACATAAGGTTCATGTTTAAATAGGACAATTTGACGGTTTGGGGTAGCTTGATATGCTGGCCTATGTCATGGAAAAGAAGTAAAATAGTTATCTAGTGACAGGCGTCACGACAATTTGTTTGAATATTTATTGAGTTACCGATTTTTGTTTACAGCAATGACAATTTTATTGGCCATTGCTGTAAACAAACATCGGTATCTCATACCTTATTAAAATAAAATCTTAAGTCCTTTCAAATAAAACCAATTTTGGCAACTTTTGCTTTTTAAAATTCTTCTGAAGACCGGGGTCAAACTTTACAACAAATCGAAGTCTAATATTAGCGTACGTTTCTATTATAGATCTCATCAAATGTAGTCTGTGATTGAGCATCGCAGGACTCTCAAACGAGTGGATCTCGAGGTCTTCAAAAATATTTAATCTCAAGAATACTTTTAATACTTTTGTTTTAATAAAATCAATACTGTGCATTGTAGATACGCCTTTACCATCATATTCGTTCATAAGTTTTCTGATGAATATTTCTGTAGCTTTACATACTTCAAAAACGCTTTTACTAGAAAAATATAAGCCATCCATATCTTTAATTGTAAATAATTTATGAAAATCTAATTTTCTATTGGAAACCAAGCTTGACACACATATTTCACAATTTATTTTCCTACTTAGAACACGAGATACATAACCAGAAATGTAGCCAATGATTTGATATGCTTCCACAGACATAGACGTTTCATTCAATAGCTCAATCAACAAGTCGCAATTTCGTCTGACTATGAAATCAGGTTCGAATTCCTTCACTAGAACTTCGTCCAACTGAAACTCTTCATTATCCACTTCCGCTAATAGGCAAGTGTTATTGACTGTTTTTACGGAAGAACAAGTGCGTATGCTAAAGTTATCCATTGGAGCACAGTTGCCAGAAAATGAGTCACGTAATTTTATATTTTCTAAAACTTTTTTATACGCTGCTTTAAATTGTTTAACATTAGGGTTGTTGTTGTGACCCCCATGTCTTCTAATGCAGCCAAAAAACCACTCGAGGTGATTTTGACTGAGCCTACTTGTTGATAAGTATTGAATTTGATTTGTCTTTACTAGTTTTTTAAATAAAAATTGTAGACTTTGAATGTTAATTAGAAATCCTATAAAACCAGTTTTATTAATGGTATCAACCAACCTCTTTTTTGTTATTTTTAAAATAATCCTGTTAGGGAGATTTCGACGCCTTATTTCTAGTCTTGTTTTTATGCATTGTTTTAAGGATAATATATAATTCTTAGCTAGTTCGAAAAAAGTTAAAATTATAGATACATTTTTAATATTTAGTGGCTGCTTAAAACAATGACCTCCGTACTCATTACTGCTCATAACATCAAATAAGTCATTTAAAATAAAAATAAATTTGACTGTGCCAGAAACATCCTCAAATACTTTTCCTGTAAGTAGGTCATTACAAAGTAATAACGTTTTAGCTACACTTCTACTTAATAATTGGGTCGCTAATCGAACTTTCATAATTTGGTTTCGGAAATGGATATGTTTATTTGTTAATTTATTGGTGAAATGTAACTGTTTATTTTTTTGTAGCCTGTTCAAAGACACCAAAAGAGACCATTTAATTTTGTCATTGAACAAGTCATAAAATATCTTCTTGCTTTCAAATGTGTTTCTCACTAATTTTAACATGTGACTAGGATCAAGAAATATCACAACCTTTTCTCGAGTAACTGGATGAGGAAAATCTATTTTTAAATTATCTGGATCCCTCAACAATTTACAACCTAATATTTCTGCAGTGTTAAAATTTATTGGGGCAGCATCAAAAGTCATACTTACTATTTTTATGCCTATTTCGTGGCATAAGCTTAAGCAATGCTTAATCAATGTAGCTTTGAATTCAGCTTTCAAACTATTTATCAAAAAATATCCTACTGGTATTTTCCACTTTTGATCTAGAGATACGACCATGAAAACCAGAGCTTGAGAAGCTATTTCGTTTTTTATGTCACCAAAACCTAAATTGACGAAACCTTCATTCTTTTTGATGTTCCACATTTCTTGTCGATTAATTGATATCTCATCAAAAACTAAAGAACAAATTAAATCCTTTCCCATTTTTAGTCTTTTTAATTTCAAAGCACGAAAAGACTCATTAGTAAAACCAGGCTGTGCATTTACACTAACATACCATCTGCGTAATATTTTTATATGTGGAAAAACTTCTTTGAAACATTTTCTGGCATAATTATACGCGGCAGGAGAATAATAGTGAAGTGTCAAACCAAATTTACGAAGAGACGGACCAAACTTACGATTTGATAATTTTGTGTCTTTAGTATTTCTATTAAGTCTTTCATAGAGGACTTGTGTTCCAACTACAGCTTTCAGAGAGTCAAGCGCATTTTCGTGGATTTCAAATTTTTTTTGTAAATGGTTAACAAAATCTTTTAAGTTTAAAATTTTACGTTTTGAGTTTTTTTTTTTTGGTCTGGTCTTTTTCTTGTTAACCTGACCCAGTTTTTGCTTGAATAATTTACGAACTTGTGCTTTCAATGCAATTATTTTTGGAGTGTCAAAGATAGACTCAGTGTCTGACACATCGACACTGATGGGCGACATGACTCTGGGGGCTTCGGGGTTTATTTCATAATCCTGAAAATATAAGTTTTAGAGTGAGTCTTGTGATTATAAGTCTCATGTGTAAAAACTTCGGGTCGGTCAGGCGGTCGGAACAATATTTCATTTTTATTTTAGTTCATCTCATTTTTATTGTGCCAAGCAGGGACTCTTGTGCACAACACAAACTAGTGTCCCTTGAGAACATTGAAAAAAAAATGAGTTAAATAAAGAAAATGGAATTCCTGGCACCTAGGCTCTCCATAAATTCAGGGGGCCTGAGAACGTACCTACTCTATGTACGTACACTTACGGTAAAGGTAGAATTACCTGACATTGAGGAATAGATAGACAGCTAAGTAAATTGAGTGGTGAGGACAAAGAAGCGTAGGTAGGTAGGTAGGTACCTAGTAAATGAAACGACTACCATCATTTTACTATCCCACTGCAGGACAAAGGCATCTGGCACGAGCATTGATCACCATGCTTGCTCAAGGCGGATTGGCTGGCAATAAAGACTTATATTGACTATATGTCTAGGTTTCTTCACAATATTTTACTTCATTCGTATCTATGACGTCTAAGAGAAACTTAGAAAGTACATGTTAATAATTGAAAGTCATTTTAGTAATGCCCGGATTTGGCGCCTTAACCACTGGACTATCACGACTATTCGTTTTAATAGAAATATTAAAAAAAGTACAACTCAACTCACTTCAAAGGTAATACATGGTACCGATCCTTTTCTTAATATTGCTCGACCAGTCTTTCCATAGGAGATATCCTCTTTTTTAAAATGTTTCGAGCATAATTTTGACGAATTAGTTGGAAGCCAAAATTCTTCTCTACGGTCCATTTGAACAAACCGTATCCAATTTTCACGTTCAACATACATTTCATTGGGAAATCTAAAAAAACAGAAGAAAGTGTTATTTACTGCAACATCATAGGTACTATTATCGACAGCAGTCGATAATAACAACACTCGTCAAAAACATGTGAAGTTCACAACTCTCAAGACTGTAGTAAAGTTAGCAACAGAACTATTTAACTGAGTAAATATAAAAAATAATTACGAAAATAAATTAAAGGTTTTTTTCGTTTTATCATATCGAGCTCTGCAATAACGTAATGCGCAACCCGGCATTTTTCAAGAATTATTATCTTTATTTGATTCAACACAGCGACTTCGCACTTGACAAGCAGGCGTAATCACTCGCCATAATGCCACAGACTATTAATGTCAACACAAGACCATCATAGACTACCGACCACTAGAGTCAAGACTCAAGAGTGGTCGACTTTTATCTTAGGTATATAGTCTAAGACTTTTATCCATTAGGACAAAAGTATCACATTACGATTTTATTCGCTATTTTCCAGTCAAAGTCGTACTTTACGACGTATGGGTGGATAGACAAAATTAGTTAAAAGATTACCTCCTAGAATAATAATACTACTACTCTTTTCTAGTATTGTATGACTTCAGTTTAAAAATGTATTTTGTACCTTTCAAAATCAGTAAACTAGTTAGGTTAGCTTGGATAGGTACTTCCAGCCCCCTAAATGGGTTCAGGGGCGACGGATGCGTGGATGTCCGCCGCCCTCCACGTACATGGACCTGAGGTAGCGACGCGTCGTGTTCACGCGCGCCCCTCTTAGACGTCGCGAGGGGAGTCTAACACCTCATTCCCCTCGCTGACTTGCAGACTTGGTGAGGCCCGCGGGGCCGGCGCCAGTTGGGGGTCACGGAAGTATCTTAATTCTGTTCCCGTGACCCCCGGCGCAGGTGTGTGAAGGAACACGGGGTGGTTTTTAGTCTGTGCGGCTTTTACAGCCTATTAAACTGCATCCTCCCATCGTAGAGCATACACCATACATTAAACACTTAACTAATGGAGTCCATTTCTCATTAAATTACTCAAACTATTACAACAATTGCAAAAACCATCCGAAAACTTCGTGACACTTGACCTTAGACTATATACCATAATAATATACGTGACACTTGACCTTAGAATATTATCTAAGCACTTGACAGTGACAGCACTTTGTTTGGCTAACATTCAAAAGTTAGCCATGCAAAAATACGGCACGCCGTAAGGGACAGAAGATACGATGCTTTGTCTCAATTTTCCTACGAACTTTGTATTAATGCGTCTCACTTCCACACTTCACACTGTAAATTGGGCTACGTCTAGAAGTTTACAGTCTAAGCTTATGGGGATGTGAGTTCATGTGAGTGATGAGGAGTGATGTGACAGAGTAGCCCGCGAAATTCAAATGCCCTTGTGTTTTTTGCAAAATGCGGTTCAGTGTCAGGCTGAACGTTGAACAAAATAATTATGATTTGCGACCGCAATACGTATTAAGATAACCCTCCAATTTCATGTAAAAGTCATTTAAATTGACTTGGAGATTTGTGTTGGTGATTATTATTATAGATAAGCCAAATTTGTTACAGTCGGTCATGAATTATATTTTAATCCACATGCAACCTGTCACTAACGATAAATTGCGAAAAAAAACATTATAAGTAACTTAATTTCGCAGGCTTTAGTTAGCCTAAATATATAATTAAGGAACATTTTTTTTAACTTTACTGTTTTAAAAAATAGATACATACACTGACTCAAATGAGTGATCCAATATTTCACAATGAAGTTTAATAATGGTCAACGAATCCATTTCCAGACAAAAAAAGGCAGATTTTCAACAAAAGCAAACAAGGTTCTATTTAATAAAACTCATAATCCAGTCCAGTGTCAACAAGCTTCCATAATCATCCATGATGAGATGAACCGAGGATTTCTACGGTGAAAAAATCGTGTGTGGCTTAACAGTTGCCACTTATTTTAAAATGTTGAAATCTCTATGCCTGTGGAGAATGTTACAGAAGTTTTAAAACAGTGACCGTCAAGATGGAGGGACCAACATTTTGTTAAAATAATTCTGCAAATATAGAGGTAGGATTTTTTTTAGCAAAGGTAGCAAATAGTAGATTTATGGTATTAAATTCGTATATATGTATCAGACATCCGAGACTTGGTTCCTCCATCTTGACGGTCACCTAAAACAATCTCCACTTTCATCTCAAATCAAGCTACTGTTCTATACTGTTTAGTGCATTAAAATCAAAGAACACGATGAAAAGTTTATAAATCTTTTTTATTAAACACACATACATCACTCGTTCACATAATGATTGACGTTACATTTGAACCATTTTCAACATCAGCTAATATCGTAGAAGTAACTAAATTATAATGTGAATAAATACTTTCATTCCATTTTTTTTTTAAATTATGATTTCATTTACAAAATAGTTCAAGTGTAACTGACTTAACAATAAAATTAATTAATAATAACAAATTTCAATTATGCGTGGTTTTACAATCATGAAAAAGAAATTGTATTACAAGCATTTCAAGTTTTTATTGACATGACGTGTATGCCTTTTAAAGCTTAATTTTGAACACAATAAAGACGAAAAATAAAAGATTATTTTCCTCTTACAAGTGTTCAAAATCATACTTCTACTCAAAACTAGTGTTTAGCATTTTTGTTTGTGATGGAAGTAATTTTATTGTTTATGTATAGAAGCTTAGAATTAAATGAAAAGGGATGAAAACTAAAGTGGTCAGTATCAGGGTCGAATCGATAAAGAATGAGACCATGTCGCAACACTAATTGATACTTTGGCGCAAATTTAACAATACAATGTTTTGTAACTTAATTAATTATGTTTAGGTTGTGAATTCTTCTTTATGTAGTGAGCAAGAAATAAAAAATGTAAAAGATTAAAGATAAAAATCTTTTACATTTTTTATTTATTTTTCATACAAGAAATAAAAAATGTATCTTTTATAATATTAATAATAAAATAGTGACTATACATATGTATAATGTTTATGTACTTACTTAATGTTTACATAACGACTATTTTTTCTAATGACCGTTTTCACATCTTAAATTTTAATGAAATGCCTAAATACACAATATCTGGGGCTCGAGTCTGCTATTACAATCGTGTCTCAATGACCGGTCATTAAGATAAGATAAGATAAGATAAGATTTATTTATTTGCATAGAATGTAGGTAATGAATACATTAGGTGTTACAAATATTTTAGATCCTTATACATTCTGCCTCATGGCATGCAAAATTTTATTAGCTTTAAATACTTACATATTAATTTTATTATTAACTTATTACAGTTTTCTTAAACAATATACTATTAATTATTCTTATTATTTAATTTATCTAGAGGTACTTAATTGTTGAATATATGACCATAGTTATTAAAAAGACTTGTCATTTAAGAAATCTGATACAGAGTAATAGCATTTATTTACAAGTAATATTTTCAAGTACTTTTTAAATATTATTAGAGGTTGCTCTTTAATATTTTTTGGTATATGGTTATAGATACGAGGAGCCATACACATAACACTTTTCCTCAATAGAGCAGTTTTATATTTACCAATGCATAACTTGTCTTCGTATTGGGTTCTTAAACTTGTAGTCCTATTTCTAGTATTTTTCAAAGTCGGGAATAAGTGATAATTTGTTTTAACAAAAATGGCTGTTTCCAATATATATAGGCAAGTAAAAGTTAGCAAATTATTTTTTTTAAATACAGGTATACAGCTGTCGGTCACTTTAAGATCAAAAATACATCTAATACAGCGTTTTTGCGCCTTAAGAATATTTTCTCTTTCACTGCAGTTGCCCCAGAATATTATACCAAACCTCAATACAGAAACAACTAGACTGTGATATGCTATCAATACTGTCTGTAAATTTACTTTTTTTGATAAATTATATAATGCGTATGCAGCTGAACTTAGTTTTTTGCATACGTCATCTGCTTGAGTTTTCCAAGTCAGTTGGCTATCAATTGATATTCCTAGAAATTTAGTAACATTTACCTTATCTATTGTTTGTCCATTATAATTTATATTCATATTTGTGTCTGGTATTCTTTGATAGAAATGCATTACTTTTGTTTTGTCTAAATTTATAATTAAATTATTTTTATCCAGCCAATTCACGAATTTATCAAGCGTACTATTGATATTAGCTTCATAACTATCTTTATCGTCACATTTAATTATTAAAGTGCTGTCATCAGCAAAAAGGACCATTGGGTTTGGTATTTGGCTTGGTAAATCGTTTACATACAGTAAAAATAATAAGGGGCCGAGGACGCTGCCCTGTGGGACACCGAATTTAATATTTCTGCTGGAGGAAGTGTACTTTTCTTCTCTTTTGGTTTTTATGCAAACTCGAGAAATTTCCGTAAATTGCTTTCGTCCTTTTAGATAAGTTGTAATAAGATTATGCACATTTCCCCGTATACCGTATGTATGAATTTTATTTAATAGGATATCATGATTTACGTAATCAAAAGCTTTTGATAGATCCGTGAATAAGGCACATATAGGTATTTTTTCATCAACACTTGGCATTATGATATTCAAAAAGTCGAAAATAGCCATATTAATGTTAGTGTTTTTTCTAAAACCTTTCTGCTCGTTGCACAAGATATTAAATTTAGTCAAAAAGGCGTAGATTGAATTATAAATTATCTTTTCTATTATTTTGGAAAAGATTGAAATTAACGAAATTGGTCTATAGTTTGTGATTTCATCTCTGGCGTTCTTTTTATAAAGAGGCTTTACCTTAACGATTTTAAGTTGTTCTGGAAATTTGCCAGATGATATGCAAGCATTAATTATATGAGCTAGAGGTGCGGCTATATAACTATCGACATATTTGATTGCCTTTGTAGAGACACCATCATAGCCAAAGCTTTTTTTGTCTTTCAAAGATTTAATTATGCGCATGATGTCTTGAGGAATTACTGGAGGTATAAAAATAGAGTGTGAATTTTCCTTCACAACATTATGAAACTCACCTTGTGATACTGTAGCAACTTGATCAACGAAAAAATTATTAAAGGATTCTGCTAAGACATAAGGATCAGTTAAAATTGTATTATTATGTCTTATTTGAGAGATAGGTTCACTTATACTTTTATTATTATTTATTATTTGCCAGACTGTTTTAGGTTTATTTTTAGATTGGTTAATTAAGTAATTATTTTGCGATTTTTGAGTCAATTTTATGATTTTCTTAAATGTACGCGAATAATTAATGTATAATATCTTATTTTCTTTTGTCGGTTTTAGCCTCTGTTGCCAAAGTAGATGCCGTTGTTTTCGGCTACAAATACGTATGCCACGTGATATCCAAGTGATCTTTTTTTGAGATTTTATTGTGACTTTTTTAAAAGGAAAACATAGATTGTGTAATAATTGAAAAATATCCATGAAATTATTATACGATTCCTCAGGATCTTCTACGTTGTACACGTCATAAAATAATATTTTTTTGAGATGATTTTTAAAAGTTTCAAGATTTTTCTTAGAAATATCTCTTTGCATAGTGTGCCAAGATTTTATTAAGCAAATTTTGTTAGTCTTTACATTTATAACTTGAGCAGTATGATCTGACAATCCAAAATCCTTTATTTCATATTGACAACATTGTTTAAAATTGTGAGCAAAATTATCAAGACAGGTATTGCTAGCAAGTCTAGTTGGTTCATTAATTTGTAACTTCAAATTGTAGCTTAAGAGAAAGTATTCAAATTCCAAAGTATGTCTATTATTTTTTAAAATATCGATATTGAAATCCCCACATATAATTAGTTTTTTATTTTTAATACATATTTTTTTAAATATACAATCTTAAATTTCATAAAATTTATTTATATTTGTAAACTGGGGGGGTCTATACACACAAATTATTATCAACTTTTGTTGCGTAAGTTCAATAGCGCAACACTCAATTATTCCCGCTATAGAGAAATTCATAATTTCCGGTAATTCTTTAAATTCGTAACCGTTTTTGACCAAAATACAGGAACCACCTCGTTTTATATTACTCCTTGCATAACTCGCTGCAAGTCTAAAATTCGGCAAATAAAGTAACTTTTCCTGACCGGACATTATGAAGTGCTCAGTTATGCATATAACATCTATCAATATTTTTTCGCTTGACAGCTCCTGAATATACATAGTTAAAAGATCTGACTTGTTTAAAAGTCCAGCAATATTTTGATGAATAATACTTAAATTATTAGAGAAAAAACTGGTTAGAATTTAGATTAATTACATTGTCGTGCATTGTGACAACTTTATTGTTGTCAACAAGTAGCAATAGGTTATCAAACACGTTTTTCATTCCTAGGTTATTCAGTTTTCTATCATACTTAGAAAACATAGTAAAATCGTATAAAAGATCTAAATTGGAGTCTAACACCATGGCGTAATTATGACACTGCAAATCCAAATCAAGTAAGCTGTTAAAGGTTTCGATGCGCCAGTTAAACATTGTCGAATAATTACTTAATTTAAAAGTTGGTACGCACAATATTACATTTGTATGTTGAATCTTTTGCAATTCATTTCTAAGTGCTACTACAATCTCAACATAATTTTCTGTTCTTTTGAAGTCTTCTTCTCCTATTAAAACTATACAATAGTCGTCCATTGAAAAATCTTTAACTTTTTGATTCAAATTCCGAACAAGCTGTATAGTTCCAGACTTTGGTGTCACATAATGACATACTTGCGAATTTTGGAACGTTTCCTCGGCAATAGATAAAACATCATTATTATTATTAGAGCTAATGATGCAAATTTTGTTTTTTCGGATATTGATGTCTCTTATTTCTGTTTTTTCTTTTTGGACCGATGCATTTTGAGACGGTCCTGCACTCTCACATATTGGAGTTGTTTTTTGTTTTGAAGGCGTCGATGTAGACCGAATTTGTTCGGCTGTTTGGTTGTTTATTTGTTGACTTATTTGTTTAGAAGACTTGTTCTTATGAGAGCAACTACGCGGAGTTGACGGTCGCAAATTCTTTCTGGGAGTAATCTCGTTTGTAAGTTTAAATGTTGCTTTTTTAAGGACATCGTTTTTGGATGTCACTTCACTCAACCTTTTTTTCAGATCGCCGTTTTCTAAAGATAGATTATTAATTTCTTCGTGCGCAGAATTTAGTTTTGAGGTGAGATCTTCTATTTGTAATTTAAGTTGTTGTATTAGTAAAGTATTGTCGTCAGCTGATATATTCGGTAAACTACTGGTGCTGCCATCTATTGTTGTACTATTTGCATTCGCTCCATCAAACGATATTTGTGTTGTGGAGTGTCTTCGTTGTTTTCTAAACGTTATGTTCTCGAAGAAATTCATTTTAAGTCATATATCAGTATTAGAAAGAACTTAAAAATGGAAAAATAATTGTTCTTACTGGGTCTCGAACACGACTCAGAGTGTGTGTTCAATGCTCTAACCCAACACGCAATCCGTTCGACCACGCAGACATTAACTTCTGGGTCAAAATTACTGTTCTTTAAGCGAATAGTTGCAACGCTTTCCGTTATTTATAATTTTAAATTGACGGTTGATTAAAATCGTTTTTATATTTTTGTTTTTTTTTATTAAAGTTAGTTTTAAACACTGAATTAGTTTATTATTGTTGTTGATATAGTTAAATTTCCACTGAATGTTGAATAATTGTCACTAGTTCACTATAATAAACACAGTTTCGCCCTTTTTTAATCAGCACTGAGCACTAGAACTTTTTTAAAACGTGAGAATTGTCACTAGATAACAATGTCACTTATTTATTATAGACCACTTTCACTAAATTGACTATCAGATAATGTCAATTACTGTTATGAATATTTTTAAAGAATTAAATACGACGGAGCTATTGTGTTGTTTGACAGGTGTCAGTTGACGTTGATGTCGTCAGGTGTCATTGATCGAATATTTGTCAACTTTGACAGTTTTTGTATGGGAAATGTGTCATAAGTTTGACGTTATACGTCAAAAATCGATCATTGACCAGTCAATGAGAAACGATTGCAGACTCGACCCCCTGCACTGTTAAGTAGTACGATGACAGTCCGTCATTATTGTATTATATTTAGATGTAAAGGTCTTTATTGAATTTTCAATGCATAAAAGCTTATAAAATTCACTGTTGGATCTAGGCATTCATTAATTTTCTGTTGTAAGTAAAAACGGGCATAAATGTTAGACTGCATTAAAAATACACATTACAGGCTAATACAAACAAATAAAAATTATTAATAACAAGGATGCCAAAAACATTTCTCTAACTTTGAGGGTAATATAATTTTACTGTTGATATAAAATCTTTGTAAATACAGTTTGTTTCCCGTAACTAAAGCCTTAATATAGTTCATATAAATACATTTAAAATGCAGTCAAACTTCACGATTTTATTACAATATAATAAGGTAATATAATAAATGGGGAGTTAATGACTATTTACCTTTTATTTTAATAAACAAGTGACCACAAACAACCAAAGAGAAAAGAAAGTTGTCATGAGATTTCAAAAATATTTTTTACAGATGTACATTCTAAAAGTTAGCAACGTCGCAAATCACTGTCAAATAACTTGCTGATCAATATTTGAATAATTAATAAAGTACTTATTTAAAATAGCTACAAAATCATTATGGTGTAAAAAAAGTTTAAGACAATCTAACTGTTACCATGTTGTAGTGATAAATCAAAAACTTAGAGGCAGCTAAGTATTAGAAGACAACTATTTGCAACATCGCCAAATTTTAGAACTTATAGCCTTACAAATATATACAAAATATAAATTTTATAATCGCAAATGCCGTATAGCGTCTTTTGGTTGACATAAACTTAATAAAATCATTTGGTAATGCTTCAAATGGGTCATGTAGAAAGGCTTTATTAGATTAGCGAAGGCTGTGTTGCATCTCTATTCCGCGCGCAGGCTATATATTGCGTTATATCTTTCTTTTGACTGAAAGATGAGTGCTATTTAAAATCATTGATACACAATGGTAATGCCATTTTGACAGTTGAATATTCATTGCATACTTTATGTCGTAGCAGAATGATACTGAATATTTATTTGGCGTGGAAAATCAAATCATATTATTTTCATTTCGATTTGAAAACATTATCACATCTGCCTGCTTAATTCAAATGTAAGTTACTACTTCGAGATTTCGCTTTACCTTTTACATCAGATAATTTTCAAATAGGAAATAATTTAAATTTATTTTCTAAATTATCTTTATGGATAGACCAATCTAACACAGAATATAGGTAACAATATAAATACATAAAATATGACAATTTATTCTGAGTAATAATATTGTTAAAAATTAGTCTTTTACATCTCATAATAATTATTGGTCTTGGCATAATTTGTTTTAAGTATTCGAAAATCAATAAATTATTGTACACAATCATATTTCTCTTTTTATAAATAAGTAATTTCACGCTGATTATTTAAACGAAGACACTTGAGAGCCAATTGAAATTCCGACTCTCTCAAACAGTGCCATCGCAAAATAATACAACCTGTACAAAACTGTAGACATTCCTAAAACCCGAAATGAAAAAACAAAAAATTTAACGACTAATCGCAGAAAGAACTGTCAAAGAAAAGGAATGTCTTTTGAACCATCAATGATTGTATGTTCTGAATTTTTTTTCCAGGGTTATTCAGATCATTAGTACAGCCTTTTCCTGGTCTGTTCCTGGCGTTTCTGGTAGTACATAATGCCTAGAATAACTAGAACTATGATAACGATGGCTATAGCCATCATGTAGAGGAAAGTCTTGACTCCTGACATGGCGGGCTTGGTGTCATCGATCCTCTCGCGAGGAGCTTCAAATGACGCCGCTGATGGAACAATCTGGGAGCGATCATCGTCTTTGTTTTGCTGAAAGGAAACCAAAAAAGTATTTATAGAATAGAACACTCTTTAAGTACACCATAAAAACTTACTAATTATAACTTTAACCTTTCAATCGTAATAGAAAGACATTGACAACGCGGACAACGGTGTCCACTTTGGGTTGAATGTATTAGGGGTTCCATAGGGTGTTACAATGGGCGGCCTTATCGCTAAAAGCGATCTATTTATTTGGTAAGCTTTATAATTTTTTTGACGATTAATACTGGTGTTATTTTAATCTATTTTCATATTTTTCTCTCTTAGATAATATAATGAGTAAAGTACGGGAATATACAAGAGTTTAGTTGTTTTTGTTTATTATTGCGGACCTGCATCTACCATGTTCATGTGTGTGTTTGAAGTATTAAATAAATAATTAAGAAGTTTTCAATTTAAGTAAACCTGTTTTCATCCTGACTTCAGTTGACATTTCAAACGCATCGACCAACAACATGGCGAGATTTAAAGGAAAAACCTAATTTAATATAATTATCTAACTTAGTTCTTGTCTGCGTCTGTCTTTTCATATACTGAAAGTAAGAGAGATGTCAGTTTTCTCACTTCTCTCATTTTAGTTTAGTTTTAGAATTAGGGAATTGGCATCACTGTCACCGTATAAAAGCACCAACGATACAGGCGACATTCTTAGTGTACTCTTAAATAAAAACAACTTACAGCTTCCAGCAGATCAAGCTCGAACATCTTGATGGCGATGATGTCATGGTTGTCGCTGAGGTCGCCCGTGGTCGCCGACGCACCGAAGAAATAACCCGTTGGAAGTAGTACATTCTCCACCTTGAGGCATTCCTTCCACGCATTCTTGCCTTCTAGGTCGGTTGACACTGGGGAGAGAAGATAGTTAAATGAAACTTACGTAGTTTTTAAAATATGCCTTTCTATGGCGCAAGCGCAAGTAAATCACGCGGATGATGAAAGTACTTAGATGCGTTTCAAATAAGAATAGGAACGTCAATGACCTCTATCTGTCAAATGTCGCTTGAAAAGTACGGCCTGCAACGAAACCTTAATCGCGTATCAACTTTTTTGTTTTTTTTTTTTGTGTTTTACTGAGTCGCAGTTATTCAAAATGAAAAAACTTAAAATAATTTAGCCTTGTGGATTGCTTACGTTTTATTTATTAATTCTGTTTGTTACATGGTTGTTTGTTGTTGACATTTGTTTTTGTTTTCATCTCCCTGACTGCTCGAAAATGTGTGAACGAGGCGCTGTTTTGCATGGGAGGGCTCGAGAGATTATCTACAATGTAGACAAATACTTTGAGAGTACAATTTAGAAAATTATTCGTTCATAATTCGTAAATAAATTTAATAACCCTTGTTTTGCTGATCTAACCCAATTTTCTCGAATTGAGAGCTATGACGTCACAACATGGCGCAAAGTCGTTCCTATTCTCATTTGAAACGCATTATACAGGGTGTCTCATTCAAATCGGTCAGTATGGGAAAGTCTGAAACTATAAGACATACGAAGATCTGTTCTGAGGAACCATGTCATCGATTTCAATAACAAGAAAAACTGCATTCATACATTTTAAAAAACATCTCCGTTCGGGAATCGAACCCGGTTATTTTGAAAAAAAAAACCTAAACTATTTCTATTTAGATATCGATTGTGTAGGTCTTAAGCAGTAAATGTCTGTATGAAACATGATGTCTAAAATGAATAAAATGCATTGTTTCCACATACTTTAATTTATTTTAGTAGGTGCTCGAAGTGACCACCGCCTTTTTCAATACCGCCTCTGGACTATTTCTTGAGATCAGATCAGAACAGATCTTCGTATGTCTTATAGTTTCAGACTTTCCCATACTGACCGATTTGAATGAGACACCCTGTATAGAGGTATGAGGAAGAGAAGGGTAAGTTCCTAATCCCTTATTGAATAACTCGGATCCTCCGACCACACGGGTGTTGTCTGGTGGGCTACTACTGCCCGACGGTTAATGCCGCTTACTGTAGAAGGAATCCTAATTTGTGTGCCTTCACCAAAAACCAATAATAAACAGTGATACCCGAGTGGTGTGACTAGCGGATTGCCAAATCATAGGTCTCGAGTTCGAACCCAAAGCACACACGTCTGAGTTTTCGGATACATGAATCTGAGAAGTAAGACGTGTGTCACTGCGTATTGTACAATGTGATAAGTGTTCGTTCAAAAAACAGTAGATAAAGGAAAACATCGTGAGGAAACAGGCATGAGATATTTCTCGAGATGCCAAGTCAGAGACCCTTGGGCGGCATTAAAACTCTGTAAACCAGGTTATTCACTAACCACACGATAAGAAGAAGACCAAATAACATGGTTGGAGGTATGAGGAACAGGGTGTAAAGTTCCTCATCCAACATTGAAAAGGAAGGATCCTCCGACCAGACGGGTGTTGTGTCTGGTGGGCTAATTACTGCCCGACGGTTGTAGTCGGGAACTTTATTACAAACTAGTGCTTGACTGCAATCCCACCTGATGGTAAGCAGTGATGCAATCAGTGATGGTGAAGCGCACTAGTAACTAGCGAACTTGTATACGTTCTAATTGCGCGGATAACTCCGATACCGCGATGTAGGATATTGGTCATTAGTTCGTATGTGGCGAGATAGATGTCGCTACAGTTACGTACCAGTAAGCGTGTCGTCCATATAAGTGATGGACACGTGCGTGTCGTGATTGTAGTTGCGGAACTTGGCCTCGCAGCCCGCCATCTGCGTGTGAGTGCCGTCTCTGTCGTGGTCGTAGTGCAGCGACCCGTTGTTTATCATCGCTGATATGTACGGGTGCTGATGCTGTAACATGACATTTGAAATGTGCTCATCAAGCCTACACGACATAATAGAGGGCGCCATATTCAATTCAATGTGACGTCACATAGGCTCCACTAGCGGACGAGCAAGGCGCTTCCAACGACACCTCATTTTTCAAAGTATCTAAGTTGTTTCATTAAAGAAGTGACTAATTTACTTTTTAAGGAAAAACCAAAGAGTTAAAGATAAGAGTGATGATTTCTTTCATGGTTATTTACAAGTAAAAGTCACATCAGAAACGAGAGTAGGACAAAAAATCGACGAAATCTTTTTAAACTGATTCAGAAACATGTACGCAGACACACAGCGCGTGTACAGCGCTATTCAGTAACGATCACCCAGTGAAAATGTAGTCGAAGTGAAGGCAAATTGAGCTGTGATTCCATACCTTATAGGCATTGATAGTTCACTTCACTTAATTTTTCTCATAAGGTGACTTTTACTGAATCAAACGGTTTCCTTACAACCAGTTATACATTTCTGTAAATAGGTTCATACAAACACTTTTACATGTCATTTTTAACTAGAATGTGAGGTCGGTGTTTCACTATCTGACTTCTCTGAGAAGAAACACCGAAAGAAACTCAGAGGCTACTGTCCCTTTTAAAGTCCAGACATTATCTTGGTCAGATCATGTTAGAACAATTCAGATTAGTGTATTAATAGAATAATAAAACAACTTACATTATGAGCACCATTGTGGTTGCTGTATGTATCAACAATGATCCCGAGACCTTGGAAGTAGTCCTTGCTGCCGAACACAGGTCCGGTCTGCATGCGGTCCCTGACGTACCATATCGCGAAACCGTCTCCGAACAGGTCCTTGCCGCGACCGTGGACCTTGAACTGGACCTGCAGTTCCCAGTTGCGGGTCACACATGGCTGGAATCAAGAGAAAACTGCGTTAGGAATCACGTTCATAATTAGTAAAGACTAAACGGACTAACCTGGGGCTCGAGTCTGCTATTAGCCATTGATCGAATATTTGACAACTTTGACAGTTTGTCATAAGTTTAACTTTATACGTCAAAAATCGATCATTGACCGGTCATTGAGACACGATTGCAATAGCAGACTCGACCCCCTGCACGCGTAGCATGATCACCGAAGAAACGGTCTTTGTCGTGTCTCGGAAGAAAAGAAATTAAGTGTTCATGCTACGCAGGCAGGTGTATTGAAAGAAATTTGACAGATTGAGGTTCCTGTCTATATAATCTGTCACTTTGCCGATTCGTCTGTAGACAAAGGCCGTTTCTTCGGTGTTCAATGTGTTCATGCTACGCATGCTGATGTTAAGAGTTTTAATGCCGCCCATGGGTCTCTGACTTGGCATCACATGCCCTCGAGAAATATCTCTTAGGCATAAAAAATAGTATAGTATACTAAAAGGACTAAACACATAGTCTGTGGTAGGTTTAATGCAGAAGTCTAGACTGTAATTCCCTTTCCTATTTTATAATACCCACATTATTATGTTTTTTGTTTTATAAAAAGTAAAGTTTTTTGTTTATTTGTAGGGTCTTCTAACTCAAAAACTGCTAAACCGATTTCAAAAAGTCTTCCACTATTTAAACACAGGATATCTATATCATATACATTACTGGTGATATTTTTCGGGAAAGTCAGGGGATACTAGCAACGAACGTAAAACAATTATAATACATCACTCTCTATGATTTATATTATTTATAATCTCAACTACCAGTTCGATAGACAAAACATTACAACAAATGAGTCACATTGTTTCAGATCTGTTGATCTGTAAATATTGTAATTGTGATCTATTGTTGATCTGCAATAATCTGCATACTGATATGGAAGAGTCCAGCCAGTGGCGTAGCTAATCTTAAAGGGCCCCAGATCGAAATAAGTTCGAGGTTAATTTAAGCGGATTCTAAAAGGAAGGTTATGTTTTTTTTTACAACACAGATCTATTAATTGATACGTTAAGGCTTACTGTATTAATTAATAGATTTATGTGGTAATTAACATGGACCCAAATTATGGCTTTGGGGCTTAGCCATAATTTCAGGTCCCTGTTTAATAAAATATTGCGCGCGTACGGAGGAGTGTGAGATTTGGCATACTTTAAAGGTAATAAAGAGTAGAAATGCATAAAAGAAACGACCACTAAGCGACTAATGAGAATAAATCATCACCTTAGTTTAAAAAAGCCGCCTTTATGGGCTTTGGTCATAGCTCTACAAAAACAATAATAAAGGACCGAGAAAGAATGCAGTAAACGTCCGAATTTCGATCACTAGGCGACGACTAGTAAAGATAACTACGTCCACAGTTCCATACGTTTGGGGGCCCTGGAACCTGTGGGGCCCCGTAGCATTGATACGGCACAACCCTGGATACGATACAACCCTGGTTGCGTCGTTAGAAACAGAATTTAGGTAAATAAATAAACAACATTGCCACAACACGAGTAATGTTTTGGCGATCAAATTGTATGTTGTTGCCAAACGAATAGTTATGATTGAACTAAGACTTCGTGTGAAATTGTTATTTTACGGTTTCGCGGTATAGGTCTCCTTCTACTGTTCTGAATTCTAATTATCTAGCTGTGAGATAGTCAGCAAAGAGGATCTGAGTGCTGGTGGTGTGACGTGCAAATTACATTATTCTAAGAAGCTATTGCCAGTCGTGTGTAGGGCTACTAGGTGTCCGGAAAAGTCTGGCCTGTCGGCTTTTGGACTAAGTTAGTAGTATTTAATCGTATATGCAAGCATTTTTTTAAAACTTATATTACATATTTTATTATCCTGAACGTATCTTTTTTCAAACAAAAAAATAATTATTAAAGAATTATTAATTATTGTTCTCGCAATCCAAAATTACCACCGAAAACTTCTATGTATTAATTAGTAACCCAATTCCCCGAGAGATGGCGCTGTAGGTACTTATTACATTGGGTCGGGTATTATCGAATTGTTCGGTTGGTCTCTCCTTGGCATTGGCGGTATCTTATAACTACATAAAACTTCTATCAGGAACATGCTAAGGTAGGGTAGACCGGGGACAATTAAAACAGGTCATGATTGCAACAACTTCAATTTCTCGTAAACTATGGTACCTACGCGTGTGATGCGTCGTTCGTTGCGTCTTCGCCCATGTTCGGTTTTTTGTTGAGCACGGCTCGAGCGAGCGAGTGACACAGTCGTGCACAGGACGCTTCGAAGAATTTTGCGTCAAAAAGTAAGTATTTCATATCTTTAACTTTTGTGGTTCACCCATTCAAATCTTGATTTTTGGCAGTCTTCCTTATTTTGAAGTATTGTTTATCTATTTAAGATTGTTTTTATTACTGTTAATTAATGTTTAAGTTACTAGATATCAAAATATTGAGTATTGAAATAGAGAATGTGACATGGGTACGTTTGAAACGACCTATCTGTGGACGTTTGAAACGTTTCAAACGTCCCCGTATATTCCGCGTTTTTATCCGACTGCACAGAAAAAGGTTGTGTTTTCTAAAGTGTCAATAACTAGATAATAAAAATTAAAAATTACCAACTTTTAAAAAATACGGTACCTATTACGATGAAAAAAATAATTACCATATAAACCACAAAAGTGGTTTGGTTATTTTTTGTTTGCTTATCAGATAAAATCACATTTGATAGGCAACCCAATTATTCTGACGACCCTAAAATTGAGCCCACGACATTAAGTTTGATCTATTTTTTTCATTTTTTTTTTCTAGAGATGCTCAGAAAACGAAAACACGTTACAGACAGAAGTTCCTAGAACATAATATTTGCGTATCAGCAAGCATATTAGTTTTTTAAACATAAGTACCTATGTTTGACTAGTTTTAGGGTATTAATTCCCAAAAAACTATTTTAAGTGTTAAATGCTTAATATTAGCTACATAAGTTGATTGATCTCCTCTGAAATTTAATTTCACAAGAAGACAAACCTATACGGGTCAATATACGATTGTTATGATTGAAACATTGATAAGCTTGAAACATTGTCATGATTGGAACAATGTTAAGATTGAAACAAGCTGTTTTGTATGAGACTGGATTACCTTTTTTTCTCCGCCATGTAAGTGCTATTATAGCATAATAGGATATTAAGTCTTGTAAACAATGTGAAATAGTATACAATAGTACGAATAAGAGCACTCAAATGATTTAAATATGAGATATTTTGAGATGTTTATATTGAAGATGTTTTTGCATTTATAAATTTTGAAATATGAATGTTACGATGACGGTCTTGTTACGATCTCAATAAATAATTTAGTCCTATGCTATCTTATTAAGATTGATTAAAAAGCTCCATTAGTTCCTAAAATATTTTCAGTGTTTCAATTACCCCTACATACTGTTTCAACCGTCCTTGGGGTGGGGTCAATAGAACCACTGCGCCCGGTCTCCTTTAATGGCTGATTGTTGGTTAACTATTTGAAATAGAGATATAGATCATGTTTAATTTAGGAACTAGATAACGACCCCTTCAACGATAAAAATATGAGGGATGTAGGTACCATAGAAAATTTACTACACACGGTTTAAGTAAAATTGTTTCAATTGTCCCCGGTCTCCCCTAATTTAGAACAAAACTAAAATTAATTTTTTTAACGCCATCAAAATGTTAAGGTAAAAACCAGTTCATAAATGGTTTGATAGATGGCGTTGCGTAATGACGTCATTTTTTTAAAAGTCGATGTTAAGATTTTCCGTACTTTCATGACCTACCTTGGTAAAGAAATTTGCACTTAAACATATTCGCAATTTAAGTTGCAGGAGCGCGGAGCGCGTACATAATGGATACCTTTCTAATCATACATAAGTGGGAACACTTATTGTGACTGACGGGAAACTACGGAACCCTACACTGAGCGTGGCCCGACACGCTCTTGGCCGGTTTTTTTATTTAGAATAACTGTTCTGTCTTTCCTGTTTATTCTCGCGGATTCGCTCCTGTGTGTGCCTTAAGTATCGCCTTTTCTAGGATAAGGCACTCGGCGATAGTGTAGATTTCTATCAATGGAAAAAATATCGTCTACAATCAAACAATAATAAGTAGGTAGGTACCTCCATAACCATTGTACGGGAATACAGCTCAAGCTACTAGGCGAACAGACCATAAAAAGAGATCAACCTAACAGTACAAGCCGTGCCCAAGGGTACGTTTTTATATCAAACCCTTGAGCGAACTCCTTCACTTGAAATAGGCTATCAGGTCAAGGTTTTTGGCTGCTAAACATTGAACTCAAGATTAATTATAATTATTAGTATCTACTCAATCAAGGCTAATAATGGTTTGTACAATTAAGCGTGAATAATTTGCATGATGGATGACTATTTGAAAACTGCGCTATATTTGTAGGCGCCTATAGCAAAAAAAATACAATACTTATAATTACGCCGGATGAATTCCCGATACGATAAGAGAGCTCAACGAATTAAAACACGAACTGATTGTGATAAATAGTTACTTTTGTGAGTTTCCTTAAAGAATACATTTTAACAAAATAAAAATTGAACTATAAAATACCACAGTTCGTTTAAGAAAATGAATAAAGCATTTTAATACCAGCCTGTTACAGTCCTGTATATAAACTATCAAGCATGCTCAAGGCGGCTTGGCGATTTTAAGACTCATATTAAAAGTCCAGTTTTTCTTACATGGTTCTCACACCGATGTCAGGGATATCTAATACCCCGTTTACATTCAGCTCATTTCTGGGGCTACAACAACGGCAACCAGTCGCTTCCCTTGCCGTTTGCCTTGCTTGAACGTAATAAAGCGGCTTAGCGTAATTTCCGAGGCACGGACGGAGGGTCTTCATAATGTAATAATTCACCAACCCAAATCGTCAAGCATAGCTTAAGAGAACATTGCCAGTTTTTAGTTTTAAATATAAAAGTTTATAATACATATATGCTGTAAACAACTAAAAAACGACGAGTAATGTGAAAGAATTTAACGCAATTCGTTGTGGACAAAGTTCAAATCAAATACAAGTATTATGCACGGCATTCCGTCATTATGCATATTAACATTCGTAGCTTTGTTTGAATAAGTAATAAACATGTACGTAATTAAATTATCATATAATAACTATTGAAGAATATTATAGATTGTTTTTATAGGAATGCAAGACTAAACAGAGGTGTATCTAAATGTTGCTAGTCTGCTAGATATATTTGTAATAAGGGGCTGACCTATAGCAATGAGCGGGGTAATATCAAAATTACAGATGTAAAAAACTCAAAAACATAGGATTCAAATCAGGGTCCTCGTGGTTCTTGGGTGTGAAAGAAAGTCAGAATACTATTATTAAAAACAAAATTTCTACAGTATTTTGCACTTAAAAAAATTAAAGCACAAGAGTTATGTTTGAAAAGCAAATCATCATGGGTAATCATAATCATTTTATTTGCAATAATACCATACTTATTGCATTATGGTCTTAAAGTCAGTTGAAGTTCCTAATACATAGTCAGATACCAACAGAAAAGGGTAAATGGGGAAAAAGATAAAGTTAAATAGAATCTACATCATCATCCACCACCTGCATGCGTAGCATGAACACATTGAACACCGAAGAAACAACCTTTGTCTACAGACGAATCGGCAAAGTGACAGATTATATAGACAGGAACCTCAATCTGTCAAATTTCTTTCATAAAACCTGCCTGCGTAGCATGAACACTTAATTTGTTTTCTTCCGAGACACGACAAAGACCGTTTCTTTGGTGATCATGCTACGCGTAGGGAATGCAATCTCGTCTCGCCGAGATCCCGATCTCGCGAGATCCCGGCCATATTTTACGAGATTGGATCTCGTCAAATTTCGTACGAGATCTCGCGAGATAACGAGATCGACAAATGCAGCGTGACGACGTGTATTTCAGAGCGGTTCGGCTCATTTTGCAAGGCGGCGCGCGTGCGTTTGTTTACAATTGCAACGAAATAATTTGTTTTGGAGACAGTTTTGTGTTTTAATTAGTTTCGCAGAAATATTACACTACAATTACAATACAACTAACTACCAACCATGTCAAAAGTGTACAGTGAATATAAAAGTTCTTTAGAAGTATGGAAACATCTATATAATATAAAAGAAAGTCGTGTTAGTTACACCACTTATAACTCAAGAACGGCTAGATCAATTTAAATGATTTTAGTCTTTTGGGATTTCTCTTTGTCCGGAATAGCATAATAATAAATAAAAAACATGAAAAGTCCTCGAAAAAATAAATACCTATCAAGAATATTCGTTGTCTCAAACATTTTGCCATCTTGGATGACATGACAGGAGTCAAACTTCCCAGTTCATTATCAGGTGACAATTTGACATTGACAAGCCTTAAGCTAAACCTAAGAAGGTAAGGTTGTCAATTTATACGTACCTACGTTCTGAAATTTATTTTGTTACTAAACTTAGAAGTTTATGTAGCATAAAAAAGTCTTATATTTCAGAAATCAATTTACGTAATTAACAATGACGACAGAGACAAACTTTAATAATTCTTTGCAAATAGAACTTATTCTACTGTAAAGACTTTAATTAAAGTAGACCGGGAAAACTATAAGTATAAATTGTATGTAACATAGAGGCAATAGTTCAGATTAAAATTATGAATTTAGTATTTTTTAAATCAATGCATTTTAGTAAGGTAGTTAGGTTAGGTAGTTAGGTTAGCTATAGGATAGGTATGGTCAGATAGGTTAGGTTATACATATATACATGTTGTAATTTAAATTCTATCGAACACAAACTGTTTAAATAAGATCAGAGACTCGCTACATCAAAAGTAGTAGTAGTTATTATTGGTTTGGATTTATTTTTTGTCGTCTTATTAAACGTATGTGTTAGATATACATACGTTTATTATGACGACATGTAAAAAAAAAGGATAAGAGCAATAAATTGACTCTAAGGCACAACGAAGTTTGCCGGGGCAGCTAGTTGTTTAATGATTATAGAATAAACAAATGTTATTAGAGTTAGAGACAAAATAAAAAGTACCTACTCTGTTGATTTTTAAAATAAAACTTACATTAATTTTATAACTAAGCAACGCAGTTTCTATTTAATTACATATCATGTCAATTACTAGTTCTTAAAACAAGCATTTGCATATGTTTTAATTGCGATTCTCCCAATCTCGCGAGATCCCGTAATTTGCGAGATCTCGCGAGACTGGGTTTTGAGTCTCGCGAGATCTCGCTAGGCGGAAATCTCGTACGAGATTGCATTCCCTAGCTACGCGTGCTTCCAGTTTAACTAGATTCAGCTGAATACCAGTACCTATTGTACCTACATGGAGCGACTGAATACTATCATAATCTAACCTTCACAAGCTTTTTATTTGGTAATATGACACCCATCCCTAAGACTAGTTGTCTGACAGTAAAGGCAATCAGAGATCTACCAATGTCAGAAAAAGCTGTATGACCTTAAAACTAGATTATATTATAGTACTATTATTGTCATGGTTTCTGGATATCTGAAACACAATACTTATATGACTTGTTGATTAACACAACAGCCACAAACTAATCAGTAGGTACCTAGGCCTATTTATAATTACAAAAAAAAGTAATTTCACGTCAAACCCATACTATAACAAAACTGAATGAGGTATGAAACATTTTCGTTTAGCAAATTAAATTGAGCATTCCATTACTCGCCTACTATTGAAATTTTAACTTCATACCTTTCTACTATGATACATTTTTCTACTCTATGACATTTGTCATAGGGTACAGTTTTGTATGTAGTGTGTTAGGTATGACCTTGTTCCGGTTGGTTACTTACATAGAAGAATTAAACAATTTATGTGAAGGCTACTTTTTCGTTATGGAAGAACTTATAATCAGTTTTTTTTAGACTTGTAATATAATAGGTAATAATATAATATTTTTGTTATATGAATAGTAATATTCAAAAACTATTCTCACAACGTCATCTAGTCCCATGGTGATATGCAGAAACTACAGAATGCTTTATTTCTTTGCTTTTTTACATATTAATATCAAAAAAGTAAATTGATTTTCGTTCCTACTTTAATCAGTGACATCATATCCTTTGTTTTCTTATCAATTCAATTTACTACCGTCTGTTAGATATTGTAAAGAAGTGTTACACTAGGTTAACAACCTAATAACACAAATGACTTTGCAATCAATGAACAAACAATACACATTAGTGGTTAAGAGGTATAGATACATTCATCTACTAATATTTTAAATGCAAAGAATCTGCCTATTTGTTTTGTTACATTTTCAAGACTATTGTTTGCCTAATTGTGTGAAATGAGACTGGACATGTATTTTTAAAAACTATTCAAGACAGGAATTGAGTGTTTGTATGGTTAAATTTATGCTAATTTTATTGATTTTATATTGTTAAACTGTGCCAAATCTCACACTCCGCCATTCAGGCAATAAATCTTAGGAAGAGGTAACAACATATAGTGAACTAGTAGTACCACAATGTACTGTATTTGACATTTAGTTTTTAGTCCATCATCTAGATTACAAGAAAATATTTGACACATATTTTTTCTTTAATAAAAGCTAAAGATCAGCTCTTTTGAATGTCAAAACTACATAAGACGGTCCCCCAAAAGCCCGCCCTTCGCCACGGGTCTAGTTCATAATATCGACAATCACTACATCGATGGTCGCTGTATCGAAAACGTTCCATCGACAGGCTAATGTATCGATAGTACCCCAAATCGATGGTACGCTACATCGTTAGTACACTAAAACGACGGTATGCTACATCAACAGTAAACCAAATCTATAGTACGCTGCATCGACTAACCGAACCGAGCCAGATTTAAATAAAAACACACAGTATTTTTAACCCCTTCGCTACTTCCTAGTGTTTTTGCTGGGCAACACATCTGTCTAATAAACTTATTAGTAAATTTCAAAAGAGCTGATCTTCAGCAAAATTTACTAAACACGGGGGGATGTTATGGTCAAAATTGGACAGATTATTGAATGATACTCTTTATATGGCTAGTTTTAAATGAGGTTTATTCCCACCCTGGGATATGGCGATGTGGAGTTACAGACACCAGTACATTGTATAAAGCAATGGGTTAGGTTGAGAATAAACAACAGAATTAAAACATTGTTTTAAACTTTTTTTCTACAGTTGTATAGTATGGTATGGCAGTAAAATGTTACCATTGTCGTAAAGATAACCAATCTTTTCAATTTAACTGCAAACTTTATTATCGCCTTAATGGAAGAATGTTAGTCATACAATTTCATAGAACAATTTTTGAAGTATTTCCTAAGAATATAAATGATAAATAGGTAGCTATTTTATTTAACAAGTTAAACTTAATCAAATAATACATGCAGAATATTAATATTAAAATGAATATTTAAATATTCAGTAAATTTAAGACTGTAGCTTAAACAACTGAGTAAACACAGTCTGTAATGGCATGAGAAAATTTTACATTGTATTCAGGATAAACAACTTATTGCTGAATTATGAAAATCTGCCAATTTAGCTTAGCTTATCTATACAGCAGACTCGCCTCGTTGCGTTGTGCTCACTTTATTAACACCTTATCATCCATTATTCAAAGCTAAGCAAGTAATAATAGCTAAGTACTTACCACTGTATTCCAGATAGCACCAGACTTTGACTGCAAGTCGGGCGTCAGTCGGACGTAGTTCGAAGTCACTATAGTGTTACCTAAGAAGTCCCAGAAAGGCACCGAGTATCCACCTCCTGTAGTTAATTGATTAATTTTATTGTTAGCGCAAATTTCGAGGTAAGATCAAAGTCACCGGGCAGGGGTCACTCACCTTGGTAAGGTTTTGTGAGAGAATGCTCTCGTCTGATGTAATCCTTTGTGTTCCATTCCGCTAGAATAGAACTCACTAGTATAGATATTAAAAACACTTGCACCCAATATAGCTTTTCATAAAGCATTTTTGTAATTTTCTGGACGATGCTATTGCAGCAGATGACAAGACAAACGCCAAATCATGGCAGATGGCAGCCGCTGCCTGGTGTTGCCAACCAACATTATCATGCTCCTTTTGTAGGGAAGCTATAATTTATTGATTATAATAGTAATCTAAAATACAGAAAACACCATAATAGTAGATTATTAACCAAGGGCTGTATGACATCAATTGCATACGAGGTTTTTGGCGCCTGAGCGAAGCGAAGGCGCTAATTAACCCGAGTATGCAATTGATGCTTACGCCCGAGATAAATACTCTGCTTTACATATCGATTGTGAGGTAAGTAAACAACAAGACAGCAGGTTTCAATGAACATTTATTAAGAAGAAAAAAATGTGTATTTAATTAAAATTAATTATTTTCGCGATGCTTTCGCGCCTACTAGTAGACTGCCTTTTTTTTTTCACGCACGCAAGCGCGTCAAATCTTGCTGGCCAGTTTGATTTTTAAATCGATTCCATCTAACATACGATGTGGAAACAAATAGTTCCATATTTAAAATAAAATCTTTATAAAATAAATTGTCTAGAATCCGATTCGAGTAATTAATCGATACCGAGAAAAAAAAAATAACTTTTTAAAAATATTCTTCGTGCAGTATGAGTATGACAGTTCTTTTTTCAAATTCCAAAACCTATGCTGTAATGATAGTCATACACCCCGGCATTCAGGGGTGTAAGGGTGTACTTACAGAGCAAGAGATATGTAAAACTAATATACTAACTAATACTTACTACTACGCTTTGTAGTTATTTATTGTTAGTTTTAGTTATTTATTTATTTTATGTTTTTGTCATTCCTTTTGTAGTAGATATTTATTCGACATTTAATTTTTAAAAAAGAATTTTGTTTTTTTTTGTCTAAATTTAATTTATCTTATTATTTATTTGAAAACTTGAAATGAAATACAAACCTACGCCTTTTTCTCCAGCACGCGTAGCATGATCACCGAAGAAACGGTCTTTGTCGTGTCTCGGAAGAAAAGAAATTAAGTGTTCATGCTACGCAGGCAGGTTTATTGAAAGAAATTTGACAGAATGAGGTTCCTGTCTATATAATCTGTCACTTTGCCGATTCGTCTGTAGACAAAGGCCGTTTCTTCGGTGTTCAATGTGTTCATGCTACGCATGCTGGGTGGTTGGAAGAGTTTAAAGAAAGCCACCTGCTACCATTCATAATCATATTAGAGTTTATTATATTTAACGTAGTTGATTGCTGGTATTTATACATAAATCTTGCTAGTGTGTAGCAACAGAAATGATTTATTTACAATACCTATTCCTAAGATAGTATAATTTACTTTTCTAGTGACATCTGACAGATAGAGGACATTGACGTTTCTATTCTCATTTGAAACGCATAGTACGTGCTTTATTGATTGGGATCATGAAGATATAGATAAATATTCTTCATGATTGGGATACTTTATTACAAGTCTTGGTAACATTAATTGAAATGTCAAAATTTCTTTCTGTCGATAAAACAGTTTAAGAGTTGAGAATAACATTGCGTTATTGTTTATGAACTTTTCAATAGAGGGCACTGCACCGCCGATTTCGAAATAAATTCATCGCATTGTCGGTAGATGTCACTATTACTTTAGTATTTTTTTTTGAACGGAATAAACGGAATCATAGGCTATTTTAGGCTAAATATCTACTGATTAACGTTTTAGGTCTGCCTTTCCTCATTCAAAAACCTTTTTTTAGTAACAGGCGGTGGGTCGTAGAGCTCCCTGAAATAGGTTTGAGCTACACGATGACTGAAACATGCATGCCGTCTGTAGGGACAGGTTAACTAAAACTGAATTGATTCTTTCTTCAAAAGGCTTTTCCAGACTTTTTCCTGCATCGTGAGACTCGCATAATAAATGAATACAATCTTATGTCTGGACTTTAAAAGAGACCATGACCCCGGAGTTTCTTTCGGCATTTCTTCTCAGGGATCAGTCACTTTGGAAATGCCATTTAGTTAAAAAAAATGACATGTAAAAGTATCTGGGAAGATCTACTTACAGAAATAAGTATCATCATCATCATCAACTAAGTATCGAATACTAAGTTCTGCAGTCCTTTGGACGGGTGAAAAAGCTTCTAGTAAGCGTAGTTTCAGTTTGGCTTATGTTTATTGAACAACTTAAAGTTTAGAATTGTTAATTAATTATCCTGTCACTCGAGTGAAACCGCAGGCAGTCGGGCATAACTTTTATACTGTGGGACTTCTCATACTTTATCCAGATTATTTCAATACATAGGTAGGTTAACAGTTAGCAGAAGTTAGCAGTTACCTAACCTACCAGGTTAACTGCTTAAACTGTTAGTAAGTAAAACATAACTAAAAGAGCAATTCGTGAAGTTGTGATAATAAAGAACACGACTATTAAGTCGTAAATTGACAAGCACGGCAAATTGCACCTGCGGCGAAATATTGCATGCGATCAAGCGAATAACGTGAACGAGGAGCCATGACAAATAAACTGCCGTTATCGTTCAGTTCAGAAACTGCTGGCTTCTGTAAAATTTTAATGTAAGACTAACTCCACTTTTGAGCTATTTATTTATTCATCAAGGATTTAAAGTAGGCAGTCACAGGTGTTAACGCCTTCTTAAAGAATAGTTTTCCCGACACAGCCGCCATCTTTGACCCCATAGATCTGTTTGAGCCATATCTTATCAAGATTATTCATGATAATCCTCATCCACAGCCTGACTTCACTTCTTGTCTGGTGCCAATCACCACGTCCCTGTGCCAGCCTTATCCACGATACTTCCGAAGTGGCAACAATGTCGTCCGCCCATATCGCCGCCGGACGACCAACACTTCTCTTGCCGTTTCTTGGACACTACTAGGTCTCAGTTTTGCTCCACCGGCAGTCACCGCGCATATCTAGGTGTTCTGCCCAACTCTATTAATTTGAGTTCCATAACGCCATTTGAGCCATATCTAGGCAAAACATTTTGACCAATATTATTAAAATTGCTCTTATTGGTGTTTTATTCAGGTATATAATGTCAACAATGGCGCCAATTTTCTGATCAACAAATTAAACTAAAACGAGAGATTTTTTTTTGTTCTGTGACAGAATAGTTATGTTAAATAATTCGGTCTGAAATGGCAAATACAAGAAGCTTATTTCTAGAAAAAAATACAGCTCTTGTACCTATATCAGTAGGTATTCTTTTTTTTATATTACAAAACAATAATGTAAATAGAAAAAATGTAGTATAGTAATTAGTGAACAAGGTAATTGACACCACTACCGCTGAATTTGCTGAACGTTCGGGTCATTGAACTTTGATGCAGTTTTCAGTTATATGGTAGGTAGATGCTTACTGTTAAGTTCTCATGTAGAAGAGAGAGGTAACTTGGTAAATATGTTATCATAGCTTTAGAACTTTTAGAACTTTTCCGACCATGTTTTACGTAAGGTGTAAGTACAAAACCTACTTTTTACATGTTTATATAGGAACATACAGAAGTACCTACTCAGTTTAAAGTTTTTAGTACTTTTAATATCACTTTGGTGATTACAGGGAGAAGGAATAGAAAAGTTGTTGTTAAGTATAGTGGCCTGTATACCTACTTACGAGGTACTTAAATAAATTTTCTCCCTATGCCATTGCCTTGTGACGGATGGCTACAAGTCCGCCTGTAGATAGATGGCGCCTATATCACAGTAAAATACACAAATAAACTTTCATGCATATTTAACGAGAGCTCTTAACGATTTTTTTATCAGCTAATTAATTCTATGCTCTTACATTGAAGGTCAGTTTATTGGATCAGCTTCAAATCGATTAACGATTCCTAATCAATCAGTCTGGCAATTATTCCGAACGTGCTACGAGAAAACCCTGAACAGTTTTCAACTAAAAATTGCCAGAAATTATATATCGATTCCGTTCCAAAGTCAAATTAAAACGTCAATATCAATCAATGTCAATTTACGGTGTTGCCCTACGAAATTGGTATTTTCTTTTAAACGTCATAATCGGAAGGGTTCGCACTTTCCCCGCGAACTGATTGATGCCCCCACTTTCACTGACTTTGCTACATAAACTTCGTTAAGTTAAGGTCAAAATCGCACATGCCGCGGGTCATTGACATTTACTCGGCAACTTTTACCATACGGGTCTTGCTTGATTTTCGGTGGCCCACACGCAAACGCGAGTACAGTGGTGATTTTGCTATAACCACAAATAATTTTCTTCGCATTTTGAACAGCTTCAAGACATTTTAGGTCCCAGATTTCAAATTTTAAGTTTGGTATCTGTTAGGAATTTGATTGTTTCACCCCTACTTGGATATAGATGGATATAAACGATGCTTGAGTTCAATGACCCACTGCCAGACAACAAAGTCTGCACATGGCACTACCAAATCTATCTATACATATATATCATGGAATTGGTGGAGTGATCTCCACCTTTTTCACTTTTTCAGTAGCCAGAGAATAATGGTAATGAGCGAATAGAGCTTATATTGAAAGAAGGCTATAATCTATACTAATCTAACTAATATTATGAAGAGGTAAAATTTGTTTGTAAGTTTGTAAGTTTGTATGTAGGGGATAATCTTCGGAACTAAAGATCCAACTTTAAAATTATTGCACTGGTGGAAAGCTACACTATTCCCGGATGACATAGGCTACTTTTTATCCCTGTAATCCCACGGGAACAGGAACTACGCGGGTGAAACCGTGTGACGTTTGCTAGTCTTTTATCAAATAATTGATGTGTGAAAAGATTATAATCTAACCTGTCTGTCAGGCATAAATGAAAATGTAGATGTGCCTAATCTTTCTGTAACAACAGGTGTGAGGTTACATTGATAGCACCATTATTTTACCTGTTGTCAATAAATGGCTTTTCCTTCTTACTTTTAGAAGCTTTTCTTTATGAGCACTGCAAAGCAAGCCAATAGAAAAGCGTTAAGCCTTCAGGGCAGACACTGAACACTTTGGCAGTTGTTCATCAACATGAACACCTGGCAAGGTGTTCAACGATTAACTGTCAAATAGCTTCTTTCGTATCAAATTGGCTAGCATCGGTGTGTATGACGACAACGAGGATGACGACATGCACAGTTGCACACTGGCAGTTATGTGACGAAGGGCACAGTACCCCATCGGATAGGCAACGTAACTTGAAGTCCACTTAAAGTGCAATACCATGTTTTTGTAAATTTATAGCCGTCATCAAATTTCGGTGAACAGCTGAGCGCCAGTTAGTCAGTCACTGGCAATGAAAATATTGCCAATGGCCCTGCTGGTCTGCATGCGTAGCATGAACACATTGGACACCGAAGAAACGGCCTTTGTCTACAGACGAATCGGCAAAGTGACAGATTATATAGACAGGAACCTCAATCTGTCAAATTTCTTTCAATACACCTGCCTGCGTAGCATGAACACTTAATTTATTTTCTTCCGAGACACGACAAAGACCGTTTCTTCGGTGATCATGCTACGCGTGCTGGAGTCGTTGAAAAGTGGAAAGAGTGGCTTTGTTTCTACACGAGCGGTCTATAGGTCAAATACACACAAAGTGCCTACAATGCCCTCAGAGTTCAATACAATAACATTTTCAGGGCACTGTTGAGACTCCCCCGTTTTTGTAGTGCTTCAGGCATGTTGGCGGACGCTCATGTAGATGATTTCGACGCAATTAAGCGAAAGAAAAGTGCATCGGTCATGAAAGCTGTGCGGGGGAGTAGCAACAGCATCCTGAAAATGATAGCGGATAGGTTGGACGCGACGGTGTTCAACCGGTTCATCAAACTGCATGTGAGAGGTGCGGGCTGATGTATTGTTCACAGTAACTGTAGTAATCATGTAATTTATCAACCTACTAACATAGTTTCTAAGTATTTTTTGTAACTAACACTATGGATCAATGTTGTCTGAAAATAAACAATTTTTTTTTTTTTTTTTGTACCAGAAGTGAATAAAACAAGCACACAAGATGGGATCGTAATTCTTGACAAGCGTGGGAAACTATGAAGTTAACTGCTCTACCTACGTACAGTTTCTAATCCCAGATTACCATGAATATGAAATGGCATATTTTTCACTTTCTCTTAAAAGTTTTCTAAATTGGAATCGGCGTAGAGTGCAGTTTCTATTGACACCTAGGGTTTCTACAAGTTACGTCACACTGGGCAAGCCCACGCATTGTTATTTGCAGGTGAAACCATATGATTTAGCAGCACTTGGATCCTTATAGCAAAATCGAAGCTTCACACAGTAGTAACAACTACCTGTAGACTATTAAAGAAGAGCAAATACACAGTTGATGTTTATCTATACTAATATTATAAAGAGGTAAAATTTGTTTGTTTGTAAGTTTGTTTGTTTGTAAGTTTGTATGTTTGTAAGTTTGTATGTAAGGGGTAATCTTCGGAACAAATGATTCGATTTTAAAAATTATTGCACTGGTGGAAAGCTACACTATTCCCGGATGACATAGGCTACTTTTAATCCCTGTAATCCCACGCGAATTACGCAGGTGAAACCGCGGGACGTCTGCTAGTATGATATATAGGCAAAGAGAGTCAAAATACTAGAATGTCTTTGTATATAGGTAATATATTTATGTAAATAGTACACCACAAACTGCCTACTCATCTTTTCTCCTCCACTATCAAGTCCATCCGAAAGTTGTCTGTAAGAAATCGCTTTTAGATAAGGCCGCCCATTGTAACACCCTATGTTGCCCTTAAAGTTATAATTTGTAAGTGTTTGTGGTGTACAATAAAGCGTATTCTATTCTTTTGCTATCCTATTCTACTCAAATACATGATAGTAGAGAGGTGGACAAAATTTCATCTCTTCCCGGAAAGTCGTGGAGTTCAAGGAATAACTGAAATTGTGGAAATGATTCCTGGAAGTGGATCGATGGATAAGGGCAGCGCAGTTGTGGAAATCTTTGGGAGAAGCTTATGTCCAAATGTGGGGGTCTTTCAGCTGATTTGATGATGACGATTATAAATTGTATTTTGTATTTTCGATTTTAAAATCGTTGGGATTGACGTTATGGCCAGATTGAAATAAATGTTTTGACATTGACTTTGAATTTATTACTACAAAAGTAAATTAGAATTAAGGCGGTCACACACGTTTCAGTATACTTGCGCAAGTCCAGACTTGCACAAATACACGTGTTTCGGAGGTGTTCACAAGCAGCTCAAGCATGCTTACACAAATATAATTTCAGTGATATTTGTACAAGTGTGCGTACATGCAACGAGCTAATTATGCTATGGATTACGCAATGGCAGTAGTGGGCTTTATTTTAGGAAAAAAAAAACTGAAAATTCAAAAGAGACACCGAATTATATTGACTAAAGACTGGTTAAGAAAAAGAGAGCATTATTCGCACATCAGTTTATTGAATGAATTGAAATTTGCACCCAAAGACTACCTACGTATGGATGAAGAAAGTTATTTAAACCTTCTGTCGATGGTAACACCATATATTAAAAAACAAGATACTGTTATGAGGCAATCCATATAATCGCACGAAAGATTTAAGGTATCTCGCAGCTGGAAGGAGCTACGATGATCTAAAATTTACAAATGTGTGTCTGGTGTGGTGGAGGAATGGGAGTTGGAGTTACACGAATGTGTCGTTGTGTCTGTTGTTAATACTATTTTTGTGGTAGTGTCAAATCGCCCATTTCCGCTTGAAATAGTGTATCATTTATAATTTTTTCAGCAATTAGTCTTTGCTCTTTAGGTAATTCACGCAGTTTAATTGCGACACTTTTGCCAAAAATATCAAATCGGTCGTCCTTTAACAGAGGACGTTTGAAATGCTCGTTTACGAAATGTAACACCTCATTAGACAAAACTGTTGAATCTGTAGTTTTCCTTTTGGGAGGTCTAGCGCGACTTGATGTTTGTTCAGAGGTAGAATCACTTTCCGAAGAGCTGCCATGTATATCTTGTGAATCTAATGCTGATTCGGTTTCCTGTAACAATAACATTATATAATTTATTTTTTTAGTTCCCACAAACCGAAGAATAATGGAAGAACATCGCGATACGATTTAAAGAGAGATGGAATTTCCCACATTACCTTGGAGCTAACCAGGACGGAAAACACATAGATATTATTCCCCCAAGTCGACACAGTATGGTATTTTTTGCAATAATGGATGCAAAGTATCAATTCATAATGTGTGATTTTGGAGTTAATGGCACCACCTCCAGGCGGAGGTGTGCTCTAAACGACTAATTACTTCGAAAAGCTTCAGACAAACCAATTAAATATCCCTATAGATGACCCTATTAGAAGAAGTTCTAAAGTACTGCAATAATTATGTTTTTGTAACTGACGATGCATTTGCTTTGAGAACTGACATGATGAAGCCATTCCGACGGGCAGATTTAAATTCACGAGTAAAAATATACGACTAGGGAGTTTCTAGAGCTAGACGCATTGTTGAGAATGCGTTTGGTATTTCGTCTTCTAGATTTAGAATATATAAAATTAAATTAAGTAATATAGAACCCAAAAAGCATTGAGAAGGTGGTAATAGCATGCTGTGTTTTGCACAACTTTTTAATGTCGGTATCTTCGAACTCTTAAAATTCCGCAGAATGTTTCGACCATGAAAACAGAGAAGATGGAATTATTGCTCCAGGTTTAAATCCAATTGAGTCGAACATGGAACCTTTACTTCGAAGAAGCTCTGGAAATAATACAACTGCTGCAAAATATATAAGAGACCAGTATGTACACTACTTTAATAATGGGGGAAGTGTACCTTGGCAAGATAACTTTATACATTAAGGTGACCCCAATCAGAGTGAGGAAACACTGGCTCTTGCGTACTACTAACCGATGATGATACTTAAACTCTTATATATTATAATTACCTTAATTAAGTATTTATCTATAATTCAATAATAAATAAATATTTTTTTAGTCAGTTTAACTACCTGCTTTTTATTTTCAATATACATAATTATAAATACAATCTTAAGCTTTATTTTATAAGTATAGATATATTTACTTGTGAACTTTCAATTCCATCGATGTTAGTACGAGAAAATCTTGGCATGCCTTGGTCGTCATCCAAAAATGTTAATAATTCGTAGTACCATAATGTAGGTTTATACACATCACTGGTACCTGCTCCAGATCGAGTTGACTCTTCAATCTTTTTCTTTTCTTTACGATAATTCGTACGTAAAGCATTTAATTTTTTAACAACAACTTCACGGTTGGCGTTTGGTTCAATTTTTCGGTATTGTTCAATTAATTTATTATAGGCAGCATTTTTTTTGTCCCTGTGGTGGTAGTCTTTACTTTTTATTTGCCAAAGACATGGCTCATTTCTGTATATATTTATAAATTCTTTTAAAATATCTCCAAGCCTCTCGTTCATTTTGGCGCGAAAATGATGTGCGTACATGTAGGTGGCTAAACCAATACTGAAACTTGCGCGAAATGCTCCCACAGCACACGCATTCATGTAGGTAAACTTGGGCAAACACAAGTTTACACAAGTAGGAATTGAAATTTTGAACTGTTTCAAGAACTTGTGCAAGTCAGAAATTTACGCCATAATGATCTTCCAACACACGTTACAGTATACTTGTGCAAGTCCAGACGTGTATGACCAGCATTACCCAGTAGCAATAAATGTGAATAAAATCTGTTAACTAACCAAAACGAGTATTTTCAATATTAAAATCGTAGCTTACAACATGACATTTTCGTCTAACATTCGTGTTTGAAGTACAGACGCTAGGGAAATACTACAATGTTGTGTTGTGTTAGAGAAGTGTTTAGGTACTTACTAGTTGTAGTTGGTCACATGGTACTGGTTTTCTACAATGTGAAATCTAAGGGCAAGGCCTGATGCGTGGGCCACCAATTCACACGTCATGGGAAATCTTATATTGTTTGTAGAACACAAAGTGCGTTGCCGTGAATATGTTGTATTAGTCGTGTTTTCACTTTTGTGTGGTAGATATTTAATCATCATCTAGCCCCTAGGCCTTTTCCAACTACATATGTGGGGTCGGCTTCCAGTCCATATATGTATATACCCCCCCCCCCCCCCCTGTGGTCTACTCTTGACCTCAATCATGTCCTGCGGTCAGAGATGAGGTCGACGAAGGAAACTTACCCAAAAGAAGCCTATTAACTCGCGACATAAACAAATTAGGGTCATATGAACTCGGGAACACTGATGCACACGGGGAATTTCACTCCTTGGCTGTGCGCATAATGAAGGAACAGGCAAGCGCTTCGTGCGAATGTGTGGAACATCTACAAGGAATGGGTGATATACCTGCAGTACGTCTGGATGCAGCTGAAAACCTGTGTTTTTCATGGAGAGTCTCCTTGTCTGACCTCCACAACCCAGTTACTACCACTAGGTAACAACTGTCGAAGATCTACAAATGACAGCCGGGACCAACGGCTTAACGTGCTTTCCGAAGCACGAAGAACTTTTGATAGATGAGCAGTGATTGTTTGATTGATATCAAACTCACTGTACAGCTCACTGTTGCAGCCGCAAGCGCTGATACTAAGCATGAGGTTCTGGGTTCTATTCCTGGGTCGGGGAAAGTTTTGATGGGTTAGTTTTTAAAGAATTCCGCAGTTTCGCTGGGACTTAAACGTAACTGACGTAGTGAAGGTGTCCAGTACACCTCTACCAAACTCTTCTGGGAATAGTGGCGTGATGTTATGTACAAGCTCAAAATTACGTTCAATATTTAACTATTGTCCAAACCTTTAGAAAGTTTCTCGAGTACATTGTGAGAATATATGCATCTTTAATATTATGAATGTGAAAATGCATTTTAATTCTCTATAAGACTAGCTGTGTTCTACGTCACTTCTACAGCAGATTAGGGCCAAGAGGTGATGGGTCTGACTCTGTGTATTGGTTAGAACCGAAACAGGCACCTTACATTGTGCTTATTTTCATTAAAAAGTAAATAACTCACTTCTTTTGTAACATCAATCGATTTGCGATATATAAAAATCTGGATTTTATACAGTTTAGTATAAAATACATACATAAACTCACGCCTTGATCCCACGGGGGTAGCCAGAAGCTACTAAACTACTAGAGTAAAATCTGCTACTATTCTTACATATTTACTTCGTTTACGTTCATACATGTAATCATACACTCACGGCGGTTGCGAGTACTACGCACCTGTCCTTATTGAAGGACATCACTTAATTTGAATGTCTTTGAATGTCTCCAACATCGGCCTAATAACTTTTGTTTCTTTTAGGATGGATGAAAGGCGACTAGCCTTATATAATATAAAAAAAAATATTAAAAAAAAACATCAGAAAAAAAACGTAAAACGAAAAGTTTTAGCTCTGTGAGTTCCAAGATTTGTACTGAAATTGAATGCGTCCATTTCTCTGTCACCTGTATAGTGTTGCATTGACCAAAATATGTTGAATTAATACTCTTGATCTTAATAAAAATGTACCATGATAAGATTTCGATTCGTGCTTAATAATCAGAAAGAGGTTACCTAGATAGTGAACCGCTTTTCTAAGATAGTAATTTTTGGTAGGTCAATGTTAGATTCTGCGAATTCTGAAGTTGACAGTCTAAAACACTAAAATAAATGTTATATTTCTTTGGCTAGGACTTGCAGTTGTCAACATCACAAGATACATAAGTACATTCGATGTCTATAATCTCTCTTTCTATCACAATATCTACGGATTTCTCTTGATCGTCATGTGACTGCAGTCCTTCTTGAAGAGATTTGTTTAGTCACCTATCTTCAACATCTATCGACTTATTTCTCAATTCTCTCCCGGTACTTTTACCTTCGACGCCCTAAAATGCTACGTCACAACTTTCTTCAAACATAGGTTAACGAAAGTGACAGATAAAATCAAAAGTGGAGGCACCCCGAAGGCCGGCCACTCGACCTACGACAATACGCACATTTAGGTCAGAGAAAGTGGTGAAAGTCTATATTTGACCGTGATCTACTCCTCATACTCTCCCTAGATATTTTTATCGTGTTCTTGACATTAACCATTCACTTTTTTGTAGTGATCTACACCAATTTCAACTCTATCTTCCTAAATTTTGATGTCATAATCGTGTGTACCAAATGTAGGTCACAACCAACAATGTTGTTTTGATTGTGTTTTAATGATGATTTCTTTTTGATCTTTTTAATAAGACTAACAACTAACAGGTAACTCATTGAATCGAGATTATTCGAGATTGTTACGTTCATAATAAAGACGACTTTATATGCAAGAAAACCTTTAAATGGCGGAGGAGGACAGATTAGAATTCTCGTGCAGTCTTCGATTTCACATTTCGTTGTCGCCGACTGATCGTTAAAGTTAGACAATACGTAGGTACACAGAAACAGAGCTGCATAGGCGTTGCATTTGTCTAGAGTGTTCGACCGGGGAAAGATCGTGCGCCTGCCGAGATTTTCACCGCTTTCTATACACTTTCACTTCCGAGGCATACAGACGGGCAGACAGACAAAACGACTATAACACGGGCTATTTATCGGAACTGTGGCGGTGACTCAGTACTTGTTTACAAACTAACACTGGTTTAGAAGGAAAAAGCCGGTGATAGATGGGCAAGCTTAATATTAAGTGGTCGATGGAAGGAATGGCGGCAGTGTCTATACTGTGTTTGTTTATTTTTTTTTATCTGGCAAGTCTTACGGCTCAGGTGATGTTGTGACGGGGCCTAATGTCGCGCAAATGGGAGTATAATACCTATTAGAATTAGTTTTGGTTTATTTGTATTGTTACGATTCTTCAATTGTTTATTTCATCTAAGTAGGTTGTTTTTTTTGACTGGCCTGTTAGTCTAGTAGTTAGTGACCCTGACTGCTATGCCGTAGGGTGGGTTCGATTCCCACTCAGGACAAATGTTTGTGTGATGAGCACGATCATTTGTTCTATGTCTGGGTGTAATTTATCTATAGTATGTATGTATTTAGAAGTATATATATATAAGTGTGTTTATTAGCTGTTTAGTACCCATAACACAAGCTCTTAGCTTAGCTTGGGAATGGATGACGTTGTGTGTTGTAAAAAGTTGTCAGACTAACATCATACTTCTTCTTCGACAACTTGAAAGTTATTATGTATTAGCTACGTGTTTCGTTTTGTAAAGGATTGGTGTTTATTTGGGATTAAACAATCGAATGGACTTTAATAATATAATAACAAAACCCTTATCAAATGTGCGGCAGGTCAAAGGCTCTCTCATACAGTTAAGACATGAACATTGATCACCACGCTCGCTCTAGGTGGATTGGTGATTTCAGTCCAGAATTCCTCACTAGGCTTTCCTTTACCGATGTCAATAATGGCCCTGATAAACTTTGAAAGTACATAGGTAAGTGTACATTGTAAAAGTCACATTGGAACTTGCCCGGATATGAACCTACAACGCCTTTCATAAGGGCTGTATTGCACATTTGTAACTAATGATCTCCATTTCGCCATCGTTTCTAAAATATGATGGTTAGGTTTATCACAAATGACGGTTAGGTATGAGAACCTAATTATCACACTGATTGGCTGATATGAATTTCATGCAGAGACGGATGCGATGATTGGTCAACAGCCAAACATTGTCTAATTTTGATCTTCCAGCATTCAGGCGTTATTTCGTCGAAATTTCTTTCAATAGATAATAATCTATTGAAGGAAATTTCCCACCTTTCACACCACCTATACATACGAAAATGGTGAATAGGTGGGGTCATACTAGGGATGTTTTGCTAGAATTCGAACTCCTCAATCACTTTTTGTTTTTTTTTTAATGCAACACGGATATCGATGCAAGTTGAAATTATTATTTTTTACATCTTTCTGTAAGTTTGAGTACTCATAACTTTTGTTCTAGCTAACACCTGAAAAAAGCAATAATTTTATAAGAATCAGCCAACATTAAAAAATAAAAAAAAACAATATATTGCCTGTTTTACTCATTTTTAGTAAAAAATTACCTTTAAAGTTAAGAAAGTGGTGAAACTAGGAGAACGCAAAACAATATCCAGGGTGCTAGGGCCAAATAAATTAGGGCTGATTAAGTAGCAGACCCCACCTATCCACCATTTTCGTATGTTCAACGTTCTGCCAAACACCCTGTATATTAGTCTAATGACTATTTATTTGCAATAGATAACTTTGATGTAACTCTGTCCTATATCCAAAATTTAAAGAACAAAAACCTAGACGATACATTATATTATTATCACATAATAATTGGCCAAATTCAACTATTTATCAAAATGATTAACGACAGTACATACATATTTTATTTGTAAAAAATCTTGAAATTTTCGAATGACTTTCAAACTCCACTTTTCGTATTTATTCATTATATCTATATCTTTTCTCAGTCTTCACATACATCTAAATGATATCTTTATAGCCCCATTATTTTCTTTTCATTAAAGGTCATTAAAACGATAAATAAAACCAGTTAGAAACGTGATACTATTTGATATTAAACCCACCTTTTTCGTGTTGTAGTTTCCACAACTAAACGCGATGTCGCTTCTATGAATATTGCATATATTCTTCTTTGACTATTACATATTTTGTCCGTAGTGATAAAATTGATGAATAAAACTATACTACAATTAGTAACTGAATATCAGTATCCTAAAATTAAATACGATAGTACCTACCTATCTATAGAATACTTTATATTTTAAAGACGCCAGCACCTCGACCTACCCCAAATTGTCAAATTTTCCCAATTGAACATGAACCTTATTGTGTTTAGAATAAAGTTAAAAACCTATCAAAGAAATAATTTGACACATTGGGGTAGATTGATGTGCTGGCGTCTGTACACTAGCGGACGCTACGCGGTGTCACCCGCGTAGCTCCCCTTCCCGTGGCATTACAGGAATAAAAAAAATTTCTTTGTCACCCAGGGATAGAGTAGCTTCCCAACGGTGAAAGAATTTTTCGAATCGGTTAAGTAGTTCTTAAGTTTATTCCTTACACACAAACATACAAATCTCTCCTTAAATTAAATTTATAAATGATAACTATAAGAGCTACATGATATAATTTAGATTTGGGGCTGGTACGGAAAAAAATAAATACACCTCGTGTATTAGGAATGACGTGGGTGGCTGTGAGCATTCTATTTAGTGTCTTAATACTTGGCAATATATATGACAATATATTTGACATTATTGTACAAGAGAGTTACTTAACATACTAATAATAATGAATTAATTACAATTAACATTTCTCGACAGCATGTGAACCAACTCAGAGACCCTTAGCATTATTTTCCATACATCTCTATTCGCGTCTTCTCCATCACAACTAACCACTAGCCACTAGCCTTTCTAACCATATCATCTTACAGACAATCTATCTATCATTTCATCCACATAATTATGAATGTGGATGGTTAAATAAAAAAATAAGACCATAGACTCAAACTATGCATCATAATAAATACCCAAAATAAACCATAAAATAGAAACGCCAAATACTTTCGGAAGTCAAATTTCAAATTTTATATCTCGATTAATGTTTTACAAACATGCTTACACTCAATAATTTCTTTAACCGCATACAATAAACTTAATTTATTAATCAATTGAAGTCTGAAATTAAATCAGAGTCCACGAGATCGGTCACTGACCCCGCTTGCGATGCAAATCGTCGTATCTTTTAATATGGTATGTGCGTTCTACATTCGACACTTTTCTCTTGAACAGAATAAATTGCCACATTCTTTTTTTTTCTGAGAATTATAAAAGAGATCGCGGTGTTTGCGGCCGAGAAAATAACCATTATATTGTTTTTAAAAATAATATAAAATTTGGAAGACTTGAAATGTTTAATTTTAGAGTGTTATTGGGTCTTCCATTATAAAATTCGCATTAGCTAATGCGGGATTCATTCGAGTGTTCTGATAAAAACTTTTTAGTATCCGTTCACGACACCTTTTGTGCTAAGAGTTTTTAATTGGTATATTAGCTGTGCCCAACAGTTTCGCCGCACCTAAACAAGCGGATCCACCTTTGTGGGAACTGTGGGCATGCCCACAACCCTAATTGAGGTCAGACAGAACAAAATGATCGTGCTCATCACACAAAAATTTGTCTCGGGTAAGTAATCGAACCCACGCCACTAATCACTACATCAACAGGCCAGGCAAAGTAGAAAAAAAAGATGCAAAGATGCAAAGATGTATGAATGATATACCAATTAAGTTAAATGATGTATTTTGTATCTTTCAAAATCAATGCATTTCAGTAAGGTAGTTAGGTTAGGTAGTTAGGTTAGCTATATAATAAGTATTGTAAGTTAGGTTAGGTTATATGTATATATTAAGTTGTCATTCTAATTCTATCTAATACTAAAGGCTTAAAGAGCACATTAGAGATTCACTAAATAAAAAGAAGTAGTAGTTATTATTGTTTTGCATCTATTTGTAGTCTTTTAATTAAAAGTATGTCTCTAATATATAAAAGTCTCGAGTCTCAGTGTTTTGTACCAAACTCCTCCGAAACGGCTTGACCAATTCTTATGAAATGTTGTGTGTATATTCAAAAGGTCTGGGGGTCGAGTCTGCTATTGCAATCGTATCTCGATGACCAGTCAATGATTGATTTTTGACGTATAACGTCAAACTTAAGACACATTTCCCATACAAAACCTGACAAAGTTCTCAAATATTCGATCAATTACCGGTCATTGAGACACGATTGCAATAGCAGACTCGAGCCCCTGGTCAGGTTGAGCTTTTTTTTTTAACGTGGAACGAAGTTTGCCGAGCAATTCGCGTGTCATAGAGTTTGTTATCATACTCCTCCGAAACGGCTTGACCGTTTGAAATTTTGTATGAAATTTTGTGTGTATATTCAGTACGTCTGAGAATAGGTTACTATTTAGATAAAAAATGCGAAAGCCATCGTAAGCCCACCGTTGTGGGCACTGTGGGCATGCCTGATGCCCACAACCCTAATTGTGGTTGATAGGCCAATGTTTATATTAAATTGTTATGAAAAAGCGTTGGATATTTAAGATAAAGATAAAGATTATTTATTTGTTTAAACATAGTATACATACAAAAGCATGCAAGATCTTACAGTGTTAAAGTCCAATCATGTTTAGCCGTAAGTATCGGCGTACAAATATTTTCACAATTTATGTCACATCGTCAAATTTCAAGTAATTTAGTTTAATGTCATATAAGTACAAACAAAGCTAATGTCAAAGTTTTCTAAAAGTAAAAGATTTATGTCAAATTAACATAAATATCCAAAATTACATAGTCCTACATGTCAACAATTACACCATGTGTGTCACAATTACGACTAAACATATTCATTCGCGTCATGCAGTTTATTCAAATACTTTTTCAGCTAGAAATTTGGCAACACTATAATATGCTTTTTGTGAAAGAATTTTTTTTAAATGACGTTTGAATGCACTACTATTTAGCTTCTTCCAATTTTGAGGCAATATAATAAATATTGTAGGTGCCATGCAGACGATACTCTTGCGCATAAGTGCCGTTTTTGCTGGATAGGTACGAAGAATGGTCATATCTCGTCTGTTACGCGGTACCGCGTCCTGTAGTTTTGGAAACAGATTAGGGTTTGTTTTAACAAACATTGCTGTTTCCAAGAAGTACAGACAAGGAAGAGTTAATATATTGTACCTTTTAAAATATGGTTTACATGTATCAATCGTTTTTAGCCTGAACATCGATCTAATGCATCTCTTTTGGGCCTTGAATGCCGTGTTAGCGTCGGTTGAGTTTCCCCAAAATATGATGCCGTATCTTAGGTGAGACGCAGCTAGGCCATGGTAGGCCGCAATCAAGGTATCTACATTCACAACTGCCGCTAGAGAGTACAATGCAAATGCAGAGCTACAAATCTTTTTGCAAAGTTTCTCAATTTGTAATTTCCAGTCTAGTCTTTTGTCAATTATGAGTCCCAGGAATTTAGTATTATTTACGATTTCAATATTTTTATTATCTATATTTAATTTTATGTCCATATTTTCAAAAGTCAAACGTTGGCTGAAATGAATGATTTTGGTTTTATCTAAATTAATCCTTAAATTATTATTGTTTAACCATTTTATTATAGATGTAATGGTGTTATGTATATCAAGTTTATATTGGATCATGTCATTTAAGTACTTTTGTTGTATTTTGTAAGTATATTTTTTCCCTTAATGCTCAATTTACTGCTTGCTTTGGTTTGGAGAAGGCACCCGAGTGACGATCCCAATTGTCTACTTTGGGTAGGTAATCAGGACCATCGCCTAGGGCGCCCTCTCCAGACCTGTCTGAGGTGGAATACTAAAAATATTATAAATCGTGTTTATTCAGGCTTACAGTTGTATATTGTGAAGTACAGTGATGATAGTCGCACCACCATGCAAAAGTTTTGCTACATTTTGAATTTCTAAATAATTTGTAGATGCATTTAAGTACAGAACAATTAAGCGCCTTCATCTTGTGGCGTGGCGTTAAAAACATTTCCTTTGTATGAATGTAAAGGAAATGTATCGATCGTAGAGGTCCGACTCGTACTTGACGAATATTTCAGTGGCCGTGGTGGGCCGTGACCACAATCTTTTTTGAGGCCTGGATTCTCGCCTGCACGGCCTGCTCCCGGGAGTTGTCGGTGGTCCACCTACGCTAGTCCACCTGGTTGACCAAGGGCAATTTTTTTTCCTGTGGTCTACTAGTGAAGTGCGAGTCGGATTCGCGCAGAAAGGGTTACGTAAATAAAAATATAATAAAAATGTGTTTATTTCATAACCAAATCAGAACAACAAGTTGATGATTGGAGCCTCCTTTTAAGCAATGTAAAATATCTCTTTTCAATTCTAATAAATACTTTTCCTAGGAATAATTTTGTAATTGTAAATGCCCTTTCACGTGACAAACACATATTAAATCTTTGTTACTTTTGTATAGTGCCATGATACAATATGTTATTTTTAGTTTGTTTTGATCGCATTGTGGGCGACTTTCTTGCGACATAAATGGAAAACTCGATCTGTGATGACGTAATTCACACCCACATACATAGAGCATATATGTTATCATCGGTATCACTAATATACAAATAATTTTCGTGCCTGTGTAAGTTGCGTTGAGCCCAAGTTTCAGCTGTTAATGTTAAATGCATAGGCAGAATTGTCACGAGCTATCAGTCTCCATGAGTAAACGGTGACACTCATGGTTTTTTTAAAGTTATATGTACTTGTTTTGGCAGTTTAGGGAAAATAAATTCCACAACTTTCAAACAACGCCACCTAGTCCCAAGCTAAGCAGAGCTTGTGGTATGGGTACTAAACAACTGATAAACATACTTATATATTTCTAAATACAAAATACATAATCATAGATAAATTACACCCAGACACCGAACAGATCGTGCTCATCACACAAACATTTGTCCTTTGTGGGAATCAGACCCACGACCTCCGGCATAGCAGTCGGGGCTACTAAGTAGGTACTAGACCAACAGGCCAGAAAATATAACTGCAGTAGATTCTTCTGCACTTAGTACTTAAATACAGCAATAATCACAACCTACACTACTGATCAGATGCTGACTAATCAATCTCTTCAGATCTTATCCAACAAAGAAAACACATTAAACTTTACAACCGATTATAAGATATTATCAAGCTAAAAGGATTTTATGAACTGGCAGCCATTGCGGAAATGTTTATAACGTTTACGATAATTGTTGATGAAGAACTTGCCATTTTTATCGGTTCGATATTGGGCCTGGTGGTGGGTCGTTGAACTGGTTGATGAGTTCAAAACTCCAAATCGAACTTCTACACATCGACAGTTGACGTTTCTGAAGTTGAAGATATCATGAAGGTTGCACAAAAGAGTTACTATCTTTAATGAAAAGAAAAAAAACATGGAAAGTCACTTTTAGAATAGGAACTTGTTCTTCTTTCTCTATTGACGAAAATCAAAAGAGGAAGAAGAACAAATATTTTGATTTATTTATGAATTTTCTATTAAAGAAAATTGAAAATTGTTATTGAATATCCGTATTTTGCTTAGATAGTTACGTGAAATAATTGTATGGGATTAAGGAATAATAAAATGACAAAATAGCAGTGTGAAAGATGATGGCAACGAAGGAGGTGAGTATTAAGAAGACGGACGGCAAATTGAGATTAATTTGGCATTAGGGTGATGTCATCATCATCATGATAAATTTCGTTCTTCTCTTTCAGAGACTACAGGACAGGCGCCTATTTTCTGCCAGCCTGAGGCTGCCAACAGAAGCAAATTTTCCGTTGGAAACGTTGCACGCGCCTTTTGTAATGTTGCAAAATTCCTTCCGTCTTTTCCGTATTATTACCTAATTATTATCTACTACTATTTAAATCACGTAAAGTCTGAAACATTCAACTCCCTAAAGACCTTGGAAGGCTGCATATTACTATAGTCGTTTTCACTAACACTCAGCAAGATCTGAAGTGAAAAATTACATTAGTTTTTTTTTAAAGACTCGCATTTAACAGCGGAACTGTACCCACATACTTCAAGAATTATAATCCATAAATTATTTATAAGTAACTACATTACAAATTACAATCCAGTTTTCCTACTTGACTAGAGGATGAGAGGGATCGATAAATCAGTATATTAGTCTTAGCTTCTCGTCAACGAACGCGTAGGTCGAAGTTAGGAAGGAAATCGTTTACTTTGATTCTTGTAGGCGTTGGAACGACAAAGTAATTATTGGATTTTATTTTTTTATTACTAGAACTGGGGCTCGAGTCTGCTATTGCAATCGTGTTTCAATGACCGGTCATTGATCGAATATTTGAGAACTTTGACAGTTTTTGTATGGGAAATGTGTCATAAGCTTTACGTTATACGTCAAAAATCGATCATTGACCGGTCATTGAGACACGATCGCAATAGCTGACTCGACCCCCTGTTCTATAATTGACCTCTTTCTATTGTTTTTCTTAATTTCATGACATCTAATTTTAAATTATACTTAGAACTTACAAATATTACCCTTTAGGGGTTTTATAGGGTGTGCACCGTTGACGTAGTAACTAAGTGATTCGCTGCTATGCTGTGTGTTGCGAGTTTGATTCACAACACACAGCGATCCGCAGGGAATAAATATTTGTATGGTTTACATGTGGTTGTTCAGGGTCGGGCTTTGAATTTATAAGTTTGTACACCCACGATATTTTTATTAAAGTGGCTTAATGTTGGTCCACTATTCTCGTAGTGCATTTTTGCCTAACCCTTTGATTAATCTTGGCGTGATGTTACTTAGCCCTTCTAGGATAATACTATGTACAGACGCCAGCACATCAAGTTACGTTTACTACTTATTCTGTTTGTGATAAAGTTGAAAATCTATCAAAGAAATTTGACACATTAGGGTAGCTTGATGTGCTGGCGTCTGTACACCTATTACGGTTTACCTATAAGTACATACTTTATTCTAGATATTAAGTGCTGAAAACATCTGCTTAATAGAGACTTCAAAACACTGTGTTGTTAATGTTTTCATATTCTAATTATAGGTCTCATGGAGGTATTTTACTTAGCACAGTGTCAACACGCATGTCCTGTTGTACCATACATAGGGATACATATTAAAAACTGTAATTGACGACGTAAAGATAAGACAAAACTAATGTACCTAAGTATTTGTGTTAAAAATAAGACTGTTCCAATTATTTCAGACACGGTGTGAAGTTGCAATAATGGTGACTTTAAAAGTGTTGCTTTTTAGGGTTCCCTACTCAAAGGGATGTTATTACTAAGTCTCTCCGTTTTCCGCTGTCCATCATTCCGTCTGTCAAATCTCATTATATGTATATTATTTCTATTTTACTATATTATAGTTTTAATTTGTGATTTATTAGTCGATTATATGTCTCTACATTTCTGATCAAAACGATTTTTACTGCCGATATTCAACAATAAAACAAACTTGTTTGTAACGGGGTGCGAATAGGGTTACCAGATAGAATATTGAAAAATCTTGACAAATATCCTGATTTCCATAGCAAGGTCCCGAGATTTAGCCGCAAACGTAATTCACAGCTCTGCGGGAAAATCATTTATTATCTAATGCAGACTGAAAACTCAGCTGTACTTATTTTATTTAAAAAATGAAAAAACCCGAGATTTTCAAAATCTGGCCGCCATCCGGTTAGGAGCATAAAGATCCTGAAATCTCAGGAAAAATCCTGATATGGTAATCGTAGGTGCGGAACCCTGTGTGTGCAAGCCCGACTCGCACTTGGTTGTTTTTTTAAAGTCGCTCCTAAGTAGTTGATTGCAGCTGTAGCATTGTCTGACGCAGGTGTCCACTGTTTTAGCGTCTTCAAACCGCGCTTTCGATTTCACTGCGTTTTTTCTTCACGTAATCGCTAACCGAAGACAAATTAAGATACCATTGTACGTAACATTTACGACTGCTATCGCTCTACAATTGGTACAAAAAACTAAAAGGTATATTTCTTTCAACGTAGGCTTCTGAAACTACTTCACATGCCTAGTTATGCTGGTTTATTTTGATAATAAGTATATACTTACATATAGCTATGTTACATAGGTTCGCGCATAGATATAAATAACTAGGCGCACAACACAGACAGGTGGTTCAGGTTATATGAACCCGCCGGCTTGGTGTGACCGCGAAATTATTTTCAAGACTACACCAACCTCGAGCGCACACAAACATACACCGACGCCTATCTGCACACACGTCTCACTACTAACGTGCGAATGTAGTGGTAGTCGTGAGAAACTTGCTGTTCTATTCCAAAACGGCACATACTCTAGCCACTTGCGAAAGAAAATGGACTCTAATTACCCGGTTTACTGATTAAATTCGCCGCGACACCGAAACGTGTTCGCGTCATTTCATTGACACGATGCGTATGGTAAAGTTGCTATCTTGTTCGTAATGTCCGCGAACGGAGGTACATTCAACTTTTAGCCCAGTAAACTCTCGAAGTTCGTTCACCCACTGCTTGTCAACTGACGTAAAGAGAGTGAGATAGGAGAATCGACAGATAGCGGCGTCTCTGTCACGCGGTATGTTCAAGTTTAGAAGTTTTTATTGAGCGTACGGCTGTCGAAATAGTTTACTTTTGTTTTGGTTATGCTTGCCTAGTACTTTTGACGGTTTACGTTCTATATTATCGATAGATAACGTGACTATGATGTGTTTGCGTCACGTTTGAGTTGTCGATGATCGGAAATTCATACAATGAAGGGTTTTTCAATATGTTTCAGGGGAAAAAGGGTTTGTTTATCGTTTAAACTAAATGTGTAGCTCAATGATGTTAATATTGTACGAAAATTAGTTCTTTGTTATTATTTGTTTGTTGTTATTTGTTCTTTATCTTTATCTTTGTTATGAACAAAATTTTACTAATTTTAATTATTTTAAGTATAAGTAAATCGTGTTTGGTCTTTGAAAAACTATACCTATCTTCCTATTTTTTGTTCGTTTCAAGTATAACCAAAATATAATATCGTTCCTTGAATAACCAAAGGCGAATTCGGGCTACGGTCGTGTGTTGCCATATCTGAATTTACCATTACAAAACCACGGCACATTGCCGATACGAACCACGAATTTTTATCAACGTGACTTCGATCATGCACGCGCCTTCTACCTTTTGGACCGAATTTTAAGGCGTACTCCAAATTACATACCGTTTTTCTCTTTATCTTTTTCAAAGACAAGTGATATCGATTATATTTTGCGGATCCCATTTTATGTTTATTTTAACTAAATCTTAGTTTAAAACTTACTATCAAATTACACGATATAAAGTTCTCAAGAATTCAGTGGTTTACCTAGATGGCTTACAAACACTTATTTTTCTTTTATGATGGTTACGTAGTACATACATCTTGTAACATTACGAAGCGCAAACTAAAAAATATGGGATTTGTTCTTTATGATCACGGTACATTGCATATATGCGCCATTTGCAAATTTTGAAAATGGAAGAAAAGTATTATTATTTTTTTTTTTTTAAGATGAGGCTGTCATTTAACTGTCAAATTCAAGTTCAAGAAAAAATCAAGAATGAATATTGAAAAAACTTCCGTAATCGACGAAGGGTTTAATTGAAAACTGCAATGTTATTTTTGAAGTAGGTAGGTATAGTTACATGAGTAAGTATAATATTGTTTTTATTGGAGTGTAAATGTATGCTTCAGTTAATGTTATCTTATTTCTTGACAAAAAGACCGTCAAAATATTAAGTAATCCATCTGTAAACGTTTACAGGAGCGATAACAAATGGGCTGGCTTTATCTCCGAACCTTTTTGTTAAATGTAAAATGTAAATTTATAAATGTTGATAATGATCAACAAGTTTGTAACATTAAGAAATACACTTGAGAGCAATAAAATCGCACACGTTGACTTTTTGTTGTTAAAGCAGTTTTTTTCATAAATGTGAATACATATTAAAATAAAACTTACACTATTTGAATGTTTACTTCAGTACCTTTCTAATGATATCAAATACAGTGTAAAAAAAGTACCCATAGGGAGTTTTAGGGCACAAAACCCAACATACGGATAAAATTACCCAATTTAGCTTAACAAAGAATAAAAATAAAACTCAAAATGCTTGATCAAATTGTTTTTTAATAAGGTGTATTCCCTCCCCTAGCCTTGATTACAGCTCTTAATCGGTTTTTCATGGACCGTATTAATTTCACCATGAAATCTTGTGGTATGGCGTTCCACTCCTCTTCAATGGCAAGTTGAAGCTCTTGGAGGCGCGTAGGAGCAGGGCTTCTTGCTCGAACTCTTCTTTTTAGCTCATCCCAGACATGCTCAATCGGATTGAGATCAGGACTACGAGCTGGCCACTCCATCGCGGTGATTCCAACATCTTCCATGTAGTCGCAAACTGTTCTAGCGACATGCGGTCTGGCGTTGTCGTGCATTAAGAGAAAATCTTCTCCCAAAAGCCACGCAAGCGGCCTCACATGTTCTTCGAGCACTTCTTCGACGTATCGTGCAGCCGTCAAACTTCTCGATCTCGGGCCGGTATTCGCCGTAGTGATGAATACAATGTCAGTTTTAGTGTCCAACATTATGCCACCCCAAAACATACACGATCCACCTCCAAAAGCCACACGTTCGCTTATGCAGCATTGTGAAAATCGCTCTGATGACCTTCTGTAGACCCTAGAGCGTCCATCATGACCATGTAAAGTCATTCTGCACTCATCAGAGAACATAACAGCCCGCCATTGGTCATACGTCCAATTTAAATGTTCCCTAGCAAATTGTAGCCGGGCTTGTCGGTGAGCTGTGGTCAATTTGGGACCATTTGCTGGGCGATGTGAAGTCATTCCTGCTTCACCTAGTCTTCTTCGAACTGTCCACCGACTTATACTGACATTGCGAACTTCTCGAAGCTGTTGTCCCAGTTGAACCGCGTTCAGTTGCCGATTTCTCAAAGACCTTGTCACAAGAAAGCGGTCATCACGCTCTGATGTTGTGCGTCGCCGGCCAGATCCTGGTCGCCGAATGTAGCCACCGGTCTCTTGGAACCTCTGGTATACACGACGAACAGAGTAGCGGCTCAAATTTAGCCGTCGAGCAACTTCACTTTGGTTATGGCCTGCTTCGAGCAAGGCAATAACTTGAGCGGCTTCTGCGGGCGTGGTATCCATATTTTTCCAGTAAATCCGTATGCTTCCAGTAGAGATGTTATCACGTTGACCTTCGGTATGCAACTGAATAAAAATTCCAATAAACTGACCTTTTTATACCTGCGGCTAAGGGTGCAAGTAGTGACAACGCAAACGCGTGAATTTGGGGAATTCGGTGTACGGTCGGTTTTTGTAAGTTACGTGAAGGTCAATGATTTTAATTTTATGTTTTTGTAAAGCTAAGCTTGTATGCTTTAATTTTGTCTAATGATTTTTACTCAATATCTTTCGATTTTAGAAAACAATCAGTAATAAACCAAATTACAAGGGGTGTGCGATTTTATTGCTCTCAAGTGTATGTGCTGTGTTAGATCTTTTGATAAATTAGTTAAATTATCATACTTAACACATTACAACTTCGTTAATTTAAATTACTTGTTTCCTTAAAAAACAAAGAATTTTCATATAATCTGCATCTGTATTTGCCTCATCACTACATATTTGTTTTGGGGATCAAGCCGAAACTATTAAAAAAAAGAGAATTATTTGAGACTATGACAGATTCCAAATATAAACTACAATTTCACAAAACGATTGCCAGTATTTTGGTGAGTATTTGTTATTATTGTCTATGGATGTTTACAAACATACCCAAAAGGTTGCGTACTTAAACTACAACTAGAGGTTCGTTCGGACGTTCAAAGGAATACCGAATTGAGAAATGTTGCCCACGTGAAATCATGTCTTTGACCACTATTGTGGGTTGACCCTTCTTGTTTTCCGCATTCCACACAAGACGGGTCGATTTTGGGTTGGAAGTGTGTAAGCCCGGGGTTCATAGCAATCTGGTTGTGTAAATACCTCATTGTCTATGTTTACTGGGTGGGTGTACCGGTTTTTTATTGTGAGGTGCGGTTCATTCAAGCATTGTGGTTTGGACATATTCTATGATGTCATGCAAGGTGATGTAGAATTCAAGTAATTTATTTTAGTTTTAATGTAAAATATCGGACTGGAAGGTAGTCCCAAGAACATTTCAGTAAAAGCAGTAGGCAACTAGGCAGATGGTTAGTTCGGGATAACTGCGGTTAATGTTGCTGGTCTATTATGATATTGATATTTCTCTATTAGAATACCTGTAAGGTTGGACTGAACCTTATAGTATTTTTTAAAAGCAGCGAAGTGTAAAGGGGTCCTCTAAAACATAATATACGAGTATATTCGCTTATTACAGAGCAGCATTTGCAAGAAATTAAGTAATTCGAATTATTATAATATCACTTCTTTATTTACATTATTTTCAATATCTTTGTTCCCTAGTAACAATGTAGATACCGTTGATATCGTAATAAAAATCAACGTAAATCGACTACACAAGACCTAATTCAACTACCGAACCATCGACAAACGTCAAACCTTGGTAATAGATTCATCCGACGTTCGAATCGTAAAAATGCCGCCATAAACTCGTAATGTGAGTTAATTAAACGTAGGTAATTCCGCGGAGGCGTGGATCATACTGACGCGCTACGAACTTTTCTACACCTCTTCAATTCTCTATTTTCCTAGTACCTTGCTGGTTAATGTTGGTCTCTGCTTTCTTTTACAATCGACAGCGATTGACGCGCTCCGCAACCTTTTCAATTAAAAATAACTTTTATAATGTAGGATTAGAATTCAAATTGGTGTTTGTAAAAGGAGATTTATAGCTGTCGCTGTAAGTGGCGTGCAAAGTTTTAAATGCTGGTCTTTTATTAAGGTTTGGTTTGATTTTGTTGTGTGTGTAGTAGAATCGATCGTAAATGTAAGTTTGTTTTCTAAGCACGCTTATGACGGCTTTACACATATGGGTTTGCGTTGCGGATGCTGCGGTGGCCATCCGCGTAATTGTTGGTTTTTGCGATTAAGTGTTAAAGTGCTTTCGCGCAAATAAACAGTGATCGTCTAAGAATTGAATGCGACGCTGCACTGAGGTCAAGTGTGGCTAGTAAGGCACATTTTAACATATCTACACCTTTTTACTTATAATATCATTGTTGAGGAGTGTCAAATGTCATTTCATGTTGTATGTGAGAGAAATGAAGCGTACCAGCAAAACAATAAATAAATGAATGAATTTTTAAAAAATCTATTAGTTATACCTGAAAGACAAAGAGAAAAAGTGACTGAATATAATGGATTTTGTCAGTAAAGAAAGGTTACGAGTACTTTATTATCTACAGCATAGCACAGCTTAAATATACTACCTACTCCTCAATTTTCGCCTGCACTCTCAGTCAAACGAACAGATGCCGAAGAATCCCGATGCATCCCGAAGTCACACGGTAGGTGGCACCCAGGCACTGACATTAATGACGTAAGTGGAACCTATAAAGAAAATGCCTGCGCGACACGGAATGTATCAAGAGGAGCGACGAAGCAATACAGGGACAGACAGGTATCAATTTTGTATGAAACATTCAATTAAAAGGCGGGTAGTTTTTGAACGACATGTGAAAATGTGACGTGTGAAAATCGACGTCCAAAAATTAAAATCTTTCGTTGCTTTCTAGTTTTTCAGGGCTCCTCTTCAGCCCATTAAAAGCTTTTGTGCATTAAAAGCTTGAGCATATACATATCCGTCAATTACAATTTGAAGAATGGAATGACTCGACTGCCCTCAGCCATTATCCCACAGCAGACCAAAGATCGCTTCTTTTGCACACGACTGCTCACGGTTCTCATATAAGCAGAACCTACCCAGTCTACATGCCTAATACTACTTATAGACAAGCTGTATACCATTCAGCGCTTCCAGCGCTTGCTACTAGAATGACAAGGTGGTATTATAAACAAAACGCATGTAATTTACACTTGAAATGTCACAATGTCATTTTTGACAGTTCTTCGCAATCATAGACAAGAAAAAAAAGTACGATGCAATACTTAGAGGTCGGAATCTTGCACGGCTCTTTGTACGTAATCTGTACATAAGCTCAAGTAAGCATCCACGGAACGTATTATGACAACCTGTTGCACTAAAGAAGTGGGCAGCAAGACATGTAAGAGAGACTTATTATACTCATGCGCACGTTCAAACATGCAACAATATCTGAGAAGTGATAACCATCTTGTCAACATTTAGGATTCTGGGCGTTGAACCTTTTACATAGTTTATGGTAAAAATGAAATGTCCGTATACTTCGAGACTACTATAACATCGCTCTCTGAAGGACACATACATTCTTCACCACCGCAAAGTTATGTGAAGAAGCCAAATCCTACAATTTCGAACTCGGAGATGCTTCAGAGAAAAGTCTTAACAGTTTGACTAATCCGGGAATTTAGGATCTAGATTTAGAACCCTACACTCAGCTGTTGAGAGACCTTATACAGATGTGGGGTGGACGAAAAGAGGACGAAGAAAGAAGAATAATCAACCATAATAGATATGACGAAGCCTTAAAAAAACTCAGCAGTTGTGAGGCAGTAGACAGATGTGGGATGAAAAAGAGGACGAAGAAAGCAGAATAATCAACACTATGCTTAAGACAAAGTCTTTGATTAGGAACGGACATTACTTTTAAGCGTCTTCCTTCTTTTAAGTTTGGTGGAGATTATACAGTTAATAACATTGCTTTCGAACGTATACTATAGGTAGTCGTTGCACATGTGCGATAACATTAACCTATAGGTTAGTTAAAAACTTGAAAAGTAATGAGTAGGTATACTAAAGTACTTACTTATTGTTCAAATGCCATGCGATGTAGATCTGGAAGGTGAAATTGTAACATCAGATGCTACTTACAAAGTGAATACGATTCGCAGTCATATTATGCAAAATCATCTGTTTGTGTGAAATGTTTATTTGTAACATCTATCTAGTAAAATCCAAAATTTTGGAAACCTTCTTAAGCACAGTTACCATCCAAGTTCCATCGTCAACTCGTTTATGCAACAATATAAGAAATGCGCTAAGCGTCATGTCACCACTTGAGCGGTCATTGAACTTTTAGCCCAGTGCTGGCAGACGCGCGAGTTAGACGGGTGCAGGAACAACTTGTTTAGAATTATGCGCTCCTGGTAGGGTTGTGACCAAAGTATTAGTGTGGAGTGCATAAAATGAAGGATATCAAAGAAAATGCGAGTTTTCACATAAATGTATTTTTGATGATATTTTGGCCACAATTTAAAGTTGCCCATCCGTTAATTAAGGACCGAAGGTATTACGAGTACAAAGCCAGATAAAGAATTATGTCCTGTGTGGGAGCATCGATGAACACCTGCCCTACATAAGTGAGTTCACAAATGAGTTGGTATTTTAAAACTTGTTTTTAATTTCTTTGACATTCGCCATCCCTGAAGACGGGAGTATCGAACGCAGCATCACGCTCACACAGATAGCCGACGATAAAGTCTAACGATCGCCACTCGATTGTGTCAGCTCGATATCATCTGATACATCCTGCTCCCCTGATTACTTATGTCAGTCAATACGGAGAGTATGTTTCACTATGTTTGACAGTACCTAACTACAGGCAAAGAGTTCAGCCGTATTTAATTTACAATGAATTTGCAATTTATTTCTTAGCTTCTAGAAAAATAGTGATCAAGAGCAAGATCCCACCTCTTAAACAAATCATATATTTGTTCGTTTTTTTTGTAACAATGTTGAGTGTCTTATAAAATGCTATGAACTCATTATTAATGAGTAAAAAATATCAGCTGACGTTTGTGATGTCCTAGTATTGGGCGATGAATTGGCCATCTAAAGTATCGCTAATATTTACGTACAAATATATTGTCTTATTGTATTCAACAGTGCTGTAATCGTAAGCGTGCTAAATAATGCATGAAAAGTATTTTTCCAACATTGTTTTAGCTTCCCATCTAAGATATTATAAATTGTCAACTTCCCCATTCCTGAGGCAGTAAAACGGTTCTAAACATGGTGCACTTGAAGCAGAATTATGTAGCGACAAGTAACTTAACTGGCTACAGGATTGTAATAACCATTAATATGTAATATCTTGATCAAATAGAACATACATTCTCATGCTGTGGGGTCAAAGTTTGCAGAGAAATGAAATGAGAAAGGGATTATTCAATAAGTAGCTTTATAGCATTCGATTTTCGGAAAATATTTGTCTCTCGTTAATGTCATTTGAATTTGACAGGTGCTCGTTGAGACTGCTAAACGAAAAACATTTTTTTTTTAATAAAGTTTTTTATCTGTCCAGCCCTAAAGGTGGGTCCAGACCAGCTCTTGTTTGTATCATAGTAAGGTAATTACTTCTTCAATGGAAGGGATTACAAGATATATCGAGATTTACAACATCCGGACTGCAACGCCATTGACAGAGACACATAGCGTCTTAGGTAAATTCTACTTTATTCTACGGAAGTGTTAGGAATGAAAATTTAGCTTGACAATTTGTTTTATGTAGTGGTTTTGCCACCTATTAAGGTCAATCAAATGGTAGATACTATTATAGTAGCGGTAGAGGTACTTGATCATTAAATCGCATTAGACTTAAAAAAAAACGTACGAATCTCTTAAAAAAATGGCTGACAAAAATTTGTTACTTATGCAAAAGACTAATAATTTCTATGTATAAACAAGACTAACCTATTCTTTATTTTGGTTTAAGTACTTGACCTTCACGGCTTGGATAGAAACTTTAAAATAAAACTTGAAACTAACAGTTTAATATAAAATGTAAATATTAACCTTGAAAATCACAACACGAATAAAATATTAACTGAAAACAAACAAAAATTAACACGAACTACCAACGTAAACACCAATTACATAACATGTAAACTTGTAATAATTTCCGATTTTCTCGCGATTTTCCCGCCGGGTTCACATTAATTGACGCGAGACGGGTTCCGTACATTTGCATCCGTAGTCATTCACCCCGGAACACTGCATGAGGTGGTCAGCATCATGAGCATTGAGCAATGGGAATGAATGGAAGACACACTTTGATCGGGTGACTCATGAATGTTCCTCGTGGACTCTTCTTTGTTCTATGAAACTTATGTTGCCTTGGTATGCCTTGGTACCTGAGACTAAGGTTGATGGGTATTTTCTTGGACCAATTAGGCCGTATATAAAAGAGACTTAGTGCCCGTGTTTGTTGTAAGGTACTAAGTAATATAGATGACACATAAATGAAAAGCTTTTATTTACATATTTCGCAACTTCTTAAATTTTAATTTCATATAGGAGGTATCTAACGCTTTACTTAAGATCACAATTCTTTCCGACCATTTAGAGATACGGGATTAAAAATAATTTATAATATTTTTAACACTGTTAATGTTCCAAATTCATGTCATTCCATCTTGCATATCGCAAGTAACTAAACGAATACTGTTGTAAGCACTCTTTTCCGTAAAAGAGTGCTTACAACAGTATTTTTAATATTAATTTAGATTTGAATGTCAATTTTACAAATTAATTTGCAACTAAATTAACGCGCTCAAATATGCGCGTACGCACTACATGCTACAATAGAACATACAGGCGTAGCGCTACGAATCGTAGTAGGCTCTACGAAAACTGATACTGAACTGTTTTAGGATTTAAAAATATTGGTAACGTCAAAGATCTTGTCATAACATAATGTTCTTATAATAGTTTATGCTTTGTCTTTCTTTAGAGTTTCGGTGAGGTTGATTAAGATGACAGCATTTTATGTTATAAAATTACAGAACGATCACCAAACGGATTTTCAACCATGGTGATTTCATTACGGACATGATACAATTAGCCTTTACTAAGTATTATCTTCTAAAAACCTCTTTAAAATCCCGCATACAAAAGTAATATTTTACTTATATTGTAGCATCACATACGCAATAATTATAACATTTACGAAAGTTTTGCTTACGCTATCAGATAATTAATGAATATAGGCTAGCTAAACTGCTCCAAAATCAACAGTACTATGACATCACGAAACAGACTATCGATCGTTCTAATACTATACTAATACCGATGTTCTTTCAAGTACTGCGCTCCTGGTAGAGGAAAATTCGCGTGAAAATGTTTATAGAAGTTGTCTAGGTTTATTTACTTTATCTACTAGCAGTGCTGGCAGTTTTAATACAGAATAAAGTTTTATATAATATTGCTTCTGAGACCACCAAAATAAAGTAAGTAAATAATGAGAATTAAGAAAAACTATTTAGGTTCTTCAAATTCCAGTGATGGTGGCCATCACTGACAGCGCATGCCTTTGCAAGAATATCTTTTGTAGCAAAGTAGGTGAAAACTCCTGTCCTTTTTGACATTAATTGAAGTAAACATAAGTTAAAATAAACGATGCTTTAGATGTGTTGATTTATTCAAAGATGCATTTCATTCAATGAATGCGCCTTCTCTTTTGTTTTGTCTTCAAATAAGTGTGCTGTTAAAAACAAATTAGTGTAATCGATTGTTGACATGGTCCCACAATGACTAATGTCAATTGACAGACAGAAGCGTGAAGTCGTTATGCTTTTATTGAAGTAACTCAGATACAAAGCCTTTGTATTGTATGTCAGACGCTGTCAATGAGTTCAAATTGAACGTAATGATCATTTCATTGATATTAAGTAGTTGAAGAACACGCTACGCTCAAGATGTCTAAAAGAAGTTGCAATTTTTTTGTTAGTCAGTTATGTATTGCCAGTTTATAGACACCGAGTCATAATAGCAGTAGTTAATTTAATTTCATAACTTTTACTTTGCTGCTAAACATACCTTTGAACACAGTAATGATGCCCCGACATGATGAATGATACTTTAATTAAAAAATACCACCAAACTCATTTCATATCTCTAACATTTTCAATTACCTGAATAACACTAATTTGGCTACACTTAAAATATAAACGTTACAATGTCATGCATCCATGAGGAATTTCACTAAAAATGTGTCTGCTCAAAGTTGAAATGTTTTTAGGCGCGAATGCCCTTTTTACTTTTCTCAACGCGGAAATGCAAAGACATTTTTAAGAAATGGCCCCGTCAAGCCGGTTGGGTTATTTTAAACTGCATGTAAAAAAAAACTCGTACTAAAATGTATGCGCAAACGAGATCCGAGTTACCAGGCTTACATACGTTGACGGAGTTCGCCCAGTCATACGAGTCGCAACTACACCCGACTCTCATTAAACATAATAAATATCGCCGACGCGCTCACTCACACCACAGGTCCGATATTAATTGCGACTCCATCTCTTTCTAATTTAACATTTATTTTTAATTTACGTCAAATTGTGAGGCGATTGTGATCGCGCAGGTGTCTTAGATTAAAATGATAAATTTTTATCATCAATAATTTGTCTGCGCTTCGATTCCGAGCAAACGTGTCATGAATTCATTGCGGCTGATTGGCTATGTCTGTCTCTGTCCGTCCCAAAAACTTACGCACACAAACAAAAAGTTCGTTCACACGTTAAAAATTTAAACAAAGAATTTGATTTTCGAAAAGCGTTTCGAACGTGTTGATTCTATTCAAAGTCGGAAGTGACGATCGGGCTCACTAACGCAAGTGAGTTATCAACATTTCTCACGGTTAGTTTCCATCGGTGTGTGTCGAGTCCATCTTTGTTTCTTGCGCTGGTGTTGGCGTGTATGCATGTTATCTGGCTGGTGCTGTGTGCGAGAGCTGAGAGCAATGAGACGCAAGCGCTTCCTAGGTTCGTTCAACTTTTAGCCCAGTAAACTCTGGCGAGTGACTATACTTAGCTGTGCTTGTGTAGCCAGTATCTATGGTGTACAATGGGGTAGGTTGCATAGTGGCGCGCATTTAATGCCATGTTTACACTGTCCCTTTGTTCTGGACGCTTTATACTGTCATTTGCAATTCTATGTTGTTTAAACATGCGCTCGTTTGACTGTAATAATGATTTCTCAGGAGAAAATCTATCTATTATTGGACACACATTGTAAACACTAGCTATTGACTTTAAATGAATTGCTTCCGGACAGGTATTGTGCTTCAAATAGCTCTGACTTTATTATAGTTTTTCTCGGTAATGCCTTTAACACGTTCAGTACTTATACATTTTATTTCAACAGGTAAGTACAAATATTTAAATCAATAGAAGTGTCTGTTTATAATGTCAAAGAACACAGCTTTTTACAAAATGTTTTAATTTAATGCAAAAATACTGTGTATGTTTTCTTGTGCGTCTGTCTTGGCTAATCTGAAAACGGCTGAACAGGTTTTGTCAGGACTTTGACTGTCAGATAGCTGATATTATAAAGAGTAACTTAGACTTAAGAAAAGTATTAAGAAAATGTGCAAAAGAAAAACAGCAGTCTATGCATAATATGCTTATAACAATTGACAGGGATGCAGGATTGACCACTTGTTCGTCTGCTCAGCTGATCAATCGAATCTTGAAAACATAACGACTAATAGACTAACGAGTCACGATAAACCAGATCGACGATTAATATCGACTTATCGGTACATCTCTAATCACGAATCAGTCCGAGGACCACTAACTGTGAAACTTGTGTGTTTATGAAGCAAGAGATCCTTCTAATATTATAAATGCGAAAGTTTGTATGTATGTTGGTTACTCTATCATGCAAAAATTAGCAAATGGATTTTAAATATAATAATTAGGAATAATTATTTTGTAACCATATGCACCGTGCAGTGACAAATTTTCCACAATATTTCACCTTTGTCCTCAAGCACCAATCAATGTATATTGTATGTCATCACTATGACTGAACATTGTTTCCCATAAAAATCTTTTTTGCAAAAAATAAAACCGACTTCAAAAAAACCACTAACCGATGTAAAATAACTCTGAATTCGGAAGTCGGTGGCCCATCATGAATAAGACAAAACCACCAAAGCCACAGACTTCCTAATTTAGAGTTATTTTACATCGGTTAGTGGTTTTTTTGAAGTCGGTTTTATTTTTTGCAAAAAAGATTTTTTTTGTAGTACGCTCCGCTGCCGCTCCAATATTCATATATTATTCTAGATGGCATTACTGAGACATGGGATCAAAGTTTTTCTATGACATTTCCTTGACATGCCCGCTCTACATATAGTATTTTAAATCTCTTTGGTCGATGCAAACGAGGAGTTGTGCATAAATAAAGTATATTCAGGGAAAAACATATGATTTTTTACAAAAAACAGGCGAAATGTGACGTGCGGTTTATAATATAATGTCACTGTCTAGTCGCAAAAGGAGATCGCAGTCCGTAACTCGACTTTCTTTCAAACATACCCCGCGCACGCCCTCTGGCGATTCCATATCGTGTCGTTAACAACACAATGCCCATTGTTTTGCATTTTTAAATAGATAGATAATTATAAAAGTTTGACACTTAAATGAGTGAAACTAAAGTTACTATGTAAACAAAGCTTTCTTATTTGAGCTATATCTATGTTGTATAGATTCAATTTATAACAAGACTAAGCTTGAAATGGTTTGCCATGTTGTTCAGCAGTCTAGGGACTTGGAATGTCACCCGTGTTGAGATCCCAAAGGAGATTGTTGCTTAAGTCGACATGAGAACCGAATAGTCCGCTCAGAATGCATTCAGAGTTTGAAAATAAGTAACTGACTTAACGAAAAGCCTTGTCAACGATAATGATACAGGTTTTTCGCCCAACAGAAAAGCGCATTGGGCCAGCATAGTCGTAGGAACGCAACACGCAAGCCGCAAGATACTTCAGAAAAAAATTTAACTATGTTTAAGTACTTAAAGAACACCGGCGAGGGAATTGTTGATGAAATTATTAAGTGCTACGTATGTCACCGTAATAGATACCAACGAAATAATTTACTAAGTTTTATCAAATCAATCATAAGGCCTATGAAAGTCTGGAAAAAAAATCTTCATAATTGAAAGCTTAATTGACTAGATTATTGATGAAATAAATAATCATAGCTTTGTGTTTTTTTATTTCTGGCTTGACTTCATGGCTTTTGGATTAGCTATACTTTTAATGTTGCCATGTAATATAAGTCTTAGTCAAGTTGCTTAAAATGATTGAATTAATATACTTAGGAAATACATGTCTGCATCAGAATACAAATGTTAAAAACCGACTTCAAAAATAACACTGAAAGGTGTAAAATAACTCTAAATTAGGAAGTCTGTGGCTTTGGTACTTTTGTCTTATTCTTGATGGGCCACCGACTTCCGAATTTAGAGTTATTTTACACCTTTCAGTGTTATTTTTGAAGTCGGTTTTATTTTTTGTAAAAAAGTTTTTTATTTTTCGATTTTTAGTTGTTCCCATACAAACATTTGCCATGAATTCATTTTATATTGTTAATTGTTAATTACTATACATGTCATTATAATAGGGTTATCCACCTAACCCTAATAAATGAAACTTAACATACCTAACTGTCGAAATCTAGGTATATTGAACACATCTGCCTACCCCTCTGAGCATACAGGCTTGATGATACGTCATGATGTTGTATAAACAATAAACATCCAAGCGATTCCAGCAATCACGATAGATTTGCCGTCTATTTTTGAAGAGTTCCGTTGTATATCTCCGAAGATCAGCACCAGATCTTCACCAAATTAAAATGGGACCACCTCAGGAGTCTACTCTTTCAAACAAAAAAAGAATTTCGAGAATCGGTCCAGAAATGGCGGAGAAATCAGGTAACATACATAAAAAAAAAAAAAAAAAAAAAAATACATACACACGAACATAGAACCTCCTCCTTTTTTGAAAGTCGGTTAAAAATACAAGCTCTAGCTTAGTTTGGGAATCAATATCAGTATGTATTGTACTATACATTTCAATTGTTACCCGCTTTAGCCTGCAAAGTTGTGAATGTATCTGGTATCAATAAACAATTTTTATTTTTTATTTATTTATTATTTATTTAATGAAACTTTACAATAATACAGCTTATACATATATCAGAAAAACCGCGTTGAGCTCACGATTACTGACAAATGATTGCACTGACCGATCAGGTCCCCTCATTCTGTGTGGTTCTTTCCTCAAAAGACCATCTCAGACACTAATCTGCATGGATCGTACATGATTTGACCAAGATAATGTCTGGACTTTAAAAGAGACTATTTAACCTCGTGAGTTTCTTTCGGTGTTTCTTCTCAGAGTAGTCAGATAGTGAAACTCCGATCTTATCTACTAGTTAAAAAATTACGTGTAAAACTGTTTGTGAAAACCTATTTACAGAAATAAATATCAACACATATATTATACATAACGTCACGCCTGTAATCGCCGAAGGGCTAGGCAGAGGTGCACCTGGTAGTACACCCACATTTCGCCAGTTATGTTTAAGTCCCATGTAATAAGAGGCGAGCCTATTGCGGGCAATCCGGCACAAATCCAGAAGCCGGGCTGCTACTGAGAAATCCCAGATAGAAAAACTCAATAACTCTTTGTCCGACCTGGGGATCAAACCCGGGACCTAATGCTCAGTAATAGCGCTTGCGACCACTAGACCAACGAGGCAGTCAAACATAACAACACGTAGGCTATAACGATTTATTAACGATAAAAAGAAAAAAAAGAGAGATAGAGAGAGAGAGAGAGAGAGAGAGAGAGAGAGAGAGAGAGAGAGAGAGAGAGTTTTTTAAAGATGAATGAATTTCCCAAAATATAATGATAAGTTAAAGTAAGTGGGAAAAAATTCTGCCATCTGCGAGAGGCTTGCTAATCCGCGCAGACGAAATGGCGGTCACCAGCTAGCAGAAAATAAAGGGTCGGTCCTGGGTTAAGTGCTATTGGGTTTTCTAAGATTTTCGGTTTTCGGAGAACAATTAAAAAAAAATCCCAACCAGTCACACTGTAACACGTTACGGTGTGACTCGTTGGGAACAAACTTTAAAAAGTTTTCCCAACGAGTAACAGTGTGACTGGTTGGGAAAAAGGTTCCCAACGAGTCACACTGTTACAGGTTACAGTGTGACTCGTTAGGAACAAACGCTGTAAGAGATGGCTCTAAGCGATAATTATAGTACCGCCTTATGTAGAGCTAAATATGAAAAAGAAGTTATATGCTAATTTTTAACAACATGCTCCAAGATGTAATAAAAGATAACAATATCATTGAAAGAAACACAAGTGTGAGTTTATTAAGCGTGTGTTCGACTCCTACCTGCGTATGCGCATGATTCCGATCACGCGCGTAAACGTTTTGGAAATCAACCGATACTACAGAAGTGATCGACGTTTTTTGTTTTAACTAGAAATCGTGATTGATGTAAATTGTTCATAGCGTTTTTGCGAATAATAAAGACTGAATTATAGCGATGAAGAAATATATAAAACTATGCTCCCTTTACAATTTATTTAGACAGAAGTTGAAAAAGGTCCTTATAATGCACAGTTTGTAATACAACAAGTATACAATACAAGTAAACAATACAAGTATGCAATACAAAGTATACAATACAAAGTATACAATATTATTTTATTTTGATTTATGAAATTTACTGATTTCGTTTGATTTTTTTTTTTTGATTTTAAATGGTTGTAGGTACTTTGTTGTTGTTTTGGTGATTATAATTTAATTTTGATTTCATTTTATATGTAACGTATACTAACATAGTTTAAAATATTATACCTACTAACAAAATATGGATTGTTAGTGTCCGAAATAAAACGATTTGAATTTGAAGTACAATTCAGCATGTTACAATTACAATAGACGCCGAATTTTTTATAATCTATTTTCACAACAGCTGTCACACTAAGTTGTAACTATTGCAACAATTTATTTAAAGAAATGATGGGATTTTCATTTATTTATATTATTTCATTTTAGTTAAAAAAACAGTATCAATTATAAAAACTTTAAAGAAGCAGGAATGTACAATGCACGGACACGTTCTTCGTTATATAATACTTAAGGTGTTTTATAATTTGCGTGTTTCACTTTTATTCTTCTAAATTTAAAATAAAACAATTTGAATTAAATTGTTTTCACGTATCGTTGAAATAAAATGTTCTGTAGGCCTCTTTTTTCTGATGGCTATCCTGGAAAACTTTGATCCGCCATAGAATATTTTTTTTTTAATTCATTTCAGACGGTGTTATTTCAATTCAGAGTGTTGCATAGATACATACTGTACTCGTGTTGTTTCTAGTTAATTTTTAAATGCATTTATTGTAATCTGTGAAGAACGTAGTAGGTAGCACAGTTATTTTAAATGTTTTATTTAAGTATTTATGACTTTTTCTTACTTTGCTACTGTTTGTTTTTCCTAAAATAAAATAAATTAATAAATAAAATGTATGTTGTATTACTACCTACTTAGTTTTAGCGTATGTTTTGTTAAATGTCAAATTGCCTCCTTATAATGACATGATATCAGAGATGGTGCTGCTAAAGTGTAGATGTATGTAGTGAGTAGTGCTATGTAAGTGTTAGTTATGTATTAAAGAAATATACGCATTAAAGCGTGGTTTGTAGTAACTTATGATCTCAGAACGCAACTTGTTGCATTAGATATAGGTACCTAGGAACCTTTCTGCTGACTCCGTTGGGAAAATACGTGATTTTGCCTTGCTATTTCAAATCCTTGTATTTGTAAATCTTTACTTAGTTGTAATATTTTAGACATAAAATAAAATAAAAATAAAATTAGTAACAACGTAAAACAACTTTAAATCGTCAATAACACAAGGAATGGCAACAATTTAGTCGTTTTTATTTCTCGACCGAATAAATACGAATGTGTATAAACTTATCGATTGTCGGATGACACGAGAGCGCATTCGTATTCTTAAAACGAATCGCTGGAATTAGTGTTGAATAAAAAATGTTTAATCTATTCGCAGCTGCAGAAGGAATATCGAATGATCTTGTTGTAATCGATTAGGTTTATGTGTTGTTTTCTGGTATTTGCTATAACACGAGCTATTTGCACGTGTCTGTACGTAACTTTGAAGTACAGAAAATTTAGCAGAAAAAAAGCGTCGATGAATATATTTTTGCATTATTTTGCTGATAAATTTAGTTTGACAGCATTGTAATTGGCTTTACTTAAAAAGAACCTTGAGTAATGTAACTAGTTTAATATTTGGATAAAGAAAACACTATTTTTCAGTAAATACATCTGTAATTCTAAATTTTCTAATGCTTTTGAACGCTACGAAAGACAGTGCCATCTGTCAACGAGTAGTGGAACTTCACAACTCCGAAACAGATCGTCATTCCCACAACGTCGATTCTTCGGTGTGTAATAAAGCAATTAAATTGCTGAAGTTAAGAGGAAAGCAATAACTTACTTAATTTATTAGTTTGTCTTGATTCACATTATAAATCGTTCACCTTTATTCTGATTTGATGCGAAGCAACCATGTTTTGGCTTGAACATCGAATAATTTTGGTGAAAACTTATGGAAATTGCCCAAATTCCGATACATGATTCTTATAAGTTATTTCAAATATGTGACTAGGCATTTAATATCTATAAAACTAATTCATTCAATAGAATAATTGTTATACAACAGTGTTATATCAGTGCATTTATTAATATAAAGCCTGTTTAGCTTACCAATAAAAGTATAAGTAGTATCTGCATAATCGTTATTGAAATAATCTTAATTAAATATTGTTCATCACCGCAGATAATTATAAAAAAACAAACAACGTACTAAAATAAAAAGCAATCGACTTTCAACAACAATCAGCGATCGCGAATAGATAGTAATTAGTACAGAATAGGGGTGCTCGGGTCGACGACCGAACTTTTGGCGATCGGACGACACTCGAATCGATAATCGAACGTCTAGACCAATTTTAAACGAACTTATTTTAAATACTCGTTCAGTTTCCTGTAGTAACTATATAATTCTGTTACAAGTCAATTAGGGATACATTTAAATTATTACATCCGCAGAAAGGATTTTTAAAAAGACTGATTGCTAATTTGAGAGTTGACCTCTCCACCAGACCTTTCTGTTAAATATTAGATTAGACCGTAGATAAATACTGTTTAGGGCGCGTCGTCCATAAGTACATGTTCACGTGTATCGACGGTACCAACTTGATAACTCCTATAGGTAATTGAACAATAAAACCAGATGAGGTCAAATAAACCTCGAAAAAGCAATACGGATCTAGTACCTAATTTTCAGACTAGCGATCGATCGAGATGGTAATAGCTTGCCTAAAGGCTTTATTTTTCATGGGCAGCTTTTTACAGACAACGTTACAGAGCTGTAAATCTATCATTTTCAATCATATTAATTTTAAAATAGGAAGGTAAGTACTTGCCTTGTTTTTCTTCCATTGTTGTGACGGTTACCCTTCGCAACACAGAAGACCATCCGATCATCGGTATCTCGAACTCATACAATGAAGGCTCGTACAGACTGAATTTCAGGCGAAGGTACGGTACACTAATCAAACTGAAACTTAACTTAACAACAGCCAGAAAGCCAATTCCTGTTATTTAAAACGTTAAAAAACTCAAGTCCATAATTTGGCACAAATGAAAGCAAAATTAGACGTATTTTTGACAGATAATAAAGTTCGAGAATTTCCCTTTAAAATTTGAATTTATCATTGTGCGTTCGTATTTCCGAAGATTGACGATGATTCCCGAAATCCCAGAGTGCATACTTGTCACAGACAATCTGTAATAGTTATTAAATGTTTTTTGAAATTTGTCACGGACTAATAAAAAAATCTAATGAAAATTAAATACACTTTTAAATAAGGAATTTAATCTTTGATCAAACTTGTTACAAAAAATGTGATTCCACCGCATGCAAATATTGAAGCACAATAAACAACTTAATTAAAATACAGTAATGAAGTACTTTTAACAGTTAGTGTTATTTGTTTGACACTTAGTTACACCTTTTCGTAAAGCTGTATCACACCCTTTCCTTCTAATTGAAATAAACTGCTTTTTAAGCAGAAGTTTGACGCATGTCATCTGTGAATATATGGTGTCTTTTTCAAGTGGTTTTCTCACGGCGGCGGCCCAGCATGCTACCACACCATAAACTATAAACTTATAAAGAATTTTTCCCGCGTGTCTATGACAAACTTGGCATCTATCGAGACTTAATCATTTCCTCTAACTGGACACCCTGATAATTAGACTTTTTTTGTTGTTAATTACCAAAAGCAGTCGTCTTGCAGGGAGGGGAGGGGGGCTAGGACGGACGTTGAACTTCGCGAACGCGAGATAAATCTGCCATAGAGAAAGGCTTAAATCGCCACATTCGCATCAAGAAAATTTGAACTCTAAAAACGGTTTATAGAGCTGATTTTTCGATGCACACAGAACCGGGATCATTGAGCTTTGTAGCAATTTATTTTGCTAAATCAAAACGTCGGAAGCGCTTCGTCCATTGACATCCGAATTCCTTCTTTAAGTCAACGTCCTAAGATTCTATTTTTATTATCTAGTGAAAGTGGTAAGGTCGATTGTGGTGTCTTCCTGGTACATATCATATCAATTAAGTAAGCGTATTGGTTTGCTAATTTATTAAGTAATCAGGGCAGCTCACTCACGCGCCTTTAATAATACGTCGTTAGTGATAACATTGAACTATTAAATGGTACTATTAACACTTTCATCAAAGGAAGAATGTTGTGTCTACTATAATGAATTATTAAAGCCTATTAATATTTGTTGTAGTCTGTGCGAGACTTTTAACGGATAATTTGAATAGCGGGAAAATGTGTGTTGCTAACTGAGAAAACTCTTCCATTTCGGGTGAATTTCAGCAAATGTCAGAAAACAATAACAGTACTAGTAATCATAATGTGAAATATAACAACTTTTAAATACAAAATGTTGATAACTATTCTACAGCAGTTGAAGTTTATGAGTCAAGCACATTAGCATCACCTATAGATCAGATAATATGAATAAAGTTTTAAAGTAACTCGTTCGGAAAAAATACATTTTATTTCCGGTAAAATATTTACGAGTAAATATTTTACATTTGTAATAAGTACGTGTGAATTGACGTTACGTTTCTATCAAACATTCGTGCAAGGCACGCTGAAGAATAAATTAATATGGCGGCGTGAAATGTTTTCCATAGAGAAGCTGTCAAACTGCAATTTCTATTTCTCTGATAAAACTTATCAGCATATTGAGAATACGGCCATTAGTGTCGTTGGCGTGTTCTTAGCTGTTTCTGTATGTAAGTAGATCTTTTACAGACACTAGATATTTTTAAAAATAAATGGCGCCGACATTTCCAAATTGACTAAATACGTAAAAAGAAATGCAGAAAGAAACCCAGAGGTCACGGTTTCTTTTAAAGTTAAGGCATTCGATTATACAGAACATTCCGTACGAAGCGGACAGGTAAAAAAAGTCGATGTTTCTGATTTTAGTAATATTTGAGTAAGTATGTTCTCCAAAAAAAATTTGTAATATAGAACTAGTTTCAGAAATATGGGACTTTGAAGTTTTCGGCAACCGGTTAGTTTGCAGTACTTCAAAACCGATTATCCTATCCTATTAATATTATAAACGCGAAAGTTTGTGTTTATGGATAGATGGATGGATGTTTGTTTGTTACTGTACTCTTTCACGTAAAAACTACTGAATGGATTTTAATAAAATTTGGTATGGAGTTAGCTGAGACCCTGGATTAACACATCAGCTACTTTTTATCCCTGTATTCCCACGGGAGCGGGACCTACGCGGGTGAAACCGCGGGACGTCTGCTAGTAAGTACAGTCATAAAATTATCGTAAAATAATTATACCAATGAAGTACCTAGTGAAGAAACGAAAAAAACATATATTTTTTTCGTGAAAACTCTGTGTCCAGTCATTAAATTACAAAAATATTTGTTACACAAATTATTCATATTTGTATAGGTGGAATATACTCAAATATTACCAAAAATGGTAACATCGGCTTTTGTTACCTGCCCGCTTCGCGTGGAATGCCCCAGAATAGATATATGCAACCGCCGTCGTCGTGTATTTAATGGATTAATAAGCCATTTCCAGATTCTGGTACTTTAGCAGATTCTGAGAATTGCTGAAATATTACATTACATATATGTCTCTTTTATTATTTAGGGGAAGGTAATGACGGCGGTTAAATGCTCGAAAACTCTGGATTTAAAAACTTTGGATTTAAAGTTGACAATTTATAGACAGTCATTTTTCTATTTGAGCAATGATGTAACGTACCTACTATTATGTATAACCGCAAAATGTATGAGGATTCCATTTAACCTATTTTAAACTCAAATACCTATGGACGCCCAACCTTTATTGTAATAAGGTTACATTTCACAATATATGCTGTAACTCTAGCAGATTGTGAAATTTATATGGCATACAATGGTATGCACTTTGCTTTGCCTGAATTCTTGAGAAAGCATGTAAAAATCCTACTTACGAAAAAAGTTTTTATTCACAAAGGTTACTTTTGATTCAGCTGATTTTATTAGGCTTGATAAAAAAAAATTATTGCTTTTTTTTTGAATAAATTTAGCAGAACCTTATTCGGTAATATCACAGTCTAAAAACATAGTCGTCCGACGAAGACTGTCTAGACAGGGCAATCGTGCGGGTTGTGAGGGGCGAAACGCGGGAAAGCCGCTCCCGCACTGCGAACAAAACGATGTTCGTAGTGCGGGAGGTATTATTCAGGGCTAACGCGTGTAGACGTTGTCGGCATTTTTCCAGAGATCAAAGGCGTCGTTCTACTGTATTAATATTTATACTGTGGTAATATATTTGAAGTTCACCCACCGTTTGCCTGATGTGTTTAAATCCCATGTAGGTACTTAATGTTTTTTTTGTAATATGGGAGCACTAGGTACACCTCTGCCTAATCATTCGGGGATTACAGTTACATAAACTCACTCTTTTTCCCCATGGGGGTAGGTTGAACCTACAGCCCCCCTAGCCAAGGAACAAACGATTCGTATCTATTCTATTTCTATCCCTTTGTTTTGACCACGTGACTTATCACCTTTCGCTAAGTCACGTGGTCAAAACAAAGGGATTTAAGGCGTTCTCGATTGTAGAAAGAGAATAGATATGAATCGTTTGTAACTTGGCTAGGGGGGCAGAGTGTCATCTGCTACGATTCTTACATACTTCTTTTGCTTCGTTTACATTCAAACATGTTTGTATGTAAACGAATGTATTCACGCATGCTGGTTGCTATCTGAAGAACCTCAGCAATAAGGTCTATGTATGTCCGTCTAGGGCATCCCCTCCTGTTTCCACTTAGATTTGGATTGCAGGTGTGATCTAATATAGTATGCTAGTTTAGAATTACCACAGGAGTTGATTAGCGAACTAGTACCTACTTGTAGTACAAACGATTGATGCAAATGTAAAGTCGAAAAATACGATTTCAAAACAGAAAATACTCTTATCAAATACATTGTTAGGCTGACTTTTCAACAGTGAAATAACTTTTATCTAAGGAATAATAATGGTCCTTTTTACAGCTTTCGTTTAAATAAACGAATATGTCAAACCGCCATATTATTTATTCATTAGACAAAAATTTTGTGACTATTGAAAAATCGGCCCCTAATAAAATTGCTTACCTCGTTAATTTTTAACTGCTCGAATGTCCTTACGAACCCCCGGTGGCTCGTAAGCCATACAAACAATGTTCGCGAAAGAACGACGACATGCGACGGGCAATACAGCAAGTGTAGTTGTTTTAAAAAATACGTTCTACTTGACTTTATACTAATTCAAGAGTTAGTGCTAGGGCTAATGGTAAATCAAGATCAGAAGAAGTTACAGACATAATTGTAATGTGTACTGACCACCTGGCTGCGTATTAACCATAAAACGAACAAACAAACATTTCTATCAAAAATTTTGTACTAAATCAATACACAATAAATAAAACATTGGAACTATCAATTTGTACTTTCAGATGTGGTGCAAAACGCAGTACTTGACGTACCATGTCAACAAAACCTAAGGCTTAGTTTACACTGTGTTGTGAGTTTTGATGACAGATAGGTCAACACCACGCTCTAGAAGAAACTGTGCGGTGGATGTTAGTAAGACTTCGACTGATCCCATTTTACGCATATAAAAAAAACCTAAGAATTGGCCTTGGGTGAAGGGCGAGCGTTTTCGGGACAGTCTTATGTAATTTTTGACGTCCAAAAAGTGCTGAACCTCAGTATAATTTGAAGAAAGAAAAAAAAACAAATAACCTTAAATTCGAACAAGTAACATCCATATGGGTTAGTAAACAGAAATCTTATGACTATGTTAGTAAAGCTGACTTACTATTATTTTTCCACAAGTTTACTCTGGGAGATACATCTCTTTACAATGCTATGCATTATCGAAGAGTCGTATCTCCCAGCTATGTTTTTCACGATGGAGTTGGGGCTCACTCGCACTCTACAGAGCAATGAGGCAGATGACTTTCGATTTAGTTTGGAGAAAGAAAACAGAAGGCAAAAGATTTTCCGCGTTGTAACTTTAGTTTGTGGTGTATCTTCACTAACATTATACCTAATCATCATGCTTGTGCCAGCCCTATCCCGGATATTCCCTTAACGGTAACTATGTAACATGCTTTAAGCAAAAGCAAAACATTAACGAACACTACCGAGTAATTTGACTTTCCTTTTACGATTTCTTTATTAATAAAGTGCTCGAATTTCCTACGTCTTCCTTTTCCTCTGCCTTGTTTAAGTACATTTTACTAGTTAGGTATAGACGCCAGCACGTAGATAAGTATTCAACTTTATTGCAAATAGGATAACGTTCATGTTCAATTGGGAAAATTTGACAGTTTGGGGTAACTTGATGTGCTGGCGTCTGTATTTTAATATGTTTTAATTGTCAGAGGAGTTGAATCTAAATCCGAATTCCTGCCTGTCAATGTGACACTTCTGTTTCTATCGTTGGTTTGACTGAGTTGGTACAGCGAGAAATAACAATACAACAGTGTGAACTGTGCCCTACTGAAGCTGCAGTAACGGTGTTTCAATGAAATCTTCGAACACATGGAATACAACGTGATGCATAAGTGTTGTGAAGGGATATTAAAAGTTAGGCAATTCTTGGTTTTGAAATTTACTGTATTTAATATATGGGTCGTGCTTTATCGAGGTTGCTAAAGACCGATGGGCGGTGGGAAAATAAGATGGGACAAGATATGGGAAAAGAGATTGATGTACATATATTTTAAAGGCTATATTGAGAATACCTCGTTGACCTCTTCGGCGGATTCGTTGATCTATTGGTCGTCAGCACTACAGCTGATCGTGAGGTCATATAATGACATCACACCTGTAATCCCCGAAAGGTAAGGCAGTGGACTCTTCTAACAAATTTCACCAGCTATGTTTAAGTTCAATCAGGCAGGTACCCAGGCTCCGGGCTGCAACTGACAAATTGCAGCTGGAAAAACTCAATAACGCTTTGCCCAACCTGGGGATTAGAAAACGAAAAACTCTAAGAAGTGGAAAAAAAAGACTAGCGCTTTGGAAGATTGTCTTATAGAATTTTTGACGTTCAAAATGTGCTGCGTTTTGCATAATTATGATAACTAAATTAATTTTATATTTATTTACCTATGCCATAGCGTGGCTTCATGTTTAATTTGGTAAAAGGCACATGAGTTAAGACGAAAAAGAAAGTGCGGTAAACTGATCATCGGCTCTGCTACTCTTTTTCCGACTATATGTACTCAAAGGGACGACGCAAATCCAAACATGAGTTATGTACATAATTCTAAACTCCCCACGCGATCAAGCTTTTCGTCGGCTTTTCCTTATCTACACGTTTTTCCTATTGTAATTTTTACCTTACACTTCATAAAATCATGATGTGAATCCCGACCGATGAGGTTTTAAATTAAGGAAGTGAGTTATTTGTTTTTAAGGATCAGTCTAATAGGGTTAGATAGGAATGATGTTTTTCTAAGGATTAGTCTAATAGGGTTAGATAGGAATGATGTTTTTCTAAGGACCAATCTAATAGGGTTAGATAGGAATGATGTTTTTTTTAAAGATCAATCTTATAGGGTCAGATAGGAATGATGTTTTTTTAAGGGTCAATCTAAAAGGGTTAAATACGAATGAAGTTTTTTTAAGGATCATTTTTGATGATCATTTTTAAGGATCAATCTAGTAGGGTTAGATAGGAATGATGTTTTTTTTATAGTTCTTTACAGTTTAAAGCATAAATAATATCTGCACGCGTAGCATGACCACCGTAGAAACGGGTACGTATAGAATCGAAAAAGTGACAGATCGTAGAAACATTTCTGCCGGTGATAGAAGAAAAATTGCTCAAGATTTATCGACTGAAGAATCGACACATGTATTTCTCTTCATTCTTGACATTGTTGTACTGAAAACAAAAGAAATGTGCAATCTGTCACTTTGTGGATTCTTCTGTAGACAAAGTCCGTTTCTACGGTGACCATGCTACCCGCGTGCAGGACGAATTAGGAAAAAAGCCGACGGAAGATGTCAATGCTGGGGGATTAAGAACTATGTACCCAGAGCTAGATTGATATCTAGATATGCGTAAATGATTATCCTTCCACCCTGTATTGGTGTCGGTTTTCATTCTTACCGGATGCAGTTGAATACAAATATTTAACATGGAGTTTGAAGTGTTTAGCCAACTGAAGCTCACAAATTCCTAACATTATTTAACTTCCGTTTATATTAGCTATTTCTAGAGCGTTAAATTGCTTTTATCGATGCCAAAGATTCTACCATAGTTTAGCAATAAACCTAGATACTTAGGTTCATGATACACTTATAAAGTTTTATGATATCCTACTCTGGTTTTATCAAATACTTAATAATTAAATACACCACATTTTTTTAATTAGTACAAATACTTAATGGGCTTATTCTAGACGATCTTCTCATTATATTTGTAAAGTATCGATAAATAATATTCACAAACAGCAAAGTTATTAGCGTTTGTTTATATCCCAAAAAGTCATCCAATTTATGGAAGTATTATTCAGGCTATTCATGACATAGTAGTATTCATTAATCGTCATCTCTCGCTCACGTTTTATCTCGCTCAAGTATGCCCGCCTGCAACAGCTGTTTTCGTTATTTAAGTTTAACTAAATAGTGGCATATTTAAAAATTGAATAATCCTTTTTTTTAAATACGATCAGTAACAGGTACGGATACAACCCAATTTTTTTTGTACTAATTAAAAAAAATAGTGGTGTATATTATAGACGTTTCCACATTTTATTTTTGTTATTATAATTTTGAAAAGGTTATTGGCGCTACATTTACGTTAAGAAGTCTTGCTGCACATAGATTTATGAATGTAAAAAAGAAATAGGGGTATGTAAAAATGGCAGTATCCCGTTCTGTAGTTTCTGCTACTCCCATGGGAAAAAGGCGTGATCAAACAATCACAATACACACAGGTTCAGCATTTTGAACATCAAAAACTACAATCCTCTAAAACGCTCAATCTTCACGGTATTTCTTAGTGCTTTAGAAGATTTATTGAGTTGTTGTGAGTTTGTAATGGTATATCCCTCTCTCGCGGGGCTTTCTGAGGTTAAGTAAATTTCTTTTTTGTATGGCGCTTCTGTGGTTTTCTCATTTTCGTGTGGTAACGGACTGCCATCCAAAGGTCTCTTGGAATTACACGCCGTCAAGAAATATCTCTCAGGCAGGCCGGTTTCCTCACGGAAATTCCCTAACTGTTTTTAAAGCAAGTACTTAATAACTCTACAATACGCACGTGAATCTGAAAAGACATAGCCGCGTGCCTTGGTCTCGAACTCGAGACCTATGACTTAGAAATCTACCGGTAACCAAAGTCATCACCACTACCACGACTACCACCATCACTAACCACGACATCACTAGTCACCACTTTGAGCTTAAAGCTTGTAAGAGGACCTCTTAAAAGAGCAGCAATGTCAGCAATACTTCTTATGTTCTTAACACTTCCCAAATAGAAAAAAAAAATATTACAGCATTTTTTTTTCGGAAAACATACCTATGTTTCAAGAAAGTGCATCACTGCTTACCATCAGGTGGGATTGCAGCAATGATTAACTCTTTGGATTGCCAATGACTGTAACTTTTTGGATTGCAGTCAAGCACTAGTTTATAATATCAAAAAAGAAAACAAAGACACCTCTAGAATAAGGGCTAAGTGCACACCTTCCAACGAAGACTCCTTACAGCGTCAATAAATAGAAAGTCTCCTAATCAGAATCGCAAAATAGAGTTAATATTAATGGTTTGTTTTCCAGAACATCCTATTATGCACGCATATATTCTGGTGCATTTAATTTACGACGCACGACGGTACAACGACCTATATCTCTATCAAATAACAACTGAATAAGGCATGATATTGATGACCCTTTGGTGTTAACTTTTCATTCATATTCATTATCTTCATCTGTGGCTAAATCAAACTGAAACCCGTAACCAAACAACTTTCAACTTATGTGAATATCTCTTCAAAGTTTTGTTTCTTCCGTTGAGTATATATCCACCCCGTTTTATTTACATATCAACCTACTGAAAACAGAAGCCATTCAATCAATATCTTATAAAAAAAAACAGTAGTTACTAAATCCTTACCTACCCAAGAAAATATGCAATCAAAATACATCAAGAAACCCATACATTACCGCTTGAAAAAAAGATTGAAAGCAGGCTGAATACAAAATTTCCCATGCACTGTGTGAAATAATTTTAAAAGTACAATATGTCAGCGACCGCGGTAAACCCAACGTGCAGTTCAAGGTAGCGTACAATTAACGTAGAAACCTTTTTTCATTCAAAAGAAATATAAATGGGGATTTTTGTGTATGTAAACAAGTATTTTGTTGCTGTTATAATTTACAGGGAAATACACAGCAATTTTTTTTCGGGTACAAAGTATAAACAGGGTTAATCTGTCGTTGTATTTCTGTTTCCAAAAAGGTAGTTAATTAATACTAAACTAGACTAATTGAAACTTTTGTCATTTTAGTAAAATAATAGAAGTAACATCACGCCGGTAATCCCTGAACGATTAGGCAGTGGTGTATTAATAGTATACACCCATATTTTACCAATTGCCGAGCCTAAATACGTGAAAACTCAATAACACTTTGCTCCACCTGGGAATCGAACCCAGGAACCTCATGCTAATCAACAAGGCAGTCTATATTTTCGATGCAGGAACTAGCTGACTAATAAACATTCTGATTCATCTGTCATCATTGAACCGACTAATCAAAACTGATTGGCGAGTTTAATGAACTGTCGCGTTGCATATGTGTCATGCTCGATACAAATCGATCAGCATGTATGAATTTGAATGTATGAAACACACATTTATGCACTCAGGTACAATGAAAAACATTGTACAATCACGAGCGAGCTAATTTAACTTTTTTCTCTTTAAATCCATTAAACACACGGTTTCTTAATAAGTAAATATAGCAATGTGTCCACAAATTCAATGCAGTTCAAGTGAAGCGATTGGCTGTTGGCGATTTAATTGTAAGAATTTACGAACCTTTTCCAAACCAAACATTTCTGTACTGTCTTCTCAAAGATGCAATCTTAATTGAATTCATGCAAAATCCCTTAAATCACTTGACCTTGTGATTTAAGTGGTGACTGTGTTTGTTGTACACCACTATTTTATAATTAGTACAAAAAAAATTGGTCTGTATCTGTTACTGATCATATTTGCGTAATCAAACATTAAAAATCGGAATTCAATTTTTAAATATGCCACCATTTAGTTAAACTTAAATAACGAAAACAACTGTTGGACGCGGGGCATGCTTAAGCGATATCACGCGAACGTGAGCGAGAGATGACGATTAATGAATATTACCATGTCATGAATAGCCTGTACAATATTTCCATAATTGGGTGACTTTTTGGGATTTATACAAACCCTAATAACTTTGCTGTTTATCAATATTATTTATTGATACTTTACAAATATAATGAGAAGACCGTCTAGAATAAGCCCTTTAAGTATTTGCACTAATTAAAAATCAGTGGTGTATAGTTCTGCTTCAGTCAGTCAGCTTTGGTACCTTTGCTCATTAAACAAGTTTTATTCAGAAGTCTGTCTTCACTTTGTATACTTGTGTGTGTTACCAGAGAAAAATAATTTTCCAAAACTAATGACGTCTTGTTTTGTGATTGAGGAAAATTTCGAGCACGTGGTTTAGTTCACTGACTTCCAAAGCAAAGGAGGTCCTCAATACAAGCATGTGTTTGATTGCAACACCATATTTCCCAAACTGTAGGCACGTGTCTGGATCCGTGACAATTTCGTTTGTGAAACATGTTGGGTTACCGACAGGAAAATAATATAATTTCCTAACCTAACTCTCCTAACTCATAAATGTAATACTACCATTAATTACGAGATTCTTGGTATCAAGAGAGAACCCTAAAAAGTGATTTGATTATGCTTCGCCAATACATTGTTGCATTGTGAGTGTTTTCATGTTAATCACAGCCCCGATTTAATACGCGAGTTGCCATCAAAACAAGGAGTCTTCGACCTTTTTACTATTCGGTATTTCGATGCATGTATGTAAAAAATAAGTGAGTATGTATTTTGTTTTTTAAGTTCTAATTTTTAAATATGAATAGAAACATTGTTTTAAAAAAATCCTACTTCCTACTAATATAATAAAGGCGAAAAATTGTGAGTATGGATGGATGGATGCATGGATGGAGTTAGCTGACACCCTATATTAACACATACTGCTACTTTTAATCTCTGTATTCCCACGGAAACGGGACCTACGCGGATTAAACCTCGGGACGTCTGCTAGTGATTTATAATGCCATAGTTGTTAAAATTATGTGGTTTATACTTAACAAATTTCTAGCAACACTATCCATCTAGTAAATAAGTATGATGTTCATGCTACGTAAAATTAAAATTAAAACCATAAAGTTACTGAGATCTAAAGAGAAGAAAAAAGTATTATTTTAAGTAATAATTAGCTTTGGCAGATGGTGATAAATAAAGTCAGTTCACACTTTTAAAGTATCTGAAGCTTTGTCCTCCAACGGGAAGTAAAATCTTTTCCAGAGACTTTTCAATGTTACTTGCTATTTTCTCCAATTTATTTCTTTAAACATATCGTCACGCCGGTAATCCCCGAAGGGCTAGGAAGAGGTGTACCTGGTAGAACACCCATATTTCGAAAATTATGTTTAATTTAAGTCTCAAGTAATAGGGGGCGAGCCTATTGCCATCAATTGGGCACTAATCCAGACTCCGGGCTGCTACTGAGAAATTCCCAATACTCAATTTTATTTTGTATTTTTCCAATGTATTTCTTTATTCTGTATATATTTATTTATTAGCTCGTAATTAGATATATTTTACCCTTATTAATAAAATCGCGAGCATGAATTAGTGTGTGGCTTGGCATAGTTAAAGTTTATATGGAAAAACAGTACCTACAGAAAGCTAAAACGGTGTAATTTGTTTCTACTAGGCGACCAGGACCACTAAGGTGAATATTAAACCAAAATTGTATGGAAATATTGTAAAAATAGTACTTTACATTAATGTAAGAATGACAAGTAAGGTTTTTATTCATACTTGCTACCTAGAAACGGAAGTTGTTGGAGCTTGCCACCTTCCTTAACAAATTGTTCTTATGAACTGCACGAATCGGGAAATTTTTTTTATTCACGTTTCATTTTATTTGCGAGGAAAATCGGCAAAATGCAAAAAGTAATAAGTTTTCCTCGATTTGTCGAGTAACATCAAGTAGACTCTTTATTCTACTTTTTAATTATTTATTTCATATCGGTTTACAAAGTCAAAATGGTCTACTTGAATTTACTTTCTATAAAAATGACAGCGTGTATTTGTGTTCCAAGGACACGGAACCATATTCAAGCCCAATTTAAACTGTTAATATGTCCAAGCGGTCCAATTAAAAAGAAATACTTCCGTTATTCTGCATTTTTCTGGAATGCGGACATGAATATATTTTTCACAATTTACTAAAACCAGTCTTTGGCGGATATAAAAAGTATCAAAAGAGGTATTTCCATTAGTTTATGGTGGTAAGTAAAGATAGTGGAAACCGAGAAGGCGTGATTTTTATGGCGCCATGAGGAAAACATAAAAGGATCAGCATTAAATAGATTTTGACGATAGCGGTATCGTTCATGTTGTTTTATGTTCTTGACTCTGGATGACTGGACATTTGCCTTTGCTTTGTGTAAATATTTTCGTGTGAGTATTTGAATAATGGCCGTATTAAAAGCTGTTCAAGGTGCATTTTGTAACATCTTGAGCACGGTTTCCGGTGCGTAAAATCTTTGCTTTTCTCTCCGTGTAAACTGATTTATATTTTAGCAATTTTGTTTAGACTTAACTTGATTTTAACGATCTGATGGGCAATTCCCATACTTTCAACAACGTAATTATTGTAATCACAATCTGTAGAAAAAACGTCTAATTTCCTTATATTTTGACAAGTTTTGGACTCTGTCGTGGTCGCCGAGATTAAATTGCACATTTGTTTAAACTTTTTACTTACCTACGACACTAAGTCTTTTGGTAGGTGCGTATTTTATGGACAACCCATCTGTTCCAAAAGCAATGTTAATAAAAAAAATAAAAAACAAACACGCACACCTTACACTTAGACGAACACTCACTCAATCACGAAAAAAATATCACAACACACCCTTACAAAATCAAAACACACACACAGACACACACATGAACACACGCACGCACACACACACACACACACACCCACACCCACATAACTACTGAGGTGTTTTTGTTCTCTATTTTTTATTTCTGAAATAAGGCTAATAAGTGTATATTTAATGTACTTTTTCTCCTAATACATTCTTTTATATATTGCTTCTTATATCGGAAAGTGCTATGATATCAGTTTTAAATATGTATTACTTATCTTACGCCTTCCGTGGGTGAGGACCTGGTGATCTGTAATACAGGCATTTTCATGCCTACATCAGACACCAGCTCCTCACATATTCTAGGCTATGCTCATATCTGTTGTATTTAACTAGATATAAGAATTTTTGTAATTATGTAGTCTATTTTGTGTGAGGAGAAATAAACGTTATTATTATTATTATTATTTTTAGGATTTATCACATTTTTTAGAAGGTTATCCAGTAGGCCACAGTCAGCGAAAAATATTTATAAATTTGTTGTTGCTATTAAAATTTTATACACTGTCAATATTGGTCGTATCAAAGATAGATTTTTCTCGCTGTCAAAGAATGGTAATCACAAGTTCGAACTTCGCCCGTGATGTACAAAGGAGCCAACACAAATATGCTTTCCCTGAACTGATACCAGGCTCGCAGAAACGTCAAGGAGTTTACATCTAAAAATAGCCGACTAAGAACAGGTTGTATGTACAATCCGGAACCATTCCTGGTGGGCCAGCGGGAGGTCTCCATATTTCATAAGAGTAACGACAGGGTTGCGATAATTACTTATAATTTATCAGAAGTGGAACAAAAAGCTCCTAACCTCCATAATATCCTGGTTTTATGCTTCAGAGTTTCAACTAGGCGTTTCTAGATTATGTTTTACACTATAGTTAATAAGATTGTAATGAGGTAACATTTGTTTGAGGAAATTTGTTTTTTTTTTAATATTTAACTTTAAGCACACATTTCTACAGAGGCCATGGGCATTTTCTACCAGTGACCTCTGGGTGATGCATACACAAACAATGTAAGTTCAGAATATTGTCATCATCATCATCTGCCCAGCCTTTTCCCAACTATGTTGGGGTCGGGTTCCAGTTTACCCAGATGCAGCTGAATACCAGTGTTTTACAAGGAGCGACTGCCTGTCAGACCTCCACAACCCAGTAACTTGGTAACATGATACCCCTTGGTTAAACTGGTTGTCAGACTTTCGAGCTTCTGACTACAAGTAACGACTGTCAAAGATCTACAAATGACAACCGGGACCAACGGCTTAACGTGCTTTCCGAGGCACGGAGGAATCTTGGTATGTAATAAATGGTCACCCATCCACGGACCGACCTCGTCAAGCGTAGCTTAACCTTAGCTAGACCCAAACGGCTGTTATAATTTAGCCACAACTCAAAATATCGTCACTAAAAATTAAAATTTTAACTTTTCATGTATGTATTCCATTTAGAAAACGTTTAGGTAAACGAATTTTCTTCGTATTACCATTTGTGACAAAAGATTATGTCCGCCTCTAGGGTATGGTGTATCTCCTTGCCAAATTTCAATTCAATCCGTTCAGCTGTTTAGGTGTAAAAAGCTGACAAACAGAGTTACTTAGTCTTTGTAATTTCTTTATAATTATTATCAGTATAGATATATTTCAGACGATGCTGTAATGTAGCATGTTTTAACGCAGCAAGATCCCACATGCTTCAGCCGCTGGTCAACGACTCCATTTGAGTCACAGTTAGCGGCACAGATACATACGTTTTCAGGTTTACAGCGGCGCTGGAGTGCCTGAATTACTTTACGTTATTATATTTTGTTTCAGCTTCAAGAGAATTTTGGATCATGAATCATTGGGACTTTTAATTAGGGTAACTGGGAAGATTATCTTATTGTCTGTTTTTGCCGAAAGAAATGAATTAGTATATTAAATATTCAAGAAGAGATTTGCCAGGATGTTTGATTACAGTCTAATTGGAGATTAAGTAAGACGTGCTTAAACCCTTCCAATATTTGAGGAAATGGTGAACGCAAAATATACCTAGTTCACTAAACTCTTCATTAAATCTTTAGTAAAACAAAACTGTACAAATAAGGATGTCATGTATTAGGCATTTTCTACTAGTCTACCATAAGGCGATGCGAATTCATGGTAGGTGCAACAAGGTAAGCAAAAACTTAAAAGTAGTAAGAAAAATAAGTATCTGGGGGCACGGGAGTGCCCCCGCCAAGACAGGCCAAGCGAAGCGCAAGGGCACTACCTACCTTTTCTCGAAGTGTTTCGTCGTTTTTTTGAACCCCCATAGAGTTGGTTTCCGATGTACCAGAGAGTTCATATTCTTAACATATGATGTTATTAATAGACTAATTAAACATACAAAGTCTCAATTGAATAGCTCTAATGTTTTAGATTTTATTGATATCTAAAATACACCGATTTCGTCACTGACACACTGACTCACTGACACACTGACTTACTGACACACTGATGATCATCAAAATGTTTGGGTACTTCCTGAAGTGAAGAGTGAAAACTTGAATGGTCGGTAGGTTAGACCTTATAGATTCAGAAGCTTGGCTCTACATGAGATCTGATATCTTTTTCACAGGGCAAACCTTAGGTGTTCGTCTTGGCAACATTTTACATGAAATGTTTTGGTGGGATCATCTAATCAAAATCCAATTAAACAAATCTAATAATTTAGAATAATATTGAAATGCTTGAACTGCTACTTAGTAGTTCCTCTCTCCAAATTTTGCTGTACCCGACAGGTTTCAAATTAGGCCTACCACCATCCTGTATACCTTTTGTGTACTTAAATGCCTTATATTTGGATACTAGAGTCTGGCTTAGCGCAAGAGTTGCTCTTCCGAATATCCAAAGTGATGCCGGTAGGAATCGAGATGTATGGAAACTTTGCCACTGATATACCTATGTATATTATATTAAAACCAAAAAACCACGAAGTCAAGTCATTGTGTACAGATAAAAATACTTAGATTGAGAAAAACTAAATTTGTGAAATCAACACTGAGATAAATCGACCAACATCTTATGAATGTGTAAATGTGTGTTGAACGCATTGAATCAGTGAAAGCACGAGGTTAAATGGAAAATCTTAAAAAAAACATCGCTCTTTTACAAGCCTTTGTTATCGCACCACAATATTGAATCATTCATGACCTCCTTAGCTTTATAATCTTCTAGTCATGATACTACTGAATATACTTACTAGGTTATTCACAGCGTTGATATTTTATGTAGGCGTTGAATGGCTCCATTTATTTGGTATATTTTTCAGTGTTTATTTGGTAAGGATGGCAGATGTTACTGAAAATGTGTAGGCATAATTTGATATATTAGGTTACCACCTATAAACTATAGGGAATGCAATAAAAGTTTTGATAATTTGTGTGATAGAAACAAAACAGGAGAGAACCACAACTAACAAAGGCAGTCGGCGAGTAACATTGGATATTTTATTTCGAATTATGAAGTAAAGGGGTTGCTAAATTTCAAAGTGAAAATTCCCACTTCTCACGCGAACGTAGTCACGTGTGAAGTCGAAGCCGGCTTCCGCAAAAAATAGTTAATTTAATTGTGTCTGGAATTCAAGTAGTTGACGAGCTGAAATACGTATTATTTTCTTAATACGGTTCTAATTGTGGAATTTTAATCCACAAACTGATAGTAAACAACCTACTAACGATATAATCAAGTAGATTTTGAATTTACAATTGTGGTTATTTGCCCCATAGCAGAGAGGCCAGCAGCGTGAAATTTAAAATATCAAACTGTGATGTTCAGCAGTAGACTTTTATAAGCCGATAAATATGATAGGGAAAGAGGTCTAGATGACTATAGAAACAGATACTACTAATGTACACTACGAGTATTATGTGCCGTATATGCTGCCGGTAGATTCAGTAAAAGTCACCGAGAAAAAACTTGAGTGTATTCAAGACGAATTGAACTGTCATTCCCTGCTAGGAAAGATAGATTTACAGTTCACTTCATTCAAGTTTTCACGAGGAGATTTCTACAAAATCACCGGGTATAGTAGCTTGTCACAAGAACAATGAAAGTCCTCTTACTTTTCGGTTTCATAATTATCACTTGCTTCATAAAGGGTGAAGTAAAACATCGTGATGAAACGGGCATGCCTGATAGATATTTCTTGAGGGAATGTGATGATCTGACACCAAGTCAAAGGTCTGACACCAAGTTAGTCACGTACCACACGTTAAGAAGAAGAATGAAAGTATACTAAATACTAAGTCCGCAGCCCTGCTTGACATGATTTGGGCACGAGACGCTTCGGATCTGTCGGTGTTACTCCCAGTGCGTGTCTGGACAACACAGATTATTTTGGGTGAAATAAAAAAACGCATTATCAACAACTGCTCGGTCGGAAAACGACTTCATTTCAATATCTGAATAATGTATCGTTCCATACGTATACCATGCTGATTTCCTCTTACAAGGTGATTTGAATATTGGCAACTTTTGAAAATATAAAGAACAATAAAGCAAGATTGTGTGATGAAGATGAATTTATTCGTGTAAAAATTGTGTAACACAAGATTTGGTATTTCATTTAAAAGAAAAATAGCGCAGTTTATGATGTTTTGCCTTTTAAAGCGGAACATTGATAGCCAAAAGGTTTAGTTGCAATTTTTAGGTAATTTTAAGAATCTTAAATAAAACTCGAAATACGCATTATTCAATCCAGTTTGATGTAAGTATGCAGAACATTTTAAAATTAATGTAATACGGATGTGAGCATGCAATAATTTGCATTTTCTTTTTCTTTATTTATAATTATAAGAGTGCCCTGTAATAGAGCTTTTCAAAAATAAAATAATAAAAATAAAAATATATGGATATATAAAAATATAATATATTTTAAAGTCCAAATGTTTAATGTCTATATTCATAGCTAAAGAAGTTAATATTAATGGAGTTATTATTTAAATCTCTCATTTCATATTAATGTGAAAATTTGGATTTTATTATGCCATATTTTAGCCTGTTCTTAGGTTGAGTGTGTATATTTTTTATTTATTTCTTCAAAATCTTACAGAGGTGGACTTAACGCCAATTTTCAACCATTCAGCCAGTGTTTTTTTTATTGACACAGGTATAAATAGTTAGTTAGTCTGTAGTAGTTACTTCGTAATTAAGTAGAGGTGATTCGTAATACGTAAGTAATTAGTTGACGGTCAGTTTAGGTTTACGATTAAATACTTCCATAAGTTAATCAACGAACTTAACAGATGAATCCCGTGATTAAAGAATTGAATTATGAAAATTGTACTAACATTGTATAATGAGTTAATAAATCTATTTGAAGCGCGTGAGTTCTATTGATGTTGATTTTTAGGGTTCTGAAAGGGTGCCACTGCCTACGTATCCCTATTACTGAGCCTCGAGTGTTCGTCCGTCCGTCTATCAGTTTAATATAAGTCTGAAATTGCCAATTCGCCTTGAGCAATCATGGATATGATCGTGCCTTTAACAGCACAAAGGCCAAAGGCTCTTCTCATACATATGAGAAGAGCCTTTGCCCTGCAGTGGGACAGTAACAGGCTGGTATAATTGCTGCTGAGACGACAAATAATAAAGACAATGTATTTTTATTGCGACTATAACAGAAAAAACGTAATTTGTGCTTTTCATTTACAATCGCTGTGTCTCTAACATCGTACAGAGCTCTTCATGTGCGAGTCGACTCGCAATTGGCCAGGTTTTCAATAACCTATGCCTTCACCTGGTTTCGATTCCTGGTTCGAGCAAAATGTTATTGGTTTTTCCAACAGGATTGTTTTTGCAGATTATGTTTTAAATATTGGTGTACTATCTACTTAGTCCTTCGGACAATAAGAGCGTGATAATAATGTTATGTATTTTTACCAACAAGTAGTTTCTATAAGTACTCAGTATTAGGTTCCTAAGTGCATCCATAGACAATATTCAGTTCTAAAATTAAAACAAATCTCGGGAGGCCTAATAACGGAACAATTGAACGTTTTGCTAGGAACTCTATATATTCAGCCTTCAGGCTAACACTTGCGAATAATCTGCAGATATCCATAAATTTTATGAGTAATTGAAGTATACAATGCACATGAATCTGTATGTTTTTGTACATTTTATAATATTGAAAAACATGAGTTTAGTTTGTTTGTTTGCTACTATTGATTCTACTATTGGCGATTTCATGACATCTGAAGTAACTAAAGGACCACAATTCTTAACAAAAGACTGTCTAGTGAAGTGCGTTTCAGAAATCAAACTCACATCAATATTTTTTGTGTCTTGGACTACTTGTAACTCAGGTTGATGTTTCAGCAGTCCATTACAGTTCCATGACATTATCTTATGTTTGTTATTCATGATTGATTTTTATATTGCTCGTCTCTAATTTTTCTAGTCTCTTGTCAAATGAGGATATACACGTCAGGATCTGGTTGAGCTTGTTCTCAAGACTTGATGGTTGTGTGCTTTGTTTTACGGCTTGTGTATAAGATACACTTTTGGATGGAGTTGCAGATATTGCGTTTGTCTGTGCGAAACGTGCATTTTGTTTTGTAGTCAGCTTACCGGTGTTTGTAACAATTTGCATAGCGGCAGGGTTACTAGGCGGGTTCGTTTTCGAGTTTTTGTTCTTTAACATTTGCATCTCCTTAGCAACTAAACACCCCCTGTAGTTGGCTGGGTGAGGCAAGCCACAGTGGACACACTTAGGTTTTTCTTGAGCAGGTTTGTTGCAGTCAGTTGTGAGGTGTTTACCCGTACATTTGACACACCTTGGCTCTTTTGAGCAATACCTTTGGGTATGACCGTAAGCCTGGCATCTCTTACACTGCGTTATTATTTTTGACGTTTTAAGCGGGTTAATTTCAACCTGACATCCTAAAATATGTTTAATGCCGTATATTTTACTGACATCGTCATCGTTCTTGAACGATAATATGAACATGTTAAGTGGTTCTTTTGTTCTCCAGCAATCATTGACATGGGTGAAGGAAAACATCGTGAGGAAACCTGGACTTATAGTTTATATACGTTTGAAATCACCAATCCACCTTGAACAAGCGTGGTGATCAAAGCTCGTGCGAGAAGAGGCTTTTACCTTGCAGTGGGAACTGTAACAGGCTGGTATTTAAAAAAAAAAAAAACTAGTTGAAATGTAACTTTTTGAGTCCGGTTGCATGGCGATATAATTATGTGGGTGTACAAAGTTTAGTTAAAATCACTGAAAACCTCTAAAGCAGTCATCGTATCTACCCATCACTGTAAAGTACTTTTCCTGCGAGAATAAAACTGAAATCACACCATCTGTTATTCAGAACATTAATGTTGGCTTGTTTCATTTCAGGGTTGGTAACATAGTAAAAGTTTTTCAGAATGGTGAGTACAATGAGCGCTAATGTTTTTCAGGTTTAGGTTTTGAAGGTTTTGAGTTATTTCTATACATCTTCTAGATGAAGTATCTAGAAGATGTATAGAAATAACTCAAAACTTGCTTGCTTTACCTTTCTTGGAAAATCAGAGTAAAGTTATGTCTTATGTGATTAAAGACAACAAATCCACGCACAGCCGCAGAGCCATTATTATCTGGGGAACAGTGGCGAGCGGACAATTTTCTTAAGAGGGATGCCGACAAAAAAAAAAACTTAGTAATCGTATTACAATTTTTTGTCTCTCTTGAAATTATCGGTCTACCTACCACCCTGTGCCTTTGGTGTAATGCCTCGACATATTTGGCAATACTCGAGTCTTGCTGCCATAAGTCAATAGTGGTGGAAATGCTCTTCCAAACTTCCAAAGGAAAGCCAAGCTGATATTATAGGAATTAAGTTGTATGAACACTTCGCCACTGCTGGGGAAGGAATGATACCTAGTTTGGTTTTAGGGGATCACTACAGATTTCCACGGAATATTTCATCACTCATCATCATAGCCAAAAAGTTACAGAACAAATGGACAACTAACAATATCACATATTGATTGCACCACCTTCAAATAACTTAAATAACATTTCATCACTGAAATCTGAAAAATGTGTAAACAAACCTACTTTCGCTGGCAGAGTCACGTGCCAAAGCTATATCATAAACTAGGTGGCATGCATTATGTAGTTATATGCACCGATATTCTCAAAGAGGTCAAAAACAAATTTGAATTTTGATAATTCGTTGCGAAATGAACCTTCGCGGAGTCATATTTATTCAGTTCCTTGCTGGAGTCAATGTACTAGGAGATAATGAGGCCAGGGAGCTGGCAAACGTGGTAACATTATGTGATTTTTATCACGTAAGTTCAATTTGCGTCATCAAGGAGGGATTTTAGGACCAAAATCGTATATTTATAGCTAACTCAATTACCACGAGGGGTACCATGTGTAAGGGTTCAATATCTAGCACAATATATAATTTATGTATGCACGCGATCTCTTTGTTTAAAAATCTTGACAGATAAATATCTACATGTACCTACATTAGCTTATTTAATAAATTCACTTTTCTACATTTACTCGTAAACGTAAGTATCCCGTTTACCATCCACGAAAGGTTTTCATCTGTTTCGGTTGAGTGATTTTCCTCTACGAATCACATAACGTCGTTGATACTGCAATTCCGCGTAACTACAATTGTTAAATACTGCGAATATACACCTTCGCTGACTGTGATAAGGTGTATATTCGCAGTATTTAACAATTGTAGTTACGCGGAATTGCAGTATCAACGACGATAAGCTAAAATTTTATGATATTTTGACCGCTTATAATCTTATAGGCATTTCAATAAACGGTTGCCGCATTGCGCGTCGCCCGACAACAGTGGTGTTCAGAATTGTACTGTTTTTTACACATTGACATAATCACGTCTGAAATACGTCAGAGATCACAAACAAAACTTTATTTTGCACATCGTTGGAAGGAAGGTGTTATCAACATAGCCCAAAGGGTTAGCAAGCTGAAGTGGTATTGGGCCGGCCATCTGTCATGAATAATCGACTGCCTACAGCTTGGGTAAACGTGTTCTAGAGTTGAGACTGCGACTTGGGAAACGTAGTGTAGGAAGCTCTCCGGCTAGGTGGGATGACGACCTGCGGGAGATTGCTGGCAGGTGCTGGAAGTGGCAAGCTGAAGACAGGGCGCTGTGGTGCTCATTAGGGGAGGCCTATGTCCAGAAGTGGACTACTGTAGGCTGATGATGATGATGATGATTAAAAGGAAGAGTACGTTTAAAAAAAAACAACAACCAGAATCATGTTCTATTTTTTTAACTTTTATGTATGACGTTTAAAAGTGCCTTTTTATGATTGAAATAAATGATTTGACTTTGACTTTTTGACTTTGAACTATAACTGTGAATTTGATATTTCGGAACAACCAGAGAGCACTAGTTCAACTAGTTTATTTTTTTATTTTCGTTTTTCAAGCAAAATAATTGATGCACAAACAAATTTTACAATAACAAATCAGTTGTCAACATCACCACGCTATCATGTAAAGTTCATGTTTTTTTAATAGAAGTATAACATTATGTTTCGTGTCTGTTTGTGCCAATTGACTTTTAAATTAGAGGGGAATTGTATTGGCTATCAATTAATAATGTAACATGACTTTTTATTTCCGTTAATTATTTACAATAAGGATTTTAGAAGTGTTTGTTCGTTTGTCTGGTGTTTTGTTCAGATGTTTTGGTTATAGAATACTTACCTACTCTTTATTGCCCACCATAAAAACTTATTTATAACTGACCACTCACTGGCCACTGACCTCTGTTTTTTGACTATTCAGCAGTTCTACGAAGGTTTATTTTTGAAAAAGATTTTCAGTTTTTACTCCAAGCTAAACGATATCAAAATATTATAGAAATTTCTAATCATTCACGTTAATACTTATATTGACGCAACCAGAGAAAATTCTTCTTTTATTGACAGGAAAACAAAATGATACTCTGTAAAACTTACACTGTAAAATAATATAATATGTAACATTCAAAAACCTCTTTGCCCTATAACACAATTTTTTTTTTATGATTTTGAAATACTTGCTACGGTTTTAGTTTTGAAAATCATGTGGTCGGAAAGATCTATTCAATAGTTATTAAATGTTGTAAGTGTGTAGGTAAGTTGATCTTTTTTCAAACTTATAATCGTTATTTTACGTTCAAAAATTACTTTTGAATTTAAGTACCGTCATTGCACCAAGAAGTCACATAAACGAGTCAGAAAAAAAAACTGTTTTGATTTTCGAATTACGCTCAACTTTTAAAATAAAATTTGGGATGTTTGCAATTTAGCCGGTTCCAGTTAAGCTGGCTGGTTACATACGTACGATATTAGTAAAAGATTTTATGCATGCGAGCTACGAAGGGGAGCCAAATGGAAATGACATGGTTTTAAAAATTATAATTCTTGAACAATATGACGTCTTTTCCGGACAAGTTCAATGTTGAAGATTTTTGAAACGGTCAAGAACGTTTAATTTGCATTTTTAAATTGCGTGAAGTGTCTCTAATAAATAAAAGTTTTTTTAGTTACTTATTTATGGCAAAATTATGTCAATGATTTACGATGTTACAAGTAAATTAGAAGATGGAATGAATCTCAAGATTGATATGTAGATTTCTTTTAACATATCGCCATTTTTCTCTGAAGTGTTGGGCAGAAGCGTGTCTTATAGTGCAACTATATTTTATTTGTTCGTTCTGGTTAAGTCGGTCTTAGAAGGATGACTAGTCGACTATTGACATCAGCCTGGTACAAATTCGGTCTCTAGACTACTACTGATAAATTTACTAAGAAATATCACACAGAAATTAAATAGATAAACTAAAAAAAGGAAAATAAAATAAACTAAAGGACATATACTTTTTCATTTTCTGGGTCTGGGTATATAATATTTAGAAATATATAAGTATGTTTATCAGTTGTTTAGGACCCATAACACAAGCTCCGCTTAGCTTGGGACTAGACGCCGTTGTGAGAAAGTTGTGCAATATTAAATTATATTAGAATAAAAGTGATAGCTTCACAACCCTATAAAATAATACTACCGGACCAGTTCCATACAATTATTTATATCACAACACAATTATCAAAAACATCATTTTTCAAACTCTCATCTTTAAGATTTGACAATGTTTGCGAAAATAAAACTCTGAAGTATCATTAATATTATTTAAAACGATTTGTTACCATGTAATGCACATTTGGGCCATTGTGGGCCCGCTGTAGGCCATTGTGGGTCTGCTGTAGGCCATTGTGGGGCTTTGTAACCTTAATCCTTTTGTGATTAGTTAATAAAGTGTGGATTTTCAAGCGGTCTGCGTTTTGCGATTGTCGCAAGACAAGGTGCAAAAAAATATGTTCGGACATGAATGACCGATGTATTTGTGTACAGGATGTTTGAAAAATTGCTGTAGTATTTATTTGTTGCTGGGAATTATGTTGCGCTTCTTCTTCGTCCTAGTAAAACATAAGGAAATGGTGAAGGACCTGAGTATATTTTTTTTCGACGTGCGTAAGGTGCTGATTCTCAGCCTCATTTGAATAAATAAGTTTTGATTTCGGTTTTGAAATGGCTGTGGTATCGTATAAGCAGTGAACTAACTGTATCAAAAACATAATTCTACACTTCGTTACTGTGAGGAATGTTTTTACATTTAGGCTGAAAATTTATTACAGTACTCCGTGTAAGTCTGTTATTTTACATTCTAGCATTTGTGTTACTTCAAGTCTTAGTTGCAGTAACTGGATCCCGGATCTCTGGACCTTCGCTGTACTTCCAAAACGGATTACCAATTCCGTTCTAATAATAAAGAATGATGGATGTTAGCAGGATTTATTTCCCAAAATAAATCTTTGGAATTTAATAAATATATTCTATTACTTATTATTATATAATATAATATTTTTTTTACTTAATTAGATTATTATTTTTTTGCTACGTATTGCCAGGGTATAACTTCTCCTCATTGATAATAATAATATAAGTTGTTCAGAGCATAGCAAGTTACAGCAACGGAAAACGTCACGCTGTATAATGTCAGTCGTGGCAGCGGGCGGTGTAAGGCTGGTCACTAAAGCTGCGGACATAATACAAGGACATCTCGTAATTCGCGCGTCTGCACTAGCCCACACGAGATGACCATGCATGGTAGCACGAAAGTACAGAACCATGGCACAATTTATATATAGTTTTTAATTAATAATAATATGCTGTACAAATCCTGAGCTGTGAATGGAATACTCTTTATTGTAGGTAAACCATACAAACTTACAAATTATAACTTTAAGGGCTATATAGAGTGATAAAATTGGGCGGCCTTATCGCTAAAAGCGCTCTCTTACATACAACCCTTGGAAGCCATAGTGCCATGGAAATTTTCCGTTTCCAGATCAAAATAACTAAAACAATATGCAAGAATAACCTACAAAAATCTTTTTCAACGGTTCATTGGGAAGAGATTTGTTATTTTCGGCAGTAGACGCTTGCGATGATACATGGCCAACTTCATCAGTACTTTCGTGCTTCCATGCATATGGTACCCACCTCATCGATCCTTCAATCTTCAATAACCGCATTGTGGTCAAGTCGACCATATTGTCCACTGTAGAAAAAAATAAGGATTATAATCTTGTAAACCATTCTCCACAATAGATTGGGACGCCGCGTGAACAAGGTTTTTTTTCTATGAAAATTATGAATAAGTGGGCTTGAGCCGGTTGAGAAGGGTTAAGGACGTATGTAGATTTAATATCGATAGTTTGCGTCAGATTGTGTTAAATCCTATTAAGTAATATTATAAATGTGAAAGTTTGTAAAGATTTTTCAAATTTATTACAAAAGAATAAGGTTAGTTTGATGGACTGGCAACGTTACTTTGACGTAGCTTCTACTTGTTTCATATTTTTGTTTTCCATAATGTTTCAAGTGTTCTAAATTCAATTGTTTTTGACAATGACTTTAGTGACACACATAGGTACATGTATATTCTAAGAGCCGGTATTACTCATGAATAATATGGATAACCCGACTTGACACTAGCGGCACGTTAATATGTGCTAGCGGTATAATCTAACTGACTGGAAATTCCCGAAATAAATATTTATTCATAATTGTTACTGGCATTTCCAATTATGTTATCGTAACATAATGACATAAAGTTCTAGTAATTGATGTTCACAAAAAACCAAAATCTAAGCGAGTCATCATTGTCACCTGCCTAATTTTTTCCACCTTTCAGTATAATCGAATGCAGCTCAATCAGTGAAATCAGTGTTTTACATGTAGCAACTTCTGCTATCTGACTTCCATAACCAACTTAGATACTGTATCTTTATCATGTCGACCTATTATTGGCGACTGTATAAGTCGGATGCTTGTTCCTATTATTCTAATGTAGTGCTGTATAGAGAAACTGTGTTTTGCCTTTAATAAAATGGTAAATAAATAAACATGATACCCCTTATTTAAACTGACTAAGTAAGTATTTATTGTACTATCTATAGGTACTAATATTATAAAAGGGAAAGATTTGTATTTTTGCATGTAATAAACCATGAAAACTGCTCGACTGATTTGAAAAATTCTAATACCGTTCGGAAGCTACACTATCCCCGGGCGACAATAGACTACGTTTTATCCCTGTATTCCCATGGGAACGGGAACTATGTGGGTAAAGTCGCGTGACGTCCGCTAGTTCTCAAATAAAGTCTCACACACTTATTTAGAAATACAAACATTTTACTACAATAATATTGTAAATAAAAATTTCATTAAATTTTATATGTCTTAGAGCATGTTTTTTCATTTCACATAGTTAGGTGCTGTTAAGTCAAAACTAAATAAATGTTTTCCCTACTACTGAATCGAAATCATCGACAAACAATCCTTTACAAAAATCGCATCCCTATCCCACAAAAACTGCGGATATGTCGCAAAATATCCGAAAGCAAGGTGCTCGCTGACCACCGGTACATCACTGAAAAAAGCGCAGCGGACAAAAATGAACACAATTGCATCCGATGATGGATCACCCATGTGTTGTCCGACGAATGTCTATGGTGAGGGCTGGTTAAGTAGGGAAGGAGTTTATTTGTTTACGTCGTAAAATTTACACTTTATTAAATGTTGGGGATATTTTTAGATATTTTACTCTGTAAGATTTGTAGGTTTTTTCAAATAATAGAACCAACAGCTTTTTTTTTGTTTTACTTAGAATCTTACCAGAGCTTAGCGTAAGTAATTTGAGAACAGAGTTCCTGTGTTTTGAGAGTTAAAATAAAATAAATAAATAAATATTCCACAACTTTTCACACAACGCCATTTAGTCCCAAGCTAAGCTTGAGAGCTTGTGTTATGGGTACTAAACACATACATATTATATATTTCTACATACATACATATTATAGATAAATTACACCCAGACACAGAACAAATGATCGTGCTCATCACACAAACATTTAATTTTGTCCTGGGTGAGAATCGAACCCACGACCTCCGGCATAGCAGTCAGGGTCTCTAACTACCAAAACCAACAGGTCAGTCAGTTGGATTTGATTTTTTGGTTGGATTTTTTTTTAGGTTTGACGGGAGTGGGAAATCCTCATGGACGCCCACACTGACCCACTGGAAGTCAGTCTGGGCAGTAATAGACTCTTACCAGCTAAAACCCACTTCTGCCCTTGCCGTAAGCCAGTCACTGGGTAACAGGATGCCATAACTTGCTTTCGGGCCTTGACTTCCCGAAACGACTGTGGAAAATCTACAAATGACAACTGGGGTCAGACGGCTTAACTTGCTATCATAAGTACGAAGAATTCTTGGTATGTTATTAATGATCACCCATCCTCAGACAATTCTCGGTAAGCATTGCTTTAAATGGATGATCAGCCCGTACCACTGTTATTACAAAGCCAGTTTAGACAATTCACAAATAAAAATAAGATATCAAATTACTTAGACATTTGCCAAACTCATGATAACAGATCTACCAACCAGCTGAAAACCAGCGTCAGGCACTAGTTGTCTGGCATTTTTGCTGAACTGGACCCTTTTGGCGCAGCCGCAAGGCACACAATTTTTTTGGTCCTATTATTTCAATTGTTTAATTTCTTTCAATGAGTCTTAAAATGCATTTTTCAAACTTAAGGAAAGCGAAGTTTGAAAAATGTCTTCCTCAAGTTTGAAAAATGCATTATATTGAGGTAAAAAATCATAGGGTAGGAGGAACATCGTCGCAAATCCAGACACCATGAGCTAAACATATTATGATCCAGGACACTCAAGCATTGAATTCGACAGCTTTTCCTAATTTAAAGTTTTCCTGATGTTTTTTTTTACTATAAACTGTATCATGACTGCAGTTCCAACATGAGATTTTTAATGAAATCTGTAACTAACTTTTTAGAAAGAAACACAAATGTAAAAAGGAATGTTAATTTTTCATGGCTTTTTACTGTTTTATTCCATTGCAATGATTCCGGGGTCTAGAACCATTAACAGAGCACCATTATCAGCATAATGCGTCGACGTCCCTTTGATCGCTTTGTCTCAAGAAATGTAATCATTTCTTGAGACAAAGGCTCGTAATACCTGCACCAAATCATATCTACAAAAGCCCTTTCCGTATCAATCTAACCCAATCTCAGATTGTCCAGAAGTGCCTGCGCGCGTGCTAACCGCGATTAAGACTCCAAAACTTAATATTCCAACCTTATTTCGTTCACACTAAGTTCAAACTCGTTTGTAGATTGTTAAAATATTTCGCTAAGTGCTTGTATTGTCGTTTATTATGTCTTCCGCACGCGTCCATCGATGCGTGTTTATCGAATGTTTGAACCGATGTCTGAATCGATATAACACATCATTTATTATCATTCGAATGAATCCTTCCATCATTTTATTTAAAATGGAGTTTACGACGTCATCTTTGACGGGTCGAGAAACAGACGTATGTAAATTGTATAATTATTGTTTATACAGTAGGTATTTTTGGTGTTTTAAAATTAAAAAAAAAATATCATCTCTATTTAGAATACTAATAATGTTATCTCGTTACATCTATTGTATCCAAGTACGAGTAATTCATCATGGTCTTGTCTCTTATATGTATGGCATTTTCATCATTATCAAAACATATAGCTTTTACAAACTCAGAAAAGCCTATGAAACGACTTGTATAATTATGAAGGACACAATATTAATTGTTTACGATTAAAATTAAATTGAAATGAATGCAGTAAGCCTAATTCATCTACAAAAAGCGCTATGATTAAGATATTCCCTTACGTTTTCGCCGAAAATTTCAAAGAATTTGCGTGTATTGTTATAATCATAATGTTAATTAGCCGAAAAATATTCAGTAGTTTTCGCTACTTCACCTCAAATGCCGCACATTGGGCAAAAAGCATATTAAACCTGGACAAAATTGACTATAAAAATACCACCCAAAATCGTTATTTACGGCGCATTACACATGAAGATTGTCACTGGGTAAAAAAAAGTTATTAAGTAGTGCAAAATTGTAAGGTGAGCATATTAGCATTAGCATTAGCATTATTTCTTGGGTGGTAAGCTAAGAAGTGGAATGGACATTGAAGTGGCCTTTTCGAGTATTTATTTAAAGGATTACGCACATTACGGCAACTGTAGGACATTGCACGGCTTTTGTTAAACTTGTTTTGTTACGAGAAAGCTTCCTCTTCACATATTTATTTACTTACGAAATGGAGGCTCAAATATTTGAAACCGAATTTTGAATGACAATAATCATACGTAGGTAGGCACTTGAGGAAAAAATATGAGACACTTTCTTACTTGTTGTTCGCAAATAAATAACCCGCCTGCTTCGAAATGTTAAGAATAATTAATGAAAAATAATTTAATCTTAGATGTTGTTGGTATACTTATTTATTTTTTCAGTATAATAATCAAAGTCCTGTCAATAGTTACAACTATGTAGTAATAAGTAACTAAACACATATCGATTTGACAAACAATAATTGCTAAAACTTTATTCATTCAATTACACAGATTTAAGCAGGAATCCTTAGGGACTCTTAATCCTTTACAAATGGCCATTAATATTGTTAATAGAAACCCTTCACCATTTTTCTTGACCAGCGTAACGAAGATGTGAAGATTGTAACAATTATTGTGTTGCAAATGAAGAAAAAAATGAAAGGAAGCGGCGCTAACTTCTAGAAACTATAATCCCCAAGGAATCGCAACTCTTCTGTGGTCTTATTGTAGATTTTGGACATTTTTTCTTTGTCCAGATAAGACGTTGAATGGGAGCATTGTGCACGCGTAACGTACAGGAAGCGATTCAGTTCAATTGTCTACGCTTCGATGGTCAATCCGTATACATATTAATTTATAAGAAAGTTAAAGATTTATGGTAAGAATGGAATTTAATAAGTATTTTGTTTACATATGATGTTAAAATCGATGTATTAGATATACATTGAACTACGAACATATTATGAGAAGTTTCCTTTTAAAATATAAATAGCTAGCAGTTTTTCGCGCTATTAGTCGTTCCTTAGGGCTGTAGCGTGATGTTTACTAGCATATGAAATGAAATGGGCAATAAAATGTGAAATGATTTTTTTAAATCCGACAGATAACTCCTTAAATAAGTCACAGTTAAAGTCAAAGTCAAACTCAAATCATTTATTTTAATTCGGTCATTTAAAAGGCACTTTTGAACTTTAAACTTAGTACAAGTTAAATAAAATATAATGATTCTAGTTGCCCCTTTCAAAAGGTAGTTTCGTATGTAGAAGAATGGGCAAGAAACTCCATGCTTACTCTATTAAAATAGTTTTTACAATATTTTGTATAGAATAATAAAAAAAAATAACATATGTACTAAACTATGTATAATTAAGAGAAGATAAGTAGATAAATAAGTGGATAATTAAGTGGATATAAATACATGTTACTCTCATATTTACCAATATTGAAGTTATAGATTATTATTTAGCAAAAAAAGGAAGTAGTAAATAAAATGACTGGCCTGTTGGTCTAGCAGTTAGTGACCCTGACTGCTATGCCGGAGATCGTGGGTTTTGGATTCCTACCAAAGATAAATGTTTGTGTGATGAGCACGATCATTTGTTCTGTGTCTGGGTGTAATTTATCTATAATATGTATGTATTTAGGAATATAGCAGTATATTTATAAGCTATTTAGTACACAAAACACAAGCTCTACCTAGCTTGGGACTAGATGGCGTTGTGTGAACGTTGTAAAATCTTTATTTTATTTATATATCTATACATATAATAAGACTGTAAAAAAACTGTGTCTGTACATTGAATATATTTAAAAAATAATAATTGAGGGGGGTTTAGAAACAGTAATAGAGCACGAATCCAAAAAAAAAAGTCTGTCTGTTTGTCTGTTTGTCTGTTTGTTTGCACACGCTAATCTTCGGATCTACTGGACGGATTTGAATGATTTCTTTTTTGTTGTATAGATATTAAGTCTGGGCAACACATAGGCTATAATTTATCTTGGAAACTGGAACACCTGATGCAGAACCGCAACAGACCAGCTAAACTATAGGCGATACAAAAATGGTCCCATAACAAAAATTGTTCCACGTGATGAGCATTTTCTGCTGAGAGAATAAATTTGAAGATCCGGAACACCTGATGCAGAACCGCAACAGACCAGCTAAACTATAGGCGATACAAAAATGGTCCCATAGCAAAAATTGTTCCACGTGATGAGCATTTTCTGCTGAGAGAATAAATTTGAAGATCCGGAACACCTGATGCAGAACCGCAACAGACCAGCTAAACTATAGGAGATACGAAAATGGTCCCATAGCAAAAAATGTTCCACGTGATGAGCATTTTCTGCCGAGAGAATAAATTTGAAGATCCGGAACACCTGATGCAGAACCGCAACAGACCAGCTAAACTATAGGAGATACAGGATTGGAACCATAGCAAAAATTGTGCCACGTGATAAGTATTTTCTGCTGAGAGAATAAATTTGAAGATCCGGAACACTTGATGCAGAACCGCAACAGACCAGCTAAACTATAGGAGATACGAAAATGGTCCCATAGCAAAAAATGTTCCACGTGATGAGCATTTTCTGCCGAGAGAATAAATTTGAAGATCCGGAACACCTGATGCAGAACCGCAACAGACCAGCTAAACTATAGGAGATACAGAATTGGAACCATAGCAAAAATTGTGCCACGTGATAAGTATTTTCTGCTGAGAGAATAAATTTGAAGATCCGGAACACTTGATGAGGAACTTCAAGAGCCCAGCTACACTATAACATATATAGGAATGACGTCTTAGCAGGAGTTGTTATGCCTTATGAGCACTCGCTGTTGACGTATAAAAATCGAAGATCTGGAACACCTGTTGTGGAACTCCAAGAGCCCAGCTACACCATAACTCACATAGGAATGACGTCTTAGCAAAAGTTGTTCGGTCTAATAGGCATTTCCTGTTGACTCATAAAAATCGAAGATCAGTAACATTTGGTATAAAAATTAAAGCTATCACTAATTTCATTGCATAATTATAAAATAACATAAGTACCTCCACGCGGTGAAGGTGGGAACAGTTCAGGACTGATTTCCGATGACGATGGTATATCATTGAAAATTAGACTCTACTGGCCAAATCTCCTTTTTTTTTATCGTTTAAATATGCCTTCGGGCTTATGTTATTTGAGTGTTTAATTTCCTTTTACCATTTATTATCTTTGTTACATGGTTGCCTACCCGGTAACGCAGGGGTGCAGCCACTTAGATTTTAATTGATCAGGTATCATCACAATAAAACTATAACCATGCCTAGAAAGAGGTCAAATCTTTCCCAATGTTCCAAAGGTGCTAAATGATTAAAGATCATAAGATCCCAACAATCTACCGAAGAGCGTTAGGAGTGACTTGATGCTGTTCGAGAACATGAGGCTGCAACTCGCTCCGCGGAAACTTCTTGGGATCGCGAAGCACGCCTGCATTCTCAGCGTATTTACGCATCTATATCCAGGTCTCTAGAGACCAGTGAAGAATATGTGCGCGACTGACCGCTGATCGTGAACATCATGCACTGTCTCACGAGTTGGAGACGTTCACGGAGCATGACGTTTGAGTTTTCAGCGACTCTAGAGATAAGTGGGGGAAGGAGATGCGCGACTGACCGCTGATCGTGAACGTCACGCATTATAAAGGCTATAATTTATTTTGGAAAATCGAACACCTAAAGTAAAAGAGATAAAAATGGTGCCATTGCAAAAAATATTCCACGTGAAGAGTGTTTTCTGCTGTGAGACTAAATTTGAAGATCTGGAGCACCTGTAGTTGAACTCCAAAGCCCAGCGACAATATAACATATACATAATAGAAATGGCGTCTTAGCAAAAGTTGTTAAGTCTGATGGCATTTCCTGTTGACCAACAAAAATAAAAATCTGGAACGTCTTGAATCGTCTCGCGCATCCCATTGTTTTTCCGTCCCCGGGCTATTAGAATTCGACATCAGACGTTTCAGATCTTCGATTTTGACGACCCCATTGTCGCTGACATAAGCAACAGGATCCACGTACGAAGTCGCGGGCAGAAGCTAGTTTTAAATATTAATACTTCTAAGCTTAAATTAAGTAGGGATATCAAATACGAGGTATTCCACGAAGCACACCCAAACAGAGCACACCCAGTAGAAGCACACCCAAAGTATTCCACTTAGCACACCCGTAGGTGGGCTTCAAATAAAAAATTAAAAGAATTAATTTCCTATTCCACGAAGCACACCTACGATTATCACTCGCATAGTGCGGAGACTAAGAAATAAAAATGTCTATCTAGAAGAAAATATTTATTACTTAAAAGACTAACTTACTAACATCTTTCAGTTTCATTATAGTAATGATCACATTACTAATAATAGGTCTTTACCTATGAAATTGCCGTTTTGTATGAAAAAAATTAAACGATTTTTTTTCATGAATTTTTTATTTGTATTAATCGAAGTAATCACCCATGCAATCAATGCATATTTGCCAACGCAGTGGCAGTTTATTGATGCCCTTCTTAAAAAAATCAGCTGGACGGGAGGCAACAAATTCTTCAAAGGCATTTTGTACTGCCTCTCGGATATTGAATTTTTTTCCCGCCAAGAAGTTATCCAAATTCTGGAAAAAGTAGTAGTCTGTAGGCGCAAGGTCTGGTGAGTAGGGCGGATGACGGAGAGCTTCCAACCCCAGTTCTTGCAACTTGGAGACCGTCTGTTGTGCAGTATGAGGTCGCGCGTTGTCGTGCAGGAGCAGTGGAGACGAGCGATTGACCAATGCTGGTTGGAGATGTGCCAGCTTCTCCATCATTGTGATCAGTTCTTCACAGTCCACATCTGCAGTAATGCTCACCCCGTTTGGTAAGAAGCTGTGATGAATCACACCGGCGCTAGACCACCAAACAGTGACCATCACTTTTCTAGGGGTAAGTTTACGTTAAGGGCATTGTTTAGGTGCTGAACCAGGATCCAACCAACTTGCTGAGCGCTTGCGGATATCAAACAGAATCCATTTTTCATCGCAGGTAACAATGCGGTTCAAAATTCCTTCATTTTTGTGTCTGTTGAGCAGTGCAAGGCACGTCTCGACGCGTACTTCGCGCTGGCCATCATTGAGTTCGTGGGGCACCCATTTGTCAAGCTTTTTTACCTTGCCAATTTGACGCAAATGGACCAATATTGTTTTGACGCTAACGTCGAAAACTGCTGCTAATTCAGCCGTAGATTGTGTATCTTCAGCTTCCACAATCGCCTTTAATTCGTCGTTGTCGACCAAAGTCTTCGGACGACCGCGAGGTTCATTTTTCAGGTCGAAATTTCCAGAACGGAAGCGAGCAAACCAATAAAAGGTGGTGCGTTGGTTTGTAGTGTTAGCTCAGTAAACGTCGTTGATGTTGCGTGCCGCTTGTGCCGCGTTGCTGCCACGACGGTACTAATATTCCATAATTACTTGAATTTTTAACGTATTCATGATGACGAAAAATATTGAAATGCGATGAAAATGTAACACTAATCAATAAACAAATAACTACTTTTGGAAAAAAAAACATGTTTTTAAAATTGAATTAATTTCAAATTTGAATTCTTAGCCAAACAAAAATTATTTTGATTTGAAATGGCCAGTACTGCAGAACGGCAATTTCATAGGTAAAGTCAAAAAGTCAAAGTCAAATCGTTTATTTCAATTAGACCCATAACAGGCACTTTTGAACGTTAACTTACAAAATAAAATAAATTAAGAGAATGATTCTAGTTGCACATTCCAAATGGTAGTTCCGTATGGAGAAGAATGTGCAAGAAACTCCATACTTACTCTTTTAAAATAGGATTAGGTACAATACTTCGTATACAACAATCAGATTTTATGTGAGGACGATGCACCTAGAGTAATAAGAGCTATACTGAGATAGGTATATAAAAAATAAGCAATGGACTCGATAAAAAGATATTATGTTGGTAGATACATTGTACTCACATTTTAACAAAAATACACAATACACTGTAGAATGTTATTAAAGGAGATACTCATTAAATAAACAAATGAATAAAGTTAAAAACAAACAGCAGATCAGTGTGTGAGTTCAGAGAAAAAAGCAAACAAACAAAAATTTAAGTACTTTAGCAGCCAATTTGATTTTGTCAAACCTCCTATGTCCTATGGAGCAGGACCAGCATGTTTCCAAGTATTATTATCTTCAATATAATCCTCTAATTTATAATAAGCTTGTTTACAGAGTGTACTTTTAATATAAGTTTTAAATTTCCTTTCATTTAATTCTAATACATCACGAGGTATTTTGTTGTAACATTTGACACAATACCCCAAAAAAGATGTTTGTACTTTGGCTAGTCTGAAAGCTGGTTGCGCTATTTTATCTTTATTTCTTGTGTTAAAATTATGTCTATCACTAATTTTGCTGAAAAGATGAGGATTTTTCCTAACATACATTATATTTTCATAAATAAATTGACAAGGCACTGTCATAATATTAATTTTCTTAAAAAGTTCCCTAAGAGATTCGCGACTTGGTAGATTATAAATGGCTCTGACAGCTCTCTTTTGTAAAATAAAGATAGATTCAATGTCAGCAGCCCGACCCCACAGTAAAATACCGTAAGACATAATGCTGTGAAGACATTAAAGACCTAATATTAATTTATTTAATTGATAAGTTGAGAATCTAATTTGCCCATTTCTTCAATATTATTTAAAAATCTGTAATATTGTGATTTGAGATTCAATGAGTGTGATACAGTCTGTGATTTTACATAAAACAAGAGTATTTTTAATATTAGTTAAAAGAAAACATTAACATGGATCTCTATAGAAAACAATATTCATAATGTTTTTTATATTTGTCCAAGTTTTTATTGCATAATTATGAAACAATCTGTGATTTTATTAAGAGAACAAAAAAGGAAAATAATAGAAAAATAGTTAAAAAATAATATCTTTTTTGGAAAGATAATTATGAAACAATCTATGATTTTAAATAGTAAGATTAGAAAAATGACAAATATTGTGTCACATTATTATAATGAAAATTAATGATGTTAGAAATTTAAGTTAGTCTTTTAAATAATAAATATTATCTTCTATCGACATTTTTATTTCTTAGTCTCCGCACTATGCGAGTGATAATCGTAGGTGTGCTTCGTGGAATAGGAAATTAATTCTTTTAATTTTTTATTTGAAGCCCACCTACGGGTGTGCTAAGTGGAATACTTTGGGTGTGCTTCTTCTGGGTGTGCTTTGTTTGGGTGTGCTTCGTGGAATACCTCTCAAATACATGTTAACACGTAATGACATTTTTATCGCATATCGTGAGGCTTTGTTGGTAATGTCAACGCAGGAGTAATTTTGTAATCAATAAACCAGCATTTGGGAACAGGAAAATCAGTGTTTCTTTGTGATGTGTGCATGAATCAGTATATTTAGCGCAGAGTACAGATTCATTGTTCTCATATTGGTTGTTATACAAATTAGCAATTAAACATGAAAAACAACAAGAAAGAGTATGCTTAGATGGTTTGGTCACGTTGAAAGGATGAATGAAAGGCAACTAACGAAAGGTATTTACTAGGCAAATGGAAGTGGGAACGCCGGAAGGGGACGCCTAAGAAGGACATACCTACATAGACCTTATTGGTGAGGGTCTTCAGAAAGGTCAGGTGCGTAGTACTCGTAACCGGCGTGGGTGTATGACAACATTAATGAATGTAAACGCAGCAAAAGAAGTATGTAAGAATCGTAGCATATGGCGCTCTGTAGTTTCTACCTACCCCATGGGAAAAAGGTGTGAGTTTATGTATGTATGTTTGTATGTTACATGGATAATCTCACGCCTTGTTCCCATATGGGTAGGCAGAAAGCACACGCTACAATCCTGTTTTGTTTATGTTCTTAAATTCAGGGTATCGATGGCAGACGAAGCCACTAAATTACTAAATTTTTGGTTTAGCCCAGAATTCGGTTACGGCAACCCTATCCACTGATGCAGTCCTTAGGTCCTTGCGTGTGCAGGTGACAGGGCACACGGCGCAAGATAAATGAAACGTCTACGTTCATACATCGTCAATCATTGGGTGAATAATTAGTCCTAATTTACACGTGTGTTTTGGATCAGTCAGACAGTATCGATTTGATGAAATGAGTAGTCTTTTTACTGGCCTGTTGATCTAGTAGGTTAGTGGCCCTGACTGCTATGCCGGAGGTCGTGGGTTCGCGTCCCACCCAGTACAATTATTTGTCCCGAGTCTGGGTGTAATTTATCTATAATATGTATGTATTTAGAAATATATAAGTATGTTTATCAGTTGTCTAGTGCCCATAACACAAGCTCTGCTTAACTTGGGCCTAGATGGCGTTTGATTTGATGATTATTCATACTTACATCGTTAATCATTGCGTTTTTAGTGAATAATTACTTACACTTATATTTTGGATCAGTCAGCCAGAACTGATTTTATGAAAAGAGTAGTCCATTCACCACTTCAACTCATGGCACACACTTCACCACACACACCCCACACACTACCACTAAGCTAAGATAGTACTAACACTTCATTCTGTTTATTTTTGATGCAAGGGTGTTTGACAAAATACGAACATCAAATTATTATACTAAGGGTCATTCTTCTAGACACGCTTTTCAAGCGGCATTAAAAATAGAATTATCGAAAAGTCAGCAAACCACTTTTTTTTTCGGGCAAACCTTTAATCCTCCCTTAACTGGGTTATTAATTATTATTCAATTATCTATACGTATATTATATTTAATATCATTAAAAAAAAACACCTCCTTTCTTTGATTTTTGTGGAGTGTCCCAACCCAAAAATATATAATTTACTAAGTGACTAGATCGGAGTCACTTAGTTAATTATATATTTTAAACTAAACGGTGCATGCTTACCAAAAACAAAACACTAAGCCCTAAGAAGCTGACATTAATGCTATGAAAAATTAGACCGTAGTTCTAAAATAATTACATAACACAAAAAAAATGTGTCTGTCCCGGGGTAGTTACTGATTTGCGTGGATATAATAAATAATAAATTCACTTGTACATCCCTAACTTCGCGACCCAATTTTGCGGCATCCTAATTCACTTTCTAATTGACGTCTTTTGACATTGGCAGAATAGTCGACATCGGCTTTTGTTTGCCATAATCAAAAATAGAATAAAATAATTTTCCCGCGGTGATTTTAACAGAATCACTTTCAATACGAAAATAAGTATTCAACTCTCGTATACAACCTAACAGGAAAACAAAAATAACCAGGAAACGACATAACCTAAACTAAACAAAACAAAACAGAATGAATCAAAAAGGTTTACAAACACAAAAGTATGAATACCATCTTCAGGTCGTCGGCACACTTACAGTATTTCTTCTCAAACTGATTCATAAAGCTCTAATTCGTTTCTTTTTAACCGACTTTCAAAAAAGGAGGAGGTTCTATGTTCGTGTGTATGTATTTTTTTTTTTTTTTTTTTTTTTTTTTTTTTTTATGTATGTTACCTGATTTCTCCACCATTTGTGGACCGATTCTCAAAATTCTTTTTTTATTTGAAAGAGTATACTCCTGAGGTGGTCCCATTTTAATTTGGTGAAGATCTGGTGCTGATCTTCGGAGATATACAACGGAACTCTTCAAAAATGAACGGCAAATCTGTCGTGATTGCTGGAATCGCTTGGATGTTTATTGTTTACACTACATAATGACGTATCATCACGCCTGTATGCTCTGAGGGGTACGCAGGTGGGTACAATATACCTAGATTTCGTCAGTTAGGTATGATAATTTTAATTTATTAGGGATTAGTGGAAAACCCTATTATGATGACATGTATTGTTAACAATTAACAATATAAAATAAATTCATGGCAAATGTTTATAAGGTAACAACTAAAAATGGAAAAATAAAAAACTTTTTTGCAAAAAAATAAAACCGACTTCAAAAAAACACTAAACGGTGTAAAATAACTCTAAATTCGGAAGTCGGTGGCCCATCATGAGTAAGACAAACCCACCAAAGCCACAGACTTACGAATTTAGAGTTATTTTACACCGTTTAGTGTTTTTTTGAAGTCGGTTTTATTTTTTTGCAAAAAAGTTTTTAAATGCAAATTAGCGAACGCGCGATTTTCTGTATGGGCTTGTAATGTAACATAATAAATAGGAATGTGTAGAAGGTTGGGTCCCTGCAAAGATCGAAATACAAAAAGGTTGACTGGTGGAAAATGCCTATGGCATTAAGTCCGTCTCAGTATATTAGTGTGATTGAAGTATTAAATAAATAAATAAATACAGGGCACGCCTTTACAGGGTGGAAGGGATACAACGCACATCTGGAAACCATGACGAGTTCTCTACATGTTTCAGAACTTTAATATACCTAACATAATATAATTTTTGGTCAAGTATGTAGCTGAATGGGCCGCACACACCTTATAGATAAGTTTGAAATGATGTCACAAATAGTCACAATCAGTGATGGGCAAAGAATATCTGATTGATTGCATAGTTTTAACTATCAAGTAACCAATGTTATATGAACGTAGATTTAATGAGTCCTGCTGACTAGGAACGCTAACTAAAGAAGTACTGTCGTGTCACAATAAAATTCGTTCAGAGTCATCTCATCTAAAAAGTGATGATCTGAGTAAATGTGAAATGTGCGCATGACATGTAGCCGTGTACAATACAATATGACTCGTTTATCAAGTGTGTCTTTGAGAACGTGTATATTCGCTACTTCTAAGAGTTAAACCTTCTGCTATTTATTTTGTGCTTGTAATGTGTGCCATGTAAACAAAATAATAAAGTGTTTTCAGTCTATTAACGGGGTCAAGAGTGTGTGGGTTATTGTACTACTAGTGTCAATTATTGAATGTTTTCCTTGACTTTTGATTCTATTTGATTTTTACATTAGGTACGTCTGTAATTTGTTACTTTGGGGTAATTGCCCCTTTCCATTTAGAAAATGATTACATAGCAATAATTAAGTTAGTTTGATAAGTGAAGACATGTGACATCTACCAATTCGCACTGGGCCCGCGTGGTAGATTATAGCCCAAGACGCAAAATACGCGCTTTGACGTGGAGTTGCGGATACCAGCCCGGTATCTTTTTTTTTTAGTTTAATAAGTGTGATTCTTCCTGATTCAATATTGTATTGCTATACGTCTTGGACGTTTTTACACTGCAGTTAATATTCTTTAATATTAACTGCAGTGTAAAAACGTCCAAGATGTTTTACAGAAACGTTGGAATACATCACATAGACCGATACACGAATCTGGATAACCTTAATGGCCAATTCCTTTAATTAAAATCGTAATCAAGCTACAAGTAATGTCAAAAACATGACAAAAATGTAGGGTAATTAGACATTACCTTATTTTGACACGTTAAAATTGAGATTAGAAAAAAAATGAAAGAAGTTTCATTGAGACTAAGGGTCGGTATTTAACTGACGGAAGATGCGCCCAGTTTTGAACTTACGCATCACCAATGGGCTATTTAAAAAAAAAAATAGTTTTTTTATCACATCTATTCAAAAAGGTGCTAGTTTATTCCTCGTAAACAGGGACCAAAATTGCTCATTAATCCCTAGGGACCACAATTGATTTGAATTTGGAATGTGGATATTGTGTGTGGAAATGTTTCAATCAGCAAAGAGGTGAATCACAAACTATGCGGGAACAGTGTATTGAATATGTGACTGGCAGAATAATTTCGAGCGCGCCAAATTTAAAAAAGTTAATAAAAAATAAATAACGCGCGAAATTAAATGCATTCTGCTTTCGTTCGTAGTTGATTCATATTCAGATTTTAGAATTTTAAAAATAAGTGCGTCTTTTATTTTATGTCTTATGGTTTTGAATTGTACGTACCTACTTAAATAAATTCTTGTTCATAAGTTGCACTTACTTATTTTCTCATAGAGGGTGATAAAAAGTAGAGTGTCCACCTCGGGAGCAACACTATTTTAAGCTCGAGTGACATACTTTTAGTCCCTTGCTGCGCTCAGGATTCTAGTTAAGAATCCCTCGCTCCGCTCGGGATTCTACTCTAGAATCCTTCGCTCCTCTCTGGATTAAAAAAAACACTCTCGCCTTTAAAATAGTTGTTTGCTCCCTAGATAAACAATCTACTATTTAGTCCCTCATCTAGGTAACAAGAAAATATTTGACACATATTTTTTCGTTTATTATTTCTTTAAAATGTCGCATGACGCTACCAGCCAGTACAGTTTACACTAGATAATGACGGTACAAGCCCTCTCCTCAACTTTAATGCGCTTAATCTAAGCTGTTTTCCATCAATTTGAAAAAGAAAAAAATATATGTCGAATATTTTCTTGTAATCTAGATATGGGACTAAAAATAAAATTTTGTCAAATAGCCTATTGAGTGTGAAAGGTTGAATATTAAAGGTTAAATTTTATTATATTTGTCTGTTCTGGCGTTAGACGACCGATAATATGCGACGCATCTTCCGTCAGATATGTACCGACAGCAAAGACATTCAATACCTATAGACCGGACATCACGAACAAAATTTTCGTCCGAAAAAGTGTGTCCTGCTGGATACAAGTCTATGAGTTTTTTGTAGTACGCTCCGCTGCCGCTCCAATATTCATATATTATTCTAGATGGCGTTACTGAGACATGGGATCAAAGTTTTTCTATGACATTTCCTTGACATGCCCGCTCCATAGTCTTTTAAATCTCTTTGACCGACAGTAACTGACGAAATACGTATAACTACGAACAAACAAAAACTAGTCTCTGTTGTACATGAAACACTATCTTTCCCTCTAGCCAATAAGTAACTGCCTACTCCATCGAAGCAACTAGTTACATAGCTAAGTGCCACTACAGTTCAGCGAGTGAAAGGCAAACCGCGCCGGGTTCGGTGCCCGGTTGATCACAGTTTCCTCGTTCCGACTCTGTAATATATACTTCCTACGGTTAAAGTCGTTGCACTAATATTATATTGTATTGGAAAGCTGCTTTTATTATAGAGAGGTTTAGAGAATAACTGATTTGAGATATCTTGATAAGTTAAATTTTTAAACTGCCGACCCTTATCCCAAATATGCTGGGCTCGGCTTCTAGTTTGACTGGCCTATTGGTTTAGTAGTTAGCCGCTGGCCCAAACTGTTTTGACGGAGGTCGTGGGTTTGATTCCCACCCACGGCAAATGTTTGTGTGATGAACACGATTATTTGTTCTGCGTAATTTACCTACATATTATGTATGTATTTAGAATTATGCAATTATGTTTATCAGTTGTTGAGTATCCATACTGACATAACATCAGACCGACGAAAAATGTAACTGGGCGTTTTTTACCTAAATACAGCTGATTTAGGTAAAAAAAACACATTATACACCACTATTTTTTAATTAGTACAATATAATGGGCTGTAACCGTACCTGTTACTGATCATATTTGCGTAATCAAAAGTAAAAAAAACGAATTTTAATTTTTAATTATGCCACTATTTAGTAAAGCTTAAATAACGAAAACAGCTGTTGGAGGCGGGGCACGCTTGAGCGAGATCACGCGAACGTGAGCGAGAGATGACGATTAATGAATACTAATATGTCATGAATTGCCTGTACAATATTTCCATAAATTAGGTGACTTTTTGGGATATAAACAAACGCTAATAACTTTGCTGTTTATGAATATTATTTACTGATACTTTACAAATATAATGAGAAGACCGTCTTGACTAGGCCATTTAAGTATTTGTACAAAGTAGCAGTAGTAGTGCAGTAGTTGTAGTAGTAGTATTTGTGTTTTTTGTGTGTTTGTGTTTGTTTTTTTTGCTTTGTTTGTTGTTTTGTTTTGTGTGTTGTTTTTTTTAAGTGTTTGTGTTTGTTTCTAATTAAAAATTAGTGGTGTAATAAAACACATACATTTTTCGTCGGTCTGATATTAAAAATATTAAATTGGCTTCTGACTATCTGTAACGACTGTCGTAGATCTACAAATGACAGCCGGGACCAACGAGGACTCTTGATATGTCAGGAATGGGCACCCATCCACGGACCAACCTCGTCAAGCGTAGCTTAACCTAAGATAGACCCGTAAGACTGTTATTATGTCGCCACAGGCTCCTCAAATATTAATAACAACAACATAACTATAATTGCACTGAACAGTACTCATTACTTAGACATAGGTACTGCAGCTACAAATGGCGTGGTGAAAGGGGAAACCGCCCGAGAGTTACTGCCTAGTTTCCTGATTGACGTTAACCGACTTCCGACAGGTTAGTCGTGTAATACAAGAGCTGTAGGTATTTGATTTTAATTAATTTGTTTACTGCTTTCCCTGTCGTTCGGAAACCCTTCGGTTTTAGCTGGTAAGTTAATATACGTAAGTACTATTTTAATTGCCTTCTACTAATTAGTAAATCGCACTACACTCTGTTTACAATAGCATTAGACAGAAGTTAAAAAAAGTTATTTTTAATGCACACTTTGTAACGAACATACAATAATAATTAAGCATGTTACAGTTACGATAGGCGCCGAAATTATTATAATCTTTTTTTGCTGCAGATATCACACTTAGGTCACCTAGTTATATTTATTTTAAGAAATGATATAGATTTCATTTAGTTATGTTATTAAATTTTAGTTAAAAATTGTAGTGTCAATGATAGAACTTCAAAGAAGAAGAGATGAACAAAACATACACACGTTCTTCGTCACTTTTATTCTTCTAATTTTTTTTGAGTAAAATTGTTTTCAATTCGGTATCTTTCAAATAAACTGTTCTGCATTCCTGCTTCTAAGAACATCTTTTTCTAATGCTATTATAAATGGAATATACATAGTTAGCATGACTGAAGAGTCCAAATTGTAGTTTTTATTCTGTGTACCTCCATAAGTAGTAAGTATTGTAAAACATTGAGTTTCACTGGATAAAACCAATGTATGGTTTTATCCAGTGAAACTGAAAGTTTAATACCTACCTATTCTTCTCCATACGAAATAGCAATTCGTTTATTCTTCTATTAAATTGTTACGTTTAATGGAGCCGTTTAGAAGACCTTTAAATGGTTCTAATTATTAAAATAAACACATTTCCTTTAAGCTTTTATTTCAGAAAAAAAATGGTGTCGTAAATGCCATAATCCTCTAACGAGATTAGCTATGAATAGCAATCTCGTTATGGGATTTTGGCATTTGGTTGATGATGGATTGACGACTGATTGAAATGAATTAATGATGAATGACCAAACTGAATTTAAACTCTTTACTAAATTATCATAAAAATACTGCTCTATAATAAATGATCATGATACTTATAGAATTCAAATTCAGTTTTGGACGGAGGGTTGTAGTAGTTTCAGCCATTAAACTAAGAAAACTTGTGCAGATTTTGTTTCATTTAGTATTAAACGTTGGTTTTTAATTGCCCAGTAAAGAGTCTTGACCAATAGACAAGTGAGAACATTTTATTAGAAGCGATAAAATAAAACGACTAAAATCCTACGAGTACATTTACTTAAAAGTTACTAAAAACACGTCATTCCACAAAAATGTAGGTATTTTATTTTTGCATCGTTTCCAAACAAGTTATGATACAATCTATGTTAGCTAATAAATTAAGCCAATGATCATAAACTACAGGTTTATAATCTCACAAGTATTCCCGGCATCTGCCATTACCGATCCCGGGCCGGAAGTGGCTCGGCCGGCCCGGCTGCCGGCTACCGGCTTTCTCTTCCGGGCGACAGAAAACCGAGAACTTCCCGGACACGGGCCATTTTCCAGAATAATAACTCGGTTCAATCAAATATTCAATACGAATGATATTCAGTTTGCTAGCGAATTGATTGCTTTGTATGGAGTTTGTTTTCAAATCAAATCCTTTGCTTCCTACTTAGATGGCAATTACTTGCTCATAATTTTCTTTTGGTTTTGCTATACTATTTATCGTTAATACGAGTCTGGATAAGAGTCAGAATTATTTTATTTCTAATTGATTGATTAGGTATAAAACTAGGAACATAAATAATTTATATATTTGTTTTTAATATTCTGCGGTCTCGTGGTTATTTTGAGTTTTACTGGTTTATCGAGTACCATTAAGATGCAAGCTGATGGAGCTGAGGACAGAGTTGTATAAACATTTGTTAAATATTTAGCAACCACAAAAACTTGGCAGTTATTGTGTCTAAACTACCTACATATCTTTTCTTATTCTCTATCAAGTCCATATTGACACCATATAGTCCATATAGTGTAAAAGTTGTGGAATATTTTTTTATTTATTTATTTATTCATTAAACCCCAAGAGGACACTAGTGTCCGCGCTGTCATTGTCTTTCTATTGTGTCTCTAATTGACACGATTAAAAGGTTACAAGGTTGTCTGTAAGACATCCTTTCAACAATAAGGACGCCAATCGTAACACTTTACATTAGTAGCTCCTAAAGCTAATTGTTTGTAAGTTTTTATAGCGTACAATAAAGGGGATGGGTGACCATTTATTAAATATCAAGACTCCTCCGTGTTACAGATACCTAGTCTGAAACCCGAAAGTCTGACAACCAGTTAATAATAATAATGTTTTTTATTTTTGTATTTAAATATTTAAAAATGTAATAGATATGTTAAAGAAAATAAAGGAAATAATAATAAATCAATTCATTCAGGTAATTAAGACACCCGTTACACATGATTAAATTACAATTTCATTCATATATATACATTAATTAGTGATGCAAATAAATAAATACAATAAATAAGAATTGAAAATTGCAAAATTGAAAAATTAACAATTAAAAATGTCTTACACGTGTTGGCACAGCAACGTGCCTGCCACAGCAATGTCGGATATAATGGCAGTCCAGCCTATTGCCAATCATAAACAACAACAACAGTTAAACCAAGGGGTATCGTGATACCCAATTGTGGAGGTCGGACAGGCAGTCGCTCTGCGTAAAATGCTGGTATACAGCTGCATTCGATTAAACTGGAAGCCGAACCCAACATACCTATATAGATGGGAAAAAGCTAAGCAGATGAAGATGGTATACAATAAATAACCTGCCCCCTAGCCAAGTTACAAACGATTCGTATTTATTCTCTTTCTACACTCGAGAACGCCTCAAATCCCTTTGTTTTGACCACGTGACTTAGCGAAAGGTGATAAGTCACGTGGTCAAAACAAAGGGATTTGAGGCGTTCTCGATTGTAGAAAGAGAATAGATACGAATCGTTTGTAACTTGTCTAGGGGGGCAGTATTCTATTCTTAACGAAACGTTCGCCACAGTACGACCAAGATATTAGAAACTGACCAACACAACACAGTCTACCTATAGGTACGCTATATACTCCAGTTCGAGTCATAAACATTTTACGAGCGCTCTCAAGTGTAGGCGCCGCTCTCATGACGTTAAAATGTACAACAATTTACTAAGTGGGACAGGATGCACTTTCTAGATTTATGCACCTCCTATTGTTTCTTGATTTATAATTATTTAGTTGGTTCATCAGGCAAAATGGATGCAAATAGATCATTAAATTTGATCGTCAAAATGTTGTACAGACGCTAGCTCATCAAGCTACCCCAAAGTGTTCCCAATTTAACATGAACCTTATTCTATTTGTGATGAAGTTGAAAAACTATTAGATAAATTTGTCAGATTAGGGTAGCTTGACCTCTGTACCATAGCTGAGTGTCCGACAAGTTCTAATACTGCAACATGAGGACCACTTCTCAGGAGCTTTAAGGAATCAAGTTTTAATTATTCTTAGTCTTGAGTTTTCTTATTTCTTTTAAAAACTAAATGATGTTAACAGTGATTCCTTTTTGTATCTTTTTGATGTGCCCTATAGGGTGTATAATAGTCTCTGTTATAGAGTTACCACCTAAAAATACATGTGGAAAGCAATAAACGGCAAGAAAAAGAATTGAGTTTTGGAAGATTTTTTTTTCACACCTGACCTATATGAAGACCATCACCAATAAGGTTAGTGTGAGACATTTAATTAGTTGCCTTTAACCATCCTCCCAACGTAAACAATCATCAGTTCTTTTTTTGTAGTTCAATTATTTACAACAGAATCTGAAGCTGAATATTTATCCGCGTTCTTCCAGGGATTGCAAGCGAATCCTGGATGATGGCTTTACAAACTGTTTTACGAGGATTCGGAGACTCTGTTTATACCATGAAGATCTTCCTTCCTCTTACATTCACACCTAAGACATGCACTACACGGACATACTCCACCTCAAAACACGCACTACACATACATACACTTCACACTACAAGCAGCACTCTACTCTCACATACAAATACATGTTAGATTTATATAACTCCTGTTTCTCTACCTATAGAGTGAACACTATTTTATTCCTTCTGGAGGTGGGCGTTAAGAGCTGCGACACAGTTTCTAACTAATGTAGCTATTTTCGAACACAATTATTTTTGTTTTTATGTGTTTTCTGTTTCCCCAATGAACATTATTATTATTTCCTTTATTTTCCTTAAGATACATATCTATCATATTTAAAAAAAAAAAAAATACAAAAATAAAAAACATTTAAAAATATAAAAAATAGTAGCCCACCGGTATCGGGAACAGGGTCCAAGCTAGCGGTGGTCAGGGCTCCTGAGAGAGTAAACGCCTAACAATGCGCGCCGTGTCCAGGAGTACTGCCTTCTGGATCAAGCCCTTGATCCAGCTGCCTAACGAGAGCCTCTTAAGGTGTTGGTCGAGGCTCTTGGCTATTATGCCATTGGCCGTCACGACTATCGGCACGATGACTGCTGTATCCACATCCCACATGTCGACAACCTCGCGAGCCAGATCAAGATACTTAAGTTGTTTATCTTTCTCTGCCTTCACGAGGTTCTCGTCATGCGGGACTGGTATATCAACAATCATCGTGCGACGTTCCTTATTATTATTATTATTATCTAAGCATAAAACATACAACAAAAAAAGCCATGCCTCCTCCGTGTAATAGTGCCCCCTAGGCTATGGCCCCTGGTCAGCCATTCCCGACTATAGTTAGAAAGTAGGACAGGATGTACCACACTGCACATTGCAATGTACTCATTACATATTCCAGGCATAATCTAGACTCGCCGATGACTAATGTTCTAATGTATATTACAAGGACATGTATCAATATGCTAAACAATTTCTAAGGCACTTTCTTTGGCTTGCTTTGTTAGTTGCTAATGTTGATGGTATCGTTGTAGCGGTCATAGCTACACCGGAATTCGTATGAATTCGTAATATTAATTTAAACTTTTTATAATTGTAAACACTCCACAATACAAAACTTTTCCTTAATGTCCCGTTACACCGAACTGTCAAATTTGAACAAACGTCAAACCAAAGATCAAAAAACTTCAAACACAAAACACGATCATTGTCTGTGGGTGAAAACTAACATATTTTATTAGAAGTATATTTACATATTTATTTAGTTGCTATATTTACATCACACATAATATTTATTTACAAATTTAACAATACGCATAATTATTTACACTATACAAAATATAGGCTTAAATTGTAATGTTCTGGTCGCTGCCTTTCCGAACGCAACTTCGGGCGCGTTCGGCAAAGCTCGGCTTTCATCGGAGCATATGACTTGCCTAATAGCGTTAAAGCATCGTCATGTAGATCAGTACTCGTTTTGACCTCCCGAACAGTACACGCTTGAACTTACAACCAAATCTAGACTTGCTCGTAGACCTAAGTTCTGCTAGTTGACTCGATATCGTCTTCTTAGCTTTTTGTCTGTGTCCAGTAATTTCCCCTCTGTCGTCTTAACTTAATTGTAGCCTTAAGCGACTCAGAAGTGTTGAGAAATTAATTATACAAGGATAACGTTCAAACCGCCGTTTCATTTCGCCATTTTGCTCTATACACTTCATTGGTGACCCCGTCAAAGAGCACAGTAGCCACGCGGAGCAAAGATGCCTACCGGAGCAGAGCAGGAAGCGCAGGCGGACGCAGCAATGGTCAAGCAGGACGTGTGCAGAGTCAGCGTGAAGTTGCCGCCATTCTGGCCTGAGGAGCCGACACTTTGGTTTGCACAAGTAGAAGGTCAGTTCACAATAGCCGGCATTACCGCCGACACCACAAAATTCTACACGGTCGTGGGTCAGCTAGACCATCACTACATGGTAGAAGCTCGGGACATAATAGAGAACCCACCAGCACAAGACAAGTACGCCAAGCTGAAGGCTGAGCTCATACGTCGACTATCCGACTCGCGTGAAAAAAGGGTTCAGCAAATCCTCACTCAAGAGGAGCTCGGCGACCGGAAGCCATCACAGTTCTTGCGGCACCTGCAGACTTTGGCCGGACCACATGTTCCAGACACATTCCTAGCCACGTTGTGGGCGAGCAGGTTGCCGACGAACATACAGACGGTAATAGCTTCCCAACCTAACCTTCCGCTTCAGTCTGTCGCAGATTTGGCCGACCGCGTGCACGAGATCGCGCCAACGCGGCCAGCGCTCACGACACCTCCCGCCGTGGCGAGCACGAGCACCAGCAGTGACATCGCGGAGCTGAAACAGTGCATGGCGGAGTTATGTCTACAGGTGGCGGCTCTACAAAAGCAAGGTCAGGTACACCATCGATCGCGCTCCACAGATAGGTACCGGCGTGGTGACAGAGAACCGACCCCAAGCCGACGCCGCAGTCGCTCGCGCTCCAGCAGCGCGTGGAACGACGCTCACTGCTGGTACCACAACAGTTTCGGTGACAGGGCCACGCGGTGCAGGTCGCCATGTACGTACGCGGGAAACGCCGTCGGCAGCCGGAAATAGCGGCAAATGGCTGCCCTCACAAACCACGCCGCCTATTCGTAACAGATCGGGACTCAAAAACCACGTTTTTAGTGGACACAGGGTCCGATCTGTGCGTATACCCACGTGCAGCCCTACGACAGCAGCGCAGCAGGACGGCGTACCAGTTATACGCGGCAAACGGAACTGCCATCGACACGTACGGTTGGGTGGAGCTCCACTTGAATTTAGGGCTTCGCCGCGTGTACACGTGGAAGTTCGTGGTTGCAGACGTCACCAAGGCAATCATAGGCGCCGACTTCTTGGCGCATTACAACATCTTGGTAGACCTCAAAAGTCACCGGCTAATCGATGGGCTGACCCAACTGTCTTCGCCGGCGTCGCCAGCGGCCGAATCAGCAGCAATGATCGCCTCAGTGAAGTCCGTAGGAGGCAACACGGAGTACCACGAGATACTTCGCCAGTACCCGGAAGTCACGCGGCCTGCTGGAACACAGAAACAGGTCAGTCACGGTACCGAACATCACATCCGCACTACACCAGGTCCGCCTATCACTGGACGACCTCGCCGCCTTGCACCGGACAAACTGAAGGCAGCACAGAGGGAGTTCGAGGCTATGCTGGCTAACGGCACAGCACGGCCGTCAGAGAGTCCGTGGTCGTCCCCACTTCACCTCGCTCCTAAGAAGGACAACAGCTGGCGGCCATGCGGTGACTACAGGGCACTCAATGCCCGTACTGTTCCGGACAGATACCCCATCCCGCACATACAGGACTTCTCACATCAGCTGGCTGGCAGCCGAATATACAGCAAAATCGATCTTATTAAAGCATACAATCAGATACCAGTCCAGCCAGCCGACGTTCACAAGACAGCGATCACAACACCTTTCGGACTGTATGAATTTCCATTCATGACCTTTGGCCTCAGGAATGCCGCTCAAACGTTCCAACGGTTCATGGACGAGGTGCTGCGCGGGCTGCCGTTCTGCTACTGTTATTTAGACGATATTCTCTTGTTCTCAGAGACAGCAGCCCAGCACACCGAGCACCTGCATCAGCTTCTGAAGCGGTTATCCCAGTATGGAATTATTATTAACTCGGCAAAGTGTGAGTTTGGCCGTACCACCATAACTTTCCTAGGACACGAAGTATCCGAAGAAGGTGTTCGCCCGCTGCAGGAGAAGGTGCAGGCAATCCAGGACTTCCCAGCTCCCAAGACCGTCAAGGAGATGCGTCGCTTCCTGGGTATGTTCAATTTTTACCGCCGCTTTGTCCCAGATGCCGCTCGCTTACAAGCGCCACTCAACGTAGTTCTGGCAGGACCAAAAACAAAGAGAACACAAACAATTAATCTATCGCAAGAAATGCTAGACGCTTTTAACGCTTGTAAAAGTAGCTTATCTAGGGCAGCTCTGCTTGCTCACCCAGAGCCCAACGCCGAACTCGCGATATTTACAGACGCTTCAGACACTTCTATGGGTGCAGTATTACAGCAGAAGGCAGGTGTCACATGGAACCCACTAGCATTTTTCTCTAGGCGACTGTCAGCTTCACAGAAAAAGTATAGCCCTTATGACAGGGAGCTCTTAGCCATCTACGACGCAGTCAGATACTTCCGCCACATGGTTGAAGGTAGGCACTTCACCATTTACACGGATCACAAACCCCTGTCATATGTGTACGCACACAACCGTGACAACTGTTCACCGAGGCAATACCGGTACCTGGACTACATTGCTCAATTCACCACGGATATCAGGTTTGTCGCAGGCAGGGACAACATTGTGGCAGACGCGCTGTCGCGTGTGGAGTCAGTGGCAGTACCGGCGTGTAATTACACAGCTCTTGCACAGTCCCAAGAAAAAGACCACGAGCTGCAGGGGCTCTTAAATAACAACACCACGTCACTCAAGCTGTGTAAAGTGCATTTCACGGACTCAGGCACTGAACTATATTGTGATGTCTCCACTGGTAACACCCGCCCTTATGTTACAGAACCCTTCAGGAGGCAGGTGTTCCAAAAACTACACCAGCTGAGCCATCCCGGCAGACAGGCCACAGTCAAACTGATTTCTGAGCGTTTCGTTTGGCCTGGCCTAAAGAAGGACTGCAGGGCCTGGACCAGAGAGTGCGTAGAGTGCCAGAAGAACAAAATCTCGCGGCACACAACCAGTCCCACCTCCGCTTTCCCTGTCCCTTCCCAACGCTTCTCCCATGTCCACATGGACATAGTAGGGCCACTGACCGTGTCATCAAATTACAGGTACATACTAACTGTGGTCGACCGCTTCACCCGCTGGCCTGAGGCGTACCCCATCGCGGACATCACAGCGGAGACATGCGCCCGCACTTTCATCACCGGCTGGGTGTCCCGCTTTGGCTGCCCCCAGCGCATCACTACCGACAGGGGCAGGCAGTTTGAGAGCAAGCTGTTCCACACCATCACGGAGACCCTCGGTAGCCAGCACCGCCCAACCACAGCATACCACCCAGCCTGTAATGGCATGGTGGAACGCCTACACCGCCAGCTGAAGGCAGCCATCCGCTGCCACACAGACACCAACTGGACCGAAGCACTACCCCTGGTGCTGCTCGGCATCCGCAGCGCCTGGAAGGAAGACGTCAAAGCATCAGCGGCAGAGCTCGTTTACGGCGAGCCCCTGAGACTCCCAGGCGAGTTCATCGCCCCCACACTCACCAGCACAGTCGACTACACCGACTTCGCGTCAAGACTCCGGCATCACATGGCGAAGCTGTCTCCAGAACCGGCGAGTCGACACGGCAACAAGCCGTTCTACGTGCCCGACAGCTTGTCAACTTCGTCTCATGTATTCTTGCGACATGACGCCGTTCGCCGACCGCTAGACCCGCCGTACACCGGCCCCTACAGAGTCCTGAAAAGAGGCGACAAAACGTACCGTATTGAGGTAAACGGAAAGGAAACCACAGTAACCATAGATCGGTTGAAACCCGCTTACCTCAATAACGCAGACTACAGTCCCTCCGGTGTAACCAGCGCACCAACGGTCGCAAACACAGCACCAACGCCACCGCAGCCCACCGTCGAGAAGAAAACACGCTCCGGCCGCACCGTTCGCTTCCCGGACTACTATCACCCGTAGCTAAGTAGCCACGGTCTCAGGGGGGGAGTAGTGTAGCGGTCATAGCTACACCGGAATTCGTATGAATTCGTAATATTAATTTAAACTTTTTATAATTGTAAACACTCCACAATACAAAACTTTTCCTTAATGTCCCGTTACACCGAACTGTCAAATTTGAACAAACGTCAAACCAAAGATCAAAAAACTTCAAACACAAAACACGATCATTGTCTGTGGGTGAAAACTAACATATTTTATTAGAAGTATATTTACATATTTATTTAGTTGCTATATTTACATCACACATAATATTTATTTACAAATTTAACAATACGCATAATTATTTACACTATACAAAATATAGGCTTAAATTGTAATGTTCTGGTCGCTGCCTTTCCGAACGCAACTTCGGGCGCGTTCGGCAAAGCTCGGCTTTCATCGGAGCATATGACTTGCCTAATAGCGTTAAAGCATCGTCATGTAGATCAGTACTCGTTTTGACCTCCCGAACAGTACACGCTTGAACTTACAACCAAATCTAGACTTGCTCGTAGACCTAAGTTCTGCTAGTTGACTCGATATCGTCTTCTTAGCTTTTTGTCTGTGTCCAGTAATTTCCCCTCTGTCGTCTTAACTTAATTGTAGCCTTAAGCGACTCAGAAGTGTTGAGAAATTAATTATACAAGGATAACGTTCAAACCGCCGTTTCATTTCGCCATTTTGCTCTATACACTTCATCGTTTTGAATGTATTATGGACATGTCCAAAACTTGGCATGTTGAACGCGGACGATTGCTTTTAGAGCTACTACTCTTGTTAACGTGGCCTTTTGCATCAAAACTGTATTTTTGAAGTTTTGATTCACCAGGTTTGTTTAAAAAAAAACAACCGACTTCACACCAAAAACACTACCTAACTACTCCAGTTTCCGAAGTCTGTGGCTTTGGTGTTTTCATTTTGGTAGTTTTATTTTCTTGTTTATGCAGATGTTAAGTTTCAATTTCTTTTGATATTACAACCCAACTACTACACCGGTTTCGATTAAATTTAAATGGTTCATAATTAATCTCACGGGATATATATATATATATATATATATATATTCATATTTTCAAACAGAAAATGATTTTTTCGTACCACTTGCTTAAAAAAGTGACATTCTATGCCACAAAAAGCGAACATAACAATAGTCATTTTTAATCTGTTAAAAACAGGGAAAGAAAATTGTACTGGATTTCATTCATCCCCTAGGGAGAGAATGTGATTTAAATTTGGAATACCTACTTACCGAAGTTTATACTGAACTACATCTGTGTTTACACCATTGAGTTTGTATTTATAGCATTATACATCTTTTTGAAAAAGGATTACGAGTTTATTATGCAGTTATGATTATTAATTAAATAAAATTACGAAAACCGACGAGGCCGTATGAGCTTGATGCCTTTGCTTTTCCGACAAAAAAATATTAATCTAAGAATTTGCCGCGTTTTTGTTTTCTTCAAAGCATGGAGCAAACAATCGGGTTGTTTGCTTCATGCTTCAAATATTTAAACGTTAGGTTTATTTTAATTTATTTTTATAAATAAGTTAATGTTCTAAAAATACGTCTACTTTTAATTGTCATTAGTTTTAATAAATGCTTATCTCATATTATTATTGTGTTATTTTTTTCGCAAATGGTACGAAAAGTAGAGTATTTTCCTCGGTGATAAAGCTGTCTTAGTCTTGGGTGAAATTAAATCCCTCGCTACACTCAGGACTCGTCTTAAATCCCTCGCTTCGCACGTGATTTAAGTTTTTAACACCCTCGCTACGCTCGGGAGTAAACCTCGAGTCCTTCGTTACGCTCGCGATTTAAATCGTCACCCGCGACAGAAGACACTGCTTTATCCCCTTGGTTAATAATCTACTATTTTAATTCGATTCGGAAACGACAGAGTTATGAGGTAACACAAATAAAAAAACATAGCCTCCTAACAACACACCCTCCTTTTTTGTAAGTCGGTTCAAAATTAAGCCTGATTCAAAGTCAGAGTCAAAGTCAAATCTTCTCCATACGAAACTACCTTTTGGAATGTGCAACTAGAATCATATTAATTTAATATATTTGTAAGTATAACGTTCAAAAGTGCCTGTTTTCAGGCCTAATTGAAATAAATGATTTGACTTTGAATCGTTTATTTCAACAAGACCATTAAAAGGCTCTTTTGAATTTCATCAGTTAAGTTTTAAATATATCTGTGTATTGATTCTTTTACATTTATTACCCTGTACTATATCTGCATTAGCTTACTAGCTTACGAACTTTAAAAAACGTCGTGTGTAATAAGTCCAACTTTAAAACAGAAATACTTAAACAAAGAGACACAGGAAAATACCTACTTATTTTGTTTACAAATTTTATTGTCGTATCAAGCGTGACATAATTACAGGCAATACCCATGAGATCCGAACCAAAAAATGGGTAAAACTATGAGCTAATAAATACTCATAACATAATATCACGCCAGAATTTCCCAAGGGATACGTGAGTTAAAAGGTGTAACTATTATACATCTACATTTTGACAATTATGTTCGAAAAAGCCTCATATAGTACAAGAAAGAAAGAAACAAAGAAAGAAAATATTTTATTTGGACGCACAGAACATAAAACAAAAGAACAGCAATACAGATAAAAAAAGAAAAATTAAAAAACCAAAGACAAAAAAAAAAAAAAAAAAAAGACTTGTGCAAGACCAAAAAGGCGCCTACCTCAGCATTAGCTGCGACATTTAAAAATATAAACAACTACAACTATCAACGGCACACATACACACACACTGTTACTGAAAGATTCCAGATGGATAAACCTAATAAAACTTTCCGCGACTCGGGAAATTAACCCAAGGCCTTCATACCTGAGCCCTAAAATGTCACCAACATCTTCCTTTCAAATCAAATATTCCATCTTTAACATCAGTATACTAAATAACCGATATTTTTGCAAAAATGCCATAAATAGTAATATTCGCCTTAATTACGGGTGACCTTTCATTAATATCAAGACTCCTCACTGCTTCGGAAGGCCCCGGCTGCCTCTTGTAGATCTATGACTGCCGTTACAGATAGTTAAAAGCCTGAAAATCTGACAACCAGTTTAACCAAGGGGTATCGTGTTACCCAGTGACTGGGTTGTGGAGGTCAGACACGCAGACGCTCCATGTATAACACTGGTATTCAGCTATATCTGGTTAAACTGGAAGCCAATCCAGACATAGTGGGGAAAAGGCTGGACAGATGATGAGATATATTCGTCTGAATTCAATTATTCGCAATACCACGTTTCAATGAAAACAACGCCTGTATAAATAATAAAACAATAATACCAGTCAGTTACTATCCCACTGCAGGGCAAAGGCCTCTTCTCCTGCAGAAAAGGCACAAGCATTGATCACCACGCTAACTTAAGGCGGATTGCTGATTTCAGATTCATATTAACTACTAGCTTCTGCCCGCGACTTCGTACGCGGATCCTGTTGCTTATGCCAGCGACAACGGGGTCGTCAAAATCGAAGATCTGAAACATCTGATGTCGAATTCTATAAGCCCGGGGACGGGAAATCAATGGGATGCGTGAGACGATTCAAGATGTTCCAGATTTTTATTTTTGTTGGTCAACAGGAAATGCCATCAGACTTAACAACTTTTGCTAAGACGCCATTTCTATTATGTAAATGTTATATTATCTCTGGGCTTTGGAGTTCCCCTACAGGTGCTCCAGATCTTCAAATTTAATCTCACAGCAGAAAACACTCTTCACGTGGAATAGTTTTTGCAATGGCACCATTTTTATATCTCTTTTACTTTAGGTCATCATAATATGTTGCGTGACGTTCACGATTAGCGGTCAGATGCGCATCTCCTTCCCCCACTTATCTCTAGAGTCGATGCGTATATACGCTGAAAACTCAAGCGTCATGCTTTTTCCGTGAACGTCTCCAACTCGCGAGACAGTGCATGATGTTCACGATCAGCGGTCAGTCGCGCACATATTCTTCACTGGTCTCTAGAGACCTGGATGTAGATGCGTAAATACGCTGAGAATGTAGGCGTGCTTCGCGATCCTAAGAAGTTTCCACGGAGCGAGTTGCAGCCTCATGTTCTCGAACAGCATCAAGTCTTTCCTAACGCTCTTCGGTAGATTGTTGGGATCTTATGGTCTTTAATCATTTAGCACCTTTGGAACATTGGGAAAAATTTGACCTCTTTCTAGGCATGGTTATAGTTTTATTGTGATGATACTGATCAATTAAAATCTAAGTGGCTGCTCCCCTGCGTTACCGGGTAAGCTACCGTGTAACGAAGATAAATGCAAAAGGAAATTAAACACTCAAATAACATAAGCCCGAAGGCATACGATAAAAAAATGGGAGTTTTAGTCAGTAGAGTCTAATTTTCAACGATATACCATCGTCATCGAAAATCAGTCCTGAACTGTTCCCGCCTTCACCGCGTAGTACCTCCTACATATGTTATTTTATAATTATGCAATGAAATTAGTGATAGTTTTAATTTCTATATCAAATGTTTCTGATCTTCGATTTTTATAAGTCAACAGGAAATGCCTATCAGACCGAACAACTTTTGCTAAGACGTCATTCCTATTTGAGTTATGGTGTAGCTGGGCTCTTGGAGTTCCATAACAGGTGTTCCAGATCTTCGATTTTTATACGTCAACAGCGAGTGCTCATAAGGCTGAACAACTCTTGCTAAGACGTCATTCCAATATATGTTATAGTGTAGCTGGGCCCTTGAAGTTCCACATCAGGTGTTTCGGATCTTCAAATTTATTCTATCAGCAGAAAATGCTCATAACGTGGAACAATTTTTGCTATGGTACCATTTTTGTATCTCCTATGGTTTAGATGGTCTGTTGCGGTTCTGCATCAGGTGTTCCGGATCTTCAAATTTATTCTCTCAGCAGAAAATGCTCATCACGTGGAACAATTTTTGCTATGGGACCATTTTTGTATCTCCTATAGTTTAGCTGGTCTGTTGCGGTTCTGCATCAGGTGTTCCGGATCTTCAAATTTATTCTCTCAGCAGAAAATGCTCATCACGTGGAACAATTTTTGCTATGGGGCCATTTTTGTATCGCCTATAGTTTAGCTGGTCTGTTGCGGTTCTGCATCAGGTGTTCCGGATCTTCAAATTTATTCTATCAGCAGAAAATGCTCATCACGTGGAACAATTTTTGCTATGGGACTATTTTTGTATCGCCTATAGTTTAGCTGGTCTGTTGCGGTTCTGCATCAGGTGTTCCAGTTTCCAAGATAAATTATAGCCTTTGTGTTGACCAGACTTAATATCTATACAACAAAAAAAAAATCATTCAAATCCGTCCAGTAGTTCCGAAGATTAGCGTGTGCAAACAAACAGACAAACAGACAAACAGACAGACTTTTTTTTTTGGATTCGTGCTCTATTACTGTTTCTAAACCCCCCTCAATTATTATTTTTTAAATATATTCAATGTACAGACACAGTTTTTTTACAGTCTTATTATATGTATATAGACTAGCAGACGTCCCGCGGTTTTACTCGCGTAAGTCCCGTTCCCGTGGGAATACAGGGAAAAAAAGTAGCCTATGTGTTTATCCAGGTTGTCAGCTAACTCCGTACCAGATTTTATTAAAATTCTTCAGTAGTTTTTACGTGAAAGAGTAACAAACATCCATCCATCCTCACAAACTTTCGCGTTTATAATATTAGTAGGATGAACCTCACGATGTTTTTCTTCACGAATGTCAATGTTGTCTAGTATTAACTTAAAATATTTCACTACCTATAATCTTAATGTTAGTGACATTTCTCTAATGAAACACAGTTTTACTATAGACCATCTCTCAAGATCAAAGAGCTACCACTAGACGTGCATCAAAAGCAGACACATTTAACCAATTTAATCCCCTGTGTTTTACCCACACACACATACATACATAAAGTTATGTATTACCGAAACGTACATGACGTGTGACGGTAATATCTTCCTGGGTTCTCCTATACGTCAAGCCTAGCAATAACAACGTGTGGGGTCAATAGATCAGGCTCAATGGGCTATGCATAATAGGTTGCATCACAGTAACCCTGTTTTCCTTACTGAACTATAACTACTGATCAGAATGACAAATAGATGCCATTAAATACTTCAACTAGAGTACAGTGGAAATAGCTACAATTTACAAGTTGTATGTCATTGATTTGAACCTAGACCGGCGCTTTACTTTATGTACACTACATATTTTATTATCACAAATGATCTCCAAACGGTGAAGGAAAATATCATGAGGCCTGTGTTCCAGCAGTAGTGGGAACATTATAGGATACCTATGAAGTATTTCAACGGTTTCTATCAATCTTTTCATCATTAAAACCTACCACGCTACAGTATAGGAAGAAGAGCATGTCTATGTTTCTATGACAACCTAATATAGCCTACTTTTTAAAAGTTTTTTCATCATCAATAATCTTGCTAATCTTGTCATCACCAGCAACATATTCCTGTTTTTTTTTTAATATTATCTCCATTGTCCATCATGACAAATATCACTCACAAAATACATACAAATATCACATTGTCTATGATAACAGGTTTGCAAAATGGTAAATTTAATACACTGTACTTATTTAAATAGTGCACATGCTACCTACATTTTAACTTTTCTCCTTCACTATTAAGTCTAGTAAAATATCGACTTTAGAAATGGAGGCCGGTCATCGTAACACCATAAATAGGTTATTGGTAAATTCTTATAGTGTACAAAAAAAGTGTTCTATTCTATTCGATCGACGAACATCTCTGAGTTTTCCTTTGGAATATTCTCTATTAGCAGTGCACTTCCTCCTTTCCCTTTATACAACTCATCCATACAAACCCAGAAACTCATTCTAAGACTCATCAAATAAGGAGAATTTGATTTGAACCATTTAAATATTTTCACACTCTCAAATGTAAATCTAACCTAATCCATATTTAAGCACTTCCTTTCTTGAGGAATCATTGTAATTATCTGTTTATAATGTAAATAGGTGTATGTTTAGAATATGAATCATCATTAAAAGCTGTGTTCATTAACACTTCAGTGAGAATATGTTAATTGATGTTATTTCTGTTACTATGTGTCAATGTCAAGGGAACTGTGGACTGAAATTTACTAATTGTAAAATGTATATCTAGCTGTTTTTAAAAATTCTCTATCTTCTAGGTCAAGATTTAATGTAATGCCAGGGAGATATCTGATTGAGGTGACAACATTACGCACAACACTAAAAATATCACTTATCAAACCTTTTCACTTGCAACTTTTTACTCTGCGTTGTCCATTGCCATAATAGTAATAAATTTCAGATAGGTTATTAATGGGGTATTCGATTTTTTTTTATTTTTGGTCCATCATCTAGATTACAAGAAAATATTTGACACATATTTTTTTCTTTTTAAAATTGATGGAAAACTGCTTAGATTAAGCGCATTAAAGTTGAGGAGAGGGGGCTTGTACGTTATTAACTAGTATAAACTGTACTGGCTAGTGACGTCATGCGACATTTTGACTCAATGTATCGCCGTTATTTTTGATTAGGTACGTGAAAAAATTAAAACATATGTGTCGAATATTTTCTTGTAATCTAGATGGGATGGGACTAAAAATTAAAATTTTGCCAAATAACACAATCCTAAGAACGAAGTCTCTCAGCTAAACTTCAAGATTGAAACTCCGGAAGCTATAATAGAACATCAGACCAATAGGTCGTCAGTTAATGATAACTAGCTAATTAGAACCACGACGACACTTCCAGGTATTCATGGAACTGCTAATAAATATAGGTGAATTAGTATCTAGAGTCATTCTCACGAGTTATAGAATGGCGGAGTATTCTGCACACGTTGACTAGACGTGGGACATCCGTTTGATGTACTGCTGCCAAGTCTTAGGGACTTTACAGGACATTGTATCTTTGAGCTAGATCTGTGACTATCTAAACATTATAATGGTCATCACGTGCAAGGGAAAGTAGATTTAGTTAAGAAAGACATTAAAGCTGATATGAAGAAATAAGGAAAACGTAAAGAAACAGAAGAAGGGGAAATGAAGTCAAAGAAATATTGAATGAAAGAGTAGTAATTGAAGACAACAAAAGCACACAAAGAAATTAAGTTAACTGTAGCTTACTAAAACTCTTCAACCAAAGTCATTGATACAATAAGCTAGACATACACACACACGGTCACATTTAACAAACCACACCAACCAATAAACAAAAGCAAACACACAATAAGTAATCGTCACGCCGACAGACAGACATAAACCTCCACTAGACAAGCGTGGTTTGTGCAGCACATGTGACTATATGGCTGTAGGCCAAGGTTAGGCAGTCCGCCTCAATGCTGACGTCATCCATGTACTTATAGCTGAAAACACATCTGAATACATATGAGTGTTTGATGAGGTAGAATTCTTTGGCTAGACACAAGTGTTCCCATTTCACATGGAATGAAACACACTAAGTGAAATATAGATGATATTTTACAAGACAATGGGGCCACTTTGCAGAGGAGAGGTGGTGATAAAGAGGAGTACTTTAAAATTGAAGTGTTCATGGATACATATCACGTTTCGCCTGATTTATTTTATTGTAATGGACTAACCATGTGTATTGTAAAAAGATTGATAATAGATACACGCATCATGTGAAAGAACATCAATCAAAAGATTAACAGGTTGAACTTAGTGTTACAATGAAAACTATTGACCGTTTTCAATGTGATAGTTCTACCTATACTCGTCTACTGTAGAACAGGCCTTTCTCCTCCACCCTCCTTCCAGCATGCGTAGCATGAACACATTGAACACCGAAGAAACGGCCTTTGTCTACAGACGAATCGGCAAAGTGACAGATTATATAGACAGGAACCTCAATCTGTCAAATTTCTTTCAATACACCTGCCTGCGTAGCATGAACACTTAATTTCTTTTCTTCCGAGACACGACAAAGACCGTTTCTTCGGTGATCATGCTACGCGTGCAGACAAGAGAAGGAAGCGTGTATTAATAACGGAGCCAAAGCTATGATTGACGGATGATGCTGTTATGACACAGATAGATCCTGCTGTCTTTCCTCAAGACATCAGCTCTGAGGGACCTTTGAACTAGAAGCCACGGGAAAGTGTGGCAGTTTTTGTTAAAAGAAAATTTCATGTTTATAATGACACAAAATGTTTTTCTAACAGCAGTGAGCCAGTTCCTCTGGTTACCACAGCCAAAACCAAACTCATAGTTATATAATATATAACTTTGCCTCTCTCTTTAATCACTTATTTTCGTTAACCTGGTGTCAGAGTTGGTTTGCTGCCCAAGGGTCTCTGGAATTGGCTTCACATGCCAAGTATACATGACACAAGCTGTCTTCCACGGTTTGTTTTGTAAGTTTTATTTTTTCACGGTAATTGTAGGATTGTCTCCCATTTTCGCGATTGATGGGCCCCGTAGCTATGTTGTAACTATTTAAAACAATTTGCAAGTCTCATGTGCTTATGTGTGGAAGGGAAATACCCAAGCGCATGACTCTAGGCGCAAAATTGTAGAAAGTATTGATTGCCGGCCATCTTTGTTTAAATACCATTTTCAAATAATATGTTTTCAACTAAATAGGTCAAGGTTTGTTTGTTTATACAATTATTAATTGCCGTTTTCTGCGGTTTGGTATCAAGTGTGTTATGAAATTGTTGTAAAGGTGGTAACCGTTCGAGTTTCAAACAATTTATATTATTTGTTGGACATAAGGTTTCCTTTTTGCTATTATTCATACTTCTTCTAAGTTCTTCGTTCTAAGTTCAATGTGTCAGTTTCACTACCAATACACACTAAATGTAACAATTTGAGAAGCCACGCTGTTTATATAGTTAGTTTTTCATCAAATAGTATAATAGGATTTGCAAAACAGTTGCACCAGTTAATGCAAGGTTCATAAAGTATATTTTTCACGGCATTCCGTGGATAGGTAAACATACAGTGACCTGTTTGTACCTTCAAAATAACTGTCAGCAGATGGTCCCGGCTGTCAGTCGTAGATCTTTGACAGTCTTATGGGTAGTTAGATAACCCGAAACTCTGACAACCTATCTTACCAATGAGTATCGTGTTTCCCAGTAACTGAGATGAGGAGGTTATATACAAACTGTTTAGGCTTAAGACTTTACCCCTACACAATTGGGAAAGGCTAGGAGATGAAAAGCAATAATGGATACATTATGCATTTGATCGTTATCCGTCTAATTATGCTTTATAAGAGTGCCAAACGTAGTTAATATTGCATTATTATTTTCTTGAATGTCCTAGGTATGGTAGGTGATTATGAATTGTTGAAAAGAAATTATATTTATTTCTGTATGTATTTTTTTCCAGATACTTTACAGGTCAATATATAAAAAAAAGACGACGGCTATTCCAAATTAACTGATTCCTGCAAAGAAATGCCAAAAGAAACTCAGGGGATATTGTGTCGTTTACATTTCAGAGACTGGATTATTTAAAGATATTATATGAGTCTGTGGATGCAGGACAAAGACTGATAAGTTCTTATATAGACATTATTATTGCAGCTTTAAGTTGACTTTTTCCGACACTAAGATATTATAAAGATTGATATTTATGACAATTGCACGGGAGCTTCCTAAAAAAACCTAATACTTTTACTAACGGAAATAACAGATAAAAGATGCAAAACCGCGAATAAATTCTACGAGGATTATTAAAAAAACTTATTTTATAGATCTAAATCCTACGGCACCGGCCGTTATGCCAAATGTTATTTTATAGTTTGGTATACATGACACTTTAATAGGTTTTCTAACCTCTTTGCTCAGAGCCAATGGCAGAAATATTGTTTGTATTTTAATACCCACTCTATATAGCCAGGTGAATCGGGGATCATGTTTATAATTCATGTTGTAAAATTGGAAAGGAATGTCTATTATTTATCTTACTAATAAATAATAGGAAATAGACACTTAAAAGCACATTTAGGTTTTGATAATGAATCAATAGTCAAGTAAATTACCTACTTAAAGGTGACGATCATTATACGACATCTCGTTGAGTTGTTACACCGTAACTGCTCCTTATTTAGAAAGTTTACTACTCGTACTTATTTAGTTAATTAATATTAATATTAATGCCCTTGAAGAATAGAGGTGTCGGTAGGAAAGATTTCGTTTTATGGATTACCTTTTTCCTTTCATTAAGTCGATTTCGATTGAATGCCAGACTCAGTCTTGCCCCATTGCCCTCATTTATAGGGTCAGCCAAAATGCGGTACGCAAAACAAGAAATAGTTCTTCTATTTCTAGATTATAACGTAGGTTTAAGGTAAAATAACCCGAATTCCTGCATTGCTTATTCCAAAACTTATTTACACACGTTTTAATTGTTTATAATATACTTAAATATTAATTGAACACTTGTATTTACAAGCAACTTAAGCAAACGTTGTCGTTGTTGCATTCCTTTTATTGAAAACCCGCTCACTTAGAACTGAAATGAATTGAAGAAATTACTGTTATTTCTGTCCAAAGATCTTTCCAGGCACGTTTTCAGGTTGATGTTCTGTCAATATTTTAATATAAGATTACGTCAGCATTTTCTACCTTACTAAACCCAGAGAAGGAATTCCGAAACAAACAAAGATGTCATGGTTTCTTTGAAAACCATATCCAGCTTCATAACTTAACATAATTCCCAACTCCTTATGTAACTCACAGAAAATGATGGCCCAGCCTATGTTTAGACAGAGGATTACCATACTCTAGATTATGTCATGGGATTACTAGAACTTGAATAATCGCATTTCACTCGAGGTCATCATTGCGCATGCTGAAGCTACCGGCCAATCAGCGTTTATCAAGCGATGCACGTTCAGCCATCATTGGCTATGCTGTCCGGCCCCTCAGCGCCCGCGCATAGTTACCGACTATGTAGGTGCACTATGATTGTCCTAGTGTATTTATAGTACAAATTGATTAATTAAAAAATACATTACTATTCTTTATAAACGTTTTGAAGATGTTTTCACAATGGAGGTAATCTCATGAAAGTTGATATCTGGCTTTTGAAAGTCAACGTTTTCATACTATGTTGTTCCAGTGAGAAATGAAGATCATTGAAATCTGAAAAACAAATATTCAGATTGCCTGCTTACAAAACCAATCTGAATATTTGTTTTTCTCTTGGAGGAACGGTGCAGAATCAGAAAATTTGAATTGTATCAGTCAATTTTAAGGTTGGGATGAAGTCAAAATAGCAAACAGGAACGTTGGGTACCCGTATTCAAATAAAACCATTTTGAATCACCAAAGATCAAACTAGTGTGCCTGACTGGTGTCAGACTCCTGTCAGGCTCACCAGCTGGATTCCTCGTGAGCATATTTTCCCAAAAAACTGCAGCTGGTGCAGCAGAAGTGGATTAAGATGTAGCAGACGAAAAGCCATCAAAGATTTTAAAATTTATAAGCATGCGATACAGCCTTACAGCAGACCTCAGTGGTCTATGTGAAGTGGAATAAATACAGCACCCATCTGCAAACAAATCTCACGATACACAACACTACCAGGTACCAATTCCATTGCCAAGTTCAGTAGCCACACCTGAATTTATCTAGGACATTTAGTTACCGCTTACAGCTGAGGCCCATACTGAGCAGAGGATGTTTACAGGCTGGCAAGTAAGTATGAAAATATATCGGTTAATACAGTCGTCTGCAATCAGCTGAGGTTCCGGGTGCCTCATAGCTACCCTACGCGGTGCGGGTCAATGGTGCAGTGGACTAAGTCGCGTCCGCCTGTCGGCACCACGCCAACTGCTAATGTATAGAATACAGAGTAGTTAAGAAAGACAGAGGCAGCTTAGAGTACTTATGTTGGAAAATTGGGTGTAATTGAAGGAGTCAAACTAAAAACTGCTAGAAGTAGGAAGTTGGAGGTTTTGGAAAGAATATAATCACATATTAAACAGATAAATTTTAACTGATCTTACGCCATGACACCTTTATGGTTAAGTACCATTTTTTTGGTAGTTTCAGTCATAAGACCTTTGGAAAATCGTTTTAAAGTTAAGATGCAACGAGAGATTTTGTAATTGACTTCATCTGGCTGTACAACATTTTTGACAAACACTTTTTTCTGAGATGCTTCAGCTCTTAGTCAAGCTTTTGTTGCTATTTATGCAAGCAAATGTTGTTTACCAACAATATTCAAATTGGCAAATTTCTCTGAATCTAACTACTCTATGCCCTATGTGTTATCCTGATCACGCATGTGCATAGTAAAAGTACTTTCATTCGAGGCCGCGTTGTCATTCATGTTGGTTTTATAGCAATGACGGACAAACTATCTATCTTCTGGCACCGGGTACTTTAGACTCGACAACGTTGTCAATACTAAATGTATGTACCTACTTAATAGGTTTCAAGGTTTGATCCTTTCGTTGTATGTGGCCTTGGTACTTGGTATCCTTTTAGGGATAAGTGTTAGGCTACACAGTTGGGACCGTTATTGAGCATAAGAAATAACGAAGTTAATGAAACTTATGTTCTATTGTGAATATTTCATTGTTTAGTTATTTAGATAGTGACTAACTTGGTGTCATAGTTTCATGTCGCCCATAGGCTTAGCTGACTTGATTTCAAATGCCATGTTGAGAATGACCTATCTGCTAAGTATTTTTCACGATACGAGGCAGGTTTCCTCAACACGTGAGGTAGTGGTTATTAAGTTTAAGCTTTGTAATAATTGTGACCGTTTACAGGCGTTGTTTGAAATTGAAGTGGATTAATTATAAAGTAATTTAAGCGTTATGCAATCTATAGTTTCATCGTGCAGCATTTTTCCGACATCTTTTGTTCTCAATTTTCCTTGTTAAAAATTTTGTTCGGTTAAGCTTTTTGATATATCTTCTGATTTATTATCTTCATTTCAGTTACCACTTCAAAATGCATGTCTCCAGTTGTTTATGTATGCTATTCAGTTGTCGTGTTCATAACAATGGACTTTATGAAAGTTTCATGAAAATCCGGTTTAGAATCAGCGACACAATTTAATAGTATTCAAAAATCTTTAACATTCATATGGTTTACATAACTTACAAAGTTTTTTATAACGTGACTTAGAGGAAATTACGTAATACTGATTTGAAAAAATGTTAACATGGATGTTTTTGAATTTAAGATTGGTGCCCAATCGAATTGATGTTTAAAACAGTGTGTAATAAGGGAATATTTCAGTATCCAGATATTAAAAACGGGTTATTTACAATTATAATCAATCAAATGACGTTCTTATGCTGTATTTAAAATTGTTGTTTTTTTATTTAGTTTTGTTCTTGCTTTTGTGAGGGGCTTGTAGGTAAGTAACAACTGCTGCACATGCCGATCGAAAGTTACGTTTAAGGTGGATGGGTGGCCATAGAATACACTCGGAGACTCATACATGCCTCGTAGAGCACGTTAAGCAGCTGATTCCAGGCTGTTTTATGGGTATTCAGAAACCAAAAGTTTAATAAGATTTTAACTGAAGGGACAAATGATGTAACACAGTTACTGGGTTGCAGAGTTCTGATACTGGTATTCAGCTGAATCCGGTAAGACTGGAAGCCAACCCCAATATAGATGGAAAAATACTAGGCTGATGATGAACATGTCATATATAGTAGGAACCTACGCCCTTTATATTTTTATTATTATTATTTAGCCCAAATTGTCCCACTGCTGGGCATACTACATCCTACGCTCTATACCTATTATTAATAGTAGGTCTTTGTTACCTATGAAATTGCCGTTTTGTATGAAAAAAATTAAACGATTTTTTTTTCATGTATTTTTTATTTATATTAATCGAAGTAATCACCCATGCAATCAATGCATCTTTGCCAACGCAGTGGCAGTTTATTGATGCCCTTCTTAAAGAAATCAGCTGGAGAGGAGGCAACAAATTCTTCGAAGCGAGCTAACCAATAACAGGTGGTGCGTTGGTTTGTAGTGTTAGCTCCGTAAACGTCGTTGATGTTGCGTGCCGCTTATGCCGCGTTGCTGCCACGACGGTACTCATATTCCATAATTACTCGAATTTTTAACGTTTCCATGATGACGAAAAAGATTGAAATGCGACGAAAATATAACATTAAACCATAAACAAATGACTACTTTTGGAAAAAAAAACCATGTTTTTAAAATAAAATTAATTTGAAATTAGAATTCTTAGCCAAACAAGAATTATTTTGATTTGAAATAGCCAGTACTGCAGAACGGCAATTTCGTAGGTAAAGACCTAATATTTATTTAGTTACTAATTAAATAAGTCATACACCACCCTAACAGGTTCAAACCCAAGCGATGATGTCGTCATACTATGTTACTACAACTACTTACATTAATCATACGTTACAATGTGTCCATAAATAAAATTCCGATCAATAAATAAAATAAGAATCAATAATACAATTAACAATTTCAATGCATACAAAGGTACGTTTATTTTTAGATTTTCAATTCTGGACTTTTCCCCGTTTTTTCCGTATGACGTTGTGACGAATAACTTAACACGGTTGATTTGTTCTAGCTGTAATTTTCGCCCATAAAGAGACTAGTTTAATGTCTCAAGGCTTTGAATATGTTTAGATTATTTTTTTGGTTTCCTTCGGTTGCTAAAACGCTGAATGGAAATACGCGTCGCATTAATATGAATTGTTTAGCAACAACTGATTATCTTAAGCTCTTTTATTGTGATAATAAATAATTGTTATTAGTAAACAGAAACAGGAAACTACTTTCAATTATTGAAAGTGTTTTTGTTCGGAGGGTTTTGGATGCTAGATTTTGATATAACGCCTGTAGGTACTCCACAGGTTAGACAGTGTACTGACATTAGAGCCATATGACGCCAGTTATGATTAAGTTCTACACTAACTTTTCCTCCTTTCTTACATATACCTCCCCAGAACTGCTTGTGGCGCTGATAGTTTTTATCCGTCACAATAATATAAAATTGTGAGCTGTACCCTAAATCTCTGTCGTGTCTGAATGTGGTATACAGGGTGTCTCATTCACATCGGTCAGTATGGGAAAGTCTGAAACTATAAGACATACGCAGATCACATATATCATAACATATCTTCGTATGTCTTATAGTTTCAGACTTTCCCATACTTACCGATTTGAATGAGACACCCTGTATTTTTTATTAAAAGTATCTACTAAAAATACTATTAATTATAATATTTATGTAAATTAATTCTTTGATTGTTTCAGTCCCATACTAACCCAAGAAGTTTTCAATGTGGATATGTGTTGTGTGGTGGTGGTGTGTGTGGTGTGTTGTCTGTGGTGTGTGTGTTGTGGTGTTTTCATGTGGTTTTTTAATCGTTCCTTTTTTTTATTTGTTTTGCTGTTCTTTTGTTTTATGTTCTGTGCGTCCAAATAAAACATTTTCTTTCTTTCTATACATTAAGTTCAACTATATCAACTAAAGATTTAGTTGTTTCTTTTACGCACTTGCTGTTCAATCCACTTTTGACATTGGCAGAATAGTCGACATCGGCTTTGTTTGCCATATTTAAAAAATAGAATAGAATAGAAGTTCTACACATAGAACTATGTGTAGGTACTACTGTATTACAACACAGGGCGTTCTAGTACCATTAACCGAGCACAATTATTCCAGACTCCGGGCTGTTAAAAAGCAATAATACTTTACCCGACTCGAGAATTGAACCTAATGCCACATCCTCACAAGACTTGCACTCCACTGAAAGCGATCAAGTAGTATCTAGAAAGGAATCAGTTTTCTGTGTTTGGTTATAACCATGTACAGACGTCATTCAATTGAACATGAACCTTATTGTGTTTAAAATAAAGTTGAAAACCTATCAAAGAAATTTGACACTTTGGGGTAGGTTGATGTGCTGGCGTCTGTATATCAAAAACACACTAACTCATTTTCTTTTTAAATTTTCATACATAGGTACATACATATACTTATGTCTGATTCTATCAGGGTGGGCAAAAGCTACTATCCTTACATAAGTAGGTAATTATTTTGCATGAAAATGTACTGAACTAACAAAATAATAATAGCATCTACAATTCTACATACATACAATGTTTCTCATAACATAATCTAGATTTTTCACCCCATACATACGCTTACAATCAGGTATCCAATGTAATTAAATAAACACGCTAATGGCGGCATGTTATACTAGGAATTCTCCACACCTCGCCTGCAAAGAATGTCACAATACTCTCATAAACATAAGTACTTCCTTTACATACGTAACATCACGCTAACTTAATAACGGGGCTAGCAGAAACGTAATTAGTGCTGGAGTGTTTAAAAATAACGCGCTAAAGAATTATGTCGATAAAAAGATTTTTTAAATTCGTATTTGTTATTTGTTTGTACTTTCTAAGTTTATCTTAGAAGTCATTGACATCGGTGAAGGAAAAACATCGTGAGGAAACCTGGACTTATAGTCAATATAAGTTTGAAATTGCCAATCCGCCTTGAGCAAGCGCGGTGAACAATGCTTTAGCCTTCTCTGTATGAGAAGAGGCTTTTGCCCTGCAGTGGGACAGGAACAGGTTGGTATTATTATATTTGTAATAGTTACATTAATACGAATTGCCAATATTTTGGATCTCAATTCAAGAATATTGAATGCTTGGAGGAAAGTGAATTTTGGTATAGTTAAAGATTTCCTAGACGCTATGGGTCGCCACACACGGGCCACCGGCCACAGCCACAAACGCCGCCACGAGAAACCAGAAGCGGATACAAAAGAAGTTGACGCGCGCGACAGCCACTTGTGGCCGGTGGCCGACACTTGCGGTCGGTGGTTGCTACTTTTTTTAACTCATGCATGCAGTATCATAATGGATATTGATTACCGTAACTATCACTATTTGAATCCCAAATCGCAGGATGGGATTGAAACTCTCGATATGAATAATTCTATGAACAGGTTGACTGAGGTAAGGTAGAGAGGGACGATAATCGCGCGAGTGGCGTGTGGCGGCGTTCTGTGTCGGCGTTTAGTGGCCGGTGCGGGCCACAAAAAGCGAGTGGCGACGATTTGTAGCGTGTGGCGGTCAACCGTGTGCGAGTCCATATAAAATGTGCCAGTGACAGGAAATATGCCAGTGGCGGCGTTTTGTGGTTGTGGCCGGTGGCCCGTGTGCGGGAGCCCTAAAACCAACCAGTAGGCGCCACTGTTGATGGTAATTATCACCTTTGTCGGATATGATGTCAGCTTCTGCAGGGCTTTTGGCCATCTTTTCATTGCCAGTGACTAACGGGCGTCCAGTTCCACACCGAACTATGACAATTTACAGTTTGTGTTGTACAGACGCCAGCACGTCAAGTTACCGCAATGTGTCAAATTTTCCCAATCGAATATGAACCTTATTCTACTTGACATAAAGTTGAAAAACAATCAAAGAAATTTGACACATTGGGGTAACTTGATGTGCTGGCGTCTGTACATTAAATGGACTTCAAGTTACAGTGACAATCACTGTAACTTGACATAATTACATGGTAAAGCCGCTGATGGATGATCTGAGGAGTATTAAACTCATTTATTGACGTTCCGATTATCAGAGGCCCTAGCACGAAAGTACCTATAACGAAAATTTAAACGAATTAAAAAGCAACTATTCTCTATCTTGACTCCTGGCAGACGTAGTTGTAGTAGTCATTTGAGGATAAGCACGCTTAACAATTTGCTGGTCGATTCTGTTAAAATCACTAGTTGCAACCTTTGAGTGCAGTGTCAATGCCTAGCATTATGAGTAATGACTAATATTTATTTATTTATTTATTTATTTATAAAGGCTGACCAACTAAGACACATACTGACAATATTAGAAATAATACAAGTAACAGTTAATGTATGCTCTTAAATTACAGGTAGGCTCAACATTATTTTTAGACACTGCTCAAGCAAATATTTGAAACTAACTACAACTAATATACCTTCATTTTGTCTACATTTCCACGAAGTATTTTTTTTTCAGAATAGACCTATGTCTGGTCTGCTAATATAGTAATCCTTTCATTTCGTCCTTTCCTGAGTCAGTCCATTATTTAATTCCAAGTAGATATTAGTCGTGTAAAATGTAGAAGATCTAACCAGTCACACGAAAAGGTGTTTGCTTGATACTATATGATGTATGGATTAAGTAACTAATTAGAAGTGCTCATATGTTATTTTTAACCGACTTCAAAAAAAGGAGGAGGTTCTCAATTCGGTTGTATATTTTTTTTTTCTTTTTTTTTTTTTAGGGTTTGTTACCTCAGTACTCCGTCATTTATGGACCGATTTTCAAAATTCTTTTTTTGTTTGATAGTGTATACTAACAGATTGGTCCCATTTGTATCAAAACTCATACCTGATGAGGGATCTTCGAGGAATTGAGGGAACTCCTCAAAAAATATAGGCACACATGCACCGATTTCAACATTTTTAGTAACAAATTAAGCATTTTCATTTAGAAAGTATCATTTGGTGAAGAAAAACTGATGAAGAAGACAGGCAACGGAACTCTTCAACGCATAACAGCAAATTATTCGCGATTGTGCAGATGTCTATGCTAAGCTTTTGTATTTCCACAACATAACATTACGCCATTCTATTTTAAAAGGGGCCGGCAGAGATGTACAGATTAATGTTTAGAGATAGAACTTCTTTAGCAATTGTTATCCAATTTCAATGATTCTTTCAAGTTTTGAAAGACTTTCTTTACATACAAAGAAACTAAAAATTACAAAATAAAAACTTTTTTACAAAAAAAACAACCGACTTGTTATACAAACGAGAGGATTCTAAAATCAGTTCCGTAATAATTTAAACATTGAGCACATAAACGTAGAGGCGGACTTAATCCTATGGACATTTTCTGCCAGTCAACCTTTGGGTGATTAAGAGAAAAGCATAGTTGGTAGGTACAATTCTGTAAGAAAAAAATAACAACAAAGGTTCCCTCCCCACAACAATTATAAAAACATACTGTACAGTCGCTATCATAAATGCCTTAAACTTAAAACGCAAAATTGAGACTTTGTACGCCACGCCGGTCACCGGTGAGCCACGAATAATAAAATTTATATTTGTCTGAAAGTCTGGGAATCACAGTGTTAAACAGCGATTTTCTTTTAATATCATGACTGAAACTTTGAGAAAACCTTTTTTCACGCACACGAAAAACTGCCATGCTATAGTGGTACTGGGACACTTCTGCCGCATGTCAGACGGTCAATGGGCCATTTGTATGGCGCAGTAGGTGGCGGTCTACGGCAAACGACATCACAGCAGGCCCAGGTGTAGATAGCAGGATGAGCTGGATTTCTTCGATTAGCCCTAGATAGAGAGAAGTGGAAAGAAAGTGGGAACATCTTTGCCCTGCAGTGGAAAAAATCCGGGTTAGTCAGAATTTATGCCACCTATGAATCTCTGACTTGACATCAGTGTCGTTAAGAAATATCTCTCAGGCATGGCCGGTTTCCTCACCACTTTTTTCTTCATCGTTTTTAAAGCAAGTGAAGTGAAGTGAGTTATACGCAATACAAACCGAAAAACTAGTAGGTAGTAGGTAATTAAATAAAATGAAATAATAAAATGTTATATTTATTAAATGATATTTTTTTCTGTAATTAGATCTTTTCAAACTAAATGGCATAGGCATTTCCAAATTGACTGAGAAGAAATGCTGGAAGAAACTCAGGGGCCATAGTACTTTTTAAAGTGTAATATTTATCTGGTATATTCATACCAGATCATTACTATAGGGAATCGCCTTTTCTTGCGTAGGTACCTAAATACAAGGTATTTATGATTGTGACTGTACATTCAATCCAGACAAGACGTTTACGTAAGATCAATTTCTCCAAGTTATTTCCCGCGAATTCGAAGCATTTGGTTACCTGCCTCTACTTTGTGGCTTCTTAACCATCCTAACTCGTTGACTAATCTTATTATAGTAATGTTAATGTGCTTATTTACTTTTCCTGCTGCTGTAATAGATTTGTTGCTGGGTGATACAATGTTGTTGTGATAATAGTTGTGCTATTTCTGCAGTTGTTAGATCTGCTTTGTCTGTTGTTTTAAAAACTCCTTTATCTTTGCACCGCCTATAAAGTTTCCCCAATACCAATTCCCGTAATTTAATTTGAAAAATAATTTAAATTGACATTAGATTTACAAACGTTCTCTAAAAACAAGAGTTGTTCAGATGAAACTAAAGAAGGACTGAAACGAACAAAGAAAGAAATAAATTAACTTAGATTCACCACAAGCTCTGGCCCACAACAACATCTACATAACATTAATTTACAGAAAAATTAGGTACGTCTGCGCGTCGACCCCCAATACCTAAGTCCTGATTTGGCTTATTTTAAAGAAAATAACGACGCAGTAGTATTAAAATAGACAAGCAATCTAAAACTATAAAACACATGTTTCTTTTTAAATGAAATATTTCATTTATTATCTACTCAAAGATAGGCAGATTTATAGGAATAAAGTAAGTCATATTTTTCTTGCAGTGGTAAAACGTCTATTTTGACAGCCCGGAACAAATGACATGTAATCAGATGCCCCTTATTTAGTAATTAAATTAGCATAAGTCGATTAAGTGGTCAACAAGACGATATATTATGTTTTACAGTCATAACTTAAATGCTATCATTTATTATTCTAATTTGCACGATTTTTGATCATTTTCTTAGGGTTGGCAGTTTCAGTTAAGTTGTACGATTTTACAATATTATCTAAATTGTTGAAAAATAAGTAAAGGCTAAGCTTTATTTAGCCTTTTTCTTCAGAAATACTCATTAAGAAGCGTTAGTACTTACCTCATCTGGTCTATGGGATCTTCTGCTTAGTCTTTTCCCAATTATGCTGAAGTCGTGCTTTAGTCTAACCGAATAAAGCTGAAATACCAGCATGGACCTCCTATTTGACTTCCACTGCCCAGTAACTAGGCAACACAATACCCTTTAGACAGAATACGTCTTGGTAAGACGAGTTGCCAAATGTCACTAAATCTGTCTGAATGACAGGTGTCAAAAATCTGAAAATGACAGCGGGAACTAATTGATTAACATTTTTTCTGAAGCTCCAAATGACCATTGCAAGCGATACTCCTAATATATTAATTTTATTCGTGTTACAATCTACAAGATACAATATAGAATTTCCAATATAGAGTTCAACTTCCAACCATATACATTACTGGTTTCCCTCACTATGTTTCAACTTTCCACAATGCAGTATTTTCCACCGGTCGCGTTGGCGCGGGTGCGGGTGGTTGGCGGTCAGTTGTAACACGGTTGACACTTGTCTAGTGAGTTCCCGCCGGAACTCTACGTCAACTCGCGTTAACAGTCGGTGTCAGGAACTGTGGACTAAGTACTTAGACATTGTGTATTTGTTTATACATGTGTGTATGTTTGCTTGTTGGTTTGGTCACCGTGACATATCTACTACTACTCGTAATATAAGCGGTCAGGTTTTTTACTACATTGTTTTAAATGCATTTTTAGCAACTAAAATATTTTCGGAAACCCGTCGCAGAACCTGGTCAGTTCGCAATGTTATCAATGATCATAGGGACGCAGTTATTGGTTTATCAAAGAATCTTCTAATAGTACAGAACTAATGATGTACGGTCAGAGAACAAGAAGATAAACGATAAAATCAATATTACAAATAAAAAAAATCGGATATAAGTGCGGTAAGAATTATCAAAGCGCACGTATGTCACAAGACGTTTTATAACATATTTGCGAGGAAATAAAATAATAAAATTCGGACTGAAATTTTTAAATAAAAACAATACGGCGAAAGTAAAAAGCGCGCGGAATAGTTTTTACTTGTTTACAAATCAGCGATGACCTGAAAATGGCACAAAGTATAACTAGTGCCACACTATAAAAAAAAACAGTGTTGTGCGCGCATCAGTATTTTTTTTATTTTAAGTCAAAGGCAAAAAAAACAGCCAGTACCTATTACTAATAAACTAAATCACTTATTTTTTTTTTTGTTTTTGTTTCAAATGGTTGTAATTTATTGACAAAATAATTCAATTTACGAATAAAATGTTTATTTTTTATCTCCCAAAGTTAATTTTATTCATAAAATGTTAACCACTTGTCTGACATAAAAACTCTTTGCTAAGATTTTAAAATTCGTTTTAGTCAGAGCATCTTGGTTATGTAAAACCGTGCGTTTTACATTACCATAACGCACGAGTACGTAATGAGATACATTATGATACTGTATTTGGTGGAATAAGAGACCCTTTACGAGGAAATATGTTATAAAGTACATTTTCGTACCACTTGCTCAAAAAAGTGACATTCTATGCCACAAAAAGCGAACATAACAATAGTCATTTTTAATCTGTTAAAAACAGGGAAAGAAAATTGTACTGGATTTCATTCATCCCCTAGGGAGAGAATAATGATTTAAATTTGGAATTCTTACCGAAATATAATATACTGAACTACATTTAATATTACACCACTGAGTTTGTATATAAAACATTATACCTACATCTTTTTGAAAAAGGTATACGCGTTTATTACGCAGTTATGATTATTAATTAAATAAAATTACGAAAACCGACGAGGCTGTATGAGCTTGATGCCTTTGCTTTTCCGACAAAAAAATGATAATCTAGGAATTTGCCGCGTTTTTGTTTTCTTCAAATATATAAACGTTAAGTTTATTTTAATTTATTTTTATAAATAAGTTAATATTCTAAAAATAAGTTTACTTTTAATTGTCATTATTTTTATTATATGCTTATCTCATATTATTATTGTGTTAATTTTTTCGCAAATGGTACGAAAAGTAGAGTATTTTCCTCGGTGATAAAGCTGTCTTAGTCTTGGGTGAACTTAAATCCCTCGCTACACTCAGGACTCGTCTTAAATCCCTCGCTTCGCTCGTGATTTAAGTTTTTAACGCCCTCGCTGCGCTCGGGAGTAAACCTCGAGTCTTTCGTTACGCTCGCGATTTAAATCGTCACCCGCGACAGAAGACACTGCTTTATCCCCTTGGTTAATAATCTACTATTCCTTACTTTTTCGAAGTTTTTGTTTAAGAGCTTCTAATCAAAGGCACGACGAGTACTTATGAGTTACCGAGATGAGATAAGAACTTTGAAAAAATAGTTTGGCCAATTATTACTGTAGGTACCTACTTCAGTAACTTTGGCGTACTTTTGACCGCCACCGCCAGCCCCAGTGTCAATATCGCTGTCTGGTAAAAAAATATATCTTACTACTATTGTAAAACGTCAGCATTGGATTAAGAGAAGCTGGAGTTACTTCGGTATCTTCTGACACAACCTAAAGGAAAATAGACCTTTCCTTTACGAAACACATGACGTGAAGCTGATTTGTTTGTTTTTTAACCGACTTCAAAAAAAGGAGGAGGTTCTCAATTCGACGGTATGTTTTTTTTTTTTTTTTTTTTTTTTTTTGTGTGTTTGTTACGCGATTTCTCCCTCATTTGTGGACCGATTCTCAAAATTCTTTTTTTATTTGAAAGAGTATACTCCCGAGGTGGTCCCATTTCAATTTGGTGAAGATCTGGTGCTGATCTTCGGAGATATACAATGGAACTCTTCAAAAATAGACGGCAAATCTGTCGTGATCGCTGGAATCGCTTGGATATTTATTGTTTATACAACATCATGACGTATCATCACGCCTGTATGCTCTGAGGGGTACGCAGATGTGTACAACATACCTAGATTTCGACAGCTAGGTATGTTAAGTTTCACACATATGTATTGCTAACAAATAACAATATAATAACAAATAACAATATAAAAATAAATTCATGGCAAATATTTGTATGGGAACAACTAAAAATGGAAAAATAAAAATCTTTTTTGCAAAAAATAAAACCGACTTAAAAAAAACACTAACCAGTGTAAAATAACTCTAAATTCGGAAGTCGGTGGCCCATCATGAATAAGATAAAACCACCAAAGCCACAGACTTCCTAATTTAGAGTTATTTTACACTGGTTAGTGTTTTTTTTAAGTCGGTTTTATTTTTTGCAAAAAAGATTTTTTATCTTTTATTTTATACGTAGACCAACAAATCAAGCTACCGCAATCTGTCTTTCTTTGTATTTTTGTCAACTCTATTACAGTGTCGTGATGGCCCAGAGGTTAAGGCACCTACCTCTCATGCACGAGGTCGTGTATCAAACTCGGGCAAGACCAATGTGACTTTTTCAATTCATAGTTCTAAGTTTATCTTAGACATCATTGACATCGGTGAAGGAAAACATCGTGAGGGAACCTGGACTTATAGTTGATATAAGTTTGAAACCGCCAATCCGCCTTGAGCAAGCGTGGTGATCAATGTTCATGCCTTCTCTGTATGAGAAGAGGTCTTTGCCCTGCAGTGGGACAGTAACAGTCTGGTATTACATTATTACATATTACAAAAGAATAAGGTTCATTGTCAATTGGGAAAATCTGACAGTTTGAGAATTCTGGATGGATTACGTACATCGCTGACCAAAAGATTATCGTCCTACGCTTGAACTATGAATGTTATTTTTTCCAAAGATCCTAGTAATAATTATGGTTATAATTATAATTGAGCCGCGTTAGACAGACAATGTGTTTCCTATTCTCATTACATAAATACTATTCATTAGCCGACGAGCCGTACACCTTAGGGTTGGCGCACAAATATGCAGATTATTTAAAAAAGATTTTTGAGGTTATAATTCATTATGACTGGCCTGTTGGTCTAGTAGTTAGTGACCCTGACTGCTATGCCGGAGGTCGTGGGTTCGATTTCCACCCAGGACAAATGTTTGTGTGATGAGCATGATCATTTGTTCTGTGTCTGGGTGTAATTTATTTATAATATGTATGTATTTAGAAATATATAAGTATGTTTATCAGCTGTTTAGTACCCATAACACGAGCTCTCAAGCTTAACTTGGGGTTAAATGGCGTTGAGTGAAAAGTTGTGGAATATTATTTGTGGAATATATTTGGCGCTTTAGGGAAAACATTATATTTTTACGATGCGCGCGCAAACCGTGAAGAAAAACCGACACCCTGAAGTTAGCTATAGTCAACATTTTAGTTTTTTAGAAATATTTTAATCTTGTTATGCCAAAGAAGTATTACTTCTAACGCGTGTACCTGCATAGGTAATTAGAATTACACACACTTTTTTTTCTTTTAAAAGAAATTGCTCTGCAGTAATTCATTGTAACTCTCAGATAACCACGTAAAACTTTAATGCAATGATGCAATTAATGCAATGGTTTTTTTAATTACGGGAAATGACGCTCAAAATTACACTGAAGGATCGGATGTAAAGTTAACAGTCAGAAAGACAAAACAAAAAAAAACTGTTTTCAATTAATAATTGGTTTTACAACAGGAGTTAGAAGATAGACAAGTCACGACACTTGGTGATATCAGAAATGATGTCATCAATGGACAGGTGGATGCTGCTGACGTGATCTTGGCCTCTCAGGGCTCCCTCGCGGAGATATAGTGGTACCACGTGGTTGTAGGCCAATGAACTTGATATTTTTGGTCAGCGGTGTTAAAGATATTGTACACTGTTATTTTATTTTTTTATTTTTCATTATAAGTAGAAGATTTTAGTACCTACAGGTTTTTATTTCAAAGTCAAATAATAAAACGAACTATCATGCTGGGCCGAAGGAAGGTGATGGCATTCTTAATACAGGATTACCCTATTACGAGTGCACTCCTTTCACACCAAAGCGCATATTGTACTCGACCAAATTTGTATTTAAGGAGATTTACTGTACCAGCAGTTTTTCCAGTACTTTTTTTATACAGTGTTAAAGAAAATGGTTACTTTAAAATAAATGCAAGTAGAGAATGGTAAATAGGCTTGGGTACGTCTCGTGTTATTCAAAGCATTAACATATACTGAACTCATAGTTTAGGCCTTGCGCACATTTTTTTTGTTATCTCAATATTATTCGAAGAATTTGATGAATGGAGGAACGATGTCGTCTGCTCTGAGGTGAGAGGATGACAGCATAATATTCTCAAAGTTCCCATCAGACAAATACAAGTCTGGTCGCGCGACAACCCTACCGCGGCCGTCGGATGGCAGTGATTCAGTGTAGTGTTCCCTGTGTTTTTGCGAGCGGCCGGGGTGTTGCGCCCGCCACGTGCTCCCGGCCATCGAACCCGGCACACATCTCCTAAAGGAATACTATGCGCGCGCGCCGGGTAGAGGAAGTGTTGATGTCGTGAAGAGGGTTTGTTTGTTTAGATTGGTAGAAGGATGAAGGAGTTGGTGAATATTTAATAGACACGAGTTTCCTTTGGTTCATAAAAGCTTTTATGGTGTATTTGGACGTGATTGTTGTTTTGAGGTGATATTTTTTTGTATATTTACAACAGGTTGCTAAGCAACCTAGCTAAGATGGCAGTTACGATCCGTATTGTGACCAAAAACCAAAAACGATGTGTTTTGTATTGTGCATTCTCTGTAATCCTAACCTAAGGTTGTATGTACTGAGTATCAATAAAGCATTATAATTATATTTAAATTTTTATGGGCGTTTTGAATACAACTTTGTTGCAGATGGCCTACTTTTTCAAATCAAAATCAATGAAATTTCATTTAGTGTCGTCCTTTTCCTTGAAAGAGCATCTCAGACACTTATTTGCATGATCTTCACATGATTTGACCAAGATAATGTCTAGACTTTAAAAGAGACTGCAATCTCTGAGTTTCGTTCGGTGTTTCTTCTCAGAGTAGTCAGATAGTTAAACACTGACCCCTACTTAAAAAAAAACATATTTTACTTGTTTACCATGTAAAAATAGTTTGTAAATACGAATTTGCAGAAATAAATATAATTTAAACTAAGCTGAGAATCAGTCATTTTTTATCGTCAAATTTTACGCAAAAGAAGTGGCGCAACAAACTCCCTAGCAACACATCTGTCTATTGAGTTGGAAGAAAGACATCATCATATACCATTAAGGCCAGGAATATGCTGCCATCAAGGAAATGGTTCAACTCAAGCACTTCAGTCATGAAAAGTAAGGCCAGATCATATCTGCTTGGTTATTATCTAACAAGTCTCAAAACCAGAACTGCAAAAAATAATGCAGCAGAGATATTCTTTAAGACATGAACAAGTCCCTTCACCCTACACAAAAGTAGGAAAGGCACATTCTGTCTTTTGTTTTTCTATATAAACTTTTCTAATAAGGCATTGAGCCCGTCAACTTCGAATTAAGAGCCACAAGACGGGCCCATACTTGCCACATTAGTAGCTACTGTTTTTATATACTTAACGCACATTCTATGTGCTGCAGGCATGCACATAAGAATAGCATTGACGACACTAATGCTAATTAAAATTTGTGATTAATTACATGGTTTTCTTTGTGGAGGGTGCTTCCGATAGAAATAAGACTTTCATTTTTTCAAATAGGCTGAGAATGAGCATTTTTTTAACGTAATAAATTACATAAATTTGTTCGCCCGCCCTTTACCGATCCTCAGTATTTTTGCTGCGCTGCGAAGATGACACGCATGGAACTCCCTTGCAACACTTTTTTCTGATTTAGGAGGACACAATTTAGAAGATCCATGTAGAAGGTGTTACCCAGGGGGGGGACAGTTAAAACAAGCACGACTTTGGTAAAGAAAGAGTCGCCATCTAACTTTCTTAACAGAGAAACTATTAGTATTACAATTGTTGGTTAGATGTCTCTGTAATACCAACTTAAATACAAATATGAAACTAAAATCAAAGAGTTCTCCAATTTAATTTAAAGCTTGTGAGAATAATTGTAATGTTTTACATCAGAACCATCGCATTAGCATTATTTCATTTTATTATCTGACTAGCATTATCAATTATGGCAACGTTGTCACGGAAATCCCTATTTGTGTGACCTAATTCTGGCAACATCACACAATATGGTCGCTGCAATTTGAATTTGCGTTTGCGCTTATTTGTTTTTCGAGCGAGTCCATTTCGTGTTTAATTATTGGTTTTGAACAGTTTTATCTACATCACACGTCGAGTTGAGTTTCTCCTCCGTTGGATTACTTGGTACCCGAAAACTTAAAATTTTCGGATTCAGTATCAAAATTCTGTTTTGTCATTTTTGTGAAAAGACGCTATTTTGTGCTGTGTGTGTCCAAATAGATACCTACAATGCCTCACCGTTGCGCTTTTGGGTGTAAGAACATTAGTAAGTAAACTTTTTTTTATCAATTATTGATTAAACCCCAAGAGGACGCCGGCGTCCGCGCTGTGATTGTCTTTCTATTGTGTCTTTAATTGAGATGATTGAAAGGTTAATAACCCATTGCAAGGCTCTTATCATGTTGTCCCCTGTTCCCCAAGCGAAAGCCTTCAAGACTTCGCGTTTTCGCACACCTTAAAAACTAAATAAAAGTAATACAACATTATTTCCTTTGGTTTCAGACAATGTGATGCATTCATTTCCCAACCCTGGCAAATTTCCTGAGCGTTTCAAGGCTTGGGTTAATCTTGTTAGAAACAATGTGGAAACGTTATCAGACTGTGAGATTTATAAGAAGAAGAGAATATGTGACATTCACTTCACTGACAAACACCGGAATCGCTTCAAGCGTCTAAATGCATTGGCAATGCCAACTCTTTATTTGCCAGGTGAGTTGAATGTTAAATTACTTCAAAGTCAGGAAATCTGCTTATATCAAATTTTATTAAGACTAATTAAAAGTAGCCTGTTTAGCCCCACTACAGGAATATAGAATAAATGAAATTTAATATGGCTCCTCTTTCTAAACATGTTGGTCTAGTGATCATTTGTTATAATGTCCCTCAGTGTAATTTATCTATTATGACTTTCATATCTAGAAATGTACACTTAAATTTCCTCTCTTACATCTTCAATCAGTGCTTGGCACTACAAGGAAATTTGGTGAGCACATTATGTTGGTTGCAAAGGATGGTGGAGTGGAAAGACATATAAATATGTTTATCAGTTATCTAGTACAGGTGTTCTTAAACTTAAAAGATAATGGAACATCAAACAAATTAACAATATTTAGTTTGGTATTATGGCCGATAATTGTATGCGTATATCTGCAGTAGCATCCAATAATAATTAGGACCTGTATTTGTTTTGTAACTGTGGTATTATCTAAGAGCTAATAATAAATCATTTTGGTGCAACCCTGATGACTATTCTACAGAACCTCTAGGTTCTGCAGAACTTAGTTTGGGAATCTCTGATCTAGTACTCATAGTACAAGCCCTGCTTACTTTGGGACACAACTTTCACACAACGCCATCCAGGCGTTGTGTGAAAGTTGTGGAATATTTATTTATTTGTTTTATTTATATTAATTTTGTAATTCATCATTAAACTCAATGTTTGCCCACATGAATAAATACTTAATCATATTTAATTTCAGGTGAAAGTCATGGCATCACTGGGGTATCTGAGACAAACTTAAATTTTAGTCGCCCCACCACTTCCACATCTCTTCCTTCTACTTCCACTCTGGGTATGTATATTCTATCAAATATTAATGGTAAACATCTTCTATTGGAGACTATAATTATATACTATTGCATTCATTTCTCTGCACTGTTCATGTATAGAAATAGTGTCTACTTGTCTAGTTTATGACACCTTTATCATTAATATGAACTACAGTTTTGTATTGATCAAATGGTATCTGTTTTCTTAGCCATCTCTCTAAATGACAGTCTTTTAATAACTGAACAAATGTCATGTCATGTTAACTACAGAACGTTGCCCTTGAGAACTACAGGAATTCTATTGTGTCTGCTAATTGCTAATTAGAAGCATCAATTTTATTATGTATATTGGATATAAAATAATATTACGCTGTAGTATATTTTTTATTAATATGTATTAAAATTATTTCAGGTGAAAGTTACAGCATCACTACTACACCTCAGCAGTTTGAGGCTATCGGTGTTAATCATACTTCCATGAATACCTCTCTTCTTGCTACTACTTCTTCAGGTATTCTAATAACTAGTTTCTATTAAATCAACATAGTACATTGTCTTGTAATTAATTATTTATGTCTTGTATTGACTGACCTGTTGGTCTAGTAGTAAGTAGACCTGACTGCTCTATATGCCAGAGGTTGTAGGTTCGATTCCCACTCAGTATAAATGTTTGTGTGATGAACACGATCATTTGCTCTCTGTCTGGGTGTAATTTATCTATAATATGTATATATGTATTTTGAAATATATAAGTATGTTTGTTTAACAGTTATTTAGTACCCATAACACAAATTCTGCTTAACTTAGGACTAGGTGGCTGAATGGCAATAAATGAATTTATTTAATGTATATTATATTTTCAGATACTAGTCAATGCACTGCTACTACAAATTCTGTGACAATGGAGCATAATTATAGCGTGATAAGCAGACTTAATAAAAAACGATTACTCAAAGGTAATTTATCTTCAGCATTATAATAAAATTAAAGGTCGAGGTATAAGGAGGGTTGTGGGAATCTGATGGATGAGAGACATACAAAACCAGTTTTTGTAGTGATGCTTCGAGGAAACTTATTTACTTATGTCCAACCGTCAACATCTTTCAACTGAAATGATGATGATGGTTAGGTTGATGATTATAATTAAAGCCTATTTATTACTGGATCACTTTTGAGCATTGGTCTGCACAAATATTGAAATTTTGCTTGAGTGCTAATAGAGGTTGTTTTAAGTTATCAACTAAGTACATAAATGATTTGTGTAGAAACAGTTTTAATTACACTGATTGACACAAAATACACAATGAATATGTTTTTGCATTTTTCAGATGCTCGTGAAAGTGTTGGTGTGAAGTTCAATTGCATTCAAATGAGACCATTTCATCAAAAAATTAAGTATCTTCGCAATGAAATAGGTCGTTTGCGCAAGAAAGGACAATCATTCAAAAACCGCTTAGCTAATGCAGAAAAATTGTCGAATGAAGTTGCATTCCAACGAGTGACAAAAAATATGACCAAACCAGCACAACTGTTTGTTCACATGCAACTGCAGTCCACCAAAAAATCTAAGGGGAGACGGTTTTCTCTTGAGGAAAAAGTGATGTCCTTGTCACTTTTTAAAAAGAGCCCTAAATGCTACAGGCTGTTGTGCAAATATTTTGCATTACCATCAGCAAAAGCAATGAAGCGATTACTGAGTCAAATTAAATTAGTGCCAGGTATTAATCCAATTGTCTTTGAAAAGATTAAAAAAGGGCTTGCTGAAAAGGATGCGCCAGATCGACTCTGCAGTCTCATGTTCGACGAAATGTCGATTATGCCACAAGTGCTATATAATGCACATAAGGATGAACTGGAAGGGTTTGCCTCAAATCAAGAGGCGTCATTTGCTGACCATGCCCTTGTTTTTATGGTGAAGGGTGTGAAAAATAATTTTAAGCAACCAATTGCTTATTACTTTACATCTGGACTAAAAAAACATGAGCTGCAAATTTTAATAAAATCTGTGGTCCAGCATGCACTGGAGAATAACTTAATTGTGATTAACACGGTATGTGACCAAAGTCCAGTTAATGTTGGCGCTATAACCGAATTGGTCAATAAAACGAAAGCCGCCTATCTTCGTCAAGGCAAAGAATGGCGTCATGAAATGTTCAGAGTAAGTGGTCAGAGTATTATCCCCCTTTATGATACTCCTCACTTAATAAAAGGTCTCAGAAACAATTTGCTAACCAAAGATATGTCATATGTAACATCGGATCAGAAGAAAACCATAAAATGGGAATATTATCAAATGGTCTATGCTGCCGACAAATCGTATGGAGAGTTACGTCTCCTTGATAAAATTACGGAAGAGCATGTAAATCCGGAAAAAATTAATAAAATGCGTGTGAAATCGGCGACACAAATATTTAGTCACAGTGTTGCTGTTGTGACAGAACACTTAACAGCAAGGAAGGATCTTCCCGAAGAATGCCGTCAATTAATAGACATGACTTTACTAATAGATAATTTATTTGATTCATTGAATGTTAGCAGTATGTTCATACCAAATGGTAAAATTTACAAAGGGCCTGTGAAACACAATTCACTGCATCATCAACTGTGGCAAAAAGCTAAGCAAGTTTTGAGAACTGTAAAATATATTAAAAAAATTAAAGTTGGAAACAAAATCCGCCTGACTGAGACAACGATACCATCTGTGACAAATCTTATCAAAACGATAGAGGGCATGGAATCTCTTTGGGCAGTTTTATCTGGTAAATATGGTTTAGATGCAATGTTGACACGGAACTTCAACCAAGATCCTGTTGAAAATTTTTTCGGGAACATCAGGAGTTATGGTGCAAGGAATATTGCACCTAATACAGTCGCTTTTGAAGGTGCTTTCAAAGCTCTTTTATTAAATAATTTTAATTCTCCTCATTCTAGGAGGGCAAACTGTGAGGAGGATTCAAATGAGTGCCTCCAAACACTGGACTTTTTTTTAAAAGAGAAGGTTGATACTGCTGTTGTTCCTGAAGAAAGTGAAATAATTCATTTTAATAGTGAAATTTGCTTTGACCAGTCAAAAACTGATGCTGGTCAAGGCAATTATGTCTGTGGTTGGGTTCTAAAAAAATGTTTAAAAAGTGTTGTAAAAGGCTGTCAAGCTTGCAAAAACACTGTAATAGGTAACACAACTGATGAAAATAATGCATTTATTAAAGCCAAAGAATACCAAAACAAATCTTGGCTTTGCTATCCCAACCAAGAAGTTGAGAATTATTTCAAAGAAATTAGAAATATTGCAACTTCTTGCCTAAGGAGAAACGTACCCAAAAAACGTGTGAAACATACAATAATTTCATTTACTGATATGTTTGTGGATTGTCCAAATAAATGCCCAGCCCATAGTGATGCATTTAAGAAATGCTTTTTGGATGTGTCATTAAATGTAATAATTTACAGTTGGTGTCGGTCAGTCAACCGAATTTTGGCCGGTAAATTGGTGTATGATGGTAACGATGAAACCAAAACTGCAGCCCAAAAATATTTTAATAAGTACAAAAATTATAAAAATCGAAAATGATAAGTAAAGTCGACTTGCTTACCAATGGTTTCTTTATTGTTATAACGGATAACTGCTTATTGGTTTCACTTCGATGGTCCTAGATTATCATTTTAAACTTAGAGTCACAGCCTTATGAATATAAGCCAGCATTGCACATGTAAGCTGGTACGCCTTTTATACCTGGAGGCTGTTATTGTTCAGTTTTGTCGTTGTTTTGCTTTAGTTTAGATTTTATGTTAAAAAGAATATTTATATTTACTTTTTTTTTAAATCTCGGTATATTGGAGTGTGCTAGCTAACACGTGACAATCATTCTGAAGTGTAATGTTTTACAAAGTGTATAAATCTTAGTGCTATTTATTGAGCATTTCATTGTATAGATTCTTTGGATACCTAGTTCTTCAAACGAATCAGACAGATGTGTTGCTGGGGAGTTTGTTCCGCCACTTCTTCTTCCCAGCAAAAACACTAGGAAGTGGCGAAGGGTGGGTCGTTTTTGGGGGACTGTCTTTATGTATTTTTTTTGACGTTCAAAAAGTGCTGATTCTCAGCCTAGTTTGAATAAAGACTTTTGATTTTGATTTAAAGTTCGTTACAATAAATTATTTTGAAAAGTTTTTTTGTTTTCTTAAATTGATACTTAGTAAATTATAAACCAATGTGTTGATTTTATCTGAAATGTTTTCTAGTGTGTTATTTTTCTCAATCATATTAGCTACAAATAATTCATTACTGTGTAAGTGCGGTTACTGCCAATTCTGGCGAAAAGCTTTGTTTGGTGTTTATGTGATCAATCAAATTTTCTTAGCTGTTGTTGCGTCATATTATGGTGATCAAAATGCGATTCGTTTGTATAATGATGACTCCTATAACCATCGTTAAAGAAATATTTATTGGGATTTAGTATCATTATATTATCCGCAAATCGCATTTCAATCAACATATTAAGACGTATAAAACAGTTAAGAAAATTTGAATAATCACATTAACACCTAACAATATAATTACTGCAGATGTATAGTACTGCATATTATAGGTAAGTAGGTACAAATACCTGCGTATATATATATATATATATATAGCTACCTATAGAGCATTAGTTCGTGTTAAAAAAAGTAGAGGGCGTTTCGAAACTTAAAGCATCAGAATGCCGCGAGAGGGCTCTCTTCTCCCATATTATTATTATACTCTTTGGTGTTACCTATTACTGCTGGGTTATAAAAGGTTACACAATGTTTTAGGGAGGGGCGTCGAAAGAGCTGACTAGATAAGAGCAAGCGAAGCGAGCTTGAAAAGACTTACTTATGTAGTTAAATTAGCTTTTATTGTATTGTATGGGCTACAGTTACCTTATCCAGGTTTGGCTTTTTATTTAGTATGTAAGTTCAAATATTCATGAACGCACCTTCAACATGAGCGAGTGGAACGAACCCCTTCTCAAAATAAGTGAGCGAAACGAGCTTGTGTACGCCACGTATTGGTTCTACTATAAAATACATAATTCATAATTTATGATTTAGGATTTATACCAAATTTACCGTACATACCGTATTTTACCTTAACAAGAAAAATCATTTAATTAAATTAACCAGAACAATGTTCAAAAACCCTAATTAAGTACATTTTTAACTGAAATAGCAAACACTACCAAAAACAAACACACAATTTCCCGCGCTCAAACATAAACAAACGCGCACGTGGTCGTACCATAGACATTAAACTCGGCGCGAACTTTTTATGTTCCGGTCGTTGACCCAACAGTAATTAAGGCGCTATCACACGGACTGATATCAATCGTTTGTGAACGTATGAACTGAACTGAATGTTCGAATGATGAATGTGAGTGAGGGAGTGAATGGATGCGGAAGAAATAGTGGCTTCATTTCGAAGAGGCCTATTTTATGTGCTGTGGGTTGCAAAAGACTAAGATAAAGCTGTAACCTGGGAGTCTTCGAGTTACGAATGAATACCTTAGTTCTTGGTATGCTCTCATCATATGTGACAACATTAAACAGTGGCTTAATGCAAGCATAACTAATATTGTTCATATAAATTGGGGAAAAAAAATAGGTATATAAAAGAGTTTTAACTGTTACTGAAATTCAAACTCACTAAATTACCCACCCGCTCTTAATTTTAATTTGTTGAAAATTAACTTGTTGAATCTTTTTACAGAGTTAACACTAGTCAGTTTGTCAGATCGCAATCATCTTGATTAATGTTATTATTCTCATCTGTCAAAATTACTATTCAAAGTACTATAAGGATAATGTACCTACATGTGACCGTGTACCGTGAGACGCAAAAAAATACAATATGATGAATTAAATACAGAAGCCACTTACTTAATCATGTCTTATGAATATAAGATGAATGAAATATGTTTCGCTAAATAGACTTTCCTCTTCGGTAACATGACAGATAAAATTATTATATTATTTAAGATCATTCGTTTTCTAACGAATACTAACCTGTTTTAGTACGGGAAGCAATAACAATCTGATTGACATGTCATGAGGAGTTACCAGTATAACTTGAGACTCGGCAAATCCAGTAACTAAACCAAAACTGCATGGAATTTGACAGTGACGTTTCTCATTCCCTTGACAAGCAGCGCCGCCTGGAAATTTCAAAATTCTTTGGTTATGCAGTAACAAAAAAAAACGATCGTAAATACACTGATTAATTTGACAGATATTAATTTTCCTCTAAATTGAGTTGGGAAAAATAATTATTGATCACGAAACAGCAAAGACAGCGGCAAAACATGTATTATAGTTTTATGGGTGATAATTATCTGGTGATATCGATATCTACAACTTGTTTCCGCAGGTTTTAGGGATCCGTGCCCCTCAATAAACTTGAAGATTCACTCTGCTTTTCTCCATCTGTATTCTAATACATCGGGTTTTAATCATTATTTTTCTTAGCATCGTGTATTCTTTAGACTAAAGGCCAATTTCTGTAGGGTATTCTATGCGTAAAGTTAAAATAAACCTACGCTGATTCAAAAACCATTTGGAGATTTTAGGGTCTTAAGCCTTATTTTTCTATTTTTAGCTCTCCATATCACAAGATTGTTTTTATTTTCACAATAACATTTGTAACCATTTGCCCTCTAAATGACGTCATAATGTAGCCTGAACAGACTACTTTCTTCGTGTTTTCAAGATAAATAATAAATAAAAAAAAACTGTTGTTATTCTAAAAATCGTATCTGTCAAGTGTCAACTGTTGGCAATGACAAGTTTGAAGTTATCTAATAGTGTTTTTTGTATGTAGGTACCGAAAACGTGGCAAAGACCTAAAGCTATTCAGTCTACGAAATACGTCATCAAGAATTATACTTTAAATAATAATTGCAAAAAACTAGTAACATTAAATGTTTTACGAAATAAAAATATCAAAAAAATACCTGAAAAATACTTAACATACCGAATTAAAAAAACATCAGAATCTTGTTGCAAACTCATCTCAGTGACAATCAATGTCAAAAACTTGTCGACTAGCACGCGTACCATGATAAGTAGAAACGTAGTAAACGGGTGTGTCGACGAAAGAATAGACAAATTGACAAATGGTAGACTATTGCTGACTAAAGAATCTACACATTTCTTTTCTTCCTTCTTGACATGTTTGTGCTCGAAAGAAAACAAATGTTTCTACAATCTGTCACTTTGTCTATTCTTCTGTAGTCAAAATCCATTTTAATGGTGGTTATGCTGCGTCTGCTGGTAAGAACATAACTAAATCAGACGTATTTTTGACAGATTGGGATACAGATCAGAATCTGAAAGTTCTTTTATTTATTTTTTTTGATTTTTTTTTATTCTTTTATTTTTTCTTTTTTTTTTGTTCTTTTATTTAAGTAGTCTTTTTTGTTTGTATTATTATTTTTAAGTTTAGATAAAGTAGTTTTTTTTTTTCTTTTATTAGATATTAAGTATATGCATATTTTGTACTTTGTTTGGGTGGAAACCACTGTCGAATTGGGGACACCTGTAAAGACTGTAGGTTTATGTTTAATAAATAAATAAATAAATAAATTTATGAGAATTGCACCTCTGGTCTTACAGCGCAAGTAGTAAATGTACTAATAAACTTTGAATTTCATTGAACTCACGCTTTAATCTATCTTAATTAACCACGCGTAAGCACACACATAAACTCTTTGAAAAACCAAAGAACTCTTCTTTGTCAGGTCAACTCACTCTTTGCGAATTTCGTTTCCTATCCAATTAGCTACGAAAAGTGGGTTCAACCATCTTGGCTGTCAAAACACCCGAACGTTGACGGCTAGCAGCCGTCACCACTCAGTGGGGACGAGCTGGCTGTCTGGGGGGTCACTCCGGTCACCAACCTGCTCGTGGTTGTCTACCATGATACGGGCATTAACTCCTGGTTTTGGACAGGTCCATGTCTCACTGGGATCACTCAGTGAAATGAGTCAGTGGAAGTTTGAACAGTCATTCTGACTAGACTGGGATGTAAGTGTAATGTAGAATGTAATGCAGCATGATCTTTCTAAAGAGTACGGCAATATTCTTCATGTCATGTGTATTTTTCATGTGTAAATAAATAAATAAATTAATGTCCTCCGTATTGTATCGTTTGCTTACTAGCTTACTGTTATACTCTCTTCTCAAGAAAGAATAGTAATTAAAATATCAAACTCTCTTATCTATACTTCTATACTAATATTATAAAGAGGTAAAATTTGTAAGTTTGTAAATTTGTATGTAGGGGGTAATCTCTGGAACTCATAATCCAATTCCAAATTTTTTTTAACTGGCTGAAAGCTACATTATTCCTGAGTGCTATAGGCTATAAATTGTTTCTATAACATGTATATTAACCGAGCTATCACAACTTTTGTCTAGCAAGTCGGAAAAAAATACCTCATAAAACCGAATTATTTGCGTGCGCTGCCTAAACAGTTGCTTAAAATTAAAAACAATGTATGGGTACTTGGTTCGTCTTAATTATTTCTACAAAAAAGTCCGCGATACCATATCTCTATCTTTTATATTTTATCTTTTATACTTCTTTTATTGCATTAAAAAAACTTTTTTACGGCATACTTACGTTTGGTTGATTATTTGAGCAACAAAATATTAATTCTTATGACAATAAATTATTTCAGTATCACAAGAACATCATACAGATAAGATTTGCCATTTACAGTATATCAATTGGTCATACAGTTTCGGAGATAATATAAAATTACTAAAACGCAAAATGCCCCTAGCATAACTTTCATTGTGCAGACGTTTCACCTATTTGCCCATAGATGGCGTTCTGCAATTACGTAATTTTTCTGAATCGCGGTGTTAAGACTTTCCGTGGATTGATGAACGTCTCGAATTATGCCCACGTTGTAGTAGTGTCGTTAGGTAGAGTTCTAAATATTACATGTCAATCAGTTGCTTATTGGTTTCGGTTGTTTCGTTCGTATGGTTGTTGTTGCTGATAGTATATACCTCATAATCGAAAATATCGAAATTTCGTTGTACGTTTGTTTTGTATGTTCGTAGTTTCGTACTTCGTTCTATCGTAATAATCGAAACGATTATCGATCGATACGAGTTATTCGATATTACGATTGTTTTGTTTTGTAAAGGCTAAAGGCGGACGGTGTTCGAGTTGCTCTCCCTTTGTTCACAAGTCTGTGCGTAGTTTGTTGAGAGCATGCCTAAAAGGATATCTCAACTGTCCCAACAGACATCACAGACAAGAGCCGCTCGAGTACGCCGTACGGAACAATCTGCCCCTGAAAATGAGCAGCGCTTCTCGAGAAATAGAGAATATATTTTGCAAGCACGCGCTAGAGAATCTAGCTCCGAACGCTCACAGCACCTCGCTAGCCAAAATGTCATAACATCGCGGGCCTGTGCTCGAGAAACTAGCGCTGAACGTGCGCATCGTCTATCTGAGTTAAGGCAGCATGTCTCTGAGACAAGGGATAGGGAGACTAGCGCTGAGCGCTCGCTGCGGCTTGGTAGGCAAAATGTCATAACATCGCAGGCCCGTGCTCGAGAAACTAGCGCTGAACGTGCGCACCGTCTATCTGAGTTAAGGCAGCATGTCTCTGAGACAAGGGATAGGGAGACTAGCGCTGAGCGCTCGCTACGGTTTGGTAGGCAAAATGTCATAACATCGCAGGCCCGTGCTCGAGAAACTAGCGCTGAACGTGCGCACCGTCTATCTGAGTTAAGGCAGCATGTCTCTGAGACAAGGGATAGGGAGACTAGCGCTGAGCGCTCGCTGCGGCTTGGTAGGCAAAATGTCATAACATCGCAGGCCCGTGCTCGAGAAAATAGCGTTGAACGTGCGCACCGTCTATCTGAGTTAAGGCAGCATGTCTCTGAGACAAGGGATAGGGAGACTAGCGCTGAGCGCTCGCTGCGGCTTGGTAGGCAAAATGTCATAACATCGCAGGCCCGTGCTCGAGAAACTAGCGCTGAACGTGCGCACCGTCTATCTGAGTTAAGGCAGCATGTCTCTGAGACAAGGGATAGGGAGATTAGCGCTGAGCGCTCGCTGCGGCTTGGTAGGCAAAATGTCATAACATCGCAGGCCCGTGCTCGAGAAACTAGCGCTGAACGTGCGCACCGTCTATCTGAGTTAAGGCAGCATGTCTCTGAGACAAGGGATAGGGAGACTAGCGCTGAGCGCTCGCTGCGGCTCGCTGGGCAAAATGCCATAACATTCGGTAATCTTTGAAGTTACTGATCTGATTCCAAAAATATTTTACTAATAAAATTAAATACAGTAATATCAATCGAGTGTAATCTTATGTTAAAACAAGAAATTTTCCGCGGACGAAGTCGCGGGCAGAAGCTAGTTATCTATATACTTATAATAAATCTGTATATATATATATATACTTATAATAAATCTGTAGAAGTAAAATTTCTGTACATTGAAAATATCAAAAAAATAAATGACAGGGGGTGTTACTAGACTGACACCGAACCCAAAAATATGATTGAAAAAATTTTTGTCTGTCTGTCTGTCTGTCTGTCTGTCTGTCTGTATGTTCAGGTATCACGCAAAAACTACCGGTTCGATTACGATGAAACTTGGTATACTTATTCTTTGATATCCTGGGCACCACACTGGGTACTTTTTATCCCGGAAAAGTATATATAATAAAAAACAAACTTAATTTTGCGGTTCGAATCCTAGACCTGACTACTGTACCAACCGCAAATAATAAGTTTGTCGTAGGTTACGTCACCCGCAGTGGAGTTCACCAAAGGGCGCTGCACACGGCTAAGATATTATAATATTTAATCTTAAGATACAATATCGCTCGCCATACAATTCAATGGACTATCACACACTACGAAGATAATGACATTGAATATCTATTCAAAATTAATATTGGAGGATGATTGGTGATCGATACTGATGCCAAAAATGCAATTAGTGAATGTTTTGTCTTTCTGTCTGTATGTGCACGCATAGTTCAAAAACTATTATAGGGATTTTAACCAAATTTGGTACGGTTGTAAGTAATCAATACGCCTTGGCAGGTTGATCTTAATATCAGTTGTTTTACACATGGTCAGTTGTACGGCGCTCTTTCCCGGGTCAGTAGTTCCAGAAATCTTTATGCATACATATCGGAAGGATCAACTTTAAAAGTAGTCTATCCGGAAGTAAGTATTATGCTAAAATTATTACGTTTCTAAATCAACGCACAGCCCAAACCGCTGGTATTAGAGACATGAAACTTGAAGGGGTGTTCTTAGTGAAGAGTAAGTCTTCCATAAAAACGATTTTCGAAAATTCAACCCTTAAAGGGAAAACATAGGGGACGGAAGTTCGACATCCACGCGGGCGAAGCCGCGGGCAAAATCATATAATAAAATAATACATGTGATGTTAGACTTTTAAATTATAATGTATTGTGTAAACAATTGTAAGCTAGCCTACTAGATAAATAAAAAAATAAACAGCATCATCCATTTAAATCAGATTTAAAAAAATAGTACTTACATAGGTACTACAAACATTACATTACATAACACCATAAACAAAACCGAAATAGACATAGTTAAAGAAAAACTATAGTAGGACACAGGTATTGTCGTACCAGTAGACAAGGCTAAATATAATTAATACATTTTGCCACACAAGTGACGGAGAAATCGCGAGTATTCACGACTCGGGGGAATGAACGCTAAATTGGAACGGCCATGGAACTAAGAAACTAGGAAGAAATGTTCCATCCGACGCTTTCCTGCTTGTGTACTGTGATTTGTTAGTTTTTTATGCACTATCTACATCACTTTTTATGTGGTTTTGTATTCTGTTTACAGACTTATCAGTAAAGATACGCTTTTTAAGAGAAAAAAAATTGTTCTGCTGATAACATTGGGTGTCTTAATCATTTCATTTCTTTTTCATTCATTATTTTGTTTCGAACAAATAAAAATTATATTCAGGTGAAGCATTGAGAATCTAATAGACCCATTTGACGGTGTTTTCTGGTTTACAAAAATTAAATATGTATAATAATGATAATTGTTAAAGTTTGTAACAAAAATGTTAACATGGGCTTGTTTGATTTGCCTTGTTTAAATAAAAGCTGAATAAACCTATCACTGCTATTGCGTAAATGGGAAACTATGTTGTCACGTTTCTTTTAAATTTCTATAAAGTATGTTACAATAATATGTAAAACGATCTAAAATAATACATATAGCTGATATAGCAATATTAGCTCATTCAAGATATCATCAAGATCGTTCAATAGAATTTGCGTGGGAAAATGACAGAACGCCATATTGGTTTCCATTCCATAGACACTAAACACTCCATAAAAATAAAACGACATTCTTACATTGCCAGTATTTTTCATGTGTCACTAAACTGCAGGTGGTGTTGAACCCAATATGAAGCATTAATTAAGAATAAAGGTAGACCACCTGTTAGATAAGGTACTTAGCAACTAGTACATACAAAAATACCTAAGTTTAATGACCCGTGTATCTATTTGTTCGTGAGTGGTGCCCCTTTAATTATAGTATTTATTTTTTATTTACGTTTTCATTTTGGTAACGAAGGTATGTGACTCATGTTACCACGTGGGGTGGGCTGATGTCCAAGTTTCACCACGATGCGCAATTATTTTGGACTGTAGACCATAAAGGCGTTGAACTCGGGGGGCCTGCCTTCTGCGAAAAATTCTATCGTTTTTACTGGGATTCGAATGGAATGGAATATCTACAAGAGTATTGACGATGTTAGTAATGTAATCTTATAATTTTATTTTAGTTAATAAGTACTACTTACAGAAATGACAAGAAAAAATGTAAACAGAAAATATTTTCATGCTTTTTCGGGTTTGTTCTCTTGTGGTTTTCTTACACTTACATCATCACCATGCCAATTTTAACATCGAATCTTTAATATAATAAAAATATATTAGTTTACGTAGGTATGCAATTTATACGTTCTTATTTTATAACCTGACCTTTTGTTAGTAAAAATATTCAAGAATCAAGCAATGTGCAACCCTCTCACTATCCATAGACTATAATGAGGTTCCTAGCAAACGACTATAAAATGGCGGAGTTCCGGACTTGAACTAAATGATGGTCAGCACACACGGCATGATACGATCCGGTGGCTAGGACTACTATTATTATTAATTATCTAGTTTTTATTAATGTATCATTATCATGTATTTTGTAATGCATTCATTAGAAAAATATTTAGAATTTATATATTAAGGAAGATGATGGAGAAAAAATAGATTCATTCTGTTGAAATTAATAATATAGTCATAGTCTGAAAATAAATGTCTAAAGTAAATCCAATACGTCATTTGTAATGTTATCTTAACCAAACTAACAGATATAGAAAATAAAGAGTAGGTACCTAGTTTTTATTTGAATGTATAATCCAAAAAATATGAATGAGGAAAATGAGACGAAAATGAATGATAACTTTAAAAACTATACAAAAAGGCAACTTACATTTCTACGTTTTTCTTTCTTTATTATCCAATTTTTTTTAATACAAATAGGTTATCAAAGATTAACACATGCTTCAATGTACAAAATATGCTATATACATTGGTATATAGCATATTTTGTACATTCAAGCTTGTAAACAAAATTATTAACTTAATCTTTGATAACCTAATTGTCCCTTCATAAATATCAAATAAGCTTAGGACACGAAGTTGTCCATTAGCATCAAAAACATTAACAACGAAAGAGTCATAAAGATTCTTAAAACACTTGTTAGTAGATTTGTCAGGTGGCAAATAAGTCAATTGACGGGTTGACGGCCTCGTAAAGTTCGCAGGAAACCCCAAAAAAAACGTTGGAGTAATTGGTATGGAACAGGTTATGAATATGGCACAAGAGCCTACTGGTACAAGTGGATGCGATAGGCTGTAAATCAGAGAAAAAAAGGAGCCCAAACCACCAATGACTTAGCATTTTTTATCTTAGATTTACCTAGCTGACTTAGAAATTCCGCATGGCAACAGAAGTGAGCAAATGGATTTTTTGAACTTCCATTAAATCTGGTTACAGTAATAAATATGGGAATTTACTGGAAGAACCTTAAGTAAATTCTCATATTGTTTAAAGTAACAATAGCACGGTCTTGTAATCCTTGTTTTATACGCTCCGTCACGACCGTCACCAAATTATTCCAAGATGTTAGCTCCAAAACGTCAATTAGGCTACTCTTCCCTTATCACGTACGTATTCTTCAATTATCATTCTCCACACGTCACAAATAGTAACATTTCGTCACAAGTGGCTCGATGGTCAGGGTCGCTGGCTACGCAGAGTTCGTCGCCCGGTCAAATATTTTCGGAGACTATAAAAAATTTGCAACTCCTATTATGACGTCAGGGCCAGTTTGGTCAGTTTCGCAAGGACTTTTTTTGCGTTGTAATTATTTTTTTATATGTTCATCAACTTCGTTTGCATAACAATCCAATAATAACAATTTTTTGGGGCCATAAACACGTTTGGGAATCTATTTTGGTGTAATGAGTGTTTGTTAACTGATATATTACGATTATAGCGAACATTTTTCACCAAATTAGTCAAGAAATAAAAGTAATTTTCAATTTAAAATCTTGAAATAATCAATTACACTAAAGTTTATTGCTTTAATCGATCAATAATCAAACAAAACGTTAAAAAGCCGCCAGCGGAGTAAGTAATACATTGCGAAATTCGAAATACAAGATGGCGCCGGCTTTTTTTTGTGTAATGCGCGCCAAAATAAACTGGCGGTCGTTCGTTGACCTCGGCGTGTTGACCCAGCGTGACGTCACGTGACGTGGTGGCTGTGACGTAGTGATACGCCCACGGGCGGCCGGGCCTCGCGCCTGCGCCGATGATTTAGTACAATCGTTCAAGGTTCCTTTTTGTTATAGTACGGATATTGTCCTATATCGCTTCAAAGAAACGTGTGCGTATTAGAATGTGTATTTTAATTCTGTGTACTGCTACAATCATTATTAAAAGTAACTATGCGGTAGTAATAGGTGTCCAAGAATAATTTAATAGAACTAAGTATCTATGATAGATGTCACTAAAATGTATTTGTTTATATGAATTATTTATTAATTTGATACTTGATTCTTTATTGTAATGTTTATAATAAACACTAATAAATAACCACACTATTTACTCTGAGAATAACGATAAAAAAACATCGATTAAGCACTGCAAAAGAATTCGAAATTTTCCTTGTCTTCTTTACATATTCTTCTATTCTTAAACCCTAAGAAAGTTAAGAGAAAACAATGACTACAGCAGTAACTAAACCACCGCAGCAGTAACTACGGCGGTTTAACTTAACCGCCAGCTAAAGTACAGCATCCAATGGAACATTAATGTTTTTAATTATACGTAGGTATCGGAAATATCCATTTTAAAATGATCTATCATTCAAAATTATATAATATGAGGGAATCGGTACGGTTATGGTCTAAGGTACTTATAAGAACATGGTTAAATCAATACGTACAATAAAAAGAAAAGTGAGTCATCAACGCCTAAACCAAAAATTTTGACTTAAAAAGCGAAAATATTTCACAGAGAGATTTAAAAGTTATGTAGCCCGCCTGGATATATTTTAAGAATATTATGAGATTCACGGGCGGACAAAGAACAGTGGCTTCCCTATTAAAGTAACAGTTACAATAATACGTAACCAACGAAATGCAAACAACATTAATGTCTTTTTTCAAGGGCATAGGTACTCGTACTTTGTAATCACGTCACATGATTTAACCTTATAGTGAGTTGGTCTCATCATTATCATCTGCCTAGCCGTTTCCCAACTATGTTGGAGTCTACTGATCGAACGGGATGCAGTTGAATACTTAAATTTTTAATATGTCGAGCTGGTTTACTCTCAACAAATTTCTTCTGAAACGTTTTTACGGTTACCTACTTCAAATGCGAATCGGTTTGAATCGACCCGTTTGATCGTTTCGTTTTTCATTATTGACGACATAGCTCATAGAATAGCAATCTGCGGCAAAGTGCACAGCAAAATTGGCATTGGGCCGGCCATATTACCTGTAGAACCGATGACCGTCGTGGGAGACGTGTTTTTTTGGTGCAGGCCGCAAATCGGCCAACGGATTGTAGGACGCCCTCAGGTTAGGTGGATCGAAGATCTTCGTAGAATGGCAGCTGGATGAGAGTTGCAGCAGTGGATTGCAAAAGGCTGATCTTGTAATATATTCGTTTCGGGGAACTCTATTTTAACATGACATGGTCAGAGTGATGTAAACGTGTTCTTGTTTCAAGTTTCGCTCACGATTACTGACAAATGCTTGCACTGACTGATCTGTGTGGTTATTTCCTCAAAATACCTCTTTTTTTTAATATTATAAACCAGTGCTTGACTGCAATCCCACCTGATGGTAAGCAGAGATGCAAACGGTGATGGTGAAGCGCACTAGTTTATTAAGAGCCTATTCACTCTAGCCTTGAAGACACCTAAATTATAATCGGACGGGAAGACCGCAGCAGGCAAGTTGTTCCAGTCCTTCGATGTACGCGGTATAAACGACGAAGCGAAACGCTTTGTCCGAATCGTGGTTCTTACATGATCTGACCAAGATAATGTCTGGACTTTAAAAGAAACTGTGACTTCTGAGTTCCTTTCGGTGTTTCTTCTCAGCGTAGTCAGACAGTGAAACACCGATCTCACCTTCCAGTTAAAAAAAATAATTTGAAAGTGTTTGTATGAACCAATTTATAGGATAAAATATCGTTTATCATTTATGGCTGGCAGGAACAGGTTAAGAGTTGCCGAAAATTAAATTTAGTGCAAGAAGAGGATTCTGTCCAGAAGCAGACGGAAGCCTCTTACTTACCCTACTATAGGCTGATGATGTAATGTTATCGATTCCGGTGTGTTCTATCTTAACATGACATTAGCGGAAATGACGTAGATATTGAACGGTGACGAAAATGGTCTGATTCTTGTTTCAAGTCACGTTCTTAATAGTTCTATTCTTACACTTATACATGATGGAAAGGCCTTCTATGAACGTACAACCTGACGTCATTAACTCGCCATCCTTTCGGAAAAAAAGAAAAGAGAGATAAAAAAAAGTTAACAGTATAATTCAACAATATAAAACACAACAAGCGGTCTAGTTGTCGCGAGTACTACAGTTAAATGTGAAGTCCTGAGTAAAGTCCTATTATATGAAACTTAAACACATTTATTTATTTCCAATCTTACATCTACCATTACAGATTAATCCCAATGCGATAAATGCGCCTATACAAAAACAATTGTTGCAACTAACACCTACAACTTATAATAAACAATGCTTTTCTTGTGAATTCACTCATGTAATGTACGTAAGTATACTTTAGGTATACCTCTATCAATCTTCGGAGATGCATTCAGAGTGGAAATTTCCCTATTTTTAAGAACATTCAAACATTTCAATCTCATACTCTATCCGACGAAAATACGTTACTCTATTTTCCCTACATTTTTGACATTGGCATTGATGTTATGTTTAAAAATATTACAACACCATAGACCTATTAGCATGATCAATCACTTAGAAAATAAATCTGTTACGCCAAATCGACACACATTGAAAAACAAAAGCGAACACACAAAGACATACAGGCACAAAATTACTCGCAAAAATCACAATAGGAAACTGGAAACGTTTGACGAACAATACTCCGCTTGAACCTACTTTTCTTTATGACTAAGTTCAAGGAACCACTAATAAAGGTGTGGCCTAGTTTAGAAGCCTGTGTGTATTCTCTGTTAGACTCTAATTCTTTGAAAAGCTACTAAATGGTATTCAAATAGTCAAAATGTCGTTTCGTGCGTAAAACTTGGACTGCGGCCGTATTCTGGATTGAATAATGTTCTATTTTATAGTGGATATTTGTACCGTAATGGTAGAAATTGAATCTTTGTAGAGCAACATGGCTACACATCAAACTATACATTTCTAACTTACACTGACCTCGCGCTGTACAGAAATCTATACAATGCGAGTTCAGCTTATGCTGGAATTGTAAAGCTTGATGTGTAGCCGTGTGTGCATTTGTCCTTTCATCTTCTTATCATGTGGTTAGTGACTGACCAGGGTAACAAAGTTTTAATACCGCCCATGGGCCTTGGCATTACATGCCGTTGCAAAATATCTGTAAGGCATTTCCTCACGACATTTTCCTTCACCGATGTTTCTTTAACCATGATAGTTATTTTACTATTAATCGACTATAGACTTTAAATTTGGAACGATTTCCAATATTGCCTGATCAGTATTATTGCTACAGGATATTGGGATATCGAGTAGGTGGTAGGTATCCTACGGGTATAAGTGAGCGGAATCCCCGGTTAATGAGTCCGACTCGATCTATGCCGTTTTTCTGGCTCTCCCCCCTTCAAGACGGCCTCGAGACCAATCTTTCAGCAGAGACCACGTTTACCCTAATAATTGTGCAAATTTTAAGATGCAGGACTTTTAGGCAAATAAAACCAGCCTTATTTTCCTCAAACTAAATTACGTGAAGATATCTCTTAAGTACCTATGTTCCAAGGTTCTGTGGCTTCTTCATACAAATGCGTAAATTGCATAAACTATATACGTAAGTTCTTTTCGCGTGACGTTATTGGACATAATCTTTTTATATGCGAGGTACCTAAATGTATCTTCCTTCCTTCTTTTCTATCCACAAAATAACGCATCCCTCTTTCCTCTGACGTATATCTTGACATATTAAAAACATACGTCATTTCGTATTTAAGTACGTAAGATGTTTTTCTCGGAGAAAACGACGTGACGTTAAATGAAGTTAAAATGACATTCCATCCATAGATGGTTTTTTTTAAACTTTAGTATTATTTAGAGAATATGTAAAGTTTGGTACAAAAGATAGGATAGTAACAAAATTAAGGGGCCGTGCCTGAAATCGACTGATTTTGATCAACTGTAATCATTATTTGTGAGAAAGAGAAGAAGAATTTATACAATCCTATTTGTGATTTAAAAAGACGAGTTCCTTGCTTTGCATGTTGAGGAATTAAATTTTGGAAATAAATTACGTATTCATGGAAAATCACTAAAATTCACCCACATGTTTTCCAAAAAATGACGCGAGACTGACGTTTGATCATTTAGTTACAAGAAACTACAATAGATTTTGAAAATAAAAAAGCTTATCAACACCAGTATACAGTCTACTTGCACGTGAGGGAACCACTTTTTTAATTTTTACTACAACATACGGAAAAAAAAATCAATGTCGTTACTTTCCGGAAATTTCAAGACTAATCAGTATTCTTTTTTCTATTATTTGAATCACTTTTAAGAAATTTTAAAAGTAGCATATTAGTCTTCAGTTTATTATATATTCGTACTATTTTTTAACTTGTGTACTTTAACAAGTGTACTAACATAGTAAACAAATATGTGTACACAAAAATTCCGGAGATTTATTTCTCAACCGTCTTAATTTACTTAGAAACTCAAAATATGATATAAAATATTAAAACAGTTTAAGCGATCACTACGCTTGAGCTTTACGCGTGTGTTCGTAAACCATTCACACAAATATTGCATCGCAATGATGTTACCTAAACTCCAGCGAGCGAATTTTGTGCACGGCCCCTTAAGGCAAATTAAAAGTTTTCGCACATAGATAATACGTAAAATATAAATAGGTATAAATCAGATTTATAATAATAAAAACGAAAGAATACATATACAGTTTTTTCATATTACTAGTACATAATCTCGCTAACCCCTCTAAATAAGTTAAATAGAAAATGTATGCTGTTAATTTGCTGGGATGTTTGGAAAACCCTAGGAAGTATCGAGTAGGGCGGGCGTTTTTGGGGACTGTCTCGTGTAATTTATATGTCCAAAATGTGCTACTTCTCAGCTTATTTTGAATAAATGAGTTTTGATTTTCTTTTGGTTTTATAGTTTTAAATTGGAAGTGTTGAATTTATATTGTGATCATTTATTATTTTTAAGTTTCATAATTAGAAGTGTTGGCGGGAGCATTGAATATTATAATAAAGCCTCTTAAATTCTTATCTAGTTAAATTTAAATGAATACCTAATGAGTTATGTCATTAAATCATGCATTATAGATTTTTCTAATGAAACGTTAATAGTAATCGATTCACGGAAATTGTGGAAGCCATCCAAGAATGTAAAGATAGATGATCAGTTACTAAGCAAATGGTTGAAGTTCGCGGTTGAACATAATAATACAATAATACCAGCCTGTTTATTGTCCCACTGCAGAGCAAAGGCCTCTTTTTATACAGCAAAGGCACGAGCATTGATAACCACGCTTGCTCACGAGCCTATTGCCATCAATCGGGTACATATCCAAAACCCGGGGATCGAACCCGAAACCTCATGATCAGTAATAAGCCCTCGCGACCACTCGACCAACGAAGCAGTCTAAAAGTAATTGGGATATTATAATGGAATGGAATATTCTTTATTGTACGCCATAAAAAATAACCGCAACCGGCGTGTGTGTATAACAACATATAAGAATGTGCAGAACGAAGCAAAAGAAGTATGCAAGAATCGTAGCATATGGCGCTCTGTAGTTTCTGCCTACCCCCATGGGAAAAAGGTGTGAGTTTATGTACCTATGTATGTATGTAGGTATGTATAAAAAGTAATAAACTATAACTTAAAGGCTACTAATTATGGAGTTTTATCGCGAAAAACTATCTGTTACAGACTTCCTTTGGATGGACTGGCTAAGGGCAGGGTCATGATGATAATGAACTCCCAAGCTGAACATATAGATCGCGGACATCATCAGATCCTCGTTAAGTGTCTATGTTTATCCACTTTTCCTTTGACATTCTATGGTAGTCCTTCATAACAGGTAAAAAAGCAAGGCAAACAAAAGCTACACAATGTGGCAAAACATGACAAACATGAAAACAGCTCTGAGATACAGATACTGCTCTTAACGTGGCCAGAATGCTGGACTAAGTCAAGAATCCAATTTCCAGGAGGCTCTTTTTAAGGCAAACTAATAGTTTGGTATTGTATTCCCCCATTTTTTTTCTTTTTTGTTGTGTGTTTTAGTTTACATATTTAATTAATTTTAAGTAGGGTTACGTTGTAATTTTAATTTTATTTGAATCAAAATCAGTCAGTTCATCATACTTGGCGTCATAATAGGGGTAATTCTGATTAACTAGTGCTGGTCTGAATAGTTTTTTTTTATTTCTAAATGGGCCTGCTCTTGACCTCGGCCATGCCTGATAGAAAGCGAAGGATGAAGTTTTGGTTATGGAACAAGCGTGCCCAAAAGACGCGATCTCCCTCTTGCTTTTAATATGTTGCTTAGACCCCAATGTTCTTGACATGAACACTAATTATCTTTTTACGACACCAGTAAACAGTGACCTTTTATGATATTCAACATTTTAACTACTAAGTTAGTAAAATAAACAGAAATAATGTTAATATCCGCATCAGAATAGTGTCGCGCTCGCGGGCGATGTGCGTCGGTCGTCGTCGGCGCAGCACGGCGAACGGTCGACCTACATACCGGCCGGGGCCCGACCTCCTCAAGTTTATTGCCAATCTTACAACATATACTTAGCGGCATACAACTTTAACAGACACTTTATTCTATCACTATTGAGGATAAGGATAGTTTCGATAGGGTTGGCACTTAAATATCCGACCAGGTACAAACCGTCGCACTTAAGTATTCGACCAAGAACACACCGTGGGACGAATGCCTACGTACAGTGGAGGAGTATGAAGTAATGAACATCACGTTTGCTGCTTGTGTGTATGAGTTCATATGTATAATGGTGTAATTGACAAAAAAAGTACAGGGTTTAGTAACCCATGTACTCTCTGTGTGATCGCCAGTAACGCCAAGTGGTGGCTGGAGTTTCATAAGAAGTATAGGTGGATCGGATGAGAAATTTTCTACTTTTGCTCGAAATATGCACATGAACCTGGAGTAGCGGATATCATTAGGCGGATATACAGTAAGTTCATCGGTAAAGTAGTGGGTTTAACGATGATGGTGCAACTTAAGAAAGATGAGCTCAGTTGCATTTTTTTTAATATTCTAAGCAGACCTGAAGGAGTGAGGGCTTTATATGTATATGTGGGAAGTGCACTTATAGTTTCAATTACCGTAGAGTAAGTTCTAGGTCAAAGGTCATAACAAGTTGATTGTACGTCAGTTACGAAGCGCATTCTCGCTTTTAAATTTTTCTGACGCTTTTGACTCTTCTTCTTCCTCGCTTATTGCCTCTTTATGTGGGGTCAGTTCCAAGCTATCCCGGATTGTCTGGTTGGGCAATTCTTGCTTCGAACGGGAACCGTGTCCTGTTTGTCTACTACCTCTTCTGTGTTCAGGTACTTTCAATGCCTGGTACCTGGCACTTCTGACAATTGGCCTATATTCATTCTTTACTGCGTTTGTCCATCCCTCTAGTCATTATTCCAGCAATATATCAGTAAGTTAGAATCGAGCTTTCATTCAAATGAGATGCAAATGAACATTAGTAGTTTCTTAGGAGCTGCAGCCTTTTAACCTTGACATTGCAGCTTGCGGGACATACCAACAGAGAATGTAAATAATCATTTGCTTGGAGAAATATATTAAGTGAACTGTGGGATAGGCATACTGCTACGCGTAATACACTTACAATGGTAACGTTAATTTTGACAGTTCATTATGATGCATTGCGTTTTTTATGTTGATAATCAAATTTTACAAACTTATGCAGCCATGGATTACACATTGCCTTCATTGTATCGAAAGGTGATTAAAAATGTGTTGAAAATGTAATTGACAGTGTGTTGTTCGGATTTTTACTTAAAGATGCAATGCGGGGTATAGCTTCCTAATTTGATTAGTTTTTCCATAAGAGCAGGGTACCTACATGAAGTTTTTGAATGAGTAATTGTTACCTACCATTTTGTAAGAACTATGACACAATGACATATCAGGCAAATACATTCAAACAAGTTTTGTCATTCCTATCTACACCACTGGGTCTTTACGAAACACGACATCAAACCACGCACTTCAACAATTACGTCAAAAAGGATCAGAATTTCGACTTCCTCAACCAACATCCTTCTATTAAAAGTTTTTTTAACCTGGTATATTTTTTGACATATTTCGTCAAGACGTCAAGTAATTCGTGCCGTGTAACCCAGTTTGTCACGGAACTCAGTGACTCAGAGAGCGGATCTTAGTTATGACGATATACACAAACTTGTTTTGTTTAGCACTTCTGAATAGAAAGCCTTGATAAGGTCAAAATAGTGTAGGAGTTATTCATAGGTTATGGTCCTAAAATATGTTTAGATGACATTGACATTCGCTGTCAAATACCAAAGAGCATCAATGTTTGTGTCGTTAAGGAAAAAGGTAAGTATGATTCGATTATTCAATTGATGACATGCTTAGATAAAGAATCGGGTGCAATGCTGTCAGGGTTTTAAAGTATTTGAAACTGTACATTTACTCTTGGTTTATGTGTACTTATTTTTGACGGAGTTTTTTAGGGTCTGTTATATCTGCAACGGCCTTAATCAGGTTAAGACATGACACATTATCATCGCCAATATTTTGTTTAATTATGTTGGAGTCTTATTCCAGTCTAACTGAATGCAGATGAATACCATATTTTACATGGAGTGAACCTCATACTTCGACCTTTAGAAGCTGGTGAAATTACGTAGCACGGTTACCAATAATAACGTCTTTGAATCATATTTAAAATCGCTATCTGCTACCAGAAGACCAAAAATCTTGTCGCAATCTCATCTAAGCGACAATCAGTGTCAAAAAAGAACGAAATTCAGACTTTTTTTGACAGATTAAGATTAGAATTGCCTCTCTATACCTACAATAAATTCCAAGACTGCTCACTATCCGCCCATCCTTTTTCTTATATACAGCCATCTATATTCCTTAGTCAATCAAAACAAACATTACAACAGTCACCTACAACCGAGCACATACCTGCAGACATAACGGACGGCCTACATACAGCTTTTGATCCCTCAATGCGAGACCACTAACTGTCTTGTATCACATATTCAGACCATGTTGATTTGTCGTTTGTAATGTAAGTGCTGTGCATTTGTTTGGTTTGTTAAGCTTGTATTGTGTGGCTGGCTTTTGTTTTGGATGAGTAACTCTTAAATCTTTCCTCTCGGTTGCTGAATATTTTTTGTTTGAGTGATTGGACGGAAATGTGTTACAGGAAACCGTGAAACGCGCGCTATTTGATTTGATCAATATGCGAGCGTGGTGGAGGAGAGATGGCTGTGAGATAGTGCCAGCCCATTTTTTGTGAGCTTGTCAGATGTCAAAGTCAAAGTCAAATATTTATTTGCAGACAAAGTGTACATTTTGGTGTTATTTTATATTGTAGGAACTTACAACTTAGCGGCCTTTTCCGGGCATAGCAAATTTGAGGGTTAGTAACATACATAAAATAGTTTAAAATGTATAATGTTACACATCTAGGGCCTGTGCACACCACGTTTTTTAAACGCGCCGTCGACGCGCGTTTTAGAAACGCGAGTCGACGGCGCGCTTTGTCCTACAGAGCAGTTTGTTGTCGTATGTTTCGATGAAAACGCGATGCTAACGCGCATATTCTGTATTGATACAAACGCGCGGCACCTGCGCGTCTGTATCGATTCACACGTACGTTAGTATAGCGTTCCTTCCCTACTGGCGAGGTTACCCCCGCTACGAGGGAAGTGTGAATCTACAGTAGTAGCAATAGAGCAATTTGGTTCACCGCACGTCTTTGGAACAAAAAAATACACACGCGCGTTTGCATCGCGTCTGTATCGCTAGACACGCGCGTCTGTATCGATTCAAACGCATATTTGAATTTATACAGGTGTGCAAAGGTCTACAGGCTGCGTCTGACTTGCGTGCGCATCGCGTCTGTATCGCTGCATACGAGCGTCAACGGCGCGGCGCGGCGGCGTGTTTAAAAAACATGGTGTGCACAGGCCCTTAAGCAACTACGTACGGCTCACCCGGGTTTTTTATTTGACTAATGGTCAAATAAAATGCTTGATGGGGCAGTAGATCTGGTCTCTAATACATAAGGATGTGACTTTTTAATTAATATTTACTTTCCAGTCTTTGGATAAGAGTAGTAATAGAAAAGTCTTCATTGTAAACAATATAAACTTACAAATAATAACTTAAAGGGCGGCGTAGAGTATTACAATGGACGAACTTATTGCTAAAAGCGATCTCTTACAGGATGGACTTTAAGTTTTAAGTTTTTTAGTTTATAAAAATATATATCAATCTGCATATCAACACATTTATCCTCATATTGGATACTTTTTTACAGTTATTCCCTTTTAAAAAGAAAAATACTTCTGAAAAGGACAGCCATTCTAGTTCAGCTCATCCACAACATAACATAAACCTATCAATACAAACAGCACTCAATAATTACACCAGCAACATTATCAAATATGTACGTTTAGTAGCCCCGCCCTAACCACAGTTGGGATCCATAACTTGGAGCTATCAGTAACGGTTGACCCACATAGAGTTACTTAACGAGAGAACTCACAGTTACATCCTGATATGGCTACTCTCAGAACTGGGATGGTGAGATAACTGTCCAGCGGCTTATTATGTAGATCCTGTTGTACTAGATGTGGTAGCGTGGGCCTGAAAGGAAGCCGAGTGCCTTTCTTGTGGTTAGGCCTTAATGGTGCGTGTTTTGATGCCTTCTGTTTGAATTAGGTCCTTGTTTGTATTTTGCTTCCTTGAACAACCCTACAATGGATTGTTGCAATGCTCTAATCATTGCTTAAGAGTATTTCTGTATTGTACACCCGCAGGGTTGTCGTTGCTGTCAACGTAGCACCAACATAAACTCTCGCCTGTTCCCCATGGGGGCAGGTAGAAACTATAGAATGCGACTTGCTACAATCCTAAAATACTTCATTTGCAACGTATTTGAAAGCGGTATCCAGCTGGCCAGCAGATCAATGAAGTTGTGTTTATTTTGAATGTGAACTTTGACATATTTAATCCACGGCTAAGACATATGCATTGATAACTTGTTTTCAGTTAATTAAAGAACTAAGGTCTCAACATTCTTCAGACTTTACTAATGTCTCAACTATGCTACTACTAAAATATGAATGCATCCTAATAAATTACAAGATAATAGAATGAGTAGAATTTGTAGTACCTAATGGGTATCGACGTACTTATGAAGACCAGCATTACAATTGTGTAAATATCACACAGTGACAAAGTAGGTGAAATTTTAATGATGTGATTTGAGCTGTCATTCCATACTTATGACAGTTCACAGTTGACAGTTGACAGTTGACAGTTCACTCAAGTTTTCACGGGGTGACATTTCCTGAAATTAAAGCAGTTTTGGTACACAACGCTGTTTTAATTTCGTACTTCCAAGCCAGCCCTTTCCAGCCAGTTTCTATATCAGTCAAACGTAGTATTATAGGTTTACTGGAAGTGTTTGCGGATCTGAACCAACATGGCGATATATTTTCTTTAGCAGTAAGCTAATTACAGCATAGACGACCTCAGGACTGTATATAGACGCCTATTATAGAACGATTGTGATCGTAACCTAATATGTAGCAGCTATGTCTCGACTCGAACGGGACTTGGGTACATGATGAGAGGTTTATCAATAAATGAGCAGTAAACTTCGTTACGTCATAGAATAAACAAAATTAATGTTATATTATCTTCTAAGATTTAGCTTAAGACTTGACAAATGTCAAAATGGTATCTGAAAATCAAAGACAGAGAATGGACTGAGCAAAACCGTATAAAATTGACCATTCCCTAGAAAAAGACAGAGGGACTGTGCGGCCAATACCTGTCTCTTTCTTTCTCTTTTAATCAGAGTTCTAGAAAGAGACAACTATTGGCCGCACGTTCGCTTTATCTCTCTCACACTTTCTTAACAGTATTTACTTCACAGTTGGTCAAGGAACACTCAGTACTTACATTATCTATGTCTACGTTGAAAATGGACTGGGCAGACATTTGTTACCAGTCATGTTATCAAAGATAGCGCTCCATTAGAAAAATGTGGAATTCTCGTTAAGTTTTCTTAAATTTTCTAATGTCCGCTCAACTTTTTTAGTTTTTTTCTTTATTACAGACCTTCTTCTGACAATAACAAACACAACAAAAAATAGAGAAATAGGTCCAGCTGTTCACGCGTTATGCCGTGAACAAGGAAATTCTTTTTCATATACCTACATATAAGATTACAACCTAGCTCTTAACAGTTAGCAGCATGAATATATGAATCTAAGAGGTGCTCGTTAGGGATTGTTTTAGGACACTTACTTAGTTCCAAGTGTGCTCTCGATACAATTTATTAATTAACAATTTACAATACATTGTGTTTGATTTATGATAGTCATCTAAACAATTGTTAAATATCAGTAACATACAAGGTCTTAAGCTTAACTTGGGACTAAATGGCGTTGTGTGAAAAAATAAAGTTGTGAATTAATTATACACCCAAAGAGATTTAAAATACAATAGAGCGGGCATGTCAAGGAAATGTCATAGAAAAACTTTGATCCCATGTCTCAGTAACGCCATCTAGAATAATATAAGAATCTTCGCGGCAGCGGAGCGTACCTACTAAAAAAAAGTCATAGACTTGTGTCCATTAGGACACAAGTTTTGGATGACAATTTTGTTCGTGATATCCCGTCTAATGGTATGGTAAAGTATTGAATGTATTTGCATACACCATAACTTAAAGAATGATAGAATAGCTGTCACGGAAAAGTAATGTCAATTTTTATTGGCTTCACCCAAAGACATTCAATACCTATAGACCGGACATTACGAACAAAATTTTCGTCCGAAAAAGTGTGTCCTGCTGGATACAAGTCTATGAGTTTTTTTTAGTACGCTCCGCTGCCGCTCCAATATTCATATATTATTCTAGATGGCGTTACTGAGACATGGGATCAAAGTTTTTCAATGACATTTCCTTGACATGCCCGCTCTATAGTATTTTAAATCTCTTTGGCTTCACCTTACTTCATTATTAGGGATAATTAGTTCTTTATCAGATGATTTTGGTGGACAAAGAGAGGGTTTTGGTAGCGAGATGGTTTTGGTGGCGAAAGGGTGCCGACAGCGAAAGGCTAAATAAAGACTGAGTAACCAACAATTCGTGAAGCATTTCCTTCTTCCGTTTTGGCTAACTAAAGGCTCTCGAAATGAGAGTTACCACGCCCCGAAAACGAGCGCCTTGTTAGCAATCACCTATTCAATTGTTTTAAAGTATTTGCTGAATTTTCTGTGGAAGTTAAAAAGGAATTATTTACCTTGTATGCGTATAAACCTTTTGTGCTTGCTCAAAATAAATTTGTACAGGATTTTTTAGTAGCAGCCTGGGGTCTGGATACGTATCCTATTGATGGCAATAGGGTCGCCCCCAAAACATGCTCATTTACATAACATGATGGCAACCAGCCGGTTCACATTTAAATTAAAAGTTAGGAAACATCTTCATAAGATGTTGTTTTCAGGAATTATTTTTACGTTTTATGGGTTCATCACAAATCACAATTTATTATATAGAACATTAACTTAAACACATTTTATACCAAATTGAAAACGGTCGCGTCATAATAAAATAATTTCTGCGAACCACGAAATGATTACGGGTAGGTACACGCATAATTTTAAATCATTTATTAACTCACAATAAAAACTGCCAATACTGACATGGGCAATTTATTTGTGCCTCTCTTATTTCCTGCTAAACAAAACTTTTGAGCAGTACCAAAATAACATAATAATTTATCAAAAGAGTATAACGACTGAGATACAGTTAGATCATTAAGCCCAGTGTGTCAAACTGGGCATAACGGGACAAAATTCATTGACGCATCCAGTTTGCATGACCCAAATTCGAATAAGCTAAAATTACATAAAGACTTTTTTGATTTTGGCATGTTAAAAAAGCTTTTGATTGGGGTCAAATAACTGTGCGGAGGATGTGGTGTTTCCTTGGTGAGTCAGGTTCTGATATCTTATGTGTTTTGGTATACTAAAAATGTGCATTTTCATCAGTTATATGCACTGCTGATTGTTGATGTGTTAAATAATGTGATTTTGCGTTTTAAACTGTCGATCGAATCACTAAAAGTTTCCCCGTGAAAATTTAAGTGAACTGAACTGTCAATGCTTAGCATTAGTAAGTATGGCATGACAGCTCAATTCGCCTTCACTGGGCCTAAGTATATGGAATATTTGAACCTATTTAATAGAGTATGTAGTTCTTTTATTCTAGGTACGTCGTCTTCACATAAATGTACTGGGTATTGTATACAAATATTGTTAAAAAAAAACTATTTTTAATGAGTAAGTATACATATATGGAGTTTCTTGTCCATTCTTCGTCATACGAAACTACCTTTTTGGAAGGGACAACTAGAATCATTATGTTTTATTTAACTTCTAAGCTCGACGTTCAAAAGTGGCTTTTAAATTGGCCTAATTGATATATTTATTTATTTAATAACAAGGTTCACCAACAATTGTATACATTTAAAAACAAACAAAAAGAAAATAACAATAGTACAAATAACGAAATAACAATGCAACAATTACTTAAAGGTAAACTCCACATGCACTTCAAGCATATAAGTGATGAGGTGGAGTGGTAAGTGGTGTGGTGGTGGTGTGTGGTGAGTGTGAGTGGGTGTGGGTGTGAGTGCTTCTTCTTGCATATAATAAGTGATTTGACTTTGACTTTATATTTTCAGGCAGTGATTTTTATAGAATCGCGCTGCTGAGAGGAGCAGCACCCGTTTTCTGACAATCGCATTCTAACTTCAGTGTAAATATGTCTAGTATACCTCCTACTACTAGAGTTTGAATGGATTGCGAGATGAGATTGCGACAACATTTTCAACGTTTTTAAGTACCTACAGACGCCAACACATCAAACTACCAACCTAGTTCTCCAACTTTATCACGAACAGAATAAGGTTCATGTTCAATTGGGAAAATTTGACAGTTTGGGGTACCTTGATGTGCGTGTGTCTTCACGTTCAGTTGCACTATTGATTGTTGTAAACGACTTGAAGAATGTGCTCTTGCATCTTGACATCCGATGTGGACAATAGATGAAAAGTTCAAAGGCAGTATCGATCGACTGTCTCTTGAGTCTTTGGTAGGCGGATTTGAACCAACGACTCCTGCAAACGATGATGGGGAATTATGTCGTCCATTTTCCGAGTTTCGTTGCTTCTATAATCAACCTTACCTCCTTTTAATCGGCTTCAAAGAAGGTTGATAATTCAAAGGACTCCTATTATTTTTGTGTGTATGTTCAGCAACTATTTCTTTGCCTCGTCGACTGGTTTTGATGAGTCCTTTCCATGGAAAGTTCACTGGAAAAGTTGGAAATGAGACCGGGACAGATTGGTATTTTGCATAAAAATCCCAATTTTAAAAACGTTTCCAACTTGCGCTGGTGTCTTTAATTATTATTCTGAAGAAAAGAAAAACTGTGTATAATTTAGTGAGTTAGTGACCCATCAAAAATGAGATACAGAACGCTTGTCAAAACAAACACATACCAATCATAACTGTTCGTAGATTTTTTTGCAGTCATCATTTACGAATAACAGTCCACGCCGAACCGACCTGCCTTAATTCTGTTCCGCATGAATGTCACACTTGGGGTGCAGGTTCGATGCCCGGTAACGGTACATATTTATCTGGGTCACAAGGCTTTGCTAATATCATCGCAACGCAACTGTACACCGTTACTGGCAAGATCATACTACATTAGTGTTTGGGCCAGTGTAAAATGACCTTGGGCTAGTATGGGTAATGTAAAGCGTTGTATGTCGTGCTTAGGTCAAGTTAGATGGTTGTAACTTGAGAAGGTTGTCCGAATGGGGTTATGTAACTGTGAGAGACACGTGTTTTGTGGTTCGTGGGAGTATATTATGTTATATGCAAGTGTAATGCGATTGAGGAAGTGAAGTGTATTTAGATAATAATGCGGGTAGCTTTGAAGTATTTAGTAAAGTTAAACAAAAAGCATTAAACATGCGTGTAAACAATGATATTATAAGTAACAAGGTGTAGATTTGTAATAAGCGCTCAGCAAGCGACACGTTAAAATGTGGTTAACTAGCCACACTTGACCTCAGGGTCGCGTCGCGCCGTCAACGGACGCGTGCGTGCGTTAGTGTGCCGTTTTTGAATATCAAATGTTGTTTAGGTAACCTATACACACCTTTTTACTTATAATATCATTGCGTGTAAAGCTTACATTGTCTGTTTGTTATGATTTTATTCTAAGTTTCTTAATTTGAGTTATGGGTTAGTTTATACATAGTATTGTAAAGAGGAAATAATTGTTTGTTACTTACAAAGACATTCAATTCCTATAGACCCGACATCACGAACAAAATTTTCGTCCAAAACTTGTGTCCTAGGTGGACACAAATCTATGAGTTTTTAGTTGTTAGTACACTCTGCTGCCGCTCCAATATTCATACATTATTCTAGATGGCGTTACTGGGACATGGGATCAAAGTTTTCCTATGACATTTCTTTGACATGCCCGCTCTATAATATTTTAAATCTCTTTGGTTACTTACAAATAAGGGGTAAGTAAGCTCCGGAACGGCTCAATGTGAATCAAAAAATTATTTCTATAATAAAAAACGACACTATTGCAGAGTGCCGTAGGATGTAAAAGATTTCTTTGATATATAAACGGCGTCAATGGCAAAAGCTCTTTATTTAAATTATTTTTTATAACGTTCCTGGGATATAATAGAAAAAAAGAAAGAAAAAAACCTTTTATGGGCAACTGGTAAAACATACAAGCTGTAAAAGGCAGGTCGGGAAGTGTTATTGAGTTTTCCATTTAGAATTTCTCAGTAGCAGCCCGGAGTCTGGATTTGTGCGTGATTGATGGCAACAGGCGCGCCCCCTATTACATCGCACTTAAACATAACTTGTGAAATGTGGGTGATATACCAGGTTCACCTCTGCCTAGCTCTTCGAGAATTACAGGCGTGAAGTTATGTTGTTGTTGTGTTGTTATGGACTGTAAAAGATGGAATTGGCAAAAAACTCGCGGGTTGGTGGATGTTACAATTCTTCAAATTTTGTCCACTAAGACTTGCCGTTTTGCCCACGATGTTTTTCTTCACAGTTTTGAGAACTTCGAACTTTACAGCTTCGAGCAGCTAGTAAAAATAGATAAAAACATTGGATTAACCTGTTTTTTAATAAATTAATTTATTTAATTTATTTGGAATTTCCTTATTCTCTCGTTTAATGCCTTTCTACGTCACGGGATTTTGTTTTATCGAAACCCATTGTTAAAATTATAATTAGATACCTATTCATTTCAATTTAGCGGTTTGTAATACCTATTTGAATTTTAAAGATTATGTGGTTATGTTATAGGACAATTTATTGTGGGGAACTCCTAATTAAACAGTTTTAGTGGTTAGTTGATTAAAGGTTCATTTGGAAATCAGCGTCAGGCAGCATCTGTCTGGCATTACCACTGAAACGAACCTTTTGGCGCAGCTGTGAGACATGGCATTTTTAACAGACTTCAAAAAAAGGAGGAGGTCCTCAATTCGATCAGAAAATCAGCAGGTCACCTTTTCGATTACGATTATAGAAATAGAATTTGTAATATGGCCAGGCATGCAGAATAGTCCCTTATCAGCCCCCCTAGCCAAGTTAGAAACGATTCGTATCTATTCTCTTTCTACAATCGAGAACGCCTCAAATCCCTTTGTTTTGACCACGTGACTTAGCGAAAGGTGATAAGTCACGTGGTCAAAACAAAGGGATTTGAGGCGTCCTCGATTGTAGAAAGAGAATAGATACGAATCGTTTGTAACTTGGCTAGGGGGGCAGTTTATCACACGACAAAAAGAATCGTTTTGACCGGCTCTGCGGTGCGTATAACCAGCACCTTGACTGAGTGGGAATAATACGCACAATCCAATGGAATTTAAAAGATAGCTTCATATGTTTGAGTAGTTCGTCTGCTCAACGTTGTAAATAACAAAATGAGTGTTGTTGAATTGCTAAAAGTAAAAAAAAATATTTATTTCTGTAAGTAAAGATATCCTTGCTAGATACATTTACAAGGGAATATAGTTATAAATAAATGCCACCGCATTGTCTAAATTGAAAGTAAAGTAAATATCATCATCATCTCCTTTTCCTAATTACTTTGAAGTCGGCTTTCAGTCAACTAAATGCAGTGTAAAACCACTGTAATCCTTTAGCTGACCTCCAGAACCCAGTGAGGCAGCATCACATCTTTCTGGTTCATCTTAAATTTCCAAGTCTTACCAGAAGTTATTTTTTTCAAACTGTATAAAATCGTGATTTCTATCCAAACGAATAAGACTTTAATTAAATAATCGACTTTTTATGGAAACATCTCAGATTGATTAAAAATTGATTAAAAATCAACCTTAATCAAATAAGTTTTAAGCAAAAACAGCATCAGAAAAAAGTAGGTTTTGAAAAAATCGACGAAAAATTTTACTGTTGCGGAACCCAATATCATGTAGAGACACTAGCTCATCATCATCTGCCTAGCCTTTTCCCAACTATGTTGGGGTCGGCTTCCAATTTAACCGGATGCAGCTGAATACCAGTGTTTTACATGGAGCGACTGCCTGTCGGACCTCCACAACCCAGTAACTGGGTAACATGATACCCCTTGGTTAAATTGGTTGTCAGACTTTCGGGCTTCTGACTACAAGTAACGAATGTCAAAGATCTACAAATGACAGCCGGGACCAACGGCTTAACGTGCTTTCCGAGGCACGGAGGAGTCTTGGTATGTACTAAATGGTCACCCATCCACGGACCGACCTCGCTTAACCTTCGATCGACCCATGCGGCTGTTATAATTTAGCCCAAGCTCATCAAACTGTCAAATTTTCTCAGAGGAGAATGGAAAAGGACCTTATTTAACTATTCCACAACTAACTATTCCACAACTTTTCACACAACACCATTTAGTCCCAAGTTAAGCTTGAGGGCTTGTGTTATGGGTACTAAACAGCTGATAAATATACTTATATATTTCTAAATACATACATATTATAGATAAATTACACCCAGACACAGAACAAATGATCGTGCTCATCACACAAACATTTGTGCTGGGTGGGAATCGAACCCACGACCTCCGGTATAGCAGTCAGGGTCACTAACTACTAGACCAACAGGCTAGTCAAAACACCGGTCAAACCGAAGTAATACAAATTAAAAAACACTGTCCAAGAAATTTAACAGATTCATTTCCGTGGTATCAGTGTATGAGTGACGATGTCCTTCTCACCCAATACACCACGACTCACGTAGGCACTATCATCTGTCTGTTAAATTATCCACTAAGCAGCCAGGCTGACCCACCATTTTCCGGATCGAGACCATATTCCGGGAACCGTAATTAATTCTATTTAGGGTTCAAAGCACTTGGTACTAAGGAAAACGGTGTCAAGTTCAAATTAATTAAATTAAACTGAACGCACCTACATACGCGGTCAAAGTTACAGGAAATAGGTAGGGCTCCACAATTAGGGTAACTGATAACAACTGATTGTGGTAACCATGTTAGATTGATCAACCGCAGGAGCGGGCCCCTATGACGTATAATTATGTTCATCTTATGCTAACCAAGCTTAGCAACATACCTGAACAAAATTGATATTTAATACCTACTAGTTGGCCCGGCCATCTTTGTTATTCCGCCTTAAAATCAATTTATGAGTTTTTATTAAGTCCTATTTTCAGACCTACTGAATACACACTCAAAATTTGATAAGGATCGGTGCAGCCGTTTCGGAGAAGTTTTGTATGTTTTTTGTACACGAGAATTTTATATCTAACCAACGCAACGCCTAAGAAAATGTTTCGCTATAAGAAACAATACATTAACACTGCTGATAACGATATAATTAGCAGGATAAGTAATTGAACTTGGTAATAAATATTTTAATTAATATGTTACTAGGGAATCATGAGTTATTAGCAACATAGTGCAGTATTATTAATTAGGAGGGATTTAACAGTCGCTGACAACTGACCATTTCCGCTGAGTTTTTCAGTTAAGTTTTTATGGTGTACAAAATAGAGTATTCTCTTCTGTTTTTTTTTATCCAGAACGCGTCACTCGCGTCTAAGAAAGAAATGTGCCGTTAATTATTATAGTATAGGTACCAATTAGACCATAATTAATAGTCAGATATTTTTTTATCTGAAGAATAAACATGGCGGCTTAATACTGCTTTGATTAGGTTTGCTCTGAAAAATGCAAAATAGTTTTTATTGTTTTGTCAATATTTAGAGAAATAATCACAAATTAATAATATAATGATAAGATAAAACAAATTAAACAAAGTAATTAATAACAATTAACTAATATAATTTATTTATTGTACCAGGAATGCATGAACGAAAAGATTCTTATATACAATCATAATTAGAAATAAATGATAAGCCCTTATCAAACTTGATACGTTTCAGTAACAGTTGATTGGACATATTGAAGATATGATAACGTTGTTAAGATACAAAAGTATGTTTTCCCATTAAGTAAGTAACTACTTTTACCAGGACATTATAAAACAATAGGGCTTCGTAATTTAAAATGACATATTTCCAAACATTGTTTCAGGGTTTTCCATTGAGATTTGACTATTTCAGAGTGTTTCAACCTTACAGTTATTATTAAGGTATCCTACGCATTAATATCTTGATCAAATAACATCACGCCTATATTCCGCAACAAAGGGTTAGGCAGCATTTACGGCGGGCGGCGGGTTTTTTTTTTTATGGCGTAGGTGCACCCACTTTTTGCTAGTCACGTTTTTAAGTTCCATATCGTAAAGGAAGAACCTATTGCCTATTGCAATCAATCGGATCCCAGTTCAAATTCTAGGCTTGAAAAATACAGATGGATAAATGCAATAACGCTCAGTCTAAACCTGGAATATAACAAAGGACCACATACTAGAGATGCGAAATGTAGCTCAGTGAAAAGAAAAGAGATATACGACTCTTTTGATCAAAAGAACTATATCACTCTTTTAGCTCTTTAGCTCACCGAATAACTCTTTTAACTCTTCGGCTCAATTGATTCACTTGCGAAGTTGCGAGCTACAGATCAAATTGAGCCGGGCCACTTTACGCAAGTCAAACGACGCAAATAGCTCAATGGCTCTTTCAAATCTTTGAAGTTCTGTAGTTCATTTCACTTAGTTGCGACTGTTGCGAGCCATAAATAAAATTAGGTTCATTGGGTTGTTTTGTTCTTATTACAAATAAATAAAATTATGAAAGCCAATATGCAATAAAGCATTTTTCTAAAACAATGACGATAAGAGTTATTTTACAATGACGTATTGAGCCGAAGAGTCAGTCAGTGAGCGACATGCGAAATCGTTCTCCTGTTCGTCGGGGAAGTTCGGGTCCTGTTCGGGCTTAGATAATATACCTCTAGATAGAACCACCGCGTGGCCGCACATGCGACAGCAATATAAAAGTTCAGTGTTGCTAATCCTTAAAAAAGTCCCAAAATACAGCTTGGCAAAAAAGAGTCTGACGCGGTGACAGTTGAAACTAAAAGTGGATGATTGTGGCAACATTGATTTATTTGTCTAGTGCTAGTACATCATGTGTCAAAAGTGCGTAAATCCTCGTCGTTTTTCATAGATTTAACAAAATTATTAAGTTTCGTTGCAAAATTAACGATCAAAAGTTATTAAAACCATTCGTAGTTGTATCAGAGCAGTGATTTACCTCGTCTTTTTGTGGTGTTTGGCCAAATCTGAAGCAGGACAAGTTTTGTCCGATATCGGGAATGTTTATCGAAGAACTGCCGCTAGGACAGGTATTTATCTACCCTAATTAAATTATTGTACATTAAATAAGTTTTTCTAAATGTATTCAATGCGTAGTTTTGTTGATATACAGATTTAAGTAGCTATTTGTCTTGTTTACAGAAATTGATATTTAAGGTTATGTTTTGTAGTTTAACGAGCCTCGTATACCAATATTTGATACTTGAAGATAAAGAATAGGGAATTAATAATAAAGTAGGTACCGTATCCTTTTGTTTTAGGCAAATCTGTCAACACAGTAAGAAAAATGTTTAAGGAAGGTAAAAAATAAGATATTTTTAAACACCGGGAAAACTTCAAAGGTCGCTTGAAGAAAGTTACCACCTTTTCATTGTGACGTGAATCTAATTGAATTAATATGGGGCATTGCAAAACATTAAATTGCTTCAATCGATGTTGGATCCATTCATATAAAGGTATGTGCCTAGTTTATACATATTTAAGTTTGCTATGTTAGAACCATTGTTTATGATTATTTTTTGTTTTTAAAGGTGGCTGCTGAACAAGCATTTGCAAACATTACTAAGATTGGAAAAAATCATGCAAGGATATTTTAATGAAAATAGAAAAATAATATCATGACAGTAATAAATCTCACAGATGACAGTTGCAGTGATTTATCAGAATTAGAAAATACTAGTGATTCAGAAGTTGCAGGAAGCTCTAGCCAACATTTGAGCTTTTCCGGGATCCGAATACTTGATGGTAGTGTGTTCAATTCGTCTGATTAAATTTTTGGTATTAAAAAAAAACTAAAAAAAACGTGCTCTTTCATTGTCTTATCCCTGTAAACAAACTATTGTCGTTAATTCCTAACAATCTTACGGTCAGACTGCTCTCGAGGGCATGATTATTATCTGTCTGTGTATACCTAATGCATCACTTTCGTGCAAGTCTTCAGTGCCCACTATAACATACATAGGTATATTAACTCACGCCTCTTTCCCACGCTGGTAGGCAGAAACTAGAGATCGCATACGAAGCAAAAGAAGTATGTAAGAATCGTAGCATATGCATATGCATTCTTACATACTTCTTATGCTTCGTATACATTTTTACATGTTGTTATAACAACATGTAAAAATGTGTACATTTGCCCACTATTAATAGTGTTAATACTGGACATTGAAGCCTTCCATGGTGTTTGCGTAGCATCCGACAGACAGAACCACCCACTTAGCTTTGGGAAAAATAACAAGTATCAAACCTGTTAAGTCGTACTATTCAGGGTGGCCACATGCGCGATACTAGCGACCTCATTTATTCCACACTCTTTTTTGCCAAGCTGTACGAGCGTTTAATTCGTTAATTTAATTAATTTTGTCAATAAATTACAACCATTTGTAACCAAAAAAAATATTAAGTACCTAATTTACTTTAATAGTAATAATGGCTGTTTTTGTGCCTTCGACTTAAAATAAAAAAAAATGCTGATGCAAGCGCATCGCTAATTTGTGAACAAGTAAAAATGATATCGCGCGCTTTTTCTTTTCGCTGCATTGTTTCTATTTGAAAACTTCAGTCCGAGTTTTATTTACTTCCTCGTAAATATGTTATAAAACACCGAATGACATACGTGCGCTTTGATAATTACAGCCTCTGATTTCTTGCAGCAATATTGCCTCGGCTGTAATTATCAACTTACCGCACTTATATCATAATGTATCTACTACTACTGTACTACTACTACTGTATTTGTTATTACGAATTTATTCTATTGTTATTTTTTGTAATGACTGTAAGCTATGTTCTGCAATTCTAAAAGTAACTACAGTAACCAACTTACATGAACATTTTTTACTGGTATTGCTTCAGGCTTTATTCTTTTGATTTTGTTCACAATACTGATTGCATCATCATCAAAATGCATGGAACAATGTTTGGATGTACTGTTAGGCTGCCAATTCTGTCGGCCAGTAGCATTAAACCAAACTTTTTTTATATTGTTTTCTTTAGGAAACCTTAAATCATTTTTTGTTTGTTTAAACCAAAGGCATTCTTATATAATAGTCTTGTTATACTTGCCAATTAAGTAATAATTATTATTCTGGTTTGTATTAGCACTCATCACTCACAATACATAAATAAAATAGTTCGACATCAATTATTATTATTTTAGTGAGAGCACACAAATCGGCATCGAGATACTTAGGTAGGTATACTGAATTCTGATACCGTGTTTCATAAGATTTTGATACCAAATTAAGGTAATTGTGTGTGTTTAGCGACCATCGATTTATTTGACCTACCTTTTGAACATTACGCCTGTTTTTGGGAAAATATGTGAAACGTGTAGCAACACTGTAAGTAAGTATTCCTAGGTTATGTGGTTTATGAAATTAAGTTTACTTTAAGAAATCTTCCATATTTTGGTCTGAAACCTATGACAATAAAAGCGCACAAATGTATAAATTTAATAATCATACAATAATACAAACAGTATTGAATACTTACGAATGAAAAGAGATTTTGTTATTGGCCTTTTCTGAGCGGCTTTTACAGCTTATTATACTGCATCCTCCCATCGTAGCGCATTCACCATACACTAAACACTTATCTAATGGAGTCTATTTCTCATTAAATGACTTAAACTATTACAAAAATTGCAAAAACCATCCGAAAACTTAAATTAAATCGAGCATAATAATATACGTGACAGTGACAGCACTTTGTTTGGCTTACTTTCAAAAGTTAGCCATGCAAAAATCCGGCACGCCGTAAGGGACAGAAGATACGATGCTTTGTCTCAATTTTCCTACGAACTTTGTATTATTGCGTCTCACTTCCACACTTGACACTGTAAATTGGGCTACGTCTAGAGGTATATAGTCTAAGTGTTCGGGCCTTGTCGGATGTCGCTAATGTCGGCGTTTCGTCGGTATCACTCGTCGTAAGTTCGTAACTCGCCAAACCACAGAGTGATGAGTAGTATAGAGTATAGAGACAAGTCAAAGAGCCATTGAGCTAAATGAACTACTGAGCTATTCCGTGAACGACTGAGCTACTGAGAGCTAGATTAAAATTAAAGAGCTAGTTCAATTTTATCTCTCATTCGCGAGCTACCCATCTCTACCACATACACCTCAGCTGGCTTGCAATTGCTTGACCAATGAAACAGCCATGACTATAGGTACCTACTCCTATTACTATTCAGGGTATGTTGATATATATTATGATAAAAATGTATTTACTGGCCTTAAACAGTTTTAAGAAATAGTCAAGTTATTAATATGGTTACGCGGCCCTAACTGCTAAGCTGGAGAATGTGGTTTGGATTCCCACCCAAAACAATTATTTTTGTGATGAGCACGATTATTTGTTCTGTTTGGGTGTAATTTTATTTACCTATCTAATATGTATGATTAATAAGGTAAAGTCTACTTAAAACTATCGGAAGGCTTATCGCTTTTATCGATAAGGACGCCCATTGTAATACCCTCCTAGATCTTTAAGATGTTATTAATTTGTTAAATAAACAGTACGCTGTACAATAAAGTATAGGGGTTCTATTTCTTTCCCATTATAAAATCTAGGTAAATATGTACGTTAACCAGTACAAGTGAGATAAACTTATTAGCCATGCAAACGAGAAAGCATCTCATTTGTTTACCCGGCGTGTTCATTCCGGCATCATTACCAGATGGGGCACTTTTTATCATTAACTCATTAACATATTCATTCGTTGATCGTTATCAGTGACTAATTGATAAGGTACGTACTGTATGAACAAGTTCTTGAACGTATTCTTGGTGAGAAATGCTTGAAAATGTTAACAGGTATTGACAGATCTCAATTTTTATACTACTAATTATTTTAAATGAATGAACAAAAAAATAATAAAATAAAATAATTAGAAAATCACGCATCTTGAAAGTCTGGTTCGGTGTAGCTTATTTTCTACTTTACTTTGGCTGTAAATTCATAAGTAAAACCTATTCTAAGTATCTCAAAAAAAAGACAAGGAGAGGTAGAATTTTCTTTCATTTATTTTTTTAAGTAGTATGTGTTTGTTTGGTTTTTTTTTTTTTTTTTTTTTAATATTACAAACTAGTGCTTGACTGCAATCCCACCTGATGGTAAGCAATCAGTGATGGTGAAGCGCACTAGTTTGTTAAGAGCCTATTCACTCTAGCCTTGAAGACACCTAAATTATAATCGGACGGGAAGACCGCAGCAGGCAAGGAAAAAATTTAAACAAAGCCACAACTTATATAGCTTAGGACATCTTTAACTGGAATACAAGCACGTACAACACTAATACATGCATCGCGATCGCTATCCCCAAGCCATGCGCGCAATCATCCGGATTGCATAGAAAACAAAAGCAAAACACGGCAAAAACATTGCCAAGAATAAGTAGAAAGATATGCAGTGTGTATACAATAATAGCTTCAATGTAAGTAGGTATGCTCCGGTTGACGTTGATCAATAGGTTTCCATAAATGTAGATAGAACCCAACACATTATTAATACATTTATGGCACACAAAAAAAAGGATTTAAACCATTTAAATATTTGTATGTACTACATCCTGAAGTTATACCTTGTAAGTACCTACCAATATTTTTTTCCCAATTTTGTTATCTGTGGGAGAAATAACCCCATAATTGATAACATTTGACACATTTCCAGGAAAATCTGTGGGTATTTTATGTTAATTTTGGAGTGTAATGTGTTTTAGTGCATCGGCATAAAAATAATTGAACAAAGGCACGCAAGTATCGCAAAATTCCTACGTCATATTCATGTAGAAGTAATGATATACAAAAATCTTGCTTTACTACATGAAGTTACTACACAAAATAAAACAATAATATGCAAACAACAATAAACAAATTAAAATAATAATAAAGAACTTTTAACTTGAAACTCAGTTTGTAGTTCCATTGCTTTTGTTCCGGCCGGAACCCCAGGCCCCAGACGTGAAGAAAACTATCGGGCGGCCATTTTACATTTTCCCGCGCATGCGTCCTCGTTTTCGCTGTGGCGGCCGGCGTAGCGCTCTTGCTTGAACCCGCGTAGGTGATTTAGTTGTTTGTTGTAAGTAAGTATTTGAAAAGATTTATTTTGTATTGAATTTATCAACGAATTATTAATTCATGATGGAAATGTGGATTAGATAAAATCAATGATGTTTTAATAATAAAAATCAATACCAAAATGCTAAACACCTGAGTAGGTACCTAACGTAAATAATTGATTTACCCTGTGCGAATCTTTTCATTAAGTACATAATCTTTCCGCACCACGGAAAATGGGATAGGAATAATACTTTTCCTAGCTACATAAGTAAATCAAGCAAGGGAATTTATGCTTTAATCTAGTGGTAGTCTAATGTGTTGTTAACACTATGCAAGGGATTAAATAAGGCGTGAACCGTCCGATACCGAAGAAAAATTCCACCGGCATCGGCAGCGACTTTCGTTCTACGATACCGATTATTTGGGAGGTACGCATGTGGACGTCACGTGTTGCGCATTCAAATAAAATGCGTGCGTGTGTTGGTGTGCGTATATTTCGGGTGACCTTCTAACGGCTATGCGTGCCTGGTACTCCGATGGAAGAGTGTTAGTTTTTTTGTACGTATTTCTTTTTGGAATCGGTTGAAATATGGTATGATCAAAGAGATTTAAAAGACTATAGAGCGGGCATGTCAAGGAAATGTCATAGAAAAACTTTGATCCCATGTCTCAGTAACACCATCTAGAATAATATATGAATATTGGAGTGGCAGCGGAGCCTACTTACTAAAAAAACTCATAGACTTGTATCCAGCAGGACACACTTTTTCCGACGAAAATTTTGTTCGTGATGTCCGGTCTATAGGTATAGGTATTGAATGTCTTTGGTATGATAGACAGTTTGCATTTGAATGAAAATCGGCTTTAGTATTTTAGTGAATCTAAATAAAGTTAAACTCAATAAAATACCAGTGTCTTCTCTGTTCTCCGTAGTATAGAGATTTTAACACACAAAAAAAGACATTTGAAAGTTTGAGGGGTATTTTCGCCAACGAAGGATCGGATGACATAATTAGATTTAATGATTCAATGTCACAGGAAGTCGTTTTTTTTTTGCTATGAAGACTCATCTTCTACGAAGGTTAGTGATGACACAATCATGAATAGAAGAAGCCATAAAATAATCGTTACTACTTATTAGTAGCCTATAGCAATACCGTTTCCCTAAATTCTTCCCTATCATTAAGTTTCTGTGCACGTAAATTGTGACTAATATCGTTTCCATAAGGATCTTGATTATCTAATTTAAATAAAATTACATCACACCTTTGTTCCCTGAATACCGTGAGAAGTGTCAAATGGTGTATACTTAACTTCACTTTTCATACTGAAATGACTTATTTTAATAAATAAATAATATTCCACATTTTTTCACACAACGCCATTTAGTCCCAACCTAAGCTTAAGCAGCTTGAGAGATTGTGTTATGGGTACTAAACAGCTGATAAACATACTTATATATTTCTAAATACATACATATTATAGATAAATTACACCCTGACACCATACTGACACAGATCAAATTATCGTGCACAACACACAAACATTTGTCCTGGGTGGGAATTGAACCCACGACCTCCGACATAGCAGTCAGAGTCACTAACTACTAGACTAACAGGCCAGTCATTTTACTTACAGCAACCGTACATCTCAGTAAGAATGATACAGATCATACAGAAGGTTGTTTCTTTTTACTCTACAGCCATAGGTTATCTAACGCTTTAAAATGTAGTTAATTTACTGTTCAGTACCTACGGAACTTCGAGAAAATAATAAGAGAATACTTTTATTTTTGATACATGACATCTCGCACTTCAGCTTATGAAGACGCTGGTTGCTTAACTGGGCAAAGACAAAGAGAAGGCTTTAAAAATAGCTTTTAAAGGAAAACTGGTAGGTACTTTACGTGTGTATCTAATTACTATACGGAGTGGAGTGGATATAGAACCACGAACCATTAGATCGGTACACGATTTTAGAACTCCTACGTTGATTCTTTGTTGGCTTTTTCCTAGTTAACGTTGAATATACGGTTTTTTGGTGTTCATTTTAATTAAGGCTAATTAATGACAGCCTCACGGGTCGACCGAAGGTTAAGCTACGCTTGGCCAGGTTGTTCCGTGGATAGATGACCATCTATTACATATCAGGACTCCGCCGTGCCTCGGGAAGTACGTAAAGCAATTTTTCCCGGTTGTCATTTGTAGATCTATGACAGTCGTTACAGGTAGTCAGAAGCCCGAAAATCTGATAACCAGTTTAGCCAAGGGTTATCATGTTACCCAGTAACTGGGTTGCGGAGGTCCGAAGGCAGTCGCTCCATGTAAAACACTGATACTCAGCTGCATCCGGTTAAACTGGGAGGTGACCCCAAACTAGTTAGGAAAAGGCTAGGCAGATGCTGATCAGATGCATCTGGTTAGACTAAAAAACCACCCCTTCGCAGTTTGGAGGCATGAGGAACAGGGTGTAAAGTTCCTCATCCACCATTGAAAAGGGAGGATCCTCCGACCAGACGGGTGTTGTCTGGTGGGCTAACTACTGCTCGACGGTTGTAGTCGGGAACCTGTAAACGTTCAAATTGCGCGGATAACTCTGATACCGCGATGTAGGATATCGCTCATTAGTTCGTATGTCATGTGGCGAGATAGATATCGCTACAGTAGTGTTGAGAAAGGGCTTGGCAGTTGACACCTTTAACTTGAGGCCACAGCCTACAAAATAACGCCGAAAACCAGCGAACATAGGTATCTACGTATTCCATGATAACAACCACGTGAATATTGAGATGAATAAACCTAGAAACTGCGTCTTATGAGTATTCAGTTAAATAAACCTGGCAACTGAAACACGTGATACTTTATCACTTTGACGAGGATACTGAGTTCAAAAACGTGAACCAGTGTACTATGTAGGTTCAAATCACGTTTTCGCGACAAACGCTATTGCGAAAAACGTTTTCAGTTGCACACTACTGAGATCGAAAACTCAATCGCCCCCTATTGATCAACGCTGTCCAAAGGCTATGCTTAATCAACAAAAAATATACGGTAAATCCGGAAGTCATACGCGGTGTAATTTGTTTTCGATGGACATCCACCGTTCTGCTTGACTCTGGATTATGTTACGAACAACGGTGGAGCGAAAAACCGAGTGACGTTGGAATAAATACCACGATACAAGCATAATTTCTGTTTACCATCCTTCATACTTCTAAACTAATAATTTTAAGAAAACACTTCTACAATGGTACCTTACAAAACTAAAATTGCTAAATAATTAGACCTTTTGGGGGCAAAGATATTAATAATAATACCAGACTATAACACTCCCACTGAAATGAAATGAAATGAAATTATTTATTATATGCCAGTGGGATATGGAAATCACTTTTACACGTCATCAATTTCCTATAAAGTTGGTGAAGTTGGCATTTCCTAACTGACTACTTCTCAGAAGAAAAACCGAAACAAACTCAGGGATCATCGTCAGGTTTTAAGTCCAGATATTAAAAAATATTATCAAAATTGTCGTGTAACAAATAATGCAGAACAGAACAGTGTCCGGTTTAGCCTTTTGAGTAAAGTGCCAGAAACAATTTGGGTAAGCAACATGCAGGTATGCGCCTGCCCCATCGTGATCTCAACTTTATACTGTAGAGCAAGGGCCTCTTCTTATACAGAGAAGGCACGAGTATTAATGACCACGCTTGCTCTAAAAGGGTCGGCTTTAATAAGACAAAAGAAGTCGGTTAATTAACAAAACGTAATACCTAGTTTCCTTTTCTTTTATTCTTTTCTTTCTTTGAGTAAGTAAATTGAAACATTTTCCGCGCAAATATGAGTCACGAGTTCACGACCCACATTTTAGACCCTATCCAGCGGGATAGGGTCTAAAATGTAGGTCGTGAATTAGGTAGGGTGTGAATTCGTCATGTATTGATATCTAGCGAGTTATGGTGCTCAATACCTGTCAAATTAATACTAAAGATTGATGTAAACTGCAAAACCGATTATCACCGAGCAAATTATACTAATCGACGTCACTAAGAAGGAAAATCGTATAACATTACACATAATGACTAATATAACGTAACGTTACATAAGGATAAAGATATTTAATATACGAATACGTGTATTAATTCGATGATGATTCTGTAAGTGTCGTGATGATAAATAATTTAACAGGAAGGAAACCGGAATACGGATAGCGTTCGATTTAGTTCTAAGCATTAATTCGTTCGTTTTCTTCGAACAACATGAGTTTGTCTAACGGTTTTTAATTTCGGAGGCGGTTTAGTTGACAGGATGGGCCTGAGTGTGTATTCTAAGGGCATCATCAAAATCCACAGCCTGACTTCACCTACTGCTGCTATACTGATGCCAAGCTCGTCGTCACTCCTACAATGGCAACAATGTCGTCTGCCCATCTCACCGCTGGACCATACCGACCAGCAATTATCTTGCGATTTCATGAACGACTGTCGGTCATGGCCGCGCCTAGCTAAGTGTCCGGCTTGTCCGTTGTGGATAGTCCTAAGAATTCAGACTCAGACGCACCGATCTGACGATAGATTTCAACGCAGGTGGGTCCAGAATGTAGAGAATTCATGGTGTCCGGGTTGCGTTGGGACATTAGGAAAAGTGATCTAGTGTCCTTGGGCGCTTCTGATTGAAGAATTGGAGAGATTTTAACCATCAAGACAGATGGATGGCAGAGTTGTATTGCTTTCAAGTATGGGTAAATGAAGCTATTTTCCTTTCATACAATCTGAAGCCTCAATCATATAGCTCTAATTACTTCTAATACTTCAAATACGCCGTTGGCGCTCGCACAAATTGTTTTACATCTTTACGTTTTTCTAAAATCCATTCCCTGCTTTTCGACAACAGACAATTTCCACAATACAACATTGCGTGCTCACTACGCATTGGTGAATGACCGTCTAATCGACCTACATTCTACAAGTACCAACAGATAATTTGACAGTTTATCGTTTCACCGTTTCACTCTTTTTTTAAATAGCGAATGTAAACAAACGCTCACTGAGCTTTCTACTACGCGACTACAATGACGCACACACACGCGGCCAGTATGCACACACGCACACATTCAAATACTCGAAATTCAACCTTTCTCTAGTTCATTTTACCCTGGTACTGCCGGTGGCGATATTTTTTTTCACCACGATACCAAATGCCAAATTGGGCGGTCGTTGTTCCACTTTCGGAGTTCATTGTCGGATACCGTTTGCCGACCTACCTTCACATTTTGCTGGTATTTATTTTGGATGGACAGTTAGGTTTTATGCGGCATTAAAATGCTGTGCAAGATGAGATCGCCGTTACGATAAAGGCGCCGTTTATTGATCGGTGGCGACGTGACGTGCGCCCGCGACTCTGTTACGTGGTACACGTTCATTCATAAACGTAATATTTCCCAATGACCGAAAAAATCGCTGTATGGCGCTTTTTCAACGAATATTGCTGCAGCGCGTAGTAACAACCAATAAATTTTGTTCAACTCGCATTATCCAAATATTTAGTAAAATATACCAAATTTTTCCAGGTTTAAAAATAGTCAATTTAATCAATATAATTCGTTAACGCGAAGCGCGATTCCACACGTCACGTCGGTCTCAAATTCAAAATGTCTAACACTGAAAGAACATTTATTCAAATTCATGTAATTCACCGCGATTTTTTCATGTCCCAAAAATAGGTTTCAACCAGCTAAATGTTTTGATAAAAATAATAAATCTACATGGAATCGTAATGAGGACCGTTTACTTGGTAAAGTCTCGGCATAGAGAATCACAAATGACACACAGATTTGCACATCTCCAAACCATAGAGAACAATTTAATAAACGTCACTCTCTGACACTTCAACGGCACAAAAAATATGGAAAATTTCTTGAACCAAAACATAAAGTACTACTCGATACAATCGTACTACAGATTTTATGCTGACAATTTGTAGTGCACACACTTATTATATGGCATTGGTCGCGATACAATGCCAACTATTCTCGGTCGGTGTGTATTTAGGCAAATTGGGTGAAAGGTAAACGAACCTCGCAGTCATTTCACCGGGCGTTGACTCATCGCGGTGCGATTACAGTGCTATCATTGCTGGCCGAATTTGCGCTCGACATTCAACGTTCGAAATTAGCTTCCACATTTAATTTTAATAAATAATGCACCACTATAAAGGTATTAGTTTAATTAGGTATCTACGGATTAACTGAGTCCCATATTTGCACCCGCTTCATTGAGAATTCAAGAATGGTGTTAGCAAAAGCAAAAAAAAAACAATTTGGACTTGTAGTTTCAGAGATTCAAACAAAAATACCACGATTGTTATGTGCTCCCCAAAGGAGTTCAAAAGATTTTTGATAAAGAATTTTAACTGATTTTTTTTTATAACCAGACTATAAATAAATGGCTATCTATATTGAAAAATAAGCCTATAAACTACCTAATAAATGCACTTAAAAGCTGCCGCACAAAAAAATATAATTTAAGTACTTTGATTTGATTAATTAATTATTTTACGTCATAAGATTTTATTCTTATGGGCATTATTTTATATTCACGTTACGTTTGATCTGTCGTCATGGCTTGCGTCAGAAGTTTTTCTTACAAACGTGTGTTTTTGCTTTCCTTCCTTTTCATAGCCAGCTCTTTATTGTAAATCAATTACAAAGACAGCAGACATGAGACTTCATAAACACGAAATTGATTGTAGCAAAAACTAATGTATGTCACTACAAAAGTAGGTACCAAATGGTGAAAACAGATCGTAGGCCTCGTTTAAAAAATAATCACAGCTTTCCAAAGCAAAAGTATACAAAACAAAGGAAAACAACAAATAGGAAAAGAAAATTTCTGAAGTAAAGAAAGAAATGATTTAGCCTTCTTACGTTAAAACTTATCTATGGGCATTACAAAAAAAACTAAATTTAAATTTCGAAGCATTTTTTCGGCCACTGCCTCTCGTCTGATTTGCCAGTGTATCGCGACCTCAGTTCGCGATTGGACAAGTGTGAGACTACTTTCATCGGAACTTCGGAACTCGTAGAAAGTTAGGGAATCGACTATTTGACGCGGCGAAAGCTTCGGGCTTTGTCTCGACGTACAGATTATTATAAGCCAGTGCATTTGATTTTGTATTTTTAATAGGCACTATTAGAAGTAGCAAAGATTTGGTCGATAGGTAACAATTATCAGTCTGTTTGACAGTAAGAATTGCAGCACTTGGATCTATGTAAAATCATGACAGCTGTCAAATGCTTTGCACTATAACTTCTTTTATTCCATTTACTATGCCAAAATGTAAAACAAACCGACTTACGAGTGCAATACGCACTGTGTTCTTAGAAAAAGTACTGGTAAATCCAAGTAGGTAGTACCTACTAAACAGCCCAAGCTACGGTTCTTCCTAGGAGTCCGGATGTTTTATACTTTTCGACATTTATTTATTACTTACTTCTTATAATTAACTGATTTATATTTTAATTGTAAAAAATTGTATTGCACGTGATACTTTTATTCTGAAATGATTTTGTACCTTATTTAATATTTTACACAATGTTTATTGATTGAATAAATAAATTAAATGTTAAAGGTAGATGACAGTAACATCTTGTAAAAGTGAGAAGTAATATTTAACTGCATCTGGTAAAGGAAAAGGCTGAAGACGTCACGGATTGAAGGAAAATCCGGAAAAGTGGGCGGATCTGAACATACTAATATACATATTTACTATTTGTAACTTCGCTTGCAAAAAGGTATTATGAGGCAGAACGATAATCTAGTAGGTACAGAAATAATATGATAATGAATTGTATTTTATTTTATTGTATGTAATTCTGACATTTATGACTCAGCAAGCCGAGCAATATTTTATGTGTCTGTATTTTTATTTTTATTTTTGATTTTATTGTTGTTTTATAAGGGTCACAGGCCTGAAATAAATGAATTATTATTATTATTATTATTTTGAAGGTTTTGGAAGTATAAAAATATTATATATAATACATTCCTGCTTAACTTTAAAGACAACAGACTATGCTGTATGTTCATTACAATGTATGCAGTAAATAAAATATAGGAATGAACTTACTTTTAAAAAGAGAAAAAAAAGAATTCTCTATTTGAAAACAGTTCGAATTGACGTTGCATTCAATCCGCGCGTTCGCGACAGTCCCACGATTTGTATCGTGGATTGTAGAAAGAAAATGATTGAGTCCTTGTAGAATTGTAAGAAACACAATTTTAAAACCGAAGGTTTAAATCGAAATTAGTTTCAAATCTGACAGTTTTTAAATCAAAATTCATGTCAGAACATCTAAACCAGGCACTCCTCTGCATTGACACTCAAAAATTAATATTGCCAAAATATTTGCTGTGTGTTATGTAGTGGTGTGCATTGTTTGTGTGCCAAGAAAGACCTTAGTGTGTGTGCAAATCTGGGTCGAGAGACTGGTCAACGACCAGATTGGCGACCACCGGTGGTTGTCAGTTACTGGTAGGAAGTCTAGAAAGATCCATTTGAACTTCAACGAACTCTCTTTGTATGGACTTGGAACTGAGTGGTGACCTGGATTTTAAATGATGATGTTGTGCCGTGTGCGGTATCACGCCATATAGTCATGATGATGAATGATTCTAGTGACAGTTGGTTATTTACCAGTGTAAACAAAAATATAACCAACCTGGGGTTTAGATTGGAATGGATATAAACAATGAGCTATTTTTCTGACCGATCACTCTGCAATTTGTCATGTGTCGGAGGCGTGTCCTGCCTGTGACACTTTCATCTTTTACTGGGCGACTGGTAATCTGTTCCCTAAGTTTGGAACATTGAGTTTCTTCAGTATAATAGCCTGATGAGAAACAAATCACACACGATTTTTGCTCTTATTTACTATTATTTTACAAACAAGGAAAATATAGGTCAGGTGTATGTAAAATACGGCTCAATGAGTTACAAAACAATAACAATGGTTTTACAAACCAAAAACGTCACGACTGACGTGAGATGACCGTGTTTACAAAACACAATTTATTGTTTTATCCTCTATTTCCCATCACTTTAAGTAGGTATTTTTCCTCATAGGTGTAAAAAGGTTGAATTCCTTCCATATGCCTCAAAAATATCCCAATCTCGTTTATTTTTTCTTTTTACTGTTTAACTAGAATGAAAAAAAACGCGGTGGCTGGATCTCAATAACAAAAAATAAATAAATGATTTCACTGTCTTGTTGGTCTAGAGGTCTACTGCTGAGCATGAGGTCCCGGGTTCGATCCTCGGGTCAGGCAAAGTGGTATTGAGTTTTTATATCTGGAATTTCATAGTAGCAGCCCGAAGTCTGGATTAGTGCCTGATATGTGGGTGTTAACAGGTAAACCTCTGCCTTCGGGGATTACAGGCGTGATGTTGTGTTATGTAGTATTAAATAAATGATTATAATATAGTATACCCTTTTGCCATCAACCGGGCAAACATTCCAAAAACTGACTATACAGGGTTATTTGTAAAACACCAACAACCTCGCAGGAGTAGATTACTAACATCATAAACAACAACATTTGTTCTACGACTTTTTCGAAAACAGACAAAAAAAAATCAACTCTCCATACATCCGAACAGTTGATCGAGTTTTGTATGGAGAGTTCATTTTTTTTACTCCTGCGAGGTTGTTGGTGTTTTACAAATAACCCTGTATAATTACTCACTATATAAATATTGATAAATTCCAGCTGAAAACCCCAATTACACTGCACGACCCAAGAATCCCACGGTCATGTTCAGCACTTCAGCAGTAATAATTTTGAAGACTAGATTAACAAAGCAGCATTTAATTTTAAATTAACAAATTATAAATGTTTTGATAGACAAAAAAAATGAATTGAAAGTTTTGAATTGAGAATTGTTATTCTCAATTCAAAACTTTCTAGTAAGTAATGAAATTCTACAAGAATTTGAAAAAGGAAATCCGTATCGAGATAAGATAATTTAATGATATTTCATGTAAAAGTGGACGGTAGGCACTGGCTGGCTATAAAATGCAGGCGCGGCTTTGACATCGTAAATGTTCGGCGGGAAAGCCCGACTATGGTTTTGGTGATTAGCTGTAAACACAGGATAATGTTGGTTTTGAAAATAGATCTCTTTTAAAACGTTGTAAAAACATATTTTTAACCGACTTCAAAAAAAGGAGGAGGTTCTCAATTCGGTTGTATTTTTTTTTTTTTTTTTTTTTTTTTTTTTTTTTTTTTTTTTTAGGGTTTGTTACCTCAGTACTCCGTCATTTATGGACCGATTTTCAAAATTCTTTTTTTGTTTGTGCGGGTATTCTAACAGATTGGTCCCATTTGTATCAAAACTCATATCTGATGAGGGATCTTCGAGGAATTGAGGGAACTCCTCAAAAAATATAGGCACACATGCACCGATTTCAACATTTTTAGTAACAAATCAAGCATTTTCAATTAGAAAGTATCATTTGGTGAAGAAAAACTGATGAAAAAGACAGGCAACGGAACTCTTCAACGCATAACAGCAAATTATTCGCGATTGCTATAGTCAGATGTCTATGCTGAGCTTTTGTATTCCCACAACATAACATTACGCCATTCTATTTTAAAAGGGGCTGGCAGAGATGTACAGATTAATGTTTAGAGATAGAACTTCTTTAGCAATTGTTATCCAATTTCAATGATTCTTTCAAGTTTTGAAAGACTTTCTTTACATACAAAGAAACTAAAAATTACAAAATAAAAACTTTTTTTAAAAAAAAAACAACCGACTTCTTAAAAAAAAACTAACAGGTGAAAAATAACTCCAGTTTCGGAAGTCGGTGGCCAATACCGAACAAAACAAAACCACCAAAGCCACAGACTTCCGAAACTGGAGTTATTTTTCACCTGTTAGTTTTTTTTTAAGAAGTCGGTTGTTTTTTTTTAAAAAAAGTTTTAGAAGACTAAGTACACTAAAAAAGTAAATGGAATTAGAAGTAATTCAATCTATCCTTTTTCAATGTTGTTTTAAAAAAATAGGGCTTTTATAATCTTGTCTTATGATTTGGATTTCATGTTATTTAACATTAATTTTATTTTCACGGCAATACACTAATATCTAGTCTAACCCTGTATCCCCCATCTAGAGGTTTTGAGCAAAATTATGTAAAATTCGAAGGTCAAAATAACTTTGAGTGGTAATTATTTCGCGATAATAGTTTTAACAAATATCAATATCTACTTACTTAAGCTATTTATTCTATTCTACATTATAAACATGGTGAGAGGTCATGCAGTTTTTGATATAAGAAGGGTAAATAATAATATGTAGGTGAAATAAAAATCTGTACAAATACAGAATAACTTTTAATGCAGTGCGCAAATTTTCACAGGATGAAATTTTCACTCACGCGTATGAACAACTTTGACTATGGGACTAACTCCGATATAAAAAAAATATATTTTATTTTTGGAAAGTTAAATACTCTCGACAAATGTATGTAACAGCTGATTTTTTTCGTATATTTAGATTTCATTCGTATTTATATACCATTATTATAATTAATCATTACGATAATTTTAAGGGCTAACATTAATTCACATAAATTGTCAAAATTTGGTTGTACTATTAGGTCCACGTGTCCACCTCTGGGAAAACAGACGTAACATGTTGTCTTATGTTAATTACCAAACAACAAAAAAATAAAATCATGACTAAGTGCAGAATTTATGATAAAAACAAGGATGTTTATATTATGAAGCGTATGTTATGAAACTACAGTTTTTATACGTCATACTAGCCATTTATTGACTCATTGCCAAAGGGTTTCCCGGCAAGCAGTTCAGCCGGTCGATTCAGTAAAAGTCACGCCGTGAAAACTTGAGTGAAGTGAACTGTCAATGCATTGCATTAGTATGGAATGACAGCTCAATTCGCCCTCACTACGCCTACATTTTCACGCGGTGATTTGACCAGAATCGCACTGCAGATGAATGATTCTGGAGAGGTGTACGAGAGATATTAACACATACTCGTAATTATGTACATAAATAAAATCATTCCTTTTTCCCAATGGGTGTAGGCAGAAACTACAGAGCGCCATCTGCTACGATTCTTACATACTATCTTTACTTTCTACGCGCATACATGTAGCTATACACTCTCGTTCACCAATAAGGTCAGAGTATGTGCTGTTTCTAGAGCGTCCCCTTCTGGCGTTTCTACTTACATCTGCCCTATAGTTTTATTTTGTAAGTCGCCTTTCTCTCATCCTTTTAACGTGACAAACCATCTAAGTGTACTATTTTAGTAGTCTTTATCGAAAATCATTTAGTCTAGGTCAAAGAGATTTAAAATACTATAGAGCGGGCATGTCAAGGAAATGTCATAGAAAAACTTTGATCCCATGTCTCAGTAACGCCATCTAGAATAATATATGAATATTGGAGCGGCAGCGGAGCGTACTACAAAAAACTCATAGACTTGTATCCAGCAGGACACACTTTTTCGGACGAAAATTTTGTTCGTGATGTCCGGTCTATAGGTATTGAATGTCTTTGGTCTAGGTTGAAAAAGGCGGAAATACCGGTTGATTATGTCTTTGAAAAATTTTTGTCAGATTACAACATCACAACACAACTTTTTTCCTCGAAGGGTTCAGCAGAGGTTTATACTACACCCAAATTCCGCTTGTTATGTTTAAGTACCATGTTGTCCCAAAAAGTATAGGCTTCAAATGAAATGAAATGACATTTATTGCCATAAATGGATCTTTCTGGATATTTTTACAAGTCACTATGTTTTAAACTACTCAAATAGCACCGTCATTTTTAAATTGACTGATCCCTGAAAATAAATACTGAAAGAAACTCAGGGGTCATCTTCAAAGACCAAACATAAGGGTATTAATACATTATACGATTCTAACGATGCAGGACAGTCTGGAAAGTTGACCCAACAGACAGTATGCATGCATGAGTTATTTATTTTAGGGAGTATAGTGACCCCTTTGATCTGGTGGACAAAAGTGTAATCCACAATTAAAGTAGGAACTTAAAGCCGTCTGTCAATATCAAAGAGATTTAAGTCTATAGAGCGGGCATGTCAAGGAAATGTCATAGAAAAACTTTGATCCCATGTCTCATGTACCATCTAGAATAATATATGAATATTGGAGCGGCAGCCGAGCGTACCAAAAAAAACTCATAGACTTGTGTCCGGCAGGACACACTTTTTCGGACGAAAAGAACAATGCCAGATGCCCATAGTAACTTTGGCTCAATATTAATTTGTCATGGACAGTGAACATTCTTACGTTTTTTTGTGTTGTTTAATGTCCAAAGCATTTATGTGATTTTTACTTTTACATAGAACTTCTAAAAAAGAAGTTATTCAGACATTTAAAATTGGAGGTTAGGTATTTTTACAGAGAGTAAGATAAACAACAAATACATTACCTACCTTACAAAATACAACGTAGTTGATTGGAAATTGTCACAAAATGTATGGTACAGATATAAAGCAATAAGTCTATACCGCAAACCAGAGGAATTCGAGAAGGAAACAAACGTACACCAAAAACAACACCGATAGGCGATAACAATACCTACAAGATGTGCCAATGTCAGCTTAAGCGCGCGCGATCTTACAGGGTTGCTATTACAAGATGACGATTAAGTTATCGATCACAGATCGAGAAAATCGATTTCTTGAATTTCGTTTTTTCTTTGCAAAATACTAAATGTATTAAAATGAACTCGATAAACGTATAATTTAAGTAAAAAATAATTAATAAAAGACGATTCGGTGGTAAATAAAAAGAAAAGAGTATTTTTTTATTATTTAGAATTATCGATTACAGTGGCAGGACTTTAATTATTTGAAATTATCGATTACAGTAGCAAGACTGGCAACTTTTTTGCTTAAATCGGGAATTCAAGAACTTGAATATTGAAGTAATTATTGAATTACTTATTGAAATGATTTTCTTTTTGAGAAGTTCCCAAAAAGCACAACTAATATTTTTATAAGTTTGTATTTTATATTTAAATTGTTGAAGGATTTTTTTTTGTGTCCGCGTGAATTTAGTTTTAAAAGTTGTGTAGGCCGAAAGCTGGCATTGTTCTTTGTTTGTGATGTCCGGTCTATCGGTATTGAATGTCTTTGGTCAATATGAAAAGTGTGTCTCTTATTGTAGGCTGAAAAAATCGCCCGTTTCAGCGTTTCCCTTTTATTAGACACCAAATCAAATACAGTTAAAGGTGCAATTGGGTATAATAATTAGATCACAAAAGTCTTGTAAATAAGTAGGAAACAATATTAAGAAAATAAGAAAAGAAGCACGCAAGCCGCCCCGTCGCTAGCCAAACAACAACGAGCCCCTAGCAACGGGGTTGCCAGATCTGTCGCCAACACCTCTCCTAGAACTTCTTACTCATGTTTTGACGATGTGTATCGTCACAATCCCCAACGCCACCTTACATCGTCACCAATGACTCATCCACCATTACCAGTGACTTACGAAAGTAAGATTTTGTTTACGCTAGCATATTGCGAAAGTTGCAGACTACTTACTTACAAAACGCCAGACCTAATGGCTGACTCAGATATTTCCTTGAAACTTTGGTTCAGTGATGCGGAATCATTGTCATGTCTGTTGTAATGTATGTCAGATATAAGACCTTGGTTATTAGGGCTGTTGTCTGTTGGCCTAGAGGATTGACGATGCGTTTTAGAATAGTGTTTAGCTTAGAATGCGTTTGCACGTAGTTTTGTGTGTTGCGGTGATTTTATATGGGAGCTTTATACATTTGCACTACAATTAAAGTTTCTTTTTTATCACAAATCTCATTAGGATATATAGACACCATGATTTTGAACAGCTTAAAGCAAAAAGGACACCGCGAAAAAGCAGAAAATTAGGAAAAACCGACAGTAAATGTAAACGCTAGGGTAACCCAGGATATTGTCTTGATATACCTTGATCTAGGTCAACTAAAGGGGATCATACCTTTTGTGGCACTTTAGAGTACCATATTATTCTCTTTTTTTTCCTGCTCTTATGTATTGTTACCATAGTGTACGAAAAAAATTGACAAGATTAAAATGGACGCGGGTTCGATACGCAAGCTTCCATAGAACCTCTTTGATTCCTTTCTTTTCTTTTAAGATACGTTTAACTTCAAAAACATTGTTCAAATAGTAAATAACGCGATAGTTGTTGGAAAACTGTAAAAATATAGATACTTGCCGAGTATAATAAATTATGCAATCATCTCGTTAGATGCACATTTCAGTGTTGCTACGCCAGTTCATTGACCCGACCATCGCCAATACAACTCGTTAACGTTCTGCATTGTCTATGGACTCCGAAGCAGTGGTCAGCGAAATATCAGCGGACAATGACCTTGTAACGCATGGTATCGGAAATCACACGCATTGATAAGATACGCATATCAAATATTTGGTGCTTATTTTTAATAATATTAAGAATTAAACAACTTTTTATTAAGATGTTTTCGTACTTATACTGTTTTTAATTATATTTCCCTTTAATTATATTTCCCTACAGTTTGCAATTTGTATAAAGTACAACACTTAGTTAACTAAATTATTGTCAGTTTATATATTTCTTAAGTAAACGGTAAACTATAGCAATACATGTGGCTTTATTGTTTAATATTGAGGTGAGTCTTATCCAATCATTATTTGATCAGAATCTTAAATATTAGTCATTATTTTTTCAATCTTTGTTTTAAATAATTCTATAAATAACTTAAAAAATAAAGTAAAGTAAGTAAGTAGCAAGTGAAGTAAAATTCTCGACAAATAACATACAAAAGTATACTTAAGATATTTATTAAATCATTTAGGACTTAAATTATTTATGTGATGCAATTTATATCTTCACTTTTATCCTAAGAGCCATATTCTAAGTGTCTGCTAGCAGTTTGTGAGGTGTATGACTCTTTAGTCACAGGCGGTAGGTTATCAACCTATCACTTCCTATGTAGTATGTACTGATCGATTTGAAACCCAAATGCGACGAATAAGAAAACTCAAATTGGAAAATATAACTGTCATTGATTATTTTTTTTAATTTTAAGCGGTTTAAATTCCATCAGTAAGTTAAAACTTAATCAGTTTAATTTTTCAAAAAAAGAACAACAGTTTACTAACATATTGAGAAAGTTCCATATAATAATAATTATATAAAAGTAACAAGCCGCCCCATAAACGTAGTTCCGCCTTTTTTTTAAGTGCTCTACGTCCTATTCTCAGACCTACTGAAACACACAAAATTTCATAACAATCGTTCAAGCCGTTTCGAAGAAATTTTGTAACAAACACTGTGATACGAGAATTTTATATAATTATTAGATCTTTGTGATGAGGAGCTTGTGGCTAAATTATAACAGCCGCATGGGTCGATCGAAGGTTAAGCTACGCTTGACGAGGTCGGTCCGTGGATGGGTGACCATTTATTACATACCAAGACTCCTCCGTGCCTCGGAAAGCACGTTAAGCCGTTGGTCCCGGCTGTCATTTGTAGATCTTTGACAGTCGTTACTTGTAGTCAGAAGCCCGAAAGTCTGACAACCAGTTTAACCAAGGGGTATCATGTTACCCAGTTACTGGGTTGTGGAGGTCAGACAGGCAGTCGCTCCATGTAAAACACTGGTATTCAGCTGCATCCGGTTAAACTGGAAGCCGACCCCAACATAGTTGGGAAAAGGCTAGGCAGATGATTAGATCTTTGTGATAAAATAAATGGAAAATGGCGCAGTCATTTCAAAATTGACTGTGAATCTATGTGTAGAAATGCCGAAAGAAACTCAGGAATTTTAATTAAAACACAAAATCAATGTTCTCCCGAAAACTCAGGTTCGTAGTTCTCGTAAAACCAAGCTAAAGTATAAAAGTAATATGTAAGGATTGTAGTATTATAGCCCTTCTTTACAAACATACATAAACTCAAGCCTTTTTCCCACGGAGGTAGGCAGAAACTACAGAGTGCCATATGGTACGAATCTTACATACTTCTTTTGCCTCGTTTACATTCATACAATTTGTCATACACACGCGCCGGTTGCGAGTCCTACGCACCTGGCCTTTAGTTCGGATTCTGTAGTTTCTACTTATTAAAAAAAAGCATAATCTGTATGTATCTAAAATCAATCAATGCTTGCTCTAAATTTTTCTACACATTTTCCTTCATCTGGTTAAGACAGGACACTAGATTTGGTTACGATTACAATCCAACATATACATATAAATGATGATGACTAAATAGTGAGGACAGTCACATAGTAATATCACAGTATCACAGTATAAATATTAATACAGTAGGACGACCCCTTTGATCTCTGGAAAAATGCCGACAACGTCTACACGTGTTAGCCCTTAATAATACCTCCCGAACTACGAACATCGTTTTGTTCACAGTTCGGTAGTGGCTTTCCCGCTTCTCGCCCCTCACACCCCGCATGATTGCCCTGTCTAGACGGCTTCGTTGGACGACTGTAGGTTTTTAGACTGTGGTTATATCTAAGTTATTCAATAAGAGCGACACACACATACAAAGAATGTATCAAATGTAAATAAATACATCACCTGACCCACATGTATCATCACTTAGAAATACACTAAGATGAAGTAAACCTCAAACAAGGAAGCGAAAACTTCAAACTCCGGGAGCTTCATTCAGCATTTTTATTCAAGAACTAGTTATTTAAGCTTAGTTGGAAGGGTTAACAACACTAGTGAGCATTCCACATAGCTAGAAAACTTTAAACAAAATGGAAAAGTCGGCGCACATTTAGGTTTTCAATCATCAATTAATCATCTGCCTCGAAGATGCATTGAACGAGCTTACCCAAAAGCAAAGCCTATGAACTCGTGACTTACAGAGATTGGGGTCCAATAAAAAAAAAATTACTTGTAAAAGAGTTTAAAACATTATCTTTATATTTTACTTCATTTATCATATTATAATTATCATTACCATATCAAAAATACTACACTTAATAATTTGCGGATGCGGATGTAGGGGAGTACGGAAGTTGCGAATTCGTGGACGCTGAGTTGTTACGACCAAATCCCTTTAGAAACAAAAATATGCAAAGTCATCTTTAGTAGAACTGAAATACCAATTTTACTTTTGTGCTAGCTAGTCAAACATACAAATTTCAGGTGCCAATGACCTCCGTGTGGGATCGGAAGTAGCATGATTCACGATTTTATTTATTTCCCGAGTGTGTTTCACCATATTTTCATTATGGAATTTGACTTTGTAAATGAAAATGTTTTGAAGATCGTACAATTGATAACGTAGCTACGCATTTCCCAATGGCACTCTAAGGAGGTCATGTTAGACCTTTTCGGCATATTATAGCCGCAGGCATATTATAGTTTAGTAAGATTTATTTATTTATTTCCACGCTTACATCTATCATTACAGGGAATTACCTATTGCGATAGAGTACATTTTTTGTTTACCTATAATAATTCTTAGCCTAATTCTTAAATTAAATCTTAGGTAAGTATAACATATTATAAACAATGCATTCTTTGTGAATTGGCTGAGAGTTATTTAGTTAGTTATTAATACCTACTACATTTTTCAGCACAAGACCGGCACACGATTCTTATAAACCCTATTGCTACTCTTTAAATTCAGAGTCAGCAGTGTGGTAACATAAACATTAAAAACATTAAAAATATTACAATATTAACAATATTTTACTGCCCGAAGTATTCCCGATTGAGCAACTCTTTTTAGAGCACCCATATATTTAGCATCAAAGGTAATGTGATGGTGGTGGTGGTTTGTATTGACTGGTGTATGTATATGGATAGGTGCTCCAAAAAATAGGTTCTCAATCGGGCCCGTAAAACGTGACAAATCTATATTATGTTAATTTTGTTAGAAGTAGTATTGTGTCCCATAAAGTTATTATATTGGCATTTTTTATAAAATAATTATACATAAATACATACATAAACTCACGCCTTTTTCCCATGGGGGTAGGGGGAAACTACAGAGCGCCATATGCTACGATTTTTACATACTTCTTTTGCTTCGTTTACATTCATACATGTTGTCATACACACACGCCGGTTGCGAGTACTACGCACCTGACCTATCTGAAGAACCTCACCAGTAAGGTCTATGTATGTCCTTTTAGGGCGTCCCCTTCCGGCGTTCCCACTTACTTCTGTCTTGTAAATACTTTTCGTTAGTCGCCTTTCATCCATCCTTTCAACGTGACCAAACCATCTAAGCATACTCTTTTCAATTTTTGTTACTACATCTTTTTTTTTTAAGATATAAAGGCACTATGGTTTGTTTACTGTCTGAAGACATATAATGAATTTGGATATTGGGTTTTATGTTAGAAAAAATGCACTGTTTCTTTGAAAATATATGTACCATTATAAAGTTACATTTAATTATTTTATTTATGACGTCATCTTATCGAAAAAATCATTTTCCAATATGTTAGTTTGGCTTTCGTTTACTCGGTTTCTATGGTGGTCGTGCTACGTGTGATAAAACAAAACCGTGCCGAAATCCACATTATTTCTGAGTGTCATAAGATATAATTTATTTTCAAAACTAAGAGGGGGTGGGGGGATGACCCAGTAGTACAGACGTCAGCACATAAACCTACCTCAAACTGTCAAATTTTCCCAATAAAACATGAACCTTATTGTGTTTCGAATAAAGTTGAAAACCTATCAAAGAAATTTGACACATTGGGGTAGGTTGATGTGTCTGTACAAAAAGCACGCGGTCGCTACAAAGTGCTACTACATAATAATTTGACTGAAAGTTGTCCACTGACTCATGGGGCAGTATGTAGATTTTATTTATATTGTACAGCCGGTGTGGCGCGGCGGACACAGCGGAAAAAAACACAATTACAAATTTCGGATATTGATTCATGTATAGGATATGTGGTTTTTTTTTCTTTGTCGGTATAAGGAACGCTTAGCGGTATGAACGTTGAGGAAATAGTGTTAATATCCTACTTTGTTTCTTTAAAACAGTGATTTCGAACAGCGACCACTTGTCTTATAAGTAGGTATACTATTTTTGGTCCGCTGAAATATATTTTCTAAATTCAAAAGTTGGGAATAAAGCTTTCACGGACTTTATTTTAACTTTATTTTCGTTGGAATTCAGTGCTTTAAAAGATAAGTCATGTGGTACTTTAAATTGTATTGCAAGAGATCTTAATATGAGTTTTCAGGAGCCAAGAGTAATTGATGAGTAGGTACTATTAAGACTACCAGAGGCGAGGAGTCAATGTTCTCAAGAGGGAAACTGACAAAAAAAAACTATTTGTATTACTTTGGTATATGTGTACTATATGTTGTCTGTCTTGAAGACATTGGTCTGCCTACCACCCTGTGTACATTTGCTGTAAATATCTTAAGAATATTTGGCAATACTAGAGTCTACAGGCCTAGCTAGCCATATTACAAATTCTATTTCTGTTAACATAATCGATAAGGCGACAATAGAAAGAAAATGGCGTAAATGGAATCAGCAGTTTGTAAACTGTCAAGTGTCAAGTCAAATTCTACTCGTTAACACTTGACAGTTGACAAACAGCTGATTCCATTTACGCCATTTTCTTTCTATTGTCGCAATAGCATAGAAATGGAATTTGTAATATGGCTATGCCTGCTGGTTACTGTTATTCAAAAGCGGTGTAGTTGCTCTTGCGCACATCCAAAGGAAAGCATCTTTAGGTGGAGCATAGTCTGAGGAAGGTTCTATGATTTTAATATGTCGTAAATGTAGGGCGTAGACTTTTTCTCAGCGTTTGGTTAGTGACTTAACTAGTGCCTAGTATCTTCCGCCCATGGGCCTCTAACATGGCTTCATATGCCGTTGAGAAATATCTCTCAGAAAGCGAAAAAGAAAGAACATTTATTGGCAACAGCTTGATACAAGCACACTAAAAAAACTTTTTTACAAAAAAAACATCCGACTTCTTAAAAAAAAACTAACAGGTGAAAAATAACTCCAGTTTCGGAAGTCTGTGGCTTTGATGGTTTTGTTTTGTTCATTATTGGCCACCGACTTCCGAAACTGGAGTTATTTTTCACCCGTTAGTTTTTTTTTAAGAAGTCGGTTGTTTTTTTTGTAAAAAAGTTTTTATTTTGTAATTTTTAGTTTCTTTGTATGTAAAGAAAGTCTTACAAAACTTGAAAGAATCATTGAAATTGGATAACAATTGCTAAAGAAGTTCTATCTCTAAACATTAATCTGTACATCTCTGCCGGCCCTTTTTAAAATAGAATGGCGTAATGTTATGTTGTGGAAATACAAAAGCTCAGCATAGACATCTGACTATAGCAATCACGAATAATTTGCTGTTATGCGTTGAAGAGTTCCGTTGCCTGTCTTCTTCATCAGTGTTTCTTCACCAAATGTTACTTTCTAAATGAAAATGCTTGATTTGTTACTAAAAATGTTGAAATCGGTGCATGTGTGCCTATATTTTATGAGGAGTTCCCTCAATTCCTCGAAGATCCCTCATCAAATCCAAAATGAAAACTAAAATGAAAAATGAAAAACCAATCTGTTAGTATACCCTATCAAACAAAAAAAGAATTTTGAAAATCGGTCCATCAATGACGGAGAACGGAGGTAACAAACCCTAAAAAAAAAAAAAAAAAAAAAAAAAAAAAAAAAAAAAAAAAAAAAAAAAAAAAATACTTCTGAATTGAGAACCTCCTCCTTTTTTTGAAGTCGGTTAAAAACATAATACTTAACGCAAAAAAACTTATTTACAAAAAATACAACCGACTTCAAAAAACACTAACCGGTGTAAAATAACTCTAATTTTATTTTTATATTATTATTATTATTATTTAGCCCAAATTGTCCCACTGCTGGGCAAAGGCCTCCCTCCATTCCTTCCATCGGTCGCAATTCTATTTTTATATACCTAGATGATAAATTATTATCCATTTCTACAACACATATTTACATATTATAATCAATCAAAAACTAAAATTCATGAACAAAAATATTCATAAAATGAAAACTACCAGACCAAACTATGTAATTTTTTAATGAGACCAAAAAACAACTAGTCCGCATCAAACTAAAAAAGAATAACGTAAATCGGTACATAAATCTCAGCGTAATCGGTGAACATACATACAAAAAAGTGTTCAAAAATAAATTAAATTTTCATAAAATTGTTCATAAAATGAAAACTACCGGGTCAAACTATGTTATATTTTTATGGGACTAAATGGCAGCTATTCCGCATCGAACTCAAAAAGAATCACGTAAATCGGATCATTAATCTCGGAGTAATCGGTGTACATAAATAAGAAAAAAAAAAAAAAAAAACCGATCGAATTGAGAACCTACTCCTGAAGTCGGTTAAAAATGGCGTGTCTCACGGCTGCGCCAAAAGGTTTATTTCAGCGGTACCTAATGCCAGACAGATGCTGCAATGCATGAGGCATGCTGGTATCCTCACGATGTTTTCCTTCACCGTTTTTTAAGTACGTGATCATTATACAATACCAAAGACATTCAATACCTACAGACCGGACATCACGAACAAAATGTTCGTCCGAAAAAGTGTGTCCTGCTGGATACAAGTCTATGAGTTTTATGTAGTACGCTCCGCTGCTGCTCCAATATTCATAAATTATTCTAGATGGCGTTACTGACACATGGGATGATCAAAGTTTTTCTATGACATTTCCTTGACATGCCCGCTCTATAGTATTTTAAATCTCCATGTACAATACACACATGAATCCAAATTGTCAGAGGTTTTTTTTTTATACCACGACGGTGGTAAACAAGCTTACGGCCCGCCTGATGGTAAGCGGTTACCGTAGCCTATGGACACTTGCAACACCAGGGGCGCTACACGCGCGTTGCCGACCCTTTAAAAACATATTTACTCCCCTTTTGAAGAACCCCAGGTCCCCAGGTCCTTGTAACTTGGCAGTCCTCCGGTGACACTACTAAGCTATCACTAAGGGTGACATTAAAAAGTTAGCAAATTATGACCTTAAAGTTTTGTTATCGCCGGGAAATTGGTGTTGTCTAAAAAGGATAACTCAAGAACCGTGGCAGCTAGGGTGACTACCTAATCGAAATGCATAAGAACTCAGCTTTCAAATAGCTTTCAAATGGGTTAAACAAATTTGCGTTAAAAAATACGAAAATGGAGTTCAAAAGTATACTATTATTGTGTATTACACAGGGTGGTTTTGAAAATTATAGACAATCCAAAAAAACTAAGAAATTCAATCGGTTTCTGCCTTTTTTTCTAAAAAAACTTATTCCAAAATCGACGTATGCAGTCATTGACCCGGCGCGAGCGCATCCACACTTTTGGCTAGCTCTGTAGCTCTCATACATTACGTGACGGATTTTTTTAATTGTCTCCCGTTCTCACTTTGGTCTATATCAACTGGTGTGAGGGAGATAGATGATCACTACTTAATATGTGTAAAATAACAACTTTTTTGATTAAACTTAAAGATAGATTTTTCGCAATGGGGAAATTGTAAATGAGAGGGATTTCTAAAATTAAAAGTAATGAGATTATCCAAATTAATTACGTAAGTAATTAAGAAAAAAAACTTATGTCAGTTCATTTTAAAGGACATTCATAACAAGGTTAAACATCAGGTTAAGTAGTATTCAAACTAGTAAGCCACATTTTAACCTGTCGCTTGCTGATCGCTTTTAAACTCTCTATTTTTTTAACTTATAATATCATTGGTTACAACACAGTTCGGGACGTAAACATAATTTTATTTTTAATTCTATAGCTAATCACTCACCTCATTAAAAATCCACGCTTGGATCAGATGGTGCAAGTCTCCAGCTATCTCGGACACTTTCTGAATTATATGCCGCAGATGCCACATTGAAATATTTGAAATACTTAAACTAAAGAATTAAGAAGATCACTTTCACGCCACTCGAAAGAAAAACTTAATTCTGTTCTGTTTTGATAACACAAAATGACAGATAGATATATTGTCTATGCTACTTCATTCCGTTCCGCGGTAGGTACAAACAACATATTGCTGTTGTATGGATATATGATACTTTTCAAAATTCGATATTAAAGTTACTAATACAATAACGCATTGCAATACCTACAACATTTTAATTTTCTCACATGAATTTTACTAATAATGTTTTATTAAAGGCATTGTTTGCAAAACACACACACAACAAACAACAAAACAGGATACGTCATGTTTGATTTTCCAAAAAAAAATATGGCTTCTTTAAAAACAAATTAGTTACATTTTTACCAGCATTGCATGATTTATATGCGTCACCATATGAAAACCGGTATCATTAGACTAATAATCCAATAATAGCACATAGTCATGTGCATTAAATACTCTTTTCAACAAGCCACACATATTTAAAAAAAAACAGCGACAAAAACACGATCGTTCTAAAAAAAATATTCAAATAAATGCCGCGCGCTTACGCAACGAATCATTTCGAAGTCAATAATGTCATAATTTACTTGTATTAAACCGACATGACCGTTCCTTGAACCATGTTAGTATTCAAAAGTCGTTTGCTACTTACCAATGGTAATGATCGAATAAGACTTCGACTTATACCTAAGTATATGTCGCTAAGTGTAGGTATATGCTTTCGGCGTTTTACTTATAGTAATACTATTTGACAAAATGTCCTTTATGAAGCTCTTATTGGCTCTAATTAGAATGGCTGAACAAACGCGGCACAAGCCCGCAGTGTTAACTAAGTGCATGATTCATTAATTTCACCACCAACATAATTATAATTTTTTAGTGAGAGTAAAATTTTGATTTCTAGCTAACTCTACGAGATTAAAAAGTAAATAATTCCTCGTCATATTAAAAATGTCATTAGTTATAAAGAAACGATTTAAAATAAAAAAAATATATAATATATCTGAAAAAATCGGTCTGAAATTATCAACTGGGTTCACGGCTTCTTTTTCAATGTCCCTTTCACCCAGTTACTTTTAGTTTTGGTTTAGTTACCTATTTCTTACCAATAATTTTGTAGCGTGCTACGGTTTTTCGTAGACACGGCTACGCTTGAACACCGACGCCACTAAATTAGACCGAACTTTGGGCAAACTTTTTAATCTTTCAATCGTGTCAATTAGAGACAAAATAGAAAGATAATGACAGCGCGGATGCCGGTGTCCTCTCGGGGTTAAATGAAGTAATGAATAGTCAAATCACTTTTGACAGAAGTATAAATATGGCGATTTGACATATTGTCTTTACACTTTCTGTCGATTGTCGTCGGTAGGGTTCGCTCTACAAGTCCATACATAGACCTTTTTGGTGAGGTTCTTCAGAAAGTCAGGTGCGTAGTACTCGCAACCGGCGTTAGTGTACAACGACATGTAAGAGCGTAACGAAGCAAAAGACGTTTGTCAGAATCGTAGGATATGGCGCTCTGCAGTGTCTGTCTACCCCTATGATAAAAAGGTGTGAGAATGTAATGAATGTAATAGCTGTCATACTGTCATTTTAATTCCTTGGAAAAAACTTATCTGCCGGTCCACTTAATGTGCAATAACTACTTATTTTTTGTAAACTTTCGTGTGTAGGCCAGTTGGCCGCTGGCAAAAAGAATATGGCCAAAAGCCCTGCAGGAAGACATTTTTTGTTAGACTCCACCGTGCTATGATAAAACGCTCCCAGCTACTTTAAATAAAGGATAATGATATTCAAAAACTCAATAGAATTTTGAGAAACGGTCGCCGTCAAAATTTCATGCAATAAAAGCTTCCAAAGATTCTCGTTGTTTTACGAAAAAATCGTCAATAACATTTTTTTCTAAAACGAGCGCCGTTTAGACCACTGTTCAATAGCGGTGTTTGTTTGAGATACCGTTGGCACAGTGGGCCCGTAGCATCGTAAATTAAACAAAAATATAATGAACGGGAACATTTGTAAAACTGTACCTACTTGGGGTATTTTTTTTTGGTGACAGGTCCATTCTGTTTGATGACGTTGCATTTGTTTTTGAAGATGCCTGATATATTCCAGACAATTCTAAGCTTTACCTTTTTGGAATAAGAAACGTTTTAAAATATGCTGTTTAGACAATATTGTGGTGGTTGAACATTTGTCATTTGGTCAACTCAACAGGCCATTCCGTCGGGTAGGCTTTGTGACCCAGTGACAATATTTTAGTTATTCACAAACAAGATTAGGTTACGATGCGGTGAGTCACGTTATTTCATTTTAATATGTCTTTTGAAATATCCGAAATAAGTTCGCTTACTTATAAGAAGTTGATTTAGTTTTCACTGAATTTAACACCATAATCCGATGTTACTCTAAAGTATAGTGTTATCGTCTACAAAAAGTTGGATCAATCACATTTAAAATATTTAAGTAGATGTTTCGGTGATTGTATATTACAGAAACGAGTTTCAGAAACTTTCAAACTCATTGCAAAAGTAATTTAAAATTTAAACTAAGCAGAATTTAGAAACATTGTAAAGGATTTCAGTACGAAAATCATTTTCAATAGGTACCTATTACTCCATTTACATTTAGCATTTGACAGAAGTTAAAAAAGGTGATTTATAATGCACACTTTTTAGCGACTGCCTCGTTGGTCTAGTGGTTGCAAGCGCTACTGTTGAGCATGAGGTCCCGGGTTCGATCCACAGGTCGGGCAAAGTGTTATTGAGTTTTTCTATCTGGAATTTCTCAGTAGCAGCCCGGAGTCTGGATTTGTGCCCGATTGATGGCAATAGGCTCGCCCCCTATTACATGGGACTCAAACATAACTGGCGAAATGTGGGTGTACTACCAGGTACACTTCTGCCTAGCCCTTCGGGGATTACAGGCGTGACGTTATGTTTATGTTTATGTTTGTTACTTTTTAACGAAAGTAAGGCCAAGCATATTAAAATAACGATAGACGCCGAATTTATTATAATCTATTTTTACAACAGCTGTCACACTTTATTGTGGCCATTGCAACAATTTATTTTAAGAAATGATGTGGATTTCATTTAGCTATATTATTTTATTTTAGTTGAAAATTGTAGTGTCAGTGATAAAAACCTCAAAGAAGCAGGGGTGAACAATACACGGACACATTCTTTGTTTTACTTTTATTCTTCTAAATTTAAAATAAAACAATTTGAATAAAAACTGTTTTGACTTATCTTTAAAATAAAATGTTTGCCATTCCTGCTTCTACGAGCCTGTTTTTTCTAATGCTATTATGAATGGAGTATAGTTAATTCAACAGGCCATACACAGACCCTATTGGTGATGTTTTTCCGAAAGATCAGGTGCGTAGTACTTGCAAACGAGATGCGTGTATGACCACATGTATGAACATAAACGAAGCAAAAGAATTGAGTGAAAATCGTGACTATTGGCGTTCTGCAGTTTCTGCCTACGTCTATGGGGAAAAAAGGCGTGAGCTTATGTATGTGTGTATGTAGTTAATTAAATTCAACATTGAAATTTTATTCCCGTTAATTATTATAACACATTGAATATAAAACTTCAAATAATGGTGAATTTCTGCGGTTTTTCCGAGAACATTAATCAAACAAAGGTTACTCAACACTGCCCTGCTGCCATGCAAATAATTATCTAACTTCAATAATTAATTCGCGGTTTCAAATAATACCTACATTGAAACCATGGTCATTCCTGTTAATATTGTATAATCATAATGCATATAGGTAATTTAGTGCTAATCATTTATTTAAGCTTAACTTTAAAACAGTAATTAACTTAACTTTAATACATATGTACGTCATTTGATGTATGTTTGTGTTCTCTGATAGTAGGAAACTTTTCGAACAGTGAGGTTTATATGTATTTTTTTCTAATTTCTGTTCCAAAAACCAGTCATAAAAAAAAACATACTTCTTTGTATTTATTAATTAGATAAAGCTGAATGCACAAGTAAAAGTAATCCTAAATCACTTATTACTTTTGCTTCCTTCTATTTTCATTTAAAATTGCATCTACCACTGCTTTTCTCTGCATCACCTTAAGGTTGACTGGTAGAAAATGCCTTTAGCGTTAAGTCCGCCTCTGTACATTAGTGTGCTTGAAGTATTAAATAGATAAATGTGTTTATCAAGAAAATTGTAGAACATTACATCTTCGAGTTCCGTAACTTATTTATAAAACTATCTCCAACAGTAGCTCTTAAAGTTAATAACAAAGAATTGGACCAATCCGTCACAGGCTTTAACAAATCTGCTGACAATAGCCGGCAGTAGCCAAGCATTGTCACACCACCGAAGAAAAACAAAGGCTGCCTTGTCTATGAATATTATAATCAAACCCTTTCTTTCAACATAACGGTGTCAACCCTTGTAAAGGCGCAGTGTTGGCCATACAATCGTAAATCAAACAGAAAGGGTGCAACGGTACCGTGGCCAAAATTTATACTTTACATAGTGGTGAAATAACTTTTACAGTGCAGTATAAAACCATCGCTTTTGAGGGTTATATTTTCTGGTAATAGTTTTTAAGATAAAGGGTTTTTATTATTGGTTGAATAACAGTTAAAACTGTGTGTACTGTGCAACTCTGCAATGCTTAGTCAGAATTTATGTGATCGTAGTTGTACTAAAGATAATCATCGTCAGGTACGTATTCTATGAAGTTGAACGTATAATATTGTTGAAACAACTATGGTGTTAACCTTAATAATACTGTAAAGATCCTTTTCATTACCTTCTGCCTTTCTCCGAACACGTTTACTCTTGAGAATCTCCACTCAAATCGGCCAATTAAGGCCAGCAAGTTGTGGGAGCTCTGTTCCTCAACAAGATGAGGAACAAGACTATATTATTTTGATCACCTCAAGATATACACCTCTTGTTTGTTGTAAATAACCTTTCTTTTTGCAAGTCGCCTCTTACAATTTTCAAATAATATGTTTTCGAGTTTCAAATACTTATCGTAATAAAAAAAAATTAATTTTATACTAAAGACCTTAAAAACTTTAGGCCAGAGATATGCCCAGCCAAGTTAATTTGTTGAAAATATGTATACACAATCAAGCTTTTCTGAGTACCACAGCATGGGTCAAGAACACAGACAAAACAATACGGAGAAATTAGAAAGTAGTTCCATGGTATTAGCATTTCTATCATAGTTACTTGCATACAACGGATGCTGAGTAATCTTCATTTCGTACAATCTTTTCCTTATACATTAATCTTAGAAGTACAAAAAGTCATAAAAGATATTACAAAGCCAACTTGATACATTTTTTTTTTGTTTAACATCACATTATATGGTAGAAACAACAGAGTGGAAAAAAAACACAAATAAAATACAAGAATAAATATGAATTCAAATAAACCGTAGTAAATATGAGAACATGTTAAAACAATCACGAAACAGGACATTATTCATTAGTTTATCTTGCTGAAAATCTTCAATACGGAAGCGTAAATGTTCCTTCTTTGAGAAAAACATAGGAAAATAGCATGCCTTACTTTTTCACAACATTTCAGCCGCGAAAACTGACAAATTCAATGGGCTTTTTGACAACATTTTAGTTTCTAGATAACAAGAAAATATTCGACACATATTTTTTTCTTTTTCAAATTGACGGAAATCTGCTTAGATTAAGCACATTTAAGTTGAGGAGTGGGGGCTTGTAACATCATTAGCTAGCATAAACTGTGACGTCAACGTCAACGTCAAGCGCAAGATCGGTCGTGTATGGAGTACTGCTCTCATCTTTGGGACGGATCCGCCAAATACCAGCTTGATGTGCTTGAGTCTATTGAGAAACGAGCCAAGAAGATCATCGGCAATGATGCACTCGTTGAGTCAAAACTTCAAAGTCTTGAGCATCGACGCCGAGTTGCTAGCCTGTCGGTTTTCTATCGGTTATATTTCGGAGAGTGTGCATCGGAATTGCACGATTTAATTCCACCAAGCCCTTTCCATCATCGGACCACCAGACGTACAGCACTGCGCCACCGGTACATGGTAGATATCCCAACCATAGTACGTATGGTTGGGATATCTACCATGTACCGGTAACCGGTAATGTAAACGCTATGGAAACACATTCATTGTGCGAACAGCAAAAGAGTAGAATTCCCTGCCGGTGTCGGTGTTTCCTGATAGCTACAACCTAGGGGTCTTCAAGTCAAGAGTGAATAGGTTGCTTCTAGGCAAGCGTGCTTCATCGTCGACCACATCATCGCTTACCATCAGGTGAGATAGTAGTCAAACGCATGCCTATCAGTAATAAAAAAAAAACATCATGCGACATTTAACACGATATCCCTTGTTTAAAATTGTCAGACTTTCGGAGCTCTGAATGTACGTAACTACTGTCAAAGATTTACAAATAATAGCAATGGCCTCAAAATTCTATTGACCCGCGTGGCTGATACAATTTTGCCACAAGCCCGTGCATTATGTACTATCCATGGGTTTTAGTTTTTATATTATGTTGTAAAAGGTGTTTTAGAATACATAAAACAAAAGAGAGTGAACTCATTGACGTTTTTATTAAAGCACACAACCGTATTAACTGAATATTGGATCCAGCTAGATTTAAATCCGCTATCTTTGATAAGTACCTAACAATGATTCTTTTTTGCAAATATAATCAGTTCCATTTGGTATGCCATCGTCCGCGGATTCGTCTGTTAGGGAATTCAGCCGGAAACAGTGTAAACTATGTTTTCATCACGTTTTTCTTTCACGTTTTTTAATATTATTTACTGCTTACATTACATTACATTAGAAAGATCTGAAAGGATTATTCTGTATTTTTTTAACCAGTTTTCTTTATTTAGAGACGGCAAGTTAACTATTAAATTTAGTACCTTGTACCTACACCTAGTATTGTTTATTAAGTTACAATTAAAAAGAAAAAACAAGGAGTATAACATTATTACATTTTAATTAATAAAGTTCCCTTTGCTAGGAAAGTCCTGTGTTATAGGAGACATCCATTCGTCCATTATAGTTCTGCTCTTAAACCTCCTTGTGATTTAATTGAACCACTAAATATGTCATTTTACACTCAGAACTTTGGTGCCGTAAGTTAGGCTCTAGACAGACGGACCGCATTTCAACTGCAATCCAACCGCAAATTGCAGTTCGGATGCAGTTTGAATGCAGTTGACACGACGTTGTCTTTTTCAAACTGCATCCGAACTGCAATTTGCGGTTGGTTTGCAGTTGAAATGCGGTCCGTCTGTCTACAGCCTCACAAGCAGATGTCACCTATTAATTAATGGATTATATATGTACAGAATTAGAGTAAAGACCCAGCAGACTTACACATTTTTATAGAATTAGGAAACGATGACGCAAAAGTAGGTCAGCCAGTCGATTTCGCTTCTTCACTTCACCAACATATTATTCATGAGTGATTTTAACTGAATCGCGCTGCTGTTCTAGGTCCTATTAGCGATTGAGTAGAAGAAGAAAGAAATAAAGAAAATACATTTATTGGCAACAGCTAGATACACGCTTAGGAAAAACACAATAACACAAAAAAGAGACAAAAATGGCATGTCTCACGGTTGCGCCATAAGGTTCATTTCAGCGGTAATTCCAGACAGATGCTGAGATCCTACCTTAAGCTGATTTTCAAATGAACCAGGTATTAATTAAGGCAATGCTGTTATAGTTAATTCTTGGCTCAATTACATCCTCACCCTCTCCTCGAATGTAATGACAAATGTTAACGCGTTTCAAACAGTGTGTTTCAGTAGATACACTTGCGAAGAATAAATTTAAAATTTCATGAACATAACATTTTGTATGTATTCATACAATTTATAACACGCACATACATAATGTTGGGCGCTAAACATTCACTGTCACGCTAGTTATTTTTATAAATAGCAACAATTTAACTTTCTAACCCACATAAACTTCACTTCTAAAAATAAGTTGAAGGTTAGAAACTAAAAAACCGGCTGAAAAGAAACGGAATTTCACTCAGATCTAAAATTCTGAATAAATGGTGAAAAAATTGAAATGCAGACGCAAGTCTCGTGAAAAATATATTAATTATAATTTATAAATAGCCGATAAAAGTCAGGCATTGCCCGACATAAGTTTATTCAGTTCTAAGTGGAATTATGCGCAATGAACTTACATTCGTATACCGTCCAACAATAGGAATATACAAATAAGTTCCTTTGGACAGATTTTTCAAAATACTTCGTGTAGGGATGGGTACCAAAAAAGCAGTTGCTATGATACCGATTCTCGCGAAGCTTCAAATATTAGGAGATCAAGAGTAGACCGATTATATACATAGAATATTAAAAAAAATGTTGCGATAATCTGTGATTGGAGCAAGATTTGTAGTAAGATTTATTTAAGCTCTGTGTTTTTAACCCTTTCGCGAGCATTGACAAAATAATTGCCACACCACATGTATAAAGCATATTAGTATTGTGCAACTATAGACAGCTAACGCTACTTCTTAGAATATTGTTATAACCATTTGACGACAAATAAAAAGTTACAAACGGGCAGTGGCAAAGATATTGCCGTAGCTCAAATAAAAGGGGGCCCAAAAAATAGTAGGAGGTGTAAATAGTATTGCTCGCGAAAGGTTTAATCCACTAGATTAGTCTAGGATTAATGATTATGAGATCTTTAAGTAATTACGTATCTACATTATAAATCGATTGTGCTACCATGATAGTATTGCTGCGGGAAAAAAACCATTAGCATTTCAGTGTATACATTTAAAATAAATTATAAAGAGATACATATCACGGATATTTTTGATACATACAGTCTTTAAGTATGGATTTGTTACTAAAACATTGGTTTTAGTGATGAAACACCAATCGTAATCCAACTCGCGTATCTAGTAGTTGAAAACACACCATGAAGATTTCAATGAGAGCAGTGTAAACTTATTGCAGTACCTTTCTAATTTAATCCAATCATCGATTTTCTATTTGCTATGCTGTAGAAGACAATGTATTTACAGAAAATTCAATCAGGTCATGTTGACAACAACATCTGACGAAGTGTTTTTAAAGATCTGACCTTATTTGTTAGTCTAGCTAGACTGCATGTTTATCTTTTGTTCTGTGACTAAAATGGAAAATCGAAAATATCACCTGTATACACCAAATATGTGACATAACAAACTTTATATCTCAAAATTGTACTTTAAAGGTAATGGAATTACAAATTGCCATTTAAAAAGTTGTGTTTACATACGCCCATCACTAAAAGTAAAAAAACAAAAAGTTATCCTTTCGCACCGCAATAAAAATAGGTAAATCGCCGCCAAAGACTGATAAAAAATGCGCTGCGTAGGTAACTAAAAGTATTTATTATAAATGTGTTTGCATAACAATTAAAAATCAAGTTAGATAATTTTAAACTACTGTCCTTGAATTTTTAGTTGCAGCGATCCAATTTCAAGTTTTTTGTGTTTTTAGTTTGTTTAGTGGGCATGCTTTGATGTAAAAAGGGTTATTTGACCATTTCCTGTTAGGACGTGACAAAGTTTTTTTTTTAATTTAGTAACTACATTTGCATAATTTCTTTACTTACAAAAAAAAACAATATACAATACAAAATTATTTTACGAGAAGTCACGGTGTTGGTTGGTTGAGGTTTCAAACTTCTAAAATATAACCAAAAAAGTGCGGATAAGAGCTGTAAACATTGAAAATATTGTAAGATGCACACAAATATATGAAATAAGATAATGTCTTTTACAAGAATAAGCTCTTACGCACTTTCTAATCGTAAAAATATTCCTAAAGGTTGCAATTTTACGGACGTTCTATACTTTTTTGGAAACCGTACGTGTCATAAAAATATTAAATCATAAAAAAGCGAATCTTTCAAAGCGTGCAATTCAAAAATGGTTTGCCGTGTAACCGTTAGCTAAACGTACTGTTAAAATATTGAAAAATTTTAGCGTTTAAATTGCCCAAAGTAACGGGCAAAGATTAAATAAATGGCTTGTAGCAATACCTGAAGGAACTATACTATCCTTGGGTTCCATCGGATGTTCTATGAAGAGTTTTGATGCAAAAAAATATATCCGGGACTTTTGCCTCGATTTTAGTATCCCTAAAAGATAATAATAATAATACCAGCCTGTTGCTGTCCTACTGCAAGGCAAAGGCCTCTTCAAATACAGAGAAGGCACGAGCATTGATCACTACGCTTGGCTAGGCGGACCGGCGATTTCAAACTCATATGAATAACTATAAGTCCAGATTTCCTCACCCTTCAATTGAAAAAGTCACATTGGTAATTGCCAGGATTTGAACCAACCCTAGGTAAAGATAAAAAATAAAGATTCCAGGCTGGTATCCGCAACCACGTCAAAGTGCGTATTTTGCGTATGGGCCATAATCTACCACGCGTGCCCAGTGCAATTTGGCAGATGTCACATATCTTCGAATTTTTGGTTCTAGGACATGCCAAAAAACCATGAACCAACCCTAAGAGAATACGTTAAAAATTCCGACGAAAATCAAAGACGCTAAAACAAGTCCAAACATGAAAAAACTAGTACCGTACTTACCCGTTTTTTTCACGTTACTGAAAACCCAAAATATAGAAAAATCCTTCTTAAAACTATTAAAATTTGAAAAAAAAAAAAACATTTACTCGATAGCTAAACCGGTGGCTGTCGCAGCTGTCAAAGAGTGATTTTTTAATCTGTCGTAGAGCCTATTATTCAATTACTAATCTGTGACCAAAGAGCTTATAATAATCCTTGGTTTAATGGCTACTTACTTCATTACTATCTTAATCCATCAGCTTGTGATTTCCAAAAGATTATCATTGTTTTAAAACTCTCAGAAATATTGTGCCGAAGTGATCTTTTAGCGGTTGCTTTTATAAGATTATTGGCGACTTATAGATAATATTTATCATTGCCTTCAGTTTAAATATTTGGAACATAGAGTTTCTGTAAAAATTTTAGTCCGTTGTAAAATAAAAGTTTGCCGAATTAAGCTGCTATGTGTTAAGCTCAGGTTTTTGTTATTTTACCTCCTAGACAAGGCCTTTGCCTATATTTTCTCACATTATAAGATATTGTTTTAATAGCATGATTTTCTAAAAATAACTAACTGCTGGTCTTAATACGACATTGTCTCGACTGCGGTTTGGTCTTCCCCGTTTAAAGTTTCTAATATTGTACAATTTAATTAATCCGATTTGTATAATATCGTTTTATTATAATATACAATGCCTACGTGGGTATTATACTCGCGCAATATTGGTAATTAATTACAGATAAGAAATTAAACATTAAACATATAGTAGTATCCGGAATGCATTGTTAAATATTTAGAGTTTTCCTGGATCAGTTTTGTTGCCAAGTCGGATAATGGATGACGTAAATTATAGTTAATTTGTATAAAACAATTATTATTATATAATTTACGGATTATTACTTGAATTAGGAATCCGAGATGAATTTTCCAACGTGACACAGAAGTCACAAAATGTTTATAAACTATATTAATGCGTTGTATTTTATCTTCAATAAAGCTTAGGTAATACCCCGATATACATATTTGTAAAAACAAAAAATACGTAGGCACGTATTTTTCTGTGTCGGACATTTATCTATGGTTTGCTTGGCATTGTTTCCCCGAGAGTTCAAGATACGGGAAAACGATGCGCTCCAATTTTCCCCGTACTTTGAACTCGTCCATAGTTTTTGACGCGCAATTTTTTTATTTAGGAAATTTCGAATAACCTTCTCATTATTTCTGTTGCCCTGGTACCTTGGTAGCTTGATTTTGTTATATCTATTGTATTTTTGTGCTTCCATGGTAAAGTTGTACTTTTTCAGCTTTTTCTTATTTTTTTATAATTCTATTTTTCGGTTCAGAATTAGCAGCCCTTGTGTTTTTTTTATTATAATACAGGTTACTTCTCTTGGAGTAAAGCATGTGGGGGCTTAGAGGTGTTTGAGAATATTAGTATTCTAATTTATCTTCATCCTTTCATCTCGTCGTGGGGTGACCTGCTTTCAAGAGGTACACAGCACTAGGTGCGTTGGCCGCTCGAAGCCACATGCAAGCTACGTGTCGGGTTTAACGATCGCAGTAGTGCAATATCAGGTTGCTAAGCCCATAGACAAACCCACCGTTTCTCTTTTCAAAAATGTCGTAAAAATTCGCCAAGACGAACAAGAGTGTTTAACAAGTTCCAAATCAGGATAGGACTAATGTTTTTACACATTATTAGTAGACAGCTTAAACCCACACTTTTAACATAAAATAGTTGGCAGATTCTCAAGCAAATGCTAGTTTCTAAACAAACATTTTCTCCCACAGATAACCTTATGGCAATTATTTAATCTGTGACCCTAGTCACATGGTGGTCTCAGTTCATTGACTTTGACATTTCTAATTTAGGCCTCGCGTAACCCTCCCAAATTCTAAAGACAGCTATTTTGCGTACTTCTCGTCAAAAATTGGATGCTACGTAAATTAGTAGGGTTATCCGCGAAAAACGTTCTCCAACCGAGTTCATGTCTGCTTTCTTTTATTCAAATTTGTTCGTAGTGAAACCAATAGGTAATTGTATATTAAGTTAGCAGACATATAAATTATGTTTGTATTATGTAGCCTTTTTTCAATTTTTCATCAATAACGCTATCAATTTACGACACAATATTTTCAATGGGTATCGATAGCGAAACTTTTGATTAATCGTATTCAATCGATTAAAAATAAATTTAAAAGATTTTTATTGAGAACGATGCATTTAAACTTCTACTTTCATGCATTATGAAAATACAATGAAGTATTTTTATCGATTTAATTTAATCTATCAATACACTTAATTAAATTAAAGATGCGCATAACTTCTCTCAACAGGTGTTTCGAAATATCAAATAAGTTTTATTTAGAAGTTAAAAACTCTTTTTTAGAAAACACCACGACCAGAGACAAGGCAATACATTCCTGCTCTAATCCTGGTCAAAGAAAGAATCGCAAGCAGTCGCGTTGTTGTAACCATTTCAGTAGCAATAGTGAACAATTGGGGTATTCAGAGGAGCTTATTATTTAAAACAATTCACTCGGTAGTCGAACTGACAGATTGTTAAATAATTGAGCCATAGAAATGTAACAGAAAGTAGGATGAAAAAAACTAAAGACTGGTTGTAAAAGAGAGGGTAAAGCTGAGAGAGGGTTAAATATTCCCAGTGGTTAGTTTTTATGGCGCTCTGGATAAGGACTGTAGGTATAATAAATTATTTCGATTATTAGTACCGGTAAACCGAGGTTACTTTGAATCTTTGGGGTTTTGATGGTTACACAAAGTACAAATATTTATCATTTTTTTCACCCGTAAAATTAACGCAGCTGATTATTTATTCTTCTACAAAGAATTCTAGTCGTTAGGTTATGTTTTGCCAATGTTTTAGCTATAACATATTGTTCTGAGTGGACTAAAACTCATTGCAAAGTTAACCCTGAATTTACGTCTTAAATGCATTTCAGATAGGGGTGACTTTGGAGAGCAATGTTTATTTGGGAGTTATGAAAGTAGCCCCATTCTGAATAGCCATTTATTTAACGGCATTAAATTTTATTGCCCTGGAACTTGTAATACATATTTATTAAAGAATCGTTACTTAGTTATCATTTAATGGTATCGTCACTGTGTTATTTTTTTCATTTTATTTATTTTAAACTTGTAAAAAGTACTCGAGTTTTAAATTATTTATTTAACGACCTAACCTCGTTTTACGGTACCTAATTATGAAAATTGATTGATTGAAAGCACTCCCTACTAGCGAGCATGCGGTCCCTCATTTAATTTCCGATTTTGATTTACTGTAGTGTTTTTTCATCAAAAATTTTCAATGGCAGCTCGGAATCTGGATTTATGCCCGATTAATGGCAATGGGCTTGCGCGCTTTTAAATGGGACTTAATTATTAACATTGGTTGATTTTCTGACTGTTTCGTTGGTCTTATGTTTGGAAGCGCTACAGTCAACCTGTGGTCTAAGAATCGATATATCAGGGTTGGGTAAAAGTGCTTTTGTTTTTTTTCCATCTGGTACCTACTTCTCAGTAACAACCCGAAGTCTGGACTTTATCACACACATCTCTGCCTAATCCTTTGGGAGATATACGCATGATGTTACGATTTGATAGATCATTAACATCAATAAAATGAACTATGACGATATATTTTATCATGTACCTACTTTGAGGAAAAACTTACTGTATCTTATGTCGTATGGTGGCCGTGGATGACGTCATATCTATTATATCTGTGGTTTAGTTTAATAATAGAATCAAAGTTATTTGATTTTTCATCGTAACCAACAATGATATTATCTCGCTAAGACTGCAGGAAGGAAGATACTTTACAATATCTTCTAACAGTGTGGTATTTAATTTTATTCGATTGTCCAATGACGTATGATCTGCGGATACTTACGTATGCCCGTGCGTATTGTCTTTTTATGTTGTCAAATTATTTACGTCATCGTTATAATAAAACAGGATAGTCTAAATAAAAGATATTTTTTTAATCGTACCTAAGTATAGTAGATAGAATAAGTTTGCACCTACCGACATTAAAATATATAGGTAACAATTAAAGAAACCTAAAAAAAAAGTACGAAAACGGGGCCAAAATGTCTAATGTAATAAACTTAGAGAAATGAACGACGATGTTCTTTTAGGAGATACCTCTCTGGCGTCAAGTTTAAATGATTAGAATTGACGCATCTATCCCATTCGCTAAAAAAAAACTTCACTATTCCCAGAAGGCAAAGAAAGTCAGACCTTACGCTTTCTAATTACAAAAAACCCTTAAAAAGGTTGCAATTTTTAGCACAATAGCGAACACAAAGAATATTTGTATTTTTGTATTGGCAATAAAATAGCAATTACAACTGCGTTGTTGCCAACAATTCGAATATCCAAAATGGCGGCCTTCAAAACATTTGCACAATGCATCTAAGGGGTTATAAAACTATTAAAAAACGTACAAAGAATGACGCAAAAGTGCAATACTATCAGGAGGTATAAAAAGTAATAAAATGTCTGTTTTTTTCGGAAACAAACTATTTGCGCAAGTTTGTAACTCATTAAAAAAGTAATGGGCACTGTGAACCTTTTTTTATTTTTATCGTTATTTCCGAATATCTATGATGTTCGCGCCTACCTTATCGTATTTTGAACCTGTTCGTATTTTAAAGTCCACTTATATTTCTCATGGCAAATGTTTTATTTTATTTTTTTATTTTATTTTAATAAGGACAACAAACAGCAGTATATTAAATATTACATAAGATTGGAGTGCTAAAATAATAGAGTTAACAAATACACCACTCACGGCGTTATCCACAGATTACCACACAAAATACTTAGCTTAGCATGTTATTAATAATAACAATAAGGGCATACTTAAAGTACAAAATATACAAAGTTAAAATTATTACTCGGTTACGTACATCTTAATACTGAGGAGTGGGGACAAATTTAAGTGTTGGAATCAAAAAAACAAATATAAAACAAACAAAAAATAAAATTGGCATGTAAAAAACAAGAAGAAAAAAAAAAGAGCAAACTTAAAGCTAGTTTTAATGCTAGATAGAATTCTTAATTAAGTAGGTACCTACAACACAAAAAAAAACCTCGTATCATCAAAATTCGGTACACGGCTCATTTTATTATATTTTTCTCAGAACTTTTGCCGTTTAAAATATTTCGTGAACATGACAAAGCTACGCGTGGTATTTGATAATTTGGCATCAAAGCAATATATTTGAATACATTTGAAGTTTTTTATCTATTTTGTAGGGTAAATTAGGGGCGGCCCTAATTTCAGGCAAAATAACTCGAAAACCAATGACACACGAAGACCAATAATTTTTGTAAACCTTTATTCCTTCAGACCTACTTAATATTGTAAAGCCTGTGACCTCTAAAGGGTTAGGCAGAGGTGTATTCATCATAATCATCCGATCCACAGCCCAAATCCACCCACTGCTGGGTAAATAGACCTGTCTTTGCTGGCGATCTTTTTAATACTCCACGTAAATTTTTCCAGAAAAGTTATGTTTAAGTCCCAAATAAAACGGCGCGAACCTATTTCAACTAGGCACGGATTCAGACTCCAGGACTGAGAAATGCCAGGCTAACTAAAAAAAAATATCACAGAAAAACAACAATTTGCTTGACCTAGATACCGAGCATAGGGCAGGCAGTAGCGCTTACAATAAACAACTGGACCAAAGAAGTTTTCAAATAGAACTAATAATAATATAAAAATATTTAATCATAACAAAAACTTAAAATAATTAAATAACTAAAACTAACAATAAATAACTACAAAGCGTCAAAAAATTCTTCTGCATCGCTGCCAGCTGGTAAAGTGCCCAAAAGACTGGCGGCATTGCCACGTTGAATGGCAATGCTAAGCCTCTGGCCAAAGTAGAGGCCAGCCCTTGGGTCACGGGAAGCTTCAACTAAACGTTTGCAGATGTCTTTGTAAAGAAGACGAGCACTCGGACCCCACGGCCCAAGAGTTTCAACCCCAAACGGCTCGAAAGTATAACTACCAACAAGGTTGCTATATTTCCGCCGCTTGAGGTTCTCAGCAGCCGCAGCAGCAGCGCCAGCACAGCATGTTGACCCAGGAAGATGGGATGGCGCAAGAGTATCGACACAAGTAGCGTCCCATACTAAAGGCCTATAATAATATTAATTATATAAATATAATAAGCCTTTTGCCTTGCAGTGAAATAGCAACAGGCTGGTATTTTTGTGTTGTAGTTGCCAAATGACCAATTATACAATCGGAACGACTTGATAACAGCATGTCTGTATGTACCTATAGACCATTTAAATGTTGATAGTAATTACTTTCTTATTTATTTAACAATTAATAAAGTCATTAAGATACCTGTTTAGTACTCAAACAACATTTATACGAGATAGCCAATGGTTGCTGGCCATTTTAATAGTACCATCTTCATTTTATAATTTAATTGTGTTTAATATATTGTAAGGTGGTTAAAAGTAATGTGTGGTTTTAGAGGAATGTTGGCGGGTAATTTGAGAGTTGCTTTGGAAAAAACTAAAATATTTTGAGCATATAATGATCAATAATAAATAAGTGAGAACGCACCTGACCAAGCGAATTTTTTTTTACAAATATACATATATTTAATTTGTACAATTTTACTTCTGATTTCAAATACATTAATTAAATTTCACTACGACGAATTAATATAACAATGTTTCAGTTAACATTTTCACGAACAATTTTTTTGTTACGTTTTAAACGGGAAGAACCAAAAATGCTTTTTTAGAGGTTTCTCCGTGGAAATGAAGGTGAAGTGAACTGTCTTCGCATACTTATGCTAGGGATTAACAGGTCACTTCACACTTGACTATATTTAACTAAATTCTGTGCAGAGACATTTTCACAGAATTGATCGACTGCACTAATAAATTAAAATGAGATGAAGCGTTTTGATAAATGCTAGTGGTTTTTTGTTGTGCCCTGCAGTAGCCCAGTAACTGGTATTGTGGTATTATCTAAATATAACATAATATCACGCCCGTAATCCTCGAAGGACTAGGCAGAGGTGTTTTTGGTAGTACATCTACATTTCGCCAGGGGACCCTATTACCATCAATCGGGCACCAGACTCCGGGCTGCTACTGTGAAATTCCAGATAGAAAAACTCAATAACACTACTTAGCCCGGGAATCGAACCCGGGAACCGGGGGTGTTATTTAAACTATATTTACTATGTATTATGAAGAAGTAGGGTATTTATAACCGCGAACGACCAATTCATTCATGGACCAAAAATATACTTAGTGTACGGAACTAATAACCCGATTTCAAACATTATTTCGCTAAGCAAATAGGAAGCTACACTTTTGCCATAGAGTGTGTTTGCTTGTTTTAAGATTCTTTCACGAGAACGAAATTGTGGGCAGAAACTAGTAATTTATATTTTTTAACAACTTTCAACTAAATCTTTATCGAATTGAATACAACAACATACCTAAATCTTGAACTTTATTGAACTGTCAAACAAATCACACATCATTGCAATTAACAGTGACAAAAACCAATAAGTCCTCCTGAAAAAACCCCCTGAATAAATTAATAAACGAATTGCATTAACAAGTCCATTTCACAAAGGACATCCATCAGCAACAGAATTGAAACTAAACATCAAATAGAATAGTTTTAACATATTTTATCGTCGCATTGTTTAAAACAAGAACGTGCAGTAATAACTGTAGATTAATGACCAATTAATATTTCCCACTATTATATCACTGGCATCAAAAACCGCGGCGGAACTATGTTAATAATATATTAGTACTTAAGTTCGAGGTTGTAGGTTCAAACTTGAGCGAGTACCAGTGTAACTTTTTCGTTTCATATGTAATTTCTAAGTTATCTTACACGAAAAACATCGTGAGGGAAATTAGACTTATAGGTAATCCTAAGTCTGAAATCGCCAATCCGCCTTGAACAAGCGTGCATGGTGATCAATGCTCGTGCCTTCTCTGTATGAGAAGAGGCCTTTGCTCTGTAGTGAGACAGTAGCAGGCTTGTATTATATTACACTAGCAGACGGTTTCACCCGCGTAGGTCCCGTTCCTGTGAGAATACAGGGATGAAAAGTAGCCTATGTGCTAATCCAGGATGTCAGCTAACTCCATACTAAATTTTATTAAAATCCATTCAGTAGTTTTTACATGAAAGAGTAACACATCCTTACAAGCTTTCGCTTTTGTAATATTAGAAGGATTCGTCAGCAGCACTGCAAAGTGAGGTTCAAATTCCTAGCATAAATTTGGATTGACACCTCACTTCACGCAGAATATTTTTAGTTTAGCGAAAAACAGTTACATACCTACTTGAAATTTAAAAAGATCGCCACTATAACATTTTCACAACATATCTACATTTAAAAAAAAATTGTAGGTTACTATTTCTCAAGACAGGTAAAAAACTATTGCTTATTGACAGTTAAACTTAGATAATTAAAATTCCCGGTTTACATATTTGTCTTTTTAATGACGTCCATGTAGACCACAGGAAAATTAAGGAAAATAAACATACCTACACATTCCCTAATCATAATAATTGCATTTACTTCCAGACTATTTTTTTGCGTCATTTTACACTATATACCAACTTAAATGATATTTAACCAACGCAAAAATATTTCTGGGATCTAAAATGGCGGACTACCGGGAGAGCGCAAAAAGATTATTTTTTCATAATAATCCTCTTTGGTCTTTAGCAATGCTAATTTTTCTTGGCTTCTTCTTAACTTTATAACCACCCGCATGTACTAAAAAGCGCCGAAGGGGATTAAAAATTAGCTCGTCGGAACATCAATATTGTCGTGAAACATCAAATCTTTTGTTAATCTCCTAGCTTATTATATTGTCTTTTAATCCGTCACCGATTTCAACCCCACTAAACACTATCTTAATCCGTGGCCAGATTTAAAAAATCCAACACTGTAATCCCGTAAATATAGAACTTATTTTACTTTAAAATAATTGTCTTATTTTTTTTTATTTTAGTTGGAAAAGTTACGGAATTTCAAAACAAAAGCGGTAGCGTTTAGGAGATTATAGGGGTGTGGTTTTATTTTGAACGGGTTGCAGGATTTGCGGGCAAAACCAGTGGCAACAGGATTTAAATATTTATCTAGTCTGGTTACTAGAAACAAATAAAAAATATTTTAAACTTTATTTTTAGTGGCGTGTTAAAAAGAAAGATTACATAGAACTTGAGTCAGACTTGCTAATGCATCAAAAGTATGTCACTATGATCTTATAAGGTGGTAGTGAATTATCGGCAATGGCCAATATTGAGATATCACGACTGTACGTAACGATTTCTCTCGAGACAAGTTCAAAGTCCCAGAGAGCGAACGTCTCGACAATCGAAGACGCGACAAGTGAGAAAGATCGTCTAACATTTGGAGTGTTTGACCTATTCTGTTTTTATTTTAAATTAAAGTATTAAAAAAAAAATAAGTAATAAGTTATGAACGAAATCATTTTTTAGCACCAAACTTATTGGGCCTGTCAAAATAAATTTTGTACTTATTTATTTTTACTCTTAATTCACAAATACGAAGCAACAAAATTTTAATAATGTTATTAATCATGCATTTTGAACGCGCACGTAAGTGGGTAATGATTATTTAAATCGTAATGGTAAACAAGTTTCATTCATAATGTTTCCTCAATGAATCTCCCGTATATGCTTTTAAAGGCTATCAAAATATTCATGCCAATGAATGTAAAATAACAACAATGCATGATACATTGGCACACACACACACACACACACACACACGTGTAGGTATGATTTGTAAGTCACTAGCGTAATAAGGTATCGCACGGAAAAACCATTATCAAGTTTTAGCAATACCACATTTCAATTACCGAACGTGTGATTTAACACATAGCTATTTAATTATGTATATCGAAATGTTTATTGAAGTTTATGAAGTTGTTACGTGCAGTTTCTCGCACTACTTTTTCCTTTAGAAATGAATGACATAAAATAAGGCACCCAAATTCGATATTCCATTGCGGGGATACGCGTCACATCACCATCCAGTCAGCTGCTCCGACGACGCGCCGTGATTTTACATAGGGACATAGATAATGAAGAAACAGCGGCTGGGCAAATCCAATACTCAAATTATTCACATTTTTGTTTTATATTGTATAGCACGTAGACGCTACCATTACAGTTCTATTTTTGAATTCGTAATTAGAAAAAAAAATACATAGATAGCATTTTTTTAAAGACTTTTTTTTTCGTTATAATTTTATTAATTAAATCAGATCCAGGATGGAATAATAAGAAGATATGCTGCACTGACCCAAAATAAATTGAAATAAGGTCAGGAGAATGACGATGATATTAATACATAATAATGTGCTTAGGCATACTTTTTGAAAATCATTAACAATGCAAATCAGCGAGTATTATTTGAAACAACTAAATTCATTTATATCTTGCTTGTAATAAAACCGCTAAGTTGTTTCACACACATCGTGATTAATATTTGCAGTCTGTGATAGAATTTAATCATAATGTTGATTAATCAAAACAATCACACTGTTTACATTTTAATAGATCTCTTTCATCACGTACTGCAAATAACAGCATTGTTAAACATTCTTCGAAGTAGATTCTGTAGAATTACAATAATGCAAGCCGTGACAAAAAATGCACTTGACCTAATTATTTAAAAAAAAATATGTTTCGTTTTTTTAAAGTAATAATTTATTTAATTTAAGTTGCTTATTTATTCTATGTTCGGTCATTGAAATTAGGGTATATAACTAGCTATCAGCCATTATGCGAATATTGACTTTGAGCCGCAACAGGATAAATAAATTCGATTTAATAAAACCTAAAAATATGTTACACCCCGACCTAAGAATACAACAAATTCAAAACTTACATTTACTAAAATTTATTATTTTTACTATTACTAAAATCAAACATCTATCAAGTTTCTTACTAAATTAATGAATATTTAGGATGTGCATTATCTGTCACGGCATGTGCTAACTAACAACGTGGCATTAAAAAAATATTGCAAAAAAAATATTGTAAGGGCGGGGGCCGGGGGCGCAATGACGCCCACCCGGCTGAAAGCTTCCAAATTCGAATCGCAAAAAATATGCGCGAGTGCGCACCGCGTTATAAAAGGAAGGCACGTGGTCGCGTTGCCACAGTCGTGAGACATCCACGGAAGCGATCGCACGTCACTCTATTCCGCGCGCGCTACTACATCGTAAATAAGATCGATATTTTCAAGTTCAAGAATAATTTAATATGGATATCAAAGTTTTGGATCCTACTGGCATCTATTGAAGATTCCAAAAATCGTCAATCAAGTTGAGAATATTTGATATTTTAAGAAAAATCTGTGAAAATGTTCGGCTTGGACCCCACTGGAGTTTATTGATTTTCGGAAGATTTTTATTTTTTTGAAGAAAATTATATTCAAGTGATCAAGATGTTTGTTCTCGATCCTACTGGTGTCTACTGATTTGGGATTTTTATCTCGAATATCCCGAGTTCATTCTGCAAAGCTTCTGCTTCCTGTTCATCAAAATGTTCGTGCTCGATCCCACGGGAGTGTACTGAAGAATTTTTTGTTTCGTGTGAAGAATTTTATTTGTGCTTCAAAATGTTGGGCTTAGACCCCACCGGAGTGTACTGAAAAAAAGACAATTTTAGTGTTAAGTGTTGTTAATTAACAAACAATCAAAATGGTCTTGCTCGACCCCACTAATGTGTACTAGGTTATTTTTTTGTTTTTACTTTCGTCTTATTGTTACTCCTTCAAAATGGCTTTGGGTCTAGATCCTACGGGAGTTTATAAGTTAGGTTAGCGTAATGTCGCATCCCATTTCATATCAAATAATTTAATTCACTTCATAATTATAAAATGTCAGTAATATGTTGTTCATCAATCCGCCACAAATTAATATCACTCAGCAGAACTGCATTTTCATCAAATAGGAAGAAGAGGAAAATTATTCATTTTAAAGTAAATTAAACTTTGTAATTATGTAAATAGGGAACCAAAGACTGTTATTGCCTTTCTACTGATAAACTGTGGGTTTATAAGTCTGGTCGAAGACTAGAGGGACGAAAGTCCTTTAATTTATTGAAGTTACCTTAGAGTAAGTGATTATTTATTGACTAACAGTAGATAAGTAGAATAATTTAGTTGAAATATCATCTGGAGTTGGTGTGACAACTCGTGTTATCATTCATGTTATGTTTGTGATGTTCTTCGTTGTCAACCAAACTGAACGGTATTTCTAGCATTTCTATGTACCCATTGCATTTCTTCTCGACTATGAATGGCAGTGATTTTATACTCTTGTAAAATAATAAGACTGTTAGATGAATACTCTAGCTAATTGTTGCTGAATAAGCATTATTGAAAAATGTAGAAAATATACATTTGATTTTTTTAAACTGTTGTTTATATTTTATTATTTATAGGAATTCCTTACACTTACACTACCTACTTGACTTTTAAAACATTAAACACCTTTTTTAAAATTGTGAATAAGTACACACACTTAAATACACACATTTTAAATCAATTACTTGGTCGTGATTAACTTAACAATATTTAAAATACAAAGTTGCATTTTACATTTGAAAACAATTAACGATCAATTTTTACATAACACATGTCATCAAATTTTAGAAAATTATTTTATCAAAATACAAATACATTAAATAAGTTACGTTTATGTAACTTATTACACGAACTTGGATTAAGTTGCATCAGCCAGACGATTGCAAGCAGTGCCACCACTCTCAGAGAGTGTTGGTAACTGATCGTCATTGAGCCCTCCATGGAATAAAAAATGCCGAACACTCTATTTCGGCAACAAATAAACAAAAGCAACAAAAGTAAAAAACATACAAAATAATCGTCTAACGTACAAACTAAAAAATCATAAATAAAATATCAAAAATAAAATTAAAACATTTTCCGAAATTTAAATAAAACATACAATAATTTAGATCTAACAACAGTTGACTGCACTATTATGTCGAGAATTTCGAAAGTGTCGAAATTCAACCTTGTTAATGACAGTGTAGAGCACATTCTCGTGCAACAAAATAAAAACATTACATCAGTAAGTGGATATTAAAGAAAGGTAAACAGAGAAGGAAGTTCTTGGTTGTGATACTACCTACTGCACCTGCCTTGATACTAGTACTTTAAGAAGCGTAAGAAACTAAGCTTGATCTTATTACAAAACTCTATGACTATCGTCTTTTTATCCGTGAGAAGGAAGAAATGATATTTGAAGTGAATGTAGGTAAGGCGATTAACACACTGCCACGCACCACGCAGCGTAGCGCGTGAATGCGTGTTTTAACGTTGCTTGTAAGTATCTCCGTTTGTAAAGAAAACACGCACAGTCCAACACACAGAAAATGCATCCACGCGCGTTCAATTCAGTTCAGAGACACGCAACAAGCAGCGTGATGCGGGGCAGTGTGATAATCGCCTTATTCATTAAATTTTTCAAAAATTCTCAACAATACAATATGCACGTACCTACAGACGCCAGCACATCAAGTTACCCTAAACTTTCCCAATTGAACGTGAACCCTATTCTGATCACTGTAAAGTTAAAAACCTATTAAATAAATTTGACACATTGGGGTAGCTTGATGTGCTGACCTCTGTACATACATAAAATCACGCCTTTTTCCCATAGGTATAGGCAGAAAATACAGAGCGCCATCTGCTACGATTCTTACATACTTCTTTTGCTTCGTTTACATTCCAATCCGTATTTTTATTCAGAAAACTTTACATTGTGTCAATCTTGCACAGTGGGTTTCGACTCTTTTTTAGGCAAATAAAGAAGAACAAGGCAACAAGGCGACTAACAAACTATTAAGTATAAATAAAATTTGTTAGACGCCTTGTTAACATCAGTAGCAATGGACATATCATTAGTCGGGGCGTACTCAAACAAAACTCGCAAATATCACCTTCAAACTTGGCGTTTTTATATCTATTTAGATCGATTATGAGCTCACTTTATAAAGGCTCGCTGCCAAATAAAAAAATAAATAAAATAAAATATTCTACAACTTTTCACACAACGCCATCTAGTCCCAAGCTAAGCTAAGAGCTTGTGTTATGGGTACTAAACAGCTGTTAAACATACTTATATATTTCTAAAAACATACATGGGTATTATAGATAACTTCCACCCACACACAGAACAAATGATCGTGCTCATCACACAAACGTTGTCCTGGGTGGGAATCGAACCCATGACCTCCGGCATAGCAGTCAGGGTCACTCACTAATAGACCAACAGACCAGTCAAATGGCGACAATAAGACTACGCAAACAGAGGCTATCCATTCGAAAGAAGTAGGAACACAGTAAGGTTTAGTAGGTAATATTCCCAACATATTCAGCGTACTCCCCATGATGTAGTGTGTATCTATGGATTTTCTGGATTTACTGGAAACATTATAAATATACTGGTAATCATTTAAACTACTCAAGACTAACTTAGTCTTGTGTAGTTTAAATGATTAATAAGCAGTTCCCCGATCCCCGGGTCGCGCAAAAGCGTTACTGCGATTTTCCAATTGCAACTTTTCAGTAGTTACTTATCCGAATTCAGGACTGGTGCCCGATTAATGGCAATAGGCTCACCCCCTATCACACCGGACTTAAAAATAACTGGCGAAATAGGTGTAGATACGTGTACACCTCTGCCTATCTCTTCGTGAATTACAAAAGTGATGATGTAATGGAATACGCAGCGATGTCCCAGCTAGACTTCACTCCTAGTCTCTGGACTTCCTCGAATTTCCAACTGCTCATAAATACTGATTAGTTTAAACAATATAAAGCAATTATTGAAACAATGAGCGGCTGAACAGGTGTGCAGAATGCAGTAGCGACAGGACAGACACCGTGCTATACACTACACATGGCAGGAATAATATTCGTATGTAATGTTCGTATAAGTAAATAGCTGAGCGGTATTACAACAGCTATAGTTACTAGTAGTGGTTGTCTGTGGTCGACCTTTGATCGTTTTAGCTATAAACACTCTTTCTTCAATCTTTATATGAATATAGCTACGGTTACCTAGCAAACAAAGTTTGTTACCTTAGTCGGAAAAAGCTGTCTTATTAGATCATCTTTAGCGCATTACTTTGTGTAATCTATTTCATCACCACTGCTCTCAAAAACGGTGAAGGAAAACATCGTGTGGAAACCGGCATGTCCCAGAACCAAAAATTCAAAGACATGCGACATCTACCAATTCGCGCTGGGCCCGCGTGGTAGAATACGCGCTTTGACGTGGAGTTGCAGATACCAGCCCAGTATCTTTATCTTTATCATTCTATCATCTTTAGTGACATTAATGGACTCCTAGTGGACGAAATTCGATCGTTTAACTTTACCTTTACCTATTAGATGACAAATCTCGCTCCTCATTCACTGTGCGCGCATTATTTTTAAAATGTCTACTTATTAAAAAAATAAAAATTAGGGGTCTCTCTCTAGTTTTCGCTTGTACGGATTAATGTTAAGTTATTGCAAGTATTTCAAAGTATTTTCGAGCTCTTGCTTGGAAAATAGAGGAAAATATTTGTGACAATGACTAACACATACTTAGTGGTGATACTCTTAGCTCACATTTTACATGAAAATCTAGGAATTACAAACATTCTAAGTTTCCAAAGTCCTACACTTGGAAACCTAGAATGTTGTGAACCATGTACCAGGAGTCCATAACGTTATAGAAGGTGGTCGACATTTCTTCGTTTCATTCATAATTGGCGTTAAAGGTTGGTTAACATGATGACAGCTGGTAATTAAACTTCTCTATCATTGATATATGTATAAAAACCGCTACACAAAAAATCATAAATCGTTTCAAAATTTGGGAGTATTCTGATTTCAGCACCTATGCATTTAGTACCAATCAATGTTATTTACCTTTTGTACTAAATTTTCAACCGGTGATACTCCAAAATTTGACCTGCCTCTCTTAAATAATAAACCAACGTACCTATACACGTTCCGAATGCCGCATTAGAGTCAACGTGTGCTGAATAATGTATCATCAAATAATATCAATATACTAACACTGTCGTATTTAATTCCTAGGTCAGCCTGAATCCAGCGCATTTGCATGTGTACCTACAATTGACACGCGAGGACGATATGGGCATTAATACATTGTAATGAAAGCGATTTGGTGCTCTTGGACAGGGGGTATTGTGGTTTAAATTGCACGAAACATTGTTTTTATTGAACATAGTAATAACTGTAGCTAACCCTTTTTTGTCTTCATCATTTTACTTGGTCATATTTGTGGTCAGTGTAATGCCAATATCTTCTGATTTCGTTCATGCCTGTCAGCTGTCATCTCAGTAGGTATTTACTTATTTGCTTTATTTAAAATGGTTTCTTTTTTCTGTTGAGCATGTGTCCCGGGTTCGATCTCCGGGTCGGGCAAAGTGTTATTGAGTTTTTCCATCTGAAATTTCTCAGTAGCTGCCCGGGGTCTGGATTTGTGCCCGATTGATGGGAATAGACTCGCTCCCTATTACATGGGACTTAAACATAACTGGCGAAAAGTGGGTGTAGGTACAACATAGATATCCGGTGTAAACATGTCTGCCTTATCCTTCGGAAATTACAGGTGTGATGTTGTTATGTTATGTGTTTAAAAATGGTTTAACACCAGTAATAAAATAGTAGGTAAAGATAAAGTTGAAGATAAAATTAAGACTAAGAAATAGCATGATCTAACACTTTCATCAATCTCTTTCGCAGCACAAGACTTACTTTTGACAAGTTATGAAGATCTTCGTCAATTTATTGGGAAACAGTTTACTTGATTTCCATGGTTGCCAAATAGATCACTAAATTCTAGTTACATAAATTATTTTCTACTCATAAGCTGGAAGCGCTATATAACTTTACGGGCACGGTTTTTTCATACAGTCTTTTAAATCTTAGAAACGAAAAAAAGGAATTTAATTAAACTTGAACTTCGGCTCTCGCTTGCTCTCTAAACTATTGCTACCTCTACCTTTTTAGACTTACGTAAGCACATCACATAAAGTTACATTCAAATCGACCATTTTATTTAATATCGCGTCCCTGGAACGGTCTTAAATATTGCGAATTTTGATAGCTACTTTAATACAGACGTTTGTTAATAAACACTTCAAATATTAAATTCGTTATTATTTCCAAATCAACCGCTTAACTTACGGTAGCAGCTTAACACGTAAAGATACCATCTTATCTCAAATACAAACATAAATATACTTGTGGCTTATCTTGATTTTGTATTGAAACAATTTAGCTAGATAGTAAACATAAAGTAAAGAATTTAGTTAAGTATATTGTGGGAGGGTTCAGTTCACTAAATAAGGATAATTATGGATACATTGTAGTATAAGTCGTAAGGCGTGGCAATGCTATTTCAATTAGGTGATTTTGAAGAAATTCTTAAAAAGTTCAGCATAGTCAATTTCATGGTAATTGACATAAGCCTTTTATATGCCCTTTCTTGTCCTGTATTAGCTATGGTCACGTTTTACTCTTCCGTACTCTCTTGAACGAGTAAGCCACCACTCAATCTCTTTTTGTTCATACTGTCATACCTACTTCATCTCTCCTTAACTATATAATACAAAAACTAAAAAAAAATAACCAAACCTAAATAAATAACTAAAAAGCGTCGAAAAATCTTCCGCATCGCTGCCAACTGGTAGAGTGCCCAAAAGACTGGCGGCATTGCCACGTTGAATGGCAATTCTTAGCCTCAATAATAAATATCAGTTTTTCTCTCCTTCGGTTTGCCTCTTCTTTTTCGTCCATCTACATTCATGTTAAAGATCTTATTTTAAATTCTCTCCTCGGTCACAGGTTGGAAAGTACACCATGTGAAGATATCATGAGTAGGTACTCACAAGATTCTGGATTCGTTTTTTTTCTAGGTAATCACTTTTTTTTTTATTTCTTGTGTAATAAAGATTCTTAAAATATTTTTAAAATTAAATATGAAACCTTTAAAAAATCATAATTGACATCTAATCCAATGAGAATTTTAACGTAAGAGTTTATGACAGTTGATTCCAAAAATAAGCGCTATATTATTCCATAAAAATACATTATGTGACGCTGGCAACCCACACTACGACAGTGTTCGAAATATACGTCTTAACACGAGAAGCTAAATCACTATTACACATCTTGGGCATCAGTCGGCAAAATGCTATAAAAACACCATTGATTTAGAACATAATCCCATGGTAGGTACGTAGCTATGATTTTTTACACATGGCACAATTAAATCGTTATCAAGGCCACCAACCAGTTTTGGATTATTAAATATAAATGATGACATTGTTCGAGGTCAATCGAATGGTTCCTTTTTCGGCCTTTACAAGAATATTGCTAAAATGATATGGAATTTTAATTTTGGCAGATTCTTTTGTAAACATGCTATTAGCAGAGTGGTACTATTAACAACGCTTTTGGAAAAGCTGGAGATGTTAGGTTGAATGGTGAGGCTTTTTAAGAAATTCCTTCTGATTTTGGTTTTTCATTATCACCATCATTTTAGTCAATAGACGTCTACTATGTGTCTCCCCCATAAAGTTTCACAACCCTCGGTCTTGAGGTGCGTCATCGATCGACTTCCCATGATCATGACAAGATTCACGGTGTGGGTTTAATCACGTACCCAATACCAATATTCCAACGACCATAGATTTTGGTAATGCTCGTAATGTACAGACGCCAGCACATCCAGTTACCCCAATGTGTCAAATTTTCCCAAATGAATATGAACCTTATTGAAAAACGATCAAAGAAATTTGACACATTGGGGTAACTTGATGTGCTGGCGTCTGTACTTAGACCACCGACACTTTACTTTGGTAAATATTTCCAGGTACCTACCTAATTGGTACCTACTAGGTTTTTATTCCCAGTTGTCAAAACTCGTCTGCCATCGCATATGTGTGTGCAAGGTTGTAAGGATAAGATTATTTTCAGTCTAAATACGTAACTCTTTAAGACGTCAAATAGTTACAGACACTGAAAATAAATTAAGACAAATCGATATTATTATCGATATCAATGCTGTTTAATATTGAATACAATTGAATATCTAAGCTATTTGAGGTCAATAAACGTAGATGGAGCTGTGGTGGATAAAATGTCTGAGATAGATTTTAATACATACTGTTTTCGGAAAAAGAAAAGAAAGGAGGAAGAAAAAAACAATTTGTTTCACCGGAGTTAAATGGAAGTATAAATCATTATTGCATAAAGCTTCTTACGCGCTGATGAGTTTATTCACATCTTTTTTGAGTGCATTTAGTTATTTTCTAAGTCCAACGCACCCTGGGTCATCAGGCTGTCACCAGCTCTTACTGTACCATGACACGACATATGTTTAAATAAAATTCTCGTGTTACAATGTTAGTTACCATACTCCTCCGAAACAGCTTGACCGATACTTATGAAATTTTACATGCATATTCTGTAGGTCTGATATTTTTTATAAAAGTGCAGAACGAAGTTTGCTGGGGCAGGCTCTAAGGTCATATTATGTTGGTAAAAATAATACTAAAACTCCTAGAATAGATAGATGGCCCAAAAATGCATAGTTTCGGAGGTATCATCAATCATAATTAAATTATCAGTTGTTAAGTACCCGTAACACAAGCTCTGCTTAGCTTGGGACTAGATGGCGTTGTGTGAATAGTCGTGGAATATTATTTTTACCTAAGTATTATTAATATTATTTTTATTACATAATTAGTTCAAAAATTGTCACCAGTACGACGAATCTTCTTCCTAACGTCACTTTTCTTTCACGTAAGGGTGTTTTACATTAATCATCGTGACTTTGTCGAATTATTTTGTATGATAGTATAAAAAGAAAAGGATGATTGAAACATAATTCATATGCCAGTTGATTCTTTGATATGGTCTCAATCATACCCTAGAGTTTTGGGATATAAAAAAAAACACGTTGTATAAGCTCGTACCTGTAACACAGACGAAGAAAATCTATTTTGGTCAAATTAAATACATAAAATCATGAAATTAATTAATCCACCCTAGAGACAATATTGAATAAGTACTACAACTATTTAATTTAAAACACATTTGCTTTGTCAGTCAGTCTTAAATTAGTTATAAGTAAAGATGCACTCACAAAGTTGTTCATCAACGATGTCAGAGATGCCCAAGGTTGACTGAAGAAGTACTGGTACAGATGAGCCGAACACAGGGCCTGGTTGTTCTTGCAAAACACTGAATCTAAAAACAATGACCTAAGTCAGTAACTACGTCAGAAATGTTCAACATGTATACTTAGAATATAATTTCTTGAACAGTCTATAAACATGTTGACAATGTCTTTCTAGCACTGATCTCATTCATATTGTTATTTGAAAGTGGTCATCTATGAATGCGGGAGCTATGACATAGATTGAATCGTATATAAATCGTGTTAAGCTACTAAAAATGTAATTAATTTATAATTGTAAACAGACCATATCTTTTTTGTAAAATTTAAACGAGATCTTAAAACTAAAGGTGAAAACTTGACACATTTTGCGGTGCAATGGTAGGTAGGTATCCTGTTTTTGTCATTATTGCAAACAATGCGTGTAACAACATGTCATTATTTTTTTTGTTACATTTATGTGAGAAAATAAAAATAGTGTACTGCAATGTGTTATTTTAACAGTCATTATCGGCTTTTGTAAAGTAAAAATATATAATCTGTTGGACACGTAAACCTCATTTTAATATATTTTTGAGGGGTTAAAATAATTTAGCAATAAGTTGTTTAATATTACCTACCGTGGAACGGAATGAAGTAAGTAACATAGACAAAATAATTTACTATCTGTCATTAGCTAAAAAAACAGAATTCAGATTTTCCGTTTCTTTCGAGTTGCGTGAAAGTGTTCTTCTTTATTCTAGGGTTTAATTTAAATATTTTTACTTGACAGATGTGGCATATATTCTAGAAAGTTGTTGTGATAATTATTGTGGAATACGATTTCAATGTAATGTGCGAAAACATTTTAGTGTCCGAGATAGCTGGAGCTGCGCCAATTTGATCCTGTGAGGTGAGTAATTTAGCTATAGAATCAAAAATATTACAATGTTAACGTCCCGAAACTATGTTGTAAGTGTTACTAAGATAGTACGAAACAATATGTTATTAATGTGTTTTTTCTTCCTAAACTAAACAGCTTACAAGACCTTACCTGGCTAGTACTTTTATTAAAAACACTTATCTTAATACAATATCAAATTTAAATAAATATGAATATCAAATAACTCTCAATTTTTCATTGATTGAGAGTTATTTAAAGTTAATGATTAAATTGTGAGTTTTTTGACTTATGAGACAACTTTTAAATTATAGTGATGGCTGCTTAGGTCTGATTTTTAGGTTATTTTAATGTTCACATTTTTGTCGTATTTCTCAGTATTACAACAGTATAATTATTAATACAGTAGGACGACGCCTTTGATCTCTGGAAAAATACCGACAACTTCTACTCGCGTTAGATTTGAATAATAACTCCCGCACTACGAACATCGTTTTGTTCGCAGTGCGGGAGCGGCTTTCCCGCGTCTCGCCCCTCACACCCCGCACGATTGCCCTGTCTAGACAGCTTAGTCGGACGACTGTATGTTTTTAGACTGTGGTATTACAGTCAGTCCATGATTAACTAAATATACCATTATAATCTAAACACTGTGAGGAACAATACTTTATATGTGAGTTAAGCATTTTTGGTGTTAGTATTTGCAAACCACAATTTGAGGTGACCCAATTCCTCGAACAAAAAAAATGTCTGCCTTACATCTTTTTCCTATAGGGATAGGTAGAAACTATAGAACACCATCTGTTACATACATATTACATTTGCTTCACTAAGTTTGTTTTAATCGTTTATCTTGTCTGCTAAGGGTCAATTTCCGTATTTTATGAATTAACGTTTGCATCCTCATCTTGATCATAATATGAAAAATAAACGTCAAATTTCCCTCCTTTTTGACGGCATGTTTGGCACAATGGCTGAGTGATTGGTTGCCGCACGGAAGAAGTATTTGTAGGGCCTAAATATTGGTAGTTTTTCCGGGTCTTGCTGTTTGTGTACCTATGTGAGTTTAAATGTTCGAAATCGCGACCACGACACAGGAGAATGTTTTGGGAAATATCTTATCGTAGCTGCCCGGTGTTCAGTACCTACATTGATGCTCACTTAGTTCAAAAAAATGTATGGAACAGCTTTTATGTTCAGTGTTTTCGGGTTTAGATAATAGGTCCTAAAAATAAGATTGTATTGAAGATACTCAGTCAATAAGTTAAGTACCTAATAAATAATCGACTTCTTTGCATTTCTTCGGCCATAAACAACCGATATTCAACATACACACTTACATACATATTTTGTTTACGATATTGGTCACCTTCACTAGCAGACCGCAAGGCGCCAACCGGAGGCAGGAGGCATCCGTTACATAACCCCAAGTTAATGTAAAGGGCCTTGATGGACACCAGTTACTGTATCCGCGAGCCAGTACCGGCTGTCAAACGTGGGAGTGTTTTCTGAGAATGAGGGATCGTTTACACGAGGCGAGTTACTAGACCAATATAGCGCCTTAACGAAGTCATATATTTTCATTAACGATATAAAAGTTCATATATACGTACATAAACTTACGACGGCTTTCCCATGGGGGCAGGCACTTCTTTTGCTTAATTTACTTTCATAAATGTTGTCATACACACACGCCGGTTGCGAGTACTACGCACCTGACCATTCTGAAGAACCTCACCAATAAGGTCTATGGTATCAAATAGGTATGACCTTCTGGGGCGTCCCCTCCCGGCGTTTCCGCTTTAAATAGGTACCTCTTGTTTGTCGCCTTTATTCATCCTTTCCATAAAAGTTCAATAACGCCGAAATGTCTGTCAATCAGCATTTCGAAAGCTCATATTATTATATGTCATGCCTTTGCAAAGCAATTTTCTCAAACGTTGTTTTTGGAATTTAAATCATTAAGTAAATGATAAAAATGAAATGTGCCCTAAATACAGTCTCCCTAAACTCGCGCTAAATAAAGTATTTCAGTACAAAACCCCAAGTAGCCGAAAGGGTAATGGCTCGCGGATACAGTTACTGGTGTTCATCAAGGCACCAGTTACTCTATCCGCGAGCCATTACCGGCTGTCAAACGTGGGAGTATCCTTGAGAATGAGGGATTTTCAACACTAGGTGAGTTCCTCGATTAACACGCTAAAAATTAATATGAGACTAGCTACGTAATTCGCGGACTACGACCTTGAAAATCAATAAGTAGGTAGGTACAGAAATAAAACAGGTAGATACAGCAACTTTCGGTCTTAATATTTTCTCTCTCTCTCTCTCTCTCTCTCAGACAAGCAGAAAATCACGCGCACGCCGCACGGCTTACAACTATAGCAAAAAGTGTCGTTACAACTTTTAGTCTTATTTTTTTCCGTCTAGCCCCCTTTTGCAACGAGCTATCAGGAACTACGTTCCAAAAAAAAAATCAGGGGATCCCTTCATACATACACCCATAGTAACAGAAAATTTATAATTTTTACTAAAGAAAATAAATATAGTTATTAAATTACATTAGATTTAATTTAAACTCATTTAATAATATTAGTAATGTAATTCATTAATAACGTATTCTAATTTAAAATTCTAAAAATATCGAGACTGTCTACATGTAAATGAGGCGTAACACGTTCATTTAACTGCACATTTAATAGTTCAGAGGCTAATAAATATTGACACATATAAAGACGGATTTTAAACTGATTATAAAATAGAGCAGTGATAAAAACGTTTCATGTGAAAGAGTTATTTCGAAAAAAATAGACTACAATGTTTCTAAGAAATTAATTGTCTCATGCACCTAATTTTTGACGTTCAAAAAGTATTCTCCGCATACCTAACATCAAGCCTGTAATCCTCGGAGGATCAGGCAGAGGTGTACCTGTAATAGTACCTACACCCACATTTTGGCAGTTATGTTAAAGTCCCATGTAATAACGGTTGAGCCTATTGCCATCAATTGGGCACAGATCCAGACTCCTGCTACCTGTGAAATTCCCAATGGAAAAACTGCTGCAAATGCTTGCGATTATATCGCGTAATGTGATCGCCATGCTATATTGTAGAGCATTTGCTGTACTATATATAATATATCACAATAGTATAGCGTAGTCTGAAAAGAGCAGTACGGGCGTGATATAATGTGGTATAATTACCATGAATGAGAGCCAAAGAAACCCTACTCAATATCGTTTACCTTAGTAGCAGTTCATGTCATTTTCCGTCAACGCACACAAAACGAAATATAAGTAAAGTATTACAGTATTATGTAAAAACTTATTAGAGAGGAAATAAATTAATTAATGTTTGATTAATACTTCCTATCATTGACGTCATTGAGTGACTATAGGGACTGATAACAAAGCAGGATAATGTTGTGATCTGCAACAATTTGGTGTTTTACAATGATAAAGACCATTGTGCCAATACTGTTTTCCTTCAAATTTGCGAATTCAAGGAATTCCCAAAAATTTAATAGGATGTAAATTTAGGAAGGTATGTAGCTACTAATAGTAGGATGATTACAACAAACATGTCTGTACGAGTACTTGCAGGTTTTGGAACTGAAACCTATAGTTTTGTAAATCGATCGGCTACCAGAATTTCATCAGTGTATTTAAGGTGACTGGTAATTAGTGACCGATACTTAAACACGTGATTGTACTCATGAATGCGAATAACTTTCCCAAAGAAACTTTTTTTTATACTCATTAACTTTCAATTGAGCGTGTGACACTACTACTAGTAGATTCAGCCCTTCCCGAGGTCAGACTATCAGCTGACCACAGGCGCGCGCGCGGGAATTTCAAAGAGCGTCTTTGTTATTTTTTATTGTGTTAAAAGTTATTGTGTATAAAAAAAGTTTCTTTGGGAAAGTTTATTAAAAAAATGAAAAAGTGTTTATGTGTGTGTGTTGATAAGTGTGTTTTTTTTTGTTTATGTGTGTGTTTTTGTGTTTGTGTGTGTTGTGTTTTTGTGTTTGTGTGTATCGGTCACTAATTACCAGTCTCCCTATAATAATAGGTATTATTATAGGATGACGTCATGCACACTCGCGGTGATTTGACAAAGTATACCGCACCCCGTCTGATAGTCACCGTAACTTGAAGTCCACTTAAAGTGTTATACCATTTTTTTGTAAATTCTCAGTTGTCATCAAAGTTTGGTGTGCAACTGGACGCTTGTTAGTCATTGGCAATGAAATGATAGCCAAAAGTCCTGCAAGAATCGATTACAAAAGACCTGCAAGAATCGATATCAAAAGTCCTGCAAGAATCGATTACAAAAGACCTGCAAGAATCGATTAGAAAAGACCTGCAAGAATCGATTACAAAAGACCTGCAAGAATCGATTACAAAAGACCTGCAAGAATCGATTACAAGTCACTTGAAAAACAATTTGATGACTGGACTATTGCTACCTACATAGACAGGATCTGGGGATGAGAGATAGGAGATAGGCCTTTTTGGCCTCTCATATGTCTTTTTACTTTTTTTACTTCTTACTCATAGTCTAAGATCCCGCTATAGAACGACCTTCACCGAGCTGGTTAATAAATGAAACCTATTTTATAATAAATTTAATATGTCAATACATATATTGCATATGTGTTGTCTAAAAAATTTCAGTCCAGGAAATGATTAAATAAATACTAAAAAAAAAAAACACCGGTTTGGTTAATGGACAAATTCCATACCCACCAATTTTAGATGGTCTGAAATCATTATTTTCATTTAACTTTCTTTCATTAACCAGAACGGTGCAAGTTACTAGTATCCATTCATCCATTTACCTGTTTTTACCGGTCTACCCGAGAGTTGTGACGAAAAAAAAAATAGTCAACCTAACGTTTGCATATTCTATGGACATTCATACTTTCGATTGGTAAGGAATTTGTTTATTAAACCAAACCATTGAATTATTAAAAAAAAAATATATCCTGGACTAAATTTTTTTAGAAAACCCATAAGTAATATATTTATTTACATATTAAAACCGAGCTGGTTAATCGATGAAACCTAGTTTATATTAAACTAGGTTTCATCAATTAACCAGCTCGGTAAAGGTCGTTCTATTGTTGGTATTTCGGTTTAAAATATGAACGTCTAAATAAACTATTTTCATTCTTTTCTTTCTTTCTATCTTACGTAACAATTGTTTATGAATGACCAGTATTTCCATTACGTCACATTTATTTTGTACAAAACCCTCAATTGTTTCCCGAGGAAGTAAACAACATTAAATTAATTCATTGATTAATTAATGGCTCTCAAAGACAGGCGCGACGTGGCATTGACGTCGCGACAAGTAGCAATGATTGTTCTACAGATATACCGAGTTCATTCAAAATATCTGCTGTCTCATACCTATATTTTGTAGAGTACACCCACATTTCTCCAGTTATGTTAAAGTCCAATGTAATAAATAGGGGGCAAGCCTTTTGCCATCCATCGGGTAAAAATCCAGAGTCCGGGCTGCTACTAGAAATTCCAGATGGTAAAACTGAATAACACTTTGCCCGACCCGGGCGGGGATCGATTCCGAGTCCTCATACTTAACAGTAGTGCTTGCGAACACTAGACCAAGCACACGTAGCATGACCACCTAAAAAACGGATTTTGTCTACAAAATAATCGACAAAGAAATGTTTCTTCCATCTTTCAACTGGTCGATTCTACCGTGGACATACCAACTAGCCACACTCGACTCAGTAGAGCGCAGATCCAAGAGGCACATTGGTGACGAAAAGCTGGTGGGTACCAAGCTTCATACCCTGGCCCACCGCAGCAAAGTTACATGTGTGTCGGTCTTTTACAGATTGTATTTCGGTAAGTGTGCTCTAGAGCCCCACGAGCTCATTCCACCATCTCCTTTCTTCCATCGGGAATCCATGCAGGTTATCACCCATTCCTTGTAGATGTTCCACACATTCGCACGAAGCACTTTGCCTGTTCCTTCATTACGCGCACAGCCAAGGAGTGGAATTCCCTGCCTGCATCAGTGTTCCCGAGTTCATATGACCCCAATCTGTTTATGTCGCGAGTTATTAGGCTTCTTTTGGGTAAGCTCGTTCCATTGTCGACCTCATCTCTGACCGCAGGACAAGATTGAGGTTAAGAGTAGACCCATTATATATATAAAAAAACATACCCATTTTTACGGAGCTCATGCTACGAGTGTAGGTTAGTGTCACGAAAATGAATACATAATGGTTAAGGAAACTATTGTCCCATATTGTTGTATAATACTTACACGTCAAAGAGGGAAATACGAGACAGCGTCATGATTTCAGTTTAAGAGGGAAGGAAGAGGTCAAGAATAAACAATTAAGTTTCTTCCTCATTTATTCTTTCTGACCGGAAACGTCCTGTTCAGTACATTAATGACACATAGCTAGGCACAAATAACTTTGTCAATTCTATTCAGGATTTACTCGTACAGTCAACAGCAAAAGTAGATGATCAAAATCAGAAATTCAATACTAATGAACGGAGTTCACGCCAGAACTGTGTGGCGTCGAAGTGATTCAAAAGTATGTGATTGTAAATTGTACCAAACATTTACTACCAGTACAGCTGCCATATGTTTGCGATCAGTTTTGACTCCAAAAGTTATAAACTCAATTTGCATCAGAACTAAGAAGTGAAAAAAAAATTCAAAACTAGCGAACAGCTAAAATCAAAATTTAAATGATGAAACAGGCCACGTAATCGTGAAGCAAATAATTCATCCATACGTATTTTTTTATTAACCCAGTAATTTAATTTGTTATGTTTAAAACAGCTGAATTTGATAAAAAAAAATGCATATTTAATATATGCCAAATTTCATCCAATTGAACCCCTAAAAAAGCACAATGTTCATTAATAAAAACTTATTTACAAAAAAAACAACCAACTTCCAAAAAAACACTACAAAGTGAAAAATATTAAAGTTAATTTTCACTTTGAAATGTTTTTTTGGAAGTAGGTTGTTTTTTTTTTGAAAAAATGTTTTAATTTTTCACTTTTAGTGGGTCAGTTTGTAATTTATCTAAGTTACAATAGCCCAATGACAACTGCTCATCACCTCTTACAACATATTGCTTTTCTCGATACAGGGACGTTAATTGTTGAGGAGTTCTCCTAGTAAGTTCCAGGAGAACTGGAGCTCCATGGTGAAGGCATCATCACCACTATGCATTTTGACAAGCTTAAATTACTTAGCAACTATATTAAAGTACCTAATCGAATCCCAACCCGTGAAATACTTAGGTATAATTGAGTAGTTCCGATGCCCTATTGTGGTCCTCATCATCAGTTCCACTTAGCAAACGGTGCTTTCCGAGAGGAAATGCACGAGTTACTATACAAAATACCCAAATCACTATAGGTGTTCCTATAAAATTTGAGGTTTTCCCTCGATTTTCATAGGATCCCTTCATCAGATTCTGACTTGGTGACAATGAGACCACAGCGAGAGTATACCCTTTCATACAAAAAAAAAATTTTGCAAATCCGTCTATATATGACGAAGTTATGCTCAAACATACATAAAAAATATACATATAAACATCCTAATTGATAACCTCCTCCTTTTTCAGAAGTCGGTTAAAAATAACATAATACAAAAACTTTAGTATTTAAACTGTTTTTTTTGTTACTTCTGTCAAATGTTTAAAAGTAGCTGATGTGATACAAAACGATAATTGAATAAATATTATCATCTTTTCATGTTTGTGAATTTATGTCAATGTTCAAAAGCAGCTGATGTGACACAAAACGATAATTCAATAAATATTATCTTTGCATGTTTTTGAATTTATGTCAATGTTCAAAAGTAACTGATGTGATACAAAACGATAATTCGATAAATATTATTATCTTTGCATGTTTCGAATTTATGACAATGTTCAAAAGTAGCTGATGTGATACAAAACGATAATTCGATAAATATTATTATCTTTGCATGTTTCGAATTTATGACAATGTTCAAAAGTAGCTGATGTGATACAAAACGATAATTCGATAAATATTATTATCTTTGCATGTTTCGAAATTATGACAATGTTCAAAAGTAGCTGATGAGATACAAAACGTTTATTCGATAAATATTATTATCTTTGCATGTTTCGAATTTATGTCAATGTTCAAAAGTAGCTGATGCGATAAAAATCATAACTCAATGATTGCTTTTGCCCAGTCGGCTACAATATATTAAAACCGGAAGGTAGATTGATATTTTACATTGATGAGTATGAAAAAATATTGCTATTATTATTATATTATTATAATCATTAATAATATTATTGAAAATTTATTGATTACTAAATAATTCATACATTCAAATAATATAGGTAAATGTTCAAGAAATATAATTTTCTTACGTTTTCAACGGAAATCTGCTACCTATACAATAGTCAGGATTATATTAAAGCTATTCTGCTAATTAATGTAAAATATCAATCTACCTTCCGGTTTTATTAAATTGTAGCCGACTGGGCAAAAGCAATCATTGAGTTATGAGTTTTATCGCATCAGTTACTTTTGAACATTGACACAAAATTCAAAAACATGCAAAGATATTAATATTTATTGAATTATCGTTTTGTATCACATCAGCTACTTTTGAACATTGACATAAATTCAAAAACATGCAAAGATATTAATATTTATTGAATTATCGTTTTGTATCACATCAGCTACTTTTGAACATTGACATAAATTCACAAACACACAAAGATGATAATATTTATTCAATTATCGTTTTGTATCACATCAGCTACTTTTAAACATTGCCAGAAGTTACAAAAAAAAACCAGTTTAAATACTAAAGTTTTTGAATTGTATTATTTTTAACCGACTTCTGAAAAAGGAGGAGGTTATCAATTCGGATGTTTATATGTATATTTTTTATGTATGTTTGGGCATAACTTCGTCATATATAGCCGGATTTGCAAAATATTTTTTTTTGTTTGAAAGGGTATACTCTCGCTGTGGTCTCATTGTCACCAAGTCAGAATCTGATGAAGGGATCCTATGGAAATCGAGGGAAAACCTCAAATGTTATAGGAACACCTATAGTGATTTGGGTGTTTGGTATAGTAACTCGTGCATTCGCTCTCGGAAAGCACCGTTTGCTAAAGTGGAACTGATGATGAAGACCACAGTAGGGCATCGGAACTACTCAATTATACCTAAGTATTTCACGGGTTGCGATTCGATTAGGTACTTTAATATAGTTGCTAAGTAATTTAAGCTTGTCAAAATGCATAGTGGTGATGATGCCTTCACCATGGAGCTCCAGATCTCCTGGATCTTACTAGAAGAACTCCTCAACAATTAACGTCCCTGTATCGAGAAAAGCAATATGTTGTAAGAGGTGATGAGCAGTTGTCATTGGGCTATTGTAACTTAGATAAATTACAAACTGACCCACTAAAAGTGAAAAATTAAAACATTTTTACAAAAAAAAACAACCTACTTCCAAAAAAACATTTCAAAGTGAAACAAGTGCTTTTTTTAGGGGTTCAATTGGATGAAATATATTAAATATATTTAATATGCATTTTTTTTTATCAAATTCAGCTGTTTTAAACATAACTAATTAAATTACTGGGTTAGTAAAAAAATACGTATGGATGAATTATTTGCTTCACGATTACGTGGCCTCAGTTTCATCATTTAATTTTTGATTTTAGCTGTTCACTAGTTTTGAATTTTTTTTTCACTTCTTAGTTCTGATGCGAATTGAGTTTATAACTTTTGGAGTCAAAACTGATCACAAACATATGGCAGCTGTACTGGTAGTAATTGTTTGGTATAATTTACAATCACATACTTTTGAATCACTTCGACGCCACACAGTTCTGGCGCGAACTCCGTTCATTAGTATTGAATTTCTGATTTTGATCATCTACTTTTGCTGTTGACTGTACAAGGCTTTCGTGGAAAACAATACAAAGCTATTATTTAATTATTACAAAATTTTACTTTTTAGTCTCTCATCTAGATAACAAGAAAATATTTGACACATATTTTTTCTATTTTCACGCAATCAAAAAATAAGGGCGATACATCGAGTCAAAATGTCGCATGACGTCACTAGCCAGTACAGTATAAACTAGATAATGACGTTACAAGCCCCCACTCCTCAACTTTAATGCGCTAAATCTAAGCAGTTTTCCATCAATTTGAAAAAGAAAAAAATACGTGTCAAATATTTTCTTGTAATCTAGATGACGGACTAAAAACTAAAATTGTGTCAAATACCCTATTTGGTTATTTTTACTGGTGATTTATAAACTGTTTTATAGTTTTCCCTATTTATAATAATACCAGCCTGCTTCAGTCCCACTGTAAAACAAAGGCCTCTTTTCATACAGAGAAGGTACGAGCATTGATTGCCTTGCCACACTAGCTCAAGATAGATAGGCGATTTCAGACTGCCAACCTAGACCCGAAACCTGCCTTGGTTTCGGTATACTTATGAACTCTTAAGTCTTTATGAGATCATTAGTGGTAAGTTTCACTGTGAGGAAACTTAGACTTATAGTTATAAGTCTAGGTTTCCGCACTGTGCTTTCCTTTGCCGATGTCAATGACATGTATGATAAACTTAGAAAGTACATATGAATAATTCCATTCAGTTAAATCGGTACTTGCCCGGATTTGAACCACATCCTCGTGCCCCATTCGTATAGATTTTTTTACGGAACAGGCTATTAAGTAAATCCTGGTAAAAAATATATAAATAGGTCTAATGTAATTCTCATTAACGGTTCCGATAACCATACAACATTGCAGGCTGCTCCTGTCAGACGATTCAGTAAAAGTCACCCGTGAAAATTTGAGTGAAGTGAACTGTCAGCACTAGCGTAGAATGACAGCCATCACTTTAACTATACATTTTCACAGGGAGATATTTACAGAATAGCCCTGCTTGTACTCGTAACAACAAAAGGTACTTACCTGATGCTTGATGACAGTACTTTCCCGAATGAACTATTTATTAAGGACCTCTTTTACGTCGCCCTACGTCAAACCACAACTTTTTTAATCTGTGGTCAAACTTTACCTTCACGGTAATATGATGTAAATGCAGCCACTATGTTATTTTTTACTTTTTTCCCATCAAAATTTCCTATACGCACATCGTACGTCATCGGAACACATTGCAGGTTCTTGGTGAATCAACAAGTAACGTACCTAACTTTTTTGGCATACTTAGCTTGTAGTCCAAGTCACCTCCGTTGTGACTATAATGTTCATTGTAATTTTTTAAGTTCAAAATAAAAAAATGCTAATATGTTGAAGAACTTGGTACTACTAAGTATTTATAAGTTTGTAAATGTTTTACTTTGTAAAAGGACGTAATAATTTATTTATTTATTTATTTAAATTTTTAAGGTTTTAATAATAATAATAATCATTTATTTGCAGACATTGAAGTCCATAGAATTAGATGAGGAAAGAAAATGGTTTGGCTGGTTTTTGGATATGGATGTGGAAATTACTTTTTATAATAAAGAATAACAAATAAGAATCATTTGTTTAGCACTGCCTGAAGCATACAACACTAAACAAATAAAAAAAAACATTTCTTTTTCGTAATTATGTGTCCTACAATGCGCCAAATTCTTAGGTTCTAGTTTTTATCAGACTCAACAAAACGTATGTTGTCAATATTGTATGAAACACGTCGCGTAGATGCAGCATTAAACGTTAATCATGATAAGACGTTGAAACAGTATTTTTACTGTTCATACAATTTATTTAGGGTCGACGCAGCATGTCTGGTCTTTTCGTTGCGGAACGCAGCATGTCTGGTCTTTTCGTTGCGGAACGCAGCATGTCTGGTCTTTTCGTTGCGGAACGCAGCATGTCTGGTCTTTTCGTTGCGGAATTTCCCTTGATTACCCCGCGCAGATGTGAGACTAACCACTGGGGTGGTTTTTAGTCAGTCTCTTACTGACTAACGGTTTTTAGTCAGTAAGAGTCTGACCAAGCTCTCCGCTCTCCCCGGGTTAAAGGACATTCAAGAGGAATTTCCACACCGCAACAAAAAAACATGTCTTTACGCCAGTCATTTTATTTTTAGTAGGTATAGACACCTTCTTTCTTACCATTAAAAATCTTTCATACAATCCATCCATCGTTAATCCGGTCATCTTCTATTCTTGAAATTAATAAATAAAAACTGACAGTTAAAATCCATATTGCAATTAAAATAAAATAAAAAAAAACCCTGTTAAAACCAAAATAATAAGAAAACCAACTATAACAAAAATTAATTAGTGTTACTCGAAACAAACTTAGCTATTTTGAAGTTGGGTTATTCTAAAATAAATATAAACTTACTAATATTAATAGGCTTATTTTTTTCTAGGGAAACGTTACCAACATGCGGTAATATTACCACATGTTGACATATATTATCATTTCGTACGTATTTGTTGACGGGGAAAAAAACCCATGAATCAAAGATAGCCTTTTGAAGGTAACGTTACCATATTTGTTTATCGTTTAATTCAGCAACAAAGTTGTTTTTTTCATGTTACTCGTATTATCTAATCTATATTTTCGGGTTTACATCGCACGCTTTACATGTCGGAGAACTTTCCAGCTTCACAAAGATAATTTATATTTTTCAGAGAAGTAGAAAGGTGTCAAGTACGAGTATTTATTATGTTATAGGTACGATATTTATTTGTATTAATTGGTTTTGACACACACCAAGCATTATATTTTCTTAGACTAGTCCCATCGGTGTTTTACTATGAAAGAAAATTAAAAAAAAACTTTGATCCAAAGAAAATTAAAATTACGCAACTACACAGACAGAAGTTTTCAGACTTCGTTTGTTATACGGTTAAGGAGTCGGATAAAATAAAAGAAATAAATAACTAGATATTTAAGTGTCAAATGTCTACGTTGTTTCTAGACTTAAGACTTTCTCGTGTTATTAATTGCAACTTGATTTTATTATTTTATTTTTAACGTAATGCGAAGTGCATTACGTTTGGTACCATTATAATTAGAAAGCCAACATCAAACTGGTAATTAAATTATTACGGATGACATTAATCATTTCGCATGGTGGACGATTTTGTTTTAACTTTTTTGCACAACTATAAAAGATTGTTTATATGGAAAAAGGCCTTCTTATCTTCAATATAATATTTTGCGCTGCTTTAATTACAAAATTCATGTTGACACTTTTAACCTTTTTTTTTAAATAACTATTACTTTGATATTTTCAATTGCATTCCCTTAATGACACTTACACAATTGAATATTAACTTAGTATGTGTTTTTTTTTTCATTTTATAATTGTGAACAATTCAAAAGAAATATTTCTTTTACGTTGCATTTAATTTGTTTTCTAGCAGTTTGTGTACATTATGCGGCCTATCCGAATATTAATTCCGAAAAATATAATCAACTTGTTTTACGTGTACAATTATTTGTAAAACCCTATTTTTGATTACTTGCCCATTACTAAAACATCAAAAACAAAATTATTGATAAACAATATTTCTTCTGCTTTCCTCTTACGAAAATTGAAACCATCGTTAATGTAATGTAGACCAAGGTCCTGTATTTAATAGAGAAGTTACAAAATGATTAAAAGTATTAACACTAAAAAAATACTGATAAATTCTTATTTCTGATGCAAATCGAGGCACTTAGCATACGTTAAAAATATGTCAATTTATTGCCCATAAAAGTTTTCGCAAATGTTGATGTTATTATACAACGAAATGTATGTACGTTGGGACTTTATTTAAGAATGGCACGTCCATTGCCTCTGGGCTTCGTGCCAGAAACCCATATATCCATGTCCTATTTACCTGTGTAAAGTAAAGCTAGCCTACTATCATTAAAATGCTTGGGAATTTGAAACTGCAACTGGCTTCCTTCTTCTACCACCTTCCCTATTATATGGGACTTAAAACATAACATAGGTAATATGAGGATATACTAGGTATATAATTATAGTTAAACCCCTGCCCTAGCTTCTTGGAAACACGCGAGATGTTAGGTAAGACAAGAGAATGAGAATGAGATGAGAAGAAGTAAGATATAGAAAGTTATTTATACATTACCTATTTGTAAACATAACAAACCACCGGAGACTAATATTTCATCAAATTCACAAAACTGATAAAAAGATATATCGAAAGTGCAGTTAAATTGAAGCCATAATACAAAATCGATAATTTTAGAGTAAAGCAATGAAATAATAATAATAGTATTTACTAATAAACTAACCCGTTCTTATTTAAAATGCATAATTTACTAGGCACATAGAAATTAAATAAAAGCATTAAGCAGCATTAAGTCTGGCTCTGTGCATTTGTGTGAAAGAAGTAATTAAGTAATAATATGTTTTATACTAAATACATAAATAAACAGCAAAATTACAACAAACTAACTAGAGATATTATTTTTAATTGTGTTGAAACTGTTGTTAATTTGTATATCCACACAATAAGTACACACACTTCTTGTAGATAGCCTTCTTCGCTGCCATAGGTGTTACCAAGGATATTTAGCAGAAAACTCATACGAAATTACATAATTAAGTAAATTATGGAAGAAAAAATATGTTAATTCCAATAAATTCACAAAAAGAAAAACCATATTTATGTCACATGATATAAAGTTAAATATTGTAGTGTTGAATAATTATATTACTTTTCTTGAACCTCATTGGAAGTTAGGTTTAGCGTATTAATTACCGTAATTTTCCAAACAATTGAATTACCTAACCTAATTTCCAATCATTTCTGAGAAAAGTTAAACCACTTTTACGTTACACACTTAATATAAATTAGTAAAAGAATTACTTACACACATTTTAGTATATACAATATGACGTAAAAGTGGTTTTACTTTTCTAGGAAATTATTGGAGCTTAGGTAAGCCGATATAACAATAACAATTTTCATATTAAACTCAGAAGTAGAAATACCTTATGATTTAATAAATGCGGTTGTGTACTGGGTTTTTCAGTTACCTACTGGCTCACGTAGCCTGATTACCGAAATAAGAAACTGGTACCTATGTCGACAGAAGAATTGACAAAGAGACAGACAGCAGAAACATATTTGTAGACCAGCCTCTCCCAAAGTGGAACTCCCTCGCCTAAAGAGGGGCAGTAAGAGACTGAACTGACAGAACTGGGGGCGTTATGTAGAGGCTTGGGGGTGACTGTTTTCTGACTCAAACTATTTTTAAAACTTTAGAATACACGGAACAGATGTTTGTTTACGCACAGAAGCGTTCTCTCTCTCTAATTAATTTTTAATCTATACTAATATTTGAAAGAGGTAAAACTTGTTTGTTCGTAGACTGATTCGAAAAAATCTTTTACCGTTGAGAAGCTACACTATTCCCGGATGACATAGGCTACTTTTTATCCCTTTAATCCCACGGGAACAGGAACTACGCGGGTGAAACCGCGTGACGTCTGCTAGTCTCCGCTAATATACCTAGCTCACAATAATTATTTAATTTAAGAGTGCGCACTGCGTAAGCGCTGGCGTCCACTAGCGACACCGATGGCAATGAATTTTATTAATTGTGTTAAATACAAGACATTTTTGAAAAAAAAAACTTTTTTTGAATACCAGAGACAGGAATTTGCAACTTTTTGAGATGTATATTTTATCATCGAAGAAGTAATCAAACTTTGGAGTATTGTCAAAAGTGGCCAACGCTTACCAGGGCGCACTCTTAATTTAAAGTTATAGTGGTTTTTAAGTAGGTGAAAAAATGGGGGCGCTAAAAAATAAATTCTTCTCAAAGCGGGCAGTAGACAAAATAAGTTTGGGAACCCCTGTTGTAGATTATTGTCGGCTGAAGAATCCACACATTTTCTTCTCTTCATTCTTGACATTGTCGTGCTCAAAATAAAAAAAAATGTTTATACAATCTGTCACTTTTTCGATTCTTCTGCAGACAAAATCCGTTGCTACGGTAGTCATGCTATGCGTGTTGAAATGTGCAATAAATACATAACTTCGAAGTAATTTGTTTGATAAATGATTTTAAAAGTAAAAAGGTGTAGATAGGTTACCTAAACGACATTCGATCTTAAAAATCGGCACACTAACGCACGCACGCGTCCGAGGACGGCGCGACGCGACACTGAGGTCAAGTGTGGCTAGTTAGTCACATTTTAACGTGTCGCTTGCTGAGCTCTTATAACCTATCTACACTTTTTTACATTTATTATCATTGGATAAACCCATAATAATAAACAATGGAATCTACGTCAGTATGGGCGGGTTTATAGGCGTGACTTAGCCTATGTAGGTTACCTATTCTTTAAACACTTACCGCAACATAATATCACGGTAATTATAAGTCTAAAAAGGGTTAGGTAGAGGTGCATACTACAGCATACTTACATTACGCCAGTTACTTCAAAGTTCCATTTAACAGAATGTCTTAAAAAATTGGCGGATTCGTTTTAGACTCTAAAACGAATCCGCCAATTTTTTAAATAAAGCTAAATGAACTCTAAAATTTAGAGTTGATTTAGCAGGTTACTTTTTCTCCATCTTTTTAGGTGAGTACTTATCTTTATTTGTCTTGGCTTCGATTTTATTATGTTTTGGTTTTAATATAATGTATGTATCGATCTACATATTTGTTCTTGTCTGTTATTTGTTTTGACTTTTACGTTCTTGTTTACCCTCGTTAGTCACCTATTTATTTAGGAAGGATCTTTATATAAAATCTCAGTGCAAAACGTATCTAACAGAAATCAAATAAAAAATAAATAGCGAAATAGGCAATATTTAGTCGAACCTTCATAGAGTTTTAAAACAATAATGAATACACATAAAACACATTCTTTATTCAAACTAGCAAGTACAGACCTACAAAGTCAAAACAAAATAGTAAAAAGTGTCGATGCGTCGCTAGCGCAGGTGGGCGCAGTTCGCGCATGCGCGGTGCGGCGCGCGACGCTTTCTTGCGCTAACCCACTTTTAGCGCACGGTAAGACTGAGCGGCTTAGCTTGAGAGCTTCGTAGCTATTTTTTTTCTGTAAATGGATTAATTTTATGAATTAACTAGCAGACGTCACGCAGTTTCACCCGCGTAGTTTCCGTTCCCGTGGGAATACGGGAATAAAAAGTAGCCTATGTCCACCGGGAATAGTGTAGCTTTCCACCAGTACAATAATTTTTAAAATTGGATCATTAGTTCCGAAGATTACCCCCTACATACAAACTTACAAACATACAAACTTACAAATTTTACCTCTTTATAATATTAGTATAGAAGTATAGATATAGATAGTATAGATATAGAAGTATAGATAAAAATTACGACAATAGAGTCAGACTGGCACGTATATGGTTCCGTACCATTTTGACGAAAAAAAACCCGAAAAATCATATTTCTTGACTTGGGGCCCGCTCTAAGATTTTCAGTGTGCTGTTATAAGCGATAATAGGAATACACAATTTGTGAAAATTTTAACTGTCTACTAAGTAATTATTGAATCGTGAGATTCACCCCGCTGACTAATAGACGGACTGAGAGATTCAGTAGGTAATAGGGCCCCGTTGGCAAAAGGAACATAAAGGTAGTAAGTAGGTATAACTAAACTATCCCATCCTAAAATCTTAGAATTACTGCAAAGGTACCGATTTAACGTTAATATTACCCACCCACATACATTTTACTATTCGGGGACTCCCCTACAAATGTGATATTGTTTACATAATTCGTATGGGAATTTTCATTCAGTACCTTTGTAACTAGTGTAGATTAATATATAATTTCAAATGCATAAACGGGAACCCCAATGATTTGTTAACTGAGGACAAAGCGTTCCTTTTAATAGTGATTTTCCTCAACAAAAATTACAAGCTGATGATATCTTACGGGATTCTCCTAGTAATTATCATCTGGGTGAACTGAGTATTCAATGATGATAGTTGTCATGATTTTGCTAAATGTAAATTCCTTTTTAACATCTGACTTTTCAAGTAGATTTCGGTAACTATATCATTGTATACGTGGCTCGCTTTAGCTCGCGACTTCGTTTGCATGATGATCTACTATACCTACTATAAAAAATATCCTTAATTATTTCTCTAATGGCAAGCTATTTATCGACGAGTGCGTCGATAAATAGCTTGCCATTAGAGAAATAATTATTGAAATTGGATGATAAATACCCCTACACATACCTGAAATTTTACCTTTCTATATTGTTTCTAGTAAATTTAATATACACATTTAGAAACTCCAGTATTTCCCGTAAATTAGCATGATGTACCTAAAAATAATTTGTTAAGTCCCATGTTATAGGGGGCGAGCCAATTGCCATCAAACAGGCACGAATCCAGGCTCCAGACTGCTACTGAGAAAATCCAAATGGAAAACCTCAATAACACTTTAATCTATTTCTAGTAAAAATAACAAATAACACATATTCCCAAATAATTTTGAAAATTAAATTCACGACTCCACAGTTTTTTCTGTTCAAAAATGCATCTAAACAAAGCTAGGTGGCGCATCTTAAGTGACTACTCTCTCCTAAACACCACTGCCGCGCCGCCGCCGCGCACCGCGCCACTATTACTTGTGCGCTTACGTCAAATCTATAATAGTAAACATTCTCAGAAGCCAATGATAGTTGCAGTCAACACGACTTTTTTGTCGCAGCGAAAGCTGTCGCACCAGAATGATGTTTTTCTCTTGTTTTTTATACTAGGTATTAGGTAGTGGATTAGCAAGACCAACTATTACTGGGGCCAAACCCAGTGGGGATAGGTCTTCATATAAACTATACTCGTACATGTAGAATTCAAAACAAATATCACAACTGGTCCCTGATAAATGATATATATTTCTGTAAATAGGTTTTTACAAACACTTTTACACGTCATTTTTTTAACAAGTAGATGAGATCGGTGTTTCACTAGGTCACAGTCTCTTTCAGAGTCCAGACATTATCTTGGTCAAATCATGTAAGAACCATGCAGATTAGTGTCTGAAATGGTATTTTGAGGAAAGAACCACACAGACATGCTTCTTCATCTTAACGTGTCGATGGTAAACTTAGACTCTAAATATCATTATTCTGTTTTTATATTTGACCCAATATTCAGCCACGATAACACACTCCGGTAACGTGGTGATAAGGCTCTCACGTGAGCTATTGACAGGGCTCAAAGCACAAGATAAAAGGTGGGCCATGATTTGCGGAGAGGTACTGAATGGGCACTATAGGTCGGTGCCATCTGAAAAACCCCTTAAACCTTAGATTTTCTTTGCGGCGGGCCGGCGGCTGAATTCGATGTAGGTGTATTGCATGTTTTAGGTGTATACATATACCTAAAAGCAGGGCAAAGGCCTGTTATCATAGAGTTTTCAGATTGACGTTTTCAGACTTATATTTACTACAAAGTCCAGGTTTGCTCAAGACGTTTTCCTTACCGATGTAAATGATGTCACACACAACTAAAACTTCACCTAAATTTAATAGTTTGAAATTGAGCGAATTCAAACATTTAGAAGTTTCTATTACCTTTCATGTTTATGTAGGTATACATAAAGGATAATGATGATTTCATAATTTTACCTCATCGTTACATAGCCCACGTAATTGTAACATGTCACCTTTTATTTGTAAACAAACTTGTGTATTTTCACAATAATTCTGATCATTGACATATCTTTATACCTACATAAACATACATGCAACTAAATGGAATTAAAGGGACTGTTTGTATTGTCAAAATAATTTTATTTTTACTTATTGCATAATATAAAAGTATACGTATTTTGAAAACAAGAAAGGGGAAGATAAGGGTTTGTATAAAGGACTGGAACGATTAGTAAGACTGAAAGTGCACGAAAGGCTGCTGAACTTAAATGGGACTGGGCAGGACATGTCTGCCGTATGCCGAACGAGGTGTGGGCTCGTAAAACCCAGAATTGGTGCCCTACAGTGACACGGGGCCGCGGCAGACTACGAAGGAGATGGCGGGACGACTTGGATGTCTTCCTTGAGAATTGGAGAGAGGTGGCGCAGAATCGCGACCGATGGAAGGAATGGAGAGAGGCCTTTGCCCAGCAGTGGGACAATTTGGGCTAAATAATAATAATAATAGAAAGACTGGTTGTCAGACTTTCAGGCTTTTGAATACCCATAAAATCTGATTTCATTTCATATTAATTTATCATGAGACCGGCGTCGGGCTGAGCATTATTCAGTTTTTCCATCTAGAATTTCTCAGTAAGTAGTAGAGAAGAAGTTCTCAGAAGTCTGGATTGGAGTCCGATTGGAGACAATAGAGTCGCCCCCATTACTTGGAACTTAAAACTCACATCTCTGACTAACCCTTTGGGGTTTACAGGCGTGTTATGTTAATTTTGTAAAATATCCACCAAAATAAACTTTCATACGTATTACATTGAACGACTGCTTATACTTATGACTTATTGCTTAACCTAATCTAATTATTGACTAATACGACAGCATCTACTAAACTATTATTTTTAAGTTTTGAACTGCTATTTATTGTCAGTCCAATTTCACAATGTTTACCTTAACCGATGTTGCTGATGTCTAAGATAAACTTAGAAAGTACATATTATTAGGATTATATTGAAAAACTCACGATTTGAAGTGCTTTCACGGAAGAGAACCTACAACCCCATGCACGAGAGACGCGCCCAAAACCTTTGACTAAAAAAATCAATACAATTTAAGATATACTAGGTAAATTTCCAAAAAACTGATTTAACCATTTGCCTGCAATAAACTAACGACGCAATACTTTCCTAGAAAGTTCAATATGTATCTATTGCTCACGACTTTTTTCTATTGGCAGAGGCCACAAGTTGGCTGCTACGACGAACATACATACATAAATAACAAGTATGACGTAGGTACATAGTACTTAATGGATTTCGTTTAAAAACTGGGTATACATTATCACCGATGAAACGTCTACAGAAACTTAACAGTTCAAGTTCCGAGCTGAAAGTCTTAAATTCCCGTCATTAAAATTTTGCCGAATCTCATTTCAGCGACATTCAATGTCAAAATAATTCCATAAAATTATATTTAAACCACAGTCGGTTTTGATCATACAGTTTCATAATAGCGTCTGAATATAATTCCAGCCGGCCAAGAGTCAGTACTTAGGAAGACTGCTTTATGCGTTGCGGGAATTAGAAGGATGATAGACTTAAAGTTTTTAGTCCTACTTGACTTGATCCGTGACTGCTTCAATGTGCGTTCCTTGGCACTGACTTGACATTGGCTCCTCCTGGTGATGTACTGGAAAAGTTCTGCTGATGTCTCTTTGTTCAATCGGGAGATATATTGGTAGCATAGTCGGCACGGCTGATCGAACGTTGTCGCTTACTGCTACACACACAAACAGCCGAATCATATTTTTACAGACTGTGAGGTACCGTTTTATGGGAGTAGCTTATGACTAAATAAAAAAACTTGAGAGGTGTTCCATTCGATTGATAGTGAAGGAATATTGTAAAATTCCTTCAAGATAAATCGAAAGGAACCTCGTTCCATCCGGGCGTCTTTGTTACAACTTTTGGTCCCAATCTTCTCTCTCATTCTCCCCTACTCCCCCTCCCTCCCCCTCCCTACCTCTCCCTGTCTCGCCCTCCCTCTCAACCCTATCCCCCTCCGTCTCCCTCTCCCTCTCTCTGCCCCTCTTCGTCCCCTCTTCCTCTCCCTCCCACTCTACCCTCCCCTCCCTCACCCTCCTTCTCCCTCCCTCCCCTCTCCCTCCATCTCTCCCTCTTCCTCTCCCTCTCCCAACAACTGGCACACACACAACAAACACACCAGACACACACAACAGAGAAACACGCGCACGCCGCACGGCCCACAACTATAGCAAAAAGTGTCGTTACAACTTTTTGTCTTCATTTTTTTCCGTCTAGCCTCCTTTCGCAACGCGCGATAAGGAACTTCATTCCAATAATAGTCGCACATGTTGATTAAGGGTTAAGCAGTGCTTGACGTAGTAGGTACGTTGATGGTCGACCATTCATTACAATATATCAAGAGTCCTTCGTCCCTCGGAAAGCATGTTAAGCCGTTGGTGCCGGCTGTCATTTTTCAATCTTTGACAGCTGTTAGGAGTAGTCAAACCTCGAAAATCTGACTATCAGTTTAACCAAGGGGTATCGTGTTAGCCAGTCACTGGGTTGTGGAGGTCTGACAGGCAGTCGCTCCATGTAAAACACTGGTATTCAGCTACATGTTCTAAGTAAGACTGGAATCTGACACTAGAATAGTTGGTATGCTTAGATGGTTTGGTCACGTTTAAAGGATGAATGAAAGGCGACTAACAAAAGGTATAAATTACAAGGCAGATGGAAGTGGGAACGCCGGGAGGGGACGCCCTAGAAGGACATACATAGACCTTATCGGTGAGGTTCTTCAGATTGGTCAGGTGCATAGTACTCGCAACCGGCGTGACTGTATGACAACATGTACGAATGTAAACGAAGCAAAATAAGTGTGTAAGAATCGTAGCATATGGCGCTCTGTATTTCCAGCCTACTCCCATGGGAATAAGGCGTGAGTTTTTGTATGTATGTATAGTTGGGAATAGGCTAGGCAGATGATGATAAATTAGGTGACGATCTCCAGGTCACTTTTTATGTACAGACGCCAGCACGTCAAGTTACCCTAATGTGTCAAATTTCTTTGATCGTTTTTAGGGTTCCGTAGTCAACTAGGAACCCTTATAGTTTCGACATGTCTGTCTGTCCGTCCGTCCGTCCTCGCTTAATCTCTGTGACAGTTAGCACTAGAAAGCTGAAATTTGTACCAATATGTGTATCAATCACGCCGACAAAGTGGTAAAATAAAAATTGGAAAAAAATGTTTTACTAGGGTAGCCCCCCTATATGTAAAGTGGGAAGTGATTTTTTTTTTAATTTCAACCCTAACGTGTGATATATTCTTGGATAGGTATTTAAAAATTGAATAGGGGTTTACTAAAATATTCTTTTGCTAATGTCAATAATTTCGGAAATAATCGCTACAAAAGTAAATAAAAATCTTTTTTGCAAAAAATAAAACCGACTTAAAAAAAACACTAACCAGTGTAAAATTTGGTGGTTTTGTCTTATTCATGATGGGCCACCGACTTCCGAATTTAGAGTTATTTTACACTGGTTAGTGTTTTTTTTAAGTCGGTTTTATTTTTTGCAAAAAAGATTTTTATTTTTCCATTTTTAGTTGTTCCCATACAAACATTTGCCATGGATTTATTTTTATCAATACATTTCATGGTAATAGGGTTATCCACTTATCCCTAATAAATGTCGAAATCTAGGTATATTGTACACATCTGCGTACCCCTCAGAGCATACTGGCGTGATGATACGTCATGATGTTGTATAAACAATAAATATCCAAGCGATTCCAGCAATCACGACAGATTTGCCGTCTATTTTTGAAGAGTTCCATTGTATATCTCCGAAGATCAGCACCAGATCTTCACCAAATTAAAATGGCACCACCTCGGGAGTATACTCTTTCAAATAAAAAAAGAATTTTGAAAATCGGTCCACAAATGGGGAAGAAATCGCGTAACAAACACACAAAAAAAAAAAAAAAAAAAAAACATACCGTCGAATTGAGAACCTCCTCCTTTTTTTGAAGTCGGTTAAAAACAATGTGTGTGTGTCCCCCCCTCTAACTTTTGAACCATAAGTTTAGAAAATATGAAACAAATCTGAAATTTCTACATTTCTCTATAAGGAAAAAAAAAGGGAAAATTATTTTGAACTTGGATGGAAACAACAGTTTTTGTACAAAAAAGACAAAAAGATGTACAAAATAATTTCTGGACTAAGTTTGTAGTATAATCGTATATGCAAGCATTTTGAACACTTATTGTGACGGACGGGAAACTACGGAACCCTACACTGAGCGTGGCCCGACACGCTCATGGCCGGTTTTTTTCAACTTTATGTCATACAGAATAACGTTCATATTAAATTGGGAAAATTAGACACATTGGGGTAACTGGTAAGGGACCTTAACAATCCTTTTGAGTACCCTATTACCTACCATAATACAAAGATTCTACTTTGATAGTAGATAATGTTTAGTGCTCCATAAAATAAATTAATGATGTCAAGCCATCCAAGCCTCCGGCTACACTAGAATTAATGAACTGCTAAACACAGTGTTATATGTTAATATCTAACCATGTCTATGTATATTTAACGTAACTGCTACCACCTGTCATATTTAGTATGAAGTATCGACAAAGTCGAATATTTTCTAGTCGATATTTCAATAGAACCTAATTATTAACAGAAGAGAGGCAAGAGGCTCGTAGTAGCAGGAACGCCAAAAAAATATTTTAAAGAGAATTTAAAACAATTTTAATTCGAATTGTTCATAAACTACATTTAGAATAGGATTTGACTGGCCTGTTGGTCCAGTAGTTAGTGACCCTGACTGATATGCCGGAGGTCGTGGGTTCCAATCCCACCCAGGACAAATGTTTGTGTGATGAGCCCGATCATTTGTTCTATGTCTGGGTGCAATGTATCTATAATTATGTATGTATTTAGAAATATATAAGTATGTTTATCAGCTATTTAGTACCCATAACACAAGCTCTGAAGCTTAACTTGGAACTAAAAGTTGTGGAATATTATTAGATATAAGTTAAAAAAGGTTATTCTTAATGCACATTTTGTAACGAAAGCAAATATGTTGTTACAATTACGATATACGCCGAATTTATTGTAATCTGTTTTCACTGCAGCTGTCATACAGTGGTAAAAACCTAAAAGAAGCTGGGATGAACAGTACATGCTACAACCTAGGGTCTTCAAGTCAAGAGTGAACAGGTTGCTTCTAGGCAAGCGTGTTTCATCGTCGACCACATTTTCGCTTACCATCAGATGAGATAGTAATCAATCGCGTGCCAATCAATAATAAAAAAAAATACGTGGAAAATTATTCTTTCCACTTTTATTCTACTAAATGTAAAATAAAACAATTGGAAGTATGATAGTTTTAACAGCATTTCAGCTTCTACGAGCCCCAAAAAAGTTAAACATTTAAAAAGTTAAAAATAACACTTTAGCCATGAAATTTTACGTAACGTCGGGGTACCGTTAAAATAAGTACCTACATACAAGTAACCTACCTACAAGTAGGTACTAGGAACATTCCTTACTTAAGCGGTACCCCGACGTGAAGTGAGATTTCATGGCTAAAGTGTTATTTTTAACTTTTTAAAGGTTTAACTTTTTTGCGGTGGGGGTTTTTTTAAATTTTTATTTATTTTTTTTAGAAATTAGAATTAGATTATAGATAGAACTAAATTAGATTTTAAAAGAAATTTTTCATCGAATTCAGTATTTCAGAATTTATAAATTATGTTCTGAACTTATCACAAACAAACTTTTGTACACGGCACACACAGCTCTAAAAGCACAGTTCTACTAGAAATGATTCTTAAATGAAAAAGCTACTTAATCAAATCACTAACAAAATTCCACGCATAACAAATAAATTATACTACCCACATACAAAAAAAAAGTGTAAATAAACAGAAAAAAGACGTGGTGAATCTATCGTAATTGTAAAATGGAGGATATCAGAACATTGCGCAAGCGCGGGGACGCGTAGTGCATGGCTAAACGGGTGCATTACTATTGCATGCGCGTACGCAGCTCGGTGAAAACTCGCGCACACCGCATATGTACCTACTGCCACGCTAACTAATAGCTACCGAACTATATAACGTCACCTCATCTGCAGGTCTAGTGCGTATCTCCGTTGATGTGATGATCGTTTGGCAAAATTGTGGTGTCTCTCTTCCACAAATGCCATAGAGAAGAGTTGAAGTTGAAGTTGAAGTGATGATCGTTGGGCAAAGTGTTCAACGATCAACTGTCAAACAGCTTGTTTCGTATTGGCTGTACTCAAAGAGATTTAAAATACTATAGAGCGGGTATGTCAAGGAAATGTCATAGAAAAACTTTGATCCCATGTCTCAGTAACGCCATCTAGAATAATATATTAATATTGGAGCGGCAGCGGAGCGTACTACAAAAAACTCATAGACTTGCATCCAGCAGGACACACTATTTTGGACGAAAATTTTGTTCGTGATGTCGGGTCTATAGGTATTGAATGTCTTTAGCTGTACTATACTGTAACATAAAAGGAATAGAAAAGGTCTGTATTTGCTTAGACCGTAATCAGAAGTTCTTAAATAATATAATAGGATCCTTGCACATTCTGCCTTATTCATTCTTGCTTGCAAATCTAATAAGTACAAAGTTTAGAATAATAAAACACGTTACAATAACTAGTAATTTAAGAAAAGCAGAACAGAATTATTACATTTTTCTACAAGTAGATAGACAGATAGATAAAACATTTATTAAGTGCACACAAAAGACATGGTCCAACACACGAAGACAACATTAAAAAAAAACAAAAATGACAAGTTATATATGATTCTTACGACCTATATTTTCGAGCTGCTTAGGGTTGAAACTCTCGGGACCCTTGGGTCCAAGTGCTCATTTTCTTTTCAAAGAAATGTTTAAAAGTTTAGTCGTCGTTTCCTGTAATCCAAGTGCTGGCCTCTACTTAGTCCAAAAACTAAACATTGTCATTCAACGTGGCAAAGCCGCCAGTCTTATGAGCGATTTAACCAGGCGACAGCAATGATAATTATAAGAGGTGGATCAATTAGTAGGTAGACTTACTTTAATTAAATTTTCAGTACTTAAACCTTCTAATTCAAGTTACTGAAGAATTTGTTGTACCAGTTCTTTCCAGCAAAAACACTAGGAAGTAGTGAAGGTCGCGCATTCTGGGGGAGTGTCTTGTAGAATGTTTAAAACAATTCAATCATTTAATTTAATTTAAAATTAAATTTTATTTAATGTAATAGTTTAATTAAATACCTATTTTTAATTTATTATTTATTAAATATGGGTGTGGAGAGATAGCCTGAAATAAATAAATTTTAGTTTTTATTCATTTATTTTTCTGATCGTGTTCAAAAAGTTCTGATTCTCAGCCTATAGCTTGAATAAATTAATTTTAATTTGAACAACGCCCCTATACCTGCCCGTATATTGCCTGTAGTTAAAATCCTTTTTTATACCTCACTAGCACTTCCTTCACAAAATCAGCGTGATTTTTGTATTTTTCCTTTTCAATTTTGACATTCCTCGAAAAATAAACGTGTGGTTAGTGACTAACGTGGTGAGAGAGAGAGAGAGTTCTAATGCCGCCTTTAGGCCTCTGACTTGGCATCACATGCCCGCGAGAACTCTCAGGCATGCCGGTTTCCTCACGATGTTTTCCTTCACCGTTTTGAAGCAAGCGATAATTATACAATACGCACGTGAATCTGAAAAGCCAGAGGTACGCGCCTTGGGTTCGAACTCGGGACCTATGATTTGTCAATCCGCCGGTTGTACCACTAGGCTATCACTGCTTTTTGTTCGGTGATAATAAAGCTTTATAACGTTGAAAGAATTTTTAATATCGGTCCATAAGTTTAAGTTTATTCGTTTTATACAAAAATACAAATCTTACCCCTTCATAATATTAGTGTAGAAAATACAATTAAAAAAATATATAAAAAAAAACACAACTAACACAGAACGCCATCTAGTCTCAAGCAAAGCAGAGCTTGTGTTATGGGTAGGTACTAAATAATTGATAAACATATATTTCATGTCTTTATTAATTAATTTCCACGTTGCCTAATCAAAGCAAGATTTGCAGCATCGTAAATTTAATCAGCTCAGTATAACTATGCCTAATCCATGGACACGGGCAATATTGTTAAGTAATCATCTAAAGTAGCATAGGTGTTAATCAGTGGTCTAAGTAATTATGTCTATACATACTCATCAATAATGTTACACTACATCAAGTTGTTGAAGATTTTTGAGAATGACATAGGGAACAACACTACTATGGGTGAATACTAAATTCAAATACACTTGTGAGCAAATAAATTAAGCCACTTCCTTTTTATACGTCTATAGCTATTTTATTTCGTAATATGGAACGTTTCAATTTGAACCATAAATACTCGTAGGTAGGTATATGGTCTAAAAGTTTATTTAAAAACCTTTTTTTTTTAATAAAGTTACCAGCAATGTGGGTTGCACATTTACTAGTAGTCATGTTAACCCCCTCCAACTAAGCTAAACATGCTTGTGTCTGGAGTAGGTGCACGTCAATGGTGCAATGGGTGGGGTTACTCACGACCACCTCTCGATCGCCAGGCCGACGCCTTAGCCATTGAGCTATTGTCGACTTAACAAGGAGGGTGTTCTCATTGCAAATTCAATTTTTTTTCAAATTCAAATTCAAATTCATTTATTGGTGTGATTTTTTGTACATTTAACATGTGATCTTAATAATAAATATTTTATTATTATTTTATTTATATTTTTTACTCTTTCACGTACCGTTAATAAAAGAAATAATCAAAATTAAATAAAACGCAAGCAAAACATTAACAATTGAGTATACATATAAATAATAAATGGGAATAAAGATAAAAATACAATGTCAATAATAGAATGCAATAGAATCAAATTTACCTACAATGTCAGTTAAATAAATGTCAACGTCGAATAATAATATGTTAGTAAAATTCTTAAAATTCTTTCTCAGTAAGGAATTCATTGAGAGTATAGTAAGCTTTCTGAGTCAAAAAACTTTGGAACCTGCTTTTAAATAAAGGCAGTGGCAATTCTCTCCATTGCTTAGGTAATTTATTATAAATGACTGAAGCCATGCAGTAGACACTCTTGCGCATTAGTGCCGTTTTGGCGGGGTGGGAACACACTAGATTATTGTCGCGTCTATTCCGTGGAACTACGTCAGCCAAGCGTTTAAAACGATTTGAGTTCGACTTCACAAACACAGCTACCTCCATTATGTACAGACAAGGTAGTGTTAATATTTTGTGCTGTTAAAGTATGGGATGCAACTATCAGTGGATTGAAGCTTAAGCAAAGACTGTAAGATTGCCTTTTAGACGATATATCTTTTTAAACGATGCGTTTTATTATATTAAAATAAATAACCATATAATGCACAGAAAAAGCTAATGGCTCAATTTATTTGCACCCAAGTGTAGATTTGGTGTCACAACAAGCTCATCATTTACTTAGTCTTTTACGAACTAGGTATATTGGGGCTGGCTTCCAGTCTGACTTGATACAGCGGACCTGATTTTACATGAAGTGACCGTTTCGTGAGGATACCGGTATACTGTTGAGATAATTATGTCTCGATGACATGGAATTCCCAGTCAAAGGCGAATGGGAGGCATAAAAACTCCGACACCAGGTTGACACCATCAGACGGAAAGGAGAAGATGATTTTGTTTTTTCTTAGTTTCTGTCAACATAAATGGCTCCTTATTAAACGTGCAAACCACCATATCTTTGCACAACACAAAAATGCAGATGTTTCTCTGAATTGTGTTGGCAACTATACATTTGTTCCACGTAAATCTGACTTAAAAACCTCTTACCAATAGTTTTAGCATAACATAGTAATTAAGGAAACGAAACGTCTTCACTAATTTCACAATTAACACGTTACGGCATTCCTAATACGCTTAGTTCAAGCGAGGACACTATACAAATACACATTTTATTGATTAGAAAACTAGGAACTAGAAATCTAAGTTATAGTATATACTTGTTTTCTAATAACTGGTGTACGCTCGAGGAGAAGTGTGTTAACATTAAACTAACCTTCGGTTCCAATTAGACGTGAGGGAGCAAAACAAACCATGTTGTTGTCTTCTTTTAGTACGTTGGATAAGAGGGAGAGAAAAATTAGAGCTGTCAAAATATAAATAAGTATCTACATGTGAATTCGTTTTAAAGTTTGGGATGGGTGACAATTTATTTACATCCCAAGACTTCTCCGTGCCTATGGAAAGCACGTTAAGCCGTAGGTCCTGGCTGTCATTTTTAGATCCTACTCAGTCGTTACTTGTAGTCAGAAGCCCGAAAGTCTGACAATCAGTTTAACATAGATCTGACGACGATTCCAAGATAGAATGTTTATTATAGATCTGATGCTGACGTCTATACAAATACCATCAAGAAATAGCCATGGTCGGTGATAATAATGATGAAACAATGACAAAACTCGCGTATATTCATAGTAATAATCTTGATGTCAATACACCTTGCAATTAATCAGATAATCTATAGATACATGCTCTGCTCATACAATGACTAAGCGTCATGGAGGTATTCCCTGCAATGTCGTAACATATTACAATGCAACGTTGTAATGGTACACGTCGATAAAAACACGAGTCTTGTGTATCACGTGCCTTTAATAATTATGTGTATTTTCTTGATTGTATACGTGGCTTTAGAATTAAAACTAACATTGCATCATTATTACTAAGATAGAACTTACTTCAGACTTATGTAATTTAATATGTGTACGAGTACTTAGTACACGTCATTATTCACCGGAGGAGCTTCCAGCTTCCTAAATTGTAACATCCACACGGTTCGATCGCAAAGTTTAAACGGAACGCTTGACGAGGTCGATCAGTGAACGGATGGGCCATTCGTGTTACATATTCTAGTCCTCCTTGCTTCAGAAAGCACGTTAAGCTGTTGATCTCGACTGTCATTTGTCGATCTTTGAGAGTCGTTATGATTACTCAGAAGCCTGAATATCTAACAACCAGTATAACCAAGGGGTATCATGATATTCACTAGCTGAATAGTGTTTCATGGAACAATTGGCAATGTAACCTCCACAACCCATTTACTGGTTTATTCGGGTTCAGACTTTCGGGTTTTTGACTACCCGTTAGTGGGTAAAGCTGCTTTCCGAGACACGAAGTAGGGTTTTGAATATGTACTAAAGGGTCACCTTACAGCGGAATGACCTTGGCAGGCGCGCCTTAACCTTCGATTGGCCCGAGAGGTTCAAATTTTGTTTTGAATTAAACGTCGCAATTATACCAATCCCACTTTTAAAATCAGGTCTGTCTTTTGAAATCATGACTGAATTATCAATGGACTAACCTTTGCATTGGGGAAACATAGTGGCATTGACTTGTAATATTTTAGCATTTATTGAATTAGGTATACACGGATTAGGGACTGCTCCGTGTCAATTTTGAAATCCAAATAATCCGGATGTTATCCGGATTTGTGATGACTTCATTATTGACAACCAAGTCAAATACTCGTAATAATTGTTATTACCATTACAATTTAGGTGATCTACAAATCTATCTCCTTGAATTAAAATCAGGATCAGAATCAGAATATTTTATTTGGAAACAGGTCCGATTACAACAGAGTGTGCGGTGTTAAAGTTAGGTAAGTTAGGTCCAAAGTACTAATTAAAACCTAACCACATCATTGCAAACTGCACGTTAGTATAAATTTCTCGCTAGAAATTTAAATTAAGTAGGTATTCAAAGAGCGTCGTAAAAATTTTGAAAATAAATATTGTAATAAAATAAATACGGCAGATAATCCGAATAATAATCCGAATTATTTGGATTGCAATCCCTATACAAGATATGCCGAAACCAGGGATGCATCATTCAGATTTATTCGTAAAATCGTGACAGATTGACGTCACGCAAAACAAATGAGCATTTGTTTATTCACCCTCATGCATGCAATGTACGTAATCTAAATATTACCTACATTTCTTGGAATACACCAAAAACTAATTTTAATAAAATCCCACTAAATATTATAAATGCTAAAGTTTGTGTGGATGTTTGTTACTCTTTCACGCAAAAACGACTGATTGGATTTTAATGAAATTTCACAATTATATAGCTAATACATCAGAATAACACATAGGCTATAATTTATAAAGATATACGAGTCTAAGACCTTGAGGAAGAAAATAAACAAGTATAAGCTAGTAAGCAATAAAAACGGTTCACCAGCTGGTAAGGAATAAAAACGGTTAAACACGTACGAATTTCTTTTGATTGGTGTTGCATTCTAAAATATTTCAAAAAACGTACTTGATTAATTTGACAGCTCTTCATTCATGTCTCATTCATAGTTCCGTCTGACACACACACTTTTGACTCATTCATAGTGTCTTACACATATTTTTTTATAACTATTAAGGAAAAGTTATTTTGGAACTCTTGAAATGGCATAAAACCTGAGCAACGATTTAGAGACTCTGTGAAAAATAAATAATGTCATTCAACTTCATTCATAAAACCATCAGATAGCTGTTTCTTGTATTACTTTACTACAGAGAGGTCACTCCTGTATTTTAAACATGTTCTGATGTTCGTATTTCTAATCTTAGTCCAAATCTGTCAAAAGTATTTTAAATATTCATGATATAATAAACATTGAAAAGAGTATGCTTAGATGGTTTGGTCACGTTGAAAGGATGGATAAAAGGCGACTAACGAAAGGTATTTACAAGGCAGATGTAAGTGGGAACGCCGGGAGGGGACGCCCTAGAAGGACATACATAGACCTTATTGGTGAGGTTCTTCAGAAAGGTCAGGTGCGTAGTACTCGCAACCGGCGTGTGTGTATGACAACATGTATGAATGTAAACGAAGCAAAAGAAGTATGTAAGAATCGTAGCTTATGGCGCTCTGTAGTTTCTGCCTACCCCCATGGGAAAAAGGCGTGAGTTTATGTATGTATTTATGTATGTATTCACGATAATTTTTTTTCAATAATTATCGCTGAGATGAGATTGTGACTAGATTTCGAACGTTTTTAATAAGTATTTTATTTTATTTTTAATTATTATTTGACCCTCTGTGTCACGTGCCTACCTACAGTCAGTGAGCTGCGTTGTGTGACCCAGCTTCCCCTTGTATTTTGTTTTTAAGATGGATCAGGTAACGCATCTCACTGACTGTACATGTGCTGGCTACATCAAGCTACTCCAATGTGTAAAAATTTATAACACAAATAGATAGGGATCATGTTTAATTAGGAAAACTTGACAGTTTGGGGACGCTTGATGTGCTTGTGACGTCTGTACTACTCGTATACCCACAGACTAAAAGGTCATCAGTGAAAAAACCATTTTATTCCACGATTGTATGTAATATACAAGTACAAATATCTTAAGATTACGTGTACGTCTGTACCCGCGGATTGGATATCGTCAGATAAGAAAGCAGTTTTCACTCGCACAGGGAAAAGGAAATGTCGGGAGCGACCCGGCCTGATAGCTGCCGGCATGTAGGGTGACTGTGAGCCTGATTTATGGAGAGACTAACTTTGCGGACTAAGCCAGTTTTTACTTATAACAGCACTGAACATAACATTACGACTGTTCCCCAGAAGGGTTGAATAAAGATGTACCTACGTAAAGTACGGCCAATGAACTAGATAATTTTCTTGCCCTAGAATATTAAAACTTTGCATATAGTTCAATTTCAGTTGTCGTCAAAATTTTGTTCTGATATTTTTGAGAGTTGCTGTCATTATAAAATCAACTCAGAGTTAATACACTTAAGGTTGTATTTCAGATTACTCGATTGTATCACATTTCACCAGTGATGTTAAGTCCCACGCTATCGCCATCATCAAACAGAAGCCTATAAGAAGGCTTTTTCCGAATAAGGTGACGAATATCACTATTTGTGATGGCGTAGTGGTCAAAACGTTTCAACTTTCAACCTTTAACTAGATAGGTATGCCAAATCCTTTCCTATCAATATAAGCATATTATAGTGTTAACTTGTATTGCTATGCACTTTTATATTATTGCATCTTTGTAACACTTTGTATGTTTGACACTCGTATTTTTGTATGTGGGATTTTATGTTTTGTTGAAAAAAATTAAGAATTGTAGTAGAAAATAGTTCTTGTTATTTCAACTTTAATTCGAAGTTGCTTTTACCAAGATATTTTTACATTATATTTTTTAATATTGCAATATTTTCGTATTGTTTCTTAGACAAATTTAGAGACAGTGTTCATAGTCCCCCTACTCGTACAATTTCCCTCCATTTTTCGCACATCTGTCGATTTTGTTGTTTACAAAATTATGTAAACAGCTATCGACATTACAATATATCGAAGGACATCACTACATTCATACCTACACGTGGGGACCGGCGTAGAATTAACATTTATGTGTTTAGTTTTACCTAGCTTCTGCCCGCGACTTCGTTTGCGTGAAAAGAATTTAATATAAGTAGGTATTCTATGGCTCTCGGCAATAGTTTAGCTTTATATCTGTGAAAGATTTTTTTTATATCGGGCTTATAGTTCCCGAGATTATCTACATACAAAGTTACAATTACAAATAAACAAATGTTAAGTAGATTTAATGATGATTTTACTTTTTTTTATAATTTCTTGATCTTATGACATTTTTAATTTGATATCTTTTTCATGATAACAGTTTTACGAACTTTATAACGGACCAATACTTCTGTAAATAATTAATGTTAAGTTTGGTGTTAAGAACTTTTACTTTCCACCTAAACAAAGGAGGAAAATTTAAATACTTACACTAAAAGGCATTTTTCATACATTTTATGACTAAATTAATGTATTCAATCATTATAATTGTACTTATTTGGTAATTAATAAATGAGGTAAAGTAAATTCAATAAGAAAGTTTAATTACTATTCCATTTCTTGTAAGTACGTACATATTTGGCATGTGAATGAAAATACCAAGTATTTAGGTAAATTCACTAACACTGATAATGTTGCCAGTGTTTATGAATGTAAATACCAAATAAGTACATTATTTAATAAGAATGTCATTAAACATTGTAAACAATTCATTAATCATAATATACCATGTTTACAACCATAGTGTGTTAAAACCCCACAGAGCTAATTCGAAGTAGTTTTCCGCGATCTAAATTATTAATATAAACTACATACATAACATTACGTCAATTCATTCACATGTATCTTGGGTACTGCAAATAATATATTTTTAGCTTAAAATCCTCTCTAATTTTGTAGTGGGAATTTAAATGTGTATTGTTTATACCTACTTATTTGAATAAACATAATATAAATAGGCACTACTCACAGTCAATGCGGAATCTCCGAAAGTACAAATTAATACTATAGTACTATATCAATTCATTATCCTTTGTCGTGGTATGATATCCATGGGGTTCTTGCAGTAGTGGATCGTGTATGAAGGCTATAGGGGTTAATTCGTGGTTACAAGTTCTTAAAGTGAACTTGATTTTGTTATATTTTTTTTTTCCCTTGTTCTAGAGTACCAAAAGATAGACCCTATTTTTTATTACAATCTAGCCTTGTATATAGACTAATAAGTAATTTGATTATAACTTAAACTAATAAATTGTCTTTACCAAGAATGTGTCCAATAGCACTTTTCTTATTGTCTCTATTGAGGCGAATACATTTCGTTCTTGTGTTTATTTTAAAGCACTAGTTATCACTACACTACACTATTCACTATCACTAAACACTAACACGAACGGTTTAGTTCTTTTTAATCTTCTCACTTTGTGTGTCTAATCGAGAAGCTGGATTGCCTCGATGTTCACATGCTGATGAAGTCGCTTTTCGGCGGCGACGGGTTACAAGCTTAGGGCTCACCATTAGGATCTCGACCGATTGGGCAAAGTGTTATTGAGTTTTACCATCTTGTATTTTTCAGTTGATTCCGATTGATGGCAATAGGATCGCCCCCTATTACATGGCGAAATGTGGGTACTCTTTCAGGTAAACCTCTGCCCAACCTTTCAAGGATTACAGGCGTGATTTTATATTTATTTATTAAAACTTTATGCACAAGTAAAAAAAACTGTACAACTGTTTCCTTCTCTGTTAATTTCATCCAAAGGTTATCTATAAGAGAGTGCTTTTAGCGAAAAAGCCGCCCATTATAACATCCTATCTTTAAGGTTAGGTAATGCTTGTAGAGTTTGGGTTTTGGTTGACCAATTATAAAATAGCGAGATCACACCGTGCCTCGGAAAGCACGCTCAGCAGGTGGGCCTAGTTATATTTTTAACCGACTTCAAAAAGAGGAGGAGGTTCTCAATTCGGTTGTATTTTTTTTTTTTTTTAGGGTTTGTTACCTCAGTACTCCGTCATTTATGGACCGATTTTCAAAATTCTTTTTTTGTTTGATAGGGTATACTAACAGATTGGTCCCATTTGTATCAAAACTCATATCTGATGAGGGATCTTCGAGGAATTGAGGGAACTCCTCAAAAAATATAGGCACACATGCACCGATTTTAACATTTTTAGTAACAAATCAAGCATTTTCATTTAGAAAGTATCATTTGGTGAAGGAAAACTGATGAAGAAGACAGGCAACGGAACTCTTCAACGCATAACAGCAAATTACTCGCGATTGCTAGTCAGATGTCTATGCTAAGCTTTTTTATTTCCACAACATAACATTACGCCATTCTATTTTAAAGGGGCCGGCAAAAATGTACAGATTATTTTTTAGATAGATTTCTTTAGAAATTGTTATCCAATTTCAATGATTCTTTCAAGTTTTGAAAGACTTTCTTTACCCACAAAGAAACTAAAAATTACAAAATAAAAACTTTTTGACAAAAAACAACCGACTTCTTAAAATAAAACTAACAGGTGAAAAATAACTCCAGTTTCGGAAGTCGGTGGCCAATAATGAACAAAACAAATCCACCAAAGCCAGAGACTTTTCGACTGGAGTTATTTTTCACCTGTTAGATTTTTTTTTAAGAAGTCGGTTGTTTTTTTTGTAGTTCATTGTTAGTTACGTATAGTCTGAAGCCCGAAAGTTTAACAATTAGTATTTCAAGAGGTAACGTACTAACGTGTATCCAAGTTATTTCCGAACCACGCAAGGGTCTTTGTACGTATGTGTAAATGGATGGACCTCAACAATTGGACCCTAAATTTTGATTGACCCGTGACTCGTGAGGCGGTTCACAAACCTTTTTCTTTCTTTTGACTGGCCTATTGGTCTGGTAGTAAGTGACCCTGATTACTTTGCCGGAGGTCGTGCAGGTTCAATTCCCACCCAGGACAAATGTTTGTGTGATGAGCACGATCATTTGTTCTTTGTCTGGGTGTAATTTATCTATAATATGTATGTAATTAGAAATATATAAGTATGTTTATCAGCTGTTTAGTACCCATAACACAATCTCTCAAGCTTAACTTGGGACTAAATGGCGTTGTGTGAAAAGTTGTGGAATATTTATTTATTTACTTTCTTGGTTTTTATAATACAATTCTTTTATTTAAAGTATGATACTTTTGTTTCAACATAAATATTAGCCATACGTATGTCTAAAGTCTTATTAAAAGTGACTGGAAATCATTATTGAAGCGAAACGGCACCTTTTGACCTTCACAGACCAATTACAGCCACGGGGGATTAATATTTCCGATTTGGCACCTCCGTAGGTATCCGTGCACAAGGCATAGTTATTACATTGAACAGTCTCCACACCATATCACATATAGGGAGTAATTAACACTTAGTCAGCTCCATTCAGCATTTGCCCATAGAAAACACCAGTTACAATACCTTGCCAGTATTTACGAAAAAATGTTTAAATTTGGAAATAAAGATTGTTATTCTTATTATTTTATTTTTATTTTTAGACGCCTACACGCTCTTTCAGCTGAAGTCTTTACGAACGCGTGCGCTCTTTATACCAAATATTATTATTGTCTAGCTTTAAATTAATAACAATGTTGTACCTACATATTATGCCTAATAGTGATGTACTTACACAGCATTAAAAACTTGTAATTACCATTGGTGTCCCTTGTTAAATAAATAAATTAGCAAAATGCTTAAACTGGCTGGATCTGAATATGTGTAAGTAGCCCCATAAGATTACTTTAAGCGATGTTTTGACAGGCCTGTTGGTCTAGTAGTTAGTGCCCCTGACTGCTACGCCGGAGGTCGTGGGTTAGATTCCCACCCAGGACAAATGTTTGTGTGATGAGCGTGATCATTTGTTCTGTGTCTAGGTGTAATTTAACTATGATATGTATGTATTTAGAAATATATAAGTATGTTTATTAGCTATTTAGTACCCATAACACAAACTCTGCTTAGCTTGGGACTAGATACCGTTGTGTGAAAGTTGTGAAATATTAATTTATTTATTTATATGACGGTGTTAGAATTCACCTATCCAGCTACTTCGCTTTTACTTCACCTACATTTTGACAGGGTTTTTTTTACAGTACAATACTGCAAGTTCGGTAAATTTTATTCAGTGATTTTTGTAATAACATAGTGAGGAAACCTAGATAATCGTTAATATTAGTCTAAAACCGCCAACGCCTTGAGCAATCGTGGTGATCAATGCTTGAGCCTTTTCTGCATAAAAGGGGTCTTTTTCTTGCAGCAGGACAGTAAAAGTCTTGTATTAAAAATATTGTCAAAGATAATTTTAGTTATATGGATTCCATTCCAAGGTACTTACAATTATGTTTAAACCATAGTGTGGTCACATGTGCACGTTCTCAACATTTTAAAAATCCCCTCCTGGTTGGGAAACCACAAAATTGATTTTGAAATCAAACACAATCAAAATTCAACTTTAACTCTTAGAACATAAAGTTCATTGATTAAGTACGTGGCGCGTTGAACTCTTTCGTACGTAAATGAATCACGCGCAAGTAATTGTAACAAAAATATTTATTAATAATATGTTGTTTAATTTATTAGGTGACAGTATTAGTGAAATCGTTTATTGTATTTAAGACGGTATGGATATAGGAACAGTCTCTTATTTTAACAATGTCTAGATACTTTTGTTTATCCTTATTATCCGATTGGTGAGAAGTTTTAATTATGAAGTTTGTGGTATAAGATCACCATCTGCCTAGCTTTTTGGACTATATTAGTGTCGGTTTCCATTTTAAACATATTTTTTAAATAGTCCAAAAAAAAATGGGCTGTATCCGTACCTGTTACTGATCATATTTACGTAATCAAAAGTAAAAAAAAAGATATTAAATAAACATTTAATATCTTTTTGATGATCGTGATTTAAACTAAATATGCAGTTAAACTTAAATAACGAAAACAGGTGTTGGAGGCGCGGCATGCTTGAGTGAGATCACGCGAACTTGAGCGAGAGATGACGATTAATGAATACTACTATGTCATGAATAGCCTGTACAATATTTCCATAAATTGGGTGACTTTTTGGGATATAAACAAACGCTAACAACTTTGCTGTTTATGAATATGATTAATTGATACTTTACAAATATAATGAGAAGACCGTCTAGAATAAACCCTTTAAGTATTTTCCTTTAACTATTTAAAAAATAGTGGTGTTTGTACAGACGCGAGCACATCAAGTACCTACCCCAATGTGTCAAATTTTCCCAAATGAATATGAACCTTATTCTGTCTGCTATAAAGTTGAAAAACGATCAAAGAAATTTGACACTTTGGGGTAACTTGATGTGCTGGCGTCTGTACCATAGTTGAATAGCATTTAAATATTTTAAAAACCAATAAGATCATTTAGTGAGTCATCTTAAGAATTCTTTGCTGAAGGTTTTTGTGTGTCAGTGATCTTTGACTCAAAGATTGTTAGTGACTAATAGCCATCACGCTTACACAGGGGGTTGTGTATAGACTCAGAGTAGCACAGAGAGCCATGGAACGTTTCATGCTCGGCATAAATATACTAGACCGAGTTACACGCCGAAATCAGCCCCCCTAGCCAAGTTACAAAACGATTCGTATCTATTCTCTTTCTACAATCGAGAACGCCTCAAACCCCTTTGTTTTGACCACGTGACTTATCACCTTTCGCTAAGTCACGTGGTCAAAACAAAGGAATTTGAGGCGTTCTCGATTGTAGAAAGAGAATAGATACGAATCGTTTGTAACTTGGCTAGGGGGGCAGGAGACGCACAAAGATCATCGATATTGGTTATCGTGTTATGGAACTAAAATGGGCAGGACACCTAGCTAGGCGTGGTGATGGCCAGTAGAGTAAAACTGTGACCGACTGGCGTCCAAGAAACGGTAAGAGAAGTGTGGGGCGTTCGGCGGCGAGATCGACGGACGACATTGTTGCCATTGAGGGAGTACCGTGGATGAGACTGGCACAGGGACGTGGAGATTTGTACTTACCAAAAAAGAGAGGCCTAACCTTACCCAGCAGTGGGTGAAGTCGGGCTGTGGCTGATGATGATGATGAATAGTCAACATCCGTACAATTTTGTTACACTCTTCATTTATGTAATTGCATTTAATCTCGAAAACAAAACATAACTGTCTCGTTGGTCTAATAGTTGCACGTGCTTTTGCTAAGCATTGACTAAGGAAGACTGGAACCCAGGATGGTTCCAGTCTTGGGTCGGAGAAAGTGGTATTGTTTTTTTATATCTGTTGTTTCACTTTACCTCGCTGCTCGGAGTCAGGATTTGTTCCCAATTGATGGCAAGAGGCTCGTCTAAACTCAGCTGTTATGATTGTTATTTTAATTCAAAAAGATTTCCTCACAGACAAGTGCTACAGAAGAATGACTCAGTTTAACTCAATTACCAAAATGAATACGTAAAATAAATTTAAATTAATTTTGAGTCAAATATGATGACGTGACCCCCAGGATGTGTTACTCATTTGTAACACTCTTTAGAAATGACATGACATTTAATAAGCCTTTGTTTCCAACTAAAGTATTGAATATTAATTAACAAAAATGTGCGTGTGAGTCAAGATCACATACGGCGTAATTAATAAATTCTAATTAAGCATTGACGCATTTTGTTCGACCGCAAAATTATGTCGGTTGGTTTCTCTCTACTTTTATTTCTGTTATGGTTTACTTATTCCATTTAAAATCAGACAGTTTTAAAAGTTCATTAGAAATAAGGTAGGTAGTATGAAGATGTAAAATGTTACCTTCCATTATCATCAGAAAGATATTTTTGAATAATATGCGTCGTGTTGATGATTTAAATAGCAATAAGCATTGAATTAAATGTCTAACGTCCATTCAACACGTAAGCTTAAAGGGAGGAGGCTAGGATCCCAGCACTGGCGACAATAATGTTTCATGGGCCAATAAAGCGACCCTGGGGTACACCTATTTTCATTAGTTTCATTAGTTTACATAATACGGTTTTGTCTAATTGGCGACTGTATTCTGGTTTGTTCTAAGTACGAATACTAAGTCAAGATAATCAAAATAAAGTTTCATGCTATTTTATTTACAAATCAGTATTTTGTGATGTGATAAACTGAATCAAAAGCCTTGGATAGAATGCAGAAGAAGGGTAGCGAGACTTTAAACACTGGACTACTAAGACACACAAATTAAGGATTTGTGTCACAAAAATACAGTTTGGAAAGTATTTAGCAAAAAATTGTGGAGATTTATAATTTTATTTTTTTTGTAGGAAGAAAACGGTCTTTTTATCTGTAAGAAACTGTAAACTTTAGTTTATTTAAGCATTAACAAAAAATTCTCATGAATTAAACGTTAGTAATATATGAATGCGACCTCGATTTTAAATAATGTTAATTATTGTGTTAACATTTACTTGACATATTTCGTTAAATGTGACCGGCGAATATTAAGACAGGGATACTGAAGTGAAGACACTGCTGTGTTTAACTTTGCTAATTACATTTAAATTTAAAAGTTGTAGATACATAAGTAGACAATATTTATTATATTTAAAACAGGAAATGAGTAGTGATTTTAATAAAAATTAAGCTTATTTTTGTAGTTAAAATCACTAGCAGCTATGTCTGAACTTTAACCTATTCTGAATGATTTGAAACGAATGCCATAACATCTGGGGCATAATTTATGTACAGAGGCCAGCATATCAAGCTTACCGAATGTGTCAAATTTCTTTCATAGTTTCTTACTCTGTTACAGACAATATAAGGTTCATGTATAGTTGGGAAAATTTACTGTCCCAAACAGTAAATTACATGAACCTAGAGTAACTTGATGTGCTAGCGTCTATACACTACTTAACTGGCATTTGACTAAATTTTCTCAGTAATTCTTTATACCTAGTAGAAAATTTCATGTGATAATGTTGTCGACATCTGTAGTCCTAATTATAAAAAAATGCACATCAATACTATAAACCTAAAAGATATTTTACATTTATTAATGTAACCCCTAACGTTAACGATGGACAATGGTTCGAATTTATTATCCTAGTAAGAGCATGTTTTTACTTGACTGTAAAATTTGCGCACTTTTACCTAATTCACGACCAACCACTGTACCTATGTTTCACAAATAAAAATTCTGATTCTGGTTCAAAGTTCTTATTTCATTATAATGCATAAGTAATACTAAAATATCCTTATACAGTGTTGTACCATACAATCTTAGAAAATATCGTGGATTGTAAGTGTTTTTTTTTTTCATGTAATAATATTGTCGACATTAATTTAATGTTGACAATATTATTACATGAAATTTTCTAGTCTTATTTATAAAAAATGCACATCAATACTATGAACCTAAAAGATATTTACATTTATTAATGTAATCCCTAACGTTTACGATGGACAATGGTTCGAATATTAGTACGAGTATTTATGTAATTAATTTAGTATCTTGGTAAGAGCATGTTTTAATATGACTGTAAAAATTGCGCACTTTTACCTAATTTATGACCAACCACTGTACCTATGTTTCACAAATAAAAAATCTGATTCTGGTTCAAAGTTCTTATTTCATTACAATGCATAGGTAAGTAGAACTAAAATGTCCTTATACAGTGTTGGTCCATACAATCTTAGAAAATATCATGGATTGTAAAAGTGTTCTTCTAAACTCATTTTCAAAAACAATATCATTTATTATATTTAATATAATAATAATATATAACATAACATAACATCACGCCTGTAATCCCCGAAGGACTAGGCAGAGGTGTACCTGTTAGTACACCCACATTTCGCCAGTTATGTTTAAATTTCATGCTATAGGGGGCGAGCCTATTGCCATCAATTGGGCACAAATCCAGACTCCGGGCGGCTACTGAGAAATCCCAGATGGAAAAACTCAATAACACAATATATACATACATATATATATATATATATATATATATATATATATATATATATATATATATATATAATGTGTTATTGAGTTTTTTATATATTTTTTTATATATAATTATAATAATAATATTCCACACAACGCTGTGTTGTCCCAAGCTAAGCTTGTGTAAAGGGTACTAAACAACTGATAAACATACTTATATATTTCATGTCTTTATGAATCAATTTCCACGTTACCTAATCAAAGCAAGCTTTACAGAATTTGTCCTGGGTGTGAATCGAACCCACGAGCTCCGGTAAAGCAGTCAGGGCAGTGGCCCTGACTGCTTTACCGGAGCTCGTGTTAGTGTTAGTTAGTGAACTACTAGACCTGCAGGCCAGTCCGGGCCATTTTGTTACTAGATTATAAATCTTCTCCAAAGTTATCATGATACGTGACTATGGGGTTTTCACGATTTTCCTATGTGCTAAAGCCAATGTTCAGTAAATACTATATTTACAAAACACGATTATGAATCCTTCGTTGCAAAGCAGTCATTGATCTATTTCTAGTAGACCACCTGTTTATTAGATTCACGATGTCTAGCAAGTTCAATAACCTTTTTAATGCCTAGACTACATCGACCTTCGCTCTTCGTATAATAATGTAGACAAAGTATAACTTCAAAAAAAAAAACTAAAAACGAAAATTCTTAAGCCCACAAGTCGTAACTAAGTGCAACGTAACGCCGTTCGGAAAACTATATTTTCACGTTTCGTCCACTCGCCGCCAGATGTCGGCCGCAAAGCACACTTCTATCATATAAGCGCGCGGGCAGAGCGCTCGTCTCATTGGCCGGCACGACGCACGCGCGATCACTACAGTGCCCCGAACCAAACTCGCGACCGTGCACTATACGAACTGTTGTGTTGACTGTGTTAACATGGATATACTTTCCCTGGACCCAACTGGACTTTATTAAAAAAACAACCACCAAGATGGACAGCACACTGGACCCCACCGGTCAGTACTAACTTCTAGAAGTTCTACAACCAAATCCAATTGTCCAAATCCTATGAGAATCTTTAAAAAAAATGGACATTAAAGTACTTGATCCTACTGGACAATACTAAAGTGAAAATGATCGGTTTAGACCCCACGGAAATATACTAAACCCCCCAACTCCGATGAGACAAGATGTGTTGCGGAAGACGCAGGATATTCACAGGCACCAGTCCGGGGGAGACTTCCTCCTGTAGAAAAAGAAGGTTCACCTCCGAGCGAGTCCACTGAACGATAAACTACTCATCGCCTGTTAAGTCTATGAATAAAATGAAGGGAGGACGTGTTCGCAAGGTCATTGGATGGAAATCAGCTGACTCGCGCGCCGCGTGCAATCCGGAAATGAACACCCATAGAAACAACATCACCGTTTGGAAGAGAAAAAATTGCAATACGCTGTTCCATTTCGGACAACACTAAAATTCAATAATTCAAGTGAGTATTTTTTTTTAATATGTTTTCTTTCTTTTTGCAAGAGGTGCTTGTCAGATTTTCAATTCAAAAATGGAATGTCCCCATTGTATTTGACAGACGCCTCTGTATTTAAGGGTTGGTCAAAATTAGGATTCAGTCATGGGTGCTGAGAGACAAAGAGCGAATCGGACAGCTGTCGCCGTGGCGGACACGAGAGCCGCACGCTGCATATTAAAGTTCGTTGCACAGCTGTAATCCTTCCTATTCCCCGGCCGCCATATTCGGACGTTTTGGACACTGAAACAAGATCATCTTGAATTTAGAACACGCGCTACGCCCGCACGCCGTCATACACTTTATATTTTTAAATCAATTATAAGGTTGAATATTCGGCTTTCTGTCCGAATTTCGGCCAGTATCGCGATTTTTATGGCACCGACCGCGAGTTCATTGACCGGACATATTTTATTTCATCGCGCGCTTCCACGTACACACACAGAGACTACACACCCACACTTGCGTAGTGCCGCACCCACACAGTTGCGACCCATCTCTGTATGTTTGCGTCCACTTCGCGTAAACACAACACACCGCTCATTTGTATTGCGAATGTAATCGTTGCTAAAATTAATAATCATTATTGTGTCATATTATATAAGTACTCGTGAACCTAAAAAAAACTTTTAACACCAAACTATACATTTTATTGGTACCTACTTCAATATTCAATTATCTGATAGGAATCTTTAGTTAATATTGTTCTAGTATCGACTTCCTCGAAGACAGTTAATTACATGAGGTGTAATAAAGTATAAATAAATATATAGGTACCTACCGATACCGCATGTATCGACGACTACGCGGAAAGGTATTTTATAATCGGCACACGGCCCAACACGTATCATAATATCATAAGATTAACAAGCGCGTAATGTGCCTGTGTTTGCCGAATTATTCCAGTTCAACAACCGGGCGAACGTCCGATCGGGAGTTCAAAATAGACGCGGACACGATTCCACCACGCTCCTCAACGACATTAAAAAATGTCGTTACTTTACCATTTTAATACGCAAAAAAGATTGTATATCAAAAATTTGTAGAATTGCAACACTGAACTAGATATTTGTCAAATGCAACACCACGGAAGAGTCGTTACGTAAACGCGTTCGAAGAAACTTTTTGAATTTGGAAACTGATTTATTTTTTTAATTGGTCGTGGCGATGTCACGGTGATTCAGTACGTGATATTTAGGTTCGCACATGTCTGTATGAGATTGAGCAATATTCCGCGTTGAACCTCCTTGACCCCTCTTCGGCAGCGAGCCTCTGTCGGCTGCAGTGTGGCCTGTTTTTGGCATTGCGTCATCATAGGTCACTACCACCCTAGTCCGCCATATTTTTTGCTCATAATATTCTCTGCACGTTGGTTTCTTCCTTTGTTAGACCATTTAAACTCATGCCATCTATTTTGGTAACTTTATATAGTCAAGACTGGTCGCGTCGTCACTTAATGTGGCGTAATTTGATTATGATAAAACTTGAGTTGGAAAAAGATATTTTATTTCTCTTTTTAGGGCAAATAGGAGTAATAAAACACGATATATGGTCAGGTTAAAGACACGGAAACAAGTTTCCTAAATAGTTAGTTTGTGAATAGATAATCACAGTGTTACAAACAAAAAATATGCCTACACGATTCTGTTGGACGATAAAATAATACCAGCGATGACATGTGGCCGTCCATAGACAATTTATTGCGTGTCCTTTACCGACATTACGTGTGCATAAATTACGGTCATTGAACAGGGAATTAGTGGTTTCACAAAGTCGCACGACCCGAGCCAATCAATTCTTAAAACCTCACACACTCGAGTAAAAATTAATTTAAGTTTTAAGTACTTGCCTCAGATATTTGCTACAGACTTCACAACATTATGTAAAAACATGAAATCAAGTACGACACACATACTTAACAATCAGTGTTACGACACCAACTCAAGAATTTGCAACGTTGTGACGAAATAAAATGCATTATTTGAAAAACTCTCAAACAACATTTTAGTAAGCAAATTGTAGGGTTAAAATGTAAAATTACCGGTTTACGTTTTGAACTTTTAAATAAGGTATCAGGCGTCGAGGTTAATTTGTGGTTTAAAAATACTGATTGTAAGTTATTTGTTGGGATACTTGTTTCAAACTGCTTTTTTAACTAAAGGGAGATAATGTTTTACTTTAACTCAATTTAATGCATGTTACCTAAAATTCCAACCAAAAGTCAAAGACAATATTGCATGCGTCTGGTGCTTGACACGCATAGTATTTTATCCACAATATTACAAAGTAAAACTAGCCTGCTATCCGCGACACAAATAGATCTTAATTCTAGTCTAAATGCACAGCATGAGTCCTAAAAGCACACGGAACGTGCAGTTTGACATACAGGTGTCCATTAAAACATAATAGACAAGAGAAACAAACACGCAACGAACAGAAGCTAATGTGCATCAAACTACAACAAGCAGATGCAATAATGGACGCACTTCACCAACTTATTATTCAGTTTAACATGCAAATTAGACCAATAATGATATCGATTCTTAAAATATCAACAAGGAACGTCGAGAGATCGTATTTTTTTCTGCAACAAGTACCTAAAAACAGCACATGAATTGAAGTTAAAAATGTATACTTTTTTGCGATGCAAAATAGTGCTTGTCGCATTACAAAGGTGCAATACAAGGTCGAATGGCAGCTGGTAGGTCTAATTAAAGGTTTTATGTTTAAATAATTAAGTGGGCAGTGCCAAGCCACGCCGTACGATGCAGCAGGTGTCGCCTTGTTTATGCAAGTATAAAATCATTATTTAGGGACATGCCAAATTACTTGCATTAATAATATGGTCTCGATGCTATTATTGCCTGTGCACACGTAAGATAAATTGCTCGAAACGCTCATTTGAATATGTGTACAATAGTTTTTATGTCAGCTCGAAATAATGTCTGGATGTTTGCATATTCAAATTTATGTGAGTCCTGCAGATGGGCTCGTGCTTTTATCTGTACAAAGTCTCGATTACTAGTTTATTTCTTGAATTATTACTCCAATTGGGTGTCTGTTCAGTTGCCACACGGAGTTTTAGATAGATTGTAGACACGTCAGTATCGCTTCACGTAAGCCAAACGTGAAGAATGAACAACTAGTATTACAATGTTTTGTTAACACAAAGACTAGGATTACCTAAACTCTAGAAGCGGCTAATAAATACACAAAATGACGTAACCACAAGGAGTCAAAAGGTAAAAACACGTACAATCACCCAATGTTTTTAATTTTCTATCAAAAATATGAGACATGGAATGTATGGTAGTTTTGTGGAGTCAATAAACTTATAAGGAACCAGTTCCTATTTGTTTGAACATATCTTTGACCAAACATTAGAAAAGAGATAATACTATATTGTCGATAGAAATCCACGGAGCTTAATTAGTTATCAATGAATTTATTGAGGTATCTATTAGTCTTAATTGGACTTTTTATTTTGATTAACAAAAATAAATATGAACACAACGACTATGCCTATTGAATTAAATATGTTATTTATGCGTCCTTATTTGCGGATCAAACATTTTTTGGCTCCCAATTCAATTTTGGAATCATTAATTTATTAAATTGTTAACCTTTCAACCTGGTGCTAAATATGCAGGTATGGTGCTAGGACTTGCAAAGTTTTTACAAGTTTGACTTTACAAAAGAATATAGCCTTGAGTGCTATTTGCGTGAATTGTGCCACATTTTTGTTAGTTTCCTCTACTCATTAGCACTTCAAATCAAACTCAAAGAAATCCTTTCACTTAAACCATCTTAAATACCAAAAGGTTTAACGGAACTGTATGAAATAAAATGTGAAATAATTTCGCAATTGAATGACCTCGAAGGCTGCTGTCGTATGCAACTTCGATCGTTCGACATTATTAAAGGCACTAATTTAACCAATAAATATTTTGCTACTGGTTTACTTTAATGTTGCAATATATGGAGCTGATTTATTTCAACAGTTCATAAACTATGCTTATCTGGAACTAAAAAAACTGCAATGTTTATTCGCTTATCTTCCTCATTTACGCTTTTCTTTTCATACTTGCACGCGATGTGTTCGTAACGTGTCATTACAATCTATAAATGCTAGACTTTGTTTCCTATGTCTGCAAGTTGTTCTTTATAATATTTAATTTTTATCCTCTCAAATATATTTAAAAAACACGCATTACTTTATAAATATTATTAATTAAAGCACTTAGAAGTAAACTAGCCGCTGGGGCTCTAGAGGTTAAAAAATAATAGCGATGACATTGGCAATAGGATTAATGAATTCACAAACATTTGAAACGAATAAAATTTAACTTTATAATTTGACATTTACCGTACTCGTGCCAAATGTACATCAAACTGGCGGTCGGTTAATGCTGTCAGTGGGTCAAATATTGGCCACAGACACCTAAAATTAAATATTTTATCTGCAACTTTACTTGTTACAATACAAACCGACTTGCATCAGCGTTTGCATAACATATTGCTTGGCGTAATATCCGCGTGAACGTTCCTTTTTACACTGATCGATTTGAACTGCACTTTTATTTAATTGGTCTCTTTTTACTCTTTTATTTTCACGTTTTTCAGTGCATTTTATTTTTAAGTGTACGTAATCTATTCTCAAAGACTTCTCAAGGAGCTTATCTCTTCAAGGCTGTTTTAATATTTTCTTTAATTTACATTCTTTTTTCTTTTTTTTTAACATTTACTGCGAATATCGTCTTTATTAGTGATGAATATTCAAAGATATATTTTTATACACAGCACATTTACTTGTTATCCTACGTAATTTATGTGTTTTACTCGCAATACTCGTGTATATTTCACAATAGAATCTATTTAATCGATCTACGCAATGACCACGTGCTTCATGTTTTATAATTTCCATATTATAAAAATACACAAGTGACATCGGCGTATAATAAATATAGCCATTGGACAGCTACAACAATTTGCCGTCTGAAATAATAAATTAATACAAGATTAGACAGTGATTATTATTCATTCAATGTCACCCAGTGTCCACATTACAGGTCCATTATAAGATAAAATAATTTGTGGATGAACATTTTAATTTACTGTAGATAGCCTAGCTTTCCTCGTTCGTTTTTTCTGACGTGGCTGCTGACGGATTCGTCATCGATCAAGTCATTGACACGACTGCACTGAACGCCAATATACTAGGATATGATGAGATCGCAGGCGTTCAATCAACTCTCGAGGTGCATCCACCTTATCAACACCGCCCAACATGCTATTCCGAAACAATAACGTAATGGTACCACAATTATTCTAACTATTTTTAAATTTAAATTCTAATCAAAACACCAATTGATGTGTTTGTCGTGTCTATTAGATAAGAGCGCTATTTAGATAACGCACACATCAGCAGATACCCAAACAAGTGTGTGTGAATAGCTCCTCGGAAGTTTTGCTTCCCTAGTACCCGAAACATAGAAACTGCTCACGAACGAATCTGAAAATACAACATGAACGCAACTTTCACATGTGGAAATTCGTACACAAGTGTAAATCTACATGCGTACACGGCGCATGCTCTCATTCTGCTTGTATTTGGACGGATGCCTGTGTGTTGTAGTGAAAACGCTTTCCTCGTACGTATACTATGTATGTATGTAAGTGCATAAGTGGCAGTATCTCATAGTAAAGGAACGCGTGTTAATAGCAAAGTTGTGTTTCCGCATAGGCAGTTCGTAGAGGCAACGAACACGAACGTGTGAAGGCTTGCCCCCGTGTGAACACGAGAGCGTCAACCTTACGAATTAGAAAAAAAGTCGCTTTACGCTTCGCCTTGACGCATTGCCGGGATTTTAAAATTCATAGTTCTACGATTTGGAATTATCCTAAAATTGAAATCTTTAAATAAATCGAGCATTTATTTTTTGGTGACTTGTTAATTATACGAACTAGTTTTTTTTATTCTATCCCAAAAAATAAAACACGGTTTTTATAAAACAAACAGAAAAATACATCGAAATGTCGTCAGGCGCTGTGATTGTGACGCGCCTACACGCGCTCACGCACACCTTCAAACGTTCTCACGTACTTACGTCTGTGTATTCATGTAACTTCAACATTGAAACTACAACGTACGTCACAAGTTGGCCTCCCGCAATCTCTGCTAGCCTGGTACCTCGTCTCCCCGTAATAAGCTGAAGATAACTCGCTTTTCTTGATCTTACAATAAAGGAAGGTATTTTAGCTTCCGTGTTCTTTTTTTAGATAAGGATTAAGAAAAATAAACAACTTCAAAATATTTAAAAAATTATGAGTTACTGTACTTATTGAAACAGGACCGCCAAACATAACTAATATATATCCCAACAATAATTAATTTTAAATTAATTAATAATTTTATTGGGTTATAAAAATAAATCCCAGTGTCCCATTCTTGGCAGGTCGAGCAAACCTGCAAGTCCTTTCATATGACTTACACTTACACTCAGTATTCAGAACTGCTAAGAAGGCGTTGCCTGTACGTAACTACGCGACGCCGACGTAACACACAAACTCTTCATAGTCTCTGCAATCCTGGTACTGAGTGTTCTAGTTGACGATCCGAGCAGTCACGAGATGACGATCGTAATTCGAGAACTTTAATAGATTCCATACTTAGTTTTAATGAGATGTGATGAGTAATTTTTTAATTGTGTAAAAACATTGGAAGAATAACTAAACTGAAACTGAATACCAAAAGAAAAGAGCATCGTGACGCGCAACGCCATCTGTTATCGACTAGCGTCAAACAACTAAATTTATGAACAGACACGACAGAGAAGAATGGTATTTTTTTAAGTAAAAAAATACTTGGATACGCGTTGTATGCGAGCATACAATTTGAAAAATTATTTAAGGCAATGTGTCGCCAGGTTTAATTGAATGACAGGTGCATGGAGCCTGCCTCAGCCAAGGATGACCACTGTGCGGCCGGTGCATACTGAGGCAACTGGCGGCAAATATTGGCTAGTTTTTTGCTCTAGAACATGAGCAGGACACGCAGTAGACTTCTATTATAATTAGTGTCTTTATCAGTAGATTGTAATTGGATGCGTTGCGTTAAAAACTAGATCCTTTGTGTCCAGAATGTGTAGCAATTGTGTATTTACCATGTAGCGCCTGCCAACTGCCACGGTCATTAAAGTAAACATTTAAACGCTTGTTCTTCTGCTTAATTAAAATATGAAACATATCTATGACCGCGCGTTATAATTGTTTGAAATAAAAATTCAATTCAATCGCTATAAATACTTACGAGTTTATAATCCAGAGGATGCGCAATAGGAATAGTCTATCTAGTCTTCACTTTTACGTATTTTATTCTATAGATTAATGAGATCATACCAACATTTAAGTTGTGATTAAGTCAAGCACTTGAAAAATCAATTATTTTTTAATTTAAAATCTAGCACAAGACTATATAACTTCATTGCAGTTTGGAGATCGTCAAAAGATAGCCGAACACTAAAATATTACAAGGAACAATGAACAGAAACCAATGGCCCACAATTAACTTGCGCAAATAGATGTAAAACTGAAGAAAACAATTGACCACTTTTTGCAATGCAGATTGTTAAAAAATGTGTTTGTCTTCGCGAAAAAAAAATGAAAAAATGTACGTAACGACCTTGTAATAATTGTATACGCAATAGTTCGGGGTGATCTAGGTGGTCGCCGGTCGCCCAAATGTTTTGCAAAAAAATCTTTTTATGATTATTGTTCAATTGTGTTATGGATATCAAAGAACGCACCGCCCATTGTCCTTTACATTTTTGTTAGATTGGTGACAGCTAGCATCTTTGAGTTTTTTAAACATATGAAACTTAAGACTATTACTTCCACTCGATTAGTTAACATGGTAGTTGAAACTAAGCGCGTCTGAAAGTAATAAGTTACTTTTTGTAAATTATTCTGATAGTGACAGATGTGTGTCAATATAGAAACAAAAACATTATGTAGAATTTGTGAATATTGAGAACGATAAAGAAAATAGTTCAAATAGAACAACACATGAAATTCTGGATTCCCCAACATTATTTTTAAGCGCCATTATAAAGTTTTACAACCTGAACGCTAGCGACAAGGGTATGTTAAAATATAAATAAAAAATACAACTGTGGTGCCCTGTTGACCACCTGACGTTTTACCCATTAAATTAGCCAAAGCCAGTATGGACCATGTCCAGTTTAGACTGTATTAATTTACAACGGGTATTTATTTTAGGTTTTGCACGGGATGTGTGCATTCAGTGTTTCAAACCAGAATTTGAATACCGTAGATGGGGATAGATTAAGATGGAAGACTTTAGATAAAAGATTTGTAGGTAGGATACAGACGGACAAGCAAAAAATTCACTAACTTTGCATATTATGGGAAGAAAAATTAATTACCTGAACAATAAATTAGTAGTAATCATTAAGGAACAAGTCACACATTGGAAACGGTCTCTATGAAAGGCGTAGAAATAAAAATGGCTGGCATCAAATTATCCACTTCTATGAAAGTTTCCTTGATATAAGTTGTATGGTAAAGGTGAAGGTTGCTATTGCTTAGTGGCCTAGGATATGTAAGGTTTCTTTTAGGGCAACCAAGTCGCGGGCACAATTTAAACTAATAGTTAATGCGTGATGATTAATGCACGTAATGTTCTCTCTCTGTATGAGAAGAGGCTTTTTCCCAGCAGTAAGATATCTGGTTGCGATTATGGCGAATTGTCTTTTTGTAGTGTTTTGATAGCAATGTATCTTTGTTTATTGAGACGGCTCAGGGCTAGAAAAATTTAAAAGTTGACGATAAAAAGTCATAAATCATAGCATTTCATTCCTATTCATAAGATCTCCATGTATTTTGACCAATCCTACATATTGTGATATGAAAAATTGATCAACGATTCCCGTGTATTTACTATTTGTACTAATGTTACCCTTTCTTTACTTCCAGATGTCAATGCGACTACATCGGCCTTCAGCTTCACATCATCTTCATCACCTTCATCATCACCTCCATCATTATCATCAACACACACATCCATGTTCGTAACTTCTACTTCATTATGATAAATACTCAGTACCTAGTTAGTAAGATTGTTAAGCGACTGAAATATTTCTCAAGAAATTACACATATCCTTCATGCATTTTTATTTTTATATAAATTATTTTAACTTTAACATAAGGCGATGTTATTTTGTTCACATAAATGTATTTCTAGTTATATAATATTCTTTTTTGTGTCAATAAAGTAACATTATAAGAAAAATAGGTTAAGAAAATTGAAATGACAAGCAAAAAGAGGCAAACGGATTTTGAATGGTTTTCTTCACCCCGACTGTATATTATTTAGAGAAACCTTCAAAAATTTACCGCAAATTATTATGTAGAGACACATTATTAGTTCTAAGTTCTTAGTTTTGTAATATTTCGGCTCCTTGAATACGTAACTTCAACATACAATTCGAGTTACCATAATATACCTTCCGCTTGATAAATTGTAAATAAAGTTGCAAGGCATTTTTCAGTTCTTGTTGGCCCCTTAGATTGTTTCTTATTATTCTGTCTAATTATTAGTATATTAGTATTATGTAGATAAAGTAGATAAGACTGTATTAAATTTAAGCGGCTACTTTTAAAAATTCAGTGTTGCCAATAAAGACTGAATTATTAAAAAAATATAAACCTAACCTCTTTCGTCCTTCTTTCGGTAAAAAGGCCCAGAAAGGATCCCACCCTAGGATATTTGAAATATATATAAATGTAAGCGAAAGTAAAGGCATAATATAGGGGATAATAAAGATGTTTATATTATTTTGAAATTTAGTTTTTTTCCATACCCACAACCGACATGAAAAAACAACATTACTAAACCATGAAAATAATATCAGTTGCTCTTTATATTGTTAAATTTTCCAATTGAACATGAACCTAATTCTTTTTGTAATAAAGTTGAAAAACTATCAAAGAAATTTGACGCATCGGGGTAACTTGATGTCTGTATCGTCGTACGTATCGTACGTCAACTTAACAAAGGTAAGAATACATCTGATTTTCTTTCTCGCGATTACTGTTGGTCCCATTGTAAATGTTGTTCATAATAATGAGTAGGTACGGGATTTCTATATACAAAAAATAATGTTGTATGCGACAGAAAACTAACGGATAGTCAAAAAGGTAACATTTTGACTTGATAAAGATGGCCACACCTGACATCCGGCCGCTAACCATCATAGCATAAAAACAATCCATAGACAAAAATCTTCGCAAAATAGATAACGACGCCATTATAAGTATGAATGAACAAAAACACAAGACAATCGGCACACATTCGCAAATAAAGAACATTGTTAAGTACCTTCATTGGTTTCTCATTGTTAAGAGCTTGGGGTACCTAGTCACAGGTAGATTTGGGCATAGCGTTGAACAACGACTCGTGCGCAAGATGAGAAAGAAAGAAGAATCTACCATACCTGACTTTTCGGATTCACACGTATTGTACACACACTAGCTTCAAAATCGGTGAAGAAAACGACGTCAGAAAACCGGCGGCATGCCTGAGAGTTATTTTTCGAGGGCATGTGATGTCAAGTCAGAGGCTCATGGGCGGCATTAAAACTCCGACACCTGGTTATAGTCACTTACCACACGATAAGAAGAAGAAGTCCTATAAGATAGAGGGCACAGACTTCGTACTCCTAATCAGAAAGTTCCTACTGGCGAAACTTCACATCCGTGAGAGTTGAATCTCCTTTACTTTACGCTCAGCAGTCGCGCTTGCGAACACAAGCTAAATAATAATAATAATTCTTTATTCAAAGTTAATATGGGTAAATTTTAAATCTCTTTGTTAAATACCAATGATATTATAAGTAAAAAGGTGTAGATAGGTGACTTAGACAACATTCGATCTTCAAAAACTCTAACGGACGCACGCGTCCGTTGACGGCGCGACGCGACACTGAGGTTAAAACCTATCAACACCTTTTACTTAATTATAATATCATTGGGTAATTACATTGAAAGTCTTCCTAAAAATATACTGTGACATCAGGAGCATGATTTTCATCGGATACTAGACTTGTGTCCTATGGGTATAGTGGACACAAGGCAATCAGTCTAGTTTATTACGCTCGAGAAATCACAGTTTTTATAATAATAATGACATTTCTTCAAATGTCCCCCAAATAATTTCTTAAATCGTTTGGGCTAAGACAGATATCGGTATAAGGCCAAACGTTAGTATCAAAACACGCATTATGTGATACAATCACTACGCGGGGTCTCTCGTAATTCATTGAACGTCTTTTGAGTGAGACATAATCATCATTTGCCCATCCTTTACCCAACTAGGTCGGGGTCGGCTTCCAGTTTAAATGGATGCAGCTGAATACCAGTCTCTCTATCAACTGACTCTGCCTGTCTGACTTCCACAACCGTCTTTTATTTGTAGGTATACAATACCGATAAATAATAGCCGGGATCAACGGCTTGAGTGCTTTCCGAGTTACGGAAGAGTCTTGATATTGAATGGTCACCGATGCACGGACCGACGTCGACAAACGTAACTTTACCTTCGATTGACTCATGTGGCTGTTAACATTTAGCCACAAGCTCCTTTCTATAATGCTAACAGGATGCGTAGCATGAACACATTGAACTCCGAAGAAACGGCCTTTGTCTACAGACGAATCGGCAAAGTGACAGATTATATAGACAGGAACCTCAATCTGTCAAATTTCTTTCAAAACACCTGCCTGCGTAGCATGAACACTTAATTTCTTTTCTTCCGAGACACGACAAATTTCTCTCTGTCCAACTTGACATTTCTTCTACCCGAGCATGGGGCGACTCGTCTACAAGCGTTTGTACGTAGAGAAAGAAATTTACACGCTGTCTATAGCAGGACTCCGAAACAATGAAGAAACGATGGCATCTGGGATGGGATTTTCTTTTGGCATTTCTTCTCAAGAACCCAGTCAATTTTTAAATATCGGTACCACATTCACTGGCCTGCAAGACGAACTATCACACTTTTAAAATTGGAATGACTTTTTAAATACACAAGATAAACTTTCGAATTGAAAAAGAACTCGAAAAACCACTAATATGTAGTTTACTAGTTTTTAAAGAAGCTGATAAAATTTGCCATGTCACTTTTTTATTTTAATCATTTAATTTATTTATAGTTTAGAAAAATTGAATGTTCAAAAGTAATACTTAGTGTAATGTAGTTTTAAAACTATTGACGTGATTAGAAAAGATCTACTTACATAAATAAATAAATAAATACCATTTCAAAACATTTAATGGATACATCATCAATAACCATGGAATCTTGCACATATCTGCCATACAAATAACACTTGATGATATTACTACAGATAATAATATGACCTACGTCAATAGTCCATTAGTTACGTCTTTACTGACTAACAAGCTAATTACTAACGGTACATCGTTATGTGGATTGACGTATGGTTTGATTCATGGAGGTAAAATCATAGACTAAGATTTTCTTTATTGTCTCTGAGAGGAAGATTAAGCGTAATCTACACAATAGTAAGTTCCAAGTTTGCCTAGCTCTATTTCTTTATTTATTGGGGATTCGGAGCCTTAAAATATTGAGAATTGAAAACACAGTCTAAAAACAACATCGACTAAAATTTTAAATTTAACCTAATGTTGCTAAGTGATATAATTACGCATTTTATAATAGTTTCATTCTAGGTATATAAACTTTGACAAAAATGCGTTGCCTCAGACTAGGAATGAAATTTCTCCTATAAATACGCTTCTGAAGTTACAATTGCAGAAAAAGGCTTTATTTTCCGAAGGATTAGGCGTCAGTGTGCCATAATTATAATTAAAGTGTATTATACACCCATATTTGGACTGTTATGTTACGGTAATAAGGGTCCCTATTATTATGGCTGAAACTGTGTCCTGATTGACGGCAATAGAATCGCCCTGTTACTTAGGACTTACAAGAGATTCGAATGTTAGATGCCTGTACTACTTAGGCCAGATAAACCTGTATCACAGGCGACAGGAGCTCATTTTGGATGTTTTTTTTTAAATTCTAACTAGCGTAATTTAAATGTAGATACATGAGATAAAGTACACCTCTGCCTACCCCTTTAAAGATTACAGGCGTAAAATTACGTGTTATTATAAAATGGCGGAACAGGTTATAAACAGTCCGCAAACTGACGTAATGAGAGTCCACGGTGAACCTGTCGATTACAAATATCAACACATATGTCAAGTTTACTCTTAATTGCACTTGATACACAATATCATTAAAACAATATCAACTTTAATTAAAAGACGAATTGGAGGGGTTCGTGGCTAAATAACAGCTAGAAGGTTCGAAGGCTAAGCCGAACCGTAGTTCCTTGCTGAAGAGCTGTTCCGCGACTTCTTCTTCCCAGCAAAAACACTATAAAGTAATAATAATAATGTTTATTTCCATCAAGGTAGGTACAAAATTTCTTAATCTAATAATAATTTAAATCTTCCTTTAGTGGTCGTACGCTGTCACATAGAATTAGAAGAGCTGATTTTCAGGCTAGTTTTAAAAGCAGAATTTTGATTAATTTGATTGATTGATTGAGACAGTAAGTACAGACGCCAGCACGTAAAGTTACCAAAATATGTCAAATGTTCCCAATTGAATATGAACCTCATTCCGTTCCGGCGTCTGTACGTCAACATTAAAAAAAACATTGGTCCCGGCCATCGTTTGGCGTTCGTTAAGACTAATCAGAAGCCTGAACATAATAATTACATACAGTCTTATAAAAAGGTTTTTATTGTTTCTCAAGACATATCGTATTTCCTACTAACTAGGTTGTGAAGATCAAATTTGCAGCCCCTTAAGGCTGAGGCTACATTAGGCCGCGACGCGACCTGCGACACATGAGCGATTAAAACAAATAAATGAATGCTCACGTATATGGCTACACCGTACATCAAATATTACTAGCGATTTTTGATTTCTTTATGCGATAGGAACAACATTACTGAAATCACGGCATCGGCTACATCAACATAATGAGCGAATCGCTCTTGCTAATTCGTTGTTGAGCATGTGTACTGTAGCCATGTCATCGCCGAATATACGCCGGAATTTCGCTTGTAATGTAGCCATACCATGTTTTTCTCGTTTCGCTCTTCCAGTCGCATCGCAAATCGCTGCCTACTGTAGCCTCAGCCTAATGATCAACTGGTATTAAGCTGCACCCAGTTAGACTAAAAGCTGACTCCAACATAGTTGGGAAAAGGCTAGGGAAAACGATGATTCTATATTTATAAGAAAACATTTGTATTAAAATGTGATTAACATATTTCCCGACCTGACAATCGAACCCAGGACCTTATGCTCAACATAAGCGCATGACGTTATCACTAGCTGCCACTAATCAAAAATGAAAAAAATATGAAGATTGATTTAGACTCAAAATAGTCCACCAAAGTAAAAGTCAAGCCATTTATTTCAATTAGGTAATTATAAGGCACTTTTGAACGTCAAGCTAAAATTAAATTATATATAAAAATGATGCTAGTTGGCCCTTCTAAATGGTAGTTTCGTATAGCGAAGTAATAATATTTTTTACAAAATTGTCTACATTAATCAGATATACTACATGTGATTTTAAGCTCACTATGTAACACATTCTGAAAAATACTACTACAAAACATTGATTGTAACAAACACCAAAGAAATAAAGACGAACCACCACAAGACAAGCCTTCAATTAAATAATCCTTACGTTTCTTAAGAATGTACATTGTATAATCATTACCAAGGTACATACATAACACACAGTAATTACCGTAGGACCAAAAAAAATGACATACAAACAACAAGAGAAACCTTTAGTACGAAGACCAAACAAATATAAATAAGTAACGTTACCAGGAGAGCATAAATCATAGGAGAACGATAAAGGCCAACCGTTAGGCCTAAATTCCGAACCAGCCACGGTATAATCGCGACCACTGACGAGATAGGAGCGACTATAATAAGCTATTACCGAAGTACTAACCTTTTGATGTATCGTTTAGCGGTATCCATGTAAGCTAGCCGACTATGTAGGGTTGGGACCCGTTAAACTGAGCTTTAGTGATGTGCTTGCAGATATCAAATCGGAATCATGTCGATGATTTGAGTTTGAAAATCTAAGGTTTCAAAAATTAGCGAAAAAATAATAATAGTATTATACAGCAGTATAGCGACATTATTTGCATCGGCCTTGAAATAAGTTTTTTTGTAATGAAATTGTAAGAAACAATATGTTTCCATTTTTTATTTACATACATTTTAAGTAGCAGATGTAGAAACACAGTTTCAATACGGTCGTACAATTCTCGGCCTGCGAATGGTATTAAGCATTGATATCGCTAATTTCAATAAGAACAATAAAAATAATATATAGACATAACTGATTATTATTAAAGACATGTGACTCAAGGTTAAGTAAGAACACCCGTACGAAGAACGTTCAAGGTTAACCAATGCTTGCCGAGGTCGGTCCTAGAATGGGTTACAATGCTTTTACACACTGGGAGCCCATCGTCCATCTCAAAGTACGGTAAGCCGTTGGATACAGCTGGCATTCGTAGATCCTGACAACCTACTGGACAGTAGAGGTTAGATAGACTCCGTGTCAAATACTGGTATTAAGACGCGACTACTTAGAATGGAACACAGCGAAAAACAAACTAGCCAGGAGATGGCATCGGAGATAATGACAATATAATTAACACTCTAAAAAAACCCCTAAAATTATATTTGGTACACAGCGCCATACCATAAACTTCAAAACAAGTCTTAATTTTACTAATTTTAAATAATACCAAAAGTTATGGTCCTTTGAATTTGTTGGTCCTTTAAATCATTTTCTCGCTTAAAATATCGCAACAACAAACAACCGTCTAACTAAAGCCATAAACATCGACAATCGATAGTGCGCTAGCGCAGGCCGCGGCAGGATCAGGGATACGCGGCCACTGGCGCAGTAGGTCGCCGGCCGCTCGGAATGCGGAAGGGGCCGTCTTCTCAGCTATACACGCGCGACCATCGGATTTGTCCAACTCACGATAACCGTTCTATCGATTGTGATCATTAGATGTTCCTCTGTATTATGAGCGCCTGGTACTTTGATTGCGAAATTAATAAAGGTCGTCGATTTAACACTTTGACTGCCAGACTACCAGACACAATAAAAATTCAATTGTTTGAGGTCACCGGTGACCTACGTGGCATAGAAAGTGTTAAGTGCTACGGAAATTATTACGTAGCTGGTATAATAAACTGCCATATATTAGTGAATTTTTTAATGATATCATAGTTATTTTTTATTGAAATGCCGCCTAAATACCTAGTACTTGTAGTACTGTTTCGATTTTTTGTTGAGCAGTTGATGTTTGGCTGTTTCGTGAGATTATTTTGGACTAGCTACTGTCTTCGAATTCGTTAGCATCCTATGTCAGTCGTCAACAGTGTAGTTTTCTAATTTCTATAAGTAAAAGATTGTTTACTATCAGGTGAGCAGGAGGTCGAGTCTGCTATTGCAATCGTGTCTCAATGACCGGTCAATGATCGATTTTTGACGTATAACGTCAAACTTATGACACATTTCCCATACAAAAACTGTCATAGTTGTCAAATATTCGAACAATGACCGGTCATTGAGACACGATTGCAATAGCAGACTCGAGCCCCAGTTCTTATAAATTTACAAAGACATTCATTTACCTTATTATAATATTAGTTTTGAATATACATTGGAAAATTCAACGATTCTAAATGACGTCATTGCTATGAAATAAAATTTAAATGAACAGTGATAAGAGATCAATGGAATGATCAGAGAGATGGCAAATAAAGAAATGACGTCGGTGTTTTCTTCTTGCATTATAAAAACGAATAACTAAGAAAAGACAAAAGACAGGGAAATTATGTAGTCCTTGCCAATCCTTCGGTTCAGGTAATTCTGATTTGCAAGTCACTTTTATAAGGAAGCATTTGTGACCAATCGAATGAAACGAAATCCGAGAGAGAAATTAACCGATCATAAATTTTAATTAGCACAAGACTGGTGAGTTCAAAAGGTGAAGTTCGATAGCTATGACCCTCAGTTACAGTTGTTAAGATCTTAAGGCAAGTCTGTACACAAGTTACGTTAAATTGTTTACATGCCAAATATGGTAAATTTGTGATTTAATGTCAGCTCAGTTGAATGTCGTTGTCAATACCAGACAGGTGTCATTTGACCTTTAATTGTTGGGCAAAATTTTTAATCGAGACATTGTAGTCTTGTAAGTATTGGTTACACGATTGGATATTTATCGGGCATAAATTTTCTTTGAGATATTGGAACTGCAGTGAAGGAGCTGGTTTGGAGGGGGATGTAATGTATTATATTACAGTAGTATTAATAATGAATTGGTTACATTATTTTTGGTCTAACTATTACATAAAGTTATTTAATTTTTATGTCAATATAGGTGTATAGGGGAGAGTAAACAATAATAAACCGGCGCGTAAATTGGAATATATCTGTAAATAGTGTTATTTTGGTAGAAATACAGACGTAGTCCCATTTTAACGCCGCGGCACCTTTTAGATACTCTATTTAGATTATTATATCTATTGTTAAAACATCGTAATTATGTGCTTAATTTCTAATTAACTTATTTTTAGATTACAACTAAGACAAAATTTATGTATTTATTGACCAACTTAAACTAACAGTTTAATACTACACATATAAGTCGTAGGAAAATTAAAAAAAAAAAAAACTACGAGATAAAAAACCATAAAATGGCAGCCCGCAAAGCATCCTTATAAACAAAAAAGTAAGCAAGCAACAAAATAAACATTTATTACTCAAAAAAGACAAATTCGCCTCAGAACGACAAACCTAACACAGTCAATTTAAAAAGTCAAAAGAAAAACAATTGTAAGAAGATATAATTATCACCATGTTAGCTATAATAAATACCAGTACACATAAACTGCAAAAAAAACTCAACACAGCTCAGTCATTATAGTCCAAGATCTATCTTCGAATAAATCTTAGAAGGCAACTCCCTTGTGCACCCGACTTTAACGGTACCTATGTAAGTAAAATCATTCGTAGGGCGCCCGATAAAAAATGGAGCCTGTCCGGCCTATCGCCCAAAAAACTATAGTCCTGTTACCCAAGGGTACTGACCCTATGGGGTGGAATGACCCATTTAGATTGAATGGTGTCATTATAGGAAGCTTAGCCTTTTTTGAGATGTAATGTTGATTTTTTTTTTCGTTGACAGTCATTGATTTGATTGGTGTAAAGTATTGGTTTGATTACATGCTGTTTTTTATGTTTATTTTGAATTTATTATAGAAAGTTGCATTTTGATTATGGTTAATTTTATTGCAAATGCGTCATGACTTTCATTTATTTCATAAATTTTAATGATTAGATATTGTTACATTGTTTTCTACTGCAACAGTCCATGCATTGAATTAGTGCCTATGTGGGTCTAAGTAAAAAATGAAAAAACAAAAACCTTAAAAGCGCAACCATTTTTAAGCGCAACTAAATTAGTCCACTATTAGTTGCGCTCACCAATTCAAATTAAAAATAGTACTTATTTGTTTATTCCTTAAAGTGCAACCAAGTTGATAGGCTGGTTCTAAAAATAGTAGATTATTAACCAAGGGGATAAAGCAGTGTCTTGCAGGTGACGATTTAAATCGCGAGCGTAACGAAGGACTCGAGGTTTACTCCCGAGCGTAGCGAGGGTGTTAAAAACTTAAATCACGAGCGAAGCGAGGGATTTAAGACGAGTCCTGAGTGTAGCGAGGGATTTAAGTTCACCCAAGACTAAGACAGCTTTATCACCGAGGAAAATACTCTACTTTTCGTACCATTTGCGAAAAAATAACACAATAATAATATGACATAAGCATTTATTAAAAATAATGACAATTAAACGTATTTTTAGAACATTAACTTATTTATAAAAATAAACTTAGTGTTTATATTCTTGAAGAAAACAAAAACGCGGCAAATTCCTAGATTAATACTTTTTGTCGGAAAAGCAAAGGCATCCAGCTCATACGGCCTCGTCGGTTTTCGTGATTTAATTAAATTAATAATCATAACTGCATAATAAACGCGTAAGTATTCCTTTTTCAAAAAGATGTATAATGCTATAAAAACAAACTCAATGGTGTAAACACAGATGTAGTTCAGTATAAATTTCGGTAAGTATTCCAAATTTAAATCACATTCTCTCCCTAGGGGATGAATGAAATCCAGTACAATTTTCTTTCCCTGTTTTTAACAGATTGAAATGACTATTGTTATGTTCGCTTTTTGTGGCATAGAATGTCACTTTTTTGAGCAAGTGGTACGAAAAATACCTTATTAGTATGTACATAGGCCAGCTAGCTACCCCAATGTGACAAAATTCTTTGAAAGTTTTTCAACTTTATAACAAACAGAATAAGGTTCATGGTCAATTAAGAAAATTTGTCAGTTTCGGGTTGCTTGATGTGCTGGCGTGTGCACCTATTATAATTTGTTAAATATCAAAAAGCAAAAGCGGAAAAATTACACTAAAACCCGCTCAATAATAAATTACAAATCACATCTTATCTGTAAACTTATTATTGTTGTTAAAATGTTATAACTCCCTGATACGCGCTAGTATTATTAAAATCTATAAAACCGTGGAAATAATGAGTTTATAAGTCAGTTACTTATTGTACCTACTAATAATGTAAAATGCACGACTATGGCTTGAACACAATCTTAATTAAACAATCAAAATATTAAATAAACCGTTTACATAAGGCTGGGCATAAATCAATAAGGCCGCTCGTAGATTTGATTTTACATGAAAAAGGTAAGACCTAAACCTAAAATTTAAATTGTTTGAGTAACTAGGTACAAACAGCTGATTCCATATACGCCATTTTCTTTCTATCGTCGCAATAGAATAAAAATAGAATTTGTAATATTGCTAGGCCTGCTGGTGACATAGTTTCTATGCCGCCCATGATCCTCTCGTTTGGAAGTCAAATGCCGTCGAGAAATATCTTTCAAGCATGCCGGTTTACTCACGATGTTTTCCTTCACCGTTTTTAAGCAAGTGTTATTTAAACAATACGCTCCTAAAACCTAAAAGTCAGAGGTGCGCTCGAGGGTGCTAAAAAATTATAATAAGATGTTAGTAATTTGTTGGTAACAAAACAAGTTACACAATCATATTTCTATTTTTGTGCAGGAGTAAAATAATATTTTAATAAGTAAATGGCTTCCAAAATCCCGAATTTATCACGAGACAATGATTTCTGCTCGTGGCCATAAGCTGGCCTCCTATTTCAACAGACCTAAATAATTATCGACAATGTTTTGTGCAGCATAAAGTACACCTCAGCCTTTCCCTTCAAGGCATATAGGCGTGATGTTATGTATGTCTTTTAATAAATAAAACCTTAATCATTTAAATATTAATTCAACAAAAGATGATAGCAATTATTTATTCAAGTTGAATGTAAACCCGATACAATGTCTTGGACAAGACAGGACGATGAATACTAAAATTAGCCACCACCTGCCCTTTAAAACTCTTGTTATGTAAGATAAAGATATTTAAAACGTATCTTGTGTCTTTTTATCTTAATGTCTAGGTACTAGTAATTTTTGCCTTTGGGCTACTTCAGCAGCTTTCGTCTCTTAGCTGGAAACGAAAGCTGCTAAAGTAGGCACTATATATCTTTGATGCTAAACGTCAATTTTGACAGGTCAGTCTACGAGTAAGGTATGTATACTTTATGGTATTGGCTAATAATATCATAGACATAGAGAATGGACTGAGTGTTCCTTATGCAGCTGTGTAGTAAATACTGGTAAGAAAGCGTGAGAGAGATCAAGCGAACGTGCGGCCAATAGTTGTCTCTTTCTTTAACCACAGACCTACAGAAAAGAGACAGTTATTGGCCGCACAGTTCCTCTGTCTTTTTCTAGGGAGTGGTAAATTTTGTACGGATATTGCTCAGTCCATCTCTATGTCTATGGTTAATACTTTTTCTATCAATACAACACTCACTACTATTTTTTATCTATATTTTGTTGATGACACCTGAAAAGCCATATTTAGATTGACGTTAGTTTAATTTTAAAACAATCGGAAATATTTAAGGACTCTTTAATGATGTTTCAGACAGTATACACTTTTAAATGATACCAATTCAAAGTTAAATATAACCGTTTTCCCCCCAGAGGGAAGAAAACGAGTATTTCAGGTCTTGCCGAGGCTTGACCTTTCGGAGATAACTATCACTACATTAGTGTACACACATGCTTACTACTTACCTACTTTAGTCCTTGAGTGAGCGATATCTGCTTGAAGGGCGTGACCTTGCGGACCGCGCATGCGCGGAGCGCGACGGCGGCGGCGGCAGGCGCGTGAGATGCGAGCGGGCTTATGTTAGTACCTAGCTCCGAAAGCCGGCAAGGACTTGCTCAGGTCAAGCCTCGGCAAGACCTGAAATACTCGTTTTCTTCCCTCTGGGGGGAAAACGGTTATATTTCAGTTCTGTGCCTTCGGCTTGACCTTTCGGAGAAGTGTTTATCTTCTGCCGGCGCCCTAAAGCGTACTGTGACAGGATAATGTGTGTCAAAATAAAACAAACGTATCTTGACAAAAGAAAAAGCAAGAAACTTATTGTCATAAGCGAAGCTGACAATTCTTTTATATTATGTAGCAAACTAAACTTAAAAACTATTCTTCTCTAAATTGACTGGACTTACAGCTGAACTTGTAATTTTTAATATAAGTTTAATGATGAGATCAAACAGTAATATTCAGTCTTAATTCGAATGACATACAAATCAACTAAATAGTAACAAGCACAACTACATCGTAAATTAACCACCAAAAGGGTTAACATTACTATTTCTAGGTTGGCCGACCGGCTTGCAATAATGCTTCAAGAAATGATCAGAGCCCCTCCAGTTCTCTCTTTTTAGAATGTCATCCAAAGGCATTTAATTTTTAAAATCATTTGAGGCCACAGCTGAACGAATCGAACCTGGACTAGTGGTTAATCCTAGTTCTTTTAACGGCACCTTTAACCAACCTGCGATCACTATCGCAGGCCTCAGCGGCCTCAGCGGCTCGTGAGGCCGCTTTTACTACTTCATGTATAGTAATAAACAAACGTTGCAAATCAGTTTGTGCCATTCTTCTCTTACTTGATAAATCAATCAACCAATTTACCCATTTAATTAAACTTAAACTTGGATCTCCTGAACAGGTTAGCTGCTAACCTGATTGGCAAAATTTCGCGTCTCTGAGCCAAATCTAGGCCAGAAGGTTATTGTTGAACCGAATCCTTCACAGTGTCCATCGTCAATACTCAGAAAAGTAAGGTCGTAACGTTATTTTTTAACCACCGAATTATTAAATCCTGGACCTTTCAAATATATATATATTTTTTTACTGTTAATTGCTTTTAGAATGGTTCCCACTATAGGATTATTAGCTAGTCGATACTCTTGAGTGGGGTCTGCTAAGGTAACTACTACTGATTTGCGCACTAGAATTGTAGCAGGGCTAACTTTCTGATTCGTGAGAGGCACTCTTTTAGGTTGCTACTTCCTGGGGTCGAGGACCGCTAGGTGTTATCCCATTTTGTCTCACCACGAGACCCACTGTTTCCACGCTGCCCCATATGTTCGCCATGTGCAATCACGCCAAACAGACTAAATTAATTCAATATTCTTAGGTTCCAAGCCAGTTTGCTCCACTCCGTATCTTTCAGACCTCTAAGAACAACTCTGCTACTTTTGGTGGAGGTTGATTGGTTGACAAGTCCACTAGATTCCTGCTCAGGTTGAATATCTGGTTGGGAGCTTCTAATACTCTGCGTTTGAGGTCGTTTCTCCAGAACACTTTCTCCCAGCGAGGAACCACTACTAGATACGTCCCAGATGCTCTGTTGAGATAATGGAGCACCTGGGTATGAGAGGAGGAGGGGGAAACACCCAAGCTAAATGGTATTCCCAAACTCGGCTGAATTAATCGATGTAAAGAGCCTGGGGATCCCTTGCTTCTTTTGAGACATACGTCGGAACTACTCTTGATTGACTTGTGGCCAGCATATCTACTTGAGGGGTGCCCCAATTCGAGAATATTTCGCGAGTGAATGCCTCCTTGAGATGTCAAATCGGTAAAGTCTTCTTTCTGGATAGGCTGTCGGCTACTGAATTGTAATATCCTGATAGATAAAATGTCTGGACAGTTACATTATGATGGCAAAGAATAGTATTTTCGTTGTCATTTCCATGAGCAGCACCGACCTTGTACTTCCCTGATTTCGCAGGTAAGATACTACTGCTCGATTGTCGGATTTTATCATAACAGATTGGTCTTTCAAGACATCCCGAAACTCTTGATTGAATGTTGGCCGACCTATTATTGGCGACTGTATAAGTCCGATACTTTTTACTATTATTATTATGTAATGCTGTATACAGAAGCTGTTGGTTTACCTTTAATAAATAAATAAATAAACTCGACTAGGGCTATGTAAACAGTCTAAACAGTGAATATTTCTTTCTGTTTATGTGCCACTTCCTTTGTTCGTCTGTCCACTTTCCTGAGCGGTGGTAATCGCTCAGCTGTACTCCCCAGCCTTCGTTGAAGGCATCATTTCAATTCAATTTATTTATTCAATAACAATTTTTAAGTACATTGTGTTTGAATTCTTATAACTAAAATCAATTAAAGAAACAACGTGCACGCAATTGACATGCGATGCATGGAAATTGCATGCATGCATTGCATTTGCATCCGTGCTTATGAAAATCGTTGGTTCTGGCACAAAAATCTTGCTCGGAATTATGATGTTCTTCATCCACCAAGAACAATCGTCTAGTGCCAGCGACGTTATTGGGACCTTTTGACTTGGTCGATCCTGTGTCAATTTTCGACAAGCTCTTTCAAGGTGTCGAGTATGTAAACGGCCAAGCGGGGTTACCAGTGATGCAAAACCATGTCTTCCTGTCAGAGCTGTGCATGACCGCCAAGACCAACGCCTTGTTCTTAGTAGTAAACCTATATGTGCCTGTGATCGAACTATCTTTTCGCGTGGCAATCTATGTCGGCGTCCCAAACGTTTCCTAAAAACTCTGTTTGTTTCCTGGGATTTAGAACCGGCTTCTGTAAATTCACGCACCATCCTAAGATCTTGCAGAAGGTTTACTGCATATCTCATAAGACCTTTTACACGTCTGGTCCTGAAACAGAAAGTCGTCTAAGTACGACCACTCGAAATCCTCTCTCCCTCTGAAGGCTCGCTAACCACCTGCTGACTAGTGAGAACGCTAACGACGCGCTGGATAGTCCAAATGGAAGGGCCGTCATTTAATTTTGCAAGAGCTCCCCTGCATAAGGGAAGGCAAGGTATCTTCGATGACTTTTGTTTATGACGATATGAAAATATTTCTGACTGATATCCAGCTTTCCTGAATAATCGTTCTTCTGCAGAAAATTCGGGACGTTATTCTGGTTTATTAAGCGAAACTTCACAGGTTTCAGAGAAATAGTCATAGACATAGTCACAGCGTGCATTAGCGCATTTGAGGTTCTTGTCGTAAATCTCTCTAAGTTTTCGTGTAACAGATGGCGGCTTGGTTACAAACGGTATTGTGTATCCGGAGGGATGTTCTTTGGAACTCCTAGCTTTTCCCATTGCCAAGGAGATTCCACCATTGCCCCCCATGAAACTGTCGATCCCTGCGCTTAGGTAAATTTTGATCCCTTCCAGATCGGTTTCGTTGCTTATTAGAAGGCCTTGAACTTCCCGACAACCGGCGCGCTGCTGACTGGGCTGATGCATTGTGTGATGACCTTGTAGGATGACCGCGCCAGGATTGCTGTCGTCTTCTCGATAGGTGAGAAGGTACAGTTGGTTTGCGAAAAGGTTCCGAAAACCACAGCATAAACAACAGTTTATGGTAGAAAAAAAAAATCTGTGCTAGGCCACCGTTATCCCCCAAAAATGTTCCGGTGGGACGTAATGGTAGGATGCTGTGTAAAACAGCAGCAAGCGATTCATTTTAAGATTTATACGCCCTTTGTCTTGCCTCTATAGCTTCTGCACGATGAGCACCAACGAACTGCAGCAAAACATCCGACAAGACCTTAAATTGGGAGTCATCAGCTAATAGCTTACGTAATTCCTCACCAGCACGATAACAAACAGCCTATCAGACAGTGCTTTCCTCTGTAGGAGCAAACCCATGGCTAATAGTGCCGAGCACACCCTCTTGTTTAAAACAGCCAGGAAAAGGGATGGATGATTTATAAGGCATCCAAACTGTATATTAATCTTGAAAGCACTGAAATAGGGGCAGCCTGAAAGACTTCCTCCCTTGTATCGGATTCGATTCCAACCTTGAGAACCCAGTCTTTGACATTTGATGTCCTCTTTCTTAATCGGTTCAGTAAGCTCCGGTAAAAGCGACCTCTTTTATCATCTTTTGTCTCTTTTATCCTGGGTCAAAATTCAATTTCATTGGATGACCACATTTCTGGAGCGTTCGAAAAACTATCCATCTTAGGGGCATTCCAAGAGCAACCACCAGAAGACTCAGAACCTGATTGATTCTCCGAATCTGAATAAATAATTCTCTTTGTCTGAGTCAGGCTCAAACCGTTGCTGACTTTGAGAAAACATGCTGACTCCGAGAGGCTCCCCGACAGAGTCTTATCTGCCTCACAACGGTATGAAGTAAGGGTCGTATATCTTATACAGATTGTTTGAAAAGCTCAGAGCGAGCTGCTGACCCCCTAATGCGATTCGCAATCGAGGGTGGCCCTAGTATGAGAGCGCGTGCAAAGGCCCAATCTAGTAACGTGCACCTTATTCCCCATAGCCCTTGTCAGATGATCCGCTTCCGGGTCAAAGGCTCGAACTAAGCCTACTATGAGGAGGGTGAACATAAGTTTGTTTAAAACAGTCGGTTCAGGTTTGTCCCCGAAAGCCTCCTCTTAAGGCTTTGATGACCTCCCACTGAGTCCAACCTTAGGTAGAGACGCTTGTGCCAAGAGCTTGACGTACTCCAAAATCACCTCACCTTGTAGAGTTTCTCCACTCTCGTTAAGTAGCTCCCTAAACGTTGTGTTCAATGTTACCTTTGGACATTGACTCAGCACTCTGCCCGGCTGTGGCGCGGCCCAGATAAAATTATGATTAAGTTGCATCTTACACGCATAGGACACATATGTAATAGTGTGTGTTAAGAAAAAGTAGTATATAAGCTGTAACTTATTGTAAATAAATCAGATTTGAATTTTATATTCTTGTCTCATTACCCCCCACTGTGGTGGTGGTATATGGTAGGGTAGGGCTGAACGGCTTATAGGGCTGTTAGGCTTGTAGGTCTTAGTAGGTTCCTTAATTTTCCAATTATTATTATTATGTACTGTCGTACCCTTACAGTATTGCGGCCTTACGTGACATACTTAAGGGTAGCCGTACACGTTGTGTAGGCAACTCAACACATATATGCAATGTAATTTTAGTTTACTACCTGTATATTACTATATTTGTGTAGCTGTTTGTTTTCCCAAAATAAATAAATAAATAAACTCCCTGCGCCATTTTAAGCAAGTAACGAGATCGTTACCAAGCCGTCAAGCCAGTCAACGTTCGTGTCGAAGCCATAACCGACAGTAGCCGTAGACGCAGGCGTATTATTGGATGGTCTATAAGTTAGTTGCACTGCTCAACAATCAAGCTGCGTAACCCTACATTCGAGCCACACCGCTCAGTAATCGAGCCGCGCGGCTCACCAGATCGAGCCGCGCGGCTCACCGAATCGAGCCGCGCGGCTCAAAAAATCGAGCCGCGCGGCTCAACAAATCGAGCCGCGCCGCTCACTAAATCGAGCCGCGCCGCTCACCAAATCGAGCCGCGCGGCTCACCGAATCGAGCCGCGCCTCTCAATATTTGCGCACCGGTCAGTCTACGAGGCATGCGGCTTGTCAGGAGCTTTCTGCGAGGCGAGTACCTGAGTTTTATGACAGTAGCAGTGCAGCTGACGTGTCGTAACTCGTATGGTACAGGTACCTTACGCACCTTGTGGATGGGATGTCCGACAGGGTGGTTAGCATTGGTTGCGATAACGAACGCCGCGTGCGTGCAGTTGACGTGTCGTATAGCATAGGTACCTTACGCACCTTGTGGATGGGATGTCCGACAGGGTGGTTAGCATTGGTTGCGATAGCGAACCGACATGAGTGCATGACGTATCGTATAGTACAGGTACCTTACCCACCTTGTGGATGAGATATCCGACAGGGTGCTCACCGCATTGGTTGCGAAAGCGAACCGACATGCGAACAAATATGCAACTTGGCCATGCGCAGCAAGTATAATTAGGTATATAAACACACAGCAGATTCCTTTATAAAATTTAAATCACTCACACAAAGAATAAAATAAATATCTTAGAAACTTACCATTTCATTACATTTACTTGTAATCCACTGGAAAGTCACTTGACACTTCACAAACGTTACAACAACGTTACTCTTATCTCGTTTCGCGTATCTTATTACGTAAAATAGTAGCACGTGCGCACGCTAAGTGTGGAAATAGCGTACTAACATAAGCCCGCTCGCATCTCACGCGCCTGCCGCCGCCGCCGTCGCGCTCCGCGCATGCGCGGTCCGCAAGGTCACGCCCTTCAAGCAGATATCGCTCACTCAAGGACTAAAGTAGGTAAGTAGTAAGCATGTGTGTACACTAATGTAGTGATAGTTATCTCCGAAAGGTCAAGCCGAAGGCACAGAACTGAAATACCCATATTTAATTAAACCACGTAACAAATTGATAAAATTTAAAGATGGCGAATAACAATTAGCAATGACAAATGTATTTCAGCGACCCAGAGACTATTAAAGTTGCTTATTTATTGCGTTTTTAAGTGGGAATGCGCGGGAAAGTAAATGATAATGCGTTATTTTATTGGTTAAATTGATCAAAATTAATATGATGTAAATAACTAGTGCATAGTAAATGTACATAAGTAGAGCTATCTTATACACAAACGATATTGAATTTCTCGTATAGGTATATGGGTCGGTGTAGGTGCAGGTGCAAGTAGACCCAGTAGTTTGAAATGCCTTTAAATAACACTGTTTTCAAAATGGCAGTAAATCGTCACCAATTTGATTTGTATGATATCTGGGGCTCGAGCTCCCATATTATTATTATACTCTTTGGGCTCGAGCCTGCTATTGCAATCGTGTCTCAATGACCGGTCATTGATCGAATATTTGACAATTTTGACAGTTTTTGTATGGGAAATATGTCATAAGTTTGACGTTATACGTCAAAAATCGATCATTGACCGGTCATTGAGACACGATTGCAATAGCAGACTCGACCCCTGTTTACGAGACAAAACAATCAAAATAAATAAATCATTCATTCAACAATTGCAAATAAATAAATCATTCATTCATTCATTCAATCTAATTACAGTACAATGTTTATTTTCGGTAATTTCGGAATACTATCTACTATTTAGTTTGTAGGTACTCTATTTAATTGTCGCTTTATGTTATAATATTTATCTCTGAAGAATGAATTTAGATTATTTTTCCAACTTGTCTGTTTCTATGCCATGGGCAGAGTGCTTAGTTATAAATACCTACTTACTAGTTTAAAGCAATTGTTTCTCTAAAAATACTAACAAAAGTTTTACGATCAGTATTATCTTTGAATTAAAAAAGGCACAAATACTAAGTGCAAAATCTAGTTTTGATAAAATACTAACTGCTTAATTAGTGAAATAAGATCGATAATTAATTGCGGCAGATGCCTGTGACAATTTCAATTAGATCTTATTTATTATCACATGGATTATCCTATACCTACTCAAGAAGTCAAATTAATTTGGCTTTAAGTGCTACCTATTTGTAGACGTAAAGAATATACAGGCCAAGTGCCAGTCGGAAATGTGCACTACTTATCATGAAAACTTTTTAATCTCTAAAAAGTTTACGATAAAAAGATAGACTCCACCGATGCTAGGTTATTCATCGTCCTAGCAGGTATGTGCTATGAACTACTATAGAAGCAATTGTGGCCGGGCCGGATTTTTAATAAGTTTATGGCATCTTATAACAGAACACTAATTCATATTTGGAATAGAATGATATTTGAGAAAAACAACCCTTGATTGGTTGGTTCATAAAAGATAACTTATATTCTTGCAGTGTCTGTCAATGTGTCAAAATTTAACTAAAAACAAGACTGAATTAGAAACCTGTACCACGAGAGCTGTATATTCTTAAGATGACCAAGGACAAGTATTTCGTTATAAAACACCTTTAGGTAGACGGATCAATCCTTGTAGTAACAGAAAATTATTGGAGCAAACAATGCGTGACAGCAAGGAGTTTGGTTGGTACCCATTACTCAAGCTTGTAGGACATCAGAAATATAACATACAATTTGGCCCATAGAGAAACGAGTCCTTTTATGAAGTGACAATTGTTCTGAAGGCATTCAAAAATACCATCTACCAAAATCAACAATTACGTTGATGAGAAGCACATACAACGATGTAAGAACATTCCTTTAACGAGCGCACAGCGTTCAAATGTTCCCGAAATAATACCATTGAACGCATCTCTTGCTCGATCAAACGATTTTAGTCCTTTACCGGTCCAATAAAAACTCCTATTAATTGCGTAAGCACATGTAATAAACTTTTGGATTGGTTAAAAATAACCGGCGCAAGAGCACCACCGTCGACTCAGTATAAATTCTTAAAAAACATAAACTTCATAGTCGCACGCGGCGTCTAAACAGACCATAAATGACAAGAACGATTTTTGAATTCCGAACTATTCACTTTCCAATACGAATCAAATTGGAATTTCCGCCAAATCTGACGTATGACTTTTTAAATTCAGATACGCATCCTGAAATCTATGATTAGAACTCGATTCTAATACACAAAAAATAGAGTTTAGTATAGTTGTTGAGTGTTCGTGTAGTTGAATCGTTATAGCGTGTGCGCAGTCCGGCTAGGATATAGGTCATTGCTCCCCTAAACCTGCAGAGCAGTCAGGGCAGTTCATAAGTACTTCCATGTTTAAATTGCCCAACTTGTGTGTACTCTCGGTACAGGATGGCTTGGACATTACTTACTTGCTCGACTCGACGACTGACCATCCTACCGACCCGCCGATAACATCTAGTTTTAGAGTCATTCCTCTCTGGAATGAGGACTATAATTCTAAGAAGGATAAGGTTTTAAATTAAATAAAGGACAGCAGTCACGAGTGCAACATATATTTGTGTTTGTACCCAAACTTTGTTGTTATGTCAATCCTTTTATGATCTTTTGGAGATTGAAGTTATGTTAGTCCAGTATTGAAGACGTCATAAAGACTTCATACGAAATGCGAATACGAATCTGGTAAAGCTATTAGATAATACAGAATATGATAAATGTTGACTTTTGAAGCAAAGGGGATTAACAACGAGGGGCCTAGGATATTGGACATTTGGTAGAAAGACTACATACAAATTAGCGCAGTTAAGTACCAGATGATATATTATCTAATATGAAACATAGTGCATATAATTTAACTAGATTTTATTTTGTAAGAACAAAATTATTGTTTGAGACTTGTTACATACTCGTAAGCTTGTAAAGGTGGCGTTTTTAACTGCATTTTTCCCTAATCGATTGGTTATCACATAATGTTATACATAATGAAACAACAGCAGTAATTTTCGCATAAATATTATGATTTTTTCGCAAGCACCATTTGTGGACTTCCGTACATTCCACGTGACTATTAACTGCTCAAAATTGGCAGAATATAGAATAGCTCAAAATTGGCGAAGTCGAATATGTCACAAATGTTGTCACAATTTCAAAATGGCGTCACCGGGAATGAGATTTACAATACTTAATATACATTAAAATAGGGATGGAGAAGGATATCTCAGTAGCTGCTAGCCCTGATTCTGGAAGTGACCCCGATTGATGGCAATAGGTTCGCCCCTTATTACATGGGGATTAAGCCTAACTGGCGAAATTTGGGTGTGTTACAGCAAGACATCACGCCTTTATGTAAAGCGTTATGTGATCCCTATGAAGAAGGTGTTGTAATTTGGGTAGCACTTTTCAATACCCGACCTGTAGCTAGACGTAAGATTAGAGATGCCTGTCACCTGGCTGTTCCATATCTCACTGGTAATCCGTTACTACCTTCCGACTTTGACTTGGAATTCAATTCGGCAATTTTCAAAAACTAAACAGTCCAAACTAAACTTAGAACTTTATACAAAAAGTTTTTAGAGCTAAAAAGATCTAATCTTACTGTTGATGACAGGGAAGCTATGGTTCTAAATAAACACCATAAAATTATGTTTGCTTGACGCAAACAAATTAGAGGAACCATCGCTCTTCGATTTTTAATTAAATTCCCATTTTAGATTGAGACCCATTATTTACAGAATCCGATCCTTATAGTGAACTTGCTGACGTGTTTATGGAACTAACTAAAGCTTAGAAATTCTATTTTAATATTATTACGATAAAACAACAGGAAATGTAATAACATTCTAAGCACAGTAAGTTAGGGATTTTTTTCAATTTCAGCCAAACAACTAATGAATTTCGTAGTCATGGAAAATCTGTTTATACACAGCTGATGATGATTACATTAAAAATTAGGTACTTCTGCAAAAATGGACTAATACAACTAAGTACCAACGTGAATCACTGTACATTAATTGATTCAATAGGTCCGAAATACGGTCAACGATGACAGGTAGCGCCACCTCACACATCGACCATAAACTAACGCCATCTTGATGAATGAACTGTCAAACATCTGACAAAATTGACAGTTGATAAGCATCACTTTACCTTCAACCAGAGTAATAATAATATAATTTATTTTTTATGTTCTATTGTCAGGTCGTATTATTATCTTTTAATTGCTACATGCTAATTGCGTGCCTAATCGTTATAAGTCCTGGGCCTAACATGCTCTAAGAACATTTTATGACTTGTACATTTTTCTTTATAATATTGAGCCATGTTTGGAATAAATTACTGGATTAAAAATTCAATAGCATAGCATGTTCTCGAGCAATTATATAAATTAACATTCGGGAAAAAACAAATATTACCAATTACCTAATTTAAAGTAAACGCTTAGCAGGCGCCAAAACTTCGTTTACATTTTAAAAATACCTGTTCCATTCTACTTCTTATCTCAAAAATTATGGCATCATTCGGTTTTTAAAATTAAACTCAAAGAAGGTTTGCGGCAAAAAAAGTTTAGATATGTTTCCGGGTGTGAAATGTGGTCGGACCATTTGGTTTCTGAACGCATTTGGCTAAGTAAAAAAATAAATTGGGATAAGTCCGAAACTTGTCATAACATGGATTCCGTAAGTGTAAGTCATCAGATAAGATACTATAGTTTAAGGTTTTGGACACATTTTCTGTTTTTTTTTTTCAGTACTAATTAGGGTTGTTGAAAGCCAGTTCTGCAATAATACTGTACGCGGTATTTTGATTTCAATATTATTACTGATAGTGTAGTGTTTTTAATAAAATAAGATTTGACCTAAAGGTCCACCAGGCCACAAAACCACCAGGCCACCAGGCCACCAGGCCACCAGGCCTACCAGGGGGCCACCAGGTCATAAAACTCCAAAAAAAGACATATATTTACAGAGATAATACATTATTACAGAGCTTATACAAGTTTAATAGATCATACTCATCTTAATACATTGTTAATACAAGTTGGCATTACTAACGAATTAAAGCTCATAATTCGCAAACATTAATCGCTAGAAGAAAAGATCCATATTTGATTATGAAATGCTAACTTTGCTTATGAGGTTTTTCTTTTACGTCACTGTATTACACAGTTTGCGCTCCTTCTAAAGGCATCTTCAAGAAGGTAAGGGAATCAAGTTAACAAACCATGAAAACCTAGAGTTACCTACTATCAGCATTTAAAGTTTATTAAGAACAGTAAATTCACAGCAATCGAAGATTACGGACCGACATAAAATTGCATTGAATCATGTGTTACCGAAAGTTCTCAAATCAAGGGCTTAGAAGCGAAATGCATCGCCTTACGCAACTTGTTGCTATGATCGCTGTAAACATGAGCCTTTGTTTGTTAAATAAGCACTTCCTAATATAGGGTCGGTCCTTATAGTTCGTTCGCGTTAAGAATGCAGTAAAAATGCAGTGCAACTGCAAGATAAAAGTGTATTCCACAGTGGTTTTAAATTCAAACTAATTATATTTTGAAAGATTAAGTTTAATGAATTTATAAAAATGAATTTGAAAAGATTTGATTATTAAGGGGCCGGGCTAGGCCGACGAATAATGATGACTTTACTGCATTCTTAACGCGAACGTACTATAGTTGTTTTATAATATTACGTATTAACCTAAAGTATTGGACAAAATTGCATTGTCATCCAATGTAGCTACCAGTCTTCAAAGTCAAAGTAAAAGTCAAATCATTTATTTCAATTAGGCCTGAAAACAGGCACTTTTGAATGTTATACTAACAAATAAATTAAATTAATATGATTCTAGTTGCACATTCCAAAAGGTAGTTTTGTATGGAGAAGAATGTGCAAGAAACTCCACAACTTACTCTTTTAAAATAAATTTTACAATATTTGTATACATAATCAGATTCTAAGTGAGGACGATGTACCATGAGAAAAAAAAACAGCTATCCTGAAGGATGAGGGAGAGCCTTCTGCAGGGATATTGGATATCTTTCCATTTTTAGTGACTAACTGGAGTCCAGTTGCACACCAAACATTGATGACAACTGAGAATTTACAAAAAAAAGTACCTACTGATTGCAATTTAAGTGGACTTCAAGTTACAGTGACTATCAGATGGGGTAAGGTGCGCTTCGTCACAAGTCCGCGAGTGCGCGTGACGTCATCCAAGATAAATACTGATGATAGACAATACGAAGCTAGCTGTTTGACAGTAAATCGTTGAACACATGATCTGTCAACGGAGATACCGTGTGCCCTGCAGTGTTTTCGGATGACAGCGATGCGGAGGAGTACTTTGACTCGTGAGACTTACGTGTTTTGGTTTTATTTAGTTCGACTGGCCTGTCGGTCTTGTAGTTAGTGACCCTGACTGCTATGCCGGAGGTCGTGGGTTCGATTCCCACCCAGGACAAATGTTTGTGTGATGAGCACGATCATTTGTTATGTGTCTGGGTGTAATTTATATATAATATGTATGTATTTAGAAATATATAAGTATGTTTATCAGCTGTTTAGTACCCATAACACGAGCTCGCAAGCTTAACTTAGGACTAAATGGCGTTGTGTAAAATAAAAAGTTGTGGAATTTTTATTTATTTGTTAGTAAGTACCTACAACATAACATCACGTCTATAATCCCCGAAGAGTTAGGCAGAGGTCTAATTGTAGTACCTACACCCACGTTTCGCCAGTTATGTTGAAGTCCCATGTAATAGTACCAAATCCGGACTGCGAGATGCTTGCTACTGAGAAAATCAAGATATAAAAACTCAATGAAATCGCTCAACAGTAGCGCTTGCGACTTTTAGTAAGTACGAGCTTTAGTAAGTATAACTCGCATTTTTTCGTCTAGTTTTATTATGAATAGTAACCGGGTTATACGTAGGTGTTTATTTATTTAATAATAATAATAATAATGGGAAACAGCATCTGGATTTAATTGTAGTGAGTTGGAAATACTTATTTTACTGTAAATAATATAAAACTTATAACATCTAAAGTGTGAGTGTGTGTGTGTGTGTGTGTGTGTGCGTATATGTGTTTACGTGAGGAATAATTCAGTGTCATCGTAATTGATGTCCAAGAGGAGTGTCCGAACACTCTATTTATTCAAATAGAGTGTTCGGACACTCCTTTTGGACCTCCAAACTAGTCTATTTTGATTTTCAAACCAGTCTTACTATCTTTTAGAATTAACCATTGGAATAAATGGAATAATAATAATCTTTTATTCGAAAAATTAATTTGGTAAAATACAGTATTTAGTCTGGCTGTCCGTCTTTAGTGTTATGTTGTTAATAATAAAGCAATAGGTAAGTATTTTTCCATCTTTCCAAAGGACAATGCCCACGGCGCTATGGACAAATGTACTCAATTTAACATTGTTGTGTCTTCATCAAATTATCTTTAAAATACTCGATGGCATGTCTTTATACTACCTCAAAAGATTTAACACAAACGACAATGGCATTTCCGAGATATATACAAAAATGAAATTACTATTTTGAGGTTATGTTAGACCAAAAATTAGTTGAAAAAAGTTATTTAAAAGGGTCTGAATGGGTTTACGGGTTAGCTTGGTGTCTTTGAAGCATATTTGTGTAAATCTGTGTCTACCTCACCAAGTCTTACTGATTTAGAATTTACGCATTTTTAAATCTTATTCCCTCGTTTCATGAAATTGCAAAGCGTGGAAGAAATCATTAATAAGATAGTCAATTGCTGTGTTATATAGATATGAAACTGAGCGATTGATCAGGATCTAGATCCTAGGTACTCAAATCATAGATGTGGTAGGTATCATGAAATTGTCTTTGTTAGTAGAGAGGGAAGGAAAAACACACAACACTAAATACAATAAATAAAAGAATGATTATTTCTTAAACCTGTAATTTATTCTTCTAATCCTAGTTAATAAGTTAGTTAGTACCAACACATCAGTAGAAGCACGGTAATATTATCATAGTAGAAGGTTCCTACCTATATTAATATAGGTCATGTTAAAATCCAGTATGTGTTACTGGATTTTAACATGACCTATATTAATATAGGTAGGAACCATATCAGTCGGGACTGATGAGGTGAGGAACTAACACACAGATATTGATTGTATTTTTGTCCTCTAAGATTTTGTTATATGGTACGTAAACATAAAGCGCAGTTCCTAAGTAAAAAAATCATACTACGATTAAGAGACAATGTGCATTCTTACCGGCGTTGGTGAGATCCAGACTCGTAAAATGTTCATGATGTTATTCGGAATCTCCGACAACATGCGTCTGCGGCTAAGTAGCGTTGATCTCAAAGAGCAGTTGAGACATTGCATCACAGTCGCACTCGCCATGAACACAACTAAAAAAGTCCTGCCTTTCGTAATAAACAACACACACGGTGCAGCTGCGGCGTTAGAATTATGTTTATTTTCAATGGTTTGGCAGCAGTAACGGAGGAACTAAAAGGCTCGACTCGACGCACAACGTACCAAAACCAGTAGAAATAACAGTATTGTATTGCACAAATATGACAGACGCAATAAATGTCAAATAAGGTTGTACCCATACTGATGAGAGATAGATTTCCGTAAACCAGCCAGTGATATTTCACGAATACCAATGGGCGCCGAGGCCGTCGTTTACAACCACTGATATTAAAAATACTATACATAGAACTCTGTTATTACCTACTTTACAATAATAGATTGAACAATCAACACAAAATCGATATCGTTTTATTTTATGTAGGTAGGTATGCACATTACCCGCAAAAGAAAAAAACGTAACGTAAAATTATTTTTTTGAAGGCGGTTAAAAATAAACATCCCTAGTGTTGACAGCTGATAGTAAAAAATGGCGTTCTATAACGTCGGAAACATAAAAGTACTAATTATTGTTCAAAAAACTATCCCATTTTAAATGATCATTAAGTCTTTTTAAAAAAGATATTTTTATTTTAGATATTTCATGTCGTTTAAAGACTTGAGACACAAGTGATTTATCAAGAGTACTGTTCCTGGGCAATCTCTTTTATAGGTGATTTTTCTCCTGCGCACACGCAACCCTAAATGAGTTTCGTAATCATAAACGTTTCCGTGTAAGATGGCGGCGGTTTTTGCGACCACTCTCACGTGTAAGGGGACGCGTGAGAAATGCATCTTGTATTCTAATAAGGTTGTTGCTTCCTCTAACACTGAAGAATCTAACGTTATGTAACTGCTTATGTGGTTAACGGAACCAGTATGTGGTAAATAGGTCTTAGGATACCTGGTTAAAGGTATCAATGGAATTAAAAAGTAAACTGAAGTAGATGGTCCAATACCTAAAGCATCTAGTCCAATAATGTATGGTTATTATACCTACATAAACAGTAACTTAACGTAGCATTATAATTCGTGGACCAGTTACTGAAGCGACATCTGTAGTAAGCTAGTAACATTTTAAATAGTCGTCCAGAATCAGAGAAAAAAAAAGAAAAGCATAAAAAGATTACAAGAAACAGTTGCCAGTATGAAAAATTGTTTACAAGCAAAACTATGCAGTACTCACAGCAAAACATAAACGCCATTGTCAATATTTACAGTTCGATAAGAGAACGGGTTGATACTAAAACAAATTTTGTAATGAAAAATTAGTGCATTGTAAGTTACGCAAGATATGTAACTAAGGTTATATCGGTTAGCATGTGCCGTTAAATAAATATGTAACTAGCTGTGTAGAACATAATATACCTGTCAGTAATAGGAAGTTTTTAACTTACATGTTGATAAGTGAAATAACCCAATACGCGAAACGTAAAATTTAAATATCAAATCATTTATTTTGCTTTGAAAACGTAAATAGATGTTTACATTATACTTATATAACATTAAAACTCCATGTAAGCGCGTGCGAGCGTGTTTGTGTGTAAGCTTTAGGCTAGCAACAGACTTATAACACGCCATGCCACGCGACGTCAATATGGTGTTCTCATTGGTTACTATAAGCACCTTTTTCAGATTTGACCAAAAAAAACCGCGTGGGATGGCGTCGGGTGTTAAAAATGTGCTGGAGCCTTTATTTTCTGATTAAGTTCTTCAAATCTAATCTTGTCATCCAGTCCTGCTGGCGTCCAGTTGCAAACCGAACTTTTATGACGACTAAGAAATGCAAAAAAAAAAATATTGCATTTTAAGTGGACCTCAAGTTACAGTGACTATCAGATAGGGTACGATGCCCTTCGTCAGATCTCTGCGAGTGCGCATGACGTCATCCTAGATACACAGTGATAATAGCCAATACGAAACTAGCTGTTTGACAGTTAATCGTTGAACCCTTTGCCCAGTGATTATCACTATGTACAGACGCCCAGCACGTCAAGTTACCCCAATGTGTCAAATTTCTTTGATCGTTTTTCAACTTTATGACAAACAGAATAAGGTTCATATTCAATTGGGAAAATTTGACACCTACGGTCTGTACCTACGGTCAACCGAGATACGCATTAGACCAGCTGGTCATAAGCATAAGAATGTATAGTACCGAAGTTCACTAAGTTAACAACCAGCATATTTTTTATTAGCAAACTTAAAACACCAGAAATTCACATGTAACAATTTTTCAACATCACGTTTCGTTCGTAAACCGATTTTTTACCAAAAAACAATCATCTGCTACGTGTGAATCGTTTATCATAGAGTTTTTGAACGCATCCCGCGCAGATAAACATCTTGTCTATGGTTAACGCGAAAAATTATAAAAAGGCCGTGCGTGTCCGTTACAAATGATTTATTGAATGCGTTCGATAGAGAGAAAAAAAGTAAAATGATATAATCGTATTGTGGTGCCAAAATGTGTTTATGGTTGTAAAATTTTCTAAGGATTGGATATTAAAAGGATCCAAATATAAAATATGGTATTAGTTTAGACTCCAGCAGTTCTATTCTGCAAAAATCACCACCGTAAGTCACTAACCACACTAAACGAAGAAAACTACGTGAAAATATAATAATAATATCTTTATTTATTACAAACTTAGTACATAATCCTACCTACAAAAATAACTAAGGCTATAATATTTTTCTAAGCATATATAGATGAAGCGAAGGCGAATTGAGCTGTCATTCCGTACTAATGCTGGGCTTTGACAGTTCACTTCATGTCAAGTTTTGAGGAGGTGAGTTATACTGAATCGACCGACTGATCTGTTAATTATGAATATTCATATTCATAATTATCATCTCTCTAGCCGCAAATGATGAGATTCATCTAGCCTAAAAGTTGAGTTCATCGACCAAATACTAATCGACTATCTACTAATTTTAGATAATAATTTACACCTAACTGTTTGTTTTCCTAAAGAAATAAATAAATAAAAAAAGGGACCAAAAAATCTGCATTGATGTAAACCAGCTACTCGAACACACGAACATAGTGATAATACTAAAAAAAACCATTCAAATTAGTATTTAGTGATAGCATTTAGTGTACGTAATGTACTGTAATAATGCCACTTGATAAGCACAAGAACGAAGTGTATTGGCCTTAACAGAGACATTAATAATAAAATCTTACTAAAGACTTTTTATTAGTTTAGGATGTACCTAATTAAGTTACTTATTAGTCTTTATACAACGCTAGATTGTAGTAAAAATTAGGGTCCATCTTTTGGATGTACCTACTCTAGATTCTAAATAAAAAATCCTATATATGTACCTATAACCTTTTCCCGACTATATTGGAATACGCGTCTAGTCTACTGGATGCAGCTAAATACCAGTATTTTACATGAAGCGACTGCTTATCAGACCTCCACAACTAAGTTACTGGGTAACCTGATACCCCAAGATTAGACTGGTTGTTTGACTTTAGAATAGAATAGAATAGAATAGGCTTTTATTTGTGATACATAGGTGGTTCAAGGATCTTCAGTAGGAACAATTAGAGTGCTCTATGCTCAGCCATACAAAGGCATGCAAAACAATTGATGTTAAAAAAGTACATACCGTCAAATTTAATAATGTGATAAGAAAATCATTAGGTGATTATAATTGAAATTTACACAACATCCAAATACAAAATTAAAACAGACATTAAGCTAAAACAGTTAAAAGCATTAAAAATCAAATACAGATAAAAAAAATGTAAAAAATAAACTAATAAAAAATATGATAGTCAAGATCAATAATTATTCTTTGAGGCTTCTAACTACAAGTAGTTAGAAGCCTCAAAGAATAATTGATGATGTATAAATAAGTAATATTACCGTGTTGAAACTACTGTCAAATGAAAGTTACTACCTACGACTACGATTAGACTCTTACTACGTTTAGTAAGTAAAGTTGAAGACTGGTTTGAGATCTTGCCATTTATCATGTCGTGTCATGGTTAACTAATATAAAATTGAAAAAAACTACGAATTTTCTAAAGCGGTTATTAAATGACGGAGCTCAAATGACGTAACAAATACCTACTTACTACAGATAAAAAAAATACCATCTAATTGACAACCTTCTTCTATTTTTAAATCCATTAATAAATAACAATAAGAGCTAATTGACACATTTAGGGCCGCCTTAAAGTGACAGTTTGCAGTCCAGACCATTTTGAATTTAATAGCTTTATCAAGCCAAGGTGTATCATAATATAATGCCTAGACTGTCTAGATCATCTAGATCTAGGCATTGGCTATCAACAGTAACATACAAGCTGCGAATGCCTAAGTAATGTATTTACATTACCCGTGTTTAAATTTTAGTAGGACGTCAATTATTATTTTGGAATTTATTATCGTAGAATGGGAACTAATATGGCTAAGTACCTATAAATGATTACTCGTATGTTTTTTAAATAATTTTATCAACGTTTTAATTTTTAGTTTTCTCTTAAATATCTACCTAGTTCATACAAAATAAGAATGTTTTCCCATCATCTGCCTAGACTTTACCTAACTTTGAATGATTAGTACCGGCACGTTTTTTTGTTTAAGAATTTTATCAATATTTTATATTAAGAACCAAGTTCATAGGTACAAAATAACAATATTTTCCTCATCATCTGTCTAGCCTTTTCCCAGCCATTTTTGGGACAGCTTCCAGTCTAATCGGTGGTTTCGGTAACCGAATACCAGTGTTTTATGTGGAGCGACTGCAATACTGGCTAACAACCCAGTTATTGGGTAACACAATACCTCTTGGTTAGACCGGTTGTTTTAGTTTCGAGCTTTAGCCTAATAGTAAGGACTGTCAAAGCTAATAACCGAAAGTCGGTGCCAACGGCTTAATGTGCTTTGTGAGACACAAAGGGTTGCAATATGAGTAAAGGATGTTTTCCATCCACTGACCTACCTCGATGGCTTAACCTTCGATCGTTATTATTTAGCCATAGGGAGAGAATAAAATACAGATTTAATTACTATTATGTACACACCTAAGAAATAAACAAACTAAAGAGCAGTTAAACAAATAAAGGACATCGAAAAACTCATCCGCATCGCTGTCAACGGGAAAAGTGTCCAGAAGACTGGCCGCATTGCCACGTTGTATGGCAATGCTGATTCTCTGACCGAAATTAAAGCCAGCCAGAAAACTAGATGGGCATTAATAATAAAATAATCTAAATAATTACGACAATTTCATAAATCAATTAAGATAATTTCGCGCCGATGGGTGAGATTTTCAAAATTGGAACAGCGTCACGGGCCGCTAAATTCGTTTTTAATTTAGTATTTCTTTTTACACAGACCTACATGATTGGGTTATTTTTTTAATTTGTAACATTTGTTAGTCAAATTGAGACTTGATATACAGAAATAAATTTCGCACACATAGACCTTTTGTTCCATATATGCTTATTGTTTTGTCATCATCGACAAAACTTAAGATTGTTTTTCTTGATTTTTTATGTTATCTAAGTTAATTTCTGTAACTCGTAAGATTCAAACTTTTTGCTTGAAATTTTTGGTTTTACTTTTTTTAAACTTACCCTCATTTTTTTTGTCATCAAATCAGCAAATGTTCATATTTACCCGCTTAATATTAGCAGTCTTATAGCCATACTTCTGCAACCGTGTTTTGTTTTATTGAATTTATTTAGCAGTCAAATACAAACGGACGTGGAGCTCCTCAAGTTCCGAGTTGAGCTCACGATTTCTGACAAATGCTTGCACTGACTGATCTGGCCCCTCATATCTGTGTGGTTCTTTACTCAAAAAACTATTTCACTAATCTGCATGGTTGTTACATGATCTGAGTAAGATAATGTCTGGACTTTATAAGAGACTGTGACCTCCAGAAGTTTCTTTCGGTCGGTGACTACTCACGCTGACTACTTTGAGATTTCTTCTCAGAGATAGATAGTGTAACACCGACCTCACCTTTTAGTTAAAAAATGTCATGTGAAGTGTTTGTATGAACTTATTTAAAGCAATAAATATCATTTATCAAACTCGAAACTGGCGTGTAGAAGTTTGTGAGTGTTTTTGAGTGTTCGTGAACGAGGAAGACTGACCTGCCGTGATACAAATTTCACTAGTACGGAGGTCAAAGGGAACACGATTACAGGTATTTATAACCTCTGCAATTTTAATATTTATCATTACATACAAAATCACAGAGGAATTTTGTGTATGGAATTTGATCTTTAACTCTGTCAAGTAACTTTTATTAGGTACTTTACTGTAAGTAAATTAAATATTTATGCTAAACAAATTAGTTTACATCAATCCTAAATAGGTCTTTTAACTGAAAACGTTTGATTAGGATTTCTCGGACATTATGAATATGGCTTTAACCTGTAGACTTTGAACTCTGAATCATAGACTTTTGACGCAAATGTAACTTTAGTGGTGTTCAAAGTCCACAGGAAACAAGTAAGGTAAAGCCATAATTTATGTTACTTGAATTAATAGGTAATGATCATGAAAACACTTAGTAAGAATCACTGTGCTCCCTAAATGGAGCACACTTTGTACATTTGTTTTCGTTTTATTTTAATTACAAAAACATGCTCACCTTTGTACTTACTTTATTTTGTTACATTTAGGCGACATCTAATTTAGTCAATAAATTATTTATTTAGGTATAGCCTAATGTTGGTAAAAGGTGTTAAAAACACCAAACGAATAGGTAAATATTCATTGCACGTATGCATCTATACTCTACTTAAAAGTAGCAGTAGAAAAAAATGGCTCGTAGAAGCAGGAATGCAGAACTTGTTATTTTAAAGATATGTGAAAACAATTTTGATTCAAATAGATTTATTTTAAATTTAGAAGAATATAAGTGAAACGAAGAACGTGTCTATGTATTGTTCATCCTGCTTCTTTTAGGTGTTTACCATTGACACTATAATTTTTAACTAAAATGAAATAATATAACTAAGTAAACGAAATCCACAACATTTCTTAAAATAAATTGTTGCATTTGTTACAACTCAGTGTGTCAGCTACTGTAAAAATAGATTATAATAAATTCGGCGTCTATCGTAATTGTAACATGCATATTGTACTGTCGTTACAAACTCCTGTACTCCATTTACAGTAGCAAAAGACAGAAGTTAAAAAAGTGAGCATTAAAATAACCTTTTACATATCTCTTGCTCTGTAAGTACACCCTTACACCCCTGAATGCCGGGGTGTATGACTATCATTACAGCATAGGTTTTGGAATTTGAAAAAAGAACTGTCATACTCATACTGCACGAAGAATATTTTTAAAAAGTTAATTTTTTTTTTCTCGGTATCGATTAATTACTCGAATCGGAATCTAGACAATTTATTTTATAAAGATTTTATTTTAAATATGGAACTATTTGTTTCCACATCGTATGTTAGATGGAATCGATTTAAAAATCAAACTGGCCAGCAAGATTTGACGCGCTTGCGTGCGTGAAAAAAAAAAGGCAGTCTACTAGTAGGCGCGAAAGCATCGCGAAAATAATTAATTTTAATTAAATACACATTTTTTTCTTCTTAATAAATGTTCATTGAAACCTGCTGCCATGTCTTGTTGTTTACTTACCTCACAATCGATATGTAAAGCAGAGTATTTATCTCGGGCTTAAGCATCAATTGCATACTCGGGTTAATTAGCGCCTTCGCTTCGCTCAGGCGCCAAAAACCTCGTATGCAATTGATGTCATACAGCCCTTGGTTAATAATCTACTATTAATGCTCACTTTTTTAACTTCTGTCTATTGCTACTGTAAATGGAGTATAGGTACCTAGAAAAATTCAAAATAAATAGGTAAGCAAATTAATATTTCACAAGTTTTACACGACATCATCTAGTCCGAAACTAAGCAGAGCTTATACTATACTACTACTAAATAACTGATAAAAATATCTACTTACGTATTTTCTAAATACTTACATACATTTTCTAGATAAATTACACCCAGTCACAGAACAAATGATCATGCTCATCATCCAAACATTGGTCTTGGACGAGAATCGAACCCACGACCTCTGGCATAGCATCTAATATCGTAGCCTTAGAGTGAAAACCTCATAAGTGTAAAAGAAGTAACTTTTCAGGAGGAAGAAAAACCTGCGCGTCTAACTGACAGATGCGAGTATTTACGAGGTTCTCATTTACTGCCAGGTGGCAATATGCGTATCGAATGAACAAATTAGTCACATCAGGAGGTGCGTTGCGAGGTTTTCTTCCTAAAAACGCAATAAAATAAATTTGACCAAAAATGCATTCCCGAGGTTTTCACTCTAAGGCGACGATATACATTCTAAAGGTCTTAAATATGAAAATGTAGAACCAAGGTAATCCACCGATGTTATTTAATAAATCCTAAACCTTTTAACCCGGATTAAGTCGTCTTAACAACAGATCGAAGTACCAGGATACCACGAATACACAGCAGGTGTCCGTGACGCAACCACGTGGCGTAGCTTAGGAAAACGATAACATTTTCTTATGTCACTGTAATGGCTATTGCTATTAGTGGCTGCTATATATTTGATTGTTATGTCACGTTCAGTAAAGTAATATAGGGCACATACGTCAGCATTTAAATAGAAAATAGATTGTCTATTTTTTTCATTTGTTTTAGTTGTACTTACCAACTTTCTTTCGGTTTTATTTTGAAAATCGAAGCTGTTAAACTGTATTTGTAGGAATTAATTTTAGTTAAAATGAAATTAATAACAAGCGCTGAACATTATACCGTCTATCATCTTAAATTCTTCACCCACAGAGCACATATCGCTCCCTTCGCATTGAAAACCTCGGTCCGTTATTCTATGGGTGTACCCAGAAGCCGGGACGGTGTACCCAGAAGCCGGGACGGTACCTGCGCCATAATATTCATAATGTTGGCCAAAACCAGAGCATTTTGCCTGATAATATATTAGTATAGATAGGACATATGAGTGACTATTGTGCGGTCTTAGATATTACAATTAAAAAAATATACACCACTAATTCTTAATTATCTAGTACAAATACTGAAGGGGCTTATTCTAGACGGTCTTCTCATTATATTTGTAAAGAATCAATTAATAATATTCATAAACAGCAAAGTCATTAGCGTTTGTTCATATCCCAAAAAGTCACCCAATTTATGGAAATATTGTACAATGTACAGGCTATTCATGCCATAGTAGTATTCACTAATCGTCATCTCTCGCTCACGTTCGCGTGATCTCGCTCAAGCATCCCAAGCAACATGCTCACGTGATAAATGACGACAAACTGACGCCATCTTTGAAACAATGACGTCCTTCGCCATATATGACGTAATAAAATGACGTGATTCGGAGCTACATGTCGTCGTTTGATTTTTAAGACGTCATCAAGTAACGTGATTCGGAGCTATAAGTCGTCGTTTGCTTTTTAAGACGTCATCAAGTAACGTGATTCGGAGCTATAAGTCGTCGTTTGCTTTTTAAGACGTCATCAAGTAACGTGATTCGGAGCTATAAGTCGTCGTTTGCTTTTTAAGACGTCATCAAGTAACGTGATTCGGAGCTATAAGTCGTCGTTTGCTTTTTAAGACGTCATCAAGTAACGTGATTCGGAGCTATACATCGTCTTTCGCCTTATAAAACGTCATCACATGACGTTAACCTGCGCTGTGTGTCGTCATTCGCCGTAAATAACTTCAACAAAAGACGTAGGTATTTGCTTTATCGCAATGGGGATGGTGACTCACGACAAATCAGTGCCTTTTTACTTTTTATTATACTTACGACAAAACGGCATGTTCGGTACATTTTTGTATGAAATACTAAAGTATGACGTCACGTCTAGCCTCAGAATAATAACTACGTCTGGCTGTTGTCAAATCATTCACTAATGTTGATTAGGTTTATAAAATAAGTTAGAACATAAAAATAAAAATTGAGGTAATTTTTCGCATGCATTGCATGGCTCAAACGAAATAATTTATTTTAATCATAGCATCTACCAAATTCGCCGAAAGAAAATTAAAAAAAAAAGCTTTTGACATTTTTTAAGGCGGGCACTTTTATGAAACGTCAAACGAACGACCGACCGGCTACCGGCTGGCCAAGCAAAGGCTAAGCTAACTCTGTCGGCGGCTGAGACGGATTACAATTTTAAATAAAAGGTATGAACCATAATCAAAGAGGCCTAGTTTTTGAGTTTTGGGCCAACTGTGTCCTGTTTTGTTTGTTCTGTGTGTGTGTTAAAGAGTACGACGCCGACGAGAGCAGCAAATTTTGGGGTGGACATTTTTTTTCACATTGGTCAGTAAAGTGAAATGTTTTTCTTAATCCTAGGGGTTAATATGTACGTGGTTGCTGAAGAAGAACCTAAGGATGAGGGGATTGGTGGCAACGTGGTCATAGTATCATCAGCATGGCTTACGCCAAGAAAGCTAGAAAGTTTCTGGCCCAAGTCGAAGCTTTCTTCACAGTATAACAAACTTCATAAGGCCTCTTATACAATTGAGGCGGAAATTTTTCGAGACTGGTAAGTACCTATGATCGAGTTATTTACGTAGGTAGGTACATATTTATTTTTCACCATCACCAGTTTCTGGCACCTGAAATATAATAGGTTAGAACAGTAAATATTTGTTGGGTTATGTTTATCTTTGTAAAATGGTATATCTTCACAATAGTGTTTCTAGTGTCCGGTTGGCCGGCGAGCGCTAACTCGATATTGGTCGCAAAATTTTTCTTAGTATTTTTTCCATAGTGCCCCTAAAAAGTGTCATCAACTTTGACCTAGTGTCTGCAGACGTTATGTGTACAAACTGCAGGTTGTACAGGGCAGTTGGCCCTGCCTAACAGTTTTAACTGCAGCAAGCCTGCATGTCAACTGTCAGCAGACGGCAAGGTATAATATTATATTATGGATGGCAGGCCGTCCAACTACATGAAAGGTTAGTGGGGCTGTTTCGGAAAGGTGATTTACTAGTTATAAGATACTAGCCTTGCAAGGCGCTAGTATTGTGAGCATGGCCATTGGTTCCCATATGATTGCACCTATCTTCTCACTTTCCTCACTTATCCTGCTACCTGCTGTGTACACAATATACATAATACACATAATACTGCATGGCAAGCAAGCAAGTTAGCATGTGCTGGTGAACTTGTGACTCTGGTGTTGGTTTTTTCAGACTGCTATTAAGGCATCTACCATAGCTTAAAACTGCAAGTTTGTATGTGCTGGTGGACTCGTGATGAACTCTGGTGTTGGGGTTTTTAAGCTGCTCTAAGGCATCTAACATGGCTTAAAAATAGCTATATATAGCAAGGATGCTCACAGTTCTTAAGGCCACTAATGGGCATCCTTAAGTAACTTTTCTACAATACTTACCTTATTTAATTAAATTTTAGATGATATTCTACTAGCACGAAAAAAAGCAAAGGAAGCAGAGATTAACAGCGATGTGACTGATGGAGAGGAAAGAATTGAAAAACGTAAAACAAGGCCGTCAAAACGGATATTATCTAGCGATGAAGAGGATGATGATATATTTAATGTTCATAAATCACTAAGTCATACTCACAAATTGGTCAAAATATTTGAAAATCCAGGTAAAACTTACTAACTAAATAACTTTCAGAAACTTAGCCTGCCTATTTTTTATTTTTAATGGTACAGTTTAACCACTAGGTGTAGTCTGGTTGTAAAAGATGTTCAGTTGTCTGCAATAATATGTAAATTTTCAAAATTAAACCATTACTTTTGATTTCACATCTGGTAAATTACCTCATTACTTTTGCATCTACCAGGCATGATACTAAGTAATGACAGATTACCAGATGTGACAAAACCATTTTCTATTCACAAACAATTGTCATTGAATTGTATTTTAAATTACATTATATGACATTTCAACACATACAATACACTTTAAAGTGTAAGTACATAATAAAGTGTAATATTAATGTGGGCGACTGTACATTGTTTTATGTTATATAGGTATGCATAATATACATGCAATATAACTTGCATGTTCCATTAATATTTGCAATAAATAAAATAGCTAAATTAAGTATAGGTACTTAAGTAGGTTAGGTATCTAATGAAAACTTACAAACACCTGTCATTACTATAGCAAATTGTTTATTTCTTATTTCATATACCTAATTAGAATGATTGACATCTTTTGAAAAATTTACATTATTATTTTACTTTGTTTTTTTAAGGTTCAGTCCAACCATCTCTGTCTACTGATGGTGATACAACAAGCATCACATCTACTCATAGAGGTAAAGTAATATTTACCTGTCATTATTTTGTTTTAGTAGGTACATAAGTTGATATTGGCTTAGTTTCAATCTTATACAGGTGTTTACTAATAACATTATATGTATTTGTTTTAAGTGTCATTACAACCGTTCATGCCTACTGAAGAACTAGTAAGTGCTCCTACTACACCTCCTACACAATTGAGAGGTAAGTCTTTGTTTGCATATGACTTTCTACCACAATGCCTGCCCAAATCATAGGAGATCTGAGAAAATAGATGAGTTAAAATATGCACAATCTTCTTAAACCGTAAACAAATGAAATAAAAATGATGTGATTTTGGAGTTCCTTGAATTTCAAATAAAAAATATTGCTAGGTCTATTGTTTTATGCTATTTTTTGTAAAAGGGTAATTTTCATAATTATTCCATTATTTTATACATCTACTACTAACTTTGTTTTAAAAGATCTGAGGGGATATCTACCGGGCTAGGAGATCAAAGTCGTGAGGCTCTTTTTGTATTCAGGTCTAGTAAATTCTGTCACTGCTTTTTTATGACACTCTTAAGGTGACTGGTGGTGGTTGCAAGTTCAGCCACCCGTTTGCCTGATCTCAAAAAAAATATTATCGCTATTACATTGCATTACATTCTGCCTTATTTTTCACTGAATTGTTTTTGTCTTGCTATAATTGGGTAACAAATAAATACTCAAAATTTGTAGTGTGTGGGTTGGGGACAATGTGTGTGACTGTTGGGTGTTATTTTTAGTTAAAAGAAAATTATATATTTGTACTATTTTTATGTGTTTTAGGGTCATCACAACCTTTGTTAACTGAAGAATTAAGTGTTCCTACGACGCCTCATACTGAATTAAGAAAAGTGCTAAGCCAAGCCTGCGCTAAGCCTGCAGATGGCTTTTCTGCAACTACGCCCCTGTTGAGTGGTAGAATATACTGACTTATTTATTTATGAAATTTTTTGTAGTTAAAAATATCAGCTATACAAATAGTTTACAAATACAAATAGTTTATTTTCTGTAACAAGTTTATACAGCTTAACTATCATTTTACTACTACTACATTGTACCATAGAAAACTCATTGATTAATAATTTCTCTTGATTGTATCTGAAACTCGACTTATTTAATTACAGCTTTTGAACATAAATCGCTTCGAATGCTAGCAACCATTGTTGAGCAAAATAACCAAATATTAAGTTGGATGAGACAGCAAAATGAATTGAATACAAATAATTTAAAAAATACTGACTTGGAGTTACCTGTACAGCTTCCACTTCATCAAGAAGATTAATTAAAATCATTGGAAACTCACCTTGAAAATGACAACAATTTGACTGAACTGGTTTGTTATCAATTTAAATAAAATTATTGCATGACTTTTGAAATCAATTCTTAATAACTTGAAACACAGCTCAGAACTGAATGACTATGCATTATTAACTCACTTTCTTTTCTGTCTGTTCAGTACCCAATTTTTTCAATCAATTCCAAACTAGCTTCCCGTTTAAGGCGAATACAAGAGCTTATGTAACTCTCACTACTCAAAAGTTTGCTTTACTAGTTTTAGTACCTAAGCAAACTTTTGAGTAGGTAAACTTGTATTGATTAAAATGTTTTTTTTTACTAAACTGTGTGCAATGTGATTGCAGACAAAATGGTTGATTGCGATTTTTCAAAAATGGGATCAGTGATTTTATATCTTTCAAAATATCGTGCGAGCGACAGGTACATTAGCTCTTGTATTCGCAGACTAAACATTTAAACATAGCTACACGAACTATACGTTATAGTATCTATATATTTTTTATTTAAATAGTTTGTATTAATAAATTACGAGTAAATTGATAATGATGTGCTTTCTATGTACTTAAAATTATTGTGATTTATCGATTTTATTTTTATTTACAGTGTAACTATTTCACATCATTTGCATCCGTTTCCCGAACTGGGACTGTTAATACCATTTTGAAGCATTGTCTTACAAATAAATTAGCTGCTAAATATAGCTACAGAGGAAAAAAAGGAAAATTTGCCTTTGAAGGGTTGTCTTTAAGGACTGCAATCATTCGTAAGTTTAAAATATTCTAAATTATACTTTTAGTTATTATAAACTATTTGTTATACTACTTTAATTACTTACCTATTTTTTATTGTCACAAACAAATACCGTGTATTTTTTTCTAGGCACTGTTAAGCGGATGTTCAAACTGCCGACAGAAAAAGATATTGAAAACGATATCAAGATATGGTTGAAACATGCACCTCAAAGATTAGCTATTCAAGAAAAGAAATCTAACGTTCGTTATCTAAGCCGGGTATAAGAAGAATACTCATAGATAGTATCGGTTTAATAAGTGTGATTCTACAGCCACAAATTTAAACTAAAACTACCTTTACTAAAAAGAGACCAATTATATCACTCCTCCTAAATTAAAATTTAGCTATACACAACCTACCTATGGTACCACGGTTCACTTTAATGTAAAAAAAACATGTCTTTTTTAAGTAAGCGTCAATTATATCGAAAGGTAGCTCAGAATTTAAAAACTATAACTGAAAATATAAATAATGTTGAATCGGTTACTATTGAAGAATCTGACTATTCATATTGTGATACAACAATTTTAGACACTGAGATTGAAACAGATACCATTAATAATGTTAAAGACTTGTTGAATGCACCAACTAATAGTAATGTTTCAGATTTGTTTAATGGACCACTATTAGGTACTTCAGACGATTTAATTGTGTCCCAAAGTAATTATCAAAGTGGTACAGTAGAGGCACAGAATATTCATAACTATAGACCTACTTGCAGTCTTGAACCAGAAACGAAAGCTTTTGACAACGATTTGTCATTGTTTTTACGGGAATGGGCTCATAAATTTAATATATCACATGTAGCACTATCCTCTTTGTTAAAATTCCTACAATCACAGCATAGTAATCTTGTTTCGGATGCCAGAAGCTTAATGAAAACTGGAGAAAACAAGTACAGTTTAAAAAAATTAAATAGTGGTGAATATATTCATTTTGGTATTGAACCTTCTATACGTAGATTTTTGTCTGTTTTATCTTGCAGCAATATAATAAGCAACATTAAGTTATCCATAAATATTGATGGACTGCCACTCTTTCACAGCTCCAGTGTCCAATTCTGGCCAATTTTGGCAGATATTGTAGGATTCACAAATAGTATCATTGTTATTGGTATTTTTTGCGGTTCGACAAAACCCGATCCACTAGTTTCTTATCTAGAATTATTTATCGGTGAAGTTAAAACACTTTTACAAGACGGTATACTATTTGATGGTCGATTAATATCAGTATCTTTGCACAACTTTGTTTGTGATATGCCTGCTCGTGCATTTTTAAAATGCGTTAAGTCACACAATGGCTACTCAAGTTGTGACAAATGTACTTGTTCTGGAAGTTACGTTGAGCATCGTATAATTTTGGATGAATTACATTCTCCATTAAGAACAGATCAAAGTTTTCGTTTGCAAATTGATGAAGATCACCATATTAAAAATTCCCCTTTACTGGATTTACCGATTGATTTGGTTTCAGCCTTTCCAATAGACTACATGCACAGCGTTTGCTTAGGAGTCATGAAAAAACTACTTCATACATGGGTCAAGCCTACTAAAGGTGATGTAAAACATGTAAAACTAGATGCGAAAACAATTAATTTACTTACCGAAAGACTAAGCTATGTGCATAAATTTGTACCAATAGAATTTAATCGTAAACCTAGAGGAGTAAATGAAATTGATCGCTGGAAGGCTACCGAATTCCGCACCTTTTTATTGTATCTGGGACCAGTCGTTCTGTTCAAATTATTAAAGAAAGAAACATATGAGCATTTTTTAGTTTTACACTGTGCAATTTCATTTTTGATTTCTTCTAAATGCGCTACTTATTCCAGATATGCAAAGCAATTGCTAAAATTGTTTGTAAGTGATTGTAGTAGAATATATGGAAGACAATATCTGATATATAATGTCCACTCTCTTATACATATCGCAGACGACGTAGAAAAATATGGAGCTTTAGACAGTTTTTCTGCATTTAAATTTGAAAATTATTTGGGTTACTTAAAGAAAAAAGTTAGATCACCATACAAACCGTTGCAACAAGTTGGTAACAGGATAAGCGAAACAGATTTTAAACCAAGTAAAATGTGTAATGGTATAAACTATTCACATGAACATTTTCAAGGACCAATACCACCTTGTTATAGAGGAAAACAATATAGTAAATTAGACTTTGGAACCTATCTCCTTCAGATAAAATCTAGTGCTGATTGTTATTGCATGCTAAGAAATAAAACTGTAATGCAAATATCAAATATCATTGTGTTACATGGTAATACTCCCGCATTATTTGGGAGCATGATTAGCCACCATCAAAAGTTTTATGATTATCCTTGTGACTCAACTAATTTAGATATATTTTTGGCTACTGAAATGTCTAGTCAATTAACCATCATTGACGTACAAGATGTATTATGTAAGTGTTTTGTTATACCAATTTTTGATAAATTCGCGATTTTTCCTCTGTTACATTGTGTATAATTTTATAATAGAGATTTTATTGTTAGATTATAAGTAAAACTCGGTCTACCAGTAAGAACTGTTTTTCTTCATAATTTTCTACTGAAATTTCATTGCCAAAACCCAAACTTGCGTCGAGTAGACAAGAAAAACAGTTCTTCGTAGGTTAAACCGGGCTTGGCACCATAGTAATTAAGATTTGTTATTTCCACAATTAATAAAAACTTATTGTCCAACATTTCTATTGTGTTTGTTTTTTAATAGGTAGGTAAGTCCAAACTCTAATTTAGCCATTTATGACGTGAATATCACGACAAATGCGACGACATGGTAGACGTTATAATTGACGTCGAAATCACGTAAGCTGATCACGACATGGTAGACGTTATAATTAACGACATTTAGACGTTATAATTAACGACATTTAGACGTTATAATTAACGTCATTTAGACGTTATAATTAACGTCATTTAGACGTTATAATTAACGACATTTAGACGTTATAATTAACGACATTTAGACGTTATAATTAACGACATTTAGACGTTATAATTAACGTCATTTAGACGTTATAATTAACGACATTTAGACGTTGTTAAACACGTCATTAATGACGCACTAATTTGTGACATCCTCACGTCAAAATTGACGTCCATAGTGACGTGATGCGACGTCTTTCGATGCCTTAAAATTGACGTCATTATTCACGTGAGCATGTTGCTTGGGATGCTCCGCCTCCAACAGCTGTTTTCGTTATTTAAGTTTAACTAAACAGTGGCATATTTAAAAATTGAACTTCGTTTTTTTTACTTTTGATTACGCAAATATGATCAGTAACAGGTACGGATACAGCCCATTTTTTTTTGTACTAATTTAAAAATAGGGGTGTATGATTTGCCTGTTCCTCCCAGGGCCAAAGTTCATAGTGATGATCACTGGGCAAAGTGTTTAAAAATTAACTGCTAAACAGCTAGTTTCGTATTAACTATCCTCAGTGTGAATATATTATAGAGAACGACGTCATGTCTCGCAGAGATGTGACGAAGTGCACAGTCTGATAGTCATCGTAACTTGAAGCCCAAATAAAGTGCAATACCATTTTTTTTGTAAATTGTCAGTTGTCATCAAAATTCGGTGTGAAACTGGACGTCAGTCACTGGCAATGAAAAATACCCTGCAGGAATGGTACCAAAAGCACTACCCTTAAAGACAATACAAATTAGCAAGGTGTCATACAGCAAAAAGGTTCCAATTATACTATTAACAGACGTTACCTACAATATCTAATGGCAATCGATTAGTTCTATTAAGAGCGTACTCGTGATTAGAAATTCTAATTGAACAAGGAATTACGGATACATGACACAGGTGTCAGCACTGTGCAATTAGTAGACTGATTTTGAAGCTAGGTAGTGGCGATGTGAATGGAAAAATGTATGTGTAATTATTTAAGCTTTTATAGTGTATCACACCGTTACAATTATGATGAGCGATGACGATGAAAGTGATGAGGAAATAATCATAAAAAGAACACTGCCTTGGAATTAACAGATGTTTTATTAATTATTACAGGAGCACATAGAGTTCACACATTTTTTTCTTAATGAACAATTGATCATCTCCGGAAAATGGACATCTCCCATACTTCCCATAGACACACGGAATGTTGTTTACTTTTTAAACATTATTTAATGGTTTGACTATTGGTCATAAACAACAGAATAGTGAAGAAATCATAGAGAGTTGGATAGAAAAAATAATGTTGCGATGCTTATAAAAGATAGAAACAGTAGGAGGAATATTTTATATTTTAATATTCATTACTAGCACCGACTTCTCACGGGTGTTTTTTTTTATTGTATTGGAATTTCTATACATAACTAGTAACTACCATCCATTTTTCCGAATATTCTTGCGTATTTCAAAAAATCTTACGTACTTACTTACCTTGTCCTGACAACTTATAGTAATCACATATTTTGAAGCATTTGTGTATAAATCGCCATTAAAAATGTTTCACGTTTTATCGGGAAACAGTTAATTCAAAATAGTTTCATTAATTTTCTCATTATTTTTATCATATAATTTAGTTTTTAATACGAAGTTAGATTCATTATTAGTTATTACATTTAGATTCAAGATAATTTAATAACTGGGCTGTATTAAAACTTTAACTATCGCAAAATATACAAGAATAGATATATAAAATGCATAATTAACATATTTTAAGATGATTTTTTACTAAGAAACATATTTTTGTATGAAATTGATTAAGTATATATCAGAATACAATCTTGAAAAGACAAAAAAAAAATACTATTAGGTACATGTAAGATTTTCAATTACTATCTAGTGATATATGAACAAAATGTTATAATTAACTACTTTTTTTAGAAGCTATAAAACAAACACTTTTTTTACTAGCACCGAAAATCGATTAATAGACAATCTACATTGTAAATTAAATTAAAAAATATTAAACCTATACTTTTTCTATAAAAATACTTTTTGGAATAAAAAAATGGCTCCCTTTATGTCCATTCTTATTCTACCAGTAGCACGTGCCTCAAAGCATATGCTCCTCAATAATTACAGAACTACTAACCATATGCTTGCAATTCACACATCAAAAAACACCTATCCTCACCCTTCCAACGTCGCAATAAGGTTGCTTTTACCTTAAATGACATTGCGATATACTTTGTTTCCACTAAAAATAGCCGGATACTAGATCACCTGTTCGAATATTGTGTCTTATGATGCCTTAGTGTTATACATTTGCATATTTAATCGATTGTGGTAATGAGAGCGATTCCCTGAATATAGTGTTTGTTAATTTGCTGAAAGATACCTTAATTTATACATGAAAAAAAAGTTAATGGACATTTCCGTAAGATAATTTGTTTTATATAAACAATTCCGAACAAAAAGAAGTTATTTTGCGTTATCAAATGTTACACAAATTTAACAAAGGAAAAAAATGACGTGTAAAAGTGTTTGTGAAAACCTATTAACAGAAATAAATTTCATTTTATAATTTTTTCATCATTTTAATACATTTTGGCACAAAATATGCCGTTTAAAATAGAAACGTCACGAACAAAATTTAAAATTTAGAACAATCCAAAGAGTTCGACACCACCAAACAAAACAATTTTTAAATTATAACTCGAACACGGTAATGAATAAACATTCAGTAGGCAATCGTAATATTCATAATACGTTGATAAAGTCGGCCGTGACATTTGCGATGCAGTTAACACAGGCGTCAGCTACTTGCGACGAAATGTATCCATAACCTTATTTCATAGTAATATCGATAACAGCAGCGGTTTGGTAATAAAAAAACAGCAATTATTATATTAATGAAGTCCTATTAATTAATGCTATTAATGATTTGATATGAAGTCATTAAAACAATCGAGATGGACTAAGGTTTACCAGCGACAAGTTTTGTGCACCTTTTATTAAGCACGTAGGTAATTCACATGCCTGTAGCTTGCACAAGAATATTGCTTGCGAGCCGCTGTTGTATCCATCAATCTGAGTTCGTACTAGATTACAAATTGATGACTGCACTATTTCAGTGTGTGAGAGAGAAAGAGATGACGCCATACACTACGAGTAGTACTATCTCTTTTTCACAATAAAATAGTGATGGCATGCCAGCTACTTGCATGTAAGTCTACAAGTCACGTACACGTGTAATTGTGGCTTAAGTCTCTAAAACGTTTAGTAGTCTGTTCAAAAAACCTATTATCGTGATTACTCTATGGTCTAGAGGTAAATTAACATTACTAACACTACTTTTTGCTATCTGGAACACAATTGACGGAAGCATTAGTTGTTTTTATTTTAGCACGACGAATATTGAGAATTGACATCGTTCTTGAGATTAATCAAGATTAAACTTTACTGTCATTTAATTCGACTAAACGATCATTTTAATCATTAGTTAAGTACCTACACTTGTTTTTGTTGTATTTTGGAATCAAAATAAGTTTTAATCTTTTTAGTTTGCATTCAGAAGTCTGATTGATTTTCTACGCTGTACAAAAATTTCCCTATTGCTAGCTAATAAATTAAAATTTTAGAGTGGGATAATTGATTAGCTAGGGATAGAGTGGCTTGGAAGTCCTTGGAGGAGGCCTATGTCGAGAGACAAGCTGCCACAAATAAATAAACCGATTACCGATATACTATTGATACCACAATTAAGTGTAACAAGTTCGTTAAAATTATAAATTAGTAACTAGTATAGCATGTAAGAATAAGATTGTAAAGAGAGTGCAGTAATAAAGGCTTATTTTATTTTATTTTATTTTATTTATAATTGTCTGTTGCGAATTTTGACTGTTCTGCATTCTAAAATGTTAGGAAAAGATTTTCACTGAGACGTAAGAGATAAATAAATTAAATTATAGAAATCTTATTAATAGAAATCCAATTGCAGACTGTATCATCATAAAACAAGTAACAAAGAAGTACGCATTGTTGCAAGTCAATGAACCGATTTTACATAGGTAGGTACATAGTTCTTTTTCGATTTATTCGCCGGCTCTTACTGATTACGGGCTGTTCAACTTTACACTACATAGAACACGAGATAATAAATACATGTAAACTAAATTTAGTTTCCTTCAAGTTCAACGTATAAATAAACATGACAAATTACGCTGTTGTAATCTCCGATAGGTTAGGAAGAGATGTCCTTAAAGTGTACCCGTATTTTTCCGGTGTTGTTAAAAATTCTTTGTGATAGGCGAACCTATTGCCTACTGCCATCCATGGGACGCTTTTTTTTTGAGGGGTGGAAAATCCTCATGGATGTCCCCCGCCCGGGGCGGCGGAGGGGTCTGTCAGACTCTTACTGACTAAAAACCACCCCGTGTTCCTTCTCACACCTGCGCCGGGGGTCACGAGAACAGAAGATACTTCCGCGACCCCCGACTGGTGCCGGCCCCGCGGGCCTCACCAAGTCTGCGAGGGGAGTGAGGTGTTGGACTCCCCTCGCGACGTCTAAGAGGGGCGCGCGTGAACACGACGCGCCGCCACCTAACGTGGGGGGCGGTGGACATCCCCGCGTCCGTCACCCCTGGACCCATTCATGGGGGCTGGAAGAGGGCGTTGTCCACCCTCCGCCTGCGCACGGTGCGCCTGCTGCGGGCAGGGTAAGTGGAAGTAATCTCCCTCCCCCTTTCCGCAGCCTCCTTCTGCGAATCCATGGGACACTAATCTAACCTCCAACTGGTACTTAAAAATATCAAAAGGACAAAACAAATAACACTTTTCGCATCCTGAGAACAGAACCTCGCACCAAACAGAAACACTTGCGACCACTGTATTTATAAAGCAGCCACTAAATAAAATTGATAAGACTGAGTACTTAGGTCCTTTAAACATAAAAAACCGACTTAAAAACCTTTGACCGTCTCAACATAAATCTTGATTTTAACCAGGTACTTAATTATCCGTTTTATTTAAAAAAAATGTCGTACTCAAAGACAATAATTAAAAATTAAACAAAATGTCAGATCAAACATTACGTCAGCCGCAGAAAGTAGAATTGTGGGTCAATCAATAAGTATTACAATATTCTTTTTATTAAAAAGTTTCTTTACACAATTTTCTTCACTTTCCGTTTTTACATTATACTTTATAATTAGTTTAAACAGTACCTACCTATTGGTTATTTACAAGTCAAATATTTAAAACTACTTTAACTTTAGTTGTAATACTAGCCTATTATAGTACTACTGCAGGGCAGAGGTCTATTTTCATACAAAGAAGACGTTTGGTCATTATGGCGCATCACATTAGTTATTTCAGACTTCTGTTAATTATTATAAGTTTCGTTTTGCTTAACATGTTTTCCTTCACCGATGTTCATGATATCCAAGATAAACTTAGAAGGTACAGATTCATTGTACATAATTAAAAAGTCCTAAGACACACACACAGGGCCATTATGAATGACATCTCATATTTTAGTGGAACAAATACAAGCATTTGATTAAGATGTTCATAGTTTTAAGTGAAAATTAAAAATAAACTATTTTTAGAAACAATGACATAATTAATTGCAATGGATACTTCGATCAATAATAGAATGGATACAATAGATACGACCCTAGCTATGTGCTCACAATAGTGATCATGTGGATTTAGTACAAAATCATTTGAGAGTTCCTCAAGAAACTGTTTTGGGCCCACAAATGATTAAAATTCAATAACCAAACCATAATCATTGCATTGGCAATGATTATGGTTTTTGACTTACAATAATCGACACCGTAAATTTTTAAATACATATTTGTTTTCAACATCCCTCAAAAAGATCTTAGATGTTTTTAGTTCTGGTTGGTCATGATATTCATGTTGGATTTCTTTCATGTAAGTAATATATTGTTGTACCTACTAATACTTAAGATGTCATGAACTATCATTTGGTTTTGTAATAATAAATACATGCCATAAGCAATTTGTCATCGAATGTACTAGGAAACGCGAATTTAAATCAAGACAAGTCAATGCTAAACTCGATAAAGGTACTTTGTGAACGAATGAAGCCATTTTGCAATCACTGTTGAACGTCGTAAAACCAAAAGTAACGCCCTTATAACAATATCAACTAATATAAATTAAGTATTGAAAAAAGGAGTTCAGTATTCTTTACGTTTACGTTTAAATATTTCGTTTCGTTTAATATCAAAAGGTTTTTATTACTATTTGACTTGTTGCATTGACCCAGTGTGGAATTTATCTTGTATAAAATAGATGAATTTTACTTTAACATAGTATTAATAAGTATTAACGATTTTATTGATTGTGTTCTCATTTCAAATAATTCCAACCAGCCAACTGCAGCGATTCGAATTAACCGATTAATTCGAATGCTTAATCGATTTTGCACATCGTTCGGTCCCGGCCTTGTTAGTCTAAGCTTCATCTATATAAGGGTAAGGCAAAGATTCCACGCATCCTGCCAATACATTTTTGAACGCACGACATGGCGACGTGAAGCCTCACCGATACATACCTTTATTTTGAAACGAACCGCTTAAAATACAATAGGGATTTGAAATGTATAAGTAGGTATTGACGATTTTATTCCGGATTTCTATATGGTTAGTTCGTGATTTATTTGGTATTTTCTGGATGGCTTGAAACTTTGGTGACTAAGATTGACGGAATGGACAAACATTCTTTATGCTTATTTTTCTGTCGAACCATTTTATTTTACATTCCACAAGAAAGTAGTGACGTGACAGTTGGAAATTTCCCGCCATTTTCACCGTGTCAAACTTTAAAATGTCAAAAAAAATCCATAGACATTGTTTTTTTTACAGTCAAATATAAATCGATACGTTTATTTCGGAGCCGAGGGCTTTCCCTTTCATCTCCATACAAGGTAACCCTCAAGATAGAATTTACGTCGCGTTCCATAGTAAAGAATTGCCAGACATTCTAACCTCGCGGAGAACTTTGGTAGACGAATGCAAACCTTATCTTACTCAAAACAAAGTACTAAGTTATCATGTGCCTTGTAAAGAGGGGTCTTCGGTTTCTGGTCAGGACTGCCGATCAAAGGCACGAAGGTTTAGATCAGTTTTTGCGGTGAAAAGGATTTTTTTCTAAAACTCGATAATAGGGTTGTAAGCTACAAAAGTCAATTACTACAATATACCTACCTATATGCAACTTATCTTAAATCTCAGCCAGGTTTCTTCGGTGTACGTTGATGGAATAGGTCGAACATATTCCAGCCACATTCGATTACCTGAGGCAAAAATTAAAACTTTTTTAAAACAGATGCAATGACAATTAATATAATATGTATAAAGCTATAGCTATGTAGGGACATATAAACTTATAAACAAATTAAAATTAAGAAGATACCTCTTCTTATTAGTTAATAGATAATTAAATCCAAATCCCATATGGGTATTTTTATACTCACAATACATTTATTCCCAAATTGGAATTAGGGTCAAAAAGGAACCCCAAATAGGAAGCTAAATAAATTGTTACCCACAAAAATATCCCATAATACGTAGCTAATGGGACGGGTCGACATTACAGAATTTATCAAAAATATAGACTTAAATATTCCTACAAGTACTACTACATATTCATAGTTGAGTTAGGGAAACCTTTAACATGGTGTGCACCAAGTCTAAGCTAAGCTACTTAGTTTGAATCCCAATGAAGTGTGGCGTCAGACCATTTTAGGCTAGACTGGGCACAGAAAAACTGCGGCCATATTCTGAATCCAACGATGTTTTAAACAAGTTTATATTATGAGGTTTTAAGCAAATTTATTATGAGATTGTAGTAGTGTGACCAGCGGACTGCCAGGTCCGCCGTCTTCCAACTTTTCCACTTACATCGTACGTGTCTAACTTTAAGGTATCTTAGTACCCAGAAACCACCTGGATGGGAAGTCGCTCCATGTAAAATACTAGTAGTCAGCTGCACCCAATGATATGAAAAGTAAAAAGGTGTAGATAGGTTATAAGCGCTCAGCAAGCGACACGATAAAATGTGGCCAAATAGCCACATTTTACCTCAGTGTCACGTCGCGCCGACAACGAACGCCTACGTGCGTTAGTGTGCCGTTTTTGAAGATCGAATGTTGTTTAGGTAACCTATCTACACCTTTTTACTAATATCATTGGCTGCACCTGATTAGACTAGACTGAAGCTAGATGGATACTAAATAATCCAAAGATAAAAAATAATCCTAAATGTACAAAACAAGTCCCTCATCTAGATTACAAGAAAATATTCGACACGTATCTTTCTTTTTTTCAAATTGATGGAAAACTGCTTAGATTAAGTACCTACATTAAAGTTGAGGAGAAGGGGCTTGTAACGTCATTACCAAGTATAAGAAAGAAAGAAAGAAAGAAAATATTTTATTTGGACGCACAGGACATAAAACAAAAGAACAGCAATACAGATAAAAAAAAAGATTAAAAAACTAAAGACAAAAATAAAAGATAATAACTGTACTGGCTAGTGACGTCATGCGACATTTTGACTCGATGTATCGCCGTTATTATTTTGAAAAAAGTGTGAAAAAAGAAAAAATATGTGTCGAATATTTTCTTGTCATCTCGATGAAGGACTGAAAACTAGAATTTTGTCAAATAGCTCATTCCTGCCAATTTTCTTTTGGCAATAAACGTAGGTACACCCGGGTCCGCATCGAGCTATATATTTTCAGTTTACTCGGACCACGATAACAATGCGAGATCAGCTTATAGTAGAAATTAATAACTTGATGTGTAGCCGTGTTCACGTGCATAAAGTTTATTCATGCTAAATGTTGTAAGCAAAAGCAAATTTTGAATTTAAAACTTGACAGAAATGTGGTCACATAATTAATTTTCTTTTATAAATTCCTTAAACTATCATTACAGGAATATAATCTGATGCAATAGCACCTTTAATATCTTAATTTATAAGAAAAACCACTTTATACCACACTGAAATCACAAAATAACTTTACTAAGACGTATAGCAAATTCCTCATCTGTTAAATAAAATAAACTATTAAATAATCATAAAAATACATTTAATTTACCTGAAATGAAAAGTTAATTTTATTAATACAACCAGACCAGCATAGTAACGCAGTGCGTACCTATATTAAAAATAATGCTCGTATCAAATTAAAATAAGTTGTCCTTGTACAATTATAACAACATTCCGCTAATATTTAACCAAGGTTTCGATGAAATATATAGTGACATAAACACGAACAATTACTCAACAACTGCATAAATTTACTTAATTTAATTTAAATAATAAAACGACGCGACGAAAATAGAGTCGTTAATAAGAAAACAATATAAACGCAGGCGAACTTACAAAATGTTGGTTGTATACCTGTGCAGCCCCTTCAAAAAATGTTCAAAGTAATTAGGATCCACGTTAAACGATTACTAAAAGCCCAGAATAAAAAAAATAAAACCATGGATCCTCTTCCGTTTAATACAAAAAATAATAAGGTTCGCAATATGGAACAGAAAACAGCTATTTAACGCATCAATTTAATGATGCAACAAAATAACTCTTTAGCTTTAATAATGGCGAATTTTGACAGTCGATCCATAACGGTCCATCCATTGTCTACAGCCGATGCGTCCGAATTTTTTATACAAAAAAAAATACATCAAACCCTTTCTATTTGTGGACATCTGCCGAAATCGATTTTGCATTTTTTTCCACAAAAAACAAGCGGGTGCAAAAAGGTACCTACGCTACGTTCCGATAGTTTTTGTGATCAACAATGTTTGGCAAAACGGCAACCCTTTGATCAAATATGGTGGTGTAATCAGATTTCGGCATGTGCTATCTTTTTTTTGCCCTTTTTTTCAAGAAACTCGATCTTGAGTGGAGTGTGCCAGTCTTTTGTGGCTGTCAAATGTTTGCTTTCGCCTAACATCTTCCGTGTAGAAAAAAATCGGCACGAGTCTATTGTAAACGTCACTTACGTTTCCATTCTGTTCTCAACACATGCTGTGATGTAATAAAAGGGTTTTGCAACTTTTTTATCAAACTTCCTATCCTTGAATTAAATCATTAAAAAAATCCAATTAATATTTCAGCGAACACCTTTCGTAGATATATTATTAAACGTAGACAAGCTATCAGATGATAAAAAATAAAGTATAGTTGCCAGTTTCCATAATTTTATTCTTATAAAATTGGTAGTAAAGGCAAGTTTAAACAGCCAGGTGGAAGATTACTCGAAAACGAGGAAGATGAAGATCTTATTGACATTCTTTTACATAAAATACAACCATTATTATATTGCAAAAAACGATATTATTTTAGACTGAGCCTAAGTATGTTATAGATTAAGTTAAATCGTGTTTAATACGGTTAAATTATTATAACTGCTGCATGTCAGGAGGAAGTAACGCATTAAGTCTAATATAAAGTTCTCTAGGCTCAATTGGTCCATTACAGACAGGGCTTCTAACTAGTTCTGTGTGGTTAAATAACACTATTATGCTACCTAGACTGGAATAAAGGCCTAATCACATAACCATGCAATTGGCCGTCATATGGTTGTTTAACATATTTTTTATGTTAACGATTTTGTACACTTGTCTCATTTCATTGTCTACACCTTTATGTTGTTTTGAATAATTGTCTTTTAACATAATCATCTTTGCTTATGGTTTGTATCCTCTTTTCTGATGTATATATTACTATAGTTGTTGCTCTGTTGTATTTCTTTTTAACTTCAACAATTTGCTTTTTATTATATTATAGGCGTGCACTTTTCAGCTTCCCTTCCATATCAGTTGTAATATTGTTTTCTATTTGATTTGCAACGGTTGTATCAATCCGATCAGATGTATTTGCAAAAAGGATTGTGACATTGTGCTCCCAAGTACTCACAACATTGGCAATCGGTCCTTTTTTTTATTTTGTTTTTAACCCTTTTATCAATAGTGAATTGAAGTTTATTGATTTATTAAAACTTAATATTGTATAGTTGTGGTATATATGGATGATTTAATGCCGCGATGCGCTCTCTACCTATGAGATAAAAGTACTCTGTTGTGATAGGTATACAAAAATTATAAAATAATTGTTATCAATTGTTGCTTTTAGATACATTGAAAAGACTATTTTGCAATATAATAGTAGGTATGTTGCTTGAGGTCAATTTAATAGTCACTGGAAAATGCATTTAGAAATCTGTACTTCCCGCTTTTTGTATTGGGTATTGCGTTCCTGCGTTAGTATATTTTCAATGAGCATGTTTTGTAGTCTACTAAACTAATAATTATACTATAGTCAACTAAAAACTAGAAGCAGTAAATATACGAAACATAAACCACGTGTAGGTGATTTGTAGGAAACAAAAATGATAGGTATCTTACGTTATTACACTTTTATTCCCTGAAAGGCTTTCCAGAGGAGTACCTGTAGTACAACAACATTTCGCCACTAATGTGCAAGTCCCATGTAATAGTGGTAATAATGGTGTCTGGCTGCTGTTGAGGTAGCCTAGATACAGCAGGGCTAGCATGGGCTGGGGATATAACTCTTATCCACCGGTTATTTCCACTGACAAGGGATACAATTATCTTATCCACCTGCCAAAGCACGGCAACAGGGGGAAAGAGAATTATATCACTTTTTGACATTAGACGTGGATACTCATCCACGGCTTATAGCATGGCGACTAGTGAAAGATTTCGCGATTCGAGCAATCCCAATTGACAACAAAACAAAATAAATATCCAGTACAGATGTAAAAAAACGATGAAAGTACTTTGGTTTACATGACATTCTCGACTATTGTGTAGGTAATTTCATAAAAGTTTTCTTATAATGGCAATAATTTCGAGGACAAGCGTTTCCCCTGGTTTATCCCCGTGAATAGTTTATCCACCCATGTCGCCATGCTCGGAGGGTGGATAAAAATGACAGAGGGGAATAGTATTTTATCCTCTCCCCGTGGAAAGAATATCTCCGGCCATGCTAGCCCTGCTGTAGTACTTTGGGCATGTTTGCTGTAGCGCGGGTGGATGATTTCCACGCTATCATGAGGAACAAAGCTGCCTCGTTGCTAAGCAAATCTAGGACCAGCTCTAACAGATTGCTACAAGCCATGGATAACAAGCTTGATGCACCGGTGCTTACGCATTAGTTAGCGTTGCTTGTGCTGCAAACCTGATTAGTTTTAAATTTTACTAACCCTTAGTTGATAAGTTACTAACCATTGGACTGTAAAAAATAATAATAGTATAATTTTATTATTAATACTACAGGCAGCTATTAAGCAATTACATGGAAAACCCAATTTACTTTGCCCGACCCGGGAATCAAACCCAGGATGTCTTTATGCTAATAAGCTGTAGCGCTGAGCGACCACAACACCAGCGAGTCAGTTAGCAACATCTACAATAAATATCAGTCTGTTATTATCATCCCTAACGCCAAAATAAACATCTCAAAGCTGTTAATTTATTTACGGCAATTTTATATGTTCTGTTTATATACTTTTTTTAACCGACTTACGAAAAAGTAGGAGGTTTTCCATTCGGCTACTAATTTTTTGTTCTTTATGTGTGAACCGCCTTGTTGGTAAAGTGGTCGCAATCGCTTCTGCTGAGCTTGAGGTCCCGGGTTCGATCCCTGGGTTGGGCAAAGCGTTATTGAGTTTTTTCATCTGGAATTTCTTTTCTAATTAGCCTGGGCTAATGCTGAGAAACTCCAGATGAAAAAACAGACTCCGGAGTCTGGATATGTGCCCGATTGATGGTAATAGGCTCGCTTCTATTATATGGGACTTAAACACTACTGGCGAAATGTGGGTGTTCTACTGGTTCACCATAATACTCAATACTCAATACATTTATTGGTTGCACAAAATTATGATCATTGTAGAGTACCTCTGCCTAACCTTTCAGGTATAACAGGGTTTTTTTTTGTGTTTTGTGTGAAGAACTCTGTCACTTAGGAACTGCCTTGGAAAATTCGTATTGTTTGACAGAGTATACTTTCCTTGTGGTCTCATTTAAATTTCATTTAAATCGGTTCCGTAGTTTGGCTAACTTCATAAATCAAACAACTTTTTACAAAAAAAAAATTACAACCGACTTCATAGAAAACACGAAAACACCTTTTACTGTTGCTTTAGTAGGTACCTTTTTTCCAGTACCTACCATTTTGTAAAAACAAAAAAACTTGTTTTACAAAAATAACTAAGTCCCTAGGTTTAGTACAATAATATTCGTAGGCAGTTAAAATTATTATCTAAAATATTTACTTACATTTAGCTCAGACCAAACAGCTGTCCCTCCGGGGTACGCACTCATAAGTCTATAAATATAGCCAAACAGCAGTGCGATTCTGGTCAAATCACTGCGTGAAAATAAAGGCGTAGTGACGGCGAATTGCGCTGTCATTCCATACTAAAGTTGGCATTGACAGTTCACTTCACTCAAGTTTTCACGGCGTGACTTTTTCTGAATCGAGCGGCAGGTGTCTCTTGAATGTTATCACCAAAAGTAGAAAATGTGTCTGTGAAATACAGATTAAATACTTTAGTGAAATGTCTATACAGGGTGTAACGGAAAGGGTATATACATACAAACAGGGTGAATAGAGTATTTAATAACGAGTCTTTCCTCAAAATTTCAGCTCCCAACTAATAACTTTGAAACTTCACGATATTATTTAATATCGACAGTTTATTAAATGCAAAATCATAACAAACGTGTCACCGCACTATGAGAGTCATAATCCTGTCCGGCAAGGTTCAAGTATATCTATCTCGGGTTCTGCGCGCCTTGTACAGACCTATCGGGCTCTGCCTATTATGAAAGTACCTATGTGTATAAAAACGTTGCCATGTCGTTTCTTATCACCAAGAGAATCCGTGCCCTTCGTATGTATATACCCTTTCCGTTACACCCTGTATAAAATTCTCCTTAGATATCTACTCGCAAATTGAACCATTTTCAACCCTCCTTAAGATCTGCTTCGGAGTTGGTCTTCTAAAAATCCTTGGGTGTGGAAGTCAGATAGGCCTCTATGTAAAACACTGGTATTTAGCTGGATCCGGTTAAACTGAAAGCCGAACCCAGCATAGTTGAGAAAAGGCTAGGTATAGATGGTGACGAAGTTACTTCAATCAACTCAGACTATCGAAGTCCACTGCTGGACATAGGCCTCTTCCAGGGTGCACCATATCACCAAGTCTTCCGCCTTCCGCGACCATATAACTGGAACGGCCCACAATACACTTATAATAAAATTGACTTAAGTAAATGTTTTTTGAACTTATACTTCTTTTGGCGTTGGGGAAAAATTATGAGAGTAAATTTTAAGTGCGCGCGCACACCGTCACGAAAAACCAACACCCTGAAGTTAGCTATAGTCAACATTTTAGTTTTTTTCTATCATATTATACTATAAAATGTTAATCTCGTATACGAGTAACTTCTAACATGTGTACTTAAGTAGACACACACTTTTTTTTGTTTATTGTTGTGTGCCTGTCTGTACTAAATAACTTACTAAGCCTAAAAAGTCTAAAAAGTTTTTAAGTCATAAGTTTCTACATAATTATCCTTAGTGGTCGAGACTTCACTGGCTGCAAGCTGACTGTCAAGTCAATGACACAATTACAAGTGAATATCTTTTTTATAACGATAGGCCGAAATCGTTTAGGCTGTTTAATGCATTATTTTAAATGCTTCTCAATTCTTTTTGTGAGTTTATAAGGAGTTGAAGATACAGAGTAACACAGACCATAGAAAATAATAATATGTAAAAGTCCACATATTATAATTAACAGCGACCGCTCATAACGAAGTCAAAGTAAAATGAACGTTTTTGTAGTATGTTAAGCAGTAGTCCTTAACACGAGTAAAATAAACTCCACAATTTAAATTCAACATCGCCATACATAGCCTTAACACCGATATCGAGCAGCAAAAACTAAAACATGAATAAATAAAACCTTATTTATTACGTATGGCAACACTTCGACCTAATACCGACTATCCCATTTTCCCAGTGGGTCAATCGAGAAAATTCTATTTAAAGAATAAGCACAATTAATGTATAAGGACTTATAAATGATAGATCATCCCGCGTGTTCGGTCCATTAATGGATTATTTCAATATAGTATTGGTCACCTGGTCATCCCCCTCCTCCCCTGTCTCCATCCCCTGTCAGGTGTGAGTCCACCTGTACTGGCAAGTCTTGTTTTGACAGGTGGACTGGCATTGTCACATAGGATTACTGCGTGCATACCTGTACAACGAAACTGCAAAGTTTTTTGCCTATGTACTCTTTAAGTGGTGCTTTTTTTACGTTGGCAATACCAGGCACGTTCTATGCAAAACAGTAAATTAATGGGTAGTAATAGCGAATTTATTGGAGCTAGTTCTATGTGCTGGAAATTGTTCTGACTGTCAATACGTCTTTATAAGCATAAGTAAGAAAAAGATTATTAGGGAGTACTTAATACTGTCTTGTTAGATACATAATTATCGATCCTTTGCTAAACTTAATTTAGGCTATTTCCATATTTTTCTCTCTCATCAAGAAAAATAGACTGATTTATTTCAAGATCTGTCAATTTTAGTTGAACTAAAACTAACTTCCGTCAGTTGACATTTCAAAATGTATCGACAAAAACCACGTCCGAGTTTAAGGTATGAACTAACTAGCTGACGTCCCGCGGTTTCACCCGCGTAGGTCCCGTTCCCGTGGAAATACAGGGATAAGAAGTAGCCTATGTGTTAATCCAGGGTGTCAGCTAACACCATAAAAATTTAATTATAATCAATTCAGTAGTTTTTACGTGAAAGAGTAATAAACATCCATCCATCTATCCATACTCACAAACTTTCCCGATTATAATATAAGTAGGATTTGACATGTTTAATTTACTTTTTATTTGTCTCTGTCAGTCACTGCTCATTGCCGCCTTTTTCTCGATAAGATGTCAAATTCGCTAAAATTAGTTAAGTTTTTAGACAAAAGAATGCGCATCATTATGAATTATGAGATGCCAAAACTACAATTAAAGTCACCAATCATAAATACTTAGTTTGTTTAGTAAAAGATCATTAAAAGATAATTTTGATTACCTTAAGCTTGAAAACGTCATCATGAAAACATCTAACAATGAAAGTACCTAACTAAATAATAAATTAATATTCCACATATTTCAAACAACGCCATCCAGTCCCAAACTAAGCAGAGCTTGTGTTATGAGTACTAGACAACTGATAAACATACTAATATACATGTTTTTCTATATACATACATATTAACCACTAGACTAACAGGCCATATAGACAACATTGTTTGGCACAATTCCTTTTTTCATCGTTACGGTTGGCGCATTGGCTGAGCAATGAACTGCTGCTCTGCGTGTCGCGGTTTCAATCTCTGAACTTTGTTCCGTGCATTATTTGTATAGCCTACAGGTAGTTGTTCCGGGTCTGCCCGTCTGTATGTGAGTTTGAATGTTTGTAAATAATAATTATATGTTCTTTCCTTGGTATTGTTCGTCAGCACGTGGAGCTCCTCAAGTTCCGAGTTGAGCTCACGATTACTGACAAATGCTTGCACTGACTGATCTGGTCCCCTCATTCTGTGTGGTTCTTTCCTCAAAAGACCATCTCAGACACAAATCTGCGTGGATCTTACATGATTTGACCAAGATTTTGTATCAAATGTTTTTATGTTATTATTTACACTGTTGACATATTTGAATGTATATTGACATGTATTTTTACTTTGAAAGTATATTATATTTTTTTTTTATTGTGAATGTAAGGACTATGTGGATTCTGTTTTTATTTTTTTTGTTTTTGTTTCTAAATCTTTTTAAGTTCTTCAATTTATTTATTTAACATTTTGTCTGGCAGTTTGAGTTCTTTATGGGACCAACCCAAATGTTCTTTCTTTGGTATTGTTCGTCGGCACGTGGAGCTCCTCAAGTTCCGAGTTGAGCTCACGATTACTGACAAATGCTTGCACTGACTGATCTGGTCCCCTCATTCTGTGTGGTTCTTTCCTCAAAAGACCATCTCAGACACTAATCTGCATGGATCTTACATGATTTGACCAAGATAATGTCTGGACTTTAAAAGAGACTATGACCTCTGAGTTTCTTTCGGTGTTTCTTCTCAGAGTAGTCAAATAGTGAAATACCGATCTCATTTACTAAAAAAGGTGACGTGTAAAAGTGTTTGTTAAAACCTATTTACAAAAATAAATATCATTTATCATTATCATTTATTTATCATTTATAATAATAGGACTCAGCAATCATTGTGCCGATAGTCGTGTCTGCCAATGGCTTAATAGCCAAGAGCCTCTATAAATACCTGAAGAAGCTCTCGTTGGGCAGCTGGATCAGAAAGCAGTATTTCTGGACACGGCTCGTATTGTTAGGCGATTCCTCTCCCTGGAGCCCTGACCGCCGGTAGCTTGGACCTGTTCCCGATACCGGTGGGCTACTATTATTGAAATTTACTTCTAAATACCTATATACAAATTATAGATAAATTACACCCCGACACAGAACAAGTTACCGTGCTCATCACACAAACATTTGTTCTGGGTGGGAATGGAACCCACGACCTCCAGCGTAGCTGTCAGGGCCACTAACTACTAGACCAACAGGCCAGTCGAAATGCACCGACAACACAGGAGAAGTTGAAAGTGTGGAGCAACATTTATGAAAATAGAAAAGAGACATTTTTAACAAGGTAAAAAAAACTTTACCCTCCAAAAAAAACACTCCTAAGTCCTAATCTCACAGAGCCCACATTAGCACCATCGCTACCAATTTAAGTTACAGCACTCCAGAACTTACAGAAATCAGGTTCCACGACACAATAGCGTCTGTCCTCGACGCCCTCTCAGGAATTCCTTCAAAATCTGGAACACTCATCAATATACGGACAAAAACCATCACAAAAAGGGTCCTACCCGATTTTTATTTGAAGGATTCCGTCGAAGCAAGTATGAGATGCGGGGAGGACGAGCCAAACGAACCGCGTCGGCAAAAATGTGCATAATTGGCATCGAAATGGAGAAAAAACCTTTCAAAAAGCGACCTCTAAACGTTAGGAAAAAGTGCCTGGATACAGGGTGTGACACTTCAGCCTTATTTACACTTCGACACACGCTTTAAACTTAACGGAAGTAACCATAGACGAGTTGGTGCGACGTTGACATTTAATTTGAATTTTTGATACTTATTGAAATCAGTAGCACTTAAAATTTACATGACTCCTCTGCCATAGACTTTTAAATAACTTAAAATTGGTCAAAAATCAGGAAATAATATACGGTCAGGTTTACCATTTACCTACTTCAACACTTCATTCTCTACGAGTCAATATAAAATAAAGAAATAAAAGAAAACATTCCACAACTTTTTCACACGACGCCACCTAGTCCCAAGCTAAGCTAAGAGCCTGTGTTATGGGTACTAAACAGCTGATAAACATACTTATATACTCGTATTTCTAAATACATACATATTATAGATTAATTACACCCAGACAAGAACATTAATGATCGTGCTCATCACACAAACATTTGTCCTGGGTGGGAATCGAATCCACGACCTCCGGCATAGCAGTCAGGGTCACTAACTACTAGATCAACTGGCCAGTCAAAATAACTAATTGTAGTCAAGTTGAACACTTCATTATGTACCTACCGACTTGTTTACATACAATCTTGCACCATATGGACTATCTTTCATTTACTATCTTCAACACTGCCAAATCTAATTAACGCGTTAGTATTATGAAACCCTAAATTAGAGACAAGAGCCCGACTACAAGAACACGTTGACACAAATTGACAGATTCAAAATTCTCATTCATTGTTTCATAGTAGTCGAAAACAACATTATAATTGGCCAATTTGGCTCTACTGCACCTACACCCTTTAAATAGCCAGAGAATTCAAGCGTGATCGGGTCCATTTTGAACTATACTCAATACTCAATATGTTTATTGCTATCCATTTATGTATTCTTAGGTGGTTGCTTTATAAATGAGATCATAATGGACCTTGTAGGGTACAGCAAAAGGGTACGAGTAGTAACTAAAACGCCAATTTTGAAGAAGCCTACTCAAAAACAAATAAGACTAAACAAACACACTGAAAACCGTCAGATCTTTTATAGTGCTTTTTAGGTCCAGCAGCCCTAAAAAAGCCCATTAAAGAACCTGACTGCCCTTGAGTCAGCATCAAACCGACATCTCCTGTATATCGATGCATTTCTTTAAGGGATTGATTTATTCAAATCAAGAATCTTTTGATTGTCGGCCATGCCGCAGGCAAGCACACAACTTATTTGTTTTTGAATGGCAATTATATTTTATTTTATTATAAAAGTATCTCGCATGATCCCTTAATGTTTAATTTCCGCGAAATTCGTCTCGGTTGGCAACTTAGCAACAAAAAGCTAAGCATCGTGCAACGTTTTCATAAGATAATTGCGTGATTATGATAAACTAAGCGGTTTGTGCTGGTACTACTTTGTGGCACGCGACTGCATCTTGTTTGGATTTTTCTAACATTTTTATCGCGAGGCTAAGCGTGTAAATCGCTTCACTGTTGTTAGAAGTTCCAGTATGTCAAGTTAGCTGTGTCTTGTGGTTGAAAAACTGTTCTTGTATATACATGAACCATAGACTGCGCAACTGTCAGTAACAACAACCACATTGCACCTACCCAAAACTTTATCAAATTAGAGTCAAGGGACGTTGTGGTAATAAATAAAACATACAAGTGACTCATCAATATATAATTCAGTCTAAAGACTACACGTTCGCTATTCATCACTTACATTAACATTATTACCTATGCAAATTCCATAACGAGCAGCTGATAGCGCACGCGCGTTTTTTTTCAGCCATACAGCCTATTAAACAAAAAAAAATATAAATATGCAAACCATCTGCCTTCAAAAAAGTCCGATCTACCGACAAACCACTAAAAATCGCACTAAGAAATAAAAAATTGTCATCTGCATACAACATCTGGTCAATATAAAAACATTTTGTGCCCACAGATAAAAAAATACTTGCTAAAAAGCGCGCGGTTTATAAAAAAAAGTTTATTTAAGACTATGGGTTTTTTATGTTGGCAATGCTGACGTTTTTTGATCGCGGCATGTGCCAAACTTCCGCTGCTCGGCGTAATGCTTAGTTTTTTAACTCGTAAGTTTATATTGAACGATAATGCACAATTATTCAGCGAATTTTTTCGTACCTTTGACCATGTTAAACAAAAACAAAGTGATGGCTTTTTAGGTAAAAACACTTATAAAGTTGAAATCAAGTAAATACCTATTATTAATTGGTTAATTATATTTTACTAATAGCTATTTATGTCTTTATTGTAACCAGTTTAATACATTTAAATATCCATAATAATTCTTATAATTACCGCTTTTTTGCCTCTGACTTAGACTTAATTAACTCTTAATTATCGTCTCATAACTTAATAAAATGGTAATTGTTTGCACTTTGCAGTACCAACATTTAATATTACATTAGAGTAGTTTTAATAACATTTCATTCAATTAGTCACTTTATTACTCGCTAAATGAATCAATAATTCTAAGTATTTCTAAAAATACTGTCAATTTTTATTTTTTTCTGCACTAGGCAGACCGAAAATTTACTTTGGCATCTGTCGTACAAATTCGTCTTGTCATAAACACATGCTTCCAAAATTAATTTCACTACATTGCACGAAAACACAAAGAAATAAAAAAGCGAATGGCATTAGTCTGTGCCCGAATAAGAAGAAAAAAAAGGTTGCATAAGCACGAGCCACGTTTTTTTTAATTTATCCTCTCCTGTTAGAGTGTGTGTTATTTTGATCTGAACAATTGTTGATCAAATTAAGAAAAAAGTTATGGTATCCTACTGTGCGATAGACATAACATGGACAAGGTGCAACTTGCAACACGAAATGCAAAACGAATATTTTCAACCTAACATTTCTACAAAAGTATAAAACTACATGTCTGTAAGTAATATTCGTTGCTAAATGAAAAATGCAAATATCGGTAACGACCCTCAATATTTCACATGAGTTACATTTGCTTATTGATATTTATCGTAAAAACGTCTTACTTGAAACGAGGAGCTCAGAATAATGTAGCATGTATGACGTTCGTTGAGTAAAATGATATCACCTAATACAACATCACATCACAGCCTAAACAAATTATGATAATTCTGAAGGACAACAACATAGATTTGCATATAAAATAGCATTTTGAACAAAGTACTGTTTTCTTAATTACCAAATTTAAAAGATTTCAAAAGTGTAATTTATGAACAGTCGTATTTCTTTCTGAAAAGTATTGCTTATTAAACATATTTACACAACTGTTCCGTCTAAAAGCCCAGTTATTACGTCTTATGAATAACGAATGGCCTCAAGGAAGACTTTGTATTTTTGCATTCTGCTATCATTAATTGACAGGTGAACGATAAAACACATTAAATAATCATTTAAAACTGCTTACATGAATTGGACCTGTCATTAGAGAAGTATTCCCGATGATCAAAGACCGGAACCGTACCACTTAGTAACCAGTTGAATAGGTACCCGTTTTCACTAACACTATGTGAGACCTAAAGGTAATGCATAATCATTCAGCAGTTCCGTAGCTCATAAAAATATATTCCCAACCACAAGGTGTAGGTACTTATGATACTGATTCTTCAAAATGCTCAGACATCTCTGAAAAGTAGTAGGTAACTAACAGATTTATAATAGACCATAGACCGACCATAGACAATGCTGTTAAGTGTCAAAAATATAAATATCGGAACCGAAAGGTGCTCACCATAAAATTTTTAAATTTAGATTTTTTATCCTCTCTTGACCAAAATACTTTAAGCTACATTTCATGAAAATAGTTTAATTCTGTAATAGTAGTCAATTCTGTAAAAGTCACTCCGTGAAAACTTGTGTTAACTGCCAATGCCTTTAGTTTACTTAACTGTTAGTACATTAGTGTGGTATGATAGTTCAACTCACCTTCACTTCATAAACATTTTCATGCGGTGATATTATTTTTTTATTTATACCTAAATAACATACAACTATTATTACAGTGACCCAATTGCAAAAGTGTAGTGATATACTTACATCTAATAACTTAAAATCTATTTAACAAAATAACACTCGACAATGACCTAACATTACCGATCACATCCACATTAAGATAACGCCGCGCCGCACCAAAACCACGGAAGTAGCCGCAGTATGGCCGCCTCTTCCTGTCTTTTTAACTTCCTTGCCAAATTGTACCTTTTTATCAAAGTTTTTTGGCATTTTTTATCAGCCGTGCTAACAATTAAGTCGGATGAAGCTCGTGCCACGTCAGCTGCTTCGATATTTAGGAACTTTTGCTTTCTTTGCGATTTCACGCCGCGTTTTCGCATAGAAAGTGTTTATTATAGATTTGGATGTACGCAAACATCTGTGGTGGTCGGTGGATGACAACTGTTGTTAGGAATTGGAAATTTATTGAATGTTCTTCGGATATGAATATAACCACTGGCTTAATACTATCCACATTCTAATGTAACTTGCCAGGAAGTTGATTCAAAACTTTTTAACACTAGCGGGTCTAAATTTGCAATCACTTTTTCTGTAGCATAACATAACCTTTGCACTGTATAATATTAAAAAGCTAATGTAACACTATCTGTTACCTAGTTTTTCCGAAAAATATAAAATTAATGAAATCAATAAGATTAAAATAGAAATAAAATAACTAAAATATCATCATCTTTGTAAGCCTTATCCAAACTGTGTTTTGGTTGGCTTCCAGTCTTGCCAGATGTACCTACCTGAAAACTATAGTCCATTTGAAATAAGAAAATTTGAAAAAACAAACCGTTTTACAGTCCGATCGATCGATTTTAACTTCTATTTTGTAGGTTTAAGGATGGCATTATATAGGTAAAAACGCGGATACAATACCAATTGTTTACTGCAGCTGCAATTTGCCATGCTCTAAACGTACCTAATAGAAGTCAAAATCGGTTGAAGGGAACTGTAAAAAGGTTGTATTACTTAAAACTTATTTTCTTATATGAAATGTGCTATAGTATTTTACATGAAGCGACTGCCTAATGTGTTATCCAATCAATACCCATTGACTGGATAACACATTAGGTACTCTTCGATTGGTTGTGAGATTAAGACGACAGACTACCCGTAAGGTGCTCCCGTGTTATATTTCTGAGGTTTCACTTTATCATGGATGATCACCCGTCTACGGAACTACCTCGGCAAGCGTTAACCTTAATCCTAAAGATTTACCCGTATATTAATGTATTATTAAGACTGAAATACTGTGCCATTACGCGGCAGTGTGTGCGTATATTTCGTTCCACATTACTTTTATCATAGACGAGAAGACGTCACGCGGTTTCACCCGCGTAGTTCCCGTTCCCGTGGGAATACAAGGATAAAAAGTAGCCTATGTCACCCGGGAATAGTGTAGCTTTTCAACAGTGAAAGATTTTTTCAAATCGGTCTTGTAGTTTCGGAGCCTATTCAATGCAAACAAACAATCAAACATTTCCTACTTTTTCCTTTTTTATAATAGTAGCATAGACAACCTCTAGACGTGGAGACTTGTAATTGGCTGTCAGATAACCTTACTGTTACTTATTTCCATTGTATTTAGCTGTAAGTCTTCCAAAGTCCTTAAATAAATAAATAAATAAATACCTACTTAGGCGAGTCATTGAATTAAAACTTCTAAGATAATTAGTGTAACACTCAGTGTAAATACTGACGCCCTTAACCCGGTTTCCGAAAGTGAAGACATGAGTTGGTTCAGGCGGAGTATTCCCGTTTGAGCACCTATGCATTAACCTATGGGAAATGGGAATACCTTTGGTACTAAATGCATAGGTGCTCAAAAAATAGGTGCTCACACGGGAATACTCCGTTCAGGCATAGTGTTGCAAGCTAAAAAGGCCGACGATCACTGCGTAATGGTTGGTAAAAGCTGAATGGGAGTAGTTTAGGACTGAACCAAATAGCGTGATGTAGGTGACTGGTGTACCTACGTCAGGCTGTAGACTTCGAGATACAGGTATGTCGAAGAACTGTTGATTTATTTAATACTTGAAGCACACTAATGTACAGAGGCGGACTTATTGCCATTATGCCTTTTCTACCTGCCATTTTCTTTGGGTGGGTAAATATTCGAGCGTATCAACCGCCGTCATTACCATCCCCTTAAAGTCAAGGAAAGATAACGTATTTAATGGAATATTTCAGACATTTCCAGATTCTGGTACTTTAGCAGATTCTGAGAATTGCTGAAATATTGCATTAAATATATGCCTCTTTCATTAACATTTGAAGATGGTAATGACGGCGGCATTTGAAACGCTCGAATATTTACCCGGGTACCTAATGGAGACAAAAACAGAAGGTGTTATTTTGAAAATAAAAGAATACTTTATACGTATTTAATTACTTGTTTGAATGAAAATAATGTATAAACATGTAAGTAGGAATTATAAAATGTAAACCAACTTACACCAATAAATACACTTAAACAGTTAGAATAAAATAATGAGGAAACATTAGCACAATGACTACTACTGCGCCAACTTTTTACGAATGGGCTCACGACTTTTAAGATTCCATTAGATGACGGAGGAAAAAAAGGTTGTTTTAAACTAATTATTAAAACGCTTTATTAGCTAAACTTGTGTAGTTTGTTAACAGAGGATTCCGATTATTTTGTTTCGTCTCTGCCTATATTGAGCTACCTTTACATACAAATACATACGAAGTAAGTAATTGCGGTGAAAAGTTTGATAGGTATTCATAGTTTTTTATCCGATACCGACTTTGATAACACATTGTGTCTGAATGTAAAATGTAGGTCACACACAATATGTTTATTTTGTGGCAACTCATGTTTCTTTTTTTTTAAATAAAATTTTTAGTTTTTCATTCTTTTAAACTAAATAATTATAACAATAAAGGTGTATTTACTTATGCTTTGTATGACACCCGCTTAGTAAAACTTGTTTGTTACTTCTCTTCGATGTCATGGTAAATAGATTCTACTATTTTATTTTTTGTCTTTATGTCTTCACGTCTTCACTAGTTTAGGAACTATTTCTCCCAGTAATTAAATACTTACACTTTTGTTTTTCTGGTAGATATTAATGTGTGTCATAAAAACAGTTGCCCAAACAACCGTAAGCATTTGCACTTACTGAAAGGCACTCAGATGACTGCACTAAATATAATAATATACTATGTTATTGCGGAATTGAAAAACATACGCCAAACATCTCTCGTTAATTTAAATATCATATTTATACACGACTTTTATAAAAACATATATAGTTTTGATAATAACTTCTACTTGATTCTGAGGACATAAACAAGAGATCGTCATCGAAATTATTTTAGTTAGGAGTGAAGACCATTAGGAGGAACACGGATGGGTTTTAGTGAGTGAGAGTCGGACACTCCCTTCTGCTTCACCCAGAGATGGAGGAGTCATTTGACGTTTTGCCATCCTTGCATTGCATCGACAGTTCACTACACTTAAGGTGAATGTGCCTGGGAAACCCGCGAAATTCTAATTTTCTTGTGTTTTTTTGCAATTTGTCGTTAGTGTCAGGTTGTATTATGTTGATTAAAATATGATTCGGACCGTAATAAATATGGATTCATCTCAATGATATTATAAGTAAAAAGGTTATAAGCGCTCAGCAAAACACATGTTTAAATTTGGCTAACTAACCACACTTGGCCTCAGTGTCGCGTCGCGCCGTCAACGGACGCGTGTAAGTAGGTACCTGTGCCGTTTTTTAAGATCGAATGTTGTTAAGGTAACCTATCTACACCTTTTTACTAATAATCATCAGAATCTGCTAAAGTACCAGAATCTGGAAATGTCTGAAATATTCCATTAAATACGTTATCTTTCCTTGACTTTAAGGGGATGGTAATGACGGCGGTTGATACGCTCGAATATTTACCCACCCAAAGAAAATGGCAGGTAGAAAAGGCATAATGGCAATAAGTCCGCCTCTGTACATTAGTGTGCTTCAAGTATTAAATAAATCAACAGTTCTTCGACATACCTGTATCTCGAAGTCTACAGCCTGACGTAGGTACACCAGTCACCTACATCACGCTATTTGGTTCAGTCCTAAACTACTCCCATTCAGCTTTTACCAACCATTACGCAGTGATCGTCGGCCTTTTTAGCTTGCAACACTATGCCTGAACGGAGTATTCCCGTGTGAGCACCTATTTTTTGAGCACCTATGCATTTAGTACCAAAGGTATTCCCATTTCCCATAGGTTGACATGTTTTAGGTAAACACCTACCTATATAATATATTACGGTCGTGTTTTCTCGGAGTGATTTATTACTGAATTAACAAGCTGATATATAGGCAGTCGTTTCATGTTTTTACTAGACCAGCACCTAGTAAGACTAGTATGACCAAGCATAGTTAAAAAACCGCTAGGCAGATGTTGATGACCAAAATAAATTCCTCCAGAAATTTCGCTTTTCAAAAACATCTAAAACAGCATCAATTTCATACAGATTAAATTTATAACAACAGATTAAATTGATAGCAATAATGTGATGAGCAACCAAATGGTTCGGACCGTTGCATCAAGAATTATAAAAAAAAAACTTAAAAAAAAACTGTGCGATCTCGTGCTAGATAATTAAGGCTTTTGAGGTATTTATTACGAAAAAAGTTTTTTACCTGAGATACCTAAATTCTATGTGTACAGGTGGCTGTTTTAAATGTGTACAAGATTGTGCAAAAGTTTTTGTTTCTTTGATATTTTACTGAAGTTAATTTAAATGTATGTCGTGTGTTTTGCGTTTTTACGTAATTTTCAATTACAAGCTATTATATTAGGTACAATATTTGCGTATTAACTTATAATTTACCTGTTATATTTAAGGCTAAGATATAAAATCTATTTAATATTTTAGCATAACCTAAAAAAAATAATTGTTTATTCAGCGACGTAAAATAACATCATGCAAGAAATCCCCAAAGGATAAAGCCCCATTTACATGATACAAGTTTCTTGCCTGTTGCATACAATAAAATTGAAGCAATAAATTACCTGCATGGTCTAAACAGTACGTAAAGCGCCATTTACATGATACAAGTTTCTTGCCTGTTGCATACAATAAAATTGAAGCAATAAATTACCTGCATGGTATAAACAGTACGTAACATTTTGATCTTTTCCGCAAGTTTTGCTTGCCAAAATTTGCGATTCTTGCATTCAATTAGTTTCTTCATTTGCCAACATGAGTGCAGTACTTAAGTGAAGGTGTGTTAATCGTTGCTGCTCTTCTGAGACAAGAAATATTGAGAAATCGTCGTAAAAAGAGGTGTTGGATTCTTGTAATTCACATTTTCAGTGTCCCACAAACACTCATGACTGCGATAAATCTCAATAAACTTTATTAAGTCAGCAGAACAAATTTTAACACTTTTTGACTCATATTTTTTAATAAACATACTCTTTACAAAACCTTCCAACACTTGAATGAAAAATTTGACAACGCAAATACGTGCAAAACTTGAAGCAACCCGCCAATGAATGGTACACGCACATACAACTCTCTATTTAGACAAGTCAAAGCTTGAAAGCAATAATCTCCTAAAATTGGTCTAAACAGATGACATTTGCAACTATTTTTTGTCAAGACTTGCATTCAATAATTGCGTTCAATTTTTTTACTTGTATCCACGTGTAAACAGTTGCGTACAATTCTTGAAGGGCAATTATCGCACTTCATTTATTGCATTCAATAATTGCACTTGAATGTACAAGAAAATTGTATCGTCTAAATCGCGCTTAAGGCAGAGATGTATCTGTAGTATGTACTCTGTTATATCGCCAAATACTAATATTTTAGTTCTATAGGTATATTGAATAGGGGGCAAGCCTATTGCTATCAATCGGGCACAAGAGAGAATCGGAGTTTTTTGAGGAAGTAACCTAATGCATTGAAACCTTGATTACATAATTTACTCGATAATTAATTGGGTAAGTATGTGGTTCATGACAGTTTAATTAGTGCATAAATTGAACAAATAGGTACCTATAGCACAATAATTATGTAATTTATGTATATTCTTAGGTTGGTTTAAAAAACTACAAACAAACACACTGATGTATCTTGAAATTAATTATAATAAAAAACACATTTTATTAAAAACATTAAAAGATCCGATAAGAACGCTAAAAGAACATTTTTTTTTTCAAACAAAAAAGCATCACACCGTATACGCAGAGCCGTCACATACGTGCACCGAATCTATCGGATATGTGTAAGCGCTAAAAAACAGCGGAGCCCGCGTTTTTTTATTAAAACTTCGAAAGAAATTCTAGTAAAAAAAAAATATACGATTTCGCAGATGTTGGTTTTATAAATTTCTTGCACGTGTTTTGTTATTTCAGGGTTCCTCGGTAATTATGTTAATGCTACACTCAAACGATGTAAAAGAAATAATAATATTTTTTGATAACGTACAAAGTGCAGGTTGCACTACTCTTGAACCCCTTATTTTGTGTACGAGTATTTTCCTGAATGCAACACGCGAAATAATTACAATATTAGACAATATCTAGACCAGGCTCCAATAAATAGTAGATATATATACCTACTTAGCCCTATTTTTTACAACTTTGCAGCTTTGCTATGATTTCGTGATCTCATGGTAAGCCCCAGCATCTCTAATAAGTGTACAGACAGTTAGGCACGGGTGAAGTAGCCATAGCAGCAATTTTAAGTTTTTTTTTACTTCATCTATTTCTATAAATCCTTACCGTAACATCAACGGGATTGTAATAAAATTGTAATAAAATAAGTATGTATACACGTGCACGTGTGCCTTTAATGTGACTAATGATAGACAAAACAATCGATATATCAGTCAAAATGCCCTATTTTTTTGTTTAATCTAATGGCAAATACGATAGTAATACATAGACGGAACCCAAACACACAAACAATCTCACACACAGTTTTTTTTCTAAACTCAAGTGTGCGGTCTCCAAATCTATGAAATCGTCCTAAAGTATAAAAATGGTCTTACTTAATTATAAATGGATAGAAAACAATGATGACCGCGAAACATTGTTTACGATTATTAGTTCATTTGCTAAATTGAGTTTTAAAATGTCGTAATTTTAAAATGGCCTACCATGAATTTTGAAGTTGTGTATTAACTTTACCATTGATCATTAGCGAAATAATTACGGGGAACTATCATTTAAGTTTACACTAATTTATTAAAAGGGGACCGGATTTTTGTTATAATACCACTAGCACTTCACTCGCGACTTCTCCCGTGTGCATTTCGTACTTTAGTATCCGATCCCCTTTGGGGTAAAGGGGATCTTTTGTTGAAATGAACGCATTGTAATGGCTACCTATGGAACGCAACAAATATATAGTTCCCTGTTCGTCCGCGTCTCAAGTGGCGCTAGTGCAAAATTAATAAAAAGGAAAAATGTATCTGTCATGGCTTCCTTGTCCGTACTTCTATTAAATCAGTTATCATATAACCAATTAACCAGCGTTTAATTTCCTAAAACCAGATATCCACATCCACAAGCATCAACTTTTCCAACAGGTTATGGGCCCAGACATGCACATGACCTAAGGATTGTGGTGGATTCTCTGTTTTTTGGGAAACGCTAAGGTGCTGCGGTCAAGTAGCTAGCAACCCGTCGGAGGCCGGTAAAGGTCGAACGGCGTGGGAATACCGGTAAAGGTAATAAAGCATTGCGGTCAAGCAATTATACGATGGATTTCGTCGGAAATATGGTAAATGGACTTGGCGGCCAACAGCAATTAGAAGGTATTGAAAATTGGACCACATGGTCATACAAAGTCAAGGTCATCCTAAGGGCGGCAGACCTCCTAGGCGTCGTAGAAGGAACATCCCCGATCCCTGCGGTAGAAAAACAGGAAGAGCACGAAAAATGGATGGTGAAAGATGCGAAAGCGCAAGGAATGCTGGTTACACGCATATCGGAGAAGGTAATACCTCAAATAGTTAGCTGCAAGACAGCAAAAGAAATATGGGATAAATTACATACAATATACGAACAACGTGGCGAGTTGTCGGTGCACATACTCCAACAGAAATTCTTTTCAATGAAATTTGAAGATAAAGAAACAATATCTCAGTTCTTAGGACGGTTTGAAAGTCTCCTGTGTAAGCTAAAAAATGTCAATGCTGAAGTGAGTCAAACCATGGCTATTACAAAGATAACTTCAGCACTCCCATCAAAATTTCAACACTTTGTGTCTGCGTGGGAATCAGTGACAGCAGAAAAGCGAACTATGGATGAACTAACAGCAAGATTACTAATTGAAGAACAGCGTGCCACTTCTAAGCATGAAGAAGAAGTGTCAACAGCATTTGCATCCAGGTCAGCAAGAAAATGTTTTCAGTGTGGTAAAATAGGGCATGTGAAAAAGGACTGCAAATCAAAACAAACAGGTATTTACTGTAATCATTGTAAGAAACATAATCACAAAAGTGTAGATTGTTGGTTTAATAAAAATGGTAACAATAATAAAAATAAGAAAGATTATAACAAAAAGGATAATGTAAACAAAAGTCAAAGCAATGCATTTTCTGTGTCCGTGCTGTCATCAGTATTATATAGTCAATTAGAAAGTAATCATTACTGGATAATGGATAGTGGAGCATCAGAGCACATGTGTCATGATGTCAGCTTATTTAAAAATTACAAGAAGTTAGAATGTCCTAGGCCTATTATTATTGGTGATGGAAAAGTCATACAAGCCATAGGTATAGGTGTTATTTCCTTGGAAGCAAATAACGGTAAAGAATGGATATGTACAACATTAAATAGTGTTTTACATGTTCCTGATATTAAGATGAATTTATTTTCAGCCAGTTCAGCAGCAGACAAAGGTTATAGAATGGTATTAAATAATAAGAGCTGTTACTTCACTAAAAATGGTGATAAAAATATTTGTGCATTTGCATATCGTATAAATAACTTGTTTATTATGAAGTTTAGGTTTAATAAAGTTGGAAATGCTTGTGTTGGTAAATCAAGTGATAGTCTGTCTAAATGGCATGAAAAAATGTGCCATCAGGATATAGAACAGGTAAAAACTATGTTATCTAAAAGTAACATTGATTTCAGTAAACAAGAGGAGTCAACATGTGAGCCATGTCTTCTTGGTAAGTTTCATAAAAAACCATTTCCTTCAAGTATAAATAGAGCAGAAAGACCTGGTCAATGTTTACATATAGATTTATGTGGACCTATGGAAATAACATCATTAGGTGGTGCCAGGTACTATTTATTAATAAAGGATGATTACACAAAATATAGAACAGTTTATTTTCTGGAAAATAAGGGTGAAACAGTTAGTAAAATGAAAAGTTTTTTGAATTTTGTTATTAAGAATTTAGAATATAAAGTTGAAAGTATAAGATCAGACTGTGGTTCTGAATTTATGAACAAAGAGATGAAGTCACTGTTGGATCACTTAGGTATTGTTCATCAAACTAGTGTTCCCTATACTCCCCAACAAAATGGTTGCATAGAACGTGAAATGCGTACAGTAACTGAAGCGGCTAGAACAATATTATTGTCAAGTGGTTTGAACAAGACTTTGTGGGCTGAAGCTGTCAATACAGCTGTGTTTGTTATTAACAGAACCGGTAAAAGTAGAATTAAAAATATTAATCCATATGAGCTCTGGTATAAAAAGGGAATATATGATATTAACAAATTAAAGCTATTCGGATCTAAAGTAGGTGTACATGTTCCAGATCAAAGTCGTAAAAAATGGGATAGTAAAGCTGAGATAGGTTATTTTGTAGGCTATAGTGAAACAACAAAAGGTTTTAGAATTTATTTTCCTCAGAAGAATGATGTTTTGATAAAAAGAGATGTAACATTCTTGAAAGGTAGTTCTAGTAATCAGAATACAGATAATTCTCATCAGGATATCAGTCATACAATACCATTTATGGTCATAGACTCTGAAGAAAAAGTAATAGATAATGGAGAACAAAAACAAGATGAATTAAGGGAAGAATATCACAGTTTTTATGAAGAAGATGGTGAAGAATTAGCACAGTCACCAAAACTTGTTGAAGAAGAAAGTGAAGAAGAGTTGGAAAGAGAATACAGTGAGGTAGAAAATGAAGCTGAAGAAAGTCCTCAAGAATTAACACAGTCAAGAAGAGGTAGAGAAATAAAGAAACCATTGTGGCTAGCTGATTATGATACAAACCTTTTATCCATTGGAACAGAACCAGCTACTCTAGAAGAAGCATTGAATTCTGAAGAGAAAGAAGAGTGGAAGAATGCAATGAGAGCTGAGCTAAATACTTTGAAAGAAAATAACACATGGACAAAAGTAAACAATGTTCCTGAAGGAAATAAAATAATTTCTAGTAAGTGGGTTTTCAAGGTTAAAGAAGTAGGGAGTGAAAAAGTATACAAAGCTAGATTAGTAGCTAGAGGTTTTGAACAGTCAGATTGTGATTTAGAAGTGTATTCTCCAGTGGCAAAATTGCCAACATTTAGAGTTTTTATGTTGATAGCAAATAAGTTGCAACTTCCTGTACATCAAATGGATGTTGTAGGTGCTTTTTTACATGGTGACATAGAGGAAATTGTGTACTTAAAACTACCAAGTGGTGAAACCTGTAAATTGAATAAGTCGTTATACGGTTTAAAGAAATCTCCAAAGTATTGGAATCAAAAGTTTGACGAGTTCATGACTAAAGAAAATTTCAGTAAATCCAAAAATGACCATTGCTTATATTTCAGGAAAGTAGATGGATATAAACTGTATGTTTTATTATTTGTTGATGATATACTTCTGTTTTGCTCTGAAAATAAGGTTTTAGAAGATTTTAAAAGAGAGTTATGCAGTAACTTTAAAATGAAAGACTTAGGTTTGGCAAAAAATTATCTAGGTATTGATATTGAGCAAAAGAAAGGTGTAACAGTTATTAGTCAGAAGTCATATTTAGCTAGAGTTTTGGAATGTTATGATATGTCAAATTGCAAACCAGTTTCTACTCCTATGGATCAAAACTTTAAGTTTGAAATGTTGAAAAAAGAGAAATCAGAATGTCCTGAAATAGAGAAAAAGTGTAGACAACTTATAGGCAGTCTAATGTATGCAGTTTGTGGTACAAGACCAGACTTATGTGTATCAGTTTGTTTTCTCAGTAGATATCAACACTGTGCTAGTGTTATGTTGTACAAGGCATTAAAACATATTTTAAGATATATAAAAGGTACCTTAAATTATTCCTTGGTGTACAGCAGCACGGGCACAGAATTGCAGGGTTTTGTTGATGCAGATTGGGCCGGTGACACCCAAGATAGGAAATCAACAACCGGTTATCTATTTAAAATGTTTGATTGTACTGTAATATGGTGTTGTAAGAAACAACTAAGTGTGTCATTGTCCTCCACGGAGTCTGAATACATTGCATTAAGTATGGCTATTCAAGAAGCATGTTGGTTGAAACAATTGCTATGCGATTTTGATGTAGTCAATAATGAAGTGACACTCTATGAAGATAATCAGTCAGTAATTAAATTAGTTTACAACAATGAAAATAATAAAAGATTAAAGCATTTGGATATCAGGTATCATTTCATTATGGACAAAATAAAAGAAAAGTGTATTTCAGTAGAGTACATCAAAACAGATAATAATCTAGCTGATTTATTGACTAAGCCCTTAGGCAAATCTTTATTTGAAAAGTTTGTTAATAGTATTTTAGAATCTTAGTTATTATTGTAACGGTTGGTTATGCATTGGTTATTGCTATACCTAATAGTAAATGAATGAAAGTAATTATGAAGGTTAGTATTTCAAGATATATGATGCATCACTAAGCGAGAAGTTAAAAATTAGTTTCTGTAGATCTAAGATTTAAAAGGGAGTTACAATTTTTTGTTAAGGGGAAGTCTCAAGGTAGAATTTAATAAAATTGTTACAGTTTCAGTTAATTGAGGTAAAAGTAAAGTAGGTACAAATAAAACAAAAGTAAATTAAAATTAAGTAGGTATGTATTGGTAACAGGAAAATATTTGTTGAGGGGGGGTGTTGAAATGAACGCATTGTAATGGCTACCTATGGAACGCAACAAATATATAGTTCCCTGTTCGTCCGCGTCTCAAGTGGCGCTAGTGCAAAATTAATAAAAAGGAAAAATGTATCTGTCATGGCTTCCTTGTCCGTACTTCTATTAAATCAGTTATCATATAACCAATTAACCAGCGTTTAATTTCCTAAAACCAGATATCCACATCCACAAGCATCAACTTTTCCAACATCTTTTACTTTTAAAAATAATTTTTATACACAAAATTAATAATGTGGCTTTGTAATGGTATAGAATTTGAGATGACCCTCTCGGACCCTCCCCTCTCCCTTCTTGGGTACACATATGTGCATATATAATATCCGTGCCTATATTTCATCATCCTCTTCACCTGCCCAGCCTTCAGTTGAATACAAATGTTTTTGCCTAACTCTAGTTATAGCCTAGTTCGGTGTGATAGGTACCTGCTCTGTGTTAGTACCTGATACTTTCTTATCAAATATAATGCATAAATTCACTTTGAAAACATTCTGGAATGTTGTTTTAAAAGTAAGGAAAGATAAAGTTCTGGGAAAATGGCGCAACTGAAAACATCTATATCTATTTATTAATTCAATAGTCGACGTCGCACTGACTTGCTTACTTATTGCTTTATTTTTAGTTAGGTACTGAAATTGCATTGGAAAAAATTCCAGCTAGCTAATTTAATTTATCGTGGTAACCTAAACATAGAAATACATAGGTACTAACATTTAAGAAAAAATATCAATTTTACATAAAACTTAGTCTTTAATCAGAGACATCTTAAAGCTTAACTATGAACTAGTTGTCCATTGTTCTTATAAATGACGATAGGTGGCGCTACTTCACTCTTGATCGCCTTTTGCATTATGGTTCAAAGCGCATCTAACAGATGGCGTTATGCTGTTCTTTTATTTCTTAAATGGTTTTGTTTAACTTCATTAAACATGTCAATATACACTTCATTAAAGTTCTGCTGTCTCTTGCAATTGAATTCGCTTGTTGTGACGCAAACTAGTCGTATTCCGTCATATTTGCCGCTGTTATATTCAACCCCTAGTTTCTTCAATTCTTTTAGCAAATCATTGAGACATGCGCACTGCCATGGGTTGGGGTCCATCAACAATTTTTTTAACTTGCCTCCAGAGTTTCTCAATTCGAGACAAAAGTTATCAGGCAAATACGTGATTCTGTTACTAGATAGATTTAAATTCTTCAGAGGGCTTCCTCTAAAAGCATTTACTCGTACATCTTCAATTTGATTTCCGTAAAGGTCGATTGATATCAATTTTGGCATATTAGAAAACAGATTATCTGGTATGATTTTGATCTTGTTGTGCTTCAAGTCAACCTTTACAAGATTTCTTAACGGCGACAGAATATTATCATTAATGCTCTCTATAACATTAGCGGTTAAATCCAGAAATTCTAAACTATCAAGATTAACAAAAGTTGCAGGATTATCAAGCGTTGATATTTGATTTGTTGACAATGTCAAGCTCTTCATAGTTCCCAAATTAGGTTGAGTTACAAATGCTGGAACTTCGCTTAAGAAACATCTGTCGAGATTTAATATTTCTAACGATTGAAATGCGTGTAATAAATTGTTTGGAGCATCTTCCATATTGTTTCTAGAAAAATCCATAAATGTAATGTGAGGACTCTGGTCAAATATATAAGGACTAAAATCTCTTCCTACAAGAGCGTTGCTTGATAAGTCTACATAATTTAATTTGGGCAATGTATCGAGAATTCCCAGTTCCAGATTAGTTAAACTGTTCCCTCTTAAATCTAGCAGCTCTAGCTTAGTGATCTGGTCAAATAGTCCCAAAGGGAATTCTGTAAGTTGATTGTATGATAGATTTAGGTGAATAAGTTTCTTGGGTTCATCTATAACACCAAGTTGCAGACGTTGTATCTTGTTTGAAGACAAATCAAGGTACGTTAATGAATTGAGATCATTGAATGACTCGAAATCGATGTCAGATATCCTGCATGCTCTCAGTGTTATTTCCGTAGTTTTGTTATTATCTGACACTAGTCCTCTTACAAGTTTATAATCGGATTTGGCTGCAGTGCAGACGACGATTTTCTGGCTTTGAGTCTTATATTTTGGCTTCGCTTCAATGATTACCAGTATTGTTAGCAGAACAGCTAGAGTATTTCTTAATGCAGTCATATCTGGAATCACAGAAAATAACACTATTTAATAACATGTCATTGTGCTTTGTAACAAAGTAAAATACCTATTTTCATGATTTTTTGTTAACTTAAGACTCTGTTAGTTATGTAAATATCGTTCCATACTATTCCTAAAAAAAAAATATTGTTATCAATAATTATGTGCTGTACGAGATATATGAAAGTAACAACAGTTTAACGCCATCTTACAGACTAGATAAAAACAGTAACTATAGATAAATCTGGCCGCCAGTGATAAAAAAACAGCCTAAGCTACTAAAAAACTAGCTCCTTCGCGTTCTTTTGGAACTACATATTTGCTACGCCAGGCCAGCTAAAAGTCAAAGTGTTACCACCACTCTTTACAGAGTGCGGTCAACTATACCAATAACAAAACAAAAACTTGCACACTGTTTTCCTCATTTATGTTATTAATTCCTAACAACTAGGTATTTAACAATAATAATGATTTGACCTATACTTAAAACATTCTTATTTACCTCTCGAATTCCCTGAATCTCTAGCTCCACCACACCAATAATGTCACAAATCTTAGGATCACTTGTTGTCACACAAAGGTTATCAACACATTGTACACAATCAACATACGTCTCAAACAGATGGTCAAAATATTTCACTAACGAGATGATAATAAGTTTAGGAACGATTCGCGTGCAGCAAAGCCGGTCTTTGAGAGTAAAATGAAGTTAGTGCCATGTACAAGCTCGCGGTATTTTTTGTGGTTTCGGGTTTTCCCTGTTTCATTCATTCATTTAGTAGGAATTTATGATAGCCTGTGGATCGTAATTCATTCGTTTTGTTAATAACTTCATGAAGCACTAATTACAAATTAAAATTTTGACATACTAAATAGGGAGGTTCGAAATTCCCTCAATCCTGACACGTGTGACGTAACTGGGACTTATTTGGGAGATTAAAAACAGACGAATATCAAGTGAAAGCAATATAATTACAAGATGTTATTAGGTAATTGTCGGGCTTATCTTTGGTCGAAGAATCAGCATAGCCATTTCTACATGGCAATGCTTTCGGCACGTTCAGGGATTTAGTTCCTCATCTAGATTGCAAGACAATATTAGACACATATTTTTTCCTTTTTCAAATTGACCAAAAACTGCTTAGATTAAGCGCATTAAAGTTGAGAGGAGGGGGCTTGTAACGTCATTATTAATATGGCGATGAAAATTAACGTGTAGTATAAACTGTACTGGCTAGTGACGTATTGCGACATTTTGACTCGAGGTATCGCCCTTATTTTTTGATTACCTACGTGGAAAATGAAAAAATATTTGTCGAATTATTTCTTGTAACCTAGACGAGGGAGGATCAAATAGCCCATTGTATTAAACATTTCACCCTTCATATTATGTAAATTGATTTTGTAAATATCTATGCAACTATTTTGGTTCAGAAACTTCGATCAATAGATGCACAATGTTTTACTCACTTATAAAGATTAATAAATATTTGTTATATTAACGTGACAATTTGTATTTATTTACCTGTTTCTAAATATGTTTACCGAGTTCGTCATTTTCGACCGACTAAGTACTGTTTATGATCCCATTGAAGCTGCAAAAAATTATGCATCACGGTTCCAATTCATTTAGAGAAACTGGTCCTCCATTAGACGTTACGTTACTAACTACGTTACTACGTTAGATTACTACGTTAGATTCTTTACCTGCAACCTGTGTTGTACCTAAAGGTTGGGTTGATAATCTCAGGAAGACCCCTGCAAGTTTATTTAGCCAAACTACGATGATGAAATGTAGAATGTTTATACCTTAGATTGTAAGGTGATGCCTCCATAGTAAGTTTCTCAATGTTAATGCATATCAAAGAATCAAGCGAAAGGGCTCCTTTAGGGATAAGAAAATGGATGCAAATTAAAATATTTATCTTACTATGCATGGAAGGTTTATATTTGATATATATGAGGGTGCAAGAAACAGTTTTTTTTTTTAATTATGACAAACACGAAGAACTTCTAATATAATAGCTCGAATTGAATTGCTCATAGTCTTGAACCTTTCTGTTTCGATGTTTGAACATAGTTCATCATTCAGTCGCTAGATGGCGTTTTTTACATCTCTTTTAACAAATTAATCATTGTTTAACCACATCTTAGTGCGTAAATTCCAATCCCACTCACGCCTACTCATCTAAAACTCATTAACACTATTATATTACCTTGACCTATAAAATCTATTGCTTCTAACTTTACACTGTTATCTTGTAATACTGTGCGGCCAATCTTATATACGTACCTATAAGAGTAACTGGCTATGTTTCAAGTAATTAGGATCTAGTACCTACCTGTGGGCTTTCTGCCAAGAAACCTTAAGAAAATTACTTAGAAATCATTAATTATGTACAATTTATTAAGCTCCTACTTAGTGGTTTATACGCAGTAGGTTCTTGAAATTCTTTAATTCTTATACCTTAATGCTTGTAACTACGGGTTGAAGATTCCAGACTAACCATAAGTCCAGGGTTCCTCACGATGTTTTTCTTCACAGATGTCAGAAATGTTTAAGAAAGCTGTTCAAAAGTCATTATCAAAATAAAACAGTAATATAGATCTATGATATATTTATTTATGACTAATGGTATTTATGTTAATTGTTAAAGGTACACACATACATAACCATATTACTCATCCTTAATTACATCACTGTTTGCATTGTCATCTTCGAGTCGCTCAGAAGCGGGCCCTACTGCTGTATTATCAACGGTATCACACTTTTCATTTAAATCAGAATCTTGTACTTCATCAAAAGTATTAAAATCTATTGAAGTATCTTTTAAACTGGCACTGCTGTTGCTTTCTTCAACATTTTTACTGACATTTCTTGAAATATCCAATTCACTTTTCAACCGCTGTATTGCTTGAACAACTTCATTCTGAAAATTCATATTAAGTTTATACAACTGCTCTGAATGCTCTTTCTCCCTTCTAATTTCATTCTTCATGTGTGTGTCTTTGTATTTCTCGAACTCCGTCATTATTCTCACTTTAGACTCGTACGTGTGTTGTACCATCGAGACGAGAGCAAATAGTTTTTCAATCACTTTATCTTTCACCGCTTTTGATATGTTTGCGTCTGATTCTAAGTCGGTTTTTGCATCTAAAGCCAGATCGTTAGCTGATGAAGGAAACCCGAGTAAGGATTTGGAGCCGTTTGATCCATTGGACTTCGGTGGAGTCGGACTTTCAACTTTTGGAGCGGGAATATTAGTAGTGCTCTTCGTATTTCCTTTCTTTGTTGTAAAAGCCCCATGAGACACCACCTCAGTAAACACACCAGAACTTGGTTTATTCGACTGGTACTCCGCCGCCTTTTTATTCACCTTCTGAATCAACTCACTTTGCTTCTCCTTCTGTTTTTCGAAAGTACTCTTCTCTATTACTTCTTCGTGAACAATTTTGATATCCTCAGGAGCGTCCTTGCCTTTCTGGAAGGGACTTCCAGTTCTCTTGGTGAAACTCGTCACTGTCAGCTTAGACATGTCTAGGTATGTCTATATATGGTACGTTTTTAAATATGGCGATGAAAATCCGTATCACTGAACTGGATATTTTCACTGACGCTTGTGTCCACTGTGATGACGATCATGGCACTAAGCGAGCGGTCATATGAAATGTTGAACGGTTGGCCTCACCGCACCAAGTGTGGGTTTCGCTCCTTACTTTTGGTTTGTCAGCGCTTCCTAGGCGTGGCAATGAATTTATTATAAGCAGTATTGATTGGCCAGCGTGGGTCTTAATGCAGTTTGCATTGTAATGTTGACATTACTACGTTTTAGCAAACTTTTGAGATAAAGTTAACGGTGGTTATGTTTTAATTGCTTAGTGGATATGAATTTTCGACATTCCTTTTTAATTGTTAACGGTTAATATATTTTAAGTAGGTAGGTATTATTGATGACTCTGAAATCTAAATTATCTGGACATCACCTGCATGCGTAGCATGAACACATTGAACACCGAAGAAACGGCCTTTGTCTACAGACGAATCGGCGAAGTGACAGATTATATAGACAGGAACCTCAATCTGTCAAATTTCTTTCAATAAACCTGCCTGCGTAGCATGAACACTTAATTTCTTTTCTTCCGAGACACGACAAAGACCGTTTCTTCGGTGATCATGCTACGCGTGCTGACCGATATGACGATATAATTATGATGGATGATATGATCTGTACCTGTATTTTCGAAACTAATACTTGAATGTCTTCTACATACATATTCAGACTAGTAGTTCACACACGAAAAAAAACAGAAGTGGGCACTTAGTTTCTCGGTGACGTAACAATATGTGTATGCTGTTTTAACATAAGGATGGAGACCATCCTGCAGTGAACGCATCGATACTTAGCACATAATAAGTAGGAGTAGGTACTACTAGACGGTACCTACCGTCGGCTAAAGTTCCGACCCAAACTTGACAAGAAAATGGAGCAACCCAAATCCTATAAGTAAATGAAAAAATATCAGTCCTTTAGGTTTCCGCTCTAAAGTTTCTGCCCCATGGAAAAAAAGCGTTAGTTTATATACATATGTATGTGTGTACGAAATGATTGACTATGTGAAAAAGTCATAGTCATAGTAGTAGTCATAGCATTTTATTGATAAGGGATTCTTACAAGTCATATACAGATTCAATATTTTGCTGACAAATAATTATCAAAAAAACATTAAAATTACATTACATCACTATACAAATGTCAAATAGTAAAAATGTCAAACCAATAAAAGAAACAATACGAATACGGGTCGCAGACAAAACACACAATAAATATTAAAATTCCAAATTAATATGTCATAGTTTACATAATAAAATAATACTTACTTTATGTAAGTAGTTAGGTAAAACAAAAATATTTAAAATGAATTAAACAACAGCAGCAAAAAGTAAAAGGCATAACTTAGGTATTGATAGCAGTAAATAAGAATTTGGCCAGTAAAAATGTGTGTGAGGTAGTGACAATAAGATTATGCGTTCGTAACCAAATAGCTAAATGGAAACATATCATCATAACCTCACGCCTGCAATGCCTGAAGGGTTAAGTAGTAGTAATACACCCACATTTAGCCTGTTATGTTTTAGTCCTATGTAAAAGGGACGAAACCTATTGCCATCGATCGGGCTCAAATCCCAATCCCCCAAGCTAAATTACGTTGGACCCACACTAAGAATTCCTCCGGTAACGTGGGTGCGTTCACAAACATTTAAACTCATATAAACAAACAACCAGACCACGAACACGTAAGTAGGCCATACAAATATTTGCTGGAATCGAATCCGCAACACGCAGTACAGCAGCCAACTGTGTGCCAAGCCAACCGTGCAGTAATCTCTAGTTTTCAAACCCACACTAAATAAAAACTAAAAGAAGCAAGAGGATGTCTTAATTATTTTATGTCATGACCGGTACTCTTGTAAATGTCAATAGTGTGATTGGATTGAACCAAGTAAACTGAATTATTTTAATTAAATTAAACGTATAGTATAGGATCCCGCTATAGAACGACCTTCATCGAGCTGGTTAATGGATGAAACCTATTTTATATTAAATTAAATATGTAAATAAATATATTACATATGGGTTGTCTAAAAAATTCCTGGGTGGGAATTGAACCCACGGCCTCCGTCATAGCAGTCAGAATCACTAACTACTAGACCAACGGGCCAGTCAAATATTAGAACAGAAAGTAGTCGCGTAGCTAGGAAACTCTGACTATAAATCAAAAGTATGCTTAAGAATGATGTTAACTGATAAGCAAAATAAATATCGTTACAGCTCAAATCTTTCATAGAAACACAAATGTTTGTCTTGGGTGGGATACGAACCCACAACCTGCGGCATAGCGGTCAGGGCCATACTAACCTCTTGACCAACAGGCCAGTTAAAGTAGTACTTTAAGTATAAAATATGTTATATCAATAAAGTTAAATTACTATCTCCTACAACTTCTGCTTCAAATACTACTACCTACTCTAGTATTGTATGTAACATAGAGACACGCAGCGCAGTAGTTCAGTTTAAAATAATGTATTTTTTATCTTTCAAAATCAATGCACTTCAGTAAGGTAGTTAGGTTAGGTGGTTAGGTTAGCTATAGGATAGGTAAGGTAAGTTAGGTTAGGTTATATGTATATACAGATATGTTGTCATTCTAATTCTATCTAATACAAAGGTTTAAGGAGCATTTTCGAGCTCGCTAAATAAAAGGTAGTCAATATTGTTTAGGCTTCATTTGTTGTTATCTTGTTAAAAGTATGTAAATCTTCAGTATATAAAATACACAGTGTTTGTTAACAAACTTCTCCGAAACTGCTTGACCGATTAGTATGAAATTTTGTAGGAAGGTATATTCAGTAGATCTGAGAGTAGGTCGTAACACGTAAACTATTTTTTTTTTAAAGTCGGAGTGAAGCAGAGGCGTGGATCACTGGTGGGCACTGTGGACAAGCCTGATGCCCACCAACCCTAATCAAAGTCGATAGGCCAATGTGTATATCTTATAGTTATAAAAATAAACGTTGTATATTACGCCGTAGATTTTCCATTTTGTCGTTGGAATAATAATATTAACTTGTGTTTGTGTGGTTGCCCCATAATGCTTAATTTACTACGGTCTCAAATTATTGTCTACTGTGGGCAAAGCAATGATCCGCGCCTGGATTGAGCGTGTAGTATTGCAACCCTCGTGTATAAGTACCTTTGCCTACCTGCGGGGTGCCAACTGAAAACCAGCGCTGGGTGTCTGACGCCCAGCAAATGCTGAGATGGTTACCCTTTCGGCATGGGCACGCTCAGCGCAATTTGTGTACCTGCTATTAATTTATTACTTCTGTTTTCTTGGTTGCTGTGCGCTTGTTGTGTCTGTGCTGAATAAATATTTTTCTATTCTATTCTATTCTATTCCTAACCCCTTTGGAAATACAGGCGTGAGGTTATGTTACTAATATATCAAAGGACATCAAAACGCACACTATATAAAGCTATTTGCACATTTGCACATGATCGCCAGGTGTGACGTTATCTTTCGTCATTCGCAATGCATCGCCCACATTAGATGTTATCACATTCGTGTGAGGAATATAGAAGTAACGAGTTTCAAGACTATATAAGTATAGTCTATAGGAATGTGTGATGGGAATGATCTACGAAGTGAGCTTGCCTTAATAAAGATCGCTATAGCGACATCTAGCTCGCCATATAATGAACTAAACTCACTTAGCCTACATCGCGATGTTAAAGTTGTCCGCGCGATTGATAAATTAGGAGTATTCCCGTCTGAGCACCTATTTATTGAGCACCTATGCATTAACCTATGGGAAATGGGAATACCTTTGGTGCTAAATGCATAGGTGCTCAAAAAATAGGTGCTCAAACGGGAATACTCCATAAATTACACCATGATCCTGGAACATTGAGGAGAAGGAGCATTAAAATTTCTCGTCGGTTTTTCCTAATTTCCAAAATTTTCCTGATGTTTTTTTTACTTTAAGTTATTTAAAATCATGATTACTATCTAACGCAATGGGTTTTTTTTTAAAAATAAGGAAATTATTTACTTGTAAAGAAATATTCTTATTGGGATAGGTAGAAATGATGAGATGTTCATGTTTTTTTAACAAGAAAAAATTACCTACTTAAAAATTTGGACAAAACCACTGAATTTATTAACGCTACCTGTACCTCAGTTTCATGTACAGGACTTATGATATCCGGATGTGCGGCAATGTCTCTTTCACCTTGAATACAAAAATTCATCAACAACCATAGAGCACAACCAGACACAGAACTCGTCTGTTCGGAATATACTCCCTTTTCAATGGGGGATGACGTATTTTCATCTTGTGCCTCATACCTCTAAATCACAAATACTAACATGAGAAAAGTTGTTAAACATCATCATCTGCCTAGCCTTTTCCCAACTATATTGGAGTGGGCTTCCAGTTTAACTGAATGCAGCTTAATACCAGTGTTTTACATGGAGCGACTGCCTGTCAGACCTCCACAACCCAGTAACTGGGTAACAAGATACGCCTTGCTTAATCTGGTTGACAGATTTACGAGCTCCTGACTATCTTTATCGACTGTCAAAGATCTACAAATGACAGCCGGGTCCAATGTGCAACGGCTTCACGTGCTTTCCGAGGCACGGACGAGCGTAGCTTAACCTTCGACTGGCCCGTGAGGTATTTAGGCCACAAGCTCCTCAAAAAAATGAAATGAAATATTCCACAACTTTACACACAACGCCATTTAGTCCCAAGTTAAGCTTGAAAGCTTGTGTTATGGGTACCAAACAGCTGATAAACATACTTATATATTTCTAAATACATACACATTATAGATAAATAACACCTAGACACAGAACAAATGATCGTGCTCTTCATCACACAAACATTTGTCCTGGGTGGGAATCGAACCCACGACCTCCGGCATAGCAGTCAGGGTCACTAACTACTAGACCAACAGGCCAGTCGAAGTAGAAGTTGTCTAACATATTAAGTTTAATTTGAATCTTGAAAGTAAAGATCGTTGGTAATGTTCTATGTAAACCCTTTACTTTCCCAGATGATTATCGATAAGAGTGCGCCGATACAGAAATGAACCCTGGATTATTTTTTGCTAGACCTGCTACTTTGAGCTTTTGCAAAGTTTCAGTCGTATTTAGTAGTTAGTCCTTTCAAAGTAGTGAAAATTCTATAAAGGGCTAAACCAAAATCTAGATTTTTCATCGGGACTATTTTTGGTATCTATCTACTCACTTCTCTAGTCCTTCAAAGTGAAGCACAAGCGGCAATAGCTCAATGGCTTAGACATCAGGCTCACGATCGAGAGGTCGTGACTTTGAACCCCGCACCCATTCCACTATTGCCGTGAACCTACTCAAACACAAGCATAATAAAATATGTAGCTTAGTTGACGGGGTTAACAAGACTAGACCGCAAATAGATAGGTATCCTTTTTAAAATTGTAAGGATATACACCAATAATTTTAATTAGTACAAATACTTAAAGGCTTATTCTAGACAGTCGTCTCATTATATTTGTAAAGTATAAATAAATAATATTCATAAACAGCAAAATTGTTAGCGTTTGTTTATATCCCAAAAAGTCACCAAATTTATGGAAATATTGTACAGGCTATTCATGACATAGTAGTATTCATAATTTTCATATCTCACTCACTTTCGCGTGATCTCGCTCAAGCATGCCCCGCCTCCAACAGCTGTTTTCATTATTTAAGTTTAACAAAATAGTGTCATATTTAAAAAACGAATTTCGTTTTTTTTACTTTTGATTACGCAAATATGATCAGTAACAGGTACGGATACAGCCAAATTTATTCTTGTACTAATTAAAAAATAGGGGTGTATAGATTTAACCTTACACTTTCTTCAATCAACCTTGTAACATCTTCTTCATCAAACATAGTAGTTATTGTCGCATCAGCAGTCGTCCTTATGATGTCATCACTTGAAGTAACAACCTCCTATTAAAACCATAGCCTTTTATTCCGATCGCAATCGATATGTACATACCTTCACAACTTTGAAAATTCGTAACTCATTAATGTAATTAATAGTTTGCCGGTATATCACTTTCACCATGGCGGAACTATGGGACACATATGGCAACCCTATTAGTATTCAGTGTTGCCACACCACGGCGGATCAATAATAATTGGATATCACCCGTTAGCTTACGTATCGAAGTATTTGTGTCAGTTATTGGGTTAGATTTTTAAATTGTTGGTTTAATGGATGTTTTTTTTTTAATAAATGAAGATCTAGGCCAATAGAAAACAAATCACTGACTTTTTTGGTGATGTTCTTCAAAAAGATCAGTAAGTTTCTACAAGCGACCGAATGTGCGTGTCTAATCATATGATGCAACTGTAGCAGGTTCAGTAGATTCTACCGAAGGGAAAAATAAGGCGTGAGATTATGCCGATTTTGGCTACGGTGATTATTCCTGTATTCTTACCAATTTATAGGTTACGGGCGTGTGCTCTGATGTGGCATAAATAACCAATTTAGCTGCAAAAGTACGGGCGCAGTGTGAACACTTTAAAATGGATTAATTTGAATTTGAATGTCGGAGGGTTGTTTGCTCTTGAGGTGAACTCGCCTGGTGTCAAGATCTCTTTTCCGCTGGTCTTCAAAGTTATAAATGCATAAACGACTGCAGAAACGAAACATAATAAATACTGAAATCATCCCTAGATTTTTTTTTATACTGCCTAACTGCCTCGTTACAAGCAAGAGATCCGGGTTCGATACCCCAAAGCGCTATTGAGTTTTCAATCTGAAATTTTAGAGTCTGAAGTTGTGCTTGATTTATAGTAATAGGCTCGCCCCTTATTGCATGGAACATGTTTAAACATAACTGTCAAAATGTGGATGTACAGAAGCCAGCACATCAAGTTACCCCAATGTGTAAAATTTTCCCAATTGAATATGAACCTTATTATGTTTAACATAAAGTTGAAAAACGATCAAAGAAATTTGACACATTGGGGTAACTTGATATGCTGGCGTCTGTACTATAGAAACACTTCTGCCTAACCCATTGGGGACTACAGGACCTACAGGTGTGATGACGTTAAAATGATGCTATTTTTTTTATGAAACGCTGCTTCGTTGGGTTCTAACTACCACCACCAACACACACGCCGCAAATAGGTAACAAAACGACACAACTTGGAAGAAAACACCGTTTTCCAAGAACTTTTCTCTAATTTTGTATGACTGTCAGATAACATTCTCATTCAGTCATGCCATCGCTCTTTACATGCATTCATTGGCCAATTATTAGGCTCATCGTCTGCCTAGCCTTTTCTCAACTGTGTTGGGTTCGGCTTCTAATATAAAGGATGCAGCTGAATTTTGATATGATGCCCACGGCCACTTTCTATCATCGCACCGCTCGCCGTCGACAGGGAGTTCATGCTCACACACTGGAGCCGAAATGGTCCCGTACAGTGCGGTTTCAGAGGAATTTCCTCCCGCGTACACTTGGATTGTGGAATGAGCTGGATGCCGAGGTTTTCTCAAAGGGCTACAGTATCCATACTTCTTCATAGTTCTTCAAAAGGGGAGTAAATAGGTTTTTAAAGGGTCGGCAACGCGCGTGTGGCGCCTCTGGTGTTGCAAGTGTCCATAGGCTACGGTAACCGCTTACCATCAGGAGGGCCGTAAGCTTGTTTGCCACCGTCGTGGTATAAAAAAAAAAAAAAAAAAACAGTGTTCTACATGGAGCGATTGCCTGTCTGTCTTCCACAACCCAGTAACTGGGTAACACAATACCCCTTGGTTAAACTGGCTGTCAGACTTTCGTGTTTCTGACTACCTGTCTGTCAAAGATCTGCAAATGACAGCCGGAACTTACGGCTTTATATGCATTCCGAGGTACGGAGGAGGCTTGATATGTAATAAATGGTCACCCTATCTACGGACCAACCTCGACAAGCGTAGCTTAACATTCGATCGACCTGTTATGCTATTATTATTTAGCTACAACCTCCTACAATCCGTTATGAGACTAGAGCTTCTTAAATTCTGAGCTACACGATTACTGACAAATGCATGCACTGACTAGACAAGTAGACAGGTCTACTCATATCTGAGTGCTTTTCTTTCATACGAAACCAGGTCAGACTGCATCAATTCGAATAATCCTCTTTTGATCATTCTGACCAAGATATTTTTGTTTCTTCTCAGAGTACAAAACAAAGAACCCATTTAGTACTTACTAATTTATTTTATTTTACGAGGTGTAAAAGTGTTTTGAAATGAGCTTATCATTTAAGTACTGAAAAATATTTTTTTTTAACCCACTTAATCGCTTGATTGTCAGATCTGTAAGGTTCCATCCTTAGTGAAAGCCATTCTGATTAGCGTAGGCTATTATAATATATGTTACAATAGAAAACACTGTTTTTGTAGCAGGATTTTCTTGCCCTGATTTGTACAAAGTTACTTAATAGGCCTGTTTAGAACAACAATAATAAATGCACTGAAATAAAATGTCTACCTGTCGCATCACATTAACTGCTAAAGCCACTAAAATTCACTTGAATCATTGTTTGCATCAGACAAATAAATCTCAGTACTAAATCCAAGCCAAAGCCAGACTCTATATAAAATATATAAAAGAAATTTAATTCGACAATATAACATCCTCACGGTAAAATGCCGTGAACCACATTTCAAAGAGCTTTTCACTTTTTATCCATTTTCACTTTCAATTTGTATTTGCCAACTTTATAAACCGGTGACTAGGAAGGCAGACTCAGAATTTAAAGAAACCAAGGTGAAACCAGGTCTACCTAGACAGTCATATGTTTTAGGTCATAAACCTCTCTGAAGTTCACGAACAAAACGATGATCCTTCGATCAACAATGTCATTATCTCCTAGACGTACAAGTTCAATGAAATCAACTTACGTACCATTACGTATGCAAAGAGGCGCGTGCGCGCATCTGCTCCTCCATATCAAACACCTCATTACTTGACCATCGCACCTCCTGCTCACACCTGCCCCACCGGCCATAAGACGAAAGGAAACAAATGAACTGGATCATGGCTCTCCGATTCAGGGTACGGTGTCACAAACAACAGAAAAGGCGCTTCATACAAACGAATAACCATTCTGAAATGTACGATAAGCGACTGACAATGTTAGAACTTAAGACGTTTTGTATTCCATATCTCCACGAGGATTCGTATCAGATAGCTTTCCCTTACACTTGGGTCCCCTCCGTGCCAGAAGGTCGCATGTGCACGTTCCACTCGTACGTCGAAAGACAATGCGTACCGGAACTGCATACTACGTGCTGAATTTGAAATAGCTGTATAAAAACAGCGGGGTCCTTGTCGAAACTATCACAAACAATCCAACCTTCAGTCAGTGAACACCACGAGGAGCTTAGCAAAATGGTGTCCAGTAAAGTAGTGTGCTTATTGGCTCTGGCCCTTTTCGGGAGTGCAGCTGCTCAGCCTGCAAAGGACGCCTTCTGGAAGGGAACACCTATGGATAGCATGGTGGAGGAGATGAGATCAGGTTGTGCCGAAGGATCAGACCCCACGGCCTGTATCAAGTACAAGGTCATGTCGTTATTGGACTCCATTTTCAAGAAGGACACCTTCCAGGTAACCGACTTTTCATTTTGTAAAAACAATTGGATTTCCACTTTCCAAATAATCGAAAGTTTACTAATTAATTGCTTTCTCCCCAGATCTCTGACGTCGTTGAAGTGACGAAGAATGGTGCTGCCAACGATGTCACAGCACGCTCCACTGGCGATTTCTTCGACAGCATTGAGAACTTCATCCAGTCCCACGATGTGACCTTCATGCTGCCTATCGCCGACACCAAGATCACTGTCAGTCCGAGGAACCTTGATAATGATGAGCTGTCCGTGAATGTTAAGTTTAACAAGGAGGGTGCCCGCTCCGTCGGTGAGGCTCGCAAAGCCAAGCTTAAGAAGATCATCGTTCCCATCCTGGTGTTCGTACTACTCAAGGCTATGACCCTCATCCCTCTGGCCATTGGTGTCCTCGGTCTGAAGGCCTGGAACGCTCTGCAGCTGTCTTTCTTCTCCTTCGTGGTTTCTGTAGCTCTGGCTATCTTCCAGCTTTGCAAAAAGGTTAGTTAAGCTTTTACTTTGTAATTAATCATGTGTCTCTCGTAAGCAACAAGAAAAAATCTTTAAAATAGCACTCACTTATTTTGAAAAGCACAGCACTTTCACAAATATATTTGCACCTTTGGCACAACTTTACAATCTATTGGCACCGTTTCAACTTCATTAGCACAATTAACTTTACATTTTAATACGACACTGAGTTTAATCAAATGAAGTGTTATTATTGTGTACTAACCCTCTTTCACAACTCTACTACCATAAGCCTAACATTGTAGTTTACCCAGATTGCGGCGGACAACTCACACCCCCAGATCTCTGCGCATGGTCCCTGGGACGCGGCTTACGCAGCCACCCGCCGTAGGAGAGACGCCGAGCCCCAAGAACAGGCCCAGGAACTCGCCTACAACGCTTACCACTAAGCTATCCGAACGCAAATCCAACCCAACGACCTGTATCCGAACTCCGTTTTTCCCGGCGTTTTATGACAGCTGGTTGACGGGCACAGATAACATAGACCAAATAAATGATTTCGTCGAGAAATCGAGACCGTGTAAATACTATGTAATGCAACTTATTTATTAAAAATATTGTGCTTGAGAGCGTGTGATTGTGATGTATGACTGATGTTATTTATTTATATTAATAATAAATCTGAAGAATTATAATATTATTTAATTTGGTTCCTTGTCCTCAACATACATTAAAGGTTTTAAATGTTAGAAATATAAGTGTTTCATTGAAAAGTCACTAGGTATTTAATTTACTGTCTAATTTATTTATCTAATATTACAATTAAACTGTCAAGATTGTTTGAGACAGAAGATCACTCAAATAAAGTTATTTTATTATATTTCTAGTTAAGTATTGCAAACATTGTACTATGATTATCAACTGTTTATTACCCATAACACAAGCTCTTAGCTTAGCTTGGGACTAGATAGCGTTGTGTGAAAAGTTGTGGAATATTTATTTATTTGTTTATTGAGAAAACTGCGACATTCCTAGTCAGTTGAAGTAACGAAAATGAAATACCCTTTACCATTTTCCGGGTAAATTTCACTAGTTTCTTGATCAGCAAACACCTACCTACCTACCTTTTTACATGGCATGTAAAAACATACAGGTTAACCTACTATTCACCATATTCTTATAAGTAACAAAATGTTTACACATTCGAAGAAATGTTTTCCAAAGAATAAAGTCATGAATTTTAACGATATGAAAAAATACAAAGGTCAATGAGATACAAGGAAAAGTACCTACTTTCGTCACAGATAATGAAATGAGTCCACATAAAAAAGAATCGTAAGGAATTTCAAACAATGTAGGTGAATAAAAGCAGGACATAATAAAATACTTTCTCTACAAGGGAGGAAAAATCGATACGAGGTGGCATTTGCAACACATTAAGTTTCCATTCAAGTAACAATCGCTTTCTACCGGCACTTCTGCTCATCTGGTATGATGGTCACGTAGAAGATACTATAAATGTCACGAGACACGTATTACTTTGATCGGATGATGGGATTTCAATCAGCTGACCGATCAACACGACAGCTGCAAGCCTGATAACGCTTTACCCGACCCGGGTATCGAAAATGTTACCTCAGGCTCAGCAGTAACACTTACGACCACTACAGCAACGATTAATGACATTTATTTCTGTAAATTGGTTACAAACACTTTTACACGTCAAACAAGTTTTTTTTTAAGCTACTGAAAGAAACTCAGAGATTACAGTCTCATATAAAGTCCAGATCTTATCTTGTTTATATCATATGAAGACCATGCAGATTAGTGTCTGATGTGGTCTTCAAGGAAATAACCACACAGATATGGGTGGACCTATTCTGTCAGTATAGGCAATCAATAATTTTATTTGAAGTATTTTTGGTGTAATTCATTGGTTCGCAAGATACAGGCTTACGTAGTTTAGGACCAATGATAAAAATCGTGTAATTTTGTTCTGTAATAAATTATTACTAATTTAATCGATAAGTTAACTTATTGTACTTTGTATTCCCCAAAGGTTAAGCAGGGGTGTCTGCGTATAGTATACCCACATTCCGATATGTTTATGTCCCACGTTAAAGGGAAACTTATTATATTAGACTCCAAGATGTTACTGAGAAACTCCATTTGGAAAAACATCGATAACACTTAGACCGATCCATACATAGAACTTAAAACCTTTACAGTAGTAGCCACTAAACTAACGAGCTAGTCAAATGATGTATTTTACAGAAGTTATTATATAATCTAACAAGTGTCTTTCATTATTAACCAATACAATCATAATTATTTAAGCTTTCTAAGGTGTCCCAAATTGTTACGAGCCCAAAGATCAGTTATCGGGGTCCTTACTCAATCACAGTGGGCCCTATCAGAATACCAGCGCTGCGGTATTTGTTTTCATTTATCGCAGCATCATGCTGAGATAGGAGCCTTTTTGGCTTCGCACCTGTCTTCTATTTTACTATTTAGTTTTATTTTCTTTTTGTTATTATTATTTTTGTAGTTCCTGTGCTTGTCCCAAATAAATATTTTTCTTTCTTTCTTTCTTTCTTTCTTTCTTTCTTTCTTTCTTTCTTCTTTCTTTCTTTCTTTCTTTCTTTCTTTCTTTCTTTCTTTCTTTCTTTCTTTCTTTCTTCTTTCTTTCTTTCTTTCTTTCTTTCTTTCTTTCTTTCTTTCTTTCTTTCTTTCTTTCTTTCTTTCTTTCTTTCTTTCTTTCTTTCTTTCTTTCTTTCTTTCTTTCTTTCTTTCTTTCTTTCTTTCTTTCTTTCTTTCTTTCTTTCTTTCTTTCTTTCTTACTCAATCAGGACCGTCTGAAAAGCCTTCTTTTGAAACGATCCTGACCACGGATATCGAGGGATATGGCATGTAGGCGTGGTAAGTGTGCCTTAAGTCTGGTCAGTTTGGCCAAAGTAACACGTGACAGCCGAGAACATTGTCTAGTACTAAATTAGCATCGGAATGAGTCGTGTCATTTCGTATTTTTACGAAATGCCGAATTTATCAGTTTTATTTTGCAAAAATAGGGTAACTACAACAAACCTTAAGAAAAGTGGCGTGTCCTACCACCGGTTAATAAAAATCACTGCACTAATTACAATATTAATAGGTTTTACAAATATCTCATTGTGAAATATTTTTGCGTGACTGACGCATGTCACAACAAAACATTAGTGGTGCGTAGCGCTTTTCTCTAGATATCGATAACTTATAGAAATTCTTACAAAATAATTTCCTGATTAGGTAGTAATATTTGCAATTTAATATTATTTTGTAAATAAAATGATTTCATTATTAATTTTTATATTTTACAAGTCATATCATTTGATTAAAAACTTTTTACAAAAATACAACCGACTTCACTCTACAGGGTGTCTCATTCTAATCGGTCAGTATGGGAAAGTCTGAAACTATACGACATACTAAGATCTGTTCTGAGGAACCATGTCGACGATTTTAATAACAAGAAAAACTGCATTCATACATTTAAAAAAAAAACATCTGTACTCCGTTCGGGAATCGAACCCGGTTATTTTGAAAAAAAAAAAACATACACTATTTCTATTTAGATATCGATTGTGGAGGTCTTAAGCAGTAAATGTCTGTATGAAACATGATGTCTAAAATTAATGAAATGCATTGTTTCCACATACTTTAATTTATTTTGGTAGGTGCTCGAAGTGACCATGTTTACAATATTACTACAATTAATAATGTTTTTTCAAATGTATGAATGCAGTTTTTCTTGTTATTAAAATCGATGACATGGTTCCTCAGAACAGATCTTTGTATGTCTTATAGTTTCAGACTTTCCCATACTGACCGATTCGAATGAGACACCCTGTATATATTGCCACTGGCTTCTGACATTACAACTATTTTATTTAGATTTTCCAGTTATTTTGATGATAAACCAAATTACTAAAGCGATTTCGAGGGGGAAATAAAGAGTATGGGATCACTCGAAAACGAAACAAAAATGACGATGATATAAGGTAATTTGAAACTAGAAATAAAAGAAAATGATTTATTAAAGAAGACCACGTACACACACACAGCTACACAACAAGCTATACAATTACAGTTTACACTGACCTCGCAATGTACGGAAATCCTATATCATGCGAGATGAGCTTATACTGGAAATACATAGCTTGATGAGAGCAGCCGTAAGTTGGGGCCGCCACCACTGAGGTGGCCCAGTGGAGGCCTGCCTCGGTTCGAACCCACGACTTACTGTTCGTAAGTCGTGGGTTCGAACCGAGGCAGGCGCATTACTTTGTGCAATTTATTTCATCACCACTGCTCTCAAAAACGGTGAAGGAAAACATCGACCGGCATGGCCTAGAACCAAAAATTCGAAGACATGTCACATCTACCAATTCGCACTGGGCCTACGTGCGTGGTGGATTATGGCTCATACGCAAAATACGCGCTTTGACGTGGAGTTGCGGATACCAGCCCGGTATCTGTATCTTTATCTCTACATAGCTTGATGTGCAGCCGTGTGTACCTACTATCGTCACTTATTTTTTAATATTAATTACAATATACCATAATGAGTAATCATAATAAACGATACAAACTACGCTCATAGACAACCTCTTTTTTACATTCGGTTTTCATCGATATTTTTATAGATGTAACAAAATACCAAGCCCTATGCATTGAGTGGGCGTTCCTATAAGTACGAGAGCCCGTGGCCAAATTTCATCGCCACATCTTTATACGGCTAAACCGTATTAAGTAAATAGATAAATTAGGTTCTTCTCATTCCAAAACCACTAATTAAAAAAAAACATTGCTATTCCTGCGACCGACGCGACGTGAACCCTTTTTGTGATCCCATATTAAAAAAAAAAATACTCCAGTGATTTTTCAGAATGTCGTTGAATGATAGATTTTAGATTCGCACAAAGTACCTACTCAACTTCGAATACCAGAAGCGTCACACACACCTAGGGAAAATTAAAAATTAAACCAGTGGTCTCAAAAAATAACCGATATGCAGCATCACAGCGCCTGAAAACATGAAAATATTGACATGATGACAAAAGTGGCCCATAATGTAGAAAACAATAATATATTAGACTAATTATTCAGCGTAGGTAGTACCATCTAGTCATGACGGTAAATAATTACAAAATCGTATCGTGGGGTTAACATCTATTTATAATGCTAATCAATATAATTACAGTTTGCATATTCCTAATCCTCAGAAGTCATTTATAAAGAGCTTCCACGGTTTGCGCCGTGGATGAGCGATTGATTGCTGCGCGGCGTGTCCGCGTGTCTCGGGTTTGATTTCTTTGAAGTTTGTGAACGCACCAATCATACAGGACAATTTGCTATTGTGGGATAACGCAAAAATAAATCGTTTTAATCACTGCCGGACTCATCAGTGTTCACAATCATCACCTTAGATTGAAAATTACCGGTAATTTTATTTTTTGTGGTTTGGGCTCCTATACTAGTGCCCGCCCCTTTTGATCATGTGTGCATTAAGATAAGAAGCATGTGTGGCGTATCTATTCGTTTCGTTTTAGTGTGAGTTTTAGGAGGGGGGACACGGTGGCGACACATGAACTTGAACAAATATTGAGTGAAGGCATATCTCCGGATATCTATGATCCTGACACTTATGAGCTATGATTGACTTTATTTTCAGGACTCTATAAGAGAATCGAAGAAAACCGGGTCGGTATGTTCCGTATTTAAATGGCCACTATCACTTACACGAAAGACTGTCTAATTAACGCAGCTGATCAGTTACTATAGTGGGCTATGACGACAGACTATGTTGATGACGAAAATATCTCCTTGACCCTTTCTGATTTAAAAATTAAGCCACGATTTAGAAACTCAAGGGTGAATAGAATCAGAATTTTGAAGAGGATTTTCACGCTAGTTTCATATTATTTGATACTAACAAGGTCTTGAAACTAATAATTCATCTCGATTATTTAAAAGCATTAAGAGTCCTCGTATGTAACAAACAACTTTTAAGTTACGTTAATATCCTCCTCAAAGTTTTGTTTCTATTCACCCTTAACTTTCCATCCACCCCGTTTTACTGTACACAGGTGAATATAATGTTTCAGTTCAGTGTTAGTGTTTCAGCTAACTTTTTGCTGTAGATATCTTGAACGTAGTAGCGTCAAGTTTATCTTTAAATATTTTACGTCAATTTTAAAATTAATTAAAGCTTCGTCTGAATTGTTTTGAGAAAAAAAAACTACCCAACTTAAAGTTGAATTCGCATATGAGGGGTTCCATATCCGTATTACTTACTCTACAAGATTTGGGGTGCGTACCATTTGCCATAACAAAAAAAGTTCTTACATCACATGACCTAATTTCATTTAATATATATTTTTTTTTAGTATAATGATGAAACTATGTAATGAATTATTGATATGATTTCAGTTTACCTAATTTTATATGGTATAATAAACATTTTCTATAATGCACATTTGAACTAATATTCACTTAGTAGAATATTTAGTTAGTATAATATTCAAATTCTATAGTAACATTATATGATATGAACGTTATACTAAATTTTATTAGATCAAAAGAAGTTTATATGAAATGTAATTTTAGATCACATGAAATTAGGTTATTTGTCTTTATTGCATATGAAAATTATATCATGTGAACGTTATTTCAACTGATAATAAATTAACTGTTATTATGGCATATATTACACACCCCAAGATTTGAGGGGTGTGTAACGATTGTCATAATAACAAAATATCTAACGTTCATTTGAAATCATTTCAGTTAACATAATTTTGTTTAACATAACGATCAGTTGACATAATGAATTGTTGATATAATTTCATTTTACCTAATTTCATATGACATAATGAACATTTCCTATAATGCACATTGCACATAATATTCATTTAGCATATTATTCATTTACTATAATATTCATAATCTCTAAGTAACTTTAACGCGCGAAGGCGAGCGAGCGAAGCGAGTGTGCCGCGGCAGCGCCTGCCAAGCGCCAGATCCCTGCTATATTTGGAGAATCATGTGGGTTAGGTTAGGTTAGAACCATGACCATTAGCGCGCGAAGGCGAGCGAGCGAAGCGAGCGTGCCGCGGCAGCGGCCGCCAAGCGCCAGATCCCTGCTATATTTGGAGAATCATGTGGGTTAGGTTAGGTTAGAACCATGACCATTAGCGCGCGAAGGCGAGCGAGCGAAGCGAGCGTGCCGCGGCAGCGGCCGCCAAGCGCCAGATCTCTTCTATTGTTGGTGAATCATTTAGGTTAGATGAGGTTATTACAGTATGATGTTTTCTGATATTTACTTATTCACTACATAGTTTGGGCAGAAAATGAGTAAATATGAAAATTAGGTCAACTGAACGTTATATTAAAAGAATATTATACATATTGAAAATTATACAAAATGAACGTTATACTAAATGTTATTATGTTAAATGAATATTATATGATGTGAAACATTAGGTCATATGAATTTATGTCATTTGATATTATGTCATATGAAAATTATGTCATGTGAACGTTAGTTCACGTGAAATTAGAGCATTTGTTATTATGCCAAACATTACACACCCAGATTTGAGATAGATCGTTAAGATTGAGCACGAAACACCGAAAATGTGTTTTCGCATTGCTTGTTATTTTTTGTATGTTGGGTCTAAAGCGGCAATAAAATAAGCACACTGAGAAGATTTCAACTGTCTAACTATTGCAGTTAATTATAATACATCCCGCTGGAGACAAACGAACAGGAATAAACTTCGTAATAGCTTTCCATTACTTTGCAACATTTAGCTAAAGAACCTGCAAAACTACGCTATAAAATATCGTACAAATAACTCAGTTCTATCGCTGCAAATAAGGCTAATCAACGAAATGACATCACCTACTTGAACCATCAGTAACATGATTGGGGACCCCAGACTGGGACCCTGCGGCACTCCTCATTATAATGCACGGTCCTCACGCAGGATGCGGCAGGCCGTCGCCCGGCATACCTGCTTTACCCCGCTGACCCACTGAGGCACACATTAGCACGGATTCAGAGCCATAACTCAACTATTTTTAGGTCCTTATAGCATGAGCTCCTTATCGAACGCTTCATGCAAATCCAAATTCTTACTAAACGTAAAATATTTTTAGTATATCAACGGATTAGGGTTCAAAGTTGCATGCCTTTCATTTCTGCGATTGTAAAGGTTAATTTGTCTATTTGTATGTAGAAGTAGATGATAGAGTTTCGGGTCTGTTTGTATGTTTGTCACGAGCGTAGTGTTTGTAAGTGGATGGTGTTATGTATGACTGTTACCTAATACGGACGGCATAAATGGTTCACTTGCTTTCTTATTGCAAATTAAATAAGTGTGAGTTCTAAAATAATTGTGTATTAAATATCCACTATGAATTTTTAATTTATTTTATACATGGTGTAATTTTAATTCTAACAACGACTAAAGGTCATTGTTCTCGTCATTTTTAATTGGGACGACTGGTATACCATATACCTACTGAATATCTACGTTGACATTACCTATAGGGTTAGAAACGTATTAAGTTTTGAGTATAATAAGTCAAGAGCCTAAAATGAACTGTCTTAATTATATGATTAGAAAGGGAATGAAAGCTAACAGGGTGGTAAACGTTTAATTGTACCTACTTCTGTCTTTTATCCTACAATAAAATAGAAGAAAGTATGCTTCGACATAATTTTATGGAATTTAAATGCATGTTTATGTTTTATTCAAAAAACATAGAGTACCAAAACTTACTACCAATAGTGTGATCTTCAAAAAATTCATCCGCATCGCTGTTAACGGGAAAAGAGCCCAAAATACTGGCCGCATTGCCTCGTTTGCGAACTTCAGAAGTAAAAGGGTTAAGGAATAGTATTTTTAGAACGAAAGAGGATTTTTATTGTTTTATTCTAATTGGTGCGATTGAAAGGTTAATAGCAAAAATGGACCCTAGTAATCCCATTTTGATTCTTTTAACTTTTTGGATTCATGTGAAAATTGTATAATTATCAATTGCTTCAAAAACGGTGAAGGGAAACATCGTGAGGAACTTGAAAGCCTCAGTCTTTTAAGTTCTCGATATTTCTCGAGGGCATGTGATGCCAAGTCAGAGGCCCATGGGCGGCATTCAAACTCAACCACCAGGTTAGTCACTATCCACACTACAAAAATAAAGAAGATTCTTTTGCATACAAAAATTACAGTTCCTTCATTAGCAACATAATGATGATGAATTTGGATGAACCAAAAGTGGCTCACCCATACACCACAACAAGTGCACCTAAGTATCAATCAAATGACACCAATCCACAGATTTATAGCCGAACATTGTCAGAACGGAAGTGAAACAGCAATTTCACAATCCGGACATGGCGAGCTATGCTAATGTGCGCACGAGTTGCATTCGCGATGTCCAACCCTTATTGCATAATGGAGATGTGCGCGAGCATTTTGCTAAACCGGAGCAGTTTCACTTTTGTTGTAAAACAATGCAGGAGCTTTTTACGTAACTTGTTGTAAGTTTGTGTAAATAGTCTTTTTGCTTGGAAAATAACGTGATAAAATAGTATTAAGAACCAGTCACGACTTTGCTATGAATTCCATCAGCAATTGACTCCATTTAATCGACCATTCAATCAAAAAATAAAATAAAAGTAAATAAAACCTTGTATGGCTTGCAATTTACGTAACATAATATTCTACTAAACACAAATTTTGTGTTCCAACTTAACCAAATAAAGAAATAAGACCAATATTTTAAAAAAGTATTTTTAAATATTGCCAGTTGCAAGAACCCCTCTTCAGGTGAAGGCCTGAGACCATTCAATTATTTATCTTTAATTAAATTTAAACTACTCTTAAACATTGGTTTATGAAAGAATACCATAACACAAGTTAAATCTTACCTAATCTACCAGAGTTCATTACACTACTTACGAATTTGAGTTATATAAAATTTAATAGATTATAAAATTATTAGTTTGTAAGTGGAACTGTACATTCTATCTGGAAATAAATAAATATCTTAAATAAAAAAAAACGAACAGAGCAGGTACCATCAAAACTCTCAGATCATAATCTACATAGGGTGTTACAGGGGGTGGATTTTACGTTAAAAGCGACAGACAACCTTTGGTAGACTTCATAGACAAGACCAAAAGATATATAGGAAGTTTGTAGAGTAATATTTTATTTTTGGTAAAACTGTAAAGATACTTCTTATCCTGATTATTAATCTTAAGTGCGTAGCATAGTCAGCTAATAATTAAATATTTAGACAAATAAAATAAATGTATCATGCCATGCCATCTTCTCACAGAATCGTTGACATTGTCGAAAAATTAAATTGTAAGTACCTATTTAGTGTCTGAATTGTGCTGACTATCTGCCGTTGAGTCTGACAGCTTTAACGAATACGCTGCATAAAGCAAATGAATGGCATTACTGAAGCGACACATCGCTTGATTGGTATGTACCACTGTATGCACATGGTGGTGGTGAGAGCATAGTCCCGACACTGCATGACTAACAAGCTGATTAACTATGGTTTGTACAGACGTACAACACTTTAGTGGAACTGCCCTGTGATATCATCGCGCAAACTTAGTAAAAATGAGAAGATTCGAATTGCACAAGTAGCAAATAATAATTTTCTCTCCACGTAAATGTAAAGTGTTCGACGCATGTTTCTATGACCCATACAAAGACCAGCACATCAAGCTACCCCAATGTGTCAAACTTTAGGATAGTTTGTTACAAATAGAATAAGGTGCATGCTCAATTAGAAACTTTTTACAGTTTGAGGTAGCTTGATGTGCAGAAGTAATTTTATAAGTCACTAAACATTCACGCACCGACTTTTGAAGTTTTGACTTGATAACTAGGTACACACGGCTACACATCAAGCTATGCGTTTCCAGTATAAGCTAATCTCCCATGATATAAGATTTCCGTACAATGCGAGATAAACTGGAAATGTATAGCTTGATGTGTAGCCGTGTGTACGATAGAAAATTTTGTAAATGTTTAAGGAAACAAAAATAAAAGAAGTTTAGAGTACCTTCACAGATGATTATTCAGCAACATTTTAGTTGCCGTATGTCGCGCGGATGTGGCACGTCTAAACAGAGCCCATGTTTAACAATCCAACAAGCAGGTTAAAGACATCGAACATGTATCGATGTGTTACATATAGGTACGTCTTCGTGAAGTGTTGAAGAATGAATTGTGTGTTTTACATACCTTTTTTCGATTCGTTTTCGGTCGCGTTATTATTGGTATTGTTACCGCATGTTTGTGTATGTAAAACAAAAGTGTCTGGGGAAATTTGTAGAATTAATTTAAGTAGCAACATTGTATTTCAACTTGTGAACATTTTGCGGATTTCCTCTAACTCACAAAGTTGACTGATTATACTTACCGTATAAATTCAAGATCTGTCAACTTATCACACAGACGTGTTGCTGAGGGGTTTGTTCTGCTTCTTCTCCTTGCCAGGAATTGGCGAAGGGTGGGCTTATTGAAAGACTGTCTTAGATTATTTTGACAGTCAAAAATTCTGATTCTCGACTTAATTTAAATAAATGTCAAATTAGCCGAGGATCAGAACTTTTTGATTCTGACAAACAAACTGTCTAGTTTGGGACACTTAACGAACCTATAAATGCTCGTACTGTTATTTAAATATGTGTTCTATTAAACTGTGTAATGTATGTAGGTATGTAATTGTAGTACGTGAAGTGAAATAAATATATTTTGTAACCCAATACAATGCCCTATCATCTATACAAATGGATGTTTGTATGTGTATGCAGGGCATGTAAGATATTAAATTATTCAACTCCGAATACTTAAACCCGTCTACTACTGCTCCATTCATGCCATACCCTTTATCTAGACTTGCACCACTCTCTTACGACTGCTAGTTTATTCTATAAAAAATAACCCTGTGAGAATGCAAGTCAAGTAAAGGCGGCATAAGCATTTATTCCACCAATCCCCACTGGTGAAATTGTTATTTTTTACCTAGAAATCTCCACTAGGTACTTAATTTAATAAATTCAGCCTAGTGGTAATTTCTGGAATCAGCCGAAATGAGCTAAGTAAGTGGTGTTAAAAACTGAGGTCAAAAATGTATTCTCATATCATCATCATCATCATCATCTCAATCATCTCTCTCTTTCTTTTCATCTTCTATAGAGGGCATAAATTATGTAAATATTGGAGTAGCAAGAAAAACTGTCTCATTTAAGTGAGAGATAGTGGGAAAAAAACAAAGGGTAGAAATTCCTCGGTGAAAATGAGTAGTGGAGGCAAAATAAGCTGTCATACAATACTATATAGGTACATACAAATTGATGCCTGTTCTCCTTGCTAGATCACGAAGAAATCTGTGTTAAGGAGAAACAGAATGTACCTACTCCCTACTGCCTGCGTAGCATGAACACATTGAACACCGAAGAAACGGCCTTTGTCTACAGACGAATCGGCAAAGTGACAGATTATATAGACAGGAACCTCAATCTGTCAAATTTCTTTCAATACACCTGCCTGCGTAGCATGAACACTTAATTTCTTTTCTTCCGAGACACGACAAAGACCGTTTCTTCGGTGTTCATGCTACGCAGGCTGGAGTAGCAATAACACTGCATGTGCTTACATTTAAATGTCACTCCAAACATCAAATAAATATGACAGTGACAATTCACTTATGCTAACAAGCCGACAATAGGCCTCTGTAGTATCCCTAGCATTACGTAAAAATCTGTAGTAAAATAAACGTGACTAGAAAGGTAATATAGGTTTGTAAAGAGTACAGTAACAATCTTGTTTGTTTACTTTAAACTTCATTAAAAGATAAAACTGTGAGTATAGACAAGAGAAAAGTCAGTTCTAGCAGTGCTAAGTATCCCGTAAAACTGTGAGTATAGTCAAGAGAAAAGTTACTTCTAGCAGTGCTTAGTATTCCATAAATCACACCGTGAAAATGTAGGTACAGTGAAGAAAAAAATAGTTTATAACACATTTGCTCGTAAAGGGTATCTTATTCCGCCAAATTCAGTATCGTAATGTATCTCATTACGCACTAGTGCGTAATGGTAATGTAAAACGCACGGTTTGCAAGTTGCTCCGACTTAATACGAACGGTTCCTTTTTTAAAATCTTAACAACGAGTTTCTATGTCAGAAAAGTGGTCTACATTTTATGAATAAAATTAACTTTGGGAGATAAAAATATAAAAAATAAACATTTAATTCGTTAATTTAATTAATTTTGACAATAAATTACAACTATTAGTAACCAAAACAAAAAAATATTAATTAATTTATATATTAATACCTAATACTGGCTGTGTGTGTTTTTGTGTCTTTGACTTAAAAAAAAAACTGAAGCGCGCGCATCGCCAATTTGTGATCAAGTTAAAATTATTCCGCGCGCTTTTTCTTTTCGTTGTATTGTTTTTATTCGAAAATTTCAGTCTGAGTTTTATTTATTTCCTCGCAAATATGTTATAAAACGTCGTATGACATACGTGAGCTTTGATAATTACAGCCACTGCTTTCTTGTAGCAATATTGCCTCGGCTGTAATTATCAACCTACCGCCCTAATATCATAATGAACTATATTGACATCTCATACTACCTACCGGTCGATTCAGTAAAAGTCACGCCGTGAAATCTTGAGGGAATTGAACTGTCAATGCCTAGCCTTAGTATGGAATGACAGCTGAAGTCGCCATCACTTTACCTAACATTACACGCGGTGACTTTAACAGAATCGCACTGCTGATGTTCAAAATTAACAGTTGACATCACCTATTGTTTTTTTTTAGAATGAACCGGCTAATTTTAAAAACCAAAGGGCAAACAATCACACTAATATTATAAAGGCAAAAATTTGTCTGTGTGTGTGTGTGTGTGTATGTTTGTTATTTCTTCACGTCGGAACGGCTGAAGGAATTTGTATGAAATTTGGCACACAAATAGTTTGTAACCTAGTTTAACACATAGCTACCTACAATTTTTATCCCGAAATTCCCACGGTACTGTTTTGCGGGTGAAACTGCGGGGCGCGGCTAGTTATAAATAAGTAAAGAATTTGTTATTTTGAAGTTCATGGTGAAAAGAGTGCTACTATGCGATTAGGATAGATCAATTGGCAGCTTATGAGATTTTCTGTGAAAATGCAGGAACATAGAAGAGCTGGCATTTAGTCTTTCCAGCCCAGCGTAGGTTTGCAATATTAATTACGTAAGTAATTGAAAAATTTCAAAACATTCCCTTAATAATTCTATTACCAGCACTTAATTAAACGTATGTAATGTAAGTACCTACACCACCAACCCCTAAAAAAATCCTGGAATTCCTGATTAATTCAGAAGACATTCTGATAATAAAGTTATTAATATTTTGTATTATTATAACCAAAATATATCACTCTCACCGCCAGGACTTTCTTTAAATGAAAATAAATACTTTGCCAAGTATGAAAGCGTTTGGCATTCTGCGCACGCGCAAAGACCGCGTGCCTTGCCGCCCAAAGGATCACAGTATAAAAACCAAGCCCATTGAAAAATTAAATCATTGTTGCTCCATTAACCGGCCGGGCCGAACGTCTAATTAATCAAATCTAATGATAAAGTGAGAAAAAAAAAATAACAAAATGAAGTGTGTGTGCTTACTCCTGGCTTCCGTCGCCATCGTTCGCGGTTACAGCATCAAGGACAATGAGATTCAAACGGCACGCTTAAGATCAAGTGATGAGTTGCTCCAGAGTGTGATCAGTGATTGTTTCGAAGCTGAAGCCCCTATGTCATGTCTCAAAGTGAAAGTTCTCTCGTTCCTGGACACCAAACTGGGATTGAGCTCCGAATCTGCGAGGGCTTTCGACGACAAGAACATTGACAAAGTGATCTTCAACCGCGTGGGCCGGTACCTGAGCAACAATGAAGTCAGGTTCCAACTGCCTGAGTTCCTCTTCGACAGTGCTGAGGTGTCCTACAGAGCTGATAGAGGCCTGGATGTGGAATTTCCCGAAAATGACAGTGAAAACGGCGAAGGTAATTTTATCGACGAAAACCTATCTTAGGAGCGTAAAGTATAGACATCATCGAATTTAATTAAATATTTCTTGCAGCTCGAGGCATCTTGAAGAAGAAGCTCCTGCTCCCCGTCCTGCTGCTGCTCAAGCTGAAGATGAAGGCTCTGATGCCCATCCTTGTCGCCATCATCGGTATCAAGTCCATCAAGGCCCTGATCCTCAGCAAGCTAGCCATCACTCTCGTCCTTGGATTCCTGATCTACAACTTGGTCATGAAGAAAGGAGGTTAGATATCTAATGATGATGTCTTATCTAATAGAACAGTTGAATAATTGTGTATAAGTAACTTTTTTTTTTATTTTTGTTGCCAGCTATGCCTATGATGATGATGCCGCCTACAGAATCCGCCCCTCCCGCACCCCAATACGGTCCCCCGGCCAATCAGTACGGACCTCCATCAACTCCTGGACCTTCCGCACCCCAGGACTCTTACAACCCTGCTTGGGAGCCAGCTAGCGGTGGTCCTTACGCCAGAGTTTGGGACCCTTCGCAACTCGCCTACAGCTCATACTACCCTGGTGACTCAAGTTCGTCAGCCGCCTCGAACCAGTCGCCGAGCTACTCCAGCGTATCTTCAGTCTCCTCTTCATCATCATCTTCAGCCGCCAACTAAACGAATACCTACCTCATGTAAATACGCACGGCAAACGCATTGTACATAGTGTTTTGACGCACGCACCAATGAAACGGCTAGGGTCTAAAAGAGTTATTTATTGACGATTTTAATTTATTATTATTTATTGAGAAACAATAAAGAAACTGTCGTTTTACTGAAAGTTGATGATTTTATTACCCTTGCTACCAATGAATCAAATTTAAAAAGCAATTATTATCTTTTAAATGAAGTCCCCAAAATTCGGGTCAAATTTTCAAGAAAGGCTTGTGAAAACTCGCCTATTGGTCCATAAAAATTCCCTAGGGCTTTAATAGCATTAGCCCCATAACTATATGATTGTGATCTGCATTCCATTAAACTTTCACCAATACCATTATAATAAACAATACAATATTATTGTCCTGCTTTTCCTGACATTCTTATATGATGGGCAGGTCAATCGAATTTAGGACAAGTAACATATTTGGCTGAGTAGGTTTACCTTATAATAATAATAATTGTTTATTGATCAAGAAGGTACACATGGTGCGAAAAAGAACTTAAACTAGTTACAGCAAGATAGTTTTACAAGTTTATGAACTATATTATATACTAGAACAAAATGAAGTACATGGTACATCTGTTGACAATATACGTCTCCCTGTCTCTTAAACTAGGGTATACCTGTATCTTAAGAGACAGTTGACGGCCAAAAGGCTAAGTTCTTATTTTACATATTTAATAAGTGAGGACACTGTCGATCTATCCATCCACAATTAAACAATTATCAGAAAATGATAACAAAGAATAAAATTAAATAGTTAAATTGTTGATAGTCTTGTGAGTGTTTAATGTGTATGCATGTGTGTGTGTATGTGAGTGTGTGTGTGTATGTGAGTGCGTGTGTATATGACGTGAGTGCGTGTATATATGTGTGTGCGTATGTGCATGAGCGTGCAAATGCTAGGTTAAGTAAGTTAAAAGTGATTCGGTGTGATCATAATCTTGTTGGAGTAGCCACTCGGTGAGTTTCTGTTTAACTTCCCATTTTGTCAGATCAAGTATATTTAGATGTTTATGAATTTTTCTGTAAATGAGAGAGCTGAGAATAAGATATTGATGTTTGGCAAAGGTTGTTCTATGAGGAGTACTTGGAGGGATAAAGGTACATTTTTTCTGGTTGGGAGGGGGTAGGGATGAATGTTTTTTAAGGACCGAGTAGAGCACAAAGAGTTGACGAACTGTAAGAACTTTACAGTCGGAATACAGTTGAGTTGTTGGGTATCTGTAGGGTTTTCTGATCATAACTTTAAGTATCGCTCTCTGTGCTCTCTCTAGTATGAGAAGCAGTGTTTTACATGCCCCTCCCCACACCGTAATACAATATCCTAGTACCGATTGACACAGGCCAAAGTACACCATTTTTAAAGTGTCGAGATTAGCCGATTCTCTCAAGGACTTAAAAATATGTAAGAGACGGAGGGTTCTGGTGGTGAGAGCCTCAATTTGTTTATCCCATCTTAGTTCACTATCTATTTGTACACCTAGATATTTAACGCTGATTGTTCTGGTAAGTTTAGGACAGTTGCATGATATGAGCGAACTAGAAGGGACCTGGCATGAGTGAGCAGTAATCGAGAACGTGTCTGCTGGTGAGTTATTACGTCTTATAGCAAATGGTATGTAGGTGGATTTTAGTAGATTGAGTGTAAGTAGATTCGAGTTTAGCCATGTCATTATGGTACTTAATGCAGACTCTGCTGCTGTTTTGACGCTATCCCAAGTAGGTACCTACCACGCCATGTGAGTTTTAGCTGACCAAGACCATCAAGCAAATGCGTGGATTGAATGAGGTCCTGACCCGCCCGAACGCTTCAAATATGATCCCCTTGTGAGCTTAGCACACATATTTAAGATACCTACGTAAATTCTTTTTGTGTGTCGTCACCAGAGTAACAGGTGGGTGCAATGGCCATCAGTCTAAAAGCTAACTGAACTACACTTTTATTGTATAACTAAAACTAATATTACATAAAAACAACAAAATTTGCAAGGTGAATTTGTTTATTACTATTTCACGCTAATGCGCTAGTTAATACTACTGAATATATTTGAGTGAAACATTACAGATATAATATGTAGCAAAATAGCCAAATTATAAAAGAAATGACAGATAAGTCCTGGACAATTTAGAGATAATTTGGTGCGCGCTGCGAATACCGTAAACGAATATGCGGATTAGGAGCAGCTAAGTAGTATTCTTTATTTATATCGAAGTGAGTTCATCAGTAGCACAGGATGACAGGATTGATCGCATGTCATCGCCTTGCCCCTTACTTAGTTACTTCAACTTTCGCTTATGTAAAGTTTTGTAGGTACTTTTGTACATACGATAGCCAACAGTATTGTAATTTGAGAATATTTTATGTAAGGGATATCTTCTACAAAATACTGCGTCTCTTTAGCGTAAATTTTAGACTTTGATCCTTTCTGGTTGTTAGTCCGTCCAGCCATATTATTCGGAAACTAATTAAACTGTAATTTTCATTGCCAGTTAAAAATATCTTCTTCAACTTTTGTAAAAATCTTTAAAATTATATCAAAACACATACTCGTATACCTTCATAGACGTAAGTTGAATTTCTATAGAATGTACACTCCTCCATTTTTATTGTTTCTTGTAATAGAAAAACGAGGTTTTGTTGCACAGGTATGTACCTATATTTAATACTTAAAAGGAGACGTAGGTGGTTAAATCTTTTAAATGTTTATTACGTACCACTATCAAGTCCATCAAAGGTTGTCTGTAAGAGATCTCTTTTAGCGATAAGGCCGCCCATTGTAACACCCTATGTACCTACCCCTTAAAGTTATAATTTGTAAGTTTTTATCATTGAATTAGAAAATATAGTTTTTATGGTGTACAATAAAAAGTATGCTATTCTATTCTATTCTATTCTATTCTATTCTATTCTATTCTATTCTAAGTAACCCGAAATAAAGGAGTATTCCCGTTTGAGCACCTATTTTTTGAGCACCTATGCATTTAGCACCAAAGGTATTCCCATTTCCCATAGGTTAATGCATAGGTGCTCAATAAATAGGTGCTCAAACGGGAATACTCCGAAATAAATACATTCAAATCACTTCAACGATAATAGCTTTGAAGGAAACTTATTTTCCGAAACAAACAACCGATTTCTTAAAAAAAACGTTAGGTACCAGTTGAAAAATAACTGACTTTTCGGGAGTCTGTGGCTTTGGTGGTTTTCGTTCATTATTAGCCACCGAAACTCGAGTTGTTTTAACACACAATAGTCTCGGTTACAACCACAAAATTTATTTTGTTATGACATACCGCTACCTTTTCTTTAAAATAAACTTATTAAAAACAGACAGGCTTTTAACTGGAATTAGAATTTAAGTAGGTAGGTACTTACCTTTAGAATAATATACATACATACATACATAAACTCACGACTTTTCCCCATGGCGGTAGGCAGAAACATCAGAGCGCCATATGCTACTATTCTTACATACTTCTTTTGCTTCGTTTACATTCATACATGTTGTCATACACACACGCCGGTTGCGAGTACTACGCACTTGACCTTTCTGTAGAACCTCACCAATAAGGTAAGGTAAGGGCGTTCCCTCCCGGCGTTCCCACTTACATCTGCCTTACACCTTTAGAATAGTTGGTCCCTTTAAAATCATAGGGGCTTAAGGTAGTTCCTTGCGGCATGCCTTGATATATCACATACCAGGTGATAATTATATATTAACTATAAACACAACAGTAAATTAAATAAAAGACTATTTCAATAATCATTTCTCTTTATTATTTTATTCATTTCAACTCGATTAGCATAATATCAGGTGAAGAATGGAAGTGAAAGTGTTTCATATAGTTTCAGTATGTAGATTATATACTTTGGTACACCAATGTGTGGAAAAGTGAAAAAATACGTCGGTAAGGTTATAAAGATGTTACTAAGTTCGTCATTATTGTCACAAAGGTATGGTTTTCGTTACTAGTCACGATAAATTCTTATATAATTTTTTTAGGGATTCTAAATATTAGGTAGATACAAAAGGTTAGATTTTGAAATCGTAGAAGTTTTTTGTTGTGTTGGGTAGTTAAGTATAAGAATTTTCATTAATCTAAATTTAAATTGGATATAGGTAATAAGGTCGAGTGTAATAAATACAACAATAATTATTACGTTAGAGTAATCTGATACGGCGGGAAATCTTACTTTGAAATTGGTAATCTTAAGCAACCAAAGAGGACTAAGGCTTAGTTCAGATGAACGCGCGACGGTTTGTTCGGCGCGCGGTTTAAAATTGTAACAAATCAATGTTGTTGTGTACATGACCGCGCGTCACCGCGCGTGCCCCGCACAGGAGAATCGCGCGACAGCGCGCGTCGTCGCGCGTTCATCTGAACTTAGCCTAAAGTTTATAAACAACCATAAGACTAAGATTTTGTGACAACTAAAGAAGAGTAGGTGACATTATTAACAGCCTACTAGTGTGTAAAAATTAATAACAGCAAAAAAAAGGAAAATTATTGCTAACAATAAGTATTTACCTATATTGTTGGCCACCGTAAGTATCTTAAGTGAACAAGTTGCGTAAAGACTGGCATTATTTTAAAATGTATTTATTACACTTAACCTTATCGAAAACTTTTGATTTTTGACTAGCAATGGCGCTCACGAGTACGAAAATTTAAGAAACGGTTGTGCATATGCTACAGTGGGTATATAAACACGGTACAAATGCACTAGATATATACAAGGACGCTACTTAAAATAGGTAAATAAGAACTTTACCTTACTTAAGAAGGGTAAAAATTACCTACTATAAATAGGTACTATCTAATCGAATAGGTAAATCAAACAAAAGGTTTTTGTACTCATAAAACAGGTGAATGATGAATATAGGAAAATCGTCAACTGTTCAGATGAAAAAAATATCTAAAAGTTACGAAAGCATTATTAATAATTTTATACACATCCTTCACATCCTACTTAAGAACCGTGTTTAATTTTATACAAATGTACAATCAATAAATTTTTAATGCACTATATTTTTTCACCGCGGCTTCGTAGCAGACATACTGCCGAGGTAAGCTCAAAAGCGATGTCTCAAAAACATCGTAAAGTAGATTTTGATGGCATCGCTTTTTTATTGGATAGCTTAAAGAAAGACACATCCAAAAAGCTAAGTAAGCCAGTTAGCGTTATCTAGTTTTAAACACAATGAAAAAAAAACCCTTAAAAAAGTTCAATCAATCTGGAAAGTAAAAAGAAAAATATATTTTTTCCCAAAACTTAAATTTTCTCGAAACTAGCTTTTCCTGAGATACCACTTTTGCATTTAACTCGACAGCATATAGGTATGTATAACCTATTACTCTTTAGTCAACTGTACAATTAATAAATTCTCAAACAACAAGAAAAACGGGATGAAAGAGACATCTTCGGATATCCGGAGCTTATACTGAACTGTTCCGTATACTGGACTCCCTAGAGTTGAAATTTTTCCTTACTTTTCTACAAATTAAGTATCATTTATTTCGGATGTTCTTCTGCGAAAATGTGCTTCTTTTCAAACTGTAAAAAATCATGAATCAAAATATGAGATTTTACTTAATAACATTTTTTCTGGAAAAGGAAAAACGTCACTTCCGTCATTTGAAATATTGGGTGAGATAGAAATTTTGATTTTAAAGTTTCAGTAAAAAAAAACTCCGGATGAAACTTGGAAATTAGAAAAATCCAACGAAAAATTTAATTGCTGGGGGAGTCCAGGATCAGTACCTTCCATAGATATGGTACCTACTTACTAAGAGACGGTCGATTTAGTAAAGATCAACCCGTGAAAACTTGAGTGAATTCCTGTGAATTGAACTCTCAATGTCCAGCATTAGTATGGAATAACAGCTCCGTTTGCCTTCATTTCACCTACATTTTCACAGAGTTATTATTCCAGATACCTACTTGTATGTCGATATCCTTTGCATCCTTCTTATAATTATTTATTTAGATTTTTTCATCTGAACAGAACGTAAGTGCTTGTGATATCTACAATGGGTAGGTTAAAGCTATTAATTCACAGCCTTCGACTAGGGAGTGTTTCTTATGGTACTCTTTTATAAGTGAACAGCCATAGGAAAGAGAATTTAAATAAGATATAGTTTTTATACATTTACGCGAGTATTGTTTATTTGTATACAAGTAATAGTTAAGTTAAATGTTCTTAATATTTTGCATATTTCTGTTGTTGTCGCTTACCTATAGTATAGGTAGCGTCAAACTCTAATAAGAAGCAAAACTACCTAGTTGAGTGGAAAAATCAATGGGCCCTGAAGGTTTTCACTAATTTTACGTAAAGGAAACATTCCTTTATTTAACCGACTTTCAAAAGTGAAGACTTTGTGAAGATCTGGTGCTGATCTTCGGAGATATACAACGGAACTCTTCAAAAATGAACGGCAAATCTGTCGTGATTGCTGGAATCGCTTGGATGTTTATTGTTTATACAACATAATGACGTATCATCACGCCTGTATGCTCTGAGGGGTACGCAGGTGGGTACAATATACCTAGATTTCGTCAGTTAGGTATGTTAATTTTAATTTATTAGGGATTAGTGGAAAACCCTATTATGGTGACATGTATTGTTAACAATTAACAATATAAAATAAATTCATGGCAAATGTTTATAAGGTAACAACTAAAACAGGAAAAATAAAAAACTTTTTTGCAAAAAATAAAACCGACTTCAAAAAAAAACACTAAACGGTGTAAAATAACTCTAAATTCGGAAGTCGGTGGCCCATCATGAGTAAGACAAACCCACCAAAGCCACAGACTTCCGAATTTAGAGTTATTTTACACCGTTTAGTGTTTTTTTTTTAAGTCGGTTTTTTTTTCGCAAAAAAGTTTTTTATTTTTCCTGTTTTAGTTGTTACCTTATAAACATTTGCCATGAATTTATTTTATATTGTTAATTGTTAACAATACATGTCATTTAAAAAAAGGAACAGAGCTGCATTCCCGTATTTTTCAAAATCATAACTAAACCAGAAATGTTTTTTTTAATGACCTGGTCCTTGGTCATCTGGACCTAAAGGTTCGGTTATAAAACAAAAAAATCAACGTTAACAATTTTAATCTAAGTCTAATCGATGTAATCATCTAAAATAAATAAAATAAAAAAAAAAAAAAAAAAAAAAAACATTTATTTCAGGTATCTTAACCCATAGTAGACACATAAAATTCAATCATATATAAAAAGAGTCACATAAAAAATAGAAATTAAATCCAAATACAACATAATACTAAAACAATTATCTAACAATCATTAATAATCATAATATTAATTCAAAATCATACTTAATTCAAAACGTAATAAAAATAAAAATAAAAAAGATAAAAGTAATTTACATGACATTCAATTTATATAGTTCTCTTACGTGCGACACTATATGTAACTTGTTTGTCACAGCAGTGTCGCACATAAGGACAGTCCAACCTATTCGCAATCATACTCAGAACAGTGTTGGAGCTGGCCCGCACCCTGCGCACAAGAGACGCGCAGCGCTTCCGCATGGTCGCATGGAAGCAGTCCGTGCGTGCCCATGCGAACATACCTGACGCGCTGCAGTAGCGAGGCAGACCCAACACCGCCCTGAACGCGTTGTTAAACTGAACGCGAAGGGCGTTGTAGCTTTTCTGCGTGTAACTAGCCCACAGGCTGCACGTGTACATGGACGTGCAAAATGCTCGAAAAAGAGCAATTTTCACGTCATCCGAACAACGCGCGAACCTACGGGCTAACATATTAGCTCTTTTTGACAACGCCCTCCGCTCCCGTTCCAAGTCAGCATGATCCCTGAGGCCTGCCGTGACTATATGCCCTAGGTATTTAAACTGGTATACCCTATCTAAGGATACCCTATTCAGACGTACCGGTGGTACATAGTCATCTAAGAAAAAATGCGCATAGAATTCTTATTACCACATAAACGATTTCTTATCGAACAACTGGTTTTTCTATAGTCAATTACCTAAATTGGGTAATCGTGTGTAGGTACTAAATATGGAAAAAAAATCGAGATATGGAATCTTGTGTATTTTATATTCCTTGGATAAATAAAGCAATGTTTCCTTCAAGTGAAATAATCTTAAGGATTTAAAGTAGTTTCCCTTTATGGCCCATTGATTTTTTCCACCCTGCATACTTACAAATAATAAGTAAAAAACTAGGTACACACATAACAGTGTAAATACTTAAAACGTCAATCAATGGTACCGTACCGATTCCTTTATTCACGAACTAAACTAAACTAACTAAATGGACACCTCTTACTGGCAGACAAGTTGCCTATGCAAGTAATAAATGTTTGTTTCATTTACGAGAAATTAATAAATCTAAATAAAAGAGAAAAAAAGTATTTATTTTTTGAGTCTGGCAGTTTTGGTTTCAAAATTCGAACAGTTATAAGTTTTAGTGAGTCTGTGGTGGCGTATTACGCGTTGGTTGGTGGTAGTGAGTGTCTGAGTGAGTTGAGTGTTAAAATATTAATAAAATTCGATGGCAAAAAAGTAAGAATGACTTGTGTAAGTAATTAACTTTTATTTTATTGTTAATCTTATTGACCTTTCAATCGTGTTAATTGGAGACACAATAGAAAGTTTTCTCGGTGTGTGTTACCGAAGGTATTTTAGTCTGCAGGTATAGGAAGTTTGATTGCGGGCACATTGGCTATACCTACAAGTGACCGGGATGTAAAATTTCCAACATAATTCGAAATTCACGTAGACAAAAGCGGATAAGTAAATGTGACAACCTACCTACTGGAAAACTTTATTTTCTTGCTTTATAAAAATCATACCGAATGCACTAGGTATCACATTATTTAAACTTACCACGCAATCTAAAAATATTCATAACTTGAAAGTTCTATGACGGATTTTTTAACTCATTACTGAAATCGTTATTGGGATGACTTTTTCGTTATGTAGGTAGGTAGGTACCTACCTACATTGAAAATTAGGAAGTGACCCCACTTCTAGTATAAAATTGATAGCGCAGTTTTTTTTTTGCTTTAAATCTAATAAAATTAAAAAATTGAACTTTGGGATTTCTTTTCTATAGTAGGTAGGTAGATACCTATATCTTCCGATTGACAGAGATTACCTATTTCAAAACTTTTCAGACATCTCGGTTTCATTACAACTTGTTCCATAACTAATGAATGTCATCCCTGTTGACGGTATGTAAAAATCGTAGCAAGTCAATCTACCTATATCCCTACCTATGTATTTCGTTGTAATTTTATAACCTAAGAACGGGCTCACCTATCCAAACCAAATGTTCTTCGTTTGGACTATTTAGTAGACGATTTAGGTATGTGAAGTTTGCACAAAATCGGTCGTGCGGTTCTTCATTTATCACACTTTTTGTAACAAAATAATGTATTCAATAAATGGCGGATCATTTTTCAATGGGGATTTTGCTGTCAAATTGAAACTTTTTTCAGGTGGGCATTGTGTAAAATAGCTAGCAAATAATATATATTTCTTTTTTAATAAATGATGTTACGATTTTTTTATTATTCACTTCATACGTTGCGAAGCACGTACCTACCGGGCCGCTTGTATAATATAGTAAAAATGTGTAGATAGGTTACTTACAAAACAACATTCGATCTTTAAAAACGGCACACTAACGCACGCACGCATCCTTTGACGGCGCGACGCGACACGGAGGTGAAGTGTGGCTAGTTCACCACATTTTTACGTGTCGCTTGTTGAGCGCTATAACCTATCTACACCTTTTTACTTATAACATCATTGTGGCAAGTAGTCTTGTGGGGAAAAAGCGTAAGTGTATGTAGCATAACCTATGTATGATGTAGTTCAACCATGTACATTTTTATTTTATTTGTTTTAGTGCATTTTTATCGCAGAGAGAAAAATATGAGAATAGTCTAATAAATTAGGTTTAGTTTGTGAACAAGAGAATCAGTAGGTAGGTACAAATGTTTTGTGCGTTTGATTGTGCGTCTTTTGAACTTTTTTAACAATAACTCTCGCAATACTAGTCCATCATGTTATTGTGAGTCGAAAAAAATGCATTAGGGACGTAACGTTTGTTATTTAATTGGCAGAAGGATATAAAGACAAATATTCTTTGACTTTACTTCTTCTACCCAGCACGCGTCGTACCATACCATGATCACCGTAAAAACGGTGTAGGGACTTTAAAATTGTAGAATTTGAATTTCACGGGCTCCCTGGCGCATCCACCTTAATCGTGCCGTCCTATAGGTACCCTTAATTTAACTATACAAGCTACTATGTATTTCAAATAAGAATAAGGAAGGAACGTCAATGACCTTTATCTGTGAGATGTCACTTGAAAAGTAGGTACGGTCTGCAACGAAACCTTATTCGCGTAGGTACCAATCATATTTTTTTTGTTTTAGCGAGTCACTGTTATTCAAAATGAAAAAAATACATCGTAAATTAATTAGTCTTGTTATTAATCAGTCGCTAACTGCTCGAAAATGAGTAAACGAGGCGCTGTTTTGCGTGGGAAGGCTCGCGAGATCATCTCCAATGTAGAAAAATACTTTGAGAGCGAGAAATTATTAAAAATATTCGTTTACGATTCGTAAATAAATTATAGGTATTTAGAAAATACCTGGTTTTGCTGATCTTACCCAATTTATTCGAGTTGACAGCTATGACGTCACGCTACGGCGCAGTGTCGATCCTATTCTCATTTGAAATGCATAGTAGGTACGGCGCTTTAAACTGTACGGCTATCTGCCGTCGCTACGGAGTGTGGACGCGATTCTATTAAAATGAATATTGTAGAATAGTTTATTAACGATGAAATAACAATGAATTAAACAGAAAAAACTTTTGAAGTGTTTTTTTCTATGCATTCTAGCCCATTTAAAAGTAAAAAAGTAACCACCTTCGTGTGGCCTATCTTCTCTTTCTCTTCTAATTATAATTGTCATGTCACAGTGTTTGTAACAAAACTTCTACGAAAAAGCTTAACCGATTCCTATGAAATATTGTGCGTATATTTAGTAGATCTGATGATAGTAGGACGTAAGCTAATTTAAACGAATAATTTGATTCTAAGGTGTAACGAATTTTGCCGGGCAGCAAGTTCTACTATAAAATTAATAGGTTATTAAGCAGATGAAGCACAGCTGATAGATACATACATATTATATTAATAAATAAGGTACCTATCTTATTGATATTATAATCCTATGCCATCTTGCATGAAAAGTCTGATGTCAAAGTTTTAAATAAGTTAGTATAGATTAGTGATAGAATATTGAAGATGGGGTAGTCAAGTGGAAGCATTACAAGTGCAAGATAATAGTCATATAAAATTAAATTCATCACTTCTGAATTATATGCATTTATAAAGGCAAAAATAATTATCCGACGTTCAGCACTACTTTACCAAAAATGAAAATAAATATGACGTGTGCTCTTAAAAAATATACTATAAACAGCTACACTTAACGTTCCTTTTTCTCTACAACTTCAAAAACATGAATTTCAATAATAATTTGTCAATCTGAAATCAACATAATGTCAATAAACATAAAGTTGGCATTTGCTTAACTCAACATAACATTACCATTAATGGTATACCTTGTGGTATTGATAAACTAAAATATGTATAATTCTTTGCCTTTATTCAGAAGTGGTGAAATCGGCTTTAACATTAATATATAGATATATCTTTATGTCTTTTTAATACCTACTATTAAATATTTCTCTGGTAACTTTTCCTAACTCTATGTATAATTATGGCAATTTTCAATAATCCACTTTATTGTCTTCAGATTATTTTAAAACAATAGGTAAGTAGGTACTTATATTAATAAAGCTGTCAGGTCGTTCGGCAAATATCAATAAAAATTATGATAAAATTAGATTAATGATTAAAATTAGACAATAGAGTCAACAGATATGGCGGCCCACTACAAAAAAAAAGTTAATGTTGACTGTACCGACACAGGCGAATTCCAGCATTAATACTAGATTTTCTTGATACATTATGATCTCACTGACTATACAATTCCTTGTTTTACAAATAACGAATCCTGCATTTGTAGGCAAATAATAATCTCTTATTCTACGTGGTGTATGAAACCAATGGAAGATGTATAAGGCACCAGGGTATATAACACCAATCTGTGCCCTAAGTGCGAGTTGTTTTTACGCTAACGCGATCGAAACGTTCACCGCGTTTGGTCTCTGATTGGTTAAAAGCTTGGAGCGGGCCAATCGGGGCGCCGAACGTCATGAACGTGTCGATAGCGTTAACGTAAAACAAACTCGCACTAGGCACTCTGAGCGTTGTTTCTAATTACACAAGGCAACGCAGTCTCCAATACTCGACAACTTTATTTGAGCAGATACGTATTTCTGTGCTATGCATAGTAATTTAGACATTATTCGTGGTGAATTACTGTTCAATTTTTGTCGCTTGTCAATTTTTGCTTTTACGAATATAAACATTAATTACACAAGAATAAGATTTATATTACCATTGAACGTATACTACGAACGTATACTTAGACGAAAAAAAAGTATTCTTCTATTAGCTGCTTTTTGGTCTACGCCGCCGCGCCGGACCCGTCAAAACCGACCATATTACAAAATTATTTCGCGCGTTTGAGAGATCTTTTCTAAAACTTCTACAGATAGAATGGTGGATTTCTTCAAACATAATATCGAATAGGTAAGCTGATAGGTACTGAAACTTGTAGCAAAGACACTTAAAGCATCAAAGTTTTGGATACCTACTGTGTCGCCTTGTGTAATTTGTAAGGCTGGCCGCACACCGGACATACATTTGTATTACGACAATACGGATTTTTTTTGCTTTTACATACACATACATAACGTCACGCCTGTAATCCCCGAAGGGCTAGGCAGAGGTGTACCTGGTAGTACAACCCACATTTCGCCAGTTATGTTTAAGTCATTGCCATCTATTGCCATCAATCGGGCACAAATCCATACTCCGGGCTGCAACTGAGAAATCCCAGATGAAAAATCCCAATAACACTGCCCGACCTGGGAATCGAACCCGGGACCTCTTGCTCAGCAGTAGCGCTTGCGACCACTAAACCAACGAGGCAGTCTTTTGACGATTTTTTTCTTTTATTTTTAAAATATAAGTACTAAACTTGCAACATAGCCTAGAAGGTATAATTTTTAGAAAACAAGGATACCTGTGCCTTCAATTTTGTTTTAAAAACCTTCATAAACGCTGTGTAGGTAAATGTAGGTGAAACGAATCGTGAAGCCAATGTTAGGCACTCCATCTCTCTTAATTTTTACGAGAATTAGGTATTACAAAATAAGAGTGTCCCTCTATCTACGCAGAAGCAAGCATACAATACATATCTCCGGTGAACGGCCTGGCTAAGAACCTTATGGGAACCAAAATGGACCTCATAATTGTCAAATTAATAACCTTTGTTTGTACGTGTTACAGCGCAACTAGGTAAACAGTGTATCAAACAGAATCAATAAATTAAACGAACTAAATGCAAATGGAATATTATTGGCACATTGTTATTTGAAACATGACCCTTACCTTTATAGTTTATACCATTTATAAATAGGTATTAATTTCCGTAAACAGTTTTTGATGTATGATATTGTCATTTTCAAACCAAATAAATACTCCACATTTGATACACAGCTTACCAAGATAAATTCGACAAACCTAACTATTTTTACTTTAAGATTATTTCATTCGAATGTGTAGGTATATTACTTACTTTTTGGTGTAAAAAGGATGGGGTAAAAATAATATAAAAAAACGTAAAATTTAAAAAATAACATTTTACTTTCAAATAAATAGGACTAACACAGTCATGCTGGGGATAGAAAACATAAAACCAGGTGTAATCTCGCCCATTTTTTTAGTCACTCAAAAAATATTCGCTACCTTGTATCCAGAGATGGAGATGATATATCCAGAGATAGAGATAATCTAGGATATTGATCTGAACAGACGGTTCTGCACAAACATATCTGCAGAAACGTATCTGCAGAAACCTATCTGCAGTGACGTATCTGCACAGACGGATCCACAAAGACGGATCCGAATTATCTCAAATCATAAGGTTTTGCAGTTTGAACAGATATCTATCATTGCGTATAAGTTGCAAGGTGTTAAAAGTTCAGAGCGACTAAAAACTTTGGCTAGAGATGAATTGTTCTACTTTAGACGTAAATTATTTGGCTTGCAATAATGAACACAAAAAATAATAATATCAGAGTCGAGACTTAAAGTTGCCTACTCACTATTACAACTCCTAGTTACATTTAAATAAAATGTGTCGCGTAAAAAATGTATTGATTTTACGTAGTACTTGAAACTTGTAATATGCTTCACACACATTTTTCACATAAAACACGTTTCGCTAGGAGTCTTATAAATAATCTTAAATCAAAAACGATTGTTAGTGTTTCAGTCTGTAAAACATACATAATAATAATTGTTAGAATTTATCTACAATAACTACGTGAATGACGTTTTGCAAAAAAAAACTCAATTAAACAATTTTTTGCTGTAAAAATATACTATAACTTGACACACACTATACGAAAAGTTAAATAAAATTACAGGCACAAGTACAACAACCTACAATATTATATCATTTAAAAAATACAAAAGTCATCCACGACGTCTTCTTTAGTAGTTTTGTGCGAAGACAAAAATAACTTCAACATTGGTACAAATCAATTACTTAAGTTAATTTTAGTCAAAATTTTACAAGCACTTCGATTAGTCACATAACAAATTACTTTTATTCCATTGGGGGTAAGAATGGTCAAGTCGAAACACAGTATACCTTTTAGTTCTTATGTAATAGGGGCAAGTCCAACACTGTCTATAGGACACAGAATTGAGTGTTAGAAATACATAACATTATTAACAGGGCAACTAAAATTAATAGTAACTACTAACAAATATATAAAAACTTCACACATGTCATCTCAACTGCATTTTACTACCTATTAAATATATTTTATGCACTTACAAACTTTAACTTTACATATATAAATTTTATATAGCGTATTTATATGTTATTTAAGTTTATATATTAGCAATTATAATAGAAATATTCTGAATGTTTCATGTTCATTGTGTTTTAACAATACCGTCAGTCAGATTTGTTCTTGAATAATATATTATTGACGGTGTGTTCCTAGGCTGAGTTTTGTTTGCATTTTGATTTGTTACTAAAATAGCCTCAAGGCGGAGAGATAGTGACTAATAGTGTTATACTCAGTATATGGAACGAAATTATCGACGCGACGAATTATTGGCAATCCAATTTGTTACATTTCTCAATAATTTTCGTCCCAAAAACTGGATGTTAATCTATGTGATAATATAATTATTATCTAATACCATATTAGCCCCTATACAATACTATACAAGTCAAAAACTTCTGTGGACAATCCACTGTTACACTAAAAGATCAAACAATGATTACTCTTAACAAGCACCAAAACAACTTATATTGTAATTCGTAATAATTGATCATTAACAATCATTTTCAAATGAGATATTGAACTTCACTTCGAGACAAGGTAAATATTTGGTTCCAACTTAAGTAGCTAAAGTTTACTTAAACTGAGATGGAGAAATTAATAAATGCATATATCTTAAGAACAGACATTAAGCCTTATTTACCACACAATGTCAAGGAATAATCGTCCTTACGGCAGTGTAAACAAATAAATAAAAGGCTGATGTAATAAAACTATTAGTTTTTGGCAAACTGTATCTCGTATTTCCTTAGTCACTGAATCAACAACCTACTGCTCTACATAAAAATTATATTCACTTGCATATAATATAATATATAGCTTTAGAACACATTTTGTTAAAGTCACAATCCATAAATCACTTTATTCCAGGCACCTTCTCGTAACTTGCACTGGACTGCAATCTTTTAACGTCACATTCATTCCTTGATATCTCTTTTCTCTTATTGATGATCTTATTACTTATTTAGGCTAGGCATGCACTGACGGATCGGGACGTTCTTGTAGTACATTTGCCATCGCGCCATGTGTCTTAAAGTACATGGCGGGTTTCCAAACTGAGATACAACTCGACCCAGCTCCGTTAGTGAACACTAAGCTTTACTATCTCATACATAATGTCAGTTCACTGTCATCAAACTTTAACACATCACTTTAAGGTTATTCACTGTCCTAATCGTCGTGTAAACACGTCCCACGCCGTAGAGACGTAGTGAAGTGATCGCTAGGCGGTCACCCAAAAGTCAGCGGTGACGATGATAGGGCACAGCCGCGTGAAGGTGATCCCAACAACGATGCCCGTCACTAGTACGGCGCCGCCTATCATGCCCGCCGTGCTTCCATTCTCAGGGGCTACAGTGCTACAAAAAGAGAATGCGCTATTAATAAATGTTCGGACATATTTTGTGTTTTAGTTCTAAGTCTTGTAAGAATGTAGCAAAACTTGTGTGTACATAAATTCTCTTGAAAAAAAATATGTTTGCACAAGCAGAGCATTATTGTACCCACTTAAAAAAGTAAGAAACATATAACTATTATGTAACCTCTGTTGCGTAGTGGGAAAAAATTAAGTCAACAACAATGTTACAACAAAAAATCGTTTCGATTTCTCGTATCTGTAGTTGCCACTTGTTAGCTGACTCCCAAACGATATAGAAGTGAGACCACTATTGTTTTACACTATTGTATTGTTGTGCTTACTTATCAAAACGCTTCATTAAACATGAACATCACAACAATGACATTACGGTAAGATCTTTTTTTTTTATTCTTTTCAGCGAGACATGCCCTCCACTTTCTTCCCAAACCACTGCAACTCCTAAAAGACAGAATCAACAGTGGCGACCACCAAATAAGCGCCGAGTCAATGAAGCCCGACGAGTACCGATGAAATGTTCAAATGTCAGAATAAAATCAAGTGTGGATCTCGCTACGAGATTAATCAGAAAAGAACAACTAACAGGAGTTAGACATACGTGTTAACCCACTGTGTACGACGTGAGCAGTGCTCCAACCGCCGAGGCGCCGACAGACTACTCGAGGCCACTAAGAAGAGCGCGTGCGTATACGCAGACACACATCGCGTCACTTACATATTATTATTGACGGTAAAACAATACGACCTGCTGTCACCCAATTTCCCGTTAGATGGCGTTAGTCAACATTTTTAGTTTATTTTATTTATTTGTAATTGGCACATTAGTAAGTCGTAGGAGTACTTTTTGCGGTTATAGGACATAACAATGTATTGAATGTGTTCATAGCATTGCCTCAAACTCCACACACTTTGACACGTCTTAGTCCATAAATAAAATCAGCTATTAAATACAGGTCGTTTACCCATACAGGCTTTAGACAAAAGACAAAGAGTAGACTTTGGACAAAAGTGTAGAATTGAGTGGATATTGAGGCAATGTTATGAATAAATTTAATAAAGAGTCCTATAGGATAGTAATAATAGTATAATATAGCAAATAGTACTCCTACGACTTATGTGCCCATTGCACGTAAAACAAAATAATGTTGACCTCAGCGTCATCTAGCCGGAAAATGAGCGACAGCAGGTCTTATCATTTAACTTAAGCACCAATCTTTGCATTTTCATAGACCGATTTTTGCGTCAAACCGCCATGTATATTCTTCGAATAAAAGTTATCGACATCACATTTAGACACTCACCCTCCAATATACATCATGGCGAGCGAGCTGCCGTGTCCGGAGCTCCAGCCGAGCAGCGCGGACGCCACCCAGAACACCCAGTCGTTGTTCACGTACACCGGCAGCGTGCGGCCCAGCGGCTGGTAGTTGCACAGCAGGAAGAACGGGATGAACAGCAGCCGGATCGTCGTGAACAGTACCAGCCAGCGGGGTCGGGGCTGGAACCAGACAGAGATATCTTTTAATATACAGCAGTATTGGTAATATTCTTCAAAAAGGTGCGTAGCAGTGGTAAACAACGGAAGTAATTTACCTATAATATGTATGTATTTAGAAATATATAATTATATTTGTCAGTTTTCTAGTACTCATAGCACAAGCTCTGCTTAGTTTATGGTGTTGTGTGAAAGTTGTGCAATATTTATTTATTTATGATAAACTACCGTGAATTGGGCCAAAGTTGAAATGGCAATTTGTATTTGATAAGATAAACCATAATGTATATTATTGTTGCTTTAAATGTCATACACAAGTTCACAGACTGTTACTTGAATAAGTTATTAATAGCGTTACTGTACCCACATTAAAAAGGAAGTAACAAACTTTTTATGTTACCTCTGTTGCATAGTGGGTATGTAGCAACATCTATCTAGCCACATACGAACTTATGACCGATACCCTACATCGCGATTTTAAAGTTATCCGCGCGATTTGAAGGTTTCCGAGTTCCTGTTTACAACCGTCGTCGGGCAGTAGTACCACCAGACGCAACACCCCTCTGCAGGGCTAGCATAGGCTGGGGATATAACCTTTATCCACCGGTTATTTCCACTGACAAGGGATACAATTATCTTATCCACCTGCCAAAGCACGGCAACAGGGGGAAAGAGAATTATATCACTTTTTGACATTAGACGTGGATACTCATCCACGGCTTATAGCATGGCGACTAGTGAAAGATTTTGCGATTCGAGCAATCCCAATTGACAACAAAACAAAATAAATATCCAGTACAGATGTAATAAAACGATGAAAGTACTTTGGTTTACATGACATTCTCGACTATTGTGTATTTCATAAAAGTTTTCTTATAATGGCAATAATTTCGAGGACAAGCGTTTCCCCTGGTTTATCCCCGTGAATAGTTTATCCACCCATGTCGCCATGCTCGGAGGGTGGATAAAAATGACAGAGGGGAATGGTATTTTATCCTCTCCCCGTGGAAAGAATATCTCCGGCCATGCTAGCCCTGCTGGTCGGACGATCCTCCCTTTTCTATTGGGGATCAGAAACTTTACACCCCGTTCCCCATGCCTCTAAAGGTCACGATACAATGTTTATATAAGCGCCCACGATACAGATGAAATTCCTATCGAGGAGCTAACGTTTTATAAAACAAACTAATGCATGTAATCAATGACAAAATACAGTGTGACATAATTATTATAAGACCTGTACGCGTAGCATGGCCACCGTAGAAACGTAAAAATCGACAAAATGATTCATTTCTACCGATTATATAGGGTGACTGGTAATAGGGTATATGCATGTATTTTTTTTATAATTTTAATTCACTGTTTACAACGTTTTAACATAGTAAAAAAATATAAACATATTTAAAAATGCAGTAATTTAGCTTAAAAAAAATATTTAAAATACAGAATGAATTTGAGCGGTTTAAACGCCGCCATTTTCGCGCGCCATTTCGATTACGTCATTTACTATGATCCTATTACTATTACTTAGGGTGTTTTCGTTCTTCTAACCATTTCACCATGAAAAAAGCTCAAAACCAGTTTACCGGTATTGCTTGTACCCGAATGCAATAAACATTGTAAGATTGTGCTTTTACAAAACCACTTTCAGTCATTTTTCTTAAATGTTAAATAACCTCACTATGAAGCTAAAATTACACTTGAACATTAAGTTAGTTCACAACACACACGGCAATCATTATGTTTTCCAATATAAAGTCCATTCCAATACTTAATGTCATACTTACACATTGATGTTTTGTAGGCGTTGATTTGTTGTCGTAGTATTTGACGTCAATTTTCGTTCTAACCAATGGTGACGCGTTTCACTAATTTGAATTTCCCGCGCTTAATTCGCACTTTTATTTTTAATTTTAAATAATTATGACGCTATTAAAAAGTAAAACAATGATTTAGTTCTTATTTTCTGCTATTAAAGATTCGTAAAAAAAATATTCGAACCATATTTAAATTACATGCATATTCCCTATTAGTGACCGATACTTAAACGCGTGATTCTATTCATGATTTCAATAAACTTGCCCATTTTTATTTTTATGCACAATAACTTATAACACAAAAAAGTAACAGAAACGCTGTTTGAAATTCCCGCGCGCGCGCGTGATTGTTCAAAGTAGGCACGAATCGGCACGATCTATCAGATTAATAATAATCTGAAGGCAAAATCAAAATCTACTAGTAGTAGTAGCGTCTAACGCTCCGCCACCCCCACAGCCCCCGTTGTGCAGTACTGTCGTAAGAGATGATTATAGATGATTATACATGTGGTAAGAGATGATTGGTCACAGCTCATTAGAGCCACCCGGCACCCACTCCGCACCGCCTCGTCGTACGGCGTCCACTCGTTGTCGACAGGTGGTTCACGGGTGGACGCCACGTTATCACCAAAACGTTGCACGATCAACCAGTGAACCCCGCGCGGTCAACGAGTGAACACCGCGTGGTCAACGAGTGAACGCCGCGTGGTCAACGAGTGGACGTCGCTTAGTCCGAGAATTTTCGAGTAGTCTGTTAACTAGTGATGGCAATTAATGCGATTTCGCATAAATTTCATTAGCATGTGAATTCTTCAGTCTTAGCATGTTAATTGCTATTGCTAAACTATTTGCTAAAATAACGACAATTTATTATTTATTCAATATACGACGTTAAATACGAGGAAATCAAAGATCATAAGGTAATAAATTGCTCAATCTCATTTTTCGCACCCTGCTAATAATTTAACGAATTAAACGATCAGACGCATTCATACAATTTACGCCCCTGTGTACGAGCAATTTAAAGATAATAATTGTATAACGTCATTCTTCGCATCACATTCACCTGCTATTTGCTAAAAGTCAGTGTAACGTGAAACAGATAGATTTAGTATTCCCGTGGGTGCGACGGAGAGCGCACGCTGCCGCTGAGTGCCGCTGCATCAGCATGAACGAAATACGAAGTAATGAATTCACTTCGCACTTCACAGAATTTCGCAACTACATTTCATTTGCTAAATGCTAAATGAGCATTCGCATGTTAAAAATGAATGCGAATGCTAATTAATCCATCACTACTGTTAACAATTGGCATTAGGGAGGGTGGGGAGCGGCGCATTGCCAACGTATCGTCCTCGCGTGAATCAATCGCGGGCAGCGCGCGGTCCGCTTCGGACCCGCGCGTTGGCGATGCGCAGTCAACGCAGGGCAGCGAGTTGTCACCGAGTGGTCCACCCGCCGTCCGCGCGTCGACGGCTTACGATAGAGGCGATCCGGTGACGCTACGGAGTTGATGTAGTGAGCGCATACCCATACAAGTCCATATCAAGAATACTAACCGCACGAGGCGAGGCGGTGCGGAGTGGGTGCCGGGTGGCTCTAATGAGCTGTGACCTTTATACAGACACAACAAGTTTTGTTCTTTTTAATATTGGAACAGTAAAGTTATTGAAATCAAATAGACACTTACGAATTGCCACGTACTGGCCGTAATGTTACCGAGTGTGGCTGTCACGTTGAATGTCAAGAAGCAAGTGATTCGTACGAAGTTCCCGCCCAAGAACCCTGCAGTAGCCGGTTTGATGTCTGGAAATGGTAAAATAACAATTAAAATCATAAGTCTATCTTTGAAAGGTCAGGTCAGTGCTCGCAACCGACGCGTGTGTATGACAAAATGTTCGAATGTAATCGAGGCAAAAGAAGTATGTAAGAATCGTAGCGTATGGCGCTCTGTAGTTTCTGCCTGCCCTCATGGGAAAAGGCGTGAGTTTAAGTATGTATGTAAAGTCTCTTAAACGTGGCTTTGGCGCCAACCTAGAATTTATTCCTTTAAATTCGTCATTGAAACGTGACGAAAACTGAAATGTTCCTGGCACGCCATTGCAACATTTCAGTTTGTCATCTATACATGACGGTCTATTCTATTCTACGCACCTGATAAAACGGACGGGAACACAGCAAGCGTGACGAAGAAAATGATGAACACGTTGTACAGTTGAACGAACGCTTGCTTGAACACCGTGAAGCGGGAAGTCTGGGGGCCGTTGAAGGCTTTTGAGCCGCCGCGGTCTGCGTTGTCCTGCTGGTTTAACGTCTCGTGGTAGCGGTAGAATTTCTGTAAAATATAAATAATACAATCACTTATAATCACTTTTATAACAGTACTGGGAGGCCCGATACGTCTATCCTTGTTATGAACCGATTCATCAATCAGCGCAGCGCCACCTATTGGGTCATGCATGCGTACATTTCATTCGGCGAGTCATTATTATTTATACAACTTATAACAGAATAATCGCACCGCCTGTAAAGGGGTTATTGTACTCCTTATTTATAATAAAAAAAAAATACTAATTGAGAAAAAAATATCAGCCTTGACAAAATGTACTAAAACAGCTGTTTTTTTTATAGATTTCAGATCGATTTTGTCCCACAATAAAAATAATGAGTAAGTACAGTGACTTCGTCAGGTTTTGGATTTATTTTGTCATAATTGGTGTAATTTATCTATAATATGTATGTATTTAGAAGTATATAAGTATGTTTATCAGCTGTTTAGTACCCATAACACAAGCTCTTAGCTTAGCTTGGGACTAGATGGCGTTGTGAAAAAAAAAAAAAAAAAAAAAAAAAAAAAAAAAAAAAATATGTTGTATGGAAACTTAGAAAAAGTAAGTTTTTAGGGTCGGTTCGCCCCATAGTAAGCGTTTTTTATTATGATGAGTACAACAACCCCTTCTAGAATTTTGTACTAACTAAAATTAATGTAGTATGGTGACCCGACCCAGGACTTAAAAACACCGATAGCTCATGACCTGCGGCAACTAGTATTTTTTTTAAATTTTCAATGTAGCAAAACATCATGCACACATATTTACTTAAAAATATGCATGTTAGTTAGTCGTGCATTTTTGTACCCACTTAAAAAAAGAAGAAGCAAAACAGTAATGTTTCCTCTGTTGCGTAGTGGGAATAGCAGACGCTCCCTGTCAGACGCGATTCGATCAGTGCTAAGTTCTGCAGCTTGACAATAGATAATACATACATACATAAACTCACGCCTTTTTCCCATGGGGGTAGGCAGAAACTACAGAGCGCCATATGCGATTCTTAGATACTTCTTTTGCTTCGTTTACATTCATACATGTTGTCATACACACACGCCGGCTGCGAGTACTACGCACCTGACCTTTCTGAAGAAGCTCACCAATAAGATAAGATAAGACATAGGTATGTTCTTCTTGGGCGTTCCCCCTCCCGGCGTTCCCACTTACATCTGCCTTGTTATATGCAAATACCTTTCGTTAGTCGACTTGCATCCATACTTTCAACGATAATAAACAATAGATAATGTTCAAAAAAATATTATAAAGAGGTAAAATTTGTTTGTTTGTAAGTTTGTATGTCGGGTGTAATATTTGGAACTAATGATCCAATTTTAAAAATTATTGCACTGGTGGAAAGCTACACTATTCCCGGATGACAAAGGCTACTTTTCATCCCCGTATTCCCACGGGAACGGGAACTACGCGGATGAAACCGCGTGACGTCTGCTAGTGTTCAATATAAAAGAGTTAAATAATTGTTGCTCATAGACCATTGAAAAGGAAGGATCCTCCGACCAGCAGGGCTTTTGCGTATCGTTGACAGTTCACAGTAATGATCACTCGGGAAAGTGTTCAACAATTAACTGTCAAACTGCTAGTTTCGTTATGGCAATCACCATTGTCTACCTAGTATGACGTCATGCACACTCGCAGAGATGTGAAGATGCGCACAGACGTATCCGGTCTCACCGTAACTTGAAGTCCAGTGCAGTACCATTTTTTTTTTGTAAATTCTCAGTTGTCGTGTTCGGTGTGCAACTGAATGGCAGTTAGCCACTGGCAATGGAAAGGTAGCACGGAGGACTGATGACCGATGGGGTCGAAAGATTCTCGAGTGGAGGCCACGTATCGGCAAGCGCAGCGTAGGACCTCCACCCACAAGGTGGACAGACGACCTCATTAAGGCCGCAGGAACGCGCTGGATGCGAGCCGCTTCCAACCGGTCTTATTGGAGATCTATAGGGGAGGCCTATGTCCAGCAGTGGACTTCCTATGACTGAAATGATGATGATGATGATGATGATGATGATGATGATGAATGAATGAAAAGATAGCCAATAGCCCTGCTACGGGTATTATGTCTGTGGGGAGCTACTGTTGGACAAAAAAATTAAAATCAAAATTAAAAGTCATACACAACTCTTTAAACATCAAAAACTTACACAGTCTCCGAAATCACCTGCCTTTCAACACTTTTAAGTGTTTTTGCTGGTACAACAAACTCCTAATCAACACGACTGTCTGATAAGTTAGAAGAACCTGACGTTATTGTCGGGTTCTTGTTTATATGTATTTGGATTCGCGCGAATAACTTCAACATCGCGATGTAAGAAACGTCAGTTTAATTCGTATGTGGTGAGATAGATGTGACAAGCTACTTACATTCAACGGTAGGGCAAAGTAGGTATCAATACAGATGAGCAGCACAAACATGCCGCCTATGAAGTAGTAGATGGCGGCTGTGCGCTGGTTGTCAAAGAATTCGGAGAGCCAGCTCAGTCCCACGATGAGTAACCCGCACAGGTTCCCGCCCAGGACTACAGCGCCGGTGTAGCGGGGGGGAAGCCGGGCTGCTACGCCGAACACTGAGTTTTGGAAGATTGCGTTGAAACCTGTAAAAAGATTTGATCGTGTTTTATACTGCCTCATTGGTCTGGTGGGCGGCGCAAGCCCAAGAATCCGATTGCTCGGAAGCCCTAATTATTTATGAATAATAATTGTTTATTTAAAGAAACTTACGACATAACATACAAAACTATTTTAACAGCTAGTTAAGATCAATATAGGTAAGTGGTGTAGTCGAACTTGGCAGAGCCTGTGTTTTGGCTATCAGCGCTAGACCCCTCGAGTATCTAAGCGCCAGTAATATTTCAAAAAAACTTGTTCAAAATGCTTTTAAAATATTCATAATGATAATTGCCAGTTAATTCCAGCCGTTACGGTGATTAGCTGGAACAAACAGAGCGAAAACCAGACAAGAAATTATTGGTAAAACTACCTACCTTGCAGTATTTTATACATTGCATTCAATATTTCTTTCCTTTTCTTTAAAAAAATAAATAAATTAAAAGATGATATTATACTGACTATCCAGGACTTCATTTTCAATGCACCTATTAATTTAAATATGACGTAGTATTTTAGGTGTGTTAAGTGTCTTCTAATTTACATGCGTTAATTAATAAAATTAACTAATAAATTCTGTGTTCAATCAACATAAAGTAAACTGCAGGTAATAAAACCAATAGGTGGCCTTAAATAAGGTTAAATATGCCTTTAATAAACTTAGCTTATTCATTTAATTAAGCTTGTTTGTATTAGGTAAAATATTATTCCATTTGGCATAAAATTAATTATTGATGAAAAGTTTATACAGACAATACTATCCTAACTACTGTAATACATACAAAATGCATGTTTCAACAGAGTAATAAACTAAAGACACACCGTCAGTCGTTATTTATAACGTTAGCGAGATAACCACAAACAATTACATAGAACAGTGGGAATAAATTAAAGGTTTTGAACTAAAACTGAAATAGTCCGACGAAACTGTGTCAATTGATCTGTAAATAGTTTCACAGGAATATTTTAAACAATGTAAATTAGATGGTAGGTTCTGTGCGATTTCACTGCAATGAAACGTTTTAATGGGTACTGGCTCACCTGAGCCAGTACCCATTAAAAATAAAACTATATTTTCACCATTATCTACCTAGAAAATATAGTTTTATTTTTGTTTGAATTAATTGCTGCCGGTATTACTGTAGATTAGCTTCTGCTCGCGGCTTCGGCTTCGTGTAAAAAGTAACATTCTCAAGATTGTCCCACAGAACACACATCACCGGGACGTAAAGTTACATAGTAGAGCAATGGTTTATCTATAGTGCCAATTTTCATGGAAATATGTTCAACGTTTTACGCGTGATTAAGTAACAAACATCCAAACATCTTCACAAACTTTCAGGCTTATAATATTAGAAGGCCTGCAATGAAAATAAAAGGTTTGCTGAAATTCGACTGGCAATGAAAAGTTAGCCAGGAGGAGCCCATAAGACTTCTAGCTAAGACAGTGAATGTCATAATTATATCATATCATCATACCAGTTTGTTAAGGTTTAAAGTGATGGCACGTGAGCACATTCACAAGGAGTTGGCAAACTTATCTTGAAGTTAAGTTAGCAGATTAGTAATTCTCCAGTAATATCTTTTTTTCTCTTGACATCGCTTGTATTTGGATTTTATATAATATATATGTATCTATGTATTTATTCTAAATTATTGTTGATTTGACTTTCTGGTTTTTGTTATCTTCTTGCGCCTACCATGTTCTGTCTCTGCATCACCTTAAGGAAGACTGGTAGAAAATGCCTAAGGCATTAAGTCCGCCGTCGTACAGTGTATTTTACTAGTGCATTAAGTTTTAATAAATAAATAAATATCATCATCAGTGGTAGTCTGTGGTAGTCGATGAAATTATCTTGACTAAGTAGACCGAACTTCACACTCTTCCGTTGAAACAATATTCTTGAAACAGTGACCCAAAGTTTTCCCAAGACATATTAACGTAATGATATTGGTATTCGACATCAATCACAATTTAAACATGGAAGGAATGCTTGTTTGTCGTTTCAATTGAGTTGTCAGAGTTAATCATGGAAATCTGAGCTCTCTATAGGGACATGAAACGTATACATAATTGATGTAACAATGGTCGATGACCGGAATACTGAGCGATAGCTTAAGGGCCAAAGAGAAATGTTATTTGAGCTTGGTTAATTTTTTTAACATAAATTATTAGTACACAGTTGAAGATAACTGTATGAAAAAATTTCACCCGCGGTACCTGTCATACTAACTAAAAATATTGGGACGCGTTTTTGTTTTTCCAAATAGTGACAACGATAAAGTGTATGGAAGTTCAAGAGTGGAGACATGTGACGTCACTTCTAGGTAACAAGTGTAGAAAGGCGTGACGTAACATGAAATATCCAAAGCAAGCAAGCATGTTACCCCAGTGTGTCAAATTACTTAGATAGTTTTTCAACTTTATTTCAAATAAAATAAGGTTCATAACCATTTACATTTGTATACAGTTTGGGTAGCTTGATGTGCTGGCGTCTGTAAATAATATTATTTGATAATCGAAACTATCCTAATAAGTGTTAGTTTAAGTATTATCTAACATAAATTTTAAGTGATTTTAAAAGATAAATATTAGTGTAGCTAAACTCATGTGCACATTATGTATTGCAAACAATGTGCAGATTAAAGTAAAGCACTACTGTACCCACTTAAAAAAGTAAGAAACATATATTTAATGATTCCTCTGTTGCGTAGTGGGAATAGAAATTACAGTTAATAGGGAATTTAAATATCTAACGTTCACTATGCAAGTTGGCTCCCAAACTTCGTATTAGAAAAATGTACCATAAATCCGAAGACCACATCAGATTTGATTGGTTGGATCTTTAGATTTTCTCTGTGCAAAAAGCACTTCTATGTATAAACAATACTTTCAGTTTTGAATGAACTGTTTTAGAGAATAAGAGCAATTAATTCATGAAACCCCAAGCGGACGCCGGCGACCGCGCTGTCAATGCCTTTCTATTGTGTCTCTAATTGACCCGATTGAAAGGTTTAAAGGATACATTCTCAGTAAAAACACAAAGTAGATATGTTTTATAGTAAAAAATAAGCAGTGATTGATAGCTTAGTGTTATGACCGGCGTACTACCAAGTCTCGAGTTCGAACCCAATCTCAGACTTTTCGGATTTAAGTGAATTTTGTATAATTATCACTTGCTTTAAAACAGTATAGGAAACCATCGTAAGAGAACCAGCCAAAGATATATTCCTCAACGTCATGTGAAGCCAAGTTAGATAGAGGCCCATGGCCAATCACAAGAAGGAAAATCATAAAACTTACTGTTCAACAGGAATACAGAGATCATGGTGAGCCAGAAGAAGGTGCCTGGGTAGTTGGAGGTGTCCAGCATAGCCAAGATGATGGTACAGACGAATATAAACACTTCTATGATTAACGACCACACGATGCGAGCTGTCAGGTTACCACTGAAACAAATAATAAAATTTAAAACTTTATATTTATCGAAAACGAGCCAAGGAGATCATTGGCAATAATTCACTCGTTGAGTCAAAACTTCGTTTTCTATCGGTTATATTTCGGAGAGTGTGCATCGGAATTGCACGATTTAATTCCACCAAGCCCTTTTCATCATCGGACCACCAGACGTTCGGCACTGCGCCACCGGTACATGGTAGATATCCCAACCATACGAACTAAACGCTATGGAAACACATTCATTGTGCGAACAGCTAAAGAATGGAATTCCCTGCCGGTGTCGGTGTTTCCTGATAGCTACAACCTAGGGGTATTCAAGTCAAGAGTGAACAGGTTGCTTCTAGGCAAGCGTGCTTCATCGTCGACCACATCATCGCTTACCAGGTGAGATAGTGGTCAAACGCGTGCCTATCAGTAATAAAAAAAAATCTACTAGCAAATAACATAACTAGCGGAAAATATATAAGCAGTTGCCTACAAGTTTAATAGCTACCAAAATGTATGATGAGACAGCGGATTTTTTTACAGATTTTCGATTAGTCCTTTAGTAAAAGTTGTTTATACTAGTATACATGGGATCTAGCATCCTGTGAAAATTTGGCACGTGATTAAGAAATCGGCTCAAAAAAGTCATCTGTACAATTTGGAAATTTTCAATTTAATTTTATGATCCGGTTCCAAGTCTTTTCCACCCTGTATTAATGTTTGTAGCTAGACTTAGGTGCACACAAGCTTATGGAAAGAAGCCCGCGTGTGTTTTAGCAAAGCGTTAATTTTCCCATTTTTATAATGTGATCAATCAGATTGAATGCTGAATATCACTGCGTTGGGTAATGGGGATAATATCTCGTAATATAATGACAAAGCACTACGACTCTTTTTGACATGAAATGGTAAGCAGAGATGTACAGTAGGTATACTCAATTTCGCTAGCCTCAAGTTTTATTTTGAATTATTATTTAGGCTCGCGTTTGACCACTATCATACCAGGTGGTGAGCGATGATGTGGTCGACGATGAAGCACGCTTGCCTAGAAGTAACCTATTCACTCTTGTCTTAAAGACCCCTAAGTTGTAGCTATCAGGAAACACCGACTCGCATGGTTCTTCAGAAAGGTTGGATGCGTGGTACCTACTCGCAATTGGCGTGTGTGTATAACAACATGTATGAATGAAATCAAAGCAAAAGAAGTATGTAAAAATCGTAGCATATGGCACTCTATAGTTTCTGCCTACCCCCATGGGAAAAAGGCGTGAGTTTAAGTATGTCTGTACTTATGCTAGTATTTAAAATAATAAGTTCGCCTTAAAGCAATAACATTACATTGTGTACATACACCTGCAAAAGTTCCTGGTCAAGTGGTCAACTATTCTTTAATTTTTATATTTAAGAGCAAGCTTGCCGAAGAATCTCCAAATTAAAAGATCGGTGGATCTTCGTATCCATATTGCGCTCACGGATTTGTATAGGTTTTGGCATAGTTAAAGTTTTATAAGGAAAAAGAAGTGCAAAAAGCTAAAACGGTCGCATTTCGAAGACAAGGCGAACACTACTTATGAATCAAAACCCCTATTTAAATCCTGCAAACATTAACGGCAACATGCTAAAATTCCCACTTTAAAAAGGGGGGAAATTCCACCACTGCGTTTAAACTAAACTCCACTTAAAGTAACTTCGCGTTTAATATTTTACATCAGAAATTTTCAGGTGCATACTTTTAATCATTTTAATCCCGCAGAAACCCGTACCGCCTGAAACTCGTGTAAATATGTTGAAAAATAGTCTGGCATGCCGCCTACTCGCTACTTCAAACTATGTTTAAGCTTGAGTTAACTTTGATTTATAAGCCTCTGGGATGGGAGTTTGTGTAACTCGGCAATTTCATGCTTAAAACAAGATTGAGATCGGACCTATACCTACTTAGTTTGTATCAAAGCATTCTTTATTATTTACTACCAAATTATTGAAAACTTGCCGGCCCGGCAAGCTCCGTTCCGCATTAGAATTAATTTGTGTAGTGTAGTACGTAAGTACCTCCTTAGTTTTAGCTTAAGACTTGTCAAATGTCAAATTGTCACAGGTCTATTGTAAAGAAATTTGTCACCTGTCATGCCATCCTAAATGCCGCTGCATTTGAAAAATGTAAAAAAAACGAATTTTCCTCTTAGTCATTGTTGAGAAAAAAGATAGCCCATGTTATGTCTCCAGGATATGATCTATCACCACGCCAAATTTCATTACGACCCGTTCAGCCGTTTAATCATGAAAAGCTGACAAACAAACAGTCAAACAAGAGTTACTTTCTCATTCATATAATTAGTATGGATTTAAGGTAATCATCAGCGTAATCATGTATAACATAACCACTTGAACTTTTTGCGGGTATGTATATTTTATTAAAATTAAATAAATTGTGTATCTCCTATTACAATAGGTACCATTGAAGATGACTTTCAAACATTAATAAAATTAATAATCCCAACACCCGGTTACTAGAGCAAAATTATCGACACGTCACAAACTAAACGTAAGTCGAGTAATACTATTGACTTCTGACCGTAAATTTGACAAATCACAGCAGCTTACGCGCTAGACAATTTTTCACATTCAATTTCGACACAAAAAACAGCATCTACAGCTTGGCAAAAAAGTGTAGAAACGGAACTAAATTTTTGAGTGTTGGCAACATTTCCAAAATAATGACATTTCATAATAAACAAAGTTCACGATTTCGTAAAATTTTAATTTCGACCACCAAACGTTGATTAATAAACGTAAAAAGTGAAGAATAATGAATAAAACCATTCGGAGTGCTGGCAGGGAGGTTATTTACAAGGTTTACAGGCGATGTCTGGCGGAACATGAGGCCCAAACTATTCTTTCTGAATTTCACAATGTTTATCAAAGAACCGCTGATAAGACAGGTATGTAAGAGTTTGTTTTGTTGATTTTAGTTGAATCAAGTGTTAATTGATGAATACAAAGCTATATTAATTTGCTTGCATAAGGAATAACTAGAAATTTGAAACAATAAATGTCGAGCACATAGGTTATGTTTACATTTTTTCTGCATAACTCTGGTATAGCGCGCTGAGATAAATTGATACTTTGGTGACTTGACTTTTAACTGAATGAAAATTCAATTTCTACGTAAATTATACTTTAAGTGCGATATCAAGAGAGAGAATTATTGGTCCTAGCGTTTGCATTAGAAATGTAAAAGAAATTGTCGTGCCATAGTCTAAATCTATTATTAAATTCAGGGAAATCTGTTATCGTTCTAAGCAACATCGTGCTGGAAGGAGATAAACAAAAGGGTATTTTTTACATCCGGCTCATTAACAGTATGTGTTAAAAATGTGTTACTTTTAATACTGTTAGGGATAAATGAAATATTTCGTCTTTACAGGAAGCAGCTGAACGTGCATCCCAAGCTATTACCGAGGAGGATTGGAAGAACTCGTGCTAACATGTAATGAAAATAGAAAAGGATTACTGGAAAAAAAAATACTATGAACGAGGAAATGGAGCGATTAGTAATAAATCTAGAAGATGATAGCAGCATCACCTCTGAACCCGAACATGACTCAGATGAGTTTGCGGCCTACGTGTTCGGGGTAGAATATGTAGAGGAAGATTTACTAGAATAAAATATAGAAATTATGATAATGTAATGTTTTCTTTTTTTATAATTCCTAAACAATGTTGTGAACTCAGGAGTATTTACCCAATTTGTTATTTTTAGGTAAGTAATCAGTTGCGTGTCGAGAACACGTCCTTGTTCAATTAATTCATTACACCCCAAGAGGACACCGGTGTCCACACTGTCATTGTCTTTCCATTGTGTCTTTAGTTGACACGATTAAAAGTGATTAATTACTGATTTACAAAAATAATACATAATTAGATTAATTTGTTTAAAAAGCAGCTAAGTATCAAGACTAGGTTGGTACGCTATGCGGTTGCCACGGGTTGCCATACGAAGAGCACAGTGGCGCCTCCATTATTTTCTACTCTTTTTTGCCAAGCTGTAATAAGCTTCTAAAATTACCTAGCTCTATACGGTTTTGAACCGGCTTGAAGCTATTTGCGGAACCAATTAAAATTTCGTCGACGGTCCACGGTTAAATACACATAACAACTTGAGAGCGGTTAATTAAAATCTTGTGCTAACGCGGATCACTTGAAATCATAATTTAGATAAACATTATTTTCCATAGCAAATATTTTTTAGGCGGGATTATGGGTTGTGTTGTGGCTGTCAAAACTGTTCCACAACCACAACACGAACACTATTCTAATTTTGAATCATTCTTTATTGTTTTAATGTTGGTCATGGTTGGTCTGTGGGATCTGTGGGTTCTGTATTCGAAATGGAAGAATTTTACAAAAGAGTTTAATTTTTGTTTGGGTTTCATTCTATGGCAAAATAATTGGTTTTGCCATCCAACGTGGCAACGCTGCCAGTCATCTGGGCACATTCCCGGATGACATCAATGCGAAGGAGTAGGTATTTTGGCGCACAAATTTTCTGTTCTTTTTAGTCCTCTTATTTTTATTCTATTTTGTGTAGTGTACCTACTACCTACCTACCTATGTAGTAAGTTTTAGTATGAATAGTAAACTGAATATTAAATAATGTAGGTACCTACTCAACAAAAGTTTTGTTTTAGGGATGAAAAATTTAATCTACATGTACATAAAATTTTATCATCGTTAATTAAAATAAAACAGCCCTAGTGCGAATCGGACTTGCACACAGGTTTCATACCAGCGCACAAGATTAGAGATACAGTAATTATTAAGTTAAAGCAAAAACGCCAAATAATCACGACATTTTTATTTTTTGTTGTTATAGTGGCAGTAGAAATACACACTCATTTCAACCGTCTTCATTAGATGCAATCCCCTGAAAAACGGACGAACGGACAGCGGAACCGAAACATACGATAGTGGGCATTACACGTCAAAATCCTTTACTGGCAGTCTAATTACTAAAACTGTCGTTCAATCAAGGATCCATTTTTCGCAAGCATAGACAATCTTCATCAACCTGATCGGATGATTAACAAACCAAAACAAATTAATTAAACAATACGTACCCCGTCTTAAAAAAAACATTGACCCAGCTGAACACCAAGTTGGGTGTCTGACTTGCCCACCCAACATACGCCAGGTAATGGTCGGAGTATGCCGCAGCACCCTTCAACTTGTACCCGACGAAGTAATCTTTGGCTGTGATGAACATGTTCCAGGCAGTCAGGGTTCCAAGGCCGTGTAGCAGTAACGTCAGGAAAATTATATTCCATTTGTCTACGGGAGCTGCTAAGTCCATTGTTATACCTGGAAGAGGAGGGCCGAATTAGGTGTATTGTACGCAGCAGGTAAAGTAAAATATGTGCTCAAAACTTGACCATAATGTAAATAGGTACTAACAAACGGTATTAACAAAAAAAAAAAAAGCTGTCTAGCCGTCTTCGAGTAATAGAGTATCAAGTCGGTTGGGTATAAAAAATACCTAATGAAGATTGACCCCCGGTTAATACAAAAAGAATTTAATAAAAAAAATTGTGGTAGTTAAAGAAAAGTTAAAAAAAAGAAAAGTCCTCGAAAAAAGTAATAAAAAACTAAATTTGAAGAAATAATTATAAAGCTTATTTATTGCAATTGAAAAAACTAAAAAACAAAATCCAAAAAGATTTTCATTTATTGGGAACGGAACTCGCTACCAAATTCATTGACGGCAGTCGACAAAAGTTGTGAGTTCGAATCCAAGTTAAAAAAGCTCTTTTTGTATATATTATATTCGTTTTATATTGATTTTCGAGTAATTCTAAAGCTTTAAGGTTACCACTTTTTCATAAAAATATCCGTAGCGTTATCTAAACATATTTTCAGTAAAGTTTTAAGAGTTTTGAACAATAAAAATAATGTCGCAATACTTAGGTGCACACAATTTCATTGGAAATTGCATGTGTTTTAGTGAAGCGTTTATTTACCCACTGAAATATTAATGTGACAACCAGTTATTATGTAACCAAAGTCACTGCGTTGGGAAGTGGGCTAACTCGACGAGTAAACACGGGCTCGAAATAAGGCATGCCATGCTATCGTTCGTAAAAACTTTGCTCGTGCGATTCAGCTCTCCAGTTTATGTAAAATTCCGCTAGATGGCGTGATTGGTGTCAAGTTGAAATCGATGACTTGATCTTATCATAATCGAGAAGAAATAATTATAATAAACCGTTTACAGTTAAAAGTCTATTGTTTGATTTTATTACTGGGTCAGTATTATCGTAGTAAGTTATCATTAAACTGCACGCCACTATTAAGTTATCCAGCATACATTAATAAATTAGGGTACAACTTTTTTTTTTACGTTCTTCTCTAATATTTTATAACCCATTGTATAAATAGGTTTTGGTCAAGGTAACTCCTGATTTATGAACGATAAGATTGTTAAACGCGCTTTTCTTAATGAATTTTAACAGCCAATAGCATCACTTGTCTGTTGTTTAATTAACGGCGGGTCGAAATTATCTTTTTACAAGACGGGTTTTAGACAATACAGCACAAAAATTACCATCCGTGGGCACAATCAATCAATATCAATATTCCACGACTTTCACACACCGCCATCTAGTCCCAAGCTAAGCAGAGCTTGTGTTATGGGTACTAAAATCTGATAAACATACTTATATATTTTTAAATACATACACCCAGACACAGAACAAATGATCGTGCTCATCACACAAACATTTATCCTGGGTGGGAATGGAACCCACGACCTACGGCATAGCAGTCAGGGCCACTAACTACTATGCCAACAGGCCAGTCCAAACACGCACGTTTAAGCACGCCACACATTTTTCTTCATCGTCATTTGCCTAGCCTTTTCCCAACTACGTTACAACCAACACCGACCGCCTTCTGACCTCCACAACCCATTTGTTAAATCATAAATGATATTTATTTCTGTGAATAGGTTCATACAAAGATACAAACACTTTTACATGTCATTTTTTAACTAGAGGGTGAGGTTAGGATTTACTGGATAGCTTGATACCCCCTTGGTTAAACTGGTTGTCAGACTTTCGGGCATCCGACTACCCGTAACGACTGTCAAAGATCTAAAAACGACAACTAAGACCAACGGCCTAGTGTGCTTTCTGAGGCACGGAGAAGTCTTAATTTGTAATGAATGTACTTACCTACGGATCAACCTAGTAAATGTAGCTTGATCTTCGATCGAACAGTGTGGTTGTTAAGCTCCTCTCATACTTCTCCACCGACACTTATTTTAAATAATAAAATAATATCAAGAAAGTTGTATACATGTTTCTTATTAATCTGGTGGACGGCGCCTATCTATAGACTGAAGCAACCTTTATTCAAATTAATTCCGTTGACATGTGAGTTTTCCGTATTAAGCCTTCAGTGATGAAGCCTGACTGTCCTCTCACGCTAACCTTTCAAGTTGAACATGTCAATTTGACATTCAACCACAAATACCCGCACAACTACACCAACACATACCTACTATGGGGTGGAAGGGACATCGACGACATCCGAACACTAAGGGTTCAGCCCCCCTAGCCAAGTTACAAACGATTCGTATCTATTCTCTTTCTACAATCGCGCTTAGCGAAAGGTGATAAGTCACGTGGTCAAAACAAAGGGATTTGAGGAGTTCTCGATTGTAGAAAGAGAATAGATACGAATCGTTTGTAACTTGGCTAGGGGGGCAGGACATGAATCTGGACCCTAAATTCATTAAATGACGTACTTTCTACAGTTTAAAGCAAAAAAAAAATCTGAAAATAAACGAATCGAACAATGTACAGACGCCAGCACGTCAAGTTACTGCAATGTGTCAAATTTCATTGATCGTTTTTCAACTGTATGTTAAACAGAATAAGTTTCATATTCAATTGGGAAAATTTAACACATTGGGTTAACTTGATGTGCTGGCGTCTGTACTACTAAAACATCCCACCCGCCAACCCAGAATCGTATACAGCAATGCTATTCTTCTATAAAAATCAACCCATGAAAATGTAAGTGAAGCGAAGGCGAATTGAGCTGTTTATTACAGAGTAATGCTATGCATTGACAGTTCACTTCGCTCAAGTTTTCACGGGATGACTTTTACTGAATCAACGGTGATTACGGTGTCCGGATGTCCCTCGATGTTCCTCGCACCCTGTATAAATAGGTTTATTGGTAAATAACTCAACCTTTTTTCCATAATTCTGCGTGAATCGAATTGAATCTGGTCTCGTTAACAGCAGATTACCTTTCAAGTTGAGCGTGAAATTGGACATTTAATCACATGCCAGCCGAGTCCTTCCTTCATGTATTAAGGCCTTGCTGGAAACCTTCTTATAATATTAGAGGTATTTTACTCACACGAATAAGTTTTAACTAAGCATGGAGGCATATGAAAAGCCAATTGTATCTCTTCCAAAGGGATGGGTATTAAGTATAGCTTCTTCGTGTTTCTTGTTCTTACCGTGACAATGTCATAACTTAACTATAACCAGATCTCAGAATTGGTAATGTATTCTTATTTACCAAAACTATGTGGAAGTAAGTTACATAAAGCGCAACAGTTATTCCAACAACCCCTATTCGTACTGTTTTATATGAAACTACTCAATTTTTTTTTTCGTCATTCCCGATTTGGTCCCATAGCTGTAAGTTGTTCATATTCATGGGTGGAACGCCCTGTGAAAAATAGGCTGGTGATAAAAAAAAAAACACCCCGTAGAAATAATACAGAATCGCTTCAAAACCGAATGCATGCTTGTCTAATAGAAATATTTCGACGATGCTACTTTATGCCGGGAATGCTGGGTTCGCAAGCGCAATCATCGCTCCTTGCGGTGACTATCTAGGACCTAGGTATTTAGGGCTATTGGGTATATTTTTATTGCTAGTGACTAGTTGCACACCGAACCGGACTTTAATGACAACTGTGAATATACATAAAATTGGTATTGCGCTTTAATGACTTCAAGTCACGGTGACTTATCAGACGGGGTACTCTGCGCTTTGTCTCATCTCTGCGAGTGCAGTTGACGTCATCCTATAAGATACACACTGATGATAGCCAATACGAAACTAGCTGTTTGACAGTTAATCGTTCAACACTTTGCCCAGTGATCATCACTATGAAATGTACAGTCGCCAGCACATCAAGTTACCCCAATGTGTCAAATTTTCCCAATTGAATATGAACCTTATTCTGTTTGTAATATAGTTGAAAAACGATCAAAGAAATTTGACACATTGGGGTAACTTGATGTGCTGGCGTCTGTACAAAGTTGAACTTCTATCGATAATAGCACATTACCTTTCAAGTTGAGTGTGTCATTTGGCAAGTTGTTGCCCTCCCAAGCGGGCGTCAGCTTCACCGGCTCGTTGCGGAGGAATGGCGCCTTCTCCTCCGCCCCATCCCAACCTGAGGACAAAGAATAAATAAATAAATAAATATTCCACAACTTTTTCACACAACGCCATCTAGTCCCAAGCTAAGCTAAGAGCTCGTGTTATGGGTACTAAACAGGTGATAAACATACTTATCTATTTCTAAAAACATACATATTATAGATAAATTACACCCAGACACAGAACAAATGATCGTGCTCATCACACAAACATTTGTCCTGGGTGGGAATCGAACCCACGACCTCCGGCACAGCAGTCAGGGTTACTAACTACTAGACCAACAGGCCTGTCAAAGAATGAAAACTACGTCAAACATTAGTCTACATAACTGGCCTGTTGGTCTGGTCTCTATGTTATATACAATACTATATTACCACCGAGTTACCTAAGATATAAAAAAAATACGATATTCACGGGAATAAAGTTGCGAGTGATGTTCCAGTAGAAATATAGTACTAACTAGTAATATAAAGGTCAGACTATACAGCTTTTGTGACCACTAATATTCATTTTACTGTAAAATAGTTTAACAGCACAGTATCTGACAATCTGATTCATGCAAGATCAATTGCCGCGTGTGACACTTCAATTACATCTGTTTGTCAGACAGCCAATGATCCTACTCGTAAAGTTGTAACCCCTTGTCATCTGTGATCTTGAATTCAATCGTCAGGAATGTGCGTATTTGGTTGCCATGGTAAATAGGCATGGAATGGACGAACTTTATGTTTTTTTTTTTGGGAATGTATATTGGAAACAAGCTTCGGTTCACGACTTAGTTCGTGTGCTATTAGTGTCTGGTACCTGTGCTAGTTAGAGGATTTTTGAAGAGTAATTTCTGAGATTAACCCTACATGACAAAGTTACAAACAATGAAATGTTTGCCTCTTAATAATATTTAGTGTTGGTCATTAGGTAAGTAAGTTCACAGACACGATGGATGGATTGTGTAAAAGGAAAGGAAAAGCATTGTGTGAAGGTCATTGATGAAGGTGTATGTTTTGTAGCTGGCATAAAAAAGGAGGGCAAGATTCAAAGATTTGCATTGATTTCACTACGTTTTAATTTAGCTAATATGAGTAAGCGTTTCTTATGAACACATTTGAAATAAGGTTCATATTCGTATTTACTTAATTTTCATATGTCAAAGTCAAAGTATGATCTACGAATATATAACATCACGCCATTATGTCCCGAAGGATTAGGCAGAAGTGTACCTAATTACAGTACACCCTCAGTCGGTTTCCTCGGACATTATTTGCTTGTTGCTTTAATAACCTTACTTAAGATCACAGACAAACCTAGAGCAATAGCTAGGTTTAAAGCATTAATGTACCCACATCTAAAAGTAAGAAACATAACAATGATATTTCCTCTGTTGCGTAGTGGGATTTAGACCTTTTTTTACTAAAACTAGGCAACACAATTTATCGCTAAATAGGCATTGCACTGTTGGATTTTCAACTCTCTGAACTGGGCATTGGATAGTTCTAAGCAAGCTTTTGTTAGAGCATTAATTTAGGTGTAGCCTAGTAACATTAAAAACGGGGATTGGTAACATTATAGGTACAGACGCCAGCACATCAAGCTACCCCAAAACTGTTAAATTTTCCCAATTGAACATGAACCTTATTGTAGTTGTAATGAAGTTGAAAAACTATCAAAGAAATTTGACACATAGGTGTAGCTTGATGTGCTGGCCTCTGTACATTTGTTTGAAATGTTGCCCTATATGCGATTAATGTTGTGTTTACTAGGAAACACCTCAGGTTTTTAGTCAAAGTGCAAACGTCACGCGGATTCACCGACGTAGTTCCCGTTCCCGAAGGAATACAATAGGATAGTGTAGCTTCCCAACGGTAAAATAATTTTTCAAATCGGTCCAGTAGTTTCGGAGCCTATTCATTGTAAACAAACAATCAAATCTTTCCTCTTTATAACATAATCTCTTTATTAGACAACCAAATTATCGCTACCGAGATAGATCAAGACTGTCCTATGGCGCTACCATTCGGTCTTATGGTATATTTACATCCCAGATGTAAAACACACAAAAACAGGAGTATTCCCGTTTGAGCACCTATTTATTGAGCACCTATGCATTAACCTATGGGAAATGGGAATACCTTTGGTGCTAAATGCATAGGTGCTCAAAAAATAGGTGCTCAAACGGGAATACTCCCAAAAACAAACAGCTCGTCTCGAAACTATTTGGGATCAATCCCGGGATACATAGTAAATCAGCCGATTGCTCAACCACTGCACCAAACGTGTCGTCATAAATACAGAAGTCAAAATAAAAGCCATCCATACTCACGAAGTCACTGGTAATCTCAATCAATTCAACATAAATAAACACTAAACATAAATACTGGATGTATTATTCCTTGTTACATTACGAACACGAATCACGTATCACAGAACATTCATCTTGCATTACGCTCCAACAATACAAACGAAGTGTAGCTCTGTATGATTTACAACAATTTATACAGCTTTATTTTAAGTATATAAGTTATATCATAGAGTTGTTGTTTACAATGATAACAATAAAACAAGTTTTACCATGGGACTTATTCAGCGGTCTCAGTCAAAAGAATCAGCTGTTACATACATTTCGCTGCGTTACGTACACATAAATGTATTGAACAGCTGATTATTTAGATTTAATTGTTATTTATTTATTTGTTTATCAAAAATCCACAGCTCTTTGAACATTATCATAAAAATAGAAATTAATTAATAGCAGAAACAAACATACAAAGGGAAAAAAAAATTAAGTGAAATGTTATGTTTTATTGGGTTTTTAGGGATTTACTAACGAAAGATGAGGCTGGACTGGACTGGGTCTGGATTTTGTGACTAGCAGCCCGCAGTCTGGTTTTGTGCCAGTGGCAATAGACTCGCCCCTATTAGGTATGAGATTCTAATATACCTGCTGGCAAAATGAGGGTGTAGGTTACCTATTCCCACAATCGAACTCTTTGGGAAGTACAGGGATAATCACCACATGTATTTTTTTACCTTTAAAATGTCCATTAATAATATGCCAGTATAATATAAAGATATCCACATATATGGATAAGTACTACCCGTTTCTAGACTTCCCAAAGCACTCAACACCCCCACCTTAAATTGTAACTTTGTCGGAACCGTAAACGCTCAAGTAAAGTTTACCTCAACATACCTCTAGGGAGCCGTTTCGACGTTCAGGCAAGAACGTATCGCTGCTGCTTAGCATCCAAACAATTTTTATAATCGATAGATATGATAGAGGTCTTGTTTTTTTCTCTAATAATAGAAATTGAGGTGGGTGTAATCCGTGGCATGAACGTTGAACGGTTCGAAATCGAATATTCTGGAATTTTTTGAATGTCTAAAATATTATCAAAGTTAGTACTAAAATTGTATTAGGATCTTCATATCTACTTAGATTATAAAGAGGTAAAGTTTGTTAGGTTATAGGGGTTAATAATCTCTAAACCGATTTAGGTTTTTTTTACCAATAGGAAGCCACCACACACATTATTTTGTGAGGCCATAATCTTATATATAAAATTCTCGTGTCACAATGTTCGTTCCCATACTCCTCCGAAACGGCTTGACCGATTCTTAAACTCATTCGAGAGAGGAGTTGATAAAAAATGCTATGCAATAGCTTTACCGCGGCTGTCTCCGAGTGCCACACGTCATTTTCTCTTTTTTTTTAACCATTCAATCACAATGTGCCACAGCGAAGCGTGGCAGGGTACAGCTAGTATTTTCTAAAATAGTAGATATGTTAAAGTACGCGATCGAAGTGCTAGTTACAAATATAGTTAAAAAACAAACTAGTATAAACCAAAATCTGTGGATTGAGACCTGTTAATAGGTTTTAAATGACCAAGTGTTTACACTTTATTGTTTTGAACTGATTTAAAGCGGGTTTTAGACCACAGATAACGATTTAAAATGGTGCAACTATCATTACTCATAAGTGTGTGTGTTTCTTTCCTCAAAAGACCATTTCAGACAGTTACATGGTTCTTATATGATTTGACCAAGATAATGTCAAGACTTTAAAAGAGACTGACATCTGAGTTTATTTCGGTGTTTCTTCTCAGAATAGTCAGATAGTGAAACACCGATCTCATTTACAAGTTTTAAAAAAAGACGAGTAGAAGTGTTTGTGAAAACCTATATTTACAGAAATAAATATCATTTCATTTCATCACAAGTTAATTAAAGAAAATCTAGAAAATTCACTCAAATTGATGAAAAACAAATGCTTACTTTTACAGGGACAAAGCCTAAGTCAGCCTCTTGTAATCAAATCTATCTTCGTCTCTGGGAAAAACTTGTTAGTGCTAAAAGTTACGGATGGAAGCCCAGGGACCCAAGACACAATATAAACGGTATTGCTTGCCGAAATCGAGGACCTTACACTTCTAGGGGACACAAGAATTGTAAATCTGTTTTTCGTTAGATCCTTAGTTTAATGAAAATGAAAAGTAAAGAAAAAAAACACTGAATAAGAAATGTTTTAGAAAATCGTGTTGTAATGAGCTGTTTGCTCTTTAATAAAATCGTCGCTGAAACTTAATTGATGGCAAAATAAAGATAATATGAAATTAAAGACCTGACCATACGCTACCCATTTGAATAATAAATCTTTATGTATCTATCTAAATTTTGGAATACTTTAATAAGTACCAAAATATTCAGTTTGTAAATGATATTATTATTATTTTATTTCTGTAATTTGGTATTACAAATAATTTTACTCCTCATTTTTTAACTACCTAGAAAGGTGAGATTGGGTGTTTCCCTATCGGACTGCTCTGAGAAGAAACACCGAATGAATCCCTGAGATCACAGTCTCTTTTAAAGTCCAGGTTTGTGTTTGATTGTCTGAGATGGTCTTTTTAAGAATATGGCCACACAAATATGAGTGAACTTGTCCAGTCAGTGTACGCATATATTTAAATTCAGGGTGGAGCGTCGAATAGAATAAGAGCTCTATAAACAGCTTCGTTTAAAAAAAACTCGAACATAACAACAAAGTAAAACCGTATGTAGTTAATAACAAACATTTAAAAACTACAGGTGCGCGTGCTATTTACGACACTCGACGCGGAGGGCGCGGTGTGGTCGTTTGTTCCGCCCCTCTAACACGAGGGGCGCTTAGCGAAACAACATTTTTTTAAATCGCCCTATTTAAAACGAGAGGTTGTATAAAAAAAGAAAAATGTTAAGACGTAAGGGAAAACTTGATCTAAGTAAATCTTCTACAAATTGTAGGTTGAACATTACACAAACCTCTGAGACTTCGGATTCATGTGTGTATTGTATAACTATAACGTAGACGTCACGTGGTTTCACTCGCGTATTTCCCGTTTCCGAGGTCATTCAGGAATAAAAAGCAGACTTAGTTACTCAGGGTGAATGTAGCTTTCCAATGGTGAAAGAATTTTTGAAATCGGCACAGTAGTTTTTGAGTTTCACAGTCATATTTGAGTTCATTCATATAAACACACACACACACACACACACACACATACACACACACACACACACACACACACACACACACACACACACACACACACACACACACACATACATACAACAAATACACACACACACACACACATACAAATGTTTCCTCTTTATAATATTAGCGTAGATAATCACTTGCTCCAAAGACGATGATGGAAAACAAAGTGAGGAAAATGCCTGAGAGATATTTCAAGAAGAAGAAACAGAAAGAAGCATGCGGTGCCAAGTCACGAGGCCTATGGATGGCATAAAAACTAACACCAGGTTAATTACTAGGAAGTGGCGAAGGATGAGCGTTTTGGAGGAACGTCTTATGTATTTTTGACGTTCAAAAAGCGTTGACTCTTAGCCTAACTTTAATAAATGAGTTTTTGATTTTCAAGATGATCAGAACGAACGAACTACGATAATGAACTTTGGTGGAGATACGAGTATCTTCATTTAAAGTACCTACCTAAGTTTTAATGAAAATACAACATATTGGTTCTTATTATTCTCTACCTATTCATAATCTGTCCTGAAGTTTTGCTTATTTCACGCTTGTCAGCTCAAAGCTGGATAAAAAATGAATTATGCATTTCACGCAGATGTTTTAGTCATAAGATTAGTCATCATAACCACTGGAAAATACAGTAACTTAAATGGAAATCCTTTGCTTATTTCATACATTATCAGATCAGCTTTAACTATAATCATACACAAAAACCTTCGGCTTAAAACTGAAAATGTACGCAAGAAGAACTTTCTACCTCAAAACCAGGTTCAACTAAACGAATGAAACCTCATCCCACACACATTAGCTTTATAAGCCCAACTAAAACGTAAACTTTCACCAGCCATCAACAAGTAGGTCACAAAACTTATTATAAGCTATTATTTAAAGCATTTACCGAACGTGGCGGTACAAAAACTGTTTGAACACACTGCGGCAGACTAATTTCCTCACTAGCACGTAACTGAAGTACTAGAAGTCGACTAGAGGTGCCCTTTGCCACGGTATTATAGGCATTATTGATATCGATACACAATTACACAATGGCTACGATAATGCAGTCTTAATCAACTTTTCTCGCTGTGGTACTGTTGCATACAGCAGTGATTGGATTATATTTTTAATTGGTTTTAATTGTCTACGACGAAGAAAGCAAAGGTCTTTCGAAGCTCATGAAACTTCTAAGTAGAAGAAGAGAACTCATGAAAAAGCAATTACAAGACCACGTTAGCCAAAGTTTTCCGATTAACATAATTTTATCAGACAACTTGAAAATTTTGTGTTTTTTTTAATACAGCGACCAGCGTTGACGCTTTTACATTTCGCGCAAACCCAGCTAATTTACTGAGAAATCAAGAAATTATTCAGTTTCCATGTTCTAGAGAACTTACTTACTTGATTTGTTCTTATTAGCCTACGTTAGATTTTCTTGTGTATGATATTAGCATTACCCCACAAATCATGTATGCAAATATCCGAACTCTGAGCAAACACTTGTAGGCCATGCAAATATTTATCTTACGAAACCTTACACTCTAACCAAAAGCAAGGATATTCAGATAGTTAACCAATTAGATAATCAAATGCCACACAAGGCAATACGATTGGAAATCGTATAAATGTTTCATACTTGATTGGTTGATTAGAACACTTGGTCATCTTACTAAACTGAAGTCTATTCAAATACTTGATTCCAATTACCGGTTAAACGAATATCAACTTTATGTCATTGTTAATTTAGTTGATTTCTTATTGAATATTGAAAAAGTCTAAAATGTTTGATGTTAAAGTGTGAGCTGAACTAGATTTAGTCGAGTTTATTTATTTATGAAAGGTGCACCAACAGCTTCTGTAGGTACAGACACAGCTTATTGAATTATTTTAAACACTTTATGAAATGTTAAGAAAATGGTTCTTTTTTTCCTTAGTTGTATTCCCTATAAACTTACACTTGCTTACATAATTAGGGCCCAAATCGCGAACGCAATAGATGCGTTACTTGATGACGAACCTGATAAGTATACGAGAACAGGCTAGAAATAGTCACACAAGATGTACAAACACAAGGTTGCTACTCAGTCTCGTGATATCATAGTGAAATATATTAAATCAATAAAAGGTTATCATGATAGTACTAGATTCGCTTCGGTTTTGAAACAAGTGTGGTTTCAATAGGCACAATATTCATTAATAACAGTGTAGGAATATGACACACTGGCTCCTTTTTAACCGACTTCAAAAAAAGGAGGAGGTTCTATGTTCGTGTCTATGTATTTTTTTTTTTTTGTGTATGTTACCTGATTTCTCGGCTTAGTAGGCGACTCGGACGCTGAGTCTCGTCCGATCCGGCCGAGACAGGAATTTTATTATTATAAATATTTTTGAGTGGTGTTTCGGACGATACTTTTTTTTAAGCAAATTTTGTACAGTCAGAATGAAAAACCTTAGGTAGAGTTTTATTACTTAAGTAAAAGTCTAATAAAGTTTAATATACAATTACAACAATCAACAGTAAACATGATAAATCACAATAATCAGTCTTATATATCAATTTAAAAGCGTACAATAATAATTATAAATGTTAACAACAATAATCAGTCTTTTATATCAATTGGAACGTGTACAACAAGAATATTAAATGTAAATTACTATAATCAGTCTTATACAGGGTTACTGGTAATTAGACGTGAGGGGCTGATAAGGGGGCCAAAATGCAACAAATTGAACCCCCCATATTTATGGCCGAAATTCAATACTTTTCGAGATATTTGAATTTTAAGGGTTTTTCGATATTTAACCAAAATTTTCCAAATAAAAAAAAATATATTTGAATGGGTACCATTAAGAATGATGTTGTAGCTGGCACTTTAATTAAACTATGGACATATTTCAAACTACTTAATAAGAATAATCTTAATTATTTTAATTATTTTGTTTTGTGATATTATTATCTTACCAATATTTTCATTTTACGCTTCAAAAATGTTGCTTCGTCACAAAAATTTCTATGACATTAATCGTACAAATAAATAAAACAACTTGCCTATTCTGTAAGTTTTCCAAAAAGGTATAAAAATTCATTTTAAAATACATAATCGTGGCATGGCATGTGTTTGAATCGGCGCGGGGAGATAAAAGGTCATTTGTATACCTTATGTCTACCAACTACAAGTTTTTATGTCTCAATGTGCGTGCAAAATGCCAAAAGTCAAAAACTAACCGACTCGGTAGAGATCAGAATTTAGGATATTAGAATTTATTTAATTATATTAAGAATGGAGTTTTACATAGTATGCTATTAATATTTTTTTAAGTTCTATAAACTCTACCATAACATATGGTGTACACATATTGAAATGTCATTCTTATATAGCTAAGTACAATTAATTATATGATTTAATGATTGACAATAAGTCCAATATGAATCATTTTAATTAGGTACTTAGTCGTTACTTTAAAATCAATGTCAAAATTAAGTACATGTCGTCTTGGATTTTAACTATATTCCACCATTACCACCATTTATTTATTTTCACATAATTATGGCATAAAACAATGATTCAATAACCAACTTGTCCGTAGGGAATAGGGATGTATCCTATACCGATACCGATGCCGATATATCGGCAATACTCGAAGCTTGCTGTTAAATCGGCATCGTCGATATTTTTATGGCCGATTTAACGAAACTTTTTAAATTTCGCGCTTTGAAAATGTAAAATAAACGCGCGTGTTGTCTCGTCTACTTTGTTTTTGATACAAAAATCTCATCAATGTTAATTTTAATTACTAAAACTATTAACTAATCTCAACCTGTCTATAGTTTCAAATGATTTTGTTTAGTTTGTCCTGTTATTATTATTTCTATATTATTAAAAAAATAACCTGTCTTGTTACGGTATCAGTATCGCAGATATTTTTTATAAGAGCCGATGCTCTTATATAAAAATAGGATACGGTACTGATACCGACGTATCGGTATCGTATCAAAGCAAGAGTGAGCTGACAAGTAGGGATACTTGTCATCTCATCACTCATTAATAAAAAATACAAAAAAATCTTTATTTTCAGGCGTCGACGGCCCATAGCGTGTTAGTATTCAGTACAAAAATAACTTAAAAACTATGTTTAACATCTAGACACACACAAGAACACAAATTATACACAGCAAAATAAACAGCTCCCAACTCGAGATGGATTCATCAAGACCCATGTCTGATATGCAGCTTGCTTGATAAACCTATCCATCGTAGACCCTTCCAATCTTTCTGAAAATACCTTCAGAACGCTATTGCTGCTTCCCCTCACTCTGCGTATCACTGATGCCACTTTTTTTCTCAAAATGTGCATTGTTTTTTAATGTTTATTTTATTTGTAACTAGCTGCCCCGGCAAACTTCGTTGTGCCTTAGAGTCAATTCATAGCTCTTATTTTTTTTTTATATTAGATATACATACGTTGAATAAGACGACAACAAATAAATCCAAACCAATAATAACTACTACTACTTTTAAAATATAACATGTATATATACCCTAACCTAACTGACCATACCTATCCTATAGCTAACCCAACTATCTAACCTAACTACCTTACTAAAAAATACTAAATTCATAATTTTAATCTGAACTATTGCCTCTATGTTACATACAATAATTTATGCCTATAGTTTTCCCGGTCTACTTTAATTAAAGTCCTAACAGTAAAATAAGTTCTATTTGCAAAGAATTATTAAATTTCGTCTCTGTCATCATTGCTAGTTACGTAAATTGATTTCTGAAATATAAGACTTTTTTATGCTACATAAAACCTCTAAGTTTAGTAACAAAATAAATTTCAGAACGTAGGTGCGTATTATAAATTGACAACCTTACCTTCTTGGGTTTAGCTTAAGACTTGTCAATTTCAAATTGTCACCTGATAATGAACTGGGAAGTTTGACTCCTGTCATGTCATCCAAGATGGCGCTGCGTTTGAAAAATGTTTGAGACAACCGATATTCTTGATATTTATTTTTATGATGTCGAACGGGATAAAAAGTATCCTATGTCCTTCTCCTGGCTCTAAACTACCTCCCTGCCAATTTTCAGCTAAATCGGTTCAGCCGTTCTTGAGTTATAAGCGAAGTAACTAACACGACTTTCTTTTATATATATAGATTAATAATTTATCCATAGCGACAAAGTAAAATATGTATTATTTAATTATGTGTCTGACGGTACTTTGCCTCTAAAAAAGGATGCGTCCGAAACACCACTCAAAACTATTAATAATAATGAAATTCCTGTCTCGACCGCGTCGGACGAGACTCAGCGTCCGAGTCGCCTACTAAGCCGATTTCTCCGCCATTTGTGGACCGATTCTCGAAATTCTTTTTTTGTTTGAAAGAGTGGACTCCTGAGGTGGTCCCATTTTAATTTGGTGAAGATCTGGTGCTGTTCTTCGGAGATATACAACAGAACTCTTCAAAAATTGCCGTCTATTTTTGAAGAGTTCCGTTGTATATCTCCGAAGATCAGCACCAGATCTTCACCAAATTAAATCTACCGTGATTGCTGGAAACGCTTGGATGTTTATTGTTTTACAACATCATGACGTATCATCAAGCCTGTATGCTCAGAGGGGTAGGCAGATGTGTTCAATATACCTAGATTTCGACAGTTAGGTATGTTAAGTTTCATTTATTAGGGTTAGGTCTTCGATCAATAATAGCACTAGATACAAGATCAGGAACAAAAATACCTCGCAAAAGTGTCCACGTTTAGACACGCATAATAATAATAATAATAATAATAATAATTTATTTATTTGTATAGAATGCAGGTGTTACAATATTGGTGTTAATTTCTATAATACGTTCCTAGTACATTCTGCCTGTTGGCATACAAAAAAATTAGGGTAAAACTTACAGCTAATTTTAGAAAACTTACATTAAAAACCAGTTACGTTTGAAAACTTATTACATAAACAATTAATGACATTATACATATATTACAATACATCATTTAAAAAATCTGTAACAGAATAGTAACATCTGTTGGTCAACAAAGACGACAGAAGTTTCTTAAATTTCCTTAAGGGCTGATTCTTTATACTATTTGGCAATTTGTTATATATAATAGGTGCCATACCAATAATGTTTTTTTTAAGCAATGCCGTGTTATATCCACCTGTATACAATACATTTTGATATTTTGATCTCAAGGCAGTGGTTCGCATCCTCGTATCATTGAATGTAGGAAATAGATGCATGTTAGATTTAACGAATATGGCTACTTCTAAAATGTAAATACTAGGAAAAGTTAGAATGTTGTGTGTCTTGAAAATAGGAATGCAACTATCTGTAACCTTAAGATTAAAAATGGCTCTTATGCAACGTTTTTGGGCTTTAAATATAGTCTCCCTTTCGGAACAATTACCCCAAAATACTACACCAAACCTTAGAATGGAAACCACTAATCCATGATATGCAACCATTAATGTATCAATGTTCACTTTTTTGGACAGATTGTAAAGAGCATATGCAGCCGTGCTTAATTTTTTGCAAATTTCTTCAGCTTGTGGTTTCCAATAAACAGCATAAACAATTGCATTTCTTACTACGAATATAGAAAAATGTTTTATAATATTATCAAGTTCAGTTCATTATAAACCTTGACACTCAAGCATAACGTTTAATTACATTAAAATATGTATGCCTAAGTCCTTCTGTCGTCGGAGAAAAGTAAAAGGAATAAATTTGAAATGTGACTTAAAAATAAAAGCCATTTTTATAATAAGTATAAACATATTTTTTATAAAATGAAACTTAAGGCCTACAAAATAAGGTTAAAAACGTTTTGTTTACAATTTCGTCTTTACTCTATTTTGGAACTAGACGTAGTTCTTGTTATGACATTTCAATGCTCAGAACACAGTAAGAATTGAGAAGTAGAGTTGCAGAATAATCATTTATATTTCTTATGCGAGCGAAGGTTTGTTTTATAATGGTAGCAAATAATTACATTTGACCCATTTTAAAAAGTAGGGCTAAATTAGTACAATAGCTATTTTATTAAGACATTGCTATTAATTGTCTGCGGGTTGGCTCATTATAATCAAATCAACCCACAAAAAAAATTAATGCGTCTACTTTTGCATGCGATTTAGAAGTTTTCACATTATCTAATATTATAAAGGCAAAAGTTTCTGAGTGTGAGTGTGAGAGTGTGTGTTTGTATGTTTGTTACTTCTTCACGCTCAAACGGCTGAACAGATTTGGATGAAATTTAGTATGTAAGTAGCTTATATCCTGGATTAACACATATGCTAAGGCTACTTTTAACTACTCCTGGTTTACGCGGGTTAAACCACGGGGAGCAGCTGGTTAAAAATCATTGAATGAAATCAAATTATTTTAACCGACTTCTAAAAAAGGAGGAGGTTATCAATTCGGTTGTATTTTTTTTAGGTTTTGTGAACTCAGTACCTACTCCGTCATTTAAAGACGATTTTCAAAATTCTTTTTTATTTGTTTATGAGTTTTTATACAAATGAGACCAATCTGTTTATATACCCTATATATAAACAGATTGGTCCCATTTGTATAAAAACTCATATCTAATGAGGGGCCCTTGAGGAATTGAGGGAACTCTTAAAAAAATATAGGTACACACGTACCGATTTTTACATTTTTAGTAACAAATCAAGCATTTTCATTTAGAAAGTAACATTTTGTGAAAAAAAACTGATGAAAAAGACAGGCGACGGAACTCTTCAAGACATAACAGCAAATTGTTCGCGATTGCTACAGTGACATGTCTATGCAGAGTTCTTATATATGCATAACATAACATTACGCCTGTCTATTTTAAAAGGGCCCGGCAGAGATGTACAGATTAATGTTTAGATAGAACTTTAGCAATATTGTTAAGCGATTTCAATGATTCTTTGAAGTTTTGAAAGACTTTCTTGACACACGAAGAAACTAAAAATGGCGAACCAAAAAGTTTTTTACAAAAAAATAAACCTTCTTAACCGTCTGCGGCTGACGTGGTAGTCCAACAGACACCGCGAATCATTAAATTCAGTTTATTATCGTTGATTTTCAAATTTGAACGCCGCCGCTCTCAGTACCTTACTGTAGTGAGCTCACGCGTCGGTCAGTGTGCGGGGGACAGCCATAACGAGCTTACATGTGCGTAGCGAGAGGAAGGTATCCACGAGACTACCACATCAGTGTTAAGGTAAGTGTCTAGTATACTACCACCTCAGTAAAATGTTTATAGTTTCATAGTGTCTCCTAAGCAACCACATCAGTAAATAAATTTAGCTATCTTACGATAAGGTATTTTTTGTATTCATTCGCGTTATTTTAGAATTTGAATTTATTCACATAATTTATATATGCTTCTATACTATTTTTACAAAGAGGATACAAATTCTTTCACTTATAGAATTCTATATCATAACTGAGTAAGATAGGCTATAACGTAAAATAGTATTTATAATCCACGCGGACGAAATCCTGGTGGATAGATAATTTTACCTACATAATTTACAAAAAAACATCTTGTTTTTTAGATGGCTGACTCAAGTAACAACCCCAGGCCAGGCACTTCTTCTACTCGTAAGAGAAGGCTGAAACTTTTGTAGATCACGAAGATCAAATAAAAGAGTGGCTGGAAGAGGAAAGTGAACATGAGTTTAGCAATACCTATTGGAGAAGAAGATGAAGATCCGACTTTCGAGCCAGAAACGTAACACCTAAAATCCAAATATTGTTCCTTTGATTGTTCGAAGCAAATTTGCCTTCAGTGCTCCACTGCCACTATATAAAATTGTCAAGAAAAGCTGTGATTTGAAAATGGTCTAATTTTAATTTCAACCAATGAATATATTTCATGTTTTCGAGACCGATTATTTCAATTGTTAATTTTTAAAATGTCTAATGTTTAATATAAAAAAAGTTGATTTTGTAATTTTTTCAGTGTCATCAATGTTTAAGGAGAGATTCATAGACTGATTTGAAGGAAGTCAATAAACACTGTTTAATTTTGAAAATACAAATAGTTTTTTTAACTTAGAGTTCATTTATCATAAAAAATAGGCTAAAGATCTAATAAATATAAATAAAAAAACTACATCATTTAATTCTATAAATATATTTACTGTTGAAATGGTGTCTCGTGTACTACCACGCCAGTATAATTGTAAAAATTGAGTCACGTCAGTCGCAGAGGGTTAAAAAAACACCGCCCCAGGTGAAAAATAACTCTAGTTTCGAAAGTCGGTGGCCAATAATGAACGAAACAAAACTAAAGTAGCAAATTATTAAAATGATTACAATACAAATCTACTCCATGCATCTGCTGTTCAGTTAAACAAAAGTTTGTGCAAATGTTGGCGAGCATTGGTCAAACATTTGTAGCGGTGGTTTAAAATCGGTAATTTTGTTAAAAAAATTATATTACTTGTTAAATTATAGCTTAAAATATAACTTATTCTTCATGTCCTTAGTGTCCTTACTGAAAGTAAAATACTCCGGCCGAATAATTACGTTTTCAGGGATTATTTTTGCAACTATTGAATACTCACTGCGGCATTGTGGGACGTGTTTACATTGGCCGTGTTTCAAGCAAACAAAACAAAATACCAACCCCGGTTTCTATTGAGCTTATATTTACCGAGACGGATTTTTGACGCCGACCCGACATCTAGTGCTATTATTGATCGAAGGGTTAGGTGGATAATCCTATAATTATAATGACATGCATTGTTAACAATTAACAATATAAAATGAATTCATGGCAAATGTTTGTATGGGAACAACTAAAAATGGAAAAATAAAAAACTTTTTTACAAAAAATAAAACCGACTTCAAAAATAACACTAAACGGTGTAAAATAACTCTAAATTCGGAAGTCGGTGGCCCATCAAGAATAAGACAAAAGTACCAAAGCCACAGACTTCCTAATTTAGAGTTATTTTACACCGTTTAGTGTTATTTTTGAAGTCGGTTTTATTTTTTGTAAAAAAGTTTTTTCTTTCCACCAATCTTCATGGATTTTTGTCCCTTATCCAAGTCTCCTGTTTGACGTTATTTTCGGCCTTCCAAATACCTATATACTTTCCGCAATATTATGACGCAGAATCACCACAAATAGACCCATAACGATCGCACTTTTGATTTCGTCGACCAAGAAGATTTCTATTATCATTTAAGATTGCTTATCTGCCACAAATGGCTTGCTAAAGGTCACTGTAGTCCTTCAAATTTTATTTTTAGGCCTTCAAGTTCAATGACTGAAGATTTTTGTTTTAATAAAAACTTTATACTACTTCTAGGAATGACACTGGATTATAATGTAGCTCTCTAGAATTTCACACATTATTTAACAGCTCATTGCCTAATTGTGTAATCATAGAAATGCGTATGTTGACTGAAGAATCTACACATTTCTTCTCTTCATTCTAGATAATATTGTCGTGCTCAACACAAAAAAAATCTATAATCAGTTACTTTGTCGACTCTTCTAACGCGACAAAATCCGTTTCAACGATGGTCATGCTACGCGTGCGAATGATAACCTGAAAGCAGCCAACTGTCAATGTCTAGGACCAGTCTGGAATGACAGCTCAATTTGCCTTCGCTTCACCTACGTTTCACGGGGTGAGTTTAACAGAATCGCTCTGCTGAACAAATGTTTTTTTTTATGAGTATCATTGTCGCAGTTACTTTTAACTCCCTGTCTAGCGTAGTGCCAAGTTTCAATAGAATTAGAGATATGCTTTATTACGTTAACACGTGAGTAATATACTGTCTAGCTACTTTAAATTATTTCTTCAGAACATAAACCATTATAAAATGAGCTATAATTCCCAAAGATTAACAATCTGTTTACAAATAAAATCTTCAAGCACAAGAAACTTGGTTTTAAAGGTACCTACTTACATACGTACGGTACGTAGGTACGTCGGTACCCCTCCAGTTAAACAGGTTGTTTCAAGGGCATAGAGCACCAGGTTACATTGAAAAAGATAACTTAGTTGATTATACGAAATGAGTCAAGAAAAAAACATAGAACATCCAAAACTACAAGGAAGTATTCCATCGAGTTGGTTTTGCTAGATACGAGTATTACAAAAATCTATTGAAAATATCAGAGAGAACATAACTTCGATGCATCTGAAATTATCACTTTTCAATATGGTCATAAAAATGCACTACTAGTGTTAAACGAACATTCTATAACTACCGCTGCACCGACCGTAATTTACAGGTCACATAACTAATAGATACTGTCATATAAAATACTAGCTTGCTGATGCGACTTCGTTCACGTGAAGGATACCTTACACAATTACACGCCAATAGTATCGCTTTTTATTAGTTAAATATTTTTTGAAACCGGACGATTCCTGGAGATGGGTAATCTCCGCGAAAATAAACAAATCTTTTTTAGAATACAGAATCATAAAAGTATTTGTTTTTATTTAAATGAATTTTATTTTATTTACCCGAATGTACCTACACGTGTGTATGTAACTTGTCATTGTATTTGCGACTAGTAAAATTTTATTTAAATGTATTTTGTACCCGAATGTACACTTGCATTTTACCATAAATATTGCACGTAAAAAAAACCTAGCATTTTACCAAATAAAGTAAATTCATATTATTGAGAAAACAATTCATTCGAGCCGCACATTTTTATTGCGTCATAAATTGTAACAAATTAAAATTATACGCGTAGATTTATTTTCCTATTGTTTCCGATTTTGTCTGTACTCAAAGTTACTTCACGTAGTTCTAATGTTTAAAAAAAAACATAAAATAACACTTACCCTTCTCAGTCTTTCTACAAAACGTTCCATAGTTATCGGCCATATTTGCCAAACGATTTATTAATGATCACACTAAATATTCACATCACTGATGCGCATTTGGACGTGTTCTCGTTACCAACCACAAGACGAACTACATAATCTTCTTTGATATTGATAGCATTAGTTATATTACAATTATGTAAATATAGTTCCCTGTACTGATATTAATCTTGATTGAGCACTGACTCTAAACTTGTACAAAGTTTTTGTTAAGTATTTTTGCCATTGCAGAAAGATACTAGTCGGCACGGCACGCTACCGTATATTTTTATTGCCAGATTTTTATGGGTTAGGTACAGAACTTTATTATATCCTGTCTATAAACAGTCTAGGTAAACTATAGCTAATGATTGTCTGCTATACATAGTCAACTCAAAAACTAATTAACCGATTCAAAAATTTCTTTCACAATTTCATTATCTATAAAGTTGTAATTATTATAGCTAAGTAACATTAGACTATTTAAATTTATAAAACTACGAGGCGGACGAAGTCGCGGGCCAGGTGTAGTCTTGGTATAGTATTAGGGAGGGTCTTGTAAAGATGTCGCCATTCCGGCGAGTCACAAAGTACAGACGCTAGCACATTATGCTACCTCAATCTGTCAAATTTCCCAATTGCACATGAACCTTATTCTGTTAGCGATAAAGTTGAAAAACAAATCCTAGCCAGCCACCATTCGAAAATGTTAACTTTTTCAATAACGTTATGAAAAAATGTATGTTAAAGATCGAAGTGTACAACTGTGTATTTTGTAATACGATGCTTACGTTTTATTACGCAGTAAACGTTATATTATGTGGCTTAGACAATGCATCATGTGTCAAAAACCTATGCAATTGAAAAACCAATTACTAGTGCATATTTTGTAAAAAAAAAATCGTCAACAGAATAATTAAAGTAAAACGCTGTGTTTGATTATGCTATGACCGCAGTGAGAGATATTTTTGCTGTAACAGGCAGCCTATTTTGACCCGCATTTATTAGTTTATATAATAATCAACATGTACGATTGGCTAGACAAACCGATAAGTACGCAATAATTAACAGACATGTTATAAAGACCTATGATTATTGAATTTGTATTGACCGAGGACAAAAGGTTACACAGATCAGGTTTGTGTTATCCTACAACTGACTGACACATACGACTATAATACACATATCATCACAATACATCACATCACATCACATCACATCACATCACATCACATCACATTACATTACATCACATCAAATCACGCCTGTATTTCCCGACAGGATAGGCAAAGGTGTGCCAATAATACACCATCGTTGATATCCACCATATCTGGGTGATTTGACACATTGACATGTTTGTTTATGTTTTCAAGCTACATCACCATGATTAGTCCTTAGTGCGTAGTCTAGCCTATTTTCCAGTACTTACCTATATTATTATCTTAACGAAAACATTGCAAATTGATTGTAGCAATGATTTAAAACGAAAAAGAGAAACCTTCTTGAATGAATAATTTTTTTAAGCAGAATACGTCATTAGTCATTCATTAGGCAAATATGAGTCTACCGTTGTCAGCCAAATATTACCAAAACTTTTTTTTTACTCAAACTACAACACCTCTGACAAAGCTTACCAGCTAACTACAAAGCAATTACGTTTGCTCCCAAATCGACAGTTAATTTTTAACTGAATACCATTAAGGTTAATTAACATAAGCCGTCCCTATTATCGTTAGGAGCTGATTAGGTACTCTAGTTAGTCTCGCCTTTATCTTGGGTAAATGCAGTAAGCAAACAATACGCGTGTCGTAGGTTCAAGTAGTTGGTAGTTATCGTTAGAGGGACCATGCTTGACCGAGTTCCGAGACCCGCAAGGAATCCCATCAAATTATTCCGCTCCGGAGTTTTAGGAAACTCCCTTCCTATAATATGTCGTGAAATATTCTCAACTTTCGGTATTTAGAAAGTTTATTATAAGTTTTGTGGAATTCACGTTCGTACCCTTGTGTTTTGATGGTGACTATGGGTTTTTTGAATGGGGAGTAATTGCAAATCGGATAATTTGGTCAATTTAATTAAAACAAATTATTATTATTATTTAGGAGAATAATCGTTCTAAAATCATTTGACTCGAGATGTTAAGGGGTATGAGAAATAGATCGTGAAGTTCCACATCTTCGATTTGAAGATAGCGGGGATTAGGGAATGCAATCTCGAGATTTCCGCCTAGCGAGATCTCGCGAACCTCAAAACCCAGTCTCGCGAGATCTCGCAAATTACGGGATCTCGAGAGATTGAATCGCAATTAAAACATATGCAAATGCTTGTTTTAAGAACTAGTAATTGACATGATATGTAATTAAATAGAAACTGCGTTGCTCAATTATAAAAATAATGTAAGTTTTATTTTATAAATCAACAATGTACTTATTATTTTGTCTCTAACTCTAATAACATTTGTTTATGTCTATAATTATTATACCTACTGTAGCTAATCAGTTCAAATTCTTACAATATTGGTAACAAAACAATATTATCTATATTTAGGCAACGGCCAGGATTCAGTTCGCGCGCAGCCGCGCTATGAAATACACGTCGTCACGCTGCATTTGTCGATCTCGTTATCTCGCGAGATCTCGTACGAAATTTGACGAGATACAATCTCGTAAAATATGGCCGGGATCTCGCGAGATCGGGATCTCGGCGAGACGAGATTGCATTCCCCAGCGGGGATATTATAATCGCGCGGACAACTAGTTTATCGTCAATTCGTCATCTAGGACACCTCAGTTTAATTCGTACTGGCGTTTCTTTTATTTATTTCTGTATATTGGATTTTAGTACTAGTTTGATTGCACGTAGTTTAATGACATAAAGTCCTATCACAAATCTTTATATTAATTAAAAATACTCCAAGTGAAATCTTTGGATCCCTTTTTAAAGAAAAATGCGGGCAAGGAGGAATGTGGGATTGGCAAAGTGAAAGTTTATGTGGAGGAGAAATGCAGAAACCTAATATTTTTATACATTTATGTTAGAAATATGTAAACAATGACAGAGTTGTCTGTCAACATCAACTTTATAATGTAACCATAGTGATCACCCTTTTGGAAACAAATAAAAATATGACAGCAGTGTGTGAGTTGACAATGTTGACATTGACATACACGGAAAATGAAAACAAAGTTGGAATTTTCCATTAAACATAAATAAACGATCGAATTTCGACCACTAGCCAATCACTAGTACTATGTAAAAGCTTAAACATGAATATATCACACTAGAGTAGGTAGGTACCAGTGTTGGGCATTAATCAATCAATTTGTCAATTATCTTGTTTGTGGTAGGTACCTACTAGGTACCTACCACAAAGAACGGTAAAATAAATTATTTTAATGTGCTGCAATGTACTTAATTCACACGCTATAAACAGGTGCATAGAGGTTGACCCGATAATGTCCACATGACAGCACCACGTCCCATATACTTAACACAATAATAATTACGGTTGAGCGAGGCTATCGTTAATCCGTGTTTTCAACAACCCGTATATCGGTGTTTTGATTTATAGAGATGGAATTTTATCATTATTTATGTAAACTAATACTAACTTACTTTTGGTACGTGTTTTTTTTTTAATTTTGTCTTTTTTACTACTTAATCAATACCTTTTTAAGTGTATCACGAATTCACGATCCGTCTCGGTTGTTGTGATTTTTTGTGGCGATTTGGTGCAAAGGGATAAATGTGTTACGCGTTACACGTTAAGGAATCCAAGAAAGCGCGCGCTATTTGATTTGACCAATGGGCGCGCGGTGGCGGAGTGATGACTGCGAGATGTTGCTAAACCATTTTGCGTGAGGTTGGAACCACGTCAGACTGTCATTATATTTATGTTATGGCGGCGTATTTACCACGATAACGATATGTCAGATGTGACACAGTCATCGTCATCACTGTGGGAAAAATCACGGAGCGGAGTCGCCCGAAAAAGTATTTTATACTTATATAAATAAATACTATAGTTGCATTTTAAAAGTAGTAAATTATTAGCCATAGGAGTGCTTAATTTTCTAAAGAAAATTGTAATCAAAAGAAATAAAACAACATAACAAACCAACGTTTTCTTACTAACATTTTCTGGTCTCGATAACGATGAATATTTAAATCCTATTTATCCTTTTAAGTTCTAGTAAACATGGTTATCCTACTTATCGTATATTATAGGTCAGTGGGAAGGCGGAAACGAGTTGGTACGAGATTACCGAGATTGGATAGCTGCGGGAGACAACATTTTGAGAAAGATATTCATCCCCGCACCGAAGACAAGAAACAAGTACAGTCAAACGAGGTGAAAAGTAACGAGGGGGTAACTTTGAAGATTTTTTTAAAGAGTGAAATTAAAACATGTTTTTAACTCAAAAGCGTTATGTTCTTGTGCTCGATGCATTGCTCACCTTTTACTTTCAAATCATGTTATTTATGAAAACATGACAGTTCCGATACCATTAGAAGCCACACATCGAATGGCGCCAAAAAAGGAAAAGTATTTATTGGTCTCGCAAACAAACCCGTCGGGATTTGATTGGGGGTAACGACGCTTGGGTCAGTATATTTCAATTTATATTGATTTGAATACCTTTATTATTTATTTACATCTTGCAAGATTTTTTACATCAGAGGTTTTTTTTTTAATCTATGTAATTGTAATAGTTTTACAGAATAGCACTGCATTAGGCTGCACTTTGCACATCAGTGTTCACCACCAGGTCAAAATGTTACCTGGTGGTGACCTATCGTAGTACTGAGTTCCATTAGAATACGAGGCCTGGTAACACTGTTTTTGTTAACAGACCTGCGGCCTACCCCACCAATTCCTGGTTACCTGGAGGTGACCTAGCGTAGTAACAAGTTCCAATAGAATACAAAGCCAGGTTACACTGGCTGTGTATTAAAGACGTGTGGCATACCCCACCTATTCCTGGTTACCTGGAGGGGGACCTAGCGTAGTACCGAATTTCAATATAATACGAGGCCAGGTAACACTGTTTTTGCTAACAAACGTGTGGCTTACCGCACCCATACCTGTTTTTGTTGTCTCATCTGAAGGATCTTGTTCTGTTTTGAAAGTCTAAGTAAGTTTTGCGGTGTTATTGTGTTAAAGGATGTGTGTTAGATTACATTTCATATTCCGTTGAGCCTTTTGGGGGCTTAGGGCGTGCGGTTACGGTAGGTAACTATTTTCCGAATCATTGGGTTAAGAACTGGAAATGTGGTTCGGTGTTTGAGATTAGTGGCGTGGTTAGGTTCAAATAAGCATTGTATCGTGACATCACGCCTGTATTCATTTTGCAAGATTATATCTTAGTCCCATATTCTGGAGTGAGTCTATTACCATCGGCCGGGCACACACGATCGGACCGTTAAATTCTCAGCAGCCCGGAATATGGACCCCGGGTTCCTACAGAGAAAAACCCAATAACACTTTGTCGGCCTTAGAAATCTATTTCCAAGGCCAAGTTGCAAAGCTTAGCGCTTGCAACCACTAGATCCACGAGGAATTCAACGAACAACGGGTCCTTGTATGTAACTCAAATGACAACTTATTGACACACAAAAATGGGTCAATACTTCCAGGTTTGCTCACCCTAACCCTATGTAACCAACCCACTGTTAGCATAACCGATAACCAGATTTGTTATCAATTTGTACCCATTTTGTCACTACCTATGTTTCAGGCCAGGTGTCGCCACGGCTTGGGAAATGTATGGTTAGTGCGAACGATGGAACTGTTTAATTTGTGTAAGTATATTATATATTTTTAATCACTGAACAAATAAGACCTTTTTACATTTACTAGACCCTAAAAAATAGTAAGCCTTATTTTTTGAAGTAACTTTCACATATGACACGTTTTAAATAGGGATTTAGTGTCAACTTTATTTCTACTGGGCGATATTTCGTTTAATAATGTCTCTCTCTAACTCAGAAATGTTTTCGCTGCGTTTTATTTTGACAAAAAGTGTAGTTTCAAAAAAGTTAAAAATGAATGCAACCTAGCCTGTACCATCGATATGACGCAAAGACTATGTGACGTAAACTAAAAGATAAAAATGTCAAGGTGATAGATATTTACATTGCGACTTGTTACAAGGACATCGAAGCTGCGGCCCTGCGGGCTACTCCAACACGATAATCAGATTATGGGAAGAGATGGATTACAAACGGAAATCTGATTAACGACTGAATCACTGACTATATGGCAAAAGTATACGTAACCGTAACGGTCTTCAGCCTCTAAAAGAAAGGAATAGGTAAACCGATAGTTTTGGAAATCGTTTTTTCGACTAATAATACTCCCCTGCAGTGGCGACGGGTCCATACAACTCGATTCCTATCGGCTTTCCTTTGAAAGTTTAGAAGAGCAACTCTACGGCTATTGAATAATGGCACCCAGACTCTAGTATTGCCAAATATACTATAGGTATTAAATCAAAGGTATACTAGGGTAGCAGGTGGACCGATGACCTCAAGATACTCAACAAATAGCGATACGAAAACAAAGTTACTATTTATCGACTTCCCTCTTTAAAAATTACAAAATAAAAACTTTTTTACAAAAAAAACAACAGACTTCTTAAAAAAAAACTAACAAGTGAAAAATAACTACAGTTTCGGAAGTCTATGGCTTTGGTGGTTTTGTTTTGTTCATTATTGGCCACCGACTTCCGAAACTGGAGTTATTTTTCACCTGTTAGTTTTTTTTCTTTGTATGTAAAGAAAGTCTTTCAAAACTTGAAAGAATCATTGAAATTGGATAACAATTGCTAAAGAAGTTCTATCTCTAAACATTAATCTGTACATCTCTGCCGGCCTCTTTTAAAATAGAATGGCGTAATGTTATGTTGTGGAAATACAAAAGCTCAGCATAGACATCTGCAATCGCGAATAATTTGCTGTTATGCGTTGAAGAGTTCCGTTGCCAGTCTTCTTCATCAGTTTTTCTTCACCAAATGATACTTTCTAAATGAAATTGCTTGATTTGTTAGTTTTGAGAACCTCCTCCTTTTTTTGAAGGCGGTTAAAAATAATGCCCCTCGTCACTGCTACCCTGTTACTTTTCATAATTCTGCCATAATCTGTTACTGTCCACTGCAAGGACCTCTTCTCATACAGAGAATATTGATCACCACGGATGCACAAGGCGGCTTGGAGAAATTGGTTTTTGAAATTAACTACCGAATCATTATCTTCCGCCTTCCCAACTAGGATCTTAGAAAGGAGTTAGGGGGCTCGTGGCTTAATAATAACACTTCACACGGGTCGACCTAAGGTTAAGCTATAAGGCTTCCTGATACCGGTAGGTGGATGGGTGACCATGTCATACTGACACCCTACGTGCCTCGGAAAGCACGTGGTCTCGGCTGTAACTAGGTAGTGGTCCACTAACTAAAACTTCACAAGTATATTATGTAATTGATCGCTCCATGTAACATTCTGGTATTCAGCTACATTCGAATAGGCTGGAAGCGGATTCCAGTATAGTTGAAAAAATGTTAGCAAGATCACGGTTAAACGCATCAAAATCGAAATAATTTTTCTTTTACATAATGGAATACAAGAAGAAGTGAACACGAACAAAATAAGATACAAAGTCATTGACACTCACACATGTACAACAAATTGAGTCAATGAATCGTGTTTCCCTAAAAGTTAAGTTCCACGTGGCCATTTTAATTGTGTTCTGCGTTAATCCATACATTTTGTAATAAATTGTAGTCTCAACAAACTGGCATTCGATATCAAACTCTCCAACCTTGATCTCATTATTTCCTACGCAGCTGATATGCGTAAGAAAAATTGGGTCAATGAATAAATTGTATCAGAAAGAAGCATCAACATTTTTACCGGAATACATGCTATTCTATGTAGAATTTGAAATATAATAATTTGAATAACTAAACTACCATGACATAACGTAATCAAAGTCCAAAAAGCGACAATTTAAATATTTTGATGATAATTTATTAAGAATATTGCGTGCGAGTGTACGAACGCGGTAAATCCTAGAAACTAAGTTACGACCAATAAAAATGTATTGCCATATTTATGGCGCAGTGTGGGCCAAATATTAAATACCTGGCTTTGAACTGGAAAAATGTCACCAAAAAAATATTTATTGCTTCTACAAAAAAAATGGCTTTAATAAAAGCCAGACTACATTCGTTCTTCATTATGAACAAAGCCAGTACTTATAAGACCTCTTCCAAAATAAAGCAGAAATAAAGAGCGCTCAAAACTGCCGTTTGATCTACAAAATGCTAATCAATTCGTGAACTTCCCAATTTGATTTTGATCGGAGCAGGCAGGATGTATTTTTCTCCATAAATCGACGAAATTTGGAAGAAAGTGTAGTCTACGTTTTGTAAAATACGCGAAATTTATTAAGTATGGAACTATACAGTTCATAGTTCCTTTGAGAACTATACTACAGTTATTTTCTGCAGTATTTAAAATCAACCAACCAATCAATCAACTGTGAATGCGTAATCATACTTTTTTGCCGACTTTGAAGCCAACATTGAAGGGTTTTGCTTTGAGCGTTGTTCAACACGCACTTGGCCTATCTGTCATGCATGACATCAAAATCTGCACCCCCACCCCATTTTAATTATTACAACTCTGACCATGTAACTGTCAATATTGTCTAAACAATAAATAAGATATAATAGAACTGGTGGTAGAGTTATAAATTCATTGACTACTGCTGCAACATTACGTATTAGTCACTCGCAAATGTAAACGCTAGACCAAAATACAATACAAATTTACAATGTTACACGTCTAGTAAATGTAGATGCTAAATAAGCAAGACTGCCTGGCACCTGCTTAATACCTAGTTTTATATTGCCTGCGCCGTTCGCTTATAAAATCTATACTCAGTGTTCATGAAAATCTTTACAAACTACAGCTTTCCGCAAAAAAAATCTATGTGAGTGACGAAGTGAAGGCGAATTGAGCTGTCATGAAGGGTGGGCGTTTTGGGGGATTGTCTTATATGTATTTTTTTACGTTCAAGAAGTGCTGATTCTCAGCCTAGTTTGAACAAAGACTTGTTTTATTTTTGATCCCATACTTATGCTAGGGCAATCCCTAGCATAAGTATGGGATAATAGTCACGTTTCTAGTGAACTGTCAATACAGTTCACTAGAAACGTGACTATTGAGATGACAGCAAATAGAGATGTATGAAAGAAGAAGACATGCTGCGGCGATTACAAATAATATAATAATATTGTATCTTAATAATATTACACGACTTTCAAACAACGCCATCTAGTCCCAAGCTAAGCAGAGCTTGTGTTATGGGTATTAAACAGCTGATAAACTTAAAGATTTCTAAATACATACATAGGTATTATAGATAAATTACTCCCAGACACAGAACTAACGATCGTGCTCCACACAAATATTTGTCCTGGTTGGAAATCGAACTCACGACCTCCGGCATAGCAGTCAGGGCCACTAACTACTAGACCAACAGGCCAGTCAAAAATTGAGATATGGGATGATGATGATAGTGACAGCTCACTTCATGTTTACGTTACCGCACTCTTCTATCATCTTTGATCTTTACTGAATTGACCGCCAGAACACTCAGAATCAACCATTGCTCTTATAGGAGCAAATTTCTACTCTGAAGTAGGTGATATCTATACTAAAACAGCAGTAGGAAATTGGAAAGCCAGGTTGCGAGACTACAACAGAACTGTACTTGACTTCTTTTTGCATAATTGGCTTGTAATATTCTGACTACTAGGACCCGTCCTTCCTATGAGAGGGACTCGCTTAGTATAAACCTTTTGTAACAAATTGTATTGCATAAACTTACTGAGTATTAGCTTCTAGAGAATGCCAATTCCTGCTACGTCACTACAAAACACGAAACCGAGGCCATATTTTACTAAACACAAAACAAAAACAAATATTGATAAACAGGGAGTCCTCTAAGATAATGCCATAACATAGATGGTAAACTGTGTAAACGAAGAGATACTGTTTAAAGATAGTAAAGTCGACAAACATGACATGAAGTAATATTAAGAAATTAGGTAAGACCAGAGACTACAAGGAAGAGTGCGCGTAAAAATATTAAAAAGTATTTTTAAAAGAGTATGTGACCTACTTGAGTAAAACCTTTAACGATTTATTTCGCTACCGTGGTTTTGGCTGGCTTTCATCCCTAAAATAACGGCTTGCCACAAGTTGCTCTAAGATTTCGTGTAGGCGACAGCTTGTGTTGTCGTCTTGTCTTCTTATTTTTTAAGAGCACAATTCTTTTTTTTAAAGGTTCTATTATTAATTTCAGATATGTTTTACGCGTTTTATTTTTACAATGTGCTAACATAATGAAAAATATAAATAAAAAATTTCGGTGAATCTTGGAATGAACTTTTTAAATTCTGATAATAAATAGTCCGATATGGGAGTCGAAATAAATTAATAAGACACCGGCCAAGTGTTTGTTGTCAAATTGACAATAGAAGTAAATTACAACGTTTTATTAGGTAATTATTACCACAGTATAAATATTAATACAGTAGGACGACGCCTTTGATCTCTGGAAAAATGCCGACAACGTCTACACGCGTTAGCCCTGAATAATACCTCACGAACTACGAACATCGTTTTGCTCGCAGTTCGGGAGCGGCTTTCCCGCGTCTCGCCCCTCACACCTCGCACGATTGCCCTGTCTAGACGGCTTCGTCGGACGACTGTAGGTTTTTAGACTGTACTATTACACTTAAAATACACCCCGCTGACAGACAGAGACACGGATGGCGGTCGGACGTACTGCGAGACTTAGTTATAGGGGTATTAAGAAATATTTTTGCGAAAAGCAAAGCGAAATAAGTTGAAAGTGGAATGTTAATGTTGAAACAGAAGATAATACTACTACCCAGATAAGATAAAGGAAAGAGAGGTGAAGAAGACGAACACACAGTACTCTAAGAACAACATTCCCATCAACATCATCATTTCAGCCGAAGGACGACCACTGCTGGATATGGGCCTCCCTCAAATGTCGCCACAACGACCGGTCTTGTGCGTCTCGCATCCATCGGATTCCCGCTTAAAAGGTCCTCACAAGTAAGCGCACAATTGCCTTGCTACTGCCATAACATCTTCAGCATCAGGAAATATCAACAGGTCTTAAGAAGAAGAACATACTGAATTCACAGATCTTGTGATTCTAACAATTTTCCCAATAAAATACACTCTGCGGCCGTTACAGGCTGTTAATATAGGACGTTCAAACCCACACATGTTCGCATCTTAAAACCCGTCAACTCACACAGAGTAAGTAAATGTTTATCTAACAGCTCGGCCACATGTAGGTAGTAGATACGTTGATATGTTCATCACTCATGTCGTCGTCTCATTGATAACATCACTGCGTTCATATCATTTGATTTATCGGCTAGCCTCCTCGTTGCTCTTTGCATTCTTTGATTGCATTGTTCAACTGATATGATCAACCTTTAACCTTATCAATTGTGTATAATATTTGCTGTATAGTAATAGCTTTATTTGCTCTTTCCTTTTGAATTTGACCACTTTCTTGGCTCTGACTGCGTACGGAGAAAATTTATGTTCCTTTTATGTGATACTTTTTCCTGCTTTATGTTTACCATGAATACCATGATGAAATAAATAAATAAACATTTTTTTTTTAAACATAAACAAACCATTATTTCCATGAATTCGCACAATTCATAACTTACACGTGGATTTTTTTAAATTGGTTAGTTCATTTAATTTATGCACCTACCTATTTACTATTTACTGTGTCAGCGGTTTTAACAGGCAAGCTAAGTAAGTAGGCATTATATTGTGTACTAAGTACAATAACGAGCCGTCCTGTGTTTATCGCAGTCAGCAGTTTTCCCGGAAGTGGTTTGCATATCAAAAACTCGTAGGTATCAAAAAATTGCCACAGGAGTATAAAATGGGCAACCCAAGTTCAAACAAAAAAATATTGTTTTACCATTTTATGACCGCATTTTAAGTCAATGATATTGCTCTAGCTAAACCCGACCACGCGTTGCTTATAGCTCAGTAGTTCTAATCTAACTTGTATTTTTAAGTTTGACGAAATTACACGCAGTACGCCTATTTTTAACCGACTTCAGGAGGAGGTGCTCAATTCGATCAGTATTTTTTTTTTTTCCTTATGTATGTACACCGATTACTCCGAGATTAATGATCCGATTTACGTGAATTTAAATCTAAATTCGGAAGTCGGTGGCCAATCAAAATGAGACAAAACGACCAAAGCCACAGACTTCCTAATTTAGAGTTATTTTATACCGGTTAGTGTTTTTTGAAGTCGGTTGTATTTTTTGTAAAAAAGTTTTTATGAAAATGTTCAAGTGATTCCAGAGCTTATCCCGGAATAACAATTCTTCTTTGTGCATAATAATATCGCCTAGGTAAAGGCGATATTATTATGCACAAAGAAGAATTGTAGCACAAACATTAGGTAGGATGTGACCTATATGCTAGGCTTGTAAGTACTCATCTAACTAATTTCTCCTATCATAATAGAGCACACCTCATCTAACCATTATTACTATACGAGGCACTCAAAGTTCTTCACATTCCTCTGGCATAAAGGAAAGTAAGTATACGTGGCTTATGTGTACGATAGCTCGAACAAAAGCCACTTAGCCTGGACTGGCGTCAACCCACGCGGCACATCGACCTGCGAAGGTCAGGTTCTGCATTGTGTAAGTCTATAGCACATCTACACCTTTACATTTAATTATACGAAAGCCTCTTGTCTTAATTTAAATGTCACACGGATCATGAATTTTGATCTCGGGTAATAAAAATGTTTTGGAAGTTTATTGCTGTCAGTCATACTTATTACTTTTGGTGTCTTCCTCGAGGTAACTAAGATGAGAGTAATTCGAAATGAAAATAGAATAGGTGCTAATAAAAACATTTGCTGTGGGAAGAAGTGATTTAGCACGAGAAATCATCATCACCCCGATTATCTTTTTTTATATAAAGTAGGGTCGGCCTTCAATCTAAACGAATGCAACTGATAAATCAGTATTTTACACAGAGCGATTGCCCTCTGATATCCACAACCCTATTACCGGGTAAAATGATACCGCTAAACAGTAGTTGGCTACCTGTAAGAACTGACAAAGATCTACAAATGACAAATAATATATATTATAATGTTCTGGCTAAGGCACAGAGCGGTCACAGTATGGCCGTTGGAATGCTTAGCTTAACAAACAAAAACAATGTTATATTGTAAGACTCAGATCAAACTAATATCTCAGACCAAATTTTACTTACAGACAGAGCAGAAACTATCACAAATGTTCTGAATGACATGAATGTTAGCTGACGTGAGACTGGAAATCACAAGATGGACGTGCTAACACAATGATATTGAAGACGTAACCGACGTATTCGCGAGTACTTGCTAATTCGAGATAGACTAGAATAGAATTAAACAAGACACCCAGAAAGCTAATGTTTTGCTTGATACCTACGTGCAGACAGATTGCAAGACGCACATATCGTGGCTTCTAAGACGTGTTGACAACCGGTTGGCTATTTGTCCGTTACAAGATAGTAGCAGGAATATACTCACAAGACTCTTGTAATGTTCGTACAATCACAACATTGTCACAAGCACAAATACCTACCTCACAATTAATTAAGATTCAAAAGATAAGGAAAAGAAAATGCAAGATTCAAAAGAGATTTTTTCAAAAATTTTAAGCTGGGTATTTTTTTTAACAATACTGTTATGCAATTCTTCTCAGCAAGTGGCAATCGAAACAATTTATAAAAAAACGGCTTAAAGTTTGGTGATAGCGTAAGGTCTTTCTATGATCGTGTTATACTTATAACTTATGTTTATAGTAATGGAACGTTAGCTCATACTCTAAATAATGTGGAACTATGCTGTGTGACAGTAAACCGTATCTTGTTCATTTTTATTCACTAATTCCGAGATGAAACCTTAATTTGACAAGCCTATTATTAAATAAAACAGCTAAGTTGTTTGACATATTAATTTTGTTAAGTTACTTCAATATCCTTGTTCTTAAAACGGTGAAGGGAGAATACCTGGAATCTTCTAGAACCAAAAAATTGATGACATAAGACCAACACACACTGGGCCCGCGTGGTAGATAGATTTCGGATTTTATGGCCCACTCCTTTTCATAGAAAAGAGGCCTGTGTCCTAGCAGTGGGGGCATAAAAGGCTAATTACGAGGTTGTCAAAAGCATTTGATTAAACTGCATGACGCGAATGAATGTTTTGTCGTAATTGTGACATACATGGTGTAATTGTTGACATGTAGGACTATGTAATTTTGGATATTTATGTTAATTTGACATAAATCTTTTACTTTTAGAAAACTTTGACATTAGCTTTGTTTGTACTTATATGACATTGAACTAAATTACTTGAAATTTGACGATGTGACATAAATTGTGAAAATATTTGTACGCCGATACTTACGGCTAAACATGATTGGACTTTAACACTGTAAGATCTTGCATGCTTTTGTATGTATACTATGTTTAAACAAATAAATAAACTTTATCTTTATCTTATCTTTATCTAAGCTAAATAAAGTTTGTCTATTTTATTCTCTTGGCTCATAACTAATAATCGTACTTGACGTATTCTGTAGTAATAAGGAAACGTATAACGAACGGTTTGTGTCGGATGTGTGAATAAATGCGTAGTAAACGATGCGATGTCACAGTACTCAACCAGTCTTAGGTCAGAGCTACACAGCTATTCTGTGTTCTCAGTTAAGCTTCCAAACACGTTAACAAAAAATGTGTTTTTGGATGAATAACTTTAATAACGATACATTTGCGCTTGAACTTTATACTTTTTATGACTTAAATAATACTAGTCACCGTGAAATCCACTTAATTCACACTCAAATAAAGTTAACATTTTGTTACATACGTATAGATGTGTGGTGTATGTATTGGATTCAATATGTGTAGCTATTGTGTGTGCCACATAGAGCACACTTAGTGGCAGACTTATTCAGTTTTGTAGGTTATTTTGCTTTTCGCCATCAGTTTAGTTACTACATACATATTCAATGTATATTAGATTTCTTTAAAAGTATAGCGGAGTTTGCTAGCTGAGAAGTGGCAAATCGTTAAGTTTAATGGTTCTGAAATTTTTTAAATTACATGGTATAGACTTAAGTTCTTCTAACTCATTTCTAACTAAATAAATAGATTTGTAAATCGGGTGTTTGTTGCGTCACCTCAAGATTTGTGTAGTGTGGCTTCAGTCTTACAATTCGCTGCAAGATAACAGTCGTGCTATTAAAACGCGAGAACTCCAGTTTATAACCTAAAATTATAGTCCTTTATGCCAATAGTGACCCCGCTGGCTAGTGGTGAGGAGCGCTATTGCCGAACATCCGGTTCAATTCCTGAGTCGGGTAAAGTGTTATTGGGTTTTTCCATCTGGAATTTCTCACTAGCAGCCCGGGGTTTGAATTTTTGCCTGATTGATGGCAATAAGCTCGCTCCCTGTCACAATAACTGGCAAGATGTAGTGGTAGTGTACATCTCTGCCCAACTCATGGAAATACAGGCGCGATGTCATGTTAAGCCAAGACCATCATTTTCGATATTAGTTTTATTAATATCTCTAACTGCTGTATTCGATATCCGTGGCTGTATCCATAATGGAAAGTTGTTTGTCTGTTTGCTGATTGCTGCAGAATTTTGCTTGTATCTATACAACTTAGGTGAGAGGTTTTCGCTGAAGACAGGTTTTATCTAGTATGTAATCTTACAAGAAAGTGAGCGTAGTCTGGTAATAATATCTTTCTTATAGTTTAAATGTGATATTTTAAGTGGATGTATGTCTATTAAATGTGTTTTGATACTGTTTGGAGGTATGAACAGGGTGTAAAGTTCTGCATCCCTCATAGAAAAGGGAGGATCCTCCAACTAGACGGGTTTTGTGTCGGCGGGCTACTACTGTCCGACGCGGCGACGGTTGTTATCGGGATCGTGAGTTCAATCGCGCAGATAACTATAACATCGCGATGTAGGATAATTTAGTTTAATTTCGTACGTAGCGAGATAGATGTCGCTACAACTCAATCACGCAGACCCCATAGTACGGATTATGACGAAATTCGTCTAATTCTTTTATAGAGATACTAGATGCAAGTGAAGTCACGGGATGGCTTTTAGTAAATAAATAATTTCATAAAATAATATTATGTAGGTAAACTAAGATGGTAGTCTTAGTTACTTACTTGTTATTCTGATTAGTAAGCTCGCATCTACATAAAATATAATATAACTGTGGACACAATCAGTACGTCTTGTTATTATGATCATTATTTCTCTTTATAATTTTAATTTATTAAATGTGACCTCATTAGAGCCGTAGGAGAAAGCATTCAAGTTATAATATGTAAGTTTTTATGGTGTACAATAAAGAGTATTCTATCTTCTATCTATAGGTTGACTGGTAGAAAATACCTATGCCATTAAGTTCGCTTCTGTACATTTGTGTGCTCTCTTCTTCTTTTCGTGTGGTTAGTAACTAACCTGGTGTCAGAGTTTTAATGCCGCCCATGGGCCTCTGACTTGGCATCACATGCCCTCAAGAAATATCTCTCAGGCATGCCTCCTCACGATGTTTTTTCTTCACCGTTTTTGAAGCAAGTGATAATTATACAATCCGCACATGAATCCGAAAAGTGTGCTTGAAGTAATAGATAAATAAATAAAGCATGGCTGGACAACTGTACCCAGCAAATGTGTTGAAAATAGATCGAACAATATTGTATACTAATGTACTGACATAAGTAACCAACAGTACCCGACTAGAGAGCTTAACTGGAATGTCAGACAACTGTAAATTCCGATATTATTATACAACAAGAAATTAGATAGCCCAATTCCACCTCAGAAACTATGCAGAATATTATTTTGCAACGTAGTACAATTTTCAACAACGTAACACGAGTACACCAACAATTTCTGCATAGTGCATACGCGGCTTAAATTAGACATAAGATCTAGTGGCATAGAATTATAATATTTTGCGAAGCTAGGAAAACATGCACGTCATATGAGACAATATTGTGTATATCATGTACGATGAGCCATTGTTTAGATTGCACGTGTGATATACTCTAATATGTTACGTCTACAGTATGTTCCTACCTGCCAATAGCGTACCCGGGGTTTCATCGGTTTTTTTTCCCATTTTGTCTTAGTTGGGGTGCAAAGAATTCTTGAGCTCGCTTCGCTTGCCCAGATTCCTTTCAGTTATTGCTCCACCACACACATATTATGTTAAAGCTAAGCATAAAAATGTAGAGTAGATGCAATTGTGTAAGTACTGCATATGTTTATTCATGTGATATATAATAAAAAAGCGACTATCGCCCCGAAAGCTGCTGATGCACATATGCATGTACAGACGCCAGCACGTCAAGTTACCCCAATGTGTCAAATTTCTTTTATCGTTTTTCAACTTTATGTGTAACAGAATAAGGTTCATATTCAATTGGGAAAATTTGACACATTGGGGTAACTTGATGTGCTGGCGTCTGTACTTAAGGAAGTCGGAAGTCATACAAACCGTTATACTATCTCGCTCGCCAAACCTACCCCTCCCGACATTCAGATTTAAGTCAATACAGCTACTAAAAGGATGCCAATCTTAATAGTAAGTGGTACTCTGTATGTATGGGTAATATACCAATCGGGTTAAATTATAACCTCCTACTACTACCACTTCAAATACTGCTACCTACTCTAGTATTGTAAGCAACATGGAGGTACGCAGCACAGTCGGTCAGTTTAAAATGGTGTATTATGAGTCTTTCAAAACCAATGCATTTCAGTAAGGTAGTTAGGTTAGGTAGTTAGGTTCGCTATAGGATAAGTATGATAAGTTAGGTTAGGTTATGTATACTATTTATTTAATACTTCAAGCACACTAATGTACAAAGGCGGACTTAATGCCATAGGCATGCTATGTCGTCATTCTGATTCTACTTAAGAACACAAAAGGCTTAGATAAGAGCTCATTAGATTCGCTAAATAAAAAATTAGGCCTACAGTAGGCTTATTCTGTAAACACAACGTAGGTAGAACGAAAACGTAGGTGAAGTGAAGCAGAAGTGAGCTGCCATTCTGTACTAACGTAAGGGCAGGACTGCACCAAAGTGGAGACCAGAGGGGATGTCTCGTAATTAACCAATAGGATATTGTATTGTGCAGAAGCTAAGCGCTGAGCGGTCAACATGACGCAAGCTGATTGGATCGACAGTTCACTCTGCTCAAGTTTCACGGGGTGACTTTTACTCAATAGACCGGCAACATAGACTATTCTGTAAGAATAACAGCGTGAAAATGCAGCTGAAGTGAAGACGAAGCGAGCCGTCATCTCAATTTCGTTTCCACCCGATACATATTATGTGCGTGAATGCGACGTAGGTAAGGTGAGGAATGTGTCGGTTGTAGGTACATTACTGCCTAACAGCCTAACCCTTCGGGTTAAACTGTATTAAAAAAAAACTCAAAGTCTAAGATCCAGCTATAGAGCGACCGTAACCAAGCTGCTAGATTTTTTTTTAAATTATTATTTAATCATATCCCGGACTGAATTTTTTTAGACAACCCATATGTAATATATTTATTGACGTATTCAATTGAATATACAATTTATTATAAAAAAGGTTTCATCCATTAACCAGCTCGGTGAAGGTCGTTCTATAGCGGGATCCTATACTATCATAGTTCGTCACTGACGATAAAACATGTAAACTGTACTTGCTTTATAACCATGCATTTTGTAGAGACAGCTATGCAATTAAGTGATTTCGTTTGGCACAAAATAAGATATTAGAAAAGTGTAACGGAACAGTCGAAAGGCAATTTATTTATGCCCTTTGTCATTGTGAGAATGCCCAAATTTTCTGTTCAACAGTCCGGTAACTTTCCAATTTAGATTCGATACCTTTTCTATTGTCGTGACAATTTTTTTTTTCATCCAAATCTACGTTTCTTCGCCCACTTTCAACTCTCAAAGTGAATGCCCTAATATTCATGCAGTTGTTTAAATATATGATCGTGCTACGAAATGGTAGTATTTTTGTTGGGCGAGTGAAATAATTCTTTCAATTATTTGGCTGGGATCGTTTTGCATGACTCCGTTTATGTAAAGCGATAAAATTGCGTCCATTTTACAGGGAAAAGTGCCACATTTAGCGCAATGAGTAACTTCAAAAATCCAGTTGATAAGTTTGTTTTGTTAGTATTCCATGTCCAATACTTAAATTATATGTTTCTGATTGTTATTTGTTTCACCTCAACAAATATCAACTCGTGTTAAAATGTCGTAAATAATAATTATGCGTTTGAAACGCAAACTAAAGCTTATGTGTGAGCGATAAAGTTAGTTTTACCTTTTTACCACATCTGAGGAAACTGCGCATGTAAAATGTATTCGTAAAACAAAAGAACAAAAAAATCAATGCGTAGATACTTTTCAGACATTCAAATATAACTCAAAATAATCCAAAAACTTCCATGTATTCAGATTCGGATAAACAAATCATTCATTCAAGGTCAAAACGATACGCATTTAGCACTGTACCGTGGTTTAATAACCTTAAAATGCTTTTAAAACGATGACTCGCGCGTGATTTCATTTCGTAAAGAATTTTTGGACACTCCTGTCTGTCCAAAACGGTTTTGGCAAACAACACTAGACATATGACCGCTCATATTATATGCATGACGTGTGTTTATTTAACACTAACTTATGCACGCGGTTTTGCCTGTAGGTATTAAAAGTAACATTCGCAAGATCAAGGTATTCCATGTGGTCCACAATATGAATGACGTGTGTTTTTAAGACTAACTTCTTACCTGTGTGACGAGAACTCGCTACCGCGTTTAAAAATAAATAGGTACCCCACTTCATCCATGTTATTCTGTAAAGATCGCCCCATGAAAATACAGGTGAAGTGAAGGAACGACCGTTTCACGGGGTGACTTTTATTATATTGATGTTTAAAGGTTTACGCGTGATTAAGTAACACACACCACAAATCTTCACAAATTTTCACTGTTATAATATTAGTAGGAAATAGGACTATGATAGCACCTTTTCCCTAAAATCTTTTCTGCTGACTGTACCTAGTTGGCATAAAGGAGTTCCTGTATTCTCATGATAAGGTCATGGTCGAACCGAATCGCTTATCGTGGAAATACTTCCTGAAATATAGTGGTTAGCACATCCGCACAGTACAACATTGTTTAGGCAATAGGTAGGCTGAATTGGGAGGTAATTATTAGCTTGTCTTGTAAATTATTGAAAATAAGAGGAATTCTACTGTCAATAGGAACAAGTAAAAGAATCAGGTGTGGTGTGGTAGCAGGAGCTTGACTCCTATCCTATTACGGATACTTTATTATTATTTATGGTCGAGGTTGGTCCATATTGGGCCAGGTTTGAGTTCAGTCAGTCGGGGGTCGCGGAAGTATCTTCTGTTCCCGTGACCCCCGGCGCAGGTGTGAGAAGGAACAGGGGGTGGTTTTTAGTCAGTAAGAGTCTGACAGACCCCTCCGCCTCCCCGGGCGGGGGACATTCAGTGAGAAAAGGAAAGTCTTTGGCCTACAATGGCACAACATCGGCTATATTATTATATTATTTAACAATAAAACTACAATTAGGTACGGAAGTATAGACACAACACAATCCTAATAATATAATAAATGCGACAGTTTGTGAAGATGTTTGTTTCTCAATCTCGCGTAAACCATTGAACAGATTTGGATGAAAATTAGCACGTAAGTCTACGATCAATAATAATTATAGCACACGTAAGTAGACAAACCATTTTTACCTTGGTAATGTGTTTAATTGGAATGAACTTAGGAAAGTATCATTTTACAGAAGCTAGTTGACAATGCAATACAGTTAACGACACAGTTAGGTATAGTGGCCGAGCGATTGTCTGCTGCGCTGCGTATCGCGGCATAGATTCCCGCACGGAAAAAAAAATATGATCTACAGGTAGACGTTACAGCTCTGGCTATTTGTATATGAGAGTTTAAATGTCTGTAAACGCACCCACGATACAGGAGAAATTTCCAGCGTGGAGCAAATTTTAAAAGCTAAACATAATTATGTACTAAGTACTCATTTGTCCCTGTGATTTAGATGACCAGTTTTCTTTATTGTGAGATGATGTTTTCAAAAAGCAAAATATTTCTTATGTTGGATAACCAAAAAAACGAAGCTCATCCATTTCTAGAAATCTCTTATAGACCTTAACTAAAAACAAGAGTCAGTTGGCCGTCTTAGAGGCGTATAGGGCGGATTACGATGGTCAAGGTTATCCCGAGACTGCATGAATAAAGGTTGAAAAAATTTCGAAGTCTCGAACATTTCTCTAACCCACCCAATAAGGCTACACTTCAACCGAAACAAGTTAAAAAAAACTTACGTCCTCTCTGTCCAGGCATGACGACGGCACCTCTCTCCTGTCGCAGGAGGCTCTCGCCCTCCGCCCCTCCCTGGTGTGACATCTCCATGGCTCAAGTCACAGGTGCACTACCAATATCATAAAACTGATACGGGCATCTGTGCTCTTGGTCGGCGCAATGGACAACGGCGTCTGCGAACAAAATTAGACCGTTGAAGAGCTGGATCTCAAATTCAAGTGTTTTTGCATTTAAATTGTGCATGTGCATTTTGTTTTATAGTCCTGCAGACTTTATAGTATGGATGGGAGTTTAAATAAAGATAAGTATCTGATGACTAAGATTAGAAGAATCATCTTCCTGTAAAAAAGTTAGAATAGAATTGATATTATTTAGCAAAAAATTTGAGCCTTTGTATTACAATCTACCTCAAATTAAGCTACAAACATTTAAAGACACGGTTGTAAAAGAACAAGTAATATACCTAGTATTGTATTCAATATCAAACAAAAGTCATCGTTAAAAGCTAGATCACTCAGTGTTTTAGACCTAGCCTCTTAAGTACTAGGTTGTGGGGATTAAATTACATCCAAATTTATCAATTAACATTTCGTAGTAATGTAAGTTCAAATAAGACAGCACAGACACCAGAAAAGGAAAACATCGTGAGGCAAACTGGACTTACAATTACTAAATTAATAACCTAAGTGAAAACTGTAAGTCCATGAAAACGCTACCAGGCGGCCTTATAGCTAAACACATATTTTACAAACAATCTATAACCAACACATGCATAAATAAACTACATAGGTAATAATACTAATAATAATACACAAGAATAATTTCAATGCCAGTCACCAATTTTTTGAGAAGAAATACTTGAGAAGCATTACAAGTATATTTATGGTCTAGATTTTCAGAGAACATACATGTTCTTAGAATATAATTTAATACACTACTAAGAGCTTGCTAATAAAATTACGAAACGCGTGAGTCAGAGTTGATAGCATAAATTAAATTGTTCAATATCATCTACTTGAACTTGGAACTCGATGCTAAAAATAGAATTTTTGTTTGGGATATCTTGAAAAAGTCAAAATGTACTAAGACTTATCTATGTATACTAATATTATGATATTATAAAGATGAAAGAATTGTATTTTTGTATATAACGAATAAACTTAAAAACTACTGGACCGATTTGAAAAATTCTCTCACCGTTGGAAAGCTACACTATCCCGGTTTAGTCCCATCTCGGCACCTTCCCATCTCGGCACCCATGAATTAATTTATCATCTTTACGAAAAAGTCCCATCTCGGCACTCCGTCATTAGTCGTTGCTAAGTACAGTCATCAAAAAATGGATACACGGTATCAGTATAGTGAGTAAATCAAATTGACTCAAAACTAATAAATGTAATAAAAAAGTACCTATAAAATAAGTTTAACATTCATATTTCCAAGAAAAAAGAGAAATACGTAAAGTCCCATTCCGAAATCAACCAAATTGTAGCAAATTATGAAAATGGTTCGATAAATTTAAAAAGCTGCATAGAACAACACTGTCTGCAATAATTGCCATAATTATTTGTTTCGTGGACGACGACAAAGTAACTGTGATTTTATTTATTTTTGATAAGTAATGTTTAAAAATATTGCTATTATTGTAAGAAAATTATGTACAATGTTGATTTCTCTGTGATTTAGAAGATTAAAAAATAGTCTATTTACAACTGTTGATTAGTGGAATATTTTTTTATTAGTTTGTATTTTGTATGAAGAGTAACAACTTGCGGTGATTTTATTATTTCAGATATTTTTAAGACAATTTTTTTTATTATATTTAGAATTTTTACCTATTATGTAGATATAAAAATATACAATTCCGATTTATGGGATAATTAAGACTGAAAATGAATGTACAGCGAGTTATAGCAATTAGCTGACCCCTTTTGCAATTATTTTATATTTTATTTATTTGAGCGAAGTAAATAATACAAATTGCAAAGGGGGGTCAGCTAATTGCTATGACTGTACAGTGAACGCGTAATCAAGCCTACTAGTATCATTTAGTACCAGTGTGAAAGTCCTCAAAGTATGGACCCCCTTTTGCCTACGTCCCGGTTATACTGATTAAACGTTAATTGTACATAATAACTATTGACTTTTGTAATATGTTTTTTACATAATTGCTGGAAAGATTTTAAAACAATTATTCCTACGAACCGTGATTTTTTCATATATTTTAAAATTTGTTATGTTACTGCCAAGGCAGAGATAATGGAGCCTCTAAAAAGCGATTCAAGGGCTTGTCTGTGAAAATAGTAATTTAAAAAGAAACAAAAATGATTGAATAAATAATAAAGTTGATTTACTTACTATACTGATACTGTGTTTCCGTTTTTTTTGTGTACCTTAAAATGATTCATGAGAGGGTGCCGAAATGGGAATTTTTCGTAGACAAGATAAATAAACTCATGGGTGCCGAGATGGGAAGGTGCCGAGATGGGAATAAACCACTATCCCCGGGTGACACAGGCTACTTTTTATCCCTATATTCCCACGGGAACGGGAACTACGCGGGTGAAACCGCGTGAAGTCCGTTACAATTAGTAGGTTAAAATTATGATAAGAATTCACATAGTTGATATAGGCCTCAGTTAACGCTTCTTATCATCATTTAAATAAAAATTCTGTTTACGAAATTAAGAAGATTAACATTTGAGTACTGCTACAGCTACCAACATATTGTAATATTGATAAAATTAACTTATCAATTGTTACAAGGAGCTGGTAACTAGATAAGAATAATTCAAGTGTGTTATGTAATATTGTCGGATCACTTTTGGCTTTATCGCTGTTTGTAATACTAACACAAGTGAATGGTTTTGTATATTTAGGGAGTATGTTCAAGAGATGGAAAGATTGATAATAATGATGTGGAAAGGAGAATTGGGACTAAACATGTTGTCACCGTGTGTGTCTGTCTAAACGTGTATTTTAAAAAAACTTTTTTACAAAAAATAAAACCGACTTCAAAAATAACACTAAACGGTGTAAAATAACTCTAAATTAGGAAGTCTGTGGCTTTGGTACTTTTGTCTTATTCTTGATGGGCCACCGACTTCCGAATTTAGAGTTATTTTACACCGTTTAGTGTTATTTTTGAAGTCGGTTTTATTTTTTGCAAAAAAGTTTTTTATTTTTCCATTTTTAGTTGTTCCCATACAAACATTTGCCATGAAGTCATTTTATATTGTTAATTGTTAACAATACATGTCATTATAATAGGGTTATCCACCTAACCCTAATAAATTAAACTTAACGTACCTAACTGTTGAAATCTAGGTGTATTGACCACATCTGCCTACCCCTCTGAGCATACAGGCTTGATGATACGTCATGATGTTGTATAAACAATAAACATCCAAGCGATTCCAGCAATCACGATAGATTTGCCGTCTATTTTTGAAGAGTTCCGTTGTATATCTCCGAAGATCAGCACCAGATCTTCACCAAATTAAAATGGGACCACCTCAGGAGTCATATCTTTTAAACAAAAAAGAATTTCGAGAATCGGTCCACAAATGGCGGAGAAATCAGGTAACATACATAAAAAAAAAAATACATACACACGAACACAGAACCTCCTCCTATTTTTGAAGTCGGTTAAAAATGAATAGGGGTTTACCAAAATCATTTTTTGATAATGTCAATAATTTCGGAAATAATCGCTACCAAAGTAAAAAACAAAGTGCCCCCCCCCCCCCCCCCCTCTAACTTTTCAACCATACGTTTAGAAAATATGAAAAAAATCTGAAATGTAGAACTTTATAAGGACTTTCTAGGAAAATTATTTTGAACTTGGATGGAAACAACAGTTTTTGTACAAAAAAGACAAAAAGTTGTACAAAATAATTTCTGGACTAAGTTTGTAGAATCGTATATGCCAGCATTTTGAACACTTTTGTGACGGACGGGAAACTACGGAACCCTACACTGAGCGTGGCCCGACACGCTCTTGTTCGGTTTTTCTAATATGTAATTTAAATAGGTATTCATATTTTTACATTTCCGCCAAACTACGAACAGCCGTACAGTTTGACGATGATGTGATAATAATTCTATTTTATCAAATCTTTTCAAAGAATGCAAGTTATTTTATGAGTGTGTGTGTTACGAAAGATAAAGCTCAATAAATAAATAAACTCTTTCTTAAGCTAAAATCGACATTTGAACAGGGTTATAAGATAAGGTTTTATTCAGAATACAAACCCACAAGCGACGATAAAATAATAAGTATAATATTATGCAAAAAAAAATATGCGGGTCCAATTGAGAACCTCCTCTGTGTATTATTGTGTGTGTAATGATCTTGTAATATTTTACCTAGTAACTAGGTACTTACGAGGGCTTATAAGTAGTACCAATAATAGTGTTTATTGAAAGAAGAAACGGTACCTCGTTAGCTAAATATTTAAGTATTTTTTTTATATTTCTTGACACAGTCGTTTCTATGTAAAGTATAGAAGCTAGCGTATGTTTATTTAATTCGCGAAAACAGTAATTACGACAGACCGGCGGGCAGCGTACCGTTCGCGTTCTATAAACAGATCCGTGCAGTTTGTTTCTGAACGAGTTAGAAAATGAGTTAGACTCGCTCTTGACTGGTTTTTCTTAATCTGAAGTTGAGCGATCTTGACAGCACTTTACAATAACCTACTATGTCACGTTTTCTGTTAATTTTGTTTAAAAAAAAACATTGTCGCACACTAGAAATTTCTCCTAAACCTATTTAAACTTACATACAATAACAACCAGACCCGGAACAACCTCTTAGTAGGCCATACAATTATTTGTTCCGTGCGAGAATCGACCACGCGACTCGAAGCGCAACAGTTAATCGCACAACCACAACGCCAACCGAACCGTAAACTATTTTTTTTTCACTTCCATTCATCTCTTTCAGCCATCATCATCTCAACGTACACTTTCTTTCTAACCTGAAGCTATTATTATGTTTCACATAAATTATAAATTATCTATTTTTCTCCAATCAGCCATCCTCACACATACTTAGTTTAGTGGGGCGCACCGTAACTGTAAATGGTAAAAACAGTTTAAGTTAGCCGTGCATTGTATTGAAAATCTTTATTACGATAGGCTAACTTTAAGTTAGCCCATCGTACGTCTAAGTGTTACTACTGACGGGCTGTCGACTGTACTTAGCATATGCCTTAGTTGACGGCAACTAAAAATAATATTATTTTTAGTTGCCGTCAACTATCATAAATACTTAAGGAAAAAAAAATTGACCCTCGAACGATGGGACATTACGTGTCGTGCGGGTCCATTGATACTCTCCCAATATCATCGTCTTGCCCATATCCCGATTAATTTGGGGTCGGCGCAGCATGGCTTCTACCTCCATACACTTCTACTTGCTGTTATCTCACTAGCCACCTTCTTAGCTTCTATAATTTTAGATTTTTCTTACAATCCATCCATCCTAACTTTGTTCGTTCTCTACTCTTGTAACCATCCACATTCACACTCTAAACTTTTCTCAATTGCAAAGGAAAGAGGACAAACCTTCGCATTACGTGCCCATACCATGACAACCGATTTCCGCACAACTTTTTAGTCTAGTCATCTATTCGTGTGCCAAATTCGGACAACTTCGTCATTCAGCCGCTTAAGATTCAGCAGCTTGAAAATCATAATTAAACTAATTATACCTTCACCTGCGTACTTTGCTAATCAGTGTTAATCCAAGAAATAGTCTATTTATTTGCCAATTTTCATCCGAATCAGTTCAGCGCGTGATTGAGTATCAAACATACAAGCATGTTCAAAAAAAATCCCACTTATAATTTAGTAGTATATACAGAGTATACTTGGCGTTTCTTAACATACATACCTACACCAAAGTATTCCTAGTATCTAAGTGACGTCACCGCTATTGTTATTTCTGAATAGTATTAAGGCACTTTAAAGCCATTAACGAACATGGCATCGTATTTATGGATATCGAAATGGTTCAGTGAACTAAACAATAGACAGTCAAAAACTGTGTTATTCCTCAAAGCCCAACTCTTTTTAAGCGCAACTTAATTATTCCTTAAAGCACAACTATTAGTTGCCCTCACAAATTCAAATTATAAATATTAAGTGTTTATTGCTCAAAGCGAAAAATGGTGAAAAATAAGAAATAGGGGAAGATATATTCATTAACGGTATCAATAGACAGTGTATTTAATTTATTAAATCGGACTACCAAGCAACAGAAATTGACTGCAGCAACTTTTGGTCAATAAATACATACTGGTAGTGGTATAAAATGAATTATTGGCTTCTAAAAGTTTAATGGCTACCTATTTAGTGTAATTTTTTCGATTTTTTAAACTACTGTACTTATTTATATTTTTCAATAGACAGATTTTTTAATAAGAATATTGACATTGGATTTGCTCAGGTTAGGTTCGCTCAGTCTTTTTTTTATTGTTTTGAGAATTTTTACTAGATTAACAACGATTCAAAAAAGTTTGAAAAGGCTTTCACCTTGCCTTAAGCAAAGCCTTAGTTAAAGCAATTCTGTCGCACTCAATTTTTTTAACACTTCTCTCATCCGGCTATTGTATTCAAAACAGATATTAAACCAATGCAGAACGAGATATAATATACAGTTTTGATGTTACAAAAGCATTTCTTTGAAAAAAAGACGACTATTAAACGTTTTGTTAGTATCTTTACTTATACTTTTGCTTTTAACTTTGTCCACATGGAATTTCCAGGTTATCTTTTTTGCGCGAATTCCTCAGAATCAACTGACTGATATCAATGAGAATCCTGTCAGAATGGGTACAGCCGTTTATGAGAATAGTCCAAACAAACAGACATTCATAAAAAAAAATGTTTTTTTGGAATTACTATCATTTACATTTTCATAATTATGCCTTATGAAAAAGATATTTGACATTACTAACAGACACCTCAATTTCATAACCCGACTTCGGCGAAACAAAAAGGAGGATTGTGATTTTGACCGCGATGTTATGTTGTTTAGAAGATCTTTAGATGTAGGTAATGTTTAGAAAGCATCGTAAAATAGTAGGTACCCCCATGAATGTAGAGACCATAATAATTATGACAAATGACGATGAGGCGCGGCCTGTCATAAAATCCTTTTATTGTTGCGTAAGGAAGGAGGGAAATTAATACATAATTCCAAAACATAAACGTCTACATTACCTACAAGTACACCGTTCAAGCATTGCATTTATTTATTTATTTGCTTACGGACATTGGCCTGCCCTTGACTTGTGCTTCCGACGCCATGACGAATGTTTTTGATGAGTACAGACTGAGTCATTTACACTTAGGCAGGTTACACCATAAGGCAAGTCTAACACACATACCTACATGTAACATAAACTGACGCCTTTTTCCCATGGGGGTATGCAGAAACTACAGAGCGCCATATGCTAAATCTTGCATACTTCTTTTGCTTCTTTTGAATTCATACTTGTTGTCATACACACACGTCGGTTGCGAGTACTACGCATCTGACCTTTCTGAAGAACCTCACCAATAAGGTATATGTATGTCCTGCTAGGGCGTCCCCTCCCGGCGTTTCCACTTACTGCCTTATAAATGCCTTTTGTTAGTCGCCTTACATTCATCCTTTCAACAACTAAACAACTGCCTAAATTTTTATAAAATATGTTCTGCCCAACCAATGCCATCTACCGCATTCAATTGTATTTTCAAACCAACCAGAGACCCACAATAATATACACAAGAAATTTCAACTAAATGAGTGCAGCAGTTTAGGAGTAATCTGGTGACAGTGTGACACATGTCATGTACAGAAAAAATATACATGTAAAGATAGCTTTAAGTACAGTTCGGTTTATTGTAGTATTTGCAGTTTTATAAGTGAAATATTTACTAGAAAACAACTTAATAGACCTAATTTTAATTACAAATTCAGATAAGTGTTATTTAAATTTATTAAAACGTTTTTAGTAAATGAAGTAAACAAGCCATATAACATAAATATAGGTTTCTGTGGTTAAATGTTAACTATTTGTAGTGTGTCATACAAACCTTTCAAACTCACACAAATAAGGGGTTAACAAGACTACTAGTAATGTGCAAACCACATTTCCAGTGTCCTTTAAAAAAAAAAATAGTTAATTCTTTTTTTCGCAAAATACATAAATATGAAGATGGTCTAGTCAAGATCATTAAGACTTACACCCTTCTTCAAATTAGCATTCTGCAGTTTTTATTTCTGAATTATTTAATTAATAGGTAATTTTAATATCTAATCAAAAGTAAGTAGGAATATTGATTTAGCGTTGATTACCATAATAATGTTTAAACGTTTTTTTAATCATGATAACTCATTTTTATTGAAAGATAAGATAAAAATAGTTTTGTTGTATGTTTAATCAAATAAGAATGATGTTGCTACCCTTCCAAATTATATTTTTATTATTGGTTATATCAAAGTATTAGCAGACGTCACGCAGAATCACCCGCGCAGTTCCCATTCCCATGTGAATACAGGGATAAAAACTAGCCTATGTCACCCGGGGATAGTTTAGCTTCCCAACGGTGAAAGAATTTTTCAAATCGGTCCAGCAGTTTCGGAGCCTATTCAATGCAAACAAACAAACAAATCATTCCCTTCTATAATATTAGTAAGTATAGATAATAACATGATCTCTAAAGGTCCGTTCACATAATTAAATTTGATGTTATTATTATATTAATTCTGTGCTATTCTTTCAATAAATTGAACATACCGGGTAAAACGGGGTGGATAGAAACTCAAGGGTGAATAGAAACAAAACTTTGAGGAGAATATTCGCGTAAGTTTAAAGTTGTTTGTTACATACGAGGATTCTAATACTTTTAAATAATTTAGATAATTAGTTTTGACACCTTGTTAGTATCAAAACATATTAAACAAGCGTAAAAATCCTCCTCAAAGTTTTGTTTCTATTCACCCTTGAGTTTCTATCCACCCCGTTTTACGGTACATCCCTATTTAAGGTTTATATTTTTTAATAACATGGTTTAGTGAAACACAATAATATTTTTTTTCCAATCTTCGTTTCACTTTTATTGTTCTAAATTTAAAATAAAACAATTTAGTTATAAATTGTTTTCACAATATCTTTATAATAAATGCCGTTATAAATGGAGTAAAGACAAAATAGACAATTAATTTATAATATTAAACCTCACTAAGCTATTTAGTTATTTGAATATGAACAGCAAAGGGCATTATCATTCTGCACTGCCAAAACAAATGAAGATATTCTTTCAATGATTCTCTAACTGTGACACTCACAAAGAAAGTCATTATAATAACAAATGTGAGTCACTTCACTCTTTGTGTACAACATAATAGGCAGGATGTGCGCAACTGTCTGTGCCACTGCATTAAAAAATGTGATTTAAATATTTCCTGCTGTATGACAATTTAATATGCTCATAAATTAAGTTAAACTTTTTTTAAAGTTTTGAATGGCATGGATAGTAGGTAAATAATCTAAATAAAACTTATTTTCATATAAGTAGGTAACATAAAATACTTTATTTCTTACTGTGTTACTTTAAACATAATTTTAGCCCGAACTAATAATAATTAGGTATTTCTTAGGTTTATTGGTTTCATAAGTCACTACAGAAGGATTCTTCTGTAAAAAGGTAAACAGGATAAATATTGGTCTTTACATTTGCTCAGAGGGTCATATTTTAGGTTTTTTTCTGTTGCATGAAATAAGCAGTGTATTTTGTTTCACTTAAAAATATCTATTTAGGTTTAATTTAATTGTACCTACTTAGTTTACAATAAAAACAATGTTTACTCTAAACCTAAGATTATAAAAACAATGTTCACTCTAAACCTAAGATTACCACACAAGCCATTGCTTTCAACATAAAAATAGGTACTTTTCTAAACAAACAGGAATCGAACTTTCCAAAGCTTTATCAGTGTACATTGACCCACACTGAGCAAGAAGTTAACCGTTCACTTCTAAAAAAACATACCTAGTGACTTCGAAGACCACATTCTATTTACCACCTCTATTCTATGATATGAAACAAGTTATCATATTCGATCGTAATCACATGTTCATTTATTCACATATCATCACACATATTACGAAATAAGACGTTGTCCCACCACTGTATACTTAAACTAAATGAAATAAAAGAGATATCATACCGTTCAATACCAAAAAGACAATTTCAAATGTGCCCCACTGAGCGCGTGGTCGAATAAAACGTTTAATTTTTAACACTTACCAAAACATAAATTGCGGGCACTAAAACTCTATATTTATTCTAATTTTGACGCTTCAGGAAGTTAAACTTAACTTTTTAATTCATAATAGCTGCATTAGAGCAGAATTCAAAAACACGTGCAACACAACCACCCCCGCTAGCGTCGTTCGTTGCACTTAGCTCTGTCTGTATTGCCAAAATAAAAAACTAACCTCATTCTCATCTTGACTGACAGCCTGACTTCACCGGTGACTGAATGCCTAATTTGATTTTAACATTGAAAATTTTCCACTTATAAATAAAAAATTAAAAGAAGCAATTAAACAATTTTCGTTATACTACTAAGCAATAATCTATTTTAATAAAACATAATGATAAATAGAATTGGGGTTACAGAGGTGTTGAACAGAGGGTTGTTGAAAAATATCGATATAGCAAAGATATCTATAAATATCAGTATCAGTATCTATCTATCTATAGATATCTTCAATAGCAAAGAGATTTAAAATACTATAGAGCGGGCATGTCAAGGAAATGTCAAAGAAAAACTTTGATCCCATGTCTCAGTAACGCCATCTAGAATAATATATGAAAATTGGAGCGGCAGCGGAGCGTACTACAAAAAACTCATAGACTTATATCCAGCAGGACACACTTTTTCGGACGAAAATTTTGTTCGTGTGTTCGTGATGTCCGGTCTATAGGTATTGAATGTCTTTGTCAATAGTAATGCTTCAATATTTCAAAATACTCAAATTCAAATTGTTTCTTCGAGTAACCCATATAAAGTAGCGAGTATCAGAGGTAAAACAACAGTGATATGTTTTCGTTTCAAGAATCCAGCCAATTGTTACCTCGAGCAATGTGATTATCTGCCAGTGTGACAGACTAAATCGAATTTATAGCTCCACAAACGGTGTGGTAACATACCTACATAAAAAAATAGCATCCAATTAAAAACTCTTCCATGACCTTTGAAGTCGATGAAAACCATGTTTTTCACAAATACCGATGTTTCCATACTTCCGTTGCAACAACAACACGTTGTGCTTGGTTAGCGAGTATCCTAGCAACATTATCTTGAACTGTCAACAACAAAGAAGTGCCAATAATTATTTTACGTCAATCTTCGACTGTCTGTCAATACTGTCATTTTTATCTTGCATGCAACCCGTGCTGAGTGTTCTATTTTTAAATTGCAGGATTTCAAATGAATTTATAATTTCGTTTATTTTACATGTGCCTACGAAAGTTCCTTTGTTTTAATTAAGTAAATAAGAAAGTATACTAAGTAGTGAGTTAAATACGAAGTCAAAATGGTTAATTCCAGCTTAGCTTATGAAATTCTGCTATACATAAATTCATTTTATTTCGGTCTTTTTGCGACATGTGAACTAGGCACACTTATCCTGAAGTCAGTTTTAATTATTGAAAAGTACGAAGTAGACAAGGATCCAACAAATATAGGCCGAGATTATGGAGTACTTATTGGCTTGTTCATAATAGAAGCGGCCCGCCTTATATTGGGGCGAAAAGGAAGTCTGAGTGAAAAAGGTAAGTGGTAAGATTAGAAGTACCTATTATAATTTTGGTCAGAGAGATAACCAGATTCATAACATAAAACCTAAGGTCTCTTTCCTGTCAAAGTAATGTACCTAGGTATTTTTTTCTCTTTTTTGTCAAGCGACTCGATAATAATCAGCTATTCAGCCAGTAATTTATTTATTACTGAAAGCAATTTTTCCTGTTATCTTTTCATGTCTATATTTTACAACCACTCTTACCTTTCACCTCCAACATCTAAAGTCCTAGAACTAAAAAAAAAATTAACCAGATCAGAGCTGGAGATTTAGGTCTGGTAAAATATATAATTCCCGACATAAGTGGCCCAAGCCGGATACTGACCCGGAATGCCAATCTTTACCTTAGTATTTATGCCTGGCACATACAGTCTAAAGTTTGTTGAGTTTTGTCATGTTAATATTTTTTTCAGTACATGTTTTTTTTTTACAGATCTACCAGTAATATTTTCTGTGCTTCTGACACTGCCCTCTATCATGGGTGTCATGTACCTGCTCATCTTCCAAGTAGTGGTCCTGAGAATAGAGTATATCTGGTGTACCCTCATGTTATGCATTCAAACGCTAGAGTTTGTGTTTGCATCCATGTTCATAGTATCTCTTTGCAGAGGTCCCTCCTATGACTAAAAAAAGTACAACTTTATATTGTTAAGCATATTTGACTTTGGAATTGAGTGTCTTTAGCACTCATTTTTTGGCCAGTGTTATTCGGAAAAGTTTTATATGAAATGAGTATTTAATAGTTTAAATATAAAAATGTGTATGGGAAAACTCCCTGTTTATCTACTGTTATCCTAACTATACTGCCTTTCAGTGACAAATAATAATTAAGAAAAATGTTTGGCCATGAACTCATTTTGAATAGTAGTGATAATTTGTTAGAAATCTTACATGACATTAAACCTAAGAACAAAAACATGACCTGATTAAAATATTTTATTAACAACACGATCTTGTGACATCACTCTATCTGAATTTCATTATAACAGTTCAGGAATGTATGAAAGAATTTATGATTCATAGTGTCATTCATACATTAAAAATGCAGTATGCTGCTACTCATTTTAATTCACCATGAGACGGATGCCAAAATAGTAAATTAAATATTGCCTTACATCCATAAATAAATATTTATAGCTGAAATTATTGAACCAAAAAGAGGAAAGGTGTGTATTTTTATATGCGGTATGCGCTAATGCAGGCTAATATTTATAGGAAATATTAGTATTTAAAGTATAATTATCATGTATATGCCTAAAAACAATGACTGGCAAAGACTTTTCAATATTTTAAGGTTTATAAAATATGCTTTTGTTTTGTACTTCAGCCATATACTGCTTATGTACCTGCTTGAGTCCTGACTAGTCATTTTATAAAATTTTCAAATATGGTGTATGGAAATTAAGATACTGATTTTACGACATAGTTATAAAATTTAACTTATTTACCTGTATATTGTATACCACGTTATCTACATCCATTTTGATATGCCAAAGAGATTTAAGAGGACATGCAAAAGAAATGTCATTAAAAAACTGTGATCTCACATCCCAGAAACGCCATCTAGCATCATATACCAATACTGGAATGGCAGCTAACATAAACTACTTAATCAACTTGTATCCACTAGGAAACAAGTATAGAATGAAAAATTTGTTCATCATGTCCCATCTAAAATAGGTATTGAATGTCTTTGCAATATCAATATCACTGATTGCATCACTGCTTACGATCAGGTGGGATTGCAGTCAAGCACTGGTTTATAATATAAAAAAAAAAAAAATATGCCAACTTTAACATGTTGTTGTAAAAATGATGGGAGAAAAGTTATTACATATTTAAGTATGAAAACCTTTTCTTCCAAGCTTTGTATAGATTAGTAACACAAAGTTTAAAAATAAAAAGTATTGTGTGGTGCACAAACTGAGAAATGTGACTTCTATCAAATACTTTAAAATCAAATCAGTGTGATGCACAAACCTATAATAAATAAAAAATACAATAGTTTTTAAATATTATAAGACATATTACACTAAAGTCACTATTTTCTAATGCCAAAATATTAAGAAAAGTGTATTTTGTTACTTATATTACAAGACTATTAAAATATTTATAATTGATTCGCTAGGATAATAATGTCACAAAAATCACATACCTTTTAAAAACTGTTAACTATTTAAGATTTTTATTTCTAGTCAGTAATAAGCACAGATTTTACATCATCAACTCTAAACTATCATAATTTACATAGTTAGGTAATATAAATTTCAAAATTTCTCTACAATACTTAGATAAAAAAAAAACAAAAACAATTCAAATACAATGTTTTACCTATTTACTCTTTGCAATAGAAAGTTCAATGGTTCAGAATTTAGATTTTGTGTTGTAATATTTTTGCAGTTTAAGTATCTCAACACAAAGTTTACAAGTAATTCAATGTCATCAGAGAATTGTCTGACTTGCCCTTCTGTCTATGCTAGCTATTTACCTTTAACATTTACTGAATGTTTCAAAGTAAAGCAAACCCAACCCCATAAAATAATAAATGGGGGCCCAGGCCTAATACTTGGCAGTACTCCCAGGCCATGATTGGTTCAGTCTAGTTACTAAATACGCACTTGCCACAATAGCCAGTTTTGTGACGTGATATACCTAGTAATTTTAGGAGACCATAGAAGCCTTTCCCGTTGTTTGTATCCATCCGTTAAGTGTAACATAAGTGATAATGTGGCCTTTATTTAGATATTTATACTGAATAGTTACTATCAAATCTTCCATTGTTCAGTAGTTTTATTACACCAAAGATTTATATTAATGTGTGTTTTCAAATGTACTTAAGTGTTGTATTTATGTGTATTTTATTTATAGACCAATATTCATTATAACAAAAATGTATTATTTGATACAATAATCTATAAAAAATTCTAGTCCTAACGAATAATTTTCAAATGTAAAGAAAATATAAATTGAAACATTTTATTTACTTTAATTGAAACAATTGCAAAGAGCATTACAGATGTTATTAAACTGTTTTTATAAACACTTATTGTCTAGATATGAGAATAAATATTTATGCAATGAACTCTTTCTTTTATTACTTACATAGGTAATGAGAATTTTAAGTTGATCGGTCTTCTCTGTAATTTTTATTTCAGGATATACCAAACTTCTAAATATTTTGCATACTCTTATTGCAGGAGGAGTGCAACACTCCTCACTTAAATTATTTCTGTCAATGTTTTGACCGCAACCAACACACCAGGCACAACTTCATCATGCTTCTGATACCCAGCCTGAAGGTACAAGGGCATTCGCCCTTTTGCCATTTTGTCCCTCTTATGAACTCTCAGTTCATGTCTCATCAATGCCTTCCGAGTACCATACTTATTGCCACACATCTTGCAGCCAAACTCCCTTAGACCAGCATGGTCAGCTTTAAAATGTACGTCCATATCCCTCTTAGTGTAAAAACCCCTGCCACATTCAAGACACTTGAATGGTCTTTCCTTTTTATGAGTTAATAGATGCCTGTTCAGATTGCTTCTAGTTAAAAACCTTAATTCACACTTATCACATGAAAAAGGTTTATCACCGGTGTGTGTTCTCATGTGGATTTTTAATGATTCCATAAACCGACCTCGGTATGGGCAGATCTGGCATTTGAAAGGCAAGTCAAAGCTGTGAAGCTGAAGGTGTCTGATCAGATTGTCTTTGCGGTAAAGTTTCCCGCATATATCACAAATGAGGTGAGACACTGACTGGTGTCTGGCTACATGCTTCTGATACAATTGGGCTGTTAACAATCTGTAGCACACCGGACAGCGAATGCGAACTTTCTTATGATACCTTGATCTATTGTGTGCAAGTAAGTCTTTAGATGTTTTAAAGTTGAGCTTGCAGAGTTTGCAACTGTACTTGGATTGTTGATCATTGTCTTCAATAACACCATCATTATCATTAGGATCATTCACTGCATCTGATTCTTCTCTAGATTCCTGAGCTGGAGTCTCACGAAGATGTTTATCAATTTCTTGGGCGGATTTTCGAAATATTGTAACATTTTGAAGAAAAGTGTAGCATTTCGTACACAACTGCTTAGGATAGTCATCATTTTCATTTAATTGTATACCCGCAAAAGTGCGTATAGCTTCTGCAATGTTAAAAGCACTTTTTGAAGTGTAAATTGGTGTGTTACCTTCTTTTAGACAAAGCCTACATTTTTTGCTGGTTGTCCTGATTGCTTTCATTTCAGTTTCTTGGAGAGTACTAGTTTTTTGATGTAATAATTTCTTTTGCTGCTTCTTGTGCCGTCTTTTTTTCAGTAATTGCAACATAAAGTAAGAACTTGACATTGTCAAGACTTTATTATTTTGAATAGTGGTTGATCAAAAATTGATTACTAACAAAACTCAGGAAACAGGAAATTTGCCGATATCACATAGGCACTATGATTGATCAGCAAGCGCTGGAGTTGAATTTAATTGAAAACACTATCCAGGAAGATTTCACTAATATTATTAAATGGGCTCATGACAATGGCATCATAATTAATATAAGCAAAACCAAATGTATGCACATACGATCTCCCTACAGTAAAAAAACCGAACGTCCGCCGCGCATAGTGGGGCATAGCTATGAGTGTCTACACAGCTACGGTATGACGATGTGTGAGTGTGCAAGTATTGAGGTGGTGGAGGAATACAAGTACCTGGGTTTAGTCATTGATAACAGCTTCTCGTGGAAAAAACACATTATACAATTATGCGACAAACTCAGGTATGTGCTTGTGAAGTTCCACCACCTTAGTTTTGTGCTAGATAAGGCAACTTTGTTCATGTTATATTATGCGCTGGTGGACTCACTGCTGTCTTATGGGTTGGCATGCTATGGTAATACATTTAAGACATATTTGGATAAAGTTAAAAAATTACAAATTAGATTTATGAAATTACTAGTAGATAAAAATACAAAAAAGCGTTGTAAAATTGGTGATTACGAAAAATTATTTCTAGAATGCAAAATGCTGCCGGCTCATGAGGGGGTAGTGTTGGCTATAGCTTTGGAGCAGTATAATAGTGATATATTTAAAAATACTATAATACGTACGAGATCTATAAGGAATAATAATATGAAAAGGTTTGCCGTGCCCACTTGTAACAACTATTATGGTCGAAGATGTCGAAAGTTTTTAGTTCCTACCATTTTTAATAATTTTCCAGTCGATATAAACAGCTGTGTTACAAAAGCGTCATTTAAAAATAAAATACAAAAGTACCTATTCAATGAATTTGTTCAAACCCTTGAAAAAATTAAAACTGATTAGATGTTGATTGAGAATAGGTATATGTAATAATACGTAATCGTTAGGAATTGCTTGCATATTCATATTTATACATAATTATTTATTATGTAGTGTGTTAATTAGCAATATTGTATTATTAGTTTATATTTTATTTTTTGTGTTTATGAAAGTATATTTATGTATTTTATATTTTTAAGTGTATAACTTTTATAGCTATTTATGAAAAACGTGAGTAAATTTAATTTCTTGTGATAGACAAAAGGAGCTACATCTGCCAACAAACTGTTTTGCAGTTTGGCGGAGGTAATAATTGTATTGTTGTCTGTGTTGCTTAAGTGAATAAACTATTTTTCATTTCATTTTCATTTCATTTTTCATGTAGGTAGACTCTGTAGATCAGCGAATTTACTCAATCATCTCAATGTTAAAATGTTTTGAATTGTTTATATAATTTATTTGAAAACCAAAGAGTATAATATTATTAACACAGATTATTAATTACTAGCTGCCCCGGCAAACTTCGTTGTGCCTTAAAGTCAATTCATTGCTCTTATTTTTTTTTTATATTAGATATACATACGTTGAATAAGACGACAACAAATAAATCCAAACCAATAATAACTACTACTACTTTTAAATTACAACATGTATATATACCCTAACCTAACTGACCATACCTATCCTACAGCTAACCCAACTATCTAACCTAACTAGCTTGGCAAAAAAGAGTAGAAAATAATGGAGGCGCCACTGTGCTGTTCGTATGGCAACCCGTTGCAACCGAATAGCGTACTGACCTAATCTTGATACGTAGCAATTTTTTTTTAGACAAAGTAACAATATATTCGTAACCTGCATAAGTATTATTTTTTAAATCAGTAAGTAATTAGTAGTAGTTTCATTGAACAAGGACGTGTTCTCGATACGCAACTGATTACTTACCTAAAAATAAATATTTGGGTAAATACTCCTGACTACAACATTGCTTAGAAATTATAAAAATAAAACATCATATTGTTTGACCTAATTCTTTATTCCATATTTTAATCTAGTAAATCGTCTTCCAAATAGTCCACCCTGACCACATCCATGTCATGGCTAGAGCTGGCCGCAAACTCATCTGAGTCATGTTCGGGTTCAGAGGTGCTGCTTCTATCATTTTCTAGATTTATGACTAATCGCTCTATTTCCTCGTTCAAAGTTAGTTTTTTTCCCAGTAATCCTTTTCTATTTTTATTATATGTTCATCCTCTTCGGTAATAGCTTCGAATGCACGTTTAGCTGCTTCCTGTAAAGACGAAATATTTCATTTATGTCTAACAGTATTAAAAGTAAAACATTTTGTTTACATGCTGTTAATAAGCCGGATGTAGAAAATACCCTTTTGTTTATTTACTTCCAGCACGATTTTTCTCAGAAAACGCTAACAGATTTCCCTAAATTAAATATAGATTTAGATTTATTTTTTAGACTATGACACATATATAAAATAATTTATTTTACATTTCTAATGCAAACGATAAAACAAATAATTATCTACCTTGATACCACACATAAAGTATAAGTTAAGTAGAAATTGAATTTTCATTCACTTAAAAATCAAGTCACCAAAGTATCAATTATTCTCGGCGCGCTATACCAGAGTAATGCAGAAAAAATGTAAACATAACCTATGTGCTCGACATTTATTGTTTTAACTTTCTAGTTATTCCTTATGCCAGCAAATTAATATAGCTTTGTATTCATCAATTAACACTTGATTTACCTAAAATCAACAAAACAAACTCTTACATACCTGTATTATAAGCAGAACTTTAGAAAACATTGTTAAGTTTAGAAAGAATAGTTTGGGCCTCATGTTCCGCCAGACATCGCCTGTACACCTTATAAATAACCTCCCTGCCAGCACTCCGAATCGTTATATTCATTTTTATTCACTTTTTACGTTTATTAATCAACGTTTGGTGGACGAAATTAAAATTTTACGAAATCGTGAACTTTGTTTATTATGGGATGTCATTATTTTGAAAATGTTGCCAACAGACAAAAATTTAGTTCCGTTTCTACACTTTTTTGCCAAGCTGTACCTTACTAAAAAATACTAAATTCATAATTTTAATCTGAACTATTGCCTCTATGTTACATACAATAATTTATGCCGATAGTTTTCCCGGTCTACTTTAATTAAAGTCCTAACAGTAAAATAAGTTCTATTTGCAAAGAATTATTAAAGTTCGTCTCTGTCATCATTGCTAGTTACGTAAATTGATTTCTGAAATTTATGACTTATTTATGCTACATAAAACCTCTAAGTTTAGTAACAAAATAAATTTCAGAACGTAGGTGCGTATTATAAATTGACAACCTTACCTTCTTGGGTTTAGCCTAAGACTTGTCAATTTCAAATTGTCACCTGATAACTTAGATAATATACCTCTAGATCGAGCTACCGCGTGGCCGCACATGCGACAGCAATATAAAAGTTCAGTGTTGCTATTCCTTAAAAAAGTCCCAAAATTCTACTTAACTGCGGGTTCCAATTTTAGCACTATTGTAAATTATAATTTACGTATTCAACGTGGTAATAAGAGTGTAGAAGTATCCATGTGTGAGAAAATATAATTTCACGTAAAATACCTACTTTCAATCTTACCTTGATTCTCACAAATAAAATACACTACTACCAGGTGAAGCTTGATGTGTGTACATAGAAGTAACTCTTTAGAAGAACACTACATTATGTTTTCGCGTGTTATTTATCATTAAAATATATTGAGGTATGGCTGACATCCAGTGTGACATTGACATTGCTGTATAATAACTATTGTCCTTTAGACAAAACCAACTTATTTTGAAAATATCTAATTTTTTGTTTATACCTACTTAACATTTATTTATAAAATGAATTCTTACTTCCAAATATCTTTAAGTACCTACGCGATTGCCTTCAAGAGTAAAACTTAATGATTGTCGAAAGGGCTCTGTTCGTTCGTACACATGTTCACTTAAACTTAAAAATAAGGGTTCGCCCACAAATTTGTGTGTTTAGCCACCATAGATTTATTTGATTATTATGCCTACCTTTTGAACATTAGGCCCGACAGTTAAGGGAAAAGATTTGAAACGTGTAGCAACACTGTAAGTAAGTATTCCTAGGTTATGTGATTTAAGAAATCAAGTTTACTTTAAGAAATCTTCCATATTTTGGTCTGAAAGCCATGACAATAAAAGCGCACAAATGTATAAATTCAATAATCATACAATAACACAAATAGTCTAAGCCTGATAATGAACTGGGAAGTTTGACTCCTGTCATGTCATCCAAGATGGCGCTGCGTTTGAAAAATGTTTGAGACAACCGATATTCTTGATATTTATTTTTATGATGTCGAACGGGATAAAAAGTATCCTATGTCCTTCTCCTGGCTCTAAACTACCTCCCTGCCAATTTTCAGCTAAATCGGTTCAGTCGTTCTTGAGTTATAAGCGAAGTAACTAACACGACTTTCTTTTATATATATATATAGATAGATTATGAGCTACTCACTCCTTAGACTATATACCTCTGCTGAGGTATATTATCTAAGACTCACTCAGTCAGTCTCAATACCATAGAGTATAGTACCGGGTAAAACGGGGTGGATAGAAACTCAAGGGTGAATAGAAACAAAACTTTGAGGAGGATATTCATGGAAGGTAAATGTTGTTTGTTACATACGAGGACTGTACTGCTTTTAAATAATTAAAATAAATAGTTTCAACACCTTGTTAGCATCAAACAATATTAAACTAGCGTAAAAATCCTTCTCAAAGTTTTGTTTCTATTCACCCTTGAGTTTCTATCCACCCCGTTTTACGGTAGTGACTTAGTGAGTGACACAAGTTGGAGATTGGCTCAAATCGGCCAATCAATACTCTCATTAGAGATGCGAAATAAATATTGAAATATCGATATTTATTTATTCTTTTATTTAATACTTCAAGCACACTAATGTACAAAGGCGAACTTAATGCCATAGGCATTTTCTACCAGTCAACCTTCAGGTGATGCAGAGAAAAGCAGTGGTAGCCAGTGGTAGGTGCAATTTAAAATAAAAAAAAAAAAGCAAGCAATACTAATTTATATTTAGTATAAATACATGTAAAGAAAACCTCTTTACCCATCGTTTTTCTTAAGTTTGTTTTTATTCCTTTCTCAAGATGTCAATCATTTTAAAATGTCACTACTGAGACTGACATTCTAAAATGATGTATTAAAATATACCTACTGAATAATAAATTAATTAATAGATTAGATTTTACATACAATATTACTTATAACCCAAATGAAGTAAGGGCTTTAAATGTTTTTTCTCTATTTTCAGGTGAGTGAATATTTTTTGTTAATATTTTTTGTTAGGTAATGTAAATATGTTTATGTCATATAAAATATGTTGTAAATAAATTCTCTATTTTCAGAAACGCAATTAAATGTTCTTATTTCCACCAATTGTTGGATAAAACTTATTATAAAACAACATTTACTGCAATTATTTTACGAAATATGGAAAGGTTGAGGTTCGATTTTGCTGTGAAACCAACAGCCGATGGAAAAACAAATGCCATTTGTATTACCTCAATAGCCACACCTGAAGGAAAAGTTTTTGAAATACCAGCAGCCTACCAACCTGCAAACCTACATCAACTAATCTCCAATACTCCAAACTATGTAAAAGTAAGAAAATCATTATCTAAAAGATATCAAACAAGGAAGATATGGATAACATTGACAAAGGATATTTCAAAAATATATTTGGATGATGAAAATAATTTACAATTTAATGATTTTTACTTAGAAGAAATTTCTGAGGAAGCAAGTAATGGTGAACTTATACCCGGTAAGTCAAATAAAACGCTAGAGAAAATATTAGAGCAATTACTTGAAGCTAAACAAACAAAATCGGAGACTCAAAATTTGGGAAAAATTGCAAAGGATTTTGTGATAGAAAAATATAATGGCAGAAACTCAAATGCACACCAATGGATCAAAGATTTTATTAAAGAGTGTGAACGTTTTCAAATAAAAGAAGATAAAAGAAAAATTGAAATTTTAAATTTTTTTATGGAATACACCAGTGTAGATTGGTATAGTTGCATGATAATGAAACTTACAGTGGAATCAGAGTGGAGCAAATGGGAAGAAAACTTTTGTGAGACATTTGGAAACAAAGGATGGTCACCAATTAGATATGCTTTATCATTTAAATATCAAGCAGGTTCCTTACTTGATTATGCTATAAAAAAAGAAAAAATGTTATTGCAAATAAGAAAATCAATTGACACTGGCACACTTATTGATCTTATAACATTTGGCTTACCAAATTATGTAGCAGATAAGATTGACAGAGAAACTTTACAAGGAACAGAGAACCTTTACAATGAAATCGGAAAATTAGAACATCTGGTAGCTAAGAATAAATATGAAAAAAAAAATACTGTACATTTGAATATTAAACCAAAAAAAGATGAAGAAAAAAAACCATGCTCAATTTGTATGAAGGAGAAAAGAGGGAATCGTTACCATTCTGAGGAAAATTGTTGGTTTAAAAAAACAAATCAGGCAGCAGTTGTAAAAACTGTAAATAACTCGGAATTGGAAGTTGAACTGAATGATGAAAACCCAAAAAACTAGAGGTGCCACCATTAATAAAAGTAAAGTTGCTATTAAATGATACTATGAAAGTTTCTGGAATTTATGATTCAGGTTCGAACGTATCATTAATTAATGCAAAATTGTTAAAAATACAACAAAAAGAAAATCCAAAAGATGAAAAAATAGTAAACTTGAAGACTATTAATGGTGAGAAAAGAACAAAAGGTATAGTAAAGATTAAAGTTAAAATATATGATATTGAACGAGATATGAAAATTTTTGTTATAGAGAACGAAAATTTTAATTACGACTTTTTAATTGGTTTGGATTGTATAAAAAAATTCAAATTAATGCAAAATGAAGAATTAAAGATTATACAATGTAACAAACCAGAAGAAAGTATAAGTTTTACTGAAGAGGATTCGACAGAAATAAAATACCAAAACAAAGGTAATTCAAATTTAACGAATGTCAAAATTCCCGATGAACTGGGTGACATAAATGAAAAAGACAATATTTTACAATCTGAGTTTGAAGAACAAGAAAACAAATTAATGAATAGATATGAAATAAACTTTAATGAACACATTAACTCAAGAGAATTTAAAATGTTTGTAAACCACCTTGATTTATACCAACAATCAGAAATTGATAAGTTGATAGGAAAATACAAACAAATCTTCGCTAAAGATAAATTTGATATTGGCACTGTACGAAATTATGAAGCTCATATTGACTTGATGGTAGATAAATATTGCTGTAAACGTCCATACAGATGCACATCGGAAGATAGAAAAGAAATAGAAAATCAAATATCAGAATTATTAAAAAATAATTTAATTGAAGAATCTTATAGCCCGTTTGCTGCCCCTGTAACTCTGGCATATAAAAAAGAAGACGAAAAAAAAACAAGGTTATGTATTGACTTTAGAGAATTAAACAAAATTGTAATCCCACAGTCACAACCTTTTCCGTTAATTGAGGATTTAATGATAAAGACGGTAAACTGCAAATACTTTTCTACTTTTGACATAAATTCAGCATTTTGGTCAATTCCTTTGAAAATACGAGATAGATTCAAAACCGCATTTGTCACACAAGAAGGCCACTTTCAATGGACGTGTCTTCCATTTGGTTTAAAGACTGCTCCAGCCATCTTTCAGAGAATATTGGGAAACATCATGAGAAAACATGAACTCTCCAGTTTTGCAATTAACTTTATAGATGATATTTTAGTTTTTTCTAAAACGTTTGAAGAACACATACTACACATTTCAAAACTACTTGAGGCAATACTAAAGGAAGGTTTTAGATTGAAGTTTTCAAAATGTAATTTCGCGCAAAAGAATGCAAAATATCTGGGTCATATAATTGAAAATAATTCAGTCAGACCTTTGAAGGACTATTTGTCTGCTGTTAAAAACTTTCCAGTGCCTGAAACAAGAAAAAATGTACGCCAATTTTTGGGTAAAGTAAATTTTCATCATAAATTTATACCACAGAGTGCAATTATATTAGACCCACTACACAATTTACTTAGGAAAGATGTGAAATTCAAATGGACGGCAGAATGTCAAGAGTCATTTGAAAAGATAAGAACATTGTTATGTTCAAAACCAGTTCTCAAGATTTTTGACCCTAACCAATCAATAAACATTTATACAGATGCTAGTATCAGAGGAGTGGGAGCGGTGTTGAAACAAGATGATGAAAATGGGAATAGCAAACCAGTTGCTTACTTTTCAAAAAAATTAACTCATAGTCAAAAGCAGAAGAAGGCAATATACCTAGAATGTCTGGCAATAAAAGAAGCTGTAAAATATTGGCAACACTGGCTTATGGGAAAAGAGTTTACAGTATTTTCAGATCATAAACCATTAGAAAATATGAACATCAGAGCGAGGACTGACGAGGAATTAGGGGATTTGATGTACTATTTGTCCCAATATAATTTCAAAATAAAATATAACCCAGGTAAATTAAACCAGGAAGCTGACTGCTTAAGCAGACATCCAGTTCTAGAAGCATATGATGATACCGATGATTGTTTAAAAGTAGTAAATTTAATAAGCTTACAAGACATAAAGAATGATCAGCGCGGAAACCAGGACTTACAAAAGGGAAAATATATATTTGAAAATGAGATTTATTACAAAAAGACTAAAAAAAGGAAAAAATTAATGCTATCAGAAGAATTAAGCAAAACTGTAATCAAATATGTGCACAATTTTTATTGTCACATTGGGAGAACTCAGATGATAAACAAAATCACACCATTCTACACCGCAAAGAACATTATAAGAAATATCAAACAAATTTGTGATGAATGTGAGACTTGCATAAAAAATAAATCAAGGAGAAAATGTAATTACGGCTTAATGTCACATCTAGGTCCTGCAAGACGTCCATTTGAAATTATATCTATTGATACTATTGGAGGGTTTGGAGGATCTCGATCAACAAAAAAATATTTACATCTTCTAGTCGATCATTACACAAGATACGCTTATATTACTACATCAAGAAATCAGAACTCTAGTGATTTTATTAAATTAATTAAAAGTGTGACTCAAAACAACTATAAAATAGATATAGTATTAACGGACCAATACCCTGGCATGAATTCTAAAGAATTTAAAGAGTTTCTGAACAAAGAAAATATAAGAATAGTTTTTACAGCTGTGGATACACCTTTTTCCAATGGACTTAATGAAAGGTTAAATCAAACTCTAGTCAATAAGATAAGGTGTACATATAATGAAAGTGATAGGAAAATAGCATGGAGTTCTATTGCTCGGAATTGTGTAGAAAAATATAATGAAACTGAACACACTGTTACGAAGTTTGCTCCAAAATACCTTTTAGAAGGGAAAAGTGGGAGTATTTTACCTCTCGAACTGCAGCCACAATGTACACAACAAGATCTGGCAAGAGATAGGAAAATAGCTCTGGAAAACACGATTAAATCTCATAATTATAATAAAAAAATATTTGACTTGCTTAAAAAAGAATTTATATTAAAAGTAGGGGACAGAGTCTACGTAGAAAATGGAAATCGATTAAATAGGAAGAAAATAGAAGAGTTAAGGATTGGCCCATATAAAATTTTGAAAAAAAATTCGAATTCAATATATGAAGTAGATACCGGTCATAAGAAAATGGAATCAAATTACTACCACATTACGAAACTGCAACCTGTGTTTAATAATTAAACAATTCAGAATAATTGTTATTTTTCGGGGGGGAGATGTAAAGAAAACCTCTTTACCCATCGTTTTTCTTAAGTTTGTTTTTATTCCTTTCTCAAGATGTCAATCATTTTAAAATGTCACTACTGAGACTGACATTCTAAAATGATGTATTAAAATATACCTACTGAATAATAAATTAATTAATAGATTAGATTTTACATACAATATTACTTATAACCCAAATGAAGTAAGGGCTTTAAATGTTTTTTCTCTATTTTCAGGTGAGTGAATATTTTTTGTTAATATTTTTTGTTAGGTAATGTAAATATGTTTATGTCATATAAAATATGTTGTAAATAAATTCTCTATTTTCAGAAACGCAATTAAATGTTCTTATTTCCACCAATTGTTGGATAAAACTTATTATATACATAAATATGTACACTATAGTTATAATACACAAATATATTCAGTATAAATAGGAATTGATCACTTTTTTTTCTAAAGCTATTTTGGGCTAAATTTCTGCTTTATTGACCGAGGTTTAATACGTAAAAGCATGTCTTATCTATAACATTTTGTTTTCAAATGTCACTTGTCGGTTTACTTTACAACTTAGACTATATACCTCTAGACGTAGCCCAATTTACAGTGTCAAGTGTGGAAGTGAGACGCAATAATACAAAATTCGTAGGAAAATTGAGACAAAGCATCGTATCTTCTGTCCCTTACGGCGTGCCGGATTTTTGCATGGCTAACTTTTGAAAGTTAGCCAAACAAAGAGCTGTCACTGTCACGTATATTATTATGCTCGATTTAATTTAAGTTTTCGGATGGTTTTTGTAATAGTTTAAGTCATTTAATGAGAAATAGACTCCATTAGATAAGTGTTTAGTGTATGGTGAATGCGCTACGATGGGAGGATTCAGTATAATAGGCTGTAAAAGCCGCTCAGAAAAGGCCAATAACAAAATCGCTTTTCATTCGTAAGTATTCAATACTGTTTGTGTTATTGTATGATTATTGAATTTATACATTTGTGCGCTTTTATTGTCATGGCTTTCAGGCCAAAATATGGAAGATTTCTTAAAATAAACTTGATTTCTTATATCACATAACCTAGTAATACTTACTTACAGTGTTGCTACACGTTTCAAATCTTTTCCCTTAACTGTCAGGCCTAATGTTCAAAAGGTAGGCATAATAATCAAATAAATCTATGGTGGCTAAACACACAAATTTGTGGGCGAACCCTTATTTTTAAGTTTAAGTGAACATGTGTACGAACGAACAGAGCCCTTTCGACAATCATTAAGTTTTACTCTTGAAGGCAATCGCGTAGGTACTTAAAGATATTTGGAAGTAAGAATTCATTTTATGAATAAATGTTAAGTATAAACAAAAAATTAGATATTTTCAAAATAAGTTGGTTTTGTATAAAGGACAATAGTTATTATACAGCAATGTCAATGTCACACTGGATGTCAGCCATACCTCAATATATTTTAATGATAAATAACACGCGAAAAAATCAAAACAAGCTTCACCTGGTAGTAGTGTATTTTATTTGTGAGAATCAAGGTAAGATTGAAAGTAGGTATTTTACGTGAAATTATATTTTCTCACACATGGATACTTCTACACTCTTATTACCACGTTGAATACGTCGTATTTTGGGACTTTTTTAGGGAATAGCAACACTGAACTTTTATATTGCTGTCGCATGTGCGGCCACGCGGTAGCTCGATCTAGAGGTATATTATCTAAGCTTTACAAGCTACTTTTTTCGCCAACAGCGAATTGATCCATTGTGGCCCATGAATGGGTCACATTGAATCAATGTTTGGGTTACAGTGGATCGAATGGGGTACTATGGATCATGCGTGTTTTTATTACAGTAAAACTTATTATAACAAATAACTCTTTATTTTTTTAAATAAAAAAGTGTTAATCAGTTATTGCTTTAATCAGTCTGATGCAAAATCACAATATACGTCCTTAAAAAGATAAATAACACAGCAAATTATGCGAGAAAATAAAATCGGCCACTTCTACTATTTATGTTAAAAAACAAAAAAAAAATTGGCAAATTTTCTGAGGAATTAATTCATCGGAATTTATTTAAAAGTTCAGCTTCATCTTCAATCATAAGTTCTTCTTCAGAATAGATGCTAATTTGAGGCTTCACTGGAACTGTCACTATCACAACGGCCTTAATCTGCATTTTAGAGTTTTTCTGCTCGCCTCTTCTTTCAATTTCGGCCTTTTCTGGAGTACCTATCTGTTGCAATCATAGTTTTGCATTTTCATCTAGCTGTTCTGCCACCTTTTCTAGATGCAGCTTTTGGAAAACCACGAAACTCTAATGGACTAAAACATGTTACTTGTGCATTTAAGCTCGTAGATGTCGAAGGCATTGGTACTTGTTAACAGCATGAAGTGAAATATGGGTTTACAGATAATAATATGTCTACTACATGACATGTTTTCCTGAAAACAAGTAGGTAAGTATAGTACTTTGATACTCAAACCCTTTTTGGGAAACAGTGGATCATGAACCAACGAACCCCATTACCACATGATTCACTGTAACCCATTTACTAATATCAGAAATAATATTTATTACTTATTACAAAATACAACATACATTGTTTAAATAGCACAACTTAAAACAGTTTTGTGCAGTAAGATACACATATTGGAGGAAAATATGGGAAGACTTTATAATATACAAATCAATTTGATCCTAAGTAAATTCAAAATCAAAAACTAAGTTAATATTTTTTTTCGTACTTTCTTACTGACCGATGCGCTGTCGCGCATCCTCCCGTTGTGATTTAGTGACGGCGACTGTGGTGGATTGGCGCGGGGTAGGGAATAGCATTAACCAAACCAACGTTATAAACAACTGTTTCTTGAACAGTCTGTATATTCCTGATTCCAGTAAGTATAATACTGATTTACTGATATTTATTTTCTTCAATAAATTATTAACTCAGATGGGATCGAATCCAGACCGTGAGTTGGCAACATCAAAATTACGAAAGAAAGGACTAAGCATTTACTTGCTTACTAACAACACTGGCCAGTGGCTAGTGGCCAGCAGTTATGGCATTATTGGCATGGCATGTTTACAATTTTTTTAATTTATTACCGTATTGTGTTGTGTTACTTGTGTTGTGTGTGACTTATGTTAGTGAATAATATTATTTGTTTGCCCAGATTCTTCCCGTATTCTTAATATTATCAAGTGATAAATAAAGCGCAAAAAAGACCGAACCTATACCGAATTCGCTAAATTTTACTTCAGTATCAGTAACACCCAGTTGACCCAGTCCCACCCATTCACTATCAGTAACACCATGCTGTCAATGTATTATCTGATGCAAAAATCGAAAAAAGAAAAATGTAAAATAAGTGCTAACGAATATTATCAAGCTATTATAAATAAATACGATGATTATAAACGTTTTCATACAAAGAAAGTTTCGCAGTCTATATGCCGGGTATGTTTACAAGAAGGTTGTATTCCGATTTTCGGGACCGAAGACACTGCTTACATTGAAGAAACGTTATTGGTACTCTCCAATGTAGAGGTGAGTGACAGTGACGACCTTCCAAAGCTCCTGTGCAATGTTTGTTACGAGTTTATCAAGGGAGCTCGATTATTCAGAAAAATTGCAAGAGAATCGAACGAAATTCTCAAAATGCCGGTGATAGATAAAACTGTTGAGGACGAACATGATAATAACGACCATGACTTTAGCGTCCTTACCGGCTATGATAGGAAGTCGCCAGAAACTTGGGAAGCCGGCGAGGAGAAACGCGTGAAGAAAAAGAAAAAAAGAGATAAGACAAAAGTAATTTGTGATGTATGCAATAAAGTCGTGAGTAGGTCCTACTTCAAAGAGCACATGACTATGCACGACCCTGATCATAAGAAGTATATTTGTGATGTGTGTGGAAAAGCATTTAGACTGAGATGTGCATACCACAACCACAGCCTAAGACACAACAATGAGTTCCCCTTCAAATGTCAATTATGTCCATACAAAGGAAGATATTCAGAGTTACTTAAAACCCATATGAAGACTCACACAGGGGATTATAGGTATATGTGCACAGAATGTCCAGCCAGGTTTCTGTTCAAGAGTAATTTGAACAGCCATGCATTAAAACATAAAGAGCCACAATTAAAGTGTGATGCTTGTAATAGGGCTTTTCACACCAAACTGATGTTACAGAGGCATTATGAATCTGACCACTTGGGTATTAAGAACCATGTGTGCAATATTTGTGGGAAAGCATTTGGATACAGAAATGCTATGATGAAGCATCAGAGGCATGTCCATAAGAGAAAAAAGCTGTCATTTGGCCGCAGGCCTGCTTACTTAGACCAACATACATAGGAATGCGAACAGTTGAATTTTTAACTCTCACTATGCCTTAAAGTCCAAGAGGACACCGGTGTTCGCTCTGTCAGACTTTCTAATGTGTCTCTAATTGACACGATTGAAAGGTTATTTTAATTGACCATCTTGGATAGTTTCATCATCTGCCTAGCCTTTTCACAGCTATGTTGTGGATGGCTCCCAGTCTAACCAGATGCTGCTTATTACCAGTGTTCTACATGAAGCAACTGTCTATTTTGATCTCCACAACCCAGGAGTTGGGTAATACCGCTAGGTTTATTTATTATTAGTATAGTTCTTTAGTTAGAAGGCTTTTACAACTGTCATTTATTAATGATATAATATAGATATATGGAAAAAGCAATGGGGTGTATGCACAGCAAGTTGCATTCCATGGCTCCTGTTCCAGTTTGTGAGTGTGTATGTTTGATACTTCTTCATGTCTAAACGGCTGGAGCGATTTTAATAAAATTTGGTATGGAGTTAGGTGACACTCTGGATTAACACAAAATAAGCTACGTTTTACTGTGGGAGAATCACAATTTTCTCTAATAAACCACGGGTGACACCGCGGAGCACAGCTAGTATAATCATAAAATCTTAGGCACTAATCATTTTTAACATTTTTATACTTGCATATAATACTTTAGAGCACCTTTATATTTATGGTTATATTAAATTAAAATAATTCTAGTACAAGTTTCTAGTAAAGTAACTTGCTTCATCTGTATAATCTCATTTTTTTTTAAGCAATCAATACAATTAGAATTAAAACTCTTTTACTAGGTAGGTACTTAAACACTTAAGTACCTAATAACTTATTTATTTACGAGTACTTACCTTCTTCATATAATTATGTAATTCTTATAGTTATAGTTTTAAGACTACCTTGTATTCTTCATAATAAGTGAATAACAGTATTTTTTAAAAATTGTAACAACTTTCTGAAATTTTTGTAATTTTAACTCTCAATTTAATTTCATTCTGAATGAAATTAAATTGAGAATAAACTTTACATTATTCTGGGTATGGATTTTTATAAAATAGTAAAATGAATGTTATGACATTTTAAATATAAAAAAATAATAAAAATAAACATCAGTTTGAATCACTTTGTTGTTTTTTATTTGAAGTTATTTGTGTATTATTAGAGTTAGGCATATTATGTGGACAAGCTAGATTTGATGTTCTTCCAACCTCTTTATTTCAGCCTCTATGTAAGCTGGTGTTCTTCCGTTCGATTTCTTTTTTCTTTTATGCACATCCAGTTGGTGCCTCATCATTGCCTTCCTGTAACCAAATGCTTTTCCACAAAGATTACAAATATGATTCTTTATTCCTAAATGATCTGCTTTGAAATGTCTTTCTAAAATAAGCTTAGAATGGAATCCTCTCTGGCAAGTATCACATTTAAATGTTGGCTCCTTGTGTCTCAGTGAATGCTTATTTAAATTACTTTTAGTTATAAATCGAGCAGGACATTCCGTGCACATATAACTGTAGTCTCCTGTATGTGTACGCATATGAGTTTTTAAAAGTCCAGAATGACGTCCTCTGTATGGACATATTGAGCACTTATAAGGAAAGTCAGAACTATGAGTAAAGTAATGGTTTCTGTAAGAACATCTTTGGCGGAACGATTTACCACAAATGTCACAAACATATTTAGGCATGGATTGGTTGTGGAGAGAAAAATGCTCCTTGTAGTAGGCTTTCGTAATAATTTTGAAGCATATCCTGCACTGCACTTTGGGTACCTTTCTCCTGCATTGGACTGATTTTGAGTCATCACTACACCGTTCATTATCACTCTCAACGGCTGAATAAAAGTTTACTAACACTGATGCTGAAGAATTGTCTGTGTTTTCCTTTATAGTTTCTGAATAGTCAAGCTCCTGAACCTTTTTGCAAAATTTTCTACTTTTACTTGAGGTACTTTTCAAGATCCGATCAGTTATTTTAGCCGTTTTTCTGAACAGTATTGCAGCGTCTAGTAATTTGAGACAAGAATCACATAAGAACTTTGGATATTCGTCGTCTTTACTCATTTGGATATCGCCGAAAGTACAAATATCTTCAGATATGTCGGATCCCTGGTCATTAAAAATGGGTAATGTACCGGTTTTGAGACAAATTCTGCATTTGTTCTCAGTTGTATCACTCAGTTCAGATGTAATAGCGGGTTGTTCTATTTCGTCCTCTAAACTTCTCTGATACCTTTCGTACGTCGCTTTTTGAAACAATTTTACTATGTGATATGTTGATACCATTATTATACTTAATGCTTCAGTAGGTTTGTTGCGCTAAAAACAAACAAAATCAGCTTCTACGGTCTACGAGGCAAGTTTGTTGATTTACCTTGATTTGTTGTGAATTTGTGGTCTAGAATGTCATTGTCATTGCTGTCAATAATGTCAGCTGTACCTGTATCATGTCAAGTAGGGATGGGGACGTGAAGAAAATATGTCGATATTTGGAAACAATAAATTATTTTAAAAAAATAATAAAATAACATTTCGAAAATTTGTATGTTTTTATAACGATATGACAAAACATTAATTTTATTAACATTTCACTTGACACACGATGCGTCCTAACATACCTAATTATTATTTTACGAAAAGTAAACGTTACGTTAAACAATGTATGAAGAATAAGTAAATGTTGTTATGTACATAAACTCGCGCCTTTTTCCCATGGGGATGGGCAGAAGCTATGGAACGCCATATATTAGAATAAGTACAGACGCCAGCATGGGCGTACCCAGGGGAAGCTGGGTGTAGAAAAACTTTTTTCCAATTTTATCTGAGGAGTGCTGATAATTGGTCTATAATAACAAACCTGCTTTTCCCAATGACATTATAAGTAAAAAGATGTAGATAGGTTATTTCTTAGACTATATACCTACCTCGATCTAGAGGTATATTATCTAAGGGTTACTTATACAACATTCGATCTTTAAAACGGCACACTAACGCACGCACGCGTCGGTTGACGGCGCGACGCGACACAGAGGTCAAATGTTAACGTGTCGCTTGCTGAGCGCTTGTAACATATAAATGTACCTACTCTGTGGCTTGTAACCTATCTACACCTTTTTACTTATAATATCATCGGTTTTTCCCCAGTTCTGGCTTTAAGACTTTAACCCAGAGAGCCAAGTTCGTAGAGGCATCCTTCACCTTCACCAATCTTGTAACAAAAGGAGTGGAGTGGAGTAGTAAAAATTTCGAACTCGCTTCGATCGCTCGATCTATTATTCCTTATCTTTTCCTTAACTTAACTTAGGTGTTACATAAATAACGTTTATGGCTTCCAAAAGTAGTAACTACCTATCATTAGTGAAACCTAAAAACAAGATCATAATGGAAAATATCTAAGCTGCCCCCACAGGACTGGAAGCCCAGATTCACCCATGGACAAAATTTTCCCAAATCAAATGAACCTTATTGTGTTCAGAATAAAGTTGAAAACCTAGCAGGGAGTTTGACACATTGGTGTAGGTTGAAGTGCTGGCGTCTGTACAGCTACTGTATAAGTGTATACAAACACTAGCAGACGTCACGCGGTTTCCGAGCGTAGGAGTTCCTGTTCCCGTGGGATTACAGGGATAAAAAGTAGCCTTTGTCATCCGGGAATAGTGTAGCTTTCCACCAGTGCAATAATTTTAAAATTGGATTGCTAGTTCCGAAGACTACCCCCTACATACAAATTATTTTTTTTAACGTCACGCCTGTACCCCCCGGCTAGGCGTCGTGTACCTGGTTGTAGTACACCCACATTTCGCCAGTAATGTAGATATCGAAGGCGACAACGTTGTGTTATGTGGTCTAAGTAGTACTCAAAAATAAAAATCACGATTACGGTGTGGATGTTTTTATTCATCCCTGATGTCACACTTTGCGAAACAATAATGCTGACATCAGACTACAGTTGTTACACAAAAAATAATGTAGGTATTTTTTAACATTGAATTTTTAAATTCCTAGACAACCATTATTTACATACTTATTATCAGATATTATATCAAGTTCAGGCAGCTTTAGAAGCTACCTTACTCTCTACGCAAGCTATTTACATTAAAGAGCAGTAGAATTTTCCACCTTCCCCCTTAATATTGTTTTTACAAACAGACTAATAATATAGTAATTAAATGAATTATCCATTATTCATTCTCTATAATACAATAATTTTCACAGGGTTTACAAGCCGATCGCATTTAAGTCACCATCTCACCAACACAATCATGATGTCATTGGGATCAAGAAATCTGTAGACATATCTTCAAGTAAACGCCCCGGCAATGGACAAAAGTAGGTAAGTCGACTCCCGCGCGGAGCGACAAATGACTGTCGACGAGGCTGGACGAGTGGTGGTGGTGGATTATGTCCTGGTGTAATAGAAAAGTCTGTTCCAGGACCGAAATGGACTTCCACCTTCTTCAAATAGATGATTATAAATAGTTCATTCAAACAGCCTCCAGTAGAAACAGATGGAGCAGGCTTTTACCCAAAAAAGACACAACATAACAAAAAAAAAGAAGAATAAGGAAAATAAAGCTACATTAATGACATTAATTAATTCAAACATATATTTGTAGTTCAACTTATGGTATTTAAATTAGAAGTACCAATATCTGTTTACAAACACACAGAAAAAGTGTAAGTCTGAAACTACAGAGCGTCATATGTTATGATATTTACATACTTTATTCCTTCATTTACATTCATACATGTAAAGAGAGAGACATGTTGTGTATGAATACATGTACCTCTAAGTACCTAATCAATTAAAATTTTATTATTCTAGTTGTTGTTTTTGTTTAAGATATGACGGAATGCGACCCCTGCTTATTAACTTTTCTCTTTTGTGTACTTTTAGTTGATGGCACAACATATTGTCCCGGTGTCCAAATGCTTTACCACAAACCTCACAGACCTGATTTTTTGCTGTCATGTGTAGGTTTCTTTTATGCCTTTCAAGTTCACGTTTTGAGTAAAAACCTTTACCGCATTCCTCACATTTGAAAGAACATAGCCCTTTATGTCTCATTAGGTGTTTGGACAAGTTGCTCTTTGTTATAAACCGAGCTGGGCATTCAGTACATTTATAATTGTAATCTCCGGTGTGCGTCCTCACATGGATTTTGAGTAGTCCTTGATGCAACCCTTTATAGGGACAGAACTGACATTTATATTTTAATTCACTACCGTGAAGAAGGCTGTGTGTTTTAAAGGCAGATTGATGTTTGAATTCCCTTCCGCATTGGTCACACATGTATATTTTCATTGGACCGTTGTGTTTCTCTAAGTGTAACTTGAAATCACTTTCTTCAATCAGTTTGTCACACACTGGACATTTGTTGCAGTTTGATGTTGATGGTGGCAGTTCTTTAGTCTTTACATTTTGTGTTGCTGATCTTATTTTACTTCCCTTTTCATGGACTCTTCTGACATGATGACTATAATATCGCACGCTGAACATTTTATTGCAGGTAGGGCATTCAATGAGTCTCTCAGCTTGTTCTTCAGCAGTACCATGCATTTTCATGTGAGTTTTTATATAACATTTGCCTACATGCTTGCCACAAACTTCACATTCTATTTTACTATTCTTCTTAGCATAATTCTCCTTGTATTTTTCTCGGTGTCCTTTTAGATGTGCATTATAAGCACTTTCTAAAACAACTCTATGACAGACATCACATTCTTTTTGATGGGGAAGTATCTTCCTAAGTGATGGTTCATTAGGTATGGTTGTTTCTTTGTCATCTATTTGGCTATTTTCATCTTCGTTTGGCTTTCCTTGTAACTTATCTTTGTCAGAAACAATTATCATGATTGTTTCACTGTCGACTTCATTGATAGAGCCATCCTCCTCACGTCTAACATGAAGTAAATCAGTTTGATAATCATTACTATCATGGGTATTGGCTTCAGATTTTATAGGGTTATCATTGGTAGTGTCGTCTTCATATCTACATTCATTCTTCAAATTCAGCCAATCAAATTCATCTTTAAATTCTGATTCTGAACTAGAACTAAGGTTAAACTCAAGATATTCTTTTTTGATGTAAGTTTCGTCTTCTTGTTTAGAATCGGACTCTTCTGATTCACTTTCTGTTTTAGCTGTTCTCCTGAGTATTTCTTCGGATTGTTTAGCAGTCTTTCGGAATAAGATTGCCGCTTCCAGCAACGTATAGCAAGCTTCACATAAATACTGGGGTAGGTAATCATCTTTACCAATGTGGATTTCGCCAAACTCCGACACTTCTTCGGAAATATCGTTGGCTCCGAATATTGGTATCTCACCGTCGTCCAAACAAATTCTGCACTTTTCCGGTGAATATTTCTGCTTATTTGTTCCATTAGATAAAACAGAACTGCCAGCATAGGATTTAAAACGGGTAAACATTGTTTGCGTTTTGTTGACGTAAACACAGAGTTTTAGGAGTAAGCACGGAAAAATCAAGAGTCTAATACATACTTAACACATGCGCCACAAATGTACAGTTTACAACTTTACAACAATAAAATTACAACCAGAAAGACGACCAGTGTGACCATCTCATTAATGGCGAATCTGCCACAAACTGGGCTAAAAATCTGCCAAAATCTGCCACACTAGGCGCCAAAAATGCCAAAATAATGCCATCACGAAAAAAGGAAAAAATCCTAACGAATTAAATGAAATTTCTGTAATAACAATAATATTAAACAATTTTCTTATGCACTACATCTTTTTTACCATGTTTTTAGTTGGTTTAAACTTCGATCAATAATAACACTAGATGTCGGGTCGGTGTCAAAAATCCGTCTCGGTAAATATAAGCTCACTAGAGACGTGTGTTGTTATTTTGTTTAATTTGCTTGAAACACGGCCAATGTAAACACGTCCCACAATGCCGCGTGTGTATTCAACAGCTGCAAAAATAATCCCCGAAAACGTAATTATTCGGCCGGAGACTTTTACTTTCAGTAAGGACATGAAGAATGAGTTATATTTTAAGCTACAATTTAACAAATAATATCAATTTTTTAACAAAATTACCGATTTTAAACCACCGCTACAAATGTTTGACCAATGCTCGCCAACATTTGCACAAACTTTTGTTTAACTGAACAGCAGATGCATGGAGTAGATTTGTATTGTAATCATTTTAATCATTTGTTACTAATACTTAATGTTGGTTAAAATCGGTTAATGCTACTTTAGTTTGTTGGACTCTTATTAGGTACTTAACTTTTCTTTTTTATTTTAGCTTTCCTTGCAATCCATTTACGTGTGCAAAATGGATCTCGATTGTCGCCAGAGAAAGAAGAGGTTTTGTTTCGTTCATTATTGGCCACCGACTTTCGAAACTGGAGTTATTTTTCACCTGTTGGTGTTTTTTTAAGAAGGTTTTTTTTTTTTTTAAAGTTTTTGTTTCGACATTTTTAGTTTTTTCGTGTGTCAAGAAAGTCTTTCAAAACTTCAAAGAATCATTGAAGTCGCTTAACAATATTGATAAAGAAGTTCTATCTAAACATTAATCTGTACATCTCTGCCGGGCCCCTTTTAAAATAGACAGGCGTAATGTTATGTTATGCAAATATAAGAACTCTGCATAGACATCTCACTGTAGCAATCGCGAACAATTTGCTGTTATGTCTTGAAGAGTTCCGTCGCCTGTCTTTTTCATCAGTTTTTTTTTCACAAAATGTTACTTTCTGAATGAAAATGCTTGATTTGTTACTAAAAATGTAAAAATCGGTCTTACGTGTGTCCGTGGGCCCCTGATATGAGTTTTTATATAAATGGGACCAATCTGTTAGATACCCTATCAAATAAAAAAATAATTTTGAAAATCGTCTATAAATGACGGAGTAAAGGTAACAAAACCTAAAAACTAATGCAACCGAATTGATAACCTCCTCCTTTTTTAGAAGTCGGTTAAAATAATTTGATTTCATTCAATGATTTTTAACCAGCTGCGCCCCGCGGTTTCACCCACGTAAACCAGGAGTAGTTAAAAGTAGCCTTAGCCTATGTGTTAATCCAGGATATAAGCTACCTACATACTAAATTTCATCCAAATCTGTTCAGCCATTTGAGCGTGAAGAAGTAACAAACATACAGACACACACATACACACTCACACTCAGAAACTTTTGCCTTTATAATATTAATGTGAAAACTTCTAAATCGCATACAAAAGTAGACGCAGTAAATTTTTTTTGGGGGTTGATTATAATGAGCCAACCCGCAGACAAATAATAGCAATGTCTTAATAAAATAGATATTGTACTAATTTAGCCCTACTACTTTTTTAAAATGGGTCAAATGTAATTATATGCTACCATATAAAACAAACCTTCGCTCGCATAAGAAATATAAATTATTATTTTGCAACTCTATCTTTCAATTCTTACTGTGTTCTGAGCATTGAAATGTCATACCAAGACCTATGTCTAGTTCCAAAATAGAGTAAAGACGAAATTGTGAACAAAACGTTTTTAACCTTATTTTCTAGAGTTTAAGTTTCATTTTAGAATAAATATTTTTGTACTTATTATAAAAAATGGCTTTTATTTTTAAGTCACATTTCAAATTTATTCCTTTTACTTTTCTCCGACGACAGAAGGACTTAGGCATAAATATTATGCAATTGTAATTAAACTTTATGCTTGAGTGTCAAGGTTTATAATGAACTGAACTTGATAATATTATAAAACTTTTTTCTATGTTCGTAGTAAGAAATGCAATTGTTTATGCGTGTGTAAACGTGGACACTTTAGCGAGGTATTTTTGTTCCTGATCTTGTATCTAGGGCTATTATTGATCGAAGGGTTTAAAGGAGGTAAGAAGCCAGTCTCCGTGTCCTTAATAAACTCGGTAGACATCGCTTTCGCGAAATTTGCTGTTTTTTGTAGCACCATTCGAGTTCAAGATTTTTCCAAATGGTCCCGGTAGCGGTGCTACTTCCACCTGATTGTAACATGTCTTGTATTCTTCTATCAAATTTAATTTATCGAAGTTAACTTTAATGAGTAAGTACTTACACAGTTAAGTCAGAAAGGTTTGCATTCTTTGAAGTAGTAATTGGATTCCAGGTTTCGTACTTACTACGGATAAGTGATCGATTTCAGTGCTGACATTAACTCCTAAATACCTACATATGTGTATCAGGGGCAAAAAGATCACAGTGGAGTTCGGATAAATTGAAAGTTCATTCATTCATTCATTTATTTATTCGTTAACAATTTACATTGTGTTGAACATTACATATTAAAAAGAGAAATAACACATGCAGAAACAACTACATTAAGCAAATTATTACAATGTCAGCAAAATAATACAAAGACACAAATAAATACAATATTTGGTTCGTAGCAGGTACACTGTCAGTTAAAAAGTCTAATTTATTATTTTCAGGTAAAATGTCAATTACTTACAATGTCAAAATATAAAGCAAGTATAATGTCATAAGTGGATCTTTGTTTTCAAATAACAACATAAAAGACACAATACACTTCTGAAATGTCTTTTAATGCTGTTTAAATACATAATGTCATTGGAATATAGTGTTAAATTGTTGACTTTTGAATTTGTCATATACCAGGACATAAAAATACTGTTTATAATTGAATTTTAAGTATATTAATTGAAAATTATATTAAATAATGTGATTCGAGTCGAAATCTTTAAAATCTGCCTAAATCTGCCACGTAAATCATCAACATAATATGCCACGGACAAAATTTAGGAGCAAAATCTGCCAAAATGGCAGAAATCTGCCACAAATGGTCACACTGAAGACGACACAATCATCATTGATATACACTGACAACTGAACTGACAGACAAGATAGACGTCAAAGTCAGTGTTGCCACCTCTCTGAAACCAGTAAGGGTGCCCTCTATCTGGCAGAAACTTGTTGCTCCGAAACCTATTTGGCCTTCGATCAATAATAGCACTAGATGTCGGGTCGGCGTCAAAAATCCGTCTCGGTAAATATAAGCTCAATAGAAACCGGGGTTGGTATTTTGTTTTGTTTGCTTGAAACACGGCCAATGTAAACACGTCCCACAATGCCGCAGTGTGTTGAACAGTTGCAAAAATAATCCCCGAAAACGTAATTATTCGGCCGGAGTATTTTACTTTCAGTAAGGACATGAAGAATAAGTTATATTTTAAGCTATAATTTAACAAATAATATCAATTTTTTAACAAAATTACCGATTTTAAACCACCGCTACAAACGTTTGACCAATGCTCGCCAACATTTGCACAAACTTTTGTTTAACTGAACAGCAGATGCATGGAGTAGATTTGTATTGTAATAAAGATAAAGATAAAGATAAAGATATATTTATTTGCTTAAACATGTGTAACACAATACATATAGATGCAAATGTGGATGGAAATTTGAAAACAGGTAGGTTTCAACATGTTTTGCCATATTTAGCGTACAAAAAAAGAGAGAGAAAAAAAAATACAGACATTTAAAATATAAAACCATTGAGTGAAAAAAAAAAAGAAACAACAAAATTATAATACAAAACAATCAAGTTACAAGGTATCATTTAAAAAGTCTTTAACGCAGTAGTAACATTTTTTAGTTAGTAGCTTCTTCAAATCTCTTTTGAAATTATTTGTATTATTTATATTTTTTAAGTTCTCTGGAATTTTATTATATATGATCGGTGCCATACATACGAAGAGTGAGGCTGTAAATAATGTTTATATTTATTACGTCTACTTCTAATTACATTATCTGACAAAAGAGAAAACCAGTGAGGGTTATTTCTGACAAATAAGGCTGTTTCTAGGATGTATAGTGACGGAAGTGTCAGTATAAGGTATTCTTTAAACAGTGGTTGACAGCTGTCAGTAGTTTTGATTCCAGACATAGCTCTGACACAGCGCTTTTGCATTTTAAATACCATGTCAGTGTTTGACGAGATTCCCCAAAAGATTAGACCGTATCTAAGTACCGATTCAATAAGTCCATAATATGCAGTCAACAGTGCGTCTCTGCTAACCGTCGATGCCAGTTTATACAACGCAAAAGACAAACTACTTATTCTCACACAGAGATCTTCGGTATGGGATTTCCAATTAATTCTATTGTCAATTTTTAAGCCAAGAAATTTGGCGGTATCTACTTGTTTTATTATACTATTTTCATATATTACTTTAAATTTAATTGAATTTTGAGGTCTTTGACTGTAATTCATTACATTTGTTTTATTAATATTTATTTTAAGATTATTATTGATTAGCCATGTTATTATTGATGTTATTGATTTATTTATGTCGGTTTCAAATTGATTTTTATCATTACAAATAATATCATTGGTTGTACTGTTGCATAAGGGAGATCATTGATGTAAGTAATGAATAGCGTAGGTCCTAGTACGCTACCTTGGGGAACACCATATCTGACATATCTTATCTTGGATTGATATTGTTCTTCTTTTTTAGTTACAATGTTAAATTTTGTTATTTGTGTAGTTTGTTTCCGATCGGATAAATAAGATTTAAACAGTTCTAAAACATTTCCTCTTAATCCATATGCCTCCAATTTACTTGCCAATATTTTATGATTGACGTAGTCGAAGGCTTGTGTCATGTCGCAAAAAATCGAGCAAACAGGGGTAGTTTTATCAACTGCAGTCATTACATTTTTCAAAAACTCAAAGATAGCCATATTTATATTTTTATGTTTTCGAAAGCCCTTTTGTTCGTTGCATAAGATATTGTTCTTTTCTAAGTAATTATTCAATTCAATATTGTAATAAGTTTCAAAGATTTTAGAAAACACCGAAAGGAGGGCAATAGGTCGGTAGTTTTCGACTAATTCCTTGTCATCTTTTTTCAACAAAGGTTTAACAATTGCTAGTTTAAGATCTTTTGGAAATGTGCCATTTGTTATGGACAGATTAATAATATGGCTTAAGTGATGACAAATATGACTATTTACTTCTTTAACAATCTTAGTTGAAATCCCATCATAACCAACACTTTTTGTATTTTTTAGGCTATTAATTATCTTATATACATGAGCAGGTGTACTCATTTTAATAATTTGTTACTAATACTTAAAAATTTGTTGCTTAAATTCGGTTAATGCTACTTTAGTTTTGTTTCGTTCATTATTGGCCACCGACTGGAACTGAAACTGGAGTTATTTTTCACTTGGCGGTGTTTTTTAAGAAGGTTTATTTTTTTGTAAAAAAGTTTTTGTTTCGCCATTTTTAGTTTCTTCGTGTGTCAAGAAAGTCTTTCAAAACTTCAAAGAATCATTGAAATCGCTTAACAATATTGCTAAAGAAGTTCTATCTAAACATTAATCTAAACATCTTTGCCGGGCCCCTTTTAAAATAGACAGGCGTAATGATAAGTTATGCAAATATAAGAACTCTGCATAGACATCTCACTGTAGCAATCACGAACAATTTGCTGTTATGTTTTCAAGAGTTCCGTCGCCTGTCTTTTTCCTCAGTTTTTTTTCACAAAATGTTACTTTCTAAATGAAAATGCTTGATTTGTTACTAAAAATGTAAAAATCGGTACGTGTGTTCTATATTTTTTTAAGAGTTCCCTCAATTCCTCAAGGGCCCCTCATAAGATATGAGTTTTTATACAAATGGGACCAATCTGTTTATATACCCTATCAAATAAAAAAAGAATTTTGAAAATCGTCTTTAAATGACGGAGTACTGAGGTCACAAAACCTAAAAAAAAAATACAACCGAATTGATAACCTCCTCCTTTTTTAGAAGTCGGTTAAAATAATTTGATTTCATTCAATGATTTTTAACCAGCTGCTCCCCGTGGTTAACCCGCGTAAACCAGGAGTAGTTAAAAGTAGCCTTAGCCTATGTGTTAATCCAGGATATAAGCTACTTACATACTAAATTTCATCCAAATCTGTTCAGCCGTTTGAGCGTGAAGAAGTAACAAACATACAAACACACACTCTCACACTCACACTCAGAAACTTTTGCCTTTATAATATTAATGTGAAAACTTCTAAATCACGTGCAAAAGTAGACGCATTAATTTTTTTTGTGAGTTGATTTGATTATAATGAGCCAACCCGCAGACAATTAATAGCAATGTCTTAATAAAATAACTATTGTACTAATTTAGGCCTACTACTTTTTTAAAATGGGTCAAATGTAATTATTTGCTACCATTATAAAACAAACCTTCGCTCGCATAAGAAATATAAAAGATTATTCTGCAACTCTACGTCTCAATTCTTACTGTGTTCTGAGCATTGAAATGTCATACCAAGAACTACGTCTAGTTCCAAAATACAGTAAAGACGAAATTGTGAACAAAACGTTTTTAACCTTATTTTCTAGGCCTTAAGTTTCATTTTAGAAAAAAATATTTTTGTACTTATTATAAAAATGGCTTTTATTTTTAAGTCACATTTCAAATTTATTCCTTTTACTTTTCTCCGACGACAGAACGACTTAGGCATAAATATTTTGCAATTGTAATTAAACTTTGTGCTTGAGTGTCAAGGTTTATAATGAACTGAACTTGATAATATTATTAAACATTTTTCTATATTCGTAGTAAGAAATGCAATTGTTTATGCGTGTTTAAACGTGGACACTTTTGCGAGGTATTTTTGTTCCTGATCTTGTGCTATTATTGATCGAAGTATTTGGCCAATCTCACTTGGCATAAACTTTTTTAAACGAACATTGTTAAGGTATAAAAAATATTTAATATAATTGTTTTTTGGCCTAATGTTTTTATGTCCGAATTTAAAATGGAATACTTTTAAGATGGCACAATTGTATCGGGGATGTTAGTTACCTATGTCAGAGTTACAATTTTGCATAACTTCGTTTAGCATAACGTTTATTTAGAGCGCCGATTATTTGGCATAATTTGACTTAGCATACTACGAAGATCACAGAATTTCAATAGAAATAATTTCAGGCAGCGGCCGCCGAGCGCCAGATGCCCCTCTTTTGCAAAGCATGCATGGTAGATTAGAACTTAAAGATATTTTCATTAATCTATACATAGTAAAACAGTAACGAAAAAAAACTGTACATTGAGAATTTTCGAGAAAAAATAAGTGGCTTTTGTTAGAAAAATGTAACTGGTGACAAAAAGTGACTTTTTAGAATTTTTGTCTGTTTGTCTGTATGTATGTCCGGGATAAACTCAAAAAGTACTGCATGGATTTACTTCAAATTTTGCATGAATATTACTAAGAGGTCGGGTCAACACATAGGCTACAATATTATCACGCTATCACCTACGGGGGAGGAGCTGTGAATCTTTATTCTTCTTACTCATTGTGTGACGGCGTGTAATCTAAGGACGCATATTTAAATGTTGTTTTTGAGTAAGTCATGCTATTATCTAGCATTACACTATAAAAACTACGCTATTTAAATAACTTGGGCAGAGAAACATAGTTTAATGAATGTTAGTAGTATAAAGACAATTACGAAACAGCACCATCTATTGAGATTTCATAAAAATCATATCAAGTTACACATTAACACTTTTTGGAAATTAATAATTTAAATTTTGATCGTGTTGGCGAGGTTAGTAGTTAGTTTTCTTAAAATTCATAGATGGCAATGTGCATTTTCTTCATAAAAGTTATATCGTATAGTTCGTTTTGTCAAATTCAACAAAACCCTCAAAATCTTGAGCAGAGTTAGGATCCTATCATATGGGATGAGTGTACAATGGCCAAAAGGAAGGCAGTTGAGGCCGTGGACAGAACCCTGCAGGACATCCGCAGGAACGTAAATTTGATGGGTGGTGTCACAGTTCTGTTCAGTGGCGATTTCAGGCAAACGACTCTGTGGTGACGCGGGGATCGGGAGCTGACGTGGTGAATGCTTCGTTGAAACGATCTCCGTTGTGGTCACGACTAGTCACGAGTTCGTACGCTGCGCTTGGTTTATTCCCGCTGTCCCCGTACACCGTGTCCCCGTCCTACGGGGACAGCGGTACTTCAATTAAATATTTAAAAATACTTCCCGTTGTCCCCGTACACTGTCCCCGTCCTACGGGGACAACGGTACTTCAATTAAATATTTAAAAATACTTCCCGTTGTCCCCTCCCCGTACACTGTCCCCGTTAATATAGTTGAATAAAATAAGTAAATTGCCCACAGTCCCCGTTTTTTCATTTTTCTGTAGTATTATGAATGTGTGCGCTGGCATCTTTTACCCAACAAACAAAGTGTATGGAAATATTGGTAGATTGGTCTTGGTACGCGGTAGATTAATATTAGGGATTTAGACCTTGTTTTCAAGTAGTATTTTTTTATAAAAATAATCGATTTAATTACATGTTTATTGTTTTAAATGTATCGTACATTCCAAATTAAGTTTTCTAGTAACTATGATAAACGGAGCGACCTTGAAAAGGATGCGCCGGCGGCGGCGCGCGGCGTCGCGCGCGCCCTTGCAGCTGCGGAACAAAAGCGCAGATAACATTGTTTTTGTCGAGCTCTCATTGGCTCATGCAAAATCCCACTCCAGAATTCGACAAAGGGATCTACTTAGTTATTGTAGTTGCTTGTGAACTTCATATTGAGAACTGGTGATGTGTGATAGTGTAAATGGGAGCACATGTAAGTAGTTTATTTTTAATATCTAACTAAAACAATAATATTTTATGTACAGCATTTATAGGATGTTTAGAATAACCATTAGGGTAGAGAGAAAAAAATGTTTGGAAGTCATCAATTTAATGTTTCGTTTTTTCCAATAGTGATCAACAATGTCCGGAAACTCTCAGCCAGGTCCTTCAGGAAGTAGTGATTTAAAACAAATACACAGAAAGGGAGGCACAATACTTCTACATGCTGGACACCATTTTACAAAAAAGTCTACGTGTAAAAGTGGAGCAGAAGTGTGGGAATGTCACTTGAGAAAGAAAAATAAGTGCCCTGGAACCATAAAGATTAAAGTAAGTAATTTCAAAAAGTACTTCAGAATATTGATTTAACTTCTAAGTTACAATCAGGAGGTACTTAATCAATAGCAACCACTTAGATCACTCACTTATTATTGATTATTATTTTTAAGCAAATGATTGTGATATTTTTTGTAATTACATATGTATCTATTTACTATGATTTTTATTTTTAGGCAAGTGATTGTGATATTTTTGTTGATTTTTTTTTTGTAGTAGTAGTAACTACTACTATATTTATAATGCTCAAGTTGTGTTATTTGTGTAAATTTAATAATTGTTTTTTTTTACCTCAAATTAAAATTCGAATACAAATAAATAAATTTTGTTTTATTCCCCTTTTCTTTTTCCCATGCTAAAAAACTAAGCTTAAACAATGCAGATTTAAGAGGACAACGACTCGTGAAAAGTTTACTTCCCGTTGTCCCCGTTAGCCGAATGTACGTTACGGGGACAATTGGAAATAAATTTAATCACGTCCCGCTGTCCCCGTGACGGGGATATGGCATACGGGGACAACGGGAATAAACGGTCTTGGCGAAGGCACTCTACCAGAAGAGAGAGGTGGAAAAGTGGTGCTTCCAGAGCCTCTCGGTGTAGTAGTATCCAGCTTAGAAGAACTCATTCGCTGTGTGTACGGGGACATAAGTCGTATACCGCACCAGCAGAACTCGTGAGAGAGGGGCCATTTTAGCGCCCAAAAATGAGGCTGCAGCAATTAACGAATGCATTCTCTCGGAAATTGAGGGGAATGAAGTGGTCTAGACGTCGATAAGCACTGTCGTCGAGCAAGATGACGTCACACATAATCCCGGGGAATTTAGGAACTCCCTGTCAGCAAGTGGACTTCCAGCGCATACCATCAAGCTGAAGGTCGGCATCCAGATTATGCTTTTTAGGAACAAATCTTCTCCGAAGTGGTGTAACGGAACCTGCCTTAAAGTCATTTCGCTCCACAGACATTTATACCACGCATTCCCCTTATACTTCATAGCTTCCCGTTCCAGTTCGAGCGCGTACAGTTCCCCGTGAGTGTTTGCTTAGTGATGACCATCAATAAGTCGCAGGAGCAGATACTCAGAGCAGCGGGTGTAGACCTCAGGACGAGTTGTTTCTCACACGCACCTATACGTCGATTGCTCCCGCGCCACCAGTCCTGACTATCTTTACATTTTGCCTCCTGGCAGCGTAACTACCAACGTAGTTTATAAGGAAGTATTGTAAGGTACCTTTGTACGCATTTTTACTCTTTTGTATCCTGGAATGTATTCCTGCATTATTTTCCCTATTTCGTTCAGTCACATCGAATGACTGAACTCAGCAGGATTACTATATAACTCTCTTCATATAACTTATATTTTAATGCTATTTTAAAAGTCGTTTACATAAAATGCTATAGCGACGCTGGCATCTTTGGTATATTTAGTGCTGTAGAGCTTTCACGCAGACGACGTCGCGGGCAGCAGCTAGTCACTACTAAAGTTATCATAAGCTGGAATTACCTTCATGATGCTACCGAAAAGAATCTGAGCAAGCGAGGCGAAAGAAGATACCTCTATGACCTTGGCGCCCTGGTTGCCCACCATAAAGAGTCCAGATCATCCGGAAAGATTGGAAACAATATCCATACATTATTATTAGTTTACAAATAAAACAACAGGTTCGTCAAAGCATTATTTATTTATGTTTAAATAATAAATAATAACCAACACATTCTGTACATAAATAAATCACAGACAAAACTCAATATTACAGATATTTTTTGTTTGTTTATCTAATCATTTTGTTTTAAAAACTATATTAACTATACTTTTAATGCAAAATAATACAATTTGAATTGTAAGGTACTTTACAGAATAAGTAGGTACACAACTATACTGGTCAATAAGGTTTGGATGCTTTCGTTTTTTTATAACGGAAAAAAATAGAACACCTATAGTATGCCTATATTTCGCGAGTAATAATGAAGTCCCATGATATGCCTAATAACCTCAAATGAGCACATCGAGATTCCGGGCTGCGACTGTGAAATTCCAGATGGAAAAGCTCAATATCACTTTTCCCGAGCCCGGAATCAAACCCAGGACCCGTCGCCCAGGACCCGTCGCTCAGCACCGCTAGACCAACAAGTCCAGGGAGAATTGTCGTTGGGAATTGCTGACCGACCTTTTGGCAGAGTGTCTAATGCTAATGTTGTAATAGCTAAGCGATATACGTGTAACTGAAAGAAATATTGACCGAATTATTTTTATTTTTTTATTTTAAATTACAACAGGTTTGTACGCGTTTTGGTGATTCTGCAACCGTTCTCCTAAGACCGACATTCACCTACAGATATTTCGCCGACAAAACCTTTCATCTACTATTTAGCGACATAACAAAAGTGCGCTCTAAAAAGAACAGCTCGTTTCGGTTTTTCTGTCCAAAATATTAAAATTAAAAAAGTATATAACTAAGAAATAAACTTTAATTTATTCAACGATTCTATAAGGAATACTTCACACCGTAATATTTTCTAAGTAGCTCTCTTCTAAACATTATTTTTTAACATTGATGTCAGCTATTTTTACATAAATAGCGTGTAGCGCGCTTAATAACTAGGTACGTTATATTGTTTTTTCTTTGCTTTTTGTTGAACTGTCTTTTGCTATGAAAGATCACATGTTTATCATGGCATATAAAAGATGATAGTGAAGTTTTCTAAAGCACAAGCACTGTACTAAGTAATGATGTGCCGGATCGTTAAAAATGTACAATATTAATTGTGAATGTTCTGTAAAAAGTACTAAGTATAAATTACCTATATTATTGCAACCTAATCATGTAAAAGATCCGTTCATGATCCGTCAAACCGTAACAATATTTTCTCTCCATAGGAAGTTTCTATCTTATATAGAATGCCTGTGACATTAAGCCCGCCTCTGTAATTAGTGTGCTTGAAGTGTAAAATAAATTAATAACCGCGGATACATTATATCCAGCACATCACTAGTACTAATCTAGAAACGTCCATTAACTAGTAGCTTTCTACATTAATTTATATTATATCTCTTCACTATCAGTCATTAAGCTTATTTGGTCACAAAAGTGAGAAAAACCGGAAAATATTTTTCGTAGATTTTGTTCCTTTTAATGAAGCGAAAATAATTTGTATTATTTATAGGTAACATTAATTATTATGTTTTATTTTACAGTATAAACGATTTTAGAAACAATAAATCGTAGAAAAAGATCCAACTTCCGAGTCCATAGTTAAAAAGTTTTACAAAAGGCAGCTCTTACGTCTTTATTACACCGTATTAGTATAATGCCGGGACCACACTGCATTATACGTTTTTATCAGTGGGATATAGAAGTTTAATCTCAGCTTTATTTGAAAGAGAAAGTATAGCACAATATACTGTGTGAAAATATTTTTCTTTTGCAAAAGCAACGGTTTGTTTCGTCGATTATAATAATTATAAAGCTAATATAAAATCCTACGAGCTACGCTGCTAACACTCGACACATTACCGTAGAACTCACAGGAGACACTATGCGTTGGACTATCAACTCACCAAAATGTTACGACCAGTTACAAATCCGAGTGGTAACGGATTAGGTACTTGTGTAGGCTTAAACGGACATTGTCGGACATGTGGTCACCATGTGAGTTTAACTCATGATGCTTAACCTCAAGCCTTGAAATTTTTCATAGACTTTCTCTAATTTCCAAGATTTTCCTGGTGTTATTCTTGCTTTAAACTGTATCAAATCATGATTATCATCTAACCCAATGAGGTTTTAAATGAAAAAAAGTGGCTGGGTTAGCTAAACATACATAATGAGTTTTCAGGTTTTATTTTTATAGTTTCATGAAAAAATAAACCAATAATTAGGACAAAATCTATGAAAGATTGTTACAGGGTTGAGAATCTGTGAAGAGCTCATGGTGACCGGATGTGCTTTCCACCCTGTATTAAGATGGGCAATGAATGATATCCATTATTCGCAAGCGCATTTCAGGCAAATTGTGCAGTTTGTTCGTGCCTTTTTTTTTCTAAACGGGGCGTGTAGCCAGAAGGCCAAATCCCTTAAATAAAAACATTCAAAATCAAGTCACAATCGCAACTCAGCGAAAATCAATGTCAAAAATGGAGGGAAACTACACGTATTTTTGACAGATTGAGACCACAGATATTTTTCTGTATCTGTAATTTGGACTAAGATTACGGGAAATCATTCAATTGTCTGGAGATCATGTCGTAGTGACATTGGAACGTTTACAAACACATGCACTTTATCGGAATGCTTAGGTAGTAGACAGTTTTGTGCATGTGCGCATTTGTTTGGAAATTACGCAATTTTTGCACGAATTACATAACTTTGTAACTTTGTTAACTTTTGATTTGATTTGATTTTTTTGTATATTTTACGTCACATACATTTTTAAGAAAGCCCAAGTCTTTCTCTGATTTGGTAATTTCGAAAACGATCCGCTATTCGAATTTAAAGCGATTAAATTCGATCACCTTATACAATTTGGATTTTTTTAAGCTGTCTCTTGAGATATACAGAGCAACACGTAGGTACGTTTTACATTCAAACTAAATAATTAACATTGTGACGTACACATTAAAATTATCTACATTTACTAAGTAAAACTAAACTAAACTTTAAATACTAAATGGAATTTTATCTAGTTCCTACACTATTTAAATCTCACTTTTCCGTTAGTAACTAGGAATTTTAGTGATGTTAATAAAATGAGTTTTTTTGTGTTGTAAAGAAAAAGTTTTTTTTTATTAAAGATTATAAATGTGAAGACGGCATTTTCACATACAATATGCAAAAAAGTAATATTTGTTTGAGGCAAAGAGATTTAAGATATTTACTATAGGGGACATGATAGGAAATGTCATCGAAAAACTGCGATACCATGTCTCAGTAACGCCATCTAGAATATTATAGCAATATTGATGCGGTAGCGGAAACATGTGTGCACTAGGGCACAAGTTTCGGATGAAAATTTTGGTTGTGATATCTTGTCTATAGTAAGTTCTCACTGAATGTCTTTGGATTGAGGTATTACAAAACCTTTTCAAAAGCGAACACAAACAAATTTACTAGTTATAGAATATAGAAAAATATTTTTGGCATGTGAAAATGCGTCCTATTTGAATATTAAACTTTTAAGTATAGTACCTTTATTGTGCAATTGAAAAATAGCGTTTATATTTGATTCAATACAAATGTACATATTTTTTTTTTAGTTATTTCATAAAGTATGGTAATATTTTTGGACATCAATAGATTATTGCATAAGTATTAACAATTCCTCGAAAATCAACTAAATCTATGCAGGTCTTAATTTTAACATTACATTGACTATTGAAATATCTTATTTAACATTTGTCTAATAAATTGGTGCATTAACGACATTACAATGAGTAATTAAAATAACTGAATCACAGTACAGACGCCAGCCCATCAAGCTACTTTTAACTGTCTTTCCCAATTGAATATGAACCTTATTGAGTTTGGTAATAAAGTTGAAAACTAAACTATCAAAGAAATTTGACACATTGGGTAGCTGTATGCTGTGGAAGTTGACCAATGGTAATGTAGGAAACGGCTGATTGTATTGCGCAACTTTTTCATTCTAAGTTATCATTAATGTTGTCTTTAAAAAAACAGTTATTCCAATTACAATTTGTGAGTGTTTTTTTTCTTAAGCCAATATGGGTTAGTTAAAATGTACAGACGCCAGCACATCAAGTTACCCCTATGTGTCAAATTTCTTTGATCGCTTTTCAACTTTATGTTGAACAGAATAAGGTTCATATTCAATTGGGAAAATTTGACACATTGGGGTAACTTGATGTGCTGGCTTCTTTACATAAACATTGATTCTATGTAAATTGGCTTTGAAAAAAAAACACCTGTTCAATTATATATATTATAGAAAGGATATTTAGAAACTATACTGGCAGTTTATACATGGAGAATTTAATTCAAATACATTTAAGATCTAAGCATGCTTTCAGATGGTGTTTTATAGGTGAGGTGTAAACATTGACTATAAACTGAGATTCATGCGTGCTTCAGAAAAAACGTTAAGCCTAGTAACTGGATTATGGAAGGTAGATAGGCAGTTTTTCTATGTAAAAAGCTGGTATTTAGTGGCATTGGTTATGACTTAAGGTCAACCCAAACACAATAACGAGCGGGCATATTTAATAAGGTTATTAAAAGTTAGCAATTCCAAATAATACACACTACTATTTTTTAATAAGTACAAATAAATTGGGCTATATCCGTACCTGTTACTGATCATATTTGCGTAATCAAAAGTGAAAAAAAACGAAATTCATTTTTGAATATGCCACTATTTAGTTAAACTTAAATAACGAAAACAGCTGTTGGAGGCGGGGCATGCTTGAGCGAGATCACGCGAACGTGAGCGAGAGATGACGATTAATGAATACTACTATGCCATGAATAGCCTGTACAATATTTTCAGGCATTGGGTGACTTTTTGGGATATAAACAAACGCAAACACACAACACAAACACACACACAAACTTTGCTGTTTATGAATATTATATAATGATACTTTACAAATATAATGAGAAGACCGTCTAGAATAAGCCCTTTAAGTATTTGTACTAATTAAAAATTAGTGGTGTATATCTATTTTTGTTTATTTTGTATTTATCTGTATAAATACTAGCTGCCCCGGCAAACTTTGCTCCGCCTTAGGATTAATTTATTAGTTTTGTTTAGTTTACGTCCTATACTCAGACATACCGAACATCCACATAAAATTTCATAAGGATCGGTCAAGCTTTTTCAGAGTAGTTTGCTAACAAACACGAGAATTTTATTTATAAGATTAGATTTATAAGACATGATAATCTGAAAACATGCTTAGATTTAAAGTAAATTGGCAAATTTAGCAGCTTCTTTTAATAACTATTCAATGACATTACCGACTAAATGATTTAAATATATTATAATACTGCATCTCACTAAGATTTCGCACAAGTGGTTACTGATCAAATACGACACACTAAAATCGACAAAAAAAAACTATGTTTAAAATATTTGGTTCAGATTGACAATATATTCCAGGTGACTTAATGATCATATTACTGTAATTATGTCATTAAAGATAAAACCCATCAATCTCCAATCTTCTTCTAAAAGTAAAAACGTGACCACAGCGCTAAGTTACGAATTATTTCTTTAAATTTGTCATGATGTCGAGACGTGTGGCGTGCGAGGCACATTTGTGGTTTCTTTTGTATTCAGGACTGTGGCGGTTAAAAAACGTGGAGTAGGGGAGATAAATAGTGTTTTTTTTTTCAATATTTGTTTGTTGAGTAATGTAACAATTAGTACGTGAATTTAAATAATATATAATTTAACGATATAATATTTTAATACAATATTTTACTAAATAATTTAAGTTAAATATTTCATTACGTTTAGTTATGTTAAATAGTCAACTTTTACACTGGCTAATTTCTTTCACCTAAATGAGGCCTTAATTATAATACAATGATTAACTATAAAGGAATGTCAATTTTATAAAAGTAGAGAAACAGCGCAGTTTTTTTTATTTATTATTGGCAATTATTATAAACTTTTTAGTTTAAACTTTTAATATGTTTTTCTAAAAACTATCAGCTACTTATAAAATTTTGTCAAAACCTCCTATTAGTAAGGGTACAGATTTGTAATAGATATTTCTCGATAATATTTATTTATTTTGAGATATATTTAACTTTCTAATGCACTAAGATAACATTAAAGCGTTTACGTGACGCAATTTCACATTTCCCTGAAAAAGTCACTGATAAAATATAACGACAAAAATAAAACGAATTTTAAATCTATACTACGATTATGAAGAGGAAAGAGTTTTGTTTGTACCGAATCAGCTCCGAAACTAATAGAGCAATTTTAACAAATTAGATTAAGAAAACTTAATTACCAGTAAGTAAAATAGGTTGTAATTTTTGAGGTGAAAATGTATTCAGGCGCGTTGAGCTATTTTGAGATGGGGAAAAATCATTGAACACCCGACACTGTTACCACTACCGTAACCGAACGAAACCTCTTTATATACTTATAAGTAAATTTACGTTTCAAGTAATAGACTGCAATTTTTTTTCCTGACTTTTTCAGGAGATTACGAGACTACGTCAAAAGATCTATTACAAAATATTTAATTGTCATCGTAGCTGATAGTTAATAGTCACAAGTGCTCAAAAACATCAGCATCATTACAAAAGCTGTACTATACTCCATTTGAAATAAGATAACAAATTTAAATCAATCTTTATACAGATCGTTCCATCGATTTTGACTTCTATTCCGTAGCCATGAGGATGACATTAGAAGCAAAAACGTGGTTACAATACCAACTGTTTACTGCACTTACCAGTAGTCATACCGTTAACGCAATAGAAGTCAAAATTGGTTGAAGTAATTGTAAAAAAGGTATATTTAAGTTTGTAGTGTTATTTTTTATGGACTATAGATTAATATGTACGTATAAAAAGTCATGGAAAACAATGTGAGAATACATAGTTATTGAGGTAATCAAAGCAGATTGCATGAGTTTGAATAATTTTAGGAAGTATTATAGTGAAGGACAAATACAGAGGCGCGAGGGGACAGCTAGCTAACTAGTGCTTGCATTTAGTTCAGACGTATTAGCATTAATTTGTAAATACATTTCAGATCCTGGTATAACAACTATAAGTAACGATTTTTATGAAAATATTCGTTTACCACGTTTACGTGTTTATATTCGTTTTTCGTTTAATATTCGGTGTGACCGTGACATCACAGTGGGCCCTATCAGAAAACCAGCGCTGCGGTATTTGTTTTCATTTATCGCAGCATCATGCTGAGATAGGAGCCTTTTTGGCCTCGCACAGGTCTTCTCTTTTAGTATTTAGTTTTATATTCTTTTTGTTATTATTATTTTTTGTAGTTCCTGTGCTTGTCCCAAATAAATATTTTTCTTTCTTTCTTTCTTTCTTTCTTTACTAAAACCTCTAAAATTCTAAAAGTGCCTCCACTAGTTTTCCTTTCAATCGTGTCAATCAGAGACACAATAGAAAGACAGCGCGGGCACCGACGTCCGCTTGGGTTTTACTGAATTAACATGGTTATGTCGGCTACACGCACAAACAACCATGACTCATTGTCACGTTCCGCCTCAGCCGAGCGTGCAAGCGAGAGCGCGGTACAAGCGATAGAGAGGCACGATCGGCCTAAGCGTTCGGCTTGTAACGCATCTATCTCTCGTATGTTTTCTTAAGGCATTATCACGTAAATTAATCGTCCATAAACTGAAATTACAGACAACCATTTATTGTAAAAGTGACAAGATACACAAAAGATTTCCAACTGGAATCCGATACGAATTGTCCTTATTATCATTCCCGTATAACCTTTTACAGTATAAAGGCGCGGGCCCACCGCGGTGCACGGAGAGGCTACGCACGTGTATTAAGCTTCGCTTTGTAAGAAAATGTATGTGGTTGTGTCCACTGAAACCCACGAAGAGGCTACGCATGAATTGACGTCATTGATACACGCGTGGCTTGCTCGAATAGGCGGTTATATAGCTCAACGCTGTCAACGTGGGTCTACGTTTCCACTGGAGTACGCGAATATGACCCACGACTATGTACAGCTCAATTATCGGTTTGAGTTCTACTGCTAACGAAGCTTACGAACACGAAAAATTCTAAAACGAGTGTTTCGTTTTACGTTGCCTTTATGTAAGAAATTAAAATTTAATTCTACAAATTCCAAAACATCACCTAAAAGTTACCTTTGTATTAACAAAGGTAACTTTTAGGTGATGTTTTGGAATTTCTATTTGTTACTTTTAGGTTACTCTACTCTAATGAGTAACCTAAAAGTAACCAATGCAGTTCAAAAATCACCTAAAAGGTTACAAAAGTAACCTTCTGACAACACTGCAGGCGTCGCTCGCTTTCCCGCCCGTCCCACCTCCCCGCACCTGGACGTGCCACGCTATACATAGTCGTGGGTCATATTCGTGTACTCCACTGGAAACGTAGACCCACGTTGTCAAACAAATTAATACACGCAGCTAAAATGCGCCGCGTGCCCGTGCACAGCATGCGCCGCGGTGGGCCCGCGCCTTTAGGTTATCTTTGTCACCCCCCGGCCCACTCTCATAAATTTTAACGAAAAACAAACAAAATGCTTAAGCCGTGTGAGTCAGAGAGATAAGTTTAAAAAACAAATACAGCCTTTTTTAACACGAGCCAAATGTTCACAGTGCTTTATCCGTGAATGCAAACAACTTTCACTATGGGTACAAATCGAAAAGCTCGAAAAAATAACAGCTGTTTCATACATTTTGGTCGAGAAGGAACTTTTGTTTGCAACAGCAATTTTTTTCGAGATTTTCGAGTACGACAAGGCTCAGTGAGAATTCTCTGTGTACCTAAGCTACTGCTGTCCCCTCCAGATCGCATGTATCGAAGATGGATTAACAATAAACTTCTTACAAATCACTTCCTAACACTAAAGGACCGTAAGTTTCAACCCTGCAAACTATTCGTATCATTAAACATCGTAAACTACCCTCAATTAGCTTACTAAATACTGTATGGTTCGAATAACACATATACGAGACTACACATTCAACTGTACAATGCAGACTAAGTCTACGCCATTAAAAATATAAAATTGTGCACACAGAGTACCTATAAATTAACTAAATTAAACAAAGAAAATATATCACTAGGTATGCGGCTTTCTTGGATGAATCAATGGAATATTTTTCACCTGGCAACACTGTTTTGGCGATGGCAACACTGGCATTAGAGCGCGACGAGCCTCGTGTTACAGCCGCGCCATTTTTCTTGTAGTTTCCTGTGCTCTTCGTATTGCTGTTCTGTTACTTGCTTTACGGCGGGTGCGGCCTGGAAGAAGAAATTTGTTTGTATGTAAATAATAATGTGTTTTTGTGTATTTCAGTTATAACATAGTGTCTTTCCATTAACCATATAACACATAGTATATAAGAAGCTATTTATAAATCCAAGTCTTTAATCATGCGCTCACAGTTTTTTTATTAACATACTTTTGTAGGAAAGGGACTTTAAGACATATTTAGATAAAGTTTGTTTTTGGCAACTTCATAACATTTCATAACTGTCTAAACGATAATTCTAAAGTTAACTATAATAAGACCAGAGTAAAGTTGATTTTTGTTAAACAGGAAATAACATTATTTAGTTAAAAAAAAAATACTGAAAAACTTTGTGGTCATTTTAAACGCAGTGTTTATTTTAGTAAAAAAAGGACATTATTTTACTTTATTTGCGTACCTTGGAAAAAAAAATGTTTATTTTTTAATCTAATTAAAATGTTATCTCACCTTTATCTTCCTCGGATCCAAATTGGCGCCAAGATTCTGGACCCCCTTAGCCAACTTTGTCAGCGGTGAGAGCACCATGTCCTTAGTAGCGCTTCCAACAGGACTAGCGATATTCTTAAACTGCCTTAGAGCAGACTCGCTGTGAGACTGCGCTATATTCAGCGTGATTTCGTGCTGAGAGTTCGAACGCACGTGGAAATTCACCCCCTCTGATTGGCTATCATCGAAATTCAACTCGTTGGAACTGCGTGACAGTTTCTGAGCCAGCAATAATGAATTGGGAGGCGCCGGCTTCGCAAACGCACCGTCCACTTGTATTTCCGGAGTCTTCGATGAATCTATGTTGAACGGATTGATTTTATTTACGTTACTGGGCGTTTTCGAAGCTTGCTTATCGACGTTAGTCACAATTTCTGACGGAATGAACACTTGTGTCTCGTGTGGTTCAATTTTGGAGGAATACAGAGGATTCTGTATGAGTTCACAGTCATTTTCAGCCTCGCTTTTCTGCCCGGGTTTGCCTAAGTAATGTTGGGTGTTTTCAAAGTTGTCTAGAGTAGGTTCGAAGATATTGGTTCTGTTTTCGTCATCTGAGGAGTAGTCAGAACTCATGCCGTCGGAAAGGCTGCCTTTCTTCTTGTTATCCTTATTCTGTCCGAGGGTAAAGATCTTCTTGGTTCGAGAAGCGCTCTGGTCGAATTTTAGCTGCAGGCTAGGTCGAGCGCGCGCGTTTAGAGAGTGACTCAGCTTGTTCAACTTACTGAATTGTTCCGTCATGTTGGTCAGGGCTTTTGATCCTAGAATGAGATTTTATATCTTAATACCTGCTTGTTCCATTCAAAAGGCCAAATAAAGTAATTATTCACTGTTAACTTTATGGAACAAAAAATAGAACAAAGTATTGTATATGTCTTAATACCTGCACTTTTCCTATTCAAAAGGTCTAAATTAAATCGTTTTTAATAACTTTATGGAATAAAGTAGGTACATCAGGAAAGGCTATGACTTTTTTTGTTATATTTTTCTGATTGCTTGTATTGTTTTTGAACATTCATCAGATTATATTCGACGACATTTTATTTTGTTATTTTTTAATTTATTTAGAACTTATCTTAATAGGTCAACCTGATGTAGTAGATATGCCACTTGACATACAATTAAGCTTATGGCGAAAAGACGTTACAAAATTTAAATTATGCGGGCGCTTATACTTGATTGGCTAGTATAAGAGCCAATTTATAACATCTTTATTCTGGTTGGTCAGAAGTCAGAACATGGCTAGACGTAGCCAATCAGTGCATCCGTCAGTGCATAACGAGCCAATTAGCTATCTTAACACTTTGACTGCCAGACTACCAGACACAATAAAAATTCAATTGTTTGAGGTCACCGGTGACCTACGTGGCATAGAAAGTGTTAACTTAATTTTTCTCGACTTACCTACGATAAGCTGATTTTTTGTAATACTCTTGGAGATAGCTCGGATGAAAATCTTTCTTAGTTTCCAAAGATCCGGTCTTTTGCAATCGTTTTAAGATTATAGTCAACAGACGGTTTTTTCGATTATCCTACGACACAAATAATAAAACCCAGATAGATATCGCTTTGACTTGTTTCATGTTTTAATTATTGTATACTGTTGCTATTTTGGGGCCAGATTTCCACCTGTCAAAGATCTACGAAAGACAGCCGGGACCATCACAAGGCAGAGCTAGATATAAGTACAAGTTTGACTAAATTTAAGAAAAAATACAGTCAAATTAAGAACCTTCTCCTTGCTTGTAAGTCGGTTAATAAACTATTTCTCAGTCCGATCCAGCCTGTTCCCTTGCTGCTTTTCCCAGCGATGTCTTAAGCCCAGGTCTGTACCCCACGTTCCAGGGATGTGCCATTAGTGAGGTAAGAACCTCACACTCCCCGGACTTATCCCCAAAGCCTTTCAAAAGTCCACCTTCAAAAGGCGCCACCTTTTGAAGGTTTCCCCCCTGAAAAAAAAGGTCGGTCCCTACCCCACAAGCGATGTAGCGTGTAGTAGTTTAGTATTTTAACATTACTGCCTGGCTGGATGCTTTGATTTATTTTAAGATTTTGGTTAAGCAGGCGATAACTTTCTTAGTTTTATGCCGTGGTGGATAACCCTCATGGAAGTCCTCTGCCCTGGGGCGAGCGGAGGCGTCTGTCAGACTACAACTGATTAAAAACCACAACGGTGTTTCGTCTCAGACCTGCGACGGGGGTCGCGGGAACGTACGATCCTTCCGACAACCTTTGAATTTAACCTGCCAGATGCCTACACAATAAAAATAATAATAATAATAAACTAACAGTCTGCGTTGTGTTGTGCATTCGTTCACTTGTGGTGGCTACCACGTTGCGGTGCAATATCGTAGGCTGGGACACAATTTTTAATATGGTGCCCTTTGGTGCTCTTTTCGTTGAGACTGGTGAACTGCCAGCTGAAGGAGTAGAGGGAGAAAGGGAAGGTTAGAGGGAGACAGGAGGAGTGTAGGGCGGTAACCTAAAGATGCGATTGATTGGATGGATTGGATTGGATTCGTAACTCCAATCAATCGCATCATTTCAATGAAGGTGAAATCACAGTTATATGCACGGATCAACATTTTTATGTATCTTTGACTATTTCTGGCACTTAGGGGACAGATTCGCTAACACTAGCTCGCGCAGATATTTTTGTGTAAGTATCTGTCTCTGTGCTGGGGAAGCGGGAAAGCGCGCGCTATTTGATTTGACCAATGAGTCCGCGTGGTGGCGGACTCAATTTACAGATGTTTGTTGCACGTCATCAGAAATGTGACTTCAGTAAGTCCTCGTTTTTTATAGTTCGTTGCCATTGCTGTGGGACAGTATAATGTAGAAGAATTTAAAGCAATCATGGTTTTGTAAGTTTGTGATAACTTACCAACACTCCGTATGTCGGCGACAAGTTGCGTTTCGCTGACGTTACGTGTGAGGGTAGGCAGTCGCGACAGATCTAAGTAGAGTGAAGACCGAGCACTGCCCGACTGGCCCGGATGTATCTATTAATGTCAGGGGAAAAAGAACATTATTAACATACAGTTATGTAACAACCGGTTAATCTTTACTTTATAGACTAACTACCAGACATCCCGCGGTTTCACCCGCGTGGGTCCCGTTCCCGTGGGAAATAAAAAAAAAAGTAGCCTATAGTATGTCACCCGGGGATAGTCTAGCTTCCCAACGGTGAAAGAATTTTTCAAATCGGTGCAGTAGTTTCGGAGCCTATTCAATGCAAACAAAACAACCAAAGATTTCCTCTTTATATTATATTATTAGTATAGATTGACGGTTTTAATTTTCATAAATGCAACACAAACATTCGTTACGAAAAGGTTGCTAGTAAAATGAATAAAATGTATTTAATTTTAATTAAATATAAATGTATTTAATTTAATGTGTCCTATTTATTTTTAATACTATCTAAACACAATTTTAACAAATTGCAAGACCGATTAACAAGTTAAATAACCAAAGGTTATCCTTTGTCTCACATCACCGCCTTTGTCTTAACACAAAAGGTAATTAATGTTAATTCACTCAGGGCTGATTTTTTAATAGTCGGTAACTTCTATTTAGATAATAAATATGGCGGTTTGACATATTAACCATGGAAAAGCTGTCAAGCCGCCATTTTTATTCCTCAGTTAGTTGACCATTGAAAAAATCGGCCCTATATAGGTCTTAAATAATACTTTTACAGTAATATAAAGATAACTTACTTTTGATTTCTTCTTCTCAAGTTTGTTTCCATCATGGAATGGAATCGGCGTCAGTTTGGCGACGTCACGGGCTACCATTAACGACTCGCAGATCGAGTGTAACGATTCTGAAAAAGTTATATATATATTATAAAATAAAATAATAAATAATAATATATATTCCACGACTTTTTCACACAACGCCATCTAGTCCCAAGCTAAGCTAAGAGCTTGTGTTATGGGTACTAAACAGGGTATCGGGACACTTGCGCGAAAGACACTTGCGCGAATCCACTTGCGCGAAAAGACAGATGCGCGCATGGACTTTTGCGCGATTGGACAGATGCGCGAATAGACACTTGCGCGCCAAGAAACTTGCGCGAATGGACTTTTACGCGAAAGGACAGATGCGCGAATGGACACTTGCGCGACTGGACTTTATCGCGACTTAATGGCCACTGAAGTTTACTCAATGGAGTAAACATAACATCACGCCTGCTATTACTTGAAGGTGGATTTTTTTTGGGTTTTTCGTCATCGGTGTCGTTTTCATGGTTTTCGGGGTCGCTGATTATGAAAATAAGGTCAAAATAAAAATCCAAGATGGCGACGAAGAAAATTTTTGGGTTTTTCCGTCATGGGAATCGTTTTCGTGGTTTTCGGGGTAGCTGATTATGAAAATTAGGTCAAAATAAAATCCAAGATGGCGCCGAGGAAAATTTTTGGTTTTTCCGTCATGGGTGTCGTTTTGATGGTTTTCGGGGTCGCTGATTATGAAAATTAGGTCAAATAAAAAATCCAAGATGGCGACAAAGAAAATTTTTGGTTTTTCCGTCATGGGTGTCGTTTTCGTGGTTTTCGGGGTAGCTGATTATGAAAATTAAGTCAGACACAGAACAAATGATCGTGCTCATCACACAAACATTTGCCCTGGGTGGGAATCGAACCCACGACCTCCGGCATAGCAGTCAGGGTCACTAATTACTAGACCAACAGGCCAGTCATAAAAAAAATACAAGGTAAAATACAAAACATCGAATTGAGAAGAAACCTCTTCCTTTTTTTATGTCGGATAGAAAAGGTATTTAATACATTTATTATAACGCATTATCTAGTTAAATATTACTTATCTACATATCTAAAGAAAACCAAAATGTTGACTATAGCTAACTTCAGGGTGATGATGTGACGATGTGCGCGCGCATGTAATAAATTACTCTCATCATTTATCTATAATAACGCGCCAAAAGAAGTATAATTTCAATCAATAAAAATATGTTACCTAACGACGTGAAGGAAAACGTGAGGGAACCGGCGCATGTCCTAGAACCGAAAATTCGAAGACATGTGACACGATCTACCAATTCGCATTGGGCCCGCGTGGTAGATTATGGCCCATACGCAAAATACGCGCTTTGACGTGGAGTGGCGGATACCAGCCCGGTATCTTTATCTATATAATTATAATAATAATAACTAAGCCAAGGCCTGTACTATAGATCTCCAGGCCCCCCATTTTATAACATTGTGTGGATGGTCAACATGGTGAAGCTAACTATTGAGTGTAGTGAATGAGTGAACAAAAACGTGATTAGTGTGTAATAATGGTGTGTTTGTGTGTATGTGTGCGTGCATGTGTGTGTGTGTGTGTGTGTGTGTGTGTGTGTGTGTATGTGTGTGTGAGATAGTATGTTGGTGTTACTATATTTATTATTTAAAGAGATTCTAATTATTTATATGTTACCTATCATCTCGGTGCGCGTGCTGATGACCACGGCCATGTTGTTGAAGAAGCGCAGCGTGGTGGAGCGGAACATGTGGAAGTATCCCGCCTCGCCGCCGCTCGAGTAGTTGATGCGCATGCAGTACACCGGCTCCGTACCACTCTTGCGGCTCACGCTGAACAGCTGGAGACAGAAACATACTTTTAAGTGGTTTAGGGACTAACTAGATTTATTCAGTTTAATTCATCCTTTGTCTATACAATCTAAGTTTAACGAAACAGGGCAATAGTTGGGGTTGTTTGCAGTGAAAAATATATCCAGGGCAGAGCGTTTACTTTATCTCCTTTTAAGTTATGACTAGTTGAATGTTTTTTTTTAATTTATTTATTACACACATACATTCAGCTATTATTACAGAATGCGATAGATGTAGACAAACATAATATGAATGTATTTTTTTTACTGCATGTAACCCCAACCATTACCCTGTTTTGTTCAATCCACGAATTTTGATCCATCCTGTATAATAAAGAATCAGTTATCTATTAGATGCGTAGTCCGCTCAGCTGAATGGGCGGATCTGTCTGTATGACCGGTGCAAGCACTTGAACTGCCTTTAACCGACTTTCAAAACAGGAGGAGGTTGTCAATTCTTTTTTATATTTATATTTAACGAGAGTAAAAACAAAGAGATTTAATACTCAATACTCAATACTCAAATCTTTATTGCATTCCATATGTATTACATAGATGGTGTTATCAAAATAATAGACATCAATATGGACCCTGTCGGGCACAACAACATTAGGAGAGAGGAAGAGGGCTAAGTAGCAATTCAATAATATTATTTTAAGTTCTTATATGTGTAAAAAATATGAATTATTATGCAAATATATTTTAAAATTATTAGGTCTGTGTATTAGGTATAATAAATTATCTTAATAATTTTAATTGTGTATTGTATTAGAATAATCTAGATAATTATTATTTATGCAATTATTAGTTATGTTTAATTTTTATTAAATTATATTATTATAATGAAAATAAATTTTGTATTTATAATTTTATATTTTCATATTTATATTTGGTTTCCTACATTTAACGTAAGCGAATAATTTTATTTTGCAATACATTTGTCATCCATAAACTCCTTTACTGAGTAGTAAGCCTTGGATTCTAGAAATTGTTTCAATTTATTAATAAATACATTTGTTTTGTTTAGTTCTCGTATGTCATTTGGCAATTTATTATACATTTTTGTTGACATAACTAAAGGGCCGGTTGAGTGCATTTTAAGTCGGGATTGGGGTATGTTTATTTTGTTTTTGTTGTGTCGAAAGGTGTACCTAGTTTGTGTTGTTTCACAAGTGGTGTAAAAATCCGGGTATTTTCGGACAAATTTACATAATTCAAAAATATATAAACAGTGAAGTGTGAGTATTTTGTGTTTTTGGAAGTATGGTTTGCAGCTATCTGTTTGTTCAATGTTTGTTATTATTCTAATTAACTTTTTTTGTAAAATAAATATGGTTTGCGAATCTGTACTGTTTCCCCACAGCATGACTCCATAGCTGAGCCATGCCTGAGCATATGCATAGTACGTGACAAGTGCCGTTTGATGGTTGGTAGTTTTTTTAATTTCGCGTAGGGCGTATGATAGTTTTGCCCTTATTTTCTGAATATAAGATTTCCAATTTATGTGGGTATCTATGGACAAACCGAGGAGAGTAAATTCATTTACTTGTTCCAATTTTGCATTTTTAAATGTGAAATTTAGTTTTAAAGGGGATTTTTGATGTGGGTGAAAAGTTATTAATTTTGTTTTGGCGAAGTTAATTTCCAGGTTATGGTTATCCATCCAGTCTACAGCTGTAGAAAGAAGGGAGTTTAATTTGGCGTTAATATTCGGTTGTACTTGGTATTTTTTGTAGTTTGGTTTGGTATTGTATTGTTATGTTGATGATTGATTGTTTTTCCAAATTACAATCAAACTATTAAACCGATTTTGATTAAATATTATTGGGACTACAAGGGAAGTATTCCCTTTCATAGGTACATAAAAATCCTACAATGGACCTAACTAAAACATTACAAACAGCCCATCTATTTGTAAAATTTTAGTTTTTAATCCCTCATCTAGATTACAAGAAAAAAATCGACACGTATTTTTTTCTTTTTCAAATTGATGGAAAACTGCTTAGATTAAGCGCATTAAAGTTGAGGAGAGAGGGCTCGTTACGTCATTATTTTGTATAAACTGTAATGGCAAGTGACGTCATGCGGCATTTTGACTCGATGTATCGCTGTTATTTTTTGATTACGTGAAAATAGAAAAAAACATGTGTCGTATATTTTCTTGTAATCTAGTTGAGGGACTAAAAACTTAAATTTTGTCAAATAGCCCATTATGTAAAAACCTCCTCCTTAGTTGTAAGTCAGTTAAAAATAACTTCGTTTAACCTTTCAATCGTGTCAATTAAAGACACAATAGAGAGACATTAAGAAAAAAAATACTTTTCATCTCTTCCCTTTTTTTCTCTCTCTTACAACACTGAAATGTCTGTGATAAGGTTAAGGAATAAGGTTTTAAATGTTTTTTTTTTGGTTAATTATAAGTTATCTTTTCAGTCTTCCTAAATCAACAACCAATTAAAAAAAAACAATTAAAATAACAACAACAACAACAATTTAATCTCCAGCGTTTGATGGTCTATCATAGTACCTACGTGTTATTGGTAAAATTGTGGTGTCTCTCTTCCACAAATGCCAAGAAGAGTTGAAGTTGAGTTGAGAGACATTGACTGGCCTGTTGGTCTGGTAGTTAGTGCAAGCTCTCAAGCTTAACTTGGGACTAAATGGCGGTGTGTGAAAAGTTGTGGAATATAAAATAAAGAAATGACAGCGCGGACACCGGTGTCCTCTTGGGGTTTAATTAATTAAAAGGACGTTCGATATATAATCGGGACAAGTTCAGTTCAAATTCAAACCCCAATATCGGTTGAGCCTCACCGTAGTACAGTTAGCGTCGAAGGGCCCCAGCTCTATGAGCGTGACGTCAGCGAGCGGCACGCGCTGCACGCCCAGCAGTCGGTCCGACGTCTCGTCGTAGTCTGCCACGTAGTACGCGTCGCTTGTCAACACTAGTACGCTGTCCATTTCTGTTTCTTGAGGGTCGCCGGTACTGGGGATAAAGTAAGGAGTCTTGCTTCAAAGAATCTGAAGACTTCGTGTAATAACAACATCTTTTTTAATTACTTTTTATTTGACGCGAAAGTTTGTTAGTCAAGGGATAGACGAATGGATGGATGAATGTTTGCTACTCCTTCACGTAAAAACTACCGAATGGATTGTAATAAAATTTGGTATGGAATTCCCTGACACCCTGGATTAACACATAGGCTACTTTTTATCCCTGTATTCCCATGGGAACGGGGCCTACGCAGGTGAAACCGCGGGACGTCTGCTAGTACTTTAATATAGTGTAAAACATCGTCTTGGAATACTGCACGATGTTGTCAGTTGTACTATTGGCGTGAATATAGTGATGGTGATTGGTGTGTATTATTTATTTACTAATAATAATAAATACTAATGTAATAAAGAGGAAAGATTTGTATATTTGTTTGTTTCCATTCTCCGAAACTACTGGCCCGATTTGAAAAATTCTTTCAACCTTGGGAAGCTACACTCTCGCCGGGGGACATTTGTCCCTGTATTCCCACGGGAACGGGAACTACGTGGGTGAAACCGCGTGACGAAGTTCTCGGGCAAAAGAGTACAAAAACTAAAAATGCTGGCTTTGAACTAAACTTAATTTTCTAGTGACTAAAATATGGAGTACGGAGTTTGTTATGAAGCAGTGAGGTTTTTTTCTTGGCTACTATTAATTAAACTAAATCAGCGAACAAATCCAAAAAGATTAAAGTTGTTCCAGCAACTTTTGAGTTATATTATTTTTGTTCGAATCATTTTCAGTTTTTTTTTAATCTGACCTTTCTTTTTTAGAAGTTCTTACTTTAAAGTTCACGAAAACTTATAAAAAAGGTATTCAAAGCAATCACCGACAAAGGATTTGATTTTTATAAGCAAAATACACTGTGTATTTTCAAGAAATTTTTTATCATGAGCTTCTACGTGAACAAGACCTTACATTCTTGAAATAAAGAAATAATTGAATAAAATTTTACATAACGGAGTTAAACTAATTTAGTCTCTAATTATCCTTAGTGTTTAGTAATCGTTTGTCTTACTTGGGATCCGCATCAATCAGCCCCCAGGACCCAAGCACTGGTTCCGTATCAACAAGTAGCTTCTTACAGTCGTCTATCAACGACTTGACGTGTTGCGCCATTGCAGCCGTGTCAGGCTCCGATTGGTCCTGCAACAAACGGAATAATGAAGGTTATTCGATAGATTAGATACTCTCCAAATGTCCCATAATGTAGTGTTACATTATGGGACACAGAAAGAAAATATTATTATTTCCAATTTTAAAATGTAATAACGATTTTATTCCGAACGTTTAAGCTACAGGCAGTAATGAAATCTAAGGTAACACCTACGACTTCTACAATAAAATTTTATACATTGCAACTATTATCTAATATAAAAAAAAAATATAGGTAAGTAGCACAATAATGAATAGTATATGATTTAAAATTATGTGTCGGAGCCAACTAGCTTAATCCGCCCCTAGCGCAAACAGTGCTTCAACTAGTGGCCTGAACGATATTCAGCCGTAATGTTTGGCCTAAGCATTAGCCAGCCAGTTTATTCAATGTTACGTAAAACTTTACTTCGGCGGTACTCTTCGTGGACAGTTATGAGAGTTTCAGTGCTAGGTGGCAGAAAATGGAACTAAATTGAAATGAACTGGCTAGGCAAGTAATTAAAATCGATCCAAGACTTCCAAGCCTAGCTGTTTGATCAAATGGCTGAATATCATTTAGGCCGCTAGTTGAACGGCGCCGTTTAGTAAAGAGGCTAGGCAGTAATTTGAACGGCTGATTAAGCTAGTTGGCTGTGACATATATATTGAATTACTTATTCATGAGATAATCATTCACCGGGATTATATGAACATAGAGGGTTGTCTTAATTATTCAAATGATTATAATTCTGTTACAACACATACGTATTAAGGTCGCAAATGATATTTTATTTAACATACAGCCTGATACTGAGCGTCAAATTGCAAAAAAACACAAGAAAATAATTATGAATTTCTTGGGCTACTCCGGCGGCACATCCACCTTAAGGCGATTAACACACGGCACCGCGCACCGACGCGGTTGGCGGTGATTCGGATAAATGATATTTATTTTTGTAAATAGGTTTTTACAAACACTTTTACACGTCACCTTTTTTAGTAAATGAGATCGGTATTTCACTATTTGACTACTCTGAGAAGAAACGCCGAAAGAAACTCAGAGGTCATAGTCTCTTTTAAAGTCCAGACATTATCTTGGTCAAATCATGTAAGATCCATGCAGATTAGTGTCTGAGATGGTCTTTTGAGGAAAGAACCACACAGAATGAGGGGACCAGATCAGTCAGTGCAAGCATTTGTCAGTAATCGTGAGCTCAACTCAGAACTTGATAGCATGCCTTACACACGCCCCGCTCGACCGCGCGGTGTACGTGTGTTAGGCATCAGCGGATTTAATACAAGACAATGCGACATTGATGTCCAAGTGTCAAATGTCAAAGTGTCATTTGAAAATGAACTGGGAAGAAATTTGTCACCTGTCATCTCGTTCAAGATGGCGCTGCGTTTGAAAAATGTTAAAGAAAACGGATATTTAAGATATTTATTTTTTCGAGGACTTTTAATGTTTTTTTAACATTTATTATCCTATTCCGGACGAAGACGAATCCAAAAACACCAAAAATCATAAAAATCGGTCCAGCCGATCTTGAGTTATAAATGGTGTAACTAAAATGACTTTGTTTTTATATTATAGAAAATAATTATATCTACATCTATTTACAGCAATAAAGCGCACAAAAAAATCAAGCATTGTCAAATCGGAGTAAACGACACAAACTACTCTAATATAACAAGCTGGACATGCACGCACATTGAACATAAGAACCTTGACGGAAGTGCACCTGCCGCCGTCCGGCACGATCAGCTGGTCGGGGATGGTGCGCGACTCGCCCGTCATCACGTCGATGGCTACTTGACGGAGGGCGTCTTTGAACGTTGAGAGATAGTACCTGGAACAAGTTTTTTTTTTATATTAAAAACCAGTGCTTGACTGCAATCCTGCATCTGCAGTTGCCGAACTAATGTGGGTACACGCCTCCACTTAAATTCCATGCGTGCATAAAATATTTTAGACGAATGAAATTGGTTGAATGAAGCAACCAATTTCATTCGTCTAAAATATTTTATATTGCTATTATATACACTCACTCACTCATATGGATGTTGCTAATCCGAAGTAAGTAAAGATTTTTTTATTATTATTATTACGATTTAATAATTTAATAATATTTTGGTACGTAACCCTAAAATGTTAATGGTGTAAGTTTACATTTTGGTTATTTTTCACACACAAATCAATGGTTGCAATTGCAACAATGTTAGTCGGAGAAGTGATGAGGTTTTAAGCCTACAAGTAAGGCCATACATTTATACTCCATTAGAATTGAGATTAGAAATTTAAATAAACCTTTTTTACAGTCGGTCACAATCGGTTAAACGAATTATAAAGTAGTTGATTTATATTTATAATCTATGAAAAATCAAACAGGGTATGGGTTTTCGTCACACGCACGCTCAAACACACATGGGTTCAGATAAGTAAATCAAAATTTAATAGAGGTGTTAAACAGTGCTAGATATTTTACAACTACTCCAGTATTCTAAAAACTATTGACAACAGACAAAGTTATTTTTGACAGTAGATTGTAGATTGTACAGTTTTAGTGTTAAGATGGGAAAGATTCAGTAGTTCACCACTACATTGCTGATAGAACTTGCCTTTCAGAAAAAAACTAAAGTGCAAAATGGCGCATAGTTAAACAAAAATAGCGCTAACAGCCTTCGTATTAGAGTGCTAAAGCATACACACGGAGAGGAGGTCAAGAAAAGCGAAACAAAATTTCATTAGTAAGTAATATACTCTGTTCATTTTCGTATTCAAATAAAGGAAAACAAACATGACATGTCATTTTATCTCAAACTGAAAATTTAATTAGAATAATAAAAATACTAGCGGTGCAGCGCAGTTAGGTCAACATGAGACGATTTGAAATTCCCACGAAAATACTTAAATCTTAAATCGCTTACAAAATCCAGGGTATGAGCCACCATCATAACAAATTTTACCCAAACCCATCCCAGCTATTTTAGTGTGTCATATTGACAAAGACTTTTCAATTTGTCTCAATATTTTTGAATGTATGTTATTCTAATAGTCGAAGACGGCCGGACCGGTTGGGAAATCCCTTTTTTTTATTAGAAATTATGTTGTGCAAGGTTTTTACAAGTTTGATCAAGTCCTGACGAGGCCTAATAAGTTTGAATAAATTTAATAATTGAAAATTATTTTCAGATTTCCAATCTATCAGTTATCCCCAATAATATATTTTTAAGGCCAATTATGGATTGTTTACATAAATTTAAACACCAAAACAAACAGAGTATGTACAGTATTCCAATAGACTGACCTCCCCATTCCGTACGCTATCTCAGCGCCCAACATTTCGTTAGTCAACCCATGTCCGAAGTAACTCGGCATCATTTCTAATTTAGGCCTCTCAGTATCCATATTCTCAACCAACATCAGCGAGGCAGTTTTAAAATCGCGCCAAATACTGTCATACGTCACAACGGTCGCCATATTGACTTCCTGTCCGAGCAAAATGTCTATTGCGCATTGCGTAATGTCATCGTTAAAATGGCGGATGATGAATCTGAAAAATTGTTTGTAGTATTTGTACCCTGAACCCTTAGTTATTGGGGTGGATATGTTTTAAGGTAAAGGTTACCTGTTAGCGGATGCGACGCCATCTTTCATTAGTCCTGTGAATTTCCTCTCGCCTGTTCTTGTGTAGTCACCCTGTTGGGAAAACGCGTGACTTTATTGTATGGCAAGTTACACTTGGGACTATAAAATACAAGTTATGACAAAAGTCTTGGTTAATAAATAAAATACTGTTATATGAATATTGGCAAGACAAATCTATGCACATTTTCACACAAAAATGGAGAGTCGTACCGCCATGGTTTTCTCTACAGGATGCAGTTTAAAGTTATGAGACTCAGTTATGAGGTCAAGCCAAAGATAAGCATATTAAAACTGGAGTAACAGAGCAAAGTAGAAGTTTATTGACGATTATTTAACCTAACCTGACGTTTTACTATCCTACGGTTGTGGGCCCATTTATACTTCGTTGTACTCGCGCTATGTTGTTATAATCTCGAAAAAAAAATCCGCTGTTTCTTAAAATTTGGTGTTAAAGTACAAACTGTCCAACACATTTATGTAAGTTTACATATTTTTTTTGGAAAGTTGTTTTTTTTTTAATTACTATTAATAAAAATGTATAGTGAACGTAATTTTTGTCGCCATATGTCATTGTTATGTAGGGTGACTGGTAATTAGTGACCGATACGTAAACACGTGATTGTACTCATGAACACGAATAACTTTCCCTAAAAAACTTTTTTTATATTCATTAACTTTTAATTAATTCACTTACGACAGTACTGCACAACGGGAGCAGTAGGTTGGCGGGGGCGCGAGTGACGCTACTACTACAAGTAGACTTTGCCGTTACCGAGGTCAGACTATCAGCTGATAGATCGTGCCGATTCGTGCCTATTGTAATCGATCACTGGCGCGCGAGCGGGAATTTCAAACAGCGTTTTTGTTGTTTTATTGTGGTATAAGTTAATATGTATAAAAAAAAAGTTTCTTTGGGAAAGTTTATTGAAATCGTGAATACAATCACGTGTTTAAATATCGGTCACTAATTATCAGTCACCCTATATAACTTTATTTTTTAGTATAACCCCCCATCTGCCCGTAAAAAAGTTGTTGTTCATTATGAACAACTTTTACTATGGGACAAACGCTGAAATTCCGAAAAAAAAAACAGTTGTTTTATACATAAATGAATTGAACAGCTGGTTTTTTCTCTTCTAAAAATAAACTTGTATTGATGATAATAATTCTCGTCACCAAAATATTCCTTTTGATCTATCAACTAGAACCTAATTACTTCATCCCTTCACCTTTGCACATGGTTTACCTTCAAAGCCTTAGTCCCGGCGTACTGCCTGGACACCACGTCTCCGTTATCAGCCCACATGGTGAGGAACGCCTGGCGCAGCGACGGAGGCAAGCCGCAGCCGGGAGTGCCCAGTCCCAGGCGGCACAGCTGAAGTTCCAGGACGTATTTTGCTATCGCTGTCTGTAAAACAATAAATAAGAAGAGTATTATTTTTTTACCACCTTATACGCAATCAAATCACAAAGAAAAAAGAGGAAGAAGAAACGCATGTTACTAAAAGAATTATGAGGATGATGACCAAGAAAAGATGGATGGATTGTGTGAAGATATAGATATGGAAGAAAAGGAAGTTGATGACGGGTGACAGGATTCGATGGAAGAAAAAAACGTGTTGCGCCGACCCCAAAGAGATTTAAAAACTATAGAGGGGGCATGCGAAGAAATGTCATACAAAAACTGTGATCCCATCTCTCAGTAACGCCACCTAGCATTAAATAGCGATATTAGAACGGCAACGGCAAACTCAAGAATGAAATTGATTAAAATAATAATTCTGGTTGGTGGCCACCAAGCGAGCTATAGCCGAATTAAATTTTAGTGTTGTCAGATCAAAGGAAAATGCCGGAAAAATAAAAAATATTTCAAACTAGCTTCTGCCCGCGACTTCGTACGCGGATCCTGTTGCTTATGCCAGCGACAACGGGGTCGTCAAAATCGAAGATCTGAAACATCTGATGTCGAATTCTATAAGCCCGGGGACGGGAAATCAATGGGATGCGCGAGACGATTCAAGATGTTCCAGATTTTTTATTTTTGTTGGTCAACAGGAAATGCCATCAGACTTAACAACTTTTGCTAAGACGCCATTTCTATTATGTATATGTTATATTGTCTCTGGGCTTTGGAGGTTCCCTACAGGTGCTCCAGATCTTCAAATTTAGTCTCACAGCAGAAAACACTCTTCACGTGGAATAGTTTTTGCAATGGCACCATTTTTATATCTCTTTTACTTTAGGTGTTCCATTTTCCAAAATAAATTATAGTCTATAATATGTTGCGTGACGTTCACGATTTGCGGTCAGTCGCGTATCTCCTTCCCCCACTTATCTCTAGAGTCGATGCGTATATACGCTGAAAACTCAAGCGTTTTTCCGTGAACGTCTCCAACTCGCGAGACAGTGCATGATGTTCACGATCAGCGGTCAGTCGCGCACATATTCTTCACTGGTCTCTAGAGACCTGGATGTAGATGCGTAAATACGCTGAGAATGCAGGCGTGCTTCGCGATCCCAAGAAGTTTCCACGGAGCGAGTTGCAGCCTCATGTTCTCGAACAGCATCAAGTCTCTCCTAACGCTCTTCGGTAGATTGTTGGGATCTTATGGTCTTTAATCATTTAGCACCTTTGGAACATTGGAAAAAAATTGACCTCTTTCTAGGCATGGTTATAGTTTTATTGTGATGATACCTGATCAATTAAAATCTAAGTGGCTGCTCCCCTGCGTTACCGGGTAAGCTACCGTGTAACGAAGATAAATGGAAAAGGAAATTAAACACTCAAATAACATAAGCCCGAAGGCATACGATAAAAAAATGGGAGTTTTAGCCAGTAGAGTCTAATTTTCAACGATATACCATCGTCATCGAAAACCAGTCCTCAACTGTTCCCGCCTTCACCGCGTAGTACCTCCTACTTATGTTATTTTATAATTATGCAATGAAATTAGTGATAGTTTTAATTTCCAGACCAAATGTTTCTGATCTTCGATTTTTATAAGTCAACAGGAAATGCCTATCAGACTGAACAACTTTTGCTAAGACGTCATTCCTATTTGAGTTATGGTGTAGCTGGGCTCTTGGAGTTCCACAACAGGTGTTCCAGATCTTCGATTTTTACACGTCAACAGCGAGTGCTCATAAGGCTGAACAACTCTTGCTAAGACGTTATTCCAATATATGTTATAGTGTTGCTGGGCTCTTGAAGTTCCACATCAGGTGTTCCGGATCTTCAAATTTATTCTCTCAGCAGAAAATGCTCATAACGTGGAACAATTTTTGCTATGGTACCATTTTTGTATCTCCTATAGTTTAGATGGTCTGTTGCGGTTCTGCATCAGGTGTTCCGGATCTTCAAATTTATTCTCTCAGCAGAAAATGCTCATCACGTGGAACAATTTTTGCAATGGGACCATTTTTGTATCTCCTATAGTTTAGCTGGTCTGTTGCGGTTCTGCATCAGGTGTTCCGGATCTTCAAATTTATTCTCTCAGCAGAAAATGCTCATCACGTGGAACAATTTTTGCTATGGGGCCATTTTTGTATCGCCTATAGTTTAGCTGGTCTGTTGCGGTTCTGCATCAGGTGTTCCGGATCTTCAAATTTATTCTCTCAGCAGAAAATGCTCATCACGTGGAACAATTTTTGCTATGGGACCATTTTTGTATAGCCTATAGTTTAGCTGGTCTGTTGCGGTTCTGCATCAGGTGTTCCAGTTTCCAAGATAAATTATAGCCTATGTGTTGACCAGACTTAATATCTATACAACAAAAAAAAAAACATTCAAATCCGTCTAGTAGTTCCGAAGATTAGCGTGTGCAAACAAACAGACAAACAGACAAACAGACAGACTTTTTTTTTTGGATTCGTGCTCTATTACTGTTTCTAAACCCCCCTCAATTATTATTTTTTAAATATATTCAATGTACAGACACAGTTATTTTACAGTCTTATTATAATTATTATGTATAGATCAGTTAAATAAATAGGTATTAATACTAAACAAATTAAGCCAGGCATAAAAAAGAAACACATTTGTAACTGAAATTAAAAGAGGACCGTAATGAGAAAGTGATTATCGTCTTACCTTAGGTACTAATTACAAAACTATTGACTTAGAAAATAAATCCAGTTTCATTATTATGCTTATAATAATTAATATGGTCTGCTCACTATTACGACCTTGTGTTTGGTTCAGCGCTGGCGCCGTATATTGTAGAAAATTATTAAAACTTCCTACTTAATAGCGCAGTATTCCTTACGTATGTTCTATTAAAAAATAAACCAAGAAAATATAGATTATGAATCTTATACGTATACGTTTATGATATATCTGAAGCAAGGTCGAAAATACGTAGATAAACGGATAAATCGTAAGTCTGGCAGTACCACGTGCCGTAAAGTAGAAAGTAAAAACTTGTGATAGGGATGTTACCATCTAGATTAAGGTATCGATAATATTGATAAAAGTTATAATATTTTTTTCACTTCAGTAGCTCAAACATCATGTTTTGCTGCCTGAAATCAGTGAGACCAACTTTTTAATTTTTGTTTTAGAGCCGCAAATTTCTTAATCAGCCTCGGGTTAATCATACTATTTGACACATTCACACTCTTTATCTTTCCCGCCATTAGAAAGAGAGAGAGAGAGACAAAGACCAGCCCTTTCGAAGTTCTGATTTTGAATTCGACCTCAAAGACAAACACGTTCGGAATTTCGTACTAACTAAAGAAATTTTGCAAAAAGATAATTATGTCTTGTAATGTAATTTATAGAATTATTAACTTATTGTTGTATTTAAGCGAAAATAAGTATCTAATGCAAATAAAACTGATATTTAACCTGTAAATATTTATTTCTAGTTTCAATAATGTTACGTAATATATTTTGAGTACTTAATAAAATATCATGGGTGCTATTTCCAAACACGTCTTAATTTAAATAAAAGAGCGGGAATAAAATTTCTTGGCTGGCGAAAAGAGTTGAATAAGTTAAAAAATATTAAAATAATCGTAAATATAAGTGAAACTAGCGACGAGAACAGTATTATAACACCGGAAGAGTTGAAACAACAAGTTATTAATGCAGAATTAAGTTTCCTACCTGAGAAATATCTGAAAGCATACCATGTCTTCAATGAATGGAGACTTACAAAGGGTGCAAGCAGTTTTTAGGAGACTGTGTTGCTATCTTATTTTTTAGATTTATCACAGACGAGGCGATCATCTGCAATGTGGAGTATTTACCCAATTTTTGAAAGCTACTTTAATAATAAAACATAACGTGCATATTGAAACATACGCAAAACTCGTATCTTTACTAAAATTAATGCATAGAAATAAGAACATAGAAAAAAATTCTAATGAAGCTCCGGACTGCAATTTTCTTGCCGCTAAAGTAAGTGGTGCCTATGAATCTTTGTTGTTAGTTATTAAAATTTGTGTGTAGAGTGTTATGTATAAAATACTTACTGCCTTCTACTAATTACATCAAAACCACGTCCTCCATCTAATATTTAATGTAACTCTGTGCAAACCATGAGAGAGCACTGGTATCCATAACACAAGTTAAATCTTACCTTGGGTACCAGAGTTCATTATACTTTTTACAAATTTGAGTTATATAAATTTAATAGATTATATTATTAGTCTGTAAGTGGAACTGTACAATCTATCTGGAAATAAATATCTTTTATCTTTTAATTTTTTGAGGTGAAATGAATCCTAGTCTGGCTTAGCAATTGTTAAAATATTTAATACGATATGTAAAAGATGATGAGAAATGTTAAATTATGCATATTAATTCACACAAAAAACCGTATCCAAGTCTCGTGTTCACAACAATTTTCTTTAGGAAACCTTAAATAACAGAAACCTGTTTGAAATGTTCATACAGTATAATATTTTAATAAATTTAATTTGATATTGTAATATTTTGTTGAGTTATCTATTTATTATTATTTTGACATTTATCGATAACAGAATCGATGAACTTTATCCCATCTCTCTACAAAACAGTACTTTAGCTACCAACACAAGAGGGCGTTAAATACAGAATTGCCAAATGTTCTAGAACAATCTATGAAAATGATTTAATTCTAATTACTAAATAAATACAAAGAATACCTACGAAAATAAAGCGTAGCGACGTCCATTATTTTTGTCGTAACGGGATTTGCAATAACGTAAGGCGCAACCATGCATGTTTTCGTGGAAAATAATATTTTTCAACTTTCCACAAAGTTGACACAAATGCGTCTTGACAGGCAGATGTCCTACGTAAGACTATGTGTCATCTGTCCGTTCGGACAGAAGTTACGGATGAAAATTTTGTTCGTGATGTCCGGTCTATAGTTTATTGAATGTCTTTGGCCGACCCCAAATAACACGGGAAAAGGGCAGGAAGATTATTATTATTTATTTATTCACAAAAAACACGTTTTCTTTGCCATTACAGATTAAATCTAATGCGACAAAGTAACTTAAAATAAACTTATTTACCTATTGGTCGGTACATTTACCTATAGGTACATGATGATGATGATGATGCGCAATCAAATCAAAAGTCATTCATTAAATTTTGACTGATGATCAGCAATTTCCAATATCCACCCAGTTGTGCCCAGGCCTTTACATCGTTGGCACTTCCACGATTCTGACAAAGTATTTCGCTTCGTCGTTTATACCGCGTACATCGAAAGTCTGGAACAGTTTGCCTGCTGCGGTCTTCCCGTCCGATTATTGTAATTAAAGTGTCTTCAAGACTAGAGTGAATAGGCTTTTATTAAACAACTGCGCTTCACCATCATTGATTGCATCAGATGGGATTGCAGTCAAGCACTGGTTTATAATATAAAAATGCATGTCATAATTACTTGAGACTGCCACTTCCTAATGTTTATGCTGGGAAGAAGAAGTGGCGGAATAAACTCCCCAGCAATACAATAACTGTCTTATAAGTTAAAACCACTTGAATTAATTTTACAGTGCAGTTGGTTATTATTCTAAATCATATGAAATAATATTTTTTGGACACAATACCTGCACAACATTGGTCCTGTCGAGACAGTCTATGCAGTTGACTCGGAACACGCCGTTCTGCGTGCAGATGAGGCCGCGGTCGTCGCGCCAACAGAACCGCATCTCCCCTATGACGTCAGCAAGCGCGTTGATCAGGATACTCACGTTCTCGTAGTGCATGCCGCGACTTAAATAAAAAGGTATATTGGAGTAAGAAAGACTTCTAGCACCCGGGGTGAAAATGCACGCCAACTGTTTTACACTCTATAGGTATATGCTTAAAGTTGAATGAAATAGTAGATTGTTTATCTAGGGATCAAACAACTATTTTAATGGCGAGAGTGTTTTTTTTTAATCCTGAGCGCAGCAAGGGATTAAAAGTATGTCACTCGAGCTTAAAAAAATGTTGCTCCCGAGGTGGACACTCTACTTTTTATCACCCTCTATGAGAAAATAAGTAAGTGCAACTTATGAACAAGAATTTATTTACGTACAATTCAGAACCATAAGACATAAAATATAAGACTTTCCATCACGTTTTTAGCGTCCGATACAATATTCTCTGGAGTCAATATAATACTTTCACTTGAGGAAGACGTACTCATTTTTTATAATTCTAAAATCTGAATATGAATCAACTACGAACGAAAACAGAATGCATTTAATTTCGCGCGTTGTTCATTTTTCATCAACTTTTTTTAAATTTGGCGCGCTCGCAGTTTTTCAGCCAGTCACATATTCAATACATTGTTCCCGCATAGTTTGTGATTCACTTCTTTGCTGATTGAAACATTTACTCAATATCCACATTCCAAATTCAAATTAATTTTGGTCCCTAGGGATTAATGAGCTATATTGATCCCTGTTTACGAGGAATAAACTAGCTCTTTTTGAATAGATGAGATAAAATAGTAGATTGTTTATCTATGGAGCAAACAACTATTTTAAAGGCGAGAGTGTTTTTTTTTAATCCAGAGCGGAGCGCAGGATTCTAGAGTAGAATCCCGAGCGGAGCGAGGGATTCTTAACTAGAATCCTGAGCGCAGCAAGGGGTTAAAAGTATGTCACTCGAGCTTAAAATATTGTTGCTCCTAAGGTGGACACTCTACTTTTTATCACCCTCTATGAGAAAATAAGTTAGTGCAACTTATGAACAAGAATTTATTTACGTACAATTCAGAACCATAAGACATAATAATACTTTTACTTGAGGAAGACGCACTCATTTTTTATAATTCTAAAATCTGAATATGAATCAACTACGAACGAAAGCAGTATGCATTTAATTTCGCGCGTTGTTTATTTTTCATCAACTTTTTTTAAATTTGGCGCGCTCGCAGTTTTTCAGCCAGTCACATATTCAATACATTGTTCCCGCATGGTTTGTGATTCACCTCTTTGCTGATTGAATCATTTACTAACAATATCCACATTCCAAATTCAAATCAATTTTGGTCCCTAGGGATTAATGAGCTATTTTGGTCCCTGTTTACGAGGAATAAACTAGCTCTTTTTGAATAGATGTGATAAAAAATAAAATTTTATCAAATAGCCAATTAATATTAAACTCACCAATACTCATGGAAATCGAAAGTGGCATAGATGATATCAGAACTGTTGTACTTGAGCACATGTTCGCCGTACGCCTCCCATATGATCCGCTCCCGACCCTGTTGATCCACTAAGTTCACGATGCACACATTCTTGTAATTGTTCAGTTCTTCTTCAAAATGCTTCTTGAAGGCGTTATGGGATTCTTCTTCGGCTGCAGAAAGAAGATTTCGGTTACAAAATCAAGAAAGAAGAAATTTAAACATTTATAACACGCCCAGGTACGTGATGTTGACGACAAGAAGTCAAACTAACATTTGAAATGTAAAAGAAGACCTTAAAAAATTGTTTAATAAAAACATTGCATAAAGAATAAATACATACACATCCATAAACTCATGCCATTTTCCCAAAGAGGGTAAGCAGAAACTATAGAGCGCCATTTGCTACGATTCTTACATATTTCTTTTGCTTCGTTTACATTCATACATGTTGTCATACACACACGCCGGTTGCGAGTACTACGCACCTGACCTTTCTGAAAAACCTCACCAATAAGGTATATGTATGTCCTTCTAGGGCGTCCCCTCCCGGCGTTCCCACTTACATCATAAAGAGAAGAAAAGAAAAAAAGCATCCCCTAGAATCATAAAGAATAAAAAAACCAATAGAAAAACAATTGGAAGTATAAGATTGTGTGCTATTAAAATCAATGAAAGTTGTTGCCAATAAATGTTTTTTTCTTTCTATAAAGTTATTTTCCTTATCCTAACATACTAATTTATAATGTACCCAGGTTACTGGGAACCCACGATCTTATGCTGAGCTGTAGTCTTTACGACCACTAGACCATGGATGCGATAACTGCTGGCGATATGTGGGTTTATTATAAGTAGTACAGGCGCTGCCTTACCCTTCGGAGTATACAGGCGTGATGGTATGTATTAGACACCAAATCAAAAGCAGTTAAAGGTGTAATTGGGTATAATAATTCGATCACAAAAGAAGTAGGAAACAATATTAAGAAAATTAGAATGATTAATAGAAAACACGCAAGCCGCCCCGTCGCTAGCTAAACACAAAAACAACAAGCCCCTAGCAACGGGGTTGCCAGATCTGTCCCCAACAGTATGTTTACGTTAGGTGATATTTAAAGAGAGTAACTTACTTCGGTCGAGGCGTGGTGGAGGTCTAAATTTGTACTCTGGTTGACTCCAAAAGATGGGCACCGAACCGCGGACCTGAAAATATATACTTGTACATGTTTATTACATTCGATGCAGACATCTATCATCACACATTTTAACCACTCGTATCCCGTAATTATAGAAACAATTAGAAAGCAACTGACACTGCCTACTAAACAAACACCTCCACACTATAGGCGTAACGGACAGTCCTCTGTGCAGAGCATGTATGGAGGAGGAGGAAACGGTGGCGCACGTGCTCCTTGAGTGCACGGGTGTCGCCGAGATACGGAAGAGGACTCTCGGTTCACCGGAACTCCTCGTAGACGCTCTGAAATGCTTGGGAGGCGTAATCTGCTTCTGGAAGGAGGTGGGCTGGTTGGAGTAATCCCCCAACAAAACGGCCGCCATGGCTCACGCACAATGGTCCAACATGGATTAAGTGCGGAAACCAAATCCTGATAGATAGAAAGCAACTGTGTCTCACGTGGATCCGTTTCCGGCATACCAGAGGTTAAGTCATAATCAAAATCAAAAGTAATTTATTCAAATCAGGCTGAGAATCAGCAGTTTTTGAACGTCAAAGTTACATAAGACCGTCCCCCAAAAAGCCCGCCCTTCGCCACTTCCTATAGTGCTGTCAAAGCAACACATGACTAGTTGGGACCTCGACTTAACGTGGTTAGCGAGGCACAAAGGAGTCTTGATAATGTATTGATTGGTCACCCATCCACGGGCCAGCGTAGCTTAACCTTCGTTCGACCCGTGAGGCTGTTATAATATAGCCACAAGCTCCTCCTCTCTACCCTGTAATTTTTTTATATAATATTTATTGTTTGAATATATAAATGAAATAACTTGCCATAACTTGCATAAATATTTCGGTTCAAAGTATTAATAGGAAGCTCTTAAAAACCTTTCAATTTTGGAATTATACAACATGTACAGCACATCAAGCTACGCCAAACTGTCAAATTTTCCCAATTGAATATGAACCTTATTCTGTTTGACATAAAGTTGAAAAACTATCAAAGAAATTTGACACATTAGATTCATGTGCTGGCCTGTGTATATAATGGCAATGGCCACGCATTTGATTTTATAGCTAAAACCTTTTAAAACCCACCGATGTACGAAGCGGAACCCACGAATTTGCAACTTCAAAAAAAACAATAAAAAGGTACAGTTAGCAAAACAACCTTCACGTACACACTAAAACACATCGGTGCATGACAGTTTACTGCGTGAATGTCCGAGGTAACGGTTTTACACAATCAGGTTTAATGTAGCGTTATTCTTTAGACTTCAAATAATTCGCATTAAACTATGACTAGTGGTTGTCTAAATTCAAAGGTTTTAACTTACTGCATTCTAGATTATAAAGTTTTACCGTCTTTGAAAGCACGATTGGCGCATGGTTGTGCTATTGGCTGCTGCGCTGAATGTCGCGAGTACAATTCATGGTAATTTTACAGAAAAAAATATGTTTTGTCTGTCTGTCTGTTCATTTGAGGCAATCTCCTAAACGGCTGGACCGATTTTGACGGATCTTTCAAAGGTTTGACGGATCTTTCAATAGCAGGTAGATGTTTAGAAGGAGTAACTTTGGCTATTTATGTTTTAGGAAAGTTAATAGAGTTCCGCGTAAAACAATAATTTATAAAATTTCGGGCGAAAGAATTCGAAGGCAGCAGACAGAAGACAGCTAGTGATTTATTTATTGTAACTAACTGTCTTACCTGAACAAACGAAGCTCTGTGTATGCTGTCAGAGCATATGATGGAGACGATCTGCTCAGTTTCCACGTAGTTGGCGACTTTTCCACCCGGCTCGATACCTCGACGATTGTACCTGAGATATTAGAATTAAAATAAGTAATTTACTAACATTCGTACATGAAGGTCAGACGGACCTCGCACTCCTTTAAACCAAGAAGCATTTTACTAAGGGTAGAGGTAAATAAAATAACGTTAGTATAGTAATCACCATCATCATCATCTGAAGGTGATTATAATATTGGGGTCGGCTTTTAGTGTAACTGGTTGCAGTAGAATATCGGCATTGACTGTTTCATTGTAAGACCCTATGAAGCTCTCTAGGTTTTTATCTATTCTATTTTATCAGTATTTTTAACCCCCGACGCCAGAACGACGGGGTGCTAAAAGTTTCACGTGTCTCTGTATGTCTGTCTGTAGCATCGTAGATCCCAAATTCATGCACCAATTTTTTTATTTTTTTTTTTACTGATAGGCACGCGTTTGACCACTATCTCACCTGATGGTAAGCGATGATGTGGCCGACGATGAAGCACGCTTGCCTAGAAGCAACCTGTTCACTCTTGACTTGAAGACCCCTAGGTTGTAGCTATCAGGAAACACCGACACCGGCAGGGAATTCCACTCTTTGGCTGGTCGCACAATGAATGTGTTTCCATAGCGTTTAGTACGTATGGTTGGGATATCTACCATGTACCGGTGGTATATAATAATAATAATTATTTGATAAACATAATTGTACACAATTTTAACATTGGCCCCAAACTAGGCCAGCTTGTATCTTGGGAACCAATAGACTACAATAGTCTGTCTGACATCCACAACTATGTTACTTGGTAACCCAACACTTGATTAGCCTGGTTGTCATGCTTTCTGAGTAGATCAAGCAAGAATCGAGATCAATTACGATGTCATACGTGAATGAAACCAATATCTAAGGCAGCCAAGTCGATTAAAATAGAATTGGAAATAAAGTTTTTATTTTATGTTTATTTTCTAAAATCTCGAGTCACGATGTTTGTCCGGGATAAACTACGGAACTACTTAAGCAACTTTTATAAAATTTTGCTTATCGTGTGTTATTTCGTCTCATCTTAAGGCGAGGTGACCCCAGCCGTGTAGGCATTTAACGCTTACCTCAGGCCCCGCAACCAATAGCGCTACGTAATAAACTGCGATGCATCGGAGATACGCCGCGCGCTGTCGTCGTACCGCTCATTCATGACTTCACGAACTCTAGTAGGTACACAGTTGCGTCACAGAATAGAGTAATGCAGTAGAGCAACTTCAATTTAATAATTTAGATATGATAGAATTCTTGTACTACGATATCAATATTGTAATTCAAAAATACTTACATGCATTGAATGGTTATTTAATTTTAGTATCCCACTTAATAAGAATATAAGTATGCGTGGAAAGTACGGGTTTAGGGAAAATGGGTTAAACAAAATAAATATTTGATTTGTTAATCACAGTTGAATTAAGATTAGCTAAAATATTGCCAGATAAAAGTAAAAATAGAGGAAAAATCCATTAAAAGTATAGAAATAAAAGTACTTAATAAAACTAAAAACATGTAAATTATGCACATTTGGCTACAATTCGTCGAAACGTAGTTGACGTGGTTTGAATGGCAAAAACTAAAAACCTTATAGATTCTTTATATCTGTCTGTCTGTCTTTCCGTATGTCACAACCATTTTATTAAGAAACTGTTAGGACTACACAGTTGGAAATTGGTGGATGTGGTTTGGGAACCGCGTTTTTACAAAAAAAAACGAAATTAACTGAAACTACTTTTTTTTTTAATGAAGTAAGTATTATAATTGCAGGCATAACGTAGTTTATACAAGGTGTTTTTATTATATCCCATAACTCTAGGGTTATATTCTGTAGGTAAAAATAATACTAAAACTCCTAGAATAGATGGTTCAAAAATGCATAGTTTCGGAGATTATATCATCAATCATAATTAAATTATCAGTTGTTTAGTACCCGTAACACAAGCTCTGCTTAGCTTGGGACTAGATGGCGTTGTGTGAATAGTCGTGGAATATTATTATTAAGTATTATTAATATTATTTTTATTACCTCATTAGTTTATTTTCCTATACGCAAAATACGCGCTTTGACGTGGAGTTGCGGATACCAACCCGGTATCTTTAATATTTAATCTTTTACCTAATTAGTTCAAAAATTGTCACTAGTACGACGAATCTTCTTTCTTACATCACTTTTCTTTCACGTAAGGGTGTTTTACATTAATCATCGTGACTTAGTTTAATTATTTTGTATGATAGTAAAAAAAAAAGGATGATTGAAATATGTTTCAATCATCCTTTTTTTTACTATCATACAAAATAATTAATAATAATTAATTCATGTGCCAGTTAATTCTTTGATATGGTCTCAAGGATGATTGAAACGTAATTCATGTGCCAGTTGATTCTTTGATGTGGTCTCAATCATACCCCAGAGTTATGGGATATAAAAAAACACGTTGTATAACTCAGGCATTATTATTATATAACTCAGGCATAACGTAGTTTCGTATTAGCGTAAAATAAATGTCACCGATAATAATAAACATACTTGTAGGAAATGAGCAATGTAATACTGTACTTTGCTACACTGTGGTACGAGTGTGCTATGGTACGTGACCTTCACAAACATAGACACAAAATATAATAATATTATTTGTTGTGTTGTGGTAGCTGTGGGTAGTTTTACCTAATACTCACGTGACGTGCTGTTGGTGGTTTGATGTTCATACTGGAGACAGTTCCTATGAGTAGACGGTGTGACCACCATCCCATCTTATTCACTATTTACTACAATAATGTTCATCATCATCATCAGTCTATAATGTTCCCACTGCCGGGACACAGCCCTCCTCTCTATGAGAGGGAGTGGGCTATAATCCACCACGCTAGCCCACTGCGGGTTGATAGATGTCACACACCACTGGGCCACCACTGCTCAAGAGTATGTTGATGCGAGTATTTTTTTTTTGTTTCAATGCGCAAATAATAATTCATGGCGTTAGGTAGGTACTGATTCGATACTGAGAGGAAAATCTTTTACCTTTTAGAAAGCTACGTTATGCCTTAGGTTACGTATATTTTATTATCACAAATCAATTAGTAAAAAAAATCGCGGGCCATTTCGTAGGCAAAATCTATTAAAAATACAAAATCCCAGCAGAGTGAACGGGTGAACTACCTATTTGACGTCACGCAACAATAAACCATTATAGCATTTGCGCGCGTGGCGACTTTATTTGCTTTATCTTAGGGTTCAAATACTACTGTCCGATACACTTGGTATGGTTGGTAAATACGTTTCGCGGTAAAAATAAAGCATGAAAGACTTTCGCGCTTATCGTTGTTATTTGCATTAGTATTTTTTTCTTGTAAACATTGCCCCACTCTAGGAATTTCTCCTGTGTCGTGGGTGCGTTTACAAACATTTATCTTTATCATCTATATCTTCAATTATCTCACATACACAAACACCCAGACCCGCGAACAACTACTTGTAGGTCATACAAAATATATTTGTTCCGTGCGGGAATCGAACCCGCGACACGCTGCGCAGCAGTCGATCGCTCAGCCACTGCGCCAACCGTGCAACCGTGTCCGTGTTGCAAAAGTATTATGCGTACCTAAGTTTGTGATTCAATATCATCTAAGGTATTATTTATATGGTAAAATATAATTTAGGTAGGTACATAAATAAAAAATATCGTCAAAGTATTCCTACCTTTTTTGTTTATTCAGTCTTCGTAGAGCCAATGAAGACAATTTTTTATTCATGACCATTTTGATTTATTTTACTTATCTACAAATTTATCCTAATAATCTACCTAATAAAACTAAAAATATTACAACTACATATTTAAAAAACTAAATTAAAGTGATGATAAAGTATGTACATGTATTACAATTTATCGAAATCGATTTTTTATCGGGGGATGACGGAAAAAATTGGCGCACGTCCGACCTCGAACACGTTCCGCTCGGGACTAAAGGACTCGGAGCGAGCGCAAACTAGTGAAATACTCTTTGTTTTGGAATTTGTGATACATTTATTTTAATATTGCACATTATGTGACCCGAGATATTACACATTTTTTACGACCTTTATTATGATATAAGTTTTATTTTTCAAAGCCTAATATAACTCAAGTAAAACGATTATTTAGCTATCATTTGGAAATGTCTTTGCGATTTAATTGGATGCAGTGAAGTGTAAGTAATCGTGTATCGCATGCCCGACATATCATGATCGAAGAGTCAACTATGTAATACATTTTTTTGAAAATTTAAATCCGTTCCATGTACGAGTAAAACGCTATTGTTGACGACGTTTATTGGGGTAACCTCGCCTTAAAAGATAGCTCTGTGTTTATTTCGATTATTTTTATTGCAAATTTAATATTTTCCTATAGTACTTCCATTATTCTGCCAATCCCCATGGCCAAAAAAACAGTTTATGTATGTATGTATGTAACAAACGCTATATTTTATTTTCAAAACTATAAGGAGGGAATGGTAAAGTGTGAAGAGAAAAGTACGAAATACAACCGGACAAGGTCGCAAGCGAATTGTTTCTCATTCAAGGGCAACTTTCCAAAGGGTTTTTTTATTATTAAACACGCACAACACCATAACTTCATGATTATCGAAACAGATAATAAATAATGCGTAAAAGATCCATTTAGTTTTATCTCGAGTACGTTAAACTTTGTTTATTTTGAACTACAATACTGACAGTTTGATAATATTATTAATATGCGATAACAGTTCTATGAATTTATCACTGAATCATCGTTTTATGATGATGAATGGATTGAAAGAAGCTATATCCTGTTTAAAAAACGTATTACTATACATTTCGTTCGTTAATGACGGGAAACAATATTGTGTCACAGAAGTAATGATTCATGAAAAGCTGGTTGTAGATAGGTACATACTTATAAAGTGTTCCCAGGCATTTTTCTTTGGGTTTTCCTAATTTCCAAGTATTTTACTTAATGTTTTTTTTGCTGATTTCTATCTTACCCTATTTAGATTTTAAACGAAAGAAGTGGCTTATTTACTCTTTAACCATTCAATCGTGTCAATTAGAGACACAATAGAAAGACAATGACAGCGCGAACACCGGCTTTCGCTAGGGGTTTAATGAATTAAGGAAAATACTGATTGGGTCAGACAGAAATGTGAAACTGACGTAGAAAAAAAGTAAAAATTAGGTCAATATCAATGAAGATATCTATGCATGAAATTTCCATCGGTTTTGTTCCTGTTTTTTGAAGCTATGTGGGTTGCACATTACTACAGTCCACTTGAAATAAGAAAAGAAATTTTAATAAAACTTTTTTACAATCCGATTTTGAGTTCTATTTCGTTGGTAGCATGACAAATGGCAGCTGCAGGAACCAATTGGTATTGTATCCGCGTTTTTGCTCATAATGCCATCCTTATAAATACGGAATAGAAGTTAAAATCGGTTGATCGGACTGTAAAGCGGTTTGTTTAAATTTTTCAAATGGACTATAGTAGGCTTGTAAACACTACCAACTATGCTTGTGTCTGGAGCTGGTTCACGTCAATAGTGACTCTACACTACACTACCAAAATACATTCAATACCTATAGACCGGACATCACGATCAAAATTTTCGTCCGAAACTTGTGTCCTGCTTGGACACAACTCTATGAGTTTTTTTTAGTACGCTCCGCTGCCGCTCCAATATTCATAAATATTATTCTAGATGGCGTTACTGAGACATGGGATCTAAGTTTTTCTGTGACATTTCCTCGCATGTCCGCTCTATAGTCTTTTAAATCTCTTTGACACTCCCGATTGTCAGGCCGTGTCCTTAGCCTTTGACCATTGCCGCTGAAATTGCCTGTCTTCTTCATATCGTGTGGTTAGTGACAAACCTGGTGTGAGAGTTTTAATGAAGCCCATGGGCCTCTGGCACTTGGCACCACATGCCCTCAAGAAATATCTCTCAGGCATGCCGGTTACCTCACGATGTTTTTTCAGCAAGTGCTAAATTATACAATACGTAGGTACCATGAAACCTAAAAATCAGAGGTTCGTGCCTTGGGCTCGAACTCGAGACCTACGATCTGATAATCCACCGGTCACATAATTCGACTAAGAAGGATTAGAAGAAGAATATTTACCTCGTTCCTGCTTGATATCTCGACCGCCTCGATATAAGTCCCAGCGTGAAGGTTTCATCACAAGAGTTGGCGTTACTCAGAGATTCCGTATTGAGAGGATTTACGTCAGCAGGCTCCACGGCTATTTGAGACAGGTGGACGTAGCCCTGGATGACTGGTAGGACCCACTGGTCGCAGCCTGGACTCTGTTGAAAACATTACATTGACATTGTCATAACGTCAAGAGTTTCACGTCACATTTCACGAACTTAACTGATATTTATTTCTGTATAAATATGTTCATACAAACACGTTTACTAGTAATTTTTAAAATAGAATGTGAAGTCGGTGTTTCACTATCTGAGTACTCTGAGAAGTACCTATTGCTTTTTTTTTAATTACAACATTACAGTCTTATAACAAAACATAGCATCTGCCAAACTGCAATGCAATTTGTCGGCAGTTAGTTCTCGTGGAAATAGCACGAATTCATTTTTTACTTAATTTAAACTAAACTATAATAAATAATTATAATATACTACATTATATTACTAAGTAGGTCTTTTTTTTCGACACTCTTAGAGATTACCCCAATAGTATTTTAACTATGACTTGGCCCCTCGGCGGCACCAGTTGCCAAATGCCGTGAGACTACATCTTACTCATCTCAAGATATTTCCTCAAATGTTAGGTAAGTAAACCGTCCCTCAACATTTAGCAACTATTATGTTTAAGTCCCATGTAATAGGGGGTGATAATCACACAGAATCTGGGCTGCTATTATGAAATCCAAAATGGAAAAACCGACTAGCACTTTGCTGAACCGTGCGCTTGCGACTACTAGAGTGAATGAAAAAGTTTGTTAAACTGCACAAAAATAAGCTACCTTAAAAAAAAAGAAATAAACATCACGGCTGTAATCCCCGTAGGGTTAGGTTAAGTTAGATTAGCCCACATTTTGCCAGTTATGTTAAAGTCTATTGCCATCAATCAGGCACAAATCCAGACTCCGGGCTGCTACCGGGAAATGCCAGATAGAAAAACTCAAAAACACTCTGTCCGACTAGGGAATCAAACCCTCATGATAAGTAGTAGCGCTCGCGTCCACGAGGCAGTCAAAACCGATATAATTTATTTTAAATATCGAGTTACAATTTACACACTACATTATAAATTATAGCCTAAAGTTATTCTGATGTATAATAATTAATATAAGCTACATAACTGTTGAGTTTAATTAAAATTTGATAAAATACTGCCGTGCGTCTTATTTAACACTAGCAGACGTCACGCGGTTTCACCCGCGTAGTTCCCGGTCCCGTGGGAATACAGGGATAAAAAGTAGCCTATGTCACCCGGGGATAGTTTAGCTTCACAATGGTGAAAGAATTTTTCAAATCGGTCCAGTATTTCGGAGCCTATTCAATGCAAACAAACAAAGAATCAAACCTTTCCTCTTTATAATATTAGTATAATTATAGTGTAGATAACATCACGCCTGTAATCCCCAAAGGGTTAGGCAGAGGTGTAGGTACTTGGTAGTTCCACCGCGTATCGCCAGTTATGTTTAAGTAAGTAATAGGGGGCGAGCCTATTGCCTTCAAGCGTCTTGTTTAGTATATTTATATCTACTACCTTCATTATTGTGACGAATTTTCTACGGCTCTCTTAAAAAACCAGTGACCGAATGTTCGTATGATCTAAGCCTCTTGCTATCACTTTCAAGATTTATAAGAGCGACAGGAGGACTTTTGAGAGCATCTTAGAGATAAGTACCTTTCGAATTCAGTTGGTAGTGGATACTTTACGATTTACTTTTTAAGAATATAGGTACCTACTTACTTAGATATCTTACCGATGCTGTTGATTTCTTTTTTCAAATAAAGCCTTTATTTTTGTGCAAATTAATTCTACTACACGTTCCGTTGCGTTGTATTTAATACAGTAAATAAATAAATAAATATTCCACAACTTTCACACAATGCTATCTAGTCCCAAACTAAGCAGATCTTGTGTTATGGGTACTAAACAGCTGATAAACAAACTTAAATATTTCTAAATACATTTATACTATCGATAAATTACCCCAGACATAAAACAAATGATCGTGCTCATCACACAAACATTTGTCCTCGGTGGGAATCGAACCCACGATCTCCGGCATGGCAGTCAGGGCCACTAACTAATAGACTAACAGGCCAGAAAATTAAAATAAAAGCGTTAGTAAGTTGAATCAAAAAGCTAAGATTATTTTTATCTGGTCGCTCTTATCCTTATTATGTTATACGACCTCAGGAATCGCGGTATATTTGAATACCTGCAAAACTTTTGTTTTCAAGAAGTGTGAGCAAGAGTTTACTTACCCCAAGCGCAATAATATCCTTTAACATATGCTTATTCCAGAAGAACCTATCATCGACATGCTTCCACCACTTCGTGATGTCTACGACGGGTTTCCCAGTACCAGCTTCTGACTCCAGGATCTTCTCAATCTCATACTGTCTCTGGAGACTGTTCGTCAGGTCGAGGGTGCGGGAGTAGTAGAAGCTCTCGGAGTCATCGAAGATCTTGATCAGCTCATCTGTTAGACGTTTCTCGAACCTTTCGGCAAGTTTGGGATCGCGTTGTTTCTTTACTGATTGTTTTACCTGTGTAAAAATCATGATATAAGTAATAATAATATTCCACAACTTTCATACAACGCCATCCAGTCCCAAGCTAAGAAGAACTTGTATTATTGGGTACTAAACAACTAAAAAACATACTTATTACGTTTCTAAAAACATACATATTATAGATAAATTACACCCAGACACAGATCAAATGATCGTGCTCATCCCATCACACAAACATGTGTCCTGGGTAGGCATCGAACCCACGACGCTCGGCATTGGTGTCAGAACAACGAGTCGCAAATAAAAATGAATATTCTAGCGACACAGCACACAGCTAAGAATTTCACCGAATTTTGGAAGGAAACCGGTAAGCTGAGTCCTAGGTCGGGCGTTCCAGTGACCGTGGAGGGTAGTAGTGAACCGGCCCTGATTGCCAACCTATTTAAGGAGCACTTCAAGGTACCTCCACCTTTGGTTTCTAGGGGTAGTGTATCCGAACCGCATGAGGCTCGTGTTGGGATAAAATTGTGCGGATTACATATAAGGATGTCGCGCAGGCGGTGAGGGGCATGAAAAGAGGAAAATCTCCTGGCTATGACTCACTGAGTATTGAGCATTTGCAACATGCAGGGGACCACTTGCCAAGGGTGCTCGCCATGCTCTTCACCTTCTGCGTGGGGCACTCATATCTGCCTGAGGCGTTGATGAGGACGCTAGTTGTCCCTATTATGAAAAATAAGAAAGGGGACGCGTCTAGCTTGAGCAACTACAGACCTATATCGCTCGCTACTGTGATAGCTAAGGTATTGGATAGTGTGATTGATAAGCATTTAGAGAAGCATCTTAAACTACATGGCGCTCAGTTTGGTTTTCGATCCGGGCTGTCTACTGAAACAGCAATATTGAGTCTCAAGCACACTATCCAGTATTACACCAGCAGGAACACACCAGTGTATGCGTGCTTTCTAGATTTATCGAGGGCATTCGACCTGGTTTTGTACGACAGGCTGTGGCAGAAGTTATCGAGTGAGACTGAATTTCCTGGCGAACTCACATCGCTTCTTAAATATTGGTATGGCAATCAGTATAATAATGTCAGATGGGCTGGGTCACTATCGGACTCGTATAGGTTGCAGTGTGGGGTGAGGCAGGGTGGCCTGACCTCACCTAAACTCTTTAACCTGTATGTGGATCGGCTGGTCCGTGAGCTCAGCAGTACACAAGTAGGCTGTTCAATTGATGGAGTTTTTTGTATAATATAAGCTACGCCGACGATATGGTACTGCTGAGCCCGTCGATCAGTGCCCTCAGGCGTCTAGTGAGGGTGTGTGAGGGTTATGCGGAGGCCCATGGGCTCAGGTATAACACGAGCAAGAGTGAAATCATGATATTCAAAGCCGGGACGAAGAGTTACGACACCGTCCCGCAAATCTCATTGAATGGCAGTGCTCTCAATAGAGTGTCACAGTTCAAATACCTGGGCCACTGGGTCACCGAGACTCTCACTGATGATGTTGATGTAGAGAGGGAACGCAGGGCATTGTCAGTCAGAGCTAATATGCTGGCCCGTAGGTTTGCACGTTGCACTGCGCAAGTGAAAATAACTCTATTCAGGGCCTACTGTCAGTCATTTTATGCGTGCAGCCTATGGGTGAAGCATACGCAGAAGACCTATAATGCCCTGCGTGTCCAATACAACAACGCGTTCTGGGTTTTGGTGGGGCTGCCTCGCTTTTGTAGCGCATCAGGTATGTTTGCAGACGCGCGAGTCGATAGCTTTACAGCGATACATCGCAAGCGAATAGCGTCCCTGATGCGCCGCTTGCGGAGCAGCCCCAACAGCTTCTTGCAGCTCATTGCTGGGAGAATGGACACTGACAGCACCTTTATGAAGTACTGGACAAGTCAACATGTACTGCGTGCATGATTTTGTGTGTCCATTATTGTATTATTATTATTATTTGTATTGTATTGTATGTGTTTGTTTATTTTATTTTTAATTTTATTAATTAATCAATTAAGCACCCCAAATATGGATAATTTATAATATATTTTGTTGTAATTGTATCTGAATTAAATGAATTGAATTGAATTGAATAGCAGTCAGGGCCACTAACTACTTGACCAACAGGCCAGTCAAATATCAGTCAGGGGTTCTGAATTAGGCCTATATTTCAGAGGAGTGGAGTGAGAGATATCGGTTCCATTTTTTCCTATACCAATACTAGCTGTTTCTGCATTTTTTTTTAAATATTCCACGTCTAATTTTCAGATCTACTGAATATAGGAACGAAGAAGGTGACAATGATGTGGCACTTCGTACGCTACCAAAAGATGTCCCAGTTTATATCGAAGTATTTTTTTCGGAATCTGAGGATAGCAGTGTCATAAACCTTTGGCTGCTAGAAGATCAACATTCCAGAATGTCACACAAGGATATTGCGAAACTTTATTGCCATTGTTACGAAGCCGAAATTTTTATTGAGAATACTTATACTGACAGGCTACCAGAAACGAACTTGTATAAATAGTCGTAAGTACTGGTTTTCAGATAAGTATATCGGTGCTGCAGTGGTGTCAAAATGTATGTCCAAAAACAAATTCTGTACTGCGATAGAGACCTGCTGGCTTATTCACAACCATTCGACTAGATTCCGCACCGAATCGAACGGCTAAGATGTCGAAGATGTCATCCAAACGCAATTCACAAATCCGAAAACGATTTTTTTTGACAAGTCAAATTCGATAAGAAGACTCAAATCTTTCCGACAGCTGTTTGCTATCGGGAGCCATACCGAGCAAAATTTAAACGATCTAATTTTCATAAATCCAGGTTATTTCAGAGAAATATAAACACTGTAAACCTTTAAAACACTGCACTTTTAAGTGAATGAAGTTTTATTATTGTATTGACCGTATTTCATTGATACTTTCGCATTTACTTAAATTCAAAGTGTAATTATGTAGAACTACATAATAACACTTTGAATTACTTTATTCGTATAGTTGTACATGTAATTGTTTGACAATGAGCAAATAGCAAGATTTGTGTATTGATATCAAATACTTACAGTCATTTAGCCTTTTTTAAGCAAAGTTATAATAAAAAAAATAATCCATAGTTTTATTTCAAATAAAAACTTTTTCTGCATTGCCAGACTGGCAATGTTTAAAAAGTAAAAAAAGTTTAAAAAGTAAAAAAGTCTGCCAAACTGGCAATGCCAATTTGACAGACGGCAGTTTACAAAGCAAGTTTATTTGAAATAAAGTTTGTTGGATTAATAATAAAATCATTTTGTACCGTTTGCTGTCTATTAAATTACTAGCTGTATATTCTATAATTAAACGGATCGAAACATTCAAATAAACCAATTTTATTTACTACTTAAAATTTTCTACCACGCTGATCTTTTTACTACCATTTTGTAGCGTTCCCCATAAATACAATGATCAATCGTATAGAAAAAAAAACGTATCCGTTCGGATCTGTGAATAGCGTTTTGGCAGTTCTTCGGCTCGGAAATGAGATTGTCGAAAACGGTTCCTTACCGACACGGAAACCAATCGAACGGTTTAGAATAAGGCAGCTGTACAGTTTAGTTACACAGATAGGGTTGCAGGAAACCCGAGCACTACTGCTATACCTTTGATATATATTGTGGAAAGTAGACTACTTCTAGCACGAAGCCATTAGGTTGTAAAAGGACCTCAACTGTTCCAAATTTGTGCCAAACCCTGCAAACATCACGAGGAGAATTTTGATATGATTTTACTGGCTGTGATCTGCTGGCTGATTTAGGGTAGACCATGATTTTAGACCATGTTAAATGCATGGCGATTGCACGAAATCGCTACAGAAGAACTAATGGACCAATTACTATTCCACCGAAGAGTCGCCAGACACTAAATCAAACTGACCCCCACAGATGTTCTGCTCGCTCTTCATAATCCAAAATTTAGAGTTTACAGTTGGATCACATGACTACGCCTAAAAGCATTCAACACAAGTGCGATGTGCTGTGAATAATATTAGAGTCAGCTGGAGTTGCAAAAAATGCAAGAAAACCCCGTGTATTGAAAAATTATGTTTGGCAAATTTTCACCAAACCAATTTGGGTAAGTACACAACTGAAATAATCATGAAAATAATTCTACTTTTTTTTCTCATTTTTTACTCCTGTACAAAGACATTCCATACCTATAGACCGGACATCACGAACAAAATTTTCGTCCGAAAAAGTGTGTCCTGCTGGATACAAGTCTATGAGTTTTTTGTAGTACGCTCCGCTGCCGCTCCAATATTCATATATTACTCTAGATGGCGTTACTGAGACATGGGATTAAAGTTTTTCTATGACATTTCCTTGACATGCCCGCTCTATAGTATTTTAAATCTCTTTGCTCCTGTAGCTACTAACTTTCAATTATTAAAAGACTTTTGAAATGCCGTTCTGTAGGTTTAATTTGGCCGCAAATGGGTTAAGCAATTTTTGCAACTAGTATAAAAGTATAAATCAGTTTGCGTTAAGTGTAAAAAAAAATGGGAAATAAAGTATTATTATTATACACAAACAGCCAGACCCAAAACAATTTATCTGTAGGCCATACAAATATGTGTGCTATGCGGGAATCAAACCTTCTACAGGCAGCAAAACAGCGCCAACCGTATCGTCAATTAGTTGAAATGTTTCGCGATTTTCAAAATCAACTGGCGTTTCTGTAATTTTTCCATTATTGTAGTTGAATGTTTCTGATCGACAGAATACTTTCTTGCTATAATGTATAAATAATAATGTTTCTAAACGACAATAAGAAGCGAAGTTATGAAAATCCAGACACGTTAGAGAATTTTGATTCCAGAGCCCTCTAAATATGTTTGGAATAATAATGTAGTCATGTCGAGGCAAGGGTACAAAAACCTACTTACACTAAATTTACCTAATAGTTGCTACTACCTAATAACTATGCTACAATAAATACTGGCAGATCATATATTATGTATTATAAATGTATTATTTCCTAAACTAATAAAAAACGCCTCAATTATGTGCAGATTTCGAATCACGTACGGCTACTTATTTCAGCCTCGTGTAAGGCGCGGGAGCAGCACGATTCAGCATGAACTACACAGTACATTACAACTTAACACGTTAACTGTCCCCATACATATTTTTTGGATAACCCCAAATGTCCAAATCATTTTTTGAAATATACTGTTGTTGGTGTCCTGTTGACAAGTCCTGATAAATAGAGCAACATAACACACAAGTCCATGAAGTTAGAGCGCATAGAAAGTTACAGGGGCGAGTGCACCATTTACGGTACATGGACGTGTACTGTATTCGGTACATTGGACAGCTAACGTGTTAAGACATAATGATCATACCATCTTCATTGAGTGGACGGTAGTACGTGCTTCGTAAAAGCCACAACTTGTTCCCGGCATCATCTATCATAATATTTATTTTTAAGTTGGGTCCCTACCTCATCGGCAATAGTGATGTATTTTGATACTTAAAGGTACAAAGTTTTGTATTCTATTCACTCCTCTATTTGTAATGTTTTTACAGATTAAACGCTTGCATGCGTTATAAGGAAAAAGAAATGTAAAAGTCCTGCTTCAAGGTCTAATGGTTTAAAGTTTGTGCATTGCAAACCAACAAATGAATTTAAGATTTTTTTCTTAGCGCATCGATTAGCGCAAGCTTTTTACAAGGCATTTTCCCAATCATTTTTTTTTAACTTTCGTTACACTGTCTGTTCGATTTTTAAGAACTCTTCGGGCTGATTTAAGGATTTTTTAATTTCACGGTTTTTTTTTCCATTAACGAACTGGGTAAATTGTCTAGGAAGACAATCGCTGAACTCATAAGTTTGAGAGTTTCTACTCGTAACGAACGTGCGAGTGCGCGAAAAGTTAGCAGAAGTAAGCGTTAAGTGACAAGTCAATACCCAGCTCACTTCGCCTTCACTTCACATCACTAAAAGATTATTATAGAATAGCACTGCAGATGTACAAAAGTAAAACAAATCATAAGGAGTATGCGAGAATCGCAGGAGGTGCTTTCTGTATTATTTACTCCTTGGGAAAAGCGCGTGAGTTGATATGTAGTTACAGTCAACGCCAATAATGTCGGGACGAATACTCTGTTCAAAGCAGGGACGATTTTGGTTACCCATTGAAAGGGTTTTTGATAGGGTTTTGACAAAGTGTTGTTTCAAAACCAATTTCATATGTGTTACCCTTTTTTACGAAAACCATCATCAATGGATAACCTCTTCAAAACCATTTCGATTTGATTACCTCTATATTCAAAAACCCATTCTTGTTGGGTTATACTTTTTAATGGTTACACGTTTGGAACGGGTTACCCCTTCAACGACTATAACAGAGTTACCCATTCAGACTACATGTATTGTAATTTTATCTTTCGTGCCTTTACTTTAAAGTACTAAACTGCATGCATTCGGCAGATATGCGTCAAGTCGCAACACGCAGTCCATGCCCTAGCGACTCCACACACATACGATTATAGTTATTATCAGAGTGATTTTAAAGTTCAATGTATTTTTTTTCTGGAATAATCGGGATTGTTTCATGTATAATGTTGTCTTTTTACGGAATCATAATTATGTTATTCGATCATCACACTCATCATTTAGTGCCCGAAGGGAAAAGAGCTGCGTCTAACCGTAAGATTTTAAAAAATCACAACCGTGACGGGATGCCGTACATAGATATTATGAATACGATGCACTTTCTCAGAGCAGCAAATGCAATTTGTGTCTTAGAAAATGAATATACTTTTTAAGAGACTCAGGTTTTCTTTTTGTTAAATAAATTAAATGCTACTTTCTCTGTAAACGATTACCTAGTAGTCTGTACACTTATAAAGATTAGATTATTCGATTATTTAGATTAGATTATTAACCGACTTCAAAAAAAGGAGGAGGTTCTCGATTCGGTTGTATTTTTTTTTTTAGGGTTTGTTACCTCAGTACTCCGTCATTTATGAACCGATTTTCAAAATTCTTTTTTTATTTGATAGGGTATAGCAGATTGGTCCCATTTGTATCAAAACTTATATCTGATGAGGGATCCTCGAGGAATTGAGGGAACTCTTCAAAAAATATAGATACAGCGATTTTTACATTTTTAGTAATAAATCAAGCATTCTCATTTAGAAAGTTTAATTTTGTGAAGAAAAACTGATGAAAAAGACATGCGACGGAACTCTTCAACGCATAACAGCAAATTATTCGCGATTGCTTTAATCAGATGTCTATGCAGAGTTCTTGTATTTTCATAACATAACATTACGCCCTTCTATTTTAAAAGGGGCCCGGCAGAGACGTACGGATTAATCTTTAGAAAGAACGTCTTTAGCGATTGTTAACCAATTTCAATGATTCTTTGAAGTTTTTAAAGACCTTCTTTACATACGAAGAAACTAAAAATTGCAAAATAAAAACTTTTTTACAAAAATAAACAACCGACTTCTTAAAAACGCTAACAGGTGAAAAATAGCTCCAGTTTCGGAAGTCGGTGGCCAATAATGTACGAAACAAAACCTCCAAAGCCACAGACTTCCGAAACTGGAGTTAGTTTTCACCTGTTAGTGTTTTTTTAAGAAGTCGGTTGTTTTTTTTTGTAAAAAAGTTTTTTTTACTTGACGTTTGAATTTTAAATTTCTATTTTTTGACATTTTTTTTATTTTTTCTACTTTATTTATAACTAGGTGCCCCGGAAAACTTCGTTCTGCTTTAGTTTTAATTCATTACCATTTTTTTTTAATTAGCTTACATCCTAATCTCAGACCCAATAAATATACACACAACATTTCATAAGAATCGGGCTAGCCGCTTCGGAGGAGTTTAGTTACAAACACTGTGCCGTCTCCTTCGATATCTCGAAGGCTTTTGACAGGGTCTGGCACAAAAGTCTCATTGGTAAGCTTCCTTCTTTCGGTCTGCCGACTGGTCTATGTGATTGGATTGCTGAGTTCCTGAGTGGTCGCTCCATCCGAGTTGTAATTGATATTTTTTGTACGCAAGTAACGGTTGCTCTTTGCGGAATAAGATAGTTGCGCTTGCTTAAGCTCGGTACTTTTGGGTATGCAGACGACAGCACTGTTGACGAGAGCTACATGTCTGACGCACGGGCTAGTGGGTCACAGATCCAGTTTCTCCAAGAAGCTATGGTTGAGCGCTTGAACTTGTCCTTGAAGGCAGTCACCGAGTGGGGTGATGCCAATTTGGTCGAGTTCAATGCTGCGAAAACCCAGACGTGTCTGTTTCCCGCCAAGCGGAGTCTATTTCACCCGGCTCCATCTTTTCGAGGTGTAACCGTGCCGATAACCGACCATCTTGATCTTCTTGGTGTAACGTTGTCATCCACTGTCATAGCTCTTACATCGAGGCAAAGGCTCAGATAGCTACAAAAAAGTTAGGGATACCTAACTTTTTGCAAAGGCGAACCGTTACTTCACACCGGAACAGCTGCTTAACCTTTATCAAGTGCAAGTTCGATCGTGTATGGAGTACTGCAGTGCTATTCTGAAACGTTTATTTGCGAAATCACTTCTGAATCCGCAGTGAAATCATGTGAAATAATATCGTATTCTTAAATGGAGTGATTTCGACACTGGCGCCACCAAGTGATGACCAAAGTGAGAGGAACTAAAACGGGTGAGCTTTTTGACGTTGACATGTTAATACCGAAACTAGTACTGAGAAGCGTAGTGAGTATGACTTTCGAGATGATTTGCGAAATGACTTTCGAAGTGATTTGCTATTACAGAATAGCACAGCTGCTCTCATCTTTGGGACGGATCCGCCATCCGAAAATTACCATTATTTACACTGTAAAACAAATACCTTAACTATCGCGCATTGGAGCCGTCCGCCCTGCCCGGCTCCCCGCTCAGTCTCGCTTCGGCTTACGAACGTGGAGCTTATGTCGCTTGCGCTCACGCCACACGATTACGAAACATGACGCGGCGGGACAACTAATTTTATTTGATATAAAATAATTCCAGTAAGTTTTTCGTGAATTACGAAATTTTCGGAATAAAACAGAAAATAAACTCGGATGGCGTAAAAAAAGAGGCAAACATGTAAGCAACGAAATGAAGTAAGTATCTACTACTTCTATAAAAATAAATATTATTATCTGCAATAGGGTAAACCTTCCCAGTTGTTGGTACCTAGACCAATTTTTTGTATATCCTTAATAAAAAAAAATGATTTATTTCAGACAAAACTGTCCATAAAAGTTGTTTGTAACAAGAATTTAACTACAAATGATAGTAAAAATCTAGATTATTTATTAAAATTTGAAAAAAAACGTAAAAATATACTTATAATAAATCTGTAGAAGTGAAAGAACACCGGCGAGAGAATTGTTGATGAAATTATTAAGCGTCTACGTATCTCACCGTAATAGATACCAACGAAATAATTTACTAAGTTTTATCAAATCAATCATAAGGCCTATCAAAGTCTGGAAAAAAAGTCTTCATAATTAAGAGCTTAATTGACTAGATTATTGATGAAATAAATAATCATAGCTTTGTGTTTTTTTCTTTCTGGCTTGACTTCATGGCTTTTGGATTAGCTATACTTTTAATGTTGCCATGTAACATAAATCTTAGTCAAGTTGCTTAAAATGATTGACTTTACATAATGCATTAATATACTTAGGAAATACATGTCTGCATGAATACAAATGTTAAAATAAACACGATTGCTTGTGCTAAGATTATAGCGGACATATCCTTTTAAATAGTCTTAACCTCTAAAACTTAAAAATAAAATATCTTTAATTCCTGACTTCCTTTATAAGTATAACCAAAGAAAAAACTGTTCAGAAATTCAAACTCTATACTTTTAGATATTTTTCATAGGCAACGCAAAAAAAGGCAACAAAAATTTGTTTGGGAGTTCGCCGGTGTTCTTTCTGTACATTGATAATATCAAAATAATAAATAGCAGGGGGTGTTACTGGACCGACACTGAACCCAAAAATATGATTAAAATAAATTTGTCTGTATGTTCAGGTATCACGCAAAAACTACCGGTTCGATTACGATGAAACTTGGTATACTTATTTTTTAATATCCTGGGCACTACACTGGATACTTTTTATCCCGGAAAAGTACATACAATAAAAAACAAACTTAATTTTGCGGGTTCGATCCCTAGACTCGACTACTGTACTAACCGCAATTAATAAGTTTGTCGTAGGTTACGTCACCCGCAGTGGAGTTCACCAAGGGGCGCTATACACGACTAAGATAGGTACTATAATATTTTATCTTAAGATACAATATAGTTCGCCATAAAATTCAATGGACTATCACACACTATTAAGATAATAAATAATACTTATAATAATACTGTAGAGTAGTCAAGTCTGTACATTGAATATATATTCAAAATTAATATTGAAGGATGATTGGTGATCGATACTGATGCCAAAAATGCAATCAGTAAATGTTTTGTCTGTCGGTTTCAATACTCAATACTCAATTCTTTATTGCATTGGTTTGTCTGTATGTATGTGCACGCATATTTAAAAAACTATTATAGGGATTTTAACCTAACTTGGTATGTACGATTGTAATCAATACGACTGGGCAGGTTGATCTAAGTCTCAGTTGTTTTAGGCATGATCAGTTGCACGGCGCTCTTTCCCTGGTCAGTAGTTCCAGAGATCTTTATGCATACATACTGGAAGGATCAACTTTGAAAGTAGTCTATTCGGAAGTATTATGCTAAAATTATTACGTTTAATATATGTATAGCAACGCACAGCCCAAACCTGTGGTATTAGAGACATGAAACTTGAAGAGGTGTTCTTAGTGAAGAGTAAGTATCCACTCAAAAACGATTTTTGGAAATTCAACCCTTAAAGGAAAAACATAGGAGATGGAAGTTCGACATCCCCGCGGGCGAAGCCGCGGGCAATAGCTAGTGTAGACAATATTATTATTTAGGGTTTTCCGTCAGGGGTGTCGTTTTCATGGTTTTCGCTGATCATGAAAATGAAGTCAAAATAAGAATCCAAGATTGCGACGAAAATTTTTGGTTTTTCCGTCATGGTTGTCATTTTTATGGTTTTCGGAATTGCTGATTACGAAGTTTAGGTTAAAATGAAAATCAAAGATGGCGACGACGAAAGTTTTATGTTTTTCCATCATGGGTGTCGTTTTCATAGTTTTCGGGTCGCTGATTACGAAAATTAGGTTAAAATGAAATTCATTCAATTCATTGAACCGATCTCTATATTGATCATTCCAGTTGTATTTGATGAACCGAAAATTCTCCTCGGCACCATATTTGATTTTTTTTTACCTTAATTTCATAATCAGTGACCCTGAAAACCATGAAAACGACACCCGTGATGGAAAAACAAGAAATTTTCCTGGGCGCCAACTTGGATTTTCATTTTGAGCTCATTTTCGTAATCAGCGGCCGCGAAAACCACGGAAACGACACCCATGGCAAAAAACAAAAACAAAATTTGGACGTCATCCTGGATTTATTTTGACCTCATTTTTGTTTACAACGACCTCGAAAACCTCGAAAACGACACCCATGATGAAAAATCAAAAATTTTCCTCGGCGCCATCTTGGATTTTCATTTTAACCTCATTTTCATAATCAACGACCCCGAAAACCACGAAAACGACACCCATGACGAAAAATCCAAAAAAAAAAAACACCTTCAAGTATAACAAGCGTGATATTATGTTTACTCTACTGAGTAAACCTCAGTGGCCATTAAGTCGCGCATCTGTCCTTCCTTACGCGCAAAAGTTCATTCGCGTAGGTGTCCTGGCGCGCTAAAGTCCATTCGCGCAAATGTCTTTGGCAAAGTCTCAGATCGCTGTTGGTCTAGTTGTAAGTGGCCCTAACTGCAATGCCGGAGGTCGTAGGTACTTACATAATTATTTAAAACGCGTCAGACAGTTATTTTACTAATTATATTATTATATAAATTTATTTATGTATAATATAACTAAAATTAAATTATATTATATCAGTACCCGTAATACAATAAAAGTGCAGTTTACCCTCACACAATCGCTTTAACCGCGTGGTACCGGGAGCACTGTGTGTGCGAGCGGGATAGAGAGTTAGTTGGCGCGGGGAAGTGTAGGTGAAATCCGAATTTGCGCTGAGGTGTAGGTATACGTATAGACTCTTAAAGGTCTAAACATATACTTTTTTGACTGGCCTGTTGGTCTAGTAGTTAGTGACCCTGACTGCTATGCCAGAGGTCGTGGGTTCGATTCCCACCCAGGACAAATGTTTGTGTGATGAGCACGATCATTTGTTCTGTGTCTGGGTGTTATTTATCTATAATATGTATGTATTTAGAAATATATAAGTATGTTTATCAGCTATTTAGTACCCATAACACAAGCTCTAAAGCTTAACTTGGGACTAAATGGCGATGTGTGAAAAAGTTGTGGAATATTTATTTATTTATATACATATAGGGACAGACAGACAGCGGGAGCTACTTTGTTTTATACTATGTAGAGATAATGCTTCCTCTCCAAACTGACTTATTTTGCTGTGCCCGACAGGGTCCATAGTACCTATCTAATTATAAGCTTACCACCTAAAAATAAACATGCAGAATGCAATAAAGTATTGAGTGTTGCGTAAACGTCCAAGGTCAATACTTATTCCTCCACTCCAACGTAATTTAAAATGATTTGATTTTAAACCCTCTGATTACCCCGACTAACCCTTTCAAAGGGTTATCTTCTTCAATTGGATATCAAATAAGAGCCGGTAATATCTTGTACAAGTTAACTTATTGAAAGGGTTACCCTAACGTTAGTGTTATGAAAGGACTACCACTACCAAGAGGTAACCACTTCCGTTACTGTGGGCGCGCAACCCGTAACCCTTTCGAAAGAGTTAACTTATATTCGGGGTTGTACGGTCCCTGGTTCAAAGTGACCTAAACAACTATGAAAATTGAATATTAACTCAAATAATGTTTTAGAATGATGTGAAACAAAAAAAAAATGAATGAAAGAATGTTTATGAATGAAGACAGTACACGACAACTGACATTCTCACAAAGGACTTTATCCAATTATAATAAAGTTTAATTTCCATTGTGCTAAATAACAACACCTTCACGGGTTGATCGAAAGTTAGGCTACGCTTGACGCGGTTGGTCCGTGGATATGACCATTTATTACAGTCATGTCAAGACTCACCCGTGCCTCGGGAACCACGTAAAGCTGTTGGTTCCTGCTGTCATTTAGATATATGACAGTAGTCCCAGATAGTCAAAAGCCGGAAAATCTGACAACCAGATTAACCTAATAACTATGCTACAATAAATACTGGCAGATCATATATTATGTATTATAAATGTATTATTTCCTAAACTAATAAAAAACGCCTCAATTATGTGCAGATTTCGAATCACGTACGGCTACTTATTTCAGCCTCGTGTAAGACGCGGGAGCAGCACGATTCAGCATGAACTACACAGTACATTACAACTTAAGACATAATGATCATACCATCTTCATTGAGTGGACGGTAGTACGTGCTTCGTAAAAGCCACAGCTTGTTCCCGGCATCATCTATCATAATATTTATTTTTAAGTTGGATTAAAGAAGCCACATGCTCGATGGGGTCCCTACCTCATCGGCAATAGTGATGTATTTTGATACTTAAAGGTACAAAGTTTTGTATTCTATTCACTCCTCTATTTGTAATGTTTTTACAGATTAAACGCTTGCATGCGTTATAAGGAAAAAGAAATGTAAAAGTCCTGCTTCAAGGTCTAATGGTTTAAAGTTTGTGCATTGCAAACCAACAAATGAATTTAAGATTTTTTTCTTAGCGCATCGATTAGCGCAAGCTTTTTACAAGGCATTTTCCCAATCATTTTTTTTTAACTTTCGTTACACTGTCTGTTCGATTTTTAAGAACTCTTCGGGCTGATTTAAGGATTTTTTAATTTCACGGTTTTTTTTTCCATTAACGAACTGGGTAAATTGTCTAGGAAGACAATCGCTGAACTCATAAGTTTGAGAGTTTCTACTCGTAACGAACGTGCGAGTGCGCGAAAAGTTAGCAGAAGTAAGCGTTAAGTGACAAGTCAATACCCAGCTCATTTCGCCTTCACTTCACATCACTAAAAGATTATTATAGAATAGCACTGCAGATGTACAAAAGTAAAACAAATCATAAGGAGTATGCGAGAATCGCAGGAGGTGCTTTCTGTATTATTTACTCCTTGGGAAAAGCGCGTGAGTTGATATGTAGTTACAGTCAACGCCAATAATGTCGGGACGAATACTCTGTTCAAAGTGACCTAAACAACTATGAAAATTGAATATTAACTCAAATAATGTTTTAGAATGATGTGAAACAAAAAAAAAATGAATGAAAGAATGTTTATGAATGAAGACAGTACACGACAACTGACATTCTCACAAAGGACTTTATCCAATTATAATAAAGTTTAATTTCCATTGTGCTAAATAACAACACCTTCACGGGTTGATCGAAAGTTAGGCTACGCTTGACGCGGTTGGTCCGTGGATATGACCATTTATTACAGTCATGTCAAGACTCACCCGTGCCTCGGGAACCACGTAAAGCTGTTGGTTCCTGCTGTCATTTAGATATATGACAGTAGTCCCAGATAGTCAAAAGCCGGAAAATCTGACAACTAGATTAACTAAGAGGTTACCCAGTAACTGGGTTGTGGAAGTCAGACAGGTAGACGCTCCAGCTGTACCTCGTTAAACTGGAAGCCGACCTCAACATAGTTGGGAAAAGACTAGATATAGATGTCGTTGAGATAATTTATAACAGACTATAAGTTAGTTGACTGCCTCGTTGGTCTAGCGTTTGCAAGCGCTACTACTGAGCATGAGGTCCCGGGTTCGATCCCCAGGTCGGGCAAAGTGTAATTGAGTTTTTCTCTCTGGAATTTCTCAGTAGCAGCCCGGAGTCTGGATTTGTGCCCGATTGATGGCAATAGGCTCGCCCCCTATTGCATGGGACTTAAATATAACGGGCGAAATGTGGGAGTACTACCAGGTACACCTCTGCCTAGCCCATCGGGGATTACAGGCGTGACGTTATGTTATGTTTGTTGTGTGTAAGTTAGTCTTGATACATTATGATTCTGGCTGTACTTATTTTAATAGTTTCTTTTTATATGAAGGCTGGATTGATGCCAAATTATGGTTCATCGCAAGAGAAGAATGCAGAAGTGCAGAGTCACATTTTATGGAGTTGTTGTTATAGTTCAAGGCAATTAAAATTGGCAATTAACCAAGCAGCAGTAAAAAATTGTGTAATAATATAAATAGGTATTTGTAGTAGGTAGACTTGTTTAATGACTGATAACTGAACATATGGCCTCGTACTCATATTTGTGGCATAGAGTTACAAACAGTAGAATATTCACATTAAATATTCATTTTTAGAGAATTAAGTTTGGTATAGCGGCAGATAGCGTCGTGTGGTGGGTCGTCGAGCTCCCTAAAATAGGTTTGACCTACACGATGACTGAAGCATGCATGCCGTCTGTCGGGACAGGTCAACTCAAAGCTGAATTGATTCTTTCTTCAAAAGGCTTTTCCAGACTTTGCCCTGCATCGTGAGACTCGCATAATACATGAATACAATCTTATGCCTGGACTCTAAAAGAGACCATGACCCCTGAGTTTCTTTCGGCATTTCTTCTCAGGGATCAGTCACTTTGGAAATGCCATTTAGTTAAAAAAAACAGCAACAGAAATAAATATCATTTCATTTCTTTTTATTTATAACATTTTTTTAAAACAAATAATGGTTCATCATTTCTGGGCAACAGTACACGGGGCCGCGGCAGACCAAGAAGGAGATGGCGGCAAGACCTGGTTGCCTTTCTAGAGAATAGGAGACTGGTGGCGCAGAATCGCGACAGATGTGGAACAGCCCTTGCTCAGCAGTGGGACAGTTCAGGCTAAGTAATAATAATGAAAAAAAACTGGGCATTTCTTTTCTTTCTAGAAAATTCCAACTAGTCAATTTACGTATCTCAACAGTATGACAACTGCTGGCTTTATCAATTAGTAACTCAAAAATTTTAGAACAAAAGAAATATTTAAATTTTCCTTTATTTTACCACAACTGAGTAATTAAAATAACTATTCGCTGATTTATTACAGCATATTTTCCTGAAACAGTCCATAAGCCATAACTTTTATAACATAACATGATGATTTACCTACAATTTCTAAATAGTTTATTACTTCTCTTATATTATGATAACAAGCATTTGATTTCACAAGAACTATAGTTGGATCAAGACTAAGATTCAGAAGGCTGTCTTTTTAGACAAGCTACGCATTATGAGGAGGTTCCTCACTTCTTCTTGCATTTTATTATGCCATGCTGCAGGTGAAATATATGATATGAAATTCTTGTCTCACAGTGGTTGTTACCAAACTCCTCCTAAAGGGCTTGACCTATTCTTATGAAATTTTGTGTGTTTATTTAGTAGGTCTAAAAATAGGACATACACCAATAAAACTAAGTGAAACAAATATATATTGATTCTAAGGTGAAACAAAGTTGGCGGGGCAGCAAGTTTTATTATAAAGTATATAAAACTTTTATATGTTTTTTGTTAATTAACTATTTGGTGCTTTAACCTTTCAATTGTGTCAATTAAAGACACAATAGAAAGACAATGACAGCGCGGATACTGGTGTCCTCTTGCGGTTTAATTCATTAAATAAAAACTGGTTTGTTGCTTAGCCGTGGTAAGCATTTAATATTGTACCAAAGAGTACAAAAGAGACAGAGAGAGTGTGGAGTTGTCCATTGTGTTGTTGTGTGTGTTGTATTGTGTGTTGTTGTTTTGTTAGTCATTGTTTTGTGTTTTGTATTGTTGTGTGTATTGTTGTCCTGGCTACCAAATAAGTCAGTGCAATATTCAAACTCACTGTGCTTCACATATCACTATGATTTCATACAGAAGAAATTTAAAATGGATTTCAGTAACAAAATGTTTGTATCATTTACAGGGAAAATTCATTTATAGTGCAAGCTAGTGGAAACTTTATTAGCATGTGTAAACATCATGATTTTAATCTTTTCACAACGAAAGGAAAGTGTCTTAGTTTTCTCAATAGAGATTTGTATCATCAGGCTTTTATTATTGCGCATTGAATTTATTATTTGAATTTAGTTTAAGCTTGAATGTTATACTGTTTTGGTTTTTTTTAGACCAGAGTTGTATTAACACACTTTTTTTTTCAGATCTGATTTTTGATTGGCTGTCAGTCTCACACACTATTTTACAAATTCAAATTCAAATTTTATATTATGGTTGATTTTAGCTATAAGTTATCCTTAATAAATAAATTTATAAATATTTCATCATGCCATTTTCATTTTACCTTAAGGGTCTGTCTAATATGAGACTTAAACAACATACTTAACAACAGACTCTTTAGTATGACTGTTTGTCAGCCTTTTAGACTGCTGACTTCACATATAGATCTTTATATTACAGTTAGGGCCAATGATTTAATGTTATAACAGAGGTACCTATGTAGGGTTCTTTAGCCAAGATGCACATTTATGTTATATGTTTAATAACAGTTAACATACCTGGGTAGCAGCTTGCTGTGTAGTTGTCTTGATAGTGTTGCTGACGTTTTTAACAGCACCAACAGTTTTATTCAGAAACGCTGAGTTTTCAAACAGTCTTGCCCCCATTTTTTTATTTAAAGATTTATTGGAACTAGCCACAGCACTCATAGATCCGTGTTTCGTACAAGGACACAGATCTATCTCTTGATTCACGGGTCCCATATTCAAAAAGCATACTGATTTGATTTTATAAATTGAGTGGTGGAAATAAATGGTACCCACAGGAGCACTCTCTTTTATTATCATTAGCCGAGGCTCAAATATGTTGGTGTGCTCTACCTTGCCTATTATCCCATCAGTGATGCCTAAGCACTCGATATCTTCAATATCCGAGAGATCCCATGCTAAAACAAAGGTATTACATTCAGAATTTATGAGTCATAATATATCGGTTATTTAATGAGAATAACTCTTGTTAGGTAAGAATCTAACCTTTAAAATAATAAGATAATTACTATGCATCATATTTTAAAGAAAATCTAGGTCGAATATCACTGCAGTTGCCAAAAATGTAAAGATTTTTATTATTCACCTGATCGAACTGAAAATGCCCCCGTTATCCTGTTCCACCATAAACTTGATTCATTTCTAACGAATATGTAAAACGACTCTGATCTAAATAATTCCATTTTGGTTTAATTTATTAAACGTTTATTAGGTTTCGATTTAATTTCATCGTGTTTATTATTGTTGTATTTTGCACTGATTTGACGTTTCCTGAAAGGGGAAGGGGCAGGCAGGGGCAGAAACCTAGAATCTCAAATGATTTTATAAAGTTGGCATCAATACTTTTTGGAGCAGCCACTTTCGATAATCCAACATTTTAATATTTAGTAACAAAACTAATTTTTGCCACTTAATGTAATTGCAGTAAATAAAAAAATATGATTAACGGATAATAATTCTAAATAATTAGTTGATTTTCATTTAGTAAGATGTGTGATCATAGAGGCAGAAGGAAGCGAACCTTTGCCGCGCTTTGACAGAAACGCGACGACGTCATGTTGGCATCACAGTCATCACTGTCAAATGTACAAACTTCCGGTTTGAGAAAACTCTGCATTTTGTTGCGATTTTAGCTTTACCAAAGGCTATTACGCCTTTTTACTACAAAATGGATTGGCAATTAACGTGCCGAGTATGTTTAGAAACAGGGGACATGGTTTCCCTCTTTGATTGGGATGAAAATAACGAACAACTTGGCGACAAGTACACCTACTGCTGCGGCGTGGAGGTATGTAAAAATTACCACATCAAAATGGTTGCGATGGCCACCCTATTTGATTTTTTACTACAATAATGTTGCTATATTGGTTTATTTGTAGCAAATTTAGGATTTTTTGCTGACATCCCAGAAGTTAAAATTGTTGATGTTATTATTTGATTCGAAAGTAATTAAAATATTGAAATGGTGTTTTTCATTTTAGGTATCGAAAAATGATAGCTTGCCAACGCTCATATGCTTGAATTGCGTAGATCGGCTAACTTACGCTTATCAATTTAAGCAACAGTGTGTAACTTCCATCGAAACACTAAAAGAATGTTTGGAGGAATTCAAGAAGAGTTCGGAAGCTGTATCAGGAGGAGGCAGCAAGTCCAAAGGTTAGCATCAATTTTATAGGTTGTATTTTTTCGGTGTATTTACCTATTATTTTCCCGCCAAAATAATAGTTCCAGCGTCTGACAGACGCTGCATTTGTGTTACAAATTAATTGTCCCATTTAGAAAATAATTTAGGCCTCAAAAAACATTACCAACCAAACTGAAAAATAGTGTGTTAACTATACATCAAAACTATATTTCTTATCACCAGGAACAGATACTGAAACTATCACTATCAAGCAAGAAAATGGCTTGTTGCTGCAGTATGAGTTGCCGGTGGAACATGATCCTCAGGGTCAGTGGACCCGCACACTGGTCCAGACTCCGAGCAGTGCAGTTGTCACTAAAGCTCCGGGACCGAGAAAAAGAGGACGGCCTCGGAAATATCCAAATGAACAGGGACAGATTGGTATGTAAACTATAAATTTATTCATTTATATGTCCTTACATTAGAATGCCGACTAGTAATTACACTCATGGAATAATATCTTGCGATTCTTTAGATCATTCTATCTTGCAAGGTCATATAAATCACATTACAAACATAAACTCATTTATATTTCCTATAGGAATAGGCAGAAACTACAGATTCTGCTAAAGTCAAATATCTTCTGCTTTGTTTGTATTCACACAAGTTGTTGAGAGTAGGTACTATAGTCCATTTTTTATAAGAAAGCCTATTTTACAGTCCCTTTAACCGATGTTGACTTCTATTATGTTGGTAGCATGACGAATCGCACCTGAAGCAAACAATTGGTATTGTATCCGCGTTTTTGCTATCCTTTTAACTACGAAATAGAAGTTTAAATCGGTTGATTGGACTGTAAAAAGGTTTGTTTAAATTTCTTTTCTTATTTCAAATGGACTATAGGCACCTGACCCTTCTGAAGAACATCGCCAATAAGGTATGGGTGTGTCCTTCTAGCTAGAGTGTAGCTTCCTGGCATTTGTACTTACATCTGCCTTATGATTTTTTGTCCATAACGTAATGCTTGGTCATGTTGAATATGTGTGAAATTACTTATCCAGCATATGAGAAGAGACCATTGCCCAGCTGTGGACGTCACTAGGCTGGTATTAATTATTATTCCTGAACACAATCTAATCTCTAATAATGTAATAAAATCAATTATTTGTAACTGATCTGATGTGTTCAGGGTTTGGAACCCTATGTAATAACATTATAATTATTGTAATAAATTATTTGATTTATTATAAGTGTGGATTTTTTTCATGGTAATTACCTGCCTACTCTTACTCAACTCTGTTCACTGTGTATGCGTATTTTGGTCCAGTCATTATCAAGGAATTGGATACAGCATTGTTCTTTCCAAATGCTTCGGCCTTCCCGTCCAATTATAATTTAGGTGTCTAAGGCTAGAGTGCTCCTAATAAAGTAATGCGCTTCACCTTCATTGATTGCATGACTGCTTACCATCAGATGGGATTGCAGTCAAGCACTAGTTTTTTTTTTTTAACATATAAAAAATACTGGTACTGTTGATTTTTTCCTTAAAATTTAATAACAAAATTATCTTCACTATTATTCTTTTAGAATTATCTCCATACCAACGCAAGAAGCCCAAGAACCAGGAGAGGGAACCTGAAGCCCTAACCACACTCCTCGCGACTGGTACACTGGATCTTAAGCAAGAGCCCATCGACACTGAGGAAGATGAGGCATTCGGCCATGATGGTGAGAGTCACCAGTACAGCGTTGGTAATATGAATGAAATTAAAAAAATTATAAATTCTATTTTAATTAATTAAACCCCAAGAGGTCACTGGTGTCCGCGCCATTGTCTTTCTATTGTGTCTGTAATTTACACGATTGAAAGGTTAAGGCATAATACATGAATTTGTAATCTCTCAGGTTGTGTCATATATTATGTATTAAGCAACCGGTACACCAGTAGCTTGGATGCGGCGATGTAATCGTCACTGATGTTTCCCACATTATTCACATTCAAATTCTATAGAAATACCATTTTTCATAAATTGTTGACTCATCGCGACTATACTTATCGAGATCACGAGGCGAGGGAAAGCTTGACTATCCTGTGGGCGACATATTACACGCGTTAGCACCACGTCCTCATTGAAATTAAGGCAGTAAGACTGATCTTACAAGCAATCTGACGCAGTAGGAGTGTATTTCACTTTTCTCATTATTTTTTATACTTTTTTGGTTGTTCTAACATTTTCCCACCTTTCGTCGCATTCAAATAGATAGGACTGTAGAACTAGTGTGATAGTTATACAATTTATGCTCTAAAAAATGATTTTATGTTTTCAGCATTTGCTGCAGATGATGATCCTGACTTCGAGCCTACAGAAGATCATGAATCAGAGCCTGAAACCAAGGAGATGGTATGTATCATACTTTAATGTACACCTTGTAATAGGACTCACCTTCAAAATATTGCTTAAATCCTGCTGCCCTTATAAGTCATGGAATAGATATCGAGCCAACAACCCACTTTAAAAAACGAAATTTTTTATGTAACAAATGTCAGGAGCACATCAACTTTCGTGCTTGGTTCAACGAATTAGCCAGCTCTTGAACGCCACGTCAAAAATCAAAAGCATGCCTTCGACGCCAAGCCACGAACAAATCCTTTACATTCTTCATAAAATCGTAATTTGTGGGCGTTCTGGGCTCATTTTGGTTTGTCATCTATACATGATTGAGGCAGTCAAAGATTTTAATGATTATGTTTGTAACCAGTTCATAGTTTGCCAAATCTCAGTGAACTAAGTATTAACAGAATCAATATTGCTAATAAAAACATACAATAAACACTGGATACAATTGGCTATTGGTTTGCAGTACAATTAATCACAAACCATACTTGTTTACAAACTAAGGGGTATGAGAAACAGAGTAACTTATTGACAGGCTCGTCTGCCGACCAGACGAGTGTTGTGGCAGATTTCTGTATATTAGGTAGATGCGACAACGTCGCACATACCAATACCACAGCCTAAAAACCTACAGTCGTCCGACGAAGCCGTCTAGACAGGGCAATATGCGGGGTGAGAGGAGCGAGACGCGGGAAAGCCGCTCCCGAACTGCGAACAAAACGATGTTCGTAGTTCGGGAGGTATTATTCAGGGCTAACGCGTGTAGACGTTGTCGGCATTTTTCCAGAGATCAAAGGCGTCGACCTACTGTATTAATATTTATACTGTGCCAATACCATGAGATCTGTTCAGGATTCTGGACCCAGCATTGAAATTTTCGTCAGTCTTTTTCTTAATTAGTACAATATTATTTTTGCACAAAACTGTAAAGAATATCATTCCTGTATAAATAACAATGTTTACTTAAATAGTAAATTAGTCATATCTTTCATTTAAAATCCCATTAGTTTCGCCAGAAATCACGATGTTATACAGTTTAAAGTAAAAGAACATCATGTAAAACTTGGACATAATGGGAAACCAATGAAATATCAACCCTGGGGTGGTCTAGGATGATTTAGAGTAGTCCCCCTCTCACCCTTTATAACTGTTTTTTGTAAGTCTAGTTCTATGTTTTAGCACCCGCCACCCCGCAAGCGCGGCAGGCCACGCAAGGTGCCTCAAGAACCGAAGGCCAAGCGCAAAACAGAAGATAGAGAAGATGTTCTTCTGAAGGAGACTATCTTGGCCTTCTCGGAGCCAATCCCGGAACATATCCTGAACCCCAAGCCTAAGAAGAAATATACATCCAAAAAGAAGTATAACTATGAAAAGACGTGAGTATTTTAGACATAAAACATAAATAACCTCCTCCTTTTTAGAAGCCTGTTAAAAATGGACTTTAGATAGTAAGGATGCGTGCTCCCTGAAATAGTTACCCCCTCAATTACCCCCTCAATAAAATCAAATTATTCAAACTGTTCTGAGAAACAGCACTTTTTGAATGTCAAATTATTTATGGTAGGGTTTGATAAAATAAAAATGATATTTACTTCTGTAAATAGGGTCATACAAACACTTCGTCATTTTTTAGCTAGGCGAGGTCGGTCGGTCCTTATTTTTTATGATTTCAATCAAACGGAAACTACTACCTTCCTACTATTACACATAACTTGGAAGTGGGGACGGACGGGCCTTAAAGAGGAGAGTCGTTAGGTATTGATCTTCAAAAAGTGCTGACCTTCATTTGAACAAATGAATTATGAATTCAAGGAAACTTTGCGTAAGTAATACACAAAGTTTAGCTTGGAAATGCGACGTTGTCGTCTTGTCATTGCATATCTTCGGTACCGTAAAACGGGGTGGATAGAAACTCAAGGGTGAATAGAAACAAAACTTTGAGGAGGATTTTTACGCTAATTTAATATCGTTTGATACTAACAAGGTGTCGAAACTATTTATCTCAATTATTTAAAAGCATTACAGTCCTCGTATGCAACAAACAACTTTCAATTTACGTGAATATCCTACTCAAAGTTTTGTTTCTATTCACCCTTGAGTTTCTATCCACCCCGTTTTACCCGGTATTCTAATAATAGTCCGATCAAATTAGACCAATAATAGAAGTGAAGTTACAAAAAATCGCTTCCAGGTTAAAATTGGTAGTACTGTTCAAAACATAATTATAAATCAAATATTAAAACTCCTCCTCATTGATCCGATACCTGGAAAAAATACTTGACATTGTGTCTAAATTGACCGTACTTTATGGCTCAATTTTCACCACCGCGGAATGGAATGAAAGTGGCTTTATTGCAATGAAGTTGTGAATGCATTATGAACTTTAATTCAATTTAAATATGAACCAAAAAAAGGATGCTCGCGTATTATCGAGATTTCCCCTTGTGAAATGGCACGCCTTTTCGTGTTATGAGACAAAATTGACGCTTCCATTACATATATTTAATTTCGCTGTGGTTTAAACTGAGCCTAAAGCTTAACAAGATGGTGTCAACCATCACCATTTCTAAGACTCGTGGATTATTCTTATTATCTTTCTAATTATTTCACAGGCACACGTGCGAGACGTGCGGCACTTCATTCACGTCCAATGCGTCGCTACAAGCTCATATTCGCCGTCATTTAGGAATCAAACCGTTTGTTTGCAGGTATGTACTATTGTTGTATTAAATTACGATTTTGTTTTATATGATAAACCGTATTTTATCCATAAATCGTCACAGACAGCCAAATCGTATTTGACTACATACATATTGTGGATTTTTGTTATTTTACATTATAAAGAGCTTGTGAGATACTCTTTAGAAGCCAGTTATATGTCTGCCTATCAATAAATCGACTTATTAAAGTATTTAAAGTATGTATTGGCTAATTTAATTAGATATTATTTTTAAACAGAAATAATCCATTCTCACTGTAAATTAATTTCTTTACAATTGAAAGACTTACTTTCTATAGCAACTCTGTCACAGTTTTTAAAGAAATATTATATTTGTTATATATATGTTATGTTATATATATCTCTATGGCATTCGGCTGTTGAGTACTTTTACGCAAATTACCGGCAGATAGCGTCGTGTGGTGGGTCGTCGAGTTCCCTGAAATAGGTTTGAGCTACACGATGACTGAAGCATGCATGCTGTCTGTCGGGATTTCGGGGCAGGTCAACTCAAAGCTGAATTGATCCTTTCTTCAAAAGGCTTTTCCAGACTTTGGCCTGCATCGTTAGACTCGCATAATAAATTAATACAATCTTATGTCTGGACTTTAAAAGACACTATGACCCCTGAGTTTCTTTCGGCATATCTTATCAGGGTCACATTGGAAATGTCATTTAGTTAAAATAAAAATGACATGTTAAGTATCTGGGAAGATCTACTTACAGAAATAAATATCATTTCATTTCACTTTAAAATAAAAATATTAAAGTGATTAAATCATTTAAATTTAATCATTCTATTTGTTGGTTCACTTTCATGTATTTTACGAGATATGGGTGCGGGTGGGGTACGGATTTAAAATACCACTATACGATAACAAAATAATATCATATTTATGCCTAAATTATGTATTACACCTGCGCCCATGTTTTATCGATCGTTTCAACACACGCTGTTTCATAAAATTCTACTCAAATTATAATAAGACGTCTAAACTATATACTTCCACATGTAAGAACGCACCCGCACCTGCTCTCGTTATTATGTATTTTTACAGAAAGTTATTCTTCAAATCATTTAACACGTATTAGGTATGTTCGTCAATTTTATTATTTAAAACCAAATAGGGTTATAGATAGCGTATGTACAAAGCAGATTGTTGAATTTCATAACTAGTCTGAGACTCGTAGGCAATATGCCATTGTATCTTGGTATCAAGTTGCTAAAGTAAGAAAATATAATACAATGCGATAGTATCTGCTCGCGATCCTGTATTTTTGGTTCGAACAGCCTACAATTTAGTCAATCTTTTGTTTACTCAAAGTAACAGATTGTTTGTATTGAGTACAAATCCGAAGTATAAGCTGAAAGTCAACTACGTATTTCCTAGGAGTATGCAAATTATAAAAGCCAACTATACCCCGCAGTTTCAAGCGCTCCTAAGGACTGATGTTAATAAGTTTATAATCCTCCACGAAGCTTAAACTTACAAATTAAAAATAAATCCCACTGGTATTTCTAAAGAGATCAGCTGGTTAAGAAGAACAGACACTATTGTTCTACTATGGATAAGACAAATGTGCCAGGACCAATAATAATTTTACCCACATAATTATATGCGGTGACGTGGCGTGTTATCAATGCGGTTCTACCTGTTATGCGCATATAAACTCCCATGTAGATACCTACACTTTATAATTATTTGAAACTAGTGGACGTCATGCGGTTTCACTCATTAGTTCATATTCCCGTGGGAATACAGGAATGAAAAGTCGCAGAAGAATGTTTCAAATCGGTCCAGTAGTTTTTATAATATTAGTATAAAAGTATAGACTAGCGACTCGCGACGGCTTCGCACTATTGCAAATATTATTTTTATCAACAGTTCCAGTCAAAACCAACAGACTTAGTGGATTTTCAAACCTTGTCCCGACAATTTGTAACGTCACAACAAAAAAAATAAATATATAGATCAATATCTGTTACGTATACAATGTGACTGACCCGCTGCATTTTGTACGCAGCGTTTGCGGGTACGCGTGCGTTCTGAACATGGAGTTGCGTCGTCACATGATGCGCCACACGGGCGTGCGGCCGTACAAGTGTCGCGTGTGCGACCGACGGTTCGGGGACTTCGGCAGTCGGCAGAAACATGAGAGGCGAGTGAGAGAGAGACGGAACGATTCTATTATTATTCTTGCTCACGACGCCTGAGTTTAGTTTGTGTTGGAGAAGTGTGGGCGGGGCTGTTAGAGAGTTTTTGGAGGAGGTGTAGGGTTCTCTATTCATACCGGCCCAAATTTTACCCTTATTACCTTCATTTCGCTTCTAACCGGTTTTGAGTGCAAAACGTTAGTGGTTATCGTTTATTTTCTAGTCTGGTTTGTGATAAAAGGATCGCCTAAGTCAGGTTATTCAACAAAAAAGTTTTCCAAAGATGTTAAAAACCTTACTTTACCTGGCTAAATAAGAAGTAGGTACATGCAGACCACCACATAACCGCACTAACAGTCCCGAACACACATTCCCCACAAAACCTTAACAAAAAACTGTAACAGCGTGTGCAGTTCTACGAACAAGACGTCCGTCAAATACATAAAGGTGAACAAAAACGGTAGAAAAAGTAATTTTCTATCTTAAATCAACGGTATAAGTACTATTGTTCAATAACAACCTGATAGCGTCTGCGGTTTCGCCTGCGTGATGCGGGAGGCGTTGAAACGTCACATGCAACGTCATACCGGAGAGCGGCCATACAAGTGCCGCATCTGTGACCGACGATTTGGAGACTACGGGACGCGGCAGAAGCATGAGAGGTATGCGATTATGGACTTTAATTACTTAGGCTTAAGGACAAGGTGCAGAGAAGTCAATGGTATACCTACAAGAGAAAATTTCACACTTCTTCGGCGAAGGTAGTACATTCAGTGAGATTTTTACTATTTAAACTTTTACACATGTGCATTTATTGTAAAATTACTAGCGTTTCTGGTATAAACGGACCAAGTCATTTGTAATGATCAATCATGTTTCAAACCAACTTACAACTAAAAGTTTATTTTTAAATATATATACAGGGTGTAACGGAAAGGGTATATACATACAAACAGGGTGAATAGAGTATTTAATAACGAGTCTTTCCTCAAAATTTCAGCTCCCAACTAATAACTTTGAAACTTCACGATATTATTTAATATCGACACTTTATTTAATGCAAAATCATAACAAACGTGTCACCGCACTATGAGGGTCATAATCCTGTCCGGCTAGGTTCCAGTATATCTATCTCGGGTTCTGCGCGCCTAGTACAGACCTATCGGGCTCTGCCTAACCGACGAAGGCGCGACGGCGCGGGCGGGCTCAACTTTACAATTATGTATGTATATGTATAAAAACGTTGCCATGTCGTTTCTTATCACCAAGAGAATCCGTGCCCTTCGTATGTATATACCCTTTCCGTTACACCCTGTATATATGAACAACTTAAGTACCAATTTTACTTTTTCAATTTATAATATTATGTACTTTCTAGGTTTATTTTAGACATTTACTCAGGAAACCTGGACTTATTTTATAATTGTCAATCTGCCTCGAGCAATCGTAGTGATCAATGCTCGTGCCTTTTTTGTATGAGAAAAGGCCTTTGCACTGTAGTGGAAAAGTAACAGCTGACTGGTCAAAGTCAAATCATTTATGTCAATTAGGCCATTTAAAAGGCACGAATGTCAAACTTACAAGTTTAGTTCAGATAGAAAGCTACGCCAAAATGACAAATTTTCCCAATTGAACATGAACCTTATTTTATTTGTAATAAAGTTGATAAATATAATAAAATTTGACCCATTGGGGTAGCTTGATGTTCTGAGCTCTGTATAATAAATTGATTCTAGTTTTAATTACTTGAATTGATTTTAGTATTTAAACAACTTGGGGTTGCCTTTTTAAAGATTTCAATAAAGCAGCAAATATTTAATCTAAAAAAAAATGTTATGGGACCTTTGATTAATCGTCCTCCTTGCTATCTGTACAGGTTACATATGGGTGTCCGCCCGTACCAGTGTTCGTTGTGCGGCAAGTCGTTCACATACTCCTATGTACTGGCCAACCATATGCTGACTCACACCGGGGAGAAGAAGTATGCGTAAGTATGCAATTTGCCTGAACAAGATCAATGCCTTGACGGTTGCCGAACTTTTATGAACTACTGAGAATAAAAAGTCTTACTAGTTCTATGGAACAACTGAACAAGTGAGACTAGGATTGATTTGTTCCAGTATCAAAGTCCAGTCTGGGGAGTTTGTTCCGCCACTTCTACTTCCCAGCAAAAACACTAGGAAGTGGCGAAGGGTGGGCCGTTTTTGGGGGACTGTCTTTATGTATTTTTTGACGTTCAAAAAGTGCTGATTCTCAGCCTAGTTTGAATAAAGACTTTTGATTTTGATTTTGATTTCATGGAATTACTAAGAAAAACATATATTATTAGTTTCATAGGTCTAATTTGCTGGTGGAATCCACATTTTTGCTATGAGAAATATTTCTTGACGGCTTGTGACGCCGAGACTTAAGCCCATGGGCAGCATAAAAACTCTGACACCTACCGGTCCATTTAGTAAGTCACCCTTTTTTTTTTTTGGGGGGTGGAAAATCCTCATGGATGTCCCCCGCCCGGGGAGGCGGAGGGGTCTGTCAGACTTACTGACTAAAAACCACCCCGTGTTCCTTCTCACAAATGCGCCGGGGGTCACGGGAACAAGATACTTCCGCGACCCCCGACTGGTGCCTGCTCGCCAAGTCAGCGAGGGGAGTGAGGTGTTAGACTCCCCTCGCGACGTCTAAGAGGGCGCGCGTGAACACGACGCGCCGCCACCTCGGGTCCATGTACGTGGGGGCGGCGGAAATCCTCGCGTCCGTCGCCCTGTAGCCCTAGCACGAATATTTGTAGGTTTCGTATCGTAAACGTATCGAGTTGTCTATACGATAACGGAATAAACTAAAGTCGGAAGCACGAAGCCCTTTCGTAATAGTATCGAGACCTCGATACGTTTACGTTAGTGACGTCATACTAATGTAAGTAAGGATGTACAAAATTGAACGAACTATCTTAAAATTGAGTGAACGTTTTGTTCTAAAACTCTATGCGTATTTAATTCTTAGTGATTTCAGAGCCTTCAAACCTTTAAAACTGTTCAAATTTTGATGCAATGAGAAGAAACTGCAGTAAAAGTTAATATTGAGTTTAGATAAATGGTATAATTATTGAATGTATTAATAATACTTCGTGTTTAGTGACACTGTGACGACGCGTAACGTAAACACTTGACATTCTTTGACGCGAAGCTCATTCAAGGTCAATTTTGTTTTGAAGTGAACTTGTGCCTATTTCTTTACATCTAAAAGTTATAAAACTTAACTCTCGCAGCAATAAAACGTTTCCAAAATGCGAACCAGCCACCCGCTTATACACCATTATGGTAGAATTTATGGAAAGGTAGGTTAAAGATTTTATTGTAAACATTTCTGTTGATTGTCAGTGTTAGGGATTCTTAATTTGTTAAGGATAAAACACTACAGTTTATTTGATTACTCGAGTCCTTCAAAAATAGCAGGCTATAAGGTTGTTAATTTGGAAACCAAATTGGATTAAATTGAAATAAACTTTGATGAGACATGTGATTAGGTATTATTTGATAATATTAGGTATTATGTAGGTCTACAAATTGGAAGGCAACAATATTTATAATGTAGCTTTTGGAATACACACACAGTCCTTTAATTAAATGTTAAAACTATGATAGGCACAGACACTTGTCCAAATATGTAGATAAAAATGCTTCGTAAGGAAGCATTTAGACGAAATCACCTTGTTTCTCTTCGTACATTTCTACTCTCAACAATCAATCGCGCCGAAAGATAATAGTACAATTTACAATGTGGAGGGGTGCTTCTTGTTAATATGCCTTTTCTAACAAAACTTATTAACACAATCACTTAAATTATTATTTTATGCTTCCAATGAACTCTGTCGAATGTTTTCTCACTGCCAAATTTACAGTGAATAAACTTTCGTGAAACTCGCAAACCAGCCTTCGACAATTACGATACTATACGTCATATTTTGCATTCGTGCTAGCTATCTTCATACAAACGGCTCAAGTTTACGTTACGAATTCGATACGAAACTTACTTGAGTATGTTCGTGCTCACAAAATTAGTTCAAATTACGCACACCAGAGGCGCTGTTCATGTTTCCATATAAAATGCTCACGTTAACGATACGAATACTTTTTCGCAAGTTATTCGTGCTAGGGCTACTGGACCCTAGTAAGTCACCGTGTGTCAAGTTAGAAGTGAACTGTAAATACCAAACATTAGTATGGAATGACAGTTCAATTTGCCTTCAGTTCACCTACATGTTCATGGGGTGATTGTTACAGAATTCAGTGCTGGTTAGTCACTACACACAAGACAAGAAAGAAGAAGACTTGGTTCTATAATAGTAAAGTCTTATAGGTTAAGCATGAAAATGGTTAAAAAAGAAACCTTATGGTGTGACTGTAACTTCATGGGTTTGCTACACCAGCTTATATCAGGAAGTAAATCATCTTAGTTATGCGGTCGCAAACAATGCAATTTCAACATGAGAAATGGCTTTACTGCTAAGGTTTTTGGGTTCCACTCTTTGCCAGTTTCTATTTATTTGTTTATCAGACAACATATAAATTCGTTGTGTTAGTAACAATATACTACCCTATGTTAATACTTAATAACTGAAACAGATCGGGTACGACTCGTTAGCACCCACACTAGTGGGATATCTGCCCGAGCGGCTTTTGATTGCATGATACTGTTTGAAGTGTCACGCCGCCTAAGGCAATGCAGATGTTTGACGCCACAACACATTAAAACAGTCACTGCGTTCGTTAGCGTCGGTAAACATGGCTGATGCACTGCAAAAGCGTGGCAGTCGCAACAATATCCTGAACGCATTTTTATATTGGATGTGCAGAGGATTGTGTGCCTTTTGGGTATATGTAAACCGCAGAGCTCCCGAGTACTGCAACACTAAGGTGTTGCAGTACTCGGGAGCCCTATTATAAAAGAAAGGACTATTTTGATTATTGCTAAATTTAGTTAAGTCTCATTTCGATAAGGTTAAGATAATATGAAGACGGCGTCAAAATAATAATCTCCATTTAAAAATGTCTAAGTATCGTAATTGCATAACAATTCAGACAATTTTTTCTTCCTTAGTTGCACTCCCTGCAATAAGAAATTCACCAAAGCCCACCACTTGAAGTATCACAACAAGGTGCATCACAAGGAGTTGTACATCAAACAGCAGCTGGAGCTGGAGGCCAAGAAGATGCGCCAACAGATCAACGTGAGCGGACTGTCCGGCGTCATCTCCGGACAGATCGTGGACGGCACGCTGCAGCTCATCCACGCTGCATCTGAAGGTGAGACTATGATATACGGTAAGACGATAGCAATTATATTTGCATCTAGTTATGGTAATTTGAAAAATCCTGGTGATGAGGTGTCTATTTAACCTTTTAAGCGCTTGGCTTAATATTACCGTGCCCCTAGCGCCGGGCCAAAATTGCTACAAATCAATAAAATAATACCTACAGTAAATAAGGAGAAACAGTCGTTGTATCGATATTTTAGTTTTTGTTACAAAAATAATATCTCAATTCATTAATAAACCATTATTGAATTGAGATATTATTTTTGTAACAAAAACTAAAAAATTTGTACCACACAGTCAGTATTTTGAAAAAAAAACGAAAAAGTCATACATGTTCTCTGTCGCAGAAATACGACACGCGCGGTAGGGGCACGAGAATATGTGTCATATTTATGCGACTCAAGCGGTTAAAGGGTTAATAACAACTGCAATAAACCCATATCAGTTTGTTCTGTGTTAATTATGAGGAAATGATATGGAAATCTCTCAGTATCTGAAATTTCTCGGTAGCAGCCTGGAGTTAGATGGCAATATGCTCGCCCCCTAAGACGTAGGACTTAAATATAACTATCAATATGTGGCTGCCCTACAGGTACACCGCTGCCTAATCTTTCGGGGATAACAGGCATTGCGTTTTGTTATGATATAAGATAAATTATTGTTTTAAACCACTCTAGACTGAAACAGGCAGAAAAATAGGTAATTGTACTATTTACAATAGACTGGCAGACCCGGCCACGCATTGCTGTGGTGCAGTAAATTCTACTGCCATCAGACGAATCTGTTAGAAACTGAAACTCATTATAGAATAACATTTAACCTTTTGAACGCCATTGTCACATATATGTGACAAACGAAATCTCACCCTGAACGCCAACGTCACAAATATATGACAAAATACACGTCGCACCATATTATGAAATAAACAATTTAATCATTACTTATGTGTTTTCATTTTTATGAAGGTCATTTGACAAAAAAAGTGGCCTGGCGTCAGGGGTACGGCGATACGTTTATACTGTGGCGTTCAAAAGGTTAATTTGCAATAAAATAGTATTAAGTTCAATAACCGAGATGAAAACTATCCTTTTTTTATGTTCAAATGTCATAATATTTGGTTTACCTCATGGCCGCTACATCAAAAAAGCAAAAATGTACGCTCGGCACCAAGCTGTGAATAATTCCTTTAAACTCGTCATGCATTCGTGTCGCGTGGCGTACTGGACATATTTTTATAGTTTGTTGCCTTTATTGACTGTGGCAGTAAATAGTATCGGAGTTTATCCTGGACAAACAATTCTCAATTCTCAATTCTCAATTCTTTATTGCGTACCATAATGTTTACATAGATGTTAGGGTTATTTTATTTTAGTCACAATTATGGACCCTGTCGGGCACAGCATACATTAAAACTAGGAGAGAGGAGGAAGGATACAGAGTGTTTGTTACAATATTTAATTACAATTATTTAAAAATACCCACCGAAATTATTTCTATTTAATTTATTACGCAATTATTTATTATGTCATTAATATTTTAAGTATTTATTAATATAATTTGATATGTAATTAATTACAATTTATCATTTAAGTATTCGTTTATACTATAGTAGCATTTACTTATAAGGAAAAATTTCAATTTATTGATAAAAATATTATATTTATTTGAACATTTTATTATTTCGGGTAACTTATTATAGATTTTTATGGACATGACGTAGGCACTATTCGAGTGCATCTTTAATCTCGATGTTGGTAAGTTCAATCTATTTTTGTGTCTTAAAGTTATTTTATTTTGTATGTCCTCTCTTTTTGTAAAGAATTCTGGGTACTTACGCACAAACTTACATACTTCGAATATATAGAGGCAAGGTAGGGGTAAAATTTTTAGTTCCAGAAAATGAGGTTTACAGCTATCGCTGGCTTCAATGTTTACCAAGATTCGAATTAATTTTTTTTGTAGGGTAAATAAGGTGGGCGCATCAGTGCTATTTCCCCACAGGATTACACCGTATTTCAGCCATGCGTAGGCGTACGCGTAATACGTCACTAGTGCAGTTTTAAGGTCGGTGGTTTTTTTGATCTCGCGGAGGGCGTATGAACATCGTGTAGCAAGATTTTTATACATATAAATGTTACGATATTTTATTGTGTTGCTAGATGGAGGTGAGGAGACGCACATGCAAGTAATAGAAGAAGCTGATGATGGCGGCGATGACTCCGAGAAGGAGACCGACCGGGCTGTTGCTGGCATGCAAGGGGTAACCCTATAATTTTACATTTTAATAATAATGGGCTATTTTAGTTTTTAGTCTCTCAACTAGATGACAAGAAAATATTCGACACATATTCTTTCTTTTTACACGTAAGTAATCAAAAAATAACGGCGATATATCGAGTCAAAATGTGGCATGACATCACTAGCCAGTACAGTTTATACTAGATAATGACGTAACAAGCCCCCTCTCCTCAACTTTAATGCGCTTAATCTAAGCATTTTTCAAGCAAGATTTCCTTCAAATTGAAAATTAAAAACTATGTGTTGAATATTTTCTTGTAATCTAGATGAGATACTAAAAACTAAAATTTTGTCAAATAGCCCATTGGTGTAGTTTATATATAATATGTTTATGTATTTAGAAATATATAAGTATGTTTTTATCACATCTATTCAAAAAGAGCTAGTTTATTCCTCGTAAACAGGGACCAAAATAGCTCATTAATCTCTAGGGACCAAAATTGATTTGAATTTGGAATGTGGATATTGTTAGTAAATGTTTCAATCAGCAAAGAGGTGAATCACAAACCATGCGGGAACAATGTATTGAATATGTGACTGGCTGACAAACTGCGAGCGCGCCAAATCTAAAAAAAGTTGATGAAAAATAAACAACGCGATACGTTACGATACACTTTCATAATTGTTCAAATATAAACATCAGCCTCTAATTATTTATATTTTATGTCATAAGGTTCTGAATTGTACGTAAATAAATTCTTGTTCATAAGTTGCACTTACTTATTTTCTCAAAGAGGGTGATAAAAAGTAGAGTGCCTTGCAGCTGCGCTCAGGATTAAAAAAAAAAACACTCTCGCCTTTAAAATAGTTGTTTGCTCCCTAGATGAACAATCTACTATTATCAGTTATCTAGTACTCATAGCACAAGTTCTGCTTAGTTTGGGACTAGGTGACGTTGTGTGATGAGTTGTGGAATATTTATTTTATTTTGACGTAAGTGTGAAATAACGTAAATGGGTAATTTTCACAAAAAGTGTACATTCGGGTTTTGGGGGTGTCCTACAACTTTTAACGAATATTTAACGAATATTTTCCACATTTAAGAAAAACAACACTAAAAATATGGATCTTAGGTTAGTTTTTAACAATATTATACGTTGTTGCTTCATAAAAACACAGTCATATTACCGTAATTTTCAAAAATACTAGTAGAAGGTACCTATTTTAGCGCTGTCCCTCTACCAATTACAGTAAAATAACATAACTTTTATAAGTTTTGTTGACTTATTTATACTATGATTGATTTTTCGGAAAGTATAGTTGTTTACGATTTTTTTCATAATTGCAGAAACAGTGTAACATTACACAAAATATTTAAATAATTGTTTTTATGTGAGGACATAAATTAGCTAAGATGGAAAATTCCCTTCCGAAACCCTATTTTTTACGAAAGATTGCAATTAAAACTACCACTTATGCATATTTTGTGTCGGTTGGCAACATTTGTAAGGCTGTCATTGGCTGTACCACAACGATTCGTCCATTTTGACGGCGACCAGCGGACGATGAAACACGCACTTTAGTAACTGTCCGTTTTTGATATTCCACAACCGCAACCAATTTCAAAGTAAGTACTACAATTTTATTTCTAGCAAATTATTTTGAAATCTTTATAAACTTTCAGTGAACCCAATTTAATACCATGCTTGTTGGTGTGATGTGTTAGTTAAAAATAAATTAAACAAAAACGTTTAACGGTAGACTTCCGATACTTCCGTTCCGTTACCAAAACGCAGGTAACGTAGAATTGGAACCTAAAAAGTTTCGGAATGGAATTCTTAGGGAGATGGTACTCATTATATTCATGTCACTTTGTGAATGTGAATAAGAATTCTAATGTTCAGAAATTATTAATTATAAATGTTCATATGCTCAAACGACACAAGTTCGAATAAAATGTATGCATTTTAATAATATTGACATGAGTACCTACCCAATATTTATTTTTCAGGTACGTAACAAAAATGGTTGTTCTTGCGAACATTGATAAATTCCTAACTAAAAATGATTTTATATTATTGCAAGATTCAGTATGGCCGTGGTTAATCACTCATTTCCGAATCGCAGAAAAATGTTTCGGTTGTGGATTTCCTACCACTTTGATCCATAAACCATACCACTTTATTATACACGATAACATTCAAGTGAAGAATTTAATAAGTGTTGACTTTTTTTGGTGCCAGAAATGTACATTTTATGCAATATATGATCATTATTGTGAAGATGAATGCGATTATTGTGTATAATTCTTGAAAAACGTACTGTTAAGAGTACGGTATGATAATATTCCAATAACGTACCTGTCATTTTGTTAGGATGTAGGCTCATTATTCAGAAATTCACGTCGTATTTGTATAGTGAATCATATTCAAATATATATAATTTTTTTCTTTAAAGATGCCACTTACGCCAGCCGAAAAAATGAGAAGATACCGAGAAAAATTAAAAAAAGACCCTGAGAGGTATGAAGAGTATAAAAAGAAAGATTTAAATAGAATTAAATTAAAGAATAAAAAAATAACAGAGTTATCAGAAAATGAGAAGGTAAACCAGAGGCAAAAATGGAGAGAACAGAAAAAAAGACAGAAAGCGAAAAAGACTCACCGTAAAAATAACAAAACTAAGAATAATTAACCTACATCCTCGGAAACACCTACTAATGTATGTATGAACAAAAAGCATTGAACAACTATTAGGAGGTTGCGGCGTATGTACGAAACTGCTATCAATAATAATAATGAGTTGCGTAAAACTATTCAAAAAACAAGAAAACAAATATATCGATTAAAGGTTGCAAATAGAAAAGCGATCGACAATGAATGATAAAATAATAAAAATGAAAGCAAGAGAGGAAGTTATGGAAAGTTCTCTACGCTCAGCATATAATAAAACAAAAAGCCAAGCAGATAAACGTATACTAAAGAGTGTTGCTAATACCGTTGTAGTGAAGAAGAACAAATGTAAGTCATACGTTGCAAAATTCTTAGAATTACGTGGCCGTATAAGAGTTCTACAACCTGCTCAAAAATTGCGAAGAGGTAAGATTTCTGAAGAGTTAAAATTATTTTTTATACGTGATGATATAAGTCGTAGCACAAGTGGAAAGAAAGAATGTAAAAACAGTTAATAAAGAGAAGCATCAAATTCGATATCTAACTGATAAACTTTTCAATTTGTTCAAAATTTATAAAAATGAGGGTGGACGATTTAGTTTTGCAACTTTTTTTAGACATAAACCAGCATATGTACTATCACCTAACATACACAACCGAAATACTTGTTTATGCGTAAAACAAAGCAATATGGAAATGATGTTTTTGAGTTTACTAAGAAACGGTGCGTTTCCTGAAAATATTAAATCCCTTTCTGACGTAATTTCTACATTGTCTTGCGATCAAAGTTCCTACATTTGTATGTATGGTAGATGTACAATTTGTGAATACTTTAAATTAGGACATTCAGATTTAATAGGAGAAGCTCTACTTAAAACCGTTGATTGGGAACAATAAGAACGTGTTGATCATTGCTATGAGAAGATGGAAAAAGGAGTTATAAAAAAATATATAACGAAAAAGACTATAAAAAATCAGAAACATGCAAAACTAGCAGAATCAAAACAAATTTTTGAAAAAAATATTCCTTTGTATAAAATTCATGTTTATAATTTCAAACATCAACAAACTAAATATAGAGAGAAAATACAAACATTAGGTCTACATGAGGCATTGATTCTTTGCGATTTTAGCGAAAATTATGAATGCAAGTTGCATCAAGAAGTGCAAGCCACTCATTTTGGAGCGTCGAAAAATCAAATCACGTTACATTGTGGTATAATTTACTGGGCTTCTGGATCGCAATCGTTTTGTTCAGTTTCGGACAATAAGTGTCACGAACCACACGCTATTTGGGGTCACCTCTTACCCGTTATTCAATTATTAAAGTCAAAATGTCCCGATATTAAACGCATTCATTTTTTTTCCGACGGACCCAGCTCGCAATACAGACAATAAAAAAACTTTTTTCTTTTGAACTTTTATACTACAAAATTAGGCCTTGATATGTGTACCTGGAATTTTTCGGAAAGCGGGCACGGAAAGGGCGTAGCGGACGGAATAGGCGGGTCTGAACTCTAGATAAACAAGTTGCTTACAGCCGGGATATCACAAACGGCAAAGAAGCTTTCGAAATGCTTAAGTCGATATCAAAATCCATACAGTTCTTTTTCATTGAAGAGTCAGATATACAAATGGTTCAAGAACACGTTCCCATTGGTCTCAAACCAGTACCGGGAACGATGCAAATACATCAAGTGCTATGTTTTGCAAATTCCACTTACTTATTGAACAGACTGTTAAGCTCCTTTTGCCAAATCGAAACAGAGTCTGAAACCTGCAATTGTTATGAATTGAAAAAACACTTAATTCAAAATAGCCCAGTAAACATAGGACCTTCCAACACAATTTTACCATCAACCAGCAAGATTGCTAGCACACTGACTGATCCTTTATTAATTAATCTTGATCCGGTACAAAATTTTGATGATGAAAATTTAGATTTAGATAATTATTTAATAGCTGAGGCAATGCCACAAAACCTACCAATTCTGTATTTAGATAACTCCAGTCCAGACATAATTGAAAATTACACTTGGAATGAATCTATCGTTCCTGATGAAGACGGGGACGAAGAGTCTAATTCGCAACCTACACATAGCAAGAAACAAAAATTAGAAAAGATACATGTTCCTGTAACAACAATACCTTTAAATGAAACACAAATTATTAACAAAATAAATATGCATGACAGTCAAAGTAATTCGAAGAGAGCATGCCATAGTAACATATACAATACAGGTATTTCTTCACATAGTTATTTTAAGAGACCGGCTTCTTCTACTATGTCTACAAAAATTGTTGCAAAAAAAAATCGTTCTGATACTAAAGAAAACAGTCCTCAAAATAAAAACCCTTCTATTAAGACAGTAATATCTCGAAGTTTGGAGTGTTACGCATGTAAAAAAAATACTAAATTCCCGTCGGTAGATGTTACAAAATGTATATCGTGTATAAAATGGTTTTGTATCAATTGCAGTGAAGGTAATAATAATATTGATTTTATATGTCGTAAATGTTTTGGTGAAGAATATATTTTGTAATAATTTGATCTCATTTTGTTGACTATGCGCAATTATAGCTTTAGAATAGGTAACAATAATGTTGTTTTTATACGTTGATTTATTTATAAGTGTAGTTAAAAAAAAAACAAAAACCTCTTAGGAGCTTTTACGACTTCGCCATTTCATGCAAAATTTCAAGTCTTTTTTATTCGACATTAATAAACCGATTTTAATATAACTTCATACGTATAAGCAAAATACATAGGTCTAAAATTTATCAGAGAACATTTTCGAAAAATAGTGTTAGAGTTAAATTACATCGATATTAAATTTTCAAACACTGATTTCCAATGTTCTTTTTTTTAATCTATTTTGAAAATGTTCTCTGATAGCTTTTTAGAACTATGTATCCTGCTTATGTTTCATCAAATTTCATTAAAATCAATTCATTCGTTTCGAAAAAAAGGACTTATTTGTTTGTAAGAAATGTAAGTCGTAAATGTCAAATATGTTTTGGTGAAGAACATAATAAATTGGTAATAATTTGATCTCATTTTCTTGACAATGTGCAATTATAGTTTTAGAATAGGTAATATTATAATGTTGTTTTCATTCATATGTGTTGATTTAAATATAGATGTAATAATAATAACGACTTACAGCATTTCATACAAAATATAAAGTCCTTTTTTTCGGATCGAAAGAACTGATATTAGGGAAATTTCGTACGCATAATGAACGGGATACATAGGTCTAAAAACTTATCAGAGAATATTTTCGAAACAGTGTGTTACAGCTAAATTAGACCGATTTTAAATTTTCCATACAAACAGAAATTCTCAAATATTTCTCTGATAACTTGTTAGACCTATGTAGCCTGCTTATGCGTATGAAGTTTCATTAAAATCGGTTCCGTCATTTCGATAAAAAAGAACTTCAAAGTTTGTATAAAATGTCGTAAGGCGTAAACGCTCCTAAGTCAATGTTTTTGTTTACCTAAGGTGCAGTGAAGTAATAGTAATATTGTTTTTTTATTATGTCGAAAATGTTTTTATAGGTATTTTAATAATTTAATTACATTTTCTTGACAATGTGCAATTATAGCTTTGGAGTAGGTAATAATAATGTTTTCATATTTCATGATAATGTTGAATTACGTAGGTTTCAGTAGCAAAAATTGTTCATATTGTATACAATTTGCAATATTTTGAATATGCAATATTTTCAAGTCTTCTTGTTAATGTACAATAATCTTAATAATTAAATTCCGTTACTGGAACAGTCAATTCCGTGACTGTCCTATTTTATATTTAGATTTAAATATATTTTTTTAGAGCGAAATCCCATCAGAGTGTCATCAAATTTTGATCATTTAGAGGGTAATAATTTGATGAATATAAATTAAAAAAGAGTTCCTATATTGTTTCCTAATTGAGTAAATTACCAAAAAGATTTAAACTAATTTCGTCCAAAGGGTAACGTAATGGAAAATAAATTGATAAAAATGTATGTTTTTTATTAGTGATTTTATTTTTGCATTATTTTATATTGAAGTACAAACCATTACTAATAAATAATACCCGTTGATTAAATCCAAGCGTGTTTTATTTTATTTCTATAACCGAAAGCCTATAGTTGCGGAATGGATGAATTTTTGCTTCCCAAGGGCATTCAAATACCAATATTTAATTAAATACTACAGAATAAGATGTTCTATTATTATTTTCAAATATTACCTACAAAGAATACCATTTGTGAATGTAATGAAAAAAAAAACGAACTAAACAAAAAAATAATTTTTGACATATTTAAAACAAAGTACACTTTTTGTGAAAATGGCCCACTTGAACATTCGCGTTTATAATATTAGCAGGATAGAATACGTGAACCTTATTCTATTTGTAAAAAAGAAAATTTAAAAATTTGGGGCAGTTTGTTGTGCTGGCGTCTGTACAGACCTCATGTCGAAATATATACATTTTATTTATTAGATTAGAAAAGTCGAATAGCTTTTAATCACGTTAATATTTTGTTACAGGTTGTATTAGATGCCGACTTTTGCATAGACGACGTGAAAGCAGAGTGAGCTGGTGTATAACTAAGCCTCTAAAATGCCCTGTAGAAAAGGTCCCATTAATGAAAATCATAATATTGTTAACTTATAATTTTATCATTACGTACAGGAAAATGTATAAGATAGAAAGCAAGCACTAATGAACTCTTGAGGGACATAATATTAAGAATGTTTATTAAAATAATTTATAGACTGGTTTTAAAATAATATTTAATTCAATATGTAGTATTTATATTCTGCACATGTATTAAAAAAAAAAATGTCTACCTAGACCATTCGAGCGGCATGTTGACAACGGCAGAGGTAAAGCCCCGTATTCATGGTATACATTTGTTTAGCAACAAAGTTGAATCAACGTGTTGCGGAGTTGCTAGCAACACTGTGTGTTGCAGAGTTGTTAACAGCTCTCGCTCGATGTGTTGCGGTGTTTACGCTCATCGAGCATGGACACCGCAACACGATAATTCAACTTTGTTGCTAAACAAATGTTTACCATGAATACGGGGCTTAACTGTAGCCGTCAACACGCGTCAGCGGCGGCCGTTGACATAATTCCAACTTCAAAAATCAGCGACAGCCGTCGTCAGCTCTGTCAGTATAGGAGTCAGTTGGGCTGGCGCCGAGTCGTGTCGACGGCACCCCTTACCTCTGCCGTTGGCAACATGCCGCTCGTGTGTAAGCTCTTTGAGTAAAATTTCGAGGTTTCTAACTTTATTTTTGAATGGGTCCGTCATCTTAGATTACAAGAAAATATTCGACACGTATTTTTTTCTTTTTCAAATTGATAGAAAACTGCTTAGATTAAGCGCATTAAAGTTGAGGAGAGGGGGCTTGTTACGTCATTACCTAGTATAAACTGTACTGGTTAGTGACGTCATGCGACATTTTGACTCGATCTGAAAAAATATGTGTCGAATATTTTCTTGTAATCTAGATGAGAGACTAAAAACTAGAATTTTGTCAAATAGCCCATTGGTCAAAAAAGAGTAGATCATTCAATAGAGAAATAAGTTGATGTGATTTCTAGCAGGAAATAAAATAAAAGAAAGATTTTCGACTATTAAATTCGATTTAGATAATTGTGATGAAATTAAGTAAATGTACTGCAATCTTACTGCTTCGCTGGTCTAGTGGTCGGAAGCGACACTGCTAAGCTTGAGGTTCTGACTTCGTTTCCCGGGTCGGGCAGTGGTATTGGGATTTCCCATCACGAATTTCTCATGACAATGCAATCGCCGACTGTTACATAGAACTTAAAAAAATATTCGATATGTAGTTCACATACAATTGGAAATACAGGAGTGATGATTTGTATGTATTACAATCTTGTGGCTTTCTATACAATAGTGTGATCTTAAAAGTAAATTGTACACAATTATTAAAACCCACAATACATAAAATAAAGCAATGGTCTTAATCTAAAGCGATTAATAAGATAATGCGATAATATTGGTTAAAATTTGTTTTATTGTATTTTAGATTTTAGTTAAGTAATTCTTAGGCGATTAACACACTGCCCCCGCATGATGCAGCGTAACGCGTAGATGCGTGTTCTTCCGTAGTTGCTTGTAAGTATCTCCGTTTGTATGGAAAACACGCACAGTCCAACACACAGAAAATGCATCCACGCGCGTTCAATTCAGTTCAGAGACACGCAACATGCAGCGTGATGCGGGGCAGTGTGATAATCGCCTTACCTTGCAAATAAAGTTTAAAATTTACTGATTGAGGTCAAACAACTGCTTAAACATTTACCACGTTAACGTAAAAAACAATAGCTCATTAATTGCCTAGCCTTTGTAAACTATAAACTCATAATAAATGTACTCATCCCAAACTACGCATTAAGTACACACGGCTACACATCGAGCCATTTCCAGTATAAGCCGATCTCGAATTGTATAGGATTTCCATACAAAGCGAGGTCAGCGTAAACTGGAAATGTGTAGCGTAATATGTAGCCGTGTCTTAATAAAAAAAGAATTCTTTATTAAATGCTTAGGAAAAAAACGTAAATAGTTAATTTTAGTAATCGACGCAGTTTATTTCCTTTCGTTGACATTTTATTTACTATTTTTTATTAGAAACTGGCCTTTTTAATATTTTCGTTAATAGTAAGAATTTCTCGCACATCGTAGAATATACATCATGGCTTCTTTGACAATTGAGTGGAACGAATAATTGTTTGATTACGAAAATCTTACTTAGTTTTCAATCATCCAGGGCTATGCATTAGCATAGACGAAAGAAAACGATCTAATTATCAAGCGACATAGTGTCCTTGGCTTAAGAGCGAGACTCCACCAAAGCGCAGACGAGAGATGTCTCGTAATTGACCAATAGGATATTGTATTGTGCTGAAGCTATGGGCTGAGGTGTCAAAATAATGCAAGCTGATTACTTGTACGACGCATCTCTTCACCTCCCCACTTTGGTGGAAACCGGGCCTTAATGTCAGACCTGCTTACTCCATCAGATCAAATATTGCAGGATACAAAAAACTTATCGCGAAAAATTTTGTATGAATGTTTGTTTCGATTAATTCCTTATTAAAATTAATAGAAGTAGCATTCAGAAAACATGCATTCATGGCAAGTAAATCTATTTTGGGTCTGAGATTTTGCACTTTGCCAGCAATAAAATGATGGAAGAATGTAAGCGTAAATGTGGGCGTATAATACAGCAGCAAAAAGCAATCCACTCTACAAAGGCTTTACCTCCCTAGAACCTAAATTTTCCGCTGTAATTGACATATAGCTTTTACATACTATAGTTTTTTTTAATATAAGTAAATATTATTAGTTGTAACTTTGTATTAGTCGGCTCCAGAAGCTATTAAATGTGACATGCTTATGCCATGCCTTTGCAATTTAATAAAATTGTTATAAATGTTTAAAACATAATATTATGTTAATGTAAACCATTTGAAGCGGATGTTATTTAGAATATGAATAAAGATCATGGAACATGAATACACTTTTGTTATTTTATTTTGCTCTAGATGCCATCATTATTGTATGGTCTATTGAATTCTTAAACTACAATTCAGAGAGATAGAAATAAAAATATTGGCAGTTATAGAGACTGCTGATAACAGACGCTAATCTGCATGGTTCTCGTGTCACTCACTCTGGCAGGGCTCACACACATAAACAAACAAACTGCGACTTATTGGCGACTAAACAGTGACCGTCAAGATGGAGGGACTAAGTCTCGGATGTCTGTCATACATATATAAAAATTTAATACCATAAATCTACTATTTGCTACCTTTGCTAAAAAAATTGCTACCTCTATATTTGCAGAATTACTTTAACAAAATGTTGGTCCCTCCATCATGATGTCAAGATGGAGGGACCAAACGGATAAACTGCTCTCTGGAATATTCCACCTTGCTGGTGTTTTAATACCTTAATTCTACTTAAATAATATTAATTCTGACTGACTAAAAAAATTTTGGTTTTAAAAATATCGAGTAATTTGTTTGGTCCCTCCAAATTGACGATTCAATTATTTAGTGTAGTATATAGAGTATCAGTTTATTTTCAATTTTTGAAAGATAAATATTTAATACCTATTTACTACCTTCAAATGATATTATTTTTTTAAGTTATAGATTTATTTTAAAGAGCCAAAATCTAAAAAATCGAAATTGACGAATTATTAAGTGCTTTAACGCAATAAGTTACTAAGCACGCAGGCTAAGAACCACCGCCAGGAAACTTGTTTACAAATGAAAAAAACCGCATCGAAATTGGTTTATCCGTTTGGGAGCTACGATGCCACAGACAGACACACACACACAAACAAACAGACAGACATCGATGTCAAACTTATAACACCCCTCTAATTGCGTCGGGGGCTAAAAAAAGAATTTTGATAAAAGTTAAATTAAAAATTTCGAAAACTGCCAACGAAAAAAAGTTAAACATTTTAAAAGTGAAAAAAAAAATAAAACCGACTTTAAAAAAAACACTTACCGGTGTAAAATAACTCTAAATTAGAAAGTCGGTGGCTTTGGTGTTTTTTTTGTCTTATTCATGACTATAATATATACAGGGTGTTAGTGTAGACACCGTTCTCACTAAAACCATAGGTAGTTGACTTAATTATAACAATGTTTATCTGAATTTAAAAATAAATAAACGTTATTTTCATTCAAAAATATAAGAAAGTTTCTGTCCGACACCGTCCATAAATTCATGGATACTACGCGTAAAGGGCGCTGACCTGCTGCACTGGCCGTCCGTTTTAACTACCTACACAATATTCCAATAAAAACACAATACACATAACCTGTGATGTAACTTTCCTTCATACTTTTCCTGGCTTAGGACAGGCAAAAATACCTACTACCTTCTGTTGCGTGACGGGTCCAAATGTAAGTTAGATTTAACAACAACGAAAATGAAAGAAAGACAACAACTGGGTAGGGTTTTTATCTACAGTTTCATTAAAAAATACTGGTTAAATTTACACTGATTTAATATCTACACTGATTGAATTAAGTACTTACGTCTTAAAAGATGTTCAAAATGGGATCCACTCCACACGTTTTCGCACACTGTTTCGCACTCTGGGAAGCACAACAGTGTCACTTTGTATGTCTCTGAACGCACTACGAATCCGCAATTTGAGTTCCGACGTATTATGAAACTCAGTGGCATACACCCGGCGCTTCATTTCCCCCCAAAGATAACCTTTGAGTCGCCGTCAACATCGTTTCCCGGTTTGGCGCAGGTTGTCCAGGGAATAAATCTGCGTACATTCTGCGAGCCTCGGCCAGGTTATCACCAGCCGCGGCGTAAAGCCGTACCATTTCCGTCCACTGTACGTTTGTGTACGACATAATTACTTTTATCTAACTACCCACTTGTGTACGAAAAATGTGTCTCAACCGACGTGCGCTCGATAGCGAGGCTATAGCCAGACTGAGGTGTGTGTGCGGGCGCGGGCGCACAGCTTACGGTGTCTGATCAAGCGCAGTTACCCGTGGCGCCGCTCTGTCTGCTATGTAGTTGTATAGGGTGAAACAATTTAAAGGAAAAATTGAGACTTTACTTAAAAAAAAAAAAAAAAAATCTATAAGTGAAACCAAACCACCGGTTTCAAGGATAACGGTGTTCACACTAACACCCTGTATATTATAGCAGACGTCCCTCGGTTTCACCCGCATTGTTCCCGTTCCTGTGGATATTCCCACAGGAACGGGAACAAACAACAGGGATAAAAAAGTAGCCTATGTCACCCTGGGGTAGTGTAGCTTCCCAACAGTAAAAGAATTTTCCAAATCGGTCCAGTAGTTTCGGAGCCTATTCAATGCAAACAAACAATCAAACATTTCCTCTTTAAATAGGGTGACTGGTAATTAGTGACCGATACTTACTCTTCGTTTCCCGGTAAGCCAACATGAGATGGAACCCACTGCAATCTCAAATCTCTTTTGTTGCAATTGAATTCATGAATTTGACTAAGAATGGCATAAGCTTTCGAAACACCTCTGTCACCAGAGGCGCACTGAGCAATATGCTGCAAGGCGCTCTTGCTATCTGTGAGTAGGTATTACTACCTTTTTAAAATCTTTGGTCTTAGCGTAGGTATATTAGAGCTTCTGAAATTGCAGAGAGCTCCACAGTCAAAGTAGCAGAGTTGTGATGGCAATCAACTTACCCCTCTTATAACTTATATGGAACTTAGTTAATTTTATGTCATCATCTATTTAGGGTTCCGTACCTCTAAAGGAAAAAACGGCGGAACCTTTATATAGGATCACGTTGTTTTTCGTTCATCCGTCTGTCTGTATCAAGATGAAATTAAAACCGTATAGGTAGTACCTATAGGTACTCAGGTTAACAGCCCTTCGAAGCTCAGAGTGCCTAGTGCGAGTTTGTTTTACGTTAACGCGATCGACACGTTTATGACGTTCGGCGCTCCGATTGGCCCGCTCTAAGCTTTTAACCAATCAGAGAGCCAAACGCGGTGAACGTTTCGATCGCGTTAGCGTAAAAGCAACTCGCACTTAGGGCACTGTTAACGTAAAAAGAGACGGCCGAATACACGGCAAAAAAGTATAAGAATTTCGATACTTAAGGGAATTAAAATGTATAATCTAGGGTAGGTACTTTCGTTGAGTATTATACCTACCTACTACAAGTCAATAATATTATAAGTAAAAAGGTATACCTAGATAGGTTACCCAAACAACATTCAATCTTCAAAAACGGCATACTAACGCACGGGTACGCGTCCGTTGACGGCGCTACGCGACACTGAGGTAAAGTGTGGCTAGTTAGCGACATTTGAACGTGTCGCTTGCTGAGCGCTTATATCCTATCTACACCTTTTTACTTATAATATCATTGCTACAGGGAAAAAACAGTTTTTCCTATAATGAACTGATCTATAAGTAGGTACCTACCCACATTTATACAAATAAATAAAACTGAAGTGTCTGTTTGTTAGTCAAAAAGTTCTTTACATGAGTAATGCGTAAAAAAGCGCTTATTACGTCTTTTTAACGTATTCGTCTGTCTGTCTGTTCGTTTGAGGCAATCTCCGAAACGGCTGAACTATTTTATTTTTATCTGTTTCGTGTTTGTCGTTTACATTACACCAACTTGGGGCTTTTTACATTATATATTTGACGAAAAAGGAGGTAGGTAAGTAACTAAAGAGTAGATACAATCTGCGGTTACACCAAAATTGTATGAGCGTAAATGAACTGTGCAGCTGGCTCTTTCTTTTGCGATTTCAGGGTTTGTCCCATACTAAAAGTTGCTCATTATGCTGAATACAACAATACCTTTTCGGGTTTAGGGTGCATATACTAAAATAAAATAATAATATTCCACCAGAGAGCAGCGGTGGCGGCGGCCCCGACTTAAGTAAGTCGTGGGTTCGAACCCAGGCAGGAGCATTGCTTTGTGTAATTTATTTCATCACCACTGCTCTCAAAAACGGTGAAGAAAAACATCGTGAGGAAACCGGCATGTCCTAGAAGCAAGAATTCGAAGACATGTGACATTTACCAATTTGCACTGGGCCCGCGTGGTAGATTATAGCCCATACGCAAAATACGCACTTTGACGTAGAGTTGCGGATACCAGCCCGGTAACTTTTGTCTTTTTTATATATTTCACAACTTTACACAACGCCCTCTAGTCATAGCTAAGTAGAGCTGATGTTATGGGTACTAAACCGCTGATAAACATACTTACATATTCCTAAATACATTCATATTATAGATAAATTACACCCAGACACTGAACAAATGATCGTGCTCATCACACTAACATGTGTAACGGGTGGGAATCGAACCCACGACCTCCAGCATAGCAGTCAGGGTCACTAACTACTAGACCAACAAGGCAGTCTAAATACGTACCTACCTACACATTATAGATAAATCACACTCAAACACAGAACAAATGATGGCGCTCATCACACAAACATTTGTCTCGTGTGGGAATAGAACCCACGACCTCCGGCATAGAAGTCAGGGCCACTAACTACTAGATCAACAGGCCAGTCATAAAAGGTTGTATATTAAGACAATGCAATCACCAGAAATGAACGCATTACTGCAATAACATGTCCATTTGTATATTTTTCACGTAAATCGACGCTAACTTAGCGAAGATACGTAATAATGAATTTAAAATCCTTCCTGATTGTCTACTTAACTCCAGTTGTACGGGAAAGCTTTATGGTAACTTTCCAATTTATTCTATCCGCGTTAGAGAAACGAAATTATCTGTGCGTCGGTATTGCCAGCTGTAAATAAAATAAAAATGTAAATGACGAGCGGAGCTGGTGTGCAGTGCGGATGATTCTTCTATCCCGACCTTGGATCTCAACATGCGCACTTAGAACTGCACTGTGATGTTTGTTTTTTCTTAAACTTTCGTACCTAATAGAGCAAGTACACAAGGTCACCAGTCTTCATTATTTTCTGACGATCTAAATGTGTGTGATGAACTAGTGTGAGTACCTATGCACTATAGTCGCATGGGCCTGCTATCTTGTCAATGGGGCCTTTTTCAGATATCAGGTTAACAAGGTAACTACGTAATAAAACTACTCGCCTCACTTACTACTGCTGTGCGAATCTGTTAAAATCACCGCGTGGATATGTAGGCTAAGTAAGGGCAAAATGAGCTGTCATACTCGTACCAATGCTGATTCTAGACCATAGACATCGAGAATGGACGGAGCAATACCCGCACAAAATTGACCACTCCCTAGAAAAAGACAAAGGGACTATGCGGCCAATACCTGTCTCTTTTCTGTAGGTCTGTGTTTGAAGAAGAGACAACTATTGGCCGCACGTTCGCTTTATCTCTCTCATGCTTTCTTATCAGTATTTACTACACAGCTGGAGGAGGAACACTCAGTCCATTCTCTATGGCTATGTGCTAGACTAGACATTGACGTGTCATTTCACTAAAGTTTTAACGGGTTGATGACCTTCATTGAATCGCCTGTCTGATTGATGTTGGACAAAGTCGTTTAAAATAGGATTTTTGGCTTGCATCTGGGAGTATTGAAGAATGTTATTTTTCTAAGTAATACATATAGTAAGTATAGATAGTACCTACCTATAACCAGATGAGTTTCTAACCCAATCAACCATTTTCGAATGAATAAATTATTTCGTAAAACGGTTTCATTTATAAGAATGATTCGATAAGCTGCTTTAAATACTGCCTTCCATATCCAAACCTAATTTGAACACATGATTAAGTACCTACGTAGTCCTTCTTTTTATTTCCCTCGCTTCATTTGCCCCACAATGAGCATAAAAATGAAAACTTTTTCTTAGTAGACACAATAAAAACTCGTCCATATTTGAAAAGTTTGGGAACCATCAAATTTTCCCCCACTCGTAATAAGCGCATTAGGGGTGGAAAATTTTAAACTCGCCGCGTCCCGAAACTTTTGCGTTTTCTTTTTACATTATGGACAAAAAAAAAGAAAAAAAAGCTTCTACTTAGAAGGGTGGCGCAACTTTTAATATCCTGTAGATATAAGAGAACATACTAAGCTAGTGTACAATTGACCCCGACACCTTATTGCTCTTTAAATAAGGTTGGATTTTGTGTGACTGGTGTGTATATGAATAGTAAATAGATGTTGGTTTGTTTGTAATATAAACACGGTGTCCGTGTGTGGCGCTTAGCGAATTTAAAAACTGATGGGAATAACTCGCGAGGGAGTGTTTTGTGCTTGATGGACTTTGTATCTACCTCCATAACTATGTTATTTAAAGTGTTTTAAGTTTCTTAAATCTGAGTTTATACTTTACCTACATGTTGTATACAATAAATAAAGTTTAAGGGTCTCTTTGTAAGGTCAAAAAACAGCTTTTTACTACATACATATGTACCTACGGTGAAAAAATAGAATCGGCCCTGAAGGGAAACTTTTTATTATTAAGATAAATATTATTTTACGTTAAGTACCTACATTCCTCTTTAAAAAAAATAATATTATTGTAATTGCTATTATTTACACACCTAAAAAATAAACAAACAAAAGAACAGTAAAAAAATAAAAATGAAAACTCATTCACATATTTCTCGACAGACATATTATATCAACCTACCCCATGTGTCAAATTTCTTTGATAGGTTTTCAACGTTATTCTAAACACAATAAGGTTCATGTTCAATTGGGAAAACTTGACAGTTTGGGGTAGGTTGATGTGCTGGCGTCTGTACCTAAACCGGGAATCTAACTAGATAAAATTTCTTAATCTAACACTCATTATTTTTATCTAAATATCGATAGGATTATTGCACTACCTAATCACTTACCTAATGAGTGATGGTCAGCAATTATTCTGATCACGATGAGTTACACGTTTCACTTTTCTCTTGAGTTTTCACAACTTCCAGGCACTCACAAATCCATTGATTATTTTTGTATGAGTTGTACAGAACAACCACAGGTTCAGCAACTTTAAGCTGAACCTGTGGTTGTTCTGTACAATTCATACAAAAATCCCATTGAAAAAGTACCTACTTTCAGTTCTTCTAACTAATATTTTTTTTTAATTTGATAATAGGCAAACTGAAAGTAAGTACCTAAGAGAAAAAGTAGTAGGTACAGCTTGGCAAAAAAGAGTAGAAAATAATGGAGGCGCCACTGTGCTGTTCGTATGGCAACCCGTTGCAACCGAATAGCGTACTGACCTAATCTTGATACTTAGCAATTTTTTTTTTAGACAAAGCCTTGTTCAATGAAACTACTACTAATTACTTACTGATTTAAAAAAATAATACTTATGCAGGTTACGAATATTAACATTATAATTATTCGTAACCTGCATAAGTATTATTTTTTTAAATCAGTAAGTAATTAGTAGTAGTTTCATTGAACAAGGCAGTGTTCTCGACACGCAACTGATTACTTACCTAAAAATAAATATTTAGGTAAATACTCCTGACTTTACAACATTGTTTAGGAATTATAAAAATAAAACATCAATTGTTTGACCTAATTCTTTATTCCATACTTTAATCTAGTAAATCGTCCTCCAAATAGTCCACCCTGACCACATCCATGTCATGGCTAGAGCTGGCCGCAAACTCATCTGTGTCATGTTCGGGTTCAGAGGTGCTGCTTCTATCATTTTCTAGATTTATGACTAATCGCTCTATTTCTTCGTTCATAAATAGTTAGTTAGTTTTTTTTCCAGTAATCCTTTTCAATTTTTATTACATGTTAGCACGAGTTCTTACTATCCTCTTCGGTAATAGCTTCGAATGCACGTTTAGCTGCTTCCTGTAAAGACGAAATATTTCATTTATGTAACAGTATTAAAAGTAAAACATTTTGTTTACATGCTGTTAATAAGCCGGATGTAGCAAATACCCTTTTGTTTATTTACTTCCAGCACGAGTTTTCTCAGAAAACGCTAACAGATTTCCCTAAATTAAATAATAGATTTAGATTTATTTTTTAGACTATGACACGTATATAAAATAATTTATTTTACATTTCTAATGCAAACGATAAAACAAATAATTCTATACCTTGATATCACACATAAAGTATAAGTTAAGTAGAAATTGAATTTTCATTCACTTAAAAATCAAGTCACCAAAGTATCAATTAATCTCGGCGCGCTATACCAGAGTAATGCAGAAAAAATGTAAACATAACCTATGTGCTCGACATTTATTGTTTTAAATTTCTAGTTATTCCTTATGCCAGCAAATTAATATAGCTTTGTATTCATCAATTAACACTTGATTTACCTAAAATCAATAAAACAAACTCTTACATACCTGTATTATAAGCAGAACTTTAGAAAACATTGTCAAGTTTAGAAAGAATAGTTTGGGCCTCATGTTCCGCCAGACATCGCCTGCACACCTTATAAATAACCTCCTTGCCAGCACTCCGAATCGTTATATTCATTTTTATTCACTTTTTACGTTTATTAATCAACGTTTGGTGGACGAAATTAAAATTTTACGAAATCGTGAACTTTGTTTATTATGAGATGTCATTATTTTGAAAATGTTGCCAACAGACAAAAATTTAGTTCCGTTTCTACACTTTTTTGCCAAGCTGTATCTACTTTTTCTTTTAAAATTATGGCGGTTTGACAGCTTTTCTACGGATAAAATGTCAATTTTATTGCCTTAATTATTCTTTAGTTTTAAGTAATAATTTCACTATTGAAAAATCAGCCCTAATCAGATAACAATTGGAGACAATTGCCTTAAATCCTAGAAGTATACCAACGAACAGCATTTAACGTTTGTTTAGGTATTTGAATACACGAGACTACTACCACAAGACTACCACAGTCTAAAAACCTATTAATATGTATACTGCGCTAGTACTCTATAAAACTTTCTACACAAAAACATAGATGGCGCTAGTCATCTGTATATCTAATCTCCATTAAATTATTCGTAACGGGCGCTGCGTTTTCACAAATTGATAATTTTGCCTGTAAAGCGTTTTACAATTAGGGGATTGTTTAATTTCCCAAGATTGCTAGCTGAATTTTTATGGCTTGTTACACTTTACCCTTTGCTTGCTAACCGAGATTAAATGTGCTTTAGAATTTGATTTGCATAATTTTCGAGTTCTACTACTTCTACTGCATTTTTGGATGATTCAACGTTTTCTTCAAAAAATTCTTGATATGCCTCGTTTTTAATTTAAAAATTTTTTTTTTTTTTTCTAAACCACGAGCGACTGAGCGTGGAAGTTAAGAGCGCTAATTGGTTAGATATTTAGTGGAGATTTTTTTTAGATTTATTCGTATTGAAGGTGTACCTATTACCAATTACATAACCCGTATCAGTTAGAAACCTGTAAGCCCTTGTCAAGCGTGACTTTATGGTTGAAACTGACAACGCAGGTACCTACTACTACCTATAATAACTACACTTTACTGTAACTATGTTGCTTGTTTAGCGTGTGGTAAGTGATTAAAACCTAGTGTAAGAGTTTTTGCGGCCCTTGCGCCTCTGAGAGACTTGATTTCCCATCCGTTGAGAAATATCTCAGGCCGGATTTCCTCACAAAAATTTATTTCACCTTTTTAATGCAAGTTATTATTAATTCAATACGCACTCGAATCCGAAGTCTGAGATGCGTGACTCGGATTCGAACTCGAGACCTGTGACTTCGCAATCCGCCGGTCATATCACCAAGTTGCACATAATCACTGTGCTTAGCGTCTGTTAAAAGACTTTTATTTAAAAAAATAAAGTAAACTAAATAATCTAGGTACCTAATTTCTCTCATCCTGAAAAGTCTTTTGATATAGTTAAGTATATCATTTTAGTTTTTACAAAACCAATACAAGATATTATCTACTTCAGACTTGCATTGTACTAGGGCAGCAGTGTTCCGAGTAAGTGGGCCGTCAAATTGGAAAGCATTTAAACCAGCCGACAATGCAACGGACCTTCGTTGTTTTGCGTCGGTGCCTGCCGATCGTATCAACTAGCTAGACAGATTAAAATTAAAGCGACGTAGAAGCGAGTATTCAGAAGATACTTAGGTACATTCTTATCTAATGTTAAGTTTCAGTGTTAGGTATAGGACCAACTGCAATTTGTCATCGTATCACATTATAATAATTCTGTAACTTATGAGGAACTTGTGGCTAAACGATTACAGCCTCACGGGTCGATCGAACGTTAAGCTAAGCTTGACGCGGTTGGTCCGTGGATGGGGGCCATTCAATACATATATTATCCTACTCCGTGCCTCGGAAAGCACGTTAAGCCGTTGCTCCCAGCTGTCACATGTAGATCTATGACAGGTGTAACAAATAGTCAGAAGCCCGAAAATCTGACAACCAGTTTAACCGAAGGGTATCGTGTAACTGGGTTGTGGAGGTCGGACAGGCAGTCGCTGTATGTAAAACACTGTTATTCAGTGGCATCCGGTTAAACTGGAAGCGGAAAAGGCTAGGAAGATGATGAATCGTGCAATTAATAGGTGGTGATGCTGCCACAGACCTCCACAGACTAAATAGTGAGGCTAGTATTGGCATATGTAGTTAAATAAGTTCTGGGCTGACTCAATGTAGATTACCAAACACTCGATAAGAAGACCCAATGAAATTATCATTTCGGAACTTATAGGGATTATGTGGCGTTGCATCAATTATATTAGTGTATAAACTTAACTAAAAATAAGCACGAATTAACTAACTAGAAGTATGTTGTAGGTAATGATTGACACGTTAGCTAGTAGGTATACAAGTACGAGTGGTGTGGTTTTGTTTGTCGACCGCCCCTGGCGGAACAAATGTGAGGCAAAGGAAAACAAACATACAGACAAAAGTGATATCCATGCGTTTAAAGAGCGGCAGATGTGGTGTTGGCTCTTAATTAAATTGTTTTTTTTAACGCTGCTTTATTTGTTATTAATTAGGTCTGAAATATAGCTTTGAACATTAATCAGCCTCAAATGAAATATTCTTATTAAAATACATCTACATACGATTTTGGGACAGGGGACAGTGAGGGAAGATACCTCAACCGTTGAGGTAATTATTTTTAGAAGATTTGCGAACTGTATTCACCGATTTAGTATAGACAAAATAATGTCTGAAAATGAGCAAATCTATCCTGTGCGTGTCTGTTTAATAGGGCCCATATTTTTTTTTCGAATCAACTAAGGTTAGAGTAGGAGAGTTTAAAAACTTTTCGATGCATTACGTAGTAGCATATTACGATTTAGTGACTTGCTCCATTCTTACAACAAAGGTTTATAAAGGTTGACTCAACAACAAGTTACTTGAACCATACCAATTATGAAATTATACAAATCCGATACAAACGGGAGCAGATTGCCGCGAAATTATTCACAAAGGACCCCGGGCACGGACTTGATGATATTGTATTAGGTGATCACATACGAATGCGATTTTAATGGATACGCAGAGAGCGCCCCTCGTAAACAGCCCAGCGACCTAATCGCGCAACTAAAAAGAGCCCAATTTCTCCGCCATACCGTTTGACGTTTACGTCGTTTCGCGCGCAAAGTTAACCCAACCCCAATCTAAATTAAAATCTAAAACCTTGTAAACAAGGCAAGTGCTCACTTTTTCGGGGATTTTAACCCTCGGAATTAACGAGAGATATAAAATAAAAGGGGGCTCGTTTCCGAGTGCGCTGCGGTGGTTTGTCATTGTTTTGGTTGCGTGTGCTGACGTTATTCTTTATTGAGTTTTGTTTGCGATTTTTTAATTGAAGTTATTGATAGACAATTATAATTGATGTTGGGATTAAGGAACATACAAATACATAGTTGGAAGACTGAGTAGGTATCGTAGAGGCCATTTATTAGGGACCCAGTTAGGTTATCTGTGTCCAATCCTTGTTCCATCTTTTGATCTTAAAGAAATGTGAGTTTATGATGTTGTTAATAAAGTTAATTTAGTAGGTAGTGTATTAAGTCGTGTATTACCTTACTAAAACTACCTAAGTAGGTACGACTGAAAAAGTCATCAATACAATTTTTTTTTTATTTTTTTTTAAAGTTGTATCGAGCACTAAACTTAAATAAGTAGGTATAAAATGTTTAGGTGTGTTGGGAAATTAAATTCCGAATGCAGGACACTTAGAAAAAATTAAACTAGGTACTGCATTATTCAGAAGGTATTTTTATTTATCGAATAGAAATAACGTTATAAAATAAATAGGCAATAACCATATTTGAAGAATAAATAGATGTATAAATAAGTTATTACAAAACCAAGACTTCATCTATATCTAGTACTTATGGACATACTCAAAATGATTGTAGGTAGCAAGAACTTGCTGTTTTAATGTCAATATTATTACTTAATTATTGACTGAAACATTTTGATAGAACTAAACAATTTAAAACAAAAGAAACAAACCAGACACAACTATTTTACGTTTCGTCCGTTTCATACAAATGTAATTAATGTCCACGTAGGTATACCTAAAAACATAATTGAACGATAAACGTTAAGCGAACATTAAACAATAAATATTTTAATAATTAGAGTGGAATATTTTTGAAAGGAAATAAAATAAGTTGCATATAATAACTAATATTGATCCTCAATATATATTTTTTTTTTAGATTTTACACGTACGGTATTCTTCTGTTAGGCTATTTTAACATCTTTTCCGTGGCGATAAAGACATTTGTTCTTCTGAATGGAAACTGACTGACTGGAAATTAGTTCACCATTATATTTAAACTAGATGACATAACAATAAATTCCCGGCATTTTTTTGTTAATTAGAGTTTGTCGAGATGTTTTGCAGCGTGCAGCGTGAGGAAAAGTAGACTTTTAAAAGTTGTATGTTGGTGAACCTTGTTGCTTCTAATCCGTTACTAACAATTATTTTGAATATACCCATTCAATAAATACAGAAGTTCGATTTCATCAACAGTTTGATTTTAGATTTTGCAATATACCTTTATTACTCCATTAACATTCCGTGTGAAGTGTTCGTGGTCGTGCTAGACATATGAAAAGAATGTTTGCTGGCCAGGGAGCAAGCTGCTGGTCTATACAACTGCGGTTCCTTGCGGCATCTTGGGGATGGTGGGCACTGCACTCTGGGTTTCTCTAATAACCTTTGTTCTGGTACTCGACCCCGTTGGAGTTCCGCAAGGTTGCTGGCCAGTTCCGTCGCTGCTTCCCCATACAACAGCTGCCCTCTGCGAACCTGTTGACGTACAAAAGTTAATGGTCAGTTCCAGTCTGCAATAAATCACTATTTACAGAAATTCAATTACTTTGGCAATCTTGCATGATAGCGTCTAATTCGTCGTTCAGTATCTTCATGATTCCAGCGGCAAACCGATGGATGCAACCAGCGGCCTTGAACTTGATTATTAAACAACATCTTAATTAGTAGGTAGGTCTAAGTGGATATTTCTGAGGTTAATCAACGATAACCAAGCGAGATAGCCTTTTGGCCTCATTCAGGACTAATTTAACTTGTTTTATTTTTAATTTAACTATTTTATTTGTATTATCCTATGCGATACTTTTTTTCTCTCTCTAAACATTTGCTAAGGCTGGTATATGGACCAACGTCACAGCCATATTTCTTTTTAAATTAATGAAACGGTCCATTATAGGTTCGCCATCCCTGCACTATAACTTTCCTTACGAATTTGACTATGAAATGAGAGTTATATAAAAGAAAGGTATCAATCATCCAGAGCTATTACCTCGTCTTTCAGCTCAGCCCTCCTCCGCGACACCCACTCAATCTGCTCCTGCAGTTTCTTGCATTCCTTTTCATTGCTCAGCAGGTCGGAACGCAGTGAATCCATGATCTCCCCGTACCGCACCCTGACATCGTGATCTATCGCGTGGAGGTTCTCGATTTCGTTCTGGGTTTCCCGTATCTTGGACTTGGAAATGCGTAGGCGGCCCTCCTGTCAACGTAGTCGGGGATATAAGAGGAATATCAAAGAAGTGAAATATTCAAATAACGCGTCTATTATACTTCTATATTTATACTTACTGATATTATGTGTATAGAAGAAAGATTTGTATTTTTGAATGTTACGAAAAAACTTAAAAAAATATTAGACCGATTTGTAAAATTTCTCCACCGTTAGGAAGCTACACTATTTCCGGGTGACATAGGCTACTTTTTATCTCTGTATTCCCACGGGAATGGATTTTACATTTTTACAAAATCAATTTTGGAGTGTGCTAGCTAACTTGTGGCAAGTACCTAATTAATTTAATTTGATTGATTTATAATAAAAACTAATTACTTATACTGTTGAAATTCAAGTTCTTTTAACTCTTAAGACTATGCGTTGCTGGGGAGTTTGTTCCGCCACTTCTTCTTCCCAGCAAAACCACTAGGAAGCGGTGTAGGGCGGTCTTTTTGGGGTACCGCCTTATATAATATTGACGTTAAAAAAGTGCTAATACAATTGACATTGTTTTTTAATTATTTTTTAGTCACATGTCTGTCGAAATTTTAATGGTGGTGGATGTGGAAGAAAACGACAATTTTCTTTCACAGTAGAAACGTTCTAACCACAAAAAAAAAACGAAATCAGCATCTACAACCTTGTCAGCGAGTTTCCTGGTCAGGACATCGAGGTGTTCGTCTAGCGAGTCCTTTTCCTCGAGATCGTACTGCTGTATGACATTGTCGTGTGGACACAGGCGATGGAAGACATGAACGGGGCTGGGGCTGATGGGCTGGTTATACGCTCCCGACGCTTCGGACTGCACATGGAAATATTTACAGTGAAAACAAAAACCAACCCAAAGTACCTACTTACTTACTGAGCAGCCGTCAATCTTTTTATTATTTTTATTGAATGTCTGACGCATTTCGCGAACCTCGGGAACCTTGGACCTTTGGAAGGACTATGATGGCCCAAACCCAATTAGCAGAGCCTATAAGATGAGGCACTATAGAATAATTATAACTACTATAACTTCAAGCTCACGTAAGATGATACCCTACAAAACGGCTGCCCCGCAACTGAACTCTTCCTAATGTTTAAGTTGGGATGAAGAACGGGCACAACTTCCTTTAATTCATTAAACCCCAAGAGGACACCGGTGTCTGCGCTGTCTGTCTCTTTCTATTGTGTCTCTAATTAACAAGATTAAAAGGTTAAAGTCATCAGCCTACAGTTATAGTCTACAGTTAAGGCTCCAGCACAATTGTAACACCCGAAGCCATCCCACGCGGTTTTATTGGTCAAATCTGAAAAAGGTGCTTAGAGTAACCAATGAGAGCACCATATTGACGTTGCGTGGCATGGCGTGTTATAAGTCTGTTGCTAGCCTTATTGTCCACTGCTAGACATAGGCCTCCCATAAAGAACGCCACAGCCCTGTCTTTAGCTCATCCAGCATCTACCAGCAGTCTTTCGCAGGTTGTCATCTGTCATCCCACCTAGCCGGAGGGTAGGACGCCCTCCGGCTCACACTACGTCTTACTAGTAAATATCAGTACTTACATACGTTTATAAAAATCAACGGCTAAAATACATTTCAAAATGTATTTCAAGCTTGGTTATAATCATGCAAAGAGATTTAAAAGACTATAGAGCGGGCATGTCAAGGAAATGTCATAGAAAAACTTTGATCCCATGTCTCAGTAACGCCATCTAGAATAATATATGAATATTGGAGCGGCAGCGGAGCGTAGGTACTAAAAAAACTCATAGACTTGCGTCCGGCAGGACACACTTTTTAGGACGAAAATTTTGTTTGTGATGTCGGGTCTATAGGTATTGAATGTCTTTGGTTATATGAAAGTGTAATAAAAGGTCTTAAAATTGTGATAAACAGGTTAATGTCATGCTCTTATTTTCATAGATTCTTGGTGTGTTAATTTGGCTTAGCCCTTTTTTACTGGTTAGACAACGTCACTACAACACCACAAAACTTTAAAAAAGCGGGTAGGAAATACCCCGACTTAGTACTTAATAAAATTGGTTATGTACCAACTCCGGATCCAAAAAATCTACCATTTCGGTACAGTCGAATCTCCGCAAGGTACAAAATCAGTACGACATTGCTGTTATATCCTGCAGCTTAGTAATTCGTCACAAACCCACCTTAAAATCCGATTTCAATGTCCATCTAACATAGAGAAGTACCAAAACAATAGCGAGACCCAATCCAGCGGCGGTCAATGCACTTATCATATTGGACGGATTTCATTATACCACTAGGGGCCTTAATATATCTGATTTATTAAAAACGGCACGGCCATTTCGCTGACTTTTGATTTTTGACAGCTATAGTTTTCGGAATTCGAATGACATTGTTTGTTTTTTATAGAACGAATTATGGTTACGCAAGAAGTTGCTAATAAAATAAATATTCCACAACTTTTCACACAACGCCATTTAGTCCCAAGTTAAGCTTGAGAGCTTGTGTTATGGGTACTAAATAGCTGATAAACATACTTATATATTTCTAAATACATACATATTATAGATAAATTACATCCAGACACAGAACAAATGATCGTGCTCATCACACAAACATTTGTCCTGGGTGGGAATCGAACCCACGACCTCCGGCATAGCAGTCAGGGTCACTAACTACTAGACAAACAGGACAGTCAGGCTAATATAGTTTTAAAAAAGATGGCGATAATCACTATACCTACTATAGGTAATAGTAATTACAGATAGGCAGAAGCTCGTTAGTTTGACTTTTTTACCAAGGAGAAAGTCACTCCATTTTAAAAGACTAGCATTTAACTGCTCCCGGTGATAATGAGACTCGACTCTAACATGCTTAGATAGGAAACGCCTATGCAGATGATGAAGATGATCTACAAGAAGTACCTATGACAAAATCCGAGGCGATGTACGCAACTAAACATGTATAAAATTTTCTCAATTAAACATGAACTTTATTCTGTTTGTAATCATCTGCCCAGCCTTTTCCCAACTATGTTGGGGTCGGCTTCCAGTTTAACCGGGTGCAGCTGAATACCAAATTTTTATGTGGAGCGACTTATAACATGTTTTACCCCAAAACAAGAGCTGAGCCATACTGCTTAATAATGCCCTTAGTGGTCAAAATCCGTTTTCAAAAATACAACATGAAATTTTAAAGAAATTAATGTCGAGTCCTAATCGTATAGTTGATGTAGAGCAACTATCTTTAGGTCTTAAGTATTATAGTCAGTGGAAGAAATTATCTGACAGAAATCTTGGTACGGCTATGCCAAGCCATGGTAATCAAAATTTAATTACGTGGATTGCACGCGGGGCCGTAGAACTGGGTTCAGATCAGGGGCCTGACAGCGTGCGTCATCCATCACGCCTGTCGGCGACTCCGGGAGTCAGGAGGCGAGACGGGGACGATACGAGTCGAGCTTGGCGATAGAGCTGTCCCTTTAAAATATGGTACAAAATCCACCGCGATTATGTCATTAGGTACAATTAATTGAAGTGTTTAAATAAATTGATGGATAAAGATGAGGTGGCTTAATTGTATTTATCGCGGACAAACTCGTGATGCAGGATTTTTATACAGTATAAAGAAAAGAGCATACCTGCACGTAACTTGTTTTGAAAAAGCTAACTTGAGCGTTGAGTGTAAAAGCTTGACCGCTTTTTGCTCTACGTCTTTTAATTAAACCAAATCTTACACTCGTTGCGCGAAATATTCTTAATTCATCAAACCATTCATCGTCATTGGCCATCACCATTCATGGTCATTGTCTTTCTAAATATTGTGTCTTTAATTGACACAATTGAAGGGTTAAATAGGGATACTAAGTACGTACACCCACATACATATCAATCCATGTAGGTACTTATAGGTACCTACTTACGTAGGTAATTCTCACCTTTGTTATAATGTGCCTTTTTGGTTAACAACTCAGGTTTGTCTATGATCTGAGTTTACAGAGGCCCAGCACATCAAGTCAACGGCGGATCCAGGGGGAGGGTCATGGGGGTCATGACCCCCCCCTGAGCTGGTTCCAGGACTTAGGTGGACCACTAATTGAACATAATGATTTTATTTATATATATTGTCACCATACAGATTTTACGTAACTCCATACCTACCTTCAATATTTAATTAATTTAATATAATAACTTTTAATGGTGGCAAACGTTTGGGAACGAACGCATCGAAAACTTGAATTTTACCGCGCCACACTTGCGCGCGCTTGTCGACTACGCGGCGCGTAACGGGTAGCTAGACCTAACCTCAATCGGACCCTTACCGCAGTCGATTTCTGATCCTATTTTTAACCGACTTCAAAAAAAGGTGGAGGTTCTATGTTCATGTGTATTGTGTATGTATTTTTTTTTATGTATGTTACCTGATTTCTCCGCCATTTGTGAACCGATTCTCAAAATTCTTTTTTATTTGAAAGAGTATACTCCTGAGGTGGTCCCATTTTAATTTGGTGAAGATCTGGTGCTGATCTTCGGAGAATGGAACTCTTCAAAAATAGACGGAAAATCTGTCGTGATTGCTGGAATCGCTTGGATGTTTATTGTTTATACAACATCAGGACGTATCATCACGCCTGTATGCTCTGAAGGGTACGCAGATGTGTACAATTTACCTAAATTTCGACCGTTAGGTATGTTAAGTTTCATTTGTTAGGGATAATTAGATAACCCTATTACCATGACATGTATTGTTAACAATTAACAATATAAATTAAATTCATGGCAAAAATATTTGTATAGGAACAACTAAAAATGGAAAAATAAAAACTTTTTTGCAAAAAATAAAATCGACTTAAAAAACACTAACCGGTGTAAAATAACTCTAAATTCGGAAGTCGGTGGCCCATCATGAATAAGAAAAAACTACCAAAGCCACAGACTTCCTAATTTAGAGTTATTTTACACCGGTTAGTGTTTTTTTAAGTCGGTTTTATTTTTTGCAAAAAAGTTTTTATAAATTGTGACATCGATATTTATCCTGTTAAAAGATTTTTTTTATGTATTATGGCTACACTAGCGATGTAGTGTGTCAGTGTAGCGACAGCAGAAAGGTCTTTCTCTACCTTGCGCAGAATTAAATCGTGGCTAAGATCTTCAATGGTTCAACCGGACTGGCACTTCTCCACGTTGATAATCAATCACAAACTAAATAAACAATTTGAATTTGAATTTGAATTCGAATAAAACCCATTGACGTAAATGACGTAATAACGCGTTTTGGGAGAACACGTAAAAGAAAAAATTGATTTTGTTTTATTTAAATAAATATATATTTTGTCTGTTTCTATTTTGTTTGTTGGAAACCCTTGTCGTACCACCTCTTCACTTCGTTCTTTTGCGGAATTTTGCGTCATACTCCTCAACATACCTCTAGCTGTTATGACAAATCATTCACCACGGTTACGGAATATAAATAATGTGACTCAGGTTGGCTGGATAAATCTTCAAAATAGCTCACATTTAACTAGGTCAATAGGGCACGTCTTTATGTGACGACTAAACACCCTTATTTCAGAACTTGTGACGCTACAGAATCTTAGATAATCGATCGAAAACGTGTCCAGCCAGCTTGAAAAACCACTTTTCACTGGTCTCTCAATCTCGGCAACGGAAGTGATTTTGACGAGTTTTTGCATATCAACAGGCGTCACATAAATTTGTGACAGGCATCGAGCTAAAAGTTTTGTGATACGTACAGTGGTTTAGTAGAAAAATGCAAAAATCTGTGTCCAGCCAGCTTAAATTTACGTAGAAAACTTTTGGCTGGTACTTCCGAATCTCAAAAACGGGAGCGTTTACGAATATGGTTCCTTTACTAACATTTGGTGACGCAATGTTTGACAATAATAACGTTTGATTTCAAGAAATTGATTTTTGATTTTCGAGAAATCAATAAAAACTTAATGTCCAGCCAGCCTGAGTTCAAGCTGGCTGGTCACATGTATCTCCGCTGCCTGATGATCTACGACCTTCAAAATGTGTTCAACATTTTGTGACGCGGACGATAATGATAACCTGAATTTGTGACGGTGAAACTTTGCCTAGTTTCAAAGATATTGACCATTTAAATTTTCCCATTAATAGTTTTTGACGCGACAACGTCTTATAAATTGGTTTGCCGGGTGACACTTCAAGAAACTGCGTTACGCTCCGCTCACGTTATGCGCTCACAATGAGAGCGAGTGAGAGGCACGCGTCCCTTCCACTCGGGCATGGTTAGCCCGCCTAAGAGCGAGAGAGACAGACATAAATTATTTTACCACTCAAAGTCGTTGTCACGTAAAACTTTCGCCCGTATACCGACTTTACAGGCAACCAATTTTTATTTTTATTGATTACTCGCAAACCCTTACATGTGACGCCATAAATCAAACGTTATTTCTGTCACACATTGCGCCACCAAATGTAAGTAAATGAACGATATTCGAAAACGCTCCCATTATTGAGATTCGGAAGTACCAGCCAAATTTTTCTAGGTAAATTTAAGCTGGCTGGACACAGATTTTTGCATTTTTCTAGTAAACCACTGTACGTATCACAAAACTTTTAGCTCGATGCCTGTCACAAATTTATGTGACGCCTGTTGATATGCAAAAAGTCGTCAAAATCACTTCCGTTACCGAAATTGAGAGACCAGCGAAAAGTGGTTTTTCAAGCTGGCTGGACACGTTTTCGATCGATTATCTAAGATTCTATAGCGTCACAAATGCTGAGTAAGGGTGTTTAGCCGTCACATAAAGTGCCCTATTGACTTAGTAAATGCGAGCTATTTTGAAGATTTGTCTAGCCAACCTGAGTCACATTATAAATAGGCTGCCTCATTCCGTGCGTGGTAGTGCTTCTCTGGATGTCTTCAAGAGAAGATAGCAATATGCTCGTGTATATATGTACAAGTTATTATTTGGTAACTAATGCGCGTGGACAACTGGACACCGGTATCCGCAAACAATAGTAATTTAATTGTGTCTGGATTGCGGTAATTGACTAGTTAGGTTTTTCAAGTGTACAGTATAGAATAAATATTTTTAAGTACAGTAGGTACTTACGTACATTAATAAAATACCTACTTTTTACTAGTATCTATTGTTATCAAAATTAAATTATTAGTTCTTGACTTGACCACGACTATATGACCCCCCCCTGGCGCCAAAGCTGGATCCGCCCTTGCATCAAGTTATCCCAATACGTCAAATTTCTTTGATAGTTTTTAAACTTTATTGCGATTAGAATAATAAGGTTCATATTCAATTTGGAAAAACTGACAGTTTGGGGTAGTTTGATGTGCTGGCGTACTACAACAATCTCTAGAAGAGTAAGTAGGTAATTAAAATAGCCTCTCATGTTATCTATGACATAGAGAAATGAAAATTTATTATTCTGTAGAAATAGATCAAACAAAAGAACAGCCGATACCCTCAGACCAATAAAAAAGTATAGACGGAGCCGTCGTGAACAATCGCGACTAAAAAAGTGAGGACTACTTTTGGCGTTGTGTGCGTAACTTGGTGTATGACATCGCAGATTTGCGCATGTGTGCTAGAGAAAAATGTTGCAAGCGTTGCGCTGCGACTCCCAAGTGCGAGAGATACTTTGGTTAAGTTTTATTATTATGTATGTAGTATCTTGATTGTATGAAATGAAAGATATTTTTGTTTAATTACAATAATTAATTTTCTGAATAAGTGAAATTATTAATGCCCCTTATGTTGTGTCATCTTTTTATAATATGTCTGACGTTTTGAGTCATAACTTTTGAGTAAAGTTTCTTGTTTCGCTACATGATGGAACCTTATATTTATGTACGAGTTGCGAGTAGCATAGACATAATTTGTTGATTATCTCCATATTTGTTTGCTTTAAAACTCGGGTATTTATGTTAAAATGAATACTTTTATATAATAGTATATAAAGCGTAGTCTATAATAAAAAAAGACTTATTTTGTTTCAACTTGAGACGGATTTCCATACTTCGTTGGTCATGATCCTACTAAATTTTGAAGGGAGCCACTCGTTATTATGTCTGTTGCGCCGTATAGCTTTAATTAATTTTTCTTTCCACGTTTTATGAGCTGGGAACCTAAAAATATCGTATCAAACATACTATTATTTGATTAAATTTGACTGTGTCCAATACTAAAATTATAAAAAAAAATGCTGTGAAGTGTCCGTAAAACATTACGATTTTCCTTATTTTTGGGAAAAAATAATGTTCTTAACTTGCAACACCGACACAATGGCGTGTTCCGAGAAATTATTTCTGATATTTTTACGATTTTATTTAAACAAACGTTACTTTCTTGTAAAAAATAATTCCAGAAGCTTTATTTTGGAAACAGGAATTGTTCTTGCAGCAGTTTATGATGAGGGGCGGCATAATTTCGTAGTTATGATTAAAACAAAACAACGTCACGCGCTCTCGCTTGCTATCGGCAGACTACCGAGCGGCCGTCTTCATATTGCGAATCGTCTTCATATTACGTGCCACACTTTTAGGAGCGCAATGCTCTGTCTATACTTTTTTATTGGTCTGAGCCGATACCTTCGTCTTTAAAACTGACCGCACGTTCGCTTTGTCTCTCTTATAATTTTGTCTGTATTTATTTCGCAGCTATTGAGAAAACGCGTAAGTCTATTCTATGTCTATTACAAGTACCTACTCACATAATGTCAACTTCACTTTCTTTTTAATGTCCGCGTTACGATAAGACAGCGACCTATCTAAATAACTTCTAAATATCACCTACACTGCTCCACATTGTGTTGACATTCTCGCTTCAATTATTCCATTACATCCTAATCCATCAAACCACGACACCGCTGCAACTATTTTTTAAACATCCGATGTAACATCTTACGTCATCAAACCGCGATCATGGCAATGGAATGTCCATCACGGATCACACATCACACATATCTCACTTAATCGGTTCCCCGAACCGCCCCTAGGTGGAGCTGGCAAGGCAATTACCCACCGATGCAGGGAATAATTGAAAGGGGATCGCGTTCTAATTGATTGTTTCTGGACGAATGATTGATATGATCAGGATATAACGATTAACGGCCGCGTGACCGTGTGATTTGTATACATGCGGTTGGTGTGTAAGTTCGGGTGTACCATGTTGGTATTTTTTATTACACAAAAAACTACCAGGGGGTCAAGTCTGCTATTGCAATCGTGTCTCAATGACCGGTCAATGATCGATTTTTGACGTATAACGTCAAACTTATGACACATTTCCCATACAAAAACTGTCAAAGTTGTCAAATATTCGATCAATGACTGGTCATTGAGACACGATTGCAATAGCAGACTCGAGCCCCTGGTTGGTAAAGGTAAATGTTGTAAGTATGTAAGAGATCGCTTTTAGTAGACATAACGCATTGTAACACCATACATAAAGTTATAATTTGTAGGTTTATATGGTGTACATAGGTACCTACAAAAAAGATTATTTCTTTTCTACAACATTTATTTTATTTATTTATTTATTTATTTATTTATTTAATTACAACGGTCGTGTTTAACCAATTACAGTAACATATAAAATTAAAACTAAAAGAGACAATTATAACACGTTTTAAAAATATAACCGTTTTCCCCCCAGAGGGAAGAAAACGAGTATTTCAGGTCTTGCCGAGGCTTGACCTTTCGGAGATAACTATCCCTACATTAGTGTACACACATGCTTACTACTTACCTACTTTAGTCCTTGAGTGAGCGATATCTGCTTGGAGGGCGTGACCTTGCGGACCGCGCATGCGCGGAGCGCGACGGCGGCGGCGGCAGGCGCGTGAGATGCGAGCGGGCTTATGTTAGTACCTAGCTCCGAAAGCCGGCAAGGACTTGCTCAGGTCAAGCCTCGGCAAGACCTGAAATACTCGTTTTCTTCCCTCTGGGGGGAAAACGGTTATATTTCAGTTCTGTGCCTTCGGCTTGACCTTTCGGAGAAGTGTTTATCTTCTGCCGGCGCCCTAAAGCGTACTGTGACAGGATAATGTGTGTCAAAATAAAACAAACGTATCTTGACAAAAGAAAAAGCAAGAAACTTATTGTCATAAGCGAAGCTGACAATTCTTTTATATTATGTAGCAAACTAAACTTAAAAACTATTCTTCTCTAAATTGACTTGACTTACAGCTGAACTTGTAATTTTTCATATAAGTTTAATGATGAGATCAAACAGTAATATTCAGTCTTAATTCGAATGACATACAAATCAACTAAATAGTAATAAGCACAACTACATCGTAAATGAAATACCAAGAGGGTTAACATTACTATTACTAGGTTGGCCGACCGGCTTGCAATAATGCTTCAAGAAATGATCATAGCCCCTCCAGTTCTCTCTTTTTAGAATGTCATCCAAAGGCATTTAATTTTTAAAATCATTTGAGGCCACAGCTGAACGAATCGAACCTGGACTAGTGGTTAATCCTAGTTCTTTTAACGGCACCTTTAACCAACCTGCGATCACTATCGCAGGCCTCAGCGGCCTCAGCAGCTCGTGAGGCCGCTTTTACTACTTCATGTATAGTAATAAACAAACGTTGCAAATCAGTTTGTGCCATTCTTCTCTTACTTGATAAATCAGTCAACCAATTTACCCATTTAATTAAACTTAAACTTGGATCTCCTGAACAGGTTAGCTGCCAACCTGATTGGCAAAATTTCGCTCTGAGCCAAATCTAGGCCAGAAGGTTATTGTTGAACCGAATCCTTCACAGTGTCCATCGTCAATACTCAGAAAAGTAAGGTCGTAAATACGACGGCATGATGCCAGCAAAAGAAGTAAGGCTAAATGCCGAGAGACTTGATAAATACTGTTTTTATCAGGTACGTTATTTTTTAACCACCGAATTAAATCCTGGACCTTTCAAATCTGTGACTTTAACAGCGTCGCTTTGCATTTTTTAAATTTTAATTGCTTTTAGAATGGTTCCCACTATAGGATTATTAGCTAGTCGGTACTCTTGAGTGGGGTCTGCTTAGGTAACTACTACTGATTAGTGCACTAGAATTGTAGCAGGGCTAAATTTCTGGTGCGTGAGAGGCACCCTTTTAGGTTGTTACTTCCTGGGGTCGAGGACCGCTAGGTGTTATCCCATTTTGTCTCACCACGAGACCCATTGTTTCCACGCTGCACCCGTATGTTCGCCATGTGCAATCACGCCAAACAGACTAAATTAATTCAATATTCTTAGGTTCCAAGCCAGTTGCTCCACTCCGTATCTTCCAGACCTCTAAGAACAACTCTGCTACTTTTGGTGGAGGTTGATTGGTTGACAAGTCCACTAGATTCCTGCTCAGGTTGAATATCTGGTTGGGAGCTTCTAATACTCTGCGTTTGAGGTCGTTTCTCCAGAACACTTTCTCCCAGCGAGGAACCACTACTAGATACGTCCCAGATGCTCTGTTGAGATAATGGAGCACCCTGGGTATGAGAGGAGGAGTGGGAAACACCCAAGCTAAATGGTATTCCCAAACTCGGCTGAATGCATCGATGTAAAGAGCCTGGGGATCCCTTGCTTCTTTTGAGACATACGTCGGAACTACTCTTGATTGACTTGTGGCCAGCATATCTACTTGAGGGGTGCCCCAATTCGAGAATATTTCGCGAGTGAATGCCTCCTTGAGATGTCAAATCGGTAAAGTCTTCTTTCTGGACAGGCTGTCGGCTACTGAATTGTAATATCCTGATAGATAAAATGTCTGGACAGTTACATTATGATGGCAAAGAATAGTATTTTCCTTGTCATTTCCATGAGCAGCACCGACCTTGTACTTCCCTGATTTCGCAGGTAAGATACTACTGCTCGATTGTCGGATTTTATCATAACAGATTGGTCTTTCAAGACATCCTGAAACTCTTGATTGAATGTTGGTCGACCTATTATTGGCGACTGTATAAGTCTGATACTTTTTACTATTATTATTATGTAATGCTGTATACAGAAGCTGTTGGTTTACCTTTAATAAATAAATAAATAAACTCGACTAGGGCTATGTAAACAGTCTAAACAGTGAATATTTCTTTCTGTTTATGTGCCACTTCCTTTGTTCGTCTGTCCACGTTCCTGAGCGGTGGTAATCGCTCAGCTGTACTCCCCAGCCTTCGTTGAAGGCATCAATTCAATTCAATTTATTTATTCAATAACAATTTTTACATTGTGTTTGAATTCTTATAACTAAAATCAATTAAAGAAACAACGTGCACGCAATTGACATGCAATGCATGGAAATTGCATGCATGCATTGCATTTGCATCCGTGCTTATGAAAATCGTTGGTTCTGGCACAATAATCTTGCTCGGAATTATGATGTTCTTCATCCACCAAGAACAATCGTCTAGTGCCAGCGACGTTATTGGGACCTTTTGACTTGGTCGATCCTGTGTCAATTTTCGACAAGCTTTTTCAAGGTATCGAGTATGTAAACGGCCAAGCGGGGTTACCAGTGATGCAAAACCATGTCTTCCTGTCAGAGCTGTGCATGACCGCCAAGACCAACGCCTTGTTCTTAGTAGTAAACCTATATGTGCCTGTGATCGAACTATCTTTTCGCGTGGCAATCTATGTCGGCGTCCCAAATGTTTCCTAAAAACTCTGTTTGTTTCCTGGGATTTAGAACCGGCTTCTGTAAATTCACGCACCATCCTAAGATCTTGCAGAAGGTTTACTGCATATCTCATTAGACCTTTTACACGTCTGGTCCTGGAACAGAAAGTCGTCTAAGTACGACCACTCGAAATCCTCTCTCCCTCTGAAGGCTCGCTAACCACCTGCTGACTAGTGAGAACGCTAACGACGCGCTGGATAGTCCAAATGGAAAGGCCGTCATTTAATTTTGCAAGAGCTCGCCTGCATAAGGAAAGGCAAGGTATCTTCGATGACTTTTGTTTATGACGATATGAAAATATTTCTGACTGATATCCAGCTTTCCTGAATAATCGTTCTTCTGCAGAAAATTCGGGACGTTATTCTGGTTTATTAAGCGAAACTTCACAGGTTTCAGAGAAATAGTCATAGACATAGTCACAGCGTGCATTAGCGCATTTGAGGTTCTTGTCGTAAATCTCTCTAAGTTTTCGTGTAACAGATGGCGGCTTGGTTACAAACGGTACTGTGTATCCGGAGGGATGTTCTTTGGAACTCCTAGCTTTTCCCATTGCCAAGGAGATTCCACCATTGCCCCCCATGAAACTGTCGATCCCTGCGCTTAGGTAAATTTTGATCCCTTCCAGATCGGTTCCGTTGCTTATTAGAAGGCCTTGAACTTCCCGACAACCGGCGCGCTGCTGACTGGGCTGATGCATTGTGTGATGACCTTGTAGGATGACCGCGCCAGGATTGCTGTCGTCTTCTCGATAGGTGAGAAGGTACAGTTGGTTTGCGAAAAGGTTCCGAAAACCACAGCATAAACAACAGTTTATGGTAGGAAAAAATCTGTGCTAGGCCACCGTTTTCCCCCAAAAATGTTCCGGTGGGACGTAATGGTAGGATGCTGTGTAAAACAGCACCAAGCGATTCATTTTAAGATTTATACGCCCTTTGTCTTGCCTATATAGCTTCTGCACGATGAGCACCAACGAACTGCAGCAAAACATCCGACAAGACCTTAAATTGGGAGCCATCAGCTAATAGCTTACGTAATTCCTCACCAGCACGATAACAAACAGCCTATCAGACAGTGCTTTCCTCTGTAGGAGCAAACCCATGGTTAATAGTGCCGAGCACACCCTCTTGTTTAAAACAGCCAGGAAAAGGGATGGATGATTTATAAAGCATCCAAGCTGTATATTAATCTTGAAAGCACTGAAATAGGGGCAGCCTGAAAGACTTCCTCCCTTGTATCGGATTCGATTCCAACCTTGAGAACCCCGTCTTTGACATTTGATGTCCTCTTTCTTAATCGGTTCAGTAAGCTCCGGTAAAAGCGACCTCTTTTATCCTGGGTCAAAATTCAATTTCATTGGATGACCACATTTCTGGAGCGTTCGAAAAACTATCCATCTTAGGGGCATTCCAAGAGCAACCACCAGATGAATCAGAACCTGATTGATTCTCCGAATCTGAATAAATAATTCTCTTTGTCTGAGTCAGGCTCAAACCGTTGCTGACTTTGAGAAAACATGCTGACTCCGAGAGGCTCCCCGACAGAGTCTTATCTGCCTCACAACGGTATGAAGTAAGGGTCGTATATCTTAAACAGATTGTTTGAAAAGCTCAGAGCGAGCTGCTGACCCCCTAATGCGATTCGCAATCGAGGGTGGCCCTAGTATGAGAGCGCGTGCAAAGGCCCAATCTAGTAACGTGCACCTTATTCCCCATAGCCCTTGTCAGATGATCCGCTTCCGGGTCAAAGGCTCGAACTAAGCCTACTATGAGGAGGGTGAACATAAGTTTGTTTAAAACAGTCGGTTCAGGTTTGTCCCCGAAAGCCTCCTCTTAAGGCTTTGATGACCTCCCACTGAGTCCAACCTTAGGTAGAGACGCTTGTGCCAAGAGCTTGACGTACTCCAAAATCACCTCACCTTGTAGAGTTTCTCCACTCTCGTTAAGTAGCTCCCTAAACGTTGTGTTCAATGTTACCTTTGGACATTGACTCAGCACTCTGCCCGGCTGTGGCGCGGCCCAGATAAAATTATGATTAAGTTGCATCTTACACGCATAGGACACATATGTAAAAGTGTGTGTTAAGAAAAAGTAGTATATAAGCTGTAACTTATTGTAAATAAATCAGATTTGAATTTTATATTCTTGTCTCATTACCCCTCACTGTGGTGGTGGTATATGGTAGGGTAGGGCTGTAGGGCTTATAGGGCTGTTAGGCTTGTAGGTCTTAGTAGGTTCCTTAATTTTCCAATTATTATTATTATGTAGGTACTGTCGTACCCTTACAGTATTGCGGCCTTACGTGACATACATAAGGGTAGCCGTACACGTTGTGTAGGCAACTCAACACATATATGCAATGTAATTTTAGTTTACTACCTGTATATTACTATATTTGTGTAGCTGTTTGTTTTCCCAAAATAAATAAATAAATAAACTCCCTGCGCCATTTTAAGCAAGCAACGAGATCGTTACCAAGCCGTCAAGCCAGTCAACGTTCGTGTCGAGATCGAGCCGCGCCGCTCACCAAATCGAGCCGCGCGGCTCACCGAATCGAGCCGCGCCGCTCACAAATCGAGCCGCGCGGCTCAACAAATCGAGCCGCGCCGCTCACCAAATCGAGCCGCGCCTCTCAATATTTGCGCACCGGTCAGTCTACGAGGCATGCGGCTTGTCAGGAGCTTGCTGCGAGGCGAGTACCTGAGTTTTATGACAGTAGCAGTGCAGCTGACGTGTCGTAACTCGTATGGTACAGGTACCTTACGCACCTTGTGGATGGGATGTCCGACAGGGTGGTTAGCATTGGTTGCGATAACGAACGCCGCGTGCGTGCAGTTGACGTGTCGTATAGCATAGGTACCTTACGCACCTTGTGGATGGGATGTCCGACAGGGTGGTTAGCATTGGTTGCGATAGCGAACCGACATGAGTGCATGACGTATCGTATAGTACAGGTACCTTACCCACCTTGTGGATGAGATATCCGACAGGGTGCTCACCGCATTGGTTGCGAAAGCGAACCGACATGCGAACAAATATGCAACTTGGCCATGCGCAGCAAGTATAATTAGGTATATAAACACACAGCAGATTCCTTTAGAAAATTTAAATCACTCACACAAAGAATAAAATAAATATCTTAGAAACTTACCATTTCATTACATTTACTTGTAATCCACTGGAAAGTCACTTAACACTGCACAAACGTTACAACAACGTTACTCTTAGCTCGTTTCGCGTATCTTATTACGTAAAATAGTAGCACGTGCGCACGCTAAGTGTGGAAATAGCGTACTAACATAAGCCCGCTCGCATCTCACGCGCCTGCCGCCGCCGCCGTCGCGCTCCGCGCATGCGCAGTCCGCAAGGTCACGCCCTCCAAGCAGATATCGCTCACTCAAGGACTAAAGTAGGTAAGTAGTAAGCATGTGTGTACACTAATGTAGGGATAGTTATCTCCGAAAGGTCAAGCCGAAGGCACAGAACTGAAATATACAAAATAAACAACGTAAAATTTAAAAGTATAAGAGGAAAACATAAATAAAGGACGGTTAACAACACTTTCATAAATTATTCTCGCAGTACTTCTGACATACCAATAAAATCTTCGTCCATCCATCCGCAAACAGATCGCTTGTTGGATTGGAATCCAAGAGATCATTAAGCGCAGCCAGAGTGCGAGGGATTGGTGACTTAGCACGTGCAACAGTACGACATGGAGGCATGGCAAACAGCCTGTGCTTTCTGCCTCGGCAGTAATTGTCTGGAACACAGAAGCGCGCCAGCACATGAAGCAGATCAGGATCAGAACATATGTGACAATTAAGGTTTTTTCACCTTTAGTGGTACCTAAGCTGAAAGTACAGGACGCTTTCACGCGGGTGCAGGACGTTTTCTCATATAATGTCAAGATAGTCCTTTTGCTGCCTCTTACAACGACTTCAGTAAATAACGTTTTGAGATAAGTTGGAAATTGTCTTGGTGCGTATATTTAATTACTGGTTCGATTGGATAAAAAACCGTTAAGTACTAATATTTAATTTTTAACAGATTGGAGACTTACTAAATGAATTATTGACTCTGTCATTAATATGCCAAAGCTGTTGGGGAAACTGTTTCATTGACAATTAATATTAATTGAAAAAAAAAAACTGGTTTTGAAGATAATTTGGCCACGGTGTATAGTTGGTCTGGATTCGCGTCGTTAAGTTATTTTGCCAGGGTTTAACTTAATAGGTGCATTTACGAGCAACCGTATAACACTCATATCTTCTAAACCTATATCACCAGCGGAATGAAGTCATAAAACTTAAGGGCCGGCGGAATTCCCGCCACATTTGACATTAAACGCTCCGTTCAAAAATCGTTCAGTTCATTCATTCACGTGTCGCGTTCCGTTTCACTTCGCGCGTGATCAAAGAGCGCGCGATGACGTCGGCGCAGTATACGTTAGATTTACAGCTTACGGAAGCTAATTAGTTTGAATTAGTTGGGAGGAGGGCCCGTATGGCCGGTTATGCACTCCACGCGTGCACCCGAACGTGACGCCTTCAGGACTGAGAACGATTAGAAGGTGCAGTGTGCAACTCAGTAATTTAGTAGAGTGTTGTCTAAGTTCATGCAGTACAGTATGGTAAAGATGTTTTAATAAAAAACTGTGCTTGATTTTAGAATAAATAAAACTATAGACTCTGATAAAAAAATCTTATTATAGTATAGTTATGTCTGTGCAAAATAAAAGCAAATTTCCACACTTACTTTCATGACAAGACAATATAATATCAGTTACAAAGAAATAAATTGTATCTAAGCAATAGAATAGCATGATACAAAGATATCACTTTGCTTTCCTTGCCGCTGTTCGCGACACCCGGTCTCTAGAAAGATGAGTGATGAATGCAAGTTTAGACTACATCCATTACACAGTCTATGTTTAAATATCTCCGACGCGTTCCGGGAGACGATCCATAACTAAGTTCACGCCATTCTCACAGCCGAGGGAACACCGTGAAGATACCAAGGAGTTTTTGTTACATAATTTGTAACTAATTATGAGCCAAAAAACATACGGTGTCTTTGATCAGTTGCGACATATGGCCGCCTTTTTTAGAACATGTCGTTTACATGTTACATTAATTAATCGTTTGAGAATAATTAAGAATGAAGTGGATCTCTGGTTGGAATGTTCAGTTTTGGTTTTAATTTATTGGGTATTTGTTTAATGGGTAGATTGTATGCTTTGTTTGAAATGACTTTGGTTAATAACGGGAAGATGAATTGACGGAAGTAGCTAGGAACAATTTAATTAATTATTTGAAAGCTTACTTAATTATGGAAGTTTTGAATTGCGTTCTGAGTAATGCACTTCGGGGTCAAAGATGATAGTAGATTACTTTGCGGGCGAAGTATACTCGGTGTGTGGAAGCATGAATTTATATAAGTACTATAATATAAACCTACTTACATAGGTACACTTTTCCAAATAAGTACCTGAATCGATTTGAGCAACTTAATTTGTTTCAAGACAAACAAAGTTTTCCCTATATTATCAAATAATCACACAGCAAGGGATCATGTCTCAGAGGACTAAAATAAAAGGAAAATCAAAATGGCCGACACTGAAAGCAACGGCGCGGTTTCTTTCCGCGTATTACTAACATTACCATACTTCAGGCGGCGAAGCTTATTTAAATGCTCCACCGACTCCATTTAGAGCTTGGAAAAATAAAACTGGGGAACAGATCCCGCGATCTCTCGCTGAGCCGCTTTTGTGGTAAATATGTATAAACTTACAAATTTTCATCTGCGTTTTATGAACTCCTTTGTTTGCCCATTTCAGTTCTTATTCGCAAAGTACTAAGACACAAACAATATCTTACTCGTTTCTCAAATAAGTTGGCTCATGTATAAGTATCTACGTTTTGTCGCCGGCATCTTTTTATTTTATCGCATTTTATTTGGGAGCTCAGCTGCCAGTCGTGTTGTTTGCCGCACTCGAGTATATTTCGCTATCCATCTAATATCTACTTAAAATATGAACGACTCCTGCGAAATAAAATTCCTCGCAATAGTCTACACGATTTTTTTAGCTTTCTTATTCTTTTTTGCTGTTTTATCAAAAGGCACATTAATATTTTAATGAAACGCAAATTGGCGTAGCTTGTTTGAATATAAAACAAAGCAGAAATTAAGTTAAACGATTAAAAAAGAGTCCCCGGAGCGCCCACTGTTTGAACAATGATTCCATTATCTGAGAACGACGCTACGCTTCCTCTACTCAGACATAAAAGATAAAACTGAATAGCCGCCAATTTTGTTCCATTACTCTTGAGCGCCGCAGAATACATATTATCCGTAAAACGGAACGCAAACAAAGTGAGCGTCGTTTTCCCGCCGACGATAACTTAATTTCAGTCCGCCATAAGTACGTAATTAGCAAGCCGCTGCCTTATCGGCCGGCGGGTAATTAACCTCTCGGGGGGGTGTCCTCCCTTTCCCCAGGGCCTCCCTTCCTCCCGGTGCACCTTGAATACCTCCTCGGCTCGTAATATTTCCGCCATATTATCCGGGAGTCCGCCCACCTCCTCCACCAATGGCGGCGATTCCCGCGCTTTTGTTTCGCGCCGTCACCGCTTCGTTCCGAAACGTTGTAACTTGGTATGTTTTCTTTGGGAAATTTGGCTGTATTCGTGAGCTGGATGCGGTTTGTTTTCATTGGAGCGCGTTTATTATGCTAACGCTGTCTTCACTTTTGAAGTATCATAACTTGGAGTTGGTCTCATCGAATTTCAAACTTTCTTTGCTTAGCATAGAGTCGACTTTAGGTTTTCCTTTCCGTGTTCGTAGAGGGGTGTCGACAGTTCATATTTCATGTGTTATCATCTTTTATTGAGTGCGAGTCAGGGCATTGTTGTCGGTTTACTGCGCGGTTATCTCGCGCGGCCGCCGGTGTTTAGCGACGCCTCGGCTGATGAATGGCATATTGGTATGATGTTATAGATGCCGGCGAAATCCTGCAAACTAAGTAAGGGGTGAATCTATGTGAGGGTTACAAGAGATATTGTTTCTAAATAATATTGGGTCGGCGGATAATAACGTAGGCTTTAGATAAGTTTACGCTTAGGTAGGTACCTACATGTTCGGAATGTAATGATTTCGATACAATATTTTACTGAAATATTTTTTCTGTATTTCCAAATGTTTTTGTGACATCACAAACATCTTAAGATATGAACGGGCCACATAGCTTAGTGTTTAGTGGCACTTCACAAAGATTAAAGTTTAAAAAGCGAATTTATGGTGAGTTTGTTGTGAGTACCAACCTAGTTTGTAAGTGTTAATTTATTATTTAAACTAACGATAAACACTCTAAAACAAAAAAACATATAGAGACTTACCCACTCTCTTGTATCAAATTTTCTTGAATAATAAAGTCAAAACAATGTGGGGAATCATAAATGAACGCTCAAACAAAAAGCGCAAAACCGAGAAACACAACATAACATTACAAGTAGATAATAGCTTAACGGCGAAACCGCATGAAGTAGCCAACATATTTAATAATTTCTTTGTCTCCATTGGTGGGAAAACTACAACACCAACCGGCAGCAAACCAAAGGGGCTACCGGCAACCTTAACTACACAAAATACATTATACCTTAACCCAGTTGACCCTTATGAAATAAACATAATTATTAAAAACCTAAAGAACAAGAACAGCCACGGAATCGACGAACTCCCACCCAGTCTGATAAAACAGTGCGCTGATGAACTTACCTTGCCATTTTATATACTCATTAACCAATCCTTCGAAGAAGGTGTTTTTCCTGACTTACTCAAAAAGGCCCTCATTAAACCTATTTTAAAAAAAAACGATAAAACTGACCCGAACAATTACCGCCCCATTGCCCTACTACCAACAGCCTCAAAAATATTCGAAAAAGTCATGTGTAACCGCGTTTATGCGTTCTGTGAAAAATATGGTATTTTCAATGATAGCCAAAATGGATTTCGCAAGAACCGATCCTCTGTTTTGGCCGTCTACAAGTACATACAAGAAGCACTCAAAATTATTGATAATAAAAAATACGCTATTGGACTGTTATTAGACATGACCAAAGCGTATGATAAAGTACAATTCGATATACTATTAAATAAACTTTACAACATAGGTATCCGAGGGAAAAGTCATGACTGGTTTACATCTTATTTAAAAAACAGAGAACAAGTCGTAGAAATAGAACACTACAATACACAAACACAACACATTGAACTAATTAGATCACAAAATATACCTGTAAACGCCTCCATACCACAGGGAAGTGTTATAGGATGCCTATTGTTCTTAGTCTACATAAATGATCTCCCTAACCACATAAATGAAACGTGCGTATTGTTTGCCGATGACGTATCTATTATAACATCATGTAAAAATAACCAAAACCTAAACCAAACACTAACATCTATACTTGACACCACAACACACTGGATGAACGAACATAACCTTGAAATTAACTTTAGTAAGACAAAAATAGTCAGTTTCCACCCGCGACAAAAAACCCCAATAAAAATCAATTTTGAATACAAAGGATCCAAGTTAGAAATAGTTAATAAATTCACCCTTTTAGGCCTAGACATAGATACACACATAGACTGGAAACCACACATACAGAAAGTTAAAACAAAGCTATCTAAAGGGAATTGCTCAGTTTGTTAGGGCCATTTGGCTTAAGGTGAACATTTAATATAATATTTAATGACTGTGGTTTTTAATAGTTTATACCTCAAAGAAATTAATTATAGTAATAAAGTTGCAGGAGAGTGTAAAAATAGTTTATATTTAGCATATCTACTAATGTTAGAAAACAACCAAAATAAATCATAATTATACCTAATATACTGATATTCTCTAACTTTTAATGCAGTAGTAACATATCCTGAGGTCATCTAAGTAAATGAAAAAATAAAACTCATCAAACGAATCATAAAATAAAATGTTTTCTAAAAACTGGGCAGGCGGCATAATATTACTTTCGTGCCTTGCCCAGCTTACTATATTATGGTCATAACGTGAGCACAGAAACTCACCGTTCTTCGCCCTACAAGGCAATTGCAACAATATTGAGTAATTGCCTAGGTTGCCATGCCAGTTCAACATTTATTTTAACAAAATAGCACCAGGATCATTGTCATGAGTAGATTCGGTGTCCATGGGTAAAGCCGGGTCTTCAATTAAAGCGGTATCGGAGTTCATCATAAAAAAAAAACAAAAAACTTCGCGAAAGTAATCGAAACAACATTCACAATACACACAAAACATTCGTTTCATAACATAATTTCATTAAAATAAACTCTTTGATTTCATTGTATGCATTTGTCATTATTGACAGCTGGTGTTGTCAGAAAATTAAAAAAAATCGATTTAAAAATCGATTTGACAACAAACGAATCAATATTAAAATCGGATATAAAAATGATTTGAAGGCCAAAAACGATGAGTGTTTTGTTTGTTTTCAATATGATTATACGAAAATAAATATATCGCCGTTTGAAAATCACTTGATTACTGATTTTCAAGAAAATGTAGTCATATTATTACTTATATTTCGAAATCGATTATTATCTTTACCGTAAGAATAATCACAACTGTTATTAATGTGGCAACACAGAATCAGTTTCCAACTATAAAATGGCGACGGTTTTGAAGTCAATCAGCTTCAATACTTATTAAACGAGATATTTTTACATTTACTTTCCGGCGGCGACAACTAAAAAAATATTAATTTTAGATTTAATTATATTTTCTCATAAGAATACTTTTTACAGATCAGCTTGTCCACGTTTAAGCCAAGAATGAGCAATTCCCTTTGCATATGCCCTCAGAGAAATAAAGAAAAGTACAGATCTCAAAACAGCAATAGTAACATACTATGCGTACGCGTTCGCTTGGTTTAAATACGGAATAATATTATGGGGTAACAGTACAGACGCACCTTCGCTATTTACAATACAGAAGAAACTTTTAAGAACATTGGTTAACATAGAAGACACCGACTCATGTAAACCACACTTCAAAGAACTAAACATCCTAACACTACCTTGTCTCTACATATTTGAAATCTGCAAATTTGTAAGGAAGTACCCACAATTCTACAGCAAAAGAGAAGACATACAAACAGAAATCAAACTCAGACATGGAAATAGACTCAACCTGCCAACTTCACGATTAAAAATGCACTCATCTAGTGCGTTTGTCACGTCAATAAAAATCTATAATAAATTACCTGAATACATAAAAAACACAGAAACAAACAATATATTTATAAATAAACTAAAACGATTACTCTTAGACAAAGCTTACTACACAATTGACGAATACTTCAAAGATAAATTCCTCCTAGACAAACGAAGATAATTAGAATAAACAAGTAAGTAGTACCTAATACATCTATTTACCTTATCTACCGTGCAATATCTTTAATTACTTACTACTTAGTTAATAATAAATTACAGCTAATATATAAATAAATATATAAAATAATTACCTAATATATAATTTAGAAAATATCTATTAATAATAAATAAATAAATATATAAATAAATAAATATAGAAATATTAATAATAAACAAAATTAACATAAATCTACTCATAAATAATATCTACTTAAATATCTAAATATAAGATTTACTTCCTTAATTTCAATATTATTATGTTTTTAAACAAAAAGCGCTTCATCCTCTCCTCTAAAAACTAACTTGCTGTGCCCGACAGGGTCCATAATTGTTTCTCTATAATTTACCTACCAGCCTTGTATACATTATGGAATGCAATAAAGTATTGAGTATTGAGTATTGAGTATTGAGTATTTCTTTTTTTTATCAGTTACCCTTATCTTAAAGACAGCGCACTACGAACGAACTAGGTATAAAGAGATTTTCTATTCCAACTCACACTGATTAGCATAGTTTTATAGTTTAATCCATTTCAAGTGATTGATTAAAACTACCAATACCTACCTATTAGAACATAAAATCGTCCACAACATTTAAACAATACAACAAATAATCGATCACGGCCCACCGAAGCGTGTTTTCGAACGAACGGTCGTTTGTCAAAATTACGCGGCAGTTGATAAGCCGCATAATTTTTGGCGCGAGACTCGTCGGCTGTCCTAATTGGGTGGCGTGGCCAGTGCGCCGATAAAGCCCGGTTTACACAGCGTTTTAATTAATAGAGGTCGCCGGGCGAGCGTAGGGTTTCCACGTTTTACACTGTTGGGAAATGTGTTGTTTTGATTTCCATTTAAAGACCAGACGTTAAGACGTTACTCAAGCAAATAGAATTTCTGAACGAGACTAGTAAACTAGAAGAAAGAAAGTGAGATGCTCTCCACACCTAAGGTAAGGAAAATAATTGCATGACTCTCATGGCTGTGCCAAAAGGACTATTCGTTAGATAGGTACTGGTTTTGATAATAAACCTTTAGGCACGAGTGACAGATGTGATAACACTTATTAGTTATAAGTCGACATCGGCTCAGTTACCACAAAGGGAAAAAATACGTAGGTAAGTACCTACATAAATAAAAAGATTAATTAAAATAAAGCAACATTTAAGTGAAGTATACTGTTCTTGTAAGTAAAGAATAGAACTTGTTAAATAGCAAAACAGAAACATGACAGATGCTTATTATATTAAAATAGTCATGTAGGTATGACTATTTTAATAGAAGAAGTTTGACAGAAACTAGAGAGACAAAATCTCTCTTGCAATAACACAACACAATACCTAATAATACCTACCTACTTACGTAAAACATTGGTAAGTAGAGTTGGGTAAATAGCCGGCTGCTTTGAGTTATTAGCGATTATAATCCATAAGTATCCATTAATAGCCACGCAATGGCTAATAACCCTGCTATTAATATATTGTTAAAAAAATAAAAGGTTTTCTTTTGTTTAGTGTAAAATCTGTAGTGTGATTAAATGTATTGTAATTCTTTTTATTTGTTTTCACTTTTTGTATATGAAAAAGTGTTTTGGGAAATTCAGTTTTGTTAATTGAGAGACCCAAAACTATAAAACCACAATTACTATTGACAAATCGCTTTGTAATTTAACAAAGTGAGCTAAATATGTAAGTGTACTTATGTACCTATACCTACAAATACAAATAAATTTTAACGGATACGTAAAAATGTAAAGTAGGTACAATAAGTAAGTTCTTATTAGGTCTTTTCTGTGAATACGACGACGTAGGTAAATTAAAAACAATGGAAAATACCCGAGCGGTTAGTAGGTAACATGTGCGTCCCCGAACCCCCGTTTTCGAGCTATCTCTTTCTGGCGCTAATATTTATTCGTGCCTGAAAGAGATGCATGAACTGCACTACAGCGAAATTAATAAATAATAATTATAATAAACATAAAAAAAATATAACATAATTATCTACCTATACTTACTTATAATAAATCTGTAAAAGCAAAAATTCTGCACATTGAAAATATCAAAAAAAATAAATGACAGGGGGTGTTACTTGACCGACACCGAACCCAAAAATGTGATTAAAAATGTTTGTCTGTCTGTCTGTCTATATGTTCAGGCATCACGCAAAGAACTTGGTATAATTATTCTTTAATATCTTGGGCACCACACTGGGTATTTTTTATACCGGAAAAGTATTATACAATAAAAAACAAACTTAATTTTGCGGTTCGATCCCTAGGCCCGATTACTGTACCAACCGAAAATAATAAGTTTGTCGTAGATTACGTCACCCGCAGTGGAGTTCACTAAGGGGCGCTGCACACGGCTGAGATACTATAATATTTTATCTTTAGATACAATATCGGTCGTCATAAAATTCAATGGACACTACGAAGATTTTTAGTTATTTTAATTATTAAAAAGATTTTTATTTAACTATGATATAGATCTCTTAAGATATTATTTAAATCAAAAAATGTCAATATCAATTTAAATTCTTGTTAATATTTAATGTTATTACAAAATAAGGTAAAAGTAAGTTATCTATAAAATCATTAATCTTCTTAAGAAGTCTGTTTTGTAATTTTACCTATGCAAGCAATAAAAGGCTTTTTATTTTATTTATTTATATATTGTATCTTTAGTTATAATATTATAGTATGTATCTTAGCCGTGTGCAGCGCCCCTTGGTGAACTGGAGTTCGCCAAGGGGCGCTGCACACGGTTAAGACCACCACTTCGGGTGACGTAACCTACGACACACTTATTATTTGCGGTTGGTACAGTAGTCGGGCCTAGGGATCGAACCGCAAAATTAAGTTTGTTTTTTATTGTATAATACTTTTCCGGTATAAAAAATACCCAGTGTGGTGCCCAAGATATTAAAGAATAATTATACCAAGTTCTTTGCGTGATGCCTGAACATATAGACAGACAGACAGACAAAAATTTTTAATCACATTTTTGGGTTCGGTGTCGGTCAAGTAACACCCCCTGTCATTTATTTTTTTTGATATTTTCAATGTGCAGAATTTTTGCTTTTACAGATTTATTATAAGTAAGTATAGGTAGATAATTATGTTATATTTTTTTTATATTTATTATAATTATTATTTATTAATTTCGCTGTAGTGCAGTTCATGCATCTCTTTCAGGCACGAATAAATATTAGCGCCAGAAAGAGATAGCTCGAAAACGGGGGTTCGGGGACGCACATGTTACCTACTAACCGCTCGGTTATTTTCCATTGTTTTTAATTTACCTACGTCGTCGTATTCACAGAAAAGACCTAATAAGAACTTACTTATTGTACCTACTTTACATTTTTACGTATCCGTTAAAATTTATTTTTGTAGGTATAGGTACATAAGTACACTTACATATTTAGCTCACTTTGTTAAATTACAAAGCGATTTGTCAATAGTAATTGTGGTTTTATAGTTTTGGGTCTCTCAATTAACAGTAGTTGGTACAGTAGTCGGGTCTAAGGATCGAACCGCAAAATTAAGTTTGTTTTTTTATTGTATATACTTTTCCGGGATAAAAAGTTACTTTTTAACAAGTAAGTGTACCAAGTTTCATTGTAATCAAACCGGTAGTTTTTGCGTGATACGTGAACATACAGCCAGACCGACAAAATTTTTTTTAATCACATTTTTGGGTTCGGTTACGGTCTAGTAACACCCCCTGCCATTTAGTTTTTTTGATATTTTCAATGTACAGAATTCTTGCTTCTACAGATTTACTATAAGTAAAGTACCTACATAGATATGCAAAATTTATTTACGACAAAGAAAGATGATGAAAATGAAGTTTAGAATGAAGTCTAAACCTGAAAACCATGAAGGGAAATTTTCAATCACTAAAATTACATTAACAGCAGGGTTATCATCCATAATGGCTATTAATGGCTATTAACTGAGTTTTAATCGATTATTAGCCAAATGCTATTAACCGGATTATTATCATTGCCCATCACTATTGGTAAGCGAAGGTGGGTACCTACAGTTGAAAACTGTACACCCCTAATCTGTCGCCAACGCGGCAACGTCCAAAACACGAGGAGCGTTACCAAACTAAATCTGCACAGAAATATAAATTAGGTCAGAGTTTAGTTATCTGTCGAGCGACAGATTAGACCTCTTTGAATACACGTAGGTAGGTAAGCTAACTACTGACACTTTGCCAATGGACCTGAGTTTAACTGCAACTATTTTAGTTATAAATTAGACGGTAGTAAGTTAATTAACATAACGGGTATTCCAACAATGATAGCCTAGTGGTGTGACCGTGTTGAGATTTCTGACCCGATCATGACATGGAACGTAGATTTTACTATGGCACAAAAATTGCCAAATCATAGGTCTCGAGTTCAAGCCCAAGGCACGCACCTTTAGCTTTTCGGATTCATGTGCCTGTGCCTCGGAATCACATAAAGCTGTTGGTCCCGGCTGTCAAATTAAAAAAAAACAAGTCATTTATTCAAATTAGGCTGAGGATCAGCACTTTTTGAACGTCAAAAATTACATAAGACAGTCCCCCAAAACGCCCGCCCTTCGCCACTTCCTAGTGTTTTTACTGGGAAGAAGAAGTGGCGGAACAAACTCCCCAGCAACACGTCCGTCTGATACGCTAGAAGAACAGTATAAATAGCATTAGTAATTAATAAACTTAATCATTTAAATTAAATAATTTGCTACATGCTAGCTAGCACACACCAATAGATCGGTCGATTGTAGATCTATGACAGTCATTACAGATAGTCAGAAAGCCTAAAATCTGACAACCAGTTTAATCTAGGGGTATCGTGTTACCCAGTAACTGGGTTGTGGAGGTCAGACAGGCAGTCGCTCCATGTAAAATACTGGTATTCAGCTGCGTGTGGTTAAAACTGGAAGCCGACCCCAAGATAGTTGGGAAAAAGCTAGGCAGATGATGTGCCGATTGTATAATTATCACTTGTTTCTAAAACGGTGAAGGAACACATCGTGAGAGAACCTGAGATGCCTGAGAGATATTTCTCGAGAGCATGTGATGCCAAGTCAGAGGCCCATGGGCGGCATTAAAACTCAACCAGGTAAGTCACTAACCACACGATAGGAATAAGAACGGGTATTCTCAAACAATCTCCAATTTGTGCTGTAAACTCACGTTATTAAAAATAAAAATTATCTTCTGTCTTTTGTATTTTACCCATCTTTAATATTTTTTCTTCTTACATTACGCGAAAAGTACCTACTCTTAATTTTAAAAAAAATATAGCTACCACAAAATTGCTAAGTAGAACATGTGTAATCTGCAGGCCTAGCCATATTACGAATTCTATTTCTATTATCGTAATCGATAAGGCGACAATAGAAAGAAAATGGCGTATATGGAATCAGCTGTTTGTCAACTGACAAGTGTTAACGAGTAGAATTTGTAATATGGCTGAAAATGAAATACACTTGACAGTTGACAAACAGCTGATTCCATATACGCCATTTTCTTTCTATAATAGAAATTGAATTTGTAATATGGCTAGGCCTGATGTAGGCCCATATTACAAATACTATTTCTATTCTATTTCTATTATAGAAAGCCATTTTCTTTCTATTGTCGCCTTATCGATTACGATAATAGGAATAGAATTTGTAATATGGTTAGGCCTGCAGATAATATGATTTTAAAGAAATGTAATTTCTCGTCTAAGATGCTTCTAATGCCCTTATAGTGTCAAGTTCTAAGTTTGTAACTACAGCCCATATTTTCAGTGTGCCCTAAACCGTCACCGTCTGGCTGTCATGAAATTAAACTCATGTTACCCCCGGTCATTATGGAAGTTAGCAAAATGTCTCGGAATCACAGATATAAAGACCTAGATAACGCAAGTGCCAACTGTATGAAACCAAATGTGCCATTTTGTGACTTCATACTATCTTGTATGTTCTGCACAAGCACTATTTAGTGACGTCAAAACCAAATCGCTCCATTTGTACAGTTTTTACTATTTATCGCATCGTAACTTATTAGGGATTTGTTATTTAAATGACGTCCGACTAGTTGCACAACAGTGGAGACTATGCACGACACGTTAAGCGTTTTGCCACAGTATAAATATAAATACAGTAGGACGACGCCTTTGATCTCTCGAAAAATGCCGACAGCGTCTACACGCGTTAGCCCTGAACAAAACCTCGAAGTACGAACATCGTTTTGTTCGCAGTTCGGGAGCGGCTTTCCCGCCTCTCGCCCCTCAGACCCTGCACGATTGCCCTGTCTAGACGGCTTCGTCGGACGACTGTAGGTTTTTAGACTGTGGTTTGCTCTTAAAAAGCCATACAAAACTGTTAGAAATATGAAATTTGTTGTGGCTATACACACTCTTCGTTTCTCAGTAATTGTACTAAGTGTAACAGATTTTGCTTACGTATCTGTTACTGATTCATCACTAGTAACCTATGGACTGGATAAATCTTACAGTAAAGTTTTTATTTTTCTAAGCAGGACACGCGATATAGCGCAGAGTTTAACTTATTGGGTACAGATTTTCTAACAAACAAAAAAGGTTTAAAAGTATTAAGTTTGCACTTTTCCTCGACATAAACTTTCACTCTGCCAAATCCTATACTCTTCCTTTCGCCCAATTTTCTTAAAAAGGGATCCAATAATTTCGCTTAGAGTATCAACAATATAAATGATTAGTGCTCATCTAGGTCTTTCTATATCTGTGCACAGAACCCTTCGAAAAGTTAGCGAAGTGTTATCGAAGTTGTTGCCGTCGGTAGCTCGGTTAGAATGGCTGCCACCGCTATCAACTAGGAATAAGTAGAAGCCTCGGAAATGTTAGGAGACAGGACATTTTCATACTTTGGTCTAAAGTCTGTAAATTGTGGACAAGTTAGAATGTTTGTTATGAACCTTTTGGCGCACCCGTGAGACATGCCATTTATGTGTCTCTTTTTAACCGACTTCATAAAAAGGAGGAGGTTCTCAATTCGGTTGTATATATATTTTTTTTTTTTTTTGGGTTTGTTACCTCAGTACTCCGTCATTTATGGACCGATTTTCAAAATTCTTTTTTTGTTTGATAGGGTATACTAACAGATTGGTCCCATTTGTATCAAAACTCATATCTGATGAAGGATCTTCGAGGAATTGAGGGAACTCCTCAAAAAATATAGGCACACATGCACCGATTTCAACATTTTTTGTAACAAATTAAGCATTTTCATTTAGAAAATAACATTTGGTGAAGAAAAACTGATGAAAAAGACAGGCAACGGAACTCTTCATCGCATAACAGCAAATTATTCGCGATTGCTATAGTCAGATGTCTATGCTGAGCTTTTGTATTTCCACAACATAACATTACGCCATTCTATTTTAAAAGGGGCCGGCAGAGTTGTACAGATTAATGTTTAGAGATAGAACTTCTTTAGCAATTGTTATCCAATTTCAATGATTCTTTCAAGTTTTGAAAGACTTTCTTTACATACAAAGAAACTAAAAATTACAAAATAATTTAGTTTCTACAAAAAAAACAACCGTAAAAATAATTTTATGTGTTATATTTCCGGCTGTTGCTAATAAATGTATTTTTCTTTCTTTTTAACCGACTTCAAAAAAAGGAGGAGGTTCTATGTGCGTGTGTATGTATTATTATTATTTTTTTTATGTATGTTACCTGATTTCTCCGCCATTTGTGGACCGATTCTTGAAATTCTTTTTTTGTTTGAAAGAGTGGACTCCTGAGGTGGACCCATTTAGGTATACAAATATTATCTACACAACCAATCAATGAATGAGTCAGAGCAGTTGATCAATTTATTCTTATCTAGGTTCTAGGATATCAAATTAGATTAAGAATAAAATTAATTTAATTTAGTTATTTATGGTTATTCATTTTTGCTTGTATCTTTGTATGTATAGTTTAATCTACGAAACTACTTACCCATATCAAAAAATCATTTACTGATAAATAGCTACACTATAGGTGACTGCCATAGGATATGTAAGGTTTATTTACGTGAGCGAAATCACGGGAAGCTAGCCAAAAATAAAAATGGTGACACGAACAGCAACATAACAATTAATATTATACCTACATACCCCGCGAAGCTGACGTTTTTGACCGTTACTGCATACCTATTCGGGTTCAGGGTCATCAAGTCTAACTTTATATAATTTGGGCCCTATAGCTACGAGTAAGCACAACGAATGATGGCTTTGGTCGTCAGCTCTCTATCTAGAGGAAGAACAAATCGTGGACTACAACGCATATAAAATATTTCTAATAACGCTTATTAATTTGTCTGCACCTACAGATAGAACAAATACAATATTTATTCGTAACAGTAACATCATCTAGCTCCGCGTCTCAAAGGAACAATTTCCAAGCTAAACCTTTTTTAAAATTTAAAAAAGTAGAATGAATTCGTGAACGCAGCTAACGGTTGGCGCACTCGCGACTGTCAAACTGGTGCGAGTTAGTGATGGGCAAAGGATAAATACTCGAAGGATAAATACTCGAGTATTTATTCGAAGTGGATAAATACTCGTTTTTACTCATTTTTATCCGATATTTACCCAAAATGATGGATATTTATTATTTTGCATGTTTTTTTTATATTGATAGGCTAGTTTTACTATTACCGCTTTCGAAAATACTTAATACATTATTACTTTTTCTAGTTCTGATTGTAAAGACGAAGCAACGTGTTTCTAACCGCACCGCACTATATCCCGGCCTCTTTTTGTCCCATTCCTTTTGTTTTATTACCTTTCCCCTCACACCACCGCGCCTGCGCTGTGCCAAGGTATGTGTCTTAGATAGCGCACGCGCGAGTGCGTTTTTAACAACAAAATAATTATTATAAGGTGATAGTGTTCTAGTTTTATGAGACATTTAAGTGATTTTGAAGTTGGATTATAGCGTTTCAAGGTATGTTTTAACAGCTGAACCTTTCTTTGTTTAAACACTGAATAAAATCGGCGGATAAGTAAACTACTAAAAATAAATAGAAAAGTGTAGTTTTATTATTGTTGATAACGCTAGAAACCTACAAAAGACTGAAGAGTCCCTTGTTTTGAGTGTTTTGAAATCTCAGTGCGTCATGAGCCAGCAAATTAATAGTGTGCTGCGCAGTACTAAACTAACTTAGTAAAAAAAGTTTAACAACATGTTGTGCCTCTAAACTGCTAGCAGTGCGTAATGTGCTAGCACACTCTTGCTAGCTCATTACGCACTGAAATGTGAAGTTTTCACCAATTTTATTAAACTCTGCATAGACGTCATCATCTGCCTAGCCTTTTCCCAACTATGTTGGGGTCGGCTTCCATTTCACCGGATGCAGCTGAATACCACTGTTTTACATGGAGCTGTCTGTCAGACCTAAACAACCCAGTGGCAAGGCAAGGCAGTGAACTGGATAACATGATACCCCTTTGTTAAACTAATTGTCAGACTTTGGACTTCTGACCACAATTAACGGCTGTCAAATCTACAAATGACAGCTGGAACCAACGGCTTAACGTGCTTTCCGAGGCACGGAGGAGTCTTGGTATATAATAAACTAGCTTTTGCCCGCGGCTTCGCCCGCGTGGATGTCGAACTTCCGCCTCCTATGTTTTCCCATTAAGGGTTGAATTTCCAAAAATCGTGTTTTAGTGGATACTTATTCTTAACTAAGAAGTCCCCTTCAAGTTTCATGTCTCTAATACCAGCGGTTTGGGCTGTGCGTTGATATATAAACGTAATAATTTTAGCATAATACTTCCGGATAGACTACTTTCAAAGTTGATCCTTCCGGTATGTATGCATTAAGATTTCTGGAACTACTGACCCGGGAAAGAGCGACGTACAACTGACCATGTGTAAAACAACTGAGACTTAGATCAACCTGCCTAGGCGTATTGATTACAACCGTACCATGTTACCACCAGACAGACAGACATACAGACAAAAATTTTTTTAATCATATTTTTGGGTTCGGTTTCGGTCTAGTAACACCCCCCGCTATTTTTTTTATATTTTCAATGTACAGAAATTTTACTTCTACAGATTTTTTATTATAAGTTTAGATTTCTCGAGAGGCGCTGCTCATTTTCAGGGGCAGATTCTTCCGTACGGCGTACTCGCTCGAGCGGCTCTTGTCTGTGATGTCTGCCGGGACAGTTGAGATTTCCTTATAAGCATGCTCTCAACAAACTACGCACATACTTGAAAACAATTATCACGTACAACGAAATTACAATATTTTCGATTCTGAGGTATCTATCAACAACAACGTCAACAACAACCATACGAACGAAACAACCGAACCGAAACCAATAAGCAACTGACATTGTAATATTAGAATTCTAACTCTTACGACAACGGAAAGTCTTAACACCGCGATTAAGAAAAATGACGTAATTACAGAACGCCATCTATGGGCAAATAGGTAAAACGTCTGCACAATGAAACTTATGCTAGGGGCATTTTGCGTTTTAGTAATTTTATATTATCTCCGAAACTGTATGACCGATTGATATACTGTAAATGGCAAATCTTATCTGTATGATGTTCTTGTGATACTGAAATAATTTATTGTCATAAGAATTAATATTTTGTTGCTCAAATAATCAACCAAACGTAAGTATGCCGAAATTTTTTTTTTTTAATGCAATAAATGAAGTATAAAAGATAAAATATAAAAGATAGAGATATGGTATCGCGGACTTTTTTGTAGAAATAATTAAGACAATCCAGGTAGCCATACATTGTTTTTAATTTTAAGCAACTGTTTAGGCAGCGCACGCAAATAATTCTGTTTTATGAGGTATTTTTTTCCGACTTGCTAGACAAAAGTTGTGATAGCTCGGTTAATATACATGTTATAGAAACAATTTATAGCCTATAGCACTCAGGAATAATGTAGCTTTCAGCCAGTTAAAAAAAATTTAGAATTGGATTATGAGTTCCAGAGATTACCCCCTACATACAAATTTACAAACTTACAAATTTTACCTCTTTATAATATTAGTATAGATGGTCATCCATCCACGGACCGACCACGTCAAGCGTAGCTTAACCTTCGATCAACCCATGCGGCTGTTATAATTTAGCCACAAATTCCTCCGACGACTCCTCTGCATAGACGTAATAAAATCTGTGCAAAATTACACGCGCTCGGGCTATACTTTATTTTATGGGCCATATAGTTGGAAGTCCATTTTTTTTTGTAGATAGTACTCATAAACAGAAGGATTTTTACATTTTTTTAAGTTGCGGAGACTCCCAGTTATAATAAAATATTAAAGAGAAACATATTTTTTTAAAGTTTCCTAAATAACACGCCCGGTATCACCACTTTGTCGAATGTCGGGAGGATACGGCGTGGCATACGCTGGCAAAGTGTGCCGCTTGAGAGGAGCTGTGCCGTGCCCTCGTCTCTAGAGTAGGCAGTGACTTGTCGTTGCCGGCCGTGGTCGAGAGGATGGCCGGCAGCGTCGAGTCCTGGGACGCGGTGGTGTCCTTCTGCGAATCGGTCGTCTCGCAGATGGAGGCTGCGGAAAGTGAGAGGGAGAGCAACTCCACTCACCCGGCCCGCAGCAGACGTACCGGGCGCAGGCGGAGGGCGGACAACGCCCTCTTCCAGCCCCCCTGAATGGGTTCAGGGGCGACGGACACGGGACGTCATGGACCCGAGGTGGTGGCGCGTCGTGTTTACGCGCGCCCCTCTTAGACGTTGCGAGGGTTGTCTAACACCTCACTCCCCTCGCTGACTTGGCGAGGCCCTCGGGTCGCAGTCAGTCGGGAGTCGCGGAAGTATCTTCTGTTCCCGTGACCCCCGGCGCAGGTGTGAGAAGGAACACGGGGTGGTTTTTAGTCAGTAAGTCCGACAGACCCCTCCACCCTTCCCGGGGCGGGGGACATCCATGAGGATTTTCCACCACTAAAAAAAAATAAAAGTAGCGGGGTCGTAGTGAGTGAGCGAACACAGACTCCTCTCCACCTCCTTCGTGGTTATTTTTTTAAACCACCCAGAAGTAGGAGCGCCGCCAAGCGGCTCCGGCGACATCTTGGCAGGTAAGGGTATAAGAATAATAATATTCCTTGTGCTTTATTCAACTTATCCGAAAAATACCCGAAACTAATTTCAAAATGTTAACTTTTAAATTTTAAAATACGTATATCTCCGTGACCTTGGGGTTCCGCGGGTTGGAGATGGTACAGGAGGTAGGCCCCTGCCACCCTCGCCCTCCCCGGCCCATAAATATATGGAAATTAGAGTGAAAATAATGGAAATTAGTGTTTTAACCTAACCTCAAACTTTAACAATGAATATCTCCATAACCATGGGGCTCCGCGGTGTGGGAATCCGACAGGGGGGTAGCTCATCTCCCCCTCCCTCTCCCCAGCCCCTCTCCGATCCATAAATCGATGACCCATAAAGGAAAGTATAACCCATTTTTTTTATTATTGTGTGTAATCATAGGTTAGACAGGCTTGTTTTTTTAAAACTTCTTAATAAGTTTTAGAATTTCACTTAATTTCATCCTTTTCTTCGTAGAAATATAAAATTTCCCTTACTAAAATCGTGTATAATATTTATCCGCCGTTTTGGATAAATACTCGAGTAAAAACGGATATTTATGAGTATTTATCCATTTTGAGTATTTATCCGGATAAATTCCCAACACTAGGTGCGAGCGAACTTTTGGCGGGAGAGCGACGCAATAAAAACCTTATAAAATTTCTAATGGGAAAACGTACGAAGAGTTTGCCCCGTGAATTATGAATGGTAACGAGCTCGGCAGCCGTTCCCCTTTTGTATCGAGTCTGACTGCTCCAAGTTCGTACGACTTGTTTCTTTTGTAGATTGCGGTGGTGGTTTATGCGATGCGAAATACAACATTGTTATACTTTTGTCGGTTGGCGAAGTTAAGTCTCGCTCTGAGTTTACGACGTGTTTTAATTGCATTTGCGTTTTGTTGTTTCTAGTTTAGAATTGGTTGATAGATATTTTTATGTTGTGCCAATGATAAATTCATTTGCAGATGCAATTGAAGAAAACCGGCTTGGGAGACAACCTGAATTTTCGTTGCGTTGGCAAGTGGCGTTTGGCAAGTTTGTTTGTATACCTACTCATTTGTGGTCAATGGCCGACACAACAGAAAGACAAACTACGGGTTACAGTTGTATATTTTGGGGGGATACCCGAAATATAATAAATATAAATAGTATTTTTTTTTAAATATGTCTGAATCCAGATAGGTACTTTCAAGCATTTAAGATTTTTCCTCTGAAAAAATTGACAATACGGTTAAAAGGACAATCAGAAAGATACATGCAAAGGTTGTAAAATGCTGAACCGTTTAAAAACGTCCGTGATATAGAAGGTCCAGATGAAAATAACTCCAATTATATTATACGTCGTCTCTTAATAATGCATGGGACAGAAAGAGATGGAGACACGGAATGAATGTTTCGAATCTCCATTCGTAATTCAAGAGTAGAGTGACCAAGCTTCCAGTGGGAAACTGTAGTTAGAAAAGTGAGTGAAGAAATAAGTTATCGGGCATGGGAAAATAAAATAGTGACTTAACGTCAACATTTTTAGCTTTATTTCAAAAAATATAGAACTGTCATAGTGTAAAATTTAATACTTAAACAGTCTAAGTAGTTTTTTGGCTACATCTAAAATATGAATGATTCAAATAAGCTTATATTTACAGATACTGTATTGTTTTTTATTTTTTTGACCATTATTATTAATGTTTATTGGGAACTATACAATCAAACTAATTAAAATAACACACTTAAACTAACTACAAATAGTAAGAAACTCAGGCGTCAAAGTACTCCTCTCCATCGCTGTCATCTGGAAACGTGCCCAGAAGACTGGCAGCATTGCCACGGTGGATGGCAATAAATAAATAAATATACATACTTAGTAAACTTAGATTCGTTACTTAATCTAAGATTAAAAATAAAATGAAAATGTAATTGATACCATTGTTACTTTGAAGGTAAACTTAGCATCATCATCTGCCAAGACATTTCCTAACTATGGTAGGGTGGGCGTCTAGATGACCTACCTGTGTTTTACATAAAGTGACTGCCTATCTGACCTTTACTACCCAGTTATTGTTGTCCTATTATATAAGTTGTTCATATAAATGATGAGTACAACAACCACGTTTCACGTCAAGGCTACTAACTACTAGACCAGCAGGCTAGTCACTTACCCACAGACTAACCATGGGCGACCTTGGCAAACTTAGCTTAACCTTAGATAAACCGGTGCACCAATATATTATTTAGCTGCTGGCGTCTCAAAACTATAACCTCTCAATCAAAAAGCCAGGACTATCCCGTGGTTTCCTAGACATCTGCGGCCACAATACAAGAGTATGGGCGTGTGAAAACGTGCAGTTTTTAGAGACTTAACACAGTCCCTTTTTTGTAGCCGCTGGCGAACGGGACGGGGTATTAAAACTTGTATATCGGATTAGACAAAATTACTAAGTGCTTCAGATAAGAGGGTGCCTCGTTTGGCCCGCGAGTCCACCTAGTGGATGTGCGAATTAAAAAGCTTTGCCGACAACTTGTTCAGGATTTTCGGTCAACTTTATGGGATTAAGTTAGTATGTAAAGTGTATATTTTTTTCTTATTTAAAAAAAATTAAGGCTTTTACTGTGAGGCGTTTCATGTCTTCCACTTGGACTATCAACATTTCATTAAAAAAATGAGATTTTTGATACAGGTACTGCTTTGAGATTGAATTGTGTGTTGTTATACATTTAAAATCCCGCATCTAATTTGAAATAGGTAAGCACTTGAATATCCCAATAAAATGCCGCCGACACCTCCAGCAAAGTCTTTAAAAATCAACCAGTTTCTATCATCAGTATAAACACGTCCAGACACAACCCTACACTAAGCTTTCCTTATCTGTGGCAACAAATTCCAAATTCATACAGATTATGCTCCACATTTCGCGCCATTCGTTCAGGAGCCGAGTTCGCGCGTCTGAATAAAAGATGGCGGACACATGTCTCTAATGCACTCATCAATTATTTCGCGAGCCCGCCCCGCTCGTCGTGAGCCTCCCTTTAGCGCAACGTTTTGATAACGCCGCGAGATTCGGCAGTTTCGTTTTCATGTTTTATGTACTGTCTGTACTCTGGAGATGTGTAGTTATGTATGTTTATTGTAGGTAAGGCTTTTGTTGTTTGTATTACCGTTTTGAAACACTGCCTTAATATTCTATATTACTATAGGTTCTGTCTTGCCCTGTCATCATGTCCACTAGGATCCTTGGATTTGATTTTAATGCCTCATTATGGGTCCAAATCTAGCCAAGTATCAATGTTACTTTTACAGTTCAAATCCCCTTTCTAAGTGTATGTTTATTACTGACATCGTTGAAGGAAAACATCGAGAAAAATCTGAAGAAGACTGAAATCGTCTGACTGTTCGAATTTAAAGCTTGTGCCTTCTCTGTGTGAGAATAGGCCTTTTCCTTGATGGACAGCAAAATACCTAGTAGCAAAATAAATAGTATCGCCAGCTCTTTAATGCCAGCGTTATTTTAGGTAATTTCTGGCAAGGTCCACTTTGTTTTCGGAAAGTCCTCTTAATGCCACTCTCTTTTCTAGTAAAAATGTATGTGAACGGAAAAGTAACTGAAGAAAAAGAATACAATAATGGTAACATTCCCATTACAAAACTAATAACTGACCTCCACATAACTGCTGTGTAAACTAATACGAACGCCCGATACGATTCAGAACCAAGGGTTCTTGTATGATCAAACACGACTTGCGAATTGAGTGAGTTCTACTTTACACACCAATTTCCACCGACCACTGAATTACCTCCCTCTTACGCCATTATAAACCTTAAAGCTACAGAAATAAGGGTGCAAGGTAATTTTAGATTTGACAGTGGTTGGAACGACTTGTCGAACCAATTTGTGATACCCCTTGGATATCGGTGGGCATTGAAATTGAACGTGCACGTTTGCTTGGCTTTTTAAGAGCGTAAGTATGGGGCTTAGAAAAGATTTTCTTTCTTCTATTTGAAAACTACTTAAATGTCATTGGAACGGGTTAAAAATATCAATTTTATTAATGCTTTCTTACTGGCTGAGGTTGCTCTGTGGATGGGTGACCGTTCTACACATATCAAGAATTGGAATTAGGAACCTTAATTAATAATGTAAAATTAAGTGAATTTTATATTTATTATGGAAAAACTCTTTTAGTAAAGTAAAAGAAATGTACGTGTAAATTCAAACTATTTTTAACCGACTTTTAAAAAGGAGGCGGTTCTATGTTCGTGTATATGTATTTTTTTATGTATGTTACCTGATTTCTCCCCCATTTGTGCACCGCTTCTCAAAATTCTTTTGTTTTTTTGAATTCACCAAATCAATCAAATAAAGTATAAGCTTCGAAGTCGGATTGATTTGGTGTTTTTGTCACCGGCTTCTGAAGCTATTTATTTTTCACTCTTTTGTGTTTTTCTTTTAGTTTTTTTTTAAAGTCGGTTTTATTTTTTACAAAAAAGATTTTTATTCAATTGAAAATGCAACCAACCACATTATTTATTTATTTATTTATTTAATACTTCAAGCACACAAATGTACATAGGCGGACTTAATGCCTTAGGCATTTGCCTTTGGCTTTGACATTATGTTTATGTAATTTCTATTTGTATGGTAATTGGTATTTTTATTGTTTATTGACTGTTTCCATGTATTATGTTTTATGTGCTCATAATTTTGATTTATTGCTAAGTCAGAGGCTTATGGGCGGCATTGAAATTCTGTCATCAAGTCAGTCGCTGACTACACAATAAGAAGAGATAAAATTTTAAATTATTCAAATAACATATTCCACAACTTTTCACACAACGCCATCTAGTCCCAAGCTAAGCTAAGAGCTTGTGTTATGGGTACTAAGCAGCTGATAATCATCCTTATATATTTCTAAATAATACATACATATTATAGATAATACATACATATTATAGATAAATTACACCCAGACACAGAACAAATGATCGTGCTCATCACCGCACCCACGACCTCCGTTTAGCAGTCAGGGTCAATAACTACTAGACCAACAGGCCAGTCAATAGAGTATGGAAAAAATAATGTATGGACTTTGCCTGAATTAAAGGAATTAATAATAATAAAAGTAAAGTGTATGAGGAAAGCACAATTTAATAAGTATCATCTAAAGATATACAAAATAAAGACATAAAATATAAAGCAGATTTTTAATTTTCAAATAGTTTAGAATGCATGTTAGTTACGTTTGTATTATGTAACTTCAAGCGTTCGTGCAAAAACACACTGATCGGAATTGTACGCTTAATAAATAAATGCTAACCAAATAACAGGAATGGGCACCATTAACTACTCCACATTGAAGCCCCTGTAAATGTTTGATAGCCTAATTTCGCCACAAATTACCTGTAGGGTTGTGCTAGATATCAGTTGCCAATATTAATTGCGCTGGCCCAGAGACAAAGTGTAGTCTAAAGTGAACAAATAAGACTACACAACACTACTTATCAGCCGGAGTCTGTAAGAGGGGGTACCCTAAAAACATGATCCTTGGGACGCTTTTTACGTGTTGGTATGGAGTTTAATGGCAATTGCTATTAAGATAAATTATTGAGATTTTGTAGTGTTGGCTGCGTTTTGCAAATTGGGTAAACACATTCCCCGTTATTAATAAAAAGGAAAGTGAAGTTGCGCCTATCATTCTTCTTGAAATATTAATGGCTGATCTGCAGTGATATTCTGTTAAAAATACCACGTGAAAATGCAGGTGATAAGTGGTGGTAATTGAGTAGGTAAGTAATTAGGTATTCCATGCAAATGAAGTGATGAAGTGAAAATTTGATTGAAGGGAACCCTTCAACCAAATTTTCACGGCGTGACATTTACCCCCTTACTTTACCCCCTGGTTGAAACCTTAACCGGGGCGTTTATTAAAAGAAGGTTTGGTCTTACCAAGATGTGTTTATTATTATCGTTTCTCCCAAAAGGCAACTCCAATGCAATTAAGTTAAAAAAATTACAGACAAAGGCATAAAAAAATGTCATGGCAGTGTTTTGTTAACATTATTCTTTCTGTAATTCACCGATTTCCTTTCGCACACTCCATCTCTTTTTCCACACGTATTAGGTACCATGAGTATTCGTTATCTTCGGGTTCGTCTTAATCACGGTCGAGCGAACATCAGTCAGCAGCGGGGCTAATTGCCACATTTGTAGGTTCAAACTACCCCGCTACCCACACAATAGGTACCTTTGTTTTATCAGGGAGGGGGCTCAGTGTCGAGGTTGGCGAGTTCTCTTTATCTTAGAACACATCCGAAGACTATATACCTATAAATCCGAAGGAACTTATTACTTACAGGACTGGTCGTTGTGGCGTCATTTGGGGGAGGACTATGACCAGCAGTGGACGTCTTTCGGCTGAAATGATGATGATGATGATAAAAACCTTACATTCAAAAACGTAAATGTTAAACAAATATGCTGTTTGCACAAATAGCAACAAGAAGAAAATAAAATATCCTAACTAGGTATTATTTATTCAACAAAAAAATAAATAATGGCGTCTAAAATGAACCTTTCGCATTTCTGCTTCACTCTCTTTCGCGGACTGAACCCAAGGCACACTCTGACTTTTTGGATTCATATTCGTATCGTTTGATTATCACGTGTTTAAAAATCTGTGAAGGAAAACATCGCCTTTGAATGCCTGAGAGGTATTTCTCGACAGCAAGTAAAGCCCAGACGGAGCCTCATGCATGGGTGGCATGAAAACCCTGACACCAGGTTTGTAACTTAACTAACCACATGTAAAGACGAAGAGTACCTTGTCTTTGCTCTGATAATACACGCTCAATTATTGTTGATGAGTAGAACAAAACTTCAACACAGATTAAACGCTAAACAACACACTGTATTCACGCTTCTTGCTCCGCTTATGCCATTACTCCTACCTTATCTGGGCGCGAGAGGTCTCATTAGACCCGGCTCCTCTAAACCTGGACCATTGTTAGCCCTACGGTGGCTACTAAATTATGTATTGACAGCACCAGCCAATATGGCCCCTTATAATGTGACATGCTAGTTTAGTGGTAGGAACAGAATATAATGGAACGAAAATTGTTCCAAAAAAGTCGGATATTTAGTTAGGTGTGGGGTGAATATGAATATTATTTACCTTTATTTTTATTTTTTTTATTTACGCACATTACTAGTAGTCTAGAAACACTAATTGTGTCTCATCATTAGTGACAGAGTTCATGGTACTTAATTGAATGGTTTTTGATTTTCTACGTCTGTAGACTCTGATAAAACATAATCACGTCTATATTACCAAAAGGGTAAAGTAGAGGAGTACCTATTAATACAACCACATTTCGTCAGCAAATAAGTTAATTGGCAATTGAAATTTGAAATTCTTTCACGAACCTAAAAAGACGACAATCATCTCGAACACTTAACAGTGGACTCTTTAAGAATACAATGGGTTACGTAAACAATACTTAGCCACCTAGATGTTTCTTCATTTTGTCCAAAAATAGACACACAAAACAAAATGGCGAGTAGAAAGTAAAATTAGACAAGTTAAAGATTCTAGTAGCCAACCGTGACGATGTTACCTTTGTTATGTAGATGATCAGCAAGCGCAGATCCACTGTGCGTTGTGGGCACTGTGGGCATGCTCATAGGTATTATATATATATATATATATAGGTAATAATAGAGGCCCTAATTGAGGTCAGACAGAACAGATGATCATGCTCATTACACAAACTTCTGTCTCGGTTGGTAATCAACATGCATACGAATGGCATTAATTTAAGTCCGGCTCTGAACATTAGTGTGCTTGAAGTATATACAGGGTGTCTCATTCAAATCGGTCAGTATGGGAAAACTGCATTGTATGAATGCAGTTTATCTTGTTATTAAAATCGATGACATGGTTCCTCAGAACAGATCTTCGTATGTCTTATAGTTTCAGGCTTTCCCATACTGACCGATTTGAATGAGACACCCTGTATAAATAATAATCGAACCCACGATCTCCGGCATAGGAGTCAGGCCATAATAGGCCAGTCAAAGTAGCACTAGATGTATGGAAAATATACTAATCGAGTTAAATTATTACCTCCTACTACTTCATCAAATACTACTACCTACTCTAGTATTGTATGTAACGTAGAGACACGCTGCGTAGTAGTTCAGTTTAAAATTATATATTTTATGTCATTCAAAATCAATGCATTTCAGTAAGGTAGTTAGGTTCGGTTGTTAGGTTAGCTATATAATAGGTATGGTAAGTTAGGTTAGGTTATATGTATATATGTTGCAATTCTAATTCTATGTAATATAAAAGGTTTAAAGAGCACATTTTGGAGACTCGCGAAATTAAAAGTACGTAGTAGTGTTAGCATTGAAGGGGTCTCTTTTTGTTGTCATCTTATTAAAGTATACAGTATATCTTTAATATATAAAATTCTTGACGGATTCGGATGAAACTTTGTGTGCAGAAGATTTGAGAATAGGTTGTATGCACCTTTTTTTTAAGGACGGAACGAAGCAAGCAAGTTTTGCTCCATGATGCTCAATCAAGTGCCAGCGTTGGTCTGGAAACGGCCTGGGTGACTGTCCCGATTGTCTTCTTTGGGGTAGGCAATGAGGACCATCGCGCGTCGTTTAGGGTTTTTTCTCCAAACCTGTCACAGGTGGAACGTAAAAATATGCACTACTTTCAGTACTAGCATAAGTACTAATTTCAACACATCGCTCTTTGCATTCTTATCTCAGCTGCATGCAACTGTCTTTAAAGGACAAACAATGTACATATTCCAAAGCAAACCTGATACGCGAATCTAATAAATCAAAACAGAATTATGTACACCTTAATAGGGAAAGTTACAAACATATTTTACCTTAATGTACTTCGCTGTTGTTAAAACAAGGCAATATTAAAGCACCACACTACGGCACATTACCACCTTGTAAAATATAGAGGTGGCAACCCCGGCCGACTGAGATTGGCTCATTAATTTAACAGCGTGCAACACTTAAGCCAGGCGTACCAACATTTTCGCAAATGAAGTGGCGGGAATACCTTACCAACTCAACATTACCGTTACACAACCTCAACATTTTGAAAAGTAGATTTTATTTCTTTAGCATAAGGGTTGTATTTCAGTTTTCTGTTGGTAGAAGTAAGGTGGTTTGAAGAGGGTATGTCTAAGCTTGTATTGTCGACGCTGCGCAGGTAGGGGAATATTCGGGTCTTTGATTTGTAACGTAATCTTTTGCTCGATATTACTCGCTTAATTGCTGTAGTTAATTTAGATTTAGAATTAAATAAAAGGTACGTTTGTTTTGGTATCTTATGTGTGTGACAATATTACCTAAGGCTTATACGTTAAATACGTGTACATAAATAAACTCACGCCTTTTCCTCTGGGGGAAGACAGAAATAATGCATGATCTTTAGATACTCCTTTTAAACATTGATGTGCGATTCTAGTCATACATATGCGCATGCTGGTTGCATGATATTGTACCTACATGCCTGTCCTTTCTGAAGAACATTACCAGTAAGTTCAGGATTCGGGTTTACACTCACATCTGCATTCCACTACAAAAAGTCCAAGTCGAATTAATAATTTCAATTATGCTATTAAGTATTAGCTACTTTTGAACAAACTTAAGTTAAATTAAAAACAAAAATGATTCTAATTTCATACTTATTAATTTGAAAATAGTTTTTGTACAATACCAAAGTCAAAGTCAAATCATTTATTTCAATTAGACCTGATAACAGGCACTTTTGAACGTTATACTTACACATTAAATAAATTAAGAGAGTGATTCTAGTTGCACATTCCAAAAGGTAGTTTCGTATGGAGAAGAATGTGCAAGAAACTCCTTTTTATTGGTCGCATTTTCTTGATCCTTCCATATATCTTCCATGAGGATTTCCTTACATAAAAAAAAATGTGTTTAATAGACTAGAAATCTGATAGGTACCTACACGACTCCTATACCCATTAATCAAGATTATTTTGCTAACATGAAGATAATCTACAATCATTAATTATGATTACCTTCTATAACAAATTACAAATCCGTTCAAATGTCAGCACTGGGAACAGAGTATGATATTGTATTTTTTTTTAATGGATACTCGTAATCCTTTATACTCTAATCCTCTTAGTTTTAAACACGGAGTAAAGTTGTACCAAACTTAATCCTTTAAAAATACAGGTAAGTAGAGTTAATCTAAAGTTTAAACTAGTTGTAATTAATAAAAAGGTTCTAGTAACTAGGTCGTCTTCACATGTAATTATGTCTGATGAATGTATGCAGATATTGTAAAAAAACTATTTAAATAAAGAGTAAGTTTAGAGTTTCTAGCCCATTTGTTTCCATACGAATCTCCTTTTTGGATGGAGGCAACTAAAATCATATGTGTATTTAATTTAACTTAATTTTGACGTTCAAAGGTTCCTTTTAATGGTCTAATTGAAATAAATTATTTGACTTTGACTTTGGTCAATACATTTGCACAACTCTTATTCAAAGTCAAAATAAATTATTTGTCAAACATAGGTTATGTGGTACATGGCATAAAAATTATGTTACGCAACTATATTTTGACTTGCAAAGCGTAGAAATTAATTATTATCAAAAAATATACCTAGGTCATTAACTAATTGCTGACTGAATTGAATTACTGACTAGTTTAGGTAAATTGTTAGAGTAAAAATACTCGTATTTTGACTTGACTCATATTATTCTTCTGTAACAACTTATAAAATACAATTGTTTCCTGCAAATGATTATTATTATCTTTAGTTTTTATTTCTCAGGACCCAAGAGCCCGGTCTTTTGGAAGGCGTATGGCGGGCCGATGCCAACCCGCAGAGGCCTTATTTGTCTTTAATGAAATGAAGCACCAACCGAAGATTTTCCTTGAATGTACGAGACAAGTGCACCCAAGGAAAACCAACGACTGATAAAAGACTATTGCAGAATAGTCTGCAATAGTAATTTTTGCCACCCTAGTATCTCTTAGTCCAGTACTTTTGTTACCATAGGGTAACAAAAGTACTGGACTAAGAGATACTAGGATGGCAAAAATTAACTGGATACCTAAAAATATGAAGGACTGTATTATACAAATAAACGATTTGATTTTAATATAATAACACGCACCCCTAACTCCGCCATATGTGAGCCTTGTAAACGTTGTCATTAACGATAAATAGGGTGCAGCAGATCTGCAGGTCTCCACGGACGTGTTGTTTTTATGGCCACTCGTTTATTTTAATGCCACTAAATAATTCTGAACAATGACACTAAGTTGTGATTTTGATGATTGTAATCTGTACACACATGTGACGGTTTTTAATGGTTTTCGTTTGTTAGTGTTGTGGTATAGTAAGCATGTTTTATTGCTACCGCTTGTTTGGAAATGATTAGACAGATATATGCGTAACTTATTGGAAATGCTCCTCAGCACGATCAGATGAAACACCTTTTGAAAATGTAGCTGAAGTGAAGGTGAATTGTGCTGTTTTTCCATATTAACAGTTTACTTCATTCAAGTTTTTAAGGGCGTGATAAATTATTGACATAAGCGTAACGCCAAAAGTACCTAGTTGTATTTTAAAGTCACAAGTAGGTAGGTCTAGGTACTCTGCAGCATTTAGGTTTAAATTAATAAAGCAAGCACAATAAATATCACACAATATTAATTTTGTCTTAATACTAACTTAATAACTTATTCTAGAAGAGTAAGTATTTTAAATTTTAAAATCGTGCTTTGCGACATTACGCCAAGAAAGAGGACATCTACAGATTTATTAGTGCGTAAACGAAGCCAAACAAGTAGTCTATAGTTATTATAGTGGTCTATTATATAGGTGTTTATAAATGTATTTATGTTCCTACATAAATAACTGCTGCAGATAATGAGGTCTAAGATTTAATCCTCGGGTCGGGAAATGGGCAAAACCTTACTGAGTTTTTCATTCTGGTAGTGGCAGTAGCATCCCGGAGTCTGGATTGGTAGGTACCCAATTGATCATACAATAGGCTGGCCTCCTATTACAAAGAGTCTCTAAACATAACTGGTGAAATGTGGGAGTGCGTTTATGTTAAGATAACATAAATAACCTCAATAATATAGACCCTATAAAGTAGAAGCGAAAAAGCTCCTTGGTATTGTATTCTTAAGGCGGCCACAATTTCTAATAAAAACCGTCAGTAGGTATTTACCACCAATACATAAAAAACCAAATTTATTATCTACCACATAACATTTTTGTAAAAAAATACACCGCTCACATTCGTGCGTCAGCATATTACATACCCCTTATATACAGCGGGCGTTATATACGGGGCGTTTAAATTAAGTTGTCTATTAATGTCGGGCGGCTGGCGTTATCGGGCCAATTATAATTCACCGCGCAAATGACACCGTCATTACTGGCCGTTCATAACCGGCTTAACAGTGTAGCCGGATGCCGGAGTAGCGACAGAAGAAAAACTGGTGTATTTTTTTGTTTTAATTTTGGTCTTGGTCGTAACGATTGTTTGGCACAGGCACAGGCACAGGGTACCACCACAAATTACCATTAGTCCTTTTGAAATAGGATTAGTTGATATGAAATAAGATAAGATCAACCGGTTTTACAGTTCAATCAACCGATTTTAACTTCTATTCCGTGGTTATAGGGATGGCGTTATAAGCAAAATACATTACAGTTACGATACCAATTGTTTAATGTAGCTGCCATTTGTCATGCCAACAACGTAATGGAAGACAAAATCGGTTGAACAGACTGTAAAAAGGTTTACCTAAGTATTTAATGTCTAATCTTATTTCAAATGGGATATAGTTTGAACGAGATATCGCTGTTAGCAAAAAGGCGAGATAGCTAAGAGCTAAGCCTTTTTTCTTAAGTTAGTAAAAATAACATCAGAAAAAAACTTACTTAAATACCTATGAGGAAACAATATTACGAATTTTATTGCTGAGAAGTGCAGAACAATGTAGGCACCGTCCCAGTGTGATTCTGGTAAAATCACCGTTAGACATTGATAGTTCACTTTACTTAAGCTTTCACGGGGTAAATTTTAATGAATAGAACCAGCTGTTGAATTAATGTGTGAATTAAATGAAATTATCACACTATAGTACCTACATTCGCGTTAAGAATGCAGTACAGTCATCATTATCCGTCGGCCTAGCCCCGCCCCCTAACCAATCAAATCTTTTCAAATTCACTTTTAAAAATTCTTTAAACTTAATCTTTTAAAATACAATTTGTTTGAATTTAACACCACTGTGGAATACACCTTTATCTTGCAGTTACACTGCATTTTTACTGCATTCTTAACGCGAACGAACTATAGTACCTACTTGCCCGGATTTGCACGTATAACTTTGTCCACAAGGCACTTAGTAGATAATTAGATATGTTTTAGGATAAAGTTAAAGAAATAATAATGTTGTCGATATATCGTGCTGTCGCTACAGTAGGGTGGTGGAGCGGGTGGGCCGCCATCCCACCCCCCAACTCCGTTAAACAAAGGCAAGCCAATTATTATTAAATATTCGCAGCTCAATTTATGTCGCTGGTAATCGCAGCGCAGACAATGAGCGTGATAACCGGCGCGTAATTAGCGCGCTTAATTAATGTCTTTATGGCATTTTTTGAGCTAAATATGTTTATGATGGTGTCCGATACGATATAGAATTATGTGGTTAATGCACCTTATTTTTTGTAAGTCGTCTTCCTCCTACCCATATTGTGATTTATTAAGGGTTTATCACCATCATCATCATTTTCGCCAAAAGACACTCTTTGCTGGAGATAGGCCTTCTACAAACACTTTCACCACGATCGGACCAGTGCTTCCTCATCCATCACCACCTCATCTTATCAGATCTGTGAATATATCTTTTTCTACTAACGCCAAGTATTGATAGTTCCCTTCACCCAAGTTTTCACGTGGTAAATTTGACTGAATCATCCGGCAGATTGTCAGTCCACCTTGTTGGGGGTAAACCCACGCAGTAGCTGTTAGCAAAGCAGTTCTTCTTGTTCCATACATCTCTATTTGCCACCGTCTCAATGGTTTTTCCTTCGTTTTAGCCATTTCATCTTTACACACAATCCATCCATCGTTTATTTGGGTTTCTTCTACTCGTGGTACCTTCTACATTCATTTTCAAAACATGTTCTTTATTCCGCTGTATCACATAGCCATACAACATCTGGTCACAGTCGTCACTTTCAGTCTTCTTCTTACATACTTATTTCATATATTATCCCTTCGGATAATACCACATATATGCCTCTCACATTCTCAACTCAACTGCAAGTAATATTCCATTCGACAATTTTCGGTAACTATGATGGTTTCAAAAATAAAAAAGAAACATGGTTAACTTCACTTTTTTTTTAATTTAAAAGAAATTAGGCGTTGATTAAATGGGACCGGCTTTTAACTCTATCAAGTGAAGAGGCCACCATCAAAATTGCACTGAACTCTACGAAGCAATGCGTGGTCAAACAATCAAAAAGATAAATGCACCTGTCAAATTGAGAACTTCGTCCTTCTTTTCGTCGGGATAAAATCAAAAGGACGTTTATGAAGTACGCTTGTGGAATACTGCAATGGTATATATTACTTACAAAAGCAAAATAGGCGGCTAGAATTGCAAGTAAGAAAAGTTGCAAGTTGCTTTAAACTATACGTTAAATGATCATTTATAAAAGTAAAGCTGAGTAACGTAAAAATTAAAAAATGCCCAGATTCAAGTTATCACCGCATGACTTCGTTGAGCCTTTTCATCGCTTTCAAAAAGCGCATCACTTAATACCAATTTAAATATCCTAAATCACTGACTCAATCATATTAAGCAGGTGTAGTAACACAACAGCATTTGATCCACCCTTACCTAGTAGTGACGTCATTAGACATGTCGATTGTACCTGTTGGTTGTGCACGTGTGCGAGGATTAGACACGTGTCGTGCCGTTGTGTTTGTGTCAACTTAAGTAAGGAGACGTAAGTCATCTAATATATTTTTAAAGTACCATAGAGAGAAAGATGAAACAAATAAATATTTATTTAACACAAAAAGGCACACTTTTTATTTATTATCGTGTGATAATAAATAAAAAGCACAAAGAAAAGAATTCAACTAAAAGGTAAATAATAAAGAAATAACAATAATAACACCAAAATCAGTGCCTTGCGACTGCGCCAATTATGTAGCTCCAGTTTAGCAAAAATGACAACTAGATTTTGACGGTAGTTTTCAAATTTGATTTGACCTAACCTGACCATATCATGATATGTCTTTCGTGAAACTAAGGAAATATGCTGTCATCTTATTACATATACTCGTACGTATGGTGAAAAAAAGGGAATACGGGAATATAACCCGGGGATAGAGTAGCTTCCCAAAGGTGAAAGAATTTCGCAGATCAATCCAGGTGTTTTTAAGTTTATTCTTTACATACAAAAATACAAATATCTCCTCTTTATATTATAAAGTATAGACATGGTATATAACATTATATTTGGTTTAATAGGCCGGTTCCGACCGAGGACATTCGAGCATAGTTCGGCGGACAACATAATATAACGAACATAGTTCGACCGATGCCAGATTATGTGTACACCTGGCATAATATCCATAAATGATATCATTTCACGCCACCGGGTGTCACGTAATCCATTCGCCGATTTGCCGCCAATTAAGTGCGTTGCTAGGCAACCGCGCAAAAGTGTCATGGTGGATGCTCATAGTTTCCGAAATAAATTCGATGACGCAACGTTTATGGGAGAAATTGGAGCTTATGAAATTGTTGTCGGGATTTTACGCAGTGTGACATTAAAAATAATTTAATTTTTCAATGACACACTGCCAAATGTCGATGACGAAATATCAAAGTAATTTATTTGTATAATGTGCGTAAAAAGTAGCAAACTTGGTGGATATGTAAAATTTTAAATGTGCAACACGAACTTGGTGGGAATAAAAAACTATTATGTGCAACACTTTTGTTTCCTATGGAACCTTTTTTGTTTTCATATTTTTTTTAATATACCCCCGTATGTGTTAATTACTTAGTACCAAAAAAAATGGGTCGTATCCGTCCCTGTTATTGATCATATTTGCGTAGTCAAAAGTAAAAATAAGAAGTTCAATTTTTAAATATGCCACTATTTAGTTAAACTTAAATAATAATAATAATAATATAATATTCAACAACTTTTTTCACACAGCGCCATGTAGTCCCAAGCTAAGCTTGAGAGCTTGTGTTATGGGTACAGCACAGCTGATAAACATACTTATATATTTCTAAATACATACTTATTATAGATAAATTACACCCAGATACAGAATAAATGATCGTGCTCATCACACAAACATTTGTCCTGGGTGGGAATCGAACCCACAACCTCCGGCATAGCAGTCAGGGTCACTAACTACTAGACAAACAGGCCACAAAACAACAAAAAACGAAAACGAAAACAGCTGTTGGATGCGGGGCACGCTTGAGCGAGATCACATGAACATGAGCGAGAGATGACGATTAATTAATACTACATTGTACAGACGCCAGCACATCAAGTTACCCCAATGTGTCAAATTTCTTTGATCGTTTTTCAAATTTATGTCAAATAGAATAAGGTTCATATTCAATTGGGAAAATTTGACACATTGGGGTAACTTGATGTGCTGGCGTCTGTACAATAGCCTGTACAATATTTCCATAAATTGGGTGACTTTTTGGGATATAAACAGACGCTAATAACTTTGCTGTTTATGAATATTATTTATTGATACTTTACAAATATAATGAGAAGACCGACTAGAATAAGCCCTTTGAGTATTTGTACTAATTAAAAATTAGTGGTGTATATATACAAAAGCAAATAAAATAAACTTTGATTACAAAAAAGGTTCCATTGCCAAAAACTATGTTTCACCGACACGGTAAACAAATGTTAAACATCCAATCCCATTCATCAACTACTTAGCTTAAGTAGTTGATGAATGGAATGAATGAATTAATTAATAAATTTCAAGTCTTACATCCTTCAAATTCCTGCGACACATAAAGCAGTCTTCCTCAGTACTGACTTTTGGCCGGCTGGAATAGTTTTCAGACGCTCTAATGAAGCACGACATAAACCGAGTGTGGTTTAAATATTATTTTTATTTTTTATTACTGTGCTGTTTGCTATGGGTTTTTTTAACCTGAATTAAAGATTATTATTATTATTAATATTATTAGCCCTTTTACAACCATGTTGGAGTCGGCTTGGAGTCTAACCGGACGCAGCAGAAAACCAGTATTTTACATTGAACAGCCTATCTGATTTACACAACCCAGTTAGATATACAGTTACTGAACAGGATAACAAAATACCTACTATAGAATGGTTACAGTAAGAAAGATAGAATGATTGTCAGACTTTCGATTTTTTAAGGGCCTGTAACAACTGTAAAACCACCTGGACTCCCCACCTGGTCTGGACACCCGTCCACGGATTGCGTAGCTTAACCTCCGATTGACCCATGCCTCGATTATTATTTAGCAACAAATCCCCTCAAACAGCCAATCCCGTTGTAGAACTAACAAAAAGTTTTTGCTCATGCAACCTTTTCGCGCGCAGATCATGGCGCGCTAACCGGCGTTTAACTATGCAAAACGTTATTCGAAAATGGAATCCGGTTCAAAACCTTGCAGCTACCATTTTGTTAATAGTTTAATCTGCAGCGGTGATCCGCATGCAGCCGCATGGAATAACTACACGTGAATATTTTACTAGGCTGTTCAGTTAACTGCCTTTGCCTGCGGGCCGCGAGTTGTGTTATGTTTTGTCGTCGTTTATGCGTGATTCCTTTTTAGGGTTACGCATTAAAGTGGTTAAAAAGGTATCCTAGTGTGGCTTTTTATTTTGTTATATTACTATTTATAATTTAATTTAATTTGGATGAAAGGCGACTAACGAAAGGTATTTACAAGGCAGATGTAAGTGGGAACGCCCGGAGGGGACGCCCTAGAAGGACATACATAGACCTTATTGGTGAGGTTCTTCAGAAAGGTCAGGTGCGTAGTACTCGCAACCGGCGTGTGTGTATGACAACATGTATGAATGTAAACGAAGCAAAAGAAGTATGTAAGAATCGTAGCATTTGGCGCTCTGTAGTTTCTGCCTACCCCTATGGGAAAAAGGCGTGAGTTTATGTATGTATGTATGTTATAATTTACGCCGCAAAGATTATGGAACTTATGACTACAATGTCCTTTATGTGAGGTCTGTATATACAGACCTGTAGGCCTAGCCATATTACAAATTCTATTCTATTCTAGTTCTATTCTAATATTTTATATTCTATTTTTGTTCTATTGCTATTATATTTCAAAGAAATATATAGTATATATAGTATTTCATTTTCAGCCATATTACAAATCCTGCTCGGTAACACTTGACAGTTGACAAACAGCTGATTCCATATACGCCATTTTCTTTCTAATGTCGCCTTATCGATTACGATAGAAATAGAATTTGTAATATTTCAATTTCAATTTCAATTTCAATTTATTTAATTCAGACAAACGTCCATAGGGTTAGTAAAACAAAATTACTTAAAGACTAGTGTTAGTAATACAAAAAGAAATTTAACTGGTGTGGATCCTTATCCAGTGGCGCAGCAGAGGGGAGTCCCACCTATCTCGAAACACGCTCAAAATACTGTTAGTGGTGGTACGCAGCCGGTCGGCCATGGATGCGGTCCTTTTTCTTATTATTGCGTAAAAGTCATCGGTACGCGCTTCCGCAAACATACCGGACGCACTACAACGCCACGACCGCCCCAACAGTATTCTGAATGCGTTATTGTATTGGACACGCAGATCGCTGTATGTCCTCTGCGTAAAAGTGGTCCAAAGACTGCACGTGTAAAAGGACTGGCAGAAGGCTTTAAAAAGCGTTACCTTTACTTGATTTGTACAACGTGCAAATCTTCGAACCAGCATGTTACACCGAACAGCCAGCGACCTGCGCTCCCTCTCTAAGTCTATATTGTCCCTTAGATCCTCAGTGACCCAGTGACCCAAGTACCTAAACTTAGTCACCCATGATAAAGGAGCACCACATAGCGAGACACTCGGGACATCCAAATAGTTAGTGTCACGCGTTTTAAACATCATGAGTTCGCTCTTCGTGACATTGTACTTGAGCCCATGGGACACTGCATAGGACTCACATAAAGCAACTAACTTCCTCAGAGCGCCGATCGATGGGCTCAGCAGCACCATGTCATCAGCATAGCTAATATGGCTAGGCTTGCTGTATTCACATAAAGGACATTGTAGTAAAAAAAAAACTGTACTCGTCAGTACAGTTTTTTAGTAATAATCAAAATCTCTTTCAAACATAATTAGTTCGACAGGAAAATATGGCCAGATTTTTTTTTCGTCGACTAAAAGAAAGCTAGTAGTAGTGCCATAGTGGGCTCAAAGTCGAATCAACATCTTATAAGAACAATCCTATAATAACTAAATCCTAATCGTTTTGCATGCTGTGCAGCTAAAACATTTTGCCATTCCCTGCAATATTTTTTTTATAAGAACAACAATATATTTCATTCATTGGCTGAATGATACGTTTCTCTTACCTTTCACTATTTATGTTTTACACTTTTAAACAAAATCTTAAATAAAAACATTCGTAGAACTATAGACAGTTGCGTAGACCTCCACAGCTACGAATGTGCTACGAAGTCGTAGCAATATTGCTACGCCGCTAACATGTGTTCAACACTTTTAGTTTCCTTTAACTATTTGTATCAGAAATATATAAAACGACAAGACGTGGATACACTATGATGGAACAAATATAAAAATATGATTAACGAAGCTAAGGGTCCCTTGTTCTTTCCGCAATTGTGATAATTGTTTTGTACTGAACCATACTAAAGTTTAATATTAAATATTTTAATACCTTAAAGTTAAACTCCCTTAAAAAAACTGGGACCGTTGCATGTACCTATTAGCACAATGTTGGTGGGCGTTAGATTAAGCACTAGGTACTGTAAATACTTATTTTCACGCCAAAACCTAAAATCAGTATATTTTTTTAGTTCCACAGTACTAATTACTGTTACATATTAAGTTGTTACTTTCATGTGCAGAATGCGTTAATAACAGATTTGTGATGATTTGCTTTACACTTCGATTAACAAACAAAAATAAAGCATCTACGCCGTAGACCTGTCTACGCTTGCGTAGCGGCTACGGACTCGTAGCAACGTAGCAATTTTTATATTTGATAAAACATTGTATTTGATTTGCCATCTTATTTGATCAATATTGTGGTGGATGATGGTTACCTATATTATACAGGTTGTCAAACTTTCGGAGTTCTGAAGACTCGTAACGATAGTCAAAGATCAACAAATGATAGTTAGAACCAACAGCTTAACGTGTTTTCCGAAGTACGGGGGGGGGAGGTCTTGGTCCTGATAGAAAGAAAAGAAAGAAAAGAAAGAAAAGAAAGAAAAGAAAGAAAAGAAAGAAAAGAAAGAAAAAACAGAAAAGAACGAAAAGAAAGAAAGAAAATATTTTATTTGGACGCACAGAACATAAAACAAAAGATCAGCAATACAGATAAAAAAAGAAAAGATTAAAAAACTAAAGACAAAAATAAAAAAAATAATAATAAAAAGACCTGTGCGAGACCAAAAAGGCGACCAAAAAGGGTAGCATTAGCTGCGACATTTAAAAATATAAATAATAGCAACAAATAAAAAACAATATTAGCTAATATTATAAACGCGAAAGTTTCGTGAGTATGGATAGATTGATGGATGGATGTTTGTTACTCTTTCACGTAATAACTACTGAATGGGTTTTTAATTAAATTGTGTATGGAGTTAGCTGACACCCTGGATTAACACATAGGCTACTTTTAATCCATATATTCCCACGGGAACGGGACTGGGTGAAACCGCGGGACGTCTTCTAGTATGTAATAAATATAGTTACTTTTACTTATACTAATATTATAAAGAGGTAATATTTGTTTGTAAGTTTGTATGTAGGGGGTAATCTTCTGAACTAATGATCCAATTTAAAAAAAAAAAATGCACTGGTGGAAAGCTACACTATTCCCGGATGACAAAGGCTACTTTTTATCCCTGTAATCCAACGGGAACAGGAACTACGCGGGCGGAACCGCGTGACGTCTGCTAGTATCTAATAAATGGACTTACCTCGGTAGGAGTGGCTAAATCCTCGATAAACCCTTGCGGCTGGTGTTATTTAACCACAAATCAAGCACTTAGTTACTTACCTGAAATTGAATGAGTAATTTCTTGCTTCTAGCAAGATTACTCACACTTAAATTTACAATGTTTTATACCTTTTTAAATGGGTTCTTAAGAAACGTTTATTCTTACGTACTTGCGATAAAAATGCTTTAATTTTGTCTCTCTTTTAGACTTAAAACCATCTATAAAATCACTCATTAGGTCCAAAAAAGGTCGTATAATATAAATGCTTAAACTACGTACTATGCACATACCACGGACATCGATTATCGAGTGGCGTACCGCTCGGTGCTGAGCAGGCAACATGGATTGGATTCTTTGTAAGCGGATAGTGGCGAGAAAAAACGACGCAGACAGCCTTTACAGATGTCAGGGGCTATTCTCATAGCCGATAGATTTGCGATGTTGCTTTAAATTCCAAGCTAAGCTCATGATTACTGACAAATGCGTGCACAATCTGGACTGATCTGCTCATTTCTATGTGGTTCTTTCCTGAAAAGATTGTCTCAGACTGCAGATCTGCACGGTCTCCATATGATCTAACGAGACTCCAAGATAATGTGTGAACTTTTAAAGAGACTGTGTTAGATACCGATTTTAAAAACTCACTATTTAATATTATTATTACTAATTGGTAAATGTTTAGGTAACAGTTTAACAGTTAGTGTTAAAATCCACATTTAGCTTAGAGGTCAACACGATATCGATAGTAAGATTAAAAAAAAAAACTGGTGAATTGTATGTAGGTGTACTGCAGGTACAATCAGTCTCATTAATATCGGGACGAATAGACTATTAAAAATCATCATCTAAAAACCCATGAAAATGAAATATTAACATAATGACAAGAAACGTTTTAGAAAGTAGAAAGTCACATAATTTCATTCTGACAAGAATTTATCCAACATGATAAGATAATAGGACTTAATGTCTTAACTTTATCTATATAATAGTCTGGCCACTCTGTTGTTTTTCAATGCTGACTGTAGAATACCTCTAACGCTAGGTAGAAGTATACCCTAAGGGAAATAAGGGAAATGCCTAAGGCATTAACTCATTAGGCTCCGCGTGGACACCGGTGTCCGCAAACAATAGTAATTTAATTGTGTCTGGATTGCGGTAATTGACTAGTTAAGTCCGCCTTTGTACAGTTATTTTTACTTGTGCATAAAGTTTTAATAAATAAATAAATAAATATCGGTATTATGCATAAACAAACCACCTCCTCAAAAAACACAGAACTAGAAGTACCAAAATTATTTTTCTACGTTCGAAAATATCAGCCCAATCTCTCGTATTTCCATTCCTACCGATATTTCTCTAACAATATCTTCTGTAAGGATAGTCCGGGATATGTTTTTAATTTGTCGGCGTGTGCACGCTCTCACATACATTACCAGGGACACAAACAAACTCTGCGGATTAGACCTTCCCCGAAGCGGCCCTGTACAGGGTGCTCTCTTTATGAAGGACGGAAAAATTGTGCGAAAATGGCGAGAGGTGATTGGTTCTTGAACAGAGGAGTAAATCCCGTATCTTTAAGAACGTTGAAGTTCTAATTTCAGTTACAATCTGGCTAAAATACGTCTGATTTCTGTTTTTTGACAAGGTTTGGACATTAGATTGTTGTTGAGATGAGATTGCGACTAGATTTTGAACGTATTCAATTACGGGAATTGGCCGTTTTGTTATTCTGTCGAAATTGATGTGCTTTGGTTAAAATATGTTATTTTTATCTTGCACTTGTCTTATAGTTTCGAAGTTGTGCTATAGTGACAAGTAAGTGCTAGACTTTTGTATTAGGGCACCATTCAAACAGTTTTGCGAATCAGCGTGTTCGACACAACGTCATTCGATATAGCGGTTTTCGACTGAATGTGTTTTCGAACTGGCGTACCGCACTTATTTGTTTCGAAATAGCTTGCGTCGAGATAACGTCATTCGAATCTTCATATCACTCCCCTAAGAATTGTAGCAGGTGGCGCTCTGTAGTGTCTGCCTACCTCGATGAAATAGACGTGAGTTTATGTATGAGTATTTGTATAAAGAAAAATATACCGCTCAATAGCTACAAAAGAGTCTACTAGTGCTATTATAATAAAAAATAATACCAGCTCGTTACTGTCCCACTGCAGGGCAAAGAGAACTAACTTCTCATACAGAGAAGGCTCGAGCATTGATCACCACGCTTCCTCAAGGAGGATTGGCGATTTCAAACTTACATTAACTGTAAGTCCAGGTTTCCTCGCGATGTTTTCCTTCACCGATGTCAATGATGTCTAAGAAACACTTAGAAAGTACGTATGAATTGAAAAAGTAACATTGGTACTTGCTCGGATTTGAACCACACCTCGCGCATGAGAGGTGCCTTAACGTCTGGGCCATCACGACGTTTTTAACCGACTTCAAAAAAGGAGGAGGTTCTCAATTCGACGGTATGTTTTTTTTGTTTTTTTTTTTTTTGTGTGTTTGTTACGCGATTTCTCCCCCATTTGTGGACCGATTCTCAAAATTCTTTTTTTATTTGAAAGAGTATACTCCCGAGGTGGTCCCATTTTAATTTGCTGAAGATCTGGTGCTGATCTTCGGAGATATACAATGGAACTCTTCAAAAATAGACGGCAAATCTGTCGTGATTGCTGGAATCGCTTGGATATTTATTGTTTATACAACATCATGACGTATCATCACGCCTGTATGCTCTGAGGGGTATGCAGATGTGTACAATATACCTAGATTTCGACAGTTAGGTATGTTAAGTTTCATTTATTAGGGATAAGTGGATAACCCTATTACCATGACATGTATTGTTAACAAATAACAATATAAACATAAATTCATGGCAAATATTTGTATGGGATCAACTAAAAATGAAAAAATAAAAATCTTTTTTGCAAAAAATAAAACCGACTTAAAAAAACACTAGCCTGTGTAAAATAACTCTAAATTCGGAAGTCGGTGGCCCATCATGAATAAAACAAAACCACCAAAGCCACAGACTTCCTAATTTAGAGTTATTTTACACAGGCTAGTGTTTTTTTTAAGTCGGTTTTATTTTTTGCAAAAAAGATTTTTTTTTAATACTAAGTAGTGCTATTAATTCACTAAAATTAAGAAAATCTAGATACCCAATACAAACCCTAAATCATTGTAGATACTTAACAAATCCAAATAAAAACTCACTCAACAATACGACCAGCCTGTATACAGAGCTCCCATTTAAATTGATATAAATTAATCCTTTAGCAATGTGCCCCTCAAGAAAGAAATCCCATTACGTCCAGATTCGATTAACGTTTTACCAGGACCCCTTCGACGGACCCCTTGCTTCTTTGCTTAAATCTGTCCAGTAAGTAGGTATGTATAGAATGATAGGTAGGTAATAGTATGAAGGTATGTAGTTTATTGATTTATTGGATGTGTTTATAAGTATGTTAAGATGTAGGGACTAGGGATAGACTAATGGTTAGGTATTCGTCTCTCGGCCTTAATTCAGGCAAGTGACTGTGATTTTCAGTTATTAGGTATTTTAGTGCCCGCAACTTCGCCTGCGCGGGATTGGTACTTCGAGTAGTTAATTTTCTTCCCCAAGGTCCTATTAATCTTTATAAATTCTCCCGTCATAATTATGCCGGGAACGCAGATCTACGCAAGACACAATTGCTTTTTAATTGATTTTAAAATTACGGCATACGAGTGGTTAAAGCCTATGTGTTAGTCTTAAGTATAAGCTATCAATATTGTAATGCTTCATTAAAATCCATTCGGTAGTTTTTACGTTAAAGAGTAACAAACATCCTTACAAACTTTCGCATTTTTATTATTAGTAGGACTTTTTAGGTGTATCTTCGACATCACAAACATAGGTAAGGACCTCTAAGGAGCAGAACCCATATTTTTTAAATGTTCGCATCATAATATCAGTCTTAATCTGTCAAATATAAGGCTGACTCCCTACATTTTTTACAAGTATCGTCAACGTTAATTCGCCGTGATTAGTTTGTGAATAGAATTGGCCTATTGGACAGGTCCGTTCGTGTGTGGAGTACTGCAGCCACATATGGGCTGGTGCTGCCAGATGTCATCTAGCAGATTTGGACTCAGTGGAGAGGCGTGCGAAGAGGCTTATTGGTGACCCAGATTTGGTTAGAACCAATCTGCAAAGCCTTGAGCATAGGCGTAGGATAGCTAGCCTTTCGGTTTTCTATAGGATACATTTTGGAGAGTGTGCACGGGAATTACATGACTTGATTCCACCATCACCTTTCTACCATCGGACAACCCGGCGTACGGCGAGTATCCACCCTTACATCGTTGGCACTCCCACGATTCGGACAAAGCGTTTCGCTTCGTCGTTTATACCGCGTACATCGAAGGACTGGAACAACTTGCCTGCTACGGTCTTCCCGTCCGATTATAATTTAGGTGTCTTCAAGGCTAGAGTGAATAGGCTCTTAATAAACTAGTGCGCTTCACCATCACTGATTGCATTACTGCTTACCATCAGGTGGGATTGCAGTCAAGCACTGGTTTATAATATTAAAAAAATAAAAAAATATTGGACTTATAATTAAATCTTCCTTGAGCCGTTTGGCATACCTACTCTTCGTTTAAAAATAAGTGAGTAGTTCTGTAATCTCATCTTAAAACTATTAGTAAAGGTACCATCATTATCTGCTTAGAATTTTTCAACTATGTTGGGGTCGGCTTTCAAACTAACTGGATGCAGCTTAATACAACCTGCCTGCGTAGCATGAACACTGAAGAAACGGCCTTTGTCTACAGACGAATCGGCAAAGTGACAGATTATAATTATAGACATTTCTTTCGTCTCGAGCATGACAATGTCAAGAAAGATGAGAAGTTATATGTCGATTCGTGAGTAGACAAGAATCAACAATGCCGAGCATGAAGTGCGTACCTATTTTCTCCACTTTTGACAGTTCTTTTCGAAACATTTCCTGTCAACAAGTGTCAAACAGTCTACATCAAATGAGACCTAGACAAGCAATCTACACCTCTAGCAACTTGACAGTTGCTATAGACAGCATGTAAATTTCTTTCTCTACGTACAAACGCTTGTCGACGAGTCGCCTTATGCTCGGGTAGAAGAAATGTCAAGTTGGACAGAAAGAAAATTGTCGTGTCTCGAAAGAAAAGAAATTTAGTGTTCATGCTACGCGGGCAGGGTTTATTAAAGAAATTTGACAGATTGAGGTTCCTGTCTATATAATCTGTTACTTTGCCGATTCGTCTGTAGACAAAGGCCGTTTCTTCGGTGTTCAATGTGTTCATGCTACGCAGGCTGGGGTGATTGCGCAGAATCTAGTTACTGGGCAACACTATACCACTTGGTAAAGCTGGTTGTCTTGACTTTCGAGGTTTTGACTAATCGTAACAACTGCTAAAGATCTAGAAATGACAGCCAGGACCATGCATTACTAGGCACGGGGTAGTAAGGGTATAGATGGTGAAGGAAAACATCGGAATGAAATCTGGATTTCTAATATTATATATATTTTTTTCGAGGAATAAAAAAACAAATATTTTTAATTGCTAACGGGAGCGCTCCTAAAAGGTGCGCTCCGAGGAATAAAATAGGAGCGCCTCATTAGGAGCGCCTCAAAATAGTAGCGCTTCGAGGAATACCTCTATTATTCTACAGCCAACCGACATAGAGGACGCGTTCTCAGTATATCACCAGACTTTTTACCACTCTATTGACATGGTCATCCTAGCCTGTTTAAAAACCAATTTCCCTGTCCAAACAACTAACAACAAACCAAATAAAAGCCGACATCTTCAATTACACTCCTTTACCATGGACTGAACAAACACTCGATACGGATCGTTGCGAGAATCGAATAGTAATTCGACTATTCGACTCGACTATCGTGCAATCGATGTTGTCGCGTCCCTAGGGGTCCCACCCTAGCCGCATAATGTGATTCTATTATACGAGTATCAGTGTCAAATGAGGTTTTCACCAATTGGGAATATAAGGAAGATTGAGGAATATTTGTTTGTTATTTTTCTTTTTTTTTTTGCAAGTAGGTGGATGTATTTATTTAGATGTTAGATTTATAATAAAACTCTGGTCACGACGTGCTTTTTTATTAAGGTGACCTCTGACCGGTTCAGCGGGAACCAGCATTGTGCTAGTTAGCCCCCATCTGCCACAGCATTATGCTGAATGGTATCCCTCTTGACATAGTCTCGACGTGCCACATGCGCTGACGTGTATCCTTGAATTCGAATTTAAATTTGTCTTCACTAACATTATTTAACCAAAATGTTGCCTATTTATTAAAATTAACGAAGAAGCTGCACTCGTCGAGGTCGTCCTGTGGATTAGTGACTATTTAAAATATCCCTCCGTACCTCATTACGAGTAGGTACTCAAAACCCTGAAATTCTGACAGCAAGTCTAACCAAGGGGTATCGTGTTTCCAAGTCACTGGGTTGTACAGGTTGTGCTCCATAATGATTCAATGATATTCAGCTGCATTCTGCTAATCTGGAAACCGCTCCCAATAGAGTGCCGAAAAGGCTAGGCAGATGATGCAGCTAAATTCATTGATAGCCAATTATAAAAGAAAGATGATCCCAATGTAACACAAGATATAAACAGCTCAAACAGGTGGGCCCCGCTATAAATCAATGTTGTCATCATTGTGCATTCGGATGTGGACCCCTCATGTTGGTACTATTGTCAATGTAACTTGATTCGACCCTAATTTAACGGCGGACATGCAGAGTAATAAACTTGTATCATTTTGATGTGGGAATGCAAAACAATACTCATTATTTTGTACGTTGCGAATCTTTCGATTATACAAGTTACTTCGCTCGCGACATCGTCTGCGTGAATTTCATAGTTTTTCTTCTATCTTAAGCATCCTCTCCATAGTCTTAGTTTTCAGAATAAAATAAAGCCTAACTTAATCGGATGTTAAGTAGCTTTCCAATCGTAAAATATTTTTTAAATCGGTTCAAAAATCAAATCTTTCCACTTTATGTAGGTATTAGAAGTGTCAAAATTTGAGAAAAACTTTTATTCTGTCCTAGGTCACGTAGAGAATCGTAGATTCTGGAGTGATTATTAACACCTGAGGTCCCTTTTTGAACACTTAGTAAAAAACGGTTAATACCTACGAAGAATAAAATAAAATAATGGCTCATAGTAATTCGTGATTAACCTATTATTTCCATAATATATTGACTTTAATAAAACTAAAGCCTGTTATCAAATAATCACGATATTTCGTTTCCTATTTGTTTATCTATTTGCTTATTAGGTGTCTATAGTATACGTTAAACAAAAACTTTGGATCCTTTCTAAAGGGTATAGTGCGCACGGAGGATTGTAAAACTTGGCACACTTAGTCAAGGAGCTAAACTGTTAGAATTTCCATACCAGTAGGTACTAGTATACTTTATTGCACACCTACCAATTAAACACAGGACTAGTTTAAAATCAAATAGAGTATACAATGAGCGGCCTAGTCGCACAGACCGATTCCTGTCAGACACATTCAGTTGTTTATTTTCCAACCCGTCATTATTTTAGGTTCGAACTCCCGGTCCAGACCGCGAGTACCCTTCTACTAGGGGATGTGGCATGGCGAGCTGCTCATTGATTCCTCTAATCCTGTGGGAGTCTTAATGGCGACTGGCTAGTACTGCGGGTCCAAATTAGATGGACACGTGTCGACTCTGTAGAGTAATGAGATCTTTTTAATTTGATGTTGTTTTCTTTCGGTACAAAGGACTTTTTAGTCGTCTTACGTAACCGTTGCATTGTTGAAAGTGTCATCGGGGATTTTGTGGTTAAAGGGTTTTTTTTTGTTGAAGTAATGTTGGACTATTTGGGTTTGAAATGATTTTGGAAAAATATTTCAGTTTAATCATAACAAACCTGCTACGATCCTTACATACAAGACTTGTCTTCTTTTGTTTGTTTACGTTCTATACACATGTCTTTAGGTACGCGTCGCGAGTAGGTGTACGCACTTGACCTTTATGACAAAATTAAAATAAATCTTATCTTTATCTCTTATATACGATGTTGTATGTCACATATGTATACAACGACAGCAACTTGCAAAATGTTAGATTAATACTATACGTTTCAAATGAGAATAGGAACGTCAATGACCTCTATCTGCCAGATGTCACTTGAAAAGTACGGTTCACAGGACTATTTTATTAAAGACGTTTTTTTTTCATTTTGAATAACTGCGACTCGGTAAAACAAAAAACTTAAAATTATTGATTACGCGAATAAGGTTTCGTTGCAAACCGTACTTTTAATGTGAAATCTGACAGAAAGAGCTCATTGGCGTTCCTATGCTCATTTGAAACGCACAGTGATCTACTTTTAAATTGTTTCCTAAAGTCACAAGTTAAATTTGGCTAATCAAACGCTCAGATATTTTATATTTAAAAAACGAACGTTGAGTTATTCCATTTCCAAATTATCAACCGACACCAACAATTCTTTTTTAAAAAGAAAACATAGTGTACAATGATCGTCACTAGTAGCGGGTCGTTATCGCGACATCGAGCGATAAAGGACCCTATTATATCATCTGACAGCTTCGAGCGGTCCCGAAGGATGGATATTTTACTTTACTTGATTTATCGCCAGTTTGGGACGGTAGGTGTTGTGTTTTTGCCTCTTGCGTGGGGTAATTAGACGGTGTAGTCGTCTGGTATATATTTTGGGGGGATCAGCGTTAATTTGATGCTTGTATTGTAAGTTAAACTAGTTGTGGTACACGGTTTCACCTGCTACTAAGGGTCGTTCGTAGAGTCATTTGAAATCGCCTAATAGCTTTAACAAGAATTATTCTTTTTTTTTTTTCATTCTAAACTAACACAATACTCCACACAAACACACACACCCTCGCACACACATACACACCCTCACTCACACACACCCACCCTCACGCACACACACCCACACTCATTCACTCAAATGACCTTGTTTTTGATTACGTACTCGTATTTTATAGTTTACACTTCTTGTTTTTGAAGGAGTGGAGTCTCCAAATACAGGCATTTTTTGCTTAAAAGGAGGATCCAATCTCAAATTTTTGTTGTACGTTTAAGGTTATCAAATAAACTATTTGAATTTGAATTCTATTTATAAATGCAGTTTATTTTGATAAAATCCAACTAGAGATTCGCGCGTTGAAACAAAATGCAAACTTGTGTCCTATTGGACACAAGTATCGGATGAAAATTTAATCGTGATGTCCCGCGTATAGTACCTGCCTTAGTATGAAATGTCTTTGTGAAAAGTAGTATAGTGAAGAAGACTTTGAGTCAAGCGATGTTGCTACCTACTATGAAAGACATTATCTAAAGTAGCATTAATAAACTATGTTAGATTATTTTGTGTAACAGCCATGTTTGGCAATGTCTACTTGCTTATGTAATTAGACAAACAACGTCAGTGTAAGCTAGACATGCACGTGTGTAAGTAGGTACTGCGTATAATAAAATAGGTACGTAATACTTACCAGCCAGTTACTTTGAACTTCACACCAGGGCTAAGATTTCTTCACCATAAAGAGACGGCTTGAACAATAATCACCACACTTATGAAAATTACTCACATACAGTACCTAATCATCACTTAAATTCTAATTTAATCTTTCACCAATGTCAGTATTGTCCACGGACATATAATATGATTTTTATCGAAAAGTCACATTGGTATTTGCCCGGATTAACAGTATCTACCTAGAAACTTTTACATTATAATTCTTTATGCAAACTTGCGTTACATTCAACAATAAATCACGACAAACTCGCCAATTAAATGATCATTTGTCACTTGCGACTGCAGAATTCATTAATATTTATACAATAGCTTGTAATATTGAAACGTTTGCTTTTAACTTTAAATATGAATGCGTTCATTGGCGCGTGACCGATCTCTCATTATTCGAATTTTGAATAAAGACGTCGAAACCGCGACGTCAGCGATGTTCAAAATTCAAAATTCGAACGAGCATTAGCGCTTAATCGTTTAGTTAAATTTTACACGCAGTTGACTCTGAATGCAAAAATATGGCGTCCGAACTGAAATTATAAAATTATTCCTGTTTGTCTAGTTTGGAGTACAAAGGAATCGGCGCATGTTTGTAACACGCTATTTAACAATTATTTAACATTTTGATTTGTACACGGACACGTGATTCAAATTCAACGTATTTGCATAATCCTCTATATTAGAGTCAAACTTATTACGATTTGCCATAGCAATTCGATTATTAGCTTTGTGACATTTAATTTATTAGATACTATCTGTATTTTGTATAGTAGAGAGCTATATTTAAATTAAGCGTCGCATCAATCTGTCGTTTTTTATTGGAATTATATTGATCTGCTTTTCTCGTGTGAATAAACGTTGTGTGAAGAAATAAGTAGTGTGTACCTAATGAGAAATAAATGTTATTGCACGCGTCTTCACGCGTCATCCTCCGCAATTAGCCGATCAATCATTCGCGAACGCGTCCGAACGAAACCGCGCCAAAAGTAGTGTTGCCCGTATAAATATTTGTTAAAGTATTTTGAACCTAACGGCCAGTTCCAATAAAAGAATTAACTTAGAATATTGCTTACACGATTTTCTAGTGAAATATGTATTTTATTTCGCGCCAAAAAGTGTCCCTGGCATCATGGCAGCCCTAAGGGACTTTATTAGTGTCGGCGACTTTCCTATTATACATTTTTAAACCGTATCCATATAAATTAATGTCGATATCACCCTAGCGTAATATCAATCTCGTGCCGTAGTTGTTCGCAGATTATGTTACAAATAATATCATTTTGTACGGTGATTCGCTATGAATGGTGCTACCTATGGGTTCTACCGTATACTTTAGTTGTACTGTCTTGATTATTGGTCGGTTATTTAGGTACTCCAACATAATTATGATAAGTCGTATTAAAAAAAAACTAACTTTCACAGCATGGGATTTCTTGTTTTTAGTTTGATCTAAGTAAAATCAACTAATGCTTGGGTTTGCATGAAGTAAGATTATATGCTAATTTTAGTATCGCTTCTACCACACATTGTGCTAAAGGCAACTGACTGAATTTCATTAATTAACTTCATCATCGATCAAGTGTGTTTTCAGTATAAAAGAAGATTTAGCGATTTCTAAGTTTAAAAAATAAACTTAGATATCCGTTTCAAATACCAGCGGCAAACAGATTTTGTAGTCATAGAAGTTTATTGGTAAGGGATTTTTACAAGTCATAAACAGATTAATTATGTTGCAGATAACAAATAATTAAAAACTCATTAGAATATAATTAAACAGATGTCAAATAGAACAAGATGTCAAATCAATAAAAGGAACAAATAAATAGCAGTCAAATCATTAAAAAGTACCTAAATCTATACATTAATAATAAGAATACTCTTGAATTGCCAGTATCAATATTATTCAATCCAACTATCCGTCGGATAACGAAGTGTTCCCCCAACAAGGGAGGCCAGTTTACTGTTTCTTTATTCCATTATGTTTTAAAGAGAATGTCATGTCATAGCTATCGGGCAAGTGCAGCGCGGAACGCACCCAAACTGTCGAATTAACGGAGGGCGCGAACAATAGCTCCCGATTTAAATTGCGAACGCAGCCTTTAATTGCGCGCTAATAGGCAACCGGTTTTTGTTTTAAATTGGCTGTCAAGTTGACATATATGCTTTTTGTTTTTTTTTATCACTGGTTGGTTTTGCAGGTGCCAATTGTCAATAATTTAGTCATGTTTACATCTAATTAGTAAGTAAAATAAATATATAGGTATCTATGATCGCCTTTTTTGACTGGTGTATGAATAATTGCGGCGTGTGAATGGTATTATAACATAGAACCGGAGGATGTTTTGTTTTTGTCAGTCTGAAGAAGTTTACTTTTATTACGGCCTTCTTGCCAGAAACAACTGAAATCACAGGTCAGAATAGATTATTTTTTAACGACTTTTCGGCGTCGCATTGTCAGGCATAGTTTGATTTTTCTATATGTATTTAAAAAAATAAAACAAATTTAGAAGAAGCCAATTCCTACCAACTAACGTCACAAAATATAAAAATGTGAAGTCCCGGTGTCAAATCACATTCATATCTCGCTGCCACAATAATAATTTCTACCGCAAACAAACAGAACAAAAATTGTTTAGGGGAGATGCACCGATAAAAAGTGTCCTAATCAAATAAACAAGGGACGTCGATCTGTCGTCGCAATCTCTGGCCAAAATTGTGATTTGATATCTTATATCGACGCATCGCCCCACAGGGTTGCCATGATAATAATCTGTTATAACGTTTTCATCTGTGGTGTCAGTTTGTGGGTATTATTTTACCGCTATTGTTCGTGTAATTGGCTTCCGTAGATCTATGACACTTGGTTAGTTTTGATTATTTTGTATAGTGCGTGTGTTTTAAAAGATCATGAGTGTGTAGGTACTTACTTTCTCTTACATTATGACTATTTGTGACATTGTTTTCGTCCGCCTAATACACTTAAGTGAACTTCAATGGTCTTGTATGGTCACCAAAAAAGGTTTTTGAGATAATTGTGAGTACCTTTTTATTTTCTAGTTCGATGAATGTAGGTACGTATTTTTGCACAAGCTGCCACGAAGCTAAAATTCACTGATATGCGGTCATCACAAAACGTGAGAACTCATCAAAATCATAACAGAAAAGTTATTTTTAATAAAGATGAATCCGCATAAAATCAACAATATCCTGTTTTTTTGCCCCCTGGCATTATAGCATGCAATCTTAGGCCTATTAGATTAAAACGTTACTATTTGAACGACACGTGGCTCGCATGCGCCGTGCACACGAAGTCTGACAGCTAAACAAACATGGTGGCCGATAGTGAAATCAGAATCAAATCTTTATTAATATTAGATGAACAAACACATTGTTCTTTACGCGGAGCATTGTGCAAATATAATTTTTGTAATTGGTCCTGTTTTCTCCCCTTAGGTATGTAGTTATTTAATATAGGGGTGGAAATTATGTGTTTTGCAAATAAAGCTTTGATTAATTACTGTTAGTGATGGATCAATTTAGGTCTAGTTTGCATTTAAGTGCCAGATAAAATAGTGGTTAAGTATACCCATTGTAGATTTGTTTGAAACAAGCATTCTAATTTTCTCTCTTTAATGTTAATGTATGGCTTTTTTTATCTTAAAAAGTAGGTACTATTTAATCCTTTCGTTCAGTCAATTACGCTTACTTATAATCTTATTAAATTAATATAAGTCAGTTTTTAAATGTGAGCTGGCTGACTGATTAATTTAGATATGACAAAGATATCAATAGCAATTAACACGTTTGCCTAGCACAAGTTTGCTCGTGGTAATAGAGCTATTTTATTTAATAAATCATAACAATAAAAAGTGTTTTATTCCAACGCAGGGCGGTTTACTGCTTAACTATAGGTAGGTTTTTAAAATAGACAAAATACTCTCACTGCACGAAAATCCTTTGAAATACGAGATCATCTTATAGCTAGGTACTTACAGGAAATGTATAGCTTGATAATAATTATGAAGCCGTGTACACCACTAAAAATTGACAATTGAGGGCAATTCTTGTACTTAAAAGAAACAATTCTCATATGGTCCATATTAAAGGCCTGATTTGAGAATCGATTCTTAAGGAATAAAATAAAAAAAAGGAATGCTGGCTTGCAAAGCTACTCATTGCAATTCTATCTAAGTAGTTATAACAACAGTGTATGTAATTCTCAGAAACGACAGCTACTCGTAGAATCCCGCCATCGGAATATAGTCGGAAATGTTCGCAGTCGGAATATTCAAACCGACGATATTTACCCACCGTGGAGCAGAACAGGCTATTAATTTACATAGTAATTTATCTTGTAATTAAGTACGCCGCAAATTGCTATCTCAGCCCTTCATAATCCTTTCGCACTGTTGCTTGGTGCTTGAAAACGATGATGTTAATGGTGGTGCGCTCTGAATTAGAAGTGAAAAAATATTTTTATCTCTGTTAATTGGTTTTTACAGACAGTTCTATAAGAAACAGGTTTTTTTTTAAATGGTGAGAAGAGGTCGGTATTTCACTACCTTACTACTGTGAGAAGAAACACCGAAAGAAAACTCAGAGGTCATAGTCTCAGAACATGTGAAAACCATGCAACATTAGCGTCTGCGATAGGCTTTCAAAACCATTCACATAACAAGTTACAAATAAAAATCCAAATATTTATATTATGTTTTCAAGTCATAAGTAAAATAAGGAAAGAATCTCATAGATATATGAGTGGACTTGTCTAATCAGTGCGTGCATCACACTATAATATAATAAAGGCGAAAATTTGTGAGTGTGTATGTTTGTTACTTCTTCACGTCTTCTTCTTCTTCTTCAAAAAGCTGAAGGGATTTGAATGAAATTTAGCACACAGATAGTTTGTAACCTAGACTAACACATATGATAATTGTTATCCCGAAATTCCCGGTATCGAGACTTTTGCGGGTGACCCGCGGGGCGAAGCTAGTTAATCATTTAACGTAAGAGTTTATGGTAACGAGTTTAGATTATTCTAAGTGAAGGCAACCGTAACTAAATCGTTCAAAATCTGGTCACTTTCTCATCTTAGCGAAATTCCAATTTCTAAAAATGTAGGGAAATTAGAAGTATTTTTGGTAGATTGTAGCTAAAAAAAAATAGCTGTTGCATACTAAAGTTTGATACCTACTCGATCGAAATGTATGCAACAGCTGTTTTTTTTCGTGATTTCCGAGTTGGTCCCACACTAAACGTTGTTCATATTCATGGTAGAACACTCTGTGAAAAATTTACCTATGATTAAAAATACACTTTGTCATGCACATTCAATTCAATTCTGAGATCAGAATTTGAACGTTCTTAAATAATTGCCCCTCTTGTCACATCCCCACTTTCCCATCGTCCGCCTGCGGTTGGTGTTGACACGCAGCCGACAGACAGGGATTAAGGTTATCTGCATCACAAAGCCTGCACCGTGGAATTGCGCCGATTGCCAGACAACCCACCCGGTCGGCGATATTGCCCGATTTTTGGAGTTTCCACGATTTTTGGAGCAACGTTTTGTAAAATAAATGTTGAGAAGGTTTTGAAGTTTAATTTTAAGATTGAGTGATTTTTGAGCTCACTTGAAGAGTCAAATTCCACTTTTAGCATTTCAACGAATTGTTAATACTTAATTCGATTTACTTACTAATTCTATAAAATAGTGTTACACTCACATTTTAAGTTAAGTTTCTGAGTAATTGAGTTCACTGTAAGGCAGAGACTTATTTTATTTAAACAAATTTTAATTATTTTTAAATCTATAAATTCAATCTTATCACAAAACATGAGGTACTTACGTGAGTCGGGTTTAAGTATCTATATTTTTCTATGAACTTAATAACAGTAGGTTCGCTTAAAGTGATACATAATGTGATTATAATTAGTAAAAAAAAAGAAAAATCCATTTATTGGGAACACTCATAGGATAACACACTAACTTATAAATTAATACCTTTTGTTAATCGCTTTTCCTTTATTCGCATCATAATCTCATCAAATTACTTAGTTAAAAATCCTGTTTTTTTAAGAGTAGGTAAAGACTTATTTACATAGATATTTGCGACTGTTTTAATAAATCCTTAATTTTAAGATAACATTAACGTATAAACTAGTAACTAACTCGTCAAAACACTCATCCGCATCGCTGCTCATTAGAAGTGTACCTACCCAAAAGACTGGCGGTATTACCACGCTGTATGGCAATGCTTCAAACTTCAAACTTCAAATATTTATTGCGATCATGAGTAGATACATAGGGTGTTATAAAAGGTGAAAGTACATAAATGATACCCTGTTAGGGCGCAGCAACACAATTTCAATATAGAAATACTTACACACTATTTAATCAATCTTTTATTATATAATATTCTTGGTATTTATATATTATATTAGTATATTTATATATACCTATATTATTATTATTAAATTATTATATTTATATAATATTTACTTTAACATATTATAAATATATTTTTTTATATTTCACACTGTTTTACAGTTTAGTTTTGTCCTCGAAAAACTCTTTTATACTGTAATAGCTTTTTTTTGTCAAGTAGTTTATCTTTTGATCAAGGTAAAAACCAGCTCTTGTATCATGCGACGTGTCAACTAAGCGTCTTGAAACCTCTTTGAACAAGCTACGAAAGTTGAGCACTCGGACCTCATGACCCGAGTGTTTTGACCCCATACGGTTCCAAAATATAATCTAAATCCCGCTTAACTTATAAAAGGTTATTAAAATCATAATCTACAAAATTAATTGGGACTTTGCATCCAAAATCAAAGCATACCGAGTCATATTGTTCTGTACAGCTTGTTAACAAGTTCGCCTTAATTGGATTGTTTCTTCAATCTTGGGTGGAGTTCAGGACTCGGAGAGTTTCACGATACTTGGCATCGATCAGTAGATACGATCCAATATTATATAGAGTTATAAATATCTCGATAGACACGAGACAGACATGACTGGTGAAATGTGCTTGTACCACTGTAGGTTACACACTTTTGCAAAACCCTTCGGGGAATATAGACGTGATGTTATGTTATTTCTACCTGACTTTGTACGAGATAATAGATCAAGCTACTTCTGCCAGACAAGAAAAAGGAAGGATTTGGAGTAAATAAGGAAAGTAAAAGAAGTGTGTAAAAATCGTAGCAGGTAGCGTTTTGTAGTTTCTTCCTACCTCCTTAAAAAATTAGAGGATAGTCTGCACCGTTCATTTAAAAAATCCGTGATTGAATTCCAGCTAACTTCATTGTTGTTGATGTGAGCTTTTAAAGAAACAAAATATTATTATGTAGATAGTATTTAAAATAGCACAATTAACGATCCCCCCTTTGTTTCCCGCCCAACACGAGTCAGTTAGTCCCGTGCTGGGCGCCATTTATGTCTGAATATTTTTTTTCACTTGTGTGCTTTTGATTATTGGTCGTCAAAGACATTCAATTCCTATACTTAGCGAGACGGTACATCACGAACAAAATGTTCATTCGAAACTTGTTTATGAGTTTTTTTTAGTACGCTCCGCTGCCGCTCCAAGTTTCATATATTATTCGAGATGGCGTTACTGAGACATGGGATCAAAGTCTTTCTATGTCATGTCCTTGCGTGTCCGCTCTATAGTATTTTAAATCTCTTTGTTGGTCGTGAATGTTTCGGCTTATTCTTACAGCTGTCAGTTCATTCTTTTTGTATGAAAGTCTTTACCTAACACTTTATTTGCATTTTTGATAGTGTTTATGTCCATATACTTATATTACGTTAGTAGTACGTTATAGGTACTATTCATTCAATTTTATTTTGGGAATTCGTGAAAGTAGAGGTGTATTCCAGACTCTGAAGACTATCACAAAGAAATCCCTATACAAATCTCTATCTCCAATTCATTCTTCAAACACCTCTTTTACTGTAACATCATTAACATCCTAACTTCCATCAAAGCACATTCTCACAAAGCACCAACCGCTTTCAGAACACGGAATCTGAATGCGTTGTCATCCAGCGCTGCGGCAAGTCTATTAATTCCATTGAAGAGAGGGTACAAACCCCTAAATCGATATACGCTAAGAGGGACCCATTTCACGGCTGAACACCCGCACGACCAACTTGGATAGAGACCCGACGTAATATTATGTAAAGTACGTAGATTCTCCGCCTTTAATAGAACGTTTTGATGCAAGTGTGCAATGACATATATGCAGAAGAACTGGGAAAACAAAATTAGACTTAAACATATTCTCTCAGGATCTTTGCATTGTGACGGAAAGCAATGGATCGCCAGAATTAATTAGTACTTATTTAACAATGTGGCGAACTATCTCGCACAAAGTATTGCTGGAACACCAAGTAAAAATTCACACGTACCGTACAGTGGAAAGTTAGTAACAGTAATAAAACAATAAAAATATATTGAATTGATGTCACGTATTGAGGAGTTTACTTGTGTTTTCATTTTTTGCGTTTTCTATTTTTTTTTAACTGTTTCACTTCATAATACGATGGAAATAGCAAACAAAAACAAAATAGGCCACTGAAATTCTCTTAGAAAATCAGTCTTTTGATAAAAACTCTGTTAAAATTGTATGTTTGCAGATCTCAAGGCCAAGGATGAAAGAAAACTTCCGCAAACCGTGGTTAGATAACAATATTTAATTGTTTCCCATAAAATAACAATCATCTTCATCAAATTGAACAAGAGATTTCGAAGTCAAATCCAAATCTTTTAATCCAACTAAATTCCTTTGAAAACCATTTAAAATCTCAGCTCTTGACCCATTATTATCGTTTTAAATAGCTTTTAAAAGTAACAATAGGAGCACGCGACGCGTCCGTCCGCCGTGGCGGGCCGCACGCGATTGCATAATTTTTAATCACACGACCGAGTAAGCAGCTAATACGGTAGAACGAGATATTGGGGGTAGTTATAGCTTAACTGGCGGCAAAGCGGAATTGGCTTTTGTCATCGCGAGCGGAACGGATTTTCTTTATTTTCTGAACGCCTGGTAGCCGCGGTTTTTAAAATTGTTTTTTTTTTCTGGATATCATGAATGGATGTGGGAAAAGTGTCCATGTTGCCGAGGTGGTAAACAATATCGTGAAGGTACCTACCCTATTCCTCCTCCTAGATGGGTATAAAATAATAAGTATACCTTTATTTTTCTTTAAATAGAGCTAATAATTTAATTATGCCACCTATGTATTTATACCATGTTTCTGGCAAATAAATATTCTATTCTATTCTATTCTATGATATAATTCTCATTTAGTAATGGACTTTATTGTGGACAAAGTTTTCGCAACTTAAAAAAGAACTGTTTATTACTAGAATTCTAATGATCGCTTTTTAATTTAAAAAAGACTTTAAATAAGTGGTGGTAAAGATAATAGTAAATTTATCGATGCAAGAATTTAATCGCGAACGGGATTTTAAAGTTCGACTAAGGAGGACAAAGCTATGTGGAAGAAAGACAAGTTGAGATGTCAATTACCTATACATAAATTGATGTTCTCATAATAAAAGCACAGTGTTTTATTTTTGTTATCTATTCTATATATATATATACTTATAATAAATCTGTAGTAGTAAAATTTCTGTACATTGAAAATATCAAAAAAAGAAATAGCAGGGGGTGTTACTAGACTGACACCGAACCCAAAAATATGATTTAAAAAATTTTTGTCTGTCTGTCTGTCTGTCTGTCTGTCTGTCTGTCTGTCTGTATGTTCAGGTATCACGCAACAACTACCGGTTCGATTACGATGAAACTTGGTATACTTATTCTTTAATATCCTGGGCACCACACTGGGTACTTTTTATCCCGGAAAAGTATATACAATAAAAAACAAACTTAATTTTGCGGTTCGATCCCTAGACCCGGCTACTGTACCAACCGCAAATTATAAGTTTGTCGTAGGTTACGTCACCCGCAGTGGAGTTCACCAAAGGGCACACGGCTAAGATATTATAATATTTAATCTTAAGATACAATATCGCTCGCCATACAATTCAATGGACTATCACACACTACGAAGAAAATTATGCACATTGAATACCTATCTATTCAAAATTAATATTGGAAGAGATACTGATGCCAAAAATGCAATTAGTGAATGTTTTGTCTTTCTGTCTGTATGTGCATGCATAGTTCAAAAACTATTATAGGGATTTTATAATACGCCTGGGCAGGTTGATCTTAGTATCAGTTGTTTTACACATGGTCAGTTGTACGGCGCTCTTTCCCGGGTCCGTAGTTCCAGAAATCTTTATGCATACATATCGGAAGGATCAACTTTGAAAGTAGTCTATCCGGAAGTATTATGCTAAAATTATTACGTTTATATATCAACGCACAGCCCCAACCGCTGGTATTAGAGACATGAAACTTGAAGGGGTGTTCTTAGTGAAGAGTAAGTCTTCCATAAAAAACGATTTTTGAAAATTCAACCCTTAAAGGGAAAACATAGGGGACGGAAGTTCGACATCCACGCGGGCGAAGCCGCGGGCAAAAGCTAGTAATTTAAATAAAATTCTCATCTTGTTCATGAATATGTGCTAAGTAAGCTTTACGTTAAACAAGTTGCGAAAATAACCCAGTTGAATTTATTAGTTTGGTCGTGATGACCCTGTGGTTTAGGTATCATCTCTCGCGCTTTAGCTAGTAGATTCAACTTTGGGCAAGAAATACCAAGTGACCACGGTCACTTTTTTAATAATTTATGTGTACTTTTTAGGTTATATCATACATCAATGACTTAGGTAAAAGAAACTAAAATCAAAACAAAACTAATTTATTCAAATAAGGTTAAGATTCAGCACTTTTTGAACGACAAAAATGCTTAAAGCTGTCCTCCAAAACGCATATCCTTCGTGGGCATCAAACATCGAGGGAAACCTGGACTTAAATGAATAGGTAGAGCAAACGTTGCGATTAATGCTTGTGGCTTTTCTGTCTGAGAAGAGGCACTTGCTTTGCTGTGGAACAGTATCAGTCTGGTACCTAACAAAGAGATTACAGGGCACATAGCATGGGGGACTGATGACCGATGAGGTCGAAAGGTTCTCGAGTGGAGGCCACGTATCGGCAAGCGCAGCGTAGGACGTCCACTCACAACGTGGACAGACGACCTCATTAAGGCCGCGGGAACGCGCTGGATGCGAGCCGCTTCTAACCGGTCTTATTGGAGATCTATAGGGGAGGCCTATGTCTAGCAGTGGACTTCATATGGCTGAAATGATGATGATGATGATGATGATGATGAACAAAGAGATTTGAGATTATAAAGAGAGGACTTGCGCAGAAATGTCATAGAAAAACTATGATCCCGTGTCTCAGTAACGCAATCTATATATAGCAATATTGGAGCGGCAACGGAGCGCTATTATACTTAATTAAACTCATAGACTGGGACTGGGACACAAGTAGCGAATGAATTTTTTGTTCGTTTTGTCCCGTCTATAGTATATTGTATGTCTTTGTCTGGTAATAACTATTTCTACCCAATAACCGAATAACTCGTGATAATCAAGAAAACCAATGACATCTGCATCAAACACTATACACCATTTACCTTCACACTTGAACGTGTCAGTTTAAACTATAGCAACAGTGCCGACCCATCCATTAATCCGCCATTGTCATGGTAAGCAGGCTGTGATCTATATTTTAATAACACGCATCGATGCACGGCTAATAAGGGCGAAAATTGTGTTAGGGATGATAACACAAGGGATGGGAGTAGCAGCCATGTTCGTTTTGATCGTATTTATATCATTGCAAGCAGTGTGCACGATGAACTTAAGATTTAAATTAAGTTCATTTCGGAGTTTCTTCTTTCTTCCTCCTACCAAAAAGGTTAAGGGAGGTATTTGGGGACTCCCCGGAGCGGAGGACATTTATGAGGATTTTACACACAGCATAAAAAAAGTATTTGGGGACTATCTGTGTTATGTAATTTTTGATGTTAGAAATGTGCTGATTTTTATTCTAACTAGAATACCTAAATGAGTCTTGATTTTGCACCCTTAACTGTTGCCTGATGTCAATAAATAAATGCGCTTTCCAAGTCACAGAGCGGTCTCAAGCTATACAGTATTACCAAAAAAAGTTTCATATATTTCTGTCTTCTTCGGGGTCTGACGCGACGCCTTCTAGCTATGTCTGGACTCCACGTGGTAGTCATTTTGGCCCACAGTTCATTGGGCATACGGCAGACGTGGCTGGCACTGTCCCGTTTAAAAGAAGATGGTGGGACGACCTGGACAAATTAAACGACCCACTTTAGCCCTGTATCTAAAAAAACTGGAAGTCATGGGGACAGGCCTTTGCCTAGCAGTGGGATGATGCAGGCTAATAGTATCAGTACATTTCTATCTAAATAAGCATCTTATACTTTTTTTTTAATATAAATAAAGCGTAAGTGTATAGCATTATAGTGAATTATGCAAATGTATATTGGGCGTACAGAAATGGGAAGTTCTGTCTGAACAAATCGTCGGAAGCAATTTTCTCGTAGGGATCTAACGCGGGATCTTACTGTGCTCGAGAGTACAGGAACAGGCGACGCACGTTCGTGCATGATCGAATTTATTTTTTTATTTTAATAAACTTTTAATTTGCATCAAAAAGGGTTACAGTATTCCAATGAGATACTAGACTAGACCGTCACTTAGTTTTACGATTTTTTTAAATTTTGTGCAACTGAAGAACATCTTTATGAATTTACGAGCTTTGTTGCTTTACAACAAAACTCGTGCCTCAAATAGGTAATTTACGCTCATTCGTATTCGAAGAATTTTCAAAGTAATTTCATTCGGATGAAACTAATACTGTTTCTAAAGTTGGTCTGGTATTGTCAACCGGACCAAGTAAATAAAAAACACGTTTATCATTTTTCAATTGTCAAAATAAATGGTATGTGAATAGTGAACATACGCCCGCAGAAGACAGTTTTGCTTTCGGATGTACACCACCGTCGCTATGATTCTTTTTAAAAGCTTAAAGCTCATTCAGGATTCTCCTAAATATGCAGCTTTTAAATGAAGTCTTAGATCCGGCACGTTTCCATTGTTTTCTTCCTGAAGATTTCAATAGTATTTGGAATACTGAAACATTTTAATTTTTTACCTGTCACTACATGTAAAGGCTGTGTTAGAATTATTCACGACGATCATCAGTTGTCTAGTACCCATAGCACAAGCTCTGCTTAGTTTGGAACTAGATGGCGTACAACATACAACAACAACAACAACAACAACAACAATACAACATTCTTCCGCATTTATTAAAATAAACTAGGTATTCTGTGTTTGCTATTTTCTAACCATAACTTTAACTGCCTCTTTTTATTGCCTTTTCTGCCATTCTCATTTTTGATGGTTACAATAAATAATTTAATATAGGTAGAAGTTCAACATTAAACATTATTGAGGTCCAACAATAAACAATATAGGTACCAAATATCTACAGTTCCATTATTATCTCTATACCTTGGAAACACACACGTGAGCGTAATCCGAAAGTGGATGCCGAGGCAATTTATTAAAGAATTGAATACACGATTACTGGCGATTTGTGACGTTTAAGTGCGATTGCGAGACGGTAAATTCACTCGGAGCCAAGTTTCCTACTTGGAATACAATTGATTCGAACAAGCTTGTCTTAAACTCACGTATTTATTAGAAGTGAATGGATTTTGGGTGAACTGAACTTTACTTACTGTTACATAACATACTTATACTCGTTTAAACGACACTTGATTGAATAATGTGATGTTATAATTTAGTTAATTAATATTAAGGACATGTTTAAAATTGTTGATTTTTAGATACTAGCAGACGCGACGCGGTTTTACCCGCGTAGGTCTCGTTCCCGTGGGAATATAGGAATAAAAAAGTAGCCTATGTGTTAATCCAGGGTACCAGCTAACACCATACGGGGTGTTCGGCACCGCGGCGCGCAGCATAGCGTTGGGCTCAACAGGAGCCTTGCCGGAGCGGTTCTTACCGCTCACAATACCAAACCCTACCTAATACCTACTTACTATAGACGGCACATCACTAACAAATTTTTCATCCCGTACTTGTGTCCACAAGTGGGCACAAGTCTTTGAGTTTATTTTAGTACGCTCCGCTGCCGCTCCAATATTCATATATTATTCTAGATGGCGTTACTGAGACATGGGATCACTGTTTTTCTTTGACATTGCCTCGCATGTCCTCCCTATTAGTAAGTATCTCTTTGATTGTAATAAACATATTGAAACGAAAACATTCCCACTTCAATAATGTTTAGACTATCCAATAAAGCGGAATCAACAAAAATATTTTACAACTAGTTTCAGAACTTAAAAGAAACACAAAAACTAACCTTAAGGTCTCCCTCATACAGTTTATACTCGCACGGATGGTGCTAAAGGTAATTTGTTGCTGAAACAAAGCTGTAAGTAAATAAAAGACGTTGTTTGTAGCATTGAGTGATACATGCAGTTTGTGTAGCAAGGGATGCTGTAAATTGTTTGTAACATAAGAAGATCTTAGATGAAAAGATTCGCGAAAAGTGTAGGATCAGAAATTTAGTCGCTTCAAGAATCCGTCCGCAAAGACAATGGGCTATTTGAAAAATAAAAAAATGTGTCGAATATTTTCTTGTAATCGAGATGGGGGACTAAAAACTATAATTTTGAGTTTTTAGTCCCCCATCTCGATTACAAGAAAATATACGACACATATTTTTATTTTTTCACGTTATAAAAAAATGACGGCGATACATCGAGTCAAAATGTCGCATGAAGTCACTAGCCAGTAATAGTTAATGACCCTACAAGCCCCTATACTCAACTTTAATGCGCTTAATCTGCTTAGATTTTAGTAGTTTTCCATCAATTTGAAAAAGAAAATTATATTTGTCGAATATTTTCTTTGAATCTAGATGAGGGACTAAAAACTAACATTTTGCCAAATTGTCCATTCAAAACAGTATTTGGCAGCAGTTTAATACTGTTAATATAAATAATACCAGTCTGCTACTCCCACTGCAAGGCAAAAATCTCTTCTCATACAGAGAAGGCAGTAGCATTGATCGCAATATTGATCACCACGCTTGCTCACGTGTATTGGCGATTTCATACTTTTAGTAACCACTAGCTGGTCCCCGGGCCGCGAGTGTGTCTGCGCAGGATTAGTATTTCGAGTACTTATTTTATTTTCTTGCCCAAGGCCATTATACCACTATTTTATAATTAGCACAAAACAAAATTTGGCTGTATGCTGCAAAAGAAAAAAAACTTTAATTTTTGTATGTATACTTTTTTTTATATAAATCTATTATTTGGTTAAACTTAAATAACGAAAACAGTTGTCGGAGGCGGGGCATGCTTGAGCGAGACCACGCGAACGTGAGCGAGAGATGACGATTAATGAATAGTACTATGTCATGAATACCCCGTACAATATTTCAATAAATTTGGTGACTTTTTGTGATATAAACAAACGCTGATATGGTACTTTACAAAGATAATAAGAAGACCGTCTACAATAAGCGCTTTAAGTATTTGTACTAAATAAAAATTAGTGGTGTACCTATATCTTAATAAATTATAATGACACATGAATGGATTTTAATGACACTATAAAATAATATAGCATGTACAGACGCCAGCACATCAACCTACCCCAAACTGTCAAATTTTCCCAATTGAACATGAACCTTATTGGGTTTAGAATAAAGTTGATAACCTAACAAAGAAGTTTGACACATTGGGGTAGGTTGGTGTGCTGGCGTCTGTACATACTATATTATTTTATAGTGTCATTAAAATCCATTCAGCAGTTTTTCCGTGAAAGAGTAACAAACATCCATGCAAACATCAATACTAATCTATACTTATAATAAATCTGTAGAAGTAAAATTTCTGTACATTGAAAATATCAAAAAAATAAATAGCAGGGGGTGTTACTAGACCGACACCGAACCCAAAAATATGATTAAAAAAATTTTTGTCTGTCTGTCTGTCTGTCTGTCTGTCTGTCTGTCTGTCTGTATGTTCAGGTATCACGCAAAAACTACCGGTTCGATTACGATGAAACTTGGTATACTTATTCTTTAATATCCTGGGCACAACACTGGGTACTTTTTATCCCGGAAAAGTATATACAATAAAAAACAAACTTAATTTTGCGGTTCGACCCCTAGACCCGACTACTGTACCAACCGCAAATAATAAGTTTGTCGTAGGTTACGTCACCCGCAGTGGAGTTCGCCAAGGGGCGCTGCACACGGCTAAGATATTATAATATTTTATCTTTAGATACAATATCGCTCGCCATACAGTTCAATGGACTATCACACACTACGAAGATAATTATGTACATTGAACATATATTCAAAATTAATATTGGAGGATGATTGGTGATCGATACTGATGCCAAAAATGAAATCAGTAAAATGTTTTGTCCGTCTGTCTGTCTGTATGTGTACGCATAGTTCAATAACTATTATAGGGATTGGGATTGACTTGGTACGGTTGTAATCAATACGGCTGGGTAGGTTGATCTTAGTCTCAGTTGTTTTACACATGGTCAGTTGTACGGCGCTCTTTCCCGGGTCAGTAGTTCCAGAAATCTTTATGCATACATACTGGAAGGATCAACTTTGAAAGTAGTCTTTCTGGAAGTATTATGCTAAAATTATTATGTTTATATATCAACGCACAGCCCAAACCGCTGGTATTAGAGACATGAAACTTGAAGGGGACTTCTTAGTTAAGAATAAGTATCCACTAAAACACGATTTTTGGAAATTCAACCCTTAATGGGAAAACATAGGGGGCGGAAGTTCGACATCCACGCGGGCGAAGCCGCGGGCAAAAGCTAGTTTATAATATTAGTCTTCTTCTTCTTCGTCCTGCGAACAACTGGAATGGCACTCTGTTTCTCCGCTGGTGAATATGCTTGTCCAGTATGGAGCCGCTCCACCCACGCCAACTTGGTGGATACAGCACTAAATGAAACGTGCCGGATTTCAACTGGCTGCCTCAATCCGACTCCGCTACGTATGCTGTATCCTCTCATCGGCATTGCGCCTCCTGGTATACGTAGGACTGTGGCAAGCCGCACAGAAAGGGCGAAAGTAGAAGAGGATCCACGCCACCCGATGCACGATTACACTTCTGTTCACCAGAGACTAAAAAGTAGGAAAAGTTTTCTTGGATGCGTGAACCCACCTACTTCCAACAGCACCTCGCAAAGATGTGACCTTTGGCGAGAGATACTTAAGCCTCCTGAGGAATTCATCGAGCCATCAGAGAGAATTCCACCTGGGCACACACTGCAATGGCCGACTTGGAAATCTCTGAACAGACTCCGCACCCAGGTCGGCCGCAGCAAGGATAATCTCTTGAAGTGGGGTTTCGCAGCTAGCACCGACCTTCAGTGCCTGTGCGTTATCTCTCCACAGACCATGGCCCACCTTTTGTCCTGCGCTGCGTGCCCTGTCACCTGCACACGTGAGGATCTTATGGTTGCGTCGGTGGATGGTGTTGCGGTGGCCGAATTCTGGGCTAAACATTCAATTTAGAATTTAGTGACTTTGTTTGCCATCGACACGCTAAGAAGAAGAAGAAGAAGAATATTAGTAGGGAGGGGGGTTTTCTCAGTATTAGCCAGGAGTCTGGATTTGTGCCTAATTTATGGCAATGGACTCGTCCCCTATTACATGGGATTTAAACATAACTGGCGAAATGTGGGTGTGCTACCTACAAGTACACCTCTACCTAGCCCTTTAGGGATTACAGACGTGATGTTATGTTATGTTAATATTAGCAGGATAAGTTCAGGTTTCCTCACGAAGTTTCTCTTCACCGATATCAACTATGATTATAAATGTATTACCTAACTATAATTGGCAAACAGCATAAGATACGCTGACGTAATTAGTTTTCGTTAGTCGACGTGTGGCTAAGCGATTATCACTGTTCTAATTACACCCTAATGACTGAGCAGGTGGTAATGCGGCTATTCTGATGGTAGCAGTGTATTATTAGGTGCGTACTTCACTTGTAATCCGACGCCTATATGACCTGGAGGCTCTTATTTATTCAGTACCGTAGGTTTTGTTTTGTTTTTATTTATTTGACTCAGTAAAAATGGCTCAAAGGTTATATCATTGTTAATGTTTCTGAAAGTATATTTTTTGGTATACAACCTGTTTTTTTATATCTTATAATGTAACTCGAGGTTTATATTCTACAAAATATAAAAATAATCCAAAAAGTCCTCGAATATGTAGTTCAAAATTCATGGTTACGAAGATATTATTAACCATAATAAAGTAATTAAGTTTCATAAATTGATAAATACGAGTAAGTAATTCATTTTTAATTCGCACCAATCATCAAATTCTACATATCAGTATAAATGTATAGCTTGGCTGTTTCGTTACTTACTTCAGAAACTAAATATTCGCATCACCTCCATGGCGGTAGCGAAACGGCGAAGCCATACATTTTTACTGATATATAGAATTTGTGAAGTTAGGGTCGGTAGGTTAGGCCGTGTAGATTCAGAAGCTTGGCTCTACATGAGATCTGATATCTTTTTCACAGGGCAAACCTTATGTGGTCGTCTTGGCAACATTGTACTACCAGGATGAATATTAGTATCTAACATATTCGTTGCAGCTTTTGTGAGTACCTATTTAGACTTTTTTTCTAATTATTTCCCAAGCTTAATCAATTTATTTATTTGCATAAAACATGGTACCTAGGTATACAAGGTGTCACAAACTCACAAAAGTGGACGATACCATACATTTCTTGCTTAAGATTGGAGCTTGCTAAATGATTACCCAACTTCATTCAAAGTAATCGTAGATATCTAGTTCATGACTTAACGAGTTCGTGTCATGCATGCTTTTTTTTATTATAACGTTACAATCTTATAACATAACATAGCATCTGCCAATCTGCAATGCAATTTGTCGGCAGTCAGTTTGTTTAAGACTAAAGCATGCTAAATGATTAACCCAACTTTATTCAACGTCTTTAAGCCATATAAACAAGTGAATTTTAAACAGTCTAATATCTAATTTTACATTCACTAATACGAAATATTGAGCATGACAGCTAGTTGTCACATAACTAAACCGCCCGACTCAGTGTGACCGGATCAAAAGAACAGTTCACGAGGATCGTAATGGACGCAAATATACATTTAATTAAACATAACGTTTATACTGAGCGCCAATTTTCCATGCGTTAATTATTAAGATGGCTCATTATGCTTTTAGTTCTAAAATTAGATGTCTGTTTAACGATACAGTGTATTTGATGTCGATTTCTTGCAATTGTGTCTTTGGTCAAGTGGTTTCTACTGCTGAATATGCGGTCCTGAGTTCAAATTCTAGGTCGCCAAAGTGTTATTCGGATTTTTTCATCTGGAATTTGTTAGTTTCAGCCTTCATGCCCGGATGATGGCAATAGTTTTGCCTCCTATAACACGAGACCTGCCAATAACTGGTGTAATGTAGGTGTTGGTACACATTATGCCTGCCCTCTGCTTAACCCATTGGGGAATGCATATTCTGGCGTGATGTTTTTTCTTTACTAGGTAAACATGTATTATATAAACTAGAACCTATATACACTATAGATCCCAGTTTATGGACAAATATATTGGTTTTAACTGCGTGGTCTGAATTTTCTGATTTTTACTTACTTAGATTACTTTTTCATTAAATAATAAACAAAAGAAGCATCACATAAAAATATATTCCGCAGATGATAAACACTAACGCAAAAATATAATTCATTTCATATTACACACGAAAATAATCAGCCACCACTTTTACGCGCCAAAAAGACAATAATTTAGATAAAAAACACATAAAAAATAAAACAAGAGACGTTTGGCGAGTTCTGACAACCACTATCGTTTGTTAAAAGGGTCGTAATTAATATTAAAAATAAACTTTTTCATTTAAATATTATTATAAGAGAACGTTTAAGTGGTTTTGTGGACACGAAATATTTTCGTAATTGTTTTCCGACTAGTGAAAGACTGTGGAATTGCTTGTTTTATAATTTAAATAAAGAAAAACACGAATTTCATGATGCCTTGTCTTTTTGGGGTCGGCTTCCAGACTTATCGGAGTGAGCTGAATAGTATTGTCCAGTGTTTTGCCTATCAGCCGGTCGATTCAGTAAAAGTCACGCCGTCAAAACTTGAGTGAAGTGATCTGTCAATGCTTATAGCCTGATTACACCTACCGAGTAAAGTGGCGAGACAGTAAAATCCTTCTCGGCCGAGACAGTGATGCAACCGAGTAGCTGTTCACATGTATTTTTTAAATAAAATGACTGAATGAAAATGACTTTAAGAAAAATTACTTGTACTGACCGAGTGGAGAGTAGTTGATGAGTGACCGAAATGCAGGTGTTCACATTCACCGAGTGAGCGAGCGAGACAGCACGGAGAAGCGGGAGGGTGGGTACTCGGCCTAGTAAATATAATGGGTTCCGAGTGATTGTCTCGGCCTGTCGCTGGGCCGAGCGCTCGGCCGAGCATTCGGCTATGTGTTTACAAATACCGAGCGCTCGGCCGAGGGCACTGTCTCGCCACTCTACTCGGTTGGTGTAATCAGGCTATTAGCATTATATGGTATGATAGCTCAATTCGCCCTCACTACGCCTAAATTATCACGCGGTGATTTAACCAGATTCGCAATGCAGATCTCCACAACCCAGTAACACGATACCACTTGGTTAGACTGGATAGCGAAACTTTAGGTAAGCTAATTGAATATAAGTCGAAATTTTGGACCTAGATTAAACACAGACTAAATAAATATTGTAACATCATTTTAACCAGATTGTTTGGAGAGTCTGCAAGAAATATGTTTTAGTATTTTTTTAACTGTGACTTCTTTAAATTCACTAAAACAAATGCATTATATTTAACAAAAATGAGTTGGGCACGGACTACAAGACGAACCGACATCGGAACCAACGATAAGATATTAAAAAAAAATATCATATAATGCATGTCAAAAGGGGAACATTGCGTATTTTAGTCCCACAAACGACCACCAATAATTTATAAAATTGTCTTCGTACACTTTTCTTTTTAACATTTATCGCTTTTTAATGTACTAGACGACATGGCTATACAGCCAACGGTCACGCGTCATAACATTACTGGACATTTGCTTTTATCTTTTTTTTATCTGTCATCCGTCAAAAGCTAACGACTGGCAAGCGACAACAACCTAGATATACTGCCATATTTATGGAGGTTAGTCTATGGTCCAATATTAATCGTCACATTTTAAATCTAAATGTAATTAGTGTTTCGCTAATTTGGGCTAATATTTAATGTTTCTTTTAAATCTATTAAGAATGGAGTTTTTAATTGATTCTTATTTTGTGAAATACATGTTTTTGTTTAAAGTTGGAACGCTTTTTTGTTTTAGTGTTATTGCAGTTGACGATCCAGAGATTGTATGCCAAGTTAAAAAAAGGCCTAGATAAACATTGGTGTTTCTATTAATATCCAAACCCTTTAATTTAGTTTCTGTAAAGAGATGTAATACATTATCGACACGATTTTGATCTGCTTCGAGGTGCACTGTAGTAGATCATATTCAAATAAGCTAGCTAAATCTACTTTGAAATAAAATATAGAAACACAAAAGAAATATAGATTAACTTTTGATACCTGATTTTTCAATAGTCAGATAACTTTTATTTGAAGGGCATATTTAGTCTTCAGATAAAGGTAACCAGACTATTGAATAATAAGCCTTATTATATAATTGCAATAACATACAGCAACAACAACTAGAAAGCTATTATCAATTATGTGTAATATTTAATAGTACCTATAAAATTCACACCACTGCTTTTCCTCCTCACTCCTAAATTGATCTATTATAAGCTGTGCCAGGCAGGATCCATAATTTTACCTAAGTATTTAATTTAATTTTTCCCACAACTATTAACACTTTATGGTGCGCAATATAGATTTGAATTGAGAACTAAGTAATAAAACACCATTCTAAACCACACAGAGAATCTAGAAAAGATTCATAGCCCCATTATGAAAAGGACCAAGAAAAAAACCAAAAAGAAAATTTTAAACATTTTTTTCAAACTATCATGGCGCTGTCAGCAAGTGTGAAGTAGACAGTGAAAAGATCTGAAGCGGCGTGACGTCTTTGAAGCTGAACACACGGTTCAACATGACATGAGGGACTTATAACTCATATACCATTTGTCACTTTTAATTGCTACTTGTTCTTGTCGAATGTCTGAAGAAGCGTTATATAAATAGTTTATTGTGAAATAAATGTGTGCAGTGGCTGTTAAGAGTCGGAGGTGGATTCTGTGACGCTTGCTAACAATTTAGGGAAAGAGTTAAGTAATAATATTCCACAATAACAAGAATAATATTCCACAACTTTTACACAACGCCATTTAGTTCTAAGCTAAGCAGAGCTTGTGTTATGGGTACTTAACAACTAATAAACATAACTAAATATGTTTAAATACATTAGATATTATAGATAAATTACACCCAGACACAGAACAAATGACCGTGCTCATTACACAAACATTTGTCTTGGGTGGGAGTCGAACCCACCACCTCCGGAATAGCAGTCGGGTCACTAACTACTAGACCAACAGGCCAGGCAAGTATTTTTGAAGTGATACTAAACGAGAGTAAATTTTTCCGATGCGCGCGCACACCGTCACGTAAAACCAACACCCTGAAGTTAGCTACAATCAACATTGTAGTTTTTAGGCTAATGAAGCATAACTATTGTAACGCATGTACATTAGTACACACACTTTTTTAAACGATTGTGAAAAGATTTTAACTTGTTTGGTATGTAAAATGTATTATATGTATAAGTATAAGTGAATTAGCTCTTGCATAGATTCAGCGCGATCGCAGATAATATATACATAACCAGCTAATGTTATTCTTGTATTGAGGTAACTATAAACGTAGACAAATACGTACTGAGGCCAGCACATCAAGTAACCCCAATGTGTCAGATTTCATGGATAGTTTTTCAACTTTATTGCAAATAGAATAAGGTTCATATTCAATTGGGATTTTTTTTACAATTTGGGGTAAGTTGATGTACTGGCGTCTGTACCAGGCTTAAAAAAAGGTATTCTAATCAAGACAATAAAAGCAGGTGGGTGCAAAAAGAGAGACAATATAAACTGAGCCAAAGTGGCCATTTTTGCTCGGTGAGTCGTCACGTGACTCAAAGTCACGTTCTGTCGACACTGCCATAAATTAGACACGCGATTTCGCTCGTGTTTGGTACTAGACGCGGCTTCTATACGTTATTATTAGGCAATAGGTACTAATCTTTTCAAATTTTGGCAGAAACCTACAGAAATAGAAATAAATTGGCGCATATCAAATACTATCCACAACGAGACCAAGTCTTCTATCTCTCCTTTTCCTAAGAAACTAAAGATCTATCCCCTCACTCTTTGCCAACAAAACCAAAATACCTAGTCCTTAATGAAATTAAGACATTAAATTCTGAAACAGTTATGCGGTTCAAAGTGGTCATTAGTACGTCGATGGCTGGTTTTGCTTTGATGTCCTGCCATCGCGCCGTTAACAGCCGGCATTGAACTGTAAACACCTAAACGACATCCTATTCCGGTCAGTTAGAAGGAATATATTGATTCTAAACGGTTTCAGTTTTAAATCTAACTGTCTATGGATCCAGCATGCGTTTATTAGTTGTGTCTGTCTGGAAAAGTTAAGTCTGAACTTCACTCTAGAAATTTTGAGCTGATTCTTATTTTTTTTTAAATATATTCGACTAGTGGACGTCACGTGGTTTCACCCGGGTAGTTCCCTTTCCCGTGGGAACAAAGGGGTAAAAAGTAGCCTATGTCACCCAAGGATAGTGAAGCTTTAGTACCCACCAAACAACTGAAAAGCACACTTACGTATTTCTAAACACATACATTTTATAGATAAATAACACCCAGACACAGAACAAACGATCGTGCCCATGACACAAACATATTTCCTAGGTGGGAATTGAACTCACGACTCAGTCAGGGCCACTAACACTAGACCAACAGGCCTGTCAAAAATACAAATAATTTCTATGAGAGCTACACAGGTGGTTACGATAGGTTGATATTGCTAAAAGCGATTTCTACCAGGCAACATTTAGATGGGCTTGTTAAAATAGTGAAAGAAAGAAAGAAAAAAGAAAAAGCATTTATTTGGCACGACACAAGCGCACATTGATAAATTAAATAGGTAAAGAAAAAATAATGCTCAAAGAGAGAGAGAAGAGACAAGAGCAAGCAAAGAAGAAGAAGAGCAAGAGCAAGAGTGCACATAGGTACAAGTTTAAAATCATGATGGCTCAGAGACTTGAACCTTGCCTCATAAGCACGAAATTCTGGGTTATAATCCCGGCAAATACCTAAATGACTCTTTTAATAGGTAGGTAAAGCATTTACTTTCAATGTTTATCTATACTAATATTATAAAGAGGTAAAATTTGTAAGTTTGTATGTATGGGGTAATCTTCGGAACTAATGTTTCAATTTTAAAAATTATTGTACTGGTGGAAAGCTACACTATTCCCGGATGATATAGGCTACTTTTTATTCCTGTAATCCCACGGGAATAAGAATTACGCGGGTGAAACCACGGAACGTCTGCTAGTCTTAGATATTTCTGACGCCAGTGAAGAAAAATCTCGTGAGGAACTAAAAGGTGATTAATCTTTGTGGTTACTCTTTTACTCGACAGTGGGACATGCTGGCTAAAGTTTCCATGTATAATTCTAAGCTTGGAAGAAAGTTCTTCTCAAGCAACCTAGCAAAAAAATTTTATTGAGCATTATTCACCAATATTATATTATCACTTGCTCCTAGGCTACGCACTCCACAAACAAAATTCCAAGAGGTGAAATAGAAGAATGAGTAAACAATAATAAATTATCCTCCACATTCTTCCAACGGAACAGTAGCCAAATTCAAATTAGGGTTACCAATAATAGCTTCGTTTATAACGCAATAAACTAAATATACTTAATACCTTCTCGTCGGCAAGCCATCCCGTACGCGCCGTTTGACATACAATTAAAAATGACAGATGACTAGTCGCCATTTTGAATCGGCTCAAAGGAGGCCGCACTGGAAAAAAAAGGCCGTTCAACACATTTTTAGCTAGTTAATCTCGATGGATGGATGTAAAGATGTCAATCATGTGGTTTTTGAGAGAGCGTGAAAGTTTCTAGTCGACGTACGTCAGTTATTTATTCTTTGATGTATTTGCCAATTTCGTCAAGGATTGTTTTGAATATTGTTGGTTTAATGAAGTGTCTGTAGCGATACTTGGGCCCGAGGTATTTTCTGGTTGTTTTTGCTTGAATTCTTCACTTACCATAGTTTTAATATTCTTTCATTTAACTACCTCGTTGGTCTATTGATTGGGAATTTAACACTACTGCTGAGCATGAATTTCCGATATAGAGTCCCTGGGCTGGTAAAGTGTAGAATATAAATGTGGTAAAAGGAATACAAGTGTGTGTTTTTAATTGTTATTATGTTCTGTCCCACTCCTGGGTAAAGGTCCAATCTTTCCAACTTTCGCGATCCTGCGATCCGTCATTTCAGTGTTTGTGAAAATAATATTGTATTTATATTATCTTTAGCTCCGCTCCGTAGCAGTAACAAGCCTGTTTGTTAAATGAAGGATATCACATAATACGCCAATGATGTTTTTTTTTGCTGAGACAAAGGCTTCTTCTCTATCTGACTGATTAAAGAATGTACTTACATTTATCAATAATTGAGTAAATTATTTAATCATGCGAAAATGTTGATATTATGGTATGGTCAATCAACCTATTCAACAGATTCAAGACAATATGCAATTCCTGATTTTCTACGACAAAATAAATACTGAGGGCATTACTATATAGCAATAAATTTAATACTTAGTAGGTAATTAAGCTGTTAGATACTTTAGCTTTGCTCTGCTTATAACAACCATTTTACGGCTAGGTACTTACTATAATCACTGTTGCGACATAGTTTGACATTTGAAGTCATTAAACTCCTTTCTAAGAATAGTTAGAAGTTATCGCAACTCGTTGAAAAAATTGGTCCTTCCAACCACATAAACTTCAAATATGATTATTTATGCAATATGTAATTTTATTTTCATATAACGCTATTTTTCATCTTAAATATTTAAGAACGTACAAGGGTAGTTTTACCCCTTAAAGATGGCTCGAAGCGATAGGAGTTCCCCTATTCCCTCCGCCCATGAATTTAATAAATAATAGATGTATGTTATCGTGTAAATAAGGACCAGGAAAACAGTCATAAATATAGAAAGACCTTTATTTACGAATGGGCTCATGACAAAGTTGTAAATCATAGCAAAGCGGGTAATCTTCTATGTCATAGAAAGTACTTATAGCTGATTATGGTAGGTACTTAAAAGTAATTCCTTAGATTTCATGTAGCTTTGAACGATATACCTACAGAGACCAGCACATAAAGTTACCCCAATGTGTCAAATTTTTTTATAGTTTTTCAACTTGATAACAAACTAGCAGATGTCATGCGGTACACCCGCATAGTTCCCGTTCCCGAGGAAATACAGGGCTAAAAAGTAGTCTATGTCATAGGAGGTAGTGTAGCTCCTCAACAGTAAAAAAATTAAAATCGGCTCAGTAGTTTCGGACCTTATTCAATGCAAACAAACACTGACTTCGACTGGCCTGTTGGTCTAGTAGTTGACCCTGACTGCTATGCCGGAGGTTGTGGGTTCGATTCCCACCCAGGACAAATGTTTGTGTGATGAGCAAGATCATTTTGTTCTGTGTCTGGGTGTAATTTATCTGTAATATGTATGTATTTCGAAATATTGTATAAGTATGTTTATCAGCTATTTAGTACCCACAGTACCCATAACACAAGCTCTCAAGCTTAACTTGGGACTAAATGGCGTTATGTGAAAAGTTGTGGAATATTTATTTATTTATTTTATTTATTAAACAAACATTAATCAAATCTTTTCTCTTTATAATATAAGATAGTATAGACAAAATAAATGTCAATTGGGAAAATTTGACAGTTTCAGGTAGCTTGATGTGCTGGCGTCTGTTCATTGAGTAGGTGTAAAAGGGACCAAGTCACAAAAATCAGTATGGAGCAGCTGATAATGTTGATATTATATTCGATTACCAATATATTGACAACTATTACTATACATATTTAGTGTACGCATTAAGTTTCGTATGTAATAGTTATGTGGGGAGGTTATACGGTAAATAAAACCAGCATGTTATAACTTGAAACTATTTTATGTCAACATCGAGTTAATGTAATGGCCGAACTATATAGTTAATTACAAATATTTACAGCGTTGAGCATCGTATCAGCAAATACTTTACTATTTAATATCAAAATATGTTCAGACAAGAGGACTTAACAAAACATGAGGCCGAACAAATGGATTCTTAGAGATAACATAATTAATTTGTCAATTTTCTTTACAAAATAGTGCTTAGTTTACACTTTCATTTAACAATAGTTACCTTTTCATACAACAATAAGTAGGTCATATGTAAGCGTTAATAAAAACCAGTACAAACTGGCCTCTCCACTCCGTACCACGATGGTCTATCGTGGTACGGATTTTCAATAGAATGAGAGGCCAGTTTATACTGGTTTAGCTTTGGTCTCGAGCTGACCAGCTCGCTAACGTGCTGCATATTCTGATAGGTATTTTAGATCGAATGGTTTACCTAGTTGTACAGTTACATACCTGTACAAGTTACTGCTTTGCAAATCACTATGAAATACATCGCTGGACTAATTCGACAGAAAGGACCAAGGTAAAACATGTTCTCTGACAATGTTATTGCACTAAATTCCGAAAAATAACTATGTAAATCTGCACAACGTGCATTTTGCATGGCCAAGTCAACCGCTTTAGGCAGACCCTTAATTCGTCAACACGCAATGGGTAGTTCACTCAATTGCCGTAACATTATGAAACCTCTACCTCAGTGCGTTTGATTACACTAACTCATGTTATGCGAACAGAAATCAGTAGCTCATAGTAATCCATACAGATAGACCGTCTATTTCCGTCCAAATTATTGTGAACAAATATGTTACCTACCACGCAAATCGATCCAATATAACTGTCATAATAAGCGTCAGAGGCAATGATATTAAAAGTAAAAAGGTGTAGATAGGTTACCTAAACAACATTCGATATTCAAAAACGGCACACTAACTTACGCACGCATCCGTTGACGGTGAGAGTCGCGACACGACACCGAGGCAAAAGTGGCTAATTAGCCACATTTTAACGTTTCGCTTGCTGAACGCTTATAACCTATCTACAGATTGGTAAGAGGTAAAATTTTGAAAATTTAGATTTCTTTCTTTAACATAACTTTTGTCTGAACAAGCTTTCTGATTCTAGATGTTTTGTAGTCCTTACATGATATAGTGAGCGACGAACTTCATGGTCGGTGTGAAGTCAGCTACTCAATGCGCAGTACCCCACCCCTCACCCCGCTATCTATCACTTTAATTATTTGTTACTGCGCAATGACTCGCCTTGTGTTCAGACTTCAGGGACGCGAAAAAGTTTTGGTGTAAAAAAACTTATATAAACATCAGGCTAACGCTAGAGAAAGCAATTGTCTAACCAGCATTATCACCGTAGAAATGAATATGTCGATGGAAGAATCAACAAAGTGATTGTAGAAGCATCCTTCGGTGATTATGCTACTGGCGCGCTGGACATACATATTAGAGCTTCAGTTTAAATAGTATTCTTAATAAATTAATGTTTTATAGGAACTTATAAAATTTGCCATGAATAGGATTTAAAAACAACCATGACTACTATGTAATTAATTGGTGTCAGAAGCCATCACACATAATATATGGCATGTATTAAAATCTGGACTGGATTATTACTTTTAAAAGATTTCAAAAATAAGCAAATTACAAAATGGTTAAATTAAATAGATCAATAAGTTAAAATTGCTCAGTTTATAGCAGTTTCTTATGAAATATCAATATTTTCGAGTAGATTATACAGATATATTTACAAAAGGTTTACAAATCGCTTAATATTAACTATTTACATTTATAAATAATTTTGTTTGGTGTTGAATTGCAAAACAAAGAAAATAAATTTAAAATTATTGTTTTTGCTTTTATTTTTGACAAGCCAAATCTTACTAAAGAATAAGTGCCAAAGGACCAAGAATCTGCTCAGCACTAAAATGTGTTTACAATAAAAACACTTACTTAAACTTTATATAATTTTATACTGTGGATAATTCCAGTCTTTGGCTGTTTTTAACATCAGCAGTTTACCATAAAATTATCGATCAAATGCGTCAGAGGGTTCCGTCTTAAAACTGTGCCCGGGTTTTTGCAGGTATACTTACCTTATGAAATTCTAAACCCGAACCTTTTAGTTATATTATTACAAATATTCCCCAATTTATTGTTCTCTGTCAATGCTCCAACTGCAAAATGTAAGTTTGCTATGGCCAAAAGTATTAGTGTAGGTATAGGAAATTTAATATCAAATCAATATTTTTGTTTCATGTAATGATATTGCCCTTTCTTGAGTGGCAAAACCTTGATAGTATTCATAGAGGTAATTATCAAAATATGTGAAAAAATTACCCGTATCACTTGAAGGCAACACGCCGCATATCAGCGAAAACCTGGACTATTATAGTTAATATAAGTTTGACATCGCCAATGCACCATAAGAAACCGTGGTGATCAATGCTCGTGTCTTCTCTGTATGAGAAGAGGCCCTTGCCCTGCAGTGGGACACTAACAGGGTAGTATTATAAGGGTCTGCGGGTTTTAGTATTTGAAATCTAGAAAATCCATTCAACTTGATACTTTTATCGGTTCGGAAATCGATTGAAGTAAAGTGATTTGTTGGAAGGGTGTGTTCTTTTTTTTAAGAAACTCAATAAATGGTCTAATGTTCCTCCTACAACTGACTAATGAAACTCTACCACCAAATTTTTATGCAATGTAGTAATTTGAGATCATTTGCGCAAAATTAGTACTTAAAAATGCAAAAAAAAAACAAAATATTTATTTAATAACTTAAGTCGTTTTAAATACGCCTCATCAATAACCAAGAACGCCCAACATTGACTGCTCATAATGCTTGTTGGTATTTGTGTCTTTGCTACCAATTTGTATTGCCAATTATTCAATACTCAAGCATCAGCACGCATTCTACCATAATTTCCCACGCCTTTGCTTGTGTAAAAAAAGAAAGCTTTGTTGGCATTGACCTTGGCAAGTCCGCTACACACGTGACAGTGGCGTTTACCTAGATCTCTTCAAGCCCGATAGACTAGTTAGAATCTTGGCTCAAAGACTTCATCTTGCCAGCAATACAAACAACTATAGTGAGGCCACGGGATAACAAAGTTGTAGCAAAAAGACACGATATCCTAATCCTCAGCTTTGTTAAAATTATACACAGTTCGCAGTTAATAAAAGAATTGTTATCTTAAAGTTACAATTACCATATTAAATGTCCTTATTTACCTTATTAAATACGTATCACAATCGATTCATAATGTTACCTTATTTAAATTGCACTATTATAATACAGTTTCGCCATTTCCAAACTATAGTCTGTTCACGATGAATGGTCATTGTGACAGTTTAAATTAAGTTTCTTTTCAAAAACCTAAATTTGAATTGCTGTTTATGTGTGTTAGGCGGTTTATGTGTGTTATTTAACTCCTTTAATTGTTAGGACACATGCTGTTTAAATAAAAAGCGAAAAACCAAATTAGAATTATGTGTGTTTTCAATTTTATCTAAGAAAAAAAAAACAGCAAATCACCAACTCATTGTCTTTTTAGACATAACGAAAAGCAGTTGTTATACTCATTATTATCAACAAATTTAACTATGGAAAAAAGCATTTCAATAACTTCGTAACTCGATAATACGAAACAACAATTATGTCGTGTACAAAAAGTTTTTTTCTGTTAAACTGTCAACCATGTTCCATGTCATCATGAACAGACTGTAGTGTCAAAAAATCAGCAACAACACAACACAATGCGGTCCACGAACATCACTAATTTAAAAGTCCACAACTGTTCTCATTCTCTTTCTCGACCCGAGGGTCCTGTGACCCTGGGCGCTGCCACAATCACGTGTGAGAGTGTCCCAGGCTACCATGCGAGTGATGGTGATTGGCTGCGAGGTGGTGGAAGTACGGGGCATAAGGACCAGGTCCTGTGAACGGGTACGGGACCCCGTGGGAGTACAAGAGTCCCCCAGGGTAAGGCCCCGATGGAAACCCCCCAGCTGAAGGTGGTGGAACCGTTGGACTGTTGACATCCATCCCTGGATTCTGCTTTTTCCATTTCGTGCGTCGATTTTGAAACCAAATTTTTACCTGTGGAAAATTAGTTGTTATAATTTTTGTTTGAAATAAAAGCTTTACATTATCAAGGTTTGGTGGACTTTATGGCTCTCTCTATTCCCATGTAATGATATTTGCCTTTTATAATAGAATAAAATAATAAGCTTCAGTAAATTGACTTTAATCATTGGTTTGTGGCCAAACAGCTACACGGATCGAACAATGGTTAAGCTATCTTTACCGGGATCTGCAGGCCTAGCCATATTACAAATTATATTTCTAATCTACCTATTTCTATTATAGAAAGAAAATGGCGTATATGGAATCAGCTGTTTGTCAACTGTCAATTTTATTTCATTTTCAGCCAGATTACAAATTCTACTCGTTAACACTTGACAGTTGACAAACAGCTGATTCCATATACTTACGCCATTTTCTTTCTATTGTCGCCTTATCGACTACGATAATAGAAATATAATTTGTAATATGGCTAGGCCTGCAGCTGTGAATGGGTAAAATTACTCACTCACATCCCTGTGTATCACAGAAAGCTTGAAAACTTGTGGGCTTTTGAGAGATTCTGAGATATTTGACAGTCGTTATGAGCAGTTAAAAGTCCGAAGTATTTCGTAAGACTGTCGTATTACTTAGTAACATTACAAGTTTGGAGGTCACATAGCCTGTGCTTTAACAGCAGATGACTATAATGATGGCCCACCTTAAAGAAGTTTAAGTCTACCTTTTGCTTCTTTCATTTTTCTGTTTCCTTCGTCACTTAATAACTTTTAAAAATACCTCTGTGAATAATACTTATTTAAAGAATCTATCTTATAATCATTATTAACAGATCACGCACCTGTGTCTCTGTCAAACTCAAGCTCAGCGCCAGATTGAGCCTCTCGCACACCGAAAGGTACCTCGTAGTCTTGAACTTATTCTCCAGAGACACCAACTGCTCGTACGTAAAGGCAGTTCTTGCTCTTCTCGGCTTCGTCCCACCTTTAGAATCTCTGGAAGAGCTTCCCTTCCCTTTCTTGGAACTTGAGCTGGTCGGACTCTTAGGGTCGCCATTTTCGTCCAGGTCTGATTGTGTCAGGATGTCGTCATCGAGGTTCGAGGTCTGGTCGTCTGTTTCGACCTCATCTGCTTCTATGTCCGAGTGCTGAAGGTGGTCTTTCACTGTAACAAGAAGAAAGATGGTGTTAGCGGTTTGTATATCCATTTCAGTATGTTAGTGTTAGTTGTAGGGACATCGTTTCTTCAATAATTTACAGAAACATGTATACGCTGAATCTGGGAAGACCAAAAAGTCGATTTATGTTTTGTGAGAAATTTGTCTTATATCTAATTGTAACTAGACATGTAGGATATTGTCGTACATTGTAACACCCCACCATAGCTCTTTAAATTTTTATTTGTATTTTTTTATAGTGCGCAATAATATTATTTCATTGTATTATAATGTAAAACATTCTTTTAAGTACTGTGTGGTGTTTCTTTTCCATTCTTCTCCATACAAAACTACTTATTTGGAAGGGAAACTGGAACCTAGCTTTTTGAAGTTTTTCTTTTAAAATTTACGTTCCTTCAAGGGTAATTTTTGATGTTCTTATTGAAATAAATTGTTTCACTTTGAACTTTGATGGTGTTCAGTAAAAGACGAAGGTTAACTGGTAGAAAATGCCTAAGGCATTAAGTCCGCCTTTGTACATTTTTGTGCTTGAAGTATTAAATAAATAAATAATAAAAGATAGACTGTTGGATGATCCAAATAAAAGTGCTTAGCTATGATTGATAGATTAAGAAACATTACAGTTAAACTTCTCATACACTACTGAAGTGTACTGTAGTTTTAATATTGAATTAGAGTAGACCTTTATGTAATAAAAAATAAAACAATACCATATAACATGTCAATGTAATCTAAATGTAGTAGAGTAATGATAGTTCGCAACACAATTTTCACTGGAAAAATCATTTCTAATGGGCTTTGTCTCTCAAAAGGGTCAAAAATCGACACAAAAAGTATTTGATATTTATTAAGTATCCAAATCTATCTATCTCTATTAAAGAAAGTGCATCATTCCTCATATTTAATTATCCTCTTTTAAATACTCATTTTAAAACTCATTTATGAATTCTGAACTGTTAACAGATGTTATAAATAAAACACTTTTATCGCTTCCTCATAACGCCATTTTCATAAAAATATTCATGTTTTTCAGATGATATAATGGACATTTCCGTTTCCTTCTCCGTCGGCGCGTGTGGCTAGTGTTGCCAATGCGAAATAGTTTTAAAACGGCTATTAATTTTTAATGTGGTAACATTGGTAAGAAATTCGAAGTCCGGAAACATTAAAATATAATTTATGGTGGGACACTTTTGTGTTTAGTAAAATGACTTAAAATGCGAATTCTAATGGTGGACAGGATGCATAAATATTAGCGAAATTGGCTGTGTGTTTTATATCGTTTAGTTTTCAGTTTCGGAAGTTTTAAAATGGCTTCGTGATTGGAGCTAAACAGCGCGGTGATACGGTCGTCTTACATACACAAATATATATTCAGTGAAAAAAACGAGAAAGAGTTAACAATGTGTTAATATTTTTAGGCTATCCTGTTGACGACTTTACGAATGGTGCAGAAATATGTTTTTATATATTTAATAGTCTACGGCAAGATATTAGAAAAAGTGAGGGATAACAATGTATATCTATATATCTTCTTTTATTATTCCGTGTTTAATCTTATTAAAGTAGTGTATAATTAAACAGTGTTTATACCAAAATCCCCAAAGGGTTAGGCAATACTGTAGGGCACCCACATTTCGCCAGTTATGTTTAAGTCCCATGTAAGGCACGAATCCAGACTCTGGGTTGCTTCTGAAAAATTCTAAATTTAAAAACTCAATAACGTTTAGCTGGACCCGGAAATCGAAGCCTAGACCTCATGGTCAGCAGTAGCGCTTGCGACCACTAGATTAATGAGGCCAAATGGATGGGATAGTCGTTTCAGAGCGCATGTCGTTTATATTCAAGGGGTTTTGATATATATAACCTTATTTAGTAACTGCCTCGCCTGTAGTAGTGACTGCCTCGTTGGTCTAGTGGTCGCAAGCGCTACTACTGAGCATGAGGTCCCGGGTTCGATCCCCGGGTCGGGCAAAGTGTTATTGAGTTTTTTCATCTGGGATTTCTCAGTAGCAGCCCGGAGTCTGGATTTGTGCCCGATTGATGGCAATAGGCTCGCCCTCTATTACAAAAGGGACTCAAACATAACTGGCGAAATGTGCGGGTGTACTACTACCAGGTACACCTCTGCCTAGCCCTTCGGGGATTACAGGCGTGACGTTATGTGTTATTTAGTATATAAGTACAGGGTTACTTGTAAAACACCAACAACCTCGCAGGACTAGATAGCTCATCATAGGCAACATTATTTGTTCTACGACTTTTAATATTTTCCTTGTTTTTATTTTCATACATAAATAAATATTAATTCAATTGCCCGCTTGAATGTAAATAACTCTACGCGCATCGCATTTTAGGGCAAGCGCCTAGAACTTCGTCGTCTTTTCGTTTATGAGTGAAACATAGGCTTACAAATGTCACGACAATACAATTAAAAACTAATTGTTTTACGTTATTAACGTATTGTTTTTCGTCAGAACTCGTAGAACAAAAGTTGTTGCTTATGATGTTAGATATTTAGTCCCGTGAGGTTGCTGGTGTTTTTTCAAATAACCCTGTTAAGATGTGGATTGGCCAGTAGTCTTGTTATACCCTCCAACTTAGCCTAAATATCCTTGTGTCTGTTACTGTAGTGGGTGGGTGGATATCGAACTCACGACCTCTCCATCATCAGGCCGACGCCTTACCATTGGGCTTATCTTTACTGTACTTATGTATTTTATTTTTTGTTACAGAATTCAGCAGTGACACACGCGGCAAGCAATCATACCCAGGTAATGTACTAATAAAATTGTGTAATTCGTTTCCTAGACTGTTAGTTTGTATGTAATCACTAGATTTTCTATGATTCCTGAAATATAGGTTTAGACTTTTGCCCCGCCCTAAAAAAAAGTGGTGGGGTCTAAAAGAAGCAATGTTTTTGGTTAGTTATTTAGAAACATTTTAAAAGTTTATTAGCAAATATTGCATTGTAAAATTTCTCTGAACAAGGGCTAAACTAATAATTTCCCTTCAAAGCTGTTATTTTAGCTCATCCTTTAACACCGACTGAGAATACTTCTCACATCTAACAACAAGCAAATAAAACACCCTATTGGAAAATATACTTATAAGAAAACCTTCTAACTACACAAGACTTAACCGCCACACTATGTCATACGATAATGATCAATAAAACGATGATGACAGAGTTTAAACTACAATGTATGGGAGAGCCGTTAAAGATGTTTTCGTTAAGGTAGGTGTTCCACGACACGTAGCACGAATTAGCGCTATAAAATAAGGAGCAGATGGCGCGACGACGGATATATTATTGGTCGCAGGCGACGTGCGATGTTCGTATAAAATACGTGTTGTTAGGGTGGATATGTAGTGCAAGATAAGTGAATAATATAAATTATGGCAATTGTACATATTTCAAGAAAATTCGGTAATCAAAATACCTACTCCTGCCAGCTATAGCTAGCAATATTACATCGCTACTGGCTTTACTTTTTTTCTAAGGATGACTCGAAAAATGTTCTACCACTCGTACCAAAAATATGCGGTGAGTTTTGAAGTTGCGGGCACAAGCCCGATTTCCCCATCGCGGCTTCTTTCGCAAACAAAATTATTGTAAAGTAGCGGACGTCAAGCGGTTTCACCCGTGTAGATTCCGTTCCAGTGGGAATATAGGGATAAAAAACAGCCTATATCATCCGAGGATAGTGTAAAATTCGTTACATACTAAAATACAAATCCAACAAGTATTAATACGCGTCAGCATACAAGATTTTAAGTACTCAACTTATTACTATATTAGTTGTGATATTACTATAGTAGATGTTTTTTTTAGGTATTTATTTAATAAACATTGAACAGAAATTGACAGATTTTTTAGCACATTCTGAAAACTTTATTTTCTATATAGTTATATACAGTCTAACCTCAGTCGTTTATAAATTCACTTAGAAATATTAATATGACGCTAAAGCCGTTAATTTTAACTTCTAGGTAACTAATAAAAAAATATAGATACTATATTACTAAATTCATTTTTTTCAGGTAATTACATCCATTGACAGTAAGTTATAAAACGATAAAAACACAAAACAACAATAAAACTAACAAACAAAATCAAACTCATTAAATTACAATTAAAATTAAACTAAAACACGAACATATTAAATCAAACTTAATTCAAACACTATGGCAATCAATTAAAAAAATATATGTAAGCATATAGAGGGTATCAATTCTATTCAGAGCATCTATTCAATTCTATTTGATATAAGTATTTTTTTATAGTAAAGACAATATGAATCGCTTGGCATCGCTCGCCCTACCCATTGGCCCACAGCCCTAACTTTTCCTAAACAAATAAAGCGCATAGTTTAAGGAGCTCATTTGTCTGTCCATGACTAGTTGACTATTTGGCTGCGACTGGGACGCATACCTTGTTAATTGACTGCCGGCACAAAAAGTACAGCGGCACTAATAGACAGCTATGACTTAATTAATTCAACGGCCATTTTTAAAATGGCTGCTGACTTACGAGACGCGAGTTTGGATACGTTCGTTCGCAAGGATACCATTAAACATAGTTGCTACAAAATGATTTTACATAATTTATTCCTACAAAATTGGTTTCAAACACTTTCGTATACGCGTAAAATATGCAAAATCTTTTTGTGCTGGGACTTTACCTGTATTTACAAGCGATTGATTTTTACAAAGTCGTCAAGCTGAGCATGACCTCAAGCTTAGTAGTAACTGAGTGCTTGCGACCACTAGATCGCACTAAATAAAATATTATTCCACAACGTTCACACAACGCCATCTAGTCCCAAGCTAAGCAGAGCTTGTGTTATGGGCACTAACTGATAAACATACTTTAAACATAAATATGTTTAAAGTATGTTTATCAGTTAGTTATCTATAATATGTATGTATTTAGATATCTAAATACATACATATTATAGATACACACTCACACACACATAATTTTGACATGTTTATTCTTAGTTAATAACAGGCTATGAAAATGTTTGCACATAGATATAGAAGAGGGCGGTCTTCTGTTAGGTACAGATATTTCCATACTTAAAAGAAGGCCTCTACAATGTATTTGTTAAATCCTGTTGATTATGAACTTATTATTATAAATAAAGACACAGAACTTAATGATCGAGCCCATCACACAAACATTTGTCCTGGGTAGGAATCAAACTACTACTCTGTCAGGGCCACTAACTTCTAGACTAACAGGCCAGTAAAATATTGTCATATAGTTACAATTGCACGCTTTTTTTCGCACTCGTATTTTATTTCTACAACTAAAAACTGGCACATGTTCCCTCGCCAACACGCTGACACGCAACATGTAAACACGTCATGTAACTGCGTGTAGCGGGACACAGCGTAAAGCCTGGCTTTGCGTCCCGCCGCAACTGGGGGGTGACAGCAACACGTATGTGACGTCATAATATAGCTAAACACGCTGGTGTGGCTTAACACGCTGTTTGTAGGTAGTATGTTGAAATGTTCCTGCAAGGTTTGGTAGCGTGTTTTTTTGCCAATTTGTACATTCCTGTCAGATGGGACTTTGTGGCTATCTGCGAGTTGCGAAGTATTTTACTGGAGAATGTACTACCTATATACGAAGCAAGTATAGAAATAACATTTAAGTATCTAACCTTTTGGCTGTGCCTTTTTTGACATTAAAAAAAAACAATGTAGTATTTTTTTTTATGTCAAAAAAGGCACAGTGTGTCGATGAACCTCATTTCCAAATATTAAAGAAAGTTTAAAAGGGATCTGTTAACTTAACATCACGATTAGACAGAGGTGTAAAAAAAGGTTCCTACACCAAGCAGCCTATTACCGTCTAACAGACAGTCAGAACAAAATCATAGTTTATATCCCAGTTACTAACATCTTATAATAGCTCTTACCACCACCATCAAAGAGAGGGTATTCCCCTATTTTCCTTAGAGTGTGATTGTCCTATGTTATTGAGACGCGCCCCTAACATTGATCGTTTTATTTATATCTATAGAAACACTCATGCGTATGAACTTTGTGAATAGTGAAAGAGATTGAAGCTCGAGCATTTTCGTATCACGCTGTAAATATACACCATACCATTGAAATTGAAATTGAAATTGTTTATTGAAATAATAGATGTACATAAATATTAAAACATTAGGTCCTTAAACTAGAGGTACATAATTAGTGGCTGCTACCTGAACTAGGATAAACCTGTATCTCAGGTAAACACTCAAGGTATAGATGAAAATTATCATAAATCCCTAAAACAAATATCAAGTAAATATCTTACCTACTAACTATAAAATATGATCTTATTCTAAGTAAAATATTTTGATTAGTTTACAAATTTTCTGCATCAACACTTTACAACTATTCGAGACATATTTTACAATTATGCATTTAAGCATTTTAATGCACCTACAACTAGTTTGCTCGTACAGAATTTGCTGCGTCAATAAAATATAAAAATTGCATAATTATTATTGTAATGTGAATTGTAAAACTAAAGTTACTTTAATGACTTATAATTAGTACATAAAGGACAGTATACTTAAGAGTTAAGTTAATATTACACACATTAAAAGGGCTCAGATATAAATTATAGCACCCACTACACCTACTCGACCTCATTATAATCTATGGAATTAATATATCTAGTTTCGGCTATTTTCTTCGCAGGGCATTCTTGATCGCCTGTTTTGTGATTGCTCGGTTTTTTAAACCGCAAGCAAGTTGCACAATGTGACGGTTCAGCAAGTTTAGTACACTCATTTGCCTGATGGCCTAGTTCTCCACAATGTCCACACGTATTGGCTGCCTCTCTGCATGTCTTCGAAGCATGTCCATATTGTTGACATTTAAAGCACCTGGTCACAAGTGTGAAGTCCCTCACTGGGCAGGATGTCCAATTAATGAAAACTCGATTTTTGTTGATGAGCGTCTTTCTTACACTAGCAGATACTTCAAGAACAAAATTGCACGTAGGTCCATTTTTTCTACCCGACTTGTGGCTTAACTTAACAGAGGCCATAAAAGAGTCACGAGACACATTAGGCAAATTGTCGGCTACATTCTGTTCATAGATGCAATCATAAACTTCCTGATCACTTAGAGTGGTTGGTACTCCTACAATTACAATTCTTGGTTTTTTCTTATGGGGCTCTTCCACTTTCAGGCCAGAGCTACTTAGCTGTGATGATTTCCTTAGTTTTTCAATATCGTCCTTTGTCTCCGTGCTGATAATAACGCCCCCATTCTTTGTTTTGCGCAAACCTCTAACGTGCAATTTCATTTGTTCAGGGCATATAATTTTTTGGACAAGTGATTTAGTGTCGTCACTAGATTTTAATTTATCCGTCGGATAAATTGCAATGGAGCTAATGTTATTGGGGCGCAAGTAATTATTTTTATCCGTTTTTACCATGTCCGCAAATGAAACTTTTCCTAGCGTCTTAGGTTTGGCGCAGTTTTCTTGAATGCTGGTTTCAATTGTCTTTTGGAAATTTTCAAGACAAGCTGTGAGGTCACATTTTTCTTTAGACTTTACAACAGAGTTTTGTACTTCTATTGCCTTGAGCTTCAATTCTTGGTAATACACTGCCATTTGTGATACGCTATGTCCCACTTTTCGCGATAAGGTACTGATCCTAAGCTTTTGCTCAGAGTTCAGTTTACCTTCCTGAGCAATGGTACAGACTTCGTTCAGGTATCTATCAATGGAGGTCAACCAATTACTTATCTCGCTGATGTCCACTGCCTCAATTCTTCCTTGAGCCCCATGGTGGGGCGTTTGAGGTTTGCTAGCAGGGCTGCTAGGAGGGATACTTCGAGGGCTGCTTTCAATATTTGACATACTTAGTTTTATATGCGCATAATTGTTTGCTATTCACTGTAGTAATTCACTAACTTAGCAGAAAATTGTTTTGTAGGTCACAGAACACTTGGTGATATTGTAATAGTCATATAATAGTTAGGTAAATAATATTGCTTTTAAACACGTCCGCTCTACTTGAGTGCCAGTAGAGATCCCATACATATACCATAGGTATTGCGTATATTTTCAGCGTGACAAATTAATAATCAAGGTACATAATTAAAAAGGGTAACAACGTGTAGACTAGATATTTGTTGACCGTCCGTGACAACGTGACTATTCGTTAAGATCTCAAATGGAATATCTAGATTGAGGCATGTTTTCAATCAATATTGTCCATGCTATGACTACTACAATACTAGATTTCAATTAATGAAGTTTTGACCCAAAACCGTTTTATCAATAAATAAATCAATTTAATAAATCAATCTGGAAATAAGCTTACATTGTTTTTCCGACAATGTGCTGACTAAATGCTTTCACTCTTTAGAAATATTGTGTAGTTGGCTGAAAATTATTTTATCAGGTATTTGTAATCGTTTTTACAATCAGGTTATTTTAATGATTTGTTAACGAGAAAATTTGATATGCATCTAACTTGGTGCCCTCATGAAGGTGTAATTTTAGTATTACACCTTCATGAGGGCACAAAAGCTTCATAGGTTAGACGCTAGGTAGGTTTAAACGTTAAACTGATACACTGTTTCTTGGTAGGACCTTAAACATAAAAGACTATGTACATACGTACAGGCATACAAAATCCCACCTTGTTCCTTTGGGCAAAAAAATATAGAACGACAGCAGCTATGATCCTTGTTAGCCATGATTTTGTTGAATGTTTCCGTTTCAGACTTTTATAAATGTTCATACTATAGTTTGCTTATTAAAACGGCACAAATGGGCTTTTTACCAAATTTTAGTTTAAAGTCCCTCATCTAAATTAAAAGAAATTTTCGACACATATTTTTGCTTTTTCAAATTGATGGAAAATTGCTTAGATAAAGCGCATTAAAGTTGAAGAGAGGCTTGAAGAGACTTGTAACGTCATTATCTAGTATAAACTGTACTGGCTAGTGACGGCATGCGACATTTTGACTCGATTTATCGCCGTTAGTGTCGAATATTTTCTTGTAATCTAGATGCGGGAAAATTTTGTCAAATAGCCCATTGAACGAGTAGTCCAAACACTCAGACATCGAAATGGATTACTTGTATTTCACAATTTGAGGTCTGGCTGGTCTAAATGAGGGCAAGATCTACGATAGTCAACACGGCGTTATGTAGTACGCACGGCACGCTAGAACATCGTATGACGTATAGACGTGACAACTGTAACTTGTAAAGTACACTAATAATAATAATAATATGAGGATTGTTAGAATTTTTTTGCAAAATGACAACGAGCCATCAATCATCACCTCAGACACTCAAGCAACACACGGAACATGATTCACCAGACAAACAGAAAACTCATCATCGCGAAATCTGAACATACCATCATCTCATCATATCACCAGTATCCAGGGGTAGCACTTGGCTTCGGCCCGTACTACCCCATCAACCCGGCACATCGCCGAGCTACGTAAATGTATAAAAAGAATAATAATAATAATGTTTATTTCACCAAACATACATAGATACAGCAAAAGAAAACCATATACACACATAACAGCTTAAGCTAGAGGGCATAAATCTATGTGCAGACAGTGTAAACCCTGCCTCTTACCTTACACTAGGAACACCTGTATTATAAGAGACAGTGATTCGGCCATAACGTTTAAAACCTTGTATTGAAATAACAACCTTATTTTGATTTAGTATTAGAATTGTTTTCGCGAGCCCCACCAATTACAATCTCATATTCATTTACTAGCAAACACATCTCACTACATCGGATAGAATATACAGTTTCCCCTTATCATAGAAAGCAGGGAAAATTGGAAAAACCCCTAATTAAATAATCATTATTCTCGATGTAACAATATCAATCGTTACCCACTCTAACGTGGGTACGAACAAGGGTGCCTTATTCCCCCAAACCCCCCAAATCCCGCCGAGGAAAGGCACTTGTAATCGAGAGGGCTTTATTAATTACAAACTTGGACCGCAACCTCCCCACTACTCACACACCCCTACCACCCACAAACCATTGCATTAGCATCCCTAATACCTGTTTATTAAGGTCAAAAATTCCATAACAGATCCCCATTAACCCAAACCAGTCTTATCTCTTGGGCGTAAGCGTCAACAGTGAGGTGGATTTAATTCGGAGGATTTTGAACTTAATACAGTGAGGGTACAAGATCGTTTTTCGGTTGGTTTGGGTCTTCAAACAAAGCCCATCAATTTGTTAAATGAAGAAAATGGAGATGTGTAATTTAGGAAGGATCTTGGTCGGTTGCTTCTGTAATGTGTGCCGTGTTCACAGTTATACGTTGGGAACGTGTAACATTTGTAGTTAACTAGCTTCAGCTTAGAACATCTCACGGGGCTTTTAAACGAATTCCGAATGGAGTTTCTAAGCATATTGCAGACATTGACTTATGAATTACAATCACCTGTGATATCTTAGTGGCATGACCAGCAGACTGCCTAGAACTAGATCTTCAGTTCGAACCCAAGGCACGCACCTCTAACTTTTCGGGTTTATGTGCTTATTTTATGAAACGGTAAATCAAACAATCGTGAGGAAACCGGCATGCCTGAGAGATATTTCTCGATGCAGCACGTCAGCCAAGTTAGAGACTCATTAGGTGGCATAAAAACTGACACCAGGTCAGTCACTTACCTACACTAGCAGGTGAGTAAGTTAGATGTATATCTACGGCTAAAGGCGGGTATCCGGGGTTTTAGCCGGCAAAACTTAGGTTTATCTTCGAGAAGCAGCTAAAGTTCGATATCGTATTAATTTGTGTCGTGATATTCCATTTTTAGCTGGCTAAATGTGCACATTAACCGAGACGAAACGGCTAAAAATGTATCCCACCAAAAACAGACTGAACACCGACAAGACTTTACTTCGACGGGACTGTTCACCGACAGGACACTTCGCCGACAGGACTCTTCGCCGACAGGGCTCATCAGCGACGCAATTTATCTCCGATATTCAGTTGGATGTAGCTCACAACATTTTCTAGGTAATATAAAATCATTAATATATATTATTATGTTATATCTACCTACACCAATGCGATGAGCGTTAAAAAAAAATTACATTCCGTCAATGTTTAGATTATTCTCCTATTATTAAGAAGGGGTGTTGGGACAGCGGATTATTGTTTTTGCTTTATTTTGTTGATGTTATGTATTAAATAAATAAAAAATTGTGTTTCAAATTTTTTTACATGAGTTCGTAAGTTTGTCTGGGAACTTACAAATAAATAACCAAGACTATTAAATTAAGGAAAAGTCAATCATAGTTCATTAAAAAAATATCTGCATTAAGTGAATAACTATGCATAATAGAAAAAAAAATGAAATTCATTCGGAATTCTTTGAACCCCATCAACACCTCTTCTACGTTTTCGCATCAGCTTGAACATAATATGGCGTGAAATCAGCTAACTATCTAGTTACAAGAAATAAATGTAGGACGTTTTTACGACAAGCACCCAAGAATAAACGTTTATTAGGAAGCCATTTAAAAAGCTATAAGACACGGTGAATTTAAGTGTAACTAATTTTGCATAAAGAGTCTAGAAATTACACATTCCACATCGGATAACTAAAAGTATGTGCCTACGATTCAAATTCCGAGACACTACAAGCAGAAGGCAATTCAGTCCTATGTTTTTAAGAATTTTCGCATTGTAGTCTCAGTTAGGTACTTAGGCGCTGCGCAAACGTGGACACTTTTGTGTTTTGTGTCGGATACAGCTACTAATGACTATTTCATTTCTATTGAACCAGTTTGGAATCAGCTACTCCCTGCGCAGACGTAAACATTTGATGATCCTAAACATTTGGTGTTGGTGTGTTGTGACGGTAACATAAAGTGTCTACGTTTGTGCAACCCCTTATTGTCCGTCAAAAATCATTATAGGTTTTAATACGCTAAGCGAAATCGACATTTTTTTATTTGCAAGTTGTGTAGTTTCCAATTTATATGACATTTACTTAATAACATTTATGAATAGAATAGACTACGGTACTTGACAGAATATGAACGTCAAAATATAATTAGTACATTAACTGCAGACAATAATACATAAGTAAGTATTTTTTTCTTTTTCAAATTGATGGAAAACTGCTTCGATTAAGCGCTTTAAAGTTGAGGAGAGGGCTTGTACCGTCATTATCTAGTATTTAATAAACTTTACTGGCTAATGACGTCATGCGATATTTTGACTCGATGTATCGCCGTTATCTTAAAATATTTTAATTTTATTTTAATTTTAAATTTGTTGTCTCTCTTTTTTATTTCATTATGTGAGTATGTACTTGTAATTTCATTATGTTTTCTTTTTAATTTTAATTTGATTGTTCGTAATTTTTCACTCACATGAATGTTGGTCGACCTGTTATTGGCGACTGTATAAGTCTGATACTTTTTACTATTATTCTTATGTAATACTGTATACAGTAGCTGTTGGTTTACCTTAATAAATAAATAAATAAATTAGATATTACATATTTTCTTGTAATCTAGATGTGGGACTAAAAACTAAAATTATGTCAAGGTGCCGTTTGTTGTAAAGAATTTCGTCATTAATATTTAACAATTTAGAGATTTGGCCATATACTCACACAAAAATTTGCATGCGAAATATGTATGAGGCGGAATTCAGAGAACCAATTTTTTAATTTTAATTCCAGACTCCAAGTGCTAAGAAAATCCAAATGCAAAAACTCAATAACAAAGTGTTATTGAGTTTTTCCGATTTTCTCAACTCGGGCATCGAACGAGGGACCTCATGCTTGAGGGCTTGGGACCACTAGACACTAAAAAAACCTGAGACCAGACCAGACATTAAGACTAAATAGGTAGTTACGAAAGAGTAATATAAAAACAATTCTTTAAGTAATAGTAAGCTACAAAATTGCCGAAAGCCATAGGATTTATTATCCTATGGTTATGATGGTTATAAGTACTTTAACATGGTGAACCAAGTCGCGGCAGTAAGCTAGCTATTTAAATATACACCTAAACCAATTATACGTATTTAAACAGTTCATAATCAACTCAATTGCAGTAGCAACATAATAAAACAACCCCTTACTTTATATTCAAAACAAGCTTCAGGCATTCTCACATAATTCCGGTGCCGTAATTAAAAAGTCAGGAACAGTGCTGCCAACATTAAGCCCCTCGTTAACACTCGCGACACTTCCGGTTACACCCGGAAACATGGTGGCTGTAATCATTTTCAATGTTGCCAGACGTAAACGCAATTTTTGGTATTAAATTTTTTTTTGAGTATTTTTTTTTCTAAAAAAGACTTTGATCTAATTTCTATAGTGTTGATGCTTTGAGGACAGGACAATTGATTTAATGCTTTGACTTATATAAATTAAAAAAAAATGGTGTTTAACGTACATATTATAATATTATGATACGAAAGGACAATTATAAAAAATACTGTAGTTCAGTTCTGTCAAAATGGCTACCTATGTAGAAAGACTTTAGTCTGAGATTTTTGCTAAGCGAATACAACGGACAATTTCTTGTATTAAGATAGTTAATAATTGTATATAAAACTACTTTATCTTGGAATCAGTATTTATTATGATTTAAGAATAATTGCGAAATTAAAAAATTTCAGCGAACAACAGACTGTTCGCAGTCATAGCGCAAATTCAACTTTACATTGCCAGAAACAAGCATTTGCTTACAATTTCAGAAGCTAAATTGCAAATGCGGTATATGCAAAGATGCCTACTTTTCTCCGCGTAATTAACTTTCGTGCAAATTGCACGTTTCTCTCTAAAATGCTAACTCACGTTCAGAACCAGTAATGTTCGTTTTATTATTGTTAAGTGCTGTGCAAAAACACCTGGGTTTTTTATAGACCTCTGACGATGAAACGGGTAAAAAACATAAGATTGCTTTTATTATTCCGAGCATACCGGCAAACAATTCTTTTTTAAGTACCTGTCTGCTAATTTCTAGCAAGGAAAGTTCTTTTTTGTGACAGTTTCAAGTTTACGTACATAAATTTCAGAGTTACTGCCTCGTTGGTCTAACGGTCTTAAGTGCTACTGCAGAGCATAAGGTCCCGCGTTCGATCCCCGGGTCGGGCAAAGTGGTATTAAGTTTTTCTGTCTGAAGTTTTTTAGTATCAGCCCGGAGTCTGGATTCGTACCTGATGATGGCAATAGGCTCGACCCCTATTACATAGGACTTTAACATAATTGGCAAAATGTGGAAGTACTATTACAGTACACTTCTGCCAAAACCTTCGGGAGTACAGGCGTAATGTTATGTAAGTGTAAATTTCAGTGTTCCAACCTCTTTAATTCCATAATCATTATTATATAAGTGAAACTTAACATACCTGTAGCGGTCACAGCTACACCGGAATTCGTATGAATTCGTAATATTAATTTAAACTTTTTATAATTGTAAACACTCCACAATACAAAACTTTTCCTTATTGTCCCGTTACACCGAACTGTCAAATTTGAACAAACGTCAAACCAAAGACCAAAAAACTTCAAACACAAAACACGATCATTGTCTGTGGGTGAAAACTAACATATTTTATTAGAAGTATATTTACATATTTATTTAGTTGCTATATTTACATCACACATAATATTTATTTACAAATTTAACAATACGCATAATTATTTACACTATACAAAATATAGGCTTAAAATTGTAATGTTCTGGTCGCTGCCTTTCCGAACGCAACTTCGGGCGCGTTCGGCAAAGCTCGGCTTTCATCGGAGCATATGACTTGCCTAATAGCGATAAAGCATCGTCATGTAGATCAGTACTCGTTTTGACCTCCCGAACAGTACACGCTTGAACTTTCAACCAAATCTAGACTTGCTCGTAGACCTAAGTTCTGCTAGTTGACTCGATATCGTCTCCTTAGCTTTTTGTCTGTGTCCAGTAATTTCCCCGCTGTCGTCTTAACTTAATTGTAGCCTTAAGCGACTCAGAAGTGTTGAGAAATTAATTATACAAGGATAACGTTCAAACCACCGTTTCATTTCGCCATTTTGCTCTATACACTTCATTGGTGACCCCGTCAAAGAGCACAGTAGCCACGCGGAGCAAAGATGCCTACCGGAGCAGAGCAGGGAGCGCAGGCGGACGCAGCAATGGTCAAGCAGGACGTGTGCAGAGTCAGCGTGAAGTTGCCGCCATTCTGGCCTGAGGAGCCGACACTTTGGTTTGCACAAGTAGAAGGTCAGTTTACAATAGCCGGCATTACCGCCGACACCACAAAATTCTACACGGTCGTGGGGCAGCTAGACCATCGCTACATGGTAGAAGCTCGGGACATAATAGAGAACCCACCAGCACAGGACAAGTACGCCAAGCTGAAGGCTGAGCTCATACGTCGACTATCCGACTCGCGTGAAAAAAGGGTTCAGCAAATCCTCACTCAAGAGGAGCTCGGCGACCGGAAGCCATCACAGTTCTTGCGGCACCTGCAGACTTTGGCCGGACCACATGTTCCAGACACATTCCTAGCCACGTTGTGGGCGAGCAGGTTGCCGACGAACATACAGACGGTAATAGCTTCCCAGCCTAACCTTCCGCTTCAGTCTGTCGCAGATTTGGCCGACCGCGTGCACGAGATCGCGCCAACGCGGCCAGCGCTCACGACACCTCCCGCCGTGGCGAGCACGAGCACCAGCAGTGACATCGCGGAGCTGAAACAGTGCATGGCGGAGTTATGTCTACAGGTGGCGGCTCTACAAAAGCAAGGTCAGGTACACCATCGATCGCGCTCCACAGATAGGTACCGGCGTGGTGACAGAGAACCGACCCCAAGCCGACGCCGCAGTCGCTCGCGCTCCAGCAGCGCGTGGAACGACGCTCACTGCTGGTACCACAACAGTTTCGGTGACAGGGCCACGCGGTGCAGGTCGCCATGTACGTACGCGGGAAACGCCGTCGGCAGCCGGAAATAGCGGCAAATGGCTGCCCTCACAAACCACGCCGCCTATTCGTAACAGATCGGGACTCTAAAACCACGTTTTTAGTAGACACAGGGTCCGATCTGTGCGTATACCCACGTGCAGCCCTACGACAGCAGCGCAGCAGGACGGCGTACCAGTTATACGCGGCAAACGGAACTGCCATCGACACGTACGGTTGGGTGGAGCTCCACTTGAATTTAGGGCTTCGCCGCGTGTACACGTGGAAGTTCGTGGTTGCAGACGTCACCAAGGCAATCATAGGCGCCGACTTCTTGGCGCATTATAACATCTTGGTAGACCTCAAAAGTCACCGGCTAATCGATGGGCTGACCCAACTGTCTTCGCCGGCGTCGCCAGCGGCCGAATCAGCAGCAATGATCGCCTCAGTGAAGTCCGTAGGAGGCAACACGGAGTACCACGAGATACTTCGCCAGTACCCGGAAGTCACGCGGCCTGCTGGAACACAGAAACAGGTCAGTCACGGTACCGAACATCACATCCGCACTACACCAGGTCCGCCTATCACTGGACGACCTCGCCGTCTGGCACCAGACAAACTGAAGGCAGCACAGAGGGAGTTCGAGGCTATGCTGGCTAACGGCACAGCACGGCCGTCAGAGAGTCCGTGGTCGTCCCCACTTCACCTCGCTCCTAAGAAGGACAACAGCTGGCGGCCATGCGGTGACTACAGGGCACTCAATGCCCGTACTGTTCCGGACAGATACCCCATCCCGCATATACAGGACTTCTCACATCAGCTGGCTGGCAGCCGAATATATAGCAAAATCGATCTCATTAAAGCATACAATCAGATACCAGTCCAGCCAGCCGACGTTCACAAGACAGCGATCACAACACCTTTCGGACTGTACGAATTTCCATTCATGACCTTTGGCCTCAGGAATGCCGCTCAAACGTTCCAACGGTTCATGGACGAGGTGCTGCGCGGGCTGCCGTTCTGCTACTGTTATTTAGACGATATTCTCTTGTTCTCAGAGACAGCAGCCCAGCACACCGAGCACCTGCATCAGCTTCTGAAGCGGTTATCCCAGTATGGAATTATTATTAACTCGGCAAAGTGTGAGTTTGGCCGTACCACCATAACTTTCCTAGGACACGAAGTATCCGAAGAAGGTGTTCGCCCGCTGCAGGAGAAGGTGCAGGCAATCCAGGACTTCCCAGCTCCCAAGACTGTCAAGGAGATGCGTCGCTTCCTGGGTATGTTCAATTTTTACCGCCGCTTTGTCCCAGATGCCGCTCGCTTACAAGCGCCACTCAACGTAGTTCTGGCAGGACCTAAAACAAAGAGAACACAAACAATTAATCTATCGCAAGAAATGCTAGACGCTTTTAACGCTTGTAAAAGTGGCTTATCTAGGGCAGCTCTGCTTGCTCACCCAGAGCCCAACGCCGAACTCGCGATATTTACAGACGCTTCAGACACTTCTATGGGTGCAGTATTACAGCAGAAGGCAGGTGTCACATGGAACCCACTAGCATTTTTCTCTAGGCGACTGTCAGCTTCACAGAAAAAGTATAGCCCTTATGACAGGGAGCTCTTAGCCATCTACGACGCAGTCAGATACTTCCGCCACATGGTTGAAGGTAGGCACTTCACCATTTACACGGATCACAAACCCCTGTCATATGTGTACGCACACAACCGTGACAACTGTTCACCGAGGCAATACCGGTACCTGGACTACATTGCTCAATTCACCACGGATATCAGGTTTGTCGCAGGCAGGGACAACATTGTGGCAGACGCGCTGTCGCGTGTGGAGTCGGTGGCAGTACCGGCGTGTAATTACACAGCTCTTGCACAGTCCCAAGAAACAGACCACGAGCTGCAGGGGCTCTTAAATAACAACAGCACGTCACTCAAGCTGTGTAAAGTGCATTTCACGGACTCAGGCACTGAACTATATTGTGATGTCTCCACTGGTAACACCCGCCCTTATGTTACAGAACCCTTCAGGAGGCAGGTGTTCCAAAAACTACACCAGCTGAGCCATCCCGGCAGACAGGCCACAGTCAAACTGATTTCTGAGCGTTTCGTTTGGCCTGGCCTAAAGAAGGACTGCAGGGCCTGGACCAGAGAGTGCGTAGAGTGCCAGAAGAACAAAATCTCGCGGCACACAACCAGTCCCACCTCCGCTTTCCCTGTCCCTTCCCAACGCTTCTCCCATGTCCACATGGACATAGTAGGGCCACTGACCGTGTCATCAAATTACAGGTACATACTAACTGTGGTCGACCGCTTCACCCGCTGGCCTGAGGCGTACCCCATCGCGGACATCACAGCGGAGACATGCGCCCGCACTTTCATCACCGGCTGGGTGTCCCGCTTTGGCTGCCCCCAGCGCATCACTACCGACAGGGGCAGGCAGTTTGAGAGCAAGCTGTTCCACACCATCACGGAGACCCTCGGTAGCCAGCACCGCCCAACCACAGCATACCACCCAGCCTGTAATGGCATGGTGGAACGCCTACACCGCCAGCTGAAGGCAGCCATCCGCTGCCACACAGACACCAACTGGACCGAAGCACTACCCCTGGTGCTGCTCGGCATCCGCAGCGCCTGGAAGGAAGACGTCAAAGCATCAGCGGCAGAGCTCGTTTACGGCGAGCCCCTAAGACTCCCAGGCGAGTTCATCGCCCCCACACTCACCAGCACAGTCGACTACACCGACTTCGCGTCAAGACTCCGGCATCACATGGCGAAGCTGTCTCCAGAACCGGCGAGTCGACACGGCAACAAGCCGTTCTACGTGCCCGACAGCTTGTCAACTTCGTCTCATGTATTCTTGCGACATGACGCCGTTCGCCGACCGCTAGACCCGCCGTACACCGGCCCCTACAGAGTCCTGCAAAGAGGCGACAAAACGTACCGTATTGAGGTAAACGGAAAGGAAACCACAGTAACCATAGATCGGTTGAAACCCGCTTACCTCAATAACGCAGACTACAGTCCCTCCGGTGTAACCAGCGCACCAACGGTCGCAAACACAGCACCAACGCCACCGCAGCCCACCGTCGAGAAGAAAACACGCTCCGGCCGCACCGTTCGCTTCCCGGACTACTATCACCCGTAGCTAAGTAGCCACGGTCTCAGGGGGGGAGTAGTGTAGCGGTCACAGCTACACCGGAATTCGTATGAATTCGTAATATTAATTTAAACTTTTTATAATTGTAAACACTCCACAATACAAAACTTTTCCTTATTGTCCCGTTACACCGAACTGTCAAATTTGAACAAACGTCAAACCAAAGACCAAAAAACTTCAAACACAAAACACGATCATTGTCTGTGGGTGAAAACTAACATATTTTATTAGAAGTATATTTACATATTTATTTAGTTGCTATATTTACATCACACATAATATTTATTTACAAATTTAACAATACGCATAATTATTTACACTATACAAAATATAGGCTTAAAATTGTAATGTTCTGGTCGCTGCCTTTCCGAACGCAACTTCGGGCGCGTTCGGCAAAGCTCGGCTTTCATCGGAGCATATGACTTGCCTAATAGCGATAAAGCATCGTCATGTAGATCAGTACTCGTTTTGACCTCCCGAACAGTACACGCTTGAACTTTCAACCAAATCTAGACTTGCTCGTAGACCTAAGTTCTGCTAGTTGACTCGATATCGTCTCCTTAGCTTTTTGTCTGTGTCCAGTAATTTCCCCGCTGTCGTCTTAACTTAATTGTAGCCTTAAGCGACTCAGAAGTGTTGAGAAATTAATTATACAAGGATAACGTTCAAACCACCGTTTCATTTCGCCATTTTGCTCTATACACTTCATACCTAACTGTCGAAATCTAGGTATATTGTACACATCTGCGTACCCCTCAGAGCATACAGGCGTGATGCTACGTCATGATGTTGTTTAAACAATAAACATCTAAGCGATTCCAGCAATCACGACAGATTTGCCGTCTATTTTTGAAGATTTCCGTTGCATATCTCCGAAAATCAGCACCAGATCTTCACTAAATTAAAATGGAACCACCTCAGGAGTATACTCTTTCAAATAAAAAAAGAATTTTGAGAATCGGTCCACAAATGGAGGAGAAATCAGGTAACATACATAAAACAAAAATATATGTATACATACACACGAACATAGAACCTCCTCCTTATTTGAAGTCGGTTAAAAACGTCAATAACCAGCGAGAAGAAAGAGCTTGTGGCTAAAAAATAACTGCTCGTTGGGTCAAACGAAAGTAAAGCTTCGCTTGACAAGGTTTGTCCGTGGCTGAGTGACCTTTATACATATCAAAACTCCTCCGTGTCTCGGAAAGCACGCTGAGCCGTTGGTCCCGGCTGTCATTGGAGTTCTTGCCAGTCGTTACGAATAGTCAAAAGTCTAAATTGTTTTATATGCAACCTACTTTTTTTACTTTGTTATTCTCGATCGTTGTTGTTATAGTTTTATCACAGTCTAATACTGTGGTTTTATATTATGTTTTAAGTATATCTGCATGCTTCGTCATTAGACGACGGTTAATTTAAGTTACAAGTTAAGTCTCATCTAAGTGAACTGTATAGTGTTCTTATGAGAAATAAAGATTCTTTGAACCTAAAAGCCTGAAAGTCTGACAACAGGTTTAACCAAGGGGTATCGTGTTACAACTGGGTTGTGACTGGCAGTCGCTCAATGTAAAAACCTAGTATTTAGCTGCATTCGGTTAAACTGGTAGCCGACACCATCATAGTTGGAAAAAGGTTAAACAGATGATGATATTATGATGAAACCATAACTATATTATACAAACACTAAAAAAAAAACAATAACTAAACCTAACAAAAAAAAAAAAATTACAAAGCATCAAAAAATTCCCCTGCATCGCTGCCAGCTGGTAAATGTTGAGAAACATCACTACTCGTTACATGGCACATCACTACTATACAGACAATATGTTATCTGTGGCCTCTCTCTGCTCTCTGACCTCCGGCATGAGTACATCTAATAATAATTGACTACTAAGAATATGTAAGCTTTATTTAAATAAACAGTGTAGATTAATTCATTCAGTGTTATTAATCAACCACCTACCCAAAAACTTAACATGGTAGCAGAGCGTGGTTGATTTGAAGTGATTGTGAAGATAAAATTGGGTTGCGATCCACGTAGAAAAAGTGAAGAAAAATGGCGGACGCTGCGGTGTCTAATTTGCCGTGTTTGGATGAAAAATCAAATTTCAGTACATGGAAATTCCGACTAAAACTAATTTTGCAGGATAAGCAAGTGGAATACGTAATAGGGGAAAGTGAAATTACTGAAGATAAGTCTAAGAAAGACGATGCTAAAGCTAAGTCGATTATAGCACAAAGCGTGTCCGACAAATATATAGAAATTATAAAGAATGGCAGAACTGCTAAAGAAATGATGGGCTTACTTGAAAATATCTTTGAGCGAAAGAGTGTTTTTAACAGATTTCACCTGAAACGGAAACTGATTTCTTTAAAATGCAATGAGCCGCTGCAACAATATTTAATAAAGTTTAGTTCCATTATCAGCGACCTGGAAGCCATCGAACTAAGCCATTGAACTGATAACTGAGGCCGGATTTTATGTAAAGTTTGATAAATATAAAGTTGTTATTACAGGAAACAATTGAATTGTTACTGGTAATTCTGAAGGAAAATTGTACAAATTAGATGTTAATGTATGTCATGAAGTGTGTAATATTAGTACAGGTAAAAACCAATGTGATGATGCTCTTTGGCACAAACGTCTGGGCCATTTAAATAGAAAATGTTTAGGTATTATGCATTTACCAATAAGTAATAAAGCATGCAGCCCATGTATGGAGGGAAAGGCGACCAGAGGACCATTTAAGCAGGTACCAAGGCCAAGATCCAAGAGAGTAGCAGAAATGTTGCACACAGACATAGCGGAACCTGTCAAGGAGTGTGGACTAAATGGTGAGAAATATTTCATGACAGTATTAGATGATTATTCCCATTTCTGTGTGGTGTTCCCTTTAGTAAACAAATCTGAAGCAACAGATAAATTAATTGACTATATAAGAAGGTTAGAAAATGAAACTGGAAATACAGTTCAGCGAATCAGGTGCGACAATGGCGGGGAATATACGGCCAGCAAATTAAAAGATTTTTGTAAACAAAAAGGAATAAATATAGAATATACATTACCCTACACAAAACAGTCCAACGGAGTAGCGGAAAGATTAAATCGTAGCTTGTGTGATAAGGTGAGAACTTTATTTGCAGATACTAATTTGCCCAAAACTTTATGGTGTGAAGCTATACAATGTGCTGCGTATCAGCTGAACAGGTCACCTTCTTCAGCAATAAATTATAAAACACCATGTTTCATGAAAAATGGCACCTGTGACTTATCAAGACTCAGAGTCTTTGGAGCAAAGGCGTGGGCCACTATTATACCTAAACAAGACAAATTGAATAAAAGAGGAAAAGAGACAAGAATGGTTGGCTATAATACAGTAGGATACAAATTGTGGAATCCAGAAGAAAATTCTATATTAATATCAAGGGATGTGAGATTCGATGAAAGTGATACAGTATATAAAAATGAAGAAAACAAGGAAAGAAGATATATTCAAGAAGAAGAAGAAAACCAAGATGATAAAATAGAGATGAGACAAGAAAGTAACCAAGTGCAAGAAAAAGGAAGCAATGATAATGAGGGAAATTTAAACGAAGATGCAACAAGAGAAGAGAAAACTACAAGATCAGGAAGAATAGTAAAACCACCTACCCAAAAACTTAACATGGTTGCGCATCTTGATGAGTATGAGACAAATATAGTTATTTGCCTGAGTGCAAATACACCTAGCTCCTATAAAGAGGCAATAGGTCATACAGACTGGAAAGAAGCTATCAATAAAGAGTTACAAGCACTTAAAAAGCTAGAGACTTGGGAAGAAAAAGAATTACCTAAAGGAAAGAAAGCAATTGATACCAAATGGATTTTTAAAGAAAAAGATGAAGGAACCAAAAAGGCTAGACTAGTAGTGAGAGGATTCCAACAGCAGAAAGGAGATATTTTTGATAACAATTATGCACCTGTTGCGAGACACTCTACAGTGAGAATGTTCCTATCAAAAGCAGTCCAAGAAGACTTAATGATTACTCAACTTGATATACCTACAGCGTTTTTGAATGGAAAACTAAAGACAGATGTATACATAAAAGTTCCTCAAGGATTGAAATCAAAGAATGAAAATACAGTATTAAAACTAAGAAGAGCATTGTATGGATTGACTGAATCACCAAAGTGTTGGAATGAGACAATAGACAATTTTGCTAAGAAAAATGGATTTCAGCGATCAGAATACGATTACTGTATGTACTACAAAGCTGACACATGGATGCTAATTTATGTGGACGATATTTTAATAATCGGAAATGGACAAGATACAATAAATGCACTGAAGACTGAATTTAATGCTAAATATTTAGGCGAAGTAAGAAAATTTCTAGGCATGGAAATTGAACGAAGTGACAACACCTTGATAATAAAACAAGAAACCATGATAGAAAAGATACTTAAAAGATTTAATATGACCAACTGCAAAGGAATAAAGACACCAATGGAAATACAATATAATGTACAAGTTAATGAAAATGATGAAGTACTGGATGTGCCTTACCGCGAATTAATAGGATGTTTAATATACCTGACCGTGACATCACGACCGGATTTGACATTTGTTGTATCATATCTCAGTAGATATCTGGATAAGCCGAATGAGAGTCTATGGAAGGCTGGCAAAAGAGTTCTGCGCTATCTTAAGGAGACTAAGGACAAAGGGCTTGTTTTTAGAAAAATAGAAGATACAAACTTATATGGATACTCAGATGCGGATTGGGCTGGTGATAGAAGTGACAGAAAGAGCGTAAGTGGAGGCATAATCATACATGGAGTAAATCCCATAGCCTGGTTTTCGAAGAAACAGTCATGTGTTGCTTTGTCGACAGCAGAATCTGAATACATAGCTGCTGCTGCCACCGCACAAGAGTTGGTAAACCTTAAGGTCCTGAGCAAACATCTGAACAACAACTGTGATGCTTTATTACTCGTTGATAACATAGGTGCCATCTCAATGTCTAAAAGTTATGAAAATTCTAAGCGAACCAAACATATAGATATTAGAGCCCATTTCCTTAAAGACCTTGTTGAACGAAGCATCATCTCAATAGATTATGTAAATTCTAGCAACAATCTAGCTGATTTGTTCACTAAAAGCCTGTGCAAAGAAAAGTTTATAAACATTGTTAAACAAATCATGAGTTAATTTCAATTTTATTTTATTACGAATCTATCTCAAAATACTTACTGACTTGAGTTGTGACTAGAGTTTAAGACTCACTAAGTTTATTTTAAATAGTATTTTGTTGTACTACTGAAGTTTATTTTTTATGGTTTATAATTATGTGCTCATTTCATAGGCAAATTTAAAATGTTATGAGTTAAATTTGAGGAGGAGTGTTGAGAAACATCACTACTCGTTACATGGCACATCACTACTATACAGACAATATGTTATCTGTGGCCTCTCTCTGCTCTCTGACCTCCGGCATGAGTACATCTAATAATAATTGACTACTAAGAATATGTAAGCTTTATTTAAATAAACAGTGTAGATTAATTCATTCAGTGTTATTAATCAACCACCTACCCAAAAACTTAACAGTAAAGTGCCCAAAAGACTGGCGGCATTGCCACGTTGAATGGCAATGCTTAGTCTCTGGCCAAAGTAGAGGCCAGCCCTTGGGTCACGGGAAGCGACAACCAAAATTAAATCTATATTGAATGAATAACCTATTCATTCAATAAAGATTTTTCACAATTTAATCCAAATATTATGTCAGAAAATAATGTTGGAATAAGTAATTAAAAACTGACGAAATTTTTTATCGCTGCTGTGTCCAGAACTATGCACTAAAGATACTAAAGCCATGATTTAAACGTGTGCGTCAATGTATGTATATTCCACCCAAAAACTTCCCCTATGCCTCATCCGCATATTTATAGTCAAGTAAATCTCCAATATAAATGACACGCCGTATAATATAACATGGGCGCGTTCATCTGTGCCGTCCGAACTTCCGAAGCGTCCACCCGGACTTAAAGGCCCGAAAAATAAGCCAATCCTAACCCTAAACGCTTTCAAAATTTATGTCCGCCTCTTGACCCTCGCAACGCCTTATTCACCTTTTATTTTTATTTGAGTGAGCAAGGAACAAATCTTAGCGTAAAAGGGATAATAAAATAATCGTTAGATTCGTTTAGACGACTCTAATTTCACGGATTGCTGCGCAAAGGGACGTTCGCAATGTAGGGTTGAGTCTGTCTCGCTCTAGCTCGTTGGGGCTCGTATTCCTGTCCCTGTCTCCCTCCGTCCAATCGCCGGGAGTGAGTTGCACAACTTGCAGACTTGCTCCTCTTATTTTTCCTTGTTTGTGGGTTTGTATAGGAAGTTTTTTTCCGCGGTGGAAAATGTTTTCGTGGATATCGGAGTTTATTTTAACAAGTTCGTTCGATGTTGAATATTTTTATTTTGGAGTTTGTTGAGTTTTTGCGTCTCCCTTGAATGTTGGGACTAGGTGTTTGTGAAATATTGATCTACCAAGTTTTTAACCGATCTTTTTGGTGAAATGGATTGCCAAATTGTGCAAGGCTTTGATTATACTACTACTTACTACATACTATATTTAGCGCCCATTGCTTTGGCGTGTTAGATAAATTCTCAGACCAGACAAAATGTTATTGGGTTTTCCCATCAGGAATTTGCATTGGTTAATGGAAAAAGGCTCGCCTTCTTTAACATGAGACTTAAACAATACTTACCCGCTAAATCTGTGAAATACTTCAGTACTATAGGCACAACTCTGCCTTACCCTTGGAGTAACACAGAAGTGATACTACGTTTATAGTTTGTAATATTTTTGAATAAATATCATCTTTCAAAATCTTAAAAGTGTATGACGTAATAAACCCTTCCGATGCTCAAGCGATTGTCCATCCGATTGCACAAAACGGTTACTTCCCGTTATTCACAGCGCCCGCGCAAATCGCGTAAGAGCCGATCAAAGTGCATAATAGATCAATGGCTATCGGCTATCTTATCTTAATAGGAAGGCTATCAATTCGGTCCTAAAGTCTACGTTCTCAAATTTTATGCTTGACGATAGATTTTGGGGTAGTCAGTGACACAGATTCAGTAGTTCTAAATCTTAACTAAAAACATAAAAGCAATTTCCGTACTTTATACCTATATTTTTTTAAATATTAACACTACTGAGCCTGACGTCCCGGGTTCAATCTCCGGATCGGGCAAAGTGTTGGAATCGTGCCCGATACACACAACGCCATTTAGTCCCAAGCTAAGCTGGAGAGCTTGTGTTATGGGTACTAAACAGCTGGTAAACATACTTATATATTTCTAAATACATACATGTTATAGATAAATTACACCCAGACACAGAACAAATGATTGTGCTCATCACACAAACATTTGTCCTGGGTGGGAATCGAACCCACGACCTCCGGCATAGCAGTCAGGGTCACTAACTACTAGACCAACAGGCCCGTCGATATAATGGCAATAGGCTCGCCCCTGTTACATGGCACTTTAACATAACTGGCGAAACGTGGATGTACTACAAGTACCTACACCTCTGCCTATCCTTTCGGGGATTTCAGGCGTGATGTTAAGTTATTCGCAAATGTAGAGGGTTACAAGTAATAAGAATAGTGGGGATTACTTTGGTCAACCCATAGACATAGAAAAATGGACTGAGCAATACCCGCACAAAATGGGCTATTAGTCAAAATTTTACTTTTCAGTCCCTCATCTAGATTACAAGAAAATATTCGACATACTTATATATTTTTCTTATTTCACGTACCTAATCAAAAAATAACGTCGGTACATCGAGTCAAAATGTCGCATGACGTCACTGGCCAGTACAGTTTATACTAGATGACGTTACAAGTCCCCTCTCCTCAACTTTAATGCGCTTAATCTAAGCAGTTTTCCATCAATAAGAAAAAGAAAAAAATACGTGTCGAATATTTTCTTGTTATCTAGATGAGGGACTAAAAACTAAAAGTTTGTGGTCTAGTACTGACTGCTATGCTGGAGGTCGTGGGTTTGATTCCCACCCAGGACAAATGTTTGTGTGACGAGCACGATAATTTGTTCTGTGTCTTGGTGTAATTTATCTATAATATGTATGTATTTAGAAATATATAAGTATGTTTATTAGCTGTTTAGTACCCCATAACACAAGCTATCAACCTTAACTTGGGACTAAATGGCGTTGTGTGAATGAAATGTGAAACTTATTATTCATTAATGATTAGCTTAGTATGGAATGATGGCGCAATTTGCCTTCACTTCCAAATGCCAATACTTACAATATTGATTGTCGCTGAGATGAGATGGCACCTTAATTTGGAACGTTTTTAATTTTACGGAAATTGACATACCTATCATGTGAGCCTGGCACCTAGAGAAGACCTTAGACCTGAGATGGTTTTGCGAGTTGTTTGCACAAAAGTCAAATTTAGGCTGTCAAGAGAAGAGTTTATCTGCATTGACAACGATGTGTACTTTATCCTGAATATTGTTTAACCATTAAAGCTAAATTAAATCGCTCCTCAACCCCGGTCAGCCGGGATTTCGGGAAACCATCAAACTGTCAACACTCCGCAGCTGTGGCGACCTCTACAACGGGCAAACTGATTTATTTGCTCTATGACACACAGCTTTCCCGCGTCAACTTCGCACCAAGCCCCTCTCTAGACTGTCTGGCAGAAAAATATAACTTCCTTTGCTTTGTAAAATTAATAGATATGTTTATATTAAATGAATTACTTAGGCGTTTTAAATAGATCGTATTTTTAGTTCAACGTTTTTCAAGAGCTGTTAAGAAATGTTTAATGTTGTATAGCGTCGCAAATTATTATTTTTAGTAATAAATTTTAGGTGGAACTAAAGGCAAGGAGTCGGGAAGGGCTCGTGGGTAAGAGGTAAGAGGTAACAGCCACACTCATTTTCAATGTTAAGCAACATTTGCCAAGGCCGGGCCGTGGACAACTGATCGAGACCACTCTCGACAGCACAATTGAGAAAAGTTTAGGCAGAAGACGGAGGTGATAGACTTGAGGTCAGGACAACAAAGATAAAACAAAGAAAAGCTTTTGGCTTCATTGTAAGCCACATTAAGCAATCGGATTCAGGGTATTCACCAGAGATGACCTTTGATGCAGCCGTGAGACATGCCATTTTGTGTTTATTTTTTATTGTGTTATTGTGTTTTTTTTGTGCGTATATCAAGCTTTTGCCAATAAATGTTCTTTCTTTCTTTCTTTATCTGCACAAATTATTCGGTGCGACAAAGTAAACCGCTATATAATAAAGTTAAGTAGTACTGCTACCGATATTTTTTTAAAGGTTAAGGGTACTTCTATCGAATTAGATACCGGTATGCATTTCCAACCTCAAAATTCCGCTACTGAAAAAAATAACGCTATCAAAATATTTAGGTAACCTTTATTTAACGGTACGACGTCATACCGAAATTTAGAGGTACCTCCATTTTTCCCTGCTTTATTCGTTGCAACTCCAGTAAAGTGAGGAATGCGAGAGCTTATAGTAGCTCCATTAAAAGCTATTTTGTTGACGGACTCAAAGTTTTTGTTATTCAAATGACTTACATTCGTATCACGTAAGTTTCTCAGAATCGATTCCGCTCTTCATTCCTCAAATTGTGAAATGTAAGTAATCGATTTCGATGTCTGATTGGTTTGACTACTCGTTCAATTTTGTGCCGTTTAAATGAGACAAACTAAATTTCTATGAATATAAAAGTCTTAAACGGCACCATTCATTCAAGAACATTCAACTTTTAGAAGAATCTGAAATAAATGGTCATTAGCTTGTCGCTTCTGCACATAAATCCATACTAATATTATATTATACAGCTAAAGAGTTTGTTTGCTTGAACGCGCTAATCTTAGGAACAACTGGTCTGGTTTAAAGATATTCTTTCAATGTTAGATAGCCCATTTATCGAGGAAGACTATAGGCTATATATCATTACGCTATGACTAATAGGAACGTGGCACCAATGAAGAATATTTCAAAATCGGGATTTTTGTTTTTTTATAACTATTCGACGCAGACGAAGTCGCGGGCAGAAGCTAATGTAATATACAAGTCCATAGTGAGACCATACCAAAGAATCAACTGGCATATTATAGATTTATTTTTCAATATATTTTTTGTTTTTGTTTTTTTTGTATTTTTTTTAGGTTAAGGTTATCTATGGGTCTGTGTTACCTGAAATAAATGGTTTATTTATTATTATTTTTTTATTACTTTTTGTAGGTACTATTTTTACCTATACAATTTATAAAACGGAAACGGCAACTCAACTACGCGGGTGAAACCGCGTGACATCTTCTAGAATACTACAAATTGAACACATCCGCTGAACGATCATGCTTGAAACCTACATAAATTACGGTTGTATGTTCAAACTAATAGAAATATAAGAAAAAATCTTTCATTGTGTCATTTAAATAGCAAATATAAAGCGTGTCGTGACCTGAGACGTAGCAGTAAATACTTTTTCGTCATAGAATAATAGATAAACATTCAGAAACAGACACATTCACCTCAACAACCATTTTTATCCATTTTCTCACTTATTATGTTTTTGATTGAACTACGTGACTTTGTCGAACTTGACAATCAATATTTGCTGTCAACAGACCTCATTATGCACCTTAGAACGTTACAATAAAACTTATAATACTGTGTTGTTTACTTTGTGAAGTGCAATTTAATGTTTGTTTTTTTTGACATTTGATGTCTAAATTAAGTGAGTCACGTGGTGTAAGTCATGTTTTACCATTTTAAAAGTCCGTTTGTCGTGATTGAAAATCAAATTGATATGTTAAATCCGGTCTATTGTTGTATGTAATTAGTTTATGGGCATTCGTGACGCAGAACATAATTAGGTGCGAACTAATAAAGTTATTAGAAATTTTAATGATTTAAATAAAAAAGTTATAAGTTTTCAATTTGATTTCGCTTGCTGTAATTGGTTTGTGTTTACTTTGAGGTCAGTTAGTTGTCTGGTTATAATGTCTTTATTTAAGAAGGCGGAGGTCCGTTAGCGGACAATTTAATATAACACTGTAACACACAATCTTATTTGTAAATGGATGCTAAATAGGTACGGTACTGATTAAGGGGAAGTTTCAATGTAAGTATGTAAAAAACAACATGAATTAAAATATACTTACACATCAATAACACTTTTTTTTTGTTAAGCATTTTGGTACTAAGTAGCTTGCTCTTGATTCTTTTGATTAGGGAAAGAGAATAAGATTTAGAACTCATAAAAAACATGATAGTACGTAAATAACATGGCGTCGCATAAACACACATAAGTCGCGGCTTGCAAGCTACATACCTTAACCTTTCAATCGTGTCAATTAGAGACACAATAGAAAGACAATGACAGCGCGGATACCGGTGTCCTCCTGGGGTTTAATAAATTAATAAAATTCTTGTGTTGCGATGTTTGTTACGAAACTCCTCCGGAACGGCTTGACCGTTCTCATGAAATTTTGCCTTCCTTGCAAAGTATGTGTGCTGGTGTAAGAATGAATGACAGATTGAGGAATGATGTGATAAAGCAACGATAGGTATCTCAACGAAAGATCAAAAACTCAAAGCTGAAGCGATTCTTTCTTCAAAAGGCTTTTCCAGACTTTGCCCTGCTTCGTCAGACTCGCATAATAAATTAATACAATTTTATCTCTAGACTTTAAAAGACACCATGGTCCATGACCCGAGTTTCTTTTGGCATGTCTTCTCAGGGATCATAAACATTGCAAATACCACTTAGTTTAAAATAAATGACATGTAGGTAAAAGTATCTGGGAAGAACTTATTATAGAAATAAATATAATTTCATTTAATTTCATTTGCTAGCCAGTGTATAAAAAGAATCACACAACACAGCCCACATTTACACCAATAGGCAATTACAGTTTCAGTTAGGCACTCCAATTTACTACTGCGTACAATTATTTTACGAGTTTAATTCCCGCCAATTTGTCACACCACGTGCCAATGAACGAATACGTAATCCTAGGCTAGTTACAATGCCCGACGCAAAGTTCTGTAGGAATAAAACTTTTAACGACAAAAAATATCAATAAAATGGCGCTTTTTATACGCACTGGTGTTTTTAAATAAATTTGTGGTCGTCTAACATTAAGTGCTAACAAAAACACCTCATTTTGCAATAGTCTACTCTCAATTACCCGCTGATTACTTCAATCCCGTGAAACCGTGATGAAATAGCAATTTTTTGTTGTTTTTTTTTTCATATTGTCACTATGCATTTTACTTTGAAGATGTATTTAAATAAAAACTTTATGGTTCTTTTTTATTTCTCTTATAAAGAATATTACTTTTTAATGATGAACTTTATTGAGTGGAGAGCATAGAATAGGTAGGTACTTTTTTTTTGTACAAAAACAAAATTGGCAAGCATCAAAGTTGAAATCATCAAAAACTGTGATCCCAAGTCTCAAACGTCATCTTATACAGGGTGTAACGTAAAGGGTATATACATCCGAAGGGCACGGATTCTCTTAGTGATAAGAAACGACATGGCAACGTTTTTATACATATACATACATAATTGTAAAGTTGAGCCCACCCACGCCGTCGCGCCTTCGTCGGTTAGGCAGAGCCCGATAGGTCTGTACTAGGCGCGCAGAACCCGAGATAGATATACTGGAACCTTGCCGGACAGGATTATGACCCTCATAGTGCGGTGACACGTTTGTTATGATTTTGCATTTAATAAACTGTCGATATTAAATAATATCGTGAAGTTTCAAAGTTATTAGTTGGGAGCTGAAATTTTGAGGAAAGACTCGTTATTAAATACTCTATTCACCCTGTTTGTATGTATATACCCTTTCCGTTACACCCTGTATAGCAATATTGGAGCGGCATACGCGTTAGCGGAGCGTACAAAATTAGTCTCATCGAGTTATGTCCACAATGACACAAGTATTTAATAAAAATTTTGTTCGTGATGTCCCATTTGAAATGAATAAAGTTAAGAAGTCGTTGAACACATTTATCTAGTAACTAGCTGCCCCGGCAAACTTCGTTGTGCCTTAGAGTCAATTCATTGCTCTTATTTTTTTTTATATTAGATATACATACGTTGAATAAGACGACAACAAATAAATCCAAACCAATAATAACTACTACTACTTTTAAATTACAACATGTATATATACCCTAACCTAACTGACCATACCTATCCTATAGCTAACCCAACTATCTAACCTAACTACCTTACTAAAAAATACTAAATTCATAATTTTAATCTGAACTATTGCCTCTATGTTACATACAATAATTTATGCCTATAGTTTTCCCGGTCTACTTTAATTAAAGTCCTAACAGTAAAATAAGTTCTATTTGCAAAGAATTATTAAAGTTCGTCTCTGTCATCATTGCTAGTTACGTAAATTGATTTCTGAAATATAAGACTTTTTTATGCTACATAAAACCTCTAAGTTTAGTAACAAAATAAATTTCAGAACGTAGGTGCGTATTATAAATTGACAACCTTACCTTCTTGGGTTTAGCTTAAGACTTGTCAATTTCAAATTGTCACCTGATAATGAACTGGGAAGTTTGACTCCTGTCATGTCATCCAAGATGGCGCTGAGTTTGAAAAATGTTTGAGACAACCGATATTCTTGATATTTATTTTTATGATGTCGAACGGGATAAAAAGTATCCTATGTCCTTCTCCTGGCTCTAAACTACCTCCCTGCCAATTTTCAGCTAAATCGGTTCAGCCGTTCTTGAGTTATAAGTGAAGTAACTAACACGACTTTCTTTTATATATATAGATTTAATGCGCACATTTCACGTATTTTGTTTATACCGTTGTTTTACAATGTAACGCTTTCTAACGAGACGTGATTCACGTAGTAAAGCAAAGTACCTATGTAACTATAAATTACTCTCTGATTGAGCATTAAGAACAACTGAAGAAAATGTGTAGAAGGTTTTGCTTAAAAAGGATAGATTAATGTATCTTTATTTGTGTCCAAAATACTAACTAAACACGTAGATAATGGTACATATTGAGAGATGTGGTCAATGAAAAATGTTCACACGTTTAAAATGACAACTGTCAACATACTTGCGAGGAAACAATAAATTAAAAATGTAATCTTCTATATCTATACTTATAATAAATCTGTAGAAGTAAAATTTCTGTACATTGAAAATATCAAAAAAATAAATAGCAGGGGGTGTTACTAGACCGACAGCGAACCCAAAAATATGATTAAAAAAAATTTTGTCTGTCTGTCTGTCTGTCTGTCTGTCTGTCTGTCTGTCTGTATGTTCAGGTATCACGCAAAAACTACCGGTTCGATTACGATGAAACTTGGTATACTTATTCTTTAATATCCTGGGCACAACACTGGGTACTTTTTATCCCGGAAAAGTATATACAATAAAAAACAAACTTAATTTTGCGGTTCGACCCCTAGGCCCGACTACTATACCAACCGCAAATAATAAGTTTGTCGTAGGTTACGTCACCCGCAGTGGAGTTCACCAAGGGGCGCTGCACACGGCTAAGATGTTATAATATTTTATCTTAAGATACAATATCGCTCGCCATACAGTTCAATGGACTATCACACACTACGAAGATACATGTACATTGAATATATATTCAAAATCAATATTGGAGGATGATTGGTGATCGATACTGATGCCAAAAATGCAATCAGTAAATGTTTTGTCTGTCTGTCTGTCTGTATGTGCACGCATAGTTCAATAACTATTATAGGGATTGGGATTGACTTGGAACGGTTGTAATCAATACGCCTGGGTAGGTTGATCTTAGTCTCAGTTGTTTTACACATGGTCAGTTGTACGGCGCTCTTTCCCGGGTCAGTAGTTCCAGAAATCTTTATGCATACATACTGGAAGGATCAACTTTGAAAGTAGTCTATCTGGAAGTATTATGCTAAAATTATTACGTTTATATATCAACGCACAGCCCAAACCGCTGGTATTAGAGACATGAAACTTGAAGGGGACTTCTTAGTTAAGAATAAGTATCCACTAAAACACGATTTTTGGAAATTCAACCCTTAATGGGAAAACATGGGGGCGGAAGTTCGACATCCACGCGGGCGAAGCCGCGGGCAAAAGCTAGTAAAATATATTTCTGTAAAATAACGAGGATTTAAGATTTTCGCGACACGCTTTTCTATTTTGATGTGTTGTTTATTTCTAGAATACTTACTACTAAGTGTAAGTACCTATAGTATTAAAGAAAAAAAATATATATTATATACATACATACCTTACTTTATTTATTCACAAAAGTTAAATGATCAAAGAACAAAGTAAGGTAATCTTTGATTCCACCTATAGTAGATTTATTATGTAGGAACAGCATTGCGATTCTGGTCAAATCACCGCCACGTGAAAATGAAGGCGTAGTGAGGGCGAATTGAGCTGTCATTCCATACTAATGCTAGGCATTGACAGTTCGCTTCACTCAAGTTTACACGGCATGACAATCGACCGGCAGCATAGCACTGATAAGCGGTAAAAAAATGGTGATAAAAAAAATTGATGTTGAAAAAATATGGTCAATTCTTCTACATTCGGTACTTGTTAAAAAAAACTGAAATCTATAAGTCTAACATACCAATGTTGGCAATAAAGAAAACGCGACGGCGCGGCGGCGGCGGGCGGTGTCTTAGCAAAATCTTGTTCAGCGCAAAATGATACTTAGTAAATCTAACATTACTAATAGAACCGACTAATATTTTTGTTCCAAGTTAAGTTTCCTGACGACTAAAACTTTTTCTTAGTTTTAGCTTAAGACTTGCTGCTTTCTTGCAGCTTATTGTTACCTTCTGGTAACACAACATTAGTTTTATTCATTCTAAAGCGGAACGATGCCGGTGCAGCTTCTTCATTATAAAAAGCCAAATTAGAATCTAGAATAGTTAAGCAGTCTCAAGTAACTTAGATCTACGTAGGTACACCCTTGAACTTTAAACAAGTAAAATGAAAGTACTTGAGTACCTACCTATATAACGTCAGGTAGGTAGAATCTAAAGAGCCTTCTAAAAAAGAGTTTTAAGAAGGCTCTTTAACCGTACTTAAGTACCTCTCTTAACTCTTAAATGTTCTTAACAATTACAGTACATTTGCAAACTTGAGTCTTACCGCCCCTTAATTACTTTTATTTATTGTAATACAAAGACATTCAATACTTGTAGACCGGACATCACGAACAAAATTTTCATCCGAAACTTGTGTCCTGCTGGACACAAGTCTATGAGTTTTTTTTAGTACACGCCGCTGCCGCTTCAATATTCATATTCATATATCATTCTAGATGGCGTTACTGAGACATGGGATCAAAGTTTTTTTATGACATTTCCTTACATGTCCGCTCTATAGTATTTTAAATCTCTTTGTTGTAAAATAAATCTTTAGCCCGCAACTTTGATTACGTATCTTAATAATTACATACGTTAAGGCACTTTGTGCTCGATCTTCATTTGGAGGGTTAAATAAATCATGGACTTAGATACGTATCTAAGTCCGTGATTTATTTACACAAAGGTTTTATTGTTTACTTACAAACTTTTTAAAATGTGTAAGCAAGCACTAAAAACTCCGACTCTATTTTTATCCCACAACATTTTACACATCCATAACCTCACGCCTTTTCCCATGGGGGTAGGCAGAAACTACTGAACGCCACCTGCCACCATCCCTACATTCTTTTGCTTCAATACAAGTAGTCATACACTCACGCCAGTTGCGAGTATTAAACACCTGACCTTTTTAATGAATCTCACCAAAAAGGTCTATGTACTAGTGTGTTCTTCTTAATATGCATTAGTCGCATTTCATTCATCAACATAACGTGACCAAAACATCTAAGCATACTCTTTTCGATTTAACCCCCCTCGGCATTACCTTACCTACAACTGACAATAAACATTCAATAATCAAGGTACCTAAAGCCCAGCAGGACTGCAACCAACCCTAAGCCGTCGGCCTAGCGGAGGCTTAACGGAGCAATGTAGCCCAACCCCTTAAACGCTACCCCATAAGTACCTACATCTACAGAAACAAGGCGTTTCAAAGTCATTTTGTTTAGGTAGGCATCAAAAACACTTTGTTTTTGGTGATCTTAGGTAGGTACTTTTTATTCTGTTGGTAATAAGTACGATCCTAATAATAAATAGTTTCAAAACGTTTAATAAAAAAAATGGAAGGAACAATGTTTGACTGGCCTGTTGGTCTAGTAGTTAGTGACCCTGACGCTATGCCGGAGGTCGTGGGTTCGATTCCCACCCAGGACAAATGTTTGTGTGATGAGTACGATCATTTGTTCTGAGTCTGGATGTAATTTATCTATACTATGTATGTATTTAGAAATATATAAGTACGTTTATCAGCTGTTTAGTACCCATAATACAAGCTCTCAAGCTTAACTTGGGACTAAATGGGTTGTGTAAAAAGTTGTAGAATATTAAAAAAAATAAAATGTTTTGTGAACTGACAAATACAAAATTAAAAAAAAAGAAGAAAACGGTATCTATTTTATAATAATCGTGTAGTATTAATTGTGGAGGAGCTTGTGCCTTAATTATAACAGCCGCATGGGTCGATCGAAGGTTAAGCTACGCTTAACGAGGTCGGTCCGTGGATGGGTGACCATTTATTAAAAACCGAGACTCCTCCGTGCCTCGGAAAGCACGTTAAGCCGTTTGGTCCCGGCTGTCAATAGTAGGAACTTTGACAGTCGTTACTTGTAGTCAGAAGCCCGAAAGTCTGACAACCAGTTTAACCAAGGGGTACTTATCATGTTACCCAGTTACTGGTGGTGGAGGTCTGACAGACAGTCGCTCCATGTAAAATACTGGTATGCAGCTGCGTCTGGTTAAACTGGAAGCCGACCCCGACATAGTTGGGAAAAGGCTGGGCAGATGAAGATGTTTAGTATATTGTATTTTGCTTGTGATTATTTTAATGATGACGGTGAAAAAAAACATCGTGAGGAAACCGGCATGTCTTAGAGATATTTAGAAAGAAGAAGAAAGAAAGAAAATATTTTATTTGGACGCACAGAACATAGAACAAAAGAACAGCAATACAGATAAAAAAGGAAAGATTAAAAACTAAAGACAAAAATAAAAAAAAATAATAATAAAAAGACCTGTGCGAGACCAAAAAGGCGCCTATCTCAGCATTAGCTGCGACATTTATTTCTCGACGACATGAAAATCCAAGTCAGTGACCCATGGGCTGAATAGAAACTCTGCCACCAGATTAGTCACTAATCGATATCGATGGTCACTAAATACACGAAAATATATAAATAAATCAAAATAAATAACTTTCCACGCAACGCCATTTAGTCCCAAGCTAAGCTTGAGAGCTTGTGTTATGGGTACTAAACAGCTGATAATAGTAGATTATTAACCAAGGGGATAAAGCAGTGTCTTCTGTCGCGGGTGACGATTTAAATCGCGAGCGTAACGAAGGACCCGAGGTTTACTCCCGAGCGTAGCGAGGGTGTTAAAAACTTAAATCACGAGCGAAGCGAGGGATTTAAGACGAGTCCTGAGTGTAGCGAGGGATTTAAGTTCACCCAAGACTAAGACAGCTTTATTACCGAGGAAAATACTCTACTTTTCGTACTATTTGCGAAAAAAATTACACAATAATAATATGAGATAAGCATATATTAAAAATAATGTCAGTTAAAAGTATAACATATTTTTAGAACATTAACTTATTTATAAAAATCAATTAAAATAAACTTAACGTTAAGTATTTGAAGAAAACAAAAACGCGGCATATTCCTAGACTAATAGTTTTTTGTCGGAAAAGCAAAGACATCAAGCTCATACGGCCTCGTCGGTTTTCGTAATTTTATTTAATAATCATAACTGCATAATAAATGCGTAGGTATTCCTTTTTCAAAAAGATGTTTAATGCTTTAAATACAAAGTCAATGGTGTAACCACAAATGTAGTTCAGTATAAATTTCGGTAAGTATTCCAAATTTAAATCACATTCTCTCCCTAGGGGATGAATGAAATCCAGTACAATTTTCTTTCCCTGTTTTTAACAGATTAAAAATGACTATTGTTATGTTCGCTTTTTGTGGCATAGAATGTCACTTTTTTGAGCAAGTGGTACGAAAACATTATATTTCTAAATACATACATAATTTAGATAAATTACACCCAGACACAGAACAAATGATCGTGCTCATCACACTAACACTTGCCCTGGGTGGAAATCGAACCCACGACCTCCGGCATAGCAGCCAGGGTCACTAACTATTAGACCAACAGGCCAGTCAATTAAATCAAGTCATTTTGTCAAGTCAAAATGTCTACCTAAAATATATTTAAGTTGTGTCTACTAAACTAATATTCTAAAGGGGAATGATTTAATTGTTTGTTCACTAATCACACCAAAAGAAGAAGAAAAAGTTGAAAAAAAACACACAGTAAGGTACAGTCAGCAACAGAAGTCCATGAACACATTCAAATTTACAAAACACCAGAACACTAAAATCCTCGAAAAGTAGGTAATTGTCACGAAAACCAATCGAAATAACCCTGGCATCAGAGATTTTCAAAAATCGCTGAACACCGCTTTTCCGATAATTCCGTAACATCCATAATTGCATAAATCGCTGAACAAAAAATAATACTTCGAATGTTGAGTGTGTTAATTTACTTTTGTCACTAAAGATGTTTATGAAGTTAAAAGAAAGTGCTTGCACATAATGAAAAGCATTCTATTTCGTTAATTCGCAAACACCACAAAATCGACGTCTTTTATTTTGTGGTAATTGCTTTCGTTATGTAAAAATATGCAAACATTTTGTTATAATATTAAATTCTAATTTAGTCATAGAAAATAGTCATAAACAAGAGCGTGTCGAGCCACGCTCAGTGTAGGGTTCCGTAGGTACATATAACACAGAAAATTGTCGGCCATTGCACTTCGTGACTGTGGCAAAAAGGGCTGATTCAGCTATAACATGTTACTCCTCCATATCTATACTAATATGATAAGGAGAAAAAAATTGTATTTTTGTTTCTAACGAATAAACTTAAAAACTGCTGGACAGCGACACTATCCCGGGTGACTTAGGCTACTTTTTATCCCTGTATTCCCACGGGAACGGGAACTACACGGGTGAAACCGCGTGACGTCCGCAAGCGTCATACGACTAATATTATAAACGCGAAAGTTTGTGAGGATGGTTGGATGGATGAATGGGTGGATGGATGGATGTTTGTTACTCTTTCACGTAAAAACTATTGAATGGATTTTAATAAAATTTGGTATGGAGTTAGCTGACACCCTGGATTAACACATAGGCTACTTTTTATCTCTGTATTCCCACGGGAACGGGACCTACGCGGGTGAAAGCGCGGGACGTCTGCTAGTAAAATATAAAGCGTCCTGCTTAAGAGGTTACTAACAAGTGGAATATAGACTCAACAATAACAATGCCGCTAGCCGTATTAAGATTATAGTTTTGACAAACATCTTGAGAGACCATTTCTAGCTGGGTCAAGACTTCAAGATTCCGACGCAGAAGGCAGTTGTCTTGTGTTGTTTTTGAGGTAACCTCCTTACAATACGTTACGAGGAGGTTATCTCACTCTATGTAGATCCCTAATCGCCGTTAGCTTATACTGCGCTATTTAATATGTACAATAACTTTTTATTGTTTTTCTACTTTATGTGTTAAAATAATTAATTAATTAAATATGCAGAATGCCGAGTAAACTAAATGGTTTCTTTATACTAAGTTAAACATTTTTAGCTGAAACCTACGGTAAGTACCTAAATACCTATCTATGGATCAACAGGAATGTGAGAAAAAAAAACGAACGCAACTCTACAACAAAAATTCGATAAGTCACTATTTAAAACAAAAAGTAGTGAAAGCCAAAGAAGTAAAAATAAAACCCAAAGAATCCGCTAAATTACTTATTTTGAAACATCTAGCGTAATCTATCTGGATTAAACTTCACTGAACATTATAATCCTTTCTAGGTCAGCTCACCTAAAACGCTTGAAATTAATAACATTGTAAGTTAACAACCGCTGCTATAGAATTAAACTTAAAAGTTTTCCTATTAGAATCTAATAAATCTAAACTGACAATCTACAAGAACCATAAAATATTTTCGTACGTCGTCAAACAGAATTGTCAAGAACCACATAATATAACAAAACACCAACCCCATATTTCCCAAAGAGATTAAAAAAAAAATTGAAAAACAACGCCAAACTACCTACTCACCAGAATCACTGTCATCCCTGTCGTAATGCGGTCTCCAGTACTGCTCGTCGAACCGCAGCGGCACTTCAGACCGCCCGGTGAACTTGGTGGGGTCCAAGATGTTCTCCACAGAGAACGCTATAGCCGGCCTGTCGGGAGGCCTTGTCAACCCCAGTCTCCTCGTCAGATCCACCGGCGCGGCCTCTTCGACCCCGACGACGTCCACCTCCCCGTTCGCCTCCGTCTCCCCTTCGGCCTCATCTTCAGCCTTGTCCCGGCGCTCCTCCGATCCTCGCGCCATCGCAAGCATCGTCATAGCAAGGCCTATTTTATTAAAATCTGGATTCGAAACATTTCAATGTTCAATGTGTAAACACTTTCACTGCACAAGAGTGTTCTAAAGTTCGTTTTTTTTTAAATGTCCTTATAATTGCGTAGTAAGTCTTAATAGGTCAATTAGCACAATTTGTCAGATCAGTTCGCACGGGTGAGCGCGTGCGTGCGAGCAAGTGGACACGTTCGTGCCAGCCCAACATCCGATAATCACAACTCGGCATCAACTGAGCCGGGGAGGACAGAAACGGGCGGGCACGCGAAAGGAGGGGACGGGCCCAAAGTGGGGGGCCAAAGTGGAATCTCGTCATCCGATTGGCGGCGGGAAACGAGGCGTGCCCGGGGTGGAGAAACGTAATCGAGCACTAAGGTTTAAACAATTTCGTTTAATACGTTGAATTATGTAAGAGAGCGGCGGGCAAGTAATCGCGCACAAGCGATAAGGCCATTTGCGCTACTTCGTTACGTATTAATGGGGCAGGAAATTGACTTATGAATATTAGAGGTCGCGGCGAGTTGAAGATCGGGCTAAAGCGGCCCCGGGCGGCCGCGCGCGGTTATTTTCCTAGTTAAGCGCTGAAACAATGATGTTTATTGAGTTTTGAACTTAATGGGTTTGGGCGCGAGCCTCGGGCGATTTGCGCCATTAGCTCAGTTTGTTTAGTCGACAACGTAACGACTTTTCGTGGAAACGGTTTCAACGTATTACGTTTCAGTTTCAGCTTTTGTTTTGATGGAAAATATAATTGTAAATAATCTGTGGTCTAAATAAATGTGGCAGTTAGATAGCAATCAACAAAGACCAAAGTTCTAATGTCGTAAATTGAACAATGCTGGGTACCTACTAATATTAGCTTATCTTCTAAGCTTATCGTCTTAATTTATTAATTGGGTAAGTAACTCAATGATTAACCATTACTAATTACTGTCAAAACTATTGGTACAGATTTGTTAACGAAAGATTTTAACTTTGTCTTGTAACCAGTTTGGCAGCTATTTGTTAATAATGTTGCAGTGTAAGTACTTAAAAATATTGTTTTACTAAACTCACCTCCGTTAATTGGCTCATAATGTCCTATTTCACATGTACTTTACATTGAAATTGTGTACAAATAACAAAAATAAATAATATCAGAGTACAACGTAAAACTAAACATAAAAAAACCGAAGAAAATTTTCAACACTCCTGGGGGGTTCAAAATCACGAACAGAATGAATTGTATCAGTATGTGCGACGACTTCTATTTCTGTATGGATCCAATTACCCACTCATACTAATCGATATTAGTAAGATTTAGTAAGCGAAAGTTGTTGTATGGTAGGTTGCGTAGCAAAGCCAGCGTAGGGTTCCGTAGCACAGCTCACGTAGCGTTGCGTAGCACTGCTCGTGTAGCGTAACGTACCACAGCTCGCGTAGCGTAACGTAGCACAGCTCGCGTAGCGTTGCGTAGGACAGCTTGCGTAGCAATATGTAACATTGTATGTAGTTTTGACTGGCCTGTTGGTCTAGTATTTAGTGACTCTGGCTGCTATGCCGGAGGTCGTGGGTTCGATTCCCACCCAGAACAATATTAGTGTGATGAGCACGATCATTTGTTCTGTGTCTGGGTGTAATTTATCTATAATATGTATGTATTTAGAAATATAAAAGTATGTTTATCAGCTGTTTAGTACCCATAACACAAGCTCTCAAGCTTAACTTGGGACTAAATAGCGTTGTGTGAAAAGTTGTGGAATATTTATTTTTTATTGTCTTCCATGTCTCAGTAACGCCATCTAGAATTATATATGAATATTGGAGCGGCAGCGGAGCGTACTACAAAAGACTCAAAGACTTGTGTCCACCAGGACTCAAGTTTCGGATGAATATTTTATTCGTGATATCCCGTTATATTAAGTATTGAATGTATGTGTTGTTGTTTTGTTGTGTGTTGTTGTGTTGTGTGTGTTGTGTTGTTTTCGTGGCATAGCCTGTGTAGCTTCGCGTAGGTACAGTTCCAGCTTGTAGATACATCAGCTAACTTTTATCAACAGAGAAATTAAGATTACAAATATTGTAAATAGCCTTGTGTAGCGTCGTCACACAAATAAATATGTATTTATTTCGACCAAAGCACAGGAATAAACCTGACTTAAATAAATAAATAAATAAATATTCCATAACTTTTTCACACTATGCCATCTAGTCCCAAGCTAAGCTAAGAGCTTGTGTTATGGGTACTAAACAGGTGATAAACATACTTATATATTTCTAAATACATACATATTATAGATAAATTACACCCAGACACAGAACAAATGAGCGTGCTCATCGCACAAACATTTGTCCTGGGTGGAAATCGAACCCACGACCTCCGGCATAGCAGTCAGGGTCACTCACTACTAGACCAACAGGCCAGTCAAAACTTGATGTTACATCTTGGTCATGATTGCTATACCGGAGGTCACTGGTTCGATCTCAATCAAGACAATTTTATGTGTGAGAAATGCTTATAAGAATAACATTGGGCCTGGAAATATGGAAGCAATCAAAAAGCCATCTATGGCGTTATCTATGGCTTCACAGTGTAGAAATTTTCTATACTGACAACCCTAACATAACCCTCTCCCTATTTACCGCTCGGTTAATTGATGCAGTTTGTCCGCAATGATAAGCTGACGATACACCCTATGCATTTGCTATTCATTACTATCAGAAATCGAATAGGTGGAGCTAGAAAATAATAACGATCTAATCATTCCTATTTCTCATTTGATGCTTAAGTATTTAAAGTGTATTATAAATGTGATAATAATAATAATCTATATATATAAAAATGTTATGTTGGTTTGTGTACGCTGCTGACATATAATCCGCATCAAGGATTGTTTTTATTTAATTTCTTTTTTTTTCTTTTTTTTTAAACCATTCAATCACAATGTGCCACAGCGAAGCATGGCAGGGTACAGCTAGTTACTTTATAATTTAAATAACAATTACACGTTTATACACACACTCACATTTTCACACCTTCTAATGTTTTTTATTTTGTATAATTATTAAGCTGTGTAAGAGCGGAGTCTCCTATTACAGGCATTTTTTGCTAACTTAGGAAGCTCCAATCACTAACGAGTTTTGTATTATTATATTCACGAAATAAACAATGTTAAAATTTAATTTATGACACCATTATTAATTTGTGACAATTATTATGTCGGCCCAGAGGTTAAGGCGCCTACCTCTCATGCACGAGGTTGTGGTTCGAATCCGGGCAAGTACCAATGTGACTTTTTCAATTTATATGTACTTTCTAAGTTTATCTTAGACATCATTGACATCGGTGAAGGAAAAACATCGTGAGGAAACCTGGACTTATAGTTAATATAAGTTTGAAATCGCCAATCCACCTTCAGCAAGCGTGGGGATCAATGCTCAAGCCTTCTTTGTGTGAGAAGAGGCCTTTGCCCTGCAGTGGGACAGTAACAGGCTGGTTTTATTATTAATTGTTTCCTCGATAACCTTACTTAAACCAGTATTGTATACAATTCTCTCTATGCGAAAAAGCCTCTTCTCATAAATAGAAGGCACGAACTTTGACCATCACGCTTGCTCAAGGCGGATTGGCCAATTCTAACTTATGCTCGGTGGAAAAAAAACAATGCGCCCTGAAAGGAAACAATTTGAAATCTTTAAGAAAAACTATTTTACTTACATGAAATATTGCTTTATTTCTAAAAAGTAACTGTGTCGAGAAAGATTGATCTGCAGTGAGACAGTAATAGGTGTGTATTAATATATTTATTTATATTTATTAGGGTGTAGAATTCAAATAATGTATGCAGTCCAGTCCGGACTGCATACATTATTTGTCATGAACAAGTCATGAGCTCAATAAGTTTATTGCTTCACCAATGAAAATCTAGTACCGTAAGCAAAGCTTATTAAACATTTACTATACTATAATAACAACAATAATTCAAAAGCATGTACAGTTATAATTTAGTAAGCAGTTTTCAAAGTACAGACCTACTTTGAAACCTGCTTTGTTTTTTTTTTAATCTGTACTTTTTTTTAATTTTATGAATGTGATGTAATTATTGTTATTCTTGTATATACAGGGTGTCTCATTCAAGTCGGTCAGTATGGGAAAGTCTGAAACTATAAGACATACGAAGATCTGTTCTGAGGAACCATGTCATCGATTTTAATAACAATAAAAACTGCATTCATTCATTTTAAAAAACATCGTACTATTGTAGCAATATTGTAAGCGTGGTCACTTCGAGCACCTACTAAAATAAATTAAAGTATGTGGAAACAATGCATTTTATTCATTTTAGGCATCATGTTTCATACAGACATTTACTGCTTAATACCTACACAATCGATATCTAAATAGAAATAGTGTAGTTTTTTTTTTCAAAATAACCGGTTTCGATTCCTGAACGGAGTACAGATGTTTTTTGAAATGTATGAATGCAGTTTTTCTTGTTATTAAAATCGATGACATGGTTCCTCAGAACAGATCTTCGTATGTCTTATAGTTTCAGACTTTCCCATACTGACCGATTTGAATGAGACACCCTGTATATGCTTTTTTTATCTAGTGGCACTCATTATCATATTCTCAACTGATAATATGCGGATAATTAATTTGTTTATTTATTTATTTTAAAATAACCTTAAACTATCATTACAGGGTTTACCCTAATGCGACAGCTAAGAACTTAAACTAATCAAAATTATAATACATTAAAACCTAAGTGCATTACTTACAACAATACATAATTACAATAAAGCTTAAATTAAATATCCTTCTGCTTATAACATAATACAAATAGTAACACCTTTGCGAATTCACTGAAACAACATGTAAACACATAATGTAGTGAGCTGCAAAATTGTTTATGTTCTGAATAAATTATCTTTACTCTATTTAAACACTTATTGAAGCTGTTTATTGTCCCTGAATTAACAAAATAAAACAAAATGAAACTACATAATAACCATCGATAATCATTTATTGATTAGCTCAAAGCTAATCGATGCAAGATTATTTAATATTTTATTTATTTATTTAGTACATGGAGGACTTACAGCTAACAATAACACAACAAATAAGAAAGTTATAGTCACCAGAAAGCCAATTACAAGTCCTCGCGTGTAGGTTTACAATCATAAATCAAATCAAATAAGGCGCGATCACAGACAGCAGCACTCGACTCAAACTGGTAAAAGAAAGAAAAAAAAAGACAAAAGCAATAAGAAAACTGCTTAAAATAACCGCTGTCACTTAAAAAATTGGAGGCTTAAGCACCTTCTTGCAGAGTTCACACTAGTTAGTTCCGTGGTTACAAAATTATATTACTCCCAGTATTCTCATGTCCGCTATATAAAGACTCTAAATAATAAGTACGGTTGACGCAGTGGTTGAGCGATTGGCTCTGCTGCGCTTTGTGTCGCGGGTTCGATTCCTGCAATGAACAAATATTTTTATGGCCTACCTACATGTATTTGTATTGGTCTTAATGTTTGTGTAACGGCATCACGGCGGCGTGCCGATCACTGTAAATTACTAGTCAACCAGAGAGTCTAGAGTTACGCTCCATTTTGTATTTACATGGCTAATCGCAGCCAAAGATCTAACATTTAGAGCCACCAATGACATGCACGATCTGCGCCTTTCGACACGCTACTCCAATCAAACGAGATGCGGTTACAGGGTGTGGTTCTTTTGAAATTTCTCTTGTTAAGGGTTTTAAAATTGGTGTTACTGAATTAAATACATTTATGTCCAATGATATTAAAAGTAAAAAGGTGTAGATAGGTTATATAAACGCTCAGCAAGCGACACGTTAAAATGTGGCTAACAAGCCACACTTGACCTAGAGTCGCGTCGCGCCGTCAACGGACGCGTGCGTGCGTTAGTGTGCCGATTTTGAAGATCGAATGTTGTTTAGGTAACCTATCTACACCTTTTTACTTATAATATCATTGTTTGTGTCCTTATAAAGAACGAGCGGTGATAGTGTATTTTCCTAATAGCGAAAGAATTTTTCAAATCTATCCAGTACTTTTAATGTTCATTATTTACATACAAATCTTTCTTCCGTTCAATATTAATTATTATTTTATTATTATTAAAGAAGTAAAGATTAAATGATTAATAAACTAACTAACAACAAGTTCTTTAACATTACCACAGGTATATTATTTATACCACGTGGTTAAAATACAAGGTTATTTCCTAAATACTAACAACCTTTTAGGGATTGAAAGTCTTGACTTGGTTATTGATAAATAAATGATAAATGATATTTATTTCTGTAAATAGGTTTTCACAAACACTTTTATACGTCATTTTTTTTTAACTAGTAGATAACATCGGAGTTTCACTACCTGACTACTTACTCTGAGAAGGAAAACCGAAAGAAACTCAAACATTATCTTGGTCAAATTATGTAAGATCCATGCAGATTAGTGTCTAAGATGGTCTTTTGAGGAAAGAACCACACATAATGAGGGGACCAGATCAGTCAGTGCAAGCATTTGTCAGTAATCGTGAGCTCAACAATATACTTATTATTAATTATTACTTTAACTATGAGACCAACCATGAAATGCTCAAACATAAACTTAAGCCCTTTTCTTTAGTATTAAACTCAAAGCTTCTGTAACTTAATCTGTTTTAAAACAACACCCTCTGTAAATGTCGAAATCTTAACAAAAAAGTGTCAAATTCCAACTCGTAGCATTTTATCTGTGAATGATTGGTGGCGCGACGGGGCCCATTGTGTACACAATTGACCCACGCTGGCCCCCCACTATTACAGCATCTTTAAAACACTTTTTTGAATATTCTCTGCTTCGATACTTAACACACGTTTACTTCTGACTTGAAGCTTGTTAATAATGACAGCTATTTGTTGATGGATTCAATTTACTTGATTTAGGCCCGATTTATCAAAAGTCAGATAACTTTTAGGTGAGGAACAATAGTGGCGATTTGACAGTTTACTAGCTATATACCTATAAGCTATTACAGTATAAAAGAGTTTTTCGACGACAGAACTAAACTGTAAAACAGTGTGAAATATAAAAAAATATGTATAATATGTAAATGATATAAATATAATGATATAATAATAATATAGGTATATATAAATGTAATAATATAATATATAAATAGACATAATATTATATAATAAAAGATTGATTAAATAGTGTGTAAGTAATTCAATATTAAAATTGTGTTGCTGCGCCCTAACAGGGTATCATGTAGGTATGTACTTTTACCTTTTAAAACACCCTATGTATCTACTCATGATTGCAATAAATATTTGAAGTTTGAAGTTTGAAGTTTTCGTGTGGTAAATATGTGAAACCACTTATTGTATTCAGCAGCTAGGAGTTAAATATCTGACTACCTATTAAAAGCTCAGCCCTAAGGTTTATTAACACAGGTGTAAATTTCAAACGTTGACAAACATTTAAACTCACCAACACAAACAACCACATCCGGAACAATTAACCTGTACCTAGGCCATACTCCGTGCAGGAATCGAACCCGAGACACGTAACGCAGAAATTTATGTTGATAAATACATGGTGATCACATATGTACAAATAAGTATTGCAACAATAGATAGACAACAAATATGGTGAAATAAATAATAAATAAATAAATATTCCACAACTTTTCACACAACGCCATTTAGTCCCAAGTTAAGCTTGAGAGCGTGTGTTATGGGTACTAAACAGCTGATAAACATACTTATATATTTCTAAATACGTACATATTATAGATAAATTACACCCAGACACAGAACAAATGATCGTGCTCATCACACAAACATTTGTCCTGGGTGGGAATCGAACCCACGACCTCCGGCATAGCAGTCAGGGTCACTAACTACTAGACCAACAGGCCAGTATCTACGTATTGCAACACCCAATACTACCCATTCATAGATACACCTGCCCACTTCGCAGTTCCACCTGTATTCCCAGTCACCCACCTAATAAAACACGGTGTCATCAGTTGGAAAACATTCAAACACTCAACTGCACCAACAAACAACACTCGTAACTATTTGATTTGCACGCAGCTGGAGGGCATTGTGTCTAGACACTGTGGCAGATCATGCTGCGAACTGTTAACTGCGCTGCGGGAGCATACTGTCCTACTAATGGACGGGTTAAAATCACTAATTGTATTTATTATTACACGTTTTGTTAACGAAAAAGGTGTTTGGTGCGATTGTAATCTTTTTATCGAGTGGATAAAATCGTAATGAAGTCTGGTTTAGGAATATTGAGGAAAAAACAGATTGATCATTTAGTTCGTAGATAAACTACAAGGAATGGACGAAGTAGTTTTTGATTCTATTTATTTTTGAGATAGTAACATATCATATCTTTACATTTTATTCTTCTGTATGTGTGTATGTATACAATTGAATACCTATCTCTTACAGTTCGATGAATTTCAGCGTTTTTTTTTAAATTATATTATCTCTGTAAGAAAGTGCAGACATAAAAAAAATATCGACAAAAATTCGTGATGGTCAGAGACAAGCAGTCTCACAACGAGAGGATATTTTTACTACTCAATTAAAATCGTTAAAGACAACTCAAGGTACCATTACTCCCTGGTAGGTCCTGCGTGTCATTGCGGGCAATTTATTTTTCAATTTTAAATGAGTTGGCGTGTTGACACGTTTACTAATATAGTTATTTAAGATTCAATGTTTATAGCTTGGCAAAAAAGAGTAGAAAATAATGGAGGCGCCACTGTGCTCTTCGTATGGCAACCCGTGGCAACCGCATAGCGTACCAACCTAGTCTTGATACTTAGCTGTTTTTTAGACAAATTAATCTAATTATGTATTTTTTTTTTAATCAGTAAATAATTGAACAAGGACGTGTTCTCGACACGCAACTGATTACTTACCTAAAAATAACAAATTGGTAAATACTCCTGAGTTCACAACATTGTTTAGGAATTATAAAAAAAGAAAACATTACATTGTATATGTCGGGATAGGTTCAGACATCAGAAATCACACAACAGGATAGGTACGGTTTTAAATAAATTGTTTTATTAATTTAAACCTTATTAATTATTAATTTAAATTAAATGACTTAATAAAGAAGTCGACACTAAATCAGCAGTAATTTTATAGCAGGTGCACACACAATCAGTATTATAACAGATTATACAGTAAATCAAGATTTTACACAAGCCAAATAGTTAGCAAGAGTACCGACTAATGGCAGTGAGGGAGGCAGAGACTCGCACTAAGACAGCAGTCCGTGCACCGAGACGCATCCGTTAGAAATGACTGCCGATACAACAGAGCGGCCTGTTTTATACTCTTCAAGCGTAGTGGGAGGTAGGTGGGGACGATGACGTCCGGTGCACGTGCTGCTAGCGATTGATATCGCTGTCTCTTTCTTGCACTAAATGTCGGCTGCCGCCGTCACGGCCATTCTGACAATCGCACGTCCTCGTGCGCAAAGGTTTCTTAATCTAAAAAGACAATTTTCAAAATTAGATATGAGACATACTGCTGGACTGGGTCATCGTCTTTCAAATACATGGCGATACCCCTACAGCACATATTTGCTGGATTAGATAATCATTCTATGGATGATATCCCTGCAGCTCACAAAGCGCTGGTCTAGATAATCATCCCATGGATGATATCCCTGCAGCTCACAAAGTGCTGGTCTAGATAATCATCCCATGGATGATATCCCTGCAGCTCACAAAGTGCTGGTCTAGATAATCATCCCATGGATGATATCCCTACAGCTCACAAAGCGCTGGACTAGGTTATCAACCCACAAAAGCAGGTGAAACCCCTTCAGCTACAACTGGACTAGGTCACTACACTTGCAACCCCTACAGTATAAACTATTTTAGTCATCCAGGAAGGGACCTTGTCCCTGTACAGAATCGCAAGATACAGTCGCCTCAGAATCTATAGATAAAGTATCTTCAGAATTAATAGTTACTGTTTGTGAACTAATAGATAATGTTTCTTCGGATTCCGGGACTCGACTGGCATTTGAGTTTTGGGAACAATGATCTCTTAAATATGGCAAAGAGTTTTCCACTAATTCGCCTGAAGCGGCATTATATAAATCATCATTTATATTACTAGGTACATTATCTGCCGCCACGGACCGTTCATCGTCATCAGACTCATAATTTTCAGAAATTTCAAGAAAACCTTGTTGACCTCTAGGTACTTCTCTCAAATTTTCATGTGAGTACTTATAAATCCTATTAGAGCCATTAATATTTTTTAGTTCATAACGATCGTTATCTAAAACTGTAATAATTTTAAAGGGTCCCTTAAATTTTTTATCTAATTTGCTTTGGTGTCTTTCCTCACATTTAAGAAAGACAAAATCACCCACTTTGAATGGTTTTATTTGTGCCCTCCCTCGATTAAACCGAACAGTATCAGCACTAGCCAATCGTTTTATGTTGTCTGATGCAGATAAACGAGCCGATTCAACATCAAGCCTGGTTGATTCAGATGAACCAGGAGATATTCTAGCTAGGTTCAAGGAATTTCCCTGAATACCGAACATTAATTCTGTAGGTGTAAAACCTGTGACACGGGAGCGAGTGCTATTAAGAGCTAGCTGAATTTCTCCCAGTTGATCCTGCCAGGTATTATCAGAGTTACATTCTATTATAGTAAGGATATTTTTCAAAGTTCGCATGACCCTTTCCACCTGCCCATTGGCACGACTGGATCCTGTAGCTATCAAATGAAGTTCAATATTGTTTTCTTTACAAAAATCTTTGAATTCACTACAATCATAGCAACGGCCTCGATCAGCTATAATACGTTTTGGAGCACCAAAAAGATTAACGGCATTTTTTATGGCTTTTACTGCATGAGAGGAAGTTAAATTTGGGCAATATTCGAGAAGAACAAATTTTGTAAAAGCGTCTATCAACACAGAGCAATATTCTTTCCGATGACTTTTACCACTCAATTTTCCAGTAAGATCCATGTGAATAGTGTGCCATGGTATTGGTTCTTTAGGAATTGGATGAAGCTGCATTTGTTGAGCACCGGAAGGACCCTTGGAAGATTTGCAAACAAAGCAGTTATTAATAAATTTTTTGACAAATTTAGACATGTCAGGGAACCAGTAAAATTCGTATAACTTATCTAATGTTTTATCAAAGCCTAAATGTTTAATTTCGTTATGTACATGACTAATGAGAGACCAAACGAGAGAGCGAGGTATGATAGGGAGCCAACTAGTTACTGCCCTGCGCACGATTTTTCTATATAAGATGCCTTGTCTTAAATCATACGTATGGGCTATATCTTCAGGTAATTGATTGTTACAAAATTTTGATATTAAATCGGAAATTTCGGAGTCTCTCTCTTGTTCAACAATTAACCAACCTTTATCTAATTCAAGAAAATTTATTTTTCTGGGTTCAGAATTATCATTAGACAAATTTCGGGATAAAAAGTCAGCATGGGCCATTTTCTGACCTTCTTTATACACTATCTCAAAATCGTATGCCTGAAGTATAGCCCACCATCGATGTACTCTAGGAGTCAAATCTCGTTTTGAATGAGAGGCTTTCAGGGAATTACAATCAGAGAAAACAGTAAAATTTCGGCCATATAAATAATGTCTGAATTGTTCTACTGCCTTTACAACGGCTAAAGTCTCCAGCTCATATGAGTGATATCGGCTCTCCGCATCCGTTGTTTTACGACTAAAATATGCAACTACATGAGGTCTATTATTTTGCTTTTGAATCAGTACTGCACCGTACCCATCAGAGCTGGCATCAGTATGGAGTTCGACTGGCAAGGAAGGGTCGAATATTTTTAAAACAGGTTAAGAGGTCAATATATTAATTATTTCTTTATGTATTCGATCATGGTTAGCCATCCATTGAATTTTACCTTTTCCTTTGGTTAATGGATATAACGGTCTTATTAGCTGAGAGAAATTTGGAATAAATTGTCGAAAATAGGTAGCTAGGCCTATAAGTTGTCTGACTTGTGTTACGGAACTTGGAGAAGGAACATTAGTTAAAGCTATAATTTTCTTTGGATTTGGTCTAATTTCGCCAGCCGAAATAACATAACCGAGATATTCAGTTTGGGTTTTCATGAAAGAACATTTTTTAATATTAAAAGAAAAACCTGCTTCAGAAAGTGTTTTTAGTAGTTTATCTAAACGACACAAACCCTCATCGATTGTTTTTGATGCAGAGAGTACATCATCCATGTAAACCTGAATCCTATCATCAGCTAACGGCTTAAGCGCATTATTAATTGCTCTCTGAAAAACGGGAGGCGCATTACGAAGACCGAAAGGCATAGTGAGATATTCGTACTGTCCTTTGGGAGTGACAAAAGCCGTTTTTTCTATCGATTCTTTATGTACAGGTAACTGATGGAATCCTGAAGCCATATCTATAGTGGAAAAATAATGAGCGCCATGTAACTTATCTATCTGTTCGTTGATCAAAGGCAAAGGTTAGTTGTCTGGTTTGGTATTACTATTTAGTTCTCTGAAATCGACACACATGCGCTTGGTACCGTCTTTTTTTTCTACTAGTATTATAGGGCTTGCGAAGGGAGACCTACTTTCTCTAATAATATTAGCCATTAATAATTCACTGATTTTTTCATCAACGATCTTAGATTCTTCGAATGACAATCTATAGGGCCGTCTCTGTACCGTTTTATGAGGGTCGATCAAGTCTATTTTTAATTCGCCCGTTTTTATACGTGTCGTAGGTAATGTTTCAATAAAATTGCCCGAATATTTAGTTAAGATATTGTATAGTTTTTCTAAGTCGGTTCCAGTTAGGTCAGTATTAATAGATTCGATAATAAGGGTGTTATTTATTTTAGAACATATATTAGTCTCTTTAAGGCGGGTAAATTGCAATTTATCTTCGCAAATTTCAACAGAAATGTTATTTCGGAGTATGTCTCGGCCTAATAAGACAGTGTCTCTTAAATAGTCGTCTGGAAGGACATGAAAAGTAACTTCAATCGAAATACTCCCAATCTTAACTGTACTAGTGATTTGCTCAGTGCTACTGATGCTGCTCTTACCTATACCAGTCATATTGATTAGGTCATGCGATCTTTGCCCATTTATTAAATGGGAACAGCTTTCTTTTATTAAGCTACACTCGGAACCAGAGTCAAAAATAAACTGTAAGCTCATACCACTGCAGTCCATAACACCACGAACGTTCTTGGAGCACACGTTGACTTCCTTGCTCCCTGCCGTCGGCTGCTCCTTTTTTGTGCCATTGGTCCTCGTAGGGCACGTGGAGACCACGTGGCCCGGTTCACCGCAGACGTAACACGTGACTTGCTTCTGATTTAGGCGTTTGTCTGGATCACTCGTGCTTGGGTTAAGGTTTTTCTTTTTGTCACGGCACTCTGAAGCTCGATGTCCTATTTTACCACAAATATTGCAGTTTCCCCGGAAACTCGGAGTATTCCGAGGACGTTTTGGATCAAATTCATAATGATCAGATGATTCGTTTTTACGTTTTAAAGAAATGCCACGCAATACACGAAAAAGTTGTGTTTTATCGGTTATAACAGTGGAATTTAATTCACGACGAATTATAGCATCACATCGTGATAAGACAGAGATTGCAAAGCCAGTTATCACTTTGTCGGATAAATTTGCATCGGGAATTTGTTAGATAAATTGCCATAGACGTACACATGCTTGAACTGGAGTTTCTTCAGATTTTATTTGAAATTTCAAAATTTGGTCAAAATGATCTTGTATAAGCATGGGCGGCGCAAATTGGGCTTTTAAAAGTTCCTTTACTTTGGTCCATTCGAATTGATCAGGACGAATTTTCGTTAAAAATGTTGCAGCCCGTCCTTTGAGGCAATATGTTAGTGCCATTATTAAGTCTACCCCTTCTATTTTTTTATTCTCAATTATAATCTCTGAAAGCTGACACCAACCCTCTATATCTGAATTGGGGTCGTCTGGGTTGAATGAGACTAATGGACTTGGTGTACTGGAGGTAGATGACAATTTTTCAGCGATTTTTGAAAATATGGCTTCCATACCGCTATTAAACAAAAGCATTTGGTCTTGCATGGTATTGGAAGCTGAATCTCCCGAAGTGGGGTGGTCTTCGAATCCCACTTCTGATGTCGGGATAGGTTCAGACATCAGAAATCACACAACAGGATAGGTACGGTTTTAAATAAATTGTTTTATTAATTTAAACCTTATTAATTATTAATTTAAATTAAATGACTTAATAAAGAAGTCGACACTAAATCAGCAGTAATTTTATAGCAGGTGCACACACAATCAGTATTATAACAGATTATACAGTAAATCAAGATTTTACACAAGCCAAATAGTTAGCAAGAGTACCGACTAATGGCAGTGAGGGAGGCAGAGACTCGCACTAAGACAGCAGTCCGTGCACCGAGACGCATCCGTTAGAAATGACTGCCGATACCGACTGAAGCAATCGCTACGCCCCCGTCAGGGGGCGTGGCAAGCGAACTCAGGGCATAAGCCCCCCATCGCGGAGGCGATACCTCGACCCGCTAAGACGGGTCTGTCGCTGGCTTGCCTCAAGTGGGCGACGGCGTAATGGCGCGTTGTAAACAACGCGCCTGTGAGAAGTTGCATGTATTTATCCGCAGGTGCGCCGTGGCGCTGTCATCGCACGACGCTGTCTAGCAGCGCCGCGGTGACGTGCCATATCTTCACGACACCTCGGCGGTCGGTACCCGCCAGGTGAGACCCCCGGTTACCCGGGGGAGGCCCAGCGAGCACGACCAGCGACAGAGGTGTCGACTTGGGGGCGCTCCTGCGGAAATAGAGTGAGTGGCGTCCGTCCGTCCCGTGTGTGTGGGCGGTATTGTGTTGTGTAACACCGCCCGTGTTTTGCATCGAAACAGCGAGCTCGCACCAGCTGTCCAACGCGTGAGTTTACATGTATGTAAAGGTAGCGAATGTATGTATGGTTATGTGACACGCCTATATTGGCTTAGCACGCGTCACATTACCGGGTGCAAGTAGGTGTGGAGTCTTAGTGTACGAGTAAGCCGTGTGTTGACTGATACGACTTACTCGAGCGTCAATCCGGTGGGAGTGGGACGCCGCACCCGCGTCCAAGTCGCAGGGCAGGCGTCCCACGTCAGGCGTCACGTCTGGGTCTTCTCATTATTTGAGGAGGAGGCGGAGTGGGGCGACCTTATTCCTAAGGCCGCGGTTGTTCTAGCGGGTCGCCCTCGGCGGTCTAGCCACTATACAGGGCTAGCAGAGCGGTCGGACCGTCGAGGATGATCAGCTCCGGGTCCTGTCCCTGCCGACTGCCGATACAACAGAGCGGCCTGTTTTATACTCTTCAAGCGTAGTGGGAGGTAGGTGGGGACGATGACGTCCGGTGCACGTGCTGCTAGCGATTGATATCGCTGTCTCTTTCTTGCACTAAATGTCGGCTGCCGCCGTCATATAACATAATTTCTATATTTTAGTCTAGTAAATCTTCCTCTCAATATTTTACCCCGAACACGTAGGCCGTAAACTCATCTGAGTCATGTTCGAACCCGAACATAACTAGAACATACATGAGGAAATAGAGCTAATCGCTCTATTTCCTCGTTCATAGTTATTTTTTTTTCCAGTAATCCTTTTCTATTTTTATTACATATTAGCACGAGTTCTTCCAGTCCTCCTTAATAGGTAATAGCTTGGAATGCACGTTGAGCTGCTTCCTGTAAAGACGAAATATTTCATTTATCCCTAACAATATTAAAAGTAAAACATTTTTATCACATACTGTTAATGAGCCGGATGTAGAAAATACCCTTTTGTTTATCTACTTCCAGCACGATTTTGCTTAGAACTATAACACATTTCCCTGAATTAAATAATAGATTTAGACTATGGCTTGACCATTTCTAATGCAAACGCTAGAACAAATAATTCTCTCCCTTGATATCGCACTTAAAGTATAATTTACGTAGAAATTAAATTTTCATTCAGTTAAAAGTCAAGTCACCAAAGTATCAATTTATCTCAGCGCGCTATACCAGAGTAATGCAGACAAATGTAAACATAACCTATGTGCTCGACATTTATTGTTTCAAATTTCTAGTTATTCCTTATGCAAGCAAATTAATACAGCTTTGTATTCATCAATTAACACTTGATTCAACTAAAATCAACAAAATAAACTCTTACTTATCTGTCTTATCAGCGGTTCTTTGGTAAATATTGTGAAATTCAGAAAGAATAGTTTGGGTCTCATGTCCCGCCAGACATCGCCTGTACACCTTATAAATAACCTCCCTGCCAGCACTCCGAATGGTTTTATTCATTATTCTTCACTTTTTACCTTTATTAATCTTCGTTTGGTGGTCGAAGATAAAATTTTACGAAATCGTGAACTTTGTTTATTATGAGATGTCATTATTGTGGAAATGTTGCCAACAGACAAAAATTTAGTTCCGTTTCTACTCTTTTTTGCCAAGCTGTACTTACTATGCGTGGTTAAAAATCTCTTAGACACCCCTATTTTTTAATTAGTACAAAACAAAATTGGGCTGTATCCGTACTTACAAAAACACACCATTATTTACATTTACACACTTTCACATTCACTTACAAAAGTAAAAACGTCGAAATCAACTTTGAAATATGCCACTATTTAGTGAAACTTAAATAACGAAAACAGCTGTTGGAGGAGGGTATGCTTGAGCGAGATCACGCGATTAATGAATACTACTATATCATGAATAGCCTGTACAATATTTCCATAAATTGGGTGACTTTATGGGATATAAACAAACGCTAATAACTTTGCTGTTTATGAATATCATTCATTGATACTTTGGAAATATAATGAGAAGACCGTCTAGAATAAGCCCTTTAAGTCTCTGTACTAATTAAAAATAAGTGGTGTAGGTAAATATATCAACGAAATGACGATTGAATGGCAATAGGCTCGCCCCCTTTTACATGGGACTTTAACATAACTGGCGAACAGTGGGTGTTCTTACAACAGCACGTGTCCGCATAAAAATGGGTATGGCGACGAAAGAATTGGCAAAGTGGCTTCTGTAGACCAAATCCGTATCTATGGTCATCATGAAACGCGTGCAGGTACACCTCTGCCTCCCTTTGGAGATTTCAGGCGTGATGATGTTATGAAAAGTTAAATTTAATATCAGTGTCACCATGACAATGGATTCACGGTCAACATAATTTTGGTCGTCAATTTAGCCTATGTTTTGATATTTATTTTGTGTTACTAAACTTAGAATGCTCTAAGCTGCATAAAAAGTTTTATAGTTATTTCAGAGACCAATATATGCAATGAATAAGGATGACTGAGCCTAAATTCAATAATTCTTTGCATATATATTACGTACCTATATAGTGTCTGGACTTTAAAGTAGACCAAGAAAACTAAGTAGGTAAATTGTATGTAACAAGGAAGGCACGCAGCGCAGTAGTTTAGGTAAAAAATCGTGTGTTTTGTATCTTTCAAAATCAATGCATTTCAGTAAGGTAGTTAGGTTAGGTAGTTAGGTTAGCTATAGGATAGGTATGGTAAGTTAGGTTAGGTTATAGGTATATATGTTTCATTCTAATTCTATCTAACACAAAATGTTTAAATAAGAGCACATTAGAGACTCGCTAAATAAAAAGTAGCAGTAGTTTTTATTGTTTTGGATCTTTTTGTTCCCGTACTATTAAAAGTAGGTATGTATAAATATCTACTAATGTTTCATTACAAACACGAGAATTTGAATTCTCGTGTTTGTAATGAGACTCCTCCGAAACAGCTCGACCGATTGTAATAGAATTTTGTGTGAAAGGGCAGTAAGTCTGGGCATAGAATGTAAACAAAATAAAACTAATAAATTGGTCCTCAGGTTTAACAAAGTTAGCAGGCAGCTAGTACCTACCTACCGAAGTAAAATGGTTATTATTATAATAAGACGAATAAATAATTATTTTTTAAATAAATTTACTACTTATGTTACTGAGGCAGAAAAAAAATTATAAGCATCAATCAGTACCATCTCCAATTTTCGCACAAGGCGAATTCTGAATTTAAAAATGTTCGTCATTAGTACCATAAACAAGTGACGCCGTAAAACAGCTGTCCGTTTCACTGGAGATATTAATTAAAAAGTTTTTTAAGCGAAAAAAATGGACGACGAGCCACGCCTCTGCTCCAATTAAAATTCTAGCCGGATTCATTACGATACTTTATTTTTAAGTGTTCGTTAACGAATTCTGTCAAAACAAACGTAAATTAATTTGAATATTTTATCAGGAATATCTTTGATGTTGGCTGGCGTCAAGTATTTTAGAAAAGAATGTGGAAAGCGAAAGTATTATCTGGCAATTTTATTGTAGTTTTACAATGACATCTCAATGCGGACATTGAATTACGCAAAAAAGCGTCAAGTGGTTTATTTGACGGATAATCCAAATGTTAGAGTAAGCAATAAAATTGCAAATTAATGTAGTTAAAATCAAATTAGGTAGTGAAATATATTATAATTTGGAAGATGTCATGATTTGCTTTAATTTTATCGTAACCACATCACCAAGAGCTTATTCTCATATATTTTTTTTAAATGCGTCTATTTGCGTTCATTAATAATTTTATTGAAAAAAAAAACATCATAGATTTAAATTGTCTACAGTACCTACTAATAGAAAAATTGGAATGCTAGTTTCAAAGTGTGGGATGTTGAACAGAACTTTTAAAACTCAATAATTTTGTCGTGGATTACATTTTATTTTGACGCTTTTGATCCTTGTTTTTGTATTTCAAGTTTTAGACGATAAATCAATCCTACAACAGATTCAACTCAATGATCTAAGAAAATATAGGACGTGAAGACAGAATGTTTTGATGTAAATTATGTGAATTAACATGATCGACTTTGAAAATATATGAAAAGAAAACGTGTGAAAGCTATTTTAACGAACTTTAAGAAATCTTACAACACTGCACAATGATTTATTTCGTCCCAAAATGTAATTTTACCTTGACACGAAACAGGTATGTTTTTTCACTCACGTAGTTTAATCCGTGTGAGTAACTATTTAATACCCTACTTAAGAGGTCCTTAATAGAAAAAAAAAACAAAATTAACAAAATTTGCGCAGTAAGTACTCATCACAAAGGTTACCTCTAACGCATTTTCATAAGGAGCTAATTACTTCTATTTCGGGTTTATTTCAATAAACCGTTTAAGCATTTCATAATATTATTAGGTTCTTTAATTCACTAAACCCCAAGCGGACGCCCGAACCTGCGCGCGTCTGCGTCTGCGCTGTCATTGTCTTTCTATTGTGTCTTTAATTGACACGATTGAAAGGTTAATTTGAGAAAGAACTCATCTTCCATTGCAAGTTGCAATCATACTTACTATTCCTTCACAAATCAGGCAATCGGGGTGTGCAACTTTTTGCTTATATACAGGAATCTAATTTATGCAGCATTGTTTCTGTATCCAAATAAGGTTCCTTTGATAAACAGTTGAAGTGGCTGCATCATCAAAATACATTCTAATTTCACTACCATAACAAAAGTAAAAATATCTCTCAATTTTATAAGGCAATCATCAAAAAATAATCTAATAGCTGCAATAACTGGCGAGGAATATGACAATATAAATGTAGCGAAATAAAAAGTAATAAATTTAAGTAAATGAGGTGCAGTAGCATTGCCACCGGTCGTCATGTCACGCGTAACGCACGCCAAGAATTTTAATAACCAATTTGTATTTAACAAATCTGTTTCGAGACAACACGCCGTTTTGGGGTTCCGTAAGTAGAATTTCCTTATGGTCTTGAAAATCTAAGTACCATGCGTTTCCAATGAGAATAGGATCGACTGTCAATTCGAATAAATTGGGTAAGATCAGCACATCGAGCTACCCCAAACTGTCTAATTTTCCCAATTGAATATGAACCTTATTCTATTCGTTATAAAGTTGAAAAACTAGCAAAAGTTATTTGATACATTGGGGTAACTAATTTATCTCTCTTACATAAGTATATCTAAATATCACCACAGATTACCTATTTATTTACAATACCAAAGCCTGGGCATGGCTTTGGTATTATGGCCTCTTTAATTCCTACTAAAACAGATGGAAGTAGCTTACTGGCTCCTATTCTTTCCACATACTTACATCATTACATGATACCCACCTACTACAGACATAATTATGGTGTTTAACTTCTAAAAAGTGGCTCGCGAAATTACTAACTATAAATTTACCGAAAATCTGAGGATATAATATTATTATATTACAGTTGTAAATTGTAATACTACCCAATAGCTGACTGCCCTGTGCCCACAAAAAGAAAGGGATCTTTTGGCATTCAATTTACGGAACCACACATAGAAATAAAATTCACACATTCACAAAATTTACTCAGAGTCGGGAACTAAATTACAAACGGCGTCTTCCTCAGCTAATTGAATGTTCCTTGGATAAATCAGAATTAATATGCGCGTTCCGAAACTGGATTGGATTGTTATTGCTCTGTTAGCTCGGCTTTGATGCGTTTGAGTAATGGAACGCACGCGCGCTCGTACGTCGCGACCATAGATAGCGATTGCCGCCGCGCTTTTCTTTCTTCTTTTTTTTATCGCGCAGTTAAAAATTGTCTTTCTTTTTTTATCGTTAGTTTAATTAATGTGCTGGCGTTTGCGTATTTAATTATTGTTATGTAAGTAGTCTTTACCTACCACTTTATATTTTTTTAAATATAGCAACCCATTAGTTTTCATACTCCATACAAACGTTCATGATTTTCCTTTCCTTTACAATAACAATACTTACTTCTTACTAATACTTACTTTATTTTCTTCTGTTTTATTTGTTTACTAGCTGCCCCGGCAAACTTCGTTGTGCCTTAGAGTCAATTTATTGCTCTTATTATTATTTCTTATATTAGATATACATACGTTGAATAAGACGACAACAAATAAATCAAAACCAATAATAACTACTACTACTTTTAAATTACAACATATATATATAACCTAACCTAACTGACCATACCTATCCTATAGCTAACCCAACTATCTAACCTAACTACCTTACTAAAATGCATTGATTTAAAAAATACTAAATTCATAATTTTAATCTGAACTATTGCCTCTATGTTACATACAATTTATGCCTATAGTTTTCCCGGTCTACTTTAATTAAAGTCCTAACAGTAAAATAAGTTCTATTTGCAAAGAATTATTAAAGTTCGTCTCTGTCAGCATTGCTAATTACGTAAATTGATTTCTGAAATATAAGACTTTTTTATGCTACTTATAACCTCTAAGTTTAGTAACAAAATAAATTTAAGAACGTAGGTGCGTATTATAAATTGACAACCTTACCTTCTTGGGTTTAGCTTAAGACTTGTCAATTTCAAATTGTCACCTGATAATGAACTGGGAAGTTTGACTCCTGTCATGTCATCCAAGATGGCGCTGCGTTTGAAAAATGTTTGAGACAACCGATATTCTTGATATTTATTTTTATGATGTCGAACGGGATAAAAAGTATCCTATGTCCTTCTCCTGGCTCTAAACTACCTCCCTGCCAATTTTCAGCTAAATCGGTTCAGCCGTTCTTGAGTTATAAGTGAAGTAACTAACACGACTTTCTTTTATATATATAGATTTATTTAATACTTCAAGCACACAAATGTACATGGCGGACTTAATGCCTTAAGCATTTTCCTTAATTAATGTCGTTTAAGTTTGTGCTGATGTGTACCACATAAGGTACTTACTTTATGACTGCGTATCTGACTCACAGATAGACCCTGATCGCTTCATTACGCCTGTCATTTATAATTTGGTGTTTGTAATTAATATAGAGATATTATTCCAGAATAGTTACCACACAGCTCCCCATAAGATCACGAAGGTAATTTGTCATATAGTCCCAACCAGCCTCGTCACAGGCCAAAATGATTTATCGCCTTCCAAAGTTTCGAACAGACAAAGACTTCTCCAAATAGGCCCCCCTCGAAACGCAAACACTCAATTTAAAGGCTAAAGTAAAATAAAAAAACTAAAGGAAAATAACCTCTAAATTGTATGTGCAAAAAGTTTATTTTTCCGCCAAAAAGTTTGACGTAAGCCAACTGTCAACGGGTACGGATGCGTTCGGATACATTCCTCGACTAATTGTATGCATCGCACCGCACAAAACACATTTGTCAATTGTCGCCCGCCTCCCTTATAACGGTACATAATTAGTTAGTCGTCTATTTCTGGAACGCTTTGACGGCTTATTAAGATTTCAAATTGAACACAAATTAGGTGTCATGCCTAACTGATTACTAACCTATGATTTGTTTTCTTGTTTCATCGGGACGTTGAAAAATTTCAGTGTCGACGCGTCGACAGTCTCATTTTCCGGACATCAAAAAGCCATGTTTTAAACGGGATTTGGTTTGGTGAACTGTTGGGTGTTGAACATACAAATAGTTACTTAACTATTTTACTCTTGTTTTAAACCTCTTTACCATGGACTAGCCAAAGTACAGTGCCCTAAGTGCGAGTTGTTTTTACGCTAACGCGATCGAAACGTTCACCGCGTTTGGCTCTCTGATTGGTTAAAAGCATAGAGCGGGCCAATCGGAGCGCCGAACGTCATGAACGTGTCGATCGCGTTAACGTAAAACAAACTCGCATTAGGCACTCTGGTTAGTAAGTGATATTATTATTTTAAATACTTTTACAAATCTGTCACTTCTCTTCTTTTTTACCTTGTTTTTTCTTCTCCAACACACATCATTTTATTAACTGCCCCGGCAAACTTCGTTCCACCTTTGTTTCAATTTATTAGTCTTGATAAGTTTTTACTAGTTTACATTCTATTATCATACCTACTGAATATAAACACAAAATTTCATAAGAATCGGTCAAGCCGTTTCGGAGGAGTTTTGTTACATAAACACTGTTACTCGACAATTTTATATCTATACTAATATTGTAAAGAGGTATTTGTTTGTTTGTAAGTTTGTAAATGTGTAAGTTTGTATGTGGGGGGTAATCTTCGGAACTAATGATCCAATTTTAAATAAACAATTATTGCATCGGTGGAAAGCTACACTATTCACGGATGACATAGGCTACTTTTTATCCCTGTTATCCCACGGGAACAGGAACTACGCGGGTGGAACCGCGTGACGTCTGCTAGTATTAGATATATGACATAGAGCAACTTTGATCCCATGTGTCAGTAACGCCACCTAGAATAATACATTTATGAATATTAGAGCGGCAGCGGAGCTTAAAAAAAAAACAAAATTTTCATCCAAAACTTGTATTGAATGTGTTTGGCTTCTACCAATTATGAATCAGTAATGTCTACCGATTTGAATCAACAGATGTTACCGATATTTTTTCCCCTGTAAGGTGCGCAATAACGTAGGTCCCTGTAACACATTATGGTATGCAATAAAGTATTGAGTATTGAGTATTGAGTATTGAGTATTGAGTATTGAGTATTGCAATATAATTTTATTTTTATTTTATTATTTATTAAAACTTTATGCACTAGTAAAATAAACTGTACAAAGGCGGACTTAATGCCTTAGGCATTTTCTACCAGTCTACCTTAAGGTGGTGCAGAGACAGAACATGGTAGGCGCAAGAAGGTAACTAAAACTTGAAAGAAAAATAAATGATTATTTATGATAAATACATATATACATACATATTATATAAAATCCAGAGATACCTAGGTCAAGAGAAAAGAAAAAAAAAACAAAAAAACTAATAAAAGACATACTAATGGAGAAACTAATCTGCTTACTCAACTTAGGGATAAGTTTGCCAACACCTTGTGAATGTATTCGCGTGCCTTTACTTTAAACGTGAACAAACTGGTTGCCATCCTGATGTTCAGAGGAAGCTCATTCCAAAGGAAAACCGCCTGGACGAAAAAAGAAGAGTGAATGAAACCAGAACGGTGAGAAGGACATCGTAGAAGACGATTATTTGTGGAACGAAGATTCTTATCGTGTGCAGAACACAAATATTGAAAATGAGAAGTCAGATATGATGGAGACGTGGGTTTGTGAAGTATAGAAAATAGGGTTGTCAAGGCCCTCAAGGCTACATAAAACTCCGAAGGTTGCAAATAAAAGTTTTATTAAATTTTTGCTGTGCCCTACATGGTCCATGATTGTACGTAAATTTAAGTTTTGAGCCGTTTGGGGTCGAAACGCTCGGGTGGGGTCCGAGTGCACGCAGCCTTTTCAAGGAGATTTCTCGCCGACTGGTCGACACTTCACGTGACCAGAGGACTGGCTTATTCTTTGGCCAAACAATTAGCATTGCCATCCAACGTGGCAATGCTGCCAGTCTTCTGGGCACGTTTCCAGATGACAGCGATGGGGAGGAGTACTTTGACGCCCGAGTGTTCCGATTTTGTTTTTCCTAAAAGGGGGGTTTTGTTTTTTTTTTTTCTTTACTATTTTATTTGTAGTTAGTTTAAGTGTACACATTTAATTTATTTTAATTAGTTTTATTGTATTTTAGATTTCAGTTACCTTCATAAATAAAAAACAACTTTAAGCATTATTTTAAGATCTCTTATACATTGTGGAATGCAAATAAATTATATGAATATGAATAAAACTAGCACTAAAACTGTATTTATTTGAGTTCAACATGATGCTTGCAATACTTGTAGTGTACTTATAAATATTTTTAGAGTCGTGTTGATATTTATGTACTCCCACGCAACCGAAAAGCAACGGGTATGTCGTCACTTATCAAAATGGCCAAATTGTCTTATCAATTCGTATTAAAGTACATACTTACAGCGAAGTGACGACAACTTTGAACTATTTGGATAATATTATTACGTTTTAAAAATATTTATTTATATTATTATCTACAACTATTGAGGTTTTGGTTAACTTAAAAAAGCCTTTCGTCTAAATTATTTATGTTCAATCAACGTGACTTATTGTGTTAGAATTTTCCAAAGAGATTTAAAAAACTATTACGAGTTTTAGAGGAGTAGGAATACCGTACCGACGACGGACTAACATCAAATGTTTGACACGTAGGAATAGTTTTTTCAAAAACTTTTTAATAATAATAATAATAATATGCTGTCTCTGTTCCAGGAGCTGGAACCAACCGTCAACGTGTCGGCCCAACGATTGTCGGATCAGGTGCGGGTCATCCAACGTAACCACAGGTTGGACGACGCCGCGCTTGATAGGCTGCGCTCAGAGGTGCTGAGCAACCGTATCGTCTCTGCTTCGCCACAGACCGCGGCACACTCACCGGCAACTAATGCAATTACGCCGCGGTCCAATTGTGTTAGTGATGAGGCGGATGATAGGGTTGTCACAGTAAGTAGCCAGTGCAGTGATAGATTGAGGAGCGCTCTGGAAAGTGCGCTTCGCGAATATAGGTCAACACCAACCGTACTTAGACCCCGGTTACCACGTTTGCCTATGCATAAAAAAAATAGGGCGCTAATGTGTGCCCTGGATTCGCTGGTTACGAGTTATTTCGAACACAGCGAAAATCTGGTCGATACACACTCGATTCTGTATTGTGCGGCTGTTGCGGCATGTCGTATAGCTAATGTTAAATTTCCAGACAGTGACGTAGCTATGCGACCAAAACCAGCCGTACCAGCCTGGCAGTGCAGGATCGGGCGTCGTATCGATGAGGCCAGGGTACTCATTGGCAAACTATACTGTTTTAGGGAGGGCAATACACGGCCACGAGTGATGCGCTTTGTGAGACGAGCGTTCTCTGGGACTGGAATCAGTCCTGGAGAATACATATCCCATGTCACAGAGCGCATCGACTTCCTAAAGCAGAAAGTTTATGCATGGGCAAACCGTATCCGGCGGTATAAGCGACGGGTTGACCGATATACGCAGAATCGCATGTTCCAGAGCGACGAAAGGAGGGTTTATAGGGCTTGGGAGCGACCAGACCAAGGTGTGGCTGATACGTGCCTACCGGATGATGACGCCATGTGTTCATTCTGGCGCAGCATCTGGTCGGTGCCTGTCAGTCACGCTGAGGGCGACTGGACTCGGGTGGTAGAGCAAGCGTGTGATTCTATACCTGAAATGGGGGCAATCGTTATCAGCCCCCAAGATGTAGCCTGTGCAGTCCGTCCGTTACCAAACTGGAAATCTCCGGGACCGGACGGACTGCACAACTTTTGGATCAAATGGATCCAGGGATCGCATGCTTGCTTGGCTTCCCAGTTTCAGTCAGCTTTAGAGTCAGGGTCGCTACCCCAGTTTCTTACAACAGGAATAACCCACCTGCTCCATAAAACAGGTAGTACTGCGGAACCCAAAAATTATAGACCGATCACTTGTTTACCGACGGTCTATAAAGTTCTTACATCCATTTTGAGAGCTAAAATAAACGATCACATTGACAGCAATTCTATCATGTCCACCTCTCAAAATGGATGTAGGAACGGGTCCCGCGGTACTAAGGAGCTACTCCTCATTGACATGGCCATAAGCCAGCAGGTTTGCCGATCCCGCAAGGATCTGTCGACATGTTGGATAGATTACAAGAAGGCCTATGACTCGGTGCCGCATACATGGCTCATTAGGGTGCTGGAGTTGTACAAAATAGATGCAACTCTTCGCACCTTCTTGATATCGTGTATGCGGCAGTGGAGTACGGTCTTACGCTATCCAGGATGTCGACAGATCCGGGGAAACAGTGAACCTATCAGGATTGAGCGGGGTATATTCCAGGGTGACAGTTTGAGTCCGCTTTGGTTCTGCCTAGCCTTGAATCCGCTTAGCACGCTGCTGGAGGATTCAGGTCTAGGCTATCGGTTAAGGAGAGGTGGTCAGGTCATATCTCACCTCCTATACATGGATGATCTGAAACTATTTGCCCCCAACAATTTGCGACTGATGGAGCTACTGAAGGTCACTGAAACTTTCAGTAGTGCCATCAGGATGGAATTTGGTGTGGACAAATGTGCAGTCTTGCATGTACAGCGAGGGGAGATAGTGGAATCCGAGGGAATTCAACTCTCGGATTCCATACACCTTAGATCCCTCTCCTTATCCGAAAACTATAAATATTTGGGTATGTCGGAAGCGTTAGGCATCGATGCTGCTGACATGAGGCAATCGTTGAAGGAGCGCTTCTTTGGCCGCCTGAAGAAGGTTTTAAATAGCCTTTTGTCAGGCGGAAACAAGGTGCGCGCCTTCAATGGTTGGGTCATGTCAGTGTTGATGTACTCTTTCGGCATACTCAAATGGACTCAAACGGAACTTGACGCCCTGGATAGGAAAGTTCGTACACTGATGACCGCAAACCGGATGCATCACCCACGATCCTCGGTTATGAGACTGTACATCCCGCGGAAATGCGGGGGTCGAGGCTTCCTGAATGCTAAGACCCTCCACAACCGTGAGGTGTACAGCCTCCGAGAATACTTTCTGAAAACCGACGTGGGGATGCATCGGGATGTGGTCGCAGTGGACAAGGGCCTTACCCCGCTATCCATGGCTAACGAGAACTGGCGCAAACCTATAGTACTGAGTACTGATGACCGCAGACAGGTATGGCAAAGCAAAGAGCTTCACGGGCGCTTCTACCGGGCTCTTCATGGGCCCGATGTAGACTTCTTAGCGTCCGTATCCTGGCTACGATTTAGTAACCTCTTCGGAGAAACTGAAGGGTTCGTCTGTGCAATTATGGACGAAGTTATCTTGACGAATAACTATCGGAGATATATTATGAAGGACGGGACAGTTGACGTGTGTCGGGCATGTCACTGTCCGGGTGAATCTATCAGACATATCATCTCTGGTTGTTCTCGTCTGGCTAACAGTGAGTACTTGCACAGACATAACCAAGTGGCCAGGATTATCCATCAGCAACTTGCTTTGAAATACCAGCTTGTGGATTCTGAAGTACAGTATTACAGGTATGTGCCCGACCCAGTTCTCGAGAATGACCATGTTACACTGTACTGGGATCGATCTATCATCACTGACAGGACTATTGTTGCCAATAAGCCTGATATAGTGGTGATAGATCGATTAGCGCGCCGCACAATGATAATCGATGTTACCATCCCTCATGACGAGAACCTCGTGAAAGCTGAGAAAGAGAAAAAAATAAAATATCTCGACTTAGCACGCGAGGTTGTCGACATGTGGGATGTGGACTCGGCTGTCATTGTGCCGATAGTCGTAACGGCCAATGGCCTTATGGCTAAAAGCCTCGATGAGCATCTTTCGAGGCTTTCGTTGCACGGTTGGGTCAAGAACCTGATCCAGAAGGCAGTACTTCTTGATACGGCCCGCATCGTGAGGAGGTTCCTGTCTCTGGAGCCCTAACCACCGGTAGCTTGGACCCTGCTCCCGCCATCGGTGGTTCACTATTTTTTATATTTTTAAATGTTTTTATATTTTTTATATCAATATTTAAAAATGTAATTTATATGTTTGTACAAATAATAAATGAGAATAATAATAATAATTTATTTATTTCAAAAAGGTTTGGTACAGTCTTTAGTTACAATAGATAGGTTTTAACAATTAGAAGGTTATACAATTATGACTCTGGCGTCCTAGCTAGGTTACATAGTAACCTGTATTAAGGTTAGCCAGCCCGAGTTCCCATGACAGGATTTCATGATTTCAGAGAGACTGCCATCAACAGTGTTGCTAACCAATAATGATTAAATTAAGTATGCCACCATAAATTAAGTGTAAGTATGTGTATGGTGTATGTGTTTGGTTTGAGAGTGTGTGTGAGTGTGTGTATATGTTGTATGTGTGGTGTGTGTGAATGAGGTGGGGAAATAGATCGAGTTTAGATACGGAGTGTAGCTGAATATCGCTACGATATTGAAGTAATCAGAAGTTCGGTGTCATCGTAGTTTTTATTAGTTAGGAAGAGTGTTATCCGCTTTTTAGTCATAATATAAGAGGATTGATGTATAGAGGTAGTTTTGTTTAATCTGTTGTATAAAAAAGGACCAAGGAAGTAAAAGAAACGTTTAGTAAAGGCAAAGCGCGTGAACGGTACCTTGCAGACCTCGTATTTCCGCCTGGAGGAAGAAAGTGTTCGTGTAAAAGGAGTATTGGCGTGTTGCAATAATACAGAGTTAAGAATGAATAATTGTCGGATGGTAAGAACTTTGCATTTCTGATAAAGGTCAAAGGTTGGGTAGAGCATGGGCCGGAAGGTAGCTACCTTAAGGATAGCTCGTTGCGCCACTTCCAGTGGTTTAATTATAGTCTTCGCGGCTCCACCCCAACTGGTAATGCAGTAAGAAATAACTGACTGACACATGGCGAGGTAAACGGTGCGTATTACAGTAGGATTGGCAATATGTCTAAGTGTTTTAAAGAGATAAATCAGTTTACGTACCCGACCAGTAAGTTGGGCGATATGTGCTTTGAAGTTCAGGTGTTTGTCGAGAGTGATTCCGAGGTATTTAGTTGTGTCAGTGGATGTTATAGTAGGGCAGTTACAAGAAGATAAGTTAAATTGGCAGGTGTGAGCTTTTAAAGTAATAGGTGTGAGAGGTTGAGTGGTAGAGTTTAGTGAAAATGAAATGACCTTAGTTTTACTAGTGTTAAGGGTGAGTGAGTGAGATGTAAGCCATGTAAATACTCGATTAAAACCAGATTGAGCCGTAGCTTGAAGCTTACTCCAGGATTCGTCATAGAAAGTAATTGCAGTGTCGTCGGCAAAAGAGACAATGTTGCCAGATTTTAAGTGCAAGTTGCAGAGGTCGTTTATGAACACCAAAAACAACGTTGGGCCCAAAACACTACCTTGAGGCACTCCGTACGAAATTGAGAGTTCGTCGCTCAAGTAACTGTCGATTTTGACTATCTGACTACGGTCCGAGAGATAAGATTCAAAGAGCTGGAGCTGAGTGTCACGTACACCAAGATATTCCAGTTTGGAAAGAAGGCAGGGGATGGGTACGGTGTCAAATGCCTTAGCAAGGTCAATGAACACTGTGAGGCATTTTTTGCGGTGATTTAGTTTATCAACTATTCCATTTAACAATTGCAAGGCTGCATCAGATGTGGATTTGTTCTTCCTGAACCCGAATTGTTTACTCGAAAGTAGGTTAGTGGATTCAAGGTAACTCACTAGCCTGGAATTGATTAATCGTTCCAAGATCTTGGAAATAGCTGGAAGTACTGCAATAGGGCGATAGTTAGTAAAGGAAGAGCGATCTCCCCCTTTAAAAATAGGGTGAATTATTGCCTTTTTAAGAGAAGAAGGAAAGGTTCCATTTACAAAGCAAAGGTTGAAAATATGGGAAAGTACGGGGGAAAGAGTTGAGGAGTACCTTTTTATTATGGTAGTAGAAATGCCATCAAAGCCTACTGCAGCATTGGGCTTCAAAGATCGGATGGTAGATTCTATCTCATCAGGATTTGTTTCCAGGAGTACGAAAGAACTCAAGCATTTGGTTGTGTTAAATGGAGTATAAGGAGTACCACCTTGTATATGCCTAGTACGTTCAGCAAGATCTTTACCTATATTTACAAAGAACGCGTTAACGTCATTAACGGATTGGGAAGGGGTTTCAGAGGAGGAAAGTAACTCCGTGGAAGGATGTGTAGTTGTATTGGTGTGTGTAATTCGTTTGACTGTATCCCATAACAGTTTTGAGTTACGACCGGCTTTAGAGATTTCATTCGAGTCGTACTGTCTTTTTACTTTTTTAAGTACCTTATGGCAGAAATTCCTGTATCTCGTATAAGTTGCTTTAATAACTTTACTGTCAGGAGATAATTTATGTTTTCTGTGAAGAGAGTCTCTGTTTCTGATGCATCGCAGTAGTCCTGGAGTGATCCATGGCTTCAGTATTCTCCTACGATTGGGAATACGCTTCAATACTGTATGATTGCGTATCTCAAGTGATAGAGTTTGGATGAGAGATTCTGTTGCAGTATTTGGATCACCCAGTGTTAAAATGTGCGTGAAATCAAGACTCTGCATGGATTCATCGAGAGAGACGAAGTCAGTCTTTGAGATTGAGGTGTGAGTGTGGTTACGAGGTGGTTTCATACAAAGACATAGGAGGGTAGAAAAGTGATCGGTAATTGTTGAGTCAAAAATGTATGTGGAGGAGGGTAATTTAGTTCTGAGAATTGTGTGGTCAAGGCAATTATTACCTCTTGTGGGTAGATGGTGGGCTGGTAAGAACCCGTGGTAGGAGAGACAATTAAGGTATTCATGCGCTCGATTATCGGTTGTTACTTGCGACATGTTGCTATCTACGTTTATATTAATATTTATGTCTCCTGTTATTATGACAGTTTGAAAGGAAGTCAAGGAAGATAGAATTTCGTTTAAACATTTAAGAAAAACTTCAATACTATCTTGAGAGGGGGATCTATAAATACAAAGAATAGCAACATTAGTCTCGAGTTCGATAATTAAACCAGAGGCAGAGTCGAGAAACTCAGGTTCGTGTACCTTGAAGGTTATGTGTGATTTTATGAAAACTACAACCCCGTCACTTTGATTACGGTGCTTAGTAGTGTGGACTGAAGAATATGATTGAAGCTGAGGTAGGGTACTATTGCTAAGGCAAGAAAGCCAACATTCTGTAAGAACAGCTACATCACACTCTAGAGAAAGACGGGATAGAAGTGTCTCGAAATCATTAAAGTTTCGATTTATTGACCTAATATTTTGGGAGAGAACTTTCAGGTAGCTATCGGGCGACTCAAAGGTACCCGAACAGTCCTCAGGAGTACATTGAAATACTTTAAATACAGAAAATTCGTCTAGGTTATTATTTAACAAGTTGATGTTATCGAATGTGTCGGTATAAAATTATGTAAACAATAGGGATCCGATCGATTTAATGTTTTCCGGTAAAATAATACTATTTTAGGATTACAGCTAGTTGCCAGTAATAAGATGATGTGTGAATTGTGTGTATATATAAGCGTGTGCGTACTGAGATGTAGAGTATAATAAGTGTGTATGTGAGTTAAAAAGTAAGAAGGTAAAAATATTCTTAAGTGGCATATTACACAGATAGTTAAGTTACTCATGCAAGCAAAAAAACAAAATACAATAAAAACGTTACAGAAATTACAAAATGAAAATACCAATACGAATGACACATATAGTCATGCCTCCGGCAATTTTGACAATTGTTGCAGTTGATCTTCGTTTTTAATAACAATATAAGGCGATTCCTTAGTCTTTTTCATCAAAATGCGGCCATTAGAAATCCAACAAAAATCATATTTATGTTCTTTAGCATAACTCCTAGCCAAGTAGAACAGTTTTCTATAATGCGCCGTCAGTTGCTCTGCTATATAGATAGGAACCTCTTTAGCTGTAAATCCTAGGTTGGTTGAATTCAATTTTTGGTAAGGATTACGCTTGTTGTAGTTCTTCACAGAATCCAGAAATTTCGTTTTAGAGAGGGTATTTGTAAATTCTACAATTAATGCGGAGGAGTTCTTTTGCTTATCAACGCGATACCTTGAGATATCTCTTATGTCGGACTTGTTATCAATGCCGAGAACATTAGACAGTTTGGCAACATTAGAATATTATGTCTTGTTTTGTCTCATTCTGACGTATCGGTACATTCCTGATCTCGATGCATGTTTTAATCATATTTCTTTCCAGTGTATCGATCTTTTCGTCCAGAACCGATATACGGGAACACATTTCAGTGCGCTCTTTTTCGAGTCCCGTGATTTTAGACTCTAAGGAAGTCAGCTGGTCTGACAGACCATTCATAGAGCTGGCCAGGCCATTGTTTGAGGTCTCAATCTTAGTCGAATGCTGTTTGAGGTCCATAATATGAGATTCCAGAGTTTCAAGCCGAGCAGTTTGTGACGCCATAAATTGTTCCATCATTTCTCTCAGTTCATTTCTGTAATCAATATGTTCGACTAATGGTTTCTCAGTACTTGAAGATCTGAAACGTTTATTAGCTCTTTGGATAATGTTTGGAGAGCTCGGATCAGAAGTTAACTCCTCTCCACAGAGATTGATTAAGTCGGACTCGGATCGCGATTGATTCATGGCTTTAGCTGTAGGTGGCGATGGCATCTTTGAGGTAGCAGGTTCGCATAAATTTGTAGAGATCCGTGAGTTATTACTGTGGCAGACAAAGTAGCCTAAGTCCCGGATTTACTGATAGGTAATCCCCAAACATAAACCAGTTTGACTTGAATACTATAAGTACCCGGTAAACATAAAACATCAGAACAGTACGAAAAGCACTTATGTTAAGGATGATAAGTTTTTAACACATGTAAAGTCACCAACACAGCGCATCAAGTACCAGGAGTTCATAGTCAGTGGGAGGCTCTCAATTGCGCGAGAGCACTTATGATAAAGATGTTAAGTCATCGATTTAATCCAAGCAACGTCACCAACACAACGCTTCAGGTACCAGGAGATCACAGTCAGTGGGAGGCGGTTACTTGCGCGAGAGCACTAATGATAAAGATATCTCACGCAATATATTCACCAACACAGTGCATCAAATACCAGGAGGTCATAGACAGACGGAGGTGGTTACTTGCGCGAGAGCATCTATGATGAAATGTGTTAGGTTATCCATTAAACACAAGCTAAGCCACCAAAGCAGCGCATCAAGTACTAGGAGATCATAGTCAGTAGGGGGTGCTTACTTGCATCCTGTGGTCGTACACTAGCTGGAGGCGGAGTCTCACTAAGTGCGATGGAGATAGCACGGTGTACACACTGTTGTCGCGCTTACGGTAGTAGTCTCTGCTTCTGACGTAGCAGGTGACGTATACAGTAGATAGCCCGCTGACGCACGCGTAGTCGGCAGAGTATTGAGCACCTTCTTGCAGCTATGCGCTCCTATTTTTTTTAACTTTATTTTCTTTGAGAATTTTGAGTTTATTTATTTAATAAAAACGAGGATGTGGCCACTGGCACGTCTACTCGAGTTCGAGGTCCGGAGGGAAGGGATGGCTTTGGTGGTTTTGTTTTGTTCAGTATTGGCCACCGACTTCCGAAACTCGAGTTATTTTTCACCTGTTAGTTTTTTTTTTTTAAGAATTCGGTTCTTTTTTTTGTAAAAAAGTTTTTATTTTGTAATTTTTAGTTTCTTTGTATGTAAAGAAAGTCTTTCAAAACTTGAAAGAATCATTGAAATTGGATAACAATTGCTAAAGAAGTTCTATCTCTAAACATTAATCTGTACATCTCTGCCGGCCCCTTTTTAAATAGAATGGCGTAATGGTATGTTGTGGAAATACAAAAGCTCAGCATAGACATCTGACTTTAGCAATCGCGAATAATTTGCTGTTATGCGTTGAAGAGTTCCATTGCCTGTCTTTTTCATCAGTTTTTCTTCACCAAATGATAAGTACTTTCTAAATGAAAATGCTTGATCTGTTACTAAAAATGTTGAAATTGGTGCATGTGTGCCTATATTTTTTGAGGAGTTCCCTCAATTCCTCAAAGATCCTTCATCAGATATGAGTTTTGATACAAATGGGACCAATCTGTTAGTATACCCTATCAAACAAAAAAAGAATTTTGAAAATCGGTCCATAAATGACGGAGTACTGAGGTAACAAACCCTAAAAAAAAAAAAAAAAAAAAAAAAACCGAATTGAGAACCTCCTCCTTTTTTTGAAGTCGGTTAAAAAGTAATCTCGTTTGAGATCAACACTAAAGTACCTAATAACTCTAATTATCCACCACACCTTAAAAAATGTATGAAGTATGTGTGGTGTAACAATGAATGACAGATTAAGAAATTATGTGATAAAGCAACGTTGTGGTTTAAAAGAAGATATAGTAATAAAAACTTAAAAGAGTATGCTTAGATGGTTTGGTCACGTTGAAAGGATGGATGAAAGGCGACTAACGAAAGGTATTTACAAGGCAGATGTACGAGTAGGTAAGTGGAAACGCCGAGAGGGGACGCCCTAGAAGGACATACATATCCCTTATTGGTGAGGTTCTTCAGAAAGGTCAGGTGCGTAGTACTCGCAACCGGCGTGTGTGAATGACAACATGTATGAATGTAAACGAAACAAAAGAAGTATCTAAGAATCGTAGCATATGGCGCTCTGTAGTTTCTGCCTACCCCCATGGGAAAAAGGCGTGAGCTTATGTATGTATGTATGTACCTTACAAAATGAAAAAAAAACTTCGCGAGTAGCGCAACACGTGCATAGCCGCGCCTCTAATCAGTGGAAAAAATTATAACACAAAAAGTCACATAATATTAAATTTTTAAAACGTATTATTACCCTAATAGTTCAAAGTTCTCATCGTTTCGCTGTAAGTAAATACGAATTGATAAGAAAATTTGGCCATTTTGATAAGTGACGTCATACCCGTTGCTTTTCGGTTGCGTAGGAATACATAAAAATCAACACAGACTCTAAAAATATTCATAAGTACAGTACAATTATTGCAAGCATCATGTTGAACTCAAATACAGTTTTAGTGCTATTATTAATAGCAACCTTCGGAGTTTCATGTAAGTGTTAATTTGAGTTATTTTGCGCACCTAACAGGGAAAAAAAATATCGGTAACATCTGCTAATTAAAATCGGTAGCGTCTATGATTAAAATCGGTAGCCATTACTGATTCATAATTGGTAGAAGCCACATTCAATACTTACTCGGGACGGGTCATCACGAACAAAATTTTCATCCAAATCTTGTGTCCTAGTGGATACAAGTCTATCAGTGTTTTTTATTAAGCTCCGCTGCCTCTCCAATATATATTACTCTAGCTAGATGGCGTTAGTGAGACATGGGATCAAAGTTTTTCTATGTCATTTCCTTGACATGCCCGCTCAGTATTTAAATATAAAATCCATCCATATGATTCCATTCCATTCCATATGTAGAATCCATTATTTTTATTGATAAAATTGAAAATAATTATGTTTATTTTGATTTTGTGAGCGCAACTAATGGTTGCGCTTCGAGGAATAATTTGGTTGCGCTTCGCTGGTTGCGCTTCGGGGAATACCCCTTTAATGCGAGCGTCAATTTTTGTATGTTTTGGAGGTATTCCCGGTTAACCACCTACCTATGCATTTAGCATTTTTTAATTATAATTCCTTTGGTGCTTAATGCATAGGTGCCCTAAAAATAGGTCAGTTGGTTGGTGCCCTACAAGTAAATTAGTGGTGGGTTGCTTGTAATTTTGTATTGGTTTGCTCGCAGATGTTTCCCATGGTCGGACAGCTCTTCATTCGTCGGTGAACGAAGAGGTTACGGAGTACAGTTTTTCTAAACTCTCATCCAGTCCAAAACCCCAATACGGATTTATCTACAGCGGCATCGTCTGTAATATAACTGGAAGTCGAAGATTTTCGAACCGTTCATCTGAAAACATCGATGAATCAACTAACGAAAAACAACAAAACTTCACTAAGTCAACAGAAACTTATTCAAATAAATGATACAATTTTAAGCTTATAATCATCATTTAGAAATAGAACCACTGTTTTACTTACTATACATTCAGACATCCTCTTGCTGCTAGCTGTCATTCCTGGAACTATTTAAATAGGAAAACGTTAACTTGTGCCTCCTCTCCAAATATTTAAAACGTTGTTTACATAGGTATGTTGCAGGCATCCAAACTAATTAAAACACAATAATAGATTTAAATTGACTCAATCTTACCACATGTGTAAATGATTACCGAACTAATCAGGGAGCGTCATTGATCAATTCAACTCGATACTGGTTTCCCAAGCAGTGCCATCTGTGAGCAGTCGAGAGATCGAGCGGTGACAGCCGTGAAAATCGATTCGCCACATCGACTTTTTCTAGAGATGCGCGATTGTTGTGAAAACGAATCGATTAATTTGTGTTCAGGATGGAACGAAGTATTCGATTTTTCATTCGATAACGTTTTTTTTATTTTGAATCTGTGGATGCCAGTGTATTTGGATTAAATTACTTTAACTCAGTAATAATCGATTTTAGGTTGCTTCTAAAATCGGTTGATTACTTTTCCTAATTCGAGTCATGAAGTTATTGCAATAGTAATTAAGAGTGCATACAAAGACAGAATGGAAGATTAAATTGTATTAAGACATGATTGAATAAAAGGCTTTGACATTTCAAAAACCTTCTATCGTTGTATTAAATACGATGGATACATGTTGTCAGCACGTCCTTTTTAGAGAGTGAAATTTTGTTACGTCGCATTTTACGAGAACTGCAAGTACAGACGCCAGCACATCAAGTTACCCCAATGATGATGATGATGTTACCCCAATTAATTATGAACCTTATAATATTTGGCATAAAATTGAAAAACGATCAAAGAAATTTGACACATTGGGGTAACTTGACGTGCTGGCGTCTGTACCTACCTTTATTATTAATACTTTACAAATCGGAACGGTGTTATTGCTTTTTCATGCATACCTACTCATCATTAGAATGTATCTGCTACGCTGTCATCCGTAAATCCACAAAATAAATATAGATTTAGGTGACTTTTAGACCCTAACCACCTACTTACGAACTACTAATTACGTCTCCCACAAATTCTATATTCCAATATTTAAATACCTATTATTCGAAAAAAACAAATATTTAGGTATATGGAGTATATGGATATGGAGTTTTTTAATTATCCTAAGGTTTACTTATGTACATAAGTAAACCTTCAAAAAACTCCATATCCATATACTCCATATACCTAAATATTTTTTTTTTTCGAATATGGAGTTTTTTAATTATCCTAAGGTTTACTTATGTACATAAGTAAACCTTAGGATAATTAAAAAACTCCATATCCATATACTCCATATACCTAAATATTTTTTTTTTTCGAATAATAGGTATTTAAATATTGGAATATAGAATTTGTGGGAGACGTAATTAGTAGTTCGTAAGTAGGTGGTTAGGGTCTAAAAGTCACCTAAATCTATATTTATTTTGTATAATTAAAATAGGATAATTAAAAAACTCCATATAATAACCGGACTGATAATGTCGGATCAAAACTGAAAAGATCTTTGTGGTACCTACGTAAGTTATACGACTTGATATCCGAATTGTAGTAAAAATAAAGCAGCTTAGGTGAATTACGATGATTGTGAATGCTAGGTGGCTGACATGAATGAACGTGATGCACTGACGAAGGCACTGATCGCGATTTTAGCCTTATTAGCAAAACGGATTTAAAGAAAAAAAAGTACATAAATCTATTTTTAATCCTACTGGTTTCGATTCATTAGGTACATGACATCTCTATGCCTCGGAAAGCACGTCAAGGCGTTAGTCTCGGCGGCTGTCATTTTGTAGATCATACCCCGAAACTCTATCCAGTTTATTCAGGTAGTCGCTCCATGCAAAATAATAATACGAAGCCGACCCCAAAGTAGCTGGGTAAAATCTAGGCAGACCCTGCTGAATGAAAAGTTGGTTTTTAATATTGTTGTGTGATAAGGGTAGAGTACCTATACCTAATAGTGAGACTCGCATAATTAATGAATATTATCTTAATCTGGACTTTAAAAGAGACGATGACCCCTGAGTTTCTTTCGGCATTTCTTCTCAGGGATCAGTCACTTTGGAAATGCCATTTAGTTTAAAAAAAAGACATGTAAAAGTATCTGAGAAGATCTACTTACAGAAATAAATATCATTTCATTTAATTTCATTTCAATACAATAGGTTACTGCCCGACTGCAAACATCGAGCAGTAGCCCACCAAAACAGCTACCTTTTGTATACGGGTGATAAACTTGACACTGTTCCTCATACCTCTACTTAAAACAAACCAAAAACAAAAGAAAAAAAATATTTTACCACTGCACAAATTGCATTTGGTGCACCCCTAGCCAGTTTTTTTAATCCGTACCTTTACACGAACGCACCGCAACGAATCCGAACTCCGGCCCATCAATTAGTGAATGCTCTCACAACATCGCGTTCAGTTTTTTCAAAAACATACGGCTTTGGGTACCGATACAAAACAAAACCAGGAAGAAGCGAGATCGTTTGCTGGAGGTGGCGAAAAAAATAAAAATAGGCATAGACACTCCGGAAATCGTTACATCGTTTTGATTGCGAACGTTTGTGATCCGTTCGATTTGATTGAAAAGATATCCGTTTTGTCTACGCTTGCGAATAGAAGTGTTAATTAAACTGTTATGCTCTAATTTTACATGAGGTTTCTTTATTAATCTTATTTTCTAACGGTGTATTCACAAAGCGACTCACTTCCCGGAGTTTCGCAACATTAGAGCAATAATTTGTGTCTCATTTTTAGACGCCCCGTAATACAAATAAAAATTATGTCTCACTGTGTTGATTGTTAAGAAATTTTAAAGTAATAGTTATGTCTGCCTCGTTGGTCGCACGCACTACTGCTAAACATTAGGTTCCCCGGAGTCGATCCCCGCGTCGGGGAAAGTATTATTGAGTTTTTCCATCTAGAATTTATCATTAACAGACCGGAGTCTGCATTTATTCTAATACATGGAACTTAAACAATGTTATTATAAGTAAAAAGGTGTAGATAGGTAACAAGCGCTCAGCAAACGACACGTTAAAATGTGACTAACTAGCCACACTTGACCTCAGTGTCGCGTCGCGCCTTCAACGGACGCGTGTGTGCATTAGTGTGTCGTTTTTGTAGATCGTATGTTGTTTAGGTAACCTATCTACACCTTTTTACTTAGGTATAATATCATCGGACTTAAACATAACTGACGAAACGTGGGCGTACTACTAGGTACACCTCCGCCTAACCCTTCAGAGATTGCAGGCGTGATGTTATGTTTTATCTGTGGAATTAATGTCTACTGATTTTAATAATAAAGGATTGCAAAGAAACGATGTATTGATTGAGAAATTATTTAAGGCTACCTACAGAAAAAGCTGACTATTGAGATGACGGCAGTGCGAAAGAAGACGAACACAAATAATTTGGTATAGAAACAGAAGAATAATGGTTTTGTTGTAGGTCAAGGCAGCATTGTTCAAAATGATTTTAAAAACTAATACCTACCTATTAAACTTTCTCTCAATTGGATAAAGTTCTTGTCAGAATGACCTTTATCGTGTACCTACTATAACTGTCTTCATTTTGAAACGATCCATATATCAATATTTCAGATTTTTAATTGTTTACGTAAGCAATGTTAACTGCCAAGTAAATTAGGTTAAGTTAAATTATGTTAGGCAAGCAATTACAGCACATTTATGACATTTGTAAGTGTGTAATTTGTTTTTCGGAGCATGTAACTGTTTTCTGTCGTTATTAAATACAAATTATTTAAAACATTCGTTTCTGACTGTACCTACTTTAAAAGAAACTCAGTGTCTTTAGCGACATCTATGAACTGTTAGTTGGAAACATGACACCACAAGCGATCAATGTTAACGAAGTAGTCGAGATAGGTAGGGAACTACCGCCGAGCAACTTTCAAATAATTCCGAAGGTGTTTGTTCAACTAGAACTGAATAGATGGCACTGTTGCTAATTCCTCTAACCATGTTTATATATAATAATAAATAGCTGCTCTTTTACCACCTTCATAAATTATATTTACTTCTGTAAATTGGTTTAAAAAAAATACTGCTACACGTCATACAGGTAAAATGTTGTTTCCGAAAGAAACTCGAAGATGTGTCTTTGTCTTTGATTTTTTTTATTTAAGTAGGTACCTATATCCTTTTTCTTATGTTTTGTAGAATACAACAATCTTAAAACTGACTGTATAAATTCTGACATAATATTTTGGGAGTATTCCCGTTTGAGCACCTATTTTTTGAGCACCTATTTTTTGAGCACCTATGCATTTAGCACCAAAGGTATTCCCATTTCCCATAGGTTAATGCATAGGTGCTCAATAAATAGGTGCTCAAACGGGAATACTCCATATTTTGTAAAGATTAGATTCAAGTACCTACCTACTTATTTCTAACTCATCAGGAGAAATTATAGTAGGTAGGTACATCGGGCTAGTGAAAAAAATATTCGCAAAAGTACTTAATAAACATTATGATAGTGGATAAAATAAAATTTAAAACATAATGATGCATACATTCAAAATGGCGACTTTCCCGCGAATTTCTTGGGCATTATCAGGCCCGACAGACGACAACGGATAATTGGGCTCATATTACATCGGCATCGTCGGCTTTGTAGGTACCTAGTCTTCCAACTCAAATTTATAAAATTAAAGCAGCTGATTAAGTTTTAAAGCAGGCAAGTTGATTTAAAGACCAAAGGAATACTTTTTCAAAGTCATTTGATTCGATTAAAATAGGTATCTACTACTTGTACACTTCATGTATTTTTTTTTATTGAAAACACTCATACTTAGGTAGAGTTAGAACGCAGGGGTAATTAGAAACAGAACTTTGATGAGCAGCTTAAATTAAAAGTTGCATCTTACAAACGAGGACTTTCATGCTTTTAATCATAGATAAATAGATTCGACACCTTGTTACAAAGTCATTCAATTATTATCTTTAAAGTTACTTTTCCTTGTTACGGACAAGTAAGTAATTTTAAACTTACGTCTTTAAAGTTTTGGTTCTTTTCTCTATTTTTATTTACCCCGTTTGACTCTAAATAGATAGATAAATCTTTTATACTTATTTTGTGCAAACAACAAAAGACACAAGTTCTTACAAATGTATTGTGTCTAAGTGAACTTACATGAACCACGGGAAGAAATAATAACCTGTGAAACACGCAGTAAAACTGAGATAGACTCATCATCTAGGATCTGCCTAACCCTTTCCTAATTAGGTATGTTGGAGTCCTCTTTCAGTTTATCCGGATGCAGCTGAATACCAGTGTTTTACATGGGGCGACTGCCTGACAGAACACCACAACCCAGTTACTTGGTAACATGATACCCCTCGGTTAAACTGGTTGTCAAACTTTCGGGCTTCTGACTACAAGTAACGACTGTCAAAGATCTACAAATGACAGCCGGGACCAACGACTTAACGTGTTTTCCGAGGCACAGAGGAGTCTTGATTGGTATATAAGGGAAAACAAAAAACTGGAGGTAATTTTCAATAGCAGTCAAATCTTTTGGCATAAAAGGATTTGACTGCTAGGTATTTAAATTTAGACCCGTGGTTTTTACACCCAGGGCTACTTACAATGCCTGTTACCTTTGCACCGCGCGTTTTGCCATTATTTATTTATTTAAATGATATGGAGGACTTACAGCTAAAACAAATCAGGTAAGAAACAGTAAGTTAGACTGACAGCCAATAACAAGAGTCCTCACTTATAAAGGTCAGGATATTACAAAAAATCCATGGACACCAGGTGCAGAAAAAGAACAAATAGTAGCTATTAATTTACAATATGAACCTTAATATTAAGTTTACTTTTACTTAATGAAAAATTTACAGCTTAAGCACTTCTTGACCGAGGACACACTAGTTACAAATGGATCTATATCATGCTGTTTACACAACCCGTTTAAACTTCGACTTGCACGCACAATGTACGAATTCTGTCGATAATTTGTCGAGGAAAATGGCACACGCAAAGGTGGATTAAATCTTTTTGACTTCCTAGGGGTGTTAAAATAAAATTTGGACAAAAGATCCGAGCAGTTTATACTATTATTGAAAATTTTCAACAAGCAAACGCAGTCGGAAATTATTGGTCCTTTCTGTAGATTCTCGGGTCCTACTATGTACTACTGACGTATCTAAGTTTTATTGACGACTTTTAACGGATTTTCTTTTTCTTCTACGTAGATAAGTGTCAGAAATTCAGAGTGTAAGTAACATATCTATTTACTAAAGTAGCTCTTACAGAAATAGAACACACTTTAGCTAATCTCAAAGATTACCTATTAACAGTTGAGTATTCGTTTCAATTCTCTAAAAACCATAACAATAGGAAGCTTAATCAACTATAACAAAAAACAAACAAAAACAATTATAGAAATCAGTAGACCTTATCAATTAATCATTACTCTCGCGAAACAGAGCCCTGGTAAATACAACTTTAGTTGTAAGACAATAAAGTTTAATTTCGATTGAGGTGATTTGAAAGGATTTATGTACAGACGCCAGCACATCAAGTTACCCCAATGTGTCAAATTTTCCCAATTGAATATGAACCTTATTCTGTTTGACATAAAGTTGAAAAACGATCTAAGAAATTTGACACATTGGGGTAACTTGATGTGCTGGCGTCTGTACTTCAAGATCAAGGATTCATTTATGCATGTACTCAGTCATTAAAGAATTAAAATCTAATTTTAGAATAGAAGGGTTTATTTATGTCTAAACAATAGTCAACTTTATTGACAGTCATTTTGCTTAACTAAGTTACCTTATTCTAATATCTTTAATTATACACTTTTAATTTAAACTCCTATCCCCGTTTAACCGAAGTATTCCCTTTTGAGCACCTATTTATTGAGCACCTATGCATTAACCTATGGGAAATGGGAATACCTTTGGTGCTAAATGCATAGGTGCTCAAAAAATAGGTGCTCCGTTTAACCGACTATAAAAGATGAGGTTCTGTGTTCGACCTGTATACAGGGTGGTAGGGTCGACGCCCCCACTAAGCTAGGGGGTCCAGATTCATAAACAAAACTCATGGTGACCCGCTCGGACGTGCGACGTTATCCCTTTCATCCTACTAATATTATAAACGCGAAAGTTTGTGAGGATGTTTGTTACTCTTTCACGTAAAAACTACTGAATGGATTTTAATAAAATTTGGTATGGAGTTAACCGAGACCCTGGATTAACACATAGGCTACTGTTTATTCCTGTATTCCCACGGGAACGGGACCTACGCGGGTGAAACCGCGGGACGTCTGCTAGTCATGTATATAGGTCAAACAAAGAACACAGGCGTGTTGGTCTAGAGTTAGTCGCCCTGACTGCTATGCCGGAAGTCGTGGGTTTGATTCCCACCCAGAACATAAGTTTTGTGTGATGAGCACGATCATTCGTTCTGTGTCGGAGTGTAATTTATCTATAATGGATGTATTTAGAAATATATAAGCATCAGTCATTTGAGGAGCTTGTGGCTAAATTATAACAGCCGCATGGGTCGATCGAAGGTTAAGCTACGCTTGACGAGGTCGGTCCGTGGATGGGTGACCATTTATTACATACCAAGACTCCTCCGTGCCTCGGAAAGCACGTTAAGCCGTTGGTCCCGGCTGTCATTTGTAGATCTTTGACAGTCGTTACTTGTAGTCAGAAGCCCGAAAGTCTGACAACCAGTTTAACCAAGGGGTATCATGTTACCCAGTTACTGGGTTGTGGAGGTCAGACAGGCAGTCGCTCCACGTAAAACACTGGTATTCAGCTGCATCCGGTTAAACTGGAAGCCGACCCCAACATAGTTGGGAAAAGGCTAGGCAGATGATGATAAGCATCAGTCATTTAGCACCCATAACACAAGGTCTGCTTAGCTTGGGACTAGATGACGTTGTGTAAATAGTCGTAGAATATTATTATTAATAAAAAAACATCCTCTTTTTTGTCGGTTAAAAGGGGATTAGATTAGAAGTATAAATAATAAAAATTAGAATTAGGTTTTTTTTTTATTTATTTTATTTTATTTATTGAGGGATAACAAACAACTACAACATATATATAATGCAGGAGGTTAACAATTTTGAGTTATAATGTTGCAGTCAACTGCATTATCCGCAGATATTCATGTTCAAGGAACAGTGGTAGCCACTAGACAACACTACCACAATTAAAAATTAGGGATAAATACATAAGTGACAAGTTACTATAGAGCTATAGCTACAAAATCAGATCAGATTAAATCAAAAATAATAAATTAATTTACAAATTAAATTATACAGTTACCTATAAAAAAAAAAGAATAATAATCTAAAACAATAAATTTCATTTACCTACCTTTAAGTAACAAAACTTAGCAAAACGTTGTAAACCCTTTCATTCTAAAATTAGATTTTAGAGTATCTATAATACATGCGAAAATTAACCTCAATTATTATGTATCTTAACCTTCGATCAATAATATGTGCTATTATTGATCGAAGATCTCTTCATAAGTTCTTCCAAATTGACTCAATCCAAATGAAATTTTACACAATAAATTAAAGTTGAATTTGCCCCAGCTAAGTATATTCGATTCCGCAATTACTCTACTTATTTAGCCGCTAGTAATCATTAATATCGTTATCTTTCAAACTGACTGTAAATTAAATTAATGCAATAAAACTGGTTCTATGAGTTATTATGTTTACAAAGTTCGAATAATCAAGTCACGAAAGCGATTACCTCAACAGTGGGTAGTCGAGTAGTGCTGCATATTATAGCGCTTGGGAACATGATTAATCAAGATTACTTATTCTTCTTCTTCTTCTTATTCGTTCGCTTACAGTTCAACCGGATGCAGCTGAATACCAGTGTTTTTAGCGACTGCCTGTCTCACCTCTACAACCCAGTAACTGGGTAACACGATTTAACACGATACATCTTGGTTAAACTGACAAAAATCTACAATTGACAGCCAGGACCAACAGCTTTATGTGCTTTCCGAGGCACGGAGGAGTCTTGATAATTATGTAATTAATGGTCACCCATCCACGGACCAACCTCGTCAAGCGTAGCTTAACCTCCGATCGACCCGTGAGGCAGTTATTATTTAGCCACAAGCTCCAAGCTCAATGTGGGATTCTCACAAGAAAAAAAAATCATCGATAAGTTAACCTTTTCAAAGCACATCACTAAACGCAATTTATAACCGTGTTCAATTTGCACCTAGGTTGTGGACGTGATTTATGTAAATTAAACTGCATTGTTGCCGTCTATTTAAATACAGTTTGTAAGGGCATTGTTAATAATCCCTAACAAATCAATATATGAAAAAAAATATCATAAAAGTTAATTGATATTTGACGACCTGGGGCGAGGGTTATAATCATCGACTTCGAAGGTCCATATCTAACGTATCCTAATCATCGTCTAGGTTCACAGCTGCATTTAAGCCTTTCCATAATCGTTTCTTACGTGGACCAGCTCTGATTTCTTCTAACCTGTGGAATTCTAGTATCAAGCTGTAAAAGTAATTAACCTAACTAATATTATTATGAAAGGGAAACAGCGGAGAAAAAGTATGATGGCTATATTATATTTTTAAAAGAAATTTACTCGAAATAATCAGTCATTTATTGACATCCTGTGAAAATGTAGGTGAAGTGAAGGCAAATTGAGATTTCTTTCCTAACTAATGCTAGGTTTTAACAGTTTACTTTCAGTAATTTTTCACTGGGTGATGTTTAATGAATTGACCAGCTAATGTTTCATCATCGCAGAAGCAAAAATAGCTTAAAATAAAAGTATACTTGACAACTGCTTGTAGCAGACGTTTTCAAAATAAGTCTTAATGATACAAAAAAAAACACTTTCTAAAACAGTGTACCTAAACCTTTCATGAGGATCGGCCTTCATCTTGACCTTACGAAAACAATCACTAACTATCTCACTATCACTGAATTAAAAGACAATTAACTACGCGGATATTTTATACTTTTTATAACTTAGAAAAAATGTGAAGGGAATTTGCTCGTTGAGTAATCGGTATATCACATTTAATCGATATGGCTGACTGTTAGGACGTCTTTGCCTATTTAATTTTACTTCAATATTTTTTTTTGTCTGTGATTTAAAAGTCTTATTTGTCTTTGCTATCCCGGGGAGAGGGATAGTGTGGAGATAGTTCTTAATTTAAAATTTGTGTTGTAGTATGTTCGATATTTTGAAAAAGCATTTCAAAATAAAATGGCGCCAATACTTAGCGGCATCTTTAGGTAAGTCTTTTAATCTTTGTAAACCTACACTTAAAACATACCTACTAACATAAATTCCCTATGTAGCACTTAAAGTTATAACTTGTAAGTTTTATGGTGTACATTAAAGAGTAAATTGTATTCTATTCTATAAATTCACGCCGGATACTTAGTAATACCACAGTCTAAAAACATAATTTATACTGTGCTAATACACCATAATTAGGTACCTATATGTTTTGAGTCTAAATTAAGGGTGAGCCTATTACCATTTATTGCTGCCAAATAGCTCTTAGCCTGAATTATTGGAAATTGAAACCTTGACCAGTGAGTTATTGCGCTAGGCCCTTAGACCAAAGAAATAGTTAGGTAGTCAATAAAGTACCTATAATCAATATTCAAAATCGTAGGCCGCGGAGTAGCACTTCCTTAACTTGAGTAGATATTTGAACGTTTGGTAAAAAAAACTTGATCTGAGGGGTTTAGTGATAATTTTTTAACTCCATTGAAACGATTTATTTGTAATACCTACCTTCGCTAAACAATTTAGGTATAGAGGGCTAGAACGGCGGCGGCGGTGGAATGCGGACTTAACATTCCAAGGATTAGATCTCTTTATAAATACAATAGGTACCTACCTAGGCATTTAAGCGTAAACCTATGTCAGTAAAAAATTGAAATGGAAGTAAGTATCAGTTAAAAGTCAAAAGTTTTTTTGTTACTAAACCAGTAAAAAGTACTTTTTAGCGCCATAAGTACTAAAAACCATAGCTAAAATATGAGATAGACCAATATATGTATATGTCAATTCCACATTTTTATACCTAGTATGATTGGTTTTGTGGATCAAGTCGCGCGCGACGCGGTGAGACGATTCGAATTTATTTGAGGCTGAGTGATTTTCCGAGTGTCAGTTGTTTAAAACTATTTTGTTCGGTAATTACCTACATACCCTCTTTTTATTTTCTATCGCGGTCAGGTATCACAGGGTATTTTATGTAGGTACTGGACGAAGTTGCGGGCACAGCTAGTCTTAATTCATTAAATCCCAAGAGGACACCCACGCCACGGTGTCCGCGCTGTCATTAAATTGTCTTTGCTTTCTTGACAATGACAGTGTCCCCTTGGGATTTAATGAATTAAATTGAAATCAATAGGTAAACACTATTGTTCATTTAACCACCGTGTAATGATTTAATTTGTTTTTAATATACCTAATACCTACTTTACCGGTTTCCGAGTTTAAAGTGTGCACTGTGCAAGTCAAAAAGATTTAAAATACTAAGAGATTTAAAATACTATAGAGCGGGCATATCAAGGAAATGTCATAGAAAAACTTTGATTCCATGTCTCAGTAACGCCATCTAGAATAATATATGAACATTGGAGCGGCAGCGGAGCGTACTACAAAAACTCATAGACTTGTATCCAGCAGGTCACACTTTTTCGGACGAAAATTTTGTTCGTGATGCCCGGTCTATAGGTATTGAATGTCTTTGGTGCAAGTAGTAGGTATGTATGTGTTAGGTACACAATTTTAATTTAAAATCACAGGATTGCTGCGTCACGGTCGTAGTATAAAAAATGGCAGCAAAGATCGAGCCAAGAGTTTCGCTTGGTTTGGTAGGGTAACTAGGTAAGGTATCTAATTTAATATTTTTCCTTTTTCAATAGTAAGAGGTTCCTTTTCAAGCTGTAAAACTTTCATCACCTGCCTAGCCTTGTCTTAACAAGGTACAGACGCCAGCACGTCAAGTTACCCCAATGTGTCAAATTTCTTTGATTGTTTTTCAACTTTATGGCAAACAGAATAAGGTTCATATTCAATTGGGAAAATTTGACACATTGGGGTAACTTGATGTGCTGGCATCTGTACCTGTATTGGGGTCGGTTTTCAGTCTAACAGGACGCAATTGAATACCCGTGTTTTACATGGAGCGACTGCCCGTCTGACCACCACAACCCAGTTACTGGGTATTAGTGATGGATTAATTAGCATTCGCATTCATTTTTAACATGCGAATGCTCATTTAGCATTTAGCAAATGAAATGTAGTTGCGAAATTCTGTGAAGTGCGAAGTGAATTCATTACTTCGTATTTCGTTCATGCTGATGCAGCGGCACTCAGTGGCAGCGTGCGCTCTCCGTCGCACCCACGGGAATAGGTACTAAATCTATCTGTTTCACGTTACACTGACTTTTAGCAAATAGCAGGTGCATGTGATGCGAAGAATGACGTTATACAATTATTATCTTTAAATTGCTCTTACACAGGGGCGTAAATTGTATGAATGCGTCTGATCGTTTAATTCGTTAAATTATTAGCAGGGTGCGAAAAATGAGATTGAGCAATTTATTACCTTACCTATATTGAATAAATTATAAATTGTCGTTATTTTAGCAAAAAGTTTAGCAATAGCAATTAACATGCTAAGACTGAAGAATTCACATGCTAATGAAATTTATGCGAAATCGCATTAATTGCCATCACTACTGGGTATAACACTCTACCCCTTGGTTGAACTGATTGTTTAACTTCGAGCCCTAATCGTAACAACTGTCAAATATCTGCAAATTACATTCGAAACCAGCAGCTTAACGTGCTTTCCGATGCACGGAGGTCACTTCAAATCCAAAATCATCACCCATCACTGACCGACCTCGGCAACCGTAACTTAACCTTCGATCAACCCGTGCAACCGTTATTGTTTAGCCACAAGACCCCAAAGCCGTAACACTAATTTAATTAAGTACTTAAATTGCAAATGTCTAATTACTTACTGTGTTAATAACAAAGACATTCAATTTTAAATCTCTTTGGTTAATAAGGAACATTGTTTTAATTTTCTTGTCTTTCCTATGTTACTGAACAAGCATTGAGTCTATAACATTAGTAGGTAGTTCCTGGAAAAAAAACAGCAGTGACAGACAGACAGACGACGCACTGTAAGTGTTTCCATCACCATATGTATCAGTACGGGACTCTAAAAACAAACTTTTTTATTAATTACCTAGATAATAATGATCACATTACAGTTGACAATACATATAGCACGTATATAATACTTGTATTATAACACAAGTAGGTACACGCACACTGCGACCTTGTATATATAATTATATTATAAAGTTAATAACTACCTTTATTAGAATTCATCTGTGGTTCTCAAGCTTAGGGACTAGCCACATTTATCCAGCTCATATATAAGTGGGAAAGAGAGAAGAGCTTTGTGGCTAAATAATACTTAGAAAGCTTGTGGCTACCCTTGACAAGGCTGGTCCAAAGATGGGTGACCATTTATTTATTTATTGAAAGGACAACCAACAGCTGTTACAAATGGTTAACAATAAAATTAGCAATACAAAGCCAATGATATTATAAGTAAAAAGGTGTACCTAGATAGGTAACCTAATCAACATTAAATCTTCAAAAACGGCACACTAACGCACGCGTCCGTCGGGGCGCGACGCCACACTGAGGTGAAGTATGGCTAGTTAGCCACATTTTAACGTATCACTTGCTGAGCGCGTATAACCTATCTACACCTTTTTTATTATAATATACACACAAAGCCAATTACAGGTTTACACATACACATATCAAGGTTCCTCCGTGCCTCGGAAAGCACAATAAGCCATTGGTTCCGGCTGTCATTTGTAGATCTTTGTCAGTCATTACAAGTAGTCAGAAGCTTGAAAGTCTGATAACCAGTTTAATAAAGGGGTACTTATCGTGTTACCCAGGAACTCGGTTTTGGAGGTCAATTTGGCATTTGTTCTTTGTAAAACACTGTTGCAACCTGGAAGCCGACCTCAACATCTTCAGGAAAAAGCTAGGCAGGGGGCTCAGTAGCAACGGCGGCAACTTACGAGTTGTAGGTTCTCACCCAGATGGGTGCTTTACGTGTATTTTTTTCTTTACTGTTCTTGAAACTGTGAAGGAAATCAAAAACCGGCATGACGTAGAACTAAAATTTTTAGGACATACATATATGACATCTACCAACCAGCACTGGGTTCGCGTGTTAGATTATGGTGGCCCACTCTTTCTCACGGGGAAGAGGCCTGTATCCCTGCAGTAAGAACATTACTAGGCTGATTATACAACATTGGTGTTTTATTCTGGAAAAAATTAATGGTGGTTAATACAAATGGATTAACTTACTCTAGCTAAGATCCTTTTCATTTAATGTCTTCTGCAACATAGAGAATAAATAACACAATTGATCAATTTCACATTTGGCCCAGTATTCAGCTCAAAACCATTGGCTGACGCAGTAACACTGCATTTCCATTTCGCTTATTAATAGTTTATGGATCGCAAAAAAGATTGACAATCTCTACACTCGTGACTCGTGACAGCACAAGTTAGGAAGTAGTTTATTTATAACGTTACTTAGTAACTGCACTGCGATCTTAGGTTTAGATTACGGATACATAATAGAAACATGGTTTCAAACCATAACTACATAACTATTACTTCAAATAGAATAGACATTCAGTCAAATCTGTAGGGGCTAACTACATTTATTTAGCTTCCTTTCAACCGATGTTTCTAAGCGAAGATAATTGGACCTATCTTTAAACGGAGAGATGACTCTGCTTTAGAGATAGAACCTACCTATTTTTCGAATGAATATGGTACGCGTAAATCTCTTTAACAGACCTCAATTGACTACCCAATACCACTTGCCATGAAAGACGTCAGTGGCGGCGTTTGAGGCCTGCGTGCCGCGTGGCCTTCCTAAGGCTCGACTATAAAGTAAACCCCTTTTTGTTTTTCACCACCAGCAAGCTACGGGAGTCTGTGTACGGGAATGTCAATGGGATGGACGTCCCCCGTACTTCCACAGCTGCAGCGGCTCGACAGTTCGCCGCTGCCCCAAGTGCCAACACTGCAGCAGGAGTCCTGGGTAGCCTCGCTTCTAGTGCTCGGAGGACTATTGGGTAAGTAGCACTTATGTTACTATCTACCCCCACAATGGCAAAACAGTTTGACGGTACGGTTGGTGCAGCGGTTTGGCGAAAAGCAACTTACATTTGTATGGCCTTCAGGTAGGTGGTTTCGGGTCTAGCTATTTGTATTAAGTTAAGAGTTTAAATGTTAGCTCAAAGGTTCCCTTGAAACAAGAGGAAGACAACGTATAAAAAACCCATTCCCGTCTCTTTCCTCTGTTTATTTCTTTAGACTGTCATCTTTTAGCAGACCTTTGGATATTCGTTCAACTCATCCAGTAATCTGTTCAAGGTCTATCAGGAAACAGCTTGCCAATTTTTATATAAGTACATTGCCCACTCATCGACTGCCTAGTCTTTTTCTAACTACGATGGAGTCGGTTTTTAGTCTAATCGATGAAGCTGAATACCAGTATTTTTATATAGATCGACTGCCTATTAACCCTACTTTGTTTATTTGTTTGCATTAATAGGCTCCGAAACTACTGAACCGGTTTGATTTTTTTTTGACATTGGCGACTTTTTACCCTGTATTTCAACGAGAACAACGCGGGTGAAACCGCGTGACGTCTACTAGTTAATTATAATAAAGGCTAGCTACAGCCTGCGTTCACCACTATCTAGAAATGCCCTTTTTTCCCGCAGGTCCGCTAATAACCGTCCCCCTATCCCGCCTCGTGGGGCGGCGATGGATAATCATGGGCTCCAACATCCCCCTGCTGCTAGGATGGCTGCTGGCCGGCGTCACCACTAACCTGACCACGTTGTACGTAGCCAGGATCATGTGGGGATGCGCTACAGGCATGATGTTCGCCACCGTCCCTATTTATATTGGGGAGATCGCTGAGGTAAGGGTATTGATTGAATTAGGTACTTGCTTGTTCTCTCTATGCATGACGGCTAGAATGTGTTCCTTCCCGTGATCAAAGTTAAATTCTATTATGTAATCCTTTCATGAACCTGAAGTCCTACCAAACTTAATCTTCGAAAAGTGTATGGTGTCCTGTATTCCCGTAATCTAGTCCCCGTCAAAGGGGACAAAGGGAATATGTTAAAATTACTTCTCATTGTCCCTGTACGCTGTCCCTATTAATATATTTTATTGTGTAAAATATTATAATTTTCAAATTATGCCTGTTGTCCCCGTTGAGAAGAAGTGGACCTGGCATTTGTGCCAATGGACAGTAAATATATACCTAGTAATCACATGTATTGCTATTATTTATTTCTACAATTATCTCTTTCTCGTCAGTCGACAATCGACTACTTATTTGACAAAATTTTAGTTTTTAATCCCTCGTCTATATTACGAGAAAATATTTGACACATATTTTTTCTTTTTTCACGTAATCATAAAATAACGGCGATACATCGAGTCGTCCAAATGTCGCATGACGTCACTAGCCAGTACTGTTAAAACTAAATAATGACGTTAAAAGCCCCCTCTCCTCAACTTTGCGCTTAATCGAAGCAGTTTTCCATCAATTTGAACAAGAAATAAAATACTTGTGTATTATTTTACATAGGTAGGTAATATAACTGGTGGACTAATTTTATATTGATGTTCATATTCTGTTTAGTACCGTATTGACATAATCTTTGTTACACTACCTTTTAGGACGCCCACCATTGTATTCGTCACACCGGTCTTAGACAAGCATGTCTCAATCTATCTTCCTCAGGACAAAATACGTGGAGCTCTCAGCGCGTTCTTCCTTCTATTCATCAATGTAGGTTTCCTGCTGGCATATGCCATCGGTCCGTTCACCTCGTACTGGGGGCTCACTGCTACTGGCGGGATCCTGTCGCTGCTGTACTTGCCCTGCACCTGGTGTATACCAGAGACACCGTTCTACTTGGTTTATAAAGGTAAGAATGCCATTTAATTTATATAGTAACCGTATATAGGGTGACTGGTAATCAGTGACCGATACCTAAACACGTTATTGTATTCATGAATTCAATCAACTTTCCCAAATAACTTTTTTTTTATACACAAAAACTTTTACCACAATAAACAACAAAAACGCAGTTTGAAATTTCCCGCGCGCGCGCCTGTGACCGATCACAGTAAGCACGAATCGGCACGATCTGTCAGCTGATAGTCTGACCTCGGGAAGGGCAAAATCTACTAGTAGTAGTAGCGTCACACGCTCCCCCGCCACCCCCACCGCTCCCGTTGTGCAGTACCTACTGACGTAAGTGAATTAATTGAAAATTAACAAGTATAAAAAAGTTTCTTTGGGAAAGTTATTCGTATTCATGAGTACAATCACGTGTTTAGGTATCGGTCACTAATTACCAGTCACCCTATATATTTAATACCAACCAGTTACTATCCTACTGTAAGGCTAAGGCACGAGCATTGATCACCACGCTCGCTCAAGGATGGATGAGCGATTTTGGACTTATATTTACCAAGTACTATCACTTCACCACTTCACTTTTACCATCGCCTCCACCCTTTCTTAGTTTTAAAAATAAAACATTGCCTATGATACCAATGGCGGCGCAGCGCCAACAGCATCCTGTCTATGATAGCGAGCAGGCTTGATTGCGTGTTTGTAAACCATTGCTTCAAGGTTTCGGCTGGGCTTGTCACCTTGCAGCAATGATGTCACACAACCTATATCTGTTTTGTTTTCGTATGTTACTAACGTAGTTTGTAACTTTGTTTATTTGTTACTAACACTGTGAGTCTTTGTTACTTGTCATAAATAAATTATTATTATTATTAAAAAGAATTTTCAAAATCGTTTCAGCAGATCCAAAAATTACCCCCTACAATGTCATAAACTTTACCTCTTTGTAACATTAGTATAGACAAGTCCCTGGTCTTCCTCCTCTCGATGCCATTACCGATGTCAATGACGTCTAAGATCTAATTATGTTGAATATCTGAAACATCATTCCCATGTAGTCGTACGATTAACTTGTTAAGTGCGATTATGTTCGTCTGTCTGTCTGTCTTCACATATTGGTATTTTATTGCAAAACTAAGCCGAAATGAAGTGTTGTAACTTTAAGTGTGATATCATTAAGGTGTCGTGGGTTCTACTTAGCAAATTACCAACACAAACATAATAATGTTTAACATCGTGTTTTGTTAATCGTGTTATCTATTGGGAGACTTGGGCTATTCATTTTTCTCAAATAGACTGGTAGTTCCCTAGTCTATACTACTATACTTCTATACTAATAAATGAATAAATAAATACTAATGTTATAAAGAGGAAAGATTTGATTGTTTGTTTGCATTGAATGGGCTCCGAAACTACAGAACCTATTTGAAAAACTCTTTCATCGTTGGGAATCTAAATACACTATATCTCCGGGTGACGTAGGCTACTTTTTATCCATCTGTTTCCACGGGAACGGGAACAACGCGAGTGAACCCGCGTGACGTCTGCTACTAATTAAAAATAAATCCGTTATGTAAGAACAGGGTGGAAAAATCAATAAACCATAAATCACTTTAAAGCCCTTTTTTGTGGCGCATTGATTTTTTCACCCTGTTATTAATATCCATATATTTAAAAATCTAACGAAATTATTATCGATTTTAAACAATTTAATTGATATCTATTTTACTGATACAGTTTTCTAGTATCTTATCAATTTTCACATTTCCTCAGGAAAAATGGAGGAAGCATCGAAGATTCTACAATCACTTCGCGGCACGACCAAGGAAGGTGTTCAGGCAGAATTGGAGGGCTTGCAGGCGATCGTGGCGCGGGAGTACAAGGAGCCACCCAAAATACAGGACCTCTGGGCCACCAGAGGCAATGTCAAGGCTCTGGGTAAGGAACTAGACTATCTGTTTCTGGAACTAAAATCAACACAAAAAATAGGGCGGAAGGATCTCTAACGGACGACCTATAAAATAATCACTAGAAAAAATCATGGAAATTAGGAAAATCAAATTTATTTGTTTGTGACACACATTAAAGGTACTTATAGTGTGTTAATTACAAAATAAATCACTAGGTATATGCTGCCTCGCATGGCATACAAAATGTTACCTCCACAGGAAAAAGTAGGTACCTATAGTAGCTACCTACCTTTTAGTACAAGAAAGTATTTACCTACAGCTAAATTAAAATAAGTTACTTTTTAAATTTCAACCTTTTTTTACATCTATAAAATTATCTGATCTTTCACTTCACTTTTCGTAATCTGTGCTTCATTCACTCAGGTCTTCTGTTGTCTATGCATTTTGTTTTTTTTTATCTCGCGTTATCAATAAGCAAATTAGTAAGTACCTATTTAATGAGTGAGTAATGTTGCTAGTAGTGTACTAATACGTACCTACTTTGTTTAATCACATTATAATTTTAAACATAGGTACTTACTCCTGTTTTATACTAAAATAAAATAAAACTTTAAAGGGTCCTGTAATCATGTAGGTGTATTAAACTCTATGGTAAATACTTGGTTCTGTGTTTCACATCATTAAAAGTAACAAAAAGCCATAATTTGCTACAAGGTGAAATTCCGCACAATTTTAAAGATGACCCAATACTTACGTTTATTTAAAAACTAAACTGACTACATTAAGTACTATTACCTTTTTTATTATTCTATTAATGACTTCTTGAATGACAAGTTTTTAAAGAAGAATGGCGAGCTTGTTGGTACCTATGTAAATTGGGACCCATTGATATTAGAATCGTACATTATTAAAACTTAGAACTACCTTTAGAACTATACAAAACTATCAAAAACGCAAATGGATCAATGGATGGAGCTGTAAAAGATGGAAGAAAAAAATTATGCAAGGTAAAAGATTATAGCCATATAATATACCTACCTAATAGCAAACGTTCCAATTTCCTACGTTCACACAAAAAAGGTGAGTAATAAAACATGCTAGCGTTATAATTAAGTATTATTGATCAAAAATGTCTATTTTTGCATACCTATTCACTTTGTTGTTTTTTTATTTTACGTTTTAAGTAAAACTGAAACACGCGATGCGTTCGTAAACTGCACGATAAGTTATGTTTAATACTTAGATTAAGTTTATTTCTAATTTTGAATTCCCATGAGCTAGCAACTTAATATTTTTTATACAAACCTATAAGAAACTCGTAATTAAAATTCATATAGACTTGCAAGTGAACGACGCCTCTTTTATTTTTAAATCATGTGGGTCCATTCTCGCCAGTCTTCTTTAGTAGGTATAGGTAGGTACTTAATATTACATTATAAACGAATTTACTTTTTTTTATTTTATTTTCGCCGTCCTTGTAAGGACTTAATTCTATGATTTTTAATGACGGATGGCAACAGCAAATTTGGGTGTTTCACACCCAATTTCCGTGCCTATTACCATCAATCGCACAGAAATTGATTATTCAGTTTTCGCCCTCTTTATATTAATATTCATTAAAGTTTTATAAACGGCAGGTATCTGCGTATTCCTGGCTATGTTACTGCAGCTGTCAGGTATCGACGTACTTTTGTTCTACATGGAGGAACTGCTTGCCAAGGTCGGAACAAACCTGTCTCCTTCAGACGGGACCATCATCATGGGAGTCGTGCAGGTAAGCTCACTCTTGAGTGAAAATGAAAGGTTTAAAATAGATAAAAAAGAAAGATTGTGGTATTTGTGGTAGCTTGATGTACTTCCTACTGGCGAGTGGCGACTGTAGGAACTATAATGACTTCGTTAATCCTCACTGTAGGTAAGTAGTTGCCATTGAGAATTTATAGTCATATAACCCCAATAAAATGGTCTCGATCCGAAGTTCGAACCCGCCGATTCCGTGATACGCAACAGCTAAACTATCTAGGTACCTACTTCAAAAATTCCTGCTTCGCACAAGTTAGATATACCTACCTACCTACGCTGCAATTATATTTAAACAATACAATACAATATGCCATGGTTTATCCAACATTATATTATCAGCTTTCTTTGAATATCACGATAACGTGCTGAGATGGAGGCCTTTTTCGCCTTGTACAGGTCACACATAAGATTTAGGTTTTGATGTTAAAATTCCTGTGAATATCTGAAGTACAGACGCCAGCACGTCAAGTTACCCCAATATGTCAAATTTTCCCAATTGAATATGAACCTTATTGAGTTTGACATAAAGTTGAAAAACGACCAAAGAAATTTGACACATTGGGGTAACTTGATGTGCTGGCGTCTGTACTTAAATGTATTAATTGTTACTACTTACGTTCAGGTGGTGACAAGCTGTATAACTCCGCTTGTAGTGGACCGACTTGGTAGAAAGCTGCTTATGTGGACTACGTCACTAGGACTTACTATATTCTTGGTAAGTCTACTCTCACTGAGGTGTATGAACCTATCAATAATATGTTGCTTCCAACATATATGTTGCATTTATGTTGTTTGCATGTTGTTGTTTGTGTCTTCCAGAATATGGATAGAAAAAAAAATTGGTAAGACTTACCCACATCAGGTATGACCTACCTATTAAGCTATTGCATAGCTTCTATCGCGGGCCTTGAGCGCGGGGACCGAATCCAGAAACTCCGTAACGAATTAACCTCACGCTCCCCACTCCGACGGGCAAGGAGGTGTGGCTTGAAGGCCGTGCATCGTCTAACGTCGTTTCAGTTCGGCAGTCTTCGACACGGCGTTGTGTGCGATTAGACGTATTGTATAGACGTATTGGATAGTGGGGAGGGGAAGGGGGAGGGGAGGGGGAGGGGGGGAGTCTGTGAGAGAGGGAAGAGGGTATTGTGAGAGGGGACGGAGGGGCAGGGGAGGGGGGTGGAGGGAAGAGGCAGGGGACGGGAGGGGAAAGTGAGGGAGGGGTGAGAGGAGGGGCGGGGGAGGTGTGGGGGAGAGGGGGGAGGGGAGAGGGGGAGGGGAGGAATGGGGAGGGGGAGAGGAGAGGAGTTGATAAAAATGCTATGCAATAGCTTTACCGCGGCAGTCTCCGAGTGCCACACGTCATTTTTTTTTTTTCACAAAGCTTAATGAGTAGTCACTACTCACTAAGCTTGTCGAAAAAAAGTGCCCAGCTTTTTTTTTTACACTTACTTTTCAATTTACTTTAGACATTAAATTGGCAGAATAGTCGACATCGGCTTTGTTTGCCATACCAAAAAATAGAATAGAATAGATTATAAATAAATTTTCTCTCTTATCTAATACTGCAGGTCGGTAGGAAAGAGATATAAATTCTCTTATTTTAGTTGAGTTTTACAACAAGGGAATGGAGGCCATTTTAGTTTTAGAATCTTTTTTTCACATATTAAGTAAATGATTTATATTATCATTTATATTACCTGTCTCTTGACAGACTCTGATCGGCGTATACGCCCTGATGGACTCGTACTATAAGTATGACGTCACATCGGTCGCGTTCCTGCCGCTGCTTTGTCTCATCGTCTACATGATACTCTTCACTTTGGGTAAGTTCATAATATACCTACGTACTAAAAGTTAGCTCCTCAGTAGGACTTATGTCCTAAAAAAAATTAAAAAGGAAATGTCAAAAATGAGGTCATTTTTTACTTGTGTTTTCGAACCCAAGACACGAACCTCTGACTTTTTGGATTCATGTGCGTATTGAATAATTATCACAATGCCTGCCTGGGAAATATTTCTCGAGGGTATATGATGTCGAGTGAGAAGACTATGGGCGGCATTTAAACTCTGGCACCAGGTTACTCACTAACCATTTAATAAGAAGACTTGTTTTAAGACTGTTTAAATTAATCTTGCAATTCATTTTCAGAAAAGTTAATGATGAAGGTATCCTATTAATTTTATAAACGAGTTTGTGAGTATAGACGGATGGATGTTTGTAACTCTTTCACTAAAAAACTACTGAATTTTAATAAAATTTTGGTATGGAGTTAGCTGGCTTAACACATAGGATTTTTATCCCTGTATTCCCACGGGAACGAGACCTACGTGGGTAAAACCGAGGAACATCAGCAGGTAGTTAGTACATAACCCGAAGTTACCTACTGGTTACTATTGGTATACTTAAGTAGGTTTTTAGATCAGTCACAGTATCAGGACGACAGCTAAATTAATTCCTCCTTAACATTTCAGGTGTGGGTCCAGTTCCATGGATCCTGGTCGCGGAGATGTTTCCAGTAAAGACCAAGTGTCTGGCTGGCGGGATCTGTTCTTTCATGTGCTGGCTAGCGGGATTCGTCTGGACTAGGTATTATCTCTGTTCTTCTTTACTGGTGGGGGGCAAGGTTTTCGATGTTTTAATTGTTGAAGTTTGCTTAAAGTTACTTCTACAAACATTACCGTTACGAAAGCCGGTGAGAATGTATCTCACCTTGTTCTTTTAAAAGATTTTTATTACTGTGTGACAAGATCTCTCCCTCTTTATTGAGATTGGCTTCTAGTCAAACGGGGGGGCCTAAAAGAACTAAAAAAAAATGGTTATCTGTAAAGTCGATTTAGAGACGATAATTTTAGGTGATACTGTCAGATCTCGCCTTGCTTGTACGCTCGGCTCAGGCGGAACGTGACATTTTGGTGTGATAAGCACGATCATTTGTTCTTTGTCTCTGGGTGTTATTTATCTACAATATGTATGTATTTAGACACATATAAGTATGTTTATCAGCTGTTTAGTGCCCATAACACAAACTCTGCTTAGCTTGGGACTAGATGGCGATGTGTAAAAGTTGTGGAATATTTATTTATATTTTTTTTTACAACCAGATTCTTCCGCGACGTAGCAGCGTCATACGGCATCTACACAGCATTCTGGATCCTAGCTGTGTGCTGCGGCATCGGATTCATATTCTCCGCCACGCTGCTGCCGGAGACGAAAGGCAAGACCTTCGATGAGATACAGGATATGCTTAATAATAGGTGAGTGTGCCTTTCCCAAGCCAGCCTGCCTTGCTGTGTAAGAATCACCCGGTGAAACTATAGGTGAAGTGAAGACGAGGTGAGCTGTCTGTCACCCTGTTGAACGCGACTTCGCCCGCACGGAATTTATCTATTTATTGATTTGAGCCTTAATTATGTTTCTTTATAACATCAGCAGTATCGAAATATCCTTCAAAATCAGTCCACCCGTTTCGGAGATTAGCAAAGAAATAGACAACAAAAAGAGGGGTTAATAAATAACATTTTTTCTAAAACCAATTTTTTAAATTATTGAGGGTTTTGCGTATTAAAAGTCATTGTTGAATACCACGCGAACGAAGTCGCAGATAACAGCCAGTATGTTAATGAAGTAGTTAATTAGAAAAGATAAAATTTTAAAGCTTTGCAATAATTTATTGTTTCATTTGTTTGAGCAGCAGAATATATCATTTTATTATTTATGCACAGAGACCAGCACATCAAGCTTATTCAATGTGTCAGATTTCTTTGATATTTTTTCAACTTTATTACAAATATAAGGCTCATTTTCCATTGGGAAAATTTGATAGTTTGAGGTAGCTTGATGTGCTGGCGTCTGTACATGGTTGTAGTTTCATTATAAATACATTATTAGTTATTAATTATTTTCTTTCTTTTTTCAGAACTAAGGAAGTGAAGCCGGTAGACGTATAGAAGAATCTCTACTTCAATGAAACCCGCGAAACAATATTTCATAAGTTTGTTTTGCAAAATGTACTGACCCCGCGGTTTCAATTGTTTCAAAGGGTCATAGTTAAATAGTCATAACCTTTCTGGCATCTGAAATCTGGCTGTCCAATGCAAACATTTTTTTTTTAATCGACTATAGTTGAACAGATTATTGCTATTTAAACTATCAAACTTTTTAGCTTTATTATATTACATTATTATCATTTATTTATATTAAGTATTTAAATTATTAAGCTTTTAAATTATTATAATTCAGTCAATAGTTCCTAAAAACTCATGAATTATTGAATCTCGCGGGGTACATTGACTCAGAACACAAAGATAGGGACAGAACAATTTAAAATCTCGCGGGCTGCACGCCGACATAATAATAGTAGTAGTAATAAATCATTTGTAATTTGTAAATAGTTCTAAGTAAGTATACCCAGTTGTTATTCGAAATAAATTATTACAACAACAAAAAAAAACGTGATACAATACTTTATTCTATAATCTTATACAATAGTTTCATTATTATAATTATTAATTTATATACGTTAATGTCAAAGCTTTATTTATCTCTGGAACTGTAGGGGGCAGATTCTTAGTCCAATCACGTCTTTGCCTATTTCCGCGACCCCACAAACTGGGCACAGCTTGCCTTTGTGTTCGGGCAAGAAACTAGCACCGCAGAGGGCACACTTTTCTTCAGGCTTTCCTCTATAGATAGGCTTGTAGCTAATCCCGCAGATGTTGAAAGGATTATGCTCATCGTAAAGTAGTTGGTGTTCGTCTGTGAGCGATTTCTCACACGCTTGCAGGATCTTTCTCGCTTGCTGGGCCACTTCAGGTCTCGGACCCAGTTCCAGGAGTCGTCGGGCGAAGGAGGCTGCTGTCCTGTAGTTCTTCAGCTTGAAGAACATGTTTAGAGCTGTTCGGAGGGTCAGGATCTGGTGGACTGGCTGCAGCTTGCAGTGGGTGAAGTAAGCGGCCATCTCGCATGTACGTTTTTGCTCGTCTAAGGAGTTTTTGGGCATTGCTGTGGAGATAATAAAAGATAATTAATTTAAAGTTAAGATATATATTTTTTTAATTTTATAAACCAGATCAGTGATAGTGTAGCGCACTAGTTTATTAAGAGCCTATTTACTCTAGCGTTGACACCTAAATTATAATCAGAAGACTGCAGCAGGCAAGATGTTCCAGTCCTTCCAATTAGGATATTCTTTTATTTGTTTAGGTTCACTTACTGTGACATGGGACTTAAAGTTATCTGGCGAAATGTGGGTACTATAGTACCCACATTTCGCCAGTTACCCTTCTGCCTAACCCTTAGGAAATTACAGGCGTAATGTTGATGTCGATATTCATTTTTAAGTTTTTACCTTGAAAAGCTGTAAGGATAATATAAATATTTAATAATAAATATTGTACGATATTCCCAACATCTCGTTTAGTCAAGTGGTAAATATGGCAGCTAATCAGCATATTTCCATAAAATCATATACTATGATGATTGATAGTCGAATTACTTTGCAATTTTTGGAAATTTAAAACAAAAAAAATATATATATTATAATTGAAAAATTATAATTCTTAAGCCACTAGATTTCAAGAGTTAAGGGATATAAGAAAAAACACCGTGAATACCCACGGCCGGTAACTCAGATCGGTAAATCAAACTATCCGGGCCTGCTATTCTACCATCCGGTTTCTTAGTTGGAGTCGTATGTGATCGAACATTTGATTAGCCTTAGATGGATATCGCATACTCGAAGTATTTGCTATTTTTCCCTGCCTACCACGATAAATGTCGCGGATGTTGCTTGCGCGCAAATCAGCTATCAACAAAGCGTCACAGAAATTGCCGAATACTGCCAAAACCGTGATCGGCTAGTCGGCAAATCTGTACTCCTTATGCTTTGCAGTGGACTAACAGATAGCAAGATGGCCTCACCTTTCCTGGCGGTCTCCATCTGCAGGCCCAGCAGGTACTCGCGCGCGATGGCGAGCAGCTGCTGCGCCTCGGTGAGCTCGGGCTTGGTGTCGACGTGCAGCGCGGGCACGCTCTGCACGACGCGCTGCAGCCGCTCCACGGCCTCCGAGAACTTGCCCGCCGTCGTCAGCTGGTAGCACTGCTGCAGCTGCGTTACTAGCTCGTTCAGTTTTGTGGCTGGAAACAGATTTTTGATAAGTAACATCTTTCTTCTCCGTTGCTGGTGTAGCGACATCTATCTCGTCACATACGAACTAATGCCTGACATTCTACATCGCGGTATCAAAGTTATCCGCGCAATTAAAACATACAAGTTCCCGACAACAACCGTCAGGCAGTAGTTAGCCCACCAGACACAACAACCGTCTGGTCGGAGGGTCCTCCCTTTTCAATGGTGGATGAGGAACTTTACACCCTGTTCCTCATACCGCCAAACTGTCTATTTTTAGCGTGAGTAATTTTGTGAAAAGGGACGGAAATGTGTTACAGGAAACCAGGGAAGCGCGCGCTAATTGATTTGACCAATGAGCGCGCGCGGTGGCGGAGAGATGGCTGTGAGATGTAGCCAGCCCATTTTGCGTGAGGTTGGTACCACGTTTTTATTAATTTATTGGTAGGAAACTCAACAGATTTTTTTACAACTTTAAAGATATGGTGTCATATGAGATTCTGAAGCATATTATAGTTTCAAAAAAAATTGGTGGTCATACAACTTTAACTAAAATAAAAGGAAAATATAACAACTGATAAACAATATACCTTAATACAGAGTTTTTTACTTAAGAGTTTTTTATTCGAAACAAAATCTTGGATAACTAGAATAAATCTAATAATGGCGGCGTACTTACCACAATAACATTGACGTAGCGGTTAAGAGGTTGACGTTATCAACTGAAGTAATTTAAGTCTGTGGGTGGCACATTTTGGCAGTACAAAGACGAAAAATTAGTGTGTAATACTTACTGACAACAGGCAGTAGATCCTTCCCGCTAGCTTCCTTCCAGTTCCGGTGCAGCTGCGCGTTGAGTGGCGGGAGCGAGGCCAGCGCGCCGAACGTTAGGCGAGCGCGACTGAACATGCCCACGAACGTATCGAGGTACGGCTCGAAGTTCACGATGCCTACTTGCTCATTCAGCAGTCTATGGTGAGAGAAAAGGTTTAAAAACGCGAAATTTTGTGCTATGTTGGAGTTTGACAGTAATTGCACAGTCATGAAATCACGAAAAAAATCAATTGTACATTTGTGATCATATAAAACGACAAAATGTATGAAGCAGCTGAATATATTTTGTACGATTGTAGATTCAAACTTGTTCATAATATTATTATTAAATAAATATTATATATATTCCACAACTTTATCACACAACGCCATTTAGTCCCAAGCTAAGCTAAGAGCTTGTGTTATGGGTACTAAACAGCTGATAAACATACTTATATATTTCTAAATACATACACATTATAGATAAATTACACTTTCTGGGGTAACAAGTATTAGGGTGTTAAGTTCCTCATCCCCATTGAAAAGAGAAGATCCTCCGACCAGACGATGAGCGCTGTGTCTGGTGCACTACTACCCAGCGATTATTGACAGGATCTTGTAAATAAAGAAATATTTTAAAGCTTAATTTACACCGCCGCGGAATCAAATGAAATGGAAGCGCGGATTGTACAGACAGTTCCAACAAAAGCTAGGGGAATTCTCGAGAATGCGCTAGGGTTCCACCGAAGATGTTGACTGTCCCTTTTTTGTCTCGTATTAAGTTTGTATGGCTGTTAACATAAAGTTCATTATACTATGTTGCAAAAAGTCGCTTCCATTCCATTCCGCGTGTAAATTGAGCTTAAGTACTGAACACTGTACTGTGTTTTTTTTTTTTCTTTTGTTTAGGTTTGGTCCCTTAGTGAAAATTCAATCGGGCGTAAAACCTTAATTAAATCGTTTTGCAGGACACGTCAGTTTACACCATGTGTAATATAACAAGTACCTGAGCGCTATCTCGAACTGTCCGGTGGCGACGTGGTCGTGTACAGTCTTGAGCTTGCCGGACAGCGCCACGCTGGTGCCGCGCGTGGGCGCCACGAAGTACTCCGTGCTCTCTTCTCCGCCATCGATATCCGCTAGGAATACAACAATAATCATTGTTAATCATAATAATAATGTTAATAAGTGAGCACTGACAAGGAACGGAGCTCCCACCTCTTCCTTGCCTTAGTAGGTCGGCTAGAGTGGAGATTCGCAAGAGCAAACGTGCTCGGAGGAAGGAAGCATTCCAGTAAGGTGCTGGTAGGGATCTTGACCGTAGTTCCGGGATTGTCCTGATAGCCGTGGATAGCCGCTCCACTCCTTTAGCACCTCAGGACATGTTGGCCTCTTGTCGCTACGTCACTTTGTGCTAGCGGCCGTTTTAGAGGGCCCATTATCGAGTGTGCAAGTCACCCGCTGCCATTTAATCCGTGTAAATATATAACATTGGTGAGGCAGGGGCCAGTCTTTCATAGATCTAGGTATCCAGTCCATTTTAGCCACCCTAGCCTATACTTTTGTTGCCAGTCTGCAATAGTCTTACACCAGCCGTAGGTTTTCGGTGCACTTGTGTAGTGCATACAGGGAAAATCTGCAGTTGGTGTCCCATTTCATCAAGATGACAATGGGCCTCTGCGAGTTGGCTTCGGCCCCTCGTACGCCTTCCAAAGGTCCTGAACCCAAGGGTTCCGAGTAATGAAAAAATGTTTATAATATAAAGGTGCTTGTGGCTAAATTATAACAGCCGCATGGGTCGATCGAAGGTTAAGCTACGCTTGAGGCGGTCGGTCTGTGGATGGGTGACCATTTATTACATACCAAGACTCCTCCGTGCCTCGGAAAGCACGTTAAGTCGTTGGTCCCGGCTGTCATTTGTAGATCTTTGACAGTCGTTACTTGTAGTCAGAAGCCCGAAAGTCCGACAACCAGTTTAACCGAGGGGTATCATGTTACCCAGTTACTGGGTTGTGGGGGTCTGACAGGCAGTCGGTCCATGTAAAACACTGGTATTCCGCTGCATCCGGTTAAACTGGAAGCCGACCCTAACATAGTTGGGAAAAGATAGGCAGATAACCATAATAATAGTGTTCCACACACACACTCACTTTTTTTCTTGAGCGTGAATAGAACCCTTGACACGCAGTACAGCAGCCTATCAAAGCCAACCGTACCGTCATACCGATGAAAGAGAAACTGATACTTACCAGAGACAGGTACAAGTTCAGGCAGTTCCAGGTCCTCGTCTCCGACATCCCATCCGCCGTCATCACAGGCATCTTCCATCACTTCTTCGCCCTCATCGCCTTCACCCTGCACACATTAAAATATATTAAGAACTGCAGTGATAATATGGCTAAAAGCAAAAATATTTTCATTTGTTACTTCGCAAACGATTAATATTTATGTATTGTAGTCAACTAGTAGGGGTCGGTTTTAACCGGATACAGCTGAATACCATTGTTTTTCATACCCTTAAATTAATAAAAGTAAAAGTTTGTAAAGACGTTTGGATGTGTGTTACTCAATCACGCATAAACCGGTGAACAGATTTGGGTTTAAACTGGCATATATACAGGATGAATTTTTAGTCACCGTCCAAATTTTTTCTAGGCATTAGGTATCATTCACTAAGTCCATTTTTGAAAAAAAATCGATACATAAAATTTTCATATTAAATCATTTTCTCGAAAAAATTATCCGCTCTGCGTGGTCACAAGTTAAACGTTAATAATACTACACTTGCCGCGCAAATATTCAATGAAAAAGGCAGCGCTCACCCCGCTCACCCCCACCCCGCTACACCTGCGCGACACATTTATGACATCTATCATCTATCGTTAGTCGGTCTCGCGCGCGCACCCTTTCGCGACGCAAGCGCTTACTTCCGTGTTCCCGGCGTTCCCGCGCAACCCGCCGGCGCCGGCGCGACCCGTGCGTATCGTGAATTTATTTACAATGTCGTCGTATTCCCACCGCGAGTATTACGAAATGGTGCGATCCTACATACTGAGTGGTGAAAGCTTGAACGGTGCCCGGAGACTGTACGAAACCGAAAGTATTCCTCGCCTTCGCAATCAAGGAATAAATCCTTCATTACCAAATCGCCAAACGATTTTGGCCGCAAATCAGAGGCTATTAGACCATGGCCAATTTATAGTACCTACACACGCTCAAGGACGGGGCAGGCCGAGACTCGCAGTGGAGATCGAAGAAGATATCTTCGATTTCTTTGAACGGAGCCCTAGATCCAGTACGCGAGATGCAGCGCGGCGCTTCGGCGTAAGCCAATATGCCGTGTGGAAACTTCTCCATTCTGCCGGGTTGCACGCGTACCATTTTCAAAAGGCACAGGCCTTGAACGACGCAGATGCAGTTCCCCGTCGAGCCTTCTGTGAGTGGCTGATTGCACACCCCGATGCTAACATTTTGTGGACTGACGAGGCCTTGTTTACTCGAGTGGGGCTGTATAATCATCATAATGAACATTGGTGGTCATTTCGAAACCCACACATGATACGAGAAACGTATCACCAAGTGCGGTTCAGTGCAAATGTGTGGGCTGGAATTGTCGGCAACAAAATACTGGGGCCATATTTCATTGAGGGACGGTTGACCGGGGGCACGTACCTAGATATGTTACGCACAGTAATTGCTGACTTCATGGATGACGTGCCGGTAATCTCCTATCGAGATTTTTATTTTCAACAGGACGGTGCACCGCCTCATTACTCCGCCGCCGTTCGTAATTATTTAAACATCGAACACGGTGATCGTTGGATCGGTCGCGGGGGGCCCGTCGTCTGGCCACCCCGGTCACCAGATCTTACTCCATGTGACTTTTTTTTGTGGGGTGAAATAAAACGACGAGTGTATGTGGAGGAAGCCCAAAACCTAGACCAATTAAAACAGCAAATTGTACGTGCATTCGACGAAGTTAAAAGTGACACTGTAGTGCTCAATAAAATTAAAAACAATGTGCAAAAACGTGCAAGACTCTGTTTAGAGAGAAACGGTATGCATTTTGAACATTTATTAATAAATAAATAAATAAATAAATATTCCACAACTTTTTCACACAACGCCATTTAGTCCCAATTTAAGCTTGAGAGCTTGTGTTATGGGTACTAAACAGCTGATAAACATACTTATATACTTCTAAATACATACATATTATAGATAAATTACACCCAAACACAGAACAAATGATCGTGCTCATCACACAAACATTTGTCCTGGGTGGGAATCGAACCCACGACCTCCGGCATAGCAGTCAGGGTCACTAACTACTAGACCAACAGGCCAGTATTAAAGTACTGTTAATTTGATTGTTGATGATTTTGATTAAATTTTTATTATTTGTACATAAGTTGATTCAAATTTTTTAAATACGCCTAATAGCAAAACGTTTTGGCTCAGCTTTTATTAAGGTCTCAAGTTCTTATCTAATTAATTGATTTTTACTTTATTTATACGTACTTAATTGATTAATTAAGGGTTAGATTCTAATCATAGTGAACATAGCACAAACCTTTTGCTTATTGACGGTCCTAAGCCCGTGAAAGTATGAAGGGAAAATTTGCAACTTTGTTTGTATTGTGTTATCAATGAATTCCGGCGGCGCGCGGCGCGCGGGGCGGCCCGGCTCGCGTAGCTTCACCTAGCGCGTACGCACGGCGCGGCAGTGCCCAGAAACATAAACTTTTTATAGATAACTTTGTGAAGTGATATCTCAATATTTTTGTATTGAGTGATACTAAAAGAAAAAACACGTATTCAATGATTTTTGCCAAAGATTAATATATCAAAATTTGGACGGTGACTAAAAATTCATCCTGTATAGACCATTTCCTTACTTAGCATATAACATACTACAACGATCAATAACACCTGTATAATCAACGGCTTAGAACAGGGACGGCGAACCTTCATTGGTGAGCGTTATCCAATATTTTAACAAATAATTAATCAATGTCTATGGTGTCTAAGATAAAATTAGAAAGTACATATGAATTGAAAAAGTCACATTGGTACTTGCCCGGATTTGAACTACAACCTCGTACATGAGAGGTAGGCGCCTTAACCTGTGGGCCATCACGGCACTTACCATAAATTGCAGCAAATTGAAATTGTCTTGGGAAAGTTACTTTTGACGCAGGCAAAGCTAGTTTGAACATGAAGCATTAGTGCAGCTGACCTTGTGATCGTGCAGCTCGTCCTCGTCGTCTCCCCACGCGCCGGCGGCCTCCAGCGGCTCGTCGCCGGCCGCAGCGGCCCCCACGTCCGCCACGCTTCCCGCCGTAACTCCTGCACGCGCTCCTCCCGCTACCTCGAAGAAACTCCTACAAAACACACGCACTTTACAATACAACATCGTGAGACTCGCATAATAAATTAATACAATCTTATGTCTGGACTTTAAAAGAGACCATGACCCCTGGAGTTTCTTTCGCCATTTCTACTCAGGGATCAGTCACTTTGGCAATGCCATTTAGTGCCATTTAGTTTAAAAAAAAATGACATCTAAAAGTATCTGGGAAGATCTACTTACAAAAATGAATATAATTTAATTCCATTTCAATAAGCACAATCCACTGACTAATTTGATGTTATTGTATACTTTTGTGACAGTGATTTCGTGAAAAGAGACGGAAATGTGTTACAGGAAAAGAAATTTAAAAGACTATAGAGCGGGCATGTCAAGGAAATGTCATAGAAAAACTTTGATCTCATGTCTCAGTAACGCCATCTAGAATAATATATGAATATTGGAACGGCAGCGGAGCGTACTAAAAAAAACTCATAGACTTGTGTCAGGCAGGACACACTTTTTCGGACGAAAATTTTGTTTGTGATGTCCGGTCTATAGGTATTGAATGTCTTTGGTTACAGGAAACCAGGAAAGCGCGCACTATTTGATTTGACCAATAAATAGCGCACGCATTGGCGGAGAAATGTCGCGAGATGCGTCGTACTGTCATTTAATTTGTATAGTGTCGTACCATACCACGATAACATTTCAGATTTTACACATCATAAGCGACTTATGTATGGCTCGCAAATACATGCAAGATCAATGTGTATTATGACAAAGACTTTGAACGAAGACATCACATACATGCTGTCAAACATAATAACCAAACCAAAGAAGACAGTTTAAAAAGTTTCTTCTGAATCCCGATCACCGACTCTTTATTGAGCGTAAATGTGAATAAAACGTCACTCACTCAATCACTCACTCATTCATAGACTAACTCACTCACTCATTCAGTTAGCTTACAAAAAATCAATGACTTACTTTGAAACCGCCAGTAAAGGCCAGTTAGGTTGCATATTGTGTACTGGTAGCGGTGGTCTCAATAGTTGTGCGTCGGGATTCGGTTCCGGGATGGGCAAGTTGGCTGCCTCGAGCATCGCTTTCAGTTGTTCAGCCTCTTCGTGTTGTTTGTGATTTATAGCCGTTAAATAGGCTAAGGATATCTGGTGGGAGACAAAAATATATTAAAATTTTGATTTATGGACGGCAAAATGCAGAAAAACGCAAGCACCTTTTAATGCCCATCAGTCGACAAAGTTTCAAATTGGAAACACTATAAACGAAAAATGCCAGCGCCATCTAGCGGAATAAATGGGTGACAGGTCGTAAGTGTCACTTTAACGTAAACGAAACAAAATAAATATATTATTATTTAAGAATCGTAGCAAGTGCCGTTCTAAAGTTTTTGCCTACACTTATGGGAAAAAGGCGTAAGTTATTCTATAGTTAGTCTATGAGTCTATCTACACTAATATTATAAAGAGGAAAACCTTGTTTGTTTGGTTGTAATGAATAGGCTCCGAAACTACTGGACCGATTTCAAAAATTCTTGCACCGTTGGGAAGCTCCACTATCCCCGGGTGACATAGGCTACTTTTTATCCCTGCATTCGCACGAGAACGGGAACTATGCGGGTGAAACCACGTGACATCTGCTAGTCCTACTAATATTATAAACGCGAAAGTTTGTGAGTATGGATAGATGGATGGATGGATGGATGTTTGTTACTCTTTCACGTAAAAACTACTGAATGGATTTAAATAAAATTTGTTATGGTTTTAGCTGACACCCCGGATTAACACATAGGCTTCTTTTTATCCCTGTGTTCCCACGGGAACGGGACCTACGCGGGTGAATCCACGTGACGTCTGCCAGTGTAATATAATTACGTAATATTCAGCTCACCTGTCCAGCATTCTTCAGCAGCCTGATAGTCTCCCTGGTGTCTCCGAGCAGCAAGGCACCCTGGAACTGCGCGGACACATCCTTGCGGATCTCAGCGATCTTCATCATCTTGCGGAGCTTGTCCAGGTTACCCGTAATGAGGTACAGGAACGACAGCTTGTCGAAGTTCTTTGTACGTTGGTAGCACATCTCTACGATCTAGGAAAAGGTAATTTGATTATTAGTCTACCTGAGAGATATTTCTTGACGACATGTGAAGACAAGTTTTAGGCTTCCATGGGCGGCATAAACTGTGACACCTGGTTAAGTCACTACCTCTCATCGAAACGACTTTTCTCCACTATATTACGGTCAGCTTCCAGTCTAGCCGGAAGCAGCTAAATACCAATATTTTAAATGTAGCGACATCATATTTCACCTCCGCAACCCATTTGGTCAGGTAAGGGACTAACTACCAGTTATGTATAACATGCGTACGCGTTCGTTAAGCTGTGCGGGCGCGTACGCATCTAATACAATACTTGTTCGATTGCCAAAGGCAGTTGAACTGAATAAATGTGGTTAGACTCTGACACAATACCCTTTCGTTAGATGTGTTGTCATACTTAAAAGTTGACGACTAGGAACGTTTGTCAAAAATGTACTAATATCTAATGAAACTGAAGATTTAGCACGAAAGAGGAGGGTAAGTACGAAATTGATGCGAACGAAGTGGCCATCGACTTGCTAGTTAAAAAAGGCTACAGTTACCCGGAATTACACCTCAGCCTGCTGGTAAAATGAATGTTGGGTGAAATACCTGATGGTTCCCAGAAGCCAGGGCCGCATTGGCCAGTTTGTCCCACGCAGCCGGCTCGTCGAGACTCTTGGCGGCCTCCAGCGCCACGTCGATGTTCCCGCACTGCAGCGCGAGGGAGAGGCGCGTGCGAGCGTCCTTTACGAAGTGCAAAGCTACTTCTGGGTAACCTGCCAGTTATAAAAAAATTTTTTTGAGCTTTTCCACAAGTAAAAACAAAGAAACAATTAGTAGGTACTTAAAATTATAAAAAAAAGAAGTAGAAGAAAATAAAAATAGAAAAGTGACGTCAGGATTTGCAGAATAAATTCTCTTCTTATTTCATTATAAGCGATAACGGGCTTCTGCGAGTTGGCTTCAGCCCCTCGTACATACACCTTCCAACGGATCAGGACCCCAGGGTTTCGAGAAATTTGATAAATAATAATAATTCACAATTTTCACACAACGCTATCGAGTTCTACACTAAGCAGATCTTGTACAGAGCCCAGCAAATTAAGCAACCCCAAAATGAACAAACATACCTACTTTATATTTCTAAATACATACATATTATAGATAAATTACACCCAGACACAGAACTGATGCTTATCACACAAACATTTATCTTGTTTGACATTTCTTGATATAGTGAATTGTTGTGTTACCTTTTTCTTGTAAATAAGCGATGATGCTCTGTCCCACCAGTTTAGCGGTGCGGACCATGTGCAAAACCTGGTCGTATTGTCGTGTCACCAACGCTAATTTGAATCTGCAAGAAAAAAATAATAAGTAAAGTCTGTAAACTTTGTGAGTAGGTATGGATGGATATGCAACTTAATAGAAATGTAGCTTATACATCAGAATGACATATAGACTATATTTTAAAAAGGTAATGTGTAAATCGGTCACAATAAAACAAGAAAATACAAGTCGGATAAAATTCTGCCATTTTGGCGTACGCAACAAAAACCGTAACTTAGACGAATGTGCGGGTACAACCGCAGGGCACAGCTAGTATGATAATAAATATAAATATAAACTCCACCTGTATTCTGTAGGGTCAATGCTCAGCACCTTGGGCCGACACTCGCGGTCCAGGCACACGACGCGTGCGCCGCTCTCACTCGCTAACACTTTCACAGCGTACACGGGCACGTCCAGGGTGCGGATGATGCCGTAGTCACTGTGGGAGGGAGGAAGCGAATAAATTTATATAAAAAATATTAAAAATCCCACCAAAACATTTCATGTAAAATGTTGCCAAGACCACCATATAAGGTTTGCCCTGTGTAAAAGATATCAGATCTCATGTAGAGCCAAGTTTCTGAATCTACACGGCCTTACCTACCGACCCTAACTTCACAAATTCATCAGTGTGTCAGTGTGTCAGAGACGAAATCGGTGTATTTTAGATATCAATAAAATCTAAAGTATTAGAGCTATTCAATTGAGACTTTGTATGTTTATTTAGTCTATTAATGACATCATATCCTGAGAATATGAACTCTCTGGTACATCGGAAACCAACTCTATGAGGGTTCAAAAAAACGACGAAACACTTCGAGAAAAGGTAGGTAGTGCCCTTGCGCTTCGCTTGGCTCGTCTTGGCGGGGGCATTCCCGTGACCCCAGATACGTGTGTTCTAAAAAGTCATTTCAATATTACATAATTTATTTATTTATATAATTATATCATCGTCTGCCTACGCTTTTCCCCGCTATGTTAGGCTTCTAGTTTAACCGGATGCAGATGAATACCAACTTTTTACATGGAGTGAATGCATGTCGGAACTCGAAAACCCATTAAATGGCCTGGACCAACTGGCTTAACATGCTTTCCGAGACACGGAGAAGCCTTGATATGTAATGAATTAACAAATCCACGAACCGGCCTCATTAGGCGTAGCTTAACCTTCCATCAACTGATTTGGCGTGTAAATATAATGTTTCCTTTTTTTCCCACTAAAAACACCATAATAACACCATATGGCCTCGCGAACATTTGAATAACAAACATGTCTCCTAACATTAGAAAAAAATATTGTCTAGTTCACTTACCCATCCTTACAGCAGTACTTGATATGGTTAGCAGTAGTATAAATGAACACAGGCTGCGGTGTGGAGTCGTCGAAGGCACCAGACTTGACCCTGGCTCCTTCAGTAACTGTACAAAGCTGTTCCAACTTCTTGGTGCACAGGGTCACGCTGTGCTTGCCCAGAAGAGCGACCAGAGACATATCGGCGTTCCAGATTGCGTAGCGGCATTTTGCGATTTTTACCTTGAAGGAATAATGTGAAAAATGAGAAATGTAGTGATTTGAGGTGTGGTGTGGTGTCTGTGGTGAGTGTAGTGAATGAGGTGTGTGTGAGAAATGTGGGTTGTACTACCAGGTACACTCCTGCCTAGCTCTTCGGGGATTCCAGGCATGATGTTATGTTATGTGTTATGTTGTTGTTAGTTAGAAAAAAAACGTTTGTGTTAAATCATGTATAGAGGCAAACACATCAAACTACCCCCATTTGTGAAGTTTCTTTGATAGTTTTTGAACTTTATTTCAAACAGAATAAAGTTCATGCTCGATTGGGAAAATTTTAAGGTTTCGGGTGTTTGTGAACTACATTTTTGATGGTCCAAAACACCATGTTCGCACTTCTAGTAGTAAGTCACCCAGGGAAAGCTTCCCAACAACGGTGAAATAATTTTTCAAATCCTTCCGGTTGTTTTGGAGCCTATTATTTGTGTATATGCACAAGTAAAAAACTGTACAACGGGGGACTTAATGCCTTAGGCATTTTCTACCAGTCTACCTTAAGGTGGTGCAGAGATGGAACAAGGTAGTTGCAACAGAGTAAAAAAAGGACATAATAAGTGACACAAAAAAATAAATACGTAGTCAGGAAAGATAAAAATACGTTTATAAAGAAAAGCTATAGCTTTAGCCTATTTAATGCAAACAAACCAAAAACTTTCCTCTATACAGGGTGTCTCATTCAAATCGGTCAGTATGGGAAAGTCTGAAACTATAAGACATACGAAGATCTGTTCTGTGGAACCATGTCATCGATTTTAATAACAAGAAAAACTGCATTCATACATTTTAAAAAACATCTGTACTCCGTTCGGAAATTGAACCACGTTTACAATATTCAACAAGTTCAGGTATTTAAAATTGTCTCTATGGTTGTTTCTACCTCTTTGCTGATGTTGCAACTTGATACATACACCGCTTTACATATTTTAACGCAAATTCAACACATAAAGATACAAAATGCAACTGTAAGATCGTTACCTAAACGTGTTGAATATTGTATTGAAAAAGGCGGTGGTCACTTCGAGCACCTACTAAAATAAATTAAAGTATGTGGAACAATGCACTTTATTCGTTTAAGACATCATGTTTCATACAGACATTTACTGCTTAAGACCTACACAACCGATATCTAAATAGCAATAGTGTAGGTATTTTTTTTCAAAACAACCGGGTTCGATTCTCAACAATCGGAGTACAGATGTTTTTTTAAAATGTATGAATGCAGTTTTTCTTGTTATTAAAATCGATGACATGTTTCCTCAGAACAGATCTTCGTATGTCTTATAGTTTCTGACTTTCACATACTGACCGATTTGAATGAGACAACCTGTATAATATTAAGAGTAGATACTTACTGAAGCAATGGTCCTCTTCTGTTGAACGTCTAATAACTGGACTGCGTCGGGCTCTCTCAGCAGTAACATGCCTGTGCCCGCATACATTATTTCTTCACAAGTCGGAGTGGATATTTTCTTTGATACTTCGTTCTTCAGGTTTTTGATCACCAGCTGTACAGAAAAATGATGTATTTTTATTAATTTTTATTTGGCACTTCACATTTTTGTAATCATATTCTTATTACAGAAATAATTAAAAGTATACTCTATTCCCTTTACAAATAATGTTAATTTTGTATTAGCGAAATAATGCAGTAAGAAATCAATCATAAAATTCCCCTAAGGGTTTGGAGCCTAGACAGATTACTGCATTTTTTATGATTTTCATAGTACTCATTATTATATTGATTTTTATCTTCGAATGTATCGGGAACGTGTAATTTTAATGTACATAATTTATTTGTTTATAGTTACTTAATACGTTGAAACACCAATTACACTAAGTAACATAGAAACAATTACAATTACGATAAAAACTAATTCAAAAATAAAAATCTTAAAACTAACATGGAACAGTAGACTCCCTGGCATACTTACTATCACTGAACACCAAGCATACACGCATTATTTTAATCCATTCATCCGCAAACATATTAGAATCAGGGTTGCAGCAAGAAGAGCATTCAGCACCTTTAGAATACGACAAATTGGGAATTCCGCTCTGGCTACGGTTTTGGCTGGCAGTTGCGCAAACAGGTTGTGCCGATGGCTCTGACGGTGACCTATGTATTTGTCGGGCACAAATAGTCGACAGAAAAGACCATGGAGCTCTGGACAGTCGATACGTCCCCGTAAGGTCTTGCAGGCTATAGTGAGTTGACCAAAACCTCTTCTCACCTCCGGCGAGTTAAAGCCTAATGTTCCTAAAAGATAGTTGGTAGGGTGCATGTAGGGAAAGAAGTAGTATAACCTTTGGAAGAGGCACCTAAGGAATGTTTTTTGTACCTTTTCCAGCATCAGTGTTTGGGTCACGTTATAGGAGAGATATTTGTAATTGTCCTGAAGGCCAAGTGTTGCCGCCCAGTTTTCCAGCCCACACCCACAGTACCTGGTTGTTCTTCTCCAGCGCGGCGAACCTGTTCCGCGCGACCCACACGGCGGTGGTGGCCTGGCCGCGGCTGGGCTCGGCGCCCCCGGCCTCCGCCCCGTCGCGCGGCACCGCGTACAGCTCGTACGAGCTGTTGTCGCCCACTCGCCAGTTCACCAGCACACACCATTCCGCGTGGTTGAGGGACATGCTGGAAATGGAACCAGTGATTAAACATTTAAAAACTGGCTCTCATATGAAAAAACAACACATCGAAATCGGTTTGAGAGGTACAATGCCACAGACCAGACAGACAGATATCGACGTCAAACTTATAACGCAGGTTAACAAATGAATTATTTAAGGTGAGATTTTTTTTCATGATGAAAAACACACACACATACAGTACAGTCCATAGGACACACTATCTTACCTGTAAGGTTGGTTTCTGCCACCTCCCTTGATCTGCATAACGGGCGCGTCACGATTTGTCGCCATGTCCAACTTGCGCAATTGTCTGTAAAATTATTACACTTTAACAAAAAAAATAAATTCATGTATAGTCGGCCTCAGTTCCGGTGCATCACTTTTAAGGCTTCAATCGCTAGCTTGCTATCATAAGCACGTTGCATTTTGTTAGTAAACTGATTCATCACAAGTTGGCCCGATGGTACGTGAGACTTTTATTCAGAGCAGCTGCATTTTTTACGCAGCGAGAAAATTAATCAGTATTTTGACGGGTTTTAAACAAGAATTAGGAATTTTGTTTCAGTTTTAGATTACAGGACAGTTACTATGGATAATGAAATCTGAAACTCTAACTAATAGCGGCAAATACTTGAAGGAATTTCGAGCCCGATTTTGATGAAACTTTAAACTGAACAATGGATTAAAAAAAATCCTTTTGACCCAAATTGATTTTCAATAAAAAAAAAACACTGTAATACAACACACCATACGATGCACTAATTAGAATTCTGGTAAATAATTACATATAATGTAACAAACTAAAGGAAAGAGCTAATTTTCAACAAAATACCTAGGTTTATTGTAAAACCTACACCTGGTATGAGCTCATATTTATGATCTGAATAGACCTTGTGTATGACAAAAATGTTCTGTATCCGAGTATTTGTGTTTAATAAACTAGAATTTAAAAAGAATATTAATAGTTAGATTAAAAGTTTTCAGTTTTGTGAGGATTATGTTAATTGTGTAGGAAGTGAAATTAATCCTTAGTTATTTAGCTAGAAAGATAAACAATAGCTGCTTAGTTTGTGTTGTTAAAAGTTTGTATAATTAAATATGTTCTCAAGTAAGTGAAATCTTTTGTGATTTCTTTTTTATGTAGAAGTAAAAATGTACCTAGTACAGTTTTTTTTTTTACTTACTTCTGTTTTTCTCTGCAATACCCCAAAGATGTATTGGTAGAAAAAGTAAATAACTTACCTGTCTTTAATATAGAAGAGCATGTTATTGTGAACGGCATAGGCAGGTCTTTCTCGCTGCAGCTTGAACAGTATCATACCAGCGTCGTGACCGGCAGCGAAGAGGTTCAAAGTTGGATGGGAGGCTAACACCCAATATCTAAAAATTAATTATACAACATTCAATCAACAACACTACCTACCAGATTTCCGTAAGCGCATAAAAATTGCTGGAAAAATAAGAATATTAGCCACATTTTGCTACATTATATTTTTAGCCTTACTGCCTATTATTAGTTTTATTTTTGCCTTTTATAAATAGCCTTATTTTTAGTTTCATTTTTCGATGAAAATATTTGTTTTTTTCTTTCAAAATGGGATTACTTTTCATTCAGATGTATTATTGTAATCGAATAACAGCCTGTCCTGTCAAGGTTGAAACTACCCTTGAAACAAAGTTTTTTTTCAATAATTAGTTCCCGCGCTTAATGATTTCTTGTACAGACGCCAGCACATCAAGTTACCCCAATGTGTCAAATTTCTTTGATCGTTTTTCAACTTTATGACAAACAGAATAAGGTTTCATATTCAACTGGGAAAATTTGACACATTGGGGTAACTTGATGTACTGGCGTCTGTACTCTAATCCGACAAGTGATCTGTTTGCGGATGGATGGACGAAGATTTTATTGGTATGCCAGGAGTACTCCGAGACGAATTCATATGTTTTTAATCCTTTTTTTTGTCATTAATTACTTTTCTTCAATTTGTTTGATTTTTTTTATATTTTATCTGTATTTTAGTTACTTCAATTAGTTAAACTGTTTTATTGAATAATAAAATAAAATAAATAAATACCTCTCATGTTCCCTCCTGAAGGAATGTAAGCAAGTCCTCTTGGTCATGTCCCAGACTCGGATAAACTTGTCCTCACTGTTGGACAGGATGAGCTCGTGCCGTGCGTGGAAAAGCACGCATGACACGTTGTTGTAATGGCCGCGACATGTGTCCACCTCCCACGCCTGGGGGAATGACTTGCTTAATATTATTTTTAATAATTACCCATCATACTTGAAAGGAACCCAAATTTCATGTTTAACAGCCTCCAGTTTTTTCTCATGACATAGCCTGATATATTTTTTTCCTCTTTTTAAAAAAGCATACTACTAATGTGGGTTTCAAAGTCAAAGTCAAGTCAAATCGCTATTTCAATTAGACCCATAAAAGGCACTTTTGAACGTTATACTTTGAAATTAAATAAATTAAGAGAATGATTCTAGTTCCACATTCCAAATGGTAGTTTCGTATGGAGAAGAATGTGCAAGAAACTCCATACTTTCTCTTTTAAAATAGGTTTACAGTACTTCGTATATAACAATCAGATTGTGTGTGAGGACGATGCACATTACTAGTAGTCCTTTTAACCCTTTCAACTTAGCTAAATAATCTTTTGTCTGGAGTGGGTTCACGTCAATAGAGCAATGGAACGCTCGATCGCCAGGCCAACGCAGGTCATGGCACATTGGAACGGCACCGCAACTGCACAGCAGCCGCACGGCGTCGCCTCGAATTTAGGCTACGGCTAGCTGCCAGTGCGCTAACTACGCATCGTCGGTAAGGTGCCAGCTTGCAGTCCGCACGCCGCCCGCGAGGTGCAAGCTCGCCGCCTGCGGGGCGCAAGCTCGCCACCCGCGCGCTCGCCGCGAGGTGCAAGCTAGCTGTCACCGCGAACACAATTGTTATATGGCATTAATAATTGAACACGCTTATGACTTGTACATTTTCATAATGTCTCGGTTTATGACGGCGCAATGATGTTTTGCTGGCGACTCGGAGTCGGCGTGTTGTAAGCGTGCGGTCGACGCGCTGTAAGCACATGGTCCGCTCTCTATCGGCACGCGAGTCGAGTTGTGTGGCGCGCTGACTGCTCGCCGTTGGCTTTTTCACTTTGACATTGTGAAATATATTATACTACCCACGATTTAAGGCTCTAAATTGAATGACAAGCCAATTGCTGGTTTGGAGCGGTGCCGGTGCCATTCCGTTATAATGTGCCATGACCTTTAACTATTGGGTTATTGCCGCTTAATTTAGGAAAACTCAACACAAAACTGGAAGATCAAGAATCATGTTCTAAACTCATCATACTGGGTTGTGCATCGATATTCCGTTCACTCTCTATAAACTGGATGCTATTAAGCATGAATTAAGAGTTCCTTTTTCGCCCCTTCCACCCTGAATTAAACAAAAAGAAACAAGAAAATAGTATCATACCGTTTATCGAAAACTTGCACTACGGTTGTATCTAATGTTTACAAGAAAGATTTTTCTCATTTTTCAGTGAACAAGTACTCATAGCACAAGCTCTGCTTAGTTTGGGAGTACATGGCGTTTCGTGAAAGTTTTGTGGAATATTTACCTTTTGCAGTTATACAAAAACAATATGTTGCCTTACTTTTTAACCGACTTTCAAAAAAGGAGGAGGTTCTATGTTCGTGTGTATGTTTTTTTTTTTTTTTTTATGTATGTTACCTGATTTCTCCGCCATTTGTGGACCGATTCTCAAAATTCTTTTTTTATTTGAAAGAGTATACTCCTGAGGTAGTCCCATTTTAATTTGGTGAAGATCTGGTGCTGATCTTCGGAGATATACAACGGAACTCTTCAAAAATAAACAGCAAATCTGTCGTGATTGCTGGAATCGCTTGGATGTTTATTGTTTATACAACATAATGACGTATCATCACGCCTGTATGCTCTGAGGGGTACGCAGGAGGGTACAATATACCTAGATTTCGTCAGTTAGGTATGTTAATTTTAATTTATTAGGGATTAGTGGAAAACCCTATTATCATGACATGTATTGTTAACAATTAACAATATAAAATAAATTCATGGCAGATATTTACAAACTAAAAATGGAAAAATAAAAAACTTTTTTGCAAAAAATAAAACCGACTTCAAAAAAAACACTAAACGGTGTAAAATAACTCTAAATTCGGAAGTCGGTGGCCCATTATGAGTAAGACAAACCCACCAAAGCCACAGACTTCCGTATTTAGAGTTATTTTACACCGTTTAGTGTTTTTTTTTAAGTCGGTTTTATTTTTTGCAAAAAAGTTTTTGACATATATTTTTACTTACTAACACAGTATAAAAATAAAATGCAGCTGAAAACAAATTTAGATGCAACAAAAACTATTACATGATCAATTAAACAATTTGTTGAAACGGTAGTTGTATTTAATTAATAAGCTTTTATGTAAAAAAAATAAAACCGACTTCAAAAAAACACTAAACGGTGTAAAATAACTCTAAATTAGGAAGTCTGTGGCTTTGGTACTTTTGTCTTATTCTTGATGGGCCACCGACTTCCGAATTTAGAGTTATTTTACACCGTTTAGTGTTTTTTTTGAAGTCGGTTTTATTTTTTGCAAAAAAGTTTTTTATTTTTCCATTTTTTATTAGTACGCAACTCAGAATGTGATGCTGCATCAATGTTGCACATCAGTTGTTAATAATTTTTAAGCTGTCGTTCTGTTTGTACGCAATCACTTGATCTGGCGTATTTAGTAGTTAGTTATTCATTAACATTGATTTAAAATCTTTCCAGTAGTGAATATGGATATAGAAAGTAATATGTTTAATTTCTTTCTTTTAGTACAACCCAAGGCATTTTTCCAATGGCTTCCATACAAACAGTCATCTTATCACCCCCTTTAGGCTGCCTGTCCACTAAAGCGGAGCGATGGATTAATGGATGATTTTTCAAGATACACACATTCGTGTTACTAGACCTAGCAGTTTAGACTTTTAGAAACTGCATTGTGTGATTATTTTTGAATGGATTAAAGATTTCTAGAAAAAATGTTATTCAAATGTAACTTACCTTTTCCTCCTAGAAATTAATAAAAATAAATCATTTGTATGTACAGACGCCAGCACATCAAGTTACCCCAATGTGTCAAATTTCTTTGATCGTTTTTCAACTTTATGACGAACAGAATAAGGTTCATATTCATTTGGGAAAATTTGACATATTGGGGTAACTTGACGTGCTGGCGTCTGTACAAAATGAGTGAAGCATATAAGCTCTCATCAATGATGATGACTTCTATAGACCAATGATGCAAATTAAATAGTTTAGATTACCCAAAGCTGTCAACATTTGCCTAGCCTGTTAGGGCTCGGTTTCCAGTCTACACTGATGCAGCTGAATACCCGTGTTTTACAAGGACTGCCTGTCTGACCTCCACAACCCAGTAACTGGGTAACATGCTACCCCTTGGTTAAACTGGTTGTCAGACTTTAATTACCCAAACCATTAGAAAGTAATGACCGAGATAAAAGATGGCCAAAGTTGAAGGCGAGAACAAAATGATAAGAAAGTATTAGAATCAGACATAAAAACGTTGGACAGGCCGAAACTGCGTTTGAAATATAATATTATACATTGAGATTAGAGAGAAGCAATGATAGCCTCGTGGTATGACCAGCAGATTGCCAGATCATAGGTCTAGAGTTCAATCCCAAGGCATGCACCTCTTACTTTTCGGATTCACGTGCCCATTGTATAATATCACTTGCTTCAAAAACGGTGAAGCAAAACATCGTGAGGAAACCGGCATGCCTGAGAGATATTTCTCGAGGGCATGTGATGCCAAGTCAGCGGCCCATGGGCGGCATTATTCCGAAAAATGCCTTTGAATGCCTTCATGAAATCAAGAATTTTATTACCAAACAATCTAATAACTGACCATCTGCTAACCTAAATCTTTCGCCCAAAGCCCAATGAATGAAGCATAGATCAAAAAACCAAATCTGAAATGTGTAAAAAAAAAACCAAAAGACCATGATCCATTATCCATTACTTGCATCCACCAGGTACCTTAGCATCATTCATCCTCCACAGTTTGACCTGCCGGTCATCAGCCGCTGACACAATGAGGGGCAGGGTGGGATGGAACGATGCCCAGTTGACTCCTCGGTCGTGTCCCTCCAACACATGCTTGACAACAGCATCCGCCTGTAAGATCAGTTGCTTTCAGCAACATTGGTGGTGTGTTATAACACAATATATTATACATACATATTTATAATTTGTTTTTCTTTTATATCGTTTTTTTTGGTGTGTGTGGGTGTGGTATATTATTATAATTATGTTGCTAGTTTATATTTGTGTTATCAATTTAAAAAAATATATTGGTAATGAGCTATTAAGCAATTAAACCATGTTACAACCTGCCTATGACCAGTGGCCTTTATTTTGTTTATTGCTATGTTGAAGAGAGATAGTGTTAGACAGGGTTGAATGGACATCAAACCATATCCGTAGGTACACCATAAGTTATCTACATCATTCTGGACCCTAGTCTTGAAATATTTTGTTGCTTTTCCTAATTTCCAAGTTTGGCCTGATGTTCTTTTGTCCTTTAAAGTGTATAAGATCATGATTTCTGTCACAAAACCTTCGGGAATTTAAACTAAAGAAGTGATTTAAGTATTTACTTTTTAAGGATAAATCTCATTACGGAAAATAGGAATGATGATTGTTTCATTGTTTTTCACTGTTTTAAGCAAAAATGTGAAAAAAAACGTGAAATTTAGGAGTAAATCGATGAAACATTTCAATGGGTTCAGAGTAATGTACAGAAGTAATGGTATCAGTATGATAATGTCCATTCCACCCAGTAAACAAATAACACCATCCCTATTTATTTACAACAGAACAATAATTTATTGTTGTAAACTTTATACTCACTTGGGTACTCATTTGGGTACCCCAAATGGCAGTAGCATATATTTGTCTATTTAACACAATAACAAATTTTTATAATAAAAAACATTTGATTGTGAAATACAATTGGACAATAAAAATAATCAAATTTAGAAGTGGAGCATGCAAACTAGCTACTGTACATAATATAGGTATTATTACTTTTTTATTTAATATGGCATGCCATTAATGGCTTGGCTTCAAGTCTCAACCAAGAACTAAGCGAATTTCTAAGTATTGCTCAGCAGGTCCCATCTTATAACAGATTTGTTTAAAACAATAAGTGCCAGACTCCATTATAACACATGATTAAAATAGCTTCTATATTGTGTTTACAGCATAGCTTTCAATGTGTTAAAGCTGTCATCAATCATGCATTCGTGAAAGTTCTACTAAAAATTTCGCAGTATGACTACATTTAAAGCAAATTTATAATTAAATCAAAGCCATAATAATAGAGACAAAAATGTTTAAATAAAACATTGCAACACACAAAAACACACACAACACGTAAAAACTTTTTATTATACCTGGCCAAAAAGGTCCGTAGCCTGTGGGTTCCTCAAATGCTCTGCCAGACCTGAAGGTCCAGGAGCTACACTCTTCTTTCTCAACCCGGAGAAGTCCCATACACGTACGGACTGATCCAAGGAGGCGGAAACAAGAAGGTCCTCGGTAGGGTGGAATTGTGCACACATTACATAATGATTGTGACCGGTGAGCACACTGATGCATTGTCTGGATTGCCAGTTCCATATTCTTATTGTCTGAAAGAAATGTATGTATTACATAATTATACAAAACCATGTCTTTGTCCCATGGGAAAAGGCAGAAACTACACCATCTGGTATAATTCTTACACACTTCTTTTGCTTTGTATACATGCATAAGTATGCATGTATACAAAGCAAAAGAAGTGTGTATGTAATACACCACTAATTTTTAATTAGTACAAATACTTAAAGGGCTTACTCTAGACCGTCTTCTCATTATATTTCTAAAGTATTAATAAAGAATATTCATAAACAGCAAAGTTATTAGTGTTTGTCCCCAAAAAATCACCCAATTTATGGAAACATTGTACAGGCTATTCATGACTTAGTAGTATTCATTAATCGTCATCTCTCGCTCACGTTCGCATGATCTCGCTCAAGCATGCCCCGCCTCCAACAGCTGTTTTCGTTATTTAAGTTTAACTGAATATTTAAAAATTTAACTTCGTTTTTTTTACTTTTGATTATGCAAATATGATCAGTAACAGGTACAAATACAGCCCAATTTTTTTTTGTACTTAAAAAATAGTGGTGTATACACATGCCAGTGCAGACTACCCAACCTTTCTGAAAAACCTTATAAGTGATGTTCTTCATAGAGGTCATGAAATATACCATAAACATTTAGTTTATAAAAAAAATATAAATATAACAGAATCTGATACAAAACAAAGCTATGAAAAAATATTTCATGTAAAGTCCATTACAGTACTACAAGATCAACAGGTAATTTAGAATTGTAAATGATTTAACAATAAGTTAAAGTTAGAATACTAGCTGCCACCTGCAACTTTGTCAACATAATAATTTATTTATTTATTTATTTAGTACATGGAGGACTTACAGCTAATAAAAACAAAAAAAAAAAAGAAACCATAGTCACCAGAAAGCCAATTACAAATCCTCACGTATAGTGATAAGTTAGGTAAATGTTTAAATGGTGTGAGCACAATACAAAAACACCTTATTCATTACTTATTCGATTTTTTTAAAGAAATTACCTTTATAAATAAAAACAAAAACAATCAAAGTAGCAGCTACACGAAAAATTTGAGGCTTAAGCACCTTCTGGCCGAATTCACACTTATAATGTATTTAACAGCAGCACTAGTTACTGTATATGTGTATTTTTTGCATGGAAGAGTAACAAACTTCCATTCAACACCTACACTTCTTGCTAGGATAAAGATATTGATCAAGTTTCCTTTTATAAGCATGCATCAATCAAAATTTACAACAATTAACTTTGGTGTTTCTAACTAATGAAAAAAAAAGTAATAAATTAAAACATTTGCAGGAAAAAATATAATTAGAACACAATGACAAGATAGTGTTAATTAAATTAATGCCAGGTCTCTTAGGTCTGCAATAAACTTTCAATAGTTATTCATACAGCAAAACAGACAATTTATTTTTTGGTTGAGTGTTCAGAGGGGAGAATTTTAAAACAATCAACCACTATGGAATAAACTCTAAGTCAAGGCACCTGGAAAATCATGAATATGGTATCTGTAAGGCCGGAAAGGATGAACCTAGAGGAAAAAAACATACCTGATCATCAGAAGCACTCAATATCCAAGGGTATTCATGATGGAAGAATGTTGTGCGTATGTAGTCCAAATGTCCCAGTAGTGTGAACAGGCACCGTCTCTGCTTGTAATTCCATACCTAAAATCATAGACAAGCTACTAAAACTCTTTTAAATTAAATAGGCTGCATAGATGCATGTCAGGCATGAGTAATGAACAAAGAAGGGTGCCAAGTATTGTTTATGGACAGTGCTGTAAACAGTAACTGATACTACAACTTTATCCAAATAATGCTATAAATCTTTATATTATTTAATTTATTGTTTTAAATACTTAGGTACATTTCAGTGTAGTCTAAAATGCAACTGTGATTCAAAACCTAATTAGGATGCAAATAGATATTTGCATCTATTCCACTGAATGACTAAGACCTGACTAGTACTTCTAGATTCTATGTCCAGTTTCCAATAGTAAGTACAAACATGTACTTATTATTGGAAACTGGACATAGAATCTCGTAGTAATAAACATGGATCAAACTACTACATTCATACATTATTGCTTGGGCGTAGGCACAAACACTTCTACATGAGGTAATTATCAGTGGAAACTATTTAAATTGATACGCCAGCTACATTATACGTGTCATAAACATGACGAAACATACATGTTAAAATTTTAACTAAACTACACAAACCTTGATCTTATAATCGTCCCCACCGGATACGAAGAGCGGTTGTTGAATGTGGAAGCATATGCCACGCACAGGACCATCATGTTCATCAAATTTCTCCAACAATGTACACATACGATAATCCCATAGCTGTATCACGCCATTGTGTAAACTAGCCAAAACCCATGGCCGCTTCGCATGAAAGGATATTCCTTTTACCCGCGCCGACTTTGTTTCAAACTTTGTAAGCATATTCGCTTGTATATTTTAGTGATATTAACTCAAAATCCCATAAAACAGAGTCGCTCCACACAATCAAATGTCACTCAGACCGGCTGACGTGACACGTCCAACAAAAGTAGGGGTGAGCTAGCTTAGTGTGACTTGTGATTTTACTAATGTTTCAAATTACTTTTCCAATCAATAATTAAATTAAATTAAATTTATATTTGATTCAGATAAATTATTAAACAAAATAATATTATAAATTATCCATATTTGGGTTAATTACTAAATAATGATTATAATAATCATTCGTCTTTAAATCTCTTTTATCACAAAGTAGGATCAGAAAGTAACAATAGATTGTGAAAAGCAATCACAAGGAAACTTGTGTACGTAGATTCAGATGTTTGTGAATATCGAAAATTATAGTTTGTTTACGTTTGAAAAATTAATGGCCGCTTGGACGCTTGGTTAAACGTTGAAATAAAAACTGTAACTTTTATCCCAACTCTAGTCCAACAATGCGAAAAATACGCAGGCAGACGTTTGTGACTGTGCTCTTTGCCTCTTAAGAAAAGAAAACCAGTCGTGTCTCTGCACTACATGACGTATGTCACAGAGCGTGTATGTATGTTCAATGTTGTGTTAACGTCAAAAAAAATAAATGTCAATTGTCAGTACTTGTTTATCAACAAAGTTTTAATTCATTTTATAATTATTATATAAATCATAAATAATGAATCAGTTTATTTAAACTTTATTAAATTTCTTGTCTCGTACTAAAGGGAAATTTAAAACATATTCACACTATTGTGGTAAACATTGAGAAAGTTTCAACATAACCTCTAAAAGACATCATGGCTGAATTAGACTTGGCTAAAGAAAAGTTAAAAGAAATGGGAAAATTGTGCATTCCTGGCATGCGATTAAGTTTATCTAATAAGGAATATGTTTCTGGACCCGGAACCTATGAACTCAGGGGTTACATTTATGCTACTTTGTGTGGTACGCTAAAAATGGACCAGGATGAAAATAAGGTGGGTAAAGATGCAAACTTTATTGTACAAATTTCTGATTGATCAAATATTTCTAAACTTTTGGCTATGTAGAGTCTCGTAAACGCTAATTACAGAGAAAGTCGTAATCTATTCATTACTGTCCTGCTGCAGCAGTTTATGGCATCCTTCGTAAACTAAAACTTATTTTCAGGTAACTACAGTAACTGTAGAAAGTCCAAGGACACCCAGCATTCTGCCTAGGACAGGTGATATAGTGACAGCAAAGGTAACGGTTGTGAACCCAAGAATGGTCCAATGTGTTATACTTTGTGTTGCCTCATCAGTCCTGGTCAGGCCATACAGAGGAATTTTGAAAAAAGAAGACATAAAAGCCACAGAAAAAGATAGGGTGGATCCATACAAATGTTTCAGACCTGGAGATGTGATCTTGGCAAGAGTTGTATCCTTTTTAAACCAAATGGCTAGAAAATTTTACTTAAATATTGTTTGGTGGACTGTATTCATTGACCTAGCGATAAGCTCCACAATAAATATAAACTGCTTTTATATAAGTATTTATGTTTATAGGTAATAGTCTCCTTAACACCAAATTAGCTTCCAATGACTGAAATCCATTGGTACCACCTTTCAACAGCTGAGAATGAACTAGGAGTTGTGATAGCTTCTGCAGAAAACTCCCCTCAAGGCGTCAGTATGGTTCCTATAAGCTGGTCAGAAATGCAGTGTCCCAAGACATTAGTGAAGGAACCAAGAAAAGTGGCCAGAGTAATTCCTGAAAACATCAACCAAGCTCTATTCCCAGTCAGAGATAACTCCACAAGTGAATTAGAGGTTCAAACAGAAAAATAAATCACTGTTACATGTTAAATACTGTGTTTGTCTCTATTATTGCTATCCTTCCTGCTAAAGCTTTTGAAACCCTCAATCACCGTAAAGATGCGATTAACTGTGAATTGATTTATGCAAAAGTATTTTTGGGGTACCAAAAGTTTTTTATCAGTTAAAAAACCAACCATTTCTGAACGAGTAATAAAATGTCGATTGACGTTGACAATAACAGCTGTCAGAAAAAAGGCGGGAAACTGTTGAATGGGAAAGGCGCGCTTTTGAAATAATTTTCGGAAAATAATAGTTTTCAGGGTTTATTGTACTATAATTTTGTAAATATTTGTGTTATAAGTCGTTACTAGGTGTAAATAAGTATTTAGGTTATTGGTTTCTGAAAATGTCGAAGAAAAAAAGGAAAAGGGATGAGGTGGTCCCACCGGACAAAAAGCTGCTGCCGGAATCGACCGACTCCGACTCTGCCGAGTCTACGGTTTCGGCGACCCCAAATACTAAATACAGGGACGCTACTGATAAGTATGCCGTGTACAAGGTAAAAGGGTACACCCGTAAGTATGCTGAGGACTCGAAACAGACGGAGCTAATTGTTTTTTTAACTCATTTTGACGATCGAAACGTATTCTCTGATAAAGATCGCATGTCTCTGTCGAAGGGTATCAGAGAGCACGGAGTTTCAGGTGTGATGCACCTGCGTACAATAAATAAGTACAAGGTTGGTGTGACATTTGACTTGCCCAACAATGCTAACATGTTTTTAAAAAATAAGAAATTGTTTGAACAATTAAACTTAAAAGCAACAATACCTGCTGGCGACACAGAGGTCACTGGGGTTCTTACCTCGGTCCCTATTGATATGTCTAACAAAGATATATTTTCGTTGATAGGAAGTTCCAAAAATGTTATTCAAGTTAGGCGTTTCATGCGCAGAGTCAGGAGTGATGAAGGCTTGTCTTTTGTCCCCACACAGGCTGTAGCTGTGACCTTTGCTTCGACCATCTTACCCGACTATGTCTACTTGGACTCTTGGCGCCATGAGGTCAAAAGGTATATCCCACCTGTTAAGCAGTGCCTTAAGTGCATGCAGTATGGGCATATTGCAAAATTTTGTAGGAATTCTGAAGTATGTTCTATTTGCACTGAAAATCACAGTTATAAAGTGTGTCAGGTTAATCCAAAGAACGCCAAATGTATAAACTGCAATGGTAATCATTTAGCTATCTCTGCAATATGTAATATAAAAAAACAAAAAGTAGAAGAAAATAAAATAAAAAGTAGAAATGCAACATACTCTGATCTCTTCAACGCTAACGCATTTCCAGCGCTATCTGCGCGTAATTTAGATACACAAGTAAGTAATCTTATGAAATCAGACAAATTTTTGAATAGTTTAGTTGAAACAATTACTAGAATAGTTACCAATAAGGATACTCCTATCAATTCAGCATCGATTAAAGAAGCATTAAAAACTACTCTAAGTAATAAATTTCCTTCAACCTCGTAATGGATTTTTCTGATTTAAACGTAGTACAATGGAATGCTCAAAGTTTAAACAGTAATAAACACATATTAATCGATTTTTTATACAATTACAAAATACACATAGCAATTATCAGTGAAACATGGCTTAAACCTCAACAAAATTTTAAAATCAATCATTATAATATTGAAAGAAATGACACTGGTAACAAACATAATGGAGTAGCAATAATTATTCACAAAAGTATTTCATACACTAAAATTAATACCTTTTTTGATAACTCATTACAAAATATCTGTGTAAAAATTAAAGTTAACAACAAAGAGTTAAGTATAGTAAGTATTTATAGTCCTTTGAATTGTAGTCCAGTATTCAAAAAAGAAAATTTTGACTTATTAGTGAAGTCTATTCCTGAACCTTTTATAATTGCTGGTGACTTTAATGCTCATCATACTTCTTGGGGCTGTAACTCTGACTCTGTACGTGGACGAAACGTTTTAGATGTAATTGATAATAATAATTTAGTTCTGCTCAATAATGGTCAGGCAACAACAATTGGTTCTTTAACTTGGCGTCCTAATGCGTTGGATTTGACGTTAGTTTCTTCGTCTTTAGCAATTAATTGCGAATGGAATGTACATGATTGTCCTCTTGGTAGTAGTTATCACATTCCTGTAAGGATAAAATTATTTATTAGCAAAAGCAATAATATTGTTAGCAATTGTACTAATGCTGAACATTTGCCTATTTACCCTAATTACAAATTGGTAAATTGGGAAAAGTACAGTAATTGTGTTGATGAATTGTTACTTGATTTTAAAGTTGATGACACAAGTCTTCCTGATTCATATTCCAAATTTTGTACCATTTTGCGCACAGCCGCTGCGAATTCTATGCCAAACTTGAAACATTCTAATACCAGTCATTTTGTCAACCCCTCATGTCATAGAAATAATCCTAAAGGGCCTTCACTTCCTTGGTGGAATCAAAAATGCACAGAAGCTGTATTGAATTTTAAAACTGCATATTTACTGTTTAAGGATAATTCATCTGAAGAAAATTATATAGAATTTAAAAGGCTTCGCGCAGTTAAAAAACTTACATTAAAAACAGAAAGGCAAAAAAGTTGGTTTTCTCTTTGTGAAACATTTAACAGGTGCACTCCATTGTCTGTTATATGGAAATTCATGCGCAAGTATAATAAAACATATAATTTTAGTACTCAGGAGGATGATAATTGGGTTTTGGATTTTCTTAAAAAATACACACCAGACACTGTATCAAATGACTTAAAGTCTTCTTCCAATGCTAGCATTAATTCCAGCAATAGTTTTCTACTTAATCCTTTTTCCTTACAAGAATTAATATCGGCCATATCGTCCAGAAGAGATACTACCCATGGTCTGGATGGAATACCATATATACTGTTTAAAAAACTAAACCTTACGAGTTTGAATATTCTTTTAAAACTTTTGAATTTATTATGGGAAAATAATATTTTACCTGATAGTTAGTTAGAGGAAGGTGGATTGTCTTGTACCTGTTTTAAAACCTGATAAGCCAAAAATGTGTCCTGATTCGTATCGTCCTATAGCCCTGTCTTCTTGTGTTGGCAAGTTATTTGAACAATTATTAAAACAACGCTTAGAGTTCTATATTGAGAAAAATTCAATCTTACCATCAAATCAATTTGGTTTTCGTAGGAATCATTCTGCTAGGGAAAGTGTTTGTCAATTACAGCTTGATATATGCAATTCTTTATCTGCAAACCACAATTTGGTTGGAGTTTTCTTCGACGTTGCAGGTGCTTTTAACAGTGTAAATATAGATATCTTATGTAACGAGTTATCACAGATTGGGATACCTGAGAAAATTATAAATTGGGTTAAAAATTTTCTTCTAAATAGGCAAGTATTTGTTAAATTTAACAGACACCTCTATGGACCTAGACTATCCTCGACAGGAGTTTGTCAAGGTGGTATATTATCGCCTTTAATATTCATATTGTATATACGTAAATTAAATTTAATTTTAGGGTCTCATGTTAAAAACCTCCAATTCGCAGATGATTTAGTTGTATATGCATCTGGGAAAAATATAACACATGTAGTTGAAATAGTTAATGCTGCATTAGCGAATTTGTATAAATATTTTTCTTACCTCGTTCTTAGTGTTAATCCATTGAAATCCAAAGTTGTTGTATTTGGTAAACAAATTCTTAATATGCCTGATGTGGTGTATAACAATTGTGCTCTACCCATTTCACTTGAGGTAAAATTCTTGGGTGTTATTTTTTCATATAATTTATCCTGGAACAATTATATAAAACATTTAATTAGTAAAGCAAATAAAGCTCATAACATATTAAAATCCTTGAGTGGTACATATTGGGGTGCAGACCCTAAAATTTTATTATTATTATACAAATCTTTAGTACGTAGTCACTTTGAATATGGTTTCTATTGCTTTGGTGCAGATTCCAAACATGTAAATAGTTTAAATATTTTGCAAAACAAGTGTTTGCGTGTAATAACTGGTGCATTCAGAAGTACTCCTGTGGTTGCAATGCAAATTGAATGCAATGTTCCCCCATTATCTATTCGTTTTGATTACTTAAAAGAAAGATTTTTGTTAAAACTTTATAGTGTATCTGGTAATAGACTACTTCTTAATTTGTTACATTCACCTACTCATACTTCTTTAAAATCTTTTTATATGGTACAAGGTCTCCAAAGTTTTATGAATTTTATTCAAAATGTTAACATTTATCAATCAAAACATATTTTACCTTGTTATGAGGGTACTTTCAATGGTAAATTTCCAGCAATTGAAGTAATTATAAATAATAGAAAAAATTTGCCTTCAAAAGAAGAAGTTTATGCTATGCTGTCACAGTGGTCTGATCATAAATTAGTGTATACTGATGGTTCCAAGAGTGATAGAGCAGTGTCTTTCGCTATTTATGACCCCTCTTCAAATATTGCTATTGGACGGAGAATTGATACGAATGCTAGTATTTTTACAGCTGAAGCAGTTGCTATTTTGAGCGCTATGAAACATATTAAAAAATGTAATTTAGAACATAGTAAATGGCTTATAGTTAGTGATAGCATGAGTGTTTTGAAAAATCTGGACAATAATAAATTACTTGCTAACACCAACTACATAATTCTTTTGATAAAGCAACTATGGTTTGAATTGTCACAGTTGGATATTGTTGTTCGTTTTGTTTGGGTACCATCACATATTGGTGTTGTGGGGAATGAAAAAGCAGATTATCTTGCAAAAAAAATCGTTGAATTTGAAGAATTAATCTGTGACACTGATGCGAGTGTTTTCCTGCCACATACAGACGTAATTAGCCTTCTACGGCGCCGCATGTGCGAGGCATGGGGGAGACATTCATACCATTGTACACATGTTGAAAACACGGGGTCTTGGTTTAATAGTCTTGATGTTCAAATTAACTCTGTACCTTGGTTTTGTAAAAATAGTAGTACATACATGAATAGAAAATTTTATTCGATTATCTGTCGTATGCGCTTTGGTCATTGTCGTTTAAATTTTCATCTTCATCGTCTTAAAATGGTCAGCTCGCCGCACTGTGATTATTGTCAATCTCAAAAAGTTCAGTCACTGTATCATATCTTCTTCGAGTGTTCGTCTTTCAACATTCAGCGCCTTGTGTTGTCGGATGAGCTTCTAAAAATTTATAAAACGCCTGATAAGGTCCCGTCGTCCATACAGGAGTTACTTGTGAATGCTACCACTTATATATATTTGTACAAATTCATACTGGAGACTGTAAATGATATATAATCGTTTGTGTTAGCTATATGTATGTACATATCAAAATAATTATTACCTAAGTACTTTTATCTTCGTTATTTTTAAATAGATTTAAGATGGTTAGAAATAGCTTGTAGGTTATGTGCCTATCTAAACATAAACATGCAGAGATAGCTAAAAAAAAAAAAAAAAAATTTGACATGACATTACCCAGGATTTGACTGTACTTCGTACAAACTTGGATTTGACTAAAAAACGAAAAATTGACTATTAAAAATATCGAATTATGACTACATACGAAAGACTTAAAATAAAACATTATAATTACAAGGGAAATTACGAAAGACATTATATAAAAACTTAACACGACAGAAAAAAACATACGAAAGACTAGGCGGTATGGTCGAAAGACTTTAGCCTGCCCACTGGGCAAATAAAAAAAAAAAAAAAAAAAAAAAATAATCAGTTTCTTGTGTCATTCATTCAGGTGATCCGGGTGATCCAAAGTACCACTTCGTCAGTTTCAGTTTTATGGAAAAATTAAAACACAAAAAGATAAAATTTTGCTCATAAGTAATACCGTATCATTCCAGTGTTTACTCAAAAATATATACTCAGTGCAATGAGGTCACCATTACCAGTTATCACAAAGTAAACCCAGTTTGTCCATGACAAACAATCTATGTTGTATATTGTGAACTCCAGTTAGTTAGTGTATAGCAGTTGTTATAACGACAAAGTCGTGTAATAAGGTCCTAAGATGAAGTTCGCGGAGCACTTAAGTGCACATATTACGCCTGAGTGGCGTAAACAATACATAAACTATGAGGCAAGTACTAATTCACTCCATAAAATTGTAGATAAGGGCATTATAATTTACGCCTTGCTTGTGTCTACTATCTACCCACTTTTATTTATATGTATAATTTTTTCTTTGATTTCTGAATGACATACCAGAAAATGAGATTATAATTATTATAAAAGTTTCTTTCAAGTTTTGGTACTTACATATTCAAAACAAATGATATAATGACATGTGTTTAGTATTGGTTCAAATACAAGCAGACCAGAATAAGATTTTTATTTCTTTGCTGTCTTATATAATTAAAGTGTGTAGGTATGGCAGGTAGGTGTATGTTATGACTGAATAAAAAATAAACTCATTGCCAGTGTCGTAAAAAAAGGGCCAAGGAGAGACATAAAAATAAATACCACATTGTCCTTGACTAATATTAAAACTAGAAATCTGCTTTGTTTCAATCAAATACAATGGTTCTAATGACTAATAAACACTTTACGGAGTATTAAAAAATTTAAAATTTGCTCGTTTTTCAATCTGTTGTACTGTTTGATTTTTATTTAACATGCTATAGAAAATTATATCCATCTGCATTGTATTAAGTAAGACAAAGAAATGACTTCAAAACTTATTTTTCTACAGCCATTCTACATATAAAGTTAAAGGACAATAGGCAATATTTTACCTACTCATAAAATGATGGTTTGAATTAGAGTGTAACAATAAAAAAAATAAGTCACAACATAACTATTATTGGTAACCTACATACTGTCCATGAGATCAGCTTCAATCATAAATGAGACTAAAAGAGATTTGTCTCTTGTTGATTACATTGAATACAGCTATTTATCCTTCAGATAAATGGCTTATTGTGCTTGAAACAGATTACCATGTAGCAGAAATAATATTATAAAAAAATTCAACAATTAGCTGCTGGCCTTCCTCTAGGAGTTAAGGTGGATTGAATAAGTTATATTCCCACTTGTACAAAAAATATATGCTTAGATGTGGCATAGCATACACCAGCCTGTGATACAATACAATACATATTATTGCATCGTTAGCATTATTACCTGAGGTTTTGTCCAGTATCCTTACATTTGTATGCCACTAATATTTTAAGAAGGTCATGTTTATAGTAACTTGTTGTGCGTAAATCACTTGCTAATCATCATGTTTAACTATACCTAAATCATGTTACTGTAGCATGCTCCTATTTTTTACAAAAATGTGCCGACTTAGAATGAGTTAGCATAAGTAAATTATTATTAAAATCAATATTTGGGTGTTATTTATCCCTAATATGTAGGTGTATTTAGAAATATATATGTATGTTTATCAGGTGTTTAGTACCCATAACACAAGCTTTCAAGCTTAACTTGGGACTAAATGGCGTTGTGTGAAAAAGTTGTGGAATATTTATATTTATATTTTATATTTATATTTGAGGAAACGTCTAAATGTATTTGTGGTTTACTATGTAATGTAAAATACTGTTCTGGCAGTGTGCTATAAAAAGACTTGATCTTTTAAGTAGTTGGTGTATAACCGCTCCCCTGACCTTTGTGTTCACGTAAACCCAAAATTAAAAATGCGTAGTTGTTCTACTAAAGTGGTCTTGGACTTCACTTGAAACCCGGAATGGAACTTAGCATGCTAGCTCCACTGGGTAACCCAATTACCAATTACCACTTTAGTAGAACAACTACGCATTTTTAATTTTGGGTTTACGTGAACACAAAGGTCAGGGGAGCGGATAAGGTCCTTGAATAAATTTAAGTATCCATGAAAGAATCAATTTAAAAAAAAATGCATACCAGGTGTATGTAGTATACATTTGCTTCTCTCTCATTTTCCTGTAAACCTTAGAAATTGGGATGATATCTAGACTTCTAGTTTGAAAATCTGCCTAGAAGTCAGATAACGTACAGAGACAAATTATTAATATAGATAAAGATGAGTAAGAACAGTATGCTACGCTAATGCCATCTTGTGTGTTGTGTTTCTAAAAACTTTATGCACTAGTAAAAAACTGTATAATAACATGGTAAAGTCTGTTTTTTAATCACGGAGACTAAAATGACATTTCATGTGTGACCAGTTTTTTGCAATTCTTAAATAGTGATGTGCCACTACCGTAAATTGCCGTTAGTAAAATCAAGTAGTATCGTTTTTTATTTATAACTAGCTGATGCTCGCGGCTTTGCCCTCACGGATGTCGGTTATCGCACCCAGCTCCCAGAAGGCTTATTTTTTACCTCCAATAAATACTATTACATTTTGCCAATGTATACAAAATCTTGACAAATTATATACTAATAACTTTCTCGAGAAAAACTCTATCTGTAGGTGAAAACAGCATCGTAGCCATGCCAGTGTAGTCATGTTTGAGTCTATCGCGAACAGACAGACAGACAGACAGACGACCGCGACGCAAGTGCGGATCCACTCGATCAACCAATCAAAGTACCTTGTACTTTATGTATGGACATTATGCCAATCGAGTTAAATTATTACTACTACTTCAAACACTACTACCTACTCTAGTATTGCAAACAAAATAGAGACACGCAGCGCAGTAGTTCAGTTTAAAATTATGTATTTTGGATCTTTCAAAATCAATGCGCTCGCGATTGCTTGCTTGGCGTGTATCGCGCTTCTGACTAATCTCGAGGGACCGAGCAGTCTCAGTGCGGAAAAGCTAAAGACTTAATATCTCCTCTCTCTCTGTATCCGTTTTGGAAGCCCGAGATAAAGAATCACGCTCTCGGTCACGCGCAAGTCGTATCCCACGCTCCTGACTGCTCTCAGGTAATCGAGCAGTGTCAGAGCGGATATTCTGAAGACTCAACCTCTGTGTAACCGTTCGAATGCGCGAGACAAAGAATGACGATCCCGGTCGATAGCTAAATGCATTTCTCGTTGTCCCACAATTCCTGATATTGAGAAGCAGTAGTGCGGACTCGTTTAATTCTAGTCGTAATTGGCGCTGCGTGAGAGTTTCTGCGGAAAAACTTAGTGCATTACTCATTACTCTCACGGTTAGCACCTAGCCCTTTTTCACGCTTTGCCTCGGTTTCGTGAGATCAAACTAACCTGCGCATCTTAGAAACCCTTGAGTTTCGAGAGCAATAATCACACAGATAAATACCGAACAAAGTATTAACAGTTAATGTTTATTTTGTACCAACAGCATGAAATTGATGATCATCAATGAACACAACTTTTTTGTAATACCTACTACACACCGTATTTTTTTTTAATTGTCTTCCTCAACACTGCTCAAGATTTTGAGGGTTTGTTGGAGCTTGAATTAGTCAAAACGAACTATACGATACAACTTGTATGAAGAAATTGCACATCACCATCTATGAATTATAAAAATAACTAACTACTGACCTCGCCAACATGATTTAATTATTATTAATTCCAAAAAGTGTTAACATGTAACTTGATTTGATTTTTATGAAATCTCAATAGATGGCGCTGTTTGATAATTGCCTTTATACTCTTAACATTCATTAAACTATGTTGCTCTGCCCAAGTTATTTAAATAGCGTAGTTTTTATAGTGTAAAGCTAGATAATACTCAAAAACAACATTTAAATATGCGTCCTTAGATTACACGCTGTCACACACTCCTCCCCCGTAGGTGATAGCATGATAATATGTAGCCTATGTGTTGACCCGACCTCTCAGTAATATTGGTACAAAATTTGAAGTAATTCCATGCAGTGCTTTTTGAGTTTACCCCGGACGTACATACAGACAAACAGACAAAAATTATAAAAAGTAACTTTTTGTCACCAGTTACGTTTTTCTAACAAAAGCCAGTAATTTTTCTAGAAAAATTACTGGCTTTCGTAATCTATTATATTTATTTTATAGCTAATCGTAACTTTACTACTACGTACCTATTTATTTTAAATCGTAAAATAAATATAAAAAGTTACGATTCAACAAACCGGTATCGTAGGTACAACACTAAACAGAAGAGCTGGCAACCTTATTTGTAAGTTTGACATTTGCATGTGTCAATTTAGTCTCTGGGATTAAAAAACAGACTTTAAATGCAACAAGGTAAACAATAACTTCAAATTAAGATCACTAAGATCTTAAAAGAATCTACACAATTACTATAAACCAATAAATATGAAGTTGGGAGATATAAAAATAGGTAGAGGAAAACTAATCTGACAATTCAACTAATTATCTATTTTGTAAACAGGAAATGAAGGCTATGTTATACACAGCAGTGGAGGAAGCCCCATCAGCTGAGAATGTAGAGCCGGAGGTCCTTTCCCGCCATTTTGCAAACTTCGATGAAACATTCTTCCATTACTGTGATCAGGAACTTAAGAAAATTAACACTTTTTATTCAGGTAAGAAAATTGATAACAAAAAGGTGCATGAACATAAAGTGACGCACGTGCTCCTTGTGTGCAGACGTCACCGAAATACGGACAAAGACCCTCATTATCATCCCTGAAGTCACTTTAAGAGAGCATCCTCAAAGATCTTCAGTAATGCGAGTTTAACTCCTTAAGCGCTCGGCTTATTATCACTCGCCGTGCCACTAGCGCCGCGGCTACAATTGCTACAAATCAATAAAATAATCCCTACATTTAAAATAAAACATTTTTACAAAAATAAAACAACCGATTTCTTAAAAAAAAAAAACAAACACTGCAACTATAAAAACGAATAAGTCTATTTATTTATTTATGTATTTATTTGTACAAAAATATGCATAAGCGCTATTTTACAAGTTCCCTGGTCCCCACACTAGGATTCTCTGAAAGAGTCAGATAGAAATGAAAAAGTCATTCATGTTCTTGGTTCCAAAAATACGACACGGCCTCCTAGGCACAGAAATATGTGTCGTATTTATGCGACGCAAGCAGTCAAAATAAGGCGAAAAAATTCAAAACTGGAGGTCCCAAATCAGGTACAGAACTAAGTATCAGAATATGCGACTTATGTCTCTTCTACCTATATCTTCTTCTAGGCGCAAATCTATCACACACACATAGGCACATTCCTTATTTTGTTTATTTTTATTTTTTAGTTTTTTTTTAGTTTAATTCTTTTGTGTACCTATTTCTTTTAATAACATGTGCCTGTGTAGTGAGAAATAAATGCTTTTTCTTTGTTTTTTCTTTCTATCCCAATAAAGGAATTAAATTTGGCCTATTTTAAGTCACGGCCACCTAAAATAGGACAAATGCTAGTTGGACTTCCTAGTCTTCCTAGTCCTGGTGACTCCTGTCACCGATTCGATTCTTGCAACAGGAAACTAAATAACGTATGACACTCCGGGTAAGACCTATTACAGTGAAAAGGTCCACACGGGCAAACACCAGTTCTTAGCTTCTCTTTAGCGTCTCGATGGTATTCACACTAAAGTTATGCTTGAAAGTCTGTTAAATTAAGTGCTTGGCCTAAAATTCAGCTACGGCAAAGACCGTCCACTGACGCAGACATTAGGTCCTCGCTTGTGTAGGTGACAGGATCCGCGCAAGCTAAAAGGTGGGCCATAATCTGCGATGAGGAACCGCATAGGCACTGAAGGTCGTGTCATCTGCGAGGCCCCACTTTAGGAGATTTTCTTTGCTGCGGCCGACTTGAGTTCGAAGCCTGTTTATAGTTTACCAAGTCGACCATTGGCAATGCGTGCCCAGGTGTAAGTTTCTTCGATGGCTCAATGAACTGGTTATAGCGCCATATTCCAAACATTATCCTATAGGTCTCTAGTAGGGTTGTGGACATGCCCATCGTGCCTACATCGGTGGATCCGCGCTTGCTTCCACTTAATAGATATAGGTAGTTAATTACCTTTTGAACGAAACTACATTCCATTTCAGAAAAGCTCGCCGAGGCTACACGTAAATTCGCCACACTGCAGAGCGAATTAAAATCACATTTTGAAACCATAAAGCCTAAAGGAAGTGGTGATAGCAAAAAGGCGATACCAAGACGAAAAGTACAGGAATTAAAGCTAGCCTTTAGTGAATTCTATCTCAGTCTCATACTCCTGCAGAACTATCAGAATCTAAATTACACAGGCTTCAGAAAAATATTGAAGAAACACGATAAGGTAAGGTTTCTTATCTCTTAATTTATTTACAGTGGATTATCCTAAATATACAGTTCTCACATGGTATCAGTTGACTTCCTAATGTTTACGCTTTTTATGATAAGTTTGGTTTGGTGTTTGAATATTTTTATTGAGTTACACAAGGCACCTTTTTTATTTTATTTCTGTGGTTTGTGACGTTTAGGAAGTATTTTTAGTACAACAGTTCAAAAACATAAAATACGGATCAAAAAACTGCCACGCTAAAATGAAACTGGGCAGGATACATGCCGCATGTCAGTCAATCAGTGGGCCAAAGCTCACGACCCAATGGGTTGCCTTACATGGAAAACGACATCGTGGTAGACCCAGGCGAAGATGGCGGGATGAGCTGGACTCCTTCGATAAGGACTGGTCCCAAAAAGGCCTTGACAGAGAGAGGTGGAAGGAAAGTAGTGAGGCCTTTGCCCTGCAGTGGGAAAATATAGGCTAGTAATAATAATAGTTGAAAACCCAGTATCGTTATAGTGCATGCGTCATTTATTCATGGTCATGGTTACCCACTATAGATAGATTTCCCTGTTTCATGACTATTAACCTAAGTAAAATTTATTCATAAGTCTTTTTTGGGCCTGTTTGACGGCAATACATTCGTTTCCTAGTACATAAACATAACATTACGTCACGCCTGTATTCCCACCTACACACACATTTCGCCAGTTATGTTTAAGTCCCATCCAGCCGGGCGTATTGCCACCAATCGGGCAAAAATCCTCACTCCGTGCTGCTACTGACAAATTCCAGATGGCAAAACTCAATAACTTGTCCGACCCGGGGATCGAACTCAAGACCTCATGCTTAGCAGTAGAGCTTGCCACCGCTCCACCAACGAGGCAGCCCAACGATAGACGAACACGTTTTTGCTAAAGCCGTATTTTATCTTTATTCAAATTAAATAGCTTTGATTACCTCAGTGCAGGAGATCATGTATCTATTGTACAAGTTATAGGTAACATTGTGGTTTTCCTTAAGGTGTTTCCGTCAATATGTCGAGTACCGTTTGGTGTTTGATAGACACGCCTATAGTCTTGACGTTTACACGTTTTTACCGTCGTAAAAATCTAGGGTTTTTAGGCCGTGTATTGACAGGGTCGTCTGAGTTCCATGGATCATTAAGGAAGCTTCTTGATACACACGGTGCATTTGACGCAGATACCGTACCGTGGATTTTGAGGGCGAAAAAAAGTGTGTGAACAGCAGACCTTAGGCGTGTCTATCAAAGATCTAACGGTACTCGACATATTGACGAAAACATCTTAAGGAAAACAACAGGCCACAACAGGCCTAAAGGTCAGAGCAGACAGACTTCGAAATTAAAGACTTCAAAAACGTTTTTATTTTGTAATTTTTAGTTTCTTTGTATGTAAAGAAAGTCTTAAACATTAATCTGTAAGTACATCTTTGCCGGCCCCATTTAAAATAGAATGGCGTAATGTTATGTTGTGGAAATACAAAAGCTCAGCATAGACATCTGACTATAGCAATCGCGAATAATTTGCTGTTATGCGTTGAAGAGTTCCGTTGCCTGTCTTCTTCATCAGTTTTTCTTCACCAAAATTATACTTTCTGAATGAAAATGCTTGATTTGTTACTAAAAATCTTGAAATTGGTGCATGTGTGCCTATATTTTTTGAGGAGTTCCCTCAATCCCTCAAAGGTCCCTCATCAGATATGAGTTTTGATACAAATGGGACCAATCTGTTAGTATACCCTATCAAACAAAAAAAGAATTTTGAAAATCGGTCCATAAATGACGGAGTAACCGCGTAACAAACACACAAAAAAACCACCAACTACACTTCGGAGCAAATAAATGGAGCCACTTGATATTTTCACGCATTATGTTCGAATTTATGGAGTAGTATGGACACTCCGCCAAAGTTGTTTTTTTTATTTATATTACTTAGCCATAGCCTGAACTGTCCCACAGCTGGACCAAGGCCTTCCTCCATTGCTTCCATTGGTCGCGATTCGGCGCCACCTCTCTCCGATTCTCAAGGAAGACATCCAGGTCGTTCCGCCGTCTCCTCCGTGGTCTGCCGCGGCCCCGTATCACTGTTGTAGGGCACCAATTCTGTGTTTAACGAGCCCACAGCTCGTTCGGTATCATACTGTGGCCCTAGTGAAAAGGGGTATAAGTCCAATTTTGTCGAAAATGAGTTAAGTGTACCAAAGTGATCAGAAAACCGACTTTTACAGTTTTTTTTGTGTCAGTTGGACCCTTTTACACAAAGTAACTTTCTTATTTTTAGAGATAGCTTAGATCTGTCTTCACCAAACGATAGAGCATTTTTTTCTGATTACTTTGGTACACTTAACTCATTTTCGACAAAATTGGACTTATACCCCTTTTCACTAGGGCCACAATTATATTCAAGTAAGGCTGTGAATCAGCACTTTTAGAACGTCAAAAATAAATAAGACAGTCCACCAAAACGGATGAAGATTTACCAACAAGCATATACCAAACTAACAATCAGTCTTCCGCAGTTATTAAACGTAAGCAACGGCGCACAATGGCGGGCGGAACACGTGGAAACATCACACTTCTACACCAACAAGGATATAGACAGGTTAATAAGCGATACCGAGGCTACAGTCACCAACGACTTGGAAGGTGGGGACCGGCAAAAAGCCATGAAAAAGCTTAGGGTCCCACCACTTGGGGAACAACAGAGCCCGTGGACCACTTTTAAAGTGGGACTGTTCTCTGGGTCTTTCATTGTGCTGTTCATCACTGTTGTTTTATCTGGTGAGTTTTTTTTTTATATTTCAAAGTCAAATTCAAAGTATTTTATTTCAATTAGGCCGTTTTAAGGCACTTTTGAACGTCAAACTAAAGTTAACTTAAATATAAAAATTATTTGATTGCCCCTTCCAAAAAGTAAATTCGTATGAAGAAGATTGGGCAAGAAACTCCATACTGACTCTTTTAAAATAGGTTTAACAATACTTTGAGTAGGTACATTAATCAGATTATACCTATGTGAGGACGATGTACCTAGAATAAATAGTACTATGCTGAGATAGGTTTTAAGTAATAAAAAATAAGCAATGGAGTTAATAAGTATTTATTATTATGTTGATAGCAACATTGTGCTCACATATTATTTACGAAAGTCTCATCTATAGCCTAGCCTTTTCCCAACTATGTAGGTGTCGGCTTCCAGTTTAACCGGATGCAGCTGAATACCAGTGTTTTACATGGAGCGACTGCCTGTCAAACCTCCACAACCCAGTAACTGGGTAATATGATACCCCTTGGTTAAACTGTTTGTCAAACTTTCGGGCTTCTGACTACAAGTAACGACTGTCTAAGATCTACAAATGACAGCCGAGACCAACGGCTTAACGTGATTTCCGGGGCACGAAGGAGTCTTGACATGTAATAAATGGTCACCCATCCACGGACCAACCTCGTCAAGCGTAGCTTAACCTTCAATAGGGAATATGCATGTAATTTCAAAATGGTTCGAATATTTTTTTTTCGAATCTTCAATGGCAGAAAATATGAACTAAATCATTATTTTACTTTTTAATAGCGTCATAATTATTTAAAATTAAAAATAAAAGTGCGAATTACACGCGGGAAATTCAAATTTGTGAAACGCATCACCATTGGTTATAACGAAACGTGACGTCGAATACTACGACAACAAGGCAAGTTACGCCTACAAAACAGTATTGGAATGGACTTTTACCCTATCGACCCATGCGGCTGTTATAATTTAGCCACAAGCTCTATATTTACGAAAGTAATAACATTAATTAAAAATAGTGAGAAAAGTTTTAAAAATATAACAATAGGTACAGACATAAAATAAGATTAGCAACCAGTTTGATTTTGTCAAGATTTACATAGGTAGGTACTTACGTCATCATTACATTTTTTCTTCAGAAGGCTTTTCCGGACTTTGCCCTGCATCGTTAGACTCGCATAATATACATATTAAAAAATACGAGAACTACCCAGAAATTACCTTTCTGGTTTCCATCATGTGCTGATTACACAGATCATGTTAATGACACATCATTAACTTGATCTGTGTTTGTAAATCGTAAATCGATTGTACCTAAATCCTATACATTGCGGAAACATCGACCGCAACCACGAACTGTCCTCTCGTGGAAAATTACTTCTGTCATCCATATACATACCTATATTATGTAAACTAGTGATCGCTCGTCGGAAATCGATCGCTATAGTTTTTTGCAGTCGTTCTCCATATAAACTTTAACTATGCCTAAGTAATCTCACACTCCTCCGTGCGCGCAATATTCTTAAAGAGGTTCAAAGATTTCGCTTCACTTAGGTACTTACCTACATACAAAGACATTCAATACCTATAGACCGGACATCACGAACAAAATTTTAGTCCAAAAAAGTATGTCCTGCTGGATACAAGTCTAGATGGCGTTACTGAGACATGGGATCAAAGTTTTTCTATGACGTTTCCTTGACATGCCCGCTCTATAGTATTTTAAATCTCTTTGCCTACATAGAAATTTATTGAAGTATTTCTTACCATTTTTAGGTGGAGTCTTCATTAATTTCGTGGCTATTTTTATTTAAATTAACCGCTGACATTGTGATTTAATCTATCATTAACAGTGTTAGATGATTAAATCCATTCCATTTTTCAAAAATTAAATTAAGTAAATAAGTAATATAAAAAAACATTTTTATGCCATTAACAGTGGCTGTAAGATTGACCCAGACCAGACTCCAAACTAAAAGAAACTTTCGATAACTTGCCTTTTAATTAAATATTTTAAGAGTTTACTAGACCCTCCCCTTTTTAAATTTACGTACTTTATACCGTAGTTCCAGAGATATTTAAAAGATGTCTAAGTCGTGGTGGCCCAGAGAGTAACGCGCCTACCTCTCATGCATGAGGCCGTAGTTTGAATACGGATTTGAACCCATCCCTCCATCCATACAATTCTTATTATTTAAGCTTATATGTTCACTAGTTGACAATTATCACTCAGATCCAGCCTGTCCCTGATTGCTGCCCTCTCCCAGCGACGCCCTAAGCTGAGGACCGTACCCCTTACCCCGCAGGGGGTGCCGTTAGCGTAATTGCTTAGTTTTTAATTCTTATACCCTGGCAGAAACTGTTAATTTATTAGTTAATTCATCTCTATACGTTCGCCCGGTTAAGCAGTTTGCATCCTCCTCTACGATAACTGCGAGATATTATGCCTCACTAAAAAATAGTTGACAATGACATCAGATTTGATTAGATACCAAATAGCACTCAGAAACTGGAAGCAAGATTGCAAAAGTTGTACCCATATCCGTATATACACACGGAACATTATTATTTTATTGTAATCTTATAGATTGCGCAACTGTACCTATGTACTTAGATTTCTTTTATAGGAACGCAGTCTTTAGATATGTGTCATCATCTCAGAATTTATTTAGAAATTGTAATCTAATCAGCGAATCTAATGCGTATCAAATAGCTCGGGTGCAATAGATCAGAATATTATGATTCATATCTAACTTTTTGTCTGACAGTTTGAGTACTTTATGGGACCAACCCAAATGTTCTTTCTTTGGTACTGTTCGTCAGCACGTGGAGCTCCTCAAGTTCCGCATTGAGCTCATGATTATTGACAAATGCTTGCACTGAGTGATCTGGTCCCCTCATATCTGTGTGGTTCTTTCCTCAAAAGACCATCTCAGGCACTAATCTGCATGGTTCTTACATGATTTGACCAAGATAATGTCTGAACTTTAAAAGAGATCTACGACCTCTGAGTTTCTTTCGTTGTGTCTTCTCAGAGTTGTCTGATATTGAAACTCCATGTTCTTCTACCAGTTAAAAAATGTCGTGTAAAAGTGTTTGTGAAAACCTATTTACAAAATAAATATCATTTATCATTTAATATAAATACCTAGTTGGAATTTCTCACTAGCAGCCCGGGATCAGGGGCTCGAGTCTGCTATTGCAATCGTGTCTCAATGACCGGTCATTGATCGAATATTTGACAACTTTGACAGTTTTTGTATGGGAAATATGTCATAAGTTTACGTTATACGTCAAAAATCGATCATTGACCGGTCATTGAGACACGATTGCAATAGCAGACTCGACCCCCAGGATATGTGCCCGGTTGATGGCAATAGGCTCGCCCCCTATTACATATTGGAACTTGAACTTTAGTAGCCAAATGTGGGTATGATATAGGCACGCCTACGTTTAATCCTTTGAGGTAGAGGAATAGCTAACTAGCTTAGTTTCTGGGTTATATAACTTACTCATTAAGGTTCATAATATTACAGGAAATTAAGTAAATCGTTGTTTTGATTATCTACTTAATAATCGATAATAAGGACTAATAAGACAGACAATTGCTTTTAATTAAAGTTTGAATGATTATTTTTGACAGATTAAGTGAATGATGTAAGAATGTAAGATGCCTATTTTAGTAATTCTAACCTATCTCATACAGTTTTCGATGGAGAGTTGCCGAAACCCTTCATGTTGATTTTTATCATATCAGTAATAAATCTATAAAATCTCTGCCTCGGAAACTATATATTACACAATATCTGCGCCTAATCTTTGTTATCACAAGATTCTGTAATATTTTCCCAACAGATATGTGGAAAATCCTAACAAACATTGTGTATGTAAACTTATCTTTTACTGACCACATCTTATGCAAATGTAAAGATAAAAGATTATTCTAACTTATCTTGTCCCAACAACCTTAATTAATAAATGTTTAGTTATTGTCTGTATAAGGATTAAAAGAAGTGATATAATTGGGGATTAAGTTCTAAAATGGGAATTTCCAAGCTCTTTTATGGGGGGCAATTTGATGGTTATCTTAAAATGTTAAGTCGAGCAAGCTGTAATTGTGCATTAAGCTTACATTACAGGCTCCTATTCATATCCATATCTCCTTTTATAACACTGGCTAAAGTGGCAATCGAATTTAATTTGAAGTTGTTAGCAAAGTTAAATGCTGACTTCTTAACGCGTCAATGACAATAATTTTTTTTTATTGATAGGCACGCGTTTGATTACTATTTCACCTGATGGGTAGCGATTTTGTGGTCGACGATGAAGCGTGCTTGCCTAGAAGTAACCTATTCACTCTTGACTTAAATACTCCTTGGTTGTAGCTATCAGGAAACACTGACTCTGGCAGGAAATTTAATTTTACATAGGCACTAAAAATAGACCTTGAAGTTGGTATCGTGGTGAAAGGATTAAGCACTTACCCAATCGACAGAAGACGGCTGCTTAGGGGCGTAGAACGTAACAGACGTCGGAGAGTTTAAGTCTCATCCAGGGAAGCTCCTTCCATGCACAGTGTATTACTTGTGTTATTGTTACTATCCTAGATTTCCCAGTCTGGGGCTAAGTATTTTGGAATAGTCTGTATCGTCTGTAGAGTCTAGCTCATGCGGCGATGACGTTTGCCATGGTAGGAAACCGTGTGGCTTAACCATTAATTCGAGTAGTTTCTTCTAAAAATGTCTGTTTTCTGTAAAAATAATAAATAAAATCTGTGGGCACGGGAGTGCCCTCGTCAAGACGAGCCAAGCGAAGCGAAAGGGCACTACCTACCTTTTCTCGAAGTGTTTCGTCGTTTTTTGAACCCTCATAGAGATGGTTTCCGATGTACCAGAGAGTTCATATTCTCAGGATACGATGTCATTAATAGACTAATTAAACATATAAAGTCTCAATTAAATAGCTCTAATACTTTAGATTTTATTGATATCTAAAATACAATGATTTCGTCACTGACACACTCACACACTGATCATCAAAATGTTTGGGTACTTCCTGAAGTGCTAGAGAGCTGAAATTTGGTGTGTAATCTAAGTTACATTCAGAAGCTTGGCTCTACATGAGATCTGATATCTTTTTCACAGGGCAAACCTTGTGTGGTCGTCTTGGCAACATTTTACATGAAATGTTTTGGTGTGATCTTTATTTCCGGTTCACAAATAGTGTGGCTTTCTATTGTGGATCGCTTGGTATATTCGTAGATACGATTAGTTTAAATACCGTTTATCTTTTTGATTGATTTTTCTTCTAAAAATAGTCCCAGTTTAAAGAGAAACTTCAAAGCTCGTAATTGGTGAGTATAAATCATTGTGACAGTTCGTAGGCGACCAATCTTGAAGATGGGCATAACAAGAACAATAATCCTTTAATTTATTTGTACATTCTGCAAACATATGTCTTTAAAATAGGTAAATACAATTTAAATGTCTCAGCTTTTAACTTAATGGTTAAGAAAGCATACATGTTATCGTAACTATACCGAAATATTGCTCCAATTGATTATTGAGGATTTATTTAAGAAAAATAATTAAGTTGCTTAAATGTAATAGTGCTGCGCGTACGAAGTCGCGGGGAACAGCTTGTCGTAAACATACAATTGTTAAGTTAATTTGTCTCTGGTTAAGCTTTTTAACACCTAAACTTGGTGTTAAAAAGCTTTTTAACATCTAAGTTAAAGTACTTGTACTTTAACTTAGATGTTAAAAAGCTTAATTCTAAAATTGATTAAACGAATACTGCTAGCTGACCTCAAAATTTGATATGGTCTAAAAAGGCTTTACACATAATTATACTTTTTAGGGTCAAGTAACAGCAAATGAGGAACCTTTATTATCAACTTTGACTACAATATGAAAAGATTATTCATTATAAAATATATAATTTATATTTTCATGATTATCGCATTTTGCCTCCCTTTTTATCCCCAAACTTGAATATCAGATTTGATCTCAAATTCGTAGCTTTATGTAAAATAGGATTAGTCAAATACCAGCCTGTGCAGTCCCACTTCAGTGCAAAGGCCTCTTCTCATACAGAGGAGACAAGAGCATTGATCACCACGCGTACTTAAGGAGCAGTGGACGTTATTAACAACCAAAAAACCTTAGATAAGCTGTCACAATATAACTGTGTAAAATATAATCCTATCAAAATGCCGAAACCTCGATAAACAATGGCGTCTTGCTCTTTGCCAGTCTTTAAATTGAAAATAATTTCACAATTTTCAATATAAAAATCTATAAACAGTATAAACCTACTAAAATGGGTTTTTATAAAATGTGATCGATTAATCATAAGCCAACATCGCCAATTAGAGACTATTGATGACGGGAACCCCGTATTATCATATTTGGTATTCGTAGGTTGCCCGGTTACGAGTATTAATCATGGCGCCAAAAAATCTGTAGCCTACTTTCTTTGAGACAGGACTTTAAGCTTCGATTTTATTATAGCAGCGATGATAGTCTTGAGGTTTGAACGGCGGATTGCCAAGTCATGGGTCTCGAGTTCGAACCCAAGACACGTCTCGTCAGTCACCTCTGACTTGACGGATTCATGTGCTTTTGCGTATTGTAGAATTATCACTTGTTTAAAAAACGGTGAAGGAAAACATCGTGAAAAAAGAATTCGCCTTGAGCAAACGTGGTGATCACTTGTTCAAGGAGGATTGGCGATTTCAAACTTATATTAACTATAAATCCAGGTTTCCTCACGCTGTTTTCCTTCACCGATGTCAATGATGTCTAAGATAAAATTAGAAAGTACCTACATATGAATTGAAAAAGTCAAATTCCTACTTGCCCGGATTTAAACCACAACCTCGTGCATGAGAGGTAGGCGCCTCAACCTCTGGGCCATCACGGCAGGCATAATTATTATTATTTTATAGTAAAAGTCCTATGCTTTTTTTTATCTAATAGTTTACTTATTGAAAATTTGTTTCAGCATTATTCCACGAGGGGGGCACGGAAAATTTCAAGACTGCCTTCAGACTGTACCGAGGCCCATTCCTATTGGTCGAATTTATATTCCTAATCGGCATAAATGTATACGGTTGGCGGTCTTCAGGGGTCAACCACGTACTGATTTTCGAGTTAGATCCCCGCAACCATCTCTCTGAACAACATTTGATGGAGCTGGCGGCCATTTTTGGTGTGATCTGGGCGTTAAGCATACTAAGTTTTATATACAGTGCGAGTTTGAGTATACCGCCATTCGTGAACCCATTGGCGTTGGTGATAATAATGCTGGCCTTTCTTATGAATCCGCTGAAAGTTTTTCGACACGAAGCGCGGTTCTGGTTCCTTAGGATATGTGTAAGTATTTTATTTATATGTTTTTGGCTTTATTGCATTACTTTGTTGCATCTGCAGGTCTATTGCGTACCTCCGTTGACCGTTCATAGTGATGATGACAGGGCAAAGTGTGGGACAGGTAGGTAGACCAACCAAACAAGAAAATTATAAAATAAAATAGATCTGTGTTGGAGGAGAAAAAACAGTGTAATAAAGAAGAGAAAAAATAGGTGCTGACAGCTTTGTAATAAGTAGTAGATTATTGCATCGAGCACAAAGTAATTTATTACTGCATCTAGTCCCTGATTTAGAGCCCGAGCGTCAGGGAGGGCTCTAATCTAACAGGCACGAGGGCAAGTCACTTTTTTAAATTTCTTTCATTTTTAAATCAGAGTTAGCAACAATCATTTTTGTAAATTTGGAACAAGTAGGATCGAAACGGATAATACGTACGTAAAAAAAAAGTATTGATATCGGTTGGCTGAATAGAGCTAATCCATTGAGATTGGCACCTTCTGGTGCGATTAAAAAATAAACTGTGCAATAATGAAATTTCCATTTTTATTGCTCGAGAGCATTAAAGACTCGCTTTGTAGGTACTGAGTTTTTAGTGTGATTGTGATGAAATTAAAGCATAGTTGGAAGAAAAAATATTTAAAACTAATAGAACTTACAAAACTGGCCAGTACTTTGATTAGTAGGTACACGGTATGAAGAGGTTTCAACACAAAGTGTTTAACGATTAACTATCAAACAGCTAGTTCCGTATTGGTTATCATCAGTGTTTATATCTAGGATAACGTCATGCGCACTCGCAGAGATGTGACGAAACGTACAGTGCCCCGTCTGATAGTCGCCGTAACTTGAAGTCCACTTAAAGTGCAATACCAACTTTTTGTAAATTCTCAGTTGTCATCAAAGTTTGGGCGGCAATAAAAATATATCCAATAGCGTTACAAGTAAAAAAAGTTAGGCAGATGATGAGACCAGGGGCTCGAGTCTACTATTGCAATCGTTTCTCAATGACCGGTCATTGATCGAATATTTCACAACTTTGACAGTTTTTGTATGGGAAATGTGTCATAAGTTTGACGTTATACGTCAAAAATCGATCATTGACCGGTCATTGAGACACGATTGCAATAGCAGACTCGACCCCAGTTTACATGCACACTTTTGTTACTCTGAAAATGTAATATTGGCAGCCGTCAAGACTTAGCAGTCAAACAAATCATAATGTCTTATGGTTCATATAAACAATATTAATGTGACATCTGGAAATGAGTGAAAATCTAATTGCCTACAGACTCGTAAGTCGTATCTACATTTATGTAAAGGTTGCGTTCATAAATTGTGTTGAAAATAGAATGGGCATCACCTAAGAATACATATGGAAAGCAGTAAAGATATTGAGTATTCTCAATCTTTACAATAATGTCATGAAATCATGATGCGAATGTGGTCAGTTGTAGTGTAGCCTAGTTTCTTTGATTATTTCGTCGAGTCTTGAAACTCCTTAAGTTCAGAGTTAGGCTTCATAATTACTGAGAGACACTCCTCAGATCCTTTAATGCCGTGGATTCTTACTTTTTGGGATATGAGGGACAGGATGTAAAGTTCAGTTACTCATCCCCCATAGAAAAGGGAGGCCCATCCGACCAGACGGGCGTTGTGTCTGGTGGTCTACTACTGCCCGTCGGTTGTTGTTGGGATCTTGTATACGTTCAATAGCTCGGATAACTTTAACATCGCGATGTAGAATGTCAATCGTTAGTTCGTATATGGCGTGATAGATGTCGCTATGCGTTCATCATTATCATTAGCCTAGAACAGTCCACTGATGGACATAGGCATCTCCTATTGCAAGCTATTCCATTCAATTTTACTGAAGCGTGATACATTACGTTTGTCAATTCGCAGTCCCCACTAAATTCACACACTCCGAGTAAATCTTAACAAATAATGATTTTGGGACCAAGAATGATAATTTCAAGATTTTCAAGCTTCTCTTTATACTAAAACAGTAATGTAGGTACACACGGCTACACATCAAGCTATGCATTTCCGTTATAAGCTGATCTCGCATGATGTAGGATTCCCGTACGAGGTCAGAGTAAACTGGGCTCGATGTGTAGGCGTGTGTAGGTACCTCGTTCCACTCTTATTGCACTAATGGTTCAGTGACGCAGATGAAACAATTTTGACTTCTAAATAGTTCTTAATTACTCATTTGTTTCGCTCAGCTGTAGCTAATGGGTTATGACAGGCAATGTCAAGAATTTGTCTTGTATCAATACGTAACATCTCAGTTTTATGATTTGGTGTTATTGTACTCTAAATCTCGTTGATATAAGGGTTATATTGGGGTGATTTTTATCATGTTGTTACATTAGTTCCGTCGTAGTGTTGTTGGGATTTAACGTCATGTAGTAACGGGACTTTTGTACTGAAGAACTCTTTATATTGTTTTTGTGATTGCTAAAATATAGGGCCGTAAGAATATCTTTGACTGGCCTGTTGGTCTAGTAGGTAGTGACCCTGACTGCTATGCTGGAGGTCGTGGGTTAGATTCCCACCCAGGACAAATGTTTGTATGAAGAGCTCGATCATCTGTTCTGTGTCTGGGTGTAATTTATCTATAATATCTATGTATTTAGAAATATATAAGTATGTTTATCAGTTGTTTAGTACCCATAACACAAGCTCTGCTTAGCTTGGGATTAGACGTTGTGTGAAAGTCGTGAAATATTTATTTTTTTATTTATTCCGTAAGATCATCAATAACATCAAGGCTTGGGGCACAATATAATATACAGCGTGTACCTAAGGAGACATCGTTGCCTAAAAAAAATCAACGGATTTGAGGAACTCTTTCTTTTTAACCGACTTTAAAAAAAAGTAGGAGGTTCTCAATTTGGTTGATTTTTTAAATTATTTTTTAGGGTTCGTTACCTTTTTACTCCGTGAGTTATAGACCGATTTCCAAAATTCTTTTTTCATTTGATAGGGTATACTACCAGATTGGTCCTTGAAGAATTTAGGGAACTTCTCAAATATGATTAGTAACAAGTCAGGCATTTTTATTTAGAAAGAAAACTTGAAGAAGAAAACAGACGGCCATCTGGTGAACTGATTTCTCAGAAATGTCTTCACCGATTTTTGCATTATATTTCAATTGAAAGAGCTTCTGAGGTGTTTTCTGATCTTATGAGGGTTTTTTAAAAGTCGGTTATAAAAATATTGCACCCCATAAAAGTTGCTTGACCCACCACTTGATTTGTTTCAGGGTCGAATCCTTGCGGCTCCCTTCATGCCGGTGCTGTTCGCAGACTTCTGGCTGGCTGACCAGTGGAACTCATTCGTGGCAGCCTTCTTAGACTTCCACTATCTCATCGCCTTCTACACCACGGGCAGCGACTGGTTTAATGTTAATGGTAAGTTATGTAGGTATTTATATAGAGACTTCAAAAAGGAAGAAGGTTATGTGACTGTATCTGTGTTATATCTTCGTTGACAATTTGAAATTTGACAAGTCTTAAGCTAGAACTAAGAAGTTGAACACAACATAAATTGATTCTGACACCGGACGAAGTTTGCCTGCGCAGCTAGTCTATATGCTAATATTATACAGAGGAAAAATTTGATTGTTTGTTTATTTGTATTGAAAAGGCTTCGAAACTACTGGACCGATTTTTCCACTATCCCCTGGTGACATAGGCTACTTTTTATCCCTGTATTCCCACGGGATCGGGAACTACGCGGGCGAAAGTTTGAGTTCTTTATGGGACCTTGCACTGACAGATCTGGTACCCTCATTCTGTGTGGTACTTTCCTCAAAAGACCATCTCATAAGATACATGATTTGACCAAGATAATGTCAGGACTTTAAAAGAGACCTCTGAGTTTCTTTCGGTGTTTCTTCTCAGAGTAGTTAGATAGTGAAACTCCGATCTCATCTACCTACTTGTTAAAAAAATGACGTGTAAAAGTGTTAGTGAAAGCCTATTTACAGAACTAAATATCATTTATCATCATTATCATTTATCATTTATGAAATCACGAAATGTCTCCTAGTATTCAATAAAATTCTCTTCTAGACTTTGGACATATATACCATTTTGTTTTTATAAAACTGCTATTTCTTTTATTACAGTAACATTCGAAGCAACTCAGTGGTTCATAATCACTCGAGCGATAGTGAACGTAGTGCCAGCGTGGACGCGTTTCTTCCAATGTCTGCGGCGGTACCGGGACAGTCGCGAGGCATTCCCGCATCTCGTCAACGCCGGGAAGTATTCCACCACCTTCTTCGTGGTGCTGTTTGCGACACTCCGAACACTGTATAGTGGTAAGCATTATTGTTTATTAAGGGAAGGCTCGTGGCTACTTGTAGTGTATGCAAATATACTTATGATTTGTCTCGGGCGCATACGTCACAACGGCACGTAGTGCGGACCATAGTCTATACAAAGTAGAGCGCACTGAGTGGGAGGCAGTCGCTGTCCGACCGTCAGTGAGGAAGCACGTGGTGGTGCGTAGGCGAGCCAAGTACAATTATAGTGTTAGTGATACTATGTGAACACTACACTACTAATAACTGCCATTAGTGCTTCATCGTTTCAGGAAGATGGAACCATTTTTTTTTTTACATTTCATTATCTATAAAATATCCTAAAACAATGCTTAAAGCCACGCACGATCATGGATCCTGTAGGGCACGGCAAAAAAGTAATGAAATAGAGTAAAACAATAACAATAAAATTACGAAGAAATTATTAACAATTTTAAGTATTTAGGTACCTGTTAAATATTCTAACTTTAAAAATAAATGAAATTAGTACTTGAAATATATTTAAATAACTGATACTTTAACTCACTAAGTGATAGTTTGCTGGGGAATTCTTCCACCACTTCTCGTTCCTTGCTAACACACAAAGGGTGGACTTTTTAGGGAACCGTTTTAAATAATTTTGACGTTCAAAAACTTCTGGACCTCTGCAGCCATATTTGACTTTTGATTATTGACTCATTTGAATGCAAGATTACGCATCCACATGTAACTGGCATGTTTAGTTTTCGAAAAAAAAAAGAACGGAATATTGACTTATTTTGACCGGATAACTAGATTTTGTTTTTTCTCCCAAACTAAGTATGATACGCAGTAATTGTCTTAAGAACCAACGACGATGTCTCATAAGCTGCACATTTCAAAGCACAAATAACGAGTATTTTAATTTTCAGTTTTTTTTTATATGTCATTTGTTACACGCTGTTTTTGCTTTAATGACGTAGCAGTCAAGAGCCAAGAGGTTAATGATCTGACTTTGACTTCGAACCTCCAGGTAATTACCCGGACTCATACGACAACCCGTTCCTGTACGCATGGTTCGCGTGCCAGCTGGTCTCCTCGCTGTACACCTACACGTGGGACGTCAAGATGGATTGGGGCCTGTTCAGCTGCGGCCCTAACGCTGAGAACAAGTTCCTTCGAGAGGAGATTGTCTATAGTCCAGGGGTGAGTTTCATGAATCGGTACTAATATTATCGGTACTATCGCCAATCCGCCTTGAGCAAGCGTGGTGATCAATGCTCGAGCCTTCTCTGTATGAGAAGATGCCTTTGCCCTGCAGTGGGACAGTAACAGGCTAGTATTATTGTTTTATTATTTACAAATATTAGAAATTAGGATAGCAATTACCGTTGGTCTAGTGGTCGCAAGCGCTGCTGCTGAGGATGAGATCCAGGGTTCGATCCCAGGGTTGGGCAAAAAGTTACTAATTTTTTCCATCTGGAATTTGTCGGTAACAGCCCGGAGTATGGATTCATGCCCGATTGATGGCAATAGGCTCGCCCCCTATTACATCGGGCTTAAACATGACGGGCGAAATGTGGGTGTACTACCAGATACACCTCTGCCTAGCACCGGGGATTACAGGCGTGATGTTATTTTATGTTATGGTGATAGCAATTTAAGTATGGCAGAATAGAACTCATGTCATCATTTCTTTTTAAAGGTTGATATCATAACAATATTTTTTTTTCAAATAAAATTGTATAGAAATAAAAAAAAAAATAAAAAAAAATATGATTCTAGGTGCCCCTTTCGTCTGCTTCGATTTTTGGTAACCAATCTACTTGTTCTCCTTTCACACCACTATTTTCTAATTAAGTAGTGCAAAAAGTGTTTAGTTAAACTTAAATAACGAAAACAGCTGTTGGAGGCCCCCATGCTTGAACGTGAGATGACGATTAATGAATACTACTATGTCATGAATATCCCCTACAATATTTCCATAAATTGGGTGACTTTTTGGGATATAAACAAACGCTAATAAATTTGCTGTTTATGAATATTACTTATACACATACTTACACTTAGACTTTACAAAATGTAATGAGAAGACCGTCTAAGATAAGCCCTTTAAGTATTTGTACTAATTAAAAAATAGTGGTGTATAATAAAAATCATTTGTTCTGTTCTAGTTCTACTACTTCGCGATAGTGGAAGACTTCGTGCTGCGCTTCATATGGACCATATCGTTTGTGGTGACGGAGAACAACTTCGTCAGCGCAGAAGTCATGACCTCCATACTAGCGCCGCTTGAAGTGTTCAGGTAAACAATTTTTTCACTAACTTTGTTCTGCGGTTTCACTCGCATAATAGATTGTCCAGAGATGAACGCGTTTAAACAAACAAACTCCTTAGCTTTATTATACTAATACTAGCAGACGTCCCGCGGTTTCATCCGTGTAGGTCCCGATCCCGTGGTAATACAGGGATAAAAAATAGCCTATGTGTTAATCTAGGGTGTCAGCTAACTCCATACCAAATTTTATTAAAATCCATTCAGTAGTTTTTACATGAAAGAGTAACAAACATCCATCCACCCATCCATCCATCCATCCATCCATCCATCCATACTCACAAATTTTCATGTTTATAATATTTAATATTATCCCAAATTATACTAATAATATATTAGGATGTAACGAATCTACTTTTGATCAAAATAAGGAAGGCCATTGTTTTTCTATTCTATTGGGGTTTGGTTTAGTTTGGCTAAGTGGACCATGCCGGCAGGTAATTTAATTTATTAAATCATAAATGATACCTACATGTTTTTTTTTATTCTTGTTCAACATGGTATGTAACCCTTCTGGTATGTACGAGTCAGACTCGAACTTGGCCAGTTCTATAATACTTGTTGCCTTTTAACTTTTGTTTCCTGTGTATGTCCCAACCAAAAACATGTCTTTCTTTCTCTGTTAATTCATACATTTAAAATGTTCTATAGGCTAAAGTTTTTTTTCTAAAGGATAACAATCGAACTGTATGCCGTGACGACAAACTGCATGTTGCTCTCTCATGCCGTCACGCCCCTTCAAGCTAACCGACTATAATATATTCGACAAACCGCTCCTTCACTGGGCTTATATTCTTCAAATTCAAAATTATTAAATCTTTTACACAATACACCCAGTTTTTATTACTGATAGGCACGCGTTTGACCACTATCTCACCTGATAGTAAGCGATGATGTGGTCGACGATGAAGCACGCTTGCCTAGAAGCAACCTGTTCACTCTTGACTTGAAGACCCCCCCCCCCCCCCCTTGAGTTACATAATTATAAAGGCCACAATAAGTAATAATTCTAGTACCCAAAAATAACTACAATTATGTGTATATTAACCAAATTAACAATCAGGACTTATGTAAATTATATAATTTTAAACCTAGAATTATATATAATTAGCGATCGAACCAAGGCTACCATTATAATATGATTTTATAAATATAATTTCAGACGATTCATCTGGAACTTCTTCCGCCTGGAGAACGAACACCTCAACAACTGCGGCAAGTTCAGAGCGGTGCGAGACATATCCGTCGCGCCGCTCGACTCCTCCGACCAGGCGGACATCATCCGCATGATGGACCATCCCGATGGGGTCATCAATAGGTTTGTGCACCTGCCTTTTCACTGAGTATGTTGGGGTCGACTGAATTGCTAAATACATAATTAGTATTTTACATGTAGCGACTGCCTGTGTGGGGTTAAACATAACTTTAGGCAATAGGTTAGGGTAACAGTAGCGAGGGGTCAATTTTCTTAATAGGGAAGCTGACAAAAAAAACTTGGTATTCGTGTCACTATTTGTTGTCTCTCTTGAAGTCATCGGTTTACTCTACCATACTATACCTTTTGTATATTTAAATGCCTTATATTTGGCACTCCAGTTTTGTATGTAACATAAAGACACGCAGCGCAGTATTTAGTGTATCTTTTATAATCAACGCTTTTCAGTAAGGTAGTTAAACTAAGTAGTTAGGTTAGCTATAGGATAGGTATGGTAAGTTAGGTTAGGTTAGGTTTTATGTATGTTGTCATTCTAATTCTATCTCATACAAAATGTTTAAAGAGTACATTAGAGACTCGCCAAATAAAAAGCAGCAGTAGTTATTATTGTTTGCGATCTATTTGTTTGCATTTAAAGTGTGTACTTATATTTTTTATTTATTAGTAATTATTTAATTTATTAAAGTTCAGGAATATTATTATTATTTGAGACTATTGAAACTAGGTGTCGCAACTATTTACTTTATTTAAAACCATAGGCGTATGTAACGTGAATTTCCTCCTCAAAGTTTTGTTTCTATGCACCTTGTTCTATGGTACTGAATGTCAACAAAAATGACATAGAGATGGGTAGCTCGCGAATGAGAGATAAAATTGAACTAGCTCTTTAATTTTAATCTATCTAGCTCTCAGTAGCTCAGTCGTTCACGGAATAGCTCAGTAGTACATTTAGCTCAATTGCTCTTTGACTTGTCTCTATAGTCTATACTACTCATCACTTTATGGCTTTGCGAGTTAGAACGAGTGATACAGACTAAACGCCGACATTAGCGACATCCGACAATGCCCGAACTAGGCCCGAACTTCCCCGACGAACAGGAGAACGATTTCGCATGTCACTCACTAACTGATTGTTCGGCTCAATACGTCATTGTAAAATAACTCTTATCGTCATTGTTTTAAAAGAAAAAATGCTACACCTGTTCAAGTAACAAAACAACCCAATGAATCTAATTTTATCTATGGCTCGCAACTAAGTTAAATGAATTAAAGAACTTCAAAGATTTGAAAGAGCCATTGAGCTATTTGTCTCGTTTGACTTGCGTAAAGTGGCGAGGCTCAATTTGATCCTTAACTCGCAAGTGAATCAATTGAGCCGAAGAGTTAAAAGAGTTATTCGGTGAGCTAAAGAGCTAAAAGAGTGATATAGCTCTTTTGATCAAAAGAGCCGTATTTTCTTTTCTTTTCAGTGAGCTAAGTCAAAGTCAAAGTCAAATCGTTTATTTCAATTAGACCCTTAACAGGCACTTTTGACCGTTAACTTACAAAATAAAATAAATTAAGAGAATGATTCTAGTTGCACATTCCAAATGGTAGTTCCGTATGGAGAAGAATGCTACATTTCGCATCTCTAAAATGACAGCTGTCATAATATTATATCAGTGCCACAGTGTACTTATTGTTTTATTTCATTGTTACAGATTAACGAAAAACAAGAAAAACACAAAAAAGACAAAAGAGAGTGATCGCAAGCCTTTGTTGAAGAAGGAATCGATTCAAGACATGCAACTGGAACTAGACCTGTCCTCCAAGATGCTGTAACTAACTGTGATACCCGTACTTATACTTTAGATATTATTATTATTATAGTATTATACGAAATATATTTATAGCCAATTCTTATAAAGAAATGAGATTTTTTTTATTGTGGTAACCCTAGAGGAGCAATTGGTTATGGATGGCAACATTGAGTAGTTATGTGGATTATGGGCTGGGATCGGAATAAAAATACATCATCATCATTATAATTGAGTATTTAGTCATTAAGTGTGTAACATATTTCCTCTCGGTTGCTGGATACTTTTCGTGGGTGATTAGACAGAAAATCGGGAAGCGCGCGCTTTTGATTTTACCAATGACCGCGCGCGGTGGTAGAGAAGAGTTGGTACCCCTTTGTACTCTCATTTTAATAGGTATTGAATAAGTATACAACCTACTTCATAAAAAAAAACAATAAAGGTGTAATAAAACTAACTGTAGTTTCAGAAGGATATTGCTTTGGTGGAGTTCTGAGATAATACACTTAAAAAAACAACTGAATTAGGAACTTCCTCCTTTTTTGTAAGTCGGTTAAAAATGTCTTGATTGACTGACCGTCTGAAAATGACCTACACCAAGTTAATCGGACATATCACGAGCAAATAAACCGAATTCTCAAGCTGTTTCAAGATACCATATCAAAATCTTCGGACGAAAATAAATCAATGTTGTTAAAATCCAGTGAGAGATATGACGTAAGATTTATCATCGACACGTTATCAGATAAGACAATTTTCAACGACAGTGACCATGGTATTGACACAACTAAAGCCAGTATGCACTTGACTTTGTAAATGTCTTTTATCGCTATCCAAGAGTATTGAAGCTTATCAATCTATTTATACACCACTATTTTTTAATTAGTACTTACAAAATAAAATTGGGCTGTACCCGTACCTGTTTCTGATCATATTTGCGTAATCAAAAGTAAAAAAAAACGAAATGCAATTTTTAAATATGCCACTATTTAGTTAAACTTAAATAACGAAAACAGCTGTTGGAGGCGGGGCAGGCTTGATCGAGATCACGCGAACGTGAGCGAGAGATGACGATTAATGAATATATATTATGTCATGAATAGCCTGTACAGTATTTCCATAAATTGGGTGACTTTTTGGGATATAAACAAACGCTAATAACTTTGCTGTTTATGAATATTATTTATCGATACTTTACAAATATAATGAGAAGACCGTCTAGAATAAGCCCTTTAGGTATTTGTACTAATTGAAAATTTGTGGTATATACATAAAAATCAATTGCCAAAAATCTGTTTTTTACGGATAACTTTAGAGCGGCGTTTTTGAAGTAAAAACTTCTTTTGGACCGCACACAGATTTTGTTGTAGGTAGTAAGTTAGGCTGATCCGTCACGCTCTGAGGTGAAAGGCTCGATTGCGTGAACTCGGGAACGCAAAGTGTAGATACCCAAGCGAGAAAGTTAAAGTCAGCTGCTCTTCGCTGTTGTGTCGCTGTGTTTAGTTTATTCAATTTATACGTAATAATTGTCTTTATTAATTTAAAAGTATTGGTATAAGAATAACTTTTTTTTTTAATTCTTTGGTTTACATTACTCTTTTTTTCCTTGAACTTCGCCATGTTTTTGGTCGATGCGTTTGAAATGTGAATTAAAGTCAATAAGAAAACTTACGGTTAACTTAAATTGACAGCTCTTGTATATATCCGTACTTTTCTTATTTTATAAAAAAGAAAAAATGGCCTTTATTAGGTGTAGTTTAGTTTAGTTTAACAAGGTAATAGGAACCAATATCAGTTAAATAAAACTCAAGTATTTATAATAGTTAGTGCATTTTAATACTAATAACTGAAGTAGACATAAAAACATTTCGATAGAAGCTCAGCGCTCACTATACAATACTCTAGCGATAAAAAGGCTATCAAATAATAATATTATCACAACTGAACTTAGAATGTTAATAATGCACACTTTGAATGTAAATTCTGTGTTTATAAGCCGACCAATCTTAAGAAATCTTATTTTAACACGATAACATCATGCAGGTATTGCCTGAAGGGTTATTCAGGGGTGTACGTAGCAGTTAGTGAATACATAGTAAAAGCGCCACAAATCAAAATTAGTCACCGGCCTTTTAACGCGCCAGGACGCATACCAAAAGTAAAACAACGCTTTATTCAGGAAGTAAGCTGGTAAATGCGTAACGAGAACGTTACGAAAAGTGTGATCGGGGAGGCGAACGGAAGTCGAGAGGGAGATATAAGTTAGTGAAAATAGAAAAAGAGAGAGAATTACGTTTGCATATTACTGTAGGGGCAAGAAAGCTAGGTGCGAACTCACACACTTTCTTTATCTTTTTCTCTCATAGCCAGTTACGATTCGTATATCTAAGACACAGTGCAGGGGCTCGAGTCTGCTATTGCAATCGTGTCTCAATGACCTGTTATTGATCGAATATTTGACATCTTTGACAGTTTTTGTATGGGAAATGTGTCATAAGTTTGACTTTATACGTCAAAAATCGATCATTGACCGGTCATCGAGACACGATTGCAATAGCAGACTCGACCCCCTGGTCTATTGTTTGTATCACACTGTAGGAATAAGAGAGACCAGTACACGTGTAATTTTTTTTTTTTAAAGAATATTTACTCCAGTCGTGTGGTCTAGCACACTCGTTTTTTTTTTACAAACAAACGAAGTTAGCTGAAAATTGTAGCCCCCTAACGCGGATATGTCGAGCTGTCATAACTTATTTATTTTTATACGGACCTCTCATCAATAACTGTGTTATTAATAAACGCGGAGTAAAGTTAGAACTTATATGATCTCTGGATTTACCATAAGTTTTTTAAGGATTAACTTTGGAGTAACTCTAATCCGTGTTTATTAATAAGGGGGTATGAGTTTAAGGTTGTGAAGAGCATATTTATTTGCTTCAACATATCGGGGCTCCTGTAACTTGTAGAGTCCCCAATCTTACCGACGACGACTAATACATGTATGAACGTAGACGAAGCAAAATAAGTATGTAAGAATCCTAGCAGATGGCGCCCTGTAGCTTCTGCCTACCCCCATAGGAAAAAGGCGTGAGTTTATGTATGTAAATACGACAGTAGCTACGCCCCTATAACCACATTGACGCTCAAAGTCTTGTTGCATGACAAGAAGTAGGTACACAAATTGGTCGGCTAGTAGGTGTATGTAAAGATCTAGTATTTATTCGTGTAAAGAGCTTATGTAGAATTTACTTTTATAAAATACAATACAGACGGTTACTCAGAGATTTTTTTAAGTCTATTACACATTTGTCTAAAACGTCAGCGCAACATTTATGTAAGCGATTGGACTACATAATCGCATAGTAGAACAACAATATTGCTAAACGAATTCTTGAAACAAATTTAGAAGTAAATAACAATTTCTCTTCCGTAGAGAAGATTAGCACACTTGACAAAATAGGTTTGCACGATCAATTAATTCAGTATTTTTTATACATTATTAATTTATTATTACAGCTATGTGTAGTTAGGTTTATTAGTATTTTGTCAATTTAGAAACACTATATTCGTGAAACAAGTTTGATTTATCAAATCAAATAAGTAGCATCAATTTATGCCTGCTAGCCAAGACTTAGTAATAGGGTCTAGGTTACTGCCCCTTGGTAGAATAATGCTGTAATAATATGACATATTTACTCATAAGCAGTTTGACAAAAAACATCCCAAGATAATCCCTATAAACTGGTTGAGTTTGACTGACAAAAAAACATTTGTATGACTACAGAATAGTTAGCGTGTAGCGGTCACAGCTACACCGGAATTCGTATGAATTCGTAATATTAATTTATTGTAAACACTCCACAATACAAAACTTTTCCTTATTGTCCCGTTACACCGAACTGTCACATTTGAACAAACGTCAAACCAAAGACCAAAAAACTTCAAACACAAAACACGATCATTGTCTGTGGGTGAAAACTAACATATTTTATTAGAAGTATATTTACATATTTATTTAGTTGCTATATTTACATCACACATAATATTTATTTACAAATTTAACAATACGCGTAATTATTTACACTATACAAAATATAGGCTTAAAATTGTAATGTTCTGGTCGCTGCCTTTCCGAACGCAACTTCGGGCGCGTTCGGCAAAGCTCGGCTTTCATCGGAGCATATGACTTGCCTAATAGCGATAAAGCATCGTCATGTAGATCAGTACTCGTTTTGACCTCCCGAACAGTACACGCTTGAACTTACAACCAAATCTAGACTTGCTCGTAGACCTAAGTTCTGCTAGTTGACTCGATATCGTCTCCTTAGCTTTTTGTCTGTGTCCAGTAATTTCCCCGCTGTCGTCTTAACTTAATTGTAGCCTTAAGCGACTCAGAAGTGTTGAGAAATTAATTATACAAGGATAACGTTCAAACCACCGTTTCATTTCGCCATTTTGCTCTATACACTTCATTGGTGACCCCGTCAAAGAGCACAGTAGCCACGCGGAGCAAAGATGCCTACCGGAGCAGAGCAGGGAGCGCAGGCGGACGCAGCAATGGTCAAGCAGGACGTGTGCAGAGTCAGCGTGAAGTTGCCGCCATTCTGGCCTGAGGAGCCGACACTTTGGTTTGCACAAGTAGAAGGTCAGTTTACAATAGCCGGCATTACCGCCGACACCACAAAATTCTACACGGTCGTGGGTCAGCTAGACCATCGCTACATGGTAGAAGCTCGGGACATAATAGAGAACCCACCAGCACAGGACAAGTACGCCAAGCTGAAGGCTGAGCTCATACGTCGACTATCCGACTCGCGTGAAAAAAGGGTTCTGCAAATCCTCACTCAAGAGGAGCTCGGCGACCGGAAGCCATCACAGTTCTTGCGGCACCTGCAGACTTTGGCCGGACCACATGTTCCAGACACATTCCTAGCCACGTTGTGGGCGAGCAGGTTGCCGACGAACATACAGACGGTAATAGCTTCCCAGCCTAACCTTCCGCTTCAGTCTGTCGCAGATTTGGCCGACCGCGTGCACGAGATCGCGCCAACGCGGCCAGCGCTCACGACACCTCCCGCCGTGGCGAGCACGAGCACCAGCAGTGACATCGCGGAGCTGAAACAGTGCATGGCGGAGTTATGTCTACAGGTGGCGGCTCTACAAAAGCAAGGTCAGGTACACCATCGATCGCGCTCCACAGATAGGTACCGGCGTGGTGACAGAGAACCGACCCCAAGCCGACGCCGCAGTCGCTCGCGCTCCAGCAGCGCGTGGAACGACGCTCACTGCTGGTACCACAACAGTTTCGGTGACAGGGCCACGCGGTGCAGGTCGCCATGTACGTACGCGGGAAACGCCGTCGGCAGCCGGAAATAGCGGCAAATGGCTGCCCTCACAAACCACGCCGCCTATTCGTAACAGATCGGGACTCTAAAACCACGTTTTTAGTAGACACAGGGTCCGATCTGTGCGTATACCCACGTGCAGCCCTACGACAGCAGCGCAGCAGGACGGCGTACCAGTTATACGCGGCAAACGGAACTGCCATCGACACGTACGGTTGGGTGGAGCTCCACTTGAATTTAGGGCTTCGCCGCGTGTACACGTGGAAGTTCGTGGTTGCAGACGTCACCAAGGCAATCATAGGCGCCGACTTCTTGGCGCATTATAACATCTTGGTAGACCTCAAAAGTCACCGGCTAATCGATGGGCTGACCCAACTGTCTTCGCCGGCGTCGCCAGCGGCCGAATCAGCAGCAATGATCGCCTCAGTGAAGTCCGTAGGAGGCAACACGGAGTACCACGAGATACTTCGCCAGTACCCGGAAGTCACGCGGCCTGCTGGAACACAGAAACAGGTCAGTCACGGTACCGAACATCACATCCGCACTACACCAGGTCCGCCTATCACTGGACGACCTCGCCGTCTGGCACCAGACAAACTGAAGGCAGCACAGAGGGAGTTCGAGGCTATGCTGGCTAACGGCACAGCACGGCCGTCAGAGAGTCCGTGGTCGTCCCCACTTCACCTCGCTCCTAAGAAGGACAACAGCTGGCGGCCATGCGGTGACTACAGGGCACTCAATGCCCGTACTATTCCGGACAGATACCCCATCCCGCATATACAGGACTTCTCACATCAGCTGGCTGGCAGCCGAATATATAGCAAAATCGATCTCATTAAAGCATACAATCAGATACCAGTCCAGCCAGCCGACGTTCACAAGACAGCGATCACAACACCTTTCGGACTGTACGAATTTCCATTCATGACCTTTGGCCTCAGGAATGCCGCTCAAACGTTCCAACGGTTCATGGACGAGGTGCTGCGCGGGCTGCCGTTCTGCTACTGTTATTTAGACGATATTCTCTTGTTCTCAGAGACAGCAGCCCAGCACACCGAGCACCTGCATCAGCTTCTGAAGCGGTTATCCCAGTATGGAATTATTATTAACTCGGCAAAGTGTGAGTTTGGCCGTACCACCATAACTTTCCTAGGACACGAAGTATCCGAAGAAGGTATTCGCCCGCTGCAGGAGAAGGTGCAGGCAATCCAGGACTTCCCAGCTCCCAAGACTGTCAAGGAGATGCGTCGCTTCCTGGGTATGTTCAATTTTTACCGCCGCTTTGTCCCAGATGCCGCTCGCTTACAAGCGCCACTCAACGTAGTTCTGGCAGGACCTAAAACAAAGAGAACACAAACAATTAATCTATCGCAAGAAATGCTAGACGCTTTTAACGCTTGTAAAAGTGGCTTATCTAGGGCAGCTCTGCTTGCTCACCCAGAGCCCAACGCCGAACTCGCGATATTTACAGACGCTTCAGACACTTCTATGGGTGCAGTATTACAGCAGAAGGCAGGTGTCACATGGAACCCACTAGCATTTTTCTCTAGGCGACTGTCAGCTTCACAGAAAAAGTATAGCCCTTATGACAGGGAGCTCTTAGCCATCTACGACGCAGTCAGATACTTCCGCCACATGGTTGAAGGTAGGCACTTCACCATTTACACGGATCACAAACCCCTGTCATATGTGTACGCACACAACCGTGACAACTGTTCACCGAGGCAATACCGGTACCTGGACTACATTGCTCAATTCACCACGGATATCAGGTTTGTCGCAGGCAGGGACAACATTGTGGCAGACGCGCTGTCGCGTGTGGAGTCGGTGGCAGTACCGGCGTGTAATTACACAGCTCTTGCACAGTCCCAAGAAACAGACCACGAGCTGCAGGGGCTCTTAAATAACAACAGCACGTCACTCAAGCTGTGTAAAGTGCATTTCACGGACTCAGGCACTGAACTATATTGTGATGTCTCCACTGGTAACACCCGCCCTTATGTTACAGAACCCTTCAGGAGGCAGGTGTTCCAAAAACTACACCAGCTGAGCCATCCCGGCAGACAGGCCACAGTCAAACTGATTTCTGAGCGTTTCGTTTGGCCTGGCCTAAAGAAGGACTGCAGGGCCTGGACCAGAGAGTGCGTAGAGTGCCAGAAGAACAAAATCTCGCGGCACACAACCAGTCCCACCTCCGCTTTCCCTGTCCCTTCCCAACGCTTCTCCCATGTCCACATGGACATAGTAGGGCCACTGACCGTGTCATCAAATTACAGGTACATACTAACTGTGGTCGACCGCTTCACCCGCTGGCCTGAGGCGTACCCCATCGCGGACATCACAGCGGAGACATGCGCCCGCACTTTCATCACCGGCTGGGTGTCCCGCTTTGGCTGCCCCCAGCGCATCACTACCGACAGGGGCAGGCAGTTTGAGAGCAAGCTGTTCCACACCATCACGGAGACCCTCGGTAGCCAGCACCGCCCAACCACAGCATACCACCCAGCCTGTAATGGCATGGTGGAACGCCTACACCGCCAGCTGAAGGCAGCCATCCGCTGCCACACAGACACCAACTGGACCGAAGCACTACCCCTGGTGCTGCTCGGCATCCGCAGCGCCTGGAAGGAAGACGTCAAAGCATCAGCGGCAGAGCTCGTTTACGGCGAGCCCCTAAGACTCCCAGGCGAGTTCATCGCCCCCACACTCACCAGCACAGTCGACTACACCGACTTCGCGTCAAGACTCCGGCATCACATGGCGAAGCTGTCTCCAGAACCGGCGAGTCGACACGGCAACAAGCCGTTCTACGTGCCCGACAGCTTGTCAACTTCGTCTCATGTATTCTTGCGACATGACGCCGTTCGCCGACCGCTAGACCCGCCGTACACCGGCCCCTACAGAGTCCTGCAAAGAGGCGACAAAACGTACCGTATTGAGGTAAACGGAAAGGAAACCACAGTAACCATAGATCGGTTGAAACCCGCTTACCTCAATAACGCAGACTACAGTCCCTCCGGTGTAACCAGCGCACCAACGGTCGCAAACACAGCACCAACGCCACCGCAGCCCACCGTCGAGAAGAAAACACGCTCCGGCCGCACCGTTCGCTTCCCGGACTACTATCACCCGTAGCTAAGTAGCCACGGTCTCAGGGGGGGAGTAGTGTAGCGGTCACAGCTACACCGGAATTCGTATGAATTCGTAATATTAATTTAAACTTTTTATAATTGTAAACACTCCACAATACAAAACTTTTCCTTATTGTCCCGTTACACCGAACTGTCACATTTGAACAAACGTCAAACCAAAGACCAAAAAACTTCAAACACAAAACACGATCATTGTCTGTGGGTGAAAACTAACATATTTTATTAGAAGTATATTTACATATTTATTTAGTTGCTATATTTACATCACACATAATATTTATTTACAAATTTAACAATACGCGTAATTATTTACACTATACAAAATATAGGCTTAAAATTGTAATGTTCTGGTCGCTGCCTTTCCGAACGCAACTTCGGGCGCGTTCGGCAAAGCTCGGCTTTCATCGGAGCATATGACTTGCCTAATAGCGATAAAGCATCGTCATGTAGATCAGTACTCGTTTTGACCTCCCGAACAGTACACGCTTGAACTTACAACCAAATCTAGACTTGCTCGTAGACCTAAGTTCTGCTAGTTGACTCGATATCGTCTCCTTAGCTTTTTGTCTGTGTCCAGTAATTTCCCCGCTGTCGTCTTAACTTAATTGTAGCCTTAAGCGACTCAGAAGTGTTGAGAAATTAATTATACAAGGATAACGTTCAAACCACCGTTTCATTTCGCCATTTTGCTCTATACACTTCAAGCGTATCTCAGATTCTTGTCAGTAAAAATACTATAAAATCAATGTGGGGCAAGTTATTTATTAAGTTTCTATTGCGTTCAGTACTTAATTATAGCTTACTGTTAAGCTACAACATTATTGAGAGCACATTAGCTCAGCAAAAATGCGCCGCTTTGGACATTAGCTCAGCAAAAATGCACAGCATTGCACATTAGCTCTATAAAAATACGCCAACGTTAGTTTTAGCCACGGTCAGAGAAGGCGAGAGCGAGACAGCACGAGACTCAGAATAGAATGGGATACTCTTTACTGTACACAATAAAAAAACTTACAAATAATAACTTTAAGAGCTACATATATGATGTTACAATGAGCGGCGACACAGAATACTTTCAATCTAGTGACCACCACAGCACAGTCTTGTATAGTGCCCGGCACGCCATGGTCACGACTATGTGACAGACCTTACAGTCTGTTTTTTAATCACGGCGACTAAAATGACATTACATGTGTAGCCAGTTTTTTGCAATTCTTAAATAGTGATGTGCCACTACCGTAAATTGCCGTTAGTAAAATCAAGTAGTATCGGTTTTTATTTATAACTAGCTGATGCCCGCGGCTTTGCCCTCATGGATGTTGGTTATCGCACCCAGCTCCCAGAAGGCTTATTTTTTACCTCCAATAAATACTATTATATTTTGCCAATGTATACAAAATCTTGACAAATTATATACTAATAACTTTCTTGAGAAAAACTCTATCTATAGGTGAAAACAGCATCGTAGCCATGCCAGCGTAGTCATGTTTGAGTCTATCGCGAACAGACGACCGCGACGTAACGCGGATCCACTCGATCAACCAAACAAAGTACCTTGTACTTTATGTATGGATATTATACCAATCGAGTTAAATTATTACTACTACTTCAAATACTTCTACCTGCTCTAGTATTACATGCAAAATAGAGACACGCAGCGCAGTATTTCAGTTTAAAATTATGTAGGTATTTTGGATCTTTCAAAATCAATGCGCTCGCGATCGCTTGCTTGGCGTGTTTCGCGCTTCTGACTATTCTCGATCAAACTAACCTGCGCATCTTAGAAACCCTTGAGTTTCGAGAACAATAATCACACAGATAAATACCGAACAAAGTATTAACAGTTAATGTTTATTTTGTACCAACAGCATGAAATTGATGATCATCAATGAACACAACTTTTTTGTAATACCTACTTCAGACCGTATTTTTTTTTAATTGTCTTCCTCAACTCTGCTCAAGATTTTGAGGGTTTTGTTGGAACTTGAATTAGTCAAAACGAACTATACGATACAACTTTTATGAAGAAAATGCACATCTCCATCTATGAATTATAAAAATAACTAACTACCTACTAACCTATATACCGTATTATCACATATATTTTTAGAATTGTAATACGTTCCAGTAACAACAGAAGTGGTGTCAGGTTCCAATTATTGTCATACTTTTAAAAAGTGCTGCCGTTTTATAAGAAAAGGGTTTATATCCGTTTTATCGTGTACGGGAGGGAACACAGCGTCTCTCAATTTTTTTAAATCGTCAAATAAATATAAAAAGTTACGATTCAACAAACCGGTATCGTAGGTACAACACCAAACAAAAGAGCTGGCAACATTATTTGTAAGTGTGACATTTGCATGCGTCAATTTAGTCTCTGGGATTAAAAAACAGACTTTAAAACAGTAGAAAAGTAACATACAGAAGTTGCGTTTAGTACAAAACAAGGTCGAAATCGTATGTCCACTTTATTCTTTTTGTGTGCGTGAGCCGAATGTATTTACAAGCGACCTTTGTTCGACGGAACGTGACTTTTAGTACCTACTGACATGGCTCGCCGAGCAAAGAAGCCAAATTGGGCTCAGTTTTAGTTACCTCTGAAAACAACATTTATTGCCTTAGCTTTATGTTATGTAACTCATCCTAATTTATATTAAGAGTTATTCTTATGCGGGTAGATCGAAAGTTTTAAGTTTTGTGTTCGTTTGTGTTAAATGTGTAAAACCTACGAATCGAAATGTAATTTTTATTTTGTTATAAAGATAAACAATATCGCTTAGTTCATGTTGTCAAAGTTCTAATATATGTTTGTAAGTTTAAAATATTTTCAAGTAAGTGCAATCTCTTGACATTTTTTATTGAGAAATAATTTCTAGCCGCATTTACTAAATATGCACTAGCCTGCTCGCACATTGAATGACCGCAACTGCCACAAATATATTGCGTAAAGTAAAACATTACAATTAAATTATTATCCGTTGTAAATCTCTCGTACTACCGTACAAACTTAATTACATACATACAACAACAATTATTTACATTGTTCTTAAGGCATTTGTCGACCCGACGGCTTGAAATAGCCTTCTTGATACTTGTCTCCGACACATGGGGTAGGTGTCTGGAAAGAAAATGCATGATTAAATACAATTAATTTCTTTGCTGATTTTACCGAGGCCTGAACATCAAGTTATGTCAGGGCTCCACGTGGTGGTTATTTTGGCCCACAGCTCATTGGGCATACGGCAGACGTGGCCAGCCTAGTTTCATTGGAGCTTGGCGGCTTGTTGGGCAACGTCACTAATCTGTGTTCTGGAGCGCAGTGTGGTGTTAAGAATATGAATGGTCTGATAAAATCGGAAAGAATACTGCGCTCCGTTGCACGTTAGTCGGTAGGAACTTAAATAATTTAAACAAAAGAATTACAAGGCAAAAACAAATACCATTCATTAAATCAAAACACCACGTGCGGATCACGCAAATCATCTACAATACTACTGACAGCACAGTGAGTTAAAATGTTAATAACTCCTACACATAATAAAACATAATGAATTCATTAAACCTTATGACCTTTTAATTGGATCAAGTATTTCTTAATTAGACGCACTTGAATAAATTAATATAATAATTAAGAACGTTACAATTATCTCAGAGTACCCGCTTATGTAAAATGGACATGTTATTACACCATCCTCGTTTTGTAGGCATGTTTACTTATTTCCTTTATGTCAATTGTTTCGTTATTTTAACCGTATTTTAAATGAGGAGATGGGGAGGGGTGGGGGAGAGGGTGGGGTGAGGGAAGGGGAGGGAGGGGTGATGGGAGGGGCGTGGGAGGTGTGGGGGAATGGGAGGGAGGGGGAGGAGAAAAATGGGGAAGGGGAGAGGGGGAGGAGAGGAATGGGGAGAGGGGGAGGAGAGGAATGGGGAGGGGGAGAGGAGAGGAGTTGATAAAAAATGCTATGCAATAGCTTTACCGCGGCAGTCTCCGAGTGCCACACGTCATTTTTTTAATTAGAAGGTGTGGTGTGGTACTCTGAGAAGAAACACCGAAAGAAACTCACGAGGTCACAGTCTCTTTTAAAGTCCAGACATTATCTTGCTCGAATTATGTAAGAACCATGCAGATTTGTGTCTGATAATAGTCTTCTGACAAAAGAACCACTCAGATATGAGTGGACCAGATCAGTCAGTGCAAGCATCTGTCAGTTATCATGCAGCTCAACTCAGAACTTGAGGAGCTCTACGTCCATGTTATGTTATATTGTCTATACCTGTAAGTATACCAGGTCTACTAAGACCTGAGCGCCTCTAGTCTAGATGCCATCTCATCTAGTTCACTCTCAGTGGGCTCTGGAACTTCTTCCTCTTCTTTGCTAGTTGAGGGTGCTGCTGCTACTGCTGTAGGAGGCGCCGGGGCTTCGCCCAGCTTGCCTTGTGTTAGCTCCCATAACACCTGGGTAGAGAAAAGTTTGAAAGTAATAATAATCTTTTTACTCAACATAAGAAAACATTTTCATACAACTGCCATAAAAAACCTTGATGTTGTGGTGAATAATCACTATAATACCCACTTTATAAAAAGAATATTAATTTACCTTATCAACTTCGCTCTGCGCCGCTTCCTCCATTTCCTCTTCATCTTCCATACTGGACATAGTCTCATCCAGCATCTCCTCAATGATACCAGCTTTCATCATCTCTTTGCTTAACTCCTGCATTGTTGCAGCCACTTCTGGGAGACGTACCAGCGCCTGCATTGCTTGCATCACCTGGCACATTAAAAAAGTCTTAGAGAATATCATCATTCATTGAAGAATTTTGTTAACAACCTACTAACAAATTGTGTAAACTAGCTGCAACATTAATGTAAAAAAAACAAATATGTACAGTCAAACGGGGTTAATAAAATCCAAATTTTTGGGTTCAATGTTACATTATAAAAGTTGTTTGGTTACATAGAAGATCTCTAATGTTTCTTATGAACTAAAATAAATAAATTTAGTTGAAGCACAATCATAAAAATTACCAGTTATTAGTAAGTAAGGCCATGTCAGCCTATGGTAAGAACACACAGTTCTGAGTTTCTGACTGTGGATATTCATGGAAAATAGAAATGGAGTAGGATTTTACTAATTAACTTTCCCCTTGAAGTTGGTTGAATCACATTTATACACCATCGCATCGCAAGGGGATCGAACCCCCGAAACGCAACCGTGACGTCAAACTACTGGATGGAGTTTGAAACCCTGAAAAATTCAATTTGTTTTCTAAAATCAGTAAACACATACCTCAGTTGATTTCTGCAATGATCCGGCGACTCTTAATGTAGCTGTGAACATACATTAAATTATATTTAAAAATCAATTATTTCCTTTAAATGTTGTAAACACAAACCAATGAAATACCTAATTAGTCACATTATAATCAAAATGACTGGAAACAACTATGATCCCTAAAGAAGATAACTTCTTCTATATCATTGTTTACTAAATTGACCAAATAAACATTGGATGAATTAAGGCTAGATGAATATTTTTTTTTAAAGAATAAGTGTTTCTTACCCATTCATCTCCATACAAAACTACCTTTGAAAGGGGCAACTAAAATCATTATTATATTTAATTTAACTTAAGTTTGACATTCAAAAGTGCCTTATAATGGCCTAATTGATAGAATGGTTCAATGGTTTAAGAAGTTTACCTAGTTGATTTTTCATCTGCATCTGTACCGAGTTGAGGTGTGCTTTGCTTGTGTAAATTTTACTAATTGCTTTCCGAGACCTGATGATCTCCTTAGCAAGTATTGTGCACACTTGTTTGTCACTCTTTGCTGCAGCTTCTTTTAGAGACCGCTTTATTTTATCCTCTTCTCTTTGAATGGCTGTAGAAGTAATTGTTCAGTCTTAAGGTAAATTAACTTGATTAGCTTTTATAAAGTAATCTCTACAATGAATAAGCATAACATCAAAGTCATCCTAAATCCCAGCTAACTTTGGGAAATACTGCTCCAGAGCATTCCTTGAAGCAGTGTTTCCCAAACTTACCTGTACCATGACCCACCAAATAAAAATATTTTATTAGGGCCTACTATAACTTCACTCCCACTAGCCCACCAGTGTGTCAAGACCCTTACCTCATTCATATTCATATTATATTATTTGCATTCCACAATGTATAAAAAGGTATTAAATAATTCTTATTTACTTGAGACTCGGCTGTCAAAACAACTAGCAGTCTTCACAATCATGAACCACATAGGGCTCAGCAAATTTTAATAAAACAGAGTTAAACAGTAATAAATTAAGAATTATTAACGTGGGATCTGTTGCTCTAAAGTTGTTACTAAGTAAGACATTGTTACTATTTTTTTGATCAAATTGTTTTTGGTGTTGACGACCCGCTGACCCTATCCTAAAGTTAATGTTTTATACTTTTCAAGACATCATGTAATTTTGGGGCAGAAGATTTGTAGGGCTGATTTTTAAATAGTTGAATAAATGTTCTTAGTTTCGTAGAGTTAGTAAATGTTCTTCCAAAATTAAGTAATTATTTCAATAGAAAATTAGAAACTTATCACGTAGGTACAGGAATTCAATACAAATAAACCCCATGACAAAGACACTTGACCTTGGCTTCATTGACTCCATAAACTAGTTTTTCGCATTCCAAGTTTGAATGTAGGTTAATCTCTGTTGATACACTTTTTTACTGGGTTCTTAACTTCTAGAGAATACAGGTGATATGTGTGACATACCTCTTATTTGTCTATCTAAGTTATATCCTTCTTTCCGAATTTTATGGGACCACTCGTTTACCTAAAATAGTAACGATATTTTTAGAAAAAATATTACATATTGCTAGTTAATATTACGTTGGATATAACACGTACCATTTCCTTCGGATTTCTCTCTGGAGATTTCCCAAAAAGACCCATTTTCAATAATTTATACTGATTCTACTTTTTATTTAGGAAATGGGATGAATTTGTTTTGACATAAATTATGACAGCCGATGATTTTTTTTTTTTTTTTTTTTTAAATTGCCCAGTGGGCAGGCTAAAGTCTTTCGACCATACCGCCTAGTCTTCCGTATGTTTATTTCTGTCGTATTAAGTTTTTATATAATGTCTTTCGTAATTTCCCTTGTAATTATAATGTTTTATTTTAAGTCTTTCGTATGTAGTCATAATTCGATATTTTTAATAGTCAATTTTTCGTTTTTTAGTCAAATCCAAGTTTGTACGAAGTACAGTCAAATCCTGGGTAATGTCATGTCAAACATTTTTTTTTTTAGCTATCTCTGCATGTTTATGTTTAGATAGGCACTTAACCTACAAACTATTTCTAACCATCTTATATCTATTTAAAAATAACGAAGATAAAAGTACTTAGGTAATAATTATTTTGATATGTACATACATATAGCTAACACAAACGATTATATATAATTTACAGTCTCCAGTATGAATTTGTACAAATATATAAAAGTGGTAGCATTCACAAGTAACTCCTGTATGGACGACGGGACCTTATCAGGCGTTTTATAAATTTTTAGAAGCTCATCCGACAACACAAGGCGCTGAATGTTGAAAGACGAACACTCGAAGAAGATATGATACAGTGACTGAACTTTTTGAGATTGACAATAATCACAGTGCGGCGAGCTGACCATTTTAAGACGATGAAGATGATAATTTAAACGACAATGACCAAAGCGCATACGACAGATAATCGAATAAAATTTTCTATTCATGTATGTACTACTACTTTTACAAAACCAAGGTACAGAGTTAATTTGAACATCAAGACTATTAAACCAAGACCCCGTGTTTTCAACATGTGTACAATGGTATGAATGTCTCCCCCATGCCTCACACATGCGGCGCCGTAGAAGGCTAATTACGTCTGTATATGGCAGGAAAACACTCACATCAGTGTCACTGATTAATTCTTCAAATTCAACGATTTTTTTAGCAAGATAATCTGCTTTTTCATTCCCCGCAACACCAATATGTGATGGTACCCAAACAAAACGAACAACAATATCCAACTGTGACAATTCAAACCATAGTTGCTTTATCAGAAAAATTATGTAGTTGGTGTTAGCAAGTAATTTATTATTATCCAGATTTTTCAGAACACTCATGCTATCACTAACTATAAGCCATTTACTATTTTCTAAATTACATTTTTTAATATGTTTCATAGCGCTCAAAATAGCAACTGCTTCAGCTGTAAAAATACTAGCGTTTATATCAATTCTCCGTCCAATAGCAATATTTGAAGAGGGGTCATAAATAGCAAAAGACACTGCTTTATCACTCTTGGAACCATCAGTATACACCAATTTATGATCAGACCACTGTGACAGCATAGCATAAACTTCTTCTTTTGAAGGCAAATTTTTCCTATTATTTATAATTACTTCAATTGCTGGAAATTTACCATTGAAAGTACCCTCATAACAAGGTAAAATATGTTTTGATTGATAAATGTTAACATTTTGAATAAAATTCATAAAACTTTGGAGACCTTGTACCATATAAAAAGATTTTAAAGAAATATGAGCAGGTGAATGTAACAAATTAAGAAGTAGTCTATTACCAGATACACTATAAAGTTTCAACAAAAATCTTTCTTTTAAGTAATCAAAACGAATAGATAATGGGGGAACATTGCATTCAATTTGCATTGCAACCACAGGAGTACTTCTGAATGCCCCAGTTATTACACGCAAACACTTGTTTTGCAAAATATTTAAACTATTTACATGTTTGGAATCTGCACCAAAGCAATAGAAACCATATTCAAAGTGACTACGAACTAAAGATTTGTATAATAATAACAAAATTTTAGGGTCTGCACCCCAATATGTACCACTCAAGGATTTTAATATGTTATGAGCTTTATTTGCTTTACTAATTAAATGTTTTATATAATTGTTCCAGGATAAATTATATGAAAAAATAACACCCAAGAATTTTACCTCAAGTGAAATGGGTAGAGCACAATTGTTATACACCACATCAGGCATATTAAGAATTTGTTTACCAAATACAACAACTTTGGATTTCAATGGATTAACACTAAGATCAAGGTAAGAAAAATATTTATACAAATTTGCTAATGCAACATTAACTATTTCAACTACATGTGTTATATTTTTCCCAGATGCATATACAACTAAATCATCTGCAAATTGAAGGTTTTTAACATGAGATCCTAAAATTAAATTTAATTTACGTATATACAATATGAATATTAAAGGCGATAATATACCACCTTGACAAACTCCTTTTGAAGATAGTCTAGGTCCATAGAGGTGTCTGTTAAATTTTACAAAAACTTGCCTATTAAGAAGAAAATTTTTAACCCAATTTATAATTTTCACAGGTATCCCAATCTGTGATAACTCATTACATAAGATATCTATATTTACACTGTTAAAAGCACCTGCAACGTCGAAGAAAACTCCAACCAAATTGTGGTTTGCGGATAAAGAATTGCATATATCAAGCTGTAATTGACAAACACTTTCCCTAGCAGAATGATTCCTACGAAAACCAAATTGATTTGATGGTAAGATTGAATTTTTCTCAATATAGAACTCTAAGCGTTGTTTTAATAATTGTTCAAATAACTTGCCAACACAAGAAGTCAGAGCTATAGGACGATACGAATCAGGACATATTTTTGGCTTATCAGGTTTTAAAACAGGTACAAGACAATCCACCTTCCAACTATCAGGTAAAATATCATTTTCCCATAGTAAATTCAAAAGTTTTAAAAGAATATTCAAACTAGTAAGGTTAAGTTTTTTGAACAGTATATAAGGTATTCCATCAAGACCATGGGTAGTATCTCTTCTGGACGATATGGCCGATATTAATTCTTGTATGGAAAAAGGATTAAGTAGAAAACTATTGCTGGAATTAATGCTAGCATTGGAAGAAGACTTTAAGTCATTTGATACATTGTCTGGTGTGTATTTTTTAAGAAAATCCAAAACCCAAGTATCATCCACCTGAGTACTTAAATTATATGTTTTATTATACTTGCGCATGAATTTCCATATAACAGACAATGGAGTGCACCTGTTAAATGTTTCACAAAGAGAAACCCAACTTTTTTGCCTTTCTGTTTTTAATGTAAGTTTTTTAACTGCGCGAAGCCTTTTAAATTCTATATAATTTTCTTCAGATGAATTATCCTTAAACAGTAAATATGCAGTTTTAAAATTCAATACAGCTTCTGTGCATTTTTGATTCCACCAAGGAAGTGAAGGCCCTTTAGGATTATTTCTATGACATGAGGGGTTGACAAAATGACTGGTATTGGAATGTTTCAAGTTTGGCATAGAATTCGCAGCGGCTGTGCGCAAAATGGTACAAAATTTGGAATATGAATCAGGAAGACTTGTGTCATCAACTTTAAAATCAAGTAACAATTCATCAACACAATTACTGTACTTTTCCCAATTTACCAATTTGTAATTAGGGTAAATAGGCAAATGTTCAGCATTAGTACAATTGCTAACAATATTATTGCTTTTGCTAATAAATAATTTTATCCTTACAGGAATGTGATAACTACTACCAAGAGGACAATCATGTACATTCCATTCGCAATTAATTGCTAAAGACGAAGAAACTAACGTCAAATCCAACGCATTAGGACGCCAAGTTAAAGAACCAATTGTTGTTGCCTGACCATTATTGAGCAGAACTAAATTATTATTATCAATTACATCTAAAACATTTCGTCCACGTACAGAGTCAGAGTTACAGCCCCAAGAAGTATGATGAGCATTAAAGTCACCAGCAATTATAAAAGGTTCAGGAATAGACTTCACTAATAAGTCAAAATTTTCTTTTTTGAATACTGGACTACAATTCAAAGGACTATAAATACTTACTATACTTAACTCTTTGTTGTTAACTTTAATTTTTACACAGATATTTTGTAATGAGTTATCAAAAAAGGTATTAATTTTAGTGTATGAAATACTTTTGTGTATAATTATTGCTACTCCATTATGTTTGTTACCAGTGTCATTTCTTTCAATATTATAATGATTGATTTTAAAATTTTGTTGAGGTTTAAGCCATGTTTCACTTATAATTGCTATGTGTATTTTGTAATTGTATAAAAAATCGATAAAGATATGTTTATTACTGTTTAAACTTTGAGCATTCCATTGCACTATATTTAAATCAGAAAGATCCATTAAGAGGTTGAAGGAAATTTATTACTTAGAGTAGTTTTTAATGCTTCTTTAATCGACGATGAATTGATAGGAGTATCCTTATTGCTAACTATTCTAGTAATTGTTTCAACTAAACTATTCAAAAATTTGTCTGATTTCATAAGATTACTTACTTGTGTATCTAAATTACGCGCAGATAGCGCTGGAAATGCGTTAGCGTTGAAGAGATCAGAGTATGTTGCATTTCTACTTTTTATTTTATTTTCTTCAATTTTTTGTTTTTTTATATTACATAATGCAGAGATAGCTAAATGGTTACCACTGCAGTTTATACATTTGGCGTTCTTTGGATTAACCTGACACACTTTATAGCTGTGATTTTCAGTGCAAATAGAACATACCTCGGAATTTCTACAAAATTTTGCGATATGCCCATACTGCATACACTTAAGGCACTGCTTAACTGGTGGGATATACATTTTGACCTCATGGCGCCAAGAGTCCAAGTAGATATAGTCGGGTAAGATGGTCGAAGCAAAGGTCACAGCAACAGCCTGTGTGGGGACAAAGGACAAGCCTTCATCACTCCTGACCCTGCGCATGAAACGCCTTACTTGAACAACATTTTTACTACTTCCAATTAACGAAAATATTTCTTTATTCGACATATCGATAGGGACTGAGGTAAGAACCCCAGTGACCTCTGTGTCTGCAGCAGGGATGGATGCCTTCAGTGTTAATTGATCCAATAATTTTTTATTTTTAATAAACATATTTGCGTTGTTCGGCAAATCAAACGTAATGCCGACCTTGTATTTATTTATAGAACGCAAATGCATGACTCCCGATACTCCATGCTCACGTACTCCTTTAGATAGAGCCAGACGGTCCCTATCACTAAAAGGTTTATTTTCTTCAGTATGGTTTAAGAATACAACCAACTCTTTTTGTTTCGTATCTTCAGGGTAGCTGCGAGTGTACCCCTTCACTTTAAAAATTTTGTACTTTTCCTTCGGGTCCCTGTCTGCAACAGTCTCCCTAAAAGAAAAGCAAGTGTCCGCCGATTCCGCTGAGTCAGAATCGGTGGATAATACCTGCTGGGGATTCGGAGGCGGATCCCCCTCCTTCCTTTTCCTCTTCTTAGCCATTACTTACATTAATTAACACTTTACACTAACTATCAATAAATATTTACAGAGATATTATGAAAAAAGCCAAATAAAAATTTTAAAATCAAAAAAGCGCGCCTTCACTCTCTTACGTTTTTCCCGCCTTTTCTGACAGCCGATGATTTTTTTTTTTTTAAATTGCCCAGTGGGCAGGCTAAAGTCTTTCGACCATACCGCCTAGTCTTCCGTATGTTTATTTCTGTCGTATTAAGTTTTTATATAATGTCTTTCGTAATTTCCCTTGTAATTATAATGTTTTATTTTAAGTCTTTCGTATGTAGTCATAATTCGATATTTTTAATAGTCAATTTTTCGTTTTTTAGTCAAATCCAAGTTTGTACGAAGTACAGTCAAATCCTGGGTAATGTCATGTCAAACATTTTTTTTTTTAGCTATCTCTGCATGTTTATGTTTAGATAGGCACTTAACCTACAAACTATTTCTAACCATCTTATATCTATTTAAAAATAACGAAGATAAAAGTACTTAGGTAATAATTATTTTGATATGTACATACATATAGCTAACACAAACGATTATATATAATTTACAGTCTCCAGTATGAATTTGTACAAATATATAAAAGTGGTAGCATTCACAAGTAACTCCTGTATGGACGACGGGACCTTATCAGGCGTTTTATAAATTTTTAGAAGCTCATCCGACAACACAAGGCGCTGAATGTTGAAAGACGAACACTCGAAGAAGATATGATACAGTGACTGAACTTTTTGAGATTGACAATAATCACAGTGCGGCGAGCTGACCATTTTAAGACGATGAAGATGATAATTTAAACGACAATGACCAAAGCGCATACGACAGATAATCGAATAAAATTTTCTATTCATGTATGTACTACTACTTTTACAAAACCAAGGTACAGAGTTAATTTGAACATCAAGACTATTAAACCAAGACCCCGTGTTATCAACATGTGTACAATGGTATGAATGTCTCCCCCATGCCTCACACATGCGGCGCCGTAGAAGGCTAATTACGTCTGTATATGGCAGGAAAACACTCACATCAGTGTCACTGATTAATTCTTCAAATTCAACGATTTTTTTAGCAAGATAATCTGCTTTTTCATTCCCCGCAACACCAATATGTGATGGTACCCAAACAAAACGAACAACAATATCCAACTGTGACAATTCAAACCATAGTTGCTTTATCAGAAAAATTATGTAGTTGGTGTTAGCAAGTAATTTATTATTATCCAGATTTTTCAGAACACTCATGCTATCACTAACTATAAGCCATTTACTATTTTCTAAATTACATTTTTTAATATGTTTCATAGCGCTCAAAATAGCAACTGCTTCAGCTGTAAAAATACTAGCGTTTATATCAATTCTCCGTCCAATAGCAATATTTGAAGAGGGGTCATAAATAGCAAAAGACACTGCTTTATCACTCTTGGAACCATCAGTATACACCAATTTATGATCAGACCACTGTGACAGCATAGCATAAACTTCTTCTTTTGAAGGCAAATTTTTCCTATTATTTATAATTACTTCAATTGCTGGAAATTTACCATTGAAAGTACCCTCATAACAAGGTAAAATATGTTTTGATTGATAAATGTTAACATTTTGAATAAAATTCATAAAACTTTGGAGACCTTGTACCATATAAAAAGATTTTAAAGAAATATGAGCAGGTGAATGTAACAAATTAAGAAGTAGTCTATTACCAGATACACTATAAAGTTTCAACAAAAATCTTTCTTTTAAGTAATCAAAACGAATAGATAATGGGGGAACATTGCATTCAATTTGCATTGCAACCACAGGAGTACTTCTGAATGCCCCAGTTATTACACGCAAACACTTGTTTTGCAAAATATTTAAACTATTTACATGTTTGGAATCTGCACCAAAGCAATAGAAACCATATTCAAAGTGACTACGAACTAAAGATTTGTATAATAATAACAAAATTTTAGGGTCTGCACCCCAATATGTACCACTCAAGGATTTTAATATGTTATGAGCTTTATTTGCTTTACTAATTAAATGTTTTATATAATTGTTCCAGGATAAATTATATGAAAAAATAACACCCAAGAATTTTACCTCAAGTGAAATGGGTAGAGCACAATTGTTATACACCACATCAGGCATATTAAGAATTTGTTTACCAAATACAACAACTTTGGATTTCAATGGATTAACACTAAGATCAAGGTAAGAAAAATATTTATACAAATTTGCTAATGCAACATTAACTATTTCAACTACATGTGTTATATTTTTCCCAGATGCATATACAACTAAATCATCTGCAAATTGAAGGTTTTTAACATGAGATCCTAAAATTAAATTTAATTTACGTATATACAATATGAATATTAAAGGCGATAATATACCACCTTGACAAACTCCTTTTGAAGATAGTCTAGGTCCATAGAGGTGTCTGTTAAATTTTACAAAAACTTGCCTATTAAGAAGAAAATTTTTAACCCAATTTATAATTTTCACAGGTATCCCAATCTGTGATAACTCATTACATAAGATATCTATATTTACACTGTTAAAAGCACCTGCAACGTCGAAGAAAACTCCAACCAAATTGTGGTTTGCGGATAAAGAATTGCATATATCAAGCTGTAATTGACAAACACTTTCCCTAGCAGAATGATTCCTACGAAAACCAAATTGATTTGATGGTAAGATTGAATTTTTCTCAATATAGAACTCTAAGCGTTGTTTTAATAATTGTTCAAATAACTTGCCAACACAAGAAGTCAGAGCTATAGGACGATACGAATCAGGACATATTTTTGGCTTATCAGGTTTTAAAACAGGTACAAGACAATCCACCTTCCAACTATCAGGTAAAATATCATTTTCCCATAGTAAATTCAAAAGTTTTAAAAGAATATTCAAACTAGTAAGGTTAAGTTTTTTGAACAGTATATAAGGTATTCCATCAAGACCATGGGTAGTATCTCTTCTGGACGATATGGCCGATATTAATTCTTGTATGGAAAAAGGATTAAGTAGAAAACTATTGCTGGAATTAATGCTAGCATTGGAAGAAGACTTTAAGTCATTTGATACATTGTCTGGTGTGTATTTTTTAAGAAAATCCAAAACCCAAGTATCATCCACCTGAGTACTTAAATTATATGTTTTATTATACTTGCGCATGAATTTCCATATAACAGACAATGGAGTGCACCTGTTAAATGTTTCACAAAGAGAAACCCAACTTTTTTGCCTTTCTGTTTTTAATGTAAGTTTTTTAACTGCGCGAAGCCTTTTAAATTCTATATAATTTTCTTCAGATGAATTATCCTTAAACAGTAAATATGCAGTTTTAAAATTCAATACAGCTTCTGTGCATTTTTGATTCCACCAAGGAAGTGAAGGCCCTTTAGGATTATTTCTATGACATGAGGGGTTGACAAAATGACTGGTATTGGAATGTTTCAAGTTTGGCATAGAATTCGCAGCGGCTGTGCGCAAAATGGTACAAAATTTGGAATATGAATCAGGAAGACTTGTGTCATCAACTTTAAAATCAAGTAACAATTCATCAACACAATTACTGTACTTTTCCCAATTTACCAATTTGTAATTAGGGTAAATAGGCAAATGTTCAGCATTAGTACAATTGCTAACAATATTATTGCTTTTGCTAATAAATAATTTTATCCTTACAGGAATGTGATAACTACTACCAAGAGGACAATCATGTACATTCCATTCGCAATTAATTGCTAAAGACGAAGAAACTAACGTCAAATCCAACGCATTAGGACGCCAAGTTAAAGAACCAATTGTTGTTGCCTGACCATTATTGAGCAGAACTAAATTATTATTATCAATTACATCTAAAACATTTCGTCCACGTACAGAGTCAGAGTTACAGCCCCAAGAAGTATGATGAGCATTAAAGTCACCAGCAATTATAAAAGGTTCAGGAATAGACTTCACTAATAAGTCAAAATTTTCTTTTTTGAATACTGGACTACAATTCAAAGGACTATAAATACTTACTATACTTAACTCTTTGTTGTTAACTTTAATTTTTACACAGATATTTTGTAATGAGTTATCAAAAAAGGTATTAATTTTAGTGTATGAAATACTTTTGTGTATAATTATTGCTACTCCATTATGTTTGTTACCAGTGTCATTTCTTTCAATATTATAATGATTGATTTTAAAATTTTGTTGAGGTTTAAGCCATGTTTCACTTATAATTGCTATGTGTATTTTGTAATTGTATAAAAAATCGATAAAGATATGTTTATTACTGTTTAAACTTTGAGCATTCCATTGCACTATATTTAAATCAGAAAGATCCATTAAGAGGTTGAAGGAAATTTATTACTTAGAGTAGTTTTTAATGCTTCTTTAATCGACGATGAATTGATAGGAGTATCCTTATTGCTAACTATTCTAGTAATTGTTTCAACTAAACTATTCAAAAATTTGTCTGATTTCATAAGATTACTTACTTGTGTATCTAAATTACGCGCAGATAGCGCTGGAAATGCGTTAGCGTTGAAGAGATCAGAGTATGTTGCATTTCTACTTTTTATTTTATTTTCTTCAATTTTTTGTTTTTTTATATTACATAATGCAGAGATAGCTAAATGGTTACCACTGCAGTTTATACATTTGGCGTTCTTTGGATTAACCTGACACACTTTATAGCTGTGATTTTCAGTGCAAATAGAACATACCTCGGAATTTCTACAAAATTTTGCGATATGCCCATACTGCATACACTTAAGGCACTGCTTAACTGGTGGGATATACATTTTGACCTCATGGCGCCAAGAGTCCAAGTAGATATAGTCGGGTAAGATGGTCGAAGCAAAGGTCACAGCAACAGCCTGTGTGGGGACAAAGGACAAGCCTTCATCACTCCTGACCCTGCGCATGAAACGCCTTACTTGAACAACATTTTTACTACTTCCAATTAACGAAAATATTTCTTTATTCGACATATCGATAGGGACTGAGGTAAGAACCCCAGTGACCTCTGTGTCTGCAGCAGGGATGGATGCCTTCAGTGTTAATTGATCCAATAATTTTTTATTTTTAATAAACATATTTGCGTTGTTCGGCAAATCAAACGTAATGCCGACCTTGTATTTATTTATAGAACGCAAATGCATGACTCCCGATACTCCATGCTCACGTACTCCTTTAGATAGAGCCATACGGTCCCTATCACTAAAAGGTTTATTTTCTTCAGTATGGTTTAAGAATACAACCAACTCTTTTTGTTTCGTATCTTCAGGGTAGCTGCGAGTGTACCCCTTCACTTTAAAAATTTTGTACTTTTCCTTCGGGTCCCTGTCTGCAACAGTCTCCCTAAAAGAAAAGCAAGTGTCCGCCGATTCCGCTGAGTCAGAATCGGTGGATAATACCTGCTGGGGATTCGGAGGCGGATCCCCCTCCTTCCTTTTCCTCTTCTTAGCCATTACTTACATTAATTAACACTTTACACTAACTATCAATAAATATTTACAGAGATATTATGAAAAAAGCCAAATAAAAATTTTAAAATCAAAAAAGCGCGCCTTCACTCTCTTACGTTTTTCCCGCCTTTTTTCTGACAGCCGATGACTTCATCTCTCAAACGTTCCGTTATAGTGGCGTCCGAGGCGTGACAAATGAAATGTTTGAAATGGCTGCTAAAGTGTTTAGTTCTGCTTATAATTGAGCGTAAAAGAGATTATTTTCGTATGTACGCAGAAAACTACCCTGATATCAAGGAAAAATAGTTTGAAACTAGATGTAAGTAAAACCCCAACAACATTTTTTCTTGTATTATTGTAAGATTCTTTCAAACAAAAACAAGTTTCGATAGTTTTCTTAATTATTTCTAAATAATTACTTATCTTTAGTTCATTCATTCAATAATGGAAATCTTTGTCAATTGGAAAGATTGGAATGGTTTAGATTGTCATTTGTTTTGACTTTAAAGTAATGTTGCCAAAACTAATAAACATAGATTTTAGTGGCATTTAAATCATTTGTGATGTTATTAATTATACATTTTCCAAAGAACTGAAGGTCTGAAGCTTTATTTGACCAAAACCTTTTATTTAAGCGACACACAAAATGTAAGTGTATCACATTTTTTTTAAATTAACAAACTTTTTGTTCAATTCACGTCAGTGGAATTTTACAATACTTGCAATACTGAATATTTTCAGTTTGTTTGAGTTGAGTTTCTCAAATATTTTGTTGTCGGTGCGAAAATTGAAACCAATTTCTTAACTTTCTTTCACACACAATAAACTTTAAGTGACTTTATGTTAGTTGTGTTTAAATAAAGCAGGAGGTGGAGCGTACTTGTTGGCATCTTAAAGACCAAGGTAAGTTAATTTTCTTTCTTAAACAACCCCGGCAGTTTGCATGTCTTTTTATAGACGTTCTATATTTGTGAGAATCTTTCATATGCATCGAATAACGACCTTAGCCAGTAGGTTATTACACTGTTGCGTTAGAAATTGGTTGCAAGTATCGTTTAAATTCATTTTTAGGTTACTTGTAGGTAATGTATTCGCAGCCGTGCCCAACAAAGCATGGTAAAAGTACCCTTGAATCACCGGAATTGTTTTATAAAGTCAATAACTTTCTATATGACTCATAAACTGCCGGTAATGTGCTTTTTATTTATCATTGTGTGATATGTAAAATATGTAAAAACAAAATTTGCATTCAATCATAACATTTGCGATCTGTCCAGTATTACTTGCACCTATAATAACCAAACTATCACTTCTGCTTTTTATTTTTGTTAATCTTGATTGCCTGATAATAAATGATATGGATAGTTTTCGTATTAAGAAAACTCATTAAGGTACTCATTGCTGATTATGTACTATTTACATCTTATCAGAAAAAAAAGAGTTTAGGTCCTTAAATGGGCAATATGAAAAAGGTTGTCTGTATGAGATTTTAGCAGTAAAGCTACTCATTGTGTCACCCTTCTTAAAGTTATTAATTCTAAGATAATCTAAGTTTTCTAATAAAAGGAAATAAAAAATAAGATCCAGTTAGTAATTATTTCTTTATTCATTTAATTACAAAGGTTTAACCAATTAAAGTAATTAAAATAGAGATAAAATATACAAAATCAAACAAATCAAAGAAAAGTAATGTCATATTGATAGTTTTATAAAGGCTTATTTACCTATTTACTATTAACTTCACAACAGCAGCTAAGACAAGTGTAACTTTAAATGGGTCAAGTTTGGGACTCTATGATGATCTAATTAGCAAAATCACAATCCCAATTTGATGTAGGATCCAAAAGACTTCAACACCAAGACCTTCTCAAAGTTGAAGATATAATTCAATCAATTTATTATTTAATTTGTGATATATCTGTTTATGAAACTTGTATTAATGTATGATGAATGGTGGACTTTGACTCACAAGTACAAAGCTTACTAATATAGTACACCATAAAGGTATGCATACGTGACTGCTCGATCCAAACGCAAGCACGATGATGTAACTATTACGAAAGATGACTTTCTCGCTTTTAAGAATGAAATCAAGCAAATGCTATGTGCCTGGAACACAGAACAAGACAAAAAACTTAAAAAGATGGAGAGCTCACTGTTGCTGATACAAAATACCACAAACGATTTTGAAAAATCTCTGCAATTCATCTCTCAACAGTATGAAGATATGCAAAACAAGATAAAACATCTAGAACGACAATCTAAAGATAACTGTTTACACATTTCTAGACTTGAAGGAAAACTGGAGGAAATGCAACTCAACAGTAGGAAGAATAATTTAGAGATTCGTAATCTGCCTTGTCAGGAAAAAGAGTCAACTGCTGAACTAATTCAAATGATGCACAACCTAGCAAGTGGGCTAAACTATGGGCTCCAGTCAAGTGACATACGCCATATATACCGCGTCCCCGGAAAGAATGGAATAAACAGACCAATCGTCATGGAACTCAACACTATCGCAACCAAACAAGGTATCCTTAACTCTGTCAAACGTCACAACAATTCGAATCCATCTCAAAAGCTCAACACCACCCACTTTGGGATAAGCGGTACCGCCAACGCCGTCTACATAGGGGAAGACTTGACTAGCAGCACTAGGAAGCTCTTCTACTTAGCACGTGAGCTATGCAAGGAAAAACAATACAAGTTCTGCTGGATTGCTCACGGGAAAGTCCTCATACGGAAAATAGAAGGCCAATCAGCGATGCTTATTAAAAACGAAGCCCAAATAGAAAAACTAAGGCAAGAATGACTAGATTATTCTTGGGTGCTATTAATAAGCTCTTATTTACTCAGCACTTGCATGCTCTATTCGTATTTCATTATAAAATGTGTAAACTATACTACTCTGATTACTACACTACAAGCTACGATTACCTACACTCACATACTGTTACCTGTCGACCAGACTCACCTTACATACAATCACAACTACCGATTACTATACTACAATTATCGATTTACCAAGCGAGTCTCGCTCACTCTGTAATAACTATGTCTTAGCGGAGACTATAGTGGTTACTCTCATGATCCCCCGAAATCGAAGAATCAAACAATTTCACTCTAACAGTGGATAAAGTAAACGATATTATTAACAATATTGACCATCTCTCAGTCTCTGCTGCGATAAAATGTATGCCCGAAGAATGCTCAAACCACATCACCAACCCATCTCAGCAACTAAAAATAATTACACAGAACATTCGCTCTATACACGCAAACATTAACTCATTTCTAACACTTCTTTGTAGAACAAATATTGACTGTGAAATACTCGTTCTAACAGAATGCTGGTTAAATCGATATAATGGTCTCATTCCTTCTATTGATCACTACACTTATTACTATACTAAAAATCTCCTCAACCAAAATGATGGTGTGGTGCTTTATATTAAAAACATAAAAAGCTACACAGTTGTAGAGCCCGTCCTACAGGACGCCAGTTGTCTTATTCTAAAAATTGGCTCCGACAAGGCAATAATCTGCATTTACCGTTCTCCGTCTATCAGAGATATAAGTAAATTCCTGCAATCCCTAGACTCTCTCTTAGCGGATCTAACCTCGTATAAAAATATAGTTATTATAGGGGACCTCAACATTGACATTGCCTGTTCTTCATCTTCCAACCAAACCTCAGACTATCTGGATCTCATAGCCTCTCATGGCCTCTTATCAGCTCATACTCTCCCCACTCGTGAAACCGCCTGTCTTGATCACGTCATGCTCAAAACCAACCTCTCAGCTATCACCATAGTCCTACACTCTTCTGTCACTGACCACGACCCTGTACTTCTGTGTCTCAAACTAAAAAACCGCGTCAAACCACGCTCTCTCGCCGTCTCGAAGACGAACTTTAGTACTCTAGACCTCGCGATGAACACTACAGACTTCCAGCAGATTTACCAGCTTACAGATGCTAATGAAGCCTCAGACCGCTTAATTACTACCCTTATTAGACTCTTAAATAACCATACATCTATTATCAAGCTCCCAAGCAACCAACGGTTGATCAAACCGTGGATGACCATCGGTATGCTCCGCTGTATCCGTAACAGAAACGCCATGCATTACAAACTCAAAAAAACTCCAAACAACAGTATTTTGTCTATTACCTTTAAAAGGTATAGAAATTTTTGCTCCAAAATATTAAAAAAGCTAAAAAGAGACTATGACAGGGCAGAACTTAGAGAGGCCGCAAATGATACTAAGAAAATTTGGAAAATAATAAAGAGAGTATCACATACCGAAAAACCAAATACACCCAATACTGACTTACTTGCTCATTCTACCTCACCCCAACTCTCGGTAGATAGAGTAAATGAGTTCTTTGCTACTGTAGGTCAGAATCTCGCTCAGAACATTTCATTTCCCCCCGGTAGTGAAAGACTTACTACAGTATTGACCTTTCCGTCAACCTTGCAATCATTCGTCATGTTGGACACTGATGAGGTGGAGGTGGATGAAATAATCAAATCACTTAAAACCAATTCTGCCACTGGTTGGGACAACATCTCGACTAACTTTCTAAAACGTTACACACAAATACTTGTTCCTCTGCTTACACACATTTTTAATATTTCCCTCAATACTGGCACCTTCCCACGGCACTTCAAGAAGGCCATCATCCACCCAATACATAAAACTGGGGACACACATTGTGTAAATAATTACCGCCCCATTGCGGTCCTGTCGTCTATTTCAAAAATTCTCGAACGTATTGTGAATAAAAGGCTAGTGAAGTATCTAAAAGACAAAAACCTTCTCTCTCCCAATCAATTCGGATTCAGGCGCGGAAAATCAACCAACAATGCTGTCACGGAATTAGTCGACTGCATCGTCAAAAATATTGACAAGAAGAAAAAAGTTTTGTCAATATTTTTGGACCTGAAAAAGGCTTTCGACACAGTTTCGATTTCTAACTTGCTTTTAAAGGTGGAGGAACTGGGGATCCGAGGGAAACCTCTTGAACTTATGAAGGATTATCTCCAAAATCGTACTCAGTGCGTAAAAATACAGGAGCACTACAGCAAAGATGCGTCTGTCACTTTTGGTGTCCCCCAAGGCAGCGTGCTTGGGCCAACGCTGTTCCTAATTTACGTTAACCAGCTATGTAACTTAGAACTAGAAGATGGAAAAATAATAGCATTCGCTGACGACACCGTCCTTACTTTTACCGGCGATTCTTGGCGCGACACCTTTAACTCAGCACAAAAGGGACTCACTACTGTTCTGCAGTGGCTTAAGACACATGCCCTCACTCTAAACACTGACAAAACCAAAATCCTTACCTTCTCTATGCGAAACTCCACACAACCTTTTGACACGCACACTTTAACAGCACACTCGTGTTTACTGCCGGGCATAGTGTCTTGTACCTGCCCAAAACTAGAGCGATGTAGGACGATAAAATATCTCGGAGTGACAATTGACAACGGCCTGAGTTTTGCACCTCATATAGAGACTCTAACAAAAAGAGTCAGGAAACTCATTTTTGTTGTTAAAACACTTCGCCACGTTGCAGAACCTCAAATCATGAGGTGTACCTACTTCGCTCTCTGCCAGTCTCTCCTGAATTATTGTGTATGCGCCTGGGGTGGTGCTCCCAAAACCTTACTCTTGAAACTGGAAAGAGCTCAGAGAGCCGTGCTAAAAGTCAGTACCTTTCGACCTATCTTTTTTCCAACTGAGGACTTATATAAGAACTGTAAAGTTCTCACAGTCAGGCAATTGTTTGTGCTTAACACTGTACTACTCCAGCACTATAAAACTCCCTACAAGGTAATCACCACAAGGCGCAAAGACAAAATAGCCCAACCATACAGTTCGCACTACTCTTTTACAAGAAGGTTTCCCTGTTTTCAAGGCCCTCATCTGTATAATAAAATTAATAAAATATTAGACTTCCACTCACTTCCAAATCTATCTCTCAAAAATAAATTATCTACTTGGCTCCAGTCTCTCAACTACAACAACACTGAGTCTTTATTGTCGACTTAATCAACTAGGTTACTATCACACATAAACTCATGCATGCCCACACACACACACAGTCACACATATACCCACTCACACTCACTCCCACACACGCACTCACTCATACACACACCCACTCACTCACACGCACCCACTCACACACACACACACACACACACACCTACTCACAGACACCCACTCACACACACCCCCACACTCTACATCTTTCCTTTTTATTTTATTTTTATTTATTTATTTATTTTTTTTTTTTATTTTGTTTCCTTGTTTTGCTAAAATGATTTATTTGTCTGTCCATTTACCTGCTACAAAAATGAAAATAGTTCTCGTAAATTAGGCAAACTTCTTTACAAGTCACCCATGAAAGGGTTGGGCCTAGCACCTTTAATACAAGTTGTCTTGTCAACTTAGCAAGGGTGCTAGAGTCTCCAAACATATTATTGTATAACGTCTCCATCTGTTTGTTTATACCTAATGTTGTTCAAATGTACCTACACTATTTATTGCAAATAAATTATTATTATTATTATTATTATTATTATTATGAAATAGCGAGCGTAATAATCATAAGAACTGATATTTCACCTGTGACAAACAATACGTAATTTTGAATTTGAATAAGTATAGTTTATTATTAACATAATGTATGACATGTAACAAAAAAATAAATTAACAAACTTTCCAAAACAATCCTAGAGTTATGATCTCATGTTCTGCCCCTTCCACTTTCCGCATCCTATTCAATACCTTGCTTTACCATCTTACAAGTATTTTGTTATTTAGTCTAACCCAATGTTATTATTTTAACTGCTTATCGGACCTCCCTCACAGGGAGAACCTTGCAAGGCCATGGCTTTAGACAAGGTCACCAGTCCAAGTAGTAAGCCAAGCCTACAGTAAAAAATAAAAAATATAATGTTGGCACACTTTTCAACCTAAAGTTAATTCTCTCATGGTCCTCCTGAACTGAGCTACTTCATCTTCTGTCTAGCCTTTAAACTATCTTGGGGTACTTCATATAAAACATATCATATTCATAATTCTACTTGTATCTAGACTAGAAATATAAATAAAAACTAATGACATCTCTAAACAATGGCGTCATAAAACTCGTCCGAATCTTGGGGTCGGCCTCCAGTCTAACTCAATGGAGCTGGATACCAGAATTTTACATGGTTAAACTGGTTTGCATTCAAATTTCAGCAAGAACTATCAGCTTATGGTGCTTTCCGAGGCACAACGGAGACTGGATATGTAATGAATCCATCCATTCCTTGAGAAGCTTAGCTTAGCCTTCGAACGTCCCGTGAGGCTGCTAGTATTTGGCCGTAAGCCTTTCAAAGTATTAATGATACAAAATTGTCGTTTACAGACTTTCTCAACATCGAAAATAACGCAGTATGACTGGACTTTTTATACATAATACAAATGATTTCGAATCCTATTTAACACTGCCAAGACTCATATTTCATTGATACGCTACAGCCTGCTTCGGCATCCTTCGGCACGGTCTGGCATGCCGTGGCGTCCCAAAATGTTGACGCTTAGTCTGATAAAATAACATCTCAAATCATTTGCACTTACTAATATCCTCTGCCGTGCCGTGCTGCCATTTCGCCAATGAGAACCATTCCTTAAGCAGACCTTTTAATTACTAAAACTACCATCTTCTAGTGATTTCGTTAGTGTCGATAGTGAATCCAACGTTTCAGTTTGTCACTTGAATCCCTTTGAAAATTCCGAGAAACAACTTTAATTACATTAAGATGAACGCAGGAAGCATTTGATCTTGATGTAAGTGGCAATGCCGACAGTAATTGAAGATCACGCGATCTCGATTGTCAGTCATCAAGTCTTCAGTCATCTCGTGGGCTTGTCGGTAATTTAGGTAAGAAGAACTTAGGACTTTAGGGCGTGCCTATGGTAAACTACTTAAGACAGTGGAGGTCCAATTGATTTAAATTCTTTATTAGTTATGGAACCGTTTGATCGCACAGTCATGTGGAAATGACTATTTGGTTAGTTATGTGCCCAACATGCCACGCGACGCGACTACATGATGAATAGTTTTGTGGTACAATCCAATAGCCAAGCGCGGATCCACCGGTGTGGGTACTGTGGCCACAACCCTAATTGAGGTCGATAGGCCAATGTTCATTCCAATAGTTATAAAAAAGCTATGTATGAGTCCACGCGGCCACGCTGTATATTTTCCATTTAGTCTATTATTGACATCATATCCTGAGAATATGAACTATCTGGTACATCGGAAACTAACTCTATGAGGGTTCAAAAAACGACGAAACACTTCGAGAAAAGTATAACAAAGGCGGACAGAATTCTTGTGTCACAGGTTTGTTATCAAACTCCTCTGAAACGGCTTGGCTGATTCTTATGAAATGTATATTGGGTCTGAGAATAGGAGGTCAACTATTTTTTTTTTAATAAAAAGTTCGAACGAATTTTGCCGGGGCAGCTGGTTACGGTACTAAAACAATAAAGAGTAAACACTAAATCCAGCCGTTCGATTCAGTAAAGATCACCTCGTGAAAACTTGAGTGAAGTGAACTGTCGATGCCTCGCATAAGTATGGAATGATAGCTCAATTCGCCTTACCTATTTTCACGGGGTGTTTTTTTGCAGAATAAAGGTCATGGCACATTATAACGGCACCGCAACTGCACAGCTGCCGCACGGCGTCCCCTCGAATTTAGGCTACGGCTAGCTGCCGGTGCACCGACTACGCATCGTCGGCAAGGTGCCAGCTTGCAATCCGCACACTGCCCGCGCGCTGGCCACGAGGTGCAAGCTAGCTGTCACCGCGAGCACAATTGTTATCTGGCATTTATAATTTAACACGAGCCTAGGACTTCACGTTTTCATAATGTCTCGGTTGACGACGGCTCAATGACATTGTTTTACTGGCGACTCGGGAGTCGGCGAGTAGTAAGTATGCGATCGGCGTGCTGTAAGCGTGCGGTCGACGCGCTGTAAGCACATGGTCCGCTCGCTATCGGCACGCGGGCTGCGAGTCAATTTGTATGGTAGTGTCAAGCGCGCTGACTGCTCGCCGTTGGCTTTTTCATATTGACATTGTGAAATATATTATACTACACACGATTTAATGCTCTAAATTGAATGACAAGTCAATTGCTGGTTTGGAGCGGTGCCGGTGCCTTGCCGGTATAATGTGCCATGAACTTAACACTGCTGAAAGCTAAAAAGGGTCCATTTCGAACCACCAGGCGACCACGAGTTACTATTAAAAGCACGATTACCTCCTGTCATCTTATTATATGAACCATTATACAAGCAAATATTGTTAGTATAGTAAGTGTTACTCAATCAAAACAATACAATCATAAATTCTGTTACAATATACACTGAACGTTGAACCCTTTGGTAATTATTTGTTCTACAAAAACATGTGAATATATTCAGTGCGTATAAAATAGGTCCTTTATCTTAGGTCAAGCATGCTTACAACTCGTGTCAGTATTCCTCCGCAATATGACGCAAATATTATCTAACTAGAGATCTGCACAAATTATGACGTTACTGTGTAGTTCTACATATTTCTATTTTAATTATAACAGTGTTTATTTGGCCTATTTTTTGAAATTTTGCGCATGTGCGATAACAATGTTTATGTTTATTTTGCAATCTCTGGTGGCCTCTTCAACAGTTTGTTCTTCGAAGAGAAATGAATCTTTTGGCGCAGCCGTGAGACATGCCATTTTGTCTCTTCTTTTTTGTGATGTTTTTACTTTTTTTCTTTCTTTCTTTCTTGCTTAAGAATAAACGTGCATATATTTCTTTGATGATAGGTTTATTAACTTGATCGCTAGCAGTTTCATCCTCTCCATTATCATCATTAGCAGCCTTGTTCCATCCACGGCTGAGTGTAGGCTTCGTCCCTTCTGTGTGTCTTCGTAGAAACATTTATTTTGTGTTGAGCATGACAATGTGAAGAATGAAAAGAAAAAGGGTGTCCTTTTTCCAGTCGACAAATAGGCTACAATACGAAGCATCGTTTCTTCGAAAATTGGCATGTTTCCACAATCCGTCACTTTTTCTAATCTTCTGTAGACAAATCCGTTTCTAAGGGGCAGGGGTGCTACGCGCTACGCGTGCAGGGGTTTTCAATACATCGGGGTCTTACCTTCGGGCCTTTGCATCCATTTTATAAAGTCTCCAATTTTCTTGTGTATATTCAGTAGAAAGAATAAGTCAGTTCTTTCAACTCATACTGGCCCCGCATTACTTACTTAAAAATTTTAAATCATGAATTTCTAATGTGTAAAATGGTGGGTCATTTATCATAGTTAACTGTAGGTACTATGACGTCATGTCAATACTAACTATTAAGCTGAATGAAATAGGTACCGTACAAAAAGTACAGTTGCATATTATCGCAATTTCATGTTATGCATAATTGTATGTATACGGAGGTTTTTGCAAACACCGTTGGTGGAACAAAACAGTTATATTCTAAGATGATTTTGAATATCCAAAGTCAAATCGCGGAGTAGGATGGTAAATGGGGATCTTCTCCAGTAGGCATAGTAGGTGATGACGGTGTATGAATATCAAAATTCTATTAAGTCCATCAGTTACATCATAATAACTAAAAGACAAATATTTTTTTGCTTTTTCAAGTTGATGGAAAACTACTTAGATAAAGCGCGTTTAAACTTAGCGCTCATAATCGTACCTCAAAAAGATTAAGCGGTATTTAAATGTAATTACTAATGTATGCATGCTAAAATAAATAGTTTTGATTTTTTTTTTTAATTAAGGAGAGGGGGCTTTGTGACATCATAATCTAGTACAAATTGTACGAAATCGTGACGTCATGGGACATTTGACTCAATGTATAGCCTCGATTTATTATGTGGAAAAAGGAAAAATATGTGTCTAATACGATTATGTTCTAGTTATCTAAATGAGGGACTAAAAACTAAAATTTTGTCATCTTGCCTATTCTTTAGTTCTTCGCTATTTATCTTTTTAGACTTTTCATCATTGTATTTATCTCAATGCATTTATGAAAGTGTAAGGTCTCCCATTTATTTTAATTTTGTGTCTGTCGGTTTGTTTGTTCGGGCTAATCTACAAAGAGACTGGACCGTTTAAAATGGGGTTTTCACTGGAATATAGCTGATGTTATAAGGAGTAGCTTTGGCTACTTTTATTTGAGAAAAATTGTAAGGATTCTGTGTGAAATGCTAAGTTATTAAATTCTGCGCGAACGTAGTCCGTCAGGTGGTACGTAACTATCAATAAGTGTGAAGTACATTTCCTATTGTTTTGTCAACCAACATTATTCATACCGATTGCTTATAAATTTACACAATCTGCATAACAATAGATAGGGTTAGGCTCAACTTTGATAAATTTTTAACATGAGAAGCTAAATAAATAAGGTAGATGAATTATTGTCCTTTGCCCTTTATTGCAGCTGATATAAGTCGGTGGTAAAGTTGTCAGTCCAAGCATTGAATTATATAGGATTACAGCTCAATTCCTCTTTACTTACCTATATTTTTACGGTTTCTTTTTTACAGAAAATCACACTGCACTGTTGAAATGCTGAAAAAAACCCTTTCCTTATTTGTTTTTGTTGATTTGGCTTGTACGTAGGTATTTTTTATAAAAGTACCTAAATGATTCTTCTGTACGTGTGTTTATCACCCATCTCCTACTTAACGGTTAACCCAACTTGGATTCTGTGTGTATATTTGATGGTTTGCAGCACATCGTCTACCAGGTCATCATAATCAGCTAGTCAAAATGTAGATTTATTATATCAGGAAATTTTTGCCTAGTAAAACAATTTTAGAGCTCCTCTAAATCTTTCATTTTTAACCTTGGCATACAAAGATCAATATTTTAGTTTTAACAACCTCCGCTGCTCATTTCTATTGTTCTGGAAAACCCGCAGGCATCCCTAGTCCCTAACGCACACGCACTACGCCATACGTATCGTGCGACATGTGAGCGGTACCTTTCGCAATGCGCCGGCGCAGGGCGGAAGATTGCGGCGTACGCGCACCGCGATCATTTGCGAAACACCCGCTAATGTTGCACCGTAATGTGTCTTGCGTGACACCATCGTTTTGTTACCATCATTTGTGAGTCATGTGTCTTCCTTAGTTTTAACTTTTTTAGGGTCCATTTGTAATAACATAACGTCTAGTTCAAATAGTATAATGTTAAAACATAAACATCATCACTCGTGAACCCCGAAGGGTTAGGTAGAGGTGTACCTGGTAGTACACCCACATTTCGCCAGTTATGTTTAAGTCCCATGTAATAGGCTGCGAGGCCTATAGCTAGCAATCAAGATGGAAAAGCTCAATAACACTGCCCGACCCGGGGATCGAACCCGGGACCTCATAGATACTGAGCAGTAGCGCTTGCGACCATTAGACTAAAGAAGCAGTCGAGGCATACATAATGTTCTGATAATTCAAAAATAAACTAATACCGCAGCTAGGGAATGCAATCTCGTCTCGCCGAGATCCCGATCGCGCGAGATCTCGGCCATATTTTACGAGATTGGATCTCGTCAAATTTCGTACGAGATCTCGCGAGATAACGAGATCGACAAATGCAGCGTGACGACGTGTATTTCTAAGGCCCTAGCCAGATACGCGCGCGAGTATGACGCGTTCTGTAATACATTGCTCTTTAGTACGAACCTCAGTAAGTAAGGTATGCAACATCCATATCAATGAACTTAAAATCGGGTGTCATTTCGCAGCTACTTCGTTCCTTCTCGACAAGGTCATAGCGCGGCTGCGCGCGAACTGAATCCTGGCCGTTGCCTAAATATAGATAATTATTGTTTTGTTACCAATATTGTAAGAATTTGAACTGATTAGCTACAGTAGGTATAATAATTATAGACATAAACAAATGTTATTAGAGTTAGAGACAAAATAATAAGTACTCTGTTGATTTTTAAAATAAAACTTACATTAATTTTATAACTAAGCAACGCAGTTTCTATTTAATTACATATCATGTCAATTACTAGTTCTTAAAACAAGCATTTGCATATGTTTTAATTGCGATTCTTCCAATCTCGCGAGATCCCGTTTTTTGCGAGATCTCGCGAGACTGGGTTTTGAGTCTCGCGAGATCTCGCTAGGCGGAAATCTCGTACGAGATTGCATTCCCTAACCGCAGCGCTGTGGTCCTGGTATAGACTCCGCTGGGATCTTCGATCAATAATAGCACTATTATTGATCGAAGGCTGGGATAAATTAATTGTTACTCTTATTTAAATAATAAAATACAGTTTTAATTTGTAAGCACCATGTCTATCAACATACACTCAAAAAAAAAATGGCCGTTAAAGGTCCAAAATCCCTTTGTCGATTTTTTTTTGTGCTCCTGACGTAGCTTTTAGGCCATGCGTTCGCGGAAAGTCTAACGGGACGATCAATTTTTTTTTGTCGAACGCATTTTTACGACTTTTTGTCACTGCGCAAACGTTCTTTTGAACGTAGCGTAATATTTTTTATTTTTTTTTGTGCAATTTGACGCAGCCACATAAGCAAACTAACGCAGAAACAGATGACATTTAGTATTTTGTCACTTCGTTAACTTGACCTTTGTGCCTACGACAAAACACTCTAATATGAAAAGTTGTTCAACTGACAAAATTACTATACGAAATTTTGTTTTGTGCTTCTGACATAGTTTTTAAATCGTGCGTTCAGGTAAACATTTACGTAACGACAAAGTTTTTCTTTGCAACGGCTTTTTGTTACTGCGTTGATGCTACTTCACACGTAGCGTCAAGTTTTTTTTTATTACTACGATATAAAAGCCTAAACAATCCGTTAAAAGCGTAATTTAAGTAAACTGTAACGGGGAAACATAGCAAATTTATTGCTTTGTTGTTACTCTATTAGCTGCAGAAGAATGCAGCCATGGCTTACACCAAATTTCTTACGTTTTTTGAAATTTGCAGGCCAGTGCTAGTTTGTATGTTGATTAGAATATTAATTGCGGCTGTACGACGTAATATTTTTTATCTTTGTAGTTAAAAAATATGTCACAAAGGCCTTTGTCAAAATGTTAAATAAGTAGGTACCTATAACCCACCAAAAACAAATTTCACAAAGGCCTTTGTCATAATTTTAGGTACAGCAACGCAGCGTTAAAGTACTGTTGTGACTTCGTATATGTTAATTGGCAACATTGAAGATTGAACAACACGAATATAAACGACACGACAAAAGCACATTGTCAAATGTCAAATCGTTCACTGTTTACAGACGAGCGAGACGAGTCAGAACTCGACGACTGAGACAGTGAGACGACTCCATCATTGCATTCCACACGTTGCAACACAGAGCATCTTTATTAATACCTAAGTTGCATTCATTTTCATTCGGTCGTACTCAGCAAGTCAGCAGAGCGGCACGCGTTTTTATATTTAATTTGTGTTTAGCCCACTACATGTCTTCAAAAAAAGTTTAAAAAGTAATATAATTATCACCTAAAACGTTGGTATAAAACAGTTAAAACAGTAAAACCAGTGAGTGTAAATATGTCTTCTTCGGAACTACTTAAGTTTGTACGAAAAGCTGGATTCGAGCACTGTATCACGGGAAAACTTCTAAATAGGAAAACGTGTTAGAATAAAACATATTTTTTTTGCTAAACCGTGTGCTACTGGATTGCACAAAACATAGTTGCTCGTGATTTCCGATAAATAAATTCAGTGTCTGAGATTTTGTTTAAAGGATTAATAATACCTAGTGTAACTAATCATCCGACTTCAATATGGATCATCTGTGTCTTCTATTTCTATAACATCACAAATTGTTAACGACATAATGTTTGTACTCATTAATATAGACTAAATTGACTGTGTTTAAATAATTTTATTGTAATGTAGGTCTTCCAAAATTTTAGACCCTTCTGTTTTTATTGTTCATTCTCTATCTAACTATAATAATTGTTTATGTAAGTGTTAAGGTAGACGCGTACACTTGGTCTTTCTTATGATTAATGACATTTCTTTAATAATTAATATAATTGTATTTAAACTGTCTACGTGTTTTCATTTATTTTGCAGATCTGCTATCACGACGATGGCGTGACAATGCGTAACACTGTGGCCACGACAAGTTCAAGAAAACCCAGTGACGTCTTTTCGAACTTTGTCGTGGTGGCAGAATAATATAAACCTTATACGTAGTGACAAAGGTTAACCGTCGACAGACAATGTACCTTTGTGATAGGGACATATTACCTTAGACATAGGGACAAAGGCATAACTGCACCAAACGAAGCGTCAGAGGTACATTGTCGAAGTGACGACGCACCTTAGACATGGAGACAATGTACCTTTGTGATAGGGACATATTACCCTAGACGTAGGGACAAAGTCACAACTGCACCAAACGAATCGTCAGAGGTACATTGTCGAAGTGACGACGAACCTTAGACATGGAGACAATGTACCTTTGTCATAGGGACATATTACCTTAAACGTAGGGACAAAGTCACAACTGCACCAAACGAAGCGTCAGACGTACATTGTCGAAGTGACGACGCACCTTAGACAAGGAGATGATGTACCTTTGTGATAGGGACATAGTACCTTAAACGTAGGGACAAAGCCACAACTGCACCAAACGAAGCGTTAGAGGTACATTATCGAAGTGACGACGCACCTTAGACATGGAGACAATGTACCTTTGTGATAGGGTCATATTACCTTAAACGTAGGGACAAAGGCACAACTTCACCAAACGAAGCGTTAGAGGTACATTGTCGAAGTGACAATACAGTAAAAACACACCGTTATTAAACCTTTAACAAATTTACAATACCCCGAATACGAAGGAACAAAGTTACCTATCGATGCTTTACCCATCATTTATTGCATTGTCATGTGAACAATGTCAAAGTTTACAGCGCTAATACGAGGCGACAATATATCGCGTCTAAGTTCCTTTGTCGGTGACTTGGTTAAGTGTTCAAATTTCCTTTGACGCGGGATCTGAGGCCTTTAGACGGCTCCCATTTGTTAAGGGTTTTTGGTCGCCACGTTTAGAATTTTCTTTGAGTGTAGTTAATTAGGTATTTATTAGCTATTGCATTTTTTATTAAGTTTTACCACGCTTTCTAAGTATAATAGGTTTTGCTCTAATTCTAAGCACATGGCCTTCACATAAACTTAATAATCTGATTAATGTATTGTAAACCCAGATTAAAAGGGTAAGTACCTATGGAATTTCTTCTCCATATGAAACCTAACTAACTCTAGAACTAGAATAATTTTCTTATTTAAATTAAGTTTTGTAAGTCTGACTTACTTTGATTAGTCAAATTGAAATAAATAATTTGACTTTGATACCTATGAAAATAAAAACTAATACGAGGCCAACAGTTACAGCCTATCACCGCATAATGCTGCAATAAGTAGATCTAATATATTAAAATCACGCTTAACTATCAGTGAAACTGCAATTTATCAGTTGATCCAACTTAACATGACTCGCCAACTTGTTCCACTGATCAATAGCGTGGCCTTAAATTTACCAGACAAGGTTAGGTTGGGTTATATCAAATTTTCGGACATCTTCTAACCATTGGTGTACCAATACGCGTCCTCTCCATTTTCCTTATGTTTACGTTCTCTTCTTATTTAAATTCCACAACACATTACCCTCTTTCTAGGGCAATCGGGGTAACAAATCAAAGGCTAGCGTTAGTAATGTCCGTATCTATGTCACCTAAATAGTACATAGTTCATTCGTCTACTAAATTTCGAAACAATAGCCAATTGACTATGTATGAAAGTTAAGACTTAATTACTGATGTAATGCTAAATTTGAATAAGAATATAAACGACCTAGTGTGCTATAGTAAGTGCTAGAAATAGCAATGAGTTTCTGGCGATTGGCGAAGTCCTATCTTAAACTGGGTACGCAGAAGACGGGAATAAGAGGAAAAACGATTGCAATCTTGCTTGGCAACCATGGCCATTTTTTTGTCATATCGATTTTTTTATAAAATCGGCATTGCATTGTACCTATACTTCTACACACATATTACAAAAGGAGCAAAGTTTCTTTGTAAGTTTTATATGTAGGATCTGCTCAAGCGATGTCAAAAATTATTACACTAATCGAAAACTGCACTATTCCCGAATGCCATAGGATATGTTAGTTTGTATTTACGTGAACGAACTCTCGGTCAGAACATAGTTTTCGTGTAGTTTCATTCCTTGTAAGTTGTAATAGACAACTTCTGCTGTCTACAATGTTTCTTGACATAGTAATTCTTGGTCGCTTTCTTTTTGCGTATATTTTCCATCATTACCTTTGGCATAAGCATAACTGCTTGCTATTTATTTTCTGGACGTCTTCAAAAGATTTTAAACACGAAAATGTATAAGTGCATTCGGTGCAGGCGCCCTGAATGTAAATAAACAGCTGTTTACTTGTGTGATAAATTGTTTCGTCACACACACATCGATAGCGTTGTTGTTATGTGCCGTACTCGTTCATATGTGTGGGTGCTATATCAGGTGATTTTACGTCGGCGTTTGGATTTTGTTTGTTTACCGATTTCGTCTCTCATAGACTTTTTTTCGCTGTTTAGCTTGTGGTATAATCATGTCCAATTCGCTGATCGAAGGCTTGTGCGAGTTTTTATATTGAGTCGATCGCGTTGACGTTGTATTTCTTTTTAGTCTTGCTTCAATTTCTATGGATTTATGGAATTATTGTATTTCCCATTAATATCATGGACCAGACGGCGATTTTCAGTTGCAATACTAATTAAAGTTTACAATAGCGTGGTGGAACATATTTAAAACAAAAACATAGAAAGAGTGAGTTTTGGAAAGATTGAGTAAGTATTGCTTTGTGGTAAAGTATTGTAAGCGCTTGACTTTGTCTACGGTTAGAAGGAAATGCCTACAATAAAATTTTCTCCAGCAAAAAAACTTAGTCGAGCCACTGAAAATTAGAATTTAGTAGATTTTTGTTTAGTTTAGAGAGAAGAAATTAGTGAAACCTGTAGTAGTCATACTTTGATTCATTGCCTACAAAAACCAAAGGCACAAACTAAAACCTGTTTTCGTTCTTTAATATAAGGCAATTGAGAATTGGACATTTTGCCCCTGAACGAATAATTCACCTCATTAGGTTCAAAGATCACATGATATACGTAGTACGTATATTATATGTATACGCTAAAAATATTATGTTCTGACAAAAATTCCACGGAAAAAACTAAAAATATCGTCTGGACGTCATAGCGCATAGACATTACGAAATATCTTTTGTGACATTTTATTTTTAAATTGTTTTCAGACTAGCTATTAACTGCCGAGACTTTTTCGCTTATTTCTTCGTTTGAATTTTTGTCCCAATTTATTTAGGGCTTGCGTAGGCAAGGGAGACAAAGACGTCAACGAAAATTTACTTACTTACTTACAGCTCAGACCTTAAATAAATAAGTGGGTGTTGGTGGTGGTGTCAGAATAACAGCACTGCGGTTTCTAGCCTGTTCTGACTCACCCGGGCAAATGCCTCCCTCCACTCCTTCCATCTTCGCGATTATTCCTTCCGGGTCTGCCGAAATCTATCCAGTTCGTCCCGCCATCTCCTTCGTGGTCTGCCGCGACCCCGTCCCCCTGTCTCAGGGCACCAGCTCTGTAATAATTTAGGGGCTGTACAAACGTAGAATTTTTTTGTTACGGATACGACGCAGCATCATCAAAATGTTCAGGATCATCAAATGTTTACATCTGCGCAGGGAGTTGCTGATTTCATAATGGTTATAGTATAGAAATGCAATAATTATTAGTAGCTTGTATCCGACACAAGACAGAAGTGTCCACGTTTGCGCAGCACCTTAGCCCACTGAGTTTTATTTCCTTTGCCTGTCCGAATTCAATGTTTTTCTTTCTTTTCTTTCTTAAAAGTTTGTATTGGAAATCATCTCACGAGTTGACTTTCCTTCAAGTCATATCATCTTTCACACACTCCACTAATCTCTTTTTAGTCGTGTACTCTTTATCTTGTTGCTATTCTCATCTAATTTATTATTCTGAATAATGTTATGGTACAAAATACAATGTCATATTGAAATTAATTTTACCAACAGTAAGATTGCACGCGGCTTTTGAACTCAACCTTTGCAAAAGCGGAAAATATAAACATTATATTATATTATCTCATCTATCATTTTGTATGAACATTGTTGGGTCGCAATTTTGTGTGCTAAGTAGTTTACAATGATGAGTACAACACCCCCAAAAATAATGTTGTTACATATATTTTTTTAAAACGTTACTCACTCTAGGAATTTCTCTCAAATCGTGGGTGCATATACAAATATTTAAACTCACACTCCACAAACATACCAACAGCCAGGCCAAGAGAAGTAAATAACACTCAACTTAAAGAATAGAATAGCCTCTTTATTTTACACCACAAAAACTTACAAATTATTACTTATATAGCATATTTTATTTATAGGACCCGTCATATGCAATGTAATTCTAAAAAAAACTCAATCTTCGTCTCGATTGTCGTGACATGATTCTAGAAAGTCTACGAGATACACATATCGCTCCTTGATAACGGAACTTTATTTAAAACATATGTTTTCTAAATATACCTATTCATATTTTTTCAGCATATTTCAACACGTAACTTGAAGTAAGATAGTCAAACTGATAAGTGAAACTGTAATTGCAGTTTATTTCAGCCTATAAACTTAACAAGATTTTGACTAAAATGCTGCATCCAAAAATGTTAATACCTAATCATATCGAAACATGTGTTTTTTTAGGAAAGGTATGGCTAGTACTTTGTATGGACATTTTCTACAACCTAGTTACTGCGTAACACGTCTCGCCTTAATAAAAAAAATGTAAGCAGTCACGGGACTGGTACTTAAATATGAAACATCGAAATTATTATGTAAAAGTTATATGCATGAAATAAAAGATTACGAGTAGAATTACATAAATATTCGTTTTTATTAAATAGAAAAAATAAAAAAATAACAAAAATGTATTTGAAATTGCGACAACTCAATTTATAGTGTGGCGAATGTGGCGATGCGTCGCCACGGCCTGCACTCAAAGAAAATTCTAAACGTGGCGACCAAAAACCCTTAACAAATGGGAGCCGTCTAAAGGCCTCAGATTCCGCGTCAAAGGAAATTTGAACACTTAACCAAGTCACCGACAAAGGAACTTAGACGCGATATATTGTCGCCTCGTATAAGCGCTGTAAACTTTGACATTGTTCACATGACAATGCAATAAATGATGGGTAAAGCATCGATAGGTAACTTTGTTCCTTCGTATTCGGGGTATTGTAAATTTGTTAAAGGTTTAATAACGGTGTGTTTTTACTGTATTGTCACTTCGACAATGTACCTCTAACGCTTCGTTTGGTGAAGTTGTGCCTTTGTCCCTACGTTTAAGGTAATATGACCCTATCACAAAGGTACATTGTCTCCATGTCTAAGGTGCGTCGTCACTTCGATAATGTAACTCTAACGCTTCGTTTGGTGCAGTTGTGGCTTTGTCCCTACGTTTAAGGTACTATGTCCCTATCACAAAGGTACATCATCTCCTTGTCTAAGGTGCGTCGTCACTTCGACAATGTACGTCTGACGCTTCGTTTGGTGCAGTTGTGACTTTGTCCCTACGTTTAAGGTAATATGTCCCTATGACAAAGGTACATTGTCTCCATGTCTAAGGTTCGTCGTCACTTCGACAATGTACCTCTGACGATTCGTTTGGTGCAGTTGTGACTTTGTCCCTACGTCTAGGGTAATATGTCCCTATCACAAAGGTACATTGTCTCCATGTCTAAGGTGCGTCGTCACTTCGACAATGTACCTCTGACGCTTCGTTTGGTGCAGTTGTGCCTTTGACCCAACGTCTAAAGTAAAATGTCCATATCACAAAGGTACTTTGTCTCCATGTCTAAGGTGCGTCGTCACTTCGACAATGTACCTCTGACGCTTCGTTTGGTGCAGTTATGCCTTTGTCCCTATGTCTAAGGTAATATGTCCCTATCACAAAGGTACATTGTCTGTCGACGGTTAACCTTTGTCACTACGTATAAGGTTTATATTATTCTGCCACCACGACAAAGTTCGAAAAGACGTCACTGGGTTTTCTTGAACTTGTCGTGGCCACAGTGTTACGCATTGTCACGCCATCGTCGTGATAGCAGATCTGCAAAATAAATGAAAACACGTAGACAGTTTAAATACAATTATATTAATTATTAAAGAAATGTCATTAATCATAAGAAAGACCAAGTGTACGCGTCTACCTTAACACTTACATAAACAATTATTATAGTTAGATAGAGAATGAACAATAAAAACAGAAGGGTCTAAAATTTTGGAAGACCTACATTACAATAAAATTATTTAAACACAGTCAATTTAGTCTATATTAATGAGTACAAACATTATGTCGTTAACAATTTGTGATGTTATAGAAATAGAAGACACAGATGATCCATATTGAAGTCGGATGATTAGTTACACTAGGTATTATTAATCCTTTAAACAAAATCTCAGACACTGAATTTATTTATCGGAAATCGCGAGCAACTATGTTTTGTGCAATCCGATAGCACACAGTTTAGCAAAAAAAATATGTTTTATTCTAACACGTTTTCCTATTTAGAAGTTTTCCCGTGATACAGTGCTCGAATCCAGCTTTTCGTACAAACTTAAGTAGTTCCGAAGAAGACATATTTACACTCACTGGTTTTACTGTTTTAACTGTTTTATACCAACGTTTTAGGTGATAATTATATTACTTTTTAAACTTTTTTTGTAGACATGTAGTGGGCTAAACACAAATTAAATATAAAAACGAACTGACTTGCTGAGTACGACCGAATGAAAATGAATGCAACTTAGGTATTAATAAAGATGCTCTGTGTTGCAACGTGTGGAATGCAATGATGGAGTCGTCTCACTGTCTCAGTCGTCGAGTTCTGACTCGTCTCGCTCGTCTGTAAACAGTGAACGATTTGACATTTGACAATGTGCTTTTGTCGTGTCGTTTATATTCGTGTTGTTCAATCTTCAATGTTGCCAATTAACATATACGAAGTCACAACAGTACTTTAACGCTGCGTTGCTGTACCTAAAATTATGACAAAGGCCTTTGTGAAATTTGTTTTTGGTGGGTAGGTACCTACTTATTTAACATTTTGACAAAGGCCTTTGTGACATATTTTTAACTACAAAGATAAAAAATATTACGTCGTACAGCCGCAATTAATATTCTAATCAACATACAAACTAGCACTGGCCTGCAAATTTCAAAAAACGTAAGAAATTTGGTGTAAGCCATGGCTGCATTCTTCTGCAGCTAATAGAGTAACAACAAAGCAATAAATTTGCTATGTTTCCCCGTTACAGTTTACTTAAATTACGCTTTTAACGGATTGTTTAGGCTTTTATATCGTAGTAATAAAAAAAAACTTGACGCTACGTGTGAAGTAGCATCAACGCAGTACATACATAAAATAATAATGTCATTAAAAAACACTGGTAGTGTAGGTTTTGATGGGATCGCCACTAAAATATTAAAGTCAGTATCAGTCGAGATATGCAGTCATCTCAGTCACTTAATCAACCTCAGTATATGTGCGGGTGTATATCCAGAAGCATTAAAAATATCCATAATAAAACCTCTATTTAAGAAAGTAGATAAAGAATTGATGGAACATTATAGACCCATCTCACTCATACCAGTCATCTCAAAGGTATTCGAAAAGTACATTTACAAACAGTTAGCTAATTTCATTGAAAAGAATAACATATTATGTGAAGAACAAAAAGGATTTAGGCAGCATAGAACCATCGATATGGCAATTTATGACTTTTTGTTACCGGTTATTAGAAATATGGATAAACGATTAGGTACCCATATGTGCCATATTTTGTGATATGACGCAGGCGTTCGATTATGTCCATTATAATACATTGTTAAATAAGTTAGAAGCCTACGGCATAAGAGGCAACATACTCGAACTAATGAAATCGTACCTAGAAAACAGAACACAGATAACCGAAATTAGTCGCATCAATGTAATTAATAAACATGAAGAGATTTCACGGTCACGAGAACGCAAAATTACATTCGGTGTTCCACAGGGAAGCGTTGTGGGCCCATTTGGATTTATATTATATGTTAATGATATGCCCACGTCCATTGAACATCCCTTAACTATGTTTGCTGATGATAGTACCATTACGATCCCGTGTAAGAACGTAAATACATATGAAACGGACATAAATAATTCTCTTGACAATTTGATTAAATGGCTAGATAAAAATAATTTGAATATAAATTTAAGTAAGACTAAGATAATTCACTTTAGACAACGTATGCCTCGTGTACCGAACCTTCACATACACTACAAAAATTACGACATTGATGAAGTAACTGATACTAAGTTTTTAGGATTACAAATTGACTGCAGTTTAAACTGGAAAGCACATATCGACGTGTTGTGTAAAAAATTGAGTTCGTCTGCATTTGCTTTACATAGATTATCCTCCATAGTAGATACAAAAACACTTCTTGCGGCTTACTACGGTATAGCTGAATCTCACTTACGCTACGGTGTCATTTTCTGGGCGAACTCCACCGACAAAGAGACAGCATTTAAGGCTCAAAAAAGATGTCTCCGGTCAATGTTTAAGCTAAAAACCACCGACAGTTGCAAGCCTTATTTCAAACAGTACAACATATTGACACTTCCTTGTATTTATATTCTTGAAGTAGCGATGTTTGTGAAGAACAATCCAAATCGTTTTGAACGTTTGGCCGACGTATACCCAAGAAACAGACGTGACAATTCAAAATTAAATAATGTACCGTGTCAAACCACTATGATGCGCAAAAGTATTTATTGCATGGCCTCAGTTGTTTATAATAAATTGCCAAGTGCTTGGAAAGACTTGAAAACGGTGCAATTCAAAAGTACACTCCGTAAATTATTAATAGATAAAGCATATTACAGTGTAACTGAGTTTTTAACGGACAAGTTTTGTCAAACTACCTCGTAATTTTTAATTATTTACATTTTTTGTTTATTTGTAGGTATTATGTGTATTGTCTGTGACCTGAAATTTTAATGTACGTTTGTTTATTTATCTTTGGACTGCGATTTTGTATTTCTTGTTACTGACAATTTAATTTTTTTTCTTCTACGGTATAATGTAATAATTAAGTTGACATTTTTAATGAATATTTGAATTTGTATTATAATAATTTTATTGACATAACTAATTTAGTTCCAATGAATTTTAAATTTTAACAATGTTATTTAATGAAAATGTTTGCATGCCGAATGGTGAAATATGGCAGAACTGTGTTAACAACCTACTACCTACTTATGTATAACCCATATTTGCAAATAAATGATATTCTATTCTATTCTATTCTATTCTAGTAACAAAAAGCCGTTGCAAAGAAAAACTTTGTCGTTACGTAAATGTTTACCTGAACGCACGATTTAAAAACTATGTCAGAAGCACAAAACAAAATTTCGTATAGTAATTTTGTCAGTTGAACAACTTTTCATATTAGAGTGTTTTGTCGTAGGCACAAAGGTCAAGTTAACGAAGTGACAAAATACTAAATGTCATCTGTTTCTGCGTTAGTTTGCTTATGTGGCTGCGTCAAATTGCACAAAAAAAAATAAAAAATATTACGCTACGTTCAAAAGAACGTTTGCGCAGTGACAAAAAGTCGTAAAAATGCGTTCGACAAAAAAAAATTGATCGTCCCGTTAGACTTTCCGCGAACGCATGGCCTAAAAGCTACGTCAGGAGCACAAAAAAAAATCGACAAAGGGATTTTGGACCTTTAACGGCCATTTTTTTTTTTGAGTGTGTATCGCCACACCAAGAATCAGGTTAACCCTCGCCTATAGGTATTAGGTGTTTCATTTTCGGGCATAACGACTGTCAAAGATTCTAGGCTATTTGAATGGACTAACCTAATAACACTAAACAAATAATTGATTTTGAAACATTGTTGGTATCAAAACATGCTTTTGCAAGCAGTGCAGTTACAGCCATGAACTGCCAAGATAAACCGACTGCCCAGTAAACACTGAGCCAATGGAAATGATGAAATATTACTGCCAATGTGTTAAGTAGATAAATAAGACAATTTATCTCCCAATATGCAAACAGATACGATCAGATGGTAAATTATCTTTCAGTATAAGTAAACATTTGCTACCAGCGACCAGCCCCAGCTTTGCGCGGGTGCAATCTGTAGTCTAGTTGTCATTGAGCGATTTAATTTTCATACAAACATTGTCCTTGCAATTATTAACACAAAAAAAAATTAAGTAACTTGGGTAGACCAAGCCGTTCTCATTCTTAAGTAATTTTCTTCCATACATGCGGCAACTGGTTTTTATTTAAATTCACATTGAATTGTTCGGTAATATTTTGTTTCTTTTGCAAAAAAATTGACTACAGCGTTGCAGCACTTAATTAAATGGGTAGAATAAGTGAAGAATGGTATTATTAATATTCTTATACGGGACGGAAATTTGAAAAACCATTCGATAATAAAAATGAAAAAGACATAGGACTGAAGACAAAAATTAGGATAGGGCAGGTAGTGTTAAAATTTTAGAAATACAACGTTTTCTGACTATACCTCCGTACCTAATTATTACCAAAAAGTATTGTTTTTAATCTACAAGCACTTTAGATTAGAACTAATATTGCACGCAATATTCATGGCCCCACAAAGGTGCGCGGGATTGCGCGGTTGTCTGATACCCTTCTACTCTATCACATACCTATATGTAAGTTTAATTGATCGAAACCAAACTCAATGAATATTGGGATGCCACAGTTAGAAAATTACCTTTTAAAAATACCAACCGCAAAGATACACTTTTTGAAGTTCTCGACGCTTGCCGTATTGTGTAAAGAACAAAATAGTTTCCAGCCGAGCGACGCCCAATGAGCCCTTGTACCACCACGATGGTCTTGTTGGACGCCAGTTAAAGATCTCGATCATACTCCTGTCTTTATCCTTATTTAGCTGTGTTCAGCCGTAGCCGACTTTACACAACCGATAATAGCGACGCATCTGCCGTCAGATATTTATGTACCGACTTTTAAACATAACTGACAAAAAGGTACTGGTTCTGCTTAACCCTTCAGAGAGTACAGGTGTGATGTTACGTTATATTTAGAAACCACGCAGACTGCTAATATCTACTGCATAGTATTAACTACTCTCAGGTAATTAGTACGCTCAGTGCGAACACTGGTACTATTTTGGAAGTTAGGAATGTCCGACCGATCTTGTACATACGCTGGTTTGGTTAATTCAATGTCGTACCTATCGGGTCCAAAGTTCGTTCAATTAATTATCAAATAAATTATGTAATATTTTTTGTTAATTGTTACTATCTGAATGTTTCGTGGGATATTCTCAGTAGCTTCAAAACTCACCTTGAATGTAAAGGGGTTTTAAGTAATATTTAGTATATTTTAATTTACTTTGTTAACCGACTTCAACAAGGAGGAGGTTCTCAATTCAATACTCATTCATTGCATTTTATTTTATTGCATTTGACATGTATTCTTTGGTTGGTGGTAAATAAATACATGTGGTATGCATTCTGTTGTACCTAGTTTGGTTTTAATATCAAAATAACTGACAAAAATGTATTATTCATATAATAGGAGAACTAAAAATATAACCGAATGAACAACAATAAAAGATACAGACAATGTGTCAAATTTTCCCAATTGAACAGGAACCTTATTGTGTTTAGAATAAAGTTGAAAACCTAATCAAAGAAATTTGACACATTGCGGTAGGTTGATGTGCTGGCGCCTGTACATTTAAAAAAAGTTTTGAATGTCCCTGGAACATGTTACAAAACATCCAAAACTACAGACTTCCGAAACTGAAGACGGTTGTATTTTTTTATAGTCGTTTTTATGTTTTAGTTTTGTTCATTTTGAAAAATCGTGTGATGTCCAGGATTGATCCAGGATTGCTATATCGAGAAATGTAACTAGCTATTAGACGTACAAGTAGGTACAAGTGGGACCGACTTTCAAAGACTTTCTCTATCTTAAGCTTAATTTATCCAATAATCTTATTAGCCCTTTTATATCCGAAGAAACCCAAGTCTCGTGCAAAACCGCACGTTGACCGCTGCCTCCAAACAAACACGATAAACGTCAACTAATCTATGTTTATCTAGAAATTGTTTATATTATTATAAAATTATTCCTATTTATCACATGTCAGTCTTTGATAATTCCGTTGATCACACTTGATCCCCTGGTTTTAGGATAATAGCCCGGTGGGATCAAGATATAAAGAAATTAATAATTAATGTAGGTATCCACTTTGAGCCGAATGTTGTGCTTTCAAATCGGACATTTAAAAGTCCACGTGACCACTTACCGAATGTTAATAATTATGTCATAAATTATTATAATTAAAGAGATTTCGGTTGAAAGTACCTAAACTGGCGCAATCATACTCGATAAAAAACACATACACAGTCATGTGAATTAACAGCCTAAAGAAGCGTGTTAAGGTGGTCTGCATTCCCTGTGTTTCGGTTCAACTTCCATATCAATACAAAGAAAGAAAGAAAGAAATAACACTTATTTAGGACACCCAGGAATTTTAACAACAATCACTACAAATGTAACATGTAAAAAAAACTAAAGACCTGTGCGAGTCCAAAAGGTCTCCTATCACAGGACGTTGCCACGATATTTAAAGGTAAAAGAAATACCGCAGCGATGTTTTTCATGCCCAGATTTACCCTGAATAAAGTGCTATGGACTATAATCATCAGGTTAAACAGTCAGGTGCACCTGGCGGCAAAAGATCGTTCAAATATGAAATTACCTTAATTTGTTTCATCGACATCGTTTGCAAGTATTCTACTATAAATTCTCGATGATCTATCGATTTCGATATCTAGACCCTCTGGATTAGTTTAAAGATAGATCGAAGCTGACCGGACACCTGTGCGATAACGGATGGCTTAGGTACACCTACTTCGAATCATCATATTTCGTATAACACCGAACTGTGTTCGTACAGCGGCAACGTCGACAAAATTCGGCCGATACAACAAGAACTGTCGACACTGGAAAAGCAAAATTACTTAACCACCAAATTGGGCAAATAGACGGGATTATTTTTCCACCTACGAAAAAATCTCGCTTTTTACATGTGGCTCAGGTTGGCTGGACAAATCTTCAAAATAGCTCGCATTTAACTAGTTAAATGACCTAGGTCAATAGGGCACTTTTTGTGACGGCTAAACACCCTTATTTCAGAATTTGTGACGCTACTGAATCTTAGATAATCGATCGAAAACGTGTCCAGCCATCTTGAAAACTCACTTTTTGCTGGTCTCTCAATCTTGGTAACGGAAGTGATTTTGAGGACTTTTTGCATATCAACAGGCGTCGCCTAAATTTGTGACTGGCATCGTGCTAAAAGTTTTGTGATACTTTTGATACTTTCTGGTGACTATGGTTTTTTTTTTTTTTTTTTTTTTGTTTTTATTAGCTGTAAGTCCTCCATGTACTAAATAAATAAAGAAATAAATAAATGGATACGTACAGTGGTTTAGTAGAGAGTTAAATGCGAGCTATTTAGAAGATTTGTCCTGCCAACCTGAGCCACATCTTTTACGGGTCATTGAAGCGACACAAAATACCTTCGATGCAGGATCTAAGCAAAAATTTCGCTGATTCCGAATATGTATGAAACTCAATATACCGAATTACAATAAAGTTATTTTACATTTCCAATGACGATGTAGGTATAAGAATATGAATACGTACTCTGAATATGTGAAAAAAACTTAACCGACTACGTCCGATGACGTCCGATAAGTTAGACGTTGTTGAATGATTTGGATTAGGTCTTTTACCGATGAAGAAAATTATACTAGAATGCTACTTAGTACATAAATCTATTTCGTACTGCCGACCATTGCTAATTAGATTATTTATGGTGTTTACGCTACATATTTAATAAGTTTGCGCTCAGGCACTAATTAAAGACCGCTCAGATGCTAATCCAGTTTACACACTATGATGTATGCGAAGCTTTACATATTATTTTGCTACTGCGGTGATGTAGAAATGGTCGTCTAAGAGAATATATGAGTAACAGATAATTCTCGACTACTTAACCCGTACGCAAAGTACGCGCTTGGACGTGGAGATGCGAAAACCTGCCCGATAAACCGAACCTAGTTCACTAAGCGTTGCTACCTATCACGTTGTTGTGCAGGAATATCGTTTCGGTGAAAAATTATAGGGTTGAAAAGAAAACTGCGCGCAAGGGCTCAATGAAATCCTAAAAACTTGTTACTTTTTTTTGTGTTAATTTTTGTCCTAAATTCAATTTTAAAGGGCAACCCAATTATCAAAACAAACGAATTCATAGATGTTTATTTTTCTTACCCGAACAGTCCAACATGATCATTCTTACCCGAACAGTCCAACATGATCATTATACATATATCATAGAGGGTTCACAATAATATAATAATATTTTTATACCATCTTGTCTATTCTGCGAGATTAGGCAAAAAAGTACAAAGCTACAAACACCGTCTTGAAAAATTTAGCATGACTTCACTTGAAAAACGAAGAGATAATATAGATTTAATTTTTCTTTTTAAAATACTTCAGAGTAAAATAGACTGTCCCCAGTTGCTCAGTAAGTTTAAATTTAACGTACCCCACAATAATCCGCGTCACCCTATTAAACTATTAAATATTACTCTTCCGCTTACTAACCTAAACATATTCGCACATAATTGCAAGCATGCTGACATTGCTTGTACTTGCCCTACATTAGTTAAAGCTGACCACATAAAATACCTGGGTGTTACAATTGACCCAAATCTAAATTTCCGTAAACATATTGATTTACTGTGCATAAGAGTGCGTAAATTAATTTATATTTTTAAGCACCTACGTCACATTGCCGACTATAAGTTAATTAAACAGGTTTATTTGGCTCTGTGTCAATCTGTACTTACCTACTGTATTACTTCATGGGGTGGAACTGCAAAGACTATTTTACTTCCTCTAGAACGCGCTCAAAGAGCAATTCTAAAGGTTGCAACCTTCCGACCTTTTAGATTTCCCACACATGAGTTATACACAGCATGTAAAATACTAACAGTACGTCAACTTTTTATAATGCACGTCACACTTTATCAGCACTCTGAGCTTCCTTTTGACCCAGTACCTTCAACCAGGAGGAGGAAAGACTTGGTTTGCATAAAACCACAAACGAAACATGCATTTGCTCATAGATTTTACGTGTTTTTAGGACCTTTTTTGTACAATAAGTTAAACAAGTTATTAGATATATATAGCGTAAATTATATTAAATGTAGTAAATTAATATCGGAGTATTTATTAAAGCTCAATTACACAGACACAGAGAAACTATTGGAAGTTCTTGTATGATTGTATGTAAGGTTTAGTTCGTAAGTTGTTATTCTATAATTATATAATGTAACATGCACTCGTAATAATTAGTCTTTTTAAGTGATGGCCTGAAACACAGGTTTTATTAACCTAGTTCAGGAAAGTCGCTAATATACATATAATTCTAGGTTTAAAATAAATTTTCCATAAGTCCTGGTTGTTAATATACACATAATGTAGTTATATGTTGAGTACTAGAATAATTATTCTTTAAGATTTATTTTGTGGCCTTTATATCTAACTGGGTATATCGTGTAAATTATTCAATAAATTTGAATTTGAATTTGAATAAAAAAAAACTACTACGTCCCCCTTTCCGCAAAACTGTATCTGGATCCAATTCCCCCATCCCCAGAATTTGCAGGCTTCTTAATAATTGTGAAGATTCGCTCGATATTTTTTCCACAACACTTCAAAAATTTAAGCGCCAAGTCCAAAAAAAATAGTATTTAAGTCCTTACGGATAAGCGTTGTTTCTGCACTATCTGTTACATTGTTTTAATTGTTTTAATTTTGTAATTGCATGCTGTGTCTATCGCATCATATTGTACACTATGCTTGAGTAAATTGATTGTACTATGAAGTGTAACAGTGTAACAATTGTAGATAGGCCAATAAATAAATAAATAAATAAATAAAAATAAATAAATATCTTCAGTTTCCAAGGGAATAATTATCCGCCATCTACCGGCCTCCCAGGAGTAATGGCCCCAATAATAGCGTACAGTATAAACCTGTCCTCTAGATTTACAGGTTTTATTTAACATCCACCTGTGGTTTATATTCGCACGTTTTGCAAACAGAGATAAGGTTTGTACGAAGTTTTTATGTGGTTCTGGATGTATTTATTAGCTTGGTTCTTTAAAATTACTCATATTTGTTGAATATGATCTAATGCTTAGCCATAGTCATTTTATGACTTCATATTGTGTTGTTGGAACTTCTTGGGCTGCTTATTGATCTCATCTTTTACTCCCTTTGATATCCGATAGCCTGATTCTCCTGTTCTTATTCCCAAATTCGTTTGAGTCAAAACAGCATGTTTATTCTTACATCATTTCAATAGTTGCCCTCTTTAACGCCATATAATCTTTTACTCAACCTATCAATCGCTTCCTTTGTCCTTGTTTTCTCTTATAAGCACCATACTTATTTCTCATGACATATTCCTTATTTTGAAACAAACCGATAGCGTGATATTAATAAAGGCACGTATAATTTATAGTAGTGTTACTTGACCCAAATCTAGTCAAATTCATTAACATTCCCATTGATTTTTGAGCCAGGAAGGAAATTAACCGTAACTAGAAAATTTGTATACCAAGACTTATCTTTGTAAATACTTTTAAAAACGAATACTCTGAGTTTTATTCCTTAAAACTAGGGAACGCTAAAAAGCCTAAAGGTGCCAATTTAACATCATTAGACACAGTGGCTCGGTTACACCACATGCTAATAATTATTCGGTTTTGCAAAACCGCACACGCCATTCTAGTCCTTAAACCACAGATGATTAAAGACGATGACTCCCTGAAGGTACCGTGACTCTGGTGGTGAACAAATTGCAGTCTCATTAACCGTTTATTTTCTTTTAGTAAGACGTGGGAAAATAGGCAAGGTGCAAGTCAAATAGGAGATTGATATCTTTGTCTGCGTGACCGTATGTACCTACTGTGTATGGCTATCTAGGACAGGCTGTGCAAAGAACATTGCTCTAAATGTACTTTGGATCAACAAGTACAATCTGTACTATTAATTACTGTTTTATTTATATTATGCTTTAGATATTATTTTATTAATCACCGACAGACTCTTCAAAATCTCTTAAACATTTAACTTAGGTGTGGTAGGTATTATTTAATTTTTTATCCTAATTTTCTGTCATATTTGGACGACTACAATAATATATCCAAATTATTGTTAAGTTGCCTTAGCAACAAATTCGTTTAATTTTATTGAATGCATAAGTAATGCGCTTAAACGTCACTCTGCATTTCTTTATCTGGAGATATGTGATATCAATAAAGTCATTAATTATGACTTTATTGGTAAGTCGTGTCTGAGTCAGAACAGCCGCACTGGTTGAACGACAAGGTTAAACAATACTTGCCGACATCGGCCTATAGATGGGTGATCATCCATTACATACCGATACCACTCCGTAACTCCGGAGAGCATGTTAAGCCGTCGGAACCAGTTACACCTGGTTAGACTGGAAGCTACTCCCAACACAGTAAGGAAAAGGCAGATGATGATGATAGTGGCAAGTGGTTCTACAGCATTCCTCTGTTACTCTTGCTAAATTGAAGTTTTTCATTTGCTTTTTTCTTTATCACTCTAGTCAAGACTGCTACAGACAAGTTTTTTTCATTCAAGGTCATTTGTACTAGCGGTCCTGCAGTGGTCGAATTGAGATTGTTTTAGCTTTCTCCACTCCTTTTCCTTATTAACTTTAATTATGCCTAATCTCACACTTCACCGTGCGCAGAATATTTATACAAAAAGGGATTCGAGGATTTCGCTTTACGTATTAATATGATCACCCCCAACCGACATCATAGGCAACTCTATTGACAGTTGCATTAATAGTAGCTTTGGACTCGATAATCCAAACTATCCTGTCTCTCCTATAATCTATACCAATCATCCAACATTATACAACAATGTATAATGTGTTTAATATCGGTTAGCCCTCAATGTTGCATGACAGGAACGTTCGAGACCACCAATTACACCAGTGTAAGGCAATTGGCCTGGCCATTGGAAGTCGAGATGACAATTGTACGCCGTTTATGGCCACTTGCACGGCATCCCTGGAAATGGAATGGATGAAGCATAATCCTAATTCCTAAATGATGTTGCTAATATTGTGCTTATAGAAATTGATAGTTTTCGAGAAGTAGGGTGTTGTTGACATTGTGGGTAGCCTAGATGCTATATCTCTCTATACCTCATGGTCGTTCTATGGCACTATAGCTATTTAGGTATTTAGAATCGGAGCCACATGTCTTCTTCTTCGTGTATCTTTGTCTTTTGTAGGTATAAATTGGTCATACTATAACATAGAGATAAATATGTCGGATCAAATGTTGACGTGATATTTTGACTTGCGCTGCGAAAACCTTGTTGTTTTAATTCTCACACGAATGCGATTTAAACCGTGTGGCACAGCTTGTAATTAATAAGGATGCAAACGCTTTATGAGGTTGGCCCACGGTGCCTCGGAAAGCAAGTTAAGCCGTTGGTCCCGGCTGTTCTTTGACAGTCGTTATGAGTAGTCAGAGACAGATAACCACTTCAACCAAAGGGCTAACCCAGTGACTGGGTTGTGGAGGTCAGGTAGGCAGTCGCTTCATGTAGAACACTGGTATTCAGCTGCATCCTGTTGGACTAGGAGCAGATCGTGGTTCTCTGGAGTAGGCAGTGACTTGTCGCTGCCGACCGTGGTCGAGAGGATGGTCGGGTCCTAGGACGCGGTGGTGTCCTTCTGCGAAACGGTCATCTCGCAGAAGGAGGCTGCGGAAAGGGCGAGGGAGATTACTTCCACTCATCCGGCCCGCAGCAGACGCACCGGGCGCAGGTGGAGGGCGGACAACGCCCTCTTCCAGCCCCCCTGAATGGGTCCAGGGGCGAAGAATGCGGGGATGTCCGCTGCCCCCCAAGTACATGGACCCGAGGTGGAGGCGCGTCGTGTTCACGTGCGCCCCTCTTAGACGTCGCGAGTGGAGTCTTACACCTCACTCCCCTTGGACTTGGGAAGTATCTTCTGTTCCCGTGACCCCCGGCGCAGGTGTGAGAAGTAACAAAGGGTGGTTTTTAGTCAGTAAGGGTCTGACAGACCCCTCTGGCGGCCTGGCCTCCCCGGGGCGGGGGACATCCATGAGGATTTTCCACCCCTAAAAAAAAGGAGCAGATCGTGGTGGCTGCCAGATTATCATAAATATGATTATCTAGCAGTTTATGGAATAATTCCTGGCGTTTTCGCATTGTAATCACACTGTTGAGCCTTTCAGAAAATTGTATAGTGTTAAATGAATTGGAAATATTCCATCACTTGTTCGTCAGGTGGAGTCGTTGTCAGACGGACACAAAGTCCACTGATAATGGTACTCGATTGAGTTCACTGTATATAGTTTAGTCTGTATATTATTGTATCTTTATTAACACGCAGACGCTACTGATTGATTAAAGTAAATATTTAATTTCGTATCAAAAGGTCCTGTAATGTCTTGGATTAGAACATAAGAGACTTTTGATTCTTTTAATATTAAAATAACATTATAGTATCAAGTGTGTAATCCCCTAAGGCAGAGGTGTACAATAGCACGCCCACATTTCCCCAGTTATGTTTAAGGTCTTTGTTATAAGGGGCGACCATATTGCTATCAATCGGACACAAATTAAGACTACTGAGAAATTCTAGGTAGAAAAACTCAATAATGGTCTTCCGACACCTGCCTGCGTAGCATGAACACCGAAGAAACGGTCTTTGTCGTGTCTCGGAAGAAAATAAATTAAGTGTTCATGCTACGCAGGCAGGTGTATTGAAAGAAATTTGACAGATTGAGATTCCTGTCTATATAATCTGTCGGCTGATTCTTCGGTGTTCAATGTGTTCATACTACGCAGACTGGGATCAATCCCGACCCGAGACCTCGTGCTCAGCTACAGTAGCGCTTACTACACCAACAAGGCTTATAATTATTATGAAGCTGTTTCGTGACTGTAATTCTTTGAAGCCAAAAACAGAAGTTAAAAACTTATCTTTTTAATAAAATAGATTAGAAAACTTTTGATTAAATAGGGGTTGAAGTTTAAAGTTCTAATGAAAAACTAAAACGTTGACTTAAATACAATAGACACATAAAATAAGACGTACAATCAGATAAATGTTCACCTTGTAGTGAAGCATGAGAACACGAATTGTAAGGTCCAATGCCACGTGAAGTTAATATTGAAGTAAATACCGCCTTACATAACAGCACGTTCCACAGTGTTTTATGAAGCCCGATTTTCGGACATCCCATTTTTATTGCAAAACCTGACAGAAATTATCATTTAAATGCAAGATTTCGAATCCCCATTTAGCTACCAAGTCTAGTTTATGAGTTATATTTTTTTTAAAATCGTAATTTTTCCATCCGGATATTAAGAAAAAAATTAATTACGCTTAAACTAAGCATGATACGAAAAAATAATGTGAGGTACATTGATGGCGTATCGTATGCAGAGTATTTTAGTCCATAAATGAACCTCGCACCATTGTTAGATCCAGATTTATCCGAGTTTTTCGGTTTTATGTTTTTCTTAATTTTCTCGAAAATTCCGCCATTTCGGGAAAAGTTATTTATACTGAAATGATTTAGATAACTCCTTCTACACACCACATAAATTTCACATCCCAATTCCATGGAACTCAGAAGTTATTCCAATTTAACTACTTTTGTTAGGGTTGTCAATTTTTATATCCTTATTTTGTGTATCAAATTTTTCGCAAAAGTAAAAGTTCCGTAGTCAGAATGACAAAAAGAACGTGCACCAGTATACTGGCATCCTACCGAGGCCTTTCAAAAATATTAATTTATTATTATTTACTAAAAACTATGCACAAGTAAAAAAACATTGTACAAAGGCGGACGTGATGCCTTAGGCATTTTCTAACGGTTGACCTTAGGGTATTTGAGAAACAACATGGGGGGTGCAACTTAAAAGAGAGAAACAGAAAGGTATACCTATATATTTATATTGATAAATACATACATACATATGAACAAATTTGTTAAACATCAACACAACATGTACTACATTTATTTGTTGGTAGACTTCAAAATAAAGAGCAAATCAATTTGCATATAAAGTTTAGATTTAATGCTATTGATATGGTATGATATGAAAAACTACAAATTTAGCCGTAGCCTACGATTCCGTTTTCCGAATTTTTATCAAATTGTATTTAAATCAAACCTCGATCGCTATATCTTCTTCGTTGCAAAGCACCACACATTCTTCTGCATCATAACTGTCAATTTCGTCAGTACTGGTAAGCTCTTCTATCATGTTCGGGTCGGGTAGAGGTTTTAGCAATGTAATTGCGACTGCAGACAAAGGAATTTTACATTGCTTTTTTTGTCGTTGGCGCAGCTGAAAATGGGAAATTACAGGATCGGATGACTCTAAAGCTCTATGAAATAGATCAGTCATCGTTTTCACCCTATCCATTTTTCGGCAGTGATGCTCGCGGTCGCTTCTCCAAAACTTATTCCTTGATTCCGACGCCTGCTCTGAGAGCATTCCAATGGGAAGTGAAGTTGAATTAATTATTGCAGCCCCATGCACCAATATTTTATGTATGGTTACTGTCATATGATGCCAGTCGTAATTTTCTACATATTTGTAGGCGATTTGTTTACAAAAATCGCCAAATTGATTACCATCGATTGGTAGACCACTAGACATAACAGTTAAAATAACGTGTAAGTCGTCTAGTAGCCACTGGTCTAGGTCAAGAATTTCTGCAAAAATTTGACGATTCTTGTCCGATAAAGCGATTCGCGCAGTATTCCCGTCATTAGTGGTGCCAGAATTTGGCCGAACGACGTCCACCAGTAAGCCTAACTTCTCCCTCATTTGTTGCTGAACAGATTTTTTTCGAGCATCTACCAGGCCTTTTTCTTCGGATTTTTGAGGTATTCTCCATTTTTTAACCACTTTTTTATAAGATAGATGCAAGAGGAACTCGAGCACTCGGATCCATGCATGAAGTGGACTCACACCATGCTTAAGGGCATCAAAATTTATAGGTTGCTCTAGAGCTAGGTCAATATTGTTGAATTGCGTTGCCGTTAATCCACAATATGGGCAACGCATTTGGGAGGGAGTATGTAAAATGGTATTTAAGACTTTTCCATCAATGGCAGCTAAATTCAATATGCAGGAAGTTTTTATTTTGTGTCGCTTTGTGGTTTCACCTAATAAAGGTGAAAGATTAGTTATTGCGTCTTCCCCTTTTGATTTTTCCGACATTATTAATGCTGCCGTTTCTTTCCTGTACTGCACGCATACTGGTCTACAGTATCTGTAGGATTGTGGAGATGGATTCTTCCAAAGTATAACATTATCCGTTCTGAGTACTAACGGAATAAGTGTAGTTGCAATAAGACTATTCTCTTCACCGCCTTCAGCATCCGAAAAGGCTTGTTTATATAATGATTGTCCAGTACTCCCATCAAAGCCCCAGTTTCCTTCCAACACACATTCCAACTCTTTCACAGTTTTTTGGTCACAATATTGTGTTACAACTTCATCACTGACTCTCAATATTCTGTCAAATGTGTGTTGTAAAAGATCTTGGAAAGGAACTGAGGCTTCTCGTTCTGAAATTATAATATTCGTTGGATAGCAATCCTTTTTTGCTGCTAAAACTTTATAATATGGAGGAAATGCAGGGAATCCGCGATCTTGAAGATCCATGTGAAGAAAATTGTAGGTCTCAACTGTTAATTTTTTATCTATTACCACTGATAGCGCTTCTTCCGCGGTATACGGCCGAGGACAATTCGTTATTTTTTGTAAAATATTTGTTGGTGCTTCAGGTGCTTCTAAACATGTATATATGTATAACCTTTTCTAAATCTTTTGCTGGCTTCGATTGTATAGAACTGCCTTCAATTGATAGTGATGCAGTAAAAGATTTCACTTTTTTTATGAAAGGCTCATCCTGCAGTTCCGTTTGGAGCTTTCGACGACTTCTTAATTGTTGCCGCATACTTAAGTTCGCGAATGTACTACTTTTAGGTGACAATATTGAATCTTCAGCCACCAGCTGCCCGGTAATCATTATTTGGCTTAACCAGGCTTGGTGTTTTTTCTCGAAATGTTTAATTGTATAATTACATTTTTTATACATGTTTTTACTTTTGCTTAAAAATGTAGCAAGAACAGGTGCAAATTCTTCCTTCGTGTGGGAGATATGGTAGCTCTCCCCAAAATAGTCGAAAATTTTATTCACTAGGTCAGATATTGACAGGTCTTTGAATTTATTCGTAAATAAATTAAAAACGTTTAATCTGGTCAATACTTTTTCCACGTCCTGTGCGTTTGCTGCTACTTCTAGAGACTGAAGAGCACCGGCTTCAGTGCTATTCATAGCTTCGCTTGACATAGTGGCCAATTGCTGACCAGCATGTGCATTGGGATCCTCATGCCCCCTTGGCATTAAAGAGTCCTCTGGTCGGGGCCCAGAAAGACCTTCTCCAGCAGAGCAGGTCGGGTTCTGCTGAGGTAGAGTCGTCTCATGGCTCGTGACCGGCTCCATGATTCCTAACAAATTCCGCTTACTATTGATTAATATGTTTGGTGGCTGCTCCCTTGCGTTACCGGGTAGGCTACCGTACCACTAAACAGATGTACGCAACAGACAAAAGAAATAACATAAGCCCGAAGGCATAGCTGGAGGTCAGGTTAAAAATAATTATGGGAGTTTTAGCCAGTAAAAACTGTTACCGCCTTCACCGCGTGGAGGTACTCCCAGCTTATGTTATTGCAATTGCATTGCATACGTGTATTTCGCGTGTCATTTAGCAGTACGTAGGTACTACATTAATACTTAAATAACACAAAATGCCTGAATCTGCCTTTTAACGTACATCGGTGAATAATATTGTATTTAGATACCAAGCTGGTATCCTGGCGTCTTCACGTCAGATAATCCAAACCACCGATTTTACTACAAGGTAGATATATTTTTTGGCAAAGTTATATAAAATCCGGATATAAATAATTATCTGAGATTTTGACAACCCTGACGACGTAAAAGCCGGATAAAACTTAAAATCGTTGTGGTTTCTAAGTTCCATGGAATTGGGATGTGAAATTTATGTGGTGTGTAGAAGGAGTTATCTAAATCATTTCAGTATAAATAACTTTTCCCGAAATGGCGGAATTTTTGAGAAAATTAAGAAAAACTTAAAACCGAAAAACTCGTATATCTCTGGATCTAGCAAAGTTGCGAAGTTCATTTGTGCACTAAAATACTCGACATAAGATACACCATCAATGTACCTAGCATAAATATTTCTATCACGCTTAGTTTAAATGTAATTTTTTTTTTTCTGAATATCGACATAGAATTTGGTCGATTTTCAAAAAATTATAACTCTGTAACTAGACTTGGTAGCTAAATGGGGATAGGAAATCTTGCATTTAAATGATTATTCCTGTCAGGTTTTGCAATAAAACTGGGATGTCCGAAAATCGGGCTTCATAAAACACTGTGCGTTCAAATGACTTGAATTACGATGTACAAGCAACTATCGTATCTACTAGGGCTCCAGTAGCCAGTAGGTATACATTCTGTCCGAAAAGAAATGATGAAGATAAAGAAGTGATGATTTATTTATGGTCCCAAATTGAATTGTTTGGTGTTGTTACATTGGCACAACATGTTGTGTATTATTGATCTTTTCCCGGTAATTTCTTCACACACACACACACACACACCCACCCAACTACCCTAATAAGTTTAATTTCTTTTTTTTGATAGATTTTCAACTTTATTACAAATGAAATAAGGTTCACGTTCAGTTGGGAAAATTTGACAGATTGCGGTAGCTTGAAGTGCTGGTGGCTGACATTTGAGATTTGCGAGATGTGCGATATTGCTAACCCACAAATGATCGAATAGCACAGTTCAAAGGAGGCCCAACAGCGAAGAAATACCTAAGTTGTAGATATACTGAACTCCTTAATTACGCTGACCAAATATTCTTCAACATATACTGCCAAGAAAATCCAAACACTGTATCAAAATATAGACTGGAAACGAGAGAGATACTCAAAGTTAATTTGTGTCTTTCACCCAGTGCCAAAATAGAATCACCATAATTTATAATGGACAACACCGACCTAGATCAACCGGAAAAGGCGACGCCAGTTGATGTTCGTAATTCTATCTCATTGACCCATTGTGGTCGTGCCGTGGTTAGACTAGCAACTGACATATTATTTCGTTTATTGGAGCAGTACTCATGCTGCGTGTGGTTTCAATCAACAAGTAAGACAAGATGGCTGGACATTTTTTTATCTCGGTTCGCAAGCTTTTCCCCAGCTTGTAGCTAAATAATTAACAGCCACATCAATTGATTATATGTTAAGTTACGCGTGCCGAAGTTAGTCAGGATAGGTGGCCATTAATAACATATGAAGACTCCTCCGTGCCTAGGAAAGCACGTTAAGCTGTTGGTTCCGGCTGTTATTTGTAGATCTTTGATGGTCGTTATGGGTAGTAAGAACTCCGAAAGTCTGACAACCAGTTTAACCAAGGGGTATCCTGTTACCCAGCAACTTGGTTGTGTGGATGACAGACCGACAATCGCTCCAGGTATTCAGTCATTGTAGATATTAAGCTGCATCAGTTTAAGCTGGAAGCCGACCCTAATATAGTTGGGAACAGGTTAGGCAGATGATGGGGGCGATCAGACTATTCTCTAAACAACACATTGATGTTCTGTCCCACACCTGCGCTGGGAGACGCGAGAACGTATGATTTTTCCGCAACCTTCAGCTGGTGTTGGTCCGACTCAGTGGGCCTCGTCAGGTAAACGGAAGGAGTAAGGTGTAAGATGTTTAAACTTAGACCAACCAAAAGATTGTACGTATCGAAGCACGATGGCGTTTTACAGATTTGCTAAATCCTATGTGTCGAGTCAGTGCCAGATACGATTTATTCCAAAAAGAAAGTACACTATGATTAGTGTAATAAGGAAAAACCTTATCACTGGTTTCTGGTCTTTTAGGTCAACCAATTCCATTACCTAATATTTGCCTGTTTAGTTTCCTCATCAGAGCCTTGATTAGGCTAACAGAAACGTGGTGTTAATTTCTTGAATAACTATCCTCATATGGTATAGCTACGCGAGCTGTCTGTTCAGTTCAAGCAAACTCGTCTTGGGTGTGTTATTTATTCTCTTTTTGGGATTACCCTTTGTTGTACGACACAGACGCACATTAAGTTATCCCAAACTGTAATTTTTGTAATATAGTTGAAAATTTAACACAACAATTTGTTAGCTTGCAGTGTTGGTGTCTCATCTGTCTACACGGACTGATAAATAAATGGAATGTCATACTTTTCGTTATCTTTGGAGCTTTCTGGGTCATCATTATCATTGTCAAGGTTTTCCATGGCATATAATATGTCTTCTAATAATTTATTGCCTGCATTGTGTTTGACAAGATATTGATCTTCTAAATTCTCCCAAATTTGCTCTGTATGTTTGCTCTGTAGGTGTAACAATTAATGACAGATTGAGAAATGATGTGATAAAGCAACGTTGTGGTTTAAAAGAAGAAGTAGTTACAAAAATTGAAAAGAGTATGCTTAGATGGTTTATGTCACGTTGAAAGGATGAATGAAAGGCGACTAACGAAAGGTATTTACAAGGCAGATGTAAGTGAGAACGCCGCCGCGCCGGGTGGGGACGCCCTAGAAGGACTTACATAGACCGTATTGGTGAGGTTCTTCAGAAAGGTCGGGTGCGTAGTACTCGCAACCATACATACACGCGTCTGTATGACAACATTTATGAATGTAAACGAAGCAAAAGAAGTATGTAAGAATCGTAGCATATGGCGCTCTGTAGTTTCTGCCTACCGCCGTGGGAAAAAGGTGTGAGTTTATGTACGTATGTATGTACGTAAATTCTCTCTACTACACGTATTGACCTAAGCTTCCACGCGGTTCCCCGTGATCTGTCCTGTCGTTGAAAGTCCTGGCTCCGAATATCCATGTGTTGGACAGTTGCTACTGTTACATGAAGACAACGGTCTGACCTCCAACTTGAGGTTATTAACCATATGTATATACCTTTACGTGCCTATACTTATGACAAACATGCGAGGATCTTTTGTAATGAAGGTGCAAAAACTAAAGGTTAAATACCTCATTGTATGTCACAATGGTTGCATTATCGGAAAATAATGAATACATGCCTTTGAACACTTTCTTATTATGGATTGTGTGAAACTATAAGGCTAGAAAGGTGAAGATTATTAAGATAAACGCAAATAGGGGATGTACGGAAGGAGAAGATTTATAGGTATGAGGGACAGGGTGCAAAGTTCCGCATCCCCCATAGAAAAGGGAGGATCCTCCGACCAGACGTTCGGGTTGGCTGCTACTGCCCGACGGTAGTTGTCGGGAACTTGTATACGTTCAATCGCGCGGATAACTTTAACATCGCGATGTAGGATATCAGTTTATAGTTTGTACTTATGTGGTGAGATTGATGTCGCTACAAAGATCAATATCATTTTAGTTTTAGTATAGTAGTATACCTAGCTGTTCAGTAGATCATACATATTTTACGCTCTCATCGCTACCTACATTTTAGTGTTCCTCGCATAGTAATAGTTTTTCATATTGATGAGTACCACAGTCCCTGTCAGGGTTTAGTATTTACTCAAAATAAGGTTGTATACAAAAACTTGTTTGTTCAGTTCTTCATGTACCATTATTGTTGTGAATTTCATTTGTGTCAACTGCCGATAACAATGTTATTGTCTACTTTTATGTTAATCAGTAATAAATCAATTTATAATCATAGCAACTTTAAAGATGGATTTGTTATCCAGCTAATCCGATAGATAAAATAATATAATGAATATGATACAGATAGCTTACAATGATCGGAATGTCATTGAGTAGAATAACAATTAACCTATGTTTATGGGAACAGTTTCACAGTAGCCACTACTTTTTAATCTCGAACAACCTACGCAGTGTTTTTAACCGACTTCAAAAAAAGGAGGAGGTTCTATGTTCGTGTGTATGTATTTTTTTTTTTTTTTTTTTTTTTTTTTTTTTTTTTTTTTTTTTTATGTATGTTACCTGATTTCTCCGCCATTTGTGGACCGATTCTCGAAATTCTTTTTTTGTTTGAAAGAGTAGACTTCTGAGGTGGTCCCATTTTAATTTGGTGAAGATCTGGTGCTGATCTTCGGAGATATACAACGGAACTCTTCAAAAATAGACGGCAAATCTATCGTGATTTCTGGAATCGCTTGGATGTTTGTTGTTAATACAACATCATGACGTATCATCAAGCCAGTATGCTCAGAGGGGTAGGCACATGTGTTCAATATACCTAGATTTCGACAGTTAGGTATGTTAAGTTTCATTTATGTTGTATGTATTGTTAACAATTAACAATATAAAATTAATTCATGGCAAATATGTTTGTATGGGAACAACTAAAAATGGAAAAATAAAAAAACTTTTTTACAAAAAATAAAACCGACTTCAAAAATAACACTAAACGGTGTAAAATAACTCTAAATTCGGAAGTCGGTGGCCCATCAAGAATAAGACAAAAGTACCAAAGCCACAGACTTCCTAATTTAGAGTTATTTTACACCGTTTAGTGTTATTTTTGAAGTCGGTTTTATTTTTTGTAAAAAAGTTTTTTTCACTAAGGAAAAGATATCTAACCTATTATTTTAAGAAATTACGCATAACGGTGTCTGCAAACAGGCATCTTAATATTAATTTGGGAAAATAATATTTAGCCAAAGTTGTAAAACACGATTGCTGGATTATCATGGGCGACGCAACGTGACAATGCATTCGCATCCCCACCCTCACGTTGACACAAAATATGCCTGAACAATTGGAATAAGCCCAAATACATAATACAAAAGTAAATGGATCAAACTCATATTGCCATCTTATTGCGTTCTTGCAATCTTTATCTTTACCTTTCTATAGCTTTTCAGTAAACATTGACAAAGATAGTCCCATTTCTGCTACAAGCCATAAAAAGCCGGAATGCAAAAATTCTAGCTTGTACTTTCTTGCATCCTAAATTATTTTACTTCCGAATCGTGTCTCCGTAAGCTTTCAAACCAAAACCAAATTAAAATCTACCTCGTCAAAGGCGGATTGGTGCTAGAGTGTTGGTGCATGCTTCACTCGCCCTTGTTGTAGGTATCTATAGTGCAAAAAGTTCCGAACCTGCTTGGATCGGGACTTTTTGTACCTTGGCGTTGGGTGTTGAAACACCCACAAAAATAATTCTACTGTCGCCCATTTTGACTATAGCAATTAGACGATGCGCGTTCTTCTAAAATTTAATTAGGTACTCTTGTTATATTAGCCAAGGAAACCTGTAGATCGTACCTACATTCTTTCATTCCCGATCTGGTTTCTAGTTGGCAACAATCGGCAAAGCAATTACTTTCAAATAACCGCAGCAGAAATATTTTTTTCCGTTTGAATAACCGGTGTTAGTGTTCCCATTATTATCCTCGCAGATGTTTTCTAAACCCAGTATAAACATTCAACTCTTCACATAATTTGCCCCGCTTTCATGCAGTGTAAATCCTATGTTTAAATCAAGATGAATGAGATTAGATTTAGAATAGTTACTAATAATGTACTGAATTTAATAGACTTATTTGTTGAATTCTTATTCTGCTGTCTCACTCTCTTTCTCTCACTCTCTCATATTGCCATAGTGAATTATACGAGAATAGCTCATACCGCGTTAAAAACATTCGTCAGTCGAAGGTGGTTGTGGAGATAACCTCGATGACTGAGCACGCTGGACTATGCTATCTTAATTCTGTCTTCTAAATCTTTCAGCAAATCTTGATGCAACTTGGACTGAAAGCCGATTTTTAAGCAAAGCGTTTTCTAGAAATTGCCTTGTCCGTCGGAAAGGTTTTGAAGATATAGCGTTGATGTAGGTAACTGTGTCTATATCCTAAGCTGATTTCTATGTTTAATTTATTAGTTACCTAGTGAATTCTATGACACATGCACGTGATAAAAATCCTTGAACACCTCCATTAGTGTAACGTTGATACGGCTAACAACATCATTCGATTACTTATCATCAATCATAACATAATTCGGCAACTTTTCGCAAATCATACGATGTTCTGTTTTGGCTATGTCAAGAGAGATAAAGACTACTGTCAAAGTTCACATTGTACCAGTTTTTTTTCATCGTAACAAGCTCTAAATATAGCTTGCCCGCTGTCTGGTTTTTTCTAACTATGTTTTCACAATTTGTTGTATTTGAGTGATAAATCGTCGTTATGGAAGTTATTTTATCAACGCATTCCGCCTCGACTAGGCTGCAGTGAAAATGATCTTTTTCTCCTAGCAATACTTAGTTTTGTTTTACATTTAATTGAAAAATACCAAAATTATTCTGAGTTATTTGATTTAGGCATGTTTTAGATCGCTTTAGATCTTTTTCCAGTCATAGAAAAGATATTGAAGAATATTATTATATTAGAAAAGTCAACACTCGGTTGGTTGACGGCTGACTGAGATATAATTGGGTGGGATTATTTAAGGAGAATGATGGTTGGTTTTATGGCATTTTGTCCTCCACCATGAAAACCACTGAGGGTCAAGCCAACAATTGGGCTCCCATTTCTTTTACGCGTTAGCTCGATCGCTGTTACTACTGTAATAGAACGGTTGCGCGTCCGTGACGTGCGCGTGCGGCGGCGTCTTGCTTGGCCTCAGTATTGCGAAGTCCGTGCGCGTGACCACACGTATCGCGTCCGCGTACCCTTAATGTTCGATCTCGATTGTGTTATATAAAAATTCGCATTCTTTCGCCTTTTGTTACAAGTCGCATCAGTGCTTCAAAATTATAAAATTGTTACTCAAATCTTCTTACATTCCAAAGCGTAACGTTATATTTTTTGAGGAAAAATATTCGGTAAAGTATCCAAAAGTAATTTTTGCATAGAAAACAACCTGTGCAGTTTTTCACAACACTAGTATTCGCGAGCATTCATGCTTGCATGTCGATTTCACTTTCTGTGCCAACGTCGGAGCTGTTATTTGGAATTGTTAAATGACACCCCTTCAGTCAGCTAGTTAGTATCGTAAACGATATTGTTACCAGGCTACCTGTCCAATGCTTGCTGGAAATGGTTATTTGAGAACTGAATGATAATAGTAACCAGACCGCATGATGCTCATACATTAGTTTCGACCTGATTGCTTCGTTTTACCTCATTCATAAAGATGCTTAGAATTCGAGCGGTTATATCGTCCATACGCTTTGTTTACTGAAGTGTGAAATGGTTACAGTTTCTTCTATCATCAACATACTTACGTTCCTTTCTCTTATGGGGTGAAGCTGGACCATAGTGTTAATAATGAAGTGTATAACGTAGCCGGCTAATTTTGTGCTCTCTTTTTACCTAATAACCGTAAGTAGCTGTAACCAACTAGTACATAACCTATGATAATACATTCATCAATATCTTGTATAGAAAAGTATTGCACTCTGATTCTGTTCCATTTCCGTGAAACCCTCGTGGCTCTCTTTTCTTTCCAATTACTGTGACCGCTTCCGTAGAATTTTCGCTTTCTTGATCAACAATTTTATGCATTCATTACATGACCGCAGCGGTAGTGATGTGTTTGAAATTTTAACTATACTACATACTAATACAGTGTGGCTTGATGATCAAATATTGAATAATGATAAATTGAAGAAAGAAATAAAGACAACGAGGGTACTCTAAAAGAAAACATAAAACTATTTAGTGATGCGAGTGTGTCAAATGTTTATAATTCTGAACAGGTTGCGAGTGTCTCTAAAGGATAATGGCTTACTAATGTGCGAGCAGACAAATAAATATAAACCGGATTGTTGAATCAAGATAGAATACCTTAAGACACGTATAGTCAACGAAACAGAAGCGATGACTGCAAAGGTTACATTGCAGTACCATCTTTCATTATTGCATAATTTTGGGTCCTACTGATCTTAAAATACAAGATACTTGACAACCACATAGCGTATTTATCAGTGTTTTCAAGATTACGTACCTCATTTGCCCTCGCGGTGGTCATCATCATTCAAGTCATGTATTTTTAAGCAAGAATCTTTGTCTCCGACGATTAAATTTAAACATTGGAACTTGGAACCACAAATAACTTGCCATATGCGTCTTTCTTTAGATTTTAAGACAACTTATCTTTTACACATTTTTTTTATTCTTTTCTTTCAATGTGATGCAACAGTTGATAACAAAATTTAATGTAAACTTGTCTTAACCTTGTTAGATATAGTCGAGTATTTTAGGCTATCATAACTCATAGTAAAGGTGTCGTTGCGATTCGTTGATTCTTTTTGGCAAGTGAAATGCTTTGCAAATACAAATTCTCAGTCATTTTCCTCCTCATACAATGCAAAAGCATTTTATTTTTAGTCCATTTACTAAATAACAGAATGGTTCGTTGATGCCGTTGATGGATATCTATAGAGGAAATTTAATTTAACCCATAAAACATGATTGCATCAAATCAGACTGCGATCTGAACAAATTTTAATTTGCGTACAATGACTGATTCATTCTATTGTGATAACACTAAGTGAGCAGCTAATATTTGTAATGCTTTCGTTTACTATTTTAATTTACACCTACGATAGTTGGTAAACAGTCATATTTCATTGCGTACATACTATGTGCCTCTCAAGATCAAATTGCGGGACTGGCAAAACTATGCATAATTTTATGTACTTGATGATATATTATTTATTTCTGCCAACAGATACATTCTAGATATTTTTTCACGTTAATATTTTAACAACTAATTGGTATCTGCAAAATTGACTCATCCTCGACAAGAAATTTCTATAGAAACTCACGGTCTTGTTAAAAGTCCAAACATTAATCTGTTCTGTGAGTCTTACGAATGGTCCAGGTCCTTAAAAGATTTCTGCCATAGGTGTTTTTGTTATTGTAGTTGTTGTGACTGAAGTACGTCAACACTTCAATGACGAAAAGACAACATACAATTTCATATATGAAAGAGAGTGTCTCATGCTCTCTACATGCAACATTAGCGTGTTAGGTTAAGTTAGATAAACGTTGATCACAGACAATAGCTTATCGTTAAAGAGTTCATAGACTACTTGAAATATATCCGAATAATGGTTAGAAGCTGATCACTAAATGGAAAACAGAAACACAAATATTTTTTTACGAGGACCCCTATGGATCAATCGAACGATCAAAATTGGTTGATAATACCCCCCCAATGATCATTCTAAATTACATCAATATTACTCGTACTAACATTACGATGTCTGTTAGTCACTCTAATGTTGGTACTGGTAGGTACCTATTTGTGAATGACAAGGAAATTCGTCACGTGTTACATATTAAAATTAGTCTTCCGATTTAGGCAAACACAAACTGTTTAAATCAGCAGTACCTTAAATTGTTGTGCAAGTGTACTTAATAGTCAAATCCAAACATACTCACTGCTTACATTACTTAAAACCCAACTTTGGTTAGCAAACGAATTCAATAAATAGTTGAACTAAATTCTAATACAAAATCTAGGTGAACGGTGAACCTGATACATTAAAAATAAATCGTCAATATGTTAAATAGTTCTTTCGCAATTTGCATTGAAATTGAAGCAAGTACTCGTTGACAGGTTGTTGCTCATCATAAAAGTTATTTGTTTTATTATTAAGTATTTGACACTTGATTAAACATTATCACGCATCACACGATGACCATTCGATGAACGTTATCTTCCACGACCGAATCCACATGTTTTCTTATGAAACATTATTTGTGACACCTGAACTTGTTACCCGTGCGTGCAGTTGCGACCTTCCATCTTCTATATCTCAGACCGGTTTGTTATGTCAAGCTCAGGACACACCTCCGCGTATCTTTGAATTGATGTCTGAAAGTTAATAATTCTTTAGCATTATTAGTGCAAGTGCTTCACTAATTGCTTACATTTTTTCTTTATCATTTTTATCATTGTTATTCTGGAATCATCTATTTGATAACATCCAATCTATCATTAATACATTTATCAAGCTCTAGTGTGGTATATTGTTTTATTTTGTTCGGTCCCCACATCATTTGCCCCTCTTCATTGTCCTATAAGTACTTGCTCCCTACTGGTTGCCTGCACGAAATTTGCCATCCATATCAATCGTGATCTCCTTCACGCGCTTACTTTGCCCGTTCACAGTTCATTAGTTTATCACCAAGCAATTAGGTCGTTATTAATTACTGTTTTCATATCAGTATCGCGTCGATATCTATCACGTCAGTGCAAACGCTACTGACACAGGTCAGTGGAGTGCACATTGTGACATCTGCACAGCGACACTGTCAATACAATTCCAACTTTCAAGGAGGTAACACGTCTTACCACCGTTCGCAAAGAAATTGAAATCGATTTTAATATCTTTTTAGAACTCGATAAAAAATTAGTTGCGTAAATCTCCGAGGTTTTTAGTGAAATCTATAAATTGAGAATTATAATTAGTGAAGATTTCGTCCAAGATTGTGGAAGTAAGTGCGTTGTGGAACTGGACGGCTGGTGATGTAGTTTCGGTGCACAACAGCAGCGAGATGGATACGATGATAAGCGTGTGGACGATGGTGGAGCATGTGCGGGTGGCCAGCGGAGCCGCCGAGCTTGCCATCTTCACGGCTATTCTCTACTGGTTCTTCACGTCCAGGTGTGTACTCTTCTCCTATAGCTTCTGGTTTTTGGAAACTACTTCCTGTATAGTCTGAATTTCTGGAATCCCTACCAATATAATCCTTTTTTAAACTGTAACTGACTTCCTTCTGAAACTATTACTACTACTTATTTTGCGTTTGTAACATAAAATAAATATAAGTAATTGACAAAAAAAAACTAATTGGAATTTTACAAGGAATGCATAATTTAACAAACGGTGTAATTTTAGAAGCTGTAATATTAATACCTTTAGTAACAAAAGTCAAAAGGACAAATACAATTAATGTATTAATAACTACCTATGTAACAGTAGAAGCTTAGGCGGAATCGTTTCTAATATTGGGACGACTTAAAAGGATATCGAATACTAAAGTGGAATCGGGCTCCCACACGTTAATGCAGTTACCTCCATCACATTGTCGTTTTAAACAAATTATTTAGGTAGCCTAGAGATATTATATGGATGACTTATACGTATAGAAAACTGAAATAAAAACTGTCAAATTTTATACATAATTTAAATAAAAGCAAAGACTTATAAGGGTCCTTTCAAAAATATTACAAATTGTTATAAACTTACTATTCAAGTTGTAAGTACCGGTGTTCTTATAAACATAATGGAATTTGGTCAGTTGGTCTCTACACCTGTGTAAATTAAAGTAAATTGCAGTTATAAAGAGCCGACGAAACCCGTATGTATTTCATTAACTTAATTACAATTTTGTAACTATGTAATCTTTTCATCCTACTTCTCTACTTAATTGTGGATATTCCGTGTACAGTACCCAGCTTAACTACTTCTATAGGCACAATATAATACATACATGACTCTCTAACGCCCGATATTAATATTCTATCTCAATCCAAATCCCGATCCTTTGTTTTTGACGGCTGATTCTGATTGGACATCTTTAAGACTCGGATAGGCGAATTCGGTCGTTGATTGGTTACAGACAAAGATCGGGATCAAGATAGCAACCGAGATAGATTATTAATATCCAGCGTAAGAGGTGAAAGGGCCATCGGCGGACAACTTGATGACACGAGCTCAGTACACGGTACAAGTTGATTCTGGGCCGGTTGAAATTTTTTCTTGCCTTTTTCTGATTTCTACTTTTTTTAAACGGTCTAAATCATCATTTTTATCTAACCCTTTGTGATTTTTAAATAAATTGTTCTGCTAGCTGACCCGGTCATGCCTTTCTGTTGTAGCTGGTAGTATTCAGTTACTCCAACTTATCACTACCAGCTGTTGAAAAGTTGTGAAACTTATTTCATGAAAACATTTATTAACAGTAAATTCAAACAGTTCCTGAGTCTATACAGGAAAAACATCGTGACGCAAGAATCTCATAGAAATAAGAAAAAAAAGGAAGATGTAAAAATAAATTAGAAGATAGACGATTAGAGTTTGACGTGATTTTTTAGATTTTAATGTAAAAATGCGACAAGAAAATTTAACCGTTTCAGAATCACAGTCTGAACTTCTAGGTTGTGCCTCGATATCCCTTCCCCTCAGTATATACTTAGGTCTAGACTTCTAATAATTGAGATTTTATCGAAAGTTTCTCTACTCTCTCTCTTGTAGCCTACCCACGATCGTTCAAAGCGATTGGCTGTTTAACTGCCATACAATTTATTTAATTAAAAACTAGATAATTGCCTATACATATAAACTGATACAGTCTAACTGAGGCAGCAATAATTGGTTTATCTAAAGGTCAATCTTGGTCAAATAGTTATAATTCCGCGTAAAATCGTACATATTATGATAAACCTTGCGTGTGTGTTTCTTTCGAAGTAGATTCCTATTTTTTACTGTTTGTTCCTGTTTTCATTTCTTTTACGGATACTAGCTTTTCTTCTTTGTTCCTTTCGAACGAATGTGACAATAGAGTGATGAATATATTATTATTCTTTAAACGAATGTTGCTAAAAACTTGATGTAAATGCTGATGAATGTAGGGAGATGAAGTCCAAAGAAAAATCAATTTCAAAAATAAATAGGTAGCTAATTGCTCTAAGTGAATTTATTTTACGGTAAATACTCGTAATAAGCTAAAAGCACAAACGACACAAAAAAATTGTTGATTTCTAAAATATATATTAACTAAGACGTCGATATATAAGCAAATGTGACTCATGGCAGAAGACTAGAGAATGGAAGAACAAAACGTGTTGTGTCGACTACAAGTAACTAAGTACAAGGGCAAGGCAAGTTCCAAGGGTACAAGTAAAATGATGGTTTAGGTATATTTCATATTGTTTTTTCTAGAGATCGACTTCATTTGCTGTCCACAAGTCCAAATTATATCGCATCATGCGTTGAATCAGAGGGCTTGTGGCTTAAAAATAATAGCTTCACGAGTCGATCGACCGTTAAGCTACGTTTTATGAGGTTAATCCGTGGTAGAGTGACCGTTAATTACATAACAAGATCAGACTGAAAGATGGCCCAACATAGTTGGGAAAAGGCTAGTCAGATGATAATAAAAATAATGGTTTATCAGTGACTTTATGTTCGTTAACTCCCAGAAGATTAATTATACCATTTAAGATATCTCTGTGCAAGAAAAAACGCTAAATCTTGATAACTAAAACAATATGCTAACTCACATTCTTAAATGATAAAAACCAGAAAACAAGAAATTTAGAATTAAAATCTTGGTTGGTGTTAATGACCTCTTTTTTTGCCTCAAAACTTTATTTATAAACATACTCGTAATGTGCATTGTGATATACAAACATCCAACAAGCGCGATTAATCATTCTTATATGCCACTTATCGGAAATCTTGATTGATTTGACCAGATATTTGAATTTTTCACTCATCAAAATGACCGCAAAAGTTAACATTGATGCCTATAGCCCGTTCCTGATTATAAAACAATCAGTCGATTCAGTTAAAGTCTCCTCGTGGAAACTTGAGTAAAGTAAACTGTCAATACAGTACTAGATGGAATGACAGCTCAATTAGCCTTCACTTCACCTACATTTTCACGTGGTGAAGTTCACGGAATAGCAATGTAGGCCGCCTAACGAAGTGATCCTGTTAGCGTTTCATTTTTTCTCTTAAGGACCTAACCCCAAATATAAAGAATGCATGTTTAATAAAAACACTGCGTGGAGTAAAATCATACGAGAATGACGTAGAGAAAGCGATAATCATCGGTTTACTAGATAATTTGCTAAGTTGGCGATATCATTTTATTATTTTGCATTGTGTATAAAAATTAAAAACTAAAATAACACTAATCAGTGTGCTGGAATTATGAAAACGATTATCATGCTTACAAAAATATTAGAATAGTGATGTGTTTATAAAAATCGGATGTTTTAGATAATATTGCTATTATCAAAGACTTTCTGTAGTCAGTCTTATGAAATATCCGACATATTTGACCAATACAACCAATTTATACTGATCATCGAATTTGGCAAGTGCAAGAACAATATTGGAAATCCCAATGTGAATGGCTTATTCATCATCAATTTAAAACTACAACTGACATGAGGAATACTTGTCCTGATATGTTCATTTGTCTCGATCTTTAGCTGTTCCTTAGCTTTAGCTCATCCACAATGTTTCTATCCATTGTCTGACTAAACTTTACGACTGTTTTTGCTCCATTCCAAAGACTATTAGTCATAATATTCACATCATCATCATCATCTTATTTTTGATTTATGATGATCATCAAATTCGGCAGGTGCAAGGCATTTCTAAATCCCAATGTGAATGGCTTATTCATCTTCAATTTAATCTTACAATTGACTGGGGAATACATGTCCTGATATGTTTATTTGTCACGATACTCAGCTGTCTAATCCACATTAGACTGTTTTTGCTCCATTCCAAAGACTATGAATTATCTGTCATTTTTGCCTCATAATCCACAGCCGGACTTCACCCACTGCTGGGTATAGGCCTCTCTTTTTGGTACAAATCTCCACGTCCCTGTGCCAGTCTTTTCTACGATACTTACTCCCGCAATGGCAACAATGTCGCCCGTTTTCGTTCGTCAACATTTTTGCCTAACACACTTAATTAATGATGATCATCGAATTCGGCAGGTGCAGGGACATGTGGAATTCCCAATACTATTAGCTTATTCATCTTCAATTTAAACCCACTTGACTTTAATACTTTATTTGAGACTAGAACTTCGCTTGCGACTTGACGTGCATTCCGTACTTTAACATACCCTCCACCCCCTCTTCGTTTTGAAATTTAAATATAGCTTAGGACGCTCACAAATAATGTGGCTTTCTTTTGGTAAAAGTTATCAAAATCGGTTCAGGAGATCCAGAGATTACCCCCTAAAACATCACACATTCACAAACTTTACATCTATAAAATTAGTATAGATTTTCATTGTTTCCAATTTTCGGTTTTTTCTTTCAAAAAATTCATTGTGCAATCATTGTTTCTTTTGACTGTCTTATTGTTGTTAATATTTATTTATATCAATCAATCAAATCAAAAATGTTTATTTCATTATATTACACGTTGTACATTATACAGTTGATGGCGTCTCCTTTTAAGCACATAGATGCCTGTGCCAGGAGGCGCCGCTCTTTTAAATCTTACAATTAGTGTAACATGTTACTGAAAATAATTATTTAATTCTATTAGTCTGCTAGTGACTGTATATGTGTGCATGCGTGGGTGACACACATACACGTGTGTGTGTGTGTGTATGTAAGTGTATGTGAGGTTGTTTTATACGGAGATGGTATTACCTTAAGTTTAATAGAAGATTTTCTACTTCATCGTAGCATAACTTATTTATCCACGTAATCAACAACGATTTGGATTCTTTAAACGGTTTAGTGTGTATATCTATGTGTTTATTTATTTTATTATACAAGAAAGACGAGCGTTTATTGTACTGAATACTTGCAAATTTTGTTTTTACAAAAGAAGTAGGAGCAATGTTGTCTTTCCTTCTTTTAGTTAATATATTAGGCTCTAGGGGAAGGGTTTTATATCTTTTTTATACTATGTGTATAATATATAGTTTTCGTACTGATAATAAGTTACTTGTTTGGTATAGCTCATGGGTTATATTGTAGTCTGTTTTCCCTTCATGCGGCAAGCCTGAACACTAATGTATTCGTTAAGCATCAATAAATGTCCTGATATCATATGCCATTACAGTTCAAGAGTTGGCGGAATGTCCCTAATTACTGATCGTAGTTACTAAAAAGAAAAGAGTGAAATAGACATCGATGCATATCCGGATGTGCGCCAGGAGTTCAACCCAAACCCTCAAGCTCAACTTAGCTGAACCCAAATACTCCATCAGCCATGATATAAAATATTCCAATTTTTTCAACACCTACATACGATCGGATGATAATAAGATAAACTTATTGAGTATATATAAATTGAAAAAGTGCGTTTATTTATTTGTTTGAAATAAATACTTAACTTTATACACTAGAAATAGAAATAAAATCTAAAAACTAACTAAAAATATGGCGTCAATAAACTCATCCGCATCGCTGTCCACTGGAAGTTTACCCAAGAGACTGGCAGCATTGCCACGTTGTATGGCAATGCTTATCCTTTGATCAAGGTAAAAACCACCCCTTGGGTGACGCGAAGTGAAAGATCGTTTATTGTAAAAGTCACATCGGTACTTGCCCGGTTTTAAACCACAGCCTCGTGCATGAGAGGCAGGCGCCTTAACCTCAGTTCTCGGCCATCAGAGGTAGAGGATAGGACAGTTTTGGCAAAATGTCATAAATATAGATTCGTCGAAAAATCGAGGAAAAATTTTAAGGTCTCATTCGGTATATTCAGAACTCGTGGTAAAATATGTGCGCCTATGCCCCTTTAACTTTGTATTTTGTATCTATTGTCTCTAGCTATGTTTATATATTATGATGGCAACTTGAGGAAGGTTATGGTAAGTTAGTTTTTCATTTATTCACTGAAAGTAACAACAAAGGTTATGTAAATATTGTACGACTAACTTATGCGTAGTGTCTATACTTTTTAATGGTAACTTTTTTCAAATGATTGTGTTTATGCAATCATCATCTATTTTATCTTTTTCTAAATATGTTGGGGTCAGCTTCCAGTTTAACCAAATGCAGCAAATTATCAGTGTTTTACAAGGAGCGACTACTACCTATCTGACCTTCACAATCTAGTTTCTGGGTAGTAATATGATAATCGTTGGTAAGACTGGTTGCTATTCTTCTGACTGTTACAACTGTCAAAGATATACAAATGACAGCCTATATTGTTTGTATGATAATGTGACGTGTATGTCTTTTAAAAAAAATGTAAGAACACGAATTATACATGAAGCTGTGTATTTGAAGACGTTAGGTACTGATCCAAACTAAATCTTCATGAACACCTATTATCGACTATAAACCTGTAGTCTTAAGGTTAATTTTGCAACTAGATATTTGCGTATTGCCGCTGCCCCGCAGACAAATAAAACAACCAATGTGCTATTATTGAAATTGCGCTTTGTATTTTCATAGTCTTTATAGTTTTTTTTTATGACGTTTGCTGTTTATATTTTACGATCTCAAAATGGAGGTATAAAGTAAATGTAGTACACGTGTCTGGTTATTTTCCCAATAAATTAGTGGGGATGTAACAGTCCATTGGGATGTCTGTAAAACCCGATGTAGATGACGCTTGTATCTTTATTAAGATTCATGTTGTTTTAAAACAAAAACAGAACAGGTTCAAATAGGGTTTCCGGATTAACAATCTTCTTTAGAATGTCTTTATTCCTTTAATGTTTCCTAAGATGTCTCGATAACAAGATATGCAACATTTATATTGCCACTACAACAACACAAAATTTTGATCGACATGTTGCGAAGCAGTCTGCCCTGTGGGCAGCTAATACTATGAAATGGTACTTGTAATGACTTTCTTTCATAAATTTCTGAGGAACATTCCTAAAATACTCATCTATCGTCTCCTCTATATCATTAAGTCCTTCTATCCTTTAGATTGAGAAGAAAACTTTTTGTATAAACAATGGTTCTGGATAACAAAAGAATGACGAAGCCAAAACTTTTATGGAAATGCAAGTTGTTGTTGTTGTTGCCTAGGTACGCGAATACAAACCCTATCTCTTATAACTTTAGTACAAAAGTTCATTAAATTATTGATATTATCATCAAAAATCACGTGTTGCATACCAATCACAGATTTAAATGTTTACTGATAAATATTCGGAAGCGATTATGTTATTAATCAGTATATGTTAGTGAAATCTCTTTTTTTATATTTGGAAAATGATAAGTTAACAGGCGCTTACGTCATAGAAGATAAGGGAATTCAAGTTTAAAGTGTACTGGTTTACCCAGGCCTACTGGTAAAGGGCTTATTACACCATTCAATTTGTAGAATCCTAACTAGGAACAGTTAGGAAGTAACCAAGCGGTCGGTACCCTAAATAGGATCACATCTGCGATTACATCTACAGATTTCATAGTTAGGTTTCTTACAAATTGAATAAGCCGTTAAGCAATCCTCGTCCTTCTTAAGCTTCAAATCAAAAACATAACATAGATTTTGGACAGTTGCTTACTAACTCTTGAGGATGCACGACAATTACGCATACGACTTGATGCAGACCAAATAAGCACTTAATAGTACAACGTTTGCTTCAGTATATCGGTGGCGAGGGGTCAATTTTGCTCAAGAGGGAAGCCGACAAAAAAAAAACGTAGTATTCGTATAGTATAGTATTTGTTATATCTATACATACAATATGAGTGTAAAAAAATTGTGTCTGTACATTGAATATATTTAAAAAATAATAATTGAGGGGGGTTTAGAAACAGTAACAGAGCACGAATCCAAAAAAAAAAGTCTGTCTGTTTGTCTGTTTGTCTGTTTGTTTGCACACGCTAATCTTCGGAACTACTGGACGGATTTGAATGATTTTTTTTTTGTTGTATAGATATTAAGTCTGGTCAACACATAGGCTATAATTTATCTTGAAAACTGGAACACCTGATGCAGAACCGCAACAGACCAGCTAAACTATAGGCGATACAAAAATGGTCCCATAGCAAAAATTGTTCCACGTGAAAAGCATTTTCCGCTGAGAGAATAAATTTGAAGATCCGGAACACCTGATGCAGAACCGCAACAGACCAGCTAAACTATAGGAGATACAAAAATGGTCCCATAGCAAAAATTGTTCCACGTGATGAGCATTTTCTGCTGAGAGAATAAATTTGAAGATCCGGAACACCTGATGCAGAACCGCAACAGACCATCTAAACTATAGGAGATATAAAAATGGTACCATAGCAAAAATTGTTCCACGTTATGAGCATTTTCTGCTGAGAGAATAAATTTGAAGATCCGGAACACCTGATGTGGAACTTCAAGAGCCCAGCTACACTATAACTCAAATAGGAATGACGTCTTAGCAAAAGTTGTTCGGTCTGATAGGCATTTCCTGTTGACTTATAAAAATCGAAGATCAGAAACATTTGATATAGAAATTAAAACTATCACTAATTTCATTGCATAATTATAAAATAACATAAGTAGGAGGTACTACGCGGTGAAGGCGGGAACAGTTCAGGACTGATTTTCGATGACGATGGTATATCGTTGAAAATTAGACTCTACTGGCTAAAACTCTCATTTTTTTTATCGTATGCCTTCGGGCTTATGTTATTTGAGTGTTTAATTTCCTTTTCCATTTATCTTCGTTACACGGTAGCTTACCCGGTAACGCAGGGGAGCAGCCACTTAGATTTTAATTGATCAGGTATCATCACAATAAAACTATAACCATGCCTAGAAAGAGGTAAAATTTTTCCCAATGTTCCAAAGGTGCTAAATGATTAAAGACCATAAGATCCCAACAATCTACCGAAGAGCGTTAGGAGAGACTTGATGCTGTTCGAGAACATGAGGCTGCAACTCGCTCCGTGGAAACTTCTTGGGATCGCGAAGCACGCCTGCATTCTCAGCGTATTTACGCATCTACATCCAGGTCTCTAGAGACCAGTGAAGAATATGTGCGCGACTGACCGCTGATCGTGAACATCATGCACTGTCTTGCGAGTTGGAGACGTTTACGGAAAAAGCATGACGCTTGAGTTTTCAGCGTATATACGCATCGACTCTAGAGATAAGTGGGGGAAGGAGATGCGCGACTGACCGCTGATCGTGAACGTCACGCAACATATTATAGGCTATAATTTATTTTGGAAAATGGAACACCTAAAGTAAAAGAGATATAAAAATGGTGCCATTGCAAAAACTATTCCACGTGAAGAGTGTTTTCTGCTGTGAGACTAAATTTGAAGATCTGGAGCACCTGTAGGGGAACTCCAAAGCCCAGAGACAATATAACATATACATAATAGAAATGGCGTCTTAGCAAAAGTTGTTAAGTCTGATGGCATTTCCTGTTGACCAACAAAAATAAAAAATCTGGAACATCTTGAATCGTCTCGCGCATCCCATTGATTTCCCGTCCCCGGGCTTATAGAATTCGACATCAGATGTTTCAGATCTTCGATTTTGACGACCCTGTTGTCGCTGGCATAAGCAACAGGATCCTCGTACGAAGTCGCGGGCAGAAGCTAGTTGTATATATTTTGCAATACGCTGCAGAGCGTAAGCAGATGCTGCTGCCATTATTCAAAAGCCGTATAGTTGATCTTCCGAACCTCCAAACGGAAGCGGATAGGAATCGAGTTGTGTGGACAATTTTTCACTGCAGTACCTATATTACAAATTAGATTTACGTTTAAGCGCCATCAGCCTATAATGTTGCCAGTTTTCTACTGCTGGGGCACAGGCATCTTCTGTAATAGAAGGAGAAGAGTAGGAGTACGTTTGCCACTTGGCAAAAGCCTCCTCTAACTATCTCCATACTGTTCTATGCCCAGGTGATATAGTCCACAGACTGTCTGACACTGCTTTAATCTCGGTCTGCTGACTGAATGGTCTCCCTCCTTTTCTTGTTTTGCCCATAGGATACCAATGGATTATTGTTTTACGCCACTTATCATATATTTTAATGGTGTGCCCTATCACTTCTACTTAAAGTTTCCTTGTTGTGATTGTAAAGTCATTTAATTTTTAGTAAAAAAAACAAAGGAATGAGCACTTAAATACATGCAAATAGTGCTCTATCCTCGCGACTTTTCATAGCAAAGAATGTTGTCGTCAAATATCTTAATTATGGAGGTAAAAAATTTAATATGTTTTTGAGAGAAGAAGTGTCGTACGTAGTGTTGTTTACGTGACGTATCTTGTGGAGTAAAACCAGTCAACGTACAAATAAATGTTTTTTACCGTTGCCCATAAGGATATTTTTTCTAAAGCATTATCTTTTTTGCCCACAGCCGCGTTGCCGACATGCTGGAGGTGGTTGGCGAACGCGTTGGAGGATGGTGCGGCCGCGACACAAGCAGCTCACTGCGACAAGCGGTGCGCGCGCGCAAACGGCAATCCGAACACTATGCCAAGTTTGAAAGTGAAATCATCGTGAGTATTTTTTGTACTTGTTTTGATCGCCTTTGACTACCTACTATGTCACCTGGTGGCAAGTTATCGGTCGACGTTTCTCTAAAAGTAACCTGTTTCGTCATTATAGATATTCAAGACTAGACTTCCAGGTTATAGTTTTGATTATAGTTTTTGTTTTGTGACCTTTAACTTCATCATCGTCATAACCTACGGGGCCTTCTTCTTCTTCTTTTAGTATTAGTGCTTCACTGTATGATTTCAAACTGATCCCAGTCATTATCAGTCGAAAGAGATCTAAATTCTATATCTAAGTTAGTTAAATTCAAAATTATACGTAAAATCCGAAACAAAGTTAACATTAAAGATATTTCACTAACTGCTTCCGTTGGAGCAAACATTCGAGCCGTTAGTTATTAGTTAAAATATTAGTATTCATTCCACAATTTCCGCTTTCCATTGTTATAATGATGATATACCTAGGTACCTACTAAAAACTCGTTGCTAATCAAAACTGGTTTTTAACATACAGAAATTGAATCGAAAATGAAAATCGTCGTCTCATGTTACAACACAACTCAATTAAGTATACTTAGATACTTTCCAAATGCTTAGTACCTACTTACCTAAGTCTATTTATAGTACTAGCCTATTATTGTCTCAGGGCAGGGCAAATGCCTCGTCACACAAGGAGAAAGCACGAGCATTGAGCAAACCTGCTATAAGCAAGTGTGGTGAACGCTTGCTTAAAGCAGGTTGGTAATTTCAACCTTATTTATTTGTTTGTTTATTGGCTTACCTGCAGTTGTTACACTAATAAATTGGTTCCTCACGATGTATGTGAGGATTCTATTGTTGCTAAATTTACGAGGTATTCCTCGAAGCGCTACTATTTTGAGGCGCTCCTATTTTATTCCTCGGAGCGCACCTTTTAGGAGCGTTCCCTTTAGAAATTATTTTTTTTTTTTTTCTAGGCAAAAAAAAAACAACTATTTTTATTGGGAGCGCTCCGAGGAATAAAATAGGAGCGCCTCATTAGGAGCGCCTCAAAATAGTAGCGCTTCGAGGAATACCTCAAATTTACGGGCGGTTTAGAAGTTCATAAGCTCTACGAAGATGATAACAAAACAATCTTCATAAGTTCTAATGAAGATGGTATTCTTATCATCGTCGTAAAGCTTATCGGCTTCTATAACATGCGTAGGTTTAACACAAACGCTCGGCGCGTTCGCATTAGTTAAAACTATTTTTAAATTAGTGTTACTTTGTTTCCGCACAAAATTTATATCTGTAGGTAAAACTAATTGTGTGTAATCCAAAATGCTAACGCCAAACCGTATTTTCGTATCAAAATTCCTAAACTACGCGCGTTACTGCGGTGGCCTCTGGTTTCCTTGCATCATTGCCATTATTTTTAAAATTATAAACAGCTAGCATAAATTCCCAGCTCGTAAACCCTGCTTACCTTACCTATCTCCACTTTTGCAACAACTATTTTGACAATTCCCTGTAATGTGTCTTTTTCATCATTATCATCATCATCATCATCATCATCATTTGCAGTTCATTCTACCCGATGCACTTTCTTAATCTTCTCACTACTTATATCTTGATCAACAATATCATGTAATGTCTTTTTGCATCTTTAGTACCAGTTTCTACCAGAGGCAGTTTGGCAATGTTCATCTGTAACCTCAAATGACTTTGTCATTGAGTTCTCGTATCTGTTACGTTAACCGCTAGTTATGAATGAAGTAACATCGTTATATTCGTCATTTTAGTTATACTGACGCCTAACGTCACTAAACGTTATATTATCGTCAACAATTTGTACACTATTACGAAGTAATTCTGCAATACTCTTACATGTATATCACACTTATATTTTTAACCTACATTTTTACTCGTGCTTTTATACTGCTTATTTTTAGCATCTTAATCTGAGCCGCATTTGTCACAATCTTTCAGATTTCTGTGAAATATTTTTTTTCTTCAAACATTTTCACGGTTAAGAAATTATGAGGATGTTAATATTCGTATCTGTTCTTAGTCACACGGTTTATTAGGTTTTTGAGTGTCAAATGTATATTGGTAAAGACAAACAGGCGTGACGCATAAGTGTATTTTGCGACCATCTTCTTAGAGTGTCGGTCGGTGAAAAACCGTAGACATGCCACAATTTATCATTGTGCTATTTCCCCTGACGAAGGCCGCTTAAAGCCATTGAATTGGCCATCGTGGTCATTCAGTGGTGAATTTCGTGATGATGTTTGTTTAAGTTTGGGCAGATGAGAAAATATGCTATATAAGTATTTTACGTATACGAATAAGAGAGAGCCACATTTAAAAGAAGACCAATGTTTCCTGTCACCTCTTTAATTGCAATAAATTTTTATTTTTTCATTTATCTAGTGTTGCATTCTCTCGATATAATCTTAATTAACTATTCCGTTTCAATTGCGCTACAATTATGGATCATTTCTAATAGATTTGTTATCGACAAGTGCTCAGAAGTTTAAGAAAGTTTTGTCACTCAATGAAACCACTTTCTTGAAGTTCTGAGTTTACGATTACTGACTAGATTGGTCTTCTCAAATATGTGTGGTTCTTTTCTCAAAACACTATCTCGGAGATTAATTGGTTCTCACATCGATCTGACCATAACAATGTCGAGAAATTAAAAGGGACTGTGTCCTCTGGAAACACCGATTTCATCTAGTTGAGAATAATTTGTTTTAATTGTTTGAACCTTAAGCTTACTTACCACATACACACCGTCATCATCCACTTCTCCTAGTTTATTTCAGATACGCAGCATGTCTTCTTCTTCCATACATCTCTTTTGCCGTTATTTCAATAGTCACCTCCTTCCTAGCCGTTTCGTCTTTTACACAATCCATCCAGCGTTTCTTCGGTCTTCCTCTACTTGTACCCATAACATTCCCCCCTACACATACATGCTTGAAACACCTTTATAATTTAGTAGCGGACATCCCGCCCGCGGTTTCACCCAGGTAGTTCCTGTTCCGGTGGGAATAAAGGCATAAAAAGTAGCCTAGATATTTGACAAATCTCTGCTCTTTATAGTAGGTATATGTTTTGTGTATCTTTATAGTAGATGTTTGAAAGAATCATTTCTTTCAACAGTGCCGCAGATCTTCGCTGTTCAGAATAAAGGAAGGACCAGTAGTTCCAGCTCCTGAACCTAAGACGAGACCGCCAGCGGGACTGGCTTGCGGAAGATGTGCACCTGTCTCCAGGGTAAGTCTACCTTGACACTTGAAGATTATGGTTTTAGATATGAGACACTGACTCACCTGGCAAGCTATGATTTGATCGACAATGGAAAACGCTGGTCAAGAGTGGCCTAATTATTTATTTACTATAGATAAAACGGTTAACTAATGACAATAATTGAAGACAGTGTTTACATTTTGCAATAAAATAACAAAGATAAAATTGAAAAATTAAAAAAAAAATCTTTATTGGGACGCACAGAACATATTTAAAACAATAATACCAACAATATAAATATAAAAAAACAAGAATTGATTAAAAACTACCTCCTCCTCCTTGCGTCGTATTCCTCAGTGATGAGGGTCGTGACCTCCCTTCGATATCACTTTCTCCCGTACGATCTTCCTCCATTTATTTCTGTCTCGGGCGGTGTGGAGGGCATTATGAAGCGTAGAGTTGAGCGCGGTGCGGATCTGGTCGGACCAACGTATTGGGCTGCGTCCACGAGGCCTTTTCCCGTCTACTTTGCCGGTCACGATCAGTTTCTCGAGGTTGCCACTGTCTTTCCTTGCAATGTGACCGAAGTATTCCAGGACTCTGCGTAAACATTCGGATGACAGCCGCGAGGAAATCTTGAGATCACGCAATATGGAGACGTTAGTCCGGAATGCTGTCCAGGGGATGCGGAGCATCTTCCTCCAGCACCACATCTCAAAGGCGTCAATGCGTTTACGGTCTGCAGCTTTCAGTGTCCAAGTCTCAGCGCCATAAGAAAAGATCGAGAAAACTAGAGTCCGTACCAGATTGGTTTTAGTTTTTACGGAAATGTTGCGATCTCTCCAAATTTTTCTAAGCTGAGACATGGCGCTCTTAGCCATGCCAATTCTCCTGCGTACTTCCTTCTCGCACGAACCATCGTTGCTGATGTTGGAACCCAGGTATATAAAATTGTCCACTGTTTCTAGGCCCAACGCGCCAGTGAGTTCCAACTTCCCAGATCTATCCACCACCATGACCTTGGTCTTGGACCTGTTTATGGAAAGTCCCATCTCCTCGCTAATCCGCTCCATTTGGTCCAGAAGTGCGACCATTTCAGACTCGTTTGCTGCAAGAAGAGTTGTGTCATCGGCGTAACGTAAATTGGTGATTTTCACACCACCAACTGTTATGCCTCCCTCCCAATTCTCACAGGTACGTCTCACAATGTACTCTCCATAGGCGTTGAATAGAATGGGCGACAAAATGCAACCTTGCCGTACACCTTGGTGGAATTTAAAGGGTTTTGAGAATGTTTTATCGACTCTTACGAGCCCCTGACTTGACTCATACAAGGTACGAAGTAGGGCGATGAGATGGTTTGGTACTCCAAGATCCTGCAGGACATTCCACAAACAACTCCAGCTGACACAGTCAAAAGCTTTACTGTAGTCGATGAAACACATAACCACTGGCGTATCAAACTCGTATGCCTTCTCAACGAGCTGCCTGACATTGAGAATCTGCTCTCGAGTGCCCCTGCCCTTCACGAAACCTGCTTGCTCCTGCGGAATTTGCCAGTCCAGGTAATAGCGGATGCGGTTGTTGAGAATATGGAGCAAGATTTTGCTGGCATGTACAATGAGGGACAAAGTTCGGTAGTTGCCGCAGCTCTTGGTTGACCCTTTCTTGTGCAGCGGAAGAATTACGGATTCCGACCAGTCCTGCGGCCATTCACCGTTTTGCCATATGTGTGAGCAGATTCGGAATAATGACTCTACACCCAAGTCACCCATAGCCCTAAGTACTTCTGCTGTTATTTGGTCGCTTCCTGGCGCCTTCTGGGTTTTGAGAGACTGTAGAGCAGCAGATATTTCAGAGCGCAGAATCATGGGTTCCAGTTCTAAATCCCTCCAGTCTGGGGTAGCTTCAGGCGTTGAATGGGGACCTGTATACAACTGCTCACAGTAGACACGCCATCTCTCGGCAATGTCATCGAGCTCGTGTAGTACAGTACCATCGCTGTCTTCAATGACCCATGACTTAGCTTTGAACTGCTTGGAAAGGACTCTAACTTTCTTAAAAAGGTCTGCAGTTTGCAGCTTATTGGAATGTCTTTCAATGTCGCTGCAAATGCCCACAATGAAGTTGTTCCTGTCGTGACGGCAACTGCTTTGGATGACTCTGCTAAGCTCGGAGTATTCAGCCATAATTGCACGATCCCGCAGACTTCTGGTTTTTAAGGCTTTCCTGCGTTGAATGAGCTCCCACGAGTGATCCGAGAGCCAGCATTGTTTCTTCTGCTCTGGCGGCTTCTTCACAAGAACCTGGTCCAACGCGTCGTTGATATGACCTTTCAGGTGTTTCCACAGTGTATCAGCATTTGCGTTTTCATGCGTTGGACAATCGTTCAGTTTCGCCTCTAGCGCTTCACGGAAGATTGGTTGTTCAGAGGGATCCAAAGATCTGGGCCTACGTGGTTCACGTCTAGGCGCCTTAAGGCGCAACGAGAAATTGGCTACGAGAAGGTTATGGTCAGAGCCGCACTCTGCACCAGGAAAGGTCTTCACATTAGAAACTGAGGATCTCCAGCGGGTATCTAGGATGATGTAGTCAATTTGATTTCTGTGCCTATCGCCTGGAGATCTCCATGTGTACAGACGCCTTGGATGATGTTGGAAGTACGTGTTCATAATGCTGAGATTTCTGTCTATACAGAACTCGATCAGTTTTTCACCTCGTTCATTCCTAGTGCCAAGTCCAAATTTTCCAACTATACCTCTGATATGATCATCAGCAAGTGTACTACCGACTTTGGCATTCCAGTCACCAAGGATCATTTTAATTTCCCGGCCAGGGATTGAGTTCAATGTTTCCTCCAGTTTCCCATAAAAGTCATCAATTACCTGATCTTGAGCTTGTGCTGTCGGTGCGTATATTAGTACGATATTTAGTACACACGGTTTGGTGTTCAGCTTCATTGTCAGGATTCTGTCAGACACCGGGTTGTAACCGAGGACGTATTTGTTCATATGTGGCGGCAATATGATTCCGACCCCATTCCTACTCGAATCTTCGCATCCCGAGAAGTACATGGTGTTACCAGTCGCAGTGGTGAAGTGGCCATTACCACGCATGTGTGTTTCACTGACGCCTAGTATGGAGATGCTATGTGATTCCATTTCTCTCTCTACGATAGTCAGCTTACCTGCCATTAGCAGACCTCGGACGTTCCAAGCGCCAATACGATGATGGGTTCGTATTGAGATCTTCTCGAATTTGAAAAAACTACCAAAATAACACAATAAAAATACCTGTGCATAGTGTGCAAGGCTAAAAGGCATTAAAACAATAAAAATTAACATGGCATGTATTCCTCTCAAGTCAGTATTTCTGATATTTATTCCATAAGATCAAATCTCCTGAGACTCGAGTCTGCTATTGCAATCGTGTCTCAATGACCGATCATTGATCGAATATTTGATAACTTTGACAGTTTTTGTATGGGAAATGTGTCATAAGTTTGACGTTATAGGTCAAAAATCGATCATTGACCGGTAATTGAGACACGATTGCAATAGCAGACTCGACCCGCTGTTGTTATCGTGTACAATGAAGAGTACTTATTCTATTCTATTCTCCTATTGTTGACATATATCCACTCTTGACTTAAATACTTCCGAGTCTAAAACCATTAATTAGTGTTCTTGATATTAATTACCTATATCAACCATTCACAGAAATTACCACGCACTTAACATTAGGCATTTGGACGGTAAAAATATTAAAATATAATTAGTACATCAGTTAGATAATAAAAAATAATACACAAGTATATTTAAAAAAAGTAGATATAATTAGAAAAGCTAATTCGTTTAGCTTTTCATCGAAAAAGAAGAAAACAATAAACTTTGACTTTAACTTTTAACTTTAGTTGTAGGTATGTAAACGAAGCAAAAAAAAGTATGTAAGAATCGTAGCATATATGGCGCTTTGTAGTTTCTGCCTACCCCCATGGAAAAAAGGCGTGAGTTTATGTATGTATATGTATGTATGAAAAGCTACTTAGATTGAACGCATTTAAGTTGAGGAGAGTGGGCTTGAAACGTCAAAATTCAGTAAAATCTGTATAGGATAGTGACGTCATGCGACATTTTGACTCGATGTATCACCAATATCACCATTGTTTTTTGATTACGCGAAAAAATAAAAAAAATGTGTCGAATATTTTCTAGTACCTAATATAGATGAGGGACTAAATAGTAGATTGTTTATCTAGGGAGCAAACAACTATTTTAAAGGCGAGAGTGTTTTTTTAATCCAGAGCGGAGCGAAGGATTCTAGAGTAGAATCCCGAGGGGAGCGAGGGATTCTTAAGTAGAATCCTGAGCGCAGCAAGGGATTAAAAGTATGTCACTCGAGCTTAAAATAGTGTTGCTCCCGAGGTGGACACTCTACTTTTTATCACCCTCTATGAGAAAATAAGTAAGTGCAACTTATGAACAAGAATTTATTTGTACAATTCAGAACCATAAGACATAAAAATAATATAAATAATTAGAGGCTGATGTTTATATTTGAACAATTATGGAAGTGTATCGTAACAATTTTGCTCTTATTGCATTTTTCCAAAGGATGAAATTGTTGTATGCTTTGTCATATTGTTCACGGGATTTTGTAGGTAAAAGACTTTCCATCACATTTTTAGCGTCCGATACAATATTCTCTGGAGTCAATATAATACTTTCACTTGAGGAAGACGCACTCATTTTATAAAATTCTAAAATCTGAATATGAATCAACTACGAACGAAAGCAGATTGCATTTAATTTCGCGCGTTGTTTATTTTTCATCAACTTTTTTTAAATTTGGCGCGCTTGCAGTAGTTCAGCCAGTCACATATTCAATACATTGTTCCCGCATGGTTTGTGATTCACCTCTTTGCTGATTGAAACATTTACTAACAATATCCACATTCCAAATTCAAATCAATTTTGGTCCCTAGGGATTAATGAGCTATTTTGGTCCCTGTTTACGAGGAATAAACTAGCTCTTTTTGAATAGATGTGATAAAAAATAAATTTTTGTCCACTAGCCTATTCAGTCGCAATTTGACGATTTTGTGTTATTAATATGACGTAGCCATACTTAGAGTTTAATTAATGATATTTTGTTTTCAAAGACAAAGTCGAATCATTTATTTCAATAAGACCGTTAAAAGCACTTTTGAATGACTAATTTACAATTCAATAGAATTAAAAAACGATTCTAGTTGCAATGAAAATACTTTTAAGTATGTGTACTGATCTAGCTTTCCCATCCTTACTCTAGCCAGGATAAGGCTAGAGTAAGGCTAATATTATAGATCGGATCTGTTTATACATATTTTTATATTGTAATAGGTACCTACTGAAAAATCTAGAATAATGCTTCAGAGGAATTCATTATGTTAATGTTAATTTATTAGGCAATCGGTTGTAAAGAATCAGAAGTATAAAAAAAAATCGGCTTAGTCGTTAAATGCCCAATTCGTAAAATGACCAACAGCTTGGAAAAGGGCTAATTCGCTAAATACCTAGTTCTGAAAATACCTATTTCTGGAAATGCCTAATTCTTAAAACTCCCAATTCTCAAAATGACCTATTCTTAAAAAGACCAATTCTTGAAAGGACATATTTTTGCCAATAAAATTAGAAAATTCGATTTATAATATCAGTTTTATATGCATATGTATGTTTTTATATTTTTATTTAATAATCATAACTGCTAATAAATGCGTATTCCTTTTTCAAAAAGATGTATAATGCTTTATATACAAACTCAATGGTGTAAACACAAATGCAAGAATAAATTTTCAAGTATAAATTTCGGTAAGTATTCCAAATTTAAATCACATTCTCCCCCTAGAGGATGAATGAAATTTAGTACAATTTTCTTTCCCTGTTTTTAACAGATTAAAAATGACTATTGGTATGTTCGCTTTTTGTGGCATAGAATGTCACTTTTTTGAGCAAGTGGTACAAAAATATCTTTACCAATGGTTCAACTCGAGTGAGTTGTTCTTTCCTTGGTCCAACTAGTTGTACTTCTGGGAATTTAATGTATCTATGGAACAACTACTAGTAATAAACAGGAAAAGGTTATCTATCAATGCTGAAGTGCCATAACAACGAAGAAATTTAAAAAGCGTAGACGACGGGGCTCCTATTTCTGTCTGTAGGGTTTAAAGGAACCTAACTAACCTAACGTCGGGATGCCCCAAGTCCTGTGTTTTAGACGTTCATTTTTGTTTTACATAATTCCACCGTTGTACCACGGGTCATAATCAGAGAAAAAAGAGTTGAACCATGGGTAAATTTACTTCTCCGTAGTAGGTACAACCAGTTGGACATCGCAGTTGTACCACGGGTCGGTCACTAAATATTACAACCAAAATGACTTTATGTACACATACATATCAAATAATAATAATAATACCAGCCTGTTACTGTCCCACTGCAGGGCAAAGGCCTCTTCTCATACAGAGAAGGCTCGAGCATTGATCACCACATCATTGATTTCAAACTTATATTAACTACTAGCAGACGTCACGCAGTTTCACCCGCGTAGTTGCCGTTCCCGTGGGAATACGCGGATAAAACGTAGCCTATGTCCACCGGAAATATTGTAGCTTTCCACCAGTACAATAATTTTTAAAATTGGATCATAAGTTCCGAAGATTACCCCCTACATACAAACTTACAAACTTACAAATTTTACCTCTTTATAATATTAGTATAGAGTATAGAGAAGTCTAGGTTTCCTCACGATGTTTTCCTTCACCGATGTCAATGATGTCTAGGATAAACTTAGAAAGTACATATGAATTGAAAAAGTCACATTGGTACTTGTCCGGATTTGAACCACAACCTCGTGCATGAGAGGTAGGCGTCTTAACCTCTGGGCCATCACGCCACATACATATAAACAATTAAATTAAAATATACCTGTTTCAAGTACACAACGTTGGTGTTTGCATCGCTGAACAACAACAAACGAAACAGTAACTAACTGGCTTTCTTTCCCTTAAATTGTACTTATTATGGGGTTCTACCGGCATCCCTTCTTCCTCAACTTGTACTGTTTCAGTTGTAGGAAAAGGATAAGCCAGAGCTAAGGGTGATACAGCAGCAGCAATACCTAAACTGGCAACAGGTTCGACTGAGCTGTCTTGCACCTGTAAATTACTGTTATTTGAAGAGAGAACAATACTATGACAATCTGATTCGTCACCTACTTTATCGTTAGAGAAACAATCCTCTAAAAACACTATGTTATCTCGACCTTTTATACTTTTTCTAATGTTGGTAGGATCACAAAACCTATATAATTTGTTACCGTCACAATAACCAACGAATATCGTATACAATTTTGCTTTAGCATCTAACTTTGCTGATTGCAAGACGGGTCATGAACGTATGCACGACAACCAAATATCCGTAGATGAGAAATGTCTGGTTTCCTAATAAACCACATTTCATACGGAGTACGATTTCCTAAATCTCTATGAGGTCATCTGTATTTCAAATAAGTAGCAGTACGTACCGCTTCTTTCCAGCTTTTGGTAGGTTACTTCTCTTGCTTGCAGCATACACCGAGATTTCTCCACTAAGGACCTATTTGTCCTTTCAGCAACTCCGTTGAATTGTGGGCAATACGGGACAGTAGTCTTAGTATAGTAGGTAGTCATATTTTTCGATCGTTCATAATGTGTATTTATTTATGTAGGTAAGTAAGTAAGTATTTCCAGAATAAGTCCATTTGCGAATTGGCCATTTTAAGAACTAGTCCTTTTGTGAATTGGCCATTTCAAGAACTAGTCCTTTTGCGAATTAGCCGTTTTAAGAATTAGTCCTTTTGCGAATCAGCCATTTGCCGAATTAGGCATTTGTAGAATGCTAGGCATTTTAGGAATTGGGCATTTAACGACTGAGCCAAAAAATCGGGTCTACTTTAGACTCGGAAATTAGATTTTTTGTATTATTTTACAGAATTTAAAGCCATAATAGTAACCTAAGGTAATTTGAAAGACCATCAACCGCTGGAGATTTAATCTGTGAATACCTATTTCTTTTTATACCGAGGAAATTAGCTGTTTGTACGTAAAATGAATTCAACTTGTTTTGCACTTGTTTTACACTTAACTTGAAGTGAGACCGTTGTTACATGTTAACCGAATTAAAAAAGGAAGGTTTTGTTTTTACTGTAAGTAACTCTTTGTTTGTTATTTTGCGTGTTTAGCACTAAAAGATACAAGCAGAGGTTGATAAGGCGCAATTTAGTTTTGTTAACATTCTCATTTAATTACAATATGCGTGCTAACATAACAATAAACAAACATGTAAATACTCACGCCATTTTGCCCGTGAAGGTAGACAGAAACTACACACGCACACACACACACAAAACACATACACACACACACACACACACAAAACACACACACACACAAAACACACACACACATAACACACTTACACATATATACACACGCACGCACATACATATATAAGTACACTCACACACATACATATACACATACACACACACTCTGATACCATCATAGACGTAAGTTGAATGTAAATAGCATGTACTACACTCTTACTCTATGTATGAGTTTATCTTGTTGAAGTTAGTTAAGTTTCCGGAAATAAAATATTATTATTATTTATTATTACACAAACACGCACGTTGCTTTGTTGTTATTTACCTACCTACTACGCACTGACCTTTCTGAAAAACATCGAATGAGGTCAGCGTATGTTCTTCTAAGGCGTCTGCACCAGGCGCTTCTACTTACAAATAACACCAATACAACTAATGTACGAGTATTTAAATTATTTATTTGTAAGGGACAAAAATCAGTAACATGCTCCGAAATACATTGAACATGAACCTTTTAGGGTTTAGAATAAAATTAAAAACCTATCAAAGAAATTTGAAACATTACCTAGGATACCTACCTGCCTCGTTGGTCTAAATGTCGTAATCAGTACCTACTTTTTAAGCATCAGGTCATATTCTGGGGTCGGGTAAAGTGTTATTCAGGTTATTTATTTAGAATTTCATAGTACAAGTCTGGACACGTATCTCGATTGGAGGCAATATGCTTGCCTTCTATTATACATATTGAAATGTAGGTGTCCTATAAATCTACATAACCCTTCCCTAACCTTCCTTCCTTCCCTTCCTTTCCTAACCTACCTAATATAAGCATGATTTTACTGTTACAAAATAACTGAGGAACTATTGCAACACACAAAATGATAGTAACATGCACACACCCATATACGCGCCCAAACACATACACACAAACACTCACTTGCATCCTGTTTATATAAAAAAATGGATATTGCTGTGGAAGAGCGGGGTCTCCTAACACAGGCATTACTGAAAAGGAGGCTCCGATCACTAACTAAAGTATATACATGTGATCCTTCGAGGCGCTTATTTTTAAAAGGTTTTGAAACCTACTTCCCTTTTGTTCTTATGCATTTCTGGAGCACGAATACAGTTAACAACGGCTTTACTAATTGAATGACCTTGCCTTACGAATCATTGTTTTGCACTAATTCCAAAAACCTTTGTTTAATTCGCTGCTTTCATTAAAGTCACTGGCCTTACGTATTATTTTACCATTTGGTGAAAGAAAACAATATGGTAGGTAAGTAATGCAATAAATTTAAAACAAAGACTTTCAATGTGAGCTAATTAATGTTGTACACAGTACAAAGTGTAATGTTCTTTTATCATTATCACGGCGCAAAGAGCATTGTCTTCCGCGCTTCGTTTTTTGTTCAATCGTCCATATCCATATGAAACGTAAAACACGAACTGCGCATTATTAGTAGGTTGAGTTGATACTCGTATCTTTTGTACTACTAACACATTTTTATGTTGATGAAACAACCAGATTTGTTGGTGAAAATAACTTAATAATGTTATTAAGATAATAAGTATTTAGGATACGTAATTATAACTCAAATAAGTAATAACAGCTGCTCATGGGTCTATCAAAGGTTAAGCCACACTGGCCGAGGTCGATCCGACAATGGTTGATCATCCATTAGGTAAATAATACAGACTTCTGCGTGTCTCGGAAAGCACTTCGTTGTTAGGTTTTTAGCTGACTTTTCAGGTAGTCGGAAACCCAAAAGACTGCCAAACAGCCTTACTAAGAGGTATCGTATTATCCAGTAGGTAACTGGCTTATTAAGGTCAGATACACACATCGCTTCATGTAAAATACTAGTGTCAGTTTCATCAGGTTAGACTGTAAGCCAATCCCAACACAATAAAAAAGGCTAGGTAGATGATGGTCACTCAAAAACAAGGGTTTGACGAAGATGTTAGCATCCAGTAGGTACGTACTATGCATTCTATACTTATTCTTTATTGTGCACATAAAACACAGATACATCGACTCAAGGACAAAATAAATGTAACGGCAAGGTTATTCCAATATTGGATTTTCTTTAAAAAAAAACAAAAAGGTAAAGGAGGACGGAAATGCGGTTTAAGGACAAAATACTCAATGCTGTGCTTTCAAATATGAGTTGGTAAATATGACTCTGAATAAAGAAACGGAAAAATATCGAGAAAAAGCTAGTTCGTTCTATTCACAGTACAAAAGACAGATTTAAACTAACCTACAATCTACAATGGATCGTATCGATTGCGTACGATACAAAGAACATCATTTTCAGTTAAGACATAGGTACACACGATCAACCTATAAGTGTTCCAATACAGCCTGGACTCAGGCTTTAAGTCTGTGAGGATATGCTTTTTATCAATATGAATATGAATAAGAACAACCTTCACTATGGGATCACCTGTGATTCATAACTTAACATAATCAGCATATGATGTTCTCACTACTGGAATATGGGCCTCCTCTCTCTGAGAAAGATCGGACCATAATCTATAAGGCTGGCCTGTGCGAGTTGGTAGTTGTCACATCTCTGCAATTTATTTTGTTCTAATACGACATGCCGGTTTCCTGACGATGTTTTCCTTCACCGTTATGAGAAATCACGAAAAAAAGCTGCTTCATACAAAAGTTAAAAATCTATAAATGAAGGCCTGATTTCAGTATTAGAACCGACATGGGTTGATTACATGCTTAAATCTAATCTATAAATACTCATCATACCAGCCTCCTGACAAAACCGGAAAGGGCGATGCTCAATAAATCAACTACAATGTAATAATATGCATGGCTGAGTAAGGACGCATTGACACATATCATACATTACGAAGGATTTTCCTTGGACGAGTCATTTTAAGACCTTAGGCCAAGTCGGTCAGTATCTATTACTTGTGATGGTCATACCGTTGATGTTATCTTTCCCAATAACATGGCGAGGACGATACTCAATTTAGATTTCCATTTGGACGAAGATAAACCTGAAAAGGTCCCTGAATCGCCTAAAATCCTGAAAGCTAAAGTAAATGGTGCAACTTCGTAAGCGAAAAGTTTTTCCCTGATAGTTTACGACCCCCAGAATTAGGCAATCTACGCAAGAAGAAGAAACCAAAAAGAAAGGTAATTTCAAAATAAATACTTTTAGGTTTATCCTAGACTTTGATGAAGGTGGCATAAGCATGAAATCAACCGAGCAAGTTTGTTCATAATTACTCACGCATTCTCTAATAGGAGTTCTTCTCTTTTGTCCTACATTGATAAATGCTTGTTATTTGGATATAACACAATCCTGAGAATTGATGACCTATAATCTATTATTATTTTATTAATAGACTAGCTTCTGCCCGCGACTTCGTACGCGGATCCTGTTGCTTATGCTAGCGACAACGGGGTCGTCAAAATCGAAGATCTGAAACGTCTGATGTCGAATTCTAAAAGCCCGGGGACGGGAAATCAATGGGATGCGCGAGACGATTCAAGACGTTCCAGATTTTTTATTTTTGTTGGTCAACAGGAAATGCCATCAGACTTAACAACTTTTGCTAAGACGCCATTTCTATTTATGTATATTTGTTATTTTGTCTCTGGACTTTGGAGTTCCCCTACAGGTGCTCCAGATCTTAAAATTTAGTCTCACAGCAGAAAACACCATTTTTATATCTCTTTTAATTTAGTTCCATTTTCCAAAATAAATTATAGCCAATATGTTGCGTGACGTTCACGATCAGCGGTCAGTCGCGCATCTCCTTCCCCCACTTATCTCTAGAGTCGATGCGTATATACGCTGAAAACTCAAGCGTCATGCTTTTTCCGTGAACGCCTCCAACTCGCGAGACAGTGCATGATGTTCACGATCAGCGGTCAGTCGTGCACATATTCTTCACTGGTGTCTAGCGACCTGGATGTAGATGCGTAAATACGATGAGAATGCAGGCGTGCTTGCGATCCCAAGAAGTTTCCACGGAGCTGCAGCCTCATGATCTCGAACAGCATCAAGTCTCTCCTAACGCTCTTCGGTAGATTGTTGGGATCTTATGATATTCAATTATTTAGCACCTTTGGAACATTGGGAAAGATTTGACCTCTTTCTCTAACTAACTAACTATAACCATGCCTGTTATAGTTTTATTGTGATGATACCTGATTAATTAAAATCTAAGTGGCTGCTCCCCTGCGTTACCGGGTAGGCTACCGTGTAACAAAGATAAATGGAAAAGGAAATTAAACACTCAAATAACATAAGCCCGAATGCATATTTATACGATAAAAAAAATGGGAATTTTAGCCAGTAGAGTCTAATTTTCAACGATATACCATCATCATCGAAAATCAGTCCTGAACTGTTCCCGCCTTCACCGCGTGGAGGTACTTATGTTATTTTATAATTATGCAATGAAATTAGTGATAGCTTTAATTTTTATATCAAATGTTTCTGATTTTCGATTTTTATAAGTCAACAGGAAATGCCTATCAGACCGAACAACTTTTGCTAAGACGTCATTCCTATGTGAGTTATAGTGTAGCTGGGCTCTTAGAGTTCCACACAGGTGTTCCAGATCTTCGGTTTTACGTCAACAGCGAGTGCTCATAAGGCTGAACAACTCTTGCTAAGACGTCATTCCAATATATGTTATAGTGTAGCTGGGCTCTTGAAGTTCCACATCAGGTGTACCGGATCTTCAAATTTATTTTCTCAGCAGAAAATGCTCATCACGTGGAACAATTTTTGCTATGGTACCATTTTTGTATCTCCTATAGTTTAGCTGGTCTGTTGCGGTTCTGCATCAGGTGTTCCGGATCTTCAAATTTATTTTCTCAGCAAAAAATGCTCATCACGTGGAACAATTTTTGCTACGGTACCATTTTTGTATCTCCAATAGTTTAGCTGGTCTGTTGCGGTTCTGCATCAGGTGTTCCGGATCTTCAAATTTATTCTCTCAGCAAAAAATGCTCATCACGTGGAACAATTTTTGCTATGGTACCATTTTTGTATCTCCTATAGTTTAGCTGGTCTGTTGCGGTTCTGCATCAGGTGTTCCGGATCTTCAAATTTTTTCTCTCAGCAGAAAATGCTCATCACGTGAAACAATTTTTGCTACGGTACCATTTTTGTATCTCCTATAGTTTAGCTGGTCTGTTGCGGTTCTGCATCAGGTGTTCCGGATCTTCAAATTTATTCTCTCAGCAGAAAATGCTCATCACGTGGAACAATTTTTGCTATGGTACCATTTTTGTATCTCCTATAGTTTAGCTGGTCTGTTGCGGTTCTGCATCAGGTGTTCCGGATCTTCAAATTTATTTTCTCAGCAAAAAATGCTCATCACGTGGAACAATTTTTGCTATGGTACCATTTTTGTATCTCCAATAGTTTAGCTGGTCTGTTGCGGTTCTGCATCAGGTGTTCCGGATCTTCAAATTTATTCTCTCAGCAAAAAATGCTCATCACGTGGAACAATTTTTGCTATGGTACCATTTTTGTATCTCCTATAGTTTAGCTGGTCTGTTGCGGTTCTGCATCAGGTGTTCCGGATCTTCAAATTTATTCTCTCAGCAGAAAATGCTCATCACGTGGAACAATTTTTGCTATGGTACCATTTTTGTATCTCCTATAGTTTAGCTGGTCTGTTGCGGTTCTGCATCAGGTGTTCAAGTTTCCAAGAAAAATTATAGCCTATATGTAGCCCAGACTTGATATCTATACAACAAAAAAAAGATCATTCAAATCCGTCCAGTAGTTCCGAAGATTAGCGTGTGCAAACAAACAGACAAACAGACAGACTTTTTTTTTTGGATTCGTGCTCTATTACTGTTTCTAAACCCCCCTCAATTATTATTTTTTAAATATATTCAATGTACAGACACAGTTTTTTTACAGTCTTATTATATGTATAGATGGGTATTTGTAGATGTAATGTAGTGGTACCACTACTTTACATCACCACGGTGGTTTTACACACCGAAATTCAGCTGCATATAATTACAACTACAATTTCTAGCTAGTCTCACTCTCTATGTTTAATACAAACACTTATTTAATGCTAGCATGATGACGTATATGCAGATGATATAATTCCAGATTCATATCATGTCCTAGAACGTAATACAGTGACGAACTATACAAAATAAGCAACTTACCTTGTACCCATGACCTGACTTGCCCGTTCATACAATGATTATGATCATCAAAATACCAATTGTCTTCTAATTAATCGTAGATAATAAAGGGAACTCAATCGTCCCTGTGTTTGGCCGGAACAAATACTCGCTGTGAATCTATTTTCGTTAAAGGTTATCCGGTTATCCGACTTCTTGACCTAGAATTTGTTTTATGTGTGACGTTTGCTGATGAATTTAAATTATACAATTGAGTAGTTGAAAACTATCGTTCACCTGAACTGTTTTAGAGTATCCTTCGTTGATCATTATCGTCAGGGCAACATATTTTCTTGCTCTTGCATAGACCTCATCATCGTAGATACAATTTTCGGACATCTCAGTAGTCACCTTCTTTTAAGTCATAATAATTATCTTTCACAAAATCCATTCATCGTTTCTTTGGTTTTCCTCTACTCTTGTAAACCTTCACATTTATATTCGAAATTTTATTCAGGTTTTTTAGTATTTAAATTATAAAAGTCGCTCGCTCGTTGTGGGCGCTCATAAAAGACGAGCTATATGTACTCGTATTTCGATTACTGTTCAGTCCACCCATATAAGATCACTGGTGAGCTCACAGGCTGTTACGGGTGTAAATATGTACCGCTATAATGATTTTGGGTTATTATTGTATCATCTTTCGTCACCAACATACTTAATTGCTTTTTCTTTGTCTCAACTTCCATTGGGCTTTATCCCAATTGACCTGGGTTTGTCGCAGAGTATCATCTTCTTCCATACATCCCTATTTGCCGTCTTCTTAATATTCACCTCCTTCCTTACCTACCATATGATCTTTCACACAATCTTTCCATCGTTTCTTTGGTCGTTTTTTATTCTTGTAACTCTCCACATTCACACTCACAACTTTCGCCAGTACATGATCCTTTATTACTTTTCTTCGTCTCAATAATAATAGTAATAGGGGGCGAGCCTATTGCCATCAATCAGGCACAAAACCAGACTCCGGACTGCCATTGAGAAATTCTAAATAGGAAAACTCTATAACGCGACACGGGCATCGAACCCGATACCTCGTGCCTCGCTTAGCAGTAGCTCTTGCGACCTCTCGACAAACAACGCAGTTACACATTGAATTTTGGAAAGGTCAATTTCCTACATAGAGTACTATACATATAAACCGTGTGTTTATTTAGGCAGATAAACTTACATCTCTGTACTTTGAACTAGCTAAAAATAATCGGCATCGTGTGACAATTTAATGGCAGACTACAAAAACAAGTTCCAACATAAATAACACTTTGAACATTGGAATCAAATATTTATAAAGAAGAAATAAATTTTACCTACTTAGATATATGACGACCAAACCACAACATCACATTACAAACAACTGTATTTGTCATAATATCTGTTTATATCAACATTTATATTGTGACTTCGAAAAGCTTTTAAACTAATGACGTACAGTAGTTATTAGCTAGATTTCCACCAGTGATTTGTTTGCCATGAGCCGTAATTGACAGAAATAAGAGTGCATAAGAGGAGTGTGGAAGAATGGAGGAAGATAGTTGTTGGGTCGACTCCAAGTAACATAGGACAAGGGCAATAAAATGATGAGCCGTGATTGATAGAATCATCCAACTGTCTTTTATGCATTGAATTGTATTCGCTGTTAGAAAAAAAGCATTCCAAAACAAAATGCTTTTAACCAGTTCTAATTGCATTTGCATCTAATAGTTATCAACTTATGAGTATAGTCCCTACTTCTTCATTTTTATTCGGTCTTCTAAATTAAAAGTCATTTGCCATTCCAGAATGTTCTTTCACTTGCAATGACTGACTTTCTCTTCCTGTATTTCCACTATCGATTTGAATTACCTTCCTTCCTGGTTTTGTCTAAGTAGATTTCAACTCTTGTACATTTGTCAACTAGTTTAGATTCACAATAGTCGTTGAATGCTCTGTTTTAGCAGTACCTTAACCTTTATTTTGCAGTTAATGATTCACCCTGATGCCAGCAAGGCATTGGTCTGTATAGCATTCTTCATCTATCTTCTGTTTCTCTCCATTAAGGAAGAAAATAGGGGTGCTGATATCTATTATAGGCATTTCATAAGCTAAAATCCTTCCAGCTCCCGTCACACGCTCGTGTGTTTTTTTTTCATGTTATAGTATCTTTGTTTTAATAGCAGACCCGATTGTTTTGCGATCGCGGTGTGAAGTGTCTCTAGTGAAAACGGATGACATCATAAGTCTCCCACTCATATAAATTCTTCTCAGCGCAGCACATCCTCGTCTTTCAGAGCGTGACTCCACCAAAGCGGTGATGAGAGGTTTTTAACCAATAGGATATTGTATTGTGCTAAAATTTAGCGCTTAGCTGTCAAAACCATTGGTTGTACCTACGTCACTCTTTTGTGCTCGTCTCCGTTTTGCGCGCTTACCTACATCATCCCAGTCACCCGATTGTGGAAGTCAGTATTCAGCTTCATCAGATTACGGATAGACTGGAAGCCATCTATAACATAGTTAGTTAAGAAAAGGCTAGACAGATGATGATCACCCGTTATATCAGAAGTTACTTCTTTTCTAACCATATATCATATTCCATACAATTCCTACTTTTCTGTTTTTTAAGTCTTCCTTTAGCTTTATTGCAATTCACACTTATACACAAATTGTTACTTATCAGTTCTTTATCTAACGAACTTTGAGCGCCTGATAGTGCAGCTTTGTTCCCATTATTGCACATGTTTTGTTCTTGTTTAGAATCAGTTTCTTTGGGATCATAAGTATGTAGCTATATGTAGCCATGACAATGGAATTAAACAGTTTTTTTTACTATAGGTACATGTACCTACATGTAACAATTTCAGTTTAGTTTAGATTTTTTTATTTTTGTTTAAAAGTATATTGTAGAGGAATACTGCTCTTCATACAACAGTTATTTAAGCGTGTTAGTCTATTGTACCTGTGCCTTTTTTATGCTCCGGGGTTGATTTATCCTCATGTGCACCCGCTTTGGGGCGAGCGGTGAAGTCTATCAGATTCTTAACTTAAAACCACCATGATGTTCCCTTCGTACACGGATCCCCAGTAAGTAGGAACTTGCGCGCATTCTTGCTTCTGGGTATACTAGTTCAACTTACAACGATATCAACAAATAACATAATTCAAAAATTCCTTAGAAGTCGTCTACCTAAGTTGTGGAAGCAATGTTTGTATAGTTTCTTCGTATGCTTGTCTACGATTCGCCAAATGATCGGCTGCGGCGTAGGTCAGTGACTTTAGTTTATGGGCATACTGCCGTCTAGTTTTTCTATACATACGTGACATAATTACATAGGAACGACTGTTTGATAAAATTGCTTTGGCCATTATGAGGTTTGAAAAAAAAATTAAATATGCCTTAATTGTACTTATGTGATTATGAAATCGAATTGCGTACCAGATCAGTGTAAAAAAAATCAACAAGAAAAACAAAATAATAATCTTGTTTATGTTTATTTTTGTGGCAAACTTAAAGCAAGTTATAACGCTGTCTTAGTCTTGGGTGAACTTAAATCCCTCGCTACACTCAGGACTCGTCTTAAATCCCTCGTTTCGCTCGTGATTTAAGTTTTTAACACCCTCGCTACGCTCGGGAGTAAGGCTGCGGTTCCATTGAAGCGGAGTTCGGTGGAGCGGAGCGGAGACGTGCAGAAATCGACCAATGACACGACGACAGACGACGAATGACAGACGAGTGATGCTATGAGGAATTCAACCGAATTCCTCATAGCATCACTCGTCTCGCCTGTGATAGGACAAATTGTCCGGCATGTCTCCGCTCCGCTCCGCCCAACTCCGCTTCAATGGAACCGCAGTCTAAACCTCGAGTCCTTCGTTACGCTCGCGATTTAAATCGTCACCCGCGATAGAAGACACTGCTTTATCCCCTTGGTTAATAATCTACTATTACGTTGCGAAATAATGATAATACAAAAGGAAACTAAACAGATAAGAAATAGAATAAAAAACAATTACATTAAGAACTTCACAAAAGCTAATTGATTAATTATTATAATCTACATATTAATTTTAACATGATGAAATAATGCAGGAGGATCTAGAATGATGCTCAATCATATAAAGACTTCAGTCGAGATTAGTATCAAATCGAAAATCATGCTAAACAGTCTCAACTACTGAAATACCAACCCTAATCTTAATTCCTATTCATATCAGTCATTAATACCTACATTTCTCGTAGTGATAACCTTATGATATACAATGACTTTCTATACAAAGGTATAACTTATTAAAATAAAGGTATTATGTCATGTAGGTAAGTACCTACAGTGCGTTAGCAACTAAATAGGATACAATAATTATGTTATCTAAGAGATTAATTTCATGTTTTTAATCTAGATTAATAGGTAAGTGGTGTTAATAATAAAATAGATCGTTCGTCGAGTGTGGTGGAATGATAAGATTGTAAGAACACGAATGTAGGATTTGGAAAGGTATCCTTTCTATCATGTTTAGAGTTGGACGGTCAGTAAATAATGCTACTAATATTATAAACGCGAAAGTTTGTGTAGATGTTTGTTTCTCTTTTACGTAAAAACTACTGAATGGATTTTAATAAAATTTGGTATGGAGTTAGCTGGCACCCTAGTTAAGTTTGTGAGGATGTTTGTTACTCTTTCACGTAAAAACTACTGAATGGATTTTAATAAAATTTGGTATGGAGTTAGCTGGCACCCTGGTTAAGTTTGTGAGGATGTTTGTTACACTTCCACGTAAAAACTACTGAATGGATATTAATAAAATTTGGTATGGAGTTAGCTGACACCCTGGATTAACACATAGGCTACTTTTTATCCCTGTATTCCCCACGGGAACGGGACCTACGCGGTTGAAACCGCGGGACGTCTGCTAGTATTGCATAAAATAAAAGTCAATAGAACAAAACTTATATTTACAAACAAAATAAATAAATATCAGACTTAACTTGTGCGAGTGCCTATTTGATCTTCAGAACCCACAGTGATAAGATAACACGATACCCCTTCTCCAACCTGGATAACCACCGTACCCGTAGCGACTGTCAAAGATTTACAAACGATAGCAAGGAGCTACGGTTTCACGTGCTTTCCGAGGCACGGAGTAGTCTTGATCTGTAATGATTGCTCACCCATCCAAGCCTTGACGAGCGAAGCTGAACCTTTAATTGACCTGTGCGGCAGTTATTTAAGTAACCACAAGCTCTTCTGTCGATCTACGATTCGATTCAACTACACCCATGTTAACTACACTTAAGTAAGAGCAAATAAATCGAGCAACTTCCTTTACACGTTAATGGTCAATATTTTTGGTAATATAGAACGCGTCAATTTGAACCATAATGTCCTATGTTAGGTACGAATAGACGCGATGATTAAATTGAAAGTAATGCGTAAAAACTTTTTTACCAAAAAAAAAACAACCGATTTCTTAAAAAAACACTAACAGGTGAAAAATAATTCCAAATTTCCAACTCTGGCTTGTCGGCGCCTGTTGCTTGAGTGGTTTTATTTCGTTCATTATTGGCCACCGACTTCCGAAATGTGACTAGCAATCGCGAGTAATTTGCTGTTATGCGTTGAAGAGTTCTGTCGCCTGTCTTCTTCATCAGTTATTCTTCACCAAATGATACTTGATATATGAAAATGCTTGATTTGTTACCAAAAATGTAAAAATCGGTACATGTGGACCTATATTATTTGAGGAGTTCCCTCAATTCCTCGAGGATTCCATCATCAGATCTGAAGTTTGATACAAATGGGACCAACCTGGTAGTCTACCGGATACCCTATCAAATAAAAACAGAATTTTGAAAATCGATCCGAAATGGGGGAGAAATTAGGTAACATACTTAAAAAAAAATACATACACACGAACATAGAACCTCCTCCTTTTTTGAAGTCGGTTAAAAAAAACATACCGTCGAATTGAGAACCTCCTCCTTTTTTGGAAGTCGTTTAAAAAGCAAGTGTATTTGACCGACCTTTATTTCATCATCTAGTAGTTGTTCATTGAAATTTTATTTATATAAAAGTCGACAAAAACATTTATCTTATCGTTGATATTGTTATTGTGAGCGGTCATTGACATCGCAGTGATTTAAAATATGCTGTTCTTTTCAACCGCGCCCTCTTCTTAATCCCATCCATTCCTGAAAAGGCAATAGTAATTTTACTGTCTCACTGCAGGGCAAAGGCCTCTTCTCAAATAGAGAAGGCACGAGCATTAATTACCACGCTTGCTTAAAGCGGATTGGTGATTTCTATCTTTAAATAACTATAAGGCCAGGTTTCCCCACGATGTTTTCCTTCACCGAAGTCGAAGATGTCTAAAATTAACTTAAGGAGTTACTAATATGAATTGAAAAAGTCACTTCTATACTTGCCCGGAATTGAACCACAACCTCGACGTGCGTGAGAGGTAAGGCCAAAATTCAAAAGAGTACTGTCAGTTCCATTAGTTTTCAGAATCACTAGTATTTTCTTAAAGAAGTTGATCTCCAGCACGATGAGCGACTGTGTCTTCATTAATTTTGCCTTATTTCAAATTAACGAAACCTGTTTCACACAGCTCATAAAATATCCAACCCATGACGCCTCTAAAAACAAAAGCTATTTCATGGTAACAATTCTCATTTAATTACGCTCAGAAGCGCGCACATCAAGCTATACAAATGTGTCATTTTAAAAAAAAAAACAACAAACAGAATAAGGTTCATGTTTAATTGGGGAAAAAATACGGTTTGGGATAGCTTAATGTGCTAGCGTCTGTTTAAGAGTATTTCAATGTGTACAGTACCTACATACTAAATTGACAAGATAATAGGGTGCTTAGCAATAAACTAAATTACCGACCGATATCTTCGTTGATTCGAAGTGAATCTATTACTTTGTAGGTCTTGAATTCGAGGTCCTTATTCGCATCGGAGACCGCATAACTTCACACGGAAAATAAAAATGTGCAGAAGTTTCATTATTACACTACTGTCGCAATTACCATATAGACTCCACTGATATACGATTCGCAGTTTGCTTCGCATAAGTTCACCACTCTGAAACCAGTGTTTCCGATGCTCACGTCATGACACACAGCTATAGATACGAGTATTAGATATTGACTACTGCGGAGTATTTTGCACCTACTTCAGAGTGATAAACTTGCAGAATGCAATCTGTACGAGGACTGGTAAGTTCTTGCCCTGACGGACAATCTCAATCTTTATGCACCAACATGTATTCGGAGTCAGGACTTCCAGGTTAGCCAAGACAGCCAACATGTCCAAATCACATCCAAGTGGGAGAATTGGCGTCTTTCTTCAGACCGTTCCCTAGTTAGTGAGAGGATACCCTTCATGAAGCTATAAGGGCTCTTCAGCCTGTCTTACTTTGGTACGAAGGGTGTCGTGTTAAGTATTTTTGTCCTTTTGCTAGAGCTTACTATACCGGTCTTTGAACTTTTGGTAGTGATATTCCTAACAGTGGATGCGGCATTTGTGTCGTTGTCAGTTATCGTCCCCGAGTTCTGTTAGTTCATTTCCACACGTTGTTGTACAAAGTGGTCCTTCCATACGGTTATCTTTGTTCTACTGTTTGTCATTTACAAATGTAATACCGACCTTACGGTACTACCCGCGGTTGTGCGTGGTGTGAATGCTAGAGAAGCGACTCGCTTCGTCTTCACTCCAAAGACAAGGCGTCAAGGTACAGCTCTACTATTGGCTTGCTTACTTTCTATTGTTAATTTAATTGGAACTTATGAATCTAAAATTACGTAGAACAGTATCGATGAAGATTTGTAAATTCATTGAGTTCCTTCTGGCGAATTCCGTACCTTAGCCTCGAATTAGTTTTAGGTCCTTTTATAATTGAATATTAACCATTTGTTAAAGGAGCCCATGCAATTGAAGCAAACAGTCATGAGGTTATCCTTATAAGTACCAAAATCACAATAGGAACTGATTTAGTATGATCAGAATAAAGCAAACGTAATTATTTAAAATTGTGTTTTAATTGCATCTAACTGGCTGTATAATTTATTATCTCCTGACCTTAATTGGAGTTAAAATTAAATAATTATTGTATAACATTAGGAGCTAGGCAACATATGAAATCTTATATATCTATAAAAAAAATTATCATCGTACTTAGAAGATGAGTTATTAACTCTTGCGACCGCATACAATACAATATCCAGTTCAAGTACATTTAACACAATGTTATGTCATCTAATTTCAAAGTGTTGGTCTTAATCTTAATAACTATCATTTGTTTCAAACTTAACACTATAATGAAGCATGTATTTTTATTGGAGAAGATTATTATTTCATGTTTTTGTTATTTTCACCGGGTTGATTAGTAAAGCTCAAGGTTGACTTCGGATCTTCTTCAATTTAATGTATATCACAATTAATGTTGTGTGCTTTCTTGTTCTTGCTTAGTCTTTTCTTGCTTTCCCGGATTTCTGATTTTTCGTCAGTCCATTTATCCTTTTCTACTTGTTTTACAATCTTTCACTGTACTTAAATCTAGGCCATCACTTCCTCATTCGATTCCTCCAGCTCGAGTTTAAGCAAATTGCTGTTTCCAGTTACTTTTAATTTACGAGAAATTCATAAAAAGTTTCACAAAAACATCTTTCCGACTCAACAGGTTTCCATAAACGCACCTCGCAAGATAATGCTTATTTTTATTTATTGGCAAGATCTATGGAGCATCTATGAATAATTCGATAACCGTTACGTACGGACCCGCCCACTTTGCCGGCGATTTCGTTCATTGACCTCACTCGAGCACACGAAGGGATATATTTGCACATTTTATTTGTTTACAAGCACAAAGACTTTGCAGCTTTAGTGTTTTACGCATTAAAGAACGTTAAGCTAGTCTATGTAGTTAAACAACCTCATTTTCGCACAGGCGAAATCTAATGTATTCAATTTTCACATTTATTTAGGACATTTTCGTATAATTTAACCCAGTAAAGTAGAACGGCAAACGGTGCCCTTGACACTCGGGATATCAGAATGATTGAACGTATCAAATGACAACATGTGTCAAAATCAGTCAAGTACCTAGTTTATGTATATGAGCTATGAGGGGACGTCCGGACACGCATACACACATATAGAAAATAAATTTAACGACCTTAGAACATCGAGTTAACTACCAAAATTGTATTGTGCTGGAAAACAAGTACTGTGTGACCGCCGTGGGTGTAATGATGTAGTCGGTTTTCAAGACAATTGTACTAATTGTACATCTTCGCAGTCAATCAAAATAATTTTGCGTAAAAAATATCATTACTCTCATGCTGTATTGTATAACACCTGTCATTCTTGTGCTCATATGAGGACATTTTGGAGTGTTGTCGCCGTCCTTAATAGCGTACCATGACCCAATGTTGTAATTGCATACCACCCATATTGACAAGGTTAATACGAATGTCGTCAGAACACAGTCAATTAATAGAGACTTCAAACAGTCAGGTAATGCCTCGATTGAGTCCAATTACTGTGAACTTGAGCTTTGTTCTGTGAGAAAGAATTTGTCAATCGTATCACCCGTTATATGTATTACTATACACGGTGTTCAAAGTAAACATACCCACACTTCTCTTCATGTATACTTTAGTCAGTCAATACAGCTCAATGCCATGCAAGAAGTTTTCTCATACGGGAGAGACTGTCAATGTCAAAAATTAATTAACCAATTTGGGGTTGTTTCCTTTGCATAAAAAGATAAATTTATTACTTCTTGTATGTCCTTTGTTGTGTTATTTCGTAGTTGTATAAATGCAACCGTTTTTGCTTTGTGCACTTCTCCATATAAACACTCTCTATGCAAAATCTCACACTCCGCCGTGGGCACCATAATATTATTACAGCATAATTAAATGGGATCCAAAATATTGTAAAAGTTTGGTATAAAATGATTGGTTAAATCTTACAAATATTTTAAATATGAAAGTTTCAAACAAAAACTACTGAACAGATTTCTTCACAGTAAGTACCTATTATTAATTGCTTATAGTGCACAAACATAATTTGCTTTGATTTATGCAGACAAAATCGAGGACTGCAAGAAATCTATGTATTTAGTTAATTTAAAACATAATGGTGTTTGATAAGCTGTTTCTTCATAATGATGAATAAGGTTTTTAGGAATAATAAGAACAGTGGCCCAGAAAATTGTAAAATTCGTTAAACCGACAAACGTTTTTCCCATAAGATTTAGTTGCTTTTTATCATAATTTTGTTCAGCTATTTAGTTATAATTTACACAAAAACTTACGCAATATTGATAAAGTATTTAAAAACAAACAAAAAGAACGTGTAAATGACAAAGGATGTGTTTCCGTGTAAAACAAAGATAAATTAAACAAAATGTTTCCTTTACAGAAATGCTTTGTTTACGTTTGTACTTCAAGTCCTTGACACGTAGGTATGTACGATAAAAATGTAGGATATTGTATAAAGAAATACATGCCAGGTTCTGTTATTGAGGCTTTTGTTTTACAAAATGTCACTAACGATGTTATAAAGCCGTTTTACGCGAAGACAACTTACTGGCATTCAATAAAAATACTTTCAAATAGTAATACTTAAATGATGATGATTTTTTTTTGACGATGATTTTTTTTTCAAAATAAAAAAAAAAAAAAATGTTTTGTGTCTTTTATAACTACAATAACTTTAAGAGACTGTGACCTCCGAGTTTCTTTCGGCATTTCTTCTCAGGGATCAGTCACTTTGGAAATGCCATTTAGTTTAAAAAAAAATTACATGTATAAGTATCTGAGAAGATCTACTTACAGAAATAAGTATTATTTCATTTCATTATATTACCTTCTAATTAAAAAAAATACATGTTAAACTGTTTGTATGAACCCATTTACTGAAATAAATATCATTTATCGAAATAGTTACATATAAAAGCCACATATGTATAAATCTAAAATAAAAACTGTATTAATCATATTTCAGGACTTACGGAAAATTTGTAATTTGCATTGTATTGTGGAATAAATGTGTAATTGTTTGCATTGAATAGGCTCCGAAACTACCGGACCGATTCGAATAATTCTCTTACCGTTGAGAAGCTACACTCTCCCCGGCTGACATAGGCTACAGCTTTTTATCCCTTTATTTCCCCGGGAACGGGAACCACGCGGGTGGAACCGCTTGACGTCTGCTAGTGATGTTGTAAAGCCATTTCACTCCGAGACTACTGGCATTATACATACAAATAATAATAAATAAAATAAAATAAAAAAAAAATATTTTTATTTCAGACATTTGGTCCATATTTTTATCAGTTACATTCATCATTGTATTGTGTTATTAATTTATTTGCATTATATATATTTGCTTAATATTATCTTTATAGTCTATACAAAGAGCTACAATACCGTCATAGTAACAAACATGAAACATATTTCTAAGTAAAAGTTAGCACTTCTACTACATTATTTATTTTTTTAATAATCTGTTTTCAACCAGGTACCACAATGGCTGAAATTAGTACTTATTAAGCAATTGCAGAGGATATATTCAAGGGTACGCAACGGACGGGTCTAAAGTCGGCTACAATGTTTATCAAGCTCGTGATAAGGAGTTATGTAAAGAACGGTATAATTAACTGCAAATGATATTAATTAATCGGTCGAAGTACGTTGTCAATTTATAAATTTATGTTTTATTAATATGTTACTAGCACATCGCCCGCGATTTTGTCCGCGTGAATTTCGTATTTAAACCTTCGAACTTTAACATAACTTCCACATTTTTGTAGTTTTAAAGCAACAAAAAATATAGCCTATCTTACTCGGGGACTATTCAAATGATGAAAGATTTTTTCAAATCGGTTGAGGGATTTTCAAACAAATAACATATATCAAATCTTTCCTCTTTATAAATACCTATAAGGATAGTTTATAATTTAGCGCTGACGGGCTTTTACTTTTGTTTTCCATTATTAATAAAACCATTTTATTGCAAGTTTACTTAATTAGATAAGCGTAATGTTATAAATATACATCTGTGTCTGAAATGGAGAATTTAAAATCTATAACACGGTCAGACAACAGCTATCTTCCCTGATACACTTACTCTTGAAACGTAATAAGTGCTAATGTGGCTTAAGCAATATGAACATTAACCCAAGCAAAATGAAAGTAATTTATATTTAGATCACCGTAAGTAGGTATACAAAGATCGGAGGAAAATACTCATTGCTCATCAAATGCTGCGTATATTATGTAAAAGTTACAAAAAATGTACATAAGTGTACCGATTGCATAATGCACCAGTTGCTTAGCCTTCAGTAGTAAATGCAGTAAGTAATACGCATTGAGGTTTTGTGTTTATTACTAAAGAACAAATCCCTATCGGAATGTTGTGTTTGTTAAAAAATAGTCAAATTAATAATAATATTAGGAGTAGCATCTTGATTCGCTTATCTGATCTACACAACTAGGCTACTCCTTAGTAAGAGTGGTTAGTTACGGGTATAGTCAAAAGTCTGACCTTTCGGACTTTTACCTGACTTATGGGTAGTCCGAAAGGTCAGACTTTTGACTACCCATAACTTTTTGCTAGAGAGCGAGAAGAGTTATGGGTAGTCGTAGCCCTAGAGAAGGCACGGAGGAAACTTAATATAAACCACAAGGTTCTAATATTTATTTATGTAAAATAATCATGATACGCATCGAGGTTTTATTTTTATTATAAAAAATAAATCCCTATCAGAATGTCGGTTAAAACAACTGTTTGGGATTAATTAAAATTTTATAAAATAAGAATATGTAAACGTAGCTTCTTTTTTCGATTATCTGACCCACACAACTCTATTACTCTTTGGTAATAATGATCGTTATGAGAAGTCAAAAGTCTGACCTTTCGGACTTTTGATTACCCATAACACAGAAGAACCTCAATATAAACCACAAGTTTCTAATATTTATTTATGTAAAGAAACTAATCATGATAATCGGAATAATATTATTAATTTAGATATCTCAGTGTTGACCCGTCAGGTTATTTTCCCGCCTAGAAAGACCAACAAACGTGACCCCAACTCACGTTTCTAAATGACGCTGTTAAGATAACAAACGCATGTAGGGTGAACACAAAGTTGTCAGTATATTATATCAGCAGCCATCGCGTTATGCTGGGATTATAATGATTACGATTATGAACATTGCGGATTGAGGGATTTGGGTAAGCTGTCGGGGTTAATTAACTAACGCAAACGTAATAACGAGGCGATTGCAAAGCTAAAGAATGTAGACTAGTAAATCCAAAACTGTATTAAGCCACTTGCTACCATGTGAGTCGTAGCATTGTTTTTCTTTCTTGACCCAATATAAGTCAAATTCAAATTATTTATTTCAATCCGTTTAAGATCGTAACATATTGGTTGTACATTTAAAATAACAATAAAAAGATATTAGTTACTAAGGAATTACAAAACTAAAATTAATATTATAAAATTAAAACTATACAATTCAAACAAAACAAAACTTTACTATACTAAACATTCTATAAAGCTAAAGAGTTTATTTGTAATACCAAAATAACAGCTGTAATAACAGCTAAAAAACATTACTATTTTTTTCTCCGTCTGTTTGGGCTAATCTCTGAATCGGCTAGCTTATTTGACGGCACTTACACTGGCCCATATCTGATGTTATAAGAAGTAATATATTTATTTATTAATCGACACACATCTACTATTACAGCTATATAATGCGGTAAATGCATAAATAAAGAAATTCGGTGCACCTTGCAATAATAATAATTCTTATATAATAATTCTGCTTCGAATATATAATAATTCTGCTGTAAATTACAATCACACCCACATCATGCCCAATAGATTTCATAAAAGTGTTACCGTTCAGACTATTTTTTAGATTTCTATGGTTCAGACATTATTTAAGTCAACGACATAAAATTTTATAACACGCAATTGGTACCTACTTATAAAATAAAACGGATAAAATGAACACGTTTTGTATTTTGCATAATTCACACGTTTCTTATCCAGTTCAAAGTGGAAGAATACAATCTAATAATGTCTATCGGTTTGTTCATAAGCAGGTGTAAGTTCAAAAGTTATCGGAGTATGTACACGTAACTGGTTGATGAGGGTCGGGTCACGGTCGTGACCTTGGAGTCCGTCCAAAGATGGAGAACGTCTGAGCTTATGTAGACGCTTTGGTGAACGGCTCACTACTGTAGGTATTGAGACCGAACGAAATTGAGGCGATTAGTGATACGGAAGAGCATGTGAATTTCGAAAAGATTAATATAGACCGAATAAAGACGAAGACATTATACGGTTAGGACTAAGAATGTTCTAAACAAATAGTAGATATGTTGGTTGTGTTGTTATAATATAATACTAGGTGCATAAGGAAAAGCTGGCAAACAGTTAGTACATAGCAGGATTTATATAGCAGATCAGTAGCAAGAATCGAGTGTAGGGAAAACTTAGGCCGACTCGCACATGACGAATATTTAAGTGCCCGTAGGCCGTGACCACAACCTTTTTTGAGACCTATATCCGCGCCTGACCGTGTCTTTTAACAATTGAAAAGCAACCTAGGTAAATGCTACAGTATTAAGAGTTTTAGAGCTCTTTCATAATAGTCCAATGTTTTGTAAGGAAAATTGTGAGGAGTTTTTGGCGAAATAATAAGAGACAAGTCAAGGAAAGCTCACAGAGCTCGGTCTGTAGATAAGTGACCATAGATATAATAAAGAAGGAGATATGCCCGTTAGACGAAAATGTATCGGAACCATGTGTCTCCACTTTGCCCCTACCACACGGCAACTACTACACATGCAGTTCAGTAAAAGCAATAGAGATACGCAGTCGCTCACACACCCGCATTTCTTAAAACAGAACGTACTACACAATCAATTATAAACCTTATGCTGTCAAACACAGCGTGTATTTACCATGCACCATACAACTTACGCACACAAAAACAACGGTCGCTATCACTTCGTCGCATGAAGCAGCGGCCGTACTACGCGATGCATCCGCTCAATGAAGTATCGTTGTGTGATTTTTACATTGCTCGTCCAGCCACTTAGCGACAAACTTAGGTAGTGGTTACGGAGCAATGTATTTATTGCAACAACAGTACAGTCGCTGTGATATTTGAAAACAAAAATAACATAGTAAAAGCAAGAAATATATTACGTTTTGTTGTTTTGCATGATTAGATAGACAAATATAGTAAAATACGTGTACTTACATGTGATAAGAAATTCCGTGATTTACATAGTTTTGATTTGTGCTTCGGATTTTACAAAAAAACACTGAACAACACGGCATTGCTATAAAATGTCACAATCGCGGTCGAAAGCACACAAGTTCGCGCAGACGGCTTACGACGTGATCAATTTTAGCATGTCGCGGAGACACCGACACGCCCCCATGCCACTTCTCCTATTATTTAGATTTCTATGTAAGTGACCCTTTACAAGAGAAGACCCCTCCGTGACTTGGAAACCACGTTAAGCCATTGGTCCCGGCTCTCTCATATTCATATTCATATTCATATTCATTAGCCATTGGTCCGGAACTCCGTAAGTCATACAAGCAGTCTAACCAAGGGGTATATACCGCGTCCCACTGTCATCGTGGAGGACAGATATAGAATACTGGTATTCAGCTGAATCTAGTTAGTTACACTGGAAGACGACCCCAAAAGAGTTGGGAACAGGCTGGGTAGATGATGTTTCGTGAGGGAAAATAAATGTACTGCCGGTCGATTCAGTAAAAGTCACGCCGTGAAAATTTGAGTAAAGTGAACTGTCGATGCATAGCATTAGTATGTAAAAACAGGTCAATTCGCCCTCACTATTACGCCTTTATTTTCACGTGGTGATTTGACCCGAATCGCACTGCATGCTGGTCAGAATGATTTTAATAGTCTTTATCACACCATCTATGTTACTTCATCCTCAAAGGTCATATCTAGTCAGTATGCTGAACAAACTCATATCAAGGCTTGAACACTTGATGCTATTGTTCTTAATTTTTCCTCCTTAAGTTTCCTCTGTCTTATCATTTACTTCGAGGCCACTCTTGGATAAATCACTTTGTTTTCTATTGGAGAAGGATATTGTTTTGAGAAGTATTGCTGCATGGATCGGAAATACAATAAGGAAAGAATGTTTTCAAGTTAATTTACACGGAAATTATCGATGCCTGAATAGTTTGGATACCTGCATTTGTGTTATGAGGAATATTGTCAACGCAGCATTAAGTACTGCAAGTAAATGCTTAGCTACTCATAGATAATGAGGAAAGAGCTTTCATTTAAGTATCGGCATGCCATAATTATTTTTATAAGATTTTTCTACAAGGTGTTTTTTTTATATCCCATAAATATATATTCTATAGGTAAAAATAATACTAAAACTCCTAGAATAGGTGAACCAAAAATGCATAGTTTCTAATTAGAAAAATTATCAGTTGTTTAGTACCCATAACACAAGCTCTGCTTAGCTTGGGACTAGATGGTCGTTGTGTGAATAGTCGTGGAATATTATTATTAATTAGGTCAAAAATTGTCACCAGTACGACGAATCTTCTTTCTAACGTCACTTTTCTTTCACGTAAGGGTGTTTTACATTAATACTTAATCGTGACTTTGTCGAATTATTTTGTATGAAAAATTTAAAAAAAAGGGTCGATGAAACATAATTCATATGCCATCCAGTTGATTCTTTGATATGGTCTTTATCATACCCTAGAGTAATGGGATATAAAAAAACACGTTGTATACATAACTATCATAATCTCGTACCTCTACAATTACTCTTCAAGAGTCAAGAGTATCTATTACAAACAACCTTTCAGCCTTATCGTGACTTTATTGGCCTTCTTAGGTCTCTTGTCATGTCAGTGGTATCTCGTCTTACATAGGAAATTGTAACTTCTTGTACAAATAATGTCCTATCAACCGCTTATGGCATATTTTTTTTAAATAATACATTGGTTTTATTAGCTAGCACTTTATGTTTATATTTAATACAGTATTAATAGTACCTACCTATAATATGGAAATAACATTTTTTTTAAATACGACTTAAATTTATTTTGTTAGCACGGTGATCTAAGGTGTTAATATCTAACTAATGATTTCCATATCAGTCTGCATTGATCCACCATATTCATAACAATTTAATACAGACTTATTTAAATAATCAGGTGCGGGCACATTGCAAGGAATGTCATTTTTAATTACCTACAATATTAAATTAGCAAAATAATGAGGTTGTGCGTAAGCGATTTCCCACTTGTTAATGCGTTGCCAAATCTACACGATAACATCCGGATGAGAGCTAAAAAGAGTTTCTTGTCCCTTTTGTTAACCTACTTATTTAAAGAAAACAGTTTTCTTTAAATAAGTAGGTTAACAAAAGTTCATAATATGAAGATTTTACAGGGTTTATACCTACAGTTAGCCTTAAACATATCCTTGCCTGAAAATCTTTAAACGGAATCCATTTTTCATCGCATCAATAAAATTTAAGATTAACTGTGTATTTTATATCTCACTCTCTACTGCTCTCATGAGTACCTATTTTTTTTGCAATAATCATTCGAGGTGACATCATTTTTCTCACGATTTAAAATCAAACATAGTCTGAGAAAAAAACACGTGCTTTGAAAGGTGGAGTTATAGGATTCTTAATAGGAAATCTACTTTGAAATTCACATTTGATATTGTATTTCACAGTGCATCACAGGTATGGATTTCCTTTTAAATAGTCTTATTAAAAGACAGCTGAGTCATAGCTATGCGAGATACTGAACCAGCTGATGATAACCTTTAATATTCTTCCACTAACATATGACCGAATATCTTATATAAAAGAAGTAGATAACAAAAGTATGGCAACAAGTAGCTTCAATGTTGACAATGTTCATTCATTCATCGTGGATCGACTGCCTCTTGAAAATGGCCGCTTTATATTCCAAATTTAAACACAAAGCGGGGCGGACGCGGTGGCGTGACTCTGCGCCGGCCAACCGGCGCACGGCGCCCGCGCGGCTAGTGCGTCGACCTCTCCCCTGCGATACGATTAAACAATCGATCCATTATCGATACTCTATGAAGAGGCTTTGTATTCGATTATTCGAAATTCCGCGCCTTTGAACATATTATCTGTTTATCTGATAAAATATAAATGACATATTTCCGTCTTGACGTTTCTTACAAATTACAATGGAATATCTTTTCGATAAGTGCATAGATTTCTATGGTGCAGACAGATACAGCTGTTTTAATTAGTATTTTGAACTGCGTTAACTAGGTAGATAGTTATGTTTTATTTTAATTGTCTATGTAATTGGGTCCCTACCACAAGGGCCCATGGCACTGCTGCTGAAGAACGTCTGGTGTTTTTTTGACTCCCATTAATTGACTCATCAAAAATGGCCCTTAAAATTTTACAAGCCATTAGGCAGTGCACTCTTTATTACAATGCTTATTGTTTCTTAGAAGTTGATTGTACTTAGCCAGGCCTTTACACATGCGTCCTTATCTGGCTCACACGTGTACGTTTAACTTGTCTTCATCATCATGTTGTGCCCGTTCACCTGATGTTTCATTATTGTACTCAAGTAGGTACCTAAATATATGTCATTTTCCCTATATCTTGAGTGTCGATGTCGTACCTATCTCCATCTCTAACGATTTTTTTGCTAAACCAATATTTGCCGTTACAACACCATTCGACTTTCTTATGTGTTACTTTTGTGTGTTCGTGACATTGAACGTAGGTAGTATGATGTAATCATGACAAGTTTCCTCTAAATTGTTTCATCACTACTATTATGTAGGAACCTATTATTAATTAATTAATTTAAAACGTTAAAAACCGTATAGATTCCTTTCAAGTTTAGGCCTTAGGTACACATTCTGTAAAACCGCAGCAAAACGTGTTGATTCGACAATTTGCAATTATTACTCAGTCTCGTACGTATAAAGTCAAGGACAGGTCGATAACCCCATAGCGTATGGCTATAGTGACACGTTCTCTTCGTTATTTTTAGTCTTCGCATAGCTTAATAACTTACTAACAGATGCGTGTATCTTTGTATGCCAAAATCAAGCTCAACTCTATGCACACAACCGGCATTTAGAGTCTTATCTTAAGAAATCAGACTTTTTCACGAACAAAACCATCAGTGCAATCGTGGTATCAATTTAACTGAAACTCGAATGTCATATCAAAAGATAATCAATCTATGTCAATGTCAGAACATTATACTTTATCATAAAAACGTGGCAAGCGAAAACTATGATAATATCTGACGTGTCGACATTTGAAAGTTGTTCGCAACAATACATTGCTGTTTGTTCAACTGCTTAACATATACGAACTTATTCAGTCACCCACTAGTAGGGTAGACCGGGGACAATTAAAACAGGTCATGATTGCAACAACTTCAATTTCTCGTAAACTATGGTACCTACGCGTGTGATGCGTCGTTCGTTGCATCTTCGGCCATGTTCGGTTTTTTGTTGAGCACGGCTCGAGCGAGCGAGTGACTCAGTCGTGCACAGGACACTTCGAAGAATTTCGCGTCAAAAAGTAAGTATTTCATATCTTTAACTTTTGTGGTTCACCCATTTAAATCTTGATTTTTGGGAGTCTTCCTTATTTTGAAGTATTGTTTATCTATTTAAGATTGTTTTTATTACTGTTAATTAATGTTTAAGTTACTAGATATCAAAATATTGAGTATTGAAATAGAGAATGTGACATGGGTACGTTTGAAACGATCTATCTGTGGACGTTTGAAACGTTTCAAACGTCCCCGTATATTCCGCGTTTTTATCCGACTGCACAGAAAAAGGTTGTGTTTCCTAAAGTGTCAATAACTAGATAATAAAAATTAAAAATCACCAACTTTTAAAAATTACGGTACCTATTACGATGAAAAAAATAATTACCATATAAACCACAAAAGTGGTTTGGTTATTTTTTGTTTGCTTATCAGATAAAATCACATTTGGTAGGCAACCCAATTATTCTGACGACCCTAAATTTGAGCCCACGACATTAAGTTTGATCTATTTTTTTCATTTTTTTTTTCTAGAGATGCTCAGAAAACGAAAACACGTTACAGACAGAAGTTCCTAGAACATAGGTAATATTTGCGTCTCAGCAAGCATATAAGTTTTTTAAACATAAGTACCTATGTTTGCCTAGTTTTAGTGTATTAATTCCCAAAAAACTATTTTAAGTGCTAAATACTTATTATTAGCTACTTAAGTTGATTGATCTCCTCTGAAATTTAATTTCACAAGAAGACAAACCTATACGGGTCAATATACGATTGTTATGATTGAAACATTGATAAGCTGGAAACATTGTCATGATTGGAACATTGTTAAGATTGAAACAAGCTGTTTTGTATGAGACTGGATTACCTTTTTTTCTCCGCCATGTAAGTGCTATTATACCATAATAGGATATTAAGTCTTGTAAACAATGTGAAATAGTATACAATAGTACGAATAAGAGCACTCAAATGATTTAAATATGAGATATTTTGAGTTGTTTATATTGAAGATGTTTTTGCATTTATAATTTTTGAAATATGAATGTTACGATGACGGTCTTGTTACGATCCCAATAAATAATTTAGTGCTATGTTATCTTATTAAGATTGATTAAAAAGCTCCAGTAGTTCCTAAAATATTTTCAGTGTTTCAATTACCCCTACATACTGTTTCAACCGTCCTTGGGGTGGGGTCAATAGAACCACTGCGCCCGGTTGTCTTTAATAGCTGATTGTTGGTTAACTATTTGAAATAGAGATATAGATCATGTTTAATTAAGGAACTAGATAACGACTCCTTCTACGATACAAATATGAGGGATGTAGGTACCATAGAAAATTTACTACACACGGTTTAAGTAAAATTGTTTCAATTGTCCCCGGTCTCCCCTACACTAAAATACTGAGCTGCGAATTAATTTAAATAATTGAGCCAAGAAGAATGCCAAAATATTCTCGTAAAACTTGATACTTACGATAAAAATAATAATACCAGTCTATTACTGTCTCACTGCAGGCCAAGGGCCTCTTCTCATACAGAGAAAGTAAGAACAGTAATCAACACGGTTGCTCTAGGTGGGTTGACGACTGCAGACTTTCAAGTCCAGCAGTCCCTATTCTGTAAAAATGACTCCGGAGCATGTAGGTAGGTGAAGTGAAGGCAAATAGAGCTGTCATTTCAGACATTAGTCTGAAGAGCTAGGGACTGACAGTTTACTCCTCTCAAGTTTGTACGAGGCGACTTTTACTGAATCGACCGACAGGTTTCTTGATGACCTAAGATAAATCACATATTGTTTTATAGGTATATAATTGTTATCTACACTAATATTATAAAGAGGAAGACTTTGTTTGTTTGGTTGTAATGAATAGGCTTAAAAACTACTGGACCGATTTGTAAAATTCTTTCACCGTTGTGAAGCTACACTATCCCCGGGTGACAAAGGCTACTTTTTTTATCCCTGTATTCCCACGGGAACGGGAACTACGCGGGTGAAACCGCGTGACGTCAGCTGGTTTTACAATAATTTTAATATTGTCACGTAAAGTTAAAAAATCGCAGTATATTGCGCTGTGACTGGTGTTAGATTTGGCATAGGTTTTGTATGGTAGGTAAACGATAGCAGACACCAATAACAGTCGAATTTTGACTAATGAGCGATCACTAATTTAAATATAAATAATATAAGTATAGTAATATAAGTGTTTTGTCAAAGGTTTGACATTCAATTCATTTGTCAAATCTTAAGAATCAGGCGCGAAAATACATACTATTTCTTGCTAACATTACAAACGTGTGTTCCCATAAATCAGATATTTCATACGCACATTTGGCATCAAAACTACAATGCTATGTATTGGCAATGCTGCATTTGTGTTACGCTAACGATCAACGTAAGTTATGTTAGGTAATGTGCTAAGTCGAGTGGAAGAACTTGGACATTTTACAGCTGATTTTCAAGACTAACTAACGATGAAAAGACTTATTAAGTTGGTTCAGATTCAAGTATATATTATTTCTCTAAATGAATTTTACAATATCCACTTACAAGAGAATCAAAAGAAAAGTCTTAATACTAAAGGTGCAACATCGGGAAGAATGACTATTTAAATTAGTTATTTCCAATATCCCTTACAGTTACAAATATACAGTCTATACAAATCTGTTTCGCTCGTTTATGTAGAACATAACCCCTGTAATCCCCTATATTTCTATTAGTATTATGAAAGCAAAAATATAGATGCTCTTCACTTCATTATCTAAAAATCAGGAATTGTCTTTACACTCAAAGATAAATTTTTTATCAACAAAACATTCATTGAAGAATGATCTGATAAATACCTCCAATCTTTGTACCTATAGTGCAAACTATTTCATACTAAATGATTCACTCAGGTATGCTATTTGATTATTATGTAACTAATTATAGTTGCATTGGCGCGCAAAAACTTGTAAATAGTGCCAAATTAACAAAATTCTAATCTATAGTACTGCTAAATTTATTTCTAATCGATGGTACTGCTGTAAATTAGTGGAAAATATTCATTTCTGAATGACATCTGTCTATCAAACAGGAGCTCGAGTCTGCTATTGCAATCGTGTCTCAATGACCGGTCATTGATCGAATATTTGACTACTTTGACAGTTTTTCTATGGGAAATATGTCATAAGTTTGACGTTATACGTCAATAATCGATCATTGACCGGTCATTGAGACACGATTGCAATAGCAGACTCGACTGAAGTGTTGTTTGGGAGTTTGTTCCGCCAGTTCTTCTTCGCAGTAAAAATGCTAGGAAGTGGCGAAAGGCGGGCTTTTTGGGGGACTGTCTTATGTAATATTGACGTTCAAAGAGTGTTGCTCCTCAGCCTAACTTGCATAAATGACATTTGATTTGATTGACCAGCGAACATTCTATACCCCTTCGAGAATTCGAGCATAAATTTATGTTAAAACTAAAGTATCTTTCACCTCCTTTGTTCCAGGAATCATGGCAAGAACCAAAAGCCAAAGACACGGGCGCGGTGATCAACATCCTGGACATTGGTCGCCAGAACTTCGCCAATGGCGGCGTGGTCTCCCGATACCTCTGCGACCTGGCACAGTGCTGCAACTTGTTCGCCTATGACTACAAAGACGTTGTTCCAAATGTGAGTATGTCTTGTATGGAAGTGGACGGATGGCTTAAAGGAATATCGACGCTATTTTAGCTACCCCAAACTGTCAAATTCTCCCAATTAAACGTGAACCTTATTTTGTTGGTAATAAAGTTGAAAAACTATCAAATTTTGACACATTGAGGCTTGATGTGCTGATCTCTGTACAATAGGCATACTACTGTGACGATTGACGCCGAATTTATTATAATCTATTTTCACACTTAATTATGCCCATTTTGACAATTTATTTTATTTAATTATGTGGCTTTCATTAACTTAGTTATATTATTTCATTCCCATTTGAAATTACAGTGTAAATGATAAAAATCTAAAAGAATCAGGGATGGAAGATTAAATGCGTATCCAGGTATTGTTAATACCTGGAACATTACTCGTTATACATTTAATCTTCCATTTTTATTTATTTTTCGGTATAAGTGGTCTGCTAAGATAATTTAAAATAATTAAAATTGAAAGTTTTGCATTCCTGCTTCTATGAGCCTCTATTTTCTAATGCTATTAAATGGAGTATTCATGAAAATAGAAGATACCAAAGATATATTCGAACTGCTGATCTCATTGATATTGTAATTAAAGCAAGAATATTTATAGGATAAATACTATTTTGCCAATGTTTTTTAATAATTCCAAATGTTATTGTTTTACTTTTTTTATTACATATAGATGAGGCCTGCAATCCATGATTATGCGTAGCTTAAGTTTTTTGTAGATCTTAACAAAAATGTGGAATGCAAATAAATGATATGAATATTAATGATTCTATTCCAACTTGTTTCCAGGTGGTAAAAGACGACAGTGTACAACGCGCTATAGAAGAAGCCACGCAAGTCGAACTGAGGAAAGCCAAAGAGAACGGTCAGGCGGGAGCTCAGTACGAGAGCATACGGCAAAGAATTGAAGCTCGAGCCTTGAAAGTTGTTCAGGACATCAGCTCAGCCATGTCCAATAATGTGCTCAAGTAAGTACATGTTTATTGACCTGTGACGCAAAATGTGTTATACCTCGTTCACTAATTAAACTTGGAGGGAAATGGGCAACGCGAATATGTAAACTGATTTCTTCCCTTGACGTTGCCTATGGGTTTGCTAGATGATCCCCAAATTACGGATGTTTTACGGACAAAAAGCCAGTAAAGTCATAGGGGTTAGTGCTTGTATGCATACTGCTATACCAAGACGACGACTCTTGACGTTGCAACTGCAATATTTAGGAGTATATTTCTGGCAGCACGAATGGCAATGGTTTTACCATACGACAAACACCAGCATCTCAATATATTTCACTGGTGAATTTTCAACTGTCGGCCCTCAGCTAAGAGTTAATTTTTCATACAGTTACTGTATATCTGAAATCCGCTACCCAGTTACTGGGCAACACGTTATCTCTTGGTAAGACTGGTTATCAAACTTTTGGGTTTCTACTTGTAACAACTGTCAAAGATCCACAATGTTAAAATCAACTGGTTATCCATTTGACTGTCACATCAAAAAAGCATAAATATGTGCTCGGCGTATGTTGGCATTACGATTTTTTTTTTTAAATTGTCATGTAGTCGTGACACGTGGCGTGCTGGGAACATTTTGGTTTCACATCTATACATGACAGTGGTTTAACAGTTTACCATTTATTCAAGGACTGACCTTCGATTGACCTTCATAAAGCCGTCAGTTCCTCATCATCATCTGCCTAGCTTTTTCCCAACTATGTTGGGGTCGGCTCCCAGTTTAACCGGGATGCGGCTGAATACCTTTAAATGGAGCGTCTGCCTGTCAGACCCCAACAACCTAGAAACTGGGCAACATGATACCCCTTGGTTAAACTGGTTGTCAGACTTTCGAGCTTTTGACTACAAGTAACGACTGTCAAAGATCTACTAATGACAGCTAGGACCAACGGCTTAACGTGCTTTCCGAGGCACGGAGGAGTCTTGGTATGTAATAAATGTTGACCCATCCACGGACCGACCTCGTCAAGCGTAGCTTAACATTCGATCGACCCATGCTCCTCATGAGTTCATTGGAATGGTTCCAGATTCGTGGCGTGGGTGTGCCACAAGGCGGTGCGGCGCGTGGCGGGCGGCGGCTGCGGCACGCGCGTGGCGGGCGTGGAGCGCCTGCGCAAGGCCAACGCGGCCGGCCTGCCGCTCGTGTTCGTGCCGCTGCACCGCTCGCACTTCGACTACATCCTCATGACCTTCACGCTCTACCTCACGGGCCTGCGCCCGCCCCTCGTGGCCGCCGGAGACAATATGCGGATACCTTTCTTTGGGTGAGTGTCGTGTGGTGGGGCCTCGAGCTCCCTGAAATAGGTTTGAGCTTCACGATGACTGAAGCATGCATGCTGTCTGTCGGGACAGGTCAACTCAAAGCTGAATTGATTCTTTCTTCAAAAGTCTCTTCCAAACTTAGTCCTGCGTTTTAGACTCGCATAATAAATTAATACAATCTTATGTCTGGACTTTAAAAGAGACCATGACCCCTGAGTTTCTTTCGGCATTTCCTACTGCTGAGCATGAGGTCCAGGGTTCGATCCCCGGGCGGACAATATTATATTAAGTTTTCCATCTGAAGAAAGAGACAGACTCCAGGAGGCTACTGAGAATACAGTAGCCTCCTGGAGTCTGCTGATTGATGGCAAAAGGCTCTATCCTTATTACATAGATTTTTTTTAACTGGCGAAATGTGATTGTACTATGGGTATACGTCTCTCTACCCGTTGGGCTATTAATTACCGCTGAAATCCTTTATTCAATAGTATGCGAATTTTGTTTCAGATGGTTCTTGCGAGGATGTGGTGCGTTCTACATCAGGAGACGAGTGGAAGGCTCGGAATACCACGGAGACCCTACATACAAGTCAGCTCTTAGGTAAGTAGAATATGGAGTACCTCGAGACTGATATCCATGGGTATAAAATTAGTTAGATTTCTTTTCATCATAATATCTAAGACCTAGAGAGAGATGCTCCTTGATATATCAGCTGATTCCAAGCCAGAGTGTTTTAATTTCTTTCTTTCGGATTTTTCTCTTAGACCAGTCAGATAGTGAATCACCGACCTCGCCTTCTAGTTAAGAAAATTACATGTAAATGAATTTGTATGAACTTATTTACAGAAATAAATATCATTTATCATAATTTTATCATTATATGTATACTAATAAAGAGGTAAATTTTTTTTGTAACTTTGTATGTAGGGGATAATCTGCGGAATTAATGATCCAATTTTAAAAATTATTTCTCCGGTGCAAAGCTACACTATCCCCGGATGACATAAGCTACTTTTTATCCCCGTATTCCCACGGGAACGGGAACTACGCGGGTGAAACCGCATGACGTCTGCTAGTGCTAATATAAGTTTGAAATCGCCTATCCACCTTAAGCAAACGGGTGATCCATACTTGTGGCGTGGCCTTTGACCTGCATTGGGACAGTAACAGACTGGTATTATTATCGACCAGGATCCCACATCAGTTTACAAAAATAACAAGGCGTCGGCCTGGCGATTGAGAAGTCATAAGTTCGATCACTACCCATGGCACTATTGACACGAACCGACTCCAGACACAAGCTTATTTAGCTTAGTTGGAGAGGTTAACAAGACTATACTTAATTAGTAATGTGCAAGCCTAATTGCTGGTAAGTTTGGTGCATTTGGAAATCAGCATCAGGCAGCATCTCAGCATTTGTCTGGCATTACCGCTGAAATGAACCTTTTGGCGCAGCCGTGAGACATGCCATTTTTGTATCTCTTTTTTTGTGTTATTATGTTTTTACTGTGCGTGTATTCAGCTGTTGCCATAAATGTATTTTTTTTTTTTCTAAAAAAAAACCTATTTTTATTTATGTATAAGTAACATATTTTTGAAGTCTATGGTCTCTCAATCCATTATTATTTACTTAATTACAGGGCATACATCCTGAACAGTTTATCAGCCGGTAACAATTTGGAGTTCTTCATCGAAGGAGGACGCACTAGGACCGGAAAACCACAGACACCTAAAGGTAATAATATTTTCTTTTTTTTTTTGTCTATTATTGCGCATTTTTTATTGCCATGCAAACTGAACTAAATATAGTAATCTAATTGTTTATTTGAATGTTTTTGCGTACTTGGATCGATAATATGCAGATGTAATGGGTATGTGTCCATATGAATACCAATTTTTAACCGACTTCTTATAGGAGGAGGTTCGTAATTCTACCGTATTTTTTCTTTAGTATGATCTGTTTCTCATGCTTGGTTAATTTTAATGAGTTTATTTTCACGATTTTTAGCAGCTATTTCTATACAAGTAGTACGGTAAGAATCGAAACGAAAATATAGGACATATGTTTAAAAAAAAAACTGTTGTCTCTGACACTTACACTCACACTTAGAAAAAGGAAGAATAATATTTATTTAGGGCTTGCATAAGAAATATTAACAATAAATACTAAATCTATCAAGTGTAGGTAAATAATAACTGAATAAAAGAAGTCAAAATACAATGATAGGCCAAAAAGGCATCTTTACTTTCACACTCACAACGGTGTTCCTGTCTCTTTCTAATAGTCCACAGGAACTTACTACTGGGATGAAAAACTTCCTATGCTATGTCCTAAGCCAGCAGGCCTAGCCATATTACAAATTCTATTTCTATTATCGTAATCGATAAGGCGACAATAGAAAGAAAATGGCGTATATGGAATCAGCTGTTTGTTAACTGTCAAGTGTTTACGAGTAGAATTTGTAATATGGCTAAAAATGAAATACACTTGGCAGTTGACAAACAGCTGATTCCATATACGCCATTTTCTTTCTATAATAGAAATAGAATAGAAATAGAATTTGTAATATTGCTAGGCCTGCACATTACAACCGGCTGGGAACACCAATAAGTAGGCTATCACTATATAAATTAAATTAATTCCACGATAATAATATTCCACGACTATTCACAAAACTTGATTTAGCCCCAAGCTAAGTAGAGCTTGTATTATGGGTACTAAACGACAGATAAACATACTTATATATTTCTAAATACATACATATTATAGATAAATTACACCCTGACACAGAACAAATTATCGTGCTCATCACACACACATTTGTCCTGGGTGGGAATCGAACCCACGACCTCCGGCATAGCTGTCAGGGCCACTTACTACTCGACCAACAGGCCAGTCAAACTATATTACTGCTTCGAACTATTGAATATCATTGAATAGTACGGACAAAATCTTACATGGCATTGATTTTTTCTCCAGCGGGCATATTATCAGTAATAATGGACGCTTACCTGGATGGAACCATCGATGATGCTCTCCTGGTGCCCGCGACCCTCAACTACGACAAGCTGGTGGACGGCAACTTTGTGAGGGAACAGCTCGGCATGCCCAAACAGATGGAGACCTTCTGGTCAGCGCTCAGAGGCATCTGGAGAACCCTCAACACCAACCACGGAAGTATCAGAGTGGATTTCAATCAACCGATCTCTTTGAAGGTGGGTCATTTTTACACATACATACATACATAAACTCACGCCTTTTTCCCATGGGGGTAGGCAGAAACTACAGTGCGCCATATGCTACGATTCTTACATACTTCTTTTTCTTCGTTTAATAATAATAATAATAATAGAGAGAGAGAGAGAGAGAGACAGAGACAGCATCCTAACACGGTACGCAGTGAGGTTAGTTCCCCCCTCTGTAGACCCGTAATATGCGCGCATGACGTTCTCATTTATACTTTGAGTCCATTTCATGCGCTGCACACAACCACCGGCAGCGGGGACCCGGCTCGGGGCCGGTTGGCCCCTAAGTCCCAAGCTTCTCGGTGGCCGGCCTCTCCCCGGCCGACGTACAGGTGTTGGCGACGTCGGCGGGGAAAAATATTCGTCGCTCGAGCTCAACGCGGCTGCAGCCGCCGGTGACGCTGGTGATCCGAGGTCCGGCGGCGGCGAGGCGGAGCTGAGCGACGACTCCGGAGGTGGTGGGCGTGCTCGAGTTCTGGCTCTCGTCAACATAACATTATCATTTCGTCCAATAATATTTCTTCTTGGCAACTCTGGCTGTCATAAGACTCATACGAAAATTTTCTTCAACAATATTTAATATTACTGTTTTACAACCAAAATTACATTAAGATAAACCAAAACTCCTATTTACGAAACCAAATATTATTCAGAGAAAATATATTTTAAACTCAACAAAATACGTATTCAAGATGAAAGATAACAGAAAAACCAAAAGGAAAAGTGACACATGTCACATAATACAGAACATTTTCAGAAGAAATGAGTAATTCACAATGATAACCAGAGCTGCTTCACGACGTGCACGCCTACCAACCCCGGACTCGTCGCTAAGCTCCGCCTCGCTGCCGCCGGACACCGGATCATCTGTGCCACCGACGGTTGCAGCAGCGTCGAGCTCCAGCGACGAGTATTTTTCCCCGCCGACATCGCCTACACCTTCACGTCGACGGAGAGGACACCGGCCGCCGGACGGTTTAGGACCTCGAGGCCCACCGGCCTCTGACAGGGTCCCAGCTCCCGGCGGAAGTGTGCAGCGCATGAGATGGACGCAATCCATTAACGAAAATGTCATGCGCTCATACTATGGGGCTACAGAGGGAGGAATTAACCTGACCGCGTACCGTGTCCGGATGCTCGCTCTGTTTCAGGTGCTTGAACCAGCTGTCAACGTATCGGCACAACGACTGTCGGATCAGGTGCGGGTCATACAACGTAATCGTATGTTGGATGACGTTGCACTTGATCGCCTCCGTACGGAAATGCAAGGTAACCGTGTCATTACTCCTCCGTCACAGACTGTGGTGGTACCACAATCCATTTTAACATCTAATTGTGATGACGAAGGATGTGATGACAGGGTTAGAAATGTAAGTACCCAATGCAATGAGGAATTGAGGAGCGCTTTGGAGGGTGCGCTTCGGGAGTATCGTTTCATGCCACCCGACCTTAGACCACGCTTACCTCGTTTGCCCATGCATAATAAAAATAGGGCGCTGGTGGCTGCTCTGGATTCGCAGTTGTCAAACTATTTTGACGACTGTGAAGACCTCGCTCATGCTCATTCAATCTTGTACTGCGCAGCCGTAGCGGCATGTCGCGTAGCTCACGTCAAATTTTCTAATGACAGAACTACGCGACCAAAGCCAGCTGTAGCGGCTTGGCAGTGCAGGATTGAGCGTCGTATTGGTGAGGCCAGAGCGGTAATCGGCAAACTAATCTGCTTCAGAGAAGGTAACACTCGCCCAAGAGTGATGCGCTTTGTGAGACGGGCTTTTTCCGGGACTAATATCAGTCCACAAGACTACATGTCCCGTGTCACAGAGCGCATCGACTTCCTGAAGCAGAAGGTGTATGCATGGGCAAGCCGTATTCGTAGGTATAAACGGCGAGTGGAGCGATATACTCAGAATCGTACATTCCAGAGCAATGAAAGGTGGGTTTATAGGGCTTGGGAGCAACGAGATCAAAGTGTGGCTGATACGCGCCTACCGGATGACGACGCCATGTGTTCATTCTGGCGCAACATCTGGTCGGTGCCTGTCAGTCACACTGAGGGTGATTGGACTCGGGAGGTCGAACAAGCGTGTGATACAATACCAGAAATGGGGACCATTATCATCAGCCCCCAAGATGTGGCCCGTGCAGTTCGTCCGTTGCCTAATTGGAAATCTCCAGGGCCGGATGGACTGCACAATTTTTGGATAAAATGGCTGCAAAGGTCCCACGCTTGTTTGGCATCTCGATTCCAGTCAGCATTAGAGACAGGGTCGTTGCCCCAGTTTTTAACGACAGGAATAACCCACCTGCTCCACAAATCTGGTAGTACTGCGGAACCCAAAAACTATAGACCGATAACCTGTTTACCGACGGTCTATAAGGTTCTTACATCCATTCTGAGAGCTAAAATCAATCAACATATAGACAGCAATTCTGTAATGTCTGCCTCTCAGAATGGATGTAGGAACGGGTCCCGCGGTACTAAGGAGCTGCTCCTCATTGATATGACTATTAGCCAACAGGTTCGCCGTTCCCGAAGGGATCTGTCGACATGTTGGATAGACTATAAGAAGGCCTATGACTCCGTGCCGCATACATGGCTTACGAGGGTGCTGGAATTGTATAAAGTTGATACAACTCTACGCACCTTCCTGAGGACGTGTATGGGGCAGTGGAGGACGGTTCTTCGCTATCCAGGATGTCGACAGATTCAGAGGAATAGCGAGCCGATTAGGATTGAGCGAGGCATATTCCAGGGTGATAGTTTGAGTCCACTTTGGTTCTGCTTAGCCTTGAATCCTCTAAGCACACTGCTGGAGAATTCAGGTCTAGGCTATCGATTGAAGAGAGGAGGTCAGGTTATATCTCACCTTCTTTACATGGATGATCTAAAGCTCTTTGCCCCCAACAATTTACAACTGATGGAGCTACTAAAGGTAACTGAAACCTTCAGTAGCGCCATCAGGATGGATTTTGGTGTGGACAAATGTGCAGTCATGCATGTAAAGAAAGGGGAGATTGTGGGTTCCGTGGGAGCCCAACTCTCTGATTCCATAAACCTTAGAGCCCTCTCTCCAATCGAAACCTATAAGTATTTGGGTATGTCGGAGGCGTTGGGCATTAACACTGCTGATGTGAAGCAATCGTTGAGGGAGCGTTTCTTTGGCCGCCTGAAAAAAGTATTTAATAGTCTTTTGTCAGGCGGGAACAAGGTGCGCGCCTTCAACGGTTGGGTCATGCCAGTCTTGATGTACTCCTTCGGCATACTCAAATGGACTCAAACAGAGCTAGACACCCTGGATAGGAGGGTCCGCACACTGCTGACTGCATATCGAATGCATCACCCACGATCGTCGGTTATGAGACTGTATATCCCGCGAAAATGTGGAGGTCGAGGCTTTTTAAATGCCAAGACTCTCCACAATCGCGAGATATATAGTCTCAGGGAATATTTCCTAAAAGCCGACGTGGGGATGCATCGCGATGTGGTCGCGGTAGACAAAGGCCTCACACCGCTCTCCTTGGCGAAAGAGAACTGGCGCAAACCTGTAGTGCTTGACACTAACGATCGCAAGGAAGTGTGGCAGAGCAAGGAGCTTCACGGACGCTTTTTCAGGGCCCTTCATGGGCCTGATGTAGACCAGTTAGCGTCCGTGTCCTGGCTACGTTTCGGTGACCTCTTTGGGGAAACCGAAGGTTTTGTCTGTGCAATTATGGATGAAGTTATTATGACGAGAAACTACCGGAGATTTATTGTGAAGGATGGCACGGTTGACATCTGTCGGGCATGCCACCGTCCAGGAGAATCAATCCGACACATAATTTCTGGGTGTTCTCGCTTAGCTAACGAAGAGTACTTGCATAGACACAACCTTGTGGCCAGGATTATCCATCAGCAACTTGCTCTAAAATACAACCTCGTGGAGTCGGAAGTGCCGTACTACAGGTATGTGCCCGACCCAGTTCTCGAAAATGGTCATATCACATTGTATTGGGATCGATCCATCATCACTGATAGGACTATCATGGCTAATAAGCCAGATATAGTGGTGATGGATCGAACCGAGAGGCGCGCAATGCTTGTTGACATAACGGTCCCACATGACGGGAACCTCGTGAAAGCCGAACAAGATAAGAAAATCAAGTATCTTGACTTGGCTCGCGAGGTTGTCGACATGTGGGATGTGGACTCAGCAATCATTGTGCCGATAGTCGTGTCTGCCAATGGCATAATAGCAAAGAGCCTCGACCAATACCTAAAGAGGCTCTCGTTGGGCAGCTGGATCAAGGGTTTGATTCAGAAAGCAGTACTACTGGACACGGCTCGCATTGTTAGGCGATTCCTCTCCCTGGAGCCCTGACCGCCGGTAGCTTGGACCCTGTTCCCGATACCGGTGGGCTACTATTTTTTATATTTTTAAATGTTTTTATTTTTATATTAATATTTAAAAATGTAATTTATAAGAATTTAAAATGAATATACGAAATAATAATAATAATAAATATTCCACAACTTTTTCACACAACACCATTTAGTCCCAAGCTAAGCTTGAGAGCTTGTGTTATGGGTACTAAACAGCTGATAAACATACTTATTTATTTCTAAATACATACATATTATAGATAAATTACACCCAGACACAGAACAAATGATCGTGCTCATCACACAAACATTTGTCCTGGGTGGGAATCGAACCCACGACCTCCGGCATAGCAGTCAGGGTCACTAGCTACTAGACCAACAGGCCAGTCATCATTCAAATAATTTTATTAATAAATATTTATTCAAAATAACAATATTAATGTAAACGTTTGTACTGTGTTACGGTTTAGTCTGTATTTTCTCAATGTCTGTAATAAATTACAGCTTAAACTTGAACTATCTGCGTTTCAATAGTGTATCATATCATTTTTCTTTTTTCACACGTGTTTTTGTCTGTTAGATCTTTGAAATCCATATATCTACACATTCATGTTTATTTGAAGATACAGGTAAATAAAATGTATGTATGTTTGTTAAGTCAAAATAACAATTTTTTACATATTGTAGGTATGTGTTTTACGGTAAAACAATTGTATTTTTTTTTCAAATAGACTTTCACGGGCCGATATAAGGAGTTCTTAGGCACGTTTTTCTACAATCTATTATTAAAATCTGTGTGGACGAAGTCGCGGTCTATACAGTAGAATAACATTTTCGTATTTTTTTTATAGTTATCCGGTCCCATAACGCCGTTTTTACTCTCGCATTCTTAATTTGAACAATTCTAATTCAACCTTATTTCTTCTACAGGAACTAGTAACATCGTTCCAGAAATACCAACACTACAAGTCACCGATAGAAACTCCGTTGTCGCCGCCTAACAACAACTTAGCCGTGAACTTAGACAGACAGATTCTGTATAACCACAGCCACTCCAGTCTGTACGGCGCTGACGTCAGTACCGACCACAAGATGATGGTCGAGGCTATCGGCAGACATCTAGTTTATGGTAAGTAGAGGTAGAACCCACCACGGAATTTCACAATATGAAAATTAATTAGTTATTGATTGCCATCCGCGTAAATTATGAATTTAAAAACAATGTAATTTTTCACCAAATCACCCATAGTAAAAACTCTGGATCTATTCAACCGATTTTGAAAATTCTTTTACCAAAAGAAATCCACATTATTTGTGAGTGTCATAGGCTATATTTTTTTTTTCAAAGGCTCTAAAATACCGCCTCTCTTAGTTAAGAGGGGGTGGAGTGGATGTTTAAAGTTGGATGGGGAAAGTCACGCGCGAAATGCTATTGTTACATCTCTAATATATACTAATTCTCGTGTCACAGTGTTTGTAATAAAATTCCTCCGACACGGCTTGACCGATTGTTACAAAGTTTTGTGTGTGTACATTTAGTTGATCTGCGAATAGGACGTAAACAAATAAAAACTAATAAATTGAACTAGAACTAGTTCTGAGAGATTTTTTTTATTATTATTGATAGGCACGCGTTTGATTACTATATATATATATACTATAGGTATTTACAACCAAGCGTATACAGGATTGCAGATAGGACAATGACTTTAAGAGTGATATCAAATACTGATCTAAATAGAAGTTTTTTTTGTCGGCTTCCCTTTAGAGAAAATTTATCCCTCGCCACTGTTGTCTAGAAGTAACCTATTCACTCTACTTAAGCTAGTATTGGTATAGGTAATCAGAAATTACAGTGCAATGGGCTATTCGACAAAATTTTAGTTTTTATTCCTTCATCTAGATTACAAGAAATTATTCGACACATATTTTTTTCTTTTTCAAACTGTTGGATGGAATACTGCTTCGATTAAGCGCATTAAAGTTGAGAAGACTGTAAAGTCATCATCTGTTATGAACTGTATTGGCTAGTGACGTCATGTCACATTTTGATACGATGTATCCCCGTTATTTTTTGATTACGTGAAAAAAGATAGACTACAAACTTAAATTTTGTCAAATGGCTCATTGAAAGCACTTCGTTGTCCCAACAGACGCAGCACAAGCCACAGCTCTCATGTGCACCAACGTGATCTCGTACGTCCTGCTGACGGAGGCGCGGCGCGGCGCCAGTCTCGGCGCGCTGACGGCCAGCGTGGCGGCGCGACAGGCCGCGCTCACAGCCGAGGGCCGCGACCTGGGGTACACGGGGGAGGCGAGGCAGGCTGTTAAACATGCTGTGAGTTGCAACTTTATGTATAAATAAATAATAAATAAATAAATATTCCACAACTTTCACACAACGCCATCTAGTCCCAAGCTAAGCAGAGCTTGTGTGTTATATATTTCTAAATACATACATATTATAGAAAAACTAACACCCAGACACAGAACAAATGATCGTGCTCATCACACAAACATTTGTCCTGGGTGGGAATCGAACCCACGACCTACGGCATAGCAGTCAGGGTCACTAACTACTAGACCAACAGGCCAGTCGAAATTGTACAGTATTTAATTGGACTAGCCTATTATCACTCACTGACTGCTATACTGCCGTGCTAAGCGCAAAAATTAATCTCAGGGAAAGCTTTTTTTGAGATAATTTAAGTTTAAACAACAGATTTCCTTTAACTTCTAAGATTAATTGAACTTTTTCGAGAGTTTTTTCATATGTTTTAAACAATATACCACTTATTGAATGTGTCTTTCGTTAAACTATCTGATGCCAAAAAAATCAACTTTACGTTTTTTTTTCAGTTACCGCTTTTGAGCTTAGCAAGGCAGTATAATAAATAATAAAATAAATAAATAAAATCATTTTATTTCGGACAACTACAGGATCCATAAATTGTTAGTAACAGGTTTACACTTAAAAACTATTGTTAGTAACTTAACTAAAGACGAATTAATGAGAAGACTGCCCATGGCCAAGTTCCTTGTTCTGAGTAATACCAAAACAAAGATCTCGAACTAAGGTATAAGTCGTCTCACAAATTGCAAAGACCTAAGAGTAGGACAAAAAATACTAAAGAGCGAAATACAATCCTTCCATCTTTTGCAATCAAATACCTTTGCCGATTATAATCTCTTACATCCTTTAATTTCCCAGCTGGACATGTTAGGCCGCGGTTTGATCCGTCGCGAAGGCAGCGGAGAGCGTATAATGGTACGACCTCACACGTCCATCGCCGCTTCGTTAGAGCTGGCGTACTACGCCAACGCTGTCGTAGCGCACTACGCCGCGCCCGCCATTGTCGGTAAGTCACCCCCTCCTGCACTACAAAATTAATGAGCTGATGATCTTCAAACGCATGAAAAGATGTTCATTACTTATAGCTAAGAACTGTCTCGATTATGTCAGCTTTGAGACAGAAAAAATCTCATCAAAATCGGTGATTGGTTTAGAAGTTGCGATGCCACACAAAATCACGTCAAACTTATAATATCCCACTTTTTGGTGGGGGGTTCAAAACAGGCAGGTTGAGGCTTTTGTCCTCAAAAGCCAGCGTTTCTATAAAGCGATGATCCCAGCGTTACTATAAAGAACTAAGCTCGTATGATATGTACATTTTTTTTATTTATTTGTCCAGTTTTCTGTAGTAAGACGATAAATTCAATACGTCCAGAAACATCATACAATCTAATAAATATACTACCTCTAAGCTTATACTGACCACATTATTTTGTTTGCATTCCAGCCACCGCGCTAGAAAGCCTCGTATGCTCCTCATCATCCACAGAAGTCCGTCAGTCAGACTTACTGGCAGCTTCCCTGCAGCTGTGCGAAGTGTTGAGTCACGAGTTCATAGTGTGCGCGCCGTGCCAGCGCATACAGGACCGCATGCTGGACGCGATCGAGGCTTTGGAGGCGCATCAAGTTTTAATTCAAGAAAAGGTAACAAATAAAATATTATAAAAATACTTATCACATAGCCGATAATTACACACTTTGTAAATATAATTGAGTAACTTTGAGCAAAAAATGTTGCTGGGAAAAAACTTTTTTTTTCTATTTTAAAAAAAAGAGATGTTTTTTTTATTGCGCGCAATGTAAAGCGCGATCGCGCGAAAGAGCTTTCGATCAGCTGTGCGTACTGCCCGCCGCGGCCGCTCGCGCTTGAACGTTGAACCGACCGCACGCTTTTGTTTGGTATCTATTGCATTTTTGTAACTGCAAATGCGTAATTTGTTTTGAAAAATCGATTATTTTGATAATGTTTGTTCGAAAAAAAGTTTACTAATGATACTTGGAATACGATTTTGAAAATCGGACGAAAAAAAAATACTTTAACTTTAATATCTCGTTAATAATACAATATGTAGTTTTCGTTTACGTTAGGGGTTTTTTTACACCCTGTGGATTGTGTCACACAGTGTTACTTTTTGTTCGCAGGCCACAGTCTGCTTAGAAGAGGAACAATGGTCCCGTCGCATGGCGCGTCGCCTGGACGATGACGACGACTACGAGCGACCTGATCCCGCGCAACGCATCTCCTACACAGTGTCCGACAAGTCTGAAGCCATCGCAGAGAGGTACACTATACGGCATCATCATTTACCTAGAACATTTTTAATAACAACACTTGGGAGCAAATATATCGAGCCATTTCTTTTCTACATATCAATTTGACCTTCACCTAAAAGTTTATTAATATCTAGCTGACGTCACGCTGTTTCACCCGCGTATTTACTGTTCCCGTGGGATTACAGAGATAAAAAGTAGCCTATGTTATCCGGGAATAGTGTAGCTTTCCACCAGTGCAATATTTTTTTAAAATTGGATCATTAGTTTCGAAGATTACCCCCTACATACAAACTTACAAAAAACAAATTTTACCTCTTTATAATATTAGTATAGATAATAGGCTACGCGTGCTGGATTTTACAAAGAGCTACGGCCTATCCGGATCCGAATTCCACAACCCTGTTAGTGGGTAACACAAGACCGTTTGGTGAAACTGTTAGACTTTCGGTGTTCTGACTTCTCGTATCGACAGTGGAACATCTATAAAGTATGGATAAATTTAAACATACTTATAAATTATAAATACATACACATTATAGATAAATAACACCCAGACAAAGAACAAACGATCATGCTCATTACACAAACATGTATCTTAGGCGGGAATCACACTCACGACCTCCGGCATAACAGGCCAGTCAACTATTGCACTATATTTTCTCTCTGTTCATATGACAATTCATTTTCCAGACGGAGACTGCTACTGACCCTTCGCCCAGTACTGGAGGCGTACGCGGCCACCTGCCGACACTTAGCTCCTGGTCCCATGAAAGAAGTTGTTAAGAATACTCTCGACTCACTCACGGAAGACTTTACGCACAATAAGATGGTTTACGGTACGATTTACTAGCAAATTCATTATATTTTATACTGGGTAGAGTTCAGCCCATGATTCTGAAACCCCCTAGCGTGCAAATTCTTCGCTGGCTAACCCTATATTTCAAGTTATTTTTCTGATATTTCTCTTTTGACTTTTTCTATACTTACTATACAGGGTGTAAGGGACAGCCCTCCTCAAACTGATAGGGTGCATTTAGCTCCTGATTTTGAATCATAATCCACCGAAATTTTTCTCAGGAAAATTTATATTTTTTTTTATCGGTGTTTCAAGTTTTTCAGTTTCATTTCAATGTCTAATAACACTCTCTGAAAGTAGCACTCCATTTATGTAAATAATACGGCTAAAATAAAAAAAAACCAACAATGGATGTTGTAATACTCTAACGAACGACTTGACGGGGCGGGCGCCCGAAGGCTCGCTGCGTGCGATTTGCCACGGTTAAAATACATTGCGTATGAAGATATAAAATAAATCAATTTTATTGGATTCCCATAACGTTCCTGAAATAATTTCTTGTACCGGTCATCTTAGTATAATATACTGAATTCACCCCATCAGTCTGAGGAGGGCTGTCCCTTACATCCTGTATATTTATGTACATTAATATGTATACTAGTGATCGCCTAGTGGTCAACATTCGATCGTATTATTTATGTATATTAGAATATTACAAGTAGTAATTTTCTAGCAATGTATTTCAGTGTGCTAATGTCAAATCACGTACATTTCGCTGTCACATTTTTATTTAATTCCAAATAGTCGATCACTAGGGACACGTTGTAAACTTGATGTTGGCAGAATTGTAAAACGTCATACGCCCGATATTAATATTCTATCTCAATCCAAATCCCGATCCTTTGTTTTTGACGGCTGCTTCTGATTGGACATCTTTAAGATTCGGATAGGCGAATTCGGTCGTTGATTGGTTACAGACAAAGATCGGGATCAAGATAGCAACCGGGATAGATTATTAATATCCAGCGTTAATGTTACGTAAACATACTAATACTGCTAGCCTGCATCATCCCACTGCTGGGCTAATGCCTATCTCCATGACTTCCAGTTTTTTCGATCCAGAGCTAAACTTTAGCCCTTACGTAAACAATGTTTATTTTATATAATGGCATTTGATAAATGATATTTATTTTTGTAAATAGATTTTCACAAACACGTAATTTTTTTTAGTAAATGAGATCGGAGTTTCACTATTTGACTACTCTGAGAAGAAACACCGAAAAAAACTCACGAGGTCATTTTATAGATTTCTAACATAAACTATTTACTTTTAATAAATAATCGCATTGAATTAAATACCAATATCCAATAGTTTATTAAATTTGGCTTACTGTGTGTTATTTGGTTAAACTTAAAAGTTATAACAGTTTTTATTCCGATTATTGACCCTAATATGTTTCTATTGCATATTAAATGTTTTCCTATAATGGAAACATTAGTTAACAACAAGCTGTGCAAGTGAGCTACTGCACCGCGTGGTAACTAAGCTAACTAGTTTAAAAAAAGTAATTGACAATTGTCGGATTCCAGGCGAAGCTGTATCAACAGACGCGATCAACAACTGCCTGCGACTGCTGCGCCAGTGGGGCGTGCTGCACGTGTACAGCGAGGCGCGCGCGCGCAACCTGCGCCTGTGCGCGCCCTACGACGAGCCACAAGCGTTGCACACGGTGTGCCTAAACGTCTACAAATTCAACATGAACACACCTTTACTGAACACCAAGTGATATCAAAGTGACTGTGAACTAATAGGCCAGTGAGTGATTCGAGTGCTTATAAAGGAAATTAGTGAATAACATGGTGACTAAACACTGGTGTGAAGGCAGCATTTTAAAAAAAAGCAACCTCTAAAAGTTTGTGTGAATACGCCTTTATGGTGCCAGGTGTGTCTATGATCGCATTTTCATAAGACAAAATTTAGTTTATAAAGTGCCTATGGATTCTGTTTCTACTTGTCAAAATAGTTGTTCACTCATAAAGGTTTTACCGTAAAAATAAATGGTTATTGACTTGTATGCTCATTTTATAAAAATGTGATGTATTTTAAGCGGAAACGTAAATGTATCTTGTTTTGGTTGGTTTGTTAAAATGAAGACTATTTGGTCTTTTGTCAAGTTGTCTATTACACAATGTGACTTCATTATGAAAGTGTTACTCAAACATTTGCTAAAAAAAGAACTCTTTATTAAATACTTGACCAAAGATATACTTTTTAGTGTGAGCCCTCAAACATACAGCAAAAATATAGGTTTCAATTTGAAGGCAGTACAATATTTATTGGAGTATGATTTCATTTTTATTGAATGTTATAGTTGATGACACCCTGGGTGTTAGTGCTTGGGTATAGTTGGAGATGTCACTTGCTCCCGTCAAGAATTTAAATATGCTTGTTTGGTGGATGAGCCAGGGTGGGTAACCCACGAAATTAATTTTCGCGCGCCACCTTGGCACACCTAGACCAAACAAGTTGTATAACATTATTGCCAACATAGATTTAATTTTCAGAAAATTTGTTGTATGAAACATTCTACTATGCATTTCAAATGAGAATAGGAACGTCAATGACCTCTATCTGTCAGATGTCACTTGAAAAGTACGGTTCACAAGACTAATTTATTTAAGACGTTTTTTCATTTTTAATGACTGTGACTCGGTAAAACAAAAAATAATAATTTTTATACGCGTATAAGGTTTCGTTGCAGACCTTACTTTTCAAGTGACATCTGACAGATCATAGAGGTCTTTGACGTTCCTATTCTCATTTGAAACGCATTGTACACCTACAGTGTGTGCGTGAAGCATCTAGCAACAAAAAATTATGTTGTTGCAAGAATGTTGTGCAACATCATAATTTTTGGTATGTTTATTGGGGCAAGTGTCGTTTCATACAGTTTAAGGTTAACTTTAGCCAGGGTAACTACGACCTTACGTTATTTCAACGTAATATTGTTACTTATAACAATTGGTTAAGCAATATTGTTACATTTTCACGAGTTTTCTACGCATTGTGATTTAGTATCTTATTTGTTTTGTGTGGTAATGAACGCTGCTCAAAGATTAGAGTCAAATTACTCGTATTGTGTGTATTTAGGTGTATTAAATAAAGGTGGCACACTAAGTCTCAGTTCCACTACTAATTACTTAAATCATTTAGCAAGCTACATCATGCTATTTCAGTCAATTGTTGAATATTAGACAGAGACACAATGATGTTTTAAATACATAATATGTTGAACCCTAAATGTACTTACAAAGAGATTTGCAGTACAGGCGGGTCTAAAAGTTCAAGTGACACAGTGATGTACGAAAACTAAGCGCTAAACAGAGTGACTGTTAAGTAAAGTTTACAGTGCATATCCATGGGGCATGAGTTCAAAGTCTTGTAAACTTATACATATGTATTAGTTTTTCCACTTTCAACAATATTGCACTGGATTGTGTCACGTCGGGGTCACCAGTTTAGAGGTGAGAAACATAGTGTAAATTTCTATATCCACTATAAAACCGGGAGTTGTGTCTGGTGGGCTACTACTGCCCGATGATTGTTATCGGGATCTTGTATATGCAATCGCGATGTTAAAGTTATCCGCCCGATTGAACAATCGGGCGGATAACTTTAACATCGCGATTTAGGATGTCAGTCGTTAATTCGTATGTGGCGAGATAGATGTCGCTACAGTCTTAGGTTTATATGTCATTATAAATTAGGACACTATGCCTATGTTAGTGTGACTGGTTTTGTCATGTGTGCCATCAATATTATAATGTACCAATACCATGCCTATTGATCTGTGATGTGACAGCGATTTATAAACGAATGTTTTTTTTTTTTTGTATATATTGTGACTTTAAATTATCGGATATTATCGTACATTATCGAGGTTGACTTGAATGTTTGTGTATCGTAATCTTTTGATTGCAACACGAATGCTTGTGTGCACACTTTTTACGACAATCATGGATGAAATACTTAATACAAAATTCATTTGCTCTAAATATGGAAATGTAAATATTCTTCTTCCGCCGCCCATACATTATACACTGCACTTGGCGTATCTCTGCGAATATTGGCTTTAATTCGTTAATTAAAAAACGACTTTATTTCTATGTATGCAAAAGGCATATTTGCTGTTTTTAAAGTAACGCAAATATTTTGACTAATACGCTTTGTGAGTCGTATCAAGTGGGTACACAAGTCGTTCATTACATAGCATTTGTTTGTATCTAGAGTGAAAATAAGTGTGGCTGGCCATCACCCAAACGCCGAGATCGGTAAACGTTACTTAGCACAGACATGTTTCCGTCTCTTTCTCACACTTGTAGTTTGACAGCTGTGCGACAGTGACAGAGATACTGCTTAGCCAGAGCACGTGCTAAGTAGTCTATTTATCTCAGCCTCCAAGTTATTCCTTTTTGTACTGCGTTAAACTTAAGTTGACAAATAGTATGTAGACTTTATTTACTTTGTTACCCATATAATGATAAAAGGGGGCAAAGCTAAGATTGATTAAAACAATCTTGAAATATTTCGTGTTTTATTATGGTTCAATCCCTGTACAAAATAATACTCTTCATTATGCGTGTCTGCGTGAGCCGTTGAGACTTTCTTAAAAAGCCGGACACCGGACACCGGGCAAGTTGGCAACACACAACTCGCGGCTAACCGCGACGCGTTCGCGCATCCTCGAGCGTGCGTCTGCGCCGAATTTCTCGGTCATGCGTTCATTCATACTGTCACTCACTCTGGCAGGGCCACCATCAGGGATTTTAATTTTGATAACACAAATTTTGTCGTTATTTTGTCCAAATTTGTCACCAAATATCAGAATACAAAAACTCTGCATAGACATCTGACTATAGCAATCGCGAATAATTTGCTGTTATGCGTTGAAGAGTTCCGTCGCATGTCTTTTTCATCAGTTTTTCTTCACAAAATGATACTTTCTAAATGAAAATGCTTGATATGTTACTAAAAATGTAAAAATCGGTACGTGTGTACCTATATTTTTTGAGGAGTTCCCTCAATTCCTCGAGGATCGCTCATCAGATATGAGTTTTTTTTAAAGTCTGTTAAAAATATGAAGAAGCTCATAATTTCAATAGAATTCTGTATCTCTACTGACAGAAAACAGCAGGAAATATACTTAGACTTGTAACTTGGCTCGGACTAAGTTCAGAATTGTGATAAATTACTTTCCTCTATTATTGTGGCGCATTTGTCTTTCACAAATAACTGTGTCGATCGATACTGACTTTCCGTTCATTCCCAGTCGCCCCCGAGAGGATTGCACCGGCGGTGAGTGGGAAGTCATTGCCCCCACTTCAGTTTCGCTATACATTGGTTTGTTTCTTGTGAAGAATAACATAATAATCAAACTTATTCCAAACCTGCATCTATCTAATTGATGATAACATTGAAATAAAGTTTCCAACATTTTGTTGGAAACTTGTGTATGAATTAGTGTCACTCACTCTGGCAGGGCCACCATCAGGGATTTTAATTTTGATAACACGAAAATTTTGTAAGCGTCAGGACCCCTGGACCAAGAGATATATTTGATGTTTTGAAAATACCAAAATTTACTACCTTCTTGGTACTATTTGGTACCTATCTTCAAATATTTAGTACCTCGACTGACAGCGAAAAAACACGTAAAGAAAGTGGTCAGACATTCTGACATCAGGACGTCTGGACCATTTTTTTTTTTCATAGTTCGAGACAACATAACTAATTTATCTCTTTGTAAATATTTACTACCTTTTTAGTACCTCAACATATATTTTTTTCAGTTTTTTTTGGCATTCCAGAAAAATGCTACGCAAGAAAGAAACTTTGTTAGCTATGGGCCCCTAGCCACAAACTTCCGAAACTGGAGTTATTTTTCACCTGTTAGTATTTTTTTAAGAAGTCGGTAAGTAGTTTGCTTTGTAAAAAAGTTTTGGAAGGATGTCGATGATGTTGGGATAGGGATTATCCTATGAATTTAATATGCGTCAGAGAGAAACTGACCACACAAAATTGATTTTTTTTAAATGAATTAATTTAAGTATGACGTGCTCTCTTAAAAGAGAACTTTATTATACTTATCCATAAAACGGACGGTTAAATAAAACAGAACATCTAAAAATAAACTTAATATAATATTAAAAATTGAGATTGAGAATTAAAAATATAAAAATAAATGTTAAATAAAGACAAATTAATTAAGAATATTCTTAATTAATTTGTCTATATTCGAACGGTCAGATGAAAAAGCACAAAAAAAAATATAAAAGTAATTTTTAAATGTAGTAATAGTTACAGTAGGTTGTATGACAACTTTTAGTAATTCAATGCAAGTATTAAGGTGTCGCAAAGTGTTACTAAAAGTGACAAAAGACACTCCAATTTAGATAAGATTAGTAATTTAAATTAACATTCTTTACACGTCCGTTCAACCTTCGGCGTCGGTAGCATGACAAGTCTAGTGACAACCATGTTTTTACTTCTTATGACTTTCGTAGGCTTTCTTTGGCAGGTCTATTGGTCTAGTAGTTTGTGACCGACTCTTATTCCGGAGGTCGCGGGTTCGGTTCCCGTCTAGGACAAATGTTTGTGTGATGAACACGATCATTTGTTCTGTCTGGGTGAAATTTATCTATAATAATTATGTACTTATGTATTTAGAAAAAAATAAGTATGTTTATCGGTTGTTTACTACCCATAGCACAAGCTCTGCTTAGCTTGTGTCTAGATGGCGCTGTGTGCGGAACGGACTGTAAAAATGTTAAATAAATTACTAACCATATAACATTATAATGTAATGTAAGCATTGAATTAGAAAAGTTATGGAAACAGCATTGCACTCAAAAAGTAGCACCACGAAAAGTAACCCCGAGTAGGCGTGGCTTTAAAAGTATCTATTTTCGCGAACTAGTCTACCACGCGCTCAGTGACTGAAGGTCGCATTGAAGTTGAACAAAGCGTTTGACGTTTCGTTATTTGGTTATAAACATTGGTGGAAATATAAAAAAATACTTTTTGTGTAGTAAAGTGGTGCAGGAATTGCAAAGAAAGCCGGAACTTTTCATTGGTGAGTAAAAATAAATCTTTTTATTTACTGTTTTCACAGTTGTAACATCATCCACGCTCGGCTCGCCCGCGCGCCACCGGCGCACGCGGCGGCGACAGCGACATCTTGACACCGCCCCGTGACCTTGATGCACCCAATCGCGCACTAGCTTCGTCTATGAGTGTGTGAGTGTCTTGTTGCACGTCAAGTAAATTTGTTTGCATAAATAGAACCGAAATTGAAGCGTTAGTTGTATGAGAATTACGTTTCCATATCTTTTCTAATTCAATGAATGTAAGGTTTTAAAATGAAGAGAGTCGATTGTTCATGTGGATAATTATTCTACTGTATCAACAATAATTATTCGAATCACTTACAGATAATAATATCTAATACAAAATAATCGTCTCATCTTAAGGTGGATGAGCAAGGGTACCCCGCGAAATTCAAATTTTGTGTTTTTACAATTTACCATTCAGTTTCAGGTTATAAGGTAGGTATGTTAATTAAATATAATTCGCGACCGTACCTAACAAACACGGAGTCATAGTTATAGTTATAGTAATTAAAATCACCAATACAACCTTCTACGTTAATTTAATCTCAATAAATGGCTTTTCCGTGAAATAGTCATTCAATGGGATTATACCTATGAACTTAGAGAGTTGTCTTAACGATTTAAATGATTATAATTCGTAAAGACTACGCGTTACGGTTGCAAATAATATTTTGTTCAACATACAGCCTGACGACACTGGACGGCAAAATTGCAAAAAAAAACGCAACAAAATTTTAATTTCGCGGGGTTTCGCACATCCCCTTAATGTCAATCAAATTGAATTAAGGCACTCTTAACATTTACTACAACATGTTGAACAATCTCATCATGGCTATGACTTCCATCTGTCGTTCTCGCATCCTGAACTGCTGTAAGCCAGGCCAATGCTGTCTCAGTCGTCTTTCGGCAGTGGATCTGTTGTCCCTGTGGTCTAAACACACAAGGTGCTGTTTCATGTTATCCCAACCGGAGATTGCGAGGTGACAGAATCCGCAGTGGTACAGCCCGGGTCGAACCTGTAACATTATTTATTTATTAAACCGACTGGTACTGACTAGTAGGAAATGCCTAAGGTGTTAAGTCCGCCTTTGTAGGTACAGTTTTTTTTACTTGTGCATGAAGTTAAAAAAACTAACCATCTCATGGTAGACTTACCATGAGGTGGTGTAGAGACAGAAAAAGGTAGGTAGGTGCATCAGGGTAAAAAATTAAGGACAAAAAAAAAAAGAAGTGACACTTATTAATAAATACACAGATACCTAAGTAGGTACTTAAAACAAAATAAATACGGCAGTCAAGAGAGCTAAAAAACGTTGTTAGAGAAAAACTAATCTGAGTATCAATCAACTCTGTGATGAACCTGCTAACATCTTATGAAAATATTCACGAACTTTTAATTTAACATTATACATTGCATTGACACACAACTTCAAATATAGGTACGTATACATGCGTATCTACGACAATAGGTAGGTACTAGCTGTTTCCCCGGGGATTTTATTATTACGCATTTAAATCAAAAACTACTCAATCAATTTCAAAAACTCTTTCACCATTTATTTTTCTGCCAGTGAAAGAGCCGTCAAAATCGATTTAGCCGTATCAGAAATTAGCTCAAACCAACATCTGCTTTTGTTAGTCACCTCTCATTAATCCTTAGTAAATTAATGGGTCACTTTACCTCTCTGATAAATTCATTTCTCTCCGATGTAAGGACAGGCACCATTTTCCATTTATTAATGTGGTACATTTCTTTAGCATGGTCAACTAAATCCGTGTAAGGCGGCAAATTCATCTCACATACAATACATTTCATTCTTGAATTGTTCTCCGTTATCAAATACAAACTGTGAAGAGTAATGCAATATTTCTCGTTAATTAGACTGGCGGTATAAAAATATCCTTGTACATCGTAAGCCGAATCGATAAATTGCCTGGTGGTCTGTCTGCCCCGTGCTGTCGGTTGCGTTAAAGGAGTGGAGGGTGCAAGTTTCTTGTGATTTGCTCCATCGACATGCTCTCTCATTGACCTCAAAGAAGCCGGAACATGTACATTACAAATCCGGCAAAAAGATTGGTTGACGCCTCCATTATAAGTTATTTTATTTTCTTTTGCAAAGTCTTTTGCCTCTTTTTCCTGGCTACCCTTTTCAGAGTTTTCTTCATCGTCAAATGTATTCCAATCAGGATCGCTACTATCACTGTCGTCGTCACTCTTCTCTTTATCTGGTAAAGCTTTGGAGGTGTCATTCAGAACCACAGTATTTTGTTTATCGTCAGAAGATTGTGTGGTTTTGTCATTTATATCGACTCTATTCAGATTTTGATCCAGGTTTGATGGATATTGTAAATCAGCATCGATCTTTGTAGCTGTAGAATGATTTTCCATATGCTTTTCTATCTCCGTGTAGTCAAATGTTATAACATTGGAACATTTTTTACAGAAAGCCGTTTCTGTTTCTAAATTAATATTGATTCCTTTAGTTTGGTACTTGGCAATGGATTCAAGAATTTTAGATTTGTCCTTTGTCGTTGATTTTTCATTATTATTGGCATCATTGTCTTTCTTAGATTTCTGTTTTTCGTCCTTATTTTCTTTTACTGAATTTATATTGGTTGCCTTTTCTTGGCCGTTTTCTTTGGTTCCTACTTCTTGACACTTTTTTGTGTCTTTGACTTCTTGATCGTTTTCCTCGTTTTCGGTTTCATGAGAAACTCCATTGGTTTCGATGCGATGTTTCGTGTAAAGTTCATGATGCTCAGTCTCTTCAAAATGCTTGACTATGTTTCCGGGAGCCAGCAACTTGTTGCAAGTTAAGCATTGTACAGAAGTGACGTCCAACTAAAATCACACAAAAACATAATAATATTATTAAATTATAATTGTTAAAATATTAGATAGTGTACAAAAATAAGTTAGAAATAGTTAACTTTTAATCCTAATTTTTATCTTATTTATTTTTTTCAGTAGATATTGTTATGTATCATAAATGACATGCAACCTTGTTTGCGAATACAATAGCTCCTTTAATACAGTATACACTAACGCAGGAGCTAGGGAATTCATAAAGATGTACTTATGTATTTATTTGTGTCAATTATTAAAGATTAATATTATTATTACAATAACTTAATCTTATTTCCAAATTGTATTTTATCCACAAAAAAATGTATAAAAAAATCGAAGTAATAGTAGTATTGTATCAATTATATTTTTATAGTTTTTTGTCCACATTGTGGAATGAAAATAAAATTTGAGTATTGAGATTTTTTCACTGTAGTCCTTTTGACGTAAGAAAAGAAATTTAAACAAACCGTTTTACTGCCCGATCAACCTATTTTAATTTCTATATTTTCTATTTCGTATGTTAAAAGAATGGCATTATAGCAAAAACGCGGATACAATACCTACCTACCAATTGTTTACTACTGCTGCCATTTGGTTTGTAAAAATCGTCTATAGGTACCTACATGTGTATAATATATTTTTTTTCCTACAGGACTAGGTACAGGTATTTTGTTGAGAAAGTGGTCGCAAGCGCTACTAGCTGCAGAGCATGGGCTTAGTGAGATTACTATAGGTCAGCAAATAGTTATCAAGCACCTACTTTCAGGTTCGGACACTTTAATGAGATAATAAGCTTTATTTTGTTTGAAATAAATACCTACCTAAGTAACTTTATACCTACACTATGAAAATAAAAACTAACTCTAAAATATGGCATCAAAAAACTCATTCGTATCGCTGTCCACTGGAAGTGTAATAATGAGATAATTAGTTAAGTGTAGGTACTGCAGCATTATCATGCTGTCTAATTAATTTGGCTGATTAAAAACTTTTTTGTTCCTTGTAATGAACCTATGTAATTTTTTTTTCTTCTAATTTTCGTTTTAAAGTTTGAACGGTGAAAAAGCTTCGAACAGAAGAAAATTTTTTGACTGTCATTGAACGATCAGACTAGAAGACATACATATAGCTGAAAATTTTTTATTTTGCATTATCTTCCAATATTTAATCGTTTTAATAGAAAAATATGGCATCGCCGTACCTATAAACTAATCACGTTATAAATTCTATTGTGATAAGTGAAGTGTTATATAAAAGTCCGACGCGGTTTTCACTCCCGTCGCTAATACTATTTCTCACAAAGGACCGGTATGTATTTAAAACCTTTAAAACTTAACGGGCTGTCTGCCTCAGGCATGGCATTAATGTTTGTGAATTTTTCTCGCCATAGATTCGCTCTGAATCGGTCCAAGTTTTACCCCAAACCGGCGGTTTGGTGCAACCCACGCCGATATAATCTCAGCATCCAATTTTTGTTTTATAGTAAAAAAAAAAAAAAAAAATACAAAAAGGTATAAAAAAGGTATTGACGAAACCAACCATCGTAGGTCCATCGCGACGTCAACGCCTCGCCTGAGTTTTGTTCACAACCTCACTTATTTTGTAGCTAGAAAGTTCTAGTTTTTTTTACTATAAAACAAAAATTCGTGTCATAAGGTCGCGGAATGTGCTGTTTTTAAACATCTTTTAAACCACGGGCATCATCTAACCGTGTACAATTAGGATAACCAGGGGTTGCAACCACAATTATACAAATTTGGCGCCCGAACAAAGTTTCCTCGGTTAGTGAGGTTCGTTATATTCATCCTCGTAATATCCTCACGCCGGAACAAGAGTCTTGTCTTCAACAAGTTATTAAGGAGTATGAGGTTATCTCTTCGGATAAAATCGGTCTTGGAAAAACAACCTGGTTGTCTCATAAAATTAATACTACCGGTTACCCTATCCGTCAAAGGTATTATCCCTTATCTGTCAATCAAATTGTTAATATCATGGTGTTTTTGGATTGACAAGCATGGCGTATACTTGGGCAACATGTTATGCGTGATGATACGCAACAACTCAGTTTCTTCAATTGGCTTTTTTTTTTTTCCTATTTAAACTTGCATTTTTTTAAATTTATATCTTTAGATACGATTATCAAATCGTATCTAAAGATTTCGCTAGTCATATGGCGCTGCTCAGGAAGGTGCTTGCTCGACTTAAAGAAGCAGGTTTATCTATAAATTTAAAAAAATGCAAGTTTATAAAGCTTAGGGAGTTGTTCTACTGGCCAAATATGTTTCGTGACGTTACTTCGACGTTAAGTCCAATGTTAAATCCTTACAAAAAATTCGTGTCATAAGGTCGCGGAATGTGCTGTTTTTAAACATCTTTTAAACCACGGGCATCATCTAACCGTGTACAATTAGGAAAACCAGGGGTTGCAACCACAATTATCCAAATTACTATTAATAAAAATAAAAGGAAAAAAAAAACTTACACCACAATATACGTATAATTTTGCTAAAAGAAATCAAAACATTTTTTAAAAAAAATAAAAAAAAATACAAAAAGGTATAAAAAAGGTATTGACGACAGACTTCGAAGAATTATTTGTAAGATGCGAAATGGATTAAGTTTAGAATTAATAGTAATTTGGATAATTGTGGTTGCAACCCCTGGTTATCCTAACAAAGAGAATTTAATCCAATTTATTTTAAGATATCTTTAATATGATATTGTCCGGAGTGGACTGAATCACAATCCTGTAGCAAATAGGTGGTCCTAGATATGACTCTTACCACACGGCACTTAATAAAACGTGGAGCAAGCTTCCCAGAGAAAAAATCATTTCCAGAAGACTTGGAAAAGTTCCTTTTCGATCAGCTATCACTCTAACCATAAAAAGCACAGGGCAGGGGACCAATAATATCTATTGAGATCATCTCTAAAGGCAAGGAAACCTCTTTAGGGTAGCACATCTGTCCGCGAGGTTCCGCGTACTATTCTTTGCGACAACACTACAGTTTTTCGTAGTAATCAATTCCTTAGTTTTCTCAGATCTTTCCATATTCCATCACCCACTTTTACGCCATATTATACACCCCAAGCAAATACGGTTGAGCGATACAACCAAAGTGTTATTACGTGTTTAGGTATTTTGGTTGGTGAAAACCAAAGAAGTTGGGCTAAAATGTTACCTAAAGTTAAGCTTTACCTCAAGATTCCTGCTTCAGTCTTTGTCTGTTCCAGTTTTTTATTTTTTTCCTCGCTTGTACTTTCGTCCTTTTTTTTTTCTTAGAAAGGGGATATTGCAGCATTATCATGCTGTCTAATTAATTTGGCTGATTAAAAACTTTTTTGTTCCTTGTAATGAACCTATGTAATTTTTTTTCTTCTAATTTTCGTTTTAAAGTTTGAACGGTGAAAAAGCTTCGAACAGAAGAAAATTTTTTGACTGTCATTGAACGATCAGACTAGAAGACATATAGCTGAAAATTTAGTTTTTTGTTTTTGTGTCCAACTTGTTTTTAGTTTCTATAACTAAGGATGGACTTGACGTTATTTATATTTTTGGGGATCCCCGGGTTTGATCTTATTGTTGTTAGGTATTAGTTAAGTCTTATGTTAAGTTAGGCTAGCTATACTTAGATGTATAATCTCCGGATTTTTGATCTTATTGTTGTTAGGTATTAGTTAAGTCTTATGTTAAGTTAGGCTAGCTGGCATTAATGTTTGTGAATTTTTCTCGCCATAGATTCGCTCTGAATCGGTCCAAGTTTTACCCCAAACCGGCGGTTTGGTGCAACCCACGCCGATATAATCTCAGCACACGCAGCGGGCCCTAACTATCGGCATACGCAGCGGATCCGGATGTGACTACGAACGGAACCAACCATCGTAGGTCCATCGCGACGTCAACGCCTCGCCTGAGTTTTGTTCACAACCTCATTTATTTTGTAGCTAGAAAGTTCTAGTTTTTTTTTTTTTATCAAAATTAAGCAAAATTATACGTATATTGTGGTGTAAGTTTTTTTTTTTTCCTTTTATAACGCTACAAAATTGGAGGTTTAATTTTGTAGCGTTATAAAAGGAAAAAAAAAACTTACACCACAATATACGTATAATTTAGCTAAAAGAAATCAAAACATTTTTTAAAAAAATATAAAAAAATACAAAAAGGTATAAAAAAAGGTATTGACGACAGACTTCGAAGAATTATTTGTAAGATGCGAAATGGATTAAGTTTAGAATTAATAGTAATTTGGATAATTGTGGTTGCAACCCCTTTTTTTTTTTTTTTTTTTTTTTTTTTTTTTTTTTTTTGTTTGCGCTGGGAAAAAATGACAATTACGCATACCCGCCCATCGGGGGATGGGGGGGGGTATGTGGGACTCCCCGGTTTACCGCACCGGTATACCCACTAAAACAACCCAGCGTTTTTCCCGCTTCGTCGTATTGGCGGGGGACTGGGAATCCAGCATAGCCGTCACGTCCAATCCCCCGCCGACGATTACCCCGCTTGGCTTCCCCGAAGGGACCGACTAAGGTGGCGACGGGTGCAATGCGAGCGCAGGCGCCCCCGCGCCTGACGCCCGCCCATCGCCTCCGTGTCAAGCCTAAAGTCCGGGTCCGAGCGAGCAGCTTGGGGGAGAAATCGACCCCCCCTAGGGCCATCTCCCCCCACGACAAGGGTCATCGGGGCTGCCTCCGGCCGACTGCCTTCGTGACCCCGTCGACCCTGAAGCCGAGACGCACTCGGACAAACCGCTCCCTCGGACCCGCCTCCGCGGATGGCCCTGAAAAGGGCCCCTCCAGAGTACACTCTTCCTACCCTCTGTAAGCAGAGGTGGAGAGTGGCCGCAGAAATTCGCCACAGACAACAATCTCTCGATTATTGCCTGTGCCCAGGGTGCACCGGCCCGACGACTGCTCTTTCCCCCGAATGTATTCGAAAGGAACCAGCAGCAATCAGGCACACGAGGAGGTTTTCTGCACGCACCCCTGGTTGCAACCCCTGGTTATCCTAATTGTACACGGTTAGATGATGCCCGTGGTTTAAAAGATGTTTAAAAACAGCACATTCCGCGACCTTATGACACGAATTTTTGTTTTATAGTAAAAAAAAAAAAAATAGAACTTTCTAGCTACAAAATAAGTGAGGTTGTGAACAAAACTCAGGCGAGGCGTTGACGTCGCGATGGACCTACGATGGTTGGTTCCGTTCGTAGTCACATCCGGATCCGCTGCGTATGCCGATAGTTAGGGCCCGCTGCGTGTGCTGAGATTATATCGGCGTGGGTTGCACCAAACCGCCGGTTTGGGGTAAAACTTGGACCGATTCAGAGCGAATCTATGGCGAGAAAAATTCACAAACATTAATGCCATGCCTGAGGCAGACAGCCCGTTAAGTTTTAAAGGTTTTAAATACATACCGGTCCTTTGTGAGAAATAGTATTAGCGACGGGAGTGAAAACCGCGTCGGACTTTTATATAACACTTCACTTATCACAATAGAATTTATAACGTGATTAGTTTATAGGTACGGCGATGCCATATTTTTCTATTAAAACGATTAAATATTGGAAGATAATGCAAAATAAAAAATTTTCAGCTATATGTATGTCTTCTAGTCTGATCGTTCAATGACAGTCAAAAAATTTTCTTCTGTTCGAAGCTTTTTCACCGTTCAAACTTTAAAACGAAAATTAGAAGAAAAAAAAATTACATAGGTTCATTACAAGGAACAAAAAAGTTTTTAATCAGCCAAATTAATTAGACAGCATGATAATGCTGCAGTACGCAGTAACATACTATCTACTCACATGACGATAGATAGCGCTATCCGCTCCAAACTGAATAGGTTTCAGAACCAAATTCAAAGAATGGCCCGCATCAGTTTTGTGATCATTCTCATCTTCGAACTCTACATTGCAGAGTGAGCAGACATCATCAATCAGGCCATGCCACGCCTTTTCTTCAATAAGAATATTATTGAAAGCAACAACAGCTCCACCCATCGGCTTAAGGAGAAGAATTCCTTTGTTATGCTTGTGTTCATTTTCAATAACATGTAAATTGACTTTGGAGGAAATAGCCATCAGCACATTGCAGAACTCGCAGAAGTACCCGCCTTTGAACTGGAAAAACAAGTAAATTGTATCAAGCATTAACGCAATATACCTAATATCTTACAAAGGGATCCAAAGTATGGAATGGCAGCTCAATTCGCCCTCACTATGCCTACATTTTCACGCGGTGATTTGACCAGAATCGCACTGCAGATAGGCGACGCTGCGCTTATAGCCCGATTATTTACAGTGATGCAACCGAGTAGCTGTTCACATGTATTTTTGAAATAGTGGTGGGACAGTCAGTCAGTTCAGTTTTCCGGACAGCTCAGACGCGAAAATACATGAGAGCAAAATCCGCGGGAAAAATGACGTGTAACGTGTACTGACCGAGTGGCGAGTAGTTGACGAGTGACCGACTTACAGGTGCTCACATTCACCGAGTGAGCGAGCGAGACAGCGCGGAAAAGCGGGAGGGTGGGTACTCGGCCTAGTAAATAGAATAGGGTCCGAGGGGCTGTCTCGGCTTGTCGCTAGGTCGAGCGCTCGGCCGAGCATTCGGCTATGTGTTAACAAATATCGGCGCTCGGCCGAGGGCACTGTCTCGCCACTCTACTCGGTAGGTGTAATCAGGCGATTGTATTGACGGCACTAGTTCAATCATTTTGAATTGGAGGGGCGTGGACGAAGAGACGTAAGCTAGGGTTCGGATAGCCGTAAGCTAGGGTACGGAGAGCCGTAAGCTAACGTACGGAGAACCGTAAGCGCGGAAACTGCAAATCAACCACGCACCGCACCGCGGTTCGTGAGCTTGTCCCGGGGCAATTTGTGCGTTGCAGTAGGCAGTTTCATACAAATAATACTAAACGGCTCGAGTTGATACGGTGACGATCCCTTTCCGAGTTGATGGATACGTGTGCCTTGGACCTTAAGACTTTCTCAAAATAAAAACGAACCTACCTTTTTAATGTGTTCATCTTTAAATTTTTCGGAGTACTGCACTGCAGTCGACTTCTTCTTATGCTCCAATGTTTGGACATGGTTTGTTGCTTCTTGTTGGGAGTTCAAGAAGATCTCGCATGCCAGACAGAAGGAATTAAGGGAGCCGGTGATGACTCCCTCCTTATTCAACTTGTATGTCATTTTGTGACCTAAAACAAACAATATTTGTGTTTATTGATGTGTAAAACATTTGATCTCGGTTCCTGGTTAATTTTTGTGGAGGTGATTTCGTGATAAAAACTTTTTTACGTGACACTTACGCATGAACAAAAAAACAACCGAATTCTTAAAAAAATACTAACAGGTGAAAAATAACTACAGTTTCGGAAGTAGGTATGTGGCTTTGGTGGTTTTGTTTCGTTAATTATTGGCCACCGACTTCCGAAACTGGAGTTATTTTCACCTGTTAGTGTTTTAAAAGAAGTCGTTTATTTTTTTTGTAAAAAAAATATTTTGTTAGTTTTAGTTTCTTAATGTGTAAAGAAAGTTTTGAAAGATTCATTGAAACCGGTTAACAATTGGTAAAAAAATTATTTTTAAACATTATTCTGTAGGTACATCTCTGCCGGGCCCCTTTTGAAATAAAGAGGCGTAATGCTATGTAAATGCAAATACCAGAACTCTGCATAGACACCTGACTGTAGCAATCTCGAAAAATTGCTGTTATGCATTGAAGAATTCCGATGCCTGTCTTTTTCATCACTTTTTCTTCACCTAATGATACATTCTAAATGAAAATGCTTGATTTGTTACTGGGACCAATCTGTTAGTAGGTACCTAGGTATACCCTATCAAATAAAAACAGAATATCGAAAATCGGTTCATAAATGACGGAATAATGGGGTACCTAACAAACCCTAAAAAAACATCTCCTTTTTTTAGGTCGTTTAAAAAAGCATGTCTCATTATCAGGTTCCGCCTGCCAGCCAGCCACGTAACGTACGGATGACGATAACAATAGTAGATTATTAACCAAGGGGATAAAGCAGTGTCTTCTGTCGCGGGTGACGATTTAAATCGCGAGCGTAACGAAGGACTCGAGGTTTACTCCCGAGCGTAGCGAGGGTGTTAAAAACTTAAATCACGAGCGAAGCGAGGGATTTAAGACGAGTCCTGAGTGTAGCGAGGGATTTAAGTTCACCCAAGACTAAGACAGCTTTATCACCGAGGAAAATACTCTACTTTTCGTACCATTTGCGAAAAAATTAACACAATAATAATATGAGATAAGCATTTATTACAAATAATGACAATTAAAAGTAAACGTATTTTTAGAATATTAACTTATTTATAAAAATAAATTAAAATAAACTTAACGTTTATATATTTGAAGAAAACAAAAACGCGGCAAACTCCTAGATTAATATTTTTTGTCGAAAAAGCAAAGGCATCAAGCTCATAGTACGGCCTCGTCGGTTTTAGTAATTTTATTTAATTAATAATCATAACTGCGTAATAAATGCGTATTCCTTTTTCAAAAAGATGTGTAATGCTTTATATACAAACTCAATGGTGTAAATGTAGTTCAGTATAAATTTCGGTATTCTCTCCCTAGGGGATGAATGAAATCCAGCAGGCCTACCATCAACTTTTAGTTAGCCATTCAATTCCGATGCAAACCAGTTTAGGTTCCTAAACTGATTCGCTAATTTTCATACCATGAAGTGCCTATAACTGAGTGGCGTTTGATTCGCTCATGGAGGAATGGAAGAACGAAATTTGTCGGTGGTCCGCGGTGTGAGAAAGAGATGACGCTAGACAATTGTTCTTACAGTCAGAATTTTAATTCGATTCAAGATTTGACATTAGCTACTGTCATTTTGTGAAATAATGATACCACATTTAATAGTGTAGTGATGAACACAAAAATCGATAAACAATCAGTGTGTGTGCCATCAGTGTGCCAATTAAAGACTAAATGATTGATTTTTATTTAAATAAATACATAATTATTCATAATAATTATTTTATTAATTCGTAATCGCTGCTCTATTTTATAAAAAGTTAATATTTTTGTTTTTATATTAAAAACAAAACTTATAATAAAAGAGCCTAGATAGTTTTCAGTATTGGCAACCCGTGCGCGCTCGTGCAGCTATCGCCATTTTGTTTATCGTGTCATTCGGCTTCATCCTCCCAGTCTGACTGCACGAATATCTTATTTCATTGCGAATCGATATTTTGTTAATTTGTTGGGTTTTTGTTAAAGTGTTGTTACGTTGTGTTTGTTGTTACGTTTATAGTTTTTTGTGAACTTTGAGTGAATCTATTTGTTTTGGTTTTCCATCAAAATGGATCCTCAGCCAAGTACATCACAAAAAGACGAAGTTTCGACGAGAAGGGAGACATATATTATCAAGATGAAACTTGGGTTAACGCAGGTAAGGCTAACATTTATACACAAAATGAATTTATATACATTTTACATTAAATTTAATAGTAATATTGAATGTTCATGTACTAAGTATATTTATTTTAAGGTCATACTGTAAAAAAAACTTGGGTGGACTAGAAAGTCACATCATCTCGACAAGCACAGGAGGACACTTTTGGAGGGACAGACCACTGGATTAAAAAATCCATCTGGAAAAGCCAAACGTCTCATAATTAGCCATATAGGTAGTGAACAAGGCTTCCTGGAAGAGGGGCTCATGATTTTTGAAGCAAAGAAAAATTATGAAGATTACCATGATGAGATGAATGCAGTTTGTTTTGAGGAGTGGTTCGCTGGAGTCTTACCAAAATTAAGACCAAACTCAATTGTGGTGATGGATAATGCACCTTACCACTCCCGAAAATTGGAAACGGCACCAAAAATAAGCTGGAAAAAAGCTGCCATTCAAGATTGGCTTTTAAATAAACATATTCATTACGAACCAGATATGGTTAAAGCTACGCTTTTAGAACTGATTCCACATAACGAGTCTTTTAATAAGTACGCTGTAGACGAAATGGCAGCACAACATGGGATCACGGTTTTAAGACTGCCCCCTACCAATGCGAGCTAAACCCTATTGAATTGATATGGGCGCAGGTAAAGGGGCACGTAGCTCAAAATAATAAAACCTGCAAATTTACAGACGTGAGAAATTTATTTCAGGAAGGCATTCAAAAAATTACGGCTACCGAATGGTCTAAATGCGTATCCCATGTTGTCAAAGAAGAGGAAAAAATGAGTAGGCTAGGTATGTTAATTGACAATATCACAGACACATTTATAATAAATGTTACAGAAAGTGACGGCGATAGCGATAGCGATGACGGCGACAATTTATAAAATAAATTATTACCATAATACATCTATCTGTTTTATTTGTCATGTTCCTTCATGATCACATTTTTTTATTTAATTCACTCACAATTATAAAAGAAAAGTCTCAGATCGTTAATTAATCGTCAAAACTAAATTATCGGTTCAGAAATATTTAATTTCCTGATATACTTAGTTTACTAGAGTAAAATAAAATTATAGACGAGAAGAATCGATCCGGAAATATTCCAGTTCCATATCGAATAATTTCGCAACGTCACTATTTAGTACTTGTCATAACGTTGCAACACTGAAATTGTCAAATCTGGAATCGAATAAAAATTCCGAGTATAGACAATTGTTGCATAAGTTTGTCTCTTTTACTCCAACCTATGCGTTGCGTTCCGAAACCTAGTAGTTATGATTTTAGCGGTTTTATTTGTGTATAAAATTTCAACAAATATATTTTAAAATTGCGCTTATGAGTCAAATTATATACCATTAAGCCCAATTTTACAACTCATTAATGTAATAGTAATTTAAATAATTCTTTAAAATAAAAATTAAAGGTTTGCTTAGTGTCGTCGTAAAAGTAAAATGATTATGACGAGTTTAGAACGCAACACATGCATTTTGAAATATATACAAACTTTTTTGATAGAACCCAAGGAGTTCTAACTAGGTAGGTAGTACTCAAAAGAGTTTTTAGTTTTTAACGTTTAACTTGGATAAAGTAATTAGTAATACGAATATCGGCGTACATTTTACATTGTTACGTAAGAAACACATATTTAACTGAAATACCTTGAATTTGGTACAGCTTGGCAAAAAAGAGTCTGACGCGGTGACAGTTGAAACTAAAAGTGGATGATTGTGGCAACATTGATTTATTTGTCTAGTGCTAGTACATCATGTGTCAAAAGTGCGTAAATCCTCGTCGTTTTTCATAAATTTAACAAAATTATTAAGTTTCGTTGCAAAATTAACGATTAAAAGTTAATAAAACCATTCGTAGTTGTATCAGAGCAGTGATTTACCTCGTCTTTTTGTGTTGTTTGGCCAAATCTGAAGCAGGAAAAGTTTTGTCTGATATCGGGAATGTTTATCGAAGAACTGCCGCTAGGACAGGTATTTATCTACCCTAATTAAATCATTGTACATTAAATAAGTTTTTCTAAATGTTTTCATTGCGTAGTTTTGTTGATATACAGATTTAAGTAGCTATTTGTCTTGTTTACAGAAATTGAAATTTAAGGTTATGTTTTGTAGTTTAAAGAGCCTCGTATACCCATATTTGATACTTGAAGATAAAGAATAGGGAATTAATAATAAAGTAGGAACCGGATCTTTTTGTTTTAGGTAAATCTGTCAACACAGTAAGAAATATGTTTATGGAAGGTAAAAAATAAGATATTTTTAAACACCGGGAAAACTTCAAAGGTCGCTTGAAGAAAGTTACCACCTTATCATTGTGACGTGAATCTACTTGAATTAATATGGGACATTGCAAAACATTAAATTGCTTCAATCAATGTTGGATCCATTGATATAAAGGTATGTAGCCTAGTTTATTCATATTTAAATTTGCTATGTTAGAACCATTGTTTATGATAATTTTTTGTTTTTAAAGGTGGCTGCTGAACAAGCATTTGCAAACATTACTAAGATTGGAAAAAATCATGCAAGGATATTGTACGTACATTTCCACATTTTTTCAAAGTTTGTAACAAAACGATTCAGTTTACGCCACGAAACTAGAAACTTTTTTTGGATCGCTATTTTTGACACTATGCGAACCAATTTAGGTTCAAATGTCACCTCATGGTACGAAAAATGAACGAACTAAAACAGCTTGCGATTCAAGTGCCGACTTGATTTGGCGTCAACCTAAACCGTTTTAATGACGTCTTAGTATGAAATTGCAAAGCAGTTCATTTTAGGTCGTCAATTGAATCGTAACAATAGTTCATAGTAAGTCTGCGTACAATTTTCTTTCCCTGTTTTTAACAGATCAAAAATGACTATTGTTATAGCTTGGCAAAAAAGTGTAGAAACGGAACTAAATTTTTGATTGTTGGCAACATTTCCAAAATAATCATAAATAATGACATTTCATAATAAACAAAGTTCACGATTTCGTAAAATTTTAATATCTACCACCAAACGTTGATTAATAAACGTAAAAAGTGAAGAATAATAAATAAAACCATTCGGAGTGCTGGCAGGGAGGTTATTTATAAGGTGTACAGGCGATGTCTGGCGGAACATGAGACCCAAACTATTCTTTCTGAATTTCACAATGTTTACCAAAGAACCGCTGATAAGACAGGTATGTAAGAGTTTGTTTTGTTGATTTTAGTTGAATCAAGTGTTAATTGATGAATACAAAGCTATATTAATTTGCTTGCATAAGGAATAACTAGAAATTTGAAACTATAAATGTCGAGCACATAGGTTATGTTTACATTTTTTCTGCATAACTCTGGTATAGCGCGCTGAGATAAATTGATACTTTGGTGACTTGACTTTTAACTGAATGAAAATTCAATTTCTACGTAAATTATACTTTAAGTGCAATATCAAGGGAGAGAATTATTGGTTCTAGCGTTTGCATTAGAAATGTAAAAGAAGTTGTCGTGCCATAGTCTAATCTATTATTTAATTCAGGGAAATCTGTTATCGTTCTAAGCAAAATCGTGCTGGAAGGAGTAACAAAAGGGTATTTTCTACATCCGGCTTATTAACAGTATGTGTTAAAAATGTTTTACTTTTAATACTGTTAAGGATAAATGAAATATTTCGTCTTTACAGGAAGCAGCTGACCGTGCATCCCAAGCTATTACCGAGGAGGATTAGAAGAACTCGTGCTAACATGTAATAAAAATAGAAAAAGATTACTGGAAAAAAAATACTATGAACGAGAAAATGGAGCGATTAGTAATAAATCTAGAAGATGATAGCAGCATCACCTCTGAATCTGATCCCGAACATGACTCAGATGAGTTTGCGGCCTACGTGTACGGGGTAGAATATGTAGAGGAAGATTTACTAGAATAAAATATAGAAATGATGATAGTGTAATGTTTTCTTTTTTTATAATTTCTAAACAATGTTGTGAACTCAGGAGTATTTACCCAATTTGTTATTTTTAGGTAAGTAATCAGTTGCGTGTCGAGAACACGTCCTTGTTCAATTAATTACTGATTTAAAAAAATAATACAAAATTAGATTAATTTGTCTAAAAAGCAGCTAAGTATCAAGACTAGGTTGGTACGCTATGCGGTTGCCACGGGTTGCCATACGAAGAGCACAGTGGCGCCTCCATTATTTTCTACTCTTTTTTGCCAAGCTGTATGTTCGCTTTTTGTGGCATAGAATGTCACTTTTTTGAGCAAGTGGTACGAAAACATTTTTTTTTAACTTCGGCTTTGATGGCTTTTGTTTCAATTATAAGATATTGGCTACCGACTAACGAAACAGAGTTATTTTATATACACCTGTAACTTAGGGTTTTTTTTTATGAAGTCAGGTGTGTATTTGTAAAAAAAAAATATTTTGCAGTTGTTTCATTATTTTTCCATTTGTTTTAATATTACAACCGAATTTCTAAACCGATTTCGATGAAATTCAAATGGGACACGGGATGTATAAGGTATACTTAATAAAGTATTTATTAAAACCATCTTACTTTACAATTCATATGCCATCGAGAAACATCTCTCAGGCATGCCTGTTTCCTCACGAAGCAAATGATAATTATTACAGTAGGGTACATATACAAATTAATCCGAAAAGAGGTGCCGGAGGTGCGTGGGTTTAAACTCCACGCATATGGCTTAGCTCCGCCGGTCACACCACGAGGCAATCACTGCGGTAAAATAAATTGTTGCTATGTTTGTACCTACGTTGTTTATTAAATCACCGACTAATTCTTTGTATCGCCACCCCAATTTCGATTCGATTAAAAACGAAGCATGATTCAGGCAGGACTATGAATGAACTGATTGTAATTTGCAACTAGATTAGTAAGAAACGACTTGTTTATCTTAAACATCCTTTTGCCTTATCAATGCCACAATGTATAATAGAATAATGTGTTATTTTATACGATTTCTGTACAATGGAAAGGTCAGTTTTTGTATTAAATGCCTACCTAAACCTTATTTTCGAAACAGTGTAGTGTAGCTGTAGATAATGGATAGTTTTAGGCAAATGTGTCGCCTCTCCTCCTCGTCATAGGTACTCTACACTAATCTTATAAAGAGGAAAGATTTGATTGTTAGTTTGTTTGAATTGAATAGGCTCCGAAACCACTGGACCGATTTAAAAAATCTTTCACCGTTATGAAGCTTCATTATCCTCGGGTGACATAAGCTACTTTTTATCCCTGTATTCCTACGGGAACTGAAACTACGCGCGAAAAACCGCGTGACGTCTGCTAGTTGAAAATAAATATATTATACCTATTTTGTAAAATTCAATTTCAATCGAATAGGTACATTAGGTATTTCCATTGGTTCGTAATATCGATTTTATCGGTTTAATTTTAGTCAAGTTTGATCATCATCATCATTTCAGCCATAGGAAGTCCACTGCTGGACATAGGCCTCCCCTATAGATCTCCAATAGGACCGGTTGGAAGCGGCTCGCATCCAGCGCGTTCCCGCGGCCTTAATGAGGTCGTCTGTCCACCTTTTAGGTGGACGTCCTACGCTGCGCTTGCCAATACGTGGCCTCCACTCGAGAACCTTTCGACCCCATCGGTCATCAGTCCTCCGTGCTCTGCCCACTGCCACTTCAACCTGCTAATCCACTGGGCTATGTCGGTAACCTTGGTTCTTCTACGGATCTCCTCATTTCTAATTCGATCTCGTAGAGAGACTCCGAGCATAGCCCTCTCCGTAGTTCGTTGGGCTACTTTGAGCTGACTCATAAGGCTCATAGTGAGGGACCACGTTTCAGTGCCATAAGTCATCACTGGCAACACACACTGGTCGAAAACCTTCGACTTGAGACACTGAGGTATGTCAAGTTTGATACAGCAGTGCTATTGTCGGGTTCCGACCACCTAGGTATTGGGGTAACTTGATGTGCTGGCGTCTGTACATACTCAAATCGTTACGAGTTACGTACGACTGTCAAAGATTTTATAATTACTATACGAGGAGGCACGGAGGGGTTTTTAGGTATGAAATGATTCGAATAATAATAATGTGTTTGACTTTTTTAGCACTTACAACATTACTGGCGAATTGTGAGTGTATTGTTGTTATTTATACATACCTACAATGATCATCCATCCTAGGACTGACCTTGAGAAGTAGCTTAACCTTAGATCGACCAGTGTAACTGTTTTTATTTAACCACAAGCCCTTCACAAACATTAATAATAAGTTAATTAAATCAATTCATATAGGTTTCTACGTACTGCTATAAAAGTACCTACCAACTGTGACTCATTGTAACTATGTAGGTACCTACTTCAGCTTGTATGTGATAATGTAATCGACTTGGACAAATTAAAACATAACATCACGCCTGAACTCCGCTAAGGTTTAGGCAGAAGTGTACCTTTTACACACCGACATTACGCCAGTCATGTTAAGTCTTACGTACCTAATACGGGTCTGCCTATTACCATACAGACAGGCAGAAACCCAGAATCCCCAAGGAAATTATAGAAGGAAAACTTTGCCCGACCTGGGAATCAAACCCAGCATCGCGTGTTCGGTAGTTGCCCTTGTAACCAGTAGTCGAATTAAGTTTTCACTTTGATACCCATTCCCATTATCCCAAGAAGTCAAATAGGTAAATTAAACAATAACTGCTGCTGAAGCTGGCTCGTATTTTAGGAGGTAGGTAGGTAGGTACCTACTCAAATGATAAAAAACCGGTACTTAATTGATTATTTTCCAGAAGGTACAGATGCCAGCACATCAAGTTACCCCAATGTGTCAAATTTCTTTGATAGTTTTGAAACTTTATGTCAAACAGAATGAGGTTCATATTCAATTGGGAAAATTAGACACATTGGAATAACTTGATGTGCTGGCGTCTGTACTTATTTCTAATCCGCCCCTAAGACTACCCACTCATAACCATTAAGTCCAGTAGGTATATACCTAGGAAGGAACATATTTATCACAAATACATACTAACAATAAATAAACGGAATTTTACTAAACATAATAAAATATACCTACATAAAATACAAATGCCACAAGATAAAAGAAAACAATAATAATTATTAGGTCCAAGCCAAAGTGTTATTAGGTTAGTCACTCTTTTTCTCCTTATTTTGATTAAGTAGGTAGGTATACCTACATTCTTATAAATTTAGGTAGGTATATTATTTCTATTAAAAATTAAATGATCTCGTGAAGCAGGGCTTCCTCTAGCCTACCCTTTTGCTGTGCCCTACAGGGTCCATAATAATTTAATTTCTCAGGTTACCACATAAGAACCAATGATATTTGAACTTATACCCAATATCATAGCTAAGAATACATAATTATGGAAAGCAATAAAAATTGAGTAGATCATAATGAGCTAGCAAGTAGTAATATACATATAGCATTAGATAAGTTTTATCAAATTATGAACTGGTAAGTATTTACGACAAAAAAATATAAAATCAACGCACTAAAATTACAATAGGAAAGTAACTTCTACAAATACGGAAGTCAAATAAAGTTTGTTTCATTAATAAAAATGTTTATTTGTACTTACAGCAGTAATTGACAGCTTGGGAACTGTGGTAAACTTCAACGACTGGTCAACACTTTGTATACCACAAGAATGAATGCGAATGCAGCGAATGGCTGGCGCTAGCATACATCACGCAGGATACCGATTATGAGATCGAACATTCCGGAAAACCCCAACCATAGAGCACTCTGTGGCATAATTTCTGACTAATGGATTCGTTCACAAAGGGTGCGTTCATTTTGTTTACCTATACCTAATTAGAATTAAATAATTATCAACATCTAAATGTATGGTTGATAGTTTTAGATGTTTCGATAATGGCAGAATATCTACCTCTATGAATATTCTGTTGGTATTTGTCTGATTTTATTTTCTATGGTTGCAAACTATGGAACCTTGGAACACTCAGTACTACTAGCATTATAGTCGAGGCACGATCGATGCTCTCATAATAATAGTAGTCTATGGTCACGACAACCCGGCTAGTTTATTAATTAGGAAACAACCAAGCGGTCGGTACTATAAAATCGGGTCCAATCTGTCCAAGGGCTTATTACACTATCTGATTTGTAGCTAGCATCATAACTAGTAGAGTTTGAACACCAGTTTTAACAAGGGGATACCTACCGGTTGGTAAGACGGGTTTTTTCAGGCTTTACCACGACGGCGCCGTACAACTGAGTGATAGGTAACTTGGTGGTTGTGAAGGTTAAGACAGCATTGCTTCATGTCTTACATAGGTACATACTTAGGTACTACTACTGCTATTCAGGCATTCAGCTGCAACAGGTTAGACTGGCAGACCCCAACATAATTGCCAGGTGACTATTAAGGTGACCTAGCATATTACATGGTGACGTGGAAGCGTGCGCCTTGGTCAGTAGGGTGTGGGGCAGCGCCAACAGCATCCTATTTATGATAGCATGCAGGCTTGTAGACCATTGCTGCAAGGTTTCAGCTGGGCCTGACACTTTGCAGCAATGTCACAATCTATCTTGTTACTTGTTTTGAATAAATTATTGGAACGAAGTTCCTTATCGCGCGTTGTGAAAGGGGGCTAGACGGAAAAAATTCTTACGAAAAGTTGTCACGACACTTTTTGCTATAGTAAGCTGTGCGGCGTCGCATGTTCGCAGGGAGAGGGAGAGGGAGAGGAAGAGAGAGATAGCAGGAGAGAGGGAGGGGAACGGGAGGAGGAAGATGGAGGGGGAGGGGGACAAGAGAAGATTGAATAGTTCACTAATCAATCGAAGGGAACTTCGTTCCATCCGGGTGTCCCTTGACACCTCTCAAGTTTTTTTATTATTATACTTACCTCAAATTATGTGAAATGTTTGCTCTCCAAACCATAGCAAAATGAAATTTCATCACAGAAGTATATTCCCCAATTCCTACTTATACTTTTATCTCATTGCAGTATTTACTCTCATACAGGGAAGAACAAGCAATGATCCTTGTTTGCTCAATACCTATTGGCAATTTCAAACACTCTCATTTTATCTATTCCTGGTTTTCTTCCTGAGTATAGTTTCAAAGAAGAGCTGATATTTGTTGGAGACTACCTACTCAAGGCTATCTGTTCTTATTTGCAGCTGAGTGTAGAACTTTATCATATAACTATTATTCATATGTGTAATGTGTAAGTTTGTCGCTGCATATGTGTTTTTTGTTACTCCATACTGAAACCACTGAATGGACAACACACATGACATCACATGAGGGTCGGCAACACGCGTGCGGCGCCTCTGGTGTTGCAAGTGTCCATAGGCTACGGTAACCGCTTACCATCAGGCGGGCCGTAAGCTTGTTTGACACTGTCATATAAAAAAAAAAAAAACATACAATCATGACAATGGACACATGGGCTACTGTTTATTTCAAAAAGTGAAGTTTTACTGTGGGTAGTAGTCCTAAGTAAGGTGGTGTGTGGTGTGCCACATGTAGAATGCAGCCACTTTACATACCTAATAGAGACACTAAAAAATACCTTTTATAGGTACCTACTCAACCTGAATGATTCAACCAAACAAATAAGTTGGAATGTAACAGATTTGTATTTATTATAAGTTTATGTAGAATAATACTTATTGAACGTCATAATTACAGAAGACAGCATCCAAAATAGCTTATTACTATAATGTAATAGTCACAAACGCTTGGCCAGCAACACAATTCTGCCCTTTCACTAGCAAAATAACCCTTTCATTTACAAAATAAAGTTTCAGTTATATTCTTCATGAAGTTTCTTTAGTCTTCTCTTCTCTCTAAGTTCTCTAGCAACTTTAGTAAAGTAGTCTGCTCAGGCTGTCACTATGTCAATATAAGATTTTAACACAGCTTCAGGTGACAGTGATCCATCTAATTCTTTTCCTATATAGCCATGCCAAGGTTGAATTTTTAATTCACTTTTTGAATCTCGTTCACATAGTTCACATAGAAATTGGATTGAGGAGTTGGTCCAGGCTGGAAAAAATGCATATGTCATTAATTTTATATTTTAGAGGTAAGAAGGGCCTGTAAAAATGCAACCTTCCAGAAAAGTAAGTCCACTTAAGTTTAATTTGAGTTTCGCATGAAATCACCTGCGTCATTGTATATTTTAAAATATCGCTTTCGTATCTCGTCTGTTTATGTGTTATCTATCATACATTCAATTGCATGCCCACTATCAGTCAACCAAGTCTAAAATAAAATACGCAACCACGATACTTAAAAACAAAACAATAATTACCGGTCTAAAGAAAGAATAAGTATCATAAACTAAATCATCCTTTTTAAAATTGAAAAGTGGGCTACTGAGCTTTTAAGTCTTTGTTTATAACAAAGTTTACTATTTTATAAATTGCTTTATTTAAGCCTTTCTCTTCTTCATTAAATGTTTGACTAACCATTTGTCAGAGTTTATATGCCACTCGTAAGGTTTTATTGATCTGGCTTGTTTTTTAATTAGATAATACGTAATTTAAAAATATATTAAATACCAGTACAGCTTGGCAAAAAAGAGTGTGGAATAAATGAGGTCGCTAGTATCGCGCATGTGGCCACCCTGAATAGTACGACTTAACAGGTTTGATACTTGTTATTTTTTCCCAAAGCTAAGTTGGTGGTTCTGTCTGTCGGAAGCTTCGCAAACACCATGGAAGGCTTCAATGTCCCGTATTAACACTATTAATAGTGGGCAAATGTACACATTTTTACATGTTGTTATACATAACAACATGTAAAAATGGAAAAGCAAAAGAAGTATGTAAGAATGCATATGCATATGCTACGATTCTCACATACTTCTTTTGCTTCGTATGCGCTCTCTAGTTTCTGCCTACCAGCGTGGGAAAGAGGCGTGAGTTAATATACCTATGTATGTTATAGTAGGCACTGAAGCCTTGCACGAAAGTGATGCATTAGGTATACACAGACAGATATAATCATGCCCTCGAGAGCAGTCTAACCGTAAGATTGTTAGGAATTAACGACAATAGTTTGTTTACAGGGATAATGAAAGAACACGTTTTTTTAAGTTTTATTTTAATACCAAAAATTTAATCAGACGAATCGAACACACTACCACCAATATTCGATCGCGGAAAAGCTCACATGTTGGCTAGAGCTTCCTGCAACTTCTGAAACACTAGTATTTTCTAATTCTGATAAATCACTGCTACTGTCATCTGTGAGATTTATTACTGTCATGATATTATTTTTCTATTTTTATTACAATATCCTTGCATGATTTTTTCCAATCTTAGTAATGTTTGCAAATGCTTGTTCAGCAGCCACCTTTAAAAACAAAAAATAATCATAAACATTAATGGTTCTAACATAGCAAATTTTTATATATGTATAAACTAGGCTACATACCTTTATATCAATGGATCCAACATTGATTGAAGCAATTCAACGTTTTGCAATGCCCCATATTAATTCAATTAGATTCACGTCACAATGATAAGGTGGTAACTTTATTCAAGCGACCTTTGAAGTTTTCCCGGTGTTTAAAAATATCTTATTTTTTACCTTCCTTAAACATTTTTCTTACTGTGTTGACAGATTTACCTAAAACAAAAAGATACGGTACTTTATTATTAATTCCCTATTCTTTATCTTCAAGTATCAAATATGGCTATACGAGGCTCTTTAAACTACAAAACATAACCTTAAATTTCAATTTCTGTAAACAAGACAAATAGTTACTTAATTTGTATATCAACAAAACTACGCATTGAATACATTTAGAAAAACTTATTTAATGTACAATTATTTAATTAGGGTAGATAAATACCTGTCCTAGCGGCAGTTCTTCGATAAACATTCCCGATATCGGACAAAACTTGTCCTGCTTCAGATTTGGCCAAACACCACAAAAAGACGAGGTAAATCACTCGGCTGTCCCATTTCAAAACCTAGTAAGGGACACTTTTTACAAAAATCGTTTTATTGCGTAATCTAGCTAACCTAGTAAGTCCCTACCAAATACAAAAACACCAGCTGTTTAAAATCACACAAAAACAGAAATATTTAAACATCGAAACCTAGTAAGTGTACCATTCACTCCCTCGTGACCACTTTAAAACCTAGTAAGTCATTTTAACCAATTCAAAACCTAGTAACTCTCTGGACTTGCTAGGTTTTAAAATGGGCGATACACCTTACTAGGTTTTGGAAATCAAGACCGAATATACGAACGCAGAGTGGGGATGGGCGTGGGTTTGCAGCAAGTCACAACTCGCCGGCACCTTGCGGTCTCGCTTCAATCGTCGTCGACGCGCGAACGAAGTAACTGTGTTTCAGTAATTTGTTTGTATCTACTTCATAAAATGAACCGCCAAATGCAATTTTACCGTTCGAAAAAGATTGTGGCTGCTGCCAATAACAGAACTAACGATTTAGATTGTGATTTTAATATAAACTCTCTTGTACAACTGCAATTTAATGCTGGTTCAAGAAATCTTTTTTATAAAACAAAGTACATTTAACTTATTTATTTGAACTTAATTTTTGAAATTACGTTTGTTTTTTATTTTGACTTGAATTTAAATTTTGTTTTTTTTTTTAGATTTGATGAACCTCTCCAGGAATTAGACTTTTTAATTAAAAAATTTGATTGTCATACTCTCCCTAAGACAATTGCCACTGGGGCGTTAAACAGAATAAAAAAGAAGAAATTATTAATAAATTAGTACCCCTGATGCCAGAATCAAGAAAGGCATTTTGGCACAATTTACCTATTAATGACTCGTCAGTCGATTTGACCAATGATGGGCAAATATCTCCAGCTGACTAGAGCTATTCAGCTGATACAGACATTACCGTAACATTTATTTTGTTTCTTTTTTTTAATTAATAAACGAATTCATTCAATAACTCATTATTTTATTTATATACCCTACAGTTACTAGAATTAAGTCAATGAAATATGCTAAGTTCCATGTCCCATAAACCATTACAAAACCTAGCAAGTGCTCTTACTATGTTATGAAACTAATTGCTACATGAACCTTTACTATGTCGTGTCAATTATCAAAGTTAGTAAGGGTTTTAAAATATGTAATATACACATGTATATTTTATTTTGTAGTACTATGTGTTCATCATTTATCATTTTTTACAACCAATATCATGTTTTTTACCTATCATAAATACTTTTCATAGGCTGACCTATTTTACGTTTATGCGCTCTCCTGTAAAATTTAGTTTCAAGTCCTTACTAGGTTTTGAAATGGGGCAGCCGCACTGCTCTGATAAAACTACGAATGGTTTTATTAACTTGTAATCGTTAATTTTGCAACGAAACTTAATAATTTTGTTAAATCTATGAAAAACGACGAGGATTTACGCACTTTTGACACATGATGTACTAGTACTAGACAAATAAAACAATGTTGCCACAATCATCCACTTTTAGTTTCAACTGTCACCGCGTCAGACTCTTTTTTGCCAAGCTTGTACACTAAGGGAAGCGACACTGCGGAAAATATACGGGCATAAAGAGCAAATATATTTAAGATGGAACGTAGCTACCTAATATGAGTCTGCACTATTGTGCATGTTTTGTTATTTGTGACCTAAAATTCAGTGTTCCGTTCCCACAGACAAACCGTGAAAACGGTTTTGTGGGGCATAGTATAAGTACAGGCTTTTTGTAAACGTGGTTATTAATAAATAAATAAATAATAATAATATCCATGGATTTTTATCAAAAGAAAGTGCCTCTAAGCGCCTTTGTGTGTCCATACGCATTTATCTAGGCATAGGCACCAAACTATTCTGAAAAATAGTTTTAGTAAGTTTGTTGTTTTAATTAGAGGCTAACCTGTTGTATGTTACGGTTGTGTAAAACTTAACAAAAATAATTTCTTTAATAATGCATGCAATAGATTATAATATATACAACGCAATATATTGTTTCCTTGTACTGCATGCGTAGTACAACTATCTAAAATTACAAACAGGTTTATGTTATTTTTTGTGAGTGAAGAGCTTAGACTATTTACCTCTAGACGTAGCCCAATTTACAGTGAGAAGTGTGGAAGTGAGACGCATTAATACAAAGTACGTAGGAAAATTGAGACAAAGCATCGTATCTTCTGTCCCTTACGGCGTGCCGTATTTTTGCATGGCTAACTATTAAATGTTAGCCGAACAAAGTGCTGTCACTGTCACGTATATTATTATGGTCGATTTAATTTAAGTTTTCGGATGGTTTTTGCAATTGTTGTAATAGTTTGAGTAATTTAATGAGAAATGGACTCCATTAGTTAAGTGTTTAATGTATGGTGTATGCTCTACGATGGGAGGATGCAGTATAATAGGCTGTAAAAGCCGCACAGAAAAGGATATTAACGAAATCACTTTTCATTCGAAAGTTTTCAATACTGTTAGTGTTATAGTATGATTATTGAATTTATACATTTGTGCGCTTTTATTGTCATGGGTTTCAGACCAAAATATGGAAGATTTCTAAAAGTAAACTTGATTTCTATCACATAACCTAGGAATATTTACTTACAGTGTTGCTACACGTTTCAAATCTTTTCCCCTAACTGTCAGGCCTAATGTTCAAAAGGTAGGCATCATAATCAAATAAATCTATGGTGGCTAAACACACACAAATTTGTGGGCGAACCCTTACGAACGAACAGAGCCCTTTCGACAATCGTTAAGTTTTACTCTTGAAGGCAATCGCGTAGGTACTTATAGATATTTGGAAGTAAGAATTCATTTTCATAAATAAATGTTAAGTAACAATAAAGATTTAGAATTTAGAAATCAGAAATTTTCATAATAAGATGGTTTTGTTTAAAGGACAATAGTTATTATACAGCAATTTCAATGTCACACTGGATGTCAGCCATACCTAAGTATATTTTAATGATACATAAAAGGCGAAAAAATAATGTTGTTTTCTTTTAAAGAGTTCCTTCTATGTACACACATCAAGCTTTACTTGGTGGTACCTAGTGTAATATACACTATGTACTACCAAGACATACATTTGTGAGAATCAAGTTAACACGTTCGCGGACACAACGGTTATAGCAGTCATCTGTGATTTACTCAGAGTGACACATCGGCTATAACCGTATATTTTTTTCGCACTCCAGGGGCACAACGGCTTTAGCAGACTATTCTCTATACTGCCACCGTACATTTTATCATTAAGTGCCCCCAGACTAAAATTTTCAAATCGCTAGGTGTCATATAACATCTCTTTTTACATCTTCAAACCTGTCACTAGTCGTCCCTAGTGTGTGCGTACGCACAGTGACGCACCTGCTATAGCAGCGTGAATTGTATGGCGGTTTGTTCAGTCGGTCGGCGAGTGCCCGGTGGAGCGGATTTGTCGTAGTCGTGGTTTTTGTTCCGCTGTGGCGGTTAGTTTATTTGATTTATATAGTTAAATATGAATAATTTACCAGTAATATTTCATGAAAATATAGTAATGTCGATATCAACAAACATTTAATACAATTTTTGCTACAAATTCGTCTGTATTTCTGTATTATTGTAGGTAACTTACTCTGAAGAGGACGGTAGTAAGGTAAAACATTTTATAACCTGCTTGATGCTTCAGTTGACTCAGCTGATTCAATTGCTGATATCGAAAATGCACATAATTTAATTCAGACAGAAACAGACAGTATCTTGCGTTCGTTTGTTTCCGATATTACTCCACCAAGATCAATAGAATCACCAATGCTTTTCAGGACTGGATGGACAGTGAAAATTCAATATCTTCTAAAAACATTGATATGACAGTACTAATTCCGAGTTCCAAGGTTGATAATAAATCAGCAGCAACCTACGACACCTCTAGATTATCAACAACCTAGTACATCATCATTTTCAGATGTTCCTTGGGCCAAGGCTATAGCCGTTGTGTCAAATGTATATAGTTATAAACTATTCACCAGTGATGAAGCGGGTATAGCAGGCGAAGGCTAGGGCCGTTGTGATTTTATTTATGTCTTTAGTAAAACCTACCAGTGACGATGCGACTATAGCATTCCATACAAAATTAAGTGACAAAGTGGCATTGCAAAATCAGGCCGAGTAGCTTAGACTATTTACCTCTAGACGTAGCCCAATTTACAGTGAGAAGTGTGGAAGTGAGACGCATTAATACAAAGTACGTAGGAAAATTGAGACAAAGCATCGTATCTTCTGTCCCTTACGGCGTGCCGTATTTTTGCATGGCTAACTATTAAATGTTAGCCGAACAAAGTGCTGTCACTGTCACGTATATTATTATGGTCGATTTAATTTAAGTTTTCGGATGGTTTTTGCAATTGTTGTAATAGTTTGAGTAATTTAATGAGAAATGGACTCCATTAGTTAAGTGTTTAATGTATGGTGTATGCTCTACGATGGGAGGATGCAGTATAATAGGCTGTAAAAGCCGCACAGAAAAGGATATTAACGAAATCACTTTTCATTCGAAAGTTTTCAATACTGTTAGTGTTATAGTATGATTATTGAATTTATACATTTGTGCGCTTTTATTGTCATGGGTTTCAGACCAAAATATGGAAGATTTCTAAAAGTAAACTTGATTTCTATCACATAACCTAGGAATATTTACTTACAGTGTTGCTACACGTTTCAAATCTTTTCCCCTAACTGTCAGGCCTAATGTTCAAAAGGTAGGCATCATAATCAAATAAATCTATGGTGGCTAAACACACACAAATTTGTGGGCGAACCCTTACGAACGAACAGAGCCCTTTCGACAATCGTTAAGTTTTACTCTTGAAGGCAATCGCGTAGGTACTTATAGATATTTGGAAGTAAGAATTCATTTTCATAAATAAATGTTAAGTAACAATAAAGATTTAGAATTTAGAAATCAGAAATTTTCATAATAAGATGGTTTTGTTTAAAGGACAATAGTTATTATACAGCAATTTCAATGTCACACTGGATGTCAGCCATACCTAAGTATATTTTAATGATACATAAAAGGCGAAAAAATAATGTTGTTTTCTTTTAAAGAGTTCCTTCTATGTACACACATCAAGCTTTACTTGGTGGTACCTAGTGTAATATACACTATGTACTACCAAGACATACATTTGTGAGAATCAAGTTAAGATGGAAAGTAGGTATTTTACGTGAAATGATATTTTCCCACACATTGATACTTCTACACTCATATTACCACGTTGAATACGTCAATTATAATTTATAATAATGCTAAAATTGGAACCCGCAGTTAAGTAGAATTTTGGTCGTATTTTGGGACTTTTTTAAAAGGAATAGCAACACTGAACTTTTATATTGCTGTCTCATGTGCGGCCACGCGGTGGCTCGATCTAGAGGTATATTATCTAAGGTGAAGAGAAACTAGAGACTATTCAGTACTGTGACTGTGAATAAGCTACTTTATGTTGCCTCTGCCTACTCCAACTAAATAGAAATTTATAGTCTGTGCCATGCGGTGACGTCTTTATAGTCTGTACAGGATGTAGAATGTCTATTGTCTGTCAAAGTGTCAATGTCAGTGTAAATTGTATTTTTTGTTTCTCAAATTCACAAACTCAAAGCAAGCGGTGCTTGTGCCCGATGTGGTCAAGTTTTTATTTAAATGATGTGCATAGTGCTTTGTTGCTTGGACATAATGCAACTTATATTTAAGTAACATGTTTGGTTTTTAACTGTATTTGCTAGTCTCGTTTTAACAATGTCACAAATAACTTTAAGTGTGAAAATGTTCAGTGATAATGTTTGTGTTATGTGCTTGGTGCATTTATTAATATTTGTAGCGCTGACAAAGAGCACTGTGGAAGCTCAGGAGCTAAGTAAGTCTCAAGTTTTATATTATTAACCTAGCCGTTTACGAGCACTTTAAAGCTTTTAACTAAACTTATGGTTGTAAATATTGATCACTGCCCTACTTGAATTACGTGGTTTTAATTTGGAACTTCGAGGTGGGACTGTGAAGGTTGAATTAGTTCTATAAGAAGAAACGATACTGCAACACAGTCAATCAAAAGATTTTAATATAAGTTAATGATTTTCTTTAAGTATTACTTTTTTCATAATTTGAAAAAGTTGCCCAAACTTTTTAATTTTGGCATTTAAGTCTTTACCTTATATGCCAAAATGTAAAATATTAAATAGTAAAAACACTAATCTAAGGCATTAGATTGGCAAAAAATCCAAACTATTGTCTTTTAAGTGGGTATCAAAACATACTCAGATAGGCAATGTATACAACTTGCTGTGTGTAATGCAATAAAATTGCACTAGATAAAACTGTTATCATGTGACTGACTATACAACTCACTTTATTGATAAGTTATGTTGTCTCAAAATTTATTATTATTGCAATTTGAAAATAAAATAGCATTAAATAAAAAACCTAATTGAATGTAAGTTGAGAATCAAAGAATTTATTGTAGGTATCTACTAAAATATTTATGATTAAGTAAATGCCCTCCACCTTCTCATAGCTTTAAAAGAAATATAGCTCATTTCTTACTTCCTGATAATTTGGATTTCCATTGTTGAAAAATTGGTTAAAATTGGTGCAGCAAATAAATAAATAATATTCCACAACAATCACACAACGCCATCTAGGCCCAAGCTAAACTGAGCTTGTGTTATGGGTACTAAACAGCTGATAAACATAGTTATAATATATTTCTAAATATAGATAAACTGCACCCTGACAGAACAAATCATCGTGCTCATCACACAAACATTGGTCCTGGGTGGGAATCGTACCCACAATTTCCATCATAGCAGTCAGGGCCAAATAACTACTAGACCAACAGGCACGTCACTAGTCCATAGTTTTAAATCTTATGTATACTGCTTAACCCTTTCGTGAGCAATACTAATTACACCTCAGATTATTTGGGCTACGGCAATATCTTTGCCAATGCCCGATTGTGACTTTTTATTTGTCGTCAAATGGTTATTTATAACAATATTCTATTGTCTATAGTCACAATACTAATATACTTAATACAACATTCAAAAAGTGTTTTAGCAATTTTTTTGCCAATGCTCGCTAAAGGGTTAACGCACAAGTGTCTGACATTCAATTAAAAAAGGCTATATTGACACTATACATAATACCGTTGACACTCATGAGACTTCCTAGACATCTGGTAACCCTTATCTTGTATACCACAGTTGGTAATTTGAGGCCAGACGTCTGCTACACTTGTTGATGTCATTTTACCATTCAACACTACACATACAATGTGTATACGATACAGTTTGTACATAAGCTCCTTGTATAATTTGAATAAATTATTGTTATAGGATTAACTTTTTCACTGCCATGTAAAATGCACATAAAGCTTTATGTGCATTTTACATGGCAGTTAAAAAGTGTATGGTATGAACCTTCTAAATTCGTCTTGTAATTGTGACATTTTTAGATTTTGATTGTTTTACTCAGTGAAATGTTTGCTTGGCTTATTAACCTTTTAATCGTGTCAATTAGAGACACAATAGAAAGACAATGACAGAGCAGACACCGGTGTCCTCCTAGGGTTTAATGAATTACAGTTGAAAAATTACTGTTTGGACGTCACATGGTTTCACCCACTTCACCCCGTTCCGGTTTGAATACAGGAATATAAAGTAGCTTATGTCACCTGGGGATAGTGTAGTCCCAACAGTGAGGGCGTGATTCTACCAAAGCGGAGACGAGAGGAGATGTCTCGTAATTAACCAATGTCCATACTCAGAAGATAAAATTTAATTTAAAAAAATAATTTAAACAGCAGTGATAGCCTAGTGATTGAACCGGCGGATTGCTAAATCACAGGTCTCGTGTTCGAACCCAAGGCACGCACCTCTGACTTTTCGGATTTATGTGCGTATTGTTAAATTATCACTTGCTTCAAAAACGGTGAAGGAAAACATCGTGAGGAAACGGCATGCCTGAGAGACTAATCTCGACGGCATGTGATGCCAAGTCAGAGGCCCATGGGCGGCATTAAAACTCTGACACCAGGTTAGCACAAGATCTATCATACAATTAACAATAATGTAAGTATATGTTAAAAGTTCAATGAAGTTAAAAGCTTGAAAACAAGTGAGATGTTTGTAAAAGCAGTATCATCGGACTTCCGTTGACGGGTTCCGTTGTTGCGAAGTTTCGCTGAACATAATTAGGGTAAGCATGATAAAAATATACGCGACGCTTAACATCTGTAGGTACTCAGTGGCCAATCATTGGCCATACTGTGGTTCAACCTAGGTCGGCTATTTAACCTGCTATCCTTTATTATAACTTCAAAACTGGCTTTTTCGAGAACGGTTCATCCGTTTGAAATCTACGATCCCACAGATAGACAGACATGGACGTCAAACTTATAACACCCCTCTTTTTGCGTCGGGGGTTAAAAACCAAACTAGTACCTAATTGTTGTCTCGTTCTCAAACCCGTATGCTTCACTTTTACGCCACCAACTTATGGTCGTTGTATTGGATCTTGACCGTAATAAGGAATCAGGTCATTTAAAGGCCTAGAAGGCTGTATTTTTGACGGAATCTGTTCTCTCTTTCTGGCAAACGACGTGTGTGAATGGCACTATGGACAGATGTTTGAACGTAAACGAAACAAAAATTGTAAAAAATTGCAATAAGTAAGAGCCGACATGCGACGAAGAAAGAAAATATCCTAATATCAAGAAACACACGTAATTTTTACCCCACTACAGCATAAGAAAGGTTACAGTTGCAGTTAACTAACACGAAAGAAACCGGAAGGCACATTTAATTCCGCCACAAAGTTTAATAACCCCAAACCCTTAAAAGTCTGCTTGCTAAACTCATAAATTATTCGTTCCCGCCATGGTAATCGTTTGCATACTGCCTATTACAAGGGGAAGTTCATATCTGACCATCTGACATTCGCCATAAGGGTCGCGGGCGCAACGCCAACCGAATAAAGTGTAGGCTGCACAGTCGGAAATGCACATAATTTATTTTAATCATGATCTGACTTGTGAAATGAATCCTGGTCTATCAAGTTTTGGCTTTACTTAAGGCGGATGTGCAAATCGTATTTTGTCTAACATGCAGAAATTCAATATTAAATATTCTAATAATTTTGTCTTTAAAAATGGTAGCAAACTTATCTATAAAGCTCCTTTAAAACTAACACTAACGAACTGAAAAACATTCTACTATAAAATGTTACAGCTACCCAACTTTACAGTAGAAAACTCATACTACTAAACAATGATATTATAATTAAAAAAGTGTAGATAGGTTATATTCTACGCGCTCAGCAAGTGACACGTTAAAATGTGGCTAACTAGCCACAATTCACCTCAGTGTGGCGGCGCGCACCAACGGACGCGTGCCTGTACCGTTTTTGAAGATCGAATGTTGTTTACTTATAATATTATTGCTATCAAAGCCATTAATTAACCTACGTTAAAATAAATTAAGAAAAAAGTAAAAATCATTAAAAACAATGTATCCAAGCAAGCCAGAAGAGTGATCATGGCGAAGGAACAGTCTATGCCTAGCATTTATAAGTAACCTCCTTGTGAGTTCTGCGGATGTGTTTAATAGACATTTTATTCTTTATTCTGCACAACCACTGTTCATAATCGTGAATCATGGACAGTTTCCGACTGAGTGTCAACTGATTCACTGGCAATACATAATGCTAATTTGTCTACGGTCGTATTATATTATAACACTTATTATTCAATACCCGCCATAATTTCTTCTTGTTACCTATTATTGAAGAGTCGAATGTGTGCTATTAGAAGATACCTATGGCCATTACGTTTTTGGCATCTTTTAAAACAAAACCGTTTTCGTTCAATATCTCAAATACATTTATACGGTCTGAAAAACGAAACGAAAATTGAATTAGGAACGGCGCCATGCACCAATCAGGCGTTAGTTTACGTCAGAGCATATGCGCGTGAGTCGTGTACACATTGATGCGATCCCCTGTTTGTTTTTTAACTAACTTTTTTATAGTTATTGCTCGTCGTAGACTTTTATGAGCATGGCCCGGTGACTGATGCACTTATGTCGTTTCGGCTAATGTTCCTGGTAAATAAAAGGGCGAATGGAAACAATAAAATTATAATGTTATCATCTGTTCATAGGGAAGTTTAAAAATTATCGAGATAGCCAGAATCGTTCATGTTATGTTCAAGAGTTAGGAGAAAATTTACTTTCAAAACTACAGTAGACTTTCCAATACAATTATTTGATACTTAATTTTACTTTGCTAATCAAAATCATCGGCTGGATAGCTTTGGCACGCAATTTCTTGAGTTTCCCCGATAATAAAAATCCGGCTCGAAGGACCAGTTTGGTTGGTCCCAAGAGATAACTATCGATGCGGAAATGTAGCTACTTTCTTCATAGATGTTGGTAAAGTAATTTTAATCCTTTTCTATGCTCATTAGTCATTTGTAGATCTTCAAGAAGTTGTTAAAGTCACCACAATCTCATGGTTCCTTCCCCATACACATCATTTAATTATTCCCGACATTTATCTGTTCCAAAACTCATTTAATTAAAATCCAACAGTCTCGCTCTGACAAATAAAAATACTTAAAAGGAGACTCTCTTCGTCAACAGCTGTTTTTAGAATCGACCGATTTTCGTTGATCCCTAGGCTCGTTGCAGCTTGTGGAGTCATAGGACCAAAATCTTTTGGTGGTGTGTATTTCTGGATGTAACTGTGTTAGAGACGATATGGGAATGATGACTTCCCCGCCAGGACACGGTGCGTTTCCTTTCGGTGACGTCACGTCCGATAGAACATGAGTTTTATGAAATTACTGTATCTTTATTGTCAACATTGGTTCGTAATGCGGCTACCAAATGTTAGCCGATGTGGGTTAGTACATACATATGTTTTTATGGATACAAGTACCCAACTAATACTACACATACTTATTTAAGTATGTGTCTTGGAAATGAAAAGGGTTAGATTTGAGTCACAGTCAGTTTTCAGTCAGTTTTTCTGATTCCTTTTCGAAGAGCTTTAAGGCAAAGTTATGCATTGACAATAGAGATCGTGAACTCTGAATTCACAACCTGGGCCTAATGGACCCATACAAAAACATTTTAAACTCGCCTTGGTTCTTAATTCGAGGGTAAAACTTTTGTTAGTTCCGTTACCTTATCTCTAAGACCCCAGTCATGTGGCATGCACTTCTAAATGAAAAGATCGTAACTGTGGTCCATTGGTGCAACTTTTTATGTATGTGTATTTATTAAAACAACAAAATAAGTATGTAAGTATCAACGTAGATCTGAGAAAATTAGTGAACATAAATTGTGATTGTGGTGTCCTAAATGTTGCCCTTTAATGTTTCTGCTGTCCGTGTTGATAGCAACACTTTAATAGGTACAGTCGGTCATACTTGGGGTGAATCAGTTAGCCAACGAAATGCTTTGAACTACGTAACGTGCGTATGAGCAGTCAAGCTCTGAGTTTGGACGCCGTGTGCAAGCGATTATAGCCTTGTGAGCGATTCACTGGAACTGAGGCTGTTTATTTACTTGTTTTTCTAAAATAATATTATACATAAGTACAGCATTCCATTTCAATACCAACTGTTTGAAACATGGGTCCATTAGACTCAAAGTGTGATTTACGTTACATTTTGTTAGTCTGCTCTCACTTTTTGGCCATAACATCTCGTATTATTACTCTTACCATTAATAAAGTCTCCGTCTCGCATGCCAACGTCCCATACTGTTAAATATTCCAAACAATACAGGCTGCGATAAAAGCTGAACTCTCCGGCGCGACCCGAATAGCGGGAACTAGGATAGTGGCAATAAACGAGCTTGGGCGAAAACAATCATAATAAATTCCGGCGGTCGTTCGCACTACGCATGACCCACTCGGCCTTTTAATAACCGACAAAACCGACAAATGTGCATAAACAATGGGTAATGTATATTATATACTAATGTTACTACCGTTCGTCATCGTCATCTTAGTTGGTTAAAATTCACAGCTGAAGGTCTTCCTAAGAAAGTCTAAAATTACCATGAGTGATATATATCTCTTTGGGTACTTATTTATATAAAATATTTTTGTCGAAGGTATATTTATTTTTAACTGTTCATGTTACGCTGGTGTGCATAAAGTTTCAATCTAAATTAGTTTTAAGTATTATTTCAAAAACATTACTTACTTATACAGGAAGGAACTTGTACTATTGTTTTCCTAAAACCAAGCCACGTTATTTGTGAGTGTCATACATAGGCTATATTTTATTTACAATACGGGGGAGGGGAAGGGGTGGTGAAGATATTGAAGTACGATTTGTTGTATTAGAATAAACTGAGTCACATAAAACTGCTTACACACAAATGAGTCATATGATGATCTTTGGCAAACTCTGCATTTCGTAGACACGTCTCGCAGACGTACCACTACTGCTAGTAAAATTCTAATTACATAGTCTGGTTGTTTGCGTGGGTAGCATTACAGCATTTATTAATTGAATACGTGATTATGTGAGTTAACCGCACAAGTCTCGCTACCAGTAATTATGCTGATTAATCTAAAGGACTGCCTAGCAGTAGGTGAGCGATTGGCTGCTGCGCTTCGCGTCGCGGGTTCGATTCACCGACCGGACAAGTATTATTATGGCCCACAGCTAGTTGTTCCGGGTTTGGCTGTTTGTGTATGAGAGTTTAAATGTTTGTATCTACATCTACACACACATTTAAACTCAAACACATAAACCCACGATACAGAAGAAATTAATAGGGAGTTTTTAAAAAAGAAAAAGAAAATTGAGACATATTTATTTTTATGGACCGAGAACTTGGTGAGGGTCGCGGGAATCCGATGATGATGTATCGTTGTGGCGACACCTGCCTGCGTAGCATGAACACATTGAACACCGAAGAAACGGCCTTTGTCTACAGACGAATCGGCAAAGTGACAGATTATATAGACAGGAACCTCAATCTGTCAAATTTCTTTCAATACACCTGCCTGCGTAGCATGCACACTTAATTTCTTTTCTTCCGAGACACGACAAAGACCGTTTCTTCGGTGTTCATGCTACGTAGGCTGGGAGGGCTATGTCCAGCAGTGGACGTCTTTCGGCTGATGATGATGATTATCACTTAATTCACCACTTAAGTTTAATTCCGTCTTCACTATTCATTCATGGAGACTGTTATCACAAAACATGGAAATTAAACGCATGTTCCGTGGCTGTAATAGTAATCAATGATAATGCTTCGGTAGTTTAAAAAACAAATACGTAATGTCAGTTACGTAGATCGTCTGACAGCTGTGTCAATAAGAACTGTGAAATGCTTGCTGGCATTGTTTTCATAATTCGTTCGTAAGTTAGTGACGTCAAAGTAGCCGGTCGCCTTGTGTTGGATAATCTGGTTGGTGTAATGGTTTTGCCGTAGAAAAAACGTCGGCAGTGTACGGTGTCGTGAAGAAAGTATTGTATTAAAGGGTGGAATGTTGTTGGGGGAAACCAGACATTAAATTTTATTTGATTCGTGACTATGAAATGGCATTGTTTGCGTCATAATGTTGTGTTTTGCTTTACAAAACTGTTTAGTGTTTTTTTTTTCTTTACTAGTGGTTTCCAGGATGCTTTTCAGCTAAATAACCTTGATCTCGTACTAAAAGAGAAAAGGATATAAAAGAGTTTTTTACATACTTACATTTTACGTAAACTGGTAATGATTCTAAGAGGAAAAAAAACGTACAAAAAATATGAACTTAGGTACATTACTTATGTTATGTAAGTATATTTTAATAATATACTCCATTTATAATAGGATTAGAAACTTACTCCATTTATCGGTAGGAGCTGGAATGCTTGAAATGAAACAGATTTTGTTCAAATTGTTTTATTTTTTTTAAATTTAGAAGTAAAAAGTGTTACGAAGAATGTGTCCGTGTATTGTTCATCCCTGCTTCTTTGAGGTTTTTATCATGGACATTGTGATTTTGTTATGGGTAGGTATACTAAACAACTGATAAACATACTTATACTATACATTATATTTCTAAATACTATAGATTAATTACACCCAGACACAGAACAAATGATCGTGCTCATCACACACACATTTGTCCTGGGTGGGAATCGAACCCACGACCTCCGGCATAGCAGTCGAGGTCACTAACTACTAGACCAACCGATGACTAGCAGAACGAAATTTTCGACAAGTTTTTGATACTCGACAAGCGTATTAATACTGTTTATCAAATGAAAAAGTCTCGAGATATCCAACACAACGGCTGCTGGCGATACAATTTCAGCTTTCACACGTACTGCTGACATTGCCCTATAACATACGTCATAAATGTACGCGAAAACATATGGCTTGACATTTGCATACACATGCATTCTTGGTTGACCTCGCCGAGAAAGGACCAGATCTTTTATGTGCGTGAAAATAATCGGATTTGAACGGTCTTGGCAGCTGATGGTACTGCGACGAGAATGCTATGTAATGGTTAACCAAAATCATCCTATTTTTTTTAGAGTTAAAAAGCAGAGAGATTAGGGCGTAAGCACAGATATATTTTGCAAATGAGGTAGGTATAAGTTGTAGACAACTGGAATGAAAAATACCTAAGACACCATACATTATCTAAAAAAACCCAAATTGATCTATACCAACCTTCGTACAACAATGAAGTTATTTGAAAAAAGTTCCGTTTATCCATTCAAAGGGCGGGTTAAACCCTGAACGTAATATCCTACTAATATTATAAACGCGAAAGTTTGTGAGGATGGATGGATGGCTGGATGGATGTTTGTTACTCTTTCACGTAAAAAATACTGAATGGATTTTAATAAAATTTGGTATGGAGTTAGCTGACACCCTGGATTAACACATAGGCTACTTTTTATCCCTGTATTCCCACGGTAACGGGACCTATGCGGGTGAAATCCTGGGACGTCTGCTAGTATAACATACATTTAAAATATTTTTGTTTGGAGGATTCAAAACACTAAAATCTCCAGGTATCGACGTGCAAAAAATTAATTTTAAACAGTGACCTTAAAACTGGTCCTTTGAGCCGGATCCCTATTCCAATTACTTCAAAAAGAAAAAAAACAAAAGAAAAATCGCTAAACTCGTAGTCATGTAGCTAGAGTCGGTTTCAAAGGCTCGCTGTCTGGTTTTTAATTTAGTTTAGTAGGTACTATGGAGGACAACTAGATTAGGCTACAGGATTTCTATATAAAAAAATGCTCTGTTGGATTTTCAACTCTCGGCACTAAGGCGAGGGTCAAATATCGTGTAATAGATACATACTTACTATGTTTGGTCCCTGTATCTTCCTAACGTACCTACGGCTGGAATTTTGTGTGGTTATTTTAACATGTGCCTTATAAATGTTTCATTTAGGTGATGCTTAATGTTAGTGTAACCGCTCTAGTAAGGTATTGAAGTCCTAAATTTGTCAATGTCATATCTGCGATAGAACAAATCTGTGCTACGCAAGTTGACATTTTGCGTGTTTTCTCAAAACGATTACTAATTGATGCCAATTAGATCTGGCTAATTAATTTACACCCTTTTTAACCCCCGACGCAAAAAGACGGGTGTTATAAGTTTCACCGCTATGTGTGTGTGTCTGTCTGTCTGTCTGTCTGTGGCACCGTAGCGCCCAAACGGGCGAACCGATTTAGATGCGGTTTTTTTTATTTGAAAGCAGGGTTTCCTGCGATGGTTCTTAGACATATTTCATCAAGATCGGTTCAGCCGTTTCAAGGTTATCAGCTCTTTTGTGTTAGCTACCGTTGGTATTTTAGACGTCTATGGGTATTAACTTTACTTACAAACATATGTGTGTCTTAAAATTTCAAATACCCATGTGTGTAATATTAATAAGCAACATTGTGGTGTATTTGGTCTGATGCAGCCAGGATATCTAGCAGACTAATACACTCTTGGGAAAATAACAGCAGATATGTCGTGTTTGGATTCATTTTAACCTGCATTTGATTCTGCACACAATGCACTGATGGCAACTGGATGAGCTGATGCTGCAGCCAGGCTATCCAGCACACCAGTAGGTAGACTCTTGACAAAATTATAGCAGATATTTCGTGTTTGGATTCGTTTTAACCAGTATTGGACTGTACATACAATGCACTGGAAAATTATCATAACTGTAAACTCTATAAAACAAAATTAATTCGTTTAAAAGTTTTAAAATAAAAATTAAATTAAAAATTTAAAAAACCCCCATCGCAAAAAAGTAAAACATTTAAAAAGTTAAAAATAACACTTTAGACTTGAAATTTTACGTAACCTCGGGGTACCGTTAAAATAAGTACCTACATACCTACAAGTACTAGGAACATTCCTTACTTAAGCGGTACCCCGACGTGAAGTAAAATTTCAAGTCTAAAGTGTTATTTTTAACTTTTTAAATGTTTTACTTTTTTGCGATGGGGGTTTTTTAATTTTTTTTCCTAACGCAACGCGGTGCCACATTCTATTACCTAATTGAAAGCGCACTTTTTAATAATTTTGAATAGTAGCAGTAGGTAGGTAGGTACTGTAGGTAGGTGTCGCCAGTTGTAGATAAAAACGGACAATGCAGTAAAAATAAAAAAAAACGAGAATTGTAATAATATTAATATTTTAGTCCATAAAACAAAGGTTAGTTTATAATTTATCCTTGTTTCCTGGCAAAACGATACAAACTCCAAAGTATAAAAATAATAACTACAAAACACTTGTTACACGCGTCAAACAAGCATATTAAATTAAACCTGATAAGGTCGGCTGAGGATATAGTTAGTAATGTCTATATCAGATCATGTAAGAACCACCAGTGCAGTGATCAACCACTCAGATTTGAGTGGAGCTGCGTATTCACGCGTTTGTCAATAATCGTGTAGCTCAACGCCAATATTACGGAGCTCAGCGACTCGTCACAATCACAATGCAATGAAGTACCAAAGACAAATCAATTTGATCAAACAGACAACTGGCGCCAAGCCTGTATCAATTAGCTGCTGAGTGATGTCATAAATTTAAGAATGCATACCTACGTTGGTTTTTGGACCTTCTGCCACTTGTTAAAATGTTGGAGTTAGCTTAAATATTTGTGTAAAAATGTGGAAATGCCTGATAAGTCTAGTGTTCGCAAGCTGTTCATGTGAATAATTGAACATTATGAATACAAAATCATTATTTATAATAATTACCTCATGATTTCGTATCCATACTAATATTATAAAAAAATAGAAAGTATCTCTGTTTATTTGTTTGTGGTTCGGCTGTTCACTCCTAAACGGCTAAATGGATCGTTTTGAAATTTTCAAGGAGATATATCATATCTTAGAGACGGACATAGGCCATCTTTTTTTTATTAAAAACAATGAAAAAAACGTGAAAAAAAATGAAGTAAATTCATTTTCTTCAATATTTTTCAAATGTAGCGCTATCTTTGATGACATGCAAAGAAGGTAACACAACTTTGATTGCAGCTAGTTATTAAAAAAAAAAACAATTAATCACACTTACCATAACATAAATATAGGTATTTTATCAGTTTTGTAGAAAGTATAAAACAATTTAATACTTTAGGTTGTTTTGAGTTTAAAAGCCAATACGCCATTGTAACGAAATTATTTCTTTAAGTAAGTAGAGCGTGGAATCACGGTTATAAATTCTACTTGGAAATTACAGCTCTACTTCTTTTAGTCATTGGTTTTATACACTTACTTACCTACCTACTTTATTTTCATATTGTACTAGCTGATACCCGCGGCTTCGTCACTCAAAAACTACTGCTCCGATTTTCATGCTGTTTTCACCAATGAATAGATTGGTTCTAGAGGAAGGTTTTATATACATTGGCTATAATAATAGCTGCTGGAGGTGTCGGGAAAAAAATAAGGCGTCTGGGAGCTGGGGGCGATAACCTACAAGTCGATAAGTATATCCATATAAAAACCTTCCTCGAGAACCACTCTATTCATTAGTGAAAACAACATGAAAATCGGCGGATTACTTTCTGAGTTTATCGCGAACAGACAGACAGAATGACGGACGAACTATAATAAGTGATTCGTAGGAGCATAGCCACTGTTTTCTGGTTTCCTTGTGTGAAACTTAACTTAAATGGTTCGTGTAATATCTACCTCCAGTTTTGTTTTTTAATATCGCCTTGAAACAGAGAAGGCAGAAGCATTGATCACCAAGCTTGATCGCAGTATAAACGGTGCTATTACAAGTTCAAGTTTGTTCACGATGTTTTTCTTCAATTAAGTCTAGAATCGCAATGGTATGAGTTTGGGCTGTAGAAAAATACTTAAATTGTTACCTACCAAAACATTATAAATCTTAAAAGTAAATTAGTCCAAGTGTGTCTGTGAAGGAGGTAAAAAACAAAACAAAGTCTCCTTTGTCTGTGTTAAGATGTATGCGAAACGTCAACTCAGGCGCACCGCGCACGTGCAAACCGCATTCGCCAATGTTGCTATTATACAAAAACATTCAACAATGATAATGGAATACTGAAACCGTAATATTGGATCATAAGATTATAAGTTATGTCACGGTCTTTGTTTAGTACTGTCCTTAGACAGGGCACAAACGCGGACACTATTGTGTCTCTTGTGAGAAACAAGCTACTGATGAATATTTGGCTTCTATAGAACCAGTATGAATCTTCCACTCCCTACGCATACGTTATGTTACTTCCATTTAACACATACTCATGACGATCAAAAAGTGTTCGGTGTGCCGTGGCGGCAACAAAAAGTGTCTACGTTTCTTCAGCGCCTTAGATATTATTAAAGATATTATTTAGGTCTATAATAGTCTTCATCTAATGACGAAATAATCGTGGCCTCTTAATGTGGTTAGGTTTTGAATTAAAAACAAATTCCAGCAAATAGGGTTTGCAAAAAGTGAGTAAAGGTGCCGTTTTTTGCTCTTGAGTCCTCGCTTGCTCTAACATTTATTTTATATACCTCAATCCGCAACAACCTTGGTCAAAAATCAATTTACAGTTCCATGACTCAGTAGTTCTAGAACCCAATAGTATAGTGTTACCATAATTAATACTTTTACTTCACAACAAAAGACCGAGCCCATAGCCCCATACCGAACGCCATTACTTCATTACATATTTAGGAAAAAATATGGCAGTAAACGATGCCCAATTAGCGAAATTGATTGCTAATAGTGCTATGTTTTTGCCTCGGGCTGTAAATTACACCTGGAAAATGAGGACCTGGATAATTTACACCGAAGAGGAACAACACGCGATAGTTCATTGTAATTTATGATCTACATTGTTTTCGCTAGTCTATTTCGAGTATAGCTCGTAGATTGAGTCTTAATCCCAAATTCGCCGTACGGACTTGGAGTAGTTACGGATAATTTAAAGTGAAGTCAAGTGAAAGTAACTGCCAAAGATAATATGTATGTTCCGGTTGTTAAGTTTTTATTTCTTTGAGGTTTTAGTCGGATGTTTAAAAAACAAATGCAGGTATGCTCTATTTTCGAATCATCAGAATAGCCTATTTCAAATTATGTTAGGGTCGCCTTGTATGGTAACTAGATGTCGCTGAATATGTAATAGTATTTTACAATAGAGCGAATGCACTGACTTCCACAACCCAGGTATTTGATACCACTTGGTGAAGCCGTATTTCAGGTTTTCGTGGAAATGTCGCCAGAACCAACGGCATAGCATTATTTCCGAGGCAAAGCTCAATGTTTAAATATACTTTACTAAGCAGGCGTCGCGCGGTTTCACCCGCGTAGTTTCCGTTCCCATGGGAATACGGGGATAAAAAGTAGCTTTTGATATCACCCAGGGATAGTATAACTCCCCTAGGTGAAATATTTTTTCGAATAGGTCCATAAGTTTCGGAGCCTATTTAATAAAAACAAACAAACAATCATATCTTTCCATTTTAACCATTATTTTTTACTTTACATTACTTGATACTTGTTGGGTATTTTGAAATAAATAAGTACCTACTAAATACTTTGATCAAGCATTCTAGCATCGATCGACACAACAAAGCAACGAATGACTCACAATTAAGCTGATAAATTACCTCGTACCAACAAATTGTATTGTACAAAAATTGCCTTATATGAAGTTAATGGCTTTATTGAATGAAATGTGGCAATATAGGAAGTTATATTAAACCAGTAGTAACTTAGTGCTTTACTCGTAGATGCCTTTTAAGAACATTGTCGGCAGTTTGGAATTTTACATAGCTAAAGCGCAGTATAATTAATATTAATACAGTAGGACGACGCCTTTGATCTCTGGAAAAGTGCCGACAACGTCTACACGCGTTAGCCCTGAATAATACCTCCCGAACTACGAACATCGTTTTGTTCGCAGTTCGGGTATCGCCCCTCACACCACGCACGATTGCCCTGTCTAGACGGCTTCGTCGGACGACTGTTGGTTTTTAGACTGTGCTTACAGTTTGTATGACGCTTTCACTGACGATGATATTCGTCCCCTTAGTCTGAAAAGCTGCCTCATTGACTCCTGCACGCGTAGCATGATCAGGGTAGATGATAGAACAGAAACCTTTCTGCCGATTATAGATGATATTATAATGCTCGATATTGTAGATTATAATTGTAGACAGAAGAATCTACACATTTCTTCTCCACATTCTTGACAATTTTGTGCTCAAAAGAAAAGAAATGGTTCTACAATACGTCACTTTGTCCATTCTTCTGTAGATAAAATCCATTTTTACGGCATTCTACGTGTGCTGGTAATAATAGCTCATAAATAATGTGAGACTGCCTCGTTGGTCTAGTGGTCGCAAGCGCTACTTCTGAGCATGAGGTCCCGGGTTCGATCCCCAGGTCGGGCAAAGTGTTATTGAGTTTTTCTATCTGGAATTTCTCAGGAGCAGCCCGGAGTCTGGATTTGTGCCCGATTGATGGCAATAGGCTCGCTCCCTATAACAAACAAACATAAACCAAATCGTTAATCAAACATAACTGGCGAAATGTGGGTGTACTACCAGGTAAACCTCTGCCTAGCCCTTCGGGGATTACAGGCGTGACGTTATGTATGTATGTGTGTAAATAATGTGAGAGTGCAGAACTAAAACCGTCGAACATTAGGCGACCACTAGTGGTAGTACTAACTAGATTGTATGAAGTAAAACAAGAAAAAATCCGGAAGTTCGTAGGACTTGCAAAACAGTGCTATTTCCTGGCTCTCAGCCAAACTTAGGCAACCCATGTTTAATGAGTAAACAAAGATCCATTACATAGTTACTGAAATAAACAGCGTTCATTGATCTCCCAGGCTGCACTATTATTTAGCATGATTTACTGTTAATACCTTGGCTTGAATATGGAGTCGTTGAGGAGTTGCAGAATCCCGCAGTTCGGTGAACTGGATGAATATTTTGAGTGCTGTTTTTATTTTATAGAAGCGTAGGCGGTGAGGGTGACTAACGATGTTAGACAATAATAATGTAGACCTGCTAGCAATATCATTCTGTTATATTAGATGCTAAAGTCTCTGTAGGGTGTTAGAAGTGACTATTCTTATCGTGAATACATAAACTTGCAGAAATGTAACCGTTCCTTTTGGCCAGGGTTGGTCCCACGATTCAGACCATGACATTTCCTCAGTTTAGCTCGAAGAACGTAAAATAACATACTTTATACTTTCTTGAAAGCCAAAAAGCGTATCGCATTATCCAGAAAACACTGATAAATTGTGTATTTTAGTAACTCGGCATCGCAAAAGAACTTTTAAAGGTCAGCCATTTTAAATTTCGCCCGCGTTGTATAACTGTTGTTGTCTTTTAACGGGGTTTTTTTTACTAGACTGGCTGAATCTGGGCAACTGGAGTGTTCGGTTTTTAGAACTAAAGATTAAAAAAAATATTATCATCTGCAAATAGTTGTAAAAAACTTTACCTAGGCTTGCCTAGGCGCCGCGTGGTTCGTGTTGCAAATTAATTAATGAATATAAATTGATCTATTGTTTTTATTCCTATTGGAAATGTTTTAGCAATTGTAACTAAGTTGTTTGTTTTCCTGTTTGTCATGCACAAGTTCAATGCGCTTTTTACTATCAATGGGTATTTCTATTGCATCCAAGTTAGTCATTGTTACGTAGCCTATTCATTAATGACCTTAATAAAATGAAGAGAATAATGGATTTGATTTTAAATATATACTTGGGCGATATTGTGATAGTACTGATAGTCCTTGATTTGATCATTGACAATCCGATAAAGAGGATAATATCAGTCAATCTTGTAAAATACTGGCATTCAGCTGTATTCAGTTAGCTTAGATGATAAATGCTCACACTCTTGGAAACTTGACTACTACAGTTCGGCAGTTGTGTACCGTTGGTCTAAAACTAGTCTTTACACGCGACTTTGTCCTTGTGGAAGTAAACTATATTACTAATAGCATTTGGAAGTACTGCAGTTTTCTAACAGTGAAGAATTTTTTAAAATCGGATGAGCAGTTTTGGAGCCTACCTCTTCTTCTTCTTATAATATTATTACTAACAGCCACCCTCGACTGCGTTTGCGTATGTATTTTTATTAATTCATTAAACCTCAAGAGGACACCGGTGTTCGCGCTGTCATTGTCTTTCTATTGTGTCTCTAATTGACACGATTGAATGAAAGATTAGCCATTGGCACTTCGCTCGCGACTTCTTCCGCGTTTGTACTTCTTTTCCCTTCGAACCTTAGCATCTCTTCAAACCCCTCGTGTTTTTCAAAATAAACAATAGACTCCCTGACTTCCTGATAATGTAGCCATATATTGGTAAAAAATGGTTGAAATACGTTCAGTAGTTCGGAGGTAATTCGGTACAAACAAGATAAACAAAAAATCTTTCTTCTTTGTGTGGATAAGTTTAGATGTAACAAAAAACGCCTAATTTAAACCTATTAACCTTGTTGGAATACCTTGTCGACTTGACCCTTCTTATTAATCATACGTTTTGACATACAAATGATAGGTAACGGGAAATTAGGGCACATCCGACACGCCCGAAGTTCCCATCAAAGGGTTAGGTAGAGGTGTGCATGGGACATAGTGGGTACTGCTGGTTATATCGGTGTTGTCGTTATCTTTTAAGGATATTGTTTACGCATTACAGTACGCGTAGCAGGATCAACGTAAAAACGGTTTTTTTGTCTACAGAAGAATCGACAAAGTAACACATTGTAGAAACATTTCTTTTATTTTGAGCACGACAATGTCAAGAAAAGAAGAACTCAAAAAAAATATTTGGAACAAAAAAAAACAGATTTACAAAAGTTTGAGTTCGTGAACAACCGCATTAGTATGGAATACTGTGTCGCGGCCATTAGCGCCCACCTCCAGGAGTGGAGACGACAGTGTTCCAGGGGAAGCAAGTAAAGAAAAAAAAAACAATTTTATGTATGTTTTACATTTTAGTAGAATACAATACTTATAAAAAAGCAGAAAGAATTACAGTACGCGTAGCAGGATCAACGTAAAAACGGTTTTTTTGTCTACAGAAGAATCGACAAAGTAACACATTGTAGAAACATTTCTTTTATTTTGAGCACGACAATGTCAAGAAAAGAAAAACTCATTTATGCATGTGAGAATAATAATGTGTAAGTATGTAGTGTATGTAATGTATGTGTAAGCGAGTGAGTGAATGTATGTTTGGAGTAGGAAGGCATTGGGAATAAAAAGGACATTTATACTTATATTTAGGTTTTTACAAAATGTTCAAGCTCTTCATTGTGTCAATTGTGTAGATTCTGAAGAATCTACACAATTGACACAATGAAGAGCTTGAACATTTTGTCGATATAGTCTATCGATAATAGTCTACATAATCGATTCTTTTATCGACATACGCGTGCTGGGCACCAATTTACAACTGAGGGGTCAAAATGAAGAGTTCCTATATTAAAAAAAAAATGTTGCCTAGTAGTAAGTACAAGTATCGTCATTTTTAATTAAAAGCTTATGTAAATAAGCAATTAGCGTGACTTACTTTTAATTATTTCTCATCGTAAGTACTTTAAATCCAGTTCATGAAAGGTCGATCGATATCAGAAGGTCGAAAGCCAGTAAAGAAATATTTAACGAATATTACAGTAAACAAGAATTGCGAAATGAAAACGAAAGCGTGACTCATTTATAAGAACTTAACTTTCCTGAAACTGTCGGATAAAAATTACCCTTGCAGGCAATTATATTATAAGTAAAAAGGTAGATAGGTTATAAGCGCTCAGCAAGCGACACGTTAAAATGTGGCTAACTAGCCACACTTTACCTCAGTGTCGCGCCGCGCTGTCAACGGACACGTGCGTGGGTTAGTGTGCCGTTTTTGAAATCGAATGTTGTTTAGGTAACCTATCTACACCTTTTTACTTATAATTTTATTACTTGTAGGTAATCCGATTTTGTTTATAAAACTAGCTGAAATTATGTTTTTTTTTTAAATCGGTCCATAAACAACGGAGTAATGAGCTTAAAGAAAAATAGCTGAATTGAACCTCTTTCTGTTTATAAGTCGAGTGACAAAAAATTGTACTTGTAAAAAGATACTTTTGTACTAATTACAATGATACATTGCCGATATCTTGGCATTATTCCATTATTCTTCTGACTAATGTATTTTACACTTCAAAACATTAGAGGTTAAACGAATTAGTACGCAATATCGTAGTGTATGCAAACTTGCGAAGTTACGTGGATTTTAGCAAAATGGCGCGTTTGTTCTTGTGATAATTAGCGTGATTGGTTATTGGAACTTGTAAAGAAGGTGGTCGGACCGACATGGAAGTACCCAGCAGTTTTAGATATGGGCAAAGTGGCTACTGACGACTTTGGATCCTTTTCTACGTATTGTGATCTTATTTTTGCTTAAAATAAAAAAAAATACCGTTTCATTAAGTGACTTCTTTCATTCAAAATGTCATTGGTTTGGATAGATTGATAGAAATTACGATTTTATACAGTTTAAAGTAAAAAGAACAAGAGGTAAGGCTTGGAAATTAGAGAATGTAGTAGATAGCCCCATGGTCTCCAGAAATTTCAGACGTGTGTCGAGGGTCCTTCCACACTGTATACATTGTTTGTGTATCCTAAATGTAATTATAAGGTATACCTACGCTATATTACTGTAAAGTTTCATCAAAATCCGTTCAGTAGTTTTTTGCGTGAAAGAGTAACAAACATCCAAACTTCCTTAAGTAAGAAATTATAAACAATACCTATTAGTATATGATGGATTATAATTTAACTGTAAATTCTAAACGATGTTACGTTAAAGATACTTGCATCAAGAAGACGGGTACTAATACTATGATCCTGCGCATGTTGTAGTAATGTGTTGTAATACTCAACTGAGATAAACTGGTACAGCGGTACTCTTCCGCGATACGGCAATAATGCGGTCTAGCTGTCTTTATACTCAGATAGTAATGTGCGCTTACGCAGTTTATGTCTTACAGGAAACATAATCCTCGCATTGTGACATTACATACAGGTCTATATTGTATCTCAATCTTTAGCTACCAGGAATCAGTTATAATAAAAATTAAATTCAAAATTCAAAAACCCCCACCGCAGAAACAAAAACATTTAAATAGTTTCCTATCGTTGAGCCATGAAATTTTACTTCACGTTGGGGTACCGCTAAAATAAGTTGTTATGGGTAATAAACAGCTGATAAACATACTAATAAGTATAATATATTTCTAACTACATACATACGAGTATTATAGATAAATTACTCCCAGATACAGAATAAATGATCGCGCTCATCACACAAACATTTGTCCTGGGTGGGAATCGAACCCACGACCTCCGGCATAGCAGTCAGGGCCACTAACCAACAAGCCAGTCGATTATAATTACTATACACCTTTTTAGTTAAGTGAATGGTAAACCTCAAACAGCGATATCATAGATCACTATCTATCTCCTGGCCTTGTCCGACCGCATGGTAAATAGTACCAATTTAAAACAAGTGTGATTTAGTTCAATTTAATATGTTCTCAATGTTCATTTACCGCCAATAAATAAAGTCGCTACGATATGCCTTAAGTGGCTGTCATGTTGATATGTTACATGGTCCCATATGGACTGACCATTAAAGTTTGATGTAAACAGTTAAAGAAAGAAAGAAAGAAAGAAAACATATTTATTTGGCACATGTCACAAGTGCACCAAACAAAGTAAAATATTGATAATAATAAACTAAGAACTAAACACGAAAAAGAGTGTGTATCTCGCGGATGCGCTAAATAGGACCGGTTCAGCAAAGTGCCGAGCAACTAGTGCCCGATTATGCCATACAAAATATCTAGAAACAAAACAGAAAATTATTTCTAGTTAGTTGGTTTGCACGCGCTGATCTATGAAACTGTCAGTTGAGTTCGAAAAAAATATTTTACGTTTGATAGCTCAATTCTTGAGGAAGATTATAGGCTATTTCACATCATTTTACGAACTTTAAAAGCGGGTAAAACCAAGAGGCACAGCTTTACTCTGTTTTAATTCCTGTTGTAAGTGGTAGCGCCGGGAGGGGACGCCCTAAAAGGACGTACATAACCCTTATTGGTGATGTTCTTCCGAAAGGTCAGGTGCGTGGTACTCGCAAACGGCGTGTGAGTATGACAACATGTATAAATGAAGTATGACAACATGTATGAATGTAAACGAGGCCAAAGAAGTATGTAAGAATCGTAGCAAATGGCGCTCTGTAGTTTCTGCCTACCCCCATGGGAAAAAGGCGTAAGTTTATGTATGTATGTCGCGTATTCCTGTTTTACTTGTTAACCCCCGACGCAAAAAGAGGGGTGTTATAAGTTTCACCGCTATGTGTGTGTGTCTGTCTGTTTGTCTGTCTGTCTGTGGCACCGTAGCGCCCAAACGGGTGAACCGATTTAGATGCGGTTTTTTTTATTCGAAAGCAGGGTTTCTTGCGATGGTTCTTAGACATATTTCATCAAAATCGGTTCAGCCGTTTTAAGGTTATCAGCTCTTTTGTGTTAGCTACCGTTGCTATTTTAGACGTCTATGGGTATTAACTTTACTTACAAACATATGTGTGTCTTAAAATTTCAAACCCCCATGTGTGTTATATTAATAAGCAACATTGTGGTGTATTTGGTCTGATGCAGTCAGGATATCTAGCAGACTAATACACTCTTGGGAAAATAACAGCTGATATGTCGTGTTTGGATTCATTTTAACCTGCATTTGATTCTACACACAATGCACTGATGGCAACTGGATGAGCTGATACTGCAGCCAGCCTATCCAGCACACCAGTAGGTAGACTCTTGACAAAATAATAGCAGATATGTCGTGTTTGGATTCATTTCAATCAGCATTTGATTCTGCATACAATGCCCTGATGGCAACAGGATGAGCTGATACTGCAGCCAGGCTATCCAGCACACCAGTAGGTAGACTCTTGACAAAATAATAGCAGATAATATATGTCGTGTTTGGATTCATTTCAACCAGCATTTGATTCTGCACACAATGCCCTGATGGCAACAGGATGAGCTGATGCTTCAGCCAGGCTATCCAGCACACCAGTAGGTAGACTCTTGACAAAATAATAGCAGATATGTCGTGTTTGGATTCGTTTTAACCAGCATTTGACTCTACATACAATGCACTGAAAAATTCCCACAACTGTAAACTCTATAAAACAAAGTTAATGCGTTTAAAAATTTAAAAATAAAAATTAAATTAAAAATTTAAAAAACTCCCACCGCAAAAAAGTAAAACATTTAAAAAAAGTTAAAAATAACACTTTAGCCATGAAATTTTACGTAACGTCGGGGTACCGTTAAAATAAGTACCTACATCCCAACAAGTGCTAGGAACATTCCTTACTAGGTACCCCGACGTGAAGTTTTAACTTTTTAAATGTTTTACTTTTTTGCGGTGGGGGTTTTTTAAATTTTTAATTTAAAATTTTAAGTCCAGTTTTCGTACTGGCAGTCAAGAAAAGGGACCGTCAAACTCTATTCTAATTTTGAAACAGCGAGATGTCAGATGGAAAGCATTTCTAAATTTAAAACTGCGTAGCGCGTCTGAGCATGCTCTGTTACCATGTTCAAGAAGTGCATTCACTCTGGAGTTTGCGAAGCTTGTTACAACTTACCATAAAATATAAATTAATTGGTGCTTTAATTTCTGTATTTGTATACACCTGCTTTGGTTAATTGTGTTAGCGCAGGTGTGTATTGAAATTGAACAAGACCCACTTATAATGCGTTCAACTTTGTTACAATTATTAAAGTCTAACTCTGCTGAATGATGGAAATAAATTGTAAATAATACTTATTAAAAACTTCAAACTTCCGTGTGCAGCGATAATGCTTATAACTATTTATTATTATTTTTATAAGGCTATGTTTGTTTTCCTTCCCGTTAATGGATTTTATCAGTCATGATAATTTTATTTAGTAAAGGAACCTGGGTCTAAACCTTACAATATCAAGCGTGCTTAAAATAAAACAAATATAAAAAGTTTATATCCTACGAAAAATACAAGAAACCCGCAGATGTTCCACAAACTAAACATTCAAAGGTGCGAAGGTTCTCAAATGACATGGGTATCCTAAAAAAATAAGCAAACAATCTTGCGGGCAAAACAAGCCATTCGGCAAAACTCGTGGATGTGAAAGGGACGGAAGATGTGCAGATGCTGGTGTTGCAACGCCGCCGACCCGTTATCTTTCTAAATGGACTGTCGAAATTGGTGCAAGATTTTGGGACAGCTGCCTTGCCTTTCAAAACCTCAGAACGATCAATGCGAAGTGTTCCATCTTTTGGTTTGTGCAAGGCTCCTTATGAAACATACATTTTGGTTGTCAAGGATGTGTCAAACGACAATATGAACCAAAATTGATCTATATCTACTTTAGCCAAAACAACTAGCAATGACTCGCACATAATTAAAATGCTTTTCTTTTATTTAATGAAAGTAAATGTGTGAGTGTGTATAGGAAAAAAATATGAAGTGAGGAATTATCTTATTCATCTCGTCATCAGTCTTCCGTTTCAAAAAGATTTCTGCGCTTTGAAAAAGAAAATTTTCCTGACTGCAACGTCTTATAGAATGTTTCGGGCGGGAATATGTTTGGAATGAAGCTGAAGAAAGCTGAACGAAATTACACAATCATTCTTATCGTAAATGGCATAATTTTGATCCGCAAATGTGACAGATATCGAATGTCAATGTCAAGTTGTCAACCTAGAAGTGTTTACACGGTTGAGTAGTATTTGCAACAGGATACGGTACTTAAGACACCCAGTCTTAAATTTCATTCACCTTTTTTTTGTTTTGTTCATTTATTTTTTTCCGTAAGTAAATTGAAACTGAAATAAATATCTCCCCACGGTAATAATTTATCACTGTTAAAGGTACCCGTACCTCCGATCCGCATCAGTGGTCTTTTAAATGTTTATTCTATTTCCTTATCGATTTAAATGAACAAAAAAAAACGGATTGGCCTAATTTCGACATGTGGGTACGGTTCTCTGTTCTCACCGGCTTAATAATACGCATTTTAAAACATTTATCAGATAAACAAAAACCGGTTAGGCGCGAGTTCTTCGCGGAATTTCTGTGGCGACAAAAAGTGGCCGCCATGACAGAATTAACGGCTAATTTGAACTTGGATGTGACAGGTGACGCCATCTTACTCGTTTCGCGGGGATTGTCGATCTTTCTAAATATGAAACAAATATTGAAAATGAATGAGTATTAAATTATTTTAAGTCATCATGATAACCTGGCTTCGCGAACGAATAAATCCAACATCACTAACCCACACAATTAATCCATTATCTCCAGAAATTCCTTATTTTTTCCTGGTCTGGCTGCAATGTGCATCCTTTGATAAAATCAGTTCATCATGTATTTAGGAATATCCGTGTAGAATAAATAGACTATAATCTGTATCAGTGTTTCCCGGATTTATGGAATTGTCATTGACTTTGTTTACCATTCATGAAGGTTGCATGCATGTCCCTTATCTAAACCCACCACTACAATAGAGGTGATTTTTATATGTATTACATAGTAACAAGTGCCAAAGAAACGATGGATGGATCGTGTGAAAGATAATAAGGCTGTAAAGGACATGTCTTGAGATGAGGGCAAATAGTATAGGTATTGCAGAATAACTCATGCTGCACCGACCCCAAAAATAATGTTGATTATGATGACTTAGGTATTAGTTCCTTAACGAAGCAAAATTCTGTTTATATATATACTATATACTATAGGCACGATACTATTATAGTTAGACGCAAGGTCTAATGCCAGTTGCTCCGACTAGTTCGTTTTAGGCATATTGGACTACCTACTGAATCTTTACTCATACTGTTTGTAACAAACTTGGAGACTGGATCTAACAAGTTCATATTTCTTTCTTTTTTCATACTTGAAACTAGACTGAAATAATATAGGTTTTGTGAGTAATTGTGTTGTCATTTAAAAAAATAATAAAAAAAAAAAAAAAAAAATAGTTTATTTCTTTAACTTTGCTTATACACTACTATTTGGTTGTCGGAACTACCCAGTAAGCATGTAGTAATGCTTGTGTTGGGTCTTTCCGCTCCTCCTTAGGACTAATACAATGCGGTGGTAAGAAGTAAAACTATTTTAAATAACTAAATATTGTAAAAGAGAGCAAGTACAAAATTATTGAAAGATGACTTAAACTGGTATGGCTTACTGTGTCTGTGTATGTGAGAGTATGTGTATATGTGTGTCTATGTATTGATGTATTTATGTATGTGTGTGAGTGTGCGTGTGTGTTTTCTATGTGTGTGTGTATGTGTGTGTAATATAGTTATATAAATTATGCTCTTATTCGGAGTTAATATTAGAGTTCAGTAAGTAGGTACCACTAGAAGTTATAAATTTTTCTATCGTTCGAATTTAAATAGTAAGTTCTCTGTTTCATTGTACCCAAGCAGCTCAAGTTCTTGGATAATTAATTGTTTACATTTATGGAGTCGTAGGTTATATATTGTATATTCATCGTGAAGCTTATTGTAAAGGTAGGCAGAGTGTGCAAGAAATTGACGCCTAGCAAACAGAGTTTTACAGATAGGAGCAGTGGCCACTTTACATTTTCTTCTACCTGTTTGAGCTTTATGGACGTAAGGTAAGGTTTTATGTAGTTTGAGTACTGAGTTGACAATGTAAAGTTTTCTTAGTGACAATATTTTATGGCTCAGATATAGTTCGTCAGTAGGAAATCTAAAGGGCTTAAAAAACATAGTCTTTATCAAGCATCTTTGGGCTCTTTCTGCTTCAAGAAATTTCATTTTGGTGGCACCGCCCCAGATAGAGATACAGTAACACATAACGGATTGTGCCAGTGCAACGTAGATACGCTTTATGAGGTCTTGAGAGGTGACATGTCTCAGCTTTTTAAAAACCCATATGAGTTTGCGGATCCTATCATTTACAGCTTCGATTTGAGGGTGCCAAGAAAGTCGGTGGTCGAGTATTACTCCAAGGTATTTAGTAGATTTGGCACATACAATCTCTTCGCAACCACATTGCTTAGTATTAGTAAAGTCACAAGTATGAATAATTAGTTTTAAGTTTGTGGGGGGAAGTCATTTACAAAGCATTATTTTGAAGCGTTTACACGGTTCCTTAGCAATTTTCTCCGGACAGTTAGCAAGTAGAAACTTATAGTCAGCGGTATCTACTGGTCAAGCAAGATGACCGGTTTCTGACAGGATTTGTTAAAAGAAGCAAGCCAAGCAGTTGAACTTTTGATTGATTCAAAGTTGACAAGTTTAGATCAATAAATAAGTGATTAATGTCTACTAAAGATTAACCATAACGTACTGTACCTATATAAAATGCATTTTATCGTTTCGAAAAGACAATATTTATTTTTGCGTTTGGCTGAATTAATTCAGCAGAGGCTAGGTATGTACAGTACACCCAAAAAAATATGTATTAATGTATTGTAATATTTCTTGGCTGTTGATGAATCATCGATACCCACAAAAAGTAAGTTTTTTTCCTTAAATTGAATACTTTATTCCGACACGTATTCAGGCAAAAACTTCGTTTCACAGCTCACAGCGCAATAACAAACCTGACACGACACAGACTTCTTGAAAACCCTAACTGCCCAGGTCAGTGACTCGTTTACAATAAAAAAGGAGAATTATAAACTCTAATGTTTTGTTTATACGACCTATAATTGCGTAAACAATTTTGACAGCCTATGATTCACTCGCAATACCTTAGAAATATACATTTTCCTTTTCATTTACGATCATTTTTACTACCGAACACGTACTTTCATCCGGCCTGATCCGGGTACGTTAATTAACTGAATACCTGTTTTTAGTACACCCTAAACCTGAATTTAGTTTTCTTGCTTCTTTGGGGAGCGTGCAATGAAGCTGTAAAAGTGTTAGCGTGATTGAAGGTAGCTGAGAGCAGGATACCAATTCGAATCTTACTGCCCGCACTTGATACAGTATCGTATTGTAATTGAATAACTGTTTCGAAATACGCTGCCGTAGCCCACAATAATTTATTTAGACGACATCCTATTTGTCATTTATTTTACGTTCAGTTTTATGATCTGGTCCCCTCATATCTGTGTGGTTCTTTCCTCAAAAGACCATCTCAGACACTAATCTGCATGGTTCTTACTTGATTTGACCAAGATAATGTTTGGACTTTAAAACAGACGATGACCTCTGAGTTTCTTTCGGTGTTTCTTCTCAGAGTAGTTAGATAGTGAAACTCCGATCTCATCTACTTACTAGTTAAAAAATGACGAGTAAAACTGTTTGTAAAAACCTATTTACAAAAAAAAATATCATTTTATCATTTCTTATTTTATGGTGTTCTGCTACCAAATCTTGCTTCAGCGATAAACAAGACTTATCCGTCCTGAAGTGATTGTTTTACATTTCATGAGGCCTACGACCGTCCGTGAACTGTTTCGAGTAGTCTATTGTGATATCGACAAGTATAAATAGAGCTTCGGGCAAGACGCCATTAATGCAGCGCATCCAGCTATAGCTATAGCCCAGAACGTTACGCTTTTATACCTCCTTCTAAAATTTTGCTATACTCTCCTCCCTTTCTTTTTCGAGTGGTTAGTGTCTAACTAACCTGGCGTCGAGACTTTTTATGCCTAACTTGGCTTCACATGGCATCAAGAAATATTTCTCAGGCATGCCGGTTTGCCATGCGGTTTGTTTTCCTTTCCAGTTTTTGTAGCAAGTGATAATTATTCAATACACACATGAATCTGAAAAGGCAAAGGTGCGTGCCTTGGGTTCAGACTTGAGACTTGGCTGTCACCCGCCGGCCACTCCACTAGGCTATCATTGCTTCAACTGCTATACTTCAGGATTGCAATTATACCTGATTCATCTTCTTCCTCCTCGTTACACTGATCATTATCCTCATGCATATAAGAGCTCAAAGACTTCTGACTAATTGGTACAAGTAGTCTTAAGGACAATGGTACAACCGTTCCTAAATTTTAAATTGAGCATTTCCCTTTGCCGGCGACTCTGTTTCGGCCCTTGCTAGTCTCTTGTTTTATCGTGACTAGGACAGAGGAAGTCTTAATTTAACGCAAACCGGCGCGTTCTGAGCCCGTATTCTTTGCAATGTTGTCGTTAGAATTGACTATACCATTCTATGGGATACTGGGTGGTAGGGAATTTGACGCAGATCCTGATATTATGAGTTCACGACATGATTTTGAACAATCAAACGACTAAGATTCTGACAATTTTTATTCTGCTTCCAGAAGGGTTACTATTAACAAAGTTACAATGTTAATTTAACAATTCAACAACACACATGTTGTTATTTACGATGACGTGCAGCCAAATTGTTCAAACTAAAGAGGTAATGGATTAAGAATTTGCTTCTAAATCATTCCAATTGCTACCATAATTGGGCATAATTCTGCAGAAGTTGAAGCTACCTTAAAGAAGGAATAGCAATGCTAGAAAATTAAAAAAAGAATGTGTGCATATCCCGAACTGGATGGAACTGGATCTGGTCTTAGTGATATAAATACACATTGAGTCATCATCTTAGAAGCTGTTATGCTGCTCTAAACTCTGATGTCTAACCATTAACCATTGCTTCCGTTTTCTTTTTATAATTACCACTTTACAGTATCTTTAGATCGCCAAGTCATGCATGACTAATGATGTTTCCGTATGACAGGCAGCCATTTATCTCTCTGTTTATCAAAAGGGAAATCCGAATCTCAAATCCCGAAAAACAAGGTCACAGTTTATCCAAAACCGCGGATCCAAGCCGTTAAATTAGCTACAGCGCTTTCCATCAATCAGATCTTCAAACTTTCTTTTGCACCTAATTTACCGTGAAAAAGCGAACATCTTAAAGTACAATATATCACTACAGACAATGTGAATTGATTCACGTGGCCTCAATGGAAGTTAGGTAAGAATACACGTAACTGTTAAGTAATGTGGAATCAAGTTAACTGTTCACTCGCTGTCTAACCAGCTTTACAAATTGACGGTTTGGGAGTAAGGCGGTGAGGTGAGGCGATGTGTCTTTGAAGCCAGGTTTTGAGACACTTGGAGAGACTATTATTTACATAGTCTTTTTTCCCGGCTATGTTGGTGTTGATGAACCTGAATACCAGTACTTCTCACGGAGTGACTGTCTCTCTGACCTCACCAGTTCAGTAAGGTACTGAATAACAAGATAGTCCAAGTCGTAGCTTCCTAGAAAAGCAATTGTCATTGTAATTTCGGACTATAGGACCTTTAAATAAAAGCTATTGGAATTTGAAGTTATCAATGAGAATAATAATGTACTAGCCTTCGGCCTGACTTCGGACGGGTGCAAGTATTTTTAAAAATTGATGTTCATATGTTATATTGTCTTTTTAGTTTTGCGCGTTTTTCACTATCTCACCTGATGGTAAGGGATGATGTGGTCGACGATGAGGCACGCTTGCCCAGAAGTAACCTATTCACTCTTGATTTAATGATCCCTAGGTTATAGCTATCAGCAAACACAGACTCCGGCAGGGAAATAACTCTTAAGTTTAAAGTTATCATTGTCGATTGAAAGATTAACCCTTAGTGAACATACAACTTTTTGGCCATCCTTAAACTTCCAGACAGACTACAAAATAACTTTTAAGATGCCAATCGCGTAATTACTTTAACTTTTTGGACCAAGTCATATATCGTTGCTTAAACAGCACTTAAAGGTCGTCTGGGTGTTGCAACCAACTGCACTCTAAATGGTAATGCAGCAAATTGTGGAGAAAGTCAATCTTGTTCTGCCATTTTTGAAGATATCATCTTCATTCTTAATTCTGATAACTATTTTATGCTACAAATACATAAAATTAAAGTGTCAGTTTGTTATTTGTGCAATTAGTGAAAAACACAAATTTTGAAAAAAAAAAATCTTACTTTATTGAGCTAGACTCCAAAACGGCCATATAAATTTAGTGTGAGATAGCTGATGTTATAAGGAGTAACTTAGGCAATTTTTATTATATCAAAAAATAATAAAGTTTATCCTTACATTTAAAAAAAAAACGATGAAATTTCGCATGAATGATTCATTGAGCTAGTTGTAAATAAAACTCAGCTATATTGGCCGTTTTCTGAGTTAAAGGTCAAGCATCAAGTAGATACTCAAATAAAAACTTTTTATGCCCTTCTTCTAAAATTACATTAAGTATTCCTGGTACGGGTAAGCAGAACCCTTCGTAATCACATTACTACTTATAGTTTCTGACCTATATATAAAGCCTTTGGGAAGCTAAGGCGAATTGGCGGCGTTAGAGCCTTAATGTAGGAATTGTAAAAAAAAAAGTTACAAGGAAGAGGAACACGTTTTTATCGGTCAAATGGGTCTTCCTTGATATTATATTGAAAACCCGTTAAATTAATACAGTAAGGAAACGTAAATGGAAACGTCGGGAGGGGACGCCCTAAAAGGATATACACAGACCTTATTGGTGATGTTCTTTTGAAAATGTTGGAGCGTAGTACTCGCAACCAGCCGGGTGTATGACTACGTGTATAAACCTTAATGATGCAAAAGAAGTATTTTGACTTGGACTTGTGAGTTTGCTTTTTGAAGTCCACCAATGATTGTATTAGCTACCATCATAAATTAGTAAAGCGAACATTAATTTAACAGACCAAATTAGGTGTTGGTGTGTCAGTGGGTCAAATAGGGAAGCTTCTGATTCCGGAACATTTCATTAATTAATTATCCTCGTCCATAAACAACACCAAAATTGTGGCTAATTTACAAGGACACCACATCAAGTAACCATAGCACCTATTGGCAATTTTTCCCTTTGTTAGTCGTTTGTATGTTCCAAATGTACTCGTACTTACTATTTAAGCCACTGGCCGTAATTTTTGGGATATTCCTCGAAGCACAACTCTTTTTAAGCGCAATCATCGAAGCGCAACTATCTTATTCCGTGAAGCTCAACCGTTAGTTGCACTTACAAAATCAAAATATTATATTTTTATTCCGCGAAGCGAGGGAGGAGCTTGATGGATAAATCAAAGATATTAACTGTCCAAAGTTTTTTACCAGGCAAACATAAATTGACTGGAACTAGCAACTTTTGGTAAATTATGTTAAAGAGACATGTATACAGGTTCATTAAATTGAATTATGACTGCTGTTTTGAAAGTACCAGGGTATCAGAAATGAACAGAAAATCGACGCCTATGAACAATCTGGTTACTAAGTTTTTTTTCTTTTTTTGTGGGAATTTTCAGCTCACTTTAACATTGCATCAATGTGTGCAATACAAGAGATACCATAGAGATAATAAGGTAACCATGCACCTCTGACGTTTCGAATTCTTGTGCGTATTCTAAATTACCACTTGCTTCCAAAACGGTGTAACCGAATTGCCTGACTGATATTTTTCCACGGCATGTGAAGGTAAGACAGAAACCAATGGGCGGCATAGAAACACTGACACCGGGTTATGTACTAACCACACAGAAAGAATAATACAATATAAGCACAGAATACATAATGATATAAGCTTAAAAATTACTTCTACAAAGGTCTTCTCATATAATGTCGCCGGTTCACTGTCAAATCATTTCCAGGTGTTTAATGTCTTCTATTGTAACACTACAATAAGCCAAGTGTCACGAGTTCACGACTTTGCTTTCTTAAGCCTAAATGGTCTGTGCTAACTATGTCTACAGCCATTGCTCCATCAAAACACAGAAACATCATCTTACCAGTCAAAATCTTTCAATGTACAGCAAAAAATTTTGGTGTGCTGTCAAGTTCAAACAAAAAGCGATGTTCCATTGCTTGGTTGATTTACACTAGCATCTACCAAACCAGTACATATCTTTCGCTGTACGATGAACTCACCTACTTTAAAGATCCAATAACAAGTGGCCATATACAGATGTCATACTATTTGTATGTATTGTTGATGATTTGGTCACGTGATTAGATTTTATTGAACGGGCTGATGTCGTTTGATTGTTGGGGCACCGAGATTTAGGCGCCATCACAATTCGAGGCCGAGAATTGTCGGCGTATGAGTCGATCGTTTAAATTAATATGAGTTCGGTGTGCGTAACACAAATGGTTGACATAAACGTAACATCCATCCAAACGATTTTGAAATTTGTAAATATATACCTATACAGGGTGGCCAAAAAGTCGTGGATCAAACGCAACTAGGGGTTAGATGGGGTCGTCAGCTGCAAAAAATTGATCTACGGTAGGTTCTTAAGATCAACCCCTGCAGATTTATAATTTATCTTGTGTTTTTATGAGAAAATTGTCTTTTTTTTACTAATTCTTATCAAAATTCGAAAAAATCTACATCCTGTATCTTTTTATCATTTTCACTAGATTGGTACTGATGAGTCCTTGCGTTAGACATGCTGTTTATGGTTGTTTATTGGGTGTGTTGACGATAATATTAAGTTTTACGAAATTTGTTTTTCTCAAATCATAACTTTTTATTTACTTCGGACCCCACTGTGAAAAAAAAATACTCTACCGAAAAGTGACCCTGTATTACAAGTTTTGGCGCATTTAATAGGGATTCTGAAAAGGTATTACACATGACCATGAGTGGCTTTAATATCTTTCTAGGACGAAAAAACAAAACAACGATTGTGAAATAATTGTTTTAATAAAACAAAACATTTTACAATAAATGCTCAAAATTCCTGCCTCTGACCATAATACATAATCTGCACCGTCTAATGAAATTCCTACGTAACCTACGGAATGCACCTCTGTTGTTGATAACTTGTACCCTAGCAAATTCGAGCTTTTGTCGTAGTTCTTGTTCGCTATTGTTCTCTCCTTGATAGACTATTTCTTTAAAGTAGCCCCAAAGAAAAAAATCTAATGGATTTAAATCGGGTGACCGGGGTGGCCACGCAATAGGTCCGCCTCGACCAATCCACCGATTGGGGAAGCGCTCGTTCAAATGATCTCTCACTGCTCGAGCGTAGTGAGGCGGGGCGCCGTCAACAAAATAATTTAAACCAAATTCTTAACGAAGCTGAGGTTCCAGAAGCAAGAATAGCAGAAATGTGGCTGCAACACGACGGCGCCCCGCCTCACTACGCTCGAGCAGTGAGAGATCATTTGAACGAGCGCTTCCCCAATCGGTGGATTGGTCGAGGCGGACCTATTGCGTGGCCACCCCGGTCACCCGATTTAAATCCATTAGATTTTTTTCTTTGGGGCTACTTTAAAGAAATAGTCTATCAAGGAGAGAACAATAGCGAACAAGAACTACGACAAAAGCTCGAATTTGCTAGGGTACAAGTTATCAACAACAGAGGTGCATTCCGTAGGTTACGTAGGAATTTCATTAGACGGTGCAGATTATGTATTATGGTCAGAGGCAGGAATTTTGAGCATTTATTGTAAAATGTTTTGTTTTATTAAAACAATTATTTCACAATCGTTGTTTTGTTTTTTCGTCCTAGAAAGATATTAAAGCCACTCATGGTCATGTGTAATACCTTTTCAGAATCCCTATTAAATGCGCCAAAACTTGTAATACAGGGTCACTTTTCGGTAGAGTATTTTTTTTTCACAGTGGGGTCCGAAGTAAATAAAAAGTTATGATTTGAGAAAAACAAATTTCGTAAAACTTAATATTATCGTCAACACACCCAATAAACAACCATAAACAGCATGTCTAACGCAAGGACTCATCAGTACCAATCTAGTGAAAATGATAAAAAGATACAGGATGTAGATTTTTTCGAATTTTGATAAGAATTAGTAAAAAAAAGACAATTTTCTCATAAAAACACAAGATAAATTATAAATCTGCAGGGGTTGATCTTAAGGACCTACCGTAGATCAATTTTTTGCAGCTGACGACCCCATCTAACCCCTAGTTGCGTTTGATCCACGACTTTTTGGCCACCCTGTATATTTTACTTAATTTAAAGATTTTATTCATATCTAGCTATGGGCGATACTTATAGTAGTTGCTTCATAAATTTAAACCTTATTGCTCCATAGCAATAAGGTTTAAAATAAATTTAGTTTACATCCTATGGATAGTAATTTATTTTAATAGAAATACATTGAAGTCCATAGAGGTCTCAAGGTCAAAAACGATTATCTTCATAATATTGTGTTGAGAATGACTGGTGAGATAAGCGTAGAAATGTATGGGAAAAAAGGGGAAACCACTGAAGCGTCAGTCTTTACACACTCAAAACATAAAGGGTTATGATTGAGTGCGTATTAACCTGTTAAACGTGCTATTAACATAGATTTATTAATTTATTGAGGAAACTTACCGTAACAAAACCAATATGGAAAATACGCTAATACGCTGAACAATCACCGTTTAATTGTAATTTAAGTAAAGAGGTAAAATTTACTTCAAATACCTTAGACAACGTGCAATATTGTGGTTGCTCGAAGTATCGAATTCATTGAAAGGTATCTCGGAACTGTTTTAAAAGGAACATGCTTCGACTACTAATCAATGGTTGTTCACCCATCATTATTCCCCGGAACTATAGTTAGACATGGAGTGCTAATTATAGACGTTTCCTACACGTTATCCGGTCATTTAGATTCAAGCATGAGTAATCTTAACTGCGAAAGTGTATAATAATGCTTGGCGCAGACGCACGATCAAGGAACGACTAAAGACAGACGAGACAAAGCTGGACACGATCAAACGCGCATTAAAGTCGCACTTATGTTGATGGATTATCTGGTGGTTGTCTTTGAAGGAACCTATTCTAATAAAATCCAAAAACACAAAGCACATGACAGTTTTGGCAAGAGCTAAATGATTAGAATCGCTCGTATAGGCGTTATGACTGCTGTAAATCACTATAGGGAAACGGACTGCAAAGACATGGACTAAATAGGATAATTATAACATCTTATCGGCTTTATTGGATGTATGTTCATCGACCCAACGTCATTCATGCAGTTGTTATCGATGTTAGAATATGTCGTGTTCGTTCGGCATCATAGAATAGTGGCAAGAAGATTTTTGTCAATGTCTCTGTTGTCATCAGACGTTGCCGGTTCTTAACAGATAGATAGTCCGGTTATACTGGAAGCCTACCCCAACATAGTTGAGAAAAGGGTAGATCAGTTGAACTGGCAATTTGTCTTAGTCCCATCAGTTGCACAGTCCTAGTTCAAATATTTTACCCATTCATACAGTTGTTGTCGGTGTTACAATCATCGTGTGCGCCAGTTATTATAGAAAATTGTAGGAAAGTGTGTACGATATTGTACTTATCTAATTATATCAGCGAAAGCCGAGTTGACTTGCCTGAAGCAGCGGGCTGTGTCTATTTAAATTAGGCATAATCATTATTTTGTTGTTGGTAGGTGGCCTACTGGAAAGATCCGCTTTGGCTTATAATAAAGTGATATTGTTATGTATGTTAGTTTTACATCTTATTTTTGCGACTTCTTCTGCTTAGTCCAAGATTAATAGGACTAATAATCGAAGTAGTCGCTTTTAGATCGAGCTCTTGCATTTATGCTCGTAAAATACCGTTGACCGACACCTGATAAAACGCCTTTGCCGTATCCAATGAAATCTGCTAAAAATTAACATAGTTTTAAGTGTAACCTGAACTAAGTTATTCTGTTGCACTCGAGTTGCACTTATTTCTTCTAGTTGCACTAAAATGCAAATAACATGTAAGTGAAACAAGGACATAGTTTTACACTAACGTTTCACTTGAGTCTCGAGATCTAGTTTTCGTTAAACGCGCTAAGAATATCAATTTGTATGAGCAGCGATGTAGACTAGCATTAATATCAAGTTCACTGGTAGAAATAATTATGTTAAAGAAATTAGTGTAAGAACTAAGAAAAATATCCGAGAAGTCTTTTTAAAAAAGAGTAAATTTTCAAAAGGTACCATACTCAAAAGCTGTTCAGGCTGAAGATCACACAGTTCAAAAGCCCGCCCTTTGCCACTTTCTAGTGTTTTTGCTGGGAATAAAAAGCCGGAACAAACTCCCCAGCAGCCATCCCCAGCAAAGGATCTGGAACAAAAGCCTTGATTACGATTGCTTTAATGATATCCCAAACGCCGACATACACGTACATATCAAAGCAGTTCTATATGTCTGCTGTAGGTGTTATCAAACTCATAACTAGCTTTTTGGATCAACTGGCCTAGAAATTCGAAGGTATATCGTGGTCGCCAAGCGCCAAACTTTAATTAAAACTTATATAGAAATAGTAATTTGTTAGTTCGTCAAAGTGGTTCAAGATCATAACGAATATGATAGTACCAGTTCAGTTACAGAAAAATATACTGGTTTAAAAAATTATGTGCAAGCAGTTAAATAAGTTTATTGCCCCACATTTACAGGCATTGGTTAGTTAGACGACTTTTATAACAAGATCCATTTAGAATTTATTGCATGGAAATTCCGGTTAAGCTTTGTGGTCTCCAAAGACAGAAAGACTTTAAAAATGTCTTGTTGTAAACATGCTCTGTAAGATTGAAAAGCCATGTAGGTACGCTAAGTGTTGGTTGACCGGTCCAACCAGCCATTACATTTTGTAGGTCATAAAACGTCTAGCCAATGAGTGTCCTTTATATCTGTAATGCGAACTGACTCTTATCCTGCGACAATCTTAAGCACTTATGCCGTCTAAGGCTACAGCTTGCCAGGATGAACGCTTAATGCTCGATTTTGCAACACGATCATAATCAACACCAGTCTTAAATAATTAAAGTGAAATTTTCTCTAACAGCTGTTCGTAAGCGAAACCACGAATAATAACAGGAGGTCAAGAGCTCGCGTCTAGTTGTATTGAACGCTGACTCACAACTGACTTGCAATTGGCAGACCGACATATCTACCCTCAACCACATTTCAATATCAACCTTATTGTCATTGAAGAAGGATTGGTTTCGATATGTCAGGGTATTTGTAGAGCTTGAATACTTGTCCACAATTAGTTGCATTCGCGATGTAGTTACAGTTAAAAGAGGCGTTGAATCAAACGGTGTCTACTTCTCGAGTATCATTGGATGGGCTTGTTTTCTCGATTAAGCTGATTACACACACTTGTCACGGTGCGATGATACGGTGCATGGGAAACAACTGAGTAGACTGGCTCAGCGAGAAGTGCTTGTGTCGTTAGATTTGAGCAAACATAGTGTATTAAGTTACAAGGCATTAATTGGCTTGGGTTTAATGTATTAAACGTAGTTTATTTACTACTCTGTGGCAGCCTGTATGTATGAAAAGGAAATACAGGTTGCTACTAAAGGCAATCATAATAATTATGGCATTCAACACTTTTTTATGTTTCATGCATTTGCTCTTCCGGGGTTCTACATACTACAATGAAGTTTACGACTTTTCAACGGAATAGCGAACTGCTAAAGAAAGGTTTTAGCCCCAAAATCGGTCAAGAAATCAAATTTGTCACCTAGAACATGTACTAACGGCCACCTACTTTTATTACCTAGTTTTTTCGTCTCCGATATCGTACTAAAGAATCGATTCGACCCAATACAAAGGCTTGTAGTCATTCATTCTACGTTTCAATTTCGAAGGTAACTGTTTTTGCGACCAGCTTTCCCTTTAGTGGGTTGATACTGTTGATAGTGTGAATTTCGCAAGCAAGCCTGCGTCAAGTCCAAACCGAAATGAAATTTTAAATGGTTCTGTGACCAATAACATTCAATAAACTCACTCCTTTTCCCGGTAAGTAACTACAGAACAGAACACCACCTGCTACGATTCTTACTTACTTCTTTTGCTGCGTTTGCGGTCATAGTCATATGGAGCCCAGTCAATATCATATTCACTAATGATAACGAAATGCTAAATTCCAAACATCTCACAGAAACGATCTTCGTTTTCGCGACATTGAACCCCTGTTTCCATACATTTATTCAGCCACGCACGCCTGTTGAAAATACTACGCATCCGACCTTATTGCACATTCATCACCAATAAGGTCTATGTATGTTCTTCTAGGGCGTCTTATGTTAGTCGCTTTTTATTCATTTTCTCATCATGAGCATACTTTTGTGTTTTTGAATAAACTGTACCCAGAGCAACTGTTTGCTCAAACTAAGCAAATATTCTGCTAGTCTGTCGAGTGTAGACTAAAGAATTAAAGGAGATTCAATGAAGATTAATAATGGCAGTTGACGATGTAGAAGTGATGTCATTGGCGACATGTGGGTGTGCATTACAGAAGTCTGCCTACTCCTAAGTGAATTCCAGGGGTGAGGGTTATCAGTAATGGTGTTAAGCAACTGGAATAAACAATGGAAATGGAAATGCTAACACTATATTTTTTTCGTTTTGGTAATATATTAATAATAATAAATAATAATAATTTATTTATTTTGTACGGAAATACAGCGAAAGTACAGAGAAGTGTCTTAAAAGTAAGTTGTACAGCAATGACAAAAGTTCAAGGTCGAACGTCTGACTTCTAAACTAGGCAATAAGCCTGTATCTTAGAAGCCAATGTTCCCCGAAATAACAATGACATACAACTGCATACATGATACACGTGCAAGTACTTCTATGGTATTAAAAAGAAGGAAAACAATCTTATGTGCATACAGCATTAAAATTTAACTATTTAGATATTAATTTCGAGAAGATTTTCAGTTTCGTCGTATGATAACTTTTGCAACCACTTGGTGAGAATGTTCTTAACCTCATATTTTGTGCGAATATATATGGATATCATTTTATTTATTTTATTATAAAGTCGAGAGCTTGTAGCGAGAAACTGTCGACTAGCAAATGCAGTACGACATTTGACAGTATCACTGACAGGAAATTGCTTGCGTCTCAAAAGAACACTTGGCGTTATAGGTAGCATGGAGTGTCTGCGCAGAACGGCACGGAGAATAAAGAGCTGCCTAACTGTCAAAACTTGTGCCTCGGAATACAGTTGGGCTGAAGAGAAGTCTTTGCGTTTAAAATATATTAACTTTAGGATAGTTCGTTGAGAACGTTCTACGGTAAGTAAAGGTGTTTTGTAGGTTCCACCCCAGGCTGAGATGCAGTACGAGATAAGGGACTGACAAAGACTCTGGTATACTAGAAGCATTAATTCTCGATCAGCAGAATGCCTAAGCTCCTTGAAGATATAAATCAGTTTCCTGATCCGGGTACATAAGGCTTGAATATGGGGTTGCCAGCTTAGCCTATAGTCTATGAAGACTCCCAGATATTTTATATCATGAACCAGAGATAGGGCTGGACAGTTGCAGCCATTGGTACTATCTGCGCAAGTATGAGCTATAACTAATCCTGATTCCGGGGGAGGACTAGTAGTGTTAGGTAAGGAAAAGCGAATAATTTTTGTTTTTGCGATATTAAGGGTCAAGAGATTTTCTGAAAGCCATTCCATTACCATGCGAAGCGCGCATTCAGCTCTTTGTTTTGCCTTAATCCAATCGACGTCGTAAACTATCAATGCCGTGTCGTCAGCATAAGTAAATATATCACAGTTCGGAACCTGAGCTTGACACAGATCGTTGATATATAGAAGGAAGAGCGTGGGCCCTAGTATGCTTCCCTGTGGGACACCGAAATTGATAGCTTTATGATCACTTCTTAAAGATTCGATTTTTACACACTGCGTACGATTGGATAAATAGTCTCTAAAGATATTCAACGTCGATCCACGCACTCCTATTTGCTCAAGCTTCGCGACAAGAGTGGGAACAGATACCGTGTCGAACGCTTTGGATAGGTCAAGGAAAATGCCGTAGCATTTCATTTTCCCATCCAATTTATCAACCAGTGTTTTTGTAACGTCAACTACGGCATCCTCAGTTGATATACCTGCTCTGAATCCATATTGGTTACACGCAATGAGTTTGTGCTTATTTAGAAAATTTGTTAAACAATTGTTGAGGATTCTTTCAAGGATCTTTGATAACGAACTCAATACGGAAATAGGCCGATAGTTTGTAATGCTGGCCCTGTCGCCACCCTTAAAAATGGGATGCACAACAGCTTTCTTAAAAGCGTCAGGGAAAACGCCGGAATCAATGGCTCGGTTACAGATATGTGCTATTGGCACAGCCAAAGTGAGACTCGACTGCTTGAGCACCTTAGCTGGGATATTATCATAACCTGTGGCACAGTCGCTACGTAAGGAGTCGATATTCGTGGTGTTAGACAACTGGGCTTCTCCCCGACGTAAACGTATTTCTGTGCCTATTTACTTAGCAATGTTATATCTTCTTCTTCATATAGAGGGCTAATTTCGTTGCGGGATCCAAGACAATTAAATATTTTCTCCTTCACTCGTCGGGCTTCATTGACTCTCTCAGGACGCTTTTCTGGTGGTCGCCACTGTTGATTCAGGCTCTTAGGAGTTGCGCTGGTTTAGGAATAGTATAGTAAACTTGTTTTAGTGATATGTACAAATTCCACCCAACATTGCTCTAAACACAGCATTTCCGGTAAAAACTAGAGCGTAAAGATAAGTATCGCGAAACTAATTTCGCAAAAGCTAGACCTCAATGAAACGTGTCTTTCGAAACGCCGGCGCGTTGATTGTAAGCGCCGCCTACGCACATCCTGCGATCTCCATTGATTCATTAATTCAGTGATGCTCAACCTGCTGTATGCCGGTCGTTGCCTTTAGATACCATTTTAAGGATACGAAGAATGGCAGACGATGATGAGGGAAGATAAAAATTAGTCTAGTCTTGGGCAATAATTACGGAATCTGTTTAGTCTTTTCTCATATCCTGGTCCTCATCATCTGTCTAGCCTCTTTCAAACTATGTAAGGTGTCGACTTCCAGTTTAACCAGATGCATTTATGCGTTTAACCTAATACCAGCCTCTACAATACAACCCAGAGACTGCTTAAAATGAAAACCCTTGTTTAAACTGGTTGTCAGACTTTCGGGGTTCAGGCTACCCTACATGACAGAGACTAACAGTTTATCATGTTTTCCGAGGCACGGCGAGATTTTGATATGCTCACCCATCCAAGGATCAATACCTGAGCCTCCGAATTAGTTTACATAAAGACCAGAAAAAAGAAATACAATTGAGTACCGCTGCACAAACTCGGTGATTCATCCTGCGTTTGTTTAAAGACGTGCGCCGAATGTTGACAGGTGGCTTTGTCTAACGGGGCCGAGGAAATTTATTGGTTTAACTAGGTTATCACTTATAATTGGCCTAGTCTACATTGATAAGATTACACTGAGAAAAATCTTAATTCCTATTGATATTATAAATGTAAAGTTTGGCAAGATTGTGTTTGGATGCTTGTAACTTATTTACGCGTAAACTGTTGAACAGATTTGTATGATTATTGGCCATAGACCATTTTCTGGATTAACAAATAGGGTTCTTATTATCCCGGTAATGTGTTCCCTTGAAAAGTTAGTACCTACCTACTCAAAAATATTTCGGTGTTTTTAATAGTTATCCGCGTTTGCTGTCGTCCAATAAAAGGATTTTTTACTAAGTTCTTGGGGCAAAGCTTTTTCTGTTGTTACGCAAAAATCAGCTGATCAATATATAGGTATATAGGTAGGTACTTAAAAATACGATAAAAGCAAACAAATATGCGACCAAAAAAAGAACCAATAACAAATTACAAAAAAAAAAAAACTTATAAAAGTAATTAGTTTCTTAATGATAATTAAATGTATAAAATGTAACAACACTACTTGATAACCCGTGATAACACGAGAACAATGCCACTGTACTGTTGGTGATAAATCGAAACACATTGTTGTTATTATTTACGTATAAAATACATATACATACATGAATGAGTCACAGAAGTTAAGCATAAAAACATAATGAGAAATTATGTAAAACGTCATCCATGACAGCAATTTGTGTTGGTTTTGAATCATATGGCGGAGAAAATGATTCAATAGCGACATCGAACTAAACTGACATAAGTATCCTACATCGCGATGTTAAAGTTATCAGCGCAATTATCGATATAATATTATGTACTCAAGATCCCGAAAATAGTCGTTTAATTGGACAGTAGCCCAGTAGACTACACCCGCCTTGGCGAAGGATCCTCTATATTGGCGTATGAGGTGATTTTACTCTCTGTAACCCTATCTGCAGATTGTCTAGTGTACTTTATACTTTTTCAGTAATTTCTCTTCTAATCATTCTTCTTTTTGGTCTCAGAAGCTTTTTATTATGTACTAACTTTCTTGGTGAATTTCGTTTTGTCTCCTATCATATTGTATTCGCTTAAATAATTCCCATAGCGCGCTCCATGACACTTGTTTAAGTGTCACAATTTCTCAGTTACTTTTAGGGCATTTAGGGCAACAGGAGATGTGTCCTAATTAATCAATACAGTATTGTGATGAACTGAAGCTAATCTCTGAGCTGTCGAAATGCGGCAAGCTAATTGGTTGTACGACACAGCTCTTCTCGTCTCCGCTCTAGTGGAGTCTCGCCCTTATTCTAGTGTAGCCTACCAGGCTCTTATGAACTAACAGGTGTTCACAATATCGGTGTGTGTAACTGTGTAGGTTGATACTTAATTAACGTCAGCTCCAATTATAGTTATAAAACAGAATCATTGCTTCCTGGTAGCCTGGAAGTAATTTACCTGGTGCAATGAAACGGGATAACCACAGAACATAATACTAAAAGGATATTATTTTATGGAAGTACTTACCTACGTCAATGTTTATTAAATTGCAACCAATACTTACTTGTTTAAATGGTTTTAACAATTAATCGCTCATTATTACATCACTTTAGATTTTGTATTGTGTGTTTGTCTGTGTCTTTTGTGTGTAATAAATAAATGTTTTAACTATCTATCTATTACTAAGTTAATTATTTAATCATATATCTATTAACGAAACTACAACTGTTATGTACTTATATGTCCTGAAAAAAAAACACAATCAAAAATAAAATTAAAACAATAATATGGGCATTAAAAAATTCATCCTCATCGCTGTCAACGGGAAAAGTGCCCAAAAGACTGGCCGCATTGCCACCTTAAATGGCGATGCTGATTCTCTGGCTGAAATAAAAGCCAGCCTTCTGGTCACGTGAAAAGCCGACTAGTCGTTTGGCGATGTCCCAAAAAACTAGATGGGCACTCGGACCCTGTGGCCCATGTGTTTCAACCCCCAAACGTCCATTAAGGTTGTTATATTCTTCCTCTGTGATACGCCTTCTTCTTAATCATAACATTATTCACACGATCTTAAATCGCTTCTTTCCTCTTATAACCTTTTAAGTAGGTGCAATTATAGTCAAAAGCTTCCTCACAACTTGATCTGCATTCCTACGCAACACATGCCTAAGTATACCATGACAACCAATTTCCATAAAACTTCTCGGTCTTCCTCTAACTAACATACTGACGACATTGTAGGTATACTTACTTCAAAATTGAGGCCAATAGTCTTCAAGTGAACTTCGGCAGACGGCCAGAAAGGACGAAACTATAAGGTTTCCGTTTATGCAATTTCTCTACAGAAACATTCACATACGAATGAATAAAACATCTTGTTCACAGTGTTTAAAAATCTAAGATGGGTAAATTCATAAGATAAACTGAAAATAACCGTATAATTTGACGATTCTCATACTAAATTGCACCTCGTAAAGTTAAAAGCATTACAAAAGAAGGTCATCTGCGATAACAAAGCCTATTCGCTTACATAATTACTACAAACTGACGCCTTTGTCACATCTCAACAGATAAGTTAGAAAAAAAAACAACACGTCTTTAATGGCGGGAAAATCCGTGAGTCATTCATTCATAAAATATTGCTCATCGTGTTTAATCACAACAGGTGTTAAATTGTTTGTTGATAGTCATCTTTTTATTAGTTTTACAATAAACTGACTGGCTTATAAGTACTGACAGTATTATTGACATTGACGTGGAAATTGGCGCCAAATTGTAATTAGTTGTCTCTGGTCTGGTGTAGTAATTGGGTTAATGGCAGAGAACTTTTGAAGTCAGAATTCTTTCATTTGCAGTGAAAAACATTCATTACTAAACGGGACAGACGGGACATCACGAACAAATTTTTCATCCGATACTTTTGAGCATAGTGGACACAAGTTGAGTTTAATTTATTACGCTCCGCTGCCATTCAAATATTGCTATATTATTCTAGATGGCGTTACTGAGAAATCGGATCACAGTTTTTCTATGATATTTCTTCGCTTGCCCTCTCTATAGTGGCTTAGATCTCTTAGTTTGCAGTTTTTATTTTTGTTTTTCTTTGTGGAGTCAAAGAAAACTTCTATTCAGTAATATGAGTCATGACGGAACTAATGGATAGAATGACCAATATCTACAATGCCTCGTACATCACCTTCATTTTTCATTTAGTATGACGAATGTCAAGTCTTACTAAGACTTAGGAGTGAAGTAGGTTACTATCATTAGGGTCAAGAAATGACTAAAGACGCGATCAGACAACTGTTTAGCAATCCCTTCGCATCAGCATAAACAAAGATTATGCAATTTTACGTAGCTATTAGGTTTACATGAATTAATGAATCTATTGCGGACCTAGTAATAAATATGAAAAACTAAAAAAGTGGCCATGACACTCCTAGGTTCGCGTTACAATAAATAAACGTAAAAACGCTAATAAATCCCAGCTGGTGGCAATTGCTCCAGTTTCGTTTGCAACAAGAGAAATGGAGAAAGCGTTTTACTAATGTAATTTCTATTCAAGGCACTTTTCATTTAATTTGAAATACGTGGTAGAAAAAGTTAACATTTTATATAGCTAATTAAACCAAGAACTTTCTTCAACAAAGCCCGCCATTTTATTTTACAATTGAATTACTCGTAATTGCAACGTATAAATTAAATATTAATTTTATAATTAGCAGTAATAGTAGTCTTTATCGATTATAAAACGTGACCAATACATTGGATTATGCAGTCTGGTTTTAAAAACAATACAAGGCACGATGCAAAATCGTGAAGCATACGCATCGAATTAGCATAGGGAATCGATTAAATACGCCCAGTTGTCACACACTCCTCGTGCTATCCAAACACATTAGTCTGACAGGTGCACTCAAAGACATTGAATACTTACTAGACGGAACATCACGAACAAAATGTTCATCCGAAACTTGTGTCCTACTGGACACAAGTCTACGAGTTCTTTTTAGTACGCTCCGCGGCCGCTCCAATATTCATATATCATTCTAGATGGCGTTACTGAGAGATGGGATCAAAGTTTTCTATGACATTTCCTCGCGCGTCCGCTCTATAGTATTTTAAATCTCTTTGGGTGCACTGTACGTTCAGAAACACAATTGTCTATGAGCTGACCGTCTATGATCTTTTGCCCATTGTCCTGGTACTTGTTACAAGAACAGTTTTGAAACAAAAAAAATAAGTAACTGTGAAAAACTTATTGTTGATGCGTCATTCAAGTTCGTGTCGCGAAAATTTGTCATTGACCGGGTTAGTTTTGGGAATATTTCGTCACAAAACTGCGCTATTTAGCACTACTTACTAGACCTAGTTTTAGGATTTCTTTAACGTGGTTAATGAAACTGTTGCCCAAGAATTGTTAAAGAAATTCGTTTTGGACGGTTCTTCTGCGACTGTCAATCAAATAAAGGACTTTCAGGTGTTCCGGCTCTATCTATCTATTTATATATATAAAAATTAATCCTTATTTTCCTTCCTTCCATCACGCGTGAACGGCTGGACCAAATTCGCGAATTTTGTTTTTCTTGCGTTTGTTATTGCCAGGAGAAGAATCTTATAAAAGGAAAAAATTGATATAAAAGAAAGTTTAGCGGAGCATTAGAAAATTTAAGAAAACTTAACGAGAATTAAACATTTTTCAAATGCACCGCCATATTTGATTACTTAACATTTGACAAATGTCTTCCCTTCCTTTCAGGTGACAATTTGACATTTGACAAGTCTTAAGCTAAAACTAAAAAGGTAACACAACATAAATTGATTCTGGCTGAACGAAGTTTGCTGAAAACTCAATTGGGTAAACTTACAGTAACCATCTGTATTAACAAATACTTACGTACAATACAAAAGTTAAGTTTTATAATTGGTCCTAATTTCCGCGCCGTAAATTATTACAACAGTCAAATAAATAAGTGTTAGTCTACATTATTAGACTAGACAATTATAATAATGTATATTTACAATTCAACTTGATTGTAGAACGTTATTACCACATTAATATTTTTTTCGCTACTCGTTAATTAAGGCAAGGTCGGCCGGTCGGTCAGTTTACTTTCCCTCGTATTACGTAAATTACGACCTGCAGCACTGGTCCTGTACTGTGATAATAACAGGATTGTAAGTAGTATAAGTCTGTTTATGTAGTAAAAGATACAAAGTGACGGAACTGGTAGGCGCTAGGCGTATAAAAGGTTAAAGACTAGAATTAAACGCGACAGTATCATCATCACACTAGCCTTTTCTGTCTACTATTTTAGGAAAATGATAGGCGTGTGTTGGGACGATTTAACATGGTGCGATAATATTTTACTGGTTATCGTGTTCGTGTTACCCAGTAACTAGGTTGTGGAGGCCCGACAAGTAGTCGCGCCATGTAAAACACTGGTTTTCAGCTGTATCCAGTTATCTGGACGCCCGCGCCGACCGCAATACAAGATACAAGATTATTTATTTAGCTAAAACACACTCACATAAATGCAAGATTTTGCATAAAGTTCATCTGTCATGTTTTACCTTAATGGTATGTCTTAATGGTCTAAACTGAACTGGCGTCCAAAATATAATTGAAGAACAAATGCCATTTACATAGGTACTTAATATTTAACGGACAAACACAATGTTGAAATGTTAAAAGTCAAATTTTTTACATAGTTTGGAAAAGGCTAGGCAGAGGCAGAGGCAGTATTTTACTGGTTGATCTGCCCTGCACAACACTACCCAGTTACTGAGCAACACGATCCTCTTTGGTAAGACTGGTTGTCACTTTCAGGTCCGTAACGACGATCCACAAAGACACACGAGACCAACTGCTTATTGTGCTTTCTAACACACGAAGGAGTTTGTTGTTACCCATCTAAACACAGACAGACCTCAATAAGCGTAGCTTAACCTTAACGACCCTTGCGGATGTTGTTGTTCAGCCACATGTCACAGCTCACGTGCCAAATGTGACAGTTCCGTTGTTTGTGATCAAAATCATCATTCTTAAAGCCGCGGTAGTCGGTACCAACTTTTTGAGTCCCATACTCACCGCCCGCGTACCGCGGCTTTTTGCGGCATGACTTCTTCATCACTTGTCTATTTGTCCTCATCTCAGTACGTCATTTTATTAGTCTTTGCGTACCTAAGATTCTATATTGTCCCTCTATTTTATTATTCAGGCATTTGTCATCGTTTTAATGGACAGGATGTTCTCTCAACATTACTGATAGAAGTTTAGTGTTACCTACATGGTTTACCCGAACTAACCACACGCTGATTACAAAGTCAAAGTCTTTATTTGCTTCAAAACATGGTATTTAGGGGTGTTACAGTTAAAACAGGAGTTCAACATGTTTAGCTATTAAATCTATAGCATGCAAAATTGAGTAACATTGTACAATAATGTACAATATACAATAATGTACAATAGGTTTTCTATTATATTTAGGTACCAATACTACCAATTACGTAGTTAGAATGTTCTAATTGCGCCATTTATAACCATTACAGCTATTAGAACTATAACAGGAAAATATTAGGGAAGTGTAGTGACACTTGTAATAAATTGTGACTAATATTAAACTAAATAAAATAATTACAAACTACAAACATATAGTATCTTTTGCCTTTCTCTATCTAGTCCATCGAAAGGTTGTCTGTAACGCCCGATATTAATATTCTATCTCAATCCAAATCCCGATCCTTTGTTTTTGACGGCTGCTTCTGATTGGACATCTTTAAGACTCGGATAGGCGAATTCGGTCGTTGATTGGTTACAGACAAAGATCGGGATCAAGATAACAACCGAGATAGATTATTAATATCCAGCGTAAGAGATCGCTTTTAGCGACAGGGCCGCCCATTGTAACACCAATGTAAGTAGCACTTTATAATATTATTTCAAAGTTTGCATGGTGTACAAAATAATGTAATGCGAAAGGGATTGTGTTTTTGTTACCTTTTCTTCCGTTTCGGATGAAATTTTGGCCCACTGATAGACCATGTTTAGTTCAGGCTATAGTAGGAGATTACAATTTTAATCCTGTTACTACGTTCCAGTGGAATAAAAGCCGCAGGAAAAAGCTAGTAATACAATAAAAACTCAGATTGGCAATACATCATATTATTATGAAAATGGTGACAAGTTGGATGTAAGAATTGCCTTATCGTGAACACGGGTATAGGAACTGTAATCATTTAATCATGCATGGGTATAACCGTTAATCGATTACATTACTATAACAGTCTAACGTCTCATATTATAAAAATATATCGACAACACCGTATGTTTTCAGTATCAATAATTTAAATAATGTTCATTAAAAATTCTAACGATAAAAATTCGCGAATTTTAATTTTTAAACACGCTTGTCTATTTGAAGAGCAAACTACGAGTATTATTGCCGTTATTGAATATACGGCTTCGTATTTGAATGCGTATTTTCCTCAAGGATTCGAGTTTAGATGCATCGTACAGTTGCTCAGGACATAAATAGGTCGTCATTTATTTTTTTGACTGCCGTATTAGGCCAAGCTCGAACTGGCTTCGGAGATATTCTCACAAAGTCACAATGGAAGGAAGTTCACAGACCGTGCGTCATCGAGCGTAAAAAAAGAACGTAGCGATTATTATTGTATGTATACTCTGTGGTAAAAAGTTCAAAAAGGCGCGTTTGATATTTTACTTTTTTTTTAAAGCCACTGTCCGGGGCGCTTTATTCAAAAAAAGTATCACGTGTTGCATTCGAAATTCGAATAGTCCAAACATAGATATTGTTTGTTTTTAAAGATGTGTTTTATTTGCGTTGGAATAGCTCTATGGTCGTTATATTTTGGTTATGGGCGTTACTAAATGAATAATGTTATGCTACTGCTGTAATAAATGATTGTGTATGAATGAATTTGCATATTGTAGTGTAAATAGCAAGATATGAATCAATTATACTGGTTTGGCTCGAACCTAATTGGACAACCAGCAGTTTTTTTCGTTTATTAATTTCTCCAGTTACCTATATCGACAATATCACGACTTATAAGTCAGTCTGTAATATTGAACATCGCATATGAATAGAGTTCTAAAAGTCGCATGTCACTGACCTACCGGACGACACCCAAACAACGTTACGTCTTCACACACCTGAATCTTTAAATCAAGGGTGCAAAGTTCACAATCGCTTGTAACAGGTACGTTATTTTAAGGCTGTTATGGTTGGCTGGCTGTCAAAAGTCCCGGACAATAGCGTTTCGCGTCACGCAACTGCATTGGAGGGTTACGGACCGGTGCATGTCATTATTATGTTAAATAACTATTTATTGCGTTTTGGAGACCTGGAATTTCCATCGGGGAATGTTGAGAATGGACTATAGTTAGGATGCGGTACTTTTTTCCGGGATATTGGTTTGCCCGACCTGCGTATCGAACCCGGGACCTCATCAGCAGTAACGCTTCGTACCACTAGACTATTGAGGCAATCGTCACAAAAATACAACACCTTAATTTTATCATAGTGTATTATTCTACCAGTCAAGCCATTTCATTAGATGGGTTATTGAGGAGGTTGTGAAAAAATAGGTAATCCGCCATTTAGTGGCAGCAGCCATCTTGGACTGATTTTCATCAAACATATTAAGAACACTCCCGACTTGAACACCTTTCAAAGAAAAAAAAAATCAAACTCAAAATCGATTCATCCGTTCGGGAGCTACGATGCCACAGACAGACACATACACGTCAAACTTATAACATCCCGTCGTTTTTGCGTCGGGGTTAAAAATACAGTTTGGCGTTTACGTTACGTAATTTTACATCTCAGGAGTTCTTCCCATAAAATAAGTAATTTGCCAATTGACTTCGAAGATATACGTGCGAACTACGAAGGAAGTTAGGAGCTATTTCATAGAACTAATGGGTCGTAGATATTTTATGGACCGCAATACATATTCATATTCAATGCCCAATTGCCCATGGTTTTGGATTGATCGTTTCTTCTTACCAGAGATAAGGGATTAGGATATCTATGGTTTCATCTAGCGCGAAATAGTTATCTGTGGAGCTGTCATGGCTGCCTTTTCTCGCGTCAGATAATCTTTAGTGTTTATTGGTAGAAAGCGGTTGATAGAGGAAAGTGGTCTCTTAGCTGACTGCCACAGTTATCTTTAACATAAAATGAATTACGATATTGGTCGGGCTCTGAGGTCACTCACTAGCGCTACTGCTATCGGGAAAGGATTTTCCATCTGCAAAGTCACAGTAGGAGGATAGGAGCCAGAAATTTTACCGGTTGACGCCAGTTAGGCTGAGACGTTCTACTACATGAAACTTTAACAAAACAGCCTAAATGTGAGTGTACTGTTGTAGGTAAGTCTTCGGGGAATACAATCGTGGAGTTGTGATATTACTAGTAACTGTTCTATTTAGCTAAAACGAAGTAAGTACCTAAGTAATAGTCATACTTGCATAATGCCCAGCATCCGGTGATGTAGATTTTGTATTGCTCATAAGTTATAGTTTTTTAGAATTCGTAATACTGCACTTTGGTACTAATGCAACCAGTCTTCTTCTAAAATCTCTGGTCACTACTTCAGTATGCTCTCACTATCTTTACCTTAACAAGGGTGGGGGTTTTACAAATATGTACAATACTAACAACATTTCAAGGGGTGATAAAACGTAAAAAACATGATTAAACGTAAAAAAAAATATTAAATTTTCGTCTAGTAAATATTGTATTTTGTATGAATCAGCATTTTTTTTTGCTAAATTTATAATGAGGCTCGATTGTTCAACTGTCAGATAACTTTTACGTAAGCAATCAAAATGGCGGTTGGACAGTTTTCGTTAAATATTATGTACAAATCAGCATTTTATTGCTTACAAAAGTTACCTACATTAGACTACCCATTGATAAATCTGGACAAAATCGCCTCACCAATTTTCTGATCGCATCCTTCTTACAAAATTCAACAAGTCCGTCTTTTTTTCAACTGTTGACCAAGGATTATATATATATTCGCTTAGTATTCATAAAGGCTACTCCAAACACGTATGATTTAGTCTTCCGAGGTTTCCGGTATCATGACTCATCTGAACGGAAGTGCGTTGATGTTACGATAATCACATACGAGACATGCTAATTGCTTATTGTTTAACACATTCGTGAATTCGCACCTATATCCCATGGAGGGTTAAAACTTAGTATTCGTTGCAATGGCCTGACCATTTTTCTGGATTGGTGAATATCATTTGTCTGTTACCATATTCTTCGGCGTATCTTGTCTTATCCAGAACACCATAACCTGAGCATGACGTCCCTGGTTCGCATAAATAAAGTGTAATTGAGTTTTTCCTTCTGAATGTCGTAAGTCTGGGGTCTGGATCTGTGTCCGATTGATGACATAAGACTGGCTCCATTATTACTTACATAGGACTTGAACAAAACTCGCGAAATTTTGGTGTACTAAAGGTACACCTCTGCGGCTCTGCCTATACCTTCGGGATTACGAGCGTCAGATTAAGTAGAAAGTTTTACACAGATAGATACATATGTAAATATGTATGTATCTGTGTCACTTTTTATAATTTTTTTTGTCCTTAATTTTTTTTTATCCTGTTGCACCTACCTTGTTCTGTCTCTGCACCACCTTAAGGTAGACTGGTAGAAAATGCCTAAGGCATTAAGTCCGACTTTATACAGTTTTTTTTACTTGTGCTTAAAGATTTAATAAATAAATAAATACATACTCCTTTTATTTATGGGTGTAGGCAGAAACTACAGAGCGCCATTTGCTACGATTCTAACATACTTCTTTTGCTTCGTTTACATTCATACAATATGTTGTTATACACACACGCCAGTTGCGAGTAAAAATTCTTTGTCACATAAATATATTAAAATTAATTAAACATCGTTAGCCAGCAATCTTTTAATGTGCCCTACACCTCTCTTTATCTTTTTATCTGGTTATCTCACCATCAGCCGATTTGCAGCAAACCACTCCTGTAAAACTAAGAAACTAAGATCACACATGTTTGTTATGATTTAGTACATGAAACTGAGCGTGTAGCGGAACCAATGTCATTAATTTTGCGTATTCGAAGAACGAGCTGTCATTTCGGGAATAAATATAGATTTAGTGTGGAGGGTCGTGTAGTTTCTGTCTAAGAATAGAGAAGTCCCTTCCTAAGAGTTGTAAGATATTATTGAAATGGATTTAGACTTCGTTAAAAGTTTCCAAATCAAATCGAATCATTTGTTTGCAAAATAAATGATTGAAAAATTTCCATACTTTGAAACCTAAAGGGCAAGTCCCGTATTTTAAAGAACGTGTCACGTTGTGATCTGAGTGTCAATATGTCAAAAGTACGGCTTATTGTGGTTGTCCTTTGACAGTCGCTGAGACGAGTTGGTAGTATGTCAAAGTAAGTCGAATTCGCGTACATTTTTGACAAGTTTTTAACGTTAACAATCGCTAAGTTTATTTTTTTTTAAATTTGTGTTGAAACTTTATTTCAAATGAAAGGACCCAATAATTTCCAAACCGTGAAACAATATAATTTTCTTCCAACTATGCTTTAATTTCATCACAATCACACAGTTTAGGTAGCAAATTGGCAACCTGTCAAAAATACCTACGTATAATTTCCCTACATTTTAGTAAAGTTTTTGACATTGATAGTCACCGAGATGAAGGAACAATCCGTCAAAAGTACGTCTAATTTATTTCCTTTAATTTTTGACAACTTTTTAACAGTGACAGTCTGTGAGATGTGGTAGCAATCTATGAAAAGTACGTATTAATACCCCTACATATTATTTGATTTGTGACATTGACAGTCGCTAAGATAATACCTGTCAAAAGTACGTCTATATTCCCTACATTTTTGACATTCATTGTCACTGAGATTGACTAGATTTTGAATGTTTTTAATTACGGGTTAGCCTCCAGAAATTAGGCTTCCAAACTGTGCGTGCTTCATGCTTGTCCAGACATTGGAAACTGCTCAACACACTTTACTTTTGCGTAATAAAACCAAGTGATTTGCTTTGACATTAATATTTTATTGATGTTTGTTGCAATTTTATTGCCCTTCGAATGCGAACAGTGTCTGGCCAATAAAAATGACATCTTAAGTTTCCAGTTCAAATAAAATACATGCTTCATAATTCACTTTTTATATAGCCAGAAAGAGTTAAGTTTTACTTTGAGCTTTCTTGACTACCTAAATTCTCTAGCTCCCGTCTTCTGACTGTATATGTATGTGCGCTAGTATTTCCAATTTGTTTTTACTAGCTGTGTCTGAGGGTCGTAGCGTGATGGTTAATAGCAACACAATCTTCTTCAAGAATCGAGCTAATCCATCATCCTACTGCCCTTATCCCAATTTATTTAGAAACTGTGCAACATGTCTTCTTCAAATTGGGCTACCAAAATATAAAGAAAAATAAAGTAACTGGTCGTGCCAGAGATTGCGTGTCTTAACAAACTAAGTCTTCCTCTTCTTATAAAAACTTGGAATAAAGTTATGCCAAAGTTAATCCTTTATAAAAATACTAGCTTTTGCTCGCGGCTTCGCCCGCGTGAATGTCGAACTTCCGTCCCCTATGTTTTCCCATTAAGGGTTGAATTTCCAAAAATGTTTTTTAGTGGATACTTACATCACTAAGAACACCCCTTTAAGTTACATGTCTCTAATACCAGCGGTTTGGGCTGAGCGTTGATATATAAACGTATTAATTTTATCAAATTACTTCCGGATAGACTACTTTCAAAGTTGATCCTTCCGGTATGTATGCATAAAGATTTTATGGAACTACTGACCCAGGAAAGAGCGCCGTACAACTGATCATGTGTTAAACAACTGAGACTAAGATCAACCTGCCCAGGCGTATTGATTACAACACTACCAAGTTTGGTTAAAATCCCAATAATAGTTTTTGAATTATGCGTGCACATACAGACAGAGACACAGACAGACAAAACATTTACTGATTGCATTTTTGGTATCAGTATCGATCACCAATCATCCTCCAATATTAATTTTGAATATATATTCAATGTACATAATTATCTTCGTAGTGTGTGATAGTCCATTGAATTGTATGGCGAGCGATATTGTTTCTTAAGATAAAATATAATAGATACTATCTTAGCCGTGTGCAGCGCCTCTTGGTGAACCCCACTGCGGGTGACGTAACCTACGACAAACTTTTTATTTGCGGTTGTTACAGTAGTCGGGTCTAGAGATCGAACCGCAAAGTTAAGTTTGTTTTTTATTGTATATACTTTTCCGGGATAATAAGTACCCAGTGTGGTGCCCAAGATATTAAAGAATAAGTATACCAAGTGTCATCGTAATCGAACCGGTAGTTTTTGCGTGATACCTGAACATACAGACAGACAAACAGACAAATTTTTTTTTAATCATATTTTAGGGTTCGGTGTCGGTGTAGTAACACCCCCTGCTATTTATTGTTTTGATATTTTCAATGTACAGAAATTTTACATCTATAGATTTATTATAAGTATAAATACTCGTAGATGTATAGATGCACAATGAAAGTTATGCTAGGGGCATTTTGCGTTTTAGTAATTTTATATTATCTCCGAAACTGTATGACCAATTGTTACTGTAAATGGCAAATATCATCTGTATGATGTTCTTGCGATACTGAAACAATTTATTGTCTTATTTGAATTAATATTTTGTTGCTCAAATAATCAACCAAACGTGTTATGCCGAAAAAAATTTTTTTAATGAAATAAAAGAAGTAGGTATAAAAGATAAAATATAAAAGATAGAGATATGGTATCGCGGACTTTTTTGTAGAAATAATTAAGACGGACCAGGTAGCCATACATTGTTTTTAATTTTGAGCAACTGTTTAGGCAGCGCACGCAAATAATTCTGTTTTATGAGGTATTTTTTTCCGACTTGCTAGACAAAAGTTGTGATAGCTCAGTTAATATACATGTTATAGAAACAATTTATAGCCTTTAGCACTCAGGAATAATGTAGCTTTCTGCCAGTTAAAAAATTTTTGGAATTGGATTATGAGTTCCAGAGATTACCCCCTACATACAAATTTACAAACTTACAAATTTTACCTCTTTATAATATTAGTATAGATATGTTAATATATTATTATAAAATATATACTTACTTAATCATTTTATTTCGAGCAACAGTACTCATAGAATAAGTAACAAAATACTTACTTACAAACTAAGTTAGTAAAACTATAAGCTATTTGCCAACATTTCAAGTTTTAGTCCCTCATCCCTCATCTACAAGGTGTTGATTTGCATCCTCGTCAAATTCCAGGACGTAATTATGCTAATGATTCTCGACCCAAATCAACAATAAAATGAGTAGGTATTTTTTTTATTATTTTTGCTTAACAACGAAAAACCGCAAGTGTGAACCAGCCGTATTTAAAAGCGGCCCGTCTGTTACTAGCCCTATCACCGCGCTTTCGCACACAAACAAACGCAAACAATACGTACACAACACATACGCAATGATCAATTCGTAGGCAATCAATACTACCCCAATCACGATGCGGTACTCTCCCGCGCAAGCTTCTAGCCACGCCCCCGCGCGACCCCCAGTGTGACCATTTGTGGCAGATTTCTGCCATTTTGGCAGATTTTGCTCCTAAATTTTGTCCGTGGCATATTATGTTGACGATTTACAAAAGTGGCAGATTTAGGTAGATTTTTAAGATTTCGACTAAAATCACATAATTAAGTGTAATTTTTAATTATTATACTTATAGTTAAATTATAAACTGTATTTTTATGTCCTGGTATATGACAAACTCAAAAGTCAACAATTTTAACACTATATTCCAATGACATTATGTATTTAAACAGCATTCAAAGACATTTCAGAAGTGTATTGTGTCTTTTAAGTTGTTATTTGAAAACAAAGATCCGCTTTCAATTCATCCGAACTCCACTGTGATCTTTTTGCCCCTGATACACATGTAGGTATTTAGGAGTTATTGTCAGCACTGAAATCGATCACTTATCCGTAGTAAGTATGAAACCTGGAATCCAATTATTACTTCAAAGAATGCAAACCTTTCAGACTTAACTGTGTACTTACTCATTAAAGTTAACTTTGATAAATTAAATTTAATAGAAGAATACAAGACATATTACAATCAGGTGGAAGTAGCACCGCTACCGGGACCATTTGGAAAAATCTTGAACTCGAATGGTGCTACAAATTACCCAAACAGCAAATTTCGCGAAAGCATTATTATGTCTGCCGAGTTTATTAAAGGACACGGAGACTGGCTGCTTACCTCCTTTAAACCAACTAAAAATATGGTCAAAAAGATGTAGTGCATAAGAAAATTGTTTAACATTATTGTTATTATAGAAATATCATTTAATTCTTAAGGATTTTTTCCTTTTTGCGTGATGGCATTTTTTTGGCATTTTTGGCGCCTAGTGTGGCAGATTTTAGCCCAGTTTGTGGCAGATTCGCCATTTATGAGATGGTCACACTGGCGACCCCGGAACTAACACAGCAGTCTAGCGAAACTAGGAGCAAAAATATTTTCTATGGACTTTACGTGGCAAATAATGGTGGATATTGCTATCACACTTCCTCAATGCGGTTTCTCTTTCTTCCGTCAAGTGTCAGTCATGTTGTTTGTCTAAACATCATTTCGTGCTCTGTGTTTTGAATGTTTAAGCTTGTTTGATTGTGGATTTTAATTGTTTAAAGTGTAATTTCTCATCAAAAGTAGTGGCGGGGTGATCTGCAATGCGATTCACTAACAGACTCATCACAGATGTTAACAACGGCGAGTTCACAGATGTTTCATCGTAAACATAGCCTTTAAGAACAACGTTGACAAAAACCGTATTCGCTAAGCTAGTAATGCTCGTCGACGATCTGCCGAACAACGATGATGGGTACGATGTTAGCAGTGTTGCTATGTTTAATCTAGAGTATAGTCGAGATAATCTCGACTAACCAATTTTTAAGTTATTTCGTCATTTTAAATTAATACAAATTCACAATACGTATGTATAAAACACATTTTATTTATTATGCAACAAATATTTAATTTATTAAATCGTCTTCGGCTTGGAAAATAATTACTTGATAAAATTTTTGACATTGGTAATTATAGGTTATGTGTTTCAAGTTTCAAAACTAATCAAAACAAACAACTTGATCTCTTGATTAGAGTTTTTTTATCAAAATACGAAATTCCAAAGTTCCAAGTGGTTATAAGTGGCTAAGTGGACTTTTAAAAAATCCTGCGCCCTTCCCAATGCGTTCTACTTGTTCAGTGTTTTTGTGTTTGGTTCCAAACCTATCAAAAGTAAGTAGGTACCTCCACAGTAACATTTCTATTTAATTATTCAGCACAGTTTCTGGAACTACTATCTGTATACTTAACCAAAATATTTATCTTTTAGTGTCTCGCAACGCAGCTCCATCGTTAAATCAGCTGGAAAAGCAAGTAAGCTTTTTGGAAAGCAAACCATGGTTGGCTAGGGGCCATGCTCGTACTGCAAATGCTCGCAGTCACAGTCGTCAGGCATAGTCTGAAATAACAACAGCCTTAAACAGTGATGGTAGTGGGTGTATGAAAACATCTGAACAGTGGTGTAAGGTTAGTAATTACATGTATTATGTGTGTATATTGTTGCATTGAGTAGGTGTTATAGTATCCTTTTACATTGAGAGCCCCCTGTGCACTACAGGCATGTACTGTAACTTTAGGCTAGGCTTCAAATTGCAATTAGAAAAGCATTTAAAATTGCAACGGAAAGTTAAACCAAACCAAGCAAATTTATTTACTTAATACATCAAATTATATAATCATACTTGTGTTGCAGTGCTGGAAGGACAAAAAAGGAGCAGTTAAGAAGAAGTCCAGCTTAATTGTATCTGCATACTGGTGGTGGCATAGTGGATTTGCCAGAACTAACTGAAATTGAAATTAAAATCCAAACCATTATGGGAGGAGAAAGTTTTTGTAGCGAGGAACAATAAAAAAAAAACAGAACTTATAAATTATTAATCCTTTTGAGGTTTGTAATTCTCAAGGCTTTATAGCTCTTTATAAATTCAATGTTTTGTTTTCTATACCTATACAAATTTATTGATTTGATTGAAATGAATAAGTAATACAATACTCAACCGAACGCAGAGCACAAGCAGAACTCTTGATTGCCCAAGCTGTTACTACACAAGTAGAGAGCCATCAGGCCATGGTTCAGGCTCTGCATAGAATAAGCAGTGCTATTAGAGAGTTAATAAATAAATAAAATTAAATGTAACTATGTTAAAAGATTGTTTTATTTATGAATTAATTATATTAAAATTACTTTTCAATGGTACAGACACCAGCACATCAATCTACCCCAAATTGACAAATTTTCCCAATTGAACAAGAACCTTATAGTGTTTAAAGTAAAGTTGAAAACCTATCAAAGAAATTTATCACATTGGGGTAGGTTGATGTGCTGGCGTCTGTAGATACTATTTTGTTCAAATACATACCATATAATTATTGTATACACACTATATTAATTTTATCTAAAGGTAAAACATTATATAAGTTTAAAAACTTCACTTTCTTTATTTTATTATGTAACATTACTATTTAACATAGGTACACTATAATTTTTAATAAACAAACTGTCCCTGAATTATTAATATCTTAAGTTCATTGTTAGTATTTATATATTAGTATTTATTTATCTATTTTTATATTTACTTTTGTTAATAACTATTTTGTCCACGCCACAGTCTATTAATTAGATGACCCCTAGCAAGATGTCCACTGTCCAAATCACTGAGGGCGTTCTGGCTTCCTTGTTGTAGTAGCCGGATCACCCTTACTTCTTCTCTCAGTAAATGAGCTGGTAATTCTACTGGAGGCACCCCGGCTTGATTGCAAATGTTATGCAACACACAACCAGCCTTAATAATTTTTCCCACCATATCTGGGTCATATTGAAGAACACGATTAACCAAAAGGCACTTAAAACAGCCTTTAAGTATGCCAATGGTTCATTCTGCAGTATTCGTTGCACTGGCATGCAGATTATTATAGTATTCTTCTCTTGACCCAGGTTCAGGGTTGTTACATGGAACCATCATGAATGGCCTATGAGCGAAACCAGAGTCCCCTGAAATAAATTAAATAGGAATTTAGTTTAATTTTACAATAATAAAAATAACTGAATTTATTATTAATATTAAAATAAGTACCGAAACCTGGTGAGTACAATTATTTATGATGGATAAAGTAAAAAAAAACATTTTAAAATACATACCAAGCAGATACACTGTATCTCCTCTATTATTTAGCTGCTCCAAATGCGGTTTTATGACAGAATGATTAAATATAAAGCTGTCGTGTGTGGCACCTCCAAAAGTTACATCCACTTGCATTATATTTAAAGTCCGGATCATATAACTGAAAAGGCAAGAATAAAAGATTTAAATATGGTTTGAAACACATAGGTTCCTATTCAAGACAATTTAAAAATATTATTTGATTATGTAACATAAAAATAAATAAGTAGCCATATGGTTTAATTCATGAAAGTATTTACTTGGTAAATAAAAACTTAAGTATGAAACTTAAGAAATACCTGGGTACTTACTTTTCTTTGAGAATTTGCCTTTCATATGTAGGTATTTTGAGGAAATTTTATGTACCTACTTATCTATCTATACATATAATAAAATTGTAGAAAAGTGGTGTCTGTACAATGGAAATAAATAAAAAAAAAGTAGCAGGGGTTGTTATTATTTCGATGCCGAACCCGAAATTGAATTTTTTTTTTTTTTGTCTGTTTGTCGGTATGTTTGTGCACGCTAATATCAGAAACGGCTTATTCGATGTAAATGCGGTTTTCACTAATATATTGTAGTAAGCTTCACTTAACATTTAGTGTTTATTTCATGTTAATCGGTTCATAAATAAAAAAGTTATGTCAATTTAAAGAATCACGGCGAACATTTGTTAAGGTATTCTATCAGAGTACACGCCTCGCGATTATTGCGATTCACTTGAATACTGTTTGCATATTTCATTTATTTAAATTTTAGGGTTTGTAGGTTGGGTTCTTTTTAACCGACTTCAAAAAAAGGAGGAGGTTCTCAATTCGACGGTATGTTTTTTTTTTGTGTGTCTGTTACGCGATTTCTTCCCCATTTGTGGACCAATTCTCAAAATTCTTTTTTTATTTGAAAGAGTATACTCCCGAGGTGGTCCCATTTTAATTTGGTGAAGATCTGGTGCTGATCTTCGGAGATATACAATGGGAACTCTTCAAAAATAGACGGCAAATCTGTCGTGATTGCTGGAATCGCTTGGATATTTATTGTTTATGCAACATCATGACGTATCATCACGCCGTATCCTCTGAGGGGTACGCAGATGTGTACAATATACCTAGATTTTGACAGTTAGGTATGTTAATTTTCAATTATTAGGGATAAGTGGATAACGTGTATTAGGAACGTTCCTTACTTAAGCGTGTTACGTACGTGTGTTTACTAAATAACTCAATTTTCCATTTAGTTTTAAACGAGTCCAGTTTCCAGTCAGCCTATGTTTTGCGATGACCATTAATAAAGCCCAAGGTCAGACGCTGAAAGTTGTGGGTGTAGATCTAAGTATCAGCTGTTTCTCGCACGGTCAGTTGTACATACAACTGACCGTGCGAGCAGAGCAACATGGCTCTGTCACGGGTTAGCAATCCTAGGAGCCTGTATGCTTTCATCCCCGATGGTCATACCTACGTCAAAATTAAATATCGTATACGGAGAAGAATTACTGTTAAGTCAATTTTTAGCTACCCAAACGACGGTTCATGTAATTCAAATTGCTGCCCGAAAAGTCACTATTCCATGCGGACGAAGTCGCGGGCACAGCTAGTCTATACATATAATAAAATTGTAGAAAAGTGGTGTCTGTACAATGGAAATAAATAAAAAAAAAGTAGCAGGGGTTGTTATTATATCGATGCCGAACCCGAAATTGAATTTTTTTTTTTTGTCTGTTTGTCGGTATGTTTGTGCACGCTAATATCAGAAACGGCTTATTCGATTTAAATGCGGTTTTCACTAATATATTGTAGTAAGCTTCACTTAACATTTAGTGTTTATTTCATGTTAATCGGTTCATAAATAAAAAAGTTATGTCAATTTAAAGAATCACGGCGAACATTTGCTAAGGTATTCTATCAGAGCACCTACACGCCTCGCGATTATTGCGATTCACTTGAATACTGTTTGCATATTTCATTTATTTAAATTTTAGGGTTTGTAGGTTGGGTTCTTTTAACCGACTTCAAAAAAAGGAGGAGGTTCTCAATTCGACGGTATGTTTTTTTAGGTATGTTAATTTTCATTTATTAGGGATAAGTGGATAACCCTATTACCATGACATGTATTGTTAACAAATAACAATATAAAAATAAATTCATGGCAATTATTTGTATGGGAACAACTAAAAATGGAAAAATAAAAATCTTTTTTGCAAAAAATAAAACCGACTTAAAAAAAAACACTAACCGGTGTAAAATAACTCTAAATTCGGAAGTCGGTGGCCCATCATGAATGAGACAAAACCACCAAAGCCACAGACTTCCTAATTTAGAGTTTTTTACACCGGTTAGTGTTTTTTTTAAGTCGGTTTTTTTTATTGCAAAAAAGATTTTTCTTAATTTTCTTTAAATTTTTTAACCCCCGACGCAAAATAAAAAGGGGTGTTATAAGTTTAACCGCTATGTGTGTGTGTCTATCTGTCTGTCTGTGGGACCGTAGCGCCTAAACGGGTGAACCGATTTATGAGCGGTTTTTTTTATTTGAAAGCAGGGTTTCTTGCAATGGTTATTAGACATGATTCATCAAACTCGGTTTAGCCGTTTCAAGGTTATCAGATCTTTTGTGTTAGGTACCGTGGCTATTTTAGACGTCTGTGGGTATTAACTTTACTTACAAACATAAGTGTTGCTTAAAATTTCAAACACCCAAGTATGTTAAATTAACAAGCAAGATTATGGCATATTTGGTCTGATGCAGCCAGGATGACAATAATAGCAGATATGTCGTGTTTGGATTCATTTTAACCAGCATTTGATTCTGCACACAATGTACTGATGGCAACAGGGTGAGCTGATGCTGCAGCCAGGCTATCCAGCACACCATTAGGTAGGCTCTTGACAAAATAATAGCAAATATGTCGTGTTTGGATTCATTTTAACCAGCATTTGATTCTGCACACAATGCACTGATGGCAACAGGATGAGCTGATGCTGCAGCTAGGCTATCCAGCACACCAGTAGGTAGACTCTTGACAAGATAATAGCAGATATATCGTGTTTGGATTTGTTTTAACCAGCATTTGACTCTACATACAATGCACTGAAAAATTCTCATAACTGTAAACTCTATAAAACAAAATTAATGCGTTTGAAAATTATAAAATAAAAGCTAAATTAAAAATTTAAAAAACCCCTATCGCAAAAAAGTAAAACATTTAAAAAGTTAAAAATAACACTTTCCTATCGTTGAGCCATGAAATTTTACGTAACGTCGGGGTATGAGTATTAGGAACGTTCCTTACTTAAGCGTGTTACGTACGTTAAGTACGTGTTTAAACTCAATTTTCCATTTAGTTATAAACGAGTCCAGTTTCCAGTCAGCCTATGTTTTGCGATGACCATTAATAAAGCCAAGGTCAGACGCTGAAAGTTGTGGGTGTAGATCGAATCTAAGTTTCAGTTGTTTCTCGCACGATCAGTTGTATGTGGCTCTGTCACGGGTTAGCAATCCTAGGAGCCTGTATGCTTTCATCCTCGATGGCCATACCTACGTCAAAATTAAATATCGTATACGGAGAAGAATTACTGTTAAGTGAATTTTTAGCTACCCAAACGACGGTACATGTAATTCAAATTGTTGCCCGAAAAGTCACTATTCCATGCGGACGAAGTCGCGGGCACAGCTAGTTATTAATAATAACTGGGTGGTTGATGGCATCTACTACAGTCCTTTTAGCCTTTTAGCATTCTCACATAATATTTTTTGGTAACTCCCACTAGCTAAAAATGCAAGAGTGCATAAAACCTGAAATAAGAGTTAAGTTTTAGACATTTTTCCACTGTAGGTACCTACGGTGATTTATATTATATTAATTTAGTAGTAATACCTTGGTTCGGTTGCTAATTCCTCCTCGATGTTTCGCCTTTGCTAAATTGCTAATAATGGGGAAATATCTTCTTCCAATTAAATAATTAGTTCTTCAGCCAACCTGAATAGGTACCTTATTATAGTTAATATCAGTTGTTAGAAGATCCATATTACGTATCACGTTGGCCTGACGTCTTTTTTCAACATTATCTTGACGATTAGCTTCTTCCAACAAAAAAAAAACATACAGGAAAGACGAACTGCCATCTAAAACATTACAAATAGGCATAAACGTTTCAGGAATTAAAGTACGTTAAACAAAACAATATTAAGTATTTTAATTTAAAAAATAACTTGTTTTACTTGCATTTTAGTCGTCTACATCCAAGGAAACATCTACAATTTACAAGCTTTACGGTTTGACAGTTAAAATCGAAGGCGAAGGCACCGTTGTCGTCGAAGGCGAGGATGTTTTGTGTTTCTGAATACCGTTTTTCATACATTCGAAACCAAATTTTAGTTCCATATCGCGCCGTCGACATCGTTGAGGCGCTATGATCGCTTAGTTTTAACTAAAGAATACCGATATGTTTACATCGGATGTTTCAACGATGATTTCTTGGTTGTAAAGTGTTTTGCCTTAGTGAATCGCACTCCAGAGGTGTACTTTGAATCATAATGCCACCGAAAAGACGGTTTATTACTTGTGAAATTTGTGAAAATCGAGCAAGTCGTTCGAATCATGAAAAAAGGATGTTTATGGCGAGATTTCCTTTAGATGAAGCCCGGTAAGCACTTATTTATGATACTTTGCAACCCTATGTAAGTAAAGCAGGCTAGGAACAAATAAAATTAACAAATTTATCTCATTTAGATTGTGTGCTAGTGATGTACTGCAACTGTATCATCCAAATATCGATAACAACGTTATTGATTAGCATTGAAAAAAAAAGGTATAATGTTGCGTGAAAGACTATGGGCACAATGTTTTACATATTTGAATGGCGTGCCTACATAAATGAGCAAGGATCGGAATAGATTGTGCAATTTTGCAGGATTTAAAAACATAATCTTTAAAATATTCAGCTACATATATTATATTATTTTGTGTGCCGAGTACGCTAAAATCACTTCGTAAGCTCTACGCAAAGCCTGGCCATTATGTGTTTGTGCCTAACACTCCTTGTACCAACAAAGTGGCAATGATAAGCCAACAAAAATTGTTTGATCCGGACATTTGAGCGGAGCAAAGGTGCATCTATAAGTTTTATAGTAATAATAATGTTTATGGTCAGTCACCACTCAATGCACTTTCTACTTCAATCTTCGGTATCAATATTTATGATTTTAACCAAGAAACATTGATTTATTTATTTTTTAAATTTCAGATGTAAACAGTGGGTCAAGTTTGTGGGCAAAGAAGATTTAATATATGTTCCCATTGAAAAGTTGCATACATTAAAATATGTTTGTGGAAACCACTTTGACAACAGAGCATTTAATAAAAAAAAAAATCGCCTCAAAAATTTTGCTATACCATCAATCTTTGCAAATTAGTCGACGCTTTTACATCATGCTTTGAAGTTCAAGTTAAACCGATTCTTCATGAAAGAAATATTTCTCAGCAAGCCGTTACGATGATGTTGTCAAAATGTGACAATTTGTTGTGGATATGTAGTGACCACAAAGATCGTCTGCTTCATATGTTACTGGTTCGTCTGAGTCATCTTTTGATAAGGAATGAATGCCATCTTAAAAATCTTTGCTTTGTTAAAGCTGAAGATTCAACTGCCGATATTATTAAAAGATCACAGCAACAGGGCATCGCAAAATAGTAATAAAAATACTTGAAAAAGAATTAGTTTTTATTTTATTTCGGGTCCGCATTTATGTCCAATCTTGTATTAGTACCAAATATTCCCTCATCAACATTGGACTCATAAATACGGATTCGATTCTTACCTAAAATTAATAAAAAATATTATTTAGTAGGAACCTTGGTTTTTACCCTGCATATTTTATCGATATCGATAAAAAGCTGTTTGTTAAGCACTATTTGGTTCGTTAGGTTGGTGCTCTTGTTATTTGACATCTTTGTGGTATCTATCGGTATTTATTGTGTTCTGTGGTTGGTATTGGAATGCCACGTAAATTGATTCTAATGGGAAGTATGGAAGTCCCGCCTCTTAAACTTACTTACTCTGTGTAACACAGTGTCTTTGATGTCGCCGAAGCGTGCGCGCGGCCCGCTTTGCGATTTCGGCTTTTCGGTACTTTGGTGACCACTGGATCGGTCGCGGGGAACTCGCGGAGGACCTGTGGCTTGGCCTCCGCGTTCTCCGGACCTGACGCCTCTAGACTTAGGTATTTGTGGGGAGACGTTAAAAGGTTAATTTACTCGGAGGAAGTGACAAGTGTAACAAAATTACGTTCAAGGATCATTAGTGCTTTCGACACTTTAAAAACGTATGTGTTAGTGTTACGTAAGCTGAAAGAAAACTAGCTTCGTTGTGCTCGTTTGTGCGAAGAGTGTGATGGTGGCCACTTTGAACAATATCTCCGGGTAACTTAAGTAGCTACTTAATTTATTTATTCTAGTACATTTTGTAAATACGTTGTTAGCTTGGTCAATGTTATTAGTGTGTTATTACACTTAACTAGAACGTCTTTCCATTTCCATCAAACGTAGAAAACATTTTTAGATTTAGAAGATCGGTAGGTACACCAACTAAAGTAGGCATTATTGCCGGTCCTAAGCCAGAAAGGAAAATTACAAATCAACCAATTTAATCCACAAATAAAACAAAATCACTACGAAAACTTTAGGTTGAAGTAAAAGCAAAACTAACATCTGATAACTGCAGGTCAGTGAACTTTTCTTTGGCGCACTAGTATCACTGTCATTAGTAAGATTTCCGTATTCCAATAATGCTCAAAAATGAGTTAATTATCAAGCAAAATTTATGACAATAACGTAGATGTTTTTCGAAATAATATTAGGTGAAATTATTGCTACTGGTCATAGCGGTCATTGCACTCGCACGCGCTTGCTTTTCGTAGGTAAGACATCGACGCTCACGCACACAGCTGCATTGTCGCTGTGTGCGAAGTCGGGTGATTCTGTTTTATTTGTATTGAATTAAGGGTTTAATTCTGAAACACTGTTAAATTTCAAGATCAAAAAAAAGCAGCACTTGTTAGTTATTGCCCGCTAACGTACTTGCAATTGATTATTTATGTATTTTATGACACCCTCCTGAAATTTGACGAGGATGCAAAACAACACCTTGTAGATTACAAGAAAATATTCGACACATATTTTTTCCTTTGTCAAATTGATGGAAAACTGCTTAGATTAAGCGCACTAAAGTTAAGGAGTGGGGGCTTGTAACGTCCATTAGCTAGCATAAACTGTACTGGCTAGTGACGACATGCGACATTTTAACTCGATGTATCATCGCCGTTATTTTTTGATTACGTGAAAAAAGAAAAAATACGTGTCGAATATTTTCTTGTAATCAAGATGAGGGATGAGGGACTAAAACCTGAAATGTTGGCAAATACCCCATTCCAAATTACAATGTACATAAATTAAATTCAAATTAAATTGGCAAAGTCAACAAATAAACATATAAGAAACAAGAATAAATGTCACATTTTTTTACAAATACATACTGGTAGTAATTGTATTCCGCGTTTACTAATTAGGATGTTTAGCATTTAGCTGTATAGATGAGAGAAGTTGCATAAAGATCATTGGAAGATGATCAGGTACAGAGAACACATGTCATGAATATTATTAACAAAGGGTTCTGAGTATCAGTATTTAGGATGGACGAGTATATCTTGCAAAGTTGCAATTAGTTTGTTTACTTTGACGAACGTAAATAATAAATAAAATATATATTTCACTACTTTCACACGACGCCATCTAGTCCCAAACTAAGCAGAGCTTGTGTTATGGGTACAAAACAACTGATAAACATACTTACTTAAATATTTCTAAATAGATGAGTATTAAAGATAAATTATTATTACAACCAGACACAGAACAAATGAACGTGCTCATCACACAATCATACAATATAGTAAATGATCATCTGCTTAGCTTTTTTTCCGAATAAGGATGTTAGGGTCAGCTTCCAGCCTGACTGCCTATTCCTATACCTCTACCTCTTGGTTAAACCAGTTGTAAAACTTTCAGGCTTCTGACTACTTGGAACGACTGTCAAAGATCTATAAATAACAGTCGGAAGCGAAACCAACGGCTGAACGTGCTTTTCGGGGCACGGAGGAGTCTTGATAATTGACAACATTTCAAAATTGACATGACCCTAAAACAAAAATACCGTTATGTATGAATGCTCACCCATCCACGTACCAATCTCGTCAGGCGTAGCTTAACCTCCGATCGATTCGAACGGAATGTTATTATTTAGGTACAAGCCCCTCTCAACAAAGGTAAATGCGTTCTTATGAACACCAGCTGATTTTCAACTATCAATATACAAGATTTACGATTAACAAAACAATAAAGGCTATATTATAGCATGTAGTTTAAGATAAATCATAGTGATATTATGGCAATCTTGCTCAGAATGTTGATTGCACATAGAAGGTGACTAGGAACGCAACTATTTCTGTCTTTGTGTGCATTCGCCCTGTTATGGTATGACCAAGTTGGAGTTGGTTTTCCGTAAACAAAATCATAATTTTAATTCAGACTAATCTCAGCACTGAAGCAGTTATTTGGTGTTTTTTTAATATTTTGCATCTAAAACAACACCTTATTTTGTTTTTGTTAGTAGACCATAAACTATTATTATGATGATAAAAGATTATTTTTGTGGTTTTTTGTACCAAATACCTAAGCTCTGAAATTCATGGTCCGATTTAAAAAAATATTTGACTATTAAACCTGAAAGCTATTCTATCACTTAGTAACATAGGTTTTATATAATTGCAAAAACTACAAGTGGTGGCGAGGATATTGAAGTGCTAGTTGGTCTGATATATGTATAATGTAGTTCAACTTCATAGAATAGAATAGAATAGAATAGAATACTCTTTATTGTACACCATAAAAACTTACAAATAATAACTTTAAGGGGTACATAAGGTGTACCCCTCGGGTAAGGTAAGGTGTTCATAAATATTTGTGGAAAGACACCATACATAATATACATTACAGTAGGGTAAATTTTGGAGCGTGTAACCGTTGTCATTACCTTCCCCTAAATGTTGATGAATCTATATAAATATTTCAGCAATTCTCAGAATCTGCTAAAGTACCAGAATCTGAAAATGGCTGAAATATTCCATTAAATACATTATCTTCCCTTAACATTTAGGGGAAGTTAATGACTGCGGTTTAAACGTTCAAAAATTCACTCAGTAATACAAGTGATACGCGAACTTAAAGGACATGTTTCATTTTTGTATGGGCCTCCGGCCATAACATGTACGCCATCAGCGAAGCTGCGAAACTTACCCCTGAATAGAATAAAGTTAATTTTTTTACATAATATCATATGGTTTTTATGTACAAAATTAAAATTGAAAAAGTTTGACGTTTGTCCTAAGGGTTATTGACAGCCATCCATGACAGGTTGTAGAGATGACGTTTACTTAACCTTTAATATAATTGTTTAGTTTTTGTTCATCGAACAAATAAATCATTAATAGTCTAAGATCATAATTACTGTGATCTTTCATAAAAAATATTAGACAAAATTAGGAAGTCTGTGGCTTTGGTGGTTTTGTCTTATTCATGATGGGCCACCGACTTCCGAATTTAGAGTTATTTTACACCGGCTAGTGTTTTTTTAAGTCGGTTTTATTTTTTGCAAAAAAGATTTTTATTTTTTCATTTTTAGTTGTTCCCATACAAATATTTGCCATGAATTTATGTTTATATTGTCATTTGTTAACAATACATGTCATGGTAATAGGGTTATCCACTTATCCCTAATAAATGAAACATAACATACCTAACTGTCGAAATCTAGGTATACTGTACACATCTGCATACCCCTCAGAGCATACAGGCGTGATGATATGTCATGATGTTGTTTAAACAATAAATATCCAAGCGATTCCAGCAATCACGACAGATTTGCCGTCTATTTTTGAAGAGTTCCATTGTATATCTCCGAAGATCAGCACCAGATCTTCACCAAATTAAAATGGGACCACCTCGGGAGTATACTCTTTCAAGTAAAAAAAGAATTTTGAGAATCGGTCCACAAATGGGGGAGAAATCGCGTAACAAACACACAAAAAAAAAAAAAAAAAAAACATACCGTCGAATTGAGAACCTCCTCCTTTTTTTGAAGTCGGTTAAAAAGTGGTTCACTAAAGCAAGATCAAGAATCATTTCTTTAGGGAGTATTGGCTTATCATATAAAAGTTAAAACCTACTGTGTTCAATCCCTGCTGGATGCGTTTATTTCAATACATTTCCTTCAGCTAGTTTTTAAATCTCTTTGCCTTCAAGTTACCGGTCTCATTTGGCTAATGATATACAGAATATGCTGTAATGATGCTTTAATTATTGAATAGATTGGTATGGTACTAGTAAGATTGAAATTAAAAATGTAAGTAGGTACATAATTGGAGAACAAGGTACCTGCCGACCCCAAAACCATTGGAGAAAGGGTCATTGCTTTTTGGGTCGGCTTCCAGTTAAGCTGGATGCCGCAGAATATAAAGAGCGCGGTAACTGGGTAAAATGGTACCTACCATTTGTAAATATTGGTATCAGATTTACCTACTGACTTTTATCTATCCATAACAACTGTCAAATATCTTCAAATGACGATGGAGATCAATAAATAAGCCATTTGGCTTAACATGCTTTCTGAGGGATGTTAAACCTTTGGTGAACTACAGAAGGAGTGTAGGGACTCTCCAAAAAAAAAGAAATAAAAGAACAAATCAGGATTTAAAACTTTATTCTTCTTCTCTTACTGATACATCATCAAGTACACAGGCACTATGTGTCGTTCTAGGTTTGTACAACCTGGTACAAAACAACTCGAACTAGATATACCAACTTTTTTGTATGAGTTTAATTATATGTAAAGGGCAAAACCTGTGGAGGTTAGTTTGGATTAGAGTCAGCTTCAACGATAGGTGGTTCATATTCTAAACAAACAGCACTTCTAGCCCAAGTCCAGCAAACATTGCACACCAATGAACGATAACTGACCTGTAAAAACAATACAGAATAAACTCACACATTCACAGATCAATACATAGTAGTCATAGTATTTAATTGATAAGGGATTCTTACAAGTCATATACAGATAAAAACCACATACGACATAGATTTACAGTTAACTATTTTACACAACTGTCTAGGTTATATTCTTCTAGAAATGACATCTCTTTCTGGAGCATTCAGGAACAAATGTGTGCGACGTCTCAATGTTGATGTTGAACATACAACACAAACATTCCTACTATTTAGGTGAAGATTGGCTGCACGCTGTACATTTCTTCTAGCAGATACCCAGCATGAATAACATACTCTGCCTCCAGAGGGTATCTAAAAATAATACATTTGTTAGGATTTTTACCAAGCTTGATAAAACATTTTCATAGTTTTATTATGTATTTTTCCCATACAATTGACAATCATTACTTTCTTATCGCATGAATCAGTCTATTGCAGGAGAATTGTAAGTGTAATCTTAACATATATAAAAATCATACATAACGCATATTTACAGTAGGTAACAGACCTGTTGTGGAGTTATCCGGGCTGTGATTTCATCTCTCTCAGGACCATGTGGAATACTGTGTGATCTTCTCTGAGAGAGAAAGAGATCTGGTAGATACATCTACCAACCTGCAGGCACTCACCTCACATCAATGGCAAACAATGGCACCATCTGGTATCTGAAATTATTATCATGTTGTTAGTGATACCTACTATAAATTGTTGTAAAAGCCAAAAAAAAGCAAAGTGAACTGTTTGCAAATAATAGGTACCTGTCTTGGGGCAATTAAATTAGATATTGCATCTCTCTTAGGCCACTCGGTAAATTATGCGACCTCCTTGAGATTAAAGATAAAAGGCACCACATACATTATGACACAGACACGTACATTTGATTCATAAGTTTCACTGATGGGTCCTATTCCATTACCCTGCGTTACTTTAGTACTACTATGAGTACTCTCAAGAAGATTACTAATTGAGTTACAACATGCCTTGCATAATGCAGCATCAGGAGCAATCTGAAAACATACTTATATATACTCTGAAAACAAGTTCATAATACCTAGTTAACATATTAAGAACTGTTTATAGTCATTTGACAGTTGAAAGGATAAAACTCAAACTCAAAATCTTTATTGCATTCATGTGTTTGTATTGCTTGACACTTGACAAGTGACATAAATGAGTTTCAAGTCAAGCTGTTTTTTTAATTCGTTCAGAAACACAGTTCAAAAATGGAGACTCAAGATTTTTGAAACGATGAAATCATCACACTTAATTATATTTACCAAAAATATGTACAAGAGAATAATAGTAATTTATTTTTAACCGCACAAGAATACACAACTTTTTTATTTTTTTTCTATATTGCATTGATTAGATGAGACATTATTTCAGAACGAATAAAGTATGCAAGCAAACGAGACGCCATGTTGAATAAAACATGGCAATAATTGAAAAATTAATACTTTTTGTACACAACAAATCAGATTCAAATTCACCAGATACTATTTTTCCCCAATTTGTCTTTTTTTTCTCCTTTTTTTCGACATACGTACATCTGATGGCCGAAAATGAAACATCTCCTTTGACCTAGCATTAGAATTAAAATTGTCAAAGGCAAACGTCAAAAACAGCCTGATTTAGCGCTCTATTGTCGTGGTGAAGCAGAGAACCTACTGCATTTGGCAGATGCTGGACATCTTCGTATTGTCTTTAGTATTTTTTATGATCTTTAACAGGGCAGGGACGAGTAATAATACCAGCCTGTTACTGTCCTACAAGGCCTATTCTCATACTAAGAAGGCAAGAGTATTAAACACCACGTCTGCTCAAGGCAGGTTGACGATAATCGCTTGCTTTCAGCGTCCGCGTCCGAACTCGGAGGTTGAACGCTCATACGCACGTTGCGTTGCGTATTTCAAAGCATTTTGTTAGCTAACTAATTCACTGCGAGTGGGGGTTAGGCCCCAAACTGTCAAATTTTCCGAACTGAACATAAACTTTATTCTATTTGTAATAAAATTTAAAAACTATTAAATAAATAGCTTAATGTGCTGATCTATGTACTTACATAGTTTTTATAAGCTTTAGAAAATTAGTGGTTCTAAAGCTTTTTAATAAAATTGGTTCATTGTTAAACAATAAAATAATAGGGGTTGTTTTATAAGATACGATGGTGCGGGTATAACAATAGAATACAGAAAATAAAGCTTTAAAAAGATCTTGTAGCTTCTGCAGTATTTTGCATAAGAATGCGACATTATGTTGTTCAGTAAACAATACGTTAATTTATGAAGTATACATCAATTTGAATAGGAATGCAGATTGTATAATTATTATATAAACAAAATGATAAATCTTTACAAGTATGAATTATACATAGAAATCTAGCTAGGCTTCACAATATACAGGTTGTAATATTAATCATGGGTCAAAAGTCTGTCGGAAATTGCGATAAAGAAATTTAGCTGTTTTATGCATTTTGGTCGAACGAGAGTATTTTGTGTGCAACAGCTTATTTTAACTGTAAAAAAAGAATTCTTTCAAGTTTGCTTTTGTTACAAAGAGGTCTATCGATTGAAGAGTATTGTATCTTCATTTCTAGACAATCCATTTAACCTGAACTCCTACGATTTTCAACGTAGTAACAATATACCCCTTTTACCGTACAAATGTGCAAGGATCTGCAAATTAGATTATGAAGCCAAAGGACTATCGAATATTACAGCGATTTGCATAGTCTGAAACGTAAGCTGTACAATTTTGAACTTTACTTCACAAGTTTAAAGTTGCAAGTGCTATGAAGGGTTCTATTGCACTTTGCAGATACACGGTCGTAATTTTTGGATTGCGAAATCGTGTAGGAATAGATTTGTTGGAAACTTTACGTTTAAAATATTTGTATGCTGTTTTTATTTGATATCCATCATCAGCTTAGAGCCCTTATACGGGACTTTGTAGGTACGTACTCGTATGTCTTGATAATCTAATCTTTTGTTGATTTCACAAAACGGTTATCTACACATTCTGCACATTAAATCAAGTACAGTCAGTGCTCTGCATTACATTTAGGTAGATCAGCCATCTTAGAAAAAAATATAAGGAGAAGATGGGTCAGGCAACGCAGCTCACTGACTGTACATACATCTTGCAGAAAAAAAGACAAGGAAACTTTTGTTATTGGTGTGAATAATGAGCTATTTGTCAAATTTTAAGTTTTTAGCCCCTCATATAGATTACAAGAAAATATTCGATACATAATTTTTCTCTTATGGATATCCAGTAAGACAGTCAGCAAAACGGTGGCGTGCATAAATACCCAGGGTGCATAAGCAAAAAAAACTTACGGTCGAATTAAGAACCTCCTCCTTTTTTTAAAGTCGATTAAAAAAATGGTTAAAAATGGAAAATAAAATTTAAACATAACCTATAGAATTTGACATATTGTTGGCATTTCCAGCGCTTTCATTATCCGCCAAGATTTATAACTAGACGCTTAATAATGCATTAAGTAAGCCCGATCGTCACACGTTATTAGTATTAATCTCTTTAAATCTAGTCTGAGGCGATAACATAAGATTTATGTTTAACAGGATGTGGAGCACCCTTTATCTTTTCTTTGAACGACGCTTTGTAGATATTAGATAGTGGGCGTGTGGCGAAATTATGGAAAAAGCTTGTGTCAGTAATGTAAAAAGATATCGAGCGATAAAAAAATAACCCTAGGTACCTAAACCCAATTTTAACCGACTTCAAAAAGGGGAAGATTCTCAATTCAGTTGAATGTTTTTTTTTCTTGTCCCTATTACATAACTTTAACGTGGTTTCATGATGGCACCGCATCTCTGGGCAATGTTAGTGTTTAACGCGTTTAAAATAGCGATTTAGTGCCAAATTAAATGTTATTTCTATTACTTAAGCCGAATTCCATAAATTACGTTTCTGTCTTCGCAAATACTTAAGCCACATGTTCAATATTAATAAAAACAATGGTGCATTTTTTTACATTTGACTTAAAAAACAGAGGTTAAAAAAATACTGCAACCTCGCCTTAAAGTTTTGGTCCGCGTTACAGGGGGTTTGAAATCTTGAAGCAGCTAATTGACGCCTTTTGGGCTTCCCCAAAAACATAAAAAGGTAATAACTCAAGTATTTGTTTGTGCCAAATGCGTTGTGCTAAAATGTCTGACTAACTGGAACCATGCTAATTTAATCAAGAAAATAAAATCCACTTTTGGCACAACCACAATTGATCAATTTGCACCTTATTCTGGTAATATAAACGTCAAAGACCTTTTTTGTGGCGACTCACCATACTTAGAAGACAAATTTAATATAACTATGACAGCCAGTTTAGTTTAGCTAAGTTTTAATTTTTAATCCCAAACGCACCTAGATTAATTAAAAACATTGGAGACATATTTTTTCTATTTTTACGTACCTACTTAAAAAATATGGCATGTATTGAGTCAAAATGTCGCGTGACGTCACTTGTGCCTAAGTACAGTTTATACCGAACTATGACCTCACGAGCCCACACTCCAAACTTTACTACGCTTTATATAATTATTTTTCCAAAAGCAATAATATTACGTGTCCGTAATTTTTACTTAATTCTCTAATTGTCATAATAAACTCCCGCACCATTCCCATTGTTCTTTTTCCTTCGTGGCAACTGAGCCGATGAATTTTTGTTTTATTTTTCTAAAATATTGAGTCATCAATTGAATTGTCATGTTAACCCAGGAAAATACACTGTTAGTACGTACATCACGCTATTTTGTGGCAGGCTATTATTAGCTCAGTCTAACTGGGCCAGCCCAAAAATGGCGGGAGCGCAATGCGTGTGGTAATTAGTTATTTGCCCATTTAGGACATAGCTGGCTAACTTTTAATAAATTGTGACAAATATGTCAACTAAAGTGTACGGGTATGCGCTAGGCACAGTGTCAACAACCCTTTGTATCAAGTAATCTACTGCGAAAACATGAAGTTATCCCAAAGTGCAAAATTTTCTGCCCTGGCAATCCCGAAGATTACCGGGGATTTAGTTTACAACCTATTCTCAGACCCCACTGAATGAATATACACACAAAGTTTCCTAATAATCGGTCAAGCCGTTTCGGAAGAGTTTGTGACACGTGCACTGTGAGACATGATTTTATTATATTAGAATATTAAGAGGAACGGTTAGATTTTTTGATAGCTAGTTTGCAAGGATTAAACTCACAAACTGCTCAACAAAATAGTTTTATAGGCACTAAATATGTATACATATATCGGTTGTAGTACGGCTACATTCATTTACTGCCGAAATATACTAAGTATACGTCCTACATAAACTATAAGTACCAAACACCTATTTTTTTATCGGGCTGCTTGTTGGGGTAGGTAATCTCCAAAAGGCTGGACTGATTATGACAGGACTTTTACTGACATAGCAATTATGACTTTTGTTATAGAAAAATGTTTAGGGTTCCTAGCCAAACCAATAAATTCTGAAATTCCACGCGGACCAAATCGCAAGCAACAGTTAGTCTTAATAAAGATCGTAAGGCCAAATTGTTCTATGGTCACCAGTTCACCACCATATACAGTATCCATTTAAGTGCTTGAGTTATTCGAGTATCGTTACGTAGTCCTAAATAATGTGTAATTAATGTGTCCGAGTCGATTTAATTTAATTCTGACGGTATAACATCCGGTCCGATAAATGCGCTCTTGATCTTAATGAAACTGGAATAATTTACAATCTAGTATCTCAGTTGATAAAATTGGTAAGGTTAAAGACTTGCAAATAAGCTCATTTATTAAAACTATACTTAGGTAGACGAAAACTTTTAATTCCATTTTTAGGAATATTGCGCTAGATGCAGTGTTACATGAGAAGTTAATTAAAATGTATATAATATACCTACCTAACCAGCCTGTTACTGTCTAACTGCAGGACAAGGACTTTTTCTCATACAGAGAAGGTACGAGCATGGATCATCAAATCATCACGTTTGCTCAAGGCGGATTGGCAATTTCAAACTTATATTTATTTATCTATTTGGTCTACCAACAATTGTTTACACAAACAACTTGCACGTATAAGGAATAACATTAAAACTAACTTAATTAACCACCACCACCACCATCTTTAAACGTTTTTTCGACTACCATAAGACCAATGTCACATCTTATCCTTCCAAGTTATAACACGATTCTTCTCTTCAAAATATTCTCAGAAATCCTCGTAAATACGATAAAACCCACAAAGAAGTGCCCAAACAATGTTACTGACACCATTTTAGTCGACAACAATGTGCCTTTGTGCTACTGAAGGCGAGGTGCGCAGGCGACGTTTTTGTTACCACTTGCTTTGGTAGGAATCGCAGTTGGTTATCTATTCTGCGTTTTGCGATTTGGCTTCTTCATCAAATAATACGTGTTTTTGCAAAAACAGCACCTAGATAAATCAATTACATTTTGAGCTGCAATAGAATTATGTTTTTTTTTTCAATAGTAGTGGTCATTGTGAAATAGACTGAAATTCCTGTTAAATAGAGTTGGTATTTGCTTCAATAAAAATAACAACAATAGGAAATACAGTTATGAACCTGGAGACTGAGGTATACAGATTTTGGTACAGAACCATGATTGAAACATGATCCGTATTCCGTTTGTTATAAAGTTAAAAAACTATCGGAATAAACTTGACACATTGGGGTAGCTTGATGTGCTGGCCTCTGTACTATTTCTCCTCATCAGAATCATGACCTCATCTGCTCTAGAATCATGACTTCGATTCCTAGTAGCTACAATTTTAGTTCAAGTCATATACATATACAGTTTTAGGTCTAAAGTGAGAGTGATGATTGTGCTCTGCAATAAAACCGGATGGAAACGGTTTCATTTGTAACACATACCTACACATCGGCAGACCGACAAAAAACTAACGCCAAAATTCCACCGCCATTTTACATTACGCCAACTCCAATAAACGCATGTCAGATGACATTGCAATTAATTACACTGATTCCAATTTTTTCACAGTATATTAACATTCTGACCACATGTTCATTCATCCGTATCTGACGTGGTAATAAAAGCCGGTCGTTGATCTAACTTAGCTACAATTTTGACTTGCACGTCATTGGTGGACGAGATGAGCGCACGCACAGCATTGTGCACTTGACGAGGAAACCTGTCGCGATCTTATAATAGAACGGCTATTGGCTTTAATGATGTGTTCGACTGAAGATTTTATTGGATTCAGTGGCTTTCCTGTTTATTTTGAAACCTTTATTAAGATGTATTATTAGTTGCGTCCCCGTATATCTTCAGTTTGTTGCAAGTCACAAAAATAAACGATGTATGGCAACAATTACCTGAAAGCTTAATCGATATTAACTATGCCTTGTATTTTTACGCATTAAGACTCGTTACGGGTGGTCAGAAGCCTAAAAGTCTGACTACCAGTTTAACCAAAGGGTAAACCACTGGTATTCAACTGCATTCAGTTAAACTGGAAGCCGACCAACGAATTAAATAGGCTAGGCAAAAACGTACTAACATCGATTGATATGGTTGGTGCGAGCCACTAATCCAAATCAATAAAAATCATTTGCCAATAATGTTTGTCCGTGCTGGTCCGCGCATCGTTTGAAAACAAAAAGGCAAATAGGTGCAACCGCCTTTATTTTTAATCGTTGGATGTACAGGATGCAAGTGACAGCGAACATCAGATCTGGATATAATCATCCATTCTGTACCCGTATCAACAGTGTGTCGTCATTTCGTCAATGGGAAGTTTTGATAAAAAAAAGTCTGTTATACATAACATTTTTGCACCCATGCGAAGCCGGGTCGGGTCGCTAATTATGAAGAAAAATGCATATCAACCATTATCCACCATACCTTCACGGTTTTGAAACAAAGACTTCGCGGTAACGGCACAATGGTGTATGCAAATTAAAATTCTTCTAATGATTCATTTTATTGGCGAAGTGAATGTATTTCCTGTGCCTGTTGTTTCTATCTATAATCTTGCCTTCGTGTTCATCGTACATGGGGAAACGGGAAATATTCATGATTAATTATCTAAGTACTTACTTTCCGGTAAAAAATTGGCCAACACCACCATTTCCATGGGCATTCAAGGCGCGTGATCGTGTCATTACACCTCACATTGATTGAGTACAATATTTCCTATTCAAAGTCAAAATACTTATTTCAAATAATCCATTAGAAGGCGCCTTTCAACGTCAACTCTACAAGTTACGTATAATATGAGAACTAATCTAGTTGCCTCTACCAAAAGGTATTTTCTTGTGGAGAACATTGGTCATGAAATTCAAAATTTACCCTTCTAAAATATTTTGTACATGTTATTCAGATACCTACATCAAAAACTACTTTTTATACCAAGATTTGTTTAAGCGAGATCATCAAATGACTTTGGTCTAACATCATGTTTTAATTGTTTCAGGATCACCGGCAATAGACTTCAATAAGCACAGAATAGTTCAGCCCATCGTACATCATAGTAGAACAAAAAGAGAAATCTCCACGACGAGAGACACGGTAAGAGCAACTTACTCTTCTTAACTAAAAATAAGCCATTTAGACTTTAGAGAAGGGCTTGTTGCTAACAGCCGCACGCGTTGGTGTAGGTTAAGCTATGTTTGGCGAAATCGGTCCATGGATGTGTGCGCAAGAAGACTACCACGAAACGCATATTGGTTGGTCTTGTTACCACTGTTAGCCAACATTATCCCACTGCTGGGCAAATGCCATTTTTTCGACGACTCTCAGTTTTTTCGAAACAGGGATGAAGTGGGGACACTAGTCGTTTAATTTGTCCAGGTTGTCCCGCCATCTTCTGCTATCACTTCTTGTAAATATTTGATAGTCTTTAGAGGTAGTTAGAAATCGGAAGTCTGACGACTAATTTGTGACACCCGATTACTGGGTTGTGGAGGTCAGATAAATAGCCCCTTCGCGTAAAGTACTGGTATTCAGTTGCATCCGCATCATAAAACTCTGGAATTCATCCAAGTTATGCTTCGCGATTGTTCTGAGTTACTAGCCATTACGGGAGTATCCTGGATGAGACTGGCAAAGGGACGTGGAACTTGGCACCAGAAAAAAGGAGACCTATACTCAGCAATTAGGTGATGTCGGGCTGCGGATGATGATGATTAGGAGTAGCCCAGATAAAAGGAAGATTAGATAGGGAGACAATACCAGATAGACAGCTCCAACAAGCGGAATCGGCGGTCTTTATGCGAATTCATTCAGAAGAGGACGCTTTTTTAAGTGTGATTAAAAAACGTACAAGTCAGAGACAGATTTGTACTTACCACCAAATCTATTAGACTAGATCTGCCCGCTCTTAAAACCCATACAGAAGGTATGAGCAATGCCCAAGGTATTAATATCGTTGATTTGAAAACGTACGGTGTTTACCTAGGAAAACATGTTAGCTTCGTTAGCGTAGAACTATTTCTAGTTTAGGAATCATAAATATTGTTCTAACCGCTATTAATCATGAGTCATGCTCTCCAACTTTGATAATGTATGCAGATTGATTTTAATTAATGGTCGATTGTTGCGGTTGTTATCAAATTTATTTTTGATTCGTGCCATTGCTATCTTCATCAGATTTTCGAATGTCAGACAAGGCAGTTATATGCGCTTCTATCTATCTATGTGAAACATTGTACGCACAGTCGGTCGATCCAGTTAAAGACATCCCCGAACACTTGTGTGTAGTGAACTGTCAATGTCAATGACAAGGGTTTGTATGGAATAACAGCTTTATTCGCCTTAAATTCACCTGCGTTTTCGCGCGGGCTAATTTTTACAGAATAGCACTGCTGAACAGTACAAATTGCCAATATATAAAGTGAGTTTAGAAGCGCACCTTCATACCGAATGATCCGACAGCATTTCGGTGCGAAAAACCTCGGAGTTTTGTGTTAAAAATCATTTCATTACTCAATTATCCTGAGGATCAGGACTTCTAGCTGAATACCAGTGTTTTATATGGACAACTGCCTATCTGATTCCACAACCCAGTAACCAGCCACCCACCCAGTGACCGGGATATCCAGCATTAAACCGATCGTCAGACTTTCGAGGTTCTGACTCGTAACGACTGTCAAAGACCTACAAAATTGTAAGCCGGGACCAATGACTAGGTTTAGTACTCCTTGGCCGGGACCAACAGCTTAACGTGCTTTTGGAGATACGGAGGCGTCTTGATATATTCAATGGTTACTAATCCATGGACAGACCTTGGCAGCGTAACCTGCGATTGACCCAGCTGTCAGTTATTATGTCTCAGGACTATGTATATTTTTCAGCTAAAAATTCAATGCTAAACACATTACCATAAGCGTAAGCCTTGCATTACCTTCACAAGCATCGCGTGCTACTATAAAAAACCATTACAATATAATAAAACTGCGGAATACCATTTAGAACGGAAGTTAGACATGGTGGCGAGTGGCGACCTCTGTCGCGGTCGGTAGCCGTCCAACGGCAAAATTGCTATTTTCTAACGGTACTATTGAAATTACTTGATTGTAGGGTATTATTTTGTAGGGACTTATAATTTTATGTCTTTTTAATGGCGCGTGGTTATCGCTGAGAGGCTTGGAAATGTGCTTCCAATCTGGGAGTGACAAAAACTTGCCATCTAAGGCTGGTGGAGTGAGATCCTGCCAATTAGAGACACAACAGAAAAACAATGACAGCGCGGACACCGGTGTCCTCTTGGGGTTTAATGAATTAATTATTTGCAAATAGAACTTACTTTACTGTTAAGACTTTAATTACAGTAGACCGGGAAAACTATAAGTATAAATTGTATGTAACATAGAGGCAATAGTTCAGATTAAAATTATGAATTTAGTATTTTTTAAATCAATGCATTTTAGTAAGGTAGTTAGGTTAGGTAGTTAGGTTAGCTATAGGATAGGTATGGTCAGTTAGGTTAGGTTATATATACATGTTGTAATTTTAATTCTATCGAACACAAAATGTTGAAATAAGATCACAGTAGAGACTGGCTACTTAAAAAGTAGTAGTAGTTATTATTGGTTTAAACGTATGTATATCTAATACAAAAAAAAAAGATAAGAGCAATAAATTGACTCTAAGGCACAACGAAGTTTGCCGGGGCAGCTAGTTTAATATAAAACAACAAGCATCACTACTGCCATCTGACGTCACAAGACAGAAACGTCAAATACAACAGCTGCTCTATCCATTAGAAAAATAAAATTAATCCATTATTTTCTCAAATTGCCTTATTTCAGGTCTTCTAGAAAAATAATTGTGTTTAATTCTTGAATATACTTAACTCATGCATGACCAAAAATTCTGCTCTTATAACCAAAGTAATTTCTCGAGTGTTCTGATAATTTATTTAAACATGTTGCAGGGCGGTGCACATCATTTAGACGTGACAGTAACAGTACCTATAGATGGCCAGGAGTACGTCCTAGACCTCAGACTGAACCAGGACCTAGTCACAGACAACCATGTACTTAGGTACCAGAAGAACGGCAAGACTGTTGTATATAAACCTACGAAAGAGGTAAGTTTAACTTTGTTTAATACCTAATAGTTTTTAGTTAGTAGACCTCCAAAGTAAAAGTTAAAAGTAAGAAGAATCAATATTGAAAAATGTAAAATAATACTTACAAAAATTAAGTCGGACTTAATTTTTTAATATTTATTAATGTAAGTAACTGTAATTATACATTTTTGAATATTGATTACCTAATGTTATAATTGTTATTATGACAATAAAATGATAATAATTATGACATTTAAATTGAATTATAATGTTTTCTAGGTTTTTAATTATTTTTTTATAATTTTTTGCGTGCCTATTTTTAGGCAGAATGTACATATTGTACATGCCTAACTCCTATTTACTCCACCTACATTAAAATTAAACGTAACCTCCATTAATTGCAAATAAATAAATTGTTGATTGGAATAAATAATTAATGAAAAATATTATTTGACTCTGACTTTTATTTATATTTTTGATTAAAGACAAATATCATTTTATTTCTTTTAGACCCTTAAAAAACACTTTTGAGTTTCAGACACTTACTAGAAATGAAAAAAAAATGATTCAAGTTGCCCCTTCTAAAAGTTAGTTTCGTATAAAAAAGAATGGGCAAGAAACGCCATACCTACTCTTTTTTAGAGGTCCAGCGTACACGCGGCTACAGATCAAGCCAGTTATTGCATTTCTTTTATAAGCTGATCTCGCATTTTACAGGATTTTCAAGCAATGCGAGGTGAGTTTGTACTGGAAATTAATAGTTTGATCATAGCCGTGTGTACGCCCGCTGGACGGACGCTTAGTACCGTAATTATTTTGATGGCTTTCCCGTGGATCATGATCGTTCTTCATGGTAATTTTCTACGGTCGTTGTCGCAAGAATCATTAACCTGTAAACTTGCGACATCAATTAGTGACCAACTAAGCTTGTCGTTTCGAAGTGTGCCATCATTTTTGCTTTTTTTTTACCCAATAAGGGATACAAAGTTTTCGTTCAGCGTATTTATGTGTAGATTTTTTATGAGTTACTTTAAACTTAAATCTAGGAACCCTGCTTAAATTTAAATTCATGTTCGGTTTTCAGGATATAGACTTATGTCAATACTCAGGGTCGGTGAGAGGCAAGCCTAGCTCATGGGTAGCGGTGTCCACATGCCATGGCATCCGGGGAATCGTCTTCGATGGAGAGCGAATGAGATACATTGAGCCTGCAGAAGGTGAGTTTCCAAAACTTATCGACGGTTAAAAGGAAAGAGGGTATAAGCGACAAAAAAAGAAATGTTTAGGAGAGCCGTTCAAAGTTTAGAATTTTAGAAAAATTTATGATTTTTTTTATTAAATCATCGTGAAAATTAAAACAGTTTTTAATTTCCAATCGGGAAATATGACAAAATAAAATATTAAAGGATAAGAAGCCCAAGCGACATCAATTTTTCACATCGCAAGGTAAAAGGGTATAAGAGACCAGACAGTTGAATAAGTGTAATAGTAAAAGAAGGATAAGGTACTTTTCACTCATAGTGGTTGAATAAACGATAATAGAACACAACAAACAGTCGGCTTTCAAACAATACCAGTCCAAAATGTCGCTTATAACCGTCCTCTTAAGCGTGCTTTTTCCCAACTATGTTGGAGTAGCCTTCCAGTTTAACTGGATGCAGCTGAAGACCAGTGTGTTTACATGAAGCGAATGCCTATCTGACTTCCACAACCTATTGACTGGGTAACACGTACCTCTTTGTTAAACTTGTTGTCAGAATTCCGACCTTCTGACAACTCGGTAACGACTGTCGAAGATCCACGAATGACACCCGGTACTAAAGGCTTAATTCGTTAAACCCCGGTGTCCGCGCTGTCATTGTCTTTCTATTGTGTCTCTAATTGACACGATTGAAAGGATAAACCCCGAGAGGACACCGGTGTCCGCGCTGTCATTGTCTTTCTATTGTGTCTCTAATTGACACGATTGAAAGGATAAACCCCGAGAGGACACCGGTGTCCGCGCTGTCATTGTCTTTCTATTGTGTCTCTAATTGACACGATTGAAAGGATAAACCCCGAGAGGACACCGGTGTCCGCGCTGTCATTGTCTTTCTATTGTGTCTCTAATTGACACGATTGAAAGGATAAACCCCGAGAGGACACCGGTGTCCGCGCTGTCATTGTCTTTCTATTGTGTCTCTAATTGACACGATTGAAAGGATAAACCCCGAGAGGACACCGGTGTCCGCGCTGTCATTGTCTTTCTATTGTGTCTCTAATTGACACGATTGAAAGGATAAACCCCGAGAGGACACCGGTGTCCGCGCTGTCATTGTCTTTCTATTGTGTCTCTAATTGACACGATTGAAAGGATAAACCCCGAGAGGACACCGGTGTCCGCGCTGTCATTGTCTTTCTATTGTGTCTCTAATTGACACGATTGAAAGGATAAACCCCGAGAGGACACCGGTGTCCGCGCTGTCATTGTCTTTCTATTGTGTCTCTAATTGACACGATTGAAAGGATAAACCCCGAGAGGACACCGGTGTCCGCGCTGTCATTGTCTTTCTATTGTGTCTCTAATTGACACGATTGAAAGGATAAACCCCGAGAGGACACCGGTGTCCGCGCTGTCATTGTCTTTCTATTGTGTCTCTAATTGACACGATTGAAAGGATAAACCCCGAGAGGACACCGGTGTCCGCGCTGTCATTGTCTTTCTATTGTGTCTCTAATTGACACGATTGAAAGGATAAACCCCGAGAGGACACCGGTGTCCGCGCTGTCATTGTCTTTCTATTGTGTCTCTAATTGACACGATTGAAAGGATAAACCCCGAGAGGACACCGGTGTCCGCGCTGTCATTGTCTTTCTATTGTGTCTCTAATTGACACGATTGAAAGGATAAACCCCGAGAGGACACCGGTGTCCGCGCTGTCATTGTCTTTCTATTGTGTCTCTAATTGACACGATTGAAAGGATAAACCCCGAGAGGACACCGGTGTCCGCGCTGTCATTGTCTTTCTATTGTGTCTCTAATTGACACGATTGAAAGGATAAACCCCGAGAGGACACCGGTGTCCGCGCTGTCATTGTCTTTCTATTGTGTCTCTAATTGACACGATTGAAAGGATAAACCCCGAGAGGACACCGGTGTCCGCGCTGTCATTGTCTTTCTATTGTGTCTCTAATTGACACGATTGAAAGGATAAACCCCGAGAGGACACCGGTGTCCGCGCTGTCATTGTCTTTCTATTGTGTCTCTAATTGACACGATTGAAAGGATAAACCCCGAGAGGACACCGGTGTCCGCGCTGTCATTGTCTTTCTATTGTGTCTCTAATTGACACGATTGAAAGGATAAACCCCGAGAGGACACCGGTGTCCGCGCTGTCATTGTCTTTCTATTGTGTCTCTAATTGACACGATTGAAAGGATAAACCCCGAGAGGACACCGGTGTCCGCGCTGTCATTGTCTTTCTATTGTGTCTCTAATTGACACGATTGAAAGGATAAACCCCGAGAGGACACCGGTGTCCGCGCTGTCATTGTCTTTCTATTGTGTCTCTAATTGACACGATTGAAAGATTAGTTAGCCATTGGCACTTCGCTCGCGACTTCTCGCGCGTTCGTACTTCTTTTCCCTTCGAACTTTAGCATCCCTTCCAACCTTTCGTGGTTTTCAAAATAAGTTATAGACTATGTTACTTCCTGATAAATGATGAATGAAATAGGTTTCCGGTATAGACAAGACAAACAAAAATCTTTCTTCTTTGTGTAGATAATTCTTTTTATTTATTTATATCATTATAAAGGTTGTGTATGTAATAATGTGTGAAATAATAACTAAACTAATGTCTAAAATTAATATAAAGAATAATTAATGTGTTTTTAAAATTATTATGATTATGTTAGTACTTAATTTAATTTTGCATGCCGTTTAAACGGTGAGACATGTCTTTAGCACTATTTATCATTGTGACCACACATGTATTTATACCATTTATAAATGACAGTAGTAGATTATTTATGGAGTAAAACGCGAAGCTTAAATAAACACTTATAATTTTGTAAAAGACACGGATTAAATTTTAACAAATTGTACAGAAAGGAAACTGAACACTAAATTTAAAAACTCCCACTCTTTTTTTCTTTTTCAACAACTTAACCATAGACAAAAAAATATTATTGTTTTTTACCAAAGAGGATATTAACAAAGGTTGACATGTATTACTAAAACTATGAGCTCGTCGCTAACACCATGTTTCTGGCAAATAAATATTCTATTCTATTCTATTGTGTCGCTGATTGACACGATTGATAAAGTGAATGTGCTTTCTGAGGCACGGAGGGGTCTACATATGTACTGTAAGATCTCCCATTCGCGGACCGACCTGGTCTGGCGTAAATTAACCTTCGACCGATCCGTGCAGCTGTAATTATTCAGCCACGAGCTTCCAAAACAAACACATGAGACATCCTTTAACTGGCCTGTTGGTTTATAAGTAGTTAGTGGCCCTGCTATGCAGGAGGTCGTGGGTTCGATTCCCACCGATGACAAAAGCTTGTGCGATGAACACGATCATTTGTTCTGTGTGTTGATGTAATAATTACATAAATACATTATTTATATGCAGGTATATAGGATGAGTGGTAATTAGTGACCGATACTTAAATACGTGATTGTTTTCATGAATACGAATAACTTTTACTGCACAACGGGAGCAGTGGGGGTGGCGGGGGAGCGTGTGACGCTACTACTAACTACTAGTAGATTTTGCCCTTCCCGAGGTCTGACTATCAGCTGATAGAGCGTACTGATTCGTGCCTACTGTGATCGATCACAGGCGTTTTTATTATTTTATTGTGATATTTAAGTAATTGTGATATAAAAAAAGTTTCTTTGGGAAAGTTTATTGAAATCATGAATACAATCACGCGTTTAAGTATCGGTCACTAATTACCAGTCACCCTATATGTTTCGAAATACACAAGCAGGTATGTTTTTATCAGTTGTTTAGCACTAATAACACAAGCTCTGCTTAGCTTTGGACTAGATAGCGTTGTGTGAGAGTTGTGGAGTATTTATTACTAGCAGACATCCCGCGGTTTTACCCGCGTTGGTCCCGTTCCCGTGGGAATACAGGGATAAAAAGTAGTCTATGTGTCTCAGCTAACTCTATACCAAATTCTATTAAAATCCATTGAGAAGTTTTTACGTGAAAGAGTAGGTAACAAACATCCATCCATCCTCACAAAATTTCGCGTTTATAATATTAGTAGGATTTATTTATTATTATTATCTTATGTATCAACTATGTGCTATCTTATGTATCAACTATGTGCTATCATATGTATCAACTATGTTCTATCATATGTATCAACTATGTTCTCTTTTCCCAGGATCGGCCCTCCAATCCAACCACTATATCTACGATCATTCCGACTTGAACAATGATTACCACTGCGGGTACGTCGGAGGGGTCACACAGAATGCGACCTATGACCCACAGCTCTTTCAGAAGCACCAAAGTGAACAGGATAGGCAGAGAAGCAGGGCCAGTCGGGTAAGTTGACATTAATTCATTATTTATTCATCTAAATTTCACAGCTGGTAGGCGGAGCCAATAACGAAGTCCAAAATGCATAATAAAGTTAGCAAATTTAAAACGATACAGACAAAAAAAAAAGAATGTAAGTAAGTATTTGAACCTGTGTTTCAAACCTATATTATCCCAACATTACACGAAACGAAAGAAACGTACAGTCAGCCTCATAAGTCGATAAACATAGTCATATTTCCTAAACTCATGAACACCTTAGCTTACACAAATTGCTAAACAAGACTAGCGCCAGGATTTAATTAACGTCTTAAAGGTTCAAAATGCACTAGTCTAGTTAGTTCATGAGTTTAGGAAATATGGATATGTTCATCGACTTAAGAGGCTGACTGTACAGTCAAAATAATAACGAATTGAGAACACTTAAACACCTTATTCGAAACGACAAGAGGCTATTTTCTAAGCAATGTTCCACAAAAATCACACAGATGGCGATGTTCTTTAATAAAAATAAATAAATACAACTTTTGTTTTTTAAAGCAACTTTGTTTTTTGTGTTTGGTGTTTTTTACTGAGAAAATAGCCACTCGTCATTTTGAGTATGGTGATTAAAGTTTTGCAGCTGTTCCTGGTTGAATCACTGGTTAAGAAGCTAAGGTCCAATTAGTATCTTTAACGAGATAATTAAGCATATCGTTAGGTGTCATCTTCGAGTTTAATTAACTCATGTAGGAGTTGCATCTAATAAATGGATCTAATAGCCATTGAGTCTTTAAAATTGCAGTTCGTATTTTCGGAAATAATTTGTGTGCTAAAATTCTGTAGTTTAACGAGAAAAAATTAAGTTAATTATTTATTCGGGATTGAACGATTTTTCGAGATTATTAGCGAGTACCTACTATCTCGCCACATGCGTGCTAAACTAACGTATCCGACTTCGCGATATTAAAGTCATTCGCACGTTGCGCGTTGTAGTAAGTTCACCGAAGCCGTTTGGAATTCTGCAAAAGCTTGAACTATTTCTAAATATTTTGGATTTATTCAACTTCATTATCGTCCCCGTTCGTATCCCCCCCTGGTTCCAATTCGCATTCCATTCGGTTAGGTTACGATTATGGCGCTTTGCACATGGAGCAAATATTGCAGCAACTGGCAACTGCTTTTTACATATTATCAACTGCAACGTATGCAAGTAGCAATTAGAAATTTGTAAAGAAACCATTCAAAAAGTTGACAGTTGCCTCAACTAAAGTTGCTCCGTGTGTAAAGCGCCTATACTGCTCATTTTGCCCTCCAATCAGATGGGTCAACTCTAGTCAACACACCCTGGCGTTCTCTAGTAGGCGCACGATCAATATGGAATACTTACTTGTTCGTCAGTGATCGTTAAATTGAGTGCAAATGCTGCAATTATAATTTATAAATGATGTTGGGAAACAATAAAATTCTTAATTTAATATATCTGGTCTTGTAGGAATTTTTGTACATAAACTGACTGGCCTGTTGGTCTAGTAGTTACTGACACTGACTGCTATGCCGGAGGTCGTGGTTCCGATTCCCACCCAGGACAAATGTTTGCGTGTTGTGCACGACAATTTGTTCTGTGTTTGGTTGTAATTTATCTATATATTATGTATGTATTTAGAAATATATAAGTATTTTTATCAGCTGTTTAGTACATATAACACAAGCTCTCAAGCTTAGCTTGAGACTAAATGGCATTGTGTGAAAAATTGAGGAATGTTTATTTATTTATTTATTTATTATTAATGCTGCAATTATAATTTATAAATGATGTTGGGAACGAATTAAATTGCTCTTTTAATTTGATACAAGTAGATGTGGTCTTGTAGGAATTTTCGTATATAAACATACGTTTTTTTTTCCATGGAGCCACCTGTATCCGTACCTACTCCTCGTGTATGATGTGTTGTTATCTCGGTAACAACAATACTTTGGCACATTTCGCATTTAGTACGTTTCTTATCGTGGCCATGGGCCTTTGAGTTGGCACCACATGCCCTCGAGACATATCTATCAGGCATGCCGGTTTCCTCACGATATTTTCCTTTACCGCACTGTTTTTAAAAGCAAGTGAAAATTATACAAAAATTCAGTAGTACAACTTGCCTGCTGCGGTCTTCCCGTCCGATTACAATTTAGGTGTCTTCAAGGCTAGAGTGAATAGGCTCTTAATAAACTAGTGCGCTTCACCATCACTGATTGCATCTCTGCTTACCATCAAGCGGGATTGCAGTCAAGCACTGGTTTATAATTAAAAAAAAAAGTAGTGGTATTCGATTTTTATTTTATTTTTTTTTACCTACAGATATAGATACACCTAGATAACGCAAGTATCACGATCTGTTTGAAAACCAAGCGTGCCATTTTTTGACTGTACGCAATGTTTTGTTTTCCCAAATTTGGTAATACCAGGAATCACTGGAGGTATTAGATTAAAAATAATGGTTTAATAAATTAATTACGCATAATATTAATCACAAAATGACTTACCGATGGAAGGAAACGGTGCGCGAAAGTGGTCACTTACGATTTTTGTACGTAAGCTGGGCACGCAAAGTGGCACGCGAAGTAGTTGCTCTTGCGTTATCTAGGTATATCTACAGGGTGTCTCATTCAAATGGGTCAATATGGGAAAGTCTGAAACTATAAGACATACGAAGATCTGTTCTGAGGAACCATGTCATCGATTTTAATAACAAGAAAAACTGCATTCATACATTTTAAAAAAACATCTGTACTCCGTTCGGGAATCGAACCCGGTTATTTTGAAAAAAAAAACCTACGCTATTTCTATTTAGATATCGATTGTGTAGGTCTTAAGCAGTAAATGTCTGTATGAAACATGATGTCTAAAATTAATAAAATGCATTGTTTCCACATACTTTAATTTATTTTAGTAGGTGCTAGAAGTGACCACGTTTACAATATTACTACAATAGTACGATGTTTTTTAAAATGTATGAATGCAGTTTTTCTTAATATTAAAATCGATGACATGGTTCCTCAGAACAGATCTTCGTATGTCTTATAGTTTCAGACTTTCCCATACTGACCCATTTGCACGAGACACCCTGTATATCTGTGGTTTTACCCGTTTCTATACCTTTTTCAGTATAAAAGAAACGCGCCAGACGACATGCAAGTCCGTGGTCCTTACAACGCGAACAAACTGTCTCGGTACGTGGAGCTGGTGTTAGTGGCTGACAATCGAGAGTTCAAAGCGAACGGCGAGAACATACGCACCGTCCACAGACATATGAAGGATGTCGCTAATATTATTAATTCGGTAAGTTTTTTAATGAACTAGTCACTAAAACTTTCAAATGTTTTTTTTGCCTAGAATAAAAGTCTAATGTACTCCTTATAACATTAGTCCAAATGTCAAAAACAATTGGTCTGATTTCACAAAAAACTCTTCAAAAAGCCCGCGACTTCGTCTGCTCAGGATTAGTACCTAATTCGAGTAGCTTAATTTCTTTTTCAAGGTCCTATCTATTTATACATAACGTCACGCCTGTAATCCCCGAAGGGCTAGGCAGAGGTGTACCTGGTAGTACATCCACATTTCGCCAGTTATGTTTAAGTCCCATGTAATAGGGGGCGAGCCTATTGCCATCGATCGGGCACAAATCCAGACTCCGGGCTGCTACTGAGAAATTCCAGATTGAAAAACTCAATAACACTTTGCCCGACCTGGGGATCGAACCCGAGACCCCAAACTCTGTAGTGGCGCTTGCGACCACTAGACCAACGAGGCAGTCAGGTCCTATCTATTTTAAGACCGAAATTCATCAAATTTGTTTCTGCGGTTTAGTCGTGACGAACAGTATACTTCGTTCCAAAACACAAATCGCAGACGTAGACAACTCAGCCGCTAAACTAAAATGGGACTGGGCAGGCCACATCTGCCGCATGTCGCCACAAAATTGGGCGAAGGTATCAACCGACTGGATCCCGGACAGCAGGAGCCGGCGGCGCGGTAGGCCCAGAAGGAGATGGCGTGACGAGTTGGACTCCTTTCTGAAGGATTGGTCAAAAGTGGCTGAAGACAAGAAGGAGTGGAAGAATGGAAGGGAGGCCTTTGCCCTGCAGTGGGACACCACAGGCTCATAATAATAATAATAATAATAGTCGTGAAGGCGTAACAGATTAATTTTCTACTACGAAATGTGCATCCTACTATCATAAATGCGAATGTTTGTTTGGATGTTTGTTACTCTTTCACGCAAAGACACAAGACTGAATGGATTTTAATGAAACTTTACAATTATAAATACATTAGAATAGGACATAGGCCATAATTTGTAAAGATATTGTGTTCACAAAGGCTACTTCTCATAAAACCACACACCTACCACTGTTTGTCTGTGCATGACATGGTTTGACTGGTAGAAAATGCCAAGTCCGCCTGTGTGGTTGAAGAATTAAATAAATAAAAGTATTTTTTTTTTATGAATTTATAAGTTACGTCCTATTCATACACTCAAAATTTCATAAGAATCGGTCAAGCCGTTTCGGAGGAGTTTTGTAACGAACACTGTGACGCGAGAATTTTATACCTACATATTTTAGACTAAAAATAACTGTATTTTTTCAGGTATACTCTCCTCTAAACATATTCATAGCTTTAGTCGGCGTGGTGGTGTGGACAGAAACTGATGAAATAGTTCTAGAAGAGAATGGAGACAGAACCCTCACCAAATTCCTGGGGTACAGGAAATCTGTTCTCGTCAAGGACATACCCAATGACAATGCGCAGTTGCTTACGTGAGTAGCTTTAAGGTCACAGCTCATTAGAGCCACCCGGCACCCACTCCGCACCGCCTCGCCTCGTGCGGTTAGTATTCTTGATATGGACTTGTATGGGTATGCGCTCACTACATCAACTCCGTAGCGTCACCGGATCGCCTCTATCGTAAGCCGTCCACGCGCGGACGGCGGGTGGACCACTCGGTGACAACTCGCTGCCCTGCGTTGACTGCGCATCGCCAACGCGCGGGTCCGAAGCGGACCGCGCGCTGCCCGCGAGTGATTCACGCGAGGACGATACGTTGGCAATGTGTAGACCTAATGCCAATTGTTAACAGACTACTCGAAAATTCGTGGACTAAGCGACGTCCACTCGTTGACCACGCGGCGTTCACTCGTTGACCGCGCGGGGTTCACTGGTTGATCGTGCAACGTTATGGTGATAACGTGGCGTCCACCCGTGAACCACCTGTCGACAACGAGTGGACGCCGTACGACGAGGCGGTGCGGAGTGGGTGCCGGGTGGCTCTAATGAGCTGTGACCTTTATTTTGAATCGTCTTACAAAAAGGAGGTTAAAGGTCACAGCTCATTAGAGCCACCCGGCACCCACTCCGCACCGCCTCGTCGTACGGCGTCAACTCGTTGTCGACAGGTGGTTCACGGGTGGACGCCACGTTATCACCAAAACGTTGCACGATCAACCAGTGAACCCCGCGCGGTCAACGAGTGAACGCCGCGTGGTCCACGAGTGGACGTCGCTTAGTCCACGAATTTTCGAGTAGTCTGTTAACAATTGGCATTAGGTCTACGCATTGCCAACGTATCGTCCTCGCGTGAATCACTCGCGGGCAGCGCGCGGTCCGCTTCGGACCCGCGCGTTGGCGATGCGCAGTCAACGCAGGGCAGCGAGTTGTCACCGAGTGGTCCACCCGCCGTCCGCGCGTGGACGGCTTACGATAGAGGCGATCCGGTGACGCTACGGAGTTGATGTAGTGAGCGCATACCCATACAAGTCCATATCAAGAATACTAACCGCACGAGGCGAGGCGGTGCGGAGTGGGTGCCGGGTGGCTCTAATGAGCTGTGACCTTTAACCTCAGTGGTTTGGTCACGTTAAGAAGATGAATGAAAGGCGACTAACGAAAGGTATTTTACAAGGCAGATGTAAGTGGAAACGGACGCCCTAGAATGACATACATAGACCTTATTGGTGAGGTTCTTCAGAAAGGTCAGCTGCGTAGTACTCGCAACCGGCGTGTGTGTTTAACAACATGAATTAATGGAAAGTAGCAAAAGAAGTATGCCAGAATCGTAGCATATGGCACTCTGTAGTTTCTGCCTATCCCTAATTGTAAAAAGGTGTGACTTTATGTATGTATGTCACCTTAGAACTCCGTCATTTATGTACCGATTTCTGAAAGAGGATACCTCCCATGTGATTCCATAACATGATTTTCATCGAAATTGGTTTAGTAGGTTTTAATATCAAAATAACTGGAAAATCAAGTCCGATTATTGTCATTTACATTCACTAAAATGTGTATAATAACTCTAGCTTTGGAAGTCGGTAGTAAGAAACCTCCACCAGAAAAAAGGCGTGAGTTTATGTATGTATGTAAATGTATGTATATTTATCGCAATTAACCTTATTTTCTTTCTTTTTCAGACGACAAAAATTCAACGACGGTGTTGTAGGCAAAGCGCTTAAAGGCCCCATTTGCACTTACGAATTTTCCGGCGGAGTATCAACGAACCACTCCGAGGTGATTGGCCTAGTGGCCACCACTATAGCCCACGAGATGGGCCATAACTTCGGCATGGAACACGACACGGACGAGCTGTGCGAGTGTCCTGACGCGAAGTGTATCATGAGCCCGTCTAGTACAGCCGTGACTCCCATACATTGGTCGTCTTGTAGTTTGAACTCGTTGGCGCTAGCTTTTGAAAGAGGAATGGATTATTGTTTGAGGTAAGTTGTTTAAATGTTTTTTTTTTTCCTCTTGTAGTTTTTTTAAAGAAAGGAGGGAAAATGCGTGTATTGGCATTACAGCAAAAGAAATACAGCTTATAACCACAGTGTGGCACCCTCATGAACGAAGGACGCACCTGTTTGGAGCGCACGTAGCTCGCACCATTGTCGGTCGCATGAGACATGTACCTCGCCGCCTGCGCCCGCGCACCGGCCACGCCTGCATGCCCCACGCCATCGGTCTACAGCCGCGATCGCTCGGTCATCCGCGCCAGTCGATATACCACTCCGACGGCGAATGCACGCGCCAATTTTATAGTATCATCCGCTAATAAACGTACGATAAAACTACAGAACGCCTGTAACCTGTTATTTACTGCGCACACTCTTCGAGCACCCACAACAGTATAAATATTAATACAGTAGGACGACGCCTTTGATCTCTGGGAAAATACCGACAACTTCTACACTAAAGTACCTCCCGCACTACGAACATCGGTTTGTTCGCAGTGCGGGAGCGGCTTTCCCGCGTCTCGCCCCTCACACCCCGCACGATTGCCCTGTCTAGACGGCTTCGTCGGACGACTGTATGTTTTTAGACTGTGTTATAACTATACAATACACAGATAACTTCAACTTCAAGTCTTCTTTAATGGCGTTTGTGGAAAGGAGACACCACAATTTTGCCAATAACACGTAGGTACTATGAAAGACCATAAAATGCTGGAGATTAAATTAATAATTACTAGCTGCTGCCCGCGACGTCGTCTGCGTGAAGGTTCTACAGCACCAAATATGGTGAAAAATAATTCCAGTTTCGGAAGTCTGTGGCTTTGGTGGTTTTATTTCGTTCATTATTGGCCACCGACTTCCGAAACTGGAATTATTTTTCACCTGTTAGTGTTTTTTTAAGAAGTCAGTTGTTTTTTTTTTTTGTAAAAAAAGTTTTTTTTTTGTAAAAAAAGTATTTTTTTGCAATTTTTAGTTTCTTTGTATGTAAAGAATATCTTTCAAAACTTAAAAGAATCTTTGAAATCGGTTAACAATTGCAAAAGAAGTTCTTTCTAAACATTAATCTGCACATCTCTGCCGGGCCCCTTTTAAAATAGACAGGCGTAATGTTATGTTATGGAAATACATAAACCATGCACAGACGACATGACAGTTGTGCGTTGAAGAGTTCCGTCGCCTGTCCTCTTCATCAGTTTTTCTTCACCAAATGATACTTGCTAAATGTAACGCTTGATTCGTCACGGGTCACAAGTCACGGGGAACTGTACGCGCTCGAACTGGATCGGGAAGCTATGAAGTATAAGGGGAATGCGTTGTATAAATACTGCCTTGCCGACGCCACAACCCGTAAGAATTTCCAACTCAATGGTGTCTGTGGAGCGAGATGACTTTAACCCATATATGCCCATAGGGTCGATTATGACCCAAAGTACTCCCAATCCTTAAAATGCATCCTGAGTGAGCTGCTGTATTAATTTTGATAATAGCGCCACCTTATACAAGATTAAAGAACTGCTCTAAATCACATCTAAGTTGTACTGTTCATTTATATATTTTCAAGTGACAGTTAGTCGTGCAAATTCGTACTTGTTTATTTTTTGAAAAAGTTTGCGACCGGATGATTATAATTGTAAGTATTTTGTGTATATTATGTTATTTTGTCAAACAAATAGTTGAAATTATTAGTTAAATGTGTGTTTTAGATATTTAGATGGTAGTTTTTGTTCTAAAGTATATATTCCTCGTTATAAAAAGAAACAATTTTTTTTGGGTCGATACCGACCCTGTGAGCTGATATCATGTTTTATGTCGTGTTTTTTTGTGTTTTAGGTCTCGCTGCGCCCTCTCTGCAAATGAAATAGCCGATGCCCTGGAGGCGTTTGATGACGATAACAATATTCAGGGCATCGATGTTTACTTAGATCCACCTTGAGAAGGCACCATATCGGATAGCGACTCAGGTGAAGAGCATTGTTTTGACATAAATCGACTGAATCGCCATCAACTACTTGCACCAGCTGAGTTGGTGTTACAACAACGCGAAGAGTATAATGCAACCACTATCGATGAGGTAACAGTCAGTCCTAATAATAGTTCTCAAAACCGTGAACCCATTTCTACGACATCCATTTTCCGGTTGAGAAACCAACGTTCATCGCTAGTAATAATGGACCTTCTTCCTCAAATGTGCAGTCCACCAGGATACGCAGTGGTAGCGACCATCGTACGCGACGTAGTACATAACGCAACGTGCAATGGAATGACAACAGCGTTGTTACAATATTGTCAAATGAATTTGGAGTACACCCCGTTCAAAGGCACGCCGATATTCAGTTGCCGCCAAAAAGAAAATTGATATCGATCAACCAAATGTTGTACATCATACAACCGATTTATGGGTGGACTCGACAGACTTGATGCTAACGTTTACCGGATTGCCATTAGAGGCAAAAAATGGTATATTTATGTGGTCGCTTGACGTCGCTGTAAACAAAGCTACCTTGCTGGCTAAATCTTTCGGGGGAAATGTGGACACGTTGGAATTTCGGCGATCTATTGCACGGTCTTCACTGTAGAAATGTGGTAATACAAAATCTTAGCCTGGGCCAACTCAGCAAGTGAGGACGAATGTACCTGTTTCTGTAAGAAAACATTCAGCTCAACATATTATACTCACCGGTCAGGTCAGAAGACGATGTGCGCTGTATAAAAGCAAAACGGTGAAAATAAGCCGCAAATGTAACGTCAATTTGTACGACAAATGTTTTGCAGCTTTTCATGCATAACTTTAATAAATTGTCTTATTGTTAAATTCTATAACTACCTAATGTGAGTAAGTACTAAAAAAATCCTAATAAAGACTAATTAACCTATGGTGTATTTTTGTTTCGTCAGTTTTTATTCTATACTTGTGTAAGACTATATATGCCCATGGGGTCATTATCGACCCACTGAAAAAAAAGCTTTATTTATGGTCCCTAAACATCAACTTATGTAAAAATCACAAAAATCGGAGTCAAAAAAAGTTCTGGGCATATATGGGTTAAGGCACCACCCGTTACACAACTTCGGAGGAGATTTGTTCCTAAAAAGCATAATCGGGACGCCGACCTTCATTCAGCTTGATGGTATGCGCTGGAAGTCAACTTGCTGACAGGGAGCTCAAAAATTCCACGGGATAATGTGTGGCGTCATCTTGCTCGACGACAGTGCTTATCGACCTATAGACCACTTCATTCCCCTCAATGTCCGAGAGAATGCATTCGTTAATTGCTGCAGCATGATCATTTTTGGGCGCCAAAATGGCCCTCTCACACGAATTCTGCTAGTGCGCTATACGACTGATGTCCACGTACACACAGCGAATGAGTTCTTCCAAGCTGGATACCACTCTACCGAGAGACTCTGAAAGCACTGCCTGTCCACTTCTCTCTTCTGGTAGAGTGCCTTTGCCAAGACTTAGAAGGACATCGGAGAATTCTTGAGCGCGTGCAATGCCGCCGAGCCGAGCTTTCATATTAATGGTCAAGCGCAGCGTACGAACTTGTGACCACCAAGAAGATCGTTTCACCGAAGCATTCACCTCGTCAGCCCTCGATCCCCGAGTCAACTCGGGAAGCGTTTGCCTGAAATCGCCACTGAACAGAACTGTGACACTACCCATCAAATGTTCGTTCCTGCAGATGCCTTGCAGGGTTCTGTCCACGGCCGCAACTGCCTTCCTTTTGGACATCGTACACTCATCCCATATGATACGATCCGAACTCTGCTCAAGATTTTGAGGGTTTTGTTGGAACTTCAATTTGTCAAAACGAACTTAGATGCGATACAACTTTTATGAAAAAAATGCACAATACCATCTATGAGTTTTAAGAATAACTAACTTCTAACCTCACCAACACGATCAAAATTTCAATTAATTTTCAAAAATTGTTCATGTGTTACTTGATTTGATTTTTATACATTTTCATAGATGGCGCTGATTCCAAATTGTCTTTATACTACTAACATTCATTGAACTATGTTTCTCTGCCAAAGTTACTTAAATGGCGTAGTTTTTACAGTGTAAAGCTAGATAATAGCATAGCTTACTCAAAACCAACATTTAAATGCGTCCTTAGATTACACGCTTCCACAGAATGAGTAAGAAGAATAAAGATTCACAGATCCTCCCCCGTAGGTGATAGCGTGATAATATATAGCCTACTTATGTGTTGACTAGACCTCTTAGTAATATTCATGCAAAATTTTGAAGTAAATCCATGCAGTACTTTTTGAGTTTACCCCGGACATACATACAGACAAACAGTAAAAAATTCTAAAAAGTCACTTTTTGTCACCAGTTACGTTTTTCTAACGAAACCCACTTATTTTTTCTTGAAAATTTTCAATGTACAGTTTTTTCTTTCGTTACTGTTTTATCATATGTAAGTATATAGATTGTTAAGTTAGGTGTGAAAACATAATTTTTATTTAACTAAAGGAAATGAAAAAAAAAAATAAAGAAATAAAACCTTATTCCGCATAGACATTTCAGTGTTGTAAGAGAGAAAAAGAAAGAAAAGAAATAGTACTCTTTTTTCACTTTAGCTTTTTTACACAAATAACAAAAATTGTAACGCCAAAAGGGCCTCAGATCAGCATAATGTCAGTTGAGAACCATGAGTACCATGAGAGATAAAAACAGAGAATTTTGATGAAATTGTGACCTCTGAATTAAGAAAATGAAAGATAATTAGTAAAAACTAATCAGCGCATTTCAAAGACGAGAATGTTGAGCTCATTATGCGCTGAACAGATTTGTAAATTAATTCTTAATTGCCATAAACTAAGCGCACAAACACAACTCGAAATGATGTTGGGCACGAAAGAGCTGTATTTAACGCTTGATTTACCTAACATAATCCACTTAAATGAACTTAAAAAAAATAACTAGCTATTACTTATATTATGGTTATTTATGTGCAATAATAATATTTCATGTTATTTCATTAGTTTATCTAAAAAAAAAAATACAAGATGCGCAAATAATTCGCAGCGCGAGAATTTTGCAAGACTGTAGCCTTAACCCATAACGAAATGAATTACGTTCTTTTCGAAAAACTCTCCGTTCCAACGTAACCAAAATAAGGCATTTAACGCGAAACCCATTCCAGAAATGAACCGCCTTGAGTTCTTCGCACTCGAACAAAGTCGCGGGCAGAAGCTAGTCTCCCCTAAACCAGTATATTTCTTTTCCAGAAACAAACCAAAGCGTCTATTCGAATCTCCGACCTGTGGGAATGGTTTTACGGAGCCGGGCGAGCAGTGCGACTGCGGCACTCGCGCCGACCCGCGCGCCTACAGCCCGTGCAGCGCGTGCTGCGACCCCCACACGTGCATGCTGCGCCCCAACGCGACCTGCGGGGCCGGCATGTGCTGCGACCTGCAGGTATACATAACATAACATCACGCCGCAGTGCGACTGCGGCACTCGCGCCGACCCGCGCGCCTACAGCCCGTGCAGCGCGTGCTGCGACCCCCACACGTGCATGCTGCGCCCCAACGCGACCTGCGGGGCCGGCATGTGCTGCGACCTGCAGGTATACATAACATAACATCACGCCGCAGTGCGACTGCGGCACTCGCGCCGACCCGCGCGCCTACAGCCCGTGCAGCGCGTGCTGCGACCCCCACACGTGCATGCTGCGCCCCAACGCGACCTGCGGGGCCGGCATGTGCTGCGACCTGCAGGTATACATAACATAACATCACGCCGCAGTGCGACTGCGGCACTCGCGCCGACCCGCGCGCCTACAGCCCGTGCAGCGCGTGCTGCGACCCCCACACGTGCATGCTGCGCCCCAACGCGACCTGCGGGGCCGGCATGTGCTGCGACCTGCAGGTATACATAACATAACATCACGCCGCAGTGCGACTGCGGCACTCGCGCCGACCCGCGCGCCTACAGCCCGTGCAGCGCGTGCTGCGACCCCCACACGTGCATGCTGCGCCCCAACGCGACCTGCGGGGCCGGCATGTGCTGCGACCTGCAGGTATACATAACATAACATCACGCCGCAGTGCGACTGCGGCACTCGCGCCGACCCGCGCGCCTACAGCCCGTGCAGCGCGTGCTGCGACCCCCACACGTGCATGCTGCGCCCCAACGCGACCTGCGGGGCCGGCATGTGCTGCGACCTGCAGGTATACATAACATAACATCACGCCGCAGTGCGACTGCGGCACTCGCGCCGACCCGCGCGCCTACAGCCCGTGCAGCGCGTGCTGCGACCCCCACACGTGCATGCTGCGCCCCAACGCGACCTGCGGGGCCGGCATGTGCTGCGACCTGCAGGTATACATAACATAACATCACGCCGCAGTGCGACTGCGGCACTCGCGCCGACCCGCGCGCCTACAGCCCGTGCAGCGCGTGCTGCGACCCCCACACGTGCATGCTGCGCCCCAACGCGACCTGCGGGGCCGGCATGTGCTGCGACCTGCAGGTATACATAACATAACATCACGCCGCAGTGCGACTGCGGCACTCGCGCCGACCCGCGCGCCTACAGCCCGTGCAGCGCGTGCTGCGACCCCCACACGTGCATGCTGCGCCCCAACGCGACCTGCGGGGTCTCTGAAATCACGAAAAAAAATCGGCTGTTTCATACAAAAGTTCAATTATTACCTACTCGACCAAAATGTATGAAACAGCTGATTTTTTTTTTCGTGATTTCAGAGTCGGTCCCATAGTGAAAGTTGTTCATATTCATGGGTAGAACACCCTGTGAAAATTTGGCCGGTCATTGAAAAATAACCCTGTATAAGTAACTGGTTTTAGCGCGATAGATAATTCAATTTAAAAGTTAAATAGTTTTTTTGCACTAGGGTCACTCACTAAATAAATATCTAAATAAATAAATAATAGTAGATAACCTCGACTCGAACTACTGTAATTCTATGACAGGCATTATCGATTTGATTAATCGATTAAGTTATCTCTAGCGCTAATAGATGGCGCTACTGGTACAGACGCCAGCACATCTACCTACCCTAACATGTTCAATTTTTTTGATAGGTTATCAACTTTATTCTAAACACAATAAGGGTTCAATTGGGCAAATTTGACAGTTTGGTGTAGCTTGATGTGCTGGCGTTTGTACATAAACAAGTATTTTACTTCACACCTTCGATAAATATAACAGTAATTGTATTTGTTTTCAGACGTGTCGTCCAAAATCAGCGGGCACAGTTTGTCGGTCGGCAGACCGTGAGTGTGACCTGCCGGAGTATTGTACGGGATACTCCGAGTACTGCCCTGATGACTTCTACAAGATGGACACTACAGAGTGTGGCAAATTGGAAGAGGTATGTGATCGGTCGTCATCTACCTATACTCCATTTAAAATAGCATTAGACAGCACACTTTTATTGCACACTTTGTAACTAAAGTACAATTAAGCATGTTAAATTACGAATATTACGATAGACGCCGAATTTATTATAATCTATTTTCACAGCAGCTTGTCACACTTAGTTTTAACCATTGCAACAATTTATTTTAGGATTTGATGTGGATTTTTCCATTTCATTTAGTTATGTTATTTAATTTTAGTTGAAAAATGCAGTGTCAATGATAAAAACCTAAAAGAAGCAGATATGAAAAATACATGAAAACGTTCTTCGTTTCACTTTTATTCTTCCAATTTTGAAATAAAACAATTTGAATAAACATTGTTTTCACTTACCTTCAAAATAAAATGTTCTGCATTCCTGCTTCTACGAGCCTCTTTATTCTAATGCTAATAAATGGAGTATAGGTTTCACCAAACTACTTTGGGTCGGCTTCCAGTCTTACCAGATGCTGCTGAGAATCAGTGTTACATGGAGCAACCTCTCCAAGGCACTGAAGTGTATTGATATGTGGTTAAGGGTCCCCAATTTTTCAATAGAGTATACATGTCATGCTACTTTAGCAAACATACTAGTAGCATAATACTTATTTGGAACCTTATACATGTTTAGCAGAAGGTTATTTATTCTTTGTTGTTTTATAGATAAAGATAGATATAAAGTCCGCCTTTGTACAGTTTTTTTTTAATAAATATATATTTATTACTTAACTACTACATTAAGTTCTTATACTTTTTATTAATAAAACATAACATTTTTAGTTTCAACAGTCTATCTAAGTCGAACATGCAATAGTATTTAAGGCATTAGGTGCATTTACAAGTATTTTTTTATCAAAAAACTCATTAAGATTATAAAGTACATTGTCAATTAACATTTTTTTTCAATTCATTTTTAAATATGTTTCCATTCAACTGCTTAATAGCCGGTGATAACTGATTATACACACGAATATTAGTTTTATTGTACAGAAGATGCTAGCGATTTATGCTACTTTAGCAACATTTTAAAGAACACGATATCTATTTTTTTTTAACCTTATAGTTATCAAGCAGAGGGTTATTTGTTTCTTTCATATTATTTTAATTTTATAGTAGATCCTAGCGATGTAGGCTACCTTTGCAAACACGTTAGTTGCCCGACAACACGGTACTTACTTTGAACTTTATAGCTATCATGCAGAAGATAATTTTCCCTTTGTTTTTGTCTACAGAAAGCATACTGTGTAAAAGGCTCATGTCGTTCTCACACCGATCAGTGTCGTCTACTGTGGGGTACGACCGGGGAAAGCTCACACGACAAATGTTACGTCAGCACCAACGTCAAAGGGAACAAGTTAGTATACAAGATTTCAGGACATAATTTTCAATAGCAGTCAAAACCATTTTACGTTGTCCAAAGTCTAACCCTTTTTTTACATGGAAGAGTGGAGTTTCCTAACACAAGATTATCAGCTGAAAAGGAGGCTCCAATCATTAGTTGTTAAGTTTTACTTGATACAATAATAAACATTTTTTTTTTAAATTTCATTTATATTGTTTTAAAGCACTTTTGAATGTCTAACTTAAGTCAATGCCAGTTATGCCATTGGATTTGAGTGATATTAAAAATTACCTCCATTTTACCTAACCTATAACCGAAACTAGCGAATGTCACGCAGCTTCACCCACGTAGCTCCCGTTTCCGTGAGAACACAAGGATATAACTTTTTTAGATAAAAATACAACCACCGAAAAAACACTAATAAGTGTAATATAATAACTAAGTATAGATAAGAAAGTCTGAGAATTTTGTGATTTGCTTGATATTTTTTTTATGCACTATACACCTAACCTTTCTGATTCTCCTCACCAATAAGGTCTGTGTATGTCCTTTTAGGGCGTCCCCTCCAGGCGTTCCCATTTACGTCTGCCTTAAACCTTTCGTTAGTCGCCTTTTAATCATCCTTTCAACGTGACCAAATAATCTAAGCACACACTTTTCGATTTTTGATGCTATATCTTCTATCTTTACTTGAAAACAATAATTATTCATTCCTTAGAAACCACCAATCATACTCTTTTCGATTTTTATCACTACATCTTCTATCTTTATTTTATTAAAAGTATTATGAACTTCTTAGAAGCGGCAACTGCGGCTACGACCGACTCAATCAACGTTACAAGCCATGTATGTCGCGCGATGCCATGTGTGGGACGCTACAATGTAGACATCTCAACGAACGATTGGAATTCGGCATGGAGTCCGTCGCATTACTGTCTGCTGTCTTCATCAACAATAATGGTATGTTAGTCCACTCTTAGACAATACTGCCTAACTAAGGGCAAAAGCAGTAACTATCTTAAAAAAAACATGATGTTAATTTTCTCGCTTGAAAATTACGCACCTAGTTAGCCGTATCTTGTTTAAAATATATGAAGAGAAACGTCCAGATTTTTTCTTGCTAAAGTATTATCTTAAGGTGAAACACACGACCTACTGTCGCCCATTTTCCCGCTAGATGTCGCTGAAGTCAACATTTCAGTCATGAATTTGGTCATAAAATTGCCTCAAAATCCACCCAATTTGACACATAAAAAAACGAGCACAACAAACGTTTGTCTTACGCAATCAATGTCTCAAAATTTGTAGTGACTCAACTCGTTGAACAAGTGAAGAAATACTGTCAGTCAACGTGTTAAGTATCTTTTCATTTAGTTAGTAAAATGTTTGCTATTTCAATTTCCAGCGTTAAAATTATAATTTAGAAATTACAAGGGTTATTTCTAAATGTAAATCTATACAGGGTGTAACGGAAAGGGTATATACATACAAACAGGGTGAATAGAGTATTTAATAACGAGTCTTTCCTCAAAATTTCAGCTCCCAACTAATAACTTTGAAACTTCACGATATTATTTAATATCGACAGTTTATTAAATGCAAAATCATAACAAACGTGTCACCGCACTATGAGTGTCATAATCCTGTCCGGCAAGGTTCAAGTATATCTATCTCGGGTTCTGCGCGCCTAGTACAGACCTATCGGGCTCTGCCTAACCGACGAAGGCGCGACGGCGTGGATGGGCTCAACTTTACAATTATGTATGTATATGTATAAAAACGTTGCCATGTCGTTTCTTATCACCAAGAGAATCCGTGCCCTTCGTATGTATATACCCTTTCCGTTACACCCTGTATATATAAAAGAAAGTCGTGTTAGTTACTTCGCTTATAACTCAAGAACGGCTGAACCGATTTAGCTGAAAATTGGCAGGGAGGTAGTTTAGAGCCAGGAGAAGGACATAGGATACTTTTTATCCCGTTCGACATCATAAAAATAAATATCAAGAATATCGGTTGTCTCAAACATTTTTCAAACGCAGCGCCTTCTTGGATGACATGACAGGAGTCAAACTTCCCAGTTCATTATCAGGTGACAATTTGAAATTGACAAGTCTTAAGCTAAACCCAAGAAGGTAAGGTTGTCAATTTATAATACGCACCTACGTTCTGAAATTTATTTTGTTACTAAACTTAGAGGTTTTATGTAGCATAAAAAAGTCTTATATTTCAGAAATCAATTTACGTAACTAGCAATGATGACAGAGACGAACTTTAATAATTCTTTGCAAATAGAACTTATTTTACTGTTAGGACTTTAATTAAAGTAGACCGGGAAAACTATAGGCATAAATTATTGTATGTAACATAGAGGCAATAGTTCAGATTAAAATGATGAATTTAGTATTTTTAGTAAGGTAGTTAGGTTAGATAGTTGGGTTAGCTATAGGATAGGTATGGTCAGTTAGGTTAGGGTATATATACATGTTGTAATTTAAAAGTAGTAGTAGTTATTATTGGTTTGGATTTATTTGTTGTCGTCTTATTCAACGTATGTATATCTAATACAAAAAAATGATAAGAGTAATAAATTGACTCTAAGGCGCAACGAAGTTTGCCGGGGCAGCTAGTTCATAATAAAAATATACTTTTTTTTAGTTTATTTGACGAATACGGCGCGGGACCTCCTTGTGGATCTGTACCCTTAAGGTATAGAGAGAACTAGTTAATCCACCTTCGAAGATAGGTCTATTAATTATGAATTTTATCAGAAGCGGTTGTGCTTTATGTTAATAAATAAAATCTACTTCTTTGTTTGCAGGTACAATCATACCGTGTCGGACGGCTATCATAGATCTGGGACTAAGTGATGTGGATCCTGGTTTAGTGCCGGACGGAGCGAGATGTGGCGACGAGATGGTAAGTCGATACTTGGTCTAAACTATTTCATAACCTCTGCTCTCTAAACGGTCAAGGCAAAAGCATAAAGTTGAGCTCATAATGGCTAGCACATACATGTTGCCTACCCAAATTGTTGTTGGCACTTTGCTCAAAAGGCTAAACTGGACACTGTTCTGCGTGGTTAGAATTTTTAATGTCAGGACTTAATAAGAGACGATGGTCCCTGAGTTTGTTTCGGCTTTTCTTCTCAGAGGTAGTCAGTTAGTTAATGCAGACTTCAGCTAATAAGAAAAAAGTGATTTCCTTAACCTACTCGAAATATAGAAATAATTTAATTTAATTTCAAACCGGCTTAAACTTTAGACATATACATATATATACATTTCGGTGGTTATAAGTCAATAACCACCAAAAATAAGGAAAAGTTAAAAACTGGTTGGTTTAGATAGTAATGACATTTACTGTTGGTCTCCTGATTACAATACACCACTATTTTTTAATTAGTACAAAAAGAAATTGGGCTGTATCCGCACCTGTTACTGATCATATTAGCGTAATCAAAAGTAAAAAAAAACGAAATTAAATTTTTAAATAAGCCACAATTTAGTTAAACTTAAATAACGAAAACAGCTGTTGGAGGCGGGGCATGCTTGACCGAGATCACGCGAACGTGAGCGAGAGATGACGATTAATGAATACTACTATGTCATGAATAGCCTGTACAATATTTCCATTAATTCGGTGACTTTTTGGGATATAAACAAACGCTAATAACTTTTTTGCTTTTTACGAATATTATTTATTGATACTTTACAAATATAAAGAGAAGACCGTCTATAATAAGCCCTTTAAGTATTTGTACTGATTAAAAATTAGTGGTGTATATAATGTAAAAGTGATAATTTTACAATACGCACATGAATTCGAAAAGTTAGAAGTGCGTGCCTTGGATTCGAACTCGAGCCCTGAAACTTCGTAGTCCGATGCCGGTCACATCACACGACTGTCACTGGTGGTGGTTTTGAACTAAAAAATGAATAAAACACTTCTTTCATAAAAATAAAACTGGTTTAGATAGAACCCATTAGGTGGTACGTCTATGACCTTTCCACACAATACAACATTAATCATCATCATCATCATTTCAGCCATAGGAAGTTCACTGCAGGACATAGGCCTCCCCTATAGATTTCCAATGAGACCGGTTGGAAGCGGCTCGCATCCAGCGCGTTCCCGGCCTTAATGAGGCCAATACAACATTAAAGTAAAGATTTTCAAAAGGTGGTGCTAATCATGCCGTCATCATCTCTCACTTTGCACATGAGTAATGTGCGAGTAAGATGCCAATATAAATGTTTCTTAAATGCTGAAACAACTTCATGTAGGTACCAGTCTGGTTGAACGCGAAAATGTCAACATTTTTGTATTTTTCTCCTACAGATGTGTTTAAAACAACAATGCGTGTCTGTATCAGCTGTGAGAGACAGTATAGCTGCCATGGCCTCGTCTGTCTGTCCGTCCAACTGCTCTGGACATGGTGTCTGTAATTCTGCAGGTACGATATAACTTAATCACCTTTTAGTAAAAAAAAGTACATGTAAATCTGTTTATATTGACCTTTTTACTGATATAAATATGATTAATTTATCATTTATACCAAAGTGTTATAACTTTTTTCTTTGTAGGTCACTGCCACTGCGAGGCGGGCTTCGCCCCTCCACTGTGCGCCCTCCCCGGGCCGGGAGGCTCCTTCGAATCCGGACCAGCCACTGACCCTAATAGTAAGTTTCAATTTTTTACGTTGATTTTCATGACAAATCGCATGCTAAGTGCACGATGTGTAGCTTTTTTTGAAAGTTTACAATGAAATTGAATAGTAAACCTGAAGGAAGACTTTTAAGGTATTATTTTCGCATTTGTAAATACCAAAACGTATTTTACACACACGTCTTACCAGCGCATTTTTTTGTCTTTCATGGAAAATTATTTTTTATTACGCGAGTTTACATCAAGCTGTTAAGCTTATTAGCTATTATATAACTTGGAGAAGGGCGGAGAATCCTAACACAAACAATAAACATTTTTGTTTTTTTTTTTTTTTATTTGTTTAATTTCATTTATTTTTTACTTGACAGCGCCATTCCCGTTATTATTATTTCAAACTAATGGTAGCGTAGTGTGGTGTTAATTCATTCAGCATATTATTCTCTAAAATAGATTAAAATGAAGTACCTATTATTCAAAATAATGAAAAAGTGGTCGACAGTAAAGCCAACTATTGACAGATATATTTAATAACCAATATGGTGCAAAGTTAAATTTAGCTTGTGTTAGAAAAAACTTTAAAGTGAAAATATTGCAGTTTTGCTATCAAACAACCCTCGCGACGGTTAATAATAACTGTATACTAAATTCAACTCTCTCTTTCAGTTCAACGCTACTTCATGGTGGTGATGTACGTGATATTCCTGGGCATCATACCCTCGATCCTGCTGGTGCTGTTCCTCATCTACTACTCCAGGCACAACGTCCTCCTGTGGTGGAAGAAGCCAAGGAAATCGTACGTAGACAACCTACATAACGAGTGCAAAAAACCTAACAAGGGAAGACTGTTCGCTAACAAATTCGCCAAATTCAAAGACAGTACTTCCTCTTGGAAGAATCTTTTGAGCTTCAAAAGAAATGATAGTACACATTCCACCGCTAATATCTGTACCGATCCCCCGCAACCAGAAGGTCCGATTTATTCAAACATGCAAGACCTTAAAGCCGCTCAAAAACCCAAAAATATTATTTCTGTCTCAGAAAAAAATGTAACGAAAGTACATCTTAAGAAACCCGTGAAAAAAATTAATAAGGATGATATTCAAATCGCGAGCCAAACTGATATTAAAGTCAATAGGCCGCCGGTCAAACCGAAGCCTGTCTTGAATAATTTGCCACAGGGAAGTAAACCTAATGTAGTAATAATAAAGCAGGGTTTGGCGTCTACAACGAATGCGATGGTAGCGAACAGTCAGCATAGAATGCATAATGTTGGCAATGACGGTAATGAGAGTAGTTTGTATGCTAATGTTAATAAAATTGTCAAAAAATCCAATGTCGACCGCAATTTAAGTTATATTAATAAAAATAGAAAATAAAATACGTTTTCGTTAAACCGGCAATTTGCATGCAAAAGAACTCGCACGAAGTGTTTCTAAGTTAGAAATATTTGTATGAAACTGTGGTGTTGCGCATGCGCACGCATCCGCAAATTCTGGTATCGAACTTAAAAAATAAACATAGTGGAGAATTATTGTTTTCAGGATTCCGCACGAAAATTGGCAATGGTGATTCCCAATGCTTGTCTATTTAAAAAGCAATCAGATGAATACTTAAAAATATTGTCCCCAATAACAGGGTCTTACCTCCGAAGCTTGACTACAATTAACAAAAAAAAAATTGAAAAAATTCAATCTCCTTATTAAAGTTATTCGTATTACATGTAGATTTGATATAATAAATATTTTGATGACTTTCTAGAATATAATAGAATTTAAAAATCTATTTAATAGTTTAATAGAGTCTAGCTTTATATTAATTTTAGTTGCATGAATAAGTAGTGAATGGAATGTGTGTGTTTATTTAATGTTATTTTATTAATGACTGTGATATTTTCGGCCAGTGTACGTTAAATACATTTATTTAACTAAAAGTGGGAATCTTAAGAGTACTTTAAAGCGGGAAAAAGGATAGAAACAAAATTTGAAGGGGATTTTCATATTGTTTGTTAAATACTACCATTCACTCAAACGTACAGACGCGAGCACATGAAGCTTCCCCAAACTGTTACATTTTCCCAATTGAACATGCACCTTATTACGTTTGTAATAAAGCTGAAAAACTAGCAAATAAATTCACAACACATTGGGGTAGCCGGTAGCTTGATGTGCTGGCCTCTGGACAAAAAAAAATCAAATCTTAATTCAAATCAGCACTTTTTGCCCGTCAAAAATTATATAACACAGTCTCTGTAATCGCCCTCACTCCTCCAATTCATAGTGTTTACCTGGTACGAAGAAGTGGCGGAACAAATTCCACAGCAATAATAATAAAATCGGTTCATCCGTTTAGGAGGAATATAGTGACTTGTGCACACACTGAAGAACTATTGTATAAAGCATGATCTTGACATTTCGGTGTTTCTTCTCATAGTAGTCATGTTAATATTTTTAATGATCTAGCACCAGGTTTCGTAAAAGCAATCTTTTTTATTTTATGACTCATAACTCATATACTAACGCCTTTTCCCAATGGGTATGTTACGGGCAACGTGATTAACTGGGCATTATTAATAAGGACCGGTCATTATTAATAATGCCCAAGAGCGATGGGCAAAGTGATTAATTAATCACTTTGACCGGCCATTATTAATAATGCCCGACGGCCCGTGGTCCATGTGACATAATAAATGAAAACCCTCGACCAGCCTTCTTCTGAACTGGAATAACATTCTGCTGATAGTCTACCAGAAAATCAGCAACCCACTGTGAGTGTGAACATAATAAATGAAAAACCGCGAGCAGCCGATTAACAGCCTTCTGCCGATATGAGCAATGAAAAGGAAAAATCTGATAGGTAATGAAAAGGCTGCATATTTACTCAACGCAAAATCAAACGAAATTCGGAAGGCTCGTAACGCAGCTAAAGTATCACTTGTAAGCAAGCCAAAAAAACTGTACTCCAGAAATGAGTTTACTGTGTGTAAAGAAAAGATCATTTCGATCGACGATGTTCCAAAAGTTGATATGACTCTACGAGAATGTGCTCGAAGAGACTCTCATTTTGATGGACAAGGCTTCCAGCATTGTAACTGTAGTGGTGACTGCAATTCAAAACGTTGAAAATGCAAGAAATGAAACATTCTTTGCAATTCTAAATGTCACAAAAGCTCATCTTGCAAGAATAAATAATTCTAAACTTAATAACTTTCTTGCACAGTCCTTAATTATCAGATATTTGTGTTGATTTTTCTCAGTTTACTAATTTTTAAACAATTATAATAATAATAATAATAACAAAAGTTTAACAATAGTTCTCAAGTAATATTTTTATCAAAATAAAAGTCGGTAACTATTGATGTTATTACATTTTTAACTGTTTACTTTTTAACAGTTATGTTCAATGGTTTTACATTTTCAACTGTTTATTTTTTAACTACTATGTCCAAACTGTCCAATGGTTTATTTTTTGTTAACTTTTCATGAAAATTTTGCAACTATAATCATTTAATAAACAAAAACACTACAGTTCACCTATTTTATTACTTTGCCCAAGATAGGGTAGGCATTATTCATAATGGCCGGGAAAAGTGATTAATAATGCTATTTTAATCACATTGCCCAATTGAGTCGGGCATTATGAATACAGACCGGCCATTATGAATAGTGCCCGGACTTATCAAATTGCCCGTAACAGGTATAGACATAAACTACAAAGCATCATCAGCTACGATGCCTACATACTTCTTTTTCTTCCTCTAAGTTTATTTATTAGAAGGTATGAATGTTTTTGAATTTGACACTCTATTAGTAGGTAACAAGTAATATTAAATTAACTTTGAAAATCTCATTTAAAGGTATGATTCTGCTTACTTCTGCGTTTCTATTCGTCCCGTATCGGTACTTACTAATGTAGATCTTATTTGTAAAGATGTAAAGATAGATTTAGCTTAACTTTAACTTTCATATTCTTCTTTTCTGTGCTAAATGTCACCCTAAAGTCACAATATCATCCTAATTGTAATAGTCACAAATTTCACATGTATTAAACTTATTGTATACACGGCTAAACATCAACTCTGACCTCGCATTGTGCGGAAAGCCTATACAATGGAAGATAAGCTTATACTGGAAATGTATAGCTTGATATGTAGCCATGTGTACTACTGTTTTACTTTCCTTTCTATGTAGTTCTTACTATTAATTTCTTTTTAATTTGACCCGGATTTTGATAGTCCATTTCATATCATTTTTCTAATTAATTTATTTAGATCAACTCTTTAAAACATTATATTCAATTTGTATTAGGTATTTTATTAACTGATTTCAAAAACAGTAGTTTATGTTTTGCGACCTTTCAAAAACCGGGTGTACCTTTATAAGTCATTTTAATTTAATTATATTAACACTAACTGAAATCGTTAAATAATGTATTAAAACTAAGCTCTCTAAAAAAAAGTGACGTGTAAAGGCTAAAACTCATTAGTTACTAGTACATAGTTAGTTTAACTTGTAACATTGAATTCACTGTTTAATAAAATATTCTTTTTTCATTCTATTAGTTGCTTGTTTGTTTGTTTTTATTTCTTTGCATGAAGTATTGCCAGTTTTAAAAATGGTGTTTATTGTTGACACATTCACCAAACCGCTTTTAATTCAGAAAATTAATAAAAATTAACACTGTTTACCCAGACTAGAAGCTAAATTATATAAAGAATGGGGAGCTTGTCGTTAAATACTAATAGCCCACGGGTCAATCATATGTGACCATTTATTACATATCAGGACTCTGTGTAAAGCCGTTGGCCCCGGCTATCATTTGTAGTCAATCTATGACAGTCGTCATGAATTGTCAGGAGCCCGAAAATCTGACAACCAGTTTAACCAAGTGCTATCGTGCCCAGTAACTGGGTTGTGGAGGTCCGACAGGCAGTTGCTCCATGTAGAACACGGTATTCAGCTGCATCCTGTTAAACTGAAAGCCGACTGAAGATAGTTGGGTAAAGGCTAGGCAGATGATGACTCAGATTAGAAGGTAGTAATATATATATTTTAAAGCTGGCAATACTAACTCACATACAAACTATTTACAAGGTGTTGTCTCTGCATTGTTCTGGTGAGTGATTTGCGTTGGTTTTGCTTCTCATTAACATTGTATGGCATTTAGTATTAAGAGCATGTTTGGTGTGTTAACTGCATGAGAATTTAATTTTAATACACTTTTCGTTTACGAGTATGTTTTTTTAAATACTTTAAGTAGGTAATGATGTCATTTATTTTAACGTCAATGTATCGTGATGAATACAATTATTACTTTATTAGAGCTCATTTGTAACTAAGTAGTCGGAAGCGCTGCTGCCAAGCACGAGGTCCTAGGTTCGAGTCCCGGGCAAAATGTTATTGGATTACTTCATCTGGATTTACTAAGTAGCAACCCGTTAGATGGCAATTGGGTCGCACCCTATTACATGATACTTAAATATAAATTACGAAATGTGGGTGTGTTATAGTTACATCTCTGCCTATCCCTTCAGGGAACTAAGTGAAATTAGGACTAATTTGCTAAAGTTCGAGATAGTTAATGCTCATAAATATGAAATCTGTTACAAGTATTATGAAGCAGTTTAAACTTTTGATCAATGTAAAATAAAGATATTTGTAGGCTTTAATAAAAATAAAACAACATGTTAGCATCTATTATATAGCCGAACTAGGTAAACAACGTGAACCCAACAATAGACAGAAAAATTCTAGCCGAACATTTGCTAAATACAGTTTTTGTTAAATCTTACAGAGAATGGATGATGATAATGTTTGCATTGATTGAGGCATGTGGCATACACAAATAAAGCACTTGCATGAAGGCATCCTTCTATTATATTTATATACTATTTATATTTCCAAATCACAGAGCCTCATATACATCAATTTACTTCTGCTTTCAGGGCGCCATCACCAAAGAAAGCAAGTCTGCAACATCGAATCTCGCGCAGCGCATCAAAATTCGCCGCAAACTTTCAAAACAGCGCTCAAAATAACGCTCAACCCGTCAACGTTCATACACTGTCCAACCCTGACGATATGAGCTCCAGTTTGCTCCGCAGCGACTCAGACCGTAGTCCCCCAGGCAACATTAACCCTTCCGTCAACTTCTTCGGCAATTTCAAAGGCTTCTCCCTTACCCCTATAGAAAAAGCAGCTAATGAGAAGGACGAAACTGAAGTACCAATCACGCACAAACCAGTGAAGAGTATAGCGGAAAGTTTGAATAAAAGCGCGAAAATTACTCCCGTGCACAGGAGTGGGAGTAATAGCCAGAATGTGGCTCCTCAAGGGGCCCTAAAGCCGGTATTGAGAAGTGCCCCGCCGCTGCCAGTTGTACCCAACACGGCTAAGACTAGCCCGAAGTCGAGCCCGTCAGTAAAAAGAACAAACAGCACCGTACAGAACAAAATAAAAGCTTTAATGAGTACTGAGAAAACGGAAGATGTGACTCCATCAGTTATTGCTAATCCACCACCAAGACCGGTGATATCCAGTCCGATTCTAGAAGCTTCTACGTGTACAGCGAAAGAACTGATATCACCGCTACAAGGATCGAAGACTTTAGGGCCTATAAGAGCAGCACCAACTGCCCCTATGTCTCCAGATTTTCCTAAAAGACCTCTAAGCATGCATTCCGCTGGCGTGCCCCAAAAACCTCTTCCTGAAGAACCAAAGAAAGTCAAAGAAGGGATCTCATTGAACCGTATAGCATCTTTCCTGAAACACGATAAACCTAAAGAGAAGGAACGGAACCCAGTAGAAAGAAGTCACTCTTTACCGAAGAACCCTAATCACCAGGTCAAAGTTCCAAAATCTGATAAGGTTGCTCTAAGAAACCTGCAGATATCTAATCCTATACTCCAGAAAGAGATTGAGTTACCAGTCAAATCTGTGTCTGTGGTGTCAGATTCCGAAGATGGGGACGATTCAAAAGCCTTCGTCAATCGTGCTCAAAGCATGAGAGCTCCTGCAAGCCAAAAACCGGCGTTACAAAGCTTCGGTTCTATGAGACAAGCGCCAGCCGCGCCCAGGCCTTTATCCGTGGTTGGGAGACCTACGGCCCCACCACCACCTTTACCGAGCCATTCGGACCCAATCCCACCACCAAACCCGAAACCTCAGCTTGAAACTAAGTCAGTAGACTACGTAGATTGTATAGAAGAAAAACAAGCTCCTTTAGCCCATATTGCTGAAGAATCTACAGACAATATCTATGCGGTTATTGAGGAGAGTCCGGAGAAACACTCGAAGCCTTTACCAGGGGTGCCTCCGCCAATCAAAACGATCCCTCAGCCCCCTCCCGAAGGTTACAACACTCCTAAAGTTGTCCCCTCAAATTCAGGGAGTACAGAAAGCATGGGATTGCTCGGAGAGATCGTCGATGAAATACAGAATCGTAACTTTGAGTCTATTTACTCAGCGTCCACTCTTTCGAGGAAGAAAGAGAAGGAAAGAAAGGCCAAAGCCGCTGCAGCTAAAAGAGAAAATAATAGAGACAGTACGTACATGAATTCAGAACACTATAAAACACCTGAAAGTGTTTATAGCAATTCTGGAGCCAAATCCAACGTATCGACTACTAGTAGTGGGTATCTACATCCTTCGGCTGTTAACGTACCCACCTTTCTAAAAAAAGATGAAACAAAGGAAGAAGATAAGGCCCCACCTCTTCCTGGGCCTAACTCTAAGATCCCCACGTTCGCAAGACAAGTGACCCCTCCAGGTCTCAAAAACACTTCGACATTCAGAAACGTACAACAATCACCAAAGGTAGTCAAAAACGTAAACTTAACGCCGAAAATAATGAACAGTCCAGACGTTGTCTCAAGCTGTACCGTGCCTGACGCGAAGAATGTGAAACCACCCGATGTCATTAACAATAATAAGCTACCAAATGATACCACTAAAGGGACGACGAAACCCACAGTGACTGCGAAACCGAATGATAACCGACCGCCGTTAAGACCCGCGCCCACAGAACCGAAAAAAACGAACAAAGTTACGCCCCCACTTAAACCAGTCAATTCTAACTCTAATTTAAATAAAACCACAGATAAAACTCCGCCCGCAAGCCGTGCCATCTCTAAAGTAGACTCCGTAAAAGCAATAGCTGACAATTTAAATAAGAACAAGCCTAAAGTAGTACCAAAACCTCCTACAGTCGTCCAAAAGACAGATAACAAACCCAATCAAACAAAACTGACAGCCAAACCATCGAATGTTGCCAGTTTACAGCAGAAATTCGAAAATAGAAAGTCGTTAGGCAAAGAGATTGTTGTTACAAAAAAATGAAAGTAATTTTACAAATGGCGCGTAATTTAATTGAGTTATCTAGTCTGTAAATATATTTAAATGGCCATTAGCACAGAAGACTTCTTGTCGTAACAAAGTATGTAAGGATCTGATTTTTACGAAGCATTTTATGTGATTGACGAAATCGTATGTTGATTGATATATTGTATTTTGTTCGGTTGGTCAATGGCTGGTTAGTGTTGTAAGTTGCTTGTCCAAAAGAGTGTTTAATCGAGGTTAAATATGGTTTTAAAATTAGTGGGTTTTATCTGGTATCTAGGCTTTTGAGCCATATTTGACTGCAGCATAAAATTGATTACGTATGTTAATAATAAGTAGGTACTCAACGCGTGAAAAGAATGTTCAAAGTATAAAATAAGGTTAAAAGAACGTGAACGAAAGCAAAGAAATTATTTTTTATTAATTATTCAGCTTCTTACGAATACCTATAGGCATAAAACGAAAGTGTTCATATTTTGTAATGAAAGGCAATTTTGACCGTAAGAAATAACTGTACATAAAATATGTAGAGTATATTTCTAAATATTTGTATGTTTTACTTAAAAAAGAAACGGTAAGATCATACGTATTAATATGGTTGTAAGCACAACATATGCACTTGGTGACGTATTAACCGTGCGCTGACGCGGGTATTGAAATCATTATGTTTTACAGTTTACTAAAACAGAATTCACTAGCAATATTGGTGTTTTAAGAAAACCTATTTGATATGTGAAAATATAGGTTCAAGTTTTTTTTGCACCCAAAATAACGCTCTAAAGTAAAAAGAAGTACGTATGGGGAAAACTTGACTAGGGGCGGGTAGAAAATAAACCTTTAGACATTCGCCGAGGTTGATACGGCACCGAGTTCATTCATGTGCTCATACCTTTAAACGATGGAATATGACTAAGAGATCTCTGTAAATATTATTAGGTTAGTTTTATTTCCTAAAGTTAGTTATGATAAATGAGAAGTGTCTTATGGTAATAATGCTTAATTCGTATTTTTATAAAGACCTATAGTGTTTGAGATTTATAGAGAATTAGTGCCTTTGTATGTTTTAATGTTGCCGTCTAAATAGTATAATATTTACAATTTTATAAATTTCCAAATACTATTTTTTTGTTTTTAATTTTTTTATTGGCGACCTCTGTGCGCGTCGTAGACTTAGCAAGTTAGATTTTTCTCATTCTTCTAATTATGCAAATTATAATAGTAGGAATTAGAAGTTTCATATATGTTGTGTTTCTTTGAAGATTATTATTGGATATGGTTGCCGATTTTTTTATTGGCTTTATAATGGAACATGCCTTTTTTCTCTCACATATTTTCTGTCTACATCTATTTAAATGCCTTAAGTTAAACAACACTTTCTTAGCACTCATGGCAATACACTAATAATATCTACCCACCAATCTTCTATATTCTATTTTAGACGACGACATGCAAAGGCACGCCTAGTTACTTTTGAGTGTTGATGCTTTACGATAAATAATTTATATAAACCCGTTCTTATTCCACTACATAAATGGTGCTACAGCGAATCAACATGCTTACCGAAAATAGTATATAAAAAGTATTTTTGTATTGTTAAAAATCTGATCATTTTTATGTAAGTATTTGCGGTAGGGCCATGTGCAGGATATTAATAAAACAGCTATTATTTTAATAAAGATTTGATTGTTAGTATGGTTAGCGTTGACGACTAAAATGGTTTATCCAAATAATAGGTATGTGATGGTCAGTATTGGGTGTATAAAGTACTTACCGTAAACTGTGACAACTTGACCATACTTGACCACATTTTTACTATTTTATCAAATAACTATGATACAGATAGACTTTTGTTAGTTTCATATGATTCGTTTGTGACCATAATAAAGCAATAATTCATAGTAACTATAGAATTCTTTAAAATACCTTGAAATTAGCGTTCTAGACAAAGAAATATAACAGAGCTCTAATTGACACCACTTTGGCATCTTGACCTAACCATCAGTTTTCATAGATAACTGCATATTATTTCCTGATTTAGGTCAATTTGACAATTTTCACACACCAGCAAAAACACGTCTTGTCACCATTCGACTTCTAAACGCCATATTTTATTAACCAACAGTGCTATTACAGTGGAAAAAGAATATGTGGCCACTGGTAATCATAAAAATCTACTACTGCTAAAATTATATGGAACACTACTTTAAATCCTATACGTAAACAGGTTTGTTCGTAAGGATCATTTATGGGCAAGTTACCCTGTATATGTCAAGTTGCCACAGTTGACCGGTATATGAATTGTTAAAAAACTGTCAAAGCACGCTGTTGGACTTTTAAAGCTATGTTTAACGCCGAGAGTCGAAAATCCAACTTGCATTCAATTAAGCATTACATTAGGTGTCTCCAAGGTGACTGGTGTTACCTAGTGACAAATGGCATTAATAATATTAGGATATCTTTAATTTAAAAGAGTAAGGTAAATGGCATGTTGACAGAATATGAATATGAAAATATAATCAGTCGCTCAGTTAGATTATAAAAAACTAGCAGACGTCACGCAGTTTCACCCGCGTAGTTTCCGTTCCCGTGGGAATACGGGGATAAAAAGTAGCCTATGTCCACCGGGAATAGTGTAGCTTTCCACCAGTACAATAATTTTTTAAATTGGATCATTAGTTCCGAAGATTACCCCCTACATACAAACTTACAAACTTACAAATTTTATCTCTTTATAATATTAGTATAGATAATACACATTTTTTTTTCTTTTTTTCAATATGATGGAAAACTACTTAAGTATATTAAGCGCATTAATGTTGAGGAGAGGGGGCTTGTAACGTCATTATTCAGTATAAACCGTATAAAATAGTGAGTGACGTCGTGCGATATTTTAACTCTATGTATCGCCGTTATTTTTTGATTACGTGTAAAAAGAAAAAAAATATGTGTCGAATATTTTCTTGTAATCTACACGAGGGACTAAAAACTAAATTTTGTCAACTAGCCTATTCTACTCATGGCCCTATCAATAATATGCTTTAAATCGGAATAATGCAATAATTTATTAATAAATATATGCATAATAATTGTCGTCCATAGTTTTAATCACCGCCACAGCTTGGTACAAAATATAATGGTGCTGGATCGTCGCAAAATGAACCTCAATATATCTAACAATGTCTAAGTTTGTTGATAAATGTAAGTAAACAATAGTTTTGTTGGCGTTTTATACAAAATATTTGGTAACTATAGAGCAGTTACATTTTCAATTAGCAAATGTGAAATAATTACACACCTCAATGGTTTTTAAAAGATACATTATACTCCATTGCTTCGTATGTTTGAAAACTTCATCTGCTTGCTTGTTTACGGATGCTAGAACATCAAGCTACCCCGAAATGCCAAATATTCCCAATCAAACTTGAACTTTATTCGGTATGTAATAAAGTTGAAAAACTATCTAAGATCTATCTTGATGAGCTAGCCTCTGTACATGACGCAATGGATAATATTAGTAATCTTCTTAAGCCCTCCAACTAAGCTAAATATGCTTGTGTCTGGAGTTGTTTCACGTCACTACTGCAGTGGGTGGGAATCGAACTCACGACCTCTCCATCGCTAGACCGACGCATTGGCCATTCGGCTATTGCCGCTGATTAATTCATTAAAACCCAACAGGACACCTGTTCGCGCTGTCATTGTCTTTCTATTGTGTCTCTAATTGACAAGATTGAAAGGTTAATTAATTACACATCAATCAAGATTGCACATTACCAATAACTGCGGCCTAGGCGTGTCAGTTAAAAGGTCGCGTCCTAAGCCTAACCTAATTGCGTGGGTTATTCTGTATCTAAGTTCATTTTAAAGTAAAAAAATATATTCTATAGCTGCTCTGTGGTTTCCATAGTTTAAAATTTTCTGTGAATAGATAATGATTATTATTTTTGATAACTGTCCCACGAAAGTATCACAACGAAATTAACAGATGCTAAAGCGGTATTTTTTGTTTAAGAGTGTGAATTTGATATTTTTTATATGTGATCGTAATATTGTATCTGTATGACGGAACTTCCTAAGCAATGTTAGCCAAAATCGTATTTAATTCTTGGGCTCTATTTAATCTGAAGTGGTTTAATCTGGACAGTTAACAACGTCCAAATATGGGCCATTCTTTTACAGTGCAACATTTCTTTATGTTTTCTATGCCTATCATCGCATTTTTTTTCTAAATTATCGTTAAAAAAATAACTTCCTTTTTAAATTAAAACTGATTCATTTTAAAATTTGCGTACTGGAGTTGAAAGTTGATATCAAAACGAAGTTATTGGCAATGCCGTGTCATGATGATAAATATTTAGGTACCTATTTCATATTTATTTTCTCTTTCGCAAATGTATCGCTATATTAATATGTAGTTGTGATAATTTAAATAAGTTTTTTTTTAAATAAAAAGTACATAAATATTTGTAAATATAACCAAAGAAATTTATGTAAGTGTGGTCCCGGTACGCATCTTAGCTTGTTTCTGCATGAATATTTAAAAGTTTACGTAATGTGTTGCTAGAAGAAAAAACGAATGTTAAAATGAAAATGGCACTGTCTATTATTAAATTAGCCTTTATTTTTATTCCAAGACTGTGAATTATAAATATTTTGAATTATTATATCAAAATTAGATACTAAAAGCTAGTTGAATACTTCTTTTTTTTCTTATTATTACAGAAAAAAAGATAAATAAAATAATTCATGAATGGTTCTTGTTTAATTTTGTTCATTGTCACAATTAAATTTGCCAATTCCTGGACGCCATGAATACATTTCCAAAACGTACACTCCTCGAATGTCTTAAGTTACACAGTTCGACATAAGAAAAAACGCTCCAAGTGTCTTAAGTCGGATAGTTACACTTAAGGGCTTGGTCAGGATCTTCCTTTTTCTGAAGGCCTACCTAAAGTTATTATCTTACTCGTAAAAGCGTCGACATTGTTGTAATGTGCGTGTACGGAGGTCGACACCCGAAAGGTTAAATACATAAACTCACGCCTTTTTCCCACGGGGCAGGCAGACACTACAGAGCGCCATATGCTACGATGCTTCTTTTGCTTCGTTTACATTCATACATGTTGTCAAACACACGCCGGTTGCAATTATGTACTACGCATCTGACCTTTCTGAAGAACCTCACCAATAAAGTCTATGTATGTCTTTCTAGGACGTCACCTCCCGGCGGCGGCGACGTTCCCATTTACATCTGCCTTTTAAATACCTTTCGTTAGTCGCCTTTCATTCATCCTTTCAACGTTACCAAACCAACAGAACCCACTCTTTTCGATTTTTGCAAAGACATTCAATAGCTATAGACCGGACATCAAGAACTTTATTTTCATCCGAAACTTTTGTCCTGCTGAACACTAGTTAATGAGTTTTTTTTTAGTACGCTCCTCTGCCGCTTCAATATTCATATATTATTCTAGATGGCGTTACTGAGACATGGATCAAAGTTGTTATATGACATTTCCTCGCATCTCTGCTCTATAGTATTTTAAATCTCTTTGGATTTTTGTAACTGCCAAAAACCTACCTACTGATAAATAAATGAAAATAGTTGTCAAAACGTTGCCCCACACGAGCAATTTCTCCTATCTCAAAACATTAAGTCAGGTACCTACCTACACAAGCAGCTCGGAACGAACGACAAACTCTAGGCAATACAAATATATGCTGCGTGCGTTAACGAACCCGCAACACGGCGACCAATAGCTAATCCACCCACTGCGTCTACCACCAACATTTGATGCACGCACTACTAGTCTGTTTACGAGGGTGTAGATTTCTCGATCCAACTACCAGCCGCAGGACGTAGCACTGGAACTTACGGTTATCTGGCGTAACCAATGAGAAAGAGATCAAGCCCATAATCAAGCCCTATTGACTATTTGTTGTGTACATAGGTATATACATATAATAACCTGCTGGCTTATTCAGAACCATTCGACTAGATTCCGTACCGAATCGAACGTCTAAGATGTCGAAGATGTCATCCAAACGCAATTCACAAATCCGAAACCGAATATTTTTGACAGTTCAAATTCGATAAGACTCCAAAGAGATATAAAATACTATAGAGTGGGCATGTCAAGGAATTGTCATAAAAAAAAACTTTGATCCCATGTCTCAGAAACCTAGAATAATATATGAATATTGGAGCGGTAGCGGAGCGTACTAAAAAAAACTCATAGACTTGTGTCCATTTAGGACACAAGTTTTGGACGAAAATTTTGTTCGTGATGCCCCGTCTATAGAAAGTATTGAATGTCTTTGGAAGACTCAAATCTTTCCGACAGCTTTTTGCTATCGGGAGTCATACCAAACAAAATTTAAACGAGCAAATTTATATTATTTCCGCAGGTTATTTCATAGAAATAAAAACACTAAGTAGGTAAGTAAATTAAGTTTTATTATTGTATTGACCGTATTTCATTGATGCATTCGCATTTACATGAATTCCAAGTGTTTACAGAAATGTGATATTCGTTCTATATTTAAGTACTTAATATTATTTGGTATTTTGGTAGATGGAGTATGTGATTGTGCGAGCAAGAGGAAGAGAGGCAGGCGACGTTGTCTCTTCATAGATTCCTAAAGGATATTGTTGATCCTTTTGCTGATCCTCGGTTACAGTCGGTTTATAGAACGCCCGACATGGCTCTTAGCCTCATTGACGATATAAGACCCTATTACCCTGACACGCACTCATCTACCGCAACCCCCATAGAAATCAAAGTAAGTAAAAGGACTATTTAGCTAACACTGTCATCGCCGCTTTTGTTTGGCAGAGCAATCCATTAAGACACAAGACGATGCAGCTGTAGAACTCATCTTGCTGGCTTCTTGATCAGTTAATTGAAACCATAATTTAGCTGTGATACCTTTTTTTTTCTTTTTCGGATGGGAAATCATCAAATGACCCCTTTCGGGCGGAGCAGAAGGGAGTGTTAGACTTTTACTATCATACCATTCATGTTCCTTCTTCGCCCTTGGTGTTCCAGAGCCGCGGTATCTGTTTCGAACAGTCCCGCAGCCCCGGCAGGCGTCGGCCCTTGCAGACCCCTTCCAATGGACTTTGATCTAAAACCTAAAACAAAATATTTCAAATTTTCAGGTGATTCTGGATATCCATTGTAACCATGGCTCCCCACGCCAGTTTTCAATGCATAGGTGGATAGTCTGGTAGCATGGTACACAGAACTGCACATTCGATCTCGAAACTGCATCGAGAGATGTTTTGGGGTGTTAAAGGCGCGCTTTAGGTGCTTGCACAAAAACCGCGTGCTGGAATATCCCCCAACCAAAGTAGGATGCATTACAAACACATGTGCAGTTCTACACAATATGTGCATACGGGCCCGCATTGCTGAACCAGGACATAGACTTGGAGGACCCACTTCCAATTATTGAGATATTAGTGGCAGATGCCTTTTACAACAGAGGGCAACAAACTAGGGCTAATTTTAATAAATAGATTATTTTAAAAATGTAATAGTATTTCATTCCAAATACCTTATAATATTAATCGGAGGGCAGGAGTACAGGCTGCAATGCAGCAGCAATTTGTTGCAAGGCAGCTGCAATGTTGTGCATCCCAGCTGCCATGTTGTGCATCCCAGCTGCTGAGCTGCCATGTGTCGGCTGCTGCCTGCCGTTCTAGTATGCCAAGTAATGGGTCATTGGCTCTTGTGCTCCTTGTTGGCTGGGGTGAAGGTATCCCAGGCTCTTCTACTAAATTCATCTCCACCACCACTTCTGGCATGTTGGGGATATCTTCAGTCACCTAATACATTTAATGAACAAGAACATTATTGTTTGTTTTTAAATCTTAATAAAAAGGCAGTGCTTTGTTGATGTCCTTTGAGAAATAAATATCTTAAAACCGAAAATGTGTGCTCACCTCCAGAGGATCTGCTACTCCTGGCAGCCACTCCACCATCTCCACTCCTTGAAATTGGAGGAGATATTACTCTAAAGGGGACAACAGGCACTGGCTAGAACTCCCAACAGTTCCAGCCCTATGTTTTTTTAGGTGGAGCGCTTTCGCAATTACGTCGGCCTTCCAGTCTTGCCAACTCTGAAATACAAGTAGGTAAGATTAACCAAGCTTCAAGAGGTATTGCTATGTTAGATGATAGTAATCAATTTTCATTTCCAAAACAAATTAGTACCGATTTCTATTATGATACCTACTTTGTACCATTTCTCTGGAGTATTTGTGGCTCCAGATCCCAACGCATTTAATTCTTCTGCTAGTTTAACTGTTGAACTAGCCTTGCAAAAGACGCTTCGAACGGGCTGCGTGCAGGGCCTGAGATACGGCCCCGAGCAAGGTCTTCACGGCCTTGCATGAAATGAAATAGCTCCTGTCGTTGCTCGAGAAACACTCTTTTCTGAAATTATGTATTTGCACGTGTTCTTATTTAACAATGAGCAAATAGCAAGAATTGTGTAATTGATATCAAATACTTACAGTCATTTTTCCTTTTTCTTGTAGGTATGCAAAATTATAAGAGAAAAAGAAAAAGACAACCACAGTTTTATTTAAACTAAACACTTTTTCCGCCGGCCTTGCCAATTTGCCAGTTTGGTAGACGGCTGTTTACAAAGCAGGTTTATTCAAAATAAAGTTTGTTTGGTTAATAATAAAATAATTATGTACAGTTTGCTGTCTATTAAGTTACCTACTAGCTGTACATATTCCATAATTAAACAGAACGAAATATTTAAATAAACCAATTTTAATTACTACTTTAAATTTTCTACCACGCTCATCTATTTACTACCATTTGGTAGCGTTCTCCATAAACACAACGATCAATCGGATAGAAAAAAACGTATCCGTTCGGATTCTGACTTTCGGAGTTTCGGATTCGGACCTCGACCATAGAGGAAAATGTTTTGACAGTTCGTCGGCTCGGAAATGAGATAATAATGAGATTGTCGAATACGGTTCCTTACCGACACGGTCACACGGAAACGAATCGAACAGTTTAGATTCTAAACTGTTCGATTCGTTTTCGTGATTCTAAACTTTAGAATAAGGCAGCAGGCAGACCTACATTTGATTCCGCAAGTTAGCTCTGGCAGCACCCGCTTTTTAAAATTCCTAAAACTTCAAAAGACTACTACCCAAGTTAATAAAACAACAAAAGTCAAAACAGAAACAAAAAAACAACGTTGGCTTTGTTTGTGGTTGTGCTTGTGTTCTAAACTGAATATTAAAGATTTGCAACTTTGTGGATTTCTACATAGTAAACGACAGTAAATCACTGCAAAATGTAAGTAAAAGACATTAAAACACGGAAACTGTTAAGATTTGCAGTTACACAATGTGTGTTTACCCAAAAAATGTTTTCAGGGCAACAACATCTAAACCACGCTCGGAGATGACGCTGGAAGAGTTAGGCAAAATTGAAGAGGAAGAATTCAGTACAGGACCACTTTCAGTACTTACACAGTCAGTAAAGAACAATACTCAAGTCCTGATTAACTGCAGAAATAACAAAAAGCTGCTGGGACGCGTCAAGGCGTTCGACCGGCATTGCAATATGGTGCTTGAAAATGTCAAAGAAATGTGGACCGAAGTGCCAAGATTAGGGAAAGGCAAGAAGGTAAGGTTTTCTTTGTAACTGTATCCAAAATATCACTTAGTACTAGCAACTTTCAGGTACCTTTTTTCTATACAAACAGTAAATTTAGAGGTTATCACCTCAAATTCACTAAATTATTTACTTTTTACAGTGCAAGTGGAGCAACTGCTTATATGACCCCTTCAACCCAGTGATAGGCTAACACAATACCCCTTAATTAAAGAGGATGCTAAATCTCTAAATTGTTTTTATTTACAGGGGAAAGCTGTGAACAAGGATAGATTTATTTCAAAAATGTTTCTCCGAGGAGACTCCGTGATCCTAGTTTTAAGGAACCCACTGGCCACTGCGGCTGGCAAGTAAACAACCAGTGTTCAGAGAATATACAGGACCAAAATGGCGTACTGAGATCTAGAAGAAGTTCACCTTTATAACGTTAACTTAACTGCGCTAAGATATCGTTGTTTAAGTTCTATCACCACTTAAGTCATTTTTAGGAACTTTTTGAGGAGACAAAGAACTGAAACTGACTAGTCTGATTGGTAGATTCCGTGATGTTACTTTTCCAGAATTTTAAAGGTTTTAAATGGTTGAATCTTGATTCTGATTGGTTGAAACGATGATTCTCTAGCTGATGACATCAAAATGTGATAATCGCCAAAACAAATTTGTTACATGGTGATAGAACTTTAACAACGATATGGAGTTGCAGACACAAGCCCATTATACAATAAATAATAACTCATTTAATTTTCATTTCTCTTTCGTAACTGCCTCACCAGTTCACCACTGAGCATAAGGACCTGGCATGATCTGATATCCTAGTTGGGCATATGTTTTCGACTTAGAATTTCTCAGTCAGCCTAGAGTCTTTGTACCAGATTAAGCTTGCTCCCTAGTTCACACCGATTCACCGGTTCAGTATAGGCTAATTTCGCTTTTTATAGGATTTCCTTACAATGAGAGGTCAGTTTATACTGGAAGAATAATAGCTTGATATGTAGTTGTATGTACATTGGATTAACTTACTGGTGAAATATGGTTAAACTGAAGTACACCTCTGCCTAAACCATTTGTGATACAGGCATACCGTTGGTATAAATATCATTCATTAGCATAACTGTGTGACAGACCTATCTAAAATTAGGATGTGTCATATAACTTTCCGAGTTTCCGGGTACTGTATTTCTTTGTTTCAAACACTGCCAAGTGGTCTTCAAAACCTTAGTCTTAAGTATGTGGTAAAGATCCAATACATCTCTTTTGTACATTGGTGTGTTGAATTGTATTAAAATAAAATAACATATAAGTTTTCCGCTTGTATTTTTATTTTAGTTGTAAGTTTCAAGAAATGATACTGTAGGTAATGCTTACTGTGGTTAGTCTGTGGGTAGATGAACATCATTACCCTTATGTGCCTCGAAAAGTACCTGAAGCTGCTATCCTGGCTGTCATCGGCAGCCCTTTGACAGATTTCAAAGGTAATAAGAACCTTGAAGGTCTGATCAAAGAGTATACTTACAGTAATTGTGTTACCCAATAACTGGAAGGTCAGGTAGGCAGGAGGTGTCGTTAGATTCTTCTTGATTGTGTGAGTGACAGCAGATAATATAAAAATAGGTAAAAATAAAACTAGTAATAGGGTCCTAATCTAGCTTTCCGGGACAGCGTCATGCGGTTGGTCGTATCTTCAATTGCCGCAGAATGCTGGCCATACAATGTGGCATTGCACACACATTTGAGGCATTGCACACACATTTGAGGCATTGCACACACATTTGAGGCATTGCACACACATTTGAGGCACCTTTCGTTGACAGTGATGCGGGTGAATTTTTTATTTCCATAAAATTTTTCTGCTTTTTCTTTTTTTTTTCTTTTTAGATATGTAGGTACAGACGCCAGCACATCCTACCCCAATGTGTCAAATTTATTTATTTTATGAATTGATAGGTTTTCAACTTTATTCTAAATATGAAAAGGTTCATGTTCAATTGCGAATATTTGACAGTTTTGGGTTGGTTGATGTGCTGGCGTCTGTACATAATACTTGTAGGTTCGTTAATAATAATAATAACATTTTTTTCGTGTATTACAGCTTTCCTCTCCGTTGCTGGATATTTATTGTGGAAGTGAGTTCGAGAAAGGGGACACGCGCGCTACTTGATTTGACCAAATGATCTTTTGCGGTGGCGATGGCGGAGACGCGGTGCCAACCTTTGATTGTGCCAACCCGATTTGCGTACGTGAAGTTGGTACCACGTCGTACTGCATGTATATTTTATCGCATATTATTAAGTGTACCAATATGCGACCACTGTTACGCTCACTCGTTTTTGTCGTGATATTGTTATGGAAGTAAAATTAATCCATCCATAAGATTAAAAAATCAACACAGATTTAATAATTCTGTAATTCTAAGAACAAGGTCCCATGCAAAGACTTTCAATACCTATAGACCGGACATCACGAACAAAATTTTCGTCCGAAAAAGTGTGTCCTGCTGGATACAAGTCTATGAGTTTTTTGTAGTACGCTCCGCTGCCGCTCCAATATTCATATATTATTCTAGATGGCGTTACTGAGACATGGGATCAAAGTTTTTCTATGACATTTCCTTGACATGCCCGCTCTATAGTATTTTAAAATATCTCTTTGGTCCCATGTGAGTTAGTAAAGTGACACAAACACAAAATATTTTGTTGATATTATTATGGTCTTACTTTCTAACGTTAGGTATTAAATACTCAATAAATCTTTAATAAACTGATTGACTGCTAGTACCTATAGTAAATATTAAAAAAAGTATAATATTGAATTCAATTAATATTTACCCTCAAATTAATAAGCTTTCAACGCGTACAGTGCGCGGTGAAAAAAATGATCGTGCATACATTCTACAGCGGAAAGGTTAACTATCATGCTCAGACCAATAAAAAAGTACCTACTTTTTTGTTGGTCTGAGCTATCATGGTTTTGAAATTTAAACTTAATCGTTTGAAATTCCCCTGAAACTAAAGAGTTACTTAGTGGGTAGGTATAGGTTAAAAGCCGCCACAAAAATGCTAAAATGTGGGTACCTATCTACATGTTTAAAAACTAGGTACGATTTTTCTGAAGTTTATTTGTGAAGTCTAAAAACCACTTAGAATTTTTTGAACATAAATATAACATAATAGAGCTGTTGAATGTTGTATCTACTTACCCACTAGATATCTAAATAATTTGGCATTTTAAAGCTTGGCGAAAATAATGCGTATTTGCATTTGTGGTGTAGTTAGAGTGTTAAGCTGTAAAGTATAGGGTAGGTACCTAGTACCTAGATAAGCCGTAATTTTTATTTGTTTGGTTCTTAGTTCTGAGGCTTGTTAAGGCGAATGCTATTTAAAACTTGCTAATTCCATAAATTAACACAGACAACAAGTGCCAAAAGTTTATTTCTAAATACATTTAGCTGTAGGTACCTATTTATTAATTTCAGCAGGTGAAATTTCAATATTTACCATTTTCAATCTGAACTTCTGAAGGACGCATCTCAAACAAATGGGGTCGCTAATTATCAAAACAAAACGCCTCTACTCATAGATGGCGCTGAAATCAATTTTCAACATTACTGTCTCTCCGTTCAATAGCCTTTGATAATAACCTCGGACGTTCGCGCCAGAACCGCATTCATAACACGATATTGTTTACGCACTGTCGTTTATTCAATCCTTGTGATCACACGCGCCTAACGTTTCGTAAAACGAGTGTATAAACTATCAAAACTTAATAGAAAACAGTGATTTTGTGCATCATGTCGGCTTGAACTTGAAAGTGCGACGGACATATAATTTTTTTCCCGCCTTTTTTCTTTGCTTTTTGTGAGAAAAATGTGTGATAATCTGTGTTAATTCCGCAATTGAAGCCAAGGAATTTTATTAATATCCAGTGAGGTAAGTGTTTACATTTTTAACTTCCGTTAAAATTGTTTTTTTTTTATATATTTGTATAGCTATAAGGACACCGAAACACACTACACGAAATATGTAAGGAACCTAAGTCCTTCTTACCTACTTAGTGAAAAATACCGCCAATTTCTCGTATACTTAATTACTAACCCTCGTTTTGTGCTTCGCCGCAGTCGGGTAAAAAATATTGTTGCATATTTTTTTATCACTAAGGATAGGTACCTACCTACCTTTGTAGGTAAGTATACCATTTTTATGAATTTAAATTAGGCACCATTTTATTGTAATATTATAATATTATTCTCTAAAGTAAGTATAGGTACAATTAAAAAAATCATTAGAAAACGTAGACCTTAGGTAAACCTGTGAAAAAATAAATGACCATAAACAAAAGAACATAGGGTTAAATTGGAATTGAAACTGGCCATGGGTTTCCCTCTATGTTGTGTGCTGTCTCTGTTGTCAAGCTTCGACACTTGTTGAATGCCCCATTGAACAGATAAAGCCCCAACGCCCTTGACTAGAAGTAGTCTACGATTAGATTCCACATAGCATTCTAAAAATATCCTAAATTGTAACACAATCTTGGTTGATTTTACACGAATGCATCTAAATGAGAGAATTCACTATGATTTTGCTATCTGGTGTGGTTTGTGACTAACCTGGTGACAAAGGTTTTAGGCTGCCCATGGGCCCCTGACTTAAGCTTCACATGCCGTCGAAAAATGTCTCTAAGGCTTCCTCACGGTGTTTTCCTTCACCATTTTTGAAGCATCACTTGCTTCAAAAACGGTGAAGGAAAACATACATACCTACCGCACATGAATCCGACAGTCAAACAAAAATAAAACGCACAAACTCTAGCTTTATTTATTAGTAAGAAAGATATTAAGACACTCTTGAATGATATTGTAAAAACAGTACTTACCTACATTATGTACTAAATAGGCAATTGAATCACAATCGGGTGCATACAACATGAAACATGTGCTTGTTGGCGTCAAAAACGAATCTACACAATACAATTCGGCATTTTCCTTTTCACCCAACTTAACTGAATTTAAATATTGCCTACTCATCATTTGTTCGATCAGATCTTTAAAATCGTTCGTTTCCTGTTAATTGGACCTCATTTAAAACTACTAACTTGCTCTTCTAATTCATTGTCGTAATTAGATAGGGTCATTTCGCCTGTTCGCGTCCATTTAGTGCAGTTGGCAAGTTTAACGGCGATAATAAAAATGTTCCAGCACTAATTTCTATGAAAAAAATATGTAATATGTTAATTATTATAGTCTATTTTAAGATTAACTTCTACTTTTGTTCGAAACATCTTGTGTTTTTTTGTTAAATAGAAAAACTTCAAAATTAGGCGTTTTACCCAGTTCGCGTCCAAAAAATCCAAATCGCGTCCACCCGTGGACCATTTTGCGTCCACCAGCTTAGAAGAGGAATATAGGGGTGATATTCTTAAGAATTTGTAAAGAAAGATTGTACTTTAAAAGTGTTTTTTTTTAATGATAATATTGATATTGAATAGCCTGACTATACAATATCAATATTATCATAAAAAATACACTTTAAAAATAAAAAAAAACTATTCTTCTCAACATTGATTGGACTTAAAATTAGGTAAGTAAGTAGGTAGATTTGAAGACATCTACTGCTAGCGCTGGTTCTGGTTCCGGTTTCTTCACTCCATCTGGGGCTCGAGCCTGCTATAGCAATCGTGTCTCAATGACCGGTCATTGATCGAATATTTGACAACTTTGACAGTTTTTGTATGGGAAATGTGTCATAAGTTTGACGTTATTCGTCAAAAATCGATCACCCACCCACTGATCCACCACCACCCCCACCCACTGATTTTTTCCAATATTGTGGTCTTGGAAATAGCATATTCTTTAATAATAGCATATTTTTTGCTTTCTCAAATTTCATTTAACGCTTTCTTGAAATCGTCTTCTGTGTATGATAGGTAGTTTCTTTTCTTTCTTCTCTCTTGTCTCCGAAGAACTCATCTTAAATAGAAAAAAACTATTCATTTAATTTAAAAATAGAATTATAAACAATATATTAAATTATAAATTATATTTGAATTATAATCTTAATAAAAAAATTACAATCATAATAAAAAATATTTTTACAAGTTGCGCCCACTGTTAATTTTCGTTGAATACAATTGACTTATTGTATTTAACGAAAATTAATAGTGGACGCAAATATGTTTATCATTATCCTCTGTAGGTATAGTTTGCGTCCATTGCGGACGCAAAATGGAAGTTTTGTAAATTCGAAGTAGTAATTCGCGTCCACCTTATTTTAACTGTTAAATATAAAAAACATAAGCAAATTCATAATTAATATGTTTCCTTTTTTCATTATAAAAGTCTAGAAACAGTCATGTATCCTAAAATTCACATAAAACAATAAAAAACTTACCATCGAACGCGCCGCTGCACACTATTCCTTTTCTAAAATCCCACGCGTACGCGCTCCTTTGTTGAACAGCCGCGACTAATTAATTTTTCTAAACGGGATTGATTTGGTGTAAGGACTTTTTGTCCATGTATGCGTGCTTCGTATATATTAAGGTATAAGCAGTAGTTTTTTTTCGTTTGATTAGTGTGTTAGTTTACTTATTTTCGAGGATTTTTAAAGAGACATCCGTAAAATGGACGCGAATTGGGCGATGGACGCGAACAGGCGAACTTACCCTATTAGTTTTCTTGCAGTTAAGAAATATAAAGAATGGCCATCCTATCCTAAAATAAAAACTATCGAATTTTCCCAATTTACGTTCAATTAACCTAAAACCTTATAAAAACTTGTAATAAAGTTGAAAAAGTGATTTTAGAGAGATTACTAACAAAAAAGCTCGGATGAGCGTGTTTTTAGGGAAATACCTACGAAATATAGTGAATAAGCAAAATACGAAAAAAAAGAAAACATAAGGGAGATCTCCTACAATACAACGCTTATTTTTTTTTATTATACCCTCCTTTTTATACGTTTTATTAAGGAAAAAGTTAAAGTAAATTTGTACGTATTTGAAAAGTAAAAACATGAAGTTTTCCGGTTGTTTTTCATATTATTCTGTTTTTCGGTTTTATTGAAACAAAAAACATGAAAGATCTACTTACTAAAATAAATTCTCGAAACTTTCGAACGAAACAACGAAATTGAAAAAAAAACGGGAAATTTTCCTGCTTTTTCAACGCTACGCGTGGCATTTGCCACAATACATTTGTTTTTGTATTTTTAAAGGTGACTACCAACGTGGTTTCACATTACAGTAGACTTGTTATCCCCTCCAACTAAGCTAAATATGCTTGTGTCAGGACTTCAGGAGCACGTCAATACTGCAATGGGTGGGGATCGAACTTACGGCCTCTGGATCGCTAGACCGACGCCTTAGCCACTGGGCTATAGAAATTTATAAGAAAACCATTGAAATTTTTTTTATTATCTACCTACTGAATGTATTTGTCATGATGGATCGTCGTCCAACCAGTCATAACTTTCGTAAATAACATGAACGTTTACAAAATGTTGAATAATTATGTCGTAAAATAACATAACGCATGTTATCCCTGAAGGGGTAGGGTGATGTGTACCTATACTGCATCCACATTTATGTGTATGTCTGTGCTGTAGGGGCAAGCGTATTGCCATTAAGAATTCGGGCATATTGAGAAGTTCCAGAATGGAAAAAGTTAATAACGAACTGTTTGACCGGGGACCTTATACGAACACTAGACAAACGAGGCAGTCCTTTGCCCGAGGCACCAAGTCGTCGGTCCACCTTGTAAAAAATATTAATTAGAATAGGATAAAAGCCAATTATAATTTATTGATTCAGAATAAATGTCAAATTAGAATTTATTAAGCAAGATTCACGAGTTTGGCTGTGTTTCTTATAAACTAGTCGGACATGCCCAAACACAAAGACATTCAATCAAACATTATGTTTGTTGAGCTTAACATGGTTGGCAAGTTGAAAAGTTGTTGAAACAATTGCAATTTCCCGACCGATAGTGGTGCAGTTTCCCGACCAGTCAAGAGGAATGTTGGATTATGAAAAGCTCTGATGCGCTGGTGGTTTTTATTTATTTCTTTAGGCACACATTATACCTATACGGAGTTGGATTTAATGTCTCAGGCATTTTCTACCAGCCGACCTTTGAGGTGATGCAGAAACTAACAATGACAGGTGCAATTCCGTAAAAAGTGCTAATTCTGCATGAAGTTTTGGGATCAATTCTCGGGTCTGGCAGGAGCGTTACCGGGCTTTTTCATTAGGAATATCTCAGTGGCAACCTGGAGTACGGATTTGTGCCCGATTGATGACTGTGCGTAATAAGGGTGACGTCACGTCACCATTGGCTGCTCTCTCATTGTTTTTGGAGTACGTAAAGGCCCTGTGATATGTCCCATGCGAAATCTCGGGTACTACGATTAAAACGTCAATGATTATAAAATTGACTAGGTACTTATTAATAGTCGAGTAAGTCATTAGGTATAGCTACCTATTGCAAATTGTGCGCTATGTTAGCTAAGATGTTTGCCTTCAATAAGGTCAAGAGACTTGTTTTTTTCTAGTCTTGCGTTTACGACACTTACTTATATGCGATATATTATTTACTAAGTATAAATTATTATTTTATTGTTTGTAGTAGGTAGATGTTTCTAAGTAGGTAATCAGTGTATTGTTTTATTAATTTACCTACCTAAGTACTAGGTCTATGTATAATTGGTAGGTGCACGTAGTTAGTTAGGAACTTTGAAAAAATCAGGTTTTTATGCGTGTAATAACATGATGAGCTCTAGGTTTTGATACCCAGCACAGGCGTCAGTATCCTACTAATATTATACAGGGTGTAACGGAAAGGGTATATACATCCGAAGGGCACGGGTTCTCCTGGTGATAAGAAACGACATGGCAACGTTTTTATACATATACATACATAATTGTAAAGTTGAGCCAGCCCGCGCCGTCGCGCCTTCGTCGGTTAGGCAGAGCCCGATAGGTCTGTACTAGGCGCGCAGAACCCGAGATAGATATACTTGAGCCTCGCCGGACAGGATTATGACCCTCATAGTGCGGTGACACGTTTGTTATGATTTTGCATTTAATAAACTGTCGATATTAAATAATATCGTGAAGTTTCAAAGTTATTAGTTGGGAGCTGAAATTTTGAGGAAAGACTCGTTATTAAATACTCTATTCACCCTGTTTGTATGTATAACCTTTCCGTTACACCCTGTAGATGTAAAAGTTTTTGAAGAGGTTTGGAACTTTGGATGTTTGTTACTCAATCACGCGTAAACCGTAGAACAGATTTGGTTAAAGATTGGCATATAGATAGTAAATTACCTGGATTAACACATAGGATATTTACTTTTTATCCCGGTAATGTGTTCCCTTGGGGTGATCTCGGGAAGTTAACCGTCCGCGGACGAAGCTGCGGGCAGAAGCTAGTTATTAATATAATATTTACAAGTTTTACAACTACCTACATGACTTTGTTCTAAAGGTGCAGGTTAAGATGTGTCATGGTGGAAGGAAAAATGTTTTTTTTCTGACCACTTAAGTTTCTTGTTTAAATTGACGCAAACATGACACAAAACAACTTTTCGGTTTTTCTGTGACATTTAGTCACGGTTGGTACCTACATACAAAACTATGTTGCAAAATTTTTCCTAGGTACTGTTTAAGTCCTTTCTTTACAACAGTAACCACAAATTTATCAACTCGCCTGTTGCCCTGAGGGGTTAGGCAGACATGTACCTTTAGTTCTTACAACCGCATTTCGCCAGTTATGTTAAAGGCCTATGTAATACTTCTCCCGGCCCAGCCCCGGCTCTAATACTAAAGACTTGACAATAAAGAATAAAAAAGTCATCTCGATAAAATAAAGATCATTCGCACCTCCAGTGCGACAAAGGCGTAAGTAAGAATACGTCACTTTTTTTTTATTGCAGTTTCGTATAGCGCAGATAAAGATACACCATTCTTAATTTTTCCGTTAAGATCTGATGAAAAATTAAGCCATTATACCAAAAAAAACATTAGTCGCGTCACATAAGTTTTACATTTTTTCAGATAAAAAGTCCACAATCCTACTTAACTACATTAAATTTGACAAAAAATATATTTATTCTTACTTACGTATTTGTTTCCCTATAACAGGCTGAAATTAGTAAGCGTACTTTCTAATACGACTTGGTTTTAATGACATATATAAAACAAAATAAAGCAAAAAAGGCGTAAGTAGTGTTTACCCTCTGCATTTTATGATGGTCTAAACTAGGGAATGCAATCTCGTCTCGCCGAGATCCCGATCTCGCGAGATCCCGGCCATATTTTACGAGATTGGATCTCGTCAAATTTCGTACGAGATCTCGCGAGATTACGAGATCGACAAATGCAGCGTGACGATGTGTATTTCATAGCGAGGCTGCGCGCGAACTGAATCCTGGCCGGCCGTGCGGCCGCGCCTGGCGCATCTGACAGACGACTTCTGATTTTGCATGCAAAATCAGAAGTCGTCTGTCAGATGATACTCTCGACATGATGTGATTTTTGAGAAGCCATTTTCAGACAAACTAACTTGCCTTTCCGTACCTTGATAACTTCATCTGACTTCTACTTTAAACTTATTTTATTTGATTAATACAATCTCACAACATTTATTTAAGAACTTGTGAAGTTAAGTTTTTGTTTTGTTGTATTTATTTACCATAAGTAATGTTCCTATTACTCTTAATTATTGAAATTAAAGTAATAATTTACAAAAGACTAAATATGTATAGATAATTATTGTTATGTTACCAATATTGTAAGAATTTGAACTGATTAGCTACAGTACCTAGGTATAATAATTATAGACATAAACAAATGTTATTAGAGTTAGAGACAAAATAATAAGTACTCTGTTGATTTTAAAAATAAAACTTACATTATTTTTATAACTAAGCAACGCAGTTTCTATTTAATTACATATCATGTCAATTACTAGTTCTTAAAACAAGCATTTGCATATGTTTTAATTGCGATTCTCCCAATCTCGCGAGATCCCGTAATTTGCGAGATCTCGCGAGACTGGGTTTTGAGTCTCGCGAGATCTCGCTAGGCGGAAATCTCGTACGAGATTGCATTCCCTAGTCTAAACGACATAACCACGATCGGTTACAGTGTCCAAATAAATTTATAAAACGATGATTAGAGTAAACAGTACTACATTTGAGAATTTGATTTAATTAAGTAAGGAAAACGTGTGTAAAACTTAAAATATTAATTATCTTTAATACACGACAATTTCATTTATCTGAAATATCGTTGAAAAAAAGCTGGAATTTTTTTGCTATTTAATGGTATATAACAAAAGATCATAAGATCAAATACTAAATAGATATACCAGACCAAACAGTTTTTTTGCTCTCCTGTAAAGTTAGCATTTTCTTCTTACGCCTTTGTCGCACTGGGGGTGCGAATTAGTTACCATCATTAATTGCTAAAATCAAATCGCGCGCTTCTCCGGTTTCCCCCTCAAAAAAAATTTCTTTATTTAGGGATAACAGACAACGTTGCTTTTCGATACTTATCACATTAACACAAGCACAAGATGCCACTAGAAAAAAAAAACAATAACATGCTTATAGTTCTAATCAAAGAGATTTAAAATAAGAGCAGGCATGTCAAGGAAATGTCATAGAAAAACTTTGATCCCATGTCAGAGTAACGCCATCTAGAATAATATATGAATATTGGAGTGGCAGCGGAGCGTACTAAAAAACATTCATAGACTTTGTGTCCAAGCAGGACACAAGTTTCGGACGAATTTGATCGTGATGTCCAGTCTATAGGTATTGAATGTCTTTGGTTCTAATAGACGTACGCCGCCCTATGGAGTAACTACCTACGTCGGTCGGAGATGCATGAATATGGCTGTCTTTGGGGCTAGGTCCCGTGGTCGCCCTCGCAAACGCTGGCTGTACGTCGTCGTCAAGTCCGACATGAAAGCCAATGGCCTGACTGAAAAAGATGTTGAAGATCTGGCAAAGTGGAGGAAGCTCAGTAGGAAGGCGGATCCTGGCAATAGCCGGGATTAACGCCAGGTGGAAGAAGGCTTAGTTCCAATACAGCCTTAGTTGCTGAATATTTAAGGAAAGATCTTACTCATCAAAATGGGGTTCCCCTCTAATGTGCACTAGGTATAGGTACACCATTTACAAATAGCATCAGACAGAAGTTAAAAATCAAAGACATTTAATACCTATAGACAGACACATCACGAACAAAGTTGTCGTCCGAAAAAGTGTGTCCTGCCGGACACAAGTCTGAGTTTTTTTTAGTACGCTCCGCTACCGCTCCAATATCCATATATTATTCTAGATGGCGTTACTGAGACATGGGATCAAAGTTTTTCTACGACTTTTCCTGGCATGTCCGCTCTAGAGTCTTTTAAATATCTTTGTTTTTAATGCACACTTTGTAACGAAAGTAGAATTAAGTATGTTACAATTACGATAGACACCGAATTTATTATAATCTATTTTCACAGCAGCTTTCACACTTACGCTGGATATTAATAATCTATCTCGGTTGCTATCTTGATCCCGATCTTTGTCTGTAACCAATCAACGACCGAATTCGCCTCAGAAGCAGCCGTCAAAAACAAAGGATCGGGATTTGGATTGAGATAGAATATTAATATCGGGCGTTAGTTGTAACCATTCCAACATTCTTTTCTTTTCTTTTTCAATTTATTTTAAGAAATGATGTGGATTTCATTTAGTTATATTATTTCATTTTAGTTGAAAATTGCAGTGTCAATGATAAAACCTCAAAGAAGCAGGGATGAACAATACATGGACACGGTTTTCGTTTCAGTTTTATTCTTCTGAATTGTTAATAAAACAATTTAAATAAAAATTGTTTTCACTTCTTTAAAATAAAATGTTCTGCATTCCTGCTTCTACGAGCCTTTTTTTTCTAATACTATTATAAATAGAGTATAGGTATGTACTTACTAGATTTTATCTACAGATCTGTGAGGCATAAGTACAGGTAATGCCACTCTATTTCGATCTCGAAGGCAAAGCAAGCAATCATAATAAGTAGTAAATCATCGAAGAGCGTAGATCCGTCTCGGCTTACATCATGGTCATGGTCGCTTGCGCAGATACAAAACAACCATTTAAGTCGTTAGATGCGCCCTACCGCGTCAAAAGATGGTCGCTTTTTTCGTTTTCTTGTGACACCTTTGACCTACACATTGTCACATACTGGTCCTGAAACACCATAAGTGATTGACAATTGGCTAGCGCATAGTTATAATTCGAATCTCATGAGACTTTCTCCTCAGGGTTGTGACGTAAAATAGTCTTTAGAACCCGGTATAACCTTTCTTAAAAATATGGATGCAAAAAGATTTTTTCATATCTAACTGGTAAATAGTTTAAGAGCTATAAGTTATGAGCGCGTACAAACGAACAAGCTCGTTAGCTTTTATTATATGTACATAATGTATATTATATTATATCGTCACGATGTATGTACGCGATAAACTCCGGAACCACTGAACCAATTTTTATTGTGTGTAATTTGGCCAAGCTTAAGAGATAGGATAGTTTTTTATTTCGACTATTTGACCGCGATATTTTTATTATGAATTTAATATTTTCTTAACTAACTTCTGAACTGTCTAACAGATGGAAGTGTAAGTTAATTTAATATAACTAAAACACCACACCTCTTAACACCAAATTAACACTTTTCTGGCGACCTAAGGACAATCAGGAAAACAGAATATAGGTAGATGCAATTTATTTGTTTCAAATTGATCTATTATACAACGACATTTGTTAGGTACGACTTAACTAAATAGGTTTGAATGTGTTTTGTCATCCTAGTTGATGGGATAGGTAATGATAATGATTATAATCATAGGAAATATCATCTGGCTGGTTATAACCTCTTGGCTTTTAGAAAGAAAATTCTAATCCTAATGTTCACTTATAACTATACGAGTTTCCAGCTAATTATTTCTCATTGCGAGGTTTACTTCTAATTGCTTAAATAACTGGACTATAGTCACGTATCACCAATTTCAGTAAAAACCCTTGTTTCCTACCATAACAACTCAAGTACACGTTTCTTTAATCTACGGTAACGTTCAATTGTTTAATTGTAACCGGAAAGAACTAGATTGAACTGCTATTTACCAGTTCGAACTGGTAACAGATTAATTGTTGCAATTTACATCGATTGTTACTTTAATGAACAATTTCAATCGTGGTATATTGGTCTCTTTCAATTAGTTGGGTTGATTGAGAAGATATGATAGAGAGACCCACAAAATCCTTACTTAGTACACAACTCGAATACTGACAAATGCGTTTAGGCGATTCTCACACTGCCCCGCATGATGCAGCGTGGCGCGTGGATGCGTGTTCTTCCGTTGCTTGTAAGTATCTCCATTTGTATGGAAAACACGCACAGTCCAACACACAGAAAATGCATCCACGCGCGCTCATTTCAGTTCAGAGACACGCAACACGCAGCGTGATGCGTGGCAGACTGGCAGTGTGTTAACCGCCTTAGTGAATAGATAATAGTACTTACCTAAATCAGTTAGCTTCTGACGTTTTACAAGAGTGTTCGTCAGCACGTGGAGCTCCTCAAGTTCCGAGTTGAGCTCACGATTACTGACAAATGCTTGCACTGACTGATCTGGTCCCCTCATTCTGTGTGGTTCTTTCCTCAAAAGACCATCTCAGACACTAATCTGCGTGGATCTTACATGATTTGACCAAGATTTTCTATCAAATGTTTTTATGTTATTATTTACACTGTTGACATATTTGAATGTATATTGACATGTATTTTTACTTTGAAAGTATGTTATATTTTTATATATTTTTTTTATTGTGAATGTAAGGACTATGTGGATTCTGTTTTTATTTTTTTTTTAGATTGTCGTTTCTAAATCTTTTTAAGTTCTTTAATTTATTTATTTTACATTTTGTCTGGCAGTTTGAGTTCTTTATGGGACCAACCCAAATGTTCTTTCTTTGGTATTGTTCGTCGGCACGTGGAGCTCCTCAAGTTCCGAGTTGAGCTCACGATTACTGACAAATGCTTGCACTGACTGATCTGGTCCCCTCATTCTGTGTGGTTCTTTCCTCAAAAGACCATCTCAGACACTAATCTGCATGGATCTTACATGATTTGACCAAGATAATGTCTGGACTTTAAAAGAGACTATGACCTCTGAGTTTCTTTCGGTGTTTCTTCTCAGAGTAGTCAAATAGTGAAATACCGATCCCATTTATTAAAAAAGGCGACGTGTAAAAGTGTTTGTAAAAACCTATTTACAAAATAAATATCATTTATCATTTATCATTATCATTTAGTGTTCATGGCGGATTGTAATGAAATGAAATGAAATGATATTTATTTCTGTAAAGTATATTTTCCCAGATACCTTTACATGTCAGTTTTTTTTTTAAACTAAATGGCATGTAGGCTATTGGTCGCAAACAGCATGAGGTCATAAAGTTTGATTCTCGGGTCAGGTAAATGTTTTCTAGTTTTTGGGATTTCCCAGTAAGTAGCTGCCGGGAGTCTGGATTTGTTACTGCTTGATGGCAATAGGGTCGACCCGTATAACATTGGACTTAAGCATAACTGGTTCATATTATAGGTACCTACACCACCTACACCTTTAACCCTTAAACCCACTGACGTGATTTGAATATTTTTGAATATTTTATAAATATGTAAATATTTTATGTAATGTACCTGTACATTACATAAAATATTTAGGAACTTACATTTTTTTTTAATATGTTTAAATTATTTACATAGGTCTTTATAAATAATTTGAATTCATGAGGAACGAAAGAGCCCTATATCCACATTTCAAGATAAGCTTCCCACAAAACTGTTAGTCAAACAAAGGTTTCCGATATTATATCGTAATCCGTTATCACTTCGCTCGGTTGATTTATTATTACAGTGATCGAATTCGCAATATGGAGTTCCACGTTACCCACGGCTACTTAGTAAGCTAAGAATTTCCAATATAAACTGACCTCTCGTGTCAAGAAAATCAATAAAATGCTAGGTCAGCTTATACTGGAAATACATAGCTAGCCGTGTCTACCTCAGTTAAGTCTGCATGATTTGATTATTCGGTACCAAACCATTGTCTTTAATCGAACCCACGACCTCCGGCATAGCAGTTCAGGCGGCTTATCACGAGATTAACAGTCCAGCTAAAGTAGGTTGTGAGGTATGAATGGATGACAAACCAATCGAGTTAAATTGCCTCCTACTACTACTACTTCAAATACTACTGCCTACTCTAGTATTGTATGTAACATAGAGACACGCAGCGCAGTAGTTCAGTTTAAAATAATGTATTTTGTATCTTTCAAAATCAACGCATTGCAGTAAGGTAGTTAGGTTAGGTAGTTAGGTTAGCTATAGGATAGGTATGGTAAGTTAGGTTAGGTTATAGGTAGGTATACAGGGTGTAACGGAAAGGGTATATACATACAAACAGGGTGAATAGAGTATTTAATAACGAGTCTTTCCTCAAAATTTCAGCTCCCAACTAATAACTTTGAAACTTCACGATATTATTTAATATCGACAGTTTATTAAATGCAAAATCATAACAAACGTGTCACCGCACTATGAGGGTCATAATCCTGTCCGGCAAGGTTCAAGTATATCTATCTCGGGTTCTGCGCCCCTAGTACAGACCTATAGGGCTCTGCCTAACCGACGAAGGCGCGACGGCGCGGGCGGGCTCAACTTTACAATTATGTATGTATATGTATAAAAACGTTGCCATGTCGTTTCTTATCACCAAGAGAATCCGTGCCCTTCGGATGTATATACCCTTTCCGTTACACCCTGTATACATCATACTTATTCTATCTACCTAACTCAAAAGGTTTTAAGAGCACAAGAGATATTAGGTGATAAAATAGCAGCTAGAGGCTATAAGCTGTTATTAAAATTTGGCCTCACTTATCACCTAACCTCTTTAATAACCTCAATAAGCAGGGACCTCCATAGGTACTCATGCCATAAACTCACAGCATCGATGTCATAAATCTCCGCACCCCCATGCATAACACATGTTCCATATCTGGCACATCATCATCATTATGTCCGCCCCTTGCTTGCATCGCGTAACTTTAAGCGACTATCTCGAATTTTAATATCTAATTTGTGAGTGTCATAAGCTATATTTTATTTTCAAAAATAAGAGGGCGAACTTCGCGAGCGAAGTCCTACCATACATATTATAAACGCGAAAGTTTGTGAATATGCTAGATGGATGGATGTTTGTTACTCTTTCTGCTATCACGTAAAAACTACTGAATGGATTTTAATAAAATTTCGTATGGAGTTAGCTGACACCCTGAATTAACACATAGGCTTATTAGTTATAGACATTTTATGCCTGTATTCCCACGGGAACGGGACCTACGCAGGTAAAACGGCGGGACGTCTGTTAGTCTCAAATAAATCAATCTTGAATTATTATGCTTGTTATAAAACGGTATTGTACCTGACAAGCTTGCTAGTAATTGCATCTCTAGGCTAGACTCGTAAAGGCAAAAGCAAGTGTAATAATATCACTTCCGTCAACCATTTATAACTTGATTGATTGCCTTTATTTATATCTAGCTGGAATTCTGAATACTTGAAATACTAGTTGGCCCGGCCACGCCTTCTGTGGCTCAGAAGTTAGCTTACACTGCCATCTGTTAAGACAATTATGGAAGTTGATGTTAGGAACACATTATTTTAATCTACGAGTATTTAGTTAGTTTTTATCGTGTACAATATAGAGTATTCTATTTTAAGTATATTCTAAATAAAAATAAATCGCTGTAATGTATGTAGGTAGACATAACTTTCGGACGACAGCACCCAACTGGATAATTCTACTATTTTTCTGACTGTTTACCTACATTTTTAACTGTTTTCAAAGTCATGATAGCCCAAAGGAGGCAACTACCTCTCAATCACGAGGTTGTGTTTCAAATCCGGGCATGTAGGTACCTACCAATACCAATGTCACTTTTTTTAATTCAAACGTACTTTCTGAGTTTGTCTTAGACATCATGGTCGTCTTAAAGGTAAACATCGTGAGGAAACCTAGATTTATTAATACAGTAGCTCAGCAAGCATTGCTCGACCCGTACAGCTGTTAATATTTAGCTACAAGCGTTGTAGATTGTACCCCCAAAATGATTTATGGTTTTTTTACTTTTTTTATTTGAGCTTACTACATGGGTGGGGATCGAACTCACGAACTCTCGATCGCCCTGCAGGCCTTGCCATATTACAAATTCTATTTCTATTATCGTAATCGTTAAGGCGACAATAGAAAAAAATGGCGTATGGAATCAGCTGTTTGTCAACTGTCAAGTGTATTTAATTTTCAGCCATATTACGAATTCTACTCATTAACGCTTTGACAGTTGACAGACAGCTGATTCCATATACGCCATTTTCTTTCTTTTCGAATACGATGATAGAAATAGAATTTGTAATATGGCTAGGCCTGCAGGAATGGGCTATTGGCGCTTGTTAAATGAAACCTAGCTTACGATTTACGAACCGCCATTTTAAGACCAGCAGTGCGATTCTGGCCAAGTCACCGCGTGAATATGTAGACGTAGTGAGCTGTCATTCCATTCTAATGCTAGACATTGACAGTTCATTTCACTTAAGTTTTCATGGCCGTGACTCGTTTACAGAATCGACCGGGGCTGTTCGTCTCAAGTCTAAAGTACCTACCTATGTCTCCTTAAAACCTTGATCTAGATCCCGTCACTAAGACCTAGTTTAACCGACTTTTCCTCGCGACGTCCTTCTTATGTTTCCGCGTTTAGTATGTTTGCACATACAATCTTGAGACAACTACTTTAGTACAATTATCGTGGTTTTGCGCGACATGACGCCTCGTATGACGGTGTGGGAGCCATTTTTCTCACTAACGGACGTGTTTTGTTGGCGGCAAGCGTAGACCAATTAATTATAATTATTTAAGCAGTTTTGAAGTCTTAATTCTATAAGAGCGTCAGACTCTAATTTTGCTGTTACGATGACGTTTTCGACCTAAGTATGGGAAACTTGCAATTTGTTTACAACAAAAACTCAATTACTTACTACACGTCTACAATTTGCCTTTTACATTTGAGGAGTTCCCTGGTACATATTAGGTCCTGTTACTGTAATGGTTAGCTGTAATGGTAAATGTAAATTGATAAATAAATAAAATAAATAAATATTACCTTTGTATGTACTTCTTACCTTTGTGTGTCCTAAAAACTATCTACGACAATAGTACTAGTAGGGTGAAACTAGAGACCACAGGACCACCCATACAGATAGGAAGAGGCGTACGGCAGGGAGACCCGCTCTCGCCGACTATCTTCATTGCGGTGCTGGAGACCATCATTGGAAAACTAAAATGGGAAGAATTTGGCATATATATAAATGGTCGTCGGTTGAGCCACTTGAGATTTGCCGACGACATAGTCCTGCTTTCAGAAAATACAATTCAACTGCAAGTAATGATAAACACTCTACACGAAGAGAGTCGAAAGGTGGGCTTAGAAATCAACCTAACCAAAACTAACATCATGACGAACCATAATGAAATACCAATATATCTGGAAAATTCACCCTTAACATATGTTAATGCTTATATCTATTTGGGAAAACAAGTTTCGTTCAACCAACAAAATAATGATCTAGAAATAGAGAGAAGGGTCAACATGACATGGAAGAAATTCTGGAGTCTCAAAGAAATATTTAAAGGCGATATGGCCATACGAATGAAAACGAAAGTCATGAACACCTGCTTACTTCCCACGTTAACATACGCCTGTCAAACTTGGAAGTTCACCACAAAAGTAAAAAACAAAATTACATCCTGCCAAAGAAGTATGGAGAGAAGTATTCTGAAAATCAAGAAAATCCAAAAGATACGCCATACCTGTATAAGACAGAAAACCAAAGCCACAGACGCCCTCACCCACTCTCAAAAGCTTAAATGGCGATGGGCTGGACACGTAGCGAGGCTGAACGATAAGCGATGGACTAAAGAAACTACACAATGGACAGGCCCACTAGGACACAGAAGAAGAGGAAGACCAAATGCACGCTGGGTGGACGATATCATAAAAGTAGCAGGCACTCAATGGTCACGAGTGGCAGAGAACAGAGAGCACTGGTCATCTCTGGAGGAGGCCTTTACCTTTCATGGAGAGGGTTCTTGCTAACAAAACCTTTGAATAAAATCTATATATAATTAATAGAATCAACAACTACCTATTAAAATTCAATCAAAACTATGATTATGGATTGTTAAATAATTTTCTTAATTTTATTATTTATTAAATTGTTAATTTTTATTTTTTTGTTCATATTAATATTGATTTATTTTAAAATGAATTAGAATCAATTAGCAATATGTAGAAAACTATGATTTTGCATTAGTATCAATTTTTTCTAAATCAAATTGGATGGGTAATGTAAATGTTTAATATTAAAAATTGTTATTGTACTGCATGTAACTGAGTATGAAAAGCAAGAAATAAAAGGCTTTTTATTTTTATTTTTATTATATTATTTATTATGTACTTCAAGGTCCACTCCCAATGAAAATTAAATTGAACCACCTCGTGAGTATAGGTACCTCCTTCCAACCAAAATTCTTAAAAAATCGGCCATATTTGACGGAGTAGTCAGTGAACGAAAAAAAACGTGCAGTCGAACCTATAACCTCCTCCTTTTTTAAAGTTAGTTAAGGAGGACCACGTATACGGTATGTCTAATATATCCCCTCCTTACTCGTTTCTTGAAATAATAAATTATTTCTGCGAATTCTGCAAACTGTGATTACTTTAGTTTACACAGCACGCAGTTTCATTGTTTGATAATATTTTAAGAATTCCATCTACGGCACTATTTGTAAAGTACCTACCTATTTGTTTCCTTTTGTTTTTCTTTCTTTAGTACCTATGTCTCTCAACGTACTATCAGCAAAAGCTGCGGTTGACCATCTTTAGGCGATTTTCGTTTGCATGTCCGTTCTACTGAGTGAGAAGTGATCCCGCCCTTTCTGTTAAAGTTGACCAGTAACAGTTCATTGCTCAGCGGAAATGAAAAAAAAATGACCATTTGTCTACAAACAAAAAGATTTTACTACTTACACGTGTTGTAGAATAAACAGTAGGTAGTGAAAGTGACGAAATAGGCGTAAGCCTACTTAGCAGAAGCACAAATAATTCTCTTGAATTTAACAATATCTATCAATCTAAAATTAAATTTATCTTACTATAGTTTTTAGTATTAAAATGCTATAGTAAGATAAACTTAATTTTATGATAAAAAATCTTTTTTGTATTTCTTTCTATACAATACACCAATATTAGGCAAACGCGTAACATCGTAGACCTCATCGACACTTTCCATCAGGTGCGATTGTAGTCAACATAATATCTTACTATAGCAACCTAATTAATGTTAAAATGACATTCATCCCATTTAATTCTATCAATTTAGTTATTTAGTAAGAAAACCTAAATTAGGACAGGATAGTAATATAAAAATGTCTCGTCTAACGTTCGAGTTCGAATCCCGTGAAATAATCAAGGGTTCAATGAATGGCGGTAAGTCCCCTCTTTGAGGCGTGGCTGGAAAGACCTCACGGCGCGACCTCCGGCGCCCAAGAGCGGGGGTTGTCATTAGATGATTTTTCCCACCATAAAAAAAGGGTTCAATGAATCTTTCTCTAAAACTAAAAAAAAACCTTGCCTAATTGAAACTAAGATAGTTAAGAGATTTTTTCTACCTATAGCTACAACATCTGGCCAATTTTGAAAGAAAACAAAGTGCGCACTTTATGAAGTTTTTATGTTTCGTTCCCAACTGACACCGTTATGATAACAAAGGTTTCAATTACAAACTACAACGTGATCCGCCTTCGACTTATTATGTTGTGTTTAGTATTTTAGCCGAGTTAGAACTGAACCCGATATAAACTAATAAATCTGTGATAATTATATACAAGTCAAACATTTTGGCGGCTTGTTCTTTGACAATGGTAAGTAAGAGTTTGTTTATTAAGCATATTTTCAATTTAAACGATCGAGTCCCGAAGTGTGTTCCTAGTCACGGTGCGGATAACACGATGTGCACTAGGGGAATTTATGAAGCTGTGGTGGCTGGAGTGCGGTGAGTTAGCTTAAATATTTTGTTTGATTATTTTTTTTATTTTCTTATAATATTACAACTAAAGCATAATATTTATCCGTCGATGAGATAAGTCAAAAGATAGCTTATGTATTGTTTTAAGCCATCTAGATAAATATAAACTACCTCTTTGTTTGTTTGGCTGAATGCGTTCTCAGGAACTACTGAACCGAATTGAAAAAATCTTTTTATGTTGGATAGTTCGTTTATCGTGGAAGGATATAAAACATCACGCTACGGGAACGGGTTTCTCACGAAAATGAAGTCCCGCGTTTCCGCTAGTCTTATATAAAGGCTAAATTTTTATTGATTTATTTAGTTTTTGTTATAATAAAAAATATATTTCCCGGTTTTGTCATGAAAGCCAAAAGGCAAAAAGTAAAATATTTATTTTTTATATCTCAGTATAAGTAGTATGTGTATTTTACAGAGCAATTTTCACTTGCTGCAATCGCAGCCCGGAGGAGGCTGCGAATTCAGACGACTGGTATGTTATAATGTTGATAATTATTTTACAAAATATTTATAATAAAAGAATATAATTATGAACTTTACGTTTTCTCTTATTGCCTAGACGTTATTATAACTCGTCTAGTTCATAATTTTAAAACTGTCATCTTTCAGGCTGCAGTGCCAACAGCACCAGCAGCCGTCGTCGTCGTCACCTTCGCTGTCGTTGCCGAGGTCGAGTTGCAGTAGCGACAGCAAATCAATGTTTGTATAATTAAATTATGATTTATCCCAACCAGCAATTCAGTCCTATTATTTCAGTTCATAACTCTAAAAAGTTCTATAAACGATTTATTAAGGTTTTAGCGGTGCCAGGGTGTTGTATAAAAGCGTTCTACAGTACGTTATTGCTCTAAATGCTTAAAGAGCTAAACATACCTATAAACATAGAATGTAAACGTTTACTACGCCATTTTATACAGCCGTTATAGTCAAGTACTATAGCAAGTTCTAATATTACTGGTACATAATAATATTGCTCTATAAATTTGTTAGCAGGTGCCTTTATTTATCTGATTAGCGTATTAAGGGTTCCAAACGTACTGCAATAGTAGTTTCGTTATAGCAGTGATGAACACTCAACTACAGGGTAATATTGTGATGTTGTGGATATTCAGATCGCTGCTATAGTACTTGTGCGTTAGTAGTCACAAAAGACTTTACAATAGAGTGTTTTTGTGATGTAGTCAAATATCAGAGCACGCTAATAGAACGTTAGTGTATTATAATAGTTTTTAGATGCATATTATAATTTTGTCGATAAGCATATCACACAGACACTATTATAGAGCAGAATTTTTGTATAACAACTTTTCTGGTGCCTAGCAATGCGCTGTTTGGTATTATAAATGGGTATCTATCACTTTAATGACGCAAAAGTGGCACATAAACGTAGATAAATGTTTCTATTAAATGACAGCTAAGTCCCATAAAGGATTATTGGCTCGCTTTTACAACAATATTCAGACATTTTGATACAGAATTAATGCAACATGCATTCTGCCCTAAAAACAAAAAATAATAATGAATTTAAAGAATTGGAAAAGAAATATCTAAACGCAGTGGAACTTATATAAGTGAATAGACGATTTTGAAAAAGCAGCTTTGTTTTTTTTTTCATCATCAAACAAAGTAATAATAATAGCCAAAATCAAGTTAGAATCACAATTACGGGAAACGGTTCCGTACAAAATGTGCCTTACAAAGATATTATTTCTGAAGAGAGTCCTTATTCCAGCGATTTTTCTGAATCTTCAAGCAATAATTCAACATTCGTAAAAGACCAACAATTTTGTGATGGCGTAAACACTGGGCCTTTAATAATAATATTTTGCATGAAGCAACAAAAAGTTTAGTACGATGGTATATATGATGGTACATAAATAAAAATCTTTTTTAATTACGTGGTTCTTTATTTTGAACTAAAAAAGAAAAACCTTTCATTTCTCATTTTCTAACAGTCTTGATATCACGTTAAAATCAACCCACTTAATTAACTCAGCTTGTACGATATCAGGTACTCGAAACAATGTCAAAAACATAAAATGTTAGAATATTTACTTCACCGGAATACCTATTCAATTTGAAGCTGCTGCTGCTGCATGCTACTGTGAGCAGCATGAAATCGTCTCGACTAAAAAAAATATAGATATCCTGGCGTCCATTAGGTACCCTGCAAAAATACAATGTTGACTGCAGTTTAAATTTATAAAGGTATTGCTTCTATAGTTCAGTAAAATTACAAAGAAATATAAACATTAGGTACGTGTAGTCTTGATATAAGTACGTTAGTTCTTCCTAAGGAAATAAAAACTGGTTACATGATCAATTCTCACTATTCGTCAGTTAACAGTTTATAATTCAGTTTTTTTTTCATTAATGGTCTTCAGAAAAATAGTAAAAAAAAAATGTGTATTATAAATATATTCAGTCCTGCTCACACAGAACCCCAATTTTAGGTTGAATCCACGATGACTGACAGTGAAAACATTATCACGGCAAGTACTATAATGGCTCTTAAAATATTGAAATCACTTTATATGATAAATATTTTAGTAAAAGCTCAACAATTCGAGGGGGGCACTTTAAATTCATGGTAAACCTATCCCTAGTTTGTCAGTAAAGCTGCAGTCGCACGTCATTTCCACCGTAATAGACTATTATTATAATAACAGAATATTTTTTTACTTACCTCAGATTACTTGTATCCTTTCGTAAAATTATTTTTATTATTTTTTGCACTCTGCACTATCACGAATGTAAAATAATGAATGGTGAATGAAAAAGGTGAGGTAAAGAAAACTAAACTCTTGTATAGTATGAAAAAGTACAATAAAAGGTCCTACAGTAGTCAGGACATCATTATTTTGAGACCTGCATCACTGTTACAGAGATTTTATTGGACTGTTTCGTCATGAGGAACACTGCAATACAATTATTTTGTCACTGAACAGAGATATAAATGCGCCACTTCCGAATAATAGAAACGTTCTTTGGGGTTTTATAGGACCAAGTACAGTTTTTTACAAAACGTTCTATGGTTCTTTATAGTACTAGTTTTTGCTGCTTGGGATTTAAAAGAGAAGTAAGGAACTTTTATGACAAATGTTATTACAGTGCATAGGAATATTTAAATGACACATTTTAATTCATAATACTTTTTTATTTTATTTTTATTGACTATTTTTAATTTTATTGACATCTCATTTATATAAATTTTGAAATTGATTTTATAATTTTGACATGTATTGGACTTATTATTTTTAAAAATTATAATATTATTTTTTCTTATTACAAATTAAGCACCGCCGCCGTATCAGTTAGTAAAATGTATAGCTATACATTTTACTATCTGATACGGCGGCGGTGCTTAATTTGTAATAAGTTTTACGCAAAATACGCGCATAGACGGTGGAGTTGCGGATGCCAGCCCGGGGTATCTTTATCTTTATACCTGTTTTTACCTGACAATCGTTTATTATTTTGTTAGTATGTGCATCTAGTCTTCACTTAATATCTCCTAAAAATATATATAAAATTCTCGTGTCACTATACTCAAAGTGTCTGTAACAAAACTCTTCCTAAACGGCTAGACCAATTCTTATGAAATTTTGTGTGTGTGTCTGAGAATAGGACGTGATCACGTGAACTGTTTAAATTTTCAGACGTTCACCCCATGTTCTCAATCATTCGAAAATGATACAAGATCACGCCGAGATACGCATTTTATAAAAAAAACCTATGGCATAAGTTAGATTATTTTTCAAAGACCAAGGGAGTAGATGTTGCTTGTGCTTTTAATTCTTTTATACCTAGTTAACTACATTCCAGGAAGTGTAACCAAGGCCTTTGAGTGTAATAAACATAGTAAGTTCTTTAGTTATTCTCTGTAATGGAGTAAATTAAATCTTAGAGCGGAACTATCAGGTTTGGCACTAAGCCATGCACTGCAACGACGCGTTCTGATTGTAGATTGCAATAATCTTGGATTGATTTATAGATTCCGCTTTGGATAGAGTTTGATCTTGCATTCATTGTGACTGCTTCCTTTACCTTCGTCTATCAGATATAGCTTCTTCAGAAGTCTCTGTTTAAGAAGGAGATTAATAGATTTATTGTTAGGTACCTATTCACCTGGCCTTTCTTTTATCATTATGTTAAAATTGGTAATAATGCATGCAGAGTTCACCTATAAGTGGTAGTCACACTTTACTGTTTGGTTGCTTATGTTTAAACTGCTTGTAGGTACCAGTGTATACAATTGTTGGTGATCCTAATCTATATTATATAAAAATGTTATCTTAGTTTGTGTACGCTTCAAAAACTCAAAAAGTTCTGCACCGATCGAGCTGAAATTTTAGCATAATATATACATATATAAAAATGTTAAGTTGGTTTGTGTACGCTTCAAAAACTCAAAAAGTTCTGCACCGATCGAGCTTAAATATTAGCATAATACATAATTATATAATCCGCATCAAAGATTGTTTTTATCTATTTTTTTTTTCTATTCAATGACAATGTGCCACAGCGAAGCGTGACAGGGTACAGCTAAGTAGTAAATAAATAAATGATAATGGTAGGTTGATAGAAGATAGATTGATAAAGTTACTTTATGTAGTGTCCCAAGGGATGTGCCTTAACTGGCGTTTCACAGAGGGAGCACCGGGGTGGTCTATTAAGAGGACACGGTGCTTCTTCTATGCACTGATAGTGATCACCCGGGGTCAGCCGGGGTTGTTTTAGTGTTCCTATAAGTATACCCACAGGAACGGGACCTACGTGGATGAAACCACGTGACGTCTACTTGTTAAATATAAAAATGATTCTAGTTTCCCCTTCCATAAGGTACTTAGGTACCTATACTTAGTTTCGTATGGCACGGAGAAGAATGGGCAAGAAACTCCATAGTTGGAAAAAGGCAGTCGTGTTTGTTGGCGTTTCTACTGTAGAGCTAATATCTTGGCTACACAGTCTAAAATTATCTTTAAAACGCAGCATCCTGTCTTCCTCAGCCATTGTTATGATAGCGCAATTTGGACTGGAAGGTCGTTCAGCACAACACGTGGAACAGCACGTGAGCAGTCGTGTCGCGTGTCTCCGGTAGCGTGGCTGTCAAGTTAAGTGGTGTGCGGTGAGGCCTGTAATTGGATTGGTGATCGAGTGTTTTGGATGGATTATTTTTGCGTTCTATTGGAGATTATTGTGGAATACATACATACATAAAATGCAGAAACTACAGAGCGCCATATGCTACGATTCTTACATACTTCTTTTGCTTCGTTTACATTCATACATGTTGTCATACACACACGCCGGTTGCGAGCACTACGCACCTGATCTTTCTGAAGAACCTCACCAATAAGGTTTATGTATGTCCTTCTAGGGCGTCCCCTCCCGGCGTTCCCACTTACATCTGCCTATAAATACCTTTCGTTAGTCGCCTTTCATCCATCCTTTCAACGTGACCAAACCATCTAAGCATACTCTTTTCAATTTTTGTTACTACATCTTCTTTTAAACCACAACGTTGCTTTATCACATCATTCCTCAATCTGTCATTCATTGTTACACCACACGTATACAGGGTGTCTCATTCAAATCGGTCAGTATGGGAAAGTCTGAAACTATAAGACATACGAAGATCTGTTCTGAGGAACCATGTCATCGATTTTAATAACAAGAAAAACTGCATTCATACATTAAAAAAAAAACATTTAGCTAGCAGCTATCCTACGCCTATGCTCAAGGCTTTGCAGATTGATTTTAACCAAATCTGGGTCACCAATAAGCCTCTTCGCACGCCTCTCCACTGAGTCCAAAGCTGCTAGATGACATCTGGCAGCACCAGCCCATATGTGGCTGCAGTATGTGTCATAAGTTTGACGTTATACGTCAAAAATCGATCATTGATCGGTCATTGAGACACGACACGATTGCAATAGCAGACTCGACCCCCGTGTCCCATGTCACGTAGGCACACGCACAATTAATTGGAAGCTATCAAAAAACAATTAGTAAAAATTAAACAATCAGACCTACTACCTAACTACCTATTGTTAATTAAAATTGACCCACTTATTGACAAACTAAATAGAATAAACAGTGTCTATCATTCTTTGTAAGGATTTGCCGACTTATTTGTAAGGCTCACTATGACTTACTAAAATAGATTTTGGGTGTGGTGATCAACAGGGTGTTACGTAACACGTTCATCTCGCTTTTACCTAGGTCTTAAACTAGTTCTCTAGTCTTTTGCGATTCTGCATGCACGTTCTATTATTGTTGCTAAACTTAATTGCTTTGATATTAAAATAAACCTTTCCAAATTCTAGCTTGTATTTACAACCACAGCCTCTCAAAATTGACGTCTTCTTAGTCGTATCTTGGATACGTTTTCATTAAAAAAAATATATATAAATATTCCACAACTTTTTCACACAACGACATTTGGTCCCAATTTTAGCTTGAGAGCTTGTGTTATGGGTACTAAACAACTGATAAACATACTTATCTATTTCTAAATACATACATATTATTGTTAAATAACACCCAGACACAGAACAAATGATCGTGCTCATCACACAAAGATTTGTCCCGGGTGGGAATCGAAGCTACGACCTCCGGCATAGCAGTCAGGGTCACTTACTACTAGACCAACAGGCCAGTCGAGTCATTGCCAGTGATTAACCACAGTATAAAAACATACAGTCGTCCGACGAAGCTGTCTAGCCAGGGCAATCGAGCGGGGTGTGTGTGCGTGTGAGAGGCGAGACGCGGGAAAGCCGCTCCTGCACTGCGAACTAACCGATGTTAGTAGTGCGGGAGGTAGTATTCAAGTCTAACGCGTGTAGAAGTGGTCGGCATTTTTCGAGAGATCAAAAGCGTCGTCCTACTGTATTAATATTTATACTGTGGATTAACTGGAGTCCAGTGCACACCCGACTTTGATGACAACTGATAGGTACTTAAAAAGAAATTGGTTTTGTACTTTATGTGGAGGAAAACATCGTAAGGAAACGCCTGAGAGATATTTCATGCGTGAAGCGTGCGTTAGAGTGTTAGGGATAAATTACCCAATAGTCAAAGTGTAATGTTAATTGATGTATGTGATTTGTAGTCTATGTCCTCTCCTCCCTTCTCTCTGGATTACTTCTACCAAAATGTGTGATAAGTCGTGTCTCAATCTCAACAATACTAAAGTGTTCTCTTTAATACTCTGCTGCCCTTATATAATAATATAGATATACCTAACAGGTTATGGAACAACATGGACACCAGGTTTTTCACTTGCCATTACACGAAAAGAAGAAAAAGACTTACGACTAAAGATAAACTTTGTGTTTTGATAAGACTGTTAAACATGGCTGCCTATAATTAAGCCTCTACTAAACAAGTCGTATTTTCAACCATAAATTATGCGTTAACATTCGGGTTATTAACTTCTTCGTGTAAACACAACTGCTGATTATTTATTCCTTTGTACACTTTATCAAGCTATTTACATTCATTCAGTTCTTTTACCTGTGTACTGACTATTTTACCCCTAATGACTATTCTAAATACGAGCGTGGAAAAACATTTATCATTATTTATTTTTAGAGGTAAGTAATTGAAAGATGCAGCCCGTTATGCCCTCTTCTCTATAGGTACAATATACAGGGTTGAAGAAACATAGTCGTACAAACTCGGCACGTGTTGAATGTGTGGTATTCACACCACACAATCAACATATACTCACACTCCACACATACAACATACACACACACACACTTAAACCAAACACGTAGCACATACTTCCACTTCACACATTTAATTTATGGCAAACTTAATTAAATAATTATTTCTTCTTCTTTCTTCTTCTTCTATATGCAGTGATAGCCTAGTGGTGTGAGCGGCGGATTGCCAAATCGCAGGTCTCGTGTTCAAACCCAAGGCACGCACCTCTGACTTTTCGGATTTATGTGCGTATTGTTAAATTATCACTTGCTTCAAAAACGGTGAAGGAAAACATCGTGAGGAAACCGGCATGCCTGAGAGACTATTCTCGACGGCATGTGATGCCAAGTCAGAGGCCCATGGGCGGCATTAAAACTCTGACACCAGGTTAGTTACTAACCACACGATAAGAAGAAGAAGAATTATTACTTAGGAACGTTGATGGCAGTCTCTTTGAAATTATGAAATCCTGTCACGGTAACTCGTATGTAACTTAGCTAGGAAGCCAGATTCATTTTTGTACTAAGTACTTTCTAATTTGGCAAACCTATATCTATTGTAAGTATTGTAACTGAAGACTGTACCAAACCTTTAGTAGGTACTTAAATAAATAAATAATTATTATAACATACCTAGTACCTACTCATATCATGAGAACTGTACGTAATTTTGGACCCCCCAGTATTGCAATAGTTCTTCGATTTGAGCTGTCAATTCATACTTACCTACAGCTCACTTCACTCAAGTTTTCAAAGGGTGACTTTTACTAAATCGACCAGCAGTAAAATTCACCCCGTAAAAACATGAGTGAAGTGAACTGTCAATGGCTGGCCTGTTGGTCTAGTAGTTAGTGACCCTGACTGCTATGCCGGAGGTCGTGGGTTCGATTCCCACCCAGGACAAATGTTTGTGTGATGAGCACGATCATTTGTTCTGTGTCTGGGTGTAAATTAACTATAATATGTATGTGTTTAGAAATATAGAGGTAAGTAAGTTTATCAGCTGTTTAACACAAGCTCTCAAGCTTAACTTGGGACTAAATGGCGTTGTGTGAAAAGATGTGGAATATAATAATAATCTATACATATAATAAGACTGTAAAAAAACTGTGTCTGTACTTTGAATATATTTAAAAAATAATAATTGAGGGGGGTTTAGAAACAGTAATAGAACACGAATCCAAAAAAAAAAGTCTGTCTGTTTGTCTGTTTGTCTGTATGTCTGTTTGTCTGTTTGTCTGTTTGTCTGTTTGTCTGTTTGTTTGCACACGCTAATCTTCGGAACTACTGAACGGATTTGAATGATTTTTTTTTTGTTGTATAGATATTAAGTCTGGTCAACACATAGGCTATAATTTATCTTGGAAACTGGAACACCTGATGCAGAACCGCAACAGGCCAGCTAAACTATAGGAGATACAAAAATGGTACCATAGCAAAAATTGTTCCACGTGATGAGCATTTTTTGCTAAGAGAATAAATTTGATGATCCGGAACACCTGATGCAGCACCGCAACAGACCAGCTAAACTATAGGAGATACAAAAATGGTACCATAGCAAAAATTGTTCCACGTGATAAGCATTTTTTGCTGAGAGAATAAATTTGAAGATCCGGAACACCTGATGCAAAACCGCAACAGACCAGCTAAACTATAGGAGATACAAAAATGGTACCATAGCAAAAATTGTTCCACGTGATGAGCATTTTCTGCTGAGACAATAAATTTGAAGATCCGGAACACCTGATGTGGAACTTCAAGAGCCCAGCTACACTATAACATATATAGGAATGACGTCTTAGTAAGAGTTGTTCAGCCTTATGAGCACTCGCTGTTGACGTATAAAAATCGAAGATCTGGAACACCTGTTGTGGAACTTCAAGAGCCCAGCTACACCATAACTCACATAGGAATGACGTCTTAGCAAAAGTTGTTCGGTCTGATAGGCATTTCCTGTTGACATTTTTTTCAATCGAAGATCAGAAACATTTGATATAGAAATGAAAGCTATCACTAATTTTATTGCATAATTATAGCGCGGTGAAGGCGGGAACAGTTCAGGACTGATTTTTGATGACGATGGGATATCATTGAAAATTAGGCTCTACTGGCACAAACTTCCATTTTTTTTAATCGTATAAATATGCCTTCGGGCTTATGTTATTTGAGTGTTTAATTTCCTTTTCCATTTATCTTCGTTACACGGTAGCCTACCCGGTAACGCAGGGGAGCAGCCACTTAGATTTGAATTGATCAGGTATCATCACAATAAAACTATAACCATACCTAGAAAGAGGTCAAATCTTTCCCAATGTTCCAAAGGTGCTAAATGATCATAAGATCCCAAAATCCCAACAATCTACCGAAGAGCGTTAGGAGAGACTTGATGCTGTTCGAGAATATGAGGTTGCAACTCGCTCCGTGGAAACTTCTTGGGATCGCGAAGCACGCCTGCATTCTCAGCGTATTTACGCATCTACCAGGTATCCAGGTCTCTAGACACCAGTGAAGAATATGTGCGCGACTGACCGCTGATCGTGAACATCATGCTCTGTCTCGCGAGTTGGAGACTTTCACGGAAAAAGCATGACGCTTGAGTTTTCAGCGTATATACGCATCTACTCTAGAGATAAGTTGGGGAAGAAGATGCGCGACTGACCGCTGATCGTGAACGTCACGCAACATATTGGCTATAATTTATTTTGGAAAATGGAACACCTAAAGTAAAAGAGATATAAAAATGGTGCTATTGCAAAAACGATTTCACGTGAAGAGTGTTTTCTGCTGTGAAACTAAATTTGAAGCACCTGTAGTGGAACTCCAAAGCCCAGCGACAATTTAACATATACATAATAGAAATGGCGTCTTAGCAAAAGTTGTTAAGTCTGATTTCCTGTTGACCAACAAAAATAAAAAATCTGGAACGTCTTGAATCGTCTCGCGCATTCCATTGTTTTGCCGTCCCCGGGCTTTTAGAATTCGACATCAGACGTTTCTGATCTTTGATTTTGACGATCCCGTTGTCGCTGGCATAAGCAACGGGATCCGCGTACGAAGTCGCGGGCAGAAGCTAGTAATAACATATAACTTGCGAAATGTGGGTGTCATATAGATTTATACCTCTGCCTCACCCTTCCCAGCATACAGGCGCGATGTTATGTAAATAGATTCTAAAGAACATTTTAGAAGTTATATGAAATGTGACAAAAACAATAGACAAGTTATCGGGTCATAAACTAAGAGTGAGATCATAAGAAACTTTAATTGATATTTTATATGACCTATTGTTTGTCGGTCATATTATAGCAAAGAATGACATCATTAATCATAAAACCATGTGATCAACAATTTTCTTGACAAGGTAAACCAAAAGTAAAAAGCACCTACCTGTAATTACCCGACTTCGGCGAAGCAAAAAGGTTATGACTTTGAACACGATGCATGTATGTTCATCTATTCCCTCATAACTTCCAAACTACATTTCATAATTTGACAAATGAGTTATCGTTGTCAGCGTGTTGCTCCTCCGCTGGTTATAGGCGACTATAACGATAGAGACTATTTTCTTACGTTCGATAAATCCGAAATGTATGGAATTGGCCCAAGCTTTCGAAATGCTGAATTCCATACATTTCGGATTTATCGGACTTCGTTATCGTTGCTTTGACAAGGCCCCCAGTACTTATTTTACGTAAAGTAGTGAGTCCAAACATCGACACAACCTTACAAACTTCCACGTTTATAATAATTACCTAATAATAAGTAGGAAGTGAGATTCATAAATAATAAGAGTAATACATAAATCGGGCACATGTATAAATGATTTCTGAGATATCAAGGCACTACCAGACAGACCGGGCCAAACATAAAGAAAACAACAACGGAGATTGGTTTGCGTGTCTTAAAAAAAATGTAAAAGAAAAATACAATAAGATGACTGACATGTTGTCGTGGTTAACACGCCGCCATAAAATGACATAACAAAAAAAAAAACAGAAACAAAATGCCAGAATAAAAAAAAAACTAAAATTACTAATAATTACGACGTGGTACCAACTACCAACCTCAAAGACATACCTATAGACCGGACATCACGAACAAAATTTTCGTCAGAAAAAGTGTGTCCTGCTGGATACAAGTCTATGAGTTTTTTGTAGCACGCTCCGCTGCCGCTCCAATATTCATATATTATTCAAGATGGCGTTACTGACACATGGGATCAAAGTTTTTCTATAACATTTCCTTGACATGCCCGCTCTATAGTATTTTAAATCTCTTTGACCAACCTCTTGCAAAATGGGTTGACATTGGCACCATCTGACAGCCATCTCCGACACCGCGCGCGTTTATTGGTCAAATCAAATAGTGCGCTCTTTCCCGGCAACCGAGACGAAGAAAGGTACACATAAAAAAAATATTTCTACCTTAAGTAGTATGTGTATCTTGCTGCGAACAAAGCTTGATCGCCCGACGTCTCATTATTTACTCGCTGACAAGGTTGAGTACCCGCGATTAACCTTGCGCAAGACAAACAAACAAACCTTATAATAGTCACACATACTGTTTATGTGTTAGTTAGTTAGAGACATAGGTATATTAGAATAGGATATAATACTCTTTATTGTATGTACACCATAAAAAACTTACAAATAATAACTTTAAGGGCAAGGGTAATTCTCTTACATAGACTGTTACAATGGGCGGCCTTATCGCTAAAATTTATTTCACTGCTAAGTGCTAACTTTTGAAGGAGTATTCCCGTTTCACCTATTTATTGAGCACCAATGCATTAACCTATGGGAAATGGGAATACCTTTGGTGTTAAATGCATAGGTGCTCAAAAAATAGGTGCTCAAACGGGAATACTCCCTTTTGAACACACGCACACACGGCGACGATTTTGACCTTTTACTGTTTTATGCGGAACTTTTAATATTTTTATAAAATATTAGTATTTAAGTTGGAACTTGTAACATCATCTAACTGCCAGTGAAGACCCCATCAAAATAGGCCGAGCCGTTTCGTAGGATTCTCTCACACAAACAAAAGTTTTTTTTACACATAAGATATTAAGATATATTTATTTGCTCAATCATGTGTACACATACCAAAATAGAAACATGACATTACAAAAAAAAAAGTTCAGACATGTTTGCCACATAATGCGAGCAAATCTTGTGCGTATTAAATAAAGAATACAAAAAATAATACAAAACTTACAAACTATTAATGTCACAATATAAATCAAATTAAAAGCAAAAATATTAATGAACTGTAAAAATTCTAGTACCTACAATATTATAATGATGTCAAAATCTCAATAAAATGTAAAAACAATATTGTCCATGTCAAATTTACTAATGTTCGTTTTCCATCAAATGTCAAACTACAAAAAAAATACATAACTGTCTATTTTCGTAATAATTATATAAGTTACCCTCTTGGGCTAAAGTGATTAAAGATCAGTGCAATTCCAATCACAAGGACAAAGTCAGCGCTGCTAGTAAAAAATATAATTAGAGGTCTTGATTTTGATCATTAGTAAGAGAAGAATCCACAGGACTGTGCGGCAATGCGCAGTTATCTTACCAGAAGACAAAATGGTGGCTACTGGTGGAGGTAAGCATCAAATTGTCTATCAAACAAGAGGTCATTGAGCCCCACGGACTCGTAACTGTAACTACGTCTTAAACATGTTCATTACTTATTTACAAGATAATTAGGTACTGAAGATTTTCTCTTTCAAGTGTACGAGTAGGTCACTTAGTCATAAATAAATTATGTAGGGGCCTAATTATCCTCCCTTAGGTACCCCACCTACCTAGCTTAGCAAAGGAATTGGGAAATTAACTTTCGGAACAGTATGTTAATTATTAAAAGTTAATTACCTACCGAACATTAAATAAATAACAAATTTTATGACAGATCAAAAGGAATTACAAAGCATTCATATCCAACCATAGATAATAAAGCCTGGGGTAGCAGCGAGTAAATACTGTTTGATAATTTATAAAAGAGGATGACCTTCGTTTATTAGGACTGGCTTTTACATTAACCGAAGAAAGAAATGGTCACTGTCTTAATATTAATTTTTAACTGACAAAAAAGAAGTGGGAGATTTTTGAAATACGCATTCTAACAGTCCAAATGTGACATTTTCAATTCATAAGTAGTTTATTTAGTTAATGGCCTTACAATTTAGTACACTGTTTTACTTCATAACAAGCAGTAACTATACTTAGAATGTGTTTCAATAATTATGATGCACAGCATGCTGCGACAAAGTAAAATATGTATTATTTAATTATGTGTCTGACGGTACTTTGCTTCTAAAAAAGGATTCGTCCGAAACACCACTCAAAAATATTAATAATAATGAAATTCCTGTCTCGACCGGATCGGACGAGACTCAGCGGCCGAGTCGCCTACTAAGCCGTTTTAACATTATTTATTCTAAAAGTTTACACATAAATACTATGTAATATTTCGCATAGATAATATATTTCGTAGAGCACAAAAAAAAACAAATGCATACTTAATCAATATCGTAATTCCCTGAATTTTCATTTTGAAAGAGACTCTAAGAAAAAAACGAACAGGTTCTCGATTCATCACATTTTTAAGTGCGATATTTAAACTTACTTAATCTAGGTACCTATCTAATATTATTTTAGAAAGTAAGCAAGTACATTTAAATTGACAATTTACTTGGTCGGTATTTTACCTTAGCAACCATTTTTTATAGTTTTCCTCATGTGCTTATCCGTCAGAAAAATGATAGGTACTTAAGTACCTTTTAGGAACGAAAAAAATAAAGTATCACGTTCGTTCCTAAGTTATTAAATAACGAAATGGCGTCGCCACCCCTTACCGCGGGTACCTATCCTAAGAAATTCCGAGAATTTTCCTTTTATGTAAAATATACGAATATTATTATGAAGTGGTTAAACAATTTTAAATGATTTAACATTGCCTTGGTATCTTTAAGGCTTTGTTGAGAGTTGGTAATCAATACATTTGAAGCTCTTCTTAAGGAGTCTTTGTGTATTTTCTTCTCAGAAATTGAACACTCACTAATCTTCCAGCAATTTATTAAAGCAAAAGGTTATAGGACTAAAAAAATATACTACCTCTCATATTTATAACTTACAGTAGGTAAGTACCTAGTGCTATTTTGTTAAAAACATTGACAGTTCATTTCACTCAAGTTTTTACGGGGCAAAGACATTCACAACAACAGACAAAACAAAACAAGACTTTTTTTATCTCTTAAAAATAAACTATCTAGGTATTTGGCTCCAGTCTCTCAACTATAACAACACAGAGCTTTTATTGTCGACTTAATCAAACTAGGTAAAATCTACACAGCGCACTATCACACATAAGCATATACAAACCCACACACACACACACACACATACACACACACACCCACACACACACACACACACACACACACACACACACACACACACACACACACACACACACACATGCACACACACACTCACACACTCACACACATACACACACACACCCACTCACATTTATTTATTAGTATTAATCTTTCTGAATGGTTTTCTGGAAATGTTAACTTCAAACGTTAAACTCAGAGATGCTATAAAAAAACAGAAAAAAAAACAATACAATCCAACTTTTAAAATTACACATATTATCGATGCACCTACTAAACATAATTAATTTCCGTATCGTGAAAGATAATACCGTAAACAATACATAATTTACGATCCCGGTCGTTTTCTGCCTCTGGCCTCGTGCGCACACGCAGTTACTATGTAAGTCATTATCAATAGTTGCAGGTGCAGTGTCAAGGTGAGATCGCGAAGGAGTGTTTATTACGGACGGATTTAAATGAACGATCGATCGATATTTTCGATAGTCAGTTAAAATCGTGTATCTAGGCATGACTGCATGAATCATACTAACTAATTGACTTGACTGGTCTGTTGGTCTAGTAGTTAGTAACCCTGACTGCTATGCCGGAGGTCGTGGGTGCGATTCCCACCCAGGACAAATGTTTGTGTGATGAGCACAATCATTTGTTCTGTGTCTGGGTGTAATTTATCTATAATATGTATGTATTTAGAAATATTTAAGTATGTTTATCAGCTGTTTAGTACCCATAACACAAGCTCTCAAGCTTAACTTGGGACTAAATGGCGTTGTGTGGAAAAGTTGTGAAATATTTATTTATTATTAAGTATTAATTATTACACGTGATGTTATAATAATAATAGCCTTTACTTAGCCACAGAATTGGCATTCATTTTTAATTAACTAACAGACGTCCCGCTGTTTCACCCGCGTAGGTCACGTTCCCGTGGGAAAACAGGGATAAAAAGTAGCCTATGTGTTAATCCAGGGTCTCGGCTAACTCCATACCAAATTTTATTAAAATCAATTCAGTAGTTTTTACGTGAAAGAGTAACAAACATCCTCACAAACTTTCGCGTTTATAATTTTCGACTTTGACGAGTCGATGACACACCGACGACTTGGTCTGTTTGTATGTCCAAATTTGTTCAAAGGCCTCCTACATTTCGGAACAAGGTCTTTTAAACTCTAGATTACGGACTAAAAACCACCACAGTGCTTCGTCTCACACCTAAACCGGGGGTCGCGGCAACGATCAATTCTACCGCAAGAAGCACATAGCCGGGACCAATAGCGTGCTTTCTATTAAGGCACGGAAAAGTCTTGATAAGTAAAGAATCCACGGACCAACCTCTTCAAGCGTTGCTTAACCTTTACCTGTGAAGCTGTTATTTTTTAACCGACTTCAAAAAAAGGAGGAGGTTCTCAATTCGACGGTATGTTTTTTTTTTTTTTTTTTGTGTGTTTGTTACGCGATTTCTCCCCCATTTGTGGACCGATTCTCAAAGTTCTTTTTTTATTTGAAAGAGTATACTCCCGAGGTGGTCCCATTTTAATTTGGTGAAGATCTAGTGCTGATCTTCGGAGATATACAATGGAACTCTTCAAAAATAGACGGCAAATCTGTCGTGATTGCTGGAATCGCTTGGATATTTATTGTTTATACAACATCATGACGTATCATCACGCCTGTATGCTCTGAGGGGTATGCAGATGTGTACAATATACCTAGATTTCGACAGTTAGGTATGTTAAGTTTCATTTATTAGGGATAAGTGGATAACCCTATTACCATGACATGTATTGTTAACAAATAACAATATAAACATAAATTCATGGCAAATATTTGTATGGGAACAACTAAAAATGAAAAAATAAAAATCTTTTTTGCAAAAAATAAAACCGACTTAAAAAAAACACTAGCCGGTGTAAAATAACTCTAAATTCGGAAGTCGGTGGCCCATCATGAATAAGACAAAACCACCAAAGCCACAGACTTCCTAATTTAGAGTTATTTTACACCGGCTAGTGTTTTTTTTAAGTCGGTTTTATTTTTTGCAAAAAAGATTTTTTTAGCCACAAGCTCCATGTCCTTCATGATATATTAATCTATGTTACCACTATTGGGATTGGGATGGTATGGTAAAAATGTCGTGATGTCCTGGTGTTCAGGCGCCTACCTCTTCTGCACAAGTTGCGGTTCAAATCTGGGCAAGTAGGTACGAATGTGACTTTTTCAATTCTTAAGTACTTTTTAAGTTTATCTTAGACATCATTGACATCGATTAAAGGAAAATACCGTGAAGAAATCTGGACTAAAAGTTAATATGTTTGAAATCGCCAATTCGCCGTTAGCAAGCGTGTCGATCAATGCTTGTGCCTTCTCCGTATGAGAAGATGCCTTTGCCCTGCAGTGGGACAGTCACAGGCTGGTGTTTTATTACCACTATAAATTACGAATGCAAAATGCTTCCTTTGGAATGTTACCCGTACGTCAACATAAATTCAATTAGCGTTGAAATGCAAGATTTTCTAAAAGGTCGTCGTTTTCCTAAGCGAGATTTCCTGCTAACTTAATTATCGGATAAACAACAAACCTTTTTTGGAAGAATTACTCAAGTACAGTAGTCTTCATTATTTATTTATGATGATGGACTTTGTAAGTAGTGGGTACCTACTCTGTGAAGTCCATTTAGAACCGCCCGCAATTGGGAAAAACCCATACGTAGTCTTAACGTGGTGAATTCACCCCTGTGGGGATTTAACGGTACTTGAAAGTGGTTTGGTGGCAAGGAACCTACTAAGTTTAATCTATATTATATACTAATTTTGTAAAGGGGGAATAATGATAATTAATAAGTTTATTTCAAGAAATGGTTTACAAAGGTTTAGTAATGGGATACAATAAAACTCATCATCAGTTTAACCGGATTCAACTGAATACCAGTGTTTCAAATGGAGCGACTGCCTGTCAGACCTCCACAACACAGTAACTGGGTAACATGACAGCCCTTGGTTAAACTGGTTCTCAGACTTTCGAGCTTCTGACTACAAGTAACGACTGTCAAAGATCTACAAATGAACAGCCGAGCCGGGACCAACAGCATAACGTAATCTCCGATTCGAGACACAGAAGAGTCTTGGTATATATTATATAATAAATGGTCACCCATCCACGGACCGACCTCGTCAAGCGTAGCTTAACCTTCGGTTGACCCATGGGGCTTTTATGATTTAGCCTGAAGTAATTATCTCTGGACTGGTAATTAGTGACCGATACGTAAACACGTGATTGTATTCATGATTTCAATACTTTCCCAAAGAAACATTTTTTATATTCATTACCTTTCAATTAATTCAATTACGACAATTTCAATTAATTCAATTACGACAATACTGCACAAAGGGAGCGGTGGGTTGGCGGGGGGGCGAGTGACGCTACTACTACTAGTAGATTTTGCCATTCCCGAGGTCAGACTATCAGCTGATAAATCGTGCCGATTCGTGCCTACTGTGATCGATCACAGGCGCGCGCGCGCGCGTGAATTCCAAACAGTGTTGTTATTGTTATTTTATTGTGTTATAAGTTATTGTGTACCTATATAAAAAAAAAATTGGGAAAGTTTATTAAAATCATGAATACAATCACGTGTTTAAGTATCGGTCACTAATTACCAGTCACCCTATATATGGGCTACATTCTATTTTTAAAACTATACCTAAGTGGTGGAGAGGATATTGAAGTTCGAAGGATTAAGTATAAAACTTACACGAACGAAGTCGCGAGCTTAGTGCTAATATACTAACTTAAAATATGGAAGACCATAATGAGTATTTCTTGTTCGCATAAACGTATCTAATAAACATACTGACATTACTAGTTTAGCTTGCCGGAAGCGAAGTTACTATAACCGGAAGAGTACCTAGTCCCGCCTGATCGCATACTTACCTACTTCACGAGGAAAAGAAAATTGTTGATTTACACACAGACATCATCGTATCAAGTTAGATAGCATAACATAACATCACGCTTGGAAGCCTCAAAGGGATAGGCAGAGGTTTACCTGCAAAAAAAATACGGCAACAGCAGAGGCAACTGTTGCCGTCGACACGACTCGGTCAATAATCAGGCACAAATCCAGACTCCAGGCTTCTACTCAGAAGTTCCAGATGGAAAACTCAGTAACACTTTGTTCGACCCGGGTATCGTACCCGCAACCGGACTAATTGTACCTCTTAATAGGTTCAAGTGTGGACTCAAGGGTGTCACTTATCCTAAATGTACCAAGTGTCAGCCAAAAATCTAAAGGCAGTGGGTTGTTGTAACAAAATAAATAAACTAAATAACGATGATGGGTGGGCAGATTGGTTATCAAACGTTAAACAATTCTCCACTCATTATGCTGTTACAACAATCCACAACAAACCATTAAGTAAATGATACTAGGCCTTATGCCACTATCTCAATCAAAGACTTGACCACTTGTGGACTGCTGGACTCTGGATCCGCAGTTACTATTATTGGTAATAATTTTCATAAAGGTCTGATTAATGAACTAGGCCTAACCCTAGATTCATGTGATAACTCTCTAAAATTTGTAGCCGCTGGGGGACAAATGTTATCACCAATAGGTACTCTAAACATACCTATTTTTTTTGAAAATAAAAACCATATACTAGAACCTATTTTGTATGTGTAGTGCTAAAGTAAATGTATAACTAAGTCTTATTGTTTCATTTCCCTACCATGAAAAGCACAACGCTACAGTCATACTCATTGTCTCAGTTAAGCTAAAATTTGGTAGAGGTACCCACTACGGTAGGTACTTGGATTCTGTCACATGGCCAATCCGGATTACAGCATTTTTTGTGCTTTAGATAAAAAACATTGACGTAATGGATATAACATTTTATTAAACGTGATATTTTAATTGGTTTCATAAAATTTATGGCTAAGTAAAAACTTCAAAGTTAATGATTACTTAGAGGTTGCCTCGTGGTCGAAATTGAACCGTTTAAGCTTACTGCAAGTCTTCTCTAAATCAACTTTAACTACATAATAATATGCCAAATTTTCAGTTCGTACATTATTTAAGTATTTCGTTAAAAACAACCATTACAAAATACACTGATTATTTAAGCTGTCAAAACGCTTGCTACAGCAATATGGCGTCGAGTCAGTCCAGTGACGTCACATGTTTATGCATCAACAATGGAAAGCAAGTCGAATCGAGCAGTACCAGATGAATGTTTGTTTATTTATACACAAGTGACGTAACAGTTAATCAAGTAAACCAAAACCCGTTTACGACAACATCGTTCTACCGACGTTTTGGAGATTATTTTTTATTTTATTTTAATGCACATTTGCTTTTAAAATCCATAATCCTATTTGTTGACCTATTTGTTTATCGGTACGTCGTGTTCTGATTGGCAGCTTGAAGCTTCAAAGGATTATATTAAAGATGGGTTAATAGTTGTTTGATATGTAAGTCCTAAAGCAAGGCCTGAGGCTTGTTAGATTTTTCGGATTCAGTCCTTTTTAACCGACTTAAGGAGGAGGTTTGCAATTTAATTGGTTTTTTTTCTTACTAAAAATTGTTTACTAAGTAGAAAATCGGGTTACGTCCTGTAGCGTGAGTTTTTTAACTGTGAAATTTAACATAAATCTTTCCTGCTGTAGGTTAGTCTAGTTAGTATAAGTATAAGGCTAATTTTCTCGCTGTCCCTGTGCCCTGGCTGTCTGTCACTGCTGTTCATTCTAGAAAAGTCTTAACATTATTCTTAACTAAAAATAATAATGAATCTATTGATTGTTTTTGTTTCAAACATTACATCATGTGTTTTAGGTAATGTGTGTATGTGTGGATTCAGGTTCATGATCAATTGGGAAAATTTTAGAGTTTGGGGTAGCTTATTATTTATTATTTATTTATTTATTTATCATTAAAAAAGATGGTAACAAAATTATAAAATAAGCCCCACAAAACCGTTGCAATGCAATGCAATAAGCTTGATGTCAGTCGATATACTGGCACTGCATGCTGGCGTCTAGATTTACCTACTTTATTATTTGATTCTTCGATTGATTCGGCGGTCGATGATACTGTCATAATTTCGTGAAACTGAATCAAATACGAGGAACATCCCGGAATATTTACATTGTAATCCCAGTTGGGCGCCAATAACCACATTACCTTTTGATTTATTGCCTGTACGCTGAATACAGTCAAAAATTAAAGCGTAGTACACCTTTAAAGACGTATTTTAACAAGTAAAGTTGAACATGACTGTATTATTATTAAATGAACATCATTAACAGATATACCACGTGTGTTGCTTTTACAGCAAAATGTCGGTGTTTTCTCTGCAATGCTAGAAATGTATGCATTTGTTTGTTTTACCACTACGTAAAACAATAACTAGGTATGCCTATCAATTACAAAACTAGCAGAACCCGCCTTTTCACCAGCATTTTGTGTACTTACCAACGCTTACGGTTACGGTTACGCTACGCGCGTCGCGGTTCGCTTACGGTTTTTTCAACGCGATAATCATAATCTTATAAGGCTATGAACACACAACTGGAGTTCTTATGAAGAGCCTTCCAAGGATAATGGTCTCGTCGGTAAATAAAGTCTCACTTATTACCGGTTTACTGTTGATTATAATGTTATAGGTACTTCGATATCTCTCTATACATATAGTTCAAGGATTTAATGGCTGATTAAATATTAATAATATGATAATAATTTTATTTCGGAACTTAATCTATACATATATTTATATACTAGCAGACGTCACGCGGTTTCAACCGCGTAGGTCCCGGTCCCGTGGGAATACAGGGATAAAAACCACGTCACCCGGGGATAGTGTAGCTTCACAACGGTGAAAGAATTTTTCAAATCGGTCCAGTAGTTTCGGAGCCTATTCAATGCAAACAAACAAACAAACAATCAAACCTTTCCTCTATATAATATTAGTTTAGAAGTATAGAAAAACGAATTCCTATTTTCCTTGGTCATGGCAACGCGTGATGGACCAATTTCGCTAATTCTTGTTTCATTCTGTTTGTTATTGCCAGGAGAAAGATCTTATATAAAAAAAATAAGAAAGTTGAGCGGAACCTTAAAAAAATTAAGAAAAGGAGACGTAAAACAACATTTTAAAATGCAGCGCCATCTTTGATGACATGACAGGTGTCAAATGTCTTCCCGGACCATTTTTACACGAAATAAATATTGTTTCTCAGGCGGAACGATGTGTGCCGGAGTACTTAGCTAGTTCTATATAAAAATGTTGGTAACGTTTAAAACCATGTTAGTAGGTACCTTATGAAAACTATGTAAGGGCGAGACTCCACCAAAGTGGAGACAAGATGAGATATCTCGTAATCAACCAATAGGATATTGTATTGTTCTGAAGCTAAGCACAGAGCTGTCAAAATGGCGCAAGCTGATTGGTTGGATGACGCTTCTCTTCTTCTCTCTGCTTTGGTGGAAACCAGGCCTAAGGCAGCAAAGGGGAAGGCAGGCGGGATCGGAATGAGATTATTTGTTGTGGGTGTGGTTAAAAAGTTAGTGGATCAGTAGAATGGGCTTGTTCGAATACCTAATGGTCGGAGATGTGTGCTAGTGATGTGTGATGTTGTATAAAAGTGCTAGTTTCTATAATACTTTCTTTCTTGGATAAGGGTTTATGGTGTCATGACATAGGGAGTTATGTGATGGTGGCCCGACAAATGTTTAGATACTCATTTTTAAGGGTTGGGGATGTATATCGATTTTTTTCTGACGAAATACTGAACTAAACAAAAATAATGCACACGTTACAAAGTGTGAATTTATTCATGGAACAATAATTAATCAAAACATTTATAAGCAGGGACCCCGGTTCTTGGCATAGCAAAAGCTTTCTGAGCGGAAGCAAGCATTACATTCAGGTTCGTTAGTGAAATTAGTGACTAATCACTTTTAAAGGCAATCTAAACCAGTTGGCGAAAAGCTGTATCTTTGACGCACTTATCCAAGGCTTCCATCAGGTCTATGGTCTCCTCGTGACAAGTTTCAGCAGTGTAAAGCAACTTTCTAGTAACCCTCTCGTTACACTCTTTGTATAAATTGTAAATTGGTTCTACGTGGCAATCTGAAAAAAAGAAGTAGTATGATAATGTAGGCCTGTGTAATTTAGCTTCTAAAAAAATCATTATGGGACCCCAGGAAAAAGTATGGGTTCTCTTGGAAAATTACAATTCTGTTTTTGTTCCCGATATGTGTGTCCGACACACACGCACACATGAAAAAGATTATGAGACGAGAAAGAAGCTCCTCCATCCTTTAAAGTCGGTTCAGTTTTTATGACATTTCAGCAAAGTCTCGCAATTGATAGCGAATTAGCAATGCAATAAAAGTCTTGACGCGTTTATAATTATCTACTAATGTATTCTAATATTTAAAAACATTTTTTTTAACTCTTAGTTTTTAGAACGAAAATTATTGCAAAACCAATGTGTCAAGCGCGTCCTATGTGCAGTGATTGGTTGATTAAATTATCAACAGTCAATCAAATGTCAAATCACTTGACTCGCCATTCATTTTTAACGCGGGGATAAGTTCGTTCCAGAAATCGAGCGCTAATTTCCTCTTCTATAAAAGTTAAGTATTTTAATTATTAAGTTTTAGGATCACAACGAAAATCATTTATTATACTCTGCGAGAACTTTAAATTTTGTTAGAAAAGACATTATAAATTCATTAGAAGCGGTAACGTTCGCGGTAGCGGTTCGTTTATTGATTAATATTGATTGGCCTGTTGGTCTAGTTGTTAGTGACCCTGACTGCTACGCCGGAGGTCGTGGGTTCAATTCCCACCCAGGACAAATGTTTGTGTGATAAGCACGATCATTTGTTTTGTCTGGGTGTAATTTATTTATAATATGTTTGTATTTAGAAGTATATAAGTAGGTATGTTTATCAGCTGTTTGGGTAGCTCTGCTTAGCTTGGGACTAGATGGCGTTGTGTGAAAGTAGTGGAATGTTTATAATTCTTACCTACTTTGTACAGATACCAGCAAATCAAGGTATGCCAGACTGTATTTTTTTGCCAGTTCAACGTTAAACCTTATGGTTTTGTAATAGGATTGAAAAACTATAAAATAATATTGTCAGATTAGGGTAGTTTGATGTTCTAGCCTTTGTACCTACTAAGCAGTTCAATATTTGCTATAAAAGGTAAGTCCTTATGACACATTATTTAACTGAGGGGTAGTTTCCGTATTTTAACAACAAATTTTCTTTCTTTCGTAAAAAAACGCTTTTTAATTTACTCCTATTTTTGACAATAATTGTTGCTGAGAAGTGATATGAGATTGCAACTAAACAAACAAAAACAATCTTCAAAACTACTACACTACCTATAGATCGTTCTCGTTAAGAATACAGTAAGAATGCAGTGCAACTGCAAGATAAAGGTGTATTCCGCAGTGGTGTTAAATTCAAACAAATTATATTTTAAAAGATTAAGTTTAATGAATTTATAAAAATGAATTTGAAAAGATTTGATTGGTTAGGGGGCGGGGCTAGGCCCACGGATAATGATGACTTTACTGCATTCTTGCGCGAACGTACTATAACACTACTACTTACTACTACTTCTTCTTGATCTAAATAAATGAACTAGATTTTGAACGATTTAATTACGGAAAAAATTGTCTAACATGTATATAATAATGTAGACCGCATTGAAGAAGGACATGCCGCGTCGACCCTCAAATAAAGTGGAATAGGGGCATTAGGATGATGAACGTAAGTATGTATTTCACTACATGCTTACAACGATGGTTCCTAAATGTTTTTTACAGTTACATGGATGAGATTTTAATAATAATAATAACGTACTCTCTAAGCATTTTGCCCGCTCTCTGAATACTGGATCAGTGGAGTCCTGAAAAATAAAAAAACAAATAGTGGGTGAAAATCATTTATTTATTCATCTATTGCATCAAATATGGCAGGTAGATACATGAAGTCCGTAAATAAAATATTTAGTAACACACATCACATTAGAATTAGTCCAACAAAGAGAAGAAAAATCGCAAGTCTGGCCGAGTCTTGTTGCTTTTACATCAAGAAGTTCTAATATAATTTCTTTAATTTATGTTCTATAATAATTATTATGTTACAATAGATGGAATACCTACTTAATCATTAAGTAAGTATGCCATCTCTTGTAAATATGTATAATAATTATTACACGGGACTTCAACATAACTAGAAATGAGAGTGTACCTACTAGGCGAACATCTCTGCCTATCCCTTCAGGGAAAAAATGTATGGGTTTATAATGTAGGTAGTTATTTATAAAAAAAAATACTTTAAAAAAAAGATAAAGATACCGGGATGGTAGGTATCCGCAACTCCATTTCAAGCGCGTATTTTGCGTAGGTATGGAAAAAAAAATAAGTAGATACTATATTAGACAATCAATCTTGTGCAAACATATTTAAGATTAAAACCTCCTTTTAAGCCAAATATGCCTGTTTGCCTCCGTGTGTGTTCACTTATCACGTGACCAAACGATTCGTTATTCTAGACTATAAGTAAGTAGGGAATGCAATCTCGTCTCGCCGAGATCCCGATCTCGCGAGATCTCGGCCATATTTTACGAGATTGTATCTCGTCAAATTTCGTACGAGATCTCGCGAGATAACGAGATCGACAAATGCGGTGTGAGGACGTGTATTTCATAGCGCGGCTGCACGCGAACTGAATCCTAAAATGATTTGGAAGAGTATGCGCAAGATGAAACATTCATTATTTCCCCGAAGACCACTATCCGTAAAGAAATTAAAAAACTTATAGAAAGATTGCACTGCAAAACACAGTACAATTATAACTTACAGACGCAGGATGTCGATGTTGTTGCACCGGTTGCACAAGAGGACGATGAAGGCTTCGATATTGAAGACACTACAATGCCTCTTTCTGCCGTCTCCGCGGAAAAAAATATCACACTTCATGAAAAGCTGCAAAAATCGCTGAAAGCACTGAAACAGCCCACTGCTCGCTCAACATATTCTACTACAAATACTTTAGACATTTTAATAAAAAAAGAAATGAATTTGTACGAAGCTGGTGGAGTAAGAGGGGAACTTTTAAACTTCGTACATAACTGCCTCTCAACTGTGGTTCCCACAACTGTTGAGGCAGAACGAGCTTTTTCAGCAGCAGGGTACCTATTTGGCATGCAAAATCAGAAGTCATCTGTCAGATGATACTCTCGACATGATGTGTTTTTTGAGAAGCCATTTTCAGACAAACTAACTTGCCTTTCCGTACCTTGATATCTTCATCTGACTTCTACTTAAAACTTCTTTTATTTGATTAGTACGATCTCACAACATTTATTTAAGAACTTGTGAAGTTAAGTTTTTGTTTTGTTGTAGGTATTTATTTACCATAAGTAATGTTCCTATTACTCTTAATTATTGAAACTATAGTAATAATTTACAAAAGACTAAATATAGATAATTATTGTTTTGTTACCAATATTGTAAGAATTTGAACTGATTAGCTACAGTAGGTATAATAATTATAGACATAAACAAATGTTATTAGAGTTAGAGACAAAATAATAAGTACTCTGTTGATTTTTAAAACAAAACTTACATTATATTTATAACAAAGCAGCGCAGTTTCTATTTAATTACATATCATGTCAATTACTAGTTCTTAAAACAAGCATTTGCATATGTTTTAATTGCGGTTCTCCCAATCTCGCGAGATCCCGTAATTTGCGAGATCTCGCGAGACTGGGTTTTGAGTCTCGCGAGATCTCGGTAAGCGGAAATCTCGTACGAGATTGCATTCCCTATAAGTAAGTATCTGAAACGAATCGCATCGAATCAGTTAGAATCGGTTTCAATTTGTCCACTGTTCATTTTGCGGGGAAGAAAAATAACAATAACAATAAGCAATTAACAAGTAGCCGTTCCATTAGCTTGACCATGTGGGGTTAAGTGAGATTAAGACATTTTCCAGTGAACAACATGGGCTAAATAAAGATGTTAGATGAACTTTTTCAACATTATTGCCCGTTTTATGGTAACGTACAAATTATACACCGTGAAACTGTAAAAGTTGTTTTCCGCTGCAGCACGTAAGTTCTGATCATAATAAACTACTTTTACTATGAAACTAACCCATAAATAACAAAAAAGAATATCAGCTAATTCGTACAAAATTCAATATTTACAAATGGAAATGTATGAAACAGCTAAAATATAATTATATAAGTACACACTTACACAGCACAGTAGATTTTTCAATGACAGGCATTTATGCGATTTCATACTAAGGGGTAGATAAACTCTCAATCACCCTAACGATCCAGCTCTTATAAGTTATTTTTGTAAATTTCATGGTGTTAAGAGGAAGGAGATAAAAGATACAAAGTAAGTAACACTACGAATACTCTCAACACCATGAAAATTAAAAAAAAATAGTAATATTTTCCTTTAGGTCGCTGACTAAAACAAAATTCACACTTTTGAAAGGTTAAAAGCTACTCAAAAGGAAGGAGATCAAAGATACAAAGTATTCATCTACCATAACGTAAAACATAAAATTTAACTCAACCAAACAAAAGGAAAATTCTGTGAACGCAACATTAAAATGAATAAACCTTACGAACGAAAGAAAACCAAAAAAATTAACCGCGTGGGTGTCTTCATTGTTTTAATAAAACAATGGTGACGGAGGTACAGAGACGTTATTACGTTCTGTAAACATTGTATGTATGTCGTTACATCCATAAATGAAGCATTCAGGTCAATGTGCAATTCAAGTGTTAGGGTTTCCAACACCTAAGGATGTTTATTTGTTGCCAGTGTCTTATACGCGTCCAACTGGACAAACTTCGATGACAACTGAGAATTAACAAAAAAAACCGGCCAAGAGCGTGTCGGGCCACGCTTAGTGTAGGGTTCCGTAGAATATATGTAAACTAAGTTAAAAAAAAATGCTTGCATATACGATTATACTACAAACTTAGTCCAGAAATTATTTTGTACAACTTTTTGTCTTTTTTGTACAAAAACTGTTTCCATCCAAGTTCAAAATAATTTTCCTAGAAAGTCCTTATAAAGTTCTTTCAGATTTTTTTCATATTTTCTAAGCTTATGGTTCAAAAGTTAGAGGGGGTGGACACATTGTTTTTCACTTTTGGAGCGATTATTTCCGAAATTATTGACATTATCAAAAAATTATTTTGGTAAACCCCTATTCATTTTTAAATACCTTTCCAACAATATATCACACGTTAGGGTTGAAATAAAAAAAAAAGTCACTTCCCACTTTCTATATAGGGGGGCTGCCCTAATAAAATATTTTTTTCCAATTTTTATTTTACCACTTTGTCGGCGTGATTGATACACATATTGGTACCAAATTTCAGCTTTCTAGTGCTAACGGTCACAGAGATTAAACGGGGACGGACGGACGGACGGACAGACAGACATGGCGAAACTATAAGGGTTCCTAGTTGACTACGGAACCCTAAAAATTGGTAGATATTGCACTTTAAGTTGACTTCAAGTTTCGGTGACTAACTGTGCGCTTCGTCACATCGCGAGTCCACATAAACACTGATGATAGTCAATTCGAAACTAATTTTTTGACAGACAATCGTTGAACACTTTGCACAGTGATCACTATGAACCTCAGGATTGCACAAAGTACACATAAAATGACGGTTTTTTTTCCCATGGGAAGAAACTACAGTCAGTCGATTGATTAAAAGTCACCCCGTGCAAACTTGAATGCAGGAATCAAACAAATCAAACAGTCTACACTGTAAAAATCACCATGTGGACATGGGGTTGATAGAAATGAAGGCGCAGTGAGTTGTCATCCCATATAGCCTAGCAATTGAGAGCACACTTCACCTCCAATTACACCGAGTGATTTTGACACTATATCATCAGTACAGTAAATGCCTAGTATTAGTTAGTATGGAATGACTGCTCAATTCTCAGTCACCCCACCTCCAAGTTCACGCTTTTAATATCACCCTTAACAGAATTGCACTTAAGCAGTGTAATGCAGCAATCTGTAAATCACCCCGTGAAAGTATAGAATGTGATGATGTACTTGAATAGTTGTATGATTTTAAAAATCAGTTTAAGCATAGTTAAGCCCAAGTAGCCAATTACGAACCTGTTTGTTGCCATCAAATTTTGTCAAGTGTACCTATAGTAATAGGTAAAAATCATAATTCCAAAGTAGTAGTTACTCACAATAACATTTACAAAAACGTACAAAATTATGTGCTTTTTACCAGCTAAATAAAACACTGATGTTTAAATAATAATGTTAGAAATAAATCAATAATGCGGTGGTACACAATCACAATATTGAAAATTACGGTCAACCCTATCCAAGAGTCGCGAGCAATAGACCGTAGTAATTGCTTTCGTCCTTACGGGGTGGCGTTTGACATTATCAAGTTATTCGTAAGCCTAAACTTCAAAGATTGCAATCCGAATTATTCGGATTCCTTAAAAAATTAAAATACGGATTCGAATCTGTTCCGAGTACTCAACTCACACTTTGTTACGGGTTTAAATAATAGGATTTATTGAATACGCACTTTAAATTATGAGATTTTTTTAATTACTAGTGCAAAAATCATACCTACTAATGCACGGTTTGGGGTAATGCGATTGGTTTGTAAATAGAGTAAATTGTAACGATAATAAAGTTTGTTTGATATTTTACTTACTAATTTTCGTCATTTAAACTTTTTGAATTGTAATTAAATTCGCATTATTCGGATTCAACAAAAAAAACCGTTCCCATAATACGGATTTCAAATTAGACGCTGATTTGCTGATATCCCTACTCAGCTAAACGCTTAGCTAACAACCTCTTGCGGTGAAATGAGGTCTTTGACCTTTTCTAATGTGTTTCAGCTTCTACACTCGCGAGCAATAAAGTTGAATACACCTCTTGCGGTTGTTTAAACCATATTTCAGCATTTTTTTAAAATAAGTTTAAAATGTTACTTTATGGTTTTAATGGCTTAACTTCAAAAAAATGATGCAATGTAATCGAACCTGGGGAACTTTTTAAGTGCAAGAAAAACGAGAACAAAACAAACTCCAAAAAAAAACACAAGAAATTTCTCATGTGTTTATTCATAATCATTCATTTTATTGCATTTCATGTTGTTTACAGATTGTTACATTATGATAGTTCCAAACAATGAACCCTAGGGCACAGCAATGTATAGGCGATAGGTTTTAATTTATTTAACATGCTATCATTATTTATACAATTTGTTGATATAGATTAATTTAAAATTATTAATTATTAAACATTATGTCATTCTTACTAAGTAAATAAATAAATTATCATTTTCATATTATAATCTCATACTACAATTTAAAGTCATGTTGCAATGAGTCTAAATGTCATTTTTATCTCAGTTAATTTAATGTCAATAGATTAGTTTTACATAATAATATGTCACATTTTCGGTTACAATAAAGCAGAAAGTAATCACTAAAAATACAAGAATGAGGTAGTAGCGGACTGATGTTTTATAGAGTACCTAGTTATGTATGTGTAATATGTTCAAGTCGATATTAATTTATTTATTTCTCGGTTAAAAATTCTTTTAGGCTATAATATGATTTTAGGATATAAATAGGGATAATGTTTACAAACACTTATACCCACATATACTCGAAACAAGTACCTATTAACTAAATATTTGTTCCTTGCGGATATTGGACCCGCAACACGCAGCAGAGCAGCCAGTCGCTTAGCCACTGCACCAACCGTGCCATCTTCATTAGAAATGACATCTTCTTCTTTTCATATAGGCAACCAATGATATCATAAGTAAAAATGTGTAGATAGGTTATAGGCGCTCAGCAATCGATACGTAAAAATGTGGCTAACTAGTCACAGTTGACCTCAGTGTCGCGTCGCGCCGTCAAAAGACGCGTGCGGGCGTTAGTGTGCCGTTTTTGAAGATCGAATGTTGTTTATTTAGTCACCTTTTTACTTATAATATTATTGGAGGCAACCATATGAAAAGAAGATGTCATTTCTACCTGGTGTCGGAGTTTTTATGCCAGTCATGAGTCTCTGACTTAACTTCACATGCCGTCGAGAAAAATCTGTCAGGCAGACTGGTTTCCTCACGACTTAAATACAATAGGTATGTACATACATGAATCTGAATGTCAGAGACGATTTCATTTTTTTGCTCGCAAGTGTATTCAAAGTTTATTATTATTTTTGTGGATTAAGGTTAACTTCGTCTTACTTGTTTGACAAGAAAGCAGGTTCATGAACTGAACTTGTTTCTTTTGTAGTAATTTAAGTTTCAACCTTTCAACACATTTTCTTAAAGTACAGAAACCACGTGTACCTACTTAAAGACAATCAAGAGGTTACTTCAGGTTAGAGTACGATGAAAAGTTTTTATCCATACATACAAATTACTCAATGCATATGAAAGTACAAGGTGAAAGCCCTGAAGTTAACCCTCTATTATTTTTTTTTATGTTGAGGATCATTCCTTTAATATATTTTCATAGATTTCTCGAAAAGCATACCTACTTGAATCGAGAATCAAAATGTCAGCTAAAAAAAATGACCATTAACTATTTATTATCTAATCGATATGGTTCAGGCTAAAATCCCTTTAATAAACATTTGCTATTAGAAATAAGCTAATAGGCTCTTAATAAACTAGTGCGCTTAACCATTATTGATTGCATCACTGCATACCATCAGGTGGGATTGTAGTTAAGCACTAGTTTATAAAATAAAAAAATAAATAAAAAAAAGATCATGAAGTCTAACAAATTTTATTTTATCATCTTTTTGATTGGCCAGTTCCAGGTCTAGTGGTTAGTGGCTCTGGCTGCTATGCCAGAGGTGGAGGTTCGATCTCCACCCAAGACAAATTATATTATTATGTATGGTAGACCCTACACCCACATTATACCAGTTAAGTCCCATTTCATGGGAGACTCCTACTAACTTCGGCTTTTACTGAGAATTTCCAGGAGTAAAAACTAGACAACGCACTGCCCAATCCGGAGAATGAACCTGACATGGGACCCACACTGCGCAGTAGCACTTACGGCTGCGGCTGTTAAAACAATGAGGCATTCAAAAATAATTTTCCCATTATAATAAAACCATCATCAATTCTAATAAGTGTCTTCGTAGTCCAATTTGGTAAAGGGATAAGCCTAAATGTCAGCCGTTTGTAATATACAATAATAATTTATCTCAAAATTGCCAGTATTAAATATAGATTACCCACATGTAAACTAAACTATCGATTATTGATAGGTACCACATAAAAGAATATTCAGGGACAAGGGTAAATGGGTTAATCTTGTTCGGTTTGAAATAATCAGATTTTGTGTCTGGCGTTTATCTACATGATTTTAGGTATCTAAGTCGGTTACGTGAAAATATAAAATCGATCAATTGTAAGGGTTTCATACGAAAATATATAATTATGTATATTTAGAACACGTACAGGACATAAATGACAAAACTAAAACCTAGATTGCACCATGCTTCCACATGCAATTGCACAAAGACATGATACCTGCCTGCGTAGCATGAACACCGAAGAAACGGTCTTTGTAGTGTCTCGGAAGAAAATAAATTAAGTGTTCATGCTACGCAGGCAGGTGTATTGAAAGAAATTTGACAGATTGAGGTTCCTGTCTATACAATATGTAACAAAAACCCTGTTGTTCCTTCTAACCACGTTTTAAGAATCGGTATACGTACCTAATAAAGCGAGTCATTTATTAAAAACGTTCAATAAAAATAATTAAAATAAATATTTAATAATTAATATTTGTAATGTTTGACTGATTTCTTACCTCTGCAGCGAATCTCTGACCGATGCCGCGCCGCCGCGCGCCTCCGCGCCACGTGACGCGGCATCGGTCATAAGGTCATGACCTTGTCAGGTGTTGTTCGTCACTTTAACGAATGAATCTATTCTTTGCAAATGTTTGTTTACACGTTATTTTTATGCACAATTGATAGTTGTTCAAACTACATATTTTAACACATAAAAAAAAACAATAGTTATTACCATTGAATTAGAAACTTTTCTAATTCAATGGATATTACGATATGTCTACTTGACGGCCGCAGAGATGCTGTTCAATATGACCACCTTGTATGTAGGTAGGTACCCCTACACATTTGTTGCAACGTCTAATAATATTCTAACGACATATCAACATATTAAAATGTTTTACGTTAGAATAACATTTACGTAAACGAAACACAACTCAATCACATAGGTTAACAATTACATCCGTTCGAAACTAAGTTGCGCGGGAGACTGGAACTAGGATGTAAGGAAGTGGTTCGCAAGGCGGCGCGGGCGGCGGCGAGTGGGGGGCGGGGTACGGGATAGGCAAGCACGTGCGTCGCCGCCGGCCGCGGTAACGTTTGGCGGCATATTTTGTCACTTCAAAGAAGCCGCCGCCGCCTAGACGCGCTCGTAAATAAAAATGTACTTGTAAAGTCAGGTGTTCTAAACATTTTTTCGAATGTGTCGGTTTTAATAGTTATTTGATTACGACCCGTCGACTAGCCAATCATTATTTTTTTTTAATTGTAATTTCATTAATGGTATCCTTGTAGGTAAATGTATATGCCCCTAAAAGGAACAACAGGGTTTTTGTTACATATTGTATAATCTGTCACTTTGCCGATTCGTCTGTAGACAAAGGCCGTTTCTTCGGTGTTCAATGTGTTCATGCTACGCAGGCTGGCAGTTAGAGAGTTACTCAAAAAAAAAAAAAAAAAAAAGAAAAAAAAAGTAAAAGTAAAAGTAGTTAAAGTAAATAAAATAGAATAGAAAAGAGAATAGAGTAGATAGAATAGATTATGCTAAGTCAGTGGCCCATGGGTGGAAATTAAAACTATGACACCAGCAGGCCTAGCCATATGACAAATTCTATTTCTTTTATCGTAATCGATATGGTGACAATAGAAAGAAAATGGCGTAATATATGGAATCAGCCGTTTGACAACTGTCAAGTGTTAACGAGTAGAATTTGTAATATGGCTGAAAATGAAATACACTTGACAGTTGACAAACAGCTGATTCCATGAATAGAAATAGAATTTGTAATATGGCTAGGCCTGCAGGTTAGCCACTAACCACGCGATACGCACAAAGAGATTTAAATTACTATAGAGCGGACATGTGAGGAAATGTCTTAAGAAAACTTTGATCCCATGTCTCAGTAACGCCATCTAGAATAATGTATCAATATTGGAGCGGCAGCGAAGCGTACTAAAAAACTCATAGACTTGTGTCCACCAGACCACAAGTTTCGGATGAAAATTTTGTTCGTGATGTCACGTCTATAGTAAACTAATAATTGAATGTCTTTGGATAAGAAAAATAATAAAATAGACTACAAATCATCCGTTGTCTTCGTATGGTAAGTGTAGTGTCACTTACTATTTACTATACGAAGATAACGAATGTCAAGTCAAACTAGGACTCCAGGTTAGTAGGTACCTGGAGTCAGAGTTTGACTTGACTCCACATGCTGCAAGGTTTTCCGTCATCATTTTCACGCGCATGAATACAATAAGTCAAAGGAACGTGCCTTGGGTTCGAACTCGAGACCGCTATGAGTATCTATGATATGGGAGTCCACCGTTCACACTCACTACGCTATCACGGCTTTAAAATCATCCATGAAACTAGTTACCTTACAATATTCGGGCACCTAAACACATAGGGCAATTATCATGGTTTTACCCAATATATTTTTTAATAAATAACCTCCACCTTTTTAGAAGTTGGTTAAAAAAAAAGCTTCATATTGTTACAAAATAATGTTTCAGTGAACTTTAAAAGAGTTTATAGAAATTAATTTAGAACAGTCGAGATTTGTTTGAGACCAAAATAACTGGCGTAGACAAGTCAACGACATCGCAGCGATTGCATGAAAAAGTCTGGAATATTATGAATCAGGAAAAAATATGTTGTGAAATTGGTGTGCAAGAATAAACATCTTGTAGGTATACTTGTATCTTTGTAAAGAAACGAATAACTGCGAGTAGGCTTCCCGGCTAGACGGTTCCGTTCCGTAATTCCGGATTTAAAAGAGATACTCATCATTACACATATTATACACAATCCTCTATAATCGAATATAGACACGAACAACTTGTTAATGAACTAACTTACAGAGTAAATGATACTATAGCTGCCTATGATATTTTTCCGGATTAAAGGGGTGTCCCCCTTGGTTGCCCTCCTTGACTCCCCTTTTGTTGATGTAGGTATTAAGGTTGACTCAGCACATGAGGCCACCCCGAACTGCGAAAAATTTCCCAATTGAACATGAACCTTACTGTTTGTGAAAATTGAGGATATAAATCGGGTGTCGCTAAAAATCGTGTTTATTTAGGCTTTCAGTTCATAATACAGTGAAGTACAGTGATGATCCTCGCACCCCCATGTAAAAATGTTGTCACTGGAATAATTATGAAGATTAGATATATTAGACAGCCGTTGAACTGGAAGCCGACTTCATAATACTTGGAAAATGGCTAGGCAGATGATGATAATAATTTAATGATTTAGTATCGCCACGATTATTTATTTATGTCTAAAATCTTGCACAGTTTATCTTCTGGGATGGAGTAACAGTATCTACCTAAACTATTTCTAATTTAAATACGCAAATGCAAAAAATATAAAAAATGAGTGCGCCATTTAATTTGTTACTTTTATCTAAAATAACGTCGACCGGTTTGATTTTATTGACGTCAAACGTACTCGTATTTTAGGGTTCTGTAACAAGAAGGCAAATAAAACCACCCTTATAAATTCGTCTTAACCATCAATCCTTCCGGAGATGGTAGGTACTTTAAGAATGGCAATGACAGACTGGGGAATTTTGATGTGTTGGCTGCTCCTATCTCTAAAGTACATACAAACTCATAGAATTACAATAATGTGCAATTGTGCATGCAAAAATATTAATTCCTACTAAGGACCCTAATTACTGTGCGCACAAACGCACTTAGCCTGTGTTAAGAGTGCTAACTTGATTAGTAGAATGACATAACTATGTAAAAAAATATGTTATTAGGTACTACATAGTATGTTGGGTTCTCACATGATGTGATGCGAAGCTGTGAGGTGTTGTGAGAAAAGTTTTGAGTATGAGGAGTATGATGAAATTAGTTAGAAAAAAATAGCAGAAAAATACCTACGTAATTTCTGCTTCCCTCTAAGCAGGAGACGACACACAGACCATCTGATAATTGGACGTTTATAATTTGACTTTTGAGCATTTAGCGCTGTTGAACATTTAAACATCTATTCTATTCTATTGTAAATAAATCGCCCAGTGGAAATGAAGGTGAAGTTTAAAGGGAATTGACAATTCACTATTATTTTATTGCTAAATGGGCCTGCTCTTGACCTCGATCAAGCCTGATGGAAAGCGATGGATGAGGCCTATGATGGGACGAGCGTGCCCTAAATATGCCTGTCGATTATGCTTTGTAGGCAGACACCACTCACTCACACACTCATACATACATAACAGTTCGCCGGGAGATTTTTTCAGAAAAGTCTGGCTGTGTTCCGCAACTCCACCAGTTTCACACAACACCATCTAGTCCCAAACCAAGCATACATAACTATTTCTAAATACATACCTATTGTAGATACCATGTGTGTGTGATTTGTACCATGTCTAGGTTAAAAGTTTCAATATACGAACAGGACAAACAAAAATAATGGAGTTGAGATGTTGTATCGGCGGCGCGTCACGATATACACACGCCTACTTTATAGGCATTGGTTGCAATCTCCCTAGAGATTTCCGAAGACATCTTCAAATACAAATTGTATATTACAATATGCTTGTTGTGACACGTCCAAAGTGTATCAACCAAATACATGTAATACATAAACTCACAACTTTTTACCATGGGCTTGTTCGTGCTTCTATTGCTTGGTTTCCGTTCATACATCCAGGGTCATACGTGCATACACCGTTTGTAAGTTCCTACTACGCAACTGACCTTTCTGAAGAATATCACCTATAAGGTCACATGTGCTTCTAGGTCCTCCACTATCGGTGCTGCCACGACAAAGATTTTCCGGAAGAAATCTTTCTATTTTTTCGTTGTTGTCATTCAGACTGGTACATACCTACTCGTTATAATGGCGTTATTCTTGCACCATTTGGCACCACATCTTCTTTTGAATAAACTACACTGTTGTGTTATCATATATCATTCCACCATCGTTGTCATCCAAGTTTAGCTCGAAGTTTCAAGGCGTCATAATTTTCATAGAATCGACGATTACTTCACCCGAAGAATCAATGCAGTTGACCCTATTAACTACTGGGGCACAAGATACACAATCGTACGAAATTCTTCAATTCACGCTTCTTTGAATTAATCCGAACGTGGGAATTAGTCACTTCTCAAAACAAAAGCGTTCTTTCCTTGAATTTGGGCCAAAAATCCGTTGGGGGCTTTCGTTTGATAATTATCATGTCGTCTGCTAACCTTGTTCTGGTTAGTATGTTTACAGTGTCAACGTCTTTATCTTGATGATCATTCCAATTTTCATTTGTATCTGTTTTTTCTGAATTTCTCAAGTCGTTTCACACATTGCCCTATTTTATGAACGATCGGAACTACTTACACAGCACAGAAGAGTCGAAAAGAGGATCATATCTTTTCGTATTTTTTGCTTATATATTCTTTTATATTTGTATTTTAAAGAGGTTAAAGTTTATGAATTTGTGAATTTGTAAAATTCTTTTACAGATATAAATCATATTATTTGTGATTGTCATAGGCTATATATTTATTTTTAACACTAAGAGTGGAGGGGTTGTTAAAGTGACGTTTCTTCCATTTCATAAAATGCACGCAGATGAAGTCGCGATAGATGTCGCTACATAATCTTCAACTCGACAATCATGGTTCATCATATTCTGTCAAACCTTTTCACAACTGTGTTATGTTCGACTTCCAGTCTCTCCGGATGCAGTTGTATGGAGCTTCAAAAACCTGACTACTATCATAGCACTATTTATCATTGTGACCACCTATGTATTTATACCATGTTTCTGGCAAATAAATATTCTATTCTATTCTATTCTATTCTATTCTATGCTGAAACTCAGACAACCAAGAGGTATCGTGATACTTACTCAGTCAATGGGCTGTGGAGGTCAGATAGACAGTCGCTCCACGTAAAACACTAGCATTCACCTGCATCCGAATATACTGGAAGCCGACCCAATATTTTTGGGGAAAGGTTAGACTAATGATCATGAGATTAGCTACTGGTCACGTGAACAAAATCGGCTTTATTCATCCAGTTGCAATATAGTATAATACAAATACCACAGACCGCTCGTTAGTCGCGTGCAATCCCACTAATAATCCGTCAGTTACAATTCCTGTGGGAAATCATCCAACTAATAGTACTTAGTTAGGCGTAAACAAACAGCTTACTGATGAATTTATATCAGCTGATCGTGTAGGTACGTTTATTTCCCCGTTGCAAGTCTATTAATACAACATTGCTTTAGTAAATAATGGAGTACTACAATTGATACTACTCCCAGTTGTCATACCTATATGTAGACATCCTATAATATATTAGTTTTTGAGTGCATGTTTTACTTTTACGAAAAACGACGAATGAATTTATATGAACCTTTACAATAATTATGTAGCTTTACCAAAATATGTCATAACTGATATGTACATACATGTGTAACAAAAAATGTCGCAGAAGATTGATATTTTTTTGCCATTTTAGAGTTATTTTGGCGTGAGCTGCTAAAACCGTAAAAGTTACAACACGCGAAATCGCGAGACACAGCTACTAATCGTTCGCTGGTTGTAATAAATTGGGTTAATTAAAGTTCAATTTTGTTAAACTATACCCCAAATTTTATTTTACTGCTACACTTGGATCCTTCTGCTGGTAAAAGGGTTAACTATACAAACGTGGTGACGTCTTATTTTTAGATTCGTATGGCGTAGTAGTTTCTTTGATAGGTACATACGAGTCTTTCAAATCCAATTCGTTTTTAAGAAGTAATAATCTAGCTTTAGGCATCCTCGTTTTTGCGGTAACAAAAGATGCAAGTGGATCAAAAGCTACTTTTTAAAGTTCACACTGTTAAATCTTTCCAAATATCTGTCAGTGGTAATATGCACTTAAAATGCATGAGATGCCAATGACACCTATTAATAATATTCTATGCGTTGAAGCCAATTGTCTTATAGTAAGTCAACCAAGTCAAGTGTCGTGCCAAAATCTGTCATCCGCGAAATGGCTGACCGTTTTGACGCCTTTTAGAGTACGCGTTATTTTATAGTGGTAGTCTCATATTTGTTGGAGTGTATAGGTATTATATGGTGAAAGTGCTTCTTCAACAATGTCATCGCTACCCATGAGGTATGTGAGAGCAAGATTTTCTAAAGGAATCTTTCTATTATTTTGTTGGCATTCACTGCTGTTTGTTCCATTTATAATGAGTTATTCTTTTGTCTCAATTGTTTCTTTTTTGTTTATTTTGCTTCTGCTATTCTGCTACTGGAGGGGTGATCCTCGTGTATTTCAGAAAGTTCCCATTCATTCAAACAGTCTCAATCTGTCATCAATACGACAATAAGTTTTTGACTTAGATAGTCGCTGAAATGTGAATTGGCCTTCTAATTAATGAACATGTCATTGTAGTAAATCTATATTCGTCGCGTAATCGAAGATCGCAAATGTGGTGATTAATGCGCGTGCTTCTGTATGGAAAGAGGCCTTTGCCCTGTAGTGGGATGATAGTCACTGTTAGGCACATGTTTTATTGTTTTAAAGTTATTCCAAATATAAATAAATTTTAAAGTGTTCTCATCCGCGTTTCATTTAATTCAATAGTGTTTCGCCAGAATGATGTTCACTTCCGACTTATTTGAAATGTCTGGAAGTTCGATAATAATCGAATATCAACACTGTCAGATCTTTAATCTCAGCTTTTTTTCTGACAAATCAACCATTATTTTCACACGAAACAATGGCTAGTGAATTTTCACTAATTTCAAGATTAATTTAAGGAACTGACGATGTAAAATCTTGTCATGCCTGAGGACATACACGATATCGCGGAAAATTCTCGAAAATCCTTTTGAAAATTTTCACAGAATCAATACCAAAAGCGTGGTCTTCTGTTTCCTTTGAAAAGGATAACATGCAAACGTGGAATAACCAAGTCCTTAATAATACCATCACGAATGTTTGCAGTACTTGTAGAATAGAGCAAAATATTATTCCGTGCGCTCAGCTGTTTGAACAACTCATTATAGTCTGGATAATCGTTTACACAAAATATATTTTCACACATTTGTATTTTATGTTAGGTGAAAAAATTCCATTAATATGCTAGCAATTACATATATAATAACGATAATAAACGAAGTGAGAACTAGACCACTTAGAGGTTAAATTTTTCTTATTGTGAAGATATTTTAAAAAATTAACATATCCAATGAATTATCTGTACCTAATACATAAAAATGAATTGCCGAAATGTTACGCATATATCTTACGAACGACATAAGTATCATCAAATTGCATAGGGTAATTCTTTTTAAGGAACCAGTAGATAGTACTGCGATCGTGTTCGAAATAAACGTTCAGACCGAGATTTAAAAAAGAATTTTTAATATTTCTATTGTTCAGGCAGAACAAGGTCTGTAGGGTCCGTTAGTAGTAGATAGGTATCAAACTAAATTCAATAAAATTCTTAGTGTAGGTATTTCAAATAAGTACATAAGGTACATGTAACTGGATTGTGGAGTGGAGGGTCTGATAGAAGTCGATACAGCTGTATCCGCTTAGGCTGGAGACGTCCTACGTGTGTGATAATAGAAAACACGTTATAAAACTTATTTTTCATCTTGAAATCATAAAGCAAAATATAAAGCAGCTCGAAATGGTGTAAAATGTAGTTTACCCATTTAATAATTGCAGACTTTATGCTGTCCCCTTTCCCCGCCTGCCCCATGGACCAAAAGTACGGTACAACCGACTCCAAAGTTTTTGGGAAATGGTTTCTAGGTAGATCTTAACGATGGACAGTTCTTTAGAAATTAGGATAAACAATTAGAAAGAAACAAACAAACAAACATCAAAAACTAAATCTAAAATGTCAAAAAAACAAAAGACCTGTGCGAAGCCAAATTGAAAGAAAGAAAGAACATATTATTGGCAACAGCTGGATACACGCACAGTAAAAAAACGTAATAGCAAAAAAAAGAGACACAAAAATGGCATATTTCACGGCTGCGCCAAAAGGTTCATTTCAGCGGTAATGCCAGACAGATGCTGAGATGCTGCCTGACGCTGATTTTCAAATGAACCTGAAAAAAAAAAGAAATTGGCCCCTATCTCAGCAAGATACCACGATATTGAAAAAAACAAAAAATAGGAAAACAATAAATACCGCAGCGTCGGCAGCGCTGTTATTCTGATAGGGATCGCCGGAATTAAAGAAACTTGTGAATAGGAATGAGCTAATGTCCCTACTTGTCACAGAAAATACTTCGTCGCCATCTCAAACAAAACCTTTTCTAAAGTCCCAACGTACGAAGTAATCCGGTTTTAAACTGCATTCACGTAATTTTTTCCGGTTCTCGGTGGCTTTCATTAATTTGCTAAGTACTCAAATGATAAAGTTGAGTTTTGGAAGGTCATTGAATGTACAAGTCAAATTGATCATTGACATTGTATTCAATTCTCTAATTAGAGTCAAATCATCAGGCCCACAAATAGCAATTGGTGACGACGAGCTTCAATTTTTAATTGAGAACATGATTGATTTAGGACCAGACTGTCAGGGGTTTTGAGACTAAATAATAACAGCTACACGGGTCGAACAAAGGTTAAGCTCTTCTTGCCAAGGACGGTTCGTACAATATCCCTCCCCTCGCCTCGCCTCGCACGTTAAGCCACGACAAAATAGAATGCATAAAAAATCCTATACCTACGTAACAGAAGTAAAGTTTGTCAAAATTCCGGAGAACCAACCCGGCTATCATTTTGATATTAAAATCTTCCTACGTTATGATCACAAATTCGCGACAAACAACACGCCCGTTTGCGATCAACGAAATCTTATAGGAACTGACATAAATCGGCGAAATGCAAAAGAAATGTAAGTAGGTTTACTAATCTTCTTTGAATTTGCCGCACTTTTTAGGCCTTTGATAGTAGTAATAACCAGTTCACCTAAAGGCTATCACATTGCCCAGTGACTGGGTTGTGGAGGTCAGACAGACAGTCGCTCCATGTACCTAAAACATTGCTAGGTACTCTTATTCAGCTGCAACCGGCTCTACTGGGAGCCGACTCCAGTATATGTAGTTGGGAAACGGCTCGGACAATCCAAACTTATGAAACTTCTATTGTCCACAGATTGTACGTGTCATCGTGGTATGACGACATGGCGACCACTACGATGGTAGTGTCACCTCTAGCCACGCAACCATCACCCAAAAACAAGAGACGGTTGTTCGCCGAAGCAAGACAGAACAGTCTGCAGAAGTTAAGCATCATATTTGACCATGGAAATAAAAACGGTAAGTGGAAAACTTGAAATTTTCGTAGTGTTGGTCTCGTGAACCTTCTCCAGGGAAGTACCTTTACTGGCGTTGCACAAGGAGCACCGGGGTGGTCTATTAAGAGGACACGGTGCTTTTTCTATGCACTGATGGTGATCACCCGGGGTCAGCCGGGGTGGTTTTAGTGAGGTAAGAATCCCACACTCGCCGATCTTATCCCCAAAGTCCGGGCGCCTTTTGAAGGTTTCCCCCCGAAAACAAAAAAGTATGTGTATTGTGTGTACTTAGAACGCGTTAGAAGCTTTAATTCTTTGGCGTAACAAGATTTCAATCTTTTTAAAAATGTTATCTTTCGCGTTAAAACTCTTTTCACTAAACCTCTGCAAGTATTGTAGAAAAGTTAAACTTTGCTTTGCATTTTAGTGTCAATATCAAGTCACGTACATTTTTCGCTGTCACATTTTGTTTATTTCCAAAAGGTCGATCAATATATTGACTATGGCCGAAGAGATTTAAAATACTATAGAGCGGGCATGTCAAAGGAAATGTCATAGAAAAACTTTGATCTCATGTCTCACTAACGCCATCTAGAATAATATATGAATATAATAATGAGCGCCAGCGGAGCGTAATAAAAAAAACTAGACTTGGGTCCAAGCAGGACACAAGTTTCGGACGAAAATTTTGATCATGATGTCCGGTCTATAGGTATTGAATGTCTTTGACTATGGCTAACTTCAGGGTGTAGGTTTTTCGTAACGGTGCAGTGTGCGCGCGCATCGTAAAAACTCTCATCATTTTCCATAACGCGCCATAAGAAGTTTAGCTTCAAAAAAGGTCTCGAAAACCTAAGACACACGCACATCTGACTTTCTGAATTCAAGGGCGTATGTATAAGTTAAGTATCACTTGTTTTAAAAACGGTGAAGGAAAACATCGTGAGGAAACCGGCATACCTACCTGAGAGATATTTCTTCGGCATGTGAAGCTAAGTCAGAATTCCATGGGCGGCTTAAATCGTAGCATCAAGTTAGTAATCTATGACAGGAAGGTTTTTGGGTACCTAGGTAACTTTTAAGTAAGATTTTTTGTAGGTAGAGGTTGCCTAGAATAGGACAAGTTTCTAAAAAACTGAAAAGATAAAGCGCGAGATCGCAAAAACTGGAAGGAGTAGAGGGAGCCCTTTACCCAGATGGGACAGAACAGGCTAGCAAAAAAAAAAGAGGTTGCCTACCCCATTGGAAACAGGAGTGAGTTTTTGTGTTTGTATTTTAGTTAGAAAGTAGACTCTTTTTAAACGTGATCCTACTTAATGACCTTTTGTATGTAATAAATACAAAATAGTAAGTAATAATTTTTCAAATCAGACAACTTTTAACTGAAGAATACATAAGTATGGTGATTTGACATAATATATTTGACAATACAAAAGCTGTCAAACCGCTATTTTAATTCCTTAGTAGACAAAGACATTCAATACCTATAGACCGGACATCACGAACAAAATTTTCGTCCGAAAAAGTGTGTCCTGCTGGATACAAGTCAGATGAGTTTTTTGTAGTACACTCCGCTGCCGCTCCAATATTCATAAGTATATTATTCTAGATGGCGTTACTGAGACATGGGATCAAAGTTTTTCTATGACATTTCCTTGACATGCCCGCTCTGTAGTATTTTAAATCTCTTTGTTAGTAGATAAAACTTATCCTGCGATTGAAAAATCGTCCCTAAGAGGTTTGTTTGCTCTGTAATTTAGGGACACACGAGTTCAAATTTGACATTGACTATTTCGGATGAATAGTGTTGTTCAACAGGTTCGTCTCGTTACCAACTTTGACAAAGATGGGTTAAGTTACCCCTTACTAAGTAGTAAACCACTTAAAACTTAGGACTATTAGGTACTTAAGTTATCTTCAAAATGATCTAAGTATTACATAGTTGCGCACCTTGCCTCGTTAGTCTAGTGGTCGCAAGCGCTATACAGCTGAGCACGATTGAGCCGTCCCGGTTTCAATACCGGGTCGGGCAAACAGTTTAATGATAGTTATTTTTGTAAATAGGCTCATACAAATATTTTTTTAACTATAAAGTGTGTGTTCCACTCTGACTACTCTGAGAAGAAACACCGAAAGAAACTCAGAGGTCGCAGTCTCTTTTGAAGTTCAGACAATATCATGGTCAGATCATGTAAGAACCATGAGATAGTTGGTTGGTTTTAATCTGGTATATCTCAGTAGCAGCTTGGAGTCTAGATTAGGGCTCGATTGATGGCAAGAGACTCGCTCCTATTACGCTGGACTTAGGGCCGGCGCAGACCAGACGAATCGCAGCATCGCGCGGTTTTCCAAGCTAAATAAAAAAAATAATAAATCAGTATAGTATCAGTGTAGTAGTCAAAATAAAGTCGAAAATAAACCGCGAACTTCTATCAGCATTGATGCTCTTGGATTAATGGCAGTTTATTTATTTTCAACTCTATTTCAACCACGACAAAGTTGATAATTTAATTGTTTACCTACCAGTGAAAACTGCGCTGCGCCAAATATGCGCTGGCCCTTAAAAATATTTGGCAAAATGTGGGTACTACTTACAGGTAAACCTCTGCCTAACTCTTTGGGGATTACAGGCGTGATGTTATGTTATATAAGCTGCAATCGCACGTAGAGGTCGTAGCATAATGTTCAAGCCTAATAACTTTCTATAAGAATTGGGCAACGAAATGCAAAAAAGATGTTTTCAAATCCGACTGTATCGTTCAAACAATAAAACGAACAAACTGTTCAGCTTTATTGTATTTGCTTAGATATGTAAAGGAAAATGCTATGTAAATCTACCATTGTATGCACGAATATTAATAATGTTGTTGGTTTACAAACAGAGGCCAGAACATCAAGCCAACCTAATTTGCCAAATTTCTTTGATAGTTTTTCAACTTTATAACCAAAGCTTAAGGTTCATGTTCAATTGGGAAAACGAAGCTTACTTATGTCATAAAAAAACTATAATATTAATGTTGACGTCGAGGTTATAGGTAGGTACCATATGTTAGATTGATAGATAAATAGATAAAAAACAATATTCAATGCCAATGATATTTTAAGTAAAAAGGAGTAGGTACTTAGATAGGTTATAAGCGCTCAGCAAGCGAAACGTTAAAATGTGGCTAACTAGCCACACTTGACCTCAACCTTGACCGTCAACGGACGCGCGTGTGTTAGGGTGCCGTTTTTGAATATCGAATGTTCTTTAGGAAACCTATTTACACATTTTTACATAAACCACCAACACACAATACATAATACAAAAAAAAACAATTATTTATGCTCAGACCAATAAAAAAGTATTTATGAATATAAGTAAAATGTGCAGTGTGCGCCTCAAGGCTGCACCAAATGGGAGTCCAGCTCAGCATAGATGCATGGATGCATCGTTCTTCCATGTTGCATGTTCATGTTTTTATGTTGCATTATTGAACTTCATTGCCGTCCTTTTTTTAAATTAAAAAAATAGCACCTTATGCAGGCGGTAGACGTCTTACAGCGTCCTCTTTAAGTCTCTTAACAAATTTATCTTTGCGGTTCAAGAAAATTACATTACATTTACATAGTTCCTTATTCAGTCACCAATGATAACTACCACCAGTTCGAAAACGACGCGAATAAAGTTACATCTAAGCACCTGTCGGACTCCATTTTGTAAAAGATGGCAGCCGAACAAAGCAAAGGTGCGTGCATTTTTGCAGCCGGCGTTTCTGGATGGATGTTTTTAGTAATCAAACAAAAGGCTATATGTACCTACCTACCTACTTCTTTTGTTAACGGTCCATCCATACCAATATTACCTATTTAATATCAGAAAATAACAAACAGACAAATAGAGTTATTTGGTCGATTGTTTGTTTGTCGGCTTTTCACGACTAAACGGTGTAATGTTGTCTTTACATTGTGATTTTACTTACATTTTTGTGCATTGTTTAACCTGAAATTTTAAAGCATTCACCCTCCCTAGGTAGCTACATGCTCATTACTTGGAGGCAAAGCATACCTTTTGTCTTATATTATCATATTTATTATTTAAGTTTTTCTATAAATTATGTTTGTTTACATTCGTAATGTCTGCTAGTGACAGGTCTAGTTTTATTTTTAATTTGTCTGGAGCTAGTTGTAGGTCGTATATGTAAACCACATCGACCTCATTATTTTTCTTTTACTTTGCTTTGTATTGTGTTCTAAAACCTTTCAAAATTCAATCATCTGTCATTCTGTCCATTTACCTTGGAGCCAGGTGGAATTTGGCAGTCTTGGTTCTGATCTGAAAGGCTTAGCAAGTCACTTATATTATCTGCGGGTCTAATACTTATGGCCTCTCTGTCCTCCGGCCCTCTAAGCTGACGTCCTCCGCCTCCTCTGCAGAAGTCTGAAGCCTAACGTCCCTCGGCCATTACTAGAGCCGAGAGGACCACCTCTGACGGCCTCCTCCTCCGCTGCTGAAGACTCAAGCCTGACGTCCCTCGGCCATTACTAGAGCCGAGAGGACCACCTCTGACGGATTCCTCCTCTGACGGACTCCTTCTCCTGACGGCCTCCTCCTCCGCTGCTGAAGACGGAAGCCTGACGTCCCTCGACTACTCTACAGCAGAGAGGGACACCTTTGACGGCCTCCGCCTCCTCTACTGAAGACCGAAGCCTGATGCCCCTCAGCCACAACTACTGCTGAGAGAGGGCCTCCTCTTCTTCATTTCATCCTTCATCTTTCATTCATCAGCTTTCCTCTCTTCTTTACCCTAGCTCCACTAGGTAGGCCTGGTATTAATAAATTCTTATATTATTCCCTCTAATCTTTTCCTACAACAGTGCTCTCCTCCTAGGTAGGTAAGTCTGTTACGTTACAACGGCTAAGCGGATCGTTATGAAATTTGGCAATTTGATCTGTCTGATCATATCCTGGAGATAGACAAAGGCTATTTATTGTCGCAGAAAGATAAAACGGTCCGGCAATGCTATGATTCTACGTTACTCGGTTGTGGAGACTAGACAGGCCATGTAAAACACTGGTTTTACATGTTTTTTCGTTGCATCCAGTTTACCTGGAAACATTGCATGCAGCTGCATGCGGTTGTACGGGTTGTACCTACGTACTGGAAGCCGACCCCAAAATAGTTGAGAAAAGGCTAGGCAGATGATGAGAAGGACGAACAGCAATAATGTACCCTCGTGGACCTACTTGGCAGGACAAAATAGAGAAAACCACGAGAAAACACCTAGGTAAGTACACTATTAAGACTTAGTCAATCAGATTGGTAACTGTCAGTCAAGGATGTCGAGGTGTATGGCGAGTGTGTGAAACCGGCATTACAGCGAGGCTGTTGCTATTGTCACGATTGATAATTTTCTATTAAATTAGCGCTCACTCAGCAACGCAAAACCTAGTAGGTACCTGCCCTCCTACTTTTTCGTATATCGTAATGTCTTCTTACCGGATCAAACAGCACCTTTTCGACATAATCGGGAGGCATGGGTTCTATGCATATTTCTTCTTTAATAACTTTCGGCGGCTTTACTTTGCACTCTTTCGGTACTACAGGTTCACACGATTCTGTACTCCTTCCAGGCATATTTAAGAATTCCCTTGCCTTTTCCCGAATTACAAACTCAGGATCTTGTATTTTCAGAATGTTTCTCAAATTAATTAATGCTCAGATTACTTGCTTGTTATAATGTCAATTTATGACTTGACGTTCGATTATTTAAATAATTTACGCTCTACCGGAAAACGGAAACGTCCGTTACTTAACAAGTAATTTAGAACAAGAGATGACTCTTAAAATGTTATTGATAAAAAAATATTATTGTGATAGCAGACTGTACACACAGTATGTGTTCAGATAAACAAGACCGTTTTTTTATAGACCTATTTATTTCCCATCAACAGTAGGTACATACGTAATATTACACAGCAGTTGAAGTTACAAAAAGTAAAATTGAGTGTCGGTAAAAACAGAACTCTGTTCACTACAAGACTTCTAGATGGCAGCACAGAGCACAAATGAAATGCGCGCTTTTCCATGACTGTTTTTTTCTTGTAACGTTCATTTTGACATTTGGAGTCACAGTGTTGCTACTTTGATTAAATTCTACCAAAAAAATATTTTTTTTTTTGTAAAAATAATCCTGATTAAAATTCTGAATGAAAAAAGCCACTGAAATGCTTTGTTTTTTTAACATTCAATAACTTGTCATCCCTGAGTTTATATTATCTCGCTTCTTGCGTTTTTACTGTGCCAATTTTATTATGCCGCGACAGACCAACGAACAAACGCTGACGTGATTTTTGGTAGTAGACCCCGAAAGCTCAAGTGTGAATGGCCGCATTTTTTAGATGCGTTGCGTTACTTAGAAGTTTGATTTTTACTGCTTTGACTTTCTCGCTTCCCTAGAAAACGGGTTTTGAAAGATGGATGATTACGTCACCCTATGTGGGTTCCGTGTTTTTCCTTTTAAATTACCTATGTACAAAACTCTTAAAATGAGCCCCTTATTTTTTAAGTGCACCATGATGACTTTACAAAAAACATTACAGCTTGGCAAAAAAGAGTGTGGAATAAATGAGGTCGCTAGTATCGCGCATGTGGCCACCCTGAATAGTACGACTTAACAGGTTTGATTTTTGTTATTTTTCCCAAAGCTAAGTGGGTGGTTCTGTCTGTCGGATGCTACGCAAACACCATGGAAGGCTTCAATGTCCAGTATTAACACTATTAATAGTGGGCAAATATGTATAACAACATGTAAAAATGTATATGAAGCATAAGAAGTATGTAAGAATGCATATGCATATGCTACGATTTTTACATACTTCTTTTGCTTCGTATGCGATCTCTAGTTTCTGCCTACCAGCGTGGGAAAGAGGCGTGAGTTAATATACCTATGTATGTTATAGTGGGCACTGAAGCCTTGCACGAAAGTGATGCATTAGGTATACACAGACAGATAATAATCATGCCCTCGAGAGCAGTCTAACCGTAAGATTGTTAGGAATTAACGACAATAGTTTGTTTACAGGGATAAGATAATAAAAGAATACGTTTTTTTTAGTTTTATTTTAATACCAAAAATTTAATCAGATGAATCGAACACACCACCATCAAATATTCGGATCCCGGAAAAGCTCAAATGTTGGCTAGAGCTAGAGCTTCCTGCAACTTCTGAAACACTAGTATTTTCTAATTCTGATAAATCACTGCTACTGTCATCTGTGAGATTTATTACTGTCATGATATTATTTTTCTATTTTCATTACAATATCCTTGCATGATTTTTTCCAATCATAATAATGTTTGCAAATGCTTGTTCAGCAGCCACCTTTAAAACCAAAAAATAATCATAAACAATGATTCTAACATAGCAAATTTTAGATACTTATGCACATATAAACTAGGCTACATACCTTTACATCAATGGATCCAACATTGACTGAAGCAATTTAATGTTTTGCAATGCCCCATATTAATTCAATTGGATTCACGTCACAATGATAAGGTGGTAACTTTCTTCAAGCGACCTTTGAAGTTTTCCCGGTGTTTCAAAAATATCTAATTTTTACGTTCCATAAACATTTTTCTTACTGTGTTGACAGATTTACCTAAAACAAAAAAAGATACGATAAAGAAACAAAAATAGATTAATTCCCTATTCTTTATCTTCAAGTATCAAATATGGGTATACGAGGCTCTTTAAACTACAAAACATAACCTTAAATTTCAATTTCTGTAAACAAGACAAATAGCAACTTAAATCTGTATATCAACAAAACTACGCATTGAATACATTTAGAAAAACTTATTTAATGTACAATGATTTAATTAGGGTAGATAAATACCTGTCCTAGCGGCAGTTCTTGGATAAACATTCCCGATATCGGACAAAACTTGTCCTGCTTCAGATTTGGCCAAACACCACAAAAAGACGAGGTAAATCACTGCTCTGATACAACTACGAATGGTTTTATTAACTTTTAATCGTTAATTTTGCAACGAAACTTAATAATTTTGTTAAATCTATGAAAAACGACGAGGATTTACGCACTTTTGACACATGATGTACTAGCACTAGACAAATAAATCAATGTTGCCACAATCATCCACTTTTAGTTTCAACTGTCACCGCGTCAGACTCTTTTTTGCCAAGCTGTACATAACTTCATCATTATTTGCTGTTAAAGTAAAGGGCTCTAGGAGACGATTTCAAAAACGGAACTCACTGAAAGGATAAATAAAATAATAATAGAACTATAAGCAACTACAGAAGTAAGTACATAAGACTGGCTTTTTTATATTCAATAGGAGTTTTCGTTTTTTTTCAAATGTATAGTAAGTACCTACTAGTTATAAATAATCGTAAACCATAATCATTATTAAATTATGTTACCCTGTTACAATTTCTATTATTTATTAGACGTACTTTACCATTTTATGAATATAATTATCAAATTGAAAATCAGTTAAATACAAATTTTCAGCTACATGTTTGTGTAATTATTGATGACGTCAAATTATTATGTTTGCTTAAGATTTGCGTTAAGACGACGCGCGACGCTGCGACGTTCGGAACGTCGTGGAGTGGTGGTTTTAGTTGTGTTGTGTTTAGTAGATTTAGCGCATGTCAGTATGGCAACACTAAATTCTGCAGTAATTATTTGTATGTATTTCTCAGCGCCATTACTTTTTACCGATGTAATGTTGAAATGATTTTAATCCGTTTTAATCGGCAAATCTGTGTGATGTTTTAGCAAAACACTCAAGTGATTGTGTACTAAAACTATCGAACTTCTTAAAGTTTTTGTGCTGGGCTTTGTCATGGCCGGTAAGTGGTGACTTTTTGCGCCCGCTAGTCAAGGGCGAAATCGGATTTGGGAATCGCAATAAGTCGAAGATGTTTTATCGTTCGAACTCCGACGGTAAATGCAATGTTATTGTCATTAGTTTGGTTTTTAGTATTTAGTGTTTACATCTTGTGACGATAGCTTGTTTGGATTAATGTTTGGTTATCATTACTTACGCCGATAGTTTTAACCATTTGCTCTCTGAATTCACTATTGCTAGAGCTGTAGATGTGAGGAAGTTCTCGCAACGGTCTTTCGGCGTCTGTTTTCGAATAAAACACGTCATTGTTACATAAAAATGCGGGCTAGCAAAAATGTTTGCGAGAACATATGATGATTGTATTTCGTTGCGGTTGTGTATTTAGCGAAAACGTAGCATAATTTCGTTAGAACAGTATATAAAGACGCATTATAAACGCCTGGGGGCACATTCGTAATCAAGAAAACACGTTATTACAATGAAGTTGAATCCAGGTAAGCTTTTATTTGTCATTTGTGTATTGCAATTAATGGAACCTATTATTGTTAAGTTACTCATTGGTTTTCTAAATGATTAGCTTGGTATTGCATTCATTTGTTCAAATACAGTTGTTAAGTAGTATACTTACCCTCTAAAAATCATGGGAATATTATTTAAATTTGTCAAGAAAGATGTCCCTCTCTAAAACGCGTTCAAACAGCTGTGTGGGAAAGAGAAGTATGTAATAACGATTCATAATGGAATAAACATTCAGAAGGTCATTTAATTAATAAATTTATCTGAAAGAACAACAAAATAATGAAAATAACCTACAAATTGAAATCTCTGTGCTAAATCACTATGGTTTTTTACTGCATTTACATCAGAAAACCTACAAATTGTAAAGATTTTCACTAGAAACAAATCTCATGACTTAAAATTCAAAACTCTTAATTGTACATCATAATTAACTTACAATTATTACCGTAAAGAACTACACAAGGTGTGCACCTATATCATTGTAAAAATAGCTAAAAAGTGACTAAGACTATGAACAACAAGGTTTGTTAGGCTTTGGAATTTCTCAGTACGCAGCCTGAGGTCTGGTTTTTGTGCCTGATTGCTCGCAAAAGGCTTGTCGCCTATTACATGGTACTAACATAACTGGTGAAAATATGGGTTTAGCTCAGGTACACTTCTGCCTAACCCATGGAGGATTACAGGTGTGATGTTGTATTATGTTTACTAGATTTGGTTGAACTTGTTGTATGATACATAGACTCAAACGGTAAATATTCAAGCGTTTCAGCCCCCGTTATTACCTTCCCTTAAATGTTAAGGGAAGATAACATATTTAATGGAATATTTCTGACATTTTCAGATTCTGTCTGATACTTTAGCAGATTCTGAGAATTGCTGAAATATTGCATTTAATATATGCCTCTTTCATTAACATTTGAAGAAGGTAATGACGGCGTTTGAAACTCTTGAAAATTTACCTGAAAACAGATTTCAACATGTTCCTATTATGATTGTTTCAACAATGCAAACACTGTTAGATAACCTCGATGTCTTAAGAGCATAACAAAGCAATTATTAATAAAATAAATCGCAAGATAAGATCTCCTAGACTCTATTCATTATTCAGCAGAAAATAACAGGCGCAGATCATAAAGTTTTCTCTTGAACTGTAACATAGATTCAGGTCATACGCACATCCGTTTTATTGGTCATAAACATCGCAGACTATTAATATGTGTTAACGTTTAAAATTAAGAAAGTCCAAGGCAGTACAGCATAGAACTGTGATACTCTACTAGTAGGTCATAATTATAAGATGTTTCTAATTTTCCATTATGTCATTCAATTGCAATAAAATAATTATATTGCTTGGGAGCAAAGAAATCGAGCCTCCTTCTTTCACATATTATTACTTAATTTTCTATTGGTCATTTTTCGTTCAGAGCCAGATTTATTAACTTTTGGTGGTAATTCAATAATTTTACCCTCCTCATTATAAAGGTAATTCAGGTATGGAAAGGTATGGTTTAAAATGATACATTCCTTAGTACCAAGTATATGTATAAAACATCATACCTACATGAAAAAGACAAGTGGCGCAATTTATTTACTATCAAAAATGTATTGGAAATGGTATTTATTTATTTTACTTATTTAAATTTATATGCACAACATTATTGCAGAATAATTCATTTCACAGATGTTTGTGGTTGCCTGATTTTTGCCTTTACACTTGTGATTAGAAAATTTACATGAATCATATACCTAGTTAGCTATACTGTTAATCAAAGAACCAGTATGAGAAGTTTAAATACTATAGTAACTATACTGAATTTATGAGGTATCAGTCTGTCTTTATTTCCAAGAGTTTTAATTACTTTCAAGCAGGTTACAATTGGCAGTACCTACCTACCTATCTGTTGATTTAGGTTTATGGTTACAACTGAAACCTGGTAAATTTGCAGTCAGAAATTGGCACAGTGATCTAAAAGTTATGTAGAAATTGGTTGTCATAGTATAGGTATGTCAAATAGAGGAATAAGAGTCATGTTGTGAGGAAACTTATGAGTATGAATGAGAATAGTGCATGGATTGTGTAAGTAAGATGCTATTGCTTGGAAGGTGTCTGTCAAAATGCTTAGGATAAGGTCTATAGAATGATGATGACTTGCAGAATTAGTCATAATTTGAATGTTTCCTATGCTTTCACTGTACCATTACCATACAAATGTAAGCTTACGTCTTTATCCCATGAGGGTAGGCAGAAACAACAGAGCATCAACTACAAATCTTACATAGGTACTTCTATAACATTCATACATAATGCTATGCACATGACCTTCTTGAAGAACATCACCAATGCAGTGTCGGTATGTTAAATAGGTAGTAGGATTTTAACAGTCTACAGTGCCCTCCTTAACCAGCTTTAGATCATAAATTGTATGAAATATCATGCAATAATCATGCTAATGCATCATAGGATAAACCATTTACAACATAAAAATAAAACTTTCCTTCTAATGACATTGTTCTTGACCTCTTTTCCTTGTTAGGTAAGCACTAATAAATAAGTGGACTTAACTGTGATTAGTAGTGTCTTGGATTATATTGAACCAATAGAAGTATTGTAATAATTCTCTATACATGAAAAAGTATTTCACATCTCCATCATTTTGTGTATTGTAATGTTTTTGATATCTTATGTATTATTTGGTAAGCAAAAGTTTTTTTATTGTGAGGCTTACAGCTGGATTGATGGTTAAGCTACGTTTGCAAGGCCGGCCCGACCCACAGTATGATAGCAAGCAGACTGGTCCGAAATATCATTTATAGAACTTTGATAGTTTTTGTGGGTAGTCTAAAGCCTGATAATATTACTGACCAGACTTACCGGAGTTTAGTGACTGTTGTGGAGGTCAAAAAAGCAACTGCACCACTTAAATTATTGGTATTAAGTTTCTTCTGTTTGACTGAAAGGCAACTTTAAAATAGTTAGTAAAATGCTAGGCAAAAATTACTTTTATTAGCCTGTACTGTCCCACCGCCGGGCAGAGGCCTCAAATCTACCAGGTAATATTTATACTACCTAACAATATGTAGTTCCCCATGATAAACTTATGAATAAAACAAAACAGCTTTATCTCTATTCATGGAACTATCTTTCAGTAGCTGTGGAATGTATTTGTTGCCAAGCACAATCAATAATACAAATACAAAAGAGGTTGTAGGTATAATATCAACAATAAAATGTCTGAATACAGTGTTCTAAAGAGTTTACTGTATCATGAAGGATACATTAAACCACACATTGTGGTATCAGTTTCCTCCTACATTGTTTACACAGACAGGGAAAATAGACAAAATATTCAGATAAACTAAAAACTACCTTCACACAATTATGTTGTACCACCTCATTAACATTAGAGATGATTGATTGCAAAAGGCTCACCTCCTATTAATTGGACTTAAACATAACTGGAGAAATTTAGAACAACAGGTACAGAGAGTCATTTCTATAAAATAGTAGGAATTTGATGTTGGTAGGATTACTCTAATTATGTAATCAAACAAACATACTTGAGAAAAGGCATTTTTTTGACATAACTCAGAAGAGATTCATTATAACATTGACAGCACATGAGCCCTTTTGTTCTTTATGATCAAAATCTGGCTGAGGATCACTATTTATTGAACATCATTTCACCAAAAAGCTCGCCCTTTGCCACTTCCTAGTGTTTTCTGACTAGAGATTACTAAATGAACTCAAAAATATTGATATAATAATTATGAGCCATAATATTTTGAGTATTAACTTAATAAAATACTTGACATAGGTATTTAACGAAATGCTCCCGGGACTTCTAAATATTTAAAATGCATTCTTGCATCACAAATAATAAAATAATGTAGGTAGTTAAAAGTTTTTAATTACTTTCAATTAAGGCCTGTCTGTTTAATAAAGAATCATGTGAAGGTTCCATAGTTGATTGTTGTACCTAATTAATGTTCATGAATGTGTTGATGTGACTGGAATCAATTTAAATGGGTAATTTGCCATTAAATAGGGACTGAATAAAGCCAGTTGTGATGATAAAAACTTGTTTTACATGAAGAAATCTTTTTAATGTTGGTACTTGATATTGATACTGGTTTTGAGCTGTTGGTAAAAATATTACTTACTATTATTATTTCTAGGTACTACAAAATCATAGAACCCAAATGCAAATCTAAAACATTCCCAACAAAATCGCCTTTGAACCAGTCTAATGGTGTTGATAGCATTTATTTTACTTCATTATTTAATTTGATTGAGATGCCCAAAACTGCATGGAGACTGCTTTATCAAATCAACTGTTTAACTGTAATTGCAATCAGGTTTTTTTCACCCAACTGCCAAGAAAGAGCTATGCTTTTTTTCAGTATTGTTATAGTTACATTTTCATAAGCTCTTTATTTCTGAACTCCACATGACCATGTCACAGAAAATGTATGACTGCACTTAACCAAAGACGGGCGCCATCTTGATTTTTTTTAAATAATCCGTACAATCAATCAAATATCAAATACCTATAATGCCTTGTTTGTGTTCTAATTCCCCAAGCCATTTAGTTTACATATCAAACAAATTACTATTCTCATGCAGCATTTAGTAGCAAAATAAGTAGAGCCATAAATATTCATAAACCATGTGGGAATGCTATCAATTAAAAAAAGTCTAATTCCATAATAATCAACAGGTTTAATGGTCCACAGGGAGATTGGTGAATCATTTTAATATTCAATGAACCAATTGAGGGTCATAATTGTTGATGTGTCATGGTGAAAAGTGAGAATGTGTAACAATTTTTGTTTTAAATACATACATAAACTCACGGCTTTTTCCTATGGGGATGGCAGAAACTACAGAGGGCCTATCTGCTACGATTCTAACATACTTCCTTTGTTTTGTTCACATACATATTTACATGTAGTCATACCTACTATTGCTATTATTTTATTGTGTGTTTATAGGTTTTATTATTCAATGTTGGTACTACCTTATTTAGCTACTACCTTACTTGAGTATGTCTATTAAAGTATAGTGAGAGCTAGAAGACAATTTATGGTTTGCCAAAAAGATGACATAAACAAAAAGGAGGTGATACTAAAATGATGAATGAAAGAGAAGTATAACATACAAGCAGACATCCCGCGGTTTCACCCGCGTAGATCCCGTTCCCGTGGGGAAAAAAAGTAGCCTATGCCACCCGGGGATAGTGTAGCTTCCCAACGGTGAAAGAATTTTTCAAATCGGTCCAGTAGTTTCGGAGCCTATTCGATGCAAACAAACAATCAAACATTTCCTCTTTATAATATTATTATTAGTATAGATACCTACTGCACCAATCTCTTAAATAACTAGCACATATTCTAGAGTAACAGTTGTACAAAACATGTTTTGACAAATAGCCCAAAAAAAAACTCATTTTGGTTGTCAAAACAAAACACATCACAGTAATCAATAAAAATGAGTCATACATTATTACCTTTTCACAATGATAATGAATTGTGCCATGTGTTTTTTATCTGTGAAATTATGTACAGCGCTATCAAGGTAAATGATGATTTAGTATGCTAGGTATACTTATTTTTAAACTAAATAGGGAGTGGTTCAGGATAAAATCACAAGATACGCAATAATTAATTTAAATGAATAGGCGCGCATTCATCGCATTGAGTGAATCTGTATTGATAGATGTAAGATAGACAAATAGTATAAATTGGTCCTAAAATTGGACCTAAAAATGTATTCTGGGCCTAAATTCTAGTTCCTATAAAATGTGTAGTTTCCCATAGTATGGTTTAAAAAAAAATGTCTTAAGGTTTTAAATAACTTGCAAGACAATGTCTTGTAAAACCAATAATAAATTATAAGATTCTCAAATAGATACTCTCAAAGAAAGTCCATTTTGACTGGCCTGTTGGTCTAGTAGTTAGTAACCCTGACTGCTATGCCGGAGGTCGTGGGTTCGATTCCCACCCAGCAGGGCTAGCATGGGCTGGGGATATAACTTTTATCCACCGGTTATTTCCACTGACAAGGGATACAATTATCTTATCCACCTGCCAAAGCACGGCAACAGGGGGAAAGAGAATTATATCACTTTTTGACATTAGACGTGGATACTCATCCACGGCTTATAGCATGGCGACTAGTGAAAGATTTCGCGATTCGAGCAATCCCAATTGACAACAAAACAAAATAAATATCTAGTACAGATGTAATAAAACGATGAAAGTACTTTAGTTTACATGACATTCTCGACTATTGTGTAATTTCATAAAAGTTTTCTTATAATGGCAATCATTTCGGGGACAAGCGTTTCCCCTGGTTTATCCCCGTGAATAGTTTATCCACCCATGTCGCCATGCTCGGAGGGTGGATAAAAATGACAGAGGGGAATAGTATTTTATCCTCTCCCCGTGGAAAGAATATCTCCGGCCATGCTAGCCCTGCAGGGCAAATGTTTGTGTGATGAGCACGATCATTTGTTCTGTGTCTGGGAGTAATTTATCTATAATATTATGTATGTATTTAGAAATATGTAAGCTCTAAGGTTAGCTTGGGACTAGATGGCGTTGTGTGAAAAAGTTGTGGACAATTTATTATTATTTATTTGTTCATAAATTAATACATCACAAAGAAATAAAAGCCACTTAAAATGACACTAGGAAAATGATGTATGTCTCTAAGACCTGTGCTAATTTGGCATCACACCAAGTACAATAGCAATGGAACTCCTACAGAATGTTAAGTAAAACCTGGCCTTGTTTGACATCTTATTTCATGTTTAAGTACCTACCTAGGTTGAGAGGAGTGACAAAAGATTTACTGTTATATGCATTATTATACTAGGTTAGAAATAGTTTTGTCCCTGAATTGGCAATGCACCTATGATGCCTGCTGTAAAAAGACTTTCATGGGAATAGAATACTCTTTGTTGTACACTATACAAACTTATAACCCCCTATTACATGGGACTTTAACATAACTATAACAAATAATAACTTTATGGGTTACTACATAGGGTGTTACAATGGGCGGCCATATCCCTAGAAACGATCTTATACTGACAAACTGGACGGCCTTGATAGAGAAGAGAAAATATAAGTTCTGGTGGTCCATATATCGCCACCTTTTTTCCCTCTCCGAATAAAGAGGGGTATTATTAGTTTAACGTGTGTATCCGTCTGTGACCTCATAGCTCCTAAATTAATGGATCGATTTAGGTGCGTTATTTTCTTTAAAAGCTTTTACAAAACCTAAATCATAAGGTACCTAAAAAACCTAATATAGCGAATATATCATATTATCGCAAAAAATAGTTAAACCAGCAAGCTACTGTAATACTAACAGAATTTTATCTATTGACAACCAGATAAGATCTAATGTGAAACTAGAAGAATAAAATTGATAGTCAAATACTGAGACAAAATGCTTGTAATCAACGTTATTTGATTCTTAAATTTTGTGCGTAGGTAGGTACCTACCTAGAATATGCATTTCCAAATGAATAAATAAATGGAAATTCGTTTTGGTTAACCTGTTAAATTCTCGTACCTAATCAGAAACGAACAAAATCTTGTCACAATCTCTTCTCAGCGATAATCATAGACAATAACCACTTTCTACCTACCTATTCCAAAACTAACCTTAAAGTTTTTGCTCCCAAGTGTAGTTCCCTATGCTAGTCTATGGGACCCTATCTTTTCTGTCGAATATTTGTGCCCGACAAATACATAGGTCGCCATCAGAGCCGTTGGCACAATCTGTGCGCAACTGCCATCCAAAACCGAAGCCAGAGCCGAATCCCCAATTTGTTAGTCTAAAGTCCCTTCTTGCTTCCAACCCTGATAGTGATGTTGCGGATGAGAATGTAGGTATCAAAATTATGCGTGTTTGCTTGGTGTTCTGAGAGAGTAAGTAGGTATGCCAGGGAGACTGTTCCATGTTAGTTCCAAGATTTTTCTTTTTTATTTAGGTAGTTTTTAACGTAATTGTTGTTGTCTCTATGTTACTTAGTGTAATTGATGTTGTACCGTATTAAAAAATAATCCTCCTTACTCGATGGCCAAAAAATTCCACCCCGATTAGACTTTTATTCTCATATTCTTGTCACCTGCTCAACTAAGGCTGCGACGAGGAAGAATGACGCGCGTCAAGATGTGTCGTCAATAAGTAAACAAACTAACTGTGTTTACAATTTGATAACTGGCTGCCACTCAAATGACCTTGAACTAACTGATGACCCGACGGTATATCTTGATTCGAAAAGCATTTCTATCAAGAAATTGATATCTGTGGCTCAGTTACGAACTATGGCTTCATAGAATCTTTGATGAAGAAATTGATCGGTTGGTCTTGTACGGCTTGATAATTCGGCTGTTGGAGATTCGTTTACAACCCTTCTCGGATTCAAGTCTCAAGTCCAATTGCTCATTTACAGAATATTTAAAAAAAATGTGGTTGAAAATCGACTTTTAGCTTTGCACAATCCGCTAGGTAGGTACAGTACCTACATAGTTTTAAATTTTAATCATAGGACAAATTTTCACTGGTTTTCTAAGAATATGTATAATTTCTAACTACTTTTACTATGGATCTTGCCCGGAAATTAAGAAAAAAAAATCTTAAGTTGTTCATATTCCTGGTTAGAATTCATCCTGTTAAAATTTGTCCTATGATTAAAATAACACTACTAGGTACAGTGTTATTTAGTGCTAAGAGGAGTGTAGAAACCTAAAAGGTAAAATAGTCGAATTAGAAACTTGTCAAACCTAACACTCCTTTAAGCGCGTATAATTTTTGAAAAGGGGTCCGAATTTATCGCTTATTAATTAAATAGAATAGATATATAGGTACCACGAAAATAAATTGTTTTTGTACAAATGCTAAATAAATCATGAAACTCTCAGCATTTTTAGTCTGATGAATAAATCTCCTACTCGCTGGCTATCAATAAAATACTTATCATCCGTTTTCACTAACACTAAGCGTCATTAAAATATAATGGATTTTAGGCAAGACATTCTAATTTTAGGACTTAGGGCCACTTTTTGTGAAAACTTGAACATTTTAGACACTAAGCCGGGCCAACTCAGCCGTAACGTATTGAAAAGTTCCATCAACCCTAAACAACGTCAACGCTAAAATATGGCGACGTAACTGTCGTCTGTAGGTATATCATTAGTCTGTCTATAAATCGAGACATAGTCGATAACTTAGGCGGCCATTTGCGTCACCAACTTCGTCACTTATCGAAGTGACATTGGTTTTGACGGGTTGAGTGTTTATTTAGGCACCCTTTCTATATTAGATAATAATATGAATTTAAATTGGGGTAAAAGCTTGCTTTTATCTGGCCGCAGTCGAAAAGAAATGATACAAATTGCCCCCAGAGATAAACAGCGTGTTTATGAAAAAATGAAGCATTTTTTGTTGTTGCAGGATTTGCCAACCTGTCATTACGAAAGTGCAAGCTAAAATGCAAAACAACATGACCAAGAATGTAATTTACTCCCTATAGCAAAAAATAATTGGCAGTTTTTCTCAGTATTTCAATGCAAAAGCTATCTTCACGGCAGACACGCAACTGCCAGTACTTATTATCATTCCAACGCTATTTATATCTTTCAATTACGTGCTACATAATGTACAAGGTGCTTCCTCTAATTGTTACGCGTCAAGCCTTGTGGGCCCATTGTCTAAACCCACCCTACAAAGGCTGAAAAGAAAGGTGTAACGTTACCGAACCAATGCCCCATTCACAAGTATAGTATTACCGTTCTACGTTCAAAAAACAGGTTTCAAAATCTGAAGTTTTTCGCCATTTACGGTCAGGACATGTCACAGAGCTGTACTGTTTAACGTTTTTTTTTATTTGTTAAATATTATTTAGTAAAATGCGTGGTTATTTACTGTTTCCTATGTTAAGTTAGTGTAGAGATGTTGAAAAAGAAGGAAGTACCGTGGTATTCCAATCATCGAATTAGGATTCAGGACAATTTCGCCAATTGGAGACAACACTCGTGTCGGGTGCACTGGAACACCACTTGTGATTGTACGTACATTCGATAAATGGGTAAATTTTCAATCGTATCATTGCCGTTCACATGCAATTAACCGGCCGGGCGCCAGATATTTTTGTAGCGTGTGAGTGCAGACAGGTCAAATTAACATATTTCGTATAAAAAAATACCTGAGAATTAATAGAAATACTGTTCTAGGTTTATGTCGTAAGACTTAAGTTTGTTTAATTACAATGTTATCAGGAAAATAAAATATTGAAATGATGTAACTACTGTCCAAATTCATTCACACTCACGTTTATTAATCGGACGAAAGACCATTGAGAGAACAATCGAATACCTACCTAACTTATTTCTTTATTTTAAGATAACGTAGTTTAGTTTTTTTTAACAATAAATAATTCAGATTTTTTAATACTTAACTTTACTAAACTATTGATAAGAACGGAATGATAAATCTTTACGCTCGCTATCTTGACAAATAATGTTTGTTTCTCTTTTGTCATAATACATTGCATTTACGATTTTATAATAATAATGTGTTTGTTGTTTACTAACATTTCTATTTTTTGTTTTTTTTCCCATCTCTTCTTGTTCCCATATCTTTTTTTCAAGTGCTGGGAACTTTTGGAAGTGATGGGAAATTGAACAGATGGGAAGAAACCCATGTGTGTGTTAACTAACTTATGTTTGTATTTTTTTCCCTTAAATATTTAAGAGGTTTTAAAAACGTGTTCCTGGGTTGTTAATATCGCCAAACTTTCTGCTTAGCTATACACGAGGAAGTCGTGAAGGGCTATTTGGGGTCTATCTTTTATGAATTGACATTCAAAATTGACATTCTAAGCTTGATTTCATATGTAAACTCCTTTAAATTATTCGTCCATGAGAATACTTTCTGGGTAATTTGTTTCACGGTTTCACCACTTCTTCCCAGCAAAAACAGTAGGAAGTGGCGAAGGGCGGACTTTTCGGGGGACTGTCTTATGTAATTTTTGGCGTCCAGAGAGTGTTGAACCTCAGCCTAGTTTAAATTTCACGTGGAGCAGGCTACCAAAGTATGAAATCAGTCTTCACCGCTACAATTTGTTAAAATCTACATAGAATAACTACCTATATAAATTTCATTAAAACCCCAACGCTTTTATATTGAAGCAATTGAAATTTCATTAAGGGTGATAATTGAAATGATTGATTTCGATCGCCGCTGTAGTATAACATAGCAACATAATCTACGATGCTAGGAAACCGTACAAAATCTTGGGTTGGGCTAAATAATATTACATTGTCCAAATTTCGTGGAACTACCTAGGTAAATAATTTTTTACCCTTGAATTGTTACATGTAGGTTTTAAGTTCTGCTGAACTGTTGGAAAAGTATTTCATCTTAAAATGTAACGTAGGTTAGTGTTACTGTCTAGGCTTAAAATGGATTAAATTGCGTAAAAGACTTAATATTGCAAGATCTTTAGTGTTGATTTTTACTAAAACTGGTTTTGACGACTTCAGTAAATATATTGTTGAATTCTTGTGGGTATTATAAACAAGGCCAAATGAATAAATTAAGTTTTAAGTCTGTTAATAGCTAGGTTCTGCCAGTTTCACTTGAGAATAGAGACGGTTTTATGAAAAAAATATTATCTTTTTATAATGAATAACGTTGCCTCTTAATAGCAATGTGTCCTCTGTCGTGTGTGCGTTTATAAACACATAGATACATGCGCAAACAGCCAGACCTGGAACAATTTATTATCTGTAGGCCATAGACATATTTGTTCCGTGCGGGAATTGAAATTTAGACATAAAGCGCGGCGGCCAATCGCTCAACCACTGCTCATACCATGCCGTCAAGTTAAATAAAATCATTTTTGCTTTTCCGTCTAAATGAAATTGGAATCCAATACAGTCCCTTATTGTACCACTAAATTACAAAAACTTGGATCTCCCTTTCATTACAAACACATCATCACCAGAATCCTTTGGCATAGGTCGTTCTACGAGAGGCGCAAACGCACGCCAACTCGTCGAGTCGTCGCGACGCATCGTGCGCCGCCCGCGCCGCGCAGCGCGTCCCAGTAGGCATGGGCTAACTAGCTCCGGTAAAAAATTGGATATAATACATAATATCATTCCAAGTAGATAACTATATATCCGATTAACAGAGCAAAAACAAGGGGTATCGTAATACCCAGGCCCTGGGTTGAGGAGGTTAGAAAAGCAGTTGCTCCATGTAAAAGACTGGTTTTAAGCTGTATTTGGTTAAACTGGGCACAAAACTAGTCAGATGATGATATCCGGGTGAAGGATAGATAGGTTTAGATTAGCTTCAATTGGTAAATCTAGTAATCGAAAATCTCCAATTAGCGTAGTCCAGATAGATTCATCTGCATAGCAAATAAGCAACATGGTAATCAGCAATTTTGGTGGAACAAAAATTATAGTGGATGGATTTTTATGGGCCTTTTTTGTTGAGTTATTCAGCTCTAGAAAAATAATTTTGTGAACCCCTTTATTTATTTTTGTTGATTTACATAATAATATCTTGTCTTCAGAGTAACTTGTAATTAGACTTACTATAACAAACGAATTACAAGTGAACTGTAAAAAGTATAAAAGAACTGAATATAAATATAACTGAATATAGTAATATTTTATATCTTTTAGTATCCTAGAAACTCAACAAAGTTGCCCCAGAAATTCTCAATTTTTTTTAAGTATTTTTGTTTGAGGAATAGGTTCAAAGAATCTTTATTTCTCATAAGAATAATGTGAAGAAATTGTTTATTCAAGTACTTCGTGGTTTACTGACTTAGGACAATCAAAATCAATGTTTAGTTTAATTACACGATACATTTTACAAGCATTTTCAAGTGACTAATTTAGCTGTATATTTACCATTCTCTAAGCCCGTTCCATGTCTTTGCCGGACAATACAAAGTTACTCGGATATAGAACAGTTTATTTCTTGAAATGAAAAAAGAGTGACCAAATTTATATCCGTTTTAGGATATAGTATCCGAAGTTGCAGACGTGTTCGGAGTTACCCATGCCTACGGACCCTTGTAAACCAGTCAAAATACCATTACTGAATGGAAGGCTGGTTTTAATAGACCCTTGTTCTGCTGAATGAGACACATTTTGTTCTTATTTCCTTGGTAAATGTTCCAGGCAATGGTGGCGAGACGACATGGTGTTTCAGCCAGGTGAAGGGCACCTTAGAAGACGATGTCACAGAAGCTGACCTGATCTCCTGCGTGGAGTTCAATCATGACGGGGAACTGCTCGCTACAGGGGACAAGGGAGGCAGGGTTGTTATATTTCAGGTAAGGACAATTTACGTTTTACTGTGTACCGCGTGTTAACTCGCTTTTAAAGGCGATACTTTTACCCGAGGTTAATCTTTTTCTTTAGGCCCAGCGCCACTGGCGGCACGGCACGGCAGGGGGTTTTAGTAAGCGCAAATGTTTGAGATCTTATTTTATCATGCTAATGGGGATGCCACGGTATGACCTCAATCTGTTTAAGTCGCGAGTTAATAGGCTTTTTTTGGGTAAGCTCGTTCCATTGTCGACCTCATCGCTGACCGCAGGACAAGATTGAGGTCAAGAGTAGACCCATTGTATATAAAAAAAGAAAATGCCACGGTATGCCACACCGTGCCGAAGCAGGCTGTGGCATATCAATGAAATGTGAGTCTTAACAGTGTTGAATGGGATTCTAAATTATTTGTACTAAAATAATCCCTTGCCGTGCCTTGCCGTCAATGGGCACTGGGCCTAAAGAATAAAATTACCTTAATTCAAAAATTGTCTTGTCAAATGCAAAAACAGTTTTCCAAATCACTACTGGCAATTTCAGTAGGTAATTAATGTGTGTAAACAAAAACAAATTCTTTAGCGTTTAAAACATCGCCTGAAACCTAGACCTGGACCATCAGGATAATATTATATGGTTCTCTTAGAAAATATTACAACTATAACAAAAAAATTACATCCACCTACGTCTTAGCAACATCATCGCGATGACAACCGTCACTAAAGGCCACTTCTGATTCACGTCTTCTCATGTCTAGTCACAGTTCGTCACACCAGTACATTCCCTATTCGTAGATGCCAAATTTTCCAATGTAAACATTTGGCAGAATTAAATAAAATTTGTATGACAGAATATTGATATGGAATTTTGCCATTTAATTTGTAATTTAACATAAAATATCCTTCGAAGGTTCTAATTTGGTAATTTAATACAATATTTAAAGGTCGTGTGTGTGGTCTAACTCTGAGGTACAAGTTCAGTGTTACTTGGCAAACGTACCCTAGTAGGTTTAAGATATATTTATGACTAGCAGGTTTGACGCGCATTGTTCCCGTTCCCGTGGGAATACAGGGATACAAAGTAGCCTATGTCATAGGGATAGTGAAGCTTGCCAACGGTGAAAGAGTTTTTGAAATCGGTCCAGTAGGTTCGGAGCCTATTCAATGCAAACAAACAAACAATCACACTTTTCCTCTTTATAATATTAGTATCGATAAAAAATTTAACCCCTTTTTCCACTGGTTAACATAATTATGTGTTATGTGTACACATGCCATCTTAATTCAACACTAAAATTATTATGTTTTCGAAGATGTTTGAGTGCTATTTGCCCATAACAAAAACCATACCATATACCATATTATTATCTAAACCTAACACCATTTTCAGCAAATTGAAAGCCTTCAAAACTTGTTCTTTTAATTTTCAGAGGGACCCAGCCTCGAAGCAATGTGTACCGAAAAAAGGCGAGTACAACGTGTACTCAACATTCCAATCACACGAGCCGGAGTTCGACTACCTCAAGTCTCTTGAAATAGAGGAGAAGATCAACAAGATCCGGTGGCTCAAGAGGAAGAACCAGGCCCACTTCCTACTCTCAACCAATGACAAGACCATCAAATTGTGGAAGGTTAGTCTTGTATGTATTCCACTTTTTTTATTATTATTTCTTTTTTTTTTTCTTACTTTTAAGTTTTCTTTTTCTCACTTACGTATATCGCCTCCTGATTAGGGAATGCAATCTCGTACGAGATTTCCGCCTAGCGAGATCTCGCGAGACTCAAAACCCAGTCTCGCGAGATCTCGCAAATTACGGGATCTCGCGAGATTGGGAGAATCGCAATTAAAACATGCAAATGCCTGTTTTAAGAACTAGTAATTGACATGATATGTAATTAAATAGAAACTGCGTTGCTTAGTTATAAAAATAATGTAAGTTTTAGTTTAAAAATCAACAGAGTACTGATTATTTTGTCTCTAACTCTAATAACATTTGTTTATGTCTATAATTATTATACCTACTGTAGCTAATCAGTTCAAATTCTTACAATATTGGTAACAAAACAATAATTAGGTATCTATATTTAGTCTTTTGTAAATTATTACTTTAGTTTCAATAATTAAGAGTAATAGGAACATTACTTATGGTAAATAAATACAACAAAACAAATTGTGAGATCGTATTAATCAAATAAAAGAAGTTTAAAGTAGAAGTCAGATGAAGTTATCAAGGTACGGAAAGGCAAGTTAGTTTCTCTGAAAATGGCTTCTCAAAAAACACATCATGTCGAGAGTATCATCTGACAGACGACTTCTGATTTTGCAGGGTATTTGGCATGCAAAATCAGAAGTCGTCTGTCAGATGAGCCAGGCGCGGCCGCACGGCCGGCCAGGATTCTTTTCGCGCGCAGCCGCGCTATGAAATACACGTCGTCACGCTGCATTTGTCGATCTCGTTATCTCGCGAGATCTCGTACGAAATTTGACGAGATACAATCTCGTAAAATATGGCCGAGATCTCGCGAGATCGGGATCTCGGCGAGACGAGATTGCATTCCCTACTCCTGATTAGAAAGTAGACACTGGGAGCCAATGCATTAATAAATAAAAATAATAATATTCCACAAAATTCACACAACGCTATCTAGCCCCAAGCTAAGCAGAGCTTGTGTTATGGGTACCAGACAACACACAACACAGCAAACATAGATCCATTAGGACATAAGTTAGCTGACCCACCTCTGTACGACCCACTGGCCACAGAGACATTTTGTAAAACACAAAGTAGGCAATTAAATGTTATTCTGATTCTCTTCTTCTTCTTATCGTGTGGTTAGTAACTAACCAGGTGTCAGAGTTTTAATGCCGCCCATGGGCCTCTGACTGGGTATCACATGCCCTCCAGAAATATCTCTCAGGCATGCCGGTTTCCTCACGATGTTTTCCGTGCGTGCCTTGGGCACGATTCTGATTCTGATTGACACACACACACATTCATTCATTCTTTTTTTTTCATTCATTCATTCACATTCATTGTTCGCCATAATGAAATAAAGCCGAGTATTAATAATTATTCCTTTATTTTCTTTTGCATACAATTACGAATAAATGATTCTGATTCTGATACATTTCATATTTATATATTATACACATAGTAGCCCACCGGTATCGGTAACAGGGGGTCGGCCAGGGCTCTTAAAAAGTGGAATTGAGAAGGAAAATCGGAAGAAACTCTGAGATTACAGTCTCTTTTGAAGTCTAGTCATTATTTTGGTGACATGAGGATTATGCAGATTAATGTCTATTAATAGATATTAAAGTGTGGTTGTGCTCGGTAGAGCAGCGTCGTGCTGCGATCTGTTGAGACTCAGCCCTACGCCAGGTGATTCGTAAAAAAAAAATCCTTAAAAGGGGACACCTCTAAGTAATCACTTTAATCATAGGTACGTTTACCTAAAAAAAAACAAGTAATTGAGCGCTAACATTCCGCTCTATATTATGGTCTCCCAACCTATTTGTGATCATGTGCAATTGATTGTCATTGACTAGTTTCGAATGACGTCATGCGATACGAATCTAATGTGTCCAGTATGCTTTGTGTATCAAAACATTTGATGGGTATATTTTTATGGCATTTGTTTACCTGTAGTTTGACGTCCATATATTACGAGGTAATAATAGTTTATCACGGGTAGCTGGTAGTATATGGACGACTGGCCTATAACGTGTCTAAATCTGTAGATTTCCACCTCTGAAAATAAACCTCTTTAAAAACTGTAGAAAAACAATTGTTGAATTGAGAACCTCTTCCTTTTTTGAAGTCGGTTAAAAATGGAAGGAATTTTGCCAGTGAGATCATTAGCCCAAAATTAATCTTGTCCTCAATTTGACATAATCCTTGATAACATATAGGTACCGTTAGGTTAAGGGCGCCTACAAATTAGCCGCTAAGAACCGCGCGGCCACAGCGCTGCCGCCGCGCTGCAACCACTAGGTTCGAGCATCAAAGTGTTTTACATTTAGTTTCAATCTCATCGATAAATTGTTCAAGCTGATTTTCGTTCATGTCTGAATAAAAACACGTACGCATCATCACTAGTCAATTGATGGACCGATGCGCGGCGGCAGCGCGGCTGCAGCGCTCCAGTCGCGCGTTTTTTATTTATATGGATTAACAAAGCAGCGCGACGTTAGCGCTGCAGCCGCGCGGCACCTGGCGGCAAATTTAAAGGCCCTTAGGAGTAAAGAGAGCCCATTTCTGAATATCAAAAGTAATTTCTATCTGCCATTATTTATTAGAAGCCCATCCCGGCTTCGCACGGGTAGCTCTTGTTATTTATATACCTGATCATTACCAAGCTTCATAGGATTAACCGCTGGGTTAATCTGAAGATACCTAAAAAGTTATTAAATCAGGCGTTATGAAGTCTATAGGGAATATACTTACACACAATGATTATTAGAAGTAAAAAGGTGTAGATCATAGGTTACCTAAACAAAATTCGATCTTCAAAAACGGCACACTAACGCACGCACGTGTCCGTTGACGGCGCGACGCGACACTGAGGTCTCAAGTCTGGCTAGTTTGTCACATTTTAACGTGTCGCTTGCTGAGTGCTTATAACCTATCTACAACTTTTTGCTTATAATATCATTGCTTACACACATCATCACCAGTCTAGCCTTTTCTCAACTATATTGGACTAGGCTTCCAGTTTTAATAGATGCAGCTGAGTACCAATGTTTTACATGGAGCGACTCTCTATCAGACTTCCACAACCCACTGGTTGTCAAACTTTCGGGTTTCTGAGTTTCTGACTACACGGAACGACTTTCAAAGTCATTTCTATTTATATTTATTATTCTTCGATTTGACTGAAAAGTTGCTTAGAGAGCTAACCTATGCTAGAAGAAGCCTAAATCTTATCTCTACTAACTTTCTTACCTTTGTTCTAGCCACCTGACCACCAACAACTCCAGAGACTACACTTATTAAATCTGAGGAACGTTTCCAGGTATCCGAACGAGACAAGCGTGTGACGGGCTACAATACGCGCGAGGAAGGTGGGCGGCCGCGCGATCCTACGCGGATCACTCAGCTGCGTGTGCCCACTGTCAGGCCCGCTGAGCTTATGGTGGAGGCGTCTCCTAGGTGAGTGTTATAAATATGTAAATAAATAAATTCCACAACTTTGACACAACGCCATCTAGTCCCAAGCTAAGCAGAGCTTGTGTCATGGGTACTAAACAACTGATGACAACAACTATGTATTTGGAAATATATGTAAGATACTTATATGTATTTCCAAAACATATTAAAATTATATACATTACACCCAGACACGACAATTTTTTGTGTCTCCGGCATAGCAGTCAGGGCCTCTAACTATTAGACCACCAAGTCAGTCAGTCTGGCCATTAAACAAGTAACAAGCAAAACTCTGCATTTTTTCGCAGTTTTGTATGAGATGCGTACGCGTCCGCTCAGCTGAACGGACGCGTACGCATCTCATACGAAATTGGTGTTTCATATAGACAACAGCTGAATAAAGCTGAATTAATGTGGTTACTCCCGAACTCCTTTGACTTCTGGATGGCAATCCACCAGTTATGTCTTTAAGTCATATGTATATAGGCGACAGTTACTGCTTACCATCTGTATTACAGTTATCTGCAAGTAAATTGGCAAAGATTTATCTAGTGTCGGAAAAGTACGTGCATTTAAAAATGGATGACAACGTGCGTGCGCGAACTTCCGTCACTACTAAATCCTTTGTCAATTTACGTGCCGGTAACTATATGAAGTATTATTACCATCATGATTCCACGGCGAAAATGGGATAGTGCTATCTTAACAGACTATCGGCCATGTATCCTTCTTTTTTCGCGCATACTTCCTAACTTCTTTGAATTTGTTTTCTGGATTCGATTCAAGTATTTGTTCTATGACCTATCTAATAGGTAAACACACCCATGATACAAGAGAAATTCTTAGTGTGGAGCAACGTTTTTTTTAAACAGGACAGAATATATTTATTGTATTATATTTTTCGTAGTTTTACATTGCGAATACAATATACACCATAACAGAAATCAAGTGACATAATATATCAAAAATCTAGAGCTTCAATATTGAAACCCAATGTTTGTTCCTCGATAAGCAACGACGATCTAATTTAATTATATTCAGCTGTATTTACCTTAACACTTGAGCTCAGCCATTGGATTATAGAACGTTTTTAATATACATTTTATCAGACATCCGTTCACATAAAGCGAAGGTTATCTAAGGGGGCGAACTGGGTTAACGGTAGCCGGTTTGTTAATATAGATTTCAGGCTAAGTTCGTGGGTTTAAATGACTTGTATGATATGGCTAAATTGAAGTAGTTTCAGTTTACCATTAAATCGTGGCATGTCGTTTTTCTTCATATTGTTAACATAGGCAGAGTCGGAAACTTTCTGGCTCACCTTTTGGTTATTAAGCCACATTGCTCGGAACGCTCATTTGATTAAAAGCCTAATACAGCTTTGTATCCGGGAATATAAAGTAACAGACAGTTTGAGTCTTCTTGAGTTACGTTTTACGTAATTATAGAGCAATTGAGATACTCATAGATCAGCTTGATACGCTCATTTCATTATAGACCTGGAACAGGTTTCATCTGAGAAAACAAAGTAAGTATTTAAAAGAATTCTGAATTTTAATTTAATTCCAGTTGATTGAGTTTAATTTTATTTTATTTTATTAAAGTAATATGCCTGAGTTCCCCAAGGGTTAGACAGAGGTGGACTTAAGTCCCATGTCGTACAGGGTGAGTCTATTGCCAACAAACCCACCCAAATGTAAATTGGGCTGCTAATGAGAAATTTCAAATTGAAACACCCAATAACACTTGGCATGACCTGATAGTCTAACCTAAGACTTAAACAGTACCCCTGCAACGATAAGACAAACGAGGCAAAAACATTATTAACAAAAAATATATCAAGGTAACCTATCGTGGGTTATAGGCCTCTCCAACTTTAACACAACACCTGGGGGTCGAGTCTGCTATTGCAATCGTGTCCCAATGACCGGTCAATGATCGATTTTTGACGGATAACGTCAAACTTATTTATTTATTTATTTATTTATTGAACAAAACACAATATAAGCTTACAGTTACTATGACCAAAACGCTTACATGCTAACAATTTCCACAATCTATTGAAAACAACTAATCAAGAATTCACGAAATACAAAAAAAAAAAAAATAGAAAAATAATACGTACATGTTAATAGAAAAATGTCAAAGGAATTTAACATTTAGGCAAAGAAAAAAACATATTAAAATGATACATTAATGTCAAAGATGTAAAAAAACAATTTATCAAATACAAAAAACAAAATAGAAATAATAATTAAAAAAAAATAACACATTATTTATGACACATTTCCCATACAAAAACTGTCACAGTTGTCAAATATTCGATCAATGACCAGTTATTGAGACACGATTGCAATAGCAGACTCAAGCCCCTGATATCCAATTCCCGTAGTTAAAAACGTTCAAAATCTAATCGCAATCTCATCTCAGCTACAATCAATGACAAAAACTTGTCATAAATGTAGGTAGTTTCGAAAGATTGAGACAGAATACGAACGGTTGTTAAAAGTATAGGAATTATTCTCTAATACTTCCGCGTCTAGTTTAGAACGGTAACCAGGCAAATATTTTACACTGCATTTCTGATTAGCGCTCTCTCAAGGATCCACCTAATGATCATCCATTTCAGCTACTCCGAAGTCGTGATTATTTCATTACAGCCAGTCATTCTCCCTATGTGCTAATCTCAAAAATCAATCATTACTATGTACCACAGTGGCTGATCTTTAAACTTGTTGCGAGATTATTACTGAACGTGATTTCATTCTGACGTGCATTAGCGCCTCGTTATAACCTCCTCACCATTCGGGAAGTTACCACGAATGAGGTCAATAAACAACACAGCTGTTTTATTTATTACGCTTTTTTCCTGTACTTCTCTTACGTACCTACCATTATATTCATAGGCTTCTTAGGTCAAAATGATCTAAAATAGAGCTTTTCTCTCCTACTCTTTGCTGAGTCATACAGGGTCCAAATGGTCTCAATTATAAAGTTTGCACCAAAGAAAACTTATGGAAAGCAATTAAAGATATTGAGTATTGAATAGTAACTGGGTTCAATTCTCAGGTTGAGTAAAGTGTTATTGGGTGTTTTTCTTCTGAAATTTCTTCTTAGGCTCAATTTACACCGTCGCGGAATGGAATGGAAGCGTCTTTTTACAGCGGAGTTGTTCATAGCATAATACATTTTATTTTGTTTTATGTTGTTTGCCTACAAACTAACTAGGAGCTAATTAAAAAAGGTCACTCGTCTTCCTAGGAATCCTCTCGCATTCTTGAGAATTCTCTCGCGAATTTACCAACCCTTTCGTGTCGAAATTGACGCTTTCATTCCACTTCACGGCGGTGTAAATTGAGCCTTAGTAACAGCTCTAAATAAATTTTATTTCCTATGTCATGGAGCTTAAGCACACCCATTTAGTACACACACATGCCTGTTTACTCCTTGATCAATAGTGCTTTCTACAATGTATCTTCATGTTTGTCAACAGGCGGATATTCGCGAACGCTCACACCTACCACATAAACTCCATATCGCTGAACTCGGACCAGGAAACCTACCTCTCAGCTGATGACCTTCGCATCAACCTGTGGCACTTGGAGATCACCGACCAGAGCTTCAACATCGTTGATATTAAACCTGCCAATATGGAGGAGCTTACAGAGGTATGTTACTATTTTTTTCGCCACCTACATACATAACCTCACGCGCTCTTAAATTACAGAGCGCCATATGCTACGATTGTAACATAATTCTTTTGCTTCGTTTACATTCATACATGTTGTCTTACACACACGCCAGTTGCGAGTACTATGCACCAGACCTTTCTGAAGGCGTTCCCACTTACATCTGCCTTGTACATACCTTTCGTTAGTCGCCTTTCATTCATCTTTTCAACGTGACCAAACCATCTAAGCATACTCTTTTCAATTCTTGTAACTACATCTTCTTTTAAACCACAATATTGCTTTATAACATCATTTCTCAATCTGTCATTCAATGTTACACCACACATACTTCGCAATGAACGCATTTCTACAGCATTTATTCTACTTTCATATCTCTTTTGACACTTACTCTGTAATGTTAAATTGTATGTCAGACAAAACTATTACAAAATAAGACCTATGTTCTAGCCGGGCAATAATATTACGTGAACAAATTATACAGTATACATTCAAGTTCTTCCAACTTATTAGACAGGCGTGTTGCTAGGGAGTTTGTTCCGCCACTTCTTATTTACTGCAAAAACACAGAAGTGGCGAAGAGCGGGCATTACAAAGGACTGCCTTGTGTCATTTTGACTTTCAAAGAGTGCCAATTCTCAGCCTCATTTGCATTAATTGAATTTTGATAATGATTGGCAACTAATGCTATATACAACTCTTGAATAGACCCAATTTATTTCTGTTGCTGCCCTTATGACTATATTTCACCATTAAACTTGGTCACATAAGTAATGTTATTTCTTAGCCTACCCTGGCCTGCTTTACTGTAAGAATCCGATACGGTAGGATTACTTAATTAATCTAGATTTACTAGGAATTAATTAATTATATAAACAAATCAATAATAGATAAATATATAAACACAGACTGATAAGACATAGTTCTGATAACCTTGATCGGATTATGTATTCAATGCTTATGTATTCAGACATATTAGGTAGGTATGATATAAATGAAACTATTTGTTTATTTTATTTTATTTATTTTAATTAATTAATTTATTTATTTAGTTTGGACAATATGATCCAATTATGGCTTCAAAGATACAGGTACATAAACCTAGTTTAGAAGTCAAGGTTTTAATTATTGTCTACCTATTAGCCATTTATTGTTAATGTACAAATTTTGATGTTATATATTGAAAAATAAATTATTATTATATTATTAATTTGTTAGTAAAATACCTTACCACTGGTGTTAGTAATACACAAAACAAAAATAAAAAAAATAGCTGGTGGTTGCGGCAAGATGTGCAGAGAATGACAGAGCGAGAATTTGCTACCCAACCATTCTCCCCACATAGTGCCTTAGAAAAGGCGAGAAGGGCTCTCCACCACTGTGTTTACAAGTTTTTTTTTTAATAATATATGGTCATGTTGTTACAGGTCATAACTGCAGCGGAGTTTCATCCGACTGAATGTAATCTCTTTGTCTATTCTAGTAGTAAGGGTGAGTACAAAAAAAATATTTAATTATACAAAGAGTATACTGAAACAATGAGAGAAGACAACTTTTGTCAACTTACTTTTTACAGACCCCAGCACATCAACTTACCCCAAACTGTCAAATTTTCCCAATTGAACATGAACCTTACTGTGTTTGTAATAAAGTTGAAAAACTATCAAAGAAATTTGACACATTGGAATAGGTTGAAGTGCTGGCGACTGTACGTTTTTTACCAAAAAAAAAAATTACATGAATAATTTTGAAAAAAAAAATGTATAAAAATAGTGCTGCGCCTGCAGCGAGGTGGTAAAACCAACGGCGGTTAGGAAACTATTGTGAGGAATCTCTTCACAATGCGTGCATTATGCAAGATGACTGCCTTCTGCATACGATTCTTGATCCAGCTGTTTGTCGAAAGTTTCTTAAGATGTTGGTCTAAACTCTTCGCTATCACACCATTATCTGTAATAAATAAAACTGTTTTATTGTCTAAATCTAAATTGACAATTAAATGCTGATCAATATCCATTGTATATTCATAGGATGTAATGACATTTTTAGTGGCAAGATAAGTCATATATGTTTGCTACTGATTTATTATTGTAACTAGCTTATATTTTCCCACTGGTGGTAAGAAAGTAGGGAGGTCTCTGCCCTGTCTCCCTGCTTCCCTTTCACCTCTCTCTGTCAAGGGCTTTTTGGGACATATCCTTCGCAGTTTGTCAATTGCAATTAAACATTATTACGGTTGCAATAGGCTCAATTTTCAACCATAGGCTTACAAGCTTAGGGTAGCCATAAATTAGCCTGAATTGTAGGTGTATGTATAAGCATTCACACTAAACTAACCGTTATTTGTATGTGTCGCAGGTACGATAAGGCTGTGCGATATGCGCGCGGCGGCACTGTGCGACCGGCACGCCAAGCTGTTCGAGGAGCCAGAGGACCCGCACGCGAGGTCCTTCTTCTCAGAGATCATATCTTCCATCAGCGATGTCAAACTTAGTAATTCTGGCAGGTAAGAGACACATTCCACTGCCTAAACAAAGTACAGAAATCTCAACTATTGTCACAGCAACATGAAATCCCGTTCGAAGTCAGAGTGACTTTGCCCTTACATCAGCAAGAGCTAAAACATTAAAGTGATTGCGCAATCTAGCTGCGAAATTCAATATTTCTGAAGTTTTTGTCATTTAAAAGTCATTCACTACGGTAACTAATATGCACGTACACATCGAATTATCGTCATTAAAATCATGGACAAACACTCTCATAGTTCACATAGTTAATTAATGACTATTACTTGAAATCTTTAGAGGGTTGAATCTACGACTTTGTATAAGTAATTATATTTCGGTGTACACTTTTGGTGCAGTGGCAAATAACTTTTTTGTCATCCTACAAGCTATACTGAGCTGTAAATAACAATAATCGTTTTAAATCGGAATTCCGAGATATATCCTTTATAATAAATCCGCCATATTGATATAACCTCGTTCACGCCGAAGGAAGAGCGTTAGCATCATTAGCATCTTGTCATCAACCTGTGCGAGTCGAATGTAGCATTTTCACGTTGGATTCTTGTCTCTCACTAGCTATCATACCCACACGTTTAATCAAGCAAAAAGTATTCATTAACCAGGATCAATACCTCCTCCTTCCAGATACATGATGTCACGTGACTACCTAGGTTTAAAAGTGTGGGACCTGCGCATGGAGAGCAAGCCCGTGGAGACGTACCCGGTGCACGAGTACCTGCGCTCCAAGCTGTGCTCGCTGTACGAGAACGACTGCATCTTCGACAAGTTCGAGTGCTGCTGGAGCGGGGACGACCAGCGGCTCATGACTGGCTCTTATAATGGATTCTTTAGGTCAGTATACTTGTCATCTAGCTAGCATTTATCCAGTAGGGAGGTAAATATAGTTAATTATTTTATGTAAAATAAATACCTATTTTATGTTGAGTTTTTTGTGCGAAAAAGAACGCTAACTCATAAGGCGTCATCCATGACAATCCCGGAAGAGACGGAAAAATCTATGTATTTTGACTTTTTTTTTGCAAACTGCTTGTACCCGTGTATGCTTCATTATGACAAAAACTGTAGCACATCAAGCTACCCCCCAATGTGTCAAATTTCTTTGAAAGCTTTACAAATTGAATTAGGTTCAAGTTCAATTGAGAAAATTTTACCATTTGGGTTAAAATAGAGCCGCGACGGATTTTTTCGCACGGAGGCGGGCGCCGTTGCGTGGACGGCCGCTCGCGCGTGTTCTCGCGACGGAACACTGACGTATGAAACCGCGCGGGTGCCCGCAGTTTCAGACCTTAGATATTTGTAATGAAATGGTTTTTTGTAAAATATATCTCTTTGTAGGATATTCGAGCGTGGCGGTTGTGGCGGAGGCGGGTGCGGAGCGGCGCGGCGCGGGGAGCTCACGCTGGAGGCCGCGCGGGACGCCGCGCAGCGCCCGCGCCAACCGCTGCGGGCCCGACGGGTCGCCACCACTGCCAAGAGGAAGAAGGTACGTACTGCATGTGTAGCGCGGCGCGGGGAGCTCACGCTGGAGGCCGCGCGGGACGCCGCGCAGCGCCCGCGCCAACCGCTGCGGGCCCGACGGGTCGCCACCACTGCCAAGAGGAAGAAGGTACGTACTGCATGTGTAGCGCGGCGCGGGGAGCTCACGCTGGAGGCCGCGCGGGACGCCGCGCAGCGCCCGCGCCAACCGCTGCGGGCCCGACGGGTCGCCACCACTGCCAAGAGGAAGAAGGTACGTACTGCATGTGTAGCGCGGCGCGGGGAGCTCACGCTGGAGGCCGCGCGGGACGCCGCGCAGCGCCCGCGCCAACCGCTGCGGGCCCGACGGGTCGCCACCACTGCCAAGAGGAAGAAGGTACGTACTGCATGTGTAGCGCGGCGCGGGGAGCTCACGCTGGAGGCCGCGCGGGACGCCGCGCAGCGCCCGCGCCAACCGCTGCGGGCCCGACGGGTCGCCACCACTGCCAAGAGGAAGAAGGTACGTACTGCATGTGTAGCGCGGCGCGGGGAGCTCACGCTGGAGGCCGCGCGGGACGCCGCGCAGCGCCCGCGCCAACCGCTGCGGGCCCGACGGGTCGCCACCACTGCCAAGAGGAAGAAGGTACGTACTGCATGTGTAGCGCGGCGCGGGGAGCTCACGCTGGAGGCCGCGCGGGACGCCGCGCAGCGCCCGCGCCAACCGCTGCGGGCCCGACGGGTCGCCACCACTGCCAAGAGGAAGAAGGTACGTACTGCATGTGTAGCGCGGCGCGGGGAGCTCACGCTGGAGGCCGCGCGGGACGCCGCGCAGCGCCCGCGCCAACCGCTGCGGGCCCGACGGGTCGCCACCACTGCCAAGAGGAAGAAGGTACGTACTGCATGTGTAGCGCGGCGCGGGGAGCTCACGCTGGAGGCCGCGCGGGACGCCGCGCAGCGCCCGCGCCAACCGCTGCGGGCCCGACGGGTCGCCACCACTGCCAAGAGGAAGAAGGTACGTACTGCATGTGTAGCGCGGCGCGGGGAGCTCACGCTGGAGGCCGCGCGGGACGCCGCGCAGCGCCCGCGCCAACCGCTGCGGGCCCGACGGGTCGCCACCACTGCCAAGAGGAAGAAGGTACGTACTGCATGTGTAGCGCGGCGCGGGGAGCTCACGCTGGAGGCCGCGCGGGACGCCGCGCAGCGCCCGCGCCAACCGCTGCGGGCCCGACGGGTCGCCACCACTGCCAAGAGGAAGAAGGTACGTACTGCATGTGTAGCGCGGCGCGGGGAGCTCACGCTGGAGGCCGCGCGGGACGCCGCGCAGCGCCCGCGCCAACCGCTGCGGGCCCGACGGGTCGCCACCACTGCCAAGAGGAAGAAGGTACGTACTGCATGTGTAGCGCGGCGCGGGGAGCTCACGCTGGAGGCCGCGCGGGACGCCGCGCAGCGCCCGCGCCAACCGCTGCGGGCCCGACGGGTCGCCACCACTGCCAAGAGGAAGAAGGTACGTACTGCATGTGTAGCGCGGCGCGGGGAGCTCACGCTGGAGGCCGCGCGGGACGCCGCGCAGCGCCCGCGCCAACCGCTGCGGGCCCGACGGGTCGCCACCACTGCCAAGAGGAAGAAGGTACGTACTGCATGTGTAGCGCGGCGCGGGGAGCTCACGCTGGAGGCCGCGCGGGACGCCGCGCAGCGCCCGCGCCAACCGCTGCGGGCCCGACGGGTCGCCACCACTGCCAAGAGGAAGAAGGTACGTACTGCATGTGTAGCGCGGCGCGGGGAGCTCACGCTGGAGGCCGCGCGGGACGCCGCGCAGCGCCCGCGCCAACCGCTGCGGGCCCGACGGGTCGCCACCACTGCCAAGAGGAAGAAGGTACGTACTGCATGTGTAGCGCGGCGCGGGGAGCTCACGCTGGAGGCCGCGCGGGACGCCGCGCAGCGCCCGCGCCAACCGCTGCGGGCCCGACGGGTCGCCACCACTGCCAAGAGGAAGAAGGTACGTACTGCATGTGTAGCGCGGCGCGGGGAGCTCACGCTGGAGGCCGCGCGGGACGCCGCGCAGCGCCCGCGCCAACCGCTGCGGGCCCGACGGGTCGCCACCACTGCCAAGAGGAAGAAGGTACGTACTGCATGTGTAGCGCGGCGCGGGGAGCTCACGCTGGAGGCCGCGCGGGACGCCGCGCAGCGCCCGCGCCAACCGCTGCGGGCCCGACGGGTCGCCACCACTGCCAAGAGGAAGAAGGTACGTACTGCATGTGTAGCGCGGCGCGGGGAGCTCACGCTGGAGGCCGCGCGGGACGCCGCGCAGCGCCCGCGCCAACCGCTGCGGGCCCGACGGGTCGCCACCACTGCCAAGAGGAAGAAGGTACGTACTGCATGTGTAGCGCGGCGCGGGGAGCTCACGCTGGAGGCCGCGCGGGACGCCGCGCAGCGCCCGCGCCAACCGCTGCGGGCCCGACGGGTCGCCACCACTGCCAAGAGGAAGAAGGTACGTACTGCATGTGTAGCGCGGCGCGGGGAGCTCACGCTGGAGGCCGCGCGGGACGCCGCGCAGCGCCCGCGCCAACCGCTGCGGGCCCGACGGGTCGCCACCACTGCCAAGAGGAAGAAGGTACGTACTGCATGTGTAGCGCGGCGCGGGGAGCTCACGCTGGAGGCCGCGCGGGACGCCGCGCAGCGCCCGCGCCAACCGCTGCGGGCCCGACGGGTCGCCACCACTGCCAAGAGGAAGAAGGTACGTACTGCATGTGTAGCGCGGCGCGGGGAGCTCACGCTGGAGGCCGCGCGGGACGCCGCGCAGCGCCCGCGCCAACCGCTGCGGGCCCGACGGGTCGCCACCACTGCCAAGAGGAAGAAGGTACGTACTGCATGTGTAGCGCGGCGCGGGGAGCTCACGCTGGAGGCCGCGCGGGACGCCGCGCAGCGCCCGCGCCAACCGCTGCGGGCCCGACGGGTCGCCACCACTGCCAAGAGGAAAAAGGTACGTACTGCATGTGTAGCGCGGCGCGGGGAGCTCACGCTGGAGGCCGCGCGGGACGCCGCGCAGCGCCCGCGCCAACCGCTGCGGGCCCGACGGGTCGCCACCACTGCCAAGAGGAAGAAGGTACGTACTGCATGTGTAGCGCGGCGCGGGGAGCTCACGCTGGAGGCCGCGCGGGACGCCGCGCAGCGCCCGCGCCAACCGCTGCGGGCCCGACGGGTCGCCACCACTGCCAAGAGGAAGAAGGTACGTACTGCATGTGTAGCGCGGCGCGGGGAGCTCACGCTGGAGGCCGCGCGGGACGCCGCGCAGCGCCCGCGCCAACCGCTGCGGGCCCGACGGGTCGCCACCACTGCCAAGAGGAAGAAGGTACGTACTGCATGTGTAGCGCGGCGCGGGGAGCTCACGCTGGAGGCCGCGCGGGACGCCGCGCAGCGCCCGCGCCAACCGCTGCGGGCCCGACGGGTCGCCACCACTGCCAAGAGGAAGAAGGTACGTACTGCATGTGTAGCGCGGCGCGGGGAGCTCACGCTGGAGGCCGCGCGGGACGCCGCGCAGCGCCCGCGCCAACCGCTGCGGGCCCGACGGGTCGCCACCACTGCCAAGAGGAAGAAGGTACGTACTGCATGTGTAGCGCGGCGCGGGGAGCTCACGCTGGAGGCCGCGCGGGACGCCGCGCAGCGCCCGCGCCAACCGCTGCGGGCCCGACGGGTCGCCACCACTGCCAAGAGGAAGAAGGTACGTACTGCATGTGTAGCGCGGCGCGGGGAGCTCACGCTGGAGGCCGCGCGGGACGCCGCGCAGCGCCCGCGCCAACCGCTGCGGGCCCGACGGGTCGCCACCACTGCCAAGAGGAAGAAGGTACGTACTGCATGTGTAGCGCGGCGCGGGGAGCTCACGCTGGAGGCCGCGCGGGACGCCGCGCAGCGCCCGCGCCAACCGCTGCGGGCCCGACGGGTCGCCACCACTGCCAAGAGGAAGAAGGTACGTACTGCATGTGTAGCGCGGCGCGGGGAGCTCACGCTGGAGGCCGCGCGGGACGCCGCGCAGCGCCCGCGCCAACCGCTGCGGGCCCGACGGGTCGCCACCACTGCCAAGAGGAAGAAGGTACGTACTGCATGTGTAGCGCGGCGCGGGGAGCTCACGCTGGAGGCCGCGCGGGACGCCGCGCAGCGCCCGCGCCAACCGCTGCGGGCCCGACGGGTCGCCACCACTGTTAAGAGGAAGAAGGTACGTACTGCATGTGTAGCGCGGCGCGGGGAGCTCACGCTGGAGGCCGCGCGGGACGCCGCGCAGCGCCCGCGCCAACCGCTGCGGGCCCGACGGGTCGCCACCACTGCCAAGAGGAAGAAGGTACGTACTGCATGTGTAGCGCGGCGCGGGGAGCTCACGCTGGAGGCCGCGCGGGACGCCGCGCAGCGCCCGCGCCAACCGCTGCGGGCCCGACGGGTCGCCACCACTGCCAAGAGGAAGAAGGTACGTACTGCATGTGTAGCGCGGCGCGGGGAGCTCACGCTGGAGGCCGCGCGGGACGCCGCGCAGCGCCCGCGCCAACCGCTGCGGGCCCGACGGGTCGCCACCACTGCCAAGAGGAAGAAGGTACGTACTGCATGTGTAGCGCGGCGCGGGGAGCTCACGCTGGAGGCCGCGCGGGACGCCGCGCAGCGCCCGCGCCAACCGCTGCGGGCCCGACGGGTCGCCACCACTGCCAAGAGGAAGAAGGTACGTACTGCATGTGTAGCGCGGCGCGGGGAGCTCACGCTGGAGGCCGCGCGGGACGCCGCGCAGCGCCCGCGCCAACCGCTGCGGGCCCGACGGGTCGCCACCACTGCCAAGAGGAAGAAGGTACGTACTGCATGTGTAGCGCGGCGCGGGGAGCTCACGCTGGAGGCCGCGCGGGACGCCGCGCAGCGCCCGCGCCAACCGCTGCGGGCCCGACGGGTCGCCACCACTGCCAAGAGGAAGAAGGTACGTACTGCATGTGTAGCGCGGCGCGGGGAGCTCACGCTGGAGGCCGCGCGGGACGCCGCGCAGCGCCCGCGCCAACCGCTGCGGGCCCGACGGGTCGCCACCACTGCCAAGAGGAAGAAGGTACGTACTGCATGTGTAGCGCGGCGCGGGGAGCTCACGCTGGAGGCCGCGCGGGACGCCGCGCAGCGCCCGCGCCAACCGCTGCGGGCCCGACGGGTCGCCACCACTGCCAAGAGGAAGAAGGTACGTACTGCATGTGTAGCGCGGCGCGGGGAGCTCACGCTGGAGGCCGCGCGGGACGCCGCGCAGCGCCCGCGCCAACCGCTGCGGGCCCGACGGGTCGCCACCACTGCCAAGAGGAAGAAGGTAAATAAGGCGTGCAATACCGGAACGTCCCCTATTCCGAAACTGGGGACTGACCATAATTTTGGACGTAGAAATGATGTCTCCATACACCATAGTTTATCGTAACTGATTATTATTATTTAAAAAGACACTAAACATATTAATGAATAACAGAAAAACCCCATTTTCGTTTAGTCAACAACCACTTAAATCATAAAATGTTTCAGTTTAATAACCTAACCGTAACGTTATCGATGTTTTGAAATTACAGAACTATGTTAGCTTAAGTATAACAATAAAAGCATAAGTTCATGGAGAAACAAAAGGAAATATGAATGTCGGAATTCCGGAACTACTCTTGTCAATACCGGAAGTGAAAAATCAGTAAAGTGATCGGGAATTACAGAATTCCGGAATTCCCAAATTGCATTCCTTAACACGTAAGCCTTCCATGCGTCGTAACTACGGAAGGAACGAAGGCGCCCACTGCACATTTATCCATCTCAAACAAACAACAAAGAAAAATTAATTTGAAAGGTGTATAGATCATTAACAGATGTACCTCTTCAAAACACAATCTTGACCTTAAGCGTAGCAGTACTGCTATCGCTTTTAAACTGCGCCTGTCATCGTTGTATTCCACATACTCAGCTTAAATTAACTTGCAAATCTTTACAGGTTACCACTCCACATATCTGAAAACAACAAATAATATTTTTAAATTTTATTTTTACTATTAATACACACCATACCATCAAAATGATGATAAAAACTACGTTAAAATGCTAAGCTATTCGTCAGACACGCAACAATCTACTCCGTACTAAGTAATGCTGACTATACGTTTTGTTCTCTCCCCAGGACGAGATAAGCGTAGACTGTCTGGACTTCAACAAGAAAATCCTGCATACAGCATGGCATCCCCACGAGAGTATAATCGCGGTGGCCGCCACCAACAACCTGTTCATCTTCCAAGACAAGTTCTAGCAGCCGCCCCCCGCCTAGCGCCTGCACCGGGACCCGCGGACCTAGCGCCATCTAGTGTGTAAGGACAAGTGTGGCCATGCACAAACTTGCGAGTGAAGGTGCAACTGTACTCCATATCTATGTCAAAAGAGACAGAATTCTAGTAGTGATCCTATGTTTGTAACTTGACTGGAAATCAGGGGTTTTTAAGTGTTGTTGAAAACGGATGGGGCTACAACCATCCCACTCTTTGCACTTAAGTCCAATAACTTTGACCTACGGCCCCAATAAATTCATTAAAAACTGTCCATGTCTGAACAGTGAAATGTGTGTAACGGTCTTCCTAGTCCTATCAGACGAATATGAACAAAAATTATAATATAATGGCCGACAATAAGGTCGTCAATCGGCTGCAGAGTTGCACCTTCACTTGACACTTCTACAAAGTTATGTCGGCACCATTGACCCGTATCTTAGCCAAGCGGTGGCTTATGAGCGTTCCCCTTACTTCCCATGTGGACTAAATAGTATGCGTGTACGCTAATATAGCAATAATTTGTTCTGTATACTTCCCGTGGATGTTGTTAAATGTGAACTGTACTGCATGTGGGAATTTTAAATCAAGTTTTTACCGATTACTTGTTTTAAAGGCACGTAGAAACGACTTATCTCGCGAAGTGACGCTTTTAGACATTTCTATGAAGTCATGTGTGATTGGGACACAAAATCGCGCGACAAGTCGCTACTACGAGCCTTCACTTTAGTTAAAGTCGCATCACTAAATATCTTAATCTCACTTAACCCCATGCAGAAGACAATAGTAATACAACAATTTCATACAGTTTAAAGTATCCTTTACGACACATAGGTTCAATAATATTAACACAGTGCTCAATATATTTCACTACAATTAAAGCTACAGAAGTAATACATAGGCATTATAAGCGTATTCTCGGTGCGTCGGGCGTGAAAATATAAACTTGTTACACAATAATCCAAGGCGGCTTTCACGACAGAACATTTTGATATCGCAGCATCACAAATTTGTTTAGCGTTTTTTTTAAAGTCGCGGACCTTACTGTACACTGATTCGGTCGAAAGTTAAGTATATTAAAACTCTATGCTCCATATTTTGGCTCGATTACTGTAATAGATGACCAGTTTTCTAATTGGTATCAGATCTGACAGTTCTGAAAACACTTGACTGTGTTGTTACAACAAAAAATTGGGATAATGTTAACTTTTTGATAGCAATAGACGGGTTTTGCCGATTTAAAATTGCAATCTACGTATTTATACCTGAAGCGAATACTTTGGGACCCTTTTTTAAGAATATTGCGCGCTTGGAGAAGTGCTGATTTTGCAGAGATGTGGAAAAGCATTGCATATACCTAAAAAGGTTCATTTTAAACCACTGTACTGCTAGTTATTCTTAACTTTGTCATCGCAGAAAAATTTGCTTATCAGAAAGTTAACAAATGGAAATTTAATGCAAGTAACTATAATAATATCATCCATATGATAGCCCTACGCGCGACTGCTTTTAAAACTAAGTCGATGAAAGTTGCCCTTGTTTAGGTTATGTCGTATTGTATAGAGAAATCTGTTTTCTCGAAGAAAATTCTCAATTCCTGTGTGCGAGCGAATCAACATTCAGTACGAGATTAATTTCCATAGTGACCATGTAGAAAGATGCTCAAAATATGCGTTCCATTTACATGACAATGTCGCATTGCTGACCCACTAGATATGTTTGTTGGCTCCATACAATGCTTATAAACTTAAATTCTTACCAGTGACTCCATACATTTGTATGCTCTCATACAATACGACACAACACCTAGGTAGATAGGAACTAAGTCCGTTAATTCAAATTTTCTGAGAAAAAAAACTTTTCTTACTTAAGGTTCTAAGCGGTAATTAAGTATTTATTGTTTAAACATAAACGATCCTTTTTTAAGGAATGGACACATCCGTTGTATGAGATTAGTTAGGTGTAAAGAATGTCTTAAAGGCGTGGAGGAGAGAATGTATGAGATCGAAAGACTGCGGAACTCGTTCGTGTGTCATTTCAATTTTGTATGAGAGATGTATGGGACTCTTTCATTGTCGGCGATACGATATATCATTTGTGTGTAGAAATACGTATTGTAGTAGGTTTTTAACTGTTTCATGGATTAAAATTAGGGATTTTTGAAGGATTGAATTCGTCTGGTCTGTGAATATTGATAAATGAATCAATCAGATCCAACCAACTATAGATTTCATCAAAGTAGATCCAGTAGTTTCCGGTAATCTCGAATACAGAGCATGTTTACAAATACGTACATATCTTAAAGCCGCGTCCGCGGGCTAGGCAGAATGATCTCTGGACATTTGATTAGATCTCATACATTTTTAGTACTGCACTCAGAAAGGTATCAAACTTATTGTAACGATAACCGAATAGGTTTCACTTAAAAGAATCCACCGCCATATTGAAATGGTCGATTTGTACTGTAACTGTGTCTTGTTTAAGTGAAATAGTCCTTATGCACTTGAGAAAATGTCTCATTATAAAACATCAAAAATCAATCGCTATTATTTTTTTGGATCCTAAACTTAATTTCACATGTCATACATTAAATTCGCTCAATACTGATATTGTGATAACTTTCTTCTCACATTGGGAAACATTAGATAGAATATCATAATTGACATTTTAACTTCACGCTTTTGCTCCCATGAAAGGGTAGACAGAAGTATACAACGTACACAGAATAACATTTCCATTATACATGGATCTCTTATTTTACATAAGCTTGGGCTACCAATCTATCAAATTTCCTTCTAAGTTTTTCATCTCTTTTACAATATTTTCATCTTTATAACAATAAAAATAAGGTTCAGATTCAATTGGGAATATTTGACAGTTTGAGAAAGTTTTATGTAATCTGTATGCCTATCAAAATCATAAGTCAAACTAGACTGAAAATCAGAAATTTTCTGACGTTTTTAAATACGCGGTCAGATTTTAATCAAAATGTATGCTTAATTTTTTTTATAGTTGACTCACGATAATCTCTACAGAACACAGTTACAGTACAAAAATCGACAAATACATACGTAAAAATTAACTTTAGCATAATAAAGCCTTTCAAAGTTTGCAGGCATTTATTATGCTTGAAGTCGTTGATATAATATACTTTATTTATTTACTATATAATATTATTATTATTATGTCTTTTTCTAAGTTCTTTGTGATTAGGTTTTTACAATCATTGGCGATTAACGTTTTCTTGTTATTACAATTTAAATGTTTTTTTTTTATATAGTCTTGATGAGAGAATGTTGTGTCTTTTTGGCCTTTTTTTCTTATGTTTGTAGTTTAATGGTAATTAGTGACAGTTGGTATTAAATTAGGCATGTATTTTTGTATTTGAATGATTAAAGGTTACAATATATTATTGCTTTCAGAACTTTCTCGTTTTGTCTCTACTTCTGAACAGATTTTTTCTCCATGACAGATGTAGAAACACGCTGACTGTGAAGAAATTAAGTCTTCCCATTTGTTAGTGGGTTTTTAACTTCTATGTAAAACATTTTTTATATAGGGTCGCCATTAGCATTTTGCCTTCCCTTGAATCGTATACTAGCAACACCAGCTAAACTCATCAAGACTACACCGTTATTTTTTAATCTTTTGGCATATATTACTTATTGAAAAATTGTGATTCGAAGCTTGAACAGTATGGTTATTATAATGTAAATATGTAGTGTTGAATGGAGGCCTGAACAGATAGACTACGTCACAATTGTACAGTTTATAATTATATGTATTTTGTGTAAAGCTTTTGAAATTATGTTCGACTATATGATATGAATTTGTTTTTAACTTGTGTCTAGTTCTACGTAAACAGCTAGCGTTTAATGTATCTACATATAAACATAATTTTGTAACTGAATTTGTTTTTTTTTAATAATGTGTAAATCGAGGCTTTAAACCAACGTTGCATCGAGCGGAATCTTCCTAGAATACATGATAATTCTGTGTTAATAGTTAAATGGTAGTGTTTATGAAAGCTAGCCACTTATTGAGATAAGTAGAAGGACTATCGCTCGATAGAACGTCGCCTGAATGGTGTCTGTTTCTGCAAAACATATAAGTCTGCATAAAAATATCAATAGGATTTTGGAGTTGAAATAAACCTTTACAAGGCCTAGTGTAATCCACAATAATCGTGCATCGCGTGTAACTCACCAGTTTGTGATCGCTAGAATCCCGAACTTATCCAATTTTGTACATAAGTAACTTGTTCCGAGCATAAATGATGGTTTTGCAAGGCGGACCCCAAATAATTTGGTTCTGTACATAGACACGTAAAACGGCTAACATTATTTTTTGTTTTAATATTCGGCTGTATTCAGGCCCTCTCCATAATCTCCACAACATTTTTATGTTTATTGTATAGGAACAGCGTTAAGTTTTAGTTTTTTTTCTCGTCTATTTTGTAAGGGGCCCGGTCAATTCCTTCTAGATGTTCCGATGATAGCTAAACACGCTGTTTCGCTATGTAATTTAAAAAAATGTGTGATATTTAAAAATATGCCTATGCAGCTTGTACTGTTTCCTCTTATAAACGTTTGTAAATAATGCAAGAACATTGTCTAAGACGGTTGTAAGGGGAAGAGTGTTATTTTTAAACTATATAATTGCTTGAAAAGCAATAAATAGTATAGGAATTGACTGTCCCCCGTGAGATCCAATGTAAAAATATGTCGCTCTGTAGTATAAATGCAAAGACATCTTGTATAGAGTGTGGTTGCGAAGCGAGAATGCGAGCGAAATAGGTGATGAGTGAGCTATATTTAAGTACTAGTTTATAGTTAGGCGAAAACTGTGAAAACACAGAATTAAAAAAATCAGTTTTTTTTCCTGTATCGAGGGATCAACAGATAATGCTTGATAAATGTGATAATGTCGCAATAAGCGGTGTGTTGTGGTCTGCGGACGAAATGATGAAGTGGATAGACTTTTTTTTTTTCTTTTTGAGGTACCGTTTTGCGCTGTGAGGAACCTCGGACGGTTTGCTGACAACGAAACCTCGTGCTGTCAGTGTGAGCGCTCGCGTCGCTGCGCAGGCGCTTATTTACGAAGTTGAACGACCGGACGAATGTTGACGTTATATTCTGGTACTTAAAACATTTTTAGCTTCGTAAAGCGAAATCTACAGTCTGAAATATTCTGATACCGTGAAGTTTTCTATTTTATTTCTTTTGATATGGGATTAATATTTGTTACCGTATCAAAATTAACAAGTTGTGAATTTGCGGTATTCATACAAGTAAATAAAATAGCGAGAGTAAATACCAATGTGCCATGATCTTCGTCGGCTCGGTGGCGCGGGAGCTTCATACGGAAAGAGTTGTTGTTAAATCAAAATATTTCCTATAAATAATAAAATTTTTATATCTGAACTCTTAGTGTTTTTATTTTTTATCCTTTAAACTTGCATACACCATAACAACATGTATAGATAGATAGATAGATGAGTTTTATCATATCTGTGACTATCGGATCACTAACGTAGCTGCCTACTGTTTTGCCAAAATATACCAATACCACTAAACAGTACTCAATCAACAAAATTTGGATTATTCAAAAATCCACTTCATTATTTTTTTAAATAAATTAATAATAAATAAATATTCCAAACACTTTTTACACAACGCCATTTAGTCCCAAGCTAAGCTAAGAGCTTGTGTTATGGGTACTAAACAGCTGATAAACATACTTATATACTTCTAAATACATGTAACATATTATGGATCAATTACACCCAGACACAGAACAAATGATCGTGCTCATCACTCAAGCATTTGTCCTGGGTGGGAATCGAACCCACGACCTCCGGCATAGCAGACAGGGTCAATAACTACTATCTGACCAACTACAGGCCAGACAATCCCTACTAAACTCGGCCTAATAAGATTTGAAAAAAAAAAGCAACAACAATAATGCGATAATCAATGTAATTATTTAAAAAGAAACAATTATATAAAAGAAGAAGCTGACTGACTGATATCAACGCATGGCATAAAATATTAGGGTTAGAAACTTGAAATTATGCACAGGGGTTCCTTTTGTAACCGACTTCTAAAAAAAGAAGGAGGTTCTCAATTCGGTTTTATTTAGGGTTTGTTGCCTCAGTTCTCCGTCATTTATGGACCGAATTCTTTTTTATATGATAGGTACGGTTACTAACAGATTGGTCCTATTTTATAAAAAAACTCATATCTGATGAGGAATCCTCATCAGATATGAACTTGAACGAAAACTTCCGAAACTGGAGATAATTTTCACCTGTTTGTGTTTTTTTAAGAAGTCTGTTATTTTTTTTTTTAAGTTTTTTTATAATGTAGGGGAGCACTAAGGATTATTGAAAATCGGGGGTGCAAAGTAAGTTTCAAAACTTTGCCGTTTTTTAAATCATTCGAATGAAATTCAGTATGTTGGTTCATTAAGAGACACAAAATATGTTTCGAAAATCATCCCTAAGGGGGATTGTGAATCCAATCCCTGAGGGAGTAAAAGAGGGGTGCAGTTTTAGTATGTATGTATACATAATTACATATAACCTTAAATATCTTACAATACCTTATACCTTTATAGCTAACCTAATGCATTGATTTTGAAAGATACTAAATACATAATTTTAAACTGAACTACTGCGTGATACTATGTTACATACAATACTAGAGTAGGTAGTAGCATTTGAAGTAGTAGGAGGTAATAATTCAGTCTTTCGAGATTTCACCCATCCGTAACCACCGTTAATATTCTTAAAACATTTTCTAGCGGTCAACAAATAGACTGTTATAACATCAATACATAAAGTAGGTACTACTTTGACTGGCCTATTGATCGAGTGGTTAGTGGCCCTAACTGTGCCGGATGTTGAGGGTTCGATTCCCACCCAAGAATCAGCTGTTGAATGGTTAATCAGCTGTTTACACAAGCTCTGCTTAGCTTGGGACTAGATGACGTTGTGTGGAAGTTGTGGAATAATTATTATATTATTATTATTCTATATCGAAGGCATGCCCACAGTGATTTACACCCAGGGATAGAGTGCTGTTCTCAAGGAAGCTTTTAGATATAATTTGTCAAGTTTTTGTATACATTAGTAAAAATATAATGATAATAGGGTTAAAGCACGAAATTGCCGTTTTATTGTAAAAAATAAATAAATATTCCACAAATTTTTCACACAACGCCATCTAGTCCCAAGCTAAGCAGAGCTTCTGTTAAGGGTACTAAACAGTAAATAAACATAATATACCTACTTATATAAAATACAAATTCTAAATACATACATAATAGGTACCTACTTCGAATTGACATAGAACCTTCATGGTGTGTGATTTTTGAGTAGGTACTTAAAACTTTTGTTACACTTCTTTTAAAAAAATATGTAATAATCGATTATCGACTTTCGAATAGCGAAACTCGAATTGCCCCGATTCATGAATAGCACGAGATACCGTTTTATCTCTACGGAACTGTAATTACAAACCATTCGTCACCCTCCGTAATCGCCGCACCTCCAACAGACTAAGTAGGTACCTACCATTTTTTTTTCGTGATTTGGTCAATTTTCTACTTAAGCAAAAGTTTTCTTCTCAGGAGGCAATACAAAATGCTTTCACACAGTTTGTCGAATCTAGGTGTTATTACAAAAAACGAAAAAAACCTAGAGTTCTAGATCACAAAGGCAAAAATGACCTTCCTATTAGATGGCAGTAATGAAAATGGCACTCCTATTAGATAATAATAATAATCTTGATTAAATAAATAGAGGTAGGTATACCTAAGTACCTATGTTAAATATGAAAAAACGAATTTATTTTTTGCAGTACAAATCGGCAATTTCATACTTTAACCCATAACATGCAATACGAATCCTAAACAAAGGAAGAGGAATACATATTATTTTTATTTAATAACTAGCTGATGCCTACGGCTTCGCCCTCATGGATGTCTATTAACGCGCCCAGCTCCCAAACGGCTTATTTGTAACCTCCAACAAATATTACATTTTTGCCAATACAAAAACTTGACCAATTATACAACTAAAAGCTTCCTTGATAACCATTTTATCCATTGGTGATAACAGCATCGGCGTGGTAATTTTTGAGTTTATCGCGAACAGACAGACAGACGGCCGCGAAGCAAGCGCGGATGCACCGTTGTGGTGGAATAAATGACCGTGCTCATCATACAAACATTGGTCTTGGGTGTGAATCGAACCCTCGACCTCCTGCATAGCAGTCAGGGCCACTAACCACTCGACCAACAGGCCAGTCAAAGTAGTACTTTAAGTATGGATGTTATATCAATCGAGAAAGAAAGAAAGAAAGAAAGAAAGAAAGAAAGATTTATTTGTCAGAATATAGTACAATAGATGTTAACGTTATATTAAGTTTCTTATATTCTACCATTTCTGGTGTACAAATTTTTAATCTTAAATAACTAAATTCTTAAGTAACTAATTATGTTTATACATTCCTTTTTATACATTTTATTTTATTCTATATATTTCTGTCATCTAGGAATTCTTTTGTTGAATAATAACATTTGGTTAAATTATTACCTTCTAATACTACTTCAAAAGTTCAACTACTATCTACTACTCTAGTAGGTACTGCATGTAACATAGAGACAGCAGCGCAGTAGTTCTCTTAAGAGAAGATTTACGAAAAATTTTATACGTGTTTTATGATTTTCATATAATAGTTTCTCAAATCTCTTTGTTTACAGTGAACCTACATACCTACTGATTTTCAATCGAATGACTTCAAGGAATGATGTGATAAAGCAACGTTGTGGTTTGAAAGAAGATGTAGTAACAAAAATTGAAAAGAGTATGCTTAGATGGTTTGGTCACGTTGAAAGGATGGATGAAAGGCGACTAACGAAAGGTATTTACAAGGCAGATGTAAGTGGGAACGCCGGGAGGGGACGCCCTAGAAGGACATAGGTACATAGACCTTATTGGTGAGGTTCTTCAGAAAGGTCAGGTGCGTAGTACTCGCAACCGGCGTGTGTGTGTGACAACATGTATGAATGTAAACGAAGCAAAGAAGTACCTATGTAAGAATCGTAACATATGGCGCTCTGTAGTTTCTGCCTACCCCCATGGGAAAAAGGCGTGAGTTTATGTATGTATGTATGTATGACTTCAAACACGGCAAAGACAAAAGTACATACTAAAAGCAAAGAAAAGTTTCATACTAAACATGCACCCCGTTTTACCCCCTCAAGGGGTGACTTTTCAAAAATTCTTTCTTAGAAATTTTAAGAAATTTTACGTAACGTAGGGGTGCGTCCCTGCGTAATAAAAGGAACCCTCGTGCAAAATTTCAAGTTTCTAAACCATATAGTTTAGGCCCTGCGTTGATTTATTTCATATTATATTCGGTCAGTCAGCTGCTCCTTTGTTTATGTACCTTTAAAAGATAGACTAACATCACTCAATTAATTGTGTGCCTTCCAGGAACCCCTCCACTATCACTTGAACTTTATGGTATGGTATTAAAGTTCATATTGACTTTGAAGTATTATTACGAATCATTTGTTTGGGAGTAGGTATCTAAAAGTGTTGTTTTTAGACTTTTTCAGGATTTTTTGTTAATTTTTTCGGTTAGTGGGTAGTCTTAGGGGCGGTACGCATTCGATTTTTTTTTATATTATAGAAGATTTAGAAACAGTAATATCTGGTGGGGACTTGGGTACTTACCTATTTTTCCAAAAATCCTCACTACTCCACTGGCGGTCTGGCGTAAGCGATAGCGCCCGCAGTCAAGGTGCGGTGCCCGTGGTCGGTCAATGTACAGTTTATTCTCGTGACACAGTGTTTGTAACCAAACTCCTTCGAAGCGGCTTGACCGCTTCGTATGAATTTTTGTGTTTACATTCAGAAGGTCTGTAAATAGTCGTTTATTTTAAAGGCGGAACTGAGCAAGCGTCGCGGCGGTATCCCCATCGATGTCGTCACTCGGCGCGAGATTAATTACGAAAAAACAGTTATTTGGATGCAAAATTTGAAAATACAAACACTAATTAACGCACAAGTAAATTAGCTAGCACTTTATGAAAATTTAATTTAAAAAAATAACCGATCAAACCCAATATTTCTGGATTTCGACCACACACGGCGAAAGAACACAACGGTAAGCTCTAGCTAGACTTTGAAGGTGGACGTGGTTCCCGCGCGGCGTACCCTCTTGTTGTCACAAATTAGTCAAACCAATGTCTGCGATTATGGCGCCGTCTTATATCCGTACTATTGACCGCCCATGTAATATAATAGACATGTTAAACGAATTTAAATATCAAAATATAATTAGTCCATCAGTTAGTTTACTTATAATAAATAATACTTACACAAATATTTTTCATTTTTTTAATTGATGGAAAACTACTAAGATTGAGCGCATTAAACTTGAGGAGACATTTTGACTCGATGTATCGCCGTTATTTTTTTACACGAGAAAATAGAAAATAATATGTGAAAAAAGTAATGAATATTTTCTTGTAATCTATATGAGGGACTAAAAATTAAAATTTAGTCAACTAACCTTACAACATACTGTCAAATGCTGCATGTTTTCCGGAGGCTCCTTCGATCATTATTGGTCGAAGGGAGGCACATTTAAAAATCAACTGACTTGCTTATTTTATTATTGTTTTGGGTTCTTTTGCTCTCTCATAATATTAATGGCATAGGTACAAATGGGTAAAAAAAAATAGATTTTTCATAAACTGTTGCTGACCCGATTTTCTTACATTCTAACCAATGATATTATTGTTTTATGAATAAAACCGAGTTTATGACACTATGAAATCATGATGTTTTTTATTTTAATAGAACTTACTTATTTTCACAACTTTAAGTTTAAAAATAAATTACACACCTCTAAAGTACCTACTTTCATAGGATACCTAAGAATTCGATTTTTGATATTCAATTTACAAAATTGAATATCAAAAATCGAATCGTACCTACCGAACTGCACTTTTTAGTCAAATCGTAGCAGTACCTACTCGCCGTTTCTAAGTGGATAAAGAATCTGAAAGGGAGTATACAATACATAATAAAAACAAAGGTATTGGAAAAATCTTTATTCATAAATAAGTAGGTACCCAAATCACATGGTATCACGTAAACCACTTCGGCAAAGTTCTCTCTAACAGAAGAAAGAAATAACAAAATATTCTAATAAACCTATTAAGTACAATATACAAATTATCCAATAAAAATGCGTTCACCAAATACTTTCTGCAATTATCATTTGTCAAGTGCCATAATAACAGTGGTGGTATTTCTTAAAATTACGGCATATTTTTTTTTAACAAAGTTAATATTTTTTTTATTTTATCTATTAATGTTATAGAAAATACACAAACATAATGTTTACATAAATTTTGTGTGTTTCGTTTTCAGTGTTCAATTCCAGACACTGGTTGTGTGTAAAAGCGCCAAACTATTATTGCACAGTAAATGCCATGATGTACCTATGACAGCGGTTGAACTTAGAACAGTAAATACCTACGCATCCTGGTCACCATCTGCCTAACCTTTTCCCAACTATGTTGGGGTCGGCTTCCAGTTTAACCGGATGCAGCTGAAACCAGTATTTTACATGCAGCGACTGTCTAAAAGACCTCCACTATTGAGTAAAATGATACCCATTAAATTATACGTAGGTATCCTTAGTGTCCCGGTGTAATATATTATTTCCTATAACGATTTCTACTTTTGAACATTATATTGTTATAGACACTATCCATAATTTTTCAACCTCCAATTAACATTTCTAGCAGTAATATACTGCTAGGACCTACCTATATATTTTACAGAATATTTAAGAAGACAATTATCACATATTCTGCAATCCCAGAGAGACATAAAAATATAACTAATAGCTATGTACAGGCTACCCGATAGAAGGGATTTATTCCACAACATAATAGAAACCAAATTTAAACATAAATACCAGTTTTACCTAAATTCTGGTATTCCGAAAGAATCCTGCATATAAAACTAAAATTACCACTTAACCAAAAATATAGATTATTCACAGGTTTTGAACTGCACTTAATTTGCGCAATACTCTGGCAATCACAATCCGAAGTAAATTCAGAATCAATTGCATGTTGTAAAAACTCATGACTGCACAAATAAGTTTGTATTTCATAGTATTTTGCAGAGTATATAAGGAAAAACAAAGTTATTTTTACAGTTGTAGCTTGAGAAGCGCATGTCTCACAAACTATTGACGTAGTTTAATAACACATCATTTGCTTTATCCACAAGAGTCCTTAAAATAACCAGTTCTTAAGTTCTACGTCTTTTTCAACTTAAGCCGTAGATATATTAAAGATAAAGTGATGGCTATCCACGCAAGTGTTGTCAGGAATCCATAGATGACTGATGGGTCCGTAATGGTTGCTCCCTTCTCCATAATATCTCTGAGAGATTTCGATGGTATTGTGAAAGGTAAGGTCAGGGCTACGATACGGAGAGTGTATGACATGCCTTCTAGGGGCCAGAGGATACCTGGAAATACAGAAAAAAATAACCTCAGAACGTATAAAAATTCTTTAAAAGCAAAATAATCGCTAACTGCAGGCACAATAAAGATTTTCGGAGTCGGGATGAACATTTATACATGCACTGTAAAAAAATGTTTGTATTTCTTAGTATTTTTTAAAGTTACTGTGATAATACAAAGTTATTTCTACAGTTGTAATTTGAGAAGCGAAATAACTAACTTTAACCTTACCAACTATATTTAAACCAAATAATGGCTAACAGATCATTGTAATTTGTAAGTTGTGGAATAATATTATTATTATTTAAACATACTGTTTAAATAATAATAATATTATTCCACAACTTTCACACAACACCGTCTAGTACAAAGTTAAGCAAAGCTAGTTTTATGGGTACTAAACAACTGATAAAGATACTTATATAATATTTCAAATACATACATATAGACTCAGAACAAATGATTGTGTTCATCACACAAATATTTGTCCAGAGTGGGGATCGTCATAGCAGTTAGGGTCACTACCTACTCGCCAACAAGCCAAGCCAAATTTTGGTATCCAATGAAAATTAATACAATTTTCTACTTACCACACAATAAAATCATGGGGTAGAAGCTTCCTGTGGCGACGAAGAAAGACATGGTATGGCTAGGACAGTAGACAGATAGTAGGAAGCCATAGCACATGCCACAGATACCCTGCAGGAACAGCAGCAGGCCGCAGACTAGCTTGGAGCCTACTGACGGGATGCCGTAGCCAATGAAAGCTAAGGCCATCATCTCCACTGTCTGAAATTGAGAAGATAACTAAGTTAAGGTAATAAAATATATATATATTTTTTAATTAATGGCGTTCATAAATGCTTAATTGAGGTGGGTGGGTCGAACGCTGGGTGACAAATTGAGCCTTTCGGCAAATATCATCCGGGAATAAAGCAGGTAGTGGAGGCCGACGTAATAGTTGGACAAGACAAGGCCGTTGATGGTTTTAATGCAAAGCTTGGTTTTTTGCAAGCGCAGGTGAATAAATGTTCCTTTGCTCTCATAATAAGACGAGATTGCAATCCAACTTGGGTTTGCTATATTAATGAAAAAACTTAACAACGCTTTATCTAACCCGAGAATCGAAAGATCCAGGGCCAGAAGACAAACGAACTAGTTTGGGGCAGCTATTTACATTCACATGATACAAAAGCACAAAAACTAAGATGTGTGATGAAATAAACATTTTTTTCTATCTTGGTAACAGAAACTAAAACACCTGCAAAACTAACCTGAAACATGATAATAGTAGACTGTAACGTGATGTGTACATTCAGCATCTCCTTGGGCTTGACTCCGGCGACGGCGGAACGCTCCCACACGCCCTCCAGACGGTCCGTGATCATCAGCGTCGAGGTCACGATGGCGGAGAGGAAGAATATGATGCTGTAACATAGTATAAGCACAGTATAAATATTAATACAGTAGGACGACGCCTTTGATTATTGGAAAAATGGCGACATCTTCTACACGCGTTAGACTTGAATAATACCTCCCGCACTACGAACATCGTTTTGTTCGCAGTGCGTGAGGGGCTTTCCCGCGTCTCGCCCCTAACACCCCGCATGATTGCCCTGTCTAGACAGCTTCGTCGCACGACTGTATGTGAGTGTTTTGAAGCTTTTTAACAAGATATTGGAAGATCAGACGTAGTATTTTACCCATCTCCTTTGTTGTACGAGTCTTACGAGGTTGGCTGACGATTAACAATAAAAGATGAATTTGTGTGCCTAATTTCACAAACTTAATAACAATACATATATTGTGGTGATGTGACATAATATATAGTTAATATACATTAGTATTATGTGACGCTACAAGGTGGAGGCAAAGGCATCAGTGGTCGTTTTGAATTCTTGATTGAGAAGGCATAATCATATACTTAGGTATGTCTGATCAAATCTTCATATAATCAAGATTAAAAAAAAACAGTCATTATAATGTTAAAAATTACTTTCCATGATAAGTTATTTATGTTGTATGTGGTTAAATCTTAAAATGCTCTAAGTGTTAAGTTTAATATCGTACAATTAGTATGTTTCGGCTCGCAAATGATAGGTGACAAGCAGTGACAAGAGGTGATAATCCGACAAACTTTTGATTTCTGTTGTGTGTTACATTATCTCCATTATTGAATTAAAATGTTTCACAAATTCTTACTTTTATTTCAAACGGCACTAATTATGTAATTGTCTTAAGAAATATGTCGCTTTTCTAGTAGGTACTTACGTGATCAGGATCCCTGGCGCCATGAAGCTCACGACTTGCGGTTCACGTTTGCCGTACACCGGCTTTTCAAAGTGCACTGGAATCTATTGCAAAAGTAATATCATTATATTTTAAATCATCATCATTATCGTCCGGCCCTTTTCACATTTTATTTATGGAAGGCGCAATATTTTTTCTTCTTTCATCCATAGATCTCCATTCGTCGTCATTTCAACAGTCCTCTTTTGGTGTATATAGGGTGACTGGTAATTAGTGACCGATACTTAAACACGTGATTGTATTCATGATTTCAATAAACTCTCTCAAAGAAACTTTTTTGTTATACACAAGAACTTATAACACAATAAAATAACAAAAACGGTGTTTGAAATTCCCGCGCGCCCGCTTGTGATTGATCACAGTAGGCACGAATCGACACGATCTATCAGCTGATAGTCTGAGCTCGGGAAGGGCAAAATCTACTAGTAGTACCTATTAGCGTCACACGCTCCCCCGCAACCCCCACCGCTCCCGTTGTTTAGTACTACTGACGTAATTGAATTAATTGAAAGTTAATGAGTATAAAAAAAAGTTTCTTTGGGAAAGTTATTGGTATTCATGAGTACAATCACGTGTTTAAGTATCGGTCACTAATTACCAGTCACCCTATACAGGGTGTTTTTTTATCACCAGCCAAATTTTCACGGGGTTTTCTAACCATGAATATGAATACATTTCACTAAGGAACCATCTCGGAAATATCGAAGAAAGAATCAGCTGTTGCACACATTTCGGTCAAATACCTATTGAACTTTTGTATGCAACAGTAAATATTTTTTTCGAGATAACCGACTTGGTCCCGTAGTGAAAGTTGTTCATATTTATGAGTAGAACATCCTGTGAAAATTTGGCTGGTGATTAAAAAATAACCCTGTATAGGATTTTGTCGACAAAATCCGTGTATTAGGATATACACGGATTTTGTCGACAGAATAATAAAATCAACAGAAAGATAAGGAACAAAATATAGGTACCTACAGGTCCGAAAGTGGACTACTGAATAAATTAATAAATAAATATTCCACAACTTTTTCACACAACGCCATTTAGTCCCAAGTTAAGCTTGAGAGCTTGTGTTATGGGTACTAAACAGCTGATAAACATACTTATATATTTCTAAATACATACATAATTATTATAGATAAAATTACACCCAGACACAGAACAAATGATCGTGCTCATCACACAAACATTTGTCCAGCAGGGCTAGCATGGGCTGGGGATATAACTTTTATCCACCGGTTATTTCCACTGACAAGGGATACAATTATCTTATCGACCTGCCAAAGCACGGCAACAGGGGGAAAGAGAATTATATCACTTTTTGACATTAGACGTGGATACTCATCCACGGCTTATAGCATGGCGACTAGTGAAAGATTTCGCGATTCGAGCAATCCCAATTGACAACAAAACAAAATAAATATCCAGTACAGATGTAATAAAACGATGAAAGTACTTTGGTTTACATGACATTCTCGACTATTGTGTAATTTCATAAAAGTTTTCTTATAATGGCAATAATTTCGAGGACAAGCGTTTCCCCTGGTTTATCCCCGTGAATAGTTTATCCACCCATGTCGCCATGCTCGAAGGGTGGATAAAAATGACAGAGGGGAATAGTATTTTATCCTCTCCCCGTGGAAAGAATATCTCCGGCCATGCTAGCCCTGCTGGGAGGGAATCGAACCCACGACCTCCGGCATAGCAGTCAGTGTCAATAACTACTAGACCAACAGGCCAGTCACAGGCAGGCCTGAAGGCCGATGATGACGACAGCTGGTAGGTATAGGTACTAACCATTTTAGTAAACTAACAAACCAGTCACAAAAATTACTGTGTTTTTTTCAGATTCATATTATTTTTAACCGACTTCTAATTAAATTCCACATGAGCCTTGAATTGTTGTGTGCCCAATGTTACCTTCATCAGAAGGGAAGGGGAAGGGGGGGGGGTTCCTTTTTAATGTAGATAGGTCGGTTAATAAGTTTAAGGTTGAGTCCCACCAATGATTTACAGATTTTACATATATTTCGAACATTATATTTTGGTACAGCCTTATTTCATGTAATAAAAACGGTTTAACAGTTTCCATACCTGTACTAAGTTCTCTGGCCTGCCGCACTCGATCATGGCTCTTCTCGTAAAACTTTCGTACGCCTTGTGTAGCTGATTCTTCATAAAGTTCGAGATCTGATGATCTGTTCAGAACAAAGAGATTTAAAATACTATAGAGCGCGCATGTCAAGAAAATGTCATAGAAAAACTTTGATCCCATGTCTCAGTAACGCCATCTAGAATAATATATGAATATTGGAGCGGCAGCGGAGCGTACTACAAAAAACTCATAGCCTTGTATCCAGCAGGACACACTTTTTCGGACGAAAATTTGGTTCGTGATGTCCGGTCTATAGGTATTGAATGTCTTTGGTTCAGAATAATAACATAGTTAATATATGATGCTGCTGTTATCTAACTTCAAAGTACGTCCTGAGACCAGTTAGGACGTACTTTGATCGGATTCAGGAGTCATTTTAATATAAAATTACAAAAATAAATGTTGTTTTTCCATCTGTACCTACCAGTATAACCATGTAAAAGGATGAGAATAAAGTTGTAAGAAAGTTCGACAAGAATAAGGCTGATGATTTAAAATCATCCAACAAGCGGTAGATGTTGATAGATACTTCAACGACAATAAGGTGGATATTATAAGATCACTCAAAAATAATAAGGTGGATGTTGTTAGATCACTAAAATGAATAAGGTGGACATTTTAGGAACACTCAACAAGAATAAGGTAGATGATAAAGAATAGGGTAAGTATATGCATGTATGTTTTTTATATTTTTAAATCACTGTTTACAACGTTTTAACATAGTAAAAAAATATAAACATATTTAAAAATGCAGCAATGAAGCTTAAAAAAACATTTAAAATACAGAATAAATTTGAGCTGTTTAAACGCCGCCATTTTCCCGCGCCATATCGATTACGTCATTTACTATGGATCCTATCACTATTACTTTGGGTATTTTCGTTCTTCTAACCATTTCACCATGAAAAAAGCTCAAAAACCAGTTTACCGGTATTGCTTGTACCCGAATGCAATAAACATTATCAGATTGTGCTTTTACAAAACCACTTTCAGTCATTTTTCTTAAGTGTTTAATAACCTCACTATGAAGCTAAAATTACACTTGAAAATTAAATTAGTTCACAACACACACGGCAATAATTAGGTTTTCCAATAAAAAGTCCATTCCAATACTTAATGTCATACTTACACATTGTATGTTTTGTAGGCGTTGAGTTGTTGTCGTAGTATTTGACGTCAAGTTTCGTTATAACCAATGGTGATGCGTTTCACAAATTTGAATTTCCCGCGCTTAATTCGCACTTTTATTTTTAATTTTAAATAATTATGATGCTATTAAATAGTAAAATAATGATTAAGTTCATATTTTCTGCCATTAAAGATTCGGAAAAAAAATATTTGAACCATATTTAAATTACTTGCATATTCCCTATTACTAAACACGAATTAGATGGATGTTAAACGATCACTCCGCAAAAATGGGCTAGATGTTGTAGGATCACTCAACAAGAATAAGGTGGATGTTAAAGAATCACTAAACAAGAATCTGAAGGATGTTGTAAGATAACTCACTAGTCATGTCGAGCCACACACTGACGCTGCTGTCATTGACGATGTTATCATCCACTTCACCATCCGCGATCCTTCTGCCCAAAGCTCTGCTAAAGTTTCTTGAGAAGTGAAGAGCTCCGTATAGTTTGCCTGTCGTCACAGCTAGTTTCGCTTCTTCTGACGTGTTGAATGGCGTCTGAAATGTTTGAAAAAGAGGAATTAATTATTGGTATGAAGATAAAGAACCAGTCTGAACCAGTCTGAACCAGTCTGATAACCAGTCTTGCAAAGGACTGTTTAGCTGGATTCATTAACAGCCGAGTCACATCGGAATGGCAGCGAATCGGCGAGCAGTTTCAGTGTCAAATCATTTTAAACTTTATCGTCATTACTATAAAACATAGTATCGATTGAGAAAATTGAAAAGGTCGCATGGCCGCCCGCGGCGCCAGGAGCACTCCGACGATTCCCGCGTTAAATTTTCTCAAGCAAAACTGTGTACTATGACAAAGAAGATAAGGTTAAAAATTATTTGATTGCCGAAACTGCTCGCCGTCGAAACTTTCGGCGTGACTCGGTCCTAAGACTAGAAGCCTATCCCGAAGAAGATAATAATGATGATTATCACTATATTCTCTACCTAGTCTTTTACAATCTTGGCTTCCAATCTAACCGGATCATAATCATCATCTGCCTAGCCTTTCCCAACTACGTTGTGGTCGGCTTCCAGTTTAACTGTTCCAGTTTGAATGCAGCTGAATACTAGTGTTTTATATGAAGCGACTGTCTGTCGGACCTCCACAACCCAGTTACTGGGTAAAAATATACCCCTTGCTGAACCTTTCAATCGTGTCAATTAGAGACACAATAGAAAGACAATGACAGCGCGGACACCGGTATCCTCTTGGGGTTTAATGAATTAAACTGGTTGTCTGATTTTCGGGCTTCTGACTATCTGTAGCGACTGTCATAGATCTACAAATGACCAACGGCTTAATGTGCTTTCCAATCCAACCAGATGCAGCTAAATAAACAATACCTACTTAAATAAATATTCCACAACTTTCACACAATTCCTTTTAGTCCTAAAATAAGCCGAGCTTGTGGTATGATTACTGGTCAACTGATACTCATGCTCCTAAAAGCCAAAAAGCCATCCAATACTTAGGTACTATAGGCGCGCATCGCGAACAAAATTTTCATCCGATACTTGTGTCTAGGACACAAGTCACTGAGTCCAATTTGGTACGCTCCAATGCCGCTCCAATATTGCCTTATTTTAATAGATGCCGTTACTGAGACATGGGATCACAGTTTTTCTATGACATTTTCTTCGCATGAGCTTTCTATAGTATCTTAAATCTCTTCTCCTACATATTATTATAGATAAATTACACCCAGACACAGAACAAATGATCTTGCTCATCACAAAAACGGTCTTGGTTGGTAGTCGCCCACGAACTTCATCAGTCAGTACCATTAACCTCCAACAGGTCAGTCATTGAGTCCTCCTTCGTACATATTTATGCACTTAGAGTAATGAACGCCTTTTTTATTTTTCTAATTAATTAACTTAACATCATAACACCAGCCTGTTACTGTCCCACTGCAGGGCAAAGGCCTCTTCTCATACAGAGAAGGCGCGAACATTGATCACCACGCTTGCTCAAGGCGGATTGGCGATTTCAAACTTATCTATCTATACATATAATAAAATTTTAGAAAAGTGGTGTCTGTACAATGGAAATATACAAAAAAAAAGTAGCAGGGGTTGTTACTATATCAATGCCGAACCCAAAATTGTAACTAAAAAAATTTTTGTCTGTTTGTCTGTTTGTCGGTTTGTCTGTTTGTCTGTGTGTTTGTGCACGCTAATATCAGAAACGGCTTATCTGATTTAGATGGGGTTCTCACTAATATATTGTAGTAAGCTTCACTTAACATTTAGTGTTTATTTCATGTTAATCGGTTCATAAATAAAAAAGTTATGTCAATTTAAAGAATCGCGGCGAACATTTTGTTAAGGTATTCTATCAGAGTACGTTCACGCCTCGCACTTGACTGTGGCACCATAGCGCCCAAACGGGTGAACCGATTTAGATGCGGTTTTTTTTATTTGAAAGCAGGGTTTCTTGCGATGGTTCTTAGACATGATTCATCAAAATCGTTTAAGCCGTTTCAAGGTTATCAGCTCTTTTGTGTTAGCTACCTTTGCTATTTTTGACGTCTATGGGTATTAACTTTACATACAAACATATGTGTGGGTGAAAATTTCAAACACCCATGAGTGTTATATTAATAAGCAAGTTTATGGTATATTTGGTCTGATGCAGCCAGGATATCTAGCACACTGATACAATCTTGGGAAAATAATAGCAGATATGTCGTGTTTGGATTCATTTTAACCAGCATTTGATTCTGCACACAATGCACTGATGGCAACAGGATGAGCTGATGCTGCAGCCAGGCTATTCAGCTCACCAGTAGGTTGACTCTTAAAAAAATAATAGCCGATATGTCGTGTTTGGATTTATTTTAACCAGCATTAGACTCTACATACACTGCACTGGAAAAATCTCATAACTGTAAACTCCATAAAACAAAAGGAATAACTTTAAAAAAATTGAAATAAAAATTAAATTAAAAATATAAAAAAGTAAAACATTTAAAAGTTAAAAATAATACTTTCCTATCGTTGAGCCATGAAATTTTACGTAACGTCGGGGTACCGCTAAAATAAGTAATAATAATAATAATAATTCTTTATTTGCATAAAACATGGTGTACACTGGTGTTACATAAGTAAGTACCTACATACCAACGAGCACTAGAAACATTCCTTACTTAAGCGGTACCCCGACGTGAAGTAAAATTTCATGGCTCAACGATAGGAAAGTATTAAGTACTTTTAACTTTTTAAATGTTTTACTTTTTTGCGGTAGGGGTTTTTTAATTTTTTAATTTAATTTTAATTGTTTACGATAGTACGTGTTTACTTAATAACTGTGTGTAAAGTAGTAAGTACCTACTATTTTATAGTAAGAATGCCTCGAAGAAGATCCAACCTCTCCCAATGTAGCAGAAATGCTGAAAGGATGAGGTTAGTTCGATCACAGGAATCTGAGGAAGGTCGAGAGACAAGGCTCTCTGCAACTCGGGAACATCAGGCTAGGGTTCGTGCTGCAGAAACTTCAACTCAGCGAGAGTCTCGACTGAGTTCAAATCGTTCTCGAATGATGACAACTCAAAATAGGGAAAATGGGGAACAACGATAGGGATGTTTATCTGTCGATCGCGAAACTCACGCGCTATCGCGTGAGTCTCAGACTTTTGCTGACAGGGAAACCCGCCTGAGCTTATAGAAAGTATGGACAACAAATGCTCGATCCCAGGAGACACAGGACGAACGGGAAATAGGTACGTCTCACTGCCGATCGTGAAGCTCATGCACTTCTTAGAAATGTAAGTCCCCCAAAACTTTGCAATGGCACCAGGTTAAAAGTGACCAATTTACAACGAAATCTGATAGAAGCAGAGATTTTAACAGGGTGTGGAAAAGGTGAAAGTGTTTTCATTCCTCGGATTCGTCTCATTCCAAACAATTTTCCAATTAGTTCTAAACGAGTCCAGTTTCCAGTCAGCCTATGTTTTGCGATGACAATTAATAAAGCCCAAGGTCATCAGCTGTTTCTCGCACGGCCAGTTGTAAGTGGCTCTGTCACGGGTTAGCAATCCTAGGAGCCTGTATGATTTCATCCCCGATGGCCATAAATCAAATTAATATCGTATACAGAGAAGCATTACTGTAAAGTAAATTTTTAGCTACCCAAACGACGGTATATGTAATTCAAAATATGCTGCCCGAAAAGTCACTATTCCACGCGGACGAAGTCGCGGGCACAGCTAGTATTAACTATAAGTCCAGGATTCCTCACGATGTTTCCCTTTACCGATGTTAATGATGTCTAAGATTAACTTAGAAAGTACATATGAATTGAAAAAGTCACATTGGTACTTGCCCGGATTTGAACCACAACCTCGTGCATGAGAGGTAGGTGCGTCTTAACCTCTGGGCCATTACGACTGAGTCTAATTTATTATAAGGACTTTTATACATTGTGCATACCAGCCCCATCATACCTTTACCACAACTGACTACAAATAGCATATACTAAAGAATATAAATATAAAGATTTACTTCGATGCCATTAATTCAAACAGACATTTTGGTACAATTGGGTTGACTAAGAACCACATTAAATATGCCAATATCCAGTCTGTTTAATTCAAAGGCATTTGCTAGACATGTTCTCCCAGACTCAAAACGGACACATTCCAGCAATAAATGATGTAGATCCTCACAGACGCCACAATCTTCACAGTTTGGTGATTCAGTCTTCTTCATCATAAAATTAAATTTACTGTCTGTCTACATACCTGGAACAGCATCTTCTTTTCCATTTCCTCTAAGAACCAGCAACTCAGCATGTAGTAGTCGCATGACTCATCTGGATTCACGGTCGTTGTCTTTAGGCTTGTGTTACTGCAAATGTCTAGTCCGACTGAAATTAGGTAAGACACAAATATTAATTAGTCATCATCTATTGAAGAAAGTTCGAAAATAACGGAAGGGTTATCTGCTACTGCCATCTATCTCGCGACATATGAACTAAACTGATATCTAAACTCGTGTTGTTTAGGTATTTACATAATGGGAATCAATCTCGGTGTGATTTTTTATATAAACACAATATGTGTTATTTAGGTTAGGGTTTAGGTATTAGGTTATTGCACTTTGTAGCGCCATATACGAACTAAAGTTGACGTATCCTAGATCGCGATGTTAAAATTTTCTGTGTTATTAATAATTTTATTTATACATCGTATTTTGTAAATATCAAATATTCATAAAAATAAATATTAATTTATTATTTAAATAAATTAATATTTATTTTTATATTTTTTCTGTCTCTCAGGGGATGAAAAATCACATGATTATAGACAACTTTAGAGTACTATGAGACCGACCCTGAAATATTAAAAAAATCCGCTGATTCATACACAATACCTACAATATTTACCTGATCACAATATTATTATGTGATACATTTTTTTACTGCACTCAAACGAAAGCATGTTTTGCAGTCAGAAACTAAACGTTTTTTTCAGACTGATCCGGCAGACGCTGACAAAAGAGAAGATAGTTTATAGAACTGGATTTAATTTGACAGAATCTATAAGAGACTACTTACATGGTGAGAAAGCAGCTTCTTCGTTGACCACACCAATGTGTAGATCTCGCGGGTCGTGTCCTACAGCCGCGAAGAACGCAACCACTTGGATGATAGGGAATAGAACTGAGAAGATTAGACCACTGGAAAGGAAGATATTAATTAAATTAGCTTACTTTTTCAAGACTACCAGCAGGGCACTAATTGGCATCCAGTTGCACAACGAACTTTGATTTTATTGCACTTTAAGTGGACTTCAAATTATGGTGACCATCAGACGAAGTACTGTGTGCTTCTATATATCTCTGCGAGTGCGCATGACGTCATCCTAGATGCACACTGATGATAGCCAATACGAAACTAGCTGTTTGACAGTTAATTGTTAAACACTTTGCACAGTAATCATCACTATAAAATGAACTCGATATAGAACTCGAGAGAGGAGAGGCCTTTGCTTAGCAGAAGGATGATGCGGGTTAACAGTATCAGAAGTAGTAGCTTCTTAAATGGAACCTTGACGAGAGAGTGCTTCTTTCCTTCCACCCAGACCATTTCTTGCACCCGCTGATGAACTCGCACTTAGACATGAGCTACCATGGGTAACCTGGAAGTCGATCCAGTAAAACTCAATCTGTGAAACCTTGAGTGAAGTAAACTGTCATTGACTAGCTTTTTAAGGGGCGATTTTCTTGTCCATTCTTCTCCATTTGAAACTGGAATCTTTTGGAATGTGCAACTACCTACATAGAATATTTTATTTAATTTATTTGATTTCCAAGTCAGACGTTCAAAAGTGCCCATTTTTGGGTCTAATTGAAATAAATGATTTTACTGTGACTTTAATACGAAATCCTGTCAGGTGTACTATACAGGAACAGATAGACGCTGGTGACGGCGCCGAACAAGTAGTGGAATTCTTGGCAGAACTATTTTATATTACCATCAACACGCTAAGAAAAAGAATAGATCTTTCATATTATTATATGGATTCTCAAAGTCAAAGTCATATATTATATTGTAGTAAGACTATGTGTTTCACGTAAAGAATTTGTCCACTTACCCTGGATGCCTGGAGAACTGCTGTATACTCTTGATAAAGACGGCTTTATATCTTGACTTTGTTAATCTCTTGCTGTCCTTTGGACTCTTCTCTTTCTTAGTTAGCACCTGAAATGTTACTTACAATAAAAACTTCTGACGACAAGATTCATAGATTTTATTTGAACTTTGTTTTGGGTTTCATGTGAATGTAAACCTTTTTACATGACTGAAACCTTTTTTGGCCAAATTGTCTTTCAAAGTCGGAATTCTGCCAATCATAGAGATTGGCAGAATTCCGACTTTGGGCACATTTTTGGGTAAAAAGTATTATGGTTTTAGCTTAGCAGGAATTTGGTAACTAAAAATGGGGATGATTTAAGACCGTTTTATAGTGATTAATTGTGGTGGGGACATGTATACAGACGTTAACACATGTAGCAAATGTAGCAATCCTGTAGCTAATATAGTTATTCTACCTATTCATGTATATTGTGGAATGCAATAAATGAATTGAATTGACATACCTAAAGAATGGAAAGACGTATTTGGCGATGCCCTTTGATTCCATCCTTCTCTTTTTGTACGCGAGGAAGCAAGGTCCATCCCAGAACGCAATTTAATCAGAATAATGCTAGGATATTGAGATAGAGTATGTTTTGAATTAGTCCACGTCTGAATTTTTGTAGGACCGATATTCGGATCGGTCGGGTTCCACATAATTTATTCCGACTGAATATTTTTCTATTTTGCCATCAATACATTCTATTTTTTTTCTTACTAAAATCGGTCACTGATTATTGCACGTCGGCGAGTGACAAAAACTAGAAAGAGTATGCTTAGATGGTTTGGACGCGTTGAAAGGATGAATGAAAGGTAAGGGGATATTTGCTTTTTAAAAGGAAACTCTGGAAAGGCCGAGAGGGGACCGCCTAGAAGGACACACATAGACCTTATTGTGAGGTTTTTCAGAAAGGTAAGGTGCGTAGTACTCGCAACCGGAGTGTGTGTATGACAACATGTATGGATGTAAACGAAGCAAAAGAAGTGTGTAAGAATTATAGCAGATGGCGCTCTGTAGTTTCTGCAACCCACTGAAAAATGGCGTGAACTTATGAATGTATGTGTATGGAATAATAGCCTGGTAGTGGACTAGTGGTACTCACATCAGTGCTAGTGGTGATGGTGGGGAAGTCGTCTCGCGAGTGGTAGCGACTGTCGACGCTATTGCAGATCATGCTACTGTCTGGAATCACGTCCGGGGAGGCTGTGAGTGCTGAAATTGTTATAAAAAAGTATTAAGAGCTAGTCATTAATAGACAGGATTTTTTTTTTATTACTAAAGAAAGGTTATCGAGTAGACTTTTGTAAGAAATATAGAATTATTTGTCACCCTGTGAAAACTATAAGCATTAGAATGAATAACACCTCAATTCGCCGTCAGTTCTCCCAAATCACGTATGATTTAAATTTTTAACAGCACTAGACTGCTGTACCTACTAATGTAAAATCAAATCAAATCAAATCAAAATAATTTATTAACATAATATGGGTAAATAGATGGGTATATAAATGGATAAATGTTGGATCCTCATATTGACCCTTGGTGGTATGTTAAACTTAACATTATGCAGGTACGATGTAAAACTAATCTTAAACTAAACACTTATTTATTAACCTAATACCTAAATCATTTTTTTTATTTCTAAGGCTAAGGTATGTACCTAATCTTTAGTAGTGTCAAAGCATTTATTGACAAGCCAGGTGTATATTTTTTTCAAAACAATTTAATAAAGTCTAAATGAAGTTGCGACGGAAATTAAACTTTCCGCATAGGTTTTAAAGATCATTTTCAAAAAACACATATTTGTTGTCATTTTTAACCGACTTTCAAAAAAGGAGGAGGTTCTATGTTCGTGTGTATGAATTTTTTTTTTTTTTTGTTTTTTTTTTTTATGTATGTTACCTGATTTCTCCGCCATTTGTGGACCGATTCTCAAAATTCTTTTTTTATTTGAAAGAGTATACTCCTGAGGTGGTCCCATTTTAATTTGGTGAAGATCTGGGGCTGATCTTCGGAGATATACAACGGAACTCTTCAAAAATAAACAGCAAATCTGTCGTGATTGCTGGAATCGCTTGGATGTTTATTGTTTATACAACATAATGACGTATCATCACGCCTGTATGCTCTGAGGGGTACGCAGGAGGGTACAATATACCTAGATTTCGTCAGTTAGGTATGTTAATTTTAATTTATTAGGGATTAGTGGAAAACCCTATTATGATGACATGTATTGTTAACAATTAACAATATAAAATAAGTTCATGGCAAATATTTTTATGGTAACAACTAAAAATGGAAAAATAAAAAACTTTTTTGCAAAAAATAAAACCGACTTCAAAAAAAACACTAAACGGTGTAAAATAACTCCAAATTCGGAAGTCTGTGGCTTTGGTGGGTTTGTCTTACTCACTAAACCCACCAAAGCCACAGACTTCCGAATTTGGAGTTATTTTACACCGTTTAGTGTTTTTTTTGAAGTCGGTTTTATTTTTTGCAAAAAAGTTTTTGGAAATGAATTGGCGAATGCAGTTCCTATAAGTGTACTCACTAGATCGCCGCCTCGGCATTTCATGTTGCCTCATAGCCAGCTTTAAAAACGCTTCCTCAAGAGTGTCGCAGTCAAACTTTCTTAGAAGATCATCTGGAGAATCTTCGGCTAAGAGCTGACCGTCACGGAGTAGACCAATCTGGAATAATGAATGGGTACGTACATTAATACTCCATCCATCCATTATAATTAAGTACAGACGCCAGAACGTCAAGTTACCCCAATGTGTCAAATTTCTTTGATCGTTTTTCAACTTTATGGTAAACAGGGTTCATATTCAATTGGGAAAATTTGACACATTGGAGTAACTTGATGTGCTGGCCTCTGTACCTACCTTTGAAAATTAACTTCATAATTATTTTTCTGCAGCTAAGACGATTTATAAACCTCTGTAATTAAAATCTAACCCGTTAACACTAACTAAAATGAGTAGGTAAGCAACAATGAGCATCGATGGTTGTGTAACATTCATCCATTGTATGATGCGTCAATAATAGGCTGTTATTTTATATAATTACACGAATAACCTTGAACAAAATTCTGTCATGGAAGTTTTTGCAACGGTTTAAGAATGACGTCGTTGATTAAACTTCTTGACTTAGGTACTTAAGTGAAGCATAATGAAAAAAGTAACTATTAAGTTATTAGTGTGCATAAACGTTTACTTGTTTAAACAAATATGAATTTATCCATAAACCTACACCACATTTTGGAAAAACACCAAGAATTTGCGAAGGGTGAGAATTTTTCGGGAATGTCCGTGTGATTTTTGTGTGTAAAGTTATTTTATTTTTTTTATTTTATTTTTTTTATTTATTAGGGACATAAAACAGTTACATGCTATAGAAAATACAAAAATCCTTAAATACTAAAGCTCACAAACATGTAATCCACACCAATATCCACGTCTTAACAAAAGAATAACAGACTGTGGTTTTTTTTTTTTACAGAATATAGAGCCTTCTATGACGGCCGTATTAAATATTGTGTATAATACAAACTTAAATTTACACACAACACGCTATTTAGTCCCAAGTTAAGCTTGTGAGCTTGTGTTATGGGTAGTAAACATTTGATAAGCATACTTACATATTTCTAAAATAAATACATACATATTTTAGATAAATTACACCCAGACACAGAACAAATAACCGTGCTCATCACACAAACATTTGTCCTGGGTGGGAATCGAACCCACGACCTCCGGCATAGCAGTCAGGGTCACTAACTACTAGACCAACAGACGATTTGAATTTGGTAATTTTAATTATATTAACGCAAATAAACCATATTTGTCCTTAATCTTATTTTTATCAACATACAACCTGACAATTAACAGAAAATTGCAAAAAACAGAAGAAAATTTGAATTTCGTTGGCAACATTGGCACATCTACGTTAAAGAAGTTTGTTCCTTTGGCTTATTGGATTTTTAATAAAATAATTCGTTTATTTCACCTTGTGTGCTTGTTTCGTCTCGTCTATGTAATGTGTGGTGATGATGACCGTCGTTCCACGTCGCGCTTGTTCGGCGAGGAAGTCCCATATCCTGGAAACATTAGGAGAATATGTTTTTAAATCGTCAATATTATTACCGAGAGTAAATCTTACTCTCGCCCTTATTCTATAGGATTCTAGCCCTTATTACATAGAACACTCTCTTTATACAGGGAACTCTAGTCCTTATTACGTGGGGCTCTCTCTTTTAGACTCCTATTACAAGGGACTCTAATCAATGTTCATTTAATAACCAAGTAATCTATACTAATAATAATAATAATAATAATAATAACCCCGCAGGGCAGCTTGTGGCGAGCTGTTGGGCAGTAGCGACCCCACGGACCCGATCTCCCGGGAGAAGTCTTGTTCCTCATCTCTGGATTGCCTTTATTGGCCGGCCAGAGTGAGCACTGACGAGGAACGGAGCTCCCACCTCTTTCTTGCCTTAGTTGGCCGGCTAGAGTGGAGATTCGCAAGAGCAAACCTGCTCGGAGGAAGGAAGCATTCCAGTAAGGTGCTGGTAGGGATCTTGACCGTACTTCCGGAATTGTCCTGATAGCCGTGGATTGCCTCTCCACTCCTCAAGCACCTCAGGTTATGTTGCCCTCTTGTCGCTACGTCACTGTGTGCTAGCGGCCGTTTCAGAGGGCCCATTACTGAGTGTGCAAGTCACCCCCTGCCATTTTATTCGTGTATTATAAAGCATTGATGAGGCAGGGGCCATAGTCCTTCCATAGTTCTAGGTAACCAGTTCACCTTATCCACTCCTAACCTATAGCCCAATATATTTGTTGTTTCAATCTACAATAGTCCTGCACTAGTCGTAGGTTTTCCTTGGGTGCATTTGCATAATGCATACAGGGAAAATCTGCGATTGGTGCCTCACTGCATTAAAAACGACAAAGGGCCTCTGCGAGTTGGCTTAGGCTCCTCGTACGCCTTCCAAAGGTCCGGAACCCAAGGGTTCCGAGAAATATCAGCGCATAAAAATAATAATAATAATAATATTATAAAGAGGTAAAATTTGTAATTTGTAAGTTTGTATGTTTGTAAGTTTGTATGTAGGGGGTAATCTTCGGAACTAATGATCCAATTTTAAAAATTATTGTACTGGTGGAAAGCTACACTATTCCCGGTGGACATAGGCTACTTTTTATCCCCGTATTCCTACGGGAACGGAAACTACGCGGGTGAAACTGCGTGACGTCTGCTATGCATGAATAAAATGGTACAGTAGACTACAAATTTATAGGATGTCTATTATATCTTTGTATCAGTGTATTCGATTGTTGTTGAGCCAAATAATCAAATCCTTGTTACACTGGAATATCGCCTTAATTACGTTTGATTCCCGTTAGACTTTCACGAAAAATGTCACCAAAAATATTACAAGGGGTTTTAGCCCTTATTTAATGACTTTCCACAAGAGATTCTTGCCTAATATTAATGGTGCTATTACTCTTATCATATGGGATTCAATCTCTCGGACTTTCATTCTTTAGTGCAAATCTCTAGCGTGGGGAATTATTTTGCGAATTGGCTGTTTATAACAAAAAATAATAAAACTTTAGAAATGTCGGTTGGCGTCAGCGTACAAGTACAACATAATAAACACTCGCCTTTCCACAAAAGATTCGACTAATGTCAATGATAGGCTTAGTAGGCGACTCGGCCGCTGAGTCTCGTCCGATCCGGTCGAGACAGGAATTTCATTATTATTAATATTTTTGAGTGGTGTTTCGGACGAATCCTTTTTAGAGGCAAAGTACCGTCAGACACATAATTAAATAATACATATTTTACTTTGTCGCTATGGATAAATTATTAATTACAAATAAAATAAACATTAAAACACATTGCACATTAAAGATAAAGATAAAGATAAAGATAATTCACACACAAAACACACATTTTGACAAAAACACAACAACACACAAAACAACATGCGACATTTTGCGCAAAAAAGTGGCATCAGTGATACGCAGAGTGAGGGGAAGCAGCAATAGCGTTCTGAAGGTATTTTCAGGAAGATTGGAAGCGTCTACGAAGGATAGGTTTATCAAGCTGCATGTCAGACATGGGTCTTGATGAATCCTTCTCGAGTTGGGAGCTGTTTATTTTGCTGTGTATAATTTGTGTTCTTGTGTGTGTCTAGATGTTACTACTAACATAGTTTTTAAATTCTTTTTGTACTGAATACTAACACGCTATGGGCCTTCGACGCCTGAAAATATAGATTTTTTTTTATTTTTTATTAATGAGTGATGAGATGACAAGTATCCCTATTGTCAATAAATTTTAATTCTAAATTCTGATCTCTCACGAGTCGGTTAGTTTTTGACTTTTGGCATTTTGCACGCACATTGAGACATAAAAACTTCTAGTTGTTAGACATAGGTACACAAATTACCCTTTATCTCCCCGCGCCGATTCAGACACATGCCATGCCACGATTATGTATTTTAAAATTTACTGTTATACCTTTTTGGAAAGCTTACAGAGTAGGCAAGTTGTTTTATTTATTTGTACGATTAATGTCATAGAAACGTTTGTGACGAGGCAACATTTTTGAAGCGTAAAATGAAAATATTGGTAAGATAATAATATCTCAAAACAAAATAATTAAAATAATGAGCGATATGAGATTATTCTTTTAGGTAGTTTGAAATATGTCCATAGCTTAATTAAAGTGCCAGCTACAACATCATTCTAAATGGTACCCATTCAAATATATATATTTTTTTTAATTGGGAAATTTTGGTTAAATATCGAAAAAACCCTTAAAATTCAAATATCTCGAAAACTATTGAATTATGGCCATAAATATGGGGGGTTAAATTTGTTGCATTTTGGCCCTCTTATCAGCCCCTCACGTCTGATTACCAGTAACCCTGTATAAGACTGATTATAGTAATTTACATTTAATATTCTTGTTGTACACGTTCCAATTGATATAAAAGACTGATTATTGTTGTTAACATTTATAATTATTATTGTACGCTTTTTAATTGATATATAAGACTAATTATTGTGATTTATCATGTTTACTGTTGATTGTTGTAATTGTATATTAAATTTTATCTCTTTCTATGAATTCTCTACCTAAGGTTTTTCATTCTGACTGTACAAAATTTGCTTAAAAAAAAGTATCGTCCGAAACACCACTTAAAAATATTTATAATAATAAAATTCCTGTCTCGGCCGGTTCGGACGAGACTCAGCGTCCGAGTCGCCTACTAAGCCCAATGATACTCTTGCTCTTATCACATGGAACTCTCTTCCTTATTACATTGGATTTTTAGTCTTCAGTGCATTTATCTCTTGCGTGTGGCAACATTTTGTCCTAATAAAGGCATGACCATTATTTTGCGAAATGGCTGTTTATAACAAAAAATGTCGGTTAGCGTAGAACACCAAGAAGCTAGTGGTGATTATATACAGTCACACAATAATCGCAATTAAGTGTTATGCATGGGAACTAGGGTGTTTGATAAAAAATGCTCACCAAACTAGGTTACGTGGACGATTATTATTCAACCATAGCGACGCCGGTAATAAAACGTGGTAGGCAGAAGTTGTGTTCTAGGTCACGGTCCTGTTACACAGTGGATTTATGTCTTATGGACTCCTAATTCGGGCCTAATGCTACACAAATTAGGTACATAATGACACAGGGTCAAATTCAATTACCTTTCGGAACATAGGTATGGGACATAAAATCTGTGGCCCTAGTGAAAAGGGGTATAAGTCCAATTTTGTCGAAAATGAGTTAAGTGTACCAAAGTGATCAGAAAATTCGCAGTGATAGCCTAGTGGTGTGAGCGGCAGATTGCCAAATCACAGGTCTCGTGTTCAAACCCAAGGCACGCACCTCTGACTTTTCGGATTTATGTGCGTATTGTTAAATTATCACTTGCTTCAAAAACGGTGAAGGAAAACATCGTGAGGAAACCGGCATGCCTGAGAGACTATTCTCGAGGGCATGTGATGCCAAGTCAGAGGCCCATGGGCGGCATTAAAACTCTGACACCAGGTTAGTTACTAACCATACGATAAGAAGAAGAAGATCAGAAAAAAATGCTCTATCGTTTGGTGAAGACAGATCTAAGCTATCTCTAAAAATAAGAAAGTTACTTTGTGTAAAAGGGTCCAACTGACACCCAAAAAAAACTGTAAAAGTCGGTTTTCTGATCACTTTGGTACACTTAACTCATTTTCGACAAAATTGGACTTATACCCCTTTTCACTAGGGCCACAGAAATATACAGGGAAAGAAAATGGATAGGAACCCCATATCAATAGTTTACACCGTCTAGGTCTCTGTCATAGGTTTTATTTTTTTTGTTTAATACTAGCCCTTCGCTCGCGACTTTGTCCGCGTGAATTTCGTGAATAAACAACCCCTCTACCACCTCTTTAGAAAAAAAAAGTTGCCTTTGACACTCAAGAATGTTGTGGCTTTGTATTGGTAAAATAATTTTTAATATCGGTTCAGTAGGTCCAGAGATATTATGCTGAGATGAGGCATTTGTCATTACAATCCTTGTCTTCTGTGTATTTTATAGTTTAAAGGTGTATAATAATGCCAATACCTAAATACATTTTTCTTTCTTTCATAAAACTAGCTAGGAAGGAGGTGACTATTGTCATGACGTAAAATACACACTTATGTATGATGGCCCAGGGGTTAGGCCTACCTCACATGCACGAGGTTGTGGTTCAAATCCGGGCAAGTACCTATGTGACTTTTTCAATTCATATGTACTTTCTCAGTTTATCTTAGACATCATTGACATCGGTAAAGGAAAACATTGTGAGGAAACCTGGACTTATAGTTAACATAAGTTTGAAATCGCCAATCCGCCTTGAGCAAGCGTGGTGATCAATGCTCAAGCCTTCTCTGTATGAGAAGAGGCCTTTGCCCTGCAGTGGGACAGTAACAGGCTGGAATTATGTATGAAGAAGACATACTTTCGATCCCAAATACAGTGAGATAATAATAATAATTCATTTATTTATCAGACACCAAGGAAGTCCACTGTGTTTGTAATAATATAACTTAGGCTATGTCAGTATAACTTAATTACTAAAACAGATCGGGTGCGATTCGTTAGCGCCCACACTAGCAGGCTATCTGCCCGAACGGCTATCGCAGGCAAGGGCAGAAATGCATGATGGGCGATGATTTTGTTCTTTAGAATGAGACTTAGCTTAAAAAGATATTTATAAGTTGCGGGTGTTCTGCGAGTCTTGTTATATTCTTAGAACCTATAAGTAAAGTACCTAACGCTAAGTTGTGAAGTTATACGCGTGATGGTACAATATTCTCTTGTGTGCACAGCTTAATGCACAAATAACGCATAACCACGAGTTATTAGCTTTATGTTCTATTTATTTACTACTAGCTTTTGCCCGCGGCTTCGCCCGCGTGGATGTCGAACTTCCGCCTCCTATGTTTTCCCATTAAGGGTTGAATTTCCAAAAATCGTGTTTTAGTGGATACTTATTCTTAACTAAGAAGTCCCCTTCAAGTTTCATGTCTCTAATACCAGCGGTTTGGGCTGTGCGTTGATATATAAACGTAATAATTTTAGCATAATACTTCCAGATAGACTACTTTCAAAGTTGATCCTTCCAGTATGTATGCATAAAGATTTCTGGAACTACTGACCCGGGAAAGAGCGCCGTACAACTGACCATGTGTAAAACAACTGAGACTAAGATCAACCTACCCAGGCGTATTGATTACAACTCTACCAAGTCAATCCCAATCCCTATAATAGTTATTGAACTATGCGTGCACATACAGACAGACAGACAGACAAAACATTTACTGATTGCATTTTTGGCATCAGTATCGATCACCAATCATCCTCCAATATTAATTTTGAATATATATTTAATGTACATAATTATCTTCGTAGTGTGTGATAGTCCATTGAACTGTATGGCGAGCGATATTGTATCTTAAGATAAAATATTATAATATCTTAGCCGTGTGCAGCGCCCCTTGGTGAACTCCACTGCGGGTGACGTAACCTACGACAAACTTATTATTTGCGGTTGGTACAGTAGTCAGGTCTAGGGGTCGAACCGCAAAATTAAGTTTGTTTTTTATTGTATATACTTTTCCGGGATAAAAAGTACCCAGTGTTGTGCCCAGGATATTAAAGAATAAGTATACCAAGTTTCATCGTAATCGAACCGGTAGTTTTTGCGTGATACCTGAACATACAGACAGACAGACAGACAGACAGACAGACAGACAGACAGACAGACAAAAATTTTTTTAATCATATTTTTGGGTTCGCTGTCGGTCTAGTAACACCCCCCGCTATTTATTTTTTTGATATTTTCAATGTACAGAAATTTTACTTCTACAGATTTATTATAAGTATAGAAGAAGATAAAATATTACGTGTTTTATGTTCTTTCAATAGTTTACGACAGACATTACGTGAGGTTTAAGAGTCCTAGTTAAGAGAGAGTTTTTTATAGATTTTTAATTAAGTGCAATATTATGCTTTGATATCGCCCGAAAACGTAGCAAAATATACCATACTATGCTTAACTAACTAACCCGGCAAACTTCGTTCCGCTTCAGAATCAATTTATGTTAGGTATCTTACCTTCTCCATTTTTTTATGCGTATGAGTATTTTCTTTATTGTAATTACTTTTTTTATATTATAAACTAGTGCTTGACTGCAATCCCACCTGATGGTAAGCAGTGATGCAATCAGTGATGGTGAAGCGCACTAGTTTATTAAGAGCCTATTCACTCTAGCCTTGAAGACACCTAAATTATACTCGGACAGGAAGACCGCAGCAGGCGGGTTGTTCAAATCCTTCGACGTACGCGGTATAAAGGACGAGGCGAAACACTTTGTCCAGATCGTTGGGGAGCCAACGATGTAAGGGTGGGCACTCGAACCCGGGTTGTCCGATGGAAGAAGGGTGATGGCGGAATCAATTCATGTAGGTAATTCCCGTGCACTGCACTCTCCAAAATGAGAAATTATTACAAATAAGAAATTATTGCATTATAAAAACAAAAAAAGAAAAGTAAAATAAAAAGATAGCGTACGTATCTCCAGAATATATTATGATCTATCTCCATGCCAAACTTCATCACGATCCGTTCAGTCGTTTAGTCGTGAAAAGCCGATAATTTATAGTAGAGGTGTAGCTGTAGTTAGGGAATGCAATCTCGTACGAGATTTACGCCTAGCGAGATCTCGCGAGACTCAAAACCCAGTCTCGCGAGATCTCGCAAATTACGGGATCTCGCGAGATTGGGAGAATCGCAATTAAAACATATGCAAATGCTTGTTTTAAGAACTAGTAATTGACATGATATGTAATTAAATAGAAACTGCGTTACTTAGTTATAAAAATAATGTAAGTTTTATTTTAAAAATCAACAGAGTACTTTTAATTTGTCTCTAACTCTAATAGGTAACATTTGTTTATGTCTATAATTATTATACCTACTGTAGCTAATCAGTTCAAATTCTTACAATATTGGTGACATAACAATAATTATCTATATTTACGAGTAGTCTTTTGTAAATTATTACTTTAGTTTCAATAATTAAGAGTAATAGGAACATTACTTCTGGTAAATAAATACAACAAAACAAAAACTTAACTTCACAAGTTCTTAAATAAATGTTGTGAGATCGTATTAATCAAATAAAAGAAGTTTAAAGTAGAAGTCAGATGAAGTTATCAAGGTACGGAAAGGCAAGTTAGTTTGTCTGAACATGGCTTCTCAAAAATCACATCATGTCGAGAGTATCATCTGACAGACGACTTCTGATTTTGCAGGGTATTTGGCATGCAAAATCAGAAGTCATCTGTCAGATGCGCCAGGCGAGGCCGCACGGCCGGCCAGGATTCAGTTCGCGCGCAGCCGCGCTATGAAATACACATCGTCACGCTGCATTTGTCGATCTCGTTATCTCGCGAGATCTCGTACGAAATTTGACGAGATTCAATCTCGTAAAATATGGCCGAGATCTCGCGAGATCGGGATCTCGGCGAGACGAGATTGCATTCCCTAGCTGTAGTGAATACACCACATTTCGCCAGTTATGTTTAAGTCCCATGTAATAGAGGGCGAGCCTATTGCCATCAATCGGGCATGTCTCCAGACTTCGGGCTGATACTGAGAAATTCCAGATGGAAAACTCAATAACGCTTTGCTGACCCGGGGATTGAACCCGGGACCTTATGCTTAGCTCTCAGACCAACGAGGCAACGATAAAATCTAAATGATAAAATAGTAAGTACTGTTATTATTGTTGAATTAAGTACCATTATATTGTACTCTATTTTAATCATAACATTTTTACAAGCATGCTTACATAATATTATTATCAAACACACGTGAGAAACCAATTGATGACCCACCTTATGGTTATAAATTACATTAATTAATAGTGCGAAAACTAGTTTGGTAGGTCTGCGACATATTTAAGTATAGAAAAAATATTCATGGATTCATACTGTTTCAAATAATATATGGACTTGAAAAATAAACTTAACTTATCTTGCGACAAAAGACTGGTATTCAAAACATATTGGTGAACAATCTATTCTATTTTCAAATGCATTTTGTCAACTAATGAAAATTCAACTTTAAATTTGCGTTCATTAGGTAGATTTCAGTTTGGCTCGTGACATAGATATGGAAATATGATTTAGTTTTAAAATGAAGTGCAATTTGAATTATAAATGCAGGTGTTAAAATCATTTTTAGGAAAATAACATATGTATTTGTTTTGGAGGCTAAAACTCATTTTCAAATGCATATTGTTTCCATTTAATATTTTTACTTCTTCAACTAATAAATAAAAGAAGTTTTCACCTTCACTCGTGTGCATAATATGCACAACTTTATTATAGTTCTTTGATCATTTTTTTTTTGTATTTAAGATGTGGATAACGTCGCTAGTTACACATATGCAATGTAATTTTAGTTTACTACCTGTTAATTACTATATTTGTGTAGCTGTTTGTTTTGCCAAAAATAAATAAATTAATAAATAAATATCAACTTTATTATGACGATTTCACAATGGCCATTGTGAACAAGTAATGGAAATATTATGTTAGTATTTATAAGTAGATATGTATTGGACATTTGGTTGGATATCTGACATAAGCTATATTTAATTATTATTCTAGTTGTTTAAATGACATTTGTATAATATGATTATGTTTCTCTCTTATAGTAGGTAATTAAGTGGCATGTATTTTTTGTATTTTTTAAGTTATAAATCTGTTTTCAATATTCGAAAAATTGTTATGAATTTAAATAAATAAATAAAATAATATGGTGCAATTGTAGTAACTTTCACACTAACATAATTCGTAAACATATTTATAAGTAAATTTCTAAATATACATGTTATAGATAAGTAACCCTAATCAGAACAATTGATTGTGCTCATCACTCAAACATTTGGCTTGGATGGGAATCGCACTAACCACTACCAACATACTAGTCAAAATATGTGCGGATGGTAGCCTATTAATGATAGTCCAACAATTTCGTAACGTTTTAAAGTAGACATCTCATTTTACCTATTAATTATTCATCTACTAACAGATATCGACAATTAAAACAAGTAAAAAAAACAATCACTGTAGTACAATTAATCATTATCACATCAACATCAGCAACCAGCAACGGAGCATGCAACGGTTGCGCAAACGCACGTAAATTGTAATGGCGGACGGTTGCAACAGTCGACAAATTGACGACCGCGACATTGCCAAGCAAGTGACGCAGCGTGGAATGTTCCTCAATTGATACCTACACGTAATTGTATGCAACGGGTAATATTGCCACATTTGGCAACATATGGATAAAGAAGAATTAGATTCACATACATAGACTCACACCTTTTTCCCAGAAGTCTTCTTCTTTTGGTGTTGTTAATGATTAACCAGCAGGCTTAGCCATAATATAAATTCTATTTCTATTATCGTAATCGATAAGGCGACAATAGAAAGAAAATGGTGTATATGGAATCAACTGCAGGCCATTACAAACTCTACTCGTTAACACTTGACAGTTGACAAACAGCTGATCCATATACGCCATTTTCTTTCTATTGTCGCCTTATCGATTACGATGATAGAAATAGAATTTGTATTATGGCTAGGTCTGCTGTTTGTCAACTGTCAAGTGTTAACGAGTAGAATTTGTAATAATGACTGAAAATGAAATACACTTGACAGTTGACAAACAGCTGATTCCATATACGCCATTTTCTTTCTATAATAGAAGTAGATTAGAAATAGAATTTGTAATATGGCTAGGCCTGCTGCACGCATGACCAATGTAGTAACGGATTTTATCTGCAGAAGAATCGAAAAAGTGATAGATTATAGGAACATTTCTTTTGTTCTGAGCACTACAATGAACGCACGAAGAATGATGAGAAGAAATGTGAAGATTCATCAGTCGACAATAGTCTACAATATCGAGCAAAAGGTATTTCTTCTATAATCGTCAGAAATGTTTCTAGTCACTTTGTCGGTAGCATGCTGGTGTTACAGTTCATGACGCTCATGGGCCTCTGAATTAGCTCCACAAGCTATCGAGAAATATCTCATAGGGATCCTCACGATATTTTTCTTTACTGTTTTTAAAGCAAGTGACAATTTTAATATACAATACGCACAGACACAATCTGTCGCGGTTCTAAGCAGTGTCTATCACAGTGATAGGTTCGAGTTCGAGCCCAAGCCACGCACCTCTCAACCTTTCGGATTCATATGAGTATTGTAAAATTATCACTTGCTTCAAAAACAGTGAAGGAAAACATCGTGAGGAAACCGGCATGCCTGAGAGATTACTTGAGATTTCTAGAGATATTTCATGTTATGCCGAGTCAGAGGCCCATGGGCGACATTAAATCTGACACGGCAAGAAGAAGAACACCTTTTTGATGAGAGTAGGCAGAAACTACAGAGTATCAACTGCTACGATTCTTACATAGTTCTTTTACTTTATTTAGTTAGTTTAATTTACAAAGAGATTTAAAATACTATAGAGCGGGCATGTCAAGGAAATGTCATAGAAAAACTTTGATCCCATGTCTCAGTAACGCCATCTAGAATAATATATGAATATTGGAGCGGCAGCGGAGCGTACTACTAAAAACTCATAGACTTGTATCCAGCAGGACACACTTTTTCGGACGAAAATTTTGTTCGTGATGTCCGGTCTATAGGTATTGAATGTCTTTGACGTTAACACATTTATCAGCAGGGCTATTGATAGTTCATAGCGATGATCACTGGGCAAAGTGTCAATGATTTTTACTAAGACAAGCAATCCCTTGGTTAAAAAGTGATCTCCAAATATGTGTATCTGTAAGTTAATTGTAATCGACTAAACTGTCAAACAGCTGGTTTTGTATTGGCTATCATCAGTGTGTATCTAGGACGATGTCATGCGCACTTGCAGAGATGTGACAAGCGCACTGTACCCCTCAGTTGTGATCGAATTTTGATCGCCAGTTAGTTACTGGCAATAAAATATGGCCGATAGCGCTGCTGGTGGTCATGCATCCAGCCATTTACGGATCTAACCTACCTTTATCTACCTTTCAGAATGAAAATATGCACATACCGATTTTTATATAGGGTGACTGGTAATTAGTGACCGATACTTAAACACGTTATTGTATTCATGATTTCAATAAACTTTCCCAAAGAAACTTATTTTTACAAAAACTTACAACACAATTAACAACAAAAACGCTGTTTGAATTTCCCGCGCGCGCTAGTGATCGATCAGCTGTAAGTGTTATTGTGATAAAATTCATAATGAGTATAAAAAAAAAGTTTCTTTAGGAAAGTTATTCGTATCCATGAGTAAATTCACGTGTTTAAGTATCGGTCACTAATTACCAGTCACCCTATATATAGCAGATTATGTTTTTTTTTTACATTTACTATGTTAAATTGAAAAATCAATAAAATATTTTATTAGAATATGCGATTGTGAAGGTCAGGTTATCGTATGAAAAGGTTAAAAATCCAGTTTTGTTTTTAGAATATTCAAGAAGAGAATAAAATAATACGTCGTGGTTTTAAATGTAACACCTTATTATGAGTCGTTGTAGGTATTGTAATATTTTTATTTCGGGTGTGTATATCTATGTTACTATTTTGAAGTATGATCAATACATTAACGACTGCTAGGACGACTAGAAAGCGGAAATGGCCAATGGCTAAGACGTCGGCCTAGCGATTGATAGGTCGTGAGTTTGATCCCCACCGCCATTGCACTTTTGTCTTGAAACCACTCCAGACAAAATTTATTTATCTTAAGTAGTTAGAAGCGTTCATAGGATTACTAGTAATGTGCAACCCACATTACAGGTAGGCTATTAATCTTTAAAAAAAAAAAAAAAATGACTAAGCACTTCGCTCGCGGCTTCGTCCGTGTGATTTACGTACTTTATCATACCTACCCGCTTAGTTTAAAATCCATGACACTCACAAATAATGCGGCTAACTATTGGTTAAAGCATTTTCAAAATCGGTTCAGGAGATTCAGGGATTACCCCCGACAACATCACAACAAACTTTAAGTAGGTAGGTACCTCTTTATAATATAGAGAGCAGCGGTGGCCCAGTGGTGGCGGCCCGACTAGTAGGTAAGTCGTGCGTTCGAACCCAGGCTACGTTACTTTGTGTAATTTATTTCATCACCACTGCTCTCTAAATACGGTGAAGGAAATCATCGTGAGGAAGCCGACATGTCCTAGAACCAAAAAGTTCAAAAAATCTACCAATTCGCACTGGGCCCGCGTGGTAAATTATGGCCCATACGCAAAATATGCACTTTGACGTGGAGTTGCGGATACCAGCCGATATCTTTATCTTTTTTTTATAATATTGATACACCAACAAATTTAATGGAATTCCCACACGCTCTCATACGCTAGTAAATAAAACCAATCCATACGCCAAAACACATGATTCAAAAATGACATGTATTGTCAACAATTAACATTGATATAAAATAAATTCATGGCGAATATTTGTGAGGGAACAACTAAAAATGGAAAAATAAAAACTTTTTTGCAAAAAATAAAATCGACTTAAAAAAAACACTAACCGGTGTAAAATAACTCTAAATTAGGAAGTCTGTGGCTTTGGTTGTTTTGTCTTATTCATGATGGGCCACCGACTTCCGACAAAAAAGTTTTTATTTTTCCATTTTTAGTTGTTCCCTCACAAATATTCGCCATGAATTTGAAAACTGAACTCAAGCAAAAGGAATAAAACTTAATTAATCAAAGCCTCCCTCCAGATATAAAGGGCCCGCCTGCTTACATGTTCAACGTTCGCTATCCTCCTCCTTTTTTTGAAGTCGGTTAAAAATTCTGCTCATAAAAGTTAACCAACCGTAATTCATCAGCCATTAACAAAGTGAACTAGTATTATCACATTATCGGCGCCATTTTTTTACCAGATTGCGATCACAGTGTCGAGATAGACTCTGATTTGGCAACAATGGCTGACGTGCATCACTGAGCACCTTACAGCACCTTAGTGTTGCAAAGACTGTTGTTAAATAAGTAAACATGGATGGATTGCTCTTAGGACAAGTTCTGAAGTGTTGCAGCATGAGAAAAAGTAATAAAGAGCGTAGTGCCTAACGGTCTCGCCCGGTGAGAATCCGTGACTTGGTAGGAAAGATATAAATAATTTTTCTTACATGATGAAATACATATACCTAGTAATATAATTGTTTATGATGACGGGGGTTGTAGTTTACTGCGACTCCTGGCGCAGGTGTAACACGGAACATCGGAGTAGTTTTCAGTAACAGTCTGACAGACCCCTTTTTGCCGTTAATACCAGTTTGTCACACCCCTATTAAAGAGAGGGCTATAATGTGTTTTCGTGGAAGTGTCAAATAACTTCAGCGCTGTGGTATTTTTCGTTTTTCTTTTAAATATAGTATACCATTATTTATTTATTATATTGCTAAGACAGGCACTGTTTTGGGTTCGCACTAGTCTTTTCTTATTGTTTTTTAAATTGTAAATTAAAATCAAAACACATACTTAGTTAAGTTTAAATCCGAGAATTGTTTCTTGAGAACTGTGAATTGCGAAACCGATTCTTCGTACCAAAGGGTCAAACATGTTGATTCCTTGTGACATTGATACAACAAAAAGATGCTAAATATTTATCTTGTAACGTTTACAAGCTGTTTATAGGTCAACTGAATAATCAAAACGGTGACATTTGTGAGATTTTACAAGGTTACTTCCGAGGTGATAATTATTTTGATTACTTTATGAAGAGGTCATATTATATTAGATATAAATCTGTTAAGTTACAAAGCTAAATGTTTTATTTTAGTCGTATACCTATTATTTTTTACAACCAGCAGCATGGTAGACATTATGTTATTACTAAGGAACTGAAAAAGTAATTAATGTAGTACCTATTACTTCACTTCCTATTGCTATTATAGATAATTCCTTGACATTGATCTGGCCTACTATCATATAACGGAGTTTCAATAGAACAAAAGATCAGCAGGGCCTATGGTTTATCTCCGTTGATAGCTGTTCATAGTGAAGTTCACTGGGCCAAGTGTTTAACGATTATCTGTCAAACAGCTGGTTTCGTACTGGCTATCATCAGCAGGGTTGGCATGATTTAAACAAGTTGTTTTAAAACAGTGTTTAAAACAGTTTGAAATAAAACTATGTTTTTTTATTAAGTGTTTTAAAATACAGTTTAAAACAAGTTTTAAACGATGTTTAAAACATGAAGATAAAAACACGGTTTAAAACTACCTTTAATTGCTAAAACTACCTTTAAATGCATGCTTTTTACGGCCTGGAGTTGTCATCTTAATAGAATTAATAATTAAATGAAATTAAATTTTAGACAGACAGGCTATGGTATTTATACACTGCATAGGTAACTCCTCGCTAGTAAAGTCCCGCAGGGAAAGTCCCTATATTGGCCGTCGAAATGACACGGTGTATGTAAAGTGCTTTGTATTGATAATAATAGTAATTTTTAAATTTTACATTAGAGATACTGCAACAAAACGTAAATATTTATCGACATGTTAATTTTTAGTAATGTAAATCAGGAAATAATTTTGAAATGGATTATTTTTAACCGACTTCAAAAAAAGGAGGAGGTTCTCAATTCGGTTGTATATTTTTTTTTTTTTTTTTAGGGTTTGTTACCTCAGTACTCCGTCATTTATGGACCGATTTTCAAAATTCTTTTTTTATTTGATAGGGTATACTAACAGATTGGTCCCATTTGTATCAAAACTCATACCTGATGAGGGATCTTCGAGGAATTGAGGGAACTCCTCAAAAAATATAGGCACACATGCACCGATTTCAACAGTTTTAGTAACAAATCAAGCATTTTCATTTAGAAAGTATCATTTGGTGAGGAAACACTGACGAAGAAGACAGGCAACGGAACTCTTCAACGCAAAACAGCAAATTATTCGCGATTGCTATAGTCAGATGTCTATGCTGATCTTTTGTATTTCTACAACACAACATTAAGCCATTCTATTTTAAAAGGGGCCGGCAGAGATGTACAAATTTATGTTTAGAGATAGAACTTCTTTAGCAATTGTTATCCAATGATTGAAAGACTTTCTTTACATACAAAGAAACTAAAAATTACAAAATAAAAACTTTTTTACAAAAAAAACAACCGACTTCTTAAAAAAAAACCAACAGGTGAAAAATAACTCCAGTTTCGGAAGTCGGTGGCCAATAATGAACAAAACAAAACCACCAAAACCACAGACACCTGTTGATTTTTTTTTTAAGAAGTCGGTTGTTTTTTATTATTAGCTATATCCAATTGATTTGAAATTGATCCTACAAGGTAAAAATTAAAAAAAAAAAACACTTGTTTTAAACATTTTAAACTGTTTGTTTTATAAAATATAAAAAAAAAACTGTTTTTTTTTCAACCCTGATCATCAGTGTATCTGCGATGTCGTCATGCACACCATACCCCTGATAGTCACCGTAACTTGAAGACCACTAAAAGAGCTATACCAATTTCTTTTGGTGAATTCTCCGTTGTAATCAAAGTTCGATGTGCAACTGGGTGCTTGTTAGTTACTGGCAAAGAGATTTAAAATACTATAGAACGGGCATGTCAAGGAAATGTCATAGAAAAACTTTGATCCCATGTCTCAGTAACGCCATCTAGAATAATATATGAATATTGGAGCGGCAGCGGAGCGTACTACAAAAAACTCATAGACTTGTATCCAACAGGACACACTTTTTCGGACGAAAATTTTGTTCGTGATGTCCGGTCTATAGGTATTGAATGTCTTTGGTTGCTGGCAATGGAATGATCAAGCCTTGCAGAGTGTATTAGTTTTAACTATTAGTGTGTGGCTAATCACACCAATAATAAAAGAAATAAATTTATTGGTCTTTATGCAGTAAGCGAAAGTAAGTACAACATATTTTTGGCTCTAAGTTCTTTAAATATTTAATTCTCCTATAATGCGCTCGCAATTTAGCTTCCAAAAATGTAAACAAATACTGTTGTGTTTTATGACACATGTCTTAACATCATCGAATTCAATTTTTTATGGTTTTCTACTAGTTAACCGTGAAATCGACTTAATCTACACAAGCATAAAGTTTTAATTTGTCCAATTAAAAATAATGTCAATTGGAAATATATTTTTGAACATATGATATTGAAGTCTCACTATCTGATACAAATTTTTAGAGTCTAAGGTTGTGTCAAGAGGGCTAGAAAGCTAAAAAGATGAATTATTTCAAACTAAAAAAGGTTTTCGACGACAATTTTATTCTTTTGATTTATTTGACAGCTTAAAAAACCTTGACATTAAAGAGAAACGTCAAGGATGATTGCGTCACTGTATTGTGCATGTGAAATAAATAAATACCTAAATAAATGACAAGCGAAATTTTTATGAGTGCTATAAGATTATTGTGTCATTGTCAAATGTGAATACATAAACCGATGATAATTTCACGCACTTTTAAAGAACGATATTTTGTACTATTATTTTTGTATGGTTTCACGAGCATAATTTACTGAGGTCCTCCATTTTGGTTTCTTGTTTTGCCCATTTGAGATATTTTTTGTTGTTGAGCTGCCGGTTTAAGCTTTCGTTTAAAAAATAAAAAGTCATCACAGTCACACACTTTTTGAAAGTTGCAATTACATAAGACAGTCCCCCAAAACGCTCACCCTTCATTTGTGCTACATTAAGTGTTTTTGCTGTGAAAAAAAAGTGGCGGAACAAACTCCCCAGCAACACATCTGTCTGCTTCGTTTGAAGAACTTGAATCTATACAAAAAAATGCTCAGTGAAAATAGCGTGAAGGGTAAATTTTGCAATTTATTGCGTATCAAAATTATTGTCACGTGTCTGCTAGCACACTCCAGGTACCAAAAAAGTTCGTTTAAAATTGGGTTATAATTTAAATTCAAGCGAAAGTCAAAACTGAAACTCCAAGTATACAGGCTCCTATACAGGGTGACTTTGAATAAATGCGACAAAATGAAATGGGAGCTTTACAGTAATCTATTAATTATCAACTGTTTTTTCTACAATCTAAATCCTTAAAAAAAATATGTGATTATCATTTTAAAATGTTCCATTGACGTTGTGTTATCTACATTTTAGTACGAATTTTCGGTAACGCGTAAGTCTCGCGCGACTTTAATTATTTTAACGTTTTTCATAACACTGTTAAAAGTTAATTAATTTTACATTTGATATGTTATACAATTGTATGACAACACATAGTATTGTATATTTAAATTTGTCGCATCTCTTCAATTTCACATTGTATAGGGCGTGCCCGCTTACATGTGCAACGCTGGCTTATATTCATAATCACACACGTTCACGATTACATGGTTGATATGGTGGTCTATGGTTTTCTATTAGAGCGGACTACCAAGTTATAGGTCTCGAGTTCGAGCCCATGGCAAGCACCTCTGACTTTTCAGATTCATATGCGTTATGTATAATTATCACTTGCTTCAAAAACGGTGAAGGTAAAGTTCCTAAACTTTTCTTAACTAAATATCTAATCTGAGTCGGATCTTTATGAATGTGATCAAACATACTATATCGCTTGTGTTCCCGGAAAAGTTAGGCAGAGGTGTACCAAGGTATACCTAAAATAGGCCCACATTTCATCAGTTTAAACATATATACCATCCCATGTAATAGGGCCTATTGCCAACAACTCGAAAATAAAATGACACTTTTCCTCAAAACATTCTGGCCGACCTGGGAATCAAACCCAAGACCTCAGTAGCACTTACGACCCTGAGCCCAACGAAGTATTTACAGTAGAAGGAAAATGCTCAATCACGATTGCGCACCTTTTGAAGTAATGATAAACCCATTAAATGTGATGAAAGAACGTGTTTCAAAGCGAAGGTCGGTGTGGAAAGAAAGAGCACTATATTACCGACCATCACTGGATTAAGGCATCACTTTTATAAACTCTAGGCGAAAGCCCTTCTTCATAATATATTGTGTGGTTAACCCGGTATCAAAGTTTTTATGCGCCCATGGGCCTGAAGGAAAGTAGAGAGGCCTTTGCCCTGCAGTGGGAAAATATCTAGTTACAATAAAAATGATAATTATAGCACCTTTAGCACCTCAGGACATGTTGCTCTTTTGTCGCAACGTCACTATGCTTGCGGCTGTTTTAGAGGGCACATTATTGAGTGTCCAAGTCTCCCCCTGCCATTTAATCCGTGTATAATGTATAATTGTATATACTATATAATATTGGTAAGGTAGGGGCCATGGCCATTCATAGTTTTAGGTATCCAGTCCATTTTAGCCACCCTAGCCTATACTTCAGTTCTACTTTTGTTACCATAGTTTGCAATAGTCTTACACCAGTCGTTGGTTTTCCTTGGGTGCACTTGTCTAGTGCACTCAGGAAAAAAAATGCGGTTGGTGCCTCATTTGATTAAAGACGACAATGGGCCTCTGCAAGTGGGCTTCTGCCCCTCGTACGCCCTTTAAAGGACTGGAACCCAAAGGTTTCGAAAAATTATCATGAAAATAATTATAATATTGGCCCACCGAGTTGGTCTCACATGCTGTTGAGTGATATCTGTCAGGCATCCTGGTTTCCTAACGATGTTTTTCTTCGCCGTTTTTTATACAAAGTGATTAAGATTTTTGCATATTAACATACTAGGTACGTAAGTAAGTCGTGTCTAGAAATAAATAGTATCTATTAAACGATTTAAGAAAGAACTTGACATGTCACTAAAGGCTCCTTTATAATTCTTTAGTTTTTTATTATTTTCGAGGTTATAAATTAAAATGACGTTAGTAAGAAGGTTTAGGCAGAGGTCTACCGATAGTAAGTAGGTACCTTCACACACATTTCGACAGTTATGTTTAAGACCCATGTAATAGGGGACAAGCATTGTCTTAAACCGCGCATATCCATAATCCTGGAAGTGTAACATTCCAGATGGAAAATCATAATAGCCCTTAGCCCGACCAAGGAAACGAATCCAGGATCTCATGCTCAGAGATTTAGATTGATCTAGAGATAGATGGTTGGTTTTTATAGAAAGATATTTACCATTAAAATCTACAATAAATTACCCGAAATGATAAAAAAATTAAATAAAAATAACATCTTTATCAATAAGTTGAAGCTTTTTCTAATTAACAAATGCTACTATAGTTTAAACTTAATGATAAATTATAAGCAACTTAAAACCAATTTATTTATATAAAATTCACACCAGTGCTCTTCCTCCTCTCTCCTACTTGATCTATGCTGTGCCCGACAGGGTCCATAATTGTATCTATTATAATGTTTCTCACCAACTTTTAACACATTATGGTATACAATAAAGATTTGTGAATTATTTCATGACCATTGCTTTCTTCTATGTCGTAAAGACTCGGTCGGTTTCATTCAAGTCAAGAGGTTGTGGTTTTCAAATTCGGTTACATGACATTTTTCATTATTTTTTTTCTTACTAAGTTCGTGTTAGACCGATATTGCCGAATCGCTTTAACAAAGCATGATAATTAATACATAAGCCTTCGAGAAGAGGCCTTTGCCATACAGTGGGACAGTCAGTAATCATAAAATGGTTTATTCGTACATATGTTAGGATGAAATTAGGCTAGTAGCTTTTTCTCTAACATGTGCTGTTCTGATTTCAGTTTGTAATATTTTTTTCAAGGTATCTTTTTGTTCCAAGTAAGCCAGTGGGTACCTACAACCGAATAAGTCAACATTTCCAAAAGAAATTCAATAGGTAGCATCCGCCGTAACATCTTAAGACGGACAATAGATTGCTATCAGTGATCAAAACTTAACTCATTGTAATTTAAAACAATGGACATCCGCGACATGAGACAATACTCATTATGTTATTTCGTATTGTTAGAGAAAGAAAAGGTTTTGGAGAAGCGATCGTGTTATGTTTTGAGTGTAAGGGGGCTACCCAATCAGCCTATGGATAAATCGAGAGTCAAAGTAAATAATTATCAGTCAGTGAGCTACGTTAGCTGAGCCATCTTCCCCTTATTTTTCTCCCACTACTTACCACAGTTTTCTCACTTACACTCTCAAAATAATTTTTATTATTTTGTGTTATTTTTAACGATGTACAGACGTCAGCTTATAAAGTTACCCCAAACTGTCAAATTTTCCCAATTGAACATGAACCTTATTCCATTTGCAATAAAGTTGAATACTTATCGAAGAAGAGAGAAGAAGATACACATTGGGGTAGGTTGATGTGCTGGCGTCTGTACTTGCAATTCTAGTGTTAGTAATTATTGTAAGAATATTGAGAGCGGAGTCTCTTCCTAACTCAGGAGTTAATTGGTCTCCAAACACTAAACCCGTATGTATGTCGCAGGTTTTTCATAAAATTAAGTTTTTGATCAAAAACCTACGTTTTTGATGAAAAACCGGAAGATGACACATTCTAAACTCAATTTCATCATAAACCTGTAACAGTTCAAACTAGTTCGGATTTTTTGTCAAAATCCTGAACTAGTTTGGGTTTATGATAAAGTTCTTCTCAAAATAACGGGTTTGCTTCCCAAAGAGTTTGCTCCCATAATTAGGACTTGGGGCACCACGACGTTAGGTTAGTTAGGTTCCTTTAAACCCTGCAGACAGAAAAAGGAGCCCCGTCCAGGGCGGGGCTCCATCGCCTACGCTAATATGTTTTAATATAGGTGTAAATAAATGTAAGTAGGTATACTTTAGAATATCATGCTTAGTCATTATCATGATTAGCGAAATTATGCTTAAAAAATTATGCGTAAGCGTGCGTATGCGTAATAATGTTATGCGAAAACATAATTAGGATAAACAAAAGATTGCCAAGTTATTAGGTCTTAAAATGTTATGCAAATGGATAGGGAACCATATTAGATTGATCATAAACCCAAACTAGTTCAGGTTTTTGATCAAAAATCTGGATTGTAACAGGTTTATGATGAAATTGAGTTTAAAATGTGTCATCTTTCGGTTTTTAAAACCTAATTTTATGAAAAACCTGCGACATGTACACTGAAGCATTAATAGACTTATTTTCATTATTATTATGTCTGAAAAACCACACTAAGAATTTGGCCAGAATTTTCGAAAGAATACCATAAAAAACCTGTCACCAACTCGCAAGTCAAGTTTTTTGTAAAATTAATTTTGACGACAAATGTTTTGACAGTCGTTTATCAAATTATCATTCTTGACAAATGAATAGATTTTTTACTTAAGTAGCTACATTAAGTATTTAGCATCTAAGAAGAGTAGGAAAAAATCTTTGCGTGACCTCCAAACTATGATTCAGTAGTAATTTTTGTTTCCTTTTGACATAATGCTATTATCACGTCAAGTAAAGGCTATAATTAAGAGAATTAGCGTCGCTATTGTACATGTTGACATACAGTATTTTAATGTAAATAGGAGTGCTTAATTTATTGTAAATACTTAGAGGTACGTCATATTATTTTGATCAATAAAGTCCTTGTGTGACGTTTTAAATTTATACAAGATTGCACAAACGTTTAGTTACTTGAGTAGAATATTTGTGTTTGCCTAGTAAATAATTTAGACAGTCGATATAAACTGTCTATCTATATCTTTGATTAATCCATCACACCCCTCGCTCTCTAATTTTAATCATGGTTGCGCTGACGAATAAAAAAAAACCTAATATTTTTATTTTGATTTTGTGAGCGCAACTAATGGTTGCCCTTCGCGGAATAATTTAGTTGCGCGTCGATGGTTGCGCTTAAAATGGTTGCGCGAGGAATAGCGAGCTCCCCGAAGCGAGAGCTACAACCCAGTTACTGGATAATACGAGTAGATAACCCTAAGCTAAACTGATTGTTAGACTTTCGGGCTTCTGACCACCAGACGGCTTAACGTTCTTACCAAGACACGGAGGTGTCGTTATATGCAATGGATCGTCACCCATTTGTGGTTCGACCTCGGAAAGCAAAGCGCAACCTTTGATCTAGTTTTCTCTTTATAAATGCATAAATATTTGACAGCTGCTTATTGCGTAACAAACTTTTAGGATGTAAATATGAAACATTGGCTTACTAACCTTTCTCTCAACACCGGGTCCAGTCCAACGGTGGGCTCATCCAATATGAGGAGTTCTGGTTCATGCACCAGAGCAGCAGCAAGCGACACCCTCCTCTGCTGACCTCCCGATAGGGTCTTGATGAGGCGGCTTCCACTGGGCAGGTCCAGAAGGTTCAATAGGAACTCAAACCGTTCCACCATTTTTTCCATTTGCATGCCGTAGATTCGTCCGAAGTAGTATATTGCGTCACGGACTGTGAATTCGCCAACTAGAGCTATGTCCTGGGGAGAGAAGAAATATCTTCATTAGGATCACTTGTGGAACTTAAGAGTCATGCCCGTTTTTCGTATGAAACAACACACTATGAGTGCAAAAGCTAAGAGTAGTAACTCGTATTGACCGATTATACGTGGTTGGATTAGGGTGAATTATCAAACGAGGTGGCGGTGCGACGTGTTTCACGCGCGCCCGTCTTGCGAAGGTAGTTTAACACCTGACTCCCCTCGCTGACATAGCGACCCCCGGCGCAGGTGTGAATTGGAACACCGAGGTGGTCTTTAGTCAGGAAGAAACTGACTGACCCCTGCGCCCTCTCCTGGGAGGAGATTATCCACACCGATATTAAAAACGGGACTATTTCCTTCGACAAGAAAGCTTTTGTCGTTAGAAGACTCTCAGCTTCACGCTTCCCGCTAGTAGTATAAGAACTTCATCAAACGTTCCTTTAAGATACTACCCTTGGTTTTGTCACCGCGGGGCAAAGGTCGCAACTTCCCCTCCACTCTTTCTAAAACTACTTGGGACCAGTCTTTTTAGAAGGAGTTCATACTGTCTGTTCTATCCCTGGTCTTACTGTGACGACACTTGCCATGTGAAGGGACCCACGAGCCCAAACATAGGAGCACTTGTTTGGTAATTGGACGGCCATCTGACATAAATGGGGCTAGATCAAGCGTAAGACCACTAAGAACGGCACCATAGTCCATTAAGAAAGTAGACAAATGAATCAATGAGCTAATCTAATGACCCCCTAAATTAGTCGACAAAAATGTCATAGTAAAATTCCATACCTGAGGCATATATCCTACCCTGGGCCCGGGCACACCACTGCCCTTCTCTCCAGGTCTTCCACCTAGGACCCAGACGTTTCCACTGTCCAGTTTCCTTCTGCCCACTATGCATGACAGTAACGTGGTCTTGCCACATCCTGAAGGACCAAGTAGACCGTATCTGTAGAAAAAATAAGTTATATTTATGCGAGCTCTAGTTCGAAGACATTCTACAACACAGTGTTGTATGATCAATAAGATCTCTTGTTGTACTCTTTCGATTATGGTCGCAAACGCCATCATCATGGGCGAGAGCATTGCGGCGATAATCTTGCCTTGTCATAAAGCCTCAATAGTAAGTACTTCCAGTTATTATGAGTAGTCTGGCAGAACCCCGAAAACACATTGGTTATCAAGCTAACCAATGGGGTATCGTTTTACCCAATCTCTAAATTGTGAAAGTTAGATAGATAGTCACTTCATGTTAAACATACTCGTAGGTATTCAGCTGCATTCGTCTGAAAGCCAGCCCCAACACAGTTAGGAAAAGGCATGCAAATACCATGGCAAAAATCTGATGGTTTTAAATGACAATGCTGTTTCGGTCGGTGCTTAAACAGCATCCAGATTGCACTTAGTTGTGGACAATAATTTGTATCAACTGAAGCTGTCACAGTGATTTTTATTTGCAAGCTCAGCTCCATCAGTAGTTAAAGAAACATTTTCTCGCCTGTATCGAAGATTAAGGAACTACTCACACTTATTCAGCTCCATTCAGCGTTTATCCATAGAAAGCATTAGTTTAGCGTCCGTTTTACTCAATGAACATATGTCGCGTTACATACGAAACAAGTGTTTTCTTTAGACAAATGCTGAATGGAGCTGAATAAGTGAGTAGTCCCTTAGGCAGAGATGTATCAATAGGACACTCACATTACGCCAGTTATGTTGTGGTTCCATTAAACAGAAAAGAATCAAGTATCTTTTTCAAAACTGCTTTTTTACTTACATGATACCCCTATCGACGACCATGTTCATATCTATGAGCACAGGCTTGAAGTCTGCCTTGTCAGGCCTGCCATAGTACTTGTTGGCCTTCTCGATGATCACCGCGGCCGAACAGACGGCCATTTTGGAGTGTGGGTGCGCTGGTCCCGGTTAGAAAGCTGACATCTTCTTTCTGTTGACAAGGAAATAGGTATGTTAGTAATGCCCATTAAATTGGTCAAACGGGAGTAAGGGGTTGCGCTAACTTAGACACTTTTTGTTACCGATAGGCGACACGGCACGCTATAGCCAAATGTTCATCATAATTCAGGATCATCAAATGTTTACGTCAGCGCAGGGAGTGACTGGTTATTTAAAAATTAAATCCTACTAATCCTACTAATATTATAAACGCGAAAGTTTGTGAGTAAGTATAGATGGATGGATGGATGTTTGTGACTCTTTCACGTAAAAACTACTGAATGGATTTTAATAAAATTTGGTATGGAGTTAGCTGACACCCTTTATCAACAAATAGCATACTTTTTATCCCTGTATTCCCAAGGGAACGGGACCTACGCGGTTGAAACTGCGGGACGTCTGCTAGTATTCAATAGTTGCTTGTATCCGACACCAGACACAAAAGTGTCCAGTGTGTCCACGTTTGCGCAGCATTATAGGTGTTTTAATACATGATTGAAATTAAATTGACATTTTGATTGACATCAAAAATGTAACAATCAGTCGGTTTTAAGATTGCTGATATTCCTCAATTTGTTGTGGCGGTAGATGCATTTTTAACCCCCGACGCAAAAAGAGGGGTGTTATAAGTTTCACCGCTATGTGTGTGTGTCTGTCTGTCTGTCTGTCTGTCTGTCTGTCTGTCTGTGGCACCGTAGCGCCCAAACGGGTGAACCGATTTAGATGCGGTTTTTTTTATTTGAAAGCAGGGTTTCTTGCAATGGTTCTTAGACATAATTCATCAAAATCGGTTAAGCCGTTTCAAGGTTATCAGCTCTTTTGTGTTAGCTACCGTTGCTATTTTAGACGTCTATGTATATTGTATATTAACTTTACTTACAAACATATGTGAGTCTTAAAATTTCAAACACCCATGTGTGTAATATTAACAGGCAACATTATGGTGTATTTGGTCTGATGCAGCCAGGATATCTAGCAGACTAATACACTCTTGGGAAAATAACAGCAGATATGTCGTGTTTGGATTCATTTTAACCTGCATTTGATTCTGCACACAAAGCACTGATGGCAACTGGGTGAGCTGATGCTGCAGCCAGGCTGTCGAGCACACCAGTAGGTAGACTCTTGACAAAATAATAGCAGATATGTCATGTTTGGATTCATTTCAACCAGCATTTGATTCTGCACACAAAGCTCTGGTGGCAACAGGATGAGCTGATGCTGCAGCCAGACTATCCAGCACACCAGTAGGTAGACTCTTGACAAAATAATAGCAGATATGTCGTGTTTGGATTCATTTCAACCAGCATTTGATTCTAAACACAATGCACTGATGGCAACAGGATGAGCTGATGCTGCAGCCAAGCTATCCTGCACACCAGTAGGTAGACTCTTGAAAAAATAATAGCAGATATGTCGTGTTTGGATTCGTTTAACCAGCATTTGACTCTACATACATTGCTCTGAAAAATTCTCATAACTGTAAACTCTATAAAACAAAATTAATGCGTTTAAAAATTATAAAATAAAAATTAAATTAAAAATTTAAAAAACCCCCACCGCAAAAAGTAAAACATTTAAAAAGTTAAAAATAACACTTTAGCCATGAAATTTTACTTCACGTCCGGGTACCGCTTAAGTGAGGAATGTTCCAAGTACCTACTTGTAGGTATGTAGGTACTTATTTTAACGGTACCCCGACGTTACGTAAAATTTCATGGCTCTACGATAGGAAAGTATTATTTTTAACTTTTTAAATGTTTTACTTTTTTGCGGTGGGGGTTCTTTAAATTTCAAATTTAATTTTTTAAAAGTTACGTTTCCCTGTTTTGTATCATCAATGAGAATAAATGATTAGGAAATATCTTTGTATAGTGAATCTAAACAATAATGATGAATTGAAATGATAATTTAATTGGGTAATGTAACAGTTTTGGTTGCAAAAAAAGCAGGTACCTAATCGGAGAGTATCCAAATCCTTTTCTGATGCCTTTCTTTAAACATAAAGATATTTTTACTTCGATTGATCGAAGTATTTTTATTTGCAAATATGGGTGAACATGGTTGATGGTACAGAAAAATAAAATTGATTCAGCCATATTTTACCTTCATCCTTTATCCCTTTGTTTGAGCCCGAATGTCATACCGGTATGACGCTATCATTGTTGTTTTGGTATCCGGGCCTCAAGTAATTAAACGAACTTAAGTATTAAGTTTTCTGATATTAAATTATGTAATTACATAAATGGTGGTTTTTTCATTTAATTTTGATGACACCACATTATTGATAAATAAGCCAATTTAATTTTTTGGGGTCACGGGAACAGATGATACTTTCGTGACCCCCGACTGGAATTTAGCCTAGCCTATAGTTAACCTGGAAGGACCAGACAAAGACATAGGATTATTAACCTCGGTCCTTTGATTTATTGATGACTAAAAGTGTGACTAACATGGTCAATACGAACGGACCTTGTCAGTAATTAATTATTAATCGATTGAGTTATCTTGCTGCGTCTTGCATACATAATTGGTTTTAATGCATTGATGATTAACTTATTATTGTTTGTGCCAACTAAAACATAGTAAGTTATACTACTTCTATCTATTGGGATTTTGGTACCTCACTTATTCTTTGAAGTGAGGAGCTTGCTTCAGGGGTTAATCGAAGGTTAGGCTAACCTTGACGGAGCCGGCCCGTGGATGGGTCCGTCCTTAATTACATATAGGGTTTGCACTATTCGTTTAATTTTACTATTCGAATAAAATGAATACTTCTACAGCCAAATATTCGAATATTCGGATATTCGAATATTTTTTTAACAATTATTGAAAATAATACAATATCAATTCAACACAAACATGAGGGGGTTTAGTTTGATTGCCGCATAATTCCATTTAAATAAAATAAAGTATTATAATTAGTTTTATTGTTTTTTAATAAAAAAAAACCACCTTTATTATCGTATCACACAGTAAATATAGGTAAGTCTTAGCTTAGGGATATGATGACATGACACTGATGAGTGATGACGCTTAGGATAACGACAGACCATCTAAAGCTGCCAACATGGAGATCATGTCATGAGCTATCTTCAGATTTGAAATAATCTGTTAGTTGCCTTTTCTTCTTCTGTACTGCATTGGAATTTTCTTTGCTTCCACTTGCAGTTATTGTAACCTCATCAGAATAATTGATCGTTCCTTTTGCAATGGAAATGTGAATGCATCTTTTGCAGATGTATGTCCAAAGGAGTCGTTGACATAGAGTTTGACAATACTACTTTGCAGATTTTGCATTTTGCTTGCGAACCACCTTGAGCACGTAAAATGTGTTACCACACAGATTTTTGGTCTTTAGATCGTTTGTTGTACTCTTTGAATTCAAATTTGTCAAAACTTCCACTCGCCATCACTAAGATTTATTTTGCTTTCAAAGCAGGAACTGAAATCAGAACAAATTTAAATTATTAAATTAGATAAGATTATTATAAATGTAATACCTACTGTATGTATATTGAAGTAGTTTAAAATTTCACACACAGCAATCTAATATTTTGAAAATCGTAACTGATCAAACCATGCACCGGCTCGCGTAACCAACCAAAACTGAGTAGCGTAAGCAGGTATTTAATACGTACGTAGTAGTAAACATACATTTCGGCTCAGTAGTTAGGTAAGATTATTCTATACTATAATCTCCTAACCTAAACTATAGCAAAAAAGACAGCAAGCACTCGGTTTTACCTATTTATTTTTAATAAATTCTAAAATATTTAATTTTTTAATTGAATAGTGCTTTTTCGTAGTAATGACCTCGACTTTCAAGTTTTTTCACTTTTAGTTCGGTATGCCTATCTACTATTGAGCCAAAATTCTTGTTTCTACACTACTTAATAACAGTTTGTGGAATTAATTAGGTTTGTCTGAAATACTTACGTGAATGTCGCCACGCGCACAACTCTCAAATAATTATGCGTTTGCACATGTATACTGTCGTTCCTTGACGGTGGGCGAGGGACGACTGATGACCGAGTGAACGATTGAGTACAAGGACACAACAGAGTGGGACTCAAGGGCACGGTTGGACTTATAATCAAAAAAATATAAGGGTCTTTATTACTTAATTAAGTATTCGAATATTCAGATAATTTTAATGAACTATTCGAATTTGAAATAGTACCGGATATTCGAATAAAATGAATATTCGAATATTCGAATTGCAAACCCTAATTACATAGTATGACCTGCTGACCTGGAGTGACCTGCTGGTTTCGATTCCCACCCAGGACAAATGTTTGTGTGATGAGCACGATCATTTGTTCTGTGTCTGAGTGTAATTTATCTATATATAGGGTGACTGGTAATTAGTGACCGATACTTAAACACGTGATTGTACTAATGAATATGTAATTCTACTGCACAACGGGAGCGGCGGGGGAGCGTGTGACGCTACTACTATTAGTAGATTTTACCCTTCCCGGGGTCAGACTATCAGCTGATAGATAGTGACGATTCGTGCCTACTGTGATCGATCGCAGGCGCGCGAGTGGGGATTTCAAACAGCGTTTTTGTTATTTTATTGTGTTATAAGTTATTGTGTATAAAAAATAAGTTTCTTTGGGAAAATTTATTGAAATCATTAAAACAATTACGTGTTTAAGTATCGGTCACTAATTACCAGTCACCCTATATAAATTTAGAAAATACATAAGTATGTTTATCAGCTGTTAGTACCCATAACACAAGCTCTCAATCTAAGCTTGGGACTAAATGGCGTTGTATGAAAAGTTGTGGAATATTTATTTATTTTAGAATTCTCGAAAACTTGGTATTACACATTTAGAGGACTTAACGATGACTATCGGGCGGGGTACGGTTCGCATAGCGTCATCTTAGATACACACTGATGATGGAGTCAATACGAAACTAGCTATTTGACAGCTAATCGTTGAACACTTTGCCCAGTGATCACCACGGTTAGAGATGTGTCCCTCATCGCAAGTTGAAAGAGTTACTCGAATTTTAACATTGAACCACCTCACTCGTTCACTCGTCCTCACTTAAAAAATGACATTGGCATTATTGACGCGAGTAATTGCGAGTGGGTAGGTACGTATCATAATCCCGAATTTTAAAAGACCGAATTTTATAATACCGATGGACGAAATCCCGAAAATTGAAACGCCGAATGTATGTTTAGTCGAAAGTTTAAAATCCCGAAAGTTCATTTGCCCGAAAGTTTAAAATCCCAAAGTTTAAAAACCCGAAGCTTAAAATCCCGAAGGTTAAAAACCCGAAGTATAAAATCCCGAAAGTACATTTGCCCGAAAGTATTAAATCCCGAATGGATGAAATACCGAATGGACGAAATACCGAAATTGTCACCGTTTCCGAGAAAACGAAGGCGAGCGAGCGAAGCGAGCGTACCTCGGCAGCGGCCGCAGAGCGCCAAATTCCCTCTTTTGCAAAGCAAGCATGCATGGTAGATTAGGTTTCCTTGTAAATAAAAATTTCTATATCGCTTAATCATAATTTAATCATTATAATTCAAGAAAAACAGTGACTCAAAATGGAAACTGCTGGGTTAGGTTAGGTTAGAACTGTGACCACGCAACGCCAGTCGTCAAGAAGTAAAGACGTTTTTTATTAGATAAGAAGTTATAATATTTTTAATAAAGAAGTTATAAAGATATTTTCATTTCATTACGGTGGTCCATACCCCTACAGCCTTTTTTGCAATGCACGCATGCATGGTAGATTAAAACTTAAAGATAATTTATCTGGCGCAGAGTTTATTTTGTGCGAGGCGAGAGTGAGTATTGAGGGAAAGAGTGAGTTTAGTGAGCGAATGAACCGACTTATTTAATAATTGTACGGAATTTATAGCATTATTGTAGTGAGGTCTCGAAAGTTGAAAACACGGCAAACAATATGATTTTAGTTTGTACAATGAAATAATGATGTTTGGTATGTGTGTGTGTGATACTGATGTTTTGAAGGATTTTATTTATATTGTGAACAAATGTGTGAAATGAGTTGCAGGGTAAATAAAACACTAGAAGCAAATTCGGTTGAATTCGGCTCGGGCTCGGCTCGTGAGGTGAATACGCCGACGGACGACTCCTCACCTCAAATGAGGGGTACCTCGTGAGTATCTCGCGAGGCAAAATGAGGTACTCCCTCAATCTCATTTAAAAATGATGAGTTATCCATCACCCACGGTGAAGTGTGAACGTAGATGATGCAATAGCCTAGCTGGAAAGGATATGGGAGTTTTGTTTTACAGCATGACAACTTAGAAAGAAGGTGTACAATTAAAAAAACAACAGAAGTGAGCAATTTTAGCCTACATATCACTTATGAGCATTTCCGGTCGCCACGAACACATAATAAACGTACAATTAAACATAATCTCCAAGGTTTCTTCATTTAGTTGATATACCTAGTATTTCGTGAATTATACAGTTTTTTTGTCATTCTAGATCGTGAAGTAAGTAGCTATTAGAAGTGTTGATTATAAGGTTAACCTATGTTGCATAGATGGGTAATTAAGAACGGAAGATTTTGTTAAAGTGTTTTGTTGTGGCAATGGCGACTAAACTTCGTATAAATATATGTATACTTATGTATAACTTTCTAATGCTGGAAGATTTTTTCAAAATCGGTTTAGTCGTTTTAGAGATAAATCCCTACAAAGAAACAAACAAATCTTTCCCCTATATAATATTAACAATAGCATAGATAAGTCTGAAACCGTCAATCAGACTGGCGCAAGCGCAATCAATGCCAGTGCCTTCTCTATTTGAGAAGAGGCGTTTGCCCTGCAGTGGGCCAGTTACAGGCTGGTATTAAAATTTATTTATAGTTAATTCGGTTCCTAGTATTTCAGGTTGATTAATTGAATAATAATTGATTGATACTCTCATACGCTACTCACGAACAACAGTATTGATGTAAGTAATTTGCATAATTAAATTAATGATGTTATAACGTCAAGAATCCATGATTACAACCGACATTCTAAATGAATGACGAACATACACCGTGAATGGTTTCGTAATAAAGAAATTATGTAAAATAATGTACAGACGCCAGCACATCAACCTGCGCCAATGTGTCAAATTTCTTTGATAGGTTTTCAACTTTATTCTAAACACAATAAGGTTCATGTTCAATTGGGAACATTTGATAGTTTGCAGTAGGTTGATGTGCTGGCGCTTGTACCTACTTATAGATATTTACAAATAAACTTTGTACTCTCATGAGCATCAATAGGAGAAGCGTGTACCTAGCTAAATAATGCCAATCGCACGGGTCAATTGAAGGTGACCATTTCAGAAATCAAAGGCTTCAGAAACTGCGTTAAGCCGTTGTGCGGCCATTAGTAGATCTTTGACAGTCGTTACGAGTAGTCTAACACCCGAAAGTCTGGAAAAACGTCTAACTAGATGTTACCGAGTCACTGAGTTTTGAAGGCCAGATCCCTACATAGGTAGTCGCTCTATGTAAAATGCTGGTACCTATACAACTACATCTGGTTGGACTTGAAGCCGACCCTTACATGGGCCAAGCAGACGATTAGTCAAGAGCATAAATACGTTAAACAATGTAAAGCAGCGACAAGAAACTAAAATTCTCCTAAAGTCTGTGGCCCTAGTGAAAAGGGGTATAAGTCCAATTTTGTCGAAAATGAGTTAAGTGTACCAAAGTGATCAGAAAAACATGCTCTATCGTTTGGTGAAGCCAGATCTAAGCTATCTCTAAAAATAAGAAAGTTACTTTGTGTAAAAGGGTCCAACTGACACCAAAAAAAACTGTAAAAGTCGGTTTTCTGATCACTTTGGTACACTTAACTCATTTTCGACAAAATTGGACTTATACCCCTTTTCACTAGGGCCACAGTATTGATATATCGTTACGAATAATTATTTTCTCGAAGCTGCAATTATTATGTTTGTTTATTTGGATCTCCAACAAAGGATACACAGTTAAAACATAAGACACTGATACAATAAAATTGTTCAATTGTTCATTGTGCTCCTTCAGCTATAGGAGACCACAGCATGCACTTATAAGGTTCACATAACAAAATAAAAATAACATTTTTACAGAATAAAATTAAAATTAGGATAGATACTATCATAACATTAAATTAGATTCACATTATTCCAATACATTACATTTTCTCATAAGAATTGCATACATAAATTCACTTACTGATGAACAATATCTAAAACTAAGATTAAAATTAGAGCACACAGACACAGGTGTTAATCAACAAAATCTAAAAAAGAAAAAAAAAAAAACTAACACTACCAATAGGTACATACTTATAAAGAAATGAATGGTTAATTCCTTCTAACAAAGAATTTAGTTCATTTCAAAAAATATTTGAAATTTTAAAAAAGAATCGCTGAGGACAGGATTCGAACCTGCGCGGGTATAACCCATTGGATTTCAAGTCCAACTCCTTAACCACTCGGACACCTCAGCTGTGTGAATCGTGTTCAAAATTGTTGATTAAAAGGTACTGAGAATAATTTAATTAGTAAATAATTTGTTTGCACAGTTTGTAGATAACAATGAATCTTGGTATTTACGTTTTTATCTACAAACTCTGCTTATCAACTTAAATTAAAAAACAATATAATTTTATTGAGTGTTCATAAATAAACTAAACATTTAAATTAAATAAATTAAATGAATATTCCACAACGCCACCTAGTCCCAAACTAAGCAGAGTTTGCGCTATGAATATTAGATAATTGATAAACATACTTATATGTTTCTAAATACATGCATATTAAAAATAAACGGTACCCAGACACAGAAATGATCATGCTCATCACACAAACATTTGTCTTGGGTGGGATTTGAACCCACGACCTTCAGCAAAGCAGTCTTAGCCCCTAACCGCTAGAGTAACAGGCAAGTCAAAATTTGTACATATACAAACATAAGTAGCTTTTCGATTTTTGTTACTGCAACTTCTTTTAAACCACAACGTTGCTTTATCACATCATTCCTCAATCTGTAATTCATTGTTACACCCCACATACTTCGCAAGACACGCATTTCTACAGCATTTATTCTACTTTCAAGTGTAAAAAAAAAGAATTTCTGACTGTAAAATTCAAAAATAAAAGACCGATAGCGTGAACTCTACTATAACCTCTGTTTATATACGAGTCCTGCGAATCATCCAGAACGATCAACTACGCCATTATGGAGTAGTTGAGTCATTTGGCAACATAATGTCAGTGAGTGTGCGCCCTTATAAGCGTGTGTGTGGCCAATTTACATTGCTAAGTCAATGTTTAGAAGGGAACTATTGATTTCAATGGGATTGTTGTCTACGTACATCACCGTGGCTAACGTAATCAAGACGTAAGCGTAATAAAGATAAGCTAGTGATGTTTCTATGACTCAAAATTCATCGTTAGACTCAAATTACACCGCCACCGCTGCGGAATGGAATGAAAGCGACTTTTTGCAACATAGCATAATGAACTTTGTGGCAATTGCCATACAAACTAAATACGAGACGTAAAACACAAAGGTCACGCGTTTTCAGGGGAACCCTCGCGCATTCTCGAGAATTCCTCTAGCTATTGTCGGTACTGTCTGCGCAATCCACGGCTCCATTCCATTCCATACGCGAAAAGGCGTGCCAATTCGCGAGGGGAATCTTCGAGAATGCGCGAGGATTCCTCGGAACACGCACGACCTCTTTTTGGGCTCTTATTTAGTTTGTACACTATAATATAATGGAATTGACATAAAGTTCATTATGCTATAAACAAATTCGTGGCAAAAAATCACTTCGATTTCATTCCGCGGCGGTGTTAGTCGAGCCTTAGACTAACAAATCTATACTAATGGAATCAAACTGGAGATTTTGATTGCTTTTGGTTAGGACGTGGTAATTTACTGTTTGGAACTGCCAGTTCTGAATTCTTCATAAAATGTTGTTCGCAAATTCGGATCGGAAATAGTGTGAACCACTTCTTAGTCTAAAGTCTGAAAACTAGTCTGACCAAAAGGATACTGCGTTACCGTTACCGGCCATCTAATGCAAAAAATAGCTTTTAACAGAAAGAGAGAGCAAATGACAGAGACAGTGATTTCAGACGTGTTATTAGACAAACGTCGATGGTTCTATGGTTTTATCACTTTTATGTTATAATTATGCAATGATGTTACGCATACATTTACTATTATACGTGGTCAATGTACTAGGAACTATTAATTGTACAAACACCAGCTAACCAAGCTATTTTAAACTGACAAATTTTCCCAATTAAACGTGATAGCTTAGGGTAGCTTAATTTGCTGGCACAACTTATAATATGTACCTATTGGGTGAAACCGTAGAAGAACCAAGGTTACCGACATAGCCCAGTGGATTAGCAGGTTGAAGCGGCAGTGGGCAGGGCACATAGCACGGAGGACTGATAACCGATGGGGTCGAAAGGTTCTCGAGTGGAGGCCACGTATCGGCAAGCGCAGCGTAGGACGTCCACCCACAAGGTGGACAGACGACCTCATTAAGGCCGCGGGAACGCGCTGGATGCGAGCCGCTTCCAACCGGTCTTATTGGAGATCTATAGGGGAGGCCTATCTCCAGCAGTGGACTTCCTATGGCTGAAATGATGATAATGAATGATGATGATGATTGGGTGAAATGTTGAGACATAATTTTCGAGAATGGTGGTACATGTTGGACATTACACCCATACGTACTTATCGTTTTGCGAACACCTTCATTGTGCCGCAGCTAAGGAGTGGAATTCCTTGCCGGGGTCGGTGTTTCCTGATAGCTACAACCTAGGGATCTTCAAGTCAAGAGTGAACAGGTTGCTTCTAGGCAAGCGTGCTTCATCGTCGACCACATCATCGCTTACCACCAGGAGAGATAGTGCTCACACGCGTGGCTATCAATAATAAAAAAGAGAATCACTAGAAATTGACTCCAACAAACATAGATGGAGAAGGTTCGGCAGGTGATGACCATGAGTTGACGTGACATTTGCTTTTTCAAAAATTGTAATAGAAAACTGTAAAGATCGAGTATCATGTACTCGATCTTTACAGAAAATAATAACTGAAGGATCAACAAAAGGTTTGAAGCTGGACGGTTTGATCGCTTAAAAACCTCTTATAGACAGCCTTTAGCTGGAAGACGGAAGACTCGACAAAGTGACGGATAAAAGAGACATTTCTGTCGATTATCGTAGAAATCATGCCCGACATTGAAGACTCTTGTCGACTGAAGAATCGACACGTTTGTATAGAAAAGAAGAAAAGGTTTGGTAGTTTGTGGTGTACTATATTTTGAACAAATACCTACATAAAATTACATCCAAAACAAAAACCTAATAGAACACGGGTTACAAAGTAAACCATTCCATAAAATCGAAAAATTAACGTTTCACTTACATTTCATTGCACTCTATCACCCTAAAATTAATTAAGCAGACGATTTTTTAATAAAACAATCGTAGACTATGCAAGTCGGTGACGGAAACGGGGTCGTATCCATAGTCAGGCGTTCAAACCTGTCGCTTTGGCCTACTGAACTCTTTCGGGGCTCGCACACAGACGCGGTCGTGTGTGTACACGCGCGCCGAGCCTTTATTTAATGAACGCGCGCGTGTGCGTGAGATTGATGCGCTTCTCCAATGTAACACGTGTTTTTTTTGTGTCGATTTTTTGTTGATTTTCACTGTTCAAGCAGCAAGTCATACTCGCACTTGAATGTTTTTTGCATGACACTAATGAAGTGAAGTTGTTTTTTTGCAGTTAGCTTGAGAATTTGATGGCAATGAAAACCGGTAAAGCACTGTGGGCTCAAGCAAATGTGTAGGTACTAACTACGCGCTTTTGCACTCTATTTGTATTTTCTAAGGTTTAATTTAGTTTGCATTTATATTTGACATATTTAAAAGATTAACCTGCTTTAAAATATGTAGATAACCTTTTTAGTAGTTTTAGTGGAAATAGTATATTATAGAAGCTTTGACAGATTGCGGAAATTATAGCCAATTCAAAAACTAGACACAAATGTAGTCATGAGACATTAGTGAATTAAATTAATTAGTATTTAAAAGACAGCCAATTATTCTTTGACGTCTCGATAAACGTGTTATGAAAAAAAGATATTTTTGGTCAAAGTCCAAAGATGATCCTTTGTGTGACATATTGATGAGTTGGCATGTTAACTGATTGTAGGCAAGCATAGAAGTTCAAACTGTAGAGTTTTATTGAGTAGGTATTAATTAATATCACGCCTGTATAGCACTCGAAGGGAAAGACTGTCTAGATCTCTAGGTCATATCATGATATATTAATTGTTGTGGTACTTAATAACAATAATATCTTAGATTATAAAAAAAGACCTATAATACGCAATGGCGTAGTTCGATCAGAGGTTTTTTTTTAAATTGGGCCTATTACTGCAGAAATTACCTTAATCATATCATCATCTTGCATTTAACCCTATTTATTTATTTTTGGTCGATGCAGCAGGACACATACACACATGCATATGTATATGTGTAATACCTATGTGTCTAATCTACATAGATTATACATACAAACATTTAGAAATTATTTCAATAAACAGCCTCTCTTTTTAACTAGGTCGTCTTTCACACAATCCATTAATTGTTTCTGGTAAGCTACCATTACTGTCAATACTTCACTTACAACATGGTGGACATATTTCTGAATACCTGCTAAGGTATAGAAGTGTGCGTATCTTTAAATACTGATTCAAACATTATACGCACACAAGCAAGTGTTGTTTAAATTATTGAAAAAAACGACTTACAAAATTAGCATTATTTTAAGTTTTAATGCGCACCAAATGTCAAGATAAAGTTGATTAATTATTGAAATAATCAAAAAGCTAATTGAACTACTTCTAAAAATAGAGTGGCATTAATCTACATAACAATGACGGCGTTTTTCATTAGATTTTATTCTGCATGCGTTTAAAACAAAGATAACAAAAACTTCATTAGCACTTTTTTCTCATGATTAAAATCACAGTTTGAAAAAAATATGATACTTAACTCTGTAATAACAGCAAAATTTAATAAGCAAATCTACGCTTAGATTTAAAATGCTTACAATAATTCATAAAACATTCGACATCCGTTTTTCATTTTCCATACTGAGAAAGCTCTATTTATTACTACGTGGACTGACATTTAAACAGTGAGCAAATGTTTGAAGAATTTCGTTATACCGTGTCGTAATTCGTCGTCGTTTATTTTTTTATGTTATTTTTATTTTAGTTTTTTTATCTTTTCTTGTTTTCTTTTTATTATCTAAAGGTATTATTGGTTGTTTTGTTTTATGTTCTGTACGTCCAAATAATATATTTTCTTTCTTTCTTTTACTTTCTTCGTGACTCAAAAGAAAAAAAATAAGCTCTGTTGGATCAATTTGTTGTCATGTTAAAATCTCTTGGACATGTGAAAATTTCAAACATGCCTCTTTACAGGTACCGATATTTTTTATTTATTACGTAAAAATTGGGATTACAGACGTATGTTTATAATTAAAGCATCGATATCATGTATGGTAGAACATTATTTTGCAACTGAAATGCTAAGTTTATCCTACTATGATATTAAAAAATCAATAACATTTCTTAAAGTACCTACCATCAGCCTTCTTTTTATTTCTACTGGTCGATTCTAAACACGATCGAAACTTATTTATCAGCTGCAAAGTTACGTTTGTTCATTAATCTTGAATTTCCAATCATAATGCTTCACGAGCCACAACAATGAATCTGAACCCTCATGTTGCAAACTCTACACGCAACGTCCGGTTATTTTTATTAAAATAAAACCATATTTAACTGCCTAAATTCAATAACCGGTTTGAGTAATCAATACTAAATCACGTTGTAATTGTCGACACATTCAATATCAATGTTATAAAAGGGCTGGGAGCACAAAAAAATTGTGTCGTCAAACTTGTGTCGGCGTCAATGGACACACGCCCACTCGTAGATACTTGATGCAATGCAATGCGTTACGTGTGATCTCGGATGACCGGAACACAGTGAGCCAACCTTAGTTATGTCATCGACCTCGTATCTTAACCAAATTGTCGGCTCAAGTGGATAACGACATTTTTGTTGATCATTGTCCTGTGGCGGTTAGCGTCGAGGTTCTCGGTCTAAAGTGAAAACCAGGATGTTGTGAACAGCTGTTTTGTAAAAGTTAACAGGTGAATAGCCTATTGGAAAGACTGGGGCCATTCTCAGCATGAACGAAGAGGGATTTAAAATTGAAAATAACATGCATTAGGTTGTGGTTCAAATCCGTTCAAATCCAATGTGACCAATGTCACATTGGATTTGAACGGATTTCGAAAGTCTGTGGCTTTGGTGGTTTTGTCTCAGTCATGATTGGCCACCGACTTCCGAAACTGGAGTTATTTTACACCTGTTAGTGTTTTTTTAAGATGTCGGTTGTTTTTTTTTGAGCCAAACTACGTTAATGTTTTATGAGACCAAAACGCAACTATCCCGCATCAAACTAAAAAAGAATCACGTAAATCGGTACGTAAATCCCAGCATAATCGGTGCACAACTGCACATACATACAAAAAAAAAATACAAAAATAAATTAAATGTTCATAAAAATGTTCATAACATGAAAACTACCGGGCTAAACTATGTTAAATATTTATGGGACCAAAAGGTAACTATTCCGCATCGACCTAAAATGAAAGAATCATGTACCTAAATCGGATCATAAATCTCGGACTAATCGGTGTACATACATAAAAAAAAAATACCTATCGAATTGAGAACCTCTTCCTGAAGTCGGTTAAAGACAAACGTACACATTAACAATATTAATATCTACATTTATAATTAAAATGTCACACTGTGTAATGATGAGTGAAAGTGACAGCTATGCTATATGGTGGCTCGTTACGTTACGGTGTGATGGGCAGCCAGTGAAGAGGGACGAGTGAATACGTGGTTAGAGGATTGATCGGAACTGGGTAGTTGACTTCCTATGTGTTTAGATTATGCATGGAGGTTCACCAATCGCTGTAGCTGCATAGGTCGATCATAAAACAGTCATAGCAAGAGGTACTGTGTTCCCCAGACATTGGGTTGTAATGAGATAAGTCAAAGTCAATGACAGGCCTGTTGGTCTAGTAGTTAGTGACCCTGACTGCTATGCCGGAGGACGTGGGTTCGATTCCCACCCAGGACAAATGTTTGTTTGATGAGCACGATCATTTCTTCTGGGTCTGGGTGTAATTTATCTATAATATGTACCTATGTGTTAAGAAATGTATAAGTATGTTTATCAGCAGTTTAGTACTCATAACACAAGCTCTTAGCTTAGTTTGGGCCTAGAAGGCGTTGTGTGAAAAAGTTGTGGAATATTTATTTAAAGTCAAAGTGCAATCACTTCAATGCTGGGAGGTCCAGGATGATGTAGAGAACTCAAGGTGTCGGGATGTGACTCGATGTCCTTCCACCTTGTGTGCAAAACGACGCCTTTAACCCATGGGGTTAGGCAGAAACTACAGAACGCCACATGACTACGATTCTTACACAATTTTATTGTACTTCTTTTGTTTGGTTTATGTTTATGCATCTGTAAAGCTATTGGCTAACCACACTGAACTTTATTTTATCCCAGTACCGTCAGATAGGAGAAGAATAGATTTGGTTTGTGCTAACTCTAGGACTAATCATGTTTTTGCTCGTCGTTTTTATTTCTTTTTAGGACCTTACTTGTATTATCAGATTAACAGATCACTAAAGGTTTATAGTTTAAGTAATAATAGGTGTAATCTAATGGTTCAGGAATATTTGGCAACACTCAATTATTCGGACACGGAAAAACTGCTTGAAATTGTAAAATAAAGTTTCTATTTACCTGCTCTAATTTTAAGTCTCTTTGTTTATCTAATTTAATAATAGTCTGTCTACTTTAATTTTTAATTTATTTTAACATAATCTTACATAATCTAATTTTAAAATTGTATAGTCAAATAATTACTCTCTAAGTCATGGGAAATATTGTCTTGTTTATAATTTAGCTACTAATTAAGCATTGCATTCCATATTATTAAATATGTTGATGTTATTGATGGCCTGAACACAGGTTTTTCATAAACCTAGTTCAGGCAGATCCACATTACGGTTAAATTTAAATTTTCATCCAATGGAATTAATTTAAATCATAATCTTTACTTTACCTTACACTTGATTTTTTTTTAAACCCTTTATTGCCAGTTGCACAACGACTTTCGAAAAAACTGACCATTTCCAAAAAAAAAAAATATTTTTTTAGTTGACTTCAAGTTACGGTGGCTATCAGACGGGGTACGGTGTGCTTCGTCACATATTTGCAGGTGCGCATGACGGCATCCTAGATACTAATCAATAGTATCTAGGATGCCGTCATGGTCAATACGAAACTAGCTGTTTGACGGTTAATTGTTGAACAGTTTCGCCTATCAACGAAGATACGCAATTGCCCTGCTGCAGGGCTAGCATGGCCGGTGATATTCTTTCCACGGGGAGAGGATAAAATACTATTCCCCTCTGTCATTTTTAACCACCCTCCGAGCATGGCGACATGGGTGGATAAACTATTCACGGGGATAAACCAGGGGAAACGCTTGTCCTCGAAATTATTGCCATTATAAGAAAACTTTTATGAAATTACACAATAGTCGAGAATATCATGTAAACCAAAGTACTTTCATCGTTTTATTACATCTGTACTGGATATTTATTTTGTTTTGTTGTCAATTGGGATTGCTCGAATCGCGAAATCTTTCACTAGTCGCCATGCTATAAGCCGTGGATGAGTATCCACGTCTAATGTCAAAAAGTGATATAATTCTCTTTCCCCCTGTTGCCGTGCTTTGGCAGGTGGATAAGATAATTGTATCCCTTGTCAGTGGAAATAACCGGTGGATAAAAGTTATATCCCCAGCCCATGCTAGCCCTGCTGGTGGGTACATGTTCATATCTTTACCAAAGTACTTAATTACTACTAAACAACGAATGTATAGTGTCGTAAGCAGCTGCCCACCATAGCCCAAGGTGGCAATAGAAGGGTAAAAACACCATTAATTGTAACTACTTTAATACCCTTGAAATAAATCAAATTGCAGACAAAATATTTGCATATACTCGTATACATAGTATTGCATGACATGCTGCATTTAAAATATAAATATTTTTAGACCGTTAGAGAGAGGCTTGTCGACCTTACAGTAAGGTTATGGTGGAAACTAAATCCGAATGAGATTAGTGTGTACCTACTACCGTTCAGGGATGGCCAAAGTTTGTTTAATTTTTATTTTCAGTCCAAAGTTATTTCGAGATTTTCGTTTTTGTTTTCTGTTCTAAGAATTCTTTATACAGGTCTGTTGCGTATGCGGTAGGCAGTGGTGTTTTAATGTGTGTGTAAAAGGACAGTTACAGTGCGGGATCACACCACCCGCGTTTTAAAATGCGTGTCCCACACATGTCGATTTCCGAAAAAAAGAAAAAAAAAACCTAAGTAAGTACTTATTTTATTTTTGAATCGTGTCGAGAATCAGTAGCATACCTACTTAGTTACCTCCTTGAATTTGACGAGGATGCAAAACAACACCTTGTATTTTTATGTCATTACTTGTTTGTCATTCTAGGAGCCACAAGAGTAAGGAATATGATCCAGTATCAACTAGCACAAGGGATAATTATTGTAAATATTAATACTGGTGAAGCGGTGACTTTATGTTTTATATTATTATGTTAACAGTGTACCTACTTTAAACTTATAAACTGTGCAATCTAAACATTGATAAGTATTTGTTTTCAAAGTAAAATCAGGTAAATAAAACAAAAAAAATATATACGCGTCGACTTGAGAACCCTCCTCCGTTTTTTTGTCGGTTAAAAATGCATTGGTTCTTTGAAAGATGCAAAAGAAAGTTGGCTAGGAAATTAACTAACTACAACAGAAATTTTAAGAAGATTAGCATTATTAGTTGCTACCGTTCAGGGGTGGGCAATATTTTAAAATGTATTAAAAAAATCAGTCAAATAAAATAAATCGGTCCGGTGCAAGATATAAAGTGGTTGCATACTCATAGTTCATAACAAAGCTGTACATAATTCGAATAAGATGAGTGTTATTTACCGCCGGTCAGGGTAGGGCCTTATTTAAGATTTTATTTTCATTACTAGTAGAATAAGTTAAGTATTTATATTTTATATTCAAGTATTTCTCACCTTTTTTTTTAGGTAAAAAAAATTGTATTTTTTAAATCTATTTTGACATTGAATAACAAAAAATAATACTTAAATAATTATTTTTGTTATGTGTTTTTTGTGTGTTTTTGTGTTTTTTGTTTTTTTTTTGTTATGACAAGAGATACTATTCGATTGCATCGCATTATAACTATGGTAAACACGGTGATCATTCGTAATTGTGCCTTTTCTGTAAACTTTTTGAAAAATTTATATTTTTGGTTGGGTTTCTACCAAACTCTATCTAAACTGCCTCGTTGGTCTATACTGGTCGCAAGTGCTACTGCTGAGCATGAGGTCCCGGGTTCGGTTCCCCGGTCGAGCAAAGTATTATTAAGTTTTTCCATCTGGAATTCCTCAGTAGCAGCCTGGAGTCTGGATTTGCGCCCGATTGTTGGCAGTAGGCTTGCCCCCACATGGGACTTTTAATTGACGAAATATGGGTGTACACCTCTGCCTAATACGTCGGGGATTGCAAGATGATGCTAAGTTATGTTGTGTTTACAAAAAAACTTTTTTACAAAAAATACAACCGACTTCAAAAAACACTAACCGGTGTAAAATAACTCTAAATTAGGAAGTCTGTGGCTTTGATGGTTTTGTTTCATTCATGATTGGCCACCGACTTCCGAATTTAGATTTACATAATTATTTTTTTGATAAGTAAAAATTAAAAATAAATACCTATATCATACACTCCAACCAACCCTGCTACTACCGGATAGTCGTAGCTCAGAGACTTTCAAAGGTCACTCTCCAAAATGACCAGTTATGTGCAATGAGTGTTACATAATAACTGTTATGTCTGTATATATGTTTATATATGTGTGTTGTGAGGAGGCCCGAAAGTTCAAATGATTGCATAAACATTTTTCAATGTCATTTTAGTGCAGGCGCACTTAAATCTAATTCGGTTTAGGAAAAGAATTTGAAGAATGCTTCTCATTGGGAATTGGTTCCGTATTTTGGTATTTGGATACGTTACCCTTACAAAACCGAGACCTGCAAGTGCTGAATGAGGCGGCAGCCAATGAGCACGATCATTTTTGTTCTGTGTCTGGGTGTAATTTATCTATAATATGTATATATTTAGAATATATAAGTAAGTCAATCGATTATTTGGTACCCATAACACAAGCTCTGCTTAACTTGGGACTGGATGGCGTTGTGTAAAAGTTAAGGAATTTATTTATTTATTTAAGTGTTTACTTATGTGAAGCCGAGTCCATGGTTAGTCACTAACCACGAAAGTCAAAGTCAAAGTTAAATTATTTATTTCAATAAGACCCATAAAAGGCACTTTTCAAATTATAAATTAAATAAATTAAGATAATGATTTTAGATGCACATTCCAAAAGGTAGTTTTATATGGAGAACAGTGGGCAGCACCTCCATATTTAAGTACTCTTTTAAATTCAAATATAACGTAATATCCGACATTTCTTTATTTAAAACTGCATACCTTAACGGTAGATTTTTGAATTCTGACAAAAATGCTGTAAGACCTATTTGGTTTTACCAAAAATCACACTAATAAATACTTTGACTTTTTTAAACTAGATTTTACAATATTTTGTATAAATTAATCAGATTATAAATGTGAGGATGATGTACCTTGAATGAAAACTACTACACTGAGATAGGTACAGGTGATATTAAATAAGCTGATAATTAGATTACTGTATTGATAGATAAATGGTGCTCACATATTTACATATACATATTTGAACTATAGATGATAATTAAAAAAGATTATTATTTTTATGCGCTTATATTTTTCGGAACCCTTGGGTTCCGGATCTTTGGAAGGCGTACGAGGATCCGAAACCAACTCGCAGAGGCCTATTGTAACGTCTCTATTTTCTACCTTATTTAACAGTAGCAAGGGGTATTTTTTTTTAATAGGGCAGCAGAAAAAAAAAACTTAGTATTCGTGTCGCATCGGTCTGCCTACCACCGTGAATACCTTTGGTGTAAATGCCTTATATTTGGCAATACTCGAGTCCGGATGCCATTAGTCAATATAGTGGTGGAGTTGCTCTTCCAAACCTTCAAAGGGAAGGCGATAGGAATCGAGTTGTATGGATATTTTGCCAATGACATTTATACACGAAAATTAGTAGAGTACAAGTGTTTCGGGTACATTTTTTCATCATTCTTTATATTTAAGTGTGGTTACTCCCTAATTATCTGGTGTTTTTATGCCGAATACATCCGACTCCTATCTTTTTTACATAAATCTACTATTTGACCTCCAAAACCTTTACTGGGTAACACGATTAAGTGAATAAAACAGTATCCTCTTTCAAAGGTTAAGAAAATTAGGAGTTATTATCAGAAATTTAAGCGGTTTGTTGTTGTTATGTGTTAATATAATTTGATAGCTAAATTAACGGAAATATTATCTTATTGTAGAAATTTGAACAGTGGTAATGCATACACGTATGATCAAATCCTACGCATGTGGCGTTCTAGTGACGTATGTACTAAATAGATAAATCAAATACATACTAAATATCATGACAAACCATTGAAACGAAAGAGATTATCGTATATTTATATGCAGGGTGGAAGGGGCATCGAGGCACAACCCAACAATACGTAACGATTTAAATAATAAACATCAGTTCACTTGATTGTCGTTTTTTTTCTAGAGAAAACGACAGTCAAAAAATGTTTTAACTTCTGAAATTGTAAGGTTAGATAAATACATTACTTGTATGTGGCCATAAAACAGATGATCACGGGTAGAAAAACAAACCTTTCGTTCAGCTAGATGACAAATAATAACCTGTGGAACACCCCGGTGAATTCGGGCAGGTGGACCACGAGCATTGCCCGCATTAATTAATGAAACAACTAAAATACCTGTCAAACTAAAACTCTTTTTAAGTCGGCGGTTAATTAGGTTTATATAATATAGTATGAACAAATTTATCAGGTATTTATAAACGTTTAAATTAAAAATTACTTCGGGTTGGACATACTTTTTTTTTCACCTCATTCTTGTCCTGCGGTCAAAGATGAGGTCGACGATGGAACGAGCTTACCCAAAAAAAGCCTATTAACTCGCGACTTACATAGATTGGGGTCATATGAACTCGGAAACACCGATCCAGGCAGGGAATTCCACTCCTTGAGTGTGCGCTTAATGATGGAAACAGGCAAAGCGCTTCGTGCGAATGTGTGGAACATCTACAAGGAATGGGTGATATCCTGCAGTGCGTCGAGATATAGTGATTTTCTCATGATTTTTCAATTTGATATCGTAAAAAAAAACGTAACAATTAGTTATAAATTAACAACAAACAAATCTGGAGATTCCAGAATCACAAAGTAAACTTATACAAACATACATATTGACAAACTAATTTACATCATTGTGCATCGATGACATTTCCACCCTAGGTCTAATTCTCTCTAAATAATTCACAAACTGTTCAATCGTGACATTGTTTAATTTGATCACCAAATTATATTTAGCATTGAAATAATTGGTCACACAGACTGTTTCCTTCCTGATATCCAAAATGGCGCCTGTTTAAATTCAACTCACGTGTTAATACAAAGGAAGCATTCATGCATGTCCGATTGTTAGAATCTTCTTAGTCAGACAATGGCAAAAAAACTTCAATTTTGTTAAATAATCTTTTCCTTGACTGAATATTAAAAACTTGTGAATCGTAGAAGGGTGTCTGTGCCTTTTTAACCGACTTCAAAAAAGGAGGAGGTTCTCAATTCGACGGTATGTTTTTTTTTTTTTTTTTTTTTGTGTGTTTGTTACGCGATTTCTCCCCCATTTGTGAACCGATTCTCAAAATTCTTTTTTTATTTGAAAGAGTATACTCCCGAGGTGGTCCCATTTTAATTTGGTGAAGATCTGGTGCTGATCTTCGGAGATATACAATGGAACTCTTCAAAAATAGACGGCAAATCTGTCGTGATTGCTGGAATCGCTTGGATATTTATTGTTTATACAACATCATGACGTTTCATCACGCCTGTATGCTCTGACGGGTATGCAGATGTGTAAAATATACCTAGATTTCGACAGTTAGGTATGTTAAGTTTCATTTATTAGGGATAAGTGGATAACCCTATTACCATGACATGTATTGTTAACAAATAACAATATAAACATAAATTCATGGCAAATATTTGTATGGGAACAACTAAAAATGAAAAAATAAAAATCTTTTTTGCAAAAAATAAAACCGACTTAAAAAAAACACTAGCCGGTGTAAAATAACTCTAAATTCGGAAGTCGGTGGCCCATTATGAATAAGACAAAACCACCAAAGCCACAGACTTCCTAATTTAGAGTTATTTTACACCGGCTAGTGTTTTTTTTAAGTCGGTTTTTTTCTCCACCATGTCGAGTAAAAACAGTTTAAAATCACGTAACCTGTCTAAATGGTCGCAACTTGCACTTTATTTTTTATCAATTTTATTTTTTCTTTGTAATGAAATAAAATGATATTTATTTCTGTTAGTACCTACTTCAATCTTTCAGATACTTTCACTTGTCAATTTTTTAAAAACTAAATGGCGCTTATTTCCAAAATGACTGATGGCTGAGAAGAAATGCAGAAAGAAACTCAGGGGTCATGGTCTCTTTTAGAGTCCAGACATAAGACTCTATTCATATTTTACGCGAGTCTAACAATGCCGGCAAAGTCTGGTGGCTACAGTAGTATTACGGTTCATAGATAAAGCCTCCTGAGTTCCTGACAGACAGACGTACAGACTGTGGAGCTAAGTAATACGTATACCTCTGTATTACTAATTGTTTATCGATATTAATTATCATGTTAATTAATAAAACATTTTCTAAGATAATTTACAAAATGCCACATATATAGACGTCCGGTAATAAGCGGCAAAACACACGTATTCTGAGGTAAAAAAATACAATAAAAACAGGGTCACATCACTAGCTAGCTTTTATTAATATATCAATTATTCATGAGTAAAATTTAGATTGCCACTCAAATTAAGCAATGCACTGGCCTTATAGTGTTGGTTCAAACATGTGTGTAAAACTTTCAAATGTTGCAACAGTTAATATTTTATTAACAATATTTTGAATTATTGATGAAGGATGGTTATCGGGACATTCACCTCTGTTATCTGCAATTTTTTCCGCAATTTTGAAGGTTAATTTTCAACCGACCTACAAAAAAGGAAGAGGTTCTTAATTCGGCTGTTTACTAGTGTATACCTACCTCATAACTCCGTCTTTTCTGGACCGATTTAAAATAATCTTTTTTTGTTTGAGATCTTATAATTTTTGTAACAAAAACAAAAACTAAAAATTACTGAATAAAGACTTTTTACAAAAAAATGCAACCAACTTCGTATAAAACACTAACAGGTGTAAATTAACTTCAGTTTCGGAAGTCGGTGGCCTATAATAAACGAAATAAAACCACAGCCTTCCGATTCCTTTTAGGTATATGTTATGTCGCTTGCATTTTTATGTAAAGTTAAGTTTTTTGTTCCAACTTTTACACGTGACCACGATTACGGTAAAATCGAAGTAAAATCACGACTTATAACTACCGATAAATTTCAGTATTAGGTATACTTTATTTTGTGTTCATGTCTGCACTAACATTATTTTAAGCAAAACGTATAATATAAAACAGATTAATAAAACAAAATATACACGCAAATAATAAAATGTAATATTACATCATGTTAATATTAAATAGGACCTAATGTAAGTTTTTGTCCAATTTATGTACTATGTTGCTGTGCCCCAACCGGGTTTCATGTTGGATCTTATATAATTAAATGTAACAACAAATGTACTACACATGAATGCAATAAACATTTTGAGTTTGAGTTTGAGTTTGAGTTTTATTAAAATTACCATTTTCTAACTTGAATTTGCATTTATCTAACGTTAACCACATCTTCTGTAGTTCTTTCTTCTAACTAAATGTAAACGGAGAAGTATGTACTAAATTCCTAATGGTGGAAAAAGGCTTGCCTCTTAGTACCTACTTACACAGGACTTAAACATAGGTACAGACGCCAGCACATCAAGTTACCCCAATGTGTAAATTCCCAATTGAATATGAACCTTATTCCGTTTAACATAAAGTTGAAAAACGATCAAAGAAATTTAACACATTGGGTTAACTTGATGTGCTGGCGTCTGTACATCTCTACCTAACTGTACAGAGTAGCAGGCGTGATCTAATGTAATACCTACTCCAAGATCAAAACAGATCAATTTGTGCAAAAACCTTTAATGACTGACAAAACATTCATTATAACAGTAATTAAAGATTGTTAGCACAAATTGATATGTGGGCGGAAAATTAAAACACCGCATTCCTTAATTTTTCACGGTTTTCCGCTTACGTTAATATAGGTATGTTTTTTTACAATTTACAAGCAGTTTTTGTGAGACTGTGTTAAAGAATTTTTGATTACCGCCCAACATTTAGGTACGATAGGTACGAATTGAAATAAAGCAGTAATCTTAATGAGTTCTGATGGAATATAAGTTGGAATACAAACTCCCTACCATTCCATAGAGTATTTATGTTTTGTTTGTTTTATAAAGTTTACCTTTTGTCTATGTCTCTCTATATTTTTGAACCTTTGTCGGTCACCGTTTGCTAGAATGTACTATTGTACTCCTTTACATTCATTAAACATAATGATTAAATATCTAGTGTTTCAATTTATTTCAACAAGTACGTTTTGTGGTTAAACTTAATCAAAATGAATTACTAACCGCGTCTATGTGCTCAAAAAGTAGTCAATACAATCATGCATTCAATAGCCACAAATGTTTTATCAAGTTACACTTGAACTTAGATATTTTGTCAATAGATGAACACTAAATGCTTCATTGTGACATTAAAAAAAAGAGAACAAACATGAAATATCACAAACTCGACTGTTTTAAACAAATGACGTACGATTTTTTTTGACAAAGACATTTCCCAGTGCACCCTATGAGGGTGTTGACTGCTTCTCTGGGCAAACCTTTAGAAAAACCATATACTCAAGGCGTTTAGCTTCGATTACGCTTTGAAGTATAACTCGCTAGCTCGCTCAGTGACACCCTAAGCAGAAGTTCTTACACTGTTGGGTACGAACCTCCGTTTTCAACCGTTTTGGGACTTGTCACTGAGGGACAGTACAGCGACAGGCTGAGTCTGATTGTTTTAGGTCGAATTTAAAGCTAGTGACTCAGCATTGCAGGCTGGCTAGAGCAAGGGTCGAGGAGGACATGTGTGGGGCCATCGTGGCGGACTTCGACGGTGACGTAAGGCATTTGGTCTGTATTTGAATTCGCGACAAACGACGTAGGATTGTATGATGCTCTACCGTTCCTTATACCAGGAAGCTGACCGTCATAAGCGTTTATGAATTACTAGCATTTCGCACGCAACTTCGTGCATTTCGTAGGAACCATAACATTCTCTCCCCCTCTTAGTTTGGAAATTAAAATATAGGTAGTTTCTGACACTAACAAATAATGTGGCTCTCTAGTAGGTACTGGTAAAAGAATTATCAAAATTGGTTTCGATCCAAAGATTACCCCCTACAACGACGTCACAAACTCACAAACTTTGCCTCTTTTAGTATATACTCAATTTACAAAGAAAGCATTAGGAAAAAGAAGCTCGAAGAAGCAGGAATGCAGAACATTTAATTGCAAAGATAAGTGAAAACAATTTTTATTCAAATTGTTTTATTTCAATCTAGCTTTTGCCCGCGGCTTCGCCCGCGTGGATGTCGAACTTCCGTCCCCTATGTTTTCCCATTAAGGGTTGAATTTCCAAAAATCGTTTTTTAGTGGATACTTACATCACTAAGAACACCCCTTTAAGTTACATGTCTCTAATACCAGCGGTTTGGGCTGAGCGTTGATATATGTATAAACGTAATAATTTTAGCATAATACTTCCGGATACACTACTTTCAAAGTTGATACTTCCGGTATGTATGCATAAAGATTTCTGGAACTACTGACCCGGGAAAGAGCGCCGTACAACTGATCATGTGTAAAACAACTGAGACTAAGATCAACCTGCCCAGGCGTATTGATTACAACAGTACCAAGTTTGGTTATAATAGTTTTTGAATTATGCGTGCACATACAGATAGACAGACAGACAAAACATTTAGTGATTGCATTTTTGGCATCAGTATCGATCACCAATCATCCTCCAATATTAATTTTGAATATATATTCAACGTACATAATTATCTTCGTAGTGTGTGATAGTCCATTGAATTGTATGGCGAGCGATATTGTATCTTAAGATAAAATATTATACTATCTTAGCCGTGTGCAGCGCCCCTTGGTGAACCCCACTGCGGGTGACGTAACCTACGACAAACTTTTTATTTGCGGTTGTTACAGTAGTCGGGTCTAGAGATCGAACCGCAAAATTAAGTTTGTTTTTTATTGTATATACTTTTCCGGGATAAAAAGTACCCAGTGTGGTGCCCAGGATATAAAGAATAAGTATACCAAGTGTCATCGTAAACGAACCGGTAGTTTTTGCGTGATACCTGAACATACAGACAGACAGACAGACAGACAGAGAGACAGACAGACAGACAAAATTCTTTTTGCTCATAATTTTTGGGTTCGGTGTCGGTCTAGTAACACCCCCTGCTATTTATTTTTTTGATATTTTCAATGTACATAAATTTTACTTCTACAGATTTATTATAAGTATAGATATAGAAGATATAGATTATTTCAAATTTGGAAGACTAAATGTGGAACGAAGAACGTGTCCATGTGTTGTTCATCCCTGCTTCTTTTACCCTGTAATGTTCAACTAAAATGAAATAGTGTAACTAAATGATATCCACATCATTTTTGTTCCAATGGTTACAACTAAGTGTGATAGCTGCTGTGAAAATAGATTATAATAAATTCAGCGTCTATCGTAATTGTAACATGATTAATAATAACTATTTTAAACTTCTGTCTAATGCTATTGTTAATGGAGTAGGTATAAGTGATGCTATTCGTGCTCACCGACTATATGTTGGTCGTTGCATCTTAGGTAAGGTCCAGGACACCCTGGAAATATGCCCTAGACAGGCCTTTAGCGGTATAAGGCACAGGGTGTTAAATTCCTCATTCTTCATTGAAAAGGGAGATTTACTCCGACCAGACACCCGTCTGGTCGGAGTGTGCCAGTGTTACATTTATGATTTTGTCCGTCTAGTATAAGGCGAACAAAAGCCCAAACGCGAGGTGGGTGGGTTGATTCAAGGAAACAACAAACTTCTAAACACACTAAGTTTATTAAATGTAATATTTAAATACTAACAAGGTTAATGCCAGTCAGTTTAAGTTGGTAGAACTAGGGTGGTGGGGGGTTGGAGATAACCCAGGTACTATTTCTTAAGTTTAAATTAAGTGTTAGAACTTATATCAAAAATCAAGGTACAACCTTCCAGTAATATATAATATTGAATGGGCGCCAGGGACTCTAAGAGTCCCAGATCTAGCAGGAGCCGACTAGGATGTTCGATGTTCGAGGCGTCGACCCGAGGTCCGTAAATTAAATTGGGTAGAAGACCGGCTTCTAGCTTGAAGACCGGACCGGTGATAAACTAATCTCTAATCTCCCAGACACCCGTTGTGTCTGGTGGGCTACTACTGCCCGACGGATGAAGTCGAGAACTTGTATACGTGCAAATTGCGCGGATAACTCTAATACCGCGATGTAGGATATCGATAATTAGTTCTTATGTGGCGAGATAGATGTCGCTACAGGCCACTGACCATGCTCAACAGGTTACCTTACCAGGCCGATACGGTGGCTCAATCTGACTCAATCCATTGACAAACTGTGGGTACAGTGACGTAATGTGTCATGGCGCGTCGTCTGATTGTTTGCTGCCAGGCCACATAATAAAAAAGTACTACCGGTTTCTCGCTGTTTGATTGTGAAATTCCTTGCTTATACTCAGTTCCTTGTCTGTAGTCCGCGTTCTAGAACATCTAAATTCAAATCTGACAGACGTTATTTAATAATCTGACAAAATATTATTTTGTCGTCTAAAACCAAAGAGATTTAAAATACTATAGAGCGGGCATGTCAAGGAAATGTCATAGAAAAACTTTGATCCCATGTCTCAGTAACGCCATCTAGAATAATATATGAATATTGGAACGGCAGCGGACCGTACTACAAAAAACTCATAGACTTGTATCCAGCAGGACACACTTTTTCGGACGAAAATTTTGTTCGTGATCTCCGGTCTATATTATAGGTATTGAATGTCTTTGTCTAAAACTGATTTCTAGGGCGAACAATGGGTTATTCAAAGTTCGTACTTCAACATTGGAGTTTAGTAGGAAAGGTATAAATTCAAGAGCCTCGAATGGCCTCGATCGACATAACGGCTTACATTTCTAAACAAAAACAATAAAAAATCATCCCGGAAAATTCGAGTACTGACCAATGTTTTCTGTCTGTTGTCAAAACCGCACTACTAGTCATAATCCATAGAGCAAAATATGGACTAGAGATGAAATTATTTAAAATATTTGAAACTGTGTAAGTTGTATTGATCGCACGTTTCAGCTGCCACTATCTCACCTTTTGTTCTATTTGTTTGCTGTTAGTTTTGATTTAGTCACTGTAAAATTAATCGGCGCCATTTTGTGATTAAATTATAAAGTCTAGAAAAGATCTACGTACCTATTACCCACTGCAGATAAATATCATTTCATTAATTCATCGTTAATTTATTTTGTCATACGGGCTCCGAACCTATTTTATGTGCTCTCACAAAGCTTCTATATTAATTATGCCAAAAGGCATATTTTTTAAAATTTATATAGTTGTCACGGGTCGTCAGTTGATAAGAAGGTAATCGATGACATGTACTGAAATGGTTCGATTATATTGATGCTTGGTTTGTATAAAAAGTGTTGGCAATGCCGCCTCTAGCAGAAGCCAGTGATGCGCTTCTAAGCTCTATGGTCATAACCGCAATGAACTGTCGATAATCAGACTCTTGTCATCTCTATTTACAAAAGCAATACTAGCGAGTACGCATCTAATTTCTAATGGATACTCAATGTACAGTTACTTAGAGGATCGGGGTCATTGCGCAGTGACAGTTAGGTAGGACGACAAGTGGTATTGGAATGTAGTAGCAATGGTAGACAAGTGATAACCTATTACTGTGCAGTGCTAAGTCATAGATCTCGAGTTCCAACTGAAATTATGTCGACCCGAAACTCGTCTTATAGTTAGGCGCCGTCACCAGCATCCATCATTTTCTGTAACGCGCTACTGACAGAAGAAGCAAGACACGATATTAAAATATATCCCATCATTTCAGTCCTGACATATGGTCAATTGGTCATGCTCGAGACGGAAGAAAATATTCTACAATCTGCCACTTTGTCAATTTTTCCATGGACAAAATCTGTTTCTAGGGTCATCATGTCCTCTATTCTTACAACCATCCTGGCTATAGTCATCGTTTCAGCCATAGGAAGCCCACTGCTGGACATAGGCCTCCCCTATAGATCTCCAATAATACCGGTTGGAAGCGGCTCGCATCCAGCGCGTTCCCGCGGCCTTAATGAGGTCGTCTGTCCACCTTGTGGGTGGACGTCCTACGCTGCGCTTGCCGATACGTGGCCTTCACTCGAGAACCTTTCAACCCCATCGGTCATCAGTCCTCAGTGCTATGTGCCCTGCCCACTGCCACTTCAACCTGCTAATCCGCTGGGCTATGTCGGTAACCTTGGGTCTTCTACGGATCTCCTCATTTCTGATTCGATCTGTGTGGCGTTATTATACATCATGTTACGGATGCTGAAAAGGTTTTTCTTGCCAAACCAACCATCTAATTTAGCATTTGCCGTTTAAAACCATCATAATCGAGCAATGGTGAAGGGTAACCTAGTTCAAGCGATTGACGTCAAACGGCTTTGTAAAATATTTGTGACTTATTTAATTACTTACTACAACTTGGTAAGTAGTAAAATAATTACCACAAATGTTATTTTAGCTTGGATAAATACTATCAATTACACAGTACTAATACCAGAGTTTTAGTTGACTGGAGGTAAACATAATTTAATGGCAACGCTTGCAGACAATTCTGTTAATTTTGTTGAGCTCCTAAGGGCCGAGTTCAGCTTACGATTACTGACAAATGCGTGCACTAATCCGTCACTTGTCCTCAAAGGTTCATTTGAAAATCAGCGTCAGGCAGCATCTCAGCATCTGTCTGGTATTACCGCTAAAATGAACCTTTTGGCGCAGCCGCGAGACATGCCATTTTGGTGTCTCTTTTTTTTGTTATACTTAATGTTTTTTTTACTGTGCGTGTATCCAGCTATTGCCAATAAATGTATTTTCTTTCTTTCTTTTCTTTCTTTCACTGACTGGACAGCAGGGCACACTATTGCGTATCTTCCGTTGACAGTTCAGTGATGATCACTGGGCAAATTGTTCAAAGGTAAACTGTCAAACACGAAGTTTCGTATTAGCTATCATCAGTGTGTGTGTATCTAAGATGACGTCATGTGCACTCGCCGAGATGTGACAAAGCGCATAGTGGACCGTCTGATAGCCACCGCAACTTGAAGTCCACTTTAAGTGCAATACCATTTTTTTTGTATATTCTCAGTTGTCATCAAAGTTTGGTGTGGTTGGCAGTTAGTCCCTGGCAATGAAAAAAGAAAAGAAATGAAAAGAAAAGAAAAGACAAGAGAGAAAGAAAAGAGAGGAATGAAAAGACAGCCTGCAATAGCCCTTCTGGTTCGCTAATATCTGTGTGGTTCGGACCTCCAAAAGACAATCTGTATGGTTCTCACTTGATAGAACCAAGATAATGTCTGGACTTTAAAAGAGACAGTATCCTTTCGAGTTTCTTTCGGTGTTTTTCCTAAGGGTAGTTAGTTTTACTGCTGAGAATAAAGAAACTTCAAAGTCCAACATCTTGAGACCTGTTCAGTATAGGGTACGGTGTTTCACGGCCACTTCTTAATTAAAGGATCTAGGACCACTTAACCTGTAACCTTGTAGAGATTTTCTCCAGGATGGCAACGTTATAGAACCGCGGCCCCGTGTAATTAATTAATCAACAGAATATCTTGCTACAAAAAAACAACGACTAATCACCAAGCAACGATTACAACCAGTGTTAGCAGCCATAATGGTGGGTTTTACGGTCAGCATGCAACGCTATGGTTTGGACGCAGTCGACCATGCCATCACCGCCATCATACCCCACCGTAACGGGCACATCTGCTGTTCGATAAACACGCAATCTTTTTGCTTTACCTACGTTTTTAGGGTATGGTAATAAAACGGTAAAAACGGAAATACTCGAAACTTCTTTCCCATCTGTATAATTAATACTAAAATATAATCAAACCAATTTGTAACGAGTGCAAAGACAAATTGTATATGACTTTCAATTGTTTATTGAATTGTAATATAAGGGTCGCCGCACATGGGCCACCGGCCACAGCCACAAACGCTGCCACGAGAAGCCAGAAGCGGCTACAAAAGAGGCTGACGCGCGCGACAGCCACTTGTGGCCGGTGGTCGACACTTGCGGTCGGTGGTTGCTACTTTTTTTAACTCATGCATCCAGTATCATAATGGATATTGATTACCGTAACTATCACTTTTTGGATCCCAAATCGCAGGATGGGATTAAAACTCTGATATGAATAGTTCTATGAACAGGTTGACTGAGGTAAGGTAGAGAGGGACGATAATCGCGCGAGTGGCGTGTGGCGGCGTTCTGTGTCGGCGATTAGTGGCCGGTGCGGGCCACAAAAAGCGAGGGGCGACGATTTGTAGCGTGTGGCGGCCACCGGCGTCAACCGTGTGCGGCGAGTCCATATAAAATGTATGAAAACTGCAGAAAATATGCCGGTGGCGTCGTTTTGTGGTTGTGGCCGGTGGCCCGTGTGCGGAGACCCTAATAATTCAATCAATTATTCATTCAAATATTTTATTTTGTTTTTTTTTAATGTTTTCGTTCGGTGGTCAGTACTAAATAAATAAATAAATTTTACAACTAACACACAAAGCAGGAATTGAAATTTTCATTAATGTCGCACAAGCGTGCATTCGAACCATGGTCGAAGAATAGTTTTTCGCACAAGCGTTAATCGCGCATCTATTTGTCGAGCTTACGTAGTACACTCGTCTAATTACACACCAATAAGAAATATTGTCATTTTAATTGCAAGCAGGGCTAAAATTGGGGTTAAAGCAAGTACTTAATAAAGTGGAGAAAAGAAATCGAAATATATTTCTCCTTTTAGGTATCCTCCAAGGCGCGGAACCCACAGCTGGCGAGTACGACTCGCTCCGTAACAGTTTTTCTTATAAAGGAAATTACATAAGACTTGGACAGATGGTCCCAAAATAGATTATTAGAATTAATTTTGTTTGCAATGTGTTATGATTGCGACAAAGGCCAGTTTTGTTTAGACAAGTATTTTGTAAAGGATCTGAGAGTATTATAGAGTCCCATCAAGACGAATAGAATAGAAGAGAATAGACATTTATTTTTCACGAAGTAAACCAATGACTCAGACTGCGTCTTTGATCTAGTGGGTGCAAGGGCAATTGCTGAACATGAGGTTCCAGGTTCAATCCCCGTTTTATACTCTGGAATTTCTCAAGAGCAGCGTGGAGTCTAGATTCGTGCCCGATTACATGGGACTTGAAACTTAAGTAACGAAATGTTTTATATTGAAAAGGTTTAGGCAGAAGTGTACCTGTAGCACCCATATTTCGCTACTTCAGTAAAAATCCCATTTAATTGCCATTCAAACTTCTAGCTTCTACTGAGAAATACGAGATGGAAAAACTTAAAACGTTTTACCCCACCTGAGGCTCGAACCCAAAACCTTTCTTTTTTAATCAACCTGTATTTTGTTTCAGATTAAAAAACCGTTTTTGCTTTTTTCATTCTTTATTAATGTATCATCTTAAGTACTTCTCCGCTGTTCTTTATTTTACGGACACTGTGAGTACATAATGGCGGTGATGAAACTGTTAAATCAAACAATGATTTAACAATTTTGTTTCTTAAAACAGTCGTGAACTGTTAAGTAATGTATTTTTTACAGTGAAGCTCATTGTAATCTTCAGTTCAAGTTGAATAAACCATTAGTGTGCGAAAGTCGCATATTAAGATTTGAATAGGCTTAAGTGATTTGTTTTCTTTAACTATAGCTGTGGATAAAGGAATGACGGAATTCAATAAAAACAGGACGATAAATACACTCTTAGAACACGATACTCTTCAATGTTCACGATAAAAACTTGCATCAATGGTTCCATAGATACCTCAACAGAAAAAAATAATATACCTACTTAAACCATTTTCAAAGTATTTTTAGCTAGCATAAAAAGTAGGTAATCGTCTCGCAGTACGCAGCTAGGAAATCATTTGTTTCTGGCCGATAAGGCCCATAAAAAAAACTCTATTAGTTTTACACATAAATAGTTTTTTTTATTATTATACCATTTTTTACACCACCGCTCCCGTTGTGCAGTACTAACGTAATTGAATTATTTGAAAGTTAATGAGTAAAATTAAGTTTCTTTGGGAAAGTTACCTATTCGTATTCATAGGTACAATCACGTGTTAATGTATCAGTCACTAATTTCCAGTCACCCTATATAGCGTTTTAAATTAAGCGATTGCCTATCAGACTTCCACAACCCAGTAACTGGGTTAACACGATACCCCTAGCTTAAACTGGTTGTCAGGTTTTTGGGCTTCTGAATACCCATTTTGACTGTCAAAGATTTACAAAAGACGCAAGACCCATCACTTTTATAGTATAACCAAAACAATCCTACTCCTCAATCTCAACGTCTAACCCAGAAACAAACATCAAAAACTTCAAAACTCTCAACGAACAAACATTACGGTAACCTAATTGGCTGACACAGTGCTCCCTACCAACCGGTTGGCCGACCTACAGACGAGCGAGACGTAATGCATTACATCACGGAATGCATTCAATTATGCTGATACCTGTTAATGTTCGTGTAGGTTATGGGCATGGCAGATGGATGGCATCTGCGGGTGTTTATCGTCAAATAAGTAGTGCTAGTCTAGGATTGCCAATTCATAGGTCTCTAGTTCGAGCCCAAGGCACATGGCAATACACACATGAATCCTAAAAGTCAGAGGTACGCACCTCTTTTCGGATTAATGTGAGTTTTGTAATATTATCACTTGCTTCAAAAACCGTGAAGAAAAACATCGTGAGGAAACCGGCATGCATGAGTGATATTCCTCGAGGGCCTATATGATGCCAAGTCAGAGGCCCATGGGCGGCATTAAAGCTCTGACACCAGCAGACCTAGCCATATTTGAAATTCTATTTCTATTATCGTAATTGTTAAGGCAACAATAGAAAGAAAATTGCGTATATAGAATCAGCTGTTTGTAAATTTTTAGTTGTCATCAAAGTTCCATCTATAATTGCCAGTGGCTAACTGGCGTCCAGTTGCACACCGAACTTTGATGACAACTGAGAATTTACAAAATATTGGTAAGTATTGCACTTTGTGTGCACTTCAACTCTTCGTCTGCTCATTGTTATAATTATCGTAAGTCGACAATGTTATTAAAAATCAAAGACATTCAATACCTATAGACCGGACATCACAAACAAAATTTTCGTCCGAAAAAGTGTGTCCTGCTGGATACAAGTCTATGAGTTTTTTGTAGTACGCTCCGCTGCCGCCGCTCCAATATTCATATATTATTCTAGATGGCGTTACTGAGACATGGGATCAAAGTTTTTCTATGACATTTCCTTGACATGCCCGCTCTATAGTATTTTAAATCTCTTTGTTAAAAATCTACCGACTCCCGTCTCTCCGTCTCTCCGGCTATCTATCGACTGGCCTGTTGGTCTAGTAGTTAGTGACCCTGACTGCTGTGCCGGAGGTCGTGGGTTCGATTCCCACCCAGGACAAATGTTTGTGTGATGAGCACGATCATTTGTTCTGTGTCTGGGTGTAATTTATCTATACATATAATAAGACTATAAAAAAACTGTGTCTGTACATTGAATATATTTAAAAAATAATAATTGAGGGGGGTTTAGAAACAGTAATAGAGCACGAATCCAAAAAAAAAAGTTTGTCTGTTTGTCTGTTTGTCTGTTTGTCTGTTTGTCTGTTTGTTTGCACACGCTAATCTTCGGAACTACTGGACGGATTTGAATGATTTTTTTTTTGTTGTATAGATATTAAGTCTGGTCAACACATAGGCTATAATTTATCTTGGAAACTGGAACACCTGATGCTGAACCGCAACAGATCAGCTAAACTATAGGCGATACAAAAATGGTCCCATAGCAAAAATTGTTCCACGTGATGAGCATTTTCTGCTGAGAGAATAAATTTGAAGATCCGGAACACCTGATGCAGAACCGCAACAGACCAGCTAAACTATAGGCGATACAAAAATGGCCCCATAGCAAAAATTGTTCCACGTGATGAGCATTTTCTGCTGAGAGAATAAATTTGAAGATCCGGAACACCTGATGCAGAACCGCAACAGACCAGCTAAACTATAGGAGATACAAAAATGGTCCCATAGCAAAAATTGTTCCACGTGATGAGCATTTTCTGCTGAGAGAATAAATTTGAAGATCCGGAACACCTGATGCAGAACCGCAACAGACCATCTAAACTATAGAGATACAAAAATGGTACCATAGCAAAAATTGTTCCACGTTATGAGCATTTTCTGCTGAGAGAATAAATTTGAAGATCCGGACCACCTGATGCAGAACCGCAACAGACCATCTAAACTATAGGAGATACAAAAATGGTCCCATAGCAAAAATTGTTCTACGTTATGAGCATTTTCTGCTGAGAGAATAAATTTGAAGATCCGGAACACCTGATGTGGAACTTTAAGAGCCCAGCTACACTATAACATATATTGGAATGACGTCTTAGCAAGAGTTGTTCAGCCTTATGAGCACTCGCTGTTGACATATAAAAATCGAAGATCTGGAACACCTGTTGTGGAACTCCAAGAGCCCAGCTACACCATAACTCAAATAGGAATGACGTCTTAGCAAAAGTTGTTCGGTCTGATAGGCATTTCCTGTTGACTTATAAAAATCGAAGATCAGAAACATTTGATATAGAAATTAAAACTATCACTAATTTCATTGCATAATTATAAAACACTAACAGGTGAAAAATAACTCCAGTTTCGGAAGTCTGTGGCTTTGGTGGTTTTGTTTTGTTCATTATTGGCCACCGACTTCCAAAACTGGAGTTATTTTTCACCTGTTAGTTTTTTTTAAGAAGTTGGTTGTTGTTTTTGTAATAAAGTTTTTATTTTGTAATTTTTAGTTTCTTTGTATGTAAAGAAAGTCTTTCAAAACTTGAAAGAATCATTGAAATTGGATAACAATTGCTAAAGAAGTTCTATCTCTAAACATTAATCTGTACATCTCTGCCGGCCCCTTTTAAAATAGAATGGCGTAATGTTATGTTGTGGAAATAAAAAAACCTCAGCATAGACATCTGACTATAGCAATCGCGAATAATTTGCTGTTCTATCTGTTGCTGTGTTAGAGTTCCGTTGCCTGTCTTCTTCATTAGTTTGTCTTCACCAAATGTTACTTTCTAAATGAAAATGCTTGATTTGTTACTAAAAATGTTGAAATCGGTGCATGTGTGCCTATATTTTTTGAGGAGTTCCCTCAATTCCTCAAAGATCCCTCATCAGATATGAGTTTTGATACAAATGGGACCAATCTGTTAGTATACCCTATGAAACAAAAAAAGAATTTTGAAAATCGTTCCATAAATGACGGAGAGCTGAGGTAACAAACACGAAAAAAAAAAAAAAAAAAAAAATATACAACCGAATTGAGAACCTCCTGCTTTTTTTGAAGTCGGTTAATAACATAAGTAGGAGGTACTACGCGGTGAAGGCGGGAACAGTTCAGGACTGATTTTCGATGACGTTAAAAATTATTTGGTATATCGTTGAAAATTAGACTCTACTAGCTAAAACTCCCATTTTTTTTATCGTATGCCTTCGGGCTTATGTTATTTGAGTGTTTAATTTCCTTTTCCATTTATCTTCGTTACACGGTAGCTTACCCGGTAACGCAGGGGAGCAGCCACTTAGATTTTAATTGATCAGGTATCATCACAATAAAACTATAACTATGCCTATAAAGAGGTCAAATTTTTCCCAATGTTCCAAAGGTGCTAAATGATTAAAGACCATAAGATCCCAACAATCTACCGAAGAGCGTTAGGAGAGACTTGATGCTGTTCGAGAACATGAGGCTGCAACTCGCTCCGTGGAAACTTTTTGGAATCGCGAAGCACGCCTGCATTCTCAGCGTATTTACGCATCTACATCCAGGTCTCTAGAGACCAGTGAAGAATATGTGCGCGACTGACCGCTGATCGTGAACATCATGCACTGTCTCGCGAGTTGGAGACGTTCACGGAAAAAGCATGACGCTTGAGTTTTCAGCGTATATACGCATCGACTCTAGAGATAAGTGGGGGAAGGAGATGCGCGACTGACCGCTGATCGTGAACGTCACGCAACATATTATACCTAGGCTATATTTTTTTTTGGAAAATGGAACACCTAAAGTAAAAGAGATATCAAAATGGTGCCATTACAAATACTATTTCACGTGAATAGTGTTTTCTGCTGTGAGACTAAATTTCAAGATCTGGAGCATCTGTAGGGGAACTCCAAAGCCCAGAGACAATATAACATATACATAATAGAAATGGCGTCTTAGCAAAAGTTGTTAAGTCTGATGGCATTTCCTGTTGACCAACAAAAATAAAAAATCTGGAACATCTCGAATCGTCTCGCGCATCCCATTGATTTGCCGTCCCCGGGCTTATAGAATTCGACATCAGATGTTTCAGATCTTCGATTTTGACGACCCCGTTGTCGCTGGCATAAGCAACAGGATCCGCGTACGAAGTCGCGGGCAGAAGCTAGTCGTACCTAAATGTTGGGCGGTAATCAAAAATTCTTTAACACAGTCTCACAAAAACTGCTTGTAAATTGTAAAAAAACATACCTATATTAACGTAAGCGGAAAACCGTGAAAAATTAAGGAATGCGGTGTTTTAATTTTCCGCCCACATATCAATTTGTGCTAACAATCTTTAATTACTGTTATAATGAATGTTTTGTCAGTCATTAAAGGTTTTTGCACAAATTGATCTGTTTTGATCTTGGAGTAGGTATTACATTAGATTGAGGAGCTTGTGGCTAAATTATAACAGCCGCATGGGTCGATCGAAGGTTAAGCTACGCTTGACGAGGTCGGTCCGTGGATGGGTGACCATTTATTACATACCAAGACTCCTCCGTGCCTCGGAAAGCACGTTAAGCCGTTGGTCCCGGCTGTCATTTGTATATCTTTGACAGTCGTTACTTGTAGTCAGAAGCCCGAAAGTCTGACAACCAGTTTAACCAAGGGGTATCATGTTACCCAGTTACTGGGTTGTGGAGGTCAGACAGGCAGTCGCTCCATGTAAAACACTGGTATTCAGCTGCATCCGGTTAAACTGGAAGCCGACCCCAACATAGTTGGGAAAAAGGCAAGGCAGATGATGATGTTTCAGATCTTCGATTTTGACGACCCCGTTGTCGCTGGCATAAGCAACAGGATCCGCGTACGAAGTCGCGGGCAGAAGCTAGTCTATAATATGTATGTATTTAGAAATATATAAGTATGTTTATCAGCAGTTTAGTACCCGTAACACAAGCTCTCAAGCTTAACTTGGGACTAAATGGCGTTGTGTGAAAAGTTGTGGAATAATTATATTTATTTTATTTATTTCATCTTTTCCTTACGTAATAGTACTTAGTATTTAAACTTCTGTCAAAACTCTTTTAAATTAGTAGGTAAGTGTGCCTACTTTAGAAATAAATGTCCAAATGATTGCCAAACACGACAAAAAATAAGAAACAACAAATAAAGCTAGTTGTAATAAATCGAGCATCTGATTCAGTTCAGAATAAGAGATACAACTTTCACTGAGAGGAATTCCGGTTGCGTTCGTAATACATGATCATCTCACGCGAAATCTTAACGTTTTGCTAACATAAAACATGTGAGATCGTGTAGATATCCACGTTTTATTTATTTATTTATTTATTTAATACTTCAAGCACACTAATGTACAGAGGCGGACTTAATGCCATTTTGATAGATCTTTTGACTTCTTACATACGTGACATAGATTTATCTCGGGATGGCATTATTTTTGTGGTGTCAAGGTAAAAAGGGATGAGTTAAGATTGATTGATTCAATACATTGACTTATCTCTTTTTTACCGTAATACCTACTTAGTAATGTCTTCCCACCAACTGTGTCATTAACTCATTATTCAAAATATTTGATATATCCTATTTTATCTTAATACTACAGATTCATCTTGGTGCATAATTCGGATTGAGGTCCGGCCGTCATACCGATATGACAGACGGGCCTTAAGTAGGAAATTAAACTGCTTTGCGTTGCTGCATTGAATGGTGAATAGCGTACCCCAAGAAAATTATAATATTGCTATGATTTGGCACTGCTTTTTACATTTTTGCGTCGATCGCTAATCTGCCTTGAGCAAGCGTGACGAGTTGGCGACCAATGCTCACCTCTTCTCTGTACGATAAGAGACCTTTGCCCTGCAGTGTGACCTGGTATTATAAAGTGTCCAATTACCGTACGGGTCGCATTTTGGCCATCTCTGTTCTATTCAAGATCGAGAAATTGTATTACCATCAACTTTTATTTGTACCTATGAAGACTTGCCAATTATTCAAGCGCAACAGACACCCAAGAATGTTACCATCACATACCATAAGCAGAAATAATAGGACCACAGTCGAAGCTCACATGAATAGGCCCATTTGTATGTAAATATTTTTTATAAGCTCTTTAGTTTTCTGGTCAGATTTGAAGTTCGGGGATTTCCCGAGACAAAAAAAATGTGTTCGGGTTTTTTATCGTGCACTCGTGCTTAGATTGTAATTGTGCTTTGAACTAAAGACTTATTTCCTGTCAAAATTTTGATCGGATGCCGTCATTCGAGATTTTTGGAATTTTGGATACTCGGCGGATAGCTAAATTTTTTGGTATTGTTTTAGAGAAGGAGCTTGTGGCTAAATAATACAGCCTCACGGTCGATCGAACGGTTAAGCTACGCTTGGCGAGGTTGGTCCGCGGATGGGTGATAATTTACTATATACCAAGACTCCTCCGTGCCTCGGAAAGCACTTTAAGCCGTTGGTCCCGGCTGCCATTTGTAGATCTTTGACAGTCGTTACGAGTAGTCAGAAGCCCGAAAGTCTGACCACCAGTTTAACCAAGGGGTATCGTGTTACCCAGTAATTGGTTAAACTGGAACCCTTTTTTTTTTTTTTTTTTTAGGGTTGGAAAATTCTCATGGATGTCCCCCGCCCGGGGAGGCGGAGGGGTCTGTCAGACTCTTACTGACTAAAAACCACCCCGTGTTCCTTCTCACACCTGCGCCGGGGGTCACGGGAACGGAAGATACTTCCGCGACCCCCGACTGGTGCCGGCCCCGCGGGCCTCGCCAAGTCTGCGAGGGGAGTGAGGTGTTATACTCCCCTCGCGACGTCTAAGAGGGGCGCGCGTGAACACGACGCGCCGCCACCTCGGGCGTCCGTCGCCCTGGACCCATTCAGGGGGGCTGGAAGAGGGCGTTGTCCGCCCTCCGCCTGCGCCCGGTGCGTCTGCTGCGGGCAGGGTGAGTGGAGGTGATCTCCCTCTCCCTTTCCGCAGCCTCCTTCTGCGAGATGACCGTTTCGCAGAAGGACACCACCGCGTCCCAGGACTCGACGCTGCCGACCATCCTCTCGACCACGGCCGGCAGCGACAGGTCACTGCCTACTCCAGAGACGAGGGCACGGCGCGGCACGGCACGGCAAACTGGAACCCTAGCCCAACATAGTTGGGAAAAGGATACCTAGGCCAAATCATTGTTTTAGAGAACACCTTAGTATGAATCACGGTAGTGTAGTTGCTCGTTAAGTCATCACAGTTTAGATTAGAATTGTATTTGATATTGTGTAAATTTGCTAGTGCCAAGTTGGACTCGCACACAGGACTCTGACAAAATAATGTGTCGTGGTTCGTTTAAAACATATTAACTCATTGTAAGGAAGAGCCAGACCCTGAAAAACTACCTGTGGGCCAAGCAAAGATTTGTTGCGTGCAGTATTCGAACCCGCGACACTGCGCCAACATTACTGCCTCTTTACTGATGCTACAGCATTAACTCCATATACAGTCAGCATCAAATATAACAGGACGATCAAACTGATTTAAACAACTGAGAAAAATGAACTCTATTTCAATTGGATAAAGCTCTTGTCAGAAAGACAGTATTGTCGTGTACTGTCTCCATTCTGAAACATTCCTTGAGCTAATTAATAATATTAAATTTGTGTGTGTTAATATTCAATTTTCATAGTTGTTTAAATAATTTTGTACGGTATTTTTGTCCCGATATTATGGACGATGACAGTAGGTACTTGCTGCAGGGGCGTGACGTGATTCGTTTTTGTTTCATTGTCAAAAAGGGATAGTGCTATTCTTGTATTATCTCTGTCTCATACTGGAACGGTGCTGGTTTTGACAATTCGTGGTACAGCCCTAGTTGACAAAAAGACATGACATAGTTCCTCAAAGAGATACATTATCTGGATCAAATGTCTGTGGTAAAACACCAATGCATAATGTTATGTATGCCTCGTATTACATATCCGATACGCGACGGTGTTTCCTAGCGCAGTTGCCAATAAATAACACTTCCACGTTTGTTTTGGTACGTAAATTATATGTTTTCTAACCGATTTACAAAAATAAGAAGATTTTCAGTTCGGTTGTATATAATATATTTTCTTATATTTTATATTTGGAAAATTCTTTCCTCTTGAAAGAGTATATTATTATGTAGGTATTTCCCGAATGGCCCCATATACATTTCATCAAAATCGGTTTAGTAGCGCGGTTTAAATTTCAAAATAAACGAGGAACGAAAAATTAAAAATTAAATCTATTTTACAAAAAAACATCCTTTTTGAATTACGCTCCCTTTGCTTTGCGGAAGTCGGGTAGTGAAAAACCACCTCTATAGACAAACACTAAAAGGTGTACAATAACTCTAGTTTAGTCTAGGAAGTCAGTGGCAAATAATAAATTTATGAAACTTAAGAAACAGACTTCCGAAAAAAGAGTTATTTTATACCTTTTAGTAATGATATTATTATATAAGTAAAAACAGGTGTACCTAGATATAATAATAATAATAGCGGCGCAACGCGACGCGACACTGAGGTCAAGTGTGGCTAGTTAGCCACATTTTAACGTGTCGCTTGCTGAGCGCTTATAACCTATCTACACCTTTTTACTTATAATATCATTGCCCTGTACAATGATTGTTGTTATACTTGTCTCTTGTAACACATATGAAAAAAAAATAGCCAAATTTTTATCCAGCTTGTCAACAAGGAAACATATATCTACATCACAATACAATATATCTACATAACATATGTCTACATAACCTCACAATATATCTTAAACACCACTGTTTCATCACGTATCAACAGTTCATTTACGACTGCAATAAAGCGTATATTAAAGCAATAAATAAAGCTAATTGTTGAAGTAAATACGTGCCATAGTTTAACCGATTATGCTAACTATTGTTTCAACGAAAATTGAATTGGCTCGGATCATGTTTACAATGTGTAAATGCTAACTTAAAAGCAAATTGTTCTTTTTTCTGTATTAATGGCATCGTTGCCTTCAGTTGGTGCATAATCTTGAGTCATAGCGTCTTGCATTCGCATAAATACTTCTTGGTTAGAATTAGAAGTACCTACAACGCGAGGATTTTAGAGTTTTTTGGATACTTAGGTTATTAGGGTACTGTATCCAAAGGGTGCCAACAGGACCCTATTACTATGGATCCATTGTCCACTTGTCCGCCTGTTTGTCAGTGGGTTGTAAAATGTTCAACTGTCAGTCAATTGGTCGAAATTTAAGAGACTATTCTATTAACCTACATACTTACCTAGCTAAACAACCTATTAGAAAGTCTTTCGTTTTTATCTTCTTACCTATATATAAAATTCTCGTGTCACAATGTTCGTTCCCATACTCCTCCGAAACGGCTTGACCGATTCTCATGTAATTTTTTATGCATATTCAGTAAGCCTGAGAATCGGCTACTATCTATTTTTCTAACCTGTAAATGATAAGGGGTGTTCACCCCAAACTTTATTTTTTTATGTTTTTGATAATTTTTATTTTTTTTATTTTTTTATTAAGTCGGATCAAAAAATACATGTAATACAACTCTAAATTTGCACTTTTTTATCACCAACCCTTGCTATTTAATAGTCATAGCAGAACTTTGAATGACTTTTTGAAATATCACGAGGAGAGGGAAGAGGGAGGGGCGAGGGAAGAGGGAGGGGAGTGGGAGGGGGAGAGGGGGAGGGTAGTCGAAGTGGGGATCGTGTAAGGGGGCGGGGGGAGATTGTGAGAGGAGAGGGAGGGGCAGGGGCAGCGGGAGGGATTGAGAGGGGAGTGGGGGGAGGGATGGACAAAGGGAGGGGGTGGAGAAGGAGGGAAATGAGAGGGGGAGGAAGGGTGAGATGAGAGGGGAAGGGAAAGGGGGAGGGGAAGAGGCAGGAGCCGGGTGGCGGAGGGAGGGGTGAGGGGAGGGGGATGGAGTAGTGAGGGGTGGGGCGTGGGAGGTGTAGGGGAGAAGGAGGGAGAGGGGGGGGAGAGGAGTTGATAAAAAATGCTATGCAATAGCTTTACCGCGGCAGTCTCCGAGTGCCACACGTCATTTTCTCTTTTTTTTTAACCATTCAATCACAATGTGCCACAGCAAAGCGTGGCAGGGTACAGCTAGTACTTTCTAAAATTCTAAACTTCTTCCCAAAGGATTGGCCAGAAGGGACTAAGGATGGAAAAGATGGGAAGAGAGGCCTTTGCCCTGCAGTGGTACACAACTGTGCCATAAAAGTAATAATAAACTTAAGTACTAAAAATAACCATTTCACATTTGACAGATCAGGAAAATGCTAGACGCCCAAACAATAAAAAACGCATTTAAAATTTGATTCTTTCTCTCTAGTCAGATTATTCCGTGGTCTATGGTACATTCTGACACATTGTTGCTATAAATCTACGGTTGAATTAAACATAATTTATTTACAAGTGTTTATATTTCACACTTTATAATGGTTTGTTGACCCAAAAGTAATTGTGTTGACGTTACCGGATAATTATTATAATTGTTACGCTTATAGTCTGTATATACAGGATGAGAAAAATATCAACGCGCAACCTGAATGCTAATTCCCGTAATTAAAAGCGTTCGAAATCTCAAAATAATCTCATTTCAGAACAGCGACAATAAGTGTCAAAAATGTTGGGAAATTTGACGTAATTTTGATAGATTGACACTGAGAATAGAATGCTGTTCTTAAAAATGCGATTACTTACATAATTAGTAGGTACCACTACAATGAAAATTTGATAAGCTTTTTGCTTTATCTTTTTACCATAGATATCCGCTTTTAACTGTTACAGAAATCAAAACTCAATTTTATTTAATAAAAATCAAATAAATAATTCGCTTATTTAATTTAATATCACACTAAGTTTTGAAAAAATCATGATTTTCTGAACACTGCATCTACTAATATTATAAACGCGTAAGTTTGTGAGTATGGATAGATGGATGGATGTTTGTTTCTCATTCACTTAAAAACTACTACCTAAATGGATTTTAATAAAATTTGGTATGGAGTTAGCTGAGACCCTGGATTAACACATAGGCTATACTATTTATCCCTGTATTCCCACGAGAACGGGACCCACGCGGGTGAAACCGCAGGATGTCTGCTAGTATTAAATTTTGTAAAGGGGTGTAAATACAATTTTGTACATATTAGAACACATCATATTAGGTCATACAAATGACCTAGTAATATAAATACAAAGCATGGCGATGCAGCATGTGTACATAGGTACAACTAGGTCATTAATTGTATGACTTAGTAATATGTGCATCGCCATACTTTGTATATTTGTTTATATTATTAATTCTGCGATGAACAGACAACATTCACTAGCAAAAATAAAAATAAAATATTTATCCCTAATTAGCGAAAACAAATTAGGTTAAGGTCAATATTGTCTTAGTACATACAAAAACTAATGAAGTTTACAAACAGTCCTTCAAGATTCCGACTCGCATAGGTACCTGGCCAATGAACTGCCTGCGAGGTTGTTCAGGATAGAGTCAAGTGAGGGTAATCAGGGTTGAACAGTGGTGGATTCAAGATTGGCACCACTCAAAGTACTGTATTCACCCACTGAGTGTAGATTTTTGGCAAAGTAAGAACACCAAATGAGCACGCAATATTTGGTTAACGTATATTTTTTTTTTCTATTGTTAAATTAAATACAGTTTTCTTTTTTTTTTCTTTATCACTATTAGCTTTGAAAATGTTATACGTCCCGTTTGATGTCTGTTTTTTACGGCTTTGTTTCCTTTGTCTGTGAAGAATCACTGACTCCTAAGATACAGGCCTACACCTAGGTTAGGAGTCAGAGTATCTAAAAAATTGTGACCTGTTTAATAAGCCCAGTGTTTTCGATAGTATTTCAGAACACTTATTGTAATTGTAATGGCTTTGGTAAATAAAGAATTTATTTTATTTATTTTAAGTAACAAGGTTCCTGGGATAGCTTGCAAGTGTTAAATTAGAATAAATTAACGACTTGAAGACTTTGTAATTAGATGGCAGATAACCATACTGTTTCTTATTACCATTGATTGGCCTGTTGGTCTCGTGGTTAGTGGCACTGACAGTTACAGGGTCGTGGGTTGTTCCCACCCAAGACAAGTATTTGTGTGATGAGCAAAATCTTTTGTTCTGTGTCTAGGTGTAATTTACCTATAATATGTATGTTTTTAGAAATATATAAGTATGTTCATCAGTTGCCGACTTGCCGAGTACTCATAACACTAGATCTGCTTATTTTTGGGACTAGTTGGCGTTGTGTTAAAGTTGTGGAATATATTTATATATTGTATTTAGCTGTAAGTCTTCCATAGTCCTTTAATAAATAAATAATATCAGATTCACTTTAAGATTTGTCACCAATGAACTCGAAATAATGAAGGTTTATGCTCTTTGACAAAGTCTGCCCAACCTATAGGGGTATTTATATAGGCACTTAAGTACAGTAGTTTGTATTAAAAATAGTAACGTGTAAAAAATTACTGAAAATATCCACTTACAGAAATTAATAACTCTTAATTTTATTGGGTAGTATTTAAACGCAAATAAAAAAATACCCTTTTTCTATGCAATAAGATTCCGAATTCCCATCAAAATAACTGATTGTACAGCAAAATATTCCACTCAAAATATCACTAAACACACTAGAATTTATTTTTAACCGACTTCAAAAAAAGGAGGAGGTTCTCAATTCGGTTGTATTTTTTTTTTTTTTTTTTTTTTTTTTTTTTTTTTTTTTTTTTTTTTAGGGTTGTACTCCGTCATTTATGGACCGATTTACAAAATTCTTTTTTTATTTGATAGGGTATACTAACAGATTGGTCCCATTTGTATCAAAACTCATATCTGATGAGGGATCTTCGAGGAATTGAGGGAACTCCTCAAAAAATATAGGTACACATGCACCGATTTCAACATTTTTAGTAACAAAGCAAGCATTTTCATTTAGAAAGTATCATTTGGTGAAGAAAAACTGATGAAGAAGACAGGCAACGGAACTCTTCAACGCATAACAGCAAATTATTCGCGATTGCTATAGTCAGATGTCTATGCTGAGCTTTTGTATTTCCACAACATAACATTACGCCATTCTATTTTAAAAGGGGCCGGCAGAGATGTACAGATTAATGTTTAGAGATAGAACTTCTTTAGCAATTGTTATCCAATTTCAATGATTCTTTCAAGTTTTGAAAGACTTTCTTTACGTACAAAGAAACTAAAAATTACTAAATAAAAACTTTTTTACAAAAAAAACAACCGACTTCTTAAAAAAAAACAAACAGGTGAAAAATAACTCCAGTTTCGGAAGTCGGTGGCCAATAATGAACAAAACAAAACCACCAAAGCCACAGACTTCCGAAACTGGAGTTATTTTTCACCTGTTTGTTTTTTTTTAAGAAGTCGGTTGTTTTTTTTGTAAAAAAGTTTTCGTAGCGTAAGTACAGCGATTTTTCCTAAAGTAAATGCTTTTTTAACCGACTTCAAAAAAAGGAGGAGGTTCTATGTTCGTGTGTATGTATTTTTTTTTTTTTTTTTTTTTTTTTTTTTTTTTATGTATGTTACCTGATTTCTCCGGCATTTGTGGACCGATTCTCGAAATTCTTTTTTGGTTTGAAAGAGTAGACTCCTGAGGTGGTCCCATTTTAATTTGGTGAAGATCTGACGCTGATCTTCGGAGATATACAACGGAACTCTTCAAAAATAGACGGCAAATCTATCGTGATTGCTGGAATCGCTTGGATGTTTATTGTTTATACAACATCATGACGTATCATCAAGCCTGTATGCTCAGAGGGGTAGGCAGATGTGTTCAATATACCTAGATTTCGACAGTTAGGTATGTTAAGTTTCATTTATTAGGGTTAGGTGGATAACCCTATTATAATGACATGTATTGTTAACAATTAACAATATAAAATGAATTCATGGCAAATGTTTGTATGGGAACAACTAAAAATGGAAAAATAAAAGACTTTTTTACAAAAAATAAAACCGACTTCAAAAAAAACTTTTTTACAAAAAAAACAACCGACTTCTAAAAAAAAACACTAACAGGTGAAAAATAACTCTAGTTTCTCCAGTCTGTGGCTTTGGTGGTTTTGTTTCGTTCATTATTGGCCACCGACTTCCGAAACTAGAGTTATTTTTCACCTGTTAGTGTTTTTTTTTAGAAGTCGGTTGTTTTTTTTGTAAAAAAGTTTTTATTTTGTAATTTTTAGTTTCTTTGTATGTAAAACAGTCTTTCAAAACTTGAAAGAATCATTGAAATTGGATAACAATTGCTAAAGAAGTTCTATATCTAAACATTAATCTGTACATCTCTAACGCCCCCTTTTAAAATAGAATGGCGTAATGTTATGTTGTGGGAATACACAAGCTCAGCATAGACATCTGACTATAGCAATCGCGAATAATTTGCTGTTATGCGTCGAAGAGTTCCGTTGCCTGTCTTCTGCATCAGTTTATCTTCACCAAATGATACTTTCTAAAAGAAAATGCTTGATTTGTTACTAAAAATGTTAAAATCGGTGCGTGTGTGCCTATATTTTTTGAGGAGTTCCCTCAATTCCTCGAAGATCCCTCATCAGATATGAGTTTTGATACAAATGGGACCAATCTGCAACTATACCCTATCAAACAAAAAAAGAATTTTGAAAATCGGTCCATAAATGACGGAGTACTGAGGTAACAAACCCTAAAAAAAAAAAAAAAAAAAAAAAAAAAAAAAAAATACAACCGAATTGAGAACCTCCTCCTTTTTTTGAAGTCGGTTAATAACACTAAACGGTGTAAAATAACTCTAAATTCGGAAGTCGGTGGCCCATCAAGAATAAGACAAAAGTACCAAAGCCACAGACTTCCTAATTTAGAGTTATTTTACACCGTTTAGTGTTATTTTTGAAGTCGGTTTTATTTTTTGTAAAAAAGTCTTTTTCATCAATGCACAGCTAATAATCTTATGCACATTATACATGTAAACTCTTTTTCTTTTAAATATAGCTTCTATTTTTATATTATTTACAGCAGTTTTTCTAAATAAAACAGCATTTTATTAGTCACAGTCGTCTTATTATTTATTAATTACCACATAATGAGATCACGAGGTAGCGCTCGCCGGCCGCGGTTTGAGTTTTGTTAAACATTTAGTTTATTTGTAGTGAAGTAAGTTATTTGATGTAAAAAAGAATATAAATGATGAGTATGTATTGATAGGCGATTATTTATTTGATATGCAATTTATAATATCCCAATTTTATTTAAGTAGTTGGAAGGTTTTCCATCGTGATGTTAAATTAATAAGTCAATGATAATGGGTAAGTATAGTGTTCTCTAAAATATCATCATCTGCCTAGCCTTTTCCCAACAATATTGGGTTATGGATGTTCACCCATCCATGGACTAACCTCGTTAAGCGTAGCTTAACCTTAGATCGACCCATGAGGCTGTTATTATTTAGCCACAAGCGCCTTAGATATAGTGTTCTCTAAAACATTAAACGTAATTTAAAAGTATAAAAGAAAAGCACCATACAATCTGGAGCGTCCTCTTGAAAATTATTCAACGCGCTTTCTCCACAATATGGCGGACGTCATCTGATGAGCAAAACGTATAGGAAACGGAAAACTGCGCTAATGTCAGCGTAATGCCATTTTCTTATACCTAGCAAGAGCAAACTCATTAACTATAAACTAAATAATGTGTTAAAATAAATACAGAGTGGACATGTATTTGCAGTGGCGAAGATCTATTCTTATACAGGATGCAAGGGACATCAAGGCGCATCCGAACACAAAGAGTATCATTCTCGAAGGACCCACACAGTGTTGGAATTTTTTGTCAGCTTTTCCCAATTTCCATAGTTTTAGCTGATGTTTTTTTTTTTACCATAAACTGTATAAATATAAAATCGTGAGTGAAACTAATGAAAAGTTCAGAAGTGAGTTTTACTTATATGGAAACTTTTCAAAGGGTTAGATAATGTTGATGATTTTTTTTCATGGATCTTCAGAGTTATCTGAAACGAGACCTCTAAATTGAGAAAATATTGACGATAATTTTAGTGCTGGGGGTTCAGAATCTTGTATAGAACGGTGATGATGTCCGGATGTGTGTCAAACGTCAAAAATCTTTCATTTAAATTAAGCTGAGGACTTTTAAACGTCAAATGAACATAAGACAGTCCTCAAAAAGCCCACCCTTCGCCACTTGCTTTGCTGGGAAGAAGAGGTGGCGGAACAAACTCCACAGCAACACATCTACGAGTATCTGATAAGTGATAAGAACTTGAAATGATATAGTGCAAGTAGTTCACATTACAAATCATCAATAAAAAATAAATTATTTGCTACATGTCAGCTAGCACACTCGAATATACTCGTAGTATTCGCTACAGGTACCAGTAGTATGCGTTTCAAATGAGAATAGGAACGTCAATGACCTCTATCTGTCAAATGTCACTTGAAAACGTACGGTTCACAAGTCTAATTCATTTAAGACGTTTTTTCAGTTTGAATAACTACGACTCGGTAAAACAAAAAAATAAAATTAATTAATACGCGAATAAGGTCTTCGTTGCAGACCGTACTTTTCAAGTGACATCTGACAGATGGAGGTCATTGCCGTTCCTATTCTCATTTGAAATGCATAGTAATATTAAGCTATCGACATTGACATCGACACGTTGATGTCCCGTACACCCTGTATGTAATGTGTTAAAATAAATACGGTATTCGCGTCCTGGCATGTAGTGGATATAATTATAATAATGTTTATTTTAATAATTAACGTTAGGATGTTTATTATTTTAATATAAATATTATCAAGGCTGACTGGAGTCCGTGGCTAAGCTATTGGCCGCTGCACTACGTGTCCTGAGGTCTATTCCCGCACCGAATACATGTTTGTGTATATGTGAGTTTTAATGTCTGTAAACGCACCCATGACGCAGGAGGAATTCCTAATAATAGTGTAACGTTTTTTTTTAAAGAAACAAAGAGAAGAAAGGTTAAGTTTGAATGGATGACAATGTATTACTAATCGAGACCGCTTCGTGTCACGGAAAACACGTTATGCTGTTAGTATTTTGTAGTAATTTGACAGGTATTAAGGATAGTTGACCTACAGAAGCCTGTAAGTCTGTCAGCCATTCATAAGTAAAGCTGTCGTATTACCTATTAGGTAACTAGGTAGTGGAGATCAGATAGGCTTCATGTAAAATACTGGTATTTGAATATTTGGCTAGACTGGAAGCCATCCTCATCATACTTGAGTTATGAACAGGCTACACAGCTATACCTCTCTTGCTTATAAAATTAGTTCATTTTAATTCGCACCTGCTGCTCATCATTAGCCATCAAAGAAAAGATGGAAGGATTGTGTGAGAAATTAAATGAACGAGAAAAGTATGACGAATGACCGAGAAAAATGGAAGAAAAAACGTGTTGTACCGTCGCGTCCCCAAATATCACGGGACAAGGGCAAGAAGATGATGATAGTTATCATTGGATATCATTGTCATCACTGTATCACATTTTTACAAAGCAATACGAACAATAGATGCAGCTTACGTTCTATAGACGTGCTTGGAATATTAATTGCCCGTAGTAGTCCGACAGCTCAAATTAATTAAAATTAGATGAGTGCAGTATTCAATGCAAGGAAGGTGAAACACGCCAATACGGAAATAAATACTGATGTCTTTAATATTGAAAACTGTAGAGTAAATTATTGTTTCAAAAATGATGAGTAATACTGAAAATGGAAATAATTTAACTTAAATGGCCTAATTGCAATCAATGATTGACTTTGATTTCAATGATCATTATAATATAATATCTGTCTGTGTTTTCCCATTTATGTATATGGGTCGGCTTCCAGTCCGACTGAATACCAGTATTCTTCATGGAGCGAATGCCTATTAAGTCTACAATCCAGTTACTGGATAGCCCGATACTCCTTGGTTAAGCTGGAAGTCAGACTTCAGGGGCTCGAGTCTGCTATTGCCATCGTGTCTCAGTGACCGGTTATTGATCGAATATTTGACAACTTTGACAGTTTTCGTATGGGAAATGTGTCATAAGTTTGACGTTACACGTCAAAAATCGATCATTGACCGGTCATTGAGACACGATTGCAATAGCAGACTCTACCCCCAGACTACAAGTCCGTAGCAACTTGGTAGCGACGGTTAAAGATTAACAAATGACAGGGACCAGGACCAACGAAGCCGTTGGTCCCGGCTGTCATTTGTTAATCTTTATCTTAAAGCGTCGGATATCTATGGCTTAGCGTGCTTTTTACGTCAAAAAGATAACATACCGCATGGCTATTAAAGATATTATTAGCTGTTGATCGATTCCAGACGTAAAATGAATAAATGCTTTTGACCCTAGTGCAGAAATAAAGCTTTTTGTTTCTTTGGGTAATCTGTGTCTCAGAAATTCACCCCATTAATCTATGGGCCATACCGTAACCACGGAGATCAGGGACACGGGTATTGTTATCACTGACTTTTTGCTATTGATGGCGGAACTCATAAACATGGCAATAAAAGCCGAGTGAAGATTAAATTGACTATAGATTAAAAATTATCATGTTTTTCTCGAGATGGTTGGTTGGTCTGTTGAATTGTTCAAATAGTTGTGGTAAGACTGACACAGTAGCCACACACACAGCACAGTAGCTCACAATAGCTTATGTCATGAACTACTTTAGCTATCCGCTTGAAATTTTCAGCTATTTTAAAACAATGCTTGTTCAGTTATAGCAAGTGGCATTATTAAAAATTTCTGCCCAGCCTTTTCCTAGCTGTATTGAGTTGGCTTACAATGTTACATGCAGCTGGGATGTAGCTGAATACAAACGTTACAATACAATGTTTCATTAAATTGAAACGACCGTAAAATAACACACCAAAATCAAATCGTTGCTCCACAGTAGGAATTTCTCTTGTATCGTGAGACCTAAATACACAAACAGCCAGACCCGGAATCACTACCTTTATGATTAAAGAAACAATTAATGTTTGTTATTACTGTGCAGGCATTGAAATCGCAAAACGCAGCGCATCTTGCAGTCCAAAGTGAATCTCTTATAGGAACTTAGGTATCCGGAACAGGGTGTGAAGTTCCTCATCCCCGATAGAAAAAGCACAATCCTCCGGCCAGACGGGTGTTGTGTCTGTTGGGCTACTACTGCCCGACGATTGTTGTCGGGAACTAGATTGTATACGTTCAAATCGAGCGGATAACTTTAATACCGCGATGTAGGATGTCAGTCGTTAGTTCGTATGTGGCGAGATAGATGTCGCTACATATTAAAAAATTCAGAGCACTACCAACACATTATTTTTGTGACGTGATAGTATTGGTACCAACCATCTTACACACAATCTCAGTTGGCACATCATTTACAATTACTCTTTTGCACAAGAATCGAATCGCACAACATACATATCCGCACTTTAGCTGGCTCAAGGGCGGGTTACACCGCACGACGTGAGTCGCATCGGTGAAACCAAGGTTAATTTCACTGGCGGTGGTCTTAGAATACCGTATGCAACCATTTTGTGGGCAGTCAAAACGGTTTAATGACACTTCTATGGTCGTGGTGTGCATTTTTAAGTTGGGGTGTTCTGTTTATTTATAAGCTTGTTTATCATGGCTTATCTTCAGCACACGTGACCACCGTAAAAACGGATTGTGTGTAGAGAAGAATCGACAATGTGACAGATTGTAGAAATATTTCTTTTGTTTTGAGCACGACAATGTAGAAATGGAAAACCGTGCTAGGAAACCACGTCTCGAGTATTATTATACACTCTTTCGTGCTAGGAAACCACGTCTCGAGTATTATTATACACTCTTTCGTGCTAGGAAACCACGTCTCGAGTATTATTATACACTCTTTCGTGCTAGGAAACCACGTCTCGAGTATTATTACACACTCTTCCGTGGTAGGAAACCACGTCCCGACTGTTATTCGTAGATCATTGACAGTTTAGAAGTTAGAAGAAGGTGCAATGGTGGTTGTTAGAGGTTGGTGTTAGAAGTTCGACAGTCTGACAACCCATGTGTCCGAGGGTTCATAGCTGGGTTGTGAAGGTCAGATAGGCAGACGCTCCATTAAAAATACTGGTATTCAGATGAGTTCAGGTAGACTGGAGTGCAACCCCAACATGGTTGGAAAAAGACTGGGTGAAGATGAATATTACTAGGTATAAAGAATTAAGAAGCTGATGCTGCACAGGTCAGTGACACACAATTTACACCTGCATGTCGTGTGTGTCGCTTGTGACAAAAAATGCCCTTTTCAGGGCTACTTACGTTTCTAATTATTAAAGCTCAAGTCCGGTCCAGTATGGAGTATTGTTGTCACCTTTGGGATGGCTCAGCCAAATACCAACTATCCACACTCGACTCAGTAGAGTGCAGAGCCAAGAGGTTCATAGGTGACGAAAAGCTGGTGGGTACCAAGCTTCATACCCTGACCCACCGCCGCAAAGTTGCATGTCTGTCGGTCTTTTACAGACTGTATTTCGGTGAGTGTGCTCTAGAGCTCCACGAGCTCATTCCACGATCTCCTTTCTTCCATCGGGAATCCAGACGCACTGCAGGATATCACCCATTTCTTGTATATGTTCCACACATTCGCACGAAGCGCTTTGCCTGTTACTTCATTATGCGCACAGCCAAGGAGTGGATTCCCTGCCTCCATAGGTGTTTCCGAGTTCATATGACCCCAATCTGAAGTCGCGAGTTAATAAGCCTCTTTTGGGTAAGCTCGTTCCATCGTCGATCTCATCTCTGACCGCAGGACAAGATTGAGGTCAAGAGTTGACCCATTATGTATATAATATTATATCAGAACGTCATCAAAACGTTACCCTAAACGTACGGTCAGCCAGGATTTAATTAACGTCTTAAAGGTTCAAAATTCACTTGTTTAGCAATTTGTGTAAGTTAACGTGTTAATGAGTTTAGGAAATATGGATATGTTCATCGACTTATGAGGCTGCCTGTACATCCCAACACTTAGATATTTCAGTCAATACACTCATACCAAAGGTATGCCAATCTATAATAGTAAGTAGTACTTTTTATGTATGGATGATATAAAAACAATCGGGGTAAATTATTACCTCCTACTGCTACTATTTCAAATCTACCTACTTTAGCATTGTAAGCACCATAGAGACCCGCAGCACAGTAGGTTACTTTAAAATTATGTAATTTATATCTTTTAAAATCAATGCATTTCAGTAAGGTAGTTAGGTTAGGTAGTTAGGTTCGCTATACGATAGGTATGATGAGTTAGGTTAGGTTATATATGTATATTAACGCCATTCTAATTCTATCTTTAATACTTTAGTTGCTTTTGTTTTATCTTAATTCATTAACTTCATTTTGATTTTGTTAATACTCACCGTGTACGACTTTTTGGATAACCTTATTTATGTACAACTGTGATCCCCAAGATACAGAATAGAATAGAAGAATGAAGATGAATGATGATGATGTGAGAGAATAGTTTGGGGATCAATATTCAAACACCCATGTGAGATGTACTTGATTATTAATAAACTTTATCTTTATCTCACACAAAAGGCTTAGATAAGAGCAAATAAGAGATACGCTTAATAAAAAAGAACCTAGTAGTAGTAGGTGAATAAATAATGGCAGTGTTTTGTATAGACTATTTGAAGTCATCTTATTAAAACTATGTTTACATTTATTACAGAATTTTTAATAGAGAATTAAGTTTCTTGATTACTTTTTATATGTTTCGAATTGAGAAAAATAAGACAATATAATGGTTATTATAATAATATTTATAATACTAGCCTGTTACCGTCTTACTGCAGGGTAAAGGCCTCTTCTCATTTAGACAAGCAATCATTTGCACGTTGACCGTTGCACATTTAGGCGATTCCAAAATGATATTAGGATAGAATAAATAACTCATTATTATCAACTATAAAACTTACAAATTAGAACTATGAGTCTAAGTTTCTTCACGATGTTTTTTTCATTATAATATAATATACAGGTAATGAATTACAGCCCAGTCAATGACCGCTTATGAATGCGTTTGCTAATTAGCTCGACAAGGACTTGAAAAAAATTCAAAATGTAAATAAAGTAGGTACATTAAAAATAAAAAAATCAAACCTTAGTACTTATCAGACGCTTTGACAGATGTTGTAGATTTGAAACCTAATGAAAAATATATATATTGTTAAATATTCTTGTATACAAACATTAGCTACGCCGCGGTAAACTTCGTTCCGCCTTCTCTATTTTTAGATCTACAGAATCTTCACACGAAATTGCATAAGTATCGGTTTAGCCGTTTCGGAGGAGTTTTGCAACAAACACTAAGACAGGAGAATTTTATCTAAATAAATAAATAAATATTCCACAACTTTCACACAACGCCATCTAGTTTCAAAAAAAGCAGAGCTTGTGCTATGACTACTACACAACTGATAAACATACTTTTATATCTCTAAATACACAATGATGAGGACAATAGATCGTGCTTATAACACAAAGATTGGTCTTGGGTGGGATTCGAACCCACGACCTTCGGCCAGCGCCACTAACCACTAGATAATACACAAGACAGTTACCGTCAGATATATACATACAGTCTAATATATATTAGATAGAAGATAGATAACGCATTCTGTATGTTTTGTTCGCAGTAATAAAAAAATAGTTTTGTCTGTAGTAATCGAAAAAAACGATCGACGAGATCCACCTAAATCGAATTTACGTCAGGGAAAATGTCAGTGACTGCTTGTCAGACAACAATAATAACAATACCTACTAGTTTATGCTTAATATCGACTGGAAACCGATTCCAATGTAGTTAGTAAAAGGTTAGGTAGATACCGATGTTAATGACAGAATTAATTAACCTTTCTTACCCCGAAACTGGCCTTAAACTTAAGATACTTTGTATATTGCACAAGTTTACACTGTACACCAATTATATTCTAGTGTGTGGTTGTGGTTAATAACGATGCTACTTGCCAAATTTCATAGTTTCACGACAAATTCATAGGGTAGGAAAACCTAGCCTATGAATTTTGATTCCCTTGATAATGTCAAAATATTTGCGTTTTTTGCTGAATAAACTGCCGTATCTTTTTTTTAGGTACGTAAACTTAGATTTTTGATTTCTTCACAATATGATGGGACCGTAGACCTGGGGGTCGAGTCTGCTATTGCAATCGTGTCTCAATGACCGGTCAATGATCGATTTTTGACGTATAACGTCAAACTTATGACACATTTCCCATACAAAAACTGTCAAAGTTGTCAAATATTCGATCAATGACCGGTCATTGAGACACGATTGCAATAGCAGACTCGAGCCCCTGAACAGTTTAAATTTCAACTTGATACTTCGACGCCATTGAATTACTAATTCAATGCTCGACGCATTTTCAAAATAAAGGGTCTTGACTGCAGAAAGACAGACAGACGGAAAGCAAAGTGATCATATAGGGGTTCCGTTTTTTTCTTTGGAGGTACGGAACCCTAAAAATTAAGTACGTTGCATCACTTAAGTGGGAAATGATATAATCAACAAGGCATGCAGATGACTGTCATAACAAAGGGCTAACCTTTGTTATAATTAATTATCTTGATTGAGTTACGAAGCTGGTTTGTAATTAAAATCATGGTATTTTTTCATGATCATTTTTTTCTCTTGTTAGGTTGTGGAAAATAAATATATCTAAGTAGGTACTTTATTTATTGTTTGCTTGTTAGAAAAACTGATTTAACCAATGGGTATCGTGTTACCCAGTTACTGGGTTGTGGACAGACAGTGGTTCCATGTAAAACTCTGTAAGTCCGCCGTGTCTAGTTAAGCTGGAAACCGACTCCAACACAGTTGGGAGAGGCTAGGCAGATGCTGATATAATTAGAAAAACTGATGTTATACAGAATATACAGTATGAGTTAATTTTATATGTGGATTGCATTGCATGTTATTTAAAACACGCGACGTTTGATGAGTTATTGAAAATATTATAGACTTTACTTATTAATTAAGAGAAGAAAAATTAAACTAGCCTACACCTTATTCTTCCAATCCAGCCTTGCTGTTCCTCCACACCAGTGGCGCCCAAAGTCGAGTACCAGAAGGCATCCTAAGTACCACGTTATTGCTTACGCTTAGTAAATAAGCTTCCAAACCCTGGCTGGAGGCATTCGCTTATTAACACACCGCAGGATAGTCATGATCTCTGGTGCTAAATGACAGTGACATCTAAGTGACAGAATGACGTCATTTAGCGCTTACGTTTTAGAATGCACCGAATTTCAAAGTTAAAATCATGAATGAAAAGTACTTATTTTAGAAAAACCAAAAAATATGGGTCCTCTAGTTTTGGATTTACATTTATATATCGTAATAAAACATGCAGGTTAAAACTTTGAAATGTTGTCAATTGAAACGACCTGACTGTATCTTTTTGGGAAGATAAATATTATTTTTGGTATAGTCAAATCAACCAGCTGACAACTGCCAAAAAACAATTAGAAATGCACGCATAAGGCTTCCGGCGACTGGGACCACAATTAACTACGACCGCGGTCCCAGTCGCCGGATCCGTAAAAAATAAATATTTTTCTTCCGGCGAATGGGACCACTCATAGATGATAACTGAAATCAATGCTGTACTACCTAATTCTCTTTAGTAAAATGAATGTCTATCTTCCGAAACTCTAGGTTAGGCAGAGCTACTCTAAATATCACATGGTTAAGCACAGGCTGACACTAATAATAGATATCAACTAAAACTTAATCACAATAAAAATCAGGTGATAGTGTCACAATTTTCCTGGTTACCTGACACGAACATCGAATTTTAGCTAACTCAGTCCATCCATCCGTGACAGACATACTAACAACACGACTTCCTTTACGAAACGCACAGATGTTCGGTGGAGATAATACTTGAGACGAATACTAAATGGATGAATACCGTACTGTTGATTCATGGGGATCAAGCAGAAACTTCGTACTTTGTTGCATTTTAAACATCATTGTTGTCTGCGAATTCAGATGTTACAAGAGTAGCGGAAGACCAGTGAAACTATATGATTGTTTGAATAGGGGCGTTACGTGGGGGAAGGCGAAGGACGTGCCCAAGTCCGTCGACCCTGAACCCGTTTAGGCGGGCTGAAAGAGAGCGTTGTCCCGCATTGTCCACCCTATTGCTGCGCCCGGTGCGCCTGCTGCAGGTCGGGTGACTGAAAATAATCTCCTGACTTATTAACTCCTTTCTAAACAACTTTAAACGCAGCTCGATGATCAGGTACGCCAATCCGATACTTGAGGGACTGTTTGTAAGCTTGAATAGTTTTTTTTACTAAGACAATATTGATCGTAACCTAGTTGTGTCGTTTTGGCTAATTACTGACGCGGTGGTGTTCTTTTGCGAGACTATCGTTTCGAAAAACCACCGCGTCAAAAGACTCATCGATGACAACCATCGATTTAACTAAAGCCAGCAGCGACAAGTAACTGCCTTCTCCAAAGATAAGAGTCTAACTGCTCCTAGCTGAACTTGATTGATTTGAGCTTGTACTTATTAGTAAGGGGATTCATAGTGTCCAAAATCTTATCGCAATCATTTAACAACGTCTTACGACATCGACATTCGGAGAGGGAGAAGACATTATGTGGTCATTTGCCATTTGAAATCAAGGTCAAGCGACCGCAGGTGGCTGACTGCGTACCTACCGGAACTGAATCGACCACCCACTCATTTGTGTAGGAGTTTAAGAGGCACCTCTGGCTATCATGGTATTATGTCAAGAAGCACTGGATTGTGAGGGTGCTGATTTGGTTAAAAAGGATACGATGGCTTAAGACCAAAGGCCCATTATTTTTATTTTTTACTGGGTAGTTTTTAATTGACTGGCAATCATTTTAGGAGGTGAAAGTACTTTTGAATATATCTATTTACTAAGAATCAAAAGAACTGCTCCTTACATTCAGTGAATCCACTACAGGATCACCAATTAATCAAAAGTTACTCTACCGTTTCCACTGCTTTCAAAAGTTGCTACAAAACTAATATGACAATATTAAGAGTTTGTTCAGTTCAGTACCTATATACATTAGTAAGTTTTTGATAAGAGGAAGAATACTCGTATATTTTGGCAGAAATTAATAGAAGACACGACTATATTATCATGTTCAGCGTTTAAACTTTTACACGTCACCTTTTTTAGCAAATGAGATCGGAATTTCACTATTTGACTACTCTGAGAAGAAACACCGAAAGAAACTCAGAGGTCATAGTATCTTTTAAAGTCTAGACATTATCTTGGTCAAATCATGTAAGATCCATGCAGATTAGTGTCTGAGATGGTCTTTTGAGGAAAGAACCACACAGAATGAGGGGACCAGATCAGTCAGTGCAAGCATTTGTCAGTAGTCGTGAGCTCAACTCGGAACTTGAGGAGCTCCACGTGCCGACGAACAATACCAAAGAAAGAACATTTGGGTTGGTCCCATAAAGAACTCAAACTGCCAGACAAAATGTAATATAAATAAATAAAAGAGCTTATAAAGATTTAGAAAAGAAAATCTAAAAAAATTAAAAAAAGAATCCACATAGCGTGGTCAAGCAAGAATCCACGTGAGAGTGGTCCTTGGGTGCACTTGCATGGTATATTCAGGAATATCCGCCGGTTGGTGCCTTATACTATTGAAAGTTGTTTAGGCCTTTGACAGATTATAATAACTGCATGTTACTGTCTTAGTGCAGTCATTTCACTTCACATACGTTAATTGTAAGTATTGGTTTCTTCACGACGTTTTCCTTCACGAATGTCAGTTATGTCTAAGATAACCTTAAAAATACATTTGAATTGAAAATGTCACATTGAAACTTGCCCCAGATTATCACGACCGATCGCGACATCACACAGGTAAGTAAAAATTCTCAATGCTATATTCAATATCGCGTGTACAATCAATATTAAAACCAAGTCAAAACAATGATCAACCATATTCGTAATGGAAAAAAAACAGTGGACAATGCTCTTAACGGAACAAAACATAATTAGCGAAGATGTGTGAACATCTTTTGTTTATTTATTATTTACATACATAGGTACTTAGTTATAAAGATAAAAATGAGGCTTTGTCTTTGATTTATTATCTTCATAATATTCTATTGAGTATAGTCACGTAATGTTTATAGGTTAGAGCGGAAACCGTGGATACACGTTTTATGTAGAAATCTTGGAGACGTATATATAAGGTATGTAAGAGGAGGTTATTGCAGAAGATTGGAGATTGAAAATAAGTGGAACTTTGGAGAGGTCTCTAAGAACCAGTCTTGGGCATCCACATCGAGTTGCTAGCCTGTTGGTTTTCGATAGTTTAAGCATTCCACAATGGCAGTTTACCAGTCCTCTCTCGGTGTCCCTCTGCGAGATCGAATCAGAAATGAGGATATCCGTAGAAGAACCAAGGTTACCGACATAGCCCAGCGGATTACCAGGATGAAGTGGCAGTGGGCAGGGCACATAGCATGGAAGACTGATGACCGATGGGGTCGAAAGGTTTTCGAGTGGAGGCCACGTATCGGCAGGCGCAGCGTAGGACCTCCACCCACAAGGTGAGCAGACGACCTCATTAAGGCCGCGGAAACGCGCTGGATGCGAGCCGCTTCCAACCGGTCTCATTAGAGATCTATAGGGTAGGCTTATGTCCAGCAGTGGACTTCCTATGGCTGAAATGATGATGATGGCCTCTTCCATTATCAGACCACAAGACATATATGGCGCTGCACCACCGGTATATGGTAGATATCCAGCGTACTACACGTTTTGGATGAATTAAGGAGTGGAAAGCCCGGAGTCGGTTTCCTGATAGCAACCTACGAGTCTTCAAGTCAAGATTATAGGTTACTTCTAAGCAAGTGGCTTCATCATTGATCACGTCATCATCGCTTACCATCCGTGATCAAACGCAAGCGTATCATAATATGAAAAAAAAATATCGTCTAGCAAGTCTACCGAGGACGTTAGTGCATTCGTACATTCCTGGGACCCCCGGTGCAGATTTATGACCAGGTTGTTTTTTAATCATTAAAAATCTGATAGCTAAAAGTGGCGAATTTCAACTACGCAGTTACGAAGCAACTACTAGTAAGTAAGTAGTCTACTTAAATATGCAAACGATTTCCATTCTTTCAAATTCAGCAAATAGCGTACATGTTCAAGAAATAATATTCACATTTCTAGCTCATTACTGTAAGACATTTAACTTGACCTTAATGCTATGTGAAGCCTGAATCCTCTGTGAGAAAGTTTCACGAGAAATATCATAGAAAGTATTGTATAAACATTTCGGTACATTACAGCAATTTAGATAATTCCAAATTGTATGTCATTTTAGCTTTCATTTTGACTTGTGGCTAAATTCTTGCACAGTTAATCTAAGTACCTATAAGCTACGTTTTCCGCAGTACATATCAAGACCCCATCGTTCTTCGGAAAGCTCGAAAAGCGGTTCATCCCTGTGGTTATCACTTCACCTGACCCGGGGATGAATCGGGACTTCATGCTCATCAGCAGCGCTTGCGACCACAAGATCATCGAGGCAGTCAAGGTTGTAAGTTTTTATGGTGTACAGTAAAGAGTTATTCTATTTTCTTCTTTAATAAGTGACAATGGGTGGTCAGAAACGCGACAGTTTGGCAACCAATCTCACCAAAACGCATTATTTTACTCAATTGCCGGAACTAAGCATTCAGCTGTATTTGGTCGGACTGGAAGCCGTCTAAGATTATTTCATAAAAAATCCTTGTAGTCCGCCCTTAGTTCGGATGTTACAAATTCTAAGTCTAGTAGTTAGTACCCTAGCTGCAACAAATTTTTGTGTCCTGAGCTCGATCATTTGTTTTGTGTCTTGGTGTAATTTATAATAATGCGTATTGAGCCCAATGTGTATATGGGCCTATAATGAGACTTTGAGTATTAGAATCAAGGCCCAACGGGGGTAATAATAAATTGTGGTAATTCAAGCCATTATACTATGTAATTAGGTCGTGTCTGACCGATATTAAAGTGTGTACTATTACTTACAATGTCTCTGGAGTCTGGACGTATTTATTTATAGTATGTATGTATTTAAAAATATATAAGTATGTTTATCAGCTGTTTGGAACACATAACACAAGCTCTGCTTAGATTGTGTTATGTGTTGTGTGGGGACTAGAATCATGGCGTTTGTGAAAAATGTAGAATATTTATTTATTTATTGTATTTATTCATTTTGAAAAGTATTAGTAGTACCTATACTAATAATTAACTAAAAAAACATACATATTATTTATTTTGAGCCATGAAATTGTGCCGGCCAATAAAGTACCTAGTGCTTACGACAAATAAACCCACGACACAGACATACCGTGACAAATGCCAGTTACAATAATATTGGTAACAACTAAATCTTTGATAAGTTAGCATAAATCTTTCGCCGTGGATAATAAAGTTATTCAAGGCAAGTCGTAATACTTAATCTAGTGAGACAATATTACATGATAATTGTTTAAGACACGCAAAGATATGATTGGGAAGATTGAGTGTAATGAAACTGTTGATATTTTTATTAGCAGCTGAAATGATTTTATTCAATTCGTCCATTTACTCTTCGCTTGACCAGAAGGCCGGCCTTTATTTAGGTCAGAGAATCAGCATTGCCATTCAACGTGGCAATGCGGCCAGTCTTTTGGGCACGTTTCCCGTTGAGAGTGATGTGGATGAATTTTTTGATGTCATAAAATTTGCTTTTCTTTTATTATAAAGTATGTACCTAATAAATTAAAAAAAAGAAAAATTCATCCATTGGTTTTCTACTTAGTTTATTTGTTGTATTGAAGAAGATTAAAAAACTGTTGCACCAATCTACTAAGGTACCTACGGGAAATGTATTTGGGCTGTTGCGAGTGCATCAATTGCTTATTTTGTAAATATTATTTTTCTTAATGTAAACTGTTTTCTATCCCCGGGACATTTTAAATAAAATAAGTAAGTAGGTAAATTACCTTTTACTTTTTATGTGAAATTATAGATTACGTGAATCTATGACTATCTCAAAAATTTTACCGTTTAAAGTAATCCTTACATTCGGAAATAATTGTGAAAATTCTGAAAAACCTTTCGACTCTAGGAATCCCAGAATTATGTACAGACCTATTGAACTCATGGTTTCAAGTATTCATAGCCTTTCCACCCTGTATCTATGTAGATAGTTTTGGTATAAAATATTTGGTAAGTAAAACTAGTTGTGCCCCGATGTGAAACCCGCTTAATTGTGCAAAGGCGCGCGCTAGTACCTACTGCTAGCCTTGCACTTTAGATCAATAATTGTAGAATTGTTTTTCGACTGCCTTAATAAAATCCTCTTCCCTGCGTTCCTCTCTACCCTAACTCTTGCGATTTTCATAGCGCACGCCAAAATATCTCACAGATGGCAAAATGTATCCAACTCATTTGACATTTTTTGTAATATTACGGCTAATTTAGGTGCACATCTTACTAATATTATAAACGCGAAAGTTTGTGAGGATTGATGGATGGATGGATGGATGTTTGTTACTCTTTCACGCAACTACTACTGAATGGATTTTAATAAAATTTGGTATGGAGTTAGCTGACACCCCGGATTAACACAAAGGCTACTTTTTATCCCTGTATTCCCACGGGAACGGGACTTACGCGGGTGAAACCGCGGGACGTCTGCTAGTTTAATTATAAATGATAGCCCGTTTGTCATTCTGATTTGTCATTTTGTATTATGTTTCATTGAAATCTATTCAGCAGTTTACCGTGAAAGAGTAAGAAATAGGAAAACACACTCACAAACGTCTTATAAAATTTCACATTAAATACCTAATTATGAACAATATTCTTATATTCTCGTCTTTGCACGTTAGAAAAGCTATACTTAAACACACACAGTGAACGTACATACGTTAATATTGAGTGTATCGTGGGAGCTACGTCTGCCCACAAACTGCTCTGTAGTTTGGCAGAAGTAAAATGTGTATGCCTTAAGTTACAAATAAACACTTTTTTTTTATAAGTACATTAAAAACCAAAGAATAATGATTACTTGATTAGTTAGGTTTTATTATCAAGAAGTATTTTAGTCCGCCAAGCTACAGTAGGTAACCTCGAAAAACTGTCAGACTTCTACTGATAAATCTGACACTGGATGACGAAGGCTTACTTAAAGGTTATGGTCAGTAGTGTCAAAATTTGTATAATTGTGGAATCTAATCATTTCGAGGGTCAGTTAATTAATTGATCAGGTTTTGTAACGTCACCGTATCAATAAATTTAAGATATTGCGATTTAACATTTAAAATAAAAATGTATGAATATTCTATGCCTCATTGGTTTAATGGTCGTAAACGCTACTGTTAGCATGGAGGTCCTGGGTTAGATTGACGGGTTGAGTATTGTTATTGGGTATTACCAAATGGAATTTCATAGCAGATCGAAGAGTGGAATGTGCTATATTGATTGCATAGGGCTCGACCCCCTGTATATAGGGCATCTGTTATAGTTCGCGATTTTTTTAATTACTTTACTGTATTATAATCTTCGAAGAGAGAGAGAGAGGTCTACCTGTAATAAGTACCTACACCCACATTTCGCCAGAGTTATGTTTAAGTCCCATGTAATAGGCGGCAGGCCTATTGCCATCAATCGGACACGAATCCAGGCTTCGGGCTGCTTTTGAGAAATTCCAGATGAAAAAACCTCAGACCAATAAAAAAACTCAATAACACTTTGCCCGACTTGGGGTCGAACCCAGAAAATCATGCTCTTCGAGGCAGTGCAATAAATACTAAAATATAGTAATAAGTACACCCACATTTCGCCAGAGTTATGTTTAAGTCCCATGTAATAGGCGGCGAGCCTATTGCCATCAATCGGACACGAATCCAGGCTTCGGGCTGCTTCTGAGAAATTTCAGATGAAAAAACCTCAGACCAATAAAAAAACTCAATAACACTTTGCCCGACTTGGGATCGAACCCGGAAAATCATGCTCTTCGAGGCAGTGCAATAAATACTAAAATATAATCATTTGATTTGATGTGATGATACTAAGTAGAACATATTTTTTTATTGATTATTTTTTGTTTGAACGCATTTGAATCTCTGGTCTTAGGACCAGTCAGATTAAAAAAATCTGAGCACTGCACTGGGGACTGCTACTGCTAGTAGTTTTTGCGTGAAAGAGTAATAATCATCATAATAATATTTGTAGAATAATAATTGAAAAGAAGAAGTTAAATAATTAATTTGATGGTTGATTATTTTCATTACAACAAGCATGTAGGTACTTACTTTTTTTTTTAACGAGGACATAAATATAATTCGACATTTAAAAAATGTGTCAACGAAAGTTTAAAAAATGAATCACTATGTTGTGGCTCTTGCAATACACAGAAATGATAACGAAAGACTTTTTGAAAGCAAGCAACGACAAACAAGCATTCAGCCTAGTGCAATGAAAAATTATTCATACTGAAAGATTTGTAATTGCACTTTCAAAGCTAATTAAATTCGTTTATTTATGGAGATAACGAATGAATTACAGGTAGGTAACTAAGGTTTCATAACCATTTTACTAGAAGTAGGTGATAAACATTTTTTTTAATTAACACAGTCTATTGGTGCCTACTTACCTACTTTATTATCGATATTTTTTAAGTTAAAGGTACTTCTTTTGGAGCGTCAGGGAAAAATAAATTGTAATAGAAAATTTTTCGTCGTCACGAAAAACCGACGCCCTAAAGATAGCTATGGTCAACATTTTAGTTTTTTTTTCTATTAATAGTGTCACATGTTAACATTTTTAAAAAGATGTTTATCTTGTTACGCAAATAGTATAACTTTTTACGCGTGTACATAAGTAGGTACACAAACACACTCTTTTTTAATTTTTGATAAGAAGCATTTAAGTAGGTACCTACGGTCTAAGTTTTGAAATAATTATTTCGAAATTCGAATATTAAATTTTGTGTTTATGACCGTAATCGTCTGCTCATACTAAAGTATTGGTCGGTGTAGATAACAAAATAATATTACATAAAAAAATGAGAACGTTCAAACACAACTCACCGAAAAAGTAACAAACGTTTCACCTCCTTTTACTTTCGTACAACACACTTACACAGAAAATAATTTTAATAACACGTCAAATCTAATTACAATTCATTAACACTTTAATTTAAATCAAGTGCTTAGTTAAGATGACGATTATCAAAAAAATAATTACGAAAAAGGCGCGCGTATTGACAGCGATTCGGATAAGGAACACGTTTGTTTTTTTTTCAAACGTCGCGCGAGAACCGAGACCCAGAACGCACTGCCAGTCAGCCAGCAGATCGCTCTCTCCGAAGTCAATATAGTGCTATAAACTATGAGAGGGGACATGTTCACATTTTTTATACATTTAATGCTTTGTTATATGTTAAGTAGGTAATTTAATTTATGATCCTATTGTTTACTCGCTAGGAACTGCACCAATTTTACTTGATAGATTGCTTATCTGTACCCAAGATGTAGTTTTTAATTATGTTTATAACTTTTTTAAAATCGAGCTTCCAATTAAGCCACCATTGTATTTATAATTAAAAGTGAATTATAACCACACAACCATTTGTATTTTTTATAAAAACAATTGCATCATCTGTATTTTTTATTGTATAAACATATAATATTGAGTAATAACTTCTAAATTATTTTAAGAAGTAACGAATTAACTTTTAGTAAGTAACCTTCATCATTTAACAAAGGAACAAAATTATCGTGATAGGCCCAAAATACGGATACTAATGGTTTTGATCGCACAATTATAATTATTTACGCAATAATCAATTAATTCACCGATCCATCAGCGTACCTCTTTAGTCTTCCAAAAACGAAGTAAAAATAATTAAAGAAAATCTAAACGCCAGAAAAAATATAAGATTGACTAAGAGGGAAATGGAATTGATAAGAAATCTGACCTTTCCTCTCTTAAATAACTTTAAATTAAAGAAACAAAAGTTAGAAAGAGATCAACGATTGATAAAGTCATGCTTTCAAAAATATTTTTTTATCTTTTTTTGCCATTTATTCTCTTTTTTACTCATGAGAACATTATCAAACTTCGATAAATAGGTATCAACGTACCTACCAGGTTCTTAACAAACTGCATTTTTTTCTAAGATATGAAACATTTTCCCTTTTACACATTAAATAATGTTAAAATCTGTTCAGTGCATTTCGTTCAACTCTAAGACTGCCTAGATCTATGTGCACCGTGACAACGAAAGTGACGTCACTAGAAATAAGACACCTTTCTCTGTATTGGAACGCAAACGCACCAATACTAGGGAATGCAACTAACCGATTATTATAATAGTAATTCTTATGAAGTTATGACATACTTACCGGTCCTTTACCTTGAGTGACCTAGTTTCAAATAAAAGAGAAAAAAAAATGTTGGTAGCTTTTTGGTTGTCAGTGCCCATAGATTATGACGTGCTCTCATAGACCCAACGCTCCAAGGAGTTTTAGAAAAAGATATAACATCATTAAGCAGTATCATTTTTATCACTGTGATGGCCCTGTACTTAAAGCCTCGTCATTTATACACGAGTGTGAGTTCAAATCTGGGCAAGTTATGTGCACACGCCAGCATACTAAGCTACGCCAAACTGTATTTTTTTTCAGATTGAACATAAACCTTATAGTGTTTGCAATAAAGTTGTAAGATTATCAAAGAAATTTGACACATTGGAGTAATTTAATGTGCTGGCCTCAGTACCAATGAGTCATAATTTATATAATTTATACGTCAATGACATCGGTGAAGGAACACATTGTGAGGAAACCTAAATTAGTAATTGTTAGCCTGAAGAATACTGGTGATTAATGCTCGTACCAAAGAGATTTCAGATACTATAAGTATGTAGAGAGGACATGCGAAGAAATTAATGTCATAGAAGAACTGTGATCCCATGTCTCAGTAACGCCATCTAGCATAATATAGCAATATTGGAGCGGCAGCTGAGCGTACTAAACTAGACGTAACGACTTAAGCACAGAGTACGTTTAATATATGGGACTTAAGCAAATAATACGTTGTGGTTTAAAAGAAGATGTAGTAACAAAAATTGAAAAGAGTATGCTTAGATGGTTTGGTCATGTTGAAAGGATGGATGAAAGGCGACTAACGAAAGGTATTTACAAGGCAGATGTAAGTGGGAACGCCGCGAGGGGACGCCCTAGAAGGACATACATAGACCTTATTGGTGAGGTTCTTCAGAAAGGTCAGGTGCGTAGTACTCGCAACCGGCGTGTGTGTATGACAACATGTATGAATGTAAACGAAGCAAAAGAAGTATGTAAGAATCGTAGCATTTGGCGCTCCGTAGTTTCTGCCTACCCCCATGGGAAAAAGGCGTGAGTTTATGTATGTATGTATGTATATAAGTAAGCAAATAGGACACAAGTATCGGATGAAAATTTTATTCGTGATGTCCCATCTATCTAAGTATTAAGTGTCTTTGGCTCGCACCTTCTATGTGTGACAAGAGGCCATATTGAATTTTATAGTACCGGCCGGACTGGCAACACTGGGACCAGGACTTTTGGATTGCAAATGAAGGGGCGTATGAACAAAAAAAAAACTAGTATCGCATCTTTGTTACCCCCTAGCAAATCTAGGCCACCATGGACTTTTTTTTTAGTAAAAAGAAAGAAAGAAAGAAATAATATTTATTGGCAACAGGTAAAAACATGCACACACTGTTAAAATATGAAAATAACAAAACCAAATAGTAAAAAAATAATGGCATGTCTCACGGCTGCGCCAAAAGGCTCATTTCAGCGGTAATGCCAGACAGACGCAGCTGTCTGAGTGGTGGAAAATCCTCATGGATGTCCCCCGCCCGGGGAGGGCGAAGGGGTCTGTCAGACTCTTACTGACTAAAAACCACCCCGTGTTCCTTCTCACACCTGCGCCGGGGGTCACGGGAACAGAAGATACTTCCGCGACACCGACAGGTGCCGGCCCCGCGGGCCTCGCCATGGCAGCGAGGGGAGTGAGGTGTTAGACTCCCCTGGCGACGACTAAGAGGGGCGCGCGTAAAAGGCAACCATGGGCTGAACCAACTTTTTAATACGGCAACCTAATACAGTTCAATTCAGAATAAAACAAGCTTTCATTTGTCAATTTTATACGTTTAAATAACAGACGAGGGTATTTAAGAAACATTTACTCTCCTGTTTATGCCTGGCAACTCACACTTGGACAGGGGAGAAAGCTGGCAACCTTTACGTTTTTGATTCTTTTGGGCAAATTCTTTTAAATTGTATATTTTATAGTTTAATAACATATGAGGGATGAAGATTCGAAAAGTTGAACCACAGGTTTCATTATTTAATACTATCCGTGGGCGATTTAATTAGGCAACATAAAATATTTGCAATGAGTCCATCAAAATATTGTCTATCCAAAGACATTCAATACCTATAGACCGGACATCACGAACACGTCGGAAAAAGTGTGTCCTGCTGGATACAAGTCTATGAGTTTTTTGTAGTACTCTCCGCTGCCGCTCCAATATCCATATATAATTCTAGATGGCGTTACTGAGACATGGGATCAAAGTTTTTCTATAACATTGCCTTGACATGCCCGCTCTATAGTCTTTTAAATCTCTTTGTGTCTATCGTTTATTTCTTATACAATTAATGAATAACACATGGCAGTAATTTTTTCAGGTTCGTTGACATTTTGAGGATTTTACCTGTATGCAAGACAGAAAAAAACCCCGGTTGACGCAGGTCTAATCATCTTTTTTTCGAGTACTACCTACTGACTAACCTGAGGTCCGAGATTCAATGCCGCCCATATGCCTCTGACTTGGCATCACACCCCGTCGAGAAATATGTCTCTGTCATGCGGTTTTCCTGTCACGATGCAATCCTTCACGATGTGACCGTTTTTTAAAAAACTAAAGCTACAAAACGCACATTAATCCGAAAAGTCAGATGTGCAGGACTATTGCAGGCTATGAAAACAGACTATGAGTAAGGGTGGCTAAAGGGAACTGGTAATCTAGAAATATGGCAGAATTGTAGCCCCTTGTTGCTGTAGCCGAATGAGCTATGGGCTCGTAAAACCCAGAACTGCAGTGACACAGGGCCGCGGCAGACCACGAAGGAAAAGGCGGGACGACCTAGATGTCTTCCTTGAGAATTGGAGAGAGGTGGCGCAGAATCGCGACTGATGGAAGGAATGGAGGGAGGTCTTTGCCCAGCTGTGGGACAGCTCGGGCTAAAAAATAAAATAAATAATAATATTATTAAATAATGATATTGTATTCCCTGCCTCACCAAACATTTGTATGCTGGGTTAAATGGCAGGCCGCGACTTGTACCCTCATAAAACGGCCGATACCACATTGCGGCGTCGTAGCGACCAGAGGGCCACTTAACGTGTGGTGCTCGTGATAGGCACATTCTACAGGCTGAAAGTATGGTCCAGTTTCCTATCATGGAATACTTCCTTTCTTTGAGTAAGTTTATACTGGTGAATCACTCAAGCCAGACATTTCAGGCAACGAAGAGGCGAAAGCTCCGTTCTTCGTTATGCAATTAATACACGGCACCGCGCACCTTGGCGGTTCTGAAGGTCTGGCGCCCCCAAAGATATAAATAGATTTCTATGGGCGCCCCGCTCGACCACGCGGACGGGCGGTGTACGTGTGTAAGGCATCAACGGATTTATTAGAGCCCAGTGCGATATTAGATCCGCTTCACCGCCTACCGCGGCGGTGCGCGGTGCCGTGTGTTAATTGCCTTAAAGTTCAGGCAAGTCAGAGATAAGGAACTAGACTCAGACTCATCACGGGAGATCAGGTAGGTACAGACCTGATCTCCCGGGATGACCGGGGTCACCGCTGCCCATAATATTAGATATTTTTAATAAATCTACTTTATGTCCAAATATCATGTTACTGCAAGCTACCTACCGGTTTTTGAAAAAACCAGTCGACAATAAGTCAAAATTAAAAAAAAAGTAGGTATGGTAAGATTCAAAGTTTTTTAGAAATGACACAAGCACAGATTTTATTTATACGAAAATATTAAATTTATTTGTGTCATCAATAAGTATTATTTTTATCGATGGCCCTGTCATATTAAGTCTCTAACAATATTCATATAAGTCAGCGAATTTGTCTCTATAAATAATTAGAGACGTTCCTACTAGCTGGCTCCCGCGACTTCGTCTGCGCAGGATTAACAATAGGAATAGCTCGCAGATAGCAGATTTTTTCCTACTTACTTTACACTTATCATTATATTTTGGACAATTCATTTAATATCTTATAATATGTGTTATTCTGATGTTTATTGTAAATGTTATTAAAATCCATTCAGTAGTTTTTGCGTGAAAGAGTAACAAACAACCATACAAACTTTCGTATTTATAATACCTTTTGATTTATTTAATATTTATTTATTTATTTAAAAGGATAGCTGTGAAACCTTTAAAAAATTAGCACTCTTATGGTGAATCTACCTGCCTCTTTAAAAGTGTTAGATGGGAATCTCCAAAATGGCATCATGGTTTAAGGTTTTCGAACTTAACAAATTGACCCTGTGCATGTTAATGAATGTAAATGCATGTTAAAGAAAGAAAGAAAGAAAATTATGTTTATTTGGGACACGCACAGGAAATTGACAGTTTAAAAATAAAACTAAACCTAACACTACTTAGTAACAAAAAAAAGACCTGTGCGAGGCCAAAAAGGCCCCTATCTCAGCACGATGCCACGATATTTATTGAGAAACAATAAATACCGCAGCGCTGTTATTCTGATAGGGCCCAATGTTCTGACAATACCGGTCCATTTATGTCTGTGTGGTCCTCAAAAGACCATTTCAGACACTAATCTGCATGGCCCTCATGACAAGAGACTGTGACCTTTAAGTTTCTTTCGCTGTTCCTTCTCAGAGTAGTGAAACACGGACCTTACTAGTTTAAGAAACATATTTGGCCTGATTGACTAGTAAAAGTGTTCGTAAAAATTCACAGAAGTAAATATTTATAAAACATAATTTATAATCAACATGACAGCAAGGTTTTGGTGTAGCTGAGCGACTGGCTGCTGTGCTGAGTGTCGCGATTTCGATTCCTTTACTGAACACATAAACAGCTTACAGCTAGTCGTTGCTGATAGTGTATACAACGTGTTTTTTTTTATATCCCATAACTCTAGGGTATGACTGTAAAATATTTATGCTCTCATTATGTATGTACTTGTTATTTTATTTTGTTTTCCTTTTTAACTTTAATTTGATTATTTGTAATTTTTCACTCACATGAATGCTGGTTGACCTGTTATTGGCGACTGTATATGTCTGATACTTTCTGTATACAGAAGCTGTTGGTTTACCTCAATAAATAAATAAATAAATAAATGACTGAGACCATATCAAAGAATCAACTGGCATATGAATTACTATCATATAAAATAGTTCGACAAAGTCACAATGATTAATGTAAAACACCCTTGCGTGAAAGAAAAGTGACGTTAGAAAGAAGATTCGTGGTACTGGTGACTACTTAATAAAAATAATACCTATTAATAATACTTAATAATAATATTCCACGACTATTCACACAACGCCATCTAGTCCCAAGCTAAGCAGAGCTTGTGTTACGGGTAGGAGAGGAGAGCCATAAAACAGAAAAACAAAACAGTTTCCTGACATAACTTTCTCGTGCTTATACCTAACTAGCTATAAAAAAAAGCAAAAGACAAAAGTTGATAGAATTTTGAGATAAAGAACATCGTAAAATAATATTTAAAGTTAGTACTTAAATCTAACATAATTGACGGCCTAAATTTTAATGAAATCAATGTTTAGTGATCCAAAAATTATGGCGGTAACCACCACATTTTTCGAATATCGAAAGTTTAAATATACCAACCGAAAGAGGACAAAAAAACTAAGTATGACTGCATTTAAATCTAATTTTGGTCAAAATGGCGGTTACCCCCTTTGGGTCTACTCTGGCATATGCATCGTAAAAGAACCTGTATGAAAACTAAAATTATCTCAAAAATCTTATCTTTTCTTTTTAACGCTTCCGACATTCCTAGAAATCCAACCCACGCAGCACTAATCACAGCATGGACATGTAAAGCACTTGTGCTTATGTAAATAAGTCCATATGTACAAGACACAAAGCACTAAATTAACATTAAGTGCTCATTTTAAGTTCCTTGTAAACAGTTTACATAGAGTTGAAGTGTACCTATGTCTTGTTTTTTTTTATAAGAACAGATCTTGAATTAATCTATGATTATAATTAAGTAATTTATTATTTTATATTGCTCTAAGGCCCGACTTTTCAATAGTCAGATAAATTTTATCTGAAGAATAAATATAGCGGTTTGACAGATTTCGTATCGAAATTATGTCATCCGCCATTTTTATTCATCAGATAAAACTTATATCAATAACTAGCTTCAGCCCGCGATTTCGTCCGATGGAATAGTTACAAGAAACAAAAAAAACACCGATTTTGAAACATTCTTCATTGGTACTCCGCTCCTGTTAGCCTTAGTGTATTGATATATAGCCTGTAGCCTTCCTCAAAAAATGGGCTATACAAGACAGATTTTTTTTCAAATCGGACCAGAAGTTCTTGAGATTGGCGCGTTCAAACAAACGAACTCTTCACCTTTATAATAATAAGTAAGTATAGCGAGGGGTCAATTTTCATAATAGCGAAGCCGACAAAAAAAAAACTTAGTATTCGTATTACTAAGTACCTATTGAAATGTCGTGATGGCCCATAGGTTAAGGCGCCTACCTCTTATACACGATGTTGTGGTTCAAATCTGGGTAAGTACCAATGTGACTTTTTTAATTCACATGTACCTACTTTCTAAGTTTATCTTAGACATCATTGACATCGGTGAAGGAAAACATCGTGAGGGAACCTGGACTTATAGTTTGAAATCGCCAATCCGCATTGAGCAATTGTGGTGATCAATGCTCGAGCCTTCTCTGTGTGAGAAGAGGCCTTTGCCCTGCAGTGGGACAGTAACAGGCTGGTATTACTAAATAACCTATTTGTTGTCTCTCTTGAAGTGATCGGTCTACCCTTTCATTCTGTGTGGCTTTTGTGTACTTAAATACCTTATATTTGGTAACCCTTTTTAAATTAAAATAAAAAATAAAATTCATTTATTTCAGGGGTACAACCCATATTAAGAAAATACACACAATCATAATAATGAAGAAAAATAATAATAATAAAAACATCAATAATCACATCAATAAAATTAACCAAGTAGGTATTAAAGTAGTCACTTACGTGGGACACTGTATGTAACTTGTCTTTCACAACAGTGTGTCACGTAAAGACAGTCCAACCTGCTGGCTATTATGCTCAACCCCCCTAGCCAAGTTACAAACGATTCGTATCTATTCTCTTTCTACAATCGAGAACGGATCAAATCCCTTTGTTTTGACCACGTGACTTAACGAGACACGCTAAGTAGATTGTAGAAAGAGAATAGATACGAATCGTTTGTAACTTGGCTAGGGGGGCAGAACGGCATTGGAGCTGGCCCGCACTCTGCGCACTGCGCAGGGCTTCCGCATGCTCCCATGGAAACAGTACGTGCGCGCCCATGCCAACATATTGGAAGCGCTGCAGTAGCGAGGCAGACCCAAAGCCGCTCTGAGCGCGTGATACTAGGTCTGGCTTCCATTAGTCAAAAGCTCAAGGGTTGCTCTTCCGAATATCCAAAGGAAGGCGATAGAAATCGAGTTGTATAGTCACTTCACCACTGTTAAGTATAGATAAGACTGATTCGACTGGTATGTCGAAGTCTATTTTTAACCGACTGCAAAACAAGGAGGAGGTTCTCAATTCGACGCCATGTTTTTTTTTTGTGTGTTTGTTACCTCATTTCTCCATCATTTATGGACCGATTTTCAAAATTCTTTTTTATTTGATAGGGTACTATCAAATATAAAAGAATTTTATATTTGATAGTAGGTACCCTATCAAATACTACCAGGTTGACCTCATTTGTAGCAAACCTCGGATCTGGTCTTCAAGAAATTGAGGGAACTCTTCAAATAATATAGATACACACGTACCGATTTTTACATTTTTGGTAACAAATCAAGCATTTTCATTTAGCAAGTATCATTTAGTAAAGAAAACCTGAAGAAGACAGGCAACGGCACTCTTCAACGCATAACAGCAAATTACTTGCGATTAGTCACATGTCTGTGCATGGTTTATGTATTTCCATAAACACTACGCCTGTCCTTCAAGTTTCGAAAGACTTTCTTTACATACGAAGAAACTAAAAATTGCAAAATAAAAACTTTTTTACAAGAAAAACAACCGACTTTTTAATAAAACACTAACAGGTGAAAGTAACTCCAGTTTCGGAAGTCTGTGGCCAATAATAAACGAAACCAAACCATCAAAGCCGCAGACTTCCGAAACTGGAGTATTTTTTCACCTGTTAGTGTTTTTTAAGAAGCGGTTTAAATTTGGACAACACAATCCATTTTGCTTTAGTAAAATACCTTATCACGAATGTTACTTAGTAATACATAAAAACAAAAACAAAAAAAAAAACAACTGGTGGCTGCAGCAAGACGTGCAGAGAATGGCAGACCCAGAACTTGGTAACTACCCATTCTCCACAAATACTTAGTGCCTCAGAAAAGGCGAGTAAGGGCACTATGCCACCAGTTAGTCACTAATTACACCATAAGAAGATAATTGAGATGAAGGCAAACTGATGTATGGATGGAAAAAGAAGATATTAGATACTAGCTTCTGCCCGCGACTTCGTTCGCGCTTGCTTGTGCTATAATATACGAGTGCCCTTTTCCGACTTGCTAAACTTAAATTGTGATAGCTTGGCTAATATGCATGGTAATTTGATTTCCACAAAAAGGGTTATAGTGAGGGATAGGCATATGCTGTCGAAGACTTTTTGTAGAACTTTAAAAGAGGAATAATTTCGTAATATTTGATTTTTGATTTTAACCAATGTTAAAATTTGTATACCTTGCAAGGTGAAACATAGTGTTGCACATAGAATTTGATATTGTCACCAAGTCATATACTTTTTACCTATGTTATACAAATAAATTACTTTGACTTTGACTTTGACTTTGACTTTGCGTAATTTAAACCGTTTACGCAGCGCACGCAACTGAAGCTTTTTTATCGCTTGCATCATTTCTTATTGCTGCTCCGCTCCTATTGGTCATAGCGTAATATAATATAGCCTTATAGCCTTCCTCGATAAATGGACTATCCAACGCAAAAAGTATTTTTCAACTCGAGCCGGTAGTTTCTGAGATTAGCGCGTTCAACCAAACAAACAAACAAACAAACTCTTCTGCTTTATCTATACTAATATTATAAAGAGGTAAAATTTGTAAATTTGTAAGTTTGTAAGTTTGTATGTAGGGGGTAATCTTCGGAACTAATAATACAATTTTAAAAATTATTGTACTGGTGGAAAGCTACACTATTCCCGGTGGACATAGGCTACTTTTTATCCCCGTATTCCCACGGGAACGGAAGCTACGCGAGTGAAACTGCGTGACGTCTGCTAGTAATATTATACTATAGATGCTGCGCTGACCGAAATTGAATGGGGAAAGGGCAGGAGTATGACGTGTATTGCTTTGCCTTTTTGACCGGATCTGGTTAATTAACACCAATTATGTTTTGATAAATTAAAAGATCAGCCTTTGTATTTTTGTTTGCTTTTATATGAAAAATAAAATGTGATTGGCTTTAAAATATTTTACACGATGCGGATAATTGCAACAGTTAGGTATTGTATGAATGTGTCAAAATGAAAGGGTTTTATTTAGGTACAGTTGCGTCTTTTCATTCTGGTTAAATGTATTAATCATATTGTACCTCATTTCCTTAAGACGACAATGATGGGCCTCTATACGAGTTGGCTTTGACCCCTCGTACGCCTTCCAAAGGTTCAGAATCCGAAAAATGAAAACGATAAATAAAAATCATTTACTTCAGACCACATTAGATCCATATAAAAGTTAGTAAAATCTATACTAATATTATAAAAAGGTTAAATTTGTATGTTTGTAAGTTTGTATGTAGGGGGTAATCCTCGGAACTAATTATCCAATTTTAAAAATTATTGCACTGGGTGGAAAGCTACACTATTCCCGGATGACATAGGCTACTTGTTATCCCCGTATTCCCACGGGAACGGGAACTACGCGGGTGAGACCGCGTGACGTCTGCTATAATAAATAATAGTGTAAACCTTAAAAACTAATGTAAACTTTAAAATTAAAATTGCAAATGTACGCACTTATAATAACAATAAATTAATAACAAAAGAAAAACATGTACTTTTTGACGGTTCGGACACAATAATATGTTCGGAATTATTTCGACAACGGACACAATTTAAAAGCTATTTTGTACAGTCAGATAAATAAAAAATACCTAGTGCCCACGTCAGAAGTTCGTATCAGGAGTTCGCATTAATATGTTCATCACCTTAAATTAGAGCGCATTGCTTGAGCGTATTATAAAGGGTGACTGGTAATTAGTGACCGACACTTAAACACGTGTTTGTACGAATAACTTTCCCAAGGAAACTTTTTTTATACTCATTAAATTTCAATTAATTCAATTACGTCAGTACCTACTGCACAACGGGAGCGGTGGGGGTGGCGGGGGAGCTTGTGACGCTACTACTAGTAGATTATGCTCTTCCCGAGGTCAACTGTCAGCTGATCGATCACAGACGCGTGCGCAAGAATTTCAAACAGCATTTTTGTTATTTTATTATGTTATAAGTTATTGTGTATAAAGAAAAAGTTTCTTTGGGAAAGTTTATTGAAATCATGAATACAATCACGTGTGAAAGTATCGGTCACTAATTACCAGTCACCCTATATACATTGTCTAAATTAATTAAATGTATAAAATAAATAGAAATATGCAACAATAAATACAATACCAATAAGTTATTACGGAATTGGTAATTTTAAGATAGACTAGTAGAAAATTCTCAAGGCATTACGTCTCCGTGCGGTATTTCCTTTACTTGTTCACAAATTTCTTAATAAACTAGTGCGCTTCACCATCACTGATTGCATCACTGCTTACCATCAGGTGGGATTGCAGTCAAGCACTGGTTTATAATATTAAAAAAATAGAAAATAAAAATAAATGTGTTGATGTGTTTTATTTATGTATCACATATTTTTAACGCGCGTGTTTTAATCTGTATTTGCAAACAAAGGTATTTTTTCCTGTCTTTCCAAACTATCCAAACTGAAAACGTTAATATATCTTCACACAATTTTATCGAACGATTTAATTTTCGAACGACTTCGATGTGTGTGTTCGACTGAAACCAAATTCTCAAAAGGAGCGAGTAAATATGCATCTGAATGTACGCCCATGGACTTATTATCCTAAAAAAGAAGAATAAACGGTGCACCTTAACACCTACAATACTTACATAGAGAATACTTACATAAATGGAAATTAAACGTAACTGGCGAAATGTGGGCGTACTAAGTACAAGCTCACCTCTCTCTGCCTTCTCGAGCGACGTGCTCTCCGACATCTGCAGTAAGATTCTGGTCAAATCACGCGTGGAAATATAGGCGTCGTGAGGGCGAATTGAGCTGTCATTCCATACTAATGCAAGGCATTGACAGTTCACTTCACCCAAATTTTCACGGCGTGACTTTTACTGAATTGACCGGCAGTTTTTTTTTTTGTTTTTATAATATAGTGGGTCTACTCTTGGCCTCAATCTTGTCCTGCGGTCAGAGATGAGGTCGACGATGGAACGAGCTTACCCAAAAAAAGCCCATTAACTCGCGACTTAAACAGATTGGGGTCATATGAACTCGGAAACACCGCAGGCAGGGAATTCCACTCCTTGGCTGTGCGCGTAATGAAGGAACAGGCAAAGCGCTTCGTGCGAATGTGTGGAACATCTACAAGGAATGGGTGATAAACTGCAGTACGTCTGGATTCCCGATGGAAGAAAGGAGATGGTGGCATGAGCTCGTGGAGCTCTAGAGCACACTCAACGAAATACAGTCTGTAAAACAAAAAATCACGTACGTAAAATCAAGTTCCGTAAAATCAAGCTCTACTTTTAGTGCTTATCTGCTTATGTAATGCCTTCGAGCCGCTAAAATAATAAATAAATTCCACAACCTTTTACACATCGACATCTAGTCCCAAGCTAAGCAGAGCTTTTGTTATTGCTACTAAACAACTGATGAATGTGTATTTTAGAAATAGATATATGTAGGTTACATATATCTATTTCTAAAATACATATTACAGATAAATTACACCCAGACGGAGAACAAATATCGTGCTACGATGCGTAAGCAGTGTGCATCTCTGGTGCGCCGGGTGCGGGCCAGCCCCAATGCTATCCTGACAATGATTGGCAACAGGCTGGACTGTCCTTATTCCGACATTTTTGTGGCAGACATGTTGCTGTTCCAATGCGGGTCAGATATTTTTAATTTTATGTTTTTTAATTATCGTACTTATTTGTATTATTAAGTAATGTTCATATATGAATGACATTGTACGATTGTCGCACAAAACAAATTTTCTTGAAGCCTACAGGTCAGCTGTCAGGGTCAAGCATTTTGTGAATGTTTGAAGAATGAAGGACCCGATTCCCCGACAGGAGAAATTTCAAGTGTGCGGCAGTTTAGAGGACTTGAACATTTAAACTTTATTACAAAATCTTCTGACGAATTTGACTTTTTAAAAGGTGCGACCGTTTATCCTGGCCCCCAAGGTCGATTCAAGACCATTATTACTGTGTGCATACTAATAGTAGGTTCTTACATACATAAAACTTATATTTTTCACTGTCAAAGCATATTAAATGTTCTAAGTACTGTACAAGGACAATAGACAAATGCGTAAGTAGGTAGACATCATGTGCATTAAACATGTATTAAATACTAGATGTGCCCCGTGGTTTTACTCGGTCCGATAGTCTGTAGTATCCGTTTGTTCCCATTGTTTTTTTCCCACTTGTTTTACTAAACAGTTCTACGGTAGAACTAATGGTTTTGTTTCTCAATAGTTTTACGAGATAATAGTAGAGCTTTTGAGAGTCTTTATCCCCACTTGCTCTATTCTAAAGTTTTCCGGTAGAACAGGGAGTTTTTCTTACCAATGTAACTTTTCAATTTATTCCCAAATAGTAGAAGAACAAGTGGGGTCAAACCCGCATGAAATGAAATGAAATGAAATGATATTTATTTCTGTAAGTAGATCTTCTCAGATACTTTTACATGTCTTTTTTTTAAACTAAACTAAATGGCATTTCCAAAGTGACTGATCCCTGAGAAGGGATCATGGGTCCTCCTGACCCTTCAGGTATCGCACGAAGTGTACTGAAGGTCTCTCACATTTCAGGAATGGTCACCCATCCACAGATCGACCTCGGCAAAAGTTCGACACGTGCGGCTATTATTACTTAGCCACATGCCCCTCGTGAACAATGCTTCTAGCAGAATAAAATCTGCCAATCACTGTGTACCTATTATGTGCATAAAAGTGGCACATTATGTTAAGTCCACTACTGAGTCGTACATTATATAATTATTTTTCGCAATATTCTGTTGAAATTGATACTTCCGCAAGCCGTTTGACATTCATTCTGTTGGTATTTGAAAGGAGATTGATCAGCTGTCATGTGTACTCATCCCATGACAGTGACAGCCACGTAAAAATGACATAACTACCCACATTTAATAAATAAAAATAATAATAGCATTTACCTACTACTGTTTCTTTCTTACGCTATGCTAGTGCTAATCAATAGTTGATTAGAACTAATAAACTTACTAACTAACTAAGCAGTCGACTGCTTCGGACACCACGTCCTGTCTTGCAGCAGAAGCGTCACGCTAGCATTAATGACATTTTAGAACCCGATGACTTGGCACGCGACGATGGGAAGAGACCAGACGGTGTAACCATAATGCCTTGGAAGTTCGGTAGGCCTTTGGTGTGGGATGCAACATGACATGTGACGATACCCTTGCGCCGAACCGTTTGGGGTTGAAACACTCGGGCCGAATGCCCATATAGTTTTCCGTGACATCGCCAAGCGGTTCATCGACTCTTCGCGTGACCCAGAAGGCTATGCAGGCAATGCGGCCAGTCTTTTGGGCACGTTTCCCGATGATAGCGATGCGGATGAATTTTTTGATGCCATTTAATTATTTTGCTTTTCTCATAGATAGTTTTTATTAAGTATAGGTATAATAAATGTATTATTAGTTAGTTAACACATTAGAACTAGTTAATTAATTAAGTAATACTTTCTAAAATTCTAAAGCGATTTAATCAATTGACTTGCATTCGAATGATAGTGATGGCCAAGAGGTTAAGGCACCTCCCTCTCTAGGTTGTGGTTCAAATCCGGGCAAGTATCAATGTGAGTTGTTCAATTCCAAAGACATTCTATACTAACTATAGACATTAATAACAAAATTTTCATCCGATACTTTGTCCTACTGGACACAAGTGGATGAGTCTAATTTAGTACCTACACTCCGCTGGCACTCCGATATTGCTATATTATGCTTGAAGGCGGTTTCGAGACATGAAATCCCACGGGATTGAATGAGCTGCGAGATCGCAATCCCTTAGAGATGGTAATATCACAGTCTAAAAACATACAGTCGTCCGACGAAGCTGTCTAGACAGGGCAATCGTGCGGGGTGTAAGGGGCGAGACGCGGGAAAGCCGCTCCCGCACTGCGAACAAACCGATGTTCGTAGTGCGGGAGGTATTATTCAAGACCCCTCTATGCTTCCACAGTCCCTATGGGAAATTCGAAGCCCATAAGTCTGATAACCAGTCTTACCAAGGGGTATAGGGGCACTGGAAACCGACCATGACTTAGTTGCGAAAATGCTAGGATGATGACGCAGGTGATAATAGTTATTTGTTATACAAGAGTGCAAAGTTGCTTTTTAACCGCGTGTTCAATTTTGATGACCGAGCAAGCGAAGGATTCTAAAATTGAATCACGAGCGCAGCGAGTGATTCAAAATTAGAATCTAGAGCGTTAGCGAGGGAATCAAAAGAGCACGAGGTGAAAAATCTTTGCACTCGAGTGCAACACGTAACTTTTCATTCCACCTCAGCGAGGAAATGACTAAATGCAAAAAAAAAAACGTTTTCTGAGAAAGTTTTGGCTCCTTTTGCTAGTCGCCACGTGTTGAACATATCGTACTGTTTTAAAAACTTCTCTTTTTAATATAAGGTTTAACAATGACGTGAAGAAATGCCGAGTAAAGAACCGCGTACAAAGCAAATTGAAAAAAGAACACCAAGAAGGTTCCGAGTCTGAGTTTTTAACAAATCAAAAAAAAGTTGTATGATATATTCGGCACCATAAAAGTAGCAGTAAATAGGTTTTCATCCCACCATCTCGGAAAGAGTATTTTTAATCTTCAATATCTGAGTGGAAAAGCCGTTTTTATTCTCTAGAGGATAAAGTAAATTGAATTTAGAACATCGTGTGCACAAGTTTGTGAATTAAAAAAAACATTAAACCTATTTACTGCTACCTATATGGTGCCGAATATATCATACAACTTTTTTTTAATTTGTTAAAAACTCAGACTCGGAACCTTCTTGGTGTTCTTTTTTCAATTTGCTTTGTACGCGGTTCTTTACGCGGCATTTTTTCACGTCATTGTTAAACCTTATATTAAAAACAAGAAACTTGAAAACAAGTGAAAAAACTAAAATGAGTGATTCTAGCGACGAGGAAGTTTGTTTGACGCCAACAGAATTGACTGAAACTGTTAATAATGCGCAAATGAGCTTTCTCCCTCAACAATCACGCGAGAAGTATTTAAAGCAGTACGATATGTTCAACACGTGGCGACTAGCAAAAGGAACAAAAACTTTCTCAGAAAACGTTTTTTTTTTTGCATTTAGTCATTTCCTCGCTGAGGTGGAATGAAAAGTTACGTGTTGCACTCGAGTGCAAAGATTTTTCACCTCGTGCTCTTTTGATTCCCTCGCTGACGCTCAGGATTCTAATTTTGAATCACTCGCTGCGCTCGTGGTTCAATTTTAGAATCCTTCGCTTGCTCGGTCATCAAAATTGAACACGCGGTTAAAAAGCAACTTTGCACTCTTGTATAACAAATAACTATTAATGTTTTTTTTTTAATTCACAAACTTAGTGCACACGATGTTCTATATTCAATTTACTTTATCCTCTAGAGAATAAAAACGGCTTTTCCACTCAGATATTGAAGATTAAAAATACTCTTTCCGAGATGGTGGGATGAAAAAAATATTAATGTTGTCTGGTTTTTTTTTATAATTTTTAACCAAAAATATGATTTTAAAATCAAAATTGTTGTTAGTGTGCTACATAAGTTGTTTTTTTTTTAAGTTTCACCTCCATGACGAACTCTTCATTCTTTACCTTTCTACCTGACATCATGATGGCCCATTTATTAAAAGCCTTAACTCTGCTGCACGAGGTTGCGGGGTTCCGATATGACTTTTTAATTTTTTATGTATATAAGAAAACATATATTATTATATTTTATGATGTTTATCATATTTATTGTTTACATACCTATATATAAATAAACTAAGTTTACTTCTCTTGAAATTTCTTACGGAATTGCACCTACCTGCTGTTTGTCTCTGCATGACCTAAAGATTGACTGGTAGAAAATGCCTAAAGCATAAAGTCCGCCTATGTACAGACGCCAGCACGTCAAGTTACCCCAATGTGTCAAATTTTACCAATTGAATATGAACCTTATTCTGTTTAACATAAAGTTGTAAAACGATCAAAGACATTTGACACATTGGGGTAACTTGATGTGCTGGTGACTGTACATTTGTGTGCTTGAAGTATTAAATAAATAAATAAATAAAACATGTGTCAGTTTCTGGCATACAATACCATAGATTTTTAACGTGCTAAATAAAACATTTAGGTAACATTTTTTAATTTATTGAACCAGGAAAAGATTTTGAATAAAAACATAGTAATGTGGTTTTTAACCTTCGAAAGGCTATAAATAAAATATAACACTAAGTGTTAATCTAGTAAACGAGTTAGAAAGAATAACCCCACGTCGTTTTAATGAAAATTGGTTTCTATGTGGCACTCCGCACAATTTTTTATCCAATTGACATCATCATCTACCTAGCCTTTCGTAACTATTCATATTCATATTCATTTATTTGCGTTCCACAAGGTAAACAAGATGTTAACAGAGGGCTTAGAGCTAAGAACCGTTGTAGACCCTGTAAGGGCACAGCAAAAATATTGTTAAATACTTAGCAATGAAATAAAATCTAAGTCGTAAAAAACTAAAATACGAATAAAATTATACATGAAATCTAAATAATTATACATAGTTGCAAAACAGTTAATAACAATAACATAAATGAGATCATATTACAATAAGTTGGAATTTTCAATTACTTAATAGAGAATTAAATTGCAATTTATAGGTTCAGTAGGTAGCATAATTTAATTGAATAATTTACACACACATGCCATATATTTAGGGATGTATTTATTTTAATTGTAGACTTAACTATGTTTAACTATGTTGAGGTCGGCTTCCAGTTTACCCAGACGCAGCTAAATACCAGTGTTTTACATGGAGCGACTCAAAAGTCAAAAAAAGTCAAATCATTTATTTCAAATTAGGCCCCTATAAGGCACTTTTGAACGTCGAACAAAAATTAACTTTAAAAAATGATTTTAGAGTTGCCCCTTTCAAAAAGTGAATTTGTATGGAGAAGAATGGGCAAGAAACTCCATACCTACTCTTTTAAAATAGATTTTACAAAACTTTGTATACATTAATAAGATTATAATTATGTGAGGACGATGCACCTAGAATAAAAAGTACTATACCAAGAAGCAAAATAAAAATAAAAAAAAGCAATAGAGTTGATAATTACATGATTCAGTTGGTACAGCTAGATACATTGTGCTCACATATTTACAAATGTAATAACATTAATTTTCAAAAAAAGTGAAAAAGTAAAAAAAATAAATAGAAAACAATACATAGGTACAGGCACCAGCACATCAAGTTACCCTAATGTGTCAAATTTCTTTGATCGTTTTTCAACTTTATGTCGAACAACATAAGGTTCATATTCAATTGGGAAAATTTGACACATTGGGGTAACTTGATGTGCTGGCGTCTGTACATTATTAGATTAGCAACCAGGTTAATTTTGTCAAGACTCCAATGATTGTCCTATGGAGCAGCACCAGCATGGACCAGCATGTGTCAGGACTGCCTGTCCGACCTTCACAGTCCACTGGCTATCACGATACCCCCTGGTTAAACAATTTGTGAGACTTTCGGGATTCTGACTACCTACCCGTAACGACTATCAAAGATTTACAAATGACAGTCGGGACCAACGGTTTAACGTGCTTTCTGAGACACGGAGGAGTCTTGATCATGTAATAAATGGTCACCCATCCACGGATCAACCTCGTCAAGCGTAGCTGAACCTTCCGTCGACCCGTGTGGCTGATGTTATTTAGTCTCAAAGAGATTTAAAATACCATAGAGAGGAAATGTGAAGAAATGGCATAGAAAAACTGTTATCCCGTTTCTCAGTAACGCCATCTAGCTCGACTCAAAAATCAGCTGTTTCATACATTTTAGTCAAGTAGGTATTGAACTTTTGTATGAAACAGCTGATTTTTTTTTCGTGATTTCAGAGTTGGTCCCATAGGGAAAGTTGCTCATATTCATGGGCCGGTCATTGAAAAATAACCCTGTATTTATTGACATATTAAATCTAAGTCGTGTTAGTTACACCACTTAGGTATAACTCGAAAACGGTTGGATCAATTTGAATGATTTTGGTCTTTTTAGATTTTTCTTTGTCCGGAATAGCATAATAATTAATAAAAAACATGAAAAGTCTTCGAAAAAATAAAATACCAAGAATATTCGTTTTCTCAAACATTTTTCAAACGCAACGCCATCTTGGATGACGCATGACAGGAGTCAAACTTCTTAGTTCATTATCAGGCTTATTATCAGGTGACAATTTGACATTTGATAAGTCTTAAGCTAAAACTAAGAACGTAAGGTTGTCAATTTATACGTAGGTACCTACGTTCTAAAATTGATTTTGTTACTAAACTTAGAAAGAGGTTTCATGTAGCATAAAAAAGTCATATATTTCAGAAATCAATTTACGTAATTAGTAATGACGACAGAGACGAACTTTAATAATTCTATGCAAATAGAACTTATTTTACTGTTAGGACTTTAATTAAAGTAGACCGGGAAATCTATAGGTATAAATAGTATGTAACATTAAAGGCACTTTAAAATTATGAATTTAGTATTTTTTAAATCAATGCATTTTAGTAAGGTAGTTAGGTTAGGTAGTTAGGTTAGCTATAGGATAGGTATGGTCAGTTAGGTTAGGTTATATATACATGTTGTAATTTGAATTCTATCGAACACTAAATGTTTAAATAAGATCACAGTAGAGACTCGCTACATAAAAAGTAGTAAGTACTCGTATTTGTTGTCGTCTTATTAAACGGTATGTATTAGATATACATACGTTTAATAAGACGACATGTAAAAAAAAATTATTAGAGCAATAAATTGACTCTAAGGCACAACGAAGTTTGCCGGGGCAGCTAGTTAAACATAAAATAGGTTTCGTACATTAACCAGCTCGATGAAGGTCGAACGACCTTAACGGGATCCTATAGTATTAAGGAAATGTGACACATAGGGGTAGCTTGATATGCTGCCTCTGTACATAAGCAGTGAATGTCTTTGTTTAGTCACAATACTTAGATTTCTTCGAAAAATGTTTCATTCAACAGACTGGTCGCGTGGTAGTCGAAATTCGCCCTTCTAGCTTTCAACACTCATCCTCCAAGTTCTTTACAATATGAGTAATAGCGCTACGATTACCGGGAGCCCATAATGCGGCCTTTCCTTACTAAGGTGACGAATACCACTATGAGTGGTTGCCTAATCTATACTAATCTATACTAATATTATAAAGAGGTAAAATTTGTTTGTTTGTAAGTTTGTATGTAGGGGGTAATCTTCGGAACTGATCATCCAATTTTAAAAATTATTGCACTGGTGGAAAGCTACACTATTCCCGGATGACATAGGCTAGGCTTTTTATCCCCGTATTCCCACGGGAACGGGAACTACGCGGGTGGAACCGCGTGACGTCTGCTAGTGGTTGATAAAGGAAGGAGTGGAATTCCCTGTCTGCTTCGCTGTTTCCGAGTTCGTAGACCCCTTATCTGTTTAAGTCGCGAGTTAATAGGCTTTTGGGCAAAGCTATTTAAAATACTCTAGAGCGGGCATGTCAAGGAAATGTCATAGAAAAACTTTGATCCCACGTCTCAGTAACGCCATCTAGAATAATATTTATGAATATTGGAGCGGCAGCGGAGCGTACTACAAAAAACTCATAGACTTGTGTATCCAGCAGGACACACTTTTTCGGACGAAAATTTTGTTCGTGATGTCCGGTCTATAGGTATTGAATGTCTTTGCTTTTGGGTAAGCTCGTTCTATCGTCGAACTCATCTCTGACCGCAGGACAAGATTGAGGTCAAAAGTAGACCCATTAAAATATATAAAAAAAAAATAGTACCTACTTAATATATTCCGGCGTGTAGGTTTGACAATAATGACAACATGTATGAATGTAAACGAAGCAAGAGAAACATGTACCTAAGAATCGTAGCAAATGGCGATCTGTAGTTCCTGCCTACCCCCATGGGAAACAGGCGTGAGTTTATGTAGGTATGTAGGTAACTATGTCATGTATAAACCTCAACTTACAAACACAACGCCGTCGTAGTAGTCCCAAACTAAGCTGAGTTTGTGGTATGAGTACTATACGACTGATAAACTTACTTAAATGTTTCTAAATACTTACATAAATGAACACAGAACAAATGATCGTGCTCATCACACAAACATTTAAACATTTGTCTTGGGTGGGAATCGAACCCTCTACGGCATAGCAGTCAGGACCATTAACCACTAGACCAACAGGCAAGTCAATGTATTTGTTAACATTCAAGATATAATCCAACAACACTTTACCCGACTCGGAAATAGAACCCAAGATCTTTATACTCAGCGGCAGCGCTCGAGACCACTATACCAAACGTGGCTTTCAAGTGTCAACCAATAAATTTAATGACATATAATGATTACCAATATTTTTTCCAATTTCACGACACCATGTTGTTCAAGATTTTAAATTAATCCCTAATTAACATTATTAATATTCCACTTGAATGGTGGTTTTAAAATTAGCGAAATAGAACTTGTTTCATTACTTTATTATTTTAAGTTATTGACCCACGCCATGGCCAATCGAGTGGTGTATTGAAGGCTGGTCCAACAGCGCAAAAATTGTGTTTACAACCTATAACATTATTGAATTAAGTTATGGTTACCTACGATAATAATAACTTTATATTAACTTACCTTTGCCTATTTACAGCAGCACCAGGCGTGCATTCGTCAAATTAAAACAATTTTTGATCAAACTTTAGTACACATGCTGCCATCTGTTGTCATTAGTAGGCTGTGATTTGTATTAAACAGTTACACAGCCTCTTGATTAATTAGTTCGACTTGTTCAAGATAGATGGCGGTAAACTAAACTAGTACTACACCACACACAACCTTGCCATCAAGCCTTCTTGAATTCAATTTACTTTATTGATTCCGGTTCTTGATAATAGATGGCGTAGATTTAAAATCAAATGCGAAACTTATTTTGTTGTCAGAAGATGGGAAATTGGGCAGACCTAATAGGTACAAGGGCATAGCTGCAAAGGGCATTGCCCGCCTAAGCCATAAATCATAAGTACCTACGTGATCTGACTAGAAGATTTTTAATGAAAAACTATGTTATTTATGGTCTTTATGGATAACAGTTTTTGAATTATGGTATTAAGATGTCTAGCCAGAAATTGTTGAAACAAAATTGCAAATTAATAGCTTGATAAGGAAAGTAAAGTAGGGGCTGGTGGGTGGTCAAAAATAATTAAATCATTTTAATTAAGAATATCGCGCGCACACAGTTTGGAGTAGGTAGGTAGTAGTAGAGTAGGTAGGTAGTAGTAGTACACCTACCTATTTGATTTGGCATTAAACTAACGTTCTATAGAGCTTTTTTGTTAGCAAGTTTGAATGAGAGACAGATACGAGTATATTCGGATTTATTGCCGCAAAAGACCGGCCCAAATAAACCGTTAGCAGATAGCAAACACAACATTAAATTATAAAAAAAACAGTGACCCAATATTTAAAAGAAAACAAAATAATGGGAACGAATGATCGAATTCCAGAAATGATTTCACTAGCTCAGAAAGCATATTGTTTTCAGAATCAGAACCAGAATCTTTCCTGGCTTCATTACAGGCTACTTTTCTGTGGCAAAGACCGCGGGTGCGAATTCGCGGGAAAAAGCTAGAAGTTAAGTTTAGATAAATAAGAGGAGTGTAGAAAACCAAGACCGCAATGCTATTCTTTATCGTTGTGTAGGTAAACGTAGTGAAGTGGTAGGTACCTACTAATGACTGGGCATTAGTGATGGGCAAAGGATAAATACTCGAAGGATAAATACTCGAGTATTTATCCAAAGTGGATAAATACTCGTTTTTACTCATTTTTATCCGATATTTACCCAAAATGATGGATATTTATTATTTTGCATGTTTTTTTTATATTGATAGGCTAGTTTTACTATTAAGGCTTTCGAAAATACTTAGTACATTATTACTTTTTCAAGTTCTGATTGTAAAGACGAAGCAACGTGTTTCTAACCGCACCGCACTATATCCCGGCCTCCTTTTGTCCCATTCCTTTTGTTTTATTACCTTTTCTCTCACACCACCGCGCCTGCGCTGTGCCCAGGTATGTGTCTTAGAGAGCGCACGCGCGTGTGCGTTTTTAACAACAAAATAATTATTATGAGGTGATAGTGTTCTAGTTTTATGAGACATTTAAGTGATTTTGAAGTTGGATTATAGCGTTTCAAGGTATGTTTTAAAAGCTGAACCTTTCTTTGTTAAAGGTTTAAACACTTAATAAAATCGGCGGATAAGTGAACTACTAAAAATAAATAGGAAAGTGTAGTTTTATTATTGTTGATAACGCTAGAAACCTACAAAAGACTGAAGAGCCCTTGTTTTGAGTGTTTTGAAATCTCAGTGCGTCATGAGCCAGCAAATTAATAGTGTTGTGCGCAGTACTAAACTAACTTAGTAAAAAAAGTTTAACAACATTTTTGCCAACAGTTGTGCCTCTAAACTGCACAGCACACTCTTGCTAGCTCATTACGCACTGAAATGTGAAGTTTTCACCAATTTTATTAAACTCTGCATAGACGTCATCATCTGCCTAGCCTTTTCCCAACTATGTTGGGGTCGGCTTCCAGTTTCACCGGACGCAGCTGAATATCAGTGTTTCACATGGAGCTGTCTGTCAGACCTAAACAACCCAGTGGCAAGGCAAGGCAGTGAACTGGGTAACATGATACCCCTTGGTTAAACTGGTTGTCAGACTTTGGACTTCTGACCACAATTAACGGCTGTCAAAGATCTACAAATGACAGCTGGGACCAACGGCTTAACGTGCTTTCCGAGGCACGGATGAGTCTTGGTATATAATAAATGGTCATCCATCCACGGACCGACCACGTCAAGCGTAGTTTAACCTTCGATCAACCCATGCGGATGTTATAATTTAACCACAAGTTCCTCCGACGACTCCTCTGCATAGACGTAATAAAATCTGTGCAAAATTACACGTGCTTGGGCTATACTTTATTTTATGGGCCATATAGTTGGAAGTCCATTTTTTTTTTGTAGATAGTACTCATAAACAGAAGGTTTTTTACAATTTTTTAAGTTGCGGAGACTCCCAGTTATAATAAAATAATAAAGAGAAACACATTTTTTTAAAGTTTCCATATAAATTGAAAATAACACGCCCGGTATCACCATTTTGTCGAATGTCGGGAGGACACGGCGTGGCATACGCTGGCAAAGTGTGCCACTTGAGAGGAGCCGTGCCGTGCCCTCGTCTCTGGAGTAGGCAGTGACTTGTCGCTGCCGGCCGTGGTCGAGAGGATGGCCGGCAGCGTCGAGTCCTGGGACACGGTGGTGTCCTTCTGCGAAACGGTCGTCTCGCAGATGGAGGCTGCGGAAAGTGAGAGGGAGAGCAACTCCACTCACCCGGCCCGCAGCAGACGTACCGGGCGCAGACAGATGGCGGACAACCCATGTACATGGATCCGAGGTGGCGGCGCGTGGTGTTTACGCGCGCCCCTCTTAGACGTTGCAAGGGTTTTCTAACACTTCACTCCCCTCGCTGACTTAGCGAGGCCCTCGGGTCGCAGTCAGTCGGGAGTCGCGGAAGTATCTTCTGTTCCCGTGACCCCCGGCGCAGGTGTGAGAAGGAACACGGGGTGGTTTTTAGTCAGTAAGTCTGACAGACCCCTCCACCCTCCCCGGGGCGGGGGCCATCCATGAGGATTTTCCACCACTAAAAAAATATAAAAGTAGCGGGGTCGTAGTGAGTGAGCAAACACAGACCCCTCTCCACCTCCTTCGTGGTTATTTTTTTAAACCACCCAGAAGTAGGAGCCCCGCCAAGCGGTTCCGGCGACATCTTGGCAGGTAAGGGTATAAGAATAATAATATTCCTTGTGCTTTATTCAACTTATCCGAAAAATACCCGAAACTAATTTCAAAATGTTAACTTTTAAATTTTAAAATACGTATATCTCCGTAACCTTGGTGTTCCGCGGGTTGGAAATGGTACAGGATTTAGGCCCCTGCCACCCTCGCGCTCCCCGGCCCATAAATATATGGAAATTAGAGTGAAAATAATGGAAATTAGTGTTTTAACCAAACCTCAAACTTTAACAATGAATTTCTCCATAACCATGGGGCTCCGCGGTGTGGAAATCCGACAGGGGGGTAGCTCATCTCCCCCTCCCTCTCCCCAGCCCCTCTCCGATCCATAAATCAATGACCCATAAAGGAAAGTATTACCAAATTTTTTTATTATTGTGTGTAATCATAGGTTAGACAGGCTTGTTTTTTTAAAAGTTCTTGATAAGTTTTAGAATTTTACTTAATTTCATCCTTTTCTTCGTAGAAATATAAAATTTCCCTTACTAAAATCGTGTATAATATTTATCCGCCGTTTTGGATAAATACTCGAGTAAAAACGGATATTTATGAGTATTTATCCACTTTGAGTATTTATCCGGATAAATTCCCAACACTACTGGGCATTGATAGTTCACTTCACTCCTGTTTTCACGGCATGACTTAGCCGACTAGCTGTTGAATTTCCACTATACTCCAATTAAGCAATAATACCTACAGAAGTTTAAAAAGTTTAGGTACTTATTTTTTTCAACTATCAGTTTAAAAATAAAATAAAATTATGGCTGAAACCATTAAATTACGACGAAATAGAAAATCTATTCCTAATTCTAAAATGAAAATAAAGCAGTAAAACACAAAACCCACTCACACATTGTCACATACACACACAAACACACACGCACTAACACACACACACAATTTTTAGTTCGCAGATTGTAAACTTATGGATATATTTATTAAAATAGACAAATTATTATAGGTTTATTGTATTGTAACACTAACATAGCTCGACATATTATTTATCTGGAAGGAACTGATTCCCTAACTACAGCTCACGCTAGTTTGGGAAACAGGGCTTGCACATTAAATGTAAATACTTGTTGTTGCAATAAATATTTTGTATTTGTATTTTAATGCACACTTAGTTAAGTACAGACGCCAGCACATCAAGTTACCCCAATGTGTCAAATTTCTTTGATCGTTTTTCAACTTTATGTGAAACAATATAAGGTTCATATTTAATTGTGAAAATTTGTCACATTGGGGTAACTTGATGTGCTGGCGTCTGTACAATAAGCATGTTACAATTATTTTACGATAGATGCCGAATTTATAATAATCTATTTTCTCTGTAGCTGTCCAGTCACACTTAGTTGTAACCATTTTAGGATTTTTTTTTCAGGAATGATGTGGATTTAATTTAGTTACTTAAGTATATTACCTATTTAATTTTAATCATTGTCAATGATAAAAACCTAAAAGATACAATACCAATAGATGAACAATACCTACATGGAACGTTTTTCGTTTCGCTTTTATTCTTCTAAATCCTACTATTATTATATAAACGCGATAGTTTGTGAGGATGGATGGATGTTTGTTACTCTTTCACGTAAAAACTGCTGAATGGATTTTAATAAAATTTGGTAACGAGTTAGCTGACACCCTGGATTAACACATAGGCTACTTTTTATCCATGCATTCCCACGGGAATGGGACCTACGCGGGTAAAACCGCGGAATGTCTAGCTAGTTTAAAATAAAACAATTTTAATTAAAATACCTACTTACTTAGTTTTAAGTTATCTCTAAAATAAAATGGTTTTGCAATCCTGCTTATAAGGCTCTTTTTTATAATGCTATTATAAAAGGAGTAAGTATAGTACAAGTAAATATTATGGAAATGTTTTGAACTGTTTGAATGTGTTTAAAAAATGCATAGGTACCTACCTAACTAAGTATCATTATTAAGATGCTTGTTTATGTATATTTCCATGAATGAGTCATGTTCCTTTTTTTGTAAAATCTATATTGAGCTTATTTCATCAGAAAACGGGTCTTCCCCGGACACCGGTACAAATACACATCTACCTACTTGCATAGGTACCTACCTACTTAATATATTGCATAATATAGTGCTCGAAATATCTGCTTGTACCTACTTCCCAACTGTGTTGTGGTCGGCTGCCAGCCTTTCCAGATGCAGCTGAATACCAGTCTGTACATAGTTTACATAACACGACTCCCTATCTGACCTCTACAACCCAGTTACTGGGTAACACGATACCTCCTGGTTAAATTGACTAGCTACCAGACCTAGCGAGGGGTCAATTTTCTCAAGAGGGAAGCAGCACACGGGCCACCGGCCACAACCACAAAACGCCGCCACTGACATACACTCTTTTGCAAAAAAAACGGGCACCTAAGGAAATTTACGTTCTAAGGTCGATTTTAGTTAATTAAATGAAATTCATTTCTTTGACGTAGTCTGTATACTTATAATCGTGTAAATTAATGCGCGTGAAGTGAATTCAAGCAACTAAAAGAAAAAAAAACGATGGATTCTTTAAAATCGATGTACACGCCCAGAAGTTGTCGGCAATAAAGAAAAGTTTTTTTTTACTTTTTTAATTAAATAAAGTTACAAATGTAAAAACCTAATAACGAGTGTGACCTCTTCTTGCCAAAATCACAGCTTGAATCCTTCTGGGCATGCTTTCCACGATGTTTTTAATAACGTTTTGAGGAATACGTCAAAGAGTCATTGCAGAAGAGTGGGACTCTTCTGCAATGACTCTTTTTAGCTCCCTGATGTTTTGTGGAGCAGGTTGCACTGATCTTACCCGTCTCTTTAGAACATCCCACACATGCTCAATTGGATTGAGGTCAGGACTTCGAGCTGGCCAATCTAAACGACGGATCCCAACTTCTTGCATGTACGCTTCCACGTCGCCAGAACGGTGCGGGCGGGCATTATCGTCGATAAAAATGGAATCTTCCCCAAGTGCAGTCAATGTGGGTTGTGCATATGGAATAAGGACTTCCATTATGTACCGGTGTGCATTTAATGTTCCATTTTCTATGAAAACTAACTCCGTACGCTCCGTCGAATTAATTGCTGCCCAAAACATAACGGAGCCTCCGCCATAAGGAGTGATTTCTTCGAAACACACTTCCGCATAGCGTTCCCGTGGTCTTCGCAGCACTCGCCGGCGTCGTTCCTCTCCACACAAAGAGATTCTAGCTTCATCAGAAAACAATACTTTATTCCAGTCCTCCAGAGTCCATGAAGCACAGTTCCGAGCAAACTGAAGTCGAGCAACACGGTGCTCACGGAGTAATTTAGGGCCCCGAGCTGGGCGGTAACTCTTGATATTGGCAGCCAAAAGCCTCCTCCTGACCGTCCACAAGCTAACTTCTACTCCTCTTACTTCTTCAAGGCTCTTCTTCAGGTCCACACTTGACGCCTTACGATTACGCAACGCCTGACTCACTAAAAAGCGGTCATCTCTTGGTTCTGTGCATCGTTTTCTTCCCGAACCGGGTCTTCTTTTGACCGAACCAGTCTCTTGATACCATTGCCAAGTCCTCTGGACAGTTGAACGACGCACATTTAGCCGCTGAGACACGTAAGTTTGCGAACAACCTTCTTCAAGTATCTTCAAGTAGGGCTATAATTTTACCAGCCCTTATCGCTTTATCACTCATATCAAAAAGTGGTATTTAATGTAAAAAGAAAGATTAAATTGTTTAATTTGCAGAAAATATCCAAAAAGTTTTAAAATATCGTAATCAGTTAAAAATCGTTTCAGCAATTCGCGCCATTAGTAAAGCAATTTTAGAATAATCCACAATAATCATTAATAAGCATTACTTTCTTTTAATAATTTCAAATTTTAAATTTGGAACGTAAAGAATCATGCCAGGATGCTTCAAAAAACATGCCAATACATCGTCAAATTAACAAAACCTATTTCTTGTTCTTCTTCATTGAAGTAGAGAAAAAAATCTAAAGTGCCCGTTTTTTTTGCAAAAGAGTTTATTTCCTGTAATTTTCGTACATTTTATTATGGACTCGCCGCACACGGTTGACACCGGTGGCCGCCACACGCTACAAATCGTTGCCACTCGCTTTTTGTGGCCCGCACCGGCCACTAAACGCCGACACAGAACGCCGCCACACGCCACTCGCGCGATTATCGTCCCTCTCTACCTTACCTCAGCCAACCTGTTCATAGAATTATTCATATCAGAGTTTCAATCCCATCCTGCGATTTGGGATTCAAAAAGTGATAAGTAGTTACGGTAATCAATATCCATTATGATACTGCATAATACATGAGTTAAAAAAAGTAGCAACCACCGACCGCAAGTGTCGACCACTGGCCACAAGTGGCTGTCGCGTCAGCTTCTTTTGTAGCCGCTTCTGGCTTCTCGTGGCGGCGTTTGTGGCTGTGGCCGGTGGCCCCTGTGTGGGGACCCTTAGCATTCGTGCCACTATTTCTGCATTGAATGAGGGTTTTCTGAAATGTTCTACGTGAGATGGCAGCACTGTGGCGTCAGGTCCAACCACCTGTCAAAACGCATACCTACCTACACGATTTGTATTTTTCGACCTTTTTTTGGTTTATTTTTTCTTAAAAACGTTTTAAAAGGAATATTGTTTTCGAAAATGCAACAGTGTTATGCAGTACCTAATTACCTATGTGTGCAAATAAAACAGGAGTGACAATATAGACACCGCAGTGACTTTCGGGCCTCTGTTTTTGAGTTCAATCTTCAGTTCGGAAACCTTTCTCTGGCGGTAATCCATAATAAAATCAAAAACACTTCCAAATACGTAAAATTTCTCTAAAACAATATAGTTTCCGCAGGAATTTGTGCTATCTGACAGCTGTTTGAACCTGACGCATACGAAGCGCCGTCTGGTGGCAGAAAAAGTATCGATTCATTCATCGGTCTACCTACCACCCTGTTTACATTTGGTGTAAATACCTTAGATTTGGCCATACAAGAGTCTGGCTGATATTAGTCAATAGTGGTAAGTTGCTCTTCCAAACCTCCAAAGGGAATCTGATAGGAATCGAGTTGTATAGACACTTCACCACTGCTAGCTACTCGTTACGTCTGCCACAGATGTACAAAATGTTTTTCGGGACTAACCGACAACAACCGTCTGGTCGGAGGATCCTCCCTTTTCAATGGTGGATGAGGAACTTTACACCCTGTTCCTCATACCTCCAAACTGGTGACCCCGACGTGATCAAAACGTGTTACCGAGTAGTGGAGCGTTTTATTTATTTATTTTTTTTGGGAGGATCTCCAACAAATCATTACAAAAGATTCTCTTAAGTGTGCTCTTTCAATTATAGGAGACCACAGCGTGCACATTTATAACTAGGTATAATTAAAAAATTATAATAAAATATTAACAGACGAAATTAATGGACAAAACTAATGAACTATTAAAAATATGGAAAGAAAAAAATACATTAAAGATTCTGTGGTGGATAAAAACGTGCGTTTTAACGTGTTTTCCGAGGCACGGAGGGGTATTGATGTATTAAATGGTCACCCAAAATAGACCTGTCTCGGCATGCGTAACTTGACCATCGATCGACACATGTGGCTGTTATGACTAAAACAAAAGCAACAATGGATGTGGAGGGTTCCAAAAGAACAGGAATAGGTTCCAAAGGGTGGATGGATTGTGAGAAAGATGATATTTATTGGTGAAAGAGATATCTTCACACAACATAGGTACCTACTGATTCCATGACTTCTGTTCGTGATTCCAACAATTTTTGTTTTATTATTATTGATAGGCACGCGTTTGACCACTATCTCACCTGATGGTAAGCGGTGATGTGGTCGACGATGAAGCACGCTTGCCTAGAAGCAACCTGTTCACTCTTGACTTGAAGACCCCTAGCTACAACAGCTATCAGGAAACACCGACACCGGCAGGGAATTCTACTCTTTAGCTGTTCGCAATAGGAATGTGTTTCCATAGCGTTTAGTACGTATGGTTGGGATATCTACCATGTACCGGTGTCGCAGTGCTGTACGTCTGGTGGTCCGATGATGGAAAGGGCTTGGTGGAATTAAATCGTGCAATTCCGATGCACACTCTCCGAAATATCACTGATAGAAAACCGACAGGCTAGCAACTCGGCATCGATGCTTGTTTTATATGAAGCGACTGTATTATAGCCTCACGTCGGGGTTCCGCTAATATAAGTACATAATATATCTGCCAGAAAGATTCCTTCCGGTACCCTGACGCGACATAATATTCTATGGCTCAACAAGACGAAAATGTTACTTTTGACTGGCCTGTTGGTCTAGTAGTTAGTGACCCTGACTGCTATGCCGGAGGTCGTAGGTTCGACTCCCACCCAGGACAAACGTTTGTGTGATGAGCACGATCATTTGTTCTGTGTTTGGGTGTAATTTATCTATAATATGTATGTATTTAGAAATATATAAGTATGTTTATCAGCTGTTTAGCACCCATAACACAAGCTCTCAAGCTTAACTTTGGGACTAAATGGTGTTGTGTAAAAAGTTGTGGAATATTTATTTATTTATTTAACTTTTTAAATATAAGCTTTTCTTTTTGGCGTAGGGGGGTTTTTAACATTTTTATTTTTTTTACACTGTGGATAGGCTTACGATTCAAATAAAAATTTAAAGTTAAAGCAGTCTTTGTAAGTACCCATGCATAATTAACTTAATTATACTAGTGATAACCTTGCAGCGGTCTAAATTCGACCGTATACCTACTATGAAATGACAATTCTGAAAGGTAATTACTGATTACTATGGTTACGTTATATGATGTTGGAAAAAATGCCAGACACCAGTTAAGTAAACAATGGATATTTCGTTTTGTATATATTTCTAACATAAATGAATAACACTCTTTGGTTCCTGCACTTCTCCTCTACATAAACTTTTACCATACCAAATCTCACACTCTTCTTTGCGCGTTTTTTTCTTAAAAAGGGATCAAAAATTTTCGCTTAGCGTTCTAAGAATATTAATATATAGATGCTACTTTGTTTACTATGTAATACTACGTTCCTATCTATAGTTTTATTCTTGGTATGTACAGATGCCAGCACATCAAGTTACCCCAATGTGTCAAATTTCTTTGATTGTTTTTCAAATGTCAAACCGAATAAGGTTTTTATTCAATCGGGAAAATTTGACACATTGGAGTAACTTGACGTGCTGGCGTCTGTGCATCTTGTTTAAATTGTTATCTGTCAAAAATATACTAAAAAAAACATTGTTCCTCCGCATACGAAACTAACCTTTGGAAGGGGCAACGAAAATCGCTGTCATATTATATTCATGTACAGAGCCAGCACATCAACGTACCCCAAACTGTCAAGTTTTCCCAATTGAACATAAACCTTATTCTGTTTGTTGCAAAGTTGAAAATCTATCAAAGAAATTTGACACATTGTGCTGGCCTCTGTACTAAGAAGTTTAACTTTCAAAGGTGCCTCTTAGTGGTGTTAGCCGAATGGTGTGACAGGTGGATGCCAAATCATAGGTCTCGAGTTCGAACCCAAGACACGCTGCTCTGACTTAAGATTCATTTGCGTATTGTATAAGTAAATTGCTTTTGATTCTACAACGGTGAAGAAAAACATGGTGAGAAAACTTGGTATACCTACCTGAGAGATATTTTTCGATGGCATGTGATGCCAAGTTAGAGACCCATGGTCGGCATTAAAACCCTGACATCAGATAAGTCACCGACCACACGATAACAAGTCGAAGAAGTGGTGTTAATAAATCAAATTCTTTGACATTAATTCTTCAGACGCCAACACATCAAGTTACCCCAATGTTTCAAATAAGGGAAGGTTCATAACTGACGGAACATGCGCCGAGCGTTTGCGACAATGTACGCTTGACGCACTAACGTATCATCTGTTGAGTGTGAACGGTCAAGTGTTTTTCTATACATTTGTCTGTTCTGGCGTTACGCGACCGATAATACGCGACGCATGTTCCGTCAGACAGATATGAACCTTCCCTTACTTTGATCGTTTTTCAACTTTATGTCGAACAGCATAAGATTCATATTCAATTGGGAAAATTTGACACATTGGGGTAACTTGATGTGCTGGCATCTGTACTAAGTTCCTACCTGACCGTTCAAAGCATTTGAAACATACAGCTTCAATAAGAACATCAGCATAAAAACTCGGTTATGTACTATGCGGAAATCAAATTGTTTGTTAAACGCAACCTTGCGACAGCGAAGTAAGCACTAAGCACGTAACAATTAATGTGATTTTTAGATACATCACGTTAGATAAGATGGGCGATTTAATTAAATAAGTTAATATTCCCAAACTCACCAGAGCTTGTGTACTAGACCAGAGATTGCCAAACTGGGTTCCGCGGAACCTAGGGGTTCCGTAGAATAGTCATCAGGGTTCCACCAAAATTATTTAAATTAACCCTTAAATAATACAAAACAAATACAGGTCCGGATTGGATGCTACGCACACAATTATTGTCGGACGAAATACCGAACAACAAAGTAATTTTTCAAAAAACAGTAAAACTATTTCATTCACATTCAAACTTTTACTTAGGGACAATGTTTTCCAATAATTTGGCCAATTACTTAAAATGTTTATATATAAATAAATTCCTGTATTAATTTCTAATCATTTGATATGGGGTTCCATTAAATAAAAAGTACCTGTTACATACAGACAGACAAAAAAAAAACACATTTTTGGGTTCGGTGTCTTTCCTAACGAGTCTAACTTCTAGTAGGATTATTGTACAAAAGTACATTCAAATTCAAATTCAAATTCAAATTTATTTATTTTAGGACAACTAAAAAATCCAAAGGTTAGTATACAAAACAACTTAAAAACTATTGTTAGTTCAAACACTTACAAATAGACAATCACATACATCTAATCCTCTAAGTAGGTACACAAAATACATAAAAATACCCCTGCGCTGAGACATCCCGCCCCGTCAAGATAACCAATAGGGAGATACCTCCCTAGAGACCACCAAACGAGCGAAATGCCTCAACACAGGTGCACGTACATCCTCAGCTATCGTTTTCAGGATGCTGTTGTGACTCCCCCGTACCCTCCTCATAAGTGAGACGACTTTTTTCCGAATGACGGCATGAAAACCATCAGTCTGAGTCTGCGTGAACATCCCGGAGGCACTGCAGAAACGAGGAAGTCCCAACATCATCCTGAAAATGTTATTGTACTGGACGCGCAGAGTGTTCATGGATTTCTTTGTATGACTAACCCATAGACACACATTCGTCACAAAGTAAACTCGTCACATTTTGTAAACTCCATACATTGAAAGTGTATTCGTCACATGCATAAAACGCTAATATTTTTAAACGTAAACTAAAAGTTTTTTACAAGTGTAAGTTAATTATTGTTTAGTTTTAGGTATATTTAAGTAGGCATGTCTAGAGACTCTTCGCCCCCACACTCAAACCATTGCAACGGTTTTGTGGGGCTTAGTTTATAAGTTACTTACCCTCTTGTTTATCGGTTCGGTTTCGGGTACCGTCCCGTCGTCGGTACGGTATACCCCTCTCAAATTCAAAAAGGTATTTCAATAAGGATCTTGAATCGACAACATTTTATGTAAAATATTGGGATTATTGCGTATTTAGATTTTTAAAATACGTAAAGTTGGTTGTCAATTTATTTGGTTGTTTATTTATTTATTTATTTAGTAAGACACACCAACGACATATTCACAATAACAACAACAGATGGTAATTACAGGTTTTCAATGCTGTGCAAATACATCACTTATAGGTATGCACAACATTCTTATTAATTAAAAGTTCGATAATTCTAAAGTAGGTACCTATTACATAAAAAAAAGATAATTAAAACATTATATTTATTACAATAATTGATAAAACATAGTTTGGATTCATTGATAAATTAATACACGGTCTTCATATACTTCTAAGAAATGATTAAAAGATATAAAAATAAAATAATGCTATTAAAATTATCATATTCATTATTAGCTAAAAAAATAAAATAATATTGATTTAAATTAGTTGTGGCTAAACTTAGAAAAAGGTTTTATGAAGCAACAGTCTTATATTTCAGAAATCAATTTACGTAATTATTAATGACGACATAGACGAACTTCAATATTCTTTTGCAAAAAGAACTTTTAAAACTGTTTGAAATTTAATTAAAGTAGACCGGGAAAACTAAATACATTGTATGTAACATAGAGGCACGCGGCGAATACATACGTAGTATGATTTGTATGTAACATAGAGGCTCGCAGCGCAGTAGTTCAGTACAAAATTACGAATTTAGTATTTTTTATGTCAATGCTTTTCAGTAAGGTAGTTAGGTTAGGTAGTTAGGTTAGCTATAGGATAGGTATGGTAAGTTAGGTTAGGTTATATATAATATGTATTGTATACCTGTTGTCATTTTAATTCTAATGAACACAAAGTGTTTAAATAAGATCACATTAGAGAATCGCTAAATAAAAAGCAGTAGTAGGCAGTTATTATTGGTTTGGATCTATTAATTGTAATCTTATTAAACGTATGTACATCTAATATATAAAATTATCGTGTCACAGTGTTTGTAACAAAACTTCTACGAAACATCTTGACCGATATTATCGGTCTTTAGAACAACTTTTACTATGGGACAAACACTACTAGCTGAATTCAAAGAATTCGGTCATAACTAGGTAAGAACCGATTACGAAAATTCATTTTTATTTAGAGAAAGATGTAAATATGGAAATCGGTATAGTTTTTATACATTTAAAAATAACTGGAAAATGTGAAATCATACAAAAAAATAGAACTATTTTTACAACACATTACGATTGACTTCATAAGATTTCATACTAAGAGGTGTTAACTAACTCTAGCTCGGAAGTCTGCCTAATAATTACCGGGAAAAAACCACCAAAGCATTATTTCACCTTCTTTTGTGGAGCGAGTTACGTTTAGGTACGGTCACCAAAAAAAAAAAAATCAACAAAAAATAAGTATGCCAAAAAAATCCAATAAACCATCTATATTCATTATTAATGTGTGCATAATGGCTTGATAACCAACCTAAAAAACCGCAGTGCTATTCTGATAAAATCACTTCGTGAATATTTTATAGGTGAAGTGAAGGTAAATATTTAAGCTGTCATTCCATACTAATGCTAGGCATTGACAGTTCACTTCACTTAAGTTTTATAAGTGTGATTAATTGTACATCTATATTAATATTATAACGAGGTAAAATTTGTTTGTAAGTTTGTATGTAGGGGGAATCTTCGGAACTAATCACCCAATTTTACTTTTCCCGGATGACATAGGCTACTTTTTATACCCGTAATCCCATGGGAACAGGAACTATGCGGTTGAAACCGCGTGACGTCTCCTAGCTTTTAATAATTATCTATCCATCATTGTACACACGGCTACACATCAAGCTATAAATTTCCAGATTACGCTGTCAGGTCAGCGTAATCTGGAAACTTATACAATGCGAGATCAGCTTATACTGGAAATGTACCAATATCTTAATGTTTAGCCGTGTGTACTTGCAGTAATAGCCTAGTGGCGTGACCGGCGGATTGCCAAATCATAGGTCACGAGTTCGTACCCAAGCCACGCACCTCTAACTTTTCGGATTCATCTGCGTATTGTTTAATTATCACTTGCTTCAAAAACGGTGAAGAAAACATCGTGAGGAAACCGGCATGCCTGAGAGATATGTCTCGAGGGCATGTGATGCCAAGTCAGAGGCCTATGGGTGGCATTAAAACTCTGACAACGGTTAGTTAGTTACTAACCAAACGATAAGAAGAAGATTGTACTGTGAAAAACTATTGTAACGTAAGTTTTAATGAAACATCATACAGGTAAATTGTAAATTAATATTGCCAATATTGTATTTTATTTGTCACACAACACCTTGACATGCTTGACTCGGGATAGACCTTGGGGGATGTCCAAAAGTCTTCTAGCTAGATGGCGTTATGGCTAACCAGTTGGTAAGAATGTCCAAGAATGGCAACTCCACTGTATTAGTTTTGAGCGGCTGGCTGCATATAAAGTATTGGAGAATTAGAAATGGCTTTACAAGGATTTGGTGATCTAGTTTCGCTAATTTGGGTGGGATTCCAAGGTAGGTAAGAATTAAAGTCTTGGATTGCGTAGGTAATGGTAGCAGTTGAAGTGGGAATGCAGCACTGTTGGAGTAACTTAAGCGTCATGTGGCTACTGCACTGCGTGTTACTTATTCGAATTCCCTACGGAACAAATATTTGAAGGTTGTCTGTAAGAGATCGCTTTTAGCGATAAGGCCGCCCATTGTAACACCTTATGTACCCCTTAAAGTTATTATTTGTAAGTTTTTATGGTGTACAATAAAAAGTATTCTATTCTATTCTATTCTATTTGCATGAAAAATCAAAGAAAAAGCATTTATTTAGCCCAGAAGGCACACCAATACAAATAAAAAGTTAAAGCAAACAAAACAAGAAAAATAATAAATAAAATAAATTACTATGCGTTTCAAATGAGAATAGGATCGTCTTTGCGCCATGTTGTGACGCTGCCAATTCAAATAAATTGGGTAAGATCAGCAAAAAAAACACCTGGTTATTTTATAAATATAATTTATTTACTTACGAATCATGAACGAATAATTTTCTAAATTGTATTGTTTCTCGCTCTCAAAATATTTGTCTAAATTGGAGATAATCTCCCGAGCCCTCCCATGCAAAATAGCACCTTGTTTAGGTACTCATTTTCGAGCAAACAAATAACAAAAAACAGCCGCGTCACAAACAGAATTAATAAATAAAACGTAAGCACTCCACAAGACTAATTCATTTAAGACTTTTTTTTAATTTTGAATAACTGCAACTCGATGAGACAAAAAAAAATTATACGTGAATAAGGTTTCGTTGCAGACCGTACTTTTCAAGTGACATCTGACAGGTAGAGGTTATTGACGTTCCTATTCTTATTAAAAACGCATAGTAAATAACAATAAACCAGAACCAAGTGGTGGCCCTTGCGGCTGCGCCAAATAGGTCCAGATCAGCAAAAATGCCAGACAACTAGTGCTTGAAGCTGGTTTGCAACTGGACCTGAGGTTGTGATGTGTCACGGACTTAAATCTGGTCTATGGACAGAACGTAAATGGTCTAAGGTCATTAAGCCAGTCTTCTGAGCGCCATGGATCATTTTGGACCCTTGTTGACACAAACGGTGTCTTCGGTAAGGTGCAACTATCGTACCGTGGATTTTAACGGCCTACTGGTAGTTGTTTTGGGTCTGGCTTCTTCACCATCAACATTATCCTCAGCCCGACTTCATCTATTTCTGGGCATAGACCTCTCGTTTCTGGTGCCAAGCTCCACGTTCCTATGTCAAGCTTATTCAGGATACTCCCGCAATGGCTAGCTTCATAAAGTCAGCTTAGGGCGAGACTCCACCAAATCGGAGACTAGAAGAGATGTCTTGTAATGAACCAATACGAAATTGTATTGTACTGAAGCTAAGCGCTGAGCTGTCAAAATGACGCAAGCTGATTGGTTGTACGACAGATCTCTTCTCGTCTCCGCTTTGGTGAAGTCTCGCCCTTTTACTGGCCCCTGACCGAGTTGGTCAGGGGCCAGTAGAAGTTCTGGAATTGGAAGCGTAATGTTGTGTTGTTATTAGTTATCATTACCGACACAGATCGATAAAATATTAAAGGGTTTATTTACCATTTGGTTTTTTATGTATTTTAACAACATACAAATACACTAATTATTAATTAGTACAAATACTTAAAGGGCTTATTCTAGACGGTCTTCTTATTATATTTGTGAAGTATCAATAAATAATATTCATAAACAGCAAAGTTATTAACGTTTCTTTATATCCCAAAAAGTCACCCAATATATGGAAAATTGTACAGGCTATTCATGACATCGTAGTATTTATTAATCGTCATCTCTCGCTCACGTTCGCGTGATCTCGCTCAAGCATGCCCCGCCTCCAACAGCTGTTTTCGTTATTTAAGTTTAACGAAATGGCGGCATACCTATATATAAATTGAATTTCGTTGTTTTTACTTTTGATTACGCAAATATGATCAGTAACAGGTACGGCTACAGGCCCATTTTATTGTACTAATTAAAAAATAGTGGTTAAACTGTCATTTTTTTCCCACGGGATTAGAAAGAAAATACAGAACGCAATCTGCTACGATTCTTACTGATTTGTTTACGTTTATACATTTAGTCATACACACACGCCAATTGCGAGTACCTACTACGCACCTGACCTTTCTGAAGAACATCACCAATAAGGTCAGCTCAGTGTATGACCTTCTAAGCTGTCCTCTCCCAGTGCGTTTCCACTCACATTTGCCTGGATCTTATATAGATTAGATATTTTCTTGGTAAAAACAAAATTATGCAGACCTTCCATATAAGGTAAGTAGTGGTGATGAGTCATATGGAAAATTAACATAATTCTAATTACGCACAATTATTACCTTACTGGTTCAAAGTCCAGCTGGATTAAAACACCGTGAAATAGAATCTTAACAAAGAGCATCCAGTAAGTATATTGACCAAGCTTGGCTTGAAATGGAAAATCCGCAAAATATATAAATTACAAGACAAACATCTGATTGTTGGCAATAGCAGCCAAGAAGTTATAATAAACCCTATTTTCTAAGTCTAAAGGTAGGCTTTTGAAAGGAAATTCTTGAAGGTAATCAAGGCGCCAAGTTGCGCGGGAGTTGTTCGATTTTTATTTCAAGTTCAGTGTTATACCAACGTTCGGCAAGCTCGGACGTGCGGGCTTGTTGATTTAAAAACGCGATTTTTATTCATTTATTTACGAATTAAGAACATCGCAGTGTTTGTGTTGTGTTGTGCAGTTATTTGTAATAATTAATTGTTAAAGTTTTTGTGTCTTGGCAGCTTGGAAGTTTAACCGTAAGTTTAATTTATTTTTTTACGATAGTGGTGTGGGAATTTAATTAGGAATAACAAAAAATTAAAGGTAATCATCATTGTCTACCTTCCATTATTCGAATGACCGTAGATTTTTTTAAAATCGTAAACCAGCTAATGTCTTATGTTGCTGTTAATCGACGAATCTCGTCATTTACACAAATTGCCGGGCATTAAAGACAGATAGACCTTAATGATAATTATGGTCGTTTACACAATTATTGTGATGTAATACGAGTAACACAGACAGTTTGTATAATTGATGATAAAATTGTAAATATGATATCTATTTCCTCAAACACAACATCATTATTTTCAACCTGTCATAAGAAACCATTAGACAATCATTATGAATTTTGTCGAAAGACAATTGGCAATAGATATTGCATATTAGGAAAAGATTCAAACGTGTGACCTCTAGGACGCAATCCATTTACTATTGAGCGTCGGAGATTACAACACAAATTAAAAATAAATTAACTCTCAAAGTTTGACTATGACCTAACCAGTTGATTTCTTAAGAAAAATAAGAAATGTATAATACCTACTCATATAACAAAATATCTTACTAGTATAATCAATTAAGTGTATAAATTCGAATATTTTACCGATCACTGTCGGTCGTAATATTATAACATAATGGTTGTCGGGTGCAATCAATCGTCAGTCTACTGGAAACATTAAAAGTCAAAGTCAAAGTCAAACTATTTATTTCAATTATCATTGTAAGGCATTTTTGAACGTCAACCTTAAGTTAAACCTATATCCGTACTAATACAATAAAGAAGAAAGATTTGTTTTTTTTTTATATTTTGAATGTAACGAATAAACTTATAAACTACTGGATAGATTTAAAAAAATCTTTCACCGTTGGAAAGCTAGAGCTACACTATCCCCGGGTGATTTTTTTTCCTACTATTTATTCCTATATTCCCACGGGAACGGGAACATCTCGTATGAAACCGCGTGACGTCCGATAGTCTAATATACCATTGGTAATTCTTCATCAATTTTGTTAGGAAATTTAATACTTTTATCTTTATCCTTTAATAATTGTGAATGAAAGGACTATGTGGATTTTTTTTCCTTTCTTTTTTTTAAATTTTTAACGTTCTTTTTTATCATTTTTCTGGCAGTTTGAGTATTTTATGCGACCAACTCAAATGTTCTTTCTTTGGTATTGTTCGTCAGGACGTAGAGCTACTCAAGTTTCGAGTTGAGCTCACGAAAACTGAAAATGCTTGCACTGACTGATCTGGTCCACTCATATCTGTGTGGTTCTTTCCTCAAAAGACCATTATCAGATACAAATCTGCATGGTTCTTACATAATCTGACCATGATAATGTCTGGACTTTAAAAGAGACTGTGACCTCTGAGTTTCTTTCGGTGTTTCTTCTCAGAGTAGTCAGATAGCGAAATACCGACCTCTTATTTAAAAAAAAAATACATGTAAAAGTGTTTATATGAACAAATTTTTAGAAATAAATATCATTTATTATTAATTCATCACCTTTGGTAGGAATGCATGAAGTGTTACACTAGACCATCTCAACATTTAAGTGGTATCACTGATATGCGTTTTACTTTACCCACCTAACTAGCAAGTTAGTAATAAATCCAAAGATTTGCTCAATTAGATTGCCATTGTTTCATCTGAGTCATCGTATGATGTCGAAACATACAATGCAAGTCGAAGAGACGACCTATCACGGGGACACGAAGTAAAACGTGCATTCTGAATTTAGGGCAAATGTAAGTCAAATGAAATGGAACTTGACTTCACGAAGAGTGCTGCATATCGGTTTTAGGAATTTATTACTCACTCCTCACAATAATTATCATAAAATGAAAACTACTGTGACGAACTATGTTAAATTTTTATGACAACTAGGTATTTCGCATCAAACTAAAAAAGAATCACGTAAATCGGATTCCAAATCTCAGCGTAATGAGTATATACATACATAGAAAACATACCAATCAAATTGAGAACCTCCTCCTGACGTCGCACGTCGGTTAAAAATAATAAACAAAGTTCACTTAAAAAGTTAAAAAAATAATATTCTAAAGTAATAAACATTGTCGTTTGATCTGTCAAATTGTATCGAGTTCAATTTTGTTGTTAGTTAACTAAATACAACTTTAATCCATTTTAAAACTGTTCACAAATGGGTCTCTAATTTATTTTGGTAACTTATTGAATAGCCAAGTTATATATATACTTCCAACCCCTACATCTATTAGTACCTATTAATAAAAAAACGGGTAATACACAGTAGTCGCAGAATATAACGCAATGTGTAATATTTGACATGTTATAGTTGTAAATACGCCGCCATAAAAAAAAAAGACAGTACGACGTGGTACTACAACCTCATGCGAAATGTGTTGGCATCATCTCACAGCCATTGGTCAAATCAAGTAGTGCGCGCATTCCTGGTATCCTATAACACATTTCCGTCCCTTTTCACGAAATCACCCCCACAAAAAATATACAGGAACCAAGAGGAAATTTAAAAAAAGTACTAAATAATATTAACCATTTATTTCGGAACACAGTTCTATATGAAACATGTTAGTAATGCTTAAAAAAATATTGGAACAACTATTTTATATTAAAAAGGACACCACCTAAGCAGTGCAGCCTAAATAATATTTGTAAAAGTATTATTTTGTCTTTCCGCTGCAGGGCTTTTTATAGTGAATGGTCGACAAAACTATAGTCCACAAGACCTCTTTGGGTGCCAACACAAAATAGGTGCAATACAAACAAAATGATCAATGAATTAGGTTTTTAAAAATAGCTAAACGATTTCAACGAAACACGTTTGAAAATCTGTGTCATTTAACAACGTCACTTAGTTTTGTTTGGATCTTTCGAAATATTCTTCCTTATATGATGAGCATCACGCGATCTTAATGACTAGTTTAAAAAAATAATAATTTGCATCTTGATTGGAAGCTTAAGATAAGATATTACCACAGTCTCAAAACATACAGTCGTCCGACGAAGCCGTCTAGACAGGGCAATCGTGCGGGGTGTGAGGGGCGAGACGCGGGAAAGCCGCTCCCGCACTGCAATCAAAACGATGTTCGTAGTGCAGGAGGTATTGTTCAAGTCTAACTCGTGTAGATGTTGTCGGCATTTTTCCAGAGATCAACGGCGTCGCGTCGTCCTACTGTATTAATATGTATACTGTGATATTACGGTGTTTGCGTAAGTTAGCCTACAAATTTAAATTTTTTGCAGCCAAATATTAGGTTGTCTGGTTGTTTTAGTAGCAGCTTAGAGTCTACATCTGTGATACGTTTGATGGCAATAGGCACGCCCCCTATTAGATAACTGACGAAATGTTGTAACGAACACATCTGCCTATCCCTTTGAAGAATACAGGCTTGAACTTATGTTGTTTTCACGAAATACGTAAACATCGAATAATAATCATTAAAATCGTTTATAGCAAAAATGTAAGTGCAAATAATGCGATTATTAAAAATATTCATTTATTTCTTGCAATCGACGAATTCGTATTTAAACTATTGTATGGATTTCTATGATTGTATGTACTTTGGTACCTAAATCCATATTATAGAGTGACTGGTAATTAGTGACCGATACTTAAACACGTGATTGTATTCATGATTTTAATAAACTTTCCCAAAGAAACTTTTTCTGTATACACAATAACTAATAACACAATAAAATAACAAAAACGCAGTTTGAAATACCCGCGCGCGCGCCTGTGTTCGATCACAGTAGGCGCGAATCGGCACGATTTATCAGCTGATAGTCTGACCCCGGGAAGGGCAAAATCTACTAGTAGTAGTAGGGTCACACGCTCCACGCCACCCCCACCGCTCCCGTTGTGCAGTACTGACGTAATTAAATTAATTGAAAGTAAATTAGTATAAAAAAGTTTCTTTGGAAAAGTGTGTTGAAATCGTGAGTACAATCACGTGTTTAAGTATCGGTCACTAATTACCAGTCACCCTATATGTATATTATAGTCGTGAATAACTTTTTTTATTACCGTGCAAGGAAATACTGCAAACCGCACTGGTCAATCGAAGTTAAGGCTACGCTTGACGAGGTTTGTCCTTGGATGGGGTGACATATTAAGACCCCTCCGTGTCACGGAAAGCACGTTAAGCCGTTGGTACCGGCTCTCATTTGCGAATCTTTGACAGTCACGTCAGTCAGAAGCCAGAAAGTCTGGCAGCCAGTTTCAGCACCAAGGGGTAGGTAAATTTTACCTAGTCTCTAGGTTGTGGAGGTCACACAGACAGTCACTCCATGTAAAACTCTGGTATTCAGCTGGATCTGGTTAGACTGGAAGCCAAACCCAACATAGTTGGAAAAGGCTAGACTGATGATATTGAGGCTAATGCTTAAGCTCTTTTCAGACTACGCTATATAAAATAAAGACTATTAGGACACCACTATGTTTTAATTAGTACAAAAAAAATTGGGCTGTATCCGTACCTGTTACTGATCATATTTGCGTAATCAAAAGTAAAAAAAATGAAATTTAATTTTGAAGTACTTATGCTAAACTTAAATAACGAAAACAGCTGTTGGAGGCGGGGCATACTTGAGCGAGATCACGCCAACGTGAGCAAGGGATATTTTAAGGAATACTAAGACAGTACTATGTCATGAATAGCCTGTAGGTTGACAATATTTCCATAAATGGGGTGACTTTTTGGGATTTATACAGACGCTAATAACTTTGCTGTTTAAGAATATTATTTATTGATACTTTACAAATATAATGAGGAGACCGTATAGAAAAAGCCCTTTAAGTATTTGTACTTATTAAAAATTAGTGGTGTACATTATCTTAATTTTATCACAATAGTATAGCGTAGTCTGAAAAGAGCAATTAAGTAAATAACAAAAAATATAACAAACTTTGAGTTTCGCGGCATTTATTTTTAATATTTCCTTGTTCGACAGACAAGTGATTGATTGCAAATTAGGATTAGCTTATGTTTATGATACCCTCGTTTGATTGATGGAAGAACACGTTTGTAACCTCTGAGCTAAGGAAGATTAACAACTTTTGTTAAAACATTAGATACAAACTACTATTTGCAGTGTACTAAAAATAATGCTGCATACCTTACGTTTAAAATAAACTTCGAAATAAACTTCCTGCCAATATTATAAAAGCGAAAGTTTGTGTAAATGTTTGTTATTCTTTCACGCAAAACTACTGAATTGATATATTGAAACTTTACAATACTATAGCTTATAAATCAGAATAACACATAGGCTATAAATATGTAAAGATAATGAATGAATTTTTGAAAATATAACGTTAAGTGTAAAGTAAGTAGGAAAAACTGCGCCGACGAAATCAGGTAGCTAGTATTCCATATTTTTACAAAAATAAAATATTTTCATTGTCGTTTTTTTGTGTTTAGTTTAGGTTTTTATTCATAACCAGAAACTTCACGGTTGATGCCAATTATGAAGAAGAAGTTTGTATGTAATTAAAAGTAATTTTAACCAGGATGTGTTAGTTAGTCTTGCGTTCATTTGTTCTATCCAAAATTAAAAGTAACTTTGTATTCGTATAAATAATACTTCATGTTGTTCGCATTTCCTTTTCTAGATCTATATCTATTTCTTCAAATACATAGACAGGTAACTGGGCCATCGCATAATTTTCATAGAATAATCAACACAAAATCTGATGTTAATTATTATTATGCAATTGTATAGACGTCAGTTCATCAGGCTATCCTAAACTGTAAAATTTTCCCAATAGAACATGAATCTTATTGTTTTGTAATAAAGCTGAATAATATAAACTACCTAGTGCTTGACTGCAATCCCACCTGATGGTAAGCAGTGATGCAATCAATGATGATGAAGCGCACTAGTTTATAAAGAGCCTATTCACTCTAGCCTTGAAGACACCTAAATTATAATCGGACGGGAAGACCGCAGCAGGCAAGTTGTTCCAGTCCTTCGAAGTACGCGGTATAAACGACGAGGCGAAACGCTTTGTACGGATCGTTGGGGTGCCAAGTTGCCAACGATGCAAGGGTGTACACTCTACGTACGGTTGTCCGACGGTGGAAAGGTGATGGCGGAATCAAGTCATGTAATTTACCAAAGAGATTAAAGAGACTAGCAAAGAGATTTGATAGCTGGCTTCTGTACAAATGATGGATTTAGTAGGTTAAATTTTTCCTCCAATCCCACAAATAGTCGTTTCGCAATTATTCGTGAGTACTGATGATGCGACGACCGACGACGCCGCGCAATCATTGCATCTCCTGATTACTATGATGTAAAATATACCTATATCTGTAACTGTAACCACATGTAGGTAACACGATGTCAACTGGAGCAATCGAATATTTCTTTTTAATAGTGCTTATAGTTTTTTTTTGTTGATAAGTTTACACACTACCATTCCAGGCACTAATCTGTATGGTTCTTACACGATCTGACCAAGATAATGTCTGGACCTTAAGGCACCTCGCGCACTAGACTGCCACGACCACGACCAGTGGCCGCAACGATCAGATTTATTAAAGAAACCATATATGCAGCCAGTTAGCCGTTGCGGCTAAGTTCGCGACGTTTTTAGGGTTTCTTTAGTAAATCTGCCCTGTTTTGACCACGTGACTTATCACCTTTCGCTAAGTCACGTGGTCAAAACAAAGGGATTTGAGGCGTTCTCGATTGTAGAAAGAGAATAGATACGAATCGTTTGTAACTTGGCTAGGGGGGCTGATCGTTGCGGCCACTGGTCGTGGTCGTGGCCGTCCAGTGCGCGAGGTGCCTAAAAGAGACTGTGTGTGACCTCTGAGTTTCTTTCGGTGTTTCTTCTCAGAGTAGTCAGATAGTGGAACACCGAACCCAACATCAGTTAGAAAATGAAATGTAAAAGTGTTTGTATGAACCTATTTACAGAAATAAATACGATTTATGATTTCACTTGCCGTAATAATTCACTTTAGACATTGACATGACATCGGCTTTGTATGCCATATAGAAAAATAAAACAGAATACGATACTATCCCTATTGGTAGGAGCTTGTGGCTAAATACTAACAGGTTCACGGAATGGTTCACAGGCATGTGGCACAGGTTCTGTGGATGGGGGACTATCTATTACATATCAAGACTCCTCCGTGCATTGTGTGCGTAAAGCCGTTGGTCCCGGATGTCATTTGTAGTTCTATGATAGTCGTTACCGATAGTGGGAAGCCCGAATATCTGACAACCAGTTTAACCAAGGGGTATTGTGTTACCCAGTAACTGGGTTGTGGAGGTCTGGCAGGTAATCGCTCCATGTAAAACTCTGGTATTCAGCCGCACCCAACCCCAACATAGTTGGGAAAAGACTAGGCAGTTGATGATGACTACCCTATTGGGAGTTGTGTAGGGTGGAGCAGACATTCAAAAGGAGTACGTTGAATTTTCTAAAATCAGCAATTTTCACAACTCCCATATAATTTCCCAGGTACTTAGTACCCTATTTGAGCACCAATTTGCTGTAGGTACTAAAATGTTTTAGTAACATTGAGTCTCAACGTAAATTACATATTAAATCCAAGTTTTGTTTTTGTGTAGGTACTAGAATGATCAACATGCCAATAATTGTCACTGAAAACTATGTATTGCTATTGCCAATTGTTTTTTTAATAATGACACATCCAAATGGGATGTTGACTTAATACTATGAGCATTGTTCAAGCGAAAATAATCAACATCTTTAGGTACTACTCGTAGTTAAACCACTTGTTTGTAAGCGTGCTTCTACACGGTGCAAGGAGCTGGAGCAAGTAAAGACGCATCTTTACTTACGCATCTTTGCGCATATTACTCACGCGTAAGTATAACCCGCAGGTTACACGCGTGAGTAATATGCGCAAGCTACTTATTCAAGTTACTCGCTTGTACTTGTACATAATGCAAATAATTGGAGCAAGTAAAGACCTGGGTTACTTGCGGAAGCAGTACGCACAAGTTTTTTGCTCGTAGTCAAGAGCTAGATGCGCAAGTATCCCGCGCGCGCGCCACCGAGTACGCGGGTTAGTTGCGCGGGTGACTCGCTTTGGTACATGATCGAGTCGCTAGACCCATGTTTTAATTACACGGTAAAGTTTACGATGCATAGAACCTGCGCAATTTCCTCTATATGCGCAAGCTACTTACACCGTGTACACTGTAGAAGCACTCTAACAGTATAATTCAGGGAGTCCGTGTCTACTCAGTTAGACAGTAGTCTGGGGCAGGGCTGTTCAATACCGCCCCTAATGCGTATTGAGCCCAAGGTGTAAACGGGCGTATACACATTGTAGTAAAACTTTGAGTATTAGAATCAATCAAATAATTGTGGTAATTCATGTCATTATACTATGTAATTGATAAGGTCGTATCTGACGATATAAAAAAAAAAGTGAGTGAGTGATAAAAAATTACCCAACAAACGAAGAATGTAATTAATTAATTGTTTTTTATTTTATTTTAATTGTCTTGTATTTCTTTAAATTCAATATTAGGTACTCTTTTTTATCTTCTTTACATTTTATTGTGCTTTACTTTGAAATAAATACTAATTTTCTTAGCAAAATTATGCATGCTGGATTCACATCTAAGTAGGAAATGTCAATCAAAACACTTTGTGGTAAATGTTTTGGTGTTTTTCCGATTTTAGTTTTGTGAATTATACTAAAAAAAAACTTTATAATAAATTATTTTTAATGTTATATCTATGTAAGTAATTAGTAGGAACAATTTGTAATTACGTTTGTACGTTATAAAACACGTAAATGAATTTGGGTCTACACTATATTGCATTGAATAGTAATTGGTCTCCTCATTATTTCGGGCTTCATCCGGTCTGGTAAACAGAGCCTAAAGATAAGGTTTTACTTTAAGATGTGCTAGATTCTTAAGGATGCGCTAGTCGACTGCACGGAATCTTTGACTAAAACGCAAATCTCGTTAAAAATCGTGCATGTAAAGCAAGGAATGTGACGATTTAGCAATGATTTATGTTACGTGGCGATTGTGAAAAGAACTAAAGGAATGCATTGATTCAAAAAGGAGATATTTATTGAACTATTAAATAATTAAATTATTTCTGTACAAATTCAATTTTGATTTGTTACTGTTTCTGTAATAACGATCAATGTTTGACTAGCCTGTTGGTCTTGTGGTTAGTGGTCCTGACTGCTTTGCTGGAGGTCGAGGGTTCGGTTGCCACAAAAGAAAAATGTTTGTGTGATGAGCACGATCATTTGGTGTTATTTACCTATGATTTGTATGTATTATGAAATATAAGAATGTTTATGAGTTGTCTGGTACTCATAGCTGCAACTAAACTCGGCCTAGTTTGGGACAGGATTGCGTTGTGTAAAAGTTGTAGAATATTTATTTATTTATATTTAAAGTTGTCTTAAATAAATATTGAAACACCCACCGTCACGCCTGTAATCCCCGAGTCCCCTAGGCAGGTGTACCTGGTAGTACAACCCACATTTATGTTTAAGTCCCATGTAATAGGGGGCGAGCCTATTGCTATCAATCGGGCACAAATCCAGAGTCTGGGCTGCTACTGAGTAATCCCAGATGGAAAAACTTAATAACACTTTGCCCGACCCGGGGATCGAACCCGGGACCTCATGCTCAGCAGTAGCCCTTGCGACCACTAGATCAAAGAGACAGTCAAAATAAATATTGAAATCTCTTGCAAATTACTATTTAATTTATTATTGATAGTTAGTATTGCACGTCCAATAATTTTATTCAGAATTAAGTTTGATCTGTCAACGTTTGTACAAAAAATATTGGACGAGCGCACTCTTAAACTGTGGTAACTAAGTTTACTGGTTGACATCGTGATTGGCTTAAAGCGCTTGTCAATCCATCCAGTGTGATTCCAAGATGATATTATGTAGGTATGACTGTCCGAATCAGAATTGAATTGAATCGCCTTTTCTCGGATCCGCATCGGAATCAGTTTACAACTGTGCAAATGCTCTGATACGAAGAAATTGAAAAGCAAACTGAATTGTAGATTGTAAAATGTAAATTAGGTACTTAATTAGTTAAATAGCCTCATTACGGTGGACGCCGACATTCTTGCTGACACGACAATGTAATAATTTAGCTGTCATCGTTTCAATACGTAATACTATGAAATACTATGTATAATAGATGAATATTTTGCTATATTCTTCTGTTTAGGCCAAACAATATAATATTATTATGATATGAACACAGGTGTGACGAAACCTGTATTTTCCAAAGCATTAGGCAGAGTTCTACTTATCTGTACTAATATTTTAAAGAGGAAATATTTGATTGTTTGTTTGTTGGTTTGCATTGAATAGACTCCATCCGACACCTAAATAAAACAACCGTCTTAACTGCTTGCTTCCAAAACTATCAATAAGGCTGTCACAAAAATAGATACAAGATGGCCGTCACTATTGTTATGTTAATTATAATTAACGACTTCATCAGTCTAAATCTAAACGAACGTGATATTAACAAGTTATCGAAATGCCTACGTGATAAAATGCATAATGTAATTAACAGCTTGCTAACTAATCAGATTTTAGAAACACTGCCCCATTTACATAATCACTAATAATTTATTAATTTATTTATAAACACTTTATGCACAAGTATAGCTAAGGTGGCCTTAGGCGTTTTCCATCTGAGACAGAACGAGATATGTGCAACGTATAACATTCGGTTATCAAAACAATGACGCTATATACTGAGAAATGGGTAGCCATTTATAAAATGATAAATGTGCGGATACGTGATCAGATCAAACATACGGAAATTGGAAACGAATCGAACGAGGTTACTTAACATGATCGAATAAGTATAAACAAAACAAAAACAAGAAAAACAAAGTAAAGAGAGAGAAAGTGTTTTTAAGTATAATAAAAACTTGCATTGGGACACAAGGTTGAAAAGTCGGGACTTGCGAAAAAACATTCCGGGCCCGCGATGATTGGGGTGATTTTTACTTACTAAAGCGTGACAGACCCCTTCGCCTTCCCAAGGGCAGAGGAAATCCTTTAGAGCGATTAAAAAAGAACCTCACGTTGCAAAGATAGTATAATTCAACCGGTCATCTCTACTAATAATATATATAAAGAGGAAATGTTTGATTGTTTGTTTGCATTGAATAGGCTCCGAAACTACTGGACCGATTTGGAAAATTCTTTCACTGTTGGGAAGCTACACTAACCCCGAGTGATATAGGCTACTTTTTATCCCCGTATTCCCGCAGGAACGGGAACAACGCGGGTGAAACCGCGGAACGTCTGCTAGTATAATATTAAATACCTAATACCTATTAAGTATGTCGTAATCTTCCTCAAGAAATAGTTCAGCAAATGCAACCAGATTTTTTCATATACGATCGGGAATTACAATCGAAAACGCGATCAAATAAACAAACATAATTATTTAAATATAAATAATTCTGAAAGCCTCAGTATTTAGTAATAATATTTTGTAATTTACTTAACAAAGTAACTCAACTTGAGTTCAAGACCACGCCACTCAAAATGACAGTATACTAAGTCTTGACACATTTTATCTAAGAATTAGGTACTTATTTCCTTGTCAAAACTTCAACCATCACCCTAAGATGTCGTTTTAAGACCTTCAAGTAGGTATTCAGTAGCTTTTAGAAAAAGTTTAAGTCAAGGTTTTATGAATTATGTCAGTTAACTTGGCTCCCCCGCACCGTAATATTCGTAATTTTAGCAAGGTAGAATAAATTTACAAAATTAAATAGGTAGGTACCTATGTCGGTTAAATTTATCTTGGCTGTCATTCATATATGTTAACTCCGCAATATATCATAACATAATAAAGTGAATAACATTTACTAGTGGTCATTCGGAGTATTCACGTTTGAGCAACTATTTTTTGAGCACCTATGCATTTAGCACCAAAGGTATTCCCATTTCCCATAGGTTAATGCATAGGTGCTCAATAAATAGGTGCTCAAACGGGAATACTCCGGTCATTCGACTTATTTAGCCTTTATGACATAAGATAAAATAAAAGTCGACACCAAAGTCTGACCTATTCGCTACGAGATGGGTAGAATTATGTCGTGAATGTTTGAAATTTTGTGAGACGATGAATGAAAGATGAGTATTTTCCTTTTATTCTGAGTAATATTGTTGTTTTTTTTTGTTTAGTTTTTTGTGTTGTGTTTAGTTTTTTTTATATATACATATATATATTTTTTAAATTGTTTTACTATTGTTAAGTGTGTTTTTGTTATTTTGTATGTTTGTCAACCATTATGGTTTTTTTTTGTTGATATTTTTTAGATTTGTGTTTAGTTTTAGTTTTTTTTTTGTTTTGAAATGTACAACAACTTAGGTTAGTTTACCTGTAATGTTGTAGGTACATGTATATTTAAATAAATAAATAATAATATGTACTTCTCCAGTTCTTCACTCGTTATTATACCTATTACTTAGTTTCGCCTGAGATTCAATTTCTTATTATTTATTAGTTTACGTCGTATTTTCAGCCCTACAAAATCATCATAATCTGCCTAGCCTAGCGGTCGGTTTCCTGTTCGATCGGATGCAGCTAAATACCAGTGTTTTACATATATTGCCTACCTAACCCCACTTACTAACAGTTTGTCAGACTTTCGGGCATCTGACTACCCGTGACTGTTAAAGATCTATAAATGACAGCCGGGCCGGGTTGGCTTAGGGTGTTTTCCTAACCACAAGCGTAGCTTAACTTTCCATCGCCCTTGCGGCAAAACATGAAGGCCATTGCCCAAAACACAACATCCAACGGTGCAAACCTTAATTTCTACTTTAAACTGATGTTTTACAGGTAAATTTTCTTTTATCTTTGTCTCTAATACCCATTGTCTATGTTCCCAAATAAGTTACATTGAATCTATACTACTAGATATAAGATGCTTCAGTGTCTAGGTCGTTCATATACGTATGTGTGGTTCTTTTCTCAAAATATCATCTCAGTCACTAATCTGCTTTGTTTTCACATGTTCTGACCCAGATAATGTTATTAAATCAGACAATTAAAATATCCACGTTCATAGACACATTCGACGTAACATATAATACTTAAAATAATAGTTAGCTTAATCATAACATCAAATATTAGTTATCATAATAATAATAGTCAAAATAAATAATAAAACTTTATTTACCCCATGCCCTAAATATAGACGCATGCAGGGTCAACCAATGCCGCATATCAGGCCCGTCTAACCTGTCGGCGACGACGGCCAGGAGACTGTTGCCGCTGGCCCTCACTCTGCCCGCTATCGAGGCCACCCTCCTGCGCACAGTGGCTTAAAAACAGTCTACGTGCACACTGGCGAACATCCCCGATGCGCTGCAGCGCGTTATTATATTGAACTCGGAGGGCTCCGAAGGCTCTCTGCGAGTATGACACCCATAGGCTGCTCGTATAAAATGAGGAGCAGCCTACCGCGTGCGGAAATTAAAGAGACTCTTAGTTTCTGTTCCTTTTCGTTGTCAGAGTAGTCAGGCGTTGTACCTGGGGCTCGAGTCTGCTATTGCAATCGTGTCTCAATGACCGGTCATTGATCGAATATTTGACAACTTTGACAGTTTTTGTATGGGAAATGTGTCATAAGTTTGACGTTATACGTCAAAAATCGATCATTGACCGGTCATTGAGACACGATTATAATAACAGACTCGACCCCCTGGTCTATTTGGTTTGGACCAAAGTAAAATCATTGATTGCAGTGTTAGACCCACAAAAGGCACTTTTCAACGTTAGACAAGACTTACAAATTAAATCAATCAAAAGAATGGTTCTGTACATTCCAAAAGGTTATAGTTTCATATGGAGAAGAATGGGCAAGAAAATCCATACTTACTCTTTTAAAATAGATTTGAAACATTTTGAATACCTTAATCATATTATTATGTGAGCACGATGTTACTTCGTAGTGCCTGCTCATCTTTTCTCCGTTACTATCAAGTCCATCCAAAGTTTCTCTGTAAGAGATCGATTTTAGCGATACGACCGCTCATTGTAGCTCTTAAAGTTAAAACTTGTAACTTGTTACATACCTACATACATACATACATAAACTCACGCCTTTTTCCCATGAGGGTAGCCTAAAACAACAAAGCATCTTACTACTACTACATCTTGATACTTCTTTTCCTTCATTTACATTCATACATGTTGTCAAACACACACGCCGCCGGTTGCGTGCGAGTACTACGCACCTGAACTTTCTGGAAAACCTCACCAATAAGATGAGGTTCGTCCCCTCCCGGCGTTCCAACTTACGTATCTGCCTTGTAAATTCTTTCCGTAAGCCGTCTTTCATTCACTCTTATCTGTGTGGTTATTTCTTCAAAAGACCGTCTCAGTTACTAATCTTCATGGTTCGGGCATGATCTGACCAAGATAATGGACTGTCTTGACTTTAAATTATATAGACTCTTTATATTTTTTGGTTTACCAAATGAACTTGATACAACGACCAAGAATTTATTTTATTTAACTTTTATTTTAATCCTTTACCTAATGCCATGTCTCCGAAGACCAATATATTTATTCAGTAGCTTCCAAAACCTGTAGAGGTCAAGGTTTAACACTGGAAATTCTTCCTCGTAATATTATTTGCACGGCAGAACAAATAGTTACATGACGTTTTTGCACAGTGGTATCTTTGCTGTCAGTCAAATGTCAATGTTTTGTAGGAAAATTTATTCATGACCTTATCGTGGCTATATTTGGCATGCGGGTCTGTAGACTGAAAATGCAAATAGTTTTTTTAAAGGGTTGGGGACGATAGAGATGTGTAAGTGTCAAAAAATATCGATATTTTTCTCCACCTACAGGCACCGCTTACGATGTTTTACAAAAAAATAATAATCGCATAGTATCTCAAACGTTTTGATGAGAGGAGAGAGGAGGGTAATGTGTTTATCAACTTTTGTAGGTATGTTTATATGTATGGCACTCTAGGTCCCAATCATTTTTTTAATGGATTTAAACTCCAGCCTTTTGAGCTAGAATTACTTTTTTAATTGGCTTTAACACGTCGACTTTGTTATTTTGGTACCTATCAATATAGTCAAAGATATATCGAACTCCTATGTATCGCAAAAAAATATCGACAAGCATACGGCATGAGGTTGCGGTGGTATCATTCAAGCCAAACTTTTTGTTTGTTTTAAACTTGAAGTTGGGCTACAAAGATATCCTGGTTAACTGTTCCTTTGTTGTGTTTTGGCTCATCGGGTCAATGTGGTTTGTTTGTCTGTACCCTCTGCATTGCGTCTGCATTTGATAGCCTTATTGAAATTGTACTTTTTTTGGCGCGTTAGGGAAAAATGATGAGAGTAAACGGCGCACACACCGTCACGTAAAACCGATATCCTGAAATTAGCTATAGTCAACATTTTAGTTGATTTTTTATTATTACGCCAAAGAATTATAACTACTAACGCGTGTACCTAGGTACATAAGTAAATATATAATTTATTTTTTTCAATGGGGATACTATACGTGATGGCCCAGAGGTTTAGGCGCCTACCTTTTATGCAGGAGGTTGTGGTTCAAATCCGGACGGGTCCCAATTTGACTTTTTCAATTCATATTAAGTACTTTCTAACAAAGACATTCAATACCTATAGACCGGACATCACGAACAAAATTTTGGTCAGAAAAAGTGTGTCCTGCTGGATTCAAGTCTATGAGTTTTTTGTAGTACGCTCCGCTGCCGCTCCAATATTCATATATTATTCTAGATGGCGTTACTGAGACATGGGATCAAAGTTTTTCTAAGACATTTCCTTGACATACCCGCTCTATAGTCTTTTAAATCTCTTTGCTTTCTAAGTTTATCTTAGACATCATTGACATCGATGAAGGAAAACATCGTGAGGAAACCTGGACCCTGGGTTAATATAAGTTTGAAATCCCCAATCTGCCTTGAGCAAGCGTGGTGATTAATGCTCGAGCCTTCTCTGTGTGAGTAGAGGACTTTGCCCTGCAGTGGGTCAGTGAGAGGCTGGTATTATTATCTATTATTATAAACATAAAAACAAATAAACAAACCTAATTAAGTATTAGTCCTAATGACAAAATTAAGTGAAGTCAAGGTGATTTATACTCACTTTTTCATACTAATGCTAGGCATTGACAGTTCACTTCACTCAAGTTTCTACGAGGTGACTTTTATTGAATCGACAAACTGTTGGTGCGAAGCCAAAAGGCATAATTATCTCAGCATGACGCTATAACATGTACAATTTTTATTATTAACAGAATGTTTTAAAACGAGAAATCTTAAATATAACTTTAGCTCAGAAATCTATTCTATTTATAGCCCAAGTGGTTAGTCTTTAGAAACCAGTTCATTTCAAAAGTTAAACTTATTCTCAAGTACTTATGTATTTTTTTTCGTCTCACATAAAATGACATTTGTACCTTCAATTGCAGATTGTATAGGCAGAGACGTACCTGCGTGGGTACAAAAAATAGAGTTAATCATGATCTCCGATTCTTATTGATTATATTCTTAAACTGTCACTCATTTTTATGAAAAAACTAAAATATCTTATAAAACAGGGCTTTCTGTCTCTTTGGGCCAGGGCACATTTGGCGAGGCGCAGCGCAGCGAGGTTTTTACCGATAAACAATTACCAACTCTGTTGAAAAGAGTTAAAATAAATAAAATTTCATTAATCCGATCCTAGAACGTTGATGCGAATTGAAGCACGTGGTTTATTTCCTACTTTATTTTGAGAGACTCGACGGTGAAATTGATTAAGCATGGAATAACGCGCTACGCCAGGTCTGCGCTGGCCGTGACCCTTTTTCTGTGCCCTAAAATTTTCATAACGGTCTAGAATTATGAAGTTACTACCTAAGAATACCAACTAAAGAAAAGCAATAAAGATAAAATTGCATATCCACATTCCTTTAGGTCTTTTAAGTCTATTGCCATACACCAGCTACACATTCAGACACCGGGCTACTTAACTGCTGAGATGTTCTAGATGCATAGACCCAAAAGCATTTGGCCCGGCAAGGAAATAAAAGCCTTAAACCGCATGCCCAACACTCTTGTACTTGCAACTACCAAACTCACGACGCAATCTTTGCGAAATAGCAGAAAATCATCACAAAAACCTTCATCAATGTGATGATCGGTTTTTAATATACTTACCTGCCTAAGTTGCCTGCTCATCATGACTCAGCATTTGATGCGGTTTTTCTAAGTAATTAGGAACTAACTTAACGCGTCATTGTGGAACATCACAAATGTATTTCTTAAGTCAATTAACTAAATATGTCCAGACCGGACTTGGACTTTGTATTTTGTGCATCGCAATGAACTGCCTACTGCTATTCAATTATATCCGTAGGTCTGCGACATGATGTGACAAAATGTTAAACTAGAACTCAGCAAAGAGTTGGTCAGGTTACCAATGAAACACCCACAGTTCCCCAGTTACCTTTATGTCGAAGTGTCTTGTTTGTAATGTCAAAATAACAGCTTTTTAGTAAACTAGCAACTAGCTTTTGGCTCGCGTACTCTTCCCTTCAAATATTGAAAAAAAAATATAGGTAGTCTATGTTATTAGTGATAATTAAGTTATCTAATAATGAAAGAATTTGTAAAATCAGTTCAGTCGTTTTTAAATTAAACCTTTACAAACATACAAACAAAAAACATTATTTTTCTTTTTTTAATATCTGTTAGTACCAACAACGAATTCTTATCTAAATTTGAGATTTGATATTAATCAATATTTACATTACTTTTACTGGCAGATATCAGATGTTATGAGTAACTTAGGCTAATTTAATGTCAGAAAAAGATTAGGGATCCGTGCTAAAACAAAACTCCATGAATTTCAAAGTCCCAGACACAGGTTCCTAAAACAAGAGTCTAATCAGAGAACATCTATAACTTTAAACATAGAAATCTAATTAGTTATCGTACCACAAAAGGAATAGCGAATGACAATGAGCCATTGGGACAGATTGATAATATTATTATGTTTTGACGATTATCGGCGCCTCGGCGAGGTGACAAAGATTCTTGGTTGTACACACATACATACATACATACATAAACTCACGCCTTTTTCCCATGGGGGTAGGCAGAAACTACAGAGCGTCATATGCTACGATTCTTACATACTTATTTTGCTTCGTTTACATTCATACATGTTGTCATACACACACGCCGGTTGCGAGTACTACGCACCTGACCTTTCTGAAGAACCTCACCAATAAGGTCTATGTATGTCCTTCTAGGGCGTCACCTCCCGGCGTTACCACTTACATCTGCCTTGAAATACCTTTCGTTAGTCGCCTTTCATCCATCTTTTCAATGTGACCAAACCATACTCTTTTAAATTTTTGTTACTACATCTTCTTTTAAACCACAACGTTGCTTTATCACATAATTCCTCAATCTGTCATTCATTGTTACACCACACATACTCTTAGTTGGTTCTTGGTTGTCTGGTAGTGTTCGTGAAAATAGGCAGTAGGTAGGTAGTTCTATTTGTAACTTTAACATTCATTCATAGATAAACTCAGGCCTTTGTGTCAAGGTAGAAACATAGTCATAGTCAGAGTATTTGATTGATATTAAGGGATTCTTACAAGTCATATACAGATTTAATATTTTAATGTTAAACAATTATTAAAAAATAAATAATAATAATAATACCAGCCTGTTACTGTCCCACTGCAGGGCAAAGGCCTCTTCTCACAGAGAAGGCACGAGCATTGATCACCACGCTTGCTCAAGGCGGATTGGCGATTTCAAACTTATATTAACTATAAGTCCAGGTTTCCTCACGATGGTTTCCTTCACCGATGTCAATGATGTTTAAGATAAACTTAGAAAGTACATATGAATTGAAAAAGTCACATTGGTACTTGGCCGGATTTGAACCACAACCTCGTGCATTAGAGGTAGGCGCCTTAACCTCTGGACCATCACGACACAATCATCTCTGGGTCATCATTAAAAAAACATTACCTAAATGATTAAACAAATGTCAAATACAAGATGTCACACAAGTTAAAGAAACAAATAAATAGCAGAAACTTCAGAACACCACCAGCTCCGCTCCCTACATACTTCTTTTTCTTCGTTTACGTTCATACAACTAGTTGTATGAACGTAAACGAAGAAAAAGAAGTAATGGGCATGTATGTATGACTAGTCATACATACATGCCCATTGCGAGATCTGACCTGACAAGAACATCACCCATACGGTGTATGCCCTTCTAGACCCTTAGAAAGGGCTCATGATCTAGGGCATCCCATTAGGGCGTTGAAGCCCTAAGGCATTTCAAATCTTAACTATTTAAACTGATGACTAAAGCTGGTAGATTGGTTTGTTTCTTGTCGCTTATCTCACTTATCTCCGGAAACACTAGTCGCATTTAAGTTTTTTTTTTTTAATTTGAAAACCCAGTTTTTAATAAAGATTTTGGTCTGTTTATCGTTACACGGCAACTTCTGAAAGCGGATAAAATCGATCAGCCAGTGTGTTATACATTGCTGCTGCACTTCTCAACTCCAGACTCATTCATCCATCAGGGTAGGGTTTCCGCACTAAATCCTGGAGTGCTATAATTCTGTAAAAATCAACCCGTGAAAATATAAGACAACTTGAGCTGTCATTCCATACTAATGCTAGGCATTGACAGTTCATTTCAATCAAGTTTTCATAGTTTGACTTTTACTGAATCGGACCATTGTGCGTGAGTCCTGCAGTTTTATTGGGGTTTCTCCAACCAGTCCACCTTTCCTCAGAAATAGGTTTTCTCTCCCAAACTTCTTCACTTCCTCTTCGGTGATCCGAGGGCACCTTCAAGCTTTCAACTCTACCTATACCCTCGATGGAAATACCTCGCCGTGCCTACACAACCGACCTTCATGTAAATTACTGTTTACTTACCCATTGCGACTTGTTGGCTTATTACTGAGGTGTGACGTCATTATTTCTCCACGTCCGCTTGATCATGGTCATCTGTGAAGAAAACCTCATGTTATGTTCATGCTCTCTTAGCTTTGGATTGGCAGAAGTCTTTGGGCCGTTGAATATTTTAAGCATGGTTGAACAATAGGAAAAGCAGTGCATTTTAATTTATTTATTTATTTATTTATATGTTTGTTTTATTTGGGTATCACGTTTAAATGTTGCGTAGAATTATAATTATGTTGTGTTCCACTGCAGGGCAAAGGCCTCCCTTCCATTCTTTCACTCTTTTCTGTCTTTAGTCACTTCTTGCCAATTCCTTAGGAAGGGGTCTAAATCGTCACGCCATTCCCTACTGGGCCTATACCGCGTTAGTTGTTGAACAACAACATAATGTAATGTAAATAAATAAACAACTGACTGCAGCAAATGCAGTAGTGTTAGTGAACTCATAATGGCGTAGCCCGTCTAGTAGGCCTTATAATTGCAGCAGTTAGGAAAGTACCTAGTATTTCTGATATGAGGAGATAAATAACTACACACATCAAAAGTGTCTAGGGATCAAGCATTTTTATGCGGATTTCTTGAGATTGAGATGTGGCTTTGTAATAAATTTATGATTTTATAAATTTATATGGATCCTTTTTGGTGCATTTCATAATTTGAATCAGGAACTGTGAATCAAATTCGAGTAAAAGATGAAAATCAGCTGTCAATATTTTCCCTATAAAAACATACAACGCATTGAAGACATTATTAGTGCTACTGTTTCCCTACTACTGATTAAAACCAACGTTATTATGGAGCGGCGACGTCATTTAAGCAGGGAAGAAATGCTCAGAGCCGTGGGAATGATAGAAGCTGGTTCCCGGCAACGTACTGTGGCTTTAGCTCTGAATACAAGTCAGAGTGTTATCAGTCGACTTTGGACACGTTACCGAAGCACTGGTACCGTGGCTGAGCGCCATGGAGGACGGTATCGCTGCACCACACGGAGACAAGACCGATACATTCAAATCTTAACTCGAAGAGCTCCAACAATAACCGCCATGATGTTAGCCGTGAGGCTTCATCACTCTTTAGGGAACTTAATTAGCGACCAAACAGTCAGAAACCGCTTGCATGAAGTGAACCTTCATTCCCGAAGACCGCTACGGGTACCACCTATAGCAATACACAATCGTAGGATTCGATATCAATGGGCTCTTGAACACTGAAATTGGGCAGAAGAACAATGGCGTTTCGTGTGCTTTTCTGATGAGTCTCGTTTTGGTATGAGACCGGATACAAGACGTATACGACACTGGAGAACCCCTGGACGCCAACAGCGATTAAAATCCTGCCAGGAAGTCCATCCTTATAGTGGTGGAACCATCATGGTATGGGCGGGTATTTGGATCGGCGGAAGAACTGAGTTGATTTGGATCAGAGGCAACCTCAACGCTCAAATTTATGCTGAGACGATTGTATCAGACGTCATCGTTCCTCTACAAGTGCAAATCGGTCCCTTATTTCAGTTAATGCATGATAATGCACGACCGCACACCGCAAGAGTTGTAAGACAGACTCTCGCCGCAGCTAACATCAATGTCCTGCCCTGGTCTGCTCAGTCGCCAGACTTGAACCCGATTGAGCATGCATGGGATATGCTACAGAGAAGAGCTCTGCCGAATATGGAGGGTATCCAGTCCCAAGAAGACCTTTTTTTGTTGTTGCAACGAACATGGGCGGCCATTCCACAGCGTGATTTGGATGAAGTCATTTTGAGTATGCCAAACCGATGTTCTTGTGTTGTTAGTGTTCGCAGTAGAAACACGGATTATTAATTGTTTAAGTTACCCAATAAAATTTTAAAGAAAACTGTTATTTCAGTCTTTTTTTCGAACTTTAATGTTAGTGGTTCAAATGTCAAAAATCCCTTTATTAGGAAAATGGCAAATTTCTTTATTAATGCAAAGGTGACTTGGTTTATCGTTACTGTGACAAACGAAAACACTTTATTTGATGAATCCTTAAAGAAAATTTTAATTAATATCAATCAGGAGAAAAGTTATTGCAAAAATATATGTTGATCCCTAGACACTTTTGATGTGTGTATTTTATGAAAACATCGATGTTTCGTAGACGACTATTTAAGAATAAGAGTGAAGTTTAACTCAGCAGAGCTCAACCATTCGACTAATACTACCACAGAAATGTCTTTGGAATAAATTGTATACGCACACAAACTAAAGTTACAAGTCCGAGTAAGACCGCAAAGTGCAACCACAAACTGCACGGGTTTTTATGAATCTCGATGAAACTGATTCCGAGCGCGGCATTACCGTGGCCGCAGGTTGCGCGCTGCGACTGCATGCCTCAATTTCATAGAGATTCATGGAAACCCGTTTAGTTTGCGGTCTACGGCCCTACTTGGACTTTTGCTTTTAGTTTGCATTTGGCTGCTACATCTAGTAAAACTGGAAGCAGACCTCAACATAGTTGGCTAAAGGCTAGGCAGATAATAACTTGAATATTCTTATTATCTGATTTACCTCAGTTTAATTAAACTGACAAACTTCGTTGAGGAAGGAAGCAATTAAATGACAAGACAACTTAAATACCTATAGGAAGTTCCTAAACTATTTAAACAGTCTTCCAAAAACAGGAAAAAAGTTAAGGTAAAACAATACTAGTTGTCCTCTTCTCATGCGTTCATCAACTATATTTTAATCACATAGATAGATTATTTTTTCTAGTTAGTTTGATCTTACAACTGAACTACTAAATCGATTAATTAAAACAAGGAAAACAATTTTCCAAATCGATCTATCAATGACGGAATTCTGATTGTAACGACACACATAAAAAAATACAATCAAATTGAAAACCTTCTCCTTTTCTGGGAGTCGGTTAAAAATCAAGAAAGGAGAAAACATGTTAATATAAAAATTCTAGTTTTTCCGATATCCTTCGATCTGGTTGCTCTGGTTGAAAGTTATATATCGGGAAAAACGGGGTGGATTGAAACTCAAGGGAGAATACGAGGACTGTAACGCTTTTAAATAATTGATACAAATAGTTTCGACACCTTGTCAGAATCAAACAATATTAAACTAGCGTACTATGCGTTTCAAATGAGAATAGGAACGCCAATGACCTCTATCTGTCAGATGTCACTTGAAAAGTACGGTCCACAAGACTAATTCATTTAAGACGTCTTTTCATTCTGAATAACTGCGACTCAGTAAAACAAAAAACTAAAAATAATTGATTACGCGAATAAGGTTTCGTTGCAGGCCGTACTTTTCAAGTGACATCTGACAGATAGAGGTCATTGACGTTCCTATTCTTATTTGAAACGCATAGTAAAGTTTTGTTTCTTTTCACCCTTGAGTTTCTATCCACCCCGTTTTACGGTACTTACAGTTCGAGCAAAGTTTAAATAGATTTTTTCATCAAGACATTCAACCATCGACTAGAATCAGAATTTAGCAGTAGATATTTCTGCCTAGCCCTTACGAGGAATACAGTCGTAAAGTTATCGATCAAGAAAACACCCAGTAACCACAACATTCACTCTGTTGAAACCAGTTTAGGGCCCGCATCGCTTAAGGTCTTGTAGCAAGTGCGTCAGTAATAACGAGTTTAAAAAAAAAAAACTGGAATCCTGTTTCGCTTTAGCACTGTTTTTTTATATGAATGGGGTTTTATAGGGTTTAAATAATTATTATTTACTAGCTATTGCCAGTGGCTTCGCCCACTACACCTCAAGAATATCTCACGGGAAGATATAATCGGGATAAAAAGGTGTCCTATCCTATGTGTTAATCTAGGTTATAAACTATCTGTGTGCTAAATTTTATCCAAATCCGTTCAGTAGTTTTTGTGTGAAAGAGTAACAAACATCCATCCATCCAAACAAACTTTTATGTTTATAATATTAGTAAGAAGAAGAAGATGACTAGCTTTTGCTTGTGACTTTGTCCGCATGTAGGTTTTTCGTACTTTAACCTCCCCCATCGCCTCGTTTTGAAAATATAATACTTATAGCCAACAACACAAATAAAGTGACTTTCTAATGAAATATAAAAATTAATTACGCATTGTTAAATGTTGTGTATTGTGCAGAATTATGTCGAAGAAAGTCTAGTTGGAATTAATAGTATTCCATGGCAACATCACAGTATACATATTAATACAGTAGGACGTACCTTTGATCCCTGGAAAAATGCCGACGACTAAATAATACCTCCCGAACTACGAACATCGTTTTGTTTGCAGTTCGGGAGCGACTTACCCGCGTCTCGCCCCTCACACCCCGCACGATTTCCCTGTCTAGACGACTTCGTCGGAAGACTGTAGGTTTATAGACTGTGCCGAAGGGGAGAGAGGGGATGACCTGTTCGTATTCGTCTGCGTGGCTACACGCACGTGTGTGATGCATACTTCAAGGCGATCCACTTATTTAGTTATGTGTCGTAATCAGAACCACATATTTTATAAACCATATTATTAGGCTGGTCTGTCTAGTAGACAAACTATTAAAAAAAGAGTTAAGATATAAAGAATTAGTTAAAATTCAATAAATTATTTGAAACTTGAAGTTTTAAAATAAGTAGTTGTTTTACTTTCTCTCAACAGAAATTCATACACTAGCTGTAACCCTCGGTTTTACCTACTCTTACGGACAGTATGATGTAAAATTGTTAAATTATTTAAACCTCTCTCAAGAATTTGGCTATCAAAATATTAATAGAAAAGATTCGGAGATTAGCTCATTTAAACAAAAAGATAAACAGACTAGAAACAAAAGAATACTTAATTCTTTATAATATAATTAATTTCAATTTTCAAATCGTTCGAATTGACGTTAAGTTTATGTCAAACATTTGTACAAAAGCAGATCAAGTTATCCCACACTGTAAAAACTGAATATGAACTTTGTTCCTTCGTTTTAAAGTTGAAAAACTATCAAAGTAATTTTGCAGATAGCTTGATAGGGGTAGCCTGATTTGCTGGTCTTTGAACGAATCAAAAGGATCATGTAAGGATCGTAGTAGTTAGCGATAAACTAAAAGTCACGCTGTGACAACTTGAGTGAAGCGAACTAGGTATCTATACCTAGCATTAGTACCTATGGAATGACAGTTCAATTCGCCGTCACTTCACTTACCTATTCCCCGGATTTTTTTACAGAATAGCACTGTTGTAGTGTCTATTTACCTCCTAATCTGTAATAATCTATGACTTAACTAAAACCTTGCCAAGCTCAGACCTTCAAGTCACCAGCTGTAAGAGGAAAGAATCATAAAATACATTTCAAAGCAACATTATAATTCGTACTTCAACAATGAAATTGTATTGAGCAATTAATACAATGTCAATTGTTTAACTCTTGCCAAATGAGAGTTAAAAAATCTTTAATAAGGAAAGTCGTTATGTTGAGAACTGTGGCGACGATTGTGACAATTGTGTAAGGGTGCATTCGGATAGCACGATTAGTCGTAATGTGATTATGAGAGATTGTAATACACCGAGCATACAAGTAAAAACATAATACTTTTGTCGTCGATGATTCTATTTCATGTACTGTGTATATCATTGGTTATCTAAAAAAGTAAATAAAATAAAATAAAAATTTTAAATTCATACATTCATAAACTCATAACTTTTTTTTGAGAAACTACAGAGCGCCATCTGCTACGATTCTTACATAGTTTCATTTGCTTCGTTTACATTCATACATGTTGTCATACACGCACGCCGGTTGCGTGTACTATGCACCTGACCTTTATGAAGAACCTCACCAATAAAGACCATGTAGGTATGTCTTTTTAGGGCGTTTTGACTTCATTACATACATACATACATAAACTCACGCCTTTTTCCCATGGGGGTAGGCAGAAACTACAGAGCGCCATATGCTACGATTCTTACATACTTCTTTTGCTTCGTTTACATTCATACATGTTGTCATACACACACGCCGGTTGCGAGTACTACGCACCTGACCTTTCTGAAGAACCTCACCAATAAGGTCTATGTATGTCCTTCTACGGCGTCCCCTCCCGGCGTTCCCACTTACATCTGCCTTGTAAATACCTTTCGTTAGTCGCCTTTCATCCATCCTTTCGACGTGACCAAACCATCTAAGCATACTCTTTTCAATTTTTGTTACTACATCTTCTTTTAAACCACAACGTTGCTTTATATCATCATTCCTCAATCTGTCATTAATTGTTACACCACACATACTTCGCAAGGAACGCATTTCTACAGCGTTTATTCTACTTTCATGTCTCTTTTGCCACACCCAACATTCACTTCCATACGTTAGTGTAGGCACCAGCACACCATTGTGAACAGCCAGTCGTGCCTTTTCGGACATAGACTGGCTGGTCACAACGCCATGTATAGCGCCATTCACTTTATTTCCTGCATTCACTCTCCTTTCCACATCCGCATCAATCTTTCCATCCCTTGTAAACAGACTTCCCAGATATACAAAGTCATTCACTTGTTCTACTTTGACTTCATTTCATTCACTTTGACTTCATTCTGCTTCATAAAACCTTTTGGTTAGTCGCCTTTGATTCACCCTTTGAACATTACTAAACCATCTAAGCGTATAATTAGCGGCACGGATCTTGAGCGCTGAGATTTAGTTGCGCAACGTTCAATTTGAGTGGTAAATGCATATAGGTAATATGCGTAAATTTACCCACACCATCACTACCAGCGCTAGATGTAGTGGTGAGGGTAACTTTACTTAAACCACAACGTTCCTTTATCACACCATTCCTCAATCTGTCATTCATTATTCAAGTAACACACCTACAGTGAATATAATCTCTTCTAAATACCCGAAATTATAGTCGAGATATTTTAAATTATAGGTACAGAGTACGTTGGTATAACGAAAATAAAAAAGGGCACCATAACAAAAAAATGGAGGGAAAAAAATAATTATTTAAAAAAATAACAATTTATACCAATGGCGAAAGTAAAAACTCTAAATTTTGTTTAGTAATGTAAAAGTATGGTGTATCCAATAATAAGAGGCATGGCCCTTGACTGAGGGCGAGACTCCACCAAAGCGGAGACGAGCAGAGATGTATCTTACAACCAAAGAGATTTAAAAGACTATAGAGCGGGCATGTCAAGGAAATGTCATAGAAAAACTTTGATCCCATGTCTCAGTAACGCCATCTAGAATAATATATGAATATTGGAGCGGCAGCGGAGCGTACTAAAAAAAACTCATAGACTTGTGTCCGGCAAGACACATTTTTCGGACGAAAATTTTGTTTGTGATGTCCGGTCTATAGGTATTGAATATCTTTGCTTACAACCAATCAGCTTGCGTCATTTTGACCGCTTAACTTATTCAGCGCAATACAATATCCTATTGGTTAATATTACGAGACATCTCCTCTTTTCTCCGCTTTGGTCGAGTCTCGCCCAAAGACTAGTTAACTGGACCTTCGGTCTTCTAATTACCCGTAACGACTGTCAAAGTTCTACAACTAACAGCCGGGCCCAACGGCATTCCAAGTCGCGGCCATTTTAATTAAATTGCAAAATCGCGCCTATAACCTGATTTATTAGGACGTCATAATATTCCTTCATACGTCAAAAATAATAACCAAGTAATGTCTTGATCAAGGTTGATCGCATATTACAAGTTTTTTTGGTATAAGGCGACAAGATTAATATCAAACATGTAAGGTTAGTTTTTAGGGTGTCAGCACCTTTTTTTACTTTTTAATCTACAAGAGCTATGTTTTTTATTACTGTTTATTGCGTCAATTGTTTTTTTGGTCTTGTAAATGTTACGATGTTAAAATTTTATCTTCCGACTGTACGGAGATTAATATCAAACTGTAAATAAAAAATTGATAGCCATAGAAAAAATAATTTTAACTTGTTTTTTGGTTGTAAAATGTTGTATGTTATGGATCCAACATTGATTTCAATGAGAAAAAAACCTTGGCCATCATAGCGATTTTATTTTTTGTTCAAATAATGTATTAAGAAGAGTGGGTACGTGTAGGTCATAAAGATGGTTTAATTAGTCATTTTAGTGTTGCAAGCAAAGATTTTTGATGAGGCATTAATTAAGCTAATAGAACATCTTTGAGGGTTTTTCAAAAAGTTAATAAAAATCTTATATTTGCCCTCACCAGCCAATGAGCGCAGTGTGACAATAGGACACTAATATTTTACTACCTAGTTTACGTCGGGAATGTCCAACCTTTTTGGTGAACGTGTCATTATTTATAAAAACATACGCACTGCTATGTATTAATTAAGACATAAATAAAACTAATAATAGGTAAACTAATAACTCTTTGTTTGCAAAACAAAATTGGTATAGTAATATATTGTAATGATTACTTACTGTGTGTTGTTTATTGAAATAAAATAATAAATTATTATGACATGCATGATGCCATAGTGCCTAATTCCGAATGTTGCTGAATATTATAAATACTTAATAACGATTGTAAAGTTGCTTTCTGAATGGAATGCCTAATTTTGCATGCCGTTAGGCAAAATGTATCGGGATGCTCATAAAAATCACCATCATATCTGTAAGTATTCCTCCATTATTGGCAAATAATTGTATTCTGTTTGTGTTTATGTGATTTCATGTTTATTAATTTTATTATTGGCTTACAGTCCGTTTTATTTTTTTCAAACTACAACCTTTTCATTTGTCGCAAATCGCAATACTATCATCAGTTTAGTCGCAAGTCCGACCAAGTCCTTACTACTTGAAGCGTTCAAAGTAAAATTATAATTGTTAACGATCATTTCCTTTCCTTGGTAGCGAACGATCTAATTACAATGACACTGGACCCTTTGTGGTTGTAATCAAAGGGAAGGGTAAAGGGTAAAATGAAGGGTAATCGAAGGTTAAATCAAAGATTTTTGCCCATTTTTTTCCTTGCGCATATTCCAAAGAGATTTAATATGATCGACCAGATCCAAGATTAACACATTCACTGTCCACAAAGTAGACACAATAGTTAAACAATCAACATGAGTCATATGTGACTCATGGGTCAGGGTAGCGGTTAAGCTGCACTTGCCGCGGTCAGTCCGTGGATAGTAGACCGTTTATTCTATAATATGAAGATTCCTTCTTGTCTCAGAAAGCACGGCTTTGGCTGCTATACGAAATCATAGAAAAGTCAGGCACCTAGTATTATTGAGGAATACGTATCTGTTACCCTAACTAATAAAATATATTGGATGGAGGGGATTAGGATAAAACCGTTGACGTACAGTCTCTAGCACATCAAACTCCTTCAAACTGTCAAATTTTCCCAATTGAACATGAACCTTATTTTCTTTGTCATAAAGTTGAAAAACTATCAAAGAAATTTGACACACTGCGGTAGCATGATGTGCTTACGTTAGTTAAATGTTTTTGAGACAACACAATAGTGAAAATAAATACATGTTTGATTTTGTATATTTTACGATATTTTTTTCATTTTAATGATAAACGAGAACAAAAAATAAAGAAAGATAATTAACTTTACAACCTTTTGTTACATTCTAACAATTTCCCGGTTCAGGTAAGTATTTCAGTAAACTGCAACAGCTGACCTATGACATCAATAGTAAATTTTAAATAATGGGTAAGAACTAAATATAAAAGCAAAAAATAAGTTTTCTGAGAACTATCATCAATCTGCAAAAACGTCTTAAAATACCTTTTGTTCACAAGTCAACACTGTTTAATAGGAAATATGTAGGTACTTAAAACGTGATTCGGTTTTTTTATCTTGACGTGTTATTTATAATATATATTTTTAAAGATACCATTTATCATCGAAGAAATCCGTTATTCTGTGCATAATAATGTAAGAACGTTTAAATAAATGTTCTATACCTATTAACCCTGATGACGATGGGGTCGAAAGGTTCTCGAGTGGAGGCCACGTATTGGCAAGCGCAGCGTAGGACGTCCACCCACAAGGTGGACAGACGACCTCATTAAGGCCGCGGGAACGCGCTGGATGCGAGCCGCTTCCAACCGGTCTTATTGGAGATCTATAGGGGAGGCCTATGTCCAGCAGTGGACTTCCTATGGCTGAAATGAGGATGATGATAGCTATTAACATAATATTTCAAATGACTGCTTAAATAGGCAGTAAAAGAAAATATAACTTGCTATAACACTCAACACTAGTTTGCCAATCAAGCTATTGCTGATAGAATAGTTATTTACACTCAAGATAACATCACGCCTGGGATTCCCGAAGAGTTGAACATAGGTGTAGGTACCTGTAGTTCACCCACATTTCGCCAGTAATGTCAAAGTCCCATGGAATAGTGTGCAAGTCTATTGCCATGAATCGGCCACAAATCCAGATTCCAGGCTGCTACTGAGAAATTACAGATGGAAAAACTCAAGGACACTTTGCCCGACCCGGTGATCGAACCCGGGACCTCATGCTCAGCAGTAGCGGTAGCGGCTTCTAGACTAACGAAGCACTCAACTCACACGATTTTGACAATAAACAGAGAAAAAAACCGGCCAAGAGCGTGTCGGGCCATGCTCAGTGTAGGGTTCCGTAGTTTCCCGTCCGTCACAATAAGTGTTCCCACTCATGAGTATAAAGGTTGGTATCCATTATGTTCGCGCTCTAGCAGCATTCCGCGCTCCTGTAACTTGAAATACGAATATGTTTAAGTGCAACTTTCTTTACCACGGTAGGTCATGAAAGCACGGAAAATCTTAACATCAACTTTTAAAGAAATGACATCATTACGCAACGCCATCTATCGAACCAATTACCTTAGCATGTTCCTGATGGAAGTTTTATGTAGTTATAATATACCGTTAATGCCAAGGAGAGACCAACCGAACAATTCGATAATACCCGACCCAATGTAATAAGTACCTGCAGCGCCATCTCTCGGGGAATTGGGTTACTAATTATTAATACTTAGAAGTTTTCGGTGGTAATTTTGGATTGCGTGAACCGATTTTAATAATTCAATTAAATTGATTAAAACTGTTTCCATCCAAGTTCAAAATAATTTTCCTAGAAAGTCCTTATAAAGTTCTACTTTTCAGATTTTTTTCATATTTCTAAACTTATGGTTCAAAAGTTAGAGGGAGGGGGATACATTGTTTTTATACTTTTGGAGCGATTATTTCCGAAATTATTGACATTATCAAAAAAATCATTTTTAAGAACCTTTCCAACAATATATCACACGTTAGGGTTAAAATAAAAAAAAAATCACTTCCCACTTTACATATACCCCTATATGTAAAGTGGGAAGTGATTTTTTTTTTACTACCCTAATAAAACATTTTTTTTCCAATTTTTATTTTACATACTACTTTGTCGGCGTAATTGATACACATATTGTTACCAAATTTCAGCTTTCTAGTGCTAACGGTCACAGAGATTAAGCGAGGACGGACGGACGGATGGACAGACAGACATGGCGAAAGTATAAGAGTTCCTAGTTGACTACGGAACCCTAATGTATCCGTCTGTACCCGAGTGTATAATCAGTTACCACCGGCTATTAAACAGTTAAATGGAAATGTATTTAAAAATAAATTGAAAAAAATGTTAATTGAAAATGTGTCTTAATGAATTTTTTGATAAAAAATAATATTTGAAAATGTACCTAATACCTAATGTCTTATAATCTATAATTGTCTAATACTATTGTTGCATGTCCGATTTGGGTAGACTGTTGAAGTTGAAACCAAAAATGTAATGATTTACTAATAAGAACTACAGTTATGCAATGAATTTATCTTTATCTTTATCTAAAAAGAGGGCAATAATGAAAACGATAATTATCTTAAAACACACTCATTTGCCTAGCCTTTTCCCAACTACGTTTAGGTCGGTTTCCAGTCTGAACAGATGCAACTGAAAACAAATAAATACATTTTTTTTGTATTCAGCTGCATCCGTTTAATCTAGAAACCGACCCCAACATACATAGTTGGAAAAAGGCTAGGCAGATAAACATGGCAGGATATTGCGAGGATGACACGTCAATATCAAGTTCTTGGAAACGTCATTTTAGTCCGTATTTGGCGATATACCTAGATGTCGCTGTCAATTAATAGATTGACATCAACGACCTAAAGACATATGCTTCACCTCTATGACAAGGTGATCTCACAGTTTGTGTATTTATGCAATTAAAAACTTAAATAGTACTCAAACATAATACTGAGTCTTGAAAAACAAGTTTGTCTAGCAGCGCTTGAGGCAAGCATTGAGACTTGTTCCAATTTGTTAACTAATTTATGATCGTTAAGTTTTGATAGTATGCCGTTACTGCTAGTTCAATAAAAGGACTGGTTATTGAAACTATTTAAAATGGCCTACAGTTTTTGAGAGTTTATAGCCAATTTGATAAGTTTATTATCATCATCACAGTTATGAAACATCCACTGCTGGACACAGATCTCCAGTAAGCGTCATCACATTAAACGATCCTTTTATGGTTTTTTTTTCTAACCTATCAGGTGAACATGTTACTAGGAGTATGTTCCGCACATTCTTCTTCCCAGAAAAAACACTCAGAAGTGGCGGAAGGCGGGCTTTTTAGTGCAATGTCTTATGTCATTTTGACGTTAAAAGAAAAGATCCTCACCCTTAATTAAATTTTGTTTTGTATGTTTTATTTTTACTCTTATCGTATTTTCGGCTTCAACTGTAAATCTAACGTTGTTTTTCATACTACCATCGAGATATAATATGAAAATTCAAACTTATATTTACAGTCAATAGTGTGCAAGCGTTAACATTCGTCACAACTAAGTAACTCTTCAGTGTGGGAGGTCCAACACGCCCTTGGCTGGCTTTTAGTGGTCTTATCGGTTGGGTTTTTTTAGTAACTCACAGTCTTTGTAAAATGTTTGCCCTACTAATTACCATACATTTGTTAAGTTTGTTTAACCTTGTAAGTACTTATTTTGATCCAAATAAACTAGAAACTACGTCAAAGACCACGAGTACGACACATTTTGTCTCACAATAATGTTTTTCTTCGAATACAATATTTTGTTGCTCCATCTTTCTTCTAAACCTGAGACAGACAGACATTAGCATTGTTGTAATAAGTTATTTATAACTTCACAAATAGATGACGAATTTCACATTTGCTTCTTAGAAAAATATGAAATAAGTTTGTGGATATCGACATCACTAGGGAGTTAAATTAAAACTTATTGTACACTTGCGAAAAAGACCGGCCTGTTGTTCGCTCAAGGTGGGTTGTTGATTCAAGCTTTTTTTAAAATAAGTTTAAGTACAGGTACCTTCACGATTTATTGCTTCACCGATATCAGTGCAACTCATTCCAGCGTCAGGTTTTTATTTAGGTTTCAATTTATCAGGCAAACCTATCATTAAAAGATAGGAATTAAGTTAAATGTTTTTAATTTGAGATCGTTTGATTTGACGTTGCGCGTACGTCGTGCATGTTACACATTCAGAAAAAGTTACATGATTGAGTATCTAGTAATACCAGCCTGCTTCTATCCTTCCGGCAAAGGCCTCTTCTCATATAGAGAAGCATTTATCACCACGCTTGTTCAAGTCGGATTAGCGATTTCAAACTTATAATAAACTATCGGACGTCACGTGGTTTCACCCGTGTAGTGCCCGTTCCCCTTAAGAATACATGGATAAAAAGTAGCCTATGTCACATGGGGATAGTGTGGCTTTTCAACGGTGAAAGAATTTTTCAAATCAGTCCAGTAGTTTTTGTGTTTAATCGTTACAAACAAAAATACATTACAAATGTAATTACACAATAATTATACATTTGTAATTTTGCCCACCTCATTCTTGACAGATGCAGCAAACCACTAGGATATTTTAGGTAATCCTTGATTACCCTACCTGGAAATCAAGGCAAAACACACCATAAGTCTCTTATAATCAAACCATTAAAGTCAAACGATTACTTTTCAACTGCTGAAGTTGCGCCGTAAAATATCCCATGGGTTTAGTATCCCCATCGGCGCGGCACAGAGCGAGTTGATAAAAAATGTGGAGAAAAAACATTAGTGTCACATTTAGAAGTTTTATGAAAGAAAATACGAGTTTGAAAGGTTTGCTATATTCATTCGAGGATTTGAATGTTTTTGAAGGTTTTACTTTTTGATTTTCGGATTGTTTTGTAGAACTGCCGATCGATTTAGTAAATTTCACCCTGCGAAAACTTGAGTGAAGTGAACTGTCAATGCCTAGCGTTAGTAAGTATATATTGATAGCTTAACACTTTCAGCTGAGCATCTGGGTATTCTATTGTTTGTTGCGCGGCGCATTAAGTATTTTCTCATACAAACAAATGACGATTAGTGACATTCGGTTTTTCATACAACCAAAGATAATATGAAATGTGACACAACCGGTCCTAAACGTTGACGTTTATCCATGTGTGAGAATGTAAGCGTAATTAGAATCCATGTGTGCGAGTAGCCTTATAAAGTGCACAAAAAAACTAACCTGGGGTGGCGCTAGCAGTCCCAAAATTTAAAGTGATACGAGCTTGAAGGAATTTGTATAAGCCTCAGCCTTTTATACACGTTCTTTGGAGAAATAACTATTTTTACTGACGTGATTAAACGTTAAGTCGAATAGCGTTTATCAAATTATATGTAGGTATTATAACGTTGCTCAGCTCTAAGTGTTACTTGACCTTCACTTCACCCACATTTCCACAGAATTGTTACTGCCAAACACTGCTAGATCACATAAAATTAATGACGGGCTTGTGGTTAAATATTAACAGCTGCACGGGTCTATTTGAAGGTTAAGCGACGCTTGCCGATCTCAGTCTGCAGGTGGGTGACCATTATTTACATATCAAGGCACCTTTCCGTGCCTCGAAAAGCATGCAAACCTCGTGACAATTACGAGCATGTTAACATATAGGCATATCGGTCCAAGCGTTCTTAGGCCATTTAGTCAGACTTTTACAAAATTGCATGACACATAACATAATTGTTATTTTTTAACACTTAGCCTAATACACTCTGAGGGTTTATCTGTGTGCTGACGAGCCGTTTATTTAAGTTTGACAATAATGTTATTTGCTACAATGTACACAGCTAATCTTATTTTTATAGCGATGATAATAAGTTTGAGGTAGATACATTATACACAAAGGTAATAATACTAGCCTGTTACTGTCCCACTGCGGGGCAAAGGCCTCTTCTCATACAGAGAAGGCACGAGCATTGATCACCACGCTTGCTCAAGGCAATTGACTGGCCTGTTGGTCTAGTAGTTAGTGACCCTGACTGCTATGCCGGAGGTCGTGGGTTCGATTCCCACCCAGGACAAATGTTTGTGTGATGAGCACGATCATTTGTTCTGTGTCTGGGTGTTATTTATCTATAATAGGTATGTATTTAGAAATATATAAGTATGTTTATCAGCTGTTTAGTACCCATAACACAAGCTCTTAGCTTAGCTTGGGACTAGATGGCGTTGTGTGAAAAAGTTGTGGAATATTATTTTTTTTTATATTAATTTCAAACTTATATTAACTATAAGTCCAGGGGGTCGAGTCTGCTATTGCAATCGGTCTCAATGACCGGTCAATGATCGATTTTTGACGTATAACGTAAAACTTATGACACATTTCCCATACAAAAACTGTCAAAGTTGTCAAATAATCGATCAATGACCGGTCATTGAGACACGATTGCAATAGCAGACTCGAGCCCCAGGTTTCCTCACGATGTTTTCCTTCAAATCAAATCAAATAGTTTATTTGTAAAACATAGGTTGATGGTCACATGCAGGTTTAATTAGATCTCTATGTTTTGCCAGTATATTGTTGTTGTTGCGTGTTGTGTATGTTTCGCCGATGTCCATGATGTCTAAGATAAACTTAGGCACCTTAACCTCTGGGCCATCACGAAATTTTCTTAAATCAAGGCATCACAAGGTACTTTAATTCATTAAACCTCAAGCGAAAGCCAGCGTTCAGGCTGTCATTGTCTTTCTATTGTGTCTCTTATTGACACAATTGATAGGTTAAGATTAAGAAAAATGTTGTGCGAAGAAACGTTTTGATTTATACTTATAACTTTTCGAACTCAAAATTCTCTATTTCTTTAATTAAGGCAACAATTGATTTTTATATTATAAACCGGTACAATTTATTCAGTATCATGTAGATTTTAACAAACAGTGAAAGCCTAGGTGTGGTGTGATCGACGGACTGTTAGGCACACATATCTGATTTTTTGGATTCGTGTGCGTATTGTAAAATTATCACTTGCTTCAAAAACAGTGAAGAAAAATATCGTGAGGAAACCGGCATGCCTGAGAGATATTTCTGGAGGGCATGTGATGCCCAGTCAGTGGCTCATGGGTGGTATTAAAACTCTTACACCAGGTTATTTATTAACCATACGATACGATAAGATAATGATTTTTCTGTTCAGTTGTTTGATATTTATCTACTTAGTTATAATTGTGTGACCGGTGATTGTACAAATTCTATCATTGTTTAAAATCCATACATTTCCATTAGACGTAATCTCCCCTTCAATCATGTCAACTGATGTATTTTGTTTGTGGTGCTTATGAAATTCACGCGAAACGATATGTGCTGCGAAGAGTACAGTTTTGATTCGTTCTTTTTGGCAATCTAGCTCAGCCGTGCCTTTGTAAATGCCAAAAGCTAGCAGGTTGTGAAATTTCATCAAAAACTATTGCCAGTACAAGATTTATGTTTGCAATATCTAGGTGTTTCTTGCAACAGTAACCTTTCTGTTTTAAGAGCTGAATAAACAAGTAATTTGTTAACTTAATTGTTATTACTTGACGTAAATTTAAGCAGCAAGTTTTTAATTAAAGTTTAGTTTAGTTTTGGGCAAAAGGTACAGTTCAAAGAGCTCTTAAATTACGGTTGTAAGTAACAGTCTATTAAATGACCAATTTGTTTTCGCAAACCTTTTTTTTTTGTCTCCACAAACTATTTTTGAATGTTGTTTAACTGTAGGGCAATAAACAATGGATGAATTTATGAAATATGATAGTAATACGAGTAGTAATAATGAAATGAATACTGAGAAAATAAAAATGAACTAGTAGTGCGTTTTAGCGACACACAATTAGAAAAAAAAGCTCTTAAAAGATACGACACCACTGTCACTGAGAAATGTATGCAGGTAGGTGATGACGAGGACTATTTATCTGAACATCCCCTTGGTACTAATTAGACATGGACGCTCACACAGGAGGCTGTGTACAGATTTAGAGTAGCGCAGAGAGCCATGGAGCGCTCCATACGCGCCACAAATACACTAGACAGAGTTACAAACGCCGAAATCAGGAGACACACAAAGGTAATCGATACTGGAAATCGCTTTATGGAACTCAAATCGAGTTGGGCAGGGCACCTAGCTATGCGCGGTGATGGCCGGTGGAGTAAAGCTGTGACCGAGTGGCGTCCAAGATCCGGCAAGAGAAGTGTTGGTCGTACTGTTTCGTTGTGAAATGGGCAGACGACATTGTTGCCATTGTGGGAGTATCATGGATGAGGCTGGCACAAGGACGGGGAGCTTGGCACCAGCAAAGATTGGCCTATACCCAGCAGTGGGTGGTGGCACTGGTGAAGTCGGGCTGAAGATGATGATGATGAGGCGAATTCGCAATACAGCATCACATAAATCACATAAGCACGCCTGCATTCGTAAAGGATTTTGCAGAGATGTAGCAAAAGCACTCTAATATTTTGCCAGCTTTGGTCTGAAGTCTCTTGTAATACGGAGCTAGCTGCTAGCTTATGATCATCAACCAGCTAGGTCTCCAGGAAACCAGACTCCAGGCTGTTGCTGAGAAATTCTGGATGGAAAAATCCAATAACACTTCCTCCAACTCGGGAATTGAACCCAGCAGGATCTTATTCTTATCATTAGTACTTACGATCACACGAAGCAGTCGTAATTATGACGTTCATTTGAAGGATATGACATTTGCGTGTGGTATTCGTGACTAATATGTATATTTTTAGATTGGAAGTCATCACAAATATAATATTGAATTTGGCTACAAGATGTCAATGACGTTTTGTTTATCTAAGATGCTCCCTCACTTGGAGCGCCTGTACATGCATAAGCCATTTTAACATTATCGATCAATGTACAGACGCCAGCACATCAAGTTACCCCAATGTGTCAAATTTCCCCAATTAAATATGAACCTTATTATGTTTGACATAAAGTTGAAAACCGATCAAAGAAATTTTACACATTGTGGTAACTTGATGTGCTGGCATCTATACTTAAGAATATTATCAAACGATGTATCAAATAAAATGTTCTTGGAATAAAACAAAGTATGAAGTTTTACATTTAATTTTTATCAATGTAAACGAATATGAGTGAAAAATAAAGAACACCATAATAATTATTCAAATCCGTTGGAGATAATTGGAATTTCGTAAATTAAAATTGTGATTGAATTTCGGTAAGTCCTAAAATACATTGTCTATTACAACGAAGTCGTTATTTCTCATTAAAATATTTCAACATTACTCTGCAATATTCCATACCTAAATAATATTATATTTTTACAATAGCAGGAGCATTGCGATAAAATAACAAAATCCTGTCATTGTTTGAACTCAATTTTACAATTCATAGAATTCTAGGTTCAAATGTTTCAAGTTCTTCCAATGATCTTTTAATTATTTCTAATATATTTTTTTAATTAAACTAACAGACTCACGCGGTTTCACCCGTGTTGTTCCCGTTCCCTATTATATTACTATTATTCCTTGCCAATAATCTACTATGAATATGATTATAATCTATAGTTATTAGTTAAAAGGTAACCTGTGCTAAGTGGCTTACTGTTTGTTGATTTAATAGTAGATTATTAACCAAGGGCTGTATGACATCAATTGCATACGAGGTTTTTGGCGCCTGAGCGAAGCGAAGGCGCTAATTAACCCGAGTATGCAATTGATGCTTACGCCCGAGATAAATACTCTGCTTTACATATCGATTGTGAGGTAAGTAAACAACAAGACAGCAGGTTTCAATGAACATTTATTAAGAAGAAAAAAATGTGTATTTAATTAAAATTAATTATTTTCGCGATGCTTTCGCGCCTACTAGTAGACTGCCTTTTTTTTTTCACGCACGCAAGCGCGTCAAATCTTGCTGGCCAGTTTGATTTTTAAATCGATTCCATCTAACATACGATGTGGAAACAAATAGTTCCATATTTAAAATAAAATCTTTATAAAATAAATTGTCTAGATTCCGATTCGAGTAATTAATCGATACCGAGAAAAAAAAAATTAACTTTTTAAAAATATTCTTCGTGCAGTATGAGTATGACAGTTCTTTTTTCAAATTCCAAAACCTATGCTGTAATGATAGTCATACACCCCGGCATTCAGGGGTGTAAGGGTGTACTTACAGAGCAAGAGATATGTAAAAAGATTTTACTGTGTACGGGGCATCTTTCAGAATAACCTTAGCAATAAACTAACGTAAGGGGCAATGTCGTGATGGCCCAGAGGTTAAGGCGCCTACCTCTCATGCACGAGGTTGTGGTTCAAATCCGGGCAAGTACCAATGTGACTTTTTCAATTCATATGTACTTTCTAAGTTTCTCTTAGACATCATTGACATCGGTGAAGGAAAACATCGTGAGGAAACCTGGACTTATAGTTAATATAAGTTTGAAATCGCCAATCCGCCTTGAGCAAGCGTGGTGATCAGTGCTCGAGCCTTCTCTGTATGAGAAGAGGCCTTTGCCCTGCAGTGGGACAGTAACAGGCTGGTATTATTATTTAAGGGGCTTTTAATATTATTTTTTGTTTTTGTTATATTTAAATTAAAGTTTTTATATCTTTCTTTCTTAGGTAATCTACTGGACTTCTGCAAGGGCACTACGTATGTAAGTTTGTTTTTTTTTTGTCCAATCCAATGACTAGCAATTTTCAGTGCCAGCAGAATTGTATGCTTGTTATTTATTCTAACGGTATTAACAAAAAGTCCTTAGTATTTGGGTGCATTGTCCTTCACGGCCAATAACTTGCTGTTTGCAGATGGTGCGCATATAATTATGTTGAATGAAATAAGTGTAGATTAAGGATAAAAAAGGTTTCATAGATTCGTTTGAAAATATAATAGTTCTAAACGAAGATCCGTTGAATTCAAGTTGCAACAGACACGCACAAAATCATTTTTTTGTTAAACGTGGTTTTTATATAGTCAGCTAAGATAAATTTAGGTTTTTGCCACACTTCCCCACAAAAGGATTTTTTTCTGTTTCGTGGGTGTGTTTTATATAATTATGTGTTTTATTTGAACGTACATAGGACATAGGTACATTTAATGATTCCCCTTCTTGAATTGAACCCGCACCTCTAAGCGCAAGCACAAACCAACCTTACCACCATTTTTGTTTTTAAACATTAAAGATGTTTAGATAATCTGGCGTTTCATGTTAAATACTGGAGAGCAGCTTCATCTAGTGTGGCTGGAACAAAGATGGTAGCCAGAACAGCGCTCTTTCATTTTGTTTTAGACAATCCTTGGTCAATTTAAGATACAATGGAGGGATGTAAGAAATAGTATTAATCCGCACACCGGTAATAGTACATTATGATAAAAGTGCCGGCGGTAAGTTTAAAATTACACAATTATGAAAGCGCACGTATGTCATACGACGTTTTATAACATATTTGCGAGGAAATAAATAAAACTTGGCCTGACATTTTCAAATAAAAACCATACAGCGAAATGAAAAAGCGCGTGGAAAATTTTTACTTGTTTGCAAATTAACGATGAGCACAATAACAGCCAGTATTACTAATAAAGTATTTTTTTTTGTTTTTGTTACAAATGGTTGTAATTTATTTTCAAAATTAATAAAATTAAAGAATTAAATGTTTATTTTTTTATTTTATCTCCCAAAGTTAATTTTATTCATAAAAAGTTGACCACTTTCTGACATAAAAACTCTAAGATTTAAAAAAGTACCGTAAGTAGTAAGGGACCCTTTACGAGCAAATGTGTTATAAAACTTATTACAAAACAGATTCTTTTAACAGTCACCTTGCCTTTATATTTCATAATGCATATATCACGTTTTTCTTGCAATACTACGTCAGTCATCAATTTTGATGACTCACAGTCCTTTACCTATAACAATGGACGTGTAAATATGAAAGTTTTGATATTTCTAACCTTCGGGTTTTGCCTTATGTTGGTTTTGTATTAAAATTTGTTATGTTGAACTTATTTCTGTATGACTTTATACAGAGAATTTTAGGAATCTTTGTCAAGGCTATTTTAAAACCAGTCCTAATAATATAATAGTGTAACATTAAATAATATATGCATATGTTTTTATAAAACATAATATTCAAAATCTTGCATTTAATTCTTTTTTTAAGTTTACTAGCAATGTGTGTTGCACTTTACTAGTCAATTGTTCAATGGGTGGGGATTGAACTCACGACCTCTCGATCGCTAGTCCGACGCCTTAGCCATTGGGTTTATTGCCGCGTAATGTACATACACCATGTTTATACCAATAAATAATCTTACTTATGTACCAATTTGGAAGTAATTACGTCCTTCGTTTTAGAAAGAAATCGGTTAAAAATTGAGTTAACCCTGCTATTCCATCTTCTCACGAACATGTTGACATTGTCTTCCATTCATTCTAGCCTTATTACAAACGCTAGAATAGAATGCAATACAAAATAATAGATCGTGGAACGACAGGTAGTACCTACCGCATGACAAACTTTCCGACACCAAAGCAATTTTTAATGGCGTCAAGAATTTGTTTTTTGTTACCAGAAGCGGCTGGAAAATCACCCGAATATACTTGCAGCAAGTTTAATTAAGCGCAGTTATCAAAAGCGCCTCAAGAGAAAAGACATACTCTAGTGAATGTCATATATACAAAGAGTAGCCATCCTCGCTGGAGGATGCACTTGATCAGACAATATCTCACATCATATCTGCTTATAGTGGACAACAGATTGCAGATTGGCGCAAAAAAAAAAAAAAAAAAAGAATTTGTTTTTAAATAACTATTTGTTATTCTGTGTAAAATGAATACGTCAACAGTTCGAGACTGGGCTGTTTGTTCCGGCAGCTTGGTAAAGTAAATTGACGAATTGTCAAACAAAGTATGTTTGTTCCTTGAGTATTAAATAATATATAGTTATTTTGGGAGGGGCTCGTGGCTAAATTAACAGCTGTACATATTGATCGTTAGATACTAAACCCCTTTTGTGCCTCGGAAAGCACGAAACGCTGTTGGTCCCGGGCACGAAATGTCAATTTGTATATCTTTGAAAGTCGTTACGATTAGTCAGACTGAACCCTGAAAGATTGGAAACAAATTCAAATAAAAAAAATCAATTTCAAATTCATTTATTTCTAACATTAAGTACGGATAGGTTTAACAGCGGGTCCCAAACTAGGCACAGCCTGTATCTTGGTGACCCAAACACTACACAGAGTTAAGAAGTTCACAGTGCTCTAGCGCTACAAAATAATTAAATTAATGAAAATACCAGATTGTTAATAAAAATAAAAATATTAGAATAACTTAGACTAATAGGCATAATATAAATCAGAGAATCGTAAACAAAAGTAATAAAAATAATCATCGATAATAATTAAGAACATTGTAGTTGTACTTAGGTAATTACAAAAAACAGGTGAGGGGAGTGAATGTGTAGGTGTAGGGTGGATGGGTGTGGGGTGTCTGCGTGTGTGTAAGTGATTGTGAGTATGTATCGCCTGAAAGTATGTGGGAACTACATTGAGTAACAGAGTAAATTTTCAGTTTCCACGTACGTCCGTCCCAGCAACCAATCTTTCAACCAAACCAATGTAACTAACTGGTATCGTGGTGTTACCCAGGCACTGTGCTGTGGAGGTCAGATGAGGTCAGATTAACAGTCGCTCCATATAAAACACAGCTGCTACTGCTAAATCTGGTTAAACTGGAAGCCAACTCGAACATATTAGGGAAGTCTACGCAGTTTATCAACGAACACTGTATGTATATAGGGTGACTGGTAATTAGTGACCGATACTTAAACACGTGATTGTACTCATGAATACGAATAACTTTCCCAAAGAAACTTTTTTTTATACTCATTAACTTTCAATTAATTCAATTACGTCAGTACTGCACAACGGGAGCGGTGGGGGTGGCGGGGGAGCGTGTGACGCTACTACTTGTAGATTTTACCTTTCCCGAGGTCAGACTATCAGCTGATAGAGCGGGCCGATTCGTGCATAATGTGATCGATCACTGGCCCGCGCGCGGGAATTTCAAACAGCGTTTTTGTTAATTTATTGTGTTATAAGTTACTGCGTATGAAAAAAAAGTTTCTTTGGGAAAGTTTTATTGAATTCATGAACACAATTACGTGTTTAAGTATCGGTCACTAATTACCAGTCACTCTACAGTTGCTCATTTGTACCGGCATCCGGGGAAGTTCAATGTTCCGATCACGTGTGTTCAATATAGATTGAAGATCTAATGGTCGTTCGTTTTGTTACCTAATAGCCAAAAAGGGCACCGCGTTGCCCAGTTAGGTAGCTATGATAAGCAGGCGCTGAATTTAAAATACTGGTAGGTATTCAGCTGAATCTAGTTAGACATAGTTAGAAATGGATAGGCAGATGATTATGAAAATCTGCATTGCCATTCTACGTGGCAATGCTATTCAATTTGACCACCAAGTTGACAGTTTCCCTTTTCCTTTTATACACTAGTAGACAATCATTATGTTGTAAAAATCAAATTTTATAAACTGCTTCAAAAATATTCGATTTGAAGAAATAAACATCATAAGCAATGAATATATTTATGTTATGACTCACTTTGCTTACCTTAGCCGGTACTAATGCATACATTAATGTTTGTGTAACAAATTATATGAAAGAATTAAACGAAAATGGCCTTGCGTTTGCGCCTACGTACCTTTGTAGAATTGTATCATTTTCGCAATGGTTTTACCACCCAGTCAATTATTGTGTATTTCGGCCGATTGAGGAAAAACGAGTGTAAAAAAATCTGGCAAGTGCGAGTCACATTCTCACTGCAAAGGTTCCATACCATGTCTAGCAAAAATCGCCGAACATCATCACGTTTCTTGTCTATCTTCTTTAACTTTTGATTTCATAAATATTTACAACTGTTTTAAATACTATAATAAAAACCGTAGAAATCAAAATAAAAACTGCTTGCTACTGCTAAAATATGGCATCAAAAACTAAGCCACAGCGCTGTCCACTGGAAGTGTACCCAATGTGTGCCTGTGACCAAAGTAAAAGCCAGCCCTTGGGGCACACGAACGTCAACTAAGCGTCTTGAAAGTCCTTTAAAAAAGCTATGAACACTCGGATCTCATGCACGATACATATCTACACACATCAAAAGTGTCTAGGGATCAACATATATTTTTGCACTAACTTTTCTCCTGATTGATATTAATTAAAATTTTCGTTAAGGATTCATCAAATAAAGTGTTTTCGTTTGTCACAGTAACGATAAACCAAGTCACCTTTGCATTAATAAAGAAATTTGCCATTTCCCTAATAAAGGGATTTTTGACATTTGAACCACTAACATTAAAGTTCGAAAAAAAGACTGAAATAACAGTTTTCTTTAAAATTTTATTGGGTAACTTAAACAATTAATAATCCGTGTTTCTACCGCGAACACTAACAACACAAGAACATCGGTTTGGCATACTCAAAATGAGTTCATCCAAATCACGCTGTGGAATGGCCGCCCATGTTCGTTGCAACAACAAAAAAAGGTCTTCTTGCGACTGGATACCCTCCATATTCGGCAGAGCTCTTCTCTGTAGCATATCCCATGCATGCTCAATCGGGTTCAAGTCTGGCGACTGAGCAGGCCAGGGCAGGACATTGATGTTAGCTGCGGCGAGAGTCTGTCTTACAACTCTTGCGGTGTGCGGTCGTGCATTATCATGCATTAACTGAAATAAGGGACCGATTTGCACTTGTAGAGGAACGATGACGTCTGATACAATCGTCTCAGCATAAATTTGAGCGTTGAGGTTGCCTCTGATCCAAATCAACTCAGTTCTTCCGCCGATCCAAATACCCGCCCATACCATGATGGTTCCACCACTATAAGGATGGACTTCCTGGCAGGATTTTAATCGCTGTTGGCGTCCAGGGGTTCTCCAGTGTCGTATACGTCTTGTATCCGGTCTCATACCAAAACGAGACTCATCAGAAAAGCACACGAAACGCCATTGTTCTTCTGCCCAATTTCTGTGTTCAAGAGCCCATTGATATCGAATCCTACGATTGTGCATTGCTATAGGTGGTACCCGTAGCGGTCTTCGGGAATGAAGGTTCACTTCATGCAAGCGGTTTCTGACTGTTTGGTCGCTAATTAAGTTCCCTGAAGAGTGATGAAGCCTCACGGCTAACATCATGGCGGTTATTGTTGGAGCTCTTCGAGTTAAGATTTGAATGTATCGGTCTTGTCTCCGTGTGGTGCAGCGATACCGTCCTCCATGGCGCTCAGCCACGGTACCAGTGCTTCGGTAACGTGTCCAAAGTCGCCTGATAACACTCTGACTTGTATTCAGAGCTAAAGCCACAGTACGTTGCCGGGAACCAGCTTCTATCATTCCCACGGCTCTGAGCATTTCTTGCCTGCTTAAATGACGTCGCCGCTCCATAATAACGTTGGTTTTAATCAGTAGTAGGGAAACAGTAGCACTAATAATGTCTTCAATGCGTTGTATGTTTTTATAGGGAAAATATTAACAGCTGATTTTCATCTTTTACTCGAATTTGATTCACAGTTCCTGATTCAAATTATGAAATGCACCAAAAAGGATCCATATAAATTTATAAAATCATAAATTTATTACAAAGCCACATCTCAATCTCAAGAAATCCGAATAAAAATGCTTGATCCCTAGACACTTTTGATGTGTGTATTTAATTTAATAATTTGTTGTTAGTTTGTTGGCAAAAGAAAAATTGTGTATTTTTAACCGACTTTCAAAAAAGGAGGAGGTTCTATGTTCGTGTGTATGTATTTTTTTTTTTTTTTTTTTTTTTATGTATGTTACCTGATTTCTCCCCCATTTGTAGACCGATTCTCAAAATTCTTTTTTTATTCGAAAGAGTATACTCCCGAGGTGGTCCCATTTTAATTTGGTGAAGATCTGGTGCTGTTCTTCGGAGATATGCAACGGAACTCTTCAAAAATAGACGGCAAATCTGTCGTGATTGCTGGAATCGCTTGGATGTTTATTGTTTATACAACATCATGACGTATCATCACGCCTGGTATGCTCTGAGGGGTACGCAGATGTGTACAATATACCTAGATTTCGACAGTTAGGTATGTTAATTTTCATTTATTAGGGATAAGTGGATAACCCTATTATCATGACATGTACTGTTACAATTAACAAGATATATAGCAAATATTTGTATGGGAACCACTAAAAATGGAAAAATAAAAAACTTTTTTGCAAAAAAATTAAACCGACTTCAAAAAAAACACTAAACGGTGTAAAATAACTCTAAATTCGGAAGTCGGTGGCCCATCATGAATAAGACAAAACCACCAAAGCCACAGACTTCCTAATTTAGAGTTATTTTACACCGTTTAGTGTTTTTTTTGAAGTCGGTTTAATTTTTTTGCAAAAAAGTTTTTAAAGAGTAAGTAAGTTAGAAATGGTTGTCTGTAAGAGTTCGCTTTTAACGTCAAGTAACGATTATAATCATTAATTGTCTATGGTGTAAAATATAGATTACTCTAATCTATGTAAAATATAGAACGCTCTAATCTATTCTACGTCGTTTTTCCCCATTCTTCTCCATACGATAGTTTCGTATGGAGAAGAATTAGGAGGATAAGTAACTAGAACCCTTTTTAAATTTTATTTAACTCAAACTTTGACGTTCAAATGTCCGATTTGATTGTCTAATTTAAATAAATTATTTAACTTTGTTATTTTTTTTTTCAATAATCGTTAAACGCCAGCATATATCAAACTGTTCTCCCTATTTGTGTTTTTAATAGATTTTCCATTTTTTTACCAAATAAAAAAAAACATATTCAATTAATATTTTTTTCCAAAAAGTACATACAGTAGAGTGTTAACAGAAAAAATATATTTATTTTAAGGTACAGATCATTCAAAATATGAGACAAACGACTCCCAAACTGAGACAAGCTCGTATCTTGGGTAGTTGATTTGGGAATCGTGAATTGGGAAAATTCGACAGTTATATTATCAGAATAGCGTGATGTACAGACGCCAGCACGTCAAGTTACAGCAATGAGTCAAATTTCTTTAATCATTTTTCAACTTTACGTCAAACAAAATAAGGTTCATATTCAATTGGAAAAATTTGACACATTGGGGTATCTTGATGTGCTGGCGTCTGTACATAGAACCTCTAACCACTTTCAAGGTATTGCCTCCTATAAATTCAATGGCGTAACAAAACCATTCAAACAACATAATAACAATTTGTTTTAAGGGGGAACCACCTTTGTGCCCACGATTTACTACCTTTAAGGTTCAGGTAGACAGTTACCGTTATAATTATCTTTAATTGCAATCAATTTTGATAGTTTCTAGTTTCACAATGGGAAAACAAAGTGATGTTTCCGTTCGAGTCGGCCATTTTGAATTTTGGTGAGTTTGAATAGGCTTTCTTCTTTAGTCTATAGTTCTAGGTTTGAGTTTAGTTGTCAAGGCCACCAAGTTGTTTGCTGAATGCAATGACATCCGTTACTTACTAAATTACAAAGACATTCAATACCTATAGACCGGACATCACGAACAAAATTTTCGTCCGAAAAAGTGTGTCCTGCTGGATACAAGTCTATGAGTTTTTAACCGACTTTCAAAAAAGGAGAAGGTTCTATGTTCGTGTGTATGTATTTTTTTTTTTTTTTTTTTTTTTTTTTTTTTTTTTTTTTTTTTTTATGTATGTTACCTGATTTCTCCGCCATTTGTAGACCGATTCTCAAAATTCTTTTTTTATTTGAAAGAGTATACTCCTGAGGTGGTCCCATTTTAATTTGGTGAAGATCTGGTGCTGATCTTCGGAGATATACAACGGAACTCTTCAAAAATAAACGGCAAATCTGTCGTGATTGCTGGAATCGCATGGATGTTTATTGTTTATACAACATAATGACGTATCATCACGCCTGTATGCTCTGAGGGGTACGCAGGTGGGTACAATATACGTAGATTTCGTCAGTTAGGTATGTTAATTTTAATTTATTAGGGATTAGTGGAAAACCCTATTATGATGACATGTATTGTTAACAATTAACAATATAAAATAAATTCATGGCAAATATTTTTATGGTAACAAATAAAAATGGAAAAATAAAAAACTTTTTTGCAAAAAATAAAACCGACTTCAAAAAAAACACTAAACGGTGTAAAATAACTCTAAATTTGGAAGTCGGTGGCCCATCATGACTAAGACAAACCCACCAAAGCCACAGACTTCCGAAATTAGAGTTATTTTACACCGTTTAGTGTTTTTTTGAAGTCGGTTTTATTTTTTGCAAAAAAGTTTTTTTTTGTAGTACGCTCCGCTGCCGCTCCAATGTTCATATAATATTATTCTAGATGGCGTTACTGAGACATGGGATCAAAGTTTTTCTATGACATTTCCTTGACATGCCCGCTCTATAGTATTTTAAATCTCTTTGCTAAATTACGAACAAAATGTTCATCCGATATTTGTGTCTTTATGGACACAAGTATCATATAAGTCGATGAGTATAGTTTAGTACGCTTCTCTGCCGCTCTAAGATTGTTATGTTATGCTAGGTGGCGATATGAAACATAGGATCACACTTTTTATTAGGTATTTCTTCGCAAGTCCCCTCTATTTAATTTGAAATCTTTTTGTCTGAGTGTAGTTTCTTGGAGTTTTGTGTTCACATGTAGGTTTTGTACACGAATCTGCATGGTTCTCATGTCATCATCAGCCGAGCCTTTTCCCAACTACGTTGGGGTCGGCTTCCACAACCCAGTAACTGGGTAACACGAAACCTCACTCAGATAGTGAAACACCGACTACTATTATATAAATACTAACATACAGAAGTAAATATCATTTACCAATAGGATTAAAACTAACAATATTACCACAGTATAAATATTAATACAGTAGGACGACGCTTTTGATCTCTGGAAAAATGCCGACAACTTCTACACGTGTTAGACTTGAATAATCGTTTTGTTCGCAGCGCGGGAGCGGCTTTCCCGCGTCTCGCCCCTCACACCCCGCACGATTGCCCAGTCTAGACGGCTTCGTGGGACGACTGTATGTTTTTAGACTGTGATATTACCATATCTCGTTTGAACCAATCCTTGACAGACCTTTGTATGGTCAGTGGCCTTAATTCTGTTTACTTAGTATTGATTCAGACACATTAGGTCCAATGTTAAGGAAAATATACCCACGTTCGGCCAATGTTTGTGGGTAGGTACTGCAAAGTCGATTGTAGACTAATTTCAGGTAGTGTGCTCTTAAATCCAGAGTAGACACATCAAGCTTCTTATCCTAATCAGTCAAATTTATTCAATAGCTTTTCAACTATAGATACCTATTACCTACAGAAGAATAAAAAAGTATTTACAAAAAGAAAATATCCGACTTCATAAAAAACACTAACAGATGTAACCTAACTTTAATTTTAGAAGTCACTGGCTTTGGTTGTTTTGTTTCATTCAATAATGGCCACCGACTTCCAAAACTAAAATTAAAAAAAAATCAAACGAATCTTTTTGAAGTTGATTCGGTGTATTTCTTTGTAAAAAGTTTTCATTTTGCATTTTTTACTTCTCTAAGCTGTCACAGTCAAATTATTTTTTATGGTCAATAATAATAATTTTTAGTCATTGCGTATTGCGTATTATTAATAAACCTAAATGTTTATGTAAATCATATTTTGTTTTTATACAAACTCACTAAATTTCAAACATTACCAAACTATTCAATTGTTTACTTTATCGCGTAACCAATGATATAACGTTACAAAAACAATTTATTTTGATTTGAAAACAAGTTCCGTTGGCCCAAACCTTGGCCCCAATGTGTGGCGAACATTGGCCGGTTACGTTGCACCGAAGTGTACATTTATGTTGTAACTAACATATTACTTAACGACATTATATGCGTTATTAGTAAATTCTCCGTATTTTGTGGGTAAGCTACGAAAGATGGTTTAATTTAATGACATATTAGTTTGAATGACATTTGTTTTCTGCGTCGTTGGTCTAGTGGTCGTAAGAGCATGAGGCCCCAGGTTCGATCCCAGTGTCGGACGAAGTCTTTAAGAGTATTTGCATCTGGCATGTTACAGCAGCATCCCGGAGTGTGGATTAGCGTCTTGTTATGTAATGAATGGTCCCCATCCACGGACTTTAATTGCCAAGCGTAGCTTAACCTTCGATCAACCCGTGGCGGTGTTATTAATAAATTAGCCCCCCTGGTTAGTTATTTCGAGCATTCGTCATAAGCCGTATTCGCCACCTCTTGTTCCCAGCAATCACTAGGAAGTGGCGAAGCGCGGTTTTTATGGGGGACTGTCTTGTGTAAAATTGACGTTCAAAAAGTGCTGATCCTCAGCTTAATTTGATCAAATTACTGTTGATATATTATTTAGCCTGGCGACTATTTGGCGAAAAACGCCAAAACTCAAAACACCATCCGGAAAAAAAACATTGCAAGCCTTTAATTAATATACACAAAGATAGACACTAAGATATCTATGTGAACACGTTAATTAAATAATGACTTCCTTTACGAATCTGCAATGTAGTAATTTTGTATGGAAATACCCCAAATACGTTGTACTGTTTCGTAAACAGTTGCAGCTTGTGGTCGGCGAGACTTGTTAAGCCGTTGCGAATTGAGTTTGGTTAGTTTTATTTTGTTTGTCTGACTAAAGGTGTCTGACCGCCTCCAGCAAACTGCAGTAATTAGTCTTGTCGAAATAATATTGATGTATCGATTTATCAACATTCTTTCTCCGATAAATCAAGAGATTTTACGTGATAAAATGCATGATGATGATGTGATCATGCAATGTGTATGATGTGTGTGTGTGCATAAAATGTTTCGATATGTTGGAATAAATTAATATTTGCATAAAAAATTACAAGATAAAGAGATTGCAAGACGCACAGAAAACGCCTGGAAAAGCTACTGGTCCATGAAAGAGCTATTTAAGGGTACTCTACCCCTGTCACTAAAGCGCAAGCTCACGGACATGTGTATTCTCCCCATCTTAACCTACGGTGCCCAGACTTGGTCTTTGACTAACATCCTAAAGTCCAAATTGAAGGTTTGCCAACGTGCTATGGAGGTTCGAAACACCACACTGCGCTCCAAAACACAAATAGTCGACTGTGCACGAAAGGCTGCTGAACTTAAATGGGATTGGGCAGGACATGTCTGCCGCATGCCGAACGAGCTATGGGCTCGTAAAACCCAGAATCGGTGCCCAACAGTGACACGGGGCCGCGGCAGACCACGAAGGAGAAAGAGTGCCGTTTTTGAAGATCGAATGTTTTTTTTTTATTATTACTGATAGGCGCGCGTTTGACCACTATCTCACCTGATGGTAAGCGATGATGTGGTCGACGATGAAGCACGCTTGCCTAGAAGCAACCTGTTCACTCTTGACTTGAAGACCCCTAGGTTGTAGCTATCAGGAAACACCGACACCGGCAGGGAATTCCACTCTTTTGCTGTTCGCACAATGAATGTGTTTCCATAGCGTTTAGTACGTATGGTTGGGATATCTACCATGTACCGGTGGCGCAGTGCTGTACGTCTGGTGGTCCGATGATGGAAAGGGCTTGGTGGAATTAAATCGTGCAATTCCGATGCACACTCTCCGAAATATAACCGATAGAAAACCGACAGGCTAGCAACTCGGCGTCGATGCTCAAGACTTTGACTTTGAAGTTTTGACTCAAAGAGTGCACTTAGTCTAAACCAATATTTTAAAGAGAAAAGATTTGTAGTGTTGTAGGTAACGAACTTAAAAACTACTGGACCGATTTGAATTCTTCACCGTTGCTACACTATCCCCGGGTGACATAGGCTTCCTTTTATCCCTGAACGCCCCCGGGAACGGGAACTACGCGAGTGAAATCGCGTGAATTCTTCTAATGTTAATAAAATTAGGTGGCCTTCACACCTTATTTTATAATACACTAGAAGATTTTACACCTAATGTAATGTTAATTCCACTCTTAATTGTGTCAATCAGTAGCTAAAGTTTATACGTAAAAGTCCTGACAAACGGCTACAAATATAAGTCTTCTTTCCCAATTCATCCCATCAACGGACATATTCGCAACACTTGATTCGAAATAAAAAAAACAAAATAATCGTAGTCATCACACTTCTTCGTAATAATTGTGTAACAGCTTAATGTGGACATGCCCCGAATGGCAGCGGTGTGTAGCAAGTCGGTCAGCGCTAGTGATGAGCGAGTAGGCGAGTACTCGATTAATTTAGTAGCGAGCTCATTCGGTTTTTTGCTGATTATGACGAGTTGTGACGGCACGGAGTTTAAGGCGGCTGTGGGTTCAAACTCAGGAAAGTGACAGCAATATCATATGACCTTTTTTAATTCATATGTAACATACTTAAGCAGAACAAACCTGAAACTGTCACACGTTTTCCAACATCTCACCTGATGGTAAGCAATGATTGATATATGATTTTTATACATTAAAGGCACGAGTATTAATGATCACCACGCTTGCTCAAGATGGGTTTTCGTTTTATAAAATATAATTATGTTATAAGTCCAGTGTTTCTACAGTGTTTTTGTGTTTTTAAAATAGACTTAGAAAGGATTGTTGTAGAATTATAAGTATTATGAATTGAAAAAGTCACATTGGTACTGACTCAGATTTAACTAACCACCTCGTTCATTAGATGTTAAAATTATAAATGTGACAGTTTGTTGAGAAGATGTTTAGATGTCTGGGGGTCGAGTCTGCTATTGCAATCGTGTCTCAATGACCGGTCAATGATCGATTTTTGACGTATAACGTAAAACTTATGACACATTTCATACAAAAACTGTCAAAGTTGTCAAATATTCGATCAATGACCGGTTATTGAGACACGATTGCAATAGCAGACTCGAGCCCCAGGATGTTTGTTATTCAGTCGCGCATAAACCGTTGAACATATTTTATTGAAAAGTGGAACATAGATATACCTACTATCTCCTCCTTTCATACATAGAATACTTTAAATTCCGGTAATGTGTTGCCTTGGAATAATCTTGGGAAAGTTACGCGGACGAAGACGCAGGCAGGAGCTAGTTAATAGTAATTAGCAATAACTAAAACTGTTTTGACTGCCTCGTTGGTCTAGTGGTCGCAAGCGCTACTGCTGAGCATGAGGTCCAGGGTTCAATCCCCGGGTCGGGTAAAGTGTTATTGAGTTTTTCCATCAGGGCTTTCTCAGTAGCAGCCCGGAGTCTGGGTTTGTGCCCGATTGATGGCAATAGGCTCGCCCCCTATTACATGGGACTTAAACATAACTGGCGAAATGTGGGTGTAATACCAGGTACGCCTCTGCCTAGCCCTTCGGGGATTACAGGCGTGACGTTATGTTGTGTGTAAAACCTGTAAAACTGTCTTCCATTTTTTTATTTAATTTTATGGTTTAACCGTGGGAGTCTAGACTTAAAAATAATCGACTAAGTAAGAATCGTCACAACACTAAATTCATGTAATTTGGGCTTGTATTCAAGTTGGACGTTATCTAAACTTGTGTGACATGGTTTAGCCGACTTTGCACGAGTTATGACACATTAAGTAAGAACATTTATCACGAGTTCACGACGCGACATTGTAACAGAATGTGTTAAATAAGGGATGGGTTGGGTCTAGATTATTTTGTTTTTAGGCTATAATTATCTAGATCTACACAGATACCTTTATTATCAAATTGATAAAAATTGTTTGTAATGTCAAAATAATAAATTATTACTACAATATGTTTGTGTAACACACAACATACCCACGGTCGGACCGGTGTACACACGGCTACACATAAAGCCATGCATTTCCAGTGTAAGCTGATCTCGCATGATATAGGATTTCCATACAGTGCGAGGTCAGTGTAAACTGGAAATGTATAGCTTGATGTGTACAGTAGCCGTGTGTACATAGTATGAACGGGTAGGTACGGTAGGTAGCTATAAAAACATATTTTTTTTATTTTAAGTCTGTCTTTTTGCTACGGCTAATCTCAGTAACGCCTCGACTGATTTTGACAGGACGGATGGAAAGGATCCCGCGCGAATACAAAAATAAATTTAGGAAATTATGAACAAACTCTGGTTCTAATGTATGTACTTCCCGTACGCATGCAATATGAGGAACCATTTTCAGGCTAGGTCGGAGAAACCTCCAGTTTTAACAGTGATACATTCTTTCCTAAGCGACACATTGTTATTTTCTAAAAACCATGCGAAAGAAGTCACGGGCCAAGATTGTTCTAAAATACATGAAAAAGTAGCATTTAAGTATGCTATATGGTGAAGTTAACTATGAGTTGACGGTGGTCTAACTATAAAGAAACAAATTTACCCTTTTCTGAACTTTCCAACTGCATCATAATTATTGTCTTGATCATCTCGGTTTATTTCCTTTTATTAACATTCATAAAGTATTTTATGTCCCTGTACAGTTAATAATAAGCAGATTTATTGATGTATTGCAATTACTGTCTTAAGACTGCATTGTCGACTTGTCTATCTGTATAAATTATGCTACGCTGTCCTACAGTTAGAATCCTTAACTACACACATCAAAAGTGTCTAGGGATCAAGCATTTTTATGTGGATTTCTTGAGATTGAGATGTGGCTTTGTAATAAATTTATGATTTTATAAATTTATATGGATCCTTTTTGGTGCATTTCATAATTTGAATCAGGAACTGTGAATCAAATTCGAGTAAAAGATGAAAATCAGCTGTCAATATTTTCCCTATAAAAACATACAACGCATTGAAGACATTATTAGTGCTACTGTTTCCCTACTACTGATTAAAACCAACGTTATTATGGAGCGGCGACGTCATTTAAGCAGGGAAGAAATGCTCAGAGCCGTGGGAATGATAGAAGCTGGTTCCCGGCAACGTACTGTGGCTTTAACTCTGAATACAAGTCAGAGTGTTATCAGTCGACTTTGGACACGTTACCGAAGCACTGGTACCGTGGCTGAGCGCCATGGAGGACGGTATCGCTGCACCACACGGAGACAAGACCGATACATTCAAATCTTAACTCGAAGAGCTCCAACAATAACCGCCATGATGTTAGCCGTGAGGCTTCATCACTCTTCAGGGAACTTAATTAGCAACCAAACAGTCAGAAACCGCTTGCATGAAGTGAACCTTCATTCCCGAAGACCGCTACGGGTACCACCTATAGCAATGCACAATCGTAGGATTCGATATCAATGGGCTCTTGAACACAGAAATTGGGCAGAAGAACAATGGCGTTTCGTGTGCTTTTCTGATGAGTCTCGTTTTGGTATGAGACCGGATACAAGACGTATACGACACTGGAGAACCCCTGGACGCCAACAGCGATTAAAATCCTGCCAGGAAGTCCATCCTTATAGTGGTGGAACCATCATGGTATGGGCGGGTATTTGGATCGGCGGAAGAAATGAGTTGATTTGGATCAGAGGCAACCTCAACGCTCAAATTTATGCTCAGACGATTGTATCAGACGTCACCGTTCCTCTACAAGTGCAAATCGGTCCCTTATTTCAGTTAATGCATGATAATGCACGACCGCACACCGCAAGAGTTGTAAGACAGACTCTCGCCGCAGCTAACATCAATGTCCTGCCCTGGCCTGCTCAGTCGCCAGACTTGAACCCGATTGAGCATGCATGGGATATGCTACAGAGAAGAGCTCTGCCGAATATGGAGGGTATCCAGTCGCAAGAAGACCTTTTTTTGTTGTTGCAACGAACATGGGCGGCCATTCCACAGCGTGATTTGGATGAACTCATTTTGAGTATGCCAAACCGATGTTCTTGTGTTGTTAGTGTTCGCGGTAGAAACACGGATTATTAATTGTTTAAGTTACCCAATAAAATTTTAAAGAAAACTGTTATTTCAGTCTTTTTTTCGAACTTTAATGTTAGTGGTTCAAATGTCAAAAATCCCTTTATTAGGAAAATGGCAAATTTCTTTATTAATGCAAAGGTGACTTGGTTTATCGTTACTGTGACAAACGAAAACACTTTATTTGATGAATCCTTAAAGAAAATTTTAATTAATATCAATCAGGAGAAAAGTTATTGCAAAAATATATGTTGATCCCTAGACACTTTTGATGTGTGTATAAATCAACTGACTCATCAGCTGTGAGGAAGAAACTGTTACTGAATCATCATTAAATCAAAATCAAAAGTAATTTTTTCAGATCAGCACTTTTTAGCACAGACAGTCTCCCAAAAAGACCGCCCTTCGCCACTTCCTAGTGTTTTGCTGGGAAGAAGAAATGGAAGAAACTCCCCAATAACACGTCTGTCTGATAAGTTAGAAGAACTTGAATTTATACATTACAGTTAGTTATTATTATTGTAAAACAATTAAAATAATTCGCTACATGTTAGCTAGCAATCAATGGGGAACAGGAATTACGCGGGTGGAACCGCGTGCCGTCTGCTAGTATATAAAACGAAGATAAATCCTTAAGTGACCAAACCTAGTGTCAGAGATTTTATGTCATCCATGAGCTTCTGATTTGGCTTCTCAGAGCGTTGAGAAATGAACCCTCCTTACGATGATTTCTTTTACCGTTTTTGAAACGAATGATTATACAATGCTCACATGAATCCGAAAAGTCCCAAGTGCACGGCTTGGGTTCGAACTCCAAACCTATGAATTGTTAGTCTGCCGGTCACTTTCAGAGTTCAGACAACTCGTATCAACTTTCAATGATCTACAAATGACAGCCGGGACCAACGGTTTTACCGGACTTCCGAGGCAGGAAGGAGTCTTGATATGTAATAAATGGATTCTTAATATAGGTATTAAACTTTGCTTACCTTCAATTTAAAAGGAAAGAAGTGTTGACGATATCTTTCTTTCCTGTATGTCTGAAGGTTGACTACTTTCTTCGTGGTATGATACTATAGGTTCAATGCCCGCTTACACTTATTTTAACAGGTATTGTATAGGTCCAATGCCCTTAAAAAGGAGTGCCTCTATATTAGTCCTTTTGACTAACACTAGGCGACACCTAAATAAATACGCTTTTGGATTTACAACTGTCGGCGCTGAACCGAGCGTTGAAAATCCAACAGTGCGGTTAATTTAGGCATTATTCTAGATGTCGTTTGATGAAAACGGGCACATGTATGTAATAGCCACTAAACGGAAAATTAACTAAATAAACTTCAAAACTCATTCAATAAGAGCAACGCAGCTCATTGTGTTGCCAGGTGTATTTAATAGTTCATTTGGAAAGGCTAGGGATGTCGGAAATGCCACAGAATATCGATACTTACTTAATTATTACTTATACAATTATTTATAAAATAATTGGTATCGCTTTCGATACATTGCACGAAAACAAACGTTGTATTTTTGGGCAAGTTTAGTGCTGGATATTTTATTTGTGGCCTGTAGAGTTAGCGTATCGTTTTTCGATAAACATAAAAGGTTTACGGTAATAAATAAATGTTCAAGAAAAATATAAAAGAATAAAGAAAGTAACAAGTAAAAATGACAATTACAAAACCAAATTATAATTGACTAACAAATAGGTCCAGTTCACCAAGATAAGTGCCTGACGCTGGTTTTGAACTAAACCTGGGGCTCGAGTCTGCTATTGCAATCGTGTCTCAATGACCGGTCATTGATCGAATATTTGACAACTTTGACAGTTTTTGTATGGGAAATGTGTCATAAGTTTGACGTTATACGTCAAAAATCGATCGTTGACCGGTCATTGAGACACGATTGCAATAGCAGATTCGACCCCCTGATCTTGTGAGGTGCCACGGACGTAAAGCAGTACGCACGTAGCAGCAGCGGATGTAAAGTAAACCTACTACCTTTTTCCTTTTGTTTTAAATGTAAGTTTTTCATGCATTAAATCAATATAGTTTTGGATACGTTTTTGACACACAGTAAATACTCAATACTCAATACTCAATATTTATTGCGTTCCACAATGTACATAAATGGTCATGGTGGTGGTGTAATGGTGGGGCATGGTGGTAAATATTGACACTTAAGTGATCGATACGGTAACGCTTCAAAAATGAATAACATACCTTTTTTATTTTGAGAAAACTCTGCCCTGCACTATAAATTTCTCTGCTTTTCGTTGGTGCGTTTACGAACATTTTAACTCACATTCACAAACAGACCCGGAATCACTAACCTGTGTGTCCTGTCTGTCCTTTGCGGAAATTGAACCCACGACACGCAGCGCAGAAGTTATTTGCTCAGCCACTGCACCTGTCGTCAAAATATCACCAAAAATATCTATCGCTTGAAAAATGTCGATATACCTATATCGATATTTTTCCGACAAGCCTGTAGAAACCCCATAAATTGAAATATAGTGGATAATGCAAAGCTATTTGTGTGGGAATTACCGTTGTTTGTCACGGAAATGTGTCACTCGTTTCTAAGTAAAAATATTACTGAACAATATTCGGAAAATATAGGTGTTTATAATGAAGTCAGAAAATATCTAAGAAAAAAATGCAGCGTCAACTGGGATTTTATGACAGGTGACATTTTATTTCCCAGTTCATTAATTAGTGACAATTTGACATTTGACTAGTCTTAAGCTAAAACTAAGGAAGTAACACAACATAAAATAATTCTAAGGCGAAACGAAGTTTGCCGACGCAGATAGTAGCTTATAATTCGTGCAGTCGACAAGCAGACATAATATTCAACTCGCGTTGTGGCCCTTTAGTAGGGGTTTTACAATAATATTAATAGCATACATTTCCGCACACATAGTCAACTGCCTTGAGGCCAGTGTCTTGTTGACATTATGAAAATTAATAATATCGAAACGTCATTTGCATGAATACTAAGTTAATTCATAATCATTGAGTTAATTAGCAAAATTTCTTGGAGAAAGTCATCATTAATTTGGTTACTAGTAGTTACTTAAATGCCAATTGACATTCAGAAATAAACGTTATTACTTAGCGTTATTCTAGCTTCTATTACTGAATTTAATTTAGTTAAAATCAGTATTATCGTTGTTAAGTTTAAATTCAGAAGCGATTAAAAAAAATTGATTTTGACTTAGCTAACATGTATCTCCACTTGACACCGCCAAATGAGCAATAGCGCAGTCGATTTTGACAGTTCAATCATACCTAGATCTACAGGAAAAGTTGTAACAAAATAACAATATCGCATGACTAGATAGCTTACATCTTAAGCAACAGCTTTTGTTTTACGAGTTATGAAAAACAATAGGTACATGGATTAAAATACATTTCAAGTTTTTGTTGTACTTTCATGACATTTGTAAGTCTATGTTTCATTCAGAAACGAAAGGACGACGAAGTTCCAGACACTTGTGACGCGCCCCGCTCTACCGCGTCCCCAACCCGCGCGTCGCAGGAGACAAACCTAATCTTTTCGATGCGCGTAGAGTTATTAACATTCAAGCGGACCATTGAATTAGTATTTATTGTTGTATGAAAATAAATGCATAGAAATTATTCCAACTCGAAGAACAAAAGTTGTTGCTTATGATTATTAGCTATCTAATCCTGTGAGGTTATTGGTTTTTACAAATAACCCACTATAAACTTGTCCCAAACATACTGGAAAGCTTGTTAATTTTTTTCTTAAAACATCTTGTCCCAAGAATGCGTGGAGTGTGTGGACCTATTGTAGAGGGTCATTGTTCTAATTATTATGAACATCTTCAACCATGGGGCAGCATCCAAAAATAGCTGGTCTCTAAAATGTATCCAGTTATGGGATCATTATGTATCTATGGAATAAAGGAATGAATATTCATTTCTCATTGCATTGTTTGCTAATAACTTCCATTTTGTTTCCGTATAGATTAAGTCAAGGTTAAGCTTAGTTATTATATTGTTGCCTTTGTAAACAGTAGATTATTATGCTATAGTGACGGATAAATACAGGATATTAATTAAGAATCTTGTATTGTTTGTTTTATTGAAATCGATCGTAATAATAATCGTATGGGCATGCCGCAAGTGATACGGAGGAACGAGGAACATATTGCGAGGAACGTTTTAAGTATGAATGTGGAGGGTTACAAGAGTAACACAAAACGATTAATAGATTGTGAGAAAGATGACATGGCTATAAAGAACTATTGAGATGACTGCAAATAGAAATGTCTTGAAGAAGAATACCCGTTGCTTTGAGCCTAAATAAATTGACAGAAGAGATGATGGTGATTTTAATGGGAATATTTCTATTGATTTCTGGCGACTCTGTTTATTTCTGTTAAATCCCGCAGAGAGAAGGCCAGCGCAGATCTGGCAAAGCGCAGTATCGCGTTTTTCCATGCTTAATCAACATCACCGATGCATTTATCGAAATAAACTCGAAAATAACCGCGTACTTCTATCGGTATTGACGCTCTCTGATTAATGGAAGGTTATGTATTTATTTTTAACTCTATTTCAACCACTTCAAGGTTGATAATTGGTACCAGTGAAAACCGTGCTGCGTCTCGCCAGATGTGTGCTGGCCCAAACTCCTTTGCGGACGAAGATTATGTATGAGAATTTCCAAAAAAAAATAAAAGAAATTGCCGCAGTAATCAATTACAGCAGATTATTAAGGCCATACTTAATTTCATATCCTAACCACCTTGACAATATTCAAGATGCAACATCCAGCCATAAATTATTCCCGTGGAACCTTCAATAATTTATTGCAGTAACATCAAAACCGGTACTTACTACTTGTTACCTGTAGACAAAAACGTATATGGTTGAAGAAGACCTGTTCCATTCAGTTGCATAATTACAAAACCATAATTGCCCATAACCAATCGGTGTCAAGGTAAAGGTGTGTCTATCTGAGCATTAAGTTCAGTGTCGCCATGTATAAACCCATAATCATCTTCCTTATAAGTTCAATAGTCATTTGCTGGTTTAATAATGATATCGTTATCGATTACACAAGGCTATTTAATGTGTGGCTTTTGTGCTTGCTTCCTTGAAATAGTCTTGTCCATTTTTGAAACTTTTACTGGTTTCAAAAATACTTTATCATCTGCTTAGATTTTTCCAACTGTCTTGGCGTCGGCTTTCGGACTTATTCTTTGTAGATGTAAGTATAATTGGACCTACGGCTAAGGCTATCAATCCTCCATAGATCGTGCATAGATGTAATGAAATAAGGCGGCCCCTAAACATTATACAATACACTTTATTTTACAATAAGATTGAAGGGTTCCTAGAATACAAACGATCAATTTCACCACACAACTTTCTTTAGTTTCTATTTTTTTATGGGTGATACAACAATTAATAATAATACTAGCCTGTTACTGTCCCGCTGCAGGGCAAAGGCCTCTTCTCATACAGAGAAGGCTCGAGCATTTATCACCACGCTTGCTCAAGGCGGATTGGCGATTTCAAACTTATATTAACTATAAGTCCAGGTTTCCTCAAGATGTTTTTCCTTCACCGATGTCAATGATGTCTAAGATAAACTTAGAAAGTACATATGAATTGAAAATATCACATTGGTACTTGCCCGGATTTGAACCACAACCTCGTGCATGAGAGGTAGGCGTCTTAACCTGCCTGTCTGGGTTATCAATTGCAAGCTTTAAATGCCTTTAATGAGAATTTTTACAAGAGCACGGATAAGCTCCGACTGGTGCAGGGCACCTGGAACAGGATCAACTGGACTGTACTGGAAACCTAGTACTACGAAGGAATATGGCCCATGCCTCATCAATGGCAGGGGGTACACCTAATAATAGGTCCTCAAACGGCCGCTCTTAAAGATATTACCGGTAAGTTTGATGTTACACAATAAAGAGTAAGTAAACCATCTTCTCAAACCTTTAAAATGAGTAGATAATGATGAACATAGGTACTTATTCGCTCATTATCTAACTTAAACAAGTTGAAGACTTAAAGAACAATTACCTGAAAGTTTACGTTCAAATAAATCAACTTGCCAAAGAGCAGCTTCCGAAAACTTTGAAAGTTTCCTGAAACTTTGAAGTAAAGCCGCTTAAGTATGATGCAACTGAAAATAATTAAGTTAGCTCGAAGATTCTGTGAAAATTACAGTTAAATTGGGAATTGCGTTGAAGGAACTTGGTCCGCCGCTGACAAATCCCGTCCACGTGGTACTTACTTAAACTTAATTGAAAGGAGAAAGGAAGAAACCTATAAAACTAGTTTATTTTATACGAAATGAAAGGTGCGTACGACTTGATGTAGGTATTTTATTATTATTACTCCTTTTCTTGAAGTAGTTTATTATAGAACCAATATAATAATTTAAACTGGAATGCAGATGTGTCATAAACACAAGCCGGTAATTCATTCACGTGAAGCTGCGCCCGCGCAAGCTTCCCGACGCAATGACCTTTGTAGGTGGTAATTTCCACGCGCATTGCAGATGTTAAAATAAGATACGACTACAATTATTATGCAGTGTTGGAATGTATTTCTTTACCTAAGTATTTACGGAGTTTTTAATTCTTATATGTGGAAATTAATAAGAATATTAATTATATTATTTTAAGTCTACTAAGGCTTAAAATAATTATTTGGTAAGCTTGTGGCTAATGTAATAACAGCCGCTCTGTTAGATCGAAGGTTAAGCTATGCATGTCGTGGTCAAGACGGGAAAACGTGACCATTTGTTACATAACAACCCTTCCGTGCCTTGGTAAGCCGCTGGTCCCGATTATCATTTTGTAGATCCTTGACGGTCATTACCAGTAGGAAGAACTCCAAAAACCTCGTTTGCATATAATATTGTTCCTCATACTCGTACCCCTAAAATAGTAATCGCGTCTCTTAGTTGCTATCGTAATGTCGGCGATTCTATGCTCTGTAAGATAGCGAGCAACAAAAAAACTATGGAAAACGATTTCTTTTAAGAAAAATCACCTACATTTAGTATGAATGCTTATTGAAATGTAATGTTTTACTAGTTGTATAAGCTTTAGTGCTTTTTATTGAGCATTTCATTGTATAGATTATTTGCATAGTTTTTCAAACGAATCTTAAAGATGTGTTGCTGGGGAGTTTGTTCCGCCACTTCTTCTTTCCAGCAAAAACACTAGGTGGTGGTTCGCTACTGAGAGGGTGGGGCGTTTTTGGGGAACTGTCTTATTTTTTTTGACGTTCAAAAAGTGCTGATTTTCAGCTTAGTTTGAATAAAGACTTCTGTTTTTTTTTATTTTTTATGTTTATTGTTTTGTAAATAAATTATAATTTTATACACATTTATGCTCATACATTCCGATATGTGGGTACCTCATGATCTTGTAACTATGTTGAGGTCGGTTTCCATATTCTGAATAGATGCAGCTGAGTATCAACCAGTATTTTAAATTGAGCTACTTTCTATCTGACCTCCACAATTCAGTGACACGATACCTCTTGGTTTAATTGGTTGTAAATTTTTTGGTGTTTTTAATATCGGTAACAACCGTCAAACATCTAAAAGTGAGGGCTGGGACCAACCAATAGGGTTCCTGGGTGTTGGAGCGCCTGATCAATTTCACCTAGCAACAACATGCACCAGCATTTTACACTAAGTTAATTAGTAAAGGTGAAGGTTCAGTAGCCATTAGTTTAAGTACCTACGTCACTTGCTGTATTGAACTCGCCCAGTTAACACCAAATAAATTAAATTCAAGCATCTGAGTATTCAATCATCATAAACCCTTTCTGATTCTTCACATGGTCCTAACGAGCCGGATCCGGATAAATTATATCATAATTAAAGAAGATCAGCGGATAATATCAATAAGGATTTATTATCCACGTGCCGTGGAGGTTATATGCCGGTGGATGGAAGTGATCTCAAAGAAGCTTTCAACGGTGTACAGCGTTTAAATTTAATAATATCGTCACCCAACACTCAGGTAGTATAATAAGTAAGATAATTATTCATATAAAAGGTCAGTACCACTTATTTTATTGTACTTATTACTGTATCGTGTTAGACGAAAGTCATTAGGTACTTGTTGCAGCGTGATTAGTATTTTGTATGTCAGTAAAATTAAGTTTAAAATCATACTGATTAAAGTATATTTAGTTAGCTTATTTGCTACATCATTTAAACTTAAGTTATAAAGCTGTAACTAATTCACATAACTATCTACTTACAGTGGTGGTTAATAATTGTTAGCAAGTATCTTAACATAGTACATAATATAATTTGAGTGTTTGATATTAGTGCAAGTCATTGTTATAAAACAGTAAAGTTATTAACTCTTATTTATAATTATTCATGTATACAAAGATTAGGGTTCTTAAGTAGTTATTAAAAAGAAGTCGTGAAAGTTTTGCAAATATTTTATTAAATCATAGGTAATTAAGTACGGTTAATTAGTTATACACCTGGTAGCTGCATCATTAACATTTATATACTGTTTTACAATAGTAATTACAAAGACTACAAAACACAGTTTTAGGCGTACGTAGAATAATATTGTTTGTTTAAAAACTAATTGTATTCCTGTATCAATTTCAGGTTGACAACACTCATCTCCCAGCATGTCCGAGGAACGGGAGTTAGTTAAAAAGCGAGGCAGCTTTAAGGGTCGCTTGACCGCGTTCGTTAACTTTCTGGACTCACTTAAGGACAAGGAGTTATCAAGCTGTGATGTGTCTGAATTGCAGTTGCGCATGGGCAAGATCGAGTCGTTGTACGAACAGTATGATGAGGTACAGTTACGTCTGGAATGCATTGTAGAAGATGTTAAATTACAATACTCTGAGCGTTCAGACTTTGAATCTATTTACTATAAATCGTTATCCAGAGTTCAAAATATCATAACTGATTATAATAAGGACAGAAAATCGATGGAAAGCTGTAAAAGTACGCATGCTAGTTTGCATAAGCCGGTTAAATTGCCAACGATCCAGTTGCCAAAGTTTGGCGGATCATATTCTAACTGGTTAGAATTTCGCGACACCTTTTCTAGCCTAATTCATTGCAACGATGACATTGACGAAATTAATAAGTTCCATTATTTGAGGGCATCTCTTGAGGGAACTGCTGGAATAGTGATAAAATCAATTGAGTTTTCTTCGAGCAATTACTCAGTAGCATGGGAGTTGTTATGTGATCGATTTGACAACAAAAGGTTATTAGTACAAAATCATGTGTCCGCATTGTTCAATATCAAGTCGTTAACAACGGAATCTTCCGTTGCAATAAAAAGCCTAATTGACAACATAAATAAAGATTTGCGAGCATTAGAGTCGTTAGGGGAACCTGTTAAACACTGGGACACACTTTTAATTCATATTGTTACGTCCAGACTTGATCAAAACACTTATCGTGAGTGGGAGGAGTGTAAAGGTAAGATAGACAAAGACAGCACGATTCGCTTCGACGCATTTATGCAATTTCTACGTAATCGAGCCGATCTAATCGAAACAATTGAACTACGTCGCCGTAATTCTTCCCAAACACCAGGTAAATCAGGTCCCAAAATCAAGTCCATGGTAACAACACAATCTTCTGATAGTTCTGGCACTGAATTAAGTTCTAAAGTCTGTTTTAAATGTAATAACACCGATCACATATTAAATAATTGTCCACAATTTCTCGCATTGAGTAACAATGATCGTCTCAAATTACTGCCCAATTATAAAGTCTGTTTTAACTGTTTTCGTTCAGGTCACTACGCTAACAAATGTAAAAGGCCAGGTTGTAAAGTATGCAAACGTAGGCATAACACACTTATTCACATAGATTCAAAGGTAACTACTGAGAACACACTTCATGATAATTCAAATAATAACTTGTCTGCATCGACTTCTATACCGTCTACCACTGATACAAATAACGTAGCTTTGTCAGCAAACATTGCGGCTTCCCGAGGTCATAAGCAACGAGATGTGTTGTTGTCGACGGCCATCATCAAACTGCGGGACCACAATGGTTGTGTGCATCTCGCTCGCGCGGTTCTGGATAGCGGTAGCACCTCGTCATTCATAACGGACAGGTTGTGTAAAAAACTTAGGTTAACAACTAACCCCATTAATAGGTCTATTCTTGGAATCAACAATGTCACTTCACACGTAGGCAAAACATGTCGTATTAAGATGATGTCATTAGATGACAGCTTTGTGTTCGAACTTCATTGTTTTGTCCTGCCATATATTACAAGTAACGTACCGTGTCGTGAAATAAACATTACTGATTTCGACATACCGTCGCACATTATTTTAGCAGATCCTTCTTTTTATAAGCCTGCTGATGTTGATTTGTTAATCGGCGCTGACCTATTTTGGGAATTGTTAGGATCGCAGAGACTTGAGTTAGGAACCGGAAAACCTATATTATGTGAAACCCGTTTAGGATGGATAGTTTCGGGTCCGATTACTCAAAACTATATTTCACTGGTATCGAATGATATAAAGTGTAATTTTTCTAAAACAGTTTCCGATGGCGACAGCGACTGGAAAGGGCTAGGAACTGAATTAGCTAAGTTTTGGCAATTGGAGGAGGTGAATGCGTTATCTTCAAATGCTTACATGCCAGAAGAGAAATTGTGTGAGGATAATTTTATTAAAAATACGACACGATTGTCTGATGGTCGCTATTGTGTTCGCATACCGTTAAAGAAAGATCCTTCAGTTCTGGGTAGTTCCTATAAGAAAGCTACATATTGTTTACAGTCTTTAGAGCGTAAATTAAAAGTTAAGCCAGACTTTAGTAGAATGTATCATGACTTTTTATTAGAATACGAGTCACTTGGTCATATGACAAAATTAAGTAAACCTAATTTATGTAATGGTTATTTTATTCCGCATCACGGAATATTGCGTGAGTCGAGTAGCACGACGAAACTTCGTGTCGTCTTCAACGCTAGTAGTCCCACTCTGACGGGAGTGTCCTTAAATGACCTACAGATGGTTGGGCCAACTATACAAGACGACCTATTATCTATACTTATTAGGTTTAGATTCCACAAGTATGTTTTATCTGCAGATGTGGAAAAAATGTACAGACAAATAGTCGTCCACCCGTCAGATAGATATTTGCAACAAATAGTTTGGCGTGATAATGTTTGTAACCCTATTGATGTTTATCAATTAAACACCGTCACATACGGTACAGCTAGTGCACCGTATCTAGCGACACGATGCCTTAAACAAATAGGACTTGATTGTCAGAATCCTAAAATATCGGAAATCATTAGACATGACTTTTACGTCGACGACTTACTAACAGGGGGGAATGACTTCGATGAAGCAAGTTTCATTCGCACTGAAGTTACCAAGGAGCTTGCTTCGGCATGTATGCCATTGAGAAAGTGGAGGTCTAATAACCCTCACCTATTGTCAGACTCTATTCCTGCTTCAGACAGCCTGTCTGCGTCATTGGACTTGAACATCGGACCTAATGAGCCTGACAAATTGCTTGGTCTTGGTTGGTATGTCAGTTCTGATGAGTTAGGGTTTCCTTTAAGTCTTCAAGATTCCTCGACAAGATACACAAAGCGCGATTTGCTATCCGTTATTGCACGTATTTTCGATCCCTTAGGTCTGCTGGGTCCTGTAGTCATCACTATGAAGGTATTATTACAGAAAATGTGGTTAGACAAGTTATCATGGGATGAACCATTACCTAATGAGATAAGTAAGCATTGGCATATTATAATTAAGTCGTTACCTATATTAAATCATTTCCGTATTCCTCGAATCGTAGTCTGCAATTTATATACGGAGTTAGAACTCCATATTTTTACCGATGCGTCTGAGTCCGCATATGGTGCTTGCGCCTACATTCGCAGCGTTAATGATAAAGGTGAACATCTGGTTCGTTTAGTTATGGCTAAGAGTCGAGTTGCTCCAATAAAGCCTACAACAATCCCGCGGTTGGAGTTATGCGGTGCGGTAGTTGGTTCTCGTCTGTATGAGAAGGTGATGAGCTCGCTCACATCACGAGTGGTGGTAAGCCGGGTCTATTGTTGGACCGATTCAACCATCGTGTTGGGATGGTTACGTATGACGCCTACCAAACTTCAGCCGTTTGTGCGCAATCGCGTCGCTGAAGTTTTGGATAAGGCGGGTGGCTGCCAATGGCGGCACGTCCCAACCGATCAAAATCCAGCAGACCTCATTTCTCGTGGAGTGGAAATCAGTGTTCTGCAGGGTTTGGATCTATGGTGGTGCGGACCAACTTTTTTAATGTTGGACCCGTCTGAATGGCCTTCTCAAACCAACTGTCTAGAACTGGAATCATTACCAGAAACTCGACCTAATGTAGTGTTGAACGCCGTCATTAACGATTCAAAAGATGAGGGTTTGATTGATTTTAGCCGTTACTCTAATTACTCTCGTCTTATACGTTCTATTGCTTACCTATTGCGATTTATAAATTCATGTAAAAAACATTATCCAAAGGCCAATCATCTGTCATGCGATGAGTTACAAAATGCACTAAATGTTGTTATTGTTCAAAGCCAGTCTCAATCATTTCCCGAGTATAAATTACTTTTAAATAAAGGGAATTTACCTAAAGGGAGTGTCCTTCTTAAGTTTAATACTTTTTTAGACGACAAAAATATAATGCGAGTAGGAGGACGTCTCGATAATTCAAATTTTGCTTATAGTAAAAAGCACCCAATTTTATTACAGTCCACTCATGATTTTACAAAATTATTATTTCAATTCGAACATACACGGTTACTTCATGCTGGCCCACAATTATTATTAGCTTCCATTAGGGAATCGTATTGGCCAATAGGAGGTCGCAACTTGGCGAAGGCCTGTTATCACAAGTGTGTTCTGTGTCATCGTCTGAAGGGTAAGGTCGTACCTCCGTTAATGGGTAACTTACCAAAAGAACGACTTCGTCCAGGTTATCCCTTTGAGAGCACGGGCGTAGATTATGCCGGCCCTATTATGAGCGCTAGTCGTCAAGGTCGTGGATGCAGGCTAGTCAAGGTGTATGTCGCTATTTTTATATGTTTTACAACCAAGGCTATCCATTTGGAGCTCGTTGGCGATTTAACCAGCAATAGTTATTTACAAGCTTTGTATCGGTTTATTTCTCGTAGAGGGAAACCCGTTGATATATTTTCGGACAACGGTACCTCATTTGTCGGTGCGTACAACGATCTTTCAAAGTTTTTAAAATTAAATAGTTCGTCCTTGGGTGAATCTGCAGCGAACGATGGAATTCAGTTCCATTTTATACCCGCATACACCCCGCATTTCGGTGGGCTCTGGGAGGCGGGTGTGAAGTCAACAAAATACCACCTTCAAAGAGTGTTGGGAAATTGTAATTTGACTTTCGAGGAGCTGTACACCGTTTTAACGAAGATCGAAGCCATATTAAACTCTCGTCCATTGACGCCGTTGTCTTCAGATCCTGCAGATTACACTCCGCTTACACCAGGGCATTTTCTTGTTGGGAGGCCTCTTACTTCTTTGCCGCAACCTGACTACCAAGACCACTCTGCAACCCATCTGTCTCGCTTCCAGCGGATTGAACAGCTTCGTCAACATTTCTGGAGCAGATGGAGCAAGGAGTATGTTGCAGAATTACAATTACGATCCAAGTGGCGTTCTGGAAAGGATGGTTTGAAACTAAATTCCTTAGTCGTAATTAAAGAAGAGAATCTTCCGCCTCTGAAGTGGAGACTTGGACGAATTGTGGCTGTTCACCCAGGAACCGATGGCATCGCTCGAGTAGCTGACATTCAGACGTCCACTGGAGTCGTTCGGCGGGCATTCAATAGAATCTGCCCATTGCCCGTATCGTAGAAGCTGGTTGAAACAGTTGTTTCAACGCCCGGGGGCATGTTGGAGCGCCTGATCAATTTCACCTAGCAACAACATGCACCAGCATTTTACACTAAGTTAATTAGTAAAGGTGAAGGTTCAGTAGCCATTAGTTTAAGTACCTACGTCACTTGCTGTATTGAACTCGCCCAGTTAACACCAAATAAATTAAATTCAAGCATCTGAGTATTCAATCATCATAAACCCTTTCTGATTCTTCACACTGGGTAACATTATATAGGGTGACTGGTAATTAGTGACCGATACTTAAACACGTGATTGTATTCATGATTTCAATAAACTTTCCCAAAGAATCTTTTTTTTTATACTCTTTAACTTATCTATACATATAATAAGACTGTAAAAAAACTGTGTCTGTACATTGAATATATTTAAAAAATAATAATTGAGGGGGGTTTAGAAACAGTAATAGAGCACGAATCCAAAAAAAAAAGTCTGTCTGTTTGTCTGTTTGTCTGTTTGTCTGTTTGTTTGCACACGCTAATCTTCGGAACTACTGGACGGATTTGAATGATTTTTTTTTGTTGTATAGATATTAAGTCTGGTCAACACATAGGCTATAATTTATCTTGGAAACTGGAACACCTGATGCAGAACCGCAACAGACCAGCTAAACTATAGGCGATACAAAAATGGTCCCATAGCAAAAATTGTTCCGCGTGATGAGCATTTTCTGCTGAGAGAATAAATTTGAAGATCCGGAACACCTGATGCAGAACCGCAACAGACCAGCTAAACTATAGGAGATACAAAAACGGTCCCATAGCAAAAATTGTTCCACGTAATGAGCATTTTCTGCTGAGAGAATAAATTTGAAGATCCGGAACACCTGATGCAGAACCGCAACAGACCATCTAAACTATAGGAGATACAAAAATGGTACCATAGCAAAAATTGTTCCACGTGATAAGCATTTTCTGCTGAGAGAATAAATTTGAAGATCCGGAACACCTGATGCAGAACCGCAACAGACCAGCTAAACTATAGGAGATACAAAAATGGTCCCATAGCAAAAATTGTTCCACGTAATGAGCATTTTCTGCTGAGAGAATAAATTTGAAGATCCGGAACACCTGACGCAGAACCGCAACAGACCATATAAACTATAGGAGATACAAAAATGGTACCATAGCAAAAATTGTTCCACGTTATGAGCATTTTCTGCAGAGAGAATAAATTTGAAGATCCGGAACACCTGATGTGGAACTTCAAGAGCCCAGCTACACTATAACATATATTGGAATGACGTCTTAGCAAGAGTTGTTCAGCCTTATGAGCACTCGCTGTTGACGTATAAAAATCGAAGATCTGGAACACCTGTTGTGGAACTCCAAGAGCCCAGCTACACCATAACTCAAATAGCAATGACGTCTTAGCAAAAGTTGTTCGGTCTGATAGGCATTTCCTGTTGACTTATAAAAATCGAAGATCAGAAACATTTGATATAGAAATTAAAACTATCACTAATTCCATTGCATAATTATAAAATAACATAAGTAGGAGGTACTACGCGGTGAAGGCGGGAACAGTTCAGGACTGATTTTCGATGACGATGGTATATCGTTGAAAATTAGACTCTACTGGCTAAAACTCCCATTTTTTTTATCGTATGCCTTCGGGTTTATGTTATTAGAGTGTTTAATTTCCTTTTCCATTTATCTTCGTTACACGGTAGCTTACCCGGTAACGCAGGGTAGCAGCCACTTAGATTTTAATTGATCAGGTATCATCACAATAAAACTATAACCATGCCTAGAAAGAGGTCAAATTTTTCCCAATGTTCCAAAGGTGCTAAATGATTAAAGACCATTAGATCCCAACAATCTACCGAAGAGCGTTAGGAGAGACTTGATGCTGTTCGAGAACCTGAGGCTGCAACTCGCTCCGTGGAAACTTCTTGGGATCGCGAAGCACGCCTGCATTCTCAGCGTATTTACGCATCTACATCCAGGTCTCTAGAGACCAGTGAAGAATATGTGCGCGACTGACCGCTGATCGTGAACATCATGCACTGTCTCGCGAGTTGGAGACGTTCACGGAAAAAGCATGACGCTTGAGTTTTCAGCGTATATACGCATCGACTCTAGAGATAAGTGGGGGAAGGAGATGCGCGACTGACCGCTGATCGTGAACGTCACGCAACATATTATAGGCTATCATTTATTTTGGAAAATGGAACACCTAAAGTGAAAGAGATATAAAAATGGTGCCATTGCAAAAACTATTCCACGTGAAGAGTGTTTTCTGTTGTGAGACTAAAGATCTGGAGCACCTGTAGGGGAACTTCAAAGCCCAGAGACAATATAACATATACATAATAGAAATGGCGTCTTAGCAAAAGTTGTTAAGTCTGATGGCATTTCCTGTTGACCAACAAAAATAAAAATCTGGAACATCTTGAATCGTCTCGCGCATCCCATTGATTTCCCGTCCCCGGGCTTATAGAATTCGACATCAGATGTTTCAGATCTTCGATTTTGACGACCCCGTTGTCGCTGGCATAAGCAACAGGATCCGCGTACGAAGTCGCGGGCAGAAGCTAGTAACACAATAAAATAACAGAAACGCTGTTTGAAATTCCCCCGCGCGCGCCTGTGATTTATCACAGTAGGCACAAATCGGTACGATCTATCACCTGATAGTCTGACCTCGGGAAGGGCAAAATCTACTAGTAGTAGTAGCGTCACATGCTCCCCCGCCATCCCCACCACTCCCGTTGTGCAGACGTAATTGAATTAATTGAAAGTTAATGAGTATAAAAAAAGTTTCTTTGGGAAACTTATTCGTATTTATGAGTTCAATCACGTGTTTAAGTATCGGTCACTAATTACCTGTCACCCTATACTCATGGAGACTGTATCTGCCATGAGTATAGAGTTACCTTCTTAAGCAAGTATGAATTAAAAAAGCATACTATGCACATGGAGTGGAGGCCACGTCTCGGCAAGCTCAGCGTAGGACGTCCACCCACAAGGTGGACAGACGTCCTCATTAAGGCCGCGGGAACGCTCTGGATGCGAGCCGCTTCCAACCGGTCTTATTGGAGATCTATAGGGGAGGCCTATGTCCAGCAGTGGACTTCCTATGGCTGAAATGATGATGATGATGATGATGACTATGCACATTAAATGAATACTTGAATGACAAAAGAATTGCAATGACACAGACCGACACCTAAGATTAGTTTAAAATCCTGACCCGCCACAACACCGATCTCATTTATCTATAGTGTTATTAAATAGGAATGCTAAAGATAAATAAATTCTTAAAATTGTTAACAATTAATTTGTTAATTTTATTGTCAATATTTTACTCAATTTTGTTAAATTTCTACTGTGGCCTACAGGGTCCATGATTGTGCGTAGCCTTAAGCATTATTTTCAGATCTATTATACATTGTGAAATGCAAATAGATAATATGCATATGAATGAATATGGATATGACTATAGGACTTCTTAATATCCATAACAACTGTCAAAGGTCTGAAAAAGTCACCTTCCAAGACATAAAGATGGCTCAATTTAAAATTGATGTAATCCCATCCCACATACCGACCTCGGCGAGCCTGTTCTTGTTTGAACTAATGTAACCTTAGGCCAAGTTTTTTCTTGAACGGATCAATGTTCAATAATGACTGGTAATAAACAGTATACGTCACATTGGTGCGTCAGAGATTTAGAATTTTCCGTAGATGACGCAGAATAATATAGAAATCTAGTTTTTTTATGTAGAACGGCTATGGATTTCAACCGGTTCACAAGTTTTGCCCGAAGCGTAAGGCAGTGGTAGGGGTTCTTTATTTATATTTATTGCTTGTTTGTATTTATTTTTCTTTCTTTCTTTATGTGTAATTATAGTACACCGACATTTCCCTAGTTATTTTCAAGACCCATGTAAAGTTCCATTCAAATTCTTCCATCTAACCAAGACAAACGTGTTGCTGGGCTGAGTTTGTTGCGCCAGTCCTTTTCAGCAAAAACGCTAGGAAGCGGTGAAGGGCGGGCTTTTTGGGGAACTGTCTTATGATAAAGACGTTTAAAAAGTGCTGACTCTCAGCCGAATTTGTGTCAATGAAGATGTTTGTTTTATTCTTTTACTTCGATTGCTTTTCATTCGGAAAGTAACTTACTAGTTATTTTCAATGTGTATGTGGTTTCGACACAACTTTTCTTATTGTTATTTGTTAACTCTCAAATTAAATGTAGGAAACTGTGTACAGGTCCCCCCCACCTCTGCCGAACCCTTACAGGATTACAGTGATCTTATCATTTATCAACAATACAAACAAATTAAGTATCCGAGTACCATTTGACAGATGAATGCAATTAATCATGGCACTAAAATACGTCATACTTTTAGTGTCAGTAGATAATATAATAACAAATACCAGCCTGTTGCTGTCAAACTGCAGGGCAAAGGTTATTTATACAAAAATAAAGATATTGATTTACGACAGTGTCGCAGGATGTCAAACATTGTTTTTTTTTTTACTTAAACGCGGTACCTGCTTGACGTAATTTTATAAAAAAAAAATACGATTTATGATTAATTACTTATTTATGATGAAAGTCGTAAGGTTATGTTATGTACGTAATAGATTAGGTTAGGGACCACTACCCCGAACTGTCAAATTTTCCCAATTAAACATATTATAAACCTCATAATAATAATAATAAAACATGTATTTAATGTTTTTAAATAAAAGCAGATTGTAATCAATGTTACAGTTTTTAAATAGTGGGTAGTTTTTATTATTTGGCAATCAGGAGGGTGACGTGCTGTTCTCCTAGCTAGGCTTTGAAAGCCTGTATTAGGGCGAGACTCGACCAAAACGGAGACGAGAGGAGATGTCTCGTAATTAACCAAAAGGATATTTTATTGCGCTGAAGCTAAGCGGTGAGCGGTCAAAATGAAGCAAGCTGATTGGTTATAAGATACATCTCTGCTCGTCTCCGCTTTGGTGAAGTCTCGCCCTTAAGGAGTAACAGTGCCGATAATAACGTTTGTAATGACGTTGAAAAACTATCAAAGTTTGACGCATTTGGGGTACCTTGATGTGCTGGCTTTTGTACAGACGCCAGAACATCAACCTACCCCTGTGTGCGTCAAATTTCTTTGACAGGTTATCAACTTTATTCCTAACACAATAAGGTTCAGGTTCAATTGGGAACACAGTTTGAGGTAGGTTGATGTGCTGGCGTCTGTACATTGTATAATGTACGATTTCCACCAAACTGTACCACGCCGGAGTGTATTTTATTTTGTGCTAAAGCAAAGAGATTTAAGAAACTGCAGAGAAGACATGCGAAGTAATGTCATATAGCATAATTTACCAATCATCATAATCATCATTACAGCCATAGGAAGTCCACTGCTAGACATAGGCCTCCCCTATAGATCTCCAATAAGACCGGTTGGAAGCGGCTCGCATCCAGCGCGTTCCCGCGGCCTTAATGAGGTCGTCTGTCCACCTTGTGGGTGGACGCTGTTCTTGCCGGTACGTGGCCTCCACTCGACCCCATCGGTCATCAGTCCTCCGTGCTATGTGCCCTGCCCACTGCCACTTCAACCTGCTAATCCGCTGGGCTATGTCTTCTGTTGTGTGTTGGTTCTTCTACGAATCTCTCAAATTCTCAATCAATTATTCAATTCTCTCGAATTTACCAATATTGGAGCGGCAGCGGAGCGTACTAAACTAAACTCATCGACTTGTGTCCACCAGGACACACGTAACGGATGAAAATTTTGTTCGTGACGTCTCGTCTATAGTGTTAAGGGAATTCAAATTCATTGTGTTATTTGCTGGAAAGAAGAAGTTATGTTAAAAGAACTTGAATGTTTACACTGTCGACAATTCTAGTCGTTACGGTTGTCCTTGATAGAAATATTGTTGAATTTAATTACCTACTATACTTTTATGCATCATAAAAGGTGCTAAATTCATTAAGAGTTAATTGTTTATTATAAAAAAAATCTAACACATTCATAATTGTTTTTATCGCCATAAAACTGTTGAAGTTAATATTTCTTCTGCATTTATGCATCATTTTGTTTTTATAGGATATTTAAATAAAAAAATATTAATTACACAATGGAATAAAAATTACATGCAGATCTGAGTATTCGATATTATTTTAATTATTTTTTAATAGGTACCTTTGCCAAACTTTTCAAGGAATACCTGTTAATCTATAGTTACTAGTATTATAATAATAATAAATTTCACAACTTTCACACAACGCCGTTTAGTACCTTACCAGGCAGAGCTTTTGTTAGGGGTACTAAACAACTGATAATAAAAAGCTGAAAAGTTTGTTTGCTTGAACGCGCTGATCTCAAAAACTACTGGTCCGATTTAAAAAAATGTTTCAACGTTTGGAAGCTACACTATCCCCGGGTGACATAGGTTACTTTTTATTCCCGTATTCCTACGGGAACGGGAACTACGGGTAACTCCATACAAATTTTATTAAAATCCATTCAGTAGTTTTTCGTGAAAGAGTTAAGAAACATCCTCACAAACTTTCGTGTTTATAATATTAGTAGGATAGTAGGATTATACCCAGACAGAAAAATGATCATGTTCATCACAGAAATATTTCTCTTGGGTGGAAATTAAACCTACAGCCTCTAGCATAGCAGTCCCACTAACTACCAGACCAACAGGCCAGTCAAAGGTTGTAGCTATCAGAAAACACCGACTCCAGCTGAGAATTCTACTCCTTAGAAGCCTGTACATAAATAAGTTTCCAAAACGTTAGTACGTATATATAGGTGGCAGGTCCACCATGTACCTGTGGCATAGTGAACTACGTTTAATTGTCCGATGATGGACAGAGCTTGGTGGAATTAAATAGTGCAATCCCAATGCGCACTCCCTAAACTGTAAACGAAAGAAAACTGACAGGCTAGCAACTCCGCGTCGATGCTCAAGACTTTGGAGTTTTTGACTCAACGAGTGCAGTGTTTTCCGGTACATCGCCACGTGGCTGGTCCACTCTTCACGTGACCAGAAGGCTGGCCTTTATTTTGGTCAGAGAATCCGCATTGCCCTTCAACGTGGCAATGCGTCCAGTCTTTTGGGCACGTTTCCCGTTGACAGCGATGCGGATGAATTTTTTGATGTCCTTTAACTCTTATACTTTTCTTTTTGTTTGTTTTTTTTTAGTAGTTCACATACAAGTTGTAGGTTTGCTTATGTTAATATTATTAAGATTATTTTGTTACGAGTGCATCACTGAACTGTTAAGTATTATCTTAGTTCTTAGGTTTATTGGGCAAGTATACGCAATTCCACGCCTGAGCGCGTATTTTGCGCACGGTAGGTACCTACTTACTTAGTTTTTTACGAAATGAACATGGGACACAAAGGCTTTATTAGATAAACTATGTAATTAATGGTTGTCTCGCAACAATATTAAAATGATTTACAACGCCATTATATACTGGACAATAATGCTAGTTTAATACAACATAAAGTTTTATCGCTTTTGAGACCGGTGGAAAATCTTTACGATTTCATACATTGTCTTAATACGAGTAGGGACATATGAATGAAAAAATAAAATTAAAATAATAGTAAGACATTGAAAGACATTTCATCAGATCATTGGTAAAATTTATATATTATATTTGACGAATATAGTAAATAGGTATTAAATTAAGTATACTTATACATATACATAAATACAAATAAAGAAAGCAGCAAAAGACGATCCCACCAAAAACATTTCATGTTAAATGTTGCCAAGACGACCACATAAGGTTTGCCCTGTAAAAAAATATCAGATCTCATGAAGAGCCAAGCTTCTGAATCTACACGACCTAAGTCTACCGACCTTAGGTTAGGTTAGGTTAGGTTTAACGGGCAGGTGTCCGCAACTCCACGACCAAGCGCGTATTTTGCGTACGGGTGGGAATGTGCCCTATTCCATCCATCCTAGCTCCTCGAAGAAGGCCAGCAGCGGTTTAACGCTACTGGCGATCTCTCGGAGGGTACCTGGGTTTCCGAAGAACTTAGCCCTGTATGCGGCAACCACTGGGCAGTTGAGCAGCACGTGCGATGCCGTCTCGTCCTCCTCGACACATGCTCTGCACAGTGGGCTGTCTGTAACACCTAATATAAAGAGGTGTTTGTTAAATGGCCCGTGGCCTGTTATGGCAGCTGTGAGTATTCGCAGCTGCTGCTTAGTCAGCCGGAGAACCTGTCTCGTGAAACGGCTATCAATTGTGGGAAGTGCTTCCCTGGCTTGCCTGCACTCACTTTGGTCCGACCATAGCTTGCCGTGTTGATCCCTGGTGCGTTTCCTTACCAGGGTGCGTAGGTATCCGAAGGGGAGTGGTACAACAGGTTCAGGTCCCATTGCCACCATGCTTGAACCCCTTCTGGCGAGTTCATCAGCGGCGTCATTGCCGCGAGAGTCGCTGTGTCCTTTGATCCATTGAATGGTTACTTTATTGAAGGTACCCACCTGATTTAGTCGGTGATGGCATTCGTTTAAGAGTCCCGAGTTGGTTGTGTGACTGTTTAGGGCTTGCAGGACTGACATGCTGTCCGACAGTATGCGGATCGAATGGTCCTGTACCTTCCTTGCTGTGATAGCTGTGGCCGCCAATGAAATGCCCAAGCATTCGGCCTGGAAGACCGTGTTGTGGGCCCCCAACGGTGTAGCTATGTGTATGTTGAAATCCTCCGAGAAGATACCAGCACCCGTACCAGTACCTGTCTTGGATCCATCCGTGAAGATTCGCAGCTCTGTAGGGCGTAACCCCTCACACCTGCGATCCTCGTGGAGTTGAATTTTGTATTTTTTATCAAACATGAATTGCTTGGGAATACGATCGTTTATGGCTTTAGTCATGGGGAGTTCAGTATTGAGCTCTTCCAATAACCTGGTATGCTGCGTCTCTTTCTTACCCCAAAGATTTAGTGTATTGAGGCGTACTGCCGCCATCGTCGCTTCTTGTTTTATGAACAGATGAAGCGGCGGAAGTCCCAACATGGCTTCGAGTGCTGCGGTCGGAGTAGTCCTCATGCAACCTGTGATAGCCATACAAGCTAACCTCTGTGTTTGTTGTAATTTGTTTGAGGCTGTGACTAGGTTAGTTCGGGGCCACCAGACCACGGCCCCGTAGGCTATCATTGGCCGGATAACCGTATTGTACAGCCAGAGTATGATTTTGGGGGATAGGCCCCACTTCTTACCTATCATTTTCCTGCACTGCCAGAAGGTGATACAGGCCCTGTTTAGTTTATTGTCTAAATGATTACTCCAGTTTAACTTACTGTCAAGGATGACCCCCAGGTACTTGACTTCGGTGGCCAACTGTAGTTCTGTATTAAAAAGTTTGGGTAGGCAAAAAGGGCCTAGAGCTCGCTTATGGGTAAACATGACTAGTTCAGTTTTTGTGGGGTTCACTGACAGGTCAAATTCTCTACACCATCGTTCTACAATTCGTAGTGCTTGTTGGGTAAGGTTGCAAATCGTCCCAGTCACCTTCCCCGACACGAGGATTGCAAGGTCGTCTGCGTAACCTATGGTATAGTAGTGATTAGCATTGAGTTTATGAATTAGATCGTTTATTACCAAGTTCCATAGAAGAGGGGATAACACCCCTCCCTGGGGACAGCCTCTAGCTATCATGGCCGAGTGCTGCTCTCCTTCAAGGTGAACCACTCGCTTACTCAGCATGTTTGTAATCCAGCTTGTTAGCACCTGATCGACTCCGTGTTTGGAGAGAGCGGTGCTAATGCTCGAGAAGTTTGTTTTGTCGAAGGCTCCTTCGATGTCAATGAACGTGCCCAGGCAGGTACCCTTGTGCTGAATCGCTTCTTCTATGCGGGTGACCACCAAGTGAAGTGCGGATTCCGTTGACTTACCTGAGCTGTATGCATGTTGGTTACCGTGCAGTGGTATGTTTTTCAACGCACCATCTCTTAACTCCCTATCGCACAGTCTCTCCAGGGTTTTTAATAGAAAGGAGGTCAGGCTGATTGGTCGGTAGGATTTGGCGTTTGTATAGTCACTCTTACCTGGCTTAGGAATGAATATTACTTTCACTTCCCTCCATCCTTTAGGCACGTAGCCATGGGCCAGGCACGCTCTCAGGATTGGCAGCAGTTTCAAGATCGCGGGGAACCCACCCCACTGCAGTAGGGCGGGAAAGATACCGTCCGGACCAGCTGCCTTGAAAGGATGGAAGCTTTCGATGGCCCATTGGAGCTTTTCCTGCGTGATCATCTTGTTCGCGTATGTCCAGTCATTTACCGATGGTGTTTTGGTTACATCTAGCCAGTCGATTTCCTGTGAGAAGACGCACCCAGGGAAGTGAGTTTCAATCAGGACGCGTCTCGTCTCTTCCGGAGATGTAGTAAGTGTGTTGTCAGGCTTTCGGAGAGTATTGGGCCCAGATGTGCTCTGTTGCGCCAGTATTTTCCTTACCCTGTTAGCTTGTTGGCAAGATTCGATATTGCTACAGTACTTCCTCCATCCTGTGGTACTTCTGAATCTGATGCATTTTTTGTAGCTGGATTTGGCCGCATAGTAAGCGTCCCAGTCTTCGTCAGCACATGTGTTCATGGCCCTGTTCAGGGCTTTTCTTACCTTACCGCGTTTTCGCTCCAGTACGGGGCCCCACCAGGGTTGCTTACCTGGCGTTTTCGGCGGTGTAGTTAATGGGCAAGCGGTTTGGTAGCTGTCTATCATTGACGCAGTAAGAAGGTTTACTTGCGAGTCAATCTCCGTTATGTCCGTAAAAGTTGTCGGAATGTTTATATTTACCAGTTTGTCACCGAGAGTGCGTGTGTAAACAGCTCTGTCAGTGTTACGTGGGTTGCGTCGTGGTGGTGCTGGTGTTACGCTGACTTGGATGTCAAAACGGATCCACCTGTGATCCGAGCAGGAGGCTTCTTTAGAAACCTGCCACCCGGTGGCGATTTCCGCTGCTCCCTCTGAGGCCAGAGTTAGGTCAATGATTGTGCGGCTTCTTCGGGTAACGAAAGTTGGTTCGGAACCTGTGTTTAGTAGAGTGAGGTTAGTTGTAAAAAGGTAATCAACTAAGGCCTTACCTCTTGCATTATGCGTATCCATACCCCACAGTGGGTGATGAGCATTGGCGTCGGTCCCGATGACGACCTCCAGCCCGCTTCGTTCACAAAAGTTCACGAGGCGGGCGAGATCGTGCGGGGGCGGCTCCTCCGCCTCCGGCATGTAAACTGATGCGAAGACGGTTGGCATTGCTGTGTCACCGCGCTGTATAAGCAGCCTAGCTGCAGAGACATCTCTGCAACAGAAATCTGTTAAGAGCTGTGCTTCTATATTACCTTTGACATAGATACACGACCTGGGATGGTCGTGGGCTAGGGTAAATAGGATCTTACCGCCAAGTCTGGAGAGTCCCTGAATGTGGCCCGCTCTAATCCACGGCTCCTGGATCAGGGCAATGGCAGTGTGTTGAACCTCCAACCACTTGCGGAGTTGAGCCGTCGCTGTTTGACTGTGGTGGAGGTTGGCTTGCAGGACTTTACAGGTCGACGAAAGGGATGCCATCGCTGGTCGAACCCTCATCGTCCCCCCCAAGTCGCAGACCGGCGAACAGGTCGAAGTCCTCATCGAGGCCGTCCCCCACCGGGTCCGAAGCTGACGACAGCATGATGTCGTCGAACTCCCCACCCGATGAGGGGACGGCGTCCATGGAGACCGCGGCGGTGGCCGTCCCTGCCGAAGCTGGTTCGACTGCCGATGTTGCCGGAGTGAGTGTTGAAGAAGCTGTCTCCTCCGGATCTAGCTTCTGTGTTGTAGCTTCATTGCTGGTCTCCGTCGTAGTTCCCCATCCTCGAGGTACTTCGGTAAACCTACCGTTCGGACCCTGGAACCTCACGTACACCTTCCCTAAACCCATTGAGAGTCGGCGTTCGGCTTGCATCAGGGTCGGAATTTGGTCCTCGGGGATTCCCACTACCACGAACCATGCTTCGGCTTGCTTGTTGGCGGACAGGAGTACCCACCTCTTGACGTCGATCCAGGCGTTCTGATAACTCAGAAGGCGACCGATGTTGGTTGGCTCTCCGTACACTCCGTGCTCGTCTGGCACCACGATTCCACATCGGGTCCGCTTTATGATTTCCGACTGGCTCTTGACGACTAGCGAGGTGCTAGTTGGGAGAGTCAGGCCGGAAACAGCATTTCTTAGCCACGCTAAGGTGTGGTCGTCACCGCACCACAGCTTTAGAACTCCCTCGGCGTGCAGCGGCTTGGCGTTGAAGTTGGGCGCTGGAGAGTTCTGCATGGGGGAGCAGGCCTCGGTGATGATCTGCTTGTGTATAGCAGCGAGTACCTGATCCGATACAGCCTTGCTGATTATTCCCGTGCGGTCGCAGGTGATCGCGACGCTCAGGGAAGCGCTGGCAGCTTGGGCGTAGCTTCTGCTGGCAATCCGCTGGGACTGATCAAGACGCGGCCGCTTTTGCTCTCCACGAGGCGAGATTGTCTCGTTGAGTGCCCGCTTGGCCGTGACCTGATCCTTCCCCTCGGATTGTTGTGTCGAGCTGGCTTGGGTGGCCGGTCTGCACTCCCCGCCGGTCTGCGGTTGGCTAGGCTTTGGACGGTTTGCACCGGCCTCGGCCTGCGAACGCTTCCCAGCGGAGAAGTTGACACGGCCGCTGGTCGGTTTACCCGACCCGGCGGCTGCAGCGGCTGGCTTCTGGCGAGAGGCTTTGATCTCCCGCCTGCGTGCTTGTCGTCGTTCTTGACGGCGCTCCTTCCTCGTCGACCTATCTCTACCTTTACCCTGCTCCTTATGAGCTGGTGGACCTGAGGGATATGTAGAATATGGGATATGTAGAATTTGTGAAGTTAAGGTCTACCGACCTTAACTTCACAAATTCTACATATCAGTAAAAATGTATGGCTTCGCCGTTTTGCTACCGTTGTGGAGGTGATGCGAGTATTTAGTTTCTGAAGTACCTAAGTAACGAAACAGCCAAGCCATACATTAGAGATTGTAGATTCAGAAGCCGGACCAAGCCCTTGATCCAGCTGCCTAGATGAAGATCAAGATACTTAAGTTGTTTATCTTATTATTATTATAATCTTTCTAATACAAACAAAAAGAAATGTAGAAGAATTTTAGGGCATTAAAAATGTATCCGCATATAAAATTTAATATCATAAATACACCGGAAAATTCGACATTGTTGTTTTGTAAAATACGAGTAAGTAAGTACCTAATACAATAAAACAATAAATGTTAGTACCCGCGTTGGCCACTTGTAGGCAATGATAGGTTGTAGATAGGATAAGCGCTCAGCAACCGACACGTTAAAATGTGGCTAACTAGCCACACTTGACCATGACCTCAGTGTGGCGTCGCGCCGTCAACGGACGGTTGCGTGCGTTAGTGTGCCGTTTTTAACCGACTTCAGGAGGAGGTTCTCAATTCGATCAGTTTTTTTTTTTATGTATGTACACCGATTACTCCGAGATTAATGATCCGATTTACGTGATTCTTTTTGAGTTTGAATGTTGTTTAGGCAACCTATCCACACCTTTTTACTTATAATATCATTGCTTGTAGGTATATATATTCCAAAACATTAACCTAGGTCAAACTTGTATTTTTTAAAATCTAGTTTAACTAACAGTAGGTAAGTAGAACCGTTACAAAATCGATTTCAATAATAAATCAATACTTTTTTTAATCGATGTTATTCTCGATAAAGAAAGGATGATAACCTTGATTCCTTGGGTTGGATATATTGGGTATTTCTGATGACGTCAGAACAACCGGTCTGTGGTCATGGACTCTGGCCAAGCGGTTTGTTTTCAATACACGGCGAGTTAATTAATCGTAATTCTAAAAGTATAATTCTCTGAGCTTCGTGTTGTCTCGTAACTAATATACGAAATATTTGTTTTTATTTGTCGTTTGGTTGTAAGTTTTAACCTAAAAACTTTTCAGCAATTTTTAAGATTCTTTCACCTATTATGATCTACATTATTAGCAAATAACATAATGTTACAGTACAATATCTATAACTAGCAGACGTCACGCAGTTTCACCCGCGTAGTTTCCGTTCCCGTGGGAAAACGGAGATAAAAAGTAGCCTATGTCCACCGGGAATAGTGTAGCTTTCCACCAGTACAATAATTTTTAAAATTGGATCATTAGTTCCGAAGATTACCCTCTACATACAAACTTACAAACTTACAAATTTTACCTCTTTATAATATTAGTATAGATATAGATGTACCGTGTATTTTAGATTTTATACAGGGTGTTTTTTGGTCACCGGCCAAATTTTCACAGAGTATTCTGATATGACCAATGATGAACAATTTTAAGACTTTAATTATAAGACCAGCTCTGAAATTTCTATCGCGAAACCAAAAATTACTGTTTCATACCAACATTTTGATACTGGCCACGTCGTTAAAGTTGTTTATGTAAATGGGTATAACACCCCATGATTTGGCTGTTGCTAGAGAAATTATCCTGTATACCTGTGTAAATAAAAAATCGTTTGACACGACTACGAGTTTGACTGCTTTTGACCCGACTACAACGGCAAAGCAAAAATGAGGGATTTTTTATTTGTTTGAACGCTCTTCTCCTTGGAGGTACTAGTTGTATTAAAAAAATCTTATTGCATTTAATAGCATAATGTTTGAAGAAGGTTATCGGTTCATTAACATTACTTTATAACTATAATAAGCGAGACTTAATTATTAAGTGGCGTAAGTATGTAAATTTTGCGAATTCTCTGAATAAGATCTCAGCAAAGATTATTATGTTACATGTTTAACTCAATTCATCACTAACCCAGTCTTTTTTTAGTATCTACGTAACTTTAAGAAACGTCAATTTAGGTTGTTTTTACCCAAAGGGATTTAAAATACTATAGAGCGGGCATGTCAACGAAATGTCATATAAAAAACTTTGATCCCATGTCTCAGTAACGCCATCTAGAATAATATATGAATATTGGAGCGGCAGCGGAGCGTACTACAAAAAACTCATAGACTTGTATCCAGCAGGACACACTTTTTCGGACGAAAATTTTGTTCGTGATGTTCGGTCTATGGGTATTGAATGTATTTGTTTTTACCTGACTGCCTCACTAGGATCATTGTCTTTATAATCTCCTTCATCGTTACCTACGACGGCCCAATTGACACAGTTGCTGAGTGATTGGCTGCTGTACAACTTGACGCGGGTTCCTTACGGTTCGTAACTTTTAAAGGACCCGTGCGGCTAATAGGCTTGTATTTTTCTTACATAAATGTTATTTACTTCTGTAAAATGCTTGCAAGCATGTTTATTTTAGCCAGTGAGGTCGGTGTTTCACTAGATTTGACTTTTCTGTGAAGAAACACCAAAAGAAACGGAGATCACAGTCTCTTTTTGAAGCATTATCATATCATAATAGGAGGTCGTGGGTTCGATTCCCACCCAGGACAAATGTTTGTGTGATGAGCACGATCATTTGTTCTGTGTCTGGGTGTAATTTATCTATAATATGTATGTATTTAGAAGTATATAAGTATGTTTATCAGCTGTTTAGTACCCATAACACATTAAGCTCTCAAGCTTAAATTGGGGCTAAATGGCGTTGTGTGAAAAGTTGTGGAATATTTATTTATCATATTTAGGCATTATCTTGGTAAGATCGCATGAAGACTCGCATACATAATTAAATAGTTTCATATTACATATCATATTTCCCACTACTTATATCATTTGCGTAGTTTCACATATCACATGCATTATACGCATAGTCATCGGCATAGCAGAACTATGCCACTTACCATTCCTAGAAAAGTTTATACTTTATTATTTCTTACGAAATCGACATAACATAACATCACGCTTGTCTTCCACGAAGGGCTATGCATAAGTGTACCATTAACCACATTTCGTTGGAATTAAGTTCCATGTATGAGAGAACTCAAATACAGACTGCGGGCTGTTATTGAGAAATTCTATGGGAATCGAATCCAGAACATCTTGCTCAACAGCAACGCTAATGACCACTATACCAACGACTAAACATACTTAAATATGCATTTTTTTTTTTGCATGGGGGTAGGTATGCAGAAACACAAATTGACACTAATTGTCAATAAATAATGTCTCTGTGTGAAAACGACCTGTATTTAATGTCAGATTTTATTTATGAACAAAGTGTCAAAATCAACTAAAATCGCGTCATCTAGCGTAAAAATGGGCGACTACAGGTCGTAGGTTTCATCTTAAAACATATCGATTAAAAATAATTAAGAGATTGTAATAAAGAATTGTATTTAGGTAGCTTAAAGCTGTTAATTTTACAAAAATAAATAAATAAATAAGGTCCGTTAGTCCTTCTAGAACCTCCCAACTCCCGATAAATGTGTTATTCTCTTCGTAGCGACATCTATCCCGCCACAAACGAACTAAAGACTGAAATCCTACATCGCGATGTTAAAGTTTTCCTCGTGATTTAACCCATAAAAGATTCCGAGCACCACTGGTCTAATCCTCCCTTTTCTAGATCAGAAACTTTGCATCCTTATACCTTTAAACTTGAATGTAACAGAAGTTTTAAAGTACCTGTTATTTTCCATTACCGTACTTTGAATCAGCCATAATTATTGTTGTGAAGTTCAAAACAACTTTTTGTTCGAATACGAATCGGTCAGGAAATGTTGGCGGAGATTATAGTTAGAGTAGAGGTTATATATTAATTTTAATATATTATTTATTTTTTGTGTACGGTGTGTGGAATGTTTCCGTATCATGGGTCTTCGAATTCATGGTTATTGTTAGCCCACATCATTCTACTCCTTGGCAAAGGCTTCTCCCCATGACGTCCAGTTCTTTCGATCCAGGGCTAAAATTGCACACTGGTAGTTTGTTTTGAGCAGATCGTCCTACCATGTTCTTCATTGTCTGTCGCAACGCCATCCTTTTCGCTGTGTCAGGGCTCTGCATGGTAATTATTTTGGCTCCCAGCTCATTGGGCATACAGCAGACGTAGCCGACCTAGTCCCATTTATTTAAGCTTGGTGGCTTTTCGAGCAACGGCAGTGATCTGTGCTCTGGAGCGCAGTGTGGTGTTGCGAATGTGGTCTGTTAATTTGACGCCAAGAATACTGCGCTTTATTGCACGTTGGCTTGTAGTTAATCTACTTAATTTACTAGTAGGTACTAGTAGTAGCATGGTGGTCGGAATTCAAACTATTTAGCTTTCTGCATTCCTTCTGCTTGCTTTATTATATTTGATGGTATAGAGCTTAGGTTACCGGGAGCCCAAAAGGCGGTTATATCCGACAAATAAGACAAATATCATAAAGAGTGGTGCACTTCTTCTTTACATAAATAAACTCTCACTGACTATGCCAAATCACACACTCCTTTGCGAAAGGATTTAAAGTTTTGGTAATCGCATTCATTTATAGATTTTTAAACACTGTTACAGCAAGTATGATAAGTTGAACATAATTACCGTTAGTATGGAATTTCATAGTATCAGCTCAGAGTCTAGATTCATGCCAGGTTGATGGCAATAGGCTCGTCCCCTGTTACAAGAGACTAAAACATAACTGGAGAAATTGAAGCGTGTAGTAGGTACACCTCTGCCTAGCCCTTTAGATACTACAGGCATAATGTTATGTTATTCAATAATGTTTTCCGTATATTTACATTAATGTCACCGTTTAGGTACTTACAGTAATGGCTGCCTAGTAGGTAATTGACTTATAACCTAACATGACAATTTGCGTTTGCACATAATGCCTGACATTATTTATCTACGGCCTATGTAATAAACCAATCGGATACAGATGACGGGTGATAATCTGATAATTGTCAGCATCTGTTGATAGAAGATTTACATTGAGTTGAAATATGTGGCATTCCTAACTATATTAAACAGGATAAATTATAAATATATTACATTTAGCTTGTGGTTCAAATCTGGTCAAGTATCTATGTGACCTACTCAATTAATTGTAGCTTTCTGAGTTTATCTTAAACATCATTTAAATCGGTGGAGGAAAACATCGTGAGGAAACCTGGACTAGTTAATACAAGTTTGAAATCATTAATCCGTCTTGAGCAAGCGTGGTGATCAATGCTCGTGACTTCTCTGTATGAGAAGAGGCCTTTGCCTAAGCAAAGAAACAAGCTGGTGTTATTATAACTACCTACTAAAATTTAATTTTAAGATGACATAAGATTTGTAGATCAAATTTTATTAATGATGTTGAGTTGTTGACTATACCCACGACCTTATAATTTGCATATTATAACTCCATTAGAAACACCATAAAAAGGTTGCAGACCTTGTATCTTAACCTTTCCCGTGCCGGAACATAACTTGTTACATAATTATGTTTTACATTGAGATTAATAATTATTAATGAAAAGAAAATTGTATGGTATTCATATTAATTTTAGCTTGTATTTACATTTAGGCTATAGACAAATGGCATATTATTTTGGAGATATTAGGAACAAGGTCTAAAGTGCCTCATCCTTTTTAGAAAAGGGAGGAGACACCCAATATTCATGTGCCTATTACTTCACTGATATTATTATTTTAGATTAAGAAACAGCCGGTCTTTCTGTAAAGCTTTAGCTGAAAAAAAACCCAAAAGGTAACTCAGGAACCCACAAGGCCAATGAGATAGTACCCACATTTGTATATCTAAAAAAATAAGTAGTAGTACCTACATATACTTAGGTATAATAGTGAGTGATTTATGTACCTAGTCATTTTACCTCGACAAAGGCCGTTAGTAATCTAATCTCATTATAGTATACAAGCTGGTGTCCGCGTCTTTGTCTGCACAGGATTAATTAGTGCTTTATGTAGATCATTTTCTGCTCCAAGTTCCATCCTATCATTTACCTACTTACCAATATTCATCAAAATTGTTTCAATTCAGTTTGTGACTGCCGAATGTGCATTAAAAATAAATGATCAATTTTTAATGTAGGTTTTATTTATGGTTCGCTATTTTTGCGATAATGACTTACACATAATAAGATAGGTGTATGGTGTACTCGGCTAAACAGAGTTTAAAAAGACCGATCACATAGCCGATGACTAGACATTCTGTACATATAATTAATTAACTTTAACCAAAAAATATTGCTGGAAAACACTTTTTTTTTATCTTTAAAAAAGAGATGCTTTTTATTGCGCGCAATGAAAAGCGCGACCTCGCTACGCAGCTTTCGATCAGCTGAGCGTCCGGCCGGCCACGGCCATTCCAGCTTGTGTTTAGTATCTATTGCATTTTGTAACTTTAAATGCGTTAATATTGATAATGTTTGTTTGGAAGAAAGTTAACTAATGATACTTGGAATACGATTATGAAAAAAATAAGAAAAATAGTATTGCACTTTGACCTACAATATCTCCAAAACCAGTGAGTTCCCAGGTATATTCTAGAAGAAAAAAACTATCCCAGTGATGGGTAGAATGTGTAGTTTTCGTTTACGTTAAGGGTCTTTTACACCCTGCTTAAAGGCTTAGAAGCATATTTTTTTTCTAACTTGTTTGTATATTCTTTGTTGGGTTGTACAAGGGAAAATTTTCAGTCTTAATCTTAACGAATTTTTAGTCACAAACAATCGCTTATTTGTTTCAAGGTTCATACATAACCTATAATAACAGATTTAAATATAAATATTACTCGTAAAAACAACTGGTGTTCTTAATATAGATGTTACTATTAAAACTTGTTTTAAATGTTGTTTAATCTATTTTTAACTATCCGCCAACATAACATTGAGCTTATATTCCCATTATAGACTTAGGCAGATTTGTACCTACAGTGCACCCACATTTCTTAAGTTAGTTATGTTTAATTTCATCTCGTAGGGGGCCTGCCGATTGCTATCTACCGGGAACAAATAAAGGCTTCAGGCTGCTATTCAGCTGAATTCGGTAGCCTAAAACAGTAAAGGCAAACAACGTGGTGTGACCGGGGAATTATCAAGTCCGAACACAAAGACCACTAACTTTTCGGATTCATGCGTGTATTGTAAAACAATCACTTGCTTCAAAAACGTTGAAGAAAAACATCGTGAAGAAACCGGCATCGGCATGCCGGAGAAATGTGTCTCGACGGCATACAATGTAATGCCGAGTTAGAGGCCCATGTGCGGCATTAAAAGTCTGACACCAGGTTTGTCTTAATCCACACAATAAGAAGCTGCAGCCAGTTAACGGGTAGTTAGGTTTGCCAGGTTGCCAAACCTATAATAATAGTTGGACAGACCAGCCAGTTTGGCCGGACAAATACAGGGTTGTTTATAAAACACCAGCAACCTCGAGGGACTAGATAGCTAATATCCTAAGCAGCAACTTTTGTTCTACGAGTTCTGACGCAACACAATACATGGAACTAAAATTATATTTGAAGTTTTTATTGGACTGTCGTGACATTTGTAAGCCTATGTTTCGCCCTTTAACGTGAGGACGACGAAGTTTCAGGTGCTTAAGACCTAAACTGCGATGCGCGTAGAGTTATTAGGATGCAAGCGGGCAATTGAATTAATATTTATTTTTGTATGAAAATAAAATCAAAGGAATTATTGAAATCACACCTCACACTGACATTACTTAGTATATTTAAAATTGTAAGCGTGAGACAATGGTTGATACAAAATAAATTTTATAACACATTTTCATTCACACGTCAAATGATAAATTGTTTCTGCAAATTATTAATCTGGTAATAATTTGCAGAAACATTTAAACGTTAAATATTTATGAATGCGCAATTATCATTATAACAATGTGGATGTTATTTTATTGTTGACTAAACTTCTGACGAGAATATAAATAAAAATGAATTCTCAAAATGTTTATTTAGTTACTTAAAATAACATTTAAGTTTTGACACCTTATTCGCGTAAACATAATTATACAATACTTACCGAGTGAGCTGACTTTTTATATGTCTATGGAGCCGACAGAACTTTAGTTGAAACAATTAGTAAAAATAGAATAGAATTGCGTGACCTCGCATTGTACGGAAACCCTAGACAATGTGAGATCAGCTTATTCTGAAAATGCTTGATATCTAGCCGTGTGTACGAGCTCAACTGTGACACTTTTACTATTGTTGCCGATCTTCAGGTGATTACGCCACATCGGAGTGGATAAACATTACTAAAGATATTTCTTAAAGAACTTTATAAATTATTTAACATTATTATATGACCATTAAAAGCGAGTGGCACCGGGGGCGCATCTAGTTCATAAGAACAGTCAACTTTGTTTTTCTATTGCGTGGAGTACTTAAGCGTGAGTTAGGTTTAAATCTAGCAAGTGTTACCTTGAACGTTTGCCAGCCTTGTACATTGACATTGCTTCAGTCTGAACTTACATGGCCAAACACTGATAGAAGAAATAAAATAAAGAAAAAAGCTGTTTGAGACAGACACAGGTAATAATTGCCCAGAGGTTAAGACGCCTACCTCTCATGCACGAGGTTGTGATTCAAATCCGGGCAACTATCAATGTGACTTTTTCAATTCATATTATGTACTTTCTAAGTTTATCTTAGACATCATTGACATCGGTGAAGGAAAAACATCGTGAGGAAACCTGGACTTATCTATACATAGTTAATATAAGTTTGAAATCGCCAACCCGCCTTAAGCAAGCGTGGTGAAGAGGCCTTTGCCCTGCAGTGGGGCAGTAACAGGCTGGTATTATTATTATAATACAGGTAATAATAATATTACGTCAGAAACGCGTTAGCTTTATTAAAAACAAGTTTTTAAATAACTAAAAGAACATTTAGCCACTGAAACTTCATCTAGTTAATGTCTGTAAAAGAACAATTATTTATGAAACTCACACTAACAGGTATACAAAGGTACTACTACCAGTGGCAGAACAAGTAACTAAGGTTGCTCCTACACGGTGCAAGTAGCTTGCGCATATTGAGGCACTTGATCAGGGGTGTTAGCGACGCGCTCATAGTTTAGTCATACATGTCAACCTTTGTAAATATCCTCTTTGGTAAAAAACAATAATATTTTTTATCTATGGTTAAGTTGCTGAAAAAGAAAAAAAGAGCGGGAGTTTTTAAATTTAGAGTGTTCTATTTTCTGTCTGTACAATTTGTTAAATTTTAATCCGTGTCTTTTACAAAATTATAAGTATTTACCTATTTAAGCTTCGCGTTTTACTCCATAAATAACCTACTACTGTCATTTACAAGGGGCTCGAGTCTGCTGACAACTGACGGCTGACAACTTTGACAGTTTTTGTATGGGAAATGTGTCAAGAGTTTGACGTTATACGTCAAAAATCGATCATTGACCGGTCATTGAGACACGATTGCAATTTTATAGCAGACTCGACCCCCTGGTAGTATGCATCGTGAACTTCACCGTTTAAAAACATGTGCGGGTCTAGCGACTCAAGCATGTACTAAAACGAGCCACCTGGGCAACTAACCCGCGTACTCTGTGGCAACTAACCCGCGTGCGTACTCTGTCCGTAAGCGCGAAAAGTGACGTCAGCTTGTAACTAATAAATTACTTTCTTTGTTCCAGTAAAAATGCCTGCGTACGATAATGAGGGGGCGACGATATCCATGGAGGATGTCCGAGCGCCAGATCCTCCCATCACCATCAGCACCATTGAGGAGGAACTCATCGCCAGGAGACACAAGATGTTCAAGACACAGAAGTCTACCGTTGCATCCAGGTTAGTTATTATAGAAAGAAACTTAATGGGCAATTTGACAAAAAATTTAGTTTTAGTCCCTCGTCTAGATTAAGTATAAGAAAATATTCGACACATAATTTTTCTTTTTTTACGTAATCAAAAAATAACGGCGATACATCGAGTCAAAATGTCGCATGACGTCACTAGCCAGTACAGTTTATACTAGTTAATGACGTTACAAGCCCCCTCTCCTCAACTTTAATGCGCTTAATCTAAGCAGTTTTCCATCAATATAAAAAAGAAAAAAAATTTGTGTCAAATATTTTCTGAAAGTCGTGATGGCCCAGAGGTTAAGGCGCCTACCTCTCATGCACGAGATTGTGATTTTAACTTATGTTAGTGAAGATAAAAACTAAAGTGATGGCAAAATGCCCGGTCTCCATCTGATCTGGTCTTCTGGATTGCCATTTGCTGTGTCGTGATGACGACACAGTACAAGACTGAAGTACCGTAGTATTAATTTCCACTTTTGTTTATACAGGAAACAGCAGGCAGTTTGCGTGAGGCGAGCACACAAGAAATATGGCTCAACGAAGAATCCTAACATCATTTTAGATGGATTGAACATGACAGTGCCCAAAGGAGCTATGTAAGTCAATAATCTTTTATTTTATTCGTACGTTGTGATGTAGTTAGGAAAGAACTGTGTAGGTCAATTAAACTAATTATCACCCTTCATAGCCTACCTTTATTCTTCATCTGTCCAGCGCTTTCCCAAACTATGTTGCGTCTTTATCTTATCTTTTAGTGAGAAACCCTTATGGATGTCCCCCACTCTGGGTGGCATCATACTGACTCAAAACCATTATGCGCACAGCCAAGGAGTGGAATTCCCTGCCTGCATCAGTGTTCCCGAGTTCATATGACCCCAATCTGTTTAAGTCGCGAGTTAATAGGCTTCTTATGGGTAAGCTCGTTCCATCGTCGACCTCATCTCTGACCTTCGTTCAAAAATTTGCTTAAAAATTATTACCTCTCTCCTAACACGTCTTAATATAATTGTTCGTCACTCTGTAAATGGTTTGTATTTATGTATTTATTTTATTTATTTTTTTGTCTTGATAATTATACTTATTATTTATGTATATATTCAAATAGTCTTGTATGGTATATATTTATGTAAATAGTACACCACACACTGCCTACTCATCTTTTTTCCTCCACTATCAAGTCCATCCAAAGGTTGTCTGTAAGAGATCGCTTTTAGCGATAAGGCCGCCCATTGTATCACCGCTTGTAGCCCTTAAAATTATTATTTGTAAGTATTAATGGTGTACAATAAAGAGTATTCTATTCTATTCTATTCTCAGGACAAGATTGAGGTCAAGAGTAGACCCATTATATATTAAAAAAAAAACGGCCGTCGCTCACCTACTTACTTCTGCCGCGAGTTAGTAATAGGAAAGTAAGATTCTTCCGCATTCCTACTGCAGTTTGGGCTCTAGTCTACCCAAATGCATCTACTAGGAGTGACTGCCTATTTAACCTTTCCCAGTTATAGGATAACACGATCGACGAAGGGGTACCCCTTTGATAAGACTAGTTGTCAGACTCCTTTTACAATGCTAGAGAATACCTACATATAACCCGTGCTTATAATTAGGTATTGTTTACGGTTTTAAGCCATGATTAGTGAGGTAACAATTGACGCGTTTCCCATGACGATGTTTGGAAACGATGCGCAATAGCGTGTGAGTGTTAGGCACCTTCGCTTTTGTTTGCTAAACCTTTAACTAAACTAAAAATAATCAATGAAAGTTTTGGTGTCGACTTAGCACAGAAATCATTTAAGTATGGAAGCATATAACACTAGCGGACCGCGTAGTTATTTTTCCCGTGAGAATACAAGGATAAAAAGTAGCCTATCTGCCCTGCTTATTGTAAATGCAGTAATCGACATTTTAGGGATTGAATTTTTTTGCAAAAATGCCATCTCAATAGGCTAAAGAGTATACTTAAAAATATATAACTTAGACTGGTTCTTTAGCTATATTACAAATCATGTTTTTCGCGTTTGTCTTCCAACCGCCATTTTGCAAGTACTGCATTTGCAATAAGCTATGTTATCCGGAGATTGTGAAGCTTCCCAACGGCGAAAGAACTTTTCAAATCGGTCCAGCTGTTTTTACGTAAGTAACGTGTTAAAATTCAAATCTTTCCTCTTTATAATATTCGTATAAAGGTACTTATAGACGAATTTACTTAAAATAAGACAGTGTTTAGTCGTTCTTTACGTTTTTCCGTTTTCACATTTCATGAAATCTTGCCGAATAAAAGAATTGCCAAAACCGAGTCCTTTCAGTTCGACAAACGGCTAAGATCAAAATATTTTTTCTAAATAATTTAAGGCAAATGATGTGAACTAAACGATAATGTTTTCCATTTATGCAGCGAGATGGAAAAGCCTGAAATTAAACGCTTGAAATTCATGAACATTTTGAAAATATTTCTTGCACAAATGATCGTTTTTACAATTGGTCCCTCATTGAGGTCACTGAATTTAATTTCATTGATTTTGACTGGCCTGTTGGTCTAGTAAGTTAGTGACCCTGACTGTTATGCCGGAGGTCGTGGGTTCGATTCCCACCCAGGACAAATGTTTGTGTGATGAGCACGATCATTTGTTCTGTGTCTGGGTGTTCTTTATCTATAATATGTATGTTTTAAGAAATATATAAGTACGTTTATCAGCTGTTTAGTACCCATAACACAAGCTCTGCTTAGCTTGGAACTAGATGGCGTTGTGTGAAAGTTGTGAAAAAAAATATATATAATAGTAATATGATAAATATAAATAATTGTACTGTATAAAGTCAAGTTCTTCTAACTTATCAGACAGACGTGTTGCTGGGGAGTTTGTTCCGCCACTTTTTCTTCCAGCAAAGACAATAGGAACTTATGTAATTATGACGTTCTAAAAGTGCTGATCTTCAGACTAATTTCAATAAATGACTTTTAATTTTCTGAATTTGATTGTCATTCCATACGTACGCTAGGCATTGATAGTTCATTTCATTCAAGTTTTTACGGGGTGGCTTTTTCTAAATCCACCGGCTGATGGTATCAGGTTTTACGTCCATCTCTCATCCACCCTGTATAAAGCATTATTCAAAGTATTTTTTCAACAAAACCAATAATGTAAATCAATCTCACAAAAGTTACCCAAAGTCCATTTCGTCGCTTGAGAGCAATTTGGTCGTATCTTAAAAATAACAAAATCTGAATAAAAGAACTTTGACTACAGGGAAATCTCTTATCATATTTTTTTTTACTATAGTCCAAAAAATCTTCTGGTAATCGCAGTTTTATACCTTCTATTTGCACCCTAACTTATGTACTTACAAGTTTTAAGCCAAGCCGGTAACTATGGCAGTGTTATGTACATCGTGTACTGTGCCCTAAGTGCGAGTTGTTTTTACGCTAACGCGATCGAAACGTTCACTGCGTTTGGCTCACTGATTGGTTAAAAGCTTGGAGCGGGCCAATCGGAGCGCTGAACGTCATGAACGTGTCGATCGCGTTAACGTAAATCAAACTCGCACTAGGTGGTCTGAACTGAATAAATAAATAAAAACAAATTCAAATTTTCGAAAACTAAGCGACCAATAGTATGTATTAACATTTAAGAGAGATAGACTGATTGTTCTATTGATGACTTACTACGTTTGTAAGCCCTTAGACATTTCTAAATTCCATGTTATTTATCTCTTGTTTCAAATGAAAAAAATACGTTACCAATTAAGGTCACGGGGCAGCTCATAATCCCCGAAAGCATCTTCCGATTATCGACATCTTCGACCAGCATAGCCAATACGAACAATGACTAATAAAGATAGACTTCATTCTCACGAACATCGTGAGAAAACCTGGACTTATAGTTAAAATAAATATAAGGCTGAAATCGCCAATCCGCCTTGAGCAAGCGTGTTGATCAATGCATGTGTCTTCTCTGTATGAAAAGAGGCCTTTGCCTTGCAGTGGGATAGTAACTTACAGACTATCAGTGGCGAAGTCCATACAACTCGATTCCTTCCCTTTGGAGGTTCGGAAGAGCAATTCTAACGCTATTGAATAATGACAGCCGGACTCTATCACTGCCAAATATAGGATGACTGGTAATTAGTGACCGATACTTAAACACGTGATTATACTCACAAGTGCGAATAACTTTCCCAAAGAAACTTTTTTTTATACTCATTAACATTCAATTAATTCAATTACGTCAGTACTGCACAACGGGAGCGGTGGGGTGGCGGGTGATCGTGTAACGCTACTACTACTAGTAGATTTTGCCCTTCCCGAGGTCAGACTATAAGCTGACAGATCGTGCCGATTCGTGCCTACTGCAGTGATCGATCACAGGCTCGTGCGCGGAAATCAAAACAGCGGTTTTTTATTTTATTGTGTTTAAGTTATTGTGTATAAAAAAAAGTTTCTTCGGGAATGTTTATTGAAATCATGAATACAATCACGTGTTTAAGTATCGGTCACTAATTACCAGTCACCCTGTATACTATCTAATAGGTATTTAAACCAAAGGCATACAGGTGGTAGGTAAACTTCACGAGAGACAACAAATAGTGATACGAATACTAAGTTTTTTGTTGCCGGCTTCCTTCATAAGAAAATTGACCCCTCACTACCTGCAGACTAGTATTATTACGCTTCATTGGACGTAACGCCCCAAACGCATCAGAAGCATCTTATCTGCTCATAGCCTAGAAGACTGATCGAGTAAAAAAATAGAGCTACATTTCAAGTTACGTCAATATTCGTCTGCCATTCTCGATACGTAGAAATAGGAAGTTATTCTTTTGTGACGCTTATAGTTTAACAGCGAAACTTTTACAATCTTTCAAACCAGTACACTTGAAGTATTGTTGTTTGACACTGTTCTATTGAAGTAAAGTCTTGCACAGACAGGCGAGATGCGATATTTTACTATAACGCGCATCACGAACGTGGGGGATTTTTTCTTTTGGCTCGCCTTTGATTACTATCTCACCTGAATGATGGTAAGCGATAATGTTGCCGATGGTAAAGCACGCTTGCCCATAGTAACCTATTCAATCTTGACTTAAAGACTCCTAGGTTGTAGCAGGTAACACTGACTCTGTGTTTTCATAGCATTAGTTTCAAATTCAAATAAGTTGTTGTTTTCTTTATCATCTGCCTAGCCTTTTCCCAATTACGGCATGTACGAGTCTGGCTACTTGTAACTAAGACTAAAGTTTTAATCTGTGTAAACTTTGTGGCCATTAAAACATGTGTAAATTCGACTCGTAGGTAATTTGCCATATTTTTCTTCTGAGTAAACAACTTCAAACTGTTTTATTAGATCATCATTTGTGTTCATCAACTATGTTGAGTTCCTAACCAGATGCAGATGATTAGCATCTTTTTACAAGTAACGACCGCCTTTCTCGCCTTCAAAGCCTAGTTAATACCTACTAGATAGCATGATAAGATTGGTTATGCCTTAGGGTTTCTGATTTCCCGTAACGACTATTAAAACTCCACAAGAAATCAATTTCTTATTATTTTTTCGACTAATAAATAATAACGCAACACCGTGTCGCATTGTCGCATCGCGTCTGTCTGCTTGTAGCTTTAACTTGAACTTTCTGTCTATTTCGCTTCAACTTATCTACTGTTTGCTATATTTTTAGGGACCCGTAGAAGCGGGATTTTGGAGGCCCTGTGTACAAATTTTGTCATTTGAAGTATATTATGGAATAGTGTCGGACATCTATGATGTTTGTTTAGACTGAGTAACGAAACGTAAACGTCATAAAAAAATTGCACTGAATCGAAACTTTTAGACTTGCTTTTGGACAAGCTTTGAAAATCTAATAATTCATTTTATTTAGGAGATTTAAAGTGGGTGAACGAGAATTTACTTTTAAACGGTGGAGTTTTAGGGACACGATGATTTTAGTATCTTTTTGTGATTGCAACAGCTTATAAGGACAGAAATAAAACAGTGCCACCACCAACCATTAACCCAACTAATTTCAACTAACTTTCAATTTAATTTCTCTATATTATCCTAATCCTATGCCTAGATTTTTCACAACTATGTCGGCTTCCAGCCTAATTCAATGCAGCTACAAGGAGCGACTGCCCAGTGCCCATGTGACCTCCATAGTCAAGTGATTGTGACTTATCCAAGTGGTTATGCCTTATTCCGACAGATATGGGTATAAAAGAGAACTTTTTCTATCCATTTCTTAGGTTCTGCATCATCCCACTGCTGGGCAAAGGCTTCTCCCTATGACTTCCAGTTTTTTTTTATTCAGGGCTAAAGCTTACCGTTTAATTTGTCCAGTTCGTCCCGCCATCTTCTTCTGTTTCTTTTTTAACCCCCGACGCAAAAAGAGGGGTGTTATAAGTTTCACCGCTATGTGTGTGTGTCTGTCTGTCTGTCTGTCTGTCTGTCTGTCTGTCTGTCTGTCTGTCTGTCTGTCTGTCTGTCTGTCTGTGGCATCGTAGCGCCCAAACGGGTGAACCGATTTAGATGCGGTTTTTTTATTTGAAATCAGGGTTTCTTGCGATGGTTCTTAGACATAGTTCATCAAAATCGGTGCAGCCGTTTCAAGGTTATCAGCTCTTTTGTGATAGCTACCGTTGCTATTTTAGACGTCTATGGGTATTAACTTTACTGACAAACATATGTGTGTCTTAAAATTTCAAACACCCATGTGTGTAATATTAACAAGCAACATTATGGTGTATTTGTTCTGATGCAGCCAGGATATCTAGCAGACTGATACACTCTTGGGAAAATAACAGCAGATATGTCGTGTTTGGATTCATTTTAACCTGCATTTGATTCTGCATACAATGCACTGATGGCAACTGGGTGAGCTGATGCTGCAGCCAGGCTATCCAGCACACCAGCAGGTAGACTCTTGACAAAATAATAGCAGATATGTCGTGTTTGGATTCATTTCAACCAGCATTTGATTCTGCACACAATGCCCTGATGGCAACAGGATGAGCTGATGCTGCAGCCAGGCTATCCAGCACACCAGTAGGTAGACTCTTGACAAAATAATAGCAGATATGTCGTGTTTGGGTTCATTTTAACCAGCATTTGATTCTAAACACAATGCACTGATGGCAACAGGATGAGCTGATGCTGCAGCAGGCTATCCACCACACCAGTAGGTAGACTCTTGACAAAATTATAGTAGATATGTCGTGTTTGGATTCGTTTTAACCAGCATTTCACTCTTCATACAATGCACCGAAAAAATCTCATAACAGCTGTAAACTCTATAAAACAAAAAAAACGTTTAAAAATTGTAAAATAAAAATTAAATTAAAAATTTAAAATACCCCCACCGCAAAAAAGTAAAACATTTAAAAAGTTAAAAATAACACTTTAGCCATGAAATTTTACGTAACGTCGGGGTACCATTAAAACAAGTACCTACATACCTACAAGTACTAGGAACATTCCTTACTTAAGCGGTACCCCGACGTGAAGTAAAATTTCATGGCTAAAGTGATATTTTTAACTTTTTAAATGTTTTACTTTTTTGCGGTGGGGGTATTTTAAATTTTTAATTTAATTTTTATTTTACAATTTTTAAACGTTTTTTTTTGTTTTATAGAGTTTACAGCTGTTATTATGATAGTCTTTTGTTTTCAGATACGGTCTCCTAGGAGCATCAGGGTGTGGGAAGACCACTCTGCTGTCCTGCATCGTGGGTAGACGAAGACTGAACTCGGGAGAAATCTGGGTGCTTGGCGGAAAGCCAGGCAGTCCTGGCAGCGGAGTACCTGGACCTAGGATCGGGTATATGCCACAGGTTAGTAGGTTAACAACAAAATACAATATCACGGATATATTCCACGGTGAAACAGCGGTATTCTTATGGTTCAACCAAAATTTGTCATTCATGTCTCAGTTCTGCGTAATAGGCGACCAGCATATTGCCAGAAAAAACGCGATGTTACTTGACTTTGATGCGTCACACGTCAAAGTCAAGTAGTATCGCAGTGAAGATCTATCGCGATAACGTGCATCGCAGTTTTGTAGCATCGTAACGTCGCATTTATGGATATTTTGTGCGTCGAGATTCCGTATTCTATTCTACATAGATGGTTACTTATTTTTGGCGGGTCATGAATGTAGTTAAGGAAAAGTATACCTTTTATTAGAATACCTTGTGGAATAGATCAGTTTCTGAGCAAAAAAAAATAAATAAAGATAACAGGCTGGTATCCGCAACTCCACGTCAAAGCGCGTATTTTGCGTATGGGCTATAATCTACCACGCGGGCCCAGCGCGAATTGGTAGATGTCACATGTCTTCGAACTTTTTGGTTCTAGGATATGCAGGTTTTCTCACGATGATTTCCTTCAGCGTTTTTGAGAGCAGTGGTGATGAAATAAATTACACCATGTAATGCGCCTGCCTGGGTAACTGTTCGTAAGTCGGGGCCCTCGGTTAGTAGTACCTAATCGAGCGCACGTTTTGTACTTCGCACGAGTCTTCATCTAAGCTGTTCAATCTGTACATACTTACTGTTTTCTATCAGCGATATCATCTGCCAAGGAAATGTAGGTGAAATGAAGGTGAAGTGAGCTGTGAAAACTAATTCTTTGGATTGTCAGTGCACTTCACGCTTCTTCACTGAACTTTTTGCGGGTAGTTTATTGTACAGCATAGATCGCTTGATCCTAGCGATAAAACTCATATTTCTTATTGTTTCAAAAGTTTCTGCTAATGCCACGGCAATTTGTGTCCAGAAAGCAAGTAATATGACACTTGCGGAACTTTTCAGAACGTGCTAACTGACAAATGATTGCTGAAGGACCATCGTCCTTATTTTAAGAAGGTTAAGGTTAGTTAACGTCGCGTTGGTGGTCTCTACAGTGTCAGCAGAAATAAAAGTATTGTGACCAGTGAAGCGGATTCATTTGATATGTGGGTAGTTATTTGTCAGGGCAGTTATGTAACTGGTTCGTAATTTGTAGGCAATTATTGTCTCGTAACCTATCGTTTGTTTTTCTTGTGAAGAAAATTGGTATTATCATTTGGTAGTTCAGGGAAATCGTCCTATGCTTTATAGTTAATTTGTAATAATGCTTTAGTTAGCCGTATGCAATGATGATAAATAAGTAAAAAGGTGTAGATAGGTTACTTAAACAAAATTCGACCTACAAAAACGGTACACTAACGCACGCACGCGCCGGTTGGGGCGCGAGGCCATCGCCACACTGAGATGAAGTGTGGCTGGTTAGCCACATTTTAACGTGACACTTGCTGAGCGCGTATAATCTATCTACTTACACCTTTTTACTTATAATATCACTAGCAGACGTCATGCGGTTTCACCCGCGTAGTTCCCGGTCCCGTGGGAATACAGGGATAAAAAGTAGCCTATGTCACCCGGGGATAGTGTAGCTTCACTACGGTGAAAGAATTTTTCAAATCGGTCTAGTAGTTTCGGAGCCTATTCAATGCAAACAAACAAACAATCAAACCTTTCCACTTTATAATATTTGTATAGATTATTGATTTTAACTAGCAGCTCCGGTAAACTTCGACCGCCTTTTAAAAGAAATTAGTTTATGACCTACATTCTGGCTCATTCACACACACAAAGTTTCCAAAAAATCCGTCAAGCCGTTTCGGAGGAGTTGTATTGTAACAAATACTGTGACAAGAATTTTATACATCGACAGTAAATTCAAAATATGTAGCTGGAATGAGAATCCAACTTAGGTGTAACATTGGTATCTCCTGTATGTGAATTATATTATTTTGTATGATTTTTTGACAAAATTAATTAAGATGATTAAGATAACTAAGTACGTAATTTCCAAAGTGTTAAATGTATCTATTAATAACTTGGGTAATTTTGTGTAAAAACCATTTGACAAAGGTAAACAATTTTAGCCTTTATAAGTCATTGAAAAACCCTAAAGATATTATATGGCTACTTATAAACAAATACATACCTACTAAGTTTGAGCTTTTTTTATAATTCAGATTTTAGATCTTCGAAATCGTAGGTACTATAGTCATAGATTAAATTTTAAATAAAATATGTGACATAGATAATAACCTGTTTTACTAGTCAATAAAGATATAATTTCCAGTTTTTTATAATCCTTATGACGCTAGGTTATTTACCCATTTTATTGAGCTCTCTATCATGTATAAAGCGGGTTTCCTATTGTCCCGTTAATCTAATCTTATATATAAAATTCTCGTGTGTAAGTATTTGTAACAAAACTCCTCCAAAACAGCTTGACAGATTCTTACAAATTTGTGTGCATTCAGTATATTTAGTGTGAGAGATCCCAAACTAACAAAAACTAAATAATCTTAAAGAACGTGTCACAGTATTTACGTTAAAGTAACAAAACTAATCCGAAACAGCTTGACCAATTCTTATTAATTTCGTATGAATATTTTATGAGAATAGGACGTAAACTAATGATAATATGCTGGGGATTTTATTCCGCCACTTCTTACCAGCATTTTTTTGGTTTGATGTTGTCTGATAATAAACTAAATAAAACTAATAAATCGATTCTAAGTTCAGCAACATAGAACATAAAACAAAACAATCCCTAGAGGCAACTAGTGTCAATGAAACCGGTTATAATGACCTACGTATCAGAAAGGTCAGGCGCGTATAGTAAACGCAACAGCTGGGGCTCGAGTCTGCAATTGCAATCGTGTCTCAATGACCGGTCATTGATCGAATATTTGACAACTTTGACAGTTTTTGTATGGGAAATGTGTCATAAGCTTGACGTTATACGCCAAAAATCGATCATTGACCGGTCATTGAGACACGATTGCAATAATAATAATAATAATAATAATAATATCGTTTATTTCTCTCATAAAGGTACATTGTAACACTATGGTATAATTCTGCCTTAATCTAGAACCTTTGTGAGAGCTGGAGTCTGAACTAGGTTCGGGACCTGTATGACAGATCTCCAGGCTCACCCTATTAAACATTATCACATTTGCGGCATCTTTACATGAGTCATTATTATCTAAAAGACTAGTAACAATACAATATATATATATTTTTTTTTAAATAGAGGTAGTATTATTAATGATTTTGTTAGATTTTGGAAATATTTATGTGAAGTGTAAAGTAAACGTGTAATGTGTGTAAGTATATGTGTGTGTTTGTGCATGAATGTGTTTGTTTGTGTGTTTTTGTTCGTGTGCACGTCAGTGTGGGTGTTTGTGTGCAATTAAATTTATTTTATGATTTGTACAATACTTTCTGTATCTTCATAGTCCAAATCAAGAAGCCAGTTCGTTACTGTACTCTTACATTTATATTTGGCCATTTCGTACATATGTAGGGTTTTATTCACTCTGTTGTAAACATAAGGACCAAGGAAATTAAAGAACCTTTGAGCTAACCTCGAATGAGTTGGGACGGATTGACAAACTGTATGCTTCCGTCTCAGTGATTTAAACTTTTCACGGTTATAGGTACTGCGCGAGTGGACTGTTAGGATTAAATTTAGAATAAACAATTTTCGAATGGAAAGAACCTTGCAGCATTTATATAGTTCTGTGGTAGGAAACTGATAAGGGAAAGACCAGCCAACTTTAAGGATCGCTCTTTGGGCACGTTCCAGTTTTATCATATACGTTTTTGCTGACCCACCCCAAACAACTATACAATACTGGGCAACTGACTGGCAGAGGGCTAGAAAAACTCGTCTGAGCACGTCTTTATCAGCCACATGGCGGAGTTGCTTAAAAATAAAAATTAATTTACGGAGTCGGGAGGTAAGTAGATCTATATGGTTAAAAAACGATAAAGAGTCATCTATCTGGACACCCAAATATTTAATATTATCTGTGCGACTTAAACGAGCACACCTGCATGGAGATTGTGCAGCATTACAGGAATGTGCAATCACGGAAAAACGGGATGCAGGAAGTTTTCTAACTTTAGACAAGGCAAAGGTAAGATATTTAGTTTTGTCTACATTTAGGGTAAGTAGATTACGTGCTAACCAGTCAGTTACAGTATCTAGTCCTAGTTGTGCATGTTGGAAAGTCGACTCCCAGGAGTTCCCATAGAATATTAAGGCAGTATCATCAGCGTAAGTAAAAATGGATCCATTTGAAAGCTCCTGACGGCAGAGGTCATCAATATAGATGAGAAACAGGGTCGGCCCAATGATACTACCCTGTGGCACACCGTAGGTTATAGGGAGTTCGTCACTCATCCATTCGCCAATTTTGACACATTGGCGTCTTCCTGTAAGATAGCTCTTAAAAAGTAGGAGCTGATCGCCTCTGATGCCAATGTTTTCAAGCTTACTAATGAGTCCAGGAATTGAGATTGTATCAAAGGCTTTCGCCAGGTCTAAGAAGACGCCCAAGACACATTGTTTGTCATCCAAATGACTAACGATATCATTAGTGAGATCAAGTACCGCATTACTGGTAGAAATTCCTGAACGAAAACCGTATTGGCAAGGCGACAAAAGATGATAACGTTCAAGATATTTAACGAGCCTGTTATTCATGAGTCTCTCTAATAGCTTAGATAGTGTAGGAAGAATTGATATGGGTCGGTAATTATGAGGTCTGTCTCTGTCGCCGCTTTTATGCACCGGATGAACGATAGCCAGCTTAAAAGCATCAGGAAAGACTCCTGTACTGAAAGCCAGGTTATATAGAAGCGTCAGGTGTGGGATAAGTATATGCTTAAATTTTTTGAGAAACGTACCCGACACGCTATCAGAGCCCACCGCACAGTCAGTCCTAAGCTTGTTTATTAAAACTTCCAGCTCAGAATCATCAGTGTGGAGGAGTACAAAGGAATTGTGGTCATTGGAATTTTTAGGTCGTAAGGGTGTAGTTGGCACAGCTATATTTTCAGCAAGACAGCGTCCAATACTCGCAAAATAGGTATTGACTTCATTCACAGAGCGTTTACAGTCAGAAGAAGATAAAAGATCTGCTGCATGTGTTTTTTGTTTAGTTGTGCTTGTGATCGATTTTATTGCTTCCCATAACTTTTTATTATTGTTTTGTGCGTTACTAATAAGTTTTTTGTCATAGCTACATTTAGCAGTTTTGACCAGCATGGAGCAGTAATTCCTATACCTTTTAAATGTCACCATTAAAACCTCATTTTCAGGAGTTTTCTTCAATTTTAGGTGCAGATTGTCCCGGTGTCGGAGACATCTTAATAGCCCCGGGGTCATCCAAGGCTTTCGCAGTCGTTTGCGGTAAGGCACAACTTTCAAGATCGTGTTTTGTAGCATGATTACATTAAGAGTATTTATAAAGAAGTTAGTAGCTTCATTGACGTTTTGGGAACTGTGAAGGGGATGAAAATCTGTTTGGGAAAGCATTTTTTCAATATTATCATAGTCAATAACTCTAGTTGTTTTACTTTTTAGTGGAATAGCAGAAGAAGGTTTAGCAAGTTGGATGAAAAACAAAACAGTATCGTGGTCTGTGACGGAGGTGTTTGCGACATAGGAAAACGCTGGACATTTAGATTTTAAAATAACATGATCAAGGCACGAGCTATTGCAACGAGTGGGAAGCGTGTGTGCTGGTAACATACCATGGAATGCAAACATATTGAGATACTCAGTAGAGCGGGGGTCGTTACTATTACTTGAAATGTCAATATTAATGTCCCCTGTGACAATTATATTACTGTAGGAGGAAACAGATTTAATAAGTTCACTTAAAGACTCTATGAACGGGGAGACATTTTTTTGTGAAGGAGGGCGATATATAGCTATGACTATGGTGTTTTTATTAAGTTTTGCCACGAGGCAGTTTGCGTCTTGTACCTTATGTTCCGTGACAGAAAACGAGTGGTGGTTCCTAAAGTAGATTACTACTCCCTCGTTTTGTGTGTTGTGTGTGGTGGTAGCGGCGGAGGAATAGTCGTCGAGTATAGGCAGTGGAGGACAGTTATATAACCAGCACTCAGTGAGTACTATAATATCCCACGATGCTCCACTTCTTTCAAGTAGGGTGGTAAAGTCGATAAAAATTTTATTAATACTTCTTATATTTTGACATATAAGAGCCAATGGATTCCTATGTGATCTTGCAATGTCGTTGCACTCTTCTATGTTGCAGGTAGCAGAGTCGGCCAATGAAACGCTGTCCAGCTCATCTTGGATATGATTTAAATTATCGAATGATCAGGGAGAGAATAGTAGCGGTTCGAAATTAAGTGGTTCTCAAAATTGAAGGAGAGGAGTGCTGTACGAGGCGTTTGAATACAGAGTGATTTTATAAGGGAACTGAAACGAGTGCTAGGGCGGGCGGGTGTGTAAGTATGAAAGCAATTTGGGCATATTGTAACTGGAGTGTGTGTGAGTATAAGTGTGTGCATTAGGTGTTTAGTGAGGGTAAGTGAGTGTAGGAGAGTAATCGTTATGACATGAAAGTAAGTAACAACGGCTAGTAAAAAGTAAACAGTGAAATACGGAATGAAATAACAAGTTAAACAAAACACAAAATTCATATAAATGTGAGGAACAAAGCAAGTATCTAAGGAGCTATAACAAACCATGCAACTAATTCCTAGTCATATTTCAGAAATTTTTGATAAATCTCCTTCAGAGTTAATGCAGTACCGTTTTGCCCCATCTTCCTTTCGAATGTATACTTTGCCATGAGCAGACCAACAATGTTTAAAGCGATGTAGTGCTGCAAATTCTCTTGCAAGGAAAAATATTTTTCGCGTTTTCATAGGCAAGTTGTCGGAAATGTATACCGGAACTTTCGGACCATCGAAATGCAGGTTGCTGGTATTTAATTTACTATCCCTGTTCTCCTTATTGTACGTTCTGACGGCCTGCAAAATGCTTTCTTTCTTTAAAACTGTTGTGAGGTCTACTATTACAGTGTTATTCATAACTGTAGATGAATGAATCCTATATACATCTTTGATTTCAGTTTGGGCTATCGGTCGACCGAGGGTTTTGCTGATGTTTATAACTACGTTGACGAGATCCAATTTGGATTCAATCGTTTTCTTAGGGATGTTTTTTATTTCAAAGCAGGTGTTTTTCGTTTGTTTTTCTAAATGATCCACTCGGTCTTCGAGCTTTTTGATGTATAAGTTGGTCTCCTTTCTTTCAGTCTCAAATTGGAGCATTTTATTCATCACCTCTTCGTATTTAGTGGACGTGAAATCTACAGACTCTTGAAGTTTGGTGTATTGTGATTTAATTTCTAGAAGCGAAGATTGCATAGATGACAAAAACAGGGACTGCTCCTTTTTCAGCTCTTTTATCATGAAAGTAATGTCATGATTAATATCTTGAGCGTGAGCCTGGTCTTCCTGATCCATACGCCTCCTCTTAATCCGACTAGTGATATTAGAGGGTGTGCAATCCTCGAGAATATCCTTGGGGGAACTTAAATTTGGCTCAGAAAGATGGTGAGCTGGTGGGGTTTTAAGGACAGCTGGCGACAGTGGTGGTGTACGTTTAAGAGGCATCTTAACTATAAATTCTTATTGTAATGAAGTATAATATAATACAAAAAGAATAAAACAAAGATAAAAAAATCAAAAAGTCCAAGTCACCGGCAAGATTCGAACTCGGGCCTCGCCGATATTGCAACGAACGTAGTCGGTCAATATACCACACGGCTATGCTGCTCTGACTTTAGTAGTTCAAATTGGAAACCGCTCTCTGCACGACTCAATCGCTAATGACAGCGGTTGGGTGACTCGTTAGTAGTTCTTTGTTCACTGTGGTCCGCCGCTGATGAGGTCAAAGTCCAAAACGACACTTTTTATTTGAATCTAATGAACGTTCAAACTTAAAACTGTTGTTATTGTCGGTGTTTGGTGTAACTTCACTTGGATTTTACTACAGTATTGTCACTTTTTATTATAGTTTACGCGTGTTGATAGTTTGCACAAAGTAAAGCACTTTTAGATCGTTTTATAGAATTTTGAACACGGAGTAAACACGCCGCACGTCTGTTCACAACAAGCGTCGCGCGGGGGAATCACTAGCAATAGCAGACTCGACCCCCTGAGAGTGAGTGAAAACATGTATGCTGGGGCTCGAGTCTGCAATTGCAATCGTGTCTCAATGTCCGGTCATTGATCGAATATTTGACAACTTTGACAGTTTTTGTATGGGAAATGTGTCGTTATACGTCAAAAATCGATCATTGACCGGTCATCGAGACACGATTGCAATAGCAGACTCGACCCCCCGAGAGTGTGTGACAACATGTATGAATGTAAACTAAGCAAAAGAAGTATGTAAGAATCGTAGCATATGGCGCTCTGTAGTTTCTGCCAACCCCCATGGGAAAAAGGCGTGAGTCTATGTATCTCATAATACACGGCTGCTGTTTGGCTGATGATTGGCCTGTTGGTCTAGTAGTTAGTGACCCTGATTGCTATGCCGGAGGTCGTGGGTTCGATTCCCACCCAGGACAAATGTTTGTGTGATGGGCACGATCATTTGTTCTGTGTCTGGGTGTAATTTATCTATAATATGTATGTATTTAGAAATATATAAATATGTTTATCAGCTGATAATACCCATAACACAAGCTCTCAAGCTTAACTTGGAACTAAATGGCGTTGTGTGAAAAGATGTGGAATATGTATTATTATTTTATGTTATTATTTAGTACCCATAACACAAGTGGCGTTGTGTAAAAAAGTTGTGGTTTTTTTTATTTTATTTTTTTAATAAAAAGTGAACTGTTATTTAAATTCTTATGAGAAGTAAGGCTATTTAAACCCTTACCTAAGTGGATGGTCACCAATCCAGTGATGGACCTTGGAAGGCGTAACTTAACCTTCGACCGACCTGTGAGGCCGTTGTTATTTAGCCACGAGCCCCTGCTCATAAATAGATACCCAGACATCCTAAAATAACACGATCCTGTATAGTTTTAAGTTTTGTTTATGATTTTAGTGTCTACCCTCTTAACAAGATGAATAGTTCTATAGGACGACTGCTTAACTTAGAAACCGCCTGAGATAGTTGCGCGGTGCGGGAGGAGTGTTGACGCCAGTCAATGACAGTTCTCGAATCATGTGTTTCGATTAACACTGCGACTTAGTAATCGTAATAAGCTGAGTTGCATTATTGACGAAGTATGTGGGAGCGGGCAATCGGCTTGCCAGTCGCCTACATACCACCGCCCTGCCTCGACGCATACATAGTATAGGTACGTAGTTAGCTATAACGAAGTATTGTGGAACTTGAAGTAAAGACATTTGTTTCCTTGGAGTCTGATTCTTTATTTATCTCACCGAAAACATAACTCGCACAACAACACCTTTGACAGTGGTCATGAGTAGCCAGAAGCTTAAAAGTCTAACAACTAGTCTATCCAAGGGTACTAAATCATGCTAACTAAGTTCTGAAGGGCAGAAACTAGTAATATATTATATTCATATGCGTCTGGTTAAACTTGTAACGACATCTATCTCGCCATAAACGAACTAATGACCGAAATCCTACATCGCGGTATTAGAGTTATCCGCGCAATTTGAACGTACATAAAAGTTCTCGACAACACCGTCAGGCAGTAGTTAGCCCACCAGACACAATACCCGTCTGGTTGGAGGATCCTCTCGTTTCTATGGTGGATGAGGAACTTTACACTCAGTTCCTCAAACCTCCGAAGACTGGAGGCCGACTCCAACATAGCTGTTGTGGAGATAGGCAAGATAGCCTTAATGAAGGTAATACGAAGTCATCAAAAATCATGTAAATTGAATTGACGAACGTAATAATATATGTCAGCGGGCGAATGTCTGCTCTTCCATCACGTGACAACATACCCCTCCCCCCACACAACGCAATTACCTCAGGCAATGTCACAGTTCAAGCTGTCAACTTATAACAAACTATACCCTTGAAGGTGATCTAGCGGATGTTTTTCTAAGCGTTCGGTCGTTAGCATGCTAATATCAAGCACTTTGTTAAACAAACAGATATTGTATAGTATTGTTAATATACATAAGTGACCAAGAACCTTGACCAATAATGTGGGGAACAGTTTAGCCGCAGGCAATAGATAATAATATTATGTTGAGGTGGAGGGTGTAAAAGTTTTAGCGGTAAATCATGACCCTAGTGTGTTTTTTCCTTGGTTTTTGAAGGACAAATTTCTATTCATAAGAATTCTATCTATTTCTTTATTGCCTATCTGGTCTGTCATAAAGTGTTACTTAATATCAGCGTGTAAAATAAAACATTTTATTTTTGTTTATAAAATTATTACCATTAGACACTATTTCTGAACTATGAACTAAACCTTGTGTTGGCCCAGAGGTCAAGGCACCTACCTCTCATGCACGAGGTTGTGGTTCATATTCGGGCAAGTACTTACCAATATGACTTTTTCAATTCCTAAGCACTTTCTAAGTTTATCTTAGAGATCATTGACATTTGACATCGGTGAATGAAAACATCGTGAGGAAACCTGGACTTATAGTTAATAAAAGTTTGAAATCACTAATCCGCCTTAAGCAAGCGTGGTGATCAATGCTCGTGCCTTCTCTGTATGAGAAGAGGCCTTTGCCCTGCAGTGGGACTGAACAGGCTGGTATTATTTTCTTTTTTAATATTATTATGAACTAAACATATGTAATCTACATTGCGATATTAAACAACGCGACAACAATCGTTGGGAAGACGGGAGATCCTCGTTTTTCAATTGAGAGATAAACTATAATACTAGGGAGTCCAGAAAATACCTATGAACCTATTACCAAATTTTCAGTCTTAATCTGTTAAAAATAAACCCGACTCTTTGAATGCGTCTGGGTGTAGTTTATCCATAATATGTTGGTAGAAATATATAGGGTGACTGGTAATCAGTGACCGATACTTAAACACGTGATTGTATTCATGATTTCAACAAACTTTCCCTAAGAAACTTTTTTTTTATACACAATAACTTATAATAATAAAATAACAAAAACGCTGTTTGAAATTCTAGCGCGCGCGCCTGTATTGGATCACAGCACGAATCGGCATGATCTATCAGCTGATAGTCTGATCTCGGGAAAGGCAAATCTACTAGTAGTAGCGTCACACGCTTCGCCGCCACTCTCACCGCTCCCGCTGTGCAGTACCGACGTAATTGAATTAATTGAAAGTTAATGAGTATAAAAAAAGTTTCTTTGGGAAAGTTATTCGTATTCATGAGTACAATCACGTGTTTAAGTATCGGTCACTAATTACCAGTCACCCTATATAAGTATGTTTATCACTTGTCTCATACTCGTACTCATAGCACAAGTTCTGCTTAGCCCCAAGACTAGACGGCATTGTGTGAAAGTAGTGTTTTTTTTAAGAAGTTTTAGACAAAAGAAGAGTATGCGACTTCAATTTGAACGTTTATAATTTGGTTCGGAAATTGGCGTTTTGATATCAAATTGTATGTCGATGAGTCTTCCTATGATTTATTTAGATTTAGGTATAATACTATTTTAAGTAACGTAAGCGTAGGTCGGTATTTATCCCACAAATAGCTATTTCGGGTCTGTTCGTGTCTGCAAACTCGCCCACGATACAGACGAGCAACAGTAAACAACATTAAGGCCAATTTTCTAAAACAAAATATATCAAGTTATTATTATCTCAAAATGAAAGTGACAAACTGTCAAACTCGCCTGAACTTAACTGTGATTGGTTGAATGAACTTTCAACAGCCAATAGCATCACTTGACACTCGCATTTAATTTAAAACGCGTCAATGTTTCTTTTTTCAGTTTAATGAAATTTGCAACTGTGATTGCGTTTGAAAAGACACTTTAAACGTCACAGAATAAGAAGAAATTGATTTGAACTGAATGAAGTCGATAATTACTAGCTCAGCTCGGAACAAACTCAGAGGTCTCTTCTAAAGTCCAGACATTTTCGTGGTCAGATCAATCGTATAAGGGCAACGACAATATATTATAAGTAAAAAGGTATAGATAGGTTACCTAAACAACATTCGATCTTCAAAAACGGGACAATAACGCACACACGCGTCCGTTGACGGCGCGACGCGACACTGAGGCACGGTTATGATAATATTATGACTGAGGTAAAGTGTGGCTAGTTAGCCACATTTTAACGTGTCGCTTGCTGACCGCTTATAACTTATCTACACCTTTGTACTTATATTATTATTGTATAAGGGCATTTAGATTAGTGCTAGTGCTAGAGATGATCTTTTGACGATTACACTAGAGTCCGACCTCGGGTTGGTACCCATGTAGCTTACTCAAAACTTAAACGAGGCTGCAGTCTTCATCTTTTTTAAAACTTTTTTTTGGTAAATACCTAAAGGTAAATAGTAGACATATAAAATGAAAATATTAACGTGAAGTTCGAAACATGGATTAAAAAATTAATATTTAAAAAAGTGGCCAACAGTTACACTTATTAGAGATGCTATTGTAGAATCATTGTCATACCTATTTCAAAATATAGGGCTTGGCTTTTTTATGGTGTAATAAAAACACATTTTTTAATACCGTTCTTATTTTTTTCGGAGTTTACAATAATATAATCATAGTAAACAGATCGTTTACAAAAACATAATTTCCTGTACCATATCCCGTGTAATATGCCCGTTTTATTGATCCTTGTATTTTTTGTTTTTGCACTGAATAAAGGAATTATCTGTATCATGGAAAAACAAGCTGTTTAAGAAAGAAAGGAAGAAAGAAAACATGTTTATTTGGGACACGCACAGGAATTTAAGTTAAAAACTAAAACTAAATTTAGCATATTAAATAAATAACGGATTACCCAAGGCACGCACCTCTGACTTTTCTGAATCATGTGTGTTTTCGTATTGTATGATTATCCCTTGCTTCAAAAACGGTGCAGGAAAACATCGTGAGGAAACCGGCATGCCTGAGAGATATTTCTCGAGGGCATGTGATGTCAAGTCAGAGGCCCATAAATAATACCAGCCTGTTAGTGTCCCATTGCAGGGCAAAGGCCTCTTCTCATACAGAGAAGGCTCGAGCATTGATCACCAAGCTTGCTCAAGGCGGATTGGCGATTTCAAACTTATATTAACTACACGTCCAGGTTTCCTCACGATGTTTTTCCTTCACCGATGTCAAATGATGTCTAAGATAAACTTAGAAAGTACATATGAATTGAAAAAGGTCACATTGGCACTTGCCCGGATTTGAACCACAACCTCGTGCATGAGAGGTAGGTTCCTTAACCTCTGAACCATCACGACATTGACAACGAGACAAAGGCCCATAGGCGACATTAAAACTCTGACACCTGGCTAGTTTACTAACCACACGATTAGAAGAAGAATAACAAAAAGACCTGTGTGAGGCCAAAAAGGCGTCTTTCTCTGCAAATGCCACAATATTTAAAGAAAAACAATAAATACCGCAGCGCTGTTATTCTGATAGGGCCTACTGTAACTCTTATAAAAGTTTTAATGAGCAATAATTGTCATTGTTGCAGGAATTGGCACTGTTTGGCGAGTTTTCCATCAGAGAAACCCTGATCTACTTCGGATGGATAGCCAACATGCCAACTAAGGAGGTGGAGGAACGCATAGACTTTCTGATCCAGCTGCTGCAACTACCAAACCCTACCAAGTAAGTTGTACAGTCATTTTATTTTAAGGTTTACAGTGTAGAATATCGAAACCACAGATATAGATAGCCCTAGATAACGCAGGTATCATAATCTGTATGAAAACCAAGCGTGCCATTTTTTGACTGTACGCAATGTAATGGGAATGTTTTGTTTTCCCAAATTTGATAATACCAGGTATCACTGAAGGTATTTAAATAAAAATAATGGTTTATTAAATTGATTAAGCATAACATTAATCACAAAATGACTTACCGATGGAAGGAAACGGAGCGCGAAAGTGGCCACTTACGATTTTTGTACGTAAGTTAGGCACGCAAAGCGGCACGCGAAGTAGTTGCTCTTGCGTTATCAAGGTATATCTATATCTGTGATCAAAACACATCCGGACACCATTGAGTTCAGGGAATACCTAGTCCGAAAAAAAAGGGAAGGGGAGGGGGGAGGGGGAGATTGTGAGAGAGGGAAGAGGGTATTATGAGAGGGGACGGAGGGGCAGGGGAGGGATGTGGAGAGGGGTGGAGGGAAGAGGCAGGGGACGGGAGGGGAAAGTGAGGGAGGGGTGAGAGGAGGGGCGGGGGAGGTGTGGGGGAGAGGGAGGGAGGGGGAGAGGGGGAGGGGAGGAATGGGGAGGGGGAGAGGAGAGGAGTTGATAATGCTATGCAATAGCTTTACCGCGGCAGTCTCCGAGTGCCACACGATTTTGTCTTTCTATTGTGTCTTTAATTGACACGATTGAAAGGTTAAGTGAACTGTAAGTAACGGTGACCATCAGACGGGGTACTCATGTGCGCTTCGTTATATCTCTTCTGATAATCTCTTTATACTCTATTTAATGTTTTTTTTTAATTAAATAAGTGACTTCTTACAGCGATGGTTTTGAACAAAAGTAACATTAGAAAATGATAATCCCACCAAAAACATTCCATATTAAAAGTTGCCAAGACGGCCACATAAGGTTTGCCCTGTGAAAAAGACATCAGATTTCATGTAGAGTCAAGCTTCTGAATCTACACGGCCTAACTCTGTCGACCCTAACTTCACAAATTCTACATATCAGTAAAAATGTATGGATTCGCCGTTTCGCTACCGTCGTGGAGGTGATGCGAATATTTAGTTTCTGAAGTAAGTAAGTCGAGAAAAGGTAGGTAGTGCCCTTGCGCTTCAATGCCGTGCCCTCAGATAATACCGACAAAAAAAGTTCAACGTTCAGAATTAGGATTTGTGCCAGATCGATGGCAATAGGCTCGCCCCTTATTACATGGGCCTGAACTTGGGAAATGTGTGTGTACTGCAGAAACAACTCTCCCATTTGTGTTATGTTAGATAAATATTTTAAACAATATAATAATTAGCTAAATTTCTAATTTCAGACAAGTGAAGAACTTATCAGGAGGTCAACAAAGAAGGACTTCCTTGGCTGCAGCCCTAATCCATGACCCTGAGCTGCTGATCCTTGATGAGCCCACAGTCGGAGTAGACCCTGTGTTGCGACAGGGGTAAGTTTCTTTTTGCTGATACCCTTTCACAAATTCATCACAAAGTAAGAGATTATAATTCATCATCATCATCATCACCTGCTTAACAGTTCCCTACCAGTAACCCAGTTACCTATCTGACCTCCGCAACCCAGTTACCTATCTAACCTCCGAAACCCAGTTAACTACTTGAGTTCCGCAACGCAGTTACCTACCTGAGTTCCGCAACCCAGTTACCTACCTGAGTTCCACAACCTAGTTACCTATCTGAGTTCCACAACCTAGTTACCTATCTGAGTTCCGCAGCCCAGTTACCTATCTGAGTTCCGCAACCTAGTGACCCATCTGAGCACCTACCTATCTAACCCGAACAACCCATTTACGTATCCGACCTCCACAACCTCTCACAGCTCAGTGGAACTGGGTTACTACACACTCAAAAGTGGGTAGTAACCCAGTAACTACTACTACTACTAGTTAGAGTACCGGGCTAATGACTACACACAATTTTTATCAAAAGTCTACTAATGACAGCCATGACCAACGGCTTAGCGAGCTACCCAAGATACGGAGGGGTAAATGTAATAAATGGTTACCCATCCATTAACCAAACTCTGAAAAACGTATCTTAACTCTGTGCGGCTGTTATGTTATTCTGGTGCAAAATAATAACAGCCGTACCTAAATCTTGGAACAGAATGTAATAATGATGAAAAAAATGTCTAACTTAAATCATCATTTAACCTTTTAAAGTATTTGAGTTTTTAATTTAATTTTCATTCCCTAAAAGAGAAAAAAGTTCTTAAAATTTTCGTTGTAAATTTTAAAAACTTTAACGATGGCCAAAGTTTGAATTAATTGCCTAATCTAACTTAAATAGTAAGTCACAGCAAGGCAATAAAACTATTTTATCAAAATTTTTTTTTTCGCAGCATTTGGGACCATTTGGTGGATATTACCAAGGGTGGACGCACAACTGTTATTATCACGACTCATTATATAGACGAGACTAAGCAGGCTGACATTGTGAGTACTTTACATTTATTTATTTATTGATATTTGACATATTTGACATAGATGTCGTTTGTTTAAAATGTGTCAGGTATTTATTTATGGCATAGTGATAGAATATTGTAGGTATACCTACCATGATTTTTTTTGAAATAATGATTACTCATGACTGGTATGAACTTACATGCAAAAAGCAGAAAGAGGAGTAAATTAACGAAAGCGTGGCAGGTTGTTTAATTAAGCACGTACGGAGGCCAGGATTTCAAGCTGTAGTGTGTCAAATTTCTTTGATACTTTTTAGATTTTATTACAAAAAGAAAAAAGTTCATGTTCATTTGGGATTTTTTTACAGTTTGGGTAGCTTTCTGTATTACGAAAAAAGTTGAAAATGTTGACGACTTAAGGTCGGATTTTCAACGGTCAAATAACTTACAACTGAGGAATAAAAATGGCGGTTTGACAGCTTGTCTATGGATAATATCAAACAGCCATATTTATTCTTCAGATAAAAGTTACCAGACTATTGAAAAATCATCCCCTAGACCCAATTATATTATAAGTAAAAAGGTGTAGATGGGTTACCTAAACAACATTAGATATTCAAAAACGGCACACAATAAGGTACGTATGCGTCCTTTAACGGCGCCACGCGTTATTGAGGTAAAGTGAGGCTAGTTAGCCACATTTTTACGTGTCGCTTGCTATCTACACCTTTTTACTTATAAAATCATTGCCTAAAGCGTTAAATATGTTGTTATTAGGAACTATTTGTCACAATAAAATAGCTTATTATAATTATTATACCTACTAGGAATTTTGCATTAAAAATAAATTTTAGCTTAAAAGACTAGTGCGCTTGATCATCATTGGTTGTATCACACCTTACCTATTAATCAGGTGGGGTTGCAGTCAAGCACTAGATTATAATATTGAAAATTAAAATATCACGATGAATTAAAACATATTTCTGTTTATAAGCCTTATGACAACAAATTAAACTGTGAATAAGTGCGTAATAATTGTGTAATACCTATGTTTGAAGTTAAATTAATTATTTTTTATTAGATTGGACTCATGCGAGGTGGAAGATTCTTAGCAGAAGAATCGCCAACTGAGCTGATCCGTCGCTACCAGGGTGAGAGCTTAGAAGACGTGTTCCTGAAGCTGTCGGTGCTCCAGAACTTGGGCAAGAGGAGGCGATCCAGTATCTTGGCTGATGTGGTGGAGAGAGTGGAACTACCAGCTATACCAGTAAGTGACAATAATAACTTAGGTAATATATATACCTAGTTTATCAACACTATTGTAGATTTTCAGCGCCGTGGATGAAGGAAGAAAAAGGATTCATACACTTATTAAACAAGGAAATGTTGTACTTACCATATTTTTGAAAACTTATTGGTTGAATTCTTTATGGGACCAACCCAAATGTTCTTTCTTTGGTTTTATTCGTCAGCACGTGGAGCTCCTCAAGTTCCGAGTTGAGCTCACGATTACTTTCAAATGCTTGCACTGACTGATCTGGTCCCCTCATATCTGTGTGGTTCTTTCCTCAAAAGACTCAAAAGACAGAGAGACTCTGCAGGGATCTTACATGATTTGACCAAGATAATGTCTGGACTTCAAAAGAGACTATCTCTGAGTAGAGAGAACGATGGGGTGTTATGTCTGAGAGTTCGTTGGACGTCCACCCACAAGGTGGACAGACGACCTCTATTCTAAACAATATGATATACACACACACACACATATTCATGCCCACACACACACCCATCACACACAATAACACATTTATGTGTGTTTGATTCATCTTTTAAATAATAGATATTATCTATTATTATATATTTTTTTTAATTCAATTGATACAAAACAATTAGGACCACATTAAATCGTATAGAAAGAAGAAGAAAAAGACTCAAACATTATATTTGTTAATTGGTTTTATATTACCCAGTACCTGGGATATGGAGGTTAATTAAGCATTGTTAATATTGCTTGTCACACTGATCTACATTATCTTAGAATTTGTCTACATCTTACTAGACTGGGCAGTCGACCCTAACCCAATAGGAACATGGCTAGGCAGAAATATAATTCCAAGCTATATTTCAGAAAAAAACATAGACTTATCAAAAACCTGGAACTTAAAGGTTGCTTCCTTGTTTTCAGAATCCCTCAGCAATAGACTTGGAAGAGGCAGAAATTGGTGAAATATCTGGTGAATTCGGTGACAATGTATCCATGAGCAGTAAAGGTCGCGTGGTGGTGACTCCAGAGCTGATTAACCCCATAGAAGCGATGCCTCCAGAAGAGAAGCCTTCCAGGAGCCTGGAGATGTACATGCCCATGAAGTGGCACCACATGAAGGCTTTGATATGGAAGAACTTCTTGAGTTTGTTTAGAAACTTTGCGTAAGTGAAAACTTAAATCTAGCTAGTGTTTCGAATAGAGTAGTATAATAAAATATGGAGCGGCTAATGCTTTTGCGTATTCTGTACACCTGGTCATAGGCAAAGGTGGAACACGGTGGTAGATTTCACCGGTAAGAGTCTAGCACGTCCCTTTGTCACCAAACTTTGAAGCAGAACCGACAGGGAAGTTTGGCATGTGTTACGTGTGTAGCATCTTAGCTCCCGAACGGATGAGTCGATTTTGATATTTGTTTTTTTTTTGTATCAAAGGGGAAATAACTGGGAGTGTTTTTAGCTATGTTTGATGAAAAACGGTCCAAGATGGCTGACGTCACAAAATTCCGGATTATTATAATACATTTTTAAAAATAGCGAATTACATATTTTTTATAAGATCTTTATGTGTAGAGGGTTTTTTTTTTTTGTTTCCAGTGCTTTAGCCTTCCTCCTCGGTCTGCCTGTGTCCCAAATGATATTCTTCTGTCTGGCCATTGGTCACTACCCTGTCGGCCTACCGATAGCCGTGGTGAACTACGAAGTCAACTCTACGGAACCCCTCTGTGATTACCGTAGGAACTACTGTCCACAAGACCCTAAAACGTGGGAATGGAATTTAACGAGATTCAGCTGTCAATATCTGGACTTCTTGTCGAAACGACAAGCTAATTTGGTGAGTAACCAATTCAAAATGTAATATTACTTCATCTGCGTAGCCTTTCCCAACTATGTTAAACTGTAGGGTAAGGCTTTAGCCGAGGGACAGACCGATCTAACTCGATTTTTGTCATGTGTAAAAAGCCATTTAACACACTCAATTCTTTTTTTTTGTTTCTTTCATGTGTATTTCCTTTTAATTACGGTTCGTTCAGCAGTTCAGTCGCGAAAAGCTGACAAACAAACTAATACACAAACAGACCAATTTAAGCTCTTATCAGACTACGCTATAATAGAATAGCATATAGAATATAGTTCATAGCACAACAAAATGGCGCACAATTCCTACATTATCATGGACACGTTCACACTTGACTGTACTATATATTATTGGCTTACTGTACGCTATAAAGTTGAGCGTGTGCTCAGTTCATGCTGTGCTATATCTTCCATCACCTATTAAAATGCTTGCGATTATATCGCGTAATGTGAACGTCATAGAAATGTAGTATAGAATTAGGTCCTTATGTGCTACACAATATATCACAATAGTATAGCGTAGTCTGAGAAGAACCTTACTTTCTCATAAATTACTTAATTCATTAAACCCCGAGAGGACACCGGTGTCCGCCTGTCATTGTATTTCTATTGTGTCTCTAATTACCTCAGTTGAAAGATTAAGTAAAGATTAATTTTTCTTCTACCTTCTTATTCTCATAATAATTCATGGTCTTTACAGATACACTACCCAAACAAAGAGCTGGCTATGTCAGAAGCCGCACACGGCAGAGCGCGAGCAGTTCTGGTCTTCTCAGCCAACTTCTCCACGTCCTTACAGAAGAGAGTTAGCAACCCGAGGAACGCCACGACCTGGGAGATCAACGCTTCTGACATGGAAGCTCATATGGATGAGACTGGTAAGTGAATTGTAGTTTATTTGGTGGTTTTAGTCAAGGTACAGACGCCAGCACATTTAGCTGGCCCAAACTCAAATTTTTCAATGGAAGAGGCCACATTGAACAGTTCTAAAACCAAGCTTCCGTATTTTAGTTTAGTAAGTAGCTGAACAATCTATGCGAATTTTATAAGATAGTAATTGTATAATATGATAAAAATCGACCTACCCAGTCAGTAAACACTTTTGAAAAAAAAAATGAAATTGTCAGAAACCTTATAGCGTAACTCAAATCAAAAGTGCAGCTGTACTGTAAAGTGCCATTATTGAATACAAAACCCGCAAACAACTCGTGTTCGCAAAATACTAATGAAAAACGTTTTAATGTTACCACTTCTTTTGTTTTAATCCCCTTTTGTTAGGAATTTTAATTGAAATGCACCTTTACAAATGCCAGTGGAGTTCTTTTTTTCATTGTTTAATCAAAATTAGTATTTGAAACAGTCGAACAATAAGAATTTGTGGTGTATGAGAAGTATTGTTACCAGAACCGAATGTGTTAGTTAATTACAAAGACTTAATCCTACTAATATTATAAACGCGAAAGTTTCTGAATACGGATAGAAAGATGGATGGATGGATGAATGTTTGTTACTCTTTCACGTAAACACTACTTAATGGATTTAAATAAAATTTGGTATGGAGTTAGGTGACACCCTGGATTAACACATAGGCTACTTTTTATCCCTGTATTCCCACGGGAACGGGACCTGCGTGGGTGAAACCGCGGGATGTCTGCTACTATTACTTACTATAGACGTGCCACCACAACGTGAACAAAATTTTTAACCGATACTTGTGTCCTAGTGCCTATAAGTCTAGTTTGGTACGCTTAGGCTCTAGACAGACGGACTGCATTTCAACTGCAATCCAACCGCAAAATGCAGTTCAGATGCAGTTTGAAAAAGACAACGTCGTGTCAACTGCATTCAAACTGCATTCAAACTGCATCTGAACTGCAATTTGCGGTTGGATTGCAGTTGAAATGCAGTCTGTCTGTCTAGAGCCTTAGCTGCTCTAAGAGTGCTATATTATGCTAGATGACGTTACTGAGACAAGGGATTACAACTTTTCTATGACATTCTTCGCACATCTATAGTGTTTTTTTTGTTTATTATGTCTGCCTGAAGCCTCGTCCCCACTAGGAACATTTGTCGAGCGACATGACGTGTCCCCGGTGACATCGGGCGATGTCGGGCGACTTCGGACGACTTCGCCGCGACATTGTTGAAACTGTTCCTTATCGCACAGTCGAGGAAGAGTAGTGATAGAGTGTGGACGTGCGAGCAACCGGCGACAATGTGGTCAATTCAGCCGTCTAGAACACTGAGATTACTAAATACACTTGTTTTGTTTCGCAAGTACTGTTTAATCCACCATCTTCTCTTCTTTTTTGTTCTTGATGCATTCATCATTATACAGGGTGTCTCATTCAAATTGGTCAGTATGGGAAAGTCTGAAACTATAAAACATACGAAGATTTGTTCTGAGGAACCATGTCATTGATTTTAATAACAAGAAAAACTGCATTCGTACATTTTAAAAAACATCTGTACTGTTGTAGTAATATTGTAAACGTGGTCACTTCGAGCACCTACTAAAATAAATTAAAGTATGTGGAAACAATGCATTTTATTCATTTTAGACATCATGTTTCATACAGACATTTACTTCTTAAGACCTACACAATCGATATCTAAATAGAAATAGTGTAGGTTTTTTTTTTCAAAATAACCGGGTTCGATTCCCGAACGGTGAACAGATGTTTTTTTAAGATGTATGAATGCAGTTTTTCTTGTTATTAAAATCGATGACATGGTTCCTCAGAACAGATCTTCGTACGTCTTATAGTTTCAGACTTTCCCATACTGACCGATTTGAATGAGACACCCTGTATAAGCCTGTACAACACTACCTCTTCCGGAGACATGATAGGGTCGACTGAACTGGATGTGGACGGAGACAAGACATCGGGCGATGTGGGGCGATGTAGGGCGACATCGCCCGATGTCTCCTGGGACACAAATGTTCTTAGTGGGTTGGTGGTTGATGTAGTTGTTAAAGCGCTACTGCTAAGCACGAGGCCTTGGGTTTGATCCCCGGGTTTGGCAAACCGTTATTGTTTTGTTTTTATCTAGTATTTCTCAATAGCAACCCGATTGATGTATATTGCCATCAATCGGGGACAAATCCAGGCTTCGGGATGGATCCGGCTCGTCCTAAATTACGGGTTATGTTCTGTTATATTATGTTTAAGTCCCATGTAATAAGGGTCAAGCCAATTACCATTAATCGAACTCAAATCCAGGCTCTGAGCTGCTACTAAGACTTTCCACATAAAAAACTCAACAACAAAGAGAAATACAAAAAATGATAGATGTTTTTTGGATGATTGGCCCCAATATTGTCTAGATCCACCTGAAAGAATCCAAGGTCCTTTACATTGACGGTAAACAAGTGTGTTTGTTCTAACATCGATGACGGATCCTAAGTAAATATAATAGATAGGTAACTATTTATTCTTGACAAAAATATCACTACAACTTACTTCTTTTTTTAATACTTTGTTTTTTTGAGTGTGTCCGTAGCATCACAACGTGCCCTATCAGAATAACAGCTCTGCAATATTTATATTTTTAAATGTCACAGCTAATACTGAGATAGGTGCCTTTTTGGTCTCGCATAGGTCTTTTTATTATTATTTTTATATTTTTGTCTTGTTTTTTAATCTTTTCTTTTTTTATCTGTACTTCTGTTCTTTTGTTTTATGTTCTGTGCGTCCAAATAAAATCTTTTCTTTCTTTCTTTCTTTCAACTGATTGTGAAAATGCTCGTCCCTCTGATTTTTTGGATTCACATACATACATACATAAACTCACGCCTTTTTCCAATATGGGTACGCAGAAACTACAAAGCGACATAATTATGCTACGATTCTTACATACCTACTTCTTTTGCTTCGTTTACATTCATATATGTTGTCATACCCAAACGCCGGTTGCGAGTATTACGCACCTGATCTTTCTGAAGAACTTTACCAATAAGGTCCATGTATGTTCTTCTAGTGCGTCCCCTCCCACCCCACGGCATTCCCACTTACATCTGCCTTGTTAGTCAACCTTTCATTAGTCACCTTTCATTCATCCTTTCATTTTTGTTTCAATGTGACCAAACCATCTATACTCTTCTCGATTTTTGTTACTCCATCTTCTTTTAAACCACAAGGTTGCTTTCTCACATCATTTCTCAATCTGGATTTCTCAATTGTTTGGATTTTTGTGCGTATTAATAATCACTTGCTTCAAAAACGGTGAAGTAAAACATCGTGAGGAAACCAGAATGCCTTAGAGATATTTCTCGACGGCATGAGTGAAGTTAGATTCCCATTGGCAGCATCAAAACTCTCTCAGGCATTCTAAACCTTTAGGTTAGACAAAAATCAGGTTAAAATCCGTTATGTTAGATAAAATACCCAGAATAACTTCGTACCATATTTTCTCTGGCCCAACAGGAAAACGGCGCGAAAAATCGTGCGTAAATATTCTTTTCACCTCTATTTTTCCTCTGAATTTGTAGCCCCTGGCAAAAATTAAGACAACTGGCTCTTAATCCAACAAATAGGGCACGTATAATGGGACTTCAGAATGGAAGGACCTTGGTGAACTTAAGTAGAGCCTGGAATTAATGGTTTGCCTAAATTTATTTCGATAAATTTGTTTTTTTTTTGCTGTTGGGAGAAGACGAGCTTGTGGCTGGGGAATTACTTAACTACGCTTGCTAAGGTTGGTCTGTGGAAAGGTAAGCATTTATTACATAATAGCGAACGTCACGCGGTGTCACCGGAGTAGATCCCGTTCCCGTGGGAATGCAGCGATAAAGCCTATGTCACCCGGGTGCAGCTTCCCAATGGTGAAAAAATGGTTTTCAAATCGGTCCAGTACTTTTTAAGTTTACTCATTACAGACTAGAATACAAATCTATCCTCGTTATAATATTATGTACAGACGCCAGCACGCCCACCTACCCCAATGTGTTGAATTTCTTTGATAGGTTTTTAACTTTATTCTTAACACAATAAGGTTCATCTTCAATTGGGAAAATTTGACAGTTTGGGGTAGGTTGATGTGCTGACGTCTGTTCATACGGTATGAAAGTGTGAGAGAGATAAAGCGAACGTGCGGCCAATAGTTGTCTCTTTCTAGAATTCTGAATAAAAGAGAAAGAAAGAGACAGGTATTGGCCGCACAGTCCCTCTATCTTTTTCTTGAGAGGGGTCAATTTTGTGGGGGTATTGCTCAGTCCATTCTCTATGTCTATGGGCTGAACATGGTTTCCAAGGCTCAAAGGAGTATTGATATGTAATAAATCGTCATGACTTATCCTCTATGACAACTGTAGCTTACCCTTCGATTGGGTTCTGACGCAGTTATTATTCAACCACAAGCCCTTCGAGGCAATCGCAAACGTATTTCAAATTATTGTTTTCAAAGAACAGAAAACAAATCCAGAGATCTAAATTGATTCCGCAGATTTGCATGATTAGCACCTTGGTTACCATTCAAAATTAAACTGTGACGCTTTCAAATTAAAGTCTATAATGTTAAATGGTGTACCTACGTACTTCAATAAAAAATAACATCAATGGTCCAATCATGGTGATCGGGGCATGGAAATGTAATTTAAATGCAAATGATACATGTGCGGTTTGTCCGCGGTTAGGAAACCAGTTTAGGTTGGACTGGCTTTTCATTGAAACTCTTCAATATCCTAGGCCAGTTAAAAGTCAGTGTAGGTACCTCTTTTAAGCTGGTAATTTTAATGGTGGACCTACAAAAAGTTAATTGTAGATCCTTACAAATAGCACTTCAATTATTTTAATAATGGTCAGCTAGCTCCTAAAATCAGTAAGTTCCTATTGAAGTAGATGTCAATTATATCTACGTACGAACATCATGAATACTTAGAGATTGCACAACCTTAACAATATTTGACAATCAGTTTAATACTAGTATCCATAATATCATAATTTAATCCCAGCCTGTTACTGTCCCACTGCAGAGCAAAGGCCTCTTCTCATGCAGAGAAGGCACGAGCATTGATCACCACGCTTACTCAAGGTGGTTTGGCAATTTCAAACTATATAATATTACCAACTATTAAGTCCAGCAGTCCGGTCGATTCAGTAAAAGTCACTCCGCATGAAACTAAAGTAAAGTCAACTGCCAGCTAGCCCAGCGGATTAAAGTGCAGGTTGAAGTGGCAGTGGGCAGAGCACATAGCACGGAGGACTGATGACCGATAGGGTCGAAAGGTTCTCGAGTGGAGGCCAAGTATCGACAAGCGCAGCGTAGGACGTCCACCCGCAAGGTGGACAAACGACCTCATTAAGGCCGCGGGAACACGCTGGTTGCGAGCCGCTTCCAACCGGTCTTTTTGGAGATCTATAGGGGAGGCCTATGTCCAGCAGTGGAATGCTTCCTATGGCTGAAATGATGATAATGAATGATGAAAGTCAACTGTCAATGCCTAGCATTAGTATGGAATGCCAGCTCAATTTGCTAACACTTCACTTACATTTCCAAGGGGTGATTTTTAACAGCATAGCACTAGTTTCCTCACAGTATACCTAGGAATTCCTTCGTCGATTTCACTGATGTCTAAGATAAAGTTAGAAAGGACATGTGAATCGAAAAAGTCACAACGGTACTCACTCGGATTTAAACCACAAGCAGGAGAAGTATTTATTATTTTATTTAATACTTCAAGCACACTAATGTACAGAGGCGGACTTAATGCCATTGTCATTTTCTACCAGTCAACCATTTAGTCATGCAGAGACAAACAGTGGCCGGTGCAATAAATGGCTAGGTAGCTAAGCTACCTACCTATTTAAGCTAGTAATAGGTGGTTTAGTATTTCTGGGTTATCACAGCATTATCCATGTTAACTGAAGGTTTTTGTGGCTTCCTCTAATAGAGGGGCAATTTCGTACTGTGGTGTATTTTCTTGGTCCCTTCATAAAACACCCGAGGGAATGCAGTCGCTCCCACAAAGTTAGGAAGATTTGCTAAGACGAAACATATATGTAATAAATTATTCCTTTCTCAGAAGAACCTTATCATTTAACTTCCTTTTCGCAAAGTCACAAAAATGTACGAATAACGTAACAAGTCAAGGAGTTCCTTAGAGGGATTTACCTTATAAGTTACGTATTTTCCAAAAAGGTTTTCGTAAAAAAATAAAGGAACGATCTTTTTACTTAAAACTACACTATTCTTGGTAATACACCAGTTTCTAAAACATCTTCCTAATACGTAGGGCGGACGTACGTAATTTTACAATAGTAAGACATAACATTTTTAAGTAACTGATTAATAAATATGGCTGTTTGACCACCATTTTGATTCCTTAGATAAAACTTATCTAGCGATTAAGAAATCGGCGGTTAACTTGCAACAAATCTCGACCAGTTTATTTGGGGTTTTTGGCTGTGTTTAATTTAACTTACTAATAAAAAAATGGTCAAGTAGTTCCGGAGTTTATCCCGGAAAAACAACGTGACGCGACATTTTTAAAGCACTCCCAGTAGGGTTTGGATAATCTTTTTGCATTTGACATCCCAATTCTTAAAGAAGGTTATGAACCATTTAACATTACGCGTTGAGCTTTGAAAACAGGTAAAACCGCGAAACACAGCTAGACTATAAATTATGATATAATATTTTCCGAAGCATTTCATTACATTACATTTTCAAATGCTCATTTTCTTTACAACAAAACTCGGTAACTTTTGATTTTGTACTTCGTTTGTGATGTAGGTTCGTTCGTTACCCGGTTTGAGGTTAAACCCGGGTTCAGCAAAGAGATTAACCGATTGTTTATTTACTCAGACGTGGTGGGGATGAGGGAGTATTGTTTGATCTTCATTAGCTGGCTTAAGTGGGCTTGGAGATAAATCTTCAATAGGTATTTGTGAAGAGAAAATCTGTTAGGGAGAATTTGTATGTGAAGGTATATTGCGAAAGAGGTGGTGAGTTAAAGCCAAAGAGATTTAAGACACGAGGGAGAGGACATGACATAGTAAAACTTTGATCCCATGTCCCATTAACGCCATCTAGAATAATATGGCAATATTGAAGCGGCTGCGGATCGTACTAAATAAAACTCATAGACGTGTGTTCAGCACGGTCCATTGGGAAGTGTATGTCTCTGCTTAAAGCGGACTAAAAAGGTCATTGCACATTATAACAGCACCGCTGCCACACGGCGTCGCCTCGAATTTAGGCTACGGTAGCTGCCAGTGCGCTAACTATACGCATCGTCGGTAAGGTGCCAGCTTGCAGTCTGCATGCCGCCTGCGAGGTGCAAGCTAGCTGTCACCGCGAAAATAATTGTTATATGGCATTTATAATCGAACACGCCTATGACTTGCACGTTTCCATAATGTCTCAGTTCACGACGGCGCAATGCTGTTTTGCTGGCGACTCGGAGTCGGCGTGCTGTAAGCGTGCGGTCGACGCGCTGTAAGCACATGGTCCGCTCGCTATCGGCACGCGGGCCGCGAGTCGAGTTGTATGGTAGTCACAAGCGCGCTGACTGCTCGCCGATGGCTTTTTCATTGTGAAATATGTTATACTACCCACGATTTAAGGCTCTAAATTGAATGACAAGTCAATTGCTGGTTTGGTGCGGTGCCTGTGCCGTGCCGGTATAATGTGCCATGACCTTAAGAACCATTATTTAATCCTTAGTAACTTGTACAACATATATCACGTTGGTGCCTGCTACAGGACAAATTGGGAATGTTTTGTAACAAACCAGTGTACCTACTGACATGAAGTACTATGTAATCTGGGATAAGCAATAATATTATAAGCAAAAAGGTGTAGATAGGTTATAAGCGCTCAGCAAGTGACAGGTTAAAATGGTGACTAACCAGCCACACTTCACTTCAGTGTGGCGTCGTGCCCCAACGGACGCGTGCGTGCGTTAGTGTACCGTTTTTGAAGATCGAATGTTGTTTAAGTAACCTAGTATCTACACCTTTTTACTTATAATATCATTGGGGATAAGCATAATTTCACGAGCTTGACTGAAATCCAGACCCCAAATGCCGTTATGCTTGCAATCCACCACAGGGCTAGGCTAGTGTGCGTTAGCGATTGACACAATGACTGAATTTATTTTATTGGACCGTTTTAAAAGCAAGAGGTGGTGATGAAACAAATTAAAGAAAATCTGAATTAAAAAAAAACTAATTTGTGAAGAGAAATAAGGCTGCGAAAAAAATACTTGGCATTTCTAAATACATATATAATTACAGTTAAATTACACCAACACAAAACAAATGATCATGCTCATCACAAAAACATTTGCCTTGGGTGGGAATCGAGCCCACGATCTCCAGCATAGCAGTCGAGGCCACTAATCACTAGACCAACAGGCCAGTCAATTAATAAGTTCAATGAATTTCAATCAGTCTCAGTTAAACGTTAACCTTAGATAAACGTTCAAATTCAAGATGGGAATGTTACCACTAGTCTACAGGAGTAAAAGATCTGTACTGTTGTAACCCATTGCATGCCACCTTTAATTAAACAGTCAATCAGAAGGTCTAGTCGACCCCCAAACTAAGGGTTTCTTAAAATTAATGTGCCATTATTTGACACGGGTTTCCGGGTGAGGTAGCTTTTATTGCTAGGGGGTAACAAACACTCCTTGTTTCCTTGTTTACTGAAAACGAAGGGTTGAATTGGGTATTATGTATGGCTCTAAATAGTCATGTTTGGTGTCCTACGACCTATTTAATGAGGATAGATCACGATTTTTGCTTCTGTTATAGAAGTCATTTATTTGTATTTTGTCAAATTATGTGCGAAAAAATTAAATTAAAAATTATTTAAACCCCCACCGTTACATTTCCTTCACCTTCAAAACTTCTCATTTTAATCTAGAGTAAAGTGTTAATAACCTAAATTCATACTCATCCGTGTGCGCAGTCAATTAATAAGTTCAATGAATTTGAATATAAATATAAATAATATAATATAAAGCAACGTTGTGGTTTAAAAGAAGATGTAGTAACAAAAATTGAAAAGAGTATGCTTAGATGGTTTGGTCACGTTGAAAGGATGGATGAAAGGCGACTAACGAAAGGTATTTACAAGGCAGATGTAAGTGGGAACGCCGGGAGGGGACGCCCTAGAAGGACATACATAGACCTTATTGGTGAGGTTCTTCTGAAAGGTCAGGTGCGTAGTACTCGTAACCGGCGTGTGTGTATGACAACATGTATGAATGTAAACGAAGCAAAAGAAGTATGTAAGAATCGTAGCATATGGCGCTCTGTAGTTTCTGCCTACCCCCATGGGAAAAAGGCGTGAGTTTATGTATGTATGTATGTATGTATGAATTTGAATCAGTCTCAGTTAAACGTTAACCTTAGATAAACGTTCAAATTCAAGATGGCGATGTTACCACTGGTCAACAAGAGTAAAAGATCTTTCTGAACAGCTTATAAGCAATGATATAGCTTGGGGAAGGGCGGAGAATCCTAACACAAGCAAACCTTCTCATTGTAATCTAGAGTAAATTGTTTAAGGTGTTGCAATAAACATTTTTTTTTATCTATGTATTGTACTTTTAAAGATAACGTTTAGCGTTTCAATATAATGATTTCTGTTATTTTTCTTGACAGATAAACAAGTCGAATGGATGTTGAGAAGAGACCTTTCGCTGGCTTTTATGGAAGCCACGGAGCATTTAGCAAAATTGTGCGATCTACCATCTAGGATTATGTCCAGTCCTGTCTATGTAAGTATCCCATTCTTCTTGTTTCCTGTAGTTAGTGACTAACAAACAAAAACCGTTTCTACAGAAGAATCGACAAATTGATGTTTGATTGTTTTAAGCACGACAATGTCAAGAATGAAAAGAAGAGTTGTGTGACCGATACTTAAACACCTGATTGTACTCATGAATACGGATAACTTTCCCAAATAAACTTTTTTTATACTCATTAACCTTCAATGAATTCAATTACGACAGTACTGCATAACAGGAGCGGTAGGGCCCAATCTACGGTTTAAACGCTGTTTGAAATCCCCGCGCGCGCGCCTGTGACCGATCACAGTAGGCACGAATCGACACGGCTCGCACGGCTCGGGTGAGCTCGGGAAGGACAAAATCTACCAGTAGTAGTAGCGTCACACGCCCCCCCAGCCACCCCCACCGCTCTCGTTGTACAGTACTTACGTCACTATCCTATACAGCTGGCCTAGCCATATTACAAATTCTATTTCTATTATTTTTCTATTATAGAAAGAAAATGGCGTAAATGGAATCAGCTGTTTGTCAACTGTCAAGTGTATTTTATTTTCAACCATATTACAAATTCTACTCGTTAACACTTGACAGTTGACAAACAGCTGATTCCATATACGCCATTTTCTTTCTATTGTCACCTTATCGATTACGATATTAGAAATAGATTTTTTAATATGGCTAGGCCTATTTATACTGAATAATGACGTTACAAGCCCCCTCTCCTCAACTTTATGCGCTTAATCTAAGTAGTTTTCCATCATATTATAGGTATTTTGATATTCATATTTTGTCAACATGCCTAATAAAGGTTACACGTTGATCTGCTGTGTGTTTTATACTGTTTTTTTTTTTGTTTCAGTTTCACAACCCAATCTACGGTTTAAACGTGCCCAACTTTACAGACTTCGCTGGCCCCGGTGTTATTCTTACGTAAGTATTATCATAACGCTGTTAGAAATGGAAATTTAATCAAATTTCTGATTTTGTCATCGTTTCAGTTAAATTCTCTGATTTTTTATTATTGGGTGAGGTTGTTTGTTAGTCTTGGGCTTCTGTATTATGAAGCCTTGTTATATAGTACAAATAACAAGTAAATCTTTGCTAATATCATAGAGGAAGAGGAAAGGTTAGTATTTTTGTATGTAATGAATAAAGTTAAAAACAACTGGACCGATTTGATAAATTCTTTCATCGTTGGGTAGCTACATTATTTCCCGATGTAGTGGAGATGTCAAAATCACCCTTTTTAAGTCCTATTGCCAAAGTCTCTTCACGGGAAAAATGCCAATAGAACGATGAACACTCTGCGAGTCCAGTATAATAATATTTTTAGGATGTTGTTGCGAAGGCCTCATTTCAGTAGTGCTTCAGATTTTTTTTGTGTAGAATCGAACCGATGGTTTTCATGAGGTGATTCGCAAGAAGACTGCATCGCAATTAGTAAAGCAACACGATTGCTTTACTAACAATAGTTGCTTGTCTTGTTTTTGTAATTACTAACACAGTGGATCTTTAGTTATCTGAATAAAGAATTTTTATTTCATTATCGCCGGATGACATAGGCTGCTTTTTATACCTGAATACGGTAAAAATGCGGGAAAAACCACATGTCGTTCGCTAGTTGATAATATTTGGTATACTTAGTCGTTATTTTCTTAGCTGCCCGGCCGAATCAATTACTAAATAATGAGAGAATTGTAACTATTAAAATATTAAAATTTTGTAATGCTGTATTATTAAAAAACTAATCTAAAGTTTCAGAGTCACCTTGACAAGCACAACTTATCCTTCCATTGACCAGGGGCTCGAGTCTGCTATTGCAATCGTGTCTCAATGACCTGTTACTGATCGAATATTTGACAACTTTGACAGTTTTTGTATGGGAAATGTGTCATAAGTTTGACGTTATACGTCAAAAATCGATCATTGACCGGTCATTGAGACACGATTGCAATAGCAGACTCGAGCCCCAGTTCAGCTGTTTATTATTTAAACTCAAGTTTTAACAATTCTATAACTACAGTTAATATTGTGTGTCAACAGAATCGTTTTCTTCTTGGCTGTTGCTCTGACATCTGGTTCCATGTTGGCTGAAAGGAACGAGGGTATCCTGGAAAGGTCACTGGTTTCGGGAATCACTGGTGAGTTTTTAAGTAGTCAATTAGATATTTCACCAATTCTAAAAAGTTAGTAGTCTGATAGAAACAAAGAAAGAACGAAAAAAGAAAGAGATAATAAAGAAAACAGGAAAGGTAGTTTATTTTTTGTGTACTATATATTAATAGTTACAAGGCATTTCTAATACGGCTATTTACACGATGACCAGCTAATTATTTTTTTACACTACATGTACAGACGCCAGCACATCAAGTTACCCCAATGTGTCAAATTATCCCAATTGAATATGAACCTTATTCTCTTTTCTATATTAATATTATAAAGAGGATAGGTTTGATTGTTTGTTTGTTTGCATTGAATAGGCTCCGAAACTACTAGACCGATTTGAAAAAAAAATTCACCGTTGTGAAGCTACACTATCCCCGGGTGACGCAGGCTACTTTTAATCCCTGTATTCCCACGGACCGGGCACTACGCGGGTTGAAAAACTATCAAAGAAATTTGACACATTGGGGTAGATTGATGTGCTAGCGTCAGTACGCACATAATGAGTGCGCTTATTTGTCCTGTGTAATGTCTGGATGTAATGTATAATTAATATGTATTTATTTAGCAATATAAGAGTGTGTTTATAAGTTGTCTTGTATTCAAGCGCAAGGTCTGCTTAGTTTGGAAGTGGATAATACGTGTGAAAGTTGTGGAATATTAATAATGCTACTGTAGCGACATCTATCTCGCCACATACGAACTATCCTACATCGCGCTATCAAAGTTATCCGCGCAGTTTGAACGTGTACAAGTTCCCGACAACAACCGTTGGGCAGTAGTTAGCCCACCAGACACAACACCCGTCTGGTCGGAGGATCCTCCCTTTTCAATGGTGGATGAGGAACTTTACACCCTGTTCTTCATACCTCCAAACTACGCATTGAAAGTTCATTTTACTCAAGTTTTCACAGGGTGTTCAATTAAATTTATTTTCTATCTTTCTTTTGAATAAAATCCGGTGTACTACCAACATAAAATATTTCGTGTTTTCCTTTAGCGCAAGTAGGTATGTATTAAGAGATTTTGATCCGTAGGCGGTGTTTGTTAAAAAAGTAATTTAGAAATACCTCGGGATAATAGAAGTATTCTATTAGTTAAGGAATGTGGAGGTATTTCAACAAATAACTTCTTAGAATATTTCCATTTATATAATCTGCTGGCTTTTATATTCTACGCTTATGTTATTTAAAGAATGTGTAGGTGCGTTTATTCGCTTTTTGAAAGATACGTTCTGAAGTCTTTTAATACCTATGATTAATATTTATACGTTCATTTAAATTTAACAAAGAACATTATGAAGTCTGTAAATGGCTTATATTGAGCAGGCTTACCTATATTTTTATGTTGTTATTAAATTCGGTCCAGTAAAACTCTAATTAAGTATTTGTTATTACCTATATTATATTTGCACAATTAAGTGAATCGTTACGTCTATATAATTTAATTATGTGTCAATAGGTACATTTATGTTATGTATAAATGTGTGCATTTTTTTAACTGTTCCCCATTAACTATGACAAAACACGAAGGCAAAGATATTCAATACCTATAGACCGGACATCACAAACAAAATTTTCGTCCGAAAAAGTGTGTCCTGCTGGATACAAGTCTATGAGTTTTTTGTAGTACGCTTCGCTTCCGCTTCAATATTCATATATTATTCTAGATGGCGTCACTGAGACATGGGATCAAAGTTTTTCTATGACATTTCCTTGATATGCCCGCTCTATAGTATTTTAAATCTCTTTACTTGAAGGCCATAGCCCAAAACACAACATGCTATACTAAAAACCTCAATATTTACTGCATGCTCATGTTTTAGAAAAAAAAATATCTTTTATCTTAAGGCTCTTGCTAAAACTCAAGGGAAATATCAAAATAAAATGGTTGATTGTAAAATATTTCAGAGACATAAACGTAACATCACGCCAGTAATCCCCAAAGGGTTAGTCAGAGGTGTACCTGGTATTACACTCACATTTCGCCAGTTATAGGGGGCGAGCCTATTGCCAACATTCGGTCACAAATAAAGATTACGGGCTGGTACTGAAAAAATCTAGATGGAAAATATTTTAGAGGTTCTAAAATAAACCACAATGCAACTCTTAATCTATTTAAAACATTACGAAACTCGTTTGCATAAATAGTAAAGGAGTCAGTTTGAAAACCAGTTACCGAACCCAACCTTAATCAGTGTTAAGAACCACCGCAGTTATAAGTGGCACCCAATTACGCGTTTGTAGAACCCTAATTACATTTTCACCCCATCCGGGAGAAGTAATGATATTTAAACTGATAAAAATTAATACAATACATTTTGAGGTTGTAAAGGTACAATGGGTGGGTGGATAGGAATTACTCGTGCTTTTATAAAAGATACGTGTTTATGAGTATAGCAGTTATATATGTGTGACGAGCAGACAGCCAGGTCGTACCTGTGAATTTTTGGATTTTAAGTATATATGCCTCAATGAATGACAGATTAAGGAATGATGTGGTGGTGGAAGCAACGTTGTGGTTTTAAAGAAGATGTGGTAACAAAAATTGAAAAGAGTATGCTTAGAAGGTTTGGTCACAAGGATGAATGAAAGGCGACTAACGAAAGATATTTACAAGGCAGATGTAAGTGGGAACGCCGGGAAGGGACGCCCTAGAAGGACATTCATAGACCTTATTGGTGAGGTTCTTCAGAAAGGTCAGGTGTGTAGTACTTCGCAACCGTCGTGTGTGTATGACAACACGTATGAATGTAAACGAAGCAAACAAAGTATGTAAGAATCGTAGCATTATGGCGCATTGTAGTTTCTGCCTACCCCCATTGGAAAAAGGAGTGAGTTTATGTATGTATGTATATATGCGTATAATCATCACTTTCTTCAAAAACGGTGAAGGAAAACATCGTCAACGACTAGCAAAAACCGATATCTTTGAAAGATATTTCTCGACGGCATGTTAAGTAAAGTCAGTTGACACAAAATGTTGTTAAAAAAACACTATAAGTAGTTGAATTGCACTCATACGTCATACAGGGTGTAAGGGACAGCCCTCCTCAAACTGATAGGGTGCATTTAGCTCCTGATTTTGAATCATAATCCACCGAATTTTTTCTCAGGAAAATTATCATTTTTTATTTTCGTTTTTCAAGTTTTTTAGTTTTATTTCAAAGTATAATAATATTCTCTAAAAGTAGCACTCCATTTATGTAAATAATACGGCTAAAATAAAAAAAAAACAACAATGGATGTTGAAATACTCTAACGAACGGCTTGGGAGCAGGCGCCCGAAGGCTCGCTGCGTGCGTTTTGCCACGGTTAAAATACATTGCGTATGAAGAAATAAAACAAATCAAGTTTATTGGTCATCTTAGTATACACCTCACACCCTGTATATTATTGCTCACAGCTTTAATTAATGTATATCGGGTAAATAAACCTAATTACCTCCTATTATACCTTTAATTTCCAAGGGAACTATAATGATAACACTTTTATATCCGTATTTTAGACCAAACTCCTTAACCAAAGGTTCCAACTGCGGGACTCAAATGGGCTGTTAGCTCTTGTAATGTTGTCATTAGTTTTGAAATAACTAAAAACGTTAAAAAGATAGGTAGAAACGTTTACAAAGGAGGGTTTTGTTTTTTGTATGTACGAATGTATATTTTTAGATAACAATGTATATTCAATGATATATAAGCAAAAAGGTGTACATAAGTTATAAGCGCTTAGCAAGCGACACGTTAAAATGTGGCTAACTAGCCACACTTGCCCTCAGTGTCGCGCCGTCAACGGACGCGTGCGAGCGTTATTGCGCCGTTTTTGAAGATTGTTGTTTATGTAACCTATCTACACGTTTTTACTTATAATATCATTGTATGTATTAAGCTATTGCATAGCTTCTATCGCGGGCCTTGAGCGCGGGGACCGAATCTAGAAATTCCGTAACGAAAAAAAACCTCACGCTCCCCACTCCGACGGGCAAGGAGGTGTGGCTTGAAGGCCGTGCATCGTCTAACGTCGTTTCAGTTCGGCAGTCTTCGACACGGCGTTGTGTGCGATTAGATGGGATGTTGTGTGGGAGGGGGAGGGGAGGGTAGGGGGAGGAGGGGTGGGGAGGGGAGGGGGAGGAGGGGTGGGGAGGGGAGGGGGAGGGGTGAGATTGTGACAGAGGGAAGGGGGGAGATTGTGACAGAGGGAAGGGGGATTGTGAGAGGGGTCGGAGGGGCAGGGGAGGAATGTGGAGGGGAGTGGAGAGGGAGGACAGAGAGAGGGGGTGGAGAAGGAGGAGGGGAAGGGTATTGGGAAGGATGAGGTGAGAGGGGAGCGGAGAGGGGGAGGGGAAGAGGCAGGGAACAGGAGGGGAAGGGAGGGGAAAGTGAGGGAGGGGTGAGGGGTGAGGGAAGGGGAAGGAGCGGTGAGGGGAGGGGTGTGGGAGGTGTGGGGGAGGGGAGGAATGGGGACGGGGAGAGGAGAGGAGTTGATAAAAAATGATATGCAATAGCTTTACCGTGGCAGTCTCCGAGTGCCACACGTCATTTTTTTTATTATTCTTTGGCATGAATAATAGATAGTAAATATTCCACAACTTTTCACACAAGCTTGAGAGCTTGTGTTATAGGTACTAAACAGCTGATAAACACACTTATATATTTCTTAAATACATACATATTATAGACTAGCTGCTGCCCGCGACGTCGTCTGCGTGAAGGTGTAGAACCTTCACGCAGAAGACGTCGCGGGCAGCAGCTAGTATTAACAACTTAACAGGTGAAAAATAATTCCAGTTCATTATTGGCCACCGACTTCCGAAACTGGAATTATTTTTCACCTGTTAGTGTTTTTTCAAGAAGTCGAATGTTTTTTTTTGTAAAAAAGTTTTTATTTTGCAATTTTTAGTTTCTTTGTATGTAAAGAAAGTCTTTCAAAACTTGAAAGAATCATTGAAATCGGTAATTGCAAAAGAAGTTCTTTCTAAACATTAATCTGTACTTCTCTGCCGGGCCCCTTTTAAAATAGACAGGCGTAATGTTATGTTATGGAAGTACATAAACCATGCACAGACATGTGACTGTAGCTATTGCGAGTAATTTGCTGTTATGCGTTGAAGAGTTCCGTCGCCTGCCTTCTTCATAAGTTTTTCTTCACCAAATGATACTTGCTAAATGTAAATGCTCGATTTGTTACCAAAAAAAAAAGTAAAAATTGGTACATGTTTTCCTATATTATTTGAGGAATTACTCGAGGATCCCTCATCAGATCTGAGGTTTAATACTAATGGGACCAACCTGGTAGTATACCCTATTAAATAAAAAAAGAATTTTGAAAATCGGTCCATAAATGGCGGAGTAATCGCGTAACAAACACACACAAATAAAAAAAAACAAACCGTTGAATTGAGAACCTCCTCCTTTTTTGAAGTCGGTTAAAAATACGTACAAAGGTATCATACCTTATAACACTTCCCTACAAACTACGTTGGTAGTTATACTGCCAGGAGCCAAAATGTAAAGATGTAGACTGGTGGCGCGGAAGCAAGCGACGTAGGTACAGGTGCCCGTGTGAGAAGCAACTCGTCCTTAGACCTACACCCGCTGCTCTGAGTATCGGCTCCTGCGACTTAGTGATTGTCATCACTAAGCAAACACTCACGGGGAACTGTACGCGCTCGAACTGGATCGGGAAGCTATGAAGTATAAGGGGAATGCGTTGTATAAATACTGCCTTGCCGACGCCACAACCCGTAAGAATTTCTACCTCAATGGTGTCTGTGGAGCGAGATGACTTAATAATAATAATAATAATAATAATCATTTATTTTCAAGTACTAACTACTAAGTACTTAAAGGCACCACCCGTTACACAACTTCGGAGGAGATTTGTTCCTAAAAAGCACAATCGGGACGCCGACCTTCAGCTTGATGGTATGCGCTGGAAGTCAACTTGCTGACAGGTAGTTCAAAAATTCCACGGGATAATGTGTGGCGTCATCTTGCTCGACGACAGTGCTTATCGACGTATAGACCACTTCATTCCCCTCAATGTCCGAGAGAATGCATTCGTTAATTGCTGCAGCATGATCAATTTTGGGCGCCAAAATGGCCCTCTCACACGAATTCTGATGGTGCGCTATACGACTGATGTCCACGTACACACTGCGAATGAGTTCTTCGAAGCTGGATACCACTCTACCGAGAGACTCTAAAAGCACCGCCTGTCCACTTTTTTCTTCTGGTAGAGTGCCTTTGCCAAGACTTAGAAGGACATCGGAGAATTCTTGAGCGCGTGCAATGCCGCCGAGCCGAGTTCTCATATTAATTGTCAAGCGCAGCGTACGAACTTGTGACCACAACAAAGATCGTTTACCTAAGCATTCACCTCGTCAGCCCTCGATCCCCGCGTCAACTCGGGAAGCGTTTGCCTGAAATCGCCACTGAACAGAACTGTGACACTACCTATCAAATGTTCGTTCGTGCAGATGCCCTGCAGGGTTCTGTCCACGGCCTCAACTGCCTTCCTTTTGGACATCGTAAACTCTTCCCATATGATACCTACGATCCGAACTCTGCTCAAGATTTTGAGGGTTTTGTTGGAACTTCAATTTGTCAAAACAAACTTAGATACGATACAACTTTTATGAAAAAAAGCACAATACCATCTATGAATTTTAAGAATAACTAACTACCTACTAACCACACCAACACGATCAAAATTTAAATTAATTTTCTAAAAGTGTTCATGTGTTAGTACTTGATTTGATTTTTATACATTCTCATAGATGGCGCTGATTCCAAATTGTCTTTATTTAAATGGCGTAGTTTTTATAGTGTAAAGCTAGATAATAGTATAGCTTAGCCCCGGACAGACAAACAGACAAAAATTCTAAAAAGTCACTTTTTGTCACCAGTTACGTTTTTCTAACAAAACCCACTTATTTTTTCTTGGAAATTCTCAATGTACAGTTTTTCCTTCGTTACTGTTTTTTTTTTATACGTATAGATAAGATGAAAAAAATGCACAATGCCATCTATGAATTTTAAGAATAACTATCTACTTACCTCACCAACACGATCAAAATTTAAATTAATTTTCAAAAAGTGTTCATGTGTTACTTGAATTGATTTTTATACATTCTCATAGATGGCGCTGATTCCAAATTTTGTTTATACTACTAACATTCATTAAACTATGTTTCTCTGCCAAAGTTACTTAAATGGCGTAGTTTTTATAGTGTTAAGCTAGATAATAGCATAGCTTACTCAAAACCAACATTTAAATATGCGTCCTTTGATTACACGCTTCCACAGAATGAGTAAGAAGAATAAAGATTCACTGCTCCTCCCCCGTAGGTGATAGCGTGATAATATATAGCCTATGTGTTGACCCGACCTCTTAGTAATATTCATGCAAAATTTGAAGTAAATCCATGCAGTACTTTTTGAGTTCACCCCGGACATACATACAGACAAACAGACAAACAGACAAACAGACAAAAATTCTAAAAAGTCACTTTTTGTCACCAGTTACGTTTTTCTAACAAAACCCACTTATTTTTTCTTGAAAATTCTCAATGTACAGTTTTTCTTTCATTACTGTTTTATTATATGTATAGATAAATTACACCCAGACACAGAACAAATGATCATGCTCATCACACAAACATTTGTCCTGGGTGGGAATCGAACCCACGACCTCCGGCATAGCAGTCAGAGCATAGTGTCTAAGAACCAGTGTTAACCAGTCACTGGGTGTAGAAGTCAGACAGATAATGGCTCTAGTAGTATTTGGCTGCATCAGGTTAGACTAACTACTAGACCAACAGGCCAGTCAATTGTTTTAGTCTAAGCGGCTTGATGACTTTTAGCTTCTGTGGAATCATTTGATTTGATAAGTTGGAAGATTCGTACGGGATATTTATTAAAATACAAAAAAATAAAATAGGCGATTCGTTGACGTCATATTACTGGCCTACCGTTTTTTTTTTCCATGGTAGGTATTGTTAGAAGATTTCAAAACAAACTTTTAAAACAAATTGACTTTTCAAGCAGTTAGTTGCAGATAACTGCCACCTACGCCAAAGGAAGGCCTGAAAAATAAAACTTAAACGTTTTCTTAAAAGGAAGATACTATATTGTATTCGATATTTTTCTATGTTACAACATCAACATTTTTTATTTGCCTTCAGATATCCATTTCTAAAGTATCTAGTATCGTGCGACGCAACGACAAGGCCAGTCTCCTTAGAATAAACTTCAATCCCCTTAGAATAAATATGCAATAAAATGTTTCTTTATTCCAGGTACCGAGATCCTGTTCTCCCACGTGATAGTCCAAATGCTGATCATGTTCCTGCAGTCAGGAATGGTGCTACTCCTCGGATTCTTAGGCTTCGGGCTGACTATCAAGGGACCAGTAGGATGGATCATCTGCCTTACGTTAATGACGGGATTTTGTGGAATGACTTTTGGTACGTAAACATAAAATAATTTCAACTTAATCTTTACACCGGTTGCGGGAACTGTTCTATTCTAGTCTATTTTACATACATACATACATACATAAACTCACGCCTTTTTCCCATGGGGGTAGAGAAACTACAAAGCGCCATATGCTACGATTCTTACATACTTCTTTTACTTCGTTTACATTCATACATGTTGTCATACACACACGCCGGTTGCGAGTACTACGCACCTGACCTTTCTGAAGAACCTATAAGGTCTATTGTCCTTCTAGGGCGTCCCCTCCCGGCGTTCCCACTTACATCTGCCTTGTAAAATACCTTTCGTTCTATTTTAATATTATACTTATGTAACTATTTTGTTTTGTTCCACAGGTTTCGTTGTATCCACAATTTGTGATACCGACAGGACAGCTACGTACTTGGCCCTGGGATCTTTCTTACCGATGGTCCTGCTTTGTGGAATCATTTGGCCTGTTGAAGGTAAGGAGGACTTAACAATAATAATAAGTGCGAATGAAATGTGTGAATAAAAAGTACAGACGCCAGCACATCAAGTTACCCCAATGTGTCAAATTTCTTTGATCGTTTTAAACAGAATACGGTTCATATTCAATTGGGAAAATTTGACATATTGGGGTTACTTGATGTGCTGGCGTCTGTACATTGAGGTTGGCTGCCAGTACAAATTGATGCAGCTGAATACTAGTGTTTAATACACCACTATGTTTTACTTAGTACAAATACTTAAAGGGCTTATTCTAGATGGAGTTCTCATTATATTTGTAAGGTAATAATATTCATAAACAGCAAAGTTTTTAACGTTTGTTTTTATCTCAAAAAGTCACCCAATTTATGGAAATATTGTACAGGCTATTCATGACATAGTAGTATTCATTAATCGTCATCTCTCGCCCACGTTAGCGTGATCTCGCTTAAGCATGCCCCGCCTCCAACAGCTGTTTTCGTTATTTAAGTTTAACTTTATAGTATTTAAAAATGTAACTTCGTTTTTTTTTTACTTTTGATTGCGCAAATATGATCAGTAACGGGTACGGATACAGCCCAATTTCGTATTAAATCAATAAATAGTGGTGTATTAAAGCGACTGCGTATCTGTCTACCACAACACTGTGACTGAGTTACACGGTAGGCCTTCGTTAAGCTGGTTGTCTGATTTTTGGGCTACTGACTGCCCAACACGACCGCCAAAGATGGACATGCTTTCCGAGGCACGGAATTGACGGAAACGGTCTTGAATTCTTGATATAAGCGATGAATACTCATCAACAGAACGAGTTCAGTTATTCAGTTAGGTACAAAATTTAAATACCCTTCTGCGTTTAAAATGACTAATTCTGTCCCATGACCTACTAAAATAACTTTAGCATATAATGTTTTGGAGTAAGACTGGCATATAGGCACGCATAAGGCACAAAATTAAATCCTCATTTTATTTCCCCAGGTATGCACTTTATCCTCCAATGGATAAGTTACTTCCTACCCCTCACCTTATCCACTGAGGGTCTTCGCTCCATGCTGCAAAGAGGTTGGGATATCAACCAGCCGACAGTCTACGCTGGTTTCATCTCCGTTACCACCTGGATAGCTGTCTACCTCACAACGAGTATCCTACTCCTCAAGTTCAAGAAGGGCTGAAGTGTATTTAACCTGTTTTGTAGTTTAGATATTTGTGAAATTGCTCAACGCTTTGTTTGTAGTTAGTTTGCCATAGAATAGTTTTGGGATTACAGAGTGTCAAGTTGTTGGAAGGAACTAATAAATTAATGTCAATGGAGTGATGACCGTCTTCTGGCTTATATCGTACTGTAAAATGAGTACAACGAGAACTTAAGTATGCGTGTCTATTATTACCAAATAAGCAGATCGTTGAAATTGTTAATTAAACAAAATTAATAATTCAAGGGATACAAACATACAAGAAAGGTGATTATTGTGGACACTTTTTGCTTGACATATAAATTACAGAACTGTGTGAGTTCAATTGCTTGAACTTGCTGATCGATATTAGCCTACGGTTTTTGCTCCATCAACTATAGTTATAGAGTTGTCTAGTGAAATAGTAAGACTGGGTTTTTTGTGAGCTTATTTAATTGTCAAGAACCTGAAATTTTGCTCAAAACTTTTGAAGTTAGAAAGGAAATAAATGTTTGTTTGTCACAGCGGACATGAGCTCCGTATTTCGTAATAAAAACGGTAGGTAATGATAGTGTAAGAAAACATCTTGCTTAAAAAATGTTAATACAGACAAAAACACAATTTGTCGGCAGTATCATAATGCTGTGCTATAGGAAGCTCACAGCACAGAGCTGATGTTTAGTACGGCATTATTATTAAATGTGAACGGTCAATAAAGTTGATAATGCGTACTATTATTCGTACTTTGGTCTATTTATTCTAGTGTTTTGGTGCAGGTTCATTGCAAATGGGTGGGTTTGTCATTTTGTATATTATTATTATTTGACAAGTATTTCCTTCACTATTACGAGGTATTATAATAATAACTATTAGAATTTAGTCTAGCAGATATAATTTCTACTTTTTCGTTTTTATTTTGTAAGCATAAATGACGCGGAGTATTAAAGAATGGAGTGCTCATATATGAATTGCATTTAACAGGCTTATCTCAGAAACAACCAGTCGAATTTGAAAAAAAAATATTTCTTTTAGTAACCGAACTCTAGCCTATCGGCTATTTAATTTTAATATCACACGCTACGACCTGTAGGATTTGGTGGAACCGCCAGTCCGAATAATAATCACTATCTTTTGGTAATTTACTGACATGAATTTAACTGTCTTGATTTTCGCTGAAACTCGTCTCACGTTAGCACTCCATTTTTTACCACTCCTGCTTCAAGCATTATCAAGATGAATCATAATTAATTTCATAAAACTTCTGTCCACAAATGAACAAAATAATAGTAATTATTATAGTCGGTACTTAATCTATTTATTTAGATTCTTTTTAAGGTAAAGGTATTTTTTTGTTTTTGAAAATTCATTGTAAATATGTTGTAGTTAATTAGTTTAATTTATTTAAGGTACGTTTGGTACAACTCTTAAAAATAATGGAAAATTTAAATAATAGTCAAACAAAATAAAATAATAGAACCTGTTCAATTATTAATACACACTAGTTTTATAGATACCTATTTAAGTTTGACTGTGGTGCCGATTCCCTTGTACTAAAACTAAACTAAAATGAGAATAGACATCTTTTTACTCACTTACAGCTTTTGAAAAGGGGAGAGAGAGACAGACGAGTTTTGTCTTGAATTTTCAGCGAAAACTTAAGTTATTCTGTCCTTTTCGTATTGTATGTAAGATGAAAATGGCCTTAATTAAGTTTAGTTTGACTAGAAGGGTTTTGGATTGCATTTCAGAACACCAATTTAACAAAATTACTTACACGTGGTTAAACGATCATCTTATGTTTCCAGATTAAAATGTATTTTTAAATGACAATGGCATTGTGATAGTATATTATAAGTCATGAATAAAATGTAGATTATTTTAATTTTGTGTATTATTTGTGTAATAGAATTTTACATGATCGCACGATATTATGTGTGAAATCAATACCAATACCAATAACTACTGTACATAGTAAAAGGGCTATGAGAGCAGTACATGGTAATCTTCGATAGTCGTTACGGGTAGTAAGATCACCGAAAATTTTACCAACAGTTCAACCAAGGGGTATCGTGTTACCCAATCATTGGGTTCTGGAGGACAAATAGGCAGTTGATCCATACTAAACACTGATATTTTAGGTGCATCCAGTTAAACTGGAACGGCTTCCAGGTTTGGAACGGTTTCCAATGTAACTACTCATCTTTCTCTATCAAAATCAAATTAAAATCAAACTCAAAAGTCATTTATTTAAATTAGGCCGAGGATCAGCACTTTTTGAACGTCGAAATTACATAAGACAGTCCCCCAAAAAGCTCACCCTTCGCTACTTCCTAGTTTTTGCTGGGAAGAAGAAGTGGCGGAACAAACTCCCCAGCAACACATCTGTCTGATAAGTTAGAAGAACTTGAATTTACACAGTACAATTAGTTTTAAATATAAAATAATTACAATAAGTTATTCACTACATGTTAGCTAGCACACTCAATATACAGAAAACCAGTAATATATAGCTATGCTATAGCTATGTTGGGGAGGGCACCCCAACATAGAAGGTGATAAGTAGGTAATTTGTTCTGGAACTTAAGGAATACCTAATAGGAAGACGACAAAACTAACATGCAATAAAACTCAAGTCGTTGTCAAAATCTTTATTTTCCCACGTTTCACAAAACCTTAAGAGATTTAAGATTCCCTAGAGAGGACTTGCGAAGAAACGTCATAGATAAACTGTGATCCATGACTCAGTAGCGCCTATCTAGCATAATATAGCAATAATAGCAGACATCCCGCAGTTTCAGCCGCGCAGGTCCCATTCCCGTGGGAATACAGGGATAAAAAGCCTATGTGTTAATCCAGGATGTAGGCTAACTCCATACCAAATTTTATTAAAATACATTCAGTAGTTTTTACGTGAAAGAGTAACAAACATCCATCCATCCATACTCACAAACCTTCGCGTTTATATGTTAGTAGGATAGGATATAGCAATACTAGCACACATCCCGTAGATTCACCCGCGCAGGTCATATTCCCGTGGGAATAAAAACAGCCTATGTGTTAATCCAGGGTGTCGGCTAACTCCATACCAAATTTTATTAAAATCCATTCAGTCGTTTTTACGTGAAAGAATAAGGGAACGTTCATATCTGACGGAACATGCGCCGAGCGTTTGCGACAATGTACCTCGACGCACTGACGCATCATCTGTTGAGTTTGAACCGTCAAGTGTTTTTCTATACATTTGTTTGTTCTGGCGTTACGCAACCGATAATACGCGACGCATTTTCTGTCAGATATGAACCTTCCCTAACATACATCCATCCATCCATACATCTATCCATACTCACATACTTTCGCGTGAATTATATTAGTAGGATTGGACCGTAAGCAGAGCGTATTAAACTAAACTCATCGACTTGTGTCCACTAGGACAGATTTATCGAATGAAAATTTTGTTCGTGATGTCCAGTCTATAGTACGTGTTGAATGTCTTTGACTAAACCAAAGGTTTTGGAGAACCTCATGGTCTACCATGTTTACAGCCGTACACCAAGGCATAGGATGTGGTGAGTCTCAGCTGGCAGGAAGCAGCATTGTTGTGGAAACTCTGTTCTGCTATTCTTGCGTGAGGGTTTACTGCCACCTGGAAATAAGAAAGAAAGAAAGAAAGAAAGAAAATATATTTATTTGGGACACGCACAGGAATATAACGGTACAAAACTAAAACTAACATATTAAATAAAAATAAAACAAAAGACCTGTGCGAGGCCAAAAAGGCCCCTATCTCAGCACGATGCCACGTGCCAGAAAAGCAATAAATACCGCAGCGCTGTTATTCTGATAGGGCCTACTGTAATGCCATGAATACATTAATGTACAGACGCCAGCACGTCAAGTTACCCCAATGTGTCAAATTTTATTGATCGTTTTTCAACTTTATGTCAAACAAAATAAAGTTCATATTCAATTGGGAAAATTTGACACATACACCACAAAGAGGCATAAATCTATATCTATACTAATATTATAAAGAGGTAAAATTTGTAAGTTTGTAAGTTTGTATGTAGGCGGTAATCTTCGAAACTAATGGTCCAATTTTAAAAATTATTGCACTGGTGGAAAGCTTCACTATTCCCGGATGACATAGGCTACTTTTTATCCCCGTATTCCCACGGGAACGGGAACTACGCGGGTGAAACTGCGTGACGTCTGCTATTGTATATAAATAAATAAGTACTATAAATAATAAGAACATAAAATGACAGATGCAACAGATGATATTATACAAAATTAAAAACAAAATTAACTCTCCAACGCATCTCCCACGTTCCAGCGACTGGATAATGTAACCATCACAGAGCATGAAACTATGCTTACTTACATAGTCTGTGGTCTGTGACGAAGGACGCGGGCGCAACCGGAGAGCCGGCCAGTGTGACCATTTTGTGGCAGATTTCTGCCATTTTGGCAGATTTTGCTCCTAAATTTTGTCTGTGGCATATCATGTTGACGATTTACAAAAGTGGCAGATTTAGGCAGATTTCAAAGATTTCGACAAAATTCACATTATTTAATCATTCATCATCATCATTTTTCATTTTCTGATCATTTGTTCTGGGTCTGGGTGTAATTTATCTATAATATGTATGTATTTAGAAATATATAAGTATGTTTATCAGCTCTTTAGTACCTATAATACAAGCTCTTAGCTTAGTTTGGGACCAGATGGCGTTGTGTGAAAAGTTGTGAAATATATAGTTAATATATATAGTTATAGTTAATGTGAATTTTCAATTAATATTCTTATAATTAAATTATAAACTGTATTTTTATGTCCTGGTTTTACAAATTTAAATATAAAATAGGTATTATGACTTATGGTCCGGATTTGTGCCAACGAAAGCACGTTAAGCAAGTGGTTTCGGCTGTCATTTCTAGATCAGCAGATAGTCAGCAGCCCGAAAATCGTGTAACCCAGTCACTGCCCAAGCAGCAAAAACTAGTACTATAAAGAACCATAGAACGTTTTGTAAAAAACTGTACTTGGTCCTATAAAACCCCAAAGAACGTTTCTATTATTCGGAAGTGGCGCATTTATATCTCTGTTCAGTGACAAAATAATTGTATTGCAGTGTTCCACATGACGAAACAGTCCAATAAAATCTCTGTAACAGTGATGCAGGTCTCAAAATAATGATGTCCTGACTACTGTAGGACCTTTTATAGTACTTTTTCATACTATACAAGAGTTTAGTTTTCTTTACCTCACCTTTTTCATTCACCATTCATTACTTTACATTCGTGATAGTGCAGAGTGCAAAAAATAATTTTACGAAAGGATACAAGTTATCTGAGGTAAGTAAAAAAATATTTTGTTATTTTAATAATAGTCTATTACGGTGGAAATGACGTGCGATTGCAGCTTTACTGACAAACTAGGGATAGGTTTACCATGAATTTAAAGTGCCCCCCTCGAATTGTTGAGCTTTTACTAAAATATTTATCACATAAAGTGATTTCAATATTTTAAGAGCCATTATAGTACTTGCCGTGATAATGTTTTCACTGTCAGTCATCGTAGATTCAACCTAAAATTGGGGTTCTGTGTGAGCATGGCTGAATATATTTATAATACACATTTTTTTTTTACAATTTTTCTGAAGACTATTAATGAAAAAAAAACTGAATTATAAACTGTTAACTGACGAATAGTGAGAATTGATCATGTAACCAGTTTTTATTTCCTTAGGAAGAACTTACGTACTTATATCAAGACTACGTACCTAATGTTTATATTTCTTTGTAATTTTACTGAACTATAGAAGTAATACCTTTATAAATTTAAACTGCAGTCAACATTGTATTTTTGCAGGGTACCTAATGGACGCCAATATGGATATCGATATTTTTTTTAGTCGAGACGATTTCATGCTGCTCACAGTAGCATGCAGCAGCAGCAGCTTCAAATTGAATAGGTATTCCGGTGAAGTGAATATTCTAACATTTTATGTTTTTGACATTGTTTCGAGTACCTGATATCGTACAAGCTGAGTTAATTATGTGGGTTGATTTTAACGTGATATCAAGACTGTTAGAAGATGAGAAATGAAAGGTTTTTCTTTTTTAGTTCAAATTAAAGAACCATGTAATTAAAAAAGATTTTTAATTATGTACCATCATATATACCATCGTACTAAACTTTTTGTTGCTTCATGCGAAATATTATAATTAAAGGCCCAGTGTTTACGCCATCACGAAAATGTTGGTCTTTTACGAATGTTGAATTATTGCTTGAAGATTCAGAAAAATCGCTGGAATAAGGACTCTCTTCAGAAATAATATCTTTGTAAGGCACATTTTGTACGGAACCGTTTCCCGTAATTGTGATTCTAACTTAATTTTGGCTACTATTATTACTTTGTTTGATGATGAAAAAAAAAACAAAGCTGCTTTTTCAAAATCGTCTATTCACTTATATAAGTTCCACTGCGTTTAGATATTTCTTTTCCAATTCTTTAAATGAATGCATGTTGCATTAATTCCGTATCGAAATGTCTGAATATTGAAACATTTATCTACGTTTATGTGCCACTTTTGCGTCATTAAAGTGATAGATACCCATTTATAATACCAAACAGCGCATTGCTAGGCACCAAAAAAGTTGTTATACAAAAATTCTGCTCTATAATAGTGTCTGTGTGATATGCTTATCGACAAAATTATAATATGCATCTAAAAACTATTATAGTACACTAACGTTCTATTAGCGTGCTCTGATATTTGACTACATCACAAAAACACTCTATTGCAAAGTCTTTTGTGACAACTAAGGCACAAGTACTATAGCAGCGATCTGAATATCCACAACATCACAATGTTACCCTGTAGTTGAGTGTTCATCACTGCTATAACGAAACTACTATTGCAGTACGTTTGGAACCCTTAATACGCTAATCAGATAAATAAAGGCACCTGCTAACAAATTTATAGAGCAATATTATTATGTACCAGTTATATTAGAACTTGCTATAGTACTTGACTATAACGGTTGTATAAAATGGCGTAGTAAACGTTTACATTCTTTGTTTATAGGTATTTTTAGCACTTTAAGCATTTAGAGCAATAACGTACTGTAGAACGCTTTTATACAACACCCTGGCACCGCTAAAACCTTAATAAATCGTTTATAGAGCTTTTTAGAGTTATGAACTGAAATAATAGGACTGAATTGCTGGTTGGGTGGGTATAGTGAAGTTCAGCCGGTCGATTCACTAATAGTCTTTCCATGAAAACTTGAGTGAAGTGAACTGTCAATGTCTAGCATTAGTATGGAATGACAGCTTAATTTGCCTAAATTTCAACCGGTATAGTACTGCAAATCAGCCATTTAAATAATGCTCATATTTAAATGGCTGATTTGCAATCATAAAAGGAATCTACTTTGTGCTCTACTCGTAAGCCGTCAAAGAACAGAACAAAGCGAATTTAAAATGAAACTACTTATGGTTTATTGCGTTCGTACCTTAAAAGTGTAGTCTCCGGGCTCAACATCAGTCACGTCTACCCACTGGCAGTCGATATTGTACATGTAGACGTCTGAACAATTCACGGATATACCTGAAACAATTCAACGTTTTTATCTATCTACGAAGGCAGGAGAAAGACCAAAAAAGACTTAGACGAAATCTGGCAGTCAAGGAGTATGGAAGACACATTTTTTTTTATGCTAAGAGATAACAAACAGGGTGTAAAGTACAGACGCCAGCACGTCAAGTTACCCCAATGTGTCAAATTTTCCCAATTGAATATGAACCTTATTCTGTTTGAAATAAAGTTGAAAAACGATCAAAGAAATTTGACACATTGGGGTTACTTGATGTGCTGGCGTCTGTACATTGCCGCACATATATACATATTCTGCAACGCTTTCATCCTAATTTTTACGTTTTTATGTTTTGTTTTTTGCACCATCATTATTTCAATCCCAACCCAATGAGATCACCTACTCAATAAAAGTAAATTTTACTCATCATGTCACGATTCATTTATATCGGTTAATTATTTATCTATTCTAGAAACGACCAATCATAGTCATGAGTATGAAGATTCGTTGATCATAAATCAATTCTTTCTTTCGATTTTATAAAGTGTGTTAAAAAAAATAGGAAAAACGTGAAATCTAGGAAAAGTCAACGAAAAAACATTTTTTCTCTTTATATTCGGTAGTAATCTATACTACCTGCTGGTAGTAGCTGGAGTGTCCTATCGTTTTGACCGTTTTTGCAAAAATTGAAAACGTATAAAAAAGACAATGCTGTTTACCATACCTTGGTCACCGTAGTTCTTGCAAGAATACTTCTTCTGTACTCCTTCATTGCACGTATTGTCCTCTAAACAAAACGATGCTTTATGACCTTCTGCAACTCTCAAACCAGTTGCGTCTAGAACGTCAAACGTAGCAAATACTTCCATACTGTGGTAATGCCTGAAAATATACACAATCATTAACTGCCTAAATTTTAATTCTTGCAAAGTATGGGTCAATTTATACTAGCGCAGAGTCGAAGCGCATCAAAGCGTGGAACTCATCACAACTAAATGGCGAACACGGGCGCATTCTTTTACGTGTAGTAAAGCTCCGAGGATCGCGGAAGGTGCATACTCCTTCCGCGATCCGCGGACTGATTGATTGGGGATCACGGAAGGCTTACAGATCAACTTAGGTGGCCATCTTTGCCCTCACTTGAGTTCGTCAATGCCAGATTACACAAAAATTGGCGATTTGGCGATTTTTGCATTTGTTAAATTACACCCACAAGTAAACGTTAAAATCCTACCAGAACTTACATATGACAGAGATGCCACTGCCACAAATGTTTGGGTAGATATGGCCTGAACTCTGCATTACCAGCGTTCAGGGATGCCGCTGTGAAGCGAAGCAAACGACGTGTTTCGCGCGGCCAGTCTGGTATCAGCTCCTTGACCTGATAATAAAGGGTTTAGGGTTTTAACTCCAAGCTGCTATTCAGTTTCAAACAAATATTATCGGGTTCGCTGGATATCGAGTTCTGAACCGAATAATGCAGCTCAACTCAGAACAACTCAGTAACTGCAACGTTTTTTATTCGTTGTGTTTTTTGTGCTAAAGGAACCTGTCACCTCCCTTGGTGTGAAAGGGGAGGGATCACAACACTTCTTCAATTTGATGGTTGTGCAAACCAGCAGCGTTATTTTGTATCTCCTTTGACAGTACTTATGTAAAGTGTTCAACGATTATACTTTCAAATAGCTAGCTCCTTATTGGCTATCATCAGTGTGTATCTAAAATGACGTCATGCGCACTCGCAGAGAAGTGACGAAGCGCACAGTGCCCCGTCTGCTAGTCACCGTAACTTGAAGTCTACTTAAAGTGCAATACCAATTTTTAGTTATCTTGTCATTAAAACACGAAAAACATTACGAAAAAATACGTCGACTAGTATCTCTATCTTGGTCAAATAGTCTCTTTTCAGGCAAGACAAAACAAAGAAGTTGCAAGACGCACCGAAAATGCCTGGAAGAGCTATTGGGCTATGAAATACCTTATGAAGGGAAATCTTCCTCTGTCCCTTAAGAGAAGACTCGTCGACGTGTGCATTCTTCTCATACTCACTTATGGTTCTGAAACATGGTCCTTGACTGTTCAGCCGAGGGCCACGCTCGAGGTTTGCCAGAGAGCTATGGAACGGAGTATTCTGGCTATCAATCTTGAAGACCGGGTTAGGAATACAATAATCCGTTCCATCACAAAAATTACTGATGTGACTCAAAAAACTGCCACGCTAAAATGGAACTGGGCTGGACACATCTGCCGCATGTCAGACGGCACATGTTACGTGGCAAGTGACGTCGCGGTAGGCCCAAGCGAAGATGGCGAGACGAGCTGGACTCCTTCGATAAGGACTGGTCCCAAAAAGCCCTTGACAGAGAGAGGTGGAAGAAAGTAGGGAGACCTTTGCCCTGCAGTGGGAAAACACAGGCTAGTAATATTGTCATCAAAATACGCTGTGCAACTGGACGCCAGTTAGTCACCGGGAAGGAAGGGAAAGCCAACAAACCTTGCTGGTGTTATCAACTAACCTCGTAAGCACTTTTGCTCAAGCAGTTCTCCTCCATAGCGCACTGAAGTTGAAACATAAAGACATCTTGGAGGTGAGCGGTCCGTTCAATGGCCGTCATGTCGAGGACCAGGTCTGCTAGCGTGTGGGTGCAGACGACGGCAGCTGCGTGACCTGGTTCACAAACAAGGTATTATGTGTAGGTTATAGGAAGTAAGACTGGCCTGTTGGTCTAGTAGTTAGTGACCCTGACTGCTATGCCGGAGGTCGTGGGTTTGATTCCCACCCAGGACAAGTGTTTGTGTGATGAGCACGATCATTTGTTCTGTGTCTGGGTGTAATTTATCTATAACTAGCTGCCCCGGCAAACTTCGTTGTGCCTTAGAGTCAATTCATTGCTCTTATTTTTTTTATATATTAGATATACATACGTTGAATAAGACGACAACAAATAAATCCAAACCAATAATAACTACTATTACTTTTAAATTACAACATGTATATATACCCTAACCTAACTGACCATACCTATCCTATAGCTAACCCAACTATCTAACCTAACTACCTTACTAAAAAATACTAAATTCATAATTTTAATCTGAACTATTGCCTCTATGTTACATACAATAATTTATGCCTATAGTTTTCCCGGTCTACTTTAATTAAAGTCCTAACAGTAAAATAAGTTCTATTTGCAAAGAATTATTAAAGTTCGTCTCTGTCATCATTGCTAGTTACGTAAATTGATTTCTGAAATATAAGACTTTTTTATGCTACATAAAACCTCTAAGTTTAGTAACAAAATAAATTTCAGAACGTAGGTGCGTATTATAAATTGACAACCTTACCTTCTTGGGTTTAGCTTAAGACTTGTCAATTTCAAATTGTCACCTGATAATGAACTGGGAAGTTTGACTCCTGTCATGTCATCCAAGATGGCGCTGCGTTTGAAAAATGTTTGAGACAACCGATATTCTTGATATTTATTTTTATGATGTCGAACGGGATAAAAAGTATCCTATGTCCTTCTCCTGGCTCTAAACTACCTCCCTGCCAATTTTCAGCTAAATCGGTTCAGCCGTTCTTTAGTTATAAGTGAAGTAACTAACACGACTTTCTTTTATATATATAGATATGTATGTATTTAGAAATATATAAGTATGTTTATCAGCTGTTTAGTACCCATAACACAAGCTCTCAAGCTTAACTTGGGACTAAATAGCGTTGTGTGAAAAGTTGTGGAATATTTATTTATTTTATTTATATATTATTGTAATCGAGCTTTTTTACTTTGCAGTCATTTTTGACCTTGCAGTATTTTTTTACCTTGCAGTAATTTTTTACCTTGCAGTCATTTTTTACCTTGCGGTAATTTTTTACCTTGCAGTCATTTTTAAGCTTACTAGTTGCCCTGGAAAACATCGTTCCGCCTTAGAATCAATTTTTATGTTGAATTACCTTATTATAAATAATACCAGCCTGTTACTGTCCCACTGTAGGGCAAAGGCCTCTTCTCATACCGAAAAGGCGATTGGCGACTTCCAACTTTGTCCCCAATCTGTTTAAGGTAAGCTCGTTCCATCGTCGACCTCATTTCTGACCGCAGGACAAGATTGAGGTCAAGAGTAGACCCATTCTATGTATAAAAAAAAAACCTTTTCTCATTGTTCTACTTTGAATATATACAAGATGTTTTTTTTGATATCCCATAACTCTAGGGTTATATTCTGTAGGTAAAAATAATACTAAAACTCCTAGAATAGATGGTCCAAAAATGCATAGTTTCGGAGATATCATCAATCATAATTAAATTATCAGTTGTTTAGTACCCGTAACACAAGCTCTGCTTAGCTTGGGACTAGATGGCGTTGTGTGAATAGTCGTGGAATATTATTATTAAGTATTATTAATATTATTTCATTACCTAATTAGTTCAAAAATTGTCACCAGTACGACGAATCTTCTTTCTAACGTCACTTTTCTTTTACGTAAGGGTGTTTTACATTAATCATCGTGACTTTGTCGAATTATTTTGTATGTTAATGTAAAGAGAATTTATTCTCTTTAATTTATTATTTTTATTAATGACAGACTGACAGGTCTAGAAATAATGTCAGCCTTCAAACTGACGATTTACGTTGAATATTATTTTGTGTAAAATTATAACATTAAATGTCGTTTCTTTTTATTATAGAGAAACTCAATTATGTTTTGATTTACGCCTTAATCCCATCTCAATCGAACTAAAATAACAGACACCATTATAAAACGACATTTCGTGAAAATGGAAAAACTGAAATTTGTTTTTAAATCGAAACCAACGAAAGATGGAAAATCTAACTTTATCGCCGTAACTACAATTATTACACAAGACGAGAAAGTTTTCCTGATTCCAGAGGAGTATGAAGCAGCTACACTTCATAAGTATATTTACTCGTCTAAAGTGTACAATATATTACGAAATACGATAAAAAAAAGACACCAGACTCGAAGTGTTTGGATAAAATTAACGCCAGAAATGGTAAAAACATACTTTGATGAAGATGACAATATGATATTTGAAGACCAATACCTAGAGGAAGTTACAGAAGAACAATTGGCTTTAAAAAATAAAAGCAATTCAGAAGACCATATGGTAAAAATTTTGGAAAAATTAGTAGAAAATCAACAAAGCAGGGAAAAACAAAGTTTAAAAAAATTAGCAGAGAGATTTGTATTAGATAAATTTGATGGCAAAAATGTTAGTGCATGTCGATGGATAGAGGTTTTTGAAAAAGAATGTACAAGATTTGACATAGTAGAAGACGAAGAGAAAATAGAAACATTCAGATTATTCCTAGAAAAATCATGCACGGATTGGTATGCTTCCATGATGATCAAGCTTAGTTTGCAATCAAAATGGTCGGAATGGAAAACAAACTTTATAGAAACCTACGCAAATAAGGGTTGGTCTAGCAGTAAATATGCCATAGCTTTCAAATATCAGTTAGGATCATTATTGGATTATTCCATTAAAAAGGAAAAACTTCTGCTTGAAGTACGACCGATGATAGATCAAGGGACTTTGGTTGACCTAATTGCTGCTGGGTTGCCGGACTTTATAACAGATAGAATAAACAAAGAAGAGGTTTTAGAAACAAAAGATCTTTTCAATGAAGTTGGCAAATTGGAACATTTGGTCATGAAGAAAAAGTTTCTGAACAGAAAAGATGATACTAAAGTACTCAAAGAAAAGATGCAAAACTGTAGTATTTGTGAAAAACAAAAGAAAGGAGTACGTTATCACTCAGAAGAATCATGTTGGTTTAAAGTTAAAGAAAATGAAAAGAAACAAATCAAACATATTAATAATTCAGAATTGGAATGTGAACTGCAGTGTGAAGATCCAAAAAACTAATGGTGCCGCCATTAATTAAAGTAAGATTAGTACTGAATAAAAACCTTGAAGTATTTGGAATATATGATTCTGGCTCAAATGTTTCTTTGATAAATTCAAGATTATTAAAATTTGAGCGAAAATCAAAGGGTTATTCTAATAACACTAATTTAAAAACAATTAATGGCGTTAAAAAGGCAATTGGTATTATAACACTCAATGTAAACATTTTTGATATAGAAGAAAAAACTGATGTCTTTGTAATAGATCAAGAAAATTTTGATTATGATTTTTTAATTGGACTGGACTGTATAAAAAAGTTCAATTTAATTCAGGATGAAAATTTAGTTATTAGTCAAAAAGTTCCAATACATAGAAATGAAATTAAAAATTCAGAGACGAACACTATTTCTAAGGAAATGGACAAAATGAAGTCAATGAAAAATGAAAATTATTCTAAGGAAACAAAAAGGTTACATATGGACAGCATTTCTAAGGGAATGAAAAATAAAGAGCTTAAAAATGAACCTCTTCCAAAAGAAATAAAATATGAAAACTCAGAAACTAATAGAAAAAACCTTATAAACTTTAATGAATATTTTAACATAGAAAATTTCCATATTTGGATAAACCATTTAGACCACGAAAAACAAGCAATAATTGATAACTTAATAAAAAACAATAAATCAATTTTTGCAAACGATAAATATGATATCGGCACGGTAAAGGATTATGAAGCACACATTGATCTATTAGAAGAAAAATATTGCAGTAAAAGACCGTACCGCTGTACCATTGAAGATAGAAAGGAGATTGAACAACAGATCGCACAATTATTAAAAAAAAATATGATTGAGGAATCATATAGCCCATTTGCGGCACCAGTGACACTGGCTTACAAAAGAGACGAAAATAAAAGGTCAAGGTTGTGCATAGATTTTCGAGACCTTAATAAAATTGTTGTTCCACAATCCCAACCATTTCCTCTTATTGAGGACCTAATGATCAAAACAAGAGATTGCAAGTTTTTCACCACACTGGATATAAACTCAGCATTTTGGTCAATACCTCTACGTGTTAGTGATAGACAAAAAACAGCATTTGTCACACAAGAAGGTCATTATCAATGGACTTGTTTGCCTTTTGGTCTCAAAACCTCGCCAGCAATTTTTCAACGAATAATGTGTAATATAATAAGAAAACACAAACTCTCAGAGTTCACAGTTAATTTCATAGATGACATTCTAATATTTTCAAAATCATTCTCGGATCATGTCAGACATCTATCACAGCTGTTTCAAGCCATCAAAAGTGAAGGATTTAGACTAAAATTCACAAAATGCACATTTGCCGCTGACTCTGTAAAATATCTTGGTCATATAATACAGAATAATTCAGTTCGACCATTAAAAGATAACTTGATATCAATTAAGAATTTTCCAACCCCTAAAACAACAAAAAATGTGAGGCAGTTCTTAGGAAAAATAAATTTTTATCATAAATATGTACCAAAAATAGCAATAAAACTTGATCCATTACATAACCTTTTGAAGAAAGGGCAAACTTTTATTTGGACTAAAGCGTGTCAAGAATCATTTGATGAAATGAAACAAATATTATGTTCTCAGCCTATATTAACAATTTATGACCCAAAATTACCAATACATATATACACAGATGCCAGCATAATAGGAGTGGGGGCCGTCTTGAAACAACTGCAAGAAAACAAGGAAGAAAAACCTGTAGCATATTTCTCAAAGAAATTGAATGAAGTACAAAAAAGGAAGAAGGCCATATACTTGGAGTGCCTAGCAATAAAAGAATGTGTTAAGTATTGGCAACATCTGTTGATAGGTAGAAAATTCATTGTTTTCTCTGATCACAAACCTTTGGAGAATATGAACATAAAGTCAAGAACTGATGAAGAACTAGGAGATCTAACGTACTACCTTTCACAATATGACTTTAAAATAAAATACTCTCCAGGAAGATACAATTTGGAAGCTGATTGCCTTAGCAGGAATCCAGTGTTAGAGCCCAATGAAAATCTGGAAGAACAATTGAAAGTAGTCAATTTAATACAACTAAAAGACATTTTACAAGATCAAGAAAGAAATGAATATATACAATCCAGGAAAGAAAAGCTAAAATTACAACAAAAAGTTTATTATAAAAAAGGAAATAAAAAAGATAAGATAATTCTCTCAGAAAAATTTAGTATGGAATTCGTTAAAAGAATACATTCGGATCTGGGTCACATAGGAATAAATCAAATGCGAAGAACAGTAAGTTCATTATATACAGCAGAAAACTTAACAAAGAACATATATAAAATCTGTAAAGAATGTATAGTATGTATAAAAAACAAAACCAGAGGACAAAACAAATACGGAATGATGTCACACTTGGGTCCGCCTACGAAACCTTTTGAGATATGTTCTATCGATACAATTGGAGGTTTTGGGGGATCCCGTTCCACAAAAAGGTACTTGCACCTGTTATCAGATCATTTCACAAGATACGCATTTATTTTAACGTCAAAGACTCAAAATGCGAATGATTTCATTAAACTAGTGAAGAACACTGCTGAGACTGGAGATATTGGCATGATACTTTCAGATCAATATCCAGGTATTAATTCGAAGGAGTTCAAAAAGTTTTTGGATGATAAAAATATTCGACTAGTCTTCACTGCAGTAAATTCACCCTTTTCAAATGGGTTGATTGAGAGACTGAATCAAACATTGGTAAATAAAATAAGATGCAAGATAAACGAAAAAGATACCAAACTGGCATGGACCACCATAGCACATAATTGTGTAAAAAAATTTAACGAAACGGAGCATACTGTCACCGGATACGCTCCTACGTATCTACTAAACGGTACCAATGTTACGATTTTGCCAGATGAGCTAAAGTCAAAGAAAACTGAAACCGATTTGATTCCAGACAGAAAAAAGGCTCTGGAAAATACAATTCAGTCACACATTTACAACAAGAAACTTTACGACAAAAATCGTAAGCACTTCGACTTCAAAGTAGGTGATATGGTGTTTGTGGACAATGGAAACAAGCTTAATAGAAAAAAGCTTGACGAGTTGAGAATCGGACCTTACAGAATCGTGCAAAAGTTGTCAAACACGATTTACAGGATCGACACGGGTTATAATAAATCGGAGTCAAACTTTTTCCACATCTCGAAATTGACTCCAGCTCCTAAGTTTGACTTAGATACTTGAAATAAATACCTATGTATGTTAAATTAGATTTTATAATGAATTGTAATAATATTTAATTTATGTTATCTTTCCCAAGGGGGGTGATGTAAAGAGAATTTATTCTCTTTAATTTATTATTTTTATTAATGACAGACTGACAGGTCTAGAAATAATGTCAGCCTTCAAACTGACGATTTACGTTGAATATTATTTTGTGTAAAATTATAACATTAAATGTCGTTTCTTTTTATTATAGAGAAACTCAATTATGTTTTGATTTACGCCTTAATCCCATCTCAATCGAACTAAAATAACAGACACCATTATATTAATAAAAAAAAGGATGATTAAAACATAATTCAAATGCCAGTTGATTCTTTGATATGGTCTCAATCATACCCTAGAGTTATGGGATAAGTATAAAAAAAGAAACATTGTAGAGAAAGTTGAACTAATTTGAGACTCTCATATATTTTCATTTGTCTTTGACAAGAAGTGTCGATATGATGAGAAAGTACATGACATACGAATATTTATGGCCTAAAACTAATGTATTAGAAGTTCGTGAACTGACTCAAATGTGTGGAGAAATCGTCGGGTGCGTATTTGCATAGTTATGGATGGGTTCCGTACACCCGTATGGCAGAAAAAAACTAACTACCTAATACAATTTATGACTATTATAGTATAGTTTGCATATTCTATGGACTTCATACTTTCGATTGGTAAGGAATTTGTTTATGAACCAAACCGGTGAAATATTAAAAAAAAGTATCCTGGATTGAAAGTTTTTAGACAATCCATATGCAATATATTTATTGACATATTACATTTACATTACATATTACATTTAATATAAAATAGGTTTTATTCATTAACCAGCTACAAACACATTTCTTCTATTCATTCTTGACATTTTCGTGGTCAAAATAAAAGAAATATTCCTGCAATCTGTCACTTTGTCTATTCTAAAATGTCGTAGATAAAATCCGTTTCTACAGCGGTCATGCTACGCGTTCATCTGAACGCCCGCAAGGATTACCTATTTCACACCGGAACCCTAGAAACTTCTCTCTTTTCTACTATCGATCACAGTTTCTAACAATTTTATGTCGCAATTTGCTATGGAACTTTGTGAAGGCATAGAATATAATATATTCCTGCAAAGTTATTTATTTGAAAGTAATATCAAGTAGGCCTGTGGTTACAGTTGGCGTACAGCTGTTGTAAGATCTAATAATTTAATTTAAAAGCTCGTTTTTATTGCAGGGTTGAAGGTCTTCAACGAGTGATAATATAAAAATGATACCAGGCTAGGCTAAAGTGTTACTGTTCCATTTTTTTTTAAGTTTTAAGCAAAATAACATCTTAAAAAAACCCACAAAAAATGAGGGAATAATCGACTAAAAATTTCAATAAATTTCAGGGACCTAACAAAGACCCATGATTAACCTAAAAATAGGTACCTACTTATAACATTTTTGTTACTACAACCTTAAAAAAAAACAACCGACTTCTTAAAAAAAAACTAACAGGTGAAAAATAACTCCAGTTTCGGAAGTCTGTGGCTTTGGTGGTTTTGTTTTGTTCATTATTGGCCACCGACTTCCGAAACTGGAGTTATTTTTCACCTGTTAGTTTTTTTTTAAGAAGTCGGTTGTTTTTTTTGTAAAAAAGTTTTTATTTTGTAATTTTTAGTTTCTTTGTATGTAAAGAAAGTCTTTCAATACTTGAAAGAATCATTGAAATTGGATAAAAATTGCTAATGAAGTTCTATCTAAACATTAAACTGTACCTACATATCCGCGGGCCCCTTTTAAAATAGAATGGCGTAATGTTATGTTGTGAAAATACAAAAGCTCAGCATAGACATCTGACTATAGCAATCGCGAATAATTTGCTGTTATGCGTTGAAGAGTTCCATTGCCTGTCTTCTTCATAAGTTTTGCTTCACCAAATGATACTTTCTAAATGAAAATGCTTGATTTGTTACTAAAAATGTTGAAATCGGTGCATGTGTGCCTATATTTTTTGAGGAGTTCCCTCAATTCCTCGAAGATCCCTTATGAGGTATGAGTTTTGATACAAATGGGACCAATCTGTTAGTATACCCTATCAAACAAAAAAAGAATTTTGAAAATCGGTCCATAAATGACGGAGTACTGAGGTAACAAACCCTAAAAAAAAAAAAAAAAATATACAACCGAATTGAGAACCTCCTCCTTTTTTTGAAGTCGGTTAAAAATATGCAAAAAAAGAATGCAATGCAAACGTAAATAAATAATAAATAATATTCCACAACTCTCACACAACGCCACCTAGTCCCAAGCTAAGCAGAGTTTGTGTTATGGGTACTAAACAGCTGATAAATATACTTATATATTTCTAAATACATTACATATTATAAATTAATTACACCGTCGTATCATTATGTGACGATATTTCTTCTTCACTGTCAGAATAGAATAGAATAGAATAGAATAGAATACTCTGTATTGTACACCATAAAAACTTACTAATTATAACTTTAAGGGCTACATAGAGTGTAACAATGGGCGGCCTTATCGCTAAAAGCGATCTCTTACAGACAACCTTTGGATGGACTTGATAGTGGAGAAGAAAAGATGAGTAGGCAGTTTACCAACAGTAGCCGATTTACCGGCAGTTTTCTGTCAGTATACCATTTACATCACGCTACGCTCTTGGAAACAGGTAAATGTAGCCCAGCTTGTTTACTATGCATACAGACGAAAACGATGTCATTTCATTTGATAAATTATGTTTGTAAGGCAGTCGAACTAAGCAATCAGTTTCCCGCTAACTAGCTCTCTATGTTGCTGCTAATTACCTTTGAACAAGTGAATGAGGCTGCGGAGATAGAAATGGAAATTATAGTATATCATCAATTAACGAAATGCCTTAAACTTCAAATCCCAACATAACAAGGAAAATTATTGTTTGATAAAGATATTATGAGATAACCAACTGTGTGTTAACCAATTGTAAGACCAAATTTGGTATTTTTTTTGTTATCATTACATTCAGTCATTACAGCTACCTATTTACATCTGGAAGCTTGTAATTAGCAATTTAGTTATCTACTATTAGTCATTATGTTGTTATTAAACTGTAAATTTTATTAAAATTGATTTAGTAGTTTTTACGTGAAAGAGTAACAAACATCCATCCATCCATCCATACTCACAAACTTTCACGTTTATAATATTAGTAGGATTAGAAGATACACCGTAATCAACCATTCATCTCACATACCACACACCCTCTCACATACCACACACCCTCTCACATACCACACACCCTCTCACATACCACACACCCTCTCACATACCACACACCCTCTCACAAACCACACACCCTCTCACATACCACACACCCTCTCACATACCACACACCCTCTCACATACCACACACCCTCTCATATTCATACACCAACATAACACTCGGATTACTATTCAGAACTAACAGTTGAATTAGTAACTCACCCCGTCAAAATTACTGTGAAGAGAAACATTAATAAGGGATGAAAGCTTAATTCGCCAATATTTTTACGTGGTGAATTTTACAGCATTAAGTACAGCCTTTATCGAAGTCAGCTCTATTTAAATTATTTTAAAACGACTTTTAAAAAAGGAGGAGGTTCTTGATTCGGTTGTATTTTTTATTTTCAAGTTTTTCTCCAAAGTTAATTGCAGTGCCAACCCGCCTGTGTTGTTTCCGTCACATGCACATCAATTCACAATAATTGCACCAAAGAAATGGCTCTAATTAACAGGATTGTTCAATTCAATTACGAAGCAACAGATACTTTTTTTTGCCTTTTCCTATATTTATATTTCTCCGGTCTAGTTATTTTACCAATACCGTCACTTGTCCTTTGATAACAAATTGTGTAATTCAAGCTATTAAGACGAGCCTAGTAACGCCATCTAGTATTGGATGAGAACTACAAAATCGATTATTGTAAAAATGTCTTGTAACAAAATCTTGAAAATAAACATACAATAAACTACAGCCAATAATCTAATAATCTATTTCAATAAAACTATTAAAAATCACTTTTGAACGTCAGACTTATACTTATGTAACAGGAAAGAAGAAATTAATTTACAAATAGCTAGTTGCCGCTTCAAAAAGGTTTCGTTTGGAGAAGAATAGGCAAGAAACTCAATACTAACTCTTTATGCAAGTAGTAATTATGTAATACTAGCGGACCCGCCTGACGTTGTCCTGCCCATAAGTTGGTTTCGACCCAGGCCCAATTATTGTAAATCTAAACGACCACCTCACGACTACCTACAGCAAAAAAAAAAGAATTAGGTATCCAATTTGTTGCAGTTGTTCGGAAGTTATGCGCTTACGTACATTTCGGTGACTTCTTTATTATATTTTATTCTAGTATACATATAAATATATACAGATTATTATAAATTTATAATAGGTAAATAAGTATGCAGTAATATCTACTGGATAGCATACACCTATAGACTATAGATAATGATTTGCAAACAACAGCCCGGACTAATTGCCTTACTAATTTTCACCACCATTAAAGATTTAAAAAAAAAAAAAATATTCCACAACTTTTCACACAACGCCATTTAGTCCCAAGCTAAGCTTGAAAGCTTGTGTTATGGGTACTAAACCGCTGATAAACATACTTATATATTTCTAAATATATACATATTATAGATAAATTACACCCAGACACAGAACTAATGATCATGCTCATCACACAAACATTTGTCCTGGGTGGGAATCGAACCCACGACCTCCGGCATAGCAGTCAGGGTCACTGACTACTAGACCAACAGGCCAGTCAACGAATTTAAAAACGCAAGAGTTTTTTTATGGATGGACAATCCTCATGAATGGCCTTACACCCTGTGGGGTGAGAGGTCTGTCAGACTATAACTGACTTTATACCACCCCGGTGGTTCCGTCTCACACATTTGACCGACTCTTGTGGCTACTCCTACATAGCCACGAGCCCCTCATTTTGTAACGAAACTCTAACAACGAATCTTCATTAAAACACAGTTACAATTCCCACTCTGTTTATTGGAGCGTGTTTTTTTTAAATGGCAAAGGTCCAGGTAAGCTGATTAAACCGTTATAATTCAATTAATCCGATTCTATTTTGCTTTTCACCAATAGAATGGATTCATTTATTCTTTCCTGGAAGTCTGGATAATTTATTAATTCATTCATGAAAATCAATTTAGTGGACTGTAAGGGGTTAATCTGACGTAATCCCTTGGACTGACGACCTCTTTACGTCCTGAGGTCTTTGTATCAGTTTGGAAGTTGATGTAGCTTTTCATTAGTAAAATATTTTTTTATTCCGTTATGGTGATTTTCCTTCAAAGGACGGGTAGGACATTGACCGATTATTATCTGCAGGCCTATATAGTCTTATTACAAATCCTATTTCTAATATCGAAATCGATAAAGCGACTATAGAAAGAAAATTGCGTATATGGAATCAGCTGTTTGTCAACTGTCAAGTGTTAACGAGTAGAATTTGTAATATGGCTGAAAATGAAATACACTTGAAAGTTGACAAACAGCTGATTCCCTATACGCCATTTTCTTTATATTATTGCCTTATCGATAACGATAATAGAAATAGAATTTGTAATAATATGGCTAGGCCTGCTGATATCAGTACACAAATCTGGAAAATCTAAATTTGATAAAAAAATGTACTTTTCCATATTGCTACGTTAAATAACTATTTCTAAACTGTGTCTTATATTTGGTACATCGACGTTTCTACATCCAAACATAACACAATCGGCCACCATAATCGGTGATTTCTTAATATTTTAATTTACTCTAATGTGAGTTTAAAATTTTTAAATCTTGCGTCACGTTCAAATGTCAAAAGTTCATGCAGGTTATGACTGTATAAATCACGATCGTGTTAACGAAGCAAAAGCAGATAGAATCGAAAAAATATAAAAACAATAAAATAGCATGTGGTGCCACTTTACTGTCTGTCACTTCTTATTTACAGTGTATAAGAAATAGACGTAGATAATACAAAGGCAAATCAAGTAAACAAGCGTAAGTTAACTGATAAATTACCTCAGTTCTAGTTACTAATGTTAATCTTTGGGTATTAAACTATTGAACGTGATTCAATTTGCATCGCTAATATGAGTTTGTAATTATTTTGGTTTACGCTTCTCACGTAGTTTACAGGGTGTAAACTATATTACGTTTTGGATTTAATAGAGATAGTGAACAGGCAATTATTCAATGAATCTTCTTATACGTGTAGTAACTAGTGAACCAGATCAATCGTGCCCTAGTCTAATACGATAATAAGACCAGCCCTCCGCAGACCATGGCCCACCTTTGAGCCAGCGCCACGTGTCTTGTCACCTGCACACGTGAGGACCTAATGTCTTCGTCAATGGAAGTTTTGTCGTAGCTGAATTCTGGGCCAAACATAAAATTGAATTTAGTCTTGTATGCTTTAATTTAGTGTCAAAACACGCTGAAAAGTAGACCTCAAGGCAATTCTCCTCATCAAAGAAGGCTCTCGGCATGTGTGGACCGGCGATTGTCCATATGTTATTAACTGTTTTACTATGTTTTATCTTAGACATTGGTAAAGGAGAGTATTTTGAGTAAACTGGCACGTCCTAGAAGCTAAGGTCTTAAACCCACGCAGTGTCCGAGGTATATGATAGAAAACAAACAATAAAGATACGAACCAACATCACCAGGACACTGTACTCCTTCATCATACTGCCTGAACCTGCAGTCAAACAAGCTGGTCTCATTGCCCTCACACTTGACACCGGTGAGCATGATTTCAGAAAAGCCGTAGACATAAGTTTGAAGAGCCTGCTCAGCGTAACCCAGGTCCAACGTCTTGCAGACGGTGGCAGCTTCATAGATGGTCCAGCCATCTGGGCAAATGCTGCCCCAAGTGTCGTTGAGGAAGATCTGAAAACAGATTTGAATAGATAGAAGAAATTAAATATCAATTTTATATTTGTAATACATTTTCACACTAAATGTTTGAAATATTAGGTACAACTTGGCTAAGAACAGTTTGCAAAAATCTGTTGTTAAATGCACTGGTGTAATTATAGTTTTTATGAGGATCTACCTCAGAGTTCTGTATCTATAAACCTAGTAAATTATTTCACGTTATTTAGCCATAAGACCTTAATGTTGTTTTTGCTTAAACATTTTTGTTTTAACGAAGCGTGTGGCACAATAAAAGGGTGTGGCCTTTAATTTGCCACAAGCCTCCTTAACTCATTAGGCTCCGCGTGGACACCGGTGTCCGCAAACAATAGTAATTTAATTGTGTCTGGATTGCGGTAATTGACTAGTTAAAACAAAAGTGTCTATCGGCGGTCAAGCTACGCTTGCTGAGCAATTCATGAAGGCATTACATGCCAGAAAGCCCTCCGTGCCTCACGAAGCACGCTAAGCGATTGGTCACGGTCGACATTTTCAGATATTTAACATTCGTTAGGGGTAGCCAGAAGCCCAAAAGTCTGACAACCAGTTTTAGAATAGAATTTTTTTAATTTCAGACAAAGTCCATAGTGTTAGTAACAATTCACTTAATATCTAATATAAGTAGATACATAATTACAAATACAACAATTATTAAATTGACATAACATAACGTCACGCCTGTAATCCCCGAAGGGCTAGGCAGAGGTATACCTGGTAGTACACCCACATTTCGCCAGTTATGTTTTTTTTTTAAGTCCCATGTAATAGGGGGCGAGCCTATTGCCATCAATCGGGCACAAATCCAGACTCCGGGCTGCTACTGAGAAATCCCAGATGTTATTAAATTGAAGTGGAATAAAATGGAATGATATTGAAATTGACTTGGGTAGGATTAAACCAAAAGGTATCATGTTACCCAGTAACTTAGTTTTTGAGGTAAAATAGGTAAACACTGGTATTCGGCTACATTCGGTTAGACTGGTAGCCGACCCCAACATAGCAGGGATAAGCAGACCTAGCCATATTACAAATTTTATTTCTACTATCGTAATCAATAAGGCGACAAAAGAAAGAAAATGGTGTTCATGGAATCAGCTGTTTGTCAACTGTCAAGTGTTAACGAGTAGAATTTGTAATATGGCTAAAAATGAAATACACTTGACAGTTGACATAGGTACACGTGATTCCATAAATATGCCATTTTCTTTCTTTATTAGATATATAATTTGTAAAGTGGCTAGGCCTGAAGGCTAGGCTAGATGTTGATTTTGGTCACCAAAAGGCAGCAATGGGAGTGTGCGTATTGAAACTGACTCTTTTCACATGTATGGTCATAAAGGTAAAAAAAAAATGTTTTTTATGAATAAATTAGTCTTACCTCAACTCTTCCTTCATTATGAGTTTTACCACCGACGAGCCTTATCTGTGGTGTTGCTTCATTGACAACGTTTCTTAGCTTTCTCTCTGCCCATGTTTTTACTACTGGTCCATTGTTTTTGGGAGAATCCGATTTATACTTGCATATAACTCCAGCTGCTTCATCTTTTTCACAGTCTGAAGCTCCCCAACGGTTGAAAACGCATTTGGAAAGTGACGGTTCATCACCTTGACATTTAACATCGTCCAACCAGTATTTTTCTGAAGGGAAAATAGCAAGCATTAAAATTCGTCCTTGAGAATACAGTGATGATATTAAAAAGTAATGAATCGAAAATAGATTACGGCCAGGATATAAGTATGACAAATTAATTTCTCCCTGTAAAAGTTTAATGACAGTACACAAGCAATGAAATCGGAAATTAACAGTATCAGGTAAAGTAGTTCAAGGTAACTCAAAAGACGTGTTATGCCGCCGCTGATAAAGATAAAGATATATTTATTTGTTTAAACATGTGTAACACAATACATATAGATGCAAATGTGGATGGAAATTTGAAAACCGGTAAGTTTCAACATGTTTTGCCATATTTAGCGTACAAAAAGAGAGAGAGAAAAAAAATACAGACATTTAAAATATAAAACCATTGAGTGAAAAAAAAAAGAAACAACAAAATTAAAATACAAAACAATAAAATTATAAGGTATCATTTAAAAAGTCTTTAACGCAGTAGTAACAGTTTTTAGTTAGTAGCTTCAAATCTCTTTTGAAATTAATTGTATTATTCATATTTTTAAAGTTCTCTGGAATTTTATTATATATGATCGGTGCCATACAAAACACACTTTTATGAAGCAGTGCTGTTTTCGAAGAGTGAACCTGACCCAAAACAACATGGATCAGGGCAGGAAGATGATGAGATGAACTTGTTCAAGGGATAGGATTCCCCAAGCAGACACATAACGAACTGTACTCAGTTTATAATAGCACTAGCAGACATCCCGCGGTTTCACCCGCGTAGGTCCCGTTCCCATGGGAAAAAAAATAAAAAAGTAGCCTTTGTCACCCGGGGATAGTGTAGCTTCCCAAAGAATTTTTCAAATCGGTCCAGTAGTTTCGGAGCCTATTCAATGCAAACAAACAATCAAACATTTCCTCTTTATAATATTATATAATATATATAATATATAGGTAATAGCATTAAAAAAAAGAAGTTTGTACAAGCAGGAATGCTGAATACTTTATTTTGAAGATAAATTGGAACACTTTTAGGAATAATTTTTATTTTGAAGTTAGAAGAATAAAAGTCAAACAAACCACGTTCTGGTCACATGTAATTATTATTCATCTCTACTTCTTTTAGGTTTATATCATTGACACTTTAATTTTCAAGTAAAATGAAATAATATAACTAATTTTACATCATTCCTTAATATAAATTGTTGAAATGGTTACAACTAAGTGTGACAGCTGCAGCAGTAAAAAATAGATTATAATAAATTGGGCATCTATAGTAATTGTAACATTATTGTTGTACTTTCGTTACAAAGTGTGCATTAAAATAACCTTTTTTAACTAAATGTAAATGGAATATAGACCAATTACAAAAATCTGATGATTATTTCCATCTTATGTAAATATATGTCGCGGCAAGCGATATTCTTGAATAATCAAAATCAAAATCTAAATCAAAAGTCTTTATTCAAACTAGGCTGAGAATCAGCACTTTACGAACGTCAAAAAATACATAAAGACAGTCCCCCAAAAACGGCCCACCCTTCGCCACTTCCTAGTGTTTTGCTGGGAAAAAGAAGTGGCGGAACAAACTCCCCAGCAACACATCTGTCTGATTCGTTTTAAGAACTAGGTATACAAAGAATCTATACAATGAAATGCTCAATAAATAGCACTTATGTTTATACACATTGTAAAACATTACATTTCAGAATTATTGTCACGTGTTAGCTAGCACACTCCAATATACCGAGATTAAGAAAAAATAAAATAAATAAAAATAAATAGAAATAAAAGGAGATTCATAATATTATCATTGAAATCTAAACTCAAGCAAAACAACTACAAAACTGAAAAATAACAGCCTCCAGGTATAAAAGGCGTACCCGCTTACATGTGCAATGCTGGCTTATATTCATAAGGCTGTGACTCTAAATTTAAAATGAAAATCTAGGACCATTGAAGTGAAACCAATAAGCAGTTAACTGTTATAAGCAGTCATAAGCAGTGAATAAGTTGTGAAGTTGATTAAATTAGTACAGAGTCAGGGTGACCAGCGTGACGTTACTTGTCATTTGAAAATGGCGCGAATGTGTTTTAATAATGTCACGTGGACAGAGTCATGCTGGTGTGTGGGAGCTGGGCAGAGCTCAGATTGATTTGAGGCACCAACGAAGACACACATCCAGTACGAAACTGTCAGTTACCTTTTTGAGTTATGTTTTGTGATTGCAAATGTTAAGTGAGGTTATTTTGCAATGAAGATTGTTATTCTACGTTATGAACTCGGTACCACGAAACCCCTATCGGTGTCAGCTCATTGCTCAGCCATCGCTGACGCCGACATATATGTATACAGTAATGTAAATCTTATTTGCTGTAACAACTAATGAGTGTAACCAAAGACATTCAATACCTATAGACCGGACATCACGAACAAAATTTTCGTCCGAAAAAGTGTGTCCTGCTGGATACAAGTCTATGAGTTTTTTGTTGTACGCTCCGCTGCCGCTCCATTATTCATATATTATTCTACATGGCGTTACCTCAGTAACAAGAGAGTATGGGATCAAAGTTTTTCTATGACATTTCCTTGACATGCCCGCTCTATAGTATTTTAAATCTCTTTGAGTGTAACTTATCATTACATCTGTACCACTTTACGATGATCCTTATTTGAATCGTTTTTCCTAACCGTGTTGGTCTATTACAAAATGCTGTTCCACTCAAAAATCTGTATCGTGAAAAATTAGTGGAGTCATTTTTGTTGCATAGTGTTTTCTAGACCATTGAAATAATAATATGAGAAGACACGCATTTCCGACACTGAGTTTAATTAGTATCACACTCTGTTGTGATGTAATAAGTAATATTGAACTAACCATCAGTTTGTCCATACTGTCCCCCAACCGTTGCTACTCCAGTCATGTTAAAGGATTTGCAGACCACTGAAGCTGCTTCATCGTCCCAGGAGTCATCGCACACCGCACCCCAGCGGCCAGCATGATATATGTACACATTTCCTGAGAAATTATAACCAAAGATAATGCATGTATGGATAATTAATTTCGCTTCAGCTGCAGTAAACAATTGGTACTCCGCGTTTTTACTTATAAAACTATCCTTTTATCTATGGAATAGAAGTTTAAATCGGTTGACTGGACTGTAAAATGGTTTGTTTAAATTTCTGGTCTTACTTCACAAGGACTATTCAGAGTTAATATTAGTTTGTAAATAGAAAGCAGTCTGTTTTACCTTCATATTTACTTGTACCTCCCATCAGCTTGATTATTCCTTCTAATTTGTCTTGCTTATGTAATAACCTTTGTATGAATTCTGCCCTCAAGTTTCTATCTTGCTCACTGAGATCTTTACCTAGTACGTTTAGCGTCCGTATCAACAACATTATCAATACTGGTAAATTCAACGTATATTTCATTTGCACCATTTATATTAATTGTTTTTTTCTTGAATAAAACGTGTTTACTTAAATCACTGTAATAATTTATTGAAACAATATTGGCACCAATATAATCCCTTGTGGGATACTGTAAACAGATCCGTATTTTAATTGATAAATATGTCGATTACACTTGTTTATTATCTTAATATAGTTTTACATGTTTAATTATCGCAATTAAATATTATTAAGCACACTTTTTCAGACCACAACTTTGTAAGACTCGCATCACAGGGTTTCAAATGGCGTCTTAGAAACAACTGACAATGGAATCCATTTGCTTTATTATTATGAATGCCAAGTAATTATTAGTTCAATGTCATGATGTATGGTCAGTAAAGAGTTCGCCATACCCGCGTCATATTTCTTCCATTAAGGGGAAGTCGTTTAATAGTTTTTAGTTACCTATTGCAAATTCTAAAATCTAAGCAGGAAGAAAACATAACGTTTGGTTCTGAATATTAACACTAAGCAGTTATTATGCACACCTTTTTTATTTAGAATCACAAATATTATGTTTGAATGACTATCTTTTGGAGTAGTATCCATTATAATGATGATCAAAAACAGTTCCTAAAGGGACAAGGGAATAATTTTCGAGATTTTTAAACAGTCGGACTATCTAGATTAAAGTAGTCACACAACACAACTAGAGCCCTTCAAATCAATGGTATGACATATTATAAGTTATCTTTGTTTAGATTCGAGAACAATGAATCAATTTAACAATAGTAACTTCTGTACATAATTGGAATGATGTTATAAATTGTGTAATTATTTTTGTATGATGACGTCTGGCAAACCAATTTTGGATTAATTAAATATTAATGACATAGTCAATAGAAGTCTTCAATAATAAGATATTAAGAATTGCTTTAAGACTCCGAATCTAAGTAAGTATCCCATTTAACCATCTTACATTGGTACACATCCTTATTGATTGTTATTTAGACTGTCAAAAGGTTTCCTTCAATTTGAATCATTAACTGTGTATAGGAAATCATCATAAACAATGGACTTAAAATTAAAATGTTATGGCTGAAATTATCAACCTGCTCTATAAAGTGTTTCTCTGCGCTTTTTAAGGCAAGTTGATAATTTCAGCGATCATTTTTTAGCAGAGGGACAGTAATGCTGTCGGTCCACTGAAGCGGAGCGAGGCTGCAAAGCGGAGAAACCGAGCAATATTAACCAATAGGATTGCGTAAAAATTCCGCTCCACTCTAGGGGACTATTGGTTTATATTTCGCCGTTTCTCCGCTCCACAGCCTTGCTCTGCTTCGGTGGGTAGGCAGCTATAGCATGATCACCTTAGAAATGGGTAAGTCGATGTAAGAATCGACAAACCGACAGATGGTAGAAACATTTCTGCCGATTATAGAAGAAATAATGCTCGACATTGTAGACTATTATCGACCGAAGAATCTACACATTTATTTATTTATTTATTAAAGCTTTGTGCACTGGTAAAATAAACTGGACATCGGCGGACTTAATGCCTTAGGCATTTTCTACCAGTCTACCTTAAGGTGGTGCAGAGATGGAACAAGGTAGGTTAGGCAACAGAGTAAAAAAGGACAATTAAGTGACACAAACATAAAAAAATACACAGATACATAAGTATGTATCTGTGTATTTTTTTATTTTTGTGTCACTTATTTGTACAGTATTTATTTGTCAGTAGTTTACATACTTAAATCATAATAAATACTGTTGTGTGTTTCGGTGGTCAAGGCTTCTTCAATGATTGACTTTATTATTTTTGAAGGTTTGATGAGTTTATTGATAGATTTACATACAGGTTTCGAACTATAAGTATATAAAAAAGGTTTTTGATGGTGAACCGACTACCATACTTTTTCTAAGGTCTTGAAAAAAACGATGACCCGTGGAACCGGCGAATTAATCGTTCATCAGTTCTTCCGGCGACGACCAATCAGCGAACGCCGCTCCCGCTCATTCTTCTATCGCCGAGCCTCCGTTACTCGACGCTAGAAGTTGTCACGTGAAGCGGCTTTTCACCACTAGATGGCTTAAACAAATACATAGTCAAGAGAGATAAAAATACGTTTATAAAGAAAAGCAATTCTGAATAACAAACAACAGACTCTGTGATGAATCTGCCAACGTCTTATGCATATGTTCACGAACTTACAATTTAAATGTGAACCGACTGGATGCCATCCTGATGTTCAGAGGGACCGTATTCCAAAGGAAAACCGCCTGGACGAAGAAGGAAGAATGAATAAAATCTGAGTGGTGAGAAGGACATGGTAGAAGACGATTATTGGTGGACCGAAGATTCAAAGTGCACATTTTTTCTTTATACTGGACATTGTCGTGCTCAAACAAAAGAAATGTTTCTATAATTTGTCACTTTGTCAATTCTTCTACACATAAGATCCGCCGGCAGGCTGGAATTGTGATTTTAATAATTATCAATAATAATATGGTATCACCCTTAACAATGTCATCACAACAAGGAACACATTAGACCATATCAAACCATTTGACCTAAATATGTTTCACAGCAAATGACTTCACATATTGGATTGTTTGTGCATTTCACACACAACCGAATATAAACCTTGTTTTCAAACTTGCTGGGTGTATTATCAAATGGGTTTTACATAGCAAATATGTTGATGATTGGAGCAAAAATCTGCGCTAGGAAAAAAACTGGAAGCGATGTTGATGTCATCAGTGGAGTTGAAATATAAGATAATTATGATTTAATTATTAAATTAGGTTATTTTTATTGTCCTGAATTGAAGTATTTTTTAGTGCTTATTCATTATTCCATAATATTTTCAAATCAAATCACTAATTGATGTTTAACTAAGTAGGACTATTTCAACATTCACATACTCGCATCCAGCTATTTCAGCAATACGTCTTCCAACGATGGCATTCTTTCCGAATGTTGATTCACCATTATTCAAAATGGTTAGTTGATTTATTTACATAGCCTAACCTAGCCTTTCCTCAACTATGTTGGCGCCGGGGGTCACGGGAACAGAAGATACTTCCGTGACCCCCGACTGGTGGGGCATCGAGGGCCTCGCCAAGTCAGCGAGGGGAGTGAGGTGTTAGACTGCCCTCGCGACGTCTAAGAGGGCCGCGCGTGGACACGTTGCGCCGCCACCTCGGGTCCATGTACGTGGGGGGCGGCGGACGTCCCCGTGTCCGTCGCCCCTGCAACCATACAGGGGCGCTGGAAGAGGGCGTTGTCCGCCCTCCTCCTTCACCCGCTGCTCCTGCTGCGGGCCGGGTGAGTGGAGTTGATATCTCCCTTTCCACAGCCTCCTTCTGCGAGACGACTGTTTTGCAGAAGGACGCCACCGCGTCATAGGACTCGACGCTGCCAACCATCCTCTCGACCACGGCCGGCAGCGACAAGTCACTGCCTACTCCAGAGACGAGGGCACGGCGCGGCTACTCCCAAGCGACACACTCTGCCAGCGTATGCCGCGCCGTGTCCTCCCGACAGTCGACCAACACGATACACCTTGGTTTAACTGCTTGCCCGACATAATGAGGAGAGGGACGTCATGATAATTATTTAATTAATGGTCACCCATCCTCAGACCGGCTTTGGCAAGCGTAGCCGATCTGAGCCTCCGGCCGATACGTGCGGCAGTTATTATTCAGCCATAAGTCCTTGGCTTCATCATCTGCCTAGCCTTTTCCCAACTATGTTAGGGTCGTCTTCCAGTTTAAACAGATACCACTGAATACAAGTGTTTTACATGGAGCGACTGCCTGTCAGACCTCCACAATCCAGTAACTGGGTAACATGATACCCCTCGGTTAAACTGGTTGTCAGACTTTCGGGCTTCTGACTACAAGAAACGACTGTCAAAGATCTACAAATGACAGCCGGGACCAACAGCTTAGCGTGCTTTCCAAGGCACGGAGGAGTCTTAGTATGTAGTAAATGGCTACCCATCCACGGACTGACCTCGTCAAGCGTAGCTTAACCTTCGATCGACCCGTGCGGCTGTTATAATTTAGTCACAAGCTCCTCCCATTAGCCCTTAGCTTATTGCAACATAATATATTGCACAAAAGTGGTGACGGCTGGGCGTTTTGAGGACTGTCAGTCGTAGACCGTATAATTTGCAGCGAATAAAAAGTTTTATATGTATGCGTATGTGTACGTGTGTATAAATGCTGCTAAACTTGATTCTCAACCTAATTAGATTAATTGATTTCTGATTTCTTGATTAATGTTAACTAAAGCTGATGGTTATTATAAAAGTATAATTATTTTGTTATTTACTACTTTCCTTTAATAAGCCAACAGTGAAACGATGTCATCGTAATTACTAAGTAACTCAATTCTCTTAGTTAATTAAGTTATTTTACAACAACTTACTAACTAGGCGGTTTGACTAAGCTACTTATCTTTTACTTAGTAACGACAAATTTTGAAGACGGGGAGAGTGAAAAGGCAGTTCTTACTTTAAATCAAATCAAATCAAATCAAATCATTTATGTTGTTGTATCAAATCATTTGTGTTTTTTTGTTTCATTTATTTAGATTTTCAATGACACTAAAATACATCTTAATTTTCATTAAACCCCAAGAGGACACCGGTGTCCGCGCGTCATTGTCTTTCCATTGTGTCTCTAATGACACGATTGAAAGGTTAAACAAAATCAAAACCTTAAACAGAACTAATGGTAACAGTATGTCGGTCAATGTCCCTGTCATTGTATAGCTTGTACGTACTTACATAAAAAAAAAAAAATTAAAGATAGACACAATTGAAAGACAATGACAGCGTGGACACCGGTGTCTTCTGGGGGTTTAACGGGTGCAACTCCAATTTTTGGTAAATACTCGAGTTGTGCTCGGAGTCTCTCTGCGAGATGGAATCAGAAATGAGGAGATCCGTAGAAGAACCAAGGTTACCGATATAGCCCAGCAGATTAGCAGGTTGAAGTGACAGTGGGCAGGGCACATAGCACGGAGGACTGATGACCGATGGGGTCTAAAGGTTCTCGAGTGGAGGCCACGTAACGGCAACCGCAGCGTAGGACGTCCACCCGCAAGGTGGACAGACGAACTCATTAAGGCCGCGGGAACGCGCTGGATGCGAGCCGCTTACAACCGGTCTTATTGGAGATCTATAGGGGAGGCCTATGTCCAGTGGACTTCTTTATGGCTGAAATGATGAATGATGATGATGACTCGAGTTCGGTGTGCAACAGGACGACAGTTAGTCACTAACATGGCAATGAAAAGATAGTCAAAAGCCCTGCTGCACTCGCAAAAAATTACATAAGGCAGTCACCCAAAAACTCGTAGGTACATCTGTGCATACGGTACAAATTTTCCGCGAAATTTTTGCAACGACTTTTTGTTGAACTAAACTAACGTTAACTAACTGCTGGTACAACAAACGTGATGTTGACAGACCGTTTTAACTACCAATTTGTATTTTGGTGTTAGTTCAAGGTTTTTGCAATTTAGTTTTCAACTGTGACGTTGAAACGAAATGCGATTTTTCGGTACGTCTTTTTTTAGGGTTCCGTAATCAACTAGAAACCCTAATAGTTTCGCCAAGTCTGTCTGTCCGTCCGTCCGTCCTCGCTTAATCTCTGTGACCGTTAGCACTAGAAAGCTGAAATTTGGTACCAATATGTGTATCAATTACGCCAACAAAAGGGTAAAATAAAATTTGGAAAAAAATGTTTTATTAAGGTAGCCCCCCTATATGTAAAGTGGGAAGTGATTTTTTTTATTTCTACCCTAACGTGTGATATATTGCCGTAAAGGTATTTAAAAAGAAATAGGGGTTTATTAAAATCATTTTTTGATAATGTCAATAATTTCGGAAATAATCGCTACAAAAGCTACCCCTCTAACTTTTGAACCATAAGTTTAGAAAATATGAAAAAAATCTGAAATGTAGAACTTTATAAGGACTTTCTAGGAAGTTTTTTTGTGCAAAAAAGACAAAAAGTTGTACAAAATCATTTCTGGACTAAGTTTGTAGTATAATCGTATATGCAAGCATTTTGAACACTTATTGTGACGGACGGGAAACTACGGAACCCTACACTGAACGTGGCCTGACACGGCCGGTTTTTTTTTGTTTTCGAGGCACGTAGGGGCTCGATGTGTTATGGACGAGTTTACTCTTTTTGGACCAACCTCGACAAGCGCAGCTTAACCATTTGTCAACTTAGGTGAATGGTTAATATTTAGCCACTAACTCGAATACAAAGGTATAAATTAATAAATATTCTAACAATTTTCAAACAACGCCATCTAGTCCCAAGCTAAGCAGGGGGTCGAGTCTGCTATTGCAATCGTGTCTCAATGACCGGTCAATGATCGATTTTTGACAACTTTGACAGTTTTTGTATGAGAAATGTGTCATAAGTTTGACGTTATACGTCAAAAATCGATCATTGACCGGTCATTGAGACACGATTGCAATAGCAGACTCGACCCCCTGATCTTGTGTTATGGGTACCAAACAGTTGATATACATACTTATATATTTCTAAATGCATACACATTAGATAAGTAAATAAATAAATGACACCCCGACACAGAACAAAAATGATCGTGCTCATCACACAAACATTTTTCCTGGGTGGGAATCGAACCCACGACCTCCGGCATAGCAGTCAAGGGCACTAACTACTAGACCAACAGGCCCGTCACAAAGGTATTTACAGTGTTTGCAAATTATACCTACCATGCATGCACATAAAATAAACTACGATACGACTTCAAAGTAAATACTTATAATCAAAACTTATGAAATTGTCACCACGAATATGTACCTGTATTCGGGCAAATAAATCATTCATTCATGCACAAGTAAGGTGTAGGTGACTATTAAGATTATAAATTTAATATAGACGTATGGAAGAAGAAGTGCTGCACTGTTCCGGTCTTATAATAAATTAGGATAAGGTCTGAAAGATGGATAACAAGAGCAAATTAAGTCATCATCTGCCTAGCCTTTTCCCAACTATGTTGGGGTCGGCTTCCAGTTTAACCGGATGCAGCTGAATACCAGTGTTTTACATGGAGCGACTGCCTGTCTGACCTCCACAACCCAGTAACTGGGTAACATGATACCCCTTGGTTAAACTGGTTGTCAGACTTTCGGGCTTCTGACTACAAGTAACGACTGTCAAAGATCTACAAATGACAGCCGGGACCAACGGCTTAACGTGCTTTCCGAGGCACGGAGGAGTCTTGGTATGTAATAAATGGTCACCCATCCACGGACCGACCTCGTCAAGCGTAGCTTAACCTTCGATCGACCCATGCGGCTGTTATAATTTAGCCACAAGCTCCTCACTCCTCCTCCTCAACAAGAGCAAATTAAGTATTAAACTAAAATTGTTATTATTTAGGTATTAGGATCTGTGAGTAATCCAGTGTTTTGAGCCATGTGTTGAATTTTATCGTTGTTTTCCTTTTAGTGAGTGTATAATGATAATAGGTATATCAGTCTTTATAAACGCTTACTAACATAGCGATGCGGTTGGTCCGAAATAAAGATTATTTAATTTTATTTTTTTTACGGGTAAATACACTTTTGCCTGACACTTCAAGGATCGTTTACGTGTTGTTTGAAAATTAAATAGACAGGTATGACAACCTAGCTAAGTAGCAGTAAAAAATGATTTATTATAAAACAAAACGATCAAAGCGACCCTTTTGTGAAATAAAATTAATGTGTCGCGGTAATAACGATTCATTTTACTTTTAAATGTGATTGAAACAATGAAATATCATTTAGCAGACAAAGCCACGGCTCAGCTTTCTTAGACTATATTTGTATATGTAAATAAACTTTATAATAAATACTCTATATATACAAAGTAGCTTTTCTAATTCAATGACAAAGTGGTACAGACTTTCGGACTTTTTGATTACGTGCAACAAATGTGACAGATCTACTGATGACATTGAGTGCTTACCGTGATTTCTGAAGCACGAAACGTTCTCAGCAAATAAAGAATTATATTATTTTGTTAACTAACACGATAAATCTTCTTTTTGTGTGGTAAGTGATGGACTTCTGACTTGGCAGCACATATTATACCATCGCGAAATATCTCTCAGGCATACCGGTTTCCTCTCATTGCTTTCTTTCAAAATTTTGAAAGCACATGAATCCGAACAGTTAGGGGGGGTTTATTAGTATCTGTCTGTATTTGTGCCCAATTAGTCATCTTAAAAAATCGAGTAGGTATCAATATTTTCTCCTAGACCTTCCACGATGGAATAGGTATATGTTTCCACGAACAATTTACAAAGTTAATATTTTTAGAACAGATTGCTCGGTAATTTAAATAAGTTCGACATTAGTTTGTTTCTTTTGACTCATTACTTTACGTGTTTTTAGAGGTGCGTGCCTTACGACAGATAATTTTTATATAGATTATCTTTGCTCTTTTAATTTATCTGGCAGATGACCGGAGTCTGAGAAACATCTGCTATTTTGAAATTGATAATATTATTGTGGATCATGTTGCGCGCTACGGAAATGAGAAATCCGTAGCAAATTGAAAATTTAAAGAAAATTAAGTTCTCAGTGCCGAGTTGTATTTTTCAATGGGTATCGAATTGAAAGCATGCTCGAAAGTTTTGTTTGAAACGTTCATTTTTGTACGAAATCGTTCGTATTTCTACCGACGACGTGGTACTGTTAATAAATGGCTTTTCAGCTTCGTAATTTACAAGCTAGAGTTGGCTTTAGGTGTTTTTATATTATTCTTTGAGATGTTAAACCCTGTTTTGTTACATATACATAATAATATTGAACACAACAAATATTGATGAAGCTTTCTCACAAATCAATGAGTTTTCGATTTCTTATACCAGAATTACTTATGTATGAATAATCAATGATATTATAAGTAAAAAGGTGTAGATAAGTTATAAGCGCTCAGCAAGCGACACGTTAAAATGTGGCTAACTAGCCACACTTGACCTCAGTGTCACGTCGCGAAATTTTACTTCAGATAGTTCCGCACTTTCTCCACCTGACTCCAGATTTTTTTCCGATGTTCAAAATGAAGGAAGTAAACAAAAAATTACCAATAAATTCCGTTCTCGTGCCCTAATTATACCTATCTACCTCAAAATTCTTAGAGGGTCACATAGAGGCCAATAAAAACGTCACACTGTATAGATCCGGTCAGATTTACGGTCGCAACAAAAGTTTTATTGGGGACCTCTAAAACCAGTGTAAATTGGACTCCTTTTCTGGAATGCTTTCAAGGACCTCTGTACTAGTTTTTTTTGTGATTACGAAGAAGCAGGGGTCTATTGGGAATGGCCTTGTTACGATATAAAACCGAAATCTTTCCTACCATCTTGTCTTGAATTATTCGGTGGGGTTATAACATACGTTGTAAGTAATAAAGGTGTTTTGAAAATGTTATCGGGAATGTGCTGTTAAGAAATCTGTTATTGGTCGTAATGGAAAATAACCATGTTTATTGGTTATAAACAGCTGTTTTAGTGTTGCCATTTACAATTTGCCTTTACTTTATGAAGTGTTTGTTTTGTTTTGGAATTAAACATAACTGGCGAAATGTGGGTGCACTAATATTAGATAATATACTTAATATGACGCTGTTCTAAGCGCTAATCTGTTTAAGTCGTGAGTTATTAGGCTTTTTTTGGTTAAGCTCGTTCCATCGTCGACCTCATCTCTGACCGCAGGACAAGATTGAGGTAAAGAGTAGACCCATTATATATATATAAAAAAAATGCTGCCTATTATAACTCTGCTTAACCCTTCTTGCAATACAGACGTGATGTTATAATCATACCAACCTAATATTACAGAAAAGGCCTGAACAAGATGAGTTCATTAAAAAAGTGCAGTATTTTCTTTTCCTTTATATATTTCTTACAAAAAAAAAAACAGTTACACGCTAAGAGCAATACTACTCACGCTTTTTTCCCATGGGGGTCCATGGGAAAAAAGCGTGAGTTAGTATGTATGTAAAGAGTCGATTTGGCAATTATTTGAACCCACAATCGTAAATAGAAAAGCGTATTGTAACTGGATCTAATAGTTAATATAGATCCATTAACAATAATAATGTATGAATTTAAGAGAGTATATTCATTTTTTAGTGTTCAAATGCCTTCGCGTAGTATCTTCTTAGGTCCTAAGACTGCTTAAAGTTTCCTAACACAATATTGATAGATACTCCCGACACAAACTCGATCAAAACTTCCCCAAAACCTCAAACACCCGAACTAATCCGAAACGGCACTGATGAAAATCAAATCCATTACTCACACTGCCAATTTGTGAGATTTCTAACAAAACTAACAATATCAAAACCATTTTGAACCCTTTATCCGATGGGTTGAAAATAAATCAAATAAGTTTTCAAACAATTAAGAGTTAGACAGGATAGTAAAGAAGGTTGATTCAACAAGGAAACGAAAATCAAGAATCAAAACTCATTTGTTTAAATTAGGCTAAGAATCGGCCCTGTTTGTACGTCAAAAATTAGATAAGACACACCCCAATACGTCCTTTGTTCTGCGTTTACTAGTGTTATATTAGTCTTGCTGAGAAGAAGAATTGGCGGAACAAACTCACCAGTAATATGTAACCACTTTACATACATACAATATACATACATACATAAACTCACGCCTTTTTCCCATGGGGGTAGGCAGAAACTACAGAGCGCCATATGCTACGATTCTTACATACTTCTTTTGCATCGTTTACATTCATACATGTTGTCATACACACACGCCGGTTGCGAATACTACGCACCTGACCTTTCTGAAGAATCTCACCAATAAGGTCTATGTATGTCCTTTCAGGGCGTCCCCTCCCGGCGTTCCCACTTACATCTGCCTTGTTACAAATACCTTTCGTTAGTCGCCTTTCATTCATCCTTTCAACTTGACCAAACCATTTAAGCATACTCTTTTTAATTTTTGTTACTACATCTTCTTTTAAACCACAACGTTGCTTTATCACATCATTAACCACTTTAATCTATACAAATAAAAATGGAGCAGATGCACTCATACAATCATGTAGATGCATATTGCCGGTTGATTCAGTAATCATCAACCTCTAAAAACTTGAGTGAAGTGAGCTGTCCATGCCTAGCATTAGTATGGAATGACAGCTCAATTTGCTTTCACTACTCCTAAATTTTTACGCGGTGATATTTACAAAATTGCAAGAATTGCGGAAAAACTAGAAGTATTGGCTCCACGCATCATTTCTTTGGCCTTCATCTACGTAGGTGTGTAGCTTGCAATAGATGTTGGGTTGCTGATGAAGTGCTGGTACCCTGGTGCCGAGGAGGTAGATAAATGAAATATGGCAAGTAATTAAAATGTACGTCTGGATTGGACCAGTGTCACAGATGGAAGGGAATAGTGTTACCACTATTTACATGAGGATTTACATTTGTCTACGACACATTCCCTCACTCACTCAATATTCATTCAACGTTTATTTAATCTATGTTCCGGCTATTCACTTCATACATTCATACATTCAATACATTCATTCATTATCTTTCAACTAGCTCCGGCGCACCGAAATGTTTAATTAAGTTATAATACTTATAATATTTGTAAAGGTTTTAATAAACCAGTAAAACCGAAAATATCTTTGTTTGATTTATCGCAAACAACATTTAATATAGTTGGTGGTGCAAAAACAAGAATTAAAATCTCCAACAGTAGGTACTTGCATCCCTGTTTGCCGATTTTCTCAATAGTCACTTATTTATATGTACATTATCATTAACACAATCATCACTATCCACCATTTGTTAAGTCTTCCTCTACTCTTATAATCTTCTAAGTTCATGCTCACAACTTTCCTCATTCCTTCCGATTTTCTTCATCTTCCATTTATTCATCTATTCACGTTCAAACACTACACTTTCTTTACTGCATGTTCCTTATTACTTTCAATCATTAAAATACCTTCTGGGAGCCTTCTTCATCCTTCTTCTATAGAGCTGACCTTCTGTACTGTTCTATGTATTTTCTAAGCTTCATACAACATGAGAACAAGTCTTGTGAATTGTACTTGGTTTACTACGAGTCGTTAGCGGTACCGGTTACAAAAGGTAAACGTCCATTACAATTCATCGGGGGATAGTTTTGAATTAGGTTGTGATTACGGAAGTTAACTTATTAACTTTAATGCTGGATATGACAAACGATATACTGTCACAAAAATGGTCAAAATTAGCACTAGCACTTTTCTCGCGACTTCGTCTGCATTTATTTCGTATTTTTCCCTTCGACCTTTAACATTCCTTCTTGGTTCCAAGTTGATTTGAAAATACTATATAAACTATGGTTTTTTTTTGTAGTCTGTTCTGTCTCAGTCCTGGGCAAAGGCCTCCATCCACTCCTTCCCCTTTTATTATTTTACCTACTTAAACTATGTTACTTTCTGAAAATTTAGTCTTATCTTGGTAAACAAATGGTTAAAATCGGTTCAGTAATTTCGGAGCTCATTCCGCAATAACAAACAATTTTTTTTTGTTTTTTTATAATATTCTATCAAATTTTTTTTTCTTCTCAAAAGCTCCTCAATGTCTAGTCTCTTTTTTCAATTTTAGAAAACCTCCAAGTCCTATCAATCCTATTTGGACATTTAGAACTTGTTAAACAAAGGTCTTAGCGACTACGAAGATGTCACTTTTGAAACGCTTGAAGGTTTTTGCCACATCCAGCACACTTAAAATCTAGTTCAAATAGGAGTTCGTTACGCACCACATAGACCATGGAATTGTCAGCAGTTACTACTATGTCATTTATACTGTAAACTTTTTAATTAAAGTCCGCTATTGTTCAGTTTATTTTACTTATTTATTTATAGTTTTAATAAATAAATAAGTTGCACAGACGCCAGCACATCAAGTTACCCCAATGTGACAAATTTCTTGGAACGTTTTTTAACTTTATGTCAGACAGAATAAGGTTCATATACCTACAATTGGGAAAATTTGACACATTGGGGGTAACTTGATGTGCTGGCGTCTGTACTTATACTACAAATACATACAATTATAGGCTCTGTTTGTAATGTCAAAATAACAGCTTTTTACTTCATAAATAATTAAATAGATAAGGTAGTTATAACAAAAATCCCGTTTTTTCATTATGTCTGACTGTATGTGTGTTTGTTTGATTGGGCTATTCTCCTATATGGATGGTCTTTTTGGATCTATTGGATTTTTATTGGACTTCTAGTTAAGAAAATTATAAACAACCCTTGCAATTTGACACGGGAAGGCAGTTGCCTTGGTTAATTCAGTAACACTTGTTATCATGCTAGGTTTGTATGAAAAATGTTGATAATACCATATCTATTTGAGACGTCGAGGCTTCTCTAACTCTGTGGTATATGTCGACAAAGACTAATAATTAATCACAGAAAATGGGTGTACACTATATGGCAATATATTGTACGTGAGATTGCTTTATTTTCTTGACAAAGTGTTTTGGGCACCCTACTGTAGGTCCCCACTATTTTGGGGGCCACATTGTGAAGTTAAGGATGCTGTAATGAAGACCAGTTGTTGAATAAATTTGGGGGACCTAGGGTTGTGCTGAATTATAATGAGAGTTGAGAGAGGTGGCTCCTACCTGCCTCATTAAGGAAGTAATTAATAAGGGTGAAGAATAGGCAATTCGGAGCTGTAACCACGACATTAAAATCAGTGTGCTAGATTTTAGGTTAAGTTTTGAATTTGCATTGAAGACCAGAAACTGTTCATGAAAACTAATGTTTGGAAATTGTTTTAAATTTTAATTTAAAAAAAAGTTTTCATAAGTTTGTAACCTTTGATAACCTATACCTTCACAGGGGTGGCAAAATTTATGGTTAGAAAAAGGTAGATACAATTTCGGGAAGCCCAAATTGTTTTTGATTGTCAATTATTTGACCAAATGTACACATTGCTACCGCCATTTGGTGGGAAACGCGTCGAAATCAAAATAAAAAGTCATTTATTCAAATTGGGCGGAGGTTCAGCACTTTTTGAATATCAACAATTATATAAGACAGTCCCCCAAAACGCCCGCCCTTAGTCGCAAATAAAATAATTACTAGTGAATTGATTTTAGTGAGATTCTGGTTATTGTCAAAATTACGTCCTATAACATAATATACACGTAATAGTGTCTGTCTGGTTACATTATACCCCCAGTTTGTCCACTCTGTGCAAGAATATTTATAAACAAAGGTGGTTTTGCTAGCCACATGAGAGCCCATGATAGGCGCCAATAGGTTAAGGAAGAAACGGTCGCCGTAGCCGAAAACGGCATGGAAGGATTATTATTATTAAAAGTAACATTCAATGTGTCAAATTTCTTTAATAGGTGTTCAACTTTATTCTAAACACAATAAGGTTCCTGTTCAATTAAGAAAATTTGTCATTTTGGGGTAGGGTGATGTGCTGGCGTCGGACTTAACTAAAGTTTTAAAAACTTTCGCTCATTTAGTTACCATTATCTCTTCAGAAATGCTTCGAAGTGCATTAGCTAGTTAGTATCCACTTTTGTCTTTATCGTTACTTTGTTGCAGACCTAGTTACACGTGGATTGGAGGACCTCGTAATGCAACGTTGTAACGTAGCTGTAAATTGTAATGTTGTTTGCCAATAAAATTGTTTAAGTTGTAAGTAGCGGTTTCTATTAGTTTAACATTTCTCTATCTATCGGGATTTGGTTTCCGCACTTAATCCATGTTTGGACCATTGTGCGTGAGCCATGGCGGCCGTTTTGTTGGGGGATTACTCCAACCAGCCCACCTCCTTCCAGAAGCAGATTAAGCCTCCCAAGTGTTTCAGTGCGTCTGCGAGGAGTTCCGGTGAACCGAGAGTCCTCTTCCGTGTCTCGGCGACGCCCGTGCACTCAAGGAGCACGTGCGCCACCGTTTCCTCCTCCTCCATACATGCTCTGCACAGAGGACTGTCCGTTACGCTTATAGTGTGGAGGTGTTTGTTCAGTAGGCAGTGTCCTGTGATGGTCCCGGTCACCAGGCGCAAGCTAACTCTGTCCAAGCGCAGAAGGTAGTTTAACATTTATTTCAAAGTAAGACAGCTTATTCAAATTTAATCGAATGGGAAAATTATAAATCATATCATGGCAACCTTCGCCCTTAATGTCACTGACGACTCGCGACGATGAGCATGGTTTTAGTGTAGGTGTATGCGTATTAAGTGTGTATTGTACAGACGCCAGCACATCAAGTTACCCCAATGTGTCAAAGGGGAATGCCCATCGGCCACACAAAAAAATGCCTGAAATGAACAACAATGAAATATACGCCAAATTGCACTATAAATCATAGGGAACCCATGACAATTTCAATAATTATCAAAAAACTTGGTAGAAGCCAGTTCCAAATATTTTTTCTAAAATATAGGTTAAGTCAAGGTTAAGGATACTACGTACTTCATCATTTTGCACTGATATGAGATTACATCTCATCGTTGCAATATCGAGATAGCTATGAATACAGTGTACGTTTCTATCCACTCTTAAATGTACACGGTGCACAAGTCCAAAACAACAGCAGAGTCGTATCCGTCGTCAAAAAGCCGAGTTGACGTTTAGGCGGGTCTAATCTAAGTCGTGTTCAAAAATGGGTAAAGTGTGCAGAAGTAAAATCAAAATCCTTAAAAATAGGCACAGTCGTCGTTATAATATAATATCCTGAATTTACTCGAGCCGCAAACGCAAAAATCCGCAAAACCATGAATCGAAAAAATTAAAATGCATTCATGTCAAATTGTCAATAAGGCAAAGGACATGTGATGCATACAGCCTACGATACGTTTTATAATTCGAGTATTTTTATTTTGATAAATATTCATACGCTTATACTATTTTAATTATATTTACGGTATTAATAGGTCGAATAATATTAAATGAATGATAACTATTCAATAATTCCATAAAATAGTTCGTTAAGGATTATTTGACGATTTCTGTTTGGCTGAATGTCGATTACTCATGTCAAATAAACACTGACCGCCATTATAAATTAAGAATGACTATGACGGATATCAAAATAAATATTTTAATTATCGTTATATTTTCACCCTAGGTAAACAAACTTGACATACATTTCGTTATATATATTTTATTCTTGATAGAATTAAAGACTATTAGTAGTTTCTGTCTATTTCAGGCATTTTTTGGGCGTTTTCCTTTTCCCAATTGAATATTAACCTTATTCTGTTTGAAACAAAGTTGAAAAACGATCAAAGAAATTTGACACATTGGAGTTACTTGATGTGCTGGCGTCTGTACCTACTGGAGCACGATTTGGTGGCTTCAGTTTTGATGTTCGCTGCGCCCCACTGCCGTCTTCTTTTTTTGGATGGCCTGAGTGTTGACTAAATGCCATCCATTGAAAGATGACATTTTTAACTGACTTACAAAAACTACCACGTGGGTGGGTGTACTACCAGGTTCACCTCTGCCTATCTCTTTGGGGGTTACAGGCGTTATGTTATGCATAATTGTTGTAGAAGTTGGAATGCATTAAAGGTCATTCTCCCACAGTGAATGACACTGAAACTACGTTCTTTCTAAAACCATCAAACAGTCTAAAAATCTTGTTCGGTATTTCTCAACTCGGACAGGTTCGTATTAAAGTCGAAACAATGTATAAAAGAACAGATAAAAGAAATATCTCCGCAAATAGTTTGTTCAAAGTATCGGAAGAATGTGATCTGAAGATAGGTATTTGTTATTGATCTTTTTTATTTTTTATTTTTTTTTTTTTTTTCTTTTATTATTCATTAACACAGAATTACAAACAGTTTTTATAGACATAAACATACCACACAAACCATCGTGGGTTTAACAGTAGTATGTAGTATTTACAGGTAACATTGGGAGATTAACTGTTGTATTTTTAGGGATGTAGGCACATTGTACACACGGCTACACATTAAGCTTCGCTTTTCCAATTTGCGCTGACGGTGTGCGGAATCGGAACACAATGCGAGTCAGCTTAAATAGCCGTGTGTACAATTGTACCTACATTGTACACAGGTCTATATAAGATGTTATTAAATGTTAAATTCTTTTATTTAATAACAGGCTCTATTAAGGGAAATAATTCGACCATTTATGCACATTATCGAAAACAAGGATATTTCTTACATGCGCGTAAACAAGCACAAACCGTGGTATTTTTAAGGTTATACTAGCTTTATACACCGAAGGCGCGAATAACGGTTGTACGAATACAACTGTCAAAGTTATACTTGATATGAGCTATTCTTTGTTTATTTGTAGACATTTTGCTTATTTCTAGTTTATTCTCGAGTATGACTTTATACCACATTTATTTGTAAGGCTGATAGATTATAGATTAAATTAGACTAATTCTCGTACCCATAGATTTACGACTCAGGTGACTGCTGTATTGAAAAGATAAGAAAGCTTCTATCAGACACGTACCAATATTTTTATTTGCCTACAGTCAGCATACTTAAACACAATAGCAATAAAATTCCATTACATCATATTTGCCCATCCAAAATCACCATGCAAAACGGCGTAACTTGAACGCATTTAAAATACATGAATTCTTTCGTCCATAAGTAAAAGAAATACGACAAAGTTAAAATCTGTTGGGAATCGAAAAACTTTTTTATTCCATCGTGTATTTTCGACCGAAAAAGTTTCAATGCAATTAATTTTGCTAGGACGTTTTTAAAAATGGAAGTTCGAGTTGTTGACAAAAGATTTTTTATTGCTGGCAATCTTTTTTTTTGTTGCATTTAATGTTTCATTCATAAAGCGAGCTAGTTAAATGCACGCTCGTCGCCTTAGCTTGTCCGTGCTTGTCGTAATGTTTGTAACTATTGTAAATTTTGTAAGTATTGTTTATTCATATCACGTTATTAATACGTTTACTATAGTACTTTACACAGCGCGCACACACACACACAGCAGTGAAGCCTACTGGTGTGGCTGGTGGATTGTCAAATCATAGGTCTCGAGTTACTTAGAACCCAAGGCTTGCACCTCTTATTTTTCGGAATCATGTGCGTATTGTATAATTATCACTTGTTTCAAAAACGGTGAAGGAAAACATAGTAAGGAAACCGGTATGTCTAAGAGATACTTCTCGAAGGCATGTGATGCTAAGTCAGAGGCCTTTGGACGGCATTAAAACTCTAGACACCAGGTTAAGTCACTAACCACACGATAAGAAAAAGTACTTTACCAAGAAACTTATATACTTATATCCGACAATCCTTGAAGTTAACCACTCTCATAGGTGGCACGCTCATTACCATTGTCATAATCCTCACCATACAATGGCATCACCTATAATGACCAATTGCGAAAACCAAGATAATTATCTAACCTAACTTAAGTGGAATCAGCTATTTGTCAACTGTCAAGCGTTAACGAGTAGAATTTGTAATATGGCTGAAAATGAAATACACTTGACAGTTGACAAACAGCTGATTCCATATACGCCATTTTCTTGCTATTGTCGCCTTATCGATTAGGATAATAGAAATAGATTTTTTTATGTCTAGGCCTGATGATATCTATGGGTGTGTCAATAGTTCAAATTCAATCGATTTCAATAGTTAACATTTTTTTTTTTTTTTTTTTCTTTATTCAAAATCTGTACAACAAAAACATACAAAAAGTCTGCCAAACTGCAGAACAGTTTGTCGGCAGTTGTTCTCGTTTTACAATATAATAAAAATAACAATTTTTTATTGCAAATACAAGTGCTTAAAAGTATTTCGTGCTTAAAAATATATTAAAAATAAAATAAAATACAAAGAAAGGTAAACAAGAAAAGGAAATTTTAAACCTATAGGTTTACGCCAGCAGATTAGGCAACACCAAACATCCAAATTTTTTCATTTGAAAATAAACCCTAACTTATTTGTGATAAAGTTGAAAAACCATCAAAGAAACTTGACAAATCGGAGCAGCCCGATGTGTCGGCGACAGTAAATGCAATTTTTGCTATGGACACAATGTGAGGTAGTGTTTTTTGAGAACATTTTTAAGTTGATCTTTAGATTTGACATCCGATATCAACTTTGCGGGCAGCTCATTCACTAACGTTGGTACAACATATTTTCTTGTGCGCTTACCAAAGTAGTTTGTGACGTTAGGAACAGCAAGCGTCTTCTTTTTGGATAAACGAGTTGGGTACATATGCCTACGTTCCTCTTTGTAACTTTCGTTATTAAATTGTTCAGTCAAAATATTTATTTTACTTTTTATATGGACCGGAAGTATTTTACAAATTTTAAATAGCTTTTCATAATTTTGATTTAAGCTTTTTTTAGTATTTTTATCTACAAGTAATTTAAGTAGCCTAATCTGCAGATTATTAATTTTATTTAAATGTGTGGGGAACGTGAGGCCATACCCACCCAATCCGTATTCAATAACTGAATCAGCCAGTGCATAGTACAAAGTATACAATACTTTTCTGCTCACAGCATGATCAAGTGTTTTTAATTTACCTAGAATGGATCGCAGTTTATTGCAAACGTTGTTGACATGCAGGTTCCAAGTGAATGTATTATCAATGACTAATCCTAAGTATTTGTAAGATGTAACTGTTTCTAAGTGGGAGCATTGGCAGTTTATATGGTTGTTATGAAGGCATTCGTACGAATGACCTTTAACTCCCACTGTTAACATATTATTTTTATTTTTGTAATATGGCGAGTGAATAAGCATGCACTTAGTTTTACTTATATTAATTATAATGCCATTATCATGTGCCCACCGAACTATACTGTCAAAATCGTCTTGCATAGCTTGCTGTATTGTATCCATGTCATTATGGCCATAGACCAGGCAAGTATCATCGGCATACATAAATGCTTTGCATTTTTTAAGTACGTTAGACATGCTGTTAACATGCATAATATATCCTAGTGGCCCATATACCGAACCGGTCGGCACTCCGAATTTAATATCGCCCCGTACACTTTCGGTTCCACTGACACGTACTTTAAGTGACCTTTGGTCTAGGTACTTGCTGAACCATACATTCATAGGGCCTCTGATGCCACATTCATACATAGCCTGCAGTAAGCCGCCGTGGTCTAATGTGTCAAAAGCTTTTTTAAAGTCTATATATATAACCATAACTATTTTTTTATCGTTAAGATGATTATTGACTTCATCAGTGAATTTCTCGAGTGCAGTAGCAGTACTTCTATTGATTCTAAAACCGTGTTGGACATCATTTAAAATATTATTATTTTCCAAAAAGTTAGTTAGTTGTTTTACCATAATTTTTTCAACAATTTTATTAACACTATTAAGTATAGCTATAGGTCTATAATTGCTATAATCCTGATGAGATCCCTGTTTATATATAGGCCTTACTATAGACTTTTTAAGTTCATCTGGATATTCAGATTTTTTTACACTGATATTAATAAAATAAGCAATTACTGGACTAATTTGTTCTTTAATAAGTTTTAAATCTTTAATTCTAATGCCATCGGACCCCGGCGACTTGTTGCAGTCTAATTTTTCTATTACAGATTTTACATCTTTGGGTAGGACCTTTTTAAATCTAAAACTAACATTACAGTCATTTACATAACACGTCCTGTCCAAAAAATTATGTTGACATTTATGTTTAATCATATCAACTTCTTTCGTAAAGGTTTCACAGAAATTGTTACAGATATTTTGCAGTGTATCATTTCTAAGTAAATGCTTTTCTATTACAGAATCTACTCCTTGTTTAGACCTACCAAGCCAGCTATTAATACTACTCCATATCTTTCTCATGTCTCCTTTACAATTAATTATAGTTTGACGCCTACTTCTATTTTTGGCCATATTTATAAGTTTCTGTGTCTTATTTCTGCACCTAGTGTACTGTAAACGTTTATAATTATTTTGCGGATCATTTTTCCACTGTCTAAATAGCGTATCTTTGTCTTCTATAAGCACACGTAATTCATCAGTAACCCACGTTTGAGTTTTACGCTTTAAGGGCACCGAGTTATCTATTTTTGAGCTATTATAAATATCGCCAAAAATCTCAAACATTTTTGCGTACAATTCGTTCGGGTCTTGTATTTGTAACAAAGGTGACCAATTAACATTACTAAATTTAATTCTTAAAGCTTTATTGTCGTACCTAATCTTACTCACACATGTTATGTCTCTTTGCTTATCAATAACAGCTGAGATTCCCGTTAGATAGTGATCGGCTACCTGGCTCGTGAGCGTGTATGCGTGCTATAATGTAGTGTTGTTTTTAATAGTAAATCCATATTTTTTCTGTTAATTTTCAGTTCCATGTAATAGTAGACTTTATGACAGAACCATCTAGAACGTCTTTTAATATTGTTGAGGACAAAAGACCCTTACCCCGATCTTCATCACAGAATGATGTCAATTGTCATATTGTGATATCAAAAAGTAATCAGTTATTAACTATGATTGACGTTTTATTTCTAGTTTATACGTGACTCTTACTTGAAGGTTTATTAAAAGAGCACGTGATACGTCTCAGTATTACTCTGACACAGACAGTTTTTTTTATATTAGTTTTTAGGGTGACTTTAGAGCCAAAATAATAAATCTCTTATACATCTGCCAGTTATTTTCGAGTAGACGCGTACTATTACTAATTTCCTTTTTATTAACCTCTACGTCTATTTGTGGACAGTGTTGTGGGTTACATTATAACCAAATTATTAGTATGTTTAATTTAGTTGTAAGTTCTTATAATGTTACTGTTTGCTGTTTAAAAAAAAAAAAAATTCTGCAATTACTAACAATGTTAATGTGAAATATTAAGTTATGTAGCGACATCTATCTCGCCACATCCGAACTTAAGACTGACATCCTACATCGCGATGGTAAAATTATCCGCGCGTTTGAACGTATACTAGATCGCGACAGCAACCTTACCGTTGGGCAGTAGTTAGTAGCCCACTACACAACACCCATCTAGTCGGATAACCATCCGTTTTCTGTGAGGGATGAGAAAAAAATACCACTTAAATTATAATAGTAAGTAAAATACTTCATTGAAATTATATTGTTATATTAACTACTAACATGAAATGTGGTATCACGGGTTTAAATTCAATTAAAAACTTTTAAACAACCTATCGGTTCTTTTTTTAAATTCATTAAACCCCAAGATGACACCGGTGTCCGCGATGTCATTGTCTTTCTATTGTGTCTCTAATTGACACGATTGAAAGGTTACGAAAAGTTCGGTGGACAAGACTGTCCAACTCGCATATTGCTAGATTTTTTTTCTTACTTATAAACTCCAGCAATTCAATATAACAAGCTTTCCAGGACACTTACGCGAACGACAAGGACGATTTACGAGAGCTTGTCCTTAGGTCGTCCATTGTTCATTGTGTCATGTTTACAAATAGTGCAATACACGAGGAGTGGACTTTTCTTATGGCGTAGATATATTATATCGTACATTTATTCTTAACTAGCAGACGTCCCGCGGTTTCACCCGCGTAGGTCCCGTTTTCGTGGAAATACAGGGATTAAAAGTAGCCTATGTGTTAATCCAGGGTGTCAGCTAACTCCATACCAAATTTTATTAAAATCCATTCAGTAATTTTTACGTGAAAGAGTGACAAACATCCTTCCATCCATCTATCCATACTCACAAACTTTCGCGTTTATAATATTAGTAGGATTTTGATACCTATATTATAGTTATTTTTCGTCACCCTTTTCTTCAGATTTTTTGATTTCATTTACTTTTTTCCAATGTAGCTAACTTTGTGTACCTACTTTGTCGATGAAATAATGTGCAAAATTTCAATTTTGTTTTGTCGCCGCTGTGAAGTAACTACCTCTTTAAATAAATAAATACTACTTTCGAAACAAAAAACAACAAACACAAAGCGACAAACAAAGCGACAAAGCGACAAAGCGTTTCGCTTCGTCGTTTATACCGCGTACATCGAAGGACTGGAACAACTTGCCTGCTGCGGTCTTCCCGTCCGATTATAATTTAGGTGTCTTCAAGGCTAGAGTGAATAGGCTCTTAACAAACTAGTGCGCTTCACCATCTCTGATTGCATCACTGCTTACCATCAGGTGGGATTGCAGTCAAGCACTAGTTTGTAATATTAAAAAAAAAAAAAAAAAACTTTATGGATTTTAAATTGAAAATTCCGCCTAAAATTTTAAACATATAAATTTGTGCAGGACGGCCGACCCATAGCATAAAAGTAATTGAGACACGTGTTTATTGTAAGGAAGGAACCACATTTTTGAACCCAGGGGAATTTTTGGAACCAAATGTTATTGAAATATTACTTAGAATTTTAGAAAGCAGCCAGATGTGAGAGACTGCACAACGATCCGGAACTTTGTAACTTTACAACGGTCGGGCACGTATTGTCTTAATTATGACCGCCCGCCGTAGTAAGGTCCATTGTGAATTATTTTGTAACTAATATTTTTTTGCCTGCGTTCATAAAATGTCCCTTTCCTATAGTTTATTACTTTTAACAGTTAGTGCGAGCGTTTAACCCTCGCCAGATGAACATTGTATTTGTATAGTTTTTTAATAAACAACAGCGTAGCGAGTACTGTTTCGAGACCCAAAATCGTGGGAACATTTTCGTGTGAACATGACGCCACAGGCGCATATAAAAGGGCCACGCGGGTCCAAATAGTTAGTTCCAATTCTGATCTCGAACACGACAGATACGTTAGTTCCAATTCTGATCTCGAACACGACAGATACGTTAGTTCCGATTCCGATCTTGCACACGACAGATAAGTTAGTTCTTATTCTGATCTTGAACACGACAGATAAGTTAGCGCCAACTCCGATCTTGCATACGACAGTAATTGTTCATTGTTATCTCGGTAGATACAGTACTCGCTGCCTTTCAATAGTGGAAAATAGTGTTTTTATTTACGAATACTTCCACCACCATGGTACGTCTACCTTCTTCATAGTGACCAGTGTCTCGTCACAGTTCTACCCTCCAATCCAGCAACAGTGCGTATCACCATCCCGCACAAAATTTTTACACTTACCGGCGGGCGGAGCGATTGATGATGGGGAGATTGGCAAGCTCGTCGCTAGCGGCGCTCTCTAACGCACTCGAGATGCAATAGCCGAGCGAATAAGTGCGTTACAAATAAAAAAAAAATTAATGACTAAGTCTTATTGCCAAAAAAAATACAGGTTAAATTAGGCAGTAGGTATCCTTCGTAATTTGATAATATTGTGGAAATTAATAAGTGAATATTTGTTTTTTTTTGTAACGTGGATAAGTTAACTAACACCATTTTTATTACCCTCGTGCATCATGGTGACCTAACCAATGTGGAGATGGCCCGTCACAACAGTGATAATGTTACTTATTTTTATTTGTTTTTTCTTTTGTTTTTAAATGTACAGAGGCCAGCACATCAATCTACCCCAATGTTTCAAATTTCTTTGACAGTTTTTCAACTTAATGTAAAACTAGCAGACGTCACGCGGTTTCACCCGCGTAGTTCCTGTTCCCGTGGGATTACAGGGATAAAAAGTAGCCTATGTCTTCCGGGAATAGTGTAGCTTTCCACCAGTGCAATAATTTTTGAAATTGGATCATGAGTTCCGAAGATTACCCCCTACATACAAACTTACAAACAAACTAACAAATTTTACCTCTTTATAATAATAGTATAGAAGAATAAGGTTCACATTCTATTGGGAAAATTTTACAGTTTGCGGTAGCTTGATGTGCTGGCGTCTGTACATCCGCCTACCCCTTTGGGGATTACAGGCGTGATGTTGTGTTAAGATTGCTCTTCCTACTAAAAATATATTCCACCTATAGTACATTCGCGATAAGAATGCAGTAAAGCCATCATTATACGTCGGCCTAGCCCCGCCCCCTAACCAATCAAATCTTTAAAAATTCATTTTTATAAATTCATTAAACTTAATCTTTTAAAATATAATTTGTTTGAATTTAACTCCACTGTGGAATACACCTGTATCTTGCAGTTGCACTGCATTCTTACTGCATTCTTAACGCGAAACTATAGTACAGACGCCAGCACATCAAGTTACCCCAATGTGTCAAATTTCTTTGAACGTTTTTCAACTTTATGTCAAACAGAATAAGTTTCATATTCAATTGAGAAAATTTTACACATTGGGGTAACTTGAAGTGCTGGCGTCTGTACCTACTTGCTAAGTATTATGATCTTTGTAAAAGAAACCCATCCTCTTTCCTACTATCTATAATCAGAGCCTCATGCACTTTGAACTTATGTCATAAAGCAATCAAGACAGTCTTAACTTTAAGCCTTCTATTTCTACCTATTTCATGGCGATTGCTCATCAAATTATAATTAATGGACGAATTTTCATGAAGAGTCGGGTAAACAAGTTGGTAAATACTTAGCAACTGCTTAGCGTTGGTTTGTTAACTTGAAATTCAATAAAGATTGTAAGTATTGGAGAAGTTAAGTCAAGGCGTGACGTGGGGCAAATAGTTTTAAAGGATATTTCTTTGAGTAATGACTGTAATGAGGATAACATCGTGAAGTAACCTGTACTTGTATGTCTGCAATCACCACTTCTTATATAGAGAAGACACGACTAAAAAAAAATCTATTACAGACAGACATCGCGACAAGTGAAATGAAACAAAAGCTTGTAATAACCGCGGTCGTTCAAGACGGTAGCGGAAAATTATAATTCACGTTATGATTGAAACTATCTTAGAATGTTATTATTGTTTATTTTGGGGTTAAATTTTACAATATTAATGGTGGCTCAGTAGGTAAAAGTATTTTTTTTTAACAAAATGTTACCAGTATATTGAATAATATTATCACTTGAATATATTGACTATAACCGGCCTCGAAAAACACTAAATGCATTGATAAAAACAACATGAAAATCGGTGCATTCGTTTTTGAGCTTATGGGGAATAGACAGACGGAATAACACGGTGGAGCACTTTTTATAATATGTAGTGATAGTGATGGAGTATGGAATTGAAAGGAATATACTTATTATTCTTTTCCTAGATTATGATCTACAAAGAAGTAAGGCCCTTCTGAGCCATCACAACATTCACAATTTTAATTAGCTAATATTGATTTAGGAACACGACCAACCCGTGTCATATTCAATCAAAGAGACACAAATGAGGATAGTATCGAATTTAATTGGGATCAATAATTTGATATACCTAGTTAAGATCAAACCCTCTGACACGATATCTTGTGTTATCCATAGATATGTATTATCAGTTTGACAAGGTTTCGTGTGTTATATCTGATGATTAATTAGGCTTACTAACGTGGACTGGTTACGTAGCCAGAGACTAGATTATTCTTATTATAATGTAGCAATAGATAACAGAACATCACGCTTATTATACACAAAATGTTGGGTAGAGGTGCATCTGTTGTACAGAGGCCAGGACATCAAGTTACCCCAATATGTCCAAAAATAAAGTACATAATAAATTGGGAAAAATTTACAGTTTGGGGTAGGTTCATGTGCTGGCAGTCTGTACTAAAACCTATTTGGCCAGTGTGCCTCTTTTCGCAATACATGACAATAATGGAAGCCGACCAAACATGTCGGCTTCCAGCCTAACCAGACGCAGCTGAATATCAATGTTTGACATGGAACGACTGCCTATATGATTTCTACAGCCCAGTTACTGGGTTACACATAGGTATATTAACTAGCTGCTGCCCGCGACGTCGTCTGCGTGAAGGTTCTAGAGTACCAAAAATACCTAAGATGCCAGTGTCGCTATAGCATTATAAGTAAACAACTTTTAAAACAGCATTAAAATAAAAGTTATATGAAGAGAGTTATATGTATAGGAATCCTCCTTAGTCATACGATGTGACTGAAGGAAATAGAGAAAATAATGCAGGAATACATTCCAGGATACAAAACACGCCGTTGAGGAATATCTCTCTCGGTGATTTCCTTCACCGTTTTTAAATTAAGTGGTCATCATACAATAATGAATAATTCAACAACTTTCACAGAACGCCATCTAGGCTCAAACTAAGCAGAGCTTGTCCTATAAGTACCTACTAGACAACTGATGAACATACGTATATACAATGATATTATATGTAAAAAGCTGTAGATAGGTTACCTAAACAACATTCAATCTTCAAAAACGGCACACTAACGCACGCACGCGTCATTCGACGGCGCAACACGACGTCAAGTAAGTTAAGGTCAAGTGTGGCATGGTTAGCCACATTTTAACGTGTCGCTTGCTGAGCGCTTATAACCTATCTACACTTTTTTACTTATAATATCATTGCGTATATACCTATCTAGTTCTAAATATATTACGTATCATATACCACTAATATTATAAAGGCGAAAGTTTGTGAGAGTGTATGTCTGTTATGTGTCTAAACGGCTGGAGCGATTTTAATAAAATTTGTTGTGGAGTTAGCCGACACCCTGAATTAACACAAAGGTTATCGCGTGACATCTGCTCGTTTTAGATAAATTACACCCAGACACTGGACAAATGATCGTGCTCATCACAAAAACATTTGTCCCGGTGGGGAATTTAACCCACGAGCTCCGGCATAGTAGTCATGGCCACTAACTGTTAGACCAGACAAAGTGATTTGTAAACAATACGCACTTGGGTCCAAAAGTCAGAGGAGCGTTCTCAGTGTTCGATGACCAATGCCTACCAAGAAACGTCCGTCGCGCCGTTACTCATCCGCCACTTGTCCCCAAAGGTTCATTTGAAAATCAGCATCAGGCAGGATCTTAGCATCTGTCTGGCATTACTGCTGAAATGAACCTTTTGGCGCAGCCGTCGTGAGACATGCCATTTTTTTGTGTCATCGTATTTTCGCTGTGCGTGTATCCAGCTGTTGCCAATAAATGTATTATCTTTCTTTCTTTCTTTCTTTTTTCTTTCTTTCTTTCTATGACTTGGCAGTACGCCAAAAAGGCAGTAATAGATTAGTGTTGCCTAGTAAACTATCATCAAGTGACTTGTAATTAAACAATAACAAGTAACAACCGTCATTGCGACTCCATCCGAATGATTAGATCGAGTGACTTGCAGGAATGAACCCTATGTTTGAGACAGGAACTAATTACTTTGACATACTTTCTTAGATAAAGATCATAACAGTGTAGTTTTTGTGGTGTACAAAAAAGAGTATTCTATTGTACAATTAGGTAATGTAAAAAGACTGGCAGACAGACTTAACACTAGGCACCTTGAGTTACGGTAGAAACGAAATGACATAATTCTTCAAGGCAATTTGCGTTCAATGGCTGCATTTTATAGATTTCATTATGATTTTTAATGATGTTGTAATTTTTTTCTCATTCTTATTTTAATGTTATTTGTGTTACCTATTGCTAATTTCGTCAATGTTTCTGGACCTGTAATTCGCGACTAGGTAAAAATGAGGCGTGTGTTATATATCCAAAAAAAAAAACACTTTATACCGAAGCTGTCCGTAAACTTTGTTGAATAAATAAATCATATTTTCTTTATCTTTTTTCTAAATTTGTTGTGGTGGGCTTCCAGACTGACCTGATGCAGCCAAATACTACTAGAGCCACTATCTATCTGACCTCTACATCCAGTAACTGGTTAACACTGGTTCTTAGACACTATGCCCTGACTCCTATGCCAGAGGTCGTGGGTTCGATTCCCACCCAGGACAAATGTTTGTGTGATGAGCACAATCATTTGTTCGCTGTCTGAGTGTAATTTATCTATAATATGTATGTATTTAGAAATATATAAGTATGTTTATCAGCTGTTTAGTGCCCATAACACAAGCTCTCAAGCTTAACTTGGGACTAAATGGCGTTGTGTCAAATAGTTGTGGAATACTTTTTTTTATTAATTATTTTATTCGGTGTTCTGATTAATCGTTACGACTAACAAAGATCTAAAAATGACAGCCGGGACCAAAGGCATGCTTTCCAAGACATGAAGCAGTCTTGATATGTCATCAACTCAAAATCAAAAGTCATTTATTCAAATTGGGCTGAGAATCAGCACTTTTTGAACGTCAAAAATAACATAAGACAGTCTCCCAAAACGGCCCCTCGCCACTTTCTAGTGTTTTTGCTAGAAGGAAGAAGTGGCGGAACAAACTCCCCAGCAACACGTCTGTCTGATTTGTTAGAAGAACAGTTTAGACAGCATTGGTAATTAATAAACATAATCATTTAAATTAAATAATTTGCAACATGTTAGCTAGCACAGCTTACATGTTCAGAACTGGATTACACGAATAGGTCTATGACATTAAATAAAATAAAATGATTAACAAAAATGATAAACTAGAACCATCAAAGCTAAATAAAAAACAAATAAAAAAAATAAAAAAAAAAAAAAGTAGTTAAACAATAACAAAACCAAGGTCAGCAAGACGACCAGTCACCACAAGCAGCACCCGTTCACACATCCAGGAATCAAGCTCAGTAAGCATAATAACCTTCAATCGAACAACAAAAGATTTAAACCTTTCAGATACCTAACGTTTCCGCGGTCTGTGTGCTACTGGCGTTAATATCCGGCGAATACCGGTTTAGACCGATTTAAAGCGGTTCAAACTAAGTTCGTTGTTAAAACTTTTAGGGTTGTAATTAGATTACAGCTTATTAGGAAAGTTTGGTGTTATTATTATTTAGCCACTGTTGTGAGTGACAGTTAATTTTAAACTTTACGAGCTTTTGCTGAAATAATCTTGCATAAGCTTTAGAAATTGGGTTTTATTGGTCCAAAAAATGAAAGTTTACTTATTTAGTAACTTCAAAGTTGCTACCAATTTCTAATTAGTCCAAAGGTATTAGGATTCGATTTTTATATGATACTCAATTATGTTTTATAATAACATTGCATTCTAATATTGCCGCTCGGTGGTCAGTCTGTACTACCAAAAGTAGGGATTAAAATCTAATCGAAACAATTCTCGTGGCAGCGTGTTTGTTACCAAACTACTCCGAAACGGCTTGACCGATTCTTATAAAATATTGCGTGTACATTCAGTACTTATTTATGAAAATGGGTCGTAAACTATTTGCTTTTATAAAGGTGGAAGGAAGTTTGCCGGTGTACTGGTTTTAAAAGTAAAATAGAACTTGTTGGGAAACAAGTTCTACGTGCAAATCAGTCATTATTTCTTTATCTGTGATTGACAGCACAGGTAAAGAAACAATTACTGATTTGCCTTGCCTTTCTTTTGTTTTTTCCACGTGCATCACTTAGCCCTAAGTTTTCAAAGCAAATAGGCATATCCCTTTGGTAGTTGGAGTGCAGTTAAAATGCCGTTCGTCTGCGTCTGTCTAGAGCAAAATCGCGAGGAAAGAAGTAAGCAGATTCAAGATTTTTTTTCTATGCTAACTTGAGTGTACCTACACACAGAGCATGCAAGATTCAGTCAGTTTACAGTAGATCTATCACGTTTGGCCTGTCAGGCGTACGAATATAAAGTCAATAAACTGTTACAAAATTCCAACCACAAAAAATAGTCAAACTCTTAAGAGTAGTCAAACTCAGTAGTCAGACTTCTAAATAGTATTTAAGTAGTAGTAAGGGGCAAAAACCTAATATCTGAAATAAAACCGTTTTTATACGTTACCTGTAGGCGAGAAGACAGCGGCGTGGTGCGTTGGCTGCTCGAGCTAAGATGAATATTAAGACATAGGGTTGTCACTTACTTGATTCTCTCATTTTGGAAAGAAGAAATGTATTTTTGACCGACCTACAAAAAAGGAGATCGGGAGGCCTCGTTACTCCGTCATTGATGGACCAAATATTTCATATTTAAGAGGGTAGATATACTTCCCGTCTTTGATGTCTTTTTAGTATCGAAATAACTGGAGAAAACTAAATCGTCCATACAAACGAAACATTAAAAGCTAGTAATGAAAACTATTTTACAAAAAAATACAACCGACTTTACTAAAAAACAGGTAACTAATAATGAATGAAACAAAAACACCAATGCCACAGACTTCTTAAACTAGAGTTACTTTACACCATTTACGGTTTTTTTTTTCATGAAGTTGAGCTCTAATTAAGCCGCACGAGACGACTAAAAGTTGTGCTACACTAGCTTAGTCAATCCGTGATTCAGCCTTGTAATAGTTTTTTTACTTGTGCTTGTAGTAAAGGAAGAAAAAAAGAAAGAAAGAAAGAAAATACATTTATTGGCAACAGTTGGATACACGCACAGTAAAAAAAAAAAACATAATAACAAAAAAAATACACAAAAATGGCATGTCTCACGGCTGCGCCAAAAGGCTCATTTGAGCGGTAATGCCAGACCATAGATATAATAAAGAAGATTTCAATGTGCCAGACAGATGCTGAGATGCTGCCTGACGCTGATTTTCAAATGAACCACAAAAAGAAACACATTTAAAGTGAATGAATGATAGATTGAATATTGGTACGATAAAGCAACTTTGTGATTTAAAAGATGATTGCAGTCACGAAAATCGAATAGAATATGCTTGGATGGTTTGGTGAAGTTGGGAGAATGAATGAAAGGCGACTAACAAAAGGAATTTATCAGTTGGAAGTAAGTGGCCTGGTATTTCCAGCTAGTCCCGCCATCTTCTACGGAGTCTGCCGCGACGCTTTCTAAGACAGGGCTCGGCGTAGTAGCTCATAGCTATTGGTTCTAAATTTACAGTTAAATATTTCTTTATAATTCAGTGGCAGCCCTAACATCGCTGTTTCATTTTCACCTCAGCTTCACCGTTTATTCAGCTCGGCATGTCGCCATCCTTATTGCTTTTGTAATTTAAACCTTATTCACAACATACTCTATTGTACCTACGATAGCATTATGTGAAGATGTCTTTAAGTACGTACTCTGGATTCGTGAAGATACAGCTTTAGTTTCAGGGTTTCATTTTAAGTAAGAATCAATTTTACCCAATGAAATTTCCTTATTAAAAACTTCCAAGTAACGAAATTTGAAAAACGTTTTACATAATAACTTGTTGAAAAATGTTATTATTCTGTACAGAATTTCTTAAAAGATAATTTATTGTAGTATCTTTATGTTTCTTTAATTTGTGTTATATTTACCTACATGCTGTGTTAGAGCCGAATCATCTGCCTAGTCTTTTCCCAAATATGTTGAAGTCAGCTTCCAGTTTAACCAAATGCAGCTGAATATCAGTGTTTTACATGGAGCGACTGCCTTTCAGACCTCCACAACCCAGTAACTGGGTAACGTGATACCCCTTGGTTAAACTGGTTGTCAGACTTTCGGGCTTCTGACTACAATAGTAACGACTGTCAAAGATGTACAAATGACAGCCGGGACCAACGGCTTAACGTGCTTTCCGAGGCACGGAGGAGTCTTGGTATGTAATAAATGGTCACCCATCCACGGACCCGACCTCGTCATGCGTAGCTTAACCTTCGATCGACCCATGCGGCTGAATTTAGCCACAAGCGCCTATAAAAATCCTATTAATTAATTTAAATTGATGAAATAATTAATTTATAAGAAAGAATCCAATAATCATTTGTAGATCTATCTGACAGTCTTAACGTGTAGTCAGAACTCAGATAGTTTGACAACCAACATAACCAAGGGGTTTTGTGGCACCCAGTATTTTTTTATTTTAGATAGGCACATTTTCATTTTAGTTAAAGGGTTGAACAGATCAGACATGCAGTCGCCCCATGTAAAACACTGGTAGCTGCATCCATTAAACTGGAAACCGACAAAAATACGATAAATTCTTAATCAGCATTTGCAGCATCTGTCTGAAATGAACCTTTTGGCCCAGCCGTGAGACATGCCATTTTTGTGTCTGTTTTCTTTTGTTATTATGTTTTACTGGGCGTGTATTAAAAAAAGAAAGAAAATACATTTACTAGCTGCTGCTAATAAATGTATTTTCTTTCTTTTTCAACCGACTTCAGGAGGAGGTTCTCAATTCGATCGGTTTTTTTATGTATATATTTTTTAGTTCGATGCGAAATATATTAGTTGCCATTAGTTCAGATGCATCAGTCCATTGGAACAGATTAATGTTTAGAAACAACTTCTTAAGCAAGTGTTAACGAATTTCAATGATTATTTCAAGTTTTGAAAGACTTTCTTAACATACGTCGAAACTAAAAATTGCAAAATAAAAACTTTCTTACAAAAAAATACAACCGACTTCTTAAAAAAACACTAGCAGGTGAAAAATAACTCCAGTTTCGGAAGTCGGTGGCCAATAATGAACAAAACAAAACTACCAAAGCCACAGACTTCCGAAATGGAGTTATTTGTCACCTGTTAGTGTGTCTAAGTTAGTGTTTCCAAGAACAATTCATTGGTTCCACATTGACCAAACACAACACTCGAAATATTTTCCTGTATAGGAATCTAACAGTTTACTATGTAACACACAAATCAGGCTCATTACGAGTCCAGTAAGCGAATATATTGATTAATGACCTGTGACGTCACATTATTGGCGCCTATTTCACTTTTTCCTTATCCTTTGTGACGGTGCGAACATTAATGGTGGGACGGTATTGGATTGATGAGGCGTCATTACCGCACAGGGGGCTTGTTTTCCCACTACTGGGATATTGTTATTCCCGTGGCAGACTGAGTGATGATCTGCCCCCCTAGCCAAGTTACAAACGATTCGAAATCCTTTTGTTTTGACCACGTGACTTATCACGTGGTCAAAACAAAGGGAACTGAGGCGTTCTCGATTTTAGAAAGAGAATAGATACGAATCGTTTGTAACTTGGCTAGGGGGGCAGATCATCACTCAGTCTGCCACTTTATCCCTTTAATCCCTTTGTTTTGACCACGTGACTTATCACGTGGTCAAAACAAAGGGATTTGAGGCGTTCTCGATTTTAGAAAGAGAATAGATACGAATCGTTTGTAACTTGGCTAGGGGGGCAGGGATTACTACAGGTGTATATTAGATTCGGCTTCCAGTCTTATTTTATACAGCTGATTAACAGTACTTTATATGGAACTACTTAACTGCCTATCTCTATTTAATAAATATTTTAACTTTCACGTTTCTTGTACTATTTCTAGGTTTTGCAAAAAACATAATTTCTTTCTCATCCAATTAGGTTTTTGTTTAAAAAGTAAATAAGTCATTACTTTCACAAATAAAATCTTATCGGTTTGATAGAAATCGCGATTTTAAACACATGTAATATTTTTTAAATAGGGCACCACAACAAAAATTGCATTACATTGTCAAAAGTAAAAAGGTGATTCTCAAATTGATTTATAAATTAAAAAATTATAATTTTTAAATAGCATTATGTTAGTAACTGGGTCAGACAAAATTGTATTATTGTTCTTGATTTTCCATCTGGGATTCTGGATTTGTGCCCGATTGATGGCAATAGGCTCGCCTCATTGTAATAGTGAATTAGTAAACTAGTTCACTCTGTAAACAGGATTATTATAAATTAGGGGATTATATCTATATATATAAAAGAAAGTCGTGTTAGTTACACCACTTATAACTCAAGAACGGCTGGATTAATTTGAATGATTTTGGTCTTTTTGGATTTGTCTTTGTCCGGAATAACATAATAATTAATAAAAAACATGAAAAGTCCTCGAAAAAATAAATATCAAGAATATTCGTTGTCTCAAACATTTTTCAAACGCAGCGCCATCTTGGATGACATGACAGGAGTCAAACTTCCCAGTTCATTATCAGGTGACAATTTGACATTGACAAGTCTTAAGCTAAACTTAAGAAGGTAAGGTTGTCAATTTATAAGTACCTACGTTCTGAAAGGAGACAGTTTTTTTTGGGCCCACTATTAAACGGTAACGTTTATTAATCATATTACACATGAAGAAAGTGATCATCTTATTACTATTAACAGACCAAAAATTATATATAAATGTAACCGGAATACTGAAATAATAGCAAAAAAGTGTTACGGCAAAAAATGCTTGTTTAGGAGCGTTTTCACATTAAAATAAACCTATTATTTTAATGTGAAAACAAATATGTTATCCCGGTGCGCAGCGGTAATGACATCGGCGTTAATATGCGTTTAAAGAGATAATTATTAATTGGTACAGTGAACTTGTTTTTAATTCTTTTACTAACGGAATATCAAGTAACGTACTTTAAAAACACAGTGGAACGAAACGTAATTAATAGCCCGTTGCAGATGCTCTGTGGTCCAATTTCAATCAGTTTGACACTGACAAACAACATTATTATTTCCGTTATTATTGTTTCCGATTATTAGATAATTTCATGTTTCTTCTCTTCTTTTCGTATTTTTATTCTAAAGATTTTATGAAAGTGGCATCTGTAGGTACAGCGCATAATCTACAAAGCCATTGCAAGCAATTGTGCAGCACCATTTCAACGGAATTGGGGCTGCTCTTGCTGGATGCTGTTGTAATTGTTTAGTGGGCAGAGGCACTGTTGGCTGCTGTGCACATGTGATGTGATGTGTATAGTGTGGTTTTTATCTTGGGCGCGGCATCGGCATCAAGTTAAAGTTGAGCCACCTGCATCTTTTTTAGATGAAATACTGCTTTTAAGAGAAGATTTTGAAAATTATGACGAACAGTAAAAAATACTTCTTGTGACATACTATAATGTGTTTTTTTTATCTCCTGACACAACCAGCTTATAACACATCACCTTATTATTTTAGATCTCCAGCCCAAGAGATTTAAAATACTAAAGGCTGGTATGTATACTACTTTAGGTATTGAATATCTCAAATTCAAATTCAAATTCAAAATAGTTTATTGTAAGTATATCATAATCTACAGTCTATGGCCGGAAAAAGTACAGTACAGACGTGTCTTTGTTTTATACTTTATATTATTGAACACTGAACAGTGTACTATTTTAACCTAAAATACCAAGGAGACCTATCCACTTATTCAACAATCTCTCGTCTGAGATTTTAGGTTATTATGAGAGTCATGTTTTGACTATCGTATTTCACAGTATTCCGGTTACATACAGTTTTGCTAATATTACCACTGTAATCTACAGATTATAAGAAATAAACTTACGTACATTTCATTGCTAAACGCCTCAATTTGTGGTGGGCCTATTCCCCAAACAAAAAAAACTGTCTCCTTTATTTTGTTACTAAACTTAGAGGTTTTATATAGCATAAAAAAGTCTTATATTTCAGAAATCAATTTATGTAATTAACAATGACGACAGAGACAAACTTTAATAATTCTTTGCAAATAGAACTTCTCTACTGTTAAGACTTTAATTAAAGTAGACCGGGAAAACTATAAGTATAAATTGTATGTAACATAGAGGCAATAGTTCACATTAAAATTATGAATTTAGTATTTTTTAAGCAATGCATTTTATTAAGGTAGTTAGGTTAGGTAGTTAGGTTAGCTATAGGATAGGTATGGTCAGTTAGGTTAGGTTATATTATACATGTTGTAATTTTAATTCTATCGAACACAAAATGTTTAAATAAGATCACAGTAGAGACTCGCTACATAAAAAGTAGTAGTAGTTATTATTGGTTTGGATTTATTTTTTGTCGTCTTATTAAACGTATGTACTAAATACATACGTTTAATAAGACGACACGTAAAAAAAAATGATAAGAGCAATAAATTGACTCTAAGGCACAACGAAGTTTGCCGGGGCAGCTAGTTGAAGATAAAAATGCTTGAAAACATGCTGGTCCGGCTCCATTGGAGGCTTGACAAAATCAAATTGGCTGCTAAAAGACTTAAAGGAGATGTTTCTTTTTCGGCCATAAGATGTACGTATGTTGAAAAAAAAGGAAAAAATACCACGAATTGGGGAAAAATAGTATCTGGTGAATTAGAGTCTGATTTGTTGTGTACAAAAAATAATAGTTTTTCAATTATTGCCATGTTTTATTCAACATGGCGTCTCGTTTGCTTGCATACTTCATTCGTTCTGAAATCATGTCTTATCAAATCCATTAAACATAGAAAATAATTAAAAAATGTGTGTATTCTTGTACGGTTAAAAATAAATTACTATTATTCTCTTGTACATATTTTGGGTAAATATAATTAAGTGTGATGATTTCATCGTTTCAAAAATCTTTAGTCTCCATTTTTGAACTGTGTTTCTGAACTAATTAAAAAAACAGCTTGACTTGAAACTCATTTATGTCACTTGTCAAGTTGTCAGTGACAATTTCATTCGACTCGATTTGATTTTGGTTTTCGTGGTTTTCAGTGTTATTTTGCATTTTCTCAATTTTATACTACTACAACTTCGGTTTTGTGATATCTGCTAATTCTTGGATTGACTTTGGCTTTGTTTAGCGGTACTCGAACTCAGAAATCTGCGATTTGGATTCGTCTGCCCATTGGAAATCTTCTGTTTTTACTTACATTGAAGGTAAATAATTATTGAAAAATATTTGTAAATCAGTTGGATTAAGTTGGAAACACAAGGTTTACCTCATTGTTTTTTGCAGATCCTTTGGCTTGTTGGAAAATGGCTTGTGTGAAGTGCAATAAAGGGATACTCAGTGATGAAGTCATTATATTGCAGCAGATTTAGGTCCAGAGCTTTTGTTTAATTTTTTAACAAGACATGGCTCAAGAGGTAAGAATATAATTTTTAAACAAACAGTTTCAAACATGTGCGACTCAACATGTAATAGGTATCACTGGGTTTCATGTTGGAACTTATATTAAATGTAAAAACAAATGTTAAATACAAACACATGAATGCAATAAAGATTTTGAGTTTGAGTTTTATCCTTTCAACTGTCAAATGACTATAAACAGTTCTTAATATGTTAACTAGGTATTATGAACTTGTTTTCAGAGTATATATAAGTATGTTTTCAGATTGCTCCTGATGCTGCATTATGCAAGGCACGTTGTAACTCAATTAATAATCTTCTTGAGAGTACTCATAGTAGTACTAAAGTAACGCTGGATAATGGAATAGGACCCATCAGTGAAACATATGAATCAAATGTATAGTGTCTGTGTCATATCTTTAATCTCAAGGAGGTTGCATAATTTAACGAGTGGCCTCAGAGAGATGCAATATCTAATTTAATTGCCCCAAGACAGGTACCTATTATTTGCAAACAGTTCACTTTGCTTTTTTTTGGCTTTTACAACAATTTATAGTATCACTAACATCATGATAATAATTTCAGATACCAGATGGTGCCATTGTTTGCCATTGATGTGAGGTGAGTGCCTGCAGGCTGTTAGATGTATCTACCAGATCTCTTTCTCTCTCAGAGAAGATCACACAGTATTCCACATGGTCCTGAGAGAGATGAAATGACAGCCCGGATAACTCCACAACAGGTCTGTTACCTACTGTATATATGCGTTATGTATGATTTTTATATATGTTAAGATTACACTTACAATTCTCCTGCAATAGACTGATTCATGCGATAAGAAAGTAATGATTGTCAATTGTATGGGAAAAATACATAATAAAACTATGAAAATGTTTTATCAAGCTTGGTAAAAATCCTAACAAATGTATTATTTTTAGATACCCTCTGGAGGCAGAGTATGTTATTCATGCTGGGTATCTGCTAGAAGAAATGTACAGCGTGCTGCCAATCTTCACCTTAATAGTAGGAATGTTTGTGTTGTATGTTCAACATCAACATTGAGACGTTGCACACATTTGTTCCTGAATGCTCCAGAAAGAGATGTAATTTCTAGAAGAATATAACCTAGACAGGTGTGTAAAATAGTTAACTGTAAATCTATGTAGTATGTGGTTTTTATCTGTATATGACTTGTAAGAATCCCTTATCAATAAAATACTATGACTATTATGTATTGATCTGTGAATGTGTGAGTTTATTCTGTATTGTTTTTACAGGTCAGTTATCGTTCATTGGTGTATGTTTGTTGGACTTGGGCTAGAAGTGCTGTTTGTTTAGAATATGAACCACCTATCGTCGAAGCTGACTCTAATCCAAACTAATCTCCACAGGTTTTGCCCATTACATATAATTAAACTCATACAAAAAAGTTGGTATATCTAGTTCGAGTTGTTTTGTACCAGGTTGTACAAACCTAGAACGACACATAGTGCCTGTGTACTTGATGATGTATCAGTAAGAGAAGAAGAAAAGTTTTAAATCCTGATTTGTTCTTTTATTTATTTTTTTTGGCGAGTCCCTACACTCCTTCTGTAGTTCACCAAAGGTTTAACATCCCTCAGAAAGCATGTTAAGCCTAATGGCTTATTTATTGATCTCCATCGTCATTTGAAGATATTTGACAGTTGTTATGGATACTTAGATAAAAGTCAGTAGGTAAATCTGATACCAGTATTTACAAATGGTAGGTACTATTTTACCCAGTTACCGCGCTCTTTATATTCTGCGGCATCCAGCTTAACTGGAAGCCGACCCAAAAAGCAATGACCCTTTCTCCAATGGTTTTGGGGTCGGCCGGTCACTTGTTCTCCAATTATGTACCTACTTACATTTTTAATTTCAATCTTACTAGTACCATACCAATCTATTCAATAATTACAGCATCATTATAGCATATTCTGTATAACATTAGACAAATGAGACCGGTTAGCTGAAGGAAATGTATTGAAATAAACGCATCCAGCAGGGATTGAACACAGTAGGTTTTAACTTTTATATGATAAGCCAATACTCCCTAAAGAAATGATTCTTGATCTTGCTTTAGTGAACCACTTTTTTCTAATATTTTTTATGAAAGATCACTGTAATTATGATCTTAGACTATTAATGATTTATTTGTTCGATGAACAAAAACTAAACAATTATATTATAGGTTAAGTAAACGTCATCTCTACAACCTGTCATGGATGGCTGTCACTATCCCTTTGGACAAACGTCAAACGTTTTCAATTTTAATTTTGTACATAAAAACCATATGATATTATGTAAAAAAATTAACTTTAATCTATTCAGGGGTAAGTTTCGCAGCTTCGCTGACGACGTACATGTTATGGCCGGAGGCCCATACAAAAATGAAACATGTCCTTTTGTTTCTTTACTTTTTTTCTCTGAACTCACACACTGGTCTGCTGTTTGATTTTAACTTTATACATTTTTTTATTTAATGAGTATTTCCTTTAGTACCTAACAATGTACAGTGCATTGTGTATTTTTGTTAATATGTGTGTTAAACACCAAATCAAAAACAGTTACAAGGTGCAATTGGGTATAATAATTCGATCACAAAAGTCAACAATATTAAGAAAATTAGAATAGAAAACCAAGCTGCCCCGTCGCTAGCCAAACAAAAAAACTAGCCCCTAGCAACGGGGTGGCCAGATTTGTCGCCAACAATGTGAGTACAATGTATCTACCAACATTATAATTTTATTTTAAAGTCTATTGCTTATTTTTTATAAACCTATTATTCTAGGTGGATCGTCCTCACATATAATCTGTTTGCTGTATACAAAGTATTGAAAACCTTTTATAAAACAGTAAGTACGGAGTTTCTTGCACATTCTTCTCCATACGAAACTACCATTTGGAATGTGCAACGAATGATTCTCTTATTTAATTTGTAAGTATAACGTTCAAACGTGCCTGTTATGGGTCCAATTGAAATAAACGATTTGACTTTGACTTAAAGGTATGCTTTTGCTCAAACCCTTAAGAAAATAATGGTGTGATGATATGTGGGCAAACTCGCCAAGTTACCGACTTTTCCACGATTTTACGATGTATTTTAAATCTGTCGGGACTTTCGTCGAAATTATGACAATACTTTGTTACGCAGATTTTTTATTCAGGTATAACAAGAATAAATTATTTTGTACAACGATAAAACCTTCGGAATCTCCCTGAGGAGAATGTTTGTAGTACAACGTTTTCTAGATTAAACAGGCTAAGATTGAAACTCACAAAGATAACAATATCCTTTGTGTATTTGGATTTGGATTATTTTTGGTATTTATGAAATCTAGATAAGTAACTGAAAATCAGAGTTAGTTTTGTTGTTCCTGCTAGAGATATTGGCGTATAGTTAATACAAAATTTACTTAGAAACATAGTATTATTTTTAATTAAAGAAAGATTAAAAAAAGAAGTAGCATTTGTTTCGCACAATGCTCAGACGAACAACACAAAATGAATCATCATAATCGGATTAGCTTTTTCAAAAATAAAGTAATCTGGTGGTCACTTGGATTGTGGAATGAACTCCCTGCCGAGGTTTTCTCAGAGGGCTACAGTATGGGGTTCTTCAAAAGGGGAGTAAATAGGTTCCTTTTTAAAGGGTCGGCAACGCGCGTATAGCGCCCCTGGTGTTGCAAGTGTCCTTAGGCTACGGTAACCGCTTACCATCAGGCGGGCCGTAAGCTTGTTTGTCACCGTCGTGGTATAAAAAAAAAAGCTTTCAGTGTCTTGACAAATGACACCCAGTAACAACGGCAAAAGACCTTTCCGATGTACGAGGCAGTAGGGGACCTACTGTTCCTGACATCGGTCCACCAACGGCATCGTATGCCCCACCGCGGCATCGACGTGGTGGATCCGCGGTGGCCACCTCACTTGCTCGCCGACCCTTTAGCGTGCGCACACGGTCAACTTATTACCTATGTACTTACAATATACGGGGTGTAAAAAGACCGATCACATAGCCGATAACCACACATTCTGTACATATAACTAAGTAACTTTAACCAAAAAATAATGCTGGGAAAATACTTTTATTTTCATCTCTAAAAAAGAGATGCTTTTTATTGCGTGCATTGAATAGCGCGACAACGCAACGCAACTTGCAATCAGCTGAGCGTATGGCCACTTGCGCCTGGTCGTTGACCCGACCGGCTCGCTTGTTTAGTATCCATTGCATTTTTGTAACTTCAAATGCGTAGTTTGTTTTGAAAAATCGATAATTTTGATAATGTATGTTCGGAAGAAAGTTTACTAATGATACTTGGAATACAATTTTGAAAATTAAAACGAAAAGAAATGTTGGACTTTGACCTTCAATATCTCCAAAACCAGTGAATTCCCAGGTATGTTCTAGAAGAAAAAAACTATCCCAGTGATGGGTAGAATACGTAATTTTCGTTTACGTTAAGAGTCTTTTTATACCCTGTACATCGGAAATTAAACAGTCTTTACGGAGTTTTATTCATAGTGAAGACCACCAGTATCACACCTGGAGCTTGGCACTCAACATTTGACTAACATCAGGTTCTGAACATTTATCTGCAAGAGATACTAGGCATTTTGTGGCCAGATATGGGGCTGAAGCTGTACCGTAAGTCACTGTATTCAGCACACGTCTTTAGAGGGTCTGAAGAATTAAATCAACCAAAATAGCTCTGTACATCTTTTCGATGTCACCTGCAGTTGCAACGAACTTGTGTTGTCTATATTGCAAGAGTATGGAAAGCAGATCTTCCTGTACTGTTGGATCTACCACCACATCACATGAAATAAATGGTCACCTCAGTCCACGGACTGACTGACAGCAAAATTAGCTTAACCTTCAATCGACCCGTAAGGCTGTTACTAGTAGCCCCCAAACAGATACAATACAGCCAGACAATCGTGTTATTCCATTTTTAATGGACCATCACAAAAAGGATGGTCGAAAAATTCAAATCAGCTGACACTAAAAGGTTCCATCACAACACTTTATACATTTTAAACGGGATAACGGATAATTTATATTCTTCTAAAATATTATAATATCCGGGCACGAAGAAAGAATATTAATTTAGTCGGGAGTCGGAAAAAGGCTGTTTTTTAAAGTCATGTATAACGTTGGAAGAGAGTAGGTACAGATGTTCTTTTATTAATGATAAACAACACAGTTTATTAAGGTTCAATGTTGCTTGACAAGTTATGGCGCTTAGGTTGAAATTATTAAGTTTCTTGAAAGAAAAAAAGTAAGATTTGCTTTATCGTTTCCCTTTTTTTTTGAGGGGTGGAAAATCCTCATGCATGTCCCCCGCCCCGGGGAGGGCGGACGGGGCAGATGTAGCTGGATACCAGTGTATTACTCTCATATTCATATTCATATACTTATATTCATATCTATATTTGCATTCCATAATTTCTCTCTCATAATCCAGATATCTCTGGTCTGGTTGAGCTAACGGGTAATGACTGTCTAAGATCTACAAATGACAGGTGAGACCAACAGTTTAGCCAGATTTGACCGGTTGAGCAGATAGCAGCGCCACCCCTCAGTAGGGTGCACTGCGAGACGCCCTCTATCAAAAAAAAAAAAAAAAACAGTTTAGCCAGCTTACATGAAATGAAGTGTGTGAGTTTATGATAATTTACGAGGGTAATCTCTGGGTCTAGTGAGCCGATTTTGAAAATTCTTTTACCAATAGAAAAATGTACAATATTAATATATTAAGTACTATTTTAAGTGTTACTCAACCGTCACTCGTCCCAAAAGATGCATTTGAAAGCCAGCGTCAGACAGCATCTGTCTGGCATTTATGCTGAAATGAGCCTTTTGGCGCAGCCGTGAGACATGCCATTTATTTTTTACTATTTTTTTGTTTGTCATTTTCATGTTTTTATGATGTTTGCATATTTTTACCTGTTGCCAATGTACTTATATTATTTCCTTCTTTTTAAAAAAAGAAAATATAGTAAATATATTAAAAAAAATATATAATATAATAGAATAATAAATAACAAACACAAGAAAAGATGCCGACAAAATAGGACGCCTCTTTGTTTTTGAGTGTCATAGGTTGTTTTAAATTTTCAAAACTAAAAGGGGGTAGAGGGAGGGGGATGTTAAAATGCGAAATGCATGTGGACAAAGTCACAAGCGAAGTTACAGTATCTTAGAAGGCAGAAGGAGCCTTGTATTTCTCGACAATTTCGCCATTACCAAGCTAGTAGCAACTCACATATGATAGGTGTGTGCGATAGCCATTAATCAAGGTATAACGGGAAATGTTCGCTGAAAATCATAAATCTGTCCCGTGGTTTACGCATCATAACACCTCTGAGCTTTTGTTGGCTCGGATTTAGGGTACCGTCTGTGGTCATGAATAAGAAAGCCTTAGCTTGACGTTTTAAAGGCTGAAAGAAAAGGCATTGACTTAGCACAGGCATGGGTGGCATTCGGGGGTTGCGAACTCGCCTTATATGCTCATGTTCGGAAGAGAGGTAAGAACGAGATTGGCAGGCAAGATAAGAGCTCCACCAAAGCCATTACGTAGGGACGGAAGAGAACGGGTGAGAGAGTTTGCAGTCGGAAGCAGAGTGCAAGCTCACAACTACTCGGTTTCAGGAAAGAAGTGGGAGTTTGGTACAGTGACCCGTCGACTGGGAAACCTCCACTATGAAATAGAGACCGACAGCAGACGCATATGGATGCGCCATCTCGACCAGCTGCTCCCGGCGTCTCTGATTCCTGGGAATGACGGCGGAGGTGTGTCATAGATAAAATATGGGTCGCTTGGTTACCAGTTGTTGACTCTATATATATGTCACTTTTTAAAATACTACATATGCGGAATAATATGTGAACGAGACCGAGGGTCGACTTGGAGCGGGTAGTGAAAATAAGTACAAGGACTGGTTTTAAATCACGTATATTAACCGAACCGAAATCGCAATGTACTGGATGTACTGCTCACACCAAAAAACAAAACTTATTCTTTAGACCTTATACTATCGGCGGTAACGAAACCATAGCGACTTCTATTTCGACTACAACGCCATCTATCGAGCTAGGCAGTACTATTTTTTCGATCCTCTTAATGAATATTGATCGCTATGATTCCGTTCTCGCTGTTTAAACCTAAACAATATGTTTTAATTCATTTATAATAGGTGGCATTCGGGGGTCGCGGAAGTATCTTCTGTTCCCGTGACCCCCGGCGCAGGTGTGTGACAGAACACCGGGGTGTAATTTAGTCAGTTCGAGTCTGACAGACCTCACCGTCTTCCCCGTGGACGAGGACATCCATGAGGATTTTCCACTCTGCAAAAAAAAATCCATGGGTGGCATAAAAATTCTATAATTAACAGGTTAGTCAGCGTCGGGCGCTAGTTGCTCGGCACTTTGCTGAACTGGTCCTATTTGGCGCAGCCGTGAGATGTACACTCTTTTCGTGTTTAGTTCTTAGTGTTTTATTATTATTTTTTTAACTACTTTGCTTTGTGCACTTGTGGCATTTGTCAAATAAATATGTTTTCTTTCTTTCTTTCTTCTTTCTTCTTTCTTTCTTTCTAATAAGCACACGAAAGAAGAAAAAGACTGCATCTATCACTCAAAGGCTCCGCACCACCCGAAGGTTGACTGGTAGAAAATGCATATTGTTAAAAAGCGCAATCATTTATATTAAAAATAAAATTGTTTTATTCAATGAACCCTTTGAATACTAAGACTGCTGCCTAACACACGACCCGTAGATGGGCATACTGATAAGTTATTATAAAACTCACACTAGTCAAATGACTAGACTATGTAATAAGTATAGTAAATAGCATATATGCTTTCATAGTTACGTGGGTTTTACCAAGCGCTACACTTCAAGCTATACATTTCCAGTATACACTGACCTCGCATTATACGGAAATCCTATATTATGGGAGATCAACTTATACTGGGAATGCATAGCCGTGTGTACAAGCTCATTAAATTAACAATCTATACGGAACCGTATTTAATTCTTGTTTGTTTCGTACTTGCGTAATGTCTAAAGCAGGTAGGTGCTATGTCCAGAATATACAAGTATGTACCTAAATCGTTTGAGATTGATTTGCCGGTGAAACACATCGAATAATGTCCTTTTGGACATACTTAAATATTTTTTTAACCAATTTTTGCCGACGGTACTTACAATAGCTCAGCGATTGGCTACTACTTACGCTGTGCTTTGAGTTTCATTCCCGTTCAGAACAAATGTTGAATGGTCTTTGGGCAGTTGTTTCAGATTTCGCTGTTTGTGAAACTTACCTACACAGTTTTGTTTTACCTCTACATCGCTTTATCCGACCCTAATAGAACCCAGAACCCCATGTTTGGCATTAGTGCTTCCTACCACTAGACCATCATTATTTTATTGTTAAGTGTGTTCTTGACTGTACTTATAAATATTTACGATCGACGCGATTATTAAGTATGAATCATGACTTCATAGTCACTTGGCTACTTATTTGATAAAATTTTAGTTTTAGTACTATATTTTTTATTTTTTAAATTGATGGATAACTGCTTAGATTAAGCGTATTAAAGTTGAGGAGAGGGGGCTTGTAACGTCATTATCTAGTATAAACTGTACTGGCTAGTGACATCGTGCGCCGTTATTTTATGATTGACGTGAAAAAAGAAAAAATAACTATGTGTCGTTAATGTTTTCTTGTAATCTAGATGACGGACTAAACTTACATTTTGTCAAATAGCCCATTAAGCTAAGACCTATGACAGGATATAGGTCACAGCTTAAAGTATCGTAATATTTATGATTTGATATCTTTGGTGTTACTACCTAAACCAACCATAGAAATTCCTTTCCAATTCAGATACAAAATAACTTTATTAAAGAATCTATACTAACCTATACTAATATTTGAAAGCTAAAGAGTTGGTTTGTTTGATTGAACGTGCTAATCTCAGGAACTACTAGTCCGGTTTGAAAAAAGTCTTTTAGTGTTAGATAGCCCATTTATAGAGGAGGACTATTATTTCATTACGTTAAGACTAATAGGAGCGGAACACCGATGAAAAATGTTTGAACGTCGGGGTATTTCCTTTTTCCGCTGCGTTAAAGTTTCGCAAAAATCATGTGATGTGTGAATTATTGTTTCCCTTTAAAAGTTCTAAAAAAAGTAAGCATAGGTCATTCTTTAAAGGTTTGGCCCACTCCAAGTATGACCTTTTTATGCCAGACATGCATTATTTGCGAAGGTGTTTTTATAGTTACATGATATTCATCCTTATCCAAATAAAATACGTTATTCATCACAGATATTTAATTTAAAACAAAATCGCCCTTGACGTCATTCATCAAATAATGCTCAAGTACTGCGCGGTGCGGCGTTGACAACATCAATAACATAAAAGGGGGAAAACTTTCAGAAATAGCGTGAACTACAAGTTTATTGATAACGTAATGTATCAAGAAGGTGCGGTACATTACGTACAAAAGCTTTTAATTCACTAAACTCCTTAACATATTATTCTAAAAATATGTTCACCTTCCACGTAGGTAAATAAAATCGCGGGTTTAAGTGAGCGTTAACCGCAACCGCTAGTATTTAATCATTAATAAACACGTTGTACCAAGGATTCACAGATAGTACCTATAAATTTTCAAAAAAAGCATAGACAATCAAGTAAACTTGTCTATTAGAATCTATTACAGTTTCACGGTAAGGCTGGAAAATAAAAATAAATACAACAAAAAATAACCGCAACAAAGATTATTAGCCCAGTTATCTCCTGAATAACTGGTTGGCATCACGAAACATTGATTAAATCGTCGGCCATAACAGTCCAATGCTTTTGTTTCACATAATGGCCTTTTGGATTGCGGACTAAACCGTTACCAAAATGGCGGCTTAATTTCGCGCGCAATGTGCGAATTAGGTTATTTTAGCGAGAATTGAGTCGCGTTCTGTTGTTTTATTAAGAACAATAGAGAAATGTGAATGTGGATGTGGATGGCCGGGCCAAAATGCAATTGAATTTATTGTATGAACTTGGTTTTGTACGCAATTTAGTTTTTTGATTAGCATTTTGTCAACTATGTTGAGGTACAGTTTGCGCAGTGGTTGAACGATTGGCTTCTACACTGCGTGTCGTGGGTTCGATTCCCTTACGGAACAAGTATTTGTAGGGCCTACAGGTACATAGCTGTTCCGGGCAGCTGATTGTTCGTGTAAGTGAGTTTGGTGTGGGGCAACTTTTCTTAAGAATGCAGTTGAATATCCGTGTTTGGCATAGAAATGGCAGTCTCCAATACTATTTATAAGACTGGCTGTCATCCTTCGGGCTTTTGACGCACCATAATGACTGCTAAAGGCCTTCCAACGAATGAAATATTTTTTTTTATAAAATAGCTATTAACAAGCCTCCACATAGTTTATAAAAAAAGGCGTTAAAGAAGAAAGTGCAAATAGGTAAATATAATAATTTGTTAAGAGTCGATAAGTCGACTAGGTATCAAGAAAACAGACTGTGCCAAGAGCCTTCTTAAGGTCAAAACACGGGTGCAAAATAAGTCGACATTAAGGTCCCTAGGCAGCCTATTAAAACTAAGTGCACTTCTTATAGTAACGAAAACGAACGAACGGTAATAAATGTACACCCATTCACGGATTGATCTCGTGAGGTATAGCTTAACCTTCGATTGACCCTCGCGGTTTTCATTATTCACAGACCTTGCAAACGTACAGACGCTAGCACATCAAGTTACCCCAATGTGTCAAATTTTCCCAATTGAATATGAACCTTATCTTGTTTGTCATAAAGTTGAAAAACGATCAAAGAAATTTACAACATTGGGGTAGCTTGAAGTGCAGGCGTCAGTACAAATATGAGTTTTTACCGAAGTCTACAAGAAAACACAAACTTAACACTCAACATCAAACCATCTGGTATATTAATTCTCCGAAACAGTGAACATCTCAAATTGAATTCCTTTGAGCATCACACATGAAATGTTTACGAGGATTTTCAATGCAGTAAAATGCGTGGCAGAAAAACTGTACCTACTGAACGTAAAAAAATAAAACTTTATAAAACTTAATAGTCAGCATTAACCATATTGTCAGCCTCATGGGCACTTTCTGTTGACGCGATGTTGACATTTTTTCTGTATATAATGATTCTTTCACTTTTTACTAAACAACTGGTTAATTTAGTAAAATTCACCCCGTGAGAACAACTTGAGTGAAGTCAATTTCAGTATTAGTATGAAATTACAGCTGAACTTTGCTTTCGCTTCACCTATATTTTTAACCCCTGACGCAAAAAGATTGGTGTTATAAGTTTGACCGCTATGTGTGTGTGTGCCTGTCTGTCTGTCAGTCTGTGGCACCGAAGCGCTTAAATTAAAGGTGAACCGATTCATATATTTTTTTAAAAACACATGAGATAATCTAAAACTATTTATTATATTTATGGTTATTATATAAGGTTTAACGTTATTTTAGGTTTAAAAAAAGAGAGATAAGTACCTACTTTATAATTTTGAAAACCTTTGCCATGATACCTAGAACTGAATTCAAACCTAAAATGTCTTAGTATTTTTGTAAGAACACCATTTTCTAAGAAATCGTTCAAATAGCTTTCTGAGTATTATCTTTTTCATCTCGAACAATTTCAAATAGAACTATTTCTTTGACTAAATAAGGCTATTCTTGCTATAAGTTTAATAAATATTTGTAGGAAAGTCTAAAGAACATTATTTTCTTAGAAATAAACAAGTATCTAAAGACAATAAATATACCAATAAGGGCAATAGGCCTTGTTTTTTTAATTATTAACTTTTCATAGCTTGCAAACAATCCAATATGATTATTACTTGGATTATATACCTACCATACTAACTAATTAAAAACCACTATTTTTTAATTAGTAAAAATACTTATAGGGTTTATTCTAGACGGTCTTTTCATTATATTTGTAAAGTATCAATAAATAATATTCATAAACAGCAAAGTTGCGTTTCTTTATAACCCAAAAAGTCACCCAATTTATGGAAATATTGTACAGGCTATTCATGTCATAGTAGTATTCATTAAACGTCATCTCTCACTCACGTTCGCGTGATCTCGTTCAAGCATGCCCCGCCTCCAACAGCTGTTTTCGTTATTTACGGGTTAGTATCTAAATAATAATAATTTCTACTTATGTATAGAAGTAAATTGTGTACTTGTGTGTGCCTACGTTTTTGTAATTCGTTTATGTCTTCAAAAAAATCTCTGTACAGAGCAACAACTTGGCTTTTTGTTTCAATAAACAACATAATATTACATCCACTTAAAGTGCCATACCAACTTTTCGTTAATTCTCAGTTGTCATCTAAGTTAGTCAATAGCAAAGAAAATATAGCAAATAATTTATAGCCATGCCGAAGCTTGTAGATTTCTCTACACGCCAGTGTACAACTCTTTCCCAAGGGATTAATATTTCAAAGCTCCATCGTGGTTCTTCGACTTTGTCCAATTCCGGATAAAGATATTCATTTTGAGGTCTATTATTGCTCAAGGGATGTTACGGCCTAAATATTGAGCATTGATTTGAGTTATTAATAAGGGGAAAGTAGGTCTCCTGGTTTAATTAGAAACACGCGGATTGATCTGTTTTTATACAGGGTGTCTCATTCAAATCGGTCAGTATGGAAAAGTCTGAAACTAAGACAACAAAGACAAGACAACAGATCTTCGTATGTATAAGACATACGAAGATCTGTTCTGAGGAACCATGTCATCGATTTTAATAACAAGAAAAACTGCATTCATACATTTTAAAAAATATCTGTACTCCGTTCGGGAATCGAACCCGGTTATTTTGAAAAAAAAAAACTACACTATTTCTATTTAGATATCGATTGTGTAGGTCTTAAGCAGTAAATGTCTGTATGAAACATGATGTCTAAAATGAATAAAATGCATTGTTTCCACATACTTTAATTTATTTTAGTAGGTGCTCGAAGTGACCACCGCCTTTTTCAATACAATATTCAACACGTTTAGGTAACAATCTTACAATTGCATTTTGTATCTTCATGTGGTGAAATTGCGTTAAAATTGTCTCTATGGCTACTTTTAGGTCTACAACGGTGTCATAGCTTGTTTTGTACACTTCATCCTTAACGTAACCCCACAAGAAATAGTCCAGAGGCGGTATTGAAAGAGGCGGTGGTCACTTCGAGCACCTAATAAAATAAATTAAAGTATGTGGAAACAATGTATTTTATTCATTTTAGACATCATGTTTCATACAGACATTTACTGCTTGAGACCTACACAATCGATATCTAAATAGAAATAGTGTAGGTTTTTATTTTCAAAATAACCGGGTTCGATTCCCGAACGGAGTACAGATGTTTTTTAAAATGTATGAATGCAGTTTTTCTTGTTATTAAAATCGATGACATGGTTCCTCAGAACAGATCTACGTATGTCTTATAGTTTCAGACTTTCTCATACTGACCGATTTGAATGAGACACCCTGTATTAATTTCTGTTATGGCTAACTTGAACTGAAATTGTTGAATGTTAGCTAATTATAGTGTCGTGTCGGCCCAGAGGTTAAGGCGCCTACCTCTCATGTACGAGGTTGTGGTTTAAATCCAGGCAAGTGCCTACCAAAGCGACTTTTTCAATACATATTATGTACAGACGCCAGCAATCAATCTACCTCAACCTGTCTAATTTTCCCAATTAAACATGAGCCTGCATGAGCCTTATTCTTATTGCGCTTAGAATAAAGTTGAAAACCTATCAAAGAAATTTGACACATTCAAACGATTTATATACGTTTGTTCCCAACGAGTTACACTGTAACCTGTAACAGTGTGACTGTGTGTGTGACATTTTGTCCATTAATTTTTTTTCGCACATGTAGGTTATCTTTATAGTATCTTGTATCTCTTTGGCCATAGGCATTTTCTACCAGTCAACCTTTAAGTCATGCCGAGACCAAAAATGTGTGTGCGCACATTTGTGTGTGTGTGTGTGTGTGTTTAAATAAAATAAATAAATAATAATCAAATTAATTAAATTGAGGCAATCCACATACACCCATAGTACAGAAAATTAATTAAATATTAATATATAAAAAAATAAATTAAAAATTTAAAAAACCCCCACCGCAAAAAAGTGAAACATTTAAAAAGTTAAAAATAACACTTTAGCCATGAAATTTTACTTCACGTCGGGGTACCGCTTAAGTAAGGAATGTTCCTAGTACTTGTAGGTACTTATTTTAACGGTACCCCGACGTTACATAAAATTTCATGGCTAAAGTGTTATTTTTAACTTTTTAAATGTTTCACTTTTTTGCGGTGGGGGTTTTTTAAATTTTTAATTTAATTTTTATTTTAAAATTTTTAAACGCATTAATTTTGTTTTATAGATTATACAGTTATGAGAATTTTTCAGTGCATTGTGTGTAGAGTCAAATGCTGGTTAAAACGAATCCAAACACGACATATCTGCTATTATTTTGTCAAGAGTCTACCTACTGGTGTGCTGGATAGCCTGGCTGCAGCATTAGCTCATCATGTTGCCACCAGGGCATTGTGTACAGAATCAAATGCTGGTTAAAATGAATCCAAACACGACATATCTGCTATTATTTTGTCAAGAGTCTACCTACTGGTGTGCTGGATAGCCTGGCTGCAGCATCAGCTTATCCTGTTGCCATCAGTGCATTGTGTGCAGAATCAAATGCTGGTTAAAATGAATCCAAACACGACATATCTGCTATTATTTTGTCAAGAGTCTACCTACTGGTGTGCTGGATAGCCTGGCTGCAGCATCAGCTCATCCTGTTGCCATCAGTGGATTGTGTGCAGAATCAAATGCTGGTTAAAATGAATCCAAACACGACATATCTGCTGTTATTTTCCTAAGAATGTATTAGTCTGCTAGATATCCTGGCTGCATCAGACCAAATACACCATAATGTTGCTTATCAATATTACACACATAGGTGTGTGAAATTTTAAGACACACATATGTTTTTAAGTAAAGTTAATACCCATAGACGTCTAAAATAGCAACGGTAGCTAACACAAAAGAGCTGATAACCTTGAAACGGCTGAACCGATTTTGATGAATCATGTCTAAGAACCATCGCAAGGAACCCTGCTTTCAAATAAAAAAAACCGCATCTAAATCGGTTCACCCGTTTGGGCGCTACGGTGCCACAGACAGACAGACAGACAGACAGACAGACAGACACACACACATAGCGGTGAAACTTAAAAAAAAAAAAATAGGTAAGTATGAAAATAAATTAAGTTAAATTATTATTACGGTAAACAACATGAAATAACATTAAATTTAATTAAATTTCAAATTAAATTAAGTTAAGTTTTAAATTAAATTTTTGTTAGAAACTATCACAGAGTTAAAGAGAAAATAGTACAAAAGAAAACGAATTTAACCCTGAAGAAGTGAAAAGGAAAAGAAAGGTATAATTTTCTTAAATTGGTTCCACGAGAAACACCTCTTAGAGTGGTGGCCAGCTCGCGAACAAGTCGACACTTATTTAAATGAGGTAAGAACTGTATTATATTAAGCACTCGCTCAAAAGGAGGAAATGCATTTTTCATTCGAAACATGAATTTATTAAACGTGAGTTCCGAGTGCTAACTACCTTTTTTTTGGTTACGCTTTTATTAGCCGTTCCTATTTTAAATTTGCTTGCCTAACGTTCAACCGTTGGCTCCGGCTGTCATTTGTGGATCTTTGACAGTTGTTGCCTACGTGTTATTAAATCGAAAAGTGTGGCTAATCCAGTAATTGTAACAGGTTTTTGTTTCAGATCTGGCTGATAGTCATGTGACACTACGAAGTGACGTCCTCAGCAACTTTTGATTTTGTTTGAATGTAGGTAGTATGAGTATAAACACAGGAGGAATTAGTGGTATGGCGGCCCTTCTAACAGGTCTTTTTTTAAGTTCGGAAAACTGTCAACAACTTTCTAAAAACTTTCAAAGTCTGCGGCTTTCGTAGTTTAGTTTCATTCATTTTTGGCCACCGAATTATTTTACACCTGCTATTGTTTTTTTAAGAAGTAAGCTGTAGGTATGTGTTTTCGTAATAAAGTTTTTATTTTTGAAAATTTTAGTTTTTTTGTAAGTTAAGTTCAGTTTTTTGTATGATTCAGTATTTTCAACTGATTTCGATTAAATTTAAATGCAACCACAAAGAATTTTTCAAATCGGTCCATAAACAATGGAGTTATGAGGTAACATACATCGAAAACCTCATCTTTATTTGTAAGTCAGTTGACAAAATATTTAACCTTTTTGTAAGTGCAAAAAGACACGCTGAGTGGATTAATGCACCCAAAAGTAAAACATGTCTACGTAGATAAGTTTTAACAAGTTAAACTGTCCAATACAATTAATTAAAAACTTATTTTGCAAGTAACAAAGAATGTTACTTAACTCAATTAAGCTTGACCTATTGAAATTACATTAGGGGCTACACACGGGACGATCGAAGTTGATGCTACTCTAGGCAAGGTCGTTCAAAGTCTTAAGCATCGACGCCTAGTTGCTGGCCTGTCGGTTTTCTATCGGTTATGTTTCGGAGAGTGTGCATCGGAATTGCACGATTTAATTCCACCAAGCCCATCTAGGTATCTTTATCTTTTATGTACAGAACACCAGTGTTTTACAAATATCGACCACCTTGCTATCCCTCAACCCGTGTTACTGGGTAACTACATCGGCTTAACATGCTTTCCGAGGTACGGAGAAGTTTCGATCTACAATAGTTAAAACAAATGACATGTAAAAGTATCTGGGAAGATCTACTTAAAAGATAAAAAAGATACCGGGCTGGTATCGATATATAATATACACACATCAAAAGTGTCTAGGGATCAACATATATTTTTGCAATAACTTTTCTCCTGATTGATATTAATTAAAATTTTCTTTAAGGATTCATCAAATAAAGTGTTTTCGTTTGTCACAGTAACGATAAACCAAGTCACCTTTGCATTAATAAAGAAATTTGCCATTTTCCTAATAAAGGGATTTTTGACATTTGAACCACTAACATTAAAGTTCGAAAAAAAGACTGAAATAACAGTTTTCTTTAAAATTTTATTCGGTAACTTAAACAATTAATAATCCGTGTTTCTACCGCGAACACTAACAACACAAGAACATCGGTTTGGCATACTCAAAATGAGTTCATCCAAATCACGCTGTGGAATGGCCGCCCATGTTCATTGCAACAACAAAAAAAGGTCTTCTTGCGACTGGATACCCTCCATATTCAGCAGAGCTCTTCTCTGTAGCATATCCCATGCATGCTCAATCGGGTTCAAGTCTGGCGACTGAGCAGGCCAGGGCAGGACATTGATGTTAGCTGCGGCGAGAGTCTGTCTTACAACTCTTGCGGTGTGCGGTCGTGCATTATCATGCATTAACTGAAATAAGGGACCGATTTGCACTTGTAGAGGAACGATGACGTCTGATACAATCGTCTCAGCATAAATTTGAGCGTTGAGGTTGCCTCTGATCCAAATCAACTCAGTTCTTCCGCCGATCCAAATACCCGCCCATACCATGATGGTTCCACCACTATAAGGATGGACTTCCTGGCAGGATTTTAATCGCTGTTGGCGTCCAGGGGTTCTCCAGTGTCGTATACGTCTTGTATCCGGTCTTATGAGACCGGATACAAGACGATTTTGTATGGACGGATTTGGTATGCCAAAACGAGACTCATCAGAAAAGCACACGAAACGCCATTGTTCTTCTGCCCAATTTCTGTGTTCAAGAGCCCATTGATATCGAATCCTACGATTGTGCATTGCTATAGGTGGTACCCGTAGCGGTCTTCGGGAATGAAGGTTCACTTCATGCAAGCAGTTTCTGACTGTTTGGTCGCTAATTAAGTTCCCTGGAGAGTGATGAAGCCTCACGGCTAACATCATGGCGGTTATTGTTGGAGCTCTTCGAGTTAAGATTTGAATGTATCGGTCTTGTCTCCGTGTGGTGCAGCGATACCGTCCTCCATGGCGCTCAGCCACGGTACCAGTGCTTCGGTAACGTGTCCAAAGTCGACTGATAACACTCTGACTTGTATTCAGAGCTAAAGCCACAGTACGTTACCGGGAACCAGTTTCTATCATTCCCACGGCTCTGAGCATTTCTTCCCTGCTTAAATGACGTCGCCGCTCCATAATAACGTTGGTTTTAATCAGTAGTAGGGAAACAGTAGCACTAATAATGTCTTCAATGCGTTGTATGTTTTTATAGGGAAAATATTGACAGCTGATTTTCATCTTTTACTCGAATTTGATTCACAGTTCCTGATTCAAATTATGAAATGCACCAAAAAGGATCCATATAAATTTATAAAATCATAAATTTGTTACAAAGCCACATCTCAGTCTCAAGAAATCCGCATAAAAATGCTTGATCCCTAGACACTTTTGATGTGTGTATTATAAAATTATTAGTCTGTAAGTGGAACTGTACATTCTATCTAGAAATAAAATATTTTTATCTTCATCTTTATCTTTATCCGCAACTCCACATCAAAGCGCATATTTTGCGTATGGGCCATAATCTACCACACGGGCCCAGTGCGAATTGGTAGAAGTCACATGTCTTCGAATTTTACGTTCTAGGACATGCCGGTTTCCTCACGATGTTTTCCTTCACCGTTTTTGAGAGCAGTGCTGATGAAGATCTACTTACAGAAATGAATATAATTTCATCATTTCACTTCATTAATACCTAAATGGTCACTCATCGACGAACAGACCTTTTTTTTTTTTTAGGGGTGGAAAATCGTCATGGATGTCCCCCACCCGGGGAGGCGGAGGGGTCTGTCAGACTCTTACTGACTAAAAACCACCCCGTGTTCCTTCTCACACCTGCGCCGGGGGTCACGGGAACAGAAGATACTTCCGCGACCCCCGACTGGTGCCGGCCCCGAGGGCCTCGCCAAGTCAGCGAGGGGAGTGAGGTGAGTAGGGTAGAATTGGGGGTTCTGCATCACTCACCTCGCATCGCTCGCTTCATGATGCAGATCGCCCCAATTATACCCTACTGTTAATGATCTGTGATACGATTTGTGGATTTGTAATATAGATTTTTTGAAGTGAAACGTTTTTTATCGAGACATGGGAGAATTTTTATAGCAAATGTAACGTTTTTCTGTTACAGACCATCTTGTCATATTTATCCGTTACGCACCATATTTATTGGTATCCATGTCTATGATAATAAAATCCTTTTGTCTAAACTTTATCTAATTTAACTATATTCATCCAATTTCTGAAAAGTTGTAAATAGTAGATCATTTTTCGAAAAATTACGTCATAAAGAAGTTTCCCTTCTTACCGTCTTACGTGTATACACTAATACACATACACATTTTTTTTAACCACAGATAAAAGTAAGGATAATGAATTAATTCTAATAGTAGTTACAACAAAAGTAGCTTTTGTGTTCTGTGGCTACAACCAATTAATATTTATAAGGTGAGATGTGGGAAAGTAAGCAAAATAAAAAATATTTATCTCATTAAAAATATTTATTATCAAGACACCATTTTTTCAAACACAATACATTTTTTAAAGCACATATAGAATCATGATAAATACAGCTGTACAAATCTTCAGAACATTTATATCGATCATACAGGCTTAATAATTTGGGACAGCTTTTATCTTCTAAATTAATCACACTGTTATTGCTATTATTCAAAATTCCTTTCAACCATAACATTTTTTCTTGACCTTTAGTATAAATACACTTATCTTTTAACAAATCTAAAATTAAACACTGATGATTTGAATAAGGTATAAATCCTTCGCTCCAGTATATCTTCCGGTTACGCTCAATCCATGTCACTTGTCGTTTTTCTTGTTTTGTTAAATCGCAAAAAGGGAATGGTGGCTTAATTACTAACACTTGCACTTTATTATTGCAAAATATGGCAATTTCTTTTATTATGAATTCATTTGCTTCTGTTTTAAAGCCTTGCACGTCTACAATGGCGATCATGATAATCGGCGCACTATGTTACTTAGAGGTTTGTATTCCACGAGTCGATCGTTTATAATTAAACAATATGCGGCTGTATTGTCTGGTATTGGTACTGAACTTTCAATTTCCAATCGAACGTCCACTGGACCTGTTTTAAGACTATCGTTTTGTCTTGAACAGTCTATGATAAATAGAGGAGCTTTCTCTTTAAAATCTTTCAGACTGATCAAAGGATCCACAGGACAGCTGTAGTAGGACTGACGAAATTTCGCATACATTTCATATAATATACTGTATTTGTTCTCGGAAAATTTCAAGCCTAAAGGTTCATACGGATAGTATTGTGAATTCAAAAAGAGAGTTACGTTAGTCACTTCACAATGATCGAAAAGTGAACTATCTTTCAATTTATTACTTTTTCTATTTGTTTGTAAACAGAAAATAACATATCTAGGCTTTTCTAATTGTGACGCAGTTTTAACTGACCATGAATGCTTGGTGGTTTTAGGTACTAAAGGATACTCATACAAATCCCAATTTCTAAATGCCATTTGAATAGGTTTATCTCTTTCTAAGTGTTTTAAAAGTGTCAGTCGTTCTCGATCCGACACTTTTATATGAGGTACCCTCCATTGCATTCTTTCTATGTTAATTTGAAAGTGGGCAATATCTTCAGTAAGTATGACACTATTTAAGTTAGAATTACTTCTGTTCAATATAAGTTCATGTTTACAATTTATGACAATTTTATTGTAATCTTCCGCAAATCCTAAAATTTTATTCAATGGAACTACGGCATTAAAATGACCGTCACTTTTGAATCCAGTTAAGTTCCAACCCCATAAGGCAGCCACTTTGTTTTCTGCGTCGTTTAATGAAACGTATGACTTTATTGTAGACGTTATTCCCGAATTTTTTATACGGTCTATTTCAATACCATTTATTTCGTACCTGATGTCTTGAAACAAGAACATAATAGGGTTATTACTAAACGAAACAGGTTTCTCAATCGGTTTTCCATCTTTGCCCAAGAGCTTTGCTTGACCTTCGATGTAAATTGAACTGGCTGATGGAAGCACGTATATATCTTGCTGGTGTATGGGAATTCTTATTTCATCGTTTTCTCTAAAGCAGTTATTGTAGGGATTGTAAGAATGGACTTCATAACTTTCGATGGAAGTATCGAAGTGTGGTAAGTCATTAATTTGTAGTATATTCATATTTTAAAACCTAAAGCTTTTAGGAAATCTATATTTGTTTTACTCAATTTCTTTACTTCTTTCTTACGTCTATGTACTTTAGTGGCTGTAGAAATAGTAAAGCGTTTGCTTGCAGGGTTTATATTATATAATATCATGCTGTTTTTTTTAAATGAAGACGAAGTTGAATATGTTCTATAGAGTTAACGCAGTAACCAAATTGATCAACAATTTTAATAGATATTGATGAAATTATATTTTTGTTCACCGGAAAGTAAATAACGTTCTGCGGCGTTTCTATGTACTGGCGGCCTGCGGCAGAATTGGATACAAATTCGTGAATAATATGGGTGGGTAATCCGTTATTGTAGGAACCGTATATTAAATCACATTCAATTCTAATCACATGAGGAGTATTGGTATGATTAAAATGTGTATTTGATACTGAGTTTAGCACTGAATAATATAGCAAACCACACTCATAGTTTCCACACAAACTCAAAGGTGGTTGAAAGTACGATTCTAACTGCGATTTATTGCCAGAGATCGTCACTGTTATAGACATACTTGCATACTGAACACTTTTAAAAAATCTTGCTTATTATATTTTATCTCTACACCAAAAATTGTTTAGAAAATTTAAACAAAGATGTCCACAATTGAAAGGGTGGTCGCCTTGTATGTTTTCATAGTTGTAGTGCACTTTAGAACCTAAGTATTTTATTAATTCTTTCGGAGGTTTAAGATTTCCATAACTATCAAAATATTCAATATAATCATTGTATTTTGCATAGGCTACCCAATGAGAACCAGGATTTTTAGAAGTATCTAAGTTAATCACTCCACATTCTTTTTTAAAAGGGTAATCAGGGAGCTCATCTCTCATAAAAACTCCTCTAAAAAAGGGAATACTACTTCCATACTTTAAAATGTCAAAGTTATTTAAGGCGTGTTTGGGTAGCCGATATTTTAGTTTTTTGATTTTGAGACAAAAATTCCAAGCCCATTTTTATGCGGTTTAAGGTGAAGCCCCTTTCCAATGCAAAGAGCTTCCAGTTTTTGATTATGCCTCTTCGATTCCTCATACAACTTTTTAGCCATCTTATACTCATTTATGGTCTTTGCAATACCAGCTGCACCACCTGCTAAAGCTCCTGCAGCTGATAATCCTGCGAAAATAGGAATCAAGGGCAATACTCCACCAGTTTTTGGTACAGGAATAACGCGAGGAAGTTTAATGGGCGAATTCACAGCTAATTCTCGGGCAGCAGCCATTGCTAATTCTATAGCCACTTTCTTGCATTTTGGTTTTAATTTTTTCACACGTTTTTTCGTAACAGTAATTATATTTTTAAATTTCTTTTTAAGACCTTTTCCAGATACAATTTTTCCCGAAGATTTTTTACACCGTGTTTTTAGACCAGATCCTGTTTTAATTTTTGCTAACATAGCGGTACTCACTAAATTCGCTGCGATTTTTTCTCCTGCGTTCGAATCAGGAGCAACTGCACGTTTTTTCGCCATTTTGTACAAAATTAAATCTGCCTTGTGGCGATCCTCTAGTTTGGACGACCTGTGATATGCAATATCGTGTTCTTTACAATACTCGTCTAATTTATTTACACCTTTGTCTCCACGTATAAGTCGCTTAATTAATTTTGTACCAGGCCCACAATAATTGTATCCTGGTAAATGTAATTCAAATGATAAATTATTTATAAGCCAATTGAGAAGACTACTCTCTCCAATACACATAATAAGACTAATCAATCTTGAATTAAAAATTTAATAAATAGGTGACAAAATCTAAAACAACGAGTTGTAACACTTGGCGGGTTAAGTTTACTAATTATTACAAAACATTCGACTTATGAATCCAGCTATTTTCGGTAGACGGCAAACCTAGCCATTTTACAAACACCCTATTTCCTTTCCTTTTAATAGCTTTCTCAACTAAATATATATCAGGATGTTTCGTGTGTTGAAGCTCTTGGACATAAAATGCCCCTAAAATAGGCTGACCTCTGATTGTATCTTTAATTAAGTAAGTGATAGGAGTTGTGTTTTGTATTTTGTAGATTTTAAATATTTCTGTCGACCAATTAGGGGTATACCCTTTTTCAAATGTTCCTTTGTATTTACTGATACGTACATAGTCATCCACTTTTAACTTGCTTTTCTTATTGACTTTTTTTACCAATTTTTCATATCTTTTTAATATGCATTTTTTATTTATACTACTGACATTTGCAGGAATTTCATTAATTGTTCGATGATGGGTGTGATTGTATTTATAAGTAATATTTTTGAGGATGTTATCTATCCAATTGTAGTTACCTTTCAAACTAAATTCCTTGTACAGTTTTGATTTCAATGTTCTGATAAATCTCTCAACTATGGATGCTTTTTTCGTGGAGAAGGTTGAGTAATGATTAATATTATAAGATTTTACAAGTGCTTGGAATTTACTATTATAAAATTCTGTTCCGTTATCAGTTTGTAGATTTTTAGGCCTACGACCCTCATCCAATAATCTTTTGAATGTCTTACATACAACATCTTGATTCTTAGAATCCAGGGGAAATGTCCATGCATATTTAGAAAATGTGTCAATAACTGTAAGAATGAATCTAGAGTGTTTATTTTCCTTAGATATTGATTGCATATCAATTAAGTCGGCCTGCCATAGATCATCGATATCTTTCATAATAACAGGTCTTCGCGGAAAGTTTACCCTTGCATTTTTATGAATTTCATTTACTACATCAGCCTTACTCATATTTATAAATTTCTGTATGATCTTTATTTTTTATATAATTGACCTTATTTTCTAAACAGTATTTCTAAAATGTTACTTATCGCGTAATTAAAATAAACAAATGTGTATTTTTGTAAATATCGTAACGAATGATTAATTAATACTAAATCAAAAGCTGTTAGTAATCAGTATTTATTCTTTAATTAAGCCAGCTTCTTTTAATTCTTCAATTATTGATAAAATTTCATTATCATGATTTGTGTTGCCTGCATCTCTTGAAGCTATTAATAATTTTAATCTTTCAACTAATTCATTGGGATCATCCCAATATACTAAGTCGGTGTGCGTTTTATATGTTTTAATCTTTGGTAAACTACCTCCAAGTTTTTCTTGATTTTTATCAATTGAAGCCTGGCAAAATAACGGCTTGATAATTTGACAATACTTAGTACTTTTATCACCTCTTATTTGACCTCTAGGTTGAAAATCTCTCTTATGAGCATTAGTTTGATCTAATATATCTTTATAGACAAGCTTATCCATTTTTGTTATTAATTTTAAATCTGGTTTCCTTCGTAGTAAAAGTTCTTTAATCCCGGGGGTTAAATTATAACTCTTACCACCGATTTTAACAAAAACTGTATTATCATCGTCTAAACTATCAATTTTAGAAAATGAAACTACTTCGTTGCCCATCATAAAAGTTTGGTTTTCGGTTCTTATTCCAAAAGGCACATTTACTCCATCGTAAATACCGCAAATGTCTTCACTTTCTAATGAAGTTTCCATATCACGTTCTTTTCCCTTTTTTGGAGAGCTTGCAGAATTTAATACAGCATCTTGAAAATCATCACACTTAGTCGAAGAGCTCCTACTATTTTCGTCTGACTCGACTGTTGTAGAATTTCCGGATATTATACTATCCACATGTATATCTTTTCCTAGAAATATTTTAGATTTCGCAAGGCTATTGAGGGGCTCCGAAACCGGTTTCAGCATTTTGTCTAGTGATAAATTTATTTCATGTTCCTGATTTTTCATTTGTTTTATTTTACTTTTTATGGAGTCGACAGACTTCATTAATTGCATTTTAATATTTTTCTCCATTTTCCTATTTTAACAAGTGAATTCAGGTAAGGATAGAATAGCACTAACTGTATGACTATATAATCCGCTTATATATTTAAATTTATATATGTAATTTCATTCAAAGTAAAAGAAATTATCGAAATTTTTTCTGTATCTTCCATTATTTATAGAGGACTCTTTGTTAATGACTAAAAAATTATAAGAAGTTTTCCAAACTGTTTTACAAATATCTTTAAATTGGTTCCATAATAAATCAGAGCTGACGTGTTCTTCATAAATGTGCTTTAGGTTCACATCATCTTGTTTAAATATTATTAGAAAATTAACATTGTCACGTAACAATTGTTTTGGAATTTTTGAATATGTTTGTGATAAGTAAAAGCAATCTATTTGCTTATGCCTACCCATAGAAAAATAATTGCGAATATTTATTTGATTTTCACATGCAACATCATCAAAAATAAAAACAGACTTTGTTAAAGCTTCACTTGGAGATATAACATCTTTGTCATCATTGAACACAAAGAATTTTATTTGAGGCACTCTTTCTAAAACCTCGCGTAAGAAACGATATTTGGTTTGAAAACTTGTTTTTGAGTAAAGATAAAGATTTTTAAATTTCAGCCCATTTTCATCCAGGAGTAAACTAATCATCGCGTTTGTTTTACCACAGTTAGAAGGACCACATATTACACATCGAATCGTGTTAGGCAGTAAAGCGCTGTGTCTGACTTGCCCAGCAGATTCATCGAAATTTATATTATTAACTTTAAGAGATATGGGCTGCTTGATCAACTTCATCCTACTGATTGCTCTAATAAATGTTTAACCTTAATATTTATATGTAATTAAAAGTACTTATGTAAATTATACAAAAAGAAGAATTCATGATGCATTGGTTGTTATTTTAACTTGTTATTACAAGTTAAAACCTGTTCGCGAATTATTTTGCTCAACTTACCTATGGATAGCATCATCATTATAAGCTTCAAATTACATGTCTAAATAATTTATTACCAAGTGTTCAATCTATGTTCACTAGACTTCTGGAATCCACCGACATAGGACTCTTGTTAAAAACAAAAAATATTTGGAATTTGATAATAGGACCTATTTTTTTTTGCTCAGGTAAGTTTTGAATTAAGTTTTATATTATTATGTGTTTGCATACTAAATAAGATTTAACTTCTCATAATGCGTGTTTTTTTCAGAATGTCCTTATCTCCGTCTTATAGCCCTGTTTTGAATAATGAAGACGTGAATAATGATGTACAAGAACAGTTAAGAATACCTGAGGTAGTATTTAGCTACAGACTAATGTATTTATTTATGTTTATTTTTTTCTTATTAAGAAATTGTATTTTGTTTTTCAGCACAATACTGAGAACCTCATTCCGCTATTTTATACTGACGGAAACTACACTTCGTGTTTTGAGAGCTTGACAAATCAGCAACGTGTAAATGAAGGCCTTCTCATGAATAATCAAGCTCAAAGTTCGTCGAAAAAGCCGAGAAAAAGGAAACTCTCGTCCTATATTATCCGGAATGAAGTAAAAAAAGCTCATTATTTGATTAATATAACAGTAAATGATCTCAGCGGTGATAGTGTCCCAGGAATGAGTACTAGTAACAATAATAGTGGTCGTGTAAGTGTTCAGTACCAAGTGAGTGACTATTGTGATGATATTATGGATGAAACTGAATATTTGATCAGTAAAATAGTAAAAAAAATTAGTTCGTCTAATTGATTGCGAACCTTATTGATAACTTATTGCAAATTTATATGTTATGTGGTGTAGTTAAATATGTCATGTCATGTTATCTTGTAATAATATGTTGTGTGTAATATGTTAATGAATAAAAACAAAACTAGTATCTTAACTACTTTTATTTACCTTTCAGTTAGCAATAAACATCAAGTTTCACTAGCGCACCTACCGGTCGGTGATGGAACTTGAGGGGGTATCTGACGCGTTTGATAGTATCTATCAGGAAAACAATCAAACGCGTTCGATGGCAATGGGTAACATAATTTATAAATAAATAAAACAGAAAATGTAAAAAAGTAATGATATTTATTAGGTGAACAATTAAATATTTAGACACATACTTGACAAACAAAAAGTTTCTTAACATTCATGCAATAGATTTATATTTTAACATACCTACATAAGAGTTATTTATTACTAAAGTATTGTACTAATGTGTCCCCATGGTACAGTCTCAAAACTATTTTTTATCATTTGTCTTTTGTTGTCATCTCTGTTAAGTATTAACTTATTAATTTTTTGTGTAAAAATGCAGTGATTTTTCGATCGTATAATGAACATATCATCTCTTAAGTTTTCATTATAATTTAAAGCTCTTTTATATTTATCAATGTCCAATTTTTTTGTTATTGACTTTTTAACCCCTTTTGCCTTTTTGATATCTTTTTTCTCTGACTGAATACAATATAATTTAGCACGTAAACCAACAAATTCTGAAATTACTTCTCCTCCCATTTCATCTTTGAAATAACCTGGTATTTGCATGTTAGCTTTTGGCATACTATATATATTTTTCTCTATAAAATTGCTGGTATCAAAATACATAATATTATTTTTCATGTCAGCATAAAAATCATCAGTTTTTATATGATAAAGAAGGCTATCGGTATCGGTATAACACAGTTTTATGTCATCCTTATAAATCTTCTTCATAAAAGAATAATGAAAATTATATAAATGAGTTTTAGAAATTTCGAGTATGGAAAACCCAATGTAAATGGGGCGATCTAAAATTACTTTTGTCTTATTTAACTGAATAGCTACCAATTTTTCGCCCAATATTGCTAAATCTTTGAAGTTAGGAGCACTGATATATTTTTCTGCCCCATGTAATTTGTTAGTTGTATTTGCCCTATCTTTCCACAACTGAACTAGTCGAACATCAACCTGTTTCCGTTTGTTTTCAATTGTTTTCCCAAAAACAGAGTTGTTTTGCTTTTTAAAAAAGTCTCTTTCGAAATCTGACTTAGCTTCTTGTCTTAGAGAAGTATTTAAAGAAATATATGGCTCTAAAAAGTTATCTTGGTGGAATGTTAGTACTCTATGTATTTTCAGTAATATTAAACCATTTTTCAAACATTCTTGTAAATGCAAATAATGGATCACAAAGCGATGTTTGTTATACAGATTTGCTATTAATTTTTTACATTGACTTCGCAAAGGCGAAAATTTTTCAGCTGCAAAAGGTAAATCGGAATGAGAATTATGAATGCTAGCCGGATAACATAAGTCAACCTCCAGAATATAACCTTGTTTACTCATTTTGCACACATTCATGACATTGAAATTGATTATTTCATTTTCTTTCATAAATTTAAAGTGAGACATAGGCAGTTTTTGCATCATAGCATATCCATATAAATTAACACAGTCTAGGTAAATTAGAAAGGTGCTCGGCTCTTTATTATTGTAAGACGATAAATATTTATTATTAGCTTTAGCATATCTTAGTGAACACTGAGCAAGACCTCCCCGAATTCCATCTTCTAACATTTGGTACATATCCACATCCGAAATTAAATCAAGTTCAACTTTAGTATATAACAGCATGGCATCCCAACTTAATGATGGGGATGAAACATAAAAACATGGGTCCAAACTGTAATAATCTAAACTCATGTCTCTAAATTTTTCAAAAATGTCACATAGCAATAGAACATCACATTGCAAGTAAAGATCCGTATACTCTCCTAAATTTTTTATTTTAAAACTTTTCCACACCGTTAAGGCGTGCTGATAATCATCTGCCGAAATATTTTCTCCAGTAAGTTTGTTAAAGAAATGTGATTGTTTAGGCAGTTGAGTTTCATTATATTTTTCCCAAGTATCTATATAGTCATAGCAGTACACGCCTTTTCTACGAACTAATTGAAATAAATTTTCTTTAGGAAAATGCAATCGCATGTGATGATAATCGTCCGAATGTAAAGTTTTTGACAATTTATCTAAACTGGTACTCAAAAAATTAAACGAATCTATAAATTTTAACTGTGCTGTATTTGTTTTATCAATTGATATGAACTTAGTAAACGAAATATATTTTTCTTTTGATTTTGGTATTAAATTGATTCTACCAATGATACCAGATAATTCTTTAATAAATAAATGACAATCGTATCCAGATAGATTATGAAAAATTATTGGTATAAACTGACATTTTTTCAATTTTAAATTACAAGCATTATGTGCAGGACCTCTATATTTGCCTGTAAAATGGTCATGGTCTTTAACTTTTTTATCATTTTCAACAAACTGTGCTTTACATATGCAACATGTTGTAGCTTCGCTATAAGTAGTTAACTCCTCAGGGGTAGGAGGTAACATAGGCTTGTCATCTTGTAAAATATTATGAAGCCTTTTGACATCATTTTTTATTGTTTCAACAAATATTTGAGCGCAATTTGGGCCTCTATAACTAACAAAATCATTCAGTTCCGGGTCAGACTTACAGCAAATATAGTATGCAAACGAGGATGCTTTATGTGCTTGCACATTTTCAGTAAAAAGAGATTTATTTTTGTCTGAGTATTCACAAAGTAAACTTTCAAAATCACCGTATATCACAATAGGGATTCTTTGAGTTCTTTCAAAATTAACAAAATGTAATTTGCTATGTTCTTTAGGTAAAACGGTTTGTTTTCTACCACAGTTGTGATTCGTTAATTTATCTATATGGTCATAGTATAAAAAACATTCATCGCATAAAAATACTTTGGACTTATGTTTGGTTAATTGACGATGCAGAAGGCGGCTAAAGTCTTTGATTAAACAAAAATGTGCTTTTTCGTTTTTATATATGTATAATAGGTTAGCATGGATAAGCTTTCGTTTACATGTCAAATATAAAGGACCAGTTACATGATCATTAGCTTCAAGACCATAAACATTTACGCTAAGAAATGGATTATTCATCTCAAATGTTTTAATATCATTAAAATTCGGAGGAAATGATACATTATTTATATTAAACAGTTTTGTATAATGTGGGTATGATTTTATACGATTAGGATTCCATGCAGCTGGGTACATATGAGCTGCAAGACACCACAAAAAACAGTGATTGTCATTATTATGTATGTTTAAACAAGACTTCGTATTTCTTATAGCTGCGGGTAACTGTAAGTAAGTTCCGGCTCTTAGAGGATTGTACTTATTAATATTCATTTCCAAATGATTTATAAAATTAATTGTCCAACCTGATTCTGAAAGTTCAAACTCGGAACATTTTGTTATTAATTTTTCAGAACATTTCCGGTAAATATCAGTTATATCAGTGCTCTGCACTATAATATTAAATTGTGTATTAAAAGATTTCATAGATATTTCATCATTTTTGGGCAAAGTATAGGTAACAAACAGTTCAAAATTTACTTTAATTGCTTTATGTTTTTTAATAGCATTTTCTATGATATCGTGCACAGTTTTCGAAATTTGATTAAGAAACATCTCAGGAGTAATAGTGAAAATAATCGGATTTATTTTATAACTTATGATCCTTTTTTTAAATGCAGTTGCTACAACTTGAACATTATCAAATTCAGCACTCGACAATCGATTTGATTTATGAATATTAGTTCTATTGTGAGACGACAACTTCGAAACATAAACATTACAGTATTTACAAAAAAACATTTTGAGATATATAATATTCAAAACAAAATTAATCTGCTTTTATTTCTAATGTGTAATTTTGTTCAATTTATTATCTCATTTGTAAATTTATTAAATTTTTATTCTCATAATAAATGTGAAATATCTGTAAAATTCACGCATCATGTATTAATGAATATGATTAGAAGAATTACAAATAATTGTTAATTTATATATTCATTTAAACAATAATGTAAAATTTTAAATCAATCTGCTTTAATTTATTTAATTTATTTTCTCATATGTAAGTTTAATCAATTTATTATCTCATTTGTAAATTTATTCAATTTTTATTCTCATTGTATAAAATTTCTGTAAGAGACACACTAATACGAAAAGAAGAAATAATAATAATTATTATCGATAAAGATTCATATTTAAATTAATAAACAATATTTTAAAAATAATATGTATACATATATGCATTAAGTTTTTTTTTAATTAATCTGATTCAATTTAATTTATTTTAATTTCTCATGTGTAATTTTAATCATTTTATTATCTCATTTGAAAATTTATTCAATTGTTATTCTCATTGTATAAAGTTTCTGTAAGAGACACACTAATACGAAAAGAAGAAATAATAATAATTATTATCGATAAAGATTCATATTTAAATTGATAAACAATATTTTAAAAATAATATGTATACATATATGCATTAAGTTTTTTTTTTTTAAATTAATCTGATTCAATTTAATTTATTTTAATTTCTCATGTGTAATTTTAATCATTTTATTATCTCATTTGTAAATTTATTCAATTATTATTCTCATTGTAAATTTCTGTAAGAGAGGACACATTAAAGAGTTAAAAATAATTGTTAATTGGGTAAAGACTGCAAGGTATATTTATTTTGATTAATGTTTGTTTTAAGTATTTAAAGTTAAAGGATAATTAATATAAAACGAAATTATAAATCTGAAAGACAGTTATAAAAAAATAAGAAAAGAAACCCCTTTTTATTGGGGATTTGCATACAGTACTGGGCGAATATCCCTCATTTCATCGCGAGCAGCATTAACTAGCGCAGTTAATGCGGTCCAAACAGCGGTATTCTGGTCAGTAGCCAGCTTTAAGGTTACGAGAGCTTGCTTCCAGCGCTCGTTGTACGATAGCCGCTCAGCTTCATGAGTGTTGTACACTCTCAGTTCGAAGAAGTACTGTCCTGTTTTCGTCGGGTTTGACTGGTACGTGTGACCCGAAGCTATGCGCTGGGAGAACGCACTTCTTAGAGTCACTGCTCGAATTGGTTGTTGCGATGACTCTTCCTGAAACACAATAAATTTATAATTTAACATTTACTGTGTAATAGTGAATATATAGGTACTCTAAGGATTTAGGTTAAATCAAAGGAAAATAATTATATGTTTAAGCGAAAAACACTTTCCTACTTATTGTGCTTGGAGAGACCTTTCCAAAAGCTTGAGTTAATTGATAGATTTAAGTAAACTCTATAAATGATGAATTCAAAAAATCTTACCTCAGAGTCTGTGTTCCCTACAACAATTCTCTTTCGTTTGACAGCCGGTGTAGTAGAAACTGTAGTAGGCTTAAACACATCGCTGTCTGAATCAGATTCAACAGCAAATGGATTTTTCATAAGTTGATCTTTTTTCTTCTGAACCTTTTTAGCTCGCTTCGCCGGTCCCACTTTCTTCTTAGAGCTACCACAGCTGTTAGCACCAGTTGAGGGTTGTGCCAAATCCTCTTCATTCAAGCAAAACGGATTGTTAACCTGAGCCCTGAAAAAGAAGTTTAAATAATATTATTATTAAATCACAACTGCAAGTATACATAGAAATTAAAAGTGTAACTTTGCGTCTGTATTATCATGATTAACAAAAAAAAATCGAGGCACGAGTGTAAGTAAATACTTACATAAAATTTACAAAAATCTGGTCTAAGAATTGAACTTAGATTTTTCATTTGGTAGTTAAATACTGATTGATCTGATTGAAGTCAGAACCTCACGCTTAATAGCTAGGCTTGCGATCGCTAGACCATTGAGTAAGAGTTGAAGTAAAAAAAAACAATTTAAACAAACCATAATGCAACAATTTAAACTAAATGCATGGTTTTCTTGAACTAAATAAACATTGCTTTCATTTTAAGCCGCAAATAAAATAATTAGTGCAAATAAGAACTTAAATGGTCAGCGGAGAAAAGTACAGAATAATTCAACTGTGGTTTAAAAATAATACATTTTAAATAATGGTACTTACATACTTTATTACTGCAGGACACTTGCACAGCAAAACACAAAACACTTTATAACAATAATGAACGCACGCAACGCTAAACCAATTAAATGCACTGCAATGTGTAAGAAAGTGAAGTAAAACAAAGTCCCCTGGTCCCTCCTTTTTATAAACCTATAAACTAAAGCCGTGTTCATCTAGAAACTCGATGTAAGAAGTTAATGCAAAAATTAATCCTAATAAATGAATACCAACGCATTTTGCTCTCTATGAGTAATGCACATAAGGCACAATTTTATTTAAACTAATTTGTTATACTAATCTCAAGTTTGAACACTCCCTAATGATACAGATATGGAACATTGTCTACTCATCATTTGCCCATAACAGCGCTTCGCCAAGCAATTTGAGACGAAAATCATAAAAGGAATGAGGGCTCTAGTAACTCCGGTCGTCGGCAATAAACTTTCAGAAAACCAAATATGTGAGGCCTCATAATATTTATGCACGAAATAATAAGAATTGATTAAAATGAAACCACATGAATTATTATACAATGCAACAAAATATTTATTTAAATATAAAATATCACAACGTTTGTAATTTGTTTGAAAGTTCACAATAAATCTTGTAGAACAGTTTCCTTCATTTACTGAATTTTAGGTATTTTTTTTTTTTTTAACATGTTTCAGTGCAAAGACCTTGCATTATAATACGTTTAGGATACACAATACAATTTAAAATAGTTTTGTGAATACAATTTTTATATCTATACTAAAAACGTAAAAGATAATAATTATACTAAAAACTAAACCGTAGAGAAATAATGCCATACAACTACGAATGTTGATGAATATAAACATTTAAATACATTTTTATTTATGTAATATAAGTATAACAATTTATATATTTTTCAAAGATAAGTATTACAGTTTTATTGCATATTTTCATGTATTTTACCAATTATATTTTCTAAAGAAAAGTAGATATCATCACTACTTATATTGTTTATAACAAATTGCACACATTTGTCGGCATTGCACTCACAAGGTTTTTCAGGCTGGTTGTCAGCCTCATAAATTTCAATTTTGACCGTCCTTGATAATGCAGATGTGTTTTGAGCCTTTGTTTTTATGTATGAATATACTTGATGTCGCCGCTTTTGTAGGGATAATGAGGTGGCCCCTTTTCTCTTTAAATTGAGTTTAGGTGAACCGCTTGCTGCTGGTTCCTTTTGGGGAACCGGGATGAAATTAAAAAGATCTTCTGAGTCCTGAAACAAAAAAAAAGTTATGGGTACATATTGTTATGTGATAACAAAATATTAGCAAAAAGACAGCAAAAAAAAATGTAAGGACCTACTTACCGACATTTTACGGCGGTTAAGTCGTGTACTGTCAGCAATTTGTTACAAATAACTAAGAAAATGTTTTAATTAATTTCAATATTAATAAATTGCAATTTATCGTTGGGTCGCGTACTCGCGTCAAGTATTGTAATATATAATTATTAAATTAAACTCTTTGTGACCGATACATAGATTTCAATATGATATTAAGTAGCTTGCGTAGTAAATTCCATTCCCAATTTAGGAAACGGCGCCACATCGTCGTGGATACTTGAGATGAAATTCTAAAAAGGAAGTTAGGTGTACTTTTAATGCAGTGGTGGTCTAGTAGTTTTAACTCTTATCTTCTATGCAAGATGCAACAAGTTCGAATCTACTCTACTATTTTTCAAAGTTATGTGTAGATTAAAATGTTGATTATCAGTTACAATAACGGTGAATGAAAATATCATGAGGAGACCTGTATACTAAATACCTTTGACCTAAAAAAATTGTACCCGATGTGGGAATCAAATCCTCACCTCACTTGAGGCAGTCATGCTTGTTATTACTAGACCAATGAGTCAGTCGAATTACTACTACTAATACTTATAATGTTACTGAGTACTGACCTGTGGGGTCTAATGAATAGAGACCCTGACTAGCTGCACAATTCATGTTTTTCATTGTTTTAATTCCAAACAAATATATCAATATAGTTAACCATACTTACCTTCCCCCTCCCTATAACCTAAAACATCTAATGTTTGTCTATATAAATTGTTAGCAGAAAGTAAGTTCGTTATACGGTAATTAATATTTGTTCGAAGTACATATAATGGCATGACGAAAATGATAAAAGAAAACTACAATCCTCGATATGATCTGTATCATACGCATAAAATGCGCTTACATTCATTTAACTATTATTGGGCAACAACTGACTCTCAGAAAAGGTTGGCGATGGAAATGGCTGACGCGGGATTATTTTATTGCGGTAATGGAATTATTGATAAAACTGCATGTTTCTCATGTGGAGGTGTTATTGTAGATTGGGAGATTTACGACGATCCTTGGATGCAACATGCTATAAATTTTCCACATTGTTTTTATTTAAACGCTGTGAAAGGAAGAGATTATGTCAATATGTGTCTAAACCAGAAATAAAAAATGTTAAAATAGTAGTTCTGCTTATCGCCTCGTTTAAAAATTAGCTGTAATCAGAGAGCACAAAAGCTGTATTGCAACTGCTATCTGTTTCCGATGAAATCGACGAATCGTATATCAGATCATAACAGTATGGTATAATTGGGGCGATCTGCATCATGAAGCGAGCGAAGCGAGGTGAGTGATGCAGAACCCCCAATTCTACCCTACTGAGGTGTTAGACTCCCCTCGCGACGTCTAAGAGGGGCGCGCGTGAACACGACGCGCCGCCACCTCGGGTCCATGTACGTGGGGGCGGCGGACATCCCCGCGTCCGTCGCCCTGGACCCATTTAGGGGGGCTGGAAGAGAGCGTTGTCCGCCCTCCGCCTGCGCCCGGTGCGTCTGCTGCGGGCTGGGTGAGTGGAAGTAATCTCCCTCTCCCTTTCCTCAGCCTCCTTCTGCGAGATGACCGTTTCGCAGAAGGACACCACCGCGTCCCAGGATTCGACGCTGCCGACCATCCTCTCGACCACGGCCGGCAGCGACAGGTCACTGCCTACTCCAGAGACGAAGGCACGGCGCGGCTCCTCCCAAGCGGCACACTCTGCCAGCGTATGCCGCGCCGTGTCCTCCCGACAGTCGACGCAGTGGTGACACCGGGCGTCTGGCTCATCGACGAACAGACCTAGGCTAGTGTAGCCTAACCTTCGTTCAATCCGTGCTACTATCCCTGTTGGTGAGCGTGTGGTCTGTATGACTGACGATATTAAAGGAAAATGATGGTGATTATTAAGTTGCTTTATTATTTTAGTAAGTAAAACTATGTTAACCAAATCTAGTACGTTGACAGACACCAAGACAAAGCAAAAAGTCACAGTTTTAAAATTATAAAAGAACAAACCATAAAAAAAAACAAATATTAAAAAGGTTAATAACAAAGTTCCAGCCAGTTGCTAACAATCCCCTTTATCTGTCCCTTTCTTATGTATGTTTGTACGTCATAAAAGCCCATTTCAAAGTCAACATTATAATCTTGACATTTCAATCTAATTTACAACTGATTTTACTGCAAAGACGAACAGATATCCCAGTAGGTATGTTTATCTCACATCTAGGTCGCTACATAGCCTGAAGCTGCACTATCAAAGCGATCCTTATATCATACCCTAGTCCCTGGACAGACCTTAATAGACCTTTAACCCATTTATGTCGTAAACAGGTAAACAGAGCTTAGGGTCACGTCAGGAATTTATTGTACACAGGGCTGACAATTACTAAAAAAATTTGAGTTGAGACTTGTGGGAAGAGATGTATTGTGTGTGTGTGGGTATGTGTGTGTGTGTGTGTGTGTGTTTGTATGTGTGTGTGTGATGTGTTTGTGGAGGACTAGACACGAATAGTTGACTATCCGGCCGTAATTGTATATTTTTCATCGTTGTGTTTTGTTTTTTTTGTATACCTACCATAGGTACACCTCTGCGTAGCCCTTTAGGAATAAAAGGCGTGATGTTATGATAGTTTCATGGACATGGAGCACTGTTTCTTCTAAAACGTATTTTAATTTTCAATAGCAGCCCGCCCGGCTTAACAATTGTGCAATGTAGATCTCATCTTAATAAAAAATTAACAACGCATAAAAATCGACAACATCGTGAGGAAACTAGATAGTTATTTCTCAACTGCATGTGAAGCCAACTTAGTGGCCCATGGGCGGCATAAAACACTGACACCAGGTTAGTCACGAAAAAAAAAACTTAACACTATGTATTAAGACTAAAATACTTCCTAGATTTATATAGGTACAAATATAATAAAGAGGACAGTTTTGTTTGTTTGTAGAGGTTTAGCTAAAAAAAAACAAAACCAATTTTCAAAAAATTCCCACCTTTCCAAATTTATATTATTGTCGAGTAACTAGGCTTTATTTTATTTTCAAAACTACAAAGCGGTTGAGGGAATGTCAAAGCTAATAGGGGAAAGTACAAAATACTCGCGGACCAAGTCGCGAGCGAAGTAGTAGTACATACTAAATTTCAATCTATTCACATAAAACCACAATTCTAGCCTACACTATGTTATCCTATTTCGTCTGAACGAGCACCTGAAACCCGACAACCCTAATTGCTAGAGATATATTTTGTCGCCTTATATAATCTAAGGAGATTTATGAACGCATGTGGTCTGGATTGTGGATTAAGGTTATGCTGTGTCTGACGGCTATTTATAGACTCTGTTTTAGACGTTCTAATGGTACTTATATTTCAGAAGTCTAAAGGTAAACTCTAAATACGAGTAACTACTTCGTTAGTGTAATAAAGTAACAGGACATTTCAATAATAATAGTGTGATGAAACTCCCAGCATAAGGGGAACCTCCTGACTTGGTTCGCGAGGTTAGTTGGCATAAGAGATGTGGACTGAGCGACTGTGCCCATAGTCGCGTCTACCAATGGCTTAATAGCCAAGACCTTACTTAATGTATCAAGTGCATAATTTTTTGGTTTGGCCAAGAATTCAGCTATGGCAACACCATCTACTGACGCAGTCATTAGGTCCTCAAATGTGCAGGTGACAGCAAACGTGACGCAAGCTAAAAGGTGGGCCATGGTCTGCGGAGAGGAACCGCAAAGACACTATAAAGTCGGTGCAATCTGCGAAGCCCCACTTTAGGATTTTTTTTCGTATTGAATTAAAATGACTGCTACCTAATCCAACAGGCTGGTCATAGTGGTCTTGTTTGGAACTTAACAGTACAGTTGCTTTTGCAGCATTTTCTTATCTATGCAAGGTGTTTTTTTTTTATATCCCATAACTCCGGGTTATATTCTGTAGGTAAAAATAATACTAAAACTCCTAGAATAGATGGTCCAAAAATGCATAGTTTCGGAGATATCATCAATCATAATTAAATTATCAGTTGTTTAGTACCCGTAACACAAGCTCTGCTTAGCTTGGGACTAGATGGCGTTGTGTGAATAGTCGTGGAATATTATTATTAAGTATTATTAATATTATTTTTATTACTTAGTTAGTTCAAAAATTGTCACCAGTACGACGAATCTTCTTTCTAACGTCACTTTTCTTTCACGTAAGGGTGTTTTACATTAATCATCGTGACTTTGTCGAATTATTTTGTATGATATTAAAAAAAAAAAATAAAAGGATGATTGAAACATAATTCATATGCCAGTTGATTCTTTGGTATGGTCTCACTCATACCCTAGAGGAGTTATGGGATAAAAAAAAAAAACACGTTGTATTAGAGACCTGACGTGGCCACTGACGTCACTGTTCACATCTTAACATGATTTCTGAATACCTTGATACTTTTGACCTGAAACAAACAACCAGGTGTTCCATGATTAATAGATCTGTGTCTATCAGCCTGGACAGCACACGTCAGCGGATAAATATGATTTATTACCGTGATTTATTGTTAGGGTAGGAAGTGAACGAGAAATATTGTTACTTACTTGTGATTATTTTACGTCTGATTTGGCCGTGAGTAACGGTTTTTGGGTCTTGGGTGTTTTTAGGCCATCTAGATTTTGGCTAGATGGAAGATTAGTAACACCTAGAATGGTATTGATTTGAACACGATAAATGATTTTCTTTTTAGGGTTCCGTAGTCATTTATGAACTCTTATAGTTTCACCATGTCTGTCTGTCCGTCCGTCGGTCCATCCTCGCTTAATCTCTGTGGCCGTTAGCACTAGAAAGCTGAAATTTGGTGCCAATATGTGTATTAATCACGCCAACAAAGTGGTAAAATAAAAATTGGAAAAAAATGTTTTATTTAATACTAGTGATTTTTTTTAAATTTCATCCCTAACGTGTGATATATTGTTAGAGAGGTATTTAAAAGTAAATAGGGGTTTACTGAAATATTTTTTTTTATAATGTCAATAATTTCGGAAATAATCGCCCCAAAAGTGAAAAACAATGTGTCATCCCCCTCTAACTTTTGAACCATAAATTTAGAAAATATGAAAAAAATCTGAAAAGTAGAACTTTATAAGGACTTTCTAAGAAAATCATTTTGAACTTGGATGGAAACAACAGTTTTTGTACAAAAAAGTCAAAAATTTGTGCAAAATAATTTTTGGACTAAGTTTGTAGTATAATCGTATATACAAGCATTTTTTTTTAACTTCGTTTACATATTTTATTATCCTGAACGTACCTTTTATCAAACAAAAAAATAATTATTAAAATCGGTTCTCGTTATCCAAAATTACCACCGAAAACTTCTGGCACGTCTATGTATTAATTAGTAACCCAATTCCCCGAGAGATGGCGCTGTAGGTACTTATTACATTGGGTCGGGTATTATCGAATTGTTCGGTTGGTCTCTCTTTGGCATGAACACTTATTGTGACTGACGGGAAACTACGGAACCCTACACTGGCCCCTCTTGGCCGGTTTTTACATTATCTATACTAAACTTGAGTGAAGTAAGCTGTCAATGCCAAACATTAATACGAGTATGTATTACTTGTCAAAGGCCTGCAGTGTTAATCTGTAAAAATAACCCCGTTATAAAAATGTAAGTAAAGTAAAGGCAAATTGAGCTGTCATTCTATACTTGCAAGGCTTTAACAGTTCTCTACCACTCAACTTTTCACAATGGAATGGCTGTGAATTTTCACTTGGACTTTAATCTATCAAAACTCGAGCTCGCGTCATATCTGCATAATAAAAGCATAAATATAGCATATAGTTAACTAACACATCGCTAGAAAATGGCGGGACGAGCTCTACTCCTTTAATAAGGACTGGTTTCAAAAAGCCCTGGACAGAAAGAAGTGGAAAGAAAGTAGGAAGGCCTTTGCTCTACAGTAAGAAAATCTACAGACTGTTATAAAATTGCATAATAATAGTGTTACTTTTCTAAAGTGAAATTATATAAAATTCTGGTGTCACCGTGTTTGTTACGAAACACATCAGAAACGACTCGACTGAACTTTATGTAACTTCTTGTTTATGTATATACTCATGTTTGAGTAAAATAAAAAATCATGTACTTATCTTGTAACGGCTTGACCGATTTTTATAAAGTTGTATGTGTTTATTCAGAAGGTCTGAGTAATAGGTCGTCAGTCGTGAGTAAAAGTTTACCGAGACAGATAGTATAGTTCGTAAACAAACCGATGAAACTACAAAATACAACACAAAGGATATTCTTGAATAAAACATTCACTCTTCAAAGATTTCAAAATTGGATGTGGAAGTCGGATATATTAAAGGCGGTTAGGACTCCTGAGGTCCGTAGGGACATTAGAGAACTACATTTTGGTAAATCGGATTCATAGAGTAAGAATAGAATCGTTCTTTGTTGTGTACCCATAAAAAATAACGAATAAATAGCTTAAAGATGTTTCAATGGACGGCCTTATTAATAAAAGCGATCGAGAATTTTATTGGCCTGTTGGTCCAGTATTTAGTGGGTCTGACTGCTATTTCAGAGGTAGTGGGTTCGATTGCTACCTAAGAAAAATTTTGTGTGACGATCATGATCATTTGTTGTGTGTCTGGGTGTATTTTACCAATAATATAAGTATGTTTATCAGTTGTTTAGTACCCATAACACAAGCTCTGCTCAGCTTGGGACTAGATGGCGTTGTGTGAATAGTTGTGGAATACATTTATAATAATTTATATGTGGAATATTTATTAGAAATAAAAAACTAAAAGTCAATTATAAAAGTAAGGCTGAGAAAAAGCACTTTTTGAATAATTTAAGTACCTATCTGTGTATAATCTGTGGCTTTTGTCAAATATTTGATGTTCATTCCGTCGTCAGTACGGAATACTCCTTTCTAGTTAAATAAGGTATTTCGAATCGACAATGTACAGACGCCAGCACGTCAAGTTACCCCAATGTGTCAAATTTCTTTAATCGTTTTTCAACTTTATGTCAAACGGAGTAAAGCTCATATTCAATTGGGAAAATTTGACACATTGGAGTAACTTTATGTGCTGGCGTCTGTACAATATTGAAATTAACACGTTTGTGGATTTACAAAGTACGAAAAGTTAAATTGTGTCAGGAAGACAACGGTTGTCATTTTATTCATACGTACTGAAACTTATTTTGTCACCAAACTTAGAAAGCTGCATAAAACGTCTTATATATTATAATTGTATGTAACATAGAGACATGCAGCGCAGTAGTTCAGTTCAAAATTATGTAATTTGTAACTTTCAAAATCAATGCATTTCAGTAAGCTAGTTAGGTTAGGCAGTTAGGTTCGCTATAGGATAGGTATGGGTAGTTAGGTTAGGTTATACATATGTATATGTTGTCATTCTCATTGTATCTAACACAAAACTTTTGAATAAGAGCACATAAGAGAAAATACTACTCTGAAATGGCCTTCTTACTTTCTTAGTAAAGTTTGTGTATACAGGGTGTCTCATTCAAATCGGTCAGTATGGGAAAGTCTGAAACTATAAGGCATACGAAGATCTGTTCTGAGGAACCATGTCATCGATTTTAATAACAAGAAAAACTGCATTCATACATTTTAAAAAAACATCTGTTCTCCGTTCGGGAATCGAACCCGGTTATTTTGAAAAAAAAAACCTACACTATTTCTATTTAGAAATCGACTGCTGAAATGTCTGTATGAAACATGATGTCTAAAATGAATAAAATGCATTGTTTCCACATACTTTAATTTATTTTAGTAGGTGCTCGAAGTGACCACGTTTACAATATTACTACAATAGTACAGATGTTTTTTAAAACGTATGAATGCAGTTTTTCTTGTTATTAAAATCGATGACATGGTTCCTCAGAACAGATCTTCGTATGTCTTATAGTTTCAGACTTTCCCATACTGACCGATTTGAATGAGACACATTGTATATTCAGTAGGTCTAAAGATACGATGTAAAATAATACATACTTACAAACAAATGAAAACTCATGCCATTTTCTTAAGTGGGTAGGCAAAAACTACAGAACGCATTTTCATAAAATACTACGATTCCTACATACTTCCCTTGCTTTGTTCACATTCATACATGTTGTGACCACCTGATCTTTCTGAAGAACCTCACCAACAAGAAGAGATGGTCCTTCTAGGGCGTCCCCTCCCGGCGTTCCCACTTACATCTGCTTTGTAAATACCTTTCGTTAATCGCCATTCATTCATCCTTTCAACGTGACCAAACCATCTAAGCATACTATTTTAATTTTTTCAATTACATCTTTTAAACCATAACGTTGCTTACATCATTTCTTAATCAACCACACATACTTCGCAAGGAATGCATTTATAATTTAGCATTAGCTATAGCATTTATAAGTACAATAAGCATATTACAATTACGATGGACGCCGAATGAATTCATTACAATCAATTTTTCACTGCAGCCGTCACACTTAGTTGTAACCATTTCAACAATTTATTTTAAGAAACGATGTGGATTTCATTTTGTTATATTCAAAGAGATTTAAAATACTATAGAGCGGGCATGTCAAGGAAATGTCATAGAAAAACTTTGATCCCATGTCTCAGTAACGCCATCTAGAATAATATATGAATAATGGAGCGGCAGCGGAGCGTTCTACAAAAAACTAATAGACTTGTATCCACACTTTTTCGGAAATTTTGTTCGTGATGTCCGGTCTATAGGTATTGAATGTCTTTGGTTATATTATTTCATTTTAGTTTCAAATTATAGTATCAATGATAAAAACCTAAAAGATGCAGGGATAAACAATACATGGAACGTTCTTCATTTCACTTTTATTCTTCTAAATTTGAAATGAAACCATTTTGAATTAAAAATGTTTTACTTGTATTTTAAATTAAATGTTTTGCATTCCTGCTTCTACGAGCAGAGCTTGTGTTATAGGTACTAAACAGCTGATAAACGTACTAATATATTTCTAAATATATACATATACACCCCTATTTTTAATTAGTACAAAAAAAAATTGGGCTGTGACCGTTGGTACTGTTACTGATCATATTTGTGTGATCAAAAGTAAAAAAAACGAAGTTCAATTTTTAAATATTTAGTTAAACTTAAATAACAAAAACAGCTGTTGGAGGCGGGCCAAGATTGAGCGAGATCACGCGAACGCGAGCAAGAGATGACGATTAATGAATACTACTATGTCATGAATAGCCTGTACAATATTTCCGTAAACTGGGTGACTTTTTGGGATATAAACAAAGGCTGATGAACTTTGCTGTTTATGAATATTATTAATTGATACTTTAGAAATACAATGAGAAGACCGGCTAGAATAAGCCCTTTAAGTAGGTGGGTATTTGTACTAATTAATAATTAGTGGTGTAAATATTTATTTCACACCCAGACACAGAACAAATGATCGTGCTCATCACACAAACATTTGTCCTGGGTGGGTATCGAACCCATTTGTGCCAAACATGGAACACTTCATGGCTCGGACTATGAACGCAGTAATTTAATTATATACTTTACAAGTAAGTACATAATGTAAAAAAAAGTTCAAAGGTCTCATACACCCACGTCGTCTAGACCAGTATAAAAATTCACCCGAAATAGTTTGTTGTAACTTAAAACTAATTCAAATTAAGACAATAAATACGCTGAATTAAGTATGAATATTACTTTACATTAGTCTAAACGTGGTTCAATTCTCGAAAAAAATGTTTTTGTAATTTAAAACTGTATTTATGTGTGGTAATCATAACATTACGCCTCTATTCTCCGAGGAGAAAGACATAGATCAGATGTTCTTATAGTACCTACACCTAGCGTTTACTTACAGCGCGCGTCGCTGAAAACCCGAAACCTACGATTTTGCATTATTTCCAATATTATTTAAAAAAAAACATATGAATTAGCCATTTATTACTTTGTAATTGGGCTCTGTGTTGCTCTTGGCGACTATGTATTCTGTTGGACAAACGAATAAAATAAAATGATTTGGCACAACATCATGGTTGTATTTATCAGACATACCATTCTGTGTTTCGCTTTGAAAAACTGTCAATAAAAAATGTAATTTTACACTGATATGCACTAAATCAAGACTTAATCTTTCTATAACTGGCTGTTGAAAAAACACGAAAACACGTCGTTGAATTGTGCAATTCAAAAACTACAAGTCCGAGGTGGGCCGAAGAGTGCAAACTGGACTGATTTCGAACACGGCCTAACCGCGGCCGCATTGTGCAGGCCTCAATTTCATAGAGATTCATAGACAGTCATAAGCTGTTCGTTAGTCGTTAGCGGCCCATCTCGGCTTGCACCTTTAAGGGGGCGAACCCGTTGCCACCAACCGCAATAAAATCCGTTCTTTGGGTTGCTAGTACAAAATTTATTAAGTTAAGTTTTATATACAGACGCCAGCACATCCCAATGTGTCAAGAAATTTGACACATTGGGATGTGTCAAATTTCTTTGATAGATCTTCAACTTTATCTCAAACAGAATAACGCTCATGTTACATTGGGAAAATTAGACAGTTTGGAGCAGTTTGATGTGCTGGCGTCTGTTCTAGGCTTTAGGCATTTACTACCAGTCTTCCTTAAGTAAATTCTAGATGGAGTTACCTAACGTCATCGCCAGACCTCGTAATCGAACTCAGTACACAGAGTCGCTCTTGCAACGGCTTGACTAATTAGACCTGCAGGGTTGTTGCGCACCTCCTTTGACAGTCTATAGTGATGATAACCAGATAAATTGTTCAACGATTAACTGTCAAACAGCTAGTTTCGTATCATCAGTGTCTGTCTATTTAGGGTGGCATCATGGGCATACGCAGAGATGTGACGAAGCGCACCGCAGCCCGTCTGATGGTCACCGTACCTTGAAGTCCTGGAGTGCAATACCAATTTTTTTGAACTGGATGCTAAAGAAGTCGGTTAAAAAATAACTAAGTAATGCCTTGCTGAATGTTGGTAGGTAGGTTACCTACCAACATTCAGCAAGGCATTACTTAGTTATTTTTTTATTGCTAGTGAACTGGCATCCAGTTCGCACATCGAACTTTGATAGCAACTGTGAACTTACAAAAAATTGGTATTGCACTCAAGGACTTCAAGGTACGGTGACCATCATACGGGCTGCAGTGCGCTTCGTCACATCTCTGCGTATGCCCGTGATGCCACCCTAGATAGACACTGATGATACGAAACTAGCTGTTTGACAGTTAATTTCAGTCTTTAATTGATATTGGCTGATAACTTCAAAATGATATAGTATTTATTTTAAAAAACTCGATCGCAATCTTAAAACAAGATTTTCTCAAGTTTGAAAAGTAATTAAAACTTTACGATGTTAAAACGAACTAAAAGCATGCAATGATTTGTTTTTTTTTCTTACAAAAAATTACATTCCACCGGTCATTATTTTTTCAACAGTTTTACACGAAACCTTCACGCTTATTGAAAAACTTTTGAAGAATTCTAGTAAATAAAGTTAGCGAGAATCTCGAGAGGGCTATAATTTCATATTTTCGCTATATAATATGATTTCGTGTGCGTTAACTTTACAACTTATTTTTTTTCAATCTACGGGTCATTTATCTTTTAGCATTGAGTTAGATTAACTTTGGTCATCTTAGATTTGAAGCGTTTGGACCATTTTAAGTGTCTACATACAAAACTCAAGACCTTTTACCGTATGGGTAGGCAGAACCTAACGTTTTCCTAAAGTATCATTTCCGGATTTTATAGGTTGTTTTACCATTAATCACATCTTGAAACTTAAATAAATAAATAAATATTCCACAACTTTTTACACAACGCCATTTAGTCCAAGTTAAGCTTGAGAGCTTGTGTTATGGCAGCTGATAAACATACTTATATATTTCTAAAAACATACATATTATAGAAAATTTACACCCACACACAGAACAAATTATCATGCTCATCACACAAACATTTGTCCTTGGTGGGAATCGAACCCACGACCTCCGCCATAGCAGTCAGGGTCACTAACTACTACACCAACAGGCCAGTCAAACTTGAAACCAAACTATACTTTTCCGACTCAGGAATCAAACTCAGGACCTCATGATTAACACTGCAGTAGGTACCGCTTACTATCACAGTCAAAAAGTAAGTAGGTAGTAGTAAACCCTTTTTTATTTATTTATCCATAGTTAATTGAACACGTTTGATATAGCTATAAAGTGTAAACTTTCCCTAGAAGGACATACATACCGTATTGGTGAGGTTCTTCAGAAAGGTGAGGTGCGTTGTAGGTAGGTACTCGCAACTTGCGTGTATGACCACATGTATGAATGTAAACGAAGCAAAAGAAGTATGAAAGAATCGTAGCTATTATGCTACGATTCTTTCATACTTCTTTTGCTTCGGTGCTCTGTAGCTTCTGCCTACCCCCATGGGTAAAAAGGCGTGAGTTTATGTACGTATTTGTTCATGATTTTTTTCACGAAGCGATTAGTTATACATTATGTTTTTGACTTCACAATTCCCATAATCGAATATATGTTCAATTTTGATAATATTTTAAAGCTCTTAATTTACAATTGACTTAAAATATATAGACGTTTAAATAAGTTAGAAATACCTATAAACCCAATTTAAGACTACGAATGTATTTGATTACCATAAGAATCATATTTATCATAAACAGCGCGATATCATTTACACAATAAATCCTATTAAATACAGAAAGATTTAGCACCTACAGCTGTTTTTAATGGCTCATGTGTAAAACAAGCAGTGTCCCGTGGTTTCTCTTGCTGCTAAAGATAGTAGCTTGGTGTTAAGTGGCATCACAACGGCCCTATCAGAATAACAGCGCTGCAATATTTATATTTTTAAATATCGCAGCTAATGGTCTTTTTATTATTACTTATTATTTTTTTTTGTCTTTAGTTTTTTAATCATTTTTGGAGGTATGAGGAACAGGGTGTAAAGTTCCCTCATCCACCATTGAAAAGGGAGGATCCTCCGACCAGACGGGTGTTGTGTCTGGTGGGCTAACTACTGCCCGACAGTTGTTAACGGGAACTTGTATACCTTCAAACTGCGCGGATAACTTTGATAGCGCGATGTAGGATAGTTCGTATGTGGCGAGATAGATGTCGCTACACATTTCTTGTTTTTTTATTATCTGTATTATTGTTCTTTTGTTTTATGTTCTGTGCGTGCAAATAAAGTATTCTCTTTCTTTCTGTCCTTCTTTAAGTAGCTTATTACATTCCTCAAGAATTGAGCTATCAAAATACTAAATAGAATTTTTCAATCCAGTGATGTTCTTCGGAAAGGTCAGGTGCATAGTAAACCGTAGCTATTTGTATAAGGTGTGCTTATGACCCAAAGAGACTTAAGATTCTTTAGAGAACATGCGACACAAGAAATGTCATAAAAAATATTATATTATTCCGTGTCTCAGTAGCGCCGTCAAGAATAATAATTATAGCAATATCGGAGCGGCAGTGGAGTGTACTGAATTAAACTCATGGACATTGTATCCACTAGTAGGTAATCTAAAGTATCGGATGAAAATATTGTTCGTGATATCCTGTCTGTAGTACCTAAGTATTGATTGACTTTGCATTCAAACAATCTTTAACGTTCATGATATTAGTAAGTTATGTAAGAATCATAGCCTGCAGCTTTCTGTCTTTCTTTCTTTCTTTCTTTATTTTTCTTTCTTTCTTTCTTTCTTTCTTTCTTTCTTTCTTTCTTTCTTTCTTTCTTTCTTTCTTTCTTTCTTTCTTTCTTCTTTCCTTCATTCTCGCTTTCTTTTTTTCTTTCTTTCTGGTATTTTGTAGTTTCTGCCCACCCCATGGCAAAAAAGCGTGAGTTCATGTATGTGTAGGTACACTTTATCAAAAAAGTGTTTAAAAGAAAAATATAAAATAAAAAGGTCTGTGCATGTCTTTCTAGGGCGTCCAACACACAAAAAAAAAAAAGAAAAAAAAAAAAAAAAATTAAAGAAAAACTAACAGTGTGCCAATATTAAAAAAAGTTTGTCGCTTTTCATTCATCCTCTCAGCGTAACCAAACCATTTAAGCATAATATTCTTATCAAACACTAAATATTCTAATAACTCAATTTACTTAGTACCTACAATTATAGTCTACATATAAAATAAATATAACTACCCTAAATATTAATTCGTACGACCACGTCAATAAACCATAGAGTATTTTGAGCGACCATCTTTGTTTATTTTTTCTTCATCATTTTTTAGATTACATCACCAAGAGACATTCTCGAAAATTTCATCTAACATCTAAATTAATTTCAGGACACGGCATTGTCAGCAAGATTCCTGTCCAGTTCCACCTCTGGGATCCAGGAAAACAGAGTCAGCTGTAAGATAAGATTTTGAAACGTCGCCAAAATACGAAAGAGCTTCGTAGCAAAAATGGTACCTTCGTGATAACAGGAGAAATAAAAAGTTGACCTTAAGGTAACTATTATGGGATATTAATGAGGTGACTGCCTCGTTGGTCTAGGTATTGCAAGCGCTACTGCAAGCATGAGGTCCCGGGTTCGATCCCCGGGTGGGGTAAAGATGGGTTGATTGATACTCAGAATAGTTTTTCTCTAACAACGTATTTGTATCTCTCTTGACTGCCGTATTTATTTTGTTTTAAGTATGTATGTATCTGTGTACTTATTTTCATGTGTCACTATTTATTATTTATGTACTTAACTTTTTTACTCTGTTGCACCTACCTATTTCTGTCTCTGCACCACCTTAAGGTAGACTGGTAGAAAATGCCTAAGGCATTAAGTCCGCCTTCGTACTGTTTCTTTTACTTTTGCATAAAGTTTTAATTAATAAAATAAATAATTAAAGTGGTATTGAGTTTTTGCTTCTGGAAATTCGCAGTAGCAGCCCGGATTATGGATTTATGCTCGATAGATGGCAATTGGCTCGCCCCCTATTACTTTAACTTAACTGGCAAAATGTGGTTGTAATGCAGGCACACCTATGTTATGTATGAGTATAGTTTTAACCAATTCACTCTTAACCGTTGCCATTTGTAAATTAATCTTGATAATCAATCATTGTGTCTATTAATGAGCCATTGAACTTTCATCACACACTACATTGCATTTTATCTAATTAAGAAGCACAGTCAATGTACTATTTTTGTTTCAATCTAATTTTGCCAGCCAGTATTGCCCAAGCTGCGGCCAAGAGTGAGTCGTGTTCTTACATTGAGGGTTTCGCACCAATCTACACTGAGGGCCTAAATATAGTGACATTATCAATCGCGAAAACAAATCAGCTGCATACAAAAGTTTGAAACCTACTCGATCGAAATGTCGTGATGTCGTGTGTGTCGTGTCGTGTCGTGTTGCGATGTGTGTGAATGTTTTTTTTTCATATTCATGGGTAGAACACTGTGTGTGTTTTTTTTCCATGACGAAATATAGGTACACCTTATATTTTTAAATACAAACATATTATATGTAGCTAACTTTCACCCACAGATATAGAACAAATGACCGCGCTCGTCACACAAACATTTGTCTTAGATGAGAACCGAACCCACGACCTCCAGCATAGCAGTCAGGGCCACTAACTAATAGACCTACAGGCCAGTCGACTGTAAAACTATGGCAAACTACTTTCCATCATCTAGTTTAGTTGTTACCAACTTTATTGAGGTCCGCTTCCAGTTTAGCTAGATGCAGCTGAGTAAATGAATAATATCGGGAACTACTACCTACTACGTTGGTGTAATTTATGGTTCTGTTTCTACAGAGTCTAATGAAATCAATATTACCTATATGTTACAGACTATCAACATTGTTTGTATTTTATAACCCCCGACGCAAAAAGAGGGCTGTTATAAGTTTGACCACTATGTGTGTGTGTGTGTGTGTGTGTGTCTGTCTGTCTGTGGCACCGTAGCGTTTGCTATTATGCTGTTTTTTTTAGTTGAAAGCAGGGTATCTTGCGATAGTGAGACATGATACATCAAAATCGGTGCAGCCGTTTCAATTTATTATCAGCTTTTTTGTGCTAGGTGCCGTTGCGATTTAAGTCGTCTATGGGTAACTTTAATAACAAACATATTATGTGTCACTTAAAGAATTTAAAATTTAAAAACCCCCAACGCCAAAAAGTAAATCTTTTATTTATTCTCTCGATGAGCCATGTAATTTTATGTCGCGTTAGGGTACCGTTTTTGTAAGGAATCTTGGTAAGTAGGTATGTAGGTACAGACGCCAGCACGTCAAGTAACCCCAATGTGTCAAATTTCTTTGATCGTTTTTCAACTTTATCTCAAACAGAATAAGGTTCATATTCAATTCGGGAAATTTGACACATTGGGGTAACTTGATGTGCTGGCGTCCGTACATAGTACTTATATTTTTCTAGACAAACATTATCATTGATGACATGATACACACCTACATTTCTGTCACCTTATATTTTCTTAAAATCAAACTAACTCCTAAATACATCACGCCTGTAATTGTGGTTGGGACAACCAGTTGGACACCCACATTTAGCCAGTTATGTTTAAGTCCCATGTAATAGGGGGCGAGGGTCTAACTTCTAAATTACCAGCAATAAATAATTTGCTTAGCTTTTACTTGGCTTCTGGTTGAGATTTGGTCCCTGACTTTTGATCTATCTGCATGTTATCAAGAACCATTTTATACTCCAATATTACTTAGGAAATCGAAAAAACCAATGTTACAGACCGACAGAAATGTAATCAATAAGGTTCCATTTTCTTTTTAGGTACGGTACCCTAAAAATAAGGTTAGAAAGCCGAATCAAGTTAATTGAAAGCTCTCAAGAAAGCTCTTTAATACGTTTGAGATTAATGTAACTAAAAGTTGCTGGTTTATTAGTAAATAATGCGTTTACTGGTTTTGAAAAAGGTTTTATTTATGGTCTTATCATCTTGGCCTTTTCCCAAGTAAGTTTGGGTCGGCTTCTATTCTAACCGGGTGCAACGGAATACCAATGCTTTTTTGACCTCTGGAACCCAGTGATTAGGTATCACGATAGCCCACGATGGGTTAGACTAATTGCCAGAACATCGGGCTTCATTATGACTGTCAAAGATCTGCAAATTTTTGCAGCCGGGATCAACGGCTCAGCGTCCTTTTGGCACGGATGATTTTTTTTACCCATCCACGGACAGACCTTAGCAAGAGTAGCTTAACCTTTAATGGACCCGTGCTGCTGTTTTTATTTTGCTACTTATGAGCCCTTTCATTCAATTTACGTAATGTATTTTGATGTAAAAATGGCAATGCAATCAAAATTAGAGCTAAGTTATGTAAGTAAAGCTTTTAAAATTACAAAGATAGACTCAAAAATTATAATTAAATTCAAAAAGATGAAGAAAAAGAGAAAACGATGAAAAGAGGTAGGTTCATTTCTTAAATTTTAACGAAACAGTATTACATAAACAAATTCAATTTGTGAATTTAATAAAGATAGAAGAGAAGCGTCAACAATAAATTATTTTACATATCTCCTGCTCTGTAAGTACAGCCTTACACCCCTGAATGCCGGGGTGTATGACTATCATTACAGCATAGGTTTAGAAATTTGAAAAAAGAACTGTCATACTCATACTGCACGAAGAATATTTTTAAAAAGTTAATTTTTTTTTTCTCGGTATCGATTAATTACTCGAATCGGAATCTAGACAATTTATTTTATAAAGATTTTATTTTAAATATGGAACTATTTGTTTCCACATCGTATGTTAGATGGAATCGATTTAAAAATCAAACTGGCCAGCAAGATTTGACGCGCTTGCGTGCGTGAAAAAAAAAGGCAGTCTACTAGTAGGCGCGAAAGCATCGCGAAAATAATTAATTTAAATACACATTTTTTTCTTCTTAATAAATGTTCATTGAAACCTGCTGTCTTGTTGTTTACTTACCTCACAATCGATATGTAAAGCAGAGTATTTATCTCGGGCGTAAGCATCAATTGCATACTCGGGTTAATTAGCGCCTTCGCTTCGCTCAGGCGCCAAAAACCTCGTATGCAATTGATGTCATACAGCCCTTGGTTAATAATCTACTATTATAACTTCTAAAAATACCTATAATATCTATTAAAACAGCGTGATTAATTTTCAAAAATGGAATATTGAAAATTAAACTTTTCCCGCTAACTGGACCATGACAAATTACCTGTGTACAATATTATAAAGATAATCAAAATTCAAAATTTGAATTTCGATCATCGGTTTTGGAACATAAGTAAATCTATTTAAATTAGAATCACAACAAGAAGAACGTAATTACATTTTTTTTTTCTTACTGACTTTAAAAAGTTTAGAACGTTTTCAATCACAGAAAGTTGTAGTAGTTGTAGGTATGTACAGACGCCAGCACATCAATCTACCCCAATGGGTCAAATTACTTTGATAGGTTTTCAACTTTATTCTTTAAACTATAATATAATAATAAATATTCCACAACTATTTACACAACGGCACCTAGTCCTAAGCTAAGAGCTTGTGTTATGGACATTAAACAGCTGATAAACATACTTATACTTATATATTTCTAAATACATATTATATTTATATTATAGATAAATAACACCCAGACACAGAACAAATGATCGTGCTCATCACACAAACATTTGGCCCGGGTGGGAATCGAACCCACAATCTCTGGCATAGCAGTCAGGGTCACAAACTACAAGACCAACAGGCCAGTCATGATCTTGGTGATGTAAGAACCATGTAGATTAGTGTCTGCAACATTTTTTGAGGAAAGAACCACACAGATATGAGGGGACCAGATCAGTCAGTGCAAGCATTTGTCAGAAATCGTGAGTTCAACTCGGAACTCGGAACTATGTTATTCAACTACTCCGAAAGAGAAAATAAGAAGCCCATTTCCATTCTAAAAATACTCCACTTAAATTAATGGCCGCTAACATTCGTATAAAACAAATAAATTGTAGCAATATGATAATAAATCCTTCTTGTCAAGACCACAAATAGTGAGCCACAGGGCTGGTTGGTAAGTAAGGAAAGGGAGCCAAATAATTACTTTCTCAAAAAGGTGCAGCATTATTTCCTTCGGGTAAATAATGAGGTTTTACGTATTTCCTTGAATGTATGGCAAATCTTGGCAACAAGTATTTTTTTAGAAAGCAACGTTCTTTGTGGCTGTTTAAGCGTAGCTTCGAAAAAAAAGAGCGGGTACTTAGTTGTAGAAGTAAACGAATAGTAGAGACGCCAGCACATCAAGTTACCCCAATGTGTCAAATTTTCCCAATTGAATATGAACCTTATTCTGTTTGTCATAAAGTTATAAAACGATCAAAGAAATTTGACACATTGGGGTAACTTCATGTGCTGGCGTCTGTACCTACAACTTCAACTTTTCGGCTTTAGTTTATCGTTATGTTACAAAATATCTATGGAGACTTGTTATTAGCAACTTGATTATTTAATTTTTGTTACGCAATAATTACGTAATTAAAATTCCTTTTTTAAAAATAATAAACTAAAGAGTATCTTGTTGGCACCTTTTGTGAACGAAACCCTTTTAACAAGCTAAATATAAATATATGTATATATAGCTTAGCAAGTTAATGAGATTCATTAAGACACCAGACTAATGAGTAGGTACTTTAAACTGACCCCACTAATTACTCTAGGTATCTGGAAATAGAACATGGGTCAACAGATTAACCATTTAGATAACTACCAAACAATTAACCGCATGCAAACCCCAGATCTTGTGTAACTGTTACGGACAACGTGATTAACTGGGCATTATTAATAAGGACCGGCCATTATTAATAATGCCCAAGAGCGATGGGCAAAGTGATTAATTTATCACTTTGACCGGCCATTATTAATAATGCCCGACTGCCCGTGGTCCATGTGACATAATAAATAAAAACCCTCGAGCAGATGTTCAGCCTTCTTCTGAATTGGAACACCATTCTGCCGATAGTCTACCAGAAAATCACCCACTTTGACCAAACAATGCAAACAATATAATTCAAGTAAAACAGTTACTCAAAATGGAAACGGCTAGGTTAGGTTAGGTTAGAACTGTGACCACGCAACGCGCGAAGGCGAGCGAGCGCAGCGAGCGTGCCGCGGCAGCGGCCGCCGAGCGCCAGATAAAATATCTTCAAAAACACTACAGTTCACCTATTTATTACTTTGCCCAAGATAGGGTGGGTATTATTCATAATGGCCGGGAAAAGTGATTATTAATGCTGTTTTAATCACATTGCCCAATTGAGTCGGTCATTATGAATACAGACCGGCCATTATGAATAGTGCCCGGACTTATCAAATTGCCCGTAACATAACCAATGTCAGACACGGGGTTTGTTTTGGCCTCCTTAAAGTTGTGACGTGTGAAGTTCGATTTGACCGCTGTCAAAATACTCTGTGTACCTACTATTGAAAAGAAAAAAAAATTGGTTGCTATGAAATCCGATTCTTGGGACATCATATTGATTTAAAATAATCAAGAGAGATTGAGATTAGCCAAGACATTGTAATCGTCAGAGATCAGTACCCACTCAAAGTCACTGGTTCACTCAACTAAAAGGTAGACACTCGATTTTGCCCGTGCTTTGTACACACGACTACACATCAAGCTATACCTACATTTCTTGTTTACGATGACCACGTATTGTACTGAAATCCTATACAATGGGAGATTAACTTATACTGGAAATGTATAGCTTGATGTGTAGCCATGTATACTAGACGCGGCATGTATGCGTTATTATTCTAAAACCACAGTCTATTAGTAATTACCAATGCAAGGTTTAGGATATTTTCCTGCGGTTGTTATACTTAGCCTAGATACACTTTGGTCAACGGTAAACGTTTGTGAATTGCATGCATTTTTATTATAACATAAGGAAGGCTGACGCATTTAAAGGTTACACACAAGGGTGCACATTTTACCGGCACGGCGCCGGCACCGCTCCAAGCCAGCAATTGACTTGTCATTAAATTTAGAGCCTGAAATCGTGGGTCAACGGCGAGCAGTCAGCGCGCTTGCCAGTTTTGTGTTTTTGTAAATTTTAACGGTTGGTGTACTTATTAAATTCTACTATTGTTCTATTCTATTCTTAGAACATAACACACCTTATGTCAATCCTACAGCATGCTTACATGCTTTGTGCAGAGCTTATATTGAGACATAATAGTAGATTATTCTACAAGGGGATAAAGCATTGTCTAACGTCAATGGCATTGTATTGATTCCCGAGAGTAATGAAGACACAAACGTTTGGTAAAGTAAAGACATGGACTCTGAGTGCATTGAGGGATTCAAGCTCGCCTAAGACAAATACATTGTTAATCCCGGGGAAAAAGTTTTTTTTTTTCCAAAGAGGGTGACGTGATGTAATTAGTGACCGATACTTAAACACGTGATTGTATTCATGATTGGAATAAACTTTCCCAAAGAAACTTTTACTAGAGAAGACATGCGAAGAAATGTGATAGAAAATCTGTGATCCCTCGGCTCAGCAACGCCATCTAGAATAATATAGAAATATTGGAGTGGCAGTGGAGCGTACGAAATTAAACTCATAGACTTGTGTACACTCGGACACAAGTATCGGATTAAAATATTGTTAGTGATGTCCTATAGTAAGTACCTATGGAATGTTTTTGTTTATTTCTCTCTTACAAGGTTAAGTATAACAAAAAGTACCTAATTCATTTTTATTTGTGGTAAAAGTTTTACGTCAAAACAAAACATTTTTCATTGAGATTCCAAATTGAAATCACATTGTCGACCAGAGGGTTGTATGATTGGCTAAACCAGCCAATACCTTCGAGAAATACGAGCGATGGTATGAAAATTATTTAATGATAATGCCTTAAACTTAAACGACATGTGTGACTGATGAATTTTGATGCCATTATTTTATCTTGTAGCCATATTTTTATTCATTACCTAGAGGTAATATTTGCCTAATTTTCTACTGTAATATGCTACAATACCAATCAAAATTAAATGGGATCACTTGAAAAGTACCTTTAAAGAAAGTTTTTTTTAAATCGGTCATTAATTGGTGGAGTAATCGGTGAACAATAAATAAAAAAATACATACAGGGGAATATTCCTTTTTTGAAGATACAAAAGGTAGCAAGAAACTTAGTAACTTTGAATAAACGGCCAGGATTCAGTAAATAAATAAAAAAAAGAACTTTTAAAACGAATCTTGGCTGCAAATCCTAAGTAACTTGTTTACTTTTAAAGTAGGTTCTAAGTTTGAAAGTCTCGCTCTAGGAGGAAAGTTGGCGGCCATGTTTTCTTTAAGATCGAGGTTTAAAAAAGAAAGGGTTGAATTAATTTTGAATTCGTACTGACTTATACAGAGTTATTTGTAAAACACCAACAACCTCGCAGGACTAGATAGGTAACATCATCATCAGCAACTTTTGTTCTAGGTACGAGTTTTAATAATTTCTTTGATTTTATTTTCATACAAAAGTAATTATTAATTCAGAACAGTTGCCTGCTTGAATGTTAATAACTCTACGCGCATCGCAGTTTAGGTAGCCAGCGCATACGGTGATACGGTGTGTATACTCATGTTTTGGACAAATAAATTATCTATTATCTTTTATCTTTTTTTTAGCGCCTGGAACTTCCTCGTTATTTCGTTTATTACTTTCTAAGTTTATCTTTTACATCATTGACATCAGCGAAGGAAAAATTGTGAAGATATACCTACTTGAACTTGAAATCAGCAAATACGCCTTGAGCGTGGTCATCAATGCTCGTGCCTTCTCTGTACAGTAAGAGGCTGGTATTATTATTTTTAATTAAATCATATTTTTTTTGGATTTCAACCACTTTTTTGACCACTCAACAAAGCCGGTATAAACGTATATGTACTTATATAAAAAGCTCTATTACAAGTAGTACAAGTTACACTGTCTGATATCTAATACCTACTGATTTAATTCTTATTCTGTACTTTAACAGAATAAAAAGCAGAATATGAGTTAAATACGATTAGGTATGGGACATCTCTGTCTAAATCTGTTCAGGCGTTTCAGCGTAAAAAGGAACAAACATGCACAAACACAGACACACACACACGCGCATACATACGCACACATTTACAGCATGACTATGATAAGTTATGTAGAAACGTAAACCTCATTTTGTTTCGGTTTTGAAACTCTCAACTCAGTCATTTCAATACAGACCAAGGCACCAGTTTATTTCCTTGAAATAATTCTAGCTATTTCAAAAGTTAGTGAAGTTAAAATACAGACTAACTTTGCACAGTGTTAAATTGTTGAGATTTACCTAACTTTCCATCGAATGACTTTCACGAATGTGCCCTGTTGCGCGAATAATACATTTAGCAGTTCGTCAGGCAGGAGTTTAAAGTTTTGGACGTGACTCAGATGCACAGACATCTCTGTGGCAGGACCCGGAAACGTTATTTAAAATAACGTTCTTAAAACGTTTCGAACAGTTTTTTGCACTACCACCAAGCGTGATGTCCTGTAAAAGTGTCTTTAGGTTTTTCCATCTGGCATATCTCAGTTGCAGGTCAGAGCCTAGATTTGTGCCAGTTTGTTGGAAATAGGCTCACCACTTTACCACGGGTTTACGCTGTACGCTTTCTGTCTACGCTCTAATATAATAATATTGCACGATTATTCACACAACGCCATCTAGTCTCAAGCTAAGCAGAGCTTGTGTTATGGGTACTAAACAGCTTTAAATAATAGTTTTTTTTTAAATACATGCATATTATAGATAAATTACACCCAGACACAGAACAAATGATCGTGCTCATCACACAAACATTTGTCCTGAGTGGAAATCGAACCCGCGACCTCCGGCAATAGCAGTCTAGGCCGCTAACTACTAGACCAACCGGCCAGTCAATAGCTTCGTGGAAGCCAACAAGAACTCTAACATATTTTTAAGCTGCTGCTTCTTCTGCAAATAAATATCATTCATTTAATTTAATTACAAAACGATACTCATACACGATATAATATCACGCCTGTAATCCCCAAAGGGCTAGGCAGAGGTGTAACTGTCGGTACTCCCACATTTCGCCAGTTATGTTTAAGTCTCGTGTATTAAAGGGCGAGCTTATTGCCTTCAATCAGGCACAAATCTAGACCGGGCTGCTATTAAGAAATTCCAGATGGAAAACTCAAAAACACAGCCCGACCCGGGGATCTAACCCGGGACTTCGTACTCAGCAGTAGCGCTTGCAACCAAAAGACCAACGATATATGTAAGATTTTGTTTGTATAAAGACTGATAGCCTACATCGCGATATTGAAGTTATTCTCGCGATGGAACGTATATGTCGGCACTTGACCGCCGCCGCCGGCGTTGTAGGAGTTATACACACAGCAATAGGTAGCGACAGTAAAATACCTTACTTCAATTTCAAGGTGTTTATTCCATATGCAGCAAAACAAGAATCTCCTCACATTCAAATTACAACAGATTTTATACACAAGATTACCGCCAAAGATTCGCGCTAAACTTCGGTTAACATTCAAACGGATAGGTATGTCAAACTAATTCTAGATAGCATTTTAAATTTTTCAAGCGGATGTGTCAAGACAAATCCTTAATATTATCGTTATAAAATCTACAGGAGATAACAGTTTTTTAAATAAACAGAAAAGGAAGTATCAACATAGAAACTTAATACATACAAAATCCACGGAAACTATTACAACACTACAATATTTTAATAAATAAAATGGAAGTATCAAAACAGAGACTTTATACAATTTCAACGGAAACCACAATATTTTAAACACGTCAAAATAGGAACTTTCATAGACTGAAACGGAAATACAAATATTAATTCAATGAATTGCACAGAAGTTATATCAAGTACCTACAAAATTATCAATAAAGCTTCAAATTCAATAATAGTTCAGCGCCCATATATACAAGATCCCGTTAACAACCGTCGGGCAGTAGTAGCCCACCAGACGACATAATGTCTAGTTGGAGGACGCTCCCTTTTCTATTGGGGATGAGGGACTTTACAACCTGTTCCTCATAACCTCTGAAGTATCAAAAAGGCTACTATTCCTTCTTCGCACCTTTACGATTAATGTTGTGGTAATAACCAAACGGCTTCCATATCCAATCCCTTTCATCTCAGTTTATGGAAAAAAAAGCTCAAAGAAACATTAAACCCAATCGCGCCTACGAAATAAGTTCAATAACCACTTCGAAATCTTACATAAACAGAATATGTACATATCAAAGACAGAAAATATCAACACGTGATGTCGTTGACATTGTGCGAATATTGACCTTGGGGTCCTACGGGGTAGAACTTCGACCCATACGTGATTATAATTCAAGGGGATTAGAAATTTTGTTTTATCTTAATCTGTTTACGAGGTGATAGATTGAATCTTTGATAAACATAATTATGATGATATATACGTTGAAAGGATGGATGAACGGCGACTAACGAAAGGTGCCTTAGGTGCCTTATTTATAAGGCAGATGTAAGTGGGAACACCGGGAGGGGACGCCCTAGAAGGACATACATAGACCTTATTGGTGAGGTTCTTCAGAAAGGTCAGGTGTGTAGTACTCGCAACCGGCGTGTGTGTATGACAACATGTATGAATGTAAAAGAAGTATGTAAGAATCGTAGCACATGGATGGCGCTTTGTAGTTTCTGCCTACCCCCATGGGAAAAAGGCGTGAGTTTATGTATGTATATATGTATGATGATATATTTTGAGAACATTGTTGGTACCGTAGTATAATAATATGGACTACGACTGAATTAAATGTCTTTATCTGCCTAGCGTTTTCCCAACTATGTTAGGTGATTTAGTTTATTATATATTTATTCAAATAGTCATGTATGGTATATTTCTCCTAAGACTCCTCCGTGCTTCGGAAAGCATCAACCGGACAAAAGTCCCGTAATAACACTTTCCAACCTTTGAATTGAACCCAGAACCTCATGATCAGAAGTATCGCTTACAACCACTAGACCAATAAAATAGTCAATACAAATAAAATCCATTTCATTGTAAAGTCAATTTGTAGTCTAACTTATAACAAATACGAAAACTATTGTTCTAGCAAAATCAATCAAGATTCCGAAGTAATCTATCGAAAGTGTTTTAGCCATCTTAAGGGGGATGTACCACGGTAACCCGCGATTTTTTTTTTTTCCTATTTTTCTTTCAATGATATTATAAGTAAAAAGGTGTAGATAGGTTACCTAATCTACTTTCGATTTTCAAAAACGGCACACTAACGCACCCACGCGTCCGTTGACGGCCGAACGCGACACTGAGGTCAAGTGTGGCTAGTGGCTAGTTAACCACATTTTAACGTGTCGATTGCTGAGCGCTTTTAACCTATCTACACCTTTTTACTGATAATATCATTGGTTTTTTTTGTAATTTGCCGTTCAGCTTCGGGCTGTATGTAATACAAAATATGCTTTGCGACCATGACACGTATGACTTTATAGAATTATAATACATAATAAAACACCACACACCACAAAAAATAACCACCACCACCACAAAAAAAACCACTTCCACTAAAAAATATTTAAATTTCGCAGGTTACCCAGGCACATTCACTTTAAGTAAGATCTTCAACTACAATTCAAATTCTAACGCCCATTAATCCTTCCCAAGGTATAGTAACTCTTGCAATTGTGTCTTTAATGTATTCAAAAGTAATTAATTTTAGCCAAGACTATTGGTTTTCTTCTAATCTTCTAAACCGAGCCTGCTCTTAACGTACCGAATTGGAATGAGAAAATTTTAGGCAGATGTTCGACTTGTTGTCTTGTTGTGGTGGTTTATGAGAAGAGGCCTTTTGCCTTGCAATTTTATCCCCGACTCCAGATACAGTTTTAAGTTTAGGAGCTGGGGAATTCGACAATATTTTTTACTGAACTGTACAATGTACAACCTACTCCTTCTCTATGTAGTTACGTGTTTCTTTAATGTACAAAAATCAAAATCAAAATTCATTTATTCAAATTAGGCTGAGGATCAGCACTTTTTGAACGTCGAAATCACATAAGACAGTCTCCCAAAAAGCCCACCCTTCGTAAAAGTACAAATAAATTAATTATTATTTTGAGTGGCGCAGTAATTTAAGCGGTAAATAGCCCAATGGCTGGCGATTGAGAGGTCATGAGGTCGATCCCCACCGATAACACTACTAACTTGAACCTACACACCAGGCACAAGCATAATTATTTAGCGAAGGTGTAGAGGTAACAAGACTACTAGTAATGTCCAATCCTCATTGTTAGTACGTTTAAAAGAATTAAGCTAAATAGGCTAGCTTTCTAAGTTTGTCAGCCCCATATTATACATATTATTGCGTTCCAGAGTGTAGTGAATTTCTATTTAAGCCTTAAGTTGTATTTTTTACACGAACTTGCTTTAGAATTGGCGATTAGCACACTGCTACGCACGACGCAGCTTAGCGCGTGAATGCGTGTTTTAACGTTTATTGTAAGCATCTCCGTTTGTATAGAAAACACGCACGTCTAAAGCCGGCTCTACACTCGCGGCGCGAACGGTCGCGAAAGCCCGCGACAACTGCGAATCACGAGTGTTCGCCGTTCCCCGGTCAGTGTCGGTATTTTGGCCCGCGACTAAGGGTTTGCAGCGCGCGAACGTGAACGCATCCACATTTTTCCACAGTAGCGTACAAGAATAGGGGGAAACTTTTTTATATTTTTCATATCTTTAATACAAAGGTCATTACAATACGCAATGGCAAGTAGTGACACAGCAGCAGCAGAAATCACGTCGTCGTCCATGATAATCGCGGACAAGACTGTAAACCTATGCGAGTGTGGAGGGACACAGGTCGCGCGCGGATCACTACGTTATTCACGGCGCGAATTCACGGCGCGTCGTCACACGCGAGTGTAGAGCCGGCTTAACACGCAGAAAATGCATCCACGCGCGTTAATTCAAATCAGAGACACGCAACATGCAGCGTGTTGCGTGGTAGTGTGATAATCGCGGCGGGAATACTCGTCCGTGACCTCTGTAACTCTGACGTCTGCACCATACACCACACTGGCCTACCGTCGCGACCTAACAGTGCGGGATATGGCATCCTCGATGCAGCCATCTTCTCGCAAGATGCGCAAGCCTTCAACAGCATAACATGCCGACAAACAACACCGGTTGGCTCCGATCATGTGCCCTGGCTACTGGACTTAAGCATATTAGTGGACAGAGAGAAAACACTGGTAAGAAACACCCGCGCTATTGCAAACAACGAAGAAACCAGACACCGATTCCAACAAACCCTATGGAATAAAACCACACACCTACCTAAGGAAATCACAACCGACGCAAAATGCGAAGAATATATAGTAGAACTAGAAAAAGCCATCATAGAAACCTTGGATGAGTATGCGCCACTACATGAAAACAACAGAAGAGATCAACTTCCAGAAGATGTTAACAAATTGATCGACAAGAGAAACGAAGCAAAAAGTAAAGCGTGGGGACTGCGCTTCAACCAGGACAGAATAACGGAACAAAAAAGAACCTACAATCGTCTGAAACGCGAGGTCCAACAAGCACTCTTAGAATATAGCAGCGAAAAATGGACCCGAATAATAAACGATCCACAGAACAACAGAGCCCAGATTTGGCGAATTCAACGCAGCCTGAAGGCTCCAGTACAGAGACTCCCTCACATTGATGGTTGCGACAGTGAGAAGGATACCATCGACGCCTTGGTCGACGCAGCGATCATCACAGAAGCCGAGATAAACAACGAAGATAAGGGCACAGAGAAGACCACACCGTTCCAGCCTCTCGACCCCACCTCCATAGAGGAAATCAGATTTGCTCTGAGGTGCTTTAAAAATAAGAAGGCGCCTGGCCCAGACAAAATCAAATCAGACGCCCTCAAACTCGGAGGCGACCCCTTCCTCATCAGGTACAAAGCGATAGCTGACTACCTGCTACTGACGGGTTATTATCCCAACAGATGGAAAATCGGAGAGTGCATCTTCCTACATAAAGCAGGCAAGAATCACCAGGACGCCAAATCCTACCGACCCATCACTCTCCTAAACATTATGGGTAAACTACACGAACGCTTGCTCTTGTCGCGCCTAAGACAGACGGCCGACAGGCTCCAACCGCCGTTCCAACATGGCTTTACCAAAAACAGAGGGACAGGCACACAGATCCTTCGCACCGGCAAGTTCCTCACGGATGCGCTGGAAGCAAAGGAAAGTGTGGCCATGGTCCTGACGGATCTTTCGAAGGCCTTTGACTCAATAAACCACGAAGGTCTGACGAAGAAGCTTCAAACAGCCAACGTGCCAAACAACACCATCAAAGCAATAGAGAATTACCTGAGCGGTCGCAAAACCTACGGACGCTTCAGAACTACCAATGGCGACGAAAAACCAGTGCCACACGGGGTCCCCCAGGGCTCTATCCTGGGTCCGGTCATCTTTAACCTCTACGTACACGACGTTTGGGATCAACAGGACCGTATCCGTGGACTCAAGCTTTCCCAATACGCCGATGATATGTGTATCCTTAACAGGTCTGCCGACCCAAACTGCGCGACACGCCGCGCGGGGTGGGCTGCCGACACCGTCATCGACTACTACCATCGTTGGGGCCTAAAATGTAACGTAGACAAAACGGAGTGTGCTATGTTCACTCACAAAAGGAATTACCACAGATCCATTCGTATCAAAGATAAAGCAATCGATTATCAAAATAACATAAAATACCTGGGCGTACATTTAGACAAGACCATGACCATGGGCAAACAGACGGATTACGTCGTGCAGAAGGCGCGACGAGCACGCGGCGCGCTAGCGCCTATCATAGGTTGGCACGCCAAGACATATATCACCGTGAAACTCGCTGTGATTCAAGCCTGCCTACTTCCAATATTGGATTATGGCGTGGTACAACTACTCTCACGTTACAGTAAAAGCAACTTACAAAAAATTGAACGCCAATATCGAATGGCTCTTAAGACCAGCGGACAATTCCCAAGACGCCTAGAAACCACATTACTCTGGGATATGCTCGACTGGGATCCATGGCACCTCCGTGCACAAGACTTGAACGAGGACATGCTGCGCCGACTCTGCGAATTGCACATCGAGGATCTAGAGACCCCTGGTGACGCCTACCTCGGATACGGGCAGCACAACCCCCTTCTCACTAATACTAGACTAGGTGACATCGAATATGTACCAAAAAAAGACAGGAGTCGGCTGCTCAGCAAGCGAACAACCGCTCCACGTCCCCATAAATTGTAATTAGCTGTAAATAGGATAGGGCAATATACAACAACATTATAAATTTATATAAATTCATTCTGTACACACTAACAATCTCACAGCACACACTACACGACACTTATATAGATCTCTCCCAGACAAACATAGGTAGACTGTAAGTAGCTGACACACCCACAGGCCGAACACACCACCGACCTGTGGACATTATGTAACATAATGAACCAGGGAAATAAACATCATTCTATTCTATTCTATTCTATTCTATTCTAGTGTGATAATCGCCTTTGAACATTGGCAGATTGGTCAATATCAGCTTTGTTTGCCATATCAAGAAATAAAATATAAAACAAAGATTTTAAAACTGAATCCGACTACCCGCAATTCTAAGAAGTTTTTTGTTTCACATCATCCGTCAAAATAATATCAGACTACCCTCATGAGCTCTCCAAAATAAACTCCCACGCAAACGAAAATATGTAAGGTATTATTTATTTATAAGAAAATTGGTATGTCACCGCCACTCGTCGTAGTTAGGAACATTGAGGAGATACCAAAACAGGGATTAGAAAAGTTTGACGCGTGTATCAAGGTTGTCACACAAAGGGGGTGGGATTAATGAATTCTTGTTTTTCGTTTGACAGGAACGGGATTTGAAGTGTTTTCAGGAAGTAAAGTTTTGTCTGAGAAATTTCGTTGTTTAGTAAGCCTTTTAATGAGTTGTGTCGTGTATTTTGCTGTGATGTTTTTTTACGTTATGTAATATACCATCTTGCCTGTTTTCCTTGAAGGGATAGGCAGAGGTATATACAGATACACTACTCTTTTTTTAATTAGTACAAAAAAAAATCCGTACCTGTTACTGATCATATTTGCGTAATCAAAAGTAAAAAAAATGAAGTTCTATTTTTAAATGTGCCACTATTTAGTTGAACTTTGACTGGCCTGTTGGTCTAGTGGTTAGTAACCCTGACTGCTATGCCGGAGGTCTTGGGTTCGATTCCCACCCAGGACAAATGTTTGTGTGATGAGCACGATCATTTGTTCTGTGTCTGGGTGTAATTTATCTATATTACGTATGTATTTAGAAATATATAAGTATGTTTATCAGCTGTTTAGTACCCATAACACAAGCTCTTAGCTTAGCTTGGGACTAAATGGCGCTGTGTGAAAAAGTAGTGGAATATTTATTATTACTAATATTGAACTTAAATAACGAAAACAGCTGTTGGAGGCGGGGCATGCTTGAGCGAGATCACGCGAACGTAAGCGAGAGATGACGATAAATGAATACTACTATGTCATGAAAAGCCTGTACAATATTTCCATAAATTGCTTTTTAATTGTTTCTATAATTACGGCATACGAGTGATTAATAGCTACCGAGTACAAATACAGATTTTCGACTGTTTGCCTAACCCTTAAATATAACCCAGGACGTATAGAAATAGTACTTAATCTATATATATAAAAGAAAGTCGTGTTAGTTACTTCGCTTATAACTCAAGAACGGCTGAACCGTTTTAGCTGAAAATTGGCAGGGAGGTAGTTTAGAGCCAGGAGAAGGACATAGGATACTTTTTATCCCGTTCGACATCATAAAAATAAATATCAAGAATATCGGTTGTCTCAAACATTTTTCAAACGCAGCGCCATCTTGGATGACATGACAGGAGTCAAACTTCCCTGTTCATTATCAGGTGACAATTTGAAATTGACAAGTCTTAAGCTAAACCCAAGAAGGTAAGGTTGTCAATTTATAATACGCACCTACGTTCTGAAATTTATTTTGTTACTAAACTTAGAGGTTTTATGTAGCATAGAAAAGTCTTATATTTCAGAAATCAATTTACGTAACTAGCAATGATGACAGAGACGAACTTTAATAATTCTTTGCAAATAGAACTTATTTTACTGTTAGGACTTTAATTAAAGTAGACCGGGAAAACTATAGGCATAAATTATTGTATGTAACATAGAGGCAATAGTTCAGATTAAAATTATGAATTTAGTATTTTTTAGTAAGGTAGTTAGGTTAGATAGTTGGGTTAGCTATAGGATAGGTATGGTCAGTTAGGTTAGGGTATATATACATAATGTAATTTAAAAGTAGTAGTAGTTATTATTGGTTTGGATTTATTTGTTGTCGTCTTATTCAAAGTATGTATATCTAATACAAAAAAATGATAAGAGTAATAAATTGACTCTAAGGCGCAACGAAGTTTGCCGGGGCAGCTAGTAAAGTATATGTAACAAAATATACATGCAAACTTGGACCGTTAGATCTTTTAGAAGTTTTTGAAATAATGTACTGCGTGTAGCACGGTTTAAAGACAAGAGAAGAGAAGTCATATTTTAACCGATTTGCATAATTGGAGGAGGTGTGTTACTTCACACCTCCATCATGTAATAGTTTCGGTGTGGTCCCACATGATTTTTATCGAAATCAGTTTTGTACCTTGGTTTTGATATCAAAATAAAAGGAAAGATAATAAAACATTTACGAAAAAAATCAGTTGACGTCATAAATAAAACAGTAACGGGTGTACCCTAGATTTGGAAGTTGGTGGCCAATACTGACTGTAACAAAACCACTTAAGCCACAGACTTCCAAAACTAGACTTGTTTTACACATTTTAGTATTTTTAAGAACGCTGTATCGTATAACTAGTTTTTGTCTCAAATAAATTAAATAAATGAAGGTAGCTGATTATTTTTCTTAAAAATTATGTTTGGCATCCCTAACACTCGCAATTGCTCGACGCAATATACATACGAAATACTTCGCATAGGTTTTATGTTCAACGTAAATACGTGAGCGAAGTTTTGTTGACGACTGTACTAAAAGTCTAACAGATGTTAAGAGCACGTACAGTCGGCAACATTATTTGTTAATTAGGTGCATGTGTCTTGAAGGTTAAAAATGTATGACCTTTGTTGAACCACGTGAAGGTGTAACGGTTATAGAATGAATGAACGGAATAAGATTGTCTTAAGCAACATGACACTTACAACACTTCAATAATTCATCAAATAATTTTGCATCTACTTGGGCCAAGTAATCTCTTTCCAGGCCAGACAAGATATAGAGATTGCAAGACGCACAGAAATCACCTGGAAAAGCTACTGGTCCATGAAAGAGCTATTTAAGGGTACTCTACCCCTGTCACTAAAGCGCAAGCTCATGGACATGTGTATTCTCCCCATCTTAACCTACGGTGCCCAGACTTGGTCTTTGACAAACATCCTACAGTCCAAACTGAAGGTTTGCCAACATGCTATGGAGCGCAGTATTCTGGGTGTCAAACTCACAGATCGTGTTCGAAACACCACACTGCGCTCCAAAACACAAATAGTCGACTGTGCACGAAAGGCTGCTGAACTTAAATGGGACTGGGCAGGACATGTCTGCCGCATGCCGAACGAGCGATAGGCTCGTAAAACCCAGAATTGGTGCCCTACAGTGACACGGGGCCGCGGCAGACCATGAAGGAGATGGCGGGACGATCTGGATGTCTTCCTTGAGAATTGGAGAGAAGTGGCGCAGAATCGCGACCGATGGAAGGAATGGAGGGAGGCCTTTGCCCAGCAGTGGGACACTTTGGGCTAAATAATAAAAAAATGCAGATTTGTTTTCCGATTATGTCTAAGTGCGATATGTAATATGGTACGATCTAATTGTTATCAATCAAGCACAAACCCAGAGTGCTGAAAGTTCCCAATGGAAAAACCCAATACCACTTATCCGAAGCACTAGTCCAATCCAGGAGTCGCTTAGCAGTAGCGCTTGCAATCACTATATATACAATTTTATAATAATAATAATAATGTCTCGACTTAGCACGCGAGGTTGTCGACATGTCAGATGTGGAGTCGGCTGTCATTGTGCCGATAGTCGTAACAGCCAATGGCTTTATGGCTAAAAGCCTTGATGAGCATCTTTCGAGGCTTTCGTTGCACAGTTGGGTCAAAAACCTGATCCAGAAGGCAGTACTTCTTAATACGGCCCGCATCGTGAGGAGGTTCCTGTCTCTGGAGCTCTAACCACCGGTAGCTTGGACCCTGCTCCCGCCATCGGTTGTTCACTATTTTTTATATTATAAATGTTTTTAAAGCAATATTTAAAAATGTAATTTATATGTATGTACAAATAATAAATGAGAATAATAATAATGCATGCCACCGTCCAGGAGAATCAATCCGACACATTATTTCTGGGTGTTCTCGCTCAGCAAACGAAGAGTACTTGTACAGACACATCCTCGTGGCCAGGATTATCCATCAGCAACTTGCTCTAAAATACAACCTCGTGGAATCGGAAGTGCCGTACTACAGGTATGTGCCCAACCCAGTTCTCGAAAATGGTCATATCACATTGTATTGGCAACCTCAACAGCAGCCGGAAGCCGTTATTATATTGTACCCGCAGGCTCTGTTGTATGCAGGCTCTTGTAAAAACATTCACTTTAAATCCAGCAAGAGTCTAGTAGGCACAACTTCTATGCATAATTATAATTTCTGAATACACATTGTGATTTTTGATTCAAATATAAAAAAATCTGCTTGATTATGGTGGGTCTACAAGGTTCTACGCGGCTGCTACGCCGTAGCACGTCAGCGTAGGCATTTAAGAGCGTCGTTGCGTTAACAAATTTTAATTAAATCTTAATTTTAAGGCACTCATTGGAAAGGCTGGTTAAGCAGTAAGACAACCTTGTAGGTTGATCTGTATGGTGTCACACTATAAAAAAGTATGTAAATATATAAACATTGATGTATTAAGAAATTTCTATTCTTTGATAAATATTTTCCGCAAATAATTTCCTGCGTTCGGTTTGACGTAAGACGTAAGAAAATGCTGACAAATTACTGTTTTCCGATGATGACGTAGCTGTTCTTATTTGTGACGTAGTTTACGCAGGGAGGATTTATAGGTGCCGAGTTGACGGTTGATTGAGATATATGTATGAAACCCATAAAGCTTAATGTTTCTACTGCAAAAACTTACTAAACCAAATTAGCCCAATGGCTAAGGTATCGGCCTGGTGGTCGACAGTTCATGAGGTCGATCCCCACCCATTGCACTATCGGCGTGAATCCACACTAACACATATAAATCTGGACTTGGGTTATATCCAAATTCTTATCTTTTTACTTTATATTTTTGAAAAAATCACAAAATATAAAAAAATAACATTATTTCTATCAAATCTAAGTCTAATAAACTACAGCTGACTTAACTTATTGATATTAATTATTTATCATAATTATACTATAACAATTAAATTCTGATTCTGAATTAATAATATTCAATTGAAAATGTAACATGCCAGTTAATTACTCACCCAAGTAATTCGTAGGTAAAGTATTATTCCTACTAGATAAATCTAGGCAAAAATTCTGCCTAAATAAATAAATAAACATAGGTACTAACTGACCAGCCATATCACTAGCTACTGAATAATTCATCCTGGATCTGAGACGCCAGAGGCAATCAATAATTTAGTGAATTTTAAATCTAGACCGAAATAATGACTTCGTTTCAGATACATAATAGTTAAGTTAAAGATAAAATTAATATTGAGATATTTATTTTCAAAAAGGCATCTTAATGATAAATAACTACCTAAACAATAAAAGAATTGAAATTTAAAATGTGATGTCAATAAAAAAAATATCTAATATTATAATATACTTGCAGACGTCACGATATAGAGATAAAAAGCCATGCCACTTGGGGATAGTGTAGCATCCCTTTTCTTTCTTTCTTCTTTCTTTCTTTCTTTCAATCATTTTTTTTTCCTCTCTACAATATTGAAAAAGATAAACAAACATAACATGACGGTTAAATGGGACCACGAAGGAGTTCTGTATCCTAGTTACACACATACATACATAAACTCACGCCTTTTTCCCATTGGGGTAGGCAGAAACTACAGAGCGCCATATGTTACGATTCTTACATACTTCTTTTGCTTCGTTTACATTCATATATGTTGTCATACACACACGCCGGTTCCTCGGCTCACCGGTATCTTAGTTATACGTTATTTAAGTGCGAGCCAGAATCGCACACAAGGTTTTGTGCTATTGTTATAGATTTAAGACACGTTTCTTTAAAGATATCTCTTGTTGTTTTATTTTGTCAACAATAATAGAATCACAAACTTTGTAATAATATCGCCTTCTATCAAAAACAGTTTATGAGACACAGCCTGCTAACAGACAAACAAACGGACAGCAGCAGCTAAGTAAAATAGTTGGCTCCTTTTAGGTAAATAACCCTAAAAAGCTCCTATCTACAACACGCTTAGTAATTTATCCAGACAAAACATTAGGTATGTTTCTTTAACAAAGAGTACACAAAACACATAAATAATGTATTATGAACTTAAGTAAACGTGTAGCACATAACTATGTAGAATATTATATACTAGCGACCCGCCCCGGCTTCGCACGGGTGCAATGCTGATACTAAATTAAATACAGTACAGAAAAACTATGAACGTTGTATCCGACCGGTACCGCCCGCCGCAAACGCAAATTTTAAATTTGTAATATCTCCAAAAATATTTGTTTAATTTACATGCTGTAAGGAACCATATTGATTTATATTAATTGCACATTGTATTTAAGGTACTTAATTCGATAAGGATTAATGCCGTATTGCTTAAAATAGCTTCGTAAATAAGCTATTTTTTCACGTAAAAAGTAAACAATAAAAATGGTTAATGTGGGTTATCCCTAAAATATAAACATATACCGTCGCGGACTTTTTTGTAGACCTTTTTATGGTGTACAATACTGTAGTACATTAATTTGATCTAACTCGTAGGGTTTAGGCAGCGTTTTTGCTAAATTACTAAATAAGCCCAAAAAAATAGGTTAATTTACGACATCACGTTAGAAACCTCTAAAATTAGCAATGTTGCCTTAGTATATGATGCATGTATTATACATATAAACCTTCCTCTTGAATCACTCTATCTATTGGAAAAAACCGCATCAAAATCCGTTGCGGAGTTTATAAGATTTAAGCGCACATAGGGATATAGGGACAGAAAAGGCGACTTTGTTTTATACTATGTAGTGATGACAGTAAATTGTATGCCTACATGTTTGCTGGCATATGGTAAAAAGCCGTAACTACCTAAATCCTAATATTAAAATTTCGTTCTAAGCGAAGTTTGAAGTACAGACGCCAGCGCATCAAGCTACCCCTAATGGTCAAATTTTCCCAATTGAACATGAACCTTATTCTGTTTGTTATAAAGTTGAAATACTATCAAAGAAATTTTGACACATTTGGGTAGCTTGATGCTTGGCCTCTGTACATCGTACAAGAACACCTTTAAACCTTGAGTAATTTTAGTTACTAATGACTTTGAAAAGGATAGGATTTTCATTGCGGATTCTGGATCACTTATATTTTAACTAATTACACCCAATGTTGGGTAATTCGTCCCTTTTTTTTGTTTTTTTTTCTAAGGGTGGAAAATCCTCATGGATGTCCCCCGCCCCAGGGAGGGCGGAGGGGTCTGTCAGACTGTCAGACTCTTACTGACTAAAAACCACCCCGTATTCCTTCTCACACCGCGCCGGGGTCACGGGAACAGAGGATACTTCCGCGACCCCCGACACTTCCTGACGTATAATACGTCTCTGTGCTAGCCTCATCCACGATACTCCCGCAATGGCAATGATGTCATCTGCCAATCTCGCGGCCGGACGACCAACACTTCTCTTGCCGTTTCTTGAACGCCACTCGGCCACAGGTTTACTCCACCGGCCATTACCGCGCCTAGGTGTCCTGCCCGACGCCATTGAATTCCTTAACGCGATTTTCTTACTAACTCAAAAATGGCAGTTACACCTTTTTACTTTATGGCGGCAGGTTTCAGTCTCGTTGATGAAAAATTATTCAAAGACAAGGTGGAAAATGTTGATAAATGAAGGAGTTTCCACGAATGAGTTTCGTATTTTTGACAGTTATTATAACGTGAAATAAATGTGCGTATGCCTCTTTAACATTCATATTTACATTTCTGCTCAAACTCCTATGAGTAAGCGCTTGTGACTAGTAGAAATTACGATTTGTGTTTTCTTCGAGACAATTAAAGAAAGTCTCCATTTGCGATTCGATACAATATGTCGTTATACCAGGTAATCTTTAAAAGTAGCCAAATTATGGGCTGAGATAACTTAAATTCAAAATCAAATCATTAATTTCAATTCGACTGGCCTGTTGGTCTAGTAGTTAGTGACCCTGACTGCTATGCTGAAGGTCGTGGGTTCGATTCCCACCCAGGACAAATGTTTGTGTGATGAGCACGATCATTTGTTCTGTGTCTGGGTGTAATTTATCTTTATTATGTATGTATTTAGAAATATATAAGTATGTTTATCAGCTGTTTAGTACCCTTAACACAAGCTCTCTTAGCTTAGCTTGGGACTAGATGGCGTTGTGTGAAAACGTCGTGGAATATTTTTTATTTTTTATTATTTTTATTTGGGCAGTTATTAGGCACTTCTTAACGTCAAACTTACAAGTCAAGTAAAATATAATGGTTCTAGTTGGCCCCTTCAAAAGGTTGTTTTGTTATAGAAGAATAGGAAGAAACTTCAATGTTACTCTTTCAAAATACTTTTTTTATTATAACTAGCTTGAATGTAATCCCACCTGAGCAGAATGCACAATGATCGAGAAGCGCACTAGTTTATTAAGAGCCTAATTATATTATTCTAGCCATAAAGTCCCCTAAATTACAATAGGCTTAAGGAAAAAAAAAACAGTTTTAAGTCCCTCATCTAGGTAACACGAAAAATATTCGACACATATTTTTTAATTTTCAAAGTGATGGAAAACAGCTTAGATTAAGCGCATTAAAGTTGAGGAGAGGAGGCTTGTAACGTCATTATCTAGTATAAACTGTACTGCCTAGTAACGTCAAAAAAAATATGTGTCGAATATTTTCTTGTAATCTAGATGATTGACCAAAAACTAAAATTTTGTTAAATTGCCCATTGTTGCTATCGCCACGCTTAGAAGTTATATAAGTTAAAATGTGACTGTAAAGTGCGCATCATAATGTGAAATAGTGACACACGAGTTGCAGGCGTCAGAATGGGTGTCAGAATCCGCATCCGAGAAATAACTAATAAAGCAAAGCGTCAGTTGTTTCTGAGAGCACCCCCTATGCTAATACAGGGTGAGGCAATATGAGTAATAACGTCTCCGCAGGCCTTCTGAGTTTTATTAAGCGAAAGAATGTTAAGACTGCCGGCGTATATATTTTATTGTCTTTTCTTTGGACGGCGTGGTTCTAACTCGACATTTTTACTTTGCATTTACGTCGGCATGGTAAGTGCAGTGAGTGAACTATGGACTGCTGAGTTGCGTATTGCGCATTCAATTCTCGCATAGAACCAATATTTGTAGGGCCACGTGGTTGTTTTGGGTAGTCACATAGAGTTAACGGCCCGTTCGCGGCCTTGTCTTTGAAGTATGAAAATGCACAAAGCACGCCATGAGTCGGTCGAGCGACTCGTGGCATTTTCATACTTTGAATCTTTCCGCGCGCCGCCCCGCGCTTACCCGCCACTCACAGCGGCAAGCTCGTGAACGGGCCGTAAACAAAGAAACTTTTTGCTACCGACACGGCCATTACCTAATGTTCAGAATCGCCAAATGTTTACGTCTGCGCAGGGAGCAGCTGATTTCATGCTGGTTATATACCACAAATTTTTAGTTATTACAAATTCTTTAAGGGCTCGATTCTAGACGGTCTTCTCATTAAATTTGTAAAGTATCAATAAATAATATTCATAAAAACCAGATTTAACTTTTATTTTATCTCATTGATTTCAATTATGTTTACGATAAACTTAGAAAGTACATATGAATCAAAAAAGTCACATTGGTAATTACCGAGGTTTGAACCACAATCTTGTAAATGAGAGGTAGGCTTATTAAATTCCGGGCTATCACAACGCAATATTCATTTATTTATTTAGTACGTGGAGAACTTAGAGCTAAAGATTAAAGATACCGGGCTGGTATCCGCAACTCAAGTAATGCGCCTTACTTGTGGGTTCGAACCCACGACTTACTGTTCGTAAGTCGGGGCCGCCACCACTGGGCCACCGCTGCGCTCTAAGAATTTAGAGCTAATAAAAACAAACAAACCATATTCCAAAAAAAAGAAACCATGGTCACCAGAGAGCAAATTACAAATCCTCACGTACCTATAGACTTATGATAAAGTTATTTATGGTGTGAGCACAAAACAAGAACAAGCACAAAACACATATTTACAAAACAATAAAAAAACATTACCGCAGTCAGATCTCTTAACCTTTACTGGCAAGTAAGAATATCCCACGCTCACGTATCGATCAAATTTATGAAGATTTTTTCAAGAGGTAACTTGAGAGGGGCCGATCGAACCTCAGGGGCAGTTGACAGGGTACACGTTCCACTCGAACATTCTCCTTGAAAACTGACCGGAGTGACGCCCACTTAAGGTTAAGAGCGCCGGTTAAGGCATCAAGTATCTTTTTAGGGGTTTCGTGGGTAAAATGGATACCTCTACACATCTTTGCTTACGTATTTATGTTTTAACATTAATTTTCGGTCGTTTTTGTCTTAGAATATTAATATAAATTTATTTCCAAAACATGGAAGAGATTTAGGAAATATCTATTTGAAAGGGAAAAGTACCAACAAAGTTCACGCTGGCGAATTCACAAGCAAAGTGCTAATAATAGAATATAGTGAATATTAATAATAATAATAATATATTTATTTAATTTGACAACATTGGTCCACTGGTTAGTATACAAGCAGTGAAGAAACACACACGTTGATTTACGATTTCTGACAAAACCTTGCACTGAGTGATCTGGTTCCCTCATATCTGTGTAGTTCTTTCCTCAAAAGACCATTTCAGTGTCTGGACTTTAAAAGAGACTATGACCTCTGAGTTTATCATTCGGTGTTTCTTCTCAGAATAGTCAGATAGTGAAACATTGACATCACCTTCTAGTTAAAAAAATACATGTAAAAGTGCTTGTGTAAACCTTTTTACAGAAATAAATATGATTTGATATTCTGTTCTATTCTACCTCCAATATTAAAGCTAGTAAATATTGTTATACAGAATTAAGTTTAACAAATTAACTTCGTACCGTACTATTAATCAAACAAACAAAACACTAGAAACATGTTGTCAAATATGGACACATTCCTAAACTACCACGCTAATGATAAATGATGACGTCACATCATGCAGAGTAATCATTTAAATGAACACGATGTCATTAGCTAACTAAGCGAGCTAAATCATGACATGAAACCAGAATAATGATGTGCTGAAGTTTGTGACGGTTTAATGAGTGATATGTTGTTGATTGTGACAGATAAATGATATTATTTTACAAGGTAACTTTCTTATAATTTCATGATTTAATCCACGACCTCGTACTTGTCAGGCAAAGACTTAACCCTAAAACTTACTTTGTAAGTTTATCTAAGACATCACTGACATTGTTCAGAGATCAAATTGTGAGGAAAGTGTAAAAGTTTATTATTGTAATTTAATTTTTTTGGCTGTCTATCTCTCTTGAATACAATTTATGTTCTAATTATTTGTTGTTTTTTTTTTCTAAACAAATATTGTTTTTTTATTACTTCTTTTAAAGTCTATCAATCAGACAGAGCACCTACCTTTAAAGTCTCTTACTTCCTGCATTGAACTTGTTTGGACAGGAATACTGGCAAATACCTCTTCCTAGACTTCATTCCTTTAAGAACTAAGAGCAAAAAAATAAAATCAGTCCCAAATAAAAAAGTTTTGAGACGGGACCGCTCCGAAAACGCCTGATTTGATATATTACGCGCGAAAAAAGGTTTCGTCGACTTAGCCAGATCAAACCGTCTTTCATTACTCTTTGTCTTCCTCATTACTCTGTTCATCTCATTTCTCTGCCTCTCTCATTACTATGTAACTCAACATTGAGAGCATTGTGTTGGGTATTTAATATTCCGTCATTAGATTATCTTGGGCGCGGTGTTGGTATTTAGATTTACGTGGGCAGAGATATTTTTATGACATACAATATATACATAGTTACTGAGTGATAATGTAGCTTACAAATGGTGGACGAATTATTAAAATTGGTTTAGATTTTTTTAGTTCAATCCCTACAATCAAACAAGCAGAAAAATATTTCTTGTTTATAATATTAGTAGAGATATAAAAACATACAAAAAACATTAAAGAAATAAGGTATTAATTATTATATACAGGGTGGCAGGGACATCGACGCGCAAACGTCGTGAAAAGGTTACACCTGGTGCCATAAATGAAATTACGAAGGTCATTCATCTCGGAAATGGCTGGTTAAAAAAATTGTCATTTTTGAGTGCGCAATGTATTGCAAACAACGCGATCAAAACGCTTCGCGGAAGGCGCGCGCGCGTGTGCTACCTAACCTACACACACACATACATACGTCTGCAGCGCGGCCCCCCGCCGCCCCGCGCGCCTCCGCTGCCGGACGAACGTGAACGTACCGACGAAATATCGCCGAACGACAACATTGATAGAAAATCATGTTTAATCAGTCTTGATAACTGATGGTAGTTACTTTAAAAGCACCCATATGGAAATAAAACTAACAATACCTAAACTTTTTCTCATAAAATAGCGATACCGATGAGGATTGATAACAAAAAAGATTCCTGATTAAAACTTAGCGATCCAGTAATGTTCAATAAATTAACTTACCTACCTTAATCTCGCTCATTCCTAATGAGATAGGGTTCGAAGTGGTCGCTCGCAGATCTGAGCGCGGCGCAGAGTTTCAACGTACACACGAGGTAAAATAGTGGGATCCTGGAAACACTCCTCACACAGCGTCGCAAACACATTCACAATGCGATCTCATTTCTGCTGCGGTATTGCACTCGGTCACAAACACCTTATACCTACTTGACGTAACCCTACAGGAAAAAATCTAACGGGGTCAAGTCCGGTTAGCGAGCTGGCCATGGTTGTGCATCGACACTCTCAAAGACACACACACACACACAAACACGCACAGAGAAAATTACTTTTGATATTAAAATCTACCTACGCACGTTATGATCACAAATTCGCGAAAACAACACGCCCGCTTGCGATCAACGAAATCTAGGAACTGACAAAAATCGGAGAAATGCAAAAGAAATGTAGGTTTATTAATCTTCTTTCAATTTGCTGCACTTTATAATTTATTATTTTTTCTGTACCTACCGGACACAGATCAACGAAATGATAGAGTGTACAAACACATTAGGTTGTACCTAGTTACCTCCTCATGAAATTAATTGCGATAATGGATGTGTTCTCTTTTTATCAAACAATAAATTACATTGTTGAATTGCATTCAAAACTAAAATTAATGTTGATAACAAAAAATTGACGAAAAATTACGTGACTATCAATACGCGTCTACTCGTTTTTTTATTAATCTTCTTTACGTAACACGACAATCTTAAAACATAATTATCCTCCATGATGAATCTAAAATAAAAGTAGAAAATGGTCATTAATTTATGTAGATGAATAAAATGTCTCAAGTGGCGCGTCTGTTAGATACATTGGGATATATCGCATTTACCGACAAAGAGGGCGGCGCGGCGCGACTGACGCGACTGTGCCGCCGCCACGTGCCGCATTCTCTTTGTCGGCGTTTAGAAGCGAATAGCGACCTACCTACATGTTAGTGTTGACCTCGCATATGAACTTTAGAAAAACAGCTGATCAGGTAGCCCTTTCGAGTTTTACTTTCATTGCTGTTATAAGTGAAACAAGTGAATTTACTATTTCTTAATTAAAAATCTTATTGGGTTAGGTAAAAATAATGATTTTATACAGTTTACAGTAAAAAAAATTGCAGAAAAAAACGTAAAATTTAAGAAAAAGCCGACGTAAAATTTCAACGCAGGGGGGTCCAGAATCATGTACTGAATCCATGGTAAGCGGTTGTGCGTCGATGTCCCTGCCACCCTGTATATAGCTTAAAACCAAAAAGCGATCTCTTACAGACAAACTTCATTCTAGGAAAGGAGAAAGAATTTATAGAGAATTAGAAAAAGAGAGAGAGTTTTTTTAGAGAATTTATTTAAGTCGTATAACTATTTGCATGCCCATGTGACGACAAAATGTGGAGAACGTAATTATAGTAGAACATCTATGTACCTATTACCCACGTTTGCAAAATAAATGATTTGATTTGATTTGATTCAAAAGATATAGTAGGTAATTTGTCGTGTATGTACCTACTGTTTACATTAAACACTTAACAAATTAATAATAACATTATTTTGAAAAATACTTACAAAGAATAAGTTTATATTGGAAAATCACAACACATAAATACTTAATTGTCTATGATGATTTGATTTCTTTTATAAGATAAGTTAAACGGCGAAGTCCAATGACACTATATATAAAAAGGTGTAGATAGGTTACCTAAACAACATTCGATCTTCAAAAACGGCACACTAACGCGCGCACACGTCAGTTGACGGCACGACGTGACACTGAGGTAAGTGTGGCTAGTTAGACATATTTTAACGTGTCGCTTGCTGAGCGCTTATAACCTATAAACACCTTTTTACTTATAATATCATTGGCGAAGTCTGTAGAACACCGAAAAAATGCAAAAGTGTGTGTATTTTATCGATGGCATGTAGCAGGAATAAGATACCCTTTACGAGCAAATATGTTAAAAATGTGCTTCACGAGTATACTGCTGGCCGTCTGTGTGGACAGTTCAACTCAAAGCTGAATTGATTCTTACCACTGAAGGCTTTTCCAGACTTTGACTTTGCATCGTTAGACTCGCATAATACCTAAATTAATACAATCTTATATCCGGGCTTTAAAAATACCATGACCCAAGCCAAGGGTCCATGGGTGACAATAAAACTCTGACACCTACCACACGATGTCACAAGATAGTTATCTTTCATACGAAGAAAAAGAGTAAAGTGTTGTAGGGATGGGACAGGGTTCATAAACTTCCAAAACCAAAACAACTGTCCCATAATACCTTATATGGCCTTTGACTGGCCTGTTGGTCTAGTAGTTAGTGACCCTGACTGCTATGCCGGAGGTCGTGGGTTCGATTCCCACCCAGGACAAATGTTTGTGTGATGAGCACGATCATTTGTTCTGTGTCTGGGTGTAATTTATCTATAATATGTATGTATTTAGAAATATATAAGTATGTTTATCAGCTGTTTAGTACCCATAACACAAGCTCTCAAGCTTAACTTGGGACTAAACGGTGTATTGTGAAAAGTTGTGGAATATTTATTTATTTATTTATTTATAATAAAACAGGCCTATTTTCATCCCACTGCAAGGCAAAGCCTCTCTTTATACAGCGAAGGCACGAGTATTGATCGCTACCCTAGCTCTAGCAGATTTGCTATTTCAGACTATTTTAGTCATAATTATAAATCATGTCTGTTACTATGTTTTCCCTTTTCGCTGTCTAAGCTTAAGATAGAAAGTATATTTACGAATTAATTTTATTAAAATAGGCACAACGGTTTATGCTAAGATTTGAACTTTGAGCTTGAGGTGCGAGACCTTAACAAATCTATGATTTCGATAAGAATATCAACTAGCAGACATCCCGCAGTTTCACCCGCGTAGATCCCGTTTCCGTGGGAATACACGGATAAAAATCAATGGTCTATGGTAAACGTTAATTCATTGTATGCGTTTTTATTATACGAGTGTAAGGAAGGCTGATCCATATTATTATGCTGTTATTATTTGTAAGTTTATATGCTGTTATTATTTGTAAGTTTTTATGGTACATACAATCTTTTTCTTCTCATCGTGTGGTTAGTAACTATAATAACCTGGTGTCAGAGATTTAATGCCACCCATGGGCCTCTGACGTGGCATCTCATGCCCTTGAGAAATATCTTTCAGGCATGCCGTTCAAAGTAATTCTACGACATTTCCTTGACATGGCCGCTCTGTTGTATTTTAAATCTCTTTGGTTTAAATAAACAAAAGCTACTATAGTGTGAATGAATACTACTATACTGGCCTGTTGGTCTAGTAGTTAGTGACCCTGACTGCTATGCCGGAGGTCGTGGGTTCGATTCCCACCCAGGACAAATGTTTGTGTGATGAGCACGATAATTTAGATGTGCTGTGTCTGGGTGTAATTTATCTATAATATGTATGTATTTAGAAATATATTCGTATGTTTATCAGCTGTTCAGTACCCATAACACAAGCTCTTAGCTTAGCTTGGGACTAGATGGTGTTGTGTGAAAAAGTTGTGGAATTTTTTTTTTTTTTTTTTTAATTAATTTTTGAATGCAACACTACAACTATAATACTACATACATTCCTAAATAAATAAGTAGGTATCTTAATACAACATGACCTCTCATACATTAATAGAATTATTTAGCTATGTTATATACTTTGTTACTAACTTTAACGCTACTGTTGTATATTTTTGTTTTGTTTCATTTATGTATAATTTTAAATATTTTGATGTTGGTCTTATTTTATTTTTTTACGGTTTATATTAAAAAGTAAATAAAAATAAAAATGAAGTTCAAAATTTGCATGTCCATATTGTATTAGTATAAGTACACTTAAAAACTATTTTAATCAACTGTGATTGTTGTGTTGTTGTGTGTTGTTATTATATTATTTTACGATATACAGGTACCTACCGGTTTTATTTTACTCTTTTACGGTACCTATTCAAAATTTCCCTCAAAACATAAAGTTATTTCCCTTCAAACTCCACAAAACAAGTCCATTTCACGAAGTCATTATAAAGCCATCGTACAGGTGGACAACGCCCAACTCTCTAAAACGATGCCTCGATTCCTGCCCATCCCTTACATTAATCTCATGCTACGGCCCCCATGGGAAAAATGCGGTGTTCCTTGTTTCCCCAAAAACCGTGTTATTGATGGCATAATAAGCCAGCCCGTCTATTATACTTATTATTTTCGCCAGATGAATGAGACTGTGAAAATACAGTGTCTTATGGCTGAAAGGTCTATATATATTTAGAAAAAAATCTTGCAGAAGAGTGATGGTACTTTACAAATTCAAATTCAAATTCATCCATGTGGTTATTTCCTCAGAAAAACTACTTCAGACACTAATCTGCATGGTTCTTACATGATCTGACCATGATAATGTCTGGACTTTATAAGAGACTGTGAACTCTGAGTTTCTTTCGGTGTTTCTTCTCAGAGTAGTCAGATAGTGAAACACTGACCTCAAAGAGGTTTAAAATATTGTAGAGCGGGCATGTCAAGGAAATGTCATAGAAAAACTTTGATCCCATGTCTCAGTAACGCCATCTAGAATAATATATGAATATTGGAGCGGCAGCGCAGCGTACTACAAAAAACTCATAGACTTGTATCCAGCAGGACACACTTTTTCGGACGAAAATTTTGTTCGTGATGTCCGGTCTATAGGTATTGAATGTCTTTGACCGACCTCAACTCGCCTTCGAGTTAAAAAATGACATGTAAAAGTGTTCATATGAACCTATTTACAGAAGTAGATATGATTTATGATTTAAATGTTAGTTGGTCAATTCAAACATAATCATGTTTATGCTTGTCGTGGAAAGCGATATTCTTGAATAATAAGTTGTGAAGTTGATTAACTTAGTACGGAGTCTATGGGAACCAGCGTGACGTTACTTGTCATTTGAAAATGGCGCGAATGTGTTTTCTGTAATGTCACGTGGACAGAGTCGTGCTGGTGCGTGGGAGCTGGGCAGAGCTCAGATTGATTTGAGACACCAACGAAGACACACAACCGGTACGAAACTGTCAGTTACCTATTTGAGTTGTTTTGTGATTACGATTGTTAAGTGAGGTTATTACTGCAATGGAGATTGTTATTGTACGTTATAAACTCGGTACCACGAAACCCCCATCGGTGTCAGCTCATCGTTCAGCCATCGCTGACGCAGACATGCTTATTGTTCAGTCATCCGGGGCGGAGGACATCTAAGAGGATTTTCCACCCCTCACCAAAAAGAAGGTAAGAAGTTAGATAATGTTAGATTTATTTTTGTTATCGCAAGTGTTACTGCTAAGCATGATGTCCTGGGTTTGATCCCCGGGTCAGGCAAAGCGTTATTGAGTTCTACCAATTGGAATTTCTTACTAGCAGCCCGGAGTCTGAATTTGCGCCCGATTGATGACAATAGTCTCGCACATGGAACTCAAACATAACTACCGAAATGTGGGCTTATTACTAGGTACACTTCTGCCTAATCTTTCGGGAATTACTGGCGTGATGTTATGTTATTTAAACAAGTAAGTAAATAAATAAAATAAATATTCTACTACTTTATCACACAACGCCATTCAGTCGCAAGTTAAGCTCGAGAGCTTGTGTTATGGGTACTAAAACTGCTGGTATACATACTTATATATTTCTAAATACATACAAATTATACATAAATTACACCCAGACACAGAACAAATGATCGTGCGCATCACACAAACATTAAGTAGGTAAGGGGATGAGTAAGCAAGGGAATGGGGATGTAATTTAGATACACCTCTGCCTTAACTTTTAGAGATTACAGCCGTAATGTTATTTTGTCTCTTACATATTTTTTCGACCCCAGTACAAGAAGTTATCCCAAACCGTTATTTTTTCTAACCGAACATGAAACTTATTCTATTTGTAATAAAGTTGAAAAACTATCAAAGAAACTTGACACATTGAGGTAGCTCGATGTGCTGGCCTCTGAATCTTTAGATTTATATTTAAAAATATATTTAACAACTTTTACACAACGCCATCTAGTCCCATGCTGAGCAGAGCTTGTGTTATGGGTACTAAACAGCTGATAAACATGCTTATATATTTCTAAATACATACATAAATTACACCCAGGCACTAAACAAATGATCGTGTTCATCACACAAACATTTGTCTTGGGTGGGAATCGAACCCACAACCTACTGAAAAGCAGTCAGGGCAATAACTACTAAACTAACAGGCCAGTCAAGATAATGTTCAGACATTGTGATCATGTTAAACCAAACAGAATTTACTAGCAGTCTTTCCAACTTTTACAGCCTACAAAACCTAAGCTATTTTCAGGCAAGTAAGCACGCTATATATGTCTACCTACCCCGCTTAATAACGCTCCGACCGAACTAAATCAAGCGAAGTACTAAAAACTGTCATATTCTGAAATCATAAATCAAAATACTGTTCGGTGTAGACCTCATTTTTTCATCAGAATTTTTGAGTGAATTCCGATGGAAATTTTAATATTATATTATATTATGAACTGGGTTTTAGGTGTCTGTTTACTTGAGAAGTAAAATATTGTGCTGTTTGCTTCTTTTATTTGTATTTTAATGGGGATAATAATATTGGGAGGAAGGGACGTCCATGTATATCTGGACACCATCGCCAGAAGTGTTAAAAGATTAACCACTTGATTTAAAATAATAAGTCAAAAGTATAAAAGTTGTGTTTGTTCAACATATTGTAAACTAAACAAATACCAATTTATGACATATTTTTAGACTGATAAAGAATTATTTCATCAATTCATGTCTTATTATAATAACAATATTTACAGAAACGGAACATTTCTACAAATAAAGCCTGTATGAACGAATGAAACTAAATAAATAAATCAATATTACACAACTTTTCACACAACGCCATTTAGTCCCAAGTTAAGCTTGATAGCTTGTGTTATGGGTACTAAATAGCTGATAAACACACTTAAATATTTCTAAATACATACATATTATAGATAAAGTACACCCAGACACAGAACAAAATAATGATCGTGTTCATCACACAAACATTTGTTCTGGGTGGGAATCGAACCCACAACCTCCGGCATAGCAGCCAGGGTCACTAACTACTAGACCAACAGGCCAGTCACGAATGAACTGAAACTGAATGAAAGAATGCCTTTTCGTGTCTTATCTGTGGATATTATTTAAACCATGAACCTTCTTTGGTACTATCCATGGTACTAGCTGATCCACGGATAGTCTTCGTTTTGTAATAAGAACACATTTTAAAGCTTAAACAAATTTTAATACCGTAACAATCCTAGACTTTATAGTCTTGGTTTAAACCAGTAAACACAACCATGAAACACTTAAGCATTGAAATTTTCTGTCAGCTTTATATAACTTCCAAGTTTCGACAGATATTGACCCCAAATAAATGAATTAACCCAAATAATTTTTTGATGAAAAAACTATCTACGAGTATCTTGTTTTTTATAGTTTAAAGTAAACTTAAATTTTAAGAATACATTTTGTATAGGTATCTATGTATTACCTTAATTTTAAATTAAAAGATAAATAGATCCCTTCTTTCATTAAAAATAACTTTTAATAAGAAATAAACTATGACTTTTACACAGTATAAAGCAAAAGAAGAATCACCAAAAGAAATTTGTAAATGAAGACGTAAAATTTCTACGTTAGAGAGTCTATTATCATGTACTGAACTCATTGTATTATTTATATCTTGTATGTGCGTCGATATCCTTTCCACGAGGTATTATGTGTTTAATAGTTTAATTAATTAAACAACCTGGTGTCTACCCAAATCAAGTTGTGTAAAGGACCTTGGACCTTACGCGTGTCATAAGACGCTTGCTCTCTAGCCTCTTGCATGGAGTAAGAAATTACTCTCTCACCTCCAACCAAAGACATTCAATACATATAGACCGGACATCACTAGTGATAAGTAACTCATCATTTTTAAATGAGATTGAGGGAGTACCTCATTTTGCCTCGCGAGGTACTCACGAGGTACCCCTCATTTGAGGTGAGGAGTCGTCCGTCGGCGTATTCACCTCACGGAACGAGCCCGAGCAAAACTCAACCGAATTTGCTTCTAGTGTTTTATTTACCCTGCAACTCATTTCACACATTTGTTCACAATATAAATAAAATCCTTCAAAACATCAGTATCACACACACATACCAAACATCATTATTTCATTGTACAAACTAAAATCATATTGTTTGCCGTTTTTTCAAACTTTCGAGACCTCACTACAATAATTTTATAAATTCCGTACAATTATTTAATGAGTCGGTTCATTCGCTCACTAAACTCACTCATTACTCAATACTCACTCTCCCCTCGCCCAGAATAATACTCTACGAGCACTCGCGACTACTCGCGTCAATAATGTCAATGTCAATTTTTATGTGAGGACGCGTGAACGAGTGAGGTGGTTCAATTTTGAAATTCGAGTAACTCTTTCAACTTGCGATCACGAGTACCTCAAACGAGGCACCTCATGAGTGAGGTACACTTCTCTAGACATCACGAACAAAATTTTCGTCCGAAAAAGTGTGTCCTGCTGGATACAAGTCTATGAGTTTTTTGTAGTACGCTCCGCTGCCGCTCCAATATTCATATATTATTCTAGATTGCGTTACTGAGACATAGGATCAAAGTTTTTCTATGACATTTCCTTGACATGCCCGCTCTATAGTATTTTAAATCTCTTTGCCTCCAACATAAACATGAAAATTGTAGATCATCATCTGCTTAACCTTTTCCCAACTATGTTGGGTCGGTTTCCAGTCTAACCGGATACAACTTAAAAGTAAATTTAAAAATAATGACACCTATCACCTCCTTGAGCAATGGAACGAAGTATTCTCGGGGTTAAAAGAACAGACCGCATAAGGAACAGTATACTTCGTTCCAAAACACAAATCGCAGACGTAGGCAACTCAGCCGCTAAACTAAAATGGGACTGGGCAGGCCACATCTGCCGCATGTCGCCACAAAATTGGGCGAAGGTATCAACCGACTGGATCCCGGACAGCAGGAGCCGGCGACGCGGTAGGCCCAGAAGGAGATGGCGTGACGAGTTGGACTCCTTTCTGAAGGATTGGCCAAAAGTGGCTGAAGACAGGAAGGAGTGGAAGAATGGAAGGGAGGCCTTTGCCCTGCAGTGGGACACCACAGGCTCATAATAATAATAATAATAATAATATCACCTCCTTGCATCGTACTCCTCAATGTTGAGGGTTGTGACCTCCCTGCTTCATCACTTTTGTCCTTAAGATATTCCTCCATCTGTTTATCTCCGGCGGTGTGAAGGGCATTGTATACCGTAGAGTTGAGAATGGTGCGGATCTGGTCAGACCAAGGTATTGGACTGCGTCCACGAGGCCTTCTTCCAAAATAATATTGACACAAGATAATAACAATACATAAATAATAGATACAAGCAAAGTGACAGTAGGTAAGTTAGTTATTCATCATCTCCAAATATTGATTATTATTTTCAATTAGAGACACATTAGAAAGACAATGACAGCGTGAACACCGTCGTCTTCTCGGGGTTTAATGAATTAATGTACAGACGTCATCACATCAACCTACCCCAAACTGTAAAATTTTCCCAATTGAACATGAACCTTATAGTGTTTAGAATAAAGTTAAAAACCTATCAACGAAATTTGGCACATTGGGGTAGGTTGACGTGCTGACGTCTGTACATTAATTCTATTAAACACTAAATGATCTCGTAAAGCAGGGCTGCCTCTCTCCTTTCATTTTGCTGTGCCCTACAGGGTCCATAATGATCGCATTTATAAAGTTACCACCTAAGAATACAAATATAGAAAGCCATAGAGCTATTGTATATTAAATAAATACAAGTGTTTTACATAGAACGATTGCCTATCTGATTTCTGAGGGCCCAGTTGCTGGGCAACACGTTATTCCCATAGTCAGACTGCATCATCGGCACGGCATGTCAGATTTTTCACGTCCTGACTACTTGTAACGACTATCAAAGATCTACAAATGACAGCGGGACCAACGGAATGTTCATTGGTCGTGGTAGGATATGGCAAATTCTACTTTCTAAAGCAAAAAAAAAACATTATAATTCCAAAGCATCTCGACCCAGCTGATTTCACGCAAAAAGAAGGGAACATCAGGAAATTCAACTCAATCTACATATACAATACGGCTTAGAGGCGTGAAGGGCCATAATCGTAATTCACTACAAATGGATATAAATTCCGTACAACTCATGGACTTGCTCAGGCGAAATTAAAAAAGAAGAATTGGTTTTTGTTTGAGCTCAGCACACATTTGGGCTTGTGTAGAATACGTAATAATACTGGTATTTTGTAGGTTTTATTATATGAATTTGAATGTAGAATAGCAATTGTGTTTTGTTCCCTTTGAAATCGAAAAGGTATTTTTACTGTATTCAGGATTCTGTTGTAGGTAACTGCTATTTGATATTTAGCTTTAAAAGTATTGTACGACTAAACGCCGCACCAACAGACTGAACACCGACAAGATGTTTCTTCGCCGGGACACTTCACCGACAGGACTCTTCGCTGACAGGGCATCGAACGGTAAGGCTAGGATAGGTTGAAATAGGTTTACATCCTGGGGTGCGTGCAGAAAACCTCCTCGTGTGCCTGATTGCTGCTGGTTCCTTTCGAATACGTTCGGGGGAAAGAGCAGTCGTCGGGCCGGTGCACCCTGGGCACAGGCAATAATCGAGAGATTGTTGTCTGTGGCGAATTTCTGCGGCCACTCTCCACCTCTGCTTACAAAGGGTAGGAAGAGTGGACTCTGGAGGGGCCCTTTTCAGGGCCATCCGCGGAGGCGGGTCCGAGGGAGCGGTTTGTCCAAGTGCGTCTCGGCTTCAGGGTCGACGGGGTCGCGAAGGCAGTCGGCCGGAGGCAGCCCCGATGACACTTGTCGTGGGGGGAGATGGCCCTAGGGGGGGTCGATTTCTCCCCCAAGCTGCTCGCTCGGACCCGGACTTTAGGCTTGACACGGAGGCGATGGGCGGGCGTCAGGCGCGGGGGCGCCTGCGCTCGCATTGCACCCGTCGCCACCTTAGTCGGTCCCTTCGGGGAAGCCAAGCGGGGTAATCGTCGGCGGGGGACTGGACGTGACGGCTATACTGGATTCCCAGTCCCCCGCCAATACGACGAAGCGGGAAAAACGCTGGGTTGTTTTAGTGGGTATACCGGTGCGGTAAACCGGGGAGTCCCACATACCCCCCCCCATCCCCCGATGGGCGGGTATGCGTAATTGTCATTTTTTCCCAGCGCAAACAAAAAAAAAAAAAAAAAAAGGTTTACATCCTACGCGTAAGCCGAACGAGCGAAGCGAGCAGTACCGCGGCAGCGACTGGCGAGTACTAGAAGTTAATTAATAATATATGTATATTGTATAAATCGATTTCCACAGTAAGTATCTGATTATTTGTGTGTATATTAAATAACTAACAGACGTCCACGTTTCACCCACGTAGATCCAGTTCCAGTAGGAATACAGGGATAAAAATTAACCTTTGTGTTAAGTCAGGGTCTCTGCTAACTCCATACCACATTTTATTAAAATCCATTCAGGAGTTTTTACGTGAAAGAGTAACAAACATCCTCAAAAACTTTCGCGTTTATAATATTAGTATGTTTATAGTAGGATATAATATTAGTAGGATGGCTTTTCAGTGAAATGTCCTGACATTTGGCGTTGTGTATGTCGTTGTAAAGTCGTACACTTGCTTAAAAGAATCATGACTGCCGCTTTGGAGTGGTTCCAAGTACTTGGGTTTCTTAGTTCGGTTTCTCGGTTTCTTAGTGATAATGTTTTTGTTTCAATATGCCTTTTTGTTGTAGCTGCTTGGATTCTTTGCGGCCAGTTGATGGCAATAAGCTCGCCTACTACTCGTTTTACAAAACTCAGAGCACTTTTGTTATTATTTTTGTGAGACTTTTATGTCAAGTGCAAATTTCACAAGGCATTTATAACAATCATTAAACAGTGTTATCAAATTCAAATTCACAAATCTTTATTGCATACCATAATGTTTTAAAAGTTGGTGAGAAAAATAATAATAGACACAATTATGGACCCTTTCGGGCATAATATAGATCAAGTAGGAGAGAGGAGGAAGAGCACTGGTGTGAATTTTATAGAAATAAATTGGGTTTTAAGTTGCTTAAAATTTATCATTTAAGTATTCATTTAAACTATAGTAGCATTTTGTTAATTAGACAAAGCTTCAATTTATTGATAACGATTGTGTTTTTATTTAAATTCTTTATTATTTTGGGTAATTTTTCGTAGATTCTTATGGAAATGACATAGGTACTATTGGAATGCATTTTAAGTCGCGATGTTGGTAAGTTTAGTCTGTTTTTATGAATCAATAAAATTTTTGTTTGTATGTCTTCTCTTTTAGTGAAGAATTCAGGGTACTTACAAACGAACTTACACACTTCAAATATATAAAGACAGGCTAGGGATAAAATCTTAAGTTCCTGAAAGTGGGACTTACAGCTATTCGTGTCTTCAATATTCACTAAGATTCTAATTCATTTTTTTTTACAAGGTAAAAAGCGTGGGCGCATCAGTAGTGCTGTTGCCCCATAAAATGACTCCGTATTTCAGCCACTCCGCCATCACCTCGGCTAGTGCAGCCATAGCTACTTGAATACCATAATATTAAGTGTATTTAGGGTTGGTACATATCTGACAGAAGATGCGTCACGTATTATCGTTTGTTTAACGCCAGAACAGACAAGTATATAACAAAACATTCAACTTTTCACATCGGTATGATGCGTTAGTGCGTCGAGGTATAATGTCCCATACTCTCGGCGCATCTTCCATCAGATATGGACCAACCCTAATAAACAAAACAAAAAATTTAATGTTAATCTTGAACAGTCTTTAAATGATAAAATTTGTTTCTGTAAATTGGTTTGCACGTAGGTACATTTTGACTCATCATACAAGTATCTATTTGACTATTCTGAGAAGAAACACCGAAAGGAACTCAGAGGCCACAATCTCTTTTACAGTCTAGTCATAACCTTGGTCAGATCACGTCAGAACCATGAAGGTTAGTATCTAAGAAGGTCTTTTAGAACCACACCGATATGAGTGGACCGGACCATGTTCGATCAGTGCAAGCATTTGTCAGTAAACATGCAAATTCAAAATTCCAATAAACTAACCACCGCCGCAAACTTTGTTCCGCCTTGGAATTAATTCGCCTTCTTAGTTTTAGCTTAAAACTTGTAAAATTTCAAATTGTTAGCTGTTAATGGAGCAGGGAGACATTTTGTCACCTGTCATGTCATCCGAATGGCTCTGTATTTGAAAAATACAAAAGATTTTTCTATATTTATATTTTTCCGTCAATATAAATTTACATTAATTTTAATACACAAGCAATAAACTGTGTCTGTTTCTATGATATGATTCATCTCATTGCTTTAAATAATGATCCGTTCAGCTGTTTAGTCGTAAAAACCCGATAAACAAACAGACAGACAAACACTTACTCATTACTTTCTCATTTTTAATATAAATTCAAATCATTCCTAAAAATAGTATCCTACTAATATTATAAATGCGAAAGTTTGTGAGGATGGATGGATGGATGTTTGTTACTCTTTTACGTAAAAACTACTGAATGGATTTTAATCAAATTTGGTATGGAGTTAGCTGACACCCTGGATCCACACATAGGCTACTTTTTATCCCTGTATTCCTACGAGAACGTTACCTACGCGGGTGAAACCGCTGGACGTCTGCTAGTGTGTCATAAAGAAAATCGTTAACATTACAATAACGGTAGACTGGACGCAAACCTCAACATAGTTGGGAACAGGCTAGGAATATAATATGTCTATAATCACTAGCGACGTGGCAACTTCGTTCTCTGTAGACCAATCAATTGTGCCCTTGGGAATAAAGCGTAAAATATTTATACATCTGTAGAAACACGTTCCCAATTTTATATTTATGTATGTAATTTGTATGTAATGGCACCTACGGGTATACATGCACGAGTAGCGAGTAATCTAAGACTAGTTTTGTATGAAACAGTTTTTAGACTAGTTTCAGGTTTTATGGAAAGCAATTCCGTTGGTCGTTCATCTGCATAGACCACTGGTTTTTATGTCGCTATCGATTTGGCTGGAACTGCCGGCGTGTGAAATATTTTCTTTGTTCTCAATTTAGAACTATCTATTTGAAGGTGTTAATTTAATCACTTTTATTTTATTAGTGGCCTCTGCTTGCAACTTTGATGATGTAAAGTATCCTGTTATGTACGTAGTACGTAGCCTGTGACATTCGTCAATACAGTAGCTTTTTTTTCAGTAAATTGGTCGTATATACACCACAATTTTTAATTAGTACAAAAAAAAATGGGCTGTATTGTATACCGGACCTGTAACTGATCATATTTGCGTAGTCAAAAGTAAAAAAAACGAAATTCAATTTTTAAATATGCCACTATTTAGTTAAACTTAAATAACGAAAACAGCTGATGGGGGCGGGGCATGCTTGAGCGAGATCACGCAAACGTGAGCGAGAGATGACGATTAGTGAATACTACTATATCATGAATAGCCTGTACAATATTCCCATAAATTGGGTGACTTTTTGGGATATAAACGAACGCTAATAACTTTGCTGTTTATGAAAATTATTTACTGATACATTTTAAATATAATAAGAAGACCGTCTAGAATAAGCCCTTGAAGTATTTGTACTAATTAAACATTAGTGGTGTATAGGTCATATCTCCTTTCTTAGTTTATCTTAGACATCGTTGACATCAGTTTAAAAAAAAACATCGTAAGGAAACCGGGTGTTATACTAATATATCAGTACAAATCCAAACTAGTACCAAAGTGACTTCTTCAATTAATTAATACAAATTTGAGGTTCTTCTGAAAGGTCAGGTGCGTAGTACTCGCAACCGGCGTGTGTGTATGACAACATGTATGAATGTAAACGAAGCAAAAGAAGTATGTAAGAATCGTAGCATTTGGCGCTCTGTAGTTTCTGCCTACCCCCATGGGAAAAAGGCGTGAGTTTATGTATGTTATGTATGTTTTTAAATTTATCTTGACGTCACTGGTATCTGTAAGAGAAATCATCTTGAGTTGTAATTATAAGTTTAAAGTGCCAAACTGCCTTGAGCAAGCGTGGTGATCAATGCCCGTGCCTTCACTGCATGAAAAGAGCGTTGCAATTGGACAGTAAGGATTTTTTTTAAAGTGCGCATTTGCACGTCGTGGCAAAGGTAATTAGTGAAGAGTGTATTAAATGCTTAATGTATGTGTAACTGCACATTTTAATACCACAACAATAATAAACACCTTATGTACTACTCACCCAACAACTTTAGAAAGCCACTAAATATAAAAACACACATATTATATATTTCAACATCATTTATGTACAAAAAGAAAGTATCGTCTTCACAAAACATGCTTACAGCGTGGTTTGCAATGAAGAGCACTCACCACAGATTTAGATACTGGATATAATGTTCCTTTTGTCACTCAGTGATTCATTCCTGTCAAGTATAAGCTTAGATTTTAGGCTTGATAAAAAAAAACACACGGGTCAATCCATGACATACCGAGACTCCTCCGTGCCTAATAAAGCTCGTTAAGAATTATTTTGTGGCTACCATTCATACTGTCTTTGACAGTTGGCCTTTTCAAGAGGTCAGATAGGCACTAGGCAGTTGCTCTATGGTAGTCACTTTGGTATAGTAGTCTTATAGTAGTCAGATAGGTATGTATATTGTATACACACTCGCCGGTTACGAGTACTATTACTAATAAATTGTTTGAAGCCTTCTGGTCACCCTTCGTTACTTTTTTTTACTTTTTAAGCTATTGAATAGCTTCTATCGCGGGCCTTGAGCGCGGGGACCGAATCCAGAAATTGGGGGAGGGGAGGGAAGAGGGTATTCTGAGAGGGGACGGAGGGCCAGGGGAGGGATGTGGAGGGGGGTGGAGGGAAGAGGCAGGGGACGGGAGGGGAAAGTGAGGGAGGGGTGAGAGGAGGGGCGGGGGAGGTGTGGGGAAGAGGGAGGGAGGGGGAGAGGGGGAGGGGAAAGTGAGGGAGGGGTGAGAGGAGGGACGGGGCAGGTGTGGCGGAGAGGGAGGGAGGGGGTGAGGGGGAGGGGAGGAATGGGGAGGGGGAGAGGAGAGGAGTTGATAAAAATGCTATGCAATAGCTTTACCGCGGCAGTCTCCGAGTGCCACACGTATTTTTTTTTTTTTTTTGCCTTTTTTCTCTATTACTTTTCATTGTGTCAATGTCATGCATACCTGTTATTTGTATGGTTACTGTAATGCCCTTTTGCCATGTAATTTTTATTTGAATGTTGTTGGTGACTGTGCTGTTGGTGTGATTATTATAAATAAATAAATAATAATACTATTAGGACACCTGATTTCATTACAATATTTAACAGAATTAATAATAGTTACATAGTTAATGAGTTATGCTATAATTTACTTATAGAGATAATTTTACACTTAGTTACATGAATTTGATTGAGTCAGCAATGTTATCAATAAGGTTCAAAAATAAAAATAGCATAAATCACCTTCAAGGCTACATTTGATTTGAAACACTTGTCTGTTTTGCTTAGACAGCACTAAAATAAGTAGGACAGCGCAGCGCCCATGTGTATTCTTGAGCCAGCAACAAGCGATACCAAAGACTGGCCACGTATGACTCACTGGATGCCCTCATAATCGATAGAGTTAATGTTCCTATATTTAGCTTTTTTCCTAGCGGGGCATTAAGCGTCCCCCGTTTTGTGGTTATTGGGGTTTTTAATCTTGTGTTGTGTGTGCTTGTAATTTTGTACTATGGTTAGTAGTTATACGTATAAAATCGCCAATCCCCCTACAAACATGGCGATCAATGCTCGTGCCTTCTCTGCATCAGGAGTGGTATCTGCTCTGCAGTGGGCCATTAATAGACTGTTTTATTATTTCTTTAAAAGTCATTAACATCGAATAAACTGTTACAAGAATGAGCAAATATTGTAAGGTGCTCAATTTCCCATTTTTTTTCACTGTTAGTAAAGATGTCTATACAAATACATATCTACCTATGTATTTCCTTAATCAACTTACTTGAAACCAGACCACATTTACCAAGAAGACGTTAAAATAATTTGTACCTACAAATCCCACTATAAATATGGCGAACTTTAAATTTTATTGTTTTAGTTAGCAAACAATATTCCTAATGGTTTAAAGTTTAAAATTTATGTCTTCATGGAGTCCTGAATTTAAATATACAAGTTTTGGAATCAATTTGTTCAGATCAAAAGTAGATTACGGCTATTTTCATTATGTTTGGCGCATGGCCCGAATTCTTTTTTGTGTTATAGGAGTTCTGTTTTGTTACGTTTTACCCTAAGACCTCATATACTAAATCTCTTGGTAATTAAGATATGATTTTAAAGGGCTCCAAAGTTTTCCCTTGGCATATCGATTAAATGAAAATAATTTCTGGATCTTGAATTTCAAACATAAAATGAACAAAACTTTAAGTAACCAAGCGGAAGTAAGGTTTCTATGACGCTTTCTATCGAAGTCTATGGACAGTTTTATGTTTAATTCTTATTTGCCATTCTTACTCACACTTACTACTATCAACCATTCCAAGAAGTCTTGTTGCGAAATTCCTAAATATCAATTTAAAAAAGCCCCATCAAACTTCTTTGTTATAAAAGGAATCAGTGTTTAATTCAGCGTCAACATAAGAACATTGCAATGAAAAACTTTTTTACAAAAAAAACAACCGACTTCTTAAAAAAACACTAACAGGTGAAAAATAACTCTAGTTTCGGAAGTCTGTGGCTTTGGTGGTTTTCGTTCATTATTGGCTACCGACTTCCGAAACTGGAGTTTGCAATTTTTAGTTTCTTCGTATGTAACGAAAGTCTTTCAAAACTTGAAAGAATAATTCAAATCGGTTAACAATTGCAAAAGTAGTTCTTTCTAAATATTAATCTGTACATCTCTGCCGGGCCCCTTTTAAAATAGACAGGCGTAATGTTATGTTATGGAAATACAAAAGCTCAGCATAGACATCTGAGTATAGATAGTAATTGCGAATAATTTGCTGTTATGCGTTGAAGAGTTCCGTTGTCTGTCTTTTTCATCAGTTTTTCTTCACCAAATGATACTTTTCAAATGAAAATGCTTGGTTTGTTACTGAAAATGTAAAAATCGGTGCGTGTGTACCTATATTTTTTGAGGAGTTCCCTCAATCCCTCGAGGATCCCTCATAAGGTATAGGCTTTGATACAAATGGGACCAATCTGTTCGTATACCCTATCAAATGAAAAAAGAATTTTGAAAATCGGTCCATAAATGACGGAGTACTGCGGTAAAAAACCCTAAAGAAAAAAAAAAAAAAAATATATACAACCGAATTGAGAACCTCCTCCTTTTTTTGAAGTCGGTTAAAAATGTAACCACTAGACATTTTTAACTCTGAACTTATTTCAAGCATTTTCTTTCTTCACAGCGAAAGGGTTTTAAAAGTTTACTTAAGACGGGCTTAAGTGACTTTTGCACGAAGTTAAGTTTAAGTTCTGGCAGCTTTACGTATCGTTGAAAATTGTTAAAATAAAAGGGTTTTGAATTTTTCATGAGATTAACTAAATAGTTGGCTTACATAAAGATTACGTGGTGAAAATGTACATCGTTAATTTGATCATTGTGTATCTCTTTTCTTAGAAAAATATTTCTACTAAATTGTATTATTTTGCATGTAAGTCAGTCGGTGCTAACTCAGTTAATTGCACCGACTCCGTTAAATAATAATACTGTCTGCTTGTTACTGTCCTACTGCAGAGCGAAGGCCTCTTTTTATATAGAGAAGGCTCGTGCCTTCTCTGTATGTGAAGAGGCATTGGTCACCACTGCTTTCCTTAGCAATCCTGGGGATTATCAATTTAAAACTTACATTGAATTATTCAGGTTTTCTCACAGTGTTTTCCTTAACAGATGCCAATGATAGTTATACTTAGAAAGTCCATACAATGATCGCTTTCCATTTTCTTACTTTACGTTTACAGCCGGTCGATTCAGTATAAGTCACGCCGTGAAAACTTGAGTGAAGTGAACTGTAAGCAGCTGTGAGCATTTCATACTAATGCTAGGGCATTAGTATGAAATGCTCAATTCACCCTCACTATGCCCACATTTTCACGCGGTGATTTGACCCAGTTCTTCCCCACTGCTCAACCAAATTGCTCAACTTGCAAGAACTAGCTGAGCAGTTGAGCTGTAGTACATAGTTTGTATTACCACAGTATAAATATTAATACAGTAGGACGACGCCTTTGATCTCTGGAAAAATGCCGACATCTTTTACACGCGTTAGACTTAAGTGATACCTCCCGCACTGCGAACATCGTTTTGTTCGCAGTGCGGGAGCGGCTTTCCCGCGTCTCGCCCCTCACACCCCGCATGATTATCCTGTCTAGACGGCTTCGTCGGACGACTGTATGTTTTTAGACTGTGGTATTACCGAGCGTTTTAATGTGTGTGTGCTTATAGTATGCACAGACGATCGAACGATCGAACAACGGAACGGACCACGAACATGGTCCGCTTCGAACCAAATTCAATCGTGTGGTGCACGGTCCGCCGGACATTATTATTATTAATATCGGTACGGCTGGTTCGGAGCGCTCGCACATCGAACGCGGTGCGTTCCGAACCGAACCGATCGTGTGGACGGCGCACCGGACCAAATGTCGGTCCAGTCGCTATTGTGCCACCGTACGTGCAACATCAAGATCAAGATCAAACAATTAAATAAATGCTTCGGAACTCATTCGAAGATATATACGAAAATCTTTATCATCGAGATCTTTAATGAGATATATGTTGATATTGCAAAAGAGACCGAAAGTAGAATAAATGCTGTAGAAATGCGTTCCTTGCGAAGTATGTGTGGTCTAACAATGAATGACAGATTGAGGTATGATGTGATAAAGCAACGTTGTGGTTTAAAAGAGGATATAGTAACAAAAATTGAAAAGAGTAGATGGTTTGGTCACGTTGAAAGGATGGATGAAAGGCGACTAACGAACGGTATTTACAAGGACGCCCTAGAAGGACATACATAGACCTTATTGGTGAGGTTCTTCAGAAAGGTCAGGTGCGTAGTACTCGCAACCGGCGTGTGTGTATGACAATATAAATGAATGTAAACGAAGCAAAAGAAGTATGTAAGAACCTTAGCTTAAGGCGCTCTGTAGTTTCTGCCTACCCCCATGGGAAAAAGGCGTGAGTTTATGTATGTATGTATGTATGTATGTATGTGTATATATACATAAATTGTTGTCTGTTTCTGAGATAAAATTTTGCCCATTCTTTTCTTCTTTTTCGTTCATTATGTAATGGCGATGTAGCAACGATAGTTGCCGCAACTAATGCTATTTTGGCCTGTTTTGATAGAATAGGCGGCATCTCGAGGAGACGTATTCACGCAATGCTAGCACATAACCGACTGGACGGTTCGGAGTCTGGTGCGCTTGTCTGTTGTGTAGACCGCACCGTACGGTTCGTGGTCCGGTCCGAACCAAGTTCGATCGTCTGTGAATACTTTTATACTGACACGCATTAATTCATACAAGAGAAAATTTATTTCAATTACCTACCTACTCTTGTTTACTTGTCCAATTATGTTGAATACCTTATTTATTATTTACGCTTGAACTATGAGGGTTTACAAATACACACAACAATGGGTGAACGGGAAATTTTCTCTTAGAGAGTTCTTTCATTGGCTGATTTTTACATTTTTAATGACATTACTCATACTCGTTTTTTACTAACACTTGGGCGACAGCTTATTGAATGCCTAAAGAAAAGCACACTCTTGGGTTTTTAAGTTTGACTTTAGCGTCAAGAGTTGAAAATTCACTGGAGCATATTTAAATGGTCATGAAATCATACATTAATATGTATGTTGCGGTTTTGAATACCGAATAGAATAATAGAAACTGATTTATCTTTTAGTCGATATAAAGATTAAAAATCTATTTTTTCCTTTTTTTTGGCTCGGGGTGTAAAATCCTCATGCCTATGAGGTAGATAATTGAAGATATTTTTTAACCACAAGCTCCTTGCCTGACCAAGTGAATGTATTGATTTTAAAATAGACTGTGATCTAAGTTTATGTTTTGGTGTTTTTTTCTCCGAGTAGCCAGATAGTGCATTACCGACCTCATTGATTAATAGTAGATTATTAACCAAGGGCTGTATGACATCAATTGCATACGAGGTTTTTGGCGCCTGAGCGAAGCGAAGGCGCTAATTAACCCGAGTATGCAATTGATGCTTACGCCCGAGATAAATACTCTGCTTTACATATCGATTGTGAGGTAAGTAAACAACAAGACAGAAGGTTTCAATGAACATTTATTAAGAAGAAAAAAATGTGTATTATTTTCGCGATGCTTTCGCGCCTACTAGTAGACTGCCTTTTTTTTTCACGCACGCAAGCGCGTCAAACCTTGCTGGCCAGTTTGATTTTTAAATCGATTCCATCTAACATACGATGTGGAAACAAATAGTTCCATAATTAAAATAAAATCTTAATAAAATTAATTGTCTAGATTCCGATTCGAGTAATTAATCGATACCGAGAAAAAAAAATTAACTTTTTAAAAATATTCTTCGTGCAGTATGAGTATGACAGTTCTTTTTTCAAATTCCAAAACCTATGCTGTAATGATAGTCATACACCCCGACATTCAGGGGTGTAAGGGTGTACTTACAGAGCAAGAGATATGTAAAAGATATTGCATATTTGACGTGTTAATATAAATTAAATATAATTAATTTATCAAACAAAGATAATGTGGGATTTGTTTATGTCTCCCATAAGAGTCACGAAATGGCTTTGCCGTTAATTTATTTATTCAAAACCTAATATTCATTGATATCAATACTAGCTATTCCGATGAAATCCCAAATGATACAGTTATAGGTTTCGTATTTATAGATATGTGATCGAGGTCAAATCCGCGGGCCGATTTGGCCAAGCTGTTGTTTGACATTTTAGTTTGACCCGTTGTACCTACATAGACTTAAGACATACTCACGACTGTAAGCACCAAAACGTAAGAATTGCCGTGACGCTCGCTTGAGGAAAGACGAGCTCGAGATCAACTCGCTATAGCCTGTAAGACGCTAAGTGGCGCTATTGATGCTCCTGATCTGCTGGATGTGCTAGCGCGCTTCTTTGTACCAGACAATTACTGCCGGGGAAGAAAGCACAGGCTGTTTGCCGTGCCTCCATGTCGTACTGTCGCTCGTGCTAAGTCGCCAATACCTCGCACCCTGGCCGCCCTTAATGATCTCTTGGACTCTAATCCAACTAGTGATCTGTTTGCGGATGGATGGTCCGAGATTTTATTGGTCGGGAGTACTGTGAAATGAATTCATGAATGTGTTTTAAATCTTGATTTTTTTTAAATGTTTCGTTATTTTACTTTAATTTGTTTTATTTGGTATATTTTATCTAATATTTTAGTTACTGTAATTGGTTAAACCGTAGTAATTAAATAAATAAACGCTGATATCAGAAATTCGTACCACACACTCCGATTGCAAGCATCTTACCTTTCAAAGTCAAAGTCAAAGTCAAATAATTTACTTCAATTAGACCTGTGGGTGTTCGGAGACCCACAGACCTAGAGGCACTTTTGAACGACATACTTAAAAGTAAAAAAAAAGTAAGAAAATGATTCTAGTTGCTATTCCCAAAAGGTAGTTTTGTATGGAGAAGAATGGGCAAGAAACTCAATAAATAGTAGAATATAGCTCAGATAACCCGTTGTACCCAGCTGTTACTACCTAACCACGAGCCTCGTTGCCTAGTTAATAAATAAATAAAATACCTAGGCATTATAAAAACATCGTAAACATATTTTTACTGCAGCATCATCGTAAATGAAAACGTGCAAATACAGAAGCATCTATAATAAATTTTCATGGTAAAATTAAATTTAGTATTTGGTTGTAAATAAATTCACTGCACTAAAAATTGAAATGGAAAAGCTGCTTCTTTTTTTAAGTTTTCTGCCTGAACAAATCCCAACATCGTCTAATATTTCATTCGAGAAATATGTAGGTATGGTTTTATTTTATTGCTTTTATTTTACACGGTTTCCATTTCTGGGAAAGCACGTTAAACTGTTGGTTGGTTTTATTGCCAACCAACAGTTTAACGCGGATAAAGTCTTATGACTTTATTCATATTATGGTTGAAATTTTCTGCGTTTGCCATATAGGATGTGAATGCGAGGGCGCGCTAGGTCATGGCACGCAACAATGTAGCACTCGTCCAGCCTAGTTAGCTACGTCGTAGCATACGTGCGGAGTAGCGCACTACGCCGTGACACTCGTTCGTCGTAGCGCACTACGTCGTAGCACTCGTGCATCGTAGCGAGCTACGTCGTAGCATACGTGCGGAGCAGCGCACTACGCCGTAGCACTCGTTCGTCGTAGCGTACTACATCGTAGCACTCGTCCAGCGTAGCGATCTACGACGTAGCATACGTGCGGAGGAGCGCACTACGCCGTAACACTCGTTTGTCGTAGCGCGCTATGGCGTAGCACTCGTGCGGCGTAGCGTGCTACGCGGACGAGAAGTAGTACCCTCTACTGATTAAGTGTAGTTTACTGTTTAACTAATGGCGTTTTAATAAATTCTGAACTGCTGAAGAACCGAAAACAGAAAATTTATTTTACTACATAGTTGACCCCGTGCCTACGTTACATTAGAATAGAATAGAATACATACTTTTTATAAAATTCCCATGAAGTCCCTGACTTCTGAGCTAGGTAAACCTGTGTTACAGAAATTAATGCTAGTGGGTAGTTTTACTTTCAGTCGTAAAATCAGTTCTACTCATTTCGTTTATCATATTGTAATAAAAGTTTCTAGACAGGTTACTATAACATCAGATGAAATTAAAAAATGTATTATGGTGGTGACAATAGGAACAAACCTATCGGATTTACTCGCGACCTTCTAAAGAAAATTATTATGCAAGAAACGTGATAAACGCTGGATTTAAACCTGCAAATTGTACCTAACAAGTTAGGTAATTTTCGAGCACTTAAGTAGGAAACTAGAGAGAATATAACACGCGACTATCAAATACAGGGTAGAATTACAGGCCTGTTGGTCTAGTAGTTAGTGACCCTGACTGCTATGCCGGAGGTCGTGGGTTCGATTCCCACCTAGGACAAATTTTTGTGTGTTGTGCACGATAATTTGTTCTGTGTCTGGGTGTAATTTATCTATAATATGCATGTATTTAGAAATATAAGTATGTTTATCAGCTGTTTAGTACCCATAACACAAGTTCTCAAGCTTAGCTTGGGACTAAGTGGCGTTGTGTGATAAGTTGTAGAATATTATTATCGAATATATTAATTTTGTAATAATACGGAAAGTACTCTTAATACTGTATAAAGACAACTATACTCAAAGAAATTATTCCTTTTTTTTAAAGGAACAAAACTGCATCCGAAGATTTTAGAAAATTCCCTTGCCACACCCGGAAATCGAACCATCCTGTACTTTTACTGCATCGATTGTTATGGTCAATTATTATAAGGATGAAATCTTTTTAACAAACTTGATAAATTAAATGAAAGGAAACCATGAAATCTGGACTTATAAATTCTATGGGACAAGTTATGCAAACTCCTTTCCTAAAATTTCTCCGAATTTCAAAAATAAAGGAACGTTTCCTTTGAGTCAAATTGTCTATATACAGTCCAGTTCTCCAGGTAGCATTACAAAATTCCACCCTGTATTCCTAATTTGTCAAAATCGTATCTATAGCTTCTTCTTCCCTTCGTATGGTTGGTGACAAACCTAGTGTCAGAGTGTATATGCCACCCACGAACCTCTGACTTGGCATCACATGCCGTCAAGAAATTTCTCTCAGGCATGCCAGATTCCTCACACTGTTTTCCTTTAACGTTTTTGAAGTCCCAAATGCGAGCCTCAAATTTGAACTATGACTAGATAGTCCAACGGTTACACCACTAGGCTCTATGTTTGTTAATATAGCTGACATACTCACAATATTACATTAAAATTTAAGTAATAATAACAATTTATTTATTTGCGAAAAACATGGTATACATAGGTGTTATTATAGCCTTAAAGATCATATATGTTTTGCTTAAAGTTAAAGCATGCAAACTTAGTGAATCAACAAAATTTTACAATTGCAAGCTTTATTATTTATATCTATAAAAAAATATATTTTCATTCAGCCATCTATACAACTTTTTTTTTTTTAAGAATCTCCAATTTAATATTATAAATTCATTAGGTAACTATAAACACATAAACCCATTCCGATACAGCTTTTGTTATATTTTGCTAGTCTTGGGAGCTCATCTAGTACAACTCTCAATGGATCACGGCGGCTTCGAGAACTTATTTCATCTGCTGTTTTAAACACATTGCAATTCTCTGAAATCCTGGCTAGAGGGTCTTGACTAAGTAATAAAATCCAGATCCAGGTATTCAGCTGTTTCTGATTAGAATGGAAGTCCCACCCAACATAGTTTGGCAGTAGTTGATAATGATGGTATCAGATGGTATTATATTGGTCTTCAGAACCACACAATACCCCACTCATCACCAATGCTAAGCCAAAGGTTTTATTACAAGAGGTAGTAAAATTCGAGTGGTTTAGAGTTTAAACGCTCGGGTCATGGGGCCCGATTGCATGAATCCTTTTCAATTTCTCGCCCACTCATCACAACCCCGCATGACCAGAGCGCTGGCCTTTGATCAGAATTAAAAAAATCACAGTTCAGAATTAGCATTGCCATCTAACGTGGCAATGCTGCCAGTGTTCCTGACACGTAGCTGGATGACAGCGACACGGCGAAGTACTGTGACGCGTAAGGTGTTCTTAGTTTCATTTTATTTAGTATTCCACCTTTTTTACGTGAGATATTTAGGTATTCAGTTTTAGTTTAAATTGAAAATATGCTTATTGTAATTCTAAAGCATCACCCAGACAGAAAACTTACAAAAACTTTCCACTAAAACGTTTTTCGCTTTCTTTATGTATTTCTAAAGTGTCGCATCGACTCCATCAGCTACTTAAGAGGCTGATCTCTTCGTATACTTCGAGAGTGCATTTTTTATGTGTGCATAGCTATACGTATACATGTAATGTACAGTCGGCAAAAAATTAAGTGTCCAGGTAGATGTAATTATCCATCGTTCTACCCTCTTCCTAATATTTTGGGGTCTTATTACTCACTGTGTCTCTATCTACAAATATTGTTACCGTTAATAAATTGTTAGTGAAGTTAGTAATAAATGTTCGTCCAGTGGTTAGCTTTAAAGCAAAAAAAGGTTTTTCTAATATAATATACTAAACACTATAAAACGTTTCAAATCTAAGACGGCTGCCACCAAAGGTGATTTTTTTTTTATTTTTTTTGTAAAAGATTGGGGGTTTTTATTTTTTTAACATTAAATAAGTTTTCGAAGTATGGAAACGGGTCCCAGAAACATTATCCATATCTATGCTATTATTATAAGTAATGAGTTTGTGAGTTTATGACTTTGTAGGGGGTAATCTCTGGTCCCACAGAACTGATAGAAAAATATATTATTTTTGAGTGTCATAGGCGATGTTTTATTTTTAAACCAAAGTGAGGGTGTTATACTACGAAATGCATGCAGTTAAAGTCGCGAGTGAAGAGCTAGTTGTTTATATTTTGCATACTAAACTCTTTTGTTGACTGTACTTCGCCATCCTTCTGAGTTCATCGTCAGATCTTCGATTTTCAAACGACATTTCTGTAAATATTTGATCTTAGATTTTAAGGAACAAAACAAGCATCTCTGACCCGTTGGGATCTTTTGTAAGGCAGACCCTCGTCTTCAATGGAGGTAGATTTTTGAGGAGTATCTAACGATTTGCAGTATTTGAGAATTGTGTAGGCGATTGTCCTTTGTTTTCGGTGCTTATGCAGAGATTTTGTCCGTTGCTTTGGTCCGATTACAGTGTTTGAATATAGGAGTTACATTTGGTTGTAGATTTGGAATGTTTGCTTTGTTTTGTTTAAAGCAAATCATTTATTTCCTTTGCAAACATCGTTAAGTACCTATGTATCTACAATAGAAACCCGTGCAGTTCGCTTCTTGCGACCCATCTTGGACTCTTGTTCGTTAACTAATATTTATTATAAATGCGTTCGTAAGTTTGTTTGTAGGTTACCTACTCAGGCCTAAACCAATGAACCAATCATCTTAAAATATTGTGTATACGTTGTCAGGTGTACAGAAACAAGCAAATTATTGGCGCAATGGCTGAGCAAGTGGCTACTTTATCGTTATCTATCAATTGAAAATTCAGGCCTTAAAAAATAGATTTTAAGAAGAACTAGTTCCACCTCTCTACACTCGATAGGGCAAACCAGAAATAACTTAAGCCAAACATGTTCACCCTGTTACCGATGGGCTAAAACTCTCCAATCTAATTGCGCTCGCGACTGTACACGTTGCAGAAAATAAACAACACTGACCTATAATATTGAGACCGAAAGCTTGAGAAGGTTAAACAGTTCGTTGGGTTACCTGACATTTTCATCGTGCAAATATTGCCTTAAGCAACATGCTCGTACGTTGTATAGTCTATACGTAAACATTACGTAAACAAGACAGTGAAGTCTAAGAATGTTGAGAGTTTGGTGAAGAAAACTGGTTTCTTCTGTCTTTCATTAGACATAAGATCACATCACGCCTGAATTCTCCAATTGGTTAGTGCGATGGAACGAATAATTATAGTAGTACGGAGAGTACCTAGTGAGCAGTGTGGTATACTATAGGTTACAACTCTGCCTAACCATTTCGCAAATACAGGCGTAATATTATGTATGAACATTGGCAAATTATTACCTCTCTCCTAACACATACATACATACATAAACTCACGCCTTCTTCTCATGGGGGTAGGCAGAAACTACAGAGCGCCATATGCTACGATTCTTACATTCTTCTTTTGCTTCGTTGACATTCATACATGTTGTCATACACACATGCCGACTCTCCTAACACGTCTTAATATAACACCCAATTTGGACTTAGAGCTCCTCAAGTTCCGAGTTGAGCTCACGATAACTGACAAATGCTTGCACTGACTGATCTGGTCCACTCATATCTGTGTGGTTCTTTCCTCAAAAGACCATTATCAGACACAAATCTGCATGGTTCTTACGCAAGCTGACCAAGATAATGTCTGGACTTTAAAAGAGACTGTGACCTCTGAGTTATTTTCGGTGTTTCTCCTCAGAGTAGTCAGATAGCGAAATATCGACCTCATCTGCTTATAAAGAAAATGGCATGTAAAAGTGTTTACAGTATGAACCCATTTACAGAAATAAAAATATCATTTATCATTTTTAATAAATGTAAATGATTAGTATTTATGTCTTGTATTTTTTCTTTCCATTCAAACTTATTTTATGTGTCTATTCAAATAGTCGTGTATGATAAATAATTATGTAAATAGTACACCACACACTGCCTACTCATCTTTTCTCCTCCACTATCAAGTCCATCCAAAGGTTGTCTGTAAGATAACGCTATTAGCGATAAGGCCTTAAAGTTATAATTTGAAAGTTTTTATGGCGTAGGTACAATAAAGAGTATTCTATTTCATTATTACTGCCTGTGTCCATTAAAAAAACATGAATGTATTAAGTGTGTTTAAAAGTGTCTAAAAAAATCTCCTTACTAAAATAAATTTCATTTTTACTCAGTACATATTCCAAAACTTTTACCGTCATAAAAGTCACAACCTAAAATTTGCATTTCCCCGCTACATTTAAAATGTTTTGGCATACCTAGGTTATTGTTACTCTTAAAACTTCGCTCAGAGTTAGCAAACTTTACTCTACTTCCACCGTCCGAACCTATTTGTCTTTTCTGGCAATGATTTTCTTCAAAAACTTAAACAGTTTGCCTTCAAAAGTTTGCAGCCTTACGTAAAATGTGACAAACAAAGTTGGACGCAAAAGTTAAGGATGCAAAAACAATTTTTCTAAAGGTATTCACAGGCCACTCGACCGTCTCATAACAAAATGGTGTATCTCCAATCTTCACGACTTTTAATAATGAGTTTTAAGTAAATGCGATAGAACTCTGTTGCGTGTTACTTATGTACATGTAGTTACTTCGTTTCGGAATGACAAAACCACAATGGAACTGGGTAAGTAGATATGTAAGTGGTAAGCGATGGAGTATTCATCACCATAAATATGCCCGGAATTTGCATACTGGCCAAAAGGTTTTTTTTTTATCTACGATAATGACATTGACACTTTCATTAAGCAGTTCATCCCGGCTAGTATAGGTGATCATCCATTCACTCAGGGGTTACGGAAGAATCGTAAGTTCCCGCAACCCTTGACGCAGGTGTAAGATGAAACACCTTTACAAAAGGATTTTGAAATTTAAAGACTTAATACGTGTCAATAACGAATTTTAATGACCGATCGTTTTTTTTTATAGAATTCGATTTCTACGTCTGAAATGGTTGATTTCACCAATGCTCATGCCATTTCTAATTAAGAACAAGACTGGCTTGACTTGGTCTCACATGCCGTCAAAAAATATCACACTTGGACCCATAAACCACCTCTACTTCGTTTTCTATCATCCTAGTTAAACTAATTTGATTCTCGCCTCACCTCTGTAGGCGTAAATTTACGCGCCATTTTTCGCTCGACTGCAAAACTTTTTGTTTTTGCGAACTTTTTGATAAGTTCTATTCTTCGGTGTTTTTCTATGGCTTCAGTGGGAGCGGTAAGCACGGAATCCATAATGACTCATAATTTATTAGAATAGCCTATTGAGTGATGTATCCAGCGAAGCTAGGCCATAAGTCACAAGTTTGAATCCAAGTCCCGCACCTCTGACCTTTAATCAAATCTGTTTTATTTATTACTAGCAGACATCCCGCGGTTTCACCCACGTAGGTCCCGTTCCCGTGGGAATACTGGGATAAAAACTAACCTATGTGTTAATCCAGGGTGTCAGCTAACTCCATACCAAATTTTATTAAAATCCATTCAGTAGTTTTTACGTGAAAGAGTAACAAACATCCATCCATCCATCCATCCTCACAAACTTTCGCGTTTATAATATTAGTTAGATAGTCAGTGTCATATTTTTTATTAGCAACTACCTTACTTCGTGAAATTGGCATTGAAATGATTTATTATGAAAGTAGGATATGGAAAACACTCCTTTTACACTTCATGTTTTTCTTTTAAGCTAGTTGAAGTCAGCATTTCCTTACTGACTATTTCTGAGAAGTAAAGCCGAAACAAACTCAGGGATTATCTTAAAAATATTATCAAAATTTTCGTGTAACTAACCATGCAGAGCATTTTCCGATTTGGCCCTTAGAGGAAAGTGCTAGAAAAAAAATGGGTATGCAGCATGTATGTGCCAGCCATTGTGAGCTCAAGTTTATGGTTAAGAAGCTCCACGACCCGACTATATCTTTAGGCAGTTTATATAAAAATAGGCATAACATTTCTACCATAGTAGATATCGATACAGATACATTGGCAAAATTTTGTGGTGTCTTCTTAAAAATACCTATTGGTCTGTCAGATTGAGATTGACATAAAAAGATACTAATTAGATAAAGCAGTTAAGCGATTTCTGTCGTGAAAAGACTTGTAAGTGATGAACCATGTGCACGAAATCCGCTGAACATTCCATGTTTCCAGTTCCTATGCAGTGGATCAAAATCTGATATTTCATTAATTTATTTATTTATTAAAGGTAAACCAACAGCTTCCATATACAGCTTTATATTAGAATAATAGTATTAAGCATCGGACTTATACAGTCACCAATAATAGGTCGACCAACATTCAAGTGGGTGAAAAAACATTTAATTATTATTAGCTTACTAATTATTAAAAAAAATTATACGTGAAGATATTTGCTTTACGAAATATGCATTACTACGACAATTTCAAAACGGTTACATAGAATAATTTAGCTGGAAAAGTTAAATGATCACTACGCGATCATCGTTTGAATATTCTGTGTTGAAAAATGTATTATAATTGGTTGTGTGTATTAAATGAATGCTAGTTTTATAATTAGCATTCATTTAATACACACAACCAATTACCTTACCTTACCTTATGATAATTATTCAATAATAGCACGTTAATAGCCTTTTACAAACAAAATATGTTGAGATGGGGTCTAGAAATGATTAAAATGTAACACGTTATTCAAGTACTTGGTACTTGGCTTTGTTTATTTTTTCATGACAAAAAACTAAATATTTATATTAATAAAAATAATTGTTGATAGTAACTATTATACTTTTCTTGTAAACTCGAAATAAAAAAAAAAAATACGATATTTTTTTAGCTTTTCCCAACTTTAAACTTTATTTTCATCCTTTATTATTACTTTAAGTAATTTACTTGTAATTAAATTAAATTTTTTTATTCGAATGTAGCTATAGCAGTTGTTCAGTAGTAATAGTTTTTGTAAGAGGGTCTCGCGCGGTTGTAAAAATGAAAGTGACATTTCATGCGTGGACAGGCGGGGTGAGAGTCGCCGCGCAGGCTGGACGCTAGAGTGGACGGACGGAAAAAATTAAGTCCAAAAGTTGTACAAAGTTCCTTTCGATTGATTAGTGAAGGAATTGTAAAATTCCTTCACACCTCTTAAGTTTTTATTATGTATAAACGGACCCCGCGGTCACCCATCCACGGACCGCCCGCGTCATGCGAAGTTTAACCTACGATTAACCCGAATGACAGTTATTATTTAACCACAAGCGTTTCTGCCAGGTTAATACAATAACTAACCACACAAAATTAACCTATAAGTTTATCTTTACTATAATCATCATCTGCGTAGCCTTTTCCATACTATGTTGGGGTCGGCTTCCAGTTTAACCGTATGTATGCTGCTGAATACCAGTGTTTTACAAGGAGCGACTGCCTGTCAGACCTCCACAACCCAGTAAGGTCACATGATATCCCTTGGTTAAACTGGTTGTCAGACTTCTGGGCTGACTACTTACAAGTAACGGTTATCAAAGATCTACAAATGACTGCCGGGACAAGCAGTTTTACGTGCTTTCAGTCTCCAGGCATGGAGGAGTCTTGGTTTATAATAAACTGTCCCATCCACGGATCGACCTCGCCAGGCTTAGCTTAACCTTTGATTGACCCATGCGGCTGTTATAATCTAGCCACTTTCGGGAAGCTTAATATGTTGGCGTCAGTAACAATAAAGAATAAATAATAATACCAGCCTGTTACTATCCCACTGCAGGGCAAAGGCCTCTTCTCATACAGATAAGGCTCGAGCATTGATCACCACGCTTGCTCAAGGCGGATTGGCGATTTCAAACTTAGATTAACTATAAGTCCAGGTTTCCTTAAGGTGTTTTTCCTTCACCGATGTCAATGGTGCCTAAGATAAATTTAGAAAGTACATATGAATTGAAAAAGTCACATTGGTACTTGCCCGGAGTATCATACTTAAGTCAAAAGTCTGTTCCACTCAAAAGCTTTGACGCTGACAGTTCTGTCTTACCGTTCAAAAATAGCGGGCGTGATGTTTCTTTTTATGTTTATGGAAAAAGGACAAACAATAAAAAAACCACGATCACGCATCATAGATTCACTTCACTTTTATTTACCGAATCCATTCGTCGCCGTAACAGATAGTGTCGCCAAACTTCGGGATTGAGTTTGTGCAGTTTCATGACGGATTGGGTTTGGCACGAGCCCAAGTTCGGCAGAGAGCCTAATTTATATTGCAGGGCGTTGGTACGGAACTTTTAGGAAAATGAATCTTTTTTTTTGGTGTTTTTTGTGGGCTCCGGTGACATAAGCGCTGGATCCGAGGAAACCGGTAGAAAATCGTTTTGTGTCATCGTTTTTGGGGTCACTAAGTAGGTAATTTTGTTTGGAGAATGATGAATTATGTGTTTTAGCTATACCGCCATAATAATAAATGTATTATAAAATTCGCGGCGTCAATAGTATACTGTCCGTAAACGTTTTAAATAAAGCATCATAATCTGCCGCGAATCTTCCCAAGTCTTCTGGAGTCGCTTCCAGTCTAACCAGCAGCTAAATACTCTCTTACATGAAACGACTGCCTATCTGTCTTATACACCACTACCGGGTAAAACGGGGTGGATAGAAACTCAAGGGTAAATAGAAACAAAACTTTGAGGAGGATATTCACGTAAGTTAATAGTTGTTTGTTTCATACGAGGACTGTAATGCTTTTAAATAATTGAGATAAATAGTTTTGATACCTTGTTAGTATCAAGCAATATTAAACTAGCGTCAAAATCCTCCTCAAAGTTTAGTTTCTATTCACCCTTGAGTTTCTATCCACCCCGTTTTACGGTATTTTTTAATTAGTACAAAATAACCTGTTACTGATCATATTGGCGTAATCAAAAGTAAAAAAAAGAAAATCAATTTTTGAAAATGTCACTATTTAGTTAAACTTAAATAACGAAAACAGCTGTTGGAGGCGGATGTTTGAGCGAGATCACGCGAACGTGAGCGAGAGATGACGATCAATGAATACTACTATGTCATGAATAGCCTGTACAATAATTCATGCCAAATTGTGGAGGCAGCGATCTAAGATTTGAAATTTATAAAAGAGAATAATGTCCAACTAGTCAAGCTCTTTTATTTGAGACCTATATTGAGGGAGTTGTGAAAAAATGAGTAGCCCGCAATTTTGTGGCGGCGGCCATCTTGGAGCGATTTTCATCAAATATAGCTAAGAACTCTCACGACTAGTGCACCTTTCAAACAAAAATAAAACAAAATCTAAATCGGTTCAGCTGTTCGGGAGATACGATGCCACAGACAGACACACACACACATACAGACACTCCGTTGTTTTTGCGTCGGGGATTAATATAATAAAAAGCAAATGTAAAAATCATTACCATACATATTTAGGATACCACTCTCATTTGCTATTCCAAAAATAATATTCATGAGATATCTTTATACCTTAATTCACTAAGGAAAACATACTGTTTCTCTGAAGCGTAAATCATGAGTACCTTTCTACATTGATATATCTCATAGCTATACTTTAATCAAATCTACTTTACCATAATGTGGTATACCGTATTTCGTCATTAAGTTAATTTCTAGATGTCATACAAAAAGGCTCAAATGTACTGTTTTAGATAAATATGGCTTTAATGCAATATCGCTATTGCATTTGAAAATCATCGTCAGGTAGCATCTCAGCATCTGTCTGGCATAACCACTGAAGTGAACCTTTAGGCTGCGACTCTACCAGAGATGTGCGATGGAAATGTTTCATGCGAGGATGTCTAGCTGTGCTGTGAAAATGTGTGGGGGTTTCCACCAAAGCTGTGCGATGAAAATGTGCCCACAAGGACGTGAAGCGGAGCTGTGAAAATGCGCATTAATGTGTGGTGCGAGGATGCGTTGCGAAGCTGTAAAATGTGTCGACGGAGGTGCGATGTAGTGGGAGCCTATTACCCATATCTATTTTGCGCACTTCTACTTCCAACAAACTCCGTCTATGGACTGGCTGGTACAGTATGCGCAAACCTCGCAACCTTCTCAACACACATTCCCCGCAACAAATCCCGTGTTGCGAGGAATGTGTGTTGAGAAAGATCGCACACATCCCTCGCTTGTTTTGTATGCGCAAAAATCTAGCTCCGCTGAGCCGTTTCTACCAGAGCTGTGCTGACCGAGGCGATGTAAATGAAGCGATTCTATTGGTTCTTCACAAACACATCCCTCGCTACGCATCCTCGCACATCTCTGGTGGAAACGCAGCCTTAAGCGCAACCGTGAGACATGTCACTTTTGTGTCTCTTTATTTGTGTTATTATGTTTTTACTGTGCGTGTTTCCAGTTGCTACCCAATAAATGTGTTTTCTTTCTTTCTTTCAAAGCAAAGAGGATGAGGTTCAATTCCCGGTTCGGGGCATCCCGAAGTTTGAATTTGAGCCACGTTGAAGGCTTCGTTGTTCTAACCGTCGTTATATAATTATTATAAGTGGTGTGAAATGTGACCATACTATACTAGCGGCCGTCACGCGGTTTCACCCACGTAGTTCCCGTTCCCGTGGGAATACAGAGATAAATAGTAGCCTTCGTTACCCGGGTATAGTGTAGCTTCCGATTAAATATTTTTTAAATCGGTAGTAGTTTTTGAGTTTATTCGTTATGTACATATAAAAATACAAATCTTTTCTCTTTATAATATTAGCTAGTATGGATATAGATGTAGATCTCTGCCTCTTTCCCTTTGCGGATGCTGGCGTGATGTTTTATACCCACCATACTGTTACTTATTTAAAACCTTGTAACGCTATTGTCTTGTATTCAGTGTTTCTGACATGAAAAATGATTAAAGTACTGTTTATCGGCTTTTTCGGATCATTAAGCGCGTTCGTGTTGAAATTTATAAACCAGTCAAGTGTGTGTTGTATCTCTTATAGACCACAGTTCCGTAGCTGGAATTAATGTTTACTGTATTGATTCTATCAAATGAAAAATGCCTTTACAAATATTTTTCATAGTTTTCTTTGAGGAATTTAATATTTGATAGTCATTGGATGATGTGTGTGTATGACATCATTTATACATAAACTGACATGTTTAACGCATAAATGCACTGTTTTGCATAAATGGAAAGTTCTTATCTACTATTTCACAACACCAATATTGGGCGCTGCATTATTTATTTATAAATTACCTAATAATACCAACAAAAATAGTAAAATACACAGTTAGAGATAAAATAAAGTCCAAGAAATATCAAAACGATTAAAGTTGACAACACTTTCATGGATCTTGAATGAATAAGTTTAAATACTATTTATTGCTAAATTCCATTAACATATTGCCTTGTGTAGTGTTGTAGTGCAACGACTGTGTGTTGTATGGATAAAATAACAGTAAAAACGAGGGCTTCGTTTTTTCTATTGGACTACGGTACCCTAACAATGCCAGACAAAGACGAATGTTCCATGTATTTCTTTAAAGTTTTAAGAAATGTACTAAGCATTTTTTAAGCGTTTGTGTTCAATCCGCCTTGAGCAAGCGTGGTGATCAATACACTTGCCTTTTCTGTATGAGAAGAGGCCTTTGACTTGTAATAAGACAGTAATAAGTTTCTATTATTAATATTTGTGTTAAGCTAATACTCTAGACTGCGATCATGGATGAGTTTATTGTATTACTCTATTATTAGGTACGTAAAAAGTTCACGCTAATATGCCCCGAAGAGTTAGACCCAGCGCCCATTATCGGCATCGGCACGGCTGAGGATTTTAGTAAGCGCAAATGATTTGAGATCTTATTTTATCAGGCTTAGCGTCTACATTTCGGGATGCCAAGTCATGCCAGACCGTCCTGAAGGATGCCGAAGCAGGCTGTAGCGTGTCAATGAAATGTAAGTCTTAACAGTTCTGAATAAGATTCGAAATCGTTTGTATTATAAAAATCCTTTGCCGTGCCGATGCCGAAAATGGGCGCCGGGCCTAAGTCAGAGTTGTACCTATAGTAAGTAAGTACTCGTACATCCACATTTTGGAAAGAGGTTGAGCCAATATTCTGACTGGTATTAATCAAGGTTCCGGGCTGCTACTTAGTAATTTAAGATGGAAAAGCCTAATAGCACGATGCCCAACCAGGTAATCAAACCCCGCACGTTACTAACGGTTACGGTCCCAAGACCAACTGGGTCGTCCTTAAAATAAATATTTGTATGAAATAGTGGTTGTAAACGTCAAACCGTCAAAAGCCTGAAAAATTAGTTGAGGTGAAAGTGAATCAAACTGTGAATTCCATACTTATGCCACAGTATAAATATTAATACAGTAGGACGACGCCTTTGCTCTCAGGGAAAAGCCCACAACGTCTACTATCTTCGTCATAATACCTCACGAACTACGAAAATCGTTTTGTTCGCAGTTCGGAAGCGGTTCTTCTGCTTCTCGCCTTTCTCACCCCACACGATTGCCCTGTCTAGACGGCTTCATCGGACGACTGTAGGTTTTTAGACTGTGCTTATGCTATGGATTGACAGTTCACTTCACACAAGTTTGCACAGGGTGACTAGCACCGACCTTCAGTGCCTATGCGGTACCTCTCCATGGCTCATCTTATGTCTTGCGCCGCGTGCCCTGTCTCCTGCACACCCGACGATCTTATGATTGCGTCGGTGGATGGTATTGTATCCGAATTTCGGCCTAAACAAACAATTTAGAAATTTAGTGTCTTTGTTTGCCATCGTCTCGCTAAGAAGAAGACGGGATGACTTTTACTGAATATAGGTACAGTTTTTAATAAAAAAAACTTGAGAGGTGTCAAGGGGGTTTTTTTAATCTTTTCTTTTTTTTATCTGTATTGCTGATCTTTTGTTTTATGTTCTGTGCGTCCAAATAAAATATTTTCTTTCTTTAAGGGACACCCGGATGGAACGAAGTTATGTACTTAGTTAGTTTTATTATTTATTATGTTCATAAAACCTGTATACACACAACAAAAATAATCGTCGCGACACCACATTGTTCAATGCGAAATAGAAAGGCGAAACGGAAATAACTGGCTTGCTTTCTATGGGAGAGAGAGAGAGAGAGAGCCAAAAACACGCACATGCTGCACGGCTTACAACTATAGCAAAAAGTGTCGTTACAACTTATGGTCTTAATTTTTTCCTTTCGCAACGCGCGACCTTCGTTCCAAAATACCTATGACTCATTTCTAACTAATAATATTGTTGAGGTCACAGAATCATTGATCAGTGTCAAGTTAGGTAACACCCTTAAAACTCGGAAGCACTCGAAAAACCTCCTCATCGGAAAAGGGCTAGTCATAACCCTAAGTGGCCAGTAATAAGGGTACATTAGTTTACCAAGTGCTTACCTACTTCAGGAAATGGAGGTGCGCGAGGGAATAATTTATTTTAATGATGATTTGAAGACTGGGCAAATAGCGACAGGGAGTACCTAAAAAATAAATTTAGGTGGGCCTCGGTAATAAATGAAGATGGCTGTTCCCAAATTTACCTATCTAGGTTTTTATAGCCAAAATCATAAAATTAATTGTATATAGGCTGAAAGGGACATCGTCGTATATACTAATATCATACCCTGTGTGATTGATTCTTGACCCACCAAAGTTCATATTTGTCGTTGGTTTTTTTTTCAAATTTTTACTTTTCTGATGCCATTTTTACTTAAAACTGTTAATAGACACGACGCAATCATAACCTTCATAATTTAATTTAATGCGATGCGCCCTTAAAACTTAATAAATCAACCCATATGTAATATATTTATTGACATATTAAATTACTTATAAAATTGGTTTCATCCATTAACCAGCTCTGTGAAGGTCGTTCTTAACGGGATCCTATACTATTAGATGGATTCGATAGAAAAATAAAAAAAATATGTAGGTACGTAGGTTCGTGGTGTACAATTTCAATACAGGAGAAATGAACACCCCAATTAATATAAACGACAGTATCACAAGCGCCGTGTTTACTTCACTAACAAAACATAACACCTTTAGCGTGTTGAGAAACTTGAGTATACAGGTAAACAGATTAAAGACTTCTCGGTATCAGAAAGTTCACGTAAGCGTCGAACTAAATAGCACTTTAACTTTGCGGAGTTAGGTTCAGTATTGCGTGGGTTATGATGTGGTCTAAAGTTTATGCGCTTGTCAATCTATTTGAAGCAAAGTTCAAAGGTTTAGTGAAGTACTTGTGATGGGTAAAATGTTAGAGTGAACGGACTTTTCTTGTTGCCGGCCACCGGCATAACGGCCATTTTTTAAAAGTGATAACCCTAAACGTCTAACCTTTTATTTCTTTGCATTGTCAGGCACGACCAGACCATGACCACCGTAGAAATGGAGTTTGTCTATAGAAGAATCGACAAAGTGACAGATTGTAGAAAAGAATTATGGCAGAAAATTGGAATTAAAACTCAATGTCTTGAATTGAAAAAAATGGTGTTACTGGGCATCAGCCTCTGACACCATTTATGTAAAAAACTTGGTTAGAGAAAACCGAGAATAATAGATAGGTATTCAAACATGAACTTTTATTTTTTATAGGTTATCCGTGCGTGAATCTGCGTGATGAGATGAGCTTGGGATGGTATTACGATTCGATATTTAGAAAGATCGATTCAAATGTTTACAATCTTACGTTTTTTTTTTAATAATCGATTCGTTTCGTTCCTTGTTCTAGAGAATCAAATACATTTAAGACTACTCTCGTATCGTATTTATAATAATATATAAACAAAAACTCGTCTTATGAATTTGCCATAGTCGGTAAACAGCAAAGACATTTAGTATCTATAGACCGGACATCACGAACAAAATTTTCGTCCGAAAAAGTGTGTCCTGCTGGATACAAGTCTATGAGTTTTTTGTAGTACGCTCCGCTGCCGCTCCAATATTCATATATTATTCTAGATGGCGTTACTGAGACATGGGATCAAAGTTTTTCTATGACATTTCCTTGACATGCCCGCTCTATAGTATTTTAAAGCTCTTTGGTAAACAGATTTTTAACAATTGTTTATTTTAAATCGATAAAATAAACTTAATGAAGCAACACCGGTTAAGTACGAAAATAGAACTAAAACACTTTGCAGCCCTCTGATGGATTTTCAAATTACCGCACTTAAATATCATAATGTACTCTCTCTATCTCTGTATCAGTGACTGTACACAATAATTATGTTCTTTTTGACGACAGAACGTCTATCGACAAACATATTTGTTCCAACGCAAAAAGTTTTTTTCAATTCGAGCCGGCAGTTCCTGAGATTAGCGCGTTCAACTAAACAAACAAACAAACATACTCTACTGCTATAAAATATTAGTGTAGATGGATTAAGGATCATGTTTAATTTTAGAAAGACAGTTTGGAGTCTTGATCAGCTGGTGACTGTACTTACGACACAGTGGGAAGTGCGTCTTAGAATAATAATATTAACACCTAACTTTAGATCCTCAGTGGGTGTATGTTAACGTTTCCATTTACAAGATCTCTCTTCGTCGTCTTCCTTATATTAATTTTAGACCTCAACGTTGAGTTGAGTTATTCTGGAAGTTTCTGAGAGCGTGGGCTGTCCATTGAGATAATTGAATCAACTACAGTTCGAAGAAGTGGGACAAATAAGATATATTTACGTAACTTTTGGTGAAAAACAGGTTAAAAATATACGGAGTGGGAAGAATATTGACGCGCAAGCTGATTAATCTATAATATACTTGACTCTCTATGTATATTCCTCATTTATACGACTTTTACCTCTTAACCAAAAAAAGGGGTACCTACTAAAAGTTTGACGTGTGTATCTGTGTGTCTAAACCACTATTTTTTAATTAGTATACAAAATAATTGGGCTGTATCCGTACCTACCCTGTTACTGATCATATTTGCGTAATCAAAAGTATTTTTTTTTCTTTCTAATTAGTTAAACTTAAATAACGAAAACAGCTGTTGGAGGCGCGGCATTCTTGAGCGAGATCAGGCGAACGAGAGCGAGAGATGACGATTAATGAATACTACTATGTCATGAATAGCCTGCACAATACGAGTATTTCCATAATTTGGATGACTTTTTGGGATATCAACCAAACGCTAATAACTTTGCTGTTTATGAATAGGTATTATTTATTGATACTTTACCAATATAATGAGAAGACCGCCTAGATAACTTTAACGCCCTTTAAGTATTTGTACTAATTAAAATTAGTGGTGTCTGTTTATCTGTGGCAGAAGTAAAAAAAAGTCAAACCATTTATTTCAATTACGCCATTATAAGGCACTTTTGAACGTCAAACAAAAGTTTACAACAAGAAATGATTGTTTTTGCCCCTTCTAAAAAGTAGATTCTTATGGAGAAGAATGGGCTAGAAACTCTATACTTACAGCGTAACTCCTTAGAAACACATTAGATGGATACTAATATTACTTACAGTAGAAGAAGATAAAAATAAAAATCAGCTTCGTAAAGCAAGCCCAGATAAATGTAAATTAGTGTAAGACAAGAACGTAAGGCAAGAAAAAATCTATGCGTCATATTTTTATTACTTTTCTTTCTGACATTGAAACTACATCACACTAATATTATAAAGGAGAAATTTGTGAGTGTGTATGTTTGTAACTTTTTCACGTCTAAACGGCTAGATCGATTTCAATAAAATTTGGTATGGAGTTAGCTGACACCCTAAATTAACAGATAGGCTACTTTTCATCCATTTATTCCCTCGAGAACGGGACCTACGCGTGTGAAACCACGTGACGTCTACTAGTAATATATTCGTGACGAGTATTCTCAATGATTAAGTCGTAGGTACATTTCGACTTTATGTTTTGCTTCAAACACTCTTGTTAGAGGTACTGACCAGATCAGATGTGATCAGATGGTGCGTCGATATTCCTTTTACCCAACTACGCGGAAAAAAAGGAGGGTTATGAATTTTAACCTGTTTAATCAAATTACAGAATTGACACAAGTCGCGAAATATTGTTTCTCAGTCACAAGCAACTCTTTAGGTCTACCTGCTTTGAAACAATTAGGTCATTACAATAGTGATGTGGAATACAGGGTTCTTCCAAATAAAAATGCAGTCTTGACTATTAATTCTTTTGTTTTTGCACCGTCCACCGGCACGTCTTTCCCATTCCCCGTCCTCAATACAATATGGCGTCCTTCCAATTCTCTCTTCACTTGTCTCTCGCTCTCTCCCTCACGCATCGCACTCTCTCCCTTACTATCACTTACGTTCCATTTCCCACAGTGATATTTCCAACAAACCCAATCGATTACCTAGAACTGCAGTGCGATTCTGGTCAAATCACCGCGTAAAAATGTAGGCGTAGGGAGGAAGAATTGAGTTGGCAGTCATTCCATACTAATGCTAGGCATTGACAGTTCACTTCACTCAAGTTTTCACGACGTGACTTTTACTGAATCGACCGGCTGTAAACAAAAACCCATTGATATTAAAATACGACATTCGAATCAGCAGTATCAATTACCAAAATGTTCCATAAATCACAATCTGCAGTGTTCAGAAAATTTCGAACGTTCATTTATTCAATTAAACTATTCAAATATTGAATGGGAAACTACCGCGAAGTGGTCATAAGTTATGGATCTGCTTTCATTGAGTGCGGTTAATAGTTTGAAAATGGAAATCAGTGCTTTCTGTCATTCCAATACCTATTTTCACTGACATCAAGAAAACCAATATCAACACTGGCATGCAAAACCAAGTACGAGTACATTCGACACTTTTCAATTTAAAAAAAAATTGTTTTGCATTTTAAGTGCGACTTACGGTGGCTATCAGACGGGGTACGGTACGCTTCGTCATCTCTACGTGTGCGCATGACGTTGTCCTGGAAATACACTGATGATAGCTAATACAAAACTAGCTGTTTGACAGTTAATTGCTGAAAACCCTGCCCAATGATCATTACTATAAACTGTCAACTGAGATACGCATATACAGAGTGTTTTTGAAATCGTGGGCATCATTTTCACAGGCTGTTCTACCCATGAATTTCCGAGTTGGTCCCATAATGAAAGTTGATCATATTCATGGGTAAAAAAACCTGTGAAAATGTTGCCCACGATTTCAAAAACACCCTGTATAGGGTGACTGGTAATTAGTGACTGATACTTAAACACGTGATTGTATTCATGATTTCAATAAACTTTCCCAAATAAACTTTTTTTTATGCACAATAACTTATAAGACAATAAAATAATAAAAACGCTGTTTTAAGTTGTGATCGATCACATTAGGCACGAACCGGCACGATCTATCAGCTGATAGTCTGACCACGGGAAGGGCAAAATCTACTAGTAGTAGTAGCGTCACCCGCTTCCCCGCTACCCCCACCGCTCCCGTTGTGCAGTACTGTCGTAATTGAATTAATTGAAAGTTAATGAGTATAAAAAAACTTTCTTACAAAAAAAAACCCACTTCTTAAAAAAACACTAACAGGTGAGCCTGGAGAAACTGGAGTTATTTTTCACCTGTTAGTGACAGGTGAAAAATAACTCCAGTTTCTCCAGGCTCTCTGTGGCTTTGGTGGTTTTGTTTCGTTCATTATTGGCCACCGACTTCCGAAACTGGAGTTTTTTTTCACCTGTTAGTGTTATTTTAAGAAGTCGGTTGTTTTTTTTTTGTAAAAAGTTTTTATTTTGCAATTTTTAGTTTCTTCGTATGTAAAAAAAGTCTTTCAAAACTTGAAAGAATCATTGAAATTGGTTAACAATTGCTTAAAAAGTTTTATCTAAAAATAATCTGTACATCTCTGCTGGGCCCCTTTTAAAATAGAAGGGCGTAATGTTATATTATGGAAAAACATAAACCATGCACAGACATGTGACTGTAGCAATCGCGAGTAATTTGCTGTTATGCGTTGAAGAGTTCCGTCGCCTGTCTTCTTCATCAGTTTTTCTTCACCAAATGATACTTGCTAAATGAAAATGCCAATTTATTACCAAAAATGTAAAAATCGGTACATGTGTACCTATATTATTTGAGGAGTTCCCTCAATTCTTCGAGGATTCCATTATCAGATCTGAAGTTTGATACAAATGGGACCAACCTGGTAGTATACCCTATCAAATAAAAACAGAATTTTGAAAATCGGACCATAAATGGCGGAGTAATCGCGTAACAAACACACAAAAAAAAAAACATACCGTCGAATTGAGAACTTTTTTTGGAAGTCGGTTAAAAATAGTTTCTTTGGGAAAGTTATTCGTATTCATGACTAAAATCAAGTGTTTAAGTATCAGTCACAAATTACCAGTCACCCTATATTTAGTCCTAGAGATCACAGATAAAATCAAAACCTTCAAAGGAAATTTGACCTACAAAACAGTTGAGGATCACAAACTTTGACGTCAGCAGTATCCTTTTAGCTCAGATGTTTCCATCTCGCACAGACTGCAGAACATAGGTCGGGGGGCCTTTTCGACGCAGCTGTCAGTCACTGTGGGATGCTATCTTTTTCTACACGCGTTTAGGGTGTGGCACAAAGTGTATACGAGGAGCGGAAATGTGTTTTTTTTTCTGAATTCTGAAAGCATACAAATCTGTCTTAGGGTCGGTGCAGACAGAGAGGAGCGCAGTGCAGAGGATTTTATGAAAGCACTCAAAAATCAACTTTAAAGCAATTGAAATGAAGTGCAAAACCCTTTATGTACATTCTCACGTAGAGAATGTTAATTTTGTTAGGCGGGTCTTGCACTTTACTTCAATAGTTATAAAGTAAATATTTAGTCTTTTTTTTTTTCATTGTATTTTCAACCTATGCAGGAACTGGATTGTCGCTTCATTCTGTTGGACTGAAAGCCACTATTATCGGAAAAGAAGAGGGAGATATAAGATAAGTCTTCTTCACAACAATCTTCAACATCAAATCACTTACAAAAACAGCTACCTACTACAAACTGTCTCCATATCTTTTCTCTATATCTATCATTGTAAATCTCTATTAGCGATAAAGTTGTTGTATTGTAACAGCCTCGAAAAAAATTATTTGCAAGGTTTTTTAGTATAAAGAATGAATTCTAATAATTTAATATTTTTCCATTTTTTTTTTAGTATAGAATAACTTTGTTCCATTATATTTTTTTCAATTACTCTCTTATCTTTTGTAAGATTTGTTAGAAACTTTGGACCACAGACCAAAAGCCGTTGTAATATTGGGCCGGCTATCAATGTCAGGTACTGCTGTTGATCGATTTGGGCTATTAGACGTAGGCTATGAAAAAAGCGATAAATTATATAGCCTGTCAGAACAATTAACTTTTAACAAAAATAAAGGAACTTATTTTATGATTTTGAAGTTGTGTTGTGTTTGCAGTGTTATAGCATGTTGTAAGGTTGTTATTTTAGACACACACACATAAAGAACACCGGCGAACTCCCAAACCAATTTTTGTTGACATTTTTTTTTGCGTCTGCCTATGAAAAATATCTAAAGTATAGAGTTTGAATTTCTGAACAGTTTTTTCTTTGGTTATACTTTTATGGGAAGTCAGGAATTAAAGATATTTAATTTTTAAGTTTTTGAGGTTAAGACTGTATAAAAGGTAATGTCCGCTATAATCTTAGCACAAACAATCGTGTTTATTTTAACATTCGTATTCTGATGCAGACATGTATTTCCTAAGTATATTAATGCATTATGTCAAGCCAATCATTTTAAGCAACTTGATTAAAATTTAAATTACATGGCAACATTAAAAGTATAGCTAATCCAAAAGCCATGAAGTCAAGCCAGAAAGACAAAAACACAAAGCTATGATTACTTATTTCATCAATAATCTAGTCAATTAAGCTCTCAATTATGAAGATTTTTTTTCCAGACTTTGATAGGCCTTATGATTGATTTGATAAAACTTAGTAAATTATTTCGTTGGTATCTATTACGGTGACATACGTAGACGCTTAATAATTTCATCAACAATTCCCTCGCCGGTGTTCTTTGTTACGCTTAAATTAGTCTAGGTTTCCTTCGTAATTTGTTCTGACTTCCACAACCTAGTGACCGAGCTACAAGTACCTTTTGGTTAAACTGGTTGTCAGACTTTCGGACTTCTGACTATTAGTTACTACTGTCAAAGATCCTCGTACGACAGCCGAGACGGTTCAACGTGCTTTTCGAGGCTCGGAGGAGGTCTTGATAATAATATATTGTAATAAATAGCCTTAGATCCACGGACCGACTTCGTCAAGCGTAGCCTAACCTTTGATCGACCCATGCCACTGTTTAGCCACAAGCCCTACCGCATAACATAGAGACTAGACTCAAAGTCAAAGTCAAATCATTTATTTCAATTAGACCCATAACAGGCACTTTTGAACGTGATAAAAACAAATTAAATAAATTAAGAGAATGATTTTAGTTGCACATTCCAAATTTAATGGTAGTTTCATATGGAGAAGAATATGCAAGAAACTCCATACTTTTACTTACTCTTTTAAAAATAGGTCTACCATAGTCACTTTGTATACAGCAATCAGATTATATGTGCGGACGATGCAGTTAGAATAATAGGAACTAATCAAAGTCTATATATGTATATATTTTATGTATAAAACTAAGTCAAGAATGACTGGACCATTTTTTTTTTGTTTTTGTCATTTTGTATTTGTCTTCGTCTGGAATAGGATAATAACTAATAAAAAACATGAAAAAATCATTATATGGGTAGCATATTTTATGTCATGTATTTTATATGCTAATTTAATTTAACGTATTTTATGGATTTTTATGGTATGCAATAAAGAATACAATTATATTTAAAAAAAAAGTCCTCGAAAAATAATTACGAAGAATGTTTATGTTAATTTCAAACGCAGCACCATCTTCGATGACATAGCAGGTGACAAACATTTTAGTTCATTATCAGGTGACAGTTTGATATTTGACAAGTCGGTAACACAACGTTAATTTTATTCATTTTAAAGCGGAACGAAATTTCCCGGAGCAGCTAGTAAAAAAAATAAATAAAAAAACACTTACACTCAAACAAACCTTGCCATTCGAGTTAAGGAGACCATAATAATAAGGAACAACAATTGGATGTCTATACTATTTGTACCTGTATAAGATCTTGTAATTATGTCGTTGGTGTTCCCTTTAAAATAAATAAATAAATAAATAAAATAAATAAACAATACTCCAAGGAGCTCCTTACCAGTGCGTTATAGAGTAGAAAAGTGCTACTGGACTTCCGGAAAGGTTTAGATATGCGGATTATAAATCCAAGCATTTTTTTAGCCTTAGCAACTATAGACTCTACATAATCACGGAAGGATAGGGATCAAAGAGTACACCTAGATCACGGATGATTGATACTCTGCTCGGTACTGAACCATCAATAAATAAAATAAAAAAGCCTTTTATTCCTAGTAATGCATCCTAGTGATTTAATGGTTAGTGTGGTTAGTGACTTAAATAAAATAATGGTAATTAGTTTTGTTAGTTTTCTATTACTAGGACGGAGATGCCCATTTCTCTCTGTCTACTGCTTTTTTGACCCAGTTTGAGCCGGCGATTCTTTTTATATCGCCTTCCCATCGTGTGAGTGGTCTTCCTCTACTTCTCTTTCCTTGTGGACCTCTCCATAGGGTTGCTCTTACGGTCCATCTTTGGTCTGTAAGCCTCGCTACGTGACCTGCCCATTTCCATTTTAGTTTTAGTGCATAGCTCAAGGCAATATGCATAGAACCATCAATATGATACTCAAATTGAATGAAATTCACCTTATTCTTTATAGGTACGTTCGCATGTTAGTGTATGTACATTTTAGTCTTAGTGTATGAGCCTGCAAATGGCTTCAGTGTGGCGCAAATGCCTTATAAAAGTTAACTTAGAGAATCTGAGCATTGTAATAACTGTCGTCATTAAGATAAGGGCTATATTTGTGAGGCTCTGTGTTAGAAGGGTTATCTTTTAGACTATGTTTCAGCTGTCATTGTAAGCAAAGACATTATGGACCACATGGTAAGAATTTCTATATTTTTTCATGTTCGGTTTTCATAAGATACACAATAATAAAACCGAACTTGAAAAAATACTCATCGTGAAGAACAAGACTCATTGTGTTAATAACAATCTTCTAAGTTAAGTTCTAAGTAAGTTGATTGTTATCAACACGATGAATCTTGTTCTTCGAAATAAATAACAATGATTAAATCTGGATTTTCAAGCAACATGACAACGAGAAACCCTGAAACACAGCATCACAATGACAAGATATTTTCAAAATTGACGACATTTCATCAGCGGGCGATGGAATAAAGTTAACCCCTTCTATTGTGTGCGGAAAACATTAACCCTGCCGTGCCAACATGTAATATAGACAAAAAACAAAGGCCGGTGAAATGCAAAACAGAAATCACCATTTGGCGTCCCAATAAAATCAAATCAACTCCAGATAGGTATACAGGTTGTTGACAAGTAGGAGCAAATTCAATATTAGCTTCAATTTGTAAGTTTTTATGATGTACAATTTAAAGATTAAAGATACCGGGCTGGTATCCGCAACTCCACGTCACAGCGCATATTTTGCGTATGGGCCATAATCTACCACGCGGGCCCAGTGCGAATTAGTAGACGTTACATGTCTTCGAATTTATGGTTCTAGGACATACCAGTTTCCTCACGATGTTTTCCTTCACCGTTTTTAGAGCAGGAAATAAATGACACAAAGTAATGCGCCTGCCTGGGTTAGAACCCACGACTTACTCTTCGTAAGTCGGGACGGCAACCACTGGGCCACCGCTGCTCTGTATGGTGTACAGACGCCAAACATCAAGTTACCCCAATGAGTCTAATTTTCCCACTTGAATATGAACCTTATTCCGTTTGACATAAAGTTGAAAAACGATCAAAGAAATTTGACGCAATGGAGTAACTTGATGACAACTTCAAGTGGAGTTAGAATTTGTACCTAATTGTTACCAAACGGACATAAAAACCTACAAATTTCAGCTACATTTGACAAACAACTACATTAATAAACTTGTTAGAAGTTAAATAGTGATTAAGGCTATTCAAGTTCATTACAGAGAAATGTGTAGCACATTCGACAATAATAAGTGTGTTCCTTATAATTTGAATGTATTTAGTAATATACAAGTATGTCTATCAGGTGTTTAGTACCCATAACACAAGCTCTGCTTAGCTTGGGACTAAATGGCGTTGTGTGAAAGTTGTGTTGTTAAAGAAAATCAAGCGAGACTGTAGCTTGAAAATAACAAAAAAAATCTTACTAAGGGATTTCAGTTAGGCAGTTGCTCTATGTAAAAAATTGTCTTCATCTGCATCTGTTTTAACTGGAAACTGACCCTAACATAGTTGAGAAAAAGAATAGAGATAGATGATAATGTAGTTAAATATTGTTTTTAAAAATTATTTATACATAACATCCAAAATCAGAAGACTCAAATAGCAATGGGCAGGGCACATGATAAGAGGCCAAGAGAAATGAAGCAAAATTGTAACGCGATGGTACTCTAGAGAAGGGAAAAGGAAAAGAAGCAGATCACCGAAAAGGTGGGACGATGATATACGGCGAGTAGCAGGAGTAACGTGGAATAGAGTGGCCGGGTGAATTTTCGAGCGTTTCAACCGCCGTCATTACCTTCCCCTTAACATTAAGGGAAGAGAATGTATTCAATGCAATATTTCAGCTTTTCTCAGAATCTGCTAAAGTACTAGAATCTGGAAATGGTTGAAATATTCCATTAAATACATTCTCTTCCCTTAATGTTAAGGGGAAGGTAATGACGGCGGTTGAAACGCTCCAAGCTCTCAAGCTTAACTTGGGACTAAATGGCGTTGTGTGAAAAGTTGTGGAATATTTATTTATTTATTTTATTATTGACACAATGAAAAGTACTCCGTCAAGTTAGACCTTTTATTATATAACCTTGCCATTCGAGTTAAGGAGACCATAATAATAAGGAACAACAATTGGATGTCTATACTATTTGTACCTGTATAAGATCTTGTAATTATGTCGTTGGTGTTCCCTTTAAAATAAATAAATAAATAAATAAAATAAATAAACAATACTCCAAGGAGCTCCTTACCAGTGCGTTATAGAGTAGAAAAGTGCTACTGGACTTCCGGAAAGGTTTAGATATGCGGATTATAAATCCAAGCATTTTTTTAGCCTTAGCAACTATAGACTCTACATAATCACGGAAGGATAGGGATCAAAGAGTACACCTAGATCACGGATGATTGATACTCTGCTCGGTACTGAACCATCAATAAATAAAATAAAAAAGCCTTTTATTCCTAGTAATGCATCCTAGTGATTTAATGGTTAGTGTGGTTAGTGACTTAAATAAAATAATGGTAATTAGTTTTGTTAGTTTTCTATTACTAGGACGGAGATGCCCATTTCTCTCTGTCTACTGCTTTTTTGACCCAGTTTGAGCCGGCGATTCTTTTTATATCGCCTTCCCATCGTGTGAGTGGTCTTCCTCTACTTCTCTTTCCTTGTGGACCTCTCCATAGGGTTGCTCTTACGGTCCATCTTTGGTCTGTAAGCCTCGCTACGTGACCTGCCCATTTCCATTTTAGTTTTAGTGCATAGCTCAAGGCAATATGCATAGAACCATCAATCATCTTTGGTCTGTAAGCCTCGCTACGTGACCTGCCCATTTCCATTTTAGTTTTAGTGCATAGCTCAAGGCAATATGCATAGAACCATCAATATGATACTCAAATTGAATGAAATTCACCTTATTCTTTATAGGTACGTTCGCATGTTAGTGTATGTACATTTTAGTCTTAGTGTATGAGCCTGCAAATGGCTTCAGTGTGGCGCAAATGCCTTATAAAAGTTAACTTAGAGAATCTGAGCATTGTAATAACTGTCGTCATTAAGATAAGGGCTATATTTGTGAGGCTCTGTGTTAGAAGGGTTATCTTTTAGACTATGTTTCAGCTGTCATTGTAAGCAAAGACATTATGGACCACATGGTAAGAATTTCTATATTTTTTCATGTTCGGTTTTCATAAGATACACAATAATAAAACCGAACTTGAAAAAATACTCATCGTGAAGAACAAGACTCATTGTGTTAATAACAATCTTCTAAGTTAAGTTCTAAGTAAGTTGATTGTTATCAACACGATGAATCTTGTTCTTCGAAATAAATAACAATGATTAAATCTGGATTTTCAAGCAACATGACAACGAGAAACCCTGAAACACAGCATCACAATGACAAGATATTTTCAAAATTGACGACATTTCATCAGCGGGCGATGGAATAAAGTTAACCCCTTCTATTGTGTGCGGAAAACATTAACCCTGCCGTGCCAACATGTAATATAGACAAAAAACAAAGGCCGGTGAAATGCAAAACAGAAATCACCATTTGGCGTCCCAATAAAATCAAATCAACTCCAGATAGGTATACAGGTTGTTGACAAGTAGGAGCAAATTCAATATTAGCTTCAATTTGTAAGTTTTTATGATGTACAATTTAAAGATTAAAGATACCGGGCTGGTATCCGCAACTCCACGTCACAGCGCATATTTTGCGTATGGGCCATAATCTACCACGCGGGCCCAGTGCGAATTAGTAGACGTTACATGTCTTCGAATTTATGGTTCTAGGACATACCAGTTTCCTCACGATGTTTTCCTTCACCGTTTTTAGAGCAGGAAATAAATGACACAAAGTAATGCGCCTGCCTGGGTTAGAACCCACGACTTACTCTTCGTAAGTCGGGACGGCAACCACTGGGCCACCGCTGCTCTGTATGGTGTACAGACGCCAAACATCAAGTTACCCCAATGAGTCTAATTTTCCCACTTGAATATGAACCTTATTCCGTTTGACATAAAGTTGAAAAACGATCAAAGAAATTTGACGCAATGGAGTAACTTGATGACAACTTCAAGTGGAGTTAGAATTTGTACCTAATTGTTACCAAACGGACATAAAAACCTACAAATTTCAGCTACATTTGACAAACAACTACATTAATAAACTTGTTAGAAGTTAAATAGTGATTAAGGCTATTCAAGTTCATTACAGAGAAATGTGTAGCACATTCGACAATAATAAGTGTGTTCCTTATAATTTGAATGTATTTAGTAATATACAAGTATGTCTATCAGGTGTTTAGTACCCATAACACAAGCTCTGCTTAGCTTGGGACTAAATGGCGTTGTGTGAAAGTTGTGTTGTTAAAGAAAATCAAGCGAGACTGTAGCTTGAAAATAACAAAAAAAATCTTACTAAGGGATTTCAGTTAGGCAGTTGCTCTATGTAAAAAATTGTCTTCATCTGCATCTGTTTTAACTGGAAACTGACCCTAACATAGTTGAGAAAAAGAATAGAGATAGATGATAATGTAGTTAAATATTGTTTTTAAAAATTATTTATACATAACATCCAAAATCAGAAGACTCAAATAGCAATGGGCAGGGCACATGATAAGAGGCCAAGAGAAATGAAGCAAAATTGTAACGCGATGGTACTCTAGAGAAGGGAAAAGGAAAAGAAGCAGATCACCGAAAAGGTGGGACGATGATATACGGCGAGTAGCAGGAGTAACGTGGAATAGAGTGGCCGGGTGAATTTTCGAGCGTTTCAACCGCCGTCATTACCTTCCCCTTAACATTAAGGGAAGAGAATGTATTCAATGCAATATTTCAGCTTTTCTCAGAATCTGCTAAAGTACTAGAATCTGGAAATGGTTGAAATATTCCATTAAATACATTCTCTTCCCTTAATGTTAAGGGGAAGGTAATGACGGCGGTTGAAACGCTCGAAAATTCACCCGGCCCAAGATAGACAGGAATGGAAAAGGTAGGAGGAGGCCTTTGCTGACTGGCAAACAGACCTGCAAAAAATAATCAAATATAGATTAAGATTAGTTAAGCTTCAAAATAAAGAAAATATTTGTATATCCATACTCATAGTTCTTAATACTTTTTAAATAGATGCTAAGTTGGTCTGAATAAAAGGCTTTACTATTATTTATTATTATTATAAACTTATTACAATTTTTCGGCGTCAGCGATGGCTGAGCGATGAGCTGACACCGATGGGGGTTTCGTGGTACCGAGTTCATAACGTAGAATAACAATCTCCATTGCAGTAATAACCTCACTTAAGAATAGTAGTCACAAAACATAGCTCAAATTGGTAACTGACAGTTTCGTACTCGAAGTGTATCTTCGTTGGTGCCTCAAATCAACCTGACCTCTGCCCAGCTCCCATACACCAGCACGACTCTGTCCACGTGACATTATCGAAAACACATTCGCGCCATTTTCAAATGACAAGTAACGTCAAGCTGGTCACCATAGACTCTGTATTAAGTTAATCAACTTCACAACTTATTATTCAAGAATATCGCTTGCCGCGACCAATTTAATATAAGTACTGTTGAATTAAAATTACGTTTATGTCAGTTCTAATTGCCAAAATAATGCAATGTTAATTGTTTGTTTCCTTATTATGCCTACCATGTTCAGTCTCTGCATCACCTTAACAACTTTTCTGACACAGTCAATCTGTCATTCATGTTGATTCTTCAACTATTGTGTCAACTTTGTGGACAGTGAAACTGGAAGAAACTATTGTTTTTTACTTGTTTATAATGTTTTTATATGTAAATAAACACACGCTTATTTACGTTCAATCAAGCCGTTAAAATCCTAATCCCAAAAATATTACACTTACTTTTTTTCACACCCTGTAAACACCAAAAATTTTGTAATAACACCGACCAAAGGGATAGTCCGTATCCTCCCTATAAAGATTTCGCTTATTTTTATAACAATAGGTTCGCTTTGACAATGTGACAATGGCCAACAGAGGCCAACGCCCGGCTATTTTCAGCTAACAGGCTCTGGTCAATCGTGACTCGAAAGAGCCCTTTATTTTCCTGGGTTAGCTACACTTGAAACTAATAAAATCTCTTGGCAATTCTCTTAAAAGGTACTGTTGTTAGGTAAAACGCTGAACTCTTTAAAAGGATAATATGCCAATTTCTGCCCATGTTTTTACCATCGATGTAATCTTTATATAAATCTAGTTACACCATTTATCACTCAAGAACGGCTGGACCATTGTTTATGATTTTTGTGTTTTCGGAATTGTCTTAATCCGGAATAGCAGCGCCATCATCTTGTATATTGCTTTGTTTATTGCATTCTGATATTACGTTCGGTGGTCAGTACTATTCAAACAGGGATTGCAATTCTTAATACTGCCTCCATCAGTGTTGCCTAGTTCATATGACCCCAATCTGTTTAAGTCGCGAGTTAATAGGCTTTTTTTGGGTAAGCTCGTTCCATCGTCGACCTCATCTCTATCCGCAGGACAAGATTGAGGTCAAGAGTAGACCCATTACAGATAAAAAAATAAATTTAAAAAAATAATAAAAAATAAGTCCCGACCACTGGACGAGCAGTGATCGTTCAGTTTCGTTTTTTTAGTTTTAGCTTTCTATGATACTCTTTCTCCATCTAAATTGACAACGACCTACTATTATTTTAACTAAACATTAAGGACTTAAATATAATAGATTGCAATCAAGATTTAAGATTTAATGACTTGTACCAACCACCTTTTGCTTACCAGCTCGTTCTAGTAGAAATGATTGTGAAGGGGTTTTTTTGAGGAAGTATTACCACCCACCAACATACACCTATGTCCTCTATATAGCATTAACGACTTTGCTTCTTTACAAAAAAAACCCTTTTACTGCTAAGCTTTGAGGGCAATTTTTTTGTCTTTTTTAAGCCAAAAAATGACATATCCGGATACGCTCCATAAAATTCAAACTCATCCCTTTCACAAATATACTTCAAAATCATACGTTAAATATGGCAATGTTAGGAACTATGGTCTACCGGTTTATACCAACGACAAAAGGGAACATTATGCAACGAACTGCCATTTTCTTTCATCCTGGAACACAAAGGATTTTACCCGTTAAATCCAAGGTAAAATCCTTCTCAATTTCTTAACATATTGGTTGTTTGTTTGTTGTGATTTGGTTGCGTAGTTTAAGAGATAATTTTAATATATCAAATACTTACGCAAAAAATGTTCTGCCTTCGGATATCCCTCATTTTGGCTGTCAAGTATTATATTATCATAGTGAGGAAGTTATTATTGGTTATTATATAGGTCGTGTGGATATGAAATAATGTAAAAACTTTTACATTATTTTATGTTAGTATGGACCGAATCCTTGAACATGATTTTGAACCCCTTCAAAACGTCGGATTAACTCGACATTTGGCAAACTTATTAAATACTGATGACAATTAAATATTTTAAATAGCTTGACCCGTTATTCTACAATCAGTATAGCGATTTTTTGTTTTCCTGAGACCCGGAGTGTCTGCGTCAAGACCATTAAGGGACACTACGAAATAAAACATTCATTCATTATAAAACTGTTAATCCAAAATACGGTCCCTACAAAGAATTTAAAAAAAAATGCGATTTTTTTTGGGAGTCAGTTATTTCGTGTTCAAATTTTCTCCTTTAATAATCCGACTCAAAAATCTTTCTTTTCTTCATGAAGACTCCTATTAAAACGCTAATAAGTCCTTAGCGTCTTTAAAGCTAAAATTACAAGATTTTTCTGCCACTCAAGATCTTGTTCCAACATCCTTTGATGTTTCAAAAGTCGACGGAGCAAAAAGAAAATGCGGGGATAGAAAAAAAATTAGGGCTTAATCGACTCCTTGAAGAAATGATAGCCACAAACAAAATTGGTGAAGTGTGAGTCGAAATCATATAACGAGGATTCTGTACTCCTAAACCTAATATAGTAATAGATAGCACCGCGTTTTCTGTAAAAATTTAAACTGTGTATTCTAAAACAGTTAAATCCGTGTGAAATCTGAGAAACAAACAGATAGGATATAGAATTTGTAGGTAAATTACCGTTTTTTTTTGTTCTTTAGTTTTTTTTCATTACGATATCACTTTCACAGTAATTACTAATCAAACGACACCTTGCAAACTAAAATCCATCGAGCCGTTCAGGCCGCAGAGCGTGCCACACATTTGAATTTGGCGCCAAAAAATCTCCATTTTGTTTTCTTTAATTTTGTTATAGGTACTAAGTGTCACTCTCACAGTAAATACGAATCTAACGACAAGTCTCAAGCTAAAATCCATCGAGCCGTTCAGGCTGCAGAGCGTGCCAAACAATTATACATTCATACATACATACGTACTCTCGAAAAACATAACCCTCCTTCTGGCGCAGTCGGGTAAAAAGGACCGATATACCAACGCAGGTACAGATAGAACCCTAGGCTAAGTAAAAGGGTCCCAGCCTTTACACACGGAACCCTAAAAATTGAAAAAAAAATGAGAGGCTGAATAAATACTGTACGGGTGATTGAGGCCGAGTTAGTAACCATTTTTAGGATCGAAAATTAAGGAGTGTTCCTTTAATCTTGTGATTTCTGATTACTGATTTTCAATAACTTATATTTAGAATTAGTGTGATTTCTTGAAAAAATCTCTTAAAGACTCTTTAAGTAATTGATTTCATGTTCTGAATAAAATTTACTTTTTTTTTATTTTAAAACTTTTCGAAGGATAATTCTAATTTTTAGTGCATCAGACATTAACCGGGAATAAATCCTAGTCCCGGGCTGCTACTGAGTAATTTTAAATGGTACAATCAATCAATGAATAAAGTTATAAGTAAAAAGTTGTAGATAGGTTACTTAAACAACATTCGATCTTAAAAACGGCACACTAGCGCACGCACGCGTCCGGCGCGACGCGACACTGAAGTCAAGTGAGGCTAGTTAGCCACAGTTTAACGTGTCGCTAGCTTAGAGCTTATAACCTATCTACACCTTTTACTTATAATATCATTGGGTAACATCAGTTGTATTGGTACATCAGTGAATGCCCAGAGGTTAAAGAATTAACCTCTCATGCACGAGGTTGTGGTTCAAATCCGGGCAAGTCCAATATGACTTTTTCAATTCATATGTACTTTCTAAGTTTATCCTAGACATCATTGACATAGGTGAAGGAAAACATCGTGAGGAAACCTGGACTTATACCTAGTTAATATAAGTTTGAAATCGCCAATCCGCCTTGAGTAAGCGTGGTGATCAATCTCTTTTGCTCGAGCCTTTTCTATATGAGAAGAGGCTTTTGCCCTGCAGTGGGATAGTACCAGGCTGGTATTATATTATTATTATCATTGGGTAAAATCCTAGGACACTTGGTTCAATCTAGGAATTGACCTCAGGAACCCATTCAGCAGTAGCAACACCACAAAACAATGAATCAGATAAGTAGCAGACCTTACTTCTGTAAAACCTTAGTCTTCTTGTTTTCATAATGGCTACTGGTTAGTGGCTAGTCTTGTGTCAGATTTTTTTAGCCGCTTAAACTTGGCTTCACATCCCGTCGCGAAATATCTCTCAGGCATGTCGGTTTCCTCACCATGGTCTCCTTCACCGTTAAGTTTTAATTAACACAGAGTTTAATTTAAACTTATGTGTTTCTTTTTGCTTTGGACACAGGCTCGACTTGACTTAAAAGATAAAGATAAAGATTCCGGACTAGTATCCGCTTCTCCACGTCAAAGCGTGTATTTTGCGTATGGGCCATAATCTACCACGCGGGCCTAATGAGAAATGGTAGATGTCACATGTCTTCGAATTTTTGGTTCTAGGACATACCGGTTTCCTCACGATGTTTTGCTTCACCGTTTTACAAGCAGTGGTGATGACACAAATTACATAAAGTAATGCGCCTGCCTGGGGTCGAACCCACGACTTACTGTTCGTATATTTTGCGTTGGAGCCATAAACTACCACGCGGGCCCAATGAGAATTGGTAGATGTCACATGTCTTCGAATTTTTGGTTCTGGGACATGCCGGTTTCCTAACGATGTTTTTCCTTCACCGTGTTTCAAGCAGTGGTGTTAAACAAATTACATAAAGTAATGCGCCTGCCTGGGTTCGTACCCACGACTGACTGTTCGTAAGTCGGGGCCGCCACTAGTAGGCCACCGCTGCTCTTAATGACTTTGACTTAATCTCCTATGTCCCCTAGATGGGGCAGAGGGCGTCCACAGATGTCTTCCATCGCGATAGATCTTAAGCTTCACGCTTCATCTGGCTCCACGTCAATCCGATGCTCGCTGCTTCTGCCAAAACGGTACGACGCCAGGTTTGACACGGACGGCCACGCTTCCTTTTCCCTTGGGGATTCCAGTTCAACGTTTGTTTAGGTATGTGGTCGGGGTCCCTTTGGAGCGTGTGGCCAATCCATCTCCACTTGTGACGCTTGATCTGGTGGTCGATCTGGCTCTCGTGGCATCTCTCCAACAGTTCAACGTTGGAGATGGTCTCGGGATAGTAAATTCCGAGAATGCGATGAAGACAGCGGTCACAGAGGTTTTATATAATAGAATTGTATTTTCTCAATATTTAAGTGACTCGTATTTTTCTTTTCTTTTGAGAAATAATTAATAATAAGAATGTAACTTTATTTCAAACCAAAGATTCATAATATTCAGTACCGATTACATTCACGATCTTACATTAAGTTTATTAACAATCAGAGCTAGTTTCAGCCAAACAATGCTCATTGAATCGCCTTTCTCGATTATTAATGAACCGTCTGAACGTAATTCTAGTTGGCTACAAACTATTATTCAGGAATAGGTCCATTTTACTTTTGGCAACAAGGACTTTAAACTTTGCGTTGTAGTTTTCATTCTTATCTTTACCAAAGATAATGTTTCAAAATAATAATAATTTTAAATATCTTCAAACTTCTTCATGTTAATATAGGAGTTCTTACTTATTTACTTCTGATTCTCTAACTAAACAGTTCATATTATTATAACAATAAAACGGTTTGACATACTCGTATACAAACCAAAAAAAAATATAAGAGACCTTTAACCAATAAGGTTTCTTCAAAGAGCCATTTATTAGTCGAACTGTTGAAATGTCAAAGTATGTACTTATAAAGGTTAAATAAATGATGTTGATGAAATAGGATTTTTTTTATATCATAACATTTATTATATAAAACAAACTCCTCCGACGCGTCTGGCTGTCTATCTCTTTGCTAAAAACTCAAAAAATGCTGCATCGATTTTCATGCTGTTTTCACGAATGGATAAAGTGGTTCCCGAAAATGGTTTTTGTTTATAATTTGGCCAGTTTTTGTAGAAATAAAAACTTAAATAAAATAAAAATTAAAAAATAAACCTTACATTTCTACCAAACTAACAATTTGTAATCCAACTTAACCTATTATATATTATTTAAAAAGTGTTTTAAAATTTGCTGGTTACAAGAAGCCCTCTTTAGATGAAAGAATTCTCCTCCAAAGAATTCCATTTGGTTTTGTACTGTGTCTTCTATATCCAATGTGGGCCGATTAAAGCGTAGTATGCTATAAATTTGAAAAATCCAAAAGATTCGACATATCAAAACCAGAGGACCAGTTTGGAAAGTAAACGTCAAAAAGGCTGACCGCACACGAGACGGGAAGACTACATAAAAGAAACAAGTTTATGTACACATTGGCCAAAATATAGGGTAACAGCTGCCTTATTCTAAACCGTTCGATTGGTTTCCGTGTCGGTAAGGAACCGTTTTCGACAATCTCATTCCCGAGCCGAAGAACTGCCAAAACGCTATTCACAGATCCGAACGGATACGTTTTTTTTTCTAAACGATTGATCATTGTATTTATGGGGAACGCTACAAAATGGTAGTAAATGATCAGCGTGGTAGAAAATTTAAAGTAGTAAATAAAATGCGTTTATTTGAATGTTTCGATCCGTTTAATTATAGAATATACAGCTAGTAATTTAATAGACAGCAAACGGTACAAAATGATTTTATTATTAATCAAACAAACTTTATTTCAAATAAACTTGCTTTGTAAACAGCCGTCTGTCAAATTGGCATTGCCAGTTTGACAGACTTTTTTACTTTTTAAACTTTTTTTACTTTTTAAACATTGCCAGTCTGGCAATGCGGAAAAAGTTTTTATTTGAAATAAAACTATGGATTATTATTTTTATTATAACTTTGCTTAAAAAAGGCTAAATGACTGTAAGTATTTGATATCAATACACAAATCTTGCTATTTGCTCATTGTCAAACAATTACATGTACAACTATACGAATAAAGTAATTCAAAGTGTAATTATGTAGTTCTACATAATTACACTTTGAATATAAGTAAATGCGAAAGTATCAATGAAATACGGTCAATACAATAATAAAACTTCATTTACTTAATTAATAGTGCAGTGTTTTAAAGGTTTACAGTGTTTATATTTCTCTGAAATAACCTGGATTTATGAAAATTAAATCGTTTAAATTTTGCTCGGTATGGCTACCGATAGCAAACAGCTGTCGGAAAGATTTGAGTCTTCTTATCGAATTTGGCTTGTCAAAAAAAATCGGTTTCGGATTTGTGAATTGCGTTTGGATGACATCTTCGTCATCTTAGCCGTTCGATTCGGTGCGGAATCTAGTCGAATGGTTGTGAATAAGCCAGCTGCTGCCTTATTCTAAACCGTTCGATTGGTTTCCGTGTCGGTAAGGAACCATTTTCGACAATCTCATTTCCGAACCGAAGAACTGCCAAAATGCTATTCACAGATCCGAACGGATACGTTTTTTTTTCTAAACGATTGATCATTGTATTTATGGGGAACGCTACAAAATGGTAGTAAATGATCAGCGTGGTAGAAAATTTAAAGTAGTTAATAAAATTGGTTTATTTGAATGTTTCGATCCGTTTAATTATAGAATATACAGCTAGTAATTTAATAGACAGCAAACGGTACAAAATGATTTTATTATTAATCAAACAAACTTTATTTCGAATAAACTTGCTCTGTAAACAGCCGTTTGTCAAACTGGCATTGCCAGTTTGACAGACTTTTTTACTTTTTAAACTTTTTCCGCATTGCCAGTCTGGCAATGCGGAAAAAGTTTTTATTTGAAATAAAACTATGGATTAAAATTTCTTTTAGTATAACTTTGCTTTAAAAGGCTAAATGACTGTAAGTATTTGATATCAATACACAAATCTTGCTATTTGCTTATTGTCAAACAATAACACGTACAACTATACGAATAAAGTAATTCAAAGTGTAATTATGTAGTTCTGCATAATTACACTTTGAATTTATGTAAATGCGAAAGTATCAATGAAATACGGTCATTACAATAATAAAACTTCATTTACTTAAAAGTGCAATGTTTTAAAGGTTTACAGTGTTTATATTTCTCTGAAATAACCTGGATTTATGCAAAATAAATCGTTTAAATTTTTTTCGTTATGGCTCCCGATAGCAAACAGCTGTCGGAAAGATTTGAGTCTTCTTATCGAATTTGAACTGTCGAAAAAATCGGTTTCGGATTTGTGAATTGCGTTTGGATGACATCTTCGACATTTTAGACGTTCGATTCGGTACGGAATCTAGTCGAATGGTTGTGAATAAGCCAGCTGGTAATTAGTGACGGATACTACGTTATTGTATTCATGATTTCAATCAACCTTCCCAAATAAACTTTTTTTTTACACCAAAACTTATGACACAATACACAACAATAATGCTGTTTGAAATTCCAGCGCGCGCGTCTGTTTTGGATCACAGTAGACACGAATCGGCACGATCTATCAGCTGATAGTCTGACTTCGGGAAGGGCAAAACATACTATAATAGTAGCGTCACACGCTTCTTGCAGATCAAACAAAGGCGCGCGCGTGAATTTCAAACAGCGTTTGTGTTATTGTGATAAAAGAAATTTAATGAGTATAAAAAAAATGGTTTCTTTGGGAAAGTTATTCGTATTAATGAGAACAATCACGTGTTAAAGTATCGGTCACTAATTACCAGTCACCCTTTAAGATGGTATTTGTGAGAGGTTGAGAAATAATTATGAATAATTTGTTTTATTTATAACTAAAAAGTAAATATTTTTTATAACCGACAATCACGCGGGCGAAGCCGCGGGCATCAGCAAGCAAAATATAAACGGCCTGCCCAGATTTAAGGATGACCAGAATAAACATCATTATTCTGTCAATTATACGAAGTTGAGACAGATTAATGATGTGTTTTGTTTTCATAAAGACGTAATACAAGAAATCGTTTTAAATAACCTGATTTTTCGACCTCCTTCAACTGATTTTATCTGTGTTAAGTTTTAGAGAATAATAATTAACTTAGTCTACACCCTTTATCGATTTTAATATTTATTGTTTTTTTCTGCACTAGTACCTATGCAACTGGACTATTCCTTATTTTTTGCCAGTGACTATCCGGTGTTCAGTTGCACACCAAACTATGATGACAACTGAGAATTAAAAAAAATGGTATTGCACTTTAAGTTGAGGCTGCCGCGACACTGCAGCGTATCAGGGATGTTCGCTGAGGCACGTATAGACGACTTTTATGCTATCATACGAGAGTGTGTTGCTTCTCTGATGTGTCGCGTGCGGGGCAGCGCTAACAGTCTCTTGAGGACTGTGGCGGATAGGGTGGATGGCCTTATATTAAAACACTGGACGAGGACGCAAGTGTGGCCTACTAACCGTACCCAGAATTAGTGTGTGTTTGTTATTGTTATTATCGTTCCTGACATGTTTATTGGTAGTTTTTTTTTTATACCACGACGGTGGCAAACAAGCTTACGGCCCGCCTGATGGTAAGCGGTTACCGTAACCTATGGACACTTGCAACACCAGAGGCACCACACGCGCGTTGCCGACCCTTTAAAAACCTATTTACTCCCCTTTTGAAGAACTCCATACTGTAGCCCTCTGAGAAAACCTCGGCAGGGAGCTCATTCCACAATCCAAGTGTACGCGGGAGGGAATTCCTCTGAAACCGCACTGTACGGGACCATTTCGGCTCCAGTGTGTGAGCATGAACTCCCTGTCGACGGCGAGCGGTGCGATGATAGAAAGTGGCCGTGGGCATCATATCAAACAATTCCTCGGAGTACAACCCATTATACAACCGGTAGAACACACATAGGGAGGCAAAGTTTCTCCATCAGAGACATCATCATCATCATCTCAGATACATCTAATTGATTGAATTAATGATTTTGACATGATTAATGGTGACTTTGACTTTATTTTTAACAATTTTGACATGATAATTATTAATCATTTTGACATCATTAGTAATTACTTCCTACAATTTCCAATTATATGTACTAACACTAGCGTTTAAGTTGTGTATTACAAACAAATTGGATTGTATGATCTGTAAAATAAATGATATTATTATTATAACAAGTGGCCTTCAAGTTACGGTGACTATCAGAAGGGGTACTGTGCGCTTCGCCACATCTCTGCGACTCCGCATGATGTAATTCTAAATACGTACTGATGATAGCCATTGACTGGCCTGTTGGTCTAGTAGTTATTGACCCCGACTGCTATGCCGGAGGTCGTGGGTTCGATTCCCACCAAGAACAAATGTTTGTGTGATGAGCACGATCATTTGTTCTGTGTCTGGGTGTAATTTATCTTTAATATGTATGTATTTAAAAATATATAAGTATGTTTATCAGCTGTTTAATACCCATAACACAAGCTCTTAAGCTTAACTTGGGACTAAATGGCGTTGTGTGGAAAGTTGTGGAATATTTATTTATATGAATATTTATAGCCGATAGGAAACCAGTTGTTTGACAGTTAATCTTTATTTTTTTCTTCTTCTTTGGCAACTGAGCTGATGTCGACTTCAGCCAGCGTCGAGTTAGTCTTTGAATGCCCTGCCCAGTACTCACTATGAACTGTCAATGGAGATACGGAATAGCCCTGAAAGTTGTTATTTTTTAACAATCTCTGGATTTAGAAACTGGCTCTTATTGCCCATTCTACAATTTTTTTAAAGTATTATTTTAATGGTTTAGTTGTTAATCGCAAGTGCTTGGAAAATCGACATTAGATACGTGTGTCAACATTGAAAAGAATGTGAAACTGCGTAACTAGATTATAACAATGTTAATATTCTAGCCTGTCACTATCCCACTGCAAAAAAAAGGCGTCTTCTCATACAGAAAAGGCACGAGCATTGACCGACACGCATGTTCAAAGAGGATTGGCGATATCAGACTTATTATAAAGCTTATAAAGGTTACATTTGCACTTATACAATTTAGCCAATGTCAAACTAAAACCGCAAACGCAAACGTTTTGATGCTTTTGAGATATGGTGCTGGAGAAGGATGCTCCAAATCCCTTGGACAGCATTTCGTACCATGTCACGTATACATATTGCGAGAACTCAAAATCTCTTCGCAGTTGACATCCGAGAGCCTACGTAAGATTCTTCAATACTTCGGTCACAAAGTAAGGAAAGACGGTGGTGATCTCGAAAGGCTCATCGTGACTGGCAAAGTGAATGGGAAAAGGCCTCGTGGACGTAGCCCAATACGTTGGTCTGACCAGATCCGCACCACTCTTGACTCTTCGGTATACGGCCCTTCACACCGCCAGAGACAGAAGCAGATAGAGGAACATCGTGAAAAAAAGGTGATGAAGCAGGGAGGTAACGACCCTCAAAATTGAAGAGTACGACGCAAGGAGGAGGAGGGCAAACTAAAACCTTAAATAAATATTTTTCGTTTCCAGACCATTCCCCAAATTAAATTGCCTCAGCTAAAGACGATTTGGTCTTCAAACACCATTTAAATAAGCTTCTTAGGTCATTATTTTTATTGGGTCCTAATATTTTATAAGTGAAATAATAAAACGATGAAGGAATGAAGGGATGATTATATATTATTATATAGTCTTCTTGTTCTTGTAGTGTGGTAATTTACTAATCTGGTGATAGAGTTTTTATGCTGCCATCTGGCTCGGCTTCACATGCCTTCAAGAAATGTTTCTCAGACATACCAGTTTATTTAAATTTGATTTGCATGGCTCCAGTAATCTTTAAAAAAACCTGTCCAAATAAAAAACTTACCATTGACGAAATTTAAAAAACGTTTCCATGAACTACTTGTCAAAAATTGCTATAATTCTGTGCAAGATTTCTTAAATGACAATTATTTATTGTAACATGTTTAATTATCCCATATTATCCATGAGCTTGTGTGGCATTTGCATGCTATTATAAGGCAGACCTCACCAGGATCCTGTTACATGATTTTAAAAACTTATTTGTGTACCTACATTCTAAGCAAATAAAGACTTATTCTATTGTATTCTTTTCTTCACCGTTTTTTATACTTTACTTGAAATGCCCGAGTACGAACTTGAGACCTCTACCGTGTTCTTCTAGTACAACAGCCGTGACTTAGTGTTGTTCATTATTATTATTAACGAAAGCAACCGACCCGAGTTCATCTGACAATTTCGGTCAAAACACGTGTTCTGTTTAAATAAATTGCTTTCAAGGCAGAATGGAGATTGCTGGTCCAACTAGTAGACTAGATATATTTTGTAGGTCTCACTAAAAAGATGAAGATACCGGGTTGGTATCCGCAACTCCACGTCACGCGTATTTTGCGTATGGGCCATAATCTACCACGCGGGCCCAGTGCGAATTGGTAGACGCACTTTGTCACATGTCTTCGAATGTTTGGATCTAAGTCTTAGGTTTTAAGTTCTAGGTCTCACTAACATTGTTTATTCTTCAATATAGGAATCGATTCCTCAGCTATTAGTACTTTTAGTCAACTAAGGTCAGGTAAAGTCAGACGATCGTAACTTTTTGTTGTTTCCATCGCTAAAACTACTTTCATTTAATGCTACTTTTTGATCGTTTTCATCTTCAACTGAACGACAATGAAGTCTGAGTAGGATTTTCGTAGATATGTCATATTGTAATACTTCCCCGTTTCTACGACATTTAATAAAACAAGTACCTAAATACAGTAGGTAAAGATAAACAAATACAATTAATCTTTGCACACAACGTTTCTAAGGCAGCTTCCAAGAACGTAAACAAATGAAGTGTTTTTTCGTAATTGCTTTAACACACAGAAACTTGAATTTCTATGATTAATTTGGTTAAGAGAATTCAACCTAAATTACTCAGATATGAAATTGATGTTTGCGTAAGTGAAAAAGCATTTTGAATAGCAGCAATTGACAATATTCGTATAGGTACGTATGTTCATTAATTCGGCTGTATTAGGGAGATAAATAAGTAATCACTATCTTCATTAAAATTCTTTATTTATGAGATGTTTTATCACAAAATTTGTAGTCCTAAACGACTACTTACGTATACGTTATCTATAATTAATTTTCTAATACAAAATAATCTTATAATTAATCTAAATCTAATTAATTACAATGACTAGAATGATTTCTTTCGAGTTCCGTTTTCTGCGTTTAAACAACAATATTTCATCTACTAATTGATATAAATTTCAATCTTACTGACTTCCCTTTTGATCTGGTAATAATTAAATTGTTTCAAATGAGCACGAGGTCTTCCAGCGATACTCCAGCAAAGCGGAGACTAGAAGAGATGTTTCATACAACCAATCAACTAGCGTCATTTTGACCCCTCAGTGCTTAGCCTCAGCACAATACAATATCCTATTGGTTCTTGAGAGTCTCGCTCTTAGACCCCAGCCCGGCCCGGTCCGGTTTGAGTAAAGTTGGGTTTAGTTGCAACATCAGGAATTTTTGAGTAGCAGCCCAGAGTCTTGAGCCCAATGTATCGCAATAGACTCACCCCCTGTTACATGAGACTTAAACATAACAAAAATGTGGGTGTACCAAGTAAACTTAGTTGGAATGAAGCTGTTGTTGTTGTTGTTAGAATGTTGCTTCGTTCAGTGTGATTCTGATTAAATCACACCCAATGAAAATGTTGGTGAAATAAATGCGTACTCAGATACTCACGGGGTGACTGTAACTGAATCGAGAACAGGCTCGGGATTCGAGGCTTTGAGTGGGATCCGTCTGAGATAGTAAGCAGTGGTGCAATCGTTGATCGTAAAGCGCACTACTTTAAAAATCAAACGTCATTTAAATATAAATGTTTCTTTCACAAAAGGCATATTATAGTATCGCCGAATTTCTAGCTGAATAAGTTTTTGATTAAACTGCATGACGAGAATGAATATGTTTAGTCGTAATTGTGACATACATGGTGTAATTGTTGACATGTAGGACTATGTAATTTTTGATATTTATGTAAATTTGACATAAATCTTTTACTTTTAGAAACTTTTTAAAACTTTGACTTTAGCTTTGTTTGTACTTATATGACAATGAACTAAATTACTTGAAATTTGACGATGTGACATCAATTGTGAAAATATTTGTACGCCAATACTTACGGCTAAACATGATTGGACTTCACACAGTAAGATCTTGCATGCTTTTGTATATTGTATACTATGTTTAAACAAATAAATAATCTTTATCTTTATTATGAGCCTGTTCATTTTAGCCTTGAAGACACCTAAATTGTGATTGGAAGACCGCAGCAGGCGGATTCGGATGTTATACATTTTTTTTTTATTTTCGCACACTGTTTGTTTTTGTTTATGTTTTATGTTATTTGTAGTCTTCTATAATTAGCGGTACGAATCTTGAGCGCTTGAACGGGTAAGTTTGCGCATATGTATTTTACTACTATTATTTATTGATCACTGCGCAACTCAATGTTAGCGCTCAAGATCCGTTTTGGAGTATGTCTTTTGCGTGCACTAAATAAATCTTCTATTTATAATATCTTACTCTTCGGAGAATAAAGACATGATGTTAAATATCATATTTCGCATTCTGTCGCATCAAGTAGTCAAGTACGGAAATTCGGTAATTTATCAAATTGTACAAAAGCTTAAGGCGAGGTGACCCCAATAAACGTCGTCAACAATAGCGTTTTACTCGTACATGGAACGGATTTAAATTTTGAAAAAAATATATTACATAGTTGACTCTTCGACCATGATATGTCGGGCATGCGATACACGATTACTTACACTTCACTGCATCCAATTAAATCGCAAAGACATGTCCAAATGATAGCTAAATACTCGTTTTACTTGAGTTATATTAGGCTTTGAAAAATAAAACTTATATCATAATAAAGGTCGTAAAAAATGTGTATTATCTCGGGTCACATAATGTGCAATATTAAAATAAATGTATCACAAATTCCAAAACAAAGTGTAAATCACTAGTTTGCGCTCGCTCCGAGTCCTTTAGTCCCGAGCGGAACGTGTTCGAGGTCGGACGTGCGCCAATTTTTTCCGTCATCCCCCGATAAAAAATCGATTTCGATAAATTGTACTACATGTAGGTACATACTTTATCTTTACTTTGTTTTATGGACTTATGGTCTGAAATAAATTTTATTATTATTTTTATATTATTATTTATCATCACTTTAATTTAGTTTTTTAAATAGTTGTAATATTTTTCGTTTTATTAGTTAGATTATTAGGATAAATTTGTAGATAAGTAAAATAAATCAAAATGGTCAAGAATAAAAAATTGTCTTCATTGGCTCTACGAAGACTGAATAAACAAAAAGGTAGGAATACTTTGACGATATTTTTTATTTAGGTAGGTACCTAAATTATATTTTACCATATAAATAATACCTTAGATGATATTGAATCTCAAACTTAGGTACGCATAATACTTTTACAACACGGACACGGTTGCACGGTTGGCGCAGTGGCTGAGCGATCGACTGCTGCGCAGCGTGTCGCGGGTTCGATTCCCGCACGGAACAAATATATTTTGTATGACCTACAAGTAGTTGTTCGCGGGTCTGGGTGTTTGTGTATGTGAGATTAAATGTTTGTAAACGCACCCACGACACAGGAGAAATTCCTAGAGTGGGACAATGTTTACAAGAAAAAAATACTAATGCAAATAACAACGATAAGCGCGAAAGTCTTTCATGCTTTATTTTTACCGCGAAACGTATTTACCAACCATACCAAGTGTATCGAACAGTAGTATTTGAACCCTAAGATAGAGCAAATAAAGTCACCACGCGCGCAAATGCTATAATGGTTTATTGTTGCGTGACGTCAAATAGGTAGTTCACCCGTTCACCCTGCTGGGATTTTGTATTTTTAATAGATTTTGCCTACGAAATCGCCCGCGATTTTTTTCACTAATTGTTTTGTGATAATAAAATATACGTAACCTAAGGCATAACGTAGCTTATTATTTCCTCTCAGTATCGAATCAGTAGCGCCATGAATTTGCGCATAGAAACAAAAAAAAATACTCGCATCAACACACTCTTGAGCAGTGGTGGCCCAGTGTGACATCTATCAACCCGCAGTGGGCTAGCGTGGTGGATTATAGCCCACTCCCTCTCATAGAGAGGAGGGCTGTGTCCCGGCAGTGGGAACATTATAGACTGATGATGATGATGATGAACATTATTGTAGTAAATAGTGAATAAGATGGGATGGTGGTCACACCGTCTACTCATAGGAACCGTCTCCAGTATGAACATCAAACCACCAGCAGCACGTCACGTGAGTATTAGGTAAAAGTACCCACAGCTACCACAACACAACAAATAATATTATTATATTTTGTGTCTATGTTTGTGAAGGTCACGTACCACAGCACACTCGTACCACAGTGTAGCAAAGTACAGTATAACAGCTTGGCAAAAAAGAGTAGAAAATAATGGAGGCGCGCCACTGTGCTGTTCGTATGGCAAATTGGCAACCCGTTGCAACCGCATAGCGTACTGACCTAATCTTGATACTTAGCAACTTTTTTTTTAGACATAAAGTAACAATATATTCGTAACCTGTATAAGTATTATATTTTTAAATCCGTAAGTAATTAGTAGTGGTTTCATTGAACAAGGACGTGTTCTCGACACGCAACTGATTACTTACCTAAAAATAAATGTTTGGGTAAATACTCCTGAGTTTACATGGTTTAGGAATTATAAAAATAAAACATCATATTGTTTAACCTAATTCTTTATTCCATATTTTAATCTAGTAAATCGTCCTCCAAATATTCCACCCTTACCACATCCATGTCATGGCTAGAGCTGGCCGCAAACTCATCTAAGTCATGTTCGGGTTAGAGGTGCTGCTTCTATCATTTTCTAGATTTATGACTAATCGCTCAATTTCCTCGTTCATAGTTAGTTTTTTTTCCCAGTAATCCTTTTCTATTTTTATTACATGTTAGCACGAGTTCTTCCAATCCTCTTCGGTAATAGCTTGGAATGCACGTTTAGCTGCTTCCTGTAAAGACGAAATATTTCATTTATGTCTAACAATATTAAAAGTAAAACATTTTTGTCACATACTGTTAATGTTGTTTATCTACTTCCAGCACGATTTTTCTTAGAACGCTAACAGATTTCCCAAAATTAAAATAATAGATTTAGATTTATTTTTTAGGCAATGACACGACAATTTTTTTTAACATTTCTAATGCAAACACTAGAACAAATAATTCTCTCCCTTGATATCGCACTTAAAGTATAATTTACGTAGAAATTTAATTTTCATTCAGTTAAAAGTCACGTTACCAAAGTATCAATTTATCTCAGCGCGCTATACCAGAGTAATGCAGAAAAAATGTAAACATAACCTATGTGCTCGACATTTATTGTTTCAAATTTCTAGTTATTCCTTACGCAAGCGAATTAATATAGCTTTTTATTCATCAATTAACACTTGATTCAACTAAAATCAACAAAACAAACTCTTACATACCTGTCTTATCAGCGGTTCTTTGGTAAACATTGTGAAGTTCAGATAGAATTGTTTGGGCCTCATGTTCCGCCAGACATCGCCTGTACACCTTATAAATAACCTCCCTGCCAGCACTCCGAATGGTTTTATTCATTATTCTTCACTTTTTACGTTTATTAATCAACGTTTGGTGGTCGAAATTAAAATTTTACGAAATCGTGAACTTTGTTTATTATGAGATGTCATTGTTTTGGAAATGTTGCCAACAGACAAAAATTTAGTTCCGTTTCTACTCTTTTTTGCCAAGCTGTACATTGCTCATTTCCTACAAGTAGGTATGTTTATTATTTTCGGTGACATTTATTTTTCGCTAATACGAAACTACGTTATGCCTGAGTTATATAATTATAATGCCTGAGTTATACAACGTGTTTTTTTGTATATCCCATAACTCTAGGGTATGATTGAGACCATATCAAAGAATCAACTGGCACATGAATTATGTTTCAATCATCCTTTTTTTTTGCTATCATACAAAATAATTCGACAAAGTCACGATGATTAATGTAAAACACCCTTACGTGAAAGAAAAGTGATGTTAGAAAGAAGATTCATCGTACTGGTGACAATTTTTGAACTAATTAGATAAAAGATTAAAGATTAAAGATACCGGGCTGGTATCCGCAACTCCACGTCAAAGCGCGTATTTTGCGTATGGGAAAATAAACTAATGAGGTAATAAAAATAATATTAATAATACTTAATAATAATATTCCACGAGTATTCACACAACGCCATCTAGCCCCAAGCTAAGCAGAGCTTGTGTTACGGGTACTAAACAACTGATAATTTAATTATGATTGATGATATAATCTCCGAAACTATGCATTTTTGGACCATCTATTCTAGGAGTTATAGTATTATTTTTACCTACAGAATATAACCCTAGAGTTATGGGATATAAAAAACACCTTGTATATAAACTACGTTATGCCTGCAATTATAATACTTCATTTAAAAAAAAAGTAATTTCAGTTAATTTCGTTTTTTTTGTATAAAACGTATAGCGGTTCGCAAACCACATCCACTTACCAATTTTCAACTGTGTAGTCCTAACAGTTTCTTAATAAAATGGTTGTGACATACGGACAGACAGACAGACAGATATAAAGAATCTATAAGGTTTTAGTTTTTGCCATTCAAACCACGTCAACTACGTTTCGACGAATTGTAGCCAAATGTGTATAATTTACATATTTTAATTTTTATTACTTTTATTTCTATACTTTTAATTGATTTTTCCTCTATTTTTACTTTGATCTGGCAATATTTTAGCTAATATTAATTCAACTGTGATTAACAAATCAAATATTTATTTATTTAACCCATTTTCCCTAAACCCATACTTTCCACGCATACTTATATTCTTATTAAGTGGGATACTAAAATTAAATAACCATTCAATGCATTTAAGTATTTTTGAATTACAATATTGATATCGTAGTTCAAGAATTCTATCATATCTAAATTATTAAATTGAAGTTGCTCTACTGCATTACTCTATTCTGTGACGCAACTGTGTACCTACTCGAGTTCGTGAAGTCATGAATGACCGGTACGACGACAGCGCGCGGCGTTTCTCCGATGCATCGCAGTTTATTACGTAGCGCTATTGGTTGCGGGGCCTGAGGTAAGCGTTAAATGCCTACACTGCTGGGGAAACCTCGCCTTAATGATTCATTGTTAAGCTTAGTCAGCATTGTCTTACAATCTTCATTGAAATGTTTAATGTGATTTAATTTACTTCCAGATTGAGGCTGTGTTTTCTAATGTATTTCGGTGTAAACTTTAGTAAGTCGAATTTATGATGTTGCTTTTACTTCGTGGTTTTTTTTATCTACCTTTAGAAGCTTGTAATAAGCAATGTAGCAGTTAAGCAGTGGTGGACCGGCAGACTTCCAAGAAACATTGTACCTTTTATTTTTTTGTTTTATTTAAAGAAATAAATATAATTCATTTTATTTCGTCTTAGTTTATGTCATCCTATAGCCATGGTGCCCAGAAATCAGCGTGTTCAAACAGAAAAACAAACAAACCATTCAGCTTTAATTATCATCAAAACGATAATTAAAGCTGAATGGTTTGTCCATTAAAGTTTCAAATAGGTAGCCTGTAACCTGATATTCATTTGTTTCACACAAATGAAACTAGAATACGTTGTTCAATTTGATATTCTGAATATCGGAAATCAGTACAAACATTTATACCTACATTTTGACGTAATTTAAAACGAAGGTTTTATTTATTTAAATTGACTTAAAAATCATCTGGCTTGACTATTCCCAACTATTTTGGAATCCGTTTCCAGTCTTACCAGATGTAGCGGAAAACTTATCTATACTTATATTTTAAAGAGGACAGATTTGGTTGTTTGTTTGTAGGGGTTTAAGTAACTAAAGAACGAAATTGACGCGGACAAATTCGCGAGAAAATTTATGGTGCATTATATAGCCCCAAGCAGCAAAAACTAGTACTATAAAGAACCATAGAACGTTTTGTAAAAAACTGTACTTGGTCCTATAAAACCCCAAAGAACGTTTCTATTATTCGGAAGTGGCGCATTTATATCTCTGTTCAGTGACAAAATAATTGTATTGCAGTGTTCCTCATGACGAAACAGTCCAATAAAAGTCCTGTAACAGTGATGCAGGTCTCAAAATAATGATGTCCTGACTACTGTAGGACCTTTTATAGTACTTTTTCATACTATACAAGAGTTTAGTTTTCTTTACCTCACCTTTTTCATTCACCATTCATTATTTTACATTCGTGATAGTGCAGAGTGCAAGAAATAATAAAAATAATTTTACGAAAGGATACAAGTAATCTGAGGTAAGTAAAAAAATATTTTTTTATTACAATAATAGTCTATTACGGTGGAAATGACGTGCGACTGCAGCTTTACTGACAAACTAGGGATAGGTTTACCATGAATTTAAAGTGCCCCCCTCGAATTGTTGAGCTTTTACCAAAATATTTATCATATAAAGTGATTTCAATATTTTAAGAGCCATTATAGTACTTGCCGTGATAATGTTTTCACTGTCAGTCATCGTGGATTCAACCTAAAATTGGGGTTCTGTGTGAGCATGACTGAATATATTAATTATAATACACATTTTTTTTACTATTTTTCTGAAGACCATTAATGAAAAAAAAACTGAATTATAAACTGTTAACTGACGAATAGTGAGAATTGATCATGGAACCAGTTTTTATTTCCTTAGGAAGAACTTACGTACTTATATCAAGTTTTACGTACCTAATGTTTATATTTCTTTGTAATTTCACTGAACTATAAAGCAATACTTTTATAAATTTAAACTGCAGTCAACATTGTATTTTTGCAGGGTACCTAATGGATGCCAATATGGATATCGATATTTTTTTTAGTCGAGACGATTTCATGCTGCTCACAGCAGCATGCAGCAGCAGCAGCTTCAAATTGAATAGGTATTCCTGTGAAGTGAATATTCTAACATTTATGTTTTTGACATTGTTTCGAATACCTGGTATCGTGCAAGCTGAGTTAATTATGTGGGTTGATTTTAACGTGATATCAAGACTGTTAGAAGATGAGAAATGAAAGGTTTTTCTTTTTTAGTTCAAAATAAAGAACTATGTAATTAAAAAAGATTTTTATTTATGTACCATCATATATACCATCGTACTAAACTTTTTGTTGCTTCATGCGAAATATTATAATTAATGGCCCAGTGTTTACGCCATCACGAAATTGTTGGTCTTTTACGAATGTTGAATTATTGCTTGAAGATTCAGAAAAATCGCTGGAATAAGGACTCTCTTCAGAAATAATATCTTTGTAAGGCACATTTTGTACGGAACCGTTTCCCGTAATTGTGATTCTAACTTGATTTTGGCTACTATTATTACTTTGTTTGATGATGAAAAAAAAAAACAAAGCTGCTTTTTCAAAATCGTCTATTCACTTATATAAGTTCCACTGCGTTTAGATATTTCTTTTCCAATTCTTTAAATCCATTACTAATTTTTGGTTTTAGGGCAGAATGCATGTTGCATTAATTCCGTATCAAAATGTCTGAATATTGTTGTAAAAGCGAGCCAATAATCCTTTATGGGACTTAGCTGTCATTTAATAGAAACATTTATCTACGTTTATGTGCCAATTTTGCGTCATTAAAGTGATAGATACCCATTTATAATGCCAAACAGCGCATTACTAGGCACCAAAAAAGTTGTTATACAAAAATTCTGCTCTATAATAGTGTCTGTGTGATATGCTTATCGACAAAATTATAATATGCATCTAAAAACTATTATAATACACTAACGTTCTATTAGCGTGCTCTGATATTTGACTACATCACAAAAACACTCTATTGTAAAGTCTTTTGTGACTACTAACGCACAAGTACTATAGCAGCGATCTGAATATCCACAACATCACAATATTATCCTGTAGTTGAGTGTTCATCACTGCTATAACGAAACTACTATTTCAGTACGTTTGGAACCCTTATTACGCTAATCAGATAAATAAAGGCACCTGCTAACAAATTTATAGAGCAATATTATTATGTACCAGTTATATTAGAACTTGCTATAGTACTTGACTATAACGGTTGTATAAAATGGTGTAGTAAACGTTTACATTCTTTGTTTATAGGTATTTTTAGCTCTTTAAGCATTTAGAGCAATAACGTACTGTAGAACGCTTTTATACCACACCCTGGCACCGCTAAAACCTTAATAAATCGTTTATAGAGCTTTTTAGAGTTATGAACTGAAATAATAGGACTGAATTGCTGGTTGGGAGACCCTGCACAACCTCCACAAATCTCCACAAACCGTGGGGTAACACAATACTCTCGATTAAACAGGTAGGCAGACTGTCTGGATTCTGAGTTTTCGTAACAAGTGTCATAGATCTACATAACCAATTATGAGAGTCGGGACCAACGTTTTAACGTGCTTTACGAGGCACGGAGAGGTAATGTAATGAATCACCCATCTAAGCACCAGCCTCGGCCACTGTAGCTTAACTTTCAATTGACCCGTGTAACTGTCATTATTTTGCCACAAGCCCCTGTTTTGTAATTATTGACTAAAAATCTATCAAAGACTGCTGTAATAAAGATACACGTGTCTAATAGAAACCAAAAGGATTCGGGATCTTCTTTCAAAAGTAGGTAAGTAGGTACTGCAAAGCTTCGAACGATTACATAATAAATGCCTCAGATGATGAAATATAATATGCCGACCATATCTTAAACATTTTTAAATAACCTCCTTTTGTACGCGAAATTGGGTAAAACTTAACTACGGAAGTAATTATACAAACTACCTATTGTTGTCGGCAAAAGCTGTTAATTTCGAAAATGTTTTCAATTAAATTATTCACCAATATCGAGTGGTTTTTTGTTGACTTCCGTTCATTAATGGATTCAAACATTCAGCCATTTTGACGATGCGGCGTTCAAATATATCGGTCAAGTGTGAGTCGGAGTTACACATAAAGGGTACTGTACGATGTCGAGCATCGTGCAGTATCGTAGGTTTCTTGTCGGACTACTACTGTCGGTCGGGATGGGTGTCTCCCATGGGCGGCATAAAATCTCTGATACAAGGTAAGCCACTAACTAACAAGTAACTACACGAAAACAAGAGAATCGTTGACCCAGCAGTTTGACGGGAATTCTGAAGCAATACAATTACATTGTACTAATGTTTTTGTTGTAATTGTGTTGTTGCGTCACTAGTTATAAGTTTATTAATTTATTGTGTACAGTCAGTGAGCTGCGTTTCTTCACCTTTCTTCCCCTATTTTTTTTCTTCTAAGATGGATCAGGTAATGCAGAGCACTGACCGTACCTGCACTTCGCAATTATTATTTTTATTCGGGTCAGTATTTTCAGAGTTTAGCCCCTACAACTTCACAAACTCACAAACTTTATCTCTTTAAAATACATATTAGTAAAAATAAATTGAAACAAACAATATAATATAATTATATCGACAGTAGAAACACGCCCTCTGTGTAATTTGTCTCAACTGTCTATAATTTATGTTAGAGACAGTTCAAAATGCACAATTGCACACGCACAGCCTTGCGGAGGTCACGTAATACTGTTGTGGATGAATCATCTGTTCCCGCGACCGCCGGCGCAGGTGTGTGACGGAACATCAGGGTTGGTGTCAAAGAGAGGGTTGGCTACCCCGAATAAAGAGAACGACTTAGTAGGTAATACTAAGTTTGGGTCTATGGAACCCTAAAAATGTCCTCAATTCACAAAAATTAATATCGCCTTCCAGTCATCAATTTTTCTAGTTCTTTTTATATAAAAAAAAGGGAATCGTAAATCAAAATCCGTTGTTTCTGCAAATCATCTACCTGTCAAGAGAAATTAATGCTTTTGAGCCATTTATGTAATAAGAACGTGAAACTAAAGTTTCATTTCAGGGAATTTTAGGCCATCGCTTGAAACCATTTTTCTGAGTAATAAATTACTTGCCCGAATGAATGTGATTTAGTTTTATTTATTCGGAGTTTTTTCAGATTTCAGAATTTATTGGTGGAGAATAATTAAAAAGAGTTTTTATGTGAAAAGTTATGTATAGATACTTCGAATTGTGATGAGGAGTTATGTAGGAAGCATCGTAAAGTAATACGTATCAATAATACACGTTTTATGTATAGAAATGTTTACGATGAAAAATAATTCGATCTGTACAGATTTTTTTATCATCTTTTCACTACGCAGTTTTTCGAAGTTTGACTACTTAACAAAATGGAACGACTTTTAAACGAGGAAAAAGCACGTTATTATAAATTATACAATCGATATTTTGATATATTTCTTTCGAAACAAAATGAAGAGTGTTAAAAGCGTAGATACCATTAATAATATTTTAGCATTTATGAAGAAAATCGTAAAACCAGCAAAAACTAAAGTACCCATCTGGCTTCTAAAATATATTAAAAACGATGACTATAAATTTAAAAGTGTCGATACGTTTTGTCACTTTCGACATCCCTATTGTTACCTTCCTGCATACTTATTTTGTTAGCTGTACAATACCAAATAAATATGAAACCTTTTTTTTGTGACAGATATGCGTAGATTATCCCAGGGGCCGAAAAACAGTAAATCCCCTGAGATGCGAACAAAATATTCGTAGAATTTGTAGAATCTTTACGATGTGGCTATCAAAACTTGGTTTAGACTTCGACGAAATTCCACGTCCTTCCATTGGCATTTGGGTCGACATCTACTTTTGCTATAAATAATTTTAGTGGAATTACTGCAATGTTGTTCTACAAATCGTAACACAAGGAGCAGACCTGTGAATGTATATATACACCTTAACCCGGCGAGGATGTGGTGAAAAAAGTTACGTAGGAATTGTGGAGGGTCATTCTGACCCTATATACTAAATGCGTTTGAAATGGCTAAATTAATAGTTTTTGACTATGTATTCTGAGGTGTTAAGTTAAGTTCTTGATTATATTTATGGCTGGATACTAAAATACGTATACAATAGTACAAAATATTATATTTAAATCAGGTTTAGCAAACTACTACAAAATAATCACTTTAGGATAACATTTCTATACAAACATAAAATACAGACTTTTTTTGTCAATTAACTTGTAATTCGGTATGTACGTAGAGATCAATCAGTTTCACTTACATTCTTATCATCAATTATAACCTTCACATCATTATTGTCTATGATTGTAGCACAATCCTGGCAGAACGAAATGGTGTGTTCTGAACAAATATATGTGTTGCTCCCGTGGCAGGCGACGGCCGTCTGAGTAGTGGGGCGCGGCACCCGCGCGGGGCCCTTAGTAACAGCTACTGCGACGTCCAAATGCTTACTATCGCAGAAAAGAAAACTATACATGAATAAAAATTGGCAGGGTCAAAATGACCCCTCCACATGCTCGCCGGGTTAAGTACACGCACTACGTTCCTCTAGTTATATTTAAACTCAATATTGTAAAGGTTTGGCCAGGTCAGGCGGACTGCCAGGCCATCTTAGGTCTCGAGATCTAACCCAAGGCACGTACCTTCGACTTTTCGGAACCATGTGCGTAATGTACCTATAGTTATCAAACAGAACCAGAATGAAAACCAGTCCGCCAGAAAAACACATCTCTAGGGCGCCTGAAGCCAAGTCCACTTGACAAAAGTTCAGTTGAATAACCACACAAAAAGAAGAGGGTCAACGACCGACTTAGATTTTTAGTCGTAAATAATACCCTTGCACGTTTAAACAACAAACCATGAACAAGCGAATGCTTCAATACAATAAAATAAAACAACCGCGCAATAAAATAAACGACACACACCCTAGAGAACTAGGTGCAATTTACTTTTTCCGGAAAAATTATCCAACATTTCGCAAAATTAATCTTCATTTTTTGCGTATACCTCTTTCACAACAATATTCTTTATTACTTTCCCGCTATAGCGTTCCATGTATTGTTTTAAAAGCTAATTAAGTGCTCCCACCACTAATGGCAGTTTCGTGAAAATACAACAAGGCTTATTTAGAATTTGCTTGTTCGTAATTTATATGTCGGTCATTTAGGGAGTTGAATTATTCAGCTGAAGTGGTACTACTATTCTTTTAATTCTTTGTATTTTATTGTTCGTTGTTAACCTACGGGCTGGAAAAATTGTTTGTAATTAATTAATTAATAGTCGTTGTTAGAAAATTCTCAGAACAACCCACGGTTAGAAGTTTGCGGTCGCCATTGTACTTTTTTTTATTATCGTAACACATTGTTTTGCGTAATTACATTATGTTTAAAATTAAAACCTGCGCTGTTAGGACTTATAATATTTTATTTAGGAAAATTTCAGCACATCTTTGGTTTAAAATATCATGGTTTTAATACATCGTTTCATGCAAAAGCGATTTAAATGAGACTACAAAAAGAGAGTTAATTTTTGCAATATGATATTAACTTGCATTTAATAAATGTTGGCAGATTTGCATCCAAGTCCAGCGCTTATTTATTTTTATGATTTTTGTAGCCGTCTTTTACAGAGTGATATTACCTCTCATCCATTTGTAATATATTATTATAGTTGATTTTTAAACACAACATCAAGACTCATTCTGTAATCCTTGAAGATTTGGTAAACTATTTATGTTTTAAGTATCATGATTTAGAGTGAGAGCATATAATTGCTATCACTCGGACATAGATCCATAGTCCGAGCTGTTATTGTAAAATTCAACATGTCAATAACGTTTTGCTCGACCCGGGGATGGAACCCGGAACATCGTGCTCAGCTGGGATGTTCCGGGATACCACAGGCGATAGTTGTTTTTTTTCTGTATTGTTAACCATAAAATGTGAGGGCCTGAAAGATCCTATAGGAGTATTTTTTATGAAGCACGATAATTCAGATTGAAAGTGGGAATAGTTGCTATCAATCATCAATATGAAACACTGTATCGTAAATATTTGTAAAATAATGCGGTCATTATAAATTCATAAAGTTATTGTGTAAAAAGACTGTTGGCTCCATGGCTAATTTACCGCTAATGATAAATTGGTATTTTTTTGTTTAGGTATATATGAAGCAATAGTAATACCAGCCTGTTACTGTCCTACTGCACGGCAAAGGTATCTTCTCATATAGAGAAGACACACACATTACCAGGCTTGCTTAAGACTGATTAACGATAGCAAAATTTCATTATTATTAGTCCAAGTTTCCTCACGATGTTTCCCTCTACCGCTGTGAATAATGTCTAAGATAAACTTAGAAAGTGCATACGGATTGAAAAAATCACATTAGTACTTGCCCGTTTTTGAACCACCACCTCGACGTTCATGTGAGGTAGGTGCTTTAACCTCTGAGCCATCTCGACAGATGTATAATTATATGAAGACTTATTATGTGAAGTGTGCCATCATTAAATGCCCAATTATTTTTCCTGGCACTCGCGCAAGTGCCCATTTTTCGCAAAAAAAAAGTGTCTTCATTAATGATTAATGGCTGGGCCACTTCTCATTAGTATAAGCAGCCTTTTAATATAAACGTCAAGTTCTGTAATTCCAGTAATGATCTTAATGAAGATTGTCTCAAGTTGTTACATAAGGAATGTCTTTGGACAGCGTTTTTGTTTATAAATATTAAATTGTCAACTGATATTTTATAAATTCTTTCCTACTCCTTCCGAGAATGTCTGAATTTCAAAGTTATTACATTGGATAAATACGTTAGTTCAAACTTAAATAAAACAGCACAATACATGTATTTATGTTCTCACTTTAGTCCCATCTTGTGAAACAGTTTCCACCGTATTATTTAGTAATAAATAAAAGGCTAAGCCTTTAGTGCTGAACAAACTATTTGGTAAGCAAATTCATGTCATTTATCTTCTAGATGTTTTCTAGTACCGATGGAAATGGGCTCTGAAAAAAGTCATCTATTACCAAATCATTCTAGGTTTTGAGCTAGTCGAGGCTTTTCATCAGCTATATTGTTATTCAAAATATGACTATCATGCTATAAGTAAATGCCATACGTTATGCTTATACTAAAAAGTAAGTAGAAACGGAACTCTAAAGTAATATTAATGTAATTAAACTTTATGAGATCGATGTACATTATAATCATGCAAGTGACAAATGATTTAGTCTATTTAGATGATGTTATTATTGTTTGTACAAAATATTTTCTATTTACAGATCATTGTGTGTAACATTTAATCTAATTCCATTTACACATTGATTATGGTGTTATGTTAATTAAAAACTTGTGAAAAAAATTAATAATCAGCCTTGACTTCATAAGGTGACTGTAACAATGAATTGCAGTGCAAATAATTACAAATAGATGTTTAATAAAAGCTTATTTTTGAGTTTTAAATTATAGCTAAGACATAGTTTTTTTCATCTGATATTGAACATTATTTTATACACAAACTAATTAATGAATTAAATTTAATTGTAATTCAAATTGTCTACGCTATCATGTGAGCCAAGTTTGAGCTTAACATCTTAAATTATTTGTGCATTTCGTAATATATTGCGAGTATTTTATTGTTTGGTTTAAACAGAAAAGAAACCTGCAAAACTAAACAATTTTACGAGTACTTCATCTTATTACGTAATGGTTACAAATTGTCACCATATTTCCAGAGCATAATTTTGATAGATAACGACTCTTCAAACAATATTTCATAGTGAACATCTAAAAAGGTTTTTCTCGTTTTATTGCTAAATCCACTGTGATTTGAGGTTCATAATACAGTCAAGTGGAGTATAAGATATTTATAATCATTTGTATTGCCTATATTTGTGCTGTTTACGTTTTGTAGTAAATGTTTTTGTGCTCAAATATTTGTCACGTTGTAGGTATTGTAAAAATAATATAAAACTTGTAAAATTCAAAAAGCAATAAAGTTAAAGGAATATAATCGCAATACGGCCAACTTATTTTAAGTATTTTAGTATCACCTTGTTGTTTTATCATGACTGCAATAATCAGGTAGGCGAAAAGATGTAATTTAACCGTTTGGTACTAAAAGGTTTTACCTAAGAAACATTAAAATGTTTGCTGAAACTCCGAATAATCAAAATAGTTTACAGAACAAAATACTAACAGCGACAAAAACTTATTAAGTACGATGCTTCAAAAATTTTGCAAGTGTAAAACCTCATATCACAGTGAATAATCCTAGTGGGTTCTATGTTATTACTATTATTCAAAATGGCGGTTCTGAACTGCTGAGCAAGTAACTAATGAATTTGTAACAAATACAAACACAAAATAACTATAGTAACCATTTCAAAGAAATATAAAGAGTGGAACGGACATCGATGCACACCATGAGATAATAACATAATTCTGGATCCCACAATTTTTTTAATAAATCTAATTTTCATGTTTTACCTAAAGTTTTTTTTTTATTTTAAACTACTTAAAATTGTGCTTTCTGTCGAAACTAATGTTATTTTAATGACTCACCTATTATGAAAAGTGTCATAAGTTTAGAAAGGGATTATGAAAGTAAGCAATAATTATAGTAGTGATGTATGTCAGTAGTAGTGCAGCACTGTAATTGTAAGTTTTTATGGTGTACAAGAAGAGTATTCTATTCTGTGTCTATGATTTCTTATAGTGCTTTACATTTCGATACAAAAATAGCATCAGGAAAAAAAGGTAACAAAAATAAATAAAACTGATAAAACTTACGGAACTTATGGAAACAGTGAATGTGTATCACGATGTCCCTTTTACCTTCTATAGACGAAATCACGTAAAATTTTTAAAGCTCAACTTATGAAGATCGTGTTTTGACATATTCACGAGACGTTGGAGAAACCTTCGTCAGTTTACCTCGAATCTTTTTATACTGATTCCAGTTTATTTGCTGTAATACCCAAATACCCATAAGGAGTCGAAAAACAACTATCAATCCTAACGTTTATTTCTCTTACATTTTCTTATCGTTAGCCTCCAGAAAGCCACTCTAAAATCCGGAGAATAGAAAGCGTATATAAAGGGATTTATTGCTGAATTGAACCACCCTAACCACGTAAGTATGTACATTAGAACTGGATTCACGTAATTACTCGGTATGAAGGGGGTAAGGAGGTAGTAAAGGAAAAATGGAAGCCAGCAGGCGACAAAACCGCCGACGACTAGACTTAGAGTCTGTGCGGTTTTCGTCTCTCTACGCAAAGAAGATACACGATTATTCTCCACGTGTTCTTTCATGGAATGAGTTCGTCTTGTGGTGTTTTTATATTTAAAATTTGCTTTGAACGTAACGTCATTGTTGTAGAATCTCGATTCTTTTTCTTTACTCCTGTATTTTCTTTTCTTTTCTGGTTTGAAGCAGCATGGACATTTGTGGTCTTGTGTTGAGCAGTCGCTCGGTTGTGTTGAGTTTTTCGACGTCTGCTTGGAAGCTGATTGTCGTAATGACATTTTATCTGATCCGGATTCTGATTCGGTGCGGATGCAGGAGAGTTTTCCTTTCTGAAACAAGGGATTCGGTTTTAGTAAGATTGGCTCGTATATGTTTAATGTTCTTTTAAAATATCCTAGTGAATAAAATTACTATTGGCATAAAACAAGACGGCAATGTTGGCGCATTGGCTGTGTTCGATTGATACATGGAACAAAAATTAGTAAGTATAGCTTACAGGTAGTTTTTTGATATGATAGTCTAAGTTTGCAATACAAGAGAATTTTGTAAAAAACTGCTACTAATGGCGTATAAAACATTAATTTTGTTTTATTGTCCGTGTAATTTAATTATAATCTTCCTAGATTCGACATTAGATCCATCTATCAACACAGACAACAAACAAAAATTAAACGAAAAGAAAGTGAACACAAACAGATGAAAATAAAAAGAAAAACACGGCTAACGTTTATTTCCTAGAAATCTCAGATTGTCTAGATTAAGCAAACTAAGTTGGAAAAGTAATGGACGCAAGAATGTTTTAATAAAGATTTATATTTTGTTTGTTTTGCGAGCCTTTGTCCCAGATCCAATATACAGGGCGAGCGAAAACAAAACTAAGGGACAAAATGTCCCACTATTCATGAACTTGATTAAGTCCAAAGCTCTACATTTTGTCTTTTATAGAACACCTGATTCAGAAGGTTTTTCCTATAGAATGGAATAGAATATATTTTATTGTAAATCATGAGTACTCGTATACATCAGATATGTGTAAGGTCTTAAATTAACAGGTAGATCTGCATGTTCTGCCATAAAACATAATATATATAGGTAACATACACACACATACACACACACATTCCTTCTGCGTAAAAAGTAGCCAATGTGTTAATCCAGGAAATGATTTATCAATGTGAATCTGTAATATTAGTAGGATAATATTTTTTATTCATACATAGTTAAGTAAATACAAGCTACCCGGCAAACTTTGTTTTGCCTTGCAATCAATTTATTAGTAGGTATTATTTAGTTTTTATAAGTTACGTTATTTAGCCTTTCCGAGAATTTTATACAGAATATAGGTAAGTACCTATATTATTACAGATGTTTTTTTTATTATATGAGTACATTATTAGGTATATAATTACGATTTTTTTCTTTTTTTGTGGAAACGATGGAAGGTAATGTACGAACATTACCTTACAGATGGCTGTTAGAAAATGCCTTGGTCTTTATGTAAAAAAAGCCCCAAACTATCAAATTTTCCCATTTGAATATGAACTTTATTCTATTTACAATAAAGTTGAAAAACTATCGATGAAATTTGACATATTGGGGTAACTTGATGTGCTGGCCTCTGTACATTAAAGTGCTTGAAGCATCTATAAATAACCAAACAAGGTGCCTTATCAAAAAAACTATATCGTATTACAAATTTTCATAGTTGCGTGTCTCGCGCCAAAATGTTATTTTTCCGAAACTCACTCTGTACATAAATGGAAGCTAAGCTTAATTTAGTGGCTGCTAAAGCTGGTTCTCACGGAAACCTCGAGAACGTTGGTAATTTATTAGAAATAATCTTTTTCATAATAGTTTTTTCTTCTGTATAAGGAATCTTCTTTCTTATAAGAAGAAAATAAGTTCATCAAGCTATTCTTTTCAAATTTTTTGTTTTAAGTTTAAAGACAACTGCATATTCTGTTCTATGCTTTCATTAAAAATTATGCGATGTTTTTGGTTTGTATTTTTTAATAGTAAGCTTGTAGTTTGAGAAGTTGTCAGGAAACCGATTATCATGGAATGGACAAATTGTAATGCGGAAGAATGAGTTTTCATTGATTTTTAATCTATCCAAGTATAAATACATAATCAGCAGGCCTAGCCAGCAGGCCTAGACATATTACAAATTATATTTCTATTATCGTAACCGATAAGGCGACAATAGAAAGAAAATGGCGTATATACGAGTAGAATTTGTAAATATGGCTGAACACTTGACAGTTGACAAACAGCTGATTCCAAATACGCCATTTTCTTTCTATAATAGAAATAGAATTTGTAATATGGCTAGGCCTGCATATTACAAATTCTATTTCTATTATTGTAATTGATAAGGCGTCAACTGTCAAGTGTTAACGAGTAGAATTTGTATATAGCTGAAAATGAAATACTCTTGACAGTTGACAAACAGCTGATTCCATATACGCCATTTTCTTTCTATAATAGAAAAAGAATTTTTAATATGGTCAGGCCTACAGGTGACGAGAGCTGTGCGCTCTACAATCTAACTTTCTTGCTACAAAAATTTGACCGAGGCTCACCGCGGTAAGATTTTTGTATCACCAATCTTACCGAGAAGATCTTAATCTTATGTCGTCATGGCCCAGAGGTTAAGGCGCCTACCTCTCATGCACGAGGTTGTGGTTCAAATCCGGGCAAGTACCAATGTGACTTTTTCAATTCATATGTACTTTCTAAGTTTATCTTAGACATCATTGACATCGGTGAAGGAAACCATCGTGAGGAAACCTGGACTTTAGTTAATATAAGTTTGAAATCGACAATCCGCCTTGACCAAGCGTGGTGATCAATGCTCAAGCCTTCTCTGTATGAGAAGAGGCCTTTGCCCTGCAGTGGGACAGTAACAGGCTGGTATTATTATTTATTATTTTAATCTTAACGAGGTGGGGGTCCTGGTGACCTGTCACAGGTTTTATTCCTAAACCTACTTCAGGCACCAGTTTCTCACAAAGGTGGTAAAGTTTAACAGTTTTTTGTGTACCTTCATTTTTTAAAATAACATAATGTGATGAGAGAATTAATTTAATATTGATTGATTGATATATTATTTAACATTATTTTGTTTTAATATTGTGGTATCGTGCTGCGACCTTGGCCTTGTTTGACGTTCCACAGGAGTGTTAATTTTTGGACATGTTAGATTTAGTTTTTTAACCGACTTCAAAAAAAGGAGGAGGTTCTATGTTCGTGTGTATGTATTTTTTTTTTTTTTCATGACGTATGTTACCTGATTTCTCCGCCATTTGTGGACCGATTCTCGAAATTCTTTTTTTGTTTGAAAGACTATACTCCTGAGGTGGTCCCATTTTAATTTGGTGAAGATCTGGTGCTGATCTTCGGAGATATACAACGGAACTCTTCAAAAATAGACGGCAAATCTATCGTGATTGCTGGAATCGCTTGGATGTTTATTGTTTATACAACATCATGACGTATCAAGCCTGTATGCTCAGAGGGGTAGGCAGATGTGTTCAATATAACTAGATTTCGACAGTTAGGTATGTTAAGTTTCATTTATTAGGGTTAGGTGGATAACCCTATTATAATGACATGTATTGTTAACAATTGACAATATAAAATGAATTCATGGCAAATGTTTGTATGGGAACAACTAAAAATGGAAAAAAAAACTTTTTTACAAATAATAAAACCGACTTCAAAAATAACACTAAACGGTGTAAAATAACTCTAAATTCGGAAGTCGGTGGCCCATCAAGAATAAGACAAAAGTACTAAAGCCACAGACTTCCTAATTTACAGTTATATATTAGCTCTGCTTTGCGACTATATGGCGTTCTGTGAAAGTTGTGGTATATTTTTATTTTTTTAAATTGCATTCTCTTTCTTCTTTTCTTCCTATCAATGAAAGTCCTATTCTTGTTTTCGTTTCGTTAGAACATCTACATTATTAAGAAGCATTTATGACATCAAATCATCACCATTCACGTGCCCTTATCCCAATCTATTAAGCGATGTTGCAGCATAAAAAAAATGACACAAAGAAATATTTACACTTTTTTTGGTTCAATGATAAAAATCTGCATTTATTGCAATTCAAATGAACACTAATGCTTAAACTAAGCCGAGCCTGTGCCTTAGGCAATGCTTATCTTCTTCTTCCATACTGTGTCGGTTCAGCCGTTTCAAGGTTATCAGCTCTTTTGTGTTAGCTACCGTTGCTATTTTAGACGTCTATGGGTATTAACTTTACTTAAAATTAAATTTAAAATTTAAAAAACCCCCAACGCAAAAAAGTAAAACGTTTAAAAAGTTAAAAATAACACTTTAGCCATGAAATTTTACTTCACGTCGGGGTACCTAGTAAAGAATGTTCCTAGTACTTGTAGGTATGTAGGTACTTATTTTAACGGTACCCCAACGTTACGTAAAATTTCATGGCTAAAGTGTTATTTTTAACTTTTTAAACGTTTTAATTTTTTGCGGTGGGGGTTTTTCCATCATCTCAATAGCCACGTACTTCCTAGCCATATAATGCTTCACACAATCCCGTATGACGTCAACTACTTTTACAAAAAAGAGGTAGTTCGACACGGAGAAAAAAAATAACCCGTTTACCATGTCAATGAACATTGAAAAGGCTAAGAATAGCCTTGTGAAGCGATCCCTTTTTTCCCCTATTCTGAATACGATTGTAAAGCCGGAGTACTGACGTGTTCGCATCCCTAGATACTAGAAGGAATAAAGACTTATTTACATTTGTTATACGAAATGATGTCAAGAAATTTTGTGACGTAAATAGGTAGATACTACAACTTACATGATGCTAATGAATTATTGAGTAGAATAGGTGAGACCTGAGCCATACATGGAACTTGAATTCCTTAAGGAGTTAGACAGAAGTGAATTTCGTACACCTACATTTTATTATTAAAAATCTATACGACCGTGTCTTTCAATAGTGTATTAAGTCTCTAAGTAATCAAAATACTTATACCATATTCCCTCAAGTATTACGCAACCATCAACCCTGACTGGTTAAATAACAACAACAACTTTACGAACACATATAACACAACATCTGTTGTTAATCGCCCAAGGCATGGAAACAACTCATTTCCTGTTTCGGTACGATTATAAACTCCCCTTGTATTGTTATCATAACGACCGTCGAAGTATTTGTATGTAATCTACATAATATAATAAATAGCTCATGGTCGCTTAACGGTACCTATATAATTATATTATTATTCCGTTAATTAATTCTAAAAGTTTTCAAATTCACCTTTTAATATAAGTATATGTTGCAGCCAACTAGCTTAATCCGCCGTACAATTAACTGCCTAGACGTTTAACCAAACATCGCCGTTCAAGTAGTGGCCTGAATGATATTCAGTCGTAGCGCTTAGCCTAAGCATTACCCAGCCAGTTTATTAAATGTTACGTGAGACTTAACTTCGGCAGAACTCTTCGCCGACAGGATACTCCGTCGACAGGGCATAATAATATACACACATAATCATATACTTTGGAAATCGCTGGGTACAATATATTAATTTCTGCCATTCGCCGCTCGCTTCACTCGCACGGTTCGCGCGTAGGGGGTTACAGTTTCAACCTAACCTAACCTAACAATTTAATGCCCTGTTGGCAAGAGTCCTGTCGGCGAAGAATTTCATCTACATGAACCCACGATCAAATTTGCCGTTTTCCGACGCCATTTTAACAGTTTGGAGAGTTTCTGCGCTGGCAAGTAATTAAATGTCACCGATCCAAGTCATTTGCCTAGCTGTTTGATCAAATGGCTGAATATCATTTAGGCCGCTAGTTGAACGGCGAAGTGTAGTAAAGAGGCTAGGCAGGTAATTGAACGCCTGATTAAGCTAGTTGGCTGCGACATATAATACTACAAGCTGCCCCGAACTTAGAATAAATATGATTAATGTTGTGAATCTTTAAAGTTTTAGCTTAAAACTAAATTGTCATCTAATAAAGAACTGGGAAGAAATTTGTCACTTGTCATTGTTAGATGTTATAAACAACTGGCTAGCTTCGTAAACGGTTTTAATGTACCTAACTGTTTAAGTAAACGCACGCATAGTGTCATTGTGTCGCTTATCGCTCTCTCCCTCTCCGGTCATGGTGGTTGGTGTGTGTACTATAAATCTGTCTCACTAATAAATCTCTTATTACTGCAACAATCTTTAGTCATTTACTCATAATCCATCAGGTTATGGGCCCTTCATCCATGATGGCGCTGTGTATGAAAAATATTAAGAAAACGAAAATTCCTGATACTTATTTTTTCAAAGACTCATGTTTTTATTTGTTATAATCCTATTACGGATGAAGACAAATCCAAAAACACAAAAATCATATTGGTCAGACCGTTCTTGAGTTACAAATGGTGTAGGTAACTAACGTAACTTAGTTTTTTATATAGATTTATCCATTTATTATTTGTATAAACATATAGATAAAGGTACCTAAATAAAACTTTTTTATAAATAAAATATTTAAAATGCAAAAAATAGTGGACTAAACTAGTGGCGGGAGTAAGCTACCGGTGGTTAGGGCTCCAGAGACAAAAACAGTAACTTCATAGCTTTCCTCGATAGACAGCCAGTAGGTACAGACAAGATACATAGATATATCTAAAAGCACACACTAGTTGAGTTTGAGAAAAGTCTCTTTATAAATTTTCTTTGAACAACAGTAAATTCAATGCAGACTTTGACAAAATAATAGGATCTAGGAAGCTTTAGCGAAATTGAATCTTACTCTGTTTTATTGTGGATCAAGTATCTTATTTAGGTAAGTCGCTGTTTATTTCGTACCGGGTATATACTACAGGCCTAGCCATATCACAAATTCTATTTCTATTATGGAAAGAAAATGATGGCGTATATGGAATCAGCTGTTTGTCAACTGTCAAGTGTATTTTATCTTCAGCCATATCACAAATTCTACTCGTTAACACTTGACAGTTGACAAACAGCTGATTCCATATACGCCATTTTCTTTCTATAGTCGCCTTATCGATTACGATATTATAAATAGCATTTGTATTATGGCTAGGCCTGCTGGGTGGAAGTAGCATCGACGCACATGGTCTGGGACTCGAGTCACACACAGACCTGGGAGTCAAATCTGCTATTGCAATCGTGTCTCAATGACGGTCAATGATCGATTTTTGACGTATAACGTCAAACTTATGACACATTTCCCATACAAAAACTGTCAAAGTTGTCAAATATTCGATTAATTACCGGTCATTGAGACACGATTGCAATAGCAGATTTGACTTTCAGGTCTGTGTGTGTAGTGATTTGTGGTTCTGACTGCTGACGTTTGTGTGATGAGCACGATCATTTTTGTTCTCTGTCTTGGTGTAATTTATCTATAATATGTAATAAGAAATATATTAGTATGATTATGAGTTGTCTAGTAATCATTCACAAGCTCTGCTTAGTTTGAGTTTGGGGTTTGGCTTTGAATAAAAGTTGTGGAATATTTGTTTATTTAGGTCAAAGTCAAACATTTATTTCAATAGGCCATTATAAGGCGTTTTTGAACGTCAAACAAAAGTTAACTTTAAAAAGTTTACTTAGTTAAATTAACTTGACGCAGCCTGTTCAAGGAGATTTCTCGCCGACTGGTCGACACTTCGCATGACCAGAGGGGTGGCTTATTCTTTGGCCAATTAATTAGTATTGCCATCCAACGTCGCAACGCTGCCAGTCTTCTGGGCACGTTTCCAGATGACAGCGATGGGGAGGAGTACGTACGCCAGATTGTTCCGTTTTTTTTTTCCTAGGGTGTTTTTTTTAAATATTTTATTTGTAGTTAGTTTAATTTATTTTAATTAGTTTTAATGTATAGTTGTTATCGTGGTATTAATAACATAGTAATAATATGTTGATAATTATGATTTAAAAGATTAAGTAGACAAAGTGATATGATTATGGGCATAGGCAAGGAGTGGAATTGCCTGCCTGCATCGGTGAGCCCAAGTTCATGTGACCCCAATCTGTTTAAGTCACGTCAAGTAAGTTAAAAGGCTTCTTTTGGTTAAGTTCCTTCCATCGTTGACCTCATCTCTGTCCTCAGGACAAGATTAAAGTCAACAGTAGACCCATTATATATACATATAAAAAAGTCGTTCTATGCAAAACACTAGTAGGTATTCATATTTATTTTTCTCGGTTCATATATATTTACCGTGCGTGTTTCAATTTATTGCCATTATTATAAATTGTATTTTGATTTATTTTCTGTGGTATTCAGCTACATACAGTTAAACTGGAAACCAACCCTAATTAATAAAAGGCTAGGCAGAATGACGAAGGCGAGAAATAAACAAGACCTCAATCAACATAGGCATATAGAACACTATAAAGTATTCACATAAGTGTGGCAACATCGCGCCATGTTGACACACGGCGCAATGTAGAGAAATTTTCTCCTTTCCCGACTATCTGTGGCTTATTGAATACGTGGCTCATGGCTCTTCCCCTCGGGGATCAAAGGCGTAGAAACTGTATATATGGGAGTTGACTGCGATTGACACAAGAATGTGATCTACGGAAAATTAGATGGTGTAACTATGTCGCAGGTTTTTCATAAAGTTAGGTTTTTGATGAAAAACCGGAAGATGACACATTCTAAACTCAATTTCATCATAAACCTGTAACATTTCAGACTAGTTCAGATTTTTTATCAAAAGCCTGAACTAAGTAGTTTGGGTTTATGATAAATTAAATAAGTTCTCGTCAAAATAACGGGTTTGCTTGAATCCAAAAGAGTTTGCTCTCATAATCAGGACTTGGGGCACCCCGACGGTTCCAGTTCCGGTTTTTCATCAAAGACGTAGGTTTTTGATCATAAACCTAATTTTATGAAAAACCTGCGACATATAGATGTATTGCAGTGGGCAAAGATATTGAAAATACTATCAATCCATGTGAGGAAATGACATAGAAAAACTTTGATCCCATGTCTCAGTAACGCCATCTGATATAATATCTTGCTGACCTTGGTTTTGTTATTGTTTAATTAGTAACTGATTTTTAATTTAGCTTCGATGGTCCTAGTGTATCATTTTTTTTTATTGTATCGTTTTTTATTTATTTTTGATGTAATGTCGTAGTCCCTAGTCATGTATTCCAGTTTTGTACATGTAAGCGGGCACGCCTTTTTTACTTGAAGGCTTATATTTATTCAGTTAGTTATATTTTATTTTTTTGCATGAGTTTAGTTGTCAACGTCGGTACTTACTATTCTTATTACTACTGTCTAGTATATTGGTGTGTGCTAGCTAGCATGTAGCAAATTATTTAATTTAAATGATTAAGTTTATTAATTACCAATGCTGTTTAAACTGTTCTTCTAACATATCAGACAGACGTGTTGCTGGGGAGTTTGTTCCGCCACTTCTTCTTCCCAGCAAAAACACTAGGAAGTGGCGAAGGGCGGGCGTTTTGGGGGACTGTCTTGTGTAATTTTTGACGTTCAAAAAGTGCTGATCCTCAGCCTAATTTGAATAAATGACTTTTGATTTTGATTTTGATTTTGAATAATATATCAATATTGGAGCGGCAGCGAAGCGTAGGTCCTAAAAAAAACACGTCATAGACTTGTGTCCTCCAGGACACAAGTTTTGGACGAAAATTTTGTTCGTGATGCCCGTCTATAGTAAACTAAGTATTGAATGTCTGAAGTATTGAAGGCAGTGGGTCAAATACGAGTTGGTTCCGCACGCGATGGATTCCGTACCTGCGTACAAAAAAAATATTTTGCTAAAACATGAGTATTCACATAAATGTAAGATAGAAAGAGAGAAAGAGATATGCGCGTTAGCAGCGCTTGTTTTATTTATGAATAAACTATTGAGTATGTTTTTCTAGTTACTAAGTTTTCTGTATGCCGTTGAGAATACAATTGTCTATATTGAAGTTCCCGATCCCGTACTCACAAGCGGTATTGAGCCCCTAAGTCTTAGGAGAGACTTTGCCTCCCTATGTGTGTTCTACCGGTTGTATAATGGGTTGTGCTCCGAGGAATTGTTTGATATGATGCCCACGGCCACTTTCTATCATCGCACCGCTCGCCGTCGACAGGGAGTTCATGCTCACACACTGGAGCCGAAATGGTCCCGTACAGTGCGGTTTCAGAGGAATTTCCTCCCGCGTACACTTGGATTGTGGAAATAGCTCCCTGTCGAGGTTTTCTCAGAGGGCTATAGTATGGAGTTCTTCAAAAGGGGAGTAAATAGGTTTTTAAAGGTTCAGCAACGCGCGTGTGGCGCCTCTGGTGTTGCAAGTGTCCATAGGCTACATCAGGCGGGCCGTAAGCTTGTTTGCCACCGTCGTGGTATAAAAAAAAAAAAAAAAGTCCGTGCAAATAAAATGAGTGGGAGTTTCGTATGTGTGTTATGCCAGTATGAATCAAGAAAAGTGAATGTTCTATTAATATTGATTGAACAGTAAACTTCTACACGAAAAAACTTGTTGTTGTTGTTGACTTGTGGCACTCTGGCGACTATTTTCGCCTCCATTAAGTTTTTAAGCTATTAGTCTTCCATGTTTTATAACAATATTAAATTTAAATGAAAATAAAAAAATATACTTTTTTCCCTTTCCTAAGCCGGTGTTGTTGTCATAGAAGTAATAGAAATACGCATGAGTACCAGATTGATTCTACACAAGAAATTTCGTCCTATCGTAAAAACGATACTATCATTCGCGAAACGTTTTTTTTATGGCTAGTCCCGTACCTAACAGTGGTATCGAAACTGTTTTTAGATTGGCAATTTCCAAACCTTTTGACGGGTTTTTTTACAGCATGCCTAACTGTTTTGGTTTACAATGCTTCATCCTGTCTAAGACTTTTATTGTAAAAGTTACAAACTTCCTGGCTGGTGTAAGTAGTATTCAGATGCGCTACTGCAGAGCGTCGAGTATTGAGTTCGTTTCCTGGGTCAAATGTTATTGGATTTTTTCTTTATGAAATTCTCAGTAGCTGCCTGGTCTGGATTAACTATCCCTTCCAAAACAACACAACCTAAACACACCGACGACTTTAACATAACTGACCGGCTTCTGAAAAGTTCCAGATAGAAATCTCAATAACCCGAATACTTCTTTTGCTTCGTTAACATTCATACAAGTAGTCAGTCATACAGCTGACTGCATGCTGATCACGAGTACAACGCGCCTCACCTTTCTAAAGAACTTCACCAATAAGGTCCTTCTAGGGGGTCCCGGCATTTCAACTTACATCTGCCGCATAAATACCTTTTGTTAGTCGTCTTTCATTTATCCTCTCAACATGACCAAACTATCTAATCTTAAGTACTCATAACTAATTAGGAATGTGTCATAATATACTTTTATAACACAGGTGCTCGTAAAGGCTCTCTTATTTCACCAATTTCAGTATAGTTATGTATCTCATTACGGACTTGTGCAAGATGCTCCGACTAAAACAAACGGTACTTTTTTTTAATCTTAGTAAAGAGTTTTTATGTCAGAAAAGTGGTCAACATTTTATGAATAAAATTAACTAAATGGGAGATAAAATATAGAAAACTAGCTGACCCGGCAGACTTCGTACTGCCTAATTAAATTGCAGTACAGTCCTGTCAAAATGATTTGCAATGTGACATTTTTTTGTTCCTACATATTTTATAGTCAGGTCAAAAAATTCTCCTGAACAGAACCGTCACCCTGGTGATAGGGCGTTGTAAATAAGAAATATAATTAAATAAAACATAAGGAATCTCATTATTGTTAATCATGTGAATCATAATTATTAACAAAAATCATTTTTATTTTCATTGTAGTGCTTTGACTCTATCTGGCGCATAGACAAACAAATCTGATGGTTTTCCAACACGGGAACAGGCCACATACAATTGACCATGTGAGAAACATGAGTTTTCCAGATTAATACCACAAACACTTAATGATTGCCCCTGGGACTTGTTTATGGTCATAGCAAAAGCAAGCCGATCTCGAAACTGTAGTCGTTTAAAGTCAAACGGCACATCATTCGGAATCATTGAGATGCGCGGTATGAGAACGTCTTGTCCTTTCAGTATAGTTGCTTCTATCACGTTGTTAAGTAATTTTTTTTATCGCTAACCGTGTGCCGTTGCAAAGACGCGGTTGGTTGGTATTTCTCAACATTATAACTACCGATCCTACCTTTAATTGAAGATTGTGAGGTGGCAATCCTGGCAAATCCAGCGAGTTTAAAAATTCTGGTAGATAGTTCACTACAAAATCTTGGTTAATAGCCGAATCAACTGGTTTATATATCCTCGATTCGCCTGTAATTTTTTCTTGTATTTTTAAGTTTAAGTAATTCATTTACATCTATGTCTTTTGCAGCCAATATAGCTCGTTCGCTCAACCAATCATGGTTCCTGTAATTTTGAGAAACATCTGGAAACACCTTCTGAATAAGTTCATCTTTTGATCGAGTTTACTGACAAAAACTTTGAGGAATGTTAATGCAGCCAGTCAACATGTCTATAGGACTACCAATGTCAATGAGTTGTTTAGAGAATATGTTTCTAGATTGGTAATTTTGCAACTCGACGATATTCTTGCTTAAATGAAGTACTTTGACATGTTTCCACAATTGGAGGACTTTAGACATGCATTGAGATCATCAGCTGGTGTTGATCGGGAATCACTGGCAATGTTTGACGAAAATCTCCTGCTAATAAAATCATTTCACCACCAAATTGGTTATGAGTGCTCCGTATATCTTTTAATGTGCAAATTGACTCTTTGATGTTAGGACCATACGTACATTGTTTAAACAACAGTGAGTGCTTGTAATTCAATATGAACTTTACACAATAGCAATAAAGCTCATTTTAGTTAGAAATCGTTTGTATGGGAAAAAGAAAAGGGCTGTTTTTAGGGTTTTTCCGGCAAATATTCGACATTTTTTCTCGCCGTAAAAACCATCTTTGATCTTCAACGAACATTAAAAAAAAAGAATTGGCTAAATTGGTCCAGGCGTTGTTGTTGAGTTATGTGCTTACCAACACATTTTGCGATTCATTTATATATTATAGATTATTAGTTATTAATAATTAATTATATTCAATAGTATCAGTTATTATTAAATAAATAATAAAGTTACTCGAGAATATATTTGATATCTGTAGTTCGCAGTGGGATCATATTGGAATGCCAAGCGATTGTATGATGCCAATGATCTTCGTGTGCTCACGCGTTGTCTCAATCGGGCATTTTCTCTTATTATATTTTGTCTTTCTTCGCTTAAGTTCTGTGAATACACTTGTTGCTGGCTTGCATGTCTTGTGCGGCGGCCGATGTTCGCACGTCGTCCTCTAGGCATTTTGGACTATGGACAGAGTGGTGAATTTAACCTCAATTAATGCACGATCCACATAATTTACACAGTTCAGCTTAAGTACCACCTTATAGACTGTCTGAAATGCCTGCTGTTGAAATTCAATAAAAATTTGCACAATACACGTGATTGATTTGATGGTTTCCAATTGAAATGTTAGGAAACGAATAACTTATTTTTTTTACTTTTTTTTCACAATTTCACAGTGAACACAATACCGTAAACCCGACTTATTTTTATATAGTAGACTTATTCGATTGTAAGACTATGATTTTGCTGAAATAAAAAAGTATAATAATATATTATATTATAATATTATAATCATTTTCAATATTTACTTTTTGCCTGACATTATGTCAGTTGTCAATCTGTCATTTACTTTTCTCTAATTTTGTGTCTTAGTTTTTCATAGTGACTATGAAGGTTGCATCTGATTTATGTAATTTAATTTATTTTTATTAGTATGTTAGCTCTAATAATGTAATGTATTGTTATTTTTCCTAAATTTTCTTTGCTATAAACCTCACGGAGCCCGAGACCTTTCCAACGAATGCAAAACCGTGGAAATCGGTTCGTGCGTTCTTGAGTTATAGCGTCAGGAAGGAAAACCCGACTTATTTTTATATAGTAGATAAACATTTAATTCGTTAATTTAATTGATTTGACAATAATTTGGAACAAAAGCAAAAAAATATTAAGTAATTTACTTTAGTAATATACTGGCTGTTTTTGTGCCTTTAGCTTAAAATAAAAAAAAGTGCTGATGCGCGCGAATCGCTAATTTGTGAACAAGTAAAAAATATTCCGCGCGCTTTTTCTTTTCGCTCTATTGTTTTTATTTGAAAATTTCAGTCCGAGTTTTATTTAATTCCTCGCAAATATGTTAAAAAACGTCGTATGACATACGTGCGCTTAGATAATTACAGCCTCTGCTTTCTTGTAGAGGCTTCTTGTAATTATCAACTTACCGCACTTATATCATAATGTATTATTTCGTCATACCAACCTTATTACACTTAGTACTGCTAGCCAGCTGCTGGTGTCTTCTGGCGACGACGCAGGATATCCTCGCATACACATACACCATGACAGCCATAGGCAGGAAGAAGGAGCCCATAGCAGAGAACACCACGTACCCAGGATTCTGGTTGTAGCGACAGTTCCCGTTCTGGTTGTGGTCTGGTTCGTACCTGGAGAATGGGTTGAGGCTTTAGTAATGTGTCTTAAGACTAGAAATGTAAGTCGTGGAAAACGATTTTTTATACAGGGTTATTTTTTAATCACCAGCCAAATTTTCACGGGGTGCTCTAACCATGAATATGAATAAATTTCACTAAGGAACCATCTCGGAAATCTCGAAGAGAGAATCAGCTGTTGCATACATTTCGGTCGAATACCTATTGAACTTTTGTATGCAACAACGTTATTATTTTAAACACGAAAAAAAGCATAGTTTACTTTTTTTTCGTATTTAAAATAATTTTTTGCAATTCATATTGTATTGATTTTTAACATTTACTGTGGGACGAACCCTAATATTGAACCATGATGCTTTTTGTATGGTGTTTTTAGTTTCAAACATCTTCGAGTTGATATTTAACATAATATATTGTAACAACATTTTATATTCCTTACTTTCTTTACAAGATCTTTTATTTAACTAACATACTACATTCAAATGTTAATAAAAGGTGTTCCACATAGCATACAAGTAAGATAAGAACTTTGACATTTCACTCGTTATTTCGAATGAGGCAGCAAATACTAAAACCATAATGGAACTAACCTACTTATGGAACCACTTTTTAGGGTTTCGTAATTAAGTGGCAAAAACGGAACCTTTATAAATCCGTGATCGGAGAGATACCTACCGATAGGACTGTGTATATTTAACCGACTTATAAATAAAGAAGAGGTTTTAAATTCTTTGTGTTTTGTTTTTCATCCTGTATGTTTTAGTTATATTTTTAATGATATTAATAATTTTTCACAACGCCATTGAGTTCCAAGCTATGCAGAGTATGTGCTATAAAGAAAGAAAGAAAAGAAAGAAAGAAAAATATTTATTTGACATCAGTCATCAAAACACACATACACACAAAAATTTATAAAACAATAGAAGATATACATGCAGCATGCTATGAGTACTAGATAATAGATAAACATACACACTTTAAATACATACATACATAATAGATTTTTAGATTACACCCAGACACAGAACAAAATACAAATATTTGTCTTGGGTAAGAGGAACTTAATTTGTGGAGGTTTGTACGGTTTACTTCATGTTTTGACAAATACACTATCTCTATCTTTAACAAAGAACGCATTGTTTGGAATGAGTTACAAGATTTAATTCTAAATATTATGTTTAGAAATTATAGTAGGTAAATATACTAAAATAAGTAATTTAAATATGTACTTTATCAAGATAGGTTACTCTGTAATGATAGATGTAAACTGAAAAAGAAATGAATACAAACCTTTACCAAAGATAAGATTTTGAACGTGCAATTATTAACAACGGTTCATCACATTTGCCTTGAAAAATAGTTTGCAAAGATGAATAAGGTTAAGTGCCTATGGCAAGTTCACCTACACCGTTAATAGGTGTTGTAGCTACAATAAACACAGCAACGACCCAACGTGGATTAAAAGCTTCGTTACTACATAGATTGATAGGAACATTATGGGTCTCGCAAGACCCTACATGCATGATTGGTTACCCCGTCACCCGTATAAGGGTACGGCAAGATTTTGTGACATCCCACTTAGTAGGAACCTGTTTACCTTTCGCACCTTCGCCGGAGTCCCTTAATTTATCTTGGGACCCCAATTTTCCTTTAAAATTTCTAAAAACTTTTGTTCACGGGTGATTTGATTTTGCACTCAATTTCACTCAGGTTAACTAGAGCTTAACTTGATGGTTTTGTCCACCGTCTTTTTCAATTAGAGCAATCTCTAAGTCGACCAAGTTTATAGAGACATTCAATTTCTATATTTTTCGAAGCACTGTTGCATTGTCTTTCCAATTCTGCGTTGTTTTCAACCGCTTCGTTCTTTTCTCCGACATCATTAGTAATATTATCTTCTGGCTTTATTATGTATGGAAAAATGAGGTACATATGCGTTATCTAACTTTGAATTTTATCTTACTATTACAGAATTTGATGCTCAGAACATACGGTAGAAAAAAATATCAACCACAACCCAATACCATGAGTTCAGTATATTCTCGTAATATATGGCTCCCACAGCGTTTAAATTGTAAGTAGAATTGTTCAAATTTCTAGAGTTGTTTACTTTAAACTGTAAAAAAATCTATCATGATTGTAATACCTATGAGATTTGAAATGAAATCATTTAAGTTTTAATTTCCAAATCGCATTGGATTAGCTTATTAATTTAAACAACATTATATAAATAATGATTTTGTCATAATTTTTGTACACTCTAAAAACAAAATATTTCAACATTTCCGCTTTGCATTTTTTTGTGTATTCTACTTTTCTCCGATACCATGAGTTGTAGTACAATATTTCATTCAATTGTAATATAAAGTTTCCATATTTACTTCTTGACTTCCGTATTCTTGCATTTTATTATTGTAGTTCTATTGTTACTCATTCTGGTTCATTCGTTCGTGTACAGCAACTGTGCCAAGTCGAATAAGGTCGCCGCTTTAGAATTTATAGACGGAAACGTAACATTCTGTTTTCGTAATATTTCGGAGTGTTTTCCTATTTTGGCTACCGAACTTGATATTATGGTAATCATCCCTGGTCGGTTGCCAAAACACAAAATATTTTTTTTTGTGTAAATTGAATAGAGAGATTAAATTTGAAATTTTCCTCTCTGAGAAATCCAAATGTTTAAGTAGATTTCTTTGACGTGATGGAATGTATATTAGCATTTGGAATAATTCAATTAAATCTACATTTTTTGTACTTAAATGTTCTTTTGTTTGCAGACAATTCCTTGTCGGATTTAAATTTTTTCCTAATTTGCTGATAAAAATAACCTCGAATTCAATATCTATACGCATCCGTAGGGTGCGGGTTAGCGCTAACAGTATCCTGTCTATGACAGCAAGCGGGTTCCATTGTATGTTTGTGAACCATAGCCGCAAGGTTTCAGCTGGGTCTCTCACCTTGCAGCAATAATGTCACAAATTGTTTCTGTTTTGTCTTTGTAAGTTCATTACAAACATAGTTTATATGTACCTACGTTGATACTTACAAATTTCAATTATTTATTGTAAAGCATAGGTATACAGGGTGTTAGTGTGAACACCGTTATCCTTGAAACCAGTGGTTTGGTTTCACTTATAGAACGTAAATTCAATGAATTTTTTTTTTAATTTTTTAAGTAAAGTCTCAATTTTTCCTTTAAATTGTTTCACTCTATACAACGGCACGCAAGTACATAGTAGACAGAGTGGCGCCACGGGTAACTGCGCTTGATCAGACACCGTAAGCTGTGCGCCCGCGCCCGCACACACACCTCAGTCTGGCTATAGCCTCGCTATCGAGCGCACGTCGGTTTAGACACGTTTTTCGTACACAAGTGGGTAGTTAGATAAAAGTAATTATGTCGTACACAAACGTACAGTGGACGGAAATGGTACGGCTTTACGCCGCGGCTGGTGATAACCTGGCCGAGGCTCGCAGAATGTACGTAGATTTATTCCCTGGACAACCTGTGCCAAACCGGGAAACGATGTTGACGGCGACTCAAAGGTTATCTTTGGGGGGAAATGAAGCGCCGGGTGTATGCCACTGAGTTTCATAATACGTCGGAACTCAAATTGCGGATTCGTAGTGCGTTCAGAGACATACAAAGTGACACTGTTGTGCTTCCCAGAGTGCGAAACAGTGTGCGAAAACGTGTGGAGTGGATCCCATTTTGAACATCTTTTAAGACTAATGTAAGTACTTAATTCAATCAGTGTAGATATTCAATCAGTGTAAATTTAACCAGTATTTTTTAATGAAACTGTAGATAAAAACCCTACCCAGTTGTTGTCTTTCTTTAATTTTCGTTGTTGTTAAGTCTAACTTACATTTGGACCCGTCACGCAACAGAAGGTAGTAGGTATTTTTGCCTGTCCTAAGCCAGGAAAAGTATGAAGGAAAGTTACATCACAGGTTATGTGTATTGTGTTTTTATTGGAATATTGTGTAGGTAGTTAAAACGGACGGTCAGTGCAGCAGATCAGCGCCCTTTACGCGTAGTATCCATGAATTTATGGACGGTGTCGGACAGAAACTATCTTATATTTTTGAATGAAAATAACGTTTATTTATTTTTAAATTCAGATAAACATTGCTATAATTAAGTCAACTATCTATGGTTTCAGTGATAACGGTGTCTACACTAACACCCTGTATAATATTAACACAGTAAAACATTTAGAGCGCTATGTATTGCCTTACATGTCATGCAATGCAACTAAAGCAAGAAGCGAACTATCTCATTAGTAATGAAATCCTAATAATAAAAAAAAAACAGAAAACTAATAATAATTTTAATGACAAAAAATACTAAAATTCAAAAAATCTTTTGGAATTATTAAAATGTCAAAAAATTAACTAAATATATATCAGAAAATTATTTAAGTATCGAAAATTTCCAATTAAAATCACTGAGTCTTGTTGCTTGAATTAAATTGGTGTTTTTAATATACAGAGTAGTAGCAACTTGAACGCACCTCCAAACACTAACGATGCTATTAATAAACGCGGAGTAAAGTTAGAAAGTTAGTACTAGTATGATCTGTGTATTTACCATACATTTAGAGAGGATTAAGTTTAGATTAACTTTAATCCATGTTTATTAATAAGGGGTTAGAGTTCTTTACGTCATTCTACCTCCCACTGTTGAAATTTTTCGTCGAATTTCCCAAATCTCTAAGAATGACTTGATGTTCTTTTTACATTAGTTAAACTGTATAAATATGTGATGTCTATTTAAACCAATGAGATTTCAAATAAAAAGAATGACTTATTTATTTTTTAGGGAAATTAATAAAGTTAGATAAGAACAATGATTTTTCCCTGATTCTATAAAGTTTTAAACAATAATAACATCAGAGAAAACCGTAACATATATCGAATTCTAATTTGTTTTACTTTTGCCAGTATTTGACCTACATACCGACCCAGTAACAGATGGTACTATTAGTTCACAAGGAGAAACACTCGGAACATGAATTCGCAAGCTGGAAGGGACTGAAGGCGCATCGTTGACGACAGTCGGTACAGTGGTTGAGTTAGCAGTGGTTGAATCGCTACCTGATCGACTACAATGACTATACCTTAATTATTGTTAAAGCTGCTACTAAATACAGACGTACCTATTTTTACTCTGAGTGCCATTCTTATTATTCTGTTTTGACATCATTGTGATAATATAAGCCCGCGTAACAAGTCCAATATATATTTAATTAATTTGACATTTATAACTTTTTTGACATTTATCAGATGGGAGTTTATCATATCTTACTCGTTTATGTATTTTTTCAATATCTTTTTTTAAATTGTTTACATGTATCACGAACGAATTTTTCCTCCTTCTGTATCAAGTAGATCCATAGGTTGTCTCATCATCAAAAGATTGTTTTTTGCGACACCTACATTATCAATCATCGTGATCAATTAAGTCAGTTTTGGCCTATTGTTTTTATATTTATAATAATGTTTGATTCCGTGCAAGTTGCAGTTATTACAGTATTACGTAGGAATAACAAAAAAACACAGTTACAAAAACTCACAAATTAAAAGTAAATTAGAATTATTGGTGCATACTTACCAACCAAACATTGGAGGACACGTAATCGCCCCTGCAGCAATCCAAACGAAGAAGATCATGGTCAAAGCGAGCTTCTTAGATCTTCTTCTTCTGGAGTACGTAAGGGGCCTGGTGACGGCCAGGTAGCGGTCGACGCTGATAGCACAGAGGGACAGGATGGAGGCAGTACAGAGAAGGATATCCAGACTGATCCAAATGTCGCAGAGAATCCAGCCAAGCTCCCATTTACCTGAGGACAAAGTAAGAAAGTGGGTTGATTAACAAGTTTATTATGGTACTATTCACTCTTGTTTTGGAGACACCTACATTATAATTGGACAGAAAGACCACAGCAGGCAAGTTGTATGAGTCTAAATTTTTTCTAAGAACATACAATATATCTTTACTAATAAAAAAGAGGTAAAGTAAGAGTAAGTTTGTATGTAAGGAGAATTGGATCATTCGTTCCAGAGACTACCGTACGAATGATCCATTTTAAAAAAAACTCTTTCTCCGGTATAAATCTACATTAACCATTCCTGAGTGCCATAAGCTACTATTTATCTCTGTATTCCTGCGGAAACGGGTACTACAAGGGCAAAACCCCGTAACGTCCGCTAGTTGGTCCTGCTCATCAGGAAAACATTTGTCTTCGATGGAAATTGAACCCACCACCTTCAGCATAGCAGTCAGGGCCACTAATATTAGACCAACAGGCCAGTCATCGTAGTACTTTATGTAAGGCTGACATACCAATCAAGTTCAATTTTTACCTCCTATTACTACTACTTCAAATACTACTACCTCCTCTAGTATTGTATGTAACATAGAGACACGCAGCGCAGTAGTTCAGTTTAAAATTATGTTTTTTGTATCTGTCGAAATCAGTGCATTTCAGTAAGGTACTTAGGTTAGGTAGTTAGGTTCGCTATAGGATAGGTATGGTAAGTTAGGTTAGGTTGTACATATACATATATGCTGTCATTCTAATTCTATATACATTAAAACAAAAAAGTTTTAATAAGAGCACAATAGAAGCTGCCTCGTTGGTCTAGTGGTCGCAAGCGCTACTGCTGAGCAGGAGGTCCTGGGTTCGATCCCCGGGTCGGGCAAAGTGTTATTGAGTTTTTCTATCTGGAATTTCTCAGTAGCAGCCCGGAGTCTGGATTTGTGCCCGATTGATGGCAATAGGCTCGCCCCCTATTACATGGGACTCAAACATAACTGGCGAAATGTGGGTGTACTACCAGGTACACCTCTGCCTAGCCCTTCGGGGATTACAGGCGTGACGTTATGTATGTATGCACAACAGAAGCTCGTTAAATAAAAAGTAGTAGTAGTTATTATTATTTCGGATTTATTTGTTGTCATTTTGTCAAAAGTATGTGTAGGTATACTTTTATGTAATCTATTACTAAAATTATGAGGAGGTAAAGTTTGTGACTAGTTCGTGGTAAGTAGTAGAATGTGTAAAGTAGGAGCTTGTACACACAAGCGGCATGGTAAATGCAGCCGGCGACATGCCTCGGCGGCAGGAAATTGCAAGAAGATGAAGTACCCAAAGAAACTACGATACTAAGTGACAACTGTTTTATTTCGGTCTAACAACACATTACAAGTGTGCTGCGTCACCTGCAGCTATGCGTGCTAGACCCTACGTGTAGCGACGGCGAAGACCGCCACTGCTGACCGTGTCTACTGCTAAAACCAATCTGCTGTCAAAACACCCCTCACTCGAACAATATGTGCTCTTAACGAAGTTCATGAAAGGATGGACATATTTGAGTGCAATTTGAGTGGTTTCGCAAGGGTTTTGATAAATAATGTTAGTTCCTATTAATAGTGGTATAGTTTAAGTTTTTAATAGAATTTAGTCTTTTTTGTTATCATTATTTTTAAGTTTACAAAGATAGAAAATATACTTACTTAAAATACGTAATAGAAAATACTATTACGTATTTTAAGTAAGTATATTTTGTAACTCTTTTGGTGTCACCAAACCACAGTTGAATTGGGGACACCTGTAAAGACTGTAGGTTTACGTTAGATAAATAAATAAATAAATACATTCATCACTATACCCCACACTCATTATGTATGACGGATCCGGTCAATAGTATACGGACACAACAAATCGCAAGCGCGCCAAAAGGCGATCACGTGATCTACCGACACCATGGCGCGCTTCTACTGAGTCGTGATGTTTTAAGCCTGCAGCGAGGACGACATTCAGTGCCCGATTGCAGTGGAGCTAAGACTCGACTCGAGTTCTCGATTCGTTGCACTGAGATACTTGTAGTGATTATTTGTTGTAATTGTGTTGCACAGAAACTTTAATAAACACCGTGTTTTGTACCCAGTGTGATTTCATTGCACGAAACCCATCTTTTGCCCACAAAATGCCCGAGTCTAACGAAATAAATCGTGAAGATTCAACATGTATTACACGGAAATCTATGGTACTTCATTAATTACTTAAAGCTCGGCTGTGAAAACAACAATGGCAGCGTCATCCCGGTATGCCGGGGCCGTAGTATCGCACCAACCGCTGTCATACCGGTATAACACTGACATAGATGTTTTGACAGCTGGGACTTGAGAAATAAAAACAAGCGAAAACTTCTATAGTTTCCGCTCCTTGCAGAAATTACCTTTGCCGTAACTATCCAGCATGCCTAGCCATATTACAAATTCTATTTATATTATAGAAAGAAAATGGTGTAAATGGAATCGGCTGTTTATCAACTGTCAAGTGTATAATAATACTATCATTTTCAGCCATATTACAAATTCTATTCTTTAACACTTGACAGTTGACATACAGCTGATTCCATATAGGCACGCCATTTTCTTTCTATTGTCGCCTTATCGATTACGACTATAGAAATAGAATTTGTAATATTGGCTAGGCCTACAGTTTACTTTCATTCAGCAAAAAGATCCCAGAATAAAATGAATACCAACATCGATGCCGTACCTTCTTCTTTCTCTCAATCGAAAATATAATATTTCTGCTTCGAACATAAAAAAACTGGAGTGCTCAAAATATCATTACCGTGGAAATCTTTTTGTCGCTTCTTCAAGAGTACTTTTGATTTGTGGTTGAATTTTATTTTTCCTTGAAGCATTCATTATGTTTGAGTTATTTTTTTGTTATTTATATATTACGAAGGGTCTTGAGATTTAGGTGTTGGTCGAGAGATATATTATAGTGATGTTGAAGTGCTCAAATTCAGGTAGGCTGGGTTTCTGGACAGATTAGGTAGCTTATATTAGAGTTGTCGTTAAAAAATAAATGAAATTAAATTAAAAAGACGACATTACAAAAAAATGGTATCTTACTTTAAGAGGACTTCAGGTGACGAATGTAGGTTGTAATTGACTGCCAATATAGTCAAACCTGCCTAAAGTTTGATGAAAATTTTAATTTCAGCAGGCCTAGCCATATTACATGCTCTCGTTACTGCTGTATTTTGTGCTGTACACATACTAAGGGAGTCAGAATAAATGTACCTATCAAATAGTAGGGGACACATTTTGTTCTGGCTTCCTTGGCGAAGTGAAAATGTAATTTTATTTTCTTTTGGTTATTGTTTCTTTCTTTGTTTATTGTTTGTTTTATTTTTAAATTTTATGTAGGTATGTAATTTGTAATTTTATGGGTGCCAATGCCTGAAATAAACGATTATTATTATTATTATTATGTATACATTGTTTGTCTCGGCTTACCGGACAACCGGATAACCGGAATTGCTGATAGCACGGGCCTAAGCCCGATAGGATTATCAGCTGGGTTAAGAGATGAAATAGTAGGAACAGCTACAACGTGGGTTTGTGCTGAAGGTTGAGTGAAAGATGGGGAAATGATTGAGTGAGAATGTTGCTGGTGTGGGTCGTCTGATTCACATTGTAGAAAATTCCTAACCAGTCTGCATGTGTTTAATATCACTGCTTTCTGCAGCAGTTGGTAGGTGGTTGAGGGCAGGTTCAGAGAAATAAGGGACTGGTGAAATTGTTTTGGAATTACTCCTGTTGTGGACAATACTACAGGACAAATTCTATTGCTATTATATTTCTATTATAGAAAGAAAATGGCGCGTATGGAATCAGTTGTTTGTCTACTGTCAAGTGTATTTCATTTTCAGCCATTTAACAAATTCTTATCGTTAACACTTGACAGTTGACAAATAGCTGATTATAATTACGCTATTTCCTTTCTATTTTCGCCTTATCGATTACGATAATAGAAATAGAATTTGTAATATGGCTAGGCCTGCAGTTTAGATTGTTTAGATTTTTAACCAAGATGTAGAATTTGTCAAGTCAAGTTTTTAGCTAGATTACCTCATTTTAACGCTCTAAACGGAGGACATTATTTCATAAGTCTCAGTAAAGGCGCTACCCCGACCCCAGTGATCCAAAGCAGAAAGATTTTTACATTAAAAGCATTCTACCAAAATAGTAGTTTCAACTTTAAAAGTTTGTATTTTAAAAGTTGGTAACATCGCAAGTAGATGTCAATTGAATGTTGTGATAATAATTATTAAAACTTATAACCAGTGTTTTTGTACACTAAAGAGCGATATTTAACAATTTCATTTTTGACTGCCTCGTTGGTCTATTTAATTGGTCGCAAGCGCTACTGCTGAGCATGAGGTCCCGGGTTCGATACCCGGGTCGGGCAATGTGTTATTGAGTTTTTCCATCTAGAATTTCTGAGTAGCAGCTCGGAGCCTGGATTCGTGCTTGATTGATGGCATTAGGCTCGCCCCCTATTTCATGGGACTTAAACATAACTGGCGAAATGTGGGTGTTACTACCAGGGACACCTCTGCCTAGCCCTTCGGGGATTACAGGCGTGACTTTATGTATGTATGCACAATAGAAACTCGTTATATAAAAAGAAATAGTTGGTGATGCGATGCGGTGAATTATTATATTAAAAAAAAGTCCAAACAGCGTAGGTAATATATGGCAGCTAATAGCGACGTTGCCAACTTTCAGAATATACTCCCCTAACCCTTAATACATTTATACTCCTTTGGGAAAGTATTCCTCCAACTGATCGAGTTAAAATAAAAAGTAACCGCGTCTTTTGAGTTCCCTTTAGGGACAATACGATCGAGCTTGAGGTCTGTTGAGTAATGTAACGTTGTATGATGCTACAAAAAATATAGGTAAGAACCTAAGTTTCGTATAGGTATTCATGAATAAGATACTAGACATGTTTTCTGTTAGTTTTTAGGGATCCGTCCCTTAAGGGACAGCCGAGGGTTTCAGAGTTATGTAAAGAGCTCTTGGTTTCCGAATATGCACCGATGTGCCTTCAACCTAGGGTGATGATTCAAGATAAAATAAAAAAGAGCTATGTATTAACAGTAATACTCGCAGTAGATGTCGTGATGGCCCAGAGGTTAAGGCGCCTACCCCTCATGCACGAAGTTTTGGTTCAACTCCGGGCAAGTACCAATGTGGCTATTTCAATTTCATATGTACTTTCTATGTTCATCTTAGGTATCATTGATATCGGTGAAGGAAAACATCGTTCGGAAGCCTGAACTTGTAGTTAACATATAAGTCTGAAATTGCTACTCCACCTTGAGCAAGCGTGGCGATCAGTGCTCGTGCCTTCTTCGTATGAGAGAAGAGCCATTTGCGCTGCAGTGGGACAGTAACAGACTTGTACTGACCGGCGTCTGTGTATGACAACATGTATGAATGTAAGCGAAGCAAAAGAAGTATGTAAGAATCGTAGCATATGGCGCTTTGCACTTTCTGCCTACCTCCATGGGAAAAAGGAGTGAGTTTATATTATGTATGTATAAATAAATAACAAAATATTAAATTAAACAAAATCACCAAAGCCACAGACTTCTGACTAAACTAGAATTATTTTACACCTGGTGTTTTTTATAAAGTCGGTTGTACTTTAGGTAAAATAACTTTTTTCTATGTAAAACAAAACTTCTTCACCGATGTCCTTAAATTCAAAAGAAGACACACAGAAAGTACACCCTCTCAATAAAAATATAAATTAAGGAGATAAGAGGTAACACACATAGGAAAAAAAACATACATTGAGAACCTCCTCCTTTTTTTATAAGTCGGTTAAGAAATTAATAAATTACACACACCTTTTCCGCCACAGAAAATAAGAGACCTTTAAAGAGCATTCTTCAAAAATAATCCGGCCCATTATAACTTAACCGCCAAAAAACCACAGATGCTTTTATGAAGAAGAAAAAAAGCGATAATTATTTTATAAGTCTTTTCAAAACCAGTCATCAATCATTTGGTTAAAAAGGGGCCTTTTCACAGGTCAAATCTCTTTATGGTTATAATCGAGTTTTGTTTGTATGGCTAAAGAAAATTGTGGTAAAAGTTACCAATAGGTATTTTTGGGCTTTTAGACGTTTTTTCAATAGGCAGGTAGGTGTACTCAAGACTGGGGTTGTGTTCTCTGTAATTTGGGGGTTAATATAAAATGTATAAGGGTATTTGAACATTAGGTTAAGCTAAGTAGAAGTGGTTGAGTACGGTCGGCTTTAAAAGGAAGTGATAAGATACAGTTTTGGGCAAAAAATGCTTCGAGTAAAATTATGAAAATTTTACGTAAAGGACTACCTACAAAAATGGAAGTTAAGATTTTGTTTTACGATCATTAGTTAATTATTCTGGCACCAAAATATAGAAATTTAAACTCTTTTTAAATAACGGAATTATCTATGCATTATCATATTTTGCCATTTTTATTTGAAAGAACAAAAGAAAGAAACAAGGAAAGAAATAAATTATATTTATTGGCAACAGGTAAAAACATGCACACACCGCAAAATATTATAATGCCTCCGATTTGATCTGTTTATCTGGTATATTTATCGTGATAGCTTCAACCTCGGGGAGGTTGTAGCTATCAGGAAACACCGACTCATGTACGTACGCTCGCATCGCTTTACAATTAAAATCACATAATATTTGCACGCCTATATTTCTCGACGGATTACACAGCTGGGTTTCAATAGTATACCCCCATTTTGCCACTTATGTAATAAGTCCAATGTAATAGGGGTCCCTTATTATGCAAGTGTAAGACGGAACACCGGGGTGGTATTTAGTCATTATGAGTCTGACAGACCCCTTTTCCCTCTCGAAGGCGGAGAATAAACATAAGAAGGATTGTAAACTTTTACCCATGGAAATTTGCGAGGTAACCCCACCACAAGTACCACATTCATTGTGCGAACAGCCAAAGAGTGGAATTCCCTGCCGGTGTCGGTGTTTCCTGATAGCTACAACCTAGGGGTCTTCAAGTCAAGAGTGAACAGGGTGCTTCTAGGCAAGCGTGCTTCGTCGTTGACCACATCATCGCTTACCATCAGGTGAGATAGTGGTCAAACGCGTGCCTATTAGTAATAAAAAAAAAAGTATCCTTATAATTTAAAGGGGCTGAATCAACTTTATGCTGTAAAACAATTGTATGAGAAACAATAAAAACTTTTTTTTTTTAAGGATTTTCCACGCCGAACAGAAGAAAAAAAAGCTCCACTACTTATAGTGACACTGACTGCTATGCCGGAGGTCGTGGGTTCGATTCCCACTCAGAACAAATGTTTGTGTGATGAGCATAATCAGTTGTTCTGTGTCTGGGTGTAATTTATCTATAATATGTATGTTTTTAGAAATATATAAGTATGTTTATCAGCTGTTTAGTACCCATAACACAAGCTCCCAAGCTTAGCTTGGGACTAAATGGCGTTGTGTGATAAGTTGTGGAATATTTATTTATTTATTTTATTTATTTATGCTAGTCAAAAGGTACAGGGCAAAGTTTGGCAAGGCCAAGGTTTGATTCCACGGTTAGGCAAAGAGTATTAGTTAAGTTCATCATTATCTTGAATTATTATGTAACAGCCCGAATTATGAATTTATGCTTTGTTATATATTTAAAGTATCAAAACTAGATTACTACATAAATATTATGATGCTGACCGTACTCGGGTACTTTACCTTTTTTCGCAAACGAAACAGCAATTAGTAACACCGAGTACTTACATAAAAGTCCATTTTTGTGTACCTTTTGTAGGTTAAGTACAAATGGATTCAATTTAGGTGAAGTGCTTACAGCAACTTGCCTAACGAGCGGTAGGTACTAAGCAGAGTAATTGTTAAAATCCAACCATTTCTTTGAACTGTGTATTTATTAATGTAAGTATGTGGGTGTAAGTAAAGGGATAAATTAGCAGCAGTGATAGCTTAGTGGTATGGCCGGTGGATTGTCAATCCATAGGTCTCGAGTTCGAACCCAAGGCACGCACCTCTGACTTTTCGGATTCATGTGCGGATTGTATAATTATCACTTGCTTCAAAAACGGTGAAGGAAAACATCGTGAGGAAACCGGCATGCCTGAGAGATATTTCTCGAGGGCATGTGATGCCAAGTCAGAGGCCTATTGGGCGGCATTAAAACTCTGACACCAGGTTAGTCTCTAACCACACGATAAGAAGAAGTAAATGGATTGCTTAAATATTGGAATTTAATTATTATACGTCACAACACCACACCCGTTTTCCCTAAAAGGAAAGTTAACGATACTATATTACAAATAGGACACAATTATTTCGCCAGCTATGTTCAAACCCCGTGTGAACATAGCTGGGAACCTATAATTGTCATAAAACGAACACAAATCCAGATCACTGATTGCCTAACATTGACCGACCTGGATATCAAACCGAGGACCTCTTGCTCAGAAGTAATACTTGTATCCACTAGGCCAACGAGGTATCTATCTATGTCTATACTAATATTATAAAGAGGGTATATGTTTGTTTGTTTTCATTGAATAGGCTCCGAAACTACTGGACCGATTAAAAAAATTCTTTCTTCGTTGGGAAGCTAAACTATTCCGGGGTGACATAGGATACTTTTTATCCCTTTATTCCCATGGGAACGGGAACTACGCGGGTGAAACTGAGTGTGTATAATAAATGTGTAGAAAATAATTAACTCTTGAGTGAAACCGTAATTATTAATCATCATCGTCATCAGCCCATAGTAGTCAACTGCTGGACATAGGCTTCTCTTAATGAGCGCCACAGCTGCACCGCCCGGGCTTCAGCTTGCTGCATCCATTTTCTGCCATCAGACTTTCGCAGGTCATCTGCCTCAGGGTGTCCTACACTATGCTTGCCAAGTCTACCACTATGCTTTGTTTTCTTGGGTGTGTCCGTGGCATTACAACGGGCTCTATCAGAATAACAGCGCTGCGAAATTTATATTTTTAAATGTCGCAGCTAATGCTGAGATAGGCGCCTTTTTGGTCTCGCACAGGTCTTTTTATTATCATTATTTTATTTTTGTCTTAAGTTTTTTAATCTTTTCTTGTTTTTTTTTTATTATCTGTATTGTTGTTCTTTTGTTTTATGTTCTGTGCGTCCAAATAAAATATTTCCTTTCTTTTCTTCTTTCCAAGTCTCAAATATTAATCACCACAGTTCAATTATGAACTCAGCTAACGGTTAAAAACGTTTCATTGGACTTGACGACATAATTAATTAGATAAGATTTAGGGGCTATAGGTACGTTTAATTTGATATTATGAGGAGTAAATTTCGTTTTACTCATTAATTTTATGTCGCGTTCACTCAAATTAAATAATGCTTATTGGTTAAGTTGCCACATTTGAATATTTCGAGTGTTTAAACAGTAGGTACCTACTAAGATTATTAAGAATTTAATTAATATAATAGTAAGTATTTGTATGTTTTTTCATATCAAACGCACGACCGCACGGTCTTATCTTCAAAGTTAAGTATGTTGTTGAATTTGTTCTGTCGAACAAAGAAAGAATGAAAGAAAGCAAAAACATTTATTTGGTACAATGAAGACAACAAGAAAAAGATAAATGTTAATAAATACCTAAATATTAACAAATAATGACCAAGAACTAGTAGACGCGTAGTTTCGGTTTCCGTGTGTAGTGTAGGTACCTTCCCAACGGTGAAAGAATTTTTTATCACATCTATTCAAAAAGAGCTAGTTTATTCCTCGTAAACAGGGACCAAAATAGCTCATTAATCCCTAGGGACCAAAATTGATTTGAATTTGGAATGTGGATATTGTTAGTAAATGTTTCAATCAGCAAAGAGGTGAATCACAAACCATGCGGGAACAATGTACTGAATATGTGACTGGCTGAAAAACTGCGAGCGCGCCAAATTTTAAAAAAAAGTTGACGAAAAATAAACAACGCGCGAAATTAAATGCATTCTGCTTGTTATTGTTACACTTCCATAATTGTTCAAATATAAACATCAGCCTCTAATTATTTATATTTTATGTCTTATGGTTCTGAATTGTACGTAAATAAATTCATGTTCATAAGTTGCACTTACTTATTTTCTCATAGAGGGTGATAAAAAGTAGAATGTCCACCTCGGGAGCAACACTATTTTAAGCTCGAGTGACATACTTTTAATCCCTTGCTGCTCTTAGGATTAAAAAAAAACACTCTCGCCTTTAAAATAGTTGTTTGCTCCCTAGATAAACAATCTACTATTTTAAATCAGTCCATTCGTTTTTATGTTCAATCGTTACATACAAAAAAACAAATCTTTTCTCTTTATAATATAAGTATAGAAATAGATAATCTTTACTTGTCCTGTGCAGCTGTCAATACCTAGTACATTGTGAGATCGGGAAGCAAGTAAAGTTGTTGGTCCGGCTTTTATTTCCAGATCATCAGAATTTCGGTGAGTGTGCTCTAGAGCTCCACGAGCTCATTCCACCATCTCCTTTCTTCCATCGGGAATCCAGACGCACTGCAGGATATCACCCATTCCTTGTAGATGTTCCACAAATTTGCAAGAAGCGCTTTACCTATTCCTTCATTATGCGCACAGCCAGGGAGTGGAATTCCCTGCCTGCATAGGTGTTGCAGGACAAGATTGAGGTCAAGAGAAGACCTATTATATATGTATATAAAAAAAACAGATTTAGCCGTTTCAAGTGCTTAAAAATACGATACCTACACTTTAATTTATCTGTACCAACTAAAATTGAATAATTATATTAACTAAATATTTAATAATTCTTATTACTCAAGTTTTTACCGTGAAAATAAAATTGTATTAAAATCTCAGACACGTTGTGCAAAATACCTCACGTTAAACGCTAAATTGACTCGAAGCACAAGTTACACTTGGTAAACGATTGAGAAAAATCTCAGGTACAAAATAGATTAGTAGGTAATGTACAGAAGGTCTAATTGTATTAAGAGTATTTTTATTTTCAAATTATTATAGTAAAACTTTTGCGTCTTTATTTTAAACGTCATTCCGAATCAAATTACACACTCTTAAACATTGTTTAAGAGTTTTATCAAAAACTAACACGACCTGGTTGACCAGACTATAACGCCAATTCGAAAGATTTGTAAATTGAAAATACAACTACCATGCAGCAATTAGGGTTAAATTAATGAGATATTCATAATAAGTATTACCCATAGCAATGAAGTCAAATGTCGACATATTATGTTTTTAACATGAAATTTTTTTATCATGCAAATATAACATCGTACGAGTAGCTCTCGATGTTACTTAAGCGTCAAGCTTGTGTACTAGAAGTATGGGTCATAAACAGTTGCGATTACTAACAACATTACACATAATTACCAAATATTAATGAATAAAAAACAAAATGTTCATACAGACAAATTTACACGTCATTTTTTAACTAGGTGAGTTCGGCGTTTCACTATCCGACTACTCTGTAAAGAAAGACCGAAAGAAACTCAGAGGTCAGTTTTTTTTTAAAGTCCAGACATCATTTTGGTCATATCAAGTAAAAACCAAGCAGATTTGTGTCTAAAATGGTCTTTTGAAGAAAAAACCACACAGATATGAGGGGACCAGATCAGTAGGTTTATTTTGAAAAACATCACGAATTATGCCAATTATTGTGTCTGTATTATATGCGTGTCTTTTCGCTCGCTGTGTGAAGTTGACCTTCTGTGTTATCTTTCTTGAGTGTCAGGTGCGAGATGTTAGCAAATATCACAATCCACTTACCGAGGAATACTCTTACGTGATCATATCGTTTGCTACGGAGAAGGTTGTAGGATTACATCTCTAATTTTGTTTATGTGTTTATGTTACGCGCGATATTTTTGTGCTCTTGTTTGAATTTTGTTTCACATCCCTAAGCTATTTCATTTCATTTTTTAACCGACTTCAAAAAAAAGAAGGAAGGTCTCAATTCGACTCTATGTTTTTGGTTTTTTTTTATTTGATAGGGTATAACTACCAGCTAAGTCCCATTTGTATCCGATTACCGATTTTTGCATTTTTAGTAACAAATCAAGCATTTTCATTTAAAAAGTATAATTTGATGAAGAAAAACTGATGAAAAAGACAGACAACGGAACTCGTCAACGCATAACAGCAAATTACTCGCGATTGCTATAGTCACATGTCTGTGTATGGTTTACGTATTTCCATAACAAGAGATGTACCTAAACCGATTTCAATAATCCTTTAAACTTTTAAAAGACAAATCTTTAGGACTACATACGAAGAAACTAAAAATAGCGAAATAAAAACTTTTTTTACAAAACAAACAAGGGATTTCATTAGAAAAAACACTAACTGGTATAAAATAACTCTAATTTCAGAAGTCGGTGGCCAATAGTGAACGAAACATAACCACCAAAGTAACAGACTTCCAAGACCAGAGTTATTTTACACCTGTTCAGTGTTTTTTTTAGAAGTCGGTTGTTTTTTTGTAAAAAACATTTTTTCTTAAATAATGTTACGGTAAACAGTAAAGAGCTATTATAACTTAAAGATTTTTTGTAATCGGGTGAGTAGTTCTGGTGATTACATTAATTACACTTCTACATAATATAATAAAAATCTTTTTTGCAAAAAATAAAACCGACTTAAAAAAAACACTAACCAGTGTAAAATAACTCTAAATTAGGAAGTCTGTGGCTTTGGTGGTTTTGTCTTATTCATGATGGGCCACCGACTTCCGAATTTAGAGTTATTTTACACTGGTTAGTGTTTTTTTTAAGTCGGTTTTATTTTTTGCAAAAAAGATTTTTATTTTTCCATTTTTAGTTGTTCCCATACAAACATTTGCCATGGATTTATTTTTATATTGTTATTTGTTAACAATACATGTCATGGTAATAGGGTTAAAATGTCGAAATCTAGGTATATTGTACACATCTGCGTACCCCTCAGAGCATACTGGCGTGATGATACGTCATGATGTTGTATAAACAATAAATATCCAAGCGATTCCAGCAATCACGACAGATTTGCCGTCTATTTTTGAAGAGTTCCATTGTATATCTCCGAAGATCAGCACCAGATCTTCACCAAATTAAAATGGGACCACCTCGGGAGTATACTCTTTCAAATAAAAAAAGAATTTTGAAATTCGGTCCACAAATGGGGAAGAAATCGCGTAACAAACACACAAAAAAAAAAAAAAAAAAAACATACCGTCGAATTGAGAACCTCCTCCTTTTTTTGAAGTCGGTTAAAAATAAAGTAGGTACTTACAGATATCAATAACTTTCACAATCAGAACCGAAGAATCATCCCTTTTTGTTTTATATCGTATATTACAAGAGCTTGAAGGAAAGTAGTAAAGCTTAATAAAGAATTATCTATGTTTTACTCTGGCATCGAAGCAATCACACCCGACCCATAGTACTATGTGAGTAGGGATGTCACGGAGACCCAACTGAAGTTATACTGCTGGGCCCCAAAAGACAGTCTGATTATACAAAAGAGATAAAATAAGACATTTTATATTAACTGCCTCGTTGGTCTATTAGTCGCAAGTCTTGTGCTGCTGCTAAGCATGAGGTCCTGGGATAGATTCCCGGATCGGGCAATGTGTTATTGAGTTTTTTCATCTGGAGTTTCTCAGTCCGGGGCCTGGATTCGTGTCCTATTAATGGCAAAGCTATTAAGGCTCGCCTTCTAATACATAGGACTTTAACATAAGTGGCGCAATGTGGGTGTACTACCAGGTACACCTGTGCTTAACCCTTCGGGGATTTAACAGGGCGTAAACAATACTCAGGAGTCCAGAAACTTGTACTAAACTGTGATGGCCAGTTGTGCGTTGATATCTATTTTCATCCTATATAAAATACTCAATACTCAATATTTATTGCGTTCCACAATGTACATAAATGGTGTTAAGAATATAAAGGTACAGAATCATTATGGACCATGTCGGGCACAGCAAAAACGTAAAAGTATAATATAGATAATGATATTTTCCATGAAATTTTAAATGATTGAAAATTCTGTTAACAGATTTGTTAGTATACAGATAGATTTTGTTCCAATATGACAAGGAAATTGTAAGTCAATCGTTCCAAGTTATTTATACTGTTTTCTTTCAACAATTTACTTACCCAATACAGATTTCATTCATATCACACATGTTTACACACTTATTCCAAGTAATAGAGTTTTTACTCTAATTATACAATCCCTAAACTAAATTATACAGATTTTATTCCAATTATACAATCTCGAAACCCCGATAAGAAATGTCAAAAGCCAAAACTACACTTCAGGCCGAACGAACATTTATTGAACTACCCTAATAACCGTAACCTTCAAAGAAATAAATCTGATATCTTCGTTTTTTACGAGAACTGTGGGTCCAATATTTTCTAATACATAATATATATTTGAGGAGCTCTTTTATCGTTTATCTTGAAAAGGAAGCGTTCAGCGTGGTGTGAAAGGAAAAAGGGTTTTTAATAATACTTCGCTAAAAAGGCCGCCAAGGTATTTTCACACCGTATTAAATTAATCCTGTTTCGATACAATTTGGGCCTTATTTCATGGGAGATAAAAGACAAAGGGCGTCTGCAACGACTTTTCTGTTAAAGTCTAGTCGCATTTTCACTGTTGAATGAGTTTAATCTAGCACTATAAGGTTACTAGTTTCGGAATTTAAAGTTGAGAACTTATTTGGCATAGTACTACTAATAGTATCTTGATTCATTAAACCCCAAACGGACACCTGCGTCCGCGCTTTCATTGTCTTTATAATTGTGTCTCTAATTGTAATAACATTTTTATTGTGAGTGATATTGGATATAAATAATTTAAATTGTCATTCTTCCCGATGTTGCACCTTTAGTATTAAGATTTTTCTTTTTGTTTCTCTTGTAAGTGAATATTGTAAAATTCTTTGAGAGAAATATATATTCTTGAAACCGAATTGACACGATTGAATGGGTAATCTTTATCTTTACTAAATCTGATCAGTGTTACCCTCGACGCAAAAAGAGGGGTGTTATAAATTTGACCGCTATTTGTGTGTGTCTGTCTGTCTGTCTGTGACACTGTAACGCCTAAACGGGTAAACCGATTTAGATGCGGTTTTTTATTTGAAAGCAGGGTTTCTTGCGATGGATCTTAGACATGATTCATCAAAATCCGTTCAGCCATTTCAAGGTTATCAGCTCTTTTGTGTTAAGTACCGTTGCTATTTAGACGTCTGTAGGTATTAACTTTACTTACAAACATATGTGTGGCTTAAAATTTCAAACACCCATGGATGTTATATTAATAAGCAAGATTATGGTATATTTGCAGATATGCGTGTTTGGATTTGTTTTAACCAGCATTTGACTCTACATACAATGCACTGAAAAAATCCCATAACCATAAACTCTATAAAACAAAATTAATGCGGTTAAAAAAATTAAAATTAGTACCTACATACCTACGAGTACTAGGAACATTCCTCACTTAAGTGGTACCCCGCCCGTGAAGTAAAATTTCATGGCTCAACGATAGAAAAGTATTTTTTTTAACTTTTTAAATGTTTTACTTTTTTGCGGTGGGAGATTTTTTAAAATTTTTATTTAATTTTTTTTTGCAACTAATTTGATCGGCTTCCAGACTAATCGGATGCAGCTGAATACCAGTGTTTTACATAAAGAGACTGCTTATCTGTACTCCACAACCCAGTTACTGTGTAACACGGTACTCCTTGGTTAAACTGGTTGTCAAACTTTTGGGCTTCTGACTAACCGTAATGACATTCAAAGATCTACATAATACGCTGTCGGAACCAAAAGTTAAAGGTGCTTTACGAGGTACGGAGAAATCTTGATTTATAATTAACTAGCAGACGTCCCGCGGTTTTACCCGCGTAGGTCTCGTTCCCGTGTGATTACAGGGATAAAAAGATAATAGATAATTGATGGGCAGCCACGGTGTCCAATGAAAGGTATAGTGTGTAATTACATTGTGGCAATCGTTTGTGATCATTGTAAGTATAACGGGTTGATAATAATTATTGTTTTTAATCGACATGGGTGGGTATTTTTACTCTGGACTTTATTGTTTACCGTGAGGGTTACAAGAGTAAGAGGGAGACTGAAGAAATGATGGATAATCAAGCACCCGCGTAGGTCCCGTTCCCGTGGGAATATCGGGATAAAAAGTAGCCTATGTGTTAATCCAGGGTCTCGGCTAACTCCATACCAAATTTTATTAAAATCCATTCAGTAGTTTTTACGTGAAAGAGTAACAAACGTCCTAACAAACTTTCGCGTTTATAATATTAGTAGGATAGTCACCCATCAAAAAACCGTCCTCAGTAAGTGCAGCTCAACCAATAATAAACCCGTACTGCCACGTAAAAGTTTGATAAGTTCTTAATTTAAAAATTCAAATCCCTACTTCGAATTCCTAATTCAAAAACCAGATGTATAACTTTATTATCGTCTTGAACATAATGGGTATAATACAAATGCATTTTGTCTGGCTGCATTGTATGATACAATTCTTATAAATAACTTAATATTGTAGCTTGTATACACTCGTATACAAAACTACTGAATATCCAAATGTACATTTGGAATTCTGTTTTGCATAAGAAATTACGCTAAATAATAAAAAAAATATGAAGCCAGCTCACAAAGTTGGCTTGAATGTGACCATAAAGTTGGTAAAATACACAGTTTCAGTACAAAAAAGTATGAAACAAGAAGTTTTTATGTCTGTACTCATTTGTCATAATAATCTTTATTAGCATTCTGTTCCTAATTTGAATCACAATGAACTTATTTAAAAAGATCTGATTTTCTTTTGTTTCTTGAAGACAAAAACTTAGGCAATAAGTTTCTTTGATGATTATCACCATCGTTTAATAACTTAATTATTATTGTCAAATGAAATTGGACAGTATTTTATTAAGTTTAGGGTATAAAATTACAGATTTTATGACCAATTACTAACGAAGCTTACAACTGCCATAAAACATTTGCATAATAGGTGTAACAGAACGGCACGGAGAATTGTAACTCAGAATAACTTTTATAATACCGAAATGAAACGAAATTGAAATTTATTTAATTAAAAGTTACTTATTGAGAAGCAAAATCACCATTGTTAGAGTAAAAATATATCCTAACGATAGACGAAAATGATTGAAACAGTAAGTTAACAAAAATATTTTAGAAATTTGAAATTATATTCGAAACGTTGTCAGCGTTTGGTTTAACTTTTTGTGATTTATTATTTTAGGGCTCAAATGTTCATTATCTGTGATCACATTTAGATTTTGTGATTGTTTTACCATCATTTCGGATCATAGAACAACATTAACTTATGTATGTATCTGTGTATATATTTTTATTACTTATTTGTCCTTGATATTTTTTGCCTTCTTGTACCTCAGTGTTCCAGTTCTGCATCACCGTATAGACTGGTAGAAAATGCCTAAGGTATTAAATCCGACTTTGTACAGTTTTTTTACTTGTACCAGCTGGTAGAATTGTGCACTTTTTTATGATAGACTAACTTATCCAGCCACACGTTTCTGTCGCTCTGCAGTTCTTATAAATTAACTTACACTGCCATCTGTTAAAAAGTTATGAGACTTATTAGAGAAAAACAATATACCATGATCTGGTCTGGTCCATCGTGATATAGTACTATCTTATCTCTTCACTTTGACAAAATTACACACAGTGATAGTTTAATAAAAATGGTTTTAAAGCCTATTCAAACCTGAGCGATATTCGTGGCCGCTGTGGGTTGAGGTACATACCGCGCGGGTTTCGCTCAGGTACCTATTTAGTATCAAGTTCCGCGGCTAGAGCGACCGCTGTGCAACGTGACTGACGGTAAATTCTTTGACGACTCAGAAATGACTAACTGGCGAAAATTTCTAACCTCTCTGAGTGAAACTCGACAACTGCGCGTTATTCTACCCACACGGATAGCGAAATCCGTTTTGGTGTGACAGTAATATTACCGCATACCTTGCTAATGGGTTTTCTCTGCCGCAGACGGTAGCGAATGCCGCTTAGGTCTGAATATGCCTTAAGTAGTTCTGGAGTTAGTGCTGTGCAAATATATTATTATATCTTGACGTGAGATTTTTATATATGTTTCGGCGTCAGCGATGTCTGAGCGATAAGCTGACACCGATACCAAGGTACAGAGTTCATAACGTAGAATAGCAATCTTCATTGCAGTAATAACCTCACTTAACAATCGTATTCACAAAACATAATTCAAATAGGTAACTGACAGTTTCGTACCGGATGTGTGTCTTCGTTGGTGCCTCAAATCAATCTGAGCTCTGCCCAACTCCCACACACCAGCATGACTCTGTCCACGTGACATTACCGAAAACACATTCGCGCCATTTCAAAGGACAAGTGACGTCACGCTGGTCACCATAGACTCCGTACTAAGTTAATCAACTTAACAACTTATTATTCAAGAATATCGCTTTCCACGACATATGTATAAGTAAACACATAGGTGGGTTCTGTGGGAACTGCGTGCGAAGAGGCTTATTGGTGACCCAGATTAGGTTAGAACCAATCTGCAAAACCTTGGGCACAGGCGTAGGATAGCTAGCCTTTCGGTATTCTATAGGTTTAAAGAGTTTGCACGGGAATTACATGACTTTATTCCGCCATCACCTTTCTACCATCGGACATCCCGGCGTCCGACGAGTATCCACCCTTACATCGTTGGCACTTCCACTATTGGGACAAAGCGTTTTGCTTCGTCGTTTATACCGCGTACATCGAAGGAGTGCAACAACTTGCCTGCTGCGGTCTTCCAGTCCGATTATAATTTTGGTGTCTTCAAGGCTAGAGTGAATAGGCTCTTAATAAACTAGTGCGCTTCACCATCACTGATTGCATCACTGCTTACCATCATATGGGATTGTAGTCAAGCACTGGTTTATAATAGTACAAAAAAAAACAGAGAAGTTTCTGAAACACTGTTTTATGAACTAAAGGTGTATTTAAGCAAAAAAGAGATAACAAATATTGATTTCAAAGATAAACACCACAAACCTACACCAGAATTTAATATAAAAAAGAACATCATTTTAATAAGATAACAACAAATACATCCAAAACAATAATAACTACTACTACTTTTTATTAAGCAAGTCTCTAATGTGTTCTTTAAACCTTTTATATTATGTCAGATAGAATTAGAATGACAACATTATACGTTTACCAGCTCAAAATATTTTTGTTGCAACCTGGTAAATCAATCAGCTAATTTTCTATTGAAATTTCGAAGTGGCTCATTTCTCTGAAAGATTTTAAGTGATTTGCAAATTACTCTGTATACATTTACCTCGACACGCTAAAAAGATGAAGAAAAATAGGTGTAATATTATAATTATTATCACTCACCAGTAATATGCACAGCAATAGCAGGCGGCATCACAAAAATCCCAACTAACAAATCAGCCACCGCCAGGCTTGTCACAAAACAGTTCGTCACAGTCCGTAACCGTTTCGTCGTCACCACAGCCGATATTATCAATGTATTCCCAATTACAGTCACCACTATGAGTAAACACAGTATTATAACAACACTAATTTCAACACAGTCATATGCTTTTTCCCCGCACCCATACACTAGAGACGCGTTCAATGTTACGTTTACACAATCTTCTATTTCATCTGTTTTAGTAATTACGTTGTAAAAGTTTTGCGATAGGTTTAGTTTTTCTTCGTTGACGTTTTCTATAATGATTTCTGTTTGCATGTCTGTCGTTGTGTTCCATTTTGGTGTTGTCTCCAGGTCTGGAACTGATATCATTTACACCCGTTTCGTTGATTGGTTTGCTGTTTTTGATGGCATTTTCTGTAACAAGAGAATGGTTGGCTATAGTTTTTTTATTTTTTTTTATTAGTGTGGCACTAGTTATACTTTGTGCCATTTTCATTGGCTATAGTTACTCTCATTCCTAATATGTGTACCTATGTCGGCGAATTTTAGAATGTCATTGTAAAGAGGAACGAGATTTGACAACTGTCAGTCTGGCAGAATGTCGAGGTGATGGTCACCGCAGACATGTTGAACATCATGGTGATTTGAACATAAACGGCAAAAATGTAAACGAAGCAAAAGAAGTAGGGTAAGAATTGTAGGAATCCGCCCCTAAGGCGACCCACTGACTCTGTAGTTTTTACCTACCCCCATTGGAAAAAGGCGTGAGTTTATGTATGTACGTATGTATAAAATCTTGAGTTCTGTCCGATCCAATAATATTTTGAATAAAAGAAGTTACTTATTTACTTTTAAGCGAGAAATATAAGGATGGACAGGAATTTTGTATGGTTCAGTAGTAAGATGGTAATATTTAAAAATCAAAAATAATGGGGAAAACCGTCAACAAATTTCGATACATTTTCATTTCATTTCGGACATGGTACAGAAATGAAGTCAGTGATAATTATAAAACGATACGAACGTGAATGCGAAAAGTCAAAGTCTTAAGGTTTGAAGTCGACACCACAATTATGACTAAGCCACCAGTCACAACACTAGGATTTAATGTAAAGTATCGATATTTGAAGGATCAAAAGGTAACTTGTCTCAGTCTATTTGTAACGCTTTTACGACTAAACCGCTGAATGGATTTCAATGAAATGGCAAAAAAAAAACCAAACTCAGACAAAGTCGCGGGTTCAACCTAGAATAAAAAAACAACCTTCAAAATAAAGATGAATAATGTATTCCACTCACTTCGGTACATTAACAGACTTCTTATTTATATTAGACTGGATTAGTATTCAAAGACTGATTCCAACAAAATCGTGGTTTTTTCTTAGTACATTTTTGCTGCAGCATTAGCATCTGGAAAAATGTCTGGATTCAACACACAATTTAATACACTTTTTGAAATTCAACAAGCGATTTTTCAGGGTGTATTATCTAAAACATAATACATATCTACTAACAAACATAAACTCACGCCTTTTTCCCATGGGGGTAGGCAGAAAATATACAGCGCCATCTACTACGTTTCTTACGTAATTATTTTGCTTCGTTTACGTTCATACATGTTGTCATACACACACGCCGTTTGCGATTACTACGCGTGTGTCCTTTCTGAAGAACATCACCAATAACAGTTGTCGATTTTCCATAAAAATACACAAACCCATTCAAAACTTATTGACAGATCAAACGCGTTGGCTTTTACCAGACCATACTCACTTGCACACACACACACACACACACACACACACACACACACACACACACACACACACACACACACACACATGACATAATTAATTAAGTTTAGTTTTCAAACATTGGACGTTGCATCATTATCGTACCAAGTTACTAGACACATAAACTTTTGCATAAATATTTGTTGAAATGCAAATGTGCACTCATGTGGGAATATTTAATGAAACGCATTGAAAACATTATCATTTGTATACTTCAATGTAATGTTCACGTGGCGTTGAACTTGTAGTGAACCCATTATGTACACGGCTGTACATTTCTTTAGTTTAAAATAGTTTATAGTGTCTTTATGTGCCGATTTTTCAATCATCATTTATAACTTTATCTTAGATATTTCAATATGTCAAACCGTCATATTTATTCTTTAGATAATATTTATCTGATTTTCGAAAAACTAGTCCTAAAGCCGTTACCTTCTTCTTGTAGTAAACCCATTTAAGTACACGGGCTCACATTTTGTTTGTTAATAATTGAAATGAAATGAAATGAAATGAAATTATTTATTATGCAAGTAGGATATGGAAATTACTTTTACACGTCATTTTTTCCTTTAAAGCTAGTTGAAGTCGGCATTTCCTAACTGACTACCTCTGAGAAGAAAAGCCGAAACAAACTCAGGGATCATCGTCTCTTTTCAAGTCCAGACATAAAAAAATATATTAACAAAATTTCCGTGTTACGAACCGTGCAGAGCAGTGTCGGGTTTAGCCTTTGAGGAAAGTGCCAGAAACAATTTGGTGGTGGTGTCTTAATTATCTTTAAGACCAGATTTTTCAATCATCAGTTTTATCCAAGGGCTATAAAATTGCGGCTTTATAGTTTTTGCAAAGACGATAGGTATGTCAGACCGTTATATTTATTCGTCAGATAAAACTTATTAGTTATCAGTCATAGTAGTCATATTAGTTTATGGCTTGTGTTTGAACACCGCCCAAAAAAGTACCTATTTTACTACCAAAAAAATTCTAAACGGTTCCCAAAATGGATAAATGGTCACCAAATAACGTTTCCTAAAATATTATGAAATAAATCCATTTTTTCGTATTATTGACTGCCATAAAAATTTAAGGACGCCTTTAAAATACACTTTAGACTTAATATTAAAAATAATTATTGTCACTACTTAGATGTTACCAATAACCTCATCTAACCCAAATGATTCACCAACAATAGAAGGGATCTGGCGCTTAGCGGCAATTTGGTGACCGTTGATCCATTTAAGGTACCAAAAGTAATATTTGTGCAAGGTTTGCGATTTTTTTGATGTTATTTCATTTATTTTGGATCATCATATTATATTAATTAGGGCCCTTTCAATAAAGTCAATTGATTTTTTTTGGAGTTGTTTATTTTATTTGGTGCTTAGGCTTAGTCTTAAAAATATTTTTGGTGACCGTCTAATAATTATACCCTTAGTTTATTGGTAAGGGATATTTAAAAGTCATTACTATACAGATTGAATATATTGCAGATAACAAATTGTTATAAATGTCAAATAGTACAAGATGTCAAAGCACACTCAGTCTCTCTTTGATCGTTTTTCAACTTTATGTCAAAAAGAATAAGGTTCATATTCAATTGGAAAAATTTGACACATTGGGGTAACTTGATGTGCTGGCGTCTGTACTATGTAAAGCACAATAATGTAACTTATATTATAATGCCATAAAACAGAATGAACTAAACTTTTTCTTTTCACTTCGCGTGCTTCAAACAGATAAAAGTTTCACAATATTTTGTTTGTACTGAAACGGCGCTCTTTTACGGCCAATAACTTGTTGATATTGAAGATAGTAATATTATAGTGAATGTATGTTAATGTGGTGTTTAACCTACTAAGTTTCGGGAAATTTTCTTTCTTTGACTCATTGGTATGAGTTTCGGAGATGGTAGTTTATTATCTTTTTTATATTAAATACCTACGTTAAGTGAGAACTTCGAACTTCAAGATATTTGTTTTTTTTTTCACTTTCTCAGCTTTCACGAGGTTCTCGTCATGAGGGATGGTAACATCGACTATCATTGTACGGCGCGCTAATCGATCTATCACCACTATGTCAGGCTCATTGGCCACAATAGTCCTGTCAGTGATGATAGATCAATCCCAGCACAGTGTGGCATGGTCATTCTCGAGAACTGGGTCGGGCACATACCTACCTGTAATGCAGTACTTCAGAATCAGTCGGTCCTCTATTTAAGATTATTCCGCGCTTGGAGGAGTGTGAAACACTAGGAAGTGGCGAAGGGTGGGCGTTTTTGGGGGACTCTCTCAGCCTAGTTTGATTAAAGACTTTTGATTTTGATTTTGAGATTTGGCATAGTTTAAATTTCTAATTTAGAAAAGCGGTGCAAAGAGCTACAATGTTGAGTGACCAATAGTTTGCATAGATAGGTACTCTTACGAAAGGGTTAAGTCATAATCAATAGCTATAAGTAATAATGTTAAGGGAAGACTCGTCGACGTGTGCATTATTCCCATCCTCACATGGTTCTCAAACATGGTCTTTGGCTATTTGGCAGAGGTCCAAGCTCGAGGTTTGCCAGAGAGCTATGGAACGGAGTATTCTGGGTATCAATCTTGAAGACCAGGTTAGGAATACAATAATCCGTCCCATCACAAACATTGCTGATGTCACTCAAAAAACTGCCACGCTAAAATGGGAACTGGGCTGGACACATCTGCCGCATGTCAGACGATCATTTGGGCCAAACGCACGACCCAATGGATTCCCTTACATGGCAAACGACATCGCGGTAGGCCCAAGCGAAGATGGCGGAACGAGCTTGACTCCTTCGATAAGGACTGGACCCAAAAAGCCTTTGGCAGAGAGAGGTGGAAGGAATGTAGCGAGGCCTTTGCCCTGCAGTGGAAAAACACAGGCTAGTGATAATAATAATTTATACTTATAATAAATCTGTAGAAGTAAAAATTATGTAAATTGAAAATATCACAAAAATAAATGGCACATTTTTGGGTTCGGAGTCGGTCTAATAACACCCCCTGTGTTACTAGACTGACACCGAACACAAAAATGTGATTAAAAAAAATTTGTCTGCCTGTATGTTCAGGCATCACGCAGAAACTACCGGTTCGATGTTCGATGAAACTTGGTATACTTACTTATTTTTTAATGTCCTAGGCACCACACTGCGTACTTTTTATCCCGGAAAAGTATATACAATAAAAAACAAACGAAATTTCGCGGTTCAATTATTCCTAGACCCGACTACTGTACCAACCGCAAATAATAATATACTATACTTGTTTGTAGACGTCTTGGGACTCCTGTTAAGTCTACAATGTATTTTATAAATAAATAAATAAGTTTGTCGTCGTCGGTTACGTCACCCGCAGTGGAGTTCACTAAGCACATGGATACGCTAAGATACTTACTATAATATTTTATCTTAAGATACAATATCGCTCGCCATACAATTCAATGAACTATCGCACACTACGAAGATAATAAATAATACTTATATTATAACATTATAAATGGCTTGGCTTGGCTATGGCTTGTAATTGGCTTCCTGTTGACTATACTTCCATTTTTTATTTATTAAGTTTTTAAGCTGTAAGTCTTCCATATTTTGATAAATAAATAAATAAATAAATAAATAACTGTACAGAAGTCAAATCTGTACGTTGAATATATATTCAAAATTAATATTGGAGGATCATTGGTTATCGATACTGATGGCAAAAATGCAATCATTAAATTTTTTGTCTGTTTGTGTAACAAATTTTAACCAAATTGTAATCAATACGCCTTGATCTTAGTCTCAGTTGTTTATCACATGGTCAGTTGTACGTCGCTCTTTTCCGGGTCAGTAGTTCCAGAAATCTTTGTGCATATGTATGCAGTAGTTCCAGAAATCTTTGTGCATAATGTATGCACAAAGATTTCTGGAACTACTGACCCGAAAGTGACCGTTCCGATATAGTCTATCCGGAAGCTTTATGCTATTTCTTTCTTTAACTTAACGCACAGCCCAAACCGCTGGTATTAGAGACATGAAACTTGAAGGGGTGTTCTTTGTGAAGAGTAAGTATCCACCAAGAAACGGTTATTGGAAATTGAAACCTAAAAGGGAAAATATACGGGACGGAAGTTCGACATCCACGCGGGTGAAAGCTAGTAAATAATAATTGTGTTGGGATCGGCTTCCAGTTTAACCGGAAGTAGCTGAAGACCAGTATTTTACAAGAAGTGATTATCTATCTGACCTCCATAACCAAGGTTGGAAATACCATACTGCTCTATGACTAGCTGTCAGACTTTCGCAGTTATGATTAACCTTAACTACTGTCAACACTTAATAATAACACACCCACAAAATCAAAAGTCTTTATTCAAACTAGGCTGAGAATAAGCACTTTTTGAACGTTAAAAAAATACATAAAGACAGTCCCCCAAAAACGACCCACCCTTCGCTAATTCCTAGTGTTTTTGCTGGGAAGAAGAAGTGGCGGAACAAACTCCCCAGCAACACATCTGTCTGATTCGTTTGAAGAACGAGGTATACAAAGAATCTATACAATGAAATGCTCAATAAATAGCACTAATGTTTATACACATTGTAAAACTTTACATTTCAGAATGATTGTCACGTGTTAGCTAGCACACTCCAATATACCGAGATTAAGAAAAAAAAAAGTAAATTCATATTAACATTGAAATCTAAACTCAAGCAAAACAACTACAAAACTGAAAAATAACAGCTTTCAGGTATAAAAGGCGTACCCGCTTACATGTGCAATGCTGACTTATATTCATAAGTCTGTGACTCTAAATTTAAAATGATAATCTAGGACCATCGAAGTGAAACCAATAAGCAGTTAACTAAAAAAAAAAAAACCACAACAACACAACACCACAACACAACACTCACTATATGAAGCTTGACTTATTTACTCTTTCCAAAGATCGCTATAAGGCAAGAGCAGTAGAACCATTACTAAACTTATAAGTATACGCATTTTCTTTTCTTTCTTTCTTTTCGCTGATCTTTTACGATGCACACGATTTGTCTGTTTTCTTTAACAATTTTTTTTTGTGAATTCATGGACAATGTTGTTGGTTACATGTGTAATAATATAAATATGTGAGATTGTGTATAAATGTATTTCTATGTTGTGTTAATTTAAGAATCTTTAGTTAAGCTTGGCATGTAACTGTTTTTTGTCCCTAACAAATAAAATAAAATAAAATAATACGCTACGTTAATGAATTTCAATTTTATTTATTTTGTCTGCTTGCCTTTTGCACGCCGAAATTAAAGGCAGAATAAGAATTTTGTAAATATTTATAAGAACTTTCTTTAGTTACTTTATTATGTAAATAATGGATTTTGAAATGACAGCCGAGCGGGTACCAATAGCTGACCTGCTTCCAAAGGCACGGAAGGGTCTTGATATGTTATGCATTTTCACCCATCTACGGCCGCCCTTCGCAAGCGTATGAAATAACTTTGCGCTTACTTGACTAAATAATTATGCAAATAAAGGACGAAAAACTTTAAAAACAAAAGTCAACATTACTAATTTCCATAAAGATTAAGAACAAAAAATAGACTATTCAACCATTCCAACTGAGGCACTAAAGTTAAAAATAATTACACGACCATTTATAAAAACCGTGTCATAACACTAAAAACTTTTTTGTTAAAGACAAAGGAAAAATCTCACAAAGGAAAAAAAAAACGAATGGAATAGTAGGCGTTACAGTGCCGTGCAAAAGAAAGTAAATAAAGAAATCATTAACAATGGGCGCCTTTTTTGTGTGTAGGTGTACTTTTTTCTGTCTCGCGGTGTTTCGATGAAAAGAAAACTTAGGTATTGTAGTTTTGTTGAAGAATTGGTTCATGAGCTGAATTTTTGTGTTATAGTTGTTTGTAAATGATCTCGCCGGTGGCTTGGACACTGTCCCTGTTACCAGTGGGCTACTATGTTTTATGTATACTGAAAAATTTCAAAAAAATGTATTTAGCAAGTCTATGACATGAAGAAACTAAAAATAATAAACGTTAAAAATTTAATTTTTAAATTTGAAATTGCAAAATAATACGTATTAGGGATACCCGGTTGCAGTATCACACAAAAGACACAAAGACGAAAATGGAGTCGACGAACATCATCGAATTTAGATGACGTAGTTTGTGAAATGCCCCTAATTGCATGTCAATTATCTGGTTGGATGCTAAATGACATCCAACGTCCACATACGCTGGTAACGCGATGTGACTAGATAATGTGTACGTAGTTGATTAGTTGCTTTGGGTACTTCATTTTAAATGAAAATGGTTTGTGAACAACAGATAGGTTCTAGGTTTAGAAAGCTCCGTTTTTTTCATTTGAGTTTTCATTTTAAACAGAAAACAAGTAACTTAAAATAAATTAGCACCATTATTAATAAAACAATTAATACAATGAATACAAAACTCTGGAAGCAAGCACCAAGTTCTAAGTTTATCTTGGACATTATTGACGTCGGTGGAGGAAAACATCGTGATTAAACCTGGACATATAGTAAATATAAGTTTAAAATCGCCAGTCAGCCTTGAGCAAGCATGGTGATTAACGCTCGTGCATTTTCTGTATGAGAAGAGACCCTTGTCCTGCTAGTTTTATGTGTATTACGACAATCCTACTACAGTTAAGCGTGAAAGTCCTCCTCAAAGTTTTGTTTCCACACATTATTGAGTTTCTATTGACCCCGTTTAACTATAGAAAAAAAGACATATTCTGTTTAAACATCAGACATACCTACATACATAAACTTATACCTTTTTCCCATGGGGATAAACTACAGAGCACCATATGCTACGATTCTTACACATTTATTTTGCTTCAGTACATTCTCGTTCATGCATGTTGTCATACACACATGCCGGTTGCGGGTTCTACGCACTTGACCTATCTGAAGAACCTCACCAATAAGGTCTATTTTTATGTCTTTCTAGAGCATCCGCTCCCGGCGGCGTTTCCACTTGCATCTGTTTATTAATAACTTTCGTTAGTCGCCTTTCATTCATCTTTTCAACGTGTCCATACATACCATCTAAGCATACTCTTTTCGATCTTTGTAACTACATCTTATTTTAAACCACAACACAACGTTGCTTTGTCACGTCATTTCTCAATCTGTTTTAAAAATAAAATCCGTTTTTACTAACCAACAGTTTTTCTACGTTTTAATGTGGTTGTGCCCGTACAAGATCCATAATTCGTACCTGGCTGCAAGTCTCCTACAACAACATGTTTACATTCTAGATTGTAATACGTAAATGTAGGTGTACAAACATAAGCTTAAACCTAGACCATTTTGGCTCGCACCCAAGTATTGGTCGACTTCCAACTACCCAGGTGCATCTAAATATCTAGTATTTCACTCGTAACGACTGAGTATATTCAAGAATTTTGTGTTTCCACAAGTTCTTTCAAAAAGCTCACGTTTACCTCTTCTATGTAAAATTTCAGAAAAGCAAGTGGCTAGGCTCCTTCTAACGAACCTGTAAACATATGTAAATTAGGACAAATGCTACTGCAGTGCAGACACATTTATTGCTTGCATTGTGAGTGAATAAATGAATAGGTTCTTTAGTAAGCTAGATTTGAAGGTAATTTGTAAAGGGTTCATTGTAAGCAATGATCCCACCAAAACATAACAAGAACTAAGTAACGAAACAGCCAAGTTAGTATAAATGTATAGCTTGGCTGTTTCGTTACTTACTTCAAAATTTTAATATTCGCATCACCTCCACGACGAAATATAAATAAAACAAGACGACCACATAATGTTTGTCCTGTGAAAAAGATATCAGATCTCCTACGGAAACGGCGAAGCCATACATTTATACTGATATATAGAATTTGTGAAGTTAGGGTCGGTAGGTTAAGCCGTGTAGATTCAGAAGCTTGGCTCTACATGAGATCTGATATCTTTTTCACAGGACAAACCTTATGTGGTCGTCTTGTTTTATTTATAGTTGACTGGCCTGTTGGTCTAGTAGTTAATGACCCTGACTGCTATGCCGGAGGTCTTGGGTTCGATTCCCACCCATGACAAATGTTTGTGTGATGAGCACGATCATTTGTTCTGTGTCTGGGTGTAATTTATCTATAATATGTATGTATTTAGAAATATATAAGTATGTTTATCAGCTGTTTAGTACCCATAACACAAGCTATCAAGCTTAACTTGGGGCTAAATGGCGTTGTGTGAAAAGTTGTGGAATATTTATTTATTATTTATTTATTTTATTATAAATTATGACCGTACGATAAACTACCAACTTCACGCAAAATGGTTGGCACCATCTCTACGTTGCGCGCGCTTATTGCTTAAATAAAATAGCGCGCTCACAAAAAACGCTCCCACAATAGATTTAACACATCCAAAGCAATCAACCCGTATTTAATTTGATTACCCGTATATCGCGATGCTGTATCCAAACAAATATTTAATTAACCGATTTCCAGTACTGAGTTTAAACGTACCTACTTGTGATTAATTGTAGTTACAAGACGGTGATATGGGTACGGGCAACTTGGTTTTGCAAAACTAAGATTAATCAACATGCTACTAAACTAAGAGGATCTTAACACAGTTACACAAAAGCCCTTAATATAGTAGATGTCTAGTGCAGGGCGAAGGCCTTTACTCATACAAATTAAATATTTCACAACTTTTCACACAACGCCATTTAGTCCCAAGTTAAGCTTGAGAGCTTGTGTTATGGGTAAGTACTAAATAGCTGATAAACATACTTATATATTTCTAAATACATACATATTATAGATAAATTACACCCAGACACAGAACAAATGATCGTGCTCATCACACAAACATTTGTCCTGGTTGGGAATCGAACCCACGACCTCCGGCATAGCAGTCAGGGTCACTAACTACTAGACCAACAGGCCAGTCGTACATACATACAGAAAAGGCACGAGCATTAATCACCACGCTTGCTTAAGACGGGTTGGTGATTTCAGACTGACATTTATTATAATTTACCAGCAGGCCATATTACAAATTCTATTTCTATTCTATTGCGATTGGAATCAGCTGTTTGTCAACTGTCAAGTTTATTTCATTTTCAGTCATATTACAAGTTCTACTCGTTAGCACTTGACAGTTGACAAACAGCTGATTCCATATACGCCATTTTCTTTCTAATGTCGCCTTATCGATTACGATAATAGAAATAGAATATGTAATATGGCTAGGCCTGCAGATTTTTCTTTGACTGCTTCGTTGGTCTAATGGTCGCAAGTTGTACTACTGCTGAGAATGAGGCCCCGGGTTCGATCCCCGGGTCGGGAAAAGCGTTGTTGAGTTTTTCTCAGTATCAGCCTGGATTTGTGCCCGATCGACGGCAATAGGCTCGCCCCCTATTACATAGTACTTCAACATATTTTAACTGGCGAAATATGGGTGTAGGTTTTACAAATAAACCTACTTTGCCCACCAGTAAAATAATAAAAAATAATGGACAAATATTTTTTTTGTTTTTTTCAAACTGATCTAACACTACTTACATTCAGTGCGTTTAAATTAAGAAGAAGGAGGGTTTGTGACGTCATAGTTCAGTATAATCTGTACGGAATCGTGACGTCATGCGACATTTCGATTCAATGTATCGCCCTTTTTATTTGATTATTGAAAAAAAAAAAAAAAAAAAAAAAAATATTCCACGACTTTTTCACACAACGCCATTTAGTCCCAAGCTAAGCTAAGAGCTTGTGTTATGGGTACTAAACAGCTGATAAACATACTTATATATTTCTAAATACATACATAATAGATAAATTACACCCAGACACAGGACAAATGATCGTGCTCATCACACAAACATTCAATGATATAAATATGTGTCTAAAAATGATCTAGTAGTCTTAATGAGGGATTAAAAGCTGAAATTCAGTCATCAAGCCTAGTCTATCAAAACGGCAAACGAATTTAAAAGGTTCTTACAGTTGTAACATATCTGAACTTTTATTAGAAAATATACAAAATCCACTGTCTTTGGCGCTTGCTCGCTGCATTGCGAAATGGCACGTGCAAATAGGGTTACCATTTCATTTTGAGAGAATAATAAAAAGCCGCATGGCTAGATCGAAGGTAAGCTACGCTTCCCGAGGTCGGTCCTTGGATGGCTTGAAATCAAAATCAAAAGTCTTTATTCAAACTAGGCTGAAAATCAGCACTTTTTGAACGTCAAAAAATACATAAAGACAGTCCCCCAAAAACGGCCCACCCTTCGCCACTTCCTAGTGTTTTTGCTGGGAAGAAGACAAATATAACAAAACGCCTTCGTGTCTTATAAAGCACGGTAAGCTGCTCGTCCAGAATGTCATTTGTAGATCTTTGACAGTCTGTCGTTACTGGTACTCAGAAGCCCGAAAGCCTGACAATCAGATTAACCAAGGGGTATCGTGTTCCCAGTAACTGGGTTGTGGAGGTCAGATATGCAGTCGCTTTATGTAATATATTTAGTACCCAGCCGCATCTAGGTAGATTGGAAAGCATCCCCAATATAGTTGGGTAAAGGCTAGACCGATTCGGACCCCAAGGCCCGAGTGTTTCAACCCCAAACGGTTCAAATATGTAAATAAATGCTAATAATAAAAAAAATACAGACAAACTAAATACATATATATGTCGGCGTCAGCGATGGCTGAGCGGTATGAGCCGACATCAGGAGTTTCGTGGTACCATGTACATAACATATGATACGATACATAAGATATGGAACTCGTCGTACATCCAGCTAGTGACACAGTTATGTCACACAACCGCAACAAACGTGGTACCGCTCCTGGAAACGATGACATTCGCGCTGCCGTGCCCACTATGCTCCTGTATGTTTCTCGGTTGAATCAAGACACATCGGATGAGAAGCTCCTCCAGTACATCACTAGGAGAAGCCAAAGTCAAGTCAGTGCCGAGGAACGAACATTATTGAAGCTGTCGCGGATGAAGTCGAGTAGGACTACAAACTTCAAGTCTTACATCCTTCAAATTCCTGCGACGCATAAAGCAGTCTTCCTCAGTACTGACTTTTGGCCGGCTGGAATAGTTTTCAGACGCTTTAATGAAGCACGACCTAAACCTAGTGTGGTTTAAATATTATTTTTATTTATTATTACTGTGTTGCTTGCTATGGGTTTTTATAACCTGAATTAAAGATTATTATTATTATAACGTTGAATAATAATCTTCATTGCAGTAATAACCTCACTTTATTAAAAATATTTATATAACATAACTCAGATAGGTAAACATACAGTTTTGCACTGGACTAGTGTCTTCCTTGGTGTCTCAAATCCAACTAAGCTCTGCCTAGCTTCCACTTCCCAACACAACTCCATCCACGTGACATCGTTCGCGCCATTTGAAAATGACAGCTGACGTCACAGCGTTTACCATACTCTGTACTAATGTAATCAAATTCACAACTTCTTATTTCTGAATATCGTTCGCCACGACATATATTATAGATAGATTACACCCAGACACAGATCAAATGATCGTGCTCATCACAAAAAAAATTGTCATCCATCTACAAATGACAGCCAGGACCAACGTGTTAACTTGTTTTCTGAGGCACAGAGGAGTCTAGATATGTAATGAATGATCTTTCATCCACGAACCAACCACGTCTAGCCTTTTTTTTTTTTAAGGGGTGTAAAGTCCTCATGGATGTCCCCCGCCGGGGGGGGGGGGGGGGGGGGGGCGGAGGGGTCTGTCAGACTTTTACTGACTAAAAACCACCCCGTGTTCCCTCTCACACCTGCGCCGGGGGTCACGGGAATAGAAGATACTTCCGCGACCGCCAACTGGTGCCGGCCCCGCGGGCCTCGCTAAGTCAGCGAGGGGAGTGAGGTGTTGGATTCCCCACGCGACGTCTAAGAGGGGCGCGCGTGAACACGACGCACCGCCAACTCGGGTCCATGTACGTTGGGGCAGCGGACGTCCCCGTGCCCGTCACCCCCGGACCCATTCAGGGGGGCTGATAGAGGACGTTGTCCGCCCTCTACCTACGCCCGGTGCATCTGCTGTGGGCCGGGTGAGTGGAGGTAATCTCCCTCTCCCTTTCCGCAGCCTCCTTCTGGAGACGACCATTTTGCAGAAGGACACCACCGCGTCCCAGGACTCGACGCTGCCGACCGCCCTCTCGACCACGGCCGGCAGCGACAGGTCGCTGCCTACTTCAGAGACGAGGGCACGGCACACTCTGCCAGCGTATGCCGCGCCGTGTCCTCCCGACAGTCGACGCAGTGGTAACACCGGGCGTCCGGCTCTCTGTTTATGCGACACAGGTACTTTCCGAAGCAACCGTGCCTGGAAAGTATATGTGTCACCCGAAAAGACAGGGAGCCGTGCCTCCTCCCGAGCCAGCGCTCGAGCTCCGGTCGGACCGCCTCGATGGTAACGAGGCCGGCGCCGGGGGTAGGGCGCAAAAGCCTGTCCCGCCATTCCGCCACCAGGACCTCGCACATCTGCAACCAACGCGACTCCATGTGTCGCTGCAACGGTCGCTCGCCGTGCGCCCGCATTTCAGTGCAGTGACGCGAGTACTTTCGCCTCCAGGTCCCAGGGCGGGGATCCGGCCAGTACTCCGGTCACCTCGTAAACCACATCAAGCCTAGCTTAACTTTCGATCGACCCTTGCAGCGGCTGATATTATTAAGCCACGAACTCCTCCACCGTTGATCAATGTATCCTGACCTTTGGGCCGAAAAAGTCGGACATGTCCGTAACAAAGCCGGACAGATGGTCACCTTACCTGCAAACCGACTCAATTCCATTTTGTATGAACATGAACACTGAGCAATATTCCATTCGTTCCGTTTTGTACATACACTGAACCATTTTCTATTCATGTATGTTGTACACTTTATTGTCAGTAACTATTGACGGATTTCAGCAAATACTCGCTGGAGTTTTAAAAAAAGTTTATTTATTTTATTTTGTTTTATTATTTATGAAAACTTTATGCACAAGTTAAAATTACTGCACAAAGGCGGAGTTAATGGCTTAGGCATTTTCTGCTAGTCTACCTAAAGGTAATGCAGAGATGGAATAAGGTAGGTCCTGTGTAAAGTTTATTTATTTATCATAATCTCCCTAGCAACTATCCTTACAGGTTTTCGTGTAATGCGATAGATATCCCTTTCCTTTTCTTCCCTTCCCTTTTTCAGTCGAACTGCGCAGCAGGTAACTAACTTTTTTTTTCCCTTTGTTCTAGAGTAGATCCAAAAGATAAACCCTAATTTTTATTACAATCTAGTCTTGTATATAGACTAATAAGTAATTTAATTATAACTTAAACTAATAAATTGTCTTTACTAAGAATGTGTCCAACAGCATTTTTCTTATTGTCTCTATTAAGGCGAATACACTTCGTTCTTGTGTTGATTTTATAGCACTAGTTATCACTACATTACACTATTCACTATCACTAAACACTAACTCGAACGGTTTAGTTCTTTTTAGTCTTCTTACTTTGTTTGTGAGATCGAAAAGCTGGATTGCCTCGATGTTCACATGCTGATGAAGTCGCTGCTCATGAGCTTCTGCAGATTTTTTATTACGTTGTCGATGAACTCAACTTTTAGGTCCTGATGGAGGTAACTAACTACCAGTGTTTCACATTTAGCGACTGCCCATCTGACCTCCACAGCCCAGTAACTGGGTCACACAATCCCTCTTGGTTAGACGAGTTGTCCGATGTTAGGGCTTCTAACTACCGTCAGAGATTTACAAATTTAATGTTTTTTTCTGACAGCGGGAATCAGCGTGCTTAAACATGCTTTCTCTGGGACGGAGGTATCTTGATATATTTTAGTTAATGGTCACCCATCCGCAGCTCGACCTAGGCAAGTGTAGCTTAACCTTCCATCGCTCCATGTAGCTGCTTTTTTTTTAAGTATTGATAAGCGGATTTTAATGTTCCGTACTAAGAAATAATATGTTAATTCCGAATGAAATGTTTCAAGGATAATGATACAACATTTAAGAGAATCATCTCAAATGAGTGATTCATTTATTTACGGGGTTCTAGTTCCGTAAATAAGTTGAGAGCCTAATGCCCTATTCATCGTGCGTTATTCCAACGGGAATTGTATAGAAATACGAAAACGTTTTCCTTGGCACAAGGTATTTTCAATCCGTTTCGTCACTCCTTTACGTAACTACTTGAGGAAAATTTCATGAACATTCGCAATCATCGTATTTCTTGTTTACGAAGTGAGAACCAAAAATCAAGACGGTAAAAAAAGAAACACATTTGTTTATTTCACACAAAACTCTAACAATGTAGATAAAACAAAAATTTACTGTCTCCCGGTCTATTCACTCAACTCACACTTTAAATCTCAACCCTATTCTTACTAGCCTTTAACTACAAAATCCCTTGCAGATTGCCCGTTGGAGGTAGGTAGTCGTAAATCTACACACATCTGTATATACAATATTGTTTGTAAGCTTGTTAGTACCTGCGGTTCTGCCCGTATATCGAGTTTGTGTACGTTGTCTTGTCAAATAACATCGGAGTATTGGTTCTTGCAATCGGTTCCTGGCAATCAGGGTTGATGAATATGATTGCTGGTCTGACTCCGTTTAGATGTAGACCAGCATATGGGGTAGCAAGAGGGATGAATGAAAGGCAGTTGAATGCTACTGAGATAAGAATACATGGAGATAAAATAAGAAATAAATAAATAAATAAATAAATAAATAAATAAATAAATAAATTTCATTTATTTCTCACCACAATATTTAAAGGGATTACATGGTAATATTGTTAGCAATTATAATTATTAAACTCCAATATTGTGGGAGACTGGTGCCTAAGCTAGGCTAGTAGCCTGTATTATAGGACACCAGGTCCCCACCCGGAAAAACAATGTCAGGTCGTACTAGAGCAATACACCTTTAGTTGCGACAAGTTCAGTGTTGTGGGAGGTAAGTAGTTATGGGTGTGTATTAGATGTAAGTGAAGTATGTGTGTGTAGGTATATGTGTGTGTGCGTTTGTGTGGTGTTTGATTGCTGTACGCGTAGATGTTGGTATGAGAATGTAAGAAGAGTAGTTAGTAGCCTGCCACCTCTCATCGAGGTTGTGCTTGTGACTCAAATCCGGGCAAGTACCAATGTGTCGTTTTCAATTCACATGTACAGACGCCAGCACATCAAGTTACCCTAATGTGTCAAATTTTCCCAAATGAATATGAACCTTAATGTGTTTGATATAAAGTTGAAAAACGATCAAAGAAATTTGACACATTGGGGTAACTTGATGTGCTGGCGTCTGTACATTCCATATCTATCTTACTTAGATATAATTGACATCGGTAAAGGAAACATCTCGAGGAAACCTTATTCATAGTATGTTTGAAATTGCTATCGCTTTGATCAACGCTCGTGCCTCCTTTGTATGAAAAGAGGACTCTGCCCTTCAGTGGGACAGAAGCGGGCTATTTGTAAAAGTTTGAAAATTGCACTGGTGTCTGCAAAATTGTGTGAAAATTGGTATGTTAACACTTATTTATAAAGTAATCAAACTATTCTGTGATTGAAAATACTCGTTCTTAATTCAATAGTAATTTGTTTTATACTTTAACTATACTATCTTACCTATTAGTTTAAATCCAGGATGACCTGTATTTTTTATTTAAATATTATCCTTTTATTGATATGACGTTTGCATAGAAACTTCGTGCTAGGCACATGTATGAAAATATTCATAAAAATAATAATTTCAGCCTAGGTTACTGTCCCACTGCAGGGCAAAGGCCTCTTCTCATACAGAGAAGGCTCTTACTCATCGCGGATTGGCGATTTCAAACTTATATTAACTATAAATCCAGGTTTTCTCACGATGTTTTTCCTTCACCGATGTCAATAATGTCTAAGATAAACTTAGAAAGTACATATGAATTGAAAAAGTCACATTGGTACTTGCCCGGATTTGAACCACAACCTCGTGCATGAGAGGTAGGCGTCTTAACCTCTGAGCTACCACGACACTTGAAGTTTATCATATTTATGAAAATATTTAAAAATATGACAAACTATGCGGACTAACTCCGACATCCCTATGTAAAAAAGAAAGTTTAGCTGTTCTCTATATTTGGCGAGTTAGGCAAACGTAACTGTACTGAAAAGATGTTTTTTTTTCCTGTTGTCCATCGCAATTTGTAGAAACCAAATGTATAATTTATTTCATGAATTCGCGGGCGTGCTTATTTAAAGGCGAAAGTTTTATATTTATATAAATGAATAATAAAATTAATCCTGTAAGTTGTCTTTTTACAAACTCTTTTACACGTCAAACAATTAAAATAGGTTCTTTTTAAACAAGGCGAATTTAAATGAAATGATGAAATAATATTTATTTCTGTAAGTAGATCTTCCCAGATACTTTTACATGCCATTTTTTTAAAACTAAATGGCACTTAATGGCATTTCCAAAGTGACTGATCTCTGAGAAGAAAAGGCGAAAGAGGGGTCATGGTCTTGTTTAAAGTGAAGTTAGTGTTTCACTATCTGACTAGTCCGAGAAGAAACTTAGAGATCTCAGTCTCTTAAAGTCCAGAAATGATCTTGATTATATCATTTTGAAGTTCATGTTTGAAAAACCCGAATGAAAAAAAGAACATAACTGGGTCTCGTTTTGAAATATTTTTAATAGCCGGACTTTGAGACTTTAAAATTAAAAAACAGGAAGGAGGAAGAAAAATGCAAACTTACTTAAAATACGACAACTACCCTTCTAGTTTCTGCCAAGACTTGCCGTTTTGAATACTGTTAAGAATTACCGTTCTTAACAGTATTCAAAACGGCCAACGGCAAGTCTTGGCATCGCGTTTGTTTTCCGCAAGCAACAAACGCACAAAGGCTGAAAACACTCTCACTGCGGCATGCAGTCGTATGAAAAGAGGCTTTGCAAAACTAGTCATCTCAAACCAAAACCGCTAAATTATAATTAATGCCAGAAAGCGTTCTGATATCTTGAAGCCAAGCCTCATAATTATGTCGGTCCCTCGGAAACATAATATTTAGATCAGTCTCGCAGCTAATTTGACTATAATCAGAGCCCGCAGGGAGATCATAGGAAAATGTTGGATAAGCCGACTGCTAGATCGGTGACCTATATAAAGAGGCTACACGTATTTTTTTTTAGGCCAGCAACATGACCAGACAGGCACGTGTTGTAACGTTAGTGTCACTATTAAAAAGAAAAGTGCCCTAAAATTGTATTGTCATAAAATTAGGCCAGTGGAATAATAAAAAAGTTAATATAAGGTTTGTACCTCCATCGTTGCAGCTAATATTGCACCTTTTCTCTAAAAGTTTTCAAACCCAACAAAAAATGCGTAACTCTTAAATCACGGTATTGAAATGTCAAAATTAACATTTCAGAATAGGTTTTAACTATTCTATGTGGGTACGTCCTATTGCGATCTCTGATTCAAAGGCAAAGCAAGTATACTTTGTGCTTGATAAAATTTTCTAAATTTGGCTTCAGAAACTTATTATTGTAAGAAGCATAAATTATAATGTAAGTCACAAGTTCACAACCGATGCTGCTACGCCGTAACTAACGCTACAAAGTTTGCGCTACGCCGTAGCTGACGCTCCAAAGAGAGTGCTACGCCGTAGCCTTTTTATTTTCTAATTATGAGCACAGAGGGGTCATTCCCTTATTTTTAAGAACGTTAGAATTGAATTCTGTCTTAATATGTCAAAAATACGTCTTATTTCTCTACATTGTTGACAAGTATTTGACATTAGGCGATTAAATGTTTTTAATTACGGGTGGGCTTTTAAGTATGATTACCGTTAATTGTTAGTTGTTTGTTTGTTGTTGTTATCTTACTTAAACTGTCATCTAGTATTTTCTCAACGTATTGAAGTCGGTTTCCATTCAAAATTGCCTGCAAATGACAGCCGAAACCAACGGCTTAGAGTGAAAATGCTTGCTTTGAATACAGTTTGGTTAACTGATTGTATTGATGTTACTTTTGATGTTGCTATTTGAACGCTAATATATTATTTCAGTTATTGTTGAATTAGTCACTTTTATAACGACTTTACTTGTAAATTTGTTTTGCAAGAAATACATTCAACAGTGTTTTAATACAATGACCAGTAACATATTTTATTAGTGCTTCTTCGCTTGTGTTTCTTGGCCTGTGATGCCAAGTCAGAGGCCCATAGGTGACATTAAAACTCTGACACCAGGTTAGTATACTAACCACACGATATGAAGAAGAGTGCTTCTTGCACACTTTAGTAATTTATGTCTTCTGATAGCTTGACCACAAACAGTATTTTGATACTGTTTTTTGTCCGACAGCAAATAGTATAATACCGTTAAAAACAGTACAATACTGTTTTTTACAACATCGTTGTTAACCTTGTATACTGGTTTATTGTAACACTAGCAGACGTCCCGCGGTTTCATACGCGTAGGTCTCGTTTCCGTGGGAATACAGTTATAAAAAGTAGCCTATTTGTTAATCCAGGGTGTCAGCTAACTCCATACCAAATTTTATTAAAATCCATTCAGTAGTTTCTATGTGAAAGAGTAACAAACATCCATCCAGCATTCCATCTATCCATACTCACTAATAAACCAATGTTTATTGTAACATGTATACACAACTTTTAATAATTTTTAACACAAAAGTGCAACATTTTTTTTTTTAATGAAATGTAAACACAGAGCATAATTTTACTATCGAGTTATCGAGCGAGCAGCGCTATGTACCATTTTCCGTAGTTTAGAAGTCTCTTCGTGTTCGTGTGTGTGTGTATCCTCAAACGTACCTAGGCAAGCGGCGTTAAACCTTGAACATCGATTCGTGAGGCTGTAGTTAGCAAGACTAAAGAAAACATGCATTATTTACCAGTAAATATTGAAATTACCTATACAATCATGGCGTTGTGACCAGCCAGTCGATGTCCGAAAAGGCACGACTGGCTGTTCACAATGGTGTGCTGGTGCCTACACTAACGTATGGAAGTGAATGTTGGGGGTGGCAAAAGAGACATGAAAGTAGAATAAATGCTATAGAAATGCGTTCCTTGCGAAGTATGTGTGGTGTAACAATGAATGACAGATTGAGGAATGATGTGATAAAGCAACGTTGTGGTTTAAAAGAAGATGTAGTTACAAAAGAGAAAAGAGTATGCTTAGATGGTTTGGTCACGTTGAAAGGATGGATGAAAGGCGACTAACGAAAGGTATTTACAAGGCAGATGTAAGTGGGAACGCCGGGAGGGGACGCCCTAGAAGGACATACATAGACCTTATTGGTGAGGTTCTTCAGAAAGGTCAGGTGCGTAGTACTCGCAACCGGCGTGTGTGTATGACAACATGTATGAATGTAAACGAAGCAAAAGAATTATGTTAGAATCGTAGCATATGGTGCTCTGTAGTTTCTGCCTACCCCCATGGGAAAAAGGCGTGAGTTTATGTATGTATGTATGTATGTAAATATTGAACTTCCTTTCAATAATAATACTACAACTTCGTACATAAGATGCCACAAAGTTAACAAAACATCACGCCCGAAATCCACGAAGAGTTAGGCAGACGTGTACCTGCAGTACGCCAATGCTAGTTATGTTTAAGGCCGATGTAATAGGGGGTGAGCATACTGCCATCAAGGGCTCAAACCCAGACTCCGGGCTACTTAGAAATACCCAATAAATAGTTTATCCCAACCTATACTCCATCCGATTAGGTAGTTAACAAAAGGTAAAGTTTAGTTAATAACACAGTTTAAAAATAAAATGCAGCTGAAAACAAATTTAGAAAACAAAACGATTACATGATCAATTAAACAATATGTTTAAAAAGTATTTGTATTTAATTAATAACCGTATATGTAAAAAGACTTGTCAAGATTGTTTACCTTTAGTTAACTACCTACTCGAATGGAGTATATGCATCGATTTTAGTACCTTGTGCTCAGCAGTAACGCTTGCAACGAGGCATTCCTTCCTCCAAAGTTTTTATACAAAGTTACATAATATTTATAAGAAAATACAGTCTTCTTTGTGAGATACCTACACGTCATCTTACACCGCGTAATAAAAACCTATTACACGTATCAGAAAATACTCCTAAAGAACCATTATTTGTGAATAAGTGACGTCAAAAAAGAGCTTAAATGGATTCTTATGGAAAAAAATGTTGTTAGGGTAGAAAATTGATATATAATGGATTCGATCAAAGACTCTCTTTGTGCACCCCCAAAATAACTTTTTATTGCAAGGCAAAGGCTTTCATAAAAAGAGCATTGTTAAGAATTTGACAAAGTTAGTCTTATAATTTAACATTTTACGGCACGTTGCGGAAGGGCCGTAGGATCTTGCGACCCCCTGTGCAGGTGTGAGATAGAACATTGGATATTTAATTTAAACTTTATTGTAATTATGTATTTTTGTAAGTAATGTACAGACGCCAGCACTTCAATTTACCCCAATTTGTCAAATTTCTTTGATAGTTTTTCACCTTTATGGCAAACAGAATAAGGTTCATATTCAATCGGTGAAATTTGACATATTGGGGTAACTTGATGTGCTGGCGTCTGTACCTAGGTTTTAATGTATTATAATTTTGATTAGTTTAAGTTCTTAGCTGTCGCATTAGGGTAAACCCTGTCATGATAGTTTAAGGTTTTAAATAAATTAATAAAATAAAATAAATAAATAATAAATTTAGTAAATAAGAGTCTGATAAACCTCTCGGCCCCCTAAAGCGAAATATATATTTGAGGATTTACAACCCCGATATCAAAAAAGAATCATATTATGTTTTTGCGACCTCCTGTGTTGTTGTAAGACTAAACATTGGGTTGATATTTATTAAGTTAAAGTCTAACGGATCCTTACGCCCCCCAATGTGGAGGAATGTCTATAAGGATTTTAGTAAATCCTTAGAGTCCTTCCTTTGGAGTAGTCTCCAAGATTGAAAAGAAACGTACGTTCTCGCGACCCCTGGTGCAGGTGTGCGATGGAGCATTGTGTTGATATATAGTTAGTGACTCTTACAGACCCCTCCACCGCCCTTAAAGCAGAGGATAGCTATGAGAATTTACAAACCTGAGATAAATAAAAAGTGACTGAGTAATTGGTTGTTGCGCTGCTTGTCGTGAGTCAGCTTCCCGTACGGAGCACTTATTTCTACGGCCTCATATACACAAATAGCTCGACCCGGAACGACTACACGTTGTTCCGTGTCGAGCTTTTTGTGTATATGAGTTTGAATGTTTGTAACTCACCCACGATAGGAATTCCTAGAAAGAAATATAATATTATAAACCAGTGCTTGACTGCAATCCCGCCTAATGGTAAGCAGTGATGCAATCAGTGATGGTGAAGCGCACTAGTTTATTAAGAGCCTATTCACTCTAGCCTTGAAGACACCTAAATTACAATCGGACGGGAAGACCGCAGCAGGCAAGTTGTTCCAGTCCTTCGATGTACGCGGTATAAACGACGAAGCGAAACGCTTTGTCCGAATCGTGGGAGTGCCAACGATGTAAGGGTGGACACTCGCCGTAAGGTTGTCCGATGGTAGAAAGGTGATGGCAGAATCAAGTCACGTAATTCCCGAGCACACTCTCCAAAAAGTTTCCTATAGAATACCGAAAGGCCAGCTACCCTACACCTGTGCTCAAGGCTTTGTAGATTGGTTTTCATGCACGAGAACATGGGTTCAATTCAAAACCAGGCATGTATTTCAAGTACTTATTTGACTTTTTCAATTTGATATGATTGTATTTTTTTGGTTTGTCTTAGAGATCACTGACATCGGTGAAGGTAAACATCGTGAAGAAACCTGGACTTATAACTGAGACACAGAGTAATCTGTAAGTCACACAACCATTAAATGAAATGATATTTATTTTTGTTAGTAGATCTTTTCATTTACTCACTTAATATTAGTCCATTTCTTTTGCTAAATGGCGCCGGCATTTCCAAAATGACAGATCCCTAAGAAGAAATGCAGACAGAATCTTGAGGTTCACAGTTTTTTAGTCCACACATAAGATCGTTAATATATTATGCAAAGTTTAAAAATATTCTAAAGAAAGAACCAATTCAGCAGGCCTATTCATATTACAAATTCAATTTCTATTATAGAAAGAAAATGGCGTATATGGAATCAGCTGTTTGTCAACTGTCAAGTGACATTTTCAGCCATATTACAAATTCTACTCGTTAACTTACACTTGACAGTTGACAAACAGCTGATTGTCACCTTATCGATTACGATAAAAGAAAAAGAATTTGTAATATGGCTAGGTCGGCAGCTTTGAGTTGACCTGCCCCGACAGACGGCATAGGTTCAGACGCCAGCACATCAAGTTACCCCAGTGTGTTAAATTTCTTTGATCGTTTTTCAACTTTATGGCAAACAGAATAGGGTTCATATTCAATTGGGAAAATTTTACACATTGAGGTAACTTGATGTGCTGGCGTCTGTACATACTTCGGTCATCGTGTAGCTCAAAACATTCCAACTTTACCAGGCGTTGCTTAACTTTCGATGAACCACGGCCATTATTATTTAGCCACAAGCATGCTCTCATTTAAATTTCATGAACCTACTAAAATATCTCAATAGACTCAACTTCATTTTAACAAACTTTTATTTTTCTTACACAATTCAAAAGTCTAACTTTTCTCTGTGATTTCTAGTAATTGAATTATATTCAATGAACCTTATCATTGACTTTTAGATTAATAACTAAAAAAATACCAGTTTTTTAATGCCCTACTGCAGAGCACAGGCCTTTTCATACAGAGAAGAATCAAGGCTTAATTATTGGCGATATCAGATTATGGTAATATTTTTGTACTGAACGCCTCTTTAGGGGCGTTAGGCATTTTTGAGATGGGAAAAAAACATTGAACTCCAGACACTATTACCCTAACCATAACCGACACCTTTGACAGTTATTTACGTTGTATGACATTTAATTTTACTCATTCCTCCTCAGCTCTCCCCTTTTTTTTCCTCTCTCCTCTTTTTTTATTCTCTCTCCTCTTTTTTTCCTCTCTCCTCTTTTTTTTTCTCTCCTCTTTTTTTTTCCTCTCTCATTCTTTTTTTTTTGCTCATGGGTCTATGACTTGGTTTCAACTTCATAACTTGGTGTCAGAGTTTTTTCTCTGACACCGATTAACTTATAAAGTACTTGCCTACCTACCTAGGTATAAATTAATTGAAACTACATGCATTTGAATCCAGAACCTCGTGCAATGGAAACGAGGCGACCATTAAAAAATGTATATTCCACAACTTTTCACACAACGCCATTTAGTCCGAAGCTAAGCTAAGAGCTAGTGTTAAGGGCAGCTGATAAACATACAATTATATGTTTCTAAATACATACATAAATAGATAAATTACACCCAGACACAGAACAAATAATCGTGCTCATTACACAAACATTTATCCTAAACTAGACCAACAGGGCAGTCGCCCATCATAATATTTAAGTAAAAATGTATTAACCAAGTATTTTAAAAGTCGGCTTACAAAACAAATCACCAAAAAATGTCCAATCTACATTTAAATTAACATATTTAGCTAATCTCTTATCTTCTATCTAAATCCTTGACCTATAAAAAGGACAATTAATCTGAAACAGCGAATTAAGACAATAGCAATAAATTCTGTTCGCACTCTGCTTATTCTTCCTTTGTTTTGTTAAAGCACTTCCCATTAATAACTTTTTAAGTGATAATATATAGCGACCCGTCCCTGATTTAAATGGCTGAAATATGAATTTACTCTTGATATTAAAGTTTACTTTATACGAACTAAGACCTAGACCGAACGGGCTTGCCCCACTCGCTTGTCTGATGGGGTTACTCGCAAAACGTGCACTAAGCGCTAAAAGTGCACTTCGCAAAATGTGCGCTTCGCAAAATGTGCACTTCGCGCTTAATATGCACTTGGCGCTAAATGTACGCTTCGCAAAATGTGCACTTCGCGCTAAATGTACACTTCGCAAAATGTGCACTTCGCGCTAAATGTGCACTTCGCAAAAATGCGCTGTGTAAACTAACAATTTATGTATTTTAATTTCCCAATTTGGTGGTATTGTTTATTGGTCTAGTGTCATTTACAGGCCTATTTTTAACTGTAGACTGTATATTTATAAACACCAGTCACTAAAATACGTATTTTCATTAGTTTAACTTCAAATAATCTCAATCAAACTGAAAATATCCTCCCTACATACCGAGAGCACTGTATATACATAGCGTCTACTTATTTGCGTAATATCGGTTACATGTAATGAAGATCTTATCGAACGTATTACGCAATACCAATCCTGAACAGTAATTGAGATTTGTGAACGAAACATGAGTATCGAAATAAGAATATAATATATATTTATAATAATCATATAGATCACAGATGGTGAGCTGTCTCGTTGGTGTATTGTTCAAAAATGCTACTGCCGAGCTTGAGATTCTGGGTTCGATTTACGGGTCAGGTAAAGTGATTCTCGTTCCCTACTACGTGAGCCTTAAATATAATTATTAGTTATTTAGTTCCGTTGTAGCTGAATGTGCTATTGCTATGTCACGAAGAAATTGTACAAGAGTATAATGGCTGGTGAGGCGAGCCTTTTGACGGGATAGATTAACGCCACAGCCGACGTCGTGGAGATCCTGAAATCGTTGGCATACCGCGGGTCCGACATCAGCTGGGTCCTCGAGTTAGTTACATTCGAAACAATATGTTTCATAACATGTATAATGCAGAGAGCCACGATGCATGTCTCATTTACAAGCAGCCACCGCCCGTTTGGTGACACAGGATAATAATAATGATGTTAAGAAGCAGATGATACCTATTACTTTTCTTTTTTTTATGAATTTAGCTCCATTAGTGTAATTGCTGTACGGCGTTCTGATGCGAGGGTAAATAATAAATAAAAAAAAAATGACGTGTAGCACTCGGAGACTGCCACGGTAAAGCTATTGCATATCATTTTTTATCAACTCCTCTCCTCTCCCCCTCCCCATTCCTCCCCTCCCCCACACCTCCCACACCCCTCCCCTCACCGCTCCCTCCCCTTCCCTCACTTTCCCCTCCCTTCCCCTCCTGTTCCCTGCCTCTTCCCCTCCCCCTCTCCACTCTCCTCCCACTCCCCTCCACATTCCTCCCCTGCCCCTCCGATCACTCTCACAATCCCCCCTTCCCTCTGTCACAATCTTTATGAAAAACGAGATTCTTCTAGTAATTTAAAGTAAGCGTGAGGTAAACTGTCATTGCTAACAATATTAAGGGATGACAGATTTTGAGTTGTAAGAAACTAAGAACCCCGAAAGTCTGACAACAAGTTTAGTTTCGATGACTACTAAACAAAATTGAATGTGATCGTTCAATAAGCAATGAAGTTTGGATTGTAAGCTGTTTGGAACCTACTGAATGATACAAAAAAATATCCAATAGTTCAACTCTGTTACGACAAACTTACACACATATGAATGAAATTACACATATTGAAGCGAAGTGATATCTGATAATCCACGCATTAAAGCTAATATAGCGCAATTTTTTAAGAGGTTATAAATGCTTGCAATATTAAAATTAAAATTACATGTCCTAACCCCGAAAGTCTGACAACAAGTTTAACTAAGGGATGTGAACCCAGATTTACTGGATAGTGGAGATAAGAAAAATTTAAAATACTGCGGTAGGTACTCAGTAGCTGCATTCGTTTAGACTAGAAGCCGATCCCAAATCATCCTAGTCGAAGAGATTTAAAATACTATAGAGCGGGCATGGCAAGGAAATGTCATAGAAAAACTTTGATACCATGTCTCAGTAACGCCATCTAGAATAATATATGAATATTGGAGCGGCAGCGGAGCGTACTAAAAAAAACTCATAGACTTGTGTCCAGCAGGACACAAGTTTCGGACGAAAATTTTGATCGTGATGTCCGGTCTATAGGTATTGAATGTCTTTGATCCTAGTTGTTAGGGAAAGGCTACAAATGACAGCTGGAACCAATAGTTACCTATGGCTTTAAGTCTGTCTCTGGTCAGAGAACACACAAGGCACATCAAGCTACCTTTATGCTTCAAATTAATTTGATAGTTTTTCAACTTTATTACAAACAGACTAAGGTTTATGTTCAATTGGGAACATTTTACAGTTTGGGGTATCTTGATTAGCTGGCCGTCTGTATATTAGTGTGCTTGAAGTATTAAATATTTTTCTTTTGTTTTTTTTTTATATTACTGATAGGCACGCGTTTGACCACTATCTCACCTGATGGTAAGCGATGATGTGGTCGACGATGAAGCACGCTTTCCTAGAAGCAACCTGTTCACTCTTGACTTGAAGACCCCTAGGTTGTAGCTATCAGGAAACACCGACTCCGGCAGGGACAGTTGAACGTGAATTTCAAGGCACGTAGGGGTCTTGAGATTGTTATGAATTTATTTATTTATTTATTTATTATTATTATGAATGGTCAATTGGTCACTCATCCACGACCGATTACAGCAAGCGTTCCTGAAACCTTCTTAACCTTTAGAAACTTACATAAAGATACAAAATACCTTTTTCCTAACTCCGCAACCCGCTGGCGTGAGATGCGTTTTAATTTCTCGCTCCGTTCACGCGGTAACCTTGTCAGTAGGTACGTAATTTATTGGCGTTGAAAATGTTTAGGCTGCTTGCTCGCTGTTACAAGGATTATCTGCTTATCCTCTTTGTGGGAGGGTTTTTAATTTGTTTTTTAAGTTGTTTATTTTGGGTTGTGTCGAATTCAGTTTAGAGATTTTTAACGTCTAAACAAAACAATACAATCGACTTTAAAGACAACTCTGAAGGATATAAAATAACTCTAGTTTTGGAAGTCTGTAGCTTTGGTGGTTTTGTTTTATTTATTTGCCATCGACTTTCAAAACTAGAGTTATTTTACAGTTTTTTTATGTTTATTAATTTATAATTTTTTTTTTGTGTTTTAATTTCCTAAAACCTAATCTATTTGTAAGTATGTTATTCTATTGTGTATGCTATTCTACAATACTGTCAGTGGATATAAATACGAATGAGTGTTTAGACAACGCTTCGATATAATAATATAATACTCCACAATTTTCACAAAACGCCACTTAGTCCCAAGCAAGCAGAGCTTGTTTTATGTGTACTAAACAACTGAAATACATACTTATATATTTTTAAATGTATAATTACATACATATTATAGATAAATTACACCCAGACACAGAACAAATGATCGTGCTTATGGGCGCTGAACTATTATTTAATTTGAAGCTTTATTGATAATTTTGTACTTGATGTAACTTCCGTGTAATTTATTGAATTAATATTTGTATTTCCGGTCCAGTCTATGGAAGTTCCTATTTTGACGTGTTTAAAATATTGTGGTTTCCGTTGAAATTGTATAAAGTCTCTGTTTTGACACTTCTATTTTATTTATTGAAATATTGTATTGTTGTAATAGTTCCGTGGAATTTGTATGTATTAGGTTTCTATGTTGATACTTCCTTTTCTATTCATTTAAAATACTGTTATCTCCTGTTGATTTTATAATGTTAATATTAAGGATTTGTCTTGACACATCCGCTTGAATAATTTAAAATGTCGTCTAGAATTAGTTTGAAATATCCGTTTGAATGTAAACTGAAGTTTGGCGCGAATCTTTGGCGGTAATCTTGTGTATAAAATCTGTTGTAATTTGAATGTGAGGAGATTCTTGTTTTGCTGCTCGTGGAATAAACACCTTGAAATTGAAGTAAGGTATTTTACTGTCGCTACCTATTGCTGTGTGTATAACTCCTACAAGGCCGGCGTCATGCGCCGACATGTTCATCACACAAACATTTGTCTTGCTTTGGAACCGAACCCACAGGCATAGCAGTCAGGGTTACTAACTACTAGACCAACAGGCTAGTCAATCTAGAGGGCCTGGCCAGGTTATCAGCATGTGGAATAAGGACAGATCTGTCGGTAGTCGAGACTGCCAACAGCTTAATAGCGATGAGTCTAGATTGACGCTAGAGGCTAGACTGGAAGGATTTTGACCTGAATTACCAGCTAGATTCTAGAAGTGATACTTCTAGACATACTACTTCTTACTACCTCTACTTTTCATTATTAATAATAGCAAAAGATCAAACGTGTTCCGAGCAAATGTGCTTGAAGGAATGATATCTAGATTTTTTAACAGTTACAAAGTACTAGATATTGAGTATTGAGTACTCAAAAAAATAATTATTACCAACTAGCTGCCCCGGCAAAATTCGTTCCCCCTTAGAATCAATTTATGTTGTGTTACTTACTTAGCTTTAGTTTAAGACCTGTGAAATGTCACCGTCAGTCATATCACTAAAGATGGCCCTGCTTTTAAAAAAATATCAAGATAACAAATTTTCTCCATATTATTTTTTGAGACAAAAGATAGCCTATGGACGTCTCCAGGATATGATCTTCCTCCATGCCAAAATTCATGACGATCCATTCAGCTGTTAGTCGTAAAAAGTAGTCAAACAAATAGACGAACAAACAGAAGTATAGTTTCTTTTCAGTACTTGGAATAACCAAAATGGTATAAAGGTACGTCATACCTTTAGCTTTATACGATTTTGGTTATTCTGACATCCACAGTCAATCTAAAAATAATAACGATTTTAAATATAGCTTATTACATCGATGACTACTAAACAAAATTGAATGTGATCGTTCAATAAGCAATGAAGTTTGGATTCCAAACTGATTGGAACCTACTGGATGTTACAAAAAAATATCCAATAGTTCAACTCTGTTACGAAAAACTTACATACACACACAGGAATGAAATTACACATATTGAAGCAAAGTCATATTTGATAATCCATGCAATAAAGCTAATAAAGCGCAGTTTTTTAAGAGGTAGTAAATGCTTGCAATATTAAAATTAAAATTACATGTCCTAACAATTTCGCTCTATCGGGTGGAAACAACTGGATTTTTTAACTAGGTTTATATACACGGTGTTACCTCAAAACTCCGTGTATTTGTGAATCAATTGTTTAAATACTTTTTTTACTTCACATGTGGTCGATGAAAAACACTTTGCAAACAGGCATAATATACATTAATGGATTATATTGAAGATAAAAATGCTTGGGAACATGCTGGTCCCGCTCCATAGGACAACTAAATGTCTGGACAGGAATGTTTGCTTTTTCTCTACATCACACATTGTAATTTGATTTTTTATTTTATTTTTATTTTAAGTATTAACTTCATGATTATTACTTTTTTTTTAATAATCAACTTTGGATTAAATATTATGTAAATATGTGAGCACCATGTATCTTTCAATACGCTCATACAATTACCAGCCGCGTTGCTTATTTTATATCACCTATCTCAGGATAGCTGATTTTTTTTCTCATGGTACATTGTCCTCACATATAATCTGATTATGTATACAAATATTGTAAAATCTATTTTAAAAGAGTAAGTATGGAGTTTCTTGCACATTCTTCTCCATACAAAACTACCTTTTGGAGTGTGCAACTAGAATTATATTAATTTAATTTATTTGTAAGTATAACGTTCAAAAGTGCCTGTTTTCAGGCCTCATTGAAATAAATGATTTGACTTTGACTTTGAAATAGTAAATCGGTTTAACAGTGGTAAATAATAAATGAAACAAAATGACCAAAGCCAATAACTTATTTAACCAGAGTTATTTTAAGGCTTTTAGCATTGTTTTTGTAAGGTTCATTCGAAAGTCAGTGTCAGGCAAAATTTCAGCATCTGTCTGGCATTACCGCTGAAACTTACTTTTACTGTCAAAAAAAGTTTTATTTTTTGCGTAGACCTTCTGATTACTTTTTCTTAGTGGCTAAATCGGATTGGGAACTAAGAAGGATTTCTGTAACGTCGTTGAAAACGAAATAGCAATAAAGAACAATATTCACGAGCGAACAATTGCGTACCAGGTTTTAAGGGGTGCCACACACGGATGTGAGGAGGCTCTACGTTGTATTTCCATACAAAATGTGTCATATTTTTGCGGTAATGAGAGACAGCTTTACTTCAGTGGTTTGTTACTTTATGTTTAAGTAGTCGCTGTTTATTTTTTTAAATGGAAACTTCTTTAGGCGCGTTGGGTATTTTTGGGATAGGAAAAAATCAACTCGCTTCACTGTTACCGTTACCGTAACAGAAAGTACATTTACGATTTAAACTAGAGACAAATTATTATTTCCAGAAGATAATTTTTCACTTAAGCACTCCCAGAGTGACACTGTTTTTTTAAGGATTTTTCCTAAGATAAATTCCACGTCTTGTCGGTGAAGAAAAACATCGTCCCTAACGATGTTCTTCCTGAACCTGGGTTTTTAATCAATATAAGTCTGAAATCGTCAATCTGCAATTGACCAGCGCAATGATTAATGTCTGTGCCTTCTCTGTATGTATGAGAAGCAGCCATTGTCCTCCAAATTGAATCGCGTGTCTTTTTGATGGAAATGTTTTAATTGTAGAATTTTAATTTTTAACTAAATACATATACCTTATTGGTGAGGTTCTTCAGAAAGGTCCGGTGCGTGGTACTCACAACCGGCGTGTGTGTATGACAACATGTATGAATGTAAACGAAGCAAAAGAAGTAATAAATTTCTGCCTACCCCCATGGGAAAAAGGCGTGAGTTTATGTATGTATGTATGTTTTAATTGTTTGTTTAGAATACAAGACGGGATTCTAAAACTAGTGTCGTAAGTTTTTTGTATATAAACCTATATTAAATGAAGGTTTACTACGGCTATTTCTTACAGATGGAGACGGCTTTCTAAGACGCCTGCTTATGCAACTTTTTTTAATGATTTAAGATAAATGCTGGGGTATGGACAACCGTAATAAATACTAATTACTTCTCAATACGTCGTTAAGAATACTTCTTACTTAGAAAAAAAAACGTCTTTTATCTTTTTCTCAAAAGACCATTTCAGACACTAATCTGCATTGTTCTTACTTGATCTGACCATAAGATTATGTCTGGACTTTAAAAGAGACTGTGGCCTTTGAGTTTCTTTCGGTGTTTCTTCTCAGAGTAGTCAGATAGTGAAACACCGACCTCAGCTTTTAGTTAAAAATGACAAGTAAAAGTGTTTGTTTAAACTTATACAAAAATAAATGTTACTTATTATTTATCTTAGTCTTCCTTATTCAAAAAGATTCACATAACTTTCTTTTTCTCATTTGCACATTCATTGAATACTCTCTCTGTCATTAAGTGCTGCATTCATATTCACCGCATTTCTTGAAAAAACAAAACAGGTTTTTTGAATCTGAATTAATATCCAACATGTAGAATTCACTAATAAAACCATGTAATTCTACCTGTATACTGCTTACAGTATATTATTAAAAAGATTTTACCGCTCGGCTTTACGAGCAATTTGTTCATGTAGATACCCTGTTATTTACTGCCTACAAGCACTAACATATTGCTCAACAACCCTTGTTGACAAAATTATAAATTAAACCCAGATTCCGACACTTAAAAGTCTATGAATATTTTAGAACAGACCAACAGTCGGTCCATATTAAATTGGGGTCACACCCTCAAGTATAATCCACCCTTATTAAGAGTAAAAGCATATTTTTAAGCCTAATTAAAAGAAAAATCTTGCGCATTATTTATTTTAGCTACTCATTAAGCTTCGGGTAATTATTTTTGGATAGTTTGAAGGATTGCTCTCCAAAACACAGATCACTGACGTTGCTCGAAAAGCCGCCAAACTAAAATGGGACTGGGCTGGCCACGTTTGTCGAATCACTAATGAGCTGCGGGCGAAAATAACCACCACGTGGAGCCCTGACATAGCTAGAAGGCGTCGCGGCAGACCCCGAAGAAGATGGCGGGACGACTTGGACATATTAAACGACCAGTGGCCCACTTTAGCCCTAGATTGAAAAAAAAATTGGAAGTCATGGAGAGAGGCCTTTGCCGTGGGATGATGCAGGCTATCAGTATCAGTTTGAAGGACTTTTTAGCTTGTCATATTAATATTAAAATAAAACCATGTTGTTACAGTTTAACTGCAGGGCAAAGAATCACACGGATTGGTGATCCCAGACTTATATAAACTACTACCACAGTGCTCGCTACTTCATCCGCGCGCATTTGGTAATTTAAGATGTTAATTACTCCAACTCCATTTAGTTTTAAAATCAAAATTTAGCCTATGACACTCACAAACAATGTGGTTTTCTATTGGTAAAAGAATTCTCAAAATCAGTTCAGGAGATCCAGAGATTACGCGCTACAACCTCACAAAATTCACCTCTTTATGATACCTATTAGTATAGATGGTTTCTTTACGATGTTTTCCTTCTCATCGGTCAATGATGTATCTTTAGCGACTATAAAACCAAAGTTTACCTTATACGGCTTTGTATGTAATAAACAAATAAATTGCCTACACCAATTAAGCTGATTATCAAATACATGCACCTAAGCTTATCATGAAACTGTTTACGAGCAATTTACTGAAATTTCCCATCTGAAATTCAGCAACATGGAATATATTGGGTGTAATTCACTTGTGGAACTAATTGAATTAAGTTTACAGCAAATTCGAATAATGGCTTTATTGTCATGAGTTTATTTTCAGTTAAAATGAGGTTGGGTGAGTAGAGGCCTTGGTTTTGTTTTTTGTTAAACAGTCTGTATTTTAAGGGTTATACACGACAAAAAGAAAAAAGTGAAACTTTTTAGGACCACTTCGTTGTCTGCCTTTTATCTCAGGAACGGGTGGATGAATTAAGTTGAAATTAAATAAAATTGAGGTTTTAGATATTTTAGAGATCTAACAATACCAAGAATCTTAAGTAGTGTAATAAAAATACGGTCATTAATGCGACACAGTTTTAATCCTCGCCAATTAATTTAAACATAAAATCTCTACGTTGTCCTAGAATGATAAAACTTAGCACGATGCAAGCTCACATTACAAGTAAAGGGACTATTTCAAAAGTCGTTGGTTTATGTAGTTATCTTTTGACTGACCCGTTGGTCTAGTAGTTAGTTACCCTGACTGCTATGCCGGAGGTCGTGGGTTCGATCCCCACCCAGGACAAATGTTTGTGTGATGAGCACGGTCATTTGTTCTGTGTCTGAGTGTAATTTATCTATAATATGTATGTATTTAGAAATATATAAGTATGTTTATCAGCTGTTTAGTACCCATAACACGAGCTCTTAGCTTAGCTTGGGACTAAATGGCGTTGTATGAAAAGTTGTGGAATATTTATTTATTATTTATGTAGTTTAGTTTTTTAGCGCGTTAAGTCATCAACTGCCTGTCTTTACATCAACATACAACAAATACTACGCTACGTGCTACGAATTTCGTAGCAGCAGTTTGAAGTCTACGCGACGGAAAAGGAATGTTTTCGTAGACCCAGAAAAGATATTGACCAGATTACTTTTCCCCGTTATTATTGTATTGGTTTTATGAATTACATATTTAAAACGACAATTGCAGATGCGTATCTGCTTTAATTTACCGGTAACGATATAATTATTTTTAAAAAAGCTCTCTCATATTTTAAAAGTTTCCTGTAATGATAAAAAATACAGCATCGAATTATTTACAGCATTGCAGAGTTGAAATATGCCATTTTACGCTTTTTAAACACAGGTACTTGGTTTTGCTTTTCCATACGTTTTAGTTGTATAATTATTTTATTTTTTATTATATTATTATTGAATGGCCTGTTGGTCTAGTAGTTAGTGACCATGACTGCTATGCCGGAGGTCTTGGGTTCGATTTCCACCCAGGACAAATGTTTGTCTGATGAGCACGATCATTAATTGTTCTGTGTCTGGGTGTAATTTATCTATAATAATGTATGTATTTAGAAATATATAAGTATGTACATCAGCTGTTTATTACCCACACCCACACAAGCTCTCAAACTTAACTTAGGACTAAATGGCGTTGTGTAAAAAGTTGTGGAATATTTATTTATTTGTTTATTTTATTTATTTATATTCTCATTATATTTACTGATGGTATGGTATGGCATTTTATAAACCTTGCACACATAGTAGACAGTCAAATTGTGACATACACTTACATAATATCGTCTGTTATGTTGAAGTCCATAATAAGGAGCGAGCCCATTGGCATCATCTGGACACAAATCCAACTCACAGGCTGGTACTGAAAATTCCAGTTGGTTAAACTCAATAACGCTTTGCCTGATTAGAGAATCGAAATCGTGACATTATAATAATAATAATAATAAACCATTTATTTCAGGTAACAAAGACCCATAGATAAATACCTTAACCTAAAAATACATACTAATAACACTTTTGTTAGTAAAATCTTATATAACTATGTTAGTATCACTTCACTAGCACGATATTACGTGCGTTCTTGTGGAATTTGTCCGCGGAAGCGACGGAACACCACATCCTGTGGCCAAAAACTTTCATCCAGCACCAAATGGAGATTTTTTTTCGCGGGTAGGTGTAAAAAAAGACAAGACGTTTTTCCGAGTTTGAATTTATTTTAAAATTAATATAAATAGTTATATCTCTAAATTTTTAAGTCTATGAGTGTATAATATCAGTTAAAGCAACTACTTACGTTTGTAGCACATTTATGAGCTAAAGTTATAACTACACCACCTGCCAGCACATCATCTGCCACTATCACTATCACTGTCATCTATACAAATCTTCAAACCTACACTTCACTATGTCACAATTAGATGATATTATGGCTGCACAAAAGAGCTTGGAAGACAGCTTCACTCGGAAGATGGGAGTACTGGAAGCACAGATTCAGTGTGCCGGACCGGCCAAGGATACAGTTGCCAGGGTTGCTGAGGAGTTTCGCACGTTCCGGGAGCTGATCTTTAGTATGCTCAGCCTACTCCGAAGACAGATCAGCGAGTGTGCTAGACAGGTTGACGGATTAGAAACCAGGCAGCGACGTAAGGCACTGATCTTTCAAGGTATCACAGAGGCTGATGGTGAAGTAAGCAGTGCAGTCCTCCTGGAGATCATCAACAAGAAGCTGGGCTTGAACACAGTTGGCGCAACATCAACCAAAGTCTGTCACCGACTTGGCGCTGTCAGCAAAGATCATCATAGACCCATTCTGGTTAAGTTTGCCAGTTATGACATTAAATCAGCCGTCTGGAGAGCTAAGACGGGACTGAAGGGCTCATCCATCTCAGTCAAGGAGTTTCTGACTAAAACCCGGCAATCTGTCTTTGGCAAAGCGAGGCTGCATTTTAGTATGCGGTCTTGTTGGACACAGGACGGCGTCATTATGATTAAGGCTCCCGACGGAAGCAAGCACAAGATCACATCCATTGAAGAGCTGAGTCCACTGCTGGTGAAGTATCCCAGGACTGATGCACCAGGAGATAGGCTGAAAAATAAGACACGTTAATGTGGTACTATTTCTCCAAACATTTGACTAAATTATAGTTTCACTTCATTGTTAACGAATGACTGGACCAAACTTACCGTTGCAATTTCTCACTGCGTGATAACCTGGTAATATTTTCTCCTCATTTATATGTTTCAGTTAATTACCATGTTGTTTTGTTTTGCTATGCGTTTTCAAGATTGCCAGGCTTACCTGGCTTACCCTCTCTAGTACATAAAAATAGACTTTAACCAAGCAGTGCATAGTGTTCGTAAATCGTAATGTCAAAATTGATTGATTGTCAATGTCATTGTAAACAAACTTGGCATAGATTAAATTTTATTTTAGAGATCGGATACGCTTACATTTTGTTACGTTAGTTTATTCAATCATGAGAGGTGCGTTCCAAATACTGCATGGGCATGGCTATTAGTGTTTTATTTTAAGTTGTTCAGTCAATCTTGATATTTCTAAATGTTTTATCTTTTATTTGAAATTGATTTTCTTGTGTCGTTTCGAATAGATTTCCTAACAGATTGTTTTAACGATGTTAGCTGGCGGGTGGTGCAGAGATGCAAACTTCGTATTTGTCCTCTGCGCACTCTATTTATTTTATATATTTTTAGTGTTTAGCTTTAGCATATATTATATTTATTATATTTTATTGTATATATATGTCGAATTCAGATGATGCATCTTTTTACTCTGCTTACGATTCAACTGCAACTTGTGACGATAGTTTTGCTTCTGCAACGGATACTCTCGGCGACCTTTTACGACAAAGATTTAATAACTCGGGTCATCTGTTCAACGTCTGTCACATCAACGCCCAAAGCTTACCGAGTCACTATAATGAACTGTACGACACCTTCACTAACAACAACGTTCATGCCATCCTGATTTCTGAGACCTGGCTCAAACCTGAGCTCCTTTCCACCACTTACTCTCTCCCTGGTTTTGGACTTCTACGGAACGATCGAATCGGTAAGAGAGGGGGTGGTGTAGCTATATACCTCCGTAGTGATTTCCCTTTTAAAATTCTAGCCACTTCTTCTTTTCATGACTCAGCTGAGTTTCTTTTTCTAGAGGTTTGTGTGAAGGGAGCTAAAACCGTTCTTGGTGTCGTCTATTGCCCCCCTGCCCTTGATTACTTCACTGAATTCGAAACGGTCCTAGAATCTTTGGGTTCGGAGTATTCACATCACATAGTCATGGGGGATTTTAACACCAACCTCCTTGCTCAATATTCCCCTCGGTCCTGTAAACTCCTCCATCTTGTCGAGTCAGCTAGTCTCCACGTTTTGCCTCTCCTACCTACTCACCATAATTTAGTTGGTGATGATACTTGGCTCGACCTGATCCTCTCCTCTAATCCTTCCCTAGTCTCTTCGCATGGTCAGTATGTTGCGCCTGGCTTTTCCCACCATGACCTTATTTTCCTGTCCTATATCCTAAAACCTCCTAAACCTAAACCCGTCTTCCAGTACAGGCGTGCCTTTGCACGTATGGATGGTGAGAGACTGCTGCAAGATGCGTCAAACATTGACTGGACACCCTTGGAGGAAGCCGTGACAGTTGACGACAAAGTTTGTTTTTTTAATAAAGTTGTGGTCACGCTTTTCGACACCCATGCTCCTATAAAGAAAATAAAGCTTAAGCGCCCACCCGCACCATGGATGAATAGGGGGATTCGAATGGCAATGCGACGAAGGGACCGCGCGTTTCGCAAGTTTAAAAGGGAGCGGTCTGAGGATAATTGGACCTTTTTTAAAACTGCTAGGAATCGGTGTAATCAGATGATACGCAACGCTAAACGCCGACACGTTCTCGATAATATCTCTTCTTCTGCTCCTGCTGATATCTGGAAGTTCCTTGGAAGTTTAGGTATCGGTAAATCGCGACATTCAGACCTTCCTAACACAATTGGGTTGGATGACCTAAATCGCCATTTCTCCACTGTTTCTACACTAGATAGTCTAACCCAATTTGAAACCCTTCACTATCTTGCAGGTCTGACGCGTCCCAATATTGCTCCTTTTGTCTTCAGCCCAGTCGACCCGTGTGAGATCAAAAAGATTATCCTTTCCATTAAATCCAAGGCCATGGGTTGTGATAACATCAGCCGCCATATGATCGTGACGGCTCTTAATCCACTCCTTCCTGCAATCTCCCACATCGTAAACTTCTCCCTGTACTCCGGTGCTTTTCCTTCCCTGTGGGGCAAAGCGCATGTTCGACCTCTGCCCAAGATTTCTAATCCTACTCTTCCCTGTCATTTTCGCCCTATTTCCATCCTTCCTTTTCTGTCAAAAATACTTGAGGCATGCGTTCATAAACAGTTCTCTTATTTCATTCACCATAATTCCCTCATCAGTCCATTTCAGTCTGGTTTCAGGCCTGGCCACAGCACCGTTTCAGCTCTCCTTAAAGTGACTGACGATATTAGGCGAGGAATGGAAGAAACTAAAGTTTCTGTTTTAGTGTTAATCGACTTTTCCAATGCTTTCAATACCGTCAGTCACGAAGTCCTCTTATCCATCCTTTCCTATCTGATGGTCTCACACGAAGCGTTGGGGTGGTTTGCTTCTTATCTTCGGGGGCGTCAGCAGTCAGTTCACGCTGGTGACTCTTCTTCCAACTGGTGTGATCTTGTAACTGGCGTCCCTCAAGGCGGTATTTTATCTCCTCTTTTGTTTTCTATTTTTATTAATCTATTAACTACTGAACTTCAGTGTGCGTATCATCTTTATGCCGATGATCTGCAGTTATACTGTCAGGCTAGTGTCGACAACCTATCCGTAGCGATCGAGGAGCTAAATCGGAATCTAGACAAGATAAAAAACTGGTCTGATCGTTTCGGGGTATCAGTTAACCCTTCTAAGTGTCAGGCTATCATTTTAGGGAGCCCCCATAGCATGAGAAAGGTTATCACTTTAGGGTCTTCTGTACTGCCGCTTGTTTTTGACAACACTGTTATCCCATTTAGCTCCGACGTCAAGGATCTTGGTCTGCATGTTGACAATTGCCTTGACTGGCGGAAGCAGGTTGCGACCATCAGTCAAAGGGTCACCGGAACGTTGCGGTCTCTTTATCGATTGAAAAATCTTCTCCCGCCACACATAAAGGCAACGCTTGTACAGGCCCTTATCTTTCCCATAATTGACTATGCTGATGTGTGTTACTATGACCTGAATGCAGATCTCCTCAATAAACTTGATAGACTTCTTAATAACTGCATTCGATTCGTCTTCAATCTACGCAAGTATGATCATGTTTCCATGCATCGATCACTTTTAAAATGGCTACCTATTCGTCAGCGCAGAGCCTTGAGGGCCTTGACAACCCTATTTTCTATACTTCACAAACCCACGTCTCCATCATATCTGACTTCTCATTTTCAATATTTGTGTTCTGCACACGATAAGAATCTTCGTTCCACAAATAATCGTCTTCTACGATGTCCTTCTCACCGTTCTGGTTTCATTCACTCTTCTTTTTTCGTCCAGGCGGTTTTCCTTTGGAATGAGCTTCCTCTGAACATCAGGATGGCAACCAGTTTGTTCACGTTTAAAGTAAAGGCACGCGAACACATTCACAAGGTGTTGGCAAACTTATCCCTAAGTTGAGTAAGCAGATTAGTTTCTCCAATAATATGTCTTTTATTATTTTATTTTTTTCTTTTCTCTTGACCTAGGTATCTCTGGATTTTATATAATATGTATGTAGTATTTATCATAAATAATAATTTATTTTTTTCTTTCAAGTTTTAGTTACCTTCTTGCGCCTACCATGTTCTGTCTCTGCACCACCTTAAGGTAGACTGGTAGAAAATGCCTAAGGCATTAAGTCCGCCTTTGTACAGTTTATTTTACTAGTGCATAAAGTTTTAATAAATAAAATAAATAAATGGAGCATACACGTTGGGATGCGCACCACAAACGCCTTGAAATTGACGTTGCGGCGCGACTCCAGTAGCTGTGCTCTTGGCGTGTACTTTAATCTCTGGCGCACGTACTCCTCGATGTCCTTAGCCTCAGTGGTGTAATGCAGGCGAGAGATGTACACCGGGGTGTTCGGCTTCGCGGCACGCAGCTTAGCGTTGGGCTCAACAGGAGCCTTGCCGGAGCGGTTCTTACAGCTTTGCTGACGGCGTTTCCTCCTTTGCACCGTCACAAAACCGTCATCATCAGCTCGGTCCGTTGCTTTTGTAGGCACGGGCTTTGCGGGGAGAGTTTGTGGGTCGCTCGAAATGACCACCGGCCCAGATGGTCGCGTCATCGGTCGAGCAGCGCTGCGGGGAGGAGCTGCGGGGACGGGAGCGGGGCTGCGAGGTGCGCTTACTGCGCGAAACGCAGACTCAGCAATCGGCGTCGGCGACAAAACTGCTGACGCGAAACTCGTAGCCGATGCATCGAGGCAGCTAGCTCCTCGGCATGTGTTTACGTTGCTAACACATGCCGGTGACCCAGTTAATGCCACAGAGTTGCGCAACTCAACTAATTGTGAGCACAAGTCTGCAACAGTGCTCTGGGAAGTAGCCAGATTTCCCTGCACATCAGCCAAACTAGCCTTTAGGAAGACAATGTCCTTCAACAGGCTCGTCACGTCGACGTGGTCGAAAGTGACTGGAGGTAACTTGCTTAACTCCTTCGCCACAAACGTCGGCACATCGTCAGGGTCGGTCGCTTTCAACAACGTGATGATATCCTGCAGGCTTCTCTTTGTCCCGTCACGTCTACGAGACACCATCTGGTCGACTTTATTAAGCGACCGAAACAGCAGCAGCTTCGCAGCAGCAATGTCGTCCTCGCTGAAATTCGATCCACAGATCTGAATGGCGGACACCTCGTCCATCACGTCCAGTTTCTGTTGCAGGAACGCCAGCAGCTCGTTTACCACAAGTATGTCACTCATGGCAACAAAAATTTCGAGCGTCGGCTTGCGCCGCGCTATGCAATAATAATTATATTATGACGCGTATCAACTACGTCCGCCTTAGAGCGCGGTGCACACACGACTCAACTTGTCACAATATTATGCTTAGCATTAATATTGTGACAAGTCGACGAAAGATACAGTTAAAAAAAAAATTAAACACTTCTAAAAGTATGATAGTAAAAACTAATCGGGTACAAATCAAGATTCTGGATAGTTTAAGTTAAACTCAAATAATTTAGACCTAAAGGCGCTTTTAAAAATTAGACTTACAATGCTTACAAGTCAAATAAATTAAGTATATGATTCTAGTTGCACATTCCATAACGAAGTTTCATATGGATACGAATAAGCAAGACACTTTACTTACTCATGCTGAGTAATTACAGCTAACGTAAAACCTAACTTTACTTTGCCCGACTTGGGAACCAAGCACAGGATCGCATGCTCAGCAATAGCGCTTGACACAAACAAATTAACGACGCAGTAACCTAATGTAGCAATTCTCATTCATTACGACAATGACGCATCATTCTGTAAGCTTTTCAGTCAGTCAGGTCAGGTAATTTGTGCCACTGATGGCAGCAATCTGCTTCGTGATCTGACTCACTATTAGTATGCTGACGGAATATAAATCAATTGTATTTACGAGTCATTGCTTTGTTAGGGATAGCGGAGCTCACGATTGTTGACAAATGTGTTGACTGACTAGATACGTCCACTTATATCTGTGTGGTTCTTTCCTATGAAGAACATCTTAGAAACTAATCTGCATGGTCCTCACATTATTCACACCTCACATTAACTTCTTTGTACAATGCATTGGTAAGAAGTCAGCTCAAATGTAACGCAATCATATGGGCTCCGCATGAAGCTAAATAATATAGTCTCATGCTGGAGCGTATACAGAATAAATTTACTAGGTTTCTATACTTAAGGTTGTATGATGTGTATCCATTTTATCCATTGATACATCCAACTTTGTTTGTTATAGGCATGGTGGGATACAATAAATTGAAAACAAGGAGGGACATAGCGCTTGCTACCTATATTTTTAAATTATTGCGTGGCAAGACTTCAAACCCAGGTATATTAAAAGAAATAAATCTTTGTGTGCCAGACAATAGGGTATGTGCATGTAATTTTTTTTTATATTTTTAATTCACTGTTTACAACGTTTTAACATAGTAAAAAATATAAACATATTTAAAAATTGCTGTAATGAAGCTTAAAAAAATATTTAAAATACAGAATAAATTTGAGCTGTTTAAACGCTGCCATTTTCGCGCGCCATTTCGATTACGTCATTTACTATGATCCTATTACTATTACTATGGGTGTTTTCGTTCTTCTAACCATTTCACCATGAAAAAAGCTCAAAAAGCAGATAACCGGTATTGCTTGTACCCGAATGCAATAAACATTATTAGATTGTGCTTTTACAAAACCACTTTCAGTAATTTTTCTTATTTTTTTTTATAACCGCACTGCGAAACTAAAATTAGACTTGAACATTAAATTAGTTCACAGCACACACGGCAATAATTATTTTTTCCAATAAAAGTCTATTCCAATACTTAATGTCATACTTACACATTGTATGTTTTGTAGGCGTTGAGTTGTTGTCGTAGTATTTGACGTCAAGTTTCGTTATAACCAATGGTGATGCGTTTCACAAATTTGAATTTCCCGCGCTTAATTCGCACTTTTATTTTTAGTTTTAAATAATTATGACGCTATTAAAAAGTAAAATAATGATTTGGTTCATATTTTCTGCCATTAAAGATTTGGAAAAAAAATATTCGAACCATATTTAAATTACATGCATATTCCCTATTATGTAGGTACTACGAAGGCGACGGCCACGTCTATTGGCCGTTCCCAGTAGTAAGACCAATCTACTGAGTAAAGCCCCTATAACGCGTACCTTACTACTCAATGACGTAGCAGACGGCATAGATATTTTTACTTTTTCTCTGGGTGAGTTTACAAAAATCACAATGTATAGAATATGTTATCATACTTAAATAATAAAATTGAAATTATAGCCACACTATTAAATTAGGACATTCCTGTAATAATAGTGATGATGAATTAATAAATAAATAAACTATATACCCAAGATAATATTATAGACTGGACTTTAAAAGAGATTAAATATTAGACTGGCCTGTTGGTATAGTAGTTAGTGACCGTGACTGCTATGCCGGAGGTCGTGGGTTCGATTCCCACCCAGGACAAATGTTTGTGTGATGAGCATGATCATTTGTTCTGTGTCTGGGTGTAATTTATCTATAATATGTTGTATTTAGAAATATATAAGTATGCTTATCAGCTGTTTAGTACCCATAACACAAGCTCTCAAGCTTAGCTTGGGACTAATTGGCGTTGTGTGATAAGTTGTGGAATATCTATATCTATTTAAAAAGAGATTGTGATCTTTGAGTTTCTTTTAGAGTTTCTTCTCAAAGTAGTCAGATACCGAAACACCAACCTTATCTAGTTCTTATCATAGACCACAGACCACACGGACCACGGACGAAGTTAGCGACGAATGACGCTTAGCGAGTAAAACTTGTTTTTTTTTTATTTTTTGAACTATTAGATTTTTATTTAATGTCTCCTAGAAGGCTATAGTGTTAAAAATGCGTGAATGGCACTACATCGGGCCTTACAAGAATAACAGCGCTGCGGTATTTATTGTTTTTCTGTAAATATCTCGGCATCGTGCTGAGATAGGGACCTTTTTGGCCTCGCACAGGTCTTTTGTTTCTTGGACATGTTTTTTTAGGTTTCGTTTTATAATAAATCTGTGCGTATCTGATATAGATTATGTATTTACTTTTTTATTTTTTCTTTCTAGTATTTACAAGTGGTTAAGTATTACTCTGTATTACACAAAAAACTTGAGAGGTGTCAAGGGACACCCCCTCCATCTTCCTCCTCCCGTTCCTTTCCCTCGCCCCTCTCCCTCTCCCTCTCCCTGCGAACATGCGACGCTGCACAGCTTACAATAGCGTAAGATTTTTTTCCGTCTAGCCCCCTTTCACAACGCGCGATAAGGAACTTCGTTCCAATAAGTGGGTTGTAAAGGTCAGATGTAAATCAAAGTGAGCCGAAGATCTACACTTTTTGAACGTCAAAATGACATAAGACAGTCCCCCAAAAAGCCCGTCTTTTACCACTTCCTGGTGCTTTTGCTGGGAAGAAGAAGTAGCGGAACAAACTCCCCAGCAACACGCCTGTCTGATAAGTAAGAAGAACTTGAATGTATACCATGCAATTAGTTATCATTATATATCAATCAAATTCAATTAAGTACTTGCTACATGTTAGCTAGCACACTCCAATATACATAAAGAAGAAGATAGACAGAACACAACATAGTTGGGAAAAGGCTAGCTAGAGGACAAATTGCGCTTACAAACTATTTTCATTCTATCCAACAAATAACCTTAAAAGTAACATTATTTATAGTACAGGTAAGTTATTCCTCCGATCCTAGGTTGATCGTGCCTTGGCTCTCGATAAGGTAACGTTTCTTGAATACAAATAATTGACACGTCCTGTACTTGTATCGAACCCTCCAAAACCGTTTCCTCCGTAGGATAACAGGAGCCCCCTTCTATGTCCGAAATGATATTCTCCATGTAGATCTCAAAATCCCTACGATTGAGCAGTTCATGAAACGCCTCGCCAAGCGCTTCCTGGACGGTGCTGAAAAACACCCCAACCCCCTCGTGGTGTCGGCCGCCCGATACACTCCGTCCCGCATCTCTAGGATACGGCGACCGAGGCATACCCTCACCGTCCCTGACGACGCTATCACCATCCTCCAGGAGAGCGATAAGTCTACCAGCCCAGTTCGCAAGAACACAGCCCGAATCCGGCCTCGCCGTCAAGGCCCGTCGCGACGCCCCTGATAATTACCCTGCTCCAGTCCCTTGCTTGTGTACCAGCCCGCGCGCTGAGCCGTAGATATATAAACTCGCTATCCCTAAATAATAACCACTCAGATCCAGCCGTCCTTTGCTGTCCTCTCCCACCGACGCCGAGGCTCGTACCCCGCAGGGGGTGCCTTTAGCGTAGTCGCTTAGTTTTTAAGTTTTTATACTCTGGCTGGAGGTCTTAAATTTTTGTTTAAGTCATCTCTACAGAAATGCCCGGTTAAGCTGTACACGTCCTCTTCTAGGATACGACAGCGAGATGCCCCTCAAATAAATAAATAAATAAGTACTTTTATCGAAGGAAATCGACTAACATGTACAGACGTCAGCACATTAACCTACCCCGAACAGTTAAATTCTCCCAATCGAACAGGAACCTTATTGCGTTTAGAATAAAGTTGAAAACCTATCACAAAGAAATTTGACACATTGGGATAGGTTGATAATATGTGCTGGCGTCTGTACTTTCGTAAAGTAAACCGGTGTATTTTTAACCGACATAACCGGTGTTTTTTTTTATCGATGTATCTATATTGACCTACGCGATTTTTTTTGTCATTTGGCTAAGAAAACCAAGTAGAGCAAAATAAATAAATAATTTCTACTCACTCAACGCCATCTAGCCCCAAGCCAAGCAGAGCTTGTGTTATGGGTACTAAACAACTGATAAACATACTTGTATATTTCTAAATACATACACATTATAGCTAAATTACACCCAGACACAGAACAAATGACTTGTGACTGTTATCTATTCTATATAGAAAATTTTCGTGTCACAGCGTTTGTTACCAAACTTCTTTGAAACGACTGGACAGATTCTTATAAAACTGTGTGTGTAGATCTGAGTATTTGTGGATTTTTTTTTAAAAGCCAAACTAATTTTGCCAATGCTGCTAGTAAAATATATCCACGACCATCAAAAAAGTGTAGTGTCAATGAAGCCTATCGAGTCTAGCTAGAAGTACCGATTCTGTCAGCATTTTCCAACAGAAAAACCCAAAATTACCAGTTTACCAATTTATTTCAGTTATACTGCTTCTTCAAGTTACACCCAACCTCAGCTATAGATAACAATAGCCTATTTACTGCTGTTTTATTTTATTTTCTACCAAAGAAATGTTGTAAGATTACAAGACAAAAAAGGAAATACGGTTTCCGTAATATTGTCTGCCCACGACACGCCCACGAATACAAAAGGCGATCAACATGAAGCCGCTTTGCAACCAAACCTTTGACCCAACGCTACAGAGAAAGCGGGTAGCGGTGAGCGGAGCGGTTGTTGCCTGGAGTGGTAATTTTAATTGTTCATCGTAACTCAGTATTGTGTAAACTTTATATTTCGTTGTGACCTAAACTTTTGCAGTATTTCCTGAACCGTAATAAGCCAACATAAAAAGTGAGCAATTGCTTTAATTGCTATGCAAAAAATAGTTAAACGTAAAAAAGTAAAGGTACAATAAGTGTTTGGTTTGGCTCTTAATAATGACTGTTTATTTTAAACAGTATTAGCAATAAACAATTAAATTTAAATTTAAATTAACGGCAAACGTGTCTGTCAGATCTATCATTACTGAGTGTGGTGATGGTTACCCATTTAACTCGAGTACCATTTGTAACATTTTTTTAGTTTTTTGGTCCTTTGAATCATTTGATAACGGTGTTAAGTGAAATAAATAGAAAAGTCATATATTTGAGAAATCAATTTAGGTAATTAATAATGACGACAGAGACGAACTTTAATAATTCTTTGCAAATAGATTTTTTTTACTGTTTGGACTTTAATTAAAGTAGACTGGGAACTTTATAAATTATAATGTAACATAGAGGCACGCAGCGCAATAGTTCAGATTAAAATTATGAATTTTGATTCTTTAAATTAATGCATTTCAGTAAGGAAGTTAGGTTAGGTAGTTAGGTTAGCTATAGGATAGGTATGGTAAGTTAGGTTAGGTTATAATTATACATGTTGTAGTTTTAATTCTATCGAACACAAAAATGTTTAAATAAGATCACAGTAGAGACTCGCTACATAAAAAGTAGTAGTAGTTATTATTGGTTTGAATCTATTAGTTGTCATCTTATTAAACGTATGTATATCTAATATATAAAAAAAATGATAAGAGCAATAAATTGACTCTAGAGCACAACAAAGTTTGCCTGGGCAGCTAGTGTTCAAATAAACTAAGTCCAAGAAGATGTAAACCAATACAAAACAAACCCCTTCTCGCTCCGCTTGTAATATAGCCTTGCCTGTATTCCGGCCATTATTCACCGCTATTTTACCCGGTCCCTCAGAGCAAAGGCGAGTATTCACACGTTATCGAACGATTGAACTGTTAAATTGAATGTGCCGTGCGAATATGAATGTGTTCAACATATTTGGAACTAAATGGCCCGTAGGCCACTAAATTTGGCCTAATTTCGTGATATTGTTTAAGTTTAGCACAAATAGATTATCTGAATATGTAAGAGAATCGTCATGGTATTTTATTGTTTGTTCTGGGTCTTTTGTTCTGTTAGGGGAAGTTCGAACAGCGGTGTTGTTTACTTAAAAATTTCTTGAGCTAAGTACTTTTTATTACAAAAATCGCATGTTGAAGGTAGTTGAACATTTTAAGGCATTTTGAACAAATTGGCCAGTTTTTTTTCATTTACAAATAACCTGGACTCATCTTGTAAGTACCTATACATAAAGACTTATTGTACGTTAGTAATACACAAATAAAAATACAAAAACATAATTGAAACATAGTTATGTTGTGAATTCTTAGGACTTATTTGATACTTACAAGTTTGATGTTTTTTTTTGGGAAAATTCACCGAATATAACGATGAAAGAAATATACTTATAATAATATCATAAACATGTTACAACAAACTTAAATAGGCACGAGACATCTGACTTGCCTTTTCTCAACATTGTTGGGGTTGGGTTCTTGCCTAACCAGATGCCGCTGAATACTCGTGTTTAACATGGTACGATTGCCAATCTGACCTTTTCAACAGTGACAGGGTGTATTAACACCTTGATTGAACTGGTTGTCAGTCTTCCGAACGTCGACTACTAGTTTAAGCAAGGGGTATTATGGAGTCTTGACAACTTAACGTGTTTTCCGAGGCACGTAAGGGTCAAGCAAGATATATAAAAAAAAAAAAAGTTCATTTCTTTAACTTTGCTTATACACTACTATTTGGCTGTCGGAACTGCCCAGGAAGCATGTAGTAATGCTTGTGCTGGGTCGTTCCGCGCCTCCTTAGGACTAATACAATACAGTGTTACGATAGGTCCTTAAAAAGAAGTTAAACTATTTTATATAACTAAATATTGTAAAAGAGAGCTAGTACGTAATTATTGAAAGATGACTAAAAGATACATCTTGCGTAGCATGAACACCGAAGAAACGGCCTTTGTCTACAGACGAATCGGCAAAGTGACAAATAATATAGACAGGAACCTCAATCCGTCAAATTTCTTTCAATTCACCTGCCTGCGTAGCATGAACACTTAATTTCTTTTCTTCCGAGACACGACAAATTTCTTTCTGTACAACTTGACATTTCTTCTACCCGAGCATGAGGCGACTATTCGACAAGCGTGTGTACGTAGAGAAAGAAATTTACATGCTGTCTATAGCAACTGTCAAGTTGCTCTTGTCTAGGTCTCATTTGATGTAAACTGTTTGACACTTGTTGACAGGAAACGTTTCGAAAAGAACTGTCAAAAGTGGAGAAAATAGTTACGCACTTCATGCTCGGCATTGTTGATTCTTGTATACTGACGAAACGATATATAACTTCTCATCTTTCTTGACATTGTCATGCTCGAGACGAAAGAAATGTCTATATAATCTGTCACTTTGCCGATTCGTCTGTAGACAAAGGCCGTTTCTTCGGCGTTCAATGTGTTCATGCTACGCAGGCTGGTATGGCTTACTGTGTCTGTGTATGTAAGTGTATTTGTATATGTGTGTCTATGTATTGAAGTATGAATGTGTGTGAGTGTGCGTGTGTGTTTAGATATGTAATGAATGATCATCTATCGTCGGACCGACTTCGCAGAGCGTAGTTTAACTTTCAATTGTCTCTTGTTGATGTTATTACTAAGCCACATGCCCCTTCACTTCACCCACACAAAGAATTAAAACAATTAATTATTATTAACTAACTACCCGGAAAACTACTTTCCGCCGTAGAATAAATTTGTGTTTATTACCTCCTTAGTTTTAACTTAAGACTTTGAAATGTCAAATTGTCACCTAATAATGAATAGGGAAGAAATTTGTCGCCAGTCATGACCAGAAAAACGAATTTTCTCCATATTTATTTAGCACTTTATTTATTTATAGTTACATATAAATAAATATGTAGTTGTTGTTTGTTGTTGTTATTGTTGTTGTTGTTGTTCTTGTTATATTCATTTGTGAGAAAAAATATAGCACATGTCCGTCAGCAGAATATGATCTATTTCAACCACAAATTTGATTACGATCCGTTCAGCCGTTTAATCGTTAAAAGCCGACAAACAAACGAACAGAGATACTTTTTCATTTTTAATATTGATTATGGAAGTATGCATGGTATGAAAGTATGGTTTGCGCGTCGAAAAGCTAAATGATTAGGTATTGTGCTGCGTTAGCTAAGAAAACTTGCTAATAATGGCTTTTAATGTCACTTTACATGTTTATGGGGTCCGTAGTTCCGCAATCAAAGCTAGAGAGAACTTTGATTGCGTGATTCTTGGTACTAGAACTCTTTATTAAAAATACCAGTCAAGAGCGAGCCTTACTCCCGCTTCATTTTGTTGTCTTTCTTAAATATTATAAATTTAAATAAAGTCCCGTATATACAGGGTTATTTGTAAAACACCAACAACCTCGCAGGAGTAGATTACTAACATCATAAATAATAACATTTGTTCTACGAATTTTTCGCAAACAGACAAAAAAAAATCAACTCCCCATACATTATATCCGAACAATTGATTGAGTTTTGTGTTATGGAGAGTTCATTTGTTTTGTCTGTTTTCAGAATAGTCGTAGAACAAATAATTGTTTGTTTATTTGGATCTCTAACAAAGGATACACAGATATAACATAAGACACTGATACAATTGTTCATTTAAGTGTGCTCCTTCAGTTATAGTTGTTGTTTATGATGTTAGTAATCTACTCCTGCGTTTTACAAATAACCCTGTATAATGTGAAACCTAATTAGACCTAGTAATCATTTTTCGGTCCCCTTTTCAATGAAACTGCCATCTTTTTTCCATTCCTTTTCAGACAATTTATAATAAATAGGCCATGAATAAGACAAACTGAGTGCAATCAAGCAGCATTCAGTTGTAATAGTAGGATGATCGGACCATGGTTAAAAATACATGCTCTTATGCACGAGGTTGTGATTTCAATCCGGGCAAGACGTACCAATGTGACTTTTTCAATTCATATGTATGTACTTTCAAAGTTTATCTTAGACATCATTGACGTCGGTGAAGGAAAACATCGTGAGCAAGCCTGGATTTATAGTTAATATTAGTTTGAAATCACCAATCCGCCTTGAGGAAGTGTGGTGATCATACTCGTGACTTCTCCGTATGAGAAAAGGCTTTTGCTTTGCAGTGGGACAGTAAATGACGGGTATGATTAAGATTATAATAATTATTCCGTTTATTTCTTTATTTATTTAACCTTTCAATTGTGTCAATTAGAGACACAATAGAAAGACATTGACAGCGCGGACGCCGCGCCGGTGTCCTCTCGTGGTCTAACGAATTAAGGTTCAATCAAGGTTCAGCACATATATGGACATAGCATTGAGTCTTATGGTAATATTCTAATATATTTGCCAATAACGGGCAAACACAACATTGACAAAAACACACCAGATTATTTATACACTACTACAAAGAGACACGATATAAAAACAATAACATACAATAATACAAAAAAAACATAACAGTATTAATACAGATACAAATGAAGTAAACTTTTTGGACAACTGACTTGATCAGGAAACTTGATAGCATGTAGGGAAGTCAGGATTCTCGATTTAAATTTCGGCTTAGAGTCACCAAATATATCATTGATTCCGAAGAGATTTATAATACTATAGAGCGGGCATGTCAAGGAAATGTCATAGAAAAACTTTGATCCCATGTCTCAGTAACACCATCTAGAATAATAATATATGAATAATGGAGCGGCAGCGGAGCGTACTAAAAAAAACTCATATACTTGTGTCCAAGCAGGACACAAGTTTCCGACTTAAATGTTGATCATGATGTCCGATCTATAGGTATTGAATGCCTTTGATTGATTCACATGTAAAATACAAATTACCTATATTTTTAAATGTTTAGATTTTTCTTTCTTACCATACACAACAAAGAAAAATCTGTCAACTGTCCGCCGATTTATTAATTGTAACACAATTGAAGATGGTAAAACACTCAATCTGCTGTAATTTTATTGTAAGTCTATTCTCCAATTATACCAAAAGCACTTCAGCACCAGACCACACCCAGAACTCGCCATATTTATTCCAATCTCGTAATTGAAAACCTACTTGTGCTTTGAATACAAATTCAGTGCAAAAAAAGTACCAAACGAACATATGGATACATCGTGATGCATTCACGAAACGAGCTCCGCATTTCGAATGAGTAAAATATTCACAACCTGTTTGATGGACGCGGTCTTCGTAAACGCACGTGGTTAGAGCGGGGTGTACACCAATATGGCCAATGATATTTTATGTAAAAACGTGTAGGTAGGTTATACGCGCTCAGCAAGTGACACGTTAAAATGTGGCTAAATACTGTGACTTTGTAGGCAATATAACTCTTTGTCTAAGACCACCAATTTTGACATCTATGATACTCTTTCAAATTATATAATTCCTGCTCCATAGGACAACTTAATGTCTGGACAGGAATGTTTGCTTTTTCTCTACATCACACATTGTAATTTGATTTTTTATTTTATTTTTATTATAAGTATTAACTTCATGATTATTATTATTTTTTTAATAATCAACTTTGGATTAAATATTATGTAAATATGTGAGCACCATGTATCTTTCAATACGCTCATACAATTACCAGCCGCGTTGCTTATTTTGTATCACCTATCTCAGGATAGCTGTTTTTTTTCTCATGGTACATCGTCCTCACATATAATCTGATTATGTATACAAATATTGTAAAATCTATTTAAAAAGAGTAAGTATGGAGTTTCTTGCACATTCTTCTCCATACAAAACTACCTTTTGGAATGTGCAACTAGAATCATATTAATTTAATTTATTTGTAAGTATAACGTTCAAAAGTGCCTGTTTTCAGGCCTAATTGAAATAAATGATTTGACTTTGACTTTGACTTTATAAAAAGTGCCTCAAAAAGAATAGCTAATTGTTAATTATTGTAAGTTTGTATTCAAATCCAATTTAATATTTTCGTATTGTTTTTATTATTATTTTTCGATTTTGATTTTATTTCTCTATTGCTGTTTCTGTGACATTGTTTATTTAATTTTATTTTGTTTTATCAATTTTCTTCCCCAAAATGTTTTCAATTTCATTATGATTATTTGTTGTTGGGTTAGTTATTAAGTTTATTATGCATGCTGTGGTCTCCTGTAAGTGAAGGAGTACACCTACATAATACTATTGTCGTCAATATTTTCGTTTTTCATGTGTCTGTGTATATCCTTTGTTGGAGATCCTAAATTAATAAATAAATAAATAAATAAATACTTAAACATTCAATAAATGTCAAGACCTTTCCGTGCCTCGACAAGCACGTTAAGCCGTTGGTACCAGCTGTAATTTGTAAGTTTTTGACAGCCGTAACGGTCAGTCAGAAGACAGAAAGTCTGACAACCAGCCTAACCACGTCTTATCATGAGGTTGAATAGGCAATATTCAGTTGTATCCGATTAGACTGGGAGCCGAACCCAAAAAACTAGACAAAAGGCTATGCACAAGATGAGAAATTTTGAGCAGAAATCGTTTTTTTTTTTCAATTAATGCTTATGCGTTTTGTGCACGACAAAAGGAAGTATGTTAAGCCTTTAGTCATTTATTCATTTGTTAACACAGATGTCTCAATAACAACCTACACCTAGCAGCCTACCAGTGCCAGTGTTTTATTTTTCCTAGCAGTGAGAAATAGGTACAATCTGGTATAAATATTTTTACTTTTATCTATCGCAATGAAAGCACTTACATGGATTTTCGCATGAACAGAAACAATATTTCATAAAGGCAGCCAAGACCTGACCTACATTCAACCACACGTATGAAAACCACAGAGACCCATCTCCACCTGAAATTCTAACAAGATGCATGCAATTGCGAGTAAAACCAAGATTTGTAGTCAAAACTAAACCAAAATAGATATTATTTTCTTATAAATCTATATATATAAAAGAAAGTCGTGTTAGTTACACCACTTAAAACTCAAGAATGGGTGGATCAATTTGAATGATTTTGGTCTTTTTGGATTTGTCTTTGTTCGGAATAGCATAATAATTAATAAAAAACATGAAAAGTCCTCGAAAAATTAACTTCAAGAAAATTCGTTGTCTCAAACATTTTTCAAACGCAGCGCCATCTTAGATTACATGACAGGAGTCAAACTTCCCAGTTCATTATCAGGTGACAATTTGACATTGACAAGTCTTAAGCTAAACTTAGGAAGGTCAGGTTGTCAATTTATAGGTACCTACGTTCTGGAATTTATTTTTGTTACTAAACTTAGAGGTTTTATGTAGCATAAAAAGTCTTGTATTTTAGAAATCAATTTACGTAATTAACAATGACGACAGAGACAAAATTTAATAATTCTTTGCAAATAGAACTTATTTTACTGTTAAGACTTTAATTAAAGTAGACCGGGAAAACTATAAGTATAAATTGTATGTAACATACAGGCAATAGTTCAGATTAAAATTATGAATTTCGTATTTTTTAAATCAATGCATTTTAGTAAGGTAGTTATGTTAGGTAGTTAGGTTAGCTATAGGATAGGTATGGTCAGTTAGGTTAGGTTATATATACATGTTGTAATTTTAATTCTATCGAACACAAATTGTTTAAATAAGATCACATTAGAGACTCGCTACATAAAAAGTAGCAGTAGTTATTATTGGTTTGGATCTATTTGTTGTCGTTTTTTTAAACGTATGTATATCTAATATAAAAAAAAATGACAAGAGCAATAAATTGACTCTAAGGCACAACAAAGTTTGCCGGGGTAGCTAGTAATAAATAAATGAATGATTGATGATGAAACACAGACCTTAGGTATTGGTGATGCCCTTCAAAAAGTCCCAAGTGCGTAGTACTCTCGGCGAAGGGCGCGCGGGCGGGTTTTTAAGGGGACTGTCTTATGTAATTTTGACGTTAAAAAATGCTGATCCCCAGCCTTATTTGTTCTTTATTTAATAATTATATGTTATCTTAATACAAAGGTATTCCTTAGTTCTAAACTCGCCAAACTTGTACGTTTGATGGCAAGAGATGTTCTTACACGTAACAATATCACCTTAGTTACTTATTACTACTTACATATGTATTATACATTTTTCAATTTTTCCATCTGGGATTTCTCAATAGTAGCCCGGAGTCTGGATTTGTGCCCGATGGATGGCAATAGGCTCGCCCCCTATTACATGGGACTTAAACGTTACTGGCGAAATGTGGGTGTACTACCAGGTACACCTCTGCCTAGCCCTTCGGGGATTACAGACGTGTCGATATGTATGTATGTATATTATACATTATTATATTTTAAACTTCCTATACTAATATTATAAACGCGAATGTTTTTGCACCAAGGTTACCGACATAGCCCAGCGGATTAGCAGGTTAAAGTGGCAGTGGACAGGGCACATAGCAGGACTGATGACCGATGGGGTCGAAAGGTTCTCCAGTGGAGGCCATGTATCGGCAAGCGCAGCGTAGGACGTCCACCCACAAGGTGGACAGACGACCTCATTAAGGCCGCGGGAACGCGCTGGATGAGAGCCGCTTCCAACCGGTCTTATTGGAGATCTATAGGGGAGGCCTATGTCCAGCAGTGGACTTCCTCACACCCTTGATTAACACAAAGGTTTTTTATCCCTGTATTCCGGGAACGGTGCCAACGCGGGTGAAACCGCGGGACGTCTGCTAGTATACAATATGTGTATCTTATCTTTGTTTTGCTAACCTGTAAACGATGTTTTAATTATTGACTTATGCTTTTTATTAATTAAACGTTCCGTCGCGTGCGTGTGTGGCAAAATGTAAACGAACGAACTTGCTAAATTAGCAAAAACACAGACAGTAGGAAGACAATTAAAACATACGTACGGCTAATATATGTCTTGGCCGCTGAAAAGTACTAAATAATCGACCAAATAAGTACCTAACTAATGGAAAACGTAATCCTAACAACGTTAGGAGGGCCCGCATCCCAAGAAATTGGGCAGAAATCAGCCAGAATCAGATTAAGCTTACTATACGTCTTCCGGAATATCGTGAACGATCTATCTTAGGATGGATCACGAGGATGTGTAACGATCCTATTATCAGATATACTGATGTCTCTAACAATTTGTATTAACAAACGTTCTTCGTGGTATCATCATCGTGATAACACTGGCCTGATGGTCTAGTAGTTAGTGTGCCTGACTGCTATACCAGAGGTTCAATTCCCATCCAGCAGGCCTAGCCATATTACAAATTCTATTTCTATGATCGTAATCGATAAGGCGACAATAGAAAGAAAATGGCGTATATGGAATCAGCTGTTTGTCAGCTGTCAAGTGTTAACGAGTTGAATTTGTAATATGGCTGAAAATGGAATACACTTGACAGTTGACAAACAGCTGATTCCATATACACCATTTTCTTTCTATAATAATAATAGAATAGAAATACAATTTGTAATATACCTAGGCCTGCAGGATATATTATTATGTTTGTGTGATGAGCACGATCATTAATTGAGAATTGTAATATAAGTATGTTTGTCAGTTATTTAGTACCCATAACACAAGCTTTGCTTAGCTTAAGACTTGATGACGTTGTGTACAAGTTGTGGGATTTATTATATTGTTATTATAATCATCTGCCTCATACCTCATTGCCTATTAAAGGTACATTTCAATGCTTTCATTTCATTGTAATTCTTTTAATTTTATTTCATTAGGTATTTCACATTGTTTATATGTCACAGTAACTGATTAATTGATTTCTACGCTCCGGGTATGATTCCTGCTCCGAAAAAATATTTTAATAGTCTACAATAGTTGTCCCAGGTCCGGCCGACCTGGAACAACTATTGTAGACTATTTGATAGACTTCTGTTTAGTGAAAAATAATAAATATTATTATGATTTTTTGCATACCTACTAGCCAGTTCTACCTCGTGTACAACTTAACATAAAATGCAATACTAAATCTATTAACCAATTGTGTAGCGGGAGCCAGGCCGGCAGACTACATTAGCCAACGAGACGTTGCCACGTCACGGCTAGTCGAGTTAGCTGTCATGGCTGCACCCGTCACTTTGTTTAAATGTGGAATGAACATGGCCGAGCCTAAAACTAACGGTCAGTTGCTTTCGTGTAAGCAGCAGTATAAGCTGATCTCGCATTGAATAAGATTTCCGTAGAATGCGGGGTTTGCGTAAACTGGAAAGGTATAGCTTGATGTGTAGCCGTGAGTACAGACGCCAGCACATCAAGTTACCCCAATGTGTCAAATTTCTTTGATCGTTTTTCAACGTTATGTCAAACAAAATAAGGTTCATATTCAATTGGGAAAATTTGACACATTGGGGTAACTTGATGTGCTGGCGTCTGTACATAATAGTTGTAGGTTAGTTCATAACAATAAAGAAACCTAAAAAATATAGCCATCAAACCAACTGGTTTTTTGATACGACGTTTACAAACCGGCGGCGCTCAGATCAAGTAAAGTAAATATTTATTTCATATCTATGTCATTCACTACAACCCTTCAGGGTATCATAAAACACGGCAACATTACCCCATGGTAGCTATTTATGAGTATTTTATTACGCACTTAACGGAAACTAAGCAAATAAATCTATACACCGCTGAGAGTTACTTTTTTGTTTGAGTTATATAAATATCATTGTGATTTGCAAAATATATGAGACTAGCAGACAACACATGGTTGCACCTGCCTTGTGCCCATTTCTGTGGGCGTACGAGGATAAAAAATAGCCTTTATCACCCAAGGATAGCGTAGCTTCCCAACGGCGAAAGGATTATTTAAATCGGCTTAGTAGTTTATGAGCCCATTCAATGCAAACAAACAACCAACCAAGGTTTTAATTTTTATACTATTTGTATAAATGTTGTACTTTTGATAATCAAAGATTATAGTCGAAAGAGTATCAAAAATAAAATAAAAGAATAGAACAAAAAATACTGAAATCTTTTCAAGTCCATACACAATACTGCTAGGTCAATATTTTTCTGTTGTTTACCTACCATAGACATAGAGAATGGACTGAGTGTTTCATAAACAGCTGTGAAGTAAATACTGGTAAGAAAGTGTGAGAGAGATAAAGCGAACGTGCGGCCAATAGTTGTCTCTTTTCCTTTTTTAACCACAGACCTACAGAAAAGAGACAGGTATTGACAGCACAGTCCCTCTGTCTTTTTCTAGAGTGTGGTCAATATTATGCGTGTATTGCTTAGTCTATTCTCTATGTCTATGTTCCCTACTGACTGATCTTTACCTGAGAAGAATTTCTAAATTATATAGATATCCATGCAGCGAAAGCGGCTAACGAAAGGTATTTATAAGGCAGATTTAAATGGACATGCCGTGAGGGATACTCTAGCTAAGTACATACGTAGACCTTATTGGTGAGATTCTTAAGAAAGGTCAGGTGCTTATAGTAATCTATATATATAAAAGAAAGTCGTGTTAGTTACTTCGCATATAACTCAAGAACGGCTGAACCGATTTAGCTGAAAATTGGCAGGGAGGTAGTTTAGAGCCAGGAGAAGGACATAGGATACTTTTTATCCCGTTCGACATCATAAAAATAAATATCAAGAATATCGGTTGTCTCAAACATTTTTCAAACGCAGCGCCATCTTGGATGACATGACAGGAGTCAAACTTCCCAGTTCATTATCAGGTGACAATTTGAAATTGACAAGTCTTAAGCTAAACCCAAGAAGGTAAGGTTGTCAATTTATAATACGCACCTACGTTCTGAAATTTATTTTGTTACTAAACTTAGAGGTTTTATGTAGCATAAAAAAGTCTTATATTTCAGAAATCAATTTACGTAACTAGCAATGATGACAGAGACGAAATTTAATAATTCTTTGCAAATAGAACTTATTTTACTGTTAGGACTTTAATTAAAGTAGACCGGGACAACTATAGGCGTAAATTATTGTATGTAACATAGAGGCAATAGTTCAGATTAAAATTATGAATTAAGTATTTTTTAGTAAGGTAGCTAGGTTAGATAGTTGGGTTAGCTATAGGATAGGTATGGTCAGTTAGGTTAGGGTATATATACATGTTGTAATTTAAAAGTAGTAGTAGTTATTATTGGTTTGGATTTATTTGTTGTCGTCTTATTCAACGTATGTATATCTAATATAAAAAAAAAATAAGAGCAATGAATTGACTCTAAGGCACAACGAAGTTTGCCGGGGCAGCTAGTTATGAATAAACGAATCAAAATAAGTTTGTAAGAATCGCAGACTATGGTGCTCTGTAGTTTTTGCCAACCCCCATGCGAAAAAGGCGGGAGTTTATGTGTGAATGTAACATGCAGCGTTAAATGCATTGCTGACGTCTGAGAAAAATGGAAATTGGCAAAAGCCGACGAAAAATATATTTAACAGAATATTGTTGTTACACATATTAATAGGTATAAAGTCGATATAAAAGACGGTACAACAATTTTAAACAGAACATGCGTACATGTTTTTTGCTTAAACATGTTCTTGATCTTTGACGTGATCACGTCTTATAAATCGATGAAAAAGCATGGGTCGTTGTCACGTTCCGCCTGAGCTGATCGTGCCAGCGAGAGCGCGGAACAAGCGATAGAGAGGCACGATCGGATGACATTGTCACGTAAAATTATTGTCCGTTAATGGACCTAACAGACAACCATTTTTTTGGTTTTGTTTAATTGTTTTGTTTTTGCTTTTGCTTTACCCTTTGTCTGACCAGCAGGCCTAGCCATATATTACAAATTCTATTTCTATTATCGTAATCGAGAATAGAAAGAAAATGGCGTATATGGAATCAGCTGTTTGTCAAGTGTCAAGTGTATTGCTTTTTCAGCCATATTACAAATTCTACTCGTTAACACTTGGCAGTTGACAAACAGCTGTTTCCTACGCAATTTTCTTCCTATTTTCGCCTTATCGATTACGATAATAGATATAGAATTTGTAATATGGCTAGGCCTACCGGTCTATTATAGGTAGTCTAGCGTATACGCCGTTATGCAAGTTAACTGTCGTGAAGATTTAGTGAAGGACGAAGCTTGTGAAGCTTCACAAGCTTTAAAAGCCACCTCTCTAAGCCACCTCTATTTGACTGGCAGCCAATCTCAACGTGTCCAAATCGTAACTGACTGGTAATACCGTTGCATTGTTTTGCATCGGACACGTGAACGTTCTCAGAAGAGTATTCCAATTCCTGGTATGAAACCTGGCTGTATGCCAAATAGAAGGACGTGTTAGCGTATTTGTATTTGTCTCTGTGTGTGTGTGTGTGTCAAGTATAATTTGATGCAAAAGGCTGAGGCAAGAAGTAAAATAACGGATAGTCATTTTTTATCTGTCTTCCAACTGCTTAAGAGGGCCATATTTAGTAAACCCAATTTATCTTTTGACTGGCCTGTTGGTCTAGTAGTTAGTGGTCCTGTATCTATGCCGGAGGTCGTGGCTTCGATTCCCACTTCCCATCCAAGAGAAATGTTTGTGTGATGAGCACGATTTTTTTGTTTTGTGTCTGGGTGTAATTAATCTATTCTTCTCTTATCGTGTGGTTAGTAACTAACCTGGTGTCAGAGTTTTAATGCCGCCCATTGGGCCGCTGACTTGGCATCACATGCCCTCGAGAATAGTCTCTCAGGCATGCCGGTTTCCTCCGTTTTCCCAAGATGTTTTCCTTCACCGTTTTTAAAGCAAGTGATAATTTACAATACGCACATAAATCCGAAAAGTCAGAGGTGCGTGCCTTGGGTTCGAACACGAGACCTATGATTTGGCAATCTGCCGGTTCAACCACTAGGCTATCACTGCTGTCAATTAATCTGTAAAACGTATGTATTTAAAAATATATAATTATGTTTATCAGCTGTTTAGTACCCATAACACGAGCTCTGCTTAGCTTGGGACTAGATGGCGTTATGTGAAAGTTGTGGAATATCTACTATCATGTGGAAGCTTTTATAAAATTTCAGTTTTATTGCGCTTTGGATGAGATGCGTGTATGTACGCTACATGCTTTAGACCATACGACTGAAGTCTTACTTCAGTCGTATGGTCTAATACGACTGAAGTAAGACTTCTTTAACGAAAATGTGCGGAAGAGAGTAGCTCTTGCTACTACAGCGGGATTTAGCCAGAAGGTCTGCACCGTACCTTAGATATACACAAAACGTAACCAGCTATGAGAGAAAGAGAGAAACATAATGTGTGCTCGCATCTCTCTCTTTTGCCCCTACAGTAATAAGCCAATTGCCAAAGGCAATGTTAATGCCTAAGGCGTTAAGTCCGCCTTTGTACAGTTTATTTTACTAGTGCATAAAGTTTTAATAAATAAATAAAATAAATAAATATACGAAACGTTACTCTCTCGCTTTCTATCTTCACTAACTTGTATCTTCGTGTCAACTTCCGTTCGCCTCGCCCGATCACACTTTTTGTAACGGTCTCGTTACGCATTCTCCAGCTTACTCCTCAAGTCAGGTGTGCCTAAAGAAGGTTTACTATACAATCCTAAGAAAATGAAATCTTGATCCATTTTCAACCCCACTGCGTAACAGATCTGTTTGCTGGCTATAAACCAATTTGATGGCATGTGTTAAGTGTTATAGAACCCATTAACTACTAATGGTTGCTATTAGAAAGAAACATTGTTGTGAATTAGTGTGAATTTTCTTTGTAAATAGTGGCTGTACCATAGTACTTGGTTTCTTTTTGCCATAAAATTAATGGGGGCCATCTCATTTTCGTTATATTTTCGAGAGCAAGCTATTTATTTTCCATACAGAGTAATTAACATGTATGAGGAAAATATAAATCGGTTAGATAGCAATACAGATATTCTAATGGCTTTTTATTGTTTGTTATCATTGGATTTTTCTAGGTACTAAATTTCACTGGACTAATACGGATGGTAGTTTTTTATATATATATATATATATATAGTGGGTCTAATCTTGTCCTGTGGTCAGAGATGAGGTCGACGATGGGACGAGCTTACCCAAAAAAAGCCTATTAACTCGCGACTTAAACAGATTGGGGTCATATGAACTCGGTAACACTGATGCAGGCAGGGAATTCCACTCCTTGGCTGTGCGCATAATGAAGGAATAGGCAAAGCGCTTCGTGCGAATGTGTGGAACATGTACAAGGAATGGGTGATAACCTGCAATACGTCTGGATTCGTGTGTAGTTTTGTAAAAGAATTTCAACAATCAAAAATTGCACCCACGGAAAGCGGGGCCGAGTCATTTATTGATATAAGACATTAATTACGTAGCTTTATTGTTTTTACCGCCCGTGCCAAAGTGAGGACTAAAACTGAATACACAGGGAATGTGACCTCTGAGTTTCCCTTGGTGTTTTATTCTCAAAGTAGTCTGATTGTGAAACACCGACCTCACCTCACTAGTTTAAAAAAAAAAACATTATATTATTATTAAAAAAAATATATTTATTATTACTAGCATGGCCTCAAAATTCTTATACAGGGTTATTTTTCAACGACTTTCCCTATGGGACCGACTCTGAAATCACGAAAAAAAATCAGCAGTTTCATACATTTTAGTCGAGTAGGTACCTGTTGAACTTTTGTATGAAACAGCTGATTATTTTTTCGTGATTTCGGAGTTGGTCCCATAGGGAAAGTTGCTTATATTCATGGGTAGAACACCCTGTGAAAATTTGGCCGGTCATTGAAAAATAACCCTGTATATACCAATTTATATAAATAATATTTATTATTTTTTATCACTAAGTAAGTACATCGATTTATTTTGGAAGCTGTTACTCAACTAATGTTTGTTTGTTTATTTGGACCGAATCTTGCGAACTGAATTAGTGCTGCCACATAGGTATCCGGGCATTACCAGTTTCTCTTACCCTGTGAAGTTGTTTTTACATTTCTTCAGTTTGATTCTTTCACCCGGTTTTTGTCTCATGTGTTTAGTACCCATTTTATTAAGCCTCTTTAGTCCAACTTTTGTAGAACATTCGTCCTTTGTGCTTTGTCCATAGCCCTTTTCTGTGGCCCAAATATCTCCATAAATTATATACAATGCAAGCACTATTTACTTAGGCCGCACATCCTTACAATATAACTGGACATAAAGCCTCGCCAATACATCAGAATACCGCTGACCCTTAAACATTCTCCTCTACAATTTTACAACGTTTTAAGAGTGCTTGCGTTTTCAAATACCCTAAATACACACCGGACCCTTACTGGGAATCACGTGACAAATTAGCCCCTCAATGAATTTTAAACCTTTTGTTTAAAAACTAGAGTTGGATGTCGCTTGGCAATTCCAGACCGGACAGTGGTTAATCCCTTCAGGCACTTGTTATACGAGTAAGTGTCTTGTCACTTTATTATCGCTTGGAAAACATTGGATAGAGATACTAGATAATCGTACGTACATATTGATATATAGACTCGTAACTATGAAGATAGAAGAGATACACATCATATGTCTATCCTTTTCTAAATATATAATAAAATTCCCAAATCTGTCAAAATATTGCCATTGACAAAGTTTAAAGCTGCCTTCGAAATAATTCTAATTGACAAATGCTACTATACAATAGACGAGTTTTTAAACGATAAATTATAACAATACAATATATTTTAATTGAACAATATTTTAACTTAATAAAAGAGACATTTAAATTTTTCACAGTACCTACGTAATGATACATTTAGAATATTAAAGCTTCTTAGTGCTCTGAACCTTAGAGAGTTAGATAATATTTGTATGTCATACTGGCAAAACATAGAGATTTAATTAACCCTGCTTAAGTGACCATCAGCTTGTATACCTATGTTTTACAAATAAACTATTTGATTTGATTTGATCTAATTCCCCTATTTATTATTCATTGCGTATCTCCATTGACAGTTCATAGTGATGATCACGAGGCAAAGTGTTCAACGATCAACTGTCAAACAGCTAGTTTCGTATTGGCTATCATCAGTGTATATCTGGGATGACGTCATGCGCACTCGCAGAGATGTGACGAAGCGCACAGTACGCCGTCTGATGGTCGCAGTCCAGTATTTTATATGAAGCGACTGACTATCTGACCTTCAAGCCAATGATCAAAGTTGTACAGACGCCAGCACATCAAGTTACTCCAATTTGTCAAATTTTCCCAATTGAATATGAACCTTATTCTGTTTTACATAAAGTTGAAAAACGATCAAAGAAATTTGAGACATTGGGGTAACTTGACGTGCTGGCGTCTGTACATAAATTAGATTCAAACACATTTATTTCAATTCGACTAAGAATTAACAGTTACGAGTATAAAGTTATAATAAAGACAGTCCGATAAAATACTTAGTGTTCACTTTCCAGTATTTTTGCTGATGATGTTTAAGAAAAACTTAAAATTTACATCCGTTGCTATGCGAATGGAAAAACTCACATTGTATTGCCGAAAATAGAAATATGCAAATAAAAGTTACCTAACTACATTTTTTTCATTTTAAAACCTGTGTGCCCGGCTCTCGGATCAAATATCCGGATAAATATGTATCCGTATCCGGTTCAATATTTGGGTCTGACAACCCTGGTCCCAGCCTTCATGTCGTGTAACTATCCCTCCGCTAATCGTCGGGACAATTGCTTTTGGGTAGAGACAAAAAGTATAGTTCACCTTTGGGATCTAATCTTAGTTGCTAGCCGATATCCGATTTAGGTAACCTAAATCCGACAATGGATTAGGCACGTTCGTAAGTCGATTTAGAGGTACCCTCTGCACGACAGCTATATCGTTCAGTAAGCTAGGATTAGACAGTGTATTTTAGAAATGAGAGGTATTATTTTAGACTTGTGGTCTCCCGGTAATCGAAATGGGATCTTTATTTTAGTTTTCTTTCCTCATTTTTATCAAGCGTATAAAAATGAGGATGTTCGTATATTACTTTTTCAACAGCCGCTCGGGTTGATCACATGTTAAGGCACGCTTGCTGAGGTCGGGTGTCTATTTATTAACCGACTTAAAAAAAGGAGGAGGTTCTCAATTCGGTTGCATTTTTTTTTTAGGGTTTGTTACTTAGTACTCCGTCATTTATGGACCGATTTTCACAATAATTTTTTTATTTGATAGGGTATACTAACAGATTGGTCCCATTTGTATCAAAACTCATATCTGATGAGGAATCATCTAGGAATTGAGGGAACTCCTCAAAAAATATAGGTACACTCTCACCGATTTTAACATTTTTAGTAACAAATCAAGCATTTTCATTTAGAAAGTATCATTTGGTGAAGATAAACTGATGAAGAAGACAGGCAACGGAACTCTTCAACGCATAACAGCAAATTATTCGCGATTGCTATAGTCAGATGTCTATGCTGAGCTTTTGAATTTCCATAACATAACATTACGCCATTCTATTTTAAAAGGGGCCGGCAGAGATATACAGATTAATGTATAAATAGAACTTCATTAGCAATTGTTATCCAATTTCAATGATTCTTTCAAGTTTTGAAAGACACTCTTCACATACAAAGAAAATAAAAATTACAAAATGAAAACTTTTTTACAAAAAAAAAAACAACCGACTTCTTAAAAAAAAACTAACAGGTGAAGAATAAATAACAAACCAAAACCACCAAAGCAACAGACTTCCGGAACTGGAGTTATTTTACACCTGTGAGTTTTTTTTTTAAGAAGACGGTTGTTTTTTTGTAAAAAAGTTTTTATTATTTGCCAAGACACCTCCGTGCCTCGGAGAGCACGTTAAGCCGTTGGTCCCGGCTGTCATTTGTAGATCTTTGACAGTCGTTACGGGTAATCAGAAGTCTGGATGTGAAAACCAGTTTAACCAAGGCGTTTTGCGTTAACTTCAAATCAAAACTGGGAGCTGACCCCATAGTTATGGGATAACTATGTACCTATAGTTATCCATAACTATGCGGTTAGGTGGGAAACGGACTGGAATAACATGCCTGCTGCGGTCTTCCCGTCCGATTACAATTTAGGTGTCTTCAAAGCTAGAGTGAATATGCTCTCAATAAACTAGTGCGCTTCACCATCACTGATTGAATCACTGCTTACCATCTGGTGAGATGGCAGTCAAGCACTGGTTTATAATATTAAAAAAAAAAGATTAGGCATATGATGATGACTATAATTTTTTTTTTAGATAATACCCCAGTTAGTTAGTTAATTACAATTGTATATACAAATCTCCATAAAAATTATTTTGGACACTTTCTAACGCGGGACGCTAGTCAATGATAAACTCGAAAATCTTTTTAGTGCCAATTTTCGTCAGTTAATTCCAAGCGGAATAAATTCAATTTCAGTATCCCGATATCAATCGTTGTTTTCAATACATTCCCATTAATTTTATATTCAAACATTTCTGCTGTATATTTCATGAATGTAAATGATGTCCAGTAAGTGCACGCATTTGAAGAAAGATTCAAAAATAATGGTCCCGCTCACTCGTTAGTAACAATGTACTGTTACGAAAGAGACGGCACGTGTATTGTCGTTCAATTTATTTGCGGTCGATTTATAGTTAGGTACGTACACTCACTCACAGCGTGTAAGCGATTCCGGTCCATTAATCCAGGTTTTTTCATCTTTGTTGTGTTTTTAAAAGAAGTGTTAAATGTCTAGCACATAGATTAAGATGATTTTCTTTATAGTTCAATACTTAGTTCGTCAACATTAATATCTTTCTGTCGTCATATCAATCTATTTGAGCTCACAGTATGTGGTCGAAGCGTACGCTGTCGAAAGGAAGCCAGTCGTTAAAAGGGAGGCGTCTCCTTGTCTTTTTTTTTGATAAAAATATCGTTCACTTAGGAAAATATCCGACTTATATAACTAAGTCGGTAATGTACAGGGTGTCTCATTCAAATCGGTCAGTATGGGAAAGTCTAAAACTATAAGACATACGAAGATCTGTTCTGAGGAACCATGTCATCGATTTTAATAACAAGAAAAACTGCATTCATACACTTTGAAAAATATCTGTACTCCGTTCGGGAATCGAACCCGGTTATTTTGAAAAAAAATACCTACACTATTTTTATTTAGATATCGATTGTGTAGGTCTTAAGCAGTAAATGTCCGTATGAAACATGATGTCTAAAATGAATAAAATGCATTGTTTCCACATACTTTAATTTATTTTAGTAGGTGGTCGAAGTGACCACGTTTACAATATTACTACAATTATTAGTTGTGTACCTGTAATTATTTGTGTACCTGCTATTAATTTATTACTTCTGTTTTCTTGGTTGCTGTGCGCTTGTTGTGTCTGTGCTGAATAAATATTTTTCTATTCTATTCTATTCTAGTACAGATGTTTTTTAAAATGTATGAATGAAGTTTTTCTTGTTATAAAAATCGATGACATGGTTCCTCAGAACAGATCTTTGTATGTCTTATAGTTTCAGACTTTCCCATACTGACCGATTTGAATGAGACACCCTATATAACTAGGTAAGTCGGTAACATTTCTCTTCCACAATAAATATGTCTCCAAAATCCATTAATCCAAAACTCTAACCCAGGACCCTTTAGACAGAGACAAAATGATCCGAAACATGAAAAAAACGATAGAAGCCAAGTACCTATTAGGATTACAAATGAGTTTTATTTAGAGCCTTTATCCCCGTCAGAAGGGGTAGGTACGTCACTTATCACCCCTGAACATTGACAGGGGTGAAATATGCCTGTATTGGAAACCTACTTAATGGTCAACAGTACCCTTGAATTAAGTGATGGTTGGTTGCCGAATAAAGTGCTGGTTGGTTGCCGAATAAATTTGGTTGTGAAGTAAATAGGTAGGTATTTTTTTTACTTTAAAGAAGTATGTAAGGGTTTTAGTAGTAGGCGTGTTGTAGTTACTCATTTGTAAAAAGACGTGTGTTTAAGTATGAATGTAAGTTGTCTTAAATATGTAGAAGACACCTTTAGACTATCATTATTGCTATGACAATAATACCAGCCTGTTACTGACGAAAGTGGGTGTGCTATAGGTATACTTCTGGCTTACCCTTCTGAGATTACAGGCGTGAAAGTATGTTAACTATGTCTGAAATTGTTCCTCTGCAGAACCAAACCTTGTCAAACAGAGAAGGCACCAGCAATAATCACCAATTTTATTTCAATGCGAATTGACGATTTCAGAAGTTTTCTCATGATATTTTTTCGTCACTGATGACAGTGATGGCTGAGATAAGAGGCAAGGCTGTAGGCTGTCACGACTTTTACTAAATACTGCGGTGCTAAATGCAATAGTAGCATCTCAGGATAAGCTACTTTCGAGAAAATTTAAGTTTTGTATTAAAGTCTTCTTTTAATATTACTTTACAGATAGATTAAACTTTTTTACGGGTTTTTCAAATGTTTTAATAAGATAGGTACCACTAATTGGTTCAGTTTATCTGATGTATCTGTGTTTAAGCTATCCGATTTCATAAAAATTACATAACAGCTAAAAATTGTAGCTAAAAAATTCAATTCAATTCAAAATTCAAATTCAATTCACAAGCAAAACATTACAAAATGTACTTCATGGATTTAGCAATAAACGATTTGATTTGATTTGATTTGAAAAAATAACTTTGTTTTTTTTTGGAAGTAGGATCTTATTTTGAGCTTCGCACGGCAGATTACTACAGATGCAAAAACAACACGGTTAAAAGAAGGGTTACAAGCCAAATAAGGTTTTTTTTGGACCCAGTTTAGTTTTTAAACAAAGAATTGGTACCTATTATGTCATTTTTTTTTTAGTTAAAATTCAAAGACGCACTGTATCATATATATACATATATACACTCTGTATTTTATAGGTAGTAACTTCAAGCCCCACAGGGAATCTAATCGAATAAGTAGGTAACCAAATCCCAGGGCAGCCGTGAAATTGACTCGGAAATTATTTAGCAGGTGGCCAGACCTGCCAATTGTATTAACCACTAAAACGTTGATATGGGTAACTTTTATTAGATTTTTAGTCTTTTTAGGGTTCCGTACCTCCAAAGGAAAAACTTGAGAGGTGTCAAAGGACACCCGGATGGAACAAAGTTCCTTTCGATTGATTTGTGAAGGAATTTTACAATTCCTTTGGCTAACTGGCTTGCTCTTTATGAAAGACTGAGAATAACGCGCACGCCGCGCGGCTTACAACTATAGCAAAAGTTTCGTTACAACTTTTGGTCTTAAAAAGTGTCGTTACAACTTTTGGTCTTAAAAAGTGTCGTTACAACTTTTGGTCTTCATGTTTTCCATCTAGCCCCCTTTCGCAACGCGCGATAAGGAACTTCGTTCCAAAAACCCTTATTAGACCACCTTGTTGTCCATCTCTCTGTCTGCCAAGACCCTATATTTCGAGAATGCGTGGAGGTATCAAGCTGAAATTTAAACAGTGCACTTATGTCTGATCTTATAAAAATCAAAATTCTAAGTTTACGGAAAAAGATACTATTTATTCAGCAAGAAACGCATATTTCGATAATCTCAAGGGTATCAAAATTCCATAGGGTACTTCCCATTCACCTAGAACTATGAAATTTGCCAATTGGCATTGTTGTAAACTTTTGGAACTAAATTCACAAAACAAAAGCTCGGAAAAAACTGCGCGATGCAATTCCTGAGCTATTTATAATGATCCTACATACGGAACCCTCAGTGAGCAAGTCCGACTCGTACTTGTCCGGTTTAATACATACATTGCACCGAGTTGACAAGTCTGCTGTTTTATTTATGTGTGGTTATTGCCTCAAAATCTTTATTTTATTATTTTGATTTATTGCCTCAAAAGACAATTAAGCCACTGATCTACATTGAACAAGATAATGTCTAAGGGATTGAGTATCTCCGTTGACAGTACACAGTGATGATTATTGAGCAAAGTATTCAACGTCATGAGAACTCGCAGAGATGTGAGGGAGTGCATAATACTGCGTCTGATAGTCACCGTAAGTTGAAGTCCACTTAAAGTGCAATACAATTTCAGTTGTCTTCAAAGTTCAGAGTGGAAATGGACTCTAGTTACTATTAAAAGAGACTATTTGTGTTTATTATCCGAGTAGTACTTCACATAGTTCAGATAGACTGACCAACCGATCGGAATCACTAGTTTAAAGATTGTTTGACGTATTTAATAAAAATCAATTCATTTTATTTATTCAGGGACAATCAACAGCTACAATATGTGTTGGAACAGAGAAAAGAGAATACAAAATATTAACAATATTGCACACATTATTATATTAACGTATGAAAATATTATGTTAATGAGTGCCCCAGGATAGGTTATTGATAATGAAACCACATTAATAATAATAAACGACATCATGCAGAATGGAAATTGTAATTGTAATTGTTTGCTTGGTAACAGGGCAATAATTTACATAAATAAATATTATTAGTCATTATTACACACCATATTATTTGATTTTAAGTCTTGACAGCCAGTCTTAACAAAGGGTATTACCCAGTACCTGGGTTGTAGATGTCAGACACTCAATTACTCAATGTAAAAAATCTTCTTTATTTTTCTCTTGTTCTAATTTGTAAGTTTTTATGGTGTACAGACCCCAGCACATCCAGTTACCCCAATGTGTCAAATTTCTTTGATCGTTTTTCAACTTTATGTCAAACAGAATAACGTTCATAATCAATTGGGAAAATTTGACACATTGGGGTAACTTGATGTGCTGGCGTCTGTACAATAAAGATAATTCAATTCTATTCTATTCTAAAACACTGGTATTCAACAGCATCTGCAGTGCTATTTATAATCTCTATGTTTTCATTCTCAGTGACTGACTAGCTAGTTTCCTGTTCGTCACTGAACTTTGGTTACACCAGAGAATTTGACACTGGGATACGGTGCGCTACGTCACGTCTCTGCGGGTGCGGATGACGCCATGCAGTCATGCTAGATACACACTGATGATAGCCAATACGAAACTTTGGCTTGTGATCACCGGAGATACGCAATTGCACGCCTATTGCGTCTGGTTAGAATGAAAACCGATCTTAACACAGTTGGGAACAGGCTAGGCAGATCATTAATTGTGTGCCTGAGCCATGTGCCAAATAAATGATCTTTCTTCCTTTCTTCTATCAATCCACATTTTTTATACGTAGAGAATCCATTTATCCTACATAAAGGGCTTTAGTTTCGGCTACTTTGTCATATTATCCTTCGGTAAACTTTCAGGGTTATGTTACAAGAAGTCTGCCCACATCAATAACCTTAGGGTCACGTTCTTCTCATACTAATAATCTAACTTCGGTCCCTGGTACACGTGACATTTTTGTTCTGATAGTGACACCCCTGAGCTTTGAAACTTGTCACAACTTTGTGATGAGAAATGGAAAAGAAATCTCATCTAAGACTGCTTTTGTTTAATCATTTTTGCGTGTTTTTGTTGAAATATAATATCAGAATTAACTGCAGATTATTTTCAGAAATAAATACCATTTTGTCATCTTATCGGGTCGGCCTTTTAACGGTCTGTTTGAAATGAATGATTTGACTTTGACTTTTTTACAGCGTTGCAGTATTTATTGTTTTTATTTAAATATCCTAGCATTGTGCTGAGATAGGGGTATTTTTGGCGTCCCACGGGCTTTACTGCTTTTTTTATATTTTTACACTAGCTGATGCTCCCGGTCTCGCCCTCGTGGATGTCGGTTAACGCGTCTAGCTACCAAGCGGCTTATTTTTTCCAACATCTCCAACAAATTTAACTGTTGTGTTAAGCCAATGTATACAAAAACTTTACAAATGATATACTAAAAATCCTCAAAAACCTCTTTATCTATTGGTGAAAACTGCATGAAAATCAGTGTAGTAGTTTTTGAGTTTATCGTGAACAGACAGCCAGATAGACGTGCTGGAGGAGTTTGTTCTATAATATGTAGTGTTAGGTATAATGTTGGTTGTTAAACCTATACGTGTCCCAAGTAAATATATTTTCTTACTTTCTTTCCAAGATATGGGTCAATTGACTTCTCGTAAAGAGGAATAAAGTGTTACGTAAAGAGGAAAGACATACTAGTCAGGGTCACGTCGCGATACGGGCGTTCAGTGGTTCAGTAAAACCAGAGAAATGGTTATCACCTTAATGCCGATAAGTCGTTTTTGGATATCGTGATACCCAGTAACTGGATTAGAGGTCAGCTTGGCGGTGTAAATTATGGTAGTAAGCCACATCAGGCTAGACTGGAATCTGACCTTAATAGTTTAGGCAGACTTTAATCCATAGTTTCCTTTGAAATGTGTGAGTATTATATTTTTCAATATAATAATTTACTTTTTCCTGCCTTGCATATTCGGGTTAGATTGGATGTCTAGTATATATTTTGGGTGCCCTCTATCTGGCAGAAACTTGTTGCTCCGAAACCTATTTGGCATAACTCACTTGGCATAAACTTTTTTAAACGAACATTGTTAAGGTATAAAAAATATTTAATATAATTGTTTTTTTGGCCTAATATTTTTATGTCCGAATTTAAAATGGGATATTTTTAAGATGGCAGAATTGTATTTGGCATAATTACCTTTGTCAGAGTTACAATTTTGCATAATTTCGTTTAGCATAACGTTTATTTAGAGCGCCGATTATTTGGCATAATTTGACATAGCATACTACGAATATATCGTATAATCATAATATTAATCAATATAATTCGAGTAAAACAGTTACTCAAAATGGAAACGGCTAGGTTAGGTTAGGTTAGAACTGTGACGTTGACACATGGAGTTGCGTCGGTCGCAGCTGCGCGAGGTCCTGGTGGCGGCATGGCGGGACAGGCTCTCGAGCCCTACCGCCGGCCTCGTCACTATCGAGGCGGTCCGGCCGGTGCTCGAGCGCTGGCTCGGGAGGAGGCACGGCTCCCTGTCGTTTCGGGTGACGCAGGTGCTTTCCGGGCACGGTTGCTTCGGAAAGTACCTGTGTCGCATAAACAGGGAGCCGGACGCCCGGTGTCACCACTGCGTCGACTGTCGGGAGGACACGGCGCGGCATACGTTGGCAGAGTGTGCCGCTTGGGAGGAGCCGCGCCGTGCTCTTGTCTCTGGAGTAGGCAGTGACCTGTCGCTGCCGGCCGTGGTCGAGAGGATGGTCGGCAGCGTCGAGTCCTGGGACGCGGTGGTGTCCTTCTGCGAAACGGTCATCTCGCAGAAGGAGGCTGCGGAAAGGGAGAGGGAGATCACCTCCACTCACCCTGCCCGCAGCAGACGCACCGGGCGCAGGCGGAGGGCGGACAACGCCCTCTTCCAGCCCCCCTGAATGGGTCCAGGGCGACGGACGCGGGGATGTCCGCCGCCCCCACGTACATGGACCCGAGGTGGCGGCGCGTCGTGTTCACGCGCGCCCCTCTTAGACGTCGCGAGGGGAGTCTAACACCTCACTCCCCTCGCTGACTTGGCGAAGCCCGCGGGGCCGGCACCAGTCGGGGGTCGCGGAAGTATCTTCCGTTCCCGTGACCCCCGGCGCAGGTGTGAGAAGGAACACGGGGTGGTTTTTAGTCAGTAAGAGTCTGACAGACCCCTCCGCCTCCCCGGGCGGGGGACATCCATGAGGATTTTCCACCCCTAAAAAAAAAAAAAAAAAAAAAAAGGTTAGAACTGTGACCACGCAACGACCAGATGCCCCTCTTTTGCAAAGCACGCATGCATGGTAGATTAGAACTTAAAGATATTTTCATTAAACGTATAATGATACGACAATTTTAAGTATGATTATCACTTAAACTTTTGTTTTAATTATGTTATCCCATCATATGTGGGATGATTCTGGCTGTGAATTTTCTGCGATATGATGGTTCGACTTTTGATTATTATGGATATGAAATTTATGCCTAAAGATGATTCTGACTAACAAAATCATGGGTTTCGGTGTATGGTGAATGAGTGTATGCCAAACGATTTTCTGCGAAAAGAGGTTTATGCTATCCGTTGCTATGCAAAATAAAATTATGACGTTAAAAGTTCTGCTATAAAGGTTGGACCCATATATTTTTGTTGCCGGATACAAAATATTATTAAAAAGAACCATTAAAAGGGGAACATAAGAAGTTTCTAGCCCATTCTTCTCCATGCGAAAACCTTTTAAAAGGAACGCGAACAGAATCATTTTTTGATATTTTATTTTACCTACTTGTAAGTTTTACGTTAATGGTCTAAACTATTTTTTTTGTTTCTTTCTTTTTAGTGTGATTAATGACTTATTGACTGGTGTCATTTTTTATGCCGCCCATGTGTTATTTACTTGGCTTCAATTACCGTTGAGTATACTTTTCAGGAATGCTAGTTTCATCACAATACATTTCATTACCGATTTGTCGCAAGTGTTAATAAATTATTATCTGACTTTGACCCATTGATTTTACTTAAGAAAAAACAATTAAATATTGCTTGAAAATTCAACAGCTCTCTTGAATCTTTCAAACCTTTTAAGACCCTTTTAAGGTTTTAGAAAAAGTGTAACTTTTACATAAATGCGAGTTAAAAGTCACGCCATGTTTTTTCACTTTTGTCTCTTTGATGTCGTTAAAGGAGTCTACATATTTGTCGTCCAGGCATCCCTTTCACACGGGTAATAAGAAACTAATGAGGCTTACTACACGACTGTAATTATGCCCGTGTTTCCCACTTAAGGATAGCTTCATTCTTTTGCACATAACGTCGACAAGGATGCTTCGTGTTAGAAATCAGTAGGTAAGTGATGATATTTAATTATTTTAGAGTTTAGGGACCATAGGATCAATTTTATCGTTAAAAGAAAATATATATCAAACTATTTATTTTAGCATGCATACATTGATAATTACATTTAAATAACGCTCAATCTTTTTGTGATAAGATTAAGTGCGCTAAGTTTAATTTTAAGTATTACTCACTCACAGATATAATTATGTCCGTTAGTAGACCTACACGCAGGCTCCTCCCCAACTCTAAACTAATCAATCCATCCGAGTCGTAATCTATTCTTTAATGTTCATAAATGAACATGTACGCACTTGCTGATGCCATAAGTCCTGAACATGATTCTGAAATATTATTCGTCGGTAATTTTCGCCTTCTGATGTTATTTTTGCTAAATGTCCCTTGTCTTGTATCTATACAGTATAGTTTGTAATTTACTAAACACCTTTTAGAAGGTGCAAGTATGATCATCAACAGATTTTACTATGAGAATTTAAACTCTTAAACTCACACTTTGAAAATTAAAAATAAAATGAGCTTATTCATACAAAATACAATATTTGGCTGATCTGAATGTTTGAAACAGCATTTATTTTCTAGCAAATTTTGCCGCTAGTTTTTGACAATGCACATTATAACGATCTCCTTTTCAAAAGTTGGTAAAAAAACATCTCAGTGTTTTACTATTATTTTTCAACTGCTAAATAGATCAACAGGATCTTAACTAGTCGTAGTCAAACTAGCAAAAGGTAAGAAAAAGGCCAGCCTGTTCGTCTCTTACGAGCAGATTGGCCTTTTTCTTACCTTTTAATTCGTTAAATAGTTTTAAGCAATACTGTAATAGTAGTGCTTTAAATTACTCAGTTGGTCATGGTCACGAAAGGACAATGACCAACTTTCTCTGCTTTTTCTGCTTTTTTCTTTGCTTTGTCTTTCTTTTTATTTTCAACCCCTGTAACTAAACTAAAGCTGAATAAATATAATGCCGCTTCATTAAATAAACAGTAATTCGTGCGTGACATGAGTGGGCAGACACACAACAGTATTAAAATGTAAATCAGAACCTCGTCTTTTACATTCTCAGAACATTAATATAAACGTGTCTCTTATAATACTTGGTTATTTCAGTCACAAACCAAAACCTATTTCGGTCGGGGCAGCTTTTCTTCGATTAAGATCCTATTTTTATATAGCTTGGAGATACAGACTTGGGACCCACGTCAGACCACAAGCCGTTCTGACATAAACCTATTTTAGCCTAATCCTTCGTTTTCCGATCTACCAGGCATTTGGTAGATCTGAATTGAATTTATGTTGAAGTTTTCTGCGGAAAAAAGCTGGCGATATTAAAACTGGTAGCTTGGTTTCGGTTCTTACAATATTACAATTATGTGTGTCGTATAAAATACTATCTTCTACGCGTAGCTTCATACATACATAAACTCACGCCTTTTTCCCATGAGGGTAGGCAGAAACTACAGAGCGCCATATGCTACGATTCTTACATACTTCTTTTGCTTCGTTTACATTCATACATGTTTTCATACACACACGCCGGTTGCGAGTACTACGCACCTGACCTTTACAACCTCACCAATAAGGTCTATGTATGTCCTTCTAGGGCGTCCCCTCCCGGCGTTCCCACTTACATCTGCCTTGTAAATACCTTTCGTTATTCGCCTTTCATCCATCCTTTCAACGTGACCAAACCATCTACTATATATATATACTCTTTTCAACGCATTCTCTTTTTACGTAGCTTCATTCGTATAAAAAGAAACTTAGCCAATATAAAAAAATATTTAAGTATTTGGAGCTCACCTCTATTACATTTATAATAATAGCATTAGAAAAAAAGGCTCGTAGAAGCAGGAATACGGAACATTTTATTTAAAAAAAAAGGGAAAACAGTTTTTATTCAAATTGTTTTATAAAAGAAAAAAAATGAAACGAAGAATGTGTCCGTGTATTGTTCATCCCTGCTTCTTTAAGGTTTTTATCATTGACACTGTAATGTTCAACTAAAATAAAATAGTATAACTAATTGATATCCACATCATTTCTTAAAATAAATTTTTGCAATGATTACTACTAAGTGTGACAAGCTGCTGTGAAAATAGATTATAATAAATTCGGCGTCTATCGTAATTGTAATATACTTGATTGTACTTTCGTTACAAAGTGCACATTATAAATAACCTTATTTAACTTCTGTCTAATGCTATTGTTCTAGCTAGTTTTTAACCGACTTCAAAAAAAGGAGGAGGTTCTCAATTCGGTTGTATGTTTTTTTTTTTTTTTTTTTTTTTTTTTTCTTTAGGGTTTGTTACCTCAGTACTCCGTCATTTATGGACCGATTTTCAAAATTATTCTTTTATTTGATAGGGTATATAAGCAGATTGGTCCCATTTGTATCAAAACTCATTTCTGATGAGGGATCCCCGAGGAATTGAGGGAACTCCTTAAAAAATATAGGTACACACGCACCGATTCTCACATTTTCAGTAACAAATCAAGCATTTTCATTTGGAAAGTATTATTTGGTGAAGAAAAACTGATGAAGAAGACAGGCAACGGAACTCTTCAACGCATAACAGCAAATTATTCGCAATTGCTATTCTCAGATGTCTATCCTGAGCTTTTGTATTTCCATAACATAACATTACGCCTGTCTATTTTAAAAGGGGCCCGGCAGAGATGTACAGATTAATGTTAAGAACTACTTTTGCAATTGTTAACCGATTTCAATGATTCTTTCAAGTATTGAAAGACTTTCTTTACATACGAAGAAACATAAAATTGCAAAATAATAACTTTTTTACCAAAAAAACAACCGACTTCTTAAAAAAACACTAACAGGTGAAAAATAACTCCTGTTGCGGAAGTCGGTGGCCAATAATGAACGAAAACCAACAAAGCCACAGACTTCCGAAACTGGAGTTATTTTTCACCTGTTAGTGTTTTTTTAAGAAGTCGGTTGTTTTTTGAATTCTTTAATTGTAATCTGTGGAGAACGTAGTGGGTAGCATAGTTATTTAAAATGTTAAACATAAGATTTTATGACATATTTGTACTGTGCTACTGTTTGTTCTTCCTAAAATGAAATAAAAAAATAAAAAAAAATGTAAATAGAGTATAGTATTCCATAATTTCCGAAAGAACAAAGGTCACAAAAGTCAATGTCAAGTTCAAATTCGTTCATAACACCAACATTACGAACATAATTCCGTTCCCAAATAACAATCAGACAATTTAAAATATAAACAAGCCGTTTAGAGTAGCTCTAAGTAACATCTTTCACAAAATTAATTGCACAACAAAGTCGACTAACAAAGTTAATTTTGTCGAACAAAAAACCTGGCAAGTTGGTGTTGTAACAAGAGTACAGAGTTCCGTATGTAAAAAAGTGTCGGCAGCATATTTTGTGCGGACACATTTTGATTGATGAAGCCAGCTGATAGAGTTCCTGGTAAGTAAATGCTTCATCAATCATCTTCATAAAATCTAAGCGATCTGCAGTGTGTTATGTCAATTTAGGGACATTATTAAAGGAGCATAGTCTTCGATCATTATTGAAGTAGATTTCAGATTAGATTACACAGAGTTACGATTGCCAATAACTTTATGTTAAAACTTAACACTCGAACTCGAACTTCACACTTCAATGCAAATATAACATCATAAATAAACGTAAAAAATTGAAAAAAACCAATGGAAATGTTTTAAAATGAAATGAGCTGAAATAATTATTTCAGTAAATGCAGGGGTTCAGTACAATGTTCCGAAGTTATAGTATCAGTACGCCCTTCCATTCTGTATTCTATAAAATACTAGCACTTCGGTCGCGACTTCGTCTGCGTGCATTTTATACTTTAATATACCCGCCAGCACAACGCACGCGCCCTTTTAGATTTGAAAATAAATTATAGCTTATCCTTTGGTACGCAAGACACAATTCGGATCGTGATGAAGTCATTTCGTAGACTGAATAGCTTACAGCTTACAGTCTTTGCCACGTTTTCAGCACATACAAAAAACACTAATAGATAACTTCAAACTTGACATTTTCAACAGTTGACACTTGTCTTGATAAACACGAAGGAAGTAGTATATTCAGGCTACATTATGACGTTATTTAGAGGTCAAATGAAAGTCAAATGGTTACAAGTATTATTGTGAAAATAAACACAATCTTGTGTTAATATACCCCGCCAGCACAACGCACGCGCCCTTTTAGATTTAAAAATAAATTATAGCTTAACCTTTGGTACGCAAGACACAATTCGGATCGTGATGAAGTCATTTCGTAGACTGAATAGCTACTTAACAGCTTACAGGCTTTGCCACGTTTTTAGCACAAAAAACACTAATAGATAACTTCAAACTTGACATTTTCAACAGTTGACACTTGTCTTGATAAACACGAAGGAAGTAGTATGTTTAGGCTACATTATGACGTTATTAAGAGGTCAAATGAAAGTCAAATGGTTACAAGTGTTATTGTGAAAATAAACACAGTCTTGTGATATAGAGAGCTAAAAATAGAAAAATAAGGCTTAAGACCCTAAAATCTCCAAATGGTTTTGGAATCAGTGTAGGTTAATTTTTACTTTACATATCGAATTGCTTTTTAATTGTATCTATAATTACGGCATACGAGTGGTTAAGACTCTCACAAATAATGTGGCTTCCCATTGGTAAAAAGAATTCTTAATCAGTTCATTACATCCAGAGATAACCTCTACAACGTCAGTAACTCTCAAACTTCATCTTTATAAACATAACATAAAAAACATAACATAACGTCACGCCTGTAATCCCCGAAGGGCTAGGCAGAGGTGTACCTGGTAGTACACCCACATTTGGCTTGTTATGTTTGGGTCCCATGTAATAGAGGGCGAGCCTATTGCCATCAATCGGGCACACATCCAGACTCCGGGCTGCTACTGAGAAATTCCAGATAGAAAAACTCAATGACACTTTGTCCGACCCGGGGATCGAACCCGGGACCTCATGCTCAGCAGTAGCGCTTGCGACCACTAGACCAACGAGGCAGTCATTCATTTTTATAATATTAGAATAAATTAGCAGACTAGAAGAAATTGTCTGAATACTGAATAAGACCTTATGTCACGCTACCCTAAAAACATGATACTAACAGATATAATCTCCCCCTTAAAACGAAGGGCAAGCTAAATTAGAGCCACTATGCTAATTAAGTAACACTAAGTTATAAGATAAAAGGATATAAGGCTCCTAAACATGAAGTCGTTTTAACTTAAGCTCAACTTGACGCAACTTTGGTCATTCAGTTTTTAAGCTAATTTAAGCGTTTTATTATTATTATCGGTTAGACTTGAGAAAGTAGAACTTGAACTTTGAATAACTGGCTTAGACCATTTAAAACCATTTAAACTATATTTTATTGTTGTGTTCCGTCTCGAACCTGCGCTGGGGGTCACGAGAACGGACGATTCTTCCACATCCCCCGACTACACATTGATGCTCTGTTATAAGAGTTGTTGTTACCTTTTGGTGTTCTTAATACCCTGGACAAACAACAAAGCCTAGTATTTATTATATAGACTGGCAGCGATAAGCGTCGCTGCAATGGTAGTTATCGAAATACGTATATTTGCCAGAAATGCGTCAATTTCATGTGACGATTTGCAGCAAATATAATTTCATGAACTAATCGATGTTTAATCGAATGTGATTAAGTAATAATTTTATCATAATTGAGGCGAAATTAATTTTAACGAAACACTGTTAGATGTGAAGCAATTAAATTTTAATGAAGCTTATTCACCAAACATACATCCATAAACTCAAACATTTTTCCAGTGGGGACATTCAAAAGCTATAGAACGTAATCCTGACATAATTCTTGCACATTTCTTTTGCTTCGTTTATGTTAACAAATGGTCACACGCAATAGTCAAGTTTGAAACCCTAGAAAAATAGGCTATGTTAGCAGTGCAACTTCTTCCAAACCTAATGAGTTAGTAATTATAATGTAGAACATTGTCGTCAAGCAGTTGTCATCTTAGCTGCTTCTTTTAAAAAAAAAAACATTCATTTCGAGCCAATTCAACCAATTGCAGTCGGATAATAAAAAAAATCTTTTTTTTTAGTCTTTGTACGCCGCGTCGGTCACACTGCGAACAATTAAATTTCTATTGTGTCTGGTAGTTGGCAGTCAACGTGTCATCTATATTTTTTTTTTTATTTATATACCATACTTTGTATATTTATGATTAAGACATTATTATCTTCACTGTCACTTAGTCGGTAATACACAGATAATTTTAAAAACTCTCCGATTGTAGTAAAACTAATACTCGCGCGTTACATGTTACCTAACCTTTATAAAGTACATAACCAATAAGGTTCACTAAATATGGCAGTAATTTCATCTTTTAAGTAATCGTCAGATATTCTTTAGTCCTTAGTAGACCAACTGATATGCCAATATTCGAAAACTAGTCTAACCAAGGCCTTTCACCATCACACCATCTAGTTTTTTTTTTTGTTTTTTTCTTGTCTGCTTGGCGTCAATATCAGCGCCAGGTGCATTGCAGCCTTGAGACGCACACCGCAAACTGTATATTGAATAATAGTTGTTTAATATCTTTTGTATTCAGTGTGATAGACTTAATTTAATTTGTATTTCTTTTATGTAAATATCAGCACACTGTTCGTTTTTTTTTCGTTCGTTTAAGTCTTGTATTATTTTTTTATTTTTTTATTTGTATTGTCTGTTGGCCTCTATGTCTTTTGTGTGAACTAAAAAATGGTTTTATCTATCTATCTATCATGTAACTCAGCCACTAGGTTGTGGAGGTCATATAAGCAGTCGCTGCATATAAAGCACTGGTACACAGCTACAGCAGTAAATAAATAAAATATAAATAAATATTCCACATCTATTTCACACAACGCCATCTAGTCCCAAGTTAAGCTTGAGAGCTTGTGTTTTGGGTACTAAACAGCTGATAAACATGCTTATATATTTCTAAATACATACATATTATAGATAAATTACACCCAGACACAGAACAAATGTTCGGGCTCATCACACAAACATTTGTCCTGGGTGGGAATCGAACCCACAACCTCCAGCATAGCAGTCAGGGTCACTAACTACTAGACCGACAGGCCCGTCAGTATAAACTGGAAACCAGAAGGTCCCCAACATGGTTGGAAACGTCTAGGAAGAAGCATGATATATTCCTAGTCTGAATAGTAAGTGCCCGGTCGATGGCAAAAGAATATTAGTGAATTACAATATAACCTTCACAACACAATTGATATGCTATCCGATAAACCGATTTATCATATTTTTGGGTTTTCACGGGTTGTTTACTCCGTCTCGAATGCACAGTGTATTATATTGTTGGCAAATAAATACATCAATCATACATTAAGATGTTTATTTTCCGACAGTACCTATAATAAAATTATAACTGGGAAACTCGAAATAGAGAACAAAGGCATGTCGAATAAGACTGTTTACTTAAAGTCATAATTATTGCTACAAACTAGTTTATTACCCGTGACTTCTTCATAAATATTTTATTAAAAACTTTTGCTATACCAACTTTTTTAAACTGAAAACTTCTATTAGCATTTTTGAGATGAATTTTTTTTATGAAACTCGCACCATGTTACCGTAACCGACACCGCTGTGTATAAGTAAATTTAAGTTTCAAACAATATATTGCAATTATTGTATGTTATAATAAGGATCTTTCTATAAGTATATCAATTATAATGCATTAAATGAAAATCGCAATATGTATTTTGTAGTAGGTAATAGTAGTTTCTAAATAACTAATAAAATATACACATATATACATAGCGTCACGCCTGTAATCCCCGAAGGGCTAGGCAGAGGTGTACCTGTTAGTACACCCACATTTCGCCAGTTATGTTTAAGTCCCATGTAATAGGGGGCGAGCCTATAAAAAAAAAAAATACTTCACTCAAAAGTATTTTCTGAACAATAAAAAGTTTCCTGAAAAAAAATACTCACATAATTATCTATTCTAGTTCACACTTGTGTCAACACCCCGAAGTGCCACTGTTTTTTTTAACACAATAAAATGATAATTACGTACCTACATAAAACTGAGTCAATACACCTCATTTTATAGCTAACTTCAATTTCACTACCTCCAAACCATAATTGAAAACCCAATATTTATTTTAAATTAATTCTTCAAATACTAATTGTTCCAACTAAATATAAATTTAAAAACCATGGACTAATGAATAATTCAGCTTTTTCAACTCTTACTCTATACGAATTAACAGTATGCTAAATGTCAATCTCATTCGTGACCGCTTTTTACTTAAAAGAGGGTATATTTTCCCTACAAGCATTAATATTATGATGAAGAAAAAATATGAACCTGAATTCCGAAACAGTAAATCTATTTTTAAAGTATTTGCCAATAAGAAAAAAACCCACAGGCTATCACTACGTCCTACTGCAGGACAAAGGCTTCTTCTCATACAAAGAAGCCACGAGCATTAATCACCATGCCAGCTCAACGCGGGTTAAAAAAATCAGACATTACATTAATTATAGCTTTAGGTTTCTTAGCGATGCTTTCCTTTACCGATAAAAGTGATGTGTAAGTTTTCCTTTACAGTTAAATAAAAATGATCATATGGTTTTCTTTATGAAAAAATTATGAAAAGCTAATTAAGCATATCCACTTCTGTAGAAATTATTGTAGTAAAAATTTAAATAAATAATTTTAATTAGACCAAAAATCACACTAACAAATACTTTGACTTTAACTTTTGACTTTGAAATTAAATAAAAGTTAGGTATTACCTTAAAAAACTATTAAATTGTGTTTCTTATTAAAATATTCAAGCGTCAAAGACACGTAATTTGTATTTGAAACGCCAGTATATACGCCAATCATAATTGATAACCAGAGGCCCAAACAACACCAATAATTTACGCCCGAACCTTTCAAACCTAACTCACAAATTCAAATCTAATCAAACTAGAAACCAAATGGCTGGCCCTATCCTAAATCAATCACAATTAAACTCACCCTGTTTGATAAAACTAGAACACTAAAACTTTCACAAAGTTACAACTCACTGTTTTATCACTTTCAATACGAGTATAAAACAACACTATTTACGAGCAAAACAAACTTTAGTAAATTTTTAATTAATCCATAAATAAATCACTGTATTCACTAATTTTTTAACAATTTTAGTTTTTTGCCCTTTCGTAAGTTACTGTTCTAAACAGAAAATGCGAGTTCATTCGACATCCATCCCCGACTGATGCTGAAATGCTACTGAAATCGGAACGCGGTTCGGCGCAAGTTTCGAGTTGAAACTTTCATAGGCAAACGAACTATGTCGTTCACCCCTGGTTCGTTTATCCCATGGAATTAACTTATGATTTGTGGATAAATAAATAATTATTAAGAAAGCTGTGATGGATGAACGCGTAACGCAATTGTGTTTATGTGAAGAGATTGGTTGAATGATTTTTATGTTAGTAAATCTTAAAGATTTGCAGCAGTTTTGTATTCAATTTAATTTCACTATATAATAGGCCCATCTTACTAATATTACAAACGCGAAAGTTTGTGAGGATGGATGGATAGATGGATGTTTGTTACTCTTTCACGTAAAAACTACTGAATGGATTTTAATCAAATTTGGTATGGAGTTAGCTGAGACCCTGAATTAACACATAGGCTACTTTTTATTCCTGTATTCCCACGGGATCGGGAACTACGCGGGTGAAACGGGACGTCTGCTAGTAGGACATAATAGGAGTCTTAACAAAATCAATTTGGTTCCTAAATCCTTAAATTATTGTTTTTTTGCTTTGTTTCTCTAAACGCACTGGTCTGCTGATTTTTTTTAAATTTATTCATTTCTTCATAAAATGAGTATTTTCTTTTAAATTACTTTCTACAGTGTATCTGGGAGATACATAATAATTTACTTAATTATCAACTCCATTGCTTATTTTATTACCTTAAACCTATCTCAGTAAAGTTCCTTTTATTCTAGGTGCATCGTCCGCACATAAAATCTGTTTAATGTAAACAAAGTATTGTAAACCTATTTTAAAAGAGTAAGTATGGAGTTTCTTGCCCCTTCTTCTCTATACAAAACTACCTTTTGGCCCTTCCAAAAGCTTCGAAACTAGTAACATTTTTTTTACTTTCAGTCTCTAAAAGTCCGCACGAGCAGTAAAGCCTCTTTTTGTTTAGGTAGACAGAGTACGTATGAACCTACAAAGATATTACACTACCTACATAGGCATAAGTATTTAGAACAGAATCAACCGTCCATTAACAGATAACAAGATGGCTTTGGACCGTTGTTTATCTCAAATTAAGGTCATTAAAACGAGAACAATGTCTAGAATAAGCTCATTAATGATCAACCTCGGTTTGGTCTGTTTTAAACAATATATTATTATGGAACAACATTTTACACAACGCCAGCTAGTTCCAAACTAAGCAGAGCTTGTGCTATGAGTACTAAACAACTGATAAACATACATAAATATTTCTAAATACATACATATTATAGATAAATTATACACAGACACAGAATAAATGATCGTGGCCATCACACAAACATTTTTCTTGGGTGGGAATCGAATCCTTGACCTCCAGCATAGTAGTCAGGGCCTATAACCGCTAGAGCCGGACCGTAGCCGGACAACGTAGAAAATGTTAAAAAAGAAGTTACGACGTAACATAGATATAAACATTTAAACAGAGTAAAGGAGAGTGCACTTACACGATAAAAAATTGTTCAGTGTCTGGGTGTAAATTATCTATAATAATGTATGTGTAACAACATAGAATATGAATGAAGTAGATATATAAGAAACGTAGCATATATTATGGCGCTCTGTAATTTCTACCTACCCCCATGGGAAAAGCGTGAGTTTATGGATGTATGTATTTAGAAATACGTAAGTGTGTTTATCAGATGTTCTGTACCCATAACACTAGCTCTGAATGAATGTTCTGGAATGTATTTATTAAAAAAAAAAAAACCAAAAACAACCCAGTTAGTGGGTGCAAATACTATAAAGCTGCGGTACGTCAAAACTACAATTCCGCACATCCCTTTCTGTTTGTGCCCAGTCCGATTTAAAAGTGATGCCGAAAGCACTCGTTTTTCGCTTCACCGCCATGTTTCATACAAAACGGAAGCTTTTGATTGGTTAAAAATGGTTGTACCAATCTACCAATTTTGAAATAGTTTCAGTTCTTTTGTTTTGCATTCGAACTTTTGAAATGGAAACGCATGGACTGTTGAACACGAATGTTCATTTGTGCAGTTGGGATATAATGTACCAAATATTTATTTATTTAATATTTCAAGCACACTAATGTACAGAGGCGGACTTAATGCCTTAAGCATGTTCTACTAGTCAACAATTAAGGCCTATTCAAACCTGAGCGATATTCGCTGCCGCTATGGGTAGAGGTACAGACGACAGCACATTACCCCAATGTGTCAAATTTTCCCAATTGAATATGAACCTTATTCTGTTTGACATAAAGTTGAAAAACGATCAAAGAAATTTGACACATTGGGGTAACTTGACGTGCTGGCGTCTGTACATACCACGCGGGTTTCGGTCAGGTATTTAGTTTCAAGTACCGCGGCTAGAGCGACCTGAGGGATATTCGCTGCCGCTGTGGGTAGAAGTACATACCGCGCGGGTTTCGCTCAGGTATTTAGTATCAATTTCGCTACCGTCTGCCGCAGACGGTAGCGAATACCGCTTAGGTCTGAACAGTAATATTATAGCATACCCATCGGCTAAATCAATGGCGACCAATCGGCTACTGGCCATCGTAACGACTGTCAAATATCAACCATCGACCACGTCATCGCTTACCATCAGGTGAGATAGTGGTCAAACGCGTGCCTATCAGTAATAAAAAATAAAAAACACTCATATCTGTCTGGTTCTTTCCTCAAAAGACCGTTAATCAGACACAAATCTGCATGGTTCTTACATAATCTGACCAAGATAATGTGTGGGCTTTAAAAGAGACTGTGACCTCTGAGTTTCTTTTGGTGTTTCTTCTCAGAGTAGTCAGATAGCGAAATGCTGACCTCATCTTCTTATAAAAAAAAACATAAGATAATATATATTTATTTATCTATTTCCACAAATTATAGGAAATTAATTAATAGTCTACAATTTTACAATTAACTTGTGGAAGACTGATACCTAAACGAAGTTTTTTACAAAACTTGTATGTCAGGTCACCAAGCCCCATAATGAAAGTTCTACATCAGTTAAATGACATGTAAAAATGTTTGTATGTATGAACCCATTTACAGAAATAAATATCATTTATCATTAACAAATAATAACAGCTGGGAAAACCAACATAACGTGCTTTCCGTGGTACGGAGTTCTCTTGATTATTAATGAATGGTCAACCACCCCCGAAACGTCCTCGGCTAGGGTAGCTTAACCTTCGATTGACTACTATTTGGTTATAAATAATAATAATAAATAAATAAATATTCCACAACTTTTCACACAACGCCATTTAGTCCCAAGTTAAGCTTGAGAGCTTGTGTTATGGGTACTAAATAGCTGATAAACATTCTTATATATTTCTAAAAACATACATATTATAGATAAATTCCACCCAGACACAGAACAAATGATCGTGCTCATCACACAAACATTTGTCCTGGGCGGGAATCGAACCCACGACCTTCGGCATAGCAGTCAGGGTCACTAACTACTAGACCAACAGGCGAGTTATTAATTTCACGCTCCTGATTTACTATTTTCGCATATTTATTTACCGAAAATTAAACATTAATTAACAGACAAATTAAAAGCCCTATTAACAATACGAGCCTTATCTGATAAAGTTGTACCTACGTTAATGTTACTACAGCCTTGTCACGTAATAACTCATCGTTATTCTCTGTAATTTATTATTTTCCTTCTATTCATTATGAAATATTGCCTTCTTAATTATTTACACGCGTTACTGTTTCGATGTAATCATTATTTCTTACTCACACCTTTTTAGGGTTCCGTAGTCAACTAGGAACCCTTATAGTTTCACCATGTCTGTCTGTCCGTCCATCCTCGCTTAATCTCTGTGACCGTTAGCACTAGAAAGCTGAAATTTGATACCAATATGTGTATAATAAAATTTGGAAAAAAATGTTTTATTAGGTAGTCCCTATCTAAAGAGGGAAGTGTTTTTTTTTATTCAACCCTGACGTGTGATATATTGTTGGAAAGGTATTTAAAAATGAATAGGGGTTTACTACTATCATTTTTTGATAATGTCAATAATTTCGGAAATAAACGCTCCAAAAGTAAAAAACCATGCGTCCCCCCCCCCCCCCCCCCCCTCTAACTTTTGAACCATAAGTTTAGAAAATATGAAAAAAATCTGAAAAGTAGAACCTTATTAGGACATTCTAGGAAAATTATTTTGAACTTGGATGGAAACAACAGTTTTTGTACAAAAAAGACAAAAACTGGTACAAAATAATTTCTGGACTAAGTTTGTAGTATAATCGTATATGCAAGAATTTTGAACACTTATTGTGGCGGACGAGAAACTACGGAACTCTACACTGAGCGTGGCCCGACACGCTCTTGGCCGGTTTTTATGATTCCGTACCAAAATAATAAAAAGTTTTTATTTTTATTTTTGTTTTTTTAGTAACTTACGAACACCAACGAGGTGCACGTACGAGGAGGTTGTGGCTACATAATAACAACCGCAAAGGTCAATCGAAGGTTCAGCTACGCTTGACGAGGTCGGTTCTTGGATGGATGACCATTCATTACATACTAAGACCCTTCCTGTCTCAGAAAGCACGTTAAAATTACAAATGCTAAATGACATCCAAATTACAGTAATTTGTAAATCTTTAACAGTCTTTACGAGCAATCAGAAGCCAGAAAGTCTGACAACCAGTTTCAAAGGTGTTAAAAAATAACTATAGTCTCAGTCGTCGGTGGCAAAAGTAAAATTCTGAGACTGCCAAAGCCGAAATTTTAATTTTTCATTTAAAATGCTATAGTTTAATTAAAATGCAATAATTATATTTGTACTTGCTTTGTGTCTTTAAGCTATAATAGTTTTGTTTGATATATTAATTTTTTACAACCGTTTTCCGAAACTATTGTTATGTTCCTCCTTTTAGTGTGTTTAGTCTTTTGTATTTTTTTCTTTACGTTTATGTATTCATTTTTGAGGTTTTTGAGTTTTCTGTAGTCCCTTACTATACAGGGTGTGTAAAAAGACCGATCCGATCACATAGCCGCGATAACTACACATGCCAAAAAATATTGCTGGGAAAATACTTTTTTTTTCCATCTTTAAAAAGAGATGCTTTTCTTTGACCGTACGGCTTCAGATTCAGATTCAGATTAATATTACTTTTACTCATATAATAAAGAGGATAGAAGGATACCAAGAAATCGTATTGAAATAGATTTGGTTAGACTTAGCCTTTAGTTTCTATTTACCCCATATTCCGAAACACACACATCTGTCTACAATCAGGCACGTTTAACAATCACATAACGTCTACCTGAATTATTTCAGTCTGACTATGATTACAACTCTGATTTCCCCTGACGGCCTGGACAATATCAGTCTGTCACAATGATAAATAACCGCCTGTCTGAAAAAAACTGAATCATCTTGTTTTCAGCCCTTTCAGCGGCGCCATTCATGAACGATGAATAAAAATTTCATTCAATGTTTTTTTCGTACAAAGGAAAATTGCTTGGGTTCAAAATTCGGTGACATTTGGGTTTGTTGAAACAAGAATGTTTTTAAACAATGACGTTCGGTCGTTGAATACATCATAATTAAAAAAAAACACCAAAGTATCGGTACCTTTAATCTTTTTAAGACAATATCATGACATTCATTTACGCCTGAATCCTGCAGTAGTCTGTCCCACAGTACATTTATAATTTTCATGAAAAAGGGGTTAATAGAGGCTTTTTTTCGCTAACAATAAATTTTTCATCGGCCTGTTAGCTCAGTTGGTTAGAGCGTCGTGCTAATAACGCGAAGGTCGTGGGTTCAAACCCCACACGGGCCAGATTATTTTTTGATCTTTCTTTTTGAAATGTTGTGGCTTCTACTTATAACCTGCTTATAAAAGTGTAGGAGGTATTCAGTTCTGTTGTTTTGATGCGTTCATTACTTAAGAACTTCATCATATATGTACTGATTTGGGAAACCGTTTTTTGTTTGAAAAGGTATACTTCTAGGACAGACCTATTTAAACATCACGAAAACCAATTTGTAGTTTTGTTATTGTTTCTAAATAACTGCAAAAAATGCAGCCATAAATGTTTTTTTTTATTTTATAGAAGCATTCTAGTAATGTGGGTTGTACATTACTAGTAGTCTTGTTAACCCTTCCAACTAAGCTTTATAATTATTCTTGTGTCTGTAGCGGGTTCACGTCAATAGTGCAATGAGTGGGGATTGAACTCACAACCTCTCGATCGGTCCAATGCTTAGCCATTGGGCGATTGCATCTTTTAAATTTGTGTATATTGCTGTTTTATGACTTGACTGGCTTCCTGAGTACTCGCTTGAATATAAATATTATACAATACACTATTTCACTTGACACTAATTCTATAAATAGTGTCAGATAGTTACTCTTACTAAAACATGAAAGTAAAAACTTCAAAAAACTGGCATTCAGCTGCATTTCGTTAGACTAGACGCTCACCCCAGCATAGTTGAGAAGAGCTAGGCAGCTGGCCTTATACTAAGCAAAGGCCACTCTTAGGTAAGAAGTAACTTACTAAGTACCTTGCTTACTTCGCGAACTGTAAGTAAGTTCATTCTAAATTTCTTAAATAATATAATGATAATCATAGCAAGAATTTTACTTTTATATATAACTAGCTGCCCCGGCAAACTTCGTTGCGCCTTAGAGTCAATTTATTACTCTTATCATTTTTTTGTATTAGATATACATACGTTGAATAAGACGACAACAAATAAATCCAAACCAATAATAACTACTACTACTTTTAAATTACAACATGTATATATACCCTAACCTAACTGACCATACCTATCCTATAGCTAACCCAACTATCTAACCTAACTACCTTACTAAAAATTACTAAATTCATAATTTTAATCTGAACTATTGCCTCTATGTTACATACAATAATTTATGCCTATAGTTTTCCCGGTCTACTTTAATTAAAGTCCTAACAGTAAAATAAGTTCTATTTGCAAAGAATTATTGAAGTTCGTCTCTGTCATCATTGCCAGTTACGTAAATTGATTTCTGAAATATAAGACTTTTTTATGCTACATAAAACCTCTAAGTTTAGTAACAAAATAAATTTCAGAACGTAGGTGCGTATTATAAATTGACAACCTTACCTTCTTGGGTTTAGCTTAAGACTTGTCAATTTCAAATTGTCACCTGATAATGAACTGGGAAGTTTGACTCCTGTCATGTCATCCAAGATGGCGCTGCGTTTGAAAAATGTTTGAGACAACCGATATTCTTGATATTTATTTTTATGATGTCGAACGGGATAAAAATATTCTATGTCGTTCTCCTGGCTCTAAACTACCTCCCTGCCAATTTTCAGCTAAATCGGTTCAGCCGTTCTTGAGTTATAAGCGAAGTAACTAACACGACTTTCTTTTATATATATAGATGATGTTATTTCCTAAAATATTGGACATACAGGTATAAACTTGTGTGGGTACGCTATGATGTCAGTGCTAAGTGCTCCGTCATAACGTCAATGCTACGTCGTAGTCAAGCCAACGCTACGCCGCAGTCACAACAGCGCTATGCTTTATACATCACTGTGCTACGCCGTAGTCGGCTCATCGCTATGTGGCTGTCATGCCACTGCCACGACGTAGTCGACCAATTGCTATGTGTGGTAGTCATAGCAGCGCTACGCCGTTGTCATGATAGCGCTACGACGTAGTCAACCCATCGCTATGTGTGGTAGCTATACCAGCGCTACGCCGTAGTCATGCCAGCGCTAAACCGTAGTCATGCCAATGCTACGCCGTAGCCATGACACTGCTACGTTGTGACAGCGCTACGCCGTAGTCATAACAGCGGTACGACATAGACATTTTAATGCTTTACACCGTAGTTATGCCAACGCTACGCGAAGGAAAGAACCCTAATCCTAATTGCATAACCCATACACGTTAAAGTCTGAGTCAAATCGTTTATTTCAGTGAGACCTTTAAAAAGACACCACTATACATAAATGTAACTTTCAAGTATAAGAAAATATGACCATTAATCTAATTAAAAATAGGTTCCAATTAAAATGTGTATTTGAAAACAACAGTAACGTGTAAACTAAAAAAACCTGCAAATAATTCCAACTATAGGAATCCATTCCGATCAGAATCATGTACTAAACTCATTGGTACAGAGGCCAGCACATCAAGCTACCTCACTGTGTGAAATTTTTTTGAACGTTTTTCAACTTTAATCCTAACTGAATAAGGTTCAAGTTCAATTGGAAACAGAACACAGTTTGGGGTAACTTGCATGATGTGCTGGTAAGACTTGTATTGCGCGGTCCGTAGACTTTCCACCCCAATGAATGTATGTTGTGTTTCTACACGCAAAGTTACAATTTGAAATGTGCAACTAGAATAATTCCCTTAATCTATTTAATTCGTAAGTATAACTAAAAGTGCCTGTTATGGGTCAAATTGAAATAAACGATTTGACTTTGACTTTGACTTTATATGAACATGGGATGGGCGTGCCGTACAGTGTTCTCAGTATAACGTATGCTATTTAGTTGATTCAATCTTAAACTTCGACGTTGAGCCGACTGGCCTGTTGGTCTAGTAGTTAGTGACCCTGACTGCTATACCGGAGTTCGTGGGTTCGATTCCCACCCAGGACAAATGTTTGTGTGATGAGCACGATCATTTGTTCTGTGTTTAGGTGTTATTTATCTATAATATGGATGTATTTAGCAATAATATAAGTTTGTTTATCAGCTGTTTAGTACCCATAACACAAGCTCTCACAGCTTAGCTTGGGACTAAATGGCGTTGTGTGAAAAAGTTGTGGAATATTTAAGTTGTGGAATTTATTTATATAATTTGTTTGTTAAATTCACTATCCATTTCTTAGTAAAAAGGACTTTAAATTTATACTAAAAATATTATAAAGAGAAAAGATATGATTGATTGTTTGTTTGTTTGCATTGAATATGCTCCGAAAGTCCAGGACCTATTTTCAAGATTCTTTCACCGAGCGTTGGGAATATACACTATTCCCGGGTGACATAGTTTACTTTTTATCCCAGTATTCCCACGGGAATGGAAACAACGACTACCGACGTCTGCTAGTATTATGATAAAAAACCAAATCATGTCTGAATTTGGTAGTGCTCTATCAATAGTACACCCAATTAACGAACAGTAATGTTCAATTCCCATGAAATAGGGGGCAAAAGAGGCTTTTCCTCCCTTGTTAGAACCAAGTAGTGTACAATTTCGTCTCGTTTTTCATCGGCCTGTTAGCTCAGTTGGTTAGAGCGTCGTGCTAATAACGCGAAGGTCGTGGGTTCAAACCCCACACGGGCCAGTATCGTTTTTGATTTTTCTTTTTAAAACAGTATTTTTATTAATTTTATTCCAACTTATTATTAAAAGTAAATAGACAGTTCCATCCGTACAAACGTGTTCGGTTTACTTAAAAGGGTGATGATGTGCTGTTTACATGTTGTTTTAACTGTTTTTATTAATAAACAAAGCGTATATATGGCGAGTGTGCATGACAACATGTATGAATGTAAACGAAGCAAAGAAGTACATAGGTAGAATCGTAGAAGAGATGGCGCTCTGTAGTTTCTGCCTAGCCCCTATGGAAAAAAGGCGTGAATTTATGTTGTTTGTATGTTTATGTATGTAAATTGTTCGCATCTTTTCATACAATAGTTAGTTTTATTAAGTTTTTCATTAGTGCTTTTGCTTTGCTGTTTTGCTAACTAGTAGTCAATAAGAAACTGAACACCAAAGAAAAAAAACAACGTCATATTATTGCAAACAAAATAGTTTGTAACGTTTTTCATTTTCACGACATCTATCTCCCCTCGTACGAACTAACACCAACGTGTTCTACACCTCGGTAAAGGTAAAGTTATCCGCGCGATTGAAGATAACTACACAAAAACCAGACAACAGGCTTTCGGCCAGGAACCTATCAGACACAACACCCTATTGCTCGAAGGGTTAACAATTTATTCTTGTCGCTTTGCTAACTACCTCGACACTGTTAACAAAATTGTGACATAGTAAAATGACTTTGCTTTTAATTGTCAAGCTTGTCAGTGTATGTTTTAGGCCGCTAAATAAAAACTGGACGCTAAATAAAGATTGATGTGTAAATAGATTAATTAAATGTATGAGCCAATAGCTCAACAGTCAACACACGATTTCTCGTATCCGTGTTTCCTATTACTTTGTAACATTGTAACAATTTACAAGTCATTCCCACGATTACGAACAAATAATTGGAACTGTGGGTATTAACTTCTACTAACACACGGGATTAAGAGAAGCAAATCTTCTAAAAACGAATGAGCTGACACGCTATGTGAGAGTAATGTGGCACAGTTAAAGTTCGCCACTTCTTGGGCCTTTTGTGGGATAGTGGTATGTATTTTTAACGTCCAAAAAGTGCTAGTTCTCTACTAGCCTTATTTAAGTAAATGATATTTGTTTTCTTTTAATATTTACATCAATAAAAAGTCCAGAATGCATTTGATTTTCACCTTAGTTAGAAAATCCGCCTCATGGACTCTTGATCCAATCACAGCTCTATATTTATCTATAGGTACTAATATTAAAATGATTTGTATTTTTGTATGTAACGAATAAATTTAAAACCCACTAGACCATTTAAAAAATTCTTTCACCGTTTGAAAGCTACATTATCTCTGGATGACATAGTCTACTTTTTATCACTGTGTTCCTCGCGAGTCCGCTAGTATTATTATAAATTTTGCAGAAAGAGGGCCGGAAGTACGATTAGAAGCCTAGCAAACAAGTTACCTAATTACTAATGTAAAACGTCTCTGCTGTGTCCCAGTTTGTAAATTGGGGTGCATGCAGGTGGGTATTACAACCACATTCTACATTTAAACTTTGTCAATAAAGTTGGAGACGTACCGGCAAAACTTATTGGAGTTGCAGGTGTGTGATGAAAACAGTAAGATGGGAAACTTTGCCAAGTTTAGACAGTCCTAGCAGAGACCAGGATAGATGACCCAGGGTTATAGGTACCCCGATGAATAGGCTACTAGATAACAAGAAAATGTTAGACACTTATTTTTTCTTTTTGTGAAAAAATAAACGGCGAAACATTGATTTAAACATTTTGTAAGTAATTATAAAATAACGGCGAAACATCGAGTCAAAATGTCGCATGACGTCACTAGCCAGTACAGTTTATACTAGGTAATGACATTACAGCCTCCCTTCTCAACTTTAATGCGCTTTATCTAAGCAGTTTTCCATCAATTTGAAAAAGGAAAAAAAATATCTTGTGTATTATTTTTTATAATCAATGGATTAATTATATTTTGATGTTCAAAATGTTCAAAGCCTGGTCTTTATCCCGGTCTTACTCTATTAAGATAACTGTATACAAAGATAATAATAAAATGAAGTCATGTCTGAAAACATGGGAGCGCTTACAATCTTAGCTAAAATTAGCAAGAACTGAAAAACTTTTTTAAAATCATAAAAGCTTCAATATACGTAACCGAATGGGGTTATTTCTAAAACATTCCTGAATAATGGACAGCGTTTCAAACATCGTGAATTCTAAGACTACATTTTGGTTAGACTATAAAATATACAGAAATAGAAACAAACACTATATTACTGGCAACATTTTAATTCACAGTTTTCGCCGTACGTCATAGGCAATAAAGTGTACATATTAATTTGAAAAATAATAATAAAAGCAACCTATTCTAGTCCCACTGCAGAGTCAATGCCAAGAGTAGAGAATATTGGTGTTCTGGTATGTATACTTTGAGTAAGAATCGTCTGGTCCAGCGACCCCTGGCCATGAAGCTGTTCAACACAGAATATAAAAAAGACAGCTCTTTGGGGGCTTGCGGAAGAATCATCCGTTCCCGCGACCACCGGCGCAGGTGTGAGACGGTTTGTTGGCAATTATAATAATAATCTTTATTTTCCAGTATTACATTTTGTTTGTCACTAAGTTAAAGAACAGAATAAAATTTCATCTTGTACAGACGCCAGCACATCAAGTTACCCCAATGTGTAAAATTTTCCCAATTGAATATGAACCTTATTCTCTTTGATATAAAGTTGAAAACGATCAAAGAAATTTGACACATTGGGGTAACTTGACGTGCTGGCGTCTGTACATTGTAAGTTTGTTTAATGTTTAAATCACTGTTACACAAGCTAATGAACTTGTGTTATAGGCGAAAGGGCTCTCTTAATTAACATCTATGGACAAGTCGAAAAAAAAGACCGACCACGCTTGACGAGGGCCATCCATCCGCGGACCAATCCGTGGACGTGGTGACCATTCATTACATGTCTTGACTCCTCCGTGAGTCGGAAAGCACGTTAAACTGTTAGTCCCGGCATGGTCAAAGATTCTTCGGGTCGATATAAACAGCTGTGTAACAAAAACGTATGACTGGCCTGTTGGTCTAGTAGTTAGTGACCCTGACTGCTATGCTGGAGGTCGTGGGTTCGATTCCCACCCAGGACAAATGTTTGTGTGATGAGCACAATCATTTCTTCTGTGTCTGGGTGTAATTTATCTATAATATGTATGTATTTAGAAATATGTAAGTATGTTTATCAGCTGTTTAGTACCCATAACACAAGCTCTCAAGCTTAACTTGGGACTAAATGGCGTTGTGTAAAAAAGTTGTGGAATACTTATATTTATTATTTATTTATTTTGATTTATATTTAAAAATGAAATACACAAGTGAATTGAATTTCAATGAAATTCAGTGAATTTGGTCAAACTCTAATTGTTGAACATATTTAAAAATAAGTAAATGTGAATGTGTGAAGAATATGAAAATGGCTTGTGTTAGATAAAGGGAGCTACATCTGCCAACAAACTGCTTTGTAGTTTGGCGGAGGTAATATTTTTACTGTTGTACCTATGTTGCTACAGTAAATAATTATCTATTTTTTTTTTCACGACAGTTTTATTTGTTCCGCCTATTGGTAATTGTTTCAGGTCGGTTGTTTGTGTGTAGGTATGTGTGTTTGAATGTTTTGTAAACAAAATCATTTGTTACTTCCGAAAGTTGTAGATCAATTTACAGTTCAATTCAGCTCATGCCGAAATCCGGCCCTGTACGTTCTGTTTGCTCGCCTCAGGCTTATTAATTTAATACTAAACTCGAAGGGAAGTACAAGGTTGTGTCGATGATGCTTAGTTTTGAACTTAACATACATATATAAACTCACGCCTTTTTCCCATGGGGTTAGCCAAACTACAGAGCGCCATATGCTACGATTCTTACATGCTTTTCATGCTTTCGTTTACATTCATACATGTTGTCATACACACACGCCAAATGCGAGTACATCGCATCTGACCTTTCTGAAGAACCTCATTAATAAGGTCTACCAGTACCGGTAAGGTTTTGAACTTTAGTACAAACGTAATGTACAACTCACGCCTCTTTTCCGTGGGGGTAGGCAGAAATTTTGGAACGCCACCTGCCACCACCCTTTTGTAGTAGGTATGGGGTATTCTGTCTACCTCCAAGCAAGGACGCGTGAGCTTAAATGTCTTGTTGTGTATTTCAAAGTGATATATCTAGGGGAAATTTAACATGTTTTGAATAACTAGCTTGTAGAAACAGGCAAAGCAAATGAAGTTTACACTAAAAACTTAAAGTTACTCCGAAATCATGAAAAGTTTTAACGAGAGTTATTTCGTTTTGTTTATTTTTAAAATGAATGAATACGGTAAAAAGAGACATGACAAATACCTTTGTAAGTTTATCCGCAATTCAGCCTATTTACTTCAAATAAATTGGAACAAAATAGGAAACCGCGATGTTTCAAAAAAGGAAATCAAAAAGAATAAAGGCCCGTGTGGGGTTTGAACCCACGACCTTCGCGTTATTAGCACGACGCTCTAACCAACTGAGCTAACAGGCCGCTGGAAAACGAGTCGTAATTTTACACTACTTGGTTCTTACAAGCAAGGACTAGCCTCTTTGGCCCCATATTTCTTAGGAATTTAATATAACAGACGATTTATGGGTGTATATAGGTAGACTTGTACCGAATTTAGGCGTAATTTTTTGTCACGATGTTTTTTAAATATACTAAGTTTATTTTCTACTATGAACTTGAAAGCACTCGACTTTGACTGCCTCGTTGGTCTAGTGGTCGCTTCCCGGGTCGGGCAAAGTGTCATTGAGTTTTTCAATCTGGGATTTCTCAGTAACAGCCCGGAGTCTGGATGTGTGCCCGATGGATGGCAATAGGCTCGCCCCCTATTACATGGGACTTAAACATAATGGCGAAATGTGGGTGTACTACCAGGTACACCTCTGCCTAGCCCTTCGGGGATTACAGGCGTGACGATATGTATGTAACTTGAAAGCACAATGTCAGATGTCCATAGTAACTTTGGCTCAATATTAATTTGTCATGGACAGAGAATATTCTTACTTTTTTTTGTGTTGTTTAATGTCCAAAGCATTTCTGTGTCCACTTTTACATTGAACTTCAATTCAAGAACTTGAATATTAAAATAAATACTTATTAAAATGATTTTCTTTTCGAGAACTTCTCGAAAATCACAAAATATATTTTTATGAGTTTGGATTTTATATTTAAATTGTTAGAAGAAAAAACATTGTGTCCGCGTGAATTTAGTTTTAAAAGTTGTGTAAGCCGAAAGCTGGCATTGTTCTTTACTAACAAGTAATTTGAAATGTACTGTTGGGGATCCTTCGATGGTATTTAAATAAAATAGCGGACTGTATCAATAGGTGTGGTTTTATTGAACGGAAGAAACGCGCGCTTTGGTTCCGAGCTTGGCTTCAATGAATGTGGTCGCATGTCAGCGGCCATCGGCCCCTCGTCCCGCGTTCCCCGCTCGCCGCTGGACCGCTCGCGTCATCGCAATGGCGGCTGGTCTAGTGATGACGTTTTGTCTCCGACAGTACTAATTAATAGTTTTAGTCGATATGCAAGCCCTACATTATTGGACAACATATGCCAGCCGGGTGCAGTGGCTAACCGCGTTTAAGAGTCATTCAACTGAACAACACTGACTGTACAGACAAAAGCAAACAGCAGGCCTTTACTTTGTCCTATATACAGCATGGTTGAGACATTGAGGTACATCTGTATACCATTTTTTTATTTTAGTTCGCAAAACTAATGTAAATCACAAATACACCATACAGACAACAAAAAGTAACCACACAGTATTTCTGATTGACGTCCACTAGATGTGAATCTTGTATGCATTCCAGACACAGAACAAATGATCGTGCTCATCACACAAACATTTCATTTGTCCTGGGTAGGAATCGAACCCACGACCTCCGGCATAGCTGTCAGGGTCACTAGACCAACACGCTTGTCAAAAAAAAGTCAAATCAAGGCAATTTGTATACAGTGGAGTTTTTCCTATCGTGTAAAATCAAATTTACGACTGGTAATTATTATGGTTAACTTGCAACATAACTTAAAGAGCTTATGATTTAAAAACTTCACTTAATTAAAACAAGGGTCATCGCTTCTGGCGTCCACATAGTACCTTTAGATTTAAAATAAACGCTTAACCACAGGGTATTCGTTAACGTCATGTTAATTAACTCTGGTTAACATGAAAGGGCATTACAATAGTTTTAGTTGAGTTTTGGGAGCCTTTGTAATCTTGGCTTAAATATACACAGGTATGTGACCTGTTCTCCATTTGCAAGTTATCTTCCAAAAATGTCAACAAATATTGTGCTTTTGGAAAAATAACTTTAACTTCTACATACAAAGTTCAATTTACGGTTTACAGTTTCAACAATTCGGTTATAAAGACTATAATAATTATAATAGAACATAAAGACGGATTTAACAGTTAAGTAGTGGTCATTGTAAAATTGAATTAATTTATGCTTCCATTAAGTTGTGATTGAGAGTCCAGCAATGGGACATATCTCACATATTCTAATCCTATTTTTTAGAGTTTCACATTATTAACAATCGACACGGAAGTCACTCAATTAAGACAGGTCAGTTCCTCTCGTATCACTGACATGAATACGGCGTAGCACTAACATGACTACGGCGTAGCACTAACATGGCTACGGCGTAGCACTAACATGACTACGGCGTAGCACATACCTGACTATGGTGTGGCACTATAATGACTACGGCGTAGCACTAACTAGAATACGGCGTAGCGCTAACATGTCTACGGCGTAGCACTCACGTCATGACGTAGCACGCGTAGCACTAACATCGTAGAATCACACAAGGCTCTACCTACGTGTATACCTGTGTACCTATGATACGAGTACTAGGTAAATGCTTTTTAAATAAAAGTGGGCTTTTCCCAGACTTGGGCTAGTATATTCAACTTTGGCCCAGTCTTATGCCCATATGTTACCTTAAAACTTTAATCACTTGGCAACACGATACCTTTTGCCAAGACTGGTAGCCAGACTATAGACTGCGCTTTTATCCGTAACGACAACCTATCAAAGATTTTAAGACGCTTTAGGGGTATAAGGAACATGGTGTAAAGCTCCGCATCCACCATGGGCTACTACTGACCGACGCCGACGGTTATCATCAGGATTTTGCTGGAAGTAAAAATAAAAGTAAATTTTGACGTTCAATAAGTGCTCGTTTTTAATTTAACTTTAATATCGCAATTTTATGTCATTTTTAAGAGCTATTGGGTCATGAAAGTTCTTATGAAGGGAAATCTTCCTCTGTCCTTTAAGAGAAGACTCGTCAACGTGTGTATTCTTCCCATACTCATATGACTGTTCAGCAGAGGTCCACGCTCGAGGTTTGCCAGAGAGCTATGGAACGAAGTATTCTGGGTATCAAACTTGAAGACCGGGTTAGGAATACAACAATCCGTTCCATCACAAAAATTACTGACGTCACTCAAAAAACTGCCACGCTAAAATGGAACTGGGCTGGACACATCTGCCGCATGTCAGACGATCAGTGGGCCAAACTCACGACCCATTGGGTTCCCTTACATGGCGAAGATGGCGGGTCGAGTTGGACTCCTTCGACAAAGACTGGTCCCAAAAAGCCCTCGACAGAGAGAAGTGGAAAGAATGTAGGGAGGCATTTGCCCTGCAGTGGGAAAATACAGGGTAGTATAATAATAATAAAATAATATGTCATTTTTAGTTCGTAAGTTATGTAAAAAATTAATTAATTAATAAAAATGAGAGATGTTGCTACAGATCGTACGAACGACAGCCGAGAATTTGCTTTCCGAGATGCGGACGGGGTCTTTGGTAAGTAAAATATGGTCTTATATAAGCAGACTGACCTCGGTATTGTAGCTTAACATTCTCAATCAATCAATCAATCAATCAAAAGTCATTTATTCAAATTAGGCTGAGGATCAGCACTTTTTGAACGTCAAAAATTACATAAGACAGTCCCCCAAAACGCCCGCCCTTCGCCACTTCCTAGTGTTTTTGCTGGGAAGAAGAAGTGGCGGAACAAACTCCCCAGCAACACGTCTGTCTGATATGTTAGAAGAACAGTTTAAACATCATTGGAACGCCGAGCTTTATTGTCTCAGTGCTATTCTGGTGTTTGCCTCTATACATACATTTTAGCTTATCTTAATGAAATGCAGTGATAGCAAATAGAATGACAGATTTGTCTCTAACACCAAGGTACTTACAAATTCAAATCAATTATTAGAATAGAATAAACTCTTTATTGTACACCATAATAATTTATGATTTTATGGTTTCGATTTAAATTTTTAAATTATTTTAATCCTTATGATTTAATTTTTTTATAATTTATATATTTTTTTTAAATATTTATGATTTTAATTTTTGTACAATTTTAGTTTTTTATAATTTAATTTTTTTTATGATTTTAACTTTTTAATGTAAATGCCCTAATTTTCATACTTTTCTAAATTTTAATTTTGTTACTTGTGTAAATTTCTTGTGCATGCTGTGGTCTCCTGTAATTGAAGGGGTACACCATATTAGGGGTAACCCAAATAATGTAAAATCGCTATTATATGTATACAATTTGTTGGTGATCCAAAATAAATAAATAAAAACTCACAAATTATAATATAAGCGTATCACCCTTTTTAGCCCACATAGGGTGATACGCTAGATTTGTTAGAGAAGGAGAAAAGATGAGCAGGTAGTTTGTTGCGTACTATATTTACATAAATAGCTAAATTATAACAGCCGCGTGGGTCGATCGAAGGTTAAGCTACGCTGGACGAGGTTGCTCCGTGGACGAGTGACCATTTATTTCCCATGCCTCAAAAAGCACGTTAAGCCGTTGATCCCGGCTGTCATTTGTAGATCTTTGACAGCCGTTACTTGTAGTCAGAAACCCGAAAATCTGACAACCAGTTTAACCAAGGGGTATCATGTTACCCAGTTTCTGGGCTGTGAAGGTCTGACAGGCAGTCGCTCCATTTAAAACACTGGTATTCAGATGATGATAAAATACCATAAATGACTTTTTGATTAAATAGGTATAATCCAAGGCTCAGTTCACAACCGAAACGCCAATACGACGCGACGCTGCGTAGTGTGCTCGGGTTAATAATGCGACTCAAAATTTAACTTTATTTACGACACGACAAGATGTTCATTGTGAGAATTCAGAAACCTACAACAACCATTTTGGGGTTTAGTATAATTCTAAAAATAAGGTCGTCTACATAAAGATGTTCACGGTACTAAAATAAGGTTATTTAAATCAAGAAGTAATTCATTTGAAAATTTAATAAATCAAGCAAAAATAGGTTTAATAGTTAAACTTTCCAGCCAAGTTTAATGTCTTTATAGACTGGGTTTACGGATCGATTACCAAGATTAATGGACATAATTAAATGTGGGTAGTTTTGAAACAATCTCCTGTAACGTTTAAGGGTCCAATAAAGTGTAAAACGTACCTCTAACTGTATTTATATTACTGTAACAGCCGGCTTCGGGAGATTAAACATTTGAAGATGGATAAATGAGATGAAAATATTTGTAGGTTACGGTATTATAAGGTAAAGATATTTATTTGTGTTTGTGTAATTTGTGTATAAGATTATTTGTCTTATTTCCCAACCATGTATGTATTACTGTATTAGTTATGTTAGGTATTATCTGCGCATAATGTAGTGCATGCTGTGTTTTTCTGTAAGAAATGAGGCGCTTAGACTTAATTTAGAAATGCACAGATTAAAATCAATTAGTAACTCCGAGCATAGCACTCTTGATTGCCTTTGAGTGACTTTAAGCCTTGTGATGAAGCCACGTGTATCTATTACAGCCATTAAAACTACATAAAAGCAATTAAAAGAGCAATAAACTTGTAGGTAGTTTAATAAATGTTATTGCCGAAACATTTAAAATAAACACAAATTATTAAGTACTTACCATAATAAAACTGCAACACATTTGAAGAACTCTGCTCACTCCCGTCCTGTTCACGTGAAATATAAACTAACAGTCACTTCACACAAAAACTTCAATAGCACAATAATCACTATTTAAATTAACCACACAAATAAATAAATACAACACAGAATGTGTCGCAATTGATAAATTTTCAAATAGACACCGAATAAGCAATCCCATAAATAATATTAACTTGCTCAATACACACTCGAAATTTTAAGAAAACAAACATAATTGACGGTTGCACTTCAATCATTTTAATAATCTAACTAAACAGTCGTGAGGCACACAACCACTCACCGCGACGGTCCACGTTAGACTGCGACTAGTACCAGCTGGTATTCAGTGTGGCCGTTTTAAAAAATGGCGATCCACTTAAATTATTGTGTTGCCAGTACTAAATAATTCAACGACACGTGATAATATTGTACTTAAAATATACATAAATAAAAAGGATTTAGTAGATTTTGAAAATTCTTTCCCCAATATAAAAGCCACATGAATTGTGAGTGTCACAGAGTATGTTTTATTTTCAAAACTAAGATGTATGTATGTACAAGTGCGTAATACACGCAAAGACGAAGGCGCGTGCGAAGTACTAGCACAGTATAAATATTAATACATTAAGACGACGCCTTTGATCTCTGGAAAAATGCCGACAACTTCTACACGCGTTTGACTTGAATAATACCTTCCGCACTACGAACATCGGTTTGTTCGCAGTGCGGGAGCGGCTTTCCCGCGTCTCGCCCCTCACACCCCGGATGATTGCCCTGTCTAGACAGCTTCGTCGGACGACTGTATGTTTTTAGACTGTGGTACTAATTAATAATAATGTAGCTACATCTATCTCGCCACATACGAACTAATGACCTATAACCTACATCGCGCTATTAAAATTATCCGTGCAATTTGAACATTACGTAGACAAGCTCCCGACAACAACCGTCGGGCAGTAGTTAGCCCTCCAGACACAACATCCGTCTGGTCGGAGGATCCTCCCTTTTCAATGGTGGATGAGGAAATTATCACCCTGCCCCTCATACCTCCAAAATAATATACTCCAATAAATGATACAAATAAATAGAAATAATATAGAATTTATTTATTTATTTATACAACATTACTAACTGTTAACAGTACTCCTTAATAAACTATGAACTGCTAAGACATTCAATACCTATAGACCGGACATCACGAACAAAATTTTCGTCCAAAAAAGTGTCCTGCTGGATACAAGTCTATGAGTTTTTTGTAGTACGCTCCGCTGCCGCTCCATTATTCATATATTATTCTAGATGGCGTTACTGAGACATGGGATCAAAGTTTTTCTATGACATTTCCTTGACATGCCCGCTCTATAGTATTTTAAATCTCTTTGATGAACTGTAAGTACTCGGGTAATGTATATTATTATGAAACATGAAACCCATCCTGCTATCCTATAACAGCGATGAATAGCTAATAGCAAGACTAATAGCAAATTGACGGGTGATTTACGTCATACTGTGGCGTAAGGATATTAGATTTTTCATAACAGATAATATTACTTTTTGTTCCCGATCTTCTATCATAGGGAATCATATTTAGTGATGTTTTTTGCGTAACTTGATATATTTATAAGGTTATTATATTTAGGATAAGATGCTTTTCTTGATAGGTAATTTAATATCCTGTGGGTATCCTCTTTCGGCTTTTGAAATACTTCATCAAGTCTTCTATGTGAATATTTAACATATTTGAAGCCTTAAACGAATATGTTCTGCAGGTTACGGCTGGTGGAGTACACAAGTCCTGAGGTTGACATGGCGTATCGGCATAGCATTGTATAATATAGCATGGTATATAAGTAATATGACATAGTACGCATTGTAACAGTTGAGCACGTGTTCTTGTATTATTTAGTACTTGCAACACAATGATTTTAGTACATGTCGGCGTTAAGGGACAAAAACACCGAGAATGGCGCACGTGCGCAACGTGACATCATCGTACCACTCTATGAGTCAGGCGAGGTGGGGGCGAGCTATTATAAGGCAGCGCGCTAGCCTGCTCTAGTTAGTTCGACCGAAGCAGTCGTAGTGTCAACACCTCGGAATTGTGATCACACCTGAGTCATAATTATAATTTATTGTGAAAGTAAATTAATTTATTAAGTGAAGTGATTTGCTAATTTAATTGGTTGACGGTAATTTCAATATAATAAATCAGTTATTAACAATATACTAAAGTTTTTGTTACAACATGTCTGGGAATCAGTCTAGAACCGACCCTGATGACCGCCCGCCTTCACCAATTCTACAGCAAGTGTTGGCCCCATCCGAAATACACCGTATTTTTTTTAAATGGTCACACAGTAGATCATCTGGTCTTAGTCGTAGTGTAACGTGGACCGTCGCGGCAAGCGGTTGTGTATCACAAGAATTCTTAGTTCAGTTATCAATATATATTTAAAGCGCAACCGTCAATCGTTTTAAGTTTAATTCTGCAATGCGCAGGTAATTATTATTTTGTAATTATTTGTGTGTTTGCTTATTCGGAGTGTCATTTTTTTTATTTAATCAATATAAATTTCTGTTGTCAATTTAAACAGTTTTTAACGTGCAATTGAAGTTTTTTGTAAAGTGAGTGTCAAGTGAGCAGGATGGGAGTGCAGAGTTCGAATGTTGCAGTTTTACTATGGTAAGTACTTAATAATTATATTTATTTTAAGTGTTACAGAAATAATATTTATTTGACTACAAATTTATTGCAGTTAATTTATTGTGCTATTTTAATTGACTCAGCCTATGTTGTGATTTGCTTTTGTGTAGTTTTACTGTCATTTTTGTAGATACTCGTAGGTACACGTGGCTTTAACAAAAGGCAAGTCACTCAGAGGGCAATTAAGAGGGCTATGCTCGGACTTACCTTCCATGATCGTATCAGAAATGACGTTATCCGCAGGAGAACCAAGGTCACCGACATAACCCGAAGAATCGCCAAACTCAAGTGGCACTGGGTAGGGCACATTGCTCGCAGAACAGATGGTCGTTGCAACGCAAATCTTAACTTTGGTGCCTACATTGAGTCGAAAGCTCAAACTGCGGCAAAAAAGCTGGGCATCCTAAATAAGGTTAAGCGGTACTTCAAAGCTGACCAGCTTTTAGTTCTTTATAAAGCTCAAGTCCGGTCCAGCATGGAGTATTGCTGTCACCTTTGGGATGGCTTAGCCAAATACCACCTAGCCACACTCGACTCAGTAGAGCGCAGAGCCAAGAGGCTCATTGATGACGAAAAGCTGGTGGGTACCAAGCTTCATACCCTGGCCCACCGCCGCAAAGTTGCATGTCTGTCGGTGAGTGTGCTCTTGAGCTCCACGAGCTCATTCCACCATCTCCTTTCTTCCATCGGGAATCCAGACGTACTGCAGGTTATCACCCATTCCTTGTAAATGTTCCACACATTCGCACGAAGCGCTTTGCCTGTTCCTTCATTATGCGCACAGCCAAGGAGTGGAATTCCCTGCCTGCATCAGTTTTCCCGAGTTCATATGACCCCAATCTGTTTAAGTCGCGAGTTAATAGGCTTCTTATGGGTAAGCTCGTTCCATCGTCGACCTCATGTCTGACCGCAGGACAAGATTGAGGTCAAGAGTAGACCCATTATATATATATAAAAAAAAAAAAATCTGGAGTGGCGACCACGTACTGGAAGACACAGCGTTGGAAGAACTTTTGGGGGAGGCATAGTACCTTTTGTACAGACGCCAGCACATCAAACTACCCCAAACTGTCAAATTTTCTCAATTGTACATGAACCTTATTCTACTACTAATAATATATCTGTGTGTAATGACCTAAGCTTTTTTGCTAGGTGGAAAATGAAAATTTTGCAAAGTGAAAGTAAACATTTTGGTGTTATTTTATAATGTAGGAACTTAGAACTTAGCGGCCTTTTCCGGGCTTAGAAAATTTGAGTTTGTACTTAACATTCTTAAAATAGTTTGTTAGTTATGTAGTCAATTTAACAATACAAGATTCACTAATAATTATTAACATATGTATTCATTCATTCCTATTAAAATTTTAGTTTAATTTTTGTTATTATTATTATACGATAGTAGAGATCGTGTTCGAGACTGCCTTATTAATTTATTTTGGTTTAAAAATTCATCAATTTAATAGAAACAGTTTTTCAAAAGTTTTTAGTATTCTGCTAAATGGAGTAAGCCCGTGCAATGCTATTCTGTTAATTAACCAGTAAAAATGTGGATAAAGTGAACTCGAATTGAGCTGGCATTACGTACTAATGCAAGGCGTTCACTGCTCACTTCACTTAAGCTTTCATGGGGTAACTTGTACTGCTAAACGGCTGCTCTTAAAGCTTGTGCCTGTGTATGTTTTCACATCGTGGTGGGTTTTAAAGTGTGAGGGAGGTAGGTGGACCGACCAAACAAGAAAACAATAAATAAAATCAAAGATATTTAAAATACTATAGAGCGGGCATGTCAAGGAAATGTCATAGAAAAACTTTGATCCCAAGTCTCAGTAACTCCATCTAGAATAATATATGAATATTGGAGCGGCAGCGGAGCGTACTACAAAAAACTCATAGACTTGTATCCAGCAGGACACACTTTTTCGGACGAAAATTATGTTCGTGATGTCCGGTCTATAGGTATTAAATGTCTTTGAATAAAATAGATGGTGGTTGGAGGAGAAAAAACAGTGTAATAAAAGAAGAAAAAAATAGGTGACAGCTTTGTTAAAAATATTTAAAACTAATACGAAACTGGCCGGTACTTTGATTAGTACTGTAAAGAGGTTTCAACATCCCCCCGTAATCAAAGCACTGTGTACACCATAATATACATAAATCATCTATCAAAAATCTTTAAATTAACACCCAATGCATATCAACCAACAACTAACAGAAAACATAAATTCCTCTAAGGTAAAAGCTAGACTAACCCTAAAAAAGTCGAGTTAGGAAATGGTTTAGTCAACGTCTGTAGTTTGATGATTTGATAGTATGAACTCAACACTGACATGATTGTAAGAAATTAATTCACGAACGAATTGATGTCAGATGCCAATGTGTTTAATGCAAAGAGATTTAAAATACTATAAAGCGGGCATGTCAACGAAATGTCATAGAAAAACTTTAATCCCATGTCTCAGTAACGCCATCTAGAATAATATATGAATATTGGAGCGGCAAACTCATAGACGTGTATCCAGCAGGACACACTTCTTCGGACGAAAATTTTGTTCGTGATGTCTGGTCTATAGGTATTAATGTCTTTGGTTTAATGCGAGCATCATGGGTGTTATTCTTTGTAATTTTGATAGCTCTTTGATTGTCGCGCAGGCTTGAATCCGTTGCTTGTCGTAACGACGGGATAAAGATTCTCGCTGAAGACTCAAATTCTTTAGCATAAAGACAGACAGTTGGAATGCTTCGTCAAGATTCGGTTTTCTAGTAGTCGCCATTGCTAGTTCTACCTTCAAGAGTTGCAGTGGTTGAGAAATTAATCGTCATCATCTGCCTAGTCTTTTCCCAAGTACGTTGGAGTCGGTTTCCAGTTTAATTTGATTCAGCTAAATACCAGTGTTTTACATGGAGCGTCTGCCTATCACACCTTCACAACCCAGTTACTGGGTAAAATGATACCCCCTGGTTAAACTGTTTGCCAGACTTTAGGGCTTCTGACTACAAGTAACGACTGTGTATAATGTAACCACATGCTCGTTGGGAAGTAAAAAATTTCAATATTAATCATATTTAAATCTTTCTACTTATACCAGTTATTTACAGATGCCATTTAAGTTTAAGAAAAAAGCTAAGTAAAATTTTGCGTTTGTTTTATGACTACATAAGATACTAACAGATTTCTTCAACGTGATTTCCCCGCGGGTTCCGTAGGTCAAAACGCGCCGTTTCAATAGCATTATTATAAAAACAAACAAAACAAAATTACAGCATTTTCCGGCGCAAGAAGGAAAAAATATTAAATATTCTAATATTTCGTAAACGAGAAAGGAACGACAATTTATATTGTTAGAGCCGCTTCCTCATATTTTTTATTCTTTGAGCAAAAATAATAAGTTAACCTTTGCGTAGAAATCAAAATATACGGTATAGAGCGCTTTTTGTGATTTTTCTTCTTTTGTGCCATATGCCTCTGACTCGTCTTACATGCCGTTGAGGAATATCTCTTTGACATACATACCGGATTCCTCACGATGTTTTCCTTTACCGGTTTTATAATAATATTAATAATATGTATGTACAAAAAATAAATGGAAATAATAATAATATTTATTCAAAAGTAAAATTGGTAAAATAAAATACAAAAGTCTTAAAAATAATTAACAAAGGTATTTAAATGTTAGATGCCTGTACAAGGTTAGATAAACCTGTATCACAAGCGACAGGAGCTCATTAACGTTGGTAATTGTAGTACAAAGAATTATTAACAATATTTAAAATAAAAGATGATAACAATAGATGATATTATTCATAACTTAAAAACTATTTTAAAAACTAATGCAACATGTTTGTTTATTTTTACCTTGCTCTACTTAAGACAGCTGTGTTTTCGCGCGTCAGCAGAAATAAAAATAAATAAAAGTCAAACGTCGTATAAACGGGTATAGATAGGTAGTAATTGAACGTTATTTTTGCAGCTAGTGACTAAATACTTAGAAATCAACAAAATCGGGGCTTGTAGGCCAGCGAAGTGCAATGTTCATGTTGAGTCAGCAACTGGCGTTAAACACGGAAGTCTGGGCTTGAGCGTGACGTCCTACACGCCCTCATAGTCTATGGAGTTTATATATCTATATTCTGCCATTTTCCTAGCAGGGCACTCAGAGTCTCCCGTTTTATGATTGTTGGGCTTTTTAAAACGTGAGCAAGTTGCACATTTCGGTGTGTCAGCTTTTTTCTCGCACACAGACAGCGAGTGTCCAGCTTCACCACAATGACCACACGTTGAATTGACTTCTCTGCATGTTTTAGCTGCATGACCATATTGTTGGCATTTTGAAGCGAGTGGTATAATAATAATCACATGAATCCGCAAAGTCAGTGGCAGATGCAGCAGGCACGCAGCCTTAGATTCAAACTTGAGATCTATTACTTGGCAGTGCGCCAATCACAATACTAGACTATCACTACTACGTTTTGGCAAAAAAAAAAAAAATGGTGTAATAAGTCAACATCTTTCAACATTCAACATTTCATTTCATCTTTCAATTTACTATAAGCAGTAACGCATACGACGCGCATGATTTATTTCAATTAGACCATTTGCAGGGAGGGCACTTTTAAACGGCAAACGTATAATCTCTATTATGATTATATCAATCGAAATCGGTTGAACGGACTCTAAAAAAGGTTTGTTTAAATGTACAGACGCCAGCACATCAAGTTACCCCAATGTGTCAAATTTCTTTGATCGTTTTTCAACTTTATGTCAAACAGAATAAGGTTCATACTCAATTGGGAAAATTTGACACATTGGGGTAACTTGATGTGCTGGCGTCTGTACTAGTATGTTTAATTTATTCTATTTTATACTTTTCAGAAAACTTACAGCTAAGTAGACAAAATATTTAAGAAAATAACAGAATGATGGCCAATTACAAGTTATCTGAGATAATGTAAACGTATTGGAACGTGTTAACACGAGGTAGCAGACAGTGTTCCATTCGCGTTTTCTATAACTATACAGTCCCAAAGCTATGTTACGCTGTCGAAAAGTATTTGCATAGAGTCTTCTTTTATTTAGATAAACTTGTATTATAGATATCTATATCAACTTCCTGGCAAGCTTCATTGTATAGACGCTAGCACGTCAAGTTACCCCAATGTGTCAAATTTCTTTGATCGTTTTTGAACTTTATGTCACACCGAATAAGGTTCATATTCAATTGGGAAAATTTGACACATTGGGGTAACTCGATGTGCTGGCGTCTGTACATACTTATCTTATTTAAAATGTTGTTTAAATGAAAATGATTCAAATAGATAGGTTCTGTTTGGTGGGTTGGTTGTTGTTGTTGTTTGGGTGTTTATTGTTACAGACTAAAAAGTGTGTCACGGATGTTCATACATACTTTTGCATGAGCAGCTGGTAACATTTATACTCTGAAATGGTTTTGTTTTCTAAATTGTGTGACAAGGATCCGGTTTTTTCCCGGATTAGCTTTTTTTAACGATTTGGGAATTAAGTTAAAAAATGCCAGCAGTTTGTGTCGGCATTATGCCCTATAAACTTTCTTATGTACACACATCAAAAGTGTCTAGGGATCAACATATATTATAGCAATAACTTTTCTCCTGATTGATATTAATTAAAATTTTCTTTAAGGATTCATCAAATAAAGTGTTTTCGTTTGTCACAGTAACGATAAACCAAGTCACCTTTGCATTAATAAAGAAATTTGCCATTTTCCTAATAAAGGGATTTTTGACATTTGAACCACTAACATTAAAGTTCGAAAAAAAGACTGAAATAACAGTTTTCTTTAAAATTTTATTGAGTAACTTAAACAATTAATAATCCGTGTTTCTACCGCGAACACTAACAACACGAGAACATCGGTTTGGCATACTCAAAATGAGTTCATCCAAATCACGCTGTGGAATAGCCGCCCATGTTCGTTGCAACAACAAAAAAAGGTCTTCTTGCGACTGGATACCCTCCATATTCGGCAGAGCTCTTCTCTGTAGCATATCCCATGCATGCTCAATCGGGTTCAAGTCTGGCGACTGAGCAGGCCAGGGCAGGACATTGATGTTAGCTGCGGCGAGAGTCTGTCTTACAACTCGTGAGGGTTCATCACTCTTCAGGGAACTTAATTAGCGACCAAACAGTCAGAAACCGCTTGCATGAAGTGAACCTTCATTCCCGAAGACCGCTACGGGTACCACCTATAGCAATGCACAATCGTAGGATTCGATATCAATGGGCTCTTGAACACAGAAATTGGGCAGAAGAACAATGGCGTTTCGTGTGCTTTTCTGATGAGTCTCGTTTTGGTATGAGACCGGATACAAGACGTATACGACACTGGAGAACCCCTGGACGCCAACAGCGATAAAAATCCTGCCAGGAAGTCCATCCTTATAGTGGTGGAACCATCATGGTATGGGCGGGTATTTGGATCGGAGGAAGAACTGAGTTGATTTGGATCAGAGGCAACCTCAACGCTCAAATTTATGCTGAGACGATTGTATCAGACGTCATCGTTCCTCTACAAGTGCAAATCGGTCCCTTATTTCAGTTAATGCATGATAATGCACGACCGCACACCGCAAGAGTTGTAAGACAGACTCTCGCCGCAGCTAACATCAATGTCCTGCCCTGGCCTGCTCAGTCGCCAGACTTGAACCCGATTGAGCATGCATGGGATATGCTACAGAGAAGAGCTCTGCCGAATATGGAGGGTATCCAGTCGCAAGAAGACCTTTTTTTGTTGTTGCAACGAACATGGGCGGCCATTCTACAGCGTGATTTGGATGAACTCATTTTGAGTATGCAAAACCGATGTTCTTGTGTTGTTAGTGTTCGCGGTAGAAACACGGATTATTAATTGTTTAAGTTACCCAATAAAATTTTAAAGAAAACTGTTATTTCAGTCTTTTTTTCGAACTTTAATGTTAGTGGTTCAAATGTCAAAAATCCCTTTATTAGGAAAATGGCAAATTTCTTTATTAATGCAAAGGTGACTTGGTTTATCGTTACTGTGACAAACGAAAACACTTTATTTGATGAATCCTTAAAGAAAATTTTAATTAATATCAAACAGGAGAAAAGTTATTGCTAAAATATATGTTGATCCCTAGACACTTTTGATGTGTGTATTATTTGCTTCTGACGTTTTTAACAGGTACGACAACCGACTAATGATGTTGTATTGTTTACTCTATTTCTGCCAAAACTATGAAGACTACTTTAAACCCTTTAGAAAAACAAACAACTTGCTTTACTCATTAACATTTCCTTTTGTTTATTTATTCATTTAAATAAACATACAACTATCATTACAGAGCCCCACTGCAATAGTGTTATAACAGACATAATTATAGTCAACACCAATACTAATATTGTTTTTTTTTTTAATTCTTTATATTTGGCAAGCTACACTATCCCCGGGTGACATAGGCTACTTTTTATCCCTGTATTCCCACGGGAACGGGAACTACGCGGGTGAAACTGCGTGAAGACCGCTAGTGACTTAAGATTAAGATTTAACGTAATTAAGTTAAATTATGCTTAGGTAGTTTAAGTTTCATTTTAGGTACCTATATCAGTACATTTTGAAGCTTCTGGAATCCCTAATTTTCCCTAATTAGGCATGCCTGTTGATAGGGAATCAGTATTTGGAGCTCACCTAGACTCCATTTATAAAAGCATTAGAAAAAACAGGCCCGTAGAAGCAGGAATGCTCAACATTTTATTTTAAAACGATAAGTGAAAACAATTTTATTTAAATTGTTTTATTTTAAATTTAGAAGAATAAAAGTGAAACAAAGAATGTCCCATGTATTGTTTATCCCTGTTTCTTTTAGGTTTTTGTCATTGAAACTGTAATTTTCAACTAAAATGAAATAATATAGGTAACTAAATGAAATCCACATAAATTCTTAAAATAAATTGTTGCGATAATTGTTAAAACTGCGTTGGACAGCTGTTGTGAAAATAGATTATAATAAATTCAGCGTCTATCGTAATTGTAACATGTTTTAATTGTACTTTAGTTAGGTACTAAATATGTATTAAAAATAATCTTTTTTAACTTCTGTCTTCTGTAAATAGAGCAGATGTATGTACCGACGTCTATTTCTGGATTACCGCAGGTTTCCACAAATATCTCCGATATCGTATCTCGCCTTTACCTTAAAAGTCTTGAGTGAAAAATTAGATTATCGAACGTGATATTATTTTGGGAAATGCCTTGGTTCCTGTTCCGAAGTAACAGGAGCACCTAAAGTGGAGCTTTGTGGTAGACCCTTACTTAATCTGATTAGATTTAGAATCGATTGTGTTATATGAAATCGATGCAGATAGGGCTTTAGAGTATGTTTCGGAGCGGTTTACTTAAGTAGGATGTTAATAAATAAATAATAATACACAATTTTTCACACAACGCCATCCCCCGTGGGAATACTGGGATAAAAAGTATCCCATGTCACCTGAGTATAATGTGTCTTCGAAATGCACGGTGAACGAATCTTGAAAATCGATCCTGGAGTTCCGAAGCCTATTCTATGCAAACAAACAAACAATCAATCATATCTTTTCTCTTTATAATATTTTTAGTATAAATTTTAAGTTCTTTTTACTAAGAAATGGATAGTGAATTTAACAAACAACTGGTATAAATAAATACCACAACTTAAATATTACACAACTTTTTCACACAACGCCATCTAGTCCCAAGCTAAGCTAAAAGCTTGTGTTAAGGGTACTAAACAGCTGATAAATATACTTATATAAATACATACATATTATAGATAAATTACACCCAGACACAGAACAAATGATCGTGCTCGTCACACAAACATTTGTCCTGGAGGGAATCGAACCCACGACCTCCGGCTTAGCAGTCAGGGTCACTATCTACTAGACCAACAGGCCAGCCAAAAATCAAAAAACACCATCCCAAACATCCAGCCATCAGCCATCAGCCATCTTAAATGACTTTGTTTGTACCACTTTCTGCTAAATTGTTACTAAATTGAAGCACCCCCACAACAGGTAACAAACAACAGTTTGTCATCGCAAACTGAACAACAACGCGATGATGAATGGAATTGACGGGGTCGCTTCGTTAACGACGTGAACTTTGAATGGTGGTTACAATAGACAGTGACGTCACAGAAATACAAGCAGACGAGTTCAACAAGAGACGTATTTTTGAAGTAAAACCTGCTTTAGGCTCGTTGGGTGTTTTTGAGATGGGAATAAACCATTTAATTCGCGACACTGAAACAAAACCTCTGTGATGTGAATTTTCGTATAAAACAATAGATTATAATTTGTTTTCATTTCTGTCTTCGCTACTGTTTATTTTTAAACATTGCCCCACACCAGGCATTTTCTTCTGAGTCGCACAAACATTGAAAGTCATGTTCACGTACAGCCAAACACGGAAAACTATATGTAGTTCATACAACTGTTTAATTCGGGCGGCAATCGAACCCGCGACACGTATTGCAGCAGCCAATTGCTCAGCCAATCATGTCGTCATGACGTATTAACCACTAACACATCGTTTGCGACTTTGTCCGCGTGCACTTTGATTTTTTTTTCTTCAAATTTAAACATTCCCTTCATCCTCTAGTAGGTTTAAAAATAAAATGTACACTATGTTTTTGGTGCTGATACCAGTATAGCTTTCTGATCGTGAAATAATTTTTATATTCGGTGCAGAACCTCACAGAGTCCTCATCTATACTTATAAAATGAACCAATATTATGTTACAAAAGAAAACATTTGTTGCTTCATTTATTTGTGAGGATTTAACTCAAAAAAATCATTAACCGATCCTAAAAATTCTTCCACCATTTAAAAGCCATATTGTTACTGTTACGTATGGAAAAGCTTTTTTTTTTTTTTTAATACAATAAACAAGCACCGAGGCCCCGCCGCTGACGAGTACGTTCACTGTTCACCGTTCATTCAAAATCGCTCACTTCATTCGCTCGCCTTATTTTTTCTAACGACCAATCGATCGTTCAGTTCATCTGTCACTCTCACACCGAGCGCACGCACCGTTGCGCAGCGCGAGCGCCGCCACGTGTCGCCGCCGCAGGACCTCGGTATTTTCAACCACTAAAACTCTTTTTCAATTAACTACCCGACCTAAGCACGTACCTATTGCGTTCTGTGCGCAATAGTTACCAAATAACAAAGGCTATATTTTGTTTTCATACCAACTAAGGGGTCGACGGAATTCCAAAGTTTAAAGAAAAAAGGAAAAAAATATCACACGGCCAATTTAAGCCAAAAATTACCTATACTGCTGAACCGTTTCTGTTGAGTAACAGAGAATGTTTATGCCTCACTGTTCATTTGCCTAACGAATTCTGCAAACTCGCCACGCCTGCCACAAGCGACCTTTTGCTCTCGATTTTTACTTTTTTTGTATACGCGCTTTGACGTGGAGTTGCGGGGACCAGCCCGATATCTTTATCTCTTTGTAGGCAATGATATTATAAGTAAAAAAAAACGGCCAAGAGCGTGTCGGGCCACGCTCAGTGTAGGGTTCCGTAGTTTTCCGTCCGTCACAATAAGTGTTCCCACTTATGAGTTTAATTATGTTCGCGCTCCAGCAGCGCTCCGCGCTCCTTCAACTGCTCCCGGTAGTGGGTACGTGCGCGAACACGGAGCATGCTTTTGTACAACTTTTTGTCTTTTTTGTACAAAAACTGTTGTTTCCATCCAAGTTCAAAATGATTTTCCTAGAAAGTCCTTATAAAGTTCTACTTTTCAGATTTTTTTCATATTTTCTAAACTTATGGTTTAAAAGTTAGAGGGGGGGGGACACATTGTTTTTTACTTTTGGAGCGATTACTTCCGAAATTATTAAATACCTTTCCAACAATATATCACACGTTTGGGTTAAAATTAAAAAAAAATCACTTCCCGCTTTACATATAACCCACCCAACCAAAACATAATTATACCCTAACAACACATTTTTTTCCAATTTTTATTTTACCATTTTGTCGGCGTGATTAATACACATATTGGTACCAAATTTCAGTTTTCTAGTGCTTACGGTCACAGAGATTAAGCGAGGACGGACAGACGGACGGACAGACAGACATGGCGAAACTATAAGGGTTCCTAGTTGACTACTGAACCCTAAAAAGTGTAAGTAGATATGTTAGCTAAACAACATTTGATCTTCAAAAACAGCACACTAACGTACGCACGCGTCCGTTGACGGCGCGACGCGGTACTGAGGTCAAGTGTGGCTAATTAGCCACATTTTAACGTGTCGCTTGCTGAGCTGCACTTATAACCTACCTATCTACACCTTTTTACTATAATGTCATTGGTGACAATGATAACTTTATTTATACTGCCAAATCAAACACATTGTAAATTATATTCTGTGCAAATCGTTTTGACATTTCTAGACAGTTTATGTCTTGCAAGTTTTTTATAACAATTTTATTTACAAAGAAACTCTGAGTTTCCAACTAAAATGAGGAAAAATTTCCGCCCCAGTTCGATAGATTATTGTCTAAATTCGAACTGTTTGAAATCTGTTTTTAATGTTGAGCGGTTTTCTCAGTGGTTTCAACGTAACAATTTTTGTGAGTAAGTACATATGGTTTTGATCACACTTGCCCGTAGAGGTAGATCATTACATATTCATCACCACCATAATAATAACTTGTATCACCTCATTTAACTTTAAAGGTAAATTCGGTTTTATCCACACATCGTGTCACATACTTATATATTTTAATCTGATTAATGTGGACTTTCTTGCCTATTCTTCTTCATACATAACAAACCTTTTGGAATATGAAACTAGAATTATGTTAATTTGTGATTGCTTCACCAAATAATTGAATGTACGATAATACACTGTACTAGGGAGCCCTGTGGTTCAGTTATGCTCTGCGTTTCCAATATAAAAATGCGTTCAGAGTGTTGTTGCGACTGCCACGCTTCTGCAATGCGTCGTCGATGTTTGCCGATGCACGTGTTGACAGCTTTGACGCAGTGTGGCGCAAGGAAGCTGCCTCCTTACTTCGCAGGTTGCGTGCCAGTCCCAACATCATTATGCACTCGATAGCCGCCCGGACGGATAATCCGCTTGTGTGGGCGTTAGCCGATCGCACAAGATCTCTTTTAGTGTTTAAGTACTAGACCTAGACCAGGGTCAATAATTTTAGACACCAAAAAAAATTACAGTAGGATGAAACCCATTACAAAAGGAGGGGAATATTATGATACAAATTAAAGGAAAAAAAATTACGGTCGATCCGAGTTCGGGAAGTGGGAGGGGTTTAAGGGTAAAAAATGGTTTATCTTGATTTCCGGCAAAACTACAAGTCCTATGGAAAAAAGTTAAACGGCAAAGTTGTAGGTAATAAAAAGACCTACAACTTTTGTATCTACAATTTTTTCACATAACCTCAAAATTTAGGTGAAAAATTCAAATAACCGAGTTTTTGGTTTTTTATTTTTATCTTTTACAAAAATGTATTGTTATTTACCAAAGACATTCATTATTTATGAAATTCTCTCTCTCTCTCTCTATCTCTCTCTCTCTCTCTCTCTCTCTATCTATCTCTCACTCTGTCTCTCTCTCTCTGTCTCTGTCTCTCTCTCTCTCATAGAAAGCAAGCCAGTGATTTTCGTTTCGTCTTTCTATTTCGCATTGAACAGTGTGGTGTAGCGACGATTATTTTTGTTGAGTGTATACAGGTTTTTTGTACAGACGCCAGCACATCTAGTTACCCCAATGTGTCAAATTTTCCCAATTGAATATGAACCTTATTCGGTTTGACATAAAGTTGAAAAACGATCAAAGAAATTTGACACATTGGGGTAACTTGATGTGCTGGCGTCTGTACTTAATAAATATTGAGGAACTTCGTTCCATCCGGGTGTCCTCTGAAGTTTTTTTCATCAGTGTGTATCTAGGAAGACGTCATGCTGACTCGTAGAGATGTGTCGAAGCGCACAGTTCTCCGTATGATTTATAAAAGAATCGACAGTTCGGTGTGCAACTGCACCCATGTCTCTGACTATAAAAAGATAGCCTGCAGAAAGCACAACGGTGGGAAAACTGGAATGCGTCTTTTGCCACAGATTAATGTAATCTATAAATATTTTTTATTTCAGATACGTAGCATGTTCACGACCAAAACATTTGATATGCTTCAAACAATGGAACGCCAAAATGGTTATTGATGTTATTTGCAGCGCTAGGAACTTAAAATACCGGTTGTGTGATACCCGCCAACAAAAATTGGTAAGAAGTAGTTTCACTAGATATTAGAAGACCTAATAAACAATGGATGTATTGATAGTCCATGGAAAAGTTACATTTGTCAGAGGAAGCAGTATTATTTTTTAATAGAAATCTAAGATGGGTTATTATAAAGTTAAATCTAAGTTTACGGGGCTACAACCCTTTTCCAACGGCTGCCATCTTCGAAAAAGGGATACAAAATTAGGTTTTTATAAATTCAAATTCCAAATAGTTTATTGTCCATCACGTGAGGTGTGATACCTACAAACAGTTGTTACTTATGTCCCTCCATTGAGGCATATAACAACATACACACACAAATGCATTGCACATTAATATGGTGACAAAATAAAGGTTAGTTTGTGAGATAAACCAAAAACAACATACTTAGTAAGTGGTGGCGTTCTGTAGTTTCTGCCTACAGTCGTGGGAAAAAGGCGTGAGTTTATGTATGTATGTATATGTATATATACAGGGTGGTGTCATTCAACCACATCCGGGCACCATGAATTCTTCTGCATCACCCTAAACACCCAACGTTGAAATTTTTCATGTCGGTACTCTCAAGATTTTCCTGAAGTTCTTTTAACTTTAAACTGTATAAAAACATGATTTGTGTCCAAACCAATGAGATTAGTAAGTATTAATAAGGGAAAAGAAAGAAATGACTTACCTATTTATTTATTTATTTATTTATTTATTTAATACTTCAAGCACACAAATGTACTATTTACTTATTAAGGAAAAGTATTTTGTATGTTTGTTTGTCATGTTTCCGTAAAACCGTATTATTTATCCAACAATCAATTACACAATACTTTCCCAGGACGTTATAAAGAATGCAAAAGTGATGATACTGCAAGAGATCAACGAGCCAATACTAAACTTGGCAGTTTCAAAAGCAGCATCACTTTTGGGAGCTGACGACGTCGAGATAACTGACAAGTTGGTTTGGGATCATGATTATCACGGCAGGTATTTTAAACCGAAATATAAATGTATAATAATACTTTATCGATACAAAATATCTTAAATTAGCTTAATGTCTCTAGCTTCGGTTCTCATTCAAATTAAAGGCACGCAATAGATAAAACCCTGACTCCTAAACTAGATATATAACCTGTTACTTAGGAGTCAGAAAAAAATACAGTTGGGTACACAATCTTTAAGCCCAAACTTTAACTATAGTAGATACCGAGCTGATGTTTTAAGAAGTAACTTGGGCTACAAGATTCGTGCAAAAAAAATCCACGAAATTCGTCCCGGACGATGCTATTCCTAATAATATATAACATAAAAAATAACTCCTCTCTTTCTATGTTAACGATCATGTCATAATTTCGGGGGCCCCAGGACGCTGGGGGCCCTAGGCACTGGCCCCGTGTAACCTTTCGGTGAAGACGGAAGTTCTGCAATTGACCTCACTTCAGTGGTAAAACTTCTAAATAGAACTGAGCGAGAGCTGAGAGATGAGGTCAGATTGTACCTAAACGTTTTGTGACCATTCATCTGCAGTTGACATAGCCTTTACGAGGCCTATAATTTTTAGCAAAGTTAGATTTAATCGAAGATTATTTTATAAATTGGTTTGAAATAACACCTTTAGTCTGGTTAGTGACCACCAGAATATTAAAAAAAAATATTTATTTATTTATTTATTGACCAACTTATACTAACAGTTTAATACTACACATATAACTTATAGGTCTAATGTAACATAAATCTAAATATAACGTTGAGCTCAATATGCATATGAGATAAATATTTATAATTATGAGTAAATAAACAAAAAATTAAATCTTAAAATACATGCATATACCCTATTGAATTAATTGAAAGTTAATGAGTATAAAAAAAGTTCCTTTTTGGAAAGTTATTCGTATTCATGAGTACAATCACGTGTTTAAGTATCAGTCACTATTTACCAGTCACCCTATATAATAGGGTAGGTACTTACACGACTATTTTGTTTTCAGAATATTTTCCGACATGGCTGACATAATATTCGTGTCGACTAGAACACATATGTGCGTCCAGCGCTTTGCAGATACATCGACGGTCCCCGTCTTGTGTATGAGGTCCAGGACACACGCAACCATACAATCTCTGGCTACTATCATGACTATAATGGTACCTATTGTAATTATATAGTTATAGAAATTGTTGTTAGTCAGCATACTTTGCTTTTGCAAAAAAAAATAGTTTACGTTGTATCCTCAGACTTAGATAATGAATACCACAATTCTAAATTTCATAAGAATCGCTCAAGCCGTATCGGTAAAGTTTGGTTACAAACACTGCGACATGTTTATTTTATATTATTATAATTATTCGATTAGTACCTAAATAGTATTCATTCGAGGAGTCTACTCAGTGCATGTCTACTTATTTATAAGCACAATAGGAGAGGCCAATAATTATTCAATATCGACAAATATGGTAGCCTAACTACAAACGCGTAGAGAGTAAAAAAAAACAGGATTATATAGAGGTGGAGGATTAGGGATATTCTTAATAATTTGTTATTACTAACAATTTGTCAAAATTATAAGTCAAAATCATTAAATAAATACCTATTCCACAACTTTCTCACGTCACGCGTCATCTAGTCTGCTACGAAGCAGAGCTTGTGCTAGACAACTGCGTACTTATTTATTTTTAAAAACACATACATATAGGTACCTCGTATTATAGTAATAATATAGATGAATAACAACCAGACACAGAACAAAATATGGTCGTGCTCATCACACAAATATTCAACTTTGGTGGGAATCAAACTCACGACCTCCAGCACAGCAGTCAGTGCCACTAATTACTAGACCAACAGCTTTTAATTAACGTGAAAATCCTCTTCAGTGTTTTGTTTCTAGTTTCTTTATATGACCTATGTCGATTATTTAGAATTTTGTAAATAACTATTTATGAATTTTCAAATCTGTTACAAACAGTTTCTTTTTATTTTAGGAAGAATTTGGTACATTGCGAGGCCTAAGCATTGCGTACGTCGGGCCCCCGCATCCAGTATTGAACTCCTACCTCCTATTGTTTCCTATGCTCGGAGCTCACATCAAATTCAAATGTAGCTGCAAGGTAAGATGTTTTTGAATAAATTTTCGCGATTTTGCAAGTCATATCTGTAGAATGTAGACAAAGGGCTGACCTAGACATACTCGACCAGACCCGTGTTTTTTTCTATATCATGCTATCCTTTTCTGACGCTCAAAAACTTGCCGGATTAAAGCGAGAAAAAGCATCTTCGGAATCTGCCTCTGGGCTGGAGAAATACAAGTAGGTAAGTGTGTGTATTTAGGCAAGTATGACCACTCTCCAACGAGTAGGTAGACCGATCATCTGTCCCACGGACCCACTGTTGGGTAAAGGTTTCCTTCAAATTCGTCCAGGTATAGGTACTTACTTTACCTCGGCTACCCCTTTTATTTTGAAAATCCTCATGGATGTCTTCCGCCCTGGGGAGGGCGCCGGTATCTGTCAGACTCTTACTGACTAAAAACCACCCCGTGTTCCTTCTCACACCTGCGCCGGGAGTCACGGGAACAGAAGATACTTCCGCGACACCTCGGCTACCCCAACCCAACCTTTGCGATACATATCTATTAGCTCGCAACCTCTTCTTAATATCCTGGAATGTCCGTAGCGTTGTGTAGATCACCCGACTTACGGTCGCTATTTCTTGTTTTGCTATTTAACTCTGAGCTTGGTAACAACGACACCAAGAAAAATAATACCTAAACAAAAAACATTACAAAACATTGTTTTTCAATGAAAACTCATTTACCCATATTAGGCTGATAACCAGCACTTTATGAACGTCAAAAACCAAAGTCTTGCGGTGAATCAGTTACCTTACAAAATTTGTCGAACTACCTATGCAACGTGCGTACAAGGGGGTGGTTGTAGGTACTTACTTATCAATTTGAATAACTTTAACAATGGGACCAACCTTACAACCCTGAAACAGTTTCAGTTTTAGTGCGTTACTAAAGATAATGTTGCATGAGAGTGAAAAAAAACCTAAGGTTCTACTGCCATGCTTGGGAGATATTTCTCGATGACATGTGTAGCCAAGTCAGAGGCCCATGGGCAGCATAGGTATACTCTGTCACCAGGTTAGTGACTAACCCCACGATAAAAAAAAAACTATTGTACAGACGCCAGCATACTTAACTAAGTAATTGAACATGAACCTTATTGTGTCCAGAAAGAATAAATTTGACACATTTGACTGTAGGTGACGTGCAAGTTTGACCTGTGTCTGATGTACGGACAGTCAAGCTATCAGCTATCTTCATCAGTTTCCCAATTGAACATGAACCTTACTGTGTTCAGAATAAAGTTGAAAACCTACCAAAGAAATTTGACACATTGGGGTAGGTTGATGTGCTGCCGTCTGTACCCGTCTACTGTAGGTGACGTGCAAGTTTGAACTGCGTCTGATGTATGGACAGTCAAGCCTATCAGCTATCATCACCAGTTTCCCAATTGAACATCAACCTTATTGTGTTCAGAATAAAGTTGAAAACCTATCAAAGAAATTTGACACATTGGGGTAGGTTGATGTGCTGGCGTCTGTAGGTACCCGTCGACTGTAGGTGACGTGCAAGTTTGACCTGCGTCTGATGTACTCGGACAGTTAACCCTATTAGCTATCATCATCAGTGCCATGCTGGAGCTGACAGACAATCACATAACACAACATTTTTTTGATCCCATAGATTTGTCCAGTCAGTCCACTCCTGATGAGCGCCAGTAAAGCAATGTCGGAGACGACGGCCACCGAAACGATGCAGTGTACTGAATCTTGTGATGCTTTATGGAACTCTTCCGTCATCATCGCAGGCCCAACGACCAGCAAAGAGGAGAAGATTCCTGAGTTCACGCTTAGCGTTTCGGTAAGATTCAATTATGCACATCAAACTACCACAAACTGAATTGAGTGTTGGATAATTTTTGCTACTACCTAAAGCAATATTAATAGTTTCCCACCATGATAATTATGGTAAACATAAAGGACAATTCCTTACAATTTCCCACATTTTTTTATAAAATTGTTTTATTGTATGAGGGTAGGTACCTAAACTGATGATTGAGCAAATAAAGATAATATCTGAATCTAAACTGTAAAATTTTCCCAATCGAACTTGAACCTTAATCTGTTTGAGATAAAGTTGAAAAACCGGCCAAGAGCGTGTCGGGCCACGCTAAGTGTAGGGTTCCGTAGAATAGGTAAACGAAGTTAAAAAAAAATGAATGCATGTACGACTATACTACAAACTTAATCCAGAAATTATTTTGTACAACTTTTTGTCTTTTTTTGTACAAAAACTGTTTCCATCCAAGTTCAAAATAATTTTCCTAGGAATTCCTTATAAAGTTCTACTTTTCAGATTTTTTTCATATTTTCTAAACTTATGGTTCAAAAATGAATGGGGGGGGGACACATTGTTTTTTACTTTTGGAGCGATTATTTCCGGTTATTGACATTATCAAAAAATGATTTTAGTAAACCCCTATTCATTTTTAAATACCTTTTTAACAATATATCACACGTTAGGGTTGAAATTTAAAAAAAAAATCACTTCCCACTTTACATAGGTATAGGGGGGCTACACTAATAAAACATTTTTTTCCAATTTTTACTTTACCACTTTGTCGGCGTGATTGATACACATAATATTGGTACTAAATTTCAGCTTTCTAGTCCTAACGGTCACAGAGATTAAGCGAAGCGCGGACGGACGGACAGACAGACATGGCGAAACTATAACGGTTCCTAGTAGACTACGGAACCCTAAAAACTATCAAAGAAGTTTGACACATTGGAGTAGCTTGTGCTGGCCTCTGTAGATACTTTATATTTTCGTAGTTTGTCATCTACATTGGTGAATGGAAATTTAGCGAGGAAAACTGGACTTACAATTAGTTACTTAGTATGTCTTTACTTGCCAACTTAAAAAACGTAGACATTTTGTTAAATACATTTTCTACAACTTTCACATAACTCCATCTAGTCCCAAACTAAACAGAGGTTGCGCTCAGTACTAGACAACTGAGAAATGTACAGACGCCTGCTGGCACATCAACCTACTACAATCTGTCTAATTTCTTTATTAAATTTTCAACTTTATTGCTAAAAACATAAGGTTCAAAATTGATTGGGGAAATTTGTCAGTTTCGGGTAGGTTTATGTGCTGGCGTCTGTACCTACTTATATACTTCTAAATATAGTACGTACTTACATGTTAATATACGTACACCACTATTCTTCAAGAAAACAACCAACACTTGCAAGTAATTAAAAAAAACAACGACTAACTGATTTAGAACCCTTATAAAAAAATAACCGAACAATTAAGACCAATATTTTTGAGGATACAAACAATTGCAACATTTAAACAAGAAACAAACATAAAGTTTGTTTTGTTTATTTCATTTTGTTGTAATTTTCAAACAACAAACACTTTGATCCCTGTATTCCCACGGGAATGGGACCTACGTGGGTGAAACTGCGGGACGTTTGCTAGTACACCATATTTTAACATAACATCACGCCTATTATCCCCGAAGGTACTAGCAGCACACCCGCATTTAACCGGTTATAGTAAGTCCAGTTCCCATGTACCTAATAGGGGGTGAGCCTATTGCCATCAATAGATCAGATGGAAAAACTCTTTATCTCTTTGCCCGACCCGGGGATCCAACTCGGGACCTCATGATCAGCAGTAGCGCTTGCGACCATAAGACCAACGAGGCAGTCCAGACTATAAATTTTAATAAAGTTATAAACAAAAAAAAATATTATCATTTCTGTCCTATTTTTCAGGCAATCAATAGTAAAACCTGCTGCAGCTGGATATTCTTCCACACTTGTCCCCGGGGAGCTGAAGTAGATGATGAACTGTTTTGGAACTCCAACGCAAGGACATTTACAGCATTTCAAAATATGCACTACATTGCAGCCGCATTAATGGCATATCACGTCAAAGATTATACATTCTAAATGAACAAAGCGCTTTTGAATTTTTTAAAATGTTGTTTGTACCTATAGATAAATCTATGATTATCTGTGATCACGATACTTACTAAAAAGCCTAGTCACAAAATCTATGGATATAAAAACGTGATGCTAATTAGGTACATTAAAACAGGGTTAATAGAAACTCAAGGGTTATTTGAAACAATAAGTACTACTTTGCGGAAATTCACACTAATTTAAAATTATATTTATCCCAATTATTTAAAAGCATTAAATTCCTCGAATGAAACAAACAACTCCTTTATGTGAATATCATCCTCAGAGCTTATTTCTATTCTCCCTTAAGTTTTTATTTACCCCCGTTTTAACCAGTAAGTGTTTTATTGGGCTAAGTTTGGTACAGACATAGAGATGTTGCTGTGTTGTTAATAATCTTAGGATAATAAAACTCAGTGTCAAATCAGGCATTATTAAAACTGTTTGTTTGAATGTTATTTACTTTTAAAAGATGACTTTGAAGTTGGTTTATTTTTAAAACCGATTTTTAACTGTGTTTTTATCAGCGCAATAAAATTAAACGGTTTTTCTATCATAACTTGCTTTATTTTAATAAAATTACTACTAAATAACTATCTACACTTTCCTTAACTTTACATTAAAATTTGAAAATGTTAATGTTAATTGTTTTGACAATGAATGTGGACGGTCACAAGAGTAGAGAAAGACTGAAGAAATGGTAGATAAATTGTGTAAAATATGATATGGGAAGGAAGTAACTATTCGAATAGATTTAAAATACTATAGAGCCGGCATGTCAAGTAAATGTCATAGAAAAACTTTGATCCCATGTCTCAGTAACGCCATTTAGAATAATATATGAATATTGGAGCGGCAGCGGAGCGTACTAAAAAAAACTCATAGACTTGTGTCCAAGCAGGACACAAGTTTCGGACGAAAATTTTGATTGTGATGTCCGGTCTATAGATATTGAATGTCTTTGTAACTATTGCATATAACAGCGAATCTCTCTATTAGCCGTCACCTCAACATGGTATGTATGTAAATATGTACATGCTTACAAGAGAAGTATGTTAGACTCGTAGCAGATGGTGCTCTTTAGTTTGTGGGTAACCCCATGGGACAAAGACACGTGTTTGTGTATGTATGGTAGACAAAGACATTTAGCACCAACACCAAATAAATTGGTTGACGCAGGCCGATGATGAAGATGTTAATTTTAATGGACTCACTTAACATTCCTAATTACTAACAAAACATTAACATTTTCAACCTTATTCCTATATAATCCTAATCACGAGCATTTATGAACTTTCCTCTCATGAACTTTGGTAATGGCACTACACCGGGGCACGGGACTTGTCCGTAGACTTCGCAGATGCATGGTCGTTCACAGGCGACTCCGAAGTTTGCTGGATTATCTTTCTTTTCTGCAGCTATGGCTTCCTGTTCTAGAACATCCTTTGATTTTCCTGTAATTTGAATAGAAAATTGAATTTTATTAACATTCGAAATGCCAAGTGCCCATATTAGAAGGGTAACTAAACTAACAGCAATTCTGGCCAGAGTAGACAGGCAGAAATGGAGATGGGCAGGCCACATGCTGCGCTGCAACCTGGACAAGTGGAGCCAACAGGCTCTGGTACCCTCGGGATGGCGTTAGAAGGAAGGGAAGACCAGCCAAAAGGTGGGAAGATGACCTGGTGCTAACGCTGGGACCTAGGTGGACCAGAGTGGCAGCTGACAGGCAACACTGGAGAGAGCTGGAGGAGGCCTATGCCGAAAGGCATTCCATCTTAAGAGACATAATTTAATATAAGTTAAAACCATTATTGTATTTAATTGAACAGAAATAAAGGCTATTTTTATTTTTATTTTATTTTATAACATTCGAAAATACTTGATATTTTGTTGTTTGCATGTCAACCATCAATGACATGATCACTGTTTAACAAAGGTTAAGCTGTGCTTGCCGAGGTTGGTCTGTGAATAGGTAGGTGTTTTTTGTTTCCATATCAAGACTCCGTTGTGCTTCAGAAAGCATGTTAATTCATTAAACCCCGAGAGGACACCGGTGTCCGCCTGTCATTGTCTTTCTATTGTGTCTCTAATTACCTCAGTTGAAAGATTAAACTGATATACAGGCTGTCATTAGTAGATTTCTGACAAACATTATGGGTAGTCAGAAGCCCAAGTACGGCAACCAGTTTGACGAGTATTGTGTTACCCAATTGCTTCATGTAAAACACTGGAATTCAGCTGCATCTGATTAGACTGGACGCCAATCTTAACATACATAGTACATAGATGGAGAACTCACATTTTATACATTATTAGTTTGGATTGACCAATAGATGGCGCTGTATGTCCGGAATAAATTTTATTTAATTTTATTTTTTGTAATAAAAACTATCCTATGTCCTTTGTCAAGTTGCAAACTATGTCTGTACCAAATTAAACACAAATCGGTTCAGTAGTTCAGGCGTGAAGCAAAGACAGACAGACAGACAGACAGACAGACAGACAGACAGACAGACAGACAGACAGACAGACAGACAGACAGACAGACAGAAAGACAGACAGACAGACAGAGTTACTTTCGCATTTATAATATTAGTTTGGATTATAAGTATTTAACATTAAAACTTAAACTTTTATAAACTATAGTGCATTTTTTTTATAAGAAAAGAAATTTATATAAGCCTTTTTTACAGTCCCTTCAATCGATGTTGACTTTTATTACGTTGGTAGCATGACAAATGGCAGCTGAAGCAAACAATTGGTATTGTATCCGCGTTTTTGCTTATATTGCCATCCTTTTAACTACTAAATAGAAGTTAAGATCGGTAGATCGGACTGTAGAATGGTTTGTTTAAATGTAGGTATTTTCTTAAGTATTTCAAATGGACCATAGTAAGTCAAACATTACGTTTTATCATTTAGTGTCGGAAGTTAAAGACATTTGAATTCAGTTGTGCGTGTAAGACCAAATTTTTGAATATAACCCTTTCCACCCGAGTTAAACTGATCGTGAGTTTCAACTTTACAAAATTCTAAGCAAAAATGTAAACAACTTATGCGACCGCAACCGGCATCGATCTATCGTGAGTTTACCTAGGAATGAGACAAAAATTACTTTTGCACTCTGGGTGCGCGGTTCTTTCGGCCAGTTCATCGAGAGCCGGACAAGGGATGGCTGCGCCTAATGACCCCGGCGCGGCCGCACGTAAGTAGATCGATTTTGAGTAATTTTATTGGAATATTCGTTATTGTTCGATGTTATTTGATTAATTACGAGTGTCATTATGTTTACTTATCAAGTTTTTACGAATTAAATCATTAGCTTCGTAATTATTTTCCGTCAAAATTTAACACGCACGATCATGCAACATCGGTCGTAGCGCGGGGTGTTCTTAGATTTTGTTATTTTGTGTTTTATTCGTTATTTTGATCCTATTCAATGTTAAAATGGCCTTTTTTTCTTTATGAGGGGCGCGAATTACTGATGTTGAAACATTAAACCAGTTGCAGGGCGGAAATATATCGGAGCTTGAAGATTTTGAAGATGACGACTTCGATGTTGAATCTAATACCCTATTTGATCATTTGGCTTGCGAAGATCTCTCAGATGGTGACAATCCTAATGAGGATGAAGAAATAAGCCACCGAACATCACTACTGATAGATCCACTGGTGGTGGAACCTCCATCTATATCGACGACGCGACCTCCTCATTCAATAACGACGCAACCTCCTCCTCCACTCATGGTAGTCTCCATCAACAATGCAACCTTCCTGTCCATCGTTATCATCCACGTCGCGACGATCTGCATCTGCACATCGTTAAAGGTCAGTTTTATCATCATGTAGATCAACCACTAGTGCACGGGGAACAGGATCAGCATCAACTGGAAATAGTAGGAGAAGAATTTGGAAGCAGGTCCCATTTGTGGATAAACTGCATAATTATCTTCCTTTGCCTATAAAACCAGAGAGGCGTCCGATTTAATACTTTCTAGATTATATTAATATCGAGTTTACTGAAAGGATATCTCACTGTACCAACTTGAAAAGTACAAGCAGTGAGATCGCAAAGCTCATTGCAATGCAAATATTCATGGAATGTATACCCTATCCCTGTCTGCCTATGTATTGGAGGGCTGGTACTAAGTTGGAGATCATCAGCGGTTTAATGTCACGGGGCAGGTTTCTTACCCTTCGCAACTACACGTGGTTGACTCAGATTCTCCACCTGCAAACGAAACTGGTAATCCACTATGGATAGTTCAACCCATGCTCGATCAAATTAATCGTGCCAGTAGTAAATTTGAAAGGGTGCCGGGATTTTACTCAATCGATGACCCAATGATACCATTTACAGGCCGCTGTCAACTTCGTCAGGTGGTGAAGAACAAACCTAGGCCTGTGGGTTTTAAAAACTTCGTCCTCACAACTAGTGAAGGATTAGGTCCTTGTCGCGACTATAAAATATATAGACCAGCAAATAGACCGTCAGCAGATAAACGATACGATGGGTATGATCATTTCCCCACTAGTGACGACATAAAAGCACCGAGGACCTGCAGGTTGGAAACCTGCAGCAGTCCTTTAAACATTAGGTGTGAAAAATTTAACGTTTATTTATGCTTATCTCGTAATGTTTTTTGATAATTGCTTTAAGATTTATCATACACAATAATAATTATGTCGTTCTCATTAATTGTTGTAATTAAGAAACTTAGATCTCGTTGATTTTTGAAGTATTTATAGAATTATGTCGATTTTATTAATAGTAACCAGTTAAGATAATAAGATCTCTTTGATTGTTTAAGTAATTATAGTTTATTTTGGTAGTAATTATAGAAAAGAAGAATATATTTTGTTAAAAGACTGATTAAATTAATAACATAACATAAACTGATGTATTTTATTTGAATTGGTGTAAATTATTTCATTTACTCGAACTTAATCATTAATTATTTACGTATCCTCACGATCGTGCGACTAGCAAATTATTCCTGAACCTCACGAACGTGAGGGTCTGATTGCTGAAGACCAGCTGTCGTGAGTTTTTTTTCAGTATTTTTTCCAGGACCACTGAACGGCTTCAAAATGTTTACTAAGTTTTTACTGATCTATGAGAGTTTTCAAACTCCCGGTTGCAAAGGGATAAACAAAGCAAAAAAGTACCTACTATGTCAGGAACATAGCATTCTGGTGGCATTGTGAGCTTCTGCCTACCCACAAGGGAAAAAGGGGTGAGCTTATGTATTTATTTATGTATTGTGATCAACTGAGAATTGCACATGCATGACTCAGTTTATCACAATACATGTAAACTAATTAAGTACGTTTTTTTACAAATTATTGGAATTATTACATATATTTATTCTACTTAAATTATTATTAGCTGTTTATTAATATAAAACCAAAGATAAACTCACCAACAGTGTTAATTAAATGCTCCATAATTTCTTCTTTAGATTTATTGTCAACATCTACTAAAATCTTTCTTCCATCTTCAAAATAACACTTTATGAATGGCGAGGGAGTGAGGTTCTTCAACGTTGCTACCTGCACGGCTGGATTTTTGTATTGTATTTGGGGCAAATACCAGAAAACGAACTCTTTAGCGCCTAGATTGTTTTGACCATTTATATTGTAAGCCACAGAGAATATCTTGATTTTGTCTTTTAATACTAGTCTGCCAGCATTCAGGTAGTTAAGTGTTCGTCGGATAGGCGCTCTTCCTTTCATGAACGGCATTTTTGTTTAATTTTATTTGGTTTTTCTAAATCAATAAAAGAAACCAACATGCAAAGAATGGAAAATAACCTTAAATTGTGCTGGCTGTCATTTGTCAATGTCAATTTGACATACACACATTTGACAATGTCAATTTGACAGACAAACATTTGACGATCATAGACAACAATCGAGGGAACTAGTTAGTCGAATAATGGCAATCGTGTTAGAGTTGTCGTTGTTCTGTCGCCGGACCCTGTTTTAATCAAGTTTAACCTTTAAACCCTGTTTTAAGCACTGTTTGCATAGAATAGGTGCCAGTAATAAAGGTAAGTACTTCAAAATTTACCATTATTACTCTTTGCGTAAGGAACTAGGCCGATGTAGGTTAAATTGGCCACGGCGAAGCCGTCCTGTAGCCTGTAGAGCTATAAATTGGCATTTCTTTTCATTGCTAGTGATTAACAGGTTTCCAGTTGCACACCAAACTTTGATGTTAACTGAGAATTACAAAAAACATATAGTAAAAAGAAACTTCAGAATGCATGCTTCTTTGCTTCGTTTACGTCCAAACATCTAATCTCACACGTACGCTGGTTATGAGTAGGTAGGTACTAAGACACTGACCTTTCTCAAGAACATCACTAGTATGGTTAGTGTTCTGTCTTTCTAGAGCGTCTCCTGGCGATTCCACTTATATCTGCCCTTTGTTATGCATTACTATTCTTTTGATTTTTATTTTGGCCTCTTACCAGCCGCCCAGAGGTCTCAAATTCTCAGTGCTATCATCCTCATTACTGAGAAACTTCTTAACTCCTTTTGTTTAATAACAAGATAACAGCCAAAGAGTATTTTGTAGTACTTTTTGATGCGTAAACATGACCGTTGTCAGTAATCAAAACTGTCAACAACGGAAGAAAACTACAAAATGAGCACCTTTCCGAAGTTCCGAAAATATACAAAAAACAATAATGTAACATCACTCAATAAAAATGTACCTAACTAACATCAATAACCAAAATGTTCACTGAGTTTCCAGGTAACGCCAGACAGGTAAAATGAGCTGCAAAAACAAGGCATATAACTGCGGCAAAGTAAAAAACGCTTGCAAATACTGTCTTGAGCAAGTAACCAATAAAAGCGGATTACAGTGCCAAGGTGCCTGTAAAAAATGGGCCCACTTCAAATGCCTAAACTATACTCCTGGCAAGATATCCGATATCAAAGCTGGTATAATCAAAGTCACATGTCCCTGTCCAGACTGTGAAACTACTCAATTAAAAGAGTATTTGGTCAATCCTCCTTATTCTTGCTCCAACCATAAATGCCCAGCAAATAATACAGGTCCTATTAGGTGCGACTCCACTGAGTGTCCCTCGAACACGAAGTCGGAAAGTATGCAGTGCTCAAATAAGGCATGTTCCGACAACGCAGTGATAGGTGAATCCCATCGGATAACGCCTGCCTGTCGTCAAACCCTCTCTCCTAGATCTGGATCACCACAACAAAAAACATGTATGTCTCCTTCGGATAGACCTAAAAGAATTAAAATGAAGAGAAGACCGGCTAAGTCTTCTTCCAATTCTTCTGACTCATGTGGCAATGTGAAATGTAAGTCTTTACCCCTTTGAGTATTTTGGTTCCCGAACAGGGCCCTAAGTGCCGTAACAAAGATTTGTGAACCTCCAGGGCGTAGATATACCTTTTGTTTCCACACGTCGGGGCACCTGTAAGCTCCGACGTGTTCCGCCGTTTTCTCCGTGGTCTCCTCTTCATTTGTTTCGATATAATGTTAGTCCTATCGTTATCGACCTCAAAATTGGGGTTGCAGGTATACACGATAATTGCCCACAACGATAGATCCGCACCTGGCTCCACATGCCGTCAAAAAATATCTCTCAGGCATGCCGAACACGCTAAAAAGATAAAGATATTTTTTCTGTTTCAGGTCCACGCAATAAGAATGTAGATGGTGATTCTAATACCCAGGCATCAATGGTGGAAGCTGTGCAACAAATGTGTGGAACCGTAGGAATGCTGTCCGTACAACTCAAGGATCTAATGAGCAAGTTGAATAAAATGGCGTAGTATTTAGGAAGTTCATCAAATATATTGTGCCTCACCAGACTGTACGAAATAAACCATTCTTAAAGTATTTTGTTGTTATTAAAACGTTGGCTTACTTACATTTAAGTACTATATAATGAGGCGAAAAAGTTGTTTTATAAAAATAACTCGAAAACCACTTTCAGAACTTGACCAAAATTTTAAGGGAACAACTTACCTTAAACAACATTATTTATTTCAGACTAGTTCATCATCGTTCCCAACTCCAGTCTTCCAGTCTAGCCTGATGTAAGCTGAAAACAAGTTAATAACATGGAGTTACTGCCTTTCTGACCTGTCCAGCGTTTGAGCCAGTAAAATTTCATTGGTTCACCTAAGGTGGACAGACGATTTGATGAAACCAAATGATTTCGCAGGATACAACCGTGCAAGCCGATCCTAAAGCGCCATTTACATGATACAAGTTTCTTGCCTGTTGCATACAATAAAATTGAAGCAATAAATTACCTGCATGGTCTAAACAGTACGTAACATTTTGATCTTTTGCGCAAGTTTTGCTTGCCAAAATTTTCTTGGTGTAAATAGCACATACAAAAATTTCTTAGGCGATTCTTGCATTCAATTAGTTTTCTCTTCATTTGCCAACATGAGTGCAGTAAGTGAAGGTTTAATCGTGGGGCTAGTTCATAATATCGACAATCACTACATCGATAGTCGGTGTATCGAAAACGTTCCATCGACGGGCTAATGTATCGACAGTACCCCAAATCGATGGTACGCTACATCGACAGTACCCTAAATCGTTGGTACGCTACATCGATACACAGATTGGATCCAGATTGGTCCTATTTGTATCAAAACTCATATCTGATTAGGGATCCTCGAAGAATTGAGGGAATTTGGCTCTGGTCGGGTAGTCGATGCAGCGTACTATCGATTTGGTTTACTGCCGATGTAGCATACCGGCGTTTTAGTGTACTAACGATGTAGCGTACCAACGATTTAGGGTACTGTCGATGTAGCGTACCATCGATTTGGGGTACTGTCGATACGTTAGCCCGTCGATGGAACGTTTTCGATACAGCGACCATCGATGTAGTGATTGTCGATACTATAAACTAGACCCGTTAATCGTTGCTGCTCTTCTGAGACAAGAAATATTGTGAAATCGTCGTAAAAAGAGGTGATGGATCAAAAAATGGATAGCAAGAAGAGGAGTTCTTGGAGGAGGAGTTGGAGCGTCTAACAATCTTTGTGTAGAATTACAAATAGAAAATGAAGATGACTTTAAGAACATGTTTCGTGTCAACAGAACCCAGAACCTCATATTTTTTAATAAACAGACTCTTTACAAAACCTTCCAACACTTGAATGAAAAATTTGACAACGCAAATACGTGCAATACTTGAAGCAACCCGCCAAAGAATGGTACACGCACATACAACTCTCTATTTAGACAAGTCAAAACTTGAAAGCAATAATCTCCTAAACATTATTGTATTGGTCTAAACAGAAGACATTTGCAACTATTTTTTGTCAAGACTTGCATTCAATAATTGCGTTCAATTTTTTTACTTGTATCCACGTGTAAACAGTTGCGTACAATTCTTGAAGGGCAATTATCGCACTTCATTTATTGCATTCAATAATTGTACTTGAATGTACAAGAAAATTGTATCGTCTAAATCACGCTTTATAGTACTAAACGTAATGAGGTCATATTTCTATCTGACAGACCTATCGTGACAAACCGCGGCAAAAAGAAAAAACTACGTAACAATGTCAACACCAACACGCATCTCCAAAATTCATCATGTCATTGCAAAAATAAAATAGACAATTCATTCAAAACGGACGCCTAAAATAACAACAATGGTAACTGTTTTCAAAAAAGGTTTAATAAGCTTCTGATCACAATGTCAAAATGCACCAAAGTAAAAAATCCATGTAAGATATGCTTGGGAGCGGTTTCTCAGAAGACAGGCTTACAATGCCAGGGTGCGTGCCAAAGCTGGGTGCATTACAGCTGCTTGAATTACACCCCTGGGAAAATCAAGGACATAAGAGCTGGCATCATCAAAGTGTCATGCCCCTGTCCGGATTGCAAAACATCTATGCCAAAAGAATACCGGACGGACCAGCCATACAGCTGCAACAACTCGATGTGTCCGGCTAACCGGCCGCCGAAGTGTGAAAATAACACGTGTCCAATTAATAGGAACGGGAAGAGTGGTCAAACAGCGCCGTGTCCTCTTAACAAATGTGGGACTGAATGCAAGCAGTTTAGCAGTCCACGCTTACCGGATAGTAAAGCGAACTCGACTCCGTTGCCTAAGCCGTGTATGCCTGTTTGTAACGTTGGAGCCCCATCATCTTCCGATGCCTGTCTAACCAAGAGTCCCCAATGCCCCTCTGGATGTTCATCAACCAATGATATTTCAGGAGACTTCGGTGTCTACCAGACGACCACAGGTGTTGGTGGAGGCAGTGGCAGCATGCCTTCTTTCCAGATTGTCGAGCAAATGTGTAATACTGTTGGCCAGCTCACGAATAAGATTAATGAGCTGATGCTTCAGATGAAACACGCAGCAAAGTATAAGGATGGGAGTGGTTATCATGGTGGCAATTCTCCCAAAGAATGTTGCACATCACAAGGTCCTAAGGAATTGTGCCCTAAACCATGTTTCTGTCCTGGAAATCCGGCTAGGCGAATGTAGATTTCTCTTATAGCAAAAAAGTATACAATAATAGATGGAATATTATGTTACCTAACTTTTAGTTAGTGTTAATTGCAACGTCGCTTCACAAGTTTAATTCTTTTCTACGTTTTTTTTTTTAATTTCAAGTTACTATAATTTTAAAGAACAATTTTGCCATAGGAACATCGTATACATTAAAAATATTAATATCATGTTTTTTTTAATTAATCCTATGTTTTGTAATAATAACACAATAATAAGGTACATGAACTATAATGTTTCATCCGGGCAGGATATCGTCCAACTAAAACTACAAAAATGGAACTGGAATACCTCCTTGATGTCAATCGCGATGAATCAAAGCACGCCAAGCGAGTTCCATTTTCTTTTAGCCCACGTAAAGCTGGACACGTGCAGCTTTGATTATTATCGACTAATTTCTTTGATTCCCCATACATCTCTCATTTTATATTTTTTGAGACGATAGCGAGTATTATAAACATTATGGCCCTTCAATATAATCTGAGTTCAAATCGATTCAGCAAACTTCTGTGCTTTGGAATACGTCGACCTCAAGTTCTAACTTCTAACGCACATTATGTACGGTTGCCGCACTTCATTACTAACAAAACCAGTTTATGCTAGCTTCTCATAAAAAATAAACATAAAACAATATAAACAAATAACAGAAAAACACAAAAAATAAAACATGACACAAAGCCAATTTTTTCAACCGGTTTACTTAAGGAAATCTCATTTCGACTGTATTTTTTTTATTTGTGTTACTCCATCATTTATGATCTTTCAAAGGGTAATACTACTTTCTGTGTGGTCCCATCTACATAAACAAAAAACGAATAATTGCAGGTGCCTTTAAATAAGGGGCAAATGAAGAATCCTTGGCACTCTCTACGATCTAGATTATTTGATTTTAGAGGTTTCATGTGCCCCGTTAAACCCTGATGGGACCGGGGCTACTGGGACGTATTATAAAAAAAAAACCATCTACCCCGTCAACGAGACAAAGGCACCGGGGTAGATGGGACTGAGTCGTTTATTATCTATTTAATATTTTATTAATATTGCATTGATAGTGAGTTCATACACTAATTAAAACTTAGTTCCGCTCAACCATGTTTTCGGTTTGACTGCAGGATCGAGCATTGGGTGACTTATACTGAACCGCGGGTCGCGGGAACACACGATTCTTCCGAAACTCCCAATGCCTTTACACGCAAGGCCAGCTTTAGGTAAAAGCATCACCATCAAACTCCTGCTTACTGTACCTATTGTGCAAGTATGATTGGCAATCAAACTTGTTTCCAAGTTATGATCTGTCGTCGAATGTGGTGTGAATATTAACTTGGGACAAATACTAGTTCGGAGTCTGTTAAACGAGATGTATTGACGTGTCGAAGGTGGTGTAGATAGGGACGTAAATTGTTGGATATCTGTTTGTGAATAGGTGAATAATAATGTTGTGGTTCGTGTTTTGGTGGGAAGCTACGCTATGACGCGACCTATAGTTTGACCAACAGTGCTGTACCGCGCCTTGGGAAGGCGCGCGGCGAGACGGGGGGGATCATGGCGGTCGCTAGTGTCACTTGTACCGGACTGTCTATGTGAAAAGCACATAAGATAATTATTCAAAGATGGGTCGTGCGTTATCTCGTGATGATAAGACCGTCATTTTTAAGGTGGCCGAATATTTAAAAAAAAGAAAAGCAGATAAAGAACGTGCCTTAGAACTGTATACTGATATCGTAAGATCTATCCAACAATATCGATCTCAGTGAGCTCATGCTCTTCCCTTCTCAGCTCCCACACACTTCTCAGTTCCTAAGGCGCGGTACAGCGGTATTGGTCAAACAATAAGACATTCAATACTTCGGGACGGGACTTCACAAACAAAATTTTCATTCGATACTTGTGGTCTACTGGACAGAAGACGATGAGTCTAGTTTAGTACGCTCCGTTGCCGCTTTAATATTGCTATATTATCCTAGATTTCACCGTTGGTGCATTGTATCACAATGTTTTTCTATGTTAAATTTCTTCGCAAGTCCCCTCTATAGAATCTTAAGTCTATTTGGACGCGACATATGGGTACCATACTGGCACACTCCATCAAACATTTTGCATATCTGCGAAGCTACATTTTCACAGAGTGATATTTACAGAATGCTGTAGTTCCTCGGTTATGGTGGCAAATAATTAATTAAACAAAATCTTCAAAGCCACAGACTTCCGAAAATAGACTTTCCATAAAAAAAACAAAATATAATTGTTCACAAGTTTAACATTGGTCCCAAACTAGGCAAGCCTGTATCTTAGTAAACCAATTTCAGAAATGATAATAATAATTTATTCAATAAAAAAGAAAATAAAAAAAAAACAAACAAAGCTAAATAATAAAAGTATAAACGCTGTGCTAAGATGTATAACTGTATGTGTCAATAAGAGAGTACAGAATGGAAATGAATGAACTTATTTTACATCTTATTGTGTTTTCTATACTAACATTATAAAAAGGAAAAAATGTATTGTTTGTTTGTTGGCGTCGAATAGGCACAGAAACTACTGGACCGATTTGAAAAATTCTTTCACCGTTGGGAAGCTACACTATCACCGGGTGACACAGACTACTTTTTTATCCCTGTATTCTTATGGGAACAGGAACTAAGCGGGTAAAACCGCGTGACGTCTGCTAGTTTTTAAGTCTGCGGTTTTTAGGTAAAACAGTTTTTATTCTATCTTGGAGTCTGCCCCGAAATAAAAAAAAAGACTGGCGGATGATTATTATACAAAATAGCTACATGTGTCGAGATCGAGAGCCTAAAGGTCATTGACTGATCGTCTGCCCCTGTCAAGAACCCGAAAGATTGTGTACATGACTGTGATTAGTGTCCTAAAATTAATATTATGGCCAATGAACGTCGAAAATCAATGTGCCTGATATTATTAGTGAGGTTATTTATGCTTGATTGTTACGCCTACATCTAAGCTGTAAATACCTATCATAAAGTATCTTCAATACTAATATTATAAAGAGGAATGAAATTAAATATAGATAAGTAAATATAGATAGATAAGTAAATTACTTAGGTACTCTTTTTTCTATACACTCACCGGCACCGCGGCACGAAAACTTGGCCACATGTAAATTTCACGATACTTCGTTTTTAACCGACTTCAAAAAAAGGAGGAGGTTCTCAATTCGGTTGTATATTTTTTTTTTTTTTTAGGGTTTGTTTCCTCAGAACTCCGTCATTTATGGACCGATTTTCAAAATTCTTCTTTTATTTGATTGGGTATACTAACAGATTGGTCCCATTTGTATCAAACCTCTGATGAGGGATCTTCGAGGAATTGAGGGAACTCCTCAAAAAACATAGGCACAAATGCACCGATTTCCACATTTTTAGTAACAAATCGAGCATTTTCATTTAGAAAGTATCATTTGGTGAAGAACAACTGATGAAGAAGACAGACAACGGAACTCTTCAACGCATAACAGCAAATTATTCGCGATTGCTATAGTAAGATGTCTATGCTGAGCTTTTGTATTTCCACAACATAACATTACGCCATTCTCTGTTAAAAATTGGCCCGGCAGAGATGTACAGATAATGATAGAACTTCTTTAGCAATTGTTATCCAATTTCAATGATTATTTTAAGTTTTGAAAGACTTTCTTTACATACAAAGAAACTAAAAATGACAAAATAAAAACTTTTTTACAAAAAAAACAACCGACTTCTTAAAAAAAAACTAACAGGTTAAAAATAACTCCAGTTTCGGAAGTCGGTGGCCAATAATGAACAAAACAAAACCACCAAAGCCACAGACTTCCGAAACTGGAGTTATTTTCTACCTGTTAGTTTTTTTTTAAGAAGGTGGTTTTTTTTTTCTGTTTGGAGGTATGAGGAACAGGGTGTAAAGTTCCTCATCCACCATTGAAAAGGGAGGATCCTCCGACCAGACGGGTGTTGTGTCTGGTGGGCTAACTACTGCCCGTCTGGTCGGAGGATCCTCCCTTTTCAATGGTGGATGAGGAACTTTACAAGTCGGTTGTTTTTTTTTAAAATATTTTTGACACTAAAATAAGGGTAGATGCGCTCTGTAAATATTTCTTATGCTTTTAGAACTTCAAATTGAAAACGTAACTTCACCAATAAGTCGTTTTTATTAAATTGGGCACTTTTAATTAATTAAACCCCAAGAGGACACCGGCGGGCGTCCGCGCTGTCGTTGTCTTTCTATTGTGTCTCTAATTAACACGATTGAAAGGTTAAAGAAAAAAGAATTATTCGCTATCGATTTTGCAAACACTGTAGAATTAAAAAAACCTTAATTGTTTTTTTTTCCATGTTTTAGCATCGAGTGTTTCCTCCTCTAGCACTAATAACGGCCTGCATTCGATATTTGATTCTTTGAATGATGTTTCTGACGTCAACTTGCGCTTATATGCTTTCCCAAGCAGTCAGTGCTGCATTTCGAAGTTGATTAAGGAGTTCTGGCGGGTTGGGGTTGGACTTTATCTTTCTTTTGAGCATGTCCCAGAGGTGCTCAATCGGGTTTAAGTCCGGACTAGTTGTATATGTGGGGTCTACTCTTAACCGCATTCTAGTCCTGAGGTCAGAGGTGAGGTGGACTATGAAACGAGCTTACCAAAAAGAACTGTCCAGATTTGAGGTACCGCTTAATCATCCATTCGTATGGGTGTATTTATCTATAACACAGGTGTACCATTGGGAGTGAAAAATACACTTTGTCCAGCTAGCTGAACTCAGGTGGACCTGCACGGGAAGTAAATAATAATATCCCTGGTGAACTCACGTAATATAATATTCAAAGTACGTAATAATAAATGTATAGACAGACAGAATTCTCATTTCACCCTTTTATTAATTAAGAGAGCTTTGTGACGTCACAGAAGCCCACTTTTATGATTATGCACAGGATTTATTTAAAAAAGGGTTGTTTCAAGTGTAAATTCATCCTTTATAACGTGACAGAGTGGCTAAAATCTCATAAATGATATATCGTTTTTGTTTTGATGAGTAAAGAATACAAACAGAGCTATTTAGTCAAATGCAAATATGAGTGATGTGATAATTCAAGCACGTACAATTCACGTCGTCTCAATTAACTAAATAATATTTTTATTTTTTATTATTGTATTTTGACCAGTATCTCACTTGATGGGAAGCGATGATGTGGTCGACGATGAAGCATGCTTGCCTAGACGTTTTCACTCTTGACTTAAAGATCCCACCGACTCCGGGAGGGAATTCCACTCCTAAGCTGTGAATGTGTTTTCATTAGGTACGTTTAGTGCGTATGGGTGGGATGTATACCTACCACGTACCTACCGGTGGCGTGGCGCAGCGCCATAAGTCTATTGTAATATTTAGTCAGGTAAGTTCGTCTTTCACAAAAAGTGTGTGTTTACTTCGTTCCTGTTTGTGACCACGACTTCCCCTCACCCATAATTTATGTTTTACTGCGAAAAAAATAGATCTCTACGTTAATTTTTTCGCATGACTCAGATTATTTGAAATCAATTTCAAAGTTAAACATTTTTTTAAGTGAAATCTACTAAAGCGTTTTTGTAATGAGAAAAAAAAACTACATATTTAACTCGCGACACTATTAAGTTACCGTAACCGACACCTATACTTATACAATAAACTAGTATTGCATTTTTTTGTGTTATTTAAAATACTCGTAATATGCATTATTTTTCATGTCTCTGCAGTAGCGCATTTCCAATCTTGTAGTACCTACAACAGTAGTCTAAACTAACATTATGAAGAAGAAAGAATTGATTGTTTGTTTTTTGACATTGAATAGGTAGGCTTCGAAACTACTAGACCGATTTAAAAACATCTTACGCCGCTGGGAAACTAACTATACACTACCCCAGGTGACTATTTTTTTATCCCTGTATTCCCACGGGAGCAGGAACCAGGCGGGTGCTACCGCGTTACGTCTGCTAGAAGTTTATAACAATTAATAAAAAACAACTTAATTTAAAAGTGTTTCCTGCACAATAAAATATTTTCTGTTGCTTCATAAAATACACACGTTATCGTTCAAGTTTTCACTTCTTCCGGCACTCCCGGAATGCCACTCCTTTTTTTTATTATTTGGATAATCCAATCCAATAAGATAGACCTTGACGTCAAATTAACACATAAGAGAAAAAGATAATTGATTGCTTGACGAGGAGTCGAGCTTAACCTCGTATCAACATTATTGTGCGGGTGTCAATTATTAGTTGTTGCTAATAATTAACGCGGTACGTACCTATGTCGTCATATATGTGTGACGATTTATTACAAGTTCCGAGTTAAGCTCACGATTACTGACAAATGCTTGCACTGACTGATTTGGTCCCTTCATATCTGTGTGGTTCTCTCCTCAAAAGATAGGTTAAAATATGATCCATGAATTAGTTTCTGAGATGGCTCAGACACTAATCTGCATGGATTTTACATGATTTGACCAAGATAATGTCTGGAGTTTAAAAAAGAGTTGAAAGAAGATACTTACACCTTACATTACGTCAAATTAACACATAGGTAAGAGAAAAAATAATTTATTGCTTGAAGAGGAGTCTGTTGCTAATAATTAACACCCGCACATGTTGACACGAGGTTAATCTCCTCTTGCTGAGGTCAATTCGTAGATGGGTGACCATTTATTACATATCAAGACTTCTCCTTCTCCGTGCGTCGGAAAGCACGAGAAGCTGTTGTTCCTGGATGTCATTTGTTGATCTTCTCTTTGTCAGACATTACGGGCAGTCAGAGCTCCGAATGTCGGAAATCTAGCTAAGCAAGGGGTCGGTGTCAAGTCGAAGTCAAATCATTTACTTACCTACTTCAATTAGACCATCCTCACTTTTTAACGACCAGCTTAAGTTAAATTAAATATAAAAATGAATATACTTAGTTCCCCTTCCAAAAATGAAGTATCTTATGGACAATAATGGACAAGAAACACTATACTTATAAGATAAGATAAGATCTAGATTTATTTGCTCAAACATGACGTGTACACACACAGAAACATGCATGCAAGATAATACAAAAAAAAAGTTCAGACATGTTTGCCACATAATATGTCGTGCAAATCGTGTGCATATTAAATTAAAAAAAACAAAAATTAATACAAAACATACAAATTATTAATGTCACAATATTAATGAAGTTTAAACGCAAAAATACAAATGAAATTAAAAAAAAATCACCAAAATGTTGTAAAATATGAATACAATGTAAAAAACAATATTGTCCAAGTCAAATTTACCAATGTGTCAAAACTACAAAATAAAATAAAAATAAAAAAACCAGGTCAAATCGAAACTACTACTTACTTACTTACTTCTACTAAGTAGTATACTTTACGAAATAGCTTTTTTACAATATTAGCAAACATTAATCAGACATAACTACTATCGTGTAACCCAGTCACCGAATTGTGGAGGTCAGAATAGGCATCGTATCCATGTAAAACACTGGTACCCAGCTGTATCCAGTTAAGGTGGAAGCCGACCCCAACATAGCTAGGAAAAGGCTAGTCAGATGATGATAAAAAAAAGATTCGGGTTTCTACTACAAAAAGCAGTCCTATTTATAAGAATGGACATGAGACCCAGTTTAGTTTTGTTAAGGATTTTTCCACCTTAAGGTAGGTACTTACCTAATGTATAAAAGATCGCCTCCATATATTCTAAGGATTGCTACACTAGAAATATCACGATATAAAGGAATGGCGGGTTTGCCAAACAATAAAAAATGAAGACCACACTCTTTGAGTATGGATTAGACAAGCTAAGCTAAGTTAGTACAATGAGAAAGACATTTTAAGTTAGTATAAATATTTTTATTTGTATTTACGTGTTCGCACTTCATTGTGTATTGTTTAAAATAGTATTTGGTGGTAGTATGTTAATTTTGTTATGTCCTTTGCATGCTTTCATGGTAAAATATGGCTGAACATGTCACCTATATTTTTCTGTCATCTTTTACTGTCACCCATACCTATTTGCAAAATAAAATTATCTTTATCTTAATCGTTATCTTTACACACGGCCACAAAATCTAAGCCCTCTATTCGTTGGCATTGCGATGGGTTGCCCTTCTTTACTGTTGGTAGTTCTATCATAATCATCATTGTGTTTTAATAATAATTCATAATAATAGTAAAACATGTGCATTTATAAAACATTGATGAGACAGGCAGGGCCCATAGTCCTTCCATAGTACTAGGTAACCAGTTCACCTTAACTACCTTTGTTTCTATAGCCTGCAACTCTTGTACAGACGCCAGCACATCAAGCTACCACAAACTGTCAAAATTTCACAATTGAATCAAATGAACTTTATTCTGTTTGCCATAAAGTACAAAAACGATCAAAGAAATTGACACATTGGGGTAGCTTTATGTGCTGGCCTCTGTAAGAGTCGTAGGTTTTCTTGAAATGGTGGCAATGCCATTGCAGGTAAAATACTTAGTTCGACTTGCGCTTGACAAATTTTGAGTGGTAAGGCCGTGACCACAACCTTTTTTAACCGCCGCCGGAACGCCAGTGCGGCTCGCGCACACCCGGTTGTGATTTCATATTTTCCAATACGGCTGTGCGGCAAATCACGCCCAGCGTGTAAAATTTATTTATGCCGTGAGTGCGGTTCTCGCAACTGCTGTGAGTTTTCACGTCTATTTAGACGTTTGATAATTTCAAGTTTCAAGTCAATGAGAATTTATTATTTAAAATACAGAACCAGTAAAGGTTTCACTAGAGTTTCTTATAAAATTACAAAAATCATAAAGTTGAAAATTGTTTAATTAAGCTTTTTATGATCGGTATGCCAAGTGTCTACAAAGGATCCTAAACCCTATTGTGTTAAGGCTTAATTTGATATTCGCAATGTTGTTTTATTTCACTTAAGCAATTAAGAAGCCAGGTGTTCACGAAGGATTTTAAACCCTATTGTGTTAGTTTGAGGGTCCTATTGTGTAGGATGGTCATTTTCGAAGTAACTTGTTACATTCGTAAAAAAACACAATAGCCTGTGTTTTGCCGCACTGGAGGATTAAAACACACCCAGCGCTATATCCGCACTGGCGTATTGTTTTCGACCATCCGATACGACTGTGCGGCTCTCGCAGCAGGTGTGCGGCCGTCCGCACGGGCGGCTTGGCGTAAGCGATAGCGCCCGCAGTCAAGGTGTTAAGGCTTGGATCCGCGCCAGACCTACCTGGTTTCCACAACCCAGTGACCAGGTACCTAACACGATGAGCTCATGATTAAACTGGTAGTCAGACTTTCGGTCTTCGGGTTATTTGCAACGGCCGCGGCTGTCAAATATATGACAGCCGCAAGCTTGAGAGCTTGTATTATGGGTATTAAACAGCTGATAATCATACTTATACATTTCTAAATACATACATATTATAGATAAATTACACCCAGACACAGAACGAATGATCGTGCTCATCACACAAACATTTGTCCTGGGTGGGAATCGAACCCACGACCTCCGGCATAGCAGTCAGGGTCACTAACTACTAGACCAACAGGCCAGTCTTATATAACTTATCATAACATAACATCACGCCAGTAATCCCTGAAGCGTTAGGCAGAGGTGTACCAGGAGATCACCCACATTTTGGCAGTTACGTTTATATCTCATATAATAGAGGGCGAGCATATTGCCATCAATCGGGTACAAATCCAGACTCTGGGTGGCCACTTAGAATAGTAACATGTAGGCGTATGCGAAGTCCGCCAGTACCTCCATAGGTAGTACTGGTGGGAAAGCCACACCAGGCTTTCCCACATATGAGCTAATGTTTACACGATACTATTGGGGCTGGCGCGTACCCTGGGCATAGTGGAACTGCAACGCTTGCGCATTATGGCTTATGACGTAGTAATTAAATAAGCGATAATAAGTGGTTATCGCCGCCTACGTCTAGGTACACAGTCTTACGAGGATCTACAACTTATTGCTCGTGTAAAATAGAAAGGGGTGAATCTTCGAGCGTTTAACCACCGTAATAACCGGACCGCCGCCGCGCCGAGCGCCGCAGTGTGGAAGGGACATCGACGTAATTCCAAACACCATAAGTTCTCTATAAGATAAGACGTAGCAAACACACTAGGGAGTGTTTATGGGTGGACGTTTTGGGGGACTGTCATCTGAAGACCAGCACTTTACATAAGACAGTCTCCTCAAGCGCCCGCTCTATGCCACTTCCTAATGTTTTTGCTGAGAAAAAGAAGATGGAAACACTTTATTTCTATCTTACAAGGACAGTAGAACTTTCTTATTTCGATGTTGATCGTACACCCGCAGGCCATTCGCGGTTGTATGCAGAGTTTCTTGCGAAAATATTCGAAGTTTGTATCTGAATCGGGATCACAGTATTATGTTTCAATGCTATTACTATTATGCTTCAACGTTGCGATATAAGGTGTTAAGGGGGATGCGAAATTCAATTTTTCTTGAGAACCTCCTCCTTTTTTGAAATCTGTTAAAAACACAAACAAATTGAAAATGTTCGTGTGTAGGTATGTATTTTTTTATGTATGTTACCTGATTTCTCCCCCATTTGTGGACCGATTCTTAAAATTCTTGTTTTATATGGAAGAGTACTCCTGGGGTGGCCCCATTTTAATTTGGTGAAGATCTGTTGCTGATCTTCGGAGATATACCCTCCCTCTCACTTCGGTGCCTGTACGGATCGGACGTGTTTTTGGTTGTTTGACACTGGTTAATAGTGATCGCTTTAAATATTAAATATTTTTTTGTAAATAGTTGATTTCGCAGTGTAAAGATCGGGCCCTCCTGTTTCATCTTGAGGATGCGCCCGTAAGGCTTGGTGGCCATATTGTTTTGTGTCGGAAGTCTCACTCCTTCAATCGCGCAGTGTATTAAGATTGGTTGAAATTACTTACAAGTAAAGAATTGAAGTTTGAAGATATTGATAATTTTAAAACGAGAAAAGTGTTTCGTCGTCGGTGGGTCTCGAACCGTCGACCATCGCTGTGCACTGTGCCAAGACGGCGATCGCAGCCGATAGGCTAAATCAACTTGAACATCAACGCCCGAAATTAGTCACCCGTTTGAGCGGCTACGACACTCGAAGTACACGTCACCCCGCGCTTGCTACTACGCGCACGCTACTACTGCTACGAGCTACGGCGCAAGGGCTCACCGTTGATCTGCTACGTCTCACTCAGCTTGGTAATATTACTTTGTATTCTGTGCCTCGGGCCTCGACTAATACTAAAAACTAGCTTGTAAATTGTTTGATAAAAACAATGCCCAAAATTAAACGTACGCCGCCTACTACACCACAAGTTGAGGTTGAACGCTGCTCATCAAACCCAAATATTACCGAAGCGACGCCTGAATCCGCTTTTATTACCAACAGAACAAAGCGTCCTCGCTCGGAATCGAGTCCTACGAGCGTACTAATGGATTTTAGAGAAGAGATAAGAGAGATGCTCGCTAAATGGAATAAAGATCAAGAAGCCACCCTTAAAAAGTTAACAACGAAAATAACGTCGGAGCTGGCAGAATTAAAGGCACAAAATAAAGATCTACAGAAAGTTAAGGCCGAAATTGAGGAATCCGCTAGTCTATTGAATTCCCAATATGAAGAAATGAAATCCAAAATGTCAAAACTTGAGAATGAGCGTACAGAACAAAAAATCTACATAAATAAATTGGAGAAAAAAATTCAGGATATCCAAGAATGCCAGCGCTCAGCATCATTCGAATTAAGAAATGTACCTTTAAAAGAAAAAGAAAGCAGTCAGGACTTAATTAAGTTAGTCACTGATACAGGCAAAGTTCTTCACGTGAACATAGTACCTGCGGACATCCGGGATGTATACAGAACGCTAACTAAACAAGGGCCGTCAAAACAAATAGTCGTCGAACTGCAATCTGTAATCCAAAAGAACGAAATTTTGCACGCTACGCGCAACTTCAATAAGGGTAAGCCTAACGCAAGTAAATTGAATAGTTCTTTAATTGGCGCAACAGGTGAATGCGTTCCAATTTATGTATCTGATCGCCTTCCGCCTACCATAAGGCAACTTTTCTTTGAAGCTCGGAAATTTGCTAGCAATAATGAATTTGATTACTGCTGGGCGTCTAACGGCAAGATATTTCTTCGGAAAAAGGAAGGCGACAAACCTGTTCGTATTGTTTCTGAGAAAACCTTGCTTGATTTATTACAAAAATAAGCCCCTAAAACAGATGTCTTTCATATATGCTATTTTACATTGTCTTAGCATATGTGACTTTCAATATTTTATGTGTAACTGTAATATATGTTCTCATTTTACTTTGTTTAAATTTAGCTTTCAGAAACAAATTATAATATTAAAAAATGCTTTGTCTACATATAGTCATAGAAATATTTTATGCAAGCCTCTTCACTACACCTACTTATTCGTCTATAATTCATTCACACAACTTACAGATCTCTGTCTCCTTATTGTATCGATTTTATCACTTTCAATTCCATGTTTAAATACCGGAATGCATGACCCTACAATTCTTTGTATCATAATATGCTTTCCCTCCTCAGCAATCCCAGTATTGTACTTTCGAATCACGCTAAAATGGATTATTTTTTCTAATAAAAATGCTTGACGTGACTACATTAGAAGATATAGATGCATATGGCAAGCCTAATGCAAACATTTGTAAGCCCGAGCATTGCTCAACATTTATTAAAGATACACCTAAATCTATCAATATAATACATATGAATATTCGCAGTGTAAACCGCAACTTCGACAGTTTTGCAGTGTTTCTACTTAGTTTAAAATTATCTTGTGATATCATCATCTTATCCGAATGCTGGTTACTTGCTTCTTCGGCTATACCCGCGATAGATGGTTATGTTTCTTACTTTACAAGCAAGCCAAAAAATCAAAACGATGGTGTCATCATGTATGTGAAAACGGAACTGTTACACAACATATCAGAACCTCAAATGCCGGATGCTAGTTATCTAGTCTGTTATTTAAAACGTTATAACCTCTCAATAATGGCAATTTATCGTTCCCCGTCAATACGCAATCAGGATACTTTTATTGAAGGTTTGGATAAAGTTCTGACAGAAATGTCATCCCAGAAAAACATAATTATCATGGGAGATATCAACATCGATATAGCCTCCAATTGCCTTTGCCAACAAGCCCATGAGTATCTAAACTTAACTGCCTCCCATGGCTTATTGCCCTCTCATTTACTTCCAACTCGCGAATCTTCTTGTTTAGATCACGTAATGGTAAAATCCGATCTAAGAACTACTACTTTAGTAATTGACACCTACATTACCGACCATAAACCTACTATGATAAACATGGATTGGGGCACATTACCCGCAAAACACAACATTTATCGCACTATTGTGGATACTGCTTCTGTCATTACAAATTTATGTAATGTCGACTTTACTGGTGTAATGAATAGTCAAGATGCTAATTCTGCCAGCGAACTTCTTATTTCCATAATCGCCTCTGTTATTAAACAACACTCCAAAACTGTTCATGTGACATCTAAACGCAGGATTATCAAACCTTGGATTACAAACGGTTTGCTCAGGTGTATTCGCAATAGGGACAGCTTAGCTCGAAAACTGAAAAACGACTCTGATAACTATGTGCTCTCAATAACTTACACCAGATACAGGAATTTTTTAAATAAATTACTAAAGAACCTAAAAAAAGAGTATGAGAGGGCAGAATTCTTAAAAGCACAGAAAAATTCGAGAGCCACTTGGAACGTCATAAAAAATATAACTTCTACACATCGCAATGCTTCCTCACCTATGGAATTGCTAAATGCGACTCCTGATGGTGTTACTACTATAAATGACGTTAACGATTTTTTTGCAAGTGTGGGCCAAAGACTGGCTGCACCGTTTATTACTACATCATCCTCACAGTTCCCTTTTGAGTCTGGACCTTCTAATTCCTTTGTCATTCTACCTACAGACGAAGCTGAGGTGAAAGGAATTATCCTGGGTTTGCGTGCAGATGCTGCAGTTGGGTGGGACGGAATATCATCTAAAGTTTTAAAATCTTGTCTGACAACATTAGTGCCCGTCATAACACACGTCTGCAACACTGCAATGTCTACCGGTTGCTTTCCGAGAGTGTTTAAAAAAGCAGTTGTTCATCCAATTTTTAAAAGTGGGGATAGACACAGCGTTAACAATTATAGGCCCATATCGATTTTGCCAGCCATTTCTAAAATTTTGGAGAAAATAATTAATAAACGTTTAGTACTCTTCCTGGAGTCACATAATATATTGGCATCAAACCAGTTTGGCTTCAGAAGAGGTAAATCGGCAGAAGATGCTGTCGCTTCTTTAATAGATGATGCAGTGACAAAATTAGATAGTGGCATGAAATGTCTAGGCATTTTCCTTGATATTTCTAAAGCATTTGACGCTGTGTCTGTACCCCACCTCTTATCCAAACTAGAAGCAATTGGAGTTCGTGGTCACACACTTAAAATATTTCAAGATTACCTCAGTAATCGGTCCCAGTGCGTAAAAATAAATCATTTGACGAGTGACAGCAGATCACTAAATTTCGGTGTGCCACAGGGATCGATTTTGGGTCCAACATTGTTTTTAGTGTACATAAATAGCCTCTGTAAGCTCTCTCTAGAAAACTGTTCAATCTACACATACGCAGATGATACGGCATTACTCATACATGGCAAAGATTGGTCAGAAACGCACCTGTGCGCCGAAAATGCACTTAAATTAGTGATGCAATGGTTTTCTGCCAATCTTCTAACAGTTAACTTGAGCAAAACTATGTACATGCCCTTTTCACTAAAACCATCTTCTCTCTGTATCCTTGATTCCCTAGTCCTGAAAGCACACTTGAACAATTGTTGTATGAACCCAAATGATCTACCCTGTATCTGTCCTCGGTTAACACGAACTGTTACGGCTAAGTATCTTGGGATCAGGATTGATAATTCCCTGAATTGGAAGCCTCACCTAGATAATCTGACCACCAGAATTCGCAAACTTATCTATATTTTTAGAAAATTGAGACAGTCTGCAGATATTGGTACCATAAAGACCGTTTATTATGCCTTATGCCAGTCCATACTTACATACGGCATTACTGTTTGGGGTGGGGCACCAAAGACAAATTTCTTACAATTGGAACGGGCACAACGAGCTGTCCTTAAGGTCATGACCTTCAAACAGTTTAGATATCCAACTTTAATGTTATACAAGGATTGCAAGGTCTTGACCGTGAGACAGCTCTTCGTCCTTCAAATAATCCTTCGTAAGCATAAAAGTTCGGAATTTGATACGAATGCTTCTAAAACTCGAAGACCTCATAAAGTATGCCCCACTCATTTCTCCTATACTGCTACTGCCCAAAGGCATTATAAAATTGTTGGAAGTCATTTATACAATACAATTAATAAACATTGCAGTATCTTCCCTCTCACTGTGAAATTATGCAAAACGAAAGTTTACAACTGGCTCCAAGCACTTAACTATGAAGAGACAGAAATATTAATAAAAGTTAAATCTATACAATAATTAGTAATAATTCGCGTATTCTAACACAATTACAACACTCATACATAAACTCCTACACAAATTCACAAACACACTCAGACACACTCAGCCATACACACACATTAACATTTTGTTGAGGCTTCTTCTCTTTTTATTATTTCCAACCTTTGCTATTTTTTTTTTGTGTTGATCCACTAGAACCACGTTCCATCTGTTTGCAATGTAATGTAACTTTGTTTTCGTATTCGTCCTGTGAGAGCACTGGTGCCCATAACACAAGTTGAATCTTACCTTGGGCACCAGAGTTCAATATTCTACTTACATAGTTATATTTTTGTATTATTTTACCAAAACATTAGTTTGTAAGTGGTACTGTACAACTTTTTGGAAATAAAATATTATTATTATTATTATTATTATTATTATTATTATATACAATGGAACTCTTCAGAAATAGACGGCAAATCTGTCATTATTGCTGGAATCGCTTGGATGTTTGTTGTTAATATACATTATCATGATGTAACATCACGCCGATATGCTCTGAGAGGGTACGCAGATGTGTACAGACGCCAGAGCACATCAAGTTACCCCAATGTGTCAAATTTCTTTGATCGTTTTTCAACTTTATGGCAAACAGAATAAGGGTCATATTCAATTGGGAAAATTTGACACATTGGGATAACTTGATGTGCTGGCGTCTGTAGGTACATTACATTTGGACAAAAATCTGCTACTTAAATAAATATCTCTGAAAATGAAAAAATAATATTTGTGTCTTTTTTTAGTCGGTTTTATTTTTTGCAAAAAAGTTTTTGTAATTAGCCGATCAGTGTCAGTTTGTATGTTTAATAAAATATGATTTGCGACAATAACACGTATGTGTTTACGGAATTATAATCATTCAAATCTTAACTACAACCCTCCTCATCATCATCATCATCCACAGCTCGACTTCACCCACTGCTGGTTTTAAGCCTCTCTTTTTAGGTACCAATTTCCACGTCCCTGTGCCAGTCTCATCCACGGTACTCCCGCAATGGCAACAATGTCGTCCGCCCATCTCGCCGCAGGACGCCCTACACTTCTCCTGCCGTTTCTTGGTCGCCAATCGGTCACAGCTTTACTCCACCGGCCATCACCGCGTCTAGCTAGGTGTCCTGCCCAACTCCATTTGAGTTCCATAACGCGATTTCCAATATCGATGACCTTTGTGCGTCTCCTGATTTCGACGTTTGGGACTCGATCTAGTATATTGATGCCGAGCATGGAACGCTCCATGGCTCTCTGTGCTACTCTGAGTCTGTACACAGCCTCCTATGTGAGCGTCCAAGTCTCGGCACCGTACGTCATGGTTGGCAGAAAACACTGAATATAGAGACCCTCAACCCTCTAAGTTCATATATTACTAGCTGCTGCCCGCGACGTCGTCTGCGTTAAGGTTCTACAGCACCAAATATACCTACCTAAGATTCCAGTGTCGCTATAGCATTATAAGTTAACAACTTTTAAAATAGCATTAAAATATAAGTTACATGAAGAGAGTTTTTTTGTAATTTTTTTTTTATTTTGCAATTTTTAGTTTCTTTGTATGTAAAGAAAGTCTTTTAAAACTTGAAAGAATCATTGAAATCGGTTAACAATTGCAAAAGAAGTTCTTTCTAAACCTTTTAAAATAGACAGGCGTAATGTTATGGGAAATACATAAACCATGCACAGACATGTGACTGTAGCTATTGCGAGTAATTTGTTGTTATGCGTTGAAGAGTTCCATCGCCTGTCTTCTTCATCAGTTTTTCTTCACAAAATGATAGGTACTTGCTAAATGTAAATGCTTGATACGTCACCAAAAAAAAAAATGTAAAAATTGGTACATGTTTTCCTATATTATTTGAGGAGTTCCCTCATTTCCTCGAGGATCCCTCATCAGATCTGAGGTTTAATACTAATGGGACCAACCTGGTAGTATACTCTATCAAATAAAAAAGAGATTTTTGAAAATCGGTCCATAAATGGCGGAGTAATCGCGTAACAAACACACACAAATAAAAAAAAACATACCGTTGAATTGAGAACCTCCTTTTTTTTTTAAGTCGGTTAAAAATACGTTCAAAGGTATATACCTTATAACACTTCCCTATAAACTACGTTGATAATTATACTGCCAGGAGCCAAAATGTAAAAATAGTCAGGACTGGTGGCGCGGGAGCAAGCGACGTACAGGTGCCCGTGTGAGAAGCAACTCGTCCTGAGATCTACACCCGCTGCTCTGAGTATCGGCTCCTGAGATTTATTGATTGTCATCACTAAGCAAACACTCACGGGGAACTGTACACGCTCGAACTGGATCGGGAAGCTGAAGTATAAGGGGAATGCGTTGTATAAATATTGCCTTGCCGACGCCACAACCCGTAATAATTTCCACCTCAATGGTGTCTGTGGAGAGAGGTGACTTTAAGACACCACCCGTTACACAACTTTGGAGGAGATTTGTTCCTAAAAAGCATAATCGGGACGCCGACCTTCATTCAGCTTGATGGTATGCGCTGGAAGTCAACTTGCTGACAGGAAGTTCAAAAATTCCACGGGATAATGTGTGGCGTCATCTTGCTCGACGACAGTGCTTATCGACGTATAGACCACTTCATTCCCCTCAATGTCCGAGAGAATGCATTCGTTAATTGCTGCAGCATGATCATTTTTGGGCGCCAAAATGGCCCTCTCACACGAATTCTGCTGGTGCGTTATACGACTGATGTCCACGTACACACAGCGAATGAGTTCTTCGAAGCTGGATACCACTCTACCGAGAGACTCTGAAAGCACCGCCTGTCCACTTCTCTCTTCTGGTAGAGTGCCTTTGCCAAGACTTAGAAGGACGTCGGAGAATTCTTGAGCGCGTGCAATGCCGCCGAGCCGAGCTCTTATATTAATGGTCAAGCGCAGCGTACGAACTTGTGACCACAACGAAGATCGTTTCACCGAAGCATTCATCTCGTCAGCCCTCGATCCCCGCGTCAACTCGGGAAGCGTTTGCCTGAAATCGCCACTGAGCAGAACTGTGACACTACCCATCAAATGTTCATTCCTGCAGATGCCCTGCAGGGTTCTGTCCACGGCCTCAACTGCCTTCCTTTTGAAAATCGTACACTGATACGATCCCATGTGATACGATCCGAACTCTGCTCAAGATTTTGAGGGTTTTGTTGGAACTTCAATTTGTCAAAACGAATTATACTATTATACAACTTTTATGAAAAAAATGCACAATGCCATCTATGAATTTAAAGAATAACTAACTACTAACCTCACCAACACGATCAAAATTTAAATTAATTTTCAAAAAGTGTTCATGTGTTACTTGATTTGATATTTATACATTCTCATAGATGGCGCTGATTCCAAATTGTCTTTATACTACTAACATTCATTAAACTATGTTTCTCTGCCAAAGTTACTTAAATGGCGAAGTTTTTATAGTGTAAAGCTAGATAATAGCATAGCTTACACAAAACCAACATTTAAATATGCGTCCTTTGATTACACGCTTCCACAGAATGAGTAAGAAGAATAAAGATTCACTGCTCCTCCCCCGTAGGTGATAGCGTGATAATATATAGCCTATGTGTTGACCCGACCTCTTAGTAATATTCATGCAAAATTTGAAGTAAATCCATGCAGTACTTTTTGAGTTCACCCCGCCCATACATACAGACAAACAGACAAAAATTCTAAAAAGTCATTTTTTGTCACCAGTTACGTTTTTCTAACAAAACCCACTTATTTTTTTCTTGAAAATTCTCAATGTACAGTTTTTCTGTCGTTACTGTTTTATTATATGTATAGATAATCCCTTAATTATTTCATGAAAAAGTCATATAATGGGACTAAAGGTTGTATTGGTGATTTTAATTATTATACTCAGATAAAACATAGTTTTCACACACTTTCATTGCGCGCAATAAAAAGCATGTCTTTTTTGTCATGAAAAAATCCCAGCTTTATATTTTGGTTAAAGTTACTTAATTATGTATGTACAGAGAGTGTAGTTATCGGCTATGTGATCGGTCTTTTTACACCCGTATGTGTACTAAATTTTATCCAAATCCGTTCAGTAGTTTTTGCGTGAAAGAGTAACAAACATCCATCCATCCAAACTTTCACGTTTATAATATTGAGTATGCCACTAGAAGGCAAGTACTCGTTTTAAGTGTTATTTGAACAACATAACTAAGTGAAGTATGTTGAAACATTTGTCACGTTGAACGTACTTTCATCAATTACAAAATTGAAAGTACACACTTACATGAAATATGCAAGTGGCTACATACCAAGCTAGGCTTTGAATATATCCATGTGTTTACTATTCATTCGATATATCGATATGTTTAGACTCATCATCATCTGCCTAGCCTTTTCCCAGATGGTGATTATACAACTAGGTATATGCGTTTCAAATGAGAATAGGAATGACTTTGCGCCATGTTGTGACGTCATAACTGTCTAATAAATTGAGCAAGGTCAGCAGAACAAGGTTTTATCTAAATGTAATTTATTTACGAATTACGAACGGATAATTTCCTAAATTGTACTCTCAAAGTATTTGTTTACATTGGAGATAATCTCTCGAACCCTCCCATGCAAAACAGCGCCTCGTTCACACATTTTTGAGCAGTCTGGGAGATGAAAACAAAATCAAATAAGTATCAACAAAACGGCAAAAAACCGTGTATCAAACAGAATTTATAAATAGAACGTAAGCACTTCACAAGACTTTTTTTCATTAATTTAAGCCGTTTTTTCATTTTAAATAACTTCGACTCGGTAAAACAAAAAAAGAAAATAATTGATACGCGATTAAGGTTTCGTTGCGGGCCGTACCTACTTTTCAAGCGACATTTGACAAATAGAGGTCATTGGCGTTCCTATTTTTATTTAAAACGCATATTAATAGATGTTCTAAAAGAACAAATAAATATTTTATGGAACCAGTTAGTCAAACCCATAATAAATTCTATAATATAAAAAATATAACATATCGTATATTAAAATGTCTTGATAAGATTTATTGTAAGTTGAAACTAAGAACAAAATAATCATGCGACAAGCTTTTATGTCATGGGTATTATAATAACGTGTTATGTTATAAAATGATAGTTTATTGAAGTTTACTTTCTTTTTTTAAAAGGATTATAGTTATTTCTTTAGTTGGGTTTTCGAGTGCATACCTAACGAGTTTCATAAAAAGACATGTTAAGGTCGTTTTGACGTTAACGTTTGAAAGTTAATGAAGCAAAATACTATGCAAGGCTCGTAACAGTTGCTCGTTCTGTCCTTCTGCCTACTTCCATGGGAAAGAGGCGTGAGTTTGTGTATGTATGTAGTTTGACGGAACCAGTGACCGGCCGTGAACTATCGCGCGGCCTCAATGCTAACCTTGCTAGTCAGGTGGCCTACCTGTCCAATTCAATGGAGTTAAACGTGAGCTCATTTAACAAAAAGTTAATTTCAAGATAATGGAAAGTAAAATTAATATATTTTGGCGAGAAAGGACCACAACAAAAACATGCAACACTTGCTATAGGCAGAACAACTCGAACAAAACTTTCATCATTTATACAGTTTGTGTCCGAGTGGACACAAGTATATGACTTTCATTTAGTACGCTCCGCCTTTGCTCCAATATTACTATATTATTTTAGATGGCTAAGCTCTAAGCTCAAAGTAGCCCATCGAGCTATGGAGAGGGCTATGCTCAGAGTCTCTCTGCGAGATCGAATCAGAAATGAGAAGATCCGTAGAAGAACCAAGGTTACCGACATAGCCCAGCGGATTAGCAGGTTGAAGTGGCAGTGGGCAGGGCACATAGCACGGAGGACTGATGACCGACGAGGTCGAAAGGTTCTCGAGTGGAGGCCACGTATCGGCAAGCGCAGCGTAGGACGTCCACCCGCTAGGTGGACAGACGACCTCATTAAGGCCGCGGGAACGCGCTGGATGCGAGCCGCTTCCAACCGGTCTTATTGGAGATCTATAGGGAGTATTCCCGTTTGAGCACCTATTTTTTGAGCACCTATGCATTTAACACCAAAGGTATTCCCATTTCCCATAGGTTAATGCATAGGTGCTCAATAAATAGGTGCTCAAACGAGAATACTCCATCTATAGGGGAGGCCTATGTCCAGCTGTGGACTTCCTATGGCTGAAGTGATGATGAGTGATTCAAGATGGCGAAAATTAGACATGGGATTACAGTTTTTCTATGAAATTTCTTCGCATGTCCTCGCTATAGTATCTACCTATCTTAAATCTCTTCGGACCAGAATAATAAGAACCAATGATTAACTTAACCACATTTAACCTCAGTGTCGCGTCGCGCTGTCGTCGGCCGCGTGCGTGCGTTAGTGTGTCGTTTTTGAAGATCGAATGTTGTTTAGGTAACCTATCTTCACCTTTTTACTTAAAATATCATTGATTAGCAAAGACATTCAATACCTATAGACCGGACATCACGAACAAAATTTTCGTCCGAAAAAGTGTGTCCTGCTGGATACAAGTCTATGAGTTTTTTGTAGTACGCTCCGCTGCCGCTCCAATATTCATATATTATTCTAGATGGCGTTACTGAGACATGGGATCAAAGTTTTTCTATGACATTTCCTTGACGTGCCCGCTCTATAGTATTTTAAATCTCTTTGTTGATTAGAACATTATTTTCGGGATTAGCACACTACTGCACACTTGTCAGCCACTGCAGTTCCCTAAAGCCAGAATCTAAGTAGGTAGTGACCCTGTTTCCCCAATAGATCTGTCTGTCAGGTTGTGAATAAAATGTTTGTTTTATTTAATGTTTAATGATAATTTATTTTTACTTTAGATATTATTACTTTATTGTTTCTTTGTTTCTGTCCCATACTACCTAATCCATCAAAATCAACATTGATCATATTCTTTACCACTAGACTATAACAACATTCATTTGTTTTGCCTTTTTCCAACTATGTTGGGGTCGGTGTTTAACATGGAGTTACGGCCTGTCTGACGTCCACAACCCAGGGCCTGGGTAACACGGTACCACTTGGTTAACCTGGCTATCAGCCTGTTCGTTTTCTGACTACCTGTATCGACTGTCAAAGATCTACAAATGACATCAACTGAAGATTTTTTTTTTGCGCACTTGCTGTCCCATACACTTTAGACATTGGCAGAATAGTCTACATCGGCTCTGTTTGCCATAAACAAAAATAGAATAGAATACAAATGACATCCGGGACAAACGGCTTAACTTGCTTTCTGAGCCACGGAGATGTTTCTATATGAATAAATGGTGCCCGCCCCATCCACTGTCCGACTTCGTAAAACCCAGCTAAACCTTCAATCGACTCGTGCGATTGTTATTATTAGCAACAAGCTCCTTAGCTATGAAGACATACTTAATTTGATAATGATAATGCATCTACCAGTGACTACCTATTATACTAGGAACACGTTTACCCCCTCTTAGTAGTGTGCTAAGGCGTTCAAACCGATGGGATTCGACCGCGGTTCATTCGTTATACGAACGCGGTACGCATAAAGTTACATTCAAATGTCCGTAGTGTTATAAAAGTGTAATTTTTAAAATGTTTAAGTTCCATGCGAGTCCATTGATAAGGCAGTATGCTGTGGTTATCGTAGGTAGGTTTTATTAACAACTATTTATGTTCAAATAGTGTTTCTAATGTCATTTGTTTGTTTGTTTGTGTTGCGTTAATGTTGTGATGTTTTGGTTTCGCAAGGTGACACAGATAATAAGTGGTTACCAAATTGTTTAGAATTGAGTTTGGATGTAGTTTTTTTTGGTGTTTATGTGTGTGTGTGTGTAGTGATGGGTAGCGTCGTAATTGAAAGATGGGTTTGTTTTTGTTGAGTTACAATAAAAACAGTAGGTAGGTACCTGCGCTTGCGGCTCGAAATTATGTGAGTGAGTTATACATTCAAAGTAATTCATAGTGTTCTTTTAACAGGTAAAAGTCCATACAACAACATTTTGTTAAGATACGGTCTTATGTTTGTCAATGAAACAAAATAAACGGGAACATTAATTAGCAGAAATATTAATGACGTTCGTCTGTTATAGGTTCACTGCTGCGTTTTCTTCTAAAAACAAGAAGTAGGTACTATAACCTATATTTAGGTATGTTTGTAAATTAGTTTTGATCAATATTTTTATTTATGTATTTATTTAGGATCTCCAACAAAGAATATACATAAACACACTCCGTCACATAAAGGAGACCACAGCATGCATACTTACTAAAAATTTATAAAATACCTAAGCTAACAAATTAATCTGAATTAAATTCAAAACTTATTAGGAAAATTCAAAAACATTTAGGTATAGGTAGGTAGGCTTCATTCAAGTATTTTCTTTTAAGAAGGAAGAGTGAGGTTTTTTTCTTGTCATGTGGTTAGAAAGTACGTTTACTAATTACAGCTTGATATAGGGAAACAAATACGTAAGTGATTTTTATTTATTTTGTTTATAAAACCATAATTATATGGCAGTTTATTCTATTATATAAAAACTTAAAATAAATAAATAACTAGACCTAACTTTGTTGGTGAATGACCTGATGTCAGACTTTTAAATAGTTTCAATGAAGCCCTTGGATGGACCTCAGATTTCGCTTTAAATGACCTCGAGAAATGTCTCTCAGAGTGAGATAAGGTCGGTGTTTCACTATCTAATTATTAACAGAAGAAACGCCATTAGCAACTCAGAGGTCTATTTTAAAGTCCAGACCAGCTGTGCTATTCTGTAAATGGTACATCACCTTAAAAGTCATTTCGCAAATCATCTCGAAAATCATAGGTAGGTACTCACTACGCTTCTCATGTTGCCTGTACAAGTTTCAGTATTCACATGTCAACGTCAAAATACTCACCCGTTTTAGTTTCTCTCACTTTGGCCATCACTTGGTGGCGCCAGTGTCGAAATCACTCCAATTAAGAATACGATATTTTAATTTCACATGATTTCACTATGGATTCAAAAGTGATTTCGCAAATAAACTTTTCAGAATAGCACTGCTTATGTATGAACTAAACCAGAGTGTCGTGAGAGATGGTCTTTTGTGAAAAGAACTACACGGTTAACCTAATGATTCAACGCATTTGTCATTAATTCATCGTGAGCTCAACTGGGAACTTATAGAGCTCAACGACTTGGGCAGGATTGATTAGGTGCTGACAAACTGTGTGTCAACGCTTGCAATATGCTTTTCCTAATAAGTAAAGATTATTTTATGGATTTTCCCTTCCGCCTCGTCGGTATAATAAATAAATAAATATTCCACAACTTTTCACATAACACCATTTAGTCCCAATTTAAGCTTGGGAGCTTGTGTTATGGGTACTAAACAGCTGATAAATATACTTATATCTTTCTAAATACATACATATTATAGATAAATTACACCCAGACACAGAACAAATGATCGTGCTCATCACACAATTATTTGTCGTGGGAATCGAACCCACGACCTCCGGCATAGCAGTCAGGGTCACTAACTACTAGACCAACAGGCCAGTCGAATAATGTTCGCATGTGCTAGGTACCGCTGAAAATGAAGGCTTGGGCTCGATCTATCTGTATTGCCTGGATTTGATTCTTCTTAAATGGCAATCGAATAGGCTTGCTGTTTATTACAATTGACTTAAACATAACTTGACATATTGTGTACATATTGTATTGTGTCTGTAATTTATTTTCTTTCTTTGTTATTATTATTTTTATTTTATGCCTCCTAGAAGGCTATAGTTTTGAAAACGTGTTAATGGCATCGTAGTGTGCCCTTTCAGAATAATAGCGCTGTGGTATTTATTGTTTGCGCTTAAATATCGTGGCATCGTGCTGAGATAGGGGTCTTCTTGTCCGCGCTTAGATCTTTTGTTTTTGACATGTTTGGTTTAGTTTTTGTTATTGTGTACTATGCGTCTCCCAAATAAATGTATTTTTCTTTTTTCTTTGTAATCTAAATTTAACAGGCTAAAATCTCCCCTCGCCAAACCCTTCGGGAAATACTGGTTTGTTATAATATGTTTTTCCTCCTTAGATAGGTAGGTAATTGACGTCAACAAAAACCGGTATGATCACTAATATCCACTTTCCCTAAGGAAAAGGTTTCCAGTTAGGTACTTACACTATAGTTTAGTATCTACCTACCTATAATTATAAGAACCTTCTTTAAAATTTGTTTATTGCAAACAAAATGGATGTTATGGACGAAGAAAGTCTTGTGTGTATTTAAGAAATTGTGTTTTTTTTTAATATTTTAAACCAGTGCTTGACTGCAATCCCACCTAATGGAAAGCAGTGATGCAATCAGTGATGGTGATGCGCACTAGTTTATTAAGAGCCTATTCACTCTAGCCTTGAAGACACCTGAATTATAAGATAAATAAAATAAATTAAAAAAAAGATAAATTATTAGTTTAGAATGATATCGAAGAAGCAAAATCTTTACATTTTGTAGCTCTGCAAAAACGCCTAAAATAAGAAAGCGTCAAGGTAAAACGCAACGAAACGTACAGCTTAGATAATTATTATAATCGTGATTGATAAACATCACTTCAGATTTATCTTTTATTAAAATGGCTATTCAAGTATTTAAGTACCTACTAATACTGAAGATGTTTTAATACTTATGGAGCATAGCAAGTAATAATAATTTGTAATTACCTAAGTTTAGTATTACACTATAACTGACACCGACTGACACTCTGCTGACTGACCGGAACAAATGTTTGTGTGGTGAGCACGATCATTTGTTCTGTGTCTGGGTGTAATTTATCTATAATATGTCTGTAGGTATCAATATATTATAAGTATGTTTATCAGCTGTTTAGTACCCATAAACCAAGCTCTGCTTAGCTTGGGAATAGGTGGTGGTGGTGGTTGAGGAGTATTTATTTCATTTATTCATTTAACTATAAATGTAATGCCTTACAAAGATCGTTAGTAATGTTAGTAAAATCCATCATCACGCCTGCTCTAGGGTCTCAGTCTCGAAGTCAGCGAAAGCGGGGCGACAGCTGCGCGTTTTATAATAATAATAATAATAATAAATCATTTATTTGCGTAAAACATGGCTTATTGCATATATTTATATGGAACGCATCGCTCCCCGCGCCGCTACCAGCTGACTTTGTGGCAGTGGCCTAAGGGTCGGCCATTTTTAACCGACTTCAAAAAAAGAAGGAGGTTTCTGATTCTGTTGTATTTTTACCTCAGAACTCCGCCTAATTAAACAAACAAAATTTTCTTAAAAAGGGGATTTATTGTTTTCGCTTTTACAGCTTAAGACCTCATTATAATAATCTAATATCATTAAGTAAGTACCTACTTACTGTTATATAAGTGCCTTCTTAAACGTTACATAAGGTAATCTACTGTCTTGTAATTAAAACAGTATCATTATAATTATAACCAATTATTCATAACTTATTTTGTTTGTGTCCTGTTGTGCTTAGACTAATTTATTATGACAGTGACGAAATTAAATAATTATGATACCTAATTAGTGGTGTTAGTTTAGTATGTCGTCTGCGCTGCACCTTAGTCTGTAACAATCTATCTTGTCAGATACGAACCTAAACTGATACTAGCATAAGTACATCCTTCATCGCGATCCTAGATGTTATCCACGCGATTTCACATTCTGGTTGGAAGGACAGCGCCGCCGCCGCACACAACGATATTATAAGCAAAAAGGTGTAGATAGGTTACAACATTCGACCTTCAAAAACGGTGCACTAACGCGCGCACGCGTCCGTTGGGGTGCGACTGGGGAATGCAATCTCGATCTCGCGAGATCTTGAAAACACGAGATCTCGGCCAATTTTTTCGATATTCAATCTCGAAAATAAGCAACACGTTTTCTTAATCTCTTTCGAGATCTCGACAATATCGATCGAGATTTATATCGAGATAGAAGCTATTTTCAAAATCACAATTAATGTGTGTTTGTGTCCTGTGTACTTACATAATTACTTTTTTTAAATAATTCAAAGCTGCGCGCCATAATGCGTTTTTTTTTTGCTTTGTCAAGTATAATTTGGTTGACTTTTTTTAAATAAATAGATTTCATTTTCATTGTTTTGTATTATCCATAACTTATTTATTTATTTATTTATTTATTAAGGTAAACCAACAGTTTCTGTATATAGCATTACATTAGAATAATAGTAAAAAGTATCAGACTTATACAGTCGCCAATAACAGGTCAATAACTTCATAAGATATTACAGCGATATCCTAACTAGTATTACGAGTATTCTAATATAATAGCATTCCTTGAGTTTTGTATCGAATTAAGGGTGTTTGAGTTTATAAACCAATACCTCGATAATCTCGGAATCTCGCCAGATCTCGACTTGTTTTGCACGAGATCTCGAAACTGCCAATCTCGACACCAGGTTCAACAGGCGAGATATCGATTTGCTAATCTCTGCTCGAGATTGCTTTCCCTAGTTGCGCCACCACACTGAGGTGAAGTGTGGCTAGTTAGCCACATTTATCGTGTCACTTGCTGAGCGCGTACGCGCGCTTATAACCTATCTTTATCTACCTACCGTTTTACTTATAATATCATTGGCCGCACATACTGAACCCATGACTTCTGTACATAACTCTGAAGCCCAGCATTGAATGTTTTACGTATTTTTTAACCGACTTCAAAAAAAGGAGGAGGTTCTATGTTCGTGTGTTTAAATTTTTTTTTTTTTTTTTTTATATGTATGTAACCTGATTTCTCCGCCTTTTGTGGACCGATTCTCGAAATTCTTTTTTTGTTTGAAAGAGTAGACTCCTGAGGTAGTCCCATTTTAATTTGGTGAAGATCTGGTGCTGATCTTCGGAGATATACAACGGAACTCTTCAAAAATAGACGGCAAATCTATCGGGATTGCTGGAATCGCTTGGATATTTATTGTTTATACAACATCATGACGTATCATCAAGCCTGTATGCTCAGAGGGGTAGGCAGATGTGTTCAATATACCTAGATTTCGACAGTAAGGTATGTTAAGTTTCATTTATTAGGGTTAGGTGGATAACCCTATTATAATGACATGTATTGTTAACAATTAACAATATAAAATGAATTCATGGCAAATGTTTGTATGGGAACAACTAAAAATGGAAAAATAAAAAACTTTTTTACAAAAAATAAAACCGACTTCAAAAATAACACTAAACGGTGTAAAATAACTCTAAATTCGGAAGTCGGTGGCCCATCAAGAATAAGACAAAAGTACCAAAGCCACAGACTTCCTAATTTAGAGTAATTTTACACCGTTTAGTGTTATTTTTGAAGTCGGTTTTATTTTTTGTAAAAAAGTTTTTTTCTTATGTTAAAAATAGGTGACCGAAATTGTAGGTACCTGACTCCTGGACTATTAATCTAAAAACAATAAGGTGTTAATCATGTTCAATTGGGAAAAATTGGCAGTTAGGGGTATATTAATGTGCTGGCGTCTGTACATACTACCAGGTACAACTCTACCGTACCCTTCGGGGATATTAGTCGTAATGTTATGTTATGGGTTAAAAAGTCATACGATTGATTGCAATATGTAGTGAACGAAACTGAACTTAAAGCGTGAATACTAAAGTAAGTTTTCCAAGAACATCGTATTTGTTTACGTGTTCGGAAACTGAACTGGAAACGCTGAACACCGGTCTACGTAGATTGCAAATGAAAGGAAGTTGACAATTTAAATCAATCACGTTTACAAAGAATCGCGTGTTTCTTGTTAGAAAGAAAAATTACACGAAAAGGTTATTGTTGTGAATAAAATAATATTGACATAAAATTAAAATATAAGTCTTTATTGTTCACCATAATTACTTACATAATAATAACTTTAAGAACAACATACGGTATTACAATGGGCATTCTATCTTGTTTGACATCTCGTGTACCTAATCCCAATGATATTATAAATAAAAAGGTGTAAATAGGTTACCAGAAACGACATTCGATCTTCCAAAACGGCACATTAACGCACGCACGCAACTGTTGACGGCGCGACGCGACAGTGTGATAAGTGTGGCTAGTTAGCCACATTATAACGTGTCGCTGGCTGAGCGCTTATAACGTATCTACACTTTTTTATTTACTTATTATATCATTGTGTAGTCTCATTTGAAATTTGAAAATCGCCTACATAAACAAAAAACTAAAAGTTACAAAATAAAAACTTTTTGACGAAATAATTACAACCAACTTAATAAAAAACACTGGGTTGATTTTTCAATGGTCAAATAATGATTTTTCAACTGATTACCGGGGAATAAAAATGGCAGTTTTACAGTTTATCTCAGGATAGGTATGCCCAACCGCCATATTAATTTGTTCTTCGGATAAAAGTTCTATTAAGACTATTGCCTGAAACAGAGGTTTGAATAAACCTAGTTCAGTTGGGTCGCTAATTAACGTATAATATAACCTGGATCCCTTTAGTTCCACTTGTAGTAGAAATATTTTAGCTTCAGTTTATAATAAGAACTAAGTATAAATATTGTTTAGGATAAATTATATACTATTTTTTGGCTAAATGTAAACTTTTTGTAAATAATGATTTTCTTGAACAAATTATTATTATTATTGACAAATCGGTCCTTAAGGTGTAAAACCACTCTAGTTTCAGCAGTCGGTGGCCAATAATAAATGCAACAAAACCACTTCACCATAACCACAGGACTTATGAAATTATAATTATTTTACACATAATTAAAAATGTTTGTATATTTTGTAAAAAAGTTTTGGTACCAACGGAATAAAACTCACGCGGACACACATATTGGCTATATTTAACCGACAATTGCAAATAATGGGAAGTCGACAATTTCTGTCAATAATGGCCGGCTACTCTATGTAGGTATTGTGTTTTTCTTCTTTTATTGAAGACGAGAGAGCACAATGGCATGTAGATATTATTTTAACTAGGATATGGCCCGTTATGTTTAGATTGTTATGCTAAACTATGTGTTGATTTTTAGAACATAATAAAACCGATGTCTATATAGGGTGACCGATACTTAAGCACTTGATTGTACTCATGAATACGAATAACTTGCCCAAAGAAACTTTTTTTTATACTGATTGACTTTCAATTAATTCAATTACTTCAGTACCTACTGCACAACGGGAGCGGTGGGGGTGGCGGGGAGCGTGTGACGCTACTATTAGTAGATTTTGCCCTTCCTAAGGTCTGACTATCAGCTGATAGATCATGCCGAATCGTGCCTACTGTGATCGATTACAGGCGCGCGCGTGTGTATGCGTTTTTTAACCCCCGACGCAAAAAGAGGGGTGTTATAAGTTTCACCGCTATGTGTGTGTGTCTGTCTGTCTGTCTGTCTGTCTGTGGCACCGTAGCGCCCAAACGGGTGAACCGATTTAGATGCGGTTTTTTTCATTTGAAAGCAGGGTTTCTTGCGATGGTTCTTAGACATAATTCATCAAAATCGGTTCAGCCGTTTCAAGGTTATCAGCTCTTTTGTGTTAGCTGCCGTTGCTATTTTAGACGTCTATGGGTATTAACTTTACTTAAAAACATATGGGTGTCTTAAAATTTCAAACACCCATGTGTGTAATACTAATAAGCAACATTATGGTGTATTTGGTCTGATGCAACCAGGATATCTACCAGACTAATACACTCTTGGGAAAATAACAGCAGATATGTCGTGTTTGGATTCATTTTAACCTGCGTTTGATTCTGCACACAATGCACTGATGGCAACTGGATGAGCTGATGCTGCAGCCAGGCTATCCAGCACACCAGTAGGTAGACTCTTGACAAAATAATAGCAGATATGTCGTGTTTGGATTCATTTCAACCAGCATTTGATTCTGCACACAATGCCTTGATGGCAACAGGAAGAGCTGATGCTGCAGCCAGGCTATCCAGCACACCAGTAGGTAGACTCTTGACAAAATAATAGCAGATATGTCGTGTTTGGATTCATTTAGACCAGCATTTGATTCTAAACACAATGCACTGATGGCAACAGGATGAGCTGATGCTGCAGCCAGGCTATCCAGCACACCGTTAGGTAGACTCTTGACAAAATAATAGCAGATATGTCGTGTTTGGATTCGTTTTAGCCAGCATTTGACTCAACATACAATGCACTGAAAAATTCTTATAACTGTAAACTCTATAAAAACTAAATTAATGCGTTTAAAAAATTTAAAATAAAAATTAAATTAAAAATTTAAGAAACCCCCACCGCAAAAAAGTAAAACGTTTAAAAAGTTAAAAATAACACTTTAGCCATGAAATTTTACGTAACGTCGGGGTACCGTTAAAATAAGTACCTACCTACATACCTACAAGTACTAAGAACATTCCTTACTAGGTACCCCGACGTGAAGTAAAATTTCATGGCTAAAGTGTTATGTTATTTTATTGTGTTATAAGTTATTGTGTATAAAAAAAAAGTTTCTTTGGGAAAGTTTATTGAAATCATGAATACAATCACGTATTTAAGTATCGGACACTAATTACCAGTCACCCTCACGGATATCTATGAGTCACCCTATATATCTGTAAATATGCCACGAAAACACATTTACTGACCCTTTTGGTGATGTTCTTCAGAATAATAAAATAATAATAATACCAGCCTTTTACTGTCCCACTGCAGGGCAAAGGCCTCTTCTCATACAGAGAAGGCTTGAGCATTGATCACCACGCTTGCTATGCGGATTGGCGATTTCAAACTTATATTAACTGTAAGTTCAGGTTTCCTCACGATGTTTTCCGTCACCGATGTCAATGATGTCTAAGATAAACTTAGAAAGTACATGTGAATTGAAAAAGTCACATTGGTACTTGCCCGGATTTAAACCACAACCTCATGCATGAGAGGTAGGCGCCTTAACCTATGGGCCATCACGACGTTCTTCAGAATGATCTGGGAGATCTTGAGATTCGATTACAAAAATCGATATCGCTTGTATAATAAGTTGCCGATCGAAAGATTCGATATCTCAGCAATTTCGATTGTCAAGAACGCCACTTATCTACACAATTGTAGAGGGTAGATATAGTTCGAAATTTTCCAGCACTATAGCGATCGAAAACGAACTATCATGTGAATTCATGTGACGTGCAGTACCTACTCGCAAAGTCGCAACCAGTTTGCGTATGTTAGTGAAGGTTATCTATAAGATAACCTCTATAGCTTTAAGCGAGGGTATTGTGGCTGTCTTGTACAAGCTCTACGGGATATTAAATTTATTTAATAAGTATCGATAAATTTTATAAAATACCAGCAGACGTCCCGCGGTTTCACCCGCGTTGTTCCCGTTCCTGTGGGAATACAGGGATAAAAAGTAGCCTATGTCACCCGGGGATAGTGTAGCTTCTCAACAGTGAAAGAATTTTCCAAATCGGTCCAGTATTTTCGGAGCCTATTCAATGCAAACAAACAATCAAACATTTCCTCTTTATACTATATTAGTATAGAAGTATAAATATATATTAGTATTGATAATATTGGAAGCGATTTCAGCATACTTTGCCAATTCCGTACATACCAAACAATCATTCTTATATTATTATGTGATCTGTTTCAGTGAACCTTAGTGTCCTATGCACCGGAGTAGGTCTGGCCTGGCCTTCACCAGTCTTACCGAAGCTTAGCAATGAAACCCAGACTGTACTACCAAAGGTCATCACATCTGAGGAGGGATCCTGGATCGTCTCCATCGGGTTCTTGACTGGGATTGTTGGTAAGCCTTCTTTCAATCACCCCCGCAGCGCCCCGCACCGCATAGATTTCACCGTATCGGTGGGCACACGAGCGGTGCGGCGTCGCAACGTTGTTATGTCGCAGCGGCGCCGCTGGCACTCAAGCAGCGTTGAACAGTCTGTTAATAAAAATGGATCGTAAAAGATGTCTGTTGTTAGCCCTACTATTACGACACCGCTAAAATCGACGTAGAAGCGTACGAAAATACTGGATCAGTCGCTAAGAAAACAAACCAAAAGAGCGAGCATTCCTTGTGACGCATAAACAACTGAGCGGTGCCACTCCGGCGTCGCAACGCATTCACCCCTCCCCGCCTCGTCTCGTTGGTTACAAGTCCGGTGCGGCGCCGCAACGCATCGTATGACATGCCACAGATATTACTATGTAAGACGACGCAGCGACACCGCTCCGGCGCCGCACCGCCGCCGCAACGCATCGTGCGTCCCCGCTAGATTACTGCCACTCTTCTACACTTTTTTTTTTGCCAACCCTGAAGTTTTTAGTTGTAGGACACTTACAGGCTGGTATTATTTATGTACAAGTACAAATAGGTTTTTCGGTAGTACTCATAGGGCATATTTTAATGGTGTGTACACGTTTCTTATCACAATTACATAATATTTGCAAAACAAAATGATTTCGTTAGATAGGGTATTCCCGCGAATGTAGTAGGTATTTACCTATTTCAAGTTCAAATCATGACTGTTTATTTCGCTAATACAAATTTATCTCTGAGTCAAAGTAATTTCAGAATGACAAGTAAGTACTATTTACAAGTGTCGTAAACATTCAAAGTTGTTTTGGAACTGTACAGACGCCAGCACATCGAGGTATTCCTCGAAGCGCTACTATTTTGAGGCGCTCCTAATGAGGCGCTCCTATTTTATTCCACGAACATTTGTTTTTTTTTTCCTCGAAAAATATATATATTTTTTTAATTGCTATCGGGAGCGCTCCTAAAAGGTGCGCTCCGAGGAATAAAATAGGAGCGCCTCATTAGGAGCGCCTCAAAATAGTAGCGCTTCGAGGAATACCTCAGCACATCAAGCTAGCCCAAACTATCAAATCCTGATTGAACATGAACCTTAGTCTATCCTACTCTTACCTAGTCCTTAAATTAGCTACTAATATCCTACTAATATTATAAATCCGAAAGTTTCAATGGATTTTCGTTACCCTTTCACGTAAAAACTACTGAATGGATTTTAATAAAACTTTACAATAATATAGCTTATATATCAGAATAATAAGGCTATTAACATATAAAAGATATTGTATAAATTGTCCAAAATATACCGACAAGAGTAAAGTAAGTAGGAAAAAATTCTACCATCTGCGAGTTATTCTGGCGAGCTAATCCTTCGCAGACAAAGTCGCGGGCACCAGCTATTTTGTAATATGTTTGAAAAATTATCAAAGAAATTTGACATATTGGGTTAGCTTGATCTGCTTGCCTCTGTGCTTTGCCCTGTGCTTGGTTATTCGGTAACACATTTTAATTTAAATGTTCGTCAACCAATTTGTTAACATAGAATAGTTAATTACATCGGCTGATTCGCATCATCTAACTTAAGATGAACTTGCTAAGAAAAAACCTGTCGACATTGACAAAATCGTCTAGCAAGTAATTGACTTTGCTCTTGTGGTATTTATCACTAACATGTGCGCGTCATTGATAAATGTCAATGACAAGACTAATTTTGACATTACCACTTAATCCTACTGATATTATAAATGCGAAAGTTTTCATGTATGTTTGTTACTCTTTCACGCAATAACAACTGAGTGGATTTTAATTAAACTTCACAATAATATGGCTATACACCACTATTTTATAATAAGTACAAGCAAAAATGGGCTGTATCCGTACTTGTTACTGATCATAATTTGCGTAATCAAAAGTAAAAAAAAAATACCACTATTTAGTTAAACTTAAATAACGAAAACAGCTGTTGGAGGCGGGGCATGCTTGAGCGAGATCACGCGAACGTGAGTGAGAGATGACTATTAATGAATACGACTACCTACGTCATGAATAGCCTGTACAATATTTCCATAAATTACGCGACTTTTTGGGATACAAACAAACGCTAATAACTTTGCTGTATTATCTATTATCTGTTTATTTTATGTATAATCTGTTTATGAATATTATTTATTGATACTTTACAACTGTAATGAGAAGACCGTCTAGAATAAGCCCTTTAAGTATCTGTACTCATTTAAAAAAATCTGCTAACTGCGAGCTATTCCTGCGTGCCTAATCCTGCGTAAAGTCGCGGGCACCAACTAGTTAGACATGATTATAATACTAGTGGACCCGCCAGACGTTGTCTTGCCCAAACTTTTGTTTCGGACCCGATCACACCACCTCCTACGTAAATCTAAACCCACGAGAGCCAACAAAAAGACAACTAAAAAGAATTAAGTTTCGAACACGACCACAGCGCCACCTATCGGATATTATTAAAATGAAATAAAAAAGACATCCAATTTAGTGCATGTGTTCGGAAGTTATACGCGTACATATTATGCGTTTCAAATGAGAATAGGAACGTCAATGACCTCTATCTGTCAAATGTCGCTTGAAAAGTACGGCCTGCAACGAAACCTCAATCGCGTAGGTATCAATTATTTTCTTTTTTTTTTGTTTTTCCGAGTCACAGTTAGAAAAAAATAAAAGTCTTAAATTAATTAGTCTTGTGGAGTGTTTACGTTTTATTTACTAATTATGTTTGTTTAACGATTGTTTTTGTGAACGAGGCGCTGTTTTCCATGGGAGGACTTGAGAGATTATCTCCAATGTAGACGAATACTTTGAGAGCGAGAAACAGTACAATTTAGAAAATTATTCGTTCATAATTCGTAAATAAATTATATTTTAAAAACACCTTGTTTTGCTGATCTTACCCAGTTTATTCGAATTGACAGCTATGACGTCACAACATCAAAGTCAAAGTCAAAGATTTAACATGGCGCAAAGTCATTCCTATTCTCATTTGAAACGCATAATACGTGATCTAAATTAGAAAAAAATATAATGGGAAAATGGGTCAGGCAACGCAGCTCACTGACTGTACCCCAATATTTCGCAAGTTATGTTTCCGACCCACGTAACAAAAGACGAGCCGCCTAATTCTTTCCATCATTTCTCTTTTTAACCCCCGACGCAAACAGAGGGGTGTTATAAGTTTGACCGCTGTGTGTCTGTCTGTCTGTCTGTGGCACCGTAGCGCCTAAACGGGTGAACCGATTTAGATGCGGTTTTTTTTTTATTTGAAAGCAGGGTTTTTTGCGATGGTTCTTAGACATGATTTATCAAAATCGCTTCAGCTGTTTCAAGGTTATCAGCTCTTTTGTGTTAGCTACCTTTGCTATTTTAGACGTCTATGGGTAGTAACTTTACTTACAAACATATGTGTCCTATTCTCATTTGAAATGCATAGTACATTTGTAGGTTTTTTCTAATGATAATTAAAAAAGATATTCTTATTGAACTCTATATGATTCTTTCTTTACATACACATAATATTTCGCCTGTAATCCACGAGGGTAAGGCAGAGGTGTACCAGTAGCACACCCACATTAGATCGGGCACTAATCCCGACTCCGAGCTGCACTTACTGAGAAATCCCAGATGGAAAAACTTATTAACGCTTCTAGATGCTTAACAAAATCAAACAATTTGACTGGCCTGTTGGTCTAGTAGTTAGTGACCCTGACTGCTATGCCGGAGGTCGTGGGTTCGATTCCCACCCAGGACAAATGTATGTGTGACGAGCATGATCATTAGTTCTGTGTCTGGGTGTAATTTATCTATAATATGTATGTATTTAGAAATATATAAGTATGTTTATCAGCTGTTTAGTACCCATAACTCAAGCTCTCAAGCTTAACTTGGGACTAAATGCCGTTGTGTGAAAAGTTGTGGAATATTTATTATTATTATTAAAACTTAGGCCGACACGGGAAGCAAACACAGAACCTCATGCACAGCGGTACAGCGGTAGCACTTAACTTATGAGCTGACCTAGATCCGAGATTTGCGCACTGATTGTCTTCAACAGTTGTTAAATCTTGACCATGAACACATTTTGATACTTCATGTTGACTTAAAACTTACCTTATTTTAAACCTTTATTGTTCTATTTGTTTAAACAAAACCTTGGCCAACATTTAAGTTGTAAACTAGGCCTCTCAACCATAAACACCCGAATCTAGGGTTGGAAGATATTACTAACATGCCGTGTTAGACTCTTTTGTAATCGTTAGTCTCAAATAAAAAACCTATGACTATTTTTTTTTTAATTAAGCTTTTTATTTTCCTATTTCATGGAATTTTAACGTAAGTAACCTAACACTGTTTGTCTCTGCATCACTCAACGGTTGACTGGTACAAAATGCCGATAAAATATATTTAATGCCTAAGCCTACCTCTGTGCATTTTTGGGCATAATTGTCCACAACTAGCACTCATGTATGATAAACCAAAATTATGTTCAGCACGCCACGCGTCATGACTACAAGTCAAACTTTTATATAAGTAGAATAAATCCGTAACTAGGCGCCAAGGGTACGTTTTTGTTTTTATGACGTGGCCTTGAAGAGGTTAAAGTAAAGTAAAGTAAATTACTTTTCATTGTGAAGGTACTTTTCATTGTAAAATAAAAGTACTTTTTATATTAAAATTAAAGTAATTCTAGTTTTTTTCTTTGGCATAATGTTCCATGTATAATTATATTTGCGCTTGATAACCCTACCCGCATCTGAAATAACTAGATCCGTTAATCGGTAGTCAAATATTGGTTGACGTAGCAGTCTTACTCATAACCACATTACGGCGGGTAATCACTCGGCCATGGGCGACAACCGCGCCTCCTATTACGTCAAAATCAACAAACTATTCGACATTCTTGTCAGTTGAAGTATATTTTTAACCGACTTCAAAAAAGGAGGAGGTTCTTAATTCAGTTTTTTAGGGTTTGTTACCTCTGTACTCCGTCATTTATGGACCGATTTCCAAAATTCTTTTTTTATTTGATAGGGTATATTAACAGATTAGTCCCATTTGTATTAAAACTCATATCTAATGTGGGATCTACACAGACGGGTCAAAAACCGATAATGGAACAGGAGTAGGAGTGTACTCCAATGACCTGAACATCAAAATATCCAGACCGCTAGGCTCACTCAACACTGTCTATCAGGTGGAATGTCTGGGCATCATCCATGCAGCCCATGCCATAGAATCCAGGAAAGTCATGGACACCCACATTCGCATACTATCCGACAGTGCGTCAGTACTTCAATCCCTTGAGAAAAACTACATCACCTCGGGACTAATACTAGAATGCCACAACGCACTAGAGCGTATCACATATGGATAAAAGGACACAGTGGATTAACTAGGTAACGATGCAGCGGACGAATTGGCCAGGACGGGATCTGACACCGTGGCCATCGGGCCCGAACCCGTAGTGCCCATCCCCTTCAACCATGATGGCTGCAAGAATTTACCCACACACAAGCAGAAAGATGGTGGTCCTCGTCCCCGGGCTGCAGACAGTCAAAAGATGCTATGCCTACCCTGGACAGGAAACTCACCAAGCGCCTTCTGCGCTTGGATAGAGTTAGCTTGCGCCTGGTGAGCGGGACCATCACAGGACACTGCCTACTAAACAAACACCTCCACACTATAGGCGTAACGGACAGTCCTCTGTGCAGAGCATGTATGGAGGAGGAGGAAACGGTGGCGCACGTGCTCCTTGAGTGCACGGGTGTCGCCGAGATACGGAAGAGGACTCTCGGTTCACCGAAACTCCTCGTAGACGCACTGAAATGCTTGGAAAACTTAATCTGCTTCTGGAAGGAGGTGGGCTGGTTGGAGTAACCCCCCAACAAAACGGCCGCCATGGCTCACGCACAATGGTCCAAACTTGGATTAAGTGCGGAAACCAAATCCCGATAGATAGATAGATAGAGGGATCCTCGAGGAATTGAGGGAATTCCCCAAAAAATATAGGTACACACACACCGAATTTAACATTTTTAGTAACAAATTAAGCATTTTCATTTAGAAAGTATCATTTGGTAAGATAAACTGATGAAGAAGACAGGCAACGGAACTCTTCAACGTTAACAGCAAATTATTCGCGATTGCTAAAGTCAGATGTCTGTGCCGAGTTTTAGTATTTCCATTTTATAACATTACGCCTTTCTATTTTAAAAGGGGCCCGGCAGAGATGTACAGATTTATGTTTAGAGAGAACTTCTTTAGCAATTTTTAACGAATTTCAATGATTCTTTCAAGTTTTGAAAGACGTCCTTTACATACGAAAAACAAAAAATTGCAAAAAAACAACCGACTTCTTAAAAAAACACTAACAGGTGAAAAATAACTCCAGTTTTGGAAGTCGGTGCCAATAATGTACGAAACAAAACCACCGAAGCCACAGACTTCCGAAAGTTAGTGTTTTTTTAAGAAGTCGGTTGTTTTTTTTTGTAAAAAGGTTTTGTACTATCTCATAATGCCAGCCTGAGTTTGGCCACTGCACTCTGAAGAGTCCATTATGTTTCATTTTTTAACTCAATTTATTTTCTAGATATCAAAGAGGGTTTTTGCAAATAAACACCAACGACTACCTGTAGGCCAAACAAATATTTATCCCATGCGCGAATCGAACCCGAGATACGCAGCGCAGTAGCCAATCGCTCAGCCGTTGCGCCACAGTAAAGTCACGGTTAAGTTTCTGGGGTTGCAACCTGCAATCCCACAGCCGCCATCATAGAAAAAGGGGAACAAAATGTATGGTTCTTCGTCCGTGCATTTATAAACAACCTTACATATCTAAAAACAAGGGATTAGGTTAAAAATTTAACTATCCACAAGTAAAGTAACTTTTGTCCTAGAACCAATAATTTAATAACAAAGTACCCTGGATGACGAATATAGAAGTATTTTTCATCAATTTTTCATCTAAAAGATTTCAATGGAGAATGAAATTTTTATACAGCAGTGCGATTCTGGTCAAATCACCGCGTGAAAATGTAGGCGTAGTGAGGGCGAATTGAGCTGTCATTCCATACTAATGCCAGGCATTGACAGTTTACTTCACTCAAGTTTTCACTGCGCCGCGGCGTGACTTTTACTGAATCAACCGGCTGATAAGGGCAGATACCATCAAAATAAATGTATACCTACATAGTAGAAGTACAACAGTGTCACTCGTTTTAAAACTGTGACGTCATTTGGATTTGGTCTCCTCTCAAGAATACGTCATTGTTGACGAGGGCGGCTTATGAGGATTGAGGGACCACCCTTTACCACTATAGCTTGGTTAGCCTATAGCGGTATTGTGGTACCTATTCTGTGACAATCACCCCTTTGAAAGTGTAGGTGGAGCGAAGGCAAATTGAGATGGCATATGCCATACTAATGTCAGATACGGACAGTTCACTTCCCTGTAAGACATTCAATACCTATAGACCGGACATCACAAACAAAATTTTCGTCCGAAAAAGTGAGTCCTGCCGGACACAAGTCTATGAGTTTTTTTTTAGTACACTCCGCTACCGCTCCAATATTCATATATTATTCTAGGTGGCGTTACTGAGACATGGGATCAAAGTTTTTCTATGACATTTCCTTGACATGCCCGCTCTACAGTCTTTTAAATCTCTTTGACTTCCCTCAAGTTTTTATTTATCATTTAATGGGTTTTGTTTTTCACCTCTTTCAGCGAACATATTCATCGGAGCAGTCCTCATAGACAGGCTCGGAAGGAAGCCATGCCTCCTTCTCGTCAGCTTGCCCAAGTTCGTGGCTGGCTTCATGTTCATATACGCCAGCGAAGTGTGGATGATCCTTCTCGCCAGGTCATTAGTCGGTATAGCTGATGCTGGGGTCTTCACTATACTGCCTATGTATGCTTCGGAAATTGCTAGTGTAAGTAGCAAGCTTATGATTTTTTTTTTAAACCGAAGAGATGTTTCTCGATGGCGTGTGAAGCATAGTCAGAGGCCTATGGGTGGCATAACAACTCTGTCACCAGCAGTGAAATGAAATTAAATGTTATAAATTTATTTCTGTAAGTAGATCTTCTCAGATACTTTTACATGTCTTTTTTTAACTAAACTAATTGGCATTTCCAAAGTGACTGATCCCTGAAAAAAAATGCCGAAAGAAACTCAGGGGTCATGGTCTCTTTTAAAATCCAGACAAGGCTATTCCAGACTTTGCCCTGCATCGTGAGACTCGCATAGTAAATGAATATAATCTTATGAAATGATGAAATGATATAAATTTATTTCTGTAAGTAGATCTTCTCAGATACTTTTACATCAAAGTAAATCAAGGTAAATCAAAAGTTATGAATTTTCTAATTTCAGAAAGAAATCCGCGGCAGCTTGGGCACTGTTCTCCAAATCATGTGCTCCTTCGGCATTGTCACCATGCTCTCCATGGGACCCTTCATATCGTATACCATGCTGAATATGATCTACACTGGCGTCATCATCTTCAGTACGATACCTCTGCTCTTCCTTCCTGATGGACCATATTCTTTATATTCTAGAGGTATGTATCTGTTACAGGCGTCACAGTCAAAACGGCTAAACATTAATTCATTCGTAGAAGTGCTAAATTAAACCGGCTAACTGCTATTTAAGGCAGTGGATCTTACGAGTACCAACGCCAGCAAATCAAGATACCCCAATCTGTCAATTTTTTTCAATTAACCCCCGACGCAAAAAGAGGGGTGTTTGAGTTTGACCGCTATGTGTGTCTCTGTCTGTTTGTCTATCTGTGGCACCGCAGCGCTTAAACGGGTGAACCGATTTAGATACGGTTAGCTGTCGTTGCAATTTTAGTCGTCTAGGGGTAGGTATTAACTTTACTTACAAACATAAATATGTATAACTTAAAATTTAAAAAATGCAAGAAATCTAAAAAAAATCCCAACGCCAAAAAGTAAAGTTAAAAATAATATTTTCCTTTCGTTGAGCTATGTAATTTTATGTCACGTTGGGGTACCGCTAATATAAGACATACCTGCTAGAATGGTTTCTTACTTAAGTGGTTCCCCGACGCGACATAAAAATACATGGCTCGGCGATAGGAAAATAATTATTATTTTTAACTTTTTAAATGTCAAAGTCAAAGTCAAAGTCAAATCGTTTATTTCAATTAGACCCATAACAGGCACTTTTGAACGTTAACTTACAAAATAAAATAAATTAAGAGAATGATTCTAGTTGGTCATTCCAAATGGTAGTTTCGTATGGAGAAGAATGTGCAAGAAACTCCATACTTACTCTTTTAAAATAGGATTACAAGACTTCGTATACAACAATCAGATTTTATGTGAGGACGATGCACCTAGAGTAATAAGAGCTATACTGAGATAGGTATATAAAAAATAAGAAATGGACTCGATAAAAAGATATTATGTTGGTAGACACATTGTACTCACATATTAACAAAAATACACAATACACTGTAGAATGTTATTAAAGGAGATAGGTACTAGCCAGAGAAAAAAGCCAACAAACAAAAATTTAAGTACTTTAGCAGCCAATTTGATTTTGTCAATGTGTCAAATGTGAAATTTATCTATTTTTAAATTTATTACAAAACCATTAGGCTCAAATGTAATAGGGAAAAATGAAATTTTCCTGCGGATTTGACGTTCCTTACGTTTTAACGTCAATACGTTCTTTTTTTCTCCTACGAAAAGTTTATCTCAAAAAAATAAAAAAAAGTCAAAAGTCATTTAGTCAAATTAGGCTGAGGATCAGCACTTTTTGAACGTCGAAATTACATAAGACAATCCCCCAAAAAGCCCACCCTTCGCCACTTCCTAGTGTTTTTGCTGGGAAGAAGAAGTGGCGGAACAAACTCCCCAGCAACACATCTGTCTGATAAGTTAAAAGAACTTGAATTTACACAGTACAATTAGTTATAATAATTACAAAATAATTAAAATAAGTTATTCAGTACATGTTAGCTAGCACACTCAATATACAGAATACCAGAAAAAAACTAACAAACAAAACCGAGCGACTTTAAAACTAACTTAACTCAAGAAATTACCAGACCAATTACCAGACATAGGTACCATGCCACCTAGGACCATGATAATAAACTCATAGGTTCCGGACTTGATGGAACTTGTATAGTACGAGCAGATGACTGCTTAAAAACTAAATGTATATTTTCATTAAACTCGTATTTAATTTGCCGACAACTCATTATCCAATGAAACTGTGCAAAGTTTTTCTACCGGAAATAATTATATACTCACGTGAGCACATCGCGTTTTATCTACAATTTAATGTATGTTTAACACGTTTAACTATTGCCATGTGGTTTTATAAACGTGACTAGATTATCAGAAGAAACTATTATTTTTAAGCAGTTGTATGTTCAGTGTAGGTACTTAGATAAAAAAAAAACATTGAATTTAAGTAACAACTAACTTACCGATAAGTATCATAGCTAATTAAACTTGTGTCTGGAGTAGTTTCACGTCAATAGCGCAATGGGCGGGGATCGAACTCACCGCCTCTAGATCTCCAGGTCGACGCCTTAGCCACTGGGTTATTGGCGCATTGATTTGGTTAAAAAAAACAAATTTCGATATGGCTTTACGAGCAGACAAAATCCCGAAAAGCGTGAAGTCCACTTCGTTAGTCTGTACTATATAAAGAAAAAAAGAAGAAAGAAAATACATTTATTGGCAACAGACACTCACACACACATACACACATGATATTCTAAACAGAACTGTTCTATCAATTCCAGGTCACAAAGCCGAAGCCCTAAAAGTCCTAACATTCCTTAGAGGCTCAGAATCCTTAGCCAACGAAGAGCTTAAAGAATACGACATAGCATCAGAAGCGAACAATGTAAAGGTTTCAAAAATGGATTTAATAACGAACAGACTGTTCTTGAATTCCCTCATATTGGCCCTGGTTTTGGGTTTCGGGGCCCAATTCGTGGGGTTCAATGCGGTTACGTTCTACCTGCAAACGGTATTGGAGTCTACGCAGACGTCGGTCAGACCTGAAGTAGCTTCTGTGACTATTGGCTTGATACAACTGTTTGCTAGTTTCTGCACCACGTTGGTGACCGATAAATTTGGTCGGAAGCCGATTTTGACAGTCACTTCTGTTGGAATGGGAATAGGAATGGTGAGTACCTTTATAATTTACTAGCACTTACAACTTCCAAGACTCGCAAATCTAAGTTTTCGAATTCATTTGCGTATTGTACTTTTGAATTTTGGCCTCGTCTCCAGGTCCTTGAAGTTTTGAAAAGGGCAATGCCCATTTTCTGGCCATGTTTTTCCCATCTATGTTATAAATACATACTAAAAATATACTAATTTAGTAACTTAAATATTGCTATAACCAATTTGGTGTGAGTACAAAGGTTTGCAAGCATTTGTCAGTAATCGTGAGCTCAACTCGGAACTTGAGGAGCTCCACGTGCTGACGAACAATACCAAAGAAAGAACATTTGGGTTGGTCCCATAAAGAACGCAAACTAGTAAGACATTTGATACAAAATTAAGAAGGTATAAAACAGGATAAAAAATGTTGTCAAGGTTTTAACGCAATTGGAGTAGCTCATTCCCAAGCCTTTTTATCCTCAAGGTAATCATTAACAGTATAATAAGCCTTTTGACATAGTTGTCGCTTTATGAATGATTTAAATTTATTCAGGCTTATTTATTAAAACTTATTATTTTATATCAAGATTGAGTATGATGATTACTTAAAAACTGTACTTACTGTATTTTATTCTACCAATACCCAATTGTAGTATTCCTTCGATCAATAATAGCACTAGTATTCACAATATTCACATAATGGGCGTATTTAAATGAATACAGCTAAATTGGATAAATAGAAACTCGGGGTGAATTGAAACATAACTTTGAATGGGATTTTTTGAATTATTTATTATGTTTACCTCTATATGAAATTGACCGGCCCTTTCAGTTCATAGCATAGTGCAATAAAAATAAATGTATAATATTTCCACTTGATATTAATTTGAAAAGCACTGTTTATAATTTTGTTAAACTTCTCGTAGAATTTTAACGTTTGGTTAGATAATATACCTACGTAACGGTATCGTGTTAATTAGAAATCGTTCCCCCTTTTTGAAATAAATACTTTACTACCTTTTCTCAGGCCTACCTAATACACACAAATTTCAAGAGTTTGGTAACAAACATTAATCTTGGAAGATTAGATATAAAATACTTATTCATCTCCAATAAATAGATAGGTATACATAATTAAATCAAGAAGTCTATCAAGAATCAAGATAAGTAATTCCTGTTTGTTTTTACAGCTTGGCCTGGGATTATTCTTTAAGCTAAAGGAGGCGGGACCAGTGATTGGGTTCCTCAACTATGTGCCGCTAATATCTCTTATATTGGTCGTCTACAGCTACAGTGCAGGTAAGAAAATATTTTATGTATTAACAAAAAAACAGCTAATTCATAAAAAAAATGACAATGTTGTATTTTTTTCATGTTTTTCTTATATATGTTGCGACATCTATCTTGCTACATACGAACTACTGATTGATATCCCACATCGCGATGTTAAAGTTATCCGCGCGATTTTCAGTCGCGCGGATAACTTTAACATCTACAACATTAACATATGCAAGTTCCCGACAACAACCGTCGGGGAATCAGTAGCCCACCAGACAACACCTTCTATTGGAGATGAGGAACTTGACACCCTGCTTCTCGTACCTCTAAATTTCATTATGTCTCATACAATAAGTAGGTAGTTTATATTATATTTTGTGAATAGCGTCGCCCCCTAAAAAGTTTTTAGTATATAGTAGGTAGGAATATTATATAATACCATCAAACTTTCACTTTTATTGGATATTTATTACTGAATTACAAAAATAATTTTACTAATTTGCATTTCGAATTCAATTTATTCTTAATAGAGGTCAATCTTTTTCTTTTCAAGATGTTTTCTACCACGCCGTCATACTATAGTTGTATAACCAATATTTTTTTTTATTTTTCCAGGAATCGGCTCCCTAATCTGGGTGATCAACGCGGAACTCTTCGACGATTACTCCAGAGGGATAGGAATGTCCATATCCATGATAATGACAACCCTATTCGTCTTCTTGACAACAAAATACTTCGCTCTAGTAACCGCAGCCATTGGCCCATCGACCACCTACTGGATATTCAGCGTGAATTGTATATTATTATGTCTGTTTGTCATGTTCTGTGTACCTGAAACGAAGGGGAAGAGCTTTGCAGAGATACAGAATATTTTGCGAGGGAAGAAAGAGGATAATAGTACATGCTAGAAGAATTTTTAGAATAGAATCGAATGGGAAGGTACTAGTAGCGCCATCTATCTCACCACATACGAACTAAACTACTAGGGTTCGACGAGGATATCCCGAAGAGTAAAGGCCGCTGCATACGTCACGGGTTTTTCACGGACGTGACGGAACGGGAAATTATGGAAATATCGTTTCATACGAAATGTATAGGGATTTTTATATGTCACGGAGACACGGATGGGACGGAAACGTGGCACTCTCCTTTTCTTGTTCACGGTCGTAACTACTTCTTCATCTAGAGCAATAACAAAAGCAATGAAAAATTCATCTTTCCTTCTTCACAACACTAGCAGTGATAGCCTAGTGGTGTGACCGGCGGATTGCCAAATCATAGGTCTCGAGTTCGAACCCAAGGCACGCACCTCTGACTTTTCGGATTCATGTGCTGATTGTATAATTATCACTTACTTCAAAAACGGTGAAGGAAAACATCGTGAGGAAACCGGCATGCCTGAGAGATATTTCTCGAAGGCATGTGATGCCAAGTCAGAGGCCCATGGGCGGCATTAAAACTCTGACACCAGGTTAGTTACTAACCACACGATTAGAAGAAGAACACTAGCACGTTAGATCCGAATCACTGTTACGGAGCGTATGCATTAAGAACACGTTCCCGTCTTGAATGAGGCAGTCGCGTCCTAGGTATTATATCGTTATTTATGCTCTATTGTGCGTCTATCTGTCACTAAGCTGGTGACTTAACTAATGTTAGAGTTTCTATGCCACCCACTGGCCTCTAGATTGGTATCACACGCCGTCAAAAAATATCTCAGGCAGGCCGGTTTCTTCACCATGCGTTTGTAGTACGGTTTCAAGAATTTTATTTCTCTACAAAAAAAAAACAATTTTTATTTACGAATTACTATTTAAATTACATACACATACTATACATAAACTCACGCCTTTTTCCCAGAAACTACAGAGCACCATATGCTACGATTGTTACATAATACTTTTTTTTGACTGGCCTGTTGGTCTAGTAGTTAATGACCCTGACTGCTATGCCGTAGGTCGTGGGTTCGATTCCCACCCAGGACAAATGTTTGTGTGATGAGCACGATCATTTTTTCTGTGTCTGGGTGTAATTTATTTATAATATGTATGTATTTAGAAATGTATAAGTATGTTTATCAGCTGTTTAGTACCCATAACACAAGCTCTCAAGCTTAAATTGGGACTAAATGGTGTTGTGTGAAAAAGTTGTGGAATATTTATTATTTATTTTATTATTATATTTACTTCTTTTGCGATTTTTACATACTTATTTCATATACATGTTGTCATACACGCGCCTGACCTTTCTGAACAACCTCGCCAATAAGGTCCTCCTTATTTAAATTAGTTATGACCATTATCACTTACAATAAATAAGGTAATAATAGTCTGTACAAATCTGTTTCTACTAAGTGTTTTTTTTAGACATTTATAAATTTTGACGATGTAATATCATTATTTTGGTAAATTATTATGTCATTTGGCTACCTCAAATCTTATATTTTTGCCATAATTCGTTCTTGAAATAGAGGCTTCTAAATTGCTTAGTTTACTGCTCTATGTGTTATAATCGTAATTTTTTCTGCTCAATGATATTTGAGTCCGTTTACTGTTTGTAATAATTAGTAATAGTTGTTTCTTTAATTTGTAATTATTAGATATTTATATTTATAAGTTATGTATTTTGAATGAATGTATTGCCCAAAAATGACGGAGAAAAACTAGAAGAAATGTATAAACCTATTATAAGATAGGTACCCACTAAAAAGCTGATCAAGACTGATTGGTGACGAAAAGGTCAGTTTTTCTATATTATTTTTATCTTAAATGTTTGTTCTCTAAAAGCATAGGTAAATCTAATTATTATATAAAATTCTCGTGTCAAAGTGCTTCTTACAAAACTCCTCAAAACGGTTCGACCGATTCTTATAGAGTTAAATTATTACCTCGTACTACTACTACTACTTCAAATACTACTACCTACTCTAGTATTGTATGTAACATAGAGACACGCAGCGCAGTAGTTCAGTTTAAAATTGTGTATTTTGTGTCTTTCAAAATCAATGCGATTCTGCAAGGTAGTTAGGTTCGGTAGTTAGGTTAGCTATATGATAGGTATGGTAAGTTAGGTTAGGTTATACAAATGTATATAATGTTGTAATTCTAATTCTATATAACACAAAAGGTATATACACACTTGCACACATCACATTAGAGACTCGCAAAATAAAAAATAGGTGGAGTTATTATTGTTTTGGTTCTATTTGTTGTCATCTTATTAAAATAATCTATATCTCTGATCTGTATAGAATTCTCGTGTGTGAGTGTTTGTTACCAAACTCCTCCGAAACGGCTTGACCGATTCGTATGGAATTTTGTATGTATAGTCAGTAGGTCTGAGAATAGGATGTAAGCTATATAATATATATAGGTTGAACTAGATTCTAAGGTAAGTAAAACTAGATTTTAACGAAGTTTGGCGCGGCACCTACTATATTTTATCATTTACTTTGACTCCCTAACTAACCTACCTAACCTAAGACGCCAGCACATCAACCTACCTGAATCTGTCAAATTTTCCCAATTGCACATGAACCTTATTGTGTTTAAAATAAAGTTGAAAATCTATCAAAGAAATTTGACACATTGGGGTACTTAGGTTGATGTGCTGGCGTCTGCACGTTCCTGTTCCGTGAGTTAAGAAAAAGTAGGTTTTCAGTAGGTACCCGACGTATTATTATTTTAACTCGCCGAACATCGCAAATGTATTCTTGGAATAAATCATATTTATAACTAAAACATTTGGTAGGAAAACCATCAATAACAAAGTAATAAGTAAGTTGTAAGTAAGTAATAAGTATAAAGGTGTAGATAGATTACTTAAACAACATTTGATCTTCAAAAACGGTACACTAACGCACGCACGAGTCCGTTGGGGCGCGACGCCACCCTGAGGTGAAGTGTGGCTGGTTAGCCTCATTTTAACGTGTCACTTGCTGAGCGCGTATCTACACCTTTTTACGTAATGAGATAGAAATAATGAGAAAACACAAAATAAAATATTTTATTTTAGGTTAACATAAATCTTTTTATTTAATTAGGAAATAATAACGCGTGACTGTGATAATTAATCGTGTAAATAAAACTAGTTTTTAATTAATTTACCTACGAGTTTCTTTTTCATGTCCTCTTAACTGTTTTTTTTTTCATTTATTTATGCAACACAACATTTACCACATTTTTCTAGTTTTATCTGAGTCCCATGTTATCAATCGGGTCCATTGCAGTTTCAGAGATGCTACTGAGCAATTTCAAACAGAAAAACTTAATTACACATTTACCGACCCAGGGATCAAACCTGAGACCTCCTGCTCAGTAGTTACGCTTGCGACCACATGACCAACGAGACATTAAGGGTGTTATTTAATAACAACATCTTGAAAGCAATAAATGTAGTTCTATGTTATTTTTTTTCAATTTTATTACGTTAAATTATTTTATTACGCACTAGTGCGTAATGAGATACATTACGATACTGAATTTGGCGAAATAAGATACCCTTTACGAGCAAATGTGTTACAAATTAATTTTATATACCTACATAGACAGCAATTTTTTTTCTTGCAATTTCCAAGCTGCTCCCAACACGAATTTGGTTATTGGTAAGTGTAAATAAAATTAATCGGACGCACATTGTGTATCCCCCTTTACAATTTTCCTCAACATAACTGTAAAGTTAATTAAACAAACTTTACTAATAAACTGCAGATTTTTTGTCGCCATTTCCAAGCTGCTTCCAATAAAAAATTGGTTAGTGAAAAAAATAACCAGTAAATTAATCAGACACACATTTTTTATCCTCATTAACAATTTTTCTTCCCATTTCCACTTGGATTTCAGCAAAAGTCTTCCCTTTAGTCTCAGGTATAAAACACATCATAAAAAGGCCAGTAATGACGCAGTTACAACTGAAGATCCAATAAGTGTTGGCGGGCCCTATTGCGTTTGTGACGTAAGCAAAGTATTTCGTGGTGAGGAAGACGAAGATAGTGGCGACACCTATACCCACGGAGGAGCCGATGGCTCGAGCTGGTCCGTCGAAGAGCTCGGCTACTACCGTCCAGAATATTGAGCCCATGCCTGGAACAGAAACATTACATTAAATAGTTAATACAGTCAAACGAAACGATAAAAAAATATCTTTAAGTGAGTTCATTTAAAAGTGTTTTGCGACATACAAGATGCAAACATTTTTTTTCTTTTTTTTAGTACAATAACAACTGTTCAATAGGTCTAATGTTTTTAATTAGGTAATTGAAATTATTTAGCTTGACACTTTGTCGACCTCTTGACCGCCAAGCTACGAATAGTTCAATTAAATTCGTCATATAGTCATGACGCATGGCGCGCTAGGCACATTTTTGTTTGCCAAATAAACACGACTGTGGCGGTCAAAGGGATAACAATAAGTAGAAAGTAGAAAATAAAGAAATAATGTTCTATCATAAGCCCCAACAATTCAGTGTGGACTGTGGTGCAGTTGCAAGCACTACTTAAATCTGAGTTTAGACTAGAAACTTTGCCAATGTTTAAGAAATTTTGTATCCAAAGACATACATTAAATGGTTATTAAAGTAAATAAGTAAGAGGCGGCAAGCACTGGTGAGTCTACAATCAATTAACAGAATTCCTGATGCAAGGTAACGTTTTAAAATATAAAAAGAATAATTACCTACCTGCATTAAAACAGAATATAACAAGCATCATAGATAGAAGAGGCAGGAAATTCAGAAACCCATTAATTGGGACTCCTTGCCCCTTCAGCTGGAAAAATGTTCCCAGTCCAATCTGTGAACAAAAGTCAGCCTCATTATTAACCTGCCAAATTAATGAGCTTGTAGCTAAATAATTATCAGCCATTCGAGTCGATTGAAGGATAAGCTAGCCTTTGAGAGGTCGGTCTCTGGAAGAGTAACCATTAATTATACATCAATAGTCCTCCGTGCCTCGAAAAGCATGTTAGGCCGTTGGTCCCGGCTGATATTTGCAGATCTTTGACAGTCGTTACGGGTAGTCAGGGCCCCGAAAGCTTGACATCCAGTTTATCAATCCAGTTAGACTGGAAATCAACCTTAACATAGTTGGGAAAAGGCTAGGTGATGATTATCCTGCCATAATCGCAATTCATTTGGGGTCCACGTCTTCTCTTCTACAATCCTAACCGTATTCGCCTCCTTTCTAGCGAAACATCTTTCATACAATCTAGCCATCGTTTCTTTACTCTTCCTCTACACTTGTATCCCTCCAAATTCATACTCTAGTTAAGATGCTCCTATCATAGGTTTTATTCGACAGTTTTTCAAACAGTAATTTATTAATTTATTTATTAAAACATGGAAGACTTACAGCTTAAAAACTTAATAAATAAAAACCGAACAAGAGCGTGTCGGGCCACGCTCAGTGTAAGGTTCCGTAGAATATGTAAACGAAGTTAAAAAAAATGCTTGCATATACGATTTTAATACAAACTTAGTCCAGAAACTATTTTGTACAACTTTTAATCTTTTTTGTACAAAAACTGTTTCCATCCAAGTTTAAAATAATTTTCCTAGAAATTCCTTATACTGCTACTTTTCAGATTTTTTTCATATTTTCTAAACTTATGGTTCATAAGTTAGAGGGGGGGGGGGGACACACATTGTTTTCTACTTTTGGAGCGATTATTTCCGAAATTATTGACATTATCAAAAATTTATTGTAGTAAACCCCTATTCATTTTTAAATACCTTTCCAACAATATATCACACGTTAGGGTTGACATAAAAAATAAATCACTTCCCGCTTTACATATGGGGGGGGGGGACGGTCACAGAGATTAAGCGAGGATGGACGGACGGACAGACAGACAGACATGGCAAAACTATAAGGGTTCCTAGTTGACTAAGGAACCCTAAAAAACGAAAGTATAGTCGGAAGCCTTCCAAAACAACTGTTTCATTACAAAATTAGTTCCTCATTATATCCAATATAGAGGCAAGCTGTTACAAATATCCTCGTATGTATAATGGCAATTACTATTCGAATAATATCGTGCTAAGGGTAATAAAAAAATTAAAGTATAAAAAAGTAAAAGCACATTCTGGCTGAACGTTGATCCCCAGCATAACAAGCCACTTCGTACTACAGTGCATTCTAGAATATACCTGTGACATTATTTTTATGCAATATTGCGCCATAATTTTACCAATCATGAAATTTCGTGTGGTGCGGTGAAGTGAATATTGCCTGTTTCTGTGTTACCTACTGGAATATCTTTTCACATTCATATTCAAAACTTTTCTCACTATAAGATCCTCATTTCTTAGCATCACATGCCCATACCATGACAACCGATTTTAACACAAGTTCTCGGTGACCAGCGCCACTTGACTTTTCATGATCACGTAATTGAAATGTACTTAATTAGACAAGATATTAATCTTATCTATTTAATTTGGCCTTAAGCTTATTGGGTTTTTTTCAATAACCCATTGTTTTCGATGAGGAAGCAGAGTTTTAATAAAATTCCACCGGATCAGAACGAATATCATCAATAATCTTATAGATCGAATTAAATATCTACCTACCAGATAATGTGGCTTCTGGCAAAATACCTAATAAAAGCCGCACGAGCCGATCGTCGTGGTTAGATGCCTCGAAAAGCATGTTAAGCTGTTGATCCCGGTCCTCATATTATTTGTTACAAGTAACATTGACTCATTGTGTTAGTAACAACTTTTCTTAATCCTATGTTAGTATTCCTATTCTAATTACTTAACCTAAAACCATGAATACATATGAGTCACTGCCACACGCTTATCACAGATGTGGACAGCTTGCAGCAGCGACTCACATACAGACAATCGAGTCTGCTCGCAACACAGCGCAGGATGATGTTGGGGCTGGCCCGCTAATGTTAGACGAAAAATGGTTCAATACTAAAGTTGTCTGGATTCAAATTTCGGTCTATATTATTTTTTTCGTGTTAAGTTGAAAATAAACGGGTTATTCAATAAACAATTTACTTTCAAATTCATGATAGCGACGCAACAGGGTCAGAATCCCGAAAAGCGCATTGTAGATTACCATTGCGTTTGTTTCCTTCACAAAACAAGCTATGAAGAAATTTTTTCTAAAAAAACCTAGCTTCTTCAATCTATCTTTGTTTCGCCTTAGAATTAATTTATTTGTTTACACCTATTGATTAACATCCTATTCTCAGATCTGAATATACAACACACGAAATTTCATAAGAATCCCTCAAGCCATTTCGGAGGAGTTTTGTTACAAACACTGTGACACGAGAATTTAACATATTAGAGAAATTAATAAAATATAATCATTTGAAACATGAAAAACTCTAACCATCTTACCATTCCAACAGCCATTCCAAATAAAGAAGTGATCAATATAGGTTTCCTCCCAAACCTATCCGTCAATAAGATGGTAAAGAAGCAAGCCAAAAGCTGTATGCATCCACAAACAACAGAAGCTACGTCTTCTCCTACCGAAGTCTGAGTAGATTCCATCACGGTCTGCATATAAAACATCACAGCATTGTATCCGATTAACTCTAAAAATATACTCAAAAAGACCACTTTGCCTAGAGTTTTTAGCGTGGTCTTGTCACTGAATATCTCTCTCTTGGATACTTTCTGTTTGTTCAAAGAGTATAGTTTGTATTCTTCATTGGCTTGATCTTCTGAACCTCTTAGGCTTTTGAGGACTTTTAGTGAGTCTTCCTTGGCTCCTGAAAAAAACATGAGAAATGGATTAAAACCATCATCTATGTAGTATTTTCCCAAATATGTTGGGGTCGGCTTCGTCTTACTGGATATATTTGAATACTAATGTTCCCAGTGGCAGAATTACACGATATCTTTTGGTTAAACTGGTTGGCATACTTGCAAGGTTTTTCCTAGTCGTTACGACTATCGAAGAACTACAAACGTCTGTCGGGACTAAAGGTTTGACAAGCTTTCCGAGTCACCGAGGGGTTGATAATGTAAAGAAAGTTTCCTACTAACCAACCTCTGTAAGCAGTAACTTACCCCTTTGGATTAATTATTTTGCCACAAACCCCTAGGCTGTGCTCAATTTGAAATTACAATCTAATATTAATATTCCCAGCCTGTTACTGTCCCACAGCAGAGAAAAAGGCCTCTTATCATACAGAGAAGGCTTGAGCACTGTCTTGTATATTGGTGTGTGCTAGCTAGCATGTAGCAAATTATACATATAATTAAAATGATTAAGTTTATTAATTCCCAATGCTGTTTAAACTGTTCTTCTAACATATCAGACAGACGTGTTGCTGGGGAGTTTGTCCCGCCACTTCTTCTTCCCAGCAAAAACACTAGGAAGTGGATTATGAACATAACAATTACATTATTGTAATGTAATAAATTATTGTCACATCATGTATAAAATCAGGAATTTTAAAAATAGCATTGAGATTAAACGGTGATTAGGATTTACCTTGTATATATTCAATGTATATGCATTGCGTGCGCTTATAAACAAGCTATAAAACCGAGTAACTGTGATATGAAGATCCATGTAATCTCTTGGATGACGCCGGGGTGACTAGTAAAATAAACAATTTTAAAAATAGAATTGAGATTAGATGGTGATTAGGATTTACGAGTACATTGACTTTTCTCGATGACTGCCTCGTTGGTCTTGTGGTCGCAAACGCTACTGCTGATCATGAGGTCCCGGGTTCGATCCCCGGGTCGGGCAAAGTGTTATTGAGTTTTTCCATCTGGGATTTCTCAGTAGCAGCCTGGAGTCTGGATTTGTGCCCGATGGATGGCAATAGGCTCGCCCCCTATTACATGGGACTTAAACATAACTGGCGAAATGTGGGTGTACCACCAGGTATACACCTCTGCCTAGCCCTTCAGGGATTACAGGCGTGACGATATGTATTGACTTTTCTAGTTCGAACAATTTTATTTGCCAACTGTACCTATGCATTTCGTGCGCTTAATACTAATTCACGCCTGTAAAGATAATGGTTTTACTTATTTATTAAAACTTTATGCACTAGTTACAATAACTGTACAAAGGCGGAGTTAATGCCATAGGCATTTTCCACCAGTCTACCTTACTATGACACAGAGACCGAACAAGATTATTTTAGTTTTTTTCGATAATAACACCAATTACTACTTTTAACCGATGTCGATGAATTTCATATTATCGAACCACACGGAAATACCCTCTCAAACAGAAGCTCTGAAGTAACACACATGAGAAAAATAAACATACAACCGATTTGCCGCGCCAAACGCGACAAATGTGCCTACTACGTCAAAAATCCGTCGCCACGTCAACCAGCCCGGTGGCTTGCCATTGGTCGACTGATGCGCCATGTTGACAGTAAGACACGTTTATTCGATACACACTACACAGATTTATTTAAATATTATTTAAATATTACTTTTAACTGTATTCGTTTTTACACTTATTAATGTATTTATTTGCGATTTATTTTATTTCAAAATATTTATTATGTTTATTTTATTTACCTTCGTCCGTGTGTCACTGCGGGGTATCAACTGAAAACCAGCGCTGGGTGTCTGACGCCCAGCAAATGCTGAGATGGTTACCCTTTCGGCATGGGCACGCTCAGCGCAATTTGTGTTACCTGCTATTTATTACTTCTGTTTTCTTTGTTGCTGTGCGCTTGTGTCTGTGCTGAATAAATATTATTCTATTCTATTCTATTTGAATACCTTGTGTTTGTCCGTAAGTCGGTTAAAAATACCTTCAACTCACCTCTAGAATACAAATAGTAAGGTGTCTCCGGTATAAACCACATCGGCACGCTGATCGAGGCCACGAGGCAGGTGTAGACCAGGTTCAAGTCAAAGTAAGACATGTAGGGACCAATGCTGAAGAAGATTAACATGCCACACGCTGACGCCACTTGAGATATCGTGCCGAGAGCACCGCGGATTTCTTTCTGCAAAAAAAACAGGTAATTTTTGTAAGAAGCTTAAAAAAATATTAATAATAATATGTCGGTTATAGCAGTGCTCTCGGCTCAACTCCCAGACCGCTTGTTTTTTTTCCCGACACCTCCAACAATTATAATTTTATGTTAGCCAATAAAATACAAAAATTTGATAAATTATATACCTAAAGAAAGTCTTTTAAAACTAGAAAGAATCATTGAAATCGGTTAAAAATTACCAAAGAAGTTCTATGTAAACAATAATCTGCACATCTCTGCCGGGCCCCTTTTCAAATAGACAGGCGTAATGCTGTGTAATAGCAATACGAAAACATTTGACTACAGTCAAATGTATATGCAGAGTTTTCGTATGAGAGCATAACTGCATAACGAGCATAACAGCAAATTATTCGCGATTGCTACAGCAATCGCGAATAATAATAATTGTTAACCCTGACTTTCTTTACATACGGAGAAACCAAAATTTACAAACAAAACATTTTACAAAAATACAACCGACTTCTTAAATAAACACTAGCAGGTGAAAAATAACCCCAGTTTCGGAAGTCGGTGGCCAATTGAAACGGAACAAAACCACCAAAGCCACAGACTTCCGCAACGAAAACTAAAAAGTAGTCGGTTGTTTTTTTTTTGTAAAAAAGTTTTAATCGGGAAATGTATGACTATGTTGTACTGTGTTGAGCAAGGATGTTAGGAAGTAATAAACATTTCAATTTGAATTCGTTTGTAGATCTTTGACAGTCATCACCGCAAGACTGTAACCAGTCTAACCAAGAAGAATTGTGCTTCCCAGTCATTCAGTTGTGGAGGCCAAATAGGCAGTGGCTTCATATAAAACACTTGTATTCAGCTACATCTGATTAGACTGGAAGCCAATTACAACATAGTAGAGAAAAAGCTGGCGTTGATCACTATTTTCTTTCTGATTTATTTCGTTGCGGGATCTACAGTTGAATCAGTTCTCCGGGAGTCATTGGGCTTCATTGACTCAACACTTCTGTGGTGGTCGCCACTATTGATTCTGACTTTGAGACGTTGCAATGGTTTGGGAATTAAATAGTGTTGTGGAATTTTCTCGGTACTGAAAAGTCCCCTCCCGAGCTCCCTGCCGAGGTTTTCTCAGAGGGCTACAGTTCTTCAAAAGGGGAATAAATAGGTTTTTAAAGGGTCGCAACGCGCGTGTGGCGCCCCTGGCGTCGCAAGTGTCCATAGGGTACGGTAACCGCTTACCATCAGGCGGGCCGTAAGCTTGTTTGCCACCGTCGTGGTATAAAAAAAGTGACACTCATCACCGGTAAGTGCGGTTTGTAAATCTTGCTTTCAGTGCGATCGCACTTAATAATGATGAGCGATAGACAGACAAAAACACTTGCTTGGTGACGCTGTAATTTTTTATCAACATGATTAAGACGTAGACGTAGTGAAGTCAATAAGCAGCTTTATTCGAACAGGTATCAGCAGATCAACTTAGATCACGTAGTGATTATGAGGTAATTGAAACAGTCATTGCGCATAAGTCCTAAAATAATAAGCGATTCATCTATTTTGTATTAACGATTTAGATATAATCTTACTACACTATTTATATTTATCATAACATCACGCTTTAAACACGCCTGTATAACAAACAGGCGCATGGATTGATTGAAGGTTACGCTAAGCTTACCGAGGTCGATCTGTGGATGGGTGATTATTTATTAATAGAAATCCTCCGCGCCTCGGAAAGCAAGCTAAGCCGTTGGTCCAGGCTGTCCTTCGTAGATCTCAAACAGTTATTACGGGTAGAACCTCGAAAGACGCAACCAGTTTGACGAAGAGATATATCGTGTTACCAAGTAACTGGGTTCTAGAGGAAAGATAGACAGTCGCTTCATGTGTGAGACTAATACTTAGCTACATACTGTAAGACTAGGAGCGTTGAGTCAAAACTTCAAAGTCTTGAGCATCGACGCCGAGTTGTTAGCTTGTCGGTTTTCTATATTTCGGAGAGTGTGCATCAGAATTGCACGATTTAATCCCACCAAGCCCTTCTCATCATCGGACCACCAGACGTACGGCACTGCGCCACCGGTACATGGTAGATATCCCAACCATACGTACAAAATGTTTTGGAAACACATTAATTGTGCGAACAGCTAAAGAGTGGAATTCCCTGCCGGAGACGGTGTTTCCTGATAGCTACAACCTAGGGGTCTTCAAGTCAAGAGTGAACAGGTTGCTTCTAGGCAAGCGTGCTTCATCGTCGACCACATCATCGCTTACCATCAGGTGAGATACCTAGTGGTCAAACGTGCCATTCGTGCCAATCAATAACAATTAAAAAAAACCTAACGATATTATTATAATTTTGGTTTAAAACTTTCGGAAACCTGGACCCGGTCCCTCACTTTGGAAGGCGAACGAGGGGCCGAAGCAAAATTGCAGAGGCCTCTTGTCACTTTTAATGACACCAACCGCGAATTTCCCTGTATGCATTATGCAAAATGCATCTCAAGAAAAACCTACGACTGGTGCAGGATTATTGCAGGCTTTAGAAACGAAGGTAGGCTATGTGTTAGGGTAGCTAAGGTGAACTGGTTACCGGGGACTATGGAAGGACTGTTATTATTATCCCCGATGGATTGGACAGAGCTGGTGTACAGACGCACGCACATCAAGTTACCCCAATGTGTCAAATTTTCCCAATTGAATATGAACCTTATTATTTGACATAAAGTTGAAAAACGATCAAAGTAATTTGACACATTGGGGTAACTTGATGTGCTGGCGTCTGTACCTTATATATCCACATTTCTACAGTTATGTTCAAGTCCTATGTAATAATAGGAGGCTAGCCTATTGCTGTCAATCGGTCACTGATATTGATATTGACTTCGGAAAGCAACTTCGTGTGCGTTCACACACCTTCCATCGCGATACGTCATGTAAGTTTGCATGGATAGTGTTCACAATGCTGTCTCTCAAACAAGCGCCTTGTACAAAGCTTATACCTATTTTTCGACAAGTTGTATTACTGTGTTTTAGTGTTTTTGAAAAATGGAAGAAGACAATAATATAATATATTTATTATTATCAAGCTGATGAATACAAATTCTTAACTTTTATTAAAAAATAATTAGAAAACGAAGAATCACAATGAAGAAAAAGAAGATAAAAAAATATTGAATCCAATTGGTACTACCAGAAAGGGTCGGATATCAGGAATTGTTTTTGCATTTGAGACCAATTCTTGAGGAAGGCTATTTAGTATTCAGGGAGCCGGACGCCCGGTATCACCACTGCGTCGACTGTCGGGAGCACACGGCACGGCATACGCTGGCAGAGTGTGCCGCTTGGGAGGAGCCGCGCCGTGCCCTCGTCTCTGGAGTAGGCAGTGACTTGTCGCTGCCGGCCGTGGTCGAGCTGATGGTCGCCAGCGTCGAGTCCTGGGGCGCGGTGGTGTCATTCTGCGAAACGGTCATCTCGCAGAAGGAGGCTGCGGAAAGGGAGAGGGAGATTACTTCCACTCACCCTGAATGCAGCAGACGCACCGGGCGCAGGCGGAGGGCGGACAACGCCCTCTTCCAGCCCCCCTGAATGGGTCCAGGGCGACGGACGCGGGGATGTCCACCACCCCCACGTACATGGACCCGAGGTGACGGCGCGCCGTGTTCACGCGCGCCCCTCTTAGACGTCGCGAGGGGAGTCTAACACCTCACTCCCCTCGCTGACTTGGCAAGACCCTCGGGGCCAGTCGGGGGTCGCGGAAGTATCTTCTGTTCCCGTGACCCCCGGCGCAGGTGTGAGAAGGAACAAGGTGTGGTTTTTAGTCAGTAAGAGTCTGACAGACCCCTCCGCCCTCCTCGGGATGGGGAACATACGTGATGATTTTCTACCCACAAAAAAAGGCTATTTAGCATTATATATATGTATATATAGCATATCCCTCTCTGCACACACAACTCACACCTGAATACCTACAACCAAACTTTTCAGATAACCACACATACAACTTAGGTACACATTCACACTTTTATCTACTAACCCTTAATTTTACTGATTAAAATTATATTGTTAAAATCTTACCGCATTACTACGAATTCAGTCATTTGATATGTACATTGAACAATTGTAAAATCTCCGACGGAGTGCAGACCTGGTGTCCTGAAATACAGGCTCACCGCCTAGTTTAGGCCCCAGTCTCCCACAATATTTATGTAAATGTAAATTTAGCTATGTAACACTTGCTATGAGTTAAAAAAAAAGATAAAAATATACTCACGCTAGCAATTTCAGAGGCATAAGTAGGAACTACGGAGACAACGCATGCATTTGCAAACCCATCAACGGCCCTGCCGAAGTACAGGACCCATACTTCTGTGGCGAACATGAGCGAGAAGCACATCACTAGTCGAGGGAGGAACCCGATGATGATGCAGGTCTTGCGTCCTAACCGGTCCATCAGGAAGCCTATTGAGAAGTTCACTGAAAACAGAAACATATTCAAATAAGTTAGATGTAAGCAGAAACAATAGCTCAAAGCCCACAGTCAAACAGAAATACAAATCTACTTTTTGGAAGGGGCAACTAGAATCATTTTTTAAAGTTAATTTTTGTTAGACGTTCAAAAGTACCTTATAGGGGCCTAATTGAAATAAATGGTTTGACTTTGAAACCCTATTAGACATATTTGCTGTAGATATCGAGAGAAAGAAAGAAATAAAATATATTCATTTGGGAAACGCACAGGCACTTTATTTAACAGCAAAATCTAAATCAAATTAATCAATCAAATAAAAAAAAACAGTCTATCTCAGTACAATGCTAAAATATTTACTTAAAGAAAGGAGGAGGAAAGGAGTGGAATTCCCTGCCTGCATCAGTGTTCCCGAGTTCATATGACCCCAATCTGTTTAAGTCGCGAGTTAATAGGCTTCTTATGGGTAAGCTCGTTCCATCGTCGACCTCATCTCTGACCGCAGGACAAGATTGAGGTCAAGAGTAGACCCACTATATATATAAAAAAAAAAAAACGACTACAAAAAAACCAAAAAACAAAGCATGATAAATGTATTATTTATAACTAGACTAGCTTCTACCCGTGTAAAAATTATCTAATGACTATTATCACCTTTTTTAGTTTTTTTGGTCAAAAAAACATTATCCAAAACTTACAAATAAGTCCAACGACAGCACCTATAGACGCTATCCACGACCCTTCTTCATCGGTGATGGGCCTAGATAGAACTGTCTGCGTGTCATTCTTCAACTTAACCAGCACTGGTGATGACCAGGCCACGCTCAATCCCATGCATACAAAAGATAGATTAGCTGGAAGGAAAAAAAGATGAATGAATTTTATTTACATCTCGAAATAATATTCCACAACTTTGACACAACGCCATCTAGTACCAAACTGAGCAGAGCTTATATCATGATTACTTGACAACTGATAAACATACTTATAAGTATATTTCTTAGTACATACTCGTACATAATATAGATAAATTACACCCAGACACTGAACAAATGAGCGCGCTCAGGACGCAAACATTCCAACCACCACAACCGGTCAGTTACAACAACAAAATATTACAAAACACAGCAATTGAACCCAAGGCACCTTTTGGATTCATGAGATGTGCGTATTGTATAATTAATACTTGTTTGGGGGTATGAGGAATAGGGTGTAAAGTTCCTCATCCACCATTGAAAAGGGAGGATCCTCTGACCAGACGGGTGTTGTGTCTGGTGGGCTAACTACTGCCCAACGGATGCTGTCGGGAACTTGTATACGTTCAAATTGCGCGGATAACTTTGATACCGCGATGTAGGATAGTTCGTATGTGGCGAGATAGATGTCGCTACACTTGCTTCAAAAACGGTAAAAGAAAACATCGTTCGGAAACCGACCATGCCTGAGAGATATTACTCGATGGTATGTGAAGGCAAGTCCATGTCCAACAACTCCGACATACAACTTGACACTAAACGACAAAGTGAAAAAAAAAACAAAAAAAAAATCGCAGTCTTAATTTACCCTGGCACAGAAGTGAACTGTCAATAGCATGACAGCTCAATTCGCCATCACTTCACTGATATTTTTACGCGGTGATTTTTACAGAATTGTACTGCTAGTTATTTGTGTACACGATACAGGGAAAATTTCTAGTAAAAATACCTACTAACAATAGCTTATGTAGATGTAACTTAAATTATTACTCATCATTGCACTAAATAAAGTCAATTGTCATGCAAAGAGCATTGACTCTGACTGACAAAGTCAGAGTCAATGCTCTTTGCATGACAATTGACTTTTGTCACCAACCAGATACAATTGTCCGCAAACATTGCACTAATTTTGTTACTCTTAAGGAAAACTCAAATAACTCATGTGACTGTAATTTAGGAAGCTTACTTTATTTCTTTTAATCTACAGACCTAAATGATAACCCAACTATCATAAATACATACATACATAAGTTCACGCCTTTTTCCCATGGGGGTAGGCAGAAACTACAGAGCGCCATATGCTACGATTCTTACATACTTCTTTTGCTTCGTTTACATTCATACATGTTGTCATACACACACGCCGGTTGCGAGTACTACGCACCTGACTTGTCTGAAGAACTTCACCAATAAGGTCTATGTATGTCCTTCTGGGGCGTCCCCTTCTGGCGTTTCCATTTACATCTGCCTTGTAAATACCTTTCGTTAGTCGCCTTTCATCCATCCTTCCAACGTGACCAAACCAACTAAGCATACTCTTTTCAATTTTTGTTACTACATCTTCTTTTAAACCACAACGTTGCTTTATGGAATGTTGTAACATTCCTCAATCTGTCATTCATTGTTACACCACACATACCTCGCAAGGAACGCATTTCTATAGCATTTATTCTACTTTCATGTCTCTTTTGCCATGCCCAACATTCACTTCCATACGTTAGTGTAGGCACCAGCATACCCTCGGGAGGAGGCACGGCTCCCTGTCGTTTCGGGTGACGCAGGTGCTTTCCGGGCACGGTTGCTTCGGAAAGTACCTGTGTCGCATAAACAGGGAGCCGGACGCCCGGTGTCACCACTGCGTCGACTGTCGGGAGGACACGGCGCGGCATACGCTGGCAGAGTGTGCCGCTTGGGAGGAGCCGCGCCGTGCTCTTGTCTCTGGAGTAGGCAGTGACCTGTCGCTGCCGGCCGTGGTCGAGAGGATGGTCGGCAGCGTCGAGTCCTGGGACGCGGTGGTGTCCTTCTGCGAAACGGTCATCTCGCAGAAGGAGGCTGCGGAAAAGGAGAGGGAGATCACCTCCACTCACCCTGCCCGCAGCAGACGCACCGGGCGCAGGCGGAGGGCGGACAACGCCCTCTTCCAGCCCCCCTGAATGGGTCCAGGGCGACGGACGCGGGGATGTCCGCCGCCCCCACGTACATGGACCCGAGGTGGCGGCGCGTCGTGTTCACGCGCGCCCCTCTTAGACGTCGCGAGGGGAGTCTAACACCTCACTCCCCTCGCAGACTTGGCAAAGCCCGCGGGGCCGGCACCAGTCGGGGGTCGCGGAAGTATCTTCCGTTCCCGTGACCCCCGGCGCAGGTGTGAGAAGGAACACGGGGTGGTTTTTAGTCAGTAAGAGTCTGACAGACCCCTCCGCCTCCCCGGGCGGGGGACATCCATGAGGATTTTCCACCCCATACCATTGTTAACAGCCAGTCGTGCCTTTTCGGACATCGACTAGCATGTATCATAATCAGTATGAAATCGAAGACAGAGGCCCATATACTCTAAAAAGTAAATTTTGACATTGAAATACAACCATGCCTGTACACAATACTCACAACACCTAATTAATTTCGACCTACCAATGTTAATGTTATTCATGAATTTATTATTATTGTATCCATATTTGATTTCTTATTAATTTTATTTTAATTTATAAATGTAAATGATGACCAGCTAATTAATCTTACCGTACGTATTAGGTATATGTATAACGACAGTTACATAATTAAATTACAAATGTTGGACACCAGTTAGACATGTTGCGATTGGTATTTTTGTTTCATAATTTGTTTGTTATTGTGACACTGTAGCACTTTTAAATTGTTTGTATTGCTGTGCCCTAGCAGGGTTCATGTATGAAACCCATATAAATGTAACAACTTCTAAACTACATGCATGCAATAAATGATGATTATGATTACTTTGACACCAGGGCCCTATCCAATAAAGCTGACAATCCGACATATATGTCAAAAAATGACAAAATTGTAGAATTGTCGCGCGTTTAATAAACGTGACAAATATGTCAAAAATCGACAGGTGAAATCTTGACACATTTTTAATGTAAAAACACGTTTAATAAAACTCGACATATCAAAAAACCACAGTCACAATATTTCTGACAGTGTCGGTGACAATATTGTCGGATTGTCGTGACAATTATGTCGACTTTTGAAATATTTGCAAAGAATTTTGTTTTATGAAGCTGGATGAGGGTAAAATTGAAAAAGATATTATCAAAGTACAAGAATAAAACAATCAATAGTGCAACTTCGATTGTGTTATGATCGCGTGTAAGATGGAAATGCACAGAAAACTTACCATTTTGGGCCTTATTTACGAAAGTAAAAATATACTTTTTGGGAAGTTTAGTGACCAATTGACCCACGATGTAAAAATAAATAAATGGAAGGAAATAGCTTAAATATGATTTCGCGACAGAGGGTAACGCGCCTGTCAGAATTGTCGGACAATTCTACAAATATGTCAACATGTCATGACAATTTTCTGTTTAATAAAGAAGATTTGACAAGTTTTTCACGACAAATTGTCACCTGTCGCCTGTCGCATATAAAGTTTTATAAAACAGAAAAATGTCAAGAAAAAAAAGAGTCCGACATATTTGTGAATTTTCCACCATGACAATTTTGTCGCCTGTAAGTTTTATTAAACAGAAAAATTGTCGAGTTGTCACTTTTTGACATATGTCGGACTTGTCGGATTGTCAGCTTTATTAGATAGGGCCCAGGAAAAGAAGAGGGCAAAATAGGCAACTTATTTTTTGGACGAAGTTCCTTATCGCGCGTTGCAAAAGGGGGCTAGACGGGAAAAATTAAGACCCAAAGTTGTAACGACACTTTTTAAGACCAAAAGTTATAACGACACTTTTTGCTATAGTTGTAAGCAGTGCGGCGTGCGCGTGTTTCTTTGTCCCTCTCTCTCTCTCTCATAGAAAGCAAGCCAGTTATTGGAACGAAGTTCTGCTTTGCGAAGGCTTGCTTTCTATGGGAGAGAAACATAAAGAAAGAGAGAGAGAGAGAGAGAGAAAATTAAGACCAAAAGTTGTAACGAAGAAGTGGACACCTCTCAAGTTTTTTTTTTTCAAATCAAATCACTTTTATTCTTTAACTCAGGTAAATAAATTCAGATCTTAATGACGAACAGAGCGCCCTAATATGCCTCCTAGCATAAAATGACCCACCACAACCACTCATTGCCACGATGACGAACATGGTGGGTGTTTAGATTTTGTGCTGAGCCGGGAATACGAAGTAAGTTATGCGTTATTTAGGTTCATCTATATCAGTGTTCAAAACTGGAGCAACCTAAGGCAATTATAGATCAGGCCATAAGTAGCGTGCCAGTCTATCAATTCTGTGAAAATTAAAAAAAAAACGCATCAAAATCGGTTAATCCGTTTGAGAACTACGATGACACAGACAAACACACGCATACAGACACAGACAGACAGACAGACCCTGTCTGAGAAGGGTGCTATAAGTTTGACGTCGATGTCTCCTGGACAACGACGTCAAACTTATAACACCCCTCTTTTTACGTCGGGGGTCAAAAATGTTACTGTAAAAGTAGGTCAAGTATGTTAGAGTGTCCCCTTTAAAGGTGATGGCAAGTTGAAGTGAACTGTCACCTCTCCTTCAGCTTTGGGGGGAATTTTTACATCACTGCAGCAGTTCCCGTTTGCCGCTTCTTTGATATAAGTAGGTATGTCTATGGGTGGCAAGTCAAGACTTCATACAAAGGCGAAGTTGTTTTATTATTATATGATTTCAAAATATTGACGTGTAAAGGTGTATGAAAAGATCTACTTACAGAAAGAGAATGCTGAAGAGTTCAGTTAATCCAAATATCGCGGAAAAATTTTGACATTATACTTACACCAACAATTTTCAGATAACCAAACTTAGGGTTCACGATTTTAGACCAAAAATTACGTGAAATAAACTAAACCACTTACCAGTAATAATAATCAAGTACTGCCTAATAACATGGTTACCACATGCGATCTTCATCATGCACTGAACTAATTATTTCTAGACATCAGCAGAAACGTTACTCGTATTAACAAGAGACTGCACAGATAGTACGTTCTTACTTACATAAGGTTAATAACACAATAACCCAACGGTGTGCTCCTTACAAATATATGGTTGTCGAATCAAATTGTTAGTTTGAACTGGCCAACCACTGAGGCTGTCAGTAAGATCCTTGGCAATATATTTGCTATTCTTTAAAATTATACTACCTACCTATATTTCTTTTCCTTTTTAAAACTAACTGCCCCTATAAAAAAAAAACAATTTACGACCTATTCTCGGTAAGTCCCATTTTTTCTATGGAACATGACGTAAAAGAACAAATTCAGAAAATATTGTCCCTATTTTGTACTATAGAACAGTTTGTACTTTTTGACTCAAATTGTTCAAAATAAAAATATTGTAAACTGCACCTGGTATTTACGTCATCATAGAAGAATTTGGGAAAAGCGATTCCCATTTAGTTCTGTGCATTTACAGAAAAATAAAAACAGGAGCAAAAGCTAGTATGTAGTTCTATAGTACAAATTTAATAGGGACAATGTTTTCTCAATTTGTTCTATTACGTGATACTTCATGTTCCATTGAACAAATGGGACCTACCACCTATTCTCAGAGCTACTGAATATTTCATAAAATCGGTCCAGCCGTTTCGGAGAAGTTTGGTAAGAGACACTGTGACACGATTATTGCATGTATTAGATCTTTTCTGTACATGCAATACATGCAATAAACGACGTCATGACGTGTATGTAAAAAAAACGATCTTTATCTTTGTCATTGAATTCCTTTTAAACTACTGGACCGATTTCAGTTATTATTTTTGTGTGTTTGAGTTGGTCTTTGAATGGTTCATGTTCACAATTATTAGGTGACACTTATATTGTAAACTAGCAGACGTCCCGGGGTTTCACCCGCGTTGTTCCCGTTCCTGTGGGAATACAGGGATAAAAAGTAGCCTATGTCACCCGGGGATAGTGTAGTTTCCCATCAGTGAAAGAATTTTCCAAATCGGTCCAGTAGTTTCGGAGCCTATTCAATGCAAACAAACAATCAAACATTATATATTAGTATAGAGTGTAGATGTTTGAAATTTGATACGGTTTGTAACTCTATCACAGGAAACTACTGAACGAATTTTAAAAACTTTTATGTTCACACGTTGCAAGGCCTTCAGTTCAGATTTCTTTCCACCACTTTTCGTGTTTGTCAAATTTATTTACATGTCAATCTAAAGATAAAGATAAAATATAAGAGATGTCATGTCAATCCAACCTAGTAGTTTTCTAATATTTTTGTTTACCAAAAAGCGCAGGTAGTACAGAGTGGGTTGCTCTTCCATATTCTTGAATGCGAACAAATAGGAGAAAAGAAATGGGATGAAAAACTTAAAGAAGAAAAAATAATAACTGTCGACTGTAGCCAGCCCTAATTTTTGGCTTTACCAAATCCGCGCTTATAAAATAGAACAAATAAATTTATCTGTTTCATTAAAGTTTTCATTTGTGTTGCTGATTGCAGTTTTGTAGAAACTCAGGTTAATTCCTTGTATTTACATTGGTTAATCTGTCTTGTGTTAATATTTGCTAACTAAGATATAACGGACGACCCTAACGCTCTTGAGACATAAGCGTGATCGAATTACACAATCATTGTTATCTTTCTCTAGCGTTTTTTTCTAGTTTTCACGGATGTGAAGTGAGGAAGATTATTATTTGATTGGCCTGTTGGTCTAGTAGTTAGTGGCCCTGACTGCTATAACGGAGGTTGTGGGTTCGAATCCCACCCAAGACAAATGTAATGAGTACGATCATTTGTTCTGTCTCTGGGTGTTATTTATCTATACAGGGTTATTTTTCAATGACCGGCCAATATAGGGTGACTGGTAATTAGTGACCGATACTTAAACACGTGACTGTACTCATGAACATGCCAATAACTTTCCCATAGAAACTTTTTTAAAATCTACTCATTAACTTTCAAATAATTCAATTACGTCAGTACTGCACAGCGGGAGCGGTGGGGGTGGCGGGGAGCGTGTGACGCTACTACTAGTAGTAGATTTGGCCCTTCCCGAGGTCAGACTATCAGCTGATAGATCGTGCCGATTCGTGCCTACTGTGATCGATCATAGGCGCGCGCGGGGGCATTGTAAACAGCGTTTTTGTAAAATAAAATAACAAAAACGCTGATTAAATTTCCCGCGTTGTTATAAGCTACTGTTTATAAAAAAAAGTTTCTTTGGGAAAATTAATTGAAATCATGAATACAATCACGTGTTTATGTATCGGTCACTAATTACCAGTCACCCCATATATGTATGTATTTAGAAATCTGTAAGTATGTTTATCAGTCGTTAGTACCCATAACACAAGCTCTGATTAGCTTGGGGCTAGATGGCGTTGTGTGAATATAGTCGTGAAATAATATTATTAGTCGGTATATTATTTAAAAATTCTTATTATGTACAGACGACAGCACCTCAAGTTACTCCAATGTGTCTAATTTTTTTGATCGTTTTTCAACTTTATGTCAAACAGAATAAGGTTCATATTCAATTGGGAAAATTTGACACATTGGGGTAACTTGATGAGCTGGCGTCTGTACATTTTTGAATAATGAAATTTAAAGTAAATCTTATAAAAATATAAATAATAGTAGCCCACCGGTATCGGGAACATGGTCCAAGCTGCCGGCGGTCAGTGCTCCAGGGAGAGGTATTGCCTAACAATGCGAGCCGTGTCCAGAAGTACTGCTTTCTAAATCAAACCCTTGATCCGGCCTCCCAACAAGAGCCTCTTCAGGTATTGATCGAGGCTCTTGGCTAATAAGCCATTGGCAGATTATTTTTACTATCTTATCTTTAACTTTAATTTCTCGGAACCCTTGGGTTCCGGTCCGAAAGGAAAAAAGGTACGAGGGGCCGAAGCCAACTTGCAGAGGCCGTCGTACACAACTTGTCGTCTTTAATGAAATGAGGCACCAACCACAGGTTTTCCCTGTATGCCGTGCTGTGTGTGCGGTTTTCCTTGGGTGCACTTTTCACTAGACAAGTGCACCCAAGGAAAACCTACAGCTGGTGTAAGACTATTGCAGACTATAGTATCAAGCACTGGACTATAGGCTAGGTTGGCTAAAATAGACTAGATAAAACATTATGAAGGACTATAGCCTCTGCCTAACAAATGTTATAATATACACGAAATTAATGGCAGGGGGTGATTTGCACATTGAAATGGGACCTCTAAAACGGCCGCTAGCATATGTGCTAGCGTGTGTGTGTGACGTAGCGACAAAAGGGCCACGTGTCCTGAGGTGCTAAAGGAGTGGAGCGGAATTCCACGGCTATCAGGACAATTCCAGTAGTCAAGATCCTACCAGCACCTTTCTGGAATGCCTCCTTCCTCCGTGCACGTTTGCTTTTGCGAAACTCTAGCCGGCCAATTTAAAACGGTGATAATACTGTTAGGTACTTTTTCTCGTGATTTATTCGTTTATCTATTGTTTAGCATGATAATGATAAGGTTGATAACAACTTACGTTTTGTTGATGTACAAATTTGTATCGATATGAGTAATTGTTTGTCATCTTAATGTCTTGTCAATGAGAGTCACGCTCCTTTTTCCTTTGCTCTTGCATCCGAAACTGATACACAATAGTATTTTAATCGCCCGTTATCCGCTTCGATCATTATTTCGTTTTTTTTATTATTATTATTTATTTAATAAATTGTTGATTCGTTAAAATAATAATCCGTGATTTCAATATTTGTAAATGTGAGAGTACCATGTATCTATCCTCATAATTAGGAACTTATCTACTAAAATGTTTAATCTATCTTAGTATAGTATGTTATTATTATTTTTTTATTCTAGGTACATTGTATTCACATATAATATATGTTTGATTGTATACAAAATATTGTAAAAACTAATTTAAAAGAGTAAGTATGGAGTTTCTTGCCCATTCTTCTCCATACGAAACTACCTTTTGGAAGGGGTAACTAGAATCGTTATATTTTATTTAACTTGTAAGTTTAACGTTCAAAAGTGCCTTTTAAATGGCCCATTTAGAAATTTATATAAGTGTGTAAGCTCTTCAGTGCCCCTTACACAAGCTCTGCTTAGCTTGAGACTAGATGGCGTTGTTTGAAAGTTGTCGTTTTTATTGTTTTTTTTAAGATATGGCCGAGTATTGCAACTCTTCTCTTTTTTGTAGTCTTATAGGTAAGTAGGTGTGTAACTATATCACAAAACCTTACTAATAATAAAATAATAAATAATTTCAGGTAAGATGGAAGTCTAAAGATAATGAATAAGTTGCTTGGGGCTCGGCAACTGATAGGTACCAACGTGCATTTGAAAATCAGAGTCAGGCAGCATTATCAATATCTGTCTGGCATTACCGCTGAAATGAACCTACTGGCGCAGTCGTAGACATGCCATTGTATCTTTAGTTTAGTTTTCATGTTTTTACTGTGCGTGTATTCAGCTGTTGCCAATAAATAAATGAATAATAAATAGTAAATTTATTTATTTCAGGTAAGTAAAAAGTTATAAAACCGCAAAGCAACAATAAAACCAACTAAAAAAAATAAATTGTATAGGTAAATAAAAGTAAAAAAACTCAATAAATTACAAATTAATTAAATTTAACTTAAACACGAACATATTAAATAAAACTATATTCAAACACCATTTCAATCAATTAATCAATCAGAATGCAATTATAATTAAATTCTATTTAATCTAACACACACATAATTTGATTATTTTTAAATGTATTTTCTTTCTTTCTTTCATGTATGTTTGCCTTTTTTATTGAAAATTTAGAAACACGCCATCTAGTACTATTACTTGTGTTCAACGTGGAATTCGTGCGGTAGTTACAGGTTTAGTACCAAGAAATATGTGAGAGGGCGCTTGAAGCGCTTTGCATTTTGTTTTGCTGATTAAAGTAGCGTCGAAGTTAATTCTTATTTTGACGTTAGCACTTGTTATACATTTTTCCTGTATCGTAGGTGGGTTTACAAAGATTTATAAGACACAATAATAATATAAATAATTACTACATACCCGGAATATGTATTCCGGTTGTGTAGTACCTAATTATTTATATCAATGCGCTTAACCACTTTTCCCCTTGGTTTAAAACAACATATCAAATATAAAGCCGCTATCCCACTGGCGTTTTACGAGCGTTGACGTCGCGAGTCTCTAGTGGCAAGCGTTAGCCTTGCGACCTCGCAACGTTAACGTCGCACAACGCAATGTTACCGTCGCGATTGTTGAAAAAATACGGGAATAGCCCCACAGGTAGGTACATACCTACCTGTGGCGCAATTCCCGTATTTTTAAAAACGTTCAATTAATGTCAGTCCCAATCTGTCAAAATTACGTCTAAATTCCCTACATTTTTTGACGAGTCAATGACGAGTTTCTATTATTTGATTACATACCGCTGAGTTGATATTGCGACTATTAATAATTGAACGTTTTTAAGTACGGGAATTGCCTCTTTGTAGGCCAAACAAATAATTACACTTGAGAGCAATAAAATCGCACACCCCTTGTAATTTGGTTTATTACTGATTGTTTTCTAAAATCGAAAAATATTGAGTAAAAATCATTAGACAAAATTAAAGCATACAAGCTTAGCTTTACAAAAACATAAAATTAAAATCATTGACCTTCACGTAACTTACAAAAACCGACCGTACACCGAATTCCCCAAATTCACGCGTTTGCGTTGTCACTACTTGCACCCTTAGCCGCAGGTATAAAAAGGTCAGTTTATTGGAATTTTTATTCAGTTGCATACCGAAGGTCAACGTGATAACATCTCTACTGGAAGCATACGGATTTACTGGAAAAATATGGATACCACGCCCGCAGAAGCCGCTCAAGTTATTGCCTTGCTCGAAGCAGGCCATAACCAAAGTGAAGTTGCTCGACGGCTAAATTTGAGCCGCTACTCTGTTCGTCGTGTATACCAGAGGTTCCAAGAGACCGGTGGCTACATTCGGCGACCAGGATCTGGCCGGCGACGCACAACATCAGAGCGTGATGACCGCTTTCTTGTGACAAGGTCTTTGAGAAATCGGCAACTGAACGCGGTTCAACTGGGACAACAGCTTCGAGAAGTTCGCAATGTCAGTATAAGTCGGTGGACAGTTCGAAGAAGACTAGGTGAAGCAGGAATGACTTCACATCGCCCAGCAAATGGTCCCAAATTGACCACAGCTCACCGACAAGCCCGGCTACAATTTGCTAGGGAACATTTAAATTGGACGTATGACCAATGGCGGGCTGTTATGTTCTCTGATGAGTGCAGAATGACTTTACATGGTCATGATGGACGCTCTAGGGTCTACAGAAGGTCATCAGAGCGATTTTCACAATGCTGCATAAGCGAACGTGTGGCTTTTGGAGGTGGATCGTGTATGTTTTGGGGTGGCATAATGTTGGACACTAAAACTGACATTGTATTCATCACTACGGCGAATACCGGCCCGAGATCGAGAAGTTTGACGGCTGCACGATACGTCGAAGAAGTGCTCGAAGAACATGTGAGGCCGCTTGCGTGGCTTATGGGAGAAGATTTTCTCTTAATGCACGACAACGCCAGACCGCATGTCGCTAGAACAGTTTGCGACTACATGGAAGATGTTGGAATCACCGCGATGGAGTGGCCAGCTCGTAGTCCTGATCTCAATCCGATTGAGCATGTCTGGGATGAGCTAAAAAGAAGAGTTCGAGCAAGAAGCCCTGCTCCTACGCGCCTCCAAGAGCTTCAACTTGCCATTGAAGAGGAGTGGAACGCCATACCACAAGATTTCATGGTGAAATTAATACGGTCCATGAAAAACCGATTAAGAGCTGTAATCAAGGCTAGGGGAGGGAATACACCTTATTAAAAAACAATTTGATCAAGCATTTTGAGTTTTATTTTTATTCTTTGTTAAGCTAAATTGGGTAATTTTATCCGTAGGTATGTTGGGTTTTGTGCCCTAAAACTCCCTATGGGTACTTTTTTTACACTGTATTTGATATCATTAGAAAGGTACTGAAGTAAACATTCAAATAGTGTAAGTTTTATTTTAATATGTATTCACATTTATGAAAAAAACTGCTTTAACAACAAAAAGTCAACGTGTGCGATTTTATTGCTCTCAAGTGTATCATTCCGTGCGAGAATTAAAATGGATCAGTCACTGCGCCATTTAGATATTGCGAATAAAATCAATATATTAAAATAATTTATTAATTAATACTTATGAGGATAAGGCCTAATTTTTCAATCGTCAGTTAACTCTCTAGTCTCTCTCATCTACTCAGTCAAAATGACATTCTAAATCAAATTATACAAGAGGATGTCAAATTAAAAATTAATTTACATCATAATATTATTACGCTTAAATATTCATTTAGTTTAAAAAAAAACTTTTCCTCTTATATGTAAATGGGTTTAGTTTTTTTTCAGGTATTGGAAAGCTTATCTATACTAATATTGTAAAGAAATATTTGTTTGTTTGTATGTAATCTTCGAAACTAATGATACAATTTAAAAAAAAATTGCACTGGTGGAAAGCTTTTTTTTTATATATATATAATGTGTCTACTCTTGACCTCAATCTTGTCCTGCGGTCAGAGATGAGGTCGACGATGGAACGAGCTTACCCATAAGAAGCCTATTAACTCGCGACTTTAACAGATTGGGGTCATATGAACTCGGGAACACTGATGCTGGCAGGGAATTCCACTCCTTGGCTGTGCGCATAATGAAGGAACAGGCAAAGCGCTTCGTGCGAATGTGTGGAACATCTACAAGGAATGGGTGATAACCTGCAGTACGTCTGGATTCCCGATGGAAGAAAGGAGATCGTGGAATGAGCTCGTGGAGCTCTAGAGCACACTCACCGAAATACAGTCTGTAAAAGACCGACAGACATGCAACTTTGCGGCGGTGGGCCAGGGTATGAAGCTTGGTACCCACCAGCTTTTCGTCACCAATGAGCCTCTTGGCTCTGCGCTCTACTGAGTCGAGTGTCGCTAGTTGGTATTTGGCTAAGCCATCCCAAAGGTGACAGCAATACTCCATGCTGGACCGGACTTGAGCGTTATAAAGAACTAAAAGCTGGTCGGCTTTGAAGTACCGCTTAACCTACACTATTCCCGGATGCCATAGGCTACTTTTTATCCCTGTAATCCCACGGGAACAAGAACTACGCGGGTGAAATCGTGTGACGTCTGCTAGTTTTTAATAATTTATGTAAAATATTTTTCCTACCAAAAATGTTCGGAACTCTCATTAGACGAGTTCGACTCACGCTTTGCTGGTTTTTTTTCAATGTGTCATAATTATCTATGATCAGCCGTAAACAGTAGCTTCAGCTGTTACACATTCTACTGAAGATAACCGTATTTCAACGGATTTGGAGGAATTTATCAGTTTATACTGGTATCAGATATTGAATTAGGTACTTATATATTTTTACTGATTCCTTATAACGATAGCTTTTATTATGATTCTTTTAATATACCTACATTGTAAAAGTTAAATTAAGTATGTAAACGCATTAAACCATTTTGTGTAGATAAATGATTATTTTAGGGAAGAAAAATTACCTACAGTTTGTAATTCTTGAAGTGATATTTTTTATTTATATAGATATATTTACATTATGTAAACTCATTAAACCATTTTGTGTAGATAAATGATTATTTTAGGGAAGAAAAATTACCTACAGTTTGTAATTCTTGAAGTAATATATTTTTATTTAAATAGATATATTTACAATTGTTTTAATAAATACTTAACTTGAAATTAAAATAAAACTAATAACTATCTCTAAAATGCGGCATCAAATTTGAAAATAGTTACCGCATTAATATTGTACAAAATAATTTTGTGTAAAAAGGTGCTATTATTGATCGAAGGTAAAAAGTAATAACAATTAACTAAAAAACTGCTGAGGGTACCAACAAAAAATTCTAATTTGCAGTTTATTTTGAAAATTTCTGGGTCCAACTTAATTATTTAATATCATACAACCAAAAGATAAAATTACAAAAAAAAACCTTTCTCTCGGTGTTTCTAAACGTATCAATAAATTTACGTGTTTGACGTGTAAAAGAGTGTTTGTAAAAACCAATTTACAGATTATTAATAATAATAGATTAAATAAGAATAGAATACTCTTTATTTTACATTTTTAAAACTTACAAATTATCATCATCTTGTTATACCTAATTGTTATTTACTTATATTTTTTTATGCGGGGTGATTTGGATATAATAGACCAGCTTAACCTAGGTCATGGGCGCCGGCGGTAGTGCAAGAACAAGCACTTGACCCCCTTGGTTTGAAACAACATATCAAATATAAGGCCGCTATCCCACTGGCGTTTTACGAGCGTTGGCGTCATTCGAACGTCTGCGCAGCGCCATCGCTGATCAGACGCAACGTTGACGTCACGTCGTCGCGTGGGAAGCATTAACGTCCGCTGAACGCGACGTTAACGTCGCGCACACGATACTATTTGGGGCGTACAATCAGAAACATAATGGATTCTGACGAGGAAACACTACTGCTGGCTTTACTACGATGACTTCGACGAAAATTACGTAAAAGAAAAAGTCGTCGTTAATTTTGGGTAAACTATACCGGCATCGCCCATGACTTAGGTACCTACGTGTTTTTTTTTACATTTTATACCCACTTTACCTGAGCACACGAACGTGCAGAGGCGAACTAAATGCCGTATGGCATATCCTGCCCTTTTTTTTTTAAATGTTATGTTGCACAATTGCCGCAAATTATGGCGCAATATTGTACAAATGTTGCAGTCCAAATTGTAGAATCCGCCATAGAACAAAGTGGCTAGCCCTTTATTACAGTGGATCAACGTCCCGAGCTCGTACTGTCAATACCTATATACTTACTCGTAGTACTGCCATTAATGCATTTCCAATAGCATTCTACAGAAGTTAATAAAGGTTATTTTTAATGCACACATTGTAACGAAAGTACAAGGTAGGAACGTATGATAGACGCCAAATTTATTATAATCTATTTTCACAGCAACTGTCACGCTTAAGTTGAAACCATTGCAACAATTTATTATAAGAAATGGTGTGGATTTCATTAAGTTGGAAATTACAATGGCAATGATAAAAACCTGAAGAAGCTGAATTTTACTGAATAGTACTGCTGATTTCGGAGAGTCACCAATACATCAAGTTGCCCCAAACTGTAAAATTCTCCCAATTGAGCATGAACCTTATTCTATTTATTACAAAGTTGAAAAACGATCAAAGAAATTTGACATGTTGGGATGTGCTGATCTTTGTACGTCGCTTCGGGAGGCCACCAAACCGGAGACGAGACAAGCGGAGAGATTTTTTTTAAACAACTAGATCGTCAACTTGTGGATTCTTACAAGTTTGAGAACATAGATATATTTAACCTCTTTGCTAACAAATTTAGTTGAATCTACACGCTTATTTGACAATGTTTTTTTTTATTATCGTTTTCTTTTATAACCTTACCCTTAGACTATGTTTATAACTAATTCATCACAAGTGATCAGTGGATAATGATGTTGGTAGTGCATAAAGTGCTATTATTTTATGTCTATTTACAGCGTATAACATAAAATATTTACATGTTTTTTTTCTGCTTGTTTTTACTCCTAAATAAATAAACAAATAAATTCAGACGAGATGTGTGAATAACGAAATTCTATAGGTTGTTTCAAAAAAAAATTTTCCCTCTGCTCGTCTCGTCTCCGCTTCGGTGGAGTCCGGGCCTTAAATGATGTATGATGAGTATGTAAATATTTATCAAATGTTAGCGCCACAAACGATGACTGATGATGTCGAAGTGACTATACAAATGTTGAGTCTTATAATTACAATGCGTTTCACAAAATAGGCTAGACATGTTAAAACCTGTTTAAAATGTGTATGTAAAACATTTAAGTTTTCTTGAAAACTGTAAAAAGTTTGTAGGCAACTTTTGTTTATTTTCTGCTTTTTACAGGAGCAACAAAAAGGAATCTGACTACTGTCAGAAAATTGTTATAGTTGACGTAAGCTGACATTCGATTTACAAATCAGGTGCTTCATACAATCGGTACATCCGCCTTTGCAAAGATATTGAAACTCCACCAACAGAAAGCTAAAACGCGCCGTCAATCCAAAATTCAATCAAAATGACAAAAAACCATCAAACGTCAGTATGGCTCTATAGACAGACGGACTGCATTTCACGTTTGGTTTGCAGTTCTATTGCAGTCGTGTAAACTGCATTCAAAATGCATCCGAACTGCAATTTGCGGTTGGACTGCAGTTGAAATGCGATCCGTCTGTCTAGAGCCAAAGTTAGTGTAACTGTTCGTCACTAACAAAATTCACTGTAGTCACCGTTCGTGATGCTGCAGAATTTTAGACATCAGCTTAGCGAGAAAAAGGAAAAAAAATCACCATCAAATGTCACCGACCACCCTAAGTCGCGCAAACAGTGTTGTCGAGTGAATTAGTTTAACAGCACCAGTATACACCGTTTAAGAAAGGTTATTAAATAATAATGCGCTATTATCATTGTAAATAACAATTATAAAATGTTTGGGAGACGTTAAAATGTTGTTGCGTAGGAAAAGCATAGACACTGTCATAGTCCGGAATGTTTTTATGAATAAAATTGAAATTGTGAATATTAAAAATTCTCGATTCCCTTAGAATAATGAATGTATTCATGAGGCATAAAACAATAAAAAAAAACCTTTATGATATAAAGTATAAGTTAATAACGTGTAACTTCTTGGATGTTATGTCAATAATATGAATTAATATAATTGTTGTGATACATACAATGCGATTTATCCAATAATTATGTACTTACCTACACAATTTGGTTTTACAACCAAAAACACTAATGCACACAAAACAAATGAAATTTCCTGAATCCTGCTATGAAATCCATCCATAGTTTGTCAGCATAAAACGAACACACAGACAAAAAAACTTTACTTAACACTATGTTGAGATTAGAGATAGATAGATAGAACACGTTCACTTATTAGAGATTATTTGACAATTATATCTTTTACTAAATGAGTAATAGATCAGATACAAGTCGGCTTATTCTTCACGCGGTTCCGTATAGGATCCCGTTAAGAACGACCTACACCGAGCTGGGTAACGGATGAAACCTATTTTATATGTCAATAAATATATTACATATGGGTTGTCTAAACAAAAACAGTCCAGGATGTGATGCGTGCGTTTTACATTACCATTACGATACTGAATCAAATAATATATTATTCCACCAAATTAAAAGTAAAGGGTTACAAGCAAATGTGTTATAAAAATAATTAGAATATTTCTGGGGTGGTTATGGGTGCACAGAGTATTGACCCTACCCCTAAACTAGGCGGGAACCTGTATCTCAGGGGATACGGACGTTCAGCTAAATACACTACATACTACTAATTCATCTTAGGACGTTTGGGACCGTCTCCACGAGCGAGAGACTAAAGACCTGCTGAAAAATAATGGTTTAACAACATTTCTTTACCTATCCCTAATTTTATTATTAATCGGATTCATACATCTATGTAGATTACCGTGGAAATATATATATATGGAAAATTATATTAGCCAAATACAGTGCATTACATTGCCCAATACAATTTAAACACGATAAATCAATGTATAGCTATCTATAGTATATTAATACGCTAAGCAGTGTTTTTATTTTATTTTGTGTGTGTTTTAATGACTGTTGTCAAATAAATATTCTTCTTTCTTTCTAATTTCGAGTTACTTTTTAAGAATATAACACGACGCGGGTAGTGTGAGATTTGGCATAGTTAAAGTATATTAGTGTGGAAAGCTAATATAGTCGAGATTTGACAGCTGAACAACCAAATATATAAAATTACCTACTTTAAATATTTATACTAAAACTGACATCATGGGTGTAGAAACCAATACAAGTATTGCAAAGCAGTTGATGATCGCAGGATGCTGTAAGTAGACAGTGTTGTCTAATAAATCTTTATAATATGTACCTAGATATATATAATTCTTCCTTATGTGTTTGTCACCTCTATGTCTACTAAACGGCGTGACCGATTTGGTTGGAATTTTATCTCTATGCTGCAGAAATCTTTATAAACTACCCACCAAAGAAGGTGTTTGGATTTTTTTAATTAAAAGGGGTTATTAAGTTTATTAAGCTTCGATTGATACAACAATGGTTTAGGAGAACATTCTATTCTATTTTTGTTTATGGCAAACAGAGCCGATGTCGACTATTCTGCCAATGTCTAAAGTGTATTGGACAGCAAGTGCGCAAAAAAAAAAAAAAAAAAATTCTTCAGTTGATACAGTTGGACTCAATGTAGATCTGCATGGGTTAGTATGGGACTGAAACTAGGAGAACATTATAAAAGAAAAACCATTGAAACGCACAAATAATATTTTATAAATCTACCCCTGTTGCGTGAAATAGGAAAGGTACCTAATATGTGGTTATAAAACGTATAAAAATATTGTGTTTGCATTGAACATATTGTGTATACAGTCTTATAGGATGGTATTCTCAACACAAAATATTATAATGACATACATACGCAAACATCCAAACCCGCAATATTATATTTGTTCTTTTCTTAAATCAAACCCGCAATACACAGCAAGATAGCCACTGCGTCAACAATCTCGTAAAATAAAGATCGTATTAATACATTTTCTGAAAGGGGAGGTTGATTTAAATGGAGAGGGCAATTATCCATCGCCACCGGCAGGTTGTGGTCTTCATGTGGCCTAAGCAAATGACCGGCAGACAGCGTCGTGTGGCGGGTCGTATAGGTTTGAGCTACACGATGACTGAAGCATGTATGCCGTCTATCGGAAAAGACTCAAGGCTCTTAATAAAATAGCGCTCTTCATCATTATTGATTACATCACTGCTTACCATAAGATGGGATTGTAGTCAAGCACTAGATTAGGCTTTTTTAGACTTAGCCATGCATCGTTTGACTCTCATAATATATTAATACAATCTGATGTCTGGACCATGACCCCTTTTTGCCAAGTTTCCTTTGGTATTATCTTCTCAGGGATTTGGGAAATTTAGTCGTTTTAAAAATATTTACTTAGGTATAAAAGTATCTGGAAAGCTGTACTTGCAGAAATAAATATCATTTCATTTCGTTAAAATACAAGTTTAATAACATTTTATTATTATATTTCTCCAATTTCAGTATACCTAGGACAAATGATTGTTGGGTACCATATCGGATGGACAGCACCAATGTTGGTCAAACTGCAGAATCCTGAGGAGACACCCTTGGAAGATGTCATTTCTGATGTTCAAGCTTCATGGATTGCATCTATAATTTCTGTTGGAACTATCGTAGGTTAGTGGTAATTAATTCAATGGGTGAAGTTGTAGCGACATCCATCTCGCCGTATACAAACTGACAACTGACATCCTACATCGCGGTATTTATTTATTTATTAAATACTTCAAGCACACTTATGTACAGAGGCGGACTTAATACCATAAGCATTTAAAGTACGGCGGCATTAAAGTTATCCTCGCGATTTTGAACGTATACAAGTTCCCGACAACAACCGTCGGGCAGTAGACACAACACCCATCTGCGAGGAGGATCCTCCCTTTTCTATGGGGTATGAGTAACTTTAGACCCTGCTCCTCATACTCTAAAAAGTAAAGTACTACTACTAGACTATCTCGGTGGTCTAGGATTCGCAGGAGCTACTGCTGAGCACAAGGTCTTGGGTTTGATCCCCGGTCGAGAAAGGCGTTTTTGAGTTATTCTATCTAGAATTTCTCAGTAGCAGCTCAGAGTATGGATTTGAACCAGATTGATGGCAAGTTTTGCCCCTATTACATGGGACTTAAAAATAACTGGTTTTTAAGTTCCCGTATTTTTAGTCTGAATAATTTATCAAAAGATAACTTTGAATTTTCGTTAACTGACGACAAAATAGAGGAGGTTTTCAATTCGACACGTTTTTGTAACATTTTAGACTTTTTTGACACTAAATTACATAAGACTGTTGCAAACCGCTTAATTTTCACGATCAGATTGCGACTTGAATTTATGTAGAACCTCGATCTTGTTTCAGGTCCTTATCTCTCAGGATATCTTTGCAACGTGATAGGCAGAAAACCTTGCTTATACCTTGGAGGAAGCATCTTCTTGCTGACTGGTGTCATCTTGGCCCTAGCCACACATGTGGCAGTAATATTCGTAGGAAGAGTCGTCAGTGGCCTCGGTTCCGGAATAATATTTGTCATGAATCTGGTCTACATTGGAGAGATAGCGTAAGAACAACATACTATCCTACTGATATTATGTATGCGTTAGTTTGTGCAGATGTTTGGATGTTTATTACTCAATCACGCTAAATCCGTTGGACAGATTTCGATGAAATTATTCTTTTTATCCCGGTAATGTGTTTATCCCCCTAAACGTGAGGCAAGCCGCGGGCAGAAGCTAGGTAAGAATGATTTGTAAGAGAATGGATCTCTGCTGCCTATAGAAAAGTAAAGTTTCGACGTAATGCATAAAAAAACCAAAAACATCTTATGGAAGTCTGGCAGTCTCAAATGTTTTTGTTAAAGTAAAAGTTTAATGAAGAAAACTAACCACTCCTAAAAGTGCCAAAGGACCTGTATTACTACACGTTGCCTGTCATGTGCGTCCCTCCACAAGTTAGTTGTATAATCATGAATCGTAGGTAATTAATTAATTTAGTTCGAACAACAAATCTCATAAACTCTCATAACACATCATTTTAGGACTAGGGATCAACTCGTAGTTGATCCCTAGTCCTAAAATGATGTGTTACAAGTTGATTCTAAGATAGTCCTACAATACAACTCAATAACTCCTATCAGTGTACCTACATGAGAATCTAGTTATCTAGCCCTACACAACTCCGCTAAGCAATGACTGATGCAACCATCAAAACAACAAGGCAGACAATAAACCCTGAACTCCTATCTCCTTCCAGATCCACTAGAATTCGAGGGACACTACTAACACTGACAGGACTATCCAACACGATGGGAGTCCTGTTCGCATACTCAGTGGGACCATTTGTTTCCTACGCAGTATTTTGCTGGATATCCGTCGCCATTTCCGTGGCATATTTGGTTGTCGTGTTCTTTTTCGTAACTGAAACCGCCGTCTACCATCTTTTGAAGGGTAAGAATTGATTTTTATTAAAAATCTTAAGTAACTTTGACGTGTACACTGAGGCCAACATATCAAGTTACCCCAATGTCGTATCTCGTGTTCGTGTTCAATGGGAAATGTTTTGTATTTGGTGTTGCTTGATGTGCTGGCGTCTGTACAATAAGCTGTTTTGAGATGGCACAGAAAACCAGAAACTGAATGGACTAAGTATAGGAAGGATGGGAGGATATTTCTAGTAAAATAAAACATATTGTATGTATAATATATCTCGACATATCTTTTACGGCAAATTTTCTAATAGTCTCATAACTTTTGTCCGGGAGTAAATTATAGCGATCCGATTACTACAGTCTTTATAAAAGCTGCTAGACCGCCATTTCCTTAGATAAAAGTTGTCTCATGATTGAAAGTCGGTCCTAAGTAAGTACTTTATTTCAATCAATACTAAAAAACAAGCAATAATCAATGACGCTAACTCCTAGAGTAGGTAACTTCAGAATAAGAACAGCGTCAAATTAACTACCAATGTAACACAGCGTTGAAAGATGATGTAGATTTAAAAATTGTTCTTATTTCAGGCAATAAAGATGAAGCAATGGCTAATCTCACTTCACTAGGCAGACAAGATGACATAGATGAAATAGTAGCACAAGCAAATGAAAAACCAAAATCAAATATGGCTCAACTAACAGAGATGTACAACGTAAGGTCTAACAGAAAAGCAGCATTTTTAATCATATCGTTAAATATACTACAACAATTAAGTGGAGTAATTGCTGTGATGTCCTTCGTAACGATTATTTTCGATATGACTGGATCTAATCTGGAGTCTCATATATCTACCATTATTATTGGTCTTACTCAAGTCGCTGCTGCCGTTTTGGCTCCTATACTTGTTGATAGAACTGGAAGAAGATCTTTACTGTTGGTTTCTACTGCTGGTTGTTCATTAAGTTTGGTAAGTTTCTGAGTATTTAACTTTATAAGTTATTTATTCCAAAGACAACGTCCACACTATTAGTTAGTAGGTATTCACTTAATTCTATGTTAGTTCTAATATAAATATGCAACACCACAATCCATTCTATTTTAAAAAGCGGGCAAATCTACCGAATACTCTGTCTAATTTTAAATAAATATTCTTTTTAAATATTCCACACACTTTACACAACGCCATCTAGTCCCAAGCTAAGCTAAGAGCTTGTGTTATGGGTACTAAACAGCTGATAAACATACTTATATACTTCTAAATACATACATATTATAGATAACTTACACCCAGACACAGAACAAATGATCGTGCTCATCACACAAACATTTGTCCTGGGTGGGAATCGAACCCACGACCTCCGGCATAGCAGTCAGGGTCACTAACTACTAGACCAACAGGCTAATCTTTTTATCTTGTTCTAATTTAAATACATCTTGGGGAAAATTATTACTAATTTGCAACTAACTAACTAATTAAATTGATTCTTTTGCACTAGGAAATTGTGCCCCATCCAGACTTGTTTTCCAGTTCTGCTTAAGATCTTAGGTTAATGTAATTGATTCTCTAACCACTGATTTCTGAGCATTTCTTAACCGAAGTTCATCTGTTTGTTTTTTTTAACAATTGTTCATTCTCTTCATTTTAGATACTTAATTTTTGTATCCTACTATTTTTATTTTTCAGGCTGCTCTAGGCATTTACTTTTACCTGTACAACTCTGGCCATCCATCCGCTGAGAGCTTGCAATGGATGTCGCTAGTGTCAATTATGCTTTACTTCCTATCTTATTTTGGTGGTAAGTTTTACCTTTTTCATACTAGGAATTTCTAGTCCAACTATTAATACTAACAGCCTGTGCTATTTATAAGCTAAATTTTAAGTCAATGTACAGTATGTCTATTTTAGTATCCTGAATTTTGAATCCTACTAATGTTATGAATGCGAAAGTTGGTATGGATGTTTCTTACTCTTTCACGCAAAACCACTGAATGGATTTTAGTGTGTACATATTTTATTTAGCAGTATTTGTTAAACTGTCAATTCTCCCAACCATTGTTGGAAGTGTATAATAATATGTACTTGCTGCTTGATTGACATAGAAAGTAAGACAATCATCGCCCTTTCCTAAAGTAACCTATACCTAATTGCCTTTGTTTTCAGGTTTTGGTATCATCCCCAACGCATTTATCGGCGAAATGTTCACTGATACCTGCAGAGGTTTCGGGGGTACTTTTACCGTGTCCATCGGCTGGGTCGTCGGCGCTGGAGTCACAGCCTCATTCGGTTACATTATGCCAGCATTGGGACCTGCTATTACCTTCTGGATGTTTGCCGGATTCTGTGCATTCGCATTCTTTTTTAGTCTAATATTTGTACCTGAGACCAAAGGAAAGAGCCTTTTGGAAATTAGAGAGATGTTAAGTAGATGATTAATGTTAAATTACTGTGATATTAAATATAATGTATTTATTCATTTCGTATATATTTTTTGCACCCATCATTTAGTACTGCTGGCCTTTTTAAGAGCACCAAAGTTTATCAACTTTATTGCAAATAGAAATAAAGTTCATGTTCAATTGGGAAAATTTTTGACAGTTTGGGGTCGCATAATATTATTATGCTGACGTTTGTACATAAACTGACTGTACTTGGGTCGAATCTGTTTCTTCTGTTGTGTGCGTGCGATCGTGTTCGTGTGCGTTAATGCGTGTGTGTGTGTGTGTGTTTGTGCGTGCATCTGTGTAACATACTTATTTTGCTTCGTTTACCTTCACTGCACGCCAGTAGATTTTTACAAAATAATAATCACAGACATTTTTTTTATAATTAACTGTTAGTGACAAAATATAATCACTTTGACATAATGTAAAACTCAATAATCATTTAAAATAAATAAAGACGTTTAAGGAACATCTCTACTTCTATAATATACTAATACCTATATAAAGAGGAAATGTTTGATTGTTTGTTTGCATTGAATAGGCTCCGAAACTACTGGACCGATTTGGAAAATTCTTTCACTGTTGCAAAGCTACACTACCCCGCGTGACATAGACTACTTTTTATCCCTGTATTCCCACAGGAACGGGAACAACGCGGGTGAAACCGAGGGACGTCTGCTAGTACCTATATAAAACTTTTGTAATACTAACTAACGACATTTAAATCACAGTCTTTTGATAATCATCACGAGAGAGGAGATAGAGAATATATTTTTTGTTATAAACAGAATTAGCATGAAATTGCTATTTTTTTAGTTTTTTTTAATTTCTCGACTTGCCGGGTACTCGAGCTTTTTTTCCCGTCTCAAATAAGGCCAATTTTCCCGGGAATTCCCGCGTCCAGACTTCTCGATGAGAAACCCTAAGAGGTACTCTTGTAAAATGTAAGTAGCACTTAGTGACTTCCAAATTATCAATTATTCAAGGCAACGAGCGTAATATGAACTGTCAATCCTAAATAGTAGTATGACGTGTAAGTTGCCATAGTTTACTTCGTCTTCGCTTTGTCCACATTTTCACGGGAGGATTTCAGGCCACGGGCACGAAGTCAGCGGGCAGCTGGGCGCCAGCGGAGCGGACAACACTTGAACTCGACTGGCGCCCAACACTTGAACTTATAACGCTTCCCGCTCAGCTCCCGCTCCGCTAACTTCGAGGCCAGTCCCATATAAGACTAATGTTATAATGAAGACTAGGATAATACATACTCCATGTCATAAGTGCAAAACCTGGTGTCGGAGTGTATAAGAACTTTTTGTATTTTTCTGATATTTATCTTGCTTGTTATTGATCCTAAGATTTCTTTAACATATTTTGTTTCTACACGTGAGAACCTGTAATTGGCGTTGTGTTGCTTATTTAGTTGTGAGCCATCTACTTATTTTAGCTTTCGGTTATCCTATCTATAAATAAATAAATTAATTAATATTTGCATTCAAACTTGCCGCGTCTGCTCCACTTGCGCCCCGCTGCTCACTGACCTCGGGACCGTAGACATTCAGAATACACTACTACCATACTACCACGGTAATATTACCGTGGCTCTACCTACCGTTCGTAGGCCAGCGGATTTTTATATGTTCGCACACTTACAGGATTATAAAATGCAAAAATACTTTATGTCATCGTGGAATTAAAGCGAGCGTAATGTAATTACTACGACCGACATTACGTATCTACTTTGTTCGATAAGAAATAATCGATGATGATTAGGGATCAGATAAACGGATCTATTTATACCTAAAGCCCATTCTTCGCTAGAAAAGTATGGATACGATTTTCGCGGGTTCCGGGATTGCGTAACAAATTAATTGCAAGTTTTAGTTTAACTTTATTTCTAAGCGTTTCCCTGCACACACAGCTATATACTTTTTTACTTGACTTTTTACTTGTTCTTTGAGTGGGTAAGTTCACAAAAACCACTAGGTGCACGTATAGTTAAATTGTAAAGTGGTAATTGTGGCAACACTGATATACAGTATGGAGACCACTCATATACAATAAATAAAACCACGAGTTATTGTAGTTTACAGGAGGACGTCAACATAAAATATTATATAATAAAACGTAAAACAAAAAAGTGAAATTTTCGAACAAAATAAATGTCAAAATAACATCAGTAAAAGTCTACACTCTGTTTAGAAAACGTACCTTGACCCGGGAAGAACGGCAACCACGCGAAGCGGATTCACAATGTAGGTAGTACTACCGTCACGTGACGTTAGCTACTTAGCTAAGCACTGTCACGTGTCGGCGCCAAAGATTTGATTCATTTGAGAATGTGCGATGAAATTACGTTCACTTAGTTATCACCATATTTTCATTTCGCAATAACTAAACTGAGCTAAATAAATTCAATGTTGCACGTTAGTTCCAGTCGTTGTTCAAAAGAAGATGAAATATGAGGCGGAACGATACCTTGATTAGTGATAAGCACTGTTTTTCTTCCCTAATTTGCACTGGTTGTATTTAAACCTTTGGACAGTTCCCAGGTTTGTACAGACACTAGTTGGGCACACGTAAGTTCCACCACATCTCGCAAGGAATGCTCACGGCTCCCGATAAATTAGATAAAAACACACGCGCATTCAGAATGGTTAGTAATAACTCTACAAAAATAAATAATAATTAATTGAAAAACACAATTTACGCACACACACTAAGTCAAGTTGCTAATAGCTTATAAGTTTACATTACACCGTAACTAAAACAAAAAATATCATTTTATTTTAATTCGACCAAATCACCGCGTAAGTCCCGGCGGGAGACGGCGCGCACACTGACAAAGGACACTCAAAATATTAAAGTAATAAATAGGGTTAACTGTGCAATTGCAGTTTATCGATACTTTTTTACACTTATTTATTTACTGCCAAAACAAGACATTAAAATGCAAGTACTTTTTTTAATGCGAATGTTTTTTAATATGAAAACAAATCAACAAATTATTGATTGGATAAATTAAAATTTTATTTTTATTTTATTCTATCGCCAGAGGAAGAAAATATGACTGTTTTGCATTCCAACAAAACAAGTACACACATCAAAAGTGTCTAGGGATCAACATATATTTTTGCAATAACTTTTCTTCTGATTGATATTAATTAAAATTTTCTTTAAGGATTCATCAAAAAGTGTTTTCGTTTGTCACAGTAACGATAAACCAAGTCACCTTTGCATTAATAAAGAAATTTGCCATTTTCCTAATAAAGGGATTTTTGACATTTGAACCACTAACATTAAAGTTCGAAAAAAAGACTGAAATAACAGTTTTCTTTAAAATTTTATTGGGTAACTTAAACAATTAATAATCCGTGTTTCTACCGCGAACACTAACAACACAAGAACATCGGTTTGGCATACTCAAAATGAGTTCATCCAAATCACGCTGTGGAATGGCCGCCCATGTTCGTTGCAACAACAAAAAAAGGTCTTCTTGCGACTGGATACCCTCCATATTCGGCAGAGCTCTTCTCTGTAGCATATCCCATGCATGCTCAATCGGGTTCAAGTCTGGCGACTGAGCAGGCCAGGGCAGGACATTGATGTTAGCTGCGGCGAGAGTCTGTCTTACAACTCTTGCGGAGTGCGGTCGTGCATTATCATGCATTAACTGAAATAAGGGACCGATTTGCACTTGTAGAGGAACGATGACGTCTGATACAATCGTCTCAGCATAAATTTGAGCGTTGAGGTTGCCTCTGATCCAAATCAACTCAGTTCTTCCGCCGATCCAAATACCCGCCCATACCATGATGGTTCCACCACTATAAGGATGGATTTCCTGGCAGGATTTTAATCGCTGTTGGCGTCCAGGGGTTCTCCAGTGTCGTATACGTCTTGTATCCGGTCTCATACCAAAACGAGACTCATCAGAAAAGCACACGAAACGCCATTGTTCTTCTGCCCAATTTCTGTGTTCAAGAGCCCATTGATATCCAATCCTACGATTGTGCATTGCTATAGGTGGTACCCGTAGCGGTCTTCGGGAATGAAGGTTCACTTCATGCAAGCGGTTTCTGACTGTTTGGTCGCTAATTAAGTTCCCTGAAGAGTGATGAAGCCTCACGGCTAACATCATGGCGGTTATTGTTGGAGCTCTTCGAGTTAAGATTTGAATGTATCGGTCTTGTCTCCGTGTGGTGCAGCGATACCGTCCTCCATGGCGCTCAGCCACGGTACCAGTGCTTCGGTAACGTGTCCGAAGTCGACTGATAACACTCTGACTTGTATTCAGAGCTAAAGCCACAGTACGTTGCCGGGAACCAGCTTCTATCATTCCCACGGCTCTGAGCATTTCTTCCCTGCTTAAATGACGTCGCCGCTCCATAATAACGTTGGTTTTAATCAGTAGTAGGGAAACAGTAGCACTAATAATGTCTTTAATGCGTTGTATGTTTTTATAGGGAAAATATTGACAGCTGATTTTCATCTTTTACTCGAATTTGATTCACAGTTCCTGATTCAAATTATGAAATGCACCAAAAAGGATCCATATAAATTTATAAAATCATAAATTTATTACATAGTCACATCTCAATCTCAAGAAATCCGCATAAAAATGCTTGATCCCTAGACACTTTTGATGTGTGTATTATGTGTGAATAAAACACACAGCGTTGCTAGGTGAAAAAGCTGATGTAAATTCGCCTTTATTCTCAAGTTTATGGTTAAAACTTACCGATTTGTCCATGGTTTTATACCTGTCTCTCTCTGTCACCAGCGTGCGTCCTTTTCTAATCAGGAAGGATGCTTGACACGAAGCTGTTAATGTCATAGGGTCTTCAGCTCACCGGCTAGAGAATAGCTGCAACGCTGTGTGTTTTATTCACACATAATACCTGTTTTGTTGGAATGCAAAACAGTCATATTATGTGGTTTTCTAAAACACACAGCGTTGCTAGGTGAAGACCTGTTTGGTATCTGCTGGTGGTAAATACAAACGCTATGATAAATTAATTATACAACTGTTCTAGAAAATAAATCAGTTTTAATTATCTATTTATGACAAAATGTAACAAAATAATAATATTCTTCAAAATCAACAAAGAAATTAGATAGTTAATTTAGTTTTGATATAATCATAAATTATCTTGTTAACTTTTTTAACATAAAAAGCTATGTAATTTAAACTATATTAGAAAAATTAAGATGCAATAAATCAACATTCGAGTTATCACAATCAACTCTGTTTACTGGACGGCAGTAAAATTTTTGAAACGTTTTAATACTTTTCCAGTTTCCTCTGTCAAGTATTTCTTGAACAGGTCTATTTTCCAACCAACTTCTGGAGGCGACTGCTGACCTGATACTGCCTGGTGGGGCATCAATATTAGCATCTCTAAAAATACTGCGAATCCAACCCGCAATCATCGTTCTAGTAGCGGGTTTTAAATTCCCTGATAAAGAAATAAATAAACTTGAGACAGTCTTGTCTGTACTTCTTCTAATTTGAGACTTTTCCATAAAATCATTGATGTGTTTGACGGGACAGACACGATGGTCTGGGTGTTTCCGCAACAGCCAGCCTGACTGTCTGTATGTATTAGAATCTGTCTTTGAACCAAACCTTGGCAACAGAGTGATCTCATCTTCTGTAGAAATTAGATTCTCAGGGCTATTTTCTAATAATGTGAGATCGTGAATCCTACGACCTGAGGCAAGCAAAAGAATTAAAGCAGTCCGCCTAGCAATTTCAAATAATGAATTAGAATTTGTTGAGTTCCTTAGCCAGTTAAATAAAATTGCGGTGTCCCATATTGGCAGCTTTTGTGCTGCAGGTTTAGCAAGTGAGATAGCTTTTAGAACTTGGTGAATGAAAAAATGTTTTGAAATGTTTACTGTTGATGTTGCACAGAAAGTAGAAATAGCTGATTTATGGAGGAGAATGGTTTTATAAGCTAGCTTATCTTCTAAAAATAGTTTTGCTAAAAATCTAGCAACTTGCTGGGGCTCAGGTGTTTTTGGGTGATTTTATTGGTATCACACCACGATAACCATCTCCTAATGGGAACGCTATATGTTTTTAAAGTAGATGTCCGCCAACTATTTTTTAACAAGTTTTGTTCCTCTACAGACCAGTGAGCGACTTGATCGGCCCACCCCCAATTTTCCAGGCTAGAAGAGTTAGGTTGTCCACTTGTGCAGGGCAATTGCCTGTTGTCCGATCTACTAAGACCTTCCGCAGGTTCTTTATCGGAAGTGGCTCTACTATAGATCTCGCTCGCAGATCGGGCAGCCAAAAGCATTTGGTCCACTCTGGTGTTATCAGGATATAAATCCCTTTTGCACTGTTCAAATGAGCCAGTACTCTCGGTATTAAGCTGGGTGGTGGAAACGCCCAGCCCAGGTGATACCTAGTCCCATTTTCGGCTGAATGCGTCGCAGAAGACTGCGGAACAATCTCTGGAATCCAGGGTTACGTAATTTGGTACGATAGCCGTGTCTTTTGACGCGAACAAGTCTACGTCTGGGACGCCCCACACCTTGAATATAGCCTCCGTGGCTTGGGGCAGAAGATGCCACTCTGGTACTCTGCGACCCCTTGATAGGCGATCTGCAATTCCGTTTAGACTCCCCGGGAGGTAAGTGGCAGTGAGTGTTAAATTTAACTGCTCTGCAAGTTTCAAGACCCTGGTCGTCAGGCTCAGCAGTGGCAGGGAATGTGTCCCCCCCTCGTTCTTGAGATATGCGACCAGAGTTCTGTTGTCCGACTGAATATGGATGTGTCCGTCTTTTATTGTCATCCGCTGACTGTTTATGGCCGCAAATACGGCGTACATTTCTTTTTTGTTCGAATGCCAGGGTTTTTGATATGGTGCCCATTTCCCTAATAGGTAAGTGCTGTTTAACTGTGCTCCCCAACCTGAGTCTGCTGCATCTGTGGTCAGGAAGTGAGTCACAGCTTTCTTGATTATGGGTGTTGAGCAACAATCGACTGCTTTTAGCCACCATTTCAGGTCTTGCTGAACGGGTAGAGGGAGATCTTTTCTTTCTCTTAATCTGTTTTGATTGAAGAGTCTGAGAAAGATTTGGGTCCTGCGACAGCGTAGCCGACCGGCTAATACTGCGTAATTTGCAAAGTTCAGCAAACCTAATAAACTTTGAGCTTCTCGCAGTGAACTGTTTCCATTGCTCAACATCTTGGAAATGAGTATTTTTATCTTTATTAACTTTTTGGGAGGAAGTTTTACACAGTTTTGCTGTGTATTCCACACCAAGCCAAGATATTCTACTTCCTGAGAGGGCTTCAGAACAGACTTCTACTACTACGGTGGGACTAAGGTTTCTAATGTTCTCAGTGTTTCCGAAACCTGAGAAACTAGTATTGTTTGGTCCTGATTGGCCAGGAAAAAATCGTCCAAATATACAATTATGCGGAAACCTTGTGCTCTTAGAATCTCCGCGATCCAATTTGTCACTGAGGCAAACATCTTTGGGGCTGATGACAGGCCAAATGGTAAGGCTGTCAATTGTAGCACCTCGTTGTTGTAAAACACTCGGAGGAATCTCCTGTGTGTTTCTGCAATTGGTAAATGAAAATAGGCCTGATGAATGTCTATTTTCACTAACCAATCGTTTGTCTGGAGGAAGTTGGCTACATCTGTCTGTGAAATTAGGTGGAAATGTTTCACCAGTACGTACGAGTTGAGACCTCTGAGGTCGAAGATGGGACGTAGGCCCCCATCTGGTTTTTGACTAGAAACATTCGACATAGAAAACCTGGGTTGAGGATTGGCGGTGTCTCTAATATTTGTTCTAGTTTTAAGTGGTGGATCATGTTTGTCATGTCCTTTGTTATCTTGGTTGCAATTTTTTTTAAAACATGGTTGTCTGGGTACTGAAGAGGAGGTTTCTTTGAGAATGGGATACGGCCACCTGTTATCAATTTCATAATATGATTGTTTGCTCCCCGTTGTTGCCATAAATTGGCATAGTCCTTTAAACAACCCCCTTTGAAAGTTCTGGTTTGATAGTCATTGTTTATTATCATTGTTGTGGGGTTCATTATTTGTTGTGTAGTTTTTACGAAAGGGCTGGTTCTGATTTTTTTTAAATTTTGAGTTTTGTTTCTTTTGTGACTTGTAACCTGTATTCTGTGTCTTATTCTGTGGTTTATACTGACTGTGATGTTTCTTATTTGGAATAAATGAATTTGAAACTTTTTTCTCCCTAATATAAGCAGGGGTGTTAAGCCACACTTGAGATCCGCCTAAAGAAGCTATTAAAGGTTGCAATGCTTCACGGCTAAAAAGATATGTTTGGCTCGGAGGAATATCAAGCAGGGTAACTTTTAAATTTGGATTAGCAATTTCTTTTAAAATACGGTCCCGTATAATTTCAATGCACTCTGCCCTTTTACCACATACAATCTGCATTGTAGTTTCGGAACTTTTATGTAAAGGGGAACCCTGGCCAAGAGTATCAGAAATTTTATCGAATAAAGTGTTAACATTTGGGTGGCAACCAGTTGGGTTTGCAGCAGCCCAGTCAAGTAAACCCTGTAACCCTGACTGTAAAAGTTGTTTTTGTTCCAATATACTGTTGGATAAACCTGCTAATAATTGTTCCGTGGATGCTAAATAATCCTTGCCCTTTTCACTTTGGCACAATTCTTCATTCAATTTAAGACCCACAAACCCGGGGATGGCAAGACAAGATTGAAGAGCTTTTTTATACCTAATGCCCTTCCAAGAAGGGGTATCAAATTTTTGTAGGGTAGCCAACTCATTCAATCTTTCCTTGTCAGCTTGTGGAATAATCGTTTTTTCGTCAAAGTCTGTACCTAGTACACCTAAAGAGAGTTTACAAGAGCTGTCAGTTGCAGCTGGATTTTTCAAAATAATTGAGGTTGTTGGTGTCGGATTTCTCTCTTGCTGTTCCTCTATACTGCCCTCGTAATTGAAATCACAGTAACTTCAGTTACTGTGTTTAGACTTGTTTTAGTTCTTTAAAACCACGAGACCGAGCGCTATTTGGGAAAATTTTCGGTTTGTATGTAGCTAGTATAGTTATCGAGATACGGTAGATAAAAACACAGTATTTTGCTAAAAATCAAAACATTTTTAATAAAAAACACAGTAAGTAAGAATGTTTAGGTTTGAACACAGCAATTTACTGTTTACTGTGGTAAAATATGTGTTTATGTATTTTTTTAAATATGTTTTGCTTGGCTATAACACGGCATCTTCAAATACTGTGGTTTTGAGTAAAACTTTCGTAAAAGTTAATTCATGTTATACATAAATTAATCACAGTATCTCAATTACTGGGTTTAAGGTGCCTGCAGTTTCAATATTTATTTCGAAAATACTAAGCTTGACCACAGTAACTGTTGATTTACTGGGTTTTAAGCTAACCTTTTGCTCGGAACGGGGGTAAGCGGGGAGTTTGTAAGATTGTCTCCCGTCACCCGTGCGTGCGCAATGCGCCGCGCGGCGCATTCGCGCGAGTGACCTTGACTTGTAACGTGCTCTCGAGCGGCGTGCGGGCTACGCAAGATCCTTGTTGAAACCGCACGGAAAATAATTATGTAAGTATTACTATTAATTTACTATTACACATACAGCTAAAACTATAACATTGAAATACTTTGAGCCTGGACATAGCTTTATGTCTGCAGACAGTTTTCATCACCAAGTGGAGCAAGCTATGAAACGTAATCCAAAAATCTATGATTTTGACGACTTTCATAAAACTGTGCAATCTGCACGCTCTGGGAAAGTGGATGTAAAGGCAATGGCGGTTGGAGATTTTTATAATTTTGAAGATTGCTCATCTGCACACCGCCTCAAAAATGCACTTAACAGAGTTTACTTGCGTGATATTGTAGTGGTCCAAGTTAGGCGAGGCTCTTTCAACTTGCACATAAAAAAGTCGTTTCAAGAAGTAGACTATGCTGAACTTCAGTTTTTAAAAATAAAATATGAAAAGAATGGTTTGCCCGTGCCTGTCATTAAAACTACAGCACGAGGTATTAATGAGCAACGAAAATCCGAGATTTTAACAAAATTGGGACCTCTCATGCCTTCAAGTCGACTTTTGTTTTGGCGAGCATTGCCTGTAAATAATTTGGCCGTCGATTTATCAACCCACAATGATGATGGTTGTGACTAAAAAAATGTGATTAAATTGTTTTTGTGTTCTGAATGATTCTAGTTGTTGCATTTATATAAGAAGTTTGTTTTAGTTGTTTTTTATTTTTTATTTTAGATGTTGTGTATTTTTAGTTTGGAAAAAAATATTATTGATTTATTACTGATCTACAGAGCGATACTTGTATGAATAAAATAAGTATCTAATTATTTTTGATCTCCTTCGTCTTGTCATTTTTATCCAGATGAATAAAGAATTGTTATGTAGAACTAAAAAAGAAATTGATCTTAAGTTTAGCAATTAAAACTTATAAGTATTAAATATGTGATTTTACTGTAAGAAGATTTAACTGTAAGTTACAAATGATAAAAAATAAAATAAGTACCTATAAACACATTCCATTGTTTAATTTCATCTTATGTAATCAAAATACGGTGATTATTTTTTAAGTAATTATACGAAGGCTAACCTAAAACAAAGTATATTTAGATACTATAATTGCACCTTAGAGTAAACCTTGTTACAAATTAGTCTTTAACACAGCATTTTCACTTACTAGGTATTGATCTAGGTAGTCGACTCTTACTATTATTAACTTTCAACCCAGTATGTGTAAAGTTACTGTGTTGTGATGTCACTAGTGTTAGTATCTTTACATGGTTAATACACAGTAATAAGTAAAACTAACCTAGACCACAGTAACCAGTCAGTTACTGGTTTTTAGCTTAAAAAAATATAATTTAATAAATTATATTCTTATTTTATAACACATTATCTAATTTTATTAATTATACAACAGTAATATTATATATATATATATACAGAATTAAAGCTTTAACTATTTTCTATCATTATGAAATGATTTTTTCAACCTAACTTATATAGTTTGTTCATAACAAAACGATTTAACAATTAAACTTTAACCGCGTTTTTTACAAAACGTGATTTTCGAAGTTACTGTGTTTTCAATTACGAGGGCAGTATAGATGTACTAGGAGTAATCGGTAATGGTAAATTGGTTAAATAGGTAGAAATATACCCCACTTGTTGAATAAGAGTGTCAATAGTGATGGCAATTAATGCGATTTCGCATAAATTTCATTAGCATGTGAATTCTTCAGTCTTAGCATGTTAATTGCTATTGCTAAACTATTTGCTAAAATAACGACAATTTATAATTTATTCAATATACGACGTTAAATACGAGCAAATCAAAGATCATAAGGTAATAAATTGCTCAATCTCATTTTTCGCACCCTGCTAATAATTTAACGAATTAAACGATCAGACGCATTCATACAATTTACGCCCCTGTGTAAGAGCAATTTAAAGATAATAATGTATAACGTCATTCTTCGCATCACATGCACCTGCTATTTGCTAAAAGTCAGTGTAACGTGAAACAGATAGATTTAGTATTCCCGTAGGTTTGACGGAGAGCGCACGCTGCCACTGAGTGCCGCTGCATCAGCATGAACGAAATAGTAAGTAATGAATTCACTTCGCACTTCACAGAATTTCGCAACTACATTTCATTTGCTAAATGCTAAATGAGCATTCGCATGTTAAAAATTAATGCGAATGCTAATTAATCCATCACTAAGTGTCAACACGCGGATCCGAACGTACCTGAACATGTTTGTACTTACGTGAGATTTTTCGTCTTTTGTTGGGCGGAGGTGATGCTATGCCTTCCTCATCCTCCGAGGATGAGGAACATGAAGATGATGACGATGAGACATCAGGTCTCCTATTTTTCGAATGTTGATCTCCATCCGAAGCTTCAACATTCGAACTAAGTTCACCTCCGACACTTATCCGTGCAATTTCGTCCGGATTCATTTTGGAATCGTATTTACACAAAGAAAATCCGAAACAAACACTGTTTTTCACGCTGTGTGCTATTTTAATACGACAATTAGTATTAAAATCACTATTCTTTAACTTTGAAAATTTTTCGGTGTTTTACCGGCAAAATTTACAAACGCTATGACATTGACAGCTTCGTGTCAAGCATCCTTCCTGATTAGAAAAGGACGCACGCTGGTGACAGAGAGAGACAGGTTTATAACCATGGACAAATCGGTAAGTTTTAACCATAAACTTGAGAATAAAGGCGAATTTACATCAGCTTCTTCACCTAGCAACGCTGTGTGTTTTAGAAAACCACATAATAAACTTTTCAAACGGGTAACTAGATAGATAGGTACGTTTACTTTTTAAAGGTTGTAACGGTTTTATTTAAAGATCCTATACGTTACATGTAAAATTGTTTTAATTGACTACCTACTTTATTCATTTTATCACTAAATCGACTTATTAATATTTAATAAGTAGGTACGCATTTGAACAAAAAACGCTTGTAGCTTTTCAAAGGTACAGTATAGTAGTAATAGAATTATAATAACAGCATGATAATTCTAAAAACACCACGCTCTCACTATTTAAAGTTAAACAGATTTCTTTGTTTATCGATCATTAGTCGATATCAGGTGTACCTCCCTAGTTGCCCGTGAAGTTCGCCGAATCAGCCAATGATGTCGCCGCGCCGCGGGTCATGTGATGTTTAGTATAAGTTTAGGCAGATATTTTGCACGGAAGGGCAACGTCGCTTTAGGAGTTCATTGAATCATTGACCTAGTAGTTCGATTATACAAATGTTCAAATTTGATCAAAGTTAGAAATCCATTTTTTGACCAAACTACTGGACCAATTTCGTTCATTTTTTCAAAATCGTCAGAAAAGGTGGTAACAAGTATGTGGTTTTATTTATTGTATATGAGTGGTATCCATACTGTATAAATAAATAAATTAACATATCAAGCTATAGTATTAGTTGATCTCGCATTTTATAGAATTTCCGTACAATGAGAGGTCAGTTTATTCTGGAAATGTATAGTTTGATACGTAGTCGTGTGTACTAAAAAATTCTATTCATATACACAAACAGCCAGACCCCAACCCTGCAGGCCATGCCCGTCTGCAATTCCCGTCAATTCATTAAATTTAGTTTAAGCGTAGTGTGCTATGATTCTGAAAATGGAGCATTTTGCTATAAAAAAATAACGGAGTAATACTAGAAATAAAGACAATCTACCATTTTTCGGATTATCCAAAGTATAAATTAGGTAATCTCTTTTCAGTGGAGCTGTTAAATGTAACATGTTAGTTTTTTTAATGTTCTAATCGACATAACTTATTTGACTTTATTAAATATCCATACTTTTCTTCTTTTTCGTGTGGTAAGTGACTAACCTAATTTCAGAGCATTCATTCTACCCATAGACTTGGCTTTACATGCCGTTGAGAAATATCTCGCAGGTATAGGTATTGACATATTTTCACATCTTTTCTACATCATAATAATGATAGGTAACATGATAAAAAAAAAACAAATTAATATATCAATCTATCTTAAACCAAGAATTAAAGGGGAATGCCCATCGGCCACACAAAAAAATGCCTGAAATGAACAACAATGAAATATACGCCAAATTGCACTATAAATCGTAGGGAACCCATGACAATTTCAATAATTATCAAAAAACTTGGTAGAAGCCAGTTCCAAACATTTTTTCTAAAATATAGGTTAAGTCAAGGTTAAGGATACTAAGTACTTCATCATTTTGTACTGATATGAGATTACATCTCATCGTTGCAATATCGAGATAGCAATGAATACAGTGTATGTTTCTATCCATTCTTAAATGTACACGGTGCACAAGTCCAAAACAACAGCAGAGTCGTATCCGTCGTCAAAAAGCCGAGTTGACGTTTAGGCGGGTCTAATCTAAGTCGTGTTCAAAAATGGGTAACGTGTGCAGAAGTAAAATCAAAATCCTTAAAAAATAGCCACAGTCGTCGTTATAATATAATATCCTGAATTTACTCGAGCCGCAAACGCAAAAATCCGCAAAACCATGAATCGAAAAAATGAAAATGCATTCATGTCAAATTGTCAATAAGGCAAAGGACATGTGATGCATACAGCCTACGATACGATTTATAATTCGAGTTTTTTTATTTTGATAAATATTCATACGCTTATACTATTTTAATTATATTTACGGTATTAATAGGTCGAATAATATTAAATGAATGATAACTATGCAATAATTCCATAAAATAGTTCGTTAAGGATTATTTGACGATATCTGTTTAGGCTGAATGTCGATTACTCATGTCAAATAAACACTGACCGCCATTATAGATTAAGAATGACTATGACGGATATCAAAATAAATATTTAAATTAGCGTAATATTTTCACCCTAGGTAAACAAACTTGAGATACATTTCGTTATATATATTTTATTCTTGATAGAATTAAGGACTATTAGTAGTTTCTGTCTATTTCAGGCATTTTTTGGGCGTTTTCCTTTATTTGTCGTAAATTTATGGATACCGAAACTTGCGTAGTTTGTTGACACTGTATCTCATTATCCTCTTGTTATATATCGGTCATTTCCGAAATTACGGGATTCTGTCGACACTAAAATCCATTCCATACTAAGCCAACACCTCAAGTTTAGAGAAATATGCATTTGATTGTTCGATCACTAATTTAGATAAAAAAAACCATGTAATCTTTCTATCATTAAGTCAATGAAATTGTTTTTTTTTTTTAATAGTAATCAAGCGTGATTTTGTAATGAGCCGATTACAATAAAGTTGATACTTAAACTTGTTTTTTGTTTTAATTAACTAGTCATGTTGCGCAATATGACGCGAATAGGTGATTTTTAATAATAAACTACCTATCAAAACATTCAATTGTTTTCAAGACTCAGAAAAGTAAAAGTCATTACGGATGTGCCCATAAATTTATTCTAATAATAAACTACCTATCAAAAACATTGAATTGTTTTCAAGACTCAGAAAAGTAAAAGTCATTACGGGTGTGTCCATAAATTTATTCTAATAATAAACTACCTATCAAAAACATTGAATTGTTTTCAAGACTCAGAAAAGTAAAAGTCATTACGGATGTGCCCATAAATTTATTCTACACATGAGTATAAATAAGTTATATTATTTTAAGATCCCTTCCAAAAGGAAGTTTAGTATGGTCACAGTATTAATATTAATACAGTAGGACGAAGCCTTTGATCTCTGGAAAAATGCCGACAACTTCTACACGCGTTAGACTTGAATAATAACTCCCGCACTACGAACATCGTTTTGTTCGCAGTGCGGGAGCGGCTTTTCCGCGTCTCGCCCCTCACACCCCGCACGATTGCCCTGTCTAGACAGCTTCGCCGGACGACTGTATGTTTTTAGACTGTGGTATGGTGAAGAAGGGTTAAGCAACTGCCTTTTGTTGGCAACATTTCAGATACAGGGGCCAGCATATCAATCTACCCCAATGTCTCAAACTTTGATAGTTTTTCAGCTTTATTTCAAACAGAATAAGGTTTATGTTCAATTGGAAAATTTTACAGTTTGATGTAGCTTAATGTGCTGACGCCTGTACGCAATAATATTAGAAGTACAAACAGTGATAAGGAAGCTTATCTCTGTTTGTAAACTATTTCCTATGCTTCGTAAAGCAATAGTCAATCAATCACTCAAAACTTTATTTCGAACAATAGTCCTTATATACTTAGGAAATATGTTAGTACGACATTAAGAGAAAACAATCTTACACACCAGTGCAATTTAACAATTCAAATTACTCGTTATAGTTCCTACTATAGGTAATATTTGCCACAATTCTGAGCAAAAGGTTCTATACAATCTCTGCATGGTCGGCCAGGATAGTTATTTTTTCTGAGGCACTATTTAAGGTATGGTAATGGTTATTTATTTAGCTTCGACGGTCCTAGTGTATCATTTTTTTTATTTTTTTTTTATTTAATATCGCTGATCTATTCATGTAATCCAATTTTGTACATGTAAGCGGGCACGCCCTTTTTACTTAAGGCAGAATAAATTAATTATTTGATTTAATTTAAATGACTATGTTTATTAATTACCAATGCTGTTAAAACTGTTCTTCTAACATATCAGACAGACGTGTTGCTGAGGAGTTTGGTCCGCCACTTCTTCTTCCCAGCAAAAACACTAGAAAGTGGCGAAGGGCGGGCGTTTTGGGGGACTGTCTTTTGTAGTTTTTGACGTTCAAAAAGTGCTGATCCTCAGCCTTATTTGAATAAATGACGTTTGATTGATTTTGATTGATTGGTCGGGTAGCATAATCCTTGGTCTATCGTTCTCTGCACATCCTGCTGCAGCCACCACTGATACCAGCCATTTTTATCTTTGATTTGTGTATTACTAACACTAGTGATAAGGTCAAAGGCATTCAATACTTATCATAGACGGTATATCACGAAAAAAAAATCATCCGATACCTACTTGTGTCCTAGTGTACCGCTCCAATATTGCTATCAAATCAAATCAAATCAAAAGTCATTTATTCAAATTAGGCTGAGGATCAGCACTTTTTGAACGTCGAAATTACATAAGACAGTCCCCCAAAAAGCCCACCCTTTGCCACTTCCTAGTGTTTTTGCTGGGAAGAAGAAGTGGCGGAACAAACTCCCCAGCAACACATCTGTCTGATAAGTTAGAAGAACTTGAATTTACACAGTACAATTAGTTATAATTAAAATAAGTTATTCACTACATGATAGCTAGCACACTCAACATACAGAATACCAGTAATATATAGCTACCGACAATAAAACTAACTTAACTTAAGCAAAAGCAACTGACTAATAAGAATCCTCCAGGTAAAAAGGGTGTGCCAGCTTGCATGTGCAGAGTTGGATTAAATCCATAGATCTGCAAGACAATGTAACAAAATGATAAACTAGAACTGTGGAAGTTAAAAAAAAAACAAAAAAAAAACAGGTAATAGTTAAAACAATAGCAAAACCAAAGCCAGAAAGACGACCAGTTACCACAAGCAGCAAGCTATATTATGCTAGATGGTGTTACTGAGATATGGGATCACAGTTCATCTATGTTATTTCTTCGCATGCCCTCTCTATCAGAATAAATAAATAAATATCTTACCACAACTTTTCACTCAACGCCATTTAGTCCCAAGTTAAGATACTTATATAAGTACACCCCACAGCTGTGATAGCCTAGTGGTGTGAGCGGCGGATTGCCAAATCACAGGTCTCGTGTTCAAACCCAAGGCACGCACCTCTGACTTTTCGGATTTATGTGCGTATTGTTAAATAATCACTTGTTTCAAAAGCGATGAAGGAAAACATCGCGAGGAAACCGGCATGCCTGAGAGACTATCCTCGACGGCATGTAATGCCAAGTCAGAGGCCTATGGGCGGCATTAAAACTCTGACAGCAGGTTAGTTACTAACCACACGATAAGAAGAAGAAGTACACTCCTATTTTTTAATTAGTACAAAAAAAAATTGGGCTGTATCTGTACCTGTTACTGATCATATTTGCGTAATCAAAAGTAAAAAAAAACGAAGTTCAATTTTTAAATATGCCACTATTTAGTTAAACTTAAATAACGAAAACAGCTGTTGGCGGCAGGGCATGCTTGAGCGAGATCACGCAAACGTGAGCGAGAGATGTCGATTAATTAATACTACTATGTCATAAATAGCCTGTAACGTGGTGACTTTTTGGGATATAAACAAACGCTAATAACTTCGCTGAATATTTTTAATTGATACTTTACGAATATAATGAGAAGACTGTCTAGAATAAGCTCTTTAAGTATATTTACTAATTAAAAATTAGTGGTGTATATTACTTAATACGATACTTAATATCATACTATACCTAGATATTACACCCAGACACAGAACAAATGATCGTGCTCATCACACATACATTTGTCTTGGGTGGGAATCGAACCCACGACCTCCGGCATACCAGTCAGGATCACTAACTACTATATAGACCAATAGGCCAGTCATAGTTTCTTAAATAGGTATTTTAATAACAAATAGGACCGTGTTGTTGTCCAAACTAAATAAATAAATAAAATTCACATTTTTGCCCCTTCTGTGAAAAGGCTCGCTTTTCAGCACGCATCCATTTGTTTTGGCGCCTTCAATATAATTTGGGTCATCATCTTGTAGCCTTTTCCCAACTTAGTCGGGGTTGGATTCCAATTTAACCAGATTCAGCTGAATACCAGTGTTTTACATGGAGTGACTGCCTGCCTGTCCCCACAACCCAATAACCGGGTATCACGATACCCCATAGTTAAACTGGTTGTAAGAATTTTGAGCTTCTGACTACCTGCAACGACTCTAAAAGATCTACAGATGACAGCGAGACCAACGGCTTTACGTGCTTTCCGAGGCACGGAGGAGTGTTGATAATATGTAATGAATGGTCTTTCATCCACGGACCAACCTCGTGAAGCGTAGTTTAACCTTCGATCAGCTCGTGAGGCTGTGTGTTTTTAACCGACTTCAAAAAAAGGAGGAGGTTCTCAATTCGGTTGTATTTTTACCTCAGTACTCCGTCATTTATGGACGGATTTTCAAAATTCATTTTTTGTTTGATAGGGTATACTAACAGATTGGTTTCATTTGTATCAAAACTCATACCTGATGAGGGATCTTTGAGTAATTGCGGAAACTCCTCAAAAAATATAGGCACACACGCACCGATTTTAACATTTTTAGTAACAAATCAAGCATTTTCATTTAGAAAGTATCATTTGGTGAAGAAAAACTGATGAAAAAGACAGGCAACGGAACTCTTCCACGCATAACAGCAAATTATTCGCGATTGCTATAGTCGGATGTCTATGCTGAGCTTTTGTATTTCCACAACATAACATTACGCCATTCTATTTTAAAAGGGGCCGGTAGAGATGTACAGATTAATGTTTAGAGATAGAACTTCTTTAGAAATTGTTATCCAATTTCAATGATTCTTTTAAGTTTTGAAAGACTTTCTTTACATACAAAAAAACTGAAAATTACAAAATAAAAACTTTTTTACAAAAAAAACAATCGACTTCTTAAAAAAAAACTAACAGGTAAAAAATAACTCCAGTTTCGGAAGTCGGTGGCCAATAATGAACAAAACAAAACCACCGAAGCCACAGACTTCCGAAACTGGAGTTATTTTTCACCTGTTAGTTTTTTTTTAAGAAGTCGGTTGTTTTTATTATTTAGTCACAAGCTCCACCTTCAATATTTGGGTGTTGCACAATATTATGAAAGGTACCTCTGATAATATCGACAACTGTCTTAATAATGATCTATCAGTTGTAAAAGACAGAAAAAGGTATCAAATAGAGGCTTAATGTATCGAGAAAAACTACATTACTTAATCGATTGATAAAACAGATAGTAGGTACATTGGGGCGTTGCATAATATTATGTAATTTTACGACTAGGTACCGTAAATTATGTCGCAATATTGCGCCAATTATGGAAATTGTCGCAGTACAGAAGTAGTAGTCGTGTTGGATAACAGTGGATCAATGTTCAGCAGCTCATCGTATTGGATGAACGCTGAAGACTCTAAATAACTTGTGAAAGAATTTGAAAGTATTGTCATTTCCATTGGGTTGAAGAAAAGGTGGAGGGTAAAATATAAAGTAAGTTAAGCTTTGAGTATACTATAGGTAGAGAACGGTGTCTCTAACCAGCGCTGGTTTTATTCATCAGCAAAGTTGCTATAACCACATATAAGATTTTGGTAAGTCATTTGACATAATTTACAGAAGTTACCTACTTCTCATTAAAGTCTACAACTCCAATTTTTAACCGACTTCAAAAAAAGGAGGAGGTTCTCAATTCGGTTGTATTTTTTTTTTTTTTTTTTTTTTTAGGGTTTGTTACCTCAGTACTCCGTCATTTATGGACCGATTTTCAAAATTCTTTTTTTGTTTGATAGGGTATAGCAGCAGATTGGTCCCATTTGTATCAAAACTCATATCTGATGAGGGATCTTCGAGGAATTGAGGGAACTCCTCAAAAAATATAGGCACACACGCACCGATTTTAACATTTTTAGTAACAAATCAAGCATTTTCATTCAGACAGTATCATTTGGTGAAGAAAAACTGATGTAGAAGACAGGCAACGGAACTCTTCAACGCATAACAGCAAATTATTCGCGATTGCTATAGTCAGATGTCTATGCTGAGCTTTTGTATTCCCACAACATAACATTACGCCATTCTATTTTAAAAGGGGCCGGCAGAGATGTATAGATTAATGTTTAGATAGAACTTCTTTAGCAATTGTTATCCAATTTCAATGATTCTTTCAAGTTTTGAAAGACTTTCTTTACACACAAAGAAACTAAAAATTACAAAATAAAAACTTTTTTACAAAAAAAACAACCGACTTCTTAAAAAAAACTAACAGGTGAAAAATAACTCTAGTTTCGGAAGTCGGTGGCCAATAATGAACAAAACAAAACCACCAAAGCCACAGACTTCCGAAACTGGAGTTATTTTTCACCTGTTAGTTTTTTTTTTTTTACATAAAATGATTTTATTTAAATGTTGTAAGATAAATCGAAATAAATATAAAAAAGTAAATTGTCTATCTCGTGATAGTAAGATTTGCAACGAAAATAACAACTGCTTCCATTTCCATATCAGTATCGGTTTTAGAATAAACAACACACAGAAAGAAAACGCAGTACGTACGCTAGGTTAGGCGTTTGGTTATGTTCAACACAATACTCTACTTAAAAAATCGCAGCATATTTTATTAGAGGTACTTAAACTACATTTTTGAGACATTATCTTCAGCGAAAACAAGGAAATAACGGAAGTCAGTAGAATTAAAATAACTACTAAGCTCAAATTGGTCGCAAAAACGTGGGATAACGTTTGGTGTTCCACGGGGCAGTGTTCTGGGACCTCCTATTATAGAAGACACATGTATTTAGCTAGCCCGACTTGAAATTTTTAAAAAAGGTACAGTCGACAAAGAAATAATTTCACTTTGATTTGACAGCACCTATATCCAATTGACTGTAGGTACTTGCAGGTATTGATAGTTAGTAAGTACTAGATTATACCAATATTTATATTTTATTTATAAAATTACTAAACAACATGCCTACAAAGTAGAGATAAGCATTATTATCAACATACCGACAGTCTTAATAGACATAATCACGATTGCATTCGTTTATCTAGCTCGTGATTTTATTCATAATCTTAATACTTCAATATTGTGTTTTCTTACAGCAATAAATGATATTGCTAAAATAATACTTTGAATTTTTACCAATTCATAAACATTAGACATTAGTAACATCGGTAAATGAAAACATCCTGACCTAGACCTAAACCTAGACTTAAGATGTTATATTTAAATATATAATGGGTTTACTCTTGTCCTGAGGTCAGATATTATGAGGTCGACGATGGAACGAGCTTACGCAGAAGAAAAAAAAAAGTTGTTTATTGGTACTAGAAATAAACATTCACAATGTATCATTCCTAAATTAAAGGTAAGTAATCGCAAGAGCTGTTGGTGATACTGGTTCCCAAACTAAGCTATCGCTTGTATTTTGGGACAGTGTTCAGTCGTGGTATTTGTTACAGGCAATTTGGTTTCTTAAGGTACATTAATTGTGAATGTGAATTTTAATTATAATTAGCAAAGTAGAGAGGTAATATTAAGGTGAAAAAGTGAAAAAAGTGTGTGTGTGTGTGTGAGTGAGTGTGTGTACCTAAGTGTGTATGTGTGTGTGTGTTTGTTCGTGAGTGTGTGGATGACAAGGGAAGGTGGATTACACGGTGAATTTCAGCAAATCTTCAGTCTTTTGATAGTCTATTTTGAGTAGCCAATCAGTAACTTTAACTTTTACTTTGCGTTTGTTTAGTCCTACAATATTAAGTTCCTTATTAATTATGTCGTACAGTTTGCAACTTAGACTGTTGAATTGTCATCTGGCAAAGGCTGTCTTAGTGAGGGAACGAATGCATGTCTTCATCCTTCTTCGGGTATTAGTGGCAGTAGGTGGAACTATTCGAAGTATTCTCAAGGTAGATTTCAGCACATAAAGCTGCCTGACAGACAGAACTTTGCTTTCCGAATAGAGTGTTGCGGTAGGGAACCTGTATGGTTTTTTATTCTTTACTTTCTGAACAGCTCTCTGCGCCCTCTCCAGCCTGAGAAGGATCGTTTTACCTGCCCCACCCCAGACAGGGATGCAGTATTGGACAACAGACTGACATAGGCCCAAGTAGCCTTAGTTTGTCTGGAGGAGAAGAGTCTCTGAGCAGTTTAAATATATGTATGAGCCTTTTCACTCTAGAAGTAACTGTGTATATATGTTTTTCCCATCTCAGTCTGCTGTCCAAATACACACCCAGATATTTGGCACTGTCCTCACGAGTAAGTTCTGGGCACGTGAAGTTTTTTTCAAGAGAAGAGCAAACAAATGGGTTTTAACAGTGAAGCCCTATTAACTCGCGACTTAAACAGATTGGGGTCATTATGAACTTGTAAACACCGATAAGGCAGGAATTCCACTCCTTGGCTGTGCGCATAATGAAGGAATTGCTTGAATAAAGTCTGAAATAATTGCCTTCTTGCATTGATTAGTGCTTGTGCCTATCTTACATGAGAAAAAGCTTTCGCCCTAAAGTGGGTCAGTAACAAGCTGCTATATCAATGGTTCCATAAAAAAAACTTGAAAGGTGTTATATTATTTGTTATATTATTTGTTATGTACAAAAACACTCAACAAAAATACTCGTCGCGATACCACACTGTTCAATGCGAAATAGAAAGACGAAACGAAAATAACTGGCTTGCTTTCTATGAGAGAGAGAGAGAGAGAGAGAGACAGACAGAGAAACATAAATTTATGTCAAAGAAGTTCCACCTTCCCTCCCACTTCCCTCCTTACTCTCCCCCACCCTTAATCTCCCTCTCCCCCTCCCTGTCTATCCCCTCTCCCCTTTCCCCTCCCTCTCTACCCGTCTCCCCACCCTTAATCTCCCTCTCTCCCATCCCCCCTCCCTCTCTACCCCTCTCCACCCTCCCTCTCCCTCTCCCAACAACTGGCACACACACAACAAACACACACACAACAGAGAAACACGCGCACGCCGCACGGCCCACAACTGTAGTAAAAAGTGTCGTTACAACTTTTAGACTTCTTTTTTTCCGTCTAGCCCCCTTTCGCAACTCGCGATAAGGAACTTCGTTCCAAAAATCAAATATAATATGGTTTAAACATAGCCTACTGCGGCTACATTAGTGAAATGAAATGATTTTCACATTTAGCTCTGTAAGTACATCTTCCCAGATACTTTTACAAGGTTTTTTATTTTTTAACTAATTGGCATTTCCGTAGTGACTGTTCCTTTAGAAAAAATGCCTAAAGAAACTCGAGGATCATGATCTCTTTTAAAGTCCAGACATAAGATTATATCCATAATATCATGCGAGTTTAACGATGCAGGGCAAAGTCTGGAACAGTCTTCTGACAAAATAATCAATTCAGCTTTGAGTTGACCTGTCTCGACAGACGGTATGCATGCTTCAGTCTTCGTGTAGCTCAAACCTATATTTCATTTCTATTTACCTATTAAGTTCGCTTGAACTAATCCAGCCTAGTTCTTTTCACTGATTTAGTTACAACTGTAGCGCGGCCTGCTGTGTTTGATAATATTGTGACAGTTATGATAAAGTCTTGATACTGTAATCTCAGTTTTGTAAATCATCACCCACACATTCGAAATTTGTCTGTCTAAAAGATAAAGACCCAGTTACATATAGGGTGACTGGTAATTAGTGACCGATACTTTAACACGTGATTGTATTCATGATTTCCATAAACTTTCCCAAAGAAACTTTTTTTTTATACACAATAACTTATTACGCAATAAAATAACAAAAACGCTGTTTGAAATACCCGCGCGCGCGCCTGTGATCGATCACAGCAAGCACGAATTGGCACGATCTATTAGCTGATAGTCTGACCTCGGGAAGGGCAAAACCTACTAGTATTAGTAGCGTCACACGCTCCCCCGCCACTCCCACCGTTCCTATTGTGCAGTACTGTCGTAATTGAATTATTTATGAAAGTTAATGAGTAAAAAAAAAGGTTATGTGGGAAAGTTATTCGTATTGATGAGTACAATCACGTGTTTAAGTATCGGTCACTAATTACCAGTCACCCTATATATTTACGTAGATTGAGCATTCGATGTTTCCTCAATGTAATGGTACCTACCGAATATGTACAGTGATGTTTATACCTACTTATTTTATCAGTTATTCTATATGTTATCATCTTGATAAGAGCCGATTGGGAGTAGGTATATCTCAAGTGATTGCGTAGAGTTTTATGTAAATTTATTGAAATTGGTTCCGTGCATATTATATCTAACTTTTTGAATATTAGTAACATTACAAAAGGAAAGATTTGATTGTTTGTTCGTTTGCATTGAATAGGCTCCGAAACTACTGGACCGAAATGAAAAAAAAAATTCACTGTTGGGAAACTACACTATTCCTGGGTGTCATAGGTTAGACGCTTGACGCTTGACGTCGGCTAGTACAGACGACAGCACATCAAGTTACCCAAATGTGTCAAATTTTCCCAATTGAATAAGAACCTTATTTGGTTTGACATCAAGTTGAAAAACGATCAAAGAAATTTGACACATTGGCGTAACTTGATGTGCTGGCGTCTGTACAAAAGTATATTTAAATAATTTATGTTTTTGCTTGTGGCTAAATGATAACTTTACGAGTCCATCAAAACCTAAGCTTGCCGAGGTCAATATGTGTGTGACCCAATGGTGTGACCACTCACTCTGATGACATTATGTAAATAACATTTAAAATAGTTTTTTTTTCCTGTGAATGTGAGTACCATGCAGGCTAGATAAAATACATGAGTCCGTAACTGTCTGGCGGTTTTGAGTACTTTTACGTGGCCTACGCAAATGACCAGCAGATAGCGTCGTGTGGTGGGTCGTCGAGCTCCCTGAAATAGGTTTGAGCTACACGATGTCTGAAGCATGCATGCCGTCTGTCGGGACAGGTCGGCTCAAAGCTGAATTGATTCTTTCTTCAATTGGCTATTCCAGACTTTGCCCTGCATCGTCAGACTCGCGTAGTAAATGAATATGATTATGTCTGGACTTTAAAAGAGACCATGACCCCTGAGTTTCTTTCGGCATTTCTTCTCAGGAATCAGTCACTTTGGAAATGACATTTAGTTAAGTTTAAAAAAAAAGACATGTAAAAGTATCTGAGAAGATCTACTTACAGAAATAAATAATTTCATTTCATCATTTCATCATTTCATTTCATTTCATTACGCAGTCCTGCGTGCCTTGGAAAGCACTTTTATCCGTTGGTCCCGGCTGTTCTAGATATTTGTCAGTTTTTAGAATTAGTCAGAACCTCGGAAGTCTGACAATCAGTTTAACCAAAGGGTTGTGGAGGTTAAATAAGAAGTCGCTCCATGTAAAACACTGGTATTCACCTGTAAAAAAGTGTTCCGTGCAGAAATCAAACCTGCGACACGTAGTACAATAAATTGCTAATCGCTCAGCCACTGCGCTAACCGTGTCGTCTAAAGTAAGTAAGTAGATAAGAATGAGAAAAGGTAAGATGACTTGCAAAGCTGTTCTTATAAGTCTTTTTTCGCTATTTAGAATATAAAATTAGTTTTATAGTGTACAGTACAAATTAGTGTAATGGGGGCCGAAGTTAACACTAGTATTAGAAAACAGTTTTTAATTGCAGGATGCCGTAAGTACTAATTTTAGTTATTTTAGTTTAGAAAAACTGTCCGATTCCAAAATCTCTTAAATTAAACAAATAAAGTTAGGAAAATAAGCGATAATATCTAAAATAGGTGTTATTTAATGAAATATTCACGATAAACTTTACAAAACTTTCTAGGAATTAATATTGTAATTTATTGACAATATTACAACATTTTAACCTGCATGTTTTATTACGTTATATAAAAGTAAATCCAAAACTATAGGAACTAATTTTTGGTTTTTCGAAATTATGTACTTTTCATTCATAATTTTAACTTTGAAATTCGGTGCATTCTAAAAAGAGGTAAGCGCCAAATGACGTCATTCATACGGTGGAATGGCGATACATCATTTGCTTTACTGTGATACGTCAAAAAAAACTGTTACTTAGATGTCACTGTCATTTAGCAGTAGTCAATGTCACACATTGACATTAGATAAGTTTGTCTTGTTTGACATTAGATATGTCATTTTTGACATTAGGTATGTCATTTTTGGCATTAGATATGTCTTGTTTGAAATTAGATATGTCTTGTTTGACATTATGGTTTTCATCTTAAAATTAGCTTGCTTACGCAAAGGTAACCAGCTAATTCCACCGTATAAGTGACGTCACCGCATGTTTTTTGGTTTTTATTTTTTTCTCAGAAATTAAGCAATAAAAAATATATTTGAAATCAGCATACAAAAGTGAAGAAACGGTATTTTTGTTTCAGAGTCATGTCAATTTTGAAATGTTGTCAATTGGCTTTAAAATAATAGGTCTCATTAAAGGCGTCAATATTTTACTCAAACTAAAAAAAAATGCGACTGTTTTACAGACAATTTAAAATTATTTGTACTAAAAAGGTCGAAACAAGACTACAACTTAAAAATATAGTTGTCAACAGACTTTCGCCGTGTAAGTCTGAAATTACGTTGTATAAGCGTGATGATCAAAGTTTGCGACTTTTTTGTATGAAAAGAAGCCTTTGTCCTAAAATGGGACTGTAAACAGTTGATCGAAGGTAAACAGGCTGGTATTAATATTCTACAATATAAATTATGGGTTAAAATGAAACGATATTTATTTCTGTAATTGGATCTATCGGCTTTTGGCAATGGCCTCTTTAAAACTATAAAGAGTCCATTACCAAACATAACAACAACTCAAATATAATTCTCGTGTCACAGTGTTCGTAACAAAACTCCTCCGAAACTGCTTGATCGATTCTTCTAAAATTCTGTAAAGATTCACACTGACATCTGCCGGTCAATTCAGTAAAACTCACGCCGTGAAAACTTGAGTGAAGTGAACTGCCAATGCCTTGCCTAAGTATGGAATGAGAGCTCAATTCGCCCTCACTTCGACTACATTTTCACGCGGTGATTTGACCAGAATCGCACAGCTGTATTAGTGAAAACAGTCTTCCTCGTTCACAAACACTGTGTGTATTTTCAGTAGGATTGCAAATGGGACGAAGTTTATCGGGCAGCTAGTATTAATATACCTATTTTACAATTTCAAACTATCGCGAAAGATCTTCTGAAGAAAGACATATTGCAGCTTTGAGTTGACATGTCCCGACAGACGGCATGCATGCATCAGGTCAAACTTCGTCGTATCCTACGAATAGTGCCCTAACGAACATAAGGGCTTTCTTTTTTTATTGCATTAATCAATTCTGCTCATCATACCACATGTAATCAATTCAACAAAACAATTAAAAACGGTACAAGTTATCAAATAATTAGGTTTTCTAAAAAGCCACAATTATAAGCACTACGTTTTCAACGAAGAATAAAGCCACAATAGCCGTCGCGCCCTCTTTCTTCGCGAGTAGTGAGGGTGCGCGGGCGCGGGGAGAACGTGCAAGCGCCGCTCGGCCGCTATTCGGCGGAACGCGGAGATTTTTATGGTGGTTGTGGCCGTGTTCTATGGAATGGCTAAATTGGATATGTATAGAAGAGACTAAGACCTAATTAAGTTTGTGTCTTTTTTCTACGTTCAAATTATGTTTTTGTCTTTTATTATCTCCTTGATGCTTTTGAAATATTCATATTGTTATTTTAAGTACATTTTTTTGTACGCGCACATGATTTTAACCCTTTTGTACAAATTTATATATTGAAAATATTATTTATGCATAATTATGCTTGGTTTTTCTGGTTTGGGGCAAAAAAAATGCACTTAGGTTTTTTTTCTATTGCTTTAAAATAGATATAAAAGCATTTGTGGCCGCATTATTAGCATTCCGCACGAAAATTATAATTACGCTTTTTATTATTTTGCCTTTTTCCCAAAGTTTTAGAACAATTCTGTTTTAAATGTAACGGTTATTTAATGATAGTTAGAAAACGTGCAAATTTGTACCATCTAATTCTTATTATTCTCGCGTGACCAGAGGGCTGGCTTATTCTTTGGCCAAAGAATTAGCATTGCCATCCAACGTGGCAATGCTGCCAGTCTTCTGGGCACGTTTCCAGATGACAGCGATGGGGAGGAGTACTTTGACGCCTAAGTGTTCCGATTTTTTTACTATTTTATTTGTAGTTAGTTTAAGTGTACATATTTAAATTAGTTTTATTGTGTTTTCTGTATTTTTAATTACTATTATATCAATATAGTATTTTTAATATTCTTATTATAGGTACTTACGAAATTCCGTTTTCTTTGTCAACAATATTTTTTTTTCAGTAAGCACTCTTGAAAGTTGCTATGATGGAAGGAACCACGTAGAGGCTCCGGTGCCACGAGGTTGTGAAAAAGAGATAGAATATTTAATCCAAGAAAATATTAACTCTGAGCTTAACAGCGTAATTCGTTTTATAATAATTTTATTCCGCTTGATTTCGTTTCCGCCCTTGATCCGTATCCCAGTAAGTAAGTTTAGTTCATAATTTTAGTTAAAATACTAATAATTTAATTACATTTTTATTAAAAATAATGCGAAACTAGTTTAGTATGATAATTGTATGATTTTAAAGTCTCATTTCCTTCTTTCAAGATGCTGAAAACGACATGAACAAACCTAACCAAAATAATAGTGCAAGTGAGATTGTAATCCTGTCCGAAATACAGAATCTACAAAATCCGGAACTAAAGAATGGCGACCCTTTAGAACCCCCGTCCGAATCAGACCAAAGAACTATTTGCCAGTTAGAATCGAATCAACGTTATGAGTTATTCTATTTTAAGTTATGATCATGTTATCAATAAAATTACAAATTTAATTTTAAAGACTGATTTTGATAACATGTAATTTGATATTAGGAACAAATTTTGATAATTTACAATTTTATTTTAAGGACTGATTATGATTCTGTACAATTTTATTTGAAACACTAATTTTATAAATAAATAATAAATAAATAAATATTCCACAACTTTTCACACAACGCCATTAATCCCAAGTTAAGCTTGACAGCTTGTGTTATGGGTACTAAACAGCTGATAAACATAATTATTTATATATTTCTAAATACATATTGTAGATAAATTACACCCAGACACAGAACAAATGATCGTGCTCATCACACAAACATTTGTCCTGGGTGGGAATCGAACCCACGACCTCCGGCATAGCAGTCAGGGTCACTAACTACTAGACCAACAGGCCAGTCTAATTCAGTCCAGTCTGATTTTGATTATATTGTGTAGTTTGATTTTAAGGACTGATTATGATTCTGTGCAATTTTATTTGAAACACTGATTTTAATTATGTGTAATTTAATATTAAGCTCTGATTGTTTAAAAACAAACGAGATTGCTTTCCAAATATTAAAAGTAACAGAATTATTTAAGAAAATACAATTATTTGGTTTGTAGAGTTACGGGTTACGGGTTCTTTTATTTTTATTTTTGATGGGTTTTTATTAAGTATACAAGATTAGAAAATATATTTATTCCCATAGATATTTTTTTTATGAATGTAATCATTTTTTCTTGTTAATCGACATTCACTTGGTATTCTTAAATATTTACCAAGCTAATATGTTACTAAAATACAGATTTTGTTCGAGTTAAATATTATGACTCTACTTATAATTATTTTCTTTTATTACATTCTCTTTTTCCCAGTAATGGTAAAATAGTTCTAATACACAAATTTCTATAACATAAAAATGTATACCGGCGCATTAGAGCAATATAAAAATGGCATAAAGGCCACTGTGACCTCGACATTTCCGCAGATAAAAGGCATAATGTAACTTATTGCTCAAGTCCAACCCTACTTCGCCTAAATACAACAGAGAATAAGGATTTAAGGGACAAAATGCGTATAAAATATAAAGATAATTTATTGAAAATAATGCTAGCCGAACCATATGATACCCATACACATTATATGAAACCACAAACACATATATACATATATGTAATTTAAATAATCACAAAAATGTCTCTCCTGAAAAGTAGCTATTATGCAGTTACGCCCCTATTCGTAGGATACGACGACTTATTTGTTGAATGTTACAATCTTGCTCTAAGAATATCATGTGCTTTCAGTATACTTAGGCCAGCTAGCAGTTGGCTTCACCCTAGGCTGGACAGCACCAGTGCTAGCCAAACTACAGAATCCCGATGAAACACCGTTGGAGAATGTGATCTCTGATGGAGAAGCATCCTGGGTCGTGTCCTTTATATTTATTGGAACCATCACAGGTAACAGACATCACAGATTTCTATCCGGCGGAATGCCAGGTCATAAGTCTTGAGCTCTAACCCAAACTACTTTTGATAATTTAGCGTTAAGTTAATTCATGCAAATTGGTGGTCAGCTAATTTTGAACTTTTAAGATGTTCATTCAATTCTGGCACTAACCTTGTTAAGCAATTTGTGGAAGCTAAAGTGTTCATAAGTTTAGAAATATGAATATGGTTAGCGACTTTTGAGGCTGACTATGTATTTTTGTGTGCTGAAGCTGTAGGTATGTATAATATCACTTGCTTTTAAAACGATGAAGAAAATTTTGTTAAGAAACCGGCATGCCTGAGAGCTAGTTCTCGACGGCATGGTCACTTGAGCGACACAAAAACTCTGACACAGTCACTAAACACACGAAGAAGAAAAAAAAAGAAAAATACGCAAAACATGTAATTCGCCATATTGTGGTGGCAACCATCTTGTTTTTGAAATTGATCGTATACTAGTCAAACCCTTTTATTTGATACCCATATTGAGGGAGTTGTGAAAAACTGTGTAATTCACTATTTTGCGGAGGCGGCCATCTTGGACCGATTTTCATCAAATATAGGTGTTTGAAACACTCCCGACAAATTCGCCTTTCAAAGAAAACAAATAACAAAATCATGTGCAGTCACAAACACACACACACATCAAACTTATGACAACCCGTCGTTTATGCATCGAGGGTTAAAAGAAAAAAAGAAATAATTAAAAAGAATGATTATTCAAGTTGCCCAGTAACTGGGTTGTGGAGGGCACATTGGCACTCCATGTAAAATATACTCTGCGTATCAGGTCAAACTGTATACCGACCCTAGTAGTAGGGCCTAACGTGCTCTCCCAGGCACAGTGAGGTCTTGACATATTTCTTAATATGTCAAGACCTTTCCGAGAATGGTCATTAGCCACAAATCCTTCCTACAGGCATGTGCTAAGTCCAAATGTTTTTTTCTTTCAGGTCCTTACGTCTCTGGATATCTTTCCAACGTGATAGGCAGAAAACCATGCCTATTCCTGGGCGGTGGAATTCTTCTATTGGCCTACCTAGTAATGGCAATGGCCGGACAGTTGGCTGTGATATACGCTGGTCGAATAATAGCTGGTGTTGGCAATGGTGTAATATTTGTCACAAACCTTGTCTACATTGGAGAGTTTGCGTGAGTACCTATTGCTTATCCTTTTGTCGTCACTTCCCTATGTGCTGGCTACTCAAGTCAAGTCAAAAGTCAAATCATTAATTTCAATTAGGCCATCAAAGATACTAAAATCACACAAGACAAGTCACGTTCCTCTGTCTTGATGACACTTACAAGTTATGAAGAGAATAATTATTCTAGGTATATCTAAAGACACTCCGTAAAAACTTGACTATCTTGAACTGTCGATCCGTAGCATTAGCATGAAAGGACAGTTTAATTCACCTTCACTTCACCTACATTTGCACGGGGTGATGTTTACTGAATACCTAGCACTTCTGTTCTTAGTCCCGTATGCTCAAGAGTGAAGTGGAAATTATTTATTTTTTAACACCTCACTGCACTGTTATTTTCTAAATAATTTCGTTGCAAGACAGTAAGATGGTTTCTCCGGGACTCTACTGACTCCACGATATTGGCGATAGCCACTTGTTCTTGTCTCCAAACAATTATGATGATCGATCGGGATTATACACCACTAATTTTTAATTAGTACAAATACTTTAAGGGCTTATTCTAGACGGTCTTCTCATTATATTTCTAAAGTATTAATTAATAATATTCTACAGCAAAGTCATATAGTCAGCGTTTGTATATATCCCAAAAAGTCACCCAATTTGTGAAAATATTGTACAGCCGCATGGGTCGATCGAAGGTTAAGCTACGCTTGACGAGGTCGGTCCGTGGATGGGTGACCATTTATTACATACCAAGACTCCTCCGTGCCTCGGAAAGCACGTTAAGCCGTTGGTCCCGGCTGTCATTTGTAGATCTTTGACAGTCGTTACTTGTAGTCAGAAGCCCGAAAGTCTGACAACCAGTTTAACCAAGGGGTATCATGTTACCCAGTTACTGGGTTGTGGAGGTCAGACAGGCAGTCGCTCCATGTAAAACACTGGTATTCAGCTGCATCCGGTTAAACTGGAAGCCGACCCCAACATAGTTGGGAAAAGGCTAGGCAGATGATGATTGTACAGGCTATTCATGACATAGTTGTATTCATCTCTCGCTCACGTTCGCATGCCCCGCCTCCCACAGCTGTTTTCGTTATTTAAGTTTAACTAAACAGTGGCATTTTTACAAAATTTAATTTCTTTTTTTACTTTTGATTACGGAAAAATGAACATTAAAAGGTACGGATACATCCCATTTTTTTTTGTACAAAATTAAAAATAGTGGTGTATACAGCAGTTAATCCTTTCTTCGTTTTTCAGTTCAACGAGGATACGAGGCACGCTGTTGACTCTCACAGGATTTTCTAATACTGTAGGAACAGTGTTAGTATATTCAATTGGGCCATTTGTATCATACGGACTCGTTTGTTGGTTAGGTGTGGCTTTATGCGGTCTATATATTGTTTTGGTATTCTTTTTCGTTACTGAAACAGCTGTCTTTCTAGTTATGAATGGTAAGCATTCTATTTTATTGTTGTTTTATTAACTTAAGTTCTGATAATAGTTATTTTACTGTGGTTGTGTAAGTATTGGTGATATTATGTAACGTATTTTAAAGATTTTGTTTTGTTTTATGAATTAAAAAAAAAACTACTTTTTCTGTAAATTATGGATTAAGATTAAGGGTTTTCTTCAACATTTATTTACTGACTTCATTCCGCGTAAAAAAAACCACAACTTTTTTTTCTTTCTTTCTTCTTTCTTGATTATTTATGAAATGATTCGATGGATCATTACTTACTGTCTCTATTGTACACTGGGTTTGTTTGTTATTTTATTGATACTTTTAATAGACAATGTATCACTGATTTACTTAGTAATAAAACAATAGGTACTATTAACCTACCTAACTATTTGGTAAATCAAAAAAAGCTAGAATTAAAATTTTTAATTCTAGCTTTATTTGATTGGCCAAATCCGACGTTAAGAATTATTTAAACATTCCTAACGTCGGATACATTAAGAAAAACGTTAAGTTAATGGTTTAGTGACAATACCAAGTGCGTAAGTATTACTAATTGTAAACTTTATCTTATTCCAGGCCGGAGAGAGGAAGCAATGGAAAATCTAATATCACTTGGAAGAAAAGACGACATAGATGAAATAGTAGCTAAAGCAAATGAGAAGCCAAAGTCAAATATGGATCAACTGACTGAGATGTATACAGTCAGGTCAAATAGAAGAGCTGCGTTTATAATCATAGTACTAAATATTATGCAGCAAATGAGTGGAATCATTGCTGTGATTGCCTTTGTGACGATAATCTTCGACATGACAGGATCAAGCTTGGAGTCACATATATCCACAATAATAATTGGTCTCACACAAATGGTTGCGGCGACCATTGCACCATTACTTGTTGATAGAACTGGAAGAAAATCTCTGCTGTTGGTTTCGACGGCAGCTTGCTCATTGAGTTTGGTAAATTCTTTGTTCTATTAAAGTTAGAAAATATTCTTATCGTGCTTTATTGATTTGCGTTCTTTATTAAGCTCAAGTGTGTCATCATCATCAGCAATGCCTATACCAACTTGAGGACGGATTCCAGTCTCACCAGATAGGTTTTCATACCAGCATAGGCATTGACAGTTCATTAAGTTTTCCGCGGTGAAAATGCATCGAGCGGTAGCTCTCCTTCTCTATTCATTTTAATATTATGCAGTAGAGAGCTAGGATTATCAGGAGCTCATAAGGCAGCTTTTTTCAACTAAGGTGGTGAATATCACAATTCAAACGTATTAGCTTTCTATACTTCTTCTCCATTTATAAACTTTCACAATGCTGAATTGTACACTTCTCCGTGCCTTCTTAAAAATGGATCCAATATTTTCGCTTATTGTATTAATATAATGATTATTATTTTTCAGGCTGCGCTCGGTACTTACTTCTTCCTTCACACCAATGAGTATCCAATAGCTGAAGATTTACAATGGCTTTCGCTTGTATCGCTTATGCTGTACTTCATTTCGTATTTTGGTGGTAAGTGTTTTTATAAATTACTTCTCCGATATTAAATTTTATCCAAATCAAAAGTCCAATATTAAAATGTAATTCAAATGACATTAAACTTGAACTGCTCGTATTATTCAAGGGAAAAAAATATCCAAGGTGTTAATCCACGAAATTGTCCAGCACCCCTTTCGTTGGTCCAGCATTAACATTCTCATTCCTTTCTTCTCCAGGTTTCGGCATCATCCCCAACACATTCATCGGTGAGATGTTCACAGACACATGCAGAGGGTTCGGTGGCACGTTCACGGTGACCATCGGCTGGCTGTTCGGCTTCGGAGTAGCCACTGCATTCGGTTACATGTTGCCTGCCTGGGGACCTTACGTGACCTTCTGGATATTCTCAGGAGCATGCGCATTTGCATTCTTCTTCAGTGTTGTTTTTGTACCTGAAACTAAAGGAAAGAGTCTTTTGGAAATTCAAGAGATTTTAAGTAGATCTTGGCTGTGATATTATTATTAAAATGCTTATTTATTATTTTTTGTTTTTATCATTATTATCAATTGCACGCCCGACATCAATATTGGAAATCGGTCATCGATATTGGAAATCGCGTTATGGTACTCAAATGGAGTTGGGCAGGACACCCAGCTAGACGCGGTGATGGCCGGTGGAGTAAAGCTGTGACCAATTGGCGTTCAAGAAACGGCAGGAGAAGTGTAGGGCGTCCTGCGGCGAAATGGGCGGACGACATTGTTGCCATTGCGCTTAGTACCGTGGATGAGACTGGCACAGGGTCGTGGAAATGGGTACATAAAAAGAGAGGCCTATAGGCCTCGTATGCCATGTAGATGATGATGATGGACGCCCGAATGGCTGGGAGTTTTTCAAAGGAGGTTACAATCACTGCTTCTTACCAAATTATTATGATTAGAAATTATCTCGATTGAAACTCTATGACAACGTCAAGTTTACATCATATTTAAGCTGTCAATATTGCTCTGTAATTTCCTTTATACATTATTTTTCTTCAGCGTTTGCTGGTGGCAAAACTGTGGGGCCTTTCCCTCATAAAATCATTAATGAAGATTCAAAGTTGAGAATACCTAAATAGTGCTTAGTTTCCAACTTGTAGAAGACGACAAAAAATGTTTAATGTGTAAACGAAAATCAAATAACAACAATACATTCAGGTCCTCTTAGGTAAACAAATAAGTAATTTGTCATTCGGGTTTTGGTAAATGTGACTGGAAACGTCCTAGAAACAGACAATAACACTGATTTTATTAGTGATGTTCTTAAAATTATGAACGTGTTAGCTAGCACATAAGAGTTTGCTCACGCAGCAATCATTTTAAAACTTAATGATTCATGCCGTTTATTTACATGTTTTGGGAGTTTGTTGCGCCTGTTTTTCTTCATAGCAAAAACATTAGGAAGTGGTAAAGGGCCTGGCAGGCGTTTTGGATATGTAATTTTTGAAGTTCAAAATGTGCTGGTTCTTAACTTAAAATTGAATAAATGAGTTTTGAATCGGATTAACAAGGGAATATTGTGTTGCCCAGTAACTGTTGTTGTGATGTTGTATAACATAGATTTTTCCATTTTTTTTGTAAGTTAGGACAACGTTTTATGTGCATGCAGAGTTCACCTAAACCTAAGTGGTTGTTACACTTTACTGTTTGGTTGCTTATGTTTAAACTGCTTGTACCAGTGTGTACATTGTTGGTGATCCAAATAAATAAACTTAATTATGAAAGAGATAACGGAAAGAAAGAAGAGAGGAAGTAAAGGTTGTGGAGGTTAAAGTCGCTCGATGTAAGACATTGGTTTTTAGCTGCTTCCAGTTAGACTGGAAGTAGACCCCCGCATAGTCGGGAACAGGCTAGGCTGATGATGATTTGATCGTTGAAGGCATTTTTGGAGGGAAATTTTTAGAGGATCACATGACAAAAGTCTTTTTGATGAGGTATTCCATGAAGCACACCCAAACAAAGCACACCCAGACGAAGCACACCCTAAGTATTCCACTTAGCACACCCGTACTGTAGTGCGGAGACTAAGAAATAAAAATGCCATCATTACTTTAATGAAACTGAAAGATGTTACAAATTTAAGTGAGTCTTATAAGTTATAAATATTTTCTTCTATCGACATTTTTATTTCTTAGTCTCCGCACTATGCGCGTGATAATCGTAGGTGTGCTTCGTGGAATAGGAAATTAATTATTTTATTTTTTTATTTGAAGCCCACCTACGGGTGTGCTAATTGGAATACTTTGGGTGTGCTTCGTCTGGGTGTGCTTCGCGGAATACCTCTTTTTGATTGCCTGTTTTTACTAGTGGTTTTTTTGATTAATAATGTTCTTTTGACCACTTTAAGATGAAAAGTTCCTCGAGCACTATAATCACAGAGGCAGAGTCTTTCAAGAAGCAATTTAAAATTGCTGGATGCCGTGAGTATGAACTTTCTAAACATACACTATTAGAACGGTAAAATGTTATATATTTTGGACCAAGATCTCAAGGCCGCCAGACCTCACTTATTTTCTGACAAACGAAATGTGTATAATGAACTAGTGTTAGCATAGACTATGGCCGCATGACCTTCTTTCTGGTCAATAGGGCCGTTTTCCAGATATCAGGTCACCTAGGTAGGTACTTTGAAACACTATACACTTATTTATTTTCTAACTGCTGATTTTTACGAATATCTATACTAATATTACAAAGAGGAAAAGTTTGTTTGTTTGTTTGCATTGAATGGGCTCCGAACCTACTGGACGGATTTGAAAAATTCTTTCACCGTTGGAAAGCTACGCCACCCCCGGGTGACATACGCTGGATATTAATAATCTATCTCGATCTCGGTTGCTATCTTGATCCCGATCTTTGTCTGTAACCAATCAACGACCGAATTCGCCTATCCGAGTCTTAAAGATGTCCAATCAGAAGCAGCCGTCAAAAACAAAAGATCGTGACATCTGCTAGTGTTAGATAAAGTCGTTAAAAATCAGTTGGGAATTATTGGGGACACATTTAGTGGACATTATTTCACAATAGACGGAATAAACCTTTAAAAAAAACGTAATACATTCTGGAGCTCGATTTCTATACAAATACTACCTACTAGATATATTAAACTATTTTAGGAACGTTATTTAAGAAGACAAGACGATCCATGGAGCTAATCATCTCGCTAGATTAATTTGCTTAATGCTTCTGTGAGTAGGTCAGATTTAGTTGATCTCAAAGGAGCATGAAAATTGGATACGTGCAGCATGTGACAGATAAAACCATATTTCAGTGTATTTTAGTGTGACTGTGTCGTTGGCCAGTGACTGCTAAGCATCCCGGGTATTCGGAGGTCCGGTCCCGGGTTCAATCCCCGGCTCGAGCAAAGTGTTATTGAGTTTTTCCATTTGGTTACGTGCTCGATTAATGGTAATAGGCTCGCCCCCTATTACATGGTACTAAATATAACTGGCGCAATGTGGGTGTAAGCACTACCAATTACACCTCTGCCTAGCCCTTCGGGGATTACTGGCGTGATGTTATGTTATGTTATTTCAGTGTACTTAGGACAGTTACTAGTTGGCTATGTGCTTGGCTGGACAGCTCCAATTATCCCCAAACTCAAGGACATTAACAGGACACCGTTGGAGTATGTCTTCAGTGATAAACAGGCCTCCTGGCTTGGATCCGTGCTGTACATTGGATGTACCTCCGGTATTATGTTTCTTGTTTTATTTAAATTCAGTTCAGATTTTGGTCCAGACCGCGTGGGCTCTAAAATCGCGCGTGTTTATTTCAACACCACTATCATCATCCTGCTAAGGTAACCTTTTCTCAACCATGCAGGCGAATATCAGTGTTTTTTTTTTACAAGGAGCAACTATCTATCTGACCTCCACTGACAGACTGGGTATGACAGCTTAGTTGTCAGACTTTTGGGCTCGTACCTAATGAATGTCAAAGGTCTATAAATGACAACCAAGACCAACGGCTTAACGTGTTTTCCCAGACACGGAGGGGTATTGATTTGTAATGAAGGGACTGACCGACCTCATCAAGCATAGCGTTACCTCAATCGACCCGTGCGAGTGTTATTATTCATTCAGCCAAAAGCACCTCTAACATCCTGCTGACTTTATTCAAGTTTATTAAGGGTTATAAAAGCCGATAGAGCAGAGGAGCTGGTCTCTTGGAGGAACTGGATGGTAAAGGTCTGAGTGTTACAACGCAGGTTGGGGAAGGTCTATGTCTGGCTTCAGGGGCAGTGGATTTGGGACGTCTACCGCCCTCTACGTATATGGACCCGAGGTAGCGGAGCGACGTGTCTCACGAGCGCCGTTCTTAGACGTTGCGGGGAGAGTCAAACACCTTACTCCGCCCGCTGACTCGTCGAGGCTCGTGGAGTTGACACCAGTAGGGGTTAACGAAAGTATCTTCTGATCTCGTAACCTCTTGGTCCAAGTGTGAGTCGGAGCAGGGTGTGGTTTTAAGTCGGTAGGAGTCTGACAGACCCCTATGCCCTCCCCAGGGCGGAGTAAAACCAAGAGTGTATTCCGCCCTGCACCAAAAAAAAGTTTATGTCTAAGAGTGGCCTGTAATAGGCAGATTTATTGATTGAAGCCTTGACGCAGCTCGTCTTTTCAAACTATTATGTTATGGTTAGCTCAGTATGGCCTTTATTTCCAGGTCCTTACATCTCAGGATATCTTAGCAACACCATTGGTAGAAAACCGTGTCTTTTTCTTGGCGGTTTCATTTGTTTTATGGGTTTTACGATCCTAGCACTTGCTGAGAATGCAGGGTGGATATATATAGGACGAATAATGACCGGAATCAGCAATGGAATATTGTTTGTTACAAATCTGGTGTACCTTGGCGAAATAGCGTGAGTACAAGTATCTCTTACAATTTTAATATCCGTCACCGTAACTTCCATCTCCCTCATGTCTTGGACCTTCGTCTTCAAAGTGGTTCGAGGTCTTCTTCTTTCCTTCTTAAAATGCTCAATTATGACCAGTTTTCCTATAAAATTATCCACTTTTGTTGCCCTCTTAGTATTTGTTGTGCATTGTATATTCACTGTTTACTTTTTTTTTAATTTTGTTGTCATTCCATATCCCTGCGACAAATAAATATTATTTCTTTCTTTTCTTTCAATAATGAACTTTCTTAGTCTTCTTTTTCAGGTCTACACGCATTCGAGGCATCCTACTAACTCTTACTGGATTATTTACTACATTAGGCACTTTATTGGTATATTCAGTTGGACCATTTGTACCATATCAGGTGACATGTTGGCTCGCTGTGTTTACAGCCGCTACGTATAGTTGTTTAGTTGTTGTCATTGTACCAGAAACACCTGTGTATCAAGTTATGAAGGGTAAGAATTTTCTTGTTCTTTGTCTAAAATATCTTGGCTTTCTGCGTTATACTATGTTATGTGGACGAGTAATAATAATTATCGTTCAAGTATAGGATCTTCGCGGCATAAAAGATCGTCTAATGAAATAGCGTAGGTACTAGTCGTATCGATTGTCGTGCCCCCAGCGCCCATCTTATAAATAGTCACTACATTTATCATGTTGCCTCAATTAGCCTATTTTTGGGAAGAATGTAAAGTAGAACCAAGAATTTAAATTGGACAAACATTTTTTTGTCGTTTAAATACAACTCAGGCGGAATGGGCTCGAAAATAGTTGTCTGACTGAGGTGGTTAAAGGGTTAAGGAACTGAGGACCAGTGTAAAGTTCCTCATTCTCCTTTGAAAAGGGAAGATTCTCCGATCAGACGGGAGTTGTGTCTAGTGGGCTACTAACTACCCGATGGTTGCTGAAGAAACGTATATGTGCAATTGCACTCGTCTGCAGTACATCAAGTTAATTGGTCTGTGAATATATTTTGTATAGATTGCTATAGCCTTTTAGACGGCTGTTTTGTTGTGATTTTTTTTTTGCTGTAAGTAAGTAACCTTCTGTGCAGTCTCTGTCTATAATAAATTAAGTACTACTTGAACTACTGACATGAACCGCTTATCAACGCTGGGTTATTATTAATCATCAAGGCTGAATGAGAGAAAGAGACCACGATCCTAATGTAGCTGCAATTTAGCAAGTCTAAATTATAACAATAGTGTTTTACAAAAAGCCATTGTTCCTTAATTTTATCTATTGAAAACATCCAACATAAGATAACAAATATTAGACACCTAAATGAAATAACCTGACCAAGACCCTAAAGCCTTAGTAAGCAATCCCTTACATTTTAGGTCGTAGAGGAGAAGCGATAGTAAATCTAAGAAAATTAGGCAGAAGAGAAGACTTCGACATTATTGTAGCTGCAGCTAGTGAAGAGCCGAAAACACAAAGAGTTCAAATAACAGAAATGTTTACAGTCAAGAGTAATAAAAGAGCACTATTTATAATTATCACTTTAAATATATCACAACAAATGAGTGGATACATCGCTGTGATTGTCTTTGCCACAACTATATTTGATCTGACGGGTTCAAGTATACAATCTTATGTTTCTACGATTATTATTGGTCTAACTCAAGTTGTAGCCGCTTCTATAGCTCCGTTACTCGTTGATGTAAAAGGAAGAAAATCTCTTTTGTTATTTTCGACGGCAGGTTGTTCAATAAGTTTGGTAAGTATATTTGTTTCATCCTTTGCCTGTCTGACTAGACCGTCTTTGGTCAGTGGTGCATGTTACATAGCTGTCTCACTTGGAGTCTCATCGTCATCTATTTAGTCTTTCCTTACTAGGTATATTATGGTCGGTTTTTAGTCTGGATTTTTTGAAAAGTGTTATGCTGTACGTTCTTTTTTCAGTTCGTACTTGGAGTATACTTTTACCTGCATAACACACATAACCCAGCAGTTAACCATATACACTGGCTGTCATTATTATCACTTATATTTTTCTTCGTATCGTTCAACATGGGTAAGTTATGCTTTCTTTTGCCTTCTTTTAGAACTTCGAAATGCGGTTCAGTTTTTTTATAGGATTATAGGTAATAATAATAATAAATGTTTATTTATCTCCAACAAATTACAGAAATGGTTGAATTAGTTGACTAGTGTTTTTTTGTGCGAGACTGTATTAAATGAAGTGGAATAGACAGAATCAGCGCTGCAGCGAACTGTCGTCGTATATACGAGCCCAATAAAAATACCAGCTATTTTACTATCCCACTGCAAGGCAAAAAAAAAGGCTTCTTCTCATACAGAAAATTACGAGCATTGATCACCACGCTTACTCAAGGTGGATTAGCGATTTCAAACCTTTATTAACCTCTCTCTCTCTCTCTCTATCTTTTTCTCTTTAAGTCTAGGTTTCCTCGCGATGATTTTACTAACCGATGTCTATGATGTCTAAGATAGACTAAAAGAGTACAAGTTAATTGAAACAGTCACATTAATACTTGCCCAGATTTGGCTTATCGCTCTAGCATCACATAATACAAAAAGCCCCCAACAAATAATTATCTATTCTTAACAATTATATTTTTTTTGGTTTATTACATTTCCCTACATGACCCAGCTGTAAACCTATAGCGTTAGTGGCTAGGGTACAGGACGAAGAAAAAACTATATTCTAAGATAACTATATTAGATTAGATTATGTATTAGACTTAAAAAAGTGTATTGCCTCGCAAGACCGTCTCTCGCTGGCGTTCGGCTCGCACACCGTGTTGCCAACTTGCGCACACGAATCTCTGTGCCAGTGTGGCCACGCTATCATTACAATCTGTCGCACGCTATAAACCCTGTTTTAAGATCTTGTCAACAATGTGGAACTCAAATGTGTTAATTCTCGTCGTTTGCTCCAGGTTTTGGCATCATCCCCAACACATTCATCGGAGAGATGTTCACATCAGACGTCAGAAGCTTCGGTTCATCATTCACTGTCTCCATCGGATGGCTATTCGACGTCGGAGTGGCAACCGCATTTGGTTACATGGTGCCAGCCTGGGGAGCTCATTCTACCTTCTGGATGTATTCATCTGCTTGCGCGTTTGCGTTTATATTCACAGCATATTTTGTACCAGAAACAAAAGGCAGGAGTTTATTGGAGATACAAGAAATGTTAAGTAAATGATTTTTTGTGTTTAAGCAGTTGGAGTTTTATTCATTCAAAGTTTTTTTGATCCATTCAGTAGCACTAAGGAGAGAATACCAGCAAACAATATTCTTCTACATAGCGAGATAATGGCAAACGTTGGCAGTTGGCACTAAAAATTGACCTTGAATTAGACATCGTGGTGAAAGAATTAGCTAATTGTTGCGTCGATTGCCCAGGATGCGTTAGACGTAACAAAGGACGATGAGTACGTCACTTAGGAATGCTTCTTTTACCAGTGTTATTCGCATGAGTTTCATTTCTACATATGAATATACCTAACAGAACTAAGGTGGCACAACTCTTGTGGTGGTATGGTGGCACCGCCGAACTGTAGTGACTTCTTTTGACTAGCCTGTTGGTCTAGTAGTTAAAGACCCTGACTGCTATGCCGGAGGTCGTGGGTTCGATTCCCACCCCGGGCAAATCTTTGCGTGATGAGCACGATCATTTGTTCTGTGTCTGGGTGTAATTTATCTATAATATGTACGTATTATAAGTATGTTTATCAGCTGTTTAGTAACCATAACACAAGCTTTCAAGCATAACTTATTAGTCCCAACTAAATGGCGTAATGTGAAAAGTTGTGGAATATTGTCGAATATTCTTATATGCATCCCCAGCATATAGCAAACAGCAAATACTATTAATTTTGGAGTTAGCAACCAAATCTTATCTACTTATTTTAAAATGTATTTCATCGTCTATTGCTATGAATATTTTCAAAGAATTGTACGTCTCTTGCTTTTATAATATACCATCATGCCTGTCATCCCTAAAGTACTGTATATGTAAAAAGCACGTTACATATATAGCAAGCTTAAGGCAGTCCCCAAGAACCACAAAACTCTTCACAACTTTCTGGTGTTGTTGCTGAGAAGAAGAAAGAAGAAGTGGCGCAACAAACAGTGATGCCTAAAAGATAGGTCCAGAAAATAAAAAACAATAGAACTCGTATGAACTAAAAATTTAATAATGATATCACAGACGACAGTCAATTATTTACTCAAGAGCGCTTGTATTTCTGTCAAGCTCTTCCCCTTCGTCTCAGGTACAAAAACTACAGTAAAAAAGAATGTAACAGCGCATGCGCTGGAAAATATTCCAAAAATCACGCTGGGTCCCCACACTGGCATCACGTAACCGAATGCGGTTGACAAACCAAAACCGATAAGCCAGCCGATAGAAATCGTGATTGTACCACCGAAGCTTCTGCAGGTATCCGTGAACATTTCACCAATGAATGTGCTAGGGATGATGCCCATACCTGTAAATGAAAGCAAAGAGACATGTTAGTTTAGAGTTGACTAGCAAATTCCCCAAATTCGGGACCAGTACGATATGACATGCGTAGAAGCGACGAACAAACTGGACTCAAGCGGTGGATTACGGTCCACACCCTTTCGCTAAGAGGATGATTGCGCAAATACACTTCCATCTGAGGGAATATAGTAGGCTCATTAAGAAAATAACAAAAGCCCGAAGCTTACGTTTACAGCTGTCGTGCTCAGTCCAAAGATAAGTGACCATTCATTACGTTCCAGTGGTACAAATCATTACATATAACATGAAGCCTTCGTGCCTAAAGCAGGTTAAGCCGTTGATACTGGCTGTTATTTGTAGATTATTGTAGTAGTCTAAACCCCCAAACTCTGATTACCAGTCCAAGCAAGAGCTATTGTGTTGCCCAGTCCCTTGGTTGTGGAGGTCAGATGGGCAGTCGCTCTATGTACGGTATTGTATTTAAATGCATCCGTGAGACTGGGAGCTGACCCGAACATAGTTGGGATAAGTCTAGCAATCATGGCATTGTCTTCACCAACTATATTATATAGTGCGCCGAGTCTTATAAGTTGAATAGTTAGATTCTTAATAATTGTCCGACTGTAGAGCTTTGAGTTACAATTTTAAAGTCAAAATTTACATTAACTTACCACTACTATAAGCAAAGCTGAATATCATCAATGACGCCAGCGAAAGCCATTGTAAGTTGTCAGCAATTGGGTAATTATTGTTGTACAGGTAGAAGTAAGTTGCTAGAGAAGCCTGAAAAATAACAATAAAAAAATGTGAGAGTTAATTCAAAAGGATCAATAACTAATGATAACAAAATTTTGGTTAACAAAGGAACTAATGAAATATACGGTGGCAAATTTATAGATTACAAAAAGACATTGGCGCCGGGATTGGACTGGAAAAAGATTAATCCATTGCTTTCAGAAAAGCCTAATATAATATTAGAAAAGATATAGTTAGTCCTTTATGTGCAAATAGACAAAAAAAAAACTATTTTCTAGAGCTTTGAACATACACCAACTAGAAAATGATCCTGCCGGCACCCATGCGAGAAGGTTGATGTTCAGATTGACCAAAACAAAGATGAACTTACCAAACTTAATGAACAAACTGCACAAGAAGTCAACAAAAGTATTCTTCGTCCAACTCTCTCGACAAGTGCAGGTGCAACAAGTGACGCAACGACTTGAGTTACACCTAAAATTATAGTTGACACGTATGGCTTTAAATTCGAACCAGTCATTTCGAAAATTATTGTTACAAAGGTGATCACAATGTTCATCCCACTTAATTGTGTCAGAATGTTTAAAGATGTTATTATAAATGCAGCTTTTCTGTTAGACTTGACAGTATACAACTCAGTTAATTGAGCAAGTTTCGGTTTTGGTTTGTTATTTGCTTGTGCTACTATTTCATCTATATCGTCTTGTCTGCCAATTTTTGTAAGTGTTGCCTTTGCTTCTTCTTCTTTACCTGAAATAAGAGTATATCTTTATAAATATGAGTAGGTAATTTATCAAATAAACTCACAGCTTTTTTTTAAAGTTTGTCAATTAGTTTGGGTTTTAAAGGTCAGATGGGCCGTTGCTTGATTCAAAATGCTGGTAATCAGCTGAATCTGGAAAAACAGTAAGCTAACCCTAAACATAGTTAGGGTAATGCTAGGTAGAAACAACGATCAGTGAATAAAGCAGCATCCTTCAATGTTACAATAAGTTAGTTTTAGTGAGGAAGTCATCTTAATCTTAGTTTCACTGATCATTTTCTGCATTAGCAGATAGAAGACATTAACATAACGACAAAAACATGGTGATGGTGGTATTGACAGATTTTTATTAGAGATCACAGACAGAAGAAATAGATCGGATACCACGTGGAATATTAACGAAAATAAATTTTTACCCTTCATAACATGAAAAACAGCAGATTCAGGTACGAAGAAAATTATCGCAATAAAGTGTTGGACGCATAAGAACAAGATCATCCAATTTATCTTAGCGTATGATATAAACGGCCCAACTGAGTAGACACACAAGATTCCTAGTGCAAGATAGAATCCAATCAACGTTAACAGTATTCCTCGAACTCTAGTTGAGCTAAAAAAAGAAGAAAAATTTGATTGTAGGTTATTAGTTTAATCTACTTTTACGTTCGTGGACGTGACCAAGTGGATGCCAACCTATATGATCATAATAAATATGAAAGTTAGACATGATGCGACTATGAAAGAAATAAACACCAATATGATGCTAATAAAGATAAAACTACTTTAGAAAGAAATATTATTTAAGAACTTCCTAACAAAAAATATATTTAAGAAAACCACAATCGGTGTCATTATCGCTAAAAGTGCTCTTACAGACAACCTTTGGATAGATGGAAAAGAAAAACAATATGCAGGCAGTTTTAATTATTTTGAACATGCACACATACATAGACAGACAGTTAGTTACATAAATTAAAAAAAAAGTAAAGTTATATGAGTTATACAAATTTATATGGGTTAGGATCTTTCCTGGAGGTAATGCATAATTTTAATACTCACGCCAATTCTGCTAGGTACACGATATTAGTCATTATTAGTATTCCGCAAGCGAATCCAACTAAAGCTCGGCCTACGAGTATTAAAGCCACACTTTTGGCAACCGCCAGCATCAAGTAGGATAAAATAAACACGCTTGAACCAATGAACAAGCATGGCTTTCTACCTACAATGTTGCAAAGATATCCAGAGATGAAAGGACCTGAAACAAAAAGGCAAATTCGGATGTTATTCATGATTAGATACGCAAAGTGCATACATTTTTGATTTTAAAAATAAAAACCACTATAATTATTATTATAATTATTGTAAATCCCTAATTGGCTGTAATATTAGTTATATCATTAAGTGAAATTTTGTAAAAGTGCCGCGTCAGCGGCCGCTGAGCGCAGATCCCTTAGTGCTTTTGACTGACGCTTTAATGCAGTTAAAACTACTTTTGACAACGAGCGTCAGTCAAAAGTACTTTTAACCGCAAATTTGCAGTCAAAAGTACTAATAACCAATAACTTTCAGTCAAAACCACTTTGCTTTTGACCAACCTGTTCAGTCAAAAGTAGTTTTGACTGATTTTGCTAGTCAATAGTACTTTTGACTGGTTAAGAGTTTTGACTGCAACATATGCATTGGTTTATACGAACGCTCGCGCGTCGCTTAAGTAAAAACAATACATACAATTTCATTATACAGCAATAATTATTAAGAGCTAAGACAAATTTAAGAATTAGGACGCATACTTATGAAATCCTGACTTCCAAACTAGATAAAAACCTGCATATTGCAACCGGCTAAGTAATAGGACAGCAAGGTACAGATGAGACGCCAGCCCATCTAGCTACCCCTAATTTTCCCAATTGAACATGTTTCTTATTCTATTTGTAATAATCTCAGACCAATAAAAAAGTATAGACAGAGCATTGCGCTCCTAAAAGTGTGGCACGTAATATGAAGACGATTCGCAATATGAAGACGGCCGCTCGGTAGTCTGCCGCTAGCAAGCGAGAGCGCGTGACGTTATTTTGTTTCAATCATAATTACGAAATTATGCCGCCCCGCATTATAAACTGCTGCAAGAACATTTCCTGTTTCCAAAATAAAGCTTCTGGGATTATTTTTCACAAGAAAGTAACGTTTTTTCAAATGAAATCGTAAAAATATCAGAAATAATTTCTCGGAGCACGCCATTGTGTCGGTGTTGCAAGTTAAGAACATTATTTCTTCCCAAAAAACAAGGAAAATCGTAATGTTTTACGGACACTTCTCAGCATGTTTTTTATAATTTTACTATTGGACACAGTCAAATATAATCAAATAATAGTATGTTTAATACGATATTTTTAGGTTCCCAGCTCATAAAACGTGGAAAGAAAAATGGATTAAAACTATACGGGACAAAATTCAAAATTTAGTAGGATCATGACCAACGATGTATGGAAATCCATCTCAAGTTGAAACACAATAAGTCTTTTTTTTATTATAGCCTACGCTTTATATACTATTAAATAAAAGTATTAATTTTAACATAAATACCCGAGTTTTAAAGCAAAAAAATATGGAGATAATCTACAAATTATGTCTATGCTACTCGCAACTTATAATGACCGCAGATCACTCATGTAAGTACTAAACAACAATGTCAGTTTAAAACAAAACAAGAGAACAGTTGCTAATTTAAAAATGTTATGTTCATGCTTTTTATGGCTTTACAGCGGCTTTGCAGAATCCCTATCTAAATCTTGTAAAAATGTGGAAATTTTTTCTATATTAATTTCATTTTGTTTCATGCATCTTTGCTAGCCTGCTTTTGGTCATGATCCTTTAGTAAGTAAGTACATAAACATAGGGTTCCATCATATTGCGAAACAAGAAACTTTACTCAAAAGTTGTGACTCAAAACGTCAGACATTTAAAAAGCTGTCATGCCCCTTATGTAGTGTCTACATAAGGGGCATTAATAATTTCCCTTATTCAGAAAATTAATTATTGTAATTAAACAAAAATATCTTTCATTTTATACAACCAAGATAAACACTATACTACATACATAATAATAAAACTTAAACCAAAGTATCTCTCGCACTTGGGAGTCGCAGCGCAACGCTTGCAACATTTTTCTCTAGCACACATGCGCAAATCTACGATGTCATACACCAAGTTACGCACACAACGCCAAAAGTAGTCCTCACTTTTTTAGTCGCGATTGTTTACGACGGCTCCGTCTATACTTTTTTATTGGTCTGAGGTAATAATGTTGAAAATCAATCCATCAAAGAAATTAGACACGTTGGGGTAGCAGCTTGATGTGCTGGCGCTAAAGGAATAGATTGTGCTAATTTGCTCAAGTGATAAATTTACATGGTGTTAAGTGATAACAGTTATGGGAGTGCGCGATTATAGTATTTAAACTGTTAATCGTTTGTTAGTTATTTTTGGCACTTGATAAATTTTATTTTATTCATTTGTTTTGTCCACGTTAACTCCGCGGAGTATTCCCGTTTGAGCACCTATTTTTTGAGCACCTATGCATTTAGCACCGAAGGTATTCCCATTTCCCATAGGTTAATGCATAGGTGCTCAAACGGGAATACTCCAACTCCGCGTGCTACTTTGTCGCATGATTAACTGCACGTTTAACCGCTTGCGTCCACGACTTCTCTTTGCTTTGACGACAATCGTCAAGACAATGGGATTATGGAAACGGCCAGACACGATAGTCGTCCAACGATAAATTTAACGTTGCGACATATTGGGAACGCGGCATACGTAAGTGTCAAAAGTATATTAGCTTTCGTTTGATAACATATGAATATAAATTTCTATAATATTTTTCAACTCTATAGAAAAAGGGTTCATGTTCAATTAGAAAATCATTACAGTGAAGTAGCTTGATCTGCTAACGTATGTAGGTACTTACATCGCTTTGGGGAGGCTCGAAAGGAACTAAGTAATATAACGAGTTCTAGGAATCCTAGGTCAAGAGCTTAGTTACGCTTACTCAATACTTTATTGCATTCCATAATGTGTACATAATAGTTGCAATGTTATAACATCATCAAATATGGACCCTGTCGGGCACAGCAAAATTATAAAAGTAGGAGAGAGGATGAAGGCGCTTTTTATTAAGAGAAATAATAATTTAAATATAATTTAAATGTAACATTAAAATACTAATATTTGGTATAATTTATATTTTATTTACTTTTATTTTGCTTATTACTCGCTAAGCGTTACCTACATTTTGCTTCAAGAATTAACTTTTTCTATTTTGGCGTTCCTTAGCTAATAGCCATAGCAACAATTTATTTTAAGAAATGATGCAGATTTCGTTTAGTTATATTATTTTATTTCAGTTGAAAATTGTAGTATCAATGATAAAAAACCTCAAAGAAGCAGGGAGAAACAATACATGGGCATGTACAGACGCCAGCACGTCAAGTTACCCCAATGTGTCAAATTTCTTTTATCGTTTTTCAACTTTATGTCAAACAGAATAAGGTTCATATTCAATTGGGAAAATTTGACACATTGGGGTAACTTGATGTGCTGGCGTCTTTACTTCGTTTATTTTTTCTTCTAAATTTTAAATTAAACAATTTTAATAAAAACTGTTTTCATTTATCTTTATAATAAATGTTCTGCATTCCTGCTTCTAAGAGCCTTTTTTTTCTAACGTAAAAAATAAATGGAAAATTTCTAATAGATTAGAATAGAATAGAATACACTTTATTGTACACCTTAAAAAAATACGAATAATAATAATATATAAGGGTTACTTAGGATGCTACAATGGGCGGCCTTATCGCTAACAGCGATCTCTTACAGACAACCTTTAAGAACCGAGATGAGCACCTGCTCATCTCTGTTCTTAAAGGTTGTCTGTGTGTCCGTGTCTGTGGTGTACTATTTACATAAATAAATTACCTCCGATAATGCCAATATAAGGTAGGGAAACAATCCAGGATGCTTCTACATCAGTTACATCCCTCTCCAAGGGTGTTTTGTCAGGATCCTGCAGTATGGCTAGAACTGGTGCTGTCCAGCCAATACTGAAGCCGCATACTAACTGTCCCAAGTGTACTGAAATGGCAAAATAATAAGTTGTTATAACGGTTTGCGAGAGGGAGGTTTGGGGCTATGAGGAACAGCGTGAAAAGTTCCACCATTCCACCATTGCAAAGTGAGGATCTTCTGACCAGACGGGTGTCGTTGCCTGGCGAGCTAACTACTGCCCCGAATCTGTTTTGTTAATTTTTAAGGATTTTTTGCCAAATAAACACAATTTTATTTCTTTTCTTTCTTTCTTTTCTTTCTTTTGCCCAACAGTTCTATCTATCTATCTATCAAGATTCGGTTTCCGCACTTAATCCAAGTCTGGACCATTTTGCGTGAGCCATGGCGGCCGTTTTGTTGGGGGGTTACTCCAACCAGCCCACCTCCTTCCAGAAGCAGATTAGGCCGAACGATAGACTTCGGTTGCCACCAATAAAACTAAAATTATTTTAAAAAAATGTCGATTACTATTTACAATCATTTACCAAATAGTTGTCAAGACTTACCACTGACAATGTTTAAAAAAATGTAATTCAAAATATTACTGCATAAAAGATACTATACTATTAAGGAGTATCTAGAAGACAAGTCACAATAGATTCTGTAATTTGTAAGCTCGTTTAATTGACATCGTTAATTGTGAAGACATTTGCACGCCATGTTATGGCAGGATATGCCGAAACAAAACCATTGTAAAACCTTTTATACCGTATTCTGGCAAATAAATATTTTTGATTTGATTTGATTTGATAAAGAGGTAAAATTTGTTTGTTTGTTTGTAAGTTTGTATGTAGGGGCTAATCTTTGGAACTAATGATCCAATTTTAAAAATTATTGCACTGGTGGAAAACTACACTATTCCCGGATGACATAGGCTACTTTTTATTCCTGTAATCCCACGGGAACAGGAGCTTCGCAGGTGAAACCGGGTGACTTCGACGTCAGCTAGTTAAAAATAAAGCAAAAGCTTACTTAATACTTACCGCATGATGCGATTATAAATTGCTTTCTGATACTTGTTTTAACTTTGGCCCCCATGACACAGTATCACTTCAAGCGGTATTTAGAAAAAAAATATATTTTACCAAAATATATCGCCGCTATTGAACACACCGCATTGTACTGTTCTAGTTAGCTATCTGGATGTTACACACGATATGTAGTAACTTATATCTCTTGACATTTCATTTGAACAAGCCTTATCAAATCTGTGGCCCTAGTGAAAAGGGGGATAAGTTCAATTTTGTCCAAAATGAGTTAAGTGTACCAAAGTGATCAGAAAAAAATGCTCTATCGTTTGGTGAAGACAGATCTAAGCTATCTCTAAAAATAAGAAAGTTACTTTGTGTAAAAGGGTCCAACTGACACCAAAAAAAAACTGTGAAAGTCGGTTTTCTGATCACTTTGGTACACTTAACTCATTTTCGATAAAATTGGACTTATACCCCTTTTCACTAGGGCCACAGAACTATGAAGTGTTTCAAAATAGTTTTACTTTTTTTTTCAAATCCGAGTGAATCACTAAGCAGATTGAAACGTCACGTCACTTAATAATCTTGCCCCGTCACAGCCACACAACTCCCACGACAATCGCTAAACTTCGTCCGCCATTTTCTCCAATAAGAAATAGTCTACAACCTATTCTCAGACCTATTGAATATACACATAAATTTTCAAAAGAATCGGTCAAGCCGTTTTGTAACTAACACTGTGAAACGAGATTTTTTATGGAAACGAACCCAACGATTTTCATGAAAGTTTGTAAGCTAAATCCATTTATAACCCCCGAAACCCCTTGCATACCGCAAGGGGTTTCGGGGGTTATAAATGGATTTAGCTAGGATTGGTAAAAACAAAATACCATCCAGATCATCCAGGTACTTTATCATAAGTAAATCTACCTATTTCAAGGGCCGGTTGCGCCATCACCATCAGCATCATCCACAGCCTGACTTCACCCACTGCTGGGTTTAGGCCTCTCTTTTTATGTACCAATTTCCACGTCCCTGTGCCAATCTCATCCACGGTACTCCCGCAATGGCAACAATGTCGTCCGCCCATCTCGCCGCAGGACGCCCTACACTTATCCTTGGTTGCACCAAGTTATACGGAATATATGTACCTATACCGTTGCGAGCGCTTTTACTGCTTTAATACTTCAAATAGCACTACTTACTCTAGTGTTAACATAATACACGTAGCGCGAGGACCCCGGGGTCCTCTCGGGGATAGAGTGTTCGTGTATTTCTTTGAACATGTGTATCTGTGTAATTTATCTATACTAATATATACAAGAGGAAATGTTTGATTGTTTGTTTGCATTGAATAGGCTCCGAAACTACTGGACCGATTTGGAAAATTCTTTCACTGTTGGGAAGCTACACTATCCGCGGGTGACATAGGTTACTTTTTATCCCTGTTTTTCCACAGGAACGGGAACAACGCGGGTGAAACCGCGGGACGTCTGCTAGTCTATAATAATTATGTATGTATTTAGAAATATATAAGTATGTTTATCAGTTGTTTAGTACCCATAACTCAAGCTCTGCTTAGCTTGGGACTAGATGGCGTTGTGTGAAACTTGTGGAATTTATTTATTAGTTTATTATTTATGGTGTCTTAATGCATGGTATGATCTATGATAAGTACTTTTGAACACATTTTGAGTAGCAATTTAAGTAGCCAAGTAGCGAATTATGTTTCCTATACTTATTTTTTATCGCATTTTTCTTATCGAGAAATAAAGTAAATAATCATTTTATTGTTATTATTTTGTGCGTAGTACTCGCAACTGGCGTGAACACCCAACATAATGTATGTATATAAACGAAGCAACAGAAGTACATACGCCAGCACATCAACCTACCCCAATGTGTCAAATTTCTTTCATAAGTTTTTATCTTTACTCTAAACACAATAAGGTTCATGTTCAAAAAATTTGACAGTTTGTGCGTCTGTACAGCTATGTAAGAATCGTAGCATATGGCGCTCTGTAGTTTCTGCCTACCCCCATGGGAAAAAGGCGTGAGTTTATGTATGTATGTCATGTATTTATGAATTTGGCTACAAATACTGACAAAGGTTCAAAAAAGTTAAAAATGACTGAAATCTTACTACTTACTTACTTTAAAAATAATGTTTGTCATCTCTTACTCTAAGTAAATGCATCATCTGTTCGAGACAAACTTATTATCTAATCTTATTACGATCTTGGTTTGTTTGTTGAATCTACAGTTACTCAGTCACCAAAAACTATATCCACTTGAAATATTTACAAGTTCGAGATGAATCATTGGCTCGCTCTGAGTGCTGTCACTAAGTAAATTGAATTTTATGAAAAGAATTTAAAGTTGATTTTTTCTTGAGTTTTCAGCGTTTATTCAGTTTTTTTAATGACTTGACTACTTTAAACTAAATAATTCTTTAGGACTTATAGGTGATTCACTGTTTGTACTTAAATGTGCCTAGCATGGCTAAATTCCTTTTACATTACGTTTTAAAATAATATTTTGTACGAACAGTCGCATGCTACAGGGAAATGGCGCCTTTGTAATTTGTATAAGGCATGGTTTACATTGCGTTACCATGCCGCGATATCTGCAAAAATAGTAATAATCTAATAATCTTTATTTTTTTCAGTATTACAATGTGTTTGTCACTAAATATAAGAAAAATAAAAGTTTATGTCACTGCAACCCAAGCTAAGATTGAACTTGTGACATGGGTGACGGGGCTCTCATAATTGAATTATGTACAGACGCCAGCACATCGAGTTACCCTAATGTGTCAAATTTCTTTGATCGTTTTTCAACAGAATAAGGTTCATAATCAATTGGGAAAATTTGCCACATAGGGGTAACTTGATGTGCTGGCGTCTGTACTTATAAGACGATAACGTATTTGTACGGAGTTACCTAGTGATGCACACATGGTTTGGACCTTCATCGTAATCAGTAAAAAAAACAACCGACTTCTTAAAAAAAATCTAAATGACAATGCTTGATTTGTTACTAAAAATAGTTAATTGAATGTCTTTGCTAAAAATGTAAAAATCGGTGCGTGTGTCCTATATTATTTGAGGAGTTCCCTCATGAAATTACTCGAGGATTCCTCGAGGATTCCTCATCAGATATGAATTTTGATACAAATGGGACCAATCTGTTAACTTAGTATACCCTATCAAACAAAAAAGAATTTTGAAAATTGATCCGTAAATGACGGACTTATGAGGTAACAAACCCTTACAATCGAATTGAGAACATCCTCCTTTTTTTTTAAATCGGTTAAAAACTAGGCTAAACTGTTTTATTCGTTTAAAAAGTTCAAATTTTAAATATAAATGAAATTAATGTAAATTAAAATCTAACCTAAAAAAAATCAAATTGAAATAGCATATAGCAATAGAAATTCATGACTGACGTATCAACTTACAGCCTTAACCACTGATAAATGATAAATAATGTTATTTTGCAAATAGGTTTTCACAAACACTTTTACACTAACTGACTAGGTACTCTGAGAAGAAACACCGAAAGAAACTCAGAGGTCATAGTCTCTTTTAAAGTCCAGACATTATCTTGGTCAAATCATGTAAGAACCATGCAGATTAGTGTCTGAGATGGTCTTTTGAGGAAAGAACCACACAGATAGATATGAGGGTATTATTATTACGTGTTTAATGTATTTATTACAGAATTGTGTTTTTTTTTAAGTACGGAATTGTGTCGCCTGTTTGTTCCAAACAACTACCGGCGCGGTCGAAAGCATAGATTATTCGCAGTTCCATCATGTTGGACGGTTGCTCGGACAAAATCTCCAATACCGCGAGCCCGCGCCGCACTTAATGCCCTCCTGGACACCAGACCGGAATGTGATGTGTTTGCGGATAAATGGCCTTCCATTTAAAATTTCTGTGAGAAAGGTAGGTTACTAGGCCGATTTTCATGTGGGTATATATTGCAGAATATTACTCCGAAGTACCAAGTCCAAAATGGGGAAGGAGGTTGAGAACCTCCTCATTTTTTCGGTTGTATATATATTTTAGGGTTTGTTACCTCATTACTCCGTCATTTATGGACCGATTTCATTTAATATTTTTATTTGATAGGGTATAGGTACTAACAGATTGGTACCATTTGTATCAAAACTCAGATCTGATGATGGGATCCTCGAGGAATTGAGGGAACTCTTCAAATAATGTAGGTTCACATGTACCGATTTTTCCATTTCTAGTAACAAATAGAGCATTTTCATTTAAAAAGTATCATTAGGTGAAGTATACTTGGTAGGCTCGATAACGATGCTATTAATTTATTTCCAATGATAGTCAATCGGTTTTTTCTCCTTTTTTTTTGTTTTATTTTCTGGAATTAGAGAATTATATTTTTTGCCAAAGCGTGGCTCTAAAACATTTGTAACATTCTCGATAATAACCACTGTCGTTAAATCCCTCCAGCAACATCTGTCTGATTAGTTTGAAGAACTTTATTCTTTTATAGTGTATACAATAAATAGCTAAGTAATATTAAAAATACACCCTGTATAGCGCAGTGCCTGAGCGATTGGCTGCTGTGCTGCTTGTCGCGTTTTTGGTTCCCGCACGGAATAAATACAAGTCTGGCAGTTTTACTGCAGGAGTCAGGGAGGAGGGGGACAGTACCTTCCTTGTGACATTTCTAAAAGATGGGATCTCCTTCTGTTTTTTGCCCCAGTTGTTAATAGTACAACATTTTTTGATAGATGTCGCTACATGTTTAGATAAAATTTTCAAACAAATATGTTTACCAGTACTTAAAATCATTTTTATTCTTCTTCTTATCGTGTGGTTAGTAACTAACCTGGTGTCAGAGTTTTAATGCCGCCCATGGGCCTCTGACTTGGCATCACATGCTCTCGAGAAATATCTCTCAGGCATGCCGGTTCCCTCACGATGTTTTCCTTCGCCGTTTTTGAAGCAAGTGATAATTGTACAGTCCGCTGATGAATCCGAAAAGTCAGAGGTGCGTACCTTGGGTTCGAACACGAGACCTCATCATCATCATTATAATTTCAGCCGTAGGAAGTCCACTGCTGGACATAGGCCTCCCCTATAGATCTTCAATAAGACCGGTTGGAAGCGGTTCGCATCCAGCGCGTTCTTGCAGCCTTAATGAGGTCGTCTGTCCACCTTGTGGGTGGACGTCCTACGCTGCGCTTGCCGATACGTGGACTCTACTCGAGAACCTTTCGACCCCATCGGTCATCAGTCCTCCGTGCCATGTGCCCTGCCCACTGCCACGAACACTAACACGAGACCTATGAATTGGCAATCCACCGGTCACACCACAGGCTATCACTGCTATTTTTATTTAATAATAATTATAATGTTCCACAACTTTCGCTCAACGCTTACTTAGATGCTTACGACGCTCAGCAAGGCTTAGCTTGAGACTAGATGGAGTTGTGTGAAAGTTGTGGAATATTATTATTATTATTTGTCCTGGGTGGGAATCAAAACCACGACCTCCGGCATAGCAGTCAGGGCCACTAACTACTAGACCACCAGGCCAGTCAATATTAATGCATTAAACTTAACTCAAATTATTTGCCTAGTTAATTTCATTAATAAATCAATCACACAGGTATACGGTTTAAAAAATATTTTTATTTTGAACATTCTGGAAAAAAATGGTCACATTACTTAAAATTCAGAAAATGGTGGTTACCTCTTGCGTGTGCGCTACGTTGTTTTATTTTACTCCAAGTTATCATTCGCTATTCTTTATTAAAAAATATCAGTAGGCCGTATGTTGTGACAAATTCGAAATCATCATAATAATTATTGTAAAATTAATTTAGGTACCTACTACAATTTTGCAACGGTTAGTGTTAGTTGATTTTACTACTTACAACAACGAATCCGCTACACAACTATCTAGTAGTGTTTTTAATTACACTACATTATTGTTGTAATACGCAATTACTGCAATTAGTTTCAGGGCCGAAGTTCAGATGGCGCTTGTGTTCAATTTAAACTTTTGAAACGTTTGCTTTAAAATGCCTAGAGAGGGCTCCCTTAACATTGGAAGTTCACTTTTTTTTGTTAAAATTTAGATTAGGTATTGACTCTATCCATCTATCTAAATAAAACCAAATAAACTTAGAAATCCTAATAAACCCATCAATGGAACAATTTATTTAGCAGTAAATAAAAATAAAATGTACATTATGGGCCTTTATATTTTGACATTCGTGTTGTGCTGCGTACACACCGAGCGAACGAACGCAATATTGACGCTAGTTGGCCCGCTTTGAGCGCAGATTCGGCGGCACATGCTGCACCAACGATCGTTGGCCTTTGCTAAACCGTCCACACCGGACCAACAAACCTCTCCTTGGCCTTCCTTGGCCCGGTGTGTACGCAGTATTAGGACCAATCCCGCACGTACGCCGCCTTCCACCTATCGTATCACACATTTTTTTATTATCATGCGTGCCGCTGGCACGTGTAGCAATCCTCGACGGCCAGTGTCTTTACATTCTTCTTCAACACGAATTCTCTTCCTGTCGACACGCACAATATTGCAGGGTACGTACGCATGCGGGCCTGGCCAGGTCTCTACCACAAAATCCGTCACCACTGTCTGGTGCTTTTTGGTTAGGTCCAAAAATAAAAAAACAGGACTAATAACTAACAATTTAATAATAATATCACAGAATCACAGTCAACTATTTACTTAAGAGCGCTTGTATTTCTATCAGACTCTTCCCCTTTGTCTCAGGTACAAAAATTACAGTAAAGAAGAACGCAAAAGCGCATGCGCTTGAAAATATTCCGAAGATCACACTTGGACCCCATACCGGCAACACGTAACCGTATGCGGTTGATACAACAAAACCGAACAGCCAGCCGATACTAATTGTGATTGTACCACCAAAGCTCCTGCAGGTATCCGTGAACATTTCACCAATGAATGTGCTAGGGATGATACCCATACCTGGAAAAGAAAGCAAGGAGACATATTAGTTTGGAGAGGACTGGCACCCGCACGGGTCGATCGGACTTCAAGACTTGGCGAGACCAATCTGAGAATTGGTGAGTTAAGAATCCTCACAAAAGCACGTTAGGCCCGGGTTCCGGCTGTAATTTATAGATTTATTCTAGTAGTTATGTCAAGCTCCGCAGCAGAACCACTTTGACTACATTATATACAAATTTTACAAAATTAAGATAATGTCTATATTTTTATAGCTTAATATCAAAAATTGTATATTGTTAGTTTCTTGGAAAATATCAATTTTGTAATAAATATTATATTGTATTAAGAAGAATATTTGCAGTAGTCACAATTTTCATAAACTTACCACTATAATAAGCAATGCACAATATCATCACAGACGCCAGAGAAAGCCATTTTAAGTCGTCAGCAATCGGGTAATTATTGTTGTACAGGTAGAAGTAAGTTGCAAGAGAAGCCTGTAAAATAACCATAACACGATGTGAGAATTTATTTAAGTGGGCCAATATCTAACGGCTCATGATAGGATGACATGGGTTCATGAAATGTTGTTTAACTTTGAAATTCCAAGGTGAGAAATCTATAGAGCACAAGGAGACACTGGCGCTGGGAGGGTGTCCTTTGGTTTGAAATAGAATAATTCAACGCATCTAGAAAAAGCGTAATAACTATAATAATAGAGAAGAGAATGATACCTATAAAAACTTAAATCTAAGATGAAGGGCGAAAATTCACTCGTTCTTCCCTAATAATTTTTTAGCTCGTAAGCTTTTTTGAGATCTCGTAAGCGTATGAGATGAAGTACGAAATTCGAAAGCTTTAAACATGCTTCTTCTATAAAATAATACTGCCGACGATGCGCATGTAAGGAGATTGATTAAAAGTGGAGATAACCAAAACAAAGATGAACTTACCAAACTCAATGAACACAATGCGCAAGAAGCTAACAAAAGTATTCTTCTTCCAACTCTCTCGACAAGTAAAGGTGCAATAAGCGACGCAACGACTTGAGTTACACCGATAATTATAGTTGATACGTATGGCTCCACATTCGAGCCTGTCATTTCGAAAATTATTGTAACAAAAGCGATCACAATCATCATCCCACTAAATTGTGTCAGAATGTTTAAAGATGTTATTATAAATGCAGCCTTTCTATTAGACTTGACAGTGTACATCTCAGTTAATTGTGCAAGTTTTGGTTTTGGCTTGTTATTTGCTTGTGCTACTATTTCGTCTATATCTTCTTGTCTGCCAATTTTTGTAAGTGTTGCCTTTGCTTCTTCTTCTTTGCCTGCAATGAGAGTGCATTTCGTATAAATGGAGTAGATTCTTAGATATATTTACAGCATCCTTAAGGAAATCTTGTAACGAGTATTTTATGTATTGCCGACATGCTGTTCTGCTGTTTGGCGTAATTTTTAAAATACTGGCAATGCAGTCGTATTAGACGTAACTGGGAACAAGCCTTAGCAAGAAGTGAAAGAACTTGCTGCGCTTTTTAATGTTGCTATTGGTTAGCTTTATTGGGCTTTTTTATCTTTAATTTCATGATTTATTTTGAGCATTGGTAATAATAGAAGGTTATTATCAATATGCGCTAAACCCAAATAAATAGGAATAAGGAATTATAGTTATGGTAAGGACACAATATCAATGCCTGGAGTTATTATTCAGAAAAATCAATTCTTACCCTTCATAACGTGAAAAACAGCAGATTCAGGTACCATGAAAAATATTCCAACAAAGTGTTGAACGCAAAAGAACCAGATCATCCAATTTAACTTTCCATAAGACATAAACGGCCCAATTGAGTATACAAGCACGATTCCTTGTGCAGTATAGAATCCAGTCAGCGTTAACAGTATTCCTCGAACTCTTGTTGAGCTAAAAAAGTTAATATGTGTTCATAATACTTTTATCTGCTTTTACTTACAGATAATTAGAAATAAATTCAAAGTAAGGATGTAAGTAAGAGATGAAACGACTAGTTAGGAAATGAACTCTAAGTTAGCGATAACAAAGGTGAACCTACTTAAGAAAAGGCAGTGAAAAAGAATAAAAGATAGTAGATGGTAGTGTAGGTGTGGTTGGCAGAATATAATTTATTGTACTCCATTACAAATTTTCAAAAAACAACTTTAACAGCCACAAAGGGCGGCATTATCGCTTAAAGCGATCTCTTACAGACAACTTTTGGATGGACTTGATGGAAAAGAGCAATAATACAATGTTAGGTACACAGTTATAAAAAAGCTGATAGGTCAAGACAAAGATAATGAAATATTGTACTCTCTACTCACGCCAATTCTGCTAAATAGACTAGATTTGTCACAAATAATATTCCTATACCGAACCCAACGAAAACTCGGCCTACGAGTACTAAAGCCACAGTTTTTGCAAGCGCTAGAAACACGTAGGCTAAAATAAACATGCTTGTACCAAACAGCAAGCATGGCTTTCTTCCTACAACGTTGCAAAGATATCCAGAGATGTAAGGACCTGGAAGTTAAAGAAAAAATTCTGATGTTATTATCGAGTTATTCGATTATTAAAATGAATAAAGTTCTTTCATATAAAACCATTAAGTAATAAAAGGTCTTAATAAACACTCACGCCTCTAACAAGCAAAAAAGCTACAGATATATACTGCTTTAAAGCATGTGGGTGACGCGAATACCTACACGAGATTTCACGCGTCCAATAAGCGTCTATCGCGCACGGCCATGGCCATGCTTTCACCACGATGATAAACTCAAACTACGAGTATATTATGATTGTCGTGGACACGCTAAGAAACAACTTCCGTACCTACTTTATCTAGTATATATTTAGCGTTGCCTAAGTTTCGAGATATGAGAACAGGGTGTAAATGTTCCTCATTCCCATAGAAAAGGAGGATTCTTTCGACCAGACGTGTGTTGTGTCTAGCGGGCAACTACTATCCGACAGTTGTTGTCGGGATCTTGTAACGAATCGCGCAGATAACTTTAATATCGCGATTTAGGATGTCAGTCTTTAGTTCGGATCTGGCAAGATAGATGTCTCTACGCTTTGAATATTTCTACTAAATTACCTCCGATAATGCCAATGTAAGGTAAAGAAACAATCCAGGATGCTTCTACATCGGTTATAGCTCTTTCCAAGGGTGTTTCTTCAGGATCCTGCAGTATGGATAGCACTGGTGCTGTCCAGCCCATAGTGAAGCCGCATGCTAATTGTCCCATGTATACTGAAATAGCAAAATAATTAAGAGTTAGAGCGGCCTGAAGAAGAAGGGGTTCATAATGACAGATGCACGGGTCGATGGAAGGTTATAGTTACGTTTTATCAAGACCCTTTCGTGCCTCGTTAAGTAATTATATTGGGGTTGCCTTGATGCAGCTGTGTACTAGTGTAAAATATGGGTGTAAAAGCCTAGTGTAGGTATGACCGGCGGACTGCCAATCACAGGTCTCGAGTTGAAACCTCTGACTCTTCCGATTCAAGTACCTACGTATTTTATAATAATGATCACTTGCTTTATAAAAAAAACTAGCCAAGAGCGTGTCGGGCCACGTTCAGTGTAGGGTTCCGTAGTTTCCCGTCCGTAACAATAAGTGTTCCCACTAATGAGTTTAAAGGTGGGTATCCATTATGTTCACGCTCCAGCAGCGCTCTGCGCTCCTGCAACTGTTGTTTCCATCCAAGTTTAAAATGATTTTCCTAGAAAGTCCTTATAAAGCTCTACTTTTCAGATTTAATTCATATTTTCTAAACTTATGGTGCAAAAGTTAGAGTGGGACAGTGTTTTACTTTTGGTGCGATTATTTCCGAAGTTATTGACATTATCAAAAAATTATTTTAGTAAACCCCTATTCATTTTTAAATACCTTTCCAACAATATATCACACGTTAGGGTTGAATTAAAAAAAAACACTTCCCACTTTACATATAGGGGGGCTACCCTAATAAAACATTTTTAAATATCAGCTTTCTAGTGCTAACGGTCACAGAGATTAAGCGAGGACGGACAGACGGACGGACAGACAGACATGGGAACTCTAAGGGTTCTTAGTTGACTACGGAACCCTTAAAACTGTGTCGGCTTGTGAAGCCAGAGGTCTGACACTGGGTTAGTCACGTTAAGGAGAGGATGTGAAACGACTACCTGTCTGACCTCCACAACCCAACTGTGTGTCAGACTTTTGATTCTATAATTACGGCATACGAGTGGTTAACTATTACGGCATACGAGTGGTTCTATAATTACGGCATACGAGTGGTTAACATGCTTTCCGAGGTATGAAGTGGTCTATGGAATTAAATAACCACGAATCGACCTCGGTGATTTGACCTCCGATCAAACCGTACGTCTGCCATGTATAATTTAGCGAAGAGTTCAAACAAATAGTCATGCCTTCTATCAAGAAGAAGTCCTCTTATCCTGCAGTGGGACAGTAACTGGATGGTATTATAACAATAAAAACAAAAGCTATAAATTACTTACCGTTTAGTGCGATCATGTATTGTTTCCATAGACGTATTTTAAATTTGGCCCCCATGATACAGTTTCACTTTACGCGGTAATGTTACAAAAGTTTTCGTTTCCAAAAATATATCGCCGTTATTGAACACACCGCATTGAACTGATCTAGTTAGACATCTGTATGATCCACACGATATAGTTCCTTATATCTCATGACATTTCCTTATGAATAAGACTTATAGATAGGCGTTTAGGGGTGCGTTTCAAATATAAAGTGTTTAAAACCATCTTATCGCAAGTCACCACTGTGACTCACAAAGCAAATTGATTGTACGGCTCGTCAAGTCGTCACTAAAAAATCTCGACTCATCACGATTGATCGAAAGTTAAGCTACTCTTGTCAATAACAGAGAGACCACCCCGTACTTGCCGCAACCTCTACAACTCTAAAACAAGTTGGGCCCTTGATCCTCGCTATCAATTGTAGACCTCTGTCGAAAGTCTGACCGGTACGAAATAGTTGTTGTGTTCTGAAGTAACTAGGTTGTGGAAGTCATATAAAAATGTGCAAATGTGCTTTGTGTATGTGTAAACTTGTATATTTCTATGTGTATATGTACACAATAGTGTATGTTGTAGTTGTTTTTGTATGTGTTGGAGCTGTTTTATGGACCCATGGTTTGAGAATAAATTTATTAAGATTATTTTATTATATAGGCATTTGTTAACTACTTACAAGTAAAATACCTACTGATATTCTACTGTATCTGGTTTAACTGGCAAGCTGACGATGATGTCGCGGAATTTGTTCGAAAGAGTCACCGCGGCCCTGGAACGCAAAAGGCATTAGGAGGAACACGGATGGGTTTTAGTCTAATGAGTCTGACACTCCCTTCTTTTTCACCCAAAGCGGGAGGAGTCATTTGGTGAATTCTCATCCTTATAAAAAAAACCTGACGATGTTGTCTTACTAAGCAGTTTTACAAAGAAGCACGTGGCTCACCTGGATTGTAGAATAGGTAACGTGCCATCGATGTTTGACAACACGCATGTGCCTAACTGCCTATGCAAATACCCCTGATTCACTATAAGCAAAGTCGTGAAGAATCTCCAAACTTAAGTGCCAATGGGCAGGGCACATTGCTCGTAGAACAGATGGTCGCTGGAGCCGTAAAGTTCTGGAGTGGCGACCACGTACCGGAAGACGCAGCGTTGGAAGACCTGGCACAAGGTGGACCGATGACTTAGGGTCGCGGGAATTAGATGGTTATAGGACTAGATACAGGACCACTCGTTGTGGCGATTGTTAGAGGTGGCTTATGTCTAGCAATGGACGTCTTTCGGCTGAAATGATGATGATGATCGTCGTGATAATCCCATTGGTTTGCAAAACATGTCAATAACACGCTTGGTAGCTGCAGTAGTAGGTTGAAAGCGTAATCTAGGTATATTAACAAAAGTTTCACTAACTATCTATAACTCCCTTATACGGAACCATAAACTTTTTGAACAATTTTCAACTGATAGGTCGTATCAAGATTATAATAAACTAAACAGAGGATTATTTGGTGAAAACAGAAAAAGATAAACAAATCAAGTGTCTTGACTTCTCATATTGACGGTAGTTGTTAACAGAGATGAAATCATCATAATAAAGTTAGATAACACTGTTGAAGGGGCACCTAGAATCATTAAAATTATTTTACGAGTTTCACGTTTAAAAGTGCCTTTAATTGAAATAAATGATTTGACTTTGACATTGGTAGAAGAAAACATAAACACACACACACCACATTTTTTTTTAATCGGTGAAAGATTACATCGTCAGAAACCTTAGACCTAAAATTCACATAAATCTGAAATCGCTAACCCGCCTAGAGCAAACGTGGTGATTAATTCTCGTGCCTTTTCAGCATGAGAAGAGGTCTTTGTCATGCTGTGGGATAGTAACAAGCTGGTACCTATTAATTTTCTATTATCATTAGGTACCTACTATTTTTGGAACTATCCACATCAAATTGCTTTAAATCTACACACATCAAAAGTGTCTAGGGATCAACATATATTTTTGCAATAACTTTTCTCCTGATTGATATTAATTAAAATTTTCTTTAAGGATTCATCAAATAAAGTGTTTTCGTTTGTCACAGTAACGATAAACCAAGTCACCTTTGCATTAATAAAGAAATTTGCCATTTTTCTAATAAAGGGATTTTTGACATTTGAACCACCAACATTAAAGAACTGAGTTGATTTGGATCAGAGGCAACCTCAACGCTCAAATTTATGATGAGACGATTGTATCAGACGTCATCGTTCCTCTACAAGTGCAAATCGGTCCCTTATTTCAGTTAATGCATGATAATGCACGATCGCACACCGCAAGAGTTGTAAGACAGACTCTCGCCGCAGCTAACATCAATGTCCTGCCCTGGCCTGCTCAGTCGCCAGACTTGAACCCGATTGAGCATGCATGGGATATGCTACAGAGAAGAGCTCTGCCGAATATGGAGGGTATCCAGTCGCAAGAAGACCTTTTTTTGTTGTTGCAACGAACATGGGCGGCCATTCCACAGCGTGATTTGGATGAACTCATTTTGAGTATGCCAAACCGATGTTCTTGTGTTGTTAGTGTTCGCGGTAGAAACACGGATTATTAATTGTTTAAGTTACCCAATAAAATTTTAAAGAAAACTGTTATTTCAGTCTTTTTTTCGAACTTTAATGTTGGTGGTTCAAATGTCAAAAATCCCTTTATTAGGAAAATGGCAAATTTCTTTATTAATGCAAAGGTGACTTGGTTTATCGTTACTGTGACAAACGAAAACACTTTATTTGATGAATCCATAAAGAAAATTTTAATTAATATCAATCAGGAGAAAAGTTATTGCAAAAATATATGTTGATCCCTATACACTTTTGATGTGTGTAGTTTACCTAATAGTTGTGGGTTTCCTCATTGTTAATAGAAATTTACCTACGGCCTGATAAATGAAGTTTCGAACACATAATTAAAGCTTTCTTAATTATGTAATTAAGAAAGCTTTATATAAGCTTTCTTAATTACATAAAATATCTTGAATCCAAAGAGATTATGAATGTCTTTTCTTGTATCTTACTTCACAACCCCCTTACGGGTATTTTGATCTCTATATTTTTTACGCATGATTTTATTAAGTACATAAGTACCTACATTTACAAGAAATTTATGGTTTCAGAAAAGCTCAATACGACTGCAGCCTTGCTTGTTTTTTTATTGTTAGGCACTAATACTTATAATGGACCTCGTCGTTGTCTACTAAATAAATGATATTAATATTATTTCAAAAATAACTTAGTGCATCTGTTCGAGACAAACATAATAATCTAATCTTATTATGTAAGAACTCGGTTTTTCTTGCTGAATAAACAGTTAGTCAGTCTTCAAAAACTAAATCCACTTGAAACACAAGTTCGAGATGAATCATTGGCTGCTTTTCAGTACTGGCACTCAGTAAATTGAATGTTATGTACTAGGATATAAAGTAGATTTTCTTTTGAGTTTTTAATGTTTATCCAGTTTTATCAATGATTGAACTACTTACCTACAGCTTGGCAAAAAAGTGTAGAAACGGAACTAAATTTTTGACTGTTGGCAACAATTCCAAAATAATGACATCTCATAATAAACAAAGTTCACGATTTCGTAAAATTTTAATTTCGACCACCAAACGTTGATTAATAACCGTAAAAAGTGAAGAATAATGAATAAAAACCATTCGGAGTGCTGGCAGGGAGGTTATTTATAAGGTGTACAGGCGATGTCTGGCGGAACATGAGGCCCAAACAATTCTTTGTGAACTTCACAATGTTTACGAAAGAAACGCTGATAAGACAGGTATGTAAGAGTTTGTTATGTTGATTTTAGTTGAATCAAGTGTTAATTAATGAATACAAAGCTATATTAATTCGCTTGCATAAGGAATAACTAGAAATTTGAAACAATAAATGTCGAGCACATAGGTTATGTTTACATTTTTTCTGCATTACTCTGGTATAGCGCGCTGAGATAAGTTGATACTTTGGTGACTTGACTTTTAATTGAACGAAAATTAAATTTCTTCGTAAATTATACTTTATGTGGGAGATAAATTATTTGTTCTAGCGTTTGCATTAGAAATGTAAAAGAAATTGTCGTGCCATAGTCTAAATCTATTATTTAATTCAGGGAAATCTGTTATCGTTCTAAGCAAAATCGTGCTGGAAGGAGATAAACAAAGGGGTATTTTCTATATCTGGCTTATTAGCAGTATGTGATAAAAATGTTTTACTTTTAATATTGTTAGGGATAAATGAAATATTTCGTCTTTACAGGAAGCAGCTGAACATGCATTCCAAGCTATTACCGGATGGAGGTTTGGAAGAACTCGTGCTAACATGTAATAAAAATAGAAAAGGATTACTGAAAAAAAAAAACTATGAACGAGGAAATAGACTATAGAGCGATTAGTAATAAATCTAGAAGATGATAGCAGCTTCACCTTTCAACCCGAACATGACTCAGATGAGTTTGCGGCCTACGTGTTCGGGGTAGGATATTTAGAGGCAGATTTACTAGAATAAAAATATAGAAATTATGTTATACAATGTAATGTTTTCTTTTTATAAAATTCCTAAACAATGTTGTGATCTCAGGAGTATTTACCCAATTTATGAGTTTTAGGTAAGTAATCAGTTGCGTGACGAGAATACGTCCTTGTTCAATAATTAATTCATTACACCCCAAGAGGTGTCCACGCTGTCATTGTCTTTCTATTGTGTCTCTAATTGACACGATTAAAAGTGATTACTTAGTGATTTAAAAAATAATACAAAATTAGATTAATTTGTCTAAAAAACGGCTAAGTATCAAGACTAGGTTGGTACGCTATGCGGTTGCCACGGGTTGCCATACGAAGAGCACAGTGGCGCCTCCATTATTTTCTACTCTTTTTTGCCAAGCTGTACTTATATATTATCTAAACAATACTTTAGGGTGATTCACTGGTAATGTACTTAAAAGTACTCACGCAGCATGGCAGACTTTCGAATAGGTAACGCACGGTTGACATTGCAATGCATGCCGACCCGATGCCATGCGAGGTCGTAGCCAAAATTAAGGGACGGGGGGGGTGGGGGGGGCAATTTAAAAAGAATACACCTAATGAACCTTAAAAACGGCACTCCTTTGATGGCGCGACGCGACACTGTGGTCAAGTGTGGAGTAAGCCACATTTTAACGTGTCGCTTGCTGAGCGCTTATAACCTATTATCACCTTTTTAACCCCCGACGCAAAAAGAGGGGTGTTATAAGTTTCACCGCTATGTCTGTCTGTCTGTCTGTATGTCTGTCTGTCTGTCTGTCTGTCTGTCTGTATGTCTGTCTGTCTGTCTGTCTGTCTGTCTGTCTGTCTGTCTGTCTGTGGTACTTTAGCGCCCAAACGGGTGAACCGATTTAGATGTGTTTTTTTTTTATTTGAAAGCAGGGTTTCTTGCGATGGTTCTTAGACATGATTCATCAAAATTGGTTGAGCCGTTTCAATGTTATCAGCTCTTTTGTTAGCAGCCGTTGCGATTTTAGTCGTCTATAGGTACTTTACTTACAAACATATTAGTATGCGTGACTTAAAAATGAAAAAGGCATGTGATATTGCATAAAAATTAAAAAACCCCAACGCCAAAAAGTAAAGCTCACATTTTTAAAAAAGTTTAAAATAACATTTTCATCGTTGAGCCAAGCAAAGAGACGTCGGGGTAGGTCCAGCTACCTTTAATATACAGTACATGTGTACAGAGAGATTCCAATGGAGATTCCTTACATAATCGGGTACCCCGAAGCGACATAAAATTACATGGCTCAACGATAGGATTTTTATCATTTTTTATTTGTTTGGCGTTGGGGGTTTTTTAAATTTTATTTTATATTTTTTCATTTCAGATTGAATCCAGTTTACCACAAGAATAACCAAAATTACGAAACGCATTCTGTCAATGTCAAACTTTGACTACTGACGTTTTTCTCTGACATTCATATTCATTGACATGACATTGACACTAATTAATTGTGTCCAGTGACAGAAACTAGCCATAGTGTTTATTTACAGTTTTTCAGGTCAAAATTATTGAAAAATAATATTTTTTTAACAATGGAAGACGATGACTATTGGAATACAAGCGAAACAAAGGCCAAAGCTTTTAGTTTTGACGATGACGTGGTACGTATAAACCAATTTATTCTGAATCTTCCTGTGATGGTAATGTCATCATTAACTTATCATTCCTTTTAGGATGTAAAATAACTATTAACTTAGTGCAAAGTTCGACGGCTTACTACGAGGACCTGTCGTCAACACGTGACGCTGGCAGAATAGTCGATATGGGCTCAGTAGCCAAAAAAAACTTAATTTAATTAAATATTAAAAGTAGCCCAACCCTCTATGAGGTACAGAGGTGATGTTATGTTTATGTTAGGTAGGTACTACTGCAATATGTTTGCAATAAGATTAATAAATTTGTAAAAGGAAATTCAAAAATGCTGCCAAAACTGTAGAAATAATAACTGAATAGCTTTCTAATTTTGGATAGGTAATCTAAGGTTTAAATTCTTGGGAAATGGTCATCCAAAATAATTATTTGCAACACAGTCAGGTCACTTCTTAAATTGATTACACCCCTCAGACAACCCACTGATTCTAAATTGCAATTTACAGTTGTCAACTCAAGAGATTCTTGCCATCGGTCAGAAGTCATCAGGACGGAATGAGGACAGCATATTCAGCAATGTCAGTGTAACCACTGTCAAGTCAGCTGCCGTACCACTGAGCAGTCTGGTGTCTTCTAAAGTTCTAGATCTAAGTATGTCCCTTTTGTGTTCTCCGCCAGGCCAGAACTAGGCCCCAAAAAGTTTGTGGCCACGGCTACACAAAAAAGCGAAATGCTAGTCAGATTAAAGAGTCCCTGATTCGATTCCTCAAAGAAAGCATTTAAAAATGTATGACACTATGGTCAAGGCCTAAAAAACCCTAAAACCTTCTAAATTGGTCAACCCAAGCAAAGTTGTGAGGTTAACACTAGTTTTAGCGCTGTGTTCCAACATTATCCTTAAGATCGCAATTAGGGTTGTAGGCATGCCCATTTATTTGCCCATCATGCCTACAATGGTGGAACTGCGCTTTTCCTCTGCACCTTTCACTGGGGAATGGCAGCGATTTGTAGGGTATTGCATATCTCCGTTGACAGTCTATAGTGATGATCAAAGTGGGCAAAGTGTTCAACAATTAACTGTCAAAAAGCTTGTTTCGTATTGGCTATCATCAGTGTAGGTATATGTATACGGTTCAGTAAGTCTAGAATGACGTCATGCGCGCACTCACAGAGATGTGACGAAGCACACATAACCACCGTAACTTGAAATCCCTTTAAAGTGCAATACCTGGTAAAACGAGGTGGATAGAAACTCAAGGGTGAATAGAAACAAAACTTTGAGGATATTCACGTAAGTTAAAAGTTGTTTGTTACATACGAGGACTGTTCTGCTTTTCAATAATTAAAATAAGTAGTAAACAATATTAAACTAGCGTAAAAATCCTCCTCAAAGTTTTGTATCTATTCACCCTTGTGTTTCTATCCACCCGTTTTACGCGGTACCTATTTTTTGTAAATTCTTTTTGAAATTCTTTTACCAATAGAAATCCACATTATTTGTGATTGTTGTAGGCTATATTCTATTTAACAAACTAAAAGGGAGTGGAAGAGGGTAGTATAATATTATATATAAAAACCAAAAATAGGTGGTTGTACTCATCATTACAAACAAGAACAACATTTACAATGGGTGAACCCTAAAATTTGTGAAAATTAACACTCAGCTGATGATAATTTTTTATACAATATCAGGGTATAATTCAGATTATTCTAGGTCTTAATTTAGGGTCTATAAATCATGTTTAGGTGTCTTATACTAACTTAAACCTTGAATAATTTCCAGTCCTCCTTGCTCAATCTGGCAAGGACCCATCAAAGGTAACCAAGCAAGAACCAGAGGAGACAGTTGCTATGACCCTCAAGAGGCTGACTCTTGGCCGGAGCTGTTCCTTACATGTCCACCGCAGCATGAAGAGTAAGACTGAATTACTGGATGGGGCCTTGGCTATCGGAGATGGCAATGCTGTGCTGACTGTGAGCTATAATTTATTACACGTAATTTTTTCCTAATAATAATTTTTTACCCTTTCGCGAGCATTGGCAAAATAATTGCCATACCACTTTTTGGACGTTGCGCCCAAATGTATAAAGTATATTAGTATTGTGCAACTATAGATAGCTAACGCTACTTCTTAGATTATTGCCATATATACCATTTGACGAGAAATAAAGTCACAAACGGGCATTGGCAGAGATATTGCCGTAGCCCAAAAAATCTGAGGTGTAAATAGTATTGCTCGCGAAAGGGTTAAAGACTAGCTTTACTAAGCTTTGAACTCGGCATTTCCTAACTGTCTACCTCTGAGAAGAAAAGCCGAAACAAATTCAGGGATCATCGTCTCTTTTCAAGTTCAGACATTAAAAATATCTGCCATGTACAGACGCCAGCACGTCAAGTTACCCCAATGTGTCAAATTTCTTTAATCGTTTTTCAACTTTATGTCAAACAGAATAAGGTTCACATTCAACTGGGAAAATTTGACACATTGGGGTAACTTGACGTGCTGGCGTCTGTACATACCTTGAATAAAAACTACTATACTCAGATAGGTACAAGGTAATTAGATCAGTGTATTGATAGATACTGCTGCTCCTAAATTTTTGACCCCTGAAATAATGCATCTTTTCACCTCATTTCCAGGTGGTCCTCTTCCTAATCCAGACTTTAAATAAGAAACTAGTGTACGAGCTGCTATCTTCAAGACCTGTGGCTCTGAATCATTACATAGCGTTCTTACATAATGAAGGGAAAATTACGGAACTCACTGATCTATTAACGTAAGTATTTAATAAAACTTTAATTTAAAATTTCGCCGTCATTGGTCTAGTGGTCTGTTCATCATGGGGTCCCGGATTCGATCCCCGAGTCGGGTAAAGCGTTATTGAGCGTTTCCATCTGGAACTTCTTAGTATCAGCCCGGAGTTTGTGGTATTGTGTCCGATTGCTGGAAATAGGCTCGCCTCTTTGCATGGGACTTAAACATAACTGGCGATTTCTGTCTGTATAACCTTTCGAAGGCAACAGCCGTAAAGCGGGCGTAGTTTACAGAAAAGAACGTATCATATAATAATAATAATACGTTTATCAGTACATAAAAAGATTTAACAACACGATACATAGCGTATGAAAACATTGGATTGTACTACAAAGATTAATATCAAGACAGCTTTCCGGGCTCCTAAACTAGGTACACAGACCTGTATCTTACAAGTCGGAGATTTTGTGGTTTCGTTTTTTAGAATTCAACCGTGACTTTTCTATAATAGGGTAAATACGCTAAATGTCGGCCCCCTAACGAATTTTCTAACTTTGGATCGCTCTGGCTCCATCAGTTTGCAACGAAGCATGCCTTGTGATGTAGTTTTAGATAGGTTGATTAATCAATTTTATGTTTATAGGCATAGGATTGACTTTTCTACTAAAAGCAAAGAGTAATAAGGTTTAAATGCATCGAGAACGAAAAAACCTTAAACTCGGCCATTTACGCCCCATAGTCGGTCGCGTTTTTCCCAAAAGTCGGCCGGGTATAGGGTGGTTTAAAATAAGACAGTGAAAAACATTACCAATACGATTATTAAAAATGTTTAAGTGAAAACGAGCTTAGTATCTAAAGACTACTTTTTGTTCCTCGCAGTTTAAGCTAGATGAGTTCAATGGTAGTGGTAAGTTCCAAAGAGAAATTGATATTTGTATCCCGAACCCTACTTATTGAGTTTTCATAAATATTAATATGGTTGATCAATTTTGTAATATTTTATAAATAATTAATTTGAACCTCTAGTTATATCAAAACTTAACCTCGTTTTTATAATAATACCTACCTAATACCAATTATTTTGATAATTATATATATTAAAAATATAAAACTGACTACCCGTCCAACGTAATCAACCTGTATAGTAGCGCTCGGATTTGAGGCTGGCCGATATTACGATCTTTAATATTTGTAAAGTCGGCCCCTACTTCTCATGCCTTATTTCTCAAGATTTAACTAAAATCACCCCGGCCGGTTTTTGGCGATTAGACGTGAAATAGATTTATTTACTTATAAGCTTTGCAAATTCTCCAATTTAGCCAAAGGAATTGGTAGATTTTCAGATTATAAAACAGACTGAATTCTACTTAAAGTCGGCCCCGGTCGAGATTCCGGCTTTAAACCAAAACTGGTATTCTAATGGCGGCCCCCTATTTTCTCTTAAATCAATGCGCAAAACGTTAAAAATACTAACTCAAAATATAGTAAAACTAACCTTTTATTAATACCAAAGCATAAAACAAAAAAAAAGAATGTCTTACCATTGTAATATCAATCCCCAAAATATGGGTATTCACAGAAAGTAAGCAATTTTTACTAAGAACTTGACACTTCATCGTCGGCATCGCTAAGGACGCTTAGTGTGCGAAAAGCGAGGGACATAATCGAATAGTAACAGTTTTTACCTATAGAGTATGACCTAAAGACCCAATTCCAGTAGCCAAATTGTCACTTATTTACTTTTTCAATGAATGCAAGTTAAAAATGTGCAGACGGCCGACCTTTGGGGGGTGGCCGACGTTTGGCGTATTTACGTGGTTGCTATCACAGCAAGAAGGGTGAGTGATTAACTAATTGTGGTTGTGTATCTGAGGGTGTGTAATGAGTGTGGTGTGCATGTAGGGGGGTGTGTATGTGAGTGTTTAAATAGCTTGATTCTGAGACAGAATTGATAACTTTATGATGCAACTAGCTTTTGCCCGCGGCTTCGCCCGCGTGGATTTCAAACTTCCGTCCCCTATGTTTTCCCTTTAAGGGTTGAATTTCCAAAAATCGTTTTTTAGTGGATACTTACTCTTCACTAAGAACACCCTTTCAAGTTTCATGTCTCTAATACCATAGGTTTTGGCTGTGCGTTGATTTAGAAACGTAATAATTTTAGGTTAATACTTCCGGATAGACAACTTTCAAAGTTGATCCTTCCGGTATTTAGGTATGCATAAAGATTTCTGGAACTACTGACCCGGGAAAGAGCGACGTACAACTGACCATGTGTAAAACAACTGAGACTTAGATCAACCTGCCTAGACGTATTGATTATAACTGTACCATGTTTGGTTAAAATCCCTATAATAGTTTTTGAACTATGCGTGCACATAGAGACAGACAGATAGACAAAACATTTACTGATTGCATTATTGGCATCAGTATCGATCACCAATCATCCTCCAATATTAATTTTGAATATATATTCAATGTACAGAATTGACTTCTGTACAGTTTTATTATAATTATTATTTATTATCTTAGTTAGTCATTCAATTTAGAATTTAGTGACTTTGTTTGCCATGGACACGCTAAGAAGAAGAAGATTATCTTAGAAGTGTGTGATAGTCCATTGAATTTTATGGCGAACTATATTGCATCTTAAGATAAAACATTATAGTATCTTAGCCGTGTGCAGCGCCCCTTGGTGAACTCCACTGCGGGTGACGTAACCCACAACAAACTTATTATTTGCGGTTGGTGCAGTTGGGGTTAGGGATCGAACCGCAAAATTGTATATACTTTTTCGGAATAAAAAGTACCCAGTGTTATGCCCAGGATATTATAGAATAAGTATACCAAGTTTCAGCGTAATCGAACCGGTAGTTTTTGCGTGATACCTGAACATACAGACAGACAGACAGACATACAGACAAAAATTTTTGGGTTCGGTTTCGGTCTAGTAACACCCCCCGCTATTTTTTTTATATTTTCAATGTACAGAAATTTTACTTCTACAGATTTTTTATTATTAGTATAGATTTCTCGAGAGGCCCTGCTCATTTTCAGGGGCAGATTCTTCCGTACGGCGTACTCGCTCGAGCGGCTCTTGTCTGTGATGTCTGCCGGGACAGTTGAGATTTCCTTATAAGCATGCTCACAACAAACTACGCACAGACTTGAAAACAATTATCACGTACAACGAAATTACAATATTTTCGATTCTGAGGTATCTATCAACAACAACAACCATACGAACGAAACAACCGAACCAATAAGCAACTGACATGTAATATTAGAATTCTAACTCTTACGACAACGGAGTCTTAACACCGCGATTCAGAAAAATGACGTAATTACAGAACGCCATCTATGGGCAAATAGGTAAAACGTCTGCACAATGAAACTTATGCTAGGGGCATTTTGCGTTTTAGTAATTTTATATCATCTCCGAAACTGTATGACCAATTGATATACTGTAAATGGCAAATCTTATCTGTATGATGTTCTTGTGATACTGAAATAATTTATTGTCTAATGAATTAATATTTTGTTGCTCAAATAATCAACCAAACGTAAGTATGCCGAAAAAAAAATTTTTTAATGCAATAAATGAAGTATAAAAGATAAAATATAAAAGATAGAGATATGGTTTCGCGGACTTTTTTGTAGAAATAATTAAGACGGTCCAGGTAGCCATACATTGTTTTTAATTTTAAGCAACTGTTTAGGCAGCGCACGCAAATGATTCTGTTTTATGGGGTATTTTTTTCCGACTTGTTAGACAAAAGTTGTGATAGCTCGGTTAATATACATGTTATAGAAACAATTTATAGCCTATAGCACTCAGGAATAATGTAGCTTTCAGCAAGTTAAAAAATTTTTAGAATTGGATTATGAGTTCCAGAGATTACCCCCTACATACAAACTTACAAACTTACAAACTTACAAATTTTACCTCTTTATAATATTAGTATAGATTGTCAATATATTATTAGTGTCATTATAACTTAAGGATAAGAGCCATTATTTATTTTATATGAATTAAATTTAGATAATTTTATAAAAAATATTAATTATTAAAAAATATAAATTATTTTGTTTTAAATTATATTTAGGTACTTAATTATAAATTGAAATACAGTGATCCAATATTTGTTAGGTCTGGGGTCACTACATAAATAAAATAGAAAGTTAACCTATCTTATACAAAGGTTTACCTACTTCCATTACGTATAGGTACGACACTTGGAGAAGATTTTTTTTTCCATTGTCGCTGTAAAAAATTTCAACATTCTAATGTTTTGTTCTCTGTCCACAGAATGTTGGGTCGGAGTCCAGAGGCGGCTGTGAGTAACCTCTTTTTAACACACATAGTTTCAAATATTGTACCTACTAACAAAATATGGTTTGTTATTCTGAAATAAACGTTTTTGAATTGAATTAAATAACTAGCACATCGCTCGCGACTTCGTTCGCGTGCAATTTCCAACTTTAACATCCCTTCTTAGTTTAAAAAAAAAATATATAAGTAGACTATGACACTCACAAATAATGTGGCTTTCTCATGGTAAAAGAATTTAAAAAATCAGTTCAGCAGATTAAGAGATTACTCCCCACAAACTCACAAACTTCACATCATCTGCATCATCATCATGTTTACGAATAAATGATTCTGATTCTGATTCTGATTCTGATTCTGCGTAGCCTTTTCCCAACTATGTTGGCGTCGGCTTCCAGTTTAACCGGATGCAGCTAAATACCAGTGTTTTACATGGAGCGACTGCCCGTCAGACCTCCACAACCCAGTAACTGGGTAACATGATAGCCCTTGGTTGCCCTGGTTGTCAGACTTTCGGGCTTCTGACTACAAGTAACGACTGTCAAAGATCTACAAATGACAGCCTGGATTAACGGCTTAACATGCTTTCCGAGGCACGGAGGTGTCTTGGTATGTAATAAATGGTCACCCATCCACGGACCGACCTCGTCAAGCGTAGCTTAACCTTCAATCGACCCCTGCGGTTGTTATAATTTAGCCACAAGCTCCTCAAGCACTCATAAACTTTACCTCTATACAATATTATTAGTGACAGCGTGACGTAATTTCTATTTACACTCATATTCATATCACTCCCTCGCACTCTGGCTGCGCTTAATGATCTCTTGGATTCCAATCCAACAAGCGATCTGTTTGCGGATGGATGGACGAAGATTTTATTGGTATGTCAGAAGTACTGCGAGAATAATTTATGAAAGTGTTGTTAACCGTCCTTTATTTATGTTTTCCTCTTATACTTTTAAATTTTACGTTGTTCATTTTGTATATTTTTAAAACGTGTTATAATTGTCTCTTTTAGTTTTAATTTTATAAGTTACTGTAATTGGTTAAACACGACCGTTGTAATTAAATAAATAAATAAATAAATAAATATTTTACCAGTTATGGTTAAAGGACTTTATTTCTTTATTTCCCTAAAGAATTACATTCACATGCTTACATGTGAATGTAATTCTTTAGGGAAATAAAGAAATAAGTTTATTTTTCTCTTAAGAATTAAAAACTTATTTCTAATTAGAATATTGTATGCGACGCGGTGACGCGACAGTTACACAACAGAGATAGGGTGTAGTTAGTAAACCGAAGATAAGTTTATTTATTTATTTCTTTAGTACCTACATGAAGGACTTACAGCTAACAAAAACACAACAAACAAGAAAGCAATAGTCACCAGAAAGCCAATTACAAGTCCTCGCGTTTAGGTTTACAATCCAATGAGACGCGATCACAGACAGCAGCACTCGACTCAAATTGATAAAAGAAAGAAAAAAGACAAAAGTAAAAAGAAAACTGCTTAAAATAACCGCTGTCACTTAAAAAATTGGAGGCCTAACAAAGAGATTTAAAATACTATAGAGCGGGCATGTCAAGGAAATGTCATAGAACAACTTTGTAACGCCATCTAGAATAATATATGAATAATGGGGCGGCAGCCTGCAGAGCGTACTACAAAAAACTCATAGACTTGTATCCAGCAGGACACACTTTTTCGGACGAAAATTTTGTTCGTGATGTCCGGTCTATAGGTATTGAATGTCTTTGAGGCTTAAGCACCTTCTTGCAGAGTTCACACTAGTTAGAATTAAAAATCCGCTAAAATGTGTTTATAGATCTTTTGGACACTTTGATCTTTTTATTTCGAGGCAGATTAGTAATCCTGCCGTGGTTTGTTCTAGGCACACCACTATGTCATTTGCTTGTCTAGTTCTGTATCTGATTTAATTTTAATTGTTTTGTAAGAGCCATTATTCGCCAGTTATGTTTAAGTTCCATATAATAGAGGCGAGCTTATTGCCCTCAATCGCACGAATCCAGATCCCGAGTTTTTACTGATAATTCCACATGGAAAACTAAATAGCGTTTTGCCGGTTTTCATCATCATCATCATTTCAGCCATAGGAAGTCCTCTGCTGGACATAGGCCTCCCCTATAGATCTCCAATAAGAGCGGCTCGCATCCAGCGCGTTCCCGCGGCTTTAATGAGGTCGTCTGTCCACCTTGTGGGTGGACGTCCTACGCTGCGCTTGCCGATACGTGGCCTCCACTCGAGAACCTTTCGACCCCATCGGTCACCAGTCCTCCGTGCTATGTGCCCTGCCCACTGCCACTTCAACCTGCTAATCCGCTGGGCTATGTCGGTAACCTTGGTTCTTCTACGGATCTCCTCATTTCTGATTCGATCTCGCAGGGAGACCACGAGCCGCCGGTTTTGCGGGGTTCGAACCCATACTTTGATTTGTGTTACGAAAATAAAGAATAACTTGCATTAGTACCATTTTAAATAGTTAAATGTCACTGCATTTTTCGGGAACATTGGCTTTTAAGACACAGGCTTTTTGCCTAGTTTAGAAGTCAGACGTTCATCTTTTAACCGTTTTGAACAACTTATTTACTTATAAGGCTGAAATAAATAATACTTTTAATATTATTATTATTAACGAGCAGACGCGATTTCACCCGCGTAGGTCCCGTTCCCGTAGGAATACAGGGATAAAAAGTAGCCTATGTGTTAATCCAGGGTGACAGCTAACTCCATACCAAATTTTATTAAATTCCATTCAGTAGTTTTCACGTGAAAGAGTAACAAACATCCATCCATCCATCCATCTATCCATACTCACATGATTTTGCAATTCTTTTTTTTTTTGTGTAGATGTATCAGTACCAACATGCAGTAAAAACTCAAGGAAATAATGTAGATGCGTTGTTTAGAAAGCTGTCCAATTTGTTGGCCAACCACTTCAACCAACCTGGGGTCGACCAACACCAAGCGAAGATGATTGCCGATTATGTTAAGTTATTAGGTAAATATATTATATTATGTCTATCTCTTTTGAGTATAATATTATACTAGATCGCAGTCTGTTGTTGTCCTGCTCGAATCTAGCGCCACCTACCGGGGCGTATTGCAAACCGTGGTTGATATTACAGACCATTCTATATTTTTTTTTCGGTCTCTAAGAAGATGACAAGAATTGTGTCTTCAATGAGGGTTTTCTGAAATGTTGTACGTGAGATGGCAGCACTGTGGTGTTATGTCTAACCACCTGTCAAAATGCATACACGATTTGTAGTTTTCGTAATTTCTTTGGTTTATTTGTGCTTAAAGGAATGTTGTTTTCTAAAATGCCACAGTGTTGTCCATTACTCATGTGTGCAAATAAAACAGGAGGGCAATAAGTGATATAGACACCAGTGACTTCGTGACCTCCCACCAGTGACCTCTGTTTTTGAGCTCAATCTTCAATTCGGAAACCTTTCTCTGGCCGTAATCCAGAATAAAATCAACAACACTTCCAAAAATACGTAGAATTTCTTTAAAAAAATATAGTTTCGGTAGGAATCTGTGCTATCTGACAGTAGTTTGGACCTGACAGATACGAAGCGCCGTCTGGTGGCAGAAAAAATATCAAAAACCCCTCATTGATATGAGTGTACAATGTCGAACAAGATTTCTACGACAATTGGCGGAAATGTTTCTACATTCTGTCATTCAAAGTCAAAGTCAAAGTCAAACCATTTATTTCAATTAGGCCCCTATATGGCACTTTAGAACGTTGAACAAAAATTAACTTTAAAAAATGATTTTAGTTGCCCCTTCCAAAAAGTAGATTTGTATGGAGAAGAATGGGCAAGAAACTCCATACTTACTCTTTTAAACTCGATTTTACAATACTTTGTATACATTAATAAGATTAGTCGATTCTTACGTTGACGTAAAGTTGTTTCTACGTGTAGAACTTGTGCTCACGATACAGTAGAAATTCTAGTGTGGGGTAAAGTTTTCTTTAAACATTCAAAACTTCTCTAACTGATTTATTTGTTTAAAGTAAAACTTCTTCACGTCCGCTTGACTTGAGGAGTAAGCTGGTAAATGCGAGACAAGAGCGTTACGAAATGTGTGATCGGGCGAGGCGAACGGAAGTTGACAGAGAGATTACAGTTAGTGAAGATAGAAAGACATAATACTGTAGAGGCAAGAGAGAGAGAGGGCAAATACACGTTTTCTTTCTCTCTTTGTCTCAGAGCCAGTTACGTTTCGTATATCTAAGACACAGTGTAGGCTTATTGTCTGTAGCACACTGTAGGAGCGAGAGAGAGCAACGCGCGCGCACTTTTTCTTTATTCTTTAGTTACTGCAGTAGTGTGGTTTAAAGCATTCTCGTTTTCTTTTTCTACAGAATGGCAGAAGCATGTTAATAAGCCTGATTTGACCTACAAGTCAGTGATACAGTGGCTGGCGTATAACTGTACGAATCACTGGCACGAAGGCGCTGGCAATGCCATGTCACCACTCACACTCTGTCAACGACATCAGGTATTGTAAATAACACTAGTATACATAAGGAACAGGGTACTTATACAGGGTGTCTCATTCAAATCGGTCAGTATGGGAAAGTCTGAAACTATAAGACATACGAAGATCTGTTCTGAGGAACCATGTCATCGATTTTAATAACAAGAAAAACTGCATTCATACATTAAAAAAAAAACATCTGTACTCCGTTCAGGAATCGAACCCGGTTATTTTGAAAAAAAAACATACACTATTTCTATTTAGATATCGATTGTGGAGGTCTTAAGCAGTAAATGTCTGTATGAAACATGATGTCTAAAATGAATGAAATGCATTGTTTCCACACACTTTAATTTATTTTAGTAGGTGCTCGAAGTGACCACGTTTACAATATTACTACATTAGTACAGATGTTTTTTAAAATGTATGAATGCAGTTTTTCTTGTTATTAAAATCGATGACATGGTTCCTCAGAACAGATCTTCGTATGTCTTATAGTTTCAGACTTTCCCATACTGACCGATTTGAATGAGACACCCTGTCTAGTTCCTCATCGTCAATAGAAATGGGAGGATACATCGACCAGACGGGTATTGTGTCTGGTGGGCAAAGAAATTCAATACTTGACGGGACATCACGGACGAAATATTCAACGAAATTTTGTGTCCTAGTGGACTTCTGTCCACTATCTATGAGTTTTTTTTTAGTACGCTCCGCTGCCGCTCCAATATTCGTATATTATTCTAGATGGCGTTACTGAGACATGGGATCAAAGTTTTTCTATGACATTCTTTTGAATATTTACTACCTTTTTAGTACCACAACATATATTTTGTTTTGGATTATATAACACAGTCCCCCAAAAAGCCCGCCCTTAGTCATTTTTATTCGAAGGGTTAGGCAGAGATGTACCTGGTACACCCACTTTTCGCCAGTTATGTTTAAGTCCCATGTAAAAGGGGACGAGCCTATTGCCATCAATCGGGCACAAATCCAGACTCTGTATTTTATGCTACTGTTATGTTATGTATTGATTTCTATTTCAGATAACTCCCCTACAATATGATTGGGTGGTGCTAAACGTTCACGCTAAATCCGGCAAATGGGACATCGTAGAATCTCTATTTACTAAGAAAGTAAGTATTCATGTTTATATATATGATGTATGCGAACTAGAATTGCCCAAAAACTATCGACATAATAATTTTATATCGATATTGCTAAATTGGAATAATATAAATAATATAAAATATAATTATGCTTATATTGTGTATAGCTTTTGCCCGCGGCTTCGCCCGCGTGGATGTCGAACTTCCGTCCCCTATGTTTTCCCTTTAAGGGTTGAAATTCCAAAAATCGTTTTTTAGTGGATAGGTACTTACTCTTCACTAAGATCACCCCTTCAAGTTTCATGTCTCTAATACCAGCGGTTTGGGCTGTGCGTTGATATATAAACGTAATAATGTTAGCATAATACTTCCGGATAGACTACTTTCAAAGTTGATCCTTCCGGTATGTATGCATAAAGATTTCTGGAACTACTGATCCGGGAAAGAGCGCCGTACAAATGACCATGTGTAACCGAGACTAAGATCAACCTTCCCAGGCGTATTGATTACAACCGTACCAAGTTTGGTTAAAATCCCTATAATAGTTTTTGAACTATGCCTGCACATACAGACAGACAGACAAAACATTTTCTGATTGCATTTTTGGCATCAGTATCGATCACCAATCATCCTCCAATATTAATTTTGAATATATATTCAATGCACATAATTATCTTCGTAGTGTGTGTGATAGTCCATTGAATTGTATGGCGAGCGATATTGTATCTTAAGATAAAATATTATAATATCTTAGCCGTGTGCAGCGCCCCTTGGTGAACTTCACTGCGGGTGACGTAACCTACGACAAAATTATTATTTGCGGTTGGTACAGTATTCGGGTCTAGGGTTCGAACCGCAAAATTAAGTTTGTTTTTCCGGGATAAAAAGTACCCAGTGTGGTGCCCAGGATATTAAAGAATAAGTATACCAAGTTTCATCGTAATCGAACCCGTAGTTTTTGCGTGATACCTGAACATACAGACAGACAGACAGACAGACAAAAATTTTTTTAATCATATTTTTGGGTTCGGTGTCGGTCTAGTAACACCCCCTGCTATTTATTTTTTTGATATTTTCAATGTACAGAAATTTTACTTCTACAGATTTATTATAAGTATATAGATATAGATATAGATAGATATAGATAGATATAGATGTGTAATTAATTTTATTAACGTAATTTTATTTATAAGTATTGATTATTGTGTTTTTATGTCATTCCAATTTTTATATCTTGTATGGACTGTGTCTGAATTAAATAAATTATTATTATTATATAATCACCCTCCTACTAGGGAATGCAATCTCGTTCGAGATTTCCGCCTAGCGAGATCTCGCGAGACTCAAAACCCAGTCTCGCGAGATCTCGCAAATTACGGGATCTCGCGAGATTGGAAGAATCGCAATTAAAACATATGCAAATGCTTGTTTTAAGAACTAGTAATTGACATGATATGTAATTAAATAGAAACTGCGTTACTTAGTTATAAAAATAATGTAAGTTTTATTTTAAAAATCAACAGAGTACTTATTATTTTGTCTCTAACTCTAATAACATTTGTTTATGTCTATAATTATTATACCTACTGTAGCTAATCAGTTCAAATTCTTACAATATTGGTAACAAAACAATAATTATCTATATTTAGGCAACGGCCAGGATTCAGTTCGCGCGCAGCCGCGCTTTGAAATACACGTCGTCACGCTGCATTTGTCGATCTCGTTATCTCGCGAGATCTCGTACGAAATTTGACGAGATCCAATCTCGTAAAATATGGCCGGGATCTCGCGAGATCGGGATCTCGGCGAGACGAGATTGCATTCCCTACCTCCTACCCATAGATACCCCAACTTATTTAAATAAGATAAAATATTTTTTGGTTAATACCAAAGACATTCAATATTAACTATAGACGGGACAATACGAACAAAATTTTCATCCAAAACTTGTGTCCTTAGTGGAGACAAGTCTATGAGGTTTTTTTTTGGTACGCTCCGCTGCCACTCCAATATTCATATATTATTCTAGATGGCGTTACTGAGACATGGGATCAAAGTTTTTCTATGACATTTCCTCGCATGCTACTAATATTATAAACGCGAAAGTTTGTGAGTATGGATAGATGGATGGATGGATGGATAAATGTTTGTTACTTTTTCACGTAAAAACTACACACATAAACTCACGCCTTTTTCCCATGGGGGTAGGCAGAAACAACAGAGCGCCATATGCCATAGAAACTACTGAATGGATTTTAATAAAATTTGGTATGGAGTTAGCTGACACCCTGGATTAACACGTAGGCTACTTTATATCCCTGTATTCCCACGGGAACGAGACTTACGCGGGTGAAACCGCGGGACGTCTGCTAGCTGCTAGTAGTATTATAAATCTCTTTGGTAAATACATAACTATTTGGTAAAAAGCTGTCATTTTGACATAACAAACAGACACTTAAATGTTATTTGTTTGTATTGATGTGTAAACTGTATTTAATAATTGCAAAATAATCCACAGGACTGGTTTGGTCGTACAACAGTATCTTCTAACATACCCATAGAGACTCTGCTGGCTCGTCTGAGCGCGTTGCAAGCCAGCAAACAGCTGTTAGCGACGTGTGTGAACAAGGTAGCTGGCTCCGACGACCGGCTACGGTTAGCACATATGTATAAGGTAAATATAATAAAATATAGTACTTTTTGTTGGACAGAGGCTAGCACATCAAGGTCCCCATGTTGTTCGTATTGAACGTTTCAAGTTCCTTCATGACACACATATAGATATCTGAGGTCATCAGAAAACTTGAGTCCAGATAATTATATTTAAATAAGTAATAAATAAATATTCCACAACTTTTCACACAACGCCATTTAGTCCCAAGTTAAGCTTGAGAGCTTGTGATATGGGTACTAAACAGCTGATAAACATACTTACATATTTCTAAATACATACATATTATAGATAAATTACACCCAGACACAGAACAAATAATCGTGCTCATCACACAAACATTTGTCCTGGGTGGGAATCGAACCCACGACCTCCGGCATAGCAGTCAGGGTCACTAACTACTAGACCAACAGGCCAGTCAGGCAAGTCAACACACATTATGAATGAAATTACACATATTGAAGCAAAGTCATATGATCTAATAATCCATGTATAAAAGCTATATATCTTATATATTCAATATAACAATCATGTACCTTTATGAGAGAAACAAATTAAAATGTATTAATTTATTATTTATTGTTTCTCAGATCCACTCCGTAGTTATAGAAACATTGGCGAAGCAGAAGGACAGGGTAGCCCTCACGAACTACAAGATGACAGTCAACCCGCAGTCTGAAGAGTATATACTAGCTGAAAATACTTTGAGAGACAACGTAAGTACATAGGCAACACTTCACATACTTACATACATACATATACTCAAGCCTTTTGCCCATGGAGGTAGGAAGAAACCACAGAGCGCCATCAACTTTTTCACACCACGCCATTTAGCCCAAGTTAAGCTTGAGAGCTTGTGTTATGGGTACTAAATAGCTGATAAACGTACTTATATATTTCGAAATACATACATATTATATGTAGATAAATTACACCCAGACACAGAACAAATGATCGTGCTCATCACACAAACATTAGTCCGGGGTGGGAACCGAATCCACGACCTCCGGCATAGCAGTCAGGGTCACTAACTACTAGACCAACAGGCCAGTCAAACATGTACATGTTGTCATACAAACACGCCGGTTACGAGTACTACGCACCTGACCTTTCTGAAGAACCTCACCAATAAGGTCTATGTATGTCCTTCTAGGGCGTCCCCACTTACATCTGCCTTGTAAATGCCTTTCGTTAGTCGCCTTTCATTCATCCTTTCAACGTGACGAAAACATCAAGTATTAGTATTCAGTATTTGCAAAACCCATAAATAATAATATTCCACAACTTCCACACAACGCCATCCAGTCCAAAGCTAAGCAGAGCTTGTGTTATGGGTACTAAACAACCGATGAACATATTTATATGTTTCTAAATCCTATTAATATTATAAACGCGAGAGTGTGTGAGTATGGATGGATGGATGTTTGTTACTCTTTCACGTAAAAACTACTGAATGGATTTTAATAAAATTTGGTATGGAGTTAGCTGACACCCTGGATTAACACATAGGCTTTTTACCCCTGTATTCCCACGGGAACGGGAACAACTAGGGTGAAACCGCGGACCGTCTGCTAGTACATACATATTACTTATGGATAAACTAGCAGACGTCCCGCGGCTTCACCCGCGTAGGTCCCATTTTTTTTAATTGAGTCCTAATCAGAGAAGAATTGGTCACCAATTTCAAAGTCCGCAGAGGTACCTCTCTTCAAACCCATCTGAGGTGGAGTGCTAAGTATTTTCGAGCTCGCTTACATACTTCTAGTTACTGTTGGCTCATAAAAGCACTTTCATTCATGTCAAATTGAGGTGTCGATATTAATCGTGTTGTTCATTCAGGATTTCAGTTTGTAATATTGTGAAGTACAGTGACGACCCTTACACCCCCGTGTAATAAATTTGCTACATTATCAATTTATAAATATTTTCTACACTTACTCTATTTACAATAGCAATATGCAGAAGTTAAAAAAGGTTAGTTTTAAAGCACACTTCGTAACGAAACTGAATTTAGTGACAATGTTATAAACCTAAAAGAATCAAAGATGAACAATACAGGGGTTTTTCTGATGCTTATTATAAATGGAGTATAAGTACATTCATGAACCAGAACAATTAAGTGCTTATATCTTGTAGCTAAAAACATTTCTTTTGTATGAGTTCAATGTACCGATCGTAGGGAATACTTAGTGTGACTCGCGCTTGACGAATTTGGAGTGATCGTGTGTCTTGACCACAACATTTTGTTAGGCCTGGATCCGCGCCTTGAAAAAATTAACTAATAGGTAATTAATAATGTGTTCTTTTTTTTACAGTCCATAAAATGGAAGAACTGAGTGGGGTAATATGATTTCTGAAGACTATACGTTTGGTGATAAAGAAAATAAAACCATGACACTTAGGTACCTACCAGCTCCACGGGCGAAAGAATCCAGTATGGAGTATCTAGTATTTGGTGATCACCAGAGAGCGGAATAGAACAGAACAAAATGTGAACTACTTACTTATAACTAGTTATATTGTGTAAAAAACTTGAGAGGTGTCAAGGGACACCCGGATGGAACGAAGTTCCCTTCGATTGATTAGTGAACTATTCAATCTTCTCTCTCTCCCCCTCCCCCTCCATCTTCCTCCTCCCGTTCCCCTCCCTCTCCCACACCCTCTTCCTCTCCCTCCCTCTCTCTACCCCCTCCCTCTCTCCCGCTATCTCCCTCTCCCTCTCCCTGCGAACATGCGACGCCGCACAGCTTACAATAGCTTACTATAGCAAAAAGTTACGTGACAACTTTTCGTAAGATTTTTTTCCGTCTAGCCCCCTTTCACAACGCGCGATAAGGATATTCGTTCCAAAAAAAAAAATGATTTTATTTGATTTGATTTTGAAGGAAATAACAGGGATTGGATTTATCTGTTCAGTAATCACATACTTAGTAGGTATAGACTCTCGTCTACCACATTATCACTGCAGCAGATTATGATGATTCTCTCGCCCGTGGAGATGGCGCATTAGCTTTTGTATTATTTTGTAAAAACTGTTATGAATTTAAAAGTGTAATTAAAGATCTTATGTATTTACGTAACTTGTATATTTTGACTTGTTATTCTTATGAAATCTTATATTATACACCACTATTTTTTTAATTAGTAAGTACAACAAAATTTGGGCTGTCTCCGTACCTGTTACTGATCATATTTGCGTAATCAAGAGTAAAAAAACGAAATTCAATTTTTAAATATGCCACTATTATATTAAACTTAAATAACGAAAACAGCTGTGCTGGCGGGGCATGTTTGAGCGCGAGATCACGCGAGTGTGAGCGAGAGATGATGATTAATGAATGTATTATAGTATTAATTAATCGTCATCTCTCGCTCACGTATGTCATGAATAGCCTGTACAATATTTCTATAAATTGGGTGACTTTTTGGGATACAAACAAACGCTAATAACTTTGCTGTTTATGAATATTATTTATTGATACTTTACAAATATAATGAGAAAACCGTCTAGAAAAAGCCCTATAAGTATTCTGTATTTGTACTAATTAAAAAAAAGTGATGTTATTAATGTCATTAGTTTAAGAAAAAATACTTTTTATAATGAAATAAAATGTATCTCATTTATTTTGTGACGTTTCATTAATATATTGGCAAATAGACCAATCAGTTTCAAGCCCAGTTACAGAAACTAAAAATTATCGAAATAATAACGTGATGTATTGTAAAGCACGCGTGAACTGCAGTGCTGTGAAAGATAATTCAACAGCCAATCACATCATCTGACCTGCGTTTAATTTGGCGATGTAGGTACCTACCTACATCCTAACTATTTAAACTAAATGTATTCCGAACTACTAGCCATACAAGAGCCATTAATTACCTAACCTTTTAACCGCTTGTGTCGTGACGTATTTCTGCGATAAGAACATGCATGATTTTTACGTTTTATTTTCAAAATACTGACTGTATGGTACCTACAACTAAAACCATTATCGAATTGAGATATTATTTATGTAACAAAAACTAAAAATCGATAGGTACAACAATTGTTTCTCCTTATTTACTTTAGGTATTATTTTATTGATTTGTAGAAATTTTGGCCCGGCGCTAGGGGCACGCCAACTAATATTTAGCCAAGCGCTTAGAAGATTAAAGGCTTCTGTGGCTTTTAGCATAAGTTTAATAGGTTTATTGTAAACTCGGCGATTTTGAATGTGAATAAAAAAAAAATCGAACCAAAGACCTCTTGCTCAGTAGTAGTGGTTAGGCAGATGATGATATTTCACCTTTACCATTCCAAATATAGCGCACCACGATTACATACGATGACGAATTTAACTCAAAACGTCATTGACATCGTAATTAAAAACAAAAACAATGAATCATCGTCACAAAACCCTTGAGACTTGTGATACATTGGAGTTCCACACTGAACATTGACAAACAATACAAGCGAAACTCAACTTTACAACATACGGCCTACAGTTGAATTTGGGTATTCACTGCCAATGAATCATGATCATTATAAGGAAAACGCCTTAAACGAATTTCCTTTTCTGTTAGTGAATAACTTTTGTATTTAGGTCTTGTGAGAACAATCAATTTGTAATTTGCTGATAAGATATTTACGAATCACATCATTAGGTACTTCAAGGAAATCGAAAAAAAACTGATAAGTATTGATAAGAATCAATATTTTTCCGGTTTCCTATGTAATTACCTAGTAGAAGTGTTAGACATATTATGACGTACCTTATAATACGTAGGTACAGACGCCAGCACATCAAGTTACCCCATTGTGTCAAATTTCTTTGATCGTTTTTAAACTTTATGTCAAACCAAAAAAGGTTCATATTCAATTGGAAAAATTTGACATATTGGGGTAACTTGATGTGCTGGCGTCTGTACATTCCAAAAGGTGGTTTCATATGGAGAATGAGCCAAAAACTCCAGACTTACTCTTTTAAAAATATTTTACAATAATTTTGCAAACATTAATCAGATTAAGTAGAGGTACCTATATTTATGAGGTCAATGTAGATAGGTAGGTACTCCAGTAAAAACTTGATCAGTGATAAAAAATATACTAAATGACCTTCAACACCTGATAGAACTTGTGCCTTTTATCTGGTAGTTATGAAACAGATAAGAAGCAAGTGGTAAACTGTTACATTATCATATGAAGGTAAATAATACCTATCTGATAACTTTGTATACCTAAGTACCTACTTTACAGCCGCGCTGGTTTAGTGTTTGCAAGCGTTACTACAGGGGGTCGAGTCTGCTATTGCAATCGTGTCTCAATGACCGGTCAATGATCGATTTTTGACGTAGGTATAGCGTCAAACTTATGACACATTTCCCAGACAAAAACTGTCAAAGTGGTCAAATATTCGATCAATGACCGGTCATTGAGACACGATTGCAATAGCAGACTCGAGCCTCTGGACACGAGGTCCTGGGATCGATTTGTGGGTCGAGAAATGTGTCATTTGGTTTTGCCGTCTGATGTTTTTAAATAGTAGTCTGGAGTCTTAGATTTGTGCTTGATTGGTGGCATTTTTTTTTTATGATATGGGATTTAAACAAGATTTGATATTTACCTGGGTAGGTACCTACACCTCTGCCTAACCCTTAGGTACTTACAGTTGTACAGGCGCGATGTTACAAGCCCCAACGAAGTCAGTCAGTCATTCCTACACTCTGCGGTAATTGGTACCTATACCTATCTAAGTGTTTAATAGGTGGATAATTGTTAAGTCAATTAAACAACCATATTAATTTAGAGATAATCTGTAGGTATGAATAATATTTATTTAATACTAGCAGACGTCACGCAGTTTCACCCGCGTAGTTTCCGTTCCCGTGGGAATACGGGGATAAAAAGTAGCCTATGTCCACCGGGAATAGTGTAGCTTTCCACCAGTACAATAATTTTTAAAATTGGATCATTAGTTCCGAGGATTACCCCCTACCTACAAACTTACAAACATACAAATTTTACCTCTTTATAATATTAGTATAGATTAGGTAGATAATGCAGCTGTCATAAACTGTAAAATGTTCCCAAATTAACATTTTCTTCTTATTGCGTGGTGACTATTCTGGTGTCACGGTGAAAGAAAACATCGTGAAGAAATCGGCATGTTTGAGAGATATTTCTGGACGGCATATGAAGCCAAGGCAGAGCTAGGCCCATGGGTCGCATAAACTCTGACACTAGCCACACGAATAACAAGAAAGAAGATTTATGCCTATCCTTGAGAGGCATAGAAGCGTGACGTTATCATTTTCCTTAATTGGAATCATTGGCTAGCATAGTTTTTCAAGGTTACCACAACTTAGGAAGATAATTCTTTTAGTACCTAGTCGTTATACATACTTATATTCTATTATTTAGGTAGGTACAATTCTAAAGGGTCTTACAAACAACTGAAAAAATACCGAAACAAATTAAAGATAAAAGATAAATAAATATTCCACAAATTTCACACAATCGTGTGAAATTTGTGGAATATTTATTTATCTTTTCCATTTGGGACTAGAAGGGGTTCCTTCTAGTCCCAAACTAAGCAGAGCTTGTGCCACGTGTACTATACAACTGGTAAACACCATATACTTCTCATTAAATACATATTAAAGATAAATAACACCCATAGGCGAAGAACGAATTATCGTGCTCATTACACAAACATTTATCTTGGGTGGGAATCAAACCTACGACCTCCGGCATAGCAGTCACAACCACTAACAACTAGACCAAAAGGCCAGTCAAATGCAAGTCACAGTTTTTTTCAGTCAAGTTCAAACATTGTCATGTGAGGACAATGCAAATTAATGATGAGTATCTCAAGGGCGTTCTACAAAATAAAACACTCACTAACAATAAAACTTGAACATATTTAATAACATAACTTATTCACTATTGTACATCGTCACCGCATCCGCAGCATCCCTCATCGACTTCAACACCACACATTCTCAATAGAAATACAAAGCAGGTTACACATAGGAGACATCTCAGAATCTTGCCGCACGATCCACAATCACAGCTGCACGAGCAACACATGTTAGAAGAAACAAAAAAGTATTAACACTGCTTCAAAAAAAGTAAAAAAAACGACCCTCCCAAAATGGGTTTTCCTCACAGAGTTCGGTTTTTGAAATTGACAGGAATGCGCCTCCGCAACGGTTAAGAATTCTGTTTTTTAAATTAGCAGGACTTCCCACAGATCCAGCACAAAATTTTGATGATCTATTTGTAGGTTAGCACAACACGGTTCTTTTCATCAATAAACTCAGCACGATTTAGCAATAAATGCGTCCATTCGACTGCAGACTTGTGACACAATGAAAAGTATTCGTCACGAACATTTATTTTGAATAAAATGACTCGATTACGATGCTGTGAGCCGCGAAGCCGGTATGACGCATCCATTTGTTTGTATAGCGTTACCAACTCCGTTATCACTGGTGCTAGGTATCTACTGGTAGAGTACACAACTGATATGAAACAGGTGGTTATTTATCTTTGTAGTAATTTTTAGGGTTCCGTTCAAAATGGTAAAAACCCCAACCGCAAAAAAGTACTAAAATATTTAAAAAGTTAAAAATAACACCTTCCTATCGTTGAGCCATGAAATTTTACTTCACGTCGGGGTACCGCTTAAGTGAGGAATGTTCCTAGTAGGTACTCGTACCCCGACGCGACGTTACGTAAAATTTCATGGCTCAACGATAGGTGTTATTTTAACTATTTAAATGTTTTACTTTTTTGCGGTGGAGGTTTTTAAATTATAATTTATTTTTTATTTTAACATTTTTAAAAGCATTAATTTGGTTTTATAGAGTTTACAGTTATGAGAATTTTTCAGTGCATTGTATGTAGAGTCTGTAAGTAAATTGTAAGTAAAGTCACACAATGGTATGCAGAATTGAATGCTGGTTAAAACGAATCCAAACACAACATTTATCTGCTATTATTTTCCCAACAGTGTATTACTGTGCTAGATATCCTGGCTGCATCAGACCAAATATACCATAATATTGCTTATTAATTTAACAAAATCGCGAAAATAAAATCAGCTGTTCCCTACATTTTTGGTCACGTGACTCGTCGAAATGTAGGGATAGTAAAAGATGTTTATAATGATGAGTACAATGGCTCCTTAAGAGGATGGCAGATATTTTTATAGCACCTTATACATAGGTAGGTATACATATTATAGATAAATTACACCCAGAGACAGAACAAAATGATCGTGCTCATCTCACAAACATTTGTCCTGGGTGGGAATCGAACCCACGACCTCCGGCATAGCAGTCAGGGTCACTAACTACTAGACACACATATATAATCGGCCTGTAATGTAAACAAATAAGGAGCTTGTGGCTAAACTATTCCAGCCTTACGGGTCGATGAAAGGTTAAGCTTGACAAGTTTGGTCCGAGGTGACCATTCATTACATATTACCAAGACTCGGAGTCAGAAAGCACTTCAATTCACTTTTTTGTAACTACGTAACGAGTGGTCTATTACAGGACATTACATGACATTACATGTAAATGACAATGTATGGTGCATGATTTATAACGTAACGCAAAACATTAATTGAGTATTAGGTAAATTAATTATTGTTTCAATCATTGATTTTGTGTGATATGCTATCATTATAAAATGTACAATATTACCTATGTATTATTCTCAGAAAGTTTACTGACTAATACCTATTATGTTTCGGGTACCTAACGTAAGTAGGTCTGATGCTTATAACAAATACGTTAGATGAATAAAATACTTAGAACGTAAAGCCTAGCAAAAAGCGAGTCATATTTGCCCACCGAAGATTCCAACAAAAATCTTAATTAAGTTATGTTTGTCCCCGCAAAACTAAGTTTGTTTAGAATATTACAAAAATATTTGCCAGTTTGAGATGTTGTTTAATTTCTCATTAATATTTACGGTACAGTTGGAGCAGCGGCTGGGCGATTCGCTGCTGCGTCGCGTAACGTGGATTCGATTCCCGAAAGGAATATTTGTATGGCCAGGCCATTTGTTTGTTGTTCCAGGTCTGGTTATTTATGTATGGAGTTTCTTGCCCATTCTTCTCCATACGAAACTACCTTTTGTAAGGGGCAACTAGAATCATTATATTTTATTTAACGTTCAAAAGTGCCTTTTTAGTGGCCTAATTGAAATAAATGATTTGCATTTGACTTTATGTAAGTATGTTAGTTTAAATGTTTGTAAACGCAAACGCAAGAAAAAATCCTAGTGTGGTTTATTTTTTTTTTACACTAAATATGGATTTTTTAAGGTTTCAATGTCTGTAAGCTCCAACATACCCAATCACTGGTAAGCACAACACCCGTTTTTGTAAGACAGGACTAAAACTCAACAATACAACGAAACAATTTATTGATTGATCAATCATTATCTGGAATACAACACTGGCATTTCCAACACGCACAGTCACACTCGATGCCGCACAGATGAAACAGGTACGCAATGCCGGTGATACAGAAAATACATCTTAGACTACCAAAGAAGTTGCAGCAACACATCAATGTCTTCCCAGAAGCCTAGAGCATCATCTTCTGGGTCATTCTGGGGACTTGGAAGTCCCTGGTGGTCGGGCACAGAACATTGGTGGGATGAGGACTGATTCATAACTTTTTGATTTGACATTAACGGTCACTATTTCAAATTTCTAGCGTTAGTGTTTGGTTGGGAACCTGATAGTATAACACTTCTAGAATAATATTCAAAGAATTACTTAGTCCAACCAATTGCACAACTTGGACATTGCTCTGGTCATTGATTTGTTATATCTTGATCATTATTTCTCACCAAAATTTTGCAAAAGTTCTCGGAATTTTATGTTTTGATTGGAGGTCTTGAATATTCTTAACGTCAGATTATTAAACTTTTTTTTTGACAAGTCTAAGTTCACTTGCACAGGTAATCCATAAGACACAGAGGATTTTGTTTGTTTTTTTGTTTGTTTTTTTTTTGGATTTTGTTTTTTGTGAGGTTTTGTTTTGTTGTTGTTTGTTTTGGAATGAATCGAAAACAGTCAACAATCCTTGGACAGCCGTATTTGCATAAGGACAAATGAGCCAAAGTGATAGGTGATGTCTGTGGGAGATTTTCCGTGGAAGTTAAAGAGTGGAAAGAAGGTCAAAAGGAAAAAAACCTTCGCTCACCTGTGGAAGAATACAGGATATAAGTAATGTGGAATAAATCAGGCCTCTCACGGTGATAACGCTAGCCTTCTGGCTTTCACTGACGTGACCACCCTAGCCCATTTGGTCTGCATTTTGTATACATATGTATACAAAATACCTATAGGTACATACAAAAGGTTTTCATTTTAGAAATTCTGTATATCTTATTAATTACCTGTGACATTCCAACTTAGACTTGTCAAAAAATCTGTCATTTCATAATATTCATATTGGCGTTAAAATCCAAGTTATCAACATCATCGTATCAAAACTGTGATCTAACTAAACACAAAGTTTGGAGAAGTTATGATTATGAAACAACAAATCAACAACAAAGTTATTTTTTGAGTTGTTTAGGCTTCCCACTCAAATACAGCAAGAAATTTGAAATTGTGACCGTTTATTTCAAATCTAGAAGTTATGATTCAGTTTTCATCCCAAGTACCTTCTTTACCCGACCACCAGGGTCTTCCAAGTCCTCAGAATGACTACGATGATGATGCTCTAGGCTTCAGGGAAGAAATTGATGTGTTGCTGCAACTTCTTTGGTAGTTTGAGATGTATTTTCTGCTTCACCGGGATTGCGTATCTGTGTCATCTTTGCGGTATCGAGTGTGACTGTGCGTGTTGGAAATGGCGTTGTTGTATTCCAGATGATGATGATTGATCAATCAATAAAATTGTTTGAATGATGAATGATATTTATTTGTTTGTACCTAAATTGTTTTTATATTGATATCGGTGTTTTACTATCATAAAATAAAAAGTATATGGGTACAGATGCCAGCACGTCGAGCTAGCCCAATCTTTCAATTTTATTACAAGAGCATAAGGTTCATATTAATTGGGATTTGTTTGGTAAAGCTCGATATTATGCAGCTGGCGTCTGTATAGTGTACACATAGAAAATATAGGTACTTATCTACCAAAGAACCCTTACAGAGTTACTTAGATTACTTTATTTAGACAAAACGTTTAAAAAAGTCCTAGTTAAAAATAAAATAAGATAGTAAATATCTGTATTAAGTAGTTATGTTATTATCTGCGCATAATGTAGTGCATGCTGTGCTTTTCTGTAAGTAATGAGGCGCTTAGACTTAATTTAGAAATGTACAGATTAAAATGAATTAGCGTAGGTACTTATTGTTGAAAAGCCGAATAATAAATAAATAAAATATGACAGTACAACATTCAGTAGGTATCCAAGAATTTTATTATATGTGGTTAGTAAATTATTAAAACATAATTTATGCATTTAAGTACCCATTTTATTCATAACATTAAGCCAGTGTTCCCCGAGCTAGTCAGAGGTGAACTTGTAGAACACCCATACTTCGCCAGTTACATGGGCCGAAGCGATTGCCACCACAAATCTGAGCTGCTACTGAAATATTTGGGATCATATCCAAACACACTTTTCCTGACCCGGTACTTGAACCCTTGACCTCATTATCAGTAGACACACTTGAGACCAACGCACCAATCACAATCCTGTCCCGAACAACTAAAATGGGAAAATGGGTTGTCAATCCTCCTCCATACAATCTGATAAGCCGCACTGTTCGGCGCACCACATACACACGTAGATGCACAAGATGCAACGCAGGCAACGACAACAAAGGTTGTTACTGCCGCAACAACAACAACACATCACAAACAACTACAACACATCATTAATTTTGCGTGGTTTTAATACTTTTCTAATTTAGGATTTTTAACGTTGTTTATCTAGCTCAGAATAAATGATTTCTGAAACATAATTGTTAACAAATTGATGAGAAAATATTTTTCAGAAAAATCAATTGGTATTTTCGAAATTGACGGAAATGTCTAAATTATGGATGACAGTTATCCAGAGTTTCTTTATTACTCTTTCTCCTTCTAAAGAAGTTTACGTTGCAAAAAGGTTCCAATTCATGAATACAAGTTTAGTCATGACTGCAGTTGGAGCAGTGGGTGAGCGATTGGCTGCTGTGCTAGATGTCATGGGTTTGGTTCTCAGACGGAACAAAATGAAACGTGAAATTTTTAAACTTTTCATCATTCATAGCATTATCATTACCAATACTAAACGATTCCTTATCTAATGCTGATTTCATAAAAGTCAGGAAAAAAACATCAGAAGAATAAATATGGCGATTTGACATCGCTCAGGTTAGGTTCGCTCAGGCTGTGGAAAGGAAGATCACTTCCACTTACCCGGCCCGCAGCAGACGCAGCGGGCGCAGCCGGAGGGCAGACAACGCCTTCTTCCAGTCCAGCCCCCCTAAACGGGTTCAGAGACGACGGATTCTGGGACGTTCATTCGCGTATATGAGACCCGAGGCGGCGGTGCGACGAGTTTCAGGGCCAGCACCAGTCGAGGGATTGCGGAAGTATCTTCTGTTCCCGTGACTCCGGCACAAGTGTCATCGGAACACCGGAGTCCTTTTTATTTCAGAAAGAGTCTGACACTCCTTCGCCCTTCCCGGGGCGGAGGACATTTATGAGGATTTTCCACCCAGCACCAAAAAAAGGCTAGGTTCACTTAGATTTTTTTAAATTGGCATGACACATGGGATGTCGCAACTAACCTACTAATGAGTCAGTCTGCATGTCACCGCGGTTTGTCGCCGGTAGCTGATTACGTCACATCAGCCACAAACCGCGGCAACAGCAATTAAATAAAAATAACAAAATGTTTAAAAGTCTTTATATTGTAGGTCACGTGGTAACCTTTCTCCAATGCACATTGAAGCCAGTGTCTTTAAATAACTGATCGATATCTTCTTTGTCCAAGTTTAACGATGCCTGCAAAATGGAAAGAATGATTTTATGGAGTTGTTATTGGTGATAACAACTGACACTGACAGCTAGGCAGGAAACTAATGTCCCAGTAGTGGGACCAGCATGGCTTTAGCTATCCTTTCTTTGCCACTAACTAACTGGCGTGCAGTTGCACACCGAGCTTTGATAACAACTGAGATATATTACAAAAAATTTATAAGTAGGTAGGTACTGCACTTTAAGTGGACTTCCAGTTACGGTGACTATCAGACGGGGTACTGTGCACTCGCTTAGTTACTCTGCGGGTGCACGTGAAGTCATCCTACATACGCAATTACGCACTGATGATAGCCAATACGAAACTAGTTGTTTGACAGTTAATTGTTGAACACTTTGCCCTGTGATCATCACTATGAACTCGCAACGGAGGTACAGACATATTACTAATTCTACTCGTTAACACTTGACAGTTGACAAACAGCTGATTCCATAAACGTCATTTTCTTTCTATTGTCGGAATAGAACAGAAATAGAATTTGTTATATGGCTAAGCCTGCTGGTCCTATAATATTACATGTAGTATTTGCATACAAGAGCAGGGAAGACGCGGTGCCTGAACTTAATGCTTGACCGCGCATACTAACGCATGATGTGCAGTTCAAAGCATTTTGTTAGCTAACTTTTTCTTTTAAACCTCGACGCATTAACGACGTAATAAGTTTGACGTGTGCCTAGCTAGGCATCGTAGCTCATGAAAATCGGTCTAAGATGGCCGCCGCCACAAAGTGGCGGTTCACATAGTAGTCCGGTCTATTTAGACATTCGAAGTTACATAAAGTCCCAACAAGCTGAATTTCTGTGAAGTTGTTCAAAACATAATTATAAACAATGTCTAGAAGTTCCCCATCATTCCCCTGTTAGGAAAAAAAAAATTCAAGGTCAAAGGTCAAAAAAATGAGTTTTTCGCGATTTTCTGCAAAACGGTAAGTTTTATCATAAAAGTACCTCAGACAAAAATTGTAGATCATAAAATTATCTACCTATAAAAAAGGAATCAATACTTTTTTTCTTACGAGCCACCGTTTCTGAGATATAACGTTCAAAAAGTTATAAAAGTCGTTATCGTCATAATATGCACACGTTGCCACGCCACCTTTGAGGTAGTGTACTTAGCGCGTTTTTTTTTAACGTGGTTTCCCCAGTAGGCCTACTCCACGGGTCAGTTGTGATCCTGTTTAATGTAAAACTATTGCAAAATAACGGAAATTTTCAAAGATTGGGAAAGATAAAAGCGATGTAAATGAAAAAAAAAGTGTTGAAGTTTATTCGTCTTATTCGTAAGTTTCAAATTCTTGTTCTTCTTCTTGATCTTCTTCTTGTTCTTCTTCTCCTGCTTCTTCTTCATCATCATTTTGGATGCAAGTAAATTGCGTCAATAGCAATGTATCGCATGATACTTCGTCGGAGTCAAACGAATCCTCCATTGTTTGTGATTCAATATTAGAGCACGACCGGCCTTGACAATTTTTGCATGCCAAAGAACAAGACAGTCCGACTTTTTTGCAACCACATTTAGCACTTCATCCCTTTTTGCAGTTGCAAAAAATAGTGTTCAGCAGTTTTTCCGGCGCAGGTGGAAGTAAAGTTTGAACTGGCTCTAATATATTGTTGACCAACTTCCAACCCCAGTCTGTAGGGTTACACTGGCTCAAAAGATTAAGGGACTGGGTTTCATTTTACCTGATATTGTTGTAGTTAAAACTTATGTATATTTTATATTGTAAGTATAAGTTACAATGACCGATAGAAAAATATTTAAACATTTAATATATAATACATATATGTATGTATATATATATATATACATACATATAATATATATATGTATGTATATATATATATATGTATATATATATATACATACATATATTATATAAAATATTACAACTCTAGATGTATATACGTGGCGTACTCATGCATATTATGACGATAACAACTTTAATAACTATTTGAATCGTTATATCTCAGAAACGGTGGCTCGTAAGAAAAAAAGTATTGAAATTTTTTTATAGATAATTTTATGATCTACAATTTTTGTCTGAGGTACTTTTATGATAAAACTTACCGTTTCGCTGAAAATCGCGAAAAACTCATTTTATTGACCTTTGACCTTGAATTAAATTTTTTCCTTACAGGGGAATGATGGGGAACTTCTAGACATTGTTTATAATTATATTTTGAACAATTTCACTGAAAAATTCAGCTTGTTGGGACTTTATGTAACTTCACTCTCATTTTTTGGTCTAAATAGACCGGATTATAGGTATTTTTCACAACAAACTCAATATGGGTATCAAATGAAAGGGCATGGCTAGTAGAAAACACTATGATCAATTTTAAATCCGATCCAAGATGGCCGCCACCGCAATATGGCGAAAATATATTTTTTTAAAAGATCTATTTGTGTTGGGATTTTTTTTCTACTTCTTTAAAGTCAAAGTCAAATCATTTCTTTCAATTACGCCATATAAAAGGCACTTTTGAACGTCAAACTCAAAAGTTAAAATAAAATATAACGATTGCAGTTGCTCATTCCAAAAGGTAGTTAATAGGTTAGGTTAATACTATGTAGTTAAGAAGTCAATAAAACTTACGATAAACTTTTTCTTGGAATTTGCGACTGTAGATGTGAATGTGAGAAGAGCATTTGCACCCGGCCTGGAAACAATTATTTTATTATACAACTGGTGTTATAACAGCCTTCACTTCCTTATTATCCTGCATCGGCACTGTTCACCATTGTGGTATCGCATTTCTTTACCTTTGTGGCCTTATCCTTGTTTGCTTCCATCTCTGACGGAAATTGGTCGCCTGAAATTAAATGCGTTTATATTTTAATTACAAACAACTACAAGAAAAACAATTTGTACATTTTGTGAGGTCTGTGTTTCATATCCGACCACTCTGAGAAGAGACACCGAAACAAACTCAAAGGATAATAAAGTCTTTTTTAGAGTCCCGAAATTATATTAGTCAGATTGTGCTTACACAATCTGACAAATATAATTTCTGGACTTTAACAAAATCAGATCAGAAGTCCGTCTGACGTGTCGTACCTATCTTACCCAGGGTTTATCTTGGAGCACAACTTCAAACCACGAGCGGGTGTATGCATGTACGCCCGGAACGACATCTGCTATCAGCGTCTACGGAACCTTGAGGACTCCAGGTTCTTTCCATGATCCTGGCAGTCCTTAGACTGCCAGGATCATGGAAAGTGTCTGAGATGGCAACCATTCTAATAAACGTTGACATGAAATTTCCCAGATTTTTTGTCAACAGCTCTTGCAACACGTGAAAACAACAAACTCCACAATAAATTGCTTAAGGACAGGAGAATGGTGACAGAAAAATAAAAGCTGCACTTAAATCACGGTCAACGGTCAATATAAAAATTAATGATAGAATTACCTCAACGGAAATAAGAAATAACACCAAAGTTGCCGATATATTGGCTCGAATTGACCAATTAAAATGGCGTTGGACAGGTCACATGTTACGATGCAAGACAGACAAATGGAGTAAGCAAGTAACACTTTGGTACCCTAGAGATGGAAACAGGCAACGGGGACGTCCAACCACAAGATGGGAAGATGATTTCCGTCTAGCTTTGGGACAATACTGGACCAGAGTTGCAACCGACAGAGTGCAATGGAAACAGTTGGAGGAGGCCTTTGTTTAGACACATCGAACTGAGGGATCTTATAAAAGAACGCAACACGAAACTATTATCATAACTATATTTGTAAACAGTTTGTCATTGTCAGTTTGGAATAAAGGGCTATACTTAGTACTATTCTAATCTTAAGTGGCAGTGGACAGGACACATAGCTCATAGAACAGATGGCCGTTGGAGCCGAAAAGTTCTGGAGTTGCGACCATGTACCGGAGTCCGTAGATGAGTGTACATTAATTACATATCAAGACTCCTCCGTGCCTCGGAAAGCACGTAAAGCCGTTGGTCCCGGCTGTCATTTGTAGATCTTTGACAGTCGTTACCAGTTTAACCACAGGGTACCGTGCTACCCATTTATTGGGTTGTGGAGGTGAGACAGGCAGTCGCTCCATGTAAAACACTGGTACTCAGCTGCATCCAGTTAAAACTGGAAGCTGACCTCAACATAGTTGGGAAAAGGCTAGCCAGATGATGAGGAATGCCAACTGGCACGTGATAATAAGTGGTGACCACGACTACATCGCCTGAGGCATCACTGGCGCTTTTTCATCTCAGACACAAAGCTAAAACCTATCGGCACCAGTTGGGGAATGCGGAAGCATTTTCTGTTCCCGTGACGTGACCCCCGGCGCAGGTGTGAGACAGAATACCGGGTTGGTTTTTACTCAGTAAGAGTCTGACGGACCCCTTCATCCTCCCCGGGGCGGAGGACATCCATGAGGATTTCAGATTCCGCAAAACTAAAATTAAAAGGCTCTCATGTACAGGCAGTCCAATTTCTTTGATCGTTTTTCAACTTTATGTCAAAGAAAATAAGATTCATGTTCAATTGGGAAAATTTGACAGATTAGGGTAACTTGATGTGCTGGCGTCTGTACCTACGAGATTGTGGCTCATAATAAAACAATATTAAAGCTTTACTCGTGTGGGAAATGGCTTACCTGGTGTCAGAGTTTTTGATGCCGCCGAAGGACCTCTGACTTGGCATCACACATGCCCTCGAGAAATATCTCACAGGCATGCCGGTTTCCTTACGATGTCTTCCTTCACCGTTTTTGAAGTGGTGCGTGCCTTGGGTTCGAGCTCGAGACCTATGATTGGGCAATACGCCGGTTACACTACAAGGTATCCTTACTAACATCTTCTTTGACGATGGGACGGTAGACCTCAGTCGGGAATGTGTCCAAGGGCTCCATTATCTCACGTCGGGGTATCGTCACAGGAAATACATCCTGCAAGTTTTCTGGGCTCTCTTGGTTTTGACTGGAAAAAGGGAAAAGAATTACTTACTTTGCTAATTTCTAAGTGTCTCTTTTAAAGATTGATTTTAAAAGTAAAAATAAATGGTGTCGTGAGTGCATTTACAAACATTTAAACCCAGAAACAGTCAGACCCGGAAAAACTATCTGTAGGCCAATATGTATTTGTTAATTAAGTTTTTCAATTTATACTTCATTTGGCGCGTTAGGGAAAAATGGAAATTGGGAAAGCCCGACGAAAATTTTCAGCGCTGTGTGTCCATGTAGGTACTAAACTCATAGTATCAAGTAGTCTGTCAATGTCTCATCTCTCCTAAACACTCATTAATCATCAAGTACCACTCACCGCCACTGCCCAAAGTTAGGCCTCTCCCTGGATCTCCAATCATTCCTGACGATGCTCTCAAACTGATTGCTGTCAAATGTGTTATGAGCCTGCTTGTAATTCACATTTTTAGTCGCCATTTTGTTCCGCGTCTGCTGTACTAACTCTTGGATTACAGAACCTTTTAGTGAGGTTGGACTCGTTTGAAACTCTGCAAAGTAATCATGTTTATTAATCGACTTCGAAAAGGAGGATGGTCGAGTCAAATCAAATAATTTCGCCACAAAGCAAATGTAATAAAATATATTATTTAATGTTATGATTTAGTGAAAAGTCGTTGTTGTGTCAATAAATAAATCAATTTATTTGCAAACATGGGTATTTGGTACACAGATGTTCTTAATTTATGAAAACATCGATATTCTCAATTCGATTGATATTTTTTATGTAAATAGGTACACCGAATTACGTGATTCTCCTTTAGTTTGATGAAGAATAGTTGCCATTGGTCCCATAAAATGTAACATAGTTCGGCCGAGTAGTTTTTATTTACTTAATGTTTTTTTTTTTGTCTCTGAACATTTTTGTAAAATAGCTCTTGTTTCGGAATTCGGTGGTCAATAATAAATTAATCAAAACCACCAAAGCCACAGACTTTCAAAACTAGAGTTATTTTACACAGGTTAGTGTTTTTTATGAAGGCGCTGATTTAAATGTAAAAAAGTTTTTATTTTGCAATGTTTTGATTGTATGTAAGTAGATGATTAATTATTAGAACGTTGTGACATAACAATCAAACTACTAAACAGATTTCGAAGAAATTTCAAAAAGATCAAAAACAAAAGTGTTGATAAAATGAAAACTACTGGGCAAAAGTTTTAATTTTTAAAAGTGTCTTCGAAGTCAATGTAGGAATAACAAAACCTTTCATGCATGAGGTTGTGTAGTGGTTTAAAAACTAGCCAACTACTATCAAGCGCTGATCCAACGTTGAGGGCACTGTGGGCATGCCACGAACCTAATTGTGGTCAGACAAAACAAATTATTTTCGTCACACAACCAATTGTCTTGCGTGGAAATCGAACCCCACGACCTCCAGCATAGCAGTCAGGGCCACTAACCACTAGATCGACAGCCCAGTCAAAGTAGTACTTTATGTATGGATAATATACCAATCGAGTTTAATTATAACCTCCTACTACTACTATTACAAATACTACTACCTACTCTAGTATTGCATGTAACATAGAGACACGCAAGTCAAGTATTAAAAAAAAAAGGCGGAACGAAGTATGGGAGCCTGTCCAATATTTAAGATTTTCATGTCAGATTGTTTGTCACCAAACTCCTCTGTAACAATTTGACCGATTCGTAAGAAATGTTATGTGTATATTCAGTAGGAGAGAATAATGATAATATTTATAACCTTTATTTTTAAAGGATTGTTTTAATGCTACGTAAGTCATACTTCTTTTGCATCGATTACATTCATACAATTCATGTTGTCATTCACACACGCCGGTAATATTTTAGAGTAGTATTTGAAATCATAACACAACAACAATAAGCCACATTTTAGCTATTGACATTAACCAGGAAAACAAGCATATGTAATAGTAAGTGATCACTAATATTTTGAACCTTACCTCGATACATTTTAGAATCAATTTTTCTTGTCATGTCACGAAATTCTCTGACTGTTGTAGACTTCATCTTAGGATTTGGCCAGCTTTTGTCAGACTTTGGAACCGAAATTCTTGGAGGGAGTATATCCTCCACCTCTATTGTGGTGATCTCACTGTCATCTTCTTTATAATCTTTGTAGTTATCTTCTATTTCAAATTCTTCTAATTCTGCTGGGACTGGGTGGCGTACCTGGAATATACAAATAACTCAAAAGTGCTAGAAATCTTAAAACTAATAAATAAATAAACAAATAAATATTCCACAACTACAAAACTTATTTAATGCAATATGTCCCTTTGACGGTCATAAATGTAGTTAATTGCGAATTTGCGACATTATACAGGGTGTAACGGAAAGGGTATATACATACAAACAGGGTGAATAGAGTATTTAATAACGAGTCTTTCCTCAAAATTTCAGCTCCCAACTAATAACTTTGAAACTTCACGATATTATTTAATATCGACAGTTTATTAAATGCAAAATCATAACAAACGTGTCACCGCACTATGAGGGTCATAATCCTGTCCGGCAAGGTTCAAGTATATCTATCTCGGGTTCTGCGCGCCTAGTACAGACCTATCGGGCTCTGCCTAACCGACGAAGGCGCGACGGCGCGGGCGGCCTCAACTTTACAATTATGTATGTATATGTATAAAAACGTTGCCATGTCGTTTCTTATCACCAAGAGAATCCGTGCCCTTCGTATGTATATACCCTTTCCGTTACACCCTGTAGAATGTAAGTATTTAACGTATTTTTGTAAACTTTTGCTAGTAACTTTGTTATGTATCAATAAGAATAATAATGTTTGTAAATTTTATATTTTTCAATTTGGATATGATGGATGAGAAATGTGGTTTGTCTTAGTGTAATTGTTTATGTATTTTTGTCTGTACCTACCTACCGTGCAAATATTTCAACACAAATCTATAACTGTTATGAAATAAACAACTTAAACTTGAACTTTTTTTAAAGAAAAATTATTGATAGATCGCAAGTGGTGAGTACGAGTTCTCGGGATAAATCGCCGTAACTATAATTTATCTGTTTCTAGCAGTCTGGAGTCAGGATTGTTGTACGCGATTGATGATAAAATGCGGTCTTACTATTACATACAGGGCCAGAGCCCAGTATATCAAGTTGACGCAATGTGTCAAATTTCTTTGATAGTTTTACAATTTTCTTAAAACAGAACAAAGGGAAATTTGACAGTTTGGGGTTGCTAGATGTGCTGGCGTCTATGCATTAGAATTAGGTATAGTTGTCGTATTAGAGTAAGGCCTGTCAGGATAGCTATAAGAATGTTAATTAATAAATTCTCTTCTGTTCATTTGGTTCGTAAATAACCTGGTGTTAAAGTTTATGACTTGGCTTTACATGCCGATGAAAAAGATCACCAAACTCTGAGGTAAAAAAAAATAATCTAAGAACATTACCGGCGCACAAAGCAGCGGGTACGCTGTCCGAGCTCTCCTGGCCGTGTGTATGGGGCAAGGTGCCATGGACCCCGAAACCAAGGTTCTTTGACCCAGCATGTTTGTATGGGAGAAGTCGCACACGAGGAGCAGGCGAGGATGATTAGCTCCGTGGCGGACGGCGCCGCAGCCGACGGCTTGGAGATTCCACACTGCTAGTTGGCTGAAGTGACCCCATACTGTACCTCTGGAAAGACGTGGATGGCTTTCTTCTTTACGTTAGTTACTGGACTTAATTAAATGATAAGCTTTCCTATGATCCGCGGTCCAAGTGTGGGACGGAACCATCTGGGTAGTTTTTTGTCAGTAATCGTCCGGAATACCCTTCCGCTAGCCCCAGGGACATCCATGAGAGTTTTCCACCCCGAAACAAGATTCTTCCAATTCCTATGAGATTTTCCTAATAATCCTCCTCATCCTTTTTTCCTACTTTATCGTTTAAAATCTCAATGCTTTGAACAGGAATCATGTTAGTGCAAAGGTTGTCTCTGGATCTGAACGTAACCGATTTTGAAAATTCTTTTACCAATAAAAACCCAAATTATTAGTGAGTGTAAATTTTATTGTAGTTATATTTTATTTTTAACCGATTTCAAAAAAAAATCTTTTTTGCAAAAAATAAAACCGACTTAAAAAAAACACTAGCCGGTGTAAAATAACTCTAAATTAGGAAGTCTGTGGCTTTGGTGGTTTTGTCTTATTCATGATGGGCCACCGACTTCCGAATTTAGAGTTATTTTACACCGGCTAGTGTTTTTTTTAAGTCGGTTTTATTTTTTGCAAAAAAGATTTTTATTTTTTCATTTTTAGTTGTTCCCATACAAATATTTGCCATGAATTTATATTTATGCCATGTGTTTATATTGTTATTTGTTAACAATACATGTCATGGTAATAGGGTTATCCACTTATCCCTAATAAATGAAACTTAACATACCTAACTGTCGAAATCTAGGTATATTGTACACATCTGCATACCCCTCAGAGCATACAGGCGTGATGATACGTCATGATGTTGTATAAACAATAAATATCCAAGCGATTCCAGCAATCACGACAGATTTGCCGTCTATTTTTGAAGAGTTCCATTGTATATCTCCGAAGATCAGCACCAGATCTTCACCAAATTAAAATGGGACCACCTCGGGAGTATACTCTTTCAAATAAAAAAAGAATTTTGAGAATCGGTCCACAAATGGGGGAGAAATCGCGTAACAAACACACAAAAAAAAAAAAAAAAAATATACCGTTGAATTGAGAACCTCCTCCTTTTTTTGAAGTCGGTTAAAAAGGAGGAGGTTCTCGATTCAACGGTATGTTTTTTTTGTGTTGTTTCGCGATTTCTCCCCCATTCTTTTTTTATTTGAAAGAATATACTCCCGAGGTGGTCCCATTTTAATTTGGTGTAGATCTGGTGCTGATCTTCGGAGATATACAATGGAACTCTTCAAAAATAGACGGCAAATCTGTCGTAATTGCTGGAATCGCTTGGATATTTATTGTTTATACAACATCATGACTTATCATCACGCCTGTATGCTCTGAGGGGGGGTACGCAGATGTGTACAATATACCTAAGATTTCGACACTTAGGTACTTATGTTAAGTTTCAATTATTAGGGATAAGTGGATTTCCCCATTACCATGACATGTATTGTTAACAATTAATAACAATATAAAAATAAATTCATGGCAAATATTTGTATGGGAACAACTAAAAATGGAAAAATTAAAATCTTTTTTGCAAAAAGTAAAACCGACATAAAAAAAAAACACTAACCGGTGTAAAATAGCTCTAAAATCGGAAGTCGGTGGCCCATCATGAATAAGACAAAACAACCAAAGCCACAGACTTCCTAATTTAGAGTTATTATACACCGGTTAGTGTTTTTTTCTTAAGTCAGTTTTTGATAACTATAAAGGGGTGAAGGGGATTTTAAAGCACGAAATGTACACGGATTAAGACGCGAGCTACGTGCTTGTCTATATATACCTACATATAAAGGGGGAAGATTTGATTGTTTGTTTGCATTGAATAAGCTCCGAAACTCCTCGACCGATTTGAAAAATTCTTTCACCGTTGGGAAGCTACACTATCCGCGGGTGACATACTTTTTATCCTTAGATTCTCACGGAAACGGGATAACCCGGGGACGTCTCCTAGTACAGACGCCAGCACGTCAAGTTACCCCCTTGTGTCAAATTTTCCCAATTGAATATGAACCTTATTCTGTTTAACATAAAGTTGAAAAACGATCAAAGAAATTTGACACATTGGGGTAACTTGACGTGCTGGCGTCTGTACCTACATTATAAAGTAAAAACATAGAAATGAGGGAAATGCGTCGGATTCCTACGCTGGTGCAGGGTTCAGAATCATTTGAGCAATGAGTTCTACCTACATGATTCTGGACTCGAATGATACCTACTAAAATAAAGTTCTATATTTTACGGGTATGCAGTACATACTTAGCAGTAAGCCTAAAAGGAGCAGTGAGTTGTTTGGGCTGCACGCGCCGCCTCTCGCCCCACCACGCGTCGAGCACGCGTCGTATCGCACGCTGCGCGCTCAGCTCGTCCGACTCACTGGAGCGTCGCCATCGGACCTCGCCGACTGTTTGCCCCGCATAGGGATATCGGACTAGAAGAAACTTTGGATCATTGTCATATCATTCTGAATGAGGTGCAATCATCAATCTATCAACTCAGTGTATTGGAGTCCACTGCTGGACTTAAGCCTCTCAAATAAGCAATTTTGTACAATTGATATATATTATTTCTAAGCCGAAATACCTTTAAAACTGACCTAAAGATAAAGATTAAACGTGCTAATCAAACTTGAGGGATCAGAAGTAGAAACAGTAGCTTCTAATGTTTCCACATTCCCTGACTACAATTAACGTTTACTAATCTGTTTGTCGTAGTTTAAGTAGTAATCTGTGGAAAATGTAATGGGTGTAGATTTAATTTTGATAAGTCATAATTATGTATAAGACACTTAGTAATGTTTGTTTTTCCTATAAAATAAAATCAAAATAATCCAGCCTGACGCAGCCACCTTTTTTAGGTCGTCGGTCCATCTAGCTGAGGGGCGTCCCACAGTAGGTAAGTACGTTGCAAAAAACGTCCATAACTGGACAAAGGCGGGATGCCAAAGATCTTCACAACGTCCATGTTTGTTTGTGCCTCTTGCATCCAGCGGTTTTCAGCGACCTTTACCAGCCTGCGTAGCATGAACACATTGAACACCGAAGAAACGGCCTTTGTCTACAGACGAATCGGCAAAGTGACAGATTATATAGACATTTCTTTCGTCTCGAGCATGACAATGTCAAGAAAGATGAGAAGTTATATGCCGAACAATGCCGAGCATGAAGTGCGTACCTATATATTTTCTCCACTGTGCGTCGGTTCTGCTAGCTCTATTAATTTTGATACCGATACAGAATGAAACCGTTTTTAAGTATTTTTACATTTTGCTTTACAAATTAGTTCAGGTATAAATCCCTTTAGCCTCCCTACTCTAGACGCTATCGCCATATCCTTATAATGATGTTAGTCTTTCCGTGGTCTTGAAGATCCTAATAATAATGAAAGTCATACATACCTGTGGCCCTGCAGTCATCGTGTACAAAGTGACACTGGTCTGCCAATCTTTGCGCTAGAAGAGACAGCTCACGATCCCACTCCTGAAAGGAAGTAGGTATATGTACAGACGCCAGCACATCAAGTTACCCCAATGTATCAAATTTCTTTGATCGTTTTAGAACTTTATGTCAAACAGAATAAGGTTCATATAAAGTTGGAAAAATTTGACACATTGGGGTAACTTGATGTGCTGGCGCCTGTACATGAGAAGTAGGTAAGGCTTATTGGGATTTGCTCTATATGAGGCAAAAGGTGAATATTATATGTTTAGGTTTAGGCCAAAGCCAAAGTGGCTCAGTTCTACAGATAATGACACAGAGAAGTATCCAGCAATACAAAAGCAGTAATAATGTTTTGTTATGATGTCTAGGTATGATCCGCGGTTTCACCAGTTTTTTTTACTTTTATCGCTATGTCAAATATGCCATTACCTATCTTAAGAATTTCGTTTTCAAATGTAAAAACCAAAATCAAATCCAACTGATAGTTTTACGAGTAGTCACAAGCTTGATAATTAGTTAACCAGTATATCACACTACCTATATGAACTCCACCCAGCCAGCCTTTTTTTTTGAGGGGTGGAAAATCCTCATGGAATATCCCCCGCCCCGACTCTGACAGATCCCTCAGCATCTTACTGACTAAAAACCACCCCATGTTCCTTTTCACACCCGCGCCGGGGACACCCAGCCATCCTAACCCAGTTAGTGCCATTGTGTCATGAATGGGTGTAGTGTTACGCACCAACTGGATGTGGACGCAGGCAGTCGCTTCACGGAAATGATAGTTGCCTATCCTTATCTACTTGAAGACGATCCCAACATAGGTTAGGATAGACTTAGGTCAACATTCGGGGTGGCGGAAGTACCTACCTATCTTCTGTTTTTTTTTTTTTTTTTTTTAATATTATAAACCAGTGCTTGACTGCAATCCCACCTGATGGTAAGCAGTGATGCAATCAGTGATGGTGAAGCGCACTAGTTTATTAAGAGCCTATTCACTCTAGCCTTGAAGACACCTAAATTATAATCGGACGGGAAGACCGCGCAGCAGGCAAGTTGTTCCAGTCCTTCGATGTACGCGGTATAAACGACGAAGCGAAACGCTTTTTCCGAATCGTGGGAGTGCCAACGATGTAAGGGTGGACACTCGCCGTACGGTTGTCCGATGGTAGAAAGGGGATGGCGGTATAAGGTCATGTAATTCCCGTGCACACTCTCCAAAATGACCCCCGGCGCATGGTGTGAGAAGGAACACGGGGTGGTTTTTAGTGAGTAAGAGTCATGACAGACCCCTCCGCCCTTCCCGGGGCGGCGGACATCGATGAGGATTTTCCACCCCTAAAACAAAAAAGGATAGGCTAGGTAGACATGAAAGACATATAAGTATAACTTACAACCAGCATCATAATTTGAGGTTTCGGAAGGTGGATGCCACCGCGGACCCTTTCGTTGCCAGCAGCGATACGCTGACGACGTCTGTGAATGACAAGTTCATCATCCAATACAGCAAGCATCCTTCCTATTTATAAATTCCTTATTAACTCAGTTTGAACGAACCCAGGGTCTCATCTTCTTTTCGTGTAATTGGCGACTAACTTAAGTATCGTGTTTATTATGCCACCCATGGGCCTTTGAAATGGGCTTCGCGTGCCTTTGAGAAATATCTCCCAGGCACGCTATTTTCCCTACGCTGTTTACTTCACCGTTATAAAATATTACCATTATAAAATAAATAAATAAAATTCAACAACTTCTTCTTCTTCTTATCGTGTGGTTAGTAACTAACCTGGTGTCAGAGTTTTAATGCCGCCATGGGGCCTCTGACTTGGCATCACATCCCTCGAGTAATATCTCTCAGGCATGCTGGTTTCCTCACGATGTTTTCCTTCACCGTTTTTGAAGCAAGTGATAATTATACAATCCGCACATGAATCCGAAAAGTTAGAGGTGCGTGCCTTGGGTTCGAACTCGAGACCTATGATTTGGCAATCCGCCGGTCACACCACTAGGCTATCACTGCTATAAACAACAACAACAACAACAACTTTCACACAATGACATCTAGTTTCAAACTAAGCAGAGCTTGTGCTATGAGTACTAGACAAGTGATAAACATACTCTAATTACACCCACACACAGAACAAATTATCGTACCTACTCATCACACAAACATTTGTCTTGGGTGGGAATCGAACCCACGACCTCCGGCATTGCAGTAAGGGCCACTAACCTCCAGACCAACAAGCCAGCCGCATTGTACAATAAGTAAGTACCTACATGTGTCCGAAAAGTCAAAGCCTTGGGTCCGAAGCTCCGAACTCGAGACTTTTGGTGCCCAGTATTAGGTACCTATCAAATAGCTATAATGTCAATAATAAATTACCTGTTTAAATAATGTGTGACGAAGTTCTTCAAGTCGTTTGTGAAGTTAATTTGTATGTAAAGCTCGCACGATGACCCGGGACCCATCTGAATTACAAATTATCTATAAAAAAGATCTTTTTATGGTAGGTATTTAGTTCTTGTCGGTGCGATTCACGGCGACATTTTCTTTAAAAGCTTTGGAAGCACTATAGAGCTAATTAACATTAAATACCTACCTACGTACAAAGTCATGCCTCTTTTATTGTCATGCGTGTATGCGTCCGCATGCGGATCAGACCCGCATGCGTGCTGTGGGCCGCACGTATTTTTTTGGAACTTAAATGTAATCATGAAGCGCGCATAATAATAAAAACATGTAGGTATGATAGGATTGCGGGTGGGTCACATGAATTTCATCGATAAATAATCTTTAAAATGTACAGACATCAAGTTACCCCAATATGTCAAACTTCTTTGATCGTTTTTAACTTTATATCAAACAAAATAAGGTTCATATTCAATTGGGAACTTGATAGTCCAGTCAAATTAGGTCATTTTTTGATAAAGATTGGAATAAATTCTCTGGAGAGACAAAAACGGTTCTGATGGTTTTGTATGAGTGGAAAATCGAAGATAAAAACAAAAAAATATTTACTACCCCTACGGAAGGGGGTGAAAATTGTTTATTGGCCATAACTAACTAGATAATACAGGTGTACTCTGCGTAATTTTTTGTATGCTGTATTACACCTTAATCTACATTATTACATTTTATTTATTTTATTCTGACTAACGCAGCGTGAGAAAAAAAATAAAAACATTTTTTTTTTCTTTTTTGGTCATTGCAGCTTTGGGGAAAACTGTGTAGTTGTGTAAATTGAGGAAAGGGTTATACATTTTGACCTAAATACATTATTGATTTTGCACCCTAGTGTGACATATAGAAATTAGCTTTTTACGATTTTCTGCCGCTGTACTTCGGGGGAAATTTTGGTTGTTTTGAAATTAATACAGTCATATTAACTTGGTTTCCTTTATATTTGCACCCTATAAAAAATTGGCATTTCATAAGGGAACATATAATTTTCTTGTATTACAGTAATTACCAAAGAGCTATTACGCCATGGAAGTGACAAGCGACACGCGCTTGTCACTTCCATAGAATATTGTTAGTCACGTATGACGTAACCCATTTTTATTCCAAACATACTCATTTATTATTTAACTAGCTGATGGCTGCGGCTTCGCCCGCATGGATTTATTTTTAAAGGTTTTAGAAGGTTTATTTTTAACCTCCAACAAATACAATTACATTTTTGCCAATGCATACAAAAACTTGACAAATTATATACTAATAATTTCCTTGAGAAAAACACTATCTACAGGTAAAAACAGCATTGGCGTAGTCATGTTTGAGTTCATCGCAAACAGACAGACAGACGACCGCGACGCAAGTGCGGATCCACTCGATCAACCAGTCAAAGTAATATTTATGTATGGATGATACCAATCGAGTTAAATTATTACCTCCTACTACTACTACTTCAAATAATACTTGCTACCTTCTCTAGTATTGTATAATAATAATAATAATAATAAGCGTTAGGCATTGATGCTGCTGACATGAGGCAATCGTTGAAGGAGCGCTTCTTTGGCCGCCTGGAGAAGGTTTTAAATAGCCTTTTGTCAGGCGGAAACAAGGTGCGCGCCTTCAATAGTTGGGTCATGCCAGTGTTGATGTACTCTTTCGGCATACTCAAATGGACTCAAACGGAACTTGACGCCCTGGATATGAGAGTTCGTACACTGATGACCGCAAACCGGATGCATCACCCACGATCCTCGGTTATGAGACTGTGCATCCCGCGGACGTGCGGGGGTCGAGGCTTCCTGAATGCTAAGACCCTCCACAACCGTACAGCCTCCGAGAATACTTTCTGAAAACCGACGTGGGGATGCATCGGGATGTGGTCGCAGTGGACAAGGGCCTTACCCCGCTATCCATGGCTAACGAGAACTGGCGCAAACCTATAGTACTGAGTACTGATGACCGCAGACAGGTATGGCAAAGCAAAGAGCTTCACGGGCGCTTCTACCGGGCTCTTCATGGGCCCGATGTAGACTTCTTAGCGTCCGTATCCTGGCTACGATTCAGTAACCTCTTCGGAGAAACTGAAGGGTTCGTCTGTGCAATTATAGACGAAGTTATCTTGACGAATAACTATCGGAGATATATTATGAAGGACGGGACAGTTGACGTGTGTCGGGCATGTCACTGTCCGGGTGAATCTATCAGACATATCATCTCTGGTTGTTCTCGTCTGGCTAATAGTGAGTACTTGCACAGACATAACCAAGTGGCCAGGATTATCCATCAGCAACTTGCTTTGAAATACCAGCTTGTGGATTCTGAAGTACAGTATTACAGGTATGTGCCCGACCCAGTTTCCGAGAATGACCATGTTACACTGTACAGGGATCGATCTATCATCACTGACAGGACTATTGTTGCCAATAAGCCTGATATAGTGGTGATAGATCGATTAGCGCGCCGCACAATGATAATCGATGTTACCATCCCTCATGACGAGAACCTCGTGAAAGCTGAGAAAGAGAAAAAAATCAAATATCTCGACTTAGCACGCGAGGTTGTCGACATGTGGGATGTGGACTCGGCTGTCATTGTGCCGATAGTCGTAACAGCCAATGGCCTTATGGCTGCCCGCGGGGCCGGCACCAGTCGGGGGTCGCGGAAGTATCTTCTGTTCCCGTGACCCCCGGCGCAGGTGTGAAAAGGAACACGGGATGGTTTCTAGTCAGTAAGAGTCTGACAGACCCCTCCGCCCTCCCTGGGGCGGGGGACATCCATGAGGATGGTAAGGTTAGGTTATATGTATATATACTAAAATACCTCTTATTTTTTTTTGCCCCCTAAGGGATTGAATTCACAAAAGTTTAAAAACCCTAATACTTCATTTTATCGAAATAATTTTGAAAATCAGAGAACTTTCACACTAACTTTGCGCTCCCGATTTACCCCCTTAAAAAATGATTTACGAAAAAATATTTGTTACGTGTTTCACGATTTTCAATGAAAAACCTTCATACTGAATTTCATTGGAACAATTTCAAAAACGACAAAGTTTTAAACAAGTACTTACTTTGCACCCACGTTTTACCCCCTTAGGGGATGATTTACAAAATGTATCGCGCTCCTGATTGTTCTCGAGGGACCGAGCAGTCTCAGAGCAAATATTCTGAATATTCAACCTCTGATCCCTCTCTGTAAACGTTTCGGATGCGCGAGACCAAGAATGACGATCCCGGTCGATAGCTAAACGCATTTCTTGTTGTTTCACACTTTCCTGAGATAGAGAAGAGTCGGACTCGTTTAAATTTTAGTCGTAATTGTCGCTGCGTGCTAGTTTCTGCGGACAAACTTAGCGCATTACGCTCACGGTTAGAACCCAGCCGTTGTACACGCTCTGCGTCGGTTTCGACAGATCGAACTAACCTGCATATCTTAGAAACCCTTAAGTTTCGAGACAGATTTGATGTTTTTCTAAAAGGCATAGCTAAAATTTCTTCTTAATCCGATACTAACGATATTCAAATCAGCACGTAATAAGCACGTAAGAATTGCTAGTAGGTACTCGTAAGTAAGTAGAAAAATAAGGTCAGAGTGTCGTCTTGGGGGCACTATGAAAAAGATACTTAAAAAAAAAAAAAAAAATTTATTTAGGAAAAAAACAGTAGTCATGAAAAAGTAAAAACGATTTTAACTGCAAAAGTTAATAACTATGGCGCAGCTAACTTGGAAAAATTTCGCAACCAATTTCGAGGTAGTTGGTCACAGTTCTAACCTAACCTAACCTAATGGATACCCTTCCACATCGTTTTTACGACAAACGGTTAGTCGGAGACAAAAAGCACCAAGATACTTTTAGCCTTAAATTTAGGTTTTTTATACGATAGAATCGAGAAAATAAACGATTTGCAAAAATAACACTTTTTTGGCTAAATTTTTTAAGTCCTTGCTCCATAGTGCCCCTTAAATGGCTACACTCCAACCAAAAAATAATAATTATTCGCAGGAAAATTAAACACTTCAACCAACACAAACAACAAAGGTATCCCCCGTTTATATAGGATGAGAGCGTCACATCGGCACCTATAACATCACTTTTTGGGAACGAAACCATAGCGCGATCTAACTCGAGGCCAATGCAGCCATCTAGTTAGAAAACGGAAACTACACATTATTTACCCAAATTAAATTAAGAATAAAACTAAATTGTCGTTAATTTAACAGACAAAGCAACTACCTACATTATTTTTGATTTTCAAAAAATATGTTAACCTCAGCAAGGAACAAAACTACGAATTATAAACTTAAATCAATTACCAATTACAACAAATTTTAATGTGCTTGGTAAGTAAAAACTTAGACTGACTTGATTTCATGATAGTGTAGCTTGTTGTACCACCAATCAATCAGTTTAGTAATATTGGTGTGAAACTCTCCATACAATTAGATAGGACATGTATAGTTCTCAGATTTTATAACCGTATCGTAACGTAACTAACACATAAACTAACAAAAAAAAAATACGATTTTTTTAAAACAGTATTATAGGGTTTGAACTCGCACCATTTAGTGAGGTAACCGGTCGCTTGACCTCTCCGCTAAATTCCCCGTTGACATATTGTTGAATAGCTGTTCCCCTGCAATTTATAATATTAATGCCCCGCTCCTTAATAAAAATAGCGTGATTTTTATGTTCCCAGAGTTATTATTTTATTAACTAAATAACATGTCATTTGTGCATTCAATTACGAAAAAAACCTTTTAAAATCAATATGTAGCCTAAAGCCTACCTTGGTTTACATAGAACATTTTTGATCATAGAATTTCAATTCATTCTATCCAATAGTTTTCGCGTGAAGCGTACCATACACACAGACAAACAGACAAACATTCTAAAAAGTATTTTTTGTCATTAGTTACGTTTTTCTAACAAATCCCACTTATTTTTTTAGAATATTCTCAATGTACAGTTTTTCTTGCGTTACTGTTTTATTATAATTATGTACATACAGATAAATTTGTTATTACTGTAATGTGTATTTCTAACAATACACTGTCACTTTGCGTAAGTAAATATAATCCGATATTTATTTTTTTAATTTAGCTAAAAGTAAATTTGTGTAACGCGCGGATCGCTTCTTGCCACAACAAAGATCTAAACGCATCTTCTATTATCATGGCATGCACGCTTTTGTTCGCGCCCCGCGCCGGTCGCGCTCGCCCCGCGTCCCGCTTCGACCCCGCGCGCGCCCTTCGAACGCCACGAGGCGCGATATATATCCACGTTAATTTTACATAAACTTCCAGTGATATATTTCTTATTTTTATTAGGTGCGAATATAGTACATTTAGAATACATCATGTATAAAAAAAACCACGACTACACTAATTTGCCCCGAAGTGCAATTTACAAATATTGTAAAATGCTGGTTTCCAAGGGGTGCAAAAGGGTGCAAATTTAACTGGGTGTTTATGATGCTATAAAAAGCTTATTATAAGTTTGCACCAACAGACAAAATTTCCCTTAAGCCGCAAATCAAAAATATTAATTTATTAATGTTTTTTACACCTCACACTTTTTTCGTGACCAGTAATTATACACCAAAGGGGTATCTACATATTTGCATACTTAGCACAATTAGTTACTAATGAAATTTCAAAATTTTGGGACTTTCAAGTTTTTACCTAATATTAAACGATGTTCCGTAAATAATAGGAATGGTGCAAACTCAGAGAAAACTTATTTTCATGTCTTCTAATGATTCCACAAAAAATTACAACTACACGAATTACGTCCAATCTTTTTGCTAATTTGACTGTACTATGATTGGAGTAACTTGAAGTGCTGGCGTTTGTACCTATCGATTCATACTTACCTATTCCATAACAAAAAATAAATAAAGCAAAGTTGTGGTTTTAAAGAAGATAGATACCTACCTACATTGTGACAAAAACTGAAAAGAGAATGCTTAGATGGTTTGGTCACGTTGCGAGGATGAATGAAAGGCACCCTTTTTCCCAGTAGGCAGAAAGTACAGAGTACGCCATATGCTAAAATTCTTACATACCTACTTTTTTGTTTGTTTACGTTCATACATGTAGTCATACACAGTGTGTATGACTACATGTATGAACGTAAATATACATATACCGCGCCACAGTCAATATCTTACATCAGGAAACTGACATGCCACATGTCGTCCTTTCCCCTGACAGAGTCTTCGGTATCTGACGGCGCAGTACTGCTGTTCCTCTGGTATGGCCACCACCAGGCTTGTCAGCGTAATCCACAGTGTCCAGCGGCTCATGGTTGGGTTAGCTAGAAATAGAACTGAACTAGGATATATTTTATTTTTGATTTATAGGAACGTAACACATTTCTATCTATTAAACTGAAAAGTTGAAATTTAAAACTAATGAGCATGTAGGCTTACTAATACCTACTTCCTACTAATTAATATTATAAACGCGAAAGTTTGTGAGTATGGATAGATGGATGGATGTTTGTTACTCTTTCACGTAAAAACTACTGAATGGGTTTTAATAAAATTTGGTGTGGAGTTAGCTGACACCCTGGATTAACACATAGGCTCACTTTTTATCCCTGTATTCCCACGGGAACGGGACCTACGCGGGTGAAACCGCGGGACGTCTGCTAGTAGTCCATGATTCTACAATACCTACGCGCATGAATCCAAAAGGTAAGAGGCCTTGGGTTCGAACTCGAAGCCTATAACTTTGCAATGCAACTGTCACACTGCTATCACTGCTTGCACCATCAACGTTTTAAATTCTTGGAAAGTGTTTTAAAGCCCATATTGTTATACAACTCTTTGAAGGATTCAGCACCCTGTATAATAGTCCAGTCCACAGAACATACCATTACCGGCAGAAGTATAACTATATTATTATAGAGTACCTACCTACACCCACAGTTATGTTCAAAGCATGTAATATATGGGGCGAGCCTATTGCCATTCATCGGGTACCTACAAACCTAAACATCGGGTTGCTACTGAAGAATCCAGTAGCTATACGTAATTAAATGAAGACTAAAATAACTTTACTTACGTTTGACACTTCTTTGGAACTCCAATAGCACATAATAATTGAATACAAACAAAACTGTGACAATATCACATTACTTTCACATAAAATTATATCAAAAATATATCAGCGGTAGGACAGCTGGTCGATTACAATCCTACAAAACTGTCATAATTGATGTTATTGCATGCCACAGTATCACAATGTTTGAAGAAGTTTTTATTCAAGTTCTATGACCGATTTTCTGAAACTCCTATTGTTTTAAAATACACTAACTGTGCCCGCCTGTAGCTCCCTCTGCCGGGCCCAATTGTGAATTTAAACACAAATAGGTACAGCAAAAAAAAGAATGGGCTAACTAACAAAATTTTAGGTTTTTGTCCCTCGTCTAGAAAACAAGAAAATATTCGACACATGTTTTTCTTTTTCATATTGATGGAAAACTGCTTAGATTAAGCGCATTAAAGTTGAGGAGTGGGGGCTTGTAACGTCATTATCTAGCATAAACTCTACTGGCTAGTGACGTCGTGCGGCATTTTGACACGTACACCTACTAATATGGATAGATACTGGTATGGATGGAAGGATGTTTGTTACTCTTTCACGTAAAAACAACTGAATGGATTTTAATAAAATTTTGGTTTGGAGTTAGCTTATAGCTGACAACCTGGATTAACACATAGGCTACTTTTTATCCCTATATTCCCACGGCAACGGGACCTACGCGGGTGAAACCCGGGACGTCTACCAGTTTTTATATAAATAAAATGGCTAGTAGATAAGTAACAACTGCTGCACAGGTCGATGTTTAAGGCACGGCAACGACTACCAAGCTTGATCCACGGATGGATGACTATTCATTACTATAAGAACATTTACGTAGGTACTTCAAAAAGGGGCATTTAGCAGTTCGTTCCACTTACCATTTGTAGATCTTTGTCGTTACGGGGTAGTAAAAAAAATAGAAAAACCTGACAACCAAAGAGCTGCCCCCCTAGCCAAGTTACAAACGATTCGTATCTATTCTCTTTCTACAATCGAGAACGCCCCTCAAATCTCTTTGTTTTGACCACGTGACTTATCACCTTTCGCTACGAATCGTTTGCAACTTGGCTAGGGGGGCTGGGACGTCACGGAAGGCGGTCGCTTCATGCTAGAATCATTATATTTTATTTAACTTGTAAGTTTAACGTTCAAAAGTGCCTTTTAAATGGCCTAATTGAAATAAATGATTTGACTTTGACATGCAAAATACTGGTATTAAGCTGAATCCGGTTAGACTGGAAATCCAGTACAACTTAATTAGGAAGGCTAGGTTGGTAAGATATTTCACCTTCGAGAGCCTAATATTTAAACAAATAATCCAACTACTCTCTTTTATTGTTCTTTATTTATTTAAGAAAATGTATCACTCTTTTGTAATTTAACTTCAGGTTTTTGCAGCCATTATTTATTTATTTTCGGGGGAATTATATTTAAGATAAATATATGTCACTTAATAAAACCCACAAGTCAATAAAGCTGTTTTAATAATTTAAATCTTTTTATTAACTGAAATAAATTTTAAAACAAAATTGTTTAACACTTTTTCCACCTCAAGGTACAATACTATATATGTATTATTTAATATAAATACTAACTTAGACCAAAAAAATAATACATAAATATACACACTTTTATAAAATAAAAAACTAAAATTTAAACAAATTATTTTCAATGAAAGATTTAAATTTTTAAAACAGATCAAATTAAATTGTCATATCTAAATTATTCAATCATTTATCAATAAGTGAGATTTTTAATTATTACATTTAAATAAATGCATGTTCACAAAACATGTTAAAATCAAAAGATTTCCATAGAAAATTAAGATTCGCAGATTAATAAGCAATGAATACCTATATTATATTGCTGTTGGTCAAATTTTGTGAAATAGCCGGCAATAGTCCACTGTAGTCGATAAAATTAATTATAATAACATAGGCGAAATATTCATAATTAAATTATCTATTAACCAAAGGGACATAATTTAATGACATGCAGTAGAGAGCTTTTATTTGCCCATCTAGGTTAAAAGATCAGAAAGTTGTTCAAAGTAACTATATTTAATTTCAAATAAGACAAGAATGTTAAACAAACCGTTTTACAGTTCGATCAACCGATTTTAATTTCTATTCCGTAGTTATAAGGATGGCATTGTAAGCAAAAACACGGATACAATACCAATTGTTTACTGCAGCTGCCATTTGTCATGCCACTAAAGGAATAAAACTCAAAATCGGTTGATCAAACTGTAAAAAAGGTTTGTTCATTCAATTTTTAATCTTATTTCAAATGGGGTATAGTATATTTTGATGTACGACTGTAACTACTTATACTTTTTATTTTATTTTAATTAAAGTCGACAAGTACGTTTTCGAAAAATCGTGATTTATTATGTTATGTCGCGTAATAAAATATTTCGACTGTGCCACATATTTATTAGAGTCATAGTTAAAAAAAAACTCAATCCTGTTAGTTTAAAATGTATCATATTTATAGAAAACGTAAATTCTCTAATAACACTGAGATCACACAACTGTGTCTAAAATGATTTATTTCGTTTTGACAAAGATTTTATTTTGGCATTTTGCACAATGACCATCACACATAAGAATTATTTTTAACTGATGCAATAAAAAAGTAAAAAAAAAAACGAACAGTACTCTTCAGTTTTACCTAATATTCAGAATATCGATACTTTTTACAAATTCGCGATGATATTTATCATAGTTTTAATACTATTTATTATAATAAGGCATAAAAATATTTATGTTGGACTAAAACGATTTATTAAGTTGCGTACAAAGTTAGCTCGTATTCATAATAATTATTATTATTTAAATAAAATACGTCATTTACATCTAAGGCTATAATACAAAAATGTGCATGAATGTTGTGTTTGGATCTTAAAATATTTTTAAACATTGTTTTGTCTTTTTTTAATGATTGTTTTAAAAATCACATTCTTTTATAAAAAAAGGTTTACGCCTAATTTCTAACTGGGAACAATAAATACACGAAGCATCTAAACAGTGTTTCTTAAAGTTAACATTTCAATATCACCCAAAAAAGTTCATTACAAATTGACACAGTTGAACTATAATAGGGGTAAAAGGGACAAAGTTGAACATACGTTTATACCATGTGATCTGTATATTTATGATCCTGGACCCCTCAATGATCACTTTTTTGTCGGTTTTTCCATATTTTTCTGATATCATCAAGTTCAAGCTGACAGAACTGGCGTGCAGCACCGTGTGTAATTTTACACGATCCATTAGGAGCCACTTTTGACCCTCTTGTAACTCAAAAACTATTTCACATAAACATGTCAAATTTGCCTCATCAGTTTTACTTTAAACTGTAAATAACTATGAAAAAACATTTTTGTCTAACCCTGTGAGATTTTTCCTTTAAAAGTAAATACCTAAGTAACTTCTTTAATTCAAAAATTGGTTGTATGTAAAGTCGAGATAGTTAGATAGTTTAAGATAGTCGTAGATAGTTTAACGTGACGTCATAATAAAATATTCAGCTCGTGCTCTCTTTCCGATCGTAACGTTACAATGAGTGTAAAGTTACAATGAGTGTAAAGTTACAATGAGTGTAAAGTTACAATTAGTGTAACGTTACGATGAGCGTAACATTACAATGAGTCATCCTTATTTGTGCCTGCTGCCGGCGCAGGCGGTCATCGATATATTAGACGGTGTCACGTCAAAATCACGATTTTTACAGTTCAATGTAAAAATACCATGAAGTAATACTTGAAAATCAGAAAAATTCAATGCTAGTTCAGTACCATGTACAGGACTCGTGGTTTTAGTGTGTACAACGATGTTTCATCCACCCTAATATAAAAACAATAACTTTGCAATACGCTGCACAAATCCAACACAACATTCACCAACTAAATGCGTTCACACAAACCAATAAAAAAACATTATATTTTACATAATTTACATGTCAGTCGTAATAAAAATATGAATATCGTAGTCTTATACAAAGCTGCACTATTTACATCTAATTATTATATGTAGTAGTGACTTTACGTATAAATAACATTACTTATTAGAGCTGATTTTTCAACTGACACACAAGACAAAGGAATCAAAATGGCGGCTTGACAGTTATTGTCAATATGTCAAAACGCCATTTTTATTCTTCATTAAAAAGTTATCTGACTATTGAAAAATTAGCCCTTATTATTATTTTAACTGTCGGTTTAGTGATGAACCTTAGTAAACAAATAGTTTTGTGTCACTGTTGATAAGTGATAACTTAAAACTGGGTTTACGTAGAAACGTAAAAAATAGTCATATAGCCTCACGCCTGTAAAACTCGATGAGTGAGGCAGAGATGTACAGTGTACACCCTCATTTTGCCAGTTATGTTTAAGTTTGATGTAATTAAGGGCAAGCCTATTGCTGTCAACCGGCCACAAATCCAAACTCCGGGCCGCTACTGAGAAATTAAACATAAAAAATCTCAATAACCCATCAATCGCCAATTAACCCAAGATAAGAGACTTCATTTTCATTCTGTGACACGTATATGTATGAAACTGGGGTATTTGTTAGTCTAAACCTTTTTCTACTAAGTTAAACCATCAAACCAACATTGTGTAGGGCGGTAGGTGCATTGAAGAACAGTCTGATACCATGAGGTCAGTACATAATTCTGGAGCCCCAGCGTTATCCCCGAAGGGCTAGGGAGAGGTGTACCTGGTAGTAGTTTTTGACTGGCCTGTTGGTCTAGTAGTTAGTAACCCTGACTGCTATGCCGGAGGTCGTGGGTTCGATTCCCACCCAGGACAAATGTTTGTGTGATGAGCATGATCATTTGTTCTGTGTCTGGGTGTAATTTATCTATAATATGTATATATTTAGAAATATATAAGTATGTTTATTAGCGGTTTAGTACCCATAACACAAGCTTTCAAGCTTAACTTGGGGCTAAATGGCGTTGTGTGAAAAGTTGGAGAATATTTGGAGAATATTTCGCCAGTTATGTTTAAGTCCCATGTAATAGGGGGCGAGCCTATTGCCATAAATCGGGCACAAATCCAGACAATTCCAGATAGAAATAACAATTTGCCCCCAGCCCAGCGCTGCCAAGAGTAAATATTGAGTTTCTTGCTCATTCTTCTCCTTACTAAACTATCTTTTGGATATAATAATGTCCAGAGTGCCTTTTTGCGGTCCAATTGAAATAAATAATTTGACTTTGTAAGTTTTAGTCGGCTTTTTCTAATTTCTGATGTTTCTCTCGATTGCTGGATATTATTTGTGGGAGTTATTTAGTAAGAAAGAAAGAGAGAGTAAGTAAAGTTTATTTGTGAGAACATAGTACCGAAATGGTTTTTACAGGAAACCCGTGAAGCGCGCTATTTGTTTTCACCAATGAGCGCGCGCAGTGGCGGAAAGATGGTGCCAACAAATTTTGCGTGAGATAACACATCGTACTGTCATTTTATTTCATAGATGCGTGTTTACCACGACAACATGTCAGACGTTACACGTAATATGAAACTACTGTAAAGCTAGCTCATAGCTCATCAAGTCATGATTTTAAATCGGTTTTTAATTAACCCAATCAGAGTTTTTAAGAAACAAGTAAATTATTTACTTTTGGACCAAAAAATCACACTGAATTAGATAGAAATGATTTTTAAACGTATAGTGGGAAAAAACTTGGAAATATACATAAAAAAAATAGTAAAAAGCCGGCGAAAACTTTGAATCATGTGCAGAGCTCATTGTATCAGTTTGCATGTATCTGTTCCACCCTTTATTGTGATGATACGCATATATTACATCGTTGTCTTCGTAGATTCAACACAGATCAACGTATTATAAAAACTATCATAAAAAAAAACTCTACCCAAAACTCATTTTACATGATAATTTGTCTTTTCTAGAGGCTGTTTTTGGTGATATCAGTTCTTACAGGAAAAGTCATTTTAGTCGTCAGTAATAAAATAATATCGTCAACGGAAAGGCAAAATTACTTAACCGCCAAATTGGGCATATTTAGTTACCAACTATTTTATGTTAGGAATCAGCAAGTCATTTTGCATCGATCTTTCGTTACGCTTCAGTAATCTTTGAAATGGCGCCATTATTTTCCTATTTCTAATTAAAATAAACTCCCAGCTTCATTCCCAATGTGGCGGTTAAGTCATTTTGTCTTTCTAGCGACGAATTATAATAATATTATTACTTACAGGTAAACTAACCAAATTTCACAGGATACACTACCTATCACTTTGACTAAGGGACAACACTGCAATCACGATAAAAAAAATCAGCAGTTTCATACATTTCAGTGGAGTAGATATTAGACACAAAATGGTAACTGTTCCGTTAAACAATATACATAGTGTATGCATGTAGGTTTATCTTCACATCTGTTTATTAATAGGTGATGGAAAAACTTGATTCCTTTCTACATTGCGCGCACGCAGGAGTGGTTAGGATGGGTTTTTTTCACGGAGAAGCAGTGCAGACAGTTTTAGCTTCTTCGTGTGACTGAAGAAGCTAAAACTGTCTTTATTTTTACAAAACAAACTTTAATTTTGTCAAATCACACACTTTTTGTGCGGCATTATTTATTTATTATAAGCTTATAAAGGAGTACAAAGATATATAGAGGCTCCAATCTAAGAAATGATATCACCCTTTAAAACGCCGTAATTTAATATAATCTTGCAAGCATTCAATTTGCTAGCTAAAATACATTAACTTTATTAAGAAAAATAAATAGTATATTAATTACAAATATCGATACTTAATTGATTGGCTTAGAATCGATTCGCGACATCACTAGGACTAAACTCGATTTAACTGGAATAGTTTGCCGATTAAAATGTATTATAAGAGTGCGTTCATTTACTCTGCAATTCATACTAGATTCGATCCTTAATATTATAGGCAGCAAAATTATTAATGGCAATTGCTATTTCATTGCCTCTAAGCACCAATACAAACTTCATCTTCACTTTAAAAATAGTCTTGTTCAGCTTTATTTTCTCGATTAGATTCCACTTATCGATAACCAGTGTTAACGATTATATGATCCACTTGCTTATTTCATTATGAAAACAAGACTATTTTTCTTTCATTCACACATTTTTTATACTTTTACGCACGATTTTCTTTTCTATTCGATATAAAAAATATCGAATAACTTATGGATGCTTACTTTTACTCATGTTATCGAAAAAGCTGCCTTTCTTATCACAGTTTTAATTAGTATTTGAATTTCACGTCCAAATACGAAATTGAAAATGTCACTGATATCATTGAAGAAAAAACATGCTCAGGAGACCTGGACTTATAAATTTAGTCTGAAATCAGCAACCACCAACAGAGCGTAGTGATTAATACTCGTGCCTTCTCTGAACGAAATAGTTCTTTGCTCTGTGGTGGGACAGTAACAGGCTGGTAAATTATTATGCGTAGTTTTTTACGCGTAGACATCGGCAAACCACACCAGTTTGTTAAAAGCCCTTAAAAAGAAACGTTACGTAATATAAATAAAAAATGCATGACCTATAAAACTACGAACGCAGTCCAAATTTTTAAAGCGAAGGGGTTCAGAGCATGTGTGGGAAGAAGACGATATAAACCATTTTTTTAAAAGATAACAGGAGGTGCGGATTGATTAGAAAAGAGCATTCAGCATCGGCCGGTTGGTTGGGCTCACATTTTATTGTACCGTCATTATGCTAAGTTCCGTGTTGAGCTCACGATTACTGACAAATACGTACACTGACTGAACAGGTTCACCTATATCTGTGTGATTATTCCCTTAAACGACCACTTCTGGAATAAATCTGCATGGTACTCACATGATCTGACCAAGATAATGTCTTGACTTTAAGAAACTGTAACCTCTGAGTTTCTTTCGGTGTTTCTTCTCAGAATAGTCAGATATCAAAACACCGACACTAGTTTAGAAAATAATCCGCTTGTTTGACATGTATTTGTTTAAACCTAATGGGCATGTGATGCGGCGTAATGAGGAACATGTCGTGAGGAAAATTTGCAGGAGTAGCCTTCATATTCATTATGAAGGCTTACAAGAGTAGAGGAAGTTCAAGAAACGATGGATGGGTAGAGTAAAAGGCAGCTCTAGTTTGATTCCGTCTTCTCCCCTACATGAGGAAACCCCAATAAATTTTACAATACACCCAATATCTTGCAACTAGCTCTCTAAACGTGCAAAACGTTTAAAAGTGATACAAATTAGAGTATTTTGGCAACTTTCATATATGGAAGTGTAACGGTTAGGTACTTAACGCTACTGTTTTTTATTAGTATTTTTTTATACAAAAAGAATGACACGTCATTGACGTGTTTTTGTAGCGTGGTTTTGATTTGTATTGTAGCGATACAAGTTTTTATCTAAAATATGAATTATGAACTATTTCTGTCATTTGTTTGAAGTAGACTGAGATAGTATTTCTATTGCAACAATGACTAATTTAATTCTTCTATCAATGTAGCTTATGCAATAGTTTATTTTTTCATACCGTTTTGTAGGTATCCTCAACAAAGATGGCGCTTAACCACTTATATTCCTTAAGGTCGAAAAGTGTTCAACCGCCAACGTTGTCGACTGCACTTGTACAAAAAGTTATTTGTGTATCGCAACATTTCATTGTGAAATTTATCATAATATACATGCAAAGACAAAATTCTATCGCTAAAAAACAAATGTCTAAACCAAGTCAGTGTCTTCGACCATTCAGTCATATAAACGATACAGTACATTAACTGAGTATTATTATTATTTATAAAATGTTACACTTTGAGCAATGCACTACTTGTGTCCTATGTACAAAGTTCCATACATACATTGTCTATTTACATTGGTGTCCTTATCTGAAACAAGCAAATTTCGGAGTTATTTTTGGAAGATATCAATAATACATCTTTATTGACATAAGCTTTTTGTTACAATGATTTGTTAACCTTGTCTCCTGTGCATATACACTGAAAAATGTTCAAAAATATAATATATTTATAAATAAATTAAAACAATTTCTAATCCGTAAATGTTATTATAATATAAACGAATATTTAAACGATAAATTTAATAAATAAACAATAATACCAAAAAGAAAAGCAAAAATATTGTATAATACTTACCAATAATAATAATATAATAATTTAAACAAATATCAATGTATAAGTTCAACACATGAGTAGTAAAAATTATATGTATACAAGTATTTATAAGCCTAACTCAGCCTACCTACACTAAACAAAAGAGTAGTAGAGATTATTATAAAAATTTGAAATATTTATAATAGCCCTCCTCGTAATTCTCCTAATTTTTATATTGTTATGCCCGACAGGGCCCACAATGATGCATATTATTATTATATTATTATCCTTATGTACCTACCACCTAAGTTCACATTGTGGAATGCAATAAATATATTGAGTATTGAGTATTGAGTATTGAGTATTACAGGACACTGTGTTTTCTCCAGTTGAATATGACACTGAATTTATGTCGTACAGATTAAACTACATAATATTATGTAGTTAAGTAAGAAAATGATTCATAAAACTAAGATATCAAAAAATCGCAAATCCAATGATATTTACTACAACATAATAGTCTGACACTAAACGGAAAAATGTAAAAAAAAACACAATAAAATTTGAATTTGGCCGGCTACGCTGGAACATCTACCTTAAATATGGAACGTAAAGGTATTTTTTATTTAATTTTATAGAAAAAAAAATGGCAAAAAGAAATCTTTCAAACACGCTTATCAGTTGAATAATTAAAAATAAAATAAACCGTAAACAAAGACAGACTGTAAATTAAATTTCGTGAGAATACAATATCTGCAATATTTCGATGAAGTTGTAAATTGTAAGTGTCACAGGGCCTAGGAGGTTCGTACTCCTACAGTGAGAGCATCATTTATTTATTTTAAAAGTTACAACAACAATTACACTAAGTAACATAGAGACATAGGTCAAGATTACCTGACGGTGCTCGTGCTAGTGTTGTTGATGTCAGTGGTGGCGCGGGCGCTTGGCGCCGGGCGCCGGCGCGTGCGGACCGGAGTGGTGGCCCAGCGTCACCAGCGCAGACGCCACGGCCAGCCCGCCCAGCGGCGGCGCGCGCCCCGTGCCGCCCGTGGGCAGCCGCACCAGCAGCGACAGCACAGCCGCGCGCCCTCCGCGACACGGCTCCAGCGCAACGGGCGCCGGCGGACCTGCGCCTGCACATAGCGAGCTGTGTTAGCTATTGTCTATATCTCGAGAATATAACTATCAATGATAGTAAAAAGGTGTAGATAGGTTACCTAAACAAGATTCGATCTTCAAAAACAGCAGACTAACGCACGCACGCGTCCGTTGACGGCGCGACGCGACACTGAGGTCAAATTAGCCACATTTTAACGTGTCGCTTGCTGAACGCTTATAACCTATCTACACCTTTTTACTAATAATATTATCCGTTACAATGATGTACGATGTTATAGTAAACAGGTGAGTTTAATGGTACTTATGGATAACGAGACGTTTACGAGAATCCAAAAAAATATTTATGAAACCCTAATTGATGTTGTTATAACCTCCGATGGATTCAATTAATGAAGATATAAGGTTTGACCGGATGAAGATTTGATAATTTCATTTCTAGACTGTGTTAAAAATTATTCAAAATAATTTAATAAGATTTGTGTTTCAGCTAAATCTTAAATTTTAAAGGAGACTATTCAGAAAAACTATGAATCAAGTCAAAACCATTTCGGAAATTCCTAATAATAAAACAGGTTAATTAGTAAAACACGTCAATTTAAAATAATAGTCAACAGCGAATTGGTTATTGCGTAACGTAACCACATAAAATATTTTTGAAATCAAGCAGCACCTAGACAAGAAAGTTTATTTTTAAATTCTTCAAACAGTAGGTCGTTTGACTACTAATCCGCGTGTGGTTCTGTTAAAAAGCATATTATTTTAACGTATGAGAGTACTCGTAAATTGCAATTAGACATTTTGTGATCTCTCAAAAGCCTTTGGTTGCATACTCAATGACACACTAGTGCGTAAACTATTTCGTGATGTCGTATTGAACAACGCTTTTAACATAGGTTATATTTCAACACAATGAAAAAATATATTATTATGTAAATATTAATGGTGTAATATTTTCTGGAGTATTAGTTCAGTTAGGAGTATCTCAAGGCTCAATACTGGGTCCAAACATATTTGAACGATGTTTCCAAATGAAATTTCTTCTCTTTAAAGAAGATGGGAATAGACCAGATTGTGACCAGGTAAGTAGAGCATTTTCAAGTTTTTTTAAGTATTGGTTTATAGCAAATCACTTAAAAGGCTCGGCTTTTATTATAATTATGGGACTTAAACGTAGGTAAATGGCGAAATGTGGGTTTACACCTCTTACTAACCCTTTAGGAGATACAGAAATACTGTCACGTAATGTTCTTTCAAAAAATGACTCACCCGCCCCTCCTTTCTCTAGCTCAACGCACACCTGGCTGAAAGGCCTTGATGCCATCTGCTCCATCTCCACGAACAACCGCTGCCTTCTTCTGTACATGTCGTATTTCTAACAACAACAGAGAAAAATATTAAAATGTTCGAAGGACTTAGAAAATTTTCAATTGGGGAAAAAAAATATCGTCGCAGGACTTCAAGGCAGATCAGTGGGTCATGTAAGCTGAGAGTACCAATGTGACTTTTTCAATTCATATTATTATGTACAGACGCCAGCACATCAAGTTACCCCAATGTGTCAAATTTCTTCGATCGTTTTTCAACTTTATGCCAAACGGAATAAGGTTCATATTCAATTGGGAAAATTTGACATATTGGGGTAACTTGACGTGCTGGGGTCTGTACTTTCTAAGTTTATCATAGACATTATATTATTATTATTATGTTTCCTCCGACAAACCTGCTTTATCTTCCACAGCGCAGCAGCCACAAGCAACAACAGCAAGAAACACGACGAGAACGTAATGAAGAACTGTTGTAGATTCAACTTAGGGTACTGGGAGAAAGATATCTGGATCCACAATGGTGGCCTGAAGTCGTACACGTAGACGAAGAACGTCGTAAGTGTCACGTTGTCCTCCACGCCGAATGCGTGCTCCGATTTTGCGAACCTGATGAACCAGAAAGGACATGTAATCAGCTTAGACATGGCTAGGGAGTCGTGACGTCACTATGCGTTACCAGTCGGTCTATACTCCATTAATAATAGCATCAGAAAAAAGGGGCTGTACAAGCAGGGATACAGAACATTTTATTTTAATGATAAGTTAAATCTTATATATAAAATTCTCGTGTCACAATGTTCGTTCCCAAGGAAGGAGGAGGTAAGAGGAGAGGGGTGAGCGAAGGGGTGGGAGGGGTGAGGGGAGAAGCGTGGGAGTTATGGGGGAGAGGGAGGGGGGGGAGGGGAGGAATGGGGAGCGGGAAAGGAGAGGAGTTGATAAAAATGCTATGCAATGTCTTTACCGCGGCAGTCTCCGAGTGTCACATGTCATTTTTCCTTTTTTTTTAACCATTCAATCACAATGTGCCACAGCGAAGCGTGGCAGGGTACAGCTAGTATTAATATATAGTTAGGTTATTTCAAATTTATAAGAAGAAAAGTGAAACGAAGAACGTTCCATGTATTGGTCTACTCAGAAGTTTTTATCATTGACAGTGTAATTTTCAGCTAAATTGAAATAAATTATAGCTACATGAAATCAACATCGTTTCTTAAAATAAATTGTTGAAAATGGTTACAACTAAGTGTGACAGCTGCAGTGACAATAGATTATAATAAATTCGGCGTCTATCGTACTTGTATCATGCTTATTGTACAGACGCCAGCACATCAAGTTACCCCAATGTGTCAAATTTTCCCAATTGAATATAAACCTTATCGGCGTGTGTGTATGACAACATGTATGAATGTAAACGAAGCAAAAGAAGTATGTAAGAATCGTAGCATATGGCGCTCTGTAGTTTCTGCCTACCCCCATGGGAAAAAGGCGTGAGTTTATGTATGTATGTATGTGTTTGAAAATAAAGTTGAAAAACGATCAAACGGTCTGTACTTTCGTTACAAAGTATTAAAAATAACCTTTTTTGACTACTGTCTCATGCTATTGTAAATGGTATAATTTGTAAAATCACTCCGCGAAGTCGTTTTAGGAATATGAGGAGCACGGTGTACAGGGTATTCCGCATCCCCCGAAGAAAAGGGGGGATTCTCCTCACAGATGGGTGTTGTCAGGATCTTGTATGCGTATATTCAATCGAGCGGATAACTTTAACATCGCGATGCAGGATATCAATCGTTAGTTCGTATGTGACGAGATAGATGTCGCTACTTAACTCTATTTTTTCAGAATAACTTGCAAATAGGATTTTGGACAAATCACACAATATCATCAATGATATTCGTCATTGTTTAAGCCATATTATTGTAAAAAAATCATTGAAATCAATTCAAAGTGTTTGCGTGAAAGAGTAACAAACATCCATACACACAAACTTTCGCGTTTATAATATTAGCAAGGATGTACAAATAATCACAGGCTCATAAACTCGTAGGATTGAAAGTTTTAAATTACCAACCCGCCACGAGCAAGCGTGGCGATCAATGGGAGTACCTTCTCTGTTTGAGAAGAGACCTTTGTCTTCAGTGCGACAGTAACAGTATACAGTGGTATACATATTTTTTTACGTCGTTGACGCCAACCTAGAAGATTTTACGCAAACAAAATATATTTATGAAAAACTTACTTAAACCTAAAATTAGTGCAATTAACATCACTGAACAGCGTCCTCTCAGCGGGATCGCTCCGAGTCCTCACTGTCAGATTCATCCGCGCATGAGCTGAACACGTGATACTGAAGTCTGCGTCCACATCAGGTTTTACAGGGGCGTTCCTGAAATTTATCGCCGAGAGATGTCTGTCTTCCTTCTTTGATAGGTTGAAGGTGAATTGGTAGTCTACTGCGAGATCATCTGTGGGAAAAAAGACTATTGTTAGTGAAGCCGTGGTGATTTTAAGATATCTTACGGAATCGGCTTAAGCCGAGTGCGTACAACCACACGACTCGACTTATCGCTCAGCTAATCGACAAACGGCTCGTTTCGCCGTCGGCCGGCGTCGCGTCGCGTCGTCCGAGCCGAGCCGATGCGAATGGTATTAGTAACACCCTTATTACGTAGACATAAAGGTTTTCTTGACCGGTGTTAGCCGATTCCGCGTCGATAAATGTGGGGAGACCCTTAGACGACTTATTATTATTTATTTTATTTATTTGTTCCGTGTCTGGGTGTAGTTTATCGATAGTATGGTATGCATTTACTTATTTAGAATTACAAAAATATGTTTATCAGATGTCTTGAAAGAAAACACATATTAATAAATATTTTCCAACTTTCACACAAGACTATGTACAGACCATACAGCGTTTGTGCTATGAGAACTATACAGGGTTATTTTTCAATGACCGGCCAAATTTTCACAGGGTGTTCTACCCATGAATATGAGCAACGCATCACGAAAAAAAATCAGCTGTTTTATACATTTTAGTCGAGTAGGTATTGAACTTTTGTATGAAACAGCAGATTTTTTTCGTGATTTCAGAGTCGGTCCCTTAGTGAAAGTTGTTCATATTCATGGGGGAACACCCAGTGAAAATTCGGCCGGTGATTGAAAAAGAACCCTGTATAAGTGATAAACATATGTACTTATAATAATATTTCTCAAATACATGCATATTATAGATTAGCTACACCCAGACACAGAATCAATATATCCTTATTCGATATATCCATATTTCCTTAAAAAGTAAATATTCATATTATTTATTTGAATGCCACAATGTTTACAATGCATAGAGCTACCGTACGGACAATCATGGACCCTGTAGGGTAAAGCAAAAATTGAATAAAATTGAGTTAAACAATAAAATTAAAAATTAATTGTTAACAAGTTTAAGTATTTATCTTATTAATATTCATAATTATAAATAACTCGCCACATCTCTTCTTTAAATTAAAAGCTGATTAACTTAGACAGAAATCTGGATTTCATGCAATTTATAGCAAGAACTATTTAAATCTTGGAAATTGGATAAAACTGACCGACGACGTAACGTTGTGGGGATGTCCATATCACCCTCTATTTACATATTAAATGCGGTTCGAACATCAATAAATTGTAATTATTCCTTGTACAATACTTACAATAACAAGCTCCCTTATTGTAGATATCAGCGTGATAATGGTTGGTGTTGTCGCACTTGTCGCATCGGTCGCCCGCGAGCCCCTTCGTGCTGCAGTAACAGCGCCCGGTGTCGGGTGCGCAGGCGACGGCTTGTGCGTTGCATTCGCATGCTGCAATAAAAGAATGAACATATATTTTTATTCACGCGTACGCATACATACCTACACACACAAAACGCCGCACGTCGCCGTTAGACTGAGATTTAAAATACTATAGAGCGGTGATGCGAAGAAATGCCATAGAATAACTTTGATCCCATGTCTCAGTAACGCCATCTAGAATAATATATAAATATTGGAGCGCCAGCGGAGCGTACTAAAACAAACTCATAGACTTTCGAATGAAAATTTTGTTCGTGATGTCCGCTCTATAGGTATTGAATGTCTTTGGATAAGACCGACACTTTTGCTTTAATTTTTTGTGTGGTTAGTTTAATCTTGTGTCAGAGTTTATGCCGCCCTTGGGGCTCTGAATTAGCTTCAAATGCCGTCGAGATATATTTCTCAGCATGCCGGTTTCCTCACGATATTTCCTTCACTGTCTTTGAAGTAAGTGATAATTTTACAATACGCACGTGAAACCGAATTGTCATAGATTCGAGCCTTGGTTTTGAAATCGAGAATTATGATCACCGATCACTTAAATATTATAAGTTACTCGATAAGTAACAATCAGAATCATTTTTTGAACATTTATTCAATTTGACGTTCTTTAGTGCCTTCTAAACTGTTGAAGGGGAGTTTGTTCCGCCACTTCTTCTTCCCAGCAAAAACACTAGAAACTGGCGAAACGCGGGCGTTTTGGGGGACAGTCTTGTGTAATTTTTGACGTTCAAAAAGTGTTGATCCTCAGCCTAATTTGAATAAATGGCTTTTGATTTTGATTTTGAAACCTGTAAAAGAAATAACACTTTGCAACGCGCAGCTGTTAGATTGAAATAGTTTTCGCGGCAAAATGCGCCGTCGCACGGTTTACGCGGCATCGTACGACCGTCGCGCATGCGCGCTGCCGCGAGTCGCCTACGGCGCCCTCGGGGCCCGCAAGCCAGTCGCGCGCGCGCTTCGAACGAACGCGCGCATATAATATTCGTTGCCCCCGCGGCTCACGCGCTCTCCCGCCAAAAGTGTTTTACCTTGTATTGTATTTTTATCAAATATACTGTATACCTTTTAAGTGTTGGTTCTGCCTGCCTTTTCACTGAACAATCCCTCATCGCCCCTACAACTTTAATTTGAAATTCATGTCACCATGATTACTTACGTTGGCACACGCCGCCGTTAAGCGGAGTCCCCCAGTGTCCGGGCGCGCACACGTCGCAGTGGTCGCCCACCGTGCGGCCCGCGCACGGCTGCATGCAGCGGGCCGCACTGTCGCACACCGAGTGGCCGTTGCACTGGCAGGCCGGACAGGCTGTGAAGTGCCACCTGGTTGCAAATGAAATAAATAAGAGATAAGTAACAAATTACTTCCAAGCAGTAATGTGGGTAGATTATTATAAATTGTTTGTGGCGACCTCTATCTCGCCACATACGAACTAAACGACTGACATCCTACATAGCACTGTTAAAGTTATCCGCGTGATTTGAAGGTATACAAGATCCGACAACAACCGTCGGGCATTAGTAGCCCACCAGACACGACACCCGTGTGGTCGGAGTATCCTCCCTATTCAATGGTGGATGAGAAACTTTACCTTTACCCTAGTTTTTATACATCTAAATGTTTAACAAACCATTACACACTAATACGCAGTGGACGCTCTTCGGCTGATATAATGCTGAAAATAATAAATTCACCTGTGTTGCGCACAGGTCGCGTGGTAACCGCGTCACACAATCCGCGCGCGAGTTGATTGAGTTCCGCGCGGCCTGCCGTACACGACATATGTGTTCTGCGTCCGCGCCGCTAGTGTTGTTGACGCTTGGCGTAGAAATCAGTAGCGGACTAGTTTTGGATGTTATGATGATAATGACATACTTATTACACTTGTTAATGTCTTATTTTTCCGCCTCCCAAACCTAAAGTTTTTATCGACTTTAATTGAGTTGCTAAACAAGTTTAGGGCACAGGCTTACCTGTGTTGCACACAGATCCTGGGCGCGTGCGGCCTGCGCGCGCCGCCCGGCAGACACAGTCCGCGGCCGCCGCCCGCGCCGTCGTCGCACCAGCCGCACGCGGGCTCCGCGCGGCAGGCGGCGCACGACACGTGTGCGCCACAGCCACGAGCGGCGCCGCACGCTCCCGCCGCTCCGCCGCCCCCCGACGTGGACCACGCGCGGCACCCGCCCAGCGGGAACGACGCACCATATGCGTTCTAAGGCATGGTTAAACCAATAGTGTAAATAAAATAAAAAAATGTGTCCTTCATTTTCAATTTTCGACAAGAAATCGACAACCCTATTAATACAAAACTAATTTACTCTATATAAAGAATCATGGCGCTCTTCATAGATTGATTTGTACGAAAGAAAAAAGTGTGTGTGTATTTACGTACCCGCATTAGAAGTTATACTTCTTTGGCGTATTAATAGAAAAAAAACTAAAATATTGACTATAGCTCACTTCTCACTCAGCATTTTCCCTAACACGCCCAAAGAAGTACCTATAACTTCAAAAATAATTTTGACTATGTAGGTAATCAAAATACACACATCAAAAGTGTCTAGGGATCAAGCATTTTTATGCGGATTTCTTGAGATTGAGATGTGGCTTTGTAATAAATTTATGATTTTATAAATTTATATGGATCCTTTTTGGTGCATTTCATAATTTGAATCAGGAACTGTGAATCAAATTCGAGTAAAAGATGAAAATCAGCTGTCAATATTTTCCCTATAAAAACATACAACGCATTGAAGACATTATTAGTGCTACTGTTTCCCTACTACTGATTAAAACCAACGTTATTATGGAGCGGCGACGTCATTTAAGCAGGGAAGAAATGCTCAGAGCCGTGGGAATGATAGAAGCTGGTTCCCGGCAACGTACTGTGGCTTTAGCTCTGAATACAAGTCAGAGTGTTATCAGTCGACTTTGGACACGTTACCGAAGCACTGGTACCGTGGCTGAGCGCCATGGAGGACGGTATCGCTGCACCACACGGAGACAAGACCGATACATTCAAATCTTAACTCGAAGAGCTCCAACAATAACCGCCATGATGTTAGCCGTGAGGCTTCATCACTCTTCAGGGAACTTAATTAGCGACCAAACAGTCAGAAACCGCTTGCATGAAGTGAACCTTCATTCCCGAAGACCGCTACCGGTACCACCTATAGCAATGCACAATCGTAGGATTCGATATCAATGGGCTCTTGAACACAGAAATTGGGCAGAAGAACAATGGCGTTTCGTGTGCTTTTCTGATGAGTCTCGTTTTGGTATGAGACCGGATACAAGACGTATACGACACTGGAGAACCCCTGGACGCCAACAGCGATTAAAATCCTGCCAGGAAGTCCATCCTTATAGTGGTGGAACCATCATGGTATGGGCGGGTATTTAGATCGGCGGAAGAACTGAGTTGATTTGGATCAGAGGCAACCTCAACGCTCAAATTTATGCTGAGACGATTATATCAGACGTCATCGTTCCTCTACAAGTGCAAATCGGTCCCTTATTTCAGTTAATGCATGATAATGCACGACCGCACACCGCAAGAGTTGTAAGACAGACTCTCGCCGCAGCTAACATCAATGTCCTGCCCTGGCCTGCTCAGTCGCCAGACTTGAACCCGATTGAGCATGCATGGGATATGCTACAGAGAAGAGCTCTGCCGAATATGGAGGGTATCCAGTCGCAAGAAGACCTTTTTTTGTTGTTGCAACGAACTGGGCGGCCATTCCACAGCGTGATTTGGATGAACTCATTTTGAGTATGCCAAACCGATGTTCTTGTGTTGTTAGTGTTCGCAGTAGAAACACGGATTATTAATTGTTTAAGTTACCCAATAAAATTTTAAAGAAAACTGTTATTTCAGTCTTTTTTTCGAACTTTAATGTTAGTGGTTCAAATGTCAAAAATCCCTTTATTAGGAAAATAGCAAAGGAAAACGCCCAAAAATGCCTGAAATAGACAGAAACTACTAATAGTCCTTAATTCTATCAAGAATAAAATATATATAACGAAATGTATCTCAAGTTTGTTTACCTTGGGTGAAAATATAACGATAATTAAAATATTTATTTTGATATCCGTCATAGTCATTCTTAATTTATAATGGCGGTCAGTGTTTATTTGACATGAGTAATCGACATTCAGCCAAACAGAATTCGTCAAATAATCCTTAAAGAACTATTTTATGGAATTATTGCATAGTTATCATTCATTTAATATTATTCGACCTATTAATACCGTAAATATAATTAAAATAGTATAAGCGTATGAATATTTATCAAAATAAAAAAACTCGAATTATAAATCGTATCGTAGGCTGTATGCATCACATGTCCTTTGCCTTATTGACAATTTGACACATGAATGCATTTTCATTTTTTCGATTCATTCATGGTTTTGCGGATTTTTGCGTTTGCGGATATTAAATTCAGGATATTATATTATAACGACGACTGTGGCTATTTTTTAAGGATTTTGATTTTACTTCTGCACACGTTACCCATTTTTGAACACGACTTAGATTAGACCCGCCTAAACGTCAACTTGGCTTTTTGACGACGGATACGACTCTGCTGTTGTTTTGGACTTGTGCACCGTGTACATTTAAGAATGGATAGAAACGTACACTGTATTCATTGCTATCTCGATATTGCAACGATGAGATGTAATCTCATATCAGTGCAAAATGATGAAGTACGTAGTATCCTTAACCTTGACTTAACCTATATTTTAGAAAAAAATGTTTGGAACTGGCTTCTACCAAGTTTTTTGATAATTATTGAAATTGTCATGGGTTCTCTACGATTTATAGTGCAATTTGGCGTATATTTCATTGTTGTTCATTTCAGGCATTTTTTTGTGTGGCCGATGGGCATTCCCCTTTCTTTATTAATGCAAAGGTGACTTGGTTTATCGTTACTGTGACAAACGAAAACACTTTATTTGATGAATCCTTAAAGAAAATTTTAATTAATATCAATCAGGAGAAAAGTTATTGCAAAAATATATGTTGATCCCTAGACACTTTTGATGTGTGTATTTTCTAATGTTGAGAATTCGTTACCAGGAGTAGATAGAGGTAAGTATTTACAATATTTTTAAACTTAGAATAATTTAAATAATCTACCTTTAAAAACCACTAATTTTTAATTAGTACACATTCTAGACGGTCTTCTCATTATATTTGTAAAGTATCAATTAATAATATTCATAAACAGCAAAGTTATTAGCATTTGTTTATATCCCAAAAAGTCACCCAATTTATGGAAATATTGTGCGGCTATTCCTGACATAGTAGTATTCATTAATCGTCAACTATCGCTCAAGCATGCCCCGCCTCCAACAGCTGTTTTAGTTATCTAAGTTTAACTAAACAGTGGCATATTTCAACATTGAACTTCGTTTTTTTACTGTTGATTACGCAAATATGATCAGTAACAGGTACGGATACAGCCCAATTTTTTTTTGTATTATTTAAAAAATAGGGGTGTATAAGTATATAAAAGTCAATTGCTGTTCGTAAGTCCGGCTAAAACTCAAGAACGGCTGGCAAACATTTCATAACCAAAATCAGATACACCGGGTATCTGATTTTGGTTTTGAAATGTTTGTGGAAGTCCATGGAAGGTTGAAAAAAGTAGAATATAGTAAAACAACAATTTCGCTATACTTTAGAACCGAAGAGATTTAAAATATAACACTATAGAGCAGGCATGTCAAGGAAATGTCATAGAAAAACTTTGATACCAATATTGGAGCGGCAGCGGAGCGTACTAAAAAAAACTCATAGACTTGTGTCCAAGCAGGACACAAGATTCGGACGAAAATTTCGATCGAGATATCCGGTCTATAGTTATTGAATGTCTTTGCCTTAGAAACTATTCCTACCTGTCAAACATTTGAAGTTCGTTCCATCGTCGGTACGGTATTAATATTCCTCTCAAATTAAAGAACTTATATAAATAAGGATTTTGAATCGACAACATATACTTGTAAGTAAAATATTGGGATTATTGCGTAGGTATTTAGTTTTATTTTTTTTTGCGAATCAAACATAACTCTGTGGCCCTAGTGAAAAGGGGTATAAGTCCAATTTTGTCGAAAATGAGTTAAGTGTACCAAAGTCAGAAAAAAATGCTCTATCGTTTGGTGAAGACAGATCTAAGCTATCTCTAAAATAAGAAAGTTACTTTGTGTAAAAGGGTCCAACTGACACCAAAAAAAACTGTAAGTCGGTTTTCTGATCACTTTGGTACACTTAACTCATTTTCGTCAAAATTGGTCTTATACCCCTTTTCACTAGGGCCACAGAACTGTTCTGGCGAAATGTGGGTGTAACACCAGGAACATCTCTGCCAAGCCCCTCGGGGATTACAGGCGTGACGTTATGTATGTATGTTAGATTTTAAAAAATACGAAAAGTTAAATAATGTCACCATGACAATGGTTTCACAGAATTATTTTTCAAGCAATTAATAATGACGACAGAGACGCACTTCAATAATTCTTTACAACTTTTTTTACTGTTTGGACTTTAATTAAAGCAGACCGGGAAAACTATATAAATCTTATATATAAAATTCTCGTGTCACAATGTTCGTTCCCATACTCCTCCGAAACCGCTTGACCGATTCGCATGAAATTTTTTATGCATATTCAGTAAGCCTGAGAATCGGCTACTATCTATTTTTCTAACCTGTAAGTGATAAGGGGTGTTCACCCCAAATTTTTATTTTTTATTTTTTTGATAATTTTTATTTTTTAATTTTTTTTATTATGTGGCATCAAAAAATACATACAACTCTAAATTTGCACTTTTTTATTACTAACCCTTGCTTTTTAATAGTCATAGCAGAACTTTTAATGACTTTTTGAAATATCACGAGGAGAGGGAAGAGGGAGGGGAGTGGGAGGGGGAGAGGGGCAGGGGAGTCGGAGTGGGGATCGTGGGGAGATTGTGAGAGGGGAGGGAGAGGCAGGGAAGGGAGGGGCAGCGGGAGGGTTGGGGAGGGATGGGTAGGGGAGTGGGGGAGGGATGGGGAGTGGGAGAGGAGGGAGGTCAGGACAAAGGAAGGGGGTGGAGATGGAGGGAATGAGAGGGAAGGAGTAGGGGAAGAGTGAGCTGAGAGGGGAAGGGAAAGGGGGAGGGGAAGAGGTAGGAGCCGGGTGGGGGAGGGAGGGGAAAGTGAGGAGGGAGGGGTGAGGGGGGGATAGAGTGGTGAGGGGAGAGGCGTGGGAGGTGTGGGGGAGAGGGAGGGAAAGAGGGAAGGGGAGGGGAAGAGGAGTTGATAAAAATGTTATGCAATAGCTTTACCGCGGCAGTCTCCGAGTGCCACACGTCATTTTCTCTTTTTTTTTAACCATTCAACACAATGTGCCACAGCGAAGCGTGGCAGGGTACAGCTAGTCTTATCTTATACAAGGTGTTGTTTTGCATCCTCGTCAAATTTCAGGAGGGTGTCATAAAATACATAAATAATCAATTGCAAGTACGTTAGCGGGCAATAACTAACAAGTGCTGCTTTTTTTTATGTTGAAATTTAACAGTGTTTCAGAATTAAACCCTTAATTCAATACAAATAAAACAGAATCACCCGACTTCGCACACAGCGACAATGCAGCTGTGTGCGTGAGCGTCGACGTCTTACCTACGAAAAGCAAGCGCGTGCGAGTGCAATGACCGCTATGACCAGTAGCAATAATTTCACCTAATATTATTTCGAAAAACATCTACATTATTGTCATAAATTTTGCTTGATAATTAACTCATTTTTGAGCATTATTGGAATACGGAAATCTTACTAATGACAGTGATACTAGTGCGCCAAAGAAAAGTTCACTGACCTGCAGTTATCAGATGTTAGTTTTGCTTTTACTTCAACCTAAAGTTTTCGTAGTGATTTTGTTTTATTTGTGGATTAAATTGGTTGATTTGTAATTTTCCTTTCTGGCTTAGGACCGGCAATAATGCCTACTTTAGTTGGTGTACCTACCGATCTTCTAAATCTAAAAATGTTTTCTACGTTTGATGGAAATGGAAAGACGTTCTAGTTAAGTGTAATAACACACTAATAACATTGACCAAGCTAACAACGTATTTACAAAATGTACTAGAATAAATAAATTAAGTAGCTACTTAAGTTACCCGGAGATATTGTTCAAAGTGGCCACCATCACACTCTTCGCACAAACGAGCACAACGAAGCTAGTTTTCTTTCAGCTTACGTAACACTAACACATACGTTTTTAAAGTGTCGAAAGCACTAATGATCCTTGAACGTAATTCTGTTACACTTGTCACTTCCTCCGAGTAAATTAACCTTTTAACGTCTCCCCACAAATACCTAAATGTAGAGGCGTCAGGTCCGGAGAACGCGGAGGCCAAGCCACAGGTCCTCCGCGAGTTCCCCGCGACCGATCCAGTGGTCACCAAAGTACCGAAAAGCGGAAATCGCAAAGCGGGCCGCGCGCACGCTTCGGCGACATCAAAGACACTGTGTTCTGTGTTAGTTCCGGGGTCGCGCGGGGGCGTGGCTAGAAGCTTGCGCGGGAGAGTACCGCATCGTGATTGGGGTAGTATTGATTGCCTACGAATTGATCATTGCGTATGTGTTGTGTATGTATTGTTTGCGTTTGTTTGTGTGCGAAAGCGCGGTGATAGGGCTAGTAACAGACGGGCCGCTTTTAAATACGGCTGGTTCACACTTGCGGTTTTTCGTTGTTAAGCAAAAATAATAAAAAAAATACCTACTCATTTTATTGTTGATTTGGGTCGAGAATCATTAGCATAATTACGTCCTTGAATTTGACGAGGATGCAAATCAACACCTTGTATATAAAATTCTCGTGTCACAATGTTCGTTCCCATACTCCTCCGAAATGGCTTGACCGATTCTCATGATTTTTTTTATGCATATTCAGTAAGCCTGAGAATCGGCTACTATCTATTTTTCAAACCTGTAAGTGATAAGGGGTGTTCACCCCAAATTTTTTATTTTTATTTTTTTGATCATTTTTATTTTTTTTATTTTTTTATTATGTGGCATCAAAAAATACATACAGTTCTAAATTTGCACTTTTTTATCACCAACACTTGCTTTTTAATAGTCTTTTTAATAGACTTTTTGAAAAATCACGAGGAGAGGGAAGAGGGAAGGGAGTGGGAGGGGGAGAGGAGTCGGAGTGGGGATCGTGAGAGAGGGAGGGGGAGATTGCGTGAGGGGGAGGGGGAGATTGTGAGAGGGGAGGGAGGGGCAGTAGAGGGAGAGGAGAGGGGCAGGGCAGCGGGAGGGATGGGGAGGGGAGTGGGGGGAGGGATGGGTAGAGGAGTGGGGGAGGGATGGGGAGTGGGAGAGGAGGGATGTCAGGACAAAGGGAGGGGGTGGAGAAGGAGGGAATGAGAGGGGGTGGAGAGGGGAGGGGTAGGGGAAGGGTGAGGTGAGAGGGGAAGAGGCAGGAGCCGGGTGGGGGAGGGAGGAGAAAGTGAGGGAGAGAGGGGAGGGGAGGGGGAGAGGAGTTGATAAAAAATGCTATGCAATAGCTTTACCGCGGCAGTCTCCGAGTGCCGCACGTCATTTTCTCTTTTTTTTTAACCATTCAATCACAATGTGCCACAGCGAAGCGTGGCAGGGTACAGCTAGTTGTATGTAATATAGAGGCACGCAGCGCAGTAGTTCAGTTTAAAATTATGAATTTAGTATTTTTTAAATCAATGCATTTCAGTAAGGTAGGTAGTTAGGTTAGGGAGTTAGGTTAGCTATAGGATAGGTATGGCATGTTAGGTTAGGTTATATGTATATGCATGTTGTCATTTTAATTCTATCGAACAGAAAATGTTTGAATAAGATCACATCAGTAGTAGTAGTTATTATTGGTTTGGATGAGAGATCCGAGTTTTAAACATATTATGAATGTTCTCTAGGCACCCAAGACCATGAAAAAATAATTACAAATTCTCTTGGGTGAAAGGCGACTAAAGAAAGGTATTTACAAGGCAGATGTAAGTGGGAACGCCGGGAGGGGACACCCTAGAAGGACATACATAGACCTTATTGGTGAGGTTCTTCAGAAAGGTCAGGTGCGTAGTACTCGCAACCGGCGTGTGTGTATGACAAAATGTATGAATGTAAACGAAGCAAAAGAAGTATACGTAAGAATCGTAGCATATGGCGCTCTGTAGTAATTTGCCTACCCCTATGGGAAAAAGGCGTGAGTTTATGTATGTATGTAAATTATTTTTTGAAAAAAAAGTGAATGTGTTTTTTTTTTATCTATTTGCAATAATGACTTGTGACTAACAGAACGGAGTAATGAATTCTAGTGTTGATGGCTGGTAAGGAAGAGGAAGACCAGAGAAAAGATGGATAAATTTTGTGATAAATGATAACACAAACACAACGCACTTTAAGTACAGACGCCAGCACATCCACCTACCCCGAACTGTAAAATTTTCCCAATTGAAAGTGAACCTTATTGTGTTTAGAATAAAGTTGAAAACCTATCAAAGAAATTTGACACATTGGGTTAGGTTGATGTGCTAGCGTCTTGTCTGTACAATGCGTGATATTGTTTCTTGCTCTCATCACAATTACCAGCCAATGTCTGTACGTGAAGACTTGTAATTGGTCTTCCTGTCAAATAAATATTCGCTGTTTTAAGCTGTAAGTCTTCCATGTCTTAAGAATAGAATAGAATAGAATTTTTATTTTGCAAACATGGTTAATACGTATAGTTCTTACGATTACATTTAGCTCAGCCATATTTTACCAATCCGCATGCAAAAATTTCACTTATTTAGAAAAAAAAAACAAAATATTATATTAACTCTAAATTAGGAAGTCTGTGGCTTTGGTGGTTTTGTCTCATTCATGATTGGCCACCGACTTCCGAATTTAGAGTTATTTTACACCGGTTAGTGTTTTTTGAAGTCGGTTGTATTTTTTGTAAAAAAGTTTTTATTTAACAATTTTTAGTTTTTTAGATTTATATACCTAGATGATTCATTATTATCCATTTCTACAACACATATTCACATATTACTATCAAACAAATGAACAACAACTGTTCGATGAAATTAAGAAGTAAAATTTATGAACAAAAATTTTCATAAAATGAAAACTACTAGGCTAAACTATGTATTTTTTTTATGAGACCAAAAAGAAACTAGTCCGCATCAAACTAAAAAAGAGTCACGTAAATCGGTTCATAAATCTCAGCGTAATCGGTGAACATACATACAAAGAAATGTTCGAAAATAAATTGTTTAAAATAAAAAAAAAACCGATCGAATTGAGAACCTCCTCCTGAAGTCGGTTAATAAATAAATGATAATAAATGAAGTAGTTTACTACTTTCTTCTTCATATCATTTATGAGGAGAATGGAAGAAAAAACGCATTACGCCGACCCCAAGTAACATGGAACAAGGCCAGGAAGGTGATGATTTGAAGAAATAACTTGTTATCTGTGCACTACTAACCTTATCAACGCATCGTCCAGCCGACGCGCACCAGATGCACTCCTCGGCGGTGCAGTTGGCGCACGTCTGGAACGTGGCGCACGGCGCGCTGCACGGCCCGGCCGCGGCCACGCTCCTGCGATGCAAAGGAGGCTGTACTTGGAAAATGCCTTCAAATATTTCACTATGGAAGCTGGCCTATCCGACGTTCTTAATAGTCTTACCTGATATCTTCTGATGAATTAACAGGTTTACACTTTATCGTGTCGTAGTCCCAAAAACAAGCTCGTTGGCTTAGTTCCTCAGATCCCTTGTGAGAAAAGTTAAAGGTTAATAACTCACTTAGATAAATACAAAATCACAACGCCATCTAGCCTCAAGCTTTTGCTATCAGACAACTGATAAACATACATATTTGTATATTTTTAAATTCATAATAATAACTTACATGTGTATGATGATGTTGATGCGCTAAGCAAGCTGCGCACGAGTGGTATCGGCTGCACGCTTCCCGCGGAGACTCGCTGTCTGAACCACACTCTTCTATTGATAACGCCATCTAGTGGCAAACATATCAAAGGTAAGTAGGTAGTTACTTGTTTTACAAATCAAATTTTCCTAAAACTGCTTTTGTTAATACATAGGGGAAAAAGTTTAATTAAGTGACAATCCTCCACTCAGGAAATAATAAAAGTTTTTTTTTCTTATAGTGATTCGATAATCGCGTTCGAATTTCGAATCAATCATTTATCATGGAAAATTGTATAGTGTAGTATGATGTGTGTGTGTGTGTGTGTGAGTGTGTGTGTAGTGTAGTTGTCTCTTGTGTGTAGTGTGTTGTGTATGTGTAGTGTAGTTGTCTAGTGTGTGTAATGTTGTGTTGTCGCTGTTATCGTCGTTGTTTTTGTATTAGTGTACAACTCTTTAAAACATTTTTTTTGTTTCCTGATCTTTGGATCACTGGAAAAATACAATTAAAATCTAAGATGTCCCGCTACCCACCTGATGCGTGTGGCGCACGCAGTACATGGCAGACGGATAGCACGCGCCGCACCACGCGCAGCGCGCAGCCGTGCACGCCGCACACGACTCCGCTGTCGTGCAACGACGTTCATCTGTAAATACAACATTATATTTATGTATTTATTTATTAAACGACTTTGGAAGACTTACAGATAAATACAATGGAAATAAGTAACAGTAAGGTTATCTGACAGCCAATTACAAGTCTCCACGTCTAGAGCTTGTGTATAATATTGTAGATATAGATGTGGAACAAAATATACAAAATATTACAATTATACAGCTATTTGACTCTAAAAACAGTCGTAGTAGTGTATACGGAAATTAAAAATAATATTTTTCTAGGGTAATTTTAAACATTTTGTTAACAATTAGTTATAGAATACCCTGATTATTTAAGCTGTCAAAACGCTTGGTCCAGCAATATGGCGTCGAGTCAACTGAGTGACGTCACTTGTGTTAAACCACGAATAGATATAATTATTGTAGTTAAATTAAAAAACACACCAAAGTAAGTAGGTAGGTTTCAGCAAAATAATATATTTTTATCATAACAGTGTAAATATTGTGTTTTGTTCGCATACCCTTACCAAGAAGAAGTGCTTACGTACCTTAGACCAAATTGTTCAATTATAAAGACTTAGACTGTCCTGTTGGTCTAGTAGTTAGTGACCCTGACTGCTATGCCGGAGGTCGTGGGTTCGATTCCCACCCAGGACAAATGTTTGTGTGATGAGCACGATCATTTGTTCTGTGTCTGGGTGTTATTTATCTATAATATGTATGTATTTAGAAATATATAAGTATGTTTATCAGCTGTTTAGTACCCATAACACAAGCTCTCAAGCTTAACTTGGGACTAAATGGCGTTGTGTGAAAAGTTGTGGAATATTTATTATTTATTATTATAAAGGTTCATTTCACGATGTAGTTTCTTTAAACTATCTCACATTATTGAGTAGTGTATAGTGTATAAGGAGGTGTTGAATATTTCCTTATAAAATAGACCGATTATATTTAAGCGGTCAAATGGCGTCGAGTCAGTTGAGTTACGTCATATGTTTAACATTACTGAGCAATTCGAATTGAGCGATAACAGATAGATGTTAATACACAAGTGACGTCACATTTAATTAAGTCAATCGTAACCGTTTACGATAACATCTTTCCAACCTCTCTAGAAATAATTTTAGAATAGTATTTTAGTGAAAATATTCAATATTTCAGAGGCCAGCACATCAAGCTACCGTGGTGGTCACCGAGGTGTCAAACTTCTGTGATAGTTTTTCAACTTTATTACAAACAGAATGACTTAAAATTACAAAAAAACTGCCTCGTTGGTCTAGTGGTCGCAAGCGCTACTGCTAAGCATGAGGTCCCGGGTTCAATCCCCAGGTTGGGCAAAGTGTTATTGAGTTTTTCCATCTGGAATTTCTCGAGTCTGGATTTGTGCCCGATTGATGGCAATAGGCTCGCCCCCTATCACATGGGACTCAAACATAACTGGCGAAATGTGGGTGTACTACCAGGTACACCTCTGCCTAGCCCTTCGGGGATTACAGGCGTGTCGTTATGTATGTATGTATGTACAAACAGAATAAGGTTCATGTTCAATTGGAATGGTTTAATGTGCTGGCTCGGTACATAAAATAATAACAACATTACATTGTTACAACTGTTAGAAGTTACAAAAAAGTTTAGAAACAGCTCCATAAAGATAAGATACCATTTGTTAGTACGGTTACTGTAGTACCGTGCTTACCCTTACCAAACCGAGGTTCCGTGAGGCACGCCTTCACTGTGCCGTCGAACGACTCCTTCCAGCCCACTTCTTCTAACTGGAACAAAGTTCCAGAAGTTAATATTATACCTTGTGGAAAAGTGTAGCGAAAGCTGTTAAGATAAACCGTTAGTTGTGCTTCGTATGTGTCTTGATAAGATCTTGGCTCATTTTTCATAAGGTAATGTATTTAGTAAAAAAAAACAATGTTATTAATTCATATTTTTGTACCATTCAATAGTTGAAAACTCGTTTTTTTTTTGTTAAGTTAGTATTGTTTAATTTTATCAGTCTTGTACAACTCTTATGCATGGAGAGTTTATCTCTAAATGATTGCTATGCTATTATCCGACTTTTGAACATTTTATACCTTTATGATATAATTAGTGTAAACAATCGTTGGTGAACCTATTGATACATAAATAAATATCTGCATCCCATAGAACGTGGAGGTGAGGTAAGCAGTGTTGAGTACTGATATTAAAATGCATTAGGTTATTCTGTCCAAATAGTTTAACGTTTTGTGTGTTATGAGCCTATAGAAACGTTTGAGTATTAGCATTAATTTAAATTAAAAAGCTATATTTTAAAATAGTCTGTTGTATGTTTTGTACATTCATCAAATCATCACCATTTATCATAAATTATTCAAGGTTCTTTAATGTTTCGTTCAAACATTCATTCTCTTCTTGGACGCTACTCCGCTTGTGGTGTGAAACCTTGCAGTACATATAATAGTTGCAATAGTTACCGCCAAGCAGGCTCTATCTCTTGATCTCCACACGCACGCGACTGCAGTATGCTGCGCGGCAGTTAGACACGCTGCTTCGCTCGTGAGTCTTGAACAACCTTCCCCGGCTTCGAAGATGAGCGCATCTGAACGGAGACGGCCGTCGAAACTGAAAGAAAAATATTCTGATTTTACAATAGCGATATTTATCTTGCCGTATATAAACTAACTGAAGTATCTTTGTGGCTTCGGCGCAAAGCAGGAATCAGTTTCTTGAAAATGTCAAAACAACTAGTTTAATATTTATCTGAGTTAGCAGGTAAAGAAGGGGAGTCAATGTTTGTATGTATCTCTATGGAATGCACGGGCCTGCCCACCAGGCACGTCACCCGTCTAGTCGGAGCATCCTCCGTTTTTCAATGGAGATGAGGAATTTTAGACCTTGTTTCTCGTACCCTTAAGACATTTGTTCAACGCGTATCTTATGTTATATATAAGTTTGTTTAAAGTAAACTAGTTTTTAGTGTCCCCGTCTTATAAATTATTATTTATACATTATGGATTTTACTCATCATCATCATCTGCCTAGCCTTTTCCCAACTATGTTGGGGTCGGCTTCCAGTTTAACCGGATGCAGCTGAATACCAGTGTTTTACATGGAGCGACTGCCTGTCTGACCTCCACAACCCAGTAACTGGGTAACATGATACCCCTTGGTTAAACTGGTTGTCAGACTTTCGGGCTTCTGACTACAAGTAACGACTGTCAAAGATCTACAAATGACAGCCGGGACCAACGGCTTAACGTGCTTTCCGAGGCACGGAGGAGTCTTGGTATGTAATAAATGGTCACCCATCCACGGACCGACCTCGTCAAGCGTAGCTTAACCTTCGATCGACCCATGCGGCTGTTATAATTTAGCCACAAGCGCCTCTCATTACTAAAGACGAAGAAAAAATGCTTAAACACGCATTTTACTACAACAACACGCATTTTACTTTGCATACAATGTAAAATTGCATGCAAATAATTCAGACATTATGGATTTTACTCTTATACAATAATTCAAACCACGAGTAATAGGTAGTAGTCCACAGAAGTACGGCAAAATTAAATATTTCATAAAAAACCGAAAAATAAAAAAGTGAAATTTTCGAACAAAATAAATATCAAAATAACATGTTTTTTTTTATTGTTATAACAGTTAACTGCTTATTGGTTTCACTTCGATGGTCCTAGTTTATCATTTTAAACTTAGAGACATAGCCTTATGAATATAAGCCAGCATTGCACATGTAAGCGGGTACGCCTTTTATACCTGGAGTCTGTTATTTTTCAGTTTTGTAGTTGTTATGCTTGAGTTTAAATTTCAATGTTAATATAAATATTTAAATTTACTTTTTTTTTAAATCTCGGCACATTGGAGTGTGCTAGCTAATAGTGATGGCAATTAATGCGATTTCGCATACATTTCATTAGCATGTGAATTCTTCAGTCTTAGCATGTTAATTGCTATTGCTAAACTATTTGCTAAAATAACGACAATTTATAATTTATTCAATATACGACGTTAAATACGAGCAAATCAAAGATCATAAGGTAATAAATTGCTCAATCTCATTTTTCGCACCCTGCTAATAATTTAACGAATTAAACGATCAGACGCATTCATACAATTTACGCCCCTGTGTACGAGCAATTTAAAGATAATAATTGTATAACGTCATTCTTCGCATCACATGCACCTGCTATTTGCTAAAAGTCAGTGTAACGTGAAACAGATAGATTTAGTATGCCCGTGGGTGCGACGGAGAGCGCACGCTGCCGCTGAGTGCCGCTGCATCAGCATGAACGAAATACGAAGTAATGAATTCACTTCGCACTTCACAGAATTTCGCAACTACATTTCATTTGCTAAATGCTAAATGAGCATTCGCATGTTAAAAATGAATGCGAATGCTGATTAATCCATCACTACTAGCTAACACGTGCTAACACGTGACAATCATTTTGAAATGTAATGTTTTACAAAGTGTATAAACCTTAGTGCTATTTATTGAGCATTTCATTGTATCTAGATTCTTTGTATACCTAGTTCTTCAAACGAATCAGACAGATGTGTTACTGGGGAGTTTGTTCCGTCACTTCTTCTTCCTAGCAAAAACACTAGGAAGTGGCGAAGGGTGGGCCGTTTTTTGGGGGACTGTCTTTATGTGTTTTTTTGACGTTCAAAAAGTGCTGATTCTCAGCCTAGTTTGAATAAAGACTTTTGATTTTGAACGACGCGAAGCGCCGCCGCGTGCGCCGCGCCCCACACGCCGCACCTGCAATATCAACTATAGTGGGCACACATACCCCGCATGTATGACGACGGTGCGCCGGTCGCGCAGCAGCAGGGGCGCCGCCGCGTGCGCCGCGCCCCACACGCCGCACCTGCAATATCAACTATAGTGGGCACACATACCCCGCATGTATGACGACGGTGCGCCGGTCGCGCAGCAGCAGGGGCGCCGCCGCGTGCGCCGCGCCCCACACGCCGCACCTGCAATATCAACTATAGTGGGCACACATACCCCGCATGTATGACGACGGTGCGCCGGTCGCGCAGCAGCAGGGGCGCCGCCGCGTGCGCCGCGCCCCACACGCCGCACCTGCAATATCAACTATAGTGGGCACACATACCCCGCATGTATGACGACGGTGCGCCGGTCGCGCAGCAGCAGGGGCGCCGCCGCGTGCGCCGCGCCCCACACGCCGCACCTGCAATATCAACTATAGTGGGCACACATACCCCGCATGTATGACGACGGTGCGCCGGTCGCGCAGCAGCAGGGGCGCCGCCGCGTGCGCCGCGCCCCACACGCCGCACCTGCAATATCAACTATAGTGGGCACACATACCCCGCATGTATGACGACGGTGCGCCGGTCGCGCAGCAGCAGGGGCGCCGCCGCGTGCGCCGCGCCCCACACGCCGCACCTGCAATATCAACTATAGTGGGCACACATACCCCGCATGTATGACGACGGTGCGCCGGTCGCGCAGCAGCAGGGGCGCCGCCGCGTGCGCCGCGCCCCACACGCCGCACCTGCAATATCAACTATAGTGGGCACACATACCCCGCATGTATGACGACGGTGCGCCGGTCGCGCAGCAGCAGGGGCGCCGCCGCGTGCGCCGCGCCCCACACGCCGCACCTGCAATATCAACTATAGTGGGCACACATACCCCGCATGTATGACGACGGTGCGCCGGTCGCGCAGCAGCAGGGGCGCCGCCGCGTGGGCTGCGCGCGCGCCGCCCCTTGGGGGGGAAGCCGCACCCCATACGCCGCATCTGCAATTTCAACTCTATAGTTAAATAGCTTCTGCCTGCGAGTTGCAACTTCACCTCATACTACTAGAAGTATATCCTAATCCACGTCGAGGTCTGACTCAGGGCTGGTATATGTTTACTAAGTTTCGACCGATTTCGATCAGATCTTGAGGTGAAGTCAGCAAACGTTAAATTTGACGTTCAGATTTTCACATTTACAATAGAAGTAGGTAAAAAGATGTACTTGTAGGTCACTTTATCATAGGACTTTAAACACCAATTTGTTTTAAATGTGGGAAAAACAAAATCCCAAAAGCATCTTAAGCGATCTAACGAAGACATTCGATTGCCTAAACCACGAGTCACTTCTGATCTAATTGGATTACTATTGGATTAAAAATACAAGCTCTTCATTTACAAATATTATATTTAAAAGACACGCAAGATTAAACTCGTTAACAGCGCAAACTAAAATGCGTGTCTGAAATGACAATAGGCGTTCCTCAAGGCTCAATATTGGGACCATTTCTGTTTTTAGTGCAATAAATTTGAGACATAAGCCTGGAATCATATTGTATGTTGCTGTCCCTCCCACTCTGTTCAGAAACCCATTTCTCACCTGACATCATACAACAATGCTCCAGCGGAATAACACTTGGAAGCTGCAGGGTTCGACACTAGTGCTGCTGCACTGTCGTTGTGAGCGTTACCGCCAAATACCAGCATTACGCCTAGAACACAATTAACAATATTCTGTATAAAAGACCCGATCCCTGCACGTGTAGAAATATATTTTGTCTACAGAACCATCGACAAAGTCACAGATTGTGGGAACATTTCTTTGTTTTTAAACACGACAATGTCAATAATGAAGAGAAGACATGTATAGATTCTTCAGTCGACAACAGTCTACAACATCGAGCATTATTTCTTTTATAATCGGCAGAAATGTTTCTACCATATTAGTTCTTTCGTCGACATACATGTTGCTAAGGTGGTGATCATGCCTCGCGTGCTGGTATGGATTTCTTGTGGAAAGTGTTCGAATACTAAACAGCTGCTCTACATATAGGGTGACTGGTAATTAGTGACCGATATTTAAACATGTGATTGTATTCATGATTTTAAACAACTTTCTCAAAGAAACTTTTTTTTATACACAATAACTTATAATACAATAGAATAACAAAAACAAAAACAAAAAAAAAAAAAACGCGCGCGCGCCTGTGATTGATCACAGTAGGTACGATTCGGCACGATCTATCAGCTGATAGGCTGACCTCGGGAAGGGCAAAATCTACTAGTAGTAGTAACGTCACACTCTTCCCCGCCACCCCCATTGCTCCCGTACTGACGTAATTGAATTAATTGAAAGTTAATGATTACAAAAAAAGTTTCTTTGGGAAAGTTATTCGTATTCATGAGTACAATCACGTGTTTAAGTATCGGGCACTAATTACCAGTCACCCTATACATATAGGCTCTGCATATGAGTAACTAATGAAACAATTAATTTTCCGATTACTGTACGAAAACCATGGCATGCTTAATTCTTTTTGTGTAAGTGTACCTACTGTGCAAATATATTATTTCGACACAAGTGTATTTTTGATATAAAATAAATGAACATACATACACATACATATCGTCACGCCTGTAATCCCCGAAGGGCTAGGCAGAGGTGTACCTGGTAGTACACCCACATTTGGCCATTATGTTTAAGTCCCATGTAATAGGGGGCGAGCCTATTGCCATCCATCGGGCACAAATCCAGACTCCGGGCTGCTACTGAGAAATCCCAGATTGAAACACTCAATAACACTTTGCCCGACCCGGGGATCGAACCCGGGACCTCATGATCAGCAGTAGCGCTTGCGACCACTAGACCAACGAGGCAGTCAAAAAATAAATGAAGTACTTGAAAAATAATAACTCTGAACCATATATTTACCGGGTGTAATAAAAGTAGCAGAATGTAAATATCTAGGAGTAGGCGCCGACTGCAGAGGGCGCCACAGTCTTAGTTCGGGGTCGTACTCGAACAACGACGCGGACGGGGCCTGTTAACAAAATAAATCACTAAGATGGGTTGTAGAACGAGATTTTTATACAGGGAGTTGAATGCATAAAATGATGAGATATAAAATGTAATAATATTAACGAGAATCAAATGAAAATGTTCTATTTAATAGCTTAGCGAGATGTGTATAGATAAATTAACGATTTTCAGGGGGCGGGCCAGTTTTATTGCTTTAGCGAGTCAAAAAAAAATGAAAAAAAAAATAAAAAAAATTAAAATGTGCATTTATACATATATAAATAAAAAAAAATACTTTTATTTTGCAGTACTTAAATAAAATTTCCTATGCAGTATTCTACTCCATGTGGTAACAGCAAAATATTGTATTTCTCCGCATGCAATGAAGGAAACAATTTGTGAGGCGAGGAAGGTACTCGTATAAAGGGCTTGATTGTACCTGCGACCACAAGCCTTCGTCTACGTAGTCGCTTTTAGGGATAAAGGCGCCCCTTGTATCACCGAATGAAGCCCTTATGTTATAATTTGTAAGTTTTAATGGTGTACAATTAAGAGTATTGTATTGTATTGTATTGTATAGTACCTGCGTGGCCTCAGATTCGGACACGAGTCCCCCGTGCACGTAGACCTTGCGGGACAGCGGGTCCCACGCGGCCGCGTGCGCGAAGCCCGCGCGCGCCGCCCAGCCGCGCGTCGCCGCCACGCCCCACACGCCCTCGGCTACGTAGTACTCCTGGGGACGGGAATAGTAAACAGGGTGTATTTTTGATCACGGGAAAAATTTCAAAGGCTGTTCTACCCTTGAATATGAAAAACTTTCGCTATGGGACCAACTAAGACCGCGAAAAAAACACTCGTATATGTAACACTGCACAGATTTATAAATATGATACTGGTATTGTGTCTCCGCCCTAAATGGCAGAATGTTTTTACAGACCAAATGAAATTTATTACTGTAACCTAACAACTGCCTTAAAAACAAGTATCTATAGTTTAAATTAACCTGGTTAGTAGCTTGAAGATAATTTTTCTTCTTATTATCGAATAATGAAATATTCCACAACTTCTTACACAACGCCATTTGGTCCCAATTTAAGCTTGAGAGCTTGTGTTATGGGTACTAAACAGCTGATAAACATACTTATATATTTCTAAATACATATATATTATAGATAAATTGCACCCAGACACAGAACAAATGATCGCGCTTATCACTCAAACATTTGTCCTGGGTGGGAATTGAACCCACGACCTCCGGCATAGCAGTCAGGGTCACTAACTACTAGACCAACAGGGCAGTCAAATTAGTCGAATTATACTGAGAAATGCAACTACGCAACATAGTCTTAAAATGCGCAAGATGTAGACATGTTCACTGATAATTTAAATAAAATTGTATCCGCAGCACAGATTCATCTCACATTTTTTTCTTAATATAGCGCAGTAACGCGCGGTTTTCCATACTAAATGAATAACACCGTTAAGACGTTCTCGCCGTGACAGAGACAAGCGACCGAGACAGGAGACCGCGACCGGAGACCGCGACCGTCACTTGATGTTAGGCAATATATAAGCGACAGTTCGCGAGCGAGACAGCGACAGGAGACAGTTACAGTACATGAAGAAGAGACCGAGACACTTGTCGCGGTCTCCGGTCTTGGTCGCTTGTCTCTGTCACGGCGCGAACCGCCACCTTTACATCTCTTAAAATAAAGTCGAAAATAAACTGCGTAGTCCTATCAGCATGGATGCTCTTGGATTAATGGCAGTTTATTTATTTTGAACTCTATTTCAGCCACGACAAAGTTGATAATTGTTTATCAGTGCGCCAAATGTGCGCTAGCCCTAAAGGGCAATGTCCATTTTTGCATATTATTTAATAGCATTAGAAAAAAGAGCCTCATTGAAGCAAGAATACGGAACATTTTATTTTATAGATAAGTGAAAACAATTTTTATTCAAATTGTTTTATTTTAAATTTAGAAGAATAAAAGTGAAACCAAGAACGTGTCCATGTATTGTTTATCCCTGTTTCTTTGAGGTTTTTATCATAGACACTACAATTTTCAAGTAGAATGAAATAATTCAACTCAATGAGTTATTACACATCATTTCTTAAAATAATTTGTTGAAATGGTTACAACTAAGTGTGAAATCTGCAGTAAAAATAGATTATAATAATTACGGCGTCTATTGTAATAAAATTGTAACATGCTTAATTGTTCTTTCGTTACAAAATAGGCATTAAAAATAACCTTTTTTAACTTATGTGTAATGCTATTGTAAATAGAGCATAGCAACTCATAACCTGTAGGTCACGCTCCGTTAAACTATGTTTTTGTAATATAAGCATTCTATCGTTTTAGTTATTATTTTTTAGAAAGTTAAAATGTACGGACGCCGATTCTCCCAATTGAATATGAACCTTATTCTGTTTAGCAATAAAGTTGAAAAACGATCATAGAAATTTGACACATTGGGGTAACTTGATGTGCTGGCGTCTGTTCATTAACTTGTTTGTAGACTTCTTGAGACTCCTGTTAACGCTGCATATTAATAATCTATCTCGGTTGCTATCTTGATCCCGATCTTTGTCTGTAACCAATCAACGACCGAATTCGCCTATCCGAGTCTTAAAGATGTCCAATCAGAAGCAGCCGTCAAAAACAAAGGATCGGGATTTGGATTGAGATAGAATATTAATATCGGGCGCAAGTCTACAATGTTTTTATAAAATAAATACCAACCTGTACAAGATGCAGGTACCCGTAATGTGGAGAATGTCCGAAGAACACCAACATCACAGGTTTCTTGGTGACACCCAGGTACACCAGCACTGCTGTGTGACCAGACACGTGGAGACCACCTGAAAAATGATTCTTTACATTAACATGTGAAGCGAAACCTTCGAAGTATATCGTAATTATATACAAGGTGTTTTTTTTTATATCCCATAACTCTAGGGTTATATTTTGTAGGTAAAGATAATACTAAAACTCCTAGAATAGGTAGTCCAAAAATTCATAGTTTCGGAGATATCATCAATCATAATTAAATATTATCAGTTGTTTAGTACCCGTAACACAAGCTCTGCTTAGTTCGGGACTAGATGGAGTTGTGTGAATAGTCAGAATGTTATTATTGTTAATTTTTTTTTTATTAATTACTTCAAAAATTGTCACCCGTACGACGAATCTTCTTCTTAACGTCACTTTTCTTCCACGTAAGAGTGTTTTTTTACATTAATAATCGTGACTTTGTCGAATTATTTAGTATGACCAATTAAAAAAGAAAAGGATGATTGAAACATAATTCATATAAGTACCACTTGATTCTTTGATATGATCTCAATCATACCCTAGAGTTAGTGGATATAAAAAAAACATGTTGCATAAGTATGCTCCGTGTACATTTAAAATAACCTTAAATTCTGTCTAAACCTATTATATTGTAAATGAAGTATAGCAAAGTATGATTGAGGGCTACCTCGCAAAGAACTTTACACCCAAAACTGAACAGCATAAGGTTGAACCTTACCAAAGAACTTTACACCCAAAACTGAACAACATAAGGTTGAAATCCCTTTACCACAATGCTTCAATGGAGGCTGTCTATGCGGCGAGCACGTGATGGGAGTCGCGTTGTGCCACTGCGGCCGCTCACTGTTGAGACGAACTCGCCAGATCTCGTTCGTCACCTCTCCGGCTCTTCCTTCTAGACCAGCTAGGCCGCCACTGCAAAGATAAACAGAAAGTTAAAAATAATAAAAATCTTTATCCACAAATTACACAAAGGTAAGTAAAAGTAACAGTTAGATAAAGTGTGTAATTCGTGGAAGATATCCAGTCTAAACTAAGTCTAGGCCTGTATTTATTAGTCATTGTGAGTTAGCTGGAATGGATGAAAGGCGACTAACGAAAGGTATTTACAAGGCAGATGTAAATGGGAACGCCGGGAGGGGACGCCCTAGAAGGACATACATAGACCTTATTGGTGAGGTTCTTCAGAAAGGTCAGGTGCGTAGTACTCGCAACCGGCGTGTGTGTATGACAACATGTATTAATGTAAACGAAGCAAAAGAAGTATGTAAGAATCGTAGCATATGGCGCTCTGTAGTTTCTGCCTACCCCCATGGGAAAATGGCGTGAGTTTATGTATGTATGTATGTATGTGAGTAAGCTGACAAGTCAGCGGTTGTATGAGCTAATTAATGTGCGTGCGAACGCGCATGTGTGCGTGTATGTGTAAAAGTATACGTGTGTGTTTACGTTAAGGGCTGGCGCAGACCTCCTGACGAAGCGCAGTAACGCGCGGTTTTCCATGCCAAATCAATATCACCGTTTCGCCTCTCAAAATAAAGTCGAAAATAAACGGTGTACTTCTATCAGCATTGATGCTCTTGGATTAATGGCAAATTTATTTTCAACTCTATTTCAACCACGACAAGGTTGATAATTGTTTATCAGTGAAAACCGCGCTGCGCTGCGCCTCGCCAAACGTGCGCTGGCTCTAAAGGGCAATGTCCATTTTAGACCATGTTTTTTCCATGTCATAAATACTTAAAATACACTAATTTAGTAACTTAAATATTGTTATTACCAATTAGAAAGGTAGTAATTTATTAGTTTCAGCTCAGCTTTAGTTATACTGATAAATTAGTCAAAGCTGCGAAATATTTGACAGCAATTTTTTTTTTTAAAGGAATTCAAACGTCCCTGTTTGTAAACTTGCAGAACGCATGGTTTATTAAGTTGGCTATCGATATCTTTTTAACTCTGTACCCCATCCCCTTTAGACTGTGCTTACCCCCTCTCAGGCTCGTCGGAAATGACGACACCGCCGTACACAATGAGCTCGTGTCCGTACAACACAGCTGAGTGCGCGAACCTCGCCGCCGGGCTCTCGTATGTAGGTAAAACTTCCCATTCTTGTTCCGCTGATTTGTATCTGGAAACAGGTTAAATAATAATATTATTTTCGTCACTGTTACTAAGCACTACTGGTGTGACCGGCGGACTTCCAAGCCATAGGTCTCTAGATCAAACCTAAAGCAGGTGAAGGAAAATATAACGGCATAAACTTTAACATCATTTTACCTTACCTACTATCCACATATATATCTAAAGCACGGTCGCGAAGCAGGAAGAATTTCGTACGTTAACCTATTATTACCTGTCACTCCCGCGTAAATATCATGCATCTCGCTCGCACAGATGCAATGGCCGCCGTCGCTAGGGATTGTAAACCTTTTAACTGAGCGGGTAAAAAGGATTGTTATTTTTTGCATGTGCCTTGAGCCACGAATAATCTTTGAGATAATTCATAATTTTTAATTAGCGAACAACATTACATCTAGGGATGTGTTAGTGATCGCTCAGTTTTCGGACAGCTATCTCAGTTATCTAATGACGAATCCAAAAATGTTTGTGACCACTGTCAGTAGGTAAAGAGGTCATTGTACGAAATTCTTCCTGCTCCGCGACCGGACTTTATACTAATACTATAAAAATTAAATTAAAAATTTAAAAAACCCCCACTGCAAAAAAGTAAAACATTTAAAAAGTTAAAAATAACACTTTAGCCATGCAATTTTACTTCACGTCGGGGTACTGGTTAAGTAAGGAATGTTCCTAGTAGGTACTTGTAGGTATGAAGGTACTTATTTCAACAGTACTCCGACGTTACGTAAAATTTCATGGCTTAAGTGTTATTTTTAACTTTTTAAATGTTTTACTTTTTTGCGGTGGGGTTTTTTTAAATTTTTAATTTAATTTTTATTTGAAAATTTTTAAACGCATTAATTTTGTTTTATACAGTATACAGTTATGAGAATTTTTCAGTGCATTGTTTGTAGAGTCAAATGCTGGTTAAAACGAATCCAAACACGACATATCTGCTATTATTTTGTCAAGAGTCTACCTACTGGTGTGCTGGATAGCCTTGCTGCTTCATCAGCTCATCCTGTTGCCATCAGTGCATTGTGTTTAGAATCAAATGCTGCTTGAAATGAATCCAAACACGACATATCTGCTATTATTTTGTCAAGAGTCTACCTACTGGTGTGCTGGATAGCCTGGCTGCAGCATCAGCTCATCCTGTTGCGGTCAGGGCATTGTGTGCAGAATCAAATGCTGGTTAAAACGAATACAAACACGACATACCTGCTATTATTTTGTCAAGAGTCTACCTACTGGTGTGCTGGATAGCCTGGCTGCTGCATCAGCTCATCCTGTTGCCATCAGTGCATTGTGTGCAGAAACAAATGCTAGTTAAAATGAATCCAAACACGACATATCTGCTTTTATTTTCCCAAGAGTGTATTAGTCTGCTAGATATCCTGGCTGCATCAGACCAAATACACCATAATGTTGCTTATTAATATTACACACATGGTTGTTTGAAATTTTAAGACACACATATGTTTTTAATTAAAGTTAATACCCATAAACGTCTAAAATAGCAACGGTAGCTAATACAAAAGAGCTGATAACCTTGAAACGGCTGAACCGATTTTGATGAATTATATCTAAGAACCATCGCAAGAAACCCTACTTTCAAATAAAAAAAACCGCATCTAAATCGGTTAACCCGTTTGGGCGCTACGGTGCCACAGACAGACAGACAGACAGACAGACAGACAGACACACACACATAGCGGTGAAACTTATAACCTCCTCTTTTTGCGTCGGGGGTTAAAAAAGGCATGATTTGTATTTTTGTATGTAACAAATTAACTTATAAACTACTGGATTGATTTGAAAAGTCCTTTCACCGTTGGGAAGCTACACTATCCCCGGGTGACATAGGCTGCTTATTATCCCTGTATTCCTACGGGAACGGAAACTACGCGGGTGAAATTGCGTGACGTCTGCTAGTTTTTAAAGGGTCGGCAACGCGCGTGTGGCGCCTCTGGTGTTGCAAGTATCCATAGGCTACGGTAACCGCTTACCATCAGGCGAGCCGTAAGCTTGTTTGCCACCGTCGTGGTATAAAAAAAAAAAAAAAACTATAATCTCACGAGAAGAAGAAAAAGGTAGTCATTTTATTTATTATTGTGTTCGTTACGTTATTGACTATTTAATTAATTATTTTATTTATCATGTTTTTAATTATTTAATTGCGTGTACTTTTTAACCCCCGACGCAAAAAGAGGGGTGTTATAGTTTCACCGCTATGGGTGTGTGTCTGTCTGTCTGTCTGACTGTGGCACCGTAGCGCCCGTAAGGGTGAACCGATTTAGATGCAGTTTTTTTTATTTGAAAGCAGGGTTTCTTGCTATGGTTCTTAGACATAATTCATCAAAATCGGTTCAGCCGTTTCAAGGTTATCAGCTCTTTTGTGTTAGCTACTGTTGCTATTTTAGACGTCTATGGGTATTAACTTTACTTAAAAACATATGTGTGTCTTAAAATTTCAAACAACCATGTGTGTAATATTAATAAGCAACATTATGGTGTATTTGGTCTGATGCAGCCAGGATATCTAGCAGACTAATACACTCTTGGGAAAATAAGAGCAGATATGTCGTGTTTGGATTCATTTTAACTAGCATTTGTTTCTGCACACAATGCACTGATGGCAACAGGATGAGCTGATGCAGCAGCCAGGCTATCCAGCACACCAGTAGGTAGACTCTTGACAAAATAATAGCAGGTATGTCGTGTTTGTATTCGTTTTAACCAGCATTTGACTCTACATACAAAAAATCTCATAACTGTATACTCTATAAAACAAAATGAAAGCGTTTAAAATTTTTAAAATAAAAATTTGTTTTTTAATTTAATTTTTATGTAGTTTTCGTTGTATCTATAGTTGAGTTGTTAAGGCGCATCTTGTGCTCTTTTATAAGTGATGGGGCACTTCAAATTAAGTTTGAAATGGTTTTTCTTTGAATGTTACAGTGTGCTCATTGTTGAGGAGCCAAATTAAATAAACAAAAATAAAATAGTAGCAGCAAATGCAGTAGATACCTGTAGAGAAAGTCAGCGACGGCGAAGGTCTCCCCTCCCACGCGCAGCAGGTCGTCCCCGTAGGGCAGCAGCGCGTGCGCCGCCACGGGCGCGGGCGCGGGCGGCCAGGCGCGCGCCCAGCCCGCGCGCCACGCGTCGCGCGCGCACGCCACGCCGCGCTTCAGCGCCGAGCACGCGCAGCCCGACGCCGTGCACGTGCCGCCGCCGTACGCAGCGTTGCACTCCTCTGGAATAATCATCAATCATACAGAAAGAATGAAAGAAAAGAAAGAAAGATAAAACATTTACTGGATACACGCACAGTAAAAAACATAATGTTTAGGCTTACGTCGCCTGTTGGAATGACGACAGCAAGTACACGACGGCTTGCATGTCACTATTCCTTTGTACGTAGGTTGCTTGAACCAGTTATACAGACATTATTAACGTCAACTTCACTTGCCTGTCGACCGCCACGAAATACACATCGAAAATTGTAATATTTTATATTTGCCATCATACTCAAAACTAAAAACCTGAGTTTCATTGAGCTCCATTGTGTCAGCGAAGACACATAATAACAAAAAAAAAGAGACACAAAAATGGCATGTCTCACGGCTGCGCCAAAACGTTTCATAAGGTAAGGTAAGGATAAGGTTATATGAATTTGTTTAAAAGGAGATCCAGTTACAAAAATCGAAAAGAGTATACTTAGATAATTTGGTCACGTTAAAATGAGAAAGGCGACTAACGAAAGGTATTTTCTTTACAAGGCAGATGTAAGTGGGAACGCCCTAGAACGACGTACATACGACCTTATTGGTGAAGTTCTTCAGAAAGGTCAGGTGCGTGCGAAGCAAACTCAACCGGCGTGTGTGTATGTCAACATGTATGAATGTAAACGAAGCAAAAGAAGTGTGTAAGAATCGTAGCAGATGGTGTTCTGTAGCTTCTGCCTCGGAAAAAGGCGTGAGTTTATGTGTGTATGTATATGGTAAAATAAAAAGAGCAAGCCTCACGGTATTCGCATATAATGTCTAACATCTGACATGTTATCATGATAAATACGCTGTCATAAAAAAAAATACAGTACGACGTGGTGCAAACCTCACGCAAAATACTACCGCACGCGCTCATTGGTCAAATCAAATAGTGCGCGCTTACCCGGTATCCTGTAACACACCTCTATACTTTTTCACAAAATCAGTCCCACAAAAATGTATCAGGAAAACATATTGTTCAAAATCAACAACAAAGAAAATTAAACTTTATCTCAATTGTACAAAGGTCTTGTCAGAATGACAGTTGTCGTGTATTGACTTTTTTCGAAACGTTCCTGGGTATTCCATAGTTATTTATTTTAAATCATTCTTAACCGACTTCAAAAAAAGGAGGAGGTTCACAATTCAAGTGTTTTTTTTTTGTTTGTTACGCGATAACTCCGTCATTTATAGCCGACTTTAAAAATAAAATAGTCTGTACGTCCGTTATTGACGCTGACTGTACCTATACCTACATAATGCAAGTAGGTAGGTGTTATTATCATCACCACTTACTTCATCATCTATCATTAAAAATCATTACACATTACAAAAACCTCTTACAAATATTTATCTTGAAACATTCACCGTCTACTGACACATCCAATTAACGTCACAGAACCATATATTTATTATCCAATTAACACTATAACACCACATTGCATGTTATTGAATGTAATACCTACTTAAAACGTACATAATATCATTCAAGACAAGTGTGTGAGTCATCTCATTAGAACACACGTCGTAATCAAGTAATCATTGTGATGACATACATCAATCTATATTTATAAAAATGTTGTATTGGTTTGTGTATGCTTCAAAAACTCGAAAAGTTCTGCACCGATCGAGCTGAAATTTTAGCATGAAATTATATAATCCGCATCAAGGATTGTTTTTAGCAATTTTTTTTTAACCATTTAATCACAATGTGCCACAGCGAAGCGTGGCAGGGTACAGCTAGTGATATTATAAGTAAAACGGTGTAGATAGGTTATAAGCGCTCAGCAAGAGATACGTTGAAATGTGGCTAACTAGCCACACTTGACCTCAGTGTCGCGTCGCGCTGTCAACAGACGCATGCGTGCTTTAGTGTGCAGTTAGTTAGTTAGTACGTTAGTGTGATGAGCACCATCATTTGTTTTGTGCCTGGGTGTAATTTATCTGTAACTTAGTAGTGGACCCGACAGGCGTTGTCCTGCACGAACGGTAATGGCTCCGTACCCGATCGCAGTGCCACCTACCGGGTCCAATTGTGTACTATCCAGAGCCCAATACAAATACAACAAAAAAGAATAATGATTTTTTTTTGGTGCAGTCATTCGGAATTATGCACGCACATACCTTTCGGCAATTTATCTTTATTTCAGAAGGTAGATAATGATAGAGATATTGAATGTATTTAGAAATAAATAAATATTCCACAACTATTCACACAACGCCATTTAGCTTGTGTTATGGGTACTAAACAGCTGATAAACATACTTACATATTTCTAAATACATACAAATTACCAATAGTTAAACACCCACCCAGACACAGAACAAATTATCGTGCTCATCACACAAACATTTTTCCTGGGTGGGAATCGAACCCACGACCTCCGGCATAGCAGTCAGGGTCACTAACTATTAGACCAACGTACGTTTATCAGTTGTCTAGTCCTCATAACACAAGTTGTGGACTATATTATTAATTACCTGGACACAATGGCTGATCACAAGCGACTCCTGTCCACTCTGGTTCACATCTACACGAGCCGTCTTCACATTCGCCATGATCTGAAAACAGAAAAAGATAATATAAGATGATGTGCCTACTAGGGAATGCAATCTCGTCTCGCCGAGATCCCGATCTCGCGAGATCCCGGCCATATTTTACGAGATTGTATCTCGTCAAATTTCGTACGAGATCTCGCGAGATAACGAGATCGACAAATGCAGCGTGACGACGTGCATTTCATAGCGCGGCTGCGCGCGAACTGAATCCTGGCCGTTGCCTAAATATAGATAATTATTGTTTTGTTACCAATATTGTAAGAATTTGAACTGATTAGCTACAGTAGGTATAATAATTATAGACATAAACAAAGGTTATTAGAGTTAGAGACAAAATAATAAGTACTCTGTTGATTTTTAAAATGACACTTACATTATTTTTATAACTAAGCAACGCAGTTTCTATTTAATTACATATCATGTCAATTACTAGTTCTTAAAACAAGCATTTGCATAAATGTTTTAATTGCGATTCTTCCAATCTCGCGAGATCCCGTAATTTATGAGATCTCGCGAGACTGGGTTTAGAGTCTCGCGAGATCTCGCTAGGCGGAAATCTCGTACGAGATTGCATTCCCTAGTGCCTACGTAGTATTTATCATTTGTGGAAAATAAACAACAGCCGACCTTAGTTCCGCACCTTAAAGGCTATAATCGCCTTGCACCCGGCGCCCGAACTCAATCAAGCTCGTTGATACTATGGCGTTTTAAATGAGAATAGGAATGACTTTGCGCCATGTAGTGACATCATAGCTGTCAATTCGAATAAATTGGGTAAGATCAGCACAACAAGGTGTTTTCGAAATATAACTTATTTACGAATTATGAACGAATAATTTTCTAAATTGTACTGTTTCTCGCTCTCAAAGTATTTGCCTACATTGGAGGTAATCTTTCGAGCCCTCCCATGGAAAACAGCATCTCGTTCACACATTTTCAAGCAGTCAGGGAGATGAAAACAAAAACAAATATTAACAATAACAACACAAAACCGTTTATCGAACAGAATTAATACATAAAACGTAAACGCTCCACAGACTAATTATTAATTCAAGACGTTTTTTCATTCTGAATAACTGCGACCGAGTCGCAGTTATTCAGAATGAAAAAACGTCTTAAAACAAAAAGAAAAGGAAATAATTGATACGCGATTAAGGTTTCGTTGCAGGCCGTACTTTTCAAGCGACATTTGACAGATAGGAGTCATTGACGTTCCTATTCTTATTTGAAACGCATAATACGCACGTTGCGTAGATATTGAGTATTAAGTCATCAGCATCATCATCTGCCGAGCCTTTTCCCAACTATGTTGGGGTCGGCTTCCAGTTTAACCAGATGCAGCTGAATACCAGTGTTTTACATGGAGCGACTGCCTGTCAGACCTCCACAACCCAGTAACTGGGTAACATGATACCCCTTGGTTAAACTGGTTGTCAGACTTTCGGGCTTCTGACTACAATTAGTAACGACTGTCAAGGATCTACAAATGACAGCCGGGATTAACGGCTTAACGTGGTTTCCGAGGCACGGAGGAGTATTGGTAGGTATGGGTAATAAATGGTCACCCAAAGCACAGTCTAAAAACATACAGTCGTCCGACGAAGCCGTCTAGACAGGGCAATCGTGCAGGGTGTGAGGGGCGAGACGTGGGAAAGCCGCTCCCGCACTGCGAACAAAACGATGTTCGTAGTGCGGGAGGTATTATTCAAGTCTAACGCGTGTAGAAGTTGTCGGCATTTTTCCAGAGATCAAAGGCGCCGTCCTACTGTATTAAATTAATATTTATACTGTACCCAAAGTTAGCACTGAAATTCCGTCTAAAATGCATTTTACATTACGGTGACTTTGGAGAGCAGTAGTAAGTAGAAACTAGCCCCATTTTCAATAGCTATTTATCTAACGGCATTAACTTTTATTTCCCCGGAACTTATAATACATTTTTATTTAAGAATCGTTACTTAGATATCATTTAATGTATCCTCGCCGTGTTATTTTTTTTATTTTACAATTGTGTAAAATAAATGAGTTTTAAATTATAAATATTGAACAATCTAACCTCGTTTTACGGTACTTACTTTATTTCAATATCTCTAATGTTACAAATACTTACTAGAACAGTTAGTCCTATGGTCGTTCGAGGGGCACGAGTACGCGGCGTAAGTCACGTTGAACCCCTCCATCGCGTACGCATCATCGCTGAAGAAGTGCAGCAGGGCACTGCCAGAACGAGCTATGACCTGTCTCGTCCAGCTTGACTCTCCATTCTCTAAGACACCACTGGAAACAGAAGATTAGGGGTTGAATAAAACTAACAGACTAAATAAATATAATAAATAAAAGAAGTTAGGGGTAAATTCAACTGGGCCGGAAAGTTGAACTTTTAATTGTTAAGATAGATTTGTGTTTTTCCTGATTTTGTGCGCCATCACTTGGCAAAACATAGTGAGTAAAACATAATAAACCAACCTATGTTTGACAAAGTAAATTATTTGATTTTATTTAGATTATTTTAAACGTAATGGAAACATTCCTTTATTTTCTACTTAAAAATAAATAAAACTATTCACACTCAGCTAAAAATGAAAAACTAATCAATAGGATTATATTATTAATTAATTGTTCAGGACAAAATCTTTCATTAAACCTTTGATTTCAGAAATCTAACATATTTATTTTATTTCATCATCAATTGCATTTCCTTGACGCAAAAATGTTCAAGATGCCTATTTTATTATTTAGTTTGTATCAGAACGCCCCGTATAAGAAAGAAATAGAATTATTATTACTAATACGATTTTCTATTATTCTAATAGCTTTTTTTTTATTTTTTATTCATTGTTCAAGATCGCTTATTCTACTGTGATGACCAGGGTTCGGAGTAAATGAGTATTGTAATGATCGATATCGACTTATTGTTATCAAGCCTAATACTAGATGGCGTTACTAGGCTCGCCCAAACATTCATAATTAGATATTTTAGAGATGTTTGACAAACGAGGGTGGCAGAAAAAATAAATTATAGGAGACAGACGTCAACCGGCAAAAAGTGAAGGGAGAATACGAACGGCTGCTCCGTAATTAATTGTGATCTCTGGAAATTAAAGCCATCATTATTTTGAAATCACTGGGAATATTATATACCTATGATAGGTGTTATCGTTGGTGCAATATTGTGATTTTGTGTGTGAGTAGTGGAAGTAACGGGGTAAGTGTTTGCGTTTATTTAACGAAGGGTTGGCTGTTTAATTGTAGGAATTTTCCAAGGCTGACTATTCTCATTTTGTTCTCAGCTTGCGGAAACGCCCTTGTCCTTCAGGCGGATAATAATATTGTGGTTACAGAAGATCCAATCTGTACATTTTATTACGGCACGTTAATCTATTGCGGAATAAGATCTTCATATTCGCCACGGTTAATAAGAACACGGCTGACCTCGGGGAATAGCGCTCAGACTGACGATTCCTGATCTCGGGTTCAAACCTGGCAGCGTATATTTCTTTTTGTGTTTTTTTAGCCAATACCTTTGTATGTTTTTGCAAGTTTTACTTGTTTGGCCAACCTATTATAGAAACTTACATTTATTTTTGTATTTCTTTCCAAAACATTAATTGTGCATTTTCATTTGTTTGGCTAATGTATTGATAGAAACTAATAGTTAAGGTGTTTGTTTCTCTTTAGGTCGCGTATTAATTTATTGATTAAATTGTATGTACCACCTATGTTCTTCTCTCATTAATCAGTTTACTCCGAACCCTGGTCATCACATTGGCGCCCACGGGTTAACTGAATGAAAGATAAACAAGGCGTGTAGGGTCATTACTATTATGTCTATTTAGGTACCTATTTTGGCTACGAGGATTTTGTAAATTCGAATATTTTGTAAGTACCGAGTTTTGTCGAATCACTGTTATTTTATACACAGACTGATTTACGTACCGTCTATAGAAATTGTATTGTATCTGATCATGGATGTTAATGCACTCCATAAAGATGAGCTTGAGTTTGAACTGGCTTGTCGGGGTATTTTTGATTGTAAAACCGTGGCGACTATGCGGAAGTTTTTGCGGGAAATTTTAGTACGGGAGCTATCAGGCGAGTCAACTATTTCCTTTAAAGTACCTAAGTCCTGTATTGATAACCCGGGTAGTGAAATTTTAAATTGTGAAAATAAATTAACGGCAATAGGTTTACTTATATCAGAAGTATCGCACAGTCCTGAACATTCGTTTCTTAGACGTATACACTCTCGTTTGACACACTTATCAAACCGTGCTAAACTTATTATACCTTCTGAGACCAGTGAAACGGAGAAGCATTTGGCACTACTGAAGAATATTCAGGACACTTTATCCCTACTGAAGCAGTTTGAGCAGGAAGAAGATAAGGAAGAGGATATCATTTCGGAACATGATAAGGATATTTTGCAGAAGTCATTGGGTGAGGAGGCTATACAGATTATGGAACAATTGAAAAAATGCCGAAACCCAGATAAAACTTCCGGGTCAAAGGATGGTGAGACGGAACTTCACCAGAATCAAATCTCGCAATCTACTGTTGCCAACACTAACATTCCCAGAACTACCTTAGATAAACCTAGTACTTCCTTACGACATCCGGGACTTCAAAGGTCTTCCACTTTTGACAATGGTTTCCACAAACGGAAGTTGGTTCCCATTAAAGATTGGGGTGTCAAATTTAGTGGTAAGGGCACCGTGGGAGTGAATGCGTTCTTGGAAAGGATTGATGAACTTAAAGAGGCGCGGAATGCTGCTGATGAAGATTTATTTCGCTATGCTATAGACTTCTTCGAAGAAGAAGCCTTAATATGGTTTAGGGCCAATAAAGGCACAGTAACAAGTTGGTCTGAATTAGTGAATCTACTGTTGGACACATTTCAACAACCGTACTACCAAGAAGAACTGTTGGAGGAGATTAAGCGAAGAACCCAAAGCAACCAGGAAAGCGTTTTAATTTATATGACCATTATGCAAAATATGTTTAATCGACTGCCGACTCCCATTTCTGAGACACAAAAGTTGATGATACTTAGACGGAATTTACAACCCTATTTTCAAAAAGCCATATGCCGAGACACGTTTGACTCAGTGAGTGAGCTAACATCAATTCTAAGGATAATTGAGCACTAAGTTAAGCTGTGATAACTTTAAGGAACCGACTCTGAGTGAGCAATCTTTGGAAAGAGATTTAGCATATAAGGGAAACGCTTCGAAAATATCAAGAAATGGGGACACGACTGATTTGGCAGCCATTAATGATGAGGAAGTGCTTAGTGCTGGAACAAAATGCTGGAACTGCAGAACTCCAGGACATCGTTTTAGGGATTGTAAGTTGCCAAAACAAAGGCTATTCTGCTATAGATGTGGGCGTTTCGGGAAAACGACAAATAGATGCTCATGTAATGTTACCGATAAGGGAAACGACAACTCGGAGTCGATGCCTGCCGATCGTACCCCGAAAAACTAAGTCGTCCTACCTCGGATGACTGGCAGCAATGGTTACACACAGTCTCGAGTTTTTTTAAAACGGGGAAAATCTGTAATATTAATAAACATAGTCAAGACAATCGATACTATGCTGAAATAAAAATTTTAAACCAGTCATTTGCGGGATTGTTGGATTCTGGAGCTACTGTTTCAGTGATTTCGCAGAGATTTGCAATGAAAATTACGAAATTGGGGTTTTCAGGACATAAAGTCGACAAAGAAATGATCTCAACGGCTGATGGCACCTATCACACAATGGATGCCATTGTTCATTTACCAATTGAGTTTGCGGGAAAATATAACGTAGTAGATTTTTATATCCTGGACTGCTTAAAACATGATATTATTTTAGGTATGAATTTTTTCGAGTCATTTAATCTGACTATAGGGGCGGGAAAATCAATTGCTGACATCACGGAAATTAACGTCTCGCAACCAGTAACGTCACGGGATGAACTTTCTGATCAACAGAGAGAGTGCCTAGACAAATTGTTAGAGGAAATGGCAGCAGAAATTGGTCAAGGTTTAGGTAGAACATCATTGATCGAGCATAGGATTGACACCGGGGACAGCTTACCTATCAGACATAGACAGTATCCTTTTGCACCTCCTGTTATGGCAGAACTTGAGAAGGAGATCCAGGACATGCTGAACAATGATGTAATCGAACCTTCGTTTAGCTCATGGCGTTCACCAGTATTACTAGTGAAAAAATCATCTGGTAAGAATCGATTGTGCCTCGACAGTCGTCAATTAAATAAGGTAACGGTTAAGGACTCTTATCCCTTGCCTAGAGTTACTACCATCTTAGATGGTTTAAAAAACGCTCGTTTCCTGTCAACTATTGATCTTCGATCAGCTTTCTGGCAGATACCGCTAGAAGAAACAAGCAAGGAGAAGACTGCTTTTGGACTCGCTGGAAAAGGACTATATCAATTCAAAGTCATGCCCTTTGGACTAAGCAATGCATTCTCTTATCAAGAGCGATTGAAGAAGAAATTAATATATTAGAGATACAACCAGGAGATAAAGATGAGTGGTATAAATCGATGGAGGACTTGGTACTTGCTGGGAAGAATGACCCAGATTGGGAAGTCTGTCAAGGACAACTGTGGAAATACACGAAATTAAAACAATTTCCTAATGAAAGTGACAGTTGGAAACTCGTGATTCCAGAAAAACTGCGTCAAGCAGTCTTAAAGGAATGTCACGATGACCCCACATCTGGTCATCACATTGGCATGGATCACATAGGAATCGTCAGTCTGAGCGCTATTCCCCGAGGTCAGCCGTGTTCTTATTAACCGTGGCGAATATGAAGATCTTATTCCGCAATAGATTAACGTGCCGTAATAAAATGTACAGATTGGATCTTCTGTAACCACAATATTATTATCCGCCTGAAGGACAAGGGCGTTTCCGCAAGCTGAGAACAAAATGAGAATAGTCAGCCTTGGAAAATTCCTACAATTAAACAGCCAACCGTTCGTTAAATAAACCTACCCCATCATCATTACACTACATTACATAACTTTAAATGCTAAAAACCACAGAAGCCTTTAATGGCTTTTATGTGGCTAGTGAGTTCGGAATACATATAGTTTACATAATTAGCTGATTTACTGACTTGGATAACTTTTATCTAAAGGGGATATCAGAAAAACTGTTTAAACTTTGATACATATCATTGACCCCGGTTTTCCTTGAACCAGAGAGTCACGTCTGTTTCTCAGACGGTTTCCGGATGACGCTGTCCAACGGTTATAGTAAACATGAAGACGATTACCAAGTCATCGTTATTGATTGAAATTATAAGTACCTTCTTATCATAGGAATCAGCAGTGAATAGTCTAGTGGTTGCCAAATCACAGGTCTCGAGTTCGACTCTGATAACTCGCGTTGTGCAGAGGGGGCACCGGGGAGGTCTATTAAGAGGGCAAAGTGCTTCTTCTATGTGGTTATGGTGATCACCGGGATGGTTTTAGTGACGTAAGAATCCCACACTCCCTGGTCTTATTCCCAAAAACCGGGCGCCTTTTGAAGATTTCCCGCGAAAACGAAAAAAAAAGTTCTTCAGTTCGAACCAAAGGCACGCACTTCTGAGTTATCGGATTTATGTGCTTATTGTATAATGATCACTTGCTTTAAAAACGGTGAAGGAAAACATCGTGAGGAAACCGGCAGGCTTGAGAGATATCTCTCGGCATGAGAAGCCAAGTCAGAGGCATAAACGAAGATGAAGTATCCTGTCCTGATGATCTCCCTGACTAAAAACCACTATGGTGTTCCATCTTACACCTGCGCCGGGGGTCGTGGAAACAGATTATTCTTCCGCAACAGCGCTCTACATAAACTTTCAACAAATTTGGCGAAACATTGAGAAGCCAAGTATGTAATGTTAATTGGATGAGTCAGAGTATGCAGCAAGCAATTCGCAGGCGACCTGCAATACTGTAATACCATCAAGTTAACAATGCAATCAATTCAACAAGTTGGTACTGAACTCGACGAGCTGATTCACTTTGTTACAAAGTATGTTTCACCATTCAGTATGAAAAATTCTACAGATCAGAGACAGCTCTTTGATGCATTTACAATAGCATGCAGCACACTTTGTAACGAAAGTACAGACGCCAGCACATCAAGACTTTATTGGGAAAATTTGATACATTGGGATAACTTGACGTGCTGGTGTCTGTACAATAAGCATGTTACAATTCCTATGATAGACGCCGGACTTACTATAATCTATTTTGACTGCAGGTGTCACACTTAATTAATTGTAGGTAAGTAACCATTTCAACAATTTATTTAAAGAAATTAAGTATGTGTTTCGTTTAGTAATAATATCATTTTAGATTTATTTAATGATTTAACCCTCACCTGAACACAGCGAGCAGTTTCTCTGCCCTCACACTATCACCATCGTACACATACAGATGGTCCCACCCGCACTCGGTTGCGAAGCTCTCGAGTCGCACGCGCAATGGCGGCGGTGTAGGACCCAGCCGTGGCGGAGTCAGCAACCAGGAGCATTGCGTGCTGACGCTATAGTTGCCTGGCCCGTCTGTTATGAACCCCGCTGGTGATGTTAAACTGGAAAGAAAAAGGGTTAATTTTGAGACAAAGTTTGAAACGAAAATGTAAGTATCTAAATAGAGAGAAAAATCCTGGAGATACGATCCAACTGTCTTGCATACCGTTACCGTTACGAAACTAGACAGAGAGAATAGGTAGTTGAAAATACTTCAAAATACACAATAGAGCGAGTTTTGCTTATGTTTCTGTTTACTGAAGCAGTGGTTCCCAACCTGTTACCATACAGTACAGGTACTGTATTGAATCATTAAATGTACAATACAGTATTGTATATGTTGCAGTCAAATCTCTTAACAAGTCAAAAGTACTATTGACTAGGAAAATCAGTCAAAAGCACTTTTGACCGTATGCTTTAGTCAATAATACTTTTGACTTAAATAACAGTTAAAAGTACTTTTGCCTAATGGAGCTGGTTAAAAGTACTTTTAACTAAGTGATTCCGTCAAAAGTGGTTTTAAGTGGTTTTATCAGTCAGGTAAAACCGTCTATGGTTGGCGAATCATGTGGTAGGTTAGAACCATGACCATAAGCGCGCCGCGGCAGCGGCCGCCGAGCACCAGATCTCTTAGTGCTTTTGACTGATGCTTTAATGCAGTTAAAACTCTTTACTTTCAACAAATATGACACGAAATACTGGTCCCGAAAGTGCCCAGTAAAAACACTAAGAAGTGGCGCAGGGCGTGCGATTCGAGCCACTGTTTTAGGTACGTAATTTTTACGTTAAAAATGTACTGATCGTCTGCCTAATTTGAATAAATGACTTTTGATTTGATTTTTGGTTCATTTCGACTTCTGAGTGACCACTACTTTAAATAAATCTGCCGCCTACAAGTCTAATGTCTGCGAGCTACGTAAGTTCCCTATCTTTAACAATCTTAGAATTCATTGATTCGAAATCAGGGCCAACTTCTAAAAATACTGTTGTGAGTGGCTAATCAATATTTATGTCAGATTTAGTTGTACTATGTAGTTGTTGTGAAAGGCATAATTACGATAAACAGAATTTAAATTCTTTGGAATTGACCCGTAAGCGAGATTGTTATGTTGTAACCATGTTTGAGGTGACTAATTATTGTCAATGTTCTGCGAACTGGGAAGAGCGGACGAGTCTGTCAGACTCTTACTGACTAAAAACCACCCCGGTCTTCCGCATCACATTTATGCGCTGGGGGTCGCGGGAACGGAAGACTCTTTCGCAACCCCTTCCGAATTGCTTACCTACCGATATAGGTTCGAAGTCGAACCCACGCAGGCGCTTTACTTTGTGTAAATTATTTCATCACCAGATCACTACTAGTACTGTTCTCAAAACGGTGGAAAACATTCGAAGACACACATCTGATAATATCTTCTACCAAACCCCAAAGACATTCAATACTATAGACGGGACTTACGAACAAAATTTTCATTTGATACGTGTGTCCTAGTGGACACATGTCTATGAGATTTAATTTATTACGCTTCGCTGCCGCTCAAATAATGCTATTATTATCCTAGATGGCGTTACTGAGTCGCGGAATTTGTTCGAAAGAGACACCGCGGCCCTGGAACACAAAAGGCATTAAGAGGAACACGGATGGGTTTTAGTCAGTAAGAGTCTGACACACCCTTCCACTTCACCCAGAGCGGGAGGAATCATTTGATGATTTGCCAACCTTCAAAAAAAAAAATTGAGAGGTGTCAGTCAAGGGACACCCGAATGGAACGAAGTTCCTTTCGATTGAATAGTGAAGGAATGGTGAAGGAAAGGAATGGTTCGTTCTATGCGGGTGTCTTCGTTACAACTCCCGGTCTTAATTCTCTCTCTCTCTCTCTCCCTCTCCCCCTTCTCCGCCCCTCTCCCTCTAATCCCACCGACAAACTGTTACGCAGTTTGGTGGGTGTAATTACGTACTTTATGTTTGGTCCAGAATAAACGATTTTTTTTTCTCCGTCAACAACTGGCACACACACAACAGAGAAACACGCGCACGTCGCACGGCCCACAACTACAGCAAAAAGTGTCGTTACAACTTTTCGTCTGAATTTTTTCCGTCTAATAGCCCCCTTTCGAAACGCGCGATAGGGAACTTCGTTCCAAAAAAAGATGGCGTTTCTGAGACATGGATTCGCAGTTTTTCTATGAAATTTCTTCATGAACTGCATGACCTATATTATATCTTAAATCTCTTTGACCAACCCGCACTGGGCCCGCGTTGTACGGCCTACTCCTTCTTTTTATTTATTTATTTATTTATTTCTTATGGCGCTTCAACGACTTACTCACTAAAAATGTACATGTACATAAACACACATCGCAACAGTAATAAGTATAGTGAATTCGTCACTTACAGAAATGCACAGCACTCGCTAATACAATTACTAATAATTACTAATAACTAAGAAGTTACATTACAAAGAAAAATTGCAACAAAAAATAAAAGTGGGCTTTGTACATTAAGCAGGGGCGACTTATAAAGAAAGTTAGTAACACAAAAAATATGAATCGGTTTAAAAGAAAGGGATGGAAGTGGAAGTGGATGCAATTTATTACCCTGTGACATCGTCTCGAGACACTGAGTTGGTTAAAATCTTCGTACGGTATTGACGGAAGGGGTTAGAGAAAATGTCGATGCTACTAGTTCGTGCTGCAATTTTATTATAGTTCCTCATTAAACGATTGATAGGTGCGGTGCTGCCCAGGTTAGTACGACTTGCATTGGTAGCAAAAGTTATAGTTTCGCGATCAGATCTAATAACTGTTTGTCGCGGTACAGCTATTCTTAGATCAGCTAAAAGATCGGGAGCATTTACTAAGCTGTTAATAATTTTATAAAGTAGAATTTGGTCAGTTACGGCTCTACGGTGTTCGAGCGACACTATATTGAAATGGCTGAGTCTCTGATCATACGAAGAATCCCGTGGACAGCTAAAGCTTTTAAAGCGGAGATGTCGAGTAAAGCTTCTTTGGATACGTTCAATTCTATTTACGTGGACACGGTAAGTGGGGTTCCAAACTGGAGACGCATAGTCCAGTATACTTCTTACAAGAGTGTTAAAGAGCACCTTTAGGGTTGAGATGGACTGGAAATCCCGACATATTCTTTTTATAAAGCCAGACATTTTTGCAGCTTTGGCAGTGATGTTATCAATGTGGTTGGTAAATGTGAGCTTAGAGTCGAGGTGGACTCCCAAGTCGCGAATTGTGTTTACTTTATGTAGTGTTACCCCATTTATTGAGTATGACGTTAGTAATGGTCTACGTTTCTTAGTAAATGTTATGTGGTAGCACTTTTTCACGTTGAGAGACATCCGGTTTTGTAGGCACCAATCGTGGATTGCGTCTAGGTCAGCCTGGAGTAGTTCGATATCATTGGATGAGTTTATTACTTTGAAGATCTTTAAGTCATCAGCGAACATAGAGCACTTGCTGTGGCTTCTCACAGAGATGAGGCCTGTGTCCCAGCAGTGGGAACATTATAGGCTGATAATGCATTGTAGCTTGTAACTAGCAACATTACATTGTTGTGCTACACAGAGCAAAATAATAAGTCATTGACGATGACTCTTAAGGTCAAGAGTATTTCGATCATTGAACCTATAGTTTTTGTTGCTCATGGCCTGAATTCAATAAACTTGCACAATATAAATTAAGATCTCACGCTCAAGGTGGGTTGGGCACATTACTTGATAACAGGACCCTACAAGGAGGCCTACTGGAAGCTTTTCCGGGTCTACTTAGCTGATTGTGTAATGTGAGATTAAATGTTTGATACAAATCAATGATTCAGTAGCAGTTCCTAATGAGGGGAAAATTGAAAAAAAAAACTCTACAAAACCCCGCAGCCCGTTTCTGAAGCGCATCAGGGATGTCGTATGATGATCAAGGAATCGTATGATTTATCTAAGTAGGTACCTACCTATACTCTTTTTTGACCTTCTGCTAATTTCTGATACCCTGGTACTTTCAAAACAACGGTCATAATTCAATTTAATGAACTTGTATGTCTCTAAGTAGCATAAATGACCAAAAGTAGGTACCACTTAGTTTCAGTCAATTTATGTTTGCCTGGTAAAAAATTTGGATAGGTAGGTACCTACTTAGTCGATATAATCGATATATTTGATTAATCCATCATACCCCTCGCTCTCTAATTTTAATCATGGTTGGGCTTCGCGGAATAAAAATATACATGCATATGGCATTTTTATTTTGATTTTGTGAGCGCAACTAACGGTTAAGCTTCGCGGAATAAGATAGTTAGTTGTTGCGATTCGATGGTTGCGCTTCGAGGAATACCCCGAACAAAATCTTTCGTTTTGAGCACGTCAATGTCAAGAATGTAGAGCAGAAATGTGCCAATTCGATTCTTCAGTCAACAAGTCTACAATATCGAGCATGATTTCTTCCATAATCGGTAGAAATGTTTCTCTTATCTCTCACTTTGTCGATTAATCGATCGACATACCTACCTAGGTACTTGTTTCTACGGTGATGTACATACCGAGTTTCCCAACGGAAATTAAAAGATTTTTTCAAATTGATCCAGTAGTTTAGAAGCCTATTCAATGCAAAGAAACAAACAATAAGTTTTTATGAGATGTATAGTATAATAAATAAAATAAATAAATATTCCACAAATTTTCACACAACACCATTTAGTCCCAAGTTAATCTTGAGAGCTTGTGTTATGGGTACTAAACAGCTGATAAACATGCTTACTTATATATTTCTAAATACATACATATTATAGATAAATTACACCCAGACACAGCACAAATGATCGTGCTCATCACACAAACATTTGTCCTGGGTGGGAATCAAACCCACGACCTCCGGCATAGCAGTCAGGGTCACTAACTACTAGACCAACAGGCCCGTCAATATAGATGAGTACTGGTTACTTGTAAATAAAATTATTATTATTATAAATTAAGACCCCATCCATCTATATCCTAAGGTAAGTAAGGTAACAATGTTACACTAAAAAGGTTATCGACATTTTTGAATACAAAAGTAACACAATATAAAAAAAGTCTGATAATATCGAAAACAAAAACACAATAAACGTGTCCCTGTTACCTATTTGTCATGTTAATTTATCACACAGAAATAAATTATCTCAATCAAAACCTACAGACTTGATTGTCACCATTTTTCATTTGTTAAAAATATTTTTTTTTAGTATTTGGACAGATGATAAGTGTTTCGCGAAAAGTATGACACATTCATGGAAATAATGTGTGTGAACTAGCATATTGAATGTTGGACTGGACAATTTAAATCAAATCCTGACCCCTGTCTAAGGTCAATTATAGAATTGTCACTGAATGAATCGTAAAACATTAACCAACCAATAAAATCGTCTCGTAACCAATGAAAATATTTTATAAAATGAATTATAATTATGTAAATAAAATATGTTATATTACCAAATAATACCATTTTAATGATACGATTTTAATTATTATTTATTTTAATAAAAAGCGACTGCATCCTCTCTCCTATTAAAAAATAACTTTGCTGTGCCCGACAGGGTCCATAAGTGATTCGATGTTTATATACCATACCAACTATTATAAACTACATACACATTATGGAATGCAATAAACTATTGAGTAACAAAAATACAATTATGTGGGTACAGAGGTCAGCACTTCAAGCTACCCCAATAATATGTCAAATTTCTCCTTGCCTCGTGTGGATCTGGTCTCAATACGTGACGCTGGTTATAAAAGACGTGAGGCTAAAATAGTTGGTATCGGCTCAGTTGCCAAAAAGGAAATAAAAGTTGAATTGGATTTTTTTACAATGCCTCAAAGAAGGAATATTATCCAGTGCCGTCTCTGCATTTACAACAACAAAAATCCCTTCACCAAAGATTTTTTTCTTTATTAAATTATATTAAATAATTGTTATTAGGTACTAGCCCATATTTTTCATTCCACTTCTCTTTGTCAAGGGCTTTGTGGGACAAGATTTTTTTCAAAAAAAAATGTATTCTGATCTGAATGTCTCTGCCAAACCCGGAACCTTTAGACTATAAGGAATTTGTATGATGCAGGAATTGAGCCCAAGACAGGTAGCATATAAGTCAACTATGTCATTATTCATTATTGTACAGACGCCAGCACATAAAGTTACCCTGATGTGTCAAACTTCTTTGATTGTTTTTCAACTTTATGTCAAACAGAATAAGGTTCATATTCAATTGGAAAAATTTGACACATTGGGGTAACTTGATGTGCTGGCGACGCTGGCAGCTACATGTATTCCTGAAGGGTTAGTAAGTACCTAGTTGAAGTGACTGGACATTACTTGCTTATTTATGGCATTAAAGTCAAGTTTCAAGGTAATCTGACGTCACTGATATTGTCTTAAGAAAACCAAGATCAAAAACTTCCTTGTATATTGCAACTAGGGCTTTTTTTGTTTTGAAATACATTTCCCTATAGTACTTTACCATTAGAAGTGTTGCAAAATATTTGTAATACCTAAGTGTAATTTCCTTGTGATTTTATTTATGTAGCTAGAAATAGTGTTTGTGGTTAGCTGTAAGAAAGGGGGCAGACCAAAGTAAATATTGTGTGTAATATAATTGAGGTAGGAAGATGTTGTTATCTAAAACAGTGACTTTAAGTAAAGATGAGAGAAAAACAAATGGCCAATGTGCCATTTGCCATTTGTTTAAACTGTCTAAAAGTTTGCTGTATCTTCAATCGTTCAAAGTGGGGGACTGGTTGTGTCTGTACTCAAGTGTACCGTGCCTTTGGTGCCCTCACTGGCTACATAAGTACCTAGCTATTTCTCATAGATGAAAAATAAGGAGAAAATAATAGAATACTCTAGAATCTAGAGTATTCTAAATATTAATGTCATCTAGAGTCTAGATGACAATAATATTTAACAAAAGGCTACTTAAATAATATATTGCATGATTTTATAGGTACTTACTACGACACTTAAAGGGACTACTCACACTTATTCAGCTCCATTCAGCGGTAAAACTTTCCTTTATGGGCCATTGATTATGGGTTGTGAAAAAATGGACTTCCAACTCGATCACCCATGAAGGAAAGTTCAGCCCATTCAGATTTTATCCATAAAACACTAGTTTCATAATTAAGAGATATGTACACATCCGCAGAATAAGTGTGAGTAGACCCTAAGGGTCAATACAGACAGAAAGGAGCACAGCGGAGAGGATTATATTAAGGCACTCGAAAATCAACTTCAAAATTATGTAGTGTAAGTCCCATAATGGTAAAGCGAAAAAACAATGTCATTGTATTACGTTACTGTTTAAATATCCAAGTAAAATAAAGTTAATTAAATATTCACTTTGAATGTAAAATGAACCACAAACACATTTTTTCCAGAGAAATAAGCAAACATCTTAAGTAATGAGTACTTATCTTTACTAAGTAATATTATAAAGGTGAAGAGTTTGTTTGCTTGAACACGCTAATCTCAGGAACTACTGATCCAATTTCAACATTTTTTCATAGTTTGGAAGCTACACTATCCTGGGCTGACATAGGTTACTTTTTATCCCTGTATTCCCACTGGATCGGGAACTATGTAGGTCAAACCATGTGCCGTCCCCTTGTAATATTATATTTATGACAAATATTTGATTATTTTTGTTTGTTGTAAGGATTTAACTCAAAAACTACTTTTAAAAATTGTGTCACCATTAGAAAGCCATATTATCAACGAGTTACTTGACATTACATTTATTTTCAAAACTACTATGGGGTAGAGGGCTGGAGGTTACTGGTAAAGTTTGAAGGGAAATGTACAAAAACCAGATGGTCAAAGATACTAAAGTACTTTGCATGCATCTTTGCCATGACCATGTGTTACTCTCATGAGTTTAGTTGTCAACGTCGGTACTTACTATTCTTATTACTACTGTCTTGTATATTGGTGTGTGCTAGCTAGCATGTAGCAAATTATTTAATTTAAATGATTAAGTTTATTAATTACCAATGCTGTTTAAACTGTTCCTCTAACATATCAGACAGACGTGTTGCTGGGGAGTTTGTTCCGCCACTTCTTCTTCCCAGCAAAAACACTAGGAAGTGGCGAAGGGCGGGCGTTTTGGGGGACTGTCTTATGTAATTTTTGACATTCAAAAAGTGCTGATCCTCAGCCTAATTTGAATAAATGACTTTTGATTTTGTCAATAATAATTGTAATTTAAGTTTTTATCCAATTTATAATGTTTTATGCTGCCATGCCCTAACCGAGTTTCATATTGGAACTTAGGTATTAAATGTAACAACAAATGTAGGTACACAAAGAATGCAATAAAGATTTTGAGTTTGAGTTTAAATGTGAGGCTTGCCCAACACAAGTATCATTTGATTACTTTCTGGCAAGCCCGGGCAACTTATTTGTAAAGATTTACTGAAATAAAAATACATTATTAATATCAGTTTAATTATTCACAATAGAAAAAAAATGACAGTGGGGACACTGGTGTCCTCTCGGGGTTTACTGAATTAAAATTAAATGATAAATGATTTGCTGTGGAAGAAAAATGATTTGGTAATTTTCATAGAAAAATTAGTATTTAGAATAATGATAATGTGTGAAACAAGGAAGTGGCTTGGTTAATTTGCTCCCAAGTGTAGATATGCCTAATAACTAATATTTATTCAAGGATTTAAATGAATAAATCACAGTAAATATAGACTCTCTCTGATTACTTTTATCTAATAAGACAAATGACACAACAGGAATATGTGATAACCTAAAAAATTAAAAGGTTATCATACAAAACAGCTGATCCATCATTAAAGAAAAACTGTAAATAAATAAATGATTTAAGGTCCACTGTCATTATATTGATGACATTTCAATAGAGTTCAGGTTAAGGAACTTTATTGTGACGAAAGCATGTTGTCTACACTAATAATTCGTCCCAGAATTGGTGTTTTTGTGACACTAACGTTATAAAGGTTAGCCTCTTTAATGTTGGTCATAGAAACAAAGTCGATAACAATATCTATTTCCACGTCGTAACGTCAACTACGACCTTCGTAACACCGCTCGGGATGAAGGAAAGAAGCCAAAGTATATAATTGGATAATCCTCGCGGGCTTTCTCTTGCAAAGTATACTTACTAACCAGTAAGGCGCGCCTCTAAAAGAGGTCACTGAACCAAAGTGACCAAAAAGTATCACAACCACTATAAGGACATAAAGGAGACTTACTTGACTTTGCCGCCGCAGAACTGACACTCTGGACCTTGCCACCCCTCGTAACACACGCACATATCATTTTTACACACACCGTTTACACAAGTATGATCTCCACACTTGGACAGAACACCATCACAGAACAATAACACTATGAGCACTGAACACAGGAACGGCGAGAACCATGAACATTTTCGTCTGTATTTAGATTTAAATAGAAATAAAAACATTAGTAGCGATTCTACCATTTTGATGTATGCATTTTCAACGAGTTTTATTAACGCGGACGTAAAAGCGGTTTCGACGTCGCGTAGTTTCGTACGGTACTAAATTTAGGGTTGTCATACTGTTCATTTTAAAGTCCCACAAATCTTTCGCAATAAACATGCGGATTGTTTTCTCAACTAAAATTAAGTGGCTATTTACTATTTTACTCGTTGTTCGTTAAATTGAATTGGTTTTCCTCAACACAAATAGTTATGTAAAGTCAAACAGATTTACGAATGTCTATTTTTAACTGTTAACCAGATTTACAAATAATCGGACAGGCAGGATTTACACTCATCAAAAAAATACACTATCATAAAATTAATGATAATTTTCAACAAAGTGTAAGGAAGTCTGGCACAAGCTGAGGCAAAAACTTAATTGTTGGTAACACTAAAGTGACATATTGTAAAGCAGGGAATTAATGAATATGGATGCGTTCAATGTTTTACTACAGAATGAAGTTTCATTCAAGTATGGATTTTATTTATTAGCATGAATTAGTCTTTTTTTGATAAACAGGCGTTGATTTAGATTATGAATTAAGTCTGTCTAAAGAAAAGTCAATTTATTAAATGAATGGGCTATTTAGCGCCATCTAGTACATAAATATAAAAGCAAACTTTCTTTAGTTCTGTAAAAATCCAACAGATGTCACTAGGCGGTAAAATTATCCTAGTCTCCGATAAAAATTAATTACAAGATGCACTAGTTGTAACAAACTACCAGTCTTAGCACTTTTTTAATTAATAATTGTGTCACTTTTTCATCTTCGGTGAGTTTCTTACAGCAGAAAATAAAAACAGCCACCCATTACATTTACTTCACTTGCAAAGAAAAGATGAATGACAGAATATTCTTTTGTCGAGATTTTTATTTTTCAACCGCGATGTTTCTTTGTTTGTTTTCGTTAAGTGCGGCACCTAATTAGTTGGATGTAAGAGCACTTAAATTAAAATGAATGGTTTGTATAGCTACAGTGTGTTAATGTGGGCGCGAATTATAACTGTAGTAGGTAGATAGGTGAGTAGGTACTTTTTAATCTGTGCACTCTACAAAGAATAGTCCAAATAGGTCTTATTTAGTTAGACTATTCTTTGTAGAGTGCACAGATTAAATAAATATGTCTGTACAATTATGTAATTTAAACTTGGGGTAGGTACCTACCTACTTTCTGTTTACGGGTAAGTAGGTACCTACTTAGAAGAGTCGCTTTTGGGGTTCACTGGTCAACTATAAATAGATAAAAACTCTCACATTTTTTCAAGATGATGGCCTAAACATGACTTACCTATGTAGGTAGCTAAGTTAGGGTGAGACAGGTAACGTTTCCGAAGTTGCGAAAGCGTCGTACGTTTCCTCGACCCCCGGCGCAGGTGTGAGACGGAACACCGTGATGGATTTTAGATAGTAGGTAAGAGACGGATAGACGTCTCGGCACAATTACGACAATGTTTTGCTTCACCATCATCGGTGCATCTTAAGGTCTCTAGTCTAATTATGTAGGAACCTGCTTACCTAGTGAAACTATGGACAGTTATTACTTTCATCTTTCACCTGTCCTGTGTGTTACTTATCCCAATTGATTTGGGATAAGTAACACACAGGACAGGTGAGAACCATCCCTTCCTATCTTAGTAGGTACCTATCTACAGCTAACTTTCTTTTCGTGTGGATAGTGAAGTGACTATATAACTTGGTGACAGAGTTTTTAAATCGCCCATAGGCCTCCGAATTGGCTTCAAATACCATCGAGAAATAGGTACCTCCCAGGCAAGCCGGTTACCTCACAATATTTGCCTTCACCACCATCAAAAATCAAAAAAAAAAAAAGCAAAGTCATTTATTCAAATTAGGCTGAGGATCAGCACTTTTTGAACGTCAAAAATTACATAAGACAGTCCCCCAAAACGCCCGCCCTTGATGACTAGGTCTACGACATTACATCAAAAATAAATAAAAAAACGATAAACTAAAAAAAAAATAAAAAAATGGTACACTAGGACCATCGATGCTAAATAAAAGCACTAGGATCATCTAAGTACCTACCGTAAATATTGAACGACAGAACCCGCCAAAAACCCGATAAAAAGTAGGTACCCATCAGATATGGCTGACATGGATATGTGATGCTAACGCGCGGGTCGCGTGACGCCGCCACCGGGCTCGCGACGTGGCCTATTCTTGAAGCTGTGATAAAATACATGAGATACTTCATTAGCCAAATTTTTTTGCTTGAAAGTCTTACAACTTGTTTTACCTAGGGATATCGTGTTACCCAGGAACTGGGTTGTGGTCTGACAGGCAGTCGCTCCATGTAAAACACCATGAAACGCCAGTATTCACCTGCATCCGGTTAAACTGGAAGCAGACCCCAACATAGTTGGGAAAAGGCTAGGCAGATGATAATTAAAATATATCATGTGTCAAACTTCTTTGATCTTGTTTTTCAACTTTATGTCTAACAGAATAAGGCAATTGAGATAATTTGACACATTGGGATAACTTGATGTGCTGGCGTCTGTACCTTATCATTTTGTAATAATCAGGTAATAATTTTGTGTAACGAAGCAAAGTATGTAGGCATATAAATAAGAATCTTAGCACATGACGCTCTGTAGTTTCTGCTTATCCCCATGGAAAATATAGGCGTGAGGCTATGTCGGTTTTATACTAATGGAACTTTGATACAATCCTAATATTTGTACACCAGAAATGGATCAATGTATCAGACCATGATAAAATGATTTTAACACCTTCTTGGAATAACTACTTATAGGTATTCCTAAAAATAAAAAAACAATCTTCTTTTCTTAAAATCCACGAAACGGTTAAACCAGGGTATTGTGCTACCCAGTGTCACCACTGTGTCGACTGTCGGGAGGACGCGGCGCGGCACATGCTGGCAGAGAGGGCGCGGGTGTGAGACAGAACACGGGGTGGTTTTTAGTCAGTAAGAGTCTGACAGACCCCTCCACCCTCCCCGGGGCATCGAGGACATACATGAGGATTTCTCGATGCCAGTTTCACGCGACTACCCAGTCGCGTGAAACTGGCATCGAGATCGGTTACACTGAAAGCCGACCCTGATATACCTTCTGAGAAATGCTGGGCAGATGATGACTTCAATAAAAATCTCATTGGGTTAAATACAAATCTTGATTTTTATAAAAAACTACCGAACACTACTTACTTGCTAAAATCCTTCTATGTGTTGAATTGTAGATTCCCTCCCTCTTTTGCTGCCTTTATGTACGTTCATAGTACTTCATTCATTCCTTGAAGAAAAAAAAAATCACTCCAAGTAACTAAGCAGGCAGGTATTAGGCTACAATCCCACTTTGTCCTCACGACAGACAGCCATGCAGTTAAAAGCGTCATGGATTGTATTTATGAAAGTAGATTTTCACATATAGAACAGCACGATTATCTGTTGTCCACCGTTCCTTTTTACTGTGCCGACAAAATTGTCAAGACAATTGGAATATGGGAACGCCTATAGACACTAGTCGTCCTACGATAAATATTAATCTTTACGATATCATGATGGCAACCCGCCCTTAATTTGCGGTCTAAACTTATTCACGAATCTAATTTTATCGAGCGTTCGATACTGCCCCTGCTAGAATAGAACCCACAAATGAAGGAATTCCGATCTAGTTTTAGCTCTCTAAGCTAACCTGAAAGGTCACTTGATTTTTTAGTTAATGAACTAAACATGCAATGACCTTTTGTTTTAGAAGCTACACAGGAATAGCTTTGAACACAGTGCACGGAATCGGAATTTGAAACGAGGATTTCTGAACTACCAATAAAATATGTGGTGTTCAATTTTGCGTTGATCGCACATCTTGTCACAAAAAGTCTTTCGAGCTGCCAGTTTGTATATAAGTTTTAGTCACCTACGTCCTTTTTGTTGCTAAGCAAAGGTACTTACCTAATTGGTTACATAAGTACTAAAATAAGAAAAAAACATTAAAAATAATGTAGGTAAGTACAGCAGAAGTCGCCACCGCAATGTGTCCAATTTCTTTGATAGTTTTTCAACTTTACAACAAACAGAATAAGGTTCATGTTCAATTGGGAATATATTTTGACAGTTCTGAGTAGCTTGATGTGCTGGCGTCTGTACCAACCTACAACACTACAAAACCCGAAGTTTAGAATCCGAACATTCGTAAAAATATGATTTAAACTGTACCTGGCGATCAAACAAATTCTACAATTACCTATTATTAATTTATGTTTAACCTTTTTAAACGTTTTATACATTTCCGTATGAGTTCTTCTAATCCGCCATATTGAAAAAAAAACTCGACAACACTAAAACGCGATGGTATTAGTATTTTCAATGAAAATGGTAACATTTTGAGCTAATGCCCAGGATGCATGCGATATACACAGGAACGTTAATTTTTAGGGTTAAAAACGTATAATTATAACCATTTGAGTGGTTTTTAGGGTTCCGTGCGGCCGAAAGGAAATGAAACACTGTATTATTTTTAAACAAACAGTTGAAAAATATTTAAGTAAATGAACTAACATACCTAGGACATACCTCATCCCCCCTTATCTACAAAAGAACCAAGTCTTTTTTTTTAATTCTTCATGTTTTAATTTAGTGTAGGTAATTCTAATTTATTGAGTTCAATTTTATTTTAATTTATTTTTTAGTTGGTTTTGTTATTTTTATCGTTTGGTGACTATTATTTTATTTTATTTTTTCATAAATGGGTGTACTTATCTCAAATAAATGAATTTATTATTTATTATTATTGTAGATAACATCGCCCGGAACCCTCTCAACGTGAGCGCAACTCACACTTATCCTGTATTTTTTCCTTTTATTTCTGTTTGTTAATAATTATTGTGTGGTTGTACCTATAAATCGTTCTACGACCTGTAAAAACAGAAAATTCATAGGAACTTCCCTGTAAACATATAAAACGAGGTAAACTGTTTGAGCTAAAGTAAATAAATGACTCGGGCATTTTGACAATAAATGAAAACTGAATTCTAGAGAACAGCTGTCGATGTAGAGGTTTGGTAAATAATACTTAACAGCCACACGGATCAATCAACGGTAAGGCTACGCTTGCCAAGGTCGGTCCGTGGATGGGTAAGCATTCATTGCATACAAAGTCACGTTAAGCTCAACAGCTTAACGTGATTTTCAAAATAAGGAGTCTGAGTTAGGCAGAAATAACAGAGATAATCTATACATAATAAAACAGTAACGATAGAAAAACTGTATATTGAGAATTTTCGAGAAAAAATAAGTGGATTTTGTTAGTAAAACGTAACTGGTAAAAAAGTGACTTTTTAGAATTTTTGTCTGTTTGTCTGTATGTATGTCCGGGGTAAACTCAAAAAGTACTGCATGCAGGTGGTGCTTCCAGAGTCTCTCGGTAGAGTGGTATCCAGCTTAGAAGAACTCATTCGCTGTGTGTACGGGGACATCAGTCGTACACCGCACCAGCAGAATTCGTGTGAGAGGGCCATTTTGGCGCCCAAATTTGATTCAATTCAGGCTGCAGCGTGTCCTTGAAGAGGACGTGAATAGCTTAACCGGGCGTCTCTGTAGAGATATCTTAAACAAAAGTTAAGACCTCCACCCAGCGTATAAAAACTTAAAAACTAAGCGACTACGCTTAGGGCGTCGCTGAGAGAGGACAGCAAGGGACGGCTGGATTTGAGTGGACGGGTTGTGGCGTCGGCGAGGCAGTATTTATACCACGCATTCCCCTTATACTTCATAGCTTACCGTTCCAGTTCGAACGCGAACAGTTCCCCGTGAGTGTTTGCTTAGTGATGACTATCAATAAGTCGCAGGAACAGATACCAGTTTTTCTATGACATTTCCTTGCATGTCCTTTCTAAAGTAATTAAATCTCTTTGGTATGGAATGACAGTTCAATTCGCCTTATAGCCTATATTTCTACGGGGTGACTTTAACAGAATCAAACTAGGTAGGTACTGAAATCACAAAAATAACAGCAGAGAGATTCTGGTCAAATCACCGCGTGATAATGAAGGCGTATATAGTGAGGGCGAATTGAGCTGTCATTCCATATTAATGCTAGGCATTGACAGTTCACTTCACTCAAGTTTTCACGGCGGCGGCGTGACTTTTACGGAATCGAACGGCAGAATGCATTTTTCTGACATTCTCTTCAACATTAGCTCTAGCATTTTTTATTGTAATTTAAATGGCGAGGCCTAAGTTAGTTGTACAATAAAAGAGGTGCCACTGTCATTAACCTAACCCTTTTGAAACACTTAGCGAACAAAACATGAGGTTTTTAATACCCCAACTGTCTGTACCTAGAATATTGTTTTTTTTTTATTAAAACTAGCGCCAAAAGTGGTCACCTGCCAGCAATTTTTGTATTACTATGGCATGCTCGCGTGTCTCGCTCGGAATTTGTAGTGTACATTTAATTGTTGTTTTTGTGCTAAATATGCACTGTCGCGGTGGACGGGTTAGATTCGTTCTGCCAAGCAAATTATGTCAGTTTGGCGGGTTTTTAGGGATCTGTGAAATTTTGGAGTAGGTGTGCTCTTTTGTAGTTGGCAGTGGAGATGTATATCACGGAATAAAACGACGAATTACACACTTATATCTTGTAAAAGCACACGGATAAATTATTTTTGTACAGACAAAAAACAGAACACTGACCGACCTATGAACCTCCTGCTTTTTTTTGTTAGCACCGACTTAGCCATACCTATATGTAGATAGGTATAGACAATTACAAATATTTATTTTTATGGGAAGATGAGAAACGTTTATGACTTAAAGTAGGTATCTACACTAAGTATATTTCTATGAGCTAGCTAGACATCGGCCTTTGCTAGTTTTGTATGTATAGGTAATAGAAATGAGGCTATTGTCATCTACCTAGCACACATCGAAACTAAGGGTTACTGCTAAGATGTACAGCTGGAAAAATCGAGTTTCTGTCTACAACTATTGAATTAAGTTATCCATCCACCGACCGACTTTACCTAGCATTGCTTAACTTAATTTGAAGATCGACCCGCTTTACTTAACCACCCTATTGTACAATAATAATATCACTTGCTTCAAAAACGGTGAAGGAAAACTTCGTGAAGAAAAACGAGTGAAGAATGCCTGAGAGTTATTTCTCGACGGCGGCATGTGAAGCCAAGTTAGAGGCCCATGGGCGGCATAAATTCTGACACCAGTCATAACCAAGAAAAAGTAAGTAGTCACCAAAATACTAATTTACTTTTTTTATAAATAACGGGTCTACTCTTGACCTCAATCTTGTCCTGCGGTCAGAGATGAGGTCGACGATGGAACGAGCTAAACTCAAAAGAAGCCTATTAACTCGCGACTTAAACAGATTGGGGTCATATAAACTCGGGAACACCGATGCAGGCAGGAAATTCCACTCCTTGGCTGTGCGCATAATGAAGGAACAGGCAAAGCGCTTCGTGCGAATGTGTGGAACATCTACAAGGAATGGGTGATATCCTGCAGTGCGTCTGGATTCTCGATGGAAGAAAGTAGATGGTGGAATGAGCTCGTGGGGCTCTAGAGCACACTCATCGAAATACAGTCTGTAAAAGACCGACAGACATGCAACTTTGCGGCGGTGGGCCAGGGTACCTACCAACCAGCTTTTCGTCACCAATGAGCCTCTTGGCTCTGCGCTCTACTAAGTCGAGTGTAGCTACTTTAGTTTAAAGTAGTTTTTTGATCCCGCCACACAATAATTCAACAATAATGGTGGATTAGTGGTAATTTGGTGCATTTGTAGTGCTCATTCATGGGTTACTAAATGCTTTGACCTACGTATTGTGAACGAAATGACTTGTGAACTTAAATTGTGACAAGTACAGATCATTGGGTCGTTGACTCATGTGACTAAGGTTTCAGCATTGATAGTCTAAAAAAAAAGGATAATACTACCACCATGTTACTGTCCCACTGCAGAGCAAAGGCCTGTTCTCATACAGAGAAGGCACGCACGAGTATTGATCACCACGGTTGCTCAAGGCGGGTTCAGACTTATATTTCAAGGTTTCCTCATAACGCTTTCCTTCACCAATGCCAGTGATGTATAAGATTTCTTTTTATCAACTACTATAGCTTGCGACTTCGTCCCTGTGCTTTCAAACTTTAGCATCCCTTCCAACTCTCTAAATTTTGAAAATAATATAGCCTATAAGACTGGCAACAGACATACAACACCCCATGCAACGCGATGTTAATGTAGTGTTCTCATTGGTTACAATAAGCAACGTTTCAGATTTGACCAATAAAACAGTGTGGGATAGTGTCGGATGTTACAAGTGTGCTGGAAGCTTATCACTCACAAATATTGTGGCTTTCTATTGGCAAAAGAATTTTCATAGTCACTTTTAGTAGAACTTCACAAAAATTATCTCATAATATAAAGGTATGTCCAGGTTGTCACGACATTTCCTTCACCAAATTTCGCGGGGTCATATTAAATATGGCCCTTGAATTAAATAGAAGGTGAAGTAAAGACTAAGCAAAGCCTGCAATGCTATTCTGTAAAAATAACCCCGAGGTAAACGTAGGTGAAGTGAAGGCGAAATAAGCTGTCTTTCTATACGAATGCTAGGCATTGCATTCCCTTCACTCAAGTTTTCATAGGGCTGAGTGAGAGATGTGACGAAGCGCACATTACTCCGTCTAATAGTCACCGTAACGTAACTTGAAATCCACTTAGGGAGAGCGGGGCTAGAAATTCCGATTTTCAGTTAACCTCAAAATTTGTTAAGAATACTTGATTTTATATTCCTTTTTTGTGATTAATATTAACCTACATAATTATTCAACTTTGCTATTAAGATAGTTATCTGGGCCATTGATTTATTTGTTATAATTTTTTTTTATGACCAAAGTCGGAAAGTAACAATTTACCCCGACTCGGGGCAAGTCTCCGTTTCGTCGAGTCGATCTCTTCTCCTCGCGGAGCGGTTTCAATCGGAACAACTTACCCCAGTAACTTCTAGCCCCGCTCTCCCTATAGTATCAATACTATTTTTTAGTAAATTTTCAGGTGTGACGCCAGGTAGGTAAGTACAGACGCCAGCACATCAAGTTACCCCAATGTGTCAAATTTTCCCAATTGTATATGAACCTTATTCTGTGTGACATAAAGTTGAAAAACGATCAAAGAAGTTTGACACATTGGGGTAACTTGATGTGCTCAATACTCAATACTTGCTGCTGCGTGCTGGCGTCTGTACATAATCTCTGCCAATAAAAAGATGACCAAAAGCCCTGCAGGTCGTAGCGCCATCTCATCCGTGGTTAGTGCCGCCCTGTCAGTCTTACCCTTTGAGTAATGTCAGCGATTAAGGCCTATTCAGACCTTAGCGGTATTCGCTACCGTCTGCGGCAGAGAAAACCCAGTGGGTACGCGGTAATATTACTGTTCACTCACACCAAAACGGATTTCGCTATTCTTGTGGGTAGAATAACGCGCGGTAGTAAAGTTTTGCTCAGAGAGGTAAGTAATTTTCGCCAGATAGTCATTTATGAGTCGCCAAAGAATATACACGTCAGTCACGTTGCACAGCGGCAGCGACTAGGTATGGCTCAGGTCGCTCTAGCCGCGGTAGGTACAGACGCCAGCACGTCAAGTTACCCCAATGTGTCAAACTTCTTTGATCGTTTTTCAACTTTATATCAAACAGGATAAGGTTCTATAAGGGGTATTTAGTATCAAGTAGGTACAGACGCCAGCACATCAAGTTACCCCAATGTGTCATATTTTCCCAATTGAATATGAACCTTATTCTGTTTGACATAAAGTTGAAAAACGATCAAAGAAATTTGACACATTGGGGTAACTTGATGTGCTGGCGTCTGTACCTCTACCCACAGCAGCAGCGAATATCGCTCAGGTTTGAATAGGCCTTTACACTTATAACGATTTCCATGTATCTACATTTATGTGCTGATACGTTATTGCACTTCCCTTTAAAAATGATTAAGTCATTAATCAATTAAATACCCTTTAAAAACGAGTTCGACTATAATGACAAGTAACAATAAAATGGCGCTTGGTATGCACTGACAGGTTGACAACTGACAAACTTGTGCAATTAGTCAATGGGACAAAATAGCCCGTGGCCTTTCCATCAGTTGACTTTTATCAATTTGCAAGGGTTAATTAACTTGGTTAATGAGTTGTAATGTAGAAAATTAATTCGAATGAGAAATGGAAGTTGTATGTATTATTTTTTTGTTACAGTTTGGCATCGCCTCCCGTCTTTCTTTGCCAAAAATTAGAAACAATTGTGATCATAGAATTGTGATATAGGCCTCGGCAGTTATTGCAAAAAGAACACTGTCAACAATTTCCATACTACCAAACTTGTGAGAATGTGTTAGTAGTTAAGCATACTAAGCGTTTCAAATGAGAATATATAATAATAAATAATAAATATTCCACAATTTTCACACAACGCCATCTAGTCCCAAGCTAAGCAGAGCTTGTGTTATGGGTACTAAACAGCTGATAAACATACTTACATATTTCTAAATACATACATATTATAGATAAATAACACCCAGACACAGAACAAATGATCGTGCTCATCACACAAACATTTGTCCTGGGTGGGAATCGAACCCACGACCTCCGGTATAGCAGTCAGGGTCACTAACTACTAGACCAACAGGCCGGTCAAAGAATAGGAAGGACTTTGCGCCATGTTTTGACGTCATAGCTGTCAATTCAAATAATTTGGGTAAGATCAGCAAAACAAGGTACCTATTTTCTAAATGTAATTTATTTACGAATCATGAACGAATTTTTTATTCCAAATTTTGCTGTTTCTCGCTCTCAAAGTATTTGTCTAATTGGAGATAATCCCTCGAGCCCTCCCATGCAATACAGCGCCTCATTCACTTATTTTCGAGCAGTCAGCGAGACGAAAACAAAAACAAATAACAACAAACAACCGCGTTACAAACAAACTTAATAAATTAAAACAAAAGCACTCCATAAGACTAATTAATTTCAGAAGTTTTTACATTATGAATAACTGCGAGTCGGTAAAATAAAAAAAAACATAAGTATGTAATTGATACGCGAATAATTTTTCGTTGCAGACTGTACTTTTCAAGTGACATCTGACAGATAGAGATCATTGACCTTCCTGTTCTTATTTGAAACGCATAGTACATCAATACCACCCACCTACTGATGATGGCTATGCTATGGCAATTCTGACTATGCTTGTGACAGCTAAAAATAGCGAGGACACGAATATTATCTACCCATTACGAGCTGACTTGCACCGACTTCGCACGGATGCAAACAATTTATTGTCATTTTTGTACAAAACTCCCACCCAATTTTTTTTTTAATTTTCCTGTACCTATTTATATTTGAAAAGAAAAAAACTTCCATACAGACCTAGACTTGATAGTGGACATGAAATAGTTCTCTGCCAGTGCAGCAGGCACTGTAATACAGGGTGAATGCCTCTTTTCATACGGAGAAGGCAAAACCATTAACCACCACGCATGCCAAAGGCAAGTGCAACTTTACCTCTTGGAAAAAATTGATCAAATTATTCGCTCTTCATTAACATCGATTTTGAATGTGGCCTTGGATGACCGAGCGTGGCTGCAAGCCACTTTACCTATCCGCTTTGGTGGTCTCGGCGTCCGTAAAATTTCCAGTATAAGCTTACCAGCGTTCCTGTCCTCTGTCCACAGCACTGAAAAGTTGACCAGCACTATATTAGCCTCCTCTCTGGTCCACTCTAAGGTGCCGTGTTTGACCGATGCGGTGAACGCTTGGAAAATAGCTTGCCCGGATACAGATCAGCCCGTGAACCCATCTTCCCAGAGACAGTGGGATGAGCCGCTCTGCAGTTTGGTACGAAATAATCTTATAAATACGTCCACCAATACTGCTGAGCGTGCCCGCCTGCTGGCTGTGGGTGAGTGGGAGTCGGGCCTTTGGCTTCAGGCTTTACCGTCATCCAACATTGGCACTATGTTGGATGACACTACCTTCCGGCTCGCTACCTGTCTACGTCTGGGCGCTCCTTGCGGAGCTCCGCATCGCTGTCAATGCGGTGAAGCTGTCGACTGCTTCGGACACCATGGCCTGTCCTGCGGTAGAAGCGCTGGTCGCATTGCTCGTCACGCCAGCATAAATGACATCATCCGCCGTGCTCTTGTCACCGCTGGGGTGCCAGCTATTTTAGAACCCAACGGCTTAGCACGCGACGATGGGAAGAGACCAGACGGTGTAACCATAATGCCTTGGAAGTTGGGTAGGCCTTTGGTGTGGGATGCAACATGTGTCGATACCCTTGCGCCATCCCATCTTCCTAGTACGGCGGGTTGTGCTGGTGCGGCTGCCGCAGGTGCTGAAAACCTCAAACGGCGAAAATATAACAACCTTATTGGAAGTTATATATTTGAACCGTTTGGGGTTGAAACACTCGGGCCATGGGGTCCGAATGCCCATCTAGTTTTCAGGGACATCGCCAAGCGTTTGGTCGACTCTTCACGTGACCAGAGGGCTGGCCTTTATTTCGGTCAGAGAATCAGCATTGCCATACAACGTGGCAATGCGGCTAGTCTTCTGGGCACTTTTCCCGTTGATAGCGATGCGGATGAGTTTTTTGATGCCCTTTAATTGGTTTACTGTTCTTTTGTTTGTTTATTTTTAGGTATGTATGTAACCAGTTAATTTAGAATAGTTATAGTATTGTATTTTAATGTTATTAAGTTGGTGAATTTAGATAGGTACTTTCTTTACCTTCAGCCGGTTGATTCATAATAAATAAATCACCCCGTGATAACAAGTATACTTAATACTATCAATGCTTAGCATTAGTATTGAATGACAGCTAATTCGCCTTTACTCCATTGCACATACATTTTCATGAGGTGATGCCGGTACCTGTCAGTGGCGCTGTGTCCATAAAACTCGATTTCTATTGGCTTCTCTTTAGAGGTAGGTATGGAGAAGGAATTCCACCACTATTGACTAAATGGTAGCCGAGCTCGAGTATTGCCAAATATAAGGCATTTACACCAAAGGTATAATTGAGTACACGGTGGTAGGAAGACCGATGACTTCAAGTGACTTCAAGAGAGACAACAAAATAATGATATGAAAACTAAGATTTTTTAGTCGGTTTCCCTCATAAGAAAATTGAACCCTCGCTACTGACCTGTTTCACCCATGAGTAGGTAAGTGTATAGAAATAAAAAAGCCACAGAAGATAATTGCAGCAAGAACTGCAAGCCTAGCCATATTACAAATTCAATTTCTATTCTATTGCGACAACAGAAAGAAAATGGTGTATATGGAATCAGCTGTTTGTCAACTGTCAAGTGTTAGCATTTGTTTCTAATGATTTTAGTTATAAAGAATTATTGACGAATTTGGACCCACAACCTCGTGCATGAGATTAGCGAGGCCACCACATAAATGACATGCCCTAATTCCAATTTGGTTACGTCATCGTGAGCTACATCTACCTATCATATTAAATCTATAGGTAGTCTTTTTACCTTTTTCTGCTGAATTATGAATAACGTCACTAGCTCTCTCTCCTTATAATAATGCGTTTAATCTAAATAGTTATCCATCAATTTGAAAAAGCAAAGAATGCTTATTCTTGTGCTTTTGAGAACAGTCGCATTCTTACCTGTCGTAATTCATAAAAAAATGGCAGGATCGTCTAATTTACTTTAAAAAATCTTTTAATTTTGACGAGGTTTTTGACATTGATTGTCGCTGAGATACATTGCGCGTAGATTTTAAACGTAACTAATGAGAATTGACATTCTGTTACAAACAAAATAAGTACTATCATCAAAACTCCTTCCAATTATACCTCCACGTCTGGATATTCCTTAGTTAATGCCACACAAATCCTAGACGTCGAAAAACAAAAAAAAAGAGGCATAAAGCGACGCCGAATTGGCGGGCCGAATCGTCCCTACGCAGCTGCATTACCAAGGTCAGTGGCATTGTGCGCGAGAGTGCATTGCCCAAACAACTGCACGCCGCGAAAATGCGCACACACGCGCGCACTGTGCATGTGCAAGGAGTCGTGCAAGTGTGCGTGATCGCACGAACTCCCGACAAAAAGTATCCGAATTGCATGCCATAGAGTAGGCTGTGGTCAGACGTGATAGTTTGGAGGGAAACTTTCTTAAAAAATTTCTTTATTACTCTCAAAAGCCCTGAATATAGTAGAAATTCGGTGTTAAAATACTTTAAAAACATTTAATTACTTTACCATTTTTTAGCATTTCTCTTAGGTACCAAAGGAAATGAAAATATATTTGACCCAGGTCAAATAAACTATACAAGTCTTCCACTCCACGTCAATCAGTAAAATATATTTTGTTGGCGTTAGTATTGTTTTGTTCGTGATATTCATTCAGTTCCAGCCAATACAATAATAGATACGTAAAGAATACCTATTAACTAATGTTAATTATATAATGCCTAGGGTAATAAAAACACAAAATCAATATCGGTTTAGCAAGAGATTAGCCACTTCTCACGTCGAAGTATTAGGGTTCCAAGGTTCCAACGGCTACCTACCTTTAGTTATTAATCGAAATCTACATCCTCAACTAAAATATATAAATTATTTATAACCTCTCAGAGGTTTACGACCTTTCTCAATAAAGTTCACATGGCGGTAGTCGTCCCCGCCCATCTACTCTATGGACCCCACCACACACAAATAAAAAAAACTGCCAACCAGTCAAAGTACCCGAATTACATACAAACTCACACACACAAGCACAAAGTCAAGAGTAAGGTCAGGGCTACTCTTTTGGCGACGATTCGGCTCATTTCGGCTGAATTCGGCTCCGCTCGGCGCTTGCGCAGGGTCAGGGTTGGACGGTGATTTCTTTCATTCTTTTTGTTGTAGACGGAACTCTTTTGTGTTCGAACTTTTTTAATATTGAGGTAGGTTTATGTAATACTTAGTTAGTGTGGGTAGATTGGAAGTTTTTTTTTTTATGTGCGTTAGAGATGTTGTATTGTTTTTTTTTTGGGTGTTAGGATTTATGGTTGTTTTATTTACTGTGGGTTGGTACTACTGAATGTATGTGAAGTTTGGGATTGAGATTTATTAGTGGAGATTATAACACGGTTTTGTGTTGAGACTTTGTTTTAAATTAGGAAGTGATTACTAATTCCGTGTGTTTTTTTGTTTTACTTTTATGATAAGACATTGAGGATCCAGTTTGAGGACATAATTAAGTTAATATGAACTGTGGTAATTTAGGAAGAAGCCGTGCTGCACCGGCGTCAAATTGATTGGAATAATGGCATGAGATGGATGATGAACAGTAATAAATTCGTGATATATTCCAAGTAAGTGCCTAATGCTTATTAGTATTAAGTACTATCCGTGTTTTCCTTCTACATTTTATTTCTAATGCTTATTTTATTGTTGAAACGTTACTGTAAATGTCGTAATGATTCAGTGGTGAGGTCTCAGTTTAAATCCGGACTAACCTAGGTAACACATGTGACATTTTAAATTCAGAATGTATTGTAAGTAGTAATTTTAAATAAAACTGGCATTGGCGAAAGAATGTAGATATTGTGAGGAAACATGGTTGTGTAAACTCATGTTCTTCTAACATATCAGACAGACGCGTTGCTGGGGAGTTTGTTCCGCCAATTCTTCTTCCTAGCAAAATCACTAGAAAGCAGTGAAGGGCGGGCATTTTGAGGGACTGTCTTAGTCTTATGTAATTTTTGACGTTCAAAAAGCGCTGACCCTTAGCCTAATTTGAATAAATGAAGTCCGAAATCACTAATCCGCCTTGAGCAAGCGTGATGATCAATGCTCGTGACTTCTCTGTATGAGAAGAGGTATTTGCCCTGCAGTGGAGCTACAGTAACAGGTTAAGTATTAATGTGTGCCTATGGTTAAAACCTTGAAACAGTAGCCATAAAAGGACAAAAACAGCAGGCATTCCTTCACCATTTAACCCCAAAACATACAATTCAATGCTACTTGCCTAAATAACCGATAATTTAAAAATAAACCGCAGAGTATTTTAAACATAACTTATTATTTTCTTAACAAAAATAGATGTTTCATTGCCCTTAGCAAAAATAACCACGAAATTGGTGCTGGTTCGAGCGTGTTCCTTTTTTAAAAATGTTCTGATCAACCGACGGCCATTTTGGAATTTTTACTTTTTTACTATACCGAAACCCCGGCCTTGGTTGCAAGTGGTCTGCCCGCTGGCAACGCGAAAAATACTTGTGGATCGAAATAACGCTTTGGTTAAGGTAGCCCGTTATTTGCGGTCGAAATTATCTCGTAACTGCTTTTTAGTTGAGGATTTTTGGGTTCCTTGGGGTTCCGTAAAGCGGTAAATAGGTATGGATTTTAATGGTATTTAAAAAAAAATAAGTTACTTACCTACTATGCAATGACGTATTATAATATCATTGCTTACTATGTTTTACGTTCATTTTTAATGTTCCTAATACATAGATATTTTTTTTTAAATTTTGTACCTTGAAAGGAAGCTGTTAAAATACCTATATTCAGCTTAATTCTTTGAAACATTTTTGCTGTCTAAATAAACATTTGAAATATTAAAAAAATATAGTAAACTAAGTATACGAGTAGGAGTACCTAGGTACTTACTTATGTTTCTAAAAAAATATATTAATGTAGGTACCCAAAACAGAAAATTAATAAAAATTAATTACCTATTAGTTACGGAATCCAGCCCATTATATTGCCAGTCACCAAAAATATCTGTAAATGCCAATTTTGTTTTTCAATACAAACATTCGAATGAGATAACATGACATTTGGTGGACGCGAGCTGTCAAATTAGCGCGCGTTTTTTTGTATTTTTTTTTTGGTGAGCAACCAAAAACGCCGTCGGGTGTTCTTTTTGTTATTCTACTTATTGGTAGTTATCTACATTAGATACATCCGTTTATTCATACAATTTTTATAATTGTAGGTTGTCGATATTTAATTTTATTTAATTGGTTAAGATTTCAATGGAGTTTCTTACGTACGGCGCGGCCATTGACTTATTACAATAATTATAAAATTGTGGTTCACTTGTGAGTCCACAGAACTTTTGTATTGCGGCAAAATTCCTTATTAAAATTGGCAATTTGGTCAATCCAAATAATTTATAGGTAGCCTACTCCGCTACGAGCGTCTTTTGTACAGACGCCAGCACATCAAGTTACCCCAATGTGACAAATTTTCCCAATTAAATATAAACCTTATTCTGTTTGTCATAAAGTTGGAAAACGATCAAAGAAATTTGACACATTGGGGTAACTTGACGTGCTGGCGTCTGTACCAGTACCTAAACTAAGACTTCTTAGCGTTGGTTAATAATATAATAATATATTTCGCTTCACAAACTTGTATTTACATGATTGATTGCTTACTTAAAATACATTTAGTTATGTTACCAAACAACAATTCAAAAACCATAAATACTTCATAGGTGTGTACTTAAACTGATTTTATGCTACGTACAGCGTCATAACAAGCTTTGAAGAATAAAAACAAATCGAAATATGGTGGAATGCTTACATACGACAACATCTAAGCAAACAGCCAATCTTAAATTAATAATAATAAAGCCGTTTTAAACCGTAACACGTTGTGAAATTGTAGATTTAACAGCACATAGTACATATTTAACAGTGATACAACAATACTGTATTTACAACGTAATGAACACTGTAATATCATTTTTGCTTAAAACTCATGCAGTCAAGTTTGGAAACAGCTTACTGAAAAGCCAAAGTAATTGAGTAGCAATCCTGTTAGGACAAACAGTTGCTCAAACATTGTATTGGGCTCAGATGTTGGCTCCAAGATTGGGGGCTGACCTGACTGCACGCTACTAACTGGCTAAATATATGAGCGTCTACTATAGTCGGCGCGGCCTTAGAACAGCAGGTCTTCGTCGCCTTCATCCAACAAGTTCGCGGAGTCGGCCAGGTCCTGACCGGCAAGCAACATTTTAAGTTAAGTCGTATTATGTATGGTAACAGAGGCCAGCACATCAAGGTACTTACCCCAATATCTCATAAATTCTTTGATAGTTAATTTTTCAAGTTTATTGCAAACAGCCTAATGGTTCATGTTCAATTGGGAAAATGAAGGCCCGAGACTAAGTCACTTAAGAAACATAGGAAACTTGCTCCTAAGCTAATTTTAAAACATTTGGGTCCTACCTACTTTTAAAACTTTTTATCGTGAATATAAAACTCATCTGACGAACTCATCTCACTGTGAACGCTGTGGCACGGCTTCGGTTTTTAACTCTATCTTTCTTTGTGTAGTCGTTCACTTCGTTGTTAAGACGTTTTTTCATTTTGAATAACTGCGACTCGGTCAAACAAAAAACTAAAAATAATAATCGAATAAGGTTTCGTTGCAGACCGTACTTTTCAAGTGACATCTGACAGATAGGGGTCATTGACGTTCCTATTCTCATTTGAAACTCGTAGTACCTACGTCATAACTGGGTAATACACCAATAGTGTGTGTGAATACGTTCTGTGTTCAGTTTCATACATACTTACCTATGTATTGACGGACACCCGTAATCATATTAGAATCAGCCATTTCTTCAAATGTGGGTAAGAACCAAGAAGGAATCACTTGTATCACAATCTTTTATCGCACGAATTATCTTCCTTACAGTATAATCTATTCACTAGTAGTTAGGAAATTACTGATTCAATCGGTTTTGATGCTTCTCATAACAAAAAGAGAGAAGATCGCTTGGAACAAAAGCGATTCCTCGGATACGTGGTGTCCTTACCGTTGACGTTCAAATCACCATGACGTTCAACATGGCCGCGCTGACCATCGCCTCGACGCCCCGGTAGAGTGCCGTTGCCAACTGTCAATCTTGACAATGACATTCTAATATGCGCCTATATCTACATACATAAATTTACGCCTTTTGCTGACGAGGGTAGACTAAAACCATAGAATGCAACCTACTACGATTCATACTTTTTTTTCGTTGATGCTCCTAAACTACTCTATAATACTATAATACTCTATTGGTATTTACATAATATCTAACATCTCGCTTTTGTCTCTCGGAAGGTTAGATAGAAGTGCACTCAAAAAGTGGACACAAATTGTGGACGGAAATAACTTAAAACACTTTACCCGACCCGGTAATAGAATCCAGGACCTCATTCGAAGCCCGAAACCGTAGCGCCAGCTATCACCAAACCAACAAGACCTTTAAACTATAGAACAGATTTTAATTGCTGTTATAAAACTTTAGACAACAACTGTTAGGGGACCGCGGGGCTTGTAATGAAAGGGGTAAGTAGTAACAGTGTAATTAGTCAGCAGATGTCAAATATTTTGTTTTGATTTTTCATTTAATTTGCTTTTTATACTCGAACGGTTATAATATATAGGTACTTATATTAAAACTGTTGAACAAAACTGTGCCTGTTATACACAATTTTGACATGGGGTTTGCTGTAAGTAATTTAATTTTGGGGCAAATTAAATAATATCATGTTACACAACTGGCCCCTTCATATTTAAGTATTTATAAAAAAAAAATTGCCCTCATTAAAAAAACAATGTATCCATCGCTTCTTTACCATTACTAAGAAAAACATAGATTGCGACGTATTGCCTCTGTTTCTCTAATATCTGAGCAATTAGCCTTACTACCAATAAAATCTGAATGCAGCAAAAACCTACAGTCATCCGACGAAGCAGTTTAGACAGGGCAATCGTGCGGGGTGTGAGGGGCGAGACGCGGGAAATCCGCTCCCGAACTGCGAACAAAACGATGTTCGTAGTTCGGGAGGTATTATTCAGGGCTAACGCGTGTAGACGTTATCGGCATTTTTCCAGAGATAAAAGGCGTCGTCCTAATGTATTAATGTTTATACTGTGGTCGTAGGTACAGTCGGCGTCAAAAATATTGACACAAACAGACTACAAAAAAATTCTCTAAGTACTCCTTTTATTAAATAGCAATAGGTACTCGTAGTATTAGAAAAAATAGGCTCGTAGAAGCAGGAATAAAGAACATTCTACTATAAAGCTAAGTTAAAACATTTTTTTTTAATTACAACTGTTTTATTTTATTAGAAGAATAGAAGTGAGACGAAGAACGTTTCATCTATTGTTCATCCAATCATCCCAAGTATGTTAAGCTATCCTTTACCGGTCTCTAGATTAAATAATTTAAATTGATGGCCAGTGGGAATTGGATCAAAAGAGTTGTGCCATTGTCCCCCAACGGCGGCCATAAGGAATGTTAAAAAATCCGTGTCGCTGTCCACCAGTGGTGGCGAATGGAAATAATTTACAAAGTTGTGACGCTGTCCCCCAGTGGTGGACATTGAGAATAATGTTTTTAAGGTGTCTCGCTGTCCCCCAGTGGTGGCCAGACAAGTGGTGGACATCGGGAATAATCGCTGCTCTTTTAGGTTGTTATCATTGACACTGTAATTTTCAACTAAATTAAAATAGTTTATCTAAATGAAATAGGTTACAACTAAGTATGACAGCTGCAGTGAAAATAGATTATAATAAATTCGGCGTCTATTGTAACAGTCTTATTGTACTTTCGTTACAAAGAGTGCACTAATAGTAGGTACCTAACCTAACCTGTCTAATGCTACAGAAAATGGATTATTTAAGCTACTATGAAAATGACATATTCACTGTAACGTCATTATGTTACAGTGAATATGTCATTTTCCTTAGTGTCATTACACTACACACATCTTGACACTACATACTTGACTTGTGCCTTTGACATTTTAGTTTTTTTGTACCATTGATTTTAATTTTTGATGTAATTTTACAAATGTTTTGTTTTTGTGTAGGTATTCGTTTTCATTTTATGGATTTATGTTATCTGAAATAAATGAAAGAATTGATTGATTGAATGACTCAAGGAATGTTTCAGAATAAAGGCAGGGACTTTTTCCAGTTGGGATAAAGTATATTTTTCCAAGTTGTTGATATCATCTTGATAGAGATTGTCTAGAACTAATTCAAAATGCTTGTTCATCCTAGGAACTATTATTTCATAGTAGTTAGTCACTTATATCAAATTTGTTTGGAGTAATAATGTATAAATAAGGTAAAAATACTTACTTTTCTAAATCTCGCTCTCACGATTCTTGCGACAGCATCTGCAGCATCTCCGGATCAACTTTTCATTAATTTAGAAAAAGACTGATTTGAAAATTCTTAATTCTTCTTAAGTAAAAAATCGATCCTCTCGTTATCTTTTACTAAAACTAAGATTTATTCTTTGATTTATTTAGAAGGATGTCAACAGCTATCTTTAAAAAAAAGTCGAATTGAGAACCTCCTTCTTTTTTTGCCGGTGAAAATAGTGCAAGCTGACCTTTGTTGTATTCTGAATTAGGTATAGTTCGTGTTCGATTGCCCAATTGTCGTTAACTGTATTTTATGCAAATATCAACTTTATTCCAATCTTATTAAGTCGATTTCACATTAGCTATTGAAAATTATGAATTATTTTCGAAAACAGATAAGGTACGTTGGGTAGATTGTGGATCTACTAGATAGAGGATGTAAAATGTGTGTGCGCATGAAATAAAACAAAAAAAAATTCAACAAATGAAAGAAATTTATTGTATACAGGTTTTAAATATCCTCGCACATTATTACACCTGCCTAACCAGCCATTTCATTATGATATTTAACGTAAGGTATAAAGATCCTATAGGTAAAAGGACATTACATATGAAAAAACATTACTTTTTCACTTCAAATCATTCTATTCAAGTTACAGTATAAGTAAGAAAACAGTATTTTTACAAACATCGGCTACAATTCCACAATTTCAAATCAACTTTTTTTAAGTCGCCAGGCGACGGTTTTGGACGTTTGTTTAATTTTTTTTTTTATCAAAAGTTCAGTCGAATCATCGTAAGCTTAGCTTCTCATTTTTTTTCACCATCCTAAAAATTTGACTAGATTTAATACAATAGTGTTGTGCCAATCACATTTTATTCGCCAATTTTTACGATTTCGTTCGTTCATGATATGGGTTGTGAAATAACCTATAAACATCACTTTTTCTTACTGAGGAATTGAAAGATATATAATATTTTTATAATTTATAATAAAAATAATTATGAGTCGCTTAAATTAAACTCGAAATCTAATCATCTGTTTATGATTTAAACAATAATAATAAAAACTAAAGGAACAAAATAACAAAAATAAAGAGGCGAGTAAGGTATGTTGAAAAAAAAATATTTCATTAAAACTTGTACTCAATAATTAAATAACAATATTATAATTTGATCTTGTTAGCTCATTTCGCAGTTTATATATTATAAAAAAAAACGTGAGCCATTATCGATTCTTTAGGAAATAACAGTTTTATCTAGCTTATACATTGGTCCGTTACCTAACTGATTTCATTTTTAAATCACAAAAAGAATCCCAATAATAAATTTGCAAAGAAAACATTTTAAAAAAATGTCCCCCAGCAGTGTGATGTAGTATTTTTAAGCGTTAAATTCAAAATAAATACATCAAGATAGCAAATACCTGATTTGCCATCGCTTCAATAAATTTATAACATTATAGGTATTTAATATTTCTAAAATTAAATGCTTCTTGTTGTACATATTTTTTTTATTAAAAAAAAACACGAATGCGGTACATTCGCGAACTGCGTCTAGCAAGACATTAAAAAACTTTCATTCAATATTTCTATACCTTTCCACGATAATGCTAAATGTCAATAATAATAAGTCAATTATTGTAATAATAGTACAATAATGTAATTAATGTTTTAAAATTAACCATCTAGAAATACATACAAGATGTAAAAGGGAAAACAATTAGTGACGAAAATAGGTGATATACTTACATTTATAGAAACTTCGATTTTCAACCGTACACAGATAAGCAGTGTTTAAGTAAAATACTAACTAGGTATAACATCTCCCGTATGATCGAACAAACACAGCGACACAGTGTACAGTTGGAAACCGGCATACGAAGTTAGGTACAGCCACACAAACAAACAACTTGTGTCCATAAAAATGCTTCGTAAACTAACATGGAAATGTCTTTTACGAGTAACGCCTGTAACGCGCGATTGTAACGTTCAAATTCAAAACTCGAATTCTGTAATTCGAAAGTCGAATTTAAAAATTGTGTTATTGTTTGCAGTTCGATCGGATACGTTCACAAGAGTAGACGCATCGGACGCGAATCGCAATGCCGCGGTCACAAAAAGGTATATTTAATGATTTAATTAAAAATGCAACTTTCCCTTCATTGTCTTTTGTTCCTGGACCAGTTGAGGACCGTTCAAGACTAACCTAACCCTTACGGAGAATTTATTACATTTACGAAAAAAAATTAACAAGAAAATATTAAAGAATTGCTACGGACTACCTATTTAATTGAAAAGTACTCTACAATATTAACTAAAATTCTTAAACTATGTGGAAAAATGATTGAACAATATACAATAAAAATGATTCACTAATAACCCAGTGACCTCTTCAATTATAAAAAGAAAAAAAACTGCCGTTTTCAAACTACATGTTTGACCAAAGAAATGTGTTTCGAGATTATGATATAACTTTGCATAGCTATTTTGAAATGAGGTATTTGAACGGAGGTTGTTTTAATTTGTAAATATTTTGTATCTTCTTTGGTTTTCATATGGAATGACAACTGCAGCTTTAATTCCGTCTTTCTCAAAAAATAACCAACGTTAAGGAAATTATTTTAACTGTTGCTATTTAGCGTGCTACGTTATTTAGCACGGTAGGCTATTTAAGTAAAATTCCCTAGTTTGCCTCGCCTTGATGATTATTTTAAGTAGTAGAGATCACTGTTAATAACATTTTTAAGTGTTAAGGCGGTGTATACCATTTGTACCGACCGAGCCAGTGCCTCCAGCACTCGGCTATTTTCTACTACATATCAGTCGCAACTCTCTTTAACCGGGAATAGAACCCCAAACACTTTGCACAAAAACAATGAATGTATAACATCTCAATATAATATGACAAATTAATCATACATAAAGGTTATTTTTATAAAATAAAGCCACTTAAAAATTAACTAACGTTACAAAATAAGATTAAACAACATAATTATTTGTTCCCGATGCAAAAAAAATTGTTATACTATTAATTAAAAAAATCTAATAACATTCTAAACGGAATGTTGATTATTATCTAAATTCTCTTTGCAAATTGTCCCATCCTATGTCTGTACAAACTTACACAAAATAACCTTTTTTTGTTTTAAGCTATGAACAAATGTCAGGCATAACACACAGATTCGTGTACGTATTTTTGAGAAATAATAAGTTGTTCGATTTTCAACATTTCAAATTTCGAAATGCGGTCTGGTAGGGATGTCAACACGACGGTAAATATACTTATATTTGTTTTCAATATACAAAAGTATTCATCACTCAGATAAATGCACATAACGTTTATAGATTAACTTTTTTTTAAGATTAAATGCTAAAAAGACGTCGAAAATTATGCACAGAGAAACAAAAGTGAAAGACATGCTATCGACTAGTTTAAAATTTTGAATATAAAAATTTTTGTTTTTTTTTGTCCTTTTTGTGAGAGAGCTCGACATCTCGCCATTGGAGATATGTATTTGTTTTTGGATAATGACTTCGAATATCACTTGTATATAATAAATTGTTTTGTTTCGGTCCGAGAAGGATAATATAGTTTATATAATAATTATGTTGAAATGTCGAGTACAATCTCATGTACTTCTACTTTGCACATCACTTGTGGTCTCCGAAGAAAAATGTACGACGTTAAATTTTAACTTGTATATAATATAATTATGTATATTTTAATTACATACATAATACAAAGACTTCTTAATTTCCATGAGGCGCACATGTACACATAACTTACAATAAGTATCGTATGATAATTTTATATCCAAATAGTTTTTACCTAAATTTAATTTTGGGAGAGCGTATACATTTTCATCTCGTACTTCCATAATATATTTTTGATTGAACACCAAAAAATTTCACAAATTTGAAGATATCAATTTTTTTTTGAGGATTTTTGGGCTAGAATTTTTAAAGTCGACAAGAATATAATAATGATTATCCACATTTTGTATAGTCGATAAAACATTTAAAACTTGGACCATGAAAAATAAGAATATTATCTTCTTAAGATACAATAATAGTACATAAAATATATAAGTTCACTAGATGTATTTAATGTACGTACGTGTATAATGATGGGGCCCGGCGGTCCCCGCAGGTCGTCAAATCGTGATCAAACCGCACTCGTAATACCTAAATATCACATTCAGTAATATAGAAATCCACGTGTTAGCTTAGACACAGTTAAAATTACTATTTTATACAAAATAATAATTGCACATAAGTCCGAACGTAGCTTCGTGTAGGCGAAGCTCAGCCGACCGTTGAGACGCCATTCCCGTCTACAACTAGTGCCCTGCCTCTGTCGCGCGAGCGACGCAACTACGCGACCACCACGCGCGACGCGACCAACAATACCACAACCGCACTACCCGCCAATAGCGCTAATAATTTCATTCAATATATTACCTATCTAATTATAAAAACACCGCACAAAATCTGCAATAGTTCACTTAAAAATCGATAACATTTACACTCATAGCTAGCTTTATAATTAATTTGTTACATTGTTTTTTTTTATTACTTAAAAAATATTTTAAATAGTTAATTTTATAACGTTAACTTTTGGTTGTCTTTTACTTAAAAACAAGGTCAAAATTGAGGCTCTCTGGATTCGCGTAAATTTGGGACAACCCTGGCGCCGCTTGCAACGTGCAGTGTCGTTCTACCCTACCAAGATGTCGTTCCAATTTGAATTTAGAAGATAAATTAAAAAGATTGTGACTTACGTCACATAAGCGAGGAGTTACAGAGAACAGAAGAAAGTTCATAAATGGGTACCTACTTGAATGAATTAGTAATTAAGGTATACGTTAGGTACCTACATCAAAACGCGACTGCAAGCCACAACCGACGGCATCAGAATCTCTGTCATGGGACACTAAACACTACTATAATATTGTGATATTGAATTAGTAAAGCTGTGATATATTGAACTGGTTGTGACTTTTAGGTAACTATTGTGATATTTGGTGATTATGTGTCGATGTGGATACGTGTGTGTGAGAACTGTCCGGACTGACCGAGGAAGCGGAAACATAAAGAGGAGACACTAAATACCGATACGAGGTAGCCGTCGTGGATGACGCACGACGACGTCGACACGAGGAGAAGCCGGCGACTAAGTTATTGTCACTACAACAGTATACACGGATAACGCGAGTCTCGGACGACAAACCTCAGCGGGCCGTATTGCACTAGCGTGAGTCGGCGAGCGGGCGGCCGCCCGGCGGAATGTACTTTACATAATATTATCACAAAGACTGAGGAGATCGGGGCGTCTCGGAGCGCACTAGGCGCGGTCCGGCGGCGCGGCCGGCGGCGGCGGCGGCTCAGCCGGCGGCGCGGGCGGCGGCGTGGGCGTGCCGTTGCGCGGCCGCAGCTTGTCGGCGCGCAGCCGCTGCACCGCCTCGCGCATCTCCGCCGCCAGCGCCTGGTCCGAGCTGTCCAGCCGCGCCCGGCGCGCCGGCGGCTCGTCGCCATCCGACACGGGCGGACGGCGCGCCGCCTCGCCGCCCGGCGGGGCCGCCAGTCGCTGCAGCAGAGCGGGCCGCTCCAGGCTCGACCGGATGATGCCCTCCAGGAACGAGCCGTTGGCGGGCGGGGGCGCTTCTTCGCGCAGACGTCGCATCATGTGCGAGGCGTACAAGTCGGGAGCGGGCGGCGGTGGAAATCCACTGCCTGGCCAGAACGGATAGCCGGGGGGATAGCCCGGAGCTTCCGGCCCGTTGAGTCCGTTGGAGAATGATTTCGTCGGCGGTTTTGGCGGTGGCGGCTTTGGTGGCTGCGGTTTGATGGCGTCTTGTGGCGGTTTAGGTTCGCGCTTGCGCGGTCGCATGAGATGGCGCTCCTTGACTTTGTACTCGAGTGTGGAGTGCGGCACGCCGTAATAGGAGCCGGCGCGGTGCACGGACATCTCCCCGCGCTGGACCGCCTTCACTGCCTCCACGAGACTGTCGCGGTCGTAGTTCCTGTACTTGCCACGTTTGGGCCGCGTGCCCTTGCCGCCGGTGGCCGGCTGACCGTTGTTGTTAGGAACCTGCCTAGAGTTGCCGGGCGCGGGGTACCTCTGGTTGTCAGGCGGGGTCTTAATGACTGACACGTGTCGGTCAGGGCCTCGTGCATACATAAGTTCATTGGCCTGGTGGTGCGGTCTATCTAGTGGTTGCTGGAACTTCTGGCTGATGCTTTTAGCAATGACGTCACTGAGGGACGTGAAGAGGTGTTGTGTCGAGGGCGGGTCAGCGAACACTGAGGGTGGGAGCAGCAGCTGTGAGGGTCCCTTGAGTGGACCTTGTCCTTGTGGGAGCATTGGAGTGATCGGCGCAATGGGTGCTTGGATTGGTCCAGCAGGCGAGGGGCTTTTGTCGTCTGGCGGAGGGAATGTGGGAATTTTAAGAATGACGGAGGGAGGCGAGTCAGCGCGGTCGGCATCGCTGTCGTTGTCGGAGTCAGCGTGGTCGACGATAGTGCCGAACTTGTTGAGTTTGTTGCGCAGGGTGGAGCGCGGGATGCCGTAGATGAGGGCAGCTCGTCGGGTGCCCAGCCGGCCAGACTGGATTTCTCGGACTGCTGACTGCAACTCCTCATCAGTATACGCGCGACGACCAGAACTGTTGCTGGCGCTTTCATGAGCCGAACGTTTCAATCTGCAACAATAACAAAATAACATGAACATCCAATCACATAAAAAAATAAAAGACATAATCAGTCGCATAAATCTTATCTCTTCTGCACTAGATTTTATAGATTCAAATCTGGGCAGTAGCAATAGCAGTAGCAATTTGACGTTTTTAATAATAATAATGTACTTTCTAAGTAAATCTTAAACCTACACATATTTTTAGTTAGTCAAGCAACGTGTAAGCAACCTTGGAGATCAATGCTCGTGCATTCTCCGTATGAGAAGCGGTTTTAGCCCTGCAGTAAAAAAGGTAGAAAAAACACAATAATGCATTTATTTTTCTAGAAGTGATCCATTAAGCTTTGTAGAGTTCATTGCTATTCCGTTTTTTAAATAGAAAAGGTACATAGTTTTACTATCCGACCCCAGTTCGTAACTAACAAAACAGACATCACATCACACCCACGCCAGCATTTAAATATGTTTAAACTAAGCTACCAGGGACCGTTAGAATAATGTTTTCATAAATACATTTTCTTCCCGAAAGAATTCAAAAGAATGTACCTAGACGCTGTCCTGAATATGCAACGGGATAAATCAATAAACTTTGCATACTGAGCGAAACAGTGAGACACAAAAAGACGAAGATAAAACCATCTTTTTTGTTCGTTACGATCTTTCGAAAGTGAATTCATTCGTCAGTCTTGCTTCCTTTGCGACATGAGGACCGTGAGGAGCGGGTATCATAACGGCACAGTGACACTGCCGTGACTCACGAATGGGCTCCACTGGTCAACAGCCCACAATCGTCTAAATTCAATATTTCAAAACCATCGTACGTCGCCGTTTTAATCCAAGATAACGCGAAATGCGAAATATTTACTCTCGGTCTCGCCGATAACGGACCACTATGAATGCATCTTTATCATATTCCCTACGGTCACACACTAAACGAAATTCAGCTTTACTACATTTTAATAGAGTATAAAATTTATTGGGTGCAGCTGTCGTCTTCGGTTTCATCTTGAATTGTGCTTTCTTATTTTTCGAGGAGGGTTTCAGTGGAGTTCCAGTTTTGTTGTTGGGCGTTACGGTGTGTTTTAGCTTGGCCGTGTGCCTTCGAGGATGCAAGGTCGATGCTCCAACAGACTATCGGTGCATTTTTATTTGTTTTGGCGAGTCATGCGACCCAGATCGTAGTCCCAGAGAATGAATTTATTCAGTTATCGATTTTGTATTGTGTATAATATCGGTGCGAACTGAGTTTTTATATACGTATGTATCGAGAGGCAATTATGAGTTTAATAACTTTGTTGAAGACGGGAAATTAGCGGGGTCGTTGGCTCTGAGACGATTGTATTATTGCGATGTTTTATATCGATTCTTTGTGTGACAGGGTGGATGCCTCATCGGCGGTTAATTAGCAATCTATACAAAGTGGGTAATGAGGAAGAAGTTATGATTGTTTGAACAACCTTGGCCCAACAATAATCTTAACAAAAACCGAACCTTACTAACAAAGAACGATAAAGATTTTGTGTCTTAGACTATTAAATAGTCTAAGACACAAAATCTTTATCGTTCTGTAACTTGCTAAAAGTGTGCATATGTTAGTCTTAAGGGATTATGTTTAAAGATCCCACAAACAACTCTAGTCACCCCACTTGTTATAAATCTACATTCAAATGGAAATAAGGACAAAACACTTCAAAACCGCCATAACACTTCCTATATTTTTCCTCAATGTATTCGCATCACGTAAAAACAATTGCACGGAGTAAAGCTCCTCAATGTCGTATTCATTATTGGCAATGCTCTGTAAGTACCTTAAAAGACCTCCCCCGGCCCCTTTTTCCTCCGAACCTCTCTTAAATGTCTTGAGGAACGAAAGTAAGTGATTTTAACAGGTGGCAAACACTCGTGTTTTGATAAAATCTAAGCGAAAAACCTGCTTTACCGGTTGCGGCCGCTAGATGGCAGTGGCTCTGCGTAGAATGTCAGTTTATTACAGTTTTATCTTGATTATGTATGATGTAGAATAGACTTTATTATTTTATGTTTATACATACCTATTATAAAGTCACCTGTCTGTATGACCGCGTTGTTTTACTTAAACTAAGCAACGGGGTTTTGATCAATCATTGAGATTATTAGTTCAGAAAGATTAGGTGTCGAATGTATAAATATTGAACTTTTTAACTAAGCCATTTTAAAGGAAAATTCGTGCAAAGCAGGGACGAATTGCTAGTTTAAGATAAAACAGTAAACGTCCGTGAATCTTTGTGTAAGTGTCTTTGAACCCTTGAAGAATTCTGTTTGATGGTTGTTAAAAGTATCGACTTTTCTTGTATATCAAGCCAGAATCTGGTTTTGGTCTAGACTAGACTAGGCCATCAAACTAGGAATATCAGAAAGGACTGCGAGATAGAATTTCTTTACCAGAACTCCATAGTGAGGCAGAATAAGAAAGCAAGAGGCCATCTATAATTAAACGTCAATGAACCATGTTGACACAGCCAAATAATACATGATGTGTGAAATTGAAATCTCAAACTAAATCCACTTCAATCTTATCAATCCTAACTATTACTCAAACTACAATAACTCCGTGATAAAAACAAAGGATTCCCACGTGTAAACAAAACAATATTTTTACGAAATGCGCAAAAAGAAACATAAAACAAACACTCTAGATTTATCATAAAAAAGTAAAGAATTTCAACACGTATGAATCAGCAAATAATAAGAAGTCTTTGAACGTAGGGCTCGCGATAAACGTTGTGCCTTTCGCAATGTTGTTCTTGCTAAAGTGGAGCATTGACATTGCTGTAGATATGGGTTCCTTGACTTTGAAACTATGCTGGAAACTGACGGCTGTCAATCTGTTGGCTCATTTTAAATATGGAATTGAAATCGGTTTTGTTTTTTTTTATATGGCCTGTTTATTCTAAAGAGGTTAAGTAGGTAGGTAGTAGTAGGTTTTGGTATTTTTTGGTATAGATATTATGAGTTCCATCTCTATTTTAAGGGAAAGCAAACCTGCAATGAGGTATTGTTTTATTTAGAGGAACAGGATGGAAGCATTTTTGACGCATTAGTCCGGTTTATATCGGTTTTTCTTTGTGATCAAATTTAACCCAATAGCTCGAGCTTTCAGAGATTTAAGAGCACGTTTTTTCGTTATTTCAAAGCCAGCAAGCCTTTATATAAAACAAAGTTTGGAAGTTCGGCATCAAGGAGCTTCTGCATAGAAATTTTCTGATAGGTGCTCGGTAGCTCTCTTGAATAAACAGTTGTTAGAAAATGTAGAATCAAACTTTTATTGAATTCATCAAAAGCTTTAAAAAGGTTAGGGCAGCTCCAAGGAAATTATCAAATATTCCATTCATGAACACCCACAAAACAATAATATCTCTCCACAGCGTGTTACTTATCAGCCATCAAAATAATAGAACCCGATACGAAATAACAACAAAACAAATTAACAATGACATTATTATTTTTTTAATGAATACTGTCGTGATAATAAAATGGCGTCAAATGAACATCTGCGGACGTGATGGCGTTAGCTGTCAAAAGTTCATCGACCCCCGTCGATCGTTCAAAGTTTCGTGTTTTAATGGGTGCGTTCACGTGGCCATTGTTTGTGTTATCCAAGTAGGTTTCAATAGGAAGTACGATTATTACAGGTCCGTTGCGAATGTTTCGATCGTGTTATATGGCCAATGGTGCTGTGGCAGTAGCGTGAAGAATTGGTAATGTTACACGCCGCTGTAAAGCGCTGGACGGATTTTTTAGAGTGATTTTCTTAACTCGTGTTGTGCCGGAGAATTGGATCAGTTTATGTGACGGGACCACCCGTTGTGTCTGCTACATTAAACTGTGAGCTCACAAAGACACTAAGATTTCTTTTTTTAAAGAGTTCAGCCCTATTATACAGGGTGTCTCATTCAAATCGGTCAGTATGCGAAAGTCTGAAACTATAAGACATACGAAGATCTGTTCTGAGGAACCATGTCATTTATTTTAATTACAAGAAAAACTGCATTCATACATTTTAAAAAACATTTTTCTGGTTTTTTTACTTGAACGTGTTAAATATTGTAGTGAAAAAGGCGGTGGTCACTTCGAGCACCTTTACTAAAATAAATTAAAGTATGTGGAAACAATGCATTTTATTCATTTTAGACATCATGTTTCATACAGACATTTACTGCTATAAGACCTACACAATCGATATCTAAATAGAAATAGTGTAGGTTTTAGTTTTTCATAATAACCGGGTTCGATTCCCGAACGGAGTACAGATGTTTTTTTAAAATGTATGAATGCGGTTTTCCTTGTAATTAAAATCGATGACATGGTTCCTCAGAACAGATCTTCGTATGTCTTATAGTTTCAGACTTTCCCATACTGACCGATTTGAATGAGACACCCTGTATATCGTATATAGAACTGAACTCTTAAAAAAAAAAATCTCAATCACCAGTGTTATCATGTAAAAATTATGCTGCCATTCTATAATAGATACTGAGGATTGACTTAATATTTCACGGGTTCACTTTCGCTGAATCGTCTGGCTGTTACGAAGTCCTAGTTCTTAAACTATCTAACGCATTAGGTAATGAAATCCGTATTCTAGATATTTTGAACTTTACTGACTGTGGCCTTTAATTTGTTTTGCTGTTTCTTTTCAGGGTAGTAAGGTAGATAATCAAATAAAACTGTTAACTGTAAACTGGCGAGTAATAATCTTTGTCTTTTCGTGTAGTTTCAACCTGTTGTCAGAATTTTTATGCCGTCTCTAGGCCTCTGACTTAGCTTCAAAAGCTTTCGAAAAACATCTCTAAGGCATGCCGGTTTCCTTGAGATACTTTCCACCACCGATTTCAAAGCATGTTAAATCGTGCCATACGCACAAGAATCCGACAAGTCGAGAGGTAGGCAGACCACCGCCGCACCGATCACATTCTTCTTCTTATAGTGTGGTGGAGACTAGCCTCTGACTTGGCATCACATGCCTTCGAGAAATATCTCTAAGGCATGCCAGTTTCAACGTTTTTGAAGCAAGTGATAATTATACCATACGCACACGAAGCCAAACAGTCCGAGCCTCGAGACGTAGGTGGTTCGCCGGTCTCACTATCACAATATTGTGCCGAACATGAGTACAGCCTCATTAGTAACAAGATTTATTCGTCACCTCACAAAAGTATTAAAGCAATATAAGATGTTAATATCCACCAAGAAACACGGGAAAGTAGAAACGTAGACGAACCCACCCAAGAGGATTCTTGTATCGATTAAAACAAAACGAAGATACCTAATCAGATCCTTTTCCCCCACAAAATAAGCAAATAGAATGTCGTTTCGAGACATTAATCTATTTAAGCTCGCTTCGTTCGTATTTTCCGATACCTTATAGTAAAGAAAATAACTCTTTTATTTTCAGTTTTATTTTTGCTATTACTTTAGGGGATTGCAAAGTATGTTATAGGCAGAATCGTAGGTACAGCTTTTAGATATTAACAAAAAATCTAAGGCGCTTATAGGCAATATTATTTTTTTCATACATTGCCGATGTTAACATTACAGATACATATTTAAATATGACTGAAAGCTGAGCACGAGGCCCCAGAAACGTTAATTAGTGTTCCATCCTGAAATTCTCAGTAGCAACCCGGTACCTAGATTTGAGCCCGATTGATGGCAATAGGCGTTGAGTATACAAGCTAGATACCTACAGGCAATGATATTATAAGTAAAAAGGTGTAGATAGGTTACCTAAACAACATTCGATCTTCAAAAACGACACACTAACGCACGCACGCGTCCGTTCACGGCGCGACGTGAGACTGAGGTAATTTTGGCTAGTTAGCCACATTTTAGCGTGTCACTTGCTGTGCGCTTATAACCTATCTACACCTTTTTACTTATGATATCATTGCCTACAGGAATTTTATTTTTGTATGCCCAAAATGTAGTATGCAATTCAAACTTCCATTACGCTGTGTAAATTATGTTCAAACATAACCAAATAAAGCTTTGGGCAAATTCAACTAAAACAATTCGTCCCCATAATGGTCAAATAAAATAAGGTAAGTACTGTACATATACGCAGCAAAACACATATTAGCATTAAATTAAGGTCAACGGCTAATAAATGTAATCCAATTTAGCGCATTTACCTAGATTAAAGTGATAAGAAACTTAGCTAATCGGTCACTTTGATGGTTACAATTAGTTTTTATGTTAGATTAACATTTTCTATGGTCTGGGCAAGGGATAAAATAAAGCTAATTAAATATATAGAATGTTGCTTTAGTGCTCTGAGATCAAACAGGCTTCGTAACAATTATCAGATAGGTACGCGAAAAAAAAAATTCGGAGTTCAACACAATTATTGTCAATTTTGAACGATTACTTTAGAATTGATTTTGTTAAAGGTTTATCCAGTTCTGATATATTTGAACTAATATCTAATCAATAACCAATACACCTAACGTCCTGTAGTATGTACACTTACTAATCTACACTGTAGTATACTGAATCACCTACACTGTAGAACACTGAATCATCTACACTGTAGTACACTGAATTACCTACACTCTTGTACACTGAATTACGAACATGTAATTCGGAAATACCAGTGTCAATGGTTTGTAAGTACTATTTACTAGTTTACAAGTAAAATTTCTGTTCAAATCCCAATAAAATCTTACCTGTTATCCAAATGCCTGGAGTCAGGAGGTGGTGTTCCACTGGTGCTGGAGGTAGACTTGGCGCTGAGATCCAAGGGCTGTTCCGTGAGGTTAGGGGACGAAGACGCCGGCGCCTTATCACCCCCTTCCGGTAGCCTGGGGAGAAGCATTACCAATTTGTATTCATAGAAGATTATAACCTATAGAAAAGTTTCAGAAATACTTGGGAAACGGACTTGGTAAAATATTTATTACGTTTATTTATTGTATCAATGAGTGAAATTCGAAGAATTGAATATCTATCTTTGTAAATCTAAATATTAACATGTGAACTGAAAACTTTGTACCCCGTTGTAAGTATGTTATTTTTGTAGAATAGGTATAGTTAAAGTTTTTATAGAAAAAGATTGCAAACAGTTAACACGGTCGAATTAAACAATAATTAAACTATAAGTACCTACCCAAACAAATTATGCCCATGTCTGCTATAGGAAATGTTAAAATATCGAAAGCATTCCAAAAAAGTAGGTACACCACAGTATTTTACATTTCAGAAAAAAATTGATTCAAACACTATTTTACTGCACAAATTAGTTACCAAATTTTGTCATAGTCAGCCTTTTACTAACCTAATAAAATATGATTGAACGTTGTACCTACACTATACAAAAAAACAAATACTCAGTCAAAATGGTCTTAATTACCTCCACGCATAATAAAACATGTTATAACTAAAACACATATCATACGGCCTCCACAACATTTTTCGGAATTTTCGGAAAAAAACAAAGTCAGTCAAATTCCGAAAACAAAAATAACTGTTCTATTGACACTATTGAACACGATGCACTCGATAAAATTCGGTACTCATTATAATATATTTATTGGTAGACGCGATCTTTTAATGTAAAATATGAAGGGTAATTCTAAAATTTCTGGGCTTATCTTGAAGATAAGAAAAATGGTGATTGGTTTGCTACTCATCCCTATGAAGTTTTCAACTGATATCTATTGTATTTGTAGACTTTATCAGTTTTTGACCCTGTATATATATTGGTAAACAACACTTGTCACAAATAAAATAAGTACAATAATATTTACTAAATGCAAAATGCGTCAATATTTGAATTCGACAGACGTTTTCACAACTACGTGAAATGTTGTTTGTTTTATTTAAGTTCGTAAATAGATTTAAGTATAGTTTTGTTAAGTACTTTTTAGGTATTTCTTTACCAAGCCGATGGATCATAGTTCTATTTACACAAGCTTCATAAACCAGTTTTTTTTCGGAAAGCCGATACTCTCTTCATGGTTTTGTAAAATGATACCTACCTTGATCTATGAAATAAACTTTGCTCTGTTTTCTGTTAAAGAGGGATAATATTGTGAAATCGGTAGAAAACGTGAATGATTTAGACTAACAAGACTGGTAAGTTCTTTTTGGTGTTTATCGTTTGTTCCTACTTATAATATGAAATAAATGTTTTTTTTTCGGAATGTCCCTGTTTACAATGAAGAGCAATATAGTTTCATTTTAATAAACATTAAATGTGTACAAGTGAAATTCATTTAATCGTGTGTCATTTATTCAGCTGTAGACGATCGTATGCAATACGCAAGCTTTTGTTTCAAAATTAACATAATTTTAATGGAAATGTGTGTCTCAATGCATATTTTATTTAATAAATTCACGCTATATTTTAGGTTATTGACATCGAAAGTTAAATAACAGACGCTGACCTACCTCAATATTAACATAAATGCGCAATAATGGCTGCAAGTCGACTCCTCTTTTGTTTTAAATAATTTTCAACTAAAAATAATGTTACCACGTTAATGTAGAATTCGTAAGTGCTATAGGTAATCTTCTTAGTTATATCATAAGACTTGTCTAAGGTCAAATTGTCACCTAATAATGGACTGGGAATAAATATGTCACCTTTCATATAATCCAAGATGGCGCTGCATTGGATAAATTAGAAAACGAATTTTCTTCGTAGGTACTTAATTTTTCGTGGAATTTTCGTATATTTTATTTATTACCTATACAGAAATGATAAAAAAATATTTGGTCTAGGCGTTCTTCAGTTATTTTATGTTATAGTTACTTACAGGACTCTGTTTTATACATATAGGTAGTTTGATTATTAGGAAGTCTTAGTTTAGCTGTTAACATTCACAAGCTGATAACGATTTAGCAATAACTATTATATTAATATTCACATTGACATGACTTTGACACCTTTATCTATTACAGTGTTTGCGTAAATGTCAAAAGTATCAAACTATACTTATATGTTTAGGCATTGACCTCAAATATTACCATGTTGGTATACCTACCTATTTATTTAAGGGCGCATAGGTCGAACGAAGGTTACGTAACGCTGGGATAGGACTGAGGCTGGCTGACCATTTATTGACGGACTTATGACTGGCCTGTTGGTCTAGTAGCTCCTGGCCCTGACTGCTATGCCGGAGGTCGTGGGTTCGGTGCCCATCCATGCCAAATGTTTGTGTGACGCCCACGATTATTTGTTCTGTGTCTGGGTGTAGTTTATTTATTGTATGTATTTATTAAAAATATATAAGTACCTATGTTTAACAGTTGTTTACTACCCATAACACAAGCTCTGCTTAGCTTGAGACTAGATGGCGTTGTGTGAAAGATGGAATATTAAATGATAAATCATAAATCATGACACAACAAACTCCGACATTGACATTTTTAACTAGAAGGTAAGGTCGGTGTTTCACTATCTGACTACACACACACACACACAGGTCACAGTCTCTTTTAAAGTCTAGACATTATCTTGGCCAGATCATGTAAGAACCATGGAGATTAGTGTCTGAAATGGTCTTTTGAGGAAAGAACCACACAGATATGACATTATTGATTATCTTACTAATATCACAGTATAAATATTAATACAGTAGGACGACGCCTTTGATATCTGGCAAAATGCCGACAACTTCTACACGCGTTAGACTTGAATAATACCTCCCGCACTACGAACACCGGTTTGTTCGCAGTGCGGGAGCGGCTTTCCCGCGTCTCGCCCCTCACACCCCGCACGATTGCCCTGTCTAGACAGCTTCGTCGGACGACTGTATGTTTTTAGACTGTGCTAATATTAAAAACGTGGAAGTTTGTTTGGATGGATGGATGTTTGTTACTCTTTCACGCAAAAACTACTGAACGGATTGGGACGAAATTTAGAACACAGATAGTTTATAACCTAAATTAACACACAGTACAGTTTTTATCCCGATTGTAACTTCCCGTGGGATATTTTTCGAGTTGTAGCGCGCGAAGCCGGTGGCAACAGCAGGGCTTAATTTTCCTTGATGAAATCGACAGGTGATAGACTATTAATTGTCGGATTGTTAGATTGTCGAATGTAGTTTGGATTTAACAGGTACCTGATGGTAAGAGGTCACCGCTGCCTATAGATAGACATTATATTGCAATAATGCAATCCTAGCGATGTTTCTCGACGGCTTGCGTAAAGCCAAATCAGAGTCCGATCGGTGGCATAAAACTCTGACACCAGTAGGCCAGGCCACCATATTACAAATTCTATTTCTATTGTAGAAAGAAAATGGCGTAGGTATATAGAGTCAGCTGTTTGTCAACTGTCAAGTGTATTTAATTTTCAGCCATATTTCAAATTCTACTCGGTAACACTTGACAGTTGACAAACAGCTGATTCCATATAGGTACGCCATTTTCTTTCTATTATCGCCTTATCGATTACGATAATATAAATAGAATTTGTAATAGGCCTGCTGGTTAGTTACCAACCACACGACAAGAAGATTTCTTACTTAGAACAAGTTAAATGTTTTGTGTTTCATATCCAAGTTCAAAGGTACACACGGCCACACATTAAGCTATACATTTCCACTATAAGCTGATCAATTGCATTGTATAGGATTTCCCTACAATGTGAGGTCAGCGTAAGCTGGAAATGTAGGTAGGTATAGCTTGATGTGTAGTCGTGTGTACATGAAACCGCTTCATATCTAAGAAACAAGATAAATGATCAATATCGATTCGTGATCTACAATAACATTAAGAGTTCAAAATCGTGATGCTCAATCAGATCTAGAATATCTTAATGTGGCCTTGAACGAACTTAGGGCATCTAGTGTGTTTTATTCTTTGGTTATGGTGGTCGAACAAATCACGGTGTTAAAACTTGAGTGAAGTAAACAGTCAATGCCAAGAATTAATATGGAAGGACAGCTCAATTTGCCTTCACTTCACTAAAATATTCACGCGGTGTTTTTTACAGAATAAATAGCACTGATGTATTAGCTAGCTATATTTCGTTGACTTGGAGAAGGCCTATGATAGTGTGTGGAGGGATGACCTGTGGTCGACACTATCCATGTATGGTGTGGACTGGTGCTTGGTACGGGCACTGAAATCTTTATATAGGGATTCCAGTGCCTGTGTCAGGATAAACGGGGCATACACAGACTGGTTTAACATCTCTAGGGGAGTTAGACAGGGCTATGTAGCGTCACCTTGGCTGTTCAACTTATACATGAATAGTTGTCTGACAAATTTAAAAGAGAGTGAGTGTGGATTGAGGATGAGTGAGTTGCCTGTCAAATGCCTCCTCTACGCAGACGATCAAGTTCTTCTTGCATCGTCGGCGGAACAGTTGCAAGACATGGTGACCAAGATGAATGAAACATATAAGATGAAAGGGATGAACATTAATGTGAATAAGACGAAAGTAATGGTGTTTGAAAGAGACGAAGACGTGTCGTTGTGCAATGTGAAAATAAACGATATGAGTGTAGAACAAGTGAATGACTTTGTATATCTGGGAAGTCTGTTTACAAGGGATGGAAAGATTGATGCGGATGTGGAAAGGAGAGTGAATGCAGGAAATAAAGTGAATGGCGCTATACATGGCGTTGTGACCAGCCAGTCTATGTCCGAAAAGGCACGACTGGCTGTTCACAATGGTGTGCTGGTGCAAAAGAGACATGAAAGTAGAATTAATGCTGTAGAAATGCGTTCCTTGCGAAGTATGTGTGGTGTAACAATTAATGACAGATTGAGGAATGATGATATAAAGCAACTTTGTGGTTTAAAAGAAGATGTAGTAACAAAAATTGAAAAGAGTATGCTTAGATGGTTTGGTCACGTTGAAAGGATGGATGAAAGGCGACTAACGAAAGGTATTTACAAGGCAGATGTAAGTGGGAACGCCGGGAGGGGACGCCCTAGAAGGACATACATAGACCTTATTGGTGAGGTTCTTCAGAAAGGTCAGGTGCGTAGTACTCGCAACCGGCGTGTGTGTATGACAACATGTATGAATGTAAACGAAGCAAAAGAAGTATGTAAGAATCGTAGCATATGGCGCTCTGTAGTTTCTGCCTACCCCCATGGGAAAAAGGCGTGAGTTTATGTATGTATGTATGTATGTATGTATTAGCTAGCTCCTTATTGTATTGAGACTTCATAAAACGGTAGGTAATACCTAAGTCTACAGTGGTGTATAGATGATAAACTAAAATATTCCCAGTACGCCACGCGTCACGACTACATTACGACTTTAATGGATTATTTCGCAGCTTGGCGCTGGGGGCATATTTTTGGTTTTTTGATGGAAGTAGTGGCCAAGAGGCTAAACATCATTAATGACAACGGTTAAGGAAAACATTGTGAGGAACACATATATTTTAAAGTACAGTAATATAATAAGGAGGAGCTTGTGGCTAAACTATAACAGCCGCATGGGTCGATCGAAGGTTAAGGTACGCTTGACGAGGTCGGTCCGTGGATGGGTGACCATTTAGTAATATCAAGACTCCTCCGTGCCTCGGAAAGCACGTTAAGCCGTTGGTCCCGGCTGTCATTTTGTTGATCTTTGACAGTCGTTACTTGTAGTCAGAAGCCCGAAAGTCTGACAACCAGTTTAACCAAGGGGTATCATGCTACCCAGTTACTGGGTTGTGGAGGTCTGACAGTCAGTCGCTCCATGTAAAACACTGGTATGCAGCTGCGTCTGGTTAAACTGGAAGCCGACCCCAACATAGTTGGGAAGAGGCTAGGCAGATGATGAGTAATATCACAGTCTAAAAACATACAGTCGTCCAACGAAGCCGTCTAGATAGGGCAATCGTGCGGGGTGTGAGGGGAGAGACGAGGGAAAGCAGCTCCCGCACTGCGAACAAAACGATGTTCGTAGTGCGGGAGGTATTATTCAAGTCTAACACGTGTAGAAGTTGTCGGCATTTTTCCAGAGATCAAAGGCGTCGTCCTACTGTATTAATATTTATACTGTGGTAATATACTTGATTGGCCTGTTGGTCTAGTAGTTAGTGACCCTGACTGCTATGCCGGAGGTCGTGGGTTCGATTCCCACCCAGGACAAATGTTTGTGTGATGAGCACGATCATTTGTTCTGTGTCTGGGTGTAATTTATCTATAATATGTATGTATTTAGAAATATATAAGTATGTTTATCAGCTGTTTAGTACCCATAACACAAGCTCTCAAGCTTAACTTGGGACTAAATGGCGTTGTGTGAAAAAGTTTTGGAATATTTATTTATTATTTATTTATTTTACTTAAGTCTAAAATGGCGCTCTGTACTTTCTGCCACCATTACCTACCATGGGAAAAAGGCGTGAGTTTATGTACGTATGTAGGTGTTTCCATAGCCTCTAATTTCGTCAAGCTGCTTCTACATACCAAAGAAACAATATTCGAAAAACATGTGGGAGTCATAATAATATATCACACGATATTTGTATAGTTTTTCAGTAATGTTTGCTTATCCTTTCGTCCTACAGCCGTTTGGCGACCTTTTGCGTCCTATTTGTTAAATAATTGTGTGTTTGTTTAAACAAAGTGTCGCTATGAATCAACCTTTTGTTGTATTACATAAAGCAACTATTGTTGGCACTATTTATCAAATAAATTTGTATTATTTTTGTTTCCATTTTTAGATGTTACTAAGCATACGTTAGGTAATATACAAACTAATTTCTACACGACAATAAATAAGTAAATAATATTAATAAAATAAATTTACCACAATTGTCTGACTGGCCTGTTGGTCTAGTAGTTAGTGACCCTGACTGCTATGCCGGAGGTCGTGGGTTCGATTCCCACCCAGGACAAATGTTTGTGTGATGAACACGATCATTTGTTCTGTGTCTGGGTGTAATTTATCTATAATATGTATGTATTTCTAAATATATAAGTATGTTTATCAGCTATTTAGTACCCATAACACAAGCTCTCAACTCAACTTGGGACTAAATGACGTTGTGTGAAAAGTTGTGGAATATTTATTTAATTTCACACAACGCCATCTTGTCTCAAACAAAGCAAAGCTTGTGCAATAAGTAGGTACTAGACAACTGATAAATATACTTAACTATATTTCTAAATACATTCGTATAACACAAAATGATCGGCCCTACTTATCACAGAATCATTTGTCTTGGGTGGGAATCGAACCCACGACCTTAAGTATAGCAGTCAAGGCCACTAACAACGAGACCAACAGGCCAGTCAAATATCATGCTAGCTTTAAAAGTGGCAATGTCCTAATTAAGATACCTATCACAATACCAGCCTGTTACTGTCCTGCTGCTGGATAACGGTCTCTTCTCATATAGAGAAGTAATTTGCAATCGGCCTAATTCAATTTAAATTATAAGTCTAGGTTTTGTCAGGATATGTTCCTTCACCTTAGTAAGTAATTTCTAAGTTTTAGTTAGGAATTAGAAACATAAATGTGAAGTGAGCTGTTGGCTCATACTTATGCAAGGGATTGACAGTCTGCTAATTGAGATTTGGACCCATAACATCGTAAGTACAAGAGAGGCAATCACGTCAAATTCCTACCCTGCAATGGTTATAACATTAAAAGTTTAGTCGACATTTCCAAAAAAATATATGTGTTTTACGTTCGGGCCTAGGACAACACCTTAAAACATAACATTATCGCATTAATCTTACTTTTATAGCTGTCACAGCCACTGAGTACCTTAGCCCTTTATAATTTTAAAATAATTGCATCTGTCATGGCCGCCTAATTCCAAATGATTATATCTCCGGGCGTTACTTAGAGTGCGTACACACGACACTTTTAAAAATAAGAACGCGCATTTTTCGGATCAGGCTAGCCGCACATAGACGCGATATCGTATTTTATCTCGCGTGAAGACTATCGAACACGTACGGACAACTCCGACCTTTCAAGTACTAGAATGGGTGCTATACTTAGTCGTACTTTTACGTGTACTTATAAGTCAATCCGAACTGTTTGGGATTTTAATACACTTTAGGCGCTGCGCAAACGTAGATATTTTTATATCTACCGAGTGTATCACAGTTACCGAGTGGATCATTCCATACTGGTTCTTTCATCAGTGGCTTGTTTTTGATACAAGACACAAAAGTGTCCACGTTTGCGCCCTGCCTTAGTGCGCTGAACGTATGCCGTAGATACTTAATAAAAATGACAATATAAATAAGAAATAGTAAGTGATTTAAAAGCCAAAAGCAAGACATTTCTTAAGACTTTTCGCCAAAACAAAAGCGCGTTTAAAAACCGCTCGTCTTTTGCCGCAACAATAGCGTTGTGTGCACAAACCCTTACATAACATAACTTGCGCCGTAATAAACCTTTAGTACGACACAGTATGCGTCATGCTAACCATTAATTTTATAATTATCTGACAATGACAGGAATACCTTGAACTCTACTGAACCACTTTTGAAAAGGTCGCGTACGAGAACGGCTTATGTAAATGGTTTAAATGTGATCCAAAATAAGTTACGTTGGGTTGTTATTAAAGGTATTTAGATAGATCTATTAATCAAAGCCAAAGTCAAATTATTTATTTCAATTATGACTATTAAAAATACACTTTTAAAAGTTACGTTTAAATGAAACACAAGTACAAAATGATTCTATTTGCCCCTTCCAAAAGGTAGAAGGTTCCAAGAAGATCGTTCAAAATTTGGAATTTATCTGAAATATATCATATAAATGAAAATTTTTGTTGAATTCGGTACTGATACAACCAAACGAAAGACCTTGTTTCCGACATGTTTATATGTTACATCCCAACATCCAAAAGTTAAAATCTATCAGGTTCTAATGCAAATGCTGCAAATCCCTGTAGTTAAAAGCTAAAAATAACCTAAAAGAAGTTTACTTAAATACTTACATAATAATAAAAATCTTTGGGAAACGAAAAACAATGCCACGACATTTACATTTTGGTTTTAAATATTTACAAATAAATAGTACCTGGATAAGATTTACTTACACCAATAAGTATAATTTCATCGGAAGGAAGAAATTAAAAAAAAAGAACTATACATATTTAAGATCTTCTGGTATCCAAACTAAGACTAAATTGTAGGTGCCAGGAATCTTCCTTTAAATTAGGTATACAAAATTTATTAGTTCTGTTGTTATTGTCTATTCCTTGTTTTCTAAAACTTAAAACGTTAACGTCAAATTTCTGGTTAATTTTTATATTCTTTCTCCAAACCTAACAGTAGCTCTTGTATGTTCATTTCAAACACTTTTACTGAAAACTACCCCCGTTCTGCGTCACAGAAACTGAATCAATTCCTATTCGATTCAGTTGCTATTGTGTGTAGGGAAACACAATGTCTTCCATCTGAATTTCCATCGGTAGCAAGTTGCGGCATTTTAACGTCTCAATGTAATGAACGGAGACATTGTCGAACTGAACAGGTGACGGAGGCTGGGTCGAGGAACGAGAAACGTACGATATGAAAACGATATTATTTTGGTATTTAATGGAGGTTCAAAAGAGACCAAAGTGACATTAAAATGAGTGACAGATTTGGCAACAATTCACTTTAACAAAAAGAAAATAAGGAACTACTTTGAACGAAAAGAAGAAGTTTAATGATGATGCTAAAACAGCCAAAAGTGATAAAGGAATTAAGTGACAAATTGGACAGTAAACCAAAAGTAACATATCACACAACAGGTGTCAACGACAATGAACGAGAAGAAGTAAAAGAAGGTAAAAAAGCCAAATAAAATATAGAATTGAATTCTTTCTTGTACACTTTGTACACCATAACCAAACTCAAAAATAATAACATCACAAAAATATAGAAAGGCCAGAGTGATTTTCAACTTTCTATATGAAATGTTATAGATATATCCCAAACATTACCCAAAATAGATACTTACTTCATTTGTCCATACATACATTACTTTGTTAAAACTGTTAGGATATGGAACTGCACCATAGTTCTATGGTGCAGTTGCAACTGTTTTTCCACTTGAAAATCGCTTTCACGCCGTTTACTTCTCGACCCTCCGCATAGCACCACTACTGACAGACGTGTCCTCCGCACAAAGACCTCGGCTTGATGTTATTGTGTGTATTCTTAGAGACGTGGGCTCAATACTGAATTTGTATGACATTTTGTGATTTTAACGTCGGGAAAGCCAGGTATTGTTGGCGCAACTTGGGAATGCCCTATATCCAGCAGTGAGCTAGTTCAGATTGCAGTTAAAAGAAAATATTAGCACAGGTTATTAGATGACAGATTGAGGAATGGTTTTGGTTTAACAGAAGATGGAATGACAAAAATCGAAAAGAGTATGCTTAGATGATTAGTCACGTCGAAAGGATTAATGAAAGGGACTAACAAAAGGTTAATAAGGCAGATACATAAATAAACACCAGGAGGGGACGCCCTAAAAGAACATACAAAGGTCTTATTGGTGAGGTTCTTCAGAAAGGTCATGTGCGTAGTACCCGCAACCGGCGTGTGTGTATGTAAGAATCGTAGCAGATGGCGCTCTGTAGCTTCTGCCTCCCCCAATGGGCAAAACCGTGAGTTTATGTATGTACGAGTATGTTATTAGAAAATCGTAATTCGTGTTGATTAGTTAGAACTAATTCTAAATCGAGCAAAAGAAACTTAAGTATGATTAACGTTTGATACCGAGTAATTAATTACCTACATGTATTAAACTATATTCTACGGTATTTTATAATCGTAAATACTTGTCACATATTACATTATGACATTTATTTATTTCTCTGTAGTTTTTTTGTTTGTACTGTATTTGTTCATAAATGTTAGGTCTAGACGGCGTCTTGTTGAGAGCAATATTAGAACTAAACTTACGTCCTAGACAAGCTTTCTCATCACCACTTCTTCTTCTTATCGTGTGGTTAGTAACTAACCTGGCATCAGAGTTTTAATGTCGCCCATGGGCCTCTGACTTGGCATCACATGCTCTCGAGAAATATCTCTCAGGCATGCCGGTTTCCTCACGATGTTTTCCTTCACCGTTTTTGAAGCAAGTGATAATTATACAATCCGCACATGAATCCGAAAAGTCAGAGGTGCGTGCCTTGGGTTCGAACTCGAGACCTATGATTTGGCAATCCGCCGGTCACACTATTAGGCTATCACTGCTGCACCACTTAATCATCATCGTATGTACCGTGCCTTACCCGCTACATTTCCAGCAAGTTGCACACACCAATCTCCTAACCTCCTTCAAAATTCTGTATCGTCAAATATCGCAATACTCTCGTTCACCGCATAGCACCGTCTAGGCTCTCACGGAGCTGTTCAGGTGTTATTGTGTGCATTTCTTGGAGACACGTGTCTATACTGAATTTGCGATAGTTTGTGGCCAATGATTTGTTAAGCTCTGTGTATTTGAGATACGGTTTTTGAATACGAAGTAAGTACCTAGGGTTGTTGTGGAGCAAGACAGTCATGGTTCTCAAATGACCAAGATAACTCGATTTTAAAACTAGACTCTGAACTCGGAGTTTCTTTCGGAGTTTCCTCTTAGAATATTTAAATAGTGAAACACCGACCGAGATCCTCACTAGTTCTAAAACATATTTTTTGCCTGTGGGACATGTAAAACTGTTTGTAAAAAAGCTCAATTTGCAGAAATTATGTTTTGCTGCGAGACAGCGTCCTATTGAGTTAAAGTTTTACTGGCTTCAAGTTTACTCGTTAACAGTGCTCTGAGGAGCAAATAAAAAATTTGAATATCTATAAGATGATTTCTGAAATCTCGATAGACTGTAAAAAGTGAAAGATATTCGATACGATTAAGTGGAAATGTTCGCTCAGAGAGCAATGCTAAAATCCTAATTAAGGAGGTACTAAATTTCTTTACGCTTTCATTGATGGACGTAAATCTTTACAGTTTCTACGACTTGTAAGGAAATAACTATTGATTGCTCAAACCGATATTGACAAGAAGAATAAGAAGAGAGAAGAATTTGAAGATAGACTTTTCATAGTCTATCGAGATTTCTGGAATCATCTTATATAGAAATTCTTTATTTAGTTTTAAGTTTAGTATTATGTTTAAGAGCACTTTCTTCGTCGACGACGAAGCGGATGAATTTTTTGAGGTCTTGTGATTCTCTGCTTTTTTTACGTGTAGGTACCTACTTAATAGTCATAAGTATCTTATTAGACTAATACTTAAAAGTAGTAGTTATGATATTTTTAAAGTGAATAAAAAAGAGCGTACACCTAGGTAGATTTTTTGAGAAACTACTTAGGATTTATTTATTAACTACTTAGGATTTATTTATTATTAAGATCTCACGTAAAATGTACGAAAAATTACAACAATGGATGGATTTTTAATGTTATGCTACCAGTGTAGACTATAAGGTCAGGAGTGAAAGAATCGTTCCACAGGATATGAGCTTTTATGTTTCTGTTTACGGAAAATATATGTTTGGTAAAAGAAGGCTTGCTACGCTAACCCCTAAATCAGTTCAGTTGCCTAATATGAGCAAGGGAAGAAAAAGATGATGTACAAAGACATTTAATGCTTACTAAGTATAGACGGGACACCACTAACAAAATTTTCATCCGATACTTGTGTTCTAATATACTCAAGTCGATGAGTGTAGTTTAGTAGGCTGCCGCTCCAATATTGCTATATTATGTTAGATGGCGTAGCTAAAACATGAGATCATAGTTTTTCTAGCACATTTCTTCATATGTCCTCTCCATAGTATCTCTTTGATGAAGACAGAACATTAATTATTAATAACAACAGTTCTTAAACAGAAGAAGAACCAATATATTCTCTTCCTTTTAAACCCAAAACTATATTCCGTTCACACGAAGCACAAATAAATACACACAAACCAGTCTTAAAATCGGTTTATGCAGTCAAAGGAATGAATCTCTCAGTAAAGGCGCAGCGGAACTAAGATTGCCGGTGGCATATCCGCTGTAAGTAGCAACCATGTGTCTGTGGCTTCTTACACAGCGATAGAGGAGGTTTAGATATACGGGGGAAAGCAGGGTTGTGGGTGGTAAGAGGGAATTGGAACTTTTGAGAAGGAAATTGAAATTTGACCGTTATTTCGGTCAAGAAATAAAAGGGAAAAAAGAAAAGGAAGTTAGTGATAGCATGATGGGTCTATTACCGGGTAGGATAGAATGGAAGAAAAAAAACGTGTTGCGCCGACCCCAAATAACACAGGACAAGGGCAGGAAGATGATGACGATAATTTCGGTCAAGAAATTGTTCCTATCAAAACAAGTTGCAATGAAAACTAACGAAGATTAAGTGGTAGGACTGATTGTGAAGATCTAGTTGTGAATGGAGTAAAATGTCAGAGTATAAAGGTTTAACGATACATTTGATTATAATGACGTTTTTTGAGGGGAAAATCTAATTGATATATAATCTGATCAAAAAGAAAAAAGGGTTTTAGTGACACTCCAACACGAGACTACCGTCTAGAAGGGGGCAACTACAAACATTTGAATGTATTGTTTAACTTGTATAGTTCTAGTTTGACGTTCAAAAGTGTCTACATTTAATTTTGTAATAATTAAATTACTTGACTTTAAATTTATAAGAACTGGATTGAAGATACATAGTAAGAAGGTTCAAGTTATAAAAGACGAAAACGTACAACAGTTTAATTAAAATCATCCTGGATTTAAGTTTGAAAAATAGATGAACATTCGAGGACGACGTTTCAGAGAGATAAAATAAAAGAGTGATAGAAGATAAAATTGCAACTACACTTAAAAATAAAAAAAAAAACTACAGCGAAGAAATGAATACTGGTGTGTTTAGAACCCTCATCATTTTAAAACGAAACTTATTCAAAGCAAATACTTAAAACAATTTACCTTAACAAACATTTAAATATAAACAAAAGAACGTTTGAATATTATGACGTCATCTGTCATGGCGGAGATGCATCAACAATGGCGGCCGCGGTGGCGCGAATTCAACTAAACGTATTTAAATTACAAATTGTGAACCTTGAGGCTGCACCTGATACTGAATACGTATGTAAGTACTTACAGAATTGCAATAGGTACTATTCGTTTAGTAAACGAGGCTTCTATGATGTAAATAGATCTAGTATTTAATAAATGATGATTAACGCAACCGTGGTCTTAAAGTTTGTTCTATGAGTTCTGGAGGATAAATATAATAAAATTATGACTGACAGCTATTCTGTAAAAATCACCCTGTGTAAATGTTTGTATATGTGAAGTAAAGGCGAATTGAGCTGTCAACCCATACCATCAATACTAGACATTGATAATTCACTTTTAAACTCAAGTATTCACGCCGGCGTGACTGTTAATCCGTGGAAACTTGGATCAAATAGTTGGCTACCTTAAATTGTTATTGGCATATTGTCTCCAGGGCTTTCTCGACAAATTTTGCATAAAAATCGATACTAAATAATATTTTTGGTTGTAGACTTGAACGCATTCTGTTAGACTCAATGCAAGCAAAATCTGGTGGTGATCCCTAACATTCCATTTAGATCTTTACCAGTAATATATTTGACAAAGTATAACGATATGTCATAGAGGCTAGAATCAATAAAGTCAATAAAGTATTGAGTATTAAGTATTGAGTATCAATCTAAAAAAAAGATTAAAGAAACCGAGCTGGTGGTATCCGCAACACCACGTCAAAGCGCGTATTTTGCGTATGGGCTATAATCTACCACGCAGGCCCAGTGCGAATTAGTAGATGCCACATGTCTTCGAACAAATTTCATGTTTTAGAATCAATCTAAGTCTCATACATTCGACAGCTCAAGACAGATGTTTCACATAGAACTCTGGGAGGATGCTGTAGCTAAAACATCCTATCATTACAGCATCTATTATCACAGTAAGATTGTTGAAATTAACATTTTATGGGAATAAAAATAGGAGACGCAGTTTTTTCTCACAATCTTGCAGTCTTTGAGTACTATCTACTAAAAGATTGTAAATCAAAATAATTGGCTGGTGTCCAGATTTTCTTCAACGGCAGTTGAATGCTGGTCACATAACCAGAAACGGTATGAATTCAAAATACAAGCTGAGCGAAGGTTAGGTTCGATACAATTGACATTAGCGGGTTAGGTTGATAGTTTATAGCGTTCGATTCAAATCGTTGAATTTTCTAGACTAATATCTCAAGTAATTTCACCAATTTAATTTATTTTGTTCTCATTGTAGTTTTAGTGTCCGTTTTGACAAACACCTGAATGAAATCTTCTTCTCTTGTGTTTAGTGAATAACCTGGCGTCTGAGTTTTTATGTCACTTTTTTTGAGCCTCTGTTTTGGCTTCACATGCCACCAAAAAGTATTTCTCCGGCATGCCAGTTTCCTCGTGATGTTTTCCTTTACCGTTTCTAAGGCAAGTGATAACTATGCAATAGTCAGAGGTGCGTGTCTTGGGTTCGATTTCGAGACCTATGACTAGGAAGTCTGCCGGTCACCTTAATAGCCTATCATAGCAACAATGAAATGCGTACACACAAAGCAGTTACTCGGCGCGAAAAAACATCACCAACCGCAATTCGATGAGTTAATGTTACGACATTCATTATCCGATGCGTAACACTTGGACAACTTTTTCAGGTTACCTTGCAGAAAATTTCTTACAGTATATTATATCAGCCCATAATGTTCCCACTGCTGGAACACAGACCCTTCACGGCTGTATCCTACCATGTGGGCCCAGTACGGATTGGTAGATGACACATTTCTTCCAGAATTTATCATTCATTAATTTGTAATATTTACTTTAGGAAGAGATTGCATGGAACGGCTACTTCTGAAGTTGCTACCGTTACAATTCACCGCAGCATACTATGCTATAATTGTGAACAGAGAGGTATAGTAGGCACTGGTATAAGCAAGCGACGCATAAATGATTTGTTATAGCCTATAATAATATAATTTGTGGTCTATTGAAAAGACTAATACAAAGGCCATTTACAGCCAAACAAATGATGAAGACTCCTTTTTAAGAGAGGTCCGTTTATGGTTGGATACCGACATAGGCAGCTGATTCATTGATTGATGGCTTAAATAAACAATAGTGTAATGTAGAGCAAGGGCGCTATAAAGCACTGTTGACCTAGAAAGCCCTTTTTATGTTAAACATATTGGAAGACATATTGACACTCAATATGATACCAAAAGTTTAGAACATTATTCTGAAATAATGAAATTGTTAGTAAGTATAATTAATTATTTACTTCAAACTTAAGAATCTCAGTATCATTGGTGAAGATAGGAATCCTGATTATACGTTATTTTCAAATAGAAATGCTGGGCTCTGACTTGGTGATAAATGCCGTCGATAAATCTGTGGCCCTAGTGAAAAGGGGTATAAGTCCAATTTTGTCGAAAATGAGTTAAGTGTACCAAAGTGGTCAGAAAAAAATGCTCTATCGTTTGGTGAAGACAGATCTAAGCTATCTCTAAAAATAAGAAAGTTACTTTGTGTAAAAGGGTCCAACTGACACCAAAAAAAACTGTAAAAGTCGGTTTCAAGTACTTTTGTATTATTTTAAACGGAAAAATAAAAATAATTGTTCGTGTTTTTTAATCTAAATTAACATACATTACACACGTTTTCATTTGGTTGGTGTTTATCAATACAACAACACTTGGTCCTTAAAAATGGTTTAGTGAGTAATGATATTACTAGACATAAATCCGTTTTCACCAAAGTAAAGGGAAAAAATAAAAAAATAACTCGGTTGAGATCACTATTCATATAAGATATTGTGAAATTGATAAATATAATTTGATACAATTATAATTATATCCTACGAATTGCTTTCATTTTACGTGAGTACGGATATAACTAGTCGATGCGGGGAATGGTGCGGGTGGGTGGAGAGTTCATACGCGCCCGCGTCTCTTCAATCGCTCGCGCACTGGTCTGAGCGGAACCTGTGTCGACGCGCTGCAGAAACATCGAAAATTACGCGAGTAAGTTAGATCCTATTACACCTATTTTTGTAACTTATTTCGAAGTTGATTGTATGCTATAATAGGTTTTAGTCTAATCGTACCTTTTTACACCTAATAACTACAAACAATAATGTGTTATGGAACATAACTCAATGATGTTTGTTTTAGCTATACAATACGTATCTATTACTTAAAAACGAATAAGACACTAATTAAATTCCAACTACATTGATTTTAGTCGAGTTGTAATACTTTTTAATTATTGTCTAAAACTTAACATTTAATCATAACAAAAACTTAAAATAAATAAATAACTAAAACTAACAATAAATAACTACAAAGCGTCAAAAAATTCTTCTGCATCGCTGCCAGCTGGTAAAGTGCCCAAAAGACTGGCGGCATTGCCACGTTGAATGGCAATGCTTAGCCTCTGGCCAAAGTAGAGGCCAGCCCTTTGGTCACGGGAAGCGTCAACTAAACGTTTGCAGATGTCTTTGTACAGAAGACGAGCACTCGGACCCCACGGCCCAAGAGTTTCAACCCCAAACGGCTCGAAAGTATAACTACCAACAAGGTTGCTATATTTCCGCCGCTTGAGGTTCTCAGCAGCCGCAGCAGCAGCGCCAGCACAGCATGTTGACCCAGGAAGATGGGATGGCGCAAGAGTGTCGACACAAGTAGCGTTCCATACTAAAGGCCTACCCATCTTCCAAGGGAATAAAAACATACCGTCCGGTCTTTTGCCATCGTCGCGTGCCAAGCCATTGGGTTCTAAAACAGCTGGAACGCCGACGGAAACAAGAGCACGTCGGATGATGTCATTAATGTGTGCATGCCGTGCTATGCGACCCGCACTACGGCTGCATGATAAATTCTTATAGGTATATTATGTACTCTTATGACATAAAAACCATGCAATCTGAAGATTTAAAGAACATACCTATCTAATCTTCAGATTGCTTGGTTTTTATTTGGCTTTAGTTTTAATTTTTGAAATAAAGTTATTATTGTTCGTAACGTATACATAGTTTAGTAACATAACATGCATTTTTTTTCTGTTTCGTTTACCTGGAAGCCTACACATTTAAGATGCCTGTTTTATTTACCGTAACTTCCTACTAAGTTTCCCTGTGGAAATCTCTACAGTATTAATTGTAATTATTAGTTTCTGTTCAAAATTACTTAAATGAATTATTTCCTTTTTAGAATGGCTGGTAGAGGGCGAATTAACCGCATGATTGGTTTTGTTTATAGAGAGCTGGAAATGATGGATGAAGTGGATTGTCTTATTGAAGAAAATTGTGTGAAAGATCCTTTTTATTTCTTTACTAAAAGTTACTTAAATATTTTCAGGAAAATAATTTTGTTTTTTTTTGTACTCAATTTGTGATTTTTGTGCAGATTAAGATGTGAGTTTCTCTTAAAATTGTAATTGTATTTTCAAAATATGCAAGAAACTATATAACATTTTTTTTTAGTAAAAATTGTGTTATAAACATTTTTTGTTCTATTTTTATTTAAATAATGGATATAAGTTGCATAAAATAGCTCGTACAAGTCATAATGTACCCTACACCACGTATAACATCTTTGTGAAAAAGGCGATAAGATATTTTTTTTTGAGAATTTTCACATTTTGTTAACGTTGAATTACAGATCATAGTAAAACGCATGTTTTTCATATAGTAAAGTATTAAGTTTTCTTTGCAGTTCTTGGTCATCATAAAAAACATTCCAAATGCGTATCCCTTTTCACTTGTTTGAATTATCATTTAATTTAAGGGAGAAGGGGTATAACTTACTTTATACCCTCAAGGAATTCATTTTGCGGTTAGTATAAGTCACTATCTTAAAAACTATTAACTTTACATAAAAAATAACTCAATAATAATGAATAGCATAAATCGTTTACCTATAAAAAATATCACATGCATTTCATTTAGAAGCGGTTTAAATGTCACACGAGGTCGAACACGCAATTTGAAGCGCGCGGAGTGTTTTTTGGCTCTCCTGTAAAGTTGCATTTTTGGACTTAGATCCTTTTTCACTAGGGCCACAGAAATATCACTTAAGCATGTCAGTTTCCTCACTATACCGTTTTCTAACAAGTGATAGTTATACAATACGTTTGGGTGTGCCATCCAATTCCATCATAAAAGTCAAAGGTGCTACTACTTCGCAGTTACAGCACTAGGCAAGCACTACAGGACCAATATCTAGACGATAAAAAAATATTATTCTGAGTGCATATCAAAGAAATACTCAACAATCATGAAAGGAATACTTGTTGCCGCACACAGGATCTTACTAGTATAAAAGAAGTAAGAAATGGGTCAGGGTTTAGACGTGCGAGATCTACCCACATCAATAGGCCACTGCCACGAAACCAATCAAACAGATACTAGTCTACAGACCTTCAAGTCTTTAATTAAAAGATACAGGTATATATTCTATAGCTATATCAAAGAAACCTGACTAACAGGATAAGGCTAGTAAACGAATCAAGCCGATCTGTTAGCAATTTCAAATCTTTTATTCATTCATGAATTCTTAATGAAAGTTGCATCGCAGATATGGATGTGGGATTATTATTCAATGTCGAACTGAGTGGAAGAAAAAATGCGAAATGTCAGCCCTTTTATGATGCTTCCTCTGTCATGTAAAGTTTTTATGCGGGAATAGCTATTGCTGTGCCAAAAAGGCTTATCCTTTTTAAACGGCATTGGAAGTGGTGCCGATAGCCACCACCACGTCATCTTTTCAGTCGAGACACGACCACTGCTGGAAAGATACCTTCTCTAAGCATCGTTACATCGCCCGGTCTTGTACTTCTCTTATCCAGCAGATTCCTGCAGCCTACATCGCCCGGTCTTGTACTTCTCTTATCCAGCAGATACCTGCAGCCTCTATAAAGTCATCGGTCTATTTTTGAAAGGCTTATAACTTCTATTATGAGGTCGCAGCTCCATCGGCCCTATCGGACATTAGTTTCAACAACCCAAAAAAAAATATTGATCACTGTATGTACTTTACTTCTCCGGATTTAGATTGAATACTTCGATCACGTATTCTACTCCAGTTAACTACCCTCTCCATTTAATTTTGATTGAATTTGATGCAGTCTTCTAATGGGACCCATTATAAGTGACCGTAGTAAGTTGGTGTAATCTCCGATGGTTTGGGTTGAGATGTACTCAGACTAATGTTTTGCCAAATATGTCCATGTGATAGGGAACGACCCTAAAGCTATCAACCGAGTACAATTCTAGCTACTGAGACATTCTGCTTTCATGTAATTTTAATATAATATTCCACAACTTTCACACGACGCCATCTAGTCCTAAACTAAACTCAACTTGTGCTATAATATGAGAACGAGATAATAATTGATAAACGTACTTATATATTTCTAAATAATAAAGATAAATTACACCCAGACACAGAGAAAATGATCGTACTCATCACATGTGCTTTAATGGGAGGGAAACATTTGACCAACAGGCCAGTCAATGTAGGTTAAGGTAAAGTAGTTTCCTAAATAATCTTGTTCATAAGCCTAAAGCTTGAAGCTAACAGTGTAAGGATCAGAGTTCACAGGTTACCATTGTTAATCAAAATTTCAAACATTAATCGCTTATTGTTATACAAAATCTTAGTCTTAAAGGAACAGATATTCGCCTTAAACTTTATAAATTCAATGCCGTTAGAACGGCACCATTCATACGATGTATAATTTTGTGATCATCGTAAATCCTTTGGGTTGGTTTGTTGCGATACTGAGAAGTTCCATACGAATTAAAAAATCTTTGCTTTCGGGTCGATTTGTTTCAACGCCAGTATCTGTTCTTTTGGTTCAGAATATTGGTCTTGCCAACACACAGCTCTAAGTAGGAACGTTTTAGCTACTTAGCATTACGCCTAAATTTTTCAGCCTCTACCTCTATCGTCTACACCTAGATCGGAAGCCTGTAGCTTTGGCAGTTTTGTTACATTAAATATTGGCCATCGACTTCCAAAAGTAGAGTTTTTTGACACCTGTTAATGTTGTTTTATGAAATGGATTTATTTTATTCCATTTGTTTTGATATTATAATCAAACTCCTGAACCGATTTCAACGAAATTGTAATGTGACTTCACGGAAAGTATACCTCTCAAACAAATGTGAATGAATTCTTCAAATCGGGTATAAGATAAAAAAATACAACCAAATTGAAAACCTCCTCCTTTTTTTGTAAGTCGGTTAATAAGTACTATAGAATTAAAAGTCTTAAAATACTAAGCTTAGAATACTAAGCTTGAAGAAGAGAAGGAGATGAAAGCTATCCTACTTCAAACTCCGCCATCGTTATTTCATTTCAAAATTTAAGAATTACTACTTTGTATGAAACATTGACATACGCACCTCACTTAATATTAGTAGGTACACTTGGAGCAAATCGCCCATATTGAGGTCAAGGTGTACCTTATTCATTGTTGATTTTTCTCTCAATAATAAAATCATGGTGTTTGTAAAATTGTACGTTAGATTTATCGTGAATTATAGTAGTGATCCTTGACTGGTTGAATGGGGTTTCTGTTATTGCTAAAAGACTGCACGAAGAATTTATAACCATCATTGACTGGCCTGCCCCAAACAACTGGAAAGGGATATGACTCGTCAAATCCCTTTGTTTTGACCACGTGACTTAGCGAAAGGTGATAAGTCACGTGGTCAAAACAAAGGGATTTGAGGCGTTCTCGATTGTAGAAAGAGAATAGATACGAATCGTTTGTAACTTGGTTAGGGGGGCTGGTTGGTCTAGTATTACCCAGAATAGAGTAGAATATAATACTCTTTATTGTACACCATAAAAACTTACAGATTATAACTTTAAGGGATACATAGGTTGTTACAATGGGCGGCCTTATCGCTAAAAGCGATCTCTTACAGACAACCTTTGGATGGACTTGATAGCCAGGACAAATATTTGAGTGACGAGCACCATTATTTTTGTGTCTGGATTTAATTTATCTATACCATGTGAATGTTTAGAAATATTGTCTAGTAATCATAGCACAAGCTCTGCTTAGTTTGAAACTAGATGGCGTTGTGTGGAAGTTGTGGAATAATATATTATATTAAACATATTATTATATTCTTTCATCATTTTATACATGGATTGAATGCTTATCCGACCATCACAATCCAGACACTGGGTCACACGATACACCTTGGTTAAACTGGCTGTCAGACTTTCGGAGGTCTAACTACTCGTAACGACTGACAAAAAAGATCTACAAATGACAGCCGAGACCAACGGTTTAACGTAAGTGCTTTCCTAGGCACGGAGGTGTCTTGTTATAATGAATGGTCAGCCACCTACGGACCGACCTTGGCAAACGTAGCTATTCCAGTACACACGTTTAATATTGTTTTGCAATGTTAACAACGTCAAAGGAAAAGTCGAATAAATCTAGATATCACTTCCGATTTGGCACGAAACATAGGTACTGTATTAACCGTTAAGGAAGAATCCTTCCTATATGTTTCCTTTTACTGACTAAGAAATTCAAGCCTTCGTACCTATATGTTGGTATGGTTAGATAAAATAGTTTTTTTTATCGTTGCGTCTAGCATGAATGGTTGATGTAAGTTAAAATGAATTTAAAAGTGAAAATATTTTTTCTGATTATAATATTAATTTATTTTTACACTGTATTTATAAATCTTGAATGATTGCGCTACGTGACAGTTGTATTTTCAATATTAAAATCATATTTATGCATAAACGATAGATTTATGGCAAAAAATCGTTCTAGGGCTAGACATAATATGGCAATTCGTAAGTTATCAACTCAAATACGTTTTGTTGTCTCGTAATGTTGGTTTTTCCTAAAGACTATAAACTTAGGAAAACCCACATAATACTATCGAGATCGAAATTATTCTAACCAGATGTAGCTGAATGAGAGCTAGTATTTTGAACAGAGCTACAGTCTTTCTGTCTATTTAATCTCTACAACCCAGTAACTGGGTTTAACGATACCCTTAGGCAAGATTGCTAGGCAAGTCTTCTGACTAAGAGGACGGTCAAAGACCCACGAACGACAGCTGGAACCACCCGTACGACTTAAAATGCTTTCTGAGGCACAAAGAGGTTTGAATACCTATCTACAAACTGATTACGGTAAGCGTGGAATAATTATAATATTAAACCACATAATGTCCTGTGCTACTTCGCTATTGGAATTTTGTTTATAACAAACCAACAACCTTTTTCCGTATTTCTAATTAAATGGGCTCCGATTGGGCCTCTATTCCATCTCGTAATAAAACCAATATTAGGTACTTCTCAAAGCAGTCAGATGGTGAAACACCGATCTAACCTCACTAGTTAAAACATGACGCGTAAACGTGTAAAATAAATGTTTTAACATTATCCACAGTAGTGTTTTAAGTAGTTTTTGTAGTGCGTACTTAATTTTATTAACTTTTTTATGAAATGTAGTCTGAAATAGAGAAACGGATGTTATCAACTCCACTTACCTATCGGTCGGTCTATGCACCAGCCGCTGCATCATCCAGGGTTGCGACAGCGGCGGCGGCGGCACCAGCCCGCTGCCCAGCGCAGCCAGAGCCGTCAGCATCTGCTGAAACTGCACACACATGTCTGTGTACCCCTGCTTGTAACATCGCTCAGGATTAACATAAATGTAAATAGATACTAAGCTTTTATTTAGTAATAGGTTTAAGAGTATTTTGGCGAGGACTGGCACCAGTCTGAGATTGTGGAAGTAGCATTAATTTCCACAGCCCCCGACGCAGGTGTAAGATGGAACACCAAAGTGATTTTTAGTCAGTATAAGTCTGACAGATCCCTTCACCCTCCCCAGAGTAGAATAGACCTCCGTGGAGTTTACGACGAATATAAAAAGGCTTAGCAGTATTTAGAGAGCCATAATTTGGAATGACGGCCTCAATGGATTAATAGCCCACTTCAAGGACATAAACGCTAAAGCTAATCCCAATAGAGATAGACTGCCGTCAAAATATGGAAATCTAATTTCTAGATGAATCTTTGGGTACGCTGTGATAAGGACCAATAATATCTGAGTGTCCTTTGCAGACACAACTGGGCGAGAAGGTAAGGTAAAAGGGGATGTTTTCAAGTACCCTTCATCAAAACGTCAACTTCATTCTATAGGACTAGGCCCAATAATGTTTAATGTAACAGAGCTGATACTCGGATTTTCTATTCCGTCACCGTTTCGGCTTGTGTTAAGACCATTTGTGTATCATCTAATTGATCTTCCTAATTAAGTTACTGCTTTATAATAACAGACACAAAATGTCAATCAACATACCTGTGCTATAGTCTGCGGATTCTGCGCCTGTATTTGAAGCAGGTGCTGCAAGAGAGGCGGCGCCGACGCCGGGCTGTTCGCCCCCGACACCGAACTGCTGTCCGACTCCGATGCGGGACTCTGTGGAAGAAGATGCAGAAGTATTAGAGAAGATGATAATACAAGAAGAGTAGGGTGGTAAGTATAAGAGAAAAGAAAACAGTTACTGGGTTGTGAAGGTCAGACAGTCAGTTGATAAATGACGAAAGGCCATGCAGATGATCATAGATAAAGTTCAATTAAAGAATAGGAGAATTACTATAGAAGTAGTTGTTTCTTGTTTCTGGTCAAAGAATTCTGTAAATTCAGATCCGTTTGAGATTTATTCCGATATACTATTTTAATAATATAAGCACCCAGATTTAGGAAATGTATGGGTCTTGAATCATGACGATGGAAGGACATACTGCGAAGAGCTCCTATAGGTCGTAGTAGTTCATCTGCTTCCTTTTGAGGTAAGAGACCCTTCAAATACCTATGACTGTTTGTAGACTTAGACTAAACTAATTCTTGATTTTCTCTGCTTTATTACTATTTTAACTTTCATACCCAATTTCTACGAACATCCACAAATGGTTCAAGACAAACATTAACATTGGATTTGAATTTCAAACTGTGTTACCGGAACAAACACTACCGTTTTCCAATCTAGGCACCAAGTTTGGTAATCATTCTCCTAATCTTGTTTCAATTTTATCTGTGGCTGGCACATCATTTCGCTTTCTTTTCTAATCTCAACACATTTACAGCCATATCATCTTTAACATGATTCATTTATAGTTTCTTTGGTCATCTATTCTTATAACCATCTACATTCATATTCAAAACATTCCATGCAATATATTCCCTATTTCTCTACGATTATTTTGGATATATTGGTTTGTTCTCCACGCTATAGGCTGACTGCTAGGTTTAATAGAAACATTTACAAATTTAACTTAAGCAAACAGAAACTTAAAAGACTATAGAAGTCTTAACAGTTTTCCTTTACAAAGTGGAAATCCTTATGAAATCTAGTGGTCCCATTAGATTTTGGGAAGACACTGCTCTTTTAGAGTTTAACACTATATTTTCGTTTTATTTTGCAATAAATCTTGAAGGATGACTCACCAATTTTATTATAGTAAACATTTCCTACCTATATAAAATATAGATAATGTTTACTAGCAAATATAGGTATTGAGGTTATTTAAGACAATAATTGACAGACAAACGCAGTTAAGTTCTACATCATATCTAAATTTGAACCTATTACCTGAGGCTTGTAATTTCAGAGCCAACTGCATTGATCTACGTAATTATAAACTAAATCAAATGCCGGAAGCCAGCCTCAAGTCTAGTTATTATCAGTTTAGCGTCTGTAAGCAGATTACAACAATTATCGAGTCACTTGCAATCGACAAGGCTGATTTTGATCACAAACGAACCGATCCTACGCCAGAACATGGTCAATTTTTCCGGTATTTCGCCACCGACCTTATTGGACAAGGAAGCGTGTGTCAATTAAAATATTTTTCCTAGAAATACTCGATTTTTATCATAGTTTAGAAACTTGTTTTTGTTGAAGCATTTTCTTAGATATTTTCCTTGTAATGTAAGGCCTTGAATTCGTGGGAATTTTTATTACTTAAATCGGATTTGTATTTCCCAGTGGATGAAAATGAGAAATACCTTTTAGAATCTTTAAGAGTTACATTTAATTTAAAAATATCGTTAATAATTACATTTATATCTTGCCTACTTATTTAGTAGAAGATAATTATGTACACCTATAATATAGCGTTTGTTCAATTACAGCATTTACATAGACAATGACATGCTGAACGCAAGTACTTCCTTCAATTAACGGAAATAACTACTTTAATACAATACATTCTATATTCACCAAAAGTCCATTAAACAGTATCGTAATAAGTTTAACAAAAACTACTTAAACAGGTGTACCCAAAAGGACCATTTAAAGTAAAAGGACCAATATTTTATATACTTTAAAGCTCTGACATACGCAATACTACTTGGTATTGAATGGTTCCGACATTCGAAGGACTGTTCGTGCTTATAATCATCTGCCCATCGCAACTATTTATCATCAAAGTATTTATTACATTAAATATTGCGTGCCATTTGTTGATATTATCTACGGTTAATAGGCAACGAAATTGTCGTCATTTTAAAGACTACTTTTTAAATATAGGCTCTTGTTATGACTTGAATTTTCTACGTTATAGACACGGTGTTTAAAAACAGCATTGTGTGCAAAAAAGTTTGCATGTTAAGCGAAAATAAAAGAATACCTGCAATTATCTTTTAAGACGCAAAAGGTTAGACTTGTGGTTGAATAATACCGAGGCCGATCCGTAGATGGGTCCATTAGATACGTATCTAAAACTAGGAAAACCCGTTGTTGGGCCGTTGTTTCCAGTGGCCATTTGTAGACCTTTGACAGTTGTTTTAGGTAGTTAGAAGCCCATTAGCCTAAAAAGTACTTTTACTAAAGAATAATGTATTACCCAGTAACTGAGTTGTGGACGTCAGATAAGTAGTAGCATAATGTAAAACACTGGTATCCAGCCGCATCCCAGTAGTCTGGAAGCCAGTCCCTACAGTAAGGAAAAAGCTATGGATGGTGCAAAAGGTTTGGCTGACCGTCTACTTTTTAAATTCAGCCTAATTTAAATCGCTTTTCCTGACAAAGATCTTCCCGTTTTTTATTAATTCAAATTGGTTATCGTAGCATTAGAAGCCCCATTACGCAGGTTGCTATAGGATGTATGAGTTTTATAAGATTTTTGAATAATTCCATAGATCTACTTTTTTTGATAGGGAATGAAGTAGAGGAAGACCAAAGACACGATGGATGAATTGTATGAAAGACTACATAGCTAGGAAGAAAGGCGCCTGTGACCAAGAGGTTGTGTGGAAGTTGGTTGTCATGGTATGGGCATGTGATGCGAAGGAATGAACATTCAGTTATGAGAAAACTAGGCATATGAAGTGTTGCTAGAGAAGAGACATACCAAAGAAACGATGAATGAATCTGTGTGAAAGACGATATCACTAAGAAGGACGTAACTATTGAAATAACGGCAAATAGAGATGGATGGAAGAAAAAGACATGACGCACATATCAAAAATATAAATTGTGATAAAGACAAAAGAATAGTGAATATTTACGGATACTATAAAAACAAGATGCAATCCCAACATAAAGCAAAATAACGTTCTTCAAAAGTACTAAATATCATATGAACCTGTGACGCATTTTGCGGTTTTTATCTAACGTAAACCTATTTCTTACCTATTTACTTCGAACAAAGAATCTTGTCGAGTAAATAAATAATGTAATTGGAGTGCTTTAATTTATTACGTTTTTAAACGTTTAGGTATTATACTAAACCACATAATATTATATAATCGGTTGTATTTAATTAATTACACGTGCCATTTAACTTACGTCATCTCTGTTTTATTTTGCAAATCAATTCTTTGTGCTACTGAATGATCAATCTGAAACTATGGCAATGAATCGGGACTAAAGATCTGTAGTAAAAATTACCAGCCTGTTGCTGTCCCACTCCATGGCAAAGGCCTCTTTTCATACAGAGACGGCACGAGAATTGATCACAACGCTTGCTCAAGGCTGGTTGGCGATTTCAAACAATGTCTAAGATAAACTTGGAAAGTATCTTGGACAGTGTCAATTGGAAAAGTCACATATATGCTTGTGTTGGAACCACAACCTCGTGTATTTTAACATAATAATATCTTATACCCTTATGCTTATTATCATCAAAGGAAATAATGAAACTAGACTAAAACATAAGACGACAAAAATAAATAATAAGGACCAAGATCGTACCCACAGACCAAATGACACATTTGGCAAAGAACCACCATTATCGTACCGTACGTGTATTGTGTAAGACACAATATAAATTCCAAGCATGATCTTCTTTATTTATTAGACCTTCCTTATCCATTCACAATTTGAAATACCTCGCTAACTTCAAGAATGTAATGTCAATTAAAACAATCGAAATCAGAGTCATAATTAATGCTGCCATGAGTCTAGTTCGTGTGTTGTTAGACTTTAGACTTTGGTCTTTTGATTAAATACTTAAAATGAGTATGTGCTCAAGGAATTCAGCTGCGGTTTTGATTCTGTTTGTTTTGTAGGTCTTCTGTACCTACCTACTTTAAATAGGTTTTGGAAATGAACATAATTCTACTACTAACTATCACGTTCTCTACAAGAAAAAGTCCACCATCTTTCCAAATGATTGCTGTCCTCTTTCCAATTCTCTGTTATAAGAAGTTTTTAGTATCGTTAAAGAACTCATAACCGAACCAAACAGGTATTATCCTCGCCAGGCGGAGCAACCAGTTGGGTTTACCTTGATGTTTTGCTAATCACGACCACCTTGAATATTAACTAACGGCTTGTTTAGACTCGCGTCACTGCCTACATTAATATATATATATACGTTGATATATAGGTAAACTACTCATGTATACTTTGGTTTTTAGCAATGGTATGAAATATATTGAGATATTCATGAGATTTTTCACGTAGGTCTTTTATCGACAATGCGCATTGGTTTTGATTGGAAATTTTGACAGCCCGTCGTTACTAGAGGTATTACTAAAGCTAAACAGTGTGGAGGACAGATAGGCAATTGCTCCATGTAAAATTGGTGTTCTACTTTATTCAAATAGACTGGGACGACAACATAGTGGAGGTAAGGCTAATGAAGATTTAAAATATGTATGACATATGTTTTGTCTAAACTTTGGGGCTGTACTAAAAAAAGCAACGTCAAGGTAATTCAAAAATTCCAAAATAAAGTGCTCAGGGACGCTGTCAATGCAACCTGGTACATAAGAAATGACGACCTTCACCGTGACCTCAAAATGGAAGTCGTCACCACTACTATCCAAAAATTTGCTGAAGCTCACGAACACAGACTACATCGACACGTGAATGTTGAGGCTATACAGCTGCTGGACAACACAGATTTAGTGCGTAGGCTAAAAAGAACTAAACCTTTTGAATTAGTGTAGTGTACAAGTGAATGAATAATAGTAACAATGTTGTGCTATACATATAACACATGAACATAGTGTTTTTCATAAATTAATCAGACTCTAAGAAAGTGCTACGAACTTGAGTTAAAGTGCAAATAGACACTATTCTTAGTTTTTAAAATAATCTATCACGTAACATTTTAAGTTAGAAGTAAATTGCTTATTAGTCTTTTAGGCTAGATCGTAATTAATTATTAAGAATTTTGTTCTTTATAATATAGTATATAAAAAAAAATGTTTTGTTTAAAAGCATAAGCTTAAGGTTCATTTTCTGTCTTGGAACTTTAACTAGCATACAGTTTGTGATATTTATTTAGCTAATTGTAAGTCAACACTCTAATGGAAGACTATAAGAATCGAAATAGGTGGTATGTCTGAAGAGCCAATCATAAGTTAATCAAATCGTGAAGCTGCAAGGTTTGAATGTTTATACTAAGTGATGGTCTTCCTATGGGTTTCTTCGTACCAGACCCAAACAAGTATTCGGAACTAGATTCCAGTCATAGTATTGACAACAAAAGTTAAAACAAGATTTCCATGTTGATCTGGCAAAACGGAGAATGGAAGGACCAAAAAACGATTTGAACCACTAAATCTTAGGGACAGTGTAGCTTTAAGAATAAAGTTGAGGGCATGCATTTATGTTCCCATTTTGTTTATTTGTTTGTTTTAGAAAAAACACTGTTATTCACAGTAGAATTTGACACTGCTCGCGCCACGACTTAATAAAAATCTAAGGTACGTAACATTTCATGTGTTATTATAGTACCAGCCGAGATATCCTTTTAAGGTAATTACTAAGTGAAGAGTTATTTCGTTGATTGGTGACCTGGCACTATTTAGAACTTAAAGGGCAGGGCAACTGTGTCAATGCCATTTTATATTGACCATTCTTAGTTCACTCGGTTTGGTATTAACGCAAGCAAAGGTTAAATAAAAAAGGAAAGAACTATAGATAATCCTAGGGCCATAAATGAAATTATAACGTACACCGTGTAATTTCTATTCATTCGTTTAATAGCTCTAGATAATAGCTCGAACTTAACAACCAATCCACAATAATTGACGGGTTCAAATCCTATTTTTTCTGACGGCCCAACCGTTCCTAGGATTACCATTAAAAAACGTTCGAATTACGAACAGCTGCTTATTTGAACTTGGAACGTAAAAACTGGCAACATAATTTGCCGCTCGCCAAATGGTGGGGTCTACATTCTAATTCTAAACTCGCGGCCTCCACCAATAGCGGGCGAGGACGACCCAACATGGCCGCCGTGGGAACCGGTTAATGGGCCGTTTGAATTTAGAATAGTATTTTTATTAATGCGTTCGAGAACAATTGTTTTTTTTTCTTTTCGTTCTAATTCGGTATTCATTAGAATTAGGGGCCTTGGGCGTATGTACTCGCGTTTATGCAGCGTACATAAATATGCAAGTGACTTAGAATGTTCAACGACAGTTAATGATTTTTAATAGTAGGCAATTATTCTTCCCTATAGATTAATTTACTTAGGCAGATGTTTCGACGAAGTGCTTCACTTTGTCTGTAGGTACCTACTCTATAAAAGGGTAAAGAAAAAACGTGTGTGTTTAGACAAATTTACCCGTCTGTGTATTTTCAATATTTTATGTGCTTCTAATCTGAGTAATCCCTGAGAAGATATAATGAATCAAATTCAAAGGTTGTAGTTTAAAGTTCAAACATTAAAAATATTAATAAATATTAATAAAGAAAGAGCCATTACACCTTTGAGTTGACCTGTCCCGACAGACGGCAGGCATGCATCAGTCATCGTGTAGCTTAATCTAAAGTAAACCAATTTAATATTAAAACCATAAATCGTACAAGTTACCGTTCCAATTTGGGACATAACTGTACGTTCATTAACATTGCACAGATCAAAACTTAAACGTTCTAATACATTGTAAACTGTATTAATAAATAGAACTGACTATTAGCGGTGATCAATTGGTTATATCTACATTTGCAGTCAGAAATTGTAACAGAATTACTTAACAGCAAATCAAAGAGAAAGAATTTACGTCGGAGAGACAAATATTTTAGCATCATTGCATTGTTCTTCTATATCAATGATATTATAAGTAAAAATGTGTATATAGGTTATCTAACCAACATTCGATCTTCAAAATCGGCACACTTACGCATGCATGCGTCCGTCGACGGCGCGACACTGAGGTAAAGTGTGGCTAGTTAGCCACATTTTAACGTGTCGCTTGCTTAGCGCTTATAACCTATCTACACCTTTTTACGTATAATATCATCGTTCTTTATCTAATCTTCGAGTAAAAGAAGTTACGTCCTCGAGTAAGTAGTTTCCAGCAGTATGCGTAGCTTGATCAACTAGTGTAGACGGAAGAATCGCCAAATTGACAGGGGGTAGAAACATTTCTGCCGATCATAATAGAAGAAACCATGCTTGTAGACTATTTGTCGACTGAAGAATCTACACATACACTTCTCTTCATTCTTGTGCTCAAAACAAAAGAAATATTTCTACAACCTGTCTCTTTGTAGATTCTTCTGTGGACAGAATTCGTGTCTACGGTGGTTATGTTACGCGTGCTGGTAGTGATAACAACTTTGGACCAGAGTCGATGGAGGCAGATTACCTGCTTAAAAAGGTCCATTAACCACGATCCTCGGTAAAGAGGATCCCATTGAAGACGCGAGATCTCATATTTATTTGGGGTCGACCCAGAATGTGTATCTCCATAAATTCCTTATTATTTTGTTGGGGAAAAGAAGTGGCGGTACTAACTCTTCAAACATTGGTCTGATGAGTTAGAAGAACTTGAATTTGTGCAATAATTAAAATATCTTCATTTAACATCAAATTAAATTATTGTAACGACGTATAACATTTATTTGAGCTTCCTTTGTTCTTTTATTTATTCAAATAATGCTTTGAGTACCATCAAATATAATATTTGGCACAAAACTTGAGATAGATTTGCAGCAAATAAGTTTAGATCTTTCGCATTTGTGTGTGAATTAAATTTGAAAATGTTAGGTACATGTTACTTAGTCTGTAATTCTTTTAAAATATTAATTAATTGAAAGGGGCATGGCCATTTGCTAACGAAACTTTGGCCAAGGGAAACAAACAAGGGGGACATGGAAGAAATAAATCAGAGGCGTTATATATATACACACACACACACACAGCAACGCACATCACAGCTAAATAAACAATGGCTGTTTTTCACATAAAACTCGGTGGGACGTTATTAAGAATTGCAATCCCTACTTTGATAGTACCCACCGCCGAACGGAAATATTACAATAAAAAAAAACAATCGAGTGTCATAAATAAGCTTTTGATACTCTTGTTACAAATTGATATAATAGAAGTATTTTAGAGTAAATGGGAAAAACAGGGCCAGAATTGGTCGTTCCCTTTCCCAATTAAAACATACAGTTGGTGATGAAAAATAGATGAATAATTTAACACAGAACATTGATACCGGTACTAATCCCAGATAAGTTTATCCAACACTAGAAAAGCGAGGTCATGTTAAACTAGACATGTTATCAGCTGTTGTAGCATAGTTTAAGCTATTGATAACCCACGTTATCTGAGCCAAGGTCGCAATAAAGTAGAATTAGGTATTCCTGACGTACATACTAAACATACTTACTTAGTTATTTATCTATAACGTTAAGTATTCGACAATATAATGGCAAAAAATGGTACAAGGTGTTAAAAAGAATTTGGTTGTGGAAGGTCGTGGTGATATTAAAGTACTATGAATTATGATGAGAAACAGCAAATATCTATGCTATTTTGTCTTTTCTTTACTGTGAAATTATCCATGTTTTAGAAGCTAGTTTTAGTTTAGTGGAAAAGCACTTTTATCTATGCTTACTAACGAAGAAATACTTAGGTTGGGCAATAAGTACCGTTACTTTATTCTGATTTCTAATCCATTCTAAGGTAAAGGATTTGGATATGATTGGCCAAATTACAATGCTTGAACTTGCTGCAGCTGTCAATATGAGAGTAGACATTTTAAATCATAATAAGTTGTAGACTATCACTTTATTAAGGACATAATGCAGTGCTGTGTTCTAAGTAAACTTTCATAAATGTTTCTCTGTTTCAAAATATGATCATTCATTTCCAAACATATTTTGTGCATTAACCTAGGTAGGTACTGGTATTCATAGCTGAGTATCGTGTAAGGTATTAAATCAAATTTGACTGTTTTCTTTTGAGTCTTGTTGGTAATTGTTAAGACAAGATTTCGGTTTTTTTGACAATCCACCGGGATCGTCAGGAGTTAAATAGCATTTAATATAATGTTCTAAATAAAAAAATGGAACCTTTAGAAGCCAAGGTATTTAGTTTATAATAAATACTGGACACAATCAATCTTCCAAATTGTTTATTCAGATAAGTCGATAGGTAACTTATTTTACTCTCAGTCACTTTTGAATATCTAACTTACAAGTTAAATTAAATATAACAATGATTCTAGTTGCCTATTCTATAAAGTAGTTTCGTAAAGAGAAAAATTGGGCAAGAAACTCAATCCTACTTACTTTGTTAATAAGTATAGATTTTTTACAATATTTTGCCCACGATACTCATCCACGATATATTAGGAGAGGTAACACAATAATCTACTTAAAAATGGTGAAGGGAAAAATCGGGAGAAAACCCGTCATGTCCTAGAACCGAAAACCGAAAATTCGAAGACATGTGACATCTACGAACCCGCACTGAGCCCGCGTGGTAGATTACGGCCCAGTCCTTCTCACAGAGATGAGGCCTGTGTCCCAGCAATGGGAACATTAAAGGCTGATTACGCATCTTCTCATTCTTATCGTGTGGTTTCTGACTAATGTCAGAATTTGAAAGCCGCCAATGGGTCTCTAACTTGGCATCACATGCCCTCGAGGAATATCTCTCAGGCATGCCGGTTTCCTCACGATGTTTTCCTTCACCATTTTTGAAGCAAGCGATAGTTAAACAAGACGCATAATCTAATTTAACGCGTGACATTTTTATTGGTAATCATTGCTGTGGAATTAAATTAAAAATCTTTTCATAATATCATGTTGATGCCCGAAGCGTTGGCTTGGTACAAATTAAGAGGCACGAGGGCGTAGGTTTAAGAGGTATAATGGAGTGGATTTGAAGGGATATTAGAAACGCAATATTTCAAAATAACAGTTCTTTAAAATAACCGTTATTTTTTTTAAAATAATAACAGTGATGAAGAGGTAAGCTAATAGAGATATTTTTTAACAGAAAAGTTATTTAGAAAGGGAACCAGATGGAAATTATATAAACAAGTTAAAAAAAGGGATTGTAGACAATGCAGTTGATAAAGTGGTAAACGTTAGATATCTTAATATTATTCTCTTTGTAGAAGAAAATATTCGCAATTGTTTTTTTTTTTATTATATAAGGGTTTATGAACTTTGGTGTATTGTGTTGTGTGCGGGATATAAAACAATGGAATATATTAATCTATAGCTTTTAGAAAACAAAAAATAAAATGTAAAATAATATTTTTTATTATTAAATTTTATTGTGAAAGTTTAAAGCTTACAGTGTATTCAAGACTGACAAACCATAGCTAAATACTATTCTAAAGCAACACAAACAATTTTAACACAAGATTTAGAAAATAGCATGCAAGTTTACAAAAACTAACTATGTACTTAAAAAAATATTCTGTTGGAATTGTCTATGCTAAAATACACACAGAGTAAGTGAAAAAAAAGTTAATAGAACGTAAACAAAAGAAGCATTGTATCACTATCGGCTAATCACTCGTAAACATGCACTAATGTACTTTATTAATAGCCACCAATCAACCTATTTCAGTTTATCTTAGCACGTTACACAGAAAAAAAACAGCTAAAAAACAACTGACGCATTCAATCTAAACATAGGTAGTATATTTCATGTTTCAAACTAATAACTCCAACTAACCATGAAATCGGCTCATGTTGCGTTTAACATTTCACACTCAATAAAAAACACTTCAACAAAACGCACACTTAACATCGGCTGCTTAAACAGAACAGGCCCGTCAGTGAAAAAAAAAACACCAATTCGCAATTGTTTTTGAAAAATTGACGTAAAACGTCAAAATGATTTTTTTTATATTTTCGCGAGCGGCAATGATTAGTAAAGGCGTTCGTTCTGCGAGGCTATTTGGCCGCACGTGTTTCGCCGAGGGGTGGGTCTTGCACGTGAAATTTCCCAGGTTTCCACCCTCCGCGGACCGCCCCTATAGGCTTTTCTGTCCGGCCTATGCTGTTTAACCGATCGGCTTGCGAGAGCCGCGGAGTCGACTAAGCACTACACTTTTTTTTCGCATTGGGGTTGATACTTAATTTTTTTGTTACATTTTGTTTTTTTCTTATGTCAGTACCTACTTAGGTATTTTACAGAAATATATTACAGCACCTAATATATTTTTTATTGAATACCTATCTTATAATATTATATTATTATATAAATATAACTATTAAACTTATTTTTATAATCGTAATACTTTTTTTTTGCAAAAGTTCAAAGTATTCATTTAAGTTTTTTTGAGAATGTTAACAGCTAAGTAACTAGCAAAAAGAACAGTTAAAAAACGAATCAATTGCATCAAAAATTTGCAATTCTAATGAAATACGAATCATTAAAAGTAGATCATCGTAACGTAACAATTATGAACGAGTGTATTTTGAAAAATCTAAAGCGATAGTATGATGTGAATTAATTTCATGCATCGCCCACTTTTCCTGTGCAATTATACTCAATACCTTCATAGTTTTTAACAGCCAAACAATTGCCGGTTGCGATAATTTTTATACAACACGTAGGTAAATGGTAGAACTAATTTTAATTCTTTTTATTCCATCTTTTTTCGTTAAGTAATTGCAATTTTAGTAACTGAACAGGTGAGTCGAGTTTTATCATGAAAGCTGTTTTGATAAATTAGCTCTTGAAGAAATGAATTAGAAGTTTAATTGGAATTTGATTAACTTTTATATACTGAGTCACTAGGTATACCTATGACTGGCTAACATAATATTTAAACGAGTGAAACTTGATAATATCTCACCTTGATACACATTATCCTCGTTCACCAAACACTTGATGAAAAATTCACCACAACTACCCACACTTCAATGCATTCACACAATTTCGTAGATAACGAGTCATTGTTTGTTTCACGAATCCAATTCTAATAAAAAACATCAATCAACATTTCAATTAAAAACACAGCTCCACGCAATTTAATAAACGCGAACTAAAATTAATTACCACAAGTAGGAACAACACATTAAAAAGTACACTCAAAAAGCACAAAGAGACAATGTCCACTCCACTCTCAGCTCTGTTCTTACACTGCCTACTTTTCATGCTCTACGCCTACACATTCACTATTTCAGTAACAACACAACGACGGTATGAAAACTCGACTTTATTTTTATACGGGAAAGGTTGAGAATACTTTGCATTTCAACAGCCACGCACCCCATCTCTTTCGCGCGTATTAATCAAAATACCGACTGTACTTTGACGTGGAATCGTAGAAAATGGATAAGCCATTGTTTTCTAAATTGAAACTATGGTTTGCGCGGCCGTTGTAAGATGGCCCCTTTGCGTTCGTGTGTCGTCGGATTGTGTTCGTGGCTGTCATAGATGTATGGGGAAGAGGGGTCTAGTTAGAATGGTTGAGCCCTTGCTTGGTTTAGACAGAATACATAATTGCAATTGTGAGCTTATGGTTTTACAATAAAGTGTAATTATGAACGGACAATGATTAGAATATTGTTAGGGATGTTGTGTTGTTATTAAGATGATAGCATTTAAATCTTAATTATATTAGTTCCAGTTCTGAAGGCATTAAAGTTTTATTACATTCTATTTAGAGATCTACAGAGCCGACACAGGAGACTGTGCTTTGAGAACAATTTAATTAGTTAGTTATTTGTTATAATAGTTGGTTATGAATTATTTAATTACCCACTTCTCTAGTTTTTTACATTTCATGCCTGATACAGTGTTTTTAAAGCAAAGCCAAAATTTATCTTTTTTGTGATAGAAAACATCATTATCTTCTTAGCCTTTTACGGTAAACTTCCAGTCTAACTGGATACAGATTTCAGAACCATGAAGCGACAGCCTATCTGACTTTCACAACCCAGTTACTGGGTAAACCGATACTCATTCAATATATTTCCATTAAAATGTCAAAACGTTACTATAAGTAGGTAGTCGCTATCTCTAATTAATGCGTAATGAATTTTCCAGTATTGTAAACGGGGATATACACTACCTATCTAAAAAATCCATCAGGAAGAAGTTTTGCATTAATTTGCTGAACCTACTTTTTATAGGTCTACGCATGAGATAGAAAATAACATTAAGCACCTTTAAGAACTTAATTTCAATACCATTTCAGTTCAATGACGCGTAAACACTAATGTCTTAACACATTAATCACAGATCAAAAAGACATAAAACTACAAAAAAAAAACAAAAGTAGGTAATAGTCATAACTCTATTCCCTTTGAGATTGATGTCAGAAACAAGAACCATAGACAATAAAAAAAAACAATTCCACACATAGTCTAGCTATCTGTGGTGTAGTTTTTGTCGACAAAGCAATAATTTCGTTTGTGATTGCCTGTGAGTTTCCCATGGGTTTACAATACTACCCCGTTACTATGATAATTCCATACCAAACCCTATGGTTTGAAAACCTGTACTCTTTATTACATTTCAATAATAATGAAGTTGGCGCCGTAAATTTTTATTTCTATCGTGAATTATTGGAACATAATCTATTGTTTTGACAGTTATACATTTCTTGATTTTGTTTTTGGGCATATATATTCATATTATGTTTTTTATTTTTTCTTTTTTATCTTATTAAATTATCATTGAGATCGGTGAAGGAAAACACAGTGAAGAAATCTGGACTTATCTCTAAGTACTAATATTATAAAGAGGTACGTTTGTGAGTATTTGACGTTGTAGGGACTACTCTGGATCTACTGAACCGATTTGGAAAATTCTTTTACCAGTAGAAAGCTACATTACTTGTGTTTTATTTTCAAAACTAAGACTGGGTGAAAGGAATATTAAGAAAAACGAAACCCACGCTGACAAACTCGCGAGCAATGTGCTAGTGGTTGATACAAGTCTTAAATCACCAATACAACATGAGCAAGTTCCTCGTGAAGCTCTCATTCAACGGTGTCAGTAATATCTAAGATAGACTATGCCATTGAAATGCAGTGCATAATTTAAATTTTAAAGATGACTTTATATTATGATGGCAATAGCAATTAAACTTGGGTATTTTGATGAAAATTAACCGCCGCTTTACATATAAGCAATGCTATAGAGTCATATATCATATCATTACAATCATGTTCCTATTATCTTCAATTGCTTAGCGTTAGATATGAAAAAGATCAAACTTATAATTTATCAAATAACGAAGATTCTTTAAACAAAGACCCAAAACAGAATAATTAAGTTAAGAACTAGTAAATACTAATTTGTTATTTTGTATAGATTCAAGTTCTTTTAGCTTATGACGAACGCGTTGCTTGCTGGGGGATTTGTTGCGCCACTTCTTCTATCTATCAAAAACACTAGGAAGTGGTGAAAAGCGGGCCTTTCGGGGATTATAGTTATGTAATTTTAGTAATTACAAGAATACACATAGACCTAAGAAACTACGGACGGATTGTGTAAAAGATGATATAAGAAGATAATGGAAAGATAACGGGCTGGTATCCGAAACTCCACGTCATAGCGCGTATTTTGCGTATGGAAAAATTATATAATGGATAGAAAGAAGGCGACTTCAAATAGAGATATATGGATAAGAAAGGCCTGTGCCAATCCCAAAAAAAATTCCACTACACATGTCCCAGATAAATTTAGGTAAGAGGAGGAAAATGGTGATGATAGACTATTTATCCCTTTAATCGTGGTCAATGGCCGACACAACAGAAAGACAATTGACAGAAATCTCCTGGAGATTTATCGGCAGATGGGAGGAAATAGTAGACATTAGATCTTGAAAAGGATTTGCTTCCATTGTGATTATAATGTTACCTTTTTATTGGGCCATCTTAGTTTATTTCGACATAAGACTTAGACTCACGTACAACGACGACGAGGACGTAGTATTGTTAACGATTGAAAATCAAATATCTGCCTTGAATTTTTTTACCTAAGCAGCAATCAAAGCAAGCCTTACTACAAGAAATGATGAACACCTATAAAAAAATCATGTAAAATTCTTGCAATGACCAACCACGTGTATCTAACAGGATGTCAGTAATCATCAATACCTCAAATATTCCGTCATGACTAACTGAGCTAAACTAGCTAAGGTCTAAAGGCCAAGGATTGATAATTTTGAGTCATGCAACTGTTCGTATGTACTGCATTTTAAACTATACATGACTTCGATGATATCATAAATGATGATGTATTTAATTGATATACGATTTAGTGAATCTATTCATTGGTATTTGGCTTTATAGTTGTTTGAATGCAGATGATACAGCTAGTAGCTACATTTTACATAGAGTGACCTCCACCACCCAGTGACAGGGTTTTGATGTTTTATCACGCATAACTTTTCACAGTGTGCTCCGATTTCAATGATTCTTTTTTTAATAGATAGAGTATATCCCAAATAGGAACACATTTATATTGGAAATCCAGGGAGGATTTAAAATAGGGGATGATTGACATTCCACCTACTGAAGTTTCATCTTTCGGCCAAATCTGTTAATGCATGGCACATAAATATGTGGTTTTGATGATACAACAACAAGATGGAGACCTGGAGTAGATTTGATGATAGAAGCAGAAGCCAGTCGACGGAAATCCTCAATGGTTTACGTTAAGTTTAAGTCGTAATTGTGCTTACTTAATTTATTTACTCAACTAGGAGCTTAGGAAGAAATTTAAAATATTTCTATCGAGAGGATTGACTTGTGGTTTAAATATCACATTGGGTTAGATTGAAATTATGATGTCTAGGTATGATTAGTTACAGATTAAATTAATATTAACAGAAGCGAAAAAGAAAAATTCAACGCTGAAAGGTTCAAAATTATACACTGAAGTCATAGTATCAATTTATACATCGAAGCGGACACTTTTTTAAAGAATTTACGCGAAAAATAAGATAAGTAATTTCACTAGCAAGTGGATTGTTAATCTCAAACATTAGTATTAGATGACAGTAATGACAGCTCACATGGCCTTCACTCGTCACAGGAAGATTTATAAACAGTACTAGCAGACGTCCCTCGGTTTCATCCGCGTAGGTCCCGTTCCCGTGGGAATACAGGGATAAAAAGTGGCCTATGTGTTGATCCAGGGTGTCAGCTAACTCCATCCTAAATTTTATTAAACTTAATTCAGTAGTTTTTACGTGAAAGAGTAACAAAAATCCATCCATCCATTTATCTATCTATCCATTCTCACAAACTTTTGCGTTTATAATATTAGTAGGATTACTCTACAACCTGTTTTTTTATATCCCATAACTCGAGGTTTATATTCTATACTTAAGTAAAAGTCCTCGTATATGTGGTTCAAAAACTGCATAGTTTCGAAGATATAATAATAATCAATTAATTAATTGAACTGTAACTAAGCTTCATTGACAAATACAAATGTATTTTCAGTTGCAAATAAATAAAGGCAATTGTAAAATAATTCATAAATACCAGTTGATTCTTTGATATGCTCTCATTCATACCCTAGAATTATAGGATATTAAAAAATAAACAGGTTTTAGAGTCTACATTAAAACTCTTAAAAACATAAAACGAATCAGTCTCAGATCTTCAGCTGTTTGAACACCACATGCCAACCGCAGGGCACACATAGCCACATAGCCACAGCTATTACACCGAACATCTGGCTTGCTAGCCGTGTTCAATCTAGTTCATACGTTTATGTTAGTGCGACACACGCCATAGCTGTCTTCAATAATGTAGCCCAGGTTATAGTACCACCTGGGTTTCTGTCTGAATTAGAGTGAATCAGGAAAGTTATGTCATGGTTTAGTGTTGTAAGATATACCTGGTTGGGAGAAGCTAGCGGGGTTTTGTATGATCTTCTTCTTCTTATCGTGTGGTTAGTAACTAACCTGGCGTCAGAGTTCTAATGCCGCCCATGGGCCTCTGACATGGCATCACATGCCGTCGAGACATATATATCTCTCAGGCATGCCGGTTTCCTCACGATGTTTTCCTTCACCGTTTTTGAAGCAAATGATTTTTTTTTTGTATGATGAATATGGGTCTGACTGATACTGCTTAGCATGAAGTGCTGGGGTGCTATACCCGCGTCAGGGAAAGTGTTTATTGTTGTTAAATAGCTTAAACATAACTGGCGAAATGTGGGTCTACCAACTCCTGTACACTGCTGTTTATTTCTTTTCCTTCTGTGTTTTATCCGTATATGACTTCTAAGAATCCCTACCAATAAAATACTACGATTACTATGACTATGACTACTATTTTATTTAAAAGTATGGATTTAAGATGGAAGAAGGAAGGTAATAAATTGCCACGTTTGGCAGACAGATTATATGTCGGTTTGGCGAAGTCTATGATATTGAAATAATCTCTTCAAGTCGCCTTTTCCTTCCACTTGGAAGTCAGTAATGCCTATATTATCAATATGTCATCATCACCTGTCTAGCTTTTAATCAAGTATAGTGATGTCGGCTTTCAGTCTTACTTGATGCAGCTGGATACTGGTATTTTACATATAGCGACCATTTATCTGATCGCCACAACCACATGTACCTACTGGGTAACACTATACCCATTGCCAGACTTCTGGGCTTCAGGCTACTCGTACTCGTAAATACTGTCAAAGATTCGGTAATAAACACGGAGGACTATCGGTATGTAATGCGTGAGTCACGGTTCCTTAAATATAAAAGTTAAACATCATTGAGGAAACCGGAATACCTAAGAGATATTGCTCAAAAGCATGTGAAAAACTCTGGCACCAGGTTAGTCACTAACCACACGATAACAAGAATGTGACCTGACCATAATATTGCCAAGGACATATCCATTCGTCACACAAAAATCACCAGAGTATAACCAAAAAGGGTAATTCCTTACCATAGCACCGCCCGGCCTGTTCTCGCCCCCTCCAGGCTCACCATCCGTACAGAAGTAGCATTTGTCCTGCGGCTTCCAATCTGTTGGTTCCTCGGCGACCTCCAGCTTGGGTTGGGTAGCAGGCCTTTTGATAAGCGACTCTAGGATCGTCTCCGGCCTTCGAGGCACCTTCTCTTCCACCCTTTCCTCCTTTACTTCGTCCTCGTTTATTTGTTCTATAGTTTTGATCTTTAGGGACGGTGGCGGGTCGGTCTGGACAGATTCTTCGTCGCTCGATAGTTCTACCTCCCCCCGTTTTGGAATTAATGCGTCCTGATATAGTTTCCATTTTCTTCGACCCATCAACTCCTCCGCCACCCGTTCTAGACCTGGAAAGAGAGGATAAGAGAGTTAGATGAATTGTTCTATTGAAACTAGAGGCAAACCTACTGCTGTTCTTCGTATTGTTTCATGTTTGGGTAAAGGTGTGCCTTACAAGCTAATATTTTACTTTAAGTATTATTTAGGGCCCTTAATAATAAACGAGAGAAGTATTGGATTAGGTTAATCTTGAAAACTTAACCTTCTTTAGCAGCCTATTATACCACTGTAGGGCAAAGGTCTTCCCATACAAAAAAGGTACGAGCATTGATCACCACGCTTGCTCAAGGCGGATTAGCGATTTCAAACTTAAAGTAATTATAAGTCCAGGTTTTCTCACGATGTTTTCCTTCACCGATGTCAATGATGTCTAAGATAAACTAAGAAAGTATCTGCATTTTTCAAGGATTATCTAAGTATGACATTACTTTTACTCCATTTTTTTTAATGGGAACGATGTCTATTAGCAAAAGTCAGGAGCCGAAAACCTTTGATAAAAAATACAAAATCTCTAAAATATTGAAGTCCGTTATCAGAAACCGAGTCACAAATCACAGTTAACACTTAAATACTATCTGAACCACCGATACTTAACACACTTTATTACCTACATTGAAAGTATATAACGGTATTGAAATTTAACCAGTTTTGCGACTTTTCTAGCCAATAAAACTTTCGCGGGACCAAAATGTCGACGAACTGCGTTTGAAATTTATAGCGGTGTTTTCGTCTTCAGTAAATAATTATTGAATATTAATTAATGTGCTTATTTATTGCAGACGATAAGCGGTCTTGTGGCTCCACTGAATAAATAGGATGGGTAGAGGCTGCAGTGATAGCGGAGAGCGGAAACAGTAGCGATACTTTTCGGAAAAGACATTATTTAGACAATGTCTTCGTGAAGTCTCATGTGAAAATAAATATTTGGACATCTTTTTTCAAATGCTTCTAAAAGCTGATAAACGTTTAGCATTTAAGTTCTCTGAGTCTCTATAAAACAACTAATTATATAAAAAAAAATTAGCAGTGCGATTCTGGTTAAATCACCGCGTGAAAATGTAGGCGTAGGTAGTGAGAGCGAATTGAGCTGTCATTCCATACTAATGCTAGGCATTGGCAGTTTACTCCACTCAAGTTTTCACGTCAATAATAGTAAAACATAGTATAACGTCAATAATCACAAACCATGATAATAAATCTGCTAAAATTAGGTGTTTCTCCTATCTTTAAAAAAGTTCATACTGATGTCTCAGTCTCGATCTGTCAAAATTGTATTTTACTAATAAATAATTAAATATAAATATTTCACAACTTTCACACAACACCATATTCTAGCCCCAAGCTAAGCGGAGCTTTTGTTATGGGCACTAAACAACTGATAAACACCTTACATTTTTCTAAATAAATACATGTAATAGATAAATTGCACCCAAATCAAATAACAGGTAAATTATAACATTATTGACATTAATATTGTCTCTGAGATGATCCACTATTAAAATTTTTAAATTACGGAAATTGGCGTTATAAAGTTCAGTGCCTAATAATTTAATTTATAATATCACAAAGAATTACACATAAAAACCTTCACCTCCTAGTGTTATAAACCACAGTAATCACAGATCTAACTAACGTTAACTCATAACTATCAACCTGTCAGAATGAGATACAATCTGATGAGTTAACTAGCTTCGCATCTGACTAGTGCATTTCATGTTCAAAATAGATATTGTGATACGATAGCTATTTATTGCAATGTGTTCTGTAGTTAATTTTATTTAAAAAAATGTGTTATAAGATCAATAGCCTTAATATTGTAACATGTCTGTAATAAGAAGCTTTTTGAGCTCGCATAGGTCTCTTTAATATATTTATTATTTTTTCTTTGTTTCCTTCTTTATTTTCATTAACGTAAAGATATTTCTAAAAAAAAAGGAAAATAAAAAGATTATCAATCATAGACATAAATGAAGTCTATGTTATATTCTAAATGGGTATTTACAATTTTAAAATCGTTTTTATTATTGACGTTACGTTTACGTCAAGAGTTCGTGTTAGGCACGTGTTTAGTGTTTTCATAGAATACCAAGTCATGTGGGATTTCCAATCGGCAAAAATTACGAGCTTCCTTTAATTCTTCAAAATCTGAACTATTATTGACCATGTGTTTTAAAATTTGCATCACTAGTCATGTCATAAACCTGTCCCCTAAAAAGCCCACCCGTCGCCACTTCCTAGTATTTTTGCTAGGAAGAAGAAGTGGCGGAACAAACTCCCCAACACGTCTGTTTTCCGCTCTAAGTAAGACCCCGTCCTTACCCTGATATAGCAATATAAAATCACGTCTCCAACAGTCGATATCGCGTCAAAACCTCGGCCAAGGGCCGAATTACTGTTTAAATTTATTTTTCATACACCGATAGTAATATGAATAATTGCCTCGTTTGGAAGAGGTTACTGTACCTGTTATCTACTTCAAATAATTGTTAGTATTTGTACTAGTGTTATTTTTGTATTTATGTTTTTATTTGTTTCTTGTTCTTAGGAAGATCAAGCTTTAAAGGTAAGCGGCTTTTTAAGGATTACATCTAAAATTTAGAGATAAGCATTTCTATTCATATATTTTTATTTTGCTACAGTGTAGTTTATAGGTTTTTAACTGTTCATAGCCCACATACGAAAAGGAATATTGAAACAAAATGTTTCTAGAATGTAGGTCGTACAGTCAGCCTCATAAGTCGATATACATATCCATATTTCCTAAACTCATGAACACCTTAGCTTACACAAATTGCTAAACAAGACTAGTGAATTTTGAACCTTTAAGACGTTAATTAAATCCTGGCACTAGTCTTGTTTAACAATTTGTGTAAGCTAAGGTGTTCATGAGTTTAGGAAATATGGATATGTATATCGACTTATGAGGCTGACTGTACATGAAGCGACATAACTAGTATAAATTGATCTCGCATTGTGTTAAACGTTATACTTCTTTAGGTCGGTACAACATTTGTGACTTATTATACACTTTCTTGTCCTCTTTCTTTAAAAATCATTGTAATAATATAATAATAATACCAGCCTGTTACTGTCCCACTGCAAGGCGAAGGCCTCTTCTTATATAGAGAAGCCTCGAGCATTGATCACCACGCTTGCTCAGGGTGGATTGGCGATTTCAAACTTATATTAACTATAAGTCCAGGTTTCCTTACGATGTTTTTCCTTCACCGATGTCAATGATGTCTAAGAAAAACTTAGAAAGTACATATGAATTGAAAAAGCCACATTCGTACTTGCCCGGATTTGAACCACAACCTCGTGCATGAGAGGTAGGCGTATTAACCTCTGGGCCATCACTACACGAAAAATAATTATTAACTTTTTAAAACTAAGCTATCTTATTTAACGCCAGTCAATATAAGTTTGCTCCGAAAAGATTGTAAGTTTGAAATTGCCACTTCACCTTGAGCAAGCGTAGTTATCAATACTCGTGTCTTTTCTGAATGAGAAGAGGGCTTTGCTCTGCAGTAGGACATTAACAGGCTGGTGTTAGCGATAAAAAGGGACTCATACACCTATCAGTTACATTTTATCTACTTACTAAATAACTTGCACAGTCGGCTACCAAGTGCAGTAGGTTGATTACAAAATACAGTATCCCTGCACTTGCAGCCTGCATTACCTACTGCAATTTGCAGTCTCAACCAATGTCATGTTGCAAAAACGACATCACTAGTATTTTATGATCAGTTGTAGAAACTGGTTTTGTGAGCTTAAGCTCGTCTCACACTGAATTTGTTTCACTGGATGTAATAAAGTTGATTGTTGACTTTTCGCTCGTACGGACGAATCAAAATCTTATCTTTAATTTGACAGCTGTCAGTGCCTGAGGATCTGAGAGTCTGCGAGTATTGTATTTCTTCATGTACAAAAGTTAATGACAATATAACAAAAGAAATGTGAAATGTAGGTCTAACTTTGCCGAACCCTTTGGTGTACACAGACGTGATGGTTATAGTACCTATATAATGTAATGTTTTTATTAATTTGAAATGTTATTACCTATTTTTTTTTTAATAATGATCTCTCTGTTTCTATGGAAATAATACAAAACATGAAGCCTTTTTGTACCTAGGTACAGATGGCAGCACATCAAGTTACCCCAATGTGTCAAATTTCTTTGATCGTTTTACAACTTTATGTCAAACAAAATAAGGTTCATATTCAATTGGGAAAATTTGACACATTGAGGTAACTTGATGTGCTGGCGTCTGTACTAAATATTCTAGGTACTCGAGCATACAGACAATTCTCCCAAAATAAGTAACTGTGAAAACCGCATCCAGTTAAATTATGCAGTTTAGAATATTTAAGTGTAAACAGAAAGCGACTTGAAGTATAGGTAAAATTTTCTAAAATTATGTTTCAATTGTGCTTTTAAGTTTTTAAAGACATTGCCTTGCTCGTAAAAAACATTCTAACCTAGTCTATTCTAATTTAAGATAGAAATAAGCGAAAAATTATTCAACTTTATGGAACTGGACACGAGACAGCCATCTTCCATGCAATGTAGCTTTAGAAAATTATACCGTCCGTGTGTGACCACCTTAATACTCATTTCTTATGAAGAAATATAAGGACGGTATTTAAACACGTATGTATGTAGATATTTATCTTAATATTCTCTCTAAGGGTTTAGTATAGAAGACCACGCAACATTTCGTCCGAAATTGGACAAAATGTTGCGTATCGTATAATAAGTATCTGATCTATCGACTTTGTCTTTATTGAAAAAATGAAAATGGAGTCTGTTGTAGGTACTTAACAATATGTTTCTTGAAGTTTTTTCTTGCTCGTTTTTGTACTAAATGTCGTGAATGGGTTTGTTTAGAACTTCGTATAACAGACACGATTAACGCGAGTACAAATCTAGGCAATGTGCATTTTTCAAAACAAGTATATAAGTAAGTACAGACGCTAGCACATCAAGCTGACCTGAAACTGATTTTTTTTCCGAATTAAACATGAAACGTATTCTGTTTGTAATAAAGTTGAAAAATCATCAAAGAAATTGAACACATTGGGGTGCTTGAAGTGCTGGCCTCTTTGACACTTAAGATAAAGAAAAAAAAATTGCGCCGTGCTTTTTTTAAAGCTGGCTTTGTGTACCTACGTCATGTTTAGGTAGTGCCATCACCAGGTTATGTTTTGAGTTACATTCTCTATTACAAGCAACCATAGTAACGTAGACATGTTTACCATAAACCGTAACTTTCTCGTAAGAGCGCGTTACGCAGCAGCGTAAAAGTTTATCGTAAAAAAAAGAACGCGTCATCATTTGAATTGCAATCATGAAATGGCGCGTATTAGCATAGACTATAAGAAGTGCTCATTGTCTATTACATCCGTTCGGGGCCGTCAACCTTTAGTTACTGTTATTGTTTTTGAATTAGGAAGAGTTTTTGTGAGGCATGAGTGAGCATTTTGAGTTTCCTTTTTCCGATTTTTTTAGATTTAATTTGGTGTTTAAATTCAATCATCTACTGTGAAACTCATTAATGTTTGATTGATAAGAATAAAATAAACAAATAACGCTGAGATTTGCTTCTTGTATCTATGCAGTTTCATTTTTATACACTAAAAGCGCTACCAACAACTTTTATGATATTTTATTTGTAAAATGATTACTGTCAATTCTCAACATAGTTATCCCTATTTCTACTATTTATACTTCTCATTAAAAAATCTACAAACGGTAAGTACAATAAAACAAATCCTTTTACGAACTACAACAGTTATTAGATAACAATTTTTCCGCCTCATTACTGTTCTTGTGAAATGGAAAAAAAATCAAGAACCCAAGATAAATAAAAACTACGCCAGGTAAACCAACCTCTGCAATTTCCTTCACCAAAGTATTTTAACTTAACTGAACAGAGCCAAGGTGGTTAACTGAAGCAGAACCTTCACATGTTAATATCGTAATTAATGGACGCCGTTGAACTCCCATAGCGTGGAATAACAAAAAAATAATTACATATTAGACTCGCTTCCAAGTAAATCGGAGTGGCTAATGTGTTTTGAAAGCGAGAATAATCTCCGGACCGTACGATCTCTGGCAATGGTAGGCAATGGCCTAATTGTTGCATAGATTTACTCTTTATAAGATATTTCAATCAAGATGATAATGTGATGGCTGGAAATGAGGTAACTATTAAAATCATGGTAAATAGAGATGAGTAAAAAAAGCAGACTTGCTGTCAGATCCCGAAATAAATTTGGACAAGGATAGCATGATAATGATGAAAATAACATTGCGATATTTCAATCACCTATCACAAATTAAGAAACACACTATGGATTGTGTGAACCATGATATTATAGCTAGAAAGGGGTGAATATTGAGATAAAAGCTAACCATGATGTCAAAAAAAGACATACTGCGCTGACCACAAATATATGGATATTTTAATTATATAATCAAGATGTCATACTTATAAACATTACGTCATAATTATCGAACATAGAAACGTGTTTGCAGTTTTTGAAGTTCCCGTGGGAACGTAAACTTTTCGAAGCGGACGAAGATGCAGTTCATTCGCTAGTGATTATTTCTGGCTGGACTATTGTTATTTGACCGCAATGCTTCGTTATGATTTTATAATTTATGCTGACTAATATAGGTAGGTACCTAGGTGAAATCTGGTTACGTCTCAACAATGGTGAATACTAACTTACTTTGCGTTTATACACACATCAAAAGTGTCTAGGGATCAAGCATTTTTATGCGGATTTCTTGAGATTGAGATGTGGCTTTGTAATAAATTTATGATTTTATAAATTTATATGGATCCTTTTTGGTGCATTTCATAATTTGAATCAGGAACTGTGAATCAAATTCGAGTAAAAGATGAAAATCAGCTGTCAATATTTTCCCTATAAAAACATACAACGCATTGAAGACATTATTAGTGCTACTGTTTCCCTACTACTGATTAAAACCAACGTTATTATGGAGCGGCGACGTCATTTAAGCAGGGAAGAAATGCTCAGAGCCGTGGGAATGATAGAAGCTGGTTCCCGGCAACGTACTGTGGCTTTAGCTCTGAATACAAGTCAGAGTGTTATCAGTCGACTTTGGACACGTTACCGAAGCACTGGTACCGTGGCTGAGCGCCATGGAGGACGGTATCGCTGCACCACACGGAGACAAGACCGATACATTCAAATCTTAACTCGAAGAGCTCCAACAATAACCGCCATGATGTTAGCCGTGAGGCTTCATCACTCTTCAGGGAACTTAATTAGCGACTAAACAGTCAGAAACCGCTTGCATGAAGTGAACCTTCATTCCCGAAGACCGCTACGGGTACCACCTATAGCAATGCACAATCGTAGGATTCGATATCAATGGGCTCTTGAACACAGAAATTGGGCAGAAGAACAATGGCGTTTCGTGTGCTTTTCTGATGAGTCTCGTTTTGGTATGAGACCGGATACAAGACGTATACGACACTGGAGAACCCCTGGACGCCAACAGCGATTAAAATCCTGCCAGGAAGTCCATCCTTATAGTGGTGGAACCATCATGGTATGGGCGGGTATTTGGATCGGCGGAAGAACTGAGTTGATTTGGATCAGAGGCAACCTCAACGCTCAAATTTATGCTGAGACGATTGTATCAGACGTCATCGTTCCTCTACAAGTGCAAATCGGTCCCTTATTTCAGTTAATGCATGATAATGCACGACCGCACACCGCAAGAGTTGTAAGACAGACTCTCGCCGCAGCTAACATCAATGTCCTGCCCTGGCCTGCTCAGTCGCCAGACTTGAACCTGATTGAGCATGCATGGGATATGCTACAGAGAAGAGCTCTGCCGAATATGGAGGGTATCCAGTCGCAAGAAGACCTTTTTTTGTTGTTGCAACGAACATGGGCGGCCATTCCACAGTATGATTTGGATGAACTCATTTTGAGTATGCCAAACCGATGTTCTTGTGTTGTTAGTGTTCGCGGTAGAAACACGGATTATTAATTGTTTAAGTTACCCAATAAAATTTTAAAGAAAACTGTTATTTCAGTCTTTTTTTCGAACTTTAATGTTAGTGGTTCAAATGTCAAAAATCCCTTTATTAGGAAAATGGCAAATTTCTTTATTAATGCAAAGGTGACTTGGTTTATCGTTACTGTGACAAACCGAAACACTTTATTTGATGAATCCTTAAAGAAAATTTTAATTAATATCAATCAGGAGAAAAGTTATTGCAAAAATATATGTTGATCCCTAGACACTTTTGATGTGTGTATCTTCAATATCAATGTCAAAAAAATCAACAACATCCTTTTAGCTAAATAATAAATACACAGTAACATGTCAAACGCAACAACGTATTTTCTCAAATAATTGTTTCTTCGTACAGAATTACACACTTGAAACAATGGCCAATTTAATCCACCGATGTTGATAATAAAAAGTCAATTGCAAGTTTCAAAATTGTCGTAGATAACAAAAGGGATGGACAAAATGGCGTGATGGAGGCGTAATAAACAAAGGATGGTGTGTAAGCGTGTTCTGACTACTGATTGGCTAAAACTACGATTAGACTGGTCTATTTCAAGGTCGCCGTGAGTCAGTTTGCATTTGTATATGCGTGCCTGATTGTGGGGTGCAAGATACAAGAGCTGGCGAATGATAGTGGTACAATTAACAAGCATCAAGGTCTTGTTAAAATTCAAGTTAGAGAGAAAAAATATTAAACTGAAGTAATCAATGGAATTTCACTAAAATCATTTGCAAATGAAAGAATCGAATCCATCAACAATGAGAACTTAATAGAAAATTTCGTATACCAAGCCATTCTTGATATGAGTGAGATTAACAAAAGCAGAAATTCTGATGTTCAATACCTGTGAAACTAATTCAACTACACATTGTGACTAAGACTCACTCACAAACTGAACTTTGGTATGAACAATGACTCATTTGGAAATTAAGAATGGCACCATTCATTGGAAAGAATACAAAGCCTTTGACAGTACTAAATCAAAGCTATTATGATACTTCATCCGCTCAATAAGTGGATCAGTCTCTTCCTTTTTACACCAACCGTTTTACGTCTCTATTAGTAACTTCTAGGTTTCTAGATATTATGTCTGGCTATCTCATGAGTCAGTCAATTATTTTGAATCAGTTGAAATCGTTTCGTTTATGACTTGATCCATGCAACAAGTGATTCAACGCGGAAACAGCCGTTGTCCTTGTTTGGCCCATCGCGAATATGCGCGCGGAATTGCACATATTATTCGCTTTTAATTATCATTATTGAACAATGTCCTTCTCTGGATATGCTGCATTAGTTTCAAGTTTTTTTTCTAACATCGTTATGGTTACATGTTATTACCTTATATGGGTTTCAAGTAGTGCAATAAAAAACGGTAACCACAGTTGGCATATGCCTGCAAATTACAAAAACATAATCGTATTTACGTGGATTGTATGCCCTTGAAAATCGATGTATATATGTGAGTAGATATGTAAATATTTACGGTTTTATTACAATATGTACGCTTGTGTAGAATATTAAATTTAGCATCGGCGTTGGTGATGGTTGTATTAAGCAAATAATAACGTGATAAAATATTATCACTGTTCGTCAAAACCTTGACAGAAATATCGTTTTAATATTTTTTATCTTCAATATAAATATGGGAAAAAGTTTCAATCAAAAACAAATTTGAAATAAAAATGTTTGTTTGTTTGGGTTAAGCTCCGAAACGGCGGAATTAATTTTGAGTGGAATTTAACTGGCAGATACCTATTGCATAAAGATTAACTTGGGCTACTTAAATTAGAGTTCCGCTCAACACAAATGGTTAAAATCCACGTGGACAAAGTTGCAGGAAAAAGCCAGTAATAACACAAAAACAGACCATGTGAAGCCCGCATCGCAAGCTCCGATAGAAAATTCTCGATGTAAAATATAATGAGTATAAAAGCAAAAGGCTCCGCAAGACATATGCCAAATGAAACAGGTTTTGAATCTCGGTAAAGACAATTGCCGGCCGGATGTAGTGCATCTCAACCTTGTGGGGCACTTGATCGTGTATCTGTGCCCTTATCTAGATCATTATACTGAGCTTCAAGCTTGCATATAAAATTATACATACAAGTAATAAAAGTCGCGTATATTTTATTATTTATGATTTGATCTAAAAGTCTTTATCTAATATTTTTGTTTATCACCACTATTCTCAAAACGGTGCGGTGATAGAAAACAGTGTGAGTAAATCAAGGCATGTTCAAGAATAATAAATTCGAAGACATGTGACATCTACCAACCCGCACTGGGCCTGCGTGGTAGATTACGGCCTACTCCTTCTCACAGTGAAGAGACCTGTGACCCAGCAGTGGGAACATTATAGACTTAAGAGTGTATCTTTTTATACATCTGTGGCTATTCATGCCATGTATTAAAAAATCTCTGCAACATTGTTCTTTGAAAATCAATACTAAAGATTTGCTTGAGCGTTGAATTAAAATTTTCCTTGTGTTTATTTTTTCAAACTCATATTTTTACATGTTTTCTGTATTACTGTACAGCACGCAAGTAACTGTTACTCAGTTGACTTATGTATATTTTTTTTTGTGTTCTCACGTGACTACGACTGACTATATCGATTACTATAGAAAAACTTTACCTACATAATATATTACTTGAGATAACATAATTCTTCGTAAATACCTCAAATATGTAATTACCGCGTCGCCAGTTAATATTCGCGTGAATTAATGAAACACAACGAGAATTGACGAAAAAACTATCATAAAAACTTTATTACCATGAAACATTGTTTATCTATATTCCATCACGCCCGCGGCACACGCAACCACGCGTAGCCATGGAAAAAATAAAACCCATCGATCATAACCTATGATAACAATTATAATTGTTAAAAAAATACAACGTTAATGCGTTACATAATGAATTCAACCGAAATACATGACAAAGAATCAAATAAAAAAAATGTTCTATGACATAAAAGGTTACGGACCCCTGGAATCGAACGCAGGCCATTTGAATGAGGAATTAGAATAAGATGGCAAAAAATATGAGCATTAGAAAGAGCGGTGCGACCAGCGTGCGAGGGAGACGGTCGATATACGTGGGACGCGATTGGCTGACCGCTTTTTATACCTTAGTTCCCCTAATCTTCATTTCGAACAACATCTGCTACGCTAATGTTTATTCGAAATAGTTCTTTAAATTTATAGTATTAAGATCTCATTTGCAATTCCCTAGTTGCGTCTTTTGTTGCTTTTTCGCAGTTATCTATCGCGCGGTCGTTGCACGCAAGTTGTTATTTCAATTTTTAATACATCTCCCATCGAATGGGTTCCTTTTAAGGTCAGTGTTTGTTGGAAAAAGACCCACAATGTTTTTTAAATTATAATTATTTTTTGCTGGTCACCTATTGGTCGGCAGATGGGCATAATAATGGCCCGAGGGATGTTTTTGCGTCCATCGTTTTAGTTTAAGTGTGCGAATAAAAGGAATCTAATTTATGAGTAAGAATCTTGTTTGGCGATAGTATGTTGTTAGCTACTGCGATGGACAGTTAAATAAGCTAAATTTATAGTATACCATTAAAAGCGTTAATTTGACATAATAATAAATAAATATTTTCCTTTTAGAATTGACTTTATATTTTTTGTTACTGCGCAAAGTTTTGTTATTGTTTAAGAGTACTGCAAGAACGTTAATTACGTACCTATTTTGTCGTTTTTCTAATTAAAACAAAACACGCCAGCTTTTGAAAACAAAGTTGACGCATTTTAATGGTCTAATCATAAGTTTCCTAGAACTCATTAGTCTGTAAAATATTTAAAAAGTATTAACACAAGGAAATAAGTTCAATTAAACTTGCCTAAGCTAATATTTGCTAACTAATATAGCTAACTAATATTTGTTATTAAAATATTTAATTCACATACCTAGTGGTGACTATTAAATAACAAGAGACTTATTGCTATAGAAATAATAAGACTATTTCAGACACAGGTCTGTATGGTTCTTACCTACATGGATCTGAACAAGATAATGTCTGGACTTTGAAAGAGTCCTCTGAGTTTAGGTTGGTGTCAATTTGTAACAGAGAATTTATTATTAGTTTTTTTTTCTGTTGTGGCTGCTTCTCAACGAATGAGAGTCATTGAAAAGAACTTGTTAACTTGTTAAATGGTTGTCAACCCATGAAAGTATTTGCTAATTAATGGAAGACGCTAATGTTGAAACTTACATTTCTAGAAGATGGAATAAAATATATTTAGTTTTTAAATATGTCTATTTACTGTCAGTAATAAACTGATGATAAATAAATAGATAGAAATTCATTATACAACCAAATTATTGCTACCGATAAGTATCTAAAACCTATCAACTAACTCCAATTTTTACAATAAACCGTAAAAACGGATAATAATAACCTAGACAAATACCAACAAACGATCGAAAGGCAAGATATAAAAATTACAAATGTACCGATTACTCCAATTAGCTACACAAGTTTCCAACTAGAGCCGCCCTGAACGTGGAACGAATAAATTATCGATAAAACTGTTCATCGATAGTATCGATGAAACTGTTTCACTAGAGTTTTTGTAAAAGGTTGAGCGCGCATGGCTTGTAAGGACGTGTGTACATGGTTCGTTTTATTATTTAACGCATGTTTTGTATGTCCATTCCTTTAGTATTAAAGATTCTTTTTTGTTTTTATACAATCGTTGATCAAATGGTTGTAAGAACTGCTGCTGAGTAAAAGGTACTAGGCTCGTTTCCGGGGACTGTTAGTGGCCAAAGACTAAAGTGAAATCTGTCATACTCAAAGAGATTTAAGATAAGTAGGTAGTTTAAAGAGAGAACATGCGAAGAAATTCCATAGACAAACTGTGATCCCATGTCTCAGTAACGCCATCTAGGATAATATAGCAATATTGGAGCGGCAGCGAAGCGTACTAAACTAGACTAATCGACTTGTGTCCACTTATAGGACACAAGTATCAAATGAATTTTGTTCTTGATGTCCCGAAAGAAAGGCATGATTGTTTAAATGTTTAAAGTAAACAGATTGAACCAATGATATTATAAGTAAAAAGGTGTAGATAGGTTATACGCGCTCAGCAAAGTGACACGTTAAAATGTGGCTAACTTCACTCAGTGTGGCGTCGCGCCCCAACGGACTCGTGCGTGCGTTAGTGTACCGTTTTTGAAGATCGAATGTTGTTTAAGTAACCTACACCTAAACTTTTTTACTTATACCTAATATCATTGGATTGAACAGCATTCATAGAAGGTTCTGTCAAATCTTTGTGCATTTTAAATAAATAAAAATCTATTCTAAACAAAAGACTAACACTACCATTCTAATCATATTCCTTTGCTCACTTAAAACCTGAATCTCCACCTGGATGGAAGCGCTAACAATGACAGCTAGTTCAACCGAAGGAGGGTAATTTAGCAAATCATTTTGACACTTCAAAATGACAGTAACGTACAAGAGTAATGAGGTGGCGAAACCCACGCGTTCTCATTTACTTCCTCCAGACGATTTTTACGACTTCCACTTTATTTTACGAGTGGTACAATCAAGTAGGAGGCTGATCCGCCGTTCTTTTTATCCCAGGACTTGATGCTTGAATGGATATTGTTGGATCGCGAACAGTTTTGCTGTACAGCAGTTTGTGAAGTCAAGTTGTGGTGGCTTTTTTTCTTGTGAGAAAATACAGCTACAAGATTTTTGCAATGGCTTTTATGTTAATGCTCTCTTAAGCTCTACAAATAGGGGACTTTAGTTGTTTGGTTTGGAATGTCATACATTTGTGTGAGCTGATAACAGGAAGACATTGTTTTCATAAAATAAACGTATTTTGTATCAGACTCATTTAAAAACTAAAAAGTCTTATAACTTGAAAGAGACTTCTTTTTTTGTGTTACATATGAACTAGTTGTACCTACTTATTTACTCCGCCTTTTTTACTAGCTTCTATTGTTCGTAGCGTAATGTCAAATAGCGTTTAACCTTTTTCCAAAAAGGGCCTATCAAATGAAAAAAAAAGGGTTTTGAATTCGACTGGCAGAACCGACAAACAAACCCTCCAGCTTTAATAGTATTGATAAAACGTCATAAAAGATGAGCTTTTTAAGCAGTCGTTGAGCTAGTTACCTGTTAGTAAGATAAAAGGCTCAACAACTACTAACAACCGTCCGTCTATACCAAGCATTAGTAATTACAGTACGGTATACAATATAATGGTATTTCATGTTAAAAGTATTAATCACAAGAGATTAAAGATACCTACCTATATAACCTATGTTATTTGTTCCTATAATACCGTAGCTATAAAACTAACTTGATTTAAAAGAATACTGTGAAACCAAATCCTAATTTTTATAGTTTTTTTTACATGTGCGTAAAGTTTTAGTAAATAAACAAATAGTATAAAAATACTATAACACCTGTCATGGCTGCTTTAAGATTGATTTACCGACTCTTGTCATTATTTAAACAATTATCATGGTTTTATTGTATTTTAATGGTCTTTTAGAGAAGGTTTTTGTAACATGTAAGCAAGAGCTAACCGCTTGTAAATGATTTATTGTAAGTACACTAGCTACACCCCGCGGTGCTAACTGCGGTTAAAAAGTCAATGTGAGAGGATTCTAAATTCGAGGGAATACTTTAATTTTTCGGGATATAATGAAGCTTATATTGTACCATCTTTTATACCGTGTTTTTATGCCAATAAATGTTATTCTATTATATTCTATTCTATGTGTTGTCAATTCAGATTTTATGTATAGCTATGGCTATACATAAAATCTGAATTGACTCTTACTGACTCTTACTGACTAATAACCACCCCGTGTTCCTTCTCACACCTGCGCCGGGGGTCACGGGACAGAAGATACTTCTGCGACCCCCGATTGGTGCCGGCCCCGCGGGTCTCGCCAAGTCAGCGAGGGGAGTGAGGTGTTAGACTCCCCTCGCGACGTCTAAGAGGGGCGCGCGTGAACATGACGCGCCGCCACCTCGGGTCCATGTACGTGGGGGCGGCGGACTTCCCCGCGTCCGTCGCCCTGGACCCATTTAGGGGGGCTGGAAGAGGGCGTTGTCCGCCCTCCACCTGCACCCGGTGCATCTGCTGCGGGCCGGGTGAGTGGAAGTGATCTCCCTCTCCCTTTCCGCAGCCTCCTTCTGCGAGATGACCGTTTTGCAGAAGGACACCACCGCGTCCCAGGACTCGACGCTGCCGACCATCCTCTCGACCACGGCCGGCAAAAGTCTGATAACTAGTCCAACCATAGCGGTACCTATCGCGTCAAGCAGTCACTGGGTTGTGGAGGTCAGCAAAGCAGTTGCTCCATGTTAAACACTGGTATTTGGCTGCATCTGGTAAGACTGGAAGCCGAGCTTAACATAGTTAAGAATAGGCTACGCAGATGATGAATATAAAATGTCTCAAATAAGCAATTTTTGTACCAGTAGGTAATTGACTATTTCAATAGTTCTGTAAAGGCGCGAAATACTTTTTATAGACCGTAATAAACTATTACCTCATCAAATTGTTCTTAGAACATATGTTTTAGAACCAAAGAGATTTAAAATACTATAGAGCGGGCATGTCAAGGAAATGTCATAGAAAAACTTTGATCCCATGTCTCAGTAACGCCATCTATAATAATATATGAATATTGGAGCGGCAGCGGAGCGTACTACAAAAAACTCATAGACTTGTATCCAGCAGGACACACTTTTTCGGACGAAAATTTTGTTCGTGATGTCCGGTCTATAGGTATTGAATGTCTTTGTTTAGAACATAACAAACTAGTTTCTACATTAGAATACCTATTTCTTAGCAGGTGCCACTCTTCCATAGATTAAAAATTAAAAACAATTACTGGTAATCGCATCAATGACATTAAAGTAGGCAGTCTCAGGGGTGCCAACTTACAAATGCTACGCGTCACTAGACATAAGCAAGAAATGTATTAATTTAGCACTTTTGTACAAAAATGCAATTAGATTAAATTAACAATCTATAAGGAAGGGGGGACTTTTTGTTAGGAACAGTAAAGAATTATAAATTTTGAAGAGAAGCTCATGTGATACTGGAACTCCAAGTATACGAGCCAGGGTTACTGATGCTAGTGTTTAGTGAAGTAAATTAAATAAATGATTACTTACTTTCTTAAAAATGAATCCCTATTTTCCTTGGGCATGACTTCACGCGTGAACGACTGGACAAATTTTACAAATTCTATCTTTGTTCTGTTTGTTATTGTCAGGAGAATGGTTTTATGAAAGAAAAAAATAAAAACGTTAAGTGAAACATTAGAAAATTGAAGAAAACTGAACGATAATTAAACATTTTTCAAATGTAGCGCCATCTTTCATTAGATGACAGATGTCAAATGTCTTTCCAGTCCATTTTCAGGTGAAAATTTGACATTTGAAAAGTCTTAAGCTAAAATTAAGAAGGTAACACTACATAAATTGATCGTAAGGCTGAGCAAAAGTTGCCGGGGCGAGTTATTAATAAATAAAGCAAGATAATAGTCGACCATGAAAATGAAAAACATTATTTTAAAAGTTCTTTACAAACAAAAAAGAAACAAATAAAAACATCCCTAAACCTCACAAGATGATAGCGTGACCATATTTTTTTAGCCACGCCATTTTGAAGAGCACAAATAAAATCTTCAGTGCTTCTTTAAAACACTAATCCCTAATAAACTTGAGCTCCAAACATGACATCAAAGTATTCTGTATTCTGATCCGCGATAGTTTCTCACGGTGCCCGCGTCCGCTCATCGATGCGTAACGTAACCGCTACCTTATATCATTACTACTTCAAAACTAATTGTACACAATTAGAGCGCCTTTCTTTTTAGATTGCAGCTTAAGTTTGTGAGTGCCGGTTGCGACGATAAATAGGGCTTATTTCGAACAAAGAGCGACCGAGACAGGTAGCTAAGTGATTGTTTTTGCGTTTTTTTTAGAACGTTGGTATTGTTTCGGTGCCAACATGATGAACGGAATTAAAAAATGCGTTCGTTTCTGTTATTTTTTTTAAGTGTACGTTCCTATTCTCAACCACCGCTTCCTTTTTTAAAAAGAAATTAAAACTTAGCTAACATCAGCGGATGTTTCTAAATTCTACGTATTCACACGACCCATTCATAAAAGTTACGAAGCTTATTTTAAAACAAAGAAGTCTATTATCTCACATTAAATATTTTCAAAACACATCACAATTATAATAGTTAACGCCATTTTAAAACAGACCAATTTTTAACAAAGGCATTGGGAAACCGCGTCTGCGAGACCCTTTAATAATATTATGTATAACTTACGGTTAATCATGTAAAAAATCAATTGAATAGATGACTAGGCTGCAGGTGTTAGTTATGCAATAATTAAACCAGTGAACTATTTTAATATAAGCAGCCATTGTGCCAACTTGACGGCACTGCTAGCCATTGACAACAAAACTTTAGCGAAACTATTTTCATTGAAATTGTTTTGGTATTTAAACTACACGATATTGATTTTATTCGTGGTCAGAATATTGTACGGTTTGAACGAAACTTTGCGTTTGATGTAAATTTTGCCGGACATCCACGGTTCTACTTTTAAATGAAAATGTGTTCTGCAATGTGTGTGGACTAGATATTTAATGAAAGAGAAGTTTGAAGCTAGGTAACTTTTCGTCTTTTGGAATTTTGCAGTTTTCTGTTAGTTTGGTAACTAAAAGTTGATTGGCGTGAAAGCATATTTTCAGAAACTCAAGCTTTCAGTAAGGTAGCATACATTTTAATTTCATAATGTTGTTAGAAGACTACACGAAGGCGCTGAGAACTGTTTTCGACGTAATACTGTCAAGTCACTTAGATTTATAGTACCTAATGGCATATTAAAGACCGATTTCTTTTCTTTTACAATATTTTAGTGCCAATCCAAAACTATTCTGTAATGTGTCTCAAATTACTTTATAACCGGCACAAAATTAAGCACGCCTCACACACAACGACTGCCTAAGAACCCATAATTTAATAGTTGAACGCAACCATAACTCGTAATTTCACAATGTTGGCATCACTGCCTAATGACAGTTGGAAGCGCGCGCAAATTCCAAAATGGCGGCTGCAATAAAGAAATGATGGTGCGTTTCAAATCACACCGAATTAACTTCTTTTGTTAACTTGAAACTTGAACTTGTTGTGGGGAAAACATTGTTTCCGCGTAATGCTCAGGAAAATTACTTATAAAGTACTAATAAATCGTGAAATCATTGGATGTGTGGGTTCTGAATCATTGTTCTAGGTATCTAGGGTTAGAAATATGGCAATAATAAATTGATGATAGACTAATATCTAGTAAACATTGCGCAATATATAAATAAAGTAAAAACGTGAATAAGGTAACTAAATATACCGTCATCGGCTGAGGAAAATTGTACTTTGGGAATCACATACCTACAAAGAAAAGTTTTGTGCAGAATAGTAAATACCTAAGTTTGCAATGTTACGAATTCAGGCAGTGTAACTAAAAGAGATTCAGATTTCATTACTTAGTATTAGCTGCAGATTGCCACGGGAGTACTGGTTTAAATTAAATATCTACCTGTGCAACGCTGATTAACGGACATTACCCAAATTTATATCAAGCTGGAGTTTGACAGGTAAAACATAAGCCATTTCGTTATCGACAAGACTTTATTATTATTTATTATAAACCATTTAAAAACTTTAATACTGAGGGGTATATTATATGAATATTAGGTACATTATGGAGCTTCGGAAGGCGTACGAGGAGTCGAAGCCAACTCTCAGAGACCCAATGTCGCCTTAAATGAAATGAGGCACCAAACGCAGATTTTCCCTGTATGAACTATACTTACAAGTCAAAATCAGCATCCTAGGAAAACCTACGACTAGTGTAGGCTGGACTACAGGCTAGGGTGGTTAAAATGGACTGGACACTTATTACTATGAAGGACTATGGTCACAGCCTTAACAATTTATACTAATATAATAAAAAGATAAAGCTTGTGAGTATAAAGGAAAGGAAAATCTCTGAAACTACTGAACCGATTTTGAAAATTCTTTTACGAATAGATAGCCACAATGTTCGTAAAACTATGAGGGAGTGGAGGGGATGTTAAAGTACAAAACGCGGACGAACTCGCGAGCAAAGTGCTATTAATATATATTTTGAAGGGCATTTTCTTTCATTCTTCTTTACACAAAATCCTTGAATTACAAAGCCAATCAAAGTTATAAGTAATCTTTTTCTAAACATAAAACGCAATTTATCTTAGCTCAGTGATTGCGGCGGCAGATACCCACAGATTAAAGATCAAGGGGTCAAAGACTTTCTATCACCTAAATAGAGAAAACTATAAGCATTGTGAACTTAGCAGACATTAGAAAATAATGTGTTGTAATATATCATTATGTGATGTTCACCTTTGTCCTTGTGAAGACATTGAGGCATGGGAAAAACGCAGTTTATAAAGGCTGTAGGAGACCGTCATACATCCAAACACTAAGAGTTTAGGACAAGATCCTGGACACCCAGTGTTGAAAGGGAAAAGGGAAATACCCATTTGCTAAGGTAACTTTTGCCAAGTGATGCACATGGAAGAAACAAATGATTGGCATTAGGATTGTCATCACTTGATAAAGGAACAATGGCTGTTTTTCACATAGAACTCAATCACTACTCATTGCAATCCTTACTTTGATAGCGCTGATCACCGAACGGAACTATTAAAAAGCAATAAACAATTGAGTGTTGTATAAAATCGGGTTTTGATACCTTCATTTATTACACAAATGTACCTACATAGGTGGAATTAATTCCTTAGGCATTTTCTACCAGTCAACTTTTAGGTCATGCAGAGAAAAACGGTGGTAGGTGCAATCTATATCTATATCTATATCTATATCTATATCTATATCTATTACTTATAATAAATCTGTAGAAGTAAAATTTCTGTACATTGAAAATATCAAAAAAATAAATAGCAGGGGGTGTTACTAGACCGACAGCGAACCCAAAAATATGATTAAAAAAATTTTTGTCTGTCTGTCTGTCTGTCTGTCTGTCTGTCTGTCTGTATGTTCAGGTATCACGCAAAAACTACCGGTTCGATTACGATGAAACTTGGTATACTTATTCTTTAATATCCTGGGCACAACACTGGGTACTTTTTATCCCGGAAAAGTATATACAATAAAAAACAAACTTAATTTTGCGGTTCGACCCCTAGACCCGACTACTGTACCAACCGCAAATAATAAGTTTGTCGTAGGTTACGTCACCCGCAGTGGAGTTCACCAAGGGGCGCTGCACACGGCTAAGATATTATAATATTTTATCTTAAGATACAATGTCGCTCGCCATACAGTTCAATGGACTATCACACACTACGAAGATAATTATGTACATTGAATATATATTCAAAATTAATATTGGAGGATGATTGGTGATCGATACTGAATCTGATGCCAAAAATGCAATCAGTAAATGTTTTGTCTGTCTGTCTGTCTGTATGTGCACGCATAGTTCAATAACTATTATAGGGATTGGGATTGACTTGGTACGGTTGTAATCAATACGCCTGGGTAGGTTGATCTTAGTCTCAGTTGTTTTACACATGGTCAGTTGTACGGCGCTCTTTCCCGGGTCAGTAGTTCCAGAAATCTTTATGCATACATACTGGAAGGATCAACTTTGAAAGTAGTCTATCTGGAAGTATTATGCTAAAATTATTACGTTTATATATCAACGCACAGCCCAAACCGCTGGTAGTAGAGACATGAAACTTGAAGGGGACTTCTTAGTTAAGAATAAGTATCCACTAAAACACGATTTTTGGAAATTCAACCCTTAATGGGAAAACATAGGGGGCGGAAGTTCGACATCCACGCGGGCGAAGCCGCGGGCAAAAGCTAGTTGCGTAATAAATTTAAATATAAGTAAACATAATTTATTTTTATGTATGTGAATAATAAATATGATAAATAGGGACAATTTATTGGTCATTACGAATTGCTCATACTTACTTAGCAATATTTAAGTTACTGAATTAGTGAAATTTTAGTAAGTATATATTACTTACTTAAACGAGAAAAACATGGCCAGAAATGAGCATTTTCCTTTTCGAAGGCTCAAAGCACTTTGTGTTGAACAATATTACGTCAAGTCAAAATCCACCTGTCAAGTCTTCTAAGATGTCGATGTATCTATCCACATAATTATGTACTTATCTACTAAAATGCTTAATCTATCTTAGCATAGTATGTTATTTTTTATTTATTTTTTTATTTTACTTTGTTTATTCTAGGTACATCGTATTCACATATAATGTATTTTTTATTGCATACAAATATTGTAAAAACTATTTTAAAAGAGTAAGTATGGGGTTTCTTGCCCATTATTCTCCATACGAAACTACCTTTTGGCGGCTTTTGGAAGGGGCAACTAGAATAATTAAATTTAATTTAAGTTGTAAGTTTAACGTTCAAAAGTGCCTTTTAAATGGTCTAATTGAAATAAATGATTTGACGTTGACTTTGACTTTGTATGGGGAAACGATTCATAGTCTGCCTATCTTTTCCGGACTGTGTTGCGATCCGCTTCCAGATTAATCGGATGCAGCTTAATACTGCAGTGATTTACATTAAAGACTGCCTCTCTGACCTTCACAACCCTGTTACTGGGTAACACGATGCCCCTTGGTTAAACAGGTTGCCAGATTCGGGCTTCTGACTAAGGCGATTATCACACTGCCTCGCATCACGCTGCTTGTTGCGTGTCTCTGAACTGAATTGAACGCGCGTGGATGAATTTTCTGTGTGTTGGACTGTGCGTGTTTTCTATACAAACTGAGGTACTTACAAGCAACGTTAAACCACGCATTCACGCGCTACGCTGCGTGGTGCGTGGCAGTGTGTTAACCGCCTAACGATATCGACTGTTTTTCTAATATTTTTAATTAGTTATCATGTTATTTTTGGGCTTCGGTAAGCGTACCTAAACCTTCGATTAACAAAATTTAAAATATAGAAAGCGTAATGAACATTAATTAAACTAGTACAAACGGTGTGTAATATTAAATAGAACATGGGAATAACTCGTGTTTATTTTTATAGATGCCATAATACTAGCACACGAGAGTTTTACGGTTCCGTCGTTTACGACTTTAGAAAATCTAATTAGTTTCGTAGATTCGTTGAAGTTTCCAATATCTAACACAAATATAATTAAAACGCGAAAGATGTTTTAGTACTTACTGAAGAAAACATACCTTCTACAACCGACTTCATAAAAAACACTAACCGATGTAAAATAACTCTTGTTTCAGAAGTCTCTGGCTTAAGTGGTTTTGTTTAATTCATTATAGGCCACCGACTTTCAAAACTAGAGTTATTTTACACCTGTTAGTATTTTTTTTACGAAGCCAGTTGTTTTTATTTGTAATATTATTTTTTTTGCAATATTTCGTTTCTTTGTATGAAGATGCTTTAGTATTTTCCATTTGTTTTTATATTACAACCAAACTACTGATCCAATTACAATGAAGTTACAAAAGGGATCACACGGAAAGCAATATTCGTATTCCCCTTTCAAACAAAATACGTATTTTTTAAATCGGTTCATAATAAACATCGTGAGGAAACCAGGACTTATGGTTAATATAAGTTTGAAATCGCCAATCCCCCTTGAGCAAGCGTGGTGATCAATGCTCGAGCCTTCTCTGTATGAGAAGAGGCCTTTGCCCTGCAGTGGGACAGTAACAAATAAACGACAGAGTTATCTACGATTCTTACATACTTCTTTTGCTGCGTTTGCGTTCATACATCTAGTATTCTGAAGAACCTCACCAATAAAGTCTGTGTAAGTATGTCCTTCTAGGGCATCCGCTCTCGACGTTTCTATTTAAATCTGCCTTAGAAATACCTTTCGTTAGTTGCCTTTCATTTATCTTCTCAACGTAACCAAACCATCTAAGCAAGTTCTTTTTGAATTTCCTCACTACATCTTCTTTCAAACCACAACGTTGCTTTATCACATCATTCCTCAATCTATCATTCATTGTTACACCACGCATACTTCGCAAGGAATGCAGATCTATAGCATTTATTACACTATCATGTCCCTTTAGGTTTGTATGTACCTACTCATATATTAACCTACGAACGGAAAACGTAATTTTATATATTACGTACTACAATTTCATTATCGCTCTAATATCCTATGTACCTAAGTATATTGGAAAAACCAGCGTGTAAATAATACTAATTAATATTGTATAGGTACAAATGCGTTCAAATTCTAACCAATAGCAAAATGTTATGTATTTTGATAAACATTTATGTGCAGTTGGAAAATATGTAGTTACGTAGTCATTTTGGTCTCTATTTTCCGGTTCGGAGTTATTTGTTAATACCAAGGTTCTTTGCTAATAATTTAAATTGCAGTTACATGAAGTGGCGTGACGTGTTTGAAATGTATATTGTAAAATAGACTGGCTGTCTGACCGTGTCTTACTGAAACCAATGAGCATAGAAACATGGAATTCATTTGATATGTTTATTATAGGATGTAAAGATATAGGTATTCAGAAAGGTTTTTTTTGGGAACTTAAACCCGGACGTTCTTGCAATGTTTTCGTAATAATTGGCTTTTAACGTGAACAAGCGCAGTCATCAATTTCGTATTTTACTTGGTGCTTTTGTGTAAAAGGAATGTTGGCCAGCTGTAGTTTTTTTTTCAATGCTTGTTTAGTAGTTCATCACGCCTATATCCTTTAACGGTTAGGTAAAGGTGTACCTTATAGTACACCCACATTTTTGCCAGTCCCATGTTATAGAGGCCGAGCTGATGGCTCCTAAACAGCCCAAATTGAGAGACCTAGCTGCTACCGAGAATGGTACCTATTCCTGATGAATAACCTCTTTTTGCCAAACCCGGGAATCAGACCATGGACCTCACGCTTAGCTTGCGACCACTAGACTACCGAGGCCAGAGAGGTAGACTACTTCATCCCATAGTAATTAAATAAAAACCCAGAGATCACTTCCAGAGGTCCCCATTGTAGCTCTAAAAGTTATCATTTGCAAGCTTTTTGGCAAAAATATTCTACTCAATCCACCTATTCCCAGTATAATCCTAAGCGACATTACATGAACAAACGACCTTCAGTTATACACAAGGGTGACAACAAAAGTGCGCGTAGATAAAACGTACATAGATACAACACATTCGTGTTGCGCGCATGTAACTGTACGACCATAGTGTGTCATGGCCGTTGTACATGTGCTAGGTATACCTACTCGTACTGACAGCTGATGTGGCTAGTGTCAATTGTTTTTTTTATTTAGTTGGGGACATGATTGGGGCGACTGGAGTTCAAATCGTCAGCGTCGGGTACATTTTTTTTGTCAATTTTCTGTATCTGGGAGTAATTTAGGTATCTATAATATGTAGGTATTTCGAAACATAACTATGTTTATCAGTTGTTTAGTACCCATAACACAAGCTCTGCTTAGCTTGGGACTAGATGGCGTTGTGTGAATGTTGGAAAAATAGACATTTAATGTCGTTGAGGTGAGATTGCAACTAGATTGTGAACGAGTTCGGAATCATTTTAGAATAGTCTAGAATTAATACTGAGCACTGTTAAAAAACAATCACGTGTAAAAAGGGGCCTCTTTGATATCAACCAGTTGCATAATTTTGACTGGCCTGTTGGTCTAGTAGTTAGTGGCTCTGATTGCTATGCCGGGGGTCGTGGGTTCGATTCCCACCCAGGACAAATGTTTGTGTGATGAGCACGATCATTTGTTCTGTGTCTGGGTATATAATATATATATATATATATATATATATCTATAATATGTATGTATTTAGTAGTATATAAGTATGTTTTTCAGCTGTTTAGTACCCATAACACAAGCTCTGCTTAGCTTAGGACTAGATGGCGTTGTGTCAAAGTTGTGGAATATTTATATTTTATTTATTTATTTATAAATCCATACTCCGGCTTGCTATAGCTCAGATCCCTTTGTCAGACAAAACACACATACATAATACTAATAAGACAGTTTCAAGGAATTTGTTTTACGATAATTGTCTCTCCAACAAAAATACTAGAAGGTAGTTAACGAAGGGCGGGCTTTTTATAATAATAATTATTCTCTAGTGACAAAATGAATAGGTACAATTTGGATTATAGGATATCCTAATACCCGCGCTGGTAAGAACTGTGGAACTGTTAATGGGAAACTGCCCTATGTAATTTAAACGTTCAAATAGTGGTGATACGCAGTCTAATTTGGATAAATGAATTTTGATTTTTGATTGAACTAGGACTTCATTGCGCATTTGTTTTTACTAAAATATTACGTGTGCAGCACCATGCTGAGATAGGGGCCTTTTGGCCTTGTCGGCACAGGGCTAATTTTGTAAAGTCAGTGTTAAACCAGTTTTGTCTTTAATAGAACTATAAGCCACAGGTTTCATTTTTTCGTGTAGTTAGTTACGACAGAGTTTTATTCCGTTCATGGCCCTCTCGGACTTGGCTTCACATGCTGTCAAGAAATATCTCTCAGGCATGCCGGTTTCCTCACGATGGTTTTCCTTCACCGTTTTTGAAGCAAGTGATAATTATACAATAAATATTACACAACTTTTCACACAACGCCATTTAGTCCCAAGATAAGCTTGAGAGCTTGTGTAACGGGTACTAAACAGCTGATAAACATACTTACATATTTCTAAATACATACATAGGTACTATAGATAAATTATACCCAGACACAGAACAAATGATCGTGCTCATTACACAAACATTTGTCCTGGGTGGGAATCGAACCCACGGAGTATTCCCGTTTGAGCACCTATTTTTTGAGCACCTATGCATTTAGCACCAAAGGTATTCCCATTTCCCATAGGTTAATGCATAGGTGCTCAATAAATAGGTGCTCAAACGGGAATACTCCGAACCCACGACCTGCGGCATAGCAGTCAGGTTCACTAACTACTAGGCCAACAGGCCAGTCAAATGCGCACATGAATCCGAAAAACCAAAGGTTTGAACTAGAGACCTATAATTTGAAAGTCTGCGGGCCACACAATGTCAATGCTTTTTGTAAAAAGTAACGGTGTTTTTGATGGATACCTAGTAGTTACTACTTATCTTCTAGATACTACCAGGGTGCTATGCATCGAAATGAACCTGTAATTTAAATAGCTTCAATAGCCTTCAAACGGTAAAACAGAAATGCTGGTTTTCTTTATATAGGTGGAGCGGTACAGTCAGCGTCAATGACGGGACGAACAGAGTTCAAAATTACCTACATAAAACGACAATCATTTTATAAAGAGGGAAGATTTGTATTTTTGTATAACAAATAACTTAAAAACTACTGGACCGATTTGAAAAATTCTTTCACCGTTGGGAAGCTACACTATCCCCGGGTGCCATAAGCATACTTTTTTTCCTGTTTTCCCACGGGAACGGTAACTACGTGAGTGAAACCGCGAGACGTCCGCTAGTTTGTAGTAAAGTTGAAAAACTTACAGATTGGGGTATAGCTTAATGTGCTGGCCTCTGTATTTAATAAATTGATTGCGTTTCAGTATTTTAGAGCAGAAGAGAATATTCTTTATTGTAGGTACTTCATGAAACTTGAAAATAATAGCTCAAAGAGCAATGTAGGGTCATATCTGGGTTATGAACGTTTTCCTTCCGGCTGCAATTTATTTAACTTCCATAGAACCAATAAGTAAGTAATTTATGTACTTAGTACTATCAGGGGTTATTATGTAAACAGTATTATTGTGTTTTTTTTTTCTTAAATATGAACTCAAGGTATTGTCAGTACATTTTTCTTAAATCTTCCTCTAATGACCTTCGACATAATTTTTTGAAAAATGTTCCTTATTTTTTTACATTTTTCACTACATAATTATTAATTGTATAATGATACCTTATCCTTATTCTGAAAATAAATAAAAATATAACTCACTTTTGTCACCACCATGCACTACTAAAAAATCTAACAAATATCTACTAGGTATAACAGCTAAACTGTAACTATTCTATAAATGCACAAACTAATATAGTAACGCCCATTTATCATACCAAAACCGACCAATGCCATGTCAACTGACTCCACAAATAATTTGCAGTCACACCTCCACAAAACACTTCCCTAACGCAACTGGATAAAGTTCAAAATCGCATGCGAACTTCACCTAAAGCTGTTTAGATATCCGTGTCGGTGTGTTGATTCTAATGACGCACACAGACGTAAACGCGCACGATTGCCTGAATGGGGACGCACACATGCGCGTGCGGCGAATGTCACGAAATCCAGCCCGTTTCTAGGTTAGATCATGCGCGCGCGCGTGTGCGGTGGCCATGAGGTGACGCGGACACTTTTCGTGTTTGCCTTCTATGGTGGTCTGTGATTGGTTGGTTAGATTTGCGTCGGTGTTTTTGATAATGTTTGTTTATTTTAATATACTTGAAATAAGAGGGCAATTTATAGCTATCTGTTTAATAGTGATAAGTACCTACGCTTTGTATGTTGGTAATGGGGTAAACGTTTTAAATGGTGAGCAAAAAAATATTGACTATAATTCAAGAAATGAGATAGTAGTAGTCTTCTCATTCTGCCGTTTCCCTAGTCGAATAGTGCTTAGATTTCATTATTCAACTTCTCAATCATCTATCAACTTCTGAAAGACCTAATATTCTATGTCGAGCCGTACACCACAGCGTCACAGTGGGCCCTATCAGAATACCAGCGCTGCGGTATTTGTTTTCATTTATCGCAGCATCATACTGAGATAGGAGCCTTTTGGCCTCGCACAGGTCTTCTCTTTTATTATTTAGTTTAATATTATTTTTTGTTATTATTATTGGAACGAAGTTCCTTATCGCGCGTTGTGAAAAGGGGCTAGACGGAAAAAATTCTTACGAAAAGTTGTCACGACACCTATTGCTATAGTAAGCTATTGTAAGCTGTGCGGCTACAAATTATAAAATTTTAATTGTATTATATAACATTACATTTGTTAATAATAAAAAAAATATTATTATAACTTAAAAAAAATAAAATTTTATTACAATTCCTTCACAAATTAATCGAAAGGAACTTCGTTCCATCCGGGTGTCCCTTGACACCTCTCAAGTTTTTTTTTTATATTTCCTGTGCTTGTCCCGAATAAATATTTTTCTTTCTTTACATAATTGACACAAAAATCCATCTAAACAAAACTACACTTGGCAGCAAATAAATCCACGCGCTTGCTTTTTTCACGCATTACGGTTAGATACCCATTATTTTTAATATTACAAAACGCATCGATTTGAACATTTTATGACCTAAAAGGCTATTAAATAACCTTTAAATTGATCCGTTCCATATTACCAAAAAGATTGATTATTATACCTACCTACGTGTTAAAAGGAAGTGGGTCGATTTATTTGTTCCTAAGTATACCTACTATCTAAATGAATTTGGCCGGTGACAAAAAAAGTCCTGTAAATAGCTTAGGTACTCAATGTGCAAAACAACCTAAACTAGTTCTTAAAGTGTCTACTTTCAGTATAGATTCCTCCGTGCCTTCTAAATTAATCTTCATGACATGAATAACGCTATAACAGTGTTACAAGTAGTCATATCCACAACCCAATCTCTAGAACCCTATTCTAACCCAAAAAGGACCAAAGTAGGCCAAATAAAGATTAGTCCTGGTCCTGTCCCACTAGCCTCCGCAGCATGGTGTCAGTATAGCGACCTTGTGCGCAAGCGACGGCGGCCTAGACCGCGCTCCGGAGCGCTTTATTTATTCGTTGCGCCCGCGCATCAGGCGGTTTGCGCAGACAGATCTTATAGCACTAGTACGGTGTAGGGATGGCGAACCTTTTTTACTTTTGCGTGTATATTTTACTACAGTAAAATGGAGAAGTCTTTATTAAAACAAAAGTAGGTACGTTACGTTTAAATACTTTACACGGGTATATTTTAATTGAAATAGATACAGAATTTAATAATCTTATGCATTTAAACCTATTTATCATTTTTTGCAATGACTTTTTCAAGTCAGTTGTTTTCCTTAACAATATAGGTACGGTATTTATAAAAGTTTTTGCAATCAGTTAAATTCCTTGTCTTAGAGTTTTAACTACAGGTTTGCTATCCATGGTACATATAGTTAGCGCGTTTTATAGGCTGTTCAGTTGTGCAGTTAGCAAACATTCAATCTTGTTAATTAAAAGGTTCAACAGTTTAATTGGTGATGATTGATGAATCCTTTTTATAAGTAAATGGTCAGATGGTCTATCACTCTTTCATAGGGCCATAGGTTTACAAACAAACAATAAAATCTTTTCTTTTTAAACAATTGTAGTATAGATTATGTATAAGTAACAGTAGATTCTATATTGCTAAGATGTTAATGGTGGTAATAACATCATTAGACTGAATAGCCAATGAAATAAACGAACTAATTATCTTAAGACACCTACAACGAGTAATTAAGCTCGAAGAGCTGTTTTCTAATATCACTAAAGTCTCACAAACACCTTTAGAACGAACTAAGGAATGTCACAATATCATATTCAAACATATTCTGACATTTATGGCCTTCGGTTTTATGCAAATAAAGCCGTATACCTCAGTCTATGGGCCATAGAACAAACAGTTCGTCAATATTAGTGAGTTCAGCGAAGTTATAGGCAGTTAACAAGTCATTAAGCTTGTGTTAACTGGTCAACAGAGACCAATTGATTGTATGAGCAATTAGTGTTTATGTGTAAATAAAACTATGATGAATTTATTTCCTTCAAAGACAACTCTAGATTTTTTTAGAAATGTAAAGCCAGAAATATATTTGAATATGCTGAATATATTTGAAATATATTTGCTGATGTATGATTGAATGAATGAACGAATGACGAATTGCGTCTCCGAGCTCCGTGCCTAATTTACCTAAAACGAAAAGAACATGAAAAAATAAAGTTAAGTTTCCGACAATTTACGCTCAAGTTATGTTCGCTCATGTCATTGTAAGGTTCGCTCACCATTACCTTAGGTTCAAATTAGATTTTGAGCGTTACAAACGTTCGTACGTATTTAAAATGCTTCCAAATTTTGCGTAAGTACTCGATGAATGAATGATTGAACGAAAAAGGATGAACTTTTAACTAAACTACATTTTAAACAAGTTGCTGGCAATAGTTATCGCTTAAGTGCGACTAAGATTAGATTTTCAACAATTTCGGCTTCTTGTTTCGACTCTAAAATGGCGCAGCCGTGAGACATGGCATTGTTGAGTCTCTTTTTTGTGTGCCTGTGTCTAGCTGTTGCCAATGAGTGTAAGTATTTTCTTTATTCTTTTCTCTTCTTTCTAAAATAACCTCTACCTTTTCAAATGCCTTACTATTTTACCCCATAAAAATACAAACAACCGCCAGTCGTTGAAAATAGGGTCACCCGAATAAAGATCGTGATAAAATCAGCTCGTGTTAGCACCACAACAATTAGCAGTCGTTTATCAAAATGACAGATAAAAGCTCGTTAGACTAACGTGGTGTTATTCAGGTCATTTCGGAGCCATACTTCAACGTCACATTGGAAAAAAATAACTGAACTTACAAATTAGGAGAATTGGTTTAAAAAAAATTAGAATTACCTATAAGGCTTGCCAGTGATAGGCTAGATGCGAGACGCATTGTTCTACAGAGATCTACGTATAAAGGATGGAAGGAACAGCTAAGACACACGACTTGGAGCTAAAACTTAGTGGTTCTAGACCCTCTAAGGCATGATTAATTAATGACACTGACAGGTTTTTTTAATAAAAGAAATAATGACATGGGACTCAAAAATAACTGGCGAATTGAGGGTGTACTATCTGGTACACCTCTGCTTAAATCTTTGGGATTACAGGCGTGATGATAAGTATATTTAAGAATCGGTCAAACCGTTTCGGAGGAGTTTTGTTACAAACACAGTGACGCGAGAATTTTAAACATTAGAAGATATGTGTGGGAAAAATTTTGTACCTAATCTTAAGCACGATATATGGCACATGTTAAACAGGGTTATTTTTCAATGACCGGCCAAATTTTCACTGGGTGTTCTACCCATGAATATGAACAACTTTCACTATGGAACCAACTCTGAATTCACGAAAAAAAATCAGCTGTTTCATACAAAAGTTCGATACCTACTCGACTAAAATGTATGAAACAGCTAATTTTTTTTTCGTGATTTCAGAGTTGGTCCCATAGGGAAAGTTGCTCATATTCATGGGTAGAACAAAAAAATGTGTGAAAATTTGGCCGGTCATTGAAAAATAACCCTGTATAGTTGCGATACGAATACGCTTTCTTTTCACTGCACTTAATTTTAGTAGAACTTCCAAGTCACTCCAATGCATGACGTAGTGGTTCCATTAATAAAATAACTGAGATAATTACCGAGCGAGATATTATTACCTTTTACGATTGCGATACATTACAGTTTTCTCTTAAATTTGCTGTTTTAGAGAAAGACATTGTTTTAGAGAAAGTCCTTTCCAAAGTTTTCACTCTTTCTGTACTAAAATATAAGTATTAAACTGAATGACACATTTATTTCTGTAAATTGGTTTCTACAAACACTTTTATATGTCGTTTTTTAACCAGTGAGGTGGAGTCGGTGTATCACTATCATGACTACCTACTCTGAGAAGAAACACCGAGAGAAACTCGGAGGTCACAGTCTTTTTCAATGCCCAGGGGCTCGAGTCTGCTATTGCTATCGTGTCTCAATGACCGCTCATTGATCGAATACTTGACAGCTTTGACAGTTTTTGTATGGGAAATGTGTGACAAGTTTGACGTTTTACGTCAAAAATCGATCACTGACCGGTCATTGAGACACGATTGCAATAGCAGACTCGACCCCCAGACATGATTATCTTGGTCAGGTCATATGAGGATCATGTCTTTCGAGAAGATTAAGGTTGATCATTGAAAATGATCTACTCTTTGTAAATTTTACGATGATAATTAAACGGTTATACGTATCTAAGTTCTTAAACTTCGATACTTATAATCGTTTACTTTTCATCGTAAAATCTTATACTAACATTGTAAAAGTACTTATAGTTTAGTGACAGTTTCTGACTGCCACGTCGGTCTAGTGTTCGCAAGTGCCACTGCAAAAAGGTCTTAGTTTCGATTCCCGGGTTTAAGTTAAAGAAAGATTTATTTATTTGTTATACCTACATACAAACACATGCAAGAGATCCATCTGGGTGTCTGTTTTCTAAGTAAATTTGTGCCCTGTTAGTGGGCAAGTCTCATTGGTCCGCAGTTCAGCACCCTATCATATGGGACTTAAACTCTACTGGTGAAATGGTAGTTTACACTTATCAGACAAGCCTGTTACTGTAGAGTACTGTAGAGCAAAGGCCTCTTCTCACACAGAGAAGGTACGAGTATTTATTATAACGCTTGCTTAAGGAAGCTTGCCGAATTTAGACTCTTCATCTTTTCTCGGAGTTAGCAAGTCACTTTTCTTTTATTTTACAGTTTTAGAGCCATGGGTATAGACAAAGTTACATTTTCATTAACAATAACCAAGTTCGATAAATCAGAAATTTATATATGGCATTGGTATAACGTGCCGCTTAAATGAACCTTTTGACGCAGCCGTGAGATATGCCATCTTTGTGATTCTTTTTTTATTGTGTCTTTATTGTGCGTGTATGTTGCCAATAGTAGATTTTTTTCTTGTAAGCTTTCAAAATGTTGAATTCCATACGTTTCGGATTTATCAAACTTCAATATTGTTTGTGAAAATGTGACTTGTTCAATCCCCCGGGACTTTAAACAAATTTTCAACTATCGTCATAGATAACACTGTCAAAAGTGTGAGTAAGTACAGGTTATTTAGTATATACATATACCGTATTAACTACAAGTACCTTGACACAATTAGTAGCATCACTAAAGTGTTAACATTTAGTTAACACGAAACCTTTGCTGAAGGTAAATATAACAACCTTGTCATCTGGGACCAGTTTTAAATAAGCGACAAACGCGACATATTGATGTTAAATGTTTCTATTTACTTTAGCAATGAGGTTTTAGATGATGAAAGCCTTTTTCTTCTATTTTGTTAGTGTACAGACAGTGAGGTGAGTTGCCTGACCCATCTTCACCTTATAATTTTTTCTAAGATAGATCAGGTAACGCAGCTCACTCACTACTTGTATGGATTATATTGAGTGAAAATGACTGGCCTGTTGCTCTAGTAGTTAGTGACCCTGACTGCTGTGCCGGAAGTCGTGGGTTCGATTCCCACCCAGGACAAATGTTTGTGTGATGAGCATGATCATTTGTTCGGTGTCTGGGTGTAATTTATCTATAATATGTATGTATTTAGAAGTATATAAGTATGTTTATCCGCTGTTTAGTACCCATAACTCAAGCTCTTAGCTTAGCTTGGGACTAGATGGCGTTGTGTGAAAAAGTTGTGGAATATTTATTTTTATTTATTTATTTAATTCTATATAAAAATCCTAATACTCCCTGTATTAGGACTGTCACAAGAAAGCATTACGGCCGCGTGCAGGGGGTAGACGATATATCGCACGGAGAGAGACGGCATCGGCGCGGTGGAGGGATACCCTTGTCCGTTGAAGTTTCACTTCTACAATGAGTCCCAGCACACATTTTTTTATTATTGTGTAAATAATTAATTATCATTGTAATGTAAGATAATGTAATATCAGAATGTAAACGTCAACTGGTGATCAAAAGCTTTTTAAAAAACTTCCAAATCTAACATTAAACGGACAAAAAAAAATTGTCTTCACTAAGTATCAACTTTTAAGATTCTTGTTATTGTATATTAAAGGAATATTTTTTTCAGAAATGCAGATATTTAGAAATGTATAAGGGAAAGATTGACTTAACCGCTGCCGACGGTAAACGAAACCCGTCGGAATTACACAGCTCTGCGGGAAAGCAAGACTTAAGTCGTATAATTAAGTGGAAATAAATTACTCGATACAAAATCATCTCATCGTTTGTATTAACCAATTTGTTGGTACGCCTCGCCAGGCAAAACATATAATATACGGACTTAACACCTAGAATTTAAAATATTGCATGCTTTCTGTATGATAACGCATGTTTGACAAATAAATTATATTTATCCTTAATTAGATCTTAAGCTCCCAATTTTTGAAATCATTTTTGATCTAAGAACCTACCAATATTCCTATAGGTCTAATAATAGTACAGCTTTTAAGGTAAAAATAAACCTAGGGGTGGAAGGCGAAATTAAAGATTTTAAAACTATCCTAAGTCGGATCTAATAGTTTTGTCACTGTTGAAAATGACTAAATACAAAGAGATTTAAAATACTATAGAGCGGGCATGTCAAGGAAATGTCGTAGAAAAACTTTGATCCCATGTCTCAGTAACGCCATCTAGAATAATATATGAATATTGGAGCGGCAGCGGAGCGTACTACAAAAACCTCATAGACTTGTATCCAGCAGGACACACATTTTCGGACGAAACTTTTGTTCGTGATGTCCGGTCTATAGGTATTGAATGTCTTTGACTAAATATTTTTAAGTCAGCTTTCGTATTTACTTTTACATGGACGAGCACTGATTTTCGGTCAATAAAATGAACCTGAATGCTTTCTAATCTTAGAAATACAATGTAAATTTTCTTAGCTTACCTATTTTATTAGTCTAAATAAACTAACCTATTACTACACTAACTCCCGAATCCTTAACGAAATTGCATGCCATAGCAACATCTTCCAAAATTCGAACATGGAGCTACGCTCCGCTACGGCGTAGCAGTTTTTTCTTCCGTAGACCAGAAGCGTAGCTGGTTATGAGGTTAAATCTTTCTAACCAGCCTGCGTAGTATGAACACCGAAGAAACGGTCTTTGTCGTGTCTCGGAAGAAAAGAAATTAAGTGTTCATGCTACGCAGGCAGGTGTATTGAAAGAAATTTGACAGATTGAGGTTCCTGTCTATATAATCTGTCACTTTGCCGATTCGTCTGTAGACAAAGGCCGTATCTTCGGTGTTCAATGTGTTCATGCTACGCAGGCAGATATTGGATTTATTGTATGGCAACCGGTCTCCTTCTTTATGGGCAAAACGTGGATGTAATCTTAGCACATGTCTACATAACCCATTCAGTATTTTAAGCATGGTGCATAAGTATTAAATTCTGATTATATGTTAGAATAAGTTACTTTTTGAATAAACTCTTTAGATTATTTAATTTTATCTAACCTATCCCGGATATCCATAAAAGACCAAGTAAACGAACCCATAGACAAAATTTACAGTTATCTACATAATAAATAACTACCTACTGAAAAGTAGATTCTATTCCACGACAGTAAAATAAATATGACATGTACCCGGCATACAATCGTATTTATTGGCCCGTTTTACTGGTTTGGCCTTCAACGAATCAAGATGTAAGGTTAGAATTTAAAATTGTGCTATTTTAAGTCCGCTAGCCTGATGGGAATTGAGTATCATTTATATTATTAAGGCAATTTATCTACCGGTTATTGAAAACATAACTGTTTCTGGACACCATGAGCTCTTTGCATCTTTCTGGACCCTCAAGCGTTAAAACTGTTTCTCGCCTCATCCAAATTTCTCGCCTCATTCAAATTCTCGTCTCATCCAAATTTCTCGCCTCATCCAAACCTCTCGCCTCATCCAAATTTTTCGCCTCATCCAAACTTCTCGCCTCATCCAAATTTCTCGCCTCTTCCAAATTTTTCGCGTCATCCAAATTTCTCGCCTCATCCAAATTTTTAATTTTACCTGCACGCGTAGCATGATCACCGTAAAAACGGGTATGTCGCACTCCCTATGTGTGTCCTACCGGTTGTATAATAGGTTGTGTTCCGAGGACATAATTGATATGATGCCCACGGCCACTTTCTATCATCGCACCGCTCACCGCCGACAGGGAGTTTATGCTCACACACTGGAGCCGAAATGGTCCCGTACAGTGCGGTTTCAGAGGAATTACCTCCCGCGTACACTTGGATTGAGGAATGAGCTCTCTGCCGAGGTTTTCTCAGAGGGCTACAGTATGGAGTTCTTCAAAAGGGGAGTAAATAGGTTTTTAAAGGGTCGGCAATGTTCGTGTGGCGCCCCTGGCGTCGCAAGTGTCCATAGGCTACGGTAACCGCTCACCATCAGGTGGGCCGTAAGCTTGTTTGCCACCGTCGTGGTCTAAAAAAAAAAAAGGCCGACGTAAGAACCGACAAAGTGCAACATTTCTGTCGATTATGAAAGAAATAATGCTCGATATTGTAGACTATTGTCCACTGAATTTTTCTTCTCTTCATTCTTGACGTTGTCCATTCCAAACGAAAGAAGCGTTTCTACAATCTGTCACTTTAGGATTTTTCTGTAGACAAAATCCGTATAGGTACAGACGCCAGCACATCTAGTTACCCCAATGTGTAATTTGTGTGTTTTCCCAATTGAACATGAACCTTATTCTGTTTGACATAAAGTTGAAAAACGATCAAAGAAATTTGACATTTTGTGGTAACTTGACGTGCTGGCGTCTGTACTATCCGTGAATCCGTTGACTTTAACAGTATACAATTGTGATTTCAGTCTAAACCAATGAGAGTTATAACCAAATAAGTGTCTTATTCACTTTTTAAGGGATAATCTCATTGGTTCAGCAGGGCCATATTCATTGCCAGTGACACATCGAACTTTGATGACAACTTACAAAAAAACTTTTTTGCAAAGAAAAAAACCGTCTTCAAAAAAACACAAACAAAAAACTAAAAGAAAAACACAAAAAAGTGAAAAACAAATAGCTTCAGAAGCCGGTGACAAAAACACCAAATCGATTAAATAAAGTTTAAGCTTCGAAGTCGGTGACCTTTGTTTGATTGATTTGGTGTTTTTGTCACCGGCTTCTGAAGCTTAAAGTTTTTTATTTTTCCATTTTTAGTTGTTCCCATAAAAATATTAACCATAAGTTTACGTTATATTGTTAATTGTTAACTATACTTGCCAAATTAAGAACATAAGTTTTAGTCCATTACCCATAATAAATGAAACTTAACATACCTAACTGTCGAAATCTAGGTATATTGTACATATCTGCGTACCCCTCAGAGCATACAAGCGTAATGATAGGTCATGATGGTGTATAAACAATAAGTATTCAAGCGATTCCAGCAATCACGACCGATTTGCCGTCTATTTTTGAAGAGTTCCATTGTATATCTCCGAAGATCAGCACCAGATCTTCACCAAATTAAAATGGGACCACCTCAGGAGTCTACTCTTTCAAATAAAAAAAGAATTTTGAGAATCGATCCACAAATGGCGGAGAAATCAGGTAACATACATAAAAAAAAAATACATACACACGAACATTGAACCTCCTCCTTTTTTGAAGTCGGTTAAAAAATGGTACTTATTGCATTTAAAGTGGAATTCAAGTTACTGTGACAATCATGGCAGACGGGGTACTGTGCGCTTCGTAAAATCTCTGCGAGTGCGCATGATGGCAACCTAGATACACACGGATGACAGCCAATGCAAAACTAGCTGATTGACAGTTAATCGTTGATCACGTTGCCCAGTGATCATCACTTGTTTTTTTTATGGTTCTTTGCAGTTAACAAACATGACAAATCAGCCTATATAATGTTCCCACCACAGTCTAAAATAATACAGTCGTCCGACGAAGCCGTCTAGACAAGGCAATCGTGCGGGGTGTGAGGGGCGAGACACGGGAAAGCCGCTCCCGCACTGCGAACAAAACGATGTTCGTAGTGCGGGGGTGCGGATTCAACTCTAACGCGTGTAAAGGTTGTAGGCATTTTTTCAGAGATCAAAGGCGTCGTCCTACTGTATTAATATTTATACTGTGGTTCCCACTGCTGAGACACAGGCCTCTTCTCTGTAAGAAGGAGTGGGTCGTAATCTACCACGCGGCGGGCCCAATGCGGGTTGGTAGATGTCACATGTCTTAGAATTTATAGGTTCTAGGACATCCCGGTTTCCTCACAATATTTTCCTTCACCGTTTTAAAGGACACGCTGATTACCAATTCTGAAATCATCAGAACAAAGGTCATTATAACTTTTCCTGCAATCGATCTCACTTCCCAACAGTAAACTACAATCTCAAGGAAATAAACGAGATGTTATCTCTAACAATGGACACTAAAATTCCCTTCGTATAATATCTATTGGCAATCTAATATTTCATGTCAACTAAGGAAATATCGAGGATCGCCTTGGTACAAGTCTAGAATGCGAGATTTCTAGATTTTACTTAGAATTTTTCCTGAACAGTTTTTTGCAAGGACTTGCAATTTAAATGTTCGTGTCATACCTGGGAAGTGAATTGAAACAATACAGTTGGAGGATAGTTAAATGCAATTATTTTCTTGTATAAATTAAATAAATTGCATGGAGTTAGATTCTGTAATATCTTTCCTTTTAAAATTGCTGTTAGGCTGTCTGTTTGGTTGTTATGTGTTTAAGTCTAAACTACCAAACCAACTTAGCTGAAAGTTATCATAAATATGGCTAAGCTAATAGGTGACTTAGACAAATATTCCATCATAAGCTTAAACTCAAGGTCTGTCAACGCAGTATTCTTGGCGTCAAATTTACAGACCATAATATATATTCCCAAGTGCTCCAAAACACAGATCACTGACGTTTCTAAAAAAAGAAATGGGCTGGTCACGTCTGCCTTATGCTTAATGAGCTGTTGGCCATAATTACCACCACATGAAGCCCTGACACAGCTTGAAGGCGTTGCGGCAGACCCTGAAGAAGATCGCAGGACGAGCTGGACAAAGCAAACGGCCAGTGGTCTACTTTAGCCCTGGATCAAAGAGCTGGAAGTCTTGGGGAGAGGCTTTTATCCAGCTGTGGTACGTGTGCCAGCATGTGGAGCTCCTCAAGTTTCGAGATGAGCTCACGATTACTGACAAATGCTTGCACCGACTTTCTACCCTCATATCTGTGTGGTTCTTTCCTCAAAAGACCATTTCAGACACTTTTCTGCACGGTTCTTACATGATCTGACCAAGATAACCTCTGAGTTTCTTTCGGTGTTTCTTCACAGAGTAGTCAGAAAATAAAACGCCGACCTCACCTTCTAGCAAAAAAGTTACATTTACGGAAATAAATATATTTTTTTATTTGTGGGATAGGTATTGCAGACTTACAGTAATATGTATATAGATGACACCGAAAACGCAGCTAGTTTAGAAATATAGTCGAGCTATGTTTAACATAATCCCTACCTACATAAAACATACTTATCAGCTACTTAGGTTGAGTCAAAAAACATCACATTTCACTATGTAGGACTCTGTTATCGCGACTGATAAGGGGATTAACGCGTCTCCAACCAACTGATAACATGTTTCATTTGGATTATACTCACTAAATGCCGCTTTCAACTTCAAATAGTCGTAAACGTTATTTATTTTAGGTACGTTTAAAATATAACCTAGATAGGTTTAGTTTTAATGGGTTTTAGTTGTCCAGAGAAACAGAATGAGTACGAAATTATTTCATCATTCTATTCTTCGTGTGGTCACTAACTATCCTGGTGTCAACATTTTCATACCGTTCTTGAGATTCTAGCTTGGCATCACATGGCGTCAATAAATATCTCTCAGGCTTGGCGGTTTCCTCACGATGTTTTCCTTTAAGATTTTTGAGGTAATAATTAGGTATACAATAAGCACATAAATCCTAAAAGTCACAGGCCTTGGGTTCGAACTCGAGTTGTAATACTATCGACCCGTTGGTCTAGAGGTTCTGGTCCTAGGGCCCTGACAGCGCGATTATTTATTTTGTGTCTGGGTGTAATTAATCTATACATACATACATACATAAACTCACGCCTTTTTCCCATGGGGGTAGGCAGAAACTACAGAGCGCCATATGCTACGATTGTTACATACTTCTTTTGCTGCGTTTACATTCATACATGTTGTCATACACACACGCCGGTTGCGAGTACTACGCACCTGATCTTTCTGAAGAACCTCACCAATGAGGTCTATGTATGTCCTTCTAGGGCGTCTCCTGCCGGCGTTCCTACTTACATCTGCCTTGTAAATACCTTTCGTTAGTCGCCTTTCATCCTTTAATTTCAATTTATCTATACTTTGTATGTATTTACGAATAAATAAGTATGTTTATCAGTTGTCTAGTACCCATAGCACAAGCTCTGCTTAGTTCGGGACTAGATGGCGTTTTGTGAAAGTTGGACAATATTGTTTTATATTTTTATTTTTTATGTATCACATTATGGCGTTCAACAAAGTCCCTGCCCTGCCTGCCTGTATCCTGCCCTTATCTCAATTGAGCTAAAGTCAGCAAAGAAAGTTATTTTTCCATAAATCTCTAAGTAAATACTTAGAGATTTATGGAAAAATAACTTTCTTTGTGTATTCTGTTTACCAATATCCTTCTTCCCAGTGAGGAACCATCTTTCACGCAATCCTACTAATATTATAAACGCGAAAGTTTGTGAGGATGTTTGTTACTCTTTCACGTAAAAGCTACTGAATGGATTTTAATAGAATTTGGTATAGAGTTGGCTGACACCCCGGATTAACACATAGGCTACTTTTTATCCCGGTATTCCCACGGGAACGGGACCTACGCGGGTGAAACTGTGGGACGTCTGCTTGTATATCCATCATTTCTTCAGTCTCCCTCTTACTCTTGTAACCCTCACGGTAAACAATAAGTCCAGAGTAAAAATACCCAACCATGTCGATTAAAAACAATAATTATTATCAACCTGTTATACTTACAATGATCACAAACGATTGCCACAATGTAATTACACACTATACCTTTCATTGGACACCATAGCTGCCCATCAATTATCTATTAGCTGATAGGACTTACAGTAAATTAATGACATAGGATTCTACTATTTATAAATCACCGTGTTTATTGTAAATGACAGTGTGTAGTAGTTATTACACAATGTGTTAAGTAAGTAACTGTATTGTGGATTATGTCATTAATGCAACGTGTTATTTAATAGTTGTTATTGTTTGTACAATGTTTACCTGATAATTAAAGATTGTGGGTACAAATCTGGGTAAGTAAGTAATGTGATTTTTTTTCAATTCACATTGGTTTCCGTTCCCGTGGGAATACAGGGATAAAAAGTAACCTATGTCACCGGATAGCGTAAATTACAAACGGTGGAAATTTTTTTCAAATCGGTTCAGTAGTTTTTGAGTTTATTAGTTAAAATACATTACAATAGATAAAAGTCAGAAATTGCCCAATATATGTTGATCTTTGACCAAGATTATCCTATTACCCAGTTACTGGGCTGTGGAGACAGAATAGGCAGCAGAGCATACGCATTCTTGTTAGACTTATAGGTGTCCCATATTAGAAAAGAAAAGACTAATTTTATTTGCCGAAAATTTGGCCTATAAAGTGTTATATATATCTTTTGTAATATGAGATAATACATTAGTTGGGGTCAACAGTCTGTCCATAGTAAAATGTGGTGATCAATGCTCGGGCCTTCTCTATATGAAAAGAGAATAATGTATTATTTATCCGGTTGAGCTTGTAAGAAGTAGAAGTGTATTCTAGTTAATGCCGTATAGATTTCGTCATTCTTAAATGTTGAATTTTCCCTTGAGCTTTCTATGTAACCATATTTAGCAGCAAACTCAATTTTAAACTTTTAATTGTTTGTGTAATAGAACACTTCCAGTTAGTATAAGATTTAGAATGTTTTGCTTGGTATGAACGCTACCAGTTTAAAACTACTGAGTTACATCATTTATACAAGCTTGCCTCAGAAGTCAACAAGTAGAAATTACTAAATTGTAGAAGTAATGAAACTGGACGAGTCATGAGGAAACGGTACAGCTCCTTTTTAAATCTAAACCAAAATAATACAGTCAGGAACTATTAAAATATTATAAGATAAAATGGTAGCCTAATTTCTGAGGAAAGTTATGGCCTAAGTATTTAAGATCATGCTACATGCCTTAGAAACCAATGCAAAGCTACTTCATAACTTAAAACTTGTCTTTTACAAGCTGCAATGAGATATACTTATATGAGTACAGTATACTATACTCATAATTCATCCATAATAATCTTCTATTTTTATCATCGACACTGTAATTTTAACTAAATGTAAGCCACGTAATGTCATGTTGAATTTAATAATTGTAACAGCTGCTGTGAAAATAGATTATAAAAAATTCGGCGTCTATCGTAAAATAATGTATTGTAATATGCTAACTGTACCTACTTTCGTTACAAAGTGTGTATAAAAATATCATTTGTTAACTTCTATCTAATGCTATTGTCAGTGGAGTATAAAAAGCTTTGTTGGAGCAGTGGAGTATAAAATGCTGGTCCTGCTCCATAGGACAATCATTGGAGTCTTGACAAAATCAACCTGGTTGTTAATCCTATAATGTACCTACGTATTGTTTTCTATTTATTGTTTTATTATTTCACTTTTTTTTAAATTAATGTTATTACATTTGTAAATATGTGAGCACAATGTATCTAGCTGTACCAACTTAATCATGTAATTATCAACTCCATTGCTTATTTTTTTGCTTAAACCTATCTTAGTATAGTACTTTTTATTCTGGGTGCATTGTCCTCACATTATAATCTTATTAATGTATACAAAGTTTTGTAAAATCTATTTTAAAAGAGTAAGTATGGAGTTTCTTGCTCATTCTTCTCCATACAAATCTACTTTTTGGAAGGGGCAACTAGAATCATTTTTAAAGTTAATTTTTTTCGACGTTCAAAAGTGCCTTATAGGGGCCTAATTGATATAAATGGTTTGACTTTGACTTTGACTTTGTGGCATAGCCATTTTTTCCACAACGACGTAGTTCGACACACAATTTCCCCCGTCAGTTTTCCACTAAGTAAAAAACCCACCTCTAAAATCCTACAACACAAGTTTAACTATCTAAATTTAGCTCACAGATCGCTGTAGAACTAAATAAATATGTAATTACATACATATAGGGTATTAGTGTCGAGGACCAAGGGCAGGACCTTGGTACCTAGATTATTTTACACTTCTCTTGAACGTAACTGTGATACACGAATGTGAAACGTAGTGGAAAAGTAAAAATATTCGGTTTTAGATTGGAAAAGTTTGCTGTATCTGAGGAGTTTGCTTTCTAGGTTTCTGGGTTATTTTGTACACGGTTTAGTTGTGTGGTTTGTGTTTTATTTAGTTTCAATGTCATGGAATGTCATTTTTTGACTAGGCTTTTCCCAACTATTTTGGGATCGTCTTCACGTTTACTGGACGCAGCTGAATACCATTGTTCTACATGGAGCCAGTCAGACCTCCACAACCTAGGCATAGGCTAGGCAACACGTATCCCTTGGTTAAACTGGTTGTCAGACTTGGTTAAAGTGGTCGTTTCGTTTTCGTAGATGCCATTCGCATGAACGGGGTCATTATTCAGGCAATTCTTTTTCTATGAAATCAAGTACCTTGTAGATAAGTATGTAAGTACCTTGGTAAATATTTCTAGAGTCAGTAATGCAGTTTTTGGAGTTAAAATTGAATTTATTTCTGCCTAACTAAACATGCAGTCACTAAGATAACCGATTAGTTTTGTGTTTGGGAGAAAAAAGTCTCATGTTCGCTTCGGAGAAAATGCCACGAGAACTTATTAAGAAAATATTCATAAATTTTGTACAATGGGTTGGACTATTTGGCTTTTGATATTAGACTACAATATAAATAGGTACTTGCTTATTAGTAACACTTAAATGTACTGTTTTCCAAACGCTACCTCTACTTGTGCTTCAGTAAGAACATCCTATGTGCATTACAAAACCTATTTCCTGGAATTGCCTTTAACAACTTGTGCGGAATTTAAAGTAGGAACCACACTTTGCTCTTCGATTCTTTGAGCATTTAGTTAAAAGTCGTTTTAGGAAACAAAGTGTTCTGTTCCGCCATTTTGAAATAATTGCGCGCGGAAATGTGACAGCTGTCAGTGGTTGGAATAATAATCTATTTTTTTTTGTTAAGTTAGTAGCACAGACTTGCAATATCAAGGTTTGCCAACAAACGAAAATTATCCTATGTTAGGTTACATACCTACTAAATATTCCTCTTTGATCTGACTTTATGTTTAGTTAATTTCAATTTATGTTTAGTTAATTATTCGCTTAGGTACCTAAATGACTGAGCATTTATTCCATATAGGGCAAGCCAAGGCGGAAACTTTTGCCTAGTATTAATACTAGGTAAACAGACTAAAAACTGGCCAATTAAGTAAGTAATGTGTTTATTACGAGAGCCAACCACAGAGTAGCAGAGATGATTAATTCCTATTAATCGGAAAAAATGGCGGCGATTAAGGAAACCGTAACAATTGTATTCGTGTTGTCAATATTTCTTGGGTTTTCAATAGATGGTGATTGACGTCATACTATGATGATCCATTGGGTGTTATTGTCTATGGAAATAATAGATTAGGGTATGTAAAGACCCTGAATGCACCTATTATACCCACTTATTCTTGGATAATAGGTATAATTTGTGTTCTGTCTGACCATATTTTCATAATAAAAAATAACAACACTGGCCTTTGCTCTATGCTCATTGAAACAATAACATCTCTGAAATAAAAAATACAGTTATATTTACATTGAAAATAAGTTCAACAAAATATTACACTAGACCATTTTATATTTCCTCAAAAGATGTCACAAATATTGACTGATGCATATTTAACATAAAACACGCACCCAATCATATTACCGCCATTTTGAAAAGAAGGTTCTTTATCGTCGCCAAAAGTCAACATCGTTACGGAAAAGCGCTTAGATACTGAACCGTTTGGGCCGTTATCTAACCGTGAAAAAAAACCCAATGCCCGCCCACCGCACTACTTGCTTACGGTATTTCGAACGAGCGAAAGAGAAAGATAGCGTAGTTTTCCGTATAAAAGAACGGGATAGGTATATTTTTGTGTGTGCGCCCTCGAAGCTGACTCGGTAGTTTGTTTGGCCTAAATGAAGGTTTTATTATATTAATTGCTTCCATAGTGAATTTGTTTTGTTTGTTCGTTTTTTGTTTTTGTCTAACTATAATGGATTGTGGACGTGTTGTAATAAATTCATTAGTAATTAGGAATTACTGTTAAAGATAAGATTTTTGAGTATGTTTTCCTTAACGTTTTGGAATGCTAAACCAATTTAAATTACAAGTACAGTGACTCCTAAAGTTGTTTTGTTTGTAGAACGATGTAGTCTGTTACCTATTTCTGGTTAATAAAAAATATTACTAAGTATTTGTCTTTAGGCACACTTTATACGAATACTATGTACCTACCTACAATAGAAAATAAAAACTATGCTTACAAATCAACTCACATTAATTAAAAAGAAACAATAAAAAAATAATAGAATAAGTACCTACTCTTTATTGAACAAACTTACAAATAACATATTTAAGGGTATTAGTACTCGAATATTATATTAATAAAATAGGGTGTTACAAGTGGGCCACTAAAATGTCTACACCAAATTTTAACACCTTTTATTATTCATCATCATCTTTAAAAAAAAACGAAATTACTAAACTATTCCACCATTTAATATATTTACTAACAAATTTACCCAATGGCAGGAAATATATTTCTTTTTTTCTTGATATTTAATAAGATAATATTATTATAACTCTCAGGTAAATTACAATATCCAAACAAAAAGTTTTCCTTGAGATAAAACACTTGAATAAACTTAAAAAAAACTTCAAGACGCTTCTTCATTGAAACTTCGTAAAACATATTTTACTTATTTGAACTGTCTTAACAAAGTTTTTAATTAAAATGACTGTAGTTACCTGAAAGTATGTTTATTTTGTAAAAAAATCATACTTTTAACCAAAGATATTTAAAAGACTATAGAGCGGGCATGTCAAGGAAATGTCATAGAAAAACTTTGATCCCATGTCTCAGTAACGCCATCTAGAATAATATGTATATGAACATTGGAGCGGCAGCGGTGCGTACTAAAAAAAACTCATAGACTTGTGTCCGGCAGGACACACTTTTTCGGACGAAAATTTTGTGTGTGATGTCCGGTCTATAGGTATTGAATGTCTTTGCTTTTAACCATTGAAGGGTTAGGCATTATCGCAGCTCGTATCTAGACTCATATATACCTAGTCAGTAATTATTAAAGTGCCATGATATCGTGATACCCAGTAACTGGGATATGGAGAAAGAACTATTTATGACCGAATGGTTAAGATCTTGCCATTTATACACTAATACACTAATTGGATCAAGTAGGTACCAATGTCATCATCATCATCATTTCATCTTACCAATACATCAACTTCGAGCGAGTTGATGAATGATTATGCCTTCTCTGTATGAGAAGAGGCCTTTTTCTTGCGGTAGAAGAGTAATAGGCTTGGTCAGGTTTGGTCTCATTGTCAAAGTTTTTTGAAATCATAAGTTACTAGGTACAGCAACTTTTGACCCCATAAGGAGTTTTGTGAATTACTAATTAAGTATTTGGATGGGTCATACCAAAGACATTCAATACCTATAGACCGGACATCACGAACAAAATTTTCGTCCGAAAAAGTGTGTCCTGCTACTAACAAGGCTATGAGTTTTTTGTAGTACGCTCCGCTGCCGCTCCAATATTCATATATTATTCTAGATGGCGTTACTGAGACATGGGATCAAAGTTTTTCTATGACATTTCCTTGACATGCCCGCTCTATAGTCTTTTAAATCTCTTTGGGTCCTACCAATCTAAGTATCAGTAAATAAATATGAATACTCTGTTTAGCTTTCAGACCTTTGTCCGCGTCTGTTGGCGCATTTACTTTTTATCATTACTTACTGTAGGAAGCACGTCAGCTCCACGTTAAAAAAATTCGCTCTACCAAAATAAAAAAAAACACACACAGCTTTCAAACAAAAAAGAAGTAACGTTCAAAAAACCGTTGACAAGCTAATTTTTTTTCACCATTTTTAATCATCACGACCTCACGTAGTCAAAAACATGTTTTGTTTTTCAGAATTTTCAGTAAGTACAAAGCTGTGCCGCCGTGTCATTATTTTCACATGAGCCACTTTGTCATACGAAGCCGACAGAGCTTGCCAAATTACTGCCGCCTGCCAGTATACCATGTATTGTTGTGGAGTTTTCATGGAGCTCGCAAATGAACTGTTACTATTGGATATTAGTAAAATTTTCTGGTAAGTAATTAGTTTGTTACTAACACTTCTACATGTCAAACCAGTTAAAACCTCTGTCTTGGCTGTACAAGGCGTCGAGGAATATCTCTTAAACAAGCTGGTTTCCTCACGATGTTTTCCTTCATCATTTTTGGAGCCAGTGTTAGATTAACTATAAAATACACAAAATTAACCAAAAGTCAGAGGTGAGATAACCCCATTTAATTGGCTACCAACACAGATAACCCTTAGCTTAGTGGCTTTTACAAGGACCTGAAATTGTCTTTTCAATCTGAACCCCATCGTGTAATATTATACAATCGTTTACCAATGGTTGATTAAAGTCATCATATTTCCGTTATAGGAACTTGTTTGGTCAAAACCAACACTGCAAACTGCTTAGCAATTAAATCACTCGTTTATTGGCAAACTTACAAGTAAGTACACAAAACGACATCACTTGGTAGTACCTATAATCTTCTAGAGTAGAACGAGAAAGAGGGTAGGCTATAAAATTAAATTGGCAATTGTCAATCTGATTTAACATAAAATAGGCATAACCATTTGATTGTATGCAATTTAAATTAAATGAGTTAGAACATAAAATAATAAAATTCCCAGAATACTCGTGGCATTATTTGTTGAACCTCTTACTATTACGATTTTAATTATAGGTACTAATTATGTTACCGACTTAATTGATTCAAAATGGATTCATTTCAATAGGGGAGCAGCTGTGATAGCCTAGTGGTTTGACTGATGGATTGCCAAATCATAGGTCTCGAGTTCGAACCCAAGTATTGTATAATTATCACTTGCTTCAAAAATGGTGAAGGTAAACATCGTGAGGAAACCGGCATGCCTGAGAGATATGTCTCGACGGCATGTGATGCCAAGTCAGAGGCCTATGGGCGGCATTAAAACTCTGACGCCAGGTTAGTAACTAACCACACGATAAGAAGAAGAATAGGGGAGCGTTGGATAGGTTTTTCTTTAGAGAAGTTCCATCTTTTTTAGATTCAATACGGAATACCTAACTTTTTTAAGAAAATCTAGAATGCGAAGTATCTTGCATAAACTCAAATCTGCATATTTTGGATCTGATTCCTTGGAGGCGTGCAAGAGAGATAATTTTTTTTTCTAATTAAGTAGGTACCTAGAGACTCCAGCACATCTAGCTACCCCAAACTGTCTCATATCCCAATTGGACATGAACCTTATTCGTTTTGTCAGGTATAAAGTTGAAAAACTATCAGAGAAAGAACACCGGCGAGGGAATTGTTGATGAAATTATTAAGCGTCTACGTATGTCACTGTAATAGATACCAACGTAATAATTTACTAAGTTTTATGAAATCTATCGTAAGGCCTATCAAAGTCTGGAAAAAAATCTTCATAATTGAGAGCTGAATTGACTAGATCATTGATGAAATAAATAATCAAAGCTTTGTTTTTTTCTTTCTGGCTTGACTTCATGGCTTTTGAATTAGCTCTACTTTGAATGTTGCCATGTAATATAAATCTTAGTCAAGTTGCTTAAAATGATTGGCTTTACATAATGCAATAATATACTTAGGAAATACATGTCTGCATCAGAATACAAATGTTAAATATACACGATTGTTTGTGCTAAGATTATAGCGGACATAACCTATTATATAGACATCACCTCTAAAACTTAAAAATAAAATATCTTTAATTCCTGACTTCCTATAAAAATATAACTAAAGAAAAAACTGTTCAGAAATTCAAAATCTATGCTTTTAGATATTTTTTATAGGCAGACGCAAAAAAAAAAATGTCAACAAAAATTTGTTTGGGAGTTCGCCGGTGTTCTTTGACAAATTTGTGCATTCGGTGAAACTGGATGCCGACCCCCACATAGTTGGAAAAAGGCTATGCGTATGATGAACAAAGTACCTTTACAATGATATATCTAGCTAACAAGCATTGTCCAAGGTCAGATATAACTAGACAGATCATAGATCTAAACTATGTATTTACACATAATGTTACATGTTGGATATAAACATTTTGATCTTTACATAAACTATTTGATAAGAGCTAGAATGTAGTTTTTGTTGGATAATGATGAATTGGATTTGTTTAGCTTAATCTGTAGCGATTTATTCTGAGTGTAGGTTACCTATACTTAAATAAAGTAAAAAGGTTAAACTAAACTAAGCTGGAATGGCATAAGGCGTCTTGCAAAAGATCGGCAGAATAATAACTTTCTTCTCAGAGTAGTCAGATGAAACACCGACCTCATCGTTATTGTTTGCGAGAACCTATTTACAGAAGATTTGAAGACTTACTAAGCAATAATGTTTTGTTTTAATACAACCTTCTTAACCCGATTAGGGTTGTACTTCACTTACACTGCTGTATTTCAGTTTACAGGATTGTAAACGCAGGTACTTACAATGAAAAACAGACATTAAGAACTGGCTCACTATAAAAAGTCTATAAGTGAGGACCTAAACAAGGATCCCACGATTGTGCTTGAGAGTTCTAACTATATTAACGTCCCTTGTGCCAATTCTCATGTACTAAAACAGATCATCATTTTCCTAACCTTTACCTAACTATGCATGTTGGGGTCAGACTTCAGTTTAGGTGGTAGTAGCTGCGTACCAGTGATTTACATGATGCGACTCCTTGTCTGACCTCCACAACTCAGTTACTGGGTAACACGATACCCCTTGGTCAAACTAGTTGTCAAACTTAAAACTAAAAAGAACATACAACTAATATATCTTCCTTAACAGTAAACGAGAATAGGTCGAATATAATAAGAGGCTTTTTTGAGCTGAAACTTTTGAGCAAAGATAGGTTTGAATTCGAAAATCTGAAGTGCGTGTCTTCAGTTCGAACTTGAGACCTGTGAGTTCACAATCCACCGGTCACTAGGTTGTCACTTCTCAGTAAAATACTAGGTCAGGTCACAGGTGATGCTGTGTTACTTGGCCAAGCAGTCGGGAGCCGCTAAAGTATCTTCTGTTTCCGTGACCCCCGGCGCAGGTTTGAGACAAAATACCAGTTGTGGTTTTTAGTCATGCATTAAGAGTCTGTCAGACTTTTGGTCTGTTTGGACCGATTGGTCTCCACAAACAAAGGCTTACGCAATTATCGTTGATGATAGCGATCATACCGGGGTGGTTTTAAGCCAGTAAGAGTCTGTCACACTCCTTCGCTCTCCACTGGGTGGAGGATACATCCATGAGGATTTTCCACCACGAAAAAAAAGGTAGTGATGTGTTCCTGTTAGGTTTGGTCTCCACAAACAAAGGCTTACGCAATTATCGTTGATGATAACGATTATCTTATCACTGCATACAAATTAACAGGAATTTCTAACGAATTAGACATTATAAAGGTGCTGTTATCAGGCGCCAAGTGTAATTTATGAATGATCTCAAGAGTTGTAGACATGCGAAATAGTTTCAGTTTTGATACAATGTCTGATGATGATGACAAAGAAAATTGAACGTGGCTTTTCATATGGGAAACATTTCAATTTGTAGGTAAGTTAATCAGGTCGCGAGATCGATCCCAAGGCACCTCGTGAGGTTTTGAAAGTATGTGCATATTGTATAATTGTCACTTGCTTACATACAGGTAAGTTCTCATATAGGGTGACTGGTAATTAGTGACCGATACTTAAACACGTGATTGTACTCATGAATACGAATAACTTTCCTAAAGAAACTAAAAAATAAAAGTCACTCCTTATAAACTTATACCTATTGTTCCGCCACTTCTTCTTCCTAGCAAAAATATTAGGAAGTGGCGAAGGGCGGGCGTTTTGGGGGACTGTCTTATGTAATTTTTGACTTTCAAAAAGCGCTGATCCTCAGCCTAATTTCAATAAATAACTTTTGATTTTGATATAGTAATTAGGTCAATTTATTAAAGGCATGTCCCATTAATTGAAGTTTTTTGCCTATTTTTCTATATACGACAATACCTTTTGGAAGGGGCAACTAGGATCATTATATTTTATTTAACTTGTAAGTTTGTCGTTCAAAAGTGCCTTATAAACGGCCTTATTAAAATAAAACATTTGAATTTAACTTTCATTGTTCCGATTAGTATAATTATTTAGATTTAAGTTACTTTGTAAGATTACTATACAAGTCCTTAACACCATCGGTACCTGAGTACTGTATGTATGTATAAGTTACAAAAACATTATTTATTAACAATAAATCATAAGTAAACCACTAATCCCTCTCTTGCATCATGCCCACTTGACGTTTTAAAAACACAAAATGGCGTCCAAACATCAATTTCAAACTAATTTTCGGTTTGCAACAGAACTGCACTTGACTGTGATATGTTATCAGCGTTATCACGCCTGATAACAGCCGGTATTAGCATTTTATCAGCTTATGTATTACTTATGTGCGTAGGTTAGGTATCATGATGATAAAATGTTTTATGCCTACCCACGCACTATGACATGGAGTTATTTTCTGGGTCTGTGTATGTGAATTTTATGTTTAAAAACGCACCTAAGACATTGAAAGGATTTCTAGCGTGGTGTACAGTTTATTAAATAAAAAAAAATTCAAAAAAAATACAAATTGACTTCATAAAAAATTTCAACTGTCTGTGGCTTTGTGGTTTTGTTTCTTTCATGATTGTCACCGACTTCCAAAACTAGAGTTATTTTACACCTGTTAGTGTGTTTTTTAAGAATTCGCTTATACGTTTCTTTATATATACTAAGATGATTTTAGTATTTTCCATAGAATTTGTTTTGATATGACAACCAAACTACTAAACAGAGTTCGATGAAATTCAAATTGGAAACACGGGAACTCTTTGAAACAAAAAAGTTTTTTCAAGTCCGTCCACAAAGTTTAAATTAAATACAGCCGAATTTCTCCTTCGAAAAGGTTTTTTTCAAATACTACTACCTACTCTAGTATTGTAAACACCATAGAGACACGCTGCACAGTAGGTCACGTCAAAATTATGTAATATAAATATCTTTCAAAATCAATGCATTTCAGTAAGGTAGTTAGGTTAGGTAGTTAGGTTCGCTATAGGATAGGTATGATGAGTTAGGTTAGGTTATATATATGTTGCATGTTAATTTAGAATGCATGATAATTTGAGGGAATGTAGTAAATATGGACGCAGCGATGGATGAATGAGAGAGTATGAATGTAGGAAGAAGAAAGAGGAAGGATTTGAATTATTTTGAAAAAGGAAGAAGGAAAAGAGGATAAATAAATAAAATAAATAAATAAATATTCCACAACTTATCACACAACGCGATCTAGTCCCAAGCTAAGCTAAGAGCTTGTGTTATGGGTACTAAACAGCTGATAAACATACTTATATACTTCTAAATACATACACATCATAGATAAATTACACCCAGACACAGAACAAATGATCGCGCTCATCACTCAAACATTTGTCCTAGGTGGGAATCGAACCCACGACCTCCGGCATAGCAGTCAGGGTCACTAACTACTAGACTAACAGGTCAGTCAAAATGCCAAGCGAGTGTCAAGATGAAAATACGTTTTTAAATAGAAGAAGCTTTATAATATTTTATTAAAGAAGTCAAGATGACATTTTTATTTTATTACGGTGGTCCATACCCCTTGTTTTTGTATTATTTCTATCTAACACAAAAGGCACATTAAAAACATGCTTAACAAAAATAATTCAATTGGAACACACTCATCATTTCTCAAATCGGTCCATAAATGATAGAATTCTGAGGTTACACATATAAAAAAAATAAAACATACAACCGCACTGGAACATCCTTCTTATATGTCAGTCGTTTAAAAAGTAATAATTCCAATACTTAGAATAGTTACACATAGAAGCCACGTTTAGCACAAAACACGGGCGAAATCGTGTGTCAAGAGCCGAATATGATTACTCGCGAGCTGTGTTTAACTGAACGTGACTTTTAGTACCTACTGACACGACTTATTTTTAGTTTCTTAGTACTAGATTTCTATGCGTTGCCTAGTAATAACTCTAATAATCGAAACCAAGACCCGTTACGTTCAGCAGTAGGTAAACTTACGACCTTTCGAGGCAGGATATTAAAAAAACAGACCCAGATAACAATTAAAAAACTTAATAAAATTAAAACCCACCCGATAACATCATTCGTTAAAAATAACTCATCTCAATATTCAATATTGATCAAAAAATAAAACACACAGTAGGTACACTCATTTCAGCATAAAAAAGTATGTCAATGTTCTCGAAATAATTTCAATAATACATTACCGAAACAAACAAATGAACGGACGGACGAAAAAAGGACAAAGAGTCATACGTTTATGTAGATATATATAAAATTACTTGTATAGGTAGAGTGAGCGCATAAGTATGTTAGTACAGTGTGAGGGCGATGCGATAGAGATAATATAAATGAATAAATATTCCACAACTTTTCACACAACGCCATTTAATCCCAAGTTAAGCTTGAGAGCTTGTGTTATGGGTACTAAACAGCTGATAAACGTACTTATTAATTTCTAAATACGTAAATATTATAGATAAATTACACCCAGACACAGAACAAATGATCGTGCTCATCACACAAACATTTGTCCTGGGTGGGAATCGAACCCACAACCTCCGGCATAGCAGTCAGGGTCACTAACTACTAGACCAACAGGCCGGTCAGTCAAGATATGAATGATAAGAAGGTATATACAAGATGGGATAGACATTAATCGACATACAAGTTGATAGTAGGTACAATAATATAACGCCTGCAATCCCCGAAGGGTTAGGCAAAGGTACACCGACATTAAAATTTTAGCCATGTAATAGGGGGCGAGCCTATTGCCATCGGCATGAATACAGACTCCTAGTCACTGCTAAGAAATTGCATAAATAAAAAAAATGACGTGTGGCACTCGGAGACTGCCGCGGTAAAGCTATTGCATAGCATTTTTTATCAACTCCTCTCCTCTCCCCCTCCCCATTCCTCTCCTCCCCCTTTCCCCATTCCTCTCCTCCCCCTCTCCCCTTCCCCATTCCTCTCCTCCCCCTAAAGGAGGGAGAGCACCTACTAAAATAAATTAACGTATGTGGAAACAATGCATTTTATTCATTTCAGGCATCATTCATTACAGACATTAACTGCTTAAGACCTACACAATCGATATCTAAATAGAAATAGATAGGTTTTTTTTTCAAAATAACAGGGTTGGATTCCCGAACGGAGTACAGATGTTTTTTAAAATGTATGAATGCCGTTTTTCTTGTTGTCAAAATCGATGACATGGTTCCCCAGAACAGATCTTCGTATGTCTTACAGTTTCAGACTTTCCCATACTGACCGATTTGAATGAGACAACCTGTACCTATATAAATACAATAATGGCTGTATTATGTATAGGTCTAAACAAATGCAAAATCTCCATAGCTATCGGCTTACATAGCTAACACTACTTTACAATCCTAATCAAAAACAAAAGCTCCGTCCATGAACCTTCACGCCAATTGAACTGGGTCAAAAGCAGACATAATGTTCACAACCAACGTAACACGAGACTTGATAACGGAGCCACTGTCGACGTTAAAATGTCAACGTTGTGTCAAATTTAGTACATTCGAATTTAGTTCCGTTTTCCGCCGTATGTAAAGTTAAGTTGGGCGGTTTTATAATTTGGAGTAAAACTTTTATAAGTAGTAGTTTTATGTTTTTTTTACTTATTTATGACTTTTTCGTTTAGTAGTCGTAAGCCCTACTGCTGAGTATAAGCAGGGCTATCTTTGGCTATCTTGAATCCAGACAAAGAAGGAACGATCGTGATCATCACACAAACATTTGTCCTGGGCGAGAATCGAACCCACGACTTCCGGCATAGCAGTCAGGGCTCTAACTACTAGAACAATAGGCCAGTCGAATAACATGTCTCCCCAACAAAAACAAAACAATAAAAACTCGTCATTTAAGTAGGATAGGTACACCTCCGAAACTCACTTTAACTTACAAATTGCCTTAAAAACTCCGAAACTACTTTGGAAATAAAGCAATTCACAAGTTCTCAAAGCAACACCCAGGTTAGTCCGGTATATATTGCTAGAAAAATGTCTAGCTAAAGAAAATGAACTTTCTTAAAAAGTAAAAAGTCCTGACCTACGAAATTACTTCCTTGGACAGTGCAATAAAACTCTTTGGGGAAAAGGTGGGGCCTCACAGTCGGCGGGTATACTGGTTATAAGTATTCATTAGGCAAATGAATAATGGTAAATGTTGATAATATATGCCCTTGAAGGTGGACTGGCAATCTGGTGAGGACCATGGGAAGAAGTTAAATTAGGGTAGCGTAGCACCTATCGTAGTGGGACTCTTTGGAAGTAACCAATATCTAGCAGAGGGCGTCTTTTGGCTGAACTGATAATCATGAAGGTGATGCCCTAGAAGGACATAGATATACTAAACTTATTGGTGATGTTGTACAGAAAGGTGAGGTGCGTAGTACTTGCAACCGTCGGCGTCGTGCGTGTATGACCAGAGTGCCTGGTGCGAGTTTGTTTTACGTTTTTTACGCGATCGACACGTTTATGACGTTCGGCGCTCTGATTGGCCCGCTCCAAGCTTTAAACCAATCGGAGAGCCAAATGCGGTGAATTTTCAATCCCGTCAGCGTAAAAACAACTCGCACTCAGCGCACAAATTTACTGACGTAAACGAAACATAGCGTACGAGACTCGCTATGTTTCGTTTACGTCAATAAATTTGTTGTATGTAAGGATTAGAGCAGGTGGCATTCTGTCGTTTCTGCCCTGGGTCTGCTGAGATAATATAATACGGAAATGATGTACATATAAAAGTCTTTCATAAACCTTGCCTTAGTAGCCTTTGGTAGGAATACTATCTTCTCAGACGTAAATCTTGGTAAATTATAGGAAATGAACCGACTATGTCACTGTGTTATTTACGGTAATTAGATATTTTTAGACTCTTCATAAGTTAAACTTACAAACTCTCATCGGGATATAATTTAATTTTATGTTGCAATACTCGTTAACATTAATTATGAAGAGGTAAATAAATATTATAATTACACAGGTACTTAAAAGTAAGTTGATTTTATGTAATCCAAGTTGTAAGTTATGATAATAATTATTAAGGAGGCACTAGAAGCTAAAATCGATTAGAAGCTAAAAATAAATGTTGCGCGTTTTATTGACAAGTTATTTTTAAGACTTGGGACTATAAAGAGTTTAGTCTTCAACAGAGAAAGTGAAGATTCATTGAGGAATTAATTATTATAGGAACTATAAAATAAATATAACTTATCTACGTTGATACTTTTTTATACAACTGCGTTTTTTCATCTGTGTACGTTATCTGAAATTTTAGACACCTGCAATGTAGTAAATAATTCTATTTTTTCGTTAGACAAAATATTAGTAACACAGTTCAAATCTCGTAATCCTACCGTACCGAGATAAACCGTACCACCATTAATATCAATAAGCAATTAATCGCTGTCAGTGGGGCCCTCCCCGTACTGGGGGAACAAGGGTCGCCGGAGGAATGGGAAGAGCGGTCAGGGGGAACGAAGGGTGAGGTGGGGAGAGTTCTAGGAGCGTAATTGGGACTTTTTCTTTGGACTTCAGCCTTTTGTTTTGCAAAGTGACTTCTTTCTTATGTCGGAGAGCCGGCAATCGATTGAACGAAATGAAGGTTTTAAAACTATTTCAAAGTGAAGGAATATTTTCGTTGAAGTTCGCGCGCGCTTTGAGTGAATGAATGAAAGTGGAATGTTTTGTGAATTGTGTGAAGGTATTTAGGATTCTTTGAAAGGGACTGGGCTGCTTCTAAATTCAAATTTGAAAATATAAATGACAGCCGAGACCAACGGCTTTAAGTGCTAAAAATGTGCCATCCATATAACCTTGTCGTGATGGCCCCAGAGGTTAAGACACCTATCTCTCATGCACGAGGTTATGGTTTAAATCCGGGCAAGTACCAATGTGAGTTTCTCAATTCATAACTAGATAAGTTCTAAGTTTTTCTTAGAAATCATTGTCGTCGATGAAGGAAAAACATCGTGAGGAAACCTGGACTTATAGTTAATATAGGTTTGAAATCGCCAATCCGCCTTGCTTGAGTAAGCATAATAAATAATAATAATAATAAATAAATTTATTTTCCCAAAAAACTTAGTTCTATGTTACAAAAACAGTTTAGCAGTAGTTATATACAAGTAAATGGATTTAGCTTCTGTAACCGAACTAGGCAATGCCTGTATTTCGGCTAACAGTGCCATTCCCCCGAATATTTTTAAAACAATGCTAACAAATACAAAGGACTGGTGGTACTATTTTTATGTGATAATAATACGCGTAGAACTTTTTTTTTTTTTTGGTTACATGGTGATCAATGCTCGTGCCTTCTCTGTATGAGAAGAGGCTTTTGCTATGCAGTGGGACTGTAACAGTCTGGTATTATAATGTAACCTGGTCGATATATAATAGCTACCTTACTACTTCTATAACAACTAAACCATAATACCTTGATCAATTTTCACAATAGCTTCATACACATTTTATGGTAATCCAAGCTATGCGTTGTATGTATGTATGTGTGGTACGCGAAACAATATGTATTGTAATTTAATGAGTCGATTCGGATGCGACTCAAGTATTCTAATTCTGAGTTCGTTTTAGTTTTGCAATCGAGGTGGGGTTAAGAAACGAATTTTGAGATCAAACGTTGATTGTGTATACTTAAGTACTTAGTTATTTTTTTTTTGTCTGTATTTGTGTATAGATAAGTATAATCTTTCTAATGTCAAAAACGATTAAAGAATATTGACAGATTGGGTAGCTTTATGAGCTGGCCTCTGTACAACTTGTACTGTACTGTCTGTTGGCAAGCCAACACAGATATTAAGTTTTATGTCGGACAACATTGATTGTAGAAAGTTGTCTTTATGGTTTCTTTTGTTTTTTTTTTAGTCAGTCTCGTACGGTGGCGACAGCAGCCACACTTGCAATTTATTACCTTGTTAATTGTAGATACAAATAAAAAGAAATTAAAGTCCAATCAAGAAGTGTTTTCTATCCAAGGAATTCTTCATCCTCAAGTGAACTTGCCGACAGACCTTTAAAGGCACAACAACACTGTAATTTTATTAAATGGCGGCGTTTTTACCACAGCAATATTTTAGATACCATCCAATTAAGTATCTAAAAAATAAGCTTATATGATACTTGTGATTAATGAATTATGATGAATATTATAAAGGTTTATGCACCATCTCGTCCTACCAATTTGTACGCCACGATATGCGGCTGAACATGTCAGAACCATTTTGAATATTGTTACTATTTCACATGCAATGTACACCATGTTCAAACAAATATAATTTACTTTACTATACCTATTACACATTATATTCGACTACTGCTATAAGACTTGCTCGTTTTACAATTTTACTGACAGACAAACATTCCCTATTTATGATTCATATACAGGGTGTTACAAGGATATGCCCCGAGCGTCGTATAAGATAATACATCCTTATTCTGGCAGACAAGAACACCTGTTTGGGTCTGATTACAATGTTCCACCTCGGGTTTGCTTCGGACAGTGTGTGTGTGAGAGTGTTGTATGTATGGCATTGATTGTATGGGACTGTTACGTCTAAATGCTATAGATGTAGGTACACATAGTTCTCATGTGACATCTCACTACTAGTGAATTTAAGATAATTCATTAATATTATGTTCAATATCAATGAATGAAAACACTTGATTTCTATAAATTTTGTTTCTCAACTTCGTTATCGTGTGTGAAAATGTGACTTTAGTTTATTTGTTTACCTATATTTTTTATTATAGAATCGACTATGAAAAATAAAACAACCAACATTACCGCATAGTTGAAAATAAGCGTACCTAAGACATATTATAGTTGACAAGCACTTTTTTCTAAACTGGACTTATTTCGTGCAGCAGTTGAAGAAATTAGAATCATTTTCCCTTTTTAACCGACTTCAAAAAAGGAGGAGGTTCTCAATTCGGTTGTATATTTTTTTTTTTTTTCAGGGTTTGTTACCTCAGTACTCCGTCATTTATGGGCGATTTTCAAAATTCTTTTTTTTGTATACCTACATTCTTAGACATAGATGTTTTCATTCTTTTTATGTTTGCTTAACTAGTGTAGGAAAACTGTGTATTTTAGGTTGATCCCATTAGTTATGAGTTAATTATAGTCATGATTATTTTTCACCCCATAACGGCTAATGATTTTTTATATACCGTTACACTGTTTTCATTAAAGTTTTAGTAAGGTAAACACCATGAAGTAAATTGATGGTAGGTACCTACTTTTTATACAAAGCAAGAATGAATATTTTTGTCACCACTAATACTCAATTAATTGTGCTTCAGTATTATGTTTGTTAATTCAGACTTCAGAAAGAAACCAATATCCCAAAATACCACAATATCGATACCGATACTCTAAAACCTATTTCCTAATTGCGTTAGCAAGCAAAACCTTTTTCGACCACAAGTTTTCCCATATTTTTATCTTAATTACCCATCTCTGTCGCACACATGCTAATTATACGAGCCTAAATATCCTTTGTCTCACTCGTTCTCAGTTCTTATTTCGCTCACGTTCAATTATTAAAACCGTTCTGATCTAATTAACAAATGCCAATTTAGTGAACTGAATTGAAACTAAGGAATGTGTGGAGACGAATTTTTACTAAATATTTTTTTCTTAAGTAGGTAGCTACTTAAAAAAATACGTGCTGTAATCAAAAGTCTGAAAGTCTGACTATCTGTTTAACCATGGTAGGTATATCTTGCTATACAGTAACTAGGTGATGGAGGTCAGGAAGGCAGTCACTCCATGTAAAATACTCGTACTAAGCTGCATCCATTTAAACTGGAAGTCGATCTGAACATAGTTGGTAAAAGGTTAGGTAAATGATGATTACCTACATGTTTTTGAGATGAGAGACTTAATTTATTATAAACTAAACTTTTTAATTGCAAGCTTTTTTATACGCCACTACTAGGGTCGAAAATTCGAAGAGTATAAAAAAATGGTAACTGCGATTCGTACAGTTACATATGCTGCTTATTTTTTTTTTAATATCTGTTTATAAACTGAAAATGTAAGACTTAATTGTACAGGCAGAATAGAAGGCCCCAATTGAATATAAACCTTATTCCTTTTGGCATAAAGTTGAAAAACGATCGACAAAATTTGACACATTGGGGTAACTTGATGTCTGTACCTTATTTTTGAGATATAGCAAAAAAAATAAAAAGAAAGCCAGAAACAATAATGCTTTTAAAACCGATTTATGCATTATACTTACATAACAGATTTTGTTACATAAACTCAGCAGAAAAAGCTAATAATTACTGCTCCATCCACAGCAAATAAAATTAGCCACAGCAACATCTCCACTCCCGCCACTATTCCGCGACGTTAATGGCCGACCGGAGAAGTCGCGGTAATTGGAAATATAGACAAAAGGTTAAACATGTGAATATTTATGTTGGACTTGTGAAAAACAAGCACCCAATGGTTTATAATACAATATCATCTTAATCTTCCTACCATATCCACTAGATCATTCAACATTACCTACTCGACCGTTCGATGTATCTTCCAATACCTACAGATCTGCTGAGCTGGATATTGATTGTAAGCTGGCGTAATATAATTATCTGGATGAGCAGAGGTATGTATGGGCCAGACATAGGTACAGACATATAGGTATAGGCTTGTCGGCACAATACCGAATTACATCATTGAGCTGCGAGGGAAATGGGCAAGGATATCGTGGGACAAGTTCGGATATTAAGAGAGGTATTTTGATAAAGATTTTCACGAAAATTCACTGCTTACCTAACATCATGAACATTGTTGGAGTTAATTTAAAACGATATTGAAGATATCTCAAACACAACTTAAGTTTTAAAAAATTACTAACAAATTAAGAACGTATTTTCCTTTTTCAAATAAAAAAAACACATTAAAAGAAACAATCGAATGCATAGACAATTGTTACCTTCTATATTTTAAGTCAATTAACGGGAGCCATGTCAATTTCGGTTAATCGATTTTTTATACATTTCTTTGCAAGTTTGTAATTAGAATTTAGTTATGGTGACATTGATACTAATAATTTAGTAGTCTACAGACTAAAATTTTATAATTAGTTAGTATTAAAATAGTTGGATTGCAAGGCATTCTAATAAATAAAATACTTAAAATACCTACACACCGTAAAAATAAAAACGAAAATCTTCAGTAAACAAACAGAAATCAGGAATAAAATCCATCGACCTTGAATGTGTATCCAAGATATTTCTACCAAGCAGAATCAATACACACATACAGCCTACAGTCTGTTGTTTATTATCTGTGCAGTGACGTGGTTCGCGTCGCTACGTGTCCCACTGGCTCGCACGTGGATTATAAGGAATACAACATTTTTGTTACAATATTTTTTAAGGCTTAATATTTTATTTGGCGCCGAAATGTACGCGGGGCTTAAAAAATTGGGTTGTTGGGACTTGTTCGTGATTTAAATCGTGTTTTTATTGGTTTTCATGTTTTATGGGACCTTGCCAAAGACAGTTCCTCAGTCAGAGTGTAGTGAGAGTACTCCCGTGAGATCAGCCCGGCTATTACGTACAGCCAGTGCGATTCTGGTCAAATCACCGCGCGAAAACGTAGGCGTGATGAGGGTGAATTGAGCTGTCATTACATACTAATGCAAGACAGTTCACTTCACTCAAGTTTTCACGGCGTGTGTTTTACTGAATCGCCCGGGCTGAAGGAAAACATCGTGAGGAAACCGGCACAAGTCAGAGGACCAATGGTGGCTTAAAATTTCTGACACTACCCACCCAGACGGAAAGAAGAAAGCCGTTGCTTTTAGTTCTACCAAAGACAAAACTGGCTTAAGAGTGACACAACAAAATTGGTTCTGCAAGGCCAAGACGTATCTCCGCTGACAGTGATCATAGTGATGATCACTGGGCAAAGTGTTCAACGATTAACTGTCAAACAGCTAGTTTCGTAATGGCTATCATCAGTGTGTATCTAGGATGACGTCATGCGCACTCGTAGAAATGTGACGAAGCGCACAGTATCTCGTCTGGCAGTCACCGTAACTTGAAGTCTACTTAAAATGCATTCATGGTTTATTAAAATAACGAAACAACTACAAATAAAGAAATATTATAATACTTAGCTCTCATTAGACACTACAGACTAATATCTCCTTAATATTTAAGTCTGGCAACTACATTATGAGCTAATAATAAAATTAACGTAAAAAAAAAATTGACGGTCGCCAACTCTCCACTCACACATACGAGGTCACACACACGCATAAGTAACAACAATTATAACAACGGATCACTGTGTCTGTGTGTGTGCACCCTAGTAATTTTTCGCCTAGGTTCCCTGTCTAGCCGAATCGAGGCTAGGGAATAGGGTGAGCCTAGATAAATGTACCGATAGCATATACATAATACCGGAAATTTGTAAGTAATGATGACGGTAATTATTTTTCTACTTAATAATTACTGCCATTCATTCAAATGAAGTTTTGTTAGAATTTTGCGTTATTTTGTTAGTTTTTTAGTGTTTTGTTAAAATCACTGCATCGTTTTCGTCTAAACTGAGTGATTAATTCAATTTATTTATTAAATCAGACAAATAAAATATCCATAGTAAGCGATACACACTTTCGACGTAACATAAAATATTAGTTATCATAATCAAAATAATAAAAATAGTGAAAATAAATAATAAAACAATAATCAAAATAATAATTATGAACAAAATAGGCAAAAATAACAATAAATAAAAGCAATTAATATTACCTGCTAGATATTGTTCCACCGCAGAGCCAAGGCACGAGAATTGCTCACCATTCCTTCTAAAGGTTAAGGTAGGGTTATTCTCTACTAATTAAAACTGTGCTTAAAGCTTAAGAGTGTGTTTGTTGTTTTGGCCTAACGTGCTTATTTCTGGAACTATCAGTTTTATTTGCAAAAATAATAATTTGCATTTGATAGCCGAATTCTTAATAAACAATGTTATAGGTCCTTAGCACCGGGTGACACCACGTACAGTAGGTAGGTAGTATAATATACACAGCAATGTTTATCCTATCTTGATAAGATACTTAGACCAAATTTTATCGTAACTAAATTATTTAAAAAACGTACATTGCCTAATTATTAACAGCCACTTAATGAAAAAGTCTATGAAACATTTGACATAGCAAACTACGGACCACAGATTTTTTTTTGTTTTTTTTTACGGTTCTTATAAAAGTTTACATAAATTAAAACTGAAGGTAATTTCAACAAACATTAGCCAACATTTAAATGATCCCCAACTTCTTAAAAAAGTCGACAGATCAATAATAACACCTTATGAAGTAGTAATACAGTCTAAAGTACAGCTATAAAATTATTATTTGTTATGTTTTTATTTTACAAGTGTCCAAAAAAACTTAAGACCTACAGATAAATCTCCGAAAAAAAAGTAATTAAAATATAATTACCGCCTAATTTGCGGACGCTACTGAAACCGAACCCTTTCTACAACGATTTGTTTTAAAGGTCGTCGCCCTCACGCTCTCTCTTTCTTATACGAAGGATTTCGTATCCTCTCCTCGCACACGCATAGGGAAACGCGACCTACGGAACCATGGCAAGGAAGAGGTTTTTTCAAACCGGAAGTTTTGGATTTCGGTAATGTCTGTACGAAATAAATAAAAAGGATTTTTAACTGAAATGTTTGGCGTAATACGTTATTTTTTTCATATTTACGAATGACTAGTACTTACCTAAGTTAAACTAGCCATGTGCTATGGATTATGTACTGTTAAAGACCGTGATAGGTATTAAAAAACCACGCTAAAAACAAATTGTAAAATTCGCCAAAATATAACAAGGCAATTTTTTATAAGTATTACCACAGTATAAATATTAATACAGTAGGACGACGCCTTTGATCTCTGGAAAAATGCCGACAACTTCTACACGCGTTAGACTTCAATAATACCTCCCGCACTACGAACATCGGTTTGTTCGCAGTGCGGGAGCGGCTTTCCCGCGTCTCGCCCTTTACACCCCGCACGATTGCCCTGTCTAGACAGCTTCGTGGGACGACTGTATGTTTTTAGACTGTGGTATTACCACGTAACGACTTATAATCGGAATGTCACAGAAACAGTTAAACTGATTAGAGCAGGTAATTTACTAGATTCTAACACACATTCTAAATGATCAATTTTTAAATTAAAAAAAAAAACATTTATTCTGGACCAAACATTTTTACGCCCACCAAATTCCTGCTTAACAATTTGTTGGTGGGTTTTAGAACTGTGACAGTGTGACCAAAGAAGCGCGAGCTGAGCGAGCAAAGCGAGCAACGCCGCGGTTACGAGCGGCGTGGGCGCTACAAAACGCAATTGGTTCCTGTAACTAGATTTTGACACCGAAACCAAATCAAATCATTTTTATTTGTATAACATAGGTAGTAAATACAGTTCTTAAATAGAGTTCATAGGTCGCTATGTTATGCCAAGAGGCGTACAAAAATGGCTGCATGCAAAATAAAAATATTGCTCATGCGAGAGGTAAACATAAATTAGTACGTAGGTCAAAATGTCAAAATTACTACAAAGATGATTAATCAATAAATACTCATGTCACAATATCGCAAAATTTCCATAGTCAATGCAAAAATAAGTAATAGTAATAGTAAAACCAAACAGGTTAAGTCTTAAGTTACTTTGGAACTGTAATCAGCTACGTGTGAGCCATGTTGCTATAAATTCTGGAAAAATGCGGCCTTACTGACCAATGAACATGCCCTGCTGCGAGTCGACAGATACCTACGTTATGGAGTATAAGCTACAACAGTAGAAATTCTTTACCTTTTTTACCATTTCAGTACAAAGCCCTAATAACCAAATTTTCTATAAATTCTCAAAAAATGGCTTTCAAAGGTCAACCAAAACCAATTTGTTGTAATTTGCTTATTCTAAAATTAACATGAGCTAAAATACTTTAATGAACATCTTTTGAAAACGTGTATTTATTTATTTTACTGTGTATCTTCAACTAAACTAGCGCATGTTTGCAGTCTTTGCTTAACATTCTTGTCTAGCCAACAAGATGTTAATAAACCCGTTGCGATCCCTAACACTACAATCTCAGAGCGAGATTACATAATCATATGTAAGGAGATCGAATATAAACACTAGAATACAAACTAATAAATATCTGAATAAAAACAAGTTACTAAGTAGAACAAGTATAACTTGTGTAAACTAAGCTTTATAAGTAAGGTTTACTACACAGTTCCCAAAATTTGTTATACGCTAGGAAGAATGGTTTTGATATCTCTGCCTGTTTGAATTTGTATATTAGAACGTCATTTGGACACACTGCGAAAGAATAGTTTATGGCGGGAAATTGTCATCTAGATTTTTCAATGTAATTTGTGAATTTGTTTTTTAAGTTTGTTATTTATTATCTTTCTTTCAATCCTTACTTATTGAATAAAGTTGGGGATTGTCATTGTTTGAGCGCACAACTAAAATGCGACGATTTTCCTTATTTTTGTGCATGAAATAGGCTTACCCGACGCACCTTACGCACAATACGCATGTCCCTTTCCTCATAGGTAGTACAATAAAAAGTACTGGCATACAAAATGGCGATGACAGCGAATAGAAGTAAGTACTAAAATAATTTACATTGCAAGTTTCCTTCCTGTGCACCGAATGACGCGTATTTTTCTAGAATAAGAATTTAAGACTAACTTATGACTTATGTCCACAACATCTACATTTTTTTAATACTATAAACCAGTGCTTGACTGCAATCCCACCTGATGGTGAGCAGTGACGCAATCAGTGATGGTGAAGCGCACTAGTTTATTAAGATTCTATTCACTCTAGCCTTGAAGATAGTCGGACGGGAAGACCGCAGCAGGCAACTTGTTCCTGGCCTTCGATGTACGCGGTAGGTATAAAAGACGAAGCGAAACGAACTAGGTACTACTTATATACGAAACGAACTACTTAATTGAATGTCTAAACATAACATCACGCCTATATTCCCTAAGCCCTAAAGGGTAAGGCAGTGTGCCTAAATAAGCATAGGTACCTACTTACATTTTGCCAGTAGGTAATGTTTTTGTCCCATGTAGGTAATAGGGGCTGGACATATTGCCATCAACTGAACGAACTATGTAGGTACCAGACAGACGTGTTGCTGTGGAGTTTGTTCCGCCACATCTTCCCGCAGCAAAAAAAAAACTAAGAAGTGGCAAAGGGCAAAGGTTTTGGGGGACTGTCTTATGTTATATTTGACGTTCTTAAAGTGCTGATCCTCAGCCTAACTTGAATAAAATAATGACTTGATTTTTGATTTTGAAAGCAAGGCTAGACTACCTACGGGCTCTTACTAAGAAATTTAAGGAGATAAACTCAAAAACAAGTTTACTCGACCCGGGAATTGAACCGAGAACCTCATGATCGGCGGTAGCGCTTCTAACTACTACACCAGCGAGGCAGGCTACCCGATTAATTTCTTAAAAGCGCGCTGTTGGAGTTTCAACTCTAGGTGCTTCGCTGAGAGTTAAACATTAACATAATAAGTAGGCGTCTAGAATACCTAAGTGAAAATGGCCATGAAACTAACATGTCAATTACGTAACATAACATACAGTGAGACAGGTACACATTCTACCATCACATCATAATTTTACCTTACCTTACTAAAATAAATTAAAATGTCAGCCATTTTAAATAACAAGTTCATAAAAGACCCTACACAATCACGCAGCGCATTTTCAATCTCAAAAGTTTAAGTAAGTACTTGACAAAATCCGAATAAAAAAAAAACAAATTTCATTTAAAAAAAAACTCAATTTACAAATAGGAACGCCTGCCATTGGCGTAGGTCAGTAACCTAACCGTCATTCATTCCAATTTCAAACTTGGAATTCCGAGCGAAGAAGCTACGCACACGACCGCACCGCACGCACACAAATTGGGAGGGTTTAATTTGTATTTGTATTTATGTAGGGCACGCACACAACCGCGCATTATATGGGTCGGCACACAAACACAATGAATGTTTTTGACGAGTCATATTTAAGACGGTATTTGTAATGAGTTATTGTTGTTCAACAGGGATTAATCGTTTGACCGTAGTAAGTCTGTTAAATACTCAAAACATTAACTTACCTACGATAAAGTGTTTAAATCACATAGATTTCAGATAGATACCTACTATAAAGAGCAATGATATAATAAGTAAAAAGGTGTAGATAGGTTACCTAAACAACATTCGATCTTCAAAAATGGCACACTAACGCAAGCACGCAACCGTTGACGGCGCGACGTAACACTGAGGTCAAGTATGGCTAGTTAGCCACATTTTAACGTGTCGCTTGCTTTGCGCTTATAACTTATCTACACCTTTTTACTTATAATATCTTTGATAAAGAGCACATGTTAAGAAATGTCGTAGAAAAACAGTGATTCCATGTCTCAGTAATGCCATCCAGAATAATAAAGCAATATTGGAGAGTCAGTGGACCGCACTAAATTAAACTCACTCCTAGTGGACACAAACTAAGTATCGGATGAAAATTTTATTCGTGATGTCCGTCTTTAGCAAGCATTGAATGTCTTTAGGTTAAACTACCAAAAGCTGTATGAAACACGTGTCTTGTATAATAATACGACAGTTTCAGACCAAGTCCGTAGGCGGGCATGACATAATACGCCAGTGATCAGGTTAACCTCAAGCTAATCTTTTAAAGATACGGCAACCGTCAGCGGAAAACATTGTCCCGTAGATATTCCGACTGACATTCGTCAAGGCAAACGACCTATTTCGTCTGCATACAAATCTACTGATGTAAGCATTTTGGTAGCGCATACACTGAAAAAAATAAAATGTTACTACCGCACATTAAAGCTATAACATTAAGATTTACTGACTTTTTACCGTAAAAAATAATGTTTGTAAAACATTAAAAAACAAAACAGTAACGTTTAATGATTGAGCATTTAATTTAACAGATAGCACATTATAACTAAATGATCATGATTCGACAAAAAGTTAACGTTTTGTGGCAGTAAATTTTAATAGTTTGATCGTTAAAACTAATCGAATAAAACATTTCATTTAACAGATAGCACATTGAAACTAACCGATCGTTGGGTCGATAAAAGTTAACGTGATGTGGCAGTAAATTGTAATGGTTTGATCGGTCAAACTAATCGAATAAAACATTTCATTTAACAGATAGCACATTGAAACTAACCGATCGTTGGGTCGACAAAAGTTAACGTGATGTGGCAGTAAATTGTAATGGTTTGATCGGTCAAACTAATCGAATAAAACATTTCATTTAACAGATAGCACATTAAAAGTAACTGAACATGATTCGAGAAAAAATTAACGTTATGTGGCAGTAAATTGTAATGGTTTGATCGTTAAAGCTAATCGAATTATATCGTTTAATTTTCAGATAACACATTAAAACTAACTGATCCTGGTTCGACAAAAAGTTAACGTTATGTGGCAGTAAATTTTAATGGTTTGATCATTAAACTTATCGAATACAACATTTAATCTAACAGATATCACATTTATACTAACTGATTATGATTCGGCAAAAATTAACGTTATGTGGCAGTAAATTGTTATGGTTTGATCGGTAAAACTAATCGAATAAAACATTTCATTTAACAGATAGCACATTAGAAGTAAATGATCATTTGTTCGACAAAAAGTTAACGTGATGTGGCAGTAAATTGTAATGATTTGACCGTTAAAACTAATCGAATAAAACATTTAATTTAACAGATAACACATTAAAACTAACTGATCATGGTTCGACAAAAAAGTTAACGTGATGTGGCAGTAAATTGTAATGATTTGACCGTTAAAACTAATTGAATAAAACATTTAATTTAACAGATAGCACATTAAAACTAACTGATCATGATTCGACAAAAAGTTAACGTTATGTGGCAGTAAATTGTAATGGTTTGATCGGTAAAACTAATCGAATAAAACATTTCATTTTACAGATAGCACATTAAAACTAACTGAAAAAATGACGCCGACATTTGTGATAGAGAGTGGGTGTGTATTGTGTGTAATGTTAAATGTAAAACGAGCTTAGCGCGCGTCATGTAGTCGTAGCAGGTTTTAAAAGACAGTGGGAAAAATTGAATGGAAGTTGGTCGAAGCGTCGCCAAGAATGAACCATAAATACCAAATAAAAGGGTACAATTTTAATTACTGTTCAAACATGCAGAAGGGCATCAAAATCTGTCCGAGAGATTTCGAGAAATGATAGCATTTTGCCTCACTACGGATTTTTTATTTTGCTTCATTATCGAGTATTACTATAGTTTTTTCTTGTTGTTTATAGTTAAAAACATTATTTACCAAATAAAAGGAACAGTACATTGTGTACCCTTTCATTTGGTTTATGATTCATCCTTGGCGACACTTGGACCACTTTCGCCAACCATCTTTTGCTTAGATCTCGAAAACGGTGCGTCCTAGCACAAAAATAATGACAAAAAATCCCCCCTAAGAAACTTCCTGCCACGTAATTCTCAACAAAAAAAGGTAAAAAAAAAACATGGATTCGTATTTTTTAGTTTTGTCGGTAGATATTATCAATAAGTTGGACTATTTTCATTCAATCGACTTTCATGAATTTTGTATTGATGATGATGATGATGATTATGATTGTGTTATTGCATACGTCTTACAGCCGCGAATCATATTTTATTCAACATACAACCTAGCACTGGCCTGGAAATTGCAAAACAACATAAAAAAATGAATGAATGAAATGAAATGAATTTCGCGGGCTACCCTGGAGCGTTACCTTAAGGTGGGTGTTGTAAAAGGCGACTAGAGACTTACTAGAGAATGGGCAGCTGCGTTCTCTATGCATTTTAAAACCATTCTACCATACCACACTACTTAGGTACATAAGCGTGGCGATTATAGCAATTTAAACCCCCCCTTTTGGGGAGTCTTATGACCAGCAGTGAACGTCTTTCGGCTGACATGGTGAAACAATATACTTTTTAACAATATTTTTAACGTTCATTCATAAGTAAATGTAATTCATACTCTAAGTACCTATGTTAAAATAAATAGCAAAGTTGTCACTGCAGTTTGACGAAAAAGTCTCATAATATCTCAAAAACTAAATACCTATCTAATCAAACCAAATTTCGTTAAAAGTTAACACAAAACAACACAACCACAAGAAACTGGTGTGGGTGTGTTGTTGTTCATGTAGGTATGGAGAGCCACCCCATTTTTTTTTCATATTTTTATATAATTTTTGTGTATCGGTTCAAGAACATACTAACTACAAATTGTGTGGTGTCAACAGTCTCGAAGTAAAATGGCTGTAACATACGGACAGACAGATGGACTGGACGAATCTATAAAGGTTCCATAGTAACCATTTGGCTACGGAACCCTAAAAAGAGACTCCTTTCATTTTCGTTACCGACAAAGTAGGTAAGTAAGAAGGTAGGTACTTAAATACAATCAATTTTCATACCTACATTTTTGACATTGATTGTCGCTGAGATGATATTGCGACTGAACTGACTGAACTTGAACCTAACTTCGATTTGTTGGCAACGAGTTAAATACTATGTAAATTGAAAACTGATTGTTTTGTTTATACCTACCTACGATGAATTTCAAACGATAAAAATTACTGTCTTGACATTAAAAAGAACTGTTTGATTGAACCAATCATAAACAAAACAATACCTACCTACAATGAATATTTGAAACGATAAAAATTACTGTCTCTTGACATTAAAAATAACTGCTTGATTGAACCAACATGAAACAAGTCGAAACTCGCTTCTTTCTTAGGTAAACGTCACGTCATTTGCGGCAGTTTGTGTTGCCAACCTAGTGGACTTTCCACTAAAACTGGTGGTTTCGACCCGGGGTTTTAGTAGTTAAAATAAGAATGTTATTAATTGTTTGGATTACGTAATCATAAAAAAACCAATGATTATTTCTACTTATTTTTTTCTTTCATAATAACTAAAAATTGTTTAGTGGTAAATTTTGCAACTATGAGAGTAGGGCAGTTTTTCGTTAGTGGTTTTCTGGTGGTGTTTGGTGATTTGGATTGCGAAGTTTTAATAGCATTGGTTTTTGCTAAGCCACCATTGTGGGACAAAAGACACAAATTACACAGCAACAGAAATATGATTGACAAAATTGGGACGAAATTATTAACTAATATAATATATTATCATGGATTCATCGAACTTCTTATATTTGTGTTTTCTTTGTGTGTATGTGTTGTGTGTGTGTTGAACTTTGTATGTATGTGTAATGTGTGTCTTTAGATGTTTTATTTTTATGTCTTTGTTGTCTGAGCAATTAGAAAAAAAAAAAAAATATTCCACAACTTTTCACACAACGCCATTTGCAAGCTAAACTTGAGAGCTTGTGTTATGGGTATTAGGGTACTAAACAGCTGATAAATAAATGCATACATATTATATATAAATTACACCCAGACACAGAACAAATGATCGTGCTTATCATACAAACATTTGCCCTGGATGGGAATCGAACCCACGCCCTCCGGCATAGCAGTCAGGGTCACTAGCTACTAGACCAACAGGCTCGTCAAATTATTATTATTATTATTATATATTTTAGGAATAATTGGTACTACGATCCATATTTCTTTTTTCTTTTACTGTTTATTTATTTATTTATAAAAATCTCCCTTGCAACTATCCTTACAGGTTTTCCCAATGCGATAGTGTGGTCCTTAACAATCTACTTATAAGTATTACCTTATTACTAACATTGACAAAATAATTCAAGCACATAAAAATAAAATTAATACTTAATAGTTTTTAAATTTAACAATTTACAAAAAAAAAATAACAAACAGAAATACTTTCCGCAAAGAAATTAAAACTAATATCAATGTAACAGAAACACTGACGTTGATATTAGAAACACCGACTGTCTTTTTTTATTTTTTAATGAACACTTTCGAGGAGAAAAAACTCATCGTCCGACGAATTCGAAGACATCATGGACACTATGAACAGATTCACCTGTTTTTCTATGTATAACCCTGTACCGATCGGTACTGCCCCGTATACGGATAAGTCAGTACTTTAAAAAATGCATTATTTATGTAAGCACTCTGAGATGTTGAATCTGGTGGAGAGTTAGTTTTAACTGTTAGCAACACCATTAACGTTCCCCGCCGGCCGCCATATTAATTTCTTTCATTTGAATCTTGTGCGGTGTGCCAGCTACGCGTACTACTGTTTACGTGCAGTCGTGCACAGAAAAAAAAATGTGGCTGCAGTGAAGTGCAGTGTATTTGTATTCGTCTATTTGATTTAATTGAAGTATCTATCATGAGTGACGAGATTGAGACCACAGCGATGCTCCTCAGGGAATGGGAATTTCAAAAATACATTGATGTGTTTAGAGGTAAGCCATTTCATGAACTTTGTTACTTAAATAGGTATAACTAGGTATATTTAACCATTCCTTAAGACCGATAAGTTACTGAAATGGAAATACTTACGAAAGGACAGCTCATTCTAAATTACCTACCTATATGAATATAACCTAGCCACACAAAAACTTAAACATTCAAAGAAGTTCCATTTGAAAATTTTAGGAAAAACGGTTTTGGTTAGGTAAGTAAATAGTTTACCTCTTTATTGTTATTTTGTGTGGCTTTGCTAATGATAGGTGTATTATGTGTTTAATATTGAGATATCATGATTGTACTACATAATTATTATGTAATCGTAGCCAGAAGTATCTGGAAAAAAAAGGTTATAGGTCGCTACTGTTGACATTAAAATGTACTACAGCCTTCTCGTTAAATCTAAATGTGACATTCATTACCCGCCGCTACTATGAAGGCAAAAAAGTACGAGGTAGGTATTGTTCAAAAACAGTTCACCCTTCATTATGTAATAATTTGAATTGAATTTCTTTTTCATGACTAGTGTGACGAGGACTTAGTTTTCTAATTTATGTAGGTAGTGATCATTGTGTTGTGGTTATGGTGTCTTTGCTTAGAATGTTTCTGTTTGTGCTTAAAAATACTGTAAATCAAGGGCAGACAGTTCAAAATGGGCTGGAAATACACGTCAGATTTTGTTTCCGAATGTCTGAAGCCAGATCAGACTATGATGAAAAAAACTGACGTATATTTTCGGCCTTAGGGGCGGAGTTAGAATATGCATGCACATTGCACATAGAACGGTCAATCTTATTAATACATCATTAATAAATACGTTCAATTTAAACCTCCAGTACAAAACCATGCTACTATTGACACACTTAAATGATTTAAGGATGCATGTGTTATGGAGTATTAAGAATGTGTATTGTTGTAAGTTTTCTATTTTACTGTTTGCAGAAAACGAAGTAGACGCGTCTGTTTTAAAATTATTAGATGATGCGCAAGTGAGCATTAACTCCTGCAATAGAACCGCAAGCAAAATTCAAAAAAGTCCTGTCAGAGTGGAAGGTGTCGCTTGAAAAGGTAATTTAAGACACAGTCTCAATAAGTCTCTAACAATAATATTTTCTGAGTTTTTACCTTGACTAAGCTCCATGTCAAAGGTCAGGAAAACATACCTGCATAGTTATTTACAAGTGTTTATTACAGAGTGGCAAGGCCTCACAAATTGATGACGATTTAGACCAAATAATTTCAACGTACGGAGACTTCAGAAGGACTGACGCAGAGTTCCACGAGCCCGATCAAATCCCTTCCAGTGCCACCTAGCATCTCATCATAATCTTCAGTGTCTGTGTCTTCACATGGCAATTTTGTAAGTAGGTTTATTTGTACTGCAAAATCCCCACAACCACAGTCGCCCGGACGGTACACATGGTAATATCAACTCACCATCCCCTATTTTTAACCAACTTCAAAAAAGGAGTTAAGCAATTCGACTGGTACATATGCAATACAGTGTGACCCTGGATAATGTACACAAACGAAAATATATTTATATTACTTATTTATTATACCACACTGTGCATTTTTGAGTAACACTTCTTTCCAGTATCTAGTTTTTTTCTATATTAGGTAGAATTTGAAGATACTCACTATTTTTTTTAGTTAATTTATGCTTATACAATAATACAGGATGTTTGGAAGCTGGGTGCAAAGCCTTAAGGTGTTGTCACCATTTGGAGCATTATGAGCTTTGTACCTAGCTTCCAAACATCCTGTATAAAACTATATAAGACGATTGGTGACATGTTTTTATTTTTAGGATCTTGCTTTGCTCTTGGCAACTAGGTACTCCAGGTGGTGAACTGCTACTTCAACATGATCATGAAAAGACATTGGGAGAACAATTTAGAAAAATATAAGTACGAGTAATTTCAAAGGAAATTCTTAGACATGACCCCAGGTCAAATGTAACTGCTGATATATATTTAAGTTGGCTTAGCGAGATAAGTAAGTAAGGTTCACTGGCACTTTTAATGGATTTTACTTCTTTTGGGGTCTTATTTTTTATTTTTTGTTGTTGTTTATGTTTTCAGAACGGTTATTTCCTTAAGAAAATCCACATTGTTATTACACCAAACCAAAAGCTGGATAACAACGAGCTCACAGCCGGCTCTACGACGCAGTGGTAAATTTAAAAGCCAAGTACCGAAGAGAAAAGGTGTATCAACCGCAAGCACAACACTCTCTAGAGAAGACGTTAACTCCAGAACCGTCTACATCTACATGTAACAGTGTTAGTTTACATAATAATAAATACGTTGCTCTTCTGATAATTATGCCTTGTGTGCAGAAAAGTGGCAAAGCACCAACCAAAATCGGAAGCGATGTGTTCTCTCAAATGAATTCTCTTGGGGACATGAATTGGTAAATTTTTCCACTACCTTATTATGATTTTTTAATGTATTACTTTAGTCGTAAACTTTTAAGGTTTCTCAAAATTAATCTCTTTATTTCAGCTGACTGCTGACTTCAATCACTGGTATCCTGAAAATGAACATTCATTAGATGATAAACTACCATTGCTATAGAGCAAATTACTCAATATATCTAAAACCTTATCAAGACGATCACCATTTGAAGAGGAACTTAAGGAACTAGTGCAAAGTGAGTTTGCTATACTCGTAGTATTATATAGTTCCACCAAATAAAGTAACGTGTCATTCATTTATTTGGCTGGGCTATTTCTAGCCGCTTAATAAATACCGTTGTTTATCTAACTGCCTGCCATGCTTCAATTAAATTAATCATTCTAGTCAAGATAAAATTTTGGTTGGTCGGAGCCCTGCCAATTTCAAAGTCAAAATAGTCAATTCAATGAATATTTATTGATTTTCATGGGTTTACAGAAGAAAGAGATAAGATATAGTGAAGATAAGATAGAGAGATAAGATATAGTGAAAGAGAGTGAGAGGGGGGGGGGGGGGGTGTAGTGGTGTAGTGTAGATATAGTGTAATGTAGATTTAACATTCATTTCCAGACACTTAAAAATATCAGTGAAATTCATGGTTCACTAAAAATGATTATTAAAAATAACAGTACTTGACTAATTTTTGTTCTTGTTGCTTGACAGATCAAGATCCTGAATCAAGCATTCTTGCTGTATGCTCCTTATTCCCCACATAATTGGACCAGTTCACTTAAAAAAGAAGAGAATCTCCGCTGCAGAAGTGCGTAAAAGCTTTATTTTACATGTTGAAGACCTATTGTATTGTATTGGCATTGTACTTGAATTTAGTGTAAGTAGGTGGATATTTAATTTATAGCAGACTAAGTTCAGTAGCAATTACCCTTAGATTCAAACTTTAGTACCACCTTTCTTCAAAAGGTGTTTTAAAACAAAACTGTTTGTAATTTATTTAATTCTAAGCATGTCATTCCCTTAGATTCAAAAATTAGTACCACCTTTCTTCAAAAGGTGTTGTGAAAAAAATGTTTTTAATTTATTTAATTCTAAATCGTTAGACAATTGACTGTGTATACATATAAGGTTTATCTGTTCATACACAAAATTTCTTAAAGGGTCATTGTACTCATCATTATGAACAACTTTTACTATGGGACCAACCCTGAATCGCGAAAAAAAAAATCTGCTGTTCCATACATTTTGACGAAATAATGCGAACATAATATTGTAGGGAACAAATGATTTTTTTTATCGCTATTCAGGGTTTGGTCCAATAGTAAAAGTTGTTCTTAATGATGAGTACAATGACCCCTTAAGAAATTTTGTGTATGAATAGATAGACCTTATACAGGTTTATTTGTAAAACAACAACAATCCCTCCGAAATAGATTACTAACATCATAAACAACAACATTTGTTCTGCGACTTCTTCGAAAACAGACAAAAAAATATCAACTCTCCATACAAAACTCGATCAACTGTTTGGATGTTTTCGAAAAAGTTAGTACCTAGTCTACTCCTGCGAGGTTGTTGGTGTTTTACAAATGACCCTGTGTTATTTATGTATCTTTAAATTATTTAAGTGTAAATATTTTGGTTTGTTTTCTATTTAATCTGTGGTAAATATAAGAATTTTACCAGTTTAATATGTATGATTATTTTCAGACTAAGTTCAGTAGGAATTACCCTTAAGACTTAAACATATTGGATTTAATATTGTTTTAGTATTACACTAAATTATAAATATTGTACTTACATTTTGGACTGAAATGACTATGTGCATATAAGGTCTATCTGTTCCTACACGAAATCTCTTAAGAGGTCACTGTACTCATCATTATGAACACCTTTTACTATAAGACCAAACCCTGAATCACGAAAAAAAATGCTGTTCTCTACAATATGTTCGCAATAACTTGTCAAAATATATGGAATAGCTGTTTTTTTCTCGATTCAGGGTTTTGTCTCATAGTAAAAGCTGTGATGATGACGAGTACAATGACCCCTTAAGAGGTTTCGTGTATCATGAATAGATAGACCTTTAATAATAAGTATCTTTAAATTATCTAAGTATTAATGTTTTGGTTGGTTTTCCATTTATTTTGTGGTAAATGTAAGAATTTTACTACATTAATACGTATGATTATTTTAAAATAAATGTCCTAAAGAACATATTTTTTTATTTCACGCCACCTGCTACTGTACACGTGCAGTACTCGCTACTGTATTTGCTCAGTTACAGGTAATGTGAAGGATAATATTTTTTATGTGTATGCTCAGTTGCGGGTACGGTTAGTTCCCAGTTACAAGTAACGTGAATAATAGTACTTCTTAATGTGCATGAATATTAAAAAGTACTATCCTTCACGTTACCTGTAACTGTGAAACTCCTTACCCGCTACTGTGCATGCACATTAAAAAGTATTATCCTTCTCGTTAAATGCAACTGTGAAACTCATTACCCGCTACTGTGCATGCACATTAAAAAGTACTATCCTTCTCGTTACCTTTAACTGTGAAATTCATTACCCGCTACTGTGCATGCACATTAAAAAGTACTATCCTTCTCGTTTGGTGCAACTGTGAAAATCATTACCAGCTACTGTGCATGCACATTAAAAAGTACTATCCTTCTCGTTAAATGCAACTGTGAAACTCATTACCCGCTAGTGAGCATGCACATTAAAAAGTACTATCCTTCTCATTTGGTGCAACTGTGAAACTCATTACTAGCTACTGTGCATGCACATTAAAAAGTACTATCCTTCTCGTTAAATGCAACTGTGAAACTCATTACCCGTAACTGTGCACGCACATTAAAAAGTACTACCCTTACCGTTAAATATAACTGTGAAATTCATTACCCACTACTGTGCAAGCGCATTAAAAAGAACTATCCTTCCCATTATCTTTAACTGTGAAAATCATTACCCGCTACTGTGCATGCACATTAAAAAGTACTATCCTTCTCGTTAAATGCAACTGTGAAATTCATTACTCGCTACTGTGCACGCACATTAAAAAGTACTATCCTAAACGTTACCTGTAACTGTGCACTTACAGTACCCACTACTGTGTATGCACATTCTTTTTTACTGTTTTGTAAAATGGAATTTTTTAATGTTTTAAACATTTAAAAAAATTACTGTCTTTAACATTATTTTTTTTAACGTTTTAAACATTAAAAGAAATTAAATTTTTTAATGTTTTAAACATTAAAAGAATTTACTGTTTAAAGCAGTAAAAAAATATTTAATGTCTTAAACAGTTAAATGTTTTTTATCGACTTAAAACATTAAAATTTATTGTGAAGCTTTTACTGTTTTCGGCTCATTAAAAGTTACTGCTTTGAACGTTAGGCTCATATTTTACTGTTTAAAGCAGTTCAGTTCAATGTTTTTTCGATTGTTTTTAGTGCTTATTTTTTTCAGTGTACTTAGCTACGACTTTACCGTTAGTGAGCTACCGAGAATAAATTTAGGACATGTTTTTGGCGCTATGTTGGTACTGACATGAGTGACATGCTAGTGAAGTAACTTATAGCCTCTGGAGATTTCAATGTAGTGCTTTACTACAATATGATAACAGTATTACGTACAAGCTATAACCTCACGTTCTCAATGTCACGATCAATTACATAACAACCTCAATGTAAATAACCTACCTCAAACGTTGGGCAAGAAAAAAAAACACAGCTGTCAAAAGTTGTATACAAGAACCAAACATTAAAATTTAAAAAAAGAACTCGTCAAGTCTTCATTCGAATTTCGCCGTGTCGTCATTCGCAAGGTGTTCAGTTGGTGGTGTGCGTGTCGCGCACACAGACGCGTTGTGCGTCCGCTTGGGGTAGGTTAGGGACGGAATTGGGGTGGGCCCCGCGCCGAATGTTCAACAGCGTTGTTTGTGATATTGTTGGGATGTAAGATGTTGGCGTAGGTAATTTACAAGATTTATTTTTTGATAAGGAATTTTAAATGTGTAAGTCAACTTACGTAGGTACGGTAAAAAATGTGACACATATTTAGATCGTCTTTTTAATAGACAATTAGGTACTTAAATTAAATACTCAAATGCCCCATCCAAAAAAACGATGCTTCTACGAATAAACGCCATGAAATAAATCAATATAGATTTGCATGAAAAAAACTTAGACGAAAAACATCAAGCATCTTCTGAGAAAGAAAATATTCCATTAAAATTTCTACTAAATCTAATCCGATTCCCGATACGAAATGATGAAGTTACTAACAAAAATACTTATTCCAAGAACTTCATTAAAATCTCCAACCGTTTACCTTTAATTCCTAGCCATTTCTTATTCCATATTCAAATGTCGTCCACATACATAACGGCGCTAAAAAACTGCCCGTAACCGCTTCGATCCGGTTAAAACGGTACAAGTTTCGAACATTAAAGCGTGGTTGACATTAGTGCGTGATAAAACGCACTGAAAACTAAATTATTGAAGTGTTTGTTAATGTATCAGAAGCGTGGGAACTGGGTAGAGATTTAGACTTCCTTTGGGGCGATAATTTAGGGCCTTAGAAACACAACAACTGCGTTAATTTGACCGTGATTAATGTAACTTTAAAGCAAAAATATTCAGATTCGGAATTATCTCGTAATACAATACAGATTGCAAATCAACTGTCTGGTGTTAAATAATAGCGTTTAGGTCCCATTGCATAGTTAAAGGTTATAATTAACATATTAGATTGATACCTACTGAGCTCCCACAGCCTCCCGTTTGGCTATAATTGCTTAGTACCCAATTTATTGATTTAATACATAGTAGAAATTCGATAAAACCTTCAACACTCAATCAAAGTGGCGTTTAAGATTAATTTTATCCATCAACTGTCTTCAGATTCAATTTGAATGTATTTATCTCGTGTATACCTCAGTATATCAGAGCAAGGTCTAGTGTTACGGGTTGACAAACCGCTTGCGTCTCCGAATGACTTGTCATGTAACGTTCATTGGACTGACAGCGACCAACGATTGCCTTCACGTATTGACTGCTCACAGAAACTACTTTTTACTCCTTTTAAAATTGTAAAATGTTTAAATGAATCCTTTTGACTGCACGTAGTCGTCGACGCTAAAGCAGACTATTCATTGCGATACCAAGTGGTTATTTTATGCCTCAGAATACAGATGTACTTAATTTCATACGAAACAAATGACATCAGAACTCTTCAAATCGCCTGACCTATAATTACACTATCGTAAAAACGTGTCTATAAACGAACTAAATTTCAAAATAGGAATTCAAAACAAAAAAAAAACAAATGCCAGTCGGACCATTTAAAACATTAATTAAGCTGGCAATCAAAACAAACGGGATACATAAACCGGTAAGCTATATAAAACAAATAAATAACACTGACATCATATCCCTATTCCCACAGAACATAAAAATAGCATAGTATCAACTGTCGGAGTGAACGATCTTCGGGTGTTTCAAAAAAGGAGCAAAAAAAATTAAAAAAAAATTGTGCAACGGCCAATGCTCTTGGTCGGTAGTGGAATACGCGCTGTGGCAAAAAAGCGGGGTCGTCGCCCTCGCGGCGTGTCCTTCGCTCGTGTTAGTGTGCGTGTCACCGCACGCACGCGCACACCGATGCGCTCGCATTTTTCGCGTCCGCACACATTTTCGCGTGTGTGCGTAACGCGGATGCTTTTGAGTGCGTTAACACGTAGGACGCACGCAAAAAAGCGTGCGTTAGGACCATCGCACACTAACGCATCTAAGTGTGCGTTGAGGTAGGTTACGTTAGGAGGATATTGATGAAGAATAAATAAAAAAAGGTACAATTTTTGCAAATTATTATCGGAGGCGGTTTGGCTACATTTAAATAGGAGCGTTGAACTGTTAGAAGTTGAGTTGCTTCGTCATTGGTTTTATATAACACTTCATCTTTCATCATTATTATGATTAATGAGGTTTTAAACCATTGCATGTCAAGTTAAATCATTTGCTGTATTGAACACCGGTTTTTTCTTTTACTTTTTATGAATCCTACGGAGGTAGTGGATTGCCGTGGTATTAAAACTAAAATGTAAGGAAAATTAAGCTAAATTTTTGAAGTTTTTTTATTTTATTTTATTTTAATAAGGACAACAAACAGCAGTATATTAAATATTACATAAGATTGGAGTGCTAAAATAATAGAGTTATCAAATACACCACTCACGGCGTTATCCACAGATTACCACACAAAATACTTAGCTTAGCATGTTATTAATAATAACAATAAGGGCAAACTTAAAGTACAAAATATACAAAGTTAAAATTAATACTCGGTTACGTACATCTTAATACTGAGGAGTCGGGACAAATTTAAGTGTAGGAATCAAATAAACAATTATAAAACAAACAAAAAATAAAATTGGCATGTAAAAAACAAGAAGAAAAAAAAAAGAGCAAACTTAAAGCTACTTAAATACATGAGGTGAGGATCCGAAATCAACCTAAGTAACAACAAAAATTATGGCTGTTCCTTTATACTGGAGATGATTTGATTTTTAAACCTGTTCTTATTTAGAAATATAATATCAATTGAACTAAATTTTTTATTGTAAGTGTCGACCAATCGATGCAGCGGTGAGCGTGCGCCTGAGTTGGTATGACAGAGATTAGTGGCGAACAAACATCGCGAGCGAACTTCTCTACTCCGTACTGTGCGAGGGACCAGGTAGCACAAACTTTTCACAAGATCAGAACAGTCAAACTTGTTGCGGCATATACTGAAGAGTGTCATCATTTCTAGAAGTGTGCGTCTAGATTGTAGAGTGAGAATATTATATTTGTCGAGCAATGATCGGTAGGATAACCTTTTACGAAAACATTTGTAGTGCATAGAGCGTAGGTATTTACGTTGTACTAACTCCAATATTTCTATATATTTTTTGTAAAAAGGATTCCAAATCGAGACTGCGTACTCTAATTGTGGTCGGATTATGGACTTGTATAAATGCAAATAAGTGGAAGGGCGGTGGAATTCTCTAGATGAGCGCATTACGAAGCCAAACATTTGATAAGCTTTATTGACAATATTATTCACATGCGCATCGAGATGGAGCTTAGAGTCTAACTGAACACCAAGATCGCGGAGAGAAGTTATACTTTATCTGGCGCGTTAGGGAAAAAGGTGTGAGTAAATAGTTATGATGCGCGCGCACACCGTCACGAAAAACCGACACCCTGAAGTTAGCTATAGTCAACATTTTAGTTTTTTGTCTATTAAGTATATTAGATTAGTGTCGATATTCAAGAAAGGGTTTTTGAAACTACACGCTATTAAAAAATAGATGAAGTTTAAAATAGGCCTACTTTTTCGTAAAAAAAAATAATTTCAAAGAGATGTGATGTGATGCGTGCCGCTACGATGTGTGCTACGCCTTTATAGTTGCGTTGCGTGCTCCAGGCGGGCGCGGCTACCTCTTAATTTTGTCATTAGAAGTCTACAATGTCGACCAAATTGCAGCACTGATTGCCCGCGCTTTTTGCCTTTTGCAAATCGCTTCCATTTTTGAAAATAGCTTGAGAACGTAAGTTTGTGCGTGATTATACTTTTTTCTATTTTTTGAAAACAGAATGACTCAAGTATGTCTATGTGTTCCTTTTTGATTTACTATTTTTTTTTGCTGATAATATTTATTTTAACCTGCATTGTGTTAATAATTTTATAGTTTTGTTTTGTTAGTGATAAAGTATTATTCTTTCACTGTTTTATTGTGATTGTTTTGTATTTAAATTCAGTGGGTTTTAGGTAGATTATTATTATGCGGTACCTATGTTGGTCATTAAATAAGGAGAATTCGAATTTGAGGTGTTTTCTTCGCACTACCTAAGCTTTATAAACTAAAATAAGTAGGTACTTGTACATGATAAAATAAGACCTAAATTGTACCTAGGTACCTAATATTTACAAAACATGATCTTTTCATTTAGCTGCTGTTTTACGGGAGCTATCTATTAATTAATAGATATCAATGTTACACACAAGTAAAAAGCATTTTTTATCTTAGGGGGAGCAGATACCAAAGAACACCGGCGAGGGAATTGTTGATGAAATTATTAAGCGTCTACGTATGTCACCGTATTAGATACCAACGAAATAATTTACTAAGTTTTATCAAATCAATCATAAGGCCTATCAAAGTCTGGAAAATAAATCTTCATAATTGAGAGCTTAATTGACTAGATTATTGATGAAATAAATAATCATAGCTTTGTGTTTTTTTCTTTCTGGCTTGACTTTATGGCTTTTGGATTAGCTATACTTTTAATGTTGCCATATAATGTAAGTCTTAGTCAAGTTGCTTAATATGATCGGCTTTACATAATGCATTAATATACTTAGGAAATATATGTCTGCATCAAAATACAAATGTTAAAATAAACGCGATTGTTTGTGCTAAGATTATAGCGAACATAGCCTACTATATAGTCATAACCTCTAAAACTTAAAAATAAAATATCTTTAATTCCTGACTTCCTATAAAAGTATTACTAAAGAAAAAACTGTTCAGAAATTCAAACTCTATACTTTTAAATATTTTTCATAGGCAGACGCAAAAAAAAAATGTCAACAAAAAATTGTTTGGGATTTCGCCGGTGTTTTTGGCACTTACCTATGTTAAAAAGAGAGTTATTTTAAAATATAGTTCACTGGTGTAGGTAAATAGGAACACTAGGAACTTAGTGGTTCGGAAGAACCTCCTTCTGCTAAGAATAATGCCTTGTGTTAGATTCCCGGATCGTACAAAGTGTTATAGGGTATTTGTGTGCGTGTATGACTACATGTATGAACATAAAATAAGTAGATATACCTATGTAAGAAGAGTAGCAGTTGGTGCTCTGTACCACTATGGAAAAAGGCGTTATTTGAAGTTACTATGTTAAGTTTCTTATATGTGGCATTACAACCAAAGTAAGCGAGTCTAAACTGTGGTTTCCACAATACCAATAGGTACGGTTTCCACCTAAAACCGACTTTACCCAAAATAAACTCAAAAACAAACGAACCAGTTTAGCTGTGACCGCAACAATCTAACTAAACGTCAATTAGGATAAAGTCGTGCGCACACCGAGTGCAAACATCGCTCGCAAATAAAGGCTAGTTCACATAGTAATGCATGGGCGCGGTGCATGGGAGTTCGAATGACGTTTATGGGTCACGGGACGCGTGCGATCCAATCACGACTTATATTAAAAAAAAACTTCGAAAAACAAAATGTGTCCGTCTTCGCAAAGAGACTAAAAACTTTTTACAAAAACACTTGAGAAGTGTAAAAAATACTACTTACTTACTTATAGATTTTTTTTTATTTAAGTACAGACGCCAGCACATCAAGTTACCCCAACGTGTCAAATTTCAACTTTCAAGTTCAAACAGAATAAGGTTCATATTCAATTGGGAAAATTTTACACATTGGGGTAACTTGACGTGCTGGCGTCTGTACATAACATATCGTCACCCCTGTTATCCTCGAAGGGCTAGGCAGAGGTGTACCTACCGGTATTAGTAGCTACACCCATATTTCGCTAGTTAGGTTTAAGTCCCATGTAATAGGGGGCGAGCCTATTGCCATCAATCGGGCACAAATCCAGACTCTGGGCTGCTTCTGAGAAATCACAGAAAAAAAACTTGAACCCAGAACCTCATGACTTTTTTATACTTACAGGGTTATTTTTCAATGACCGGCCAAATTTTCACAGAGTGTTCTATCCATGAATATGAGCAACTTTCCCTATGGGACCAGCTCTGAAATCACGAAAAAAAAATCAGCTGTTTCATACACAAGTTCAATAGGTACCTACTCGACTAAAATGTATGAAACAGCTCAATGCTCGTGGATTATTAATGAATGAAATCTCTTAGTATACAGGGTTATTTGTAAAACACCAACGACCTCGCAGGAGTAGATTACTAACATCTTGAACAACATTTGTTCTACGACTTTTTCGAAAACAGACAAAAAAAAACAACTCTCCTTACATATAGAGTGTCCACCCTTACATCGTTGGCACTCCCACGATTCGGACAAAGCGTTTCGCTTCGTCGTTTATACCGCGTACATCGAAGGACTGGAACAACTTGCCTGCTGCGGTCTTCCCGTCCGATTATAATTTAGGTGTCTTCAAGGCTAGAGCGAATAGGCTCTTAACAAACTAGTGCGCTTCACCATCACTGATTGCATCACTGCTTACCATCAGGTGGGATTGCAGTCAAGCACTAGTTTGTAATATTAAAAAAAAAAAAAAAAAATACCTATATATCCGAACAGTTGATCGAGTTTTGTATGGAGAGTTGATTTTTTTGTCTGTTTTTGAAAAAGTCGAAGAACAAATGTTGTTGTTTATGATGTTAGTAATCTACTCCTGCGAGGTTGTTGGTGTTTTACAAATAACCCTGTACCTATACTTCGACATTAACAAAATAATAATGACAAGATGGCGCTGATCCTCTGCAACGCATTTAGAATACTCCAATACTTCACAACGCCAATTAGATAGACTACCTACTGAATTCAACGAAGTGGGTGTAAACGGGGGCACGTAGGTGTGATAATAATACCGTTTATAGGTCACGGGTTCCGTACGATTCAATCACGACATGTCAATCTAATGTTAACATCTCTGTAATAAGAAAAATACGTTTGTAAGTGGATCGTTTTGAATGTCTTCATATCTGATTCAGACGATACAATAATAACTGGGTTTAGATTTTGACGGGAGTTTGTTCCGTCACTTCTTCTTCCCAGCAAAAGCACTAGTAAGTGGTGAAGAGAGGGTGTTTTGGGGGACTGTCTTGTGTTAGTTTTGACGTACAAAAAGTGCTGATTTTCAGCCTGATTTCAATTCAATTGTAAAATAAACCTACCTACCATTATAAAATTACTAGATACTTATCTAACAAAAAATTGCCTAATATAACCTACCTACTTAAGAAAAATTCTATTTAATTGTTGTTTTTTTTAGCGTTAATTAAGCGTTATTTTAAGTGATAGGTAATGTTACTTTGGGTGGATTATGAGACATTGTGATAATGATATGACTACAAGGGACTATTTATAATTATAAAAAAATGAGATAAAGGTAAGAGGATTATGATTTATTCCTCCGATTTCTTAATGCTTAGTCAAACTTTTAATAGTGAATAGGTACCACATAGTAGCATATAAAACTCATACCTAACAGTACTCTGAAAACCAATTGAAATATAACTACTTATCATAATACCAAATAGAAGTAAAACACTATCGAAATAGGTTATACAAAATGTTAATATTAATCAGAAAATTACAATGCATCGAGTCGAAAACAGGAAAACCTTGGTGGCAAACTAATAACGTTTTAACAAATAAATAACTTAATTATGACTGCAGTTTGATATAAGAAGTACTTGCAGAATGTAATTGACGATACAGAAGTTAATGGAAGTTTACCACAAAAATATGTACCCACTGTTATGAATTATAGGTTACACTAACTGCGCCCGCGACTGCACCCGCGTGGTTTATTATGACTTTTATTTATTTAGCTTTAGTTACTACCTATTAAATCAGCTATCTGACCGTGCAAATCCCGTCAAAATCGGTCCAGCCGTTTTGAAGATTAACCCTAACAGACAGTTTTTTTTTGTTTGTCCAATATGTTAAAAATAAAACAATATCAGGTAAATTTGAGTGCCAAATGAAGGTAAAATAAATTATTTAGGTAAAGCAAACACAGGAAAAATAAATATAGGGCTCTAGTTTCAGAAATAAATTAATGATAAAAATAGTACCTATACAATTAACTCATTATTATGCATTTGGTTCTGCGTGCAATTTTAAATGCAATGACTTTAAAAGTGTTGTTCAAAAGCCTGTAGGTAGGTACTAAGTCAATCATATCCAATGTCTAAAACTTCATAAGACTATAAAACGTCATTAAACGTCCATACATTTTATATTTTTATAATTTTGTAAAAAAAATGCTTAAGTGTAATGTTGTACAGACGCCAGTACATCAAGCTACACCAAACTATTAAAATATTCCCAATTGAACATGAACCTTATTCTGTATGTTATAAAGTTATAAAAACTATCAAAGAAATTTGACACATTGGGGTAGCTTGATATGCTTGCCTTTGTACCTAGACTTTAAGAATACGAAAATTTCAATGCTGAAGGTTCATGTAAGTACGACTGAACACGTGGTATTCTCCCGAATTCTTAAGAACAGGCGCAATCTCAGTCCTCAAGCTGTCAAAAATACGTCAAAATACCTCATATTTTTGACAAGATTGTACACACTTTGTCTTCGTTTCCAATCTGTTTTTAGAATTGTTGACTTTTAATTGGCTGTCAGTCTCACGTATTACTTAATTTCCTTTTTATTTTAGCTATAAGTCGTCCATAATTAAAAGATATACATTTTTCCCGTCATATTCCCGTTGGGGTAGGCACAGACTATCCACAGAACAGCTGCTACGAGTACGATCTTTACATACTCCTTTTGCTTATACATCCGGGCGCACACGCATGCCGCCGGTGCGAGTATTACGCACCTGACCTTCCTGAAGGACATCATCAATAAGGTCGGTGTATGTCCCCTTCTAACTTTTCCACTTATCTAAATCTGTATTTAATTCATCCTGTCAACGTGTCAAGAGCATATACTCGAATTGTGCTTCTCGACTTGTAAAACAAAAATGAATGAATGAAAAGCGACTACCAAGAAGTAAATAAGTATGGTAGATGAAAGTGGAAACGTCGGGAGAGGACGCCCTTTAAGGACTTACTCTGACCTTATTGGTGATGTTCTTGTCACTGAGGTGAGTGTCTGGGTACCCTCTCTGGGTAACACGATACCTGGTAGTCAGTTTTTCGGGGTTCTGACAACCCGTTACTGCTATCAAAGATTTACAATTGACCATGACAGCCGGGATCAACATTCTTTTACATGCTTTTAGAGGCACGGAAGGATCTTGGAATGTAATGAGTGGACTGTTAATTGTCTTCTTATCGAGTAGTTAATGACTAATCTAGTGCCAGTGTTTTATGTCACCATTAGGTCTTCTTTGCATCACATGAGTGCGCTTGACGTCATCCTAGACTACAAAAACACTGATGACAGCCAATACGAAACTAGCATTTTGACAGTTAAGTAGGTTTTTTTTTTTTTATTACTGATAGGCATGCGTTTGACCACTATCTCACCTGATGGTAAGCGATGATGTGGTCGACGATGAAGCACGCTTGCCTAGAAGCAACCTGTTCACTCTTGACTTGAAGACCCCTAGGTTGTAGCTATCAGGAAACACCGACTCCGGCAAGGAATTCCACTCTTTGGCTGTTCGCACAATGAATGTGTTTCCATAGCGTTTAGTACGTATGGTTGGGATATCTACCATGTACCGGTGGCGCAGTGCTGTACGTCTGGTGGTCCGATGATGGAAAGGGCTTGGTGGAATTAGGTAATCGTTGTAGGTACACTTTGGTCAGTGATCATTACTATATGAACTGCTGCAGTTTCATTTTAGCGTGGCAGTTTTATATGTGTATGTTGGGTAAAAAAAGAACCACAGACCAATTCACAGAAGTACAATGCGCCGAAACTTCGCGCCGCCGCCGTCACCCAGCCGTGCCTCGCCCAATCTAATTACACTAAGAGCTCAGTATGTGTCACACTTTAGTGCCGTAAGATACGCAGTAAGTATACCATATAGTCATGTTTTAACGTGTTGGGGGTAAGCAGAGGTGGTGGGTTCCTTAGAAACTGATGATTAGTTCGTTACGGGCTTTTCTACAACCTCATTTTAGTACCTACATACTAAATCCGATAAGGGGTTTTTGTACTCATTATAAATAAACAATTTTTACTATAGAGCAAAAACTAAAATCAAGAAAATAAATTGTTCAAATGTTCAGTAGATTCATGTAACGCAACAAAATGTAAAAGTTTGCAACAGCTGACTTGTTCGCGATTTAGTGATGAGTAGTACAAAGTAACTTATACTTTACTATACACACACACACACACACATACTGCACACGCACACTAAATACACACTACCACAATGTACCTACATTTGACAAAAATTACAAAAAGTACTTTTCTCTTCTGGTTTAGTATTCTTAGGTACCTAGGTAAGTATACAAAAATAAGGTAGAGAGAAAAGGTAAGGTATGAGTAGAATTTTGTAACATCTTATATTATATTGTATATTTGTACGCCTGAATGGTCAAACATGACAGATCTTCTTTAAACTGGCCTATCTTGCATGCTCTGTATGTACACTCATGTTTATGCAAATAAAATATCTTGAATCTTGAATATCTTGAATCTTGAAGGTAAGTAGGTACTGCGCTATACACACACATTCTACACACACACACACACCAAAGACATTCAATACCTATAGACAGGACATAACGAACAAAATTCTCATACGAAACTTTGTGTCCTGCTAAACACAAGTCTATGAGTTTTTTTTAGTACGCTCCGCTGCCGCTCCGATATTCATATATTATTCTAGATGGCGCTACTGAGACTGGATCAAAGTTTTTCTATGAATGACATTTCCTCGCATGCCCGCTCTATAGATTTTAAATCTCTTTGACACACACTAAACACACACTAATACATTTGACACTAGTCATACTATAGGTAATACCTTTTAACTACTAGTTATTAACTGCTGAGCCTTTTCCTAAATGGGAATTGGTACTGAAATGGGCCAAATGAGATTTTCTATGGATTTAAGTAGTAGATTTGATTCTTGTATCGTATTTATTGACGTCTGGAATCTATTGGCTAACTCATAATTTATTTTATAAACTTTTAGTACCCCGAGAAGTAATACTACACAAAGTTATACTATGATTACAGTTGATAATTAAACACGTTTATTTGCTTTCAAAAAGACATTGAATAGATATTGGTACCTTCTCAAGTTATAAAAATACTTTGATTTAGCTCCAACGTTAGTCGGTGAAACTCAAAAGTAAAAGCATAATAACTTCCCACTACCAGTTCTTGTAAGTAATTTTACAACGGTGTGTAATTGCCTTAATCAGTATCCAGTCATCACCGATCTTAGGAATTTATAAAGAACATTACTTACTTCTCTTTTAGATAAAGTGTATTTTTTATTAGATTTGCTAAATAACCTAATTGTGAATAAACTGACTATGTCAACACTTAATAATCAATCCTAAGTTGTGTTTCGTATTTGTTTAGTAATAAATCCCTTAACGATAAAATCTAAAGAGGTTACTTCATAACAATCGTAACTGAATCAATACTTAGGTAGGTATATTAGCCAAGCCAATAACCAAAAATTCTCAATCCAAATTCAAAAATAAACGTCAACACAAAATTCAAAAATCGAACACGAACGACCCCAAAAAACAGCCAGCAAGAACAACTCTAACGAAACCCGACGCCACAAAAAAACAACAGCGAAACAAGAGAATCGCATCTAGCAAGGAATCATCGAACAAAAACAGGTCATTGTCGAAAGTCACCGGAATCGAGAGGCCCCGCCCGCTCGCGCTATTGGGCCTCCCGACCAACGCACTTCGGAATTTTAACAAAAACCCAGCCTAGTTCCGCCTTCTAAAATGTTTTTTTCCGCAAGCCAAAATGGCGGTGCCACTATTTGTTTACAGATAGTATATATTGTGGATTAACTTCGCTTTTTAATAGAGCTTTCGTGGCGTTTTATCTGTACGTGGCGAATTGTAGCTTTTTGTTTTTTTTTGTTCGATGCTAGTTTGGTGGTGGTAGTGTGTTGCGGGCTGAGTTTTGGTTGTTCGAAATTTGAATGTGTTGAATTTTGTTCGCGAATGAGTGGGAAACACAAACAACTGGTTTGTTTTTTTTTTCAGTTTTATTGAGTACCTAGTATACGAGGATATTTATCACATTTGTTTTTTACATTGAATGTTTGCATGTACATATTTAGAACTTGTACAAATAATATGATGATGCTTGGCATTACTAATTAAATAACAAATCAGAATACTGCACTACTAACTAATTGTTTTATTGGATAGTCTCGTATTTATTTGAAGGAAGCGTTACAACTTCAAAGTCAGCAAAAACAAGGTCTTCGAATTGTGCTAGTGACAATTTGCCTGGGCAAGCAAAATGGTATCAAAATTTTCTTGCTAGACATTTTAATTTTATACAAGTTAATTATAAAAAAAAATGAATAGGCCTGCAAGATTTAAGTATGGCCCTAATAGATAGCTTTTCGAAGCACTCTTCTTTAAATAATTACTAATGACTTTATAAGTGGCAATGTAGCTAAATTCACAGAAAAAGTAGAAGATTTCTCATCTAAATACAGTTGTAAAGAAACGCAATAGTCCAAGACATTCATTCACTCAGCCTAATCTGTCAAAAACACACAACATAAACACTGGCCACAAAAACTACAATCCATTGCATTTTTTTACGCCTACTCCGTGCGATATGCATGCCGTGTGGGCTAGACATAATGTCTGTGACGTCACAGCATCGTGGTAAACACGTATGCTTAGCACGTGCTCAAGTCACAAGTGAACGAGGATTATCTCAAATTAGTCTTGAGTTCCATCTAAGTCAGTTGTGTTGACAATTTCTGGTGTTAATAATGTAATTAAATCTGATTTAAATATCGTAATAAAGTTCCATTTTCTAAGTGTGACTTCGGCTTGACAAAACTTTTTTTTTAAACGCTGACAAACTGCATTCGTTTCTCCAGATACAGATTAAATAAAAATTGAAATATGGCCAGCCCTTAACAAAATGAATGAATTGTCTTTTTTTTTCAGTTCTGTCATCTTTCAGAAAATCAATTTTTGAAAAAGGAACTATCGCTTTATGAATTTGAGTGATACGATATTTAAAATTAGGCCATTGTTGTAACATAGTATTGCCATATTTTATTAATAAACCAATCAACGTTACCAACGTGATCAAATAACAATTTTCCTGTACTTATCTATTTTAAATGGACACTAAATCTAAGATTCAATTCCATTTCATATTGCCTTTTAAAATAATGACCATCATTGTCCATTGACAACCACTCCTGACCATCATTCTCCACTATCACACCTATATCTTTCTTGACTACACACTGTAACACAAGTACTTAGGTGCATAGATAGCTATGAAGATTTCACTCTCACGCAGCATCCGTGGCTCGAAGCCAGCAACTAATTTGTACCTATTACCGACTGTTTGAATGCCACAAAGTTATTTAGTTAGAGGGTCAAAATTATTAGAAGTTTGTGTGTAAGTTATGAATGGTAGAGAGAGTGTCAGATTTGTTACTTAGGTACATTGTAGGTACAGCCTGAACTGCTAAAAGAAATGAGTCGTAGCTAATCTTGGACAATGTATTAATTATTAGTGTTTTTTTCATGGTTAGTCACTTAAAGTCAGAGTTTTTATACCGCTCATTGGCCTCTGACATGGCTTCCCAAGCCATCAAATATAAAAAGGAAACCATTTAAAAACAGTGACTAACTTCAAGTCAAAATCACTTGTCTTCTTCCTCAGTCTTTCTACACAACAGACTTTTCAATCCGCAACTTCTTAGTCTTTAAGTATTTGTTTTTCTTATTTAAATTAGGTAAGTATTATGGTGTCAATAAAATTGATGATCAAAATTTTGCCGGGAAGTTTATTCCGCCACTTCTTCTTACCAGCAAAAACATTAAAAAGTAGGGAAAAGCGGGCTTTTTGGGGGATTATCTTGTGAAATATTGATTGATTGTACACGTATGTGAAATTATCTGACGACAAGTGATTGTTAAAACTGCTGTTGCAGGGGCCAGTGTCTTCCTCTATTAAAATGATAGACAGATAACCAGTCTATTCTAATTAATTTAACTTAATCAAATAATTGAAAGTAGACAAGATCTTTTTGTCGTCACTGAGACGGATGAGCGTGCTGCGAAGGCCACAGACACATTCTAATATGACCAAGAGCTACTTTCTAAGTTTATCTTAGTGGAGAAAAATATCGAGAGGAAACGACTTACTCTGCTGAATTTAGGGCAGTGATAGCCTATAGTGGAACTCTGACTCTAGTCTGCTATTGCAATCGTGTCTCAATGACCGGTCATTGATCGAATATTTGACAACTTTGACAGTTTTTGTATGGGAAATGTGTCATAAGCACAGTCTAAAAACATACAGTCGTCCGACGAAGCCGTCTAGACAGGGCCTTCTCCGTATGAGAAGACACCTTCGCCCTGTCGTAAGACAGTAACAAGCTGGTAATATAAAGGGAAGTTTCCTCTTATAAATTCCTCGGAGAAAGTATTCCAAGGCATCCTGGGAGCAAAGTTTATCTCATGCGGTAACATTTCACTCTCGCTGTCAGCGTCTGGCGTGTTGCCAGCCTCAATTTGGAGACTATTAACACCTATCCGTCAGTTTGTTTGTCACTGTGTTATTTGGTAGGTGGAGTTTAGAAATGTTAGAAGTTTAATGTGGAATTATGTTACTTTAGTTTTGACTAAGAAATGCTTTATTATCCGACTTGTAAGCTTAGTGTACACAAACCTTACTTCTGAGTTTGAGGTTTTGGGTGCAAAGCGTTTTTGAGTCTTTACATCTGGAGTTTCTCTGTAGCAGCCCAGAGTTTGGGTTTGTGGGACACAGGTAGTCAGTCTTTCGGGCTTCTGACTAACGATTGTAAAAGACCTATTTAATAAAGGTCATGCTATTGTCAATATTTACATTCTGACCTTGAGCGGGCATTGCGTAGTTCCTACGATGTTTCAATAGTTGAAACTGACACCAGCTCATCAAGCTACCACAATGTGTAAAATTTCTTTGATAGTTTTTCAACTTTATTACAAACAGAATAAAGTTCACGTTCAATTGAGAAAATTTCACGGTTCATCAGGTCAGCTAATACCGGTTCTGTTACTGCTGTCGTACGACTACCCATCCTAACGAGATTCAATAGCGAAGATTATAGATCCTCATTTAGAAAAAATACCACTAAAATACAGTTACGTGGTACCTTAGTACATTTTTACGTCAGTCTCTACCAAATTTATCGTCAAACCATGTCCTACCTCAACGTAGTCTGGTGTCCAAACTCCACTAAACAAATAGCCTGTCTGCATTGTCTACCGTCTAAAAAGTACAGACACGCTCGGGATCTTTGACCCTCAAGATAGACGAAGATTCGGGAAACAAAATCTGGATGGATGCGGCGTTAGAAGAAAAACTGACTACATACCTACTTAAATTGTCTATCCTTAAGTATGAAAATCTAGAATATATTCATCACAGGGGGTAGGTACTTACATCGTTATAATCGTCCTGCCTTATTCAAATTTATTTAAGGTCAGCATACGATGTATTTATCTTCCATAAATTTCTGCTTACAATCACCTCAACACGCGCCTCTTTCTTAACCATATATTCTTTCACAAAATCCATCCATAATTTATTGTCTCACTTCATAACACATTTATTCATGAAACTTTCCATACAATATGCTCATCATTCGTATATATTTATCAAACCCATACCATGGCAACTATCATCTGCCTCGCCTTTCCCCAACTATGTTTGGTTCAGCTTTTAGTCTAACCAGATGCAGCTAAATTCCAGTGTTTTACATGGAGCGACTGCCTGTCTGACCTCCACAACCCAGTAACTGGGTAACATGATACCCCTTGGTTAAACTGGTTGTCAGACTTTCAGGCTTCTAACTGCTAGTAATGACTGTCAAAGATCTACAAATTGACATCCGAGCCAAGGGCTTAACATGCTTTTAGTACGCACGTGTTTTCTAGTTTTTAGCTGTTAATTTCTGTGCGTTTCTCAAATAAATATATTTTCTTTCTCCTTTCTTTCTTTCCGTGATATCTATTGAATGGACACCCATTCACAGATTACCTTAAAACTCAATCATCATTGCCACTTTTGGACACATGCATGTCTTGTACAAAGAGCTTCCATATACCTACGCGAAAAATACCGCCTTCCCTAAAACTCGGTCACCATCGCCACTTTTTTGCACGCATGCATTATTTAGACACGAAAAATCTTAATCCGTAACTCATCCACGTCTTAGCTCATCCCAAACCGCCACCCCAGGCGATCTCACCCCAGCATCTTAGCAATTTTATAGGTCGCCGTCGAATCGTCCACTCGACCGGTATCGATCTGCCCTCCACCGCTCCTGTTACTAATATTTCATGTCATATTTTCGGTGCTTTCAGTTTTCAGGTTATTGTTCAACTGTGTTTCGATTTACGTGGGAATTGGTCTATGTTTACAGGTGTTGGTGAATGAATGTAGACCTGGATTTGCATGGAGGACTCTAGATAGCCTTAGTTTTAGTTTGGACTAAAACCAAAAGGGAGTTGTACTCTTTATTATGAGCAACTGTAACTATGGGCGAACACTGATAACGCGACAAAAAGAAATCAGCTGTTCAATACTGGCTAGTTTTTATATACTCGTAAGCTTTAAATTACTAGTATTATGTATAGGTATTTGAGTATGCTAACTAATTACTTATATTGATATAAATTCAAGTTCTTCTGACCTATCGAAGAGACGTGTAATGCTGGGAAGTTTTTTCGAAAAGGTAGTGAAAGGGCGGGCTCCGGAAGTCCATCTCAGACACTAATCTGCATGTTCCTCATATGATTAATCTGATCAAACTAAGTAATGTCTGGACTTGAAACTAGACTGTGCATCTGTGACGTCTGACTCTATTTTGGTGTTTTATCTCGAAGTCGATCGGTTTAGAAACACTGACCCGATTTGGTCTATGACAAATGTAACCTGTATAATGTATGTAAAGACACCAGCACATCAAGCTACCCGAAACTGACATATTTTACCAATTGAATATAAACCGTATTCTGTTTGTACTTAAGTTAAAAAACTATCAAAGAAATTTGGTAGTTTTGAGACAGGAGTCAAGCTTTGTCCTTTCATGGTTCTTGGTCACCAATTAAATTCAGCCACCCTAGCCTGTAGTCCAATATCTTTGTTTCCATAGCCTGTAATAGTGATAGTAATACCAACATAATTATCGTCACTTGATGCCTTATTTCACTTGATGCCATATTTTGTATTCTTCCACTCTGTTCTGTCTTTAGCCACTTCTGGTCAATCCTTTAGGAAGGAGTCTAAATCGTCACGCCATCTCCTTAGCCTACCGCGTCGCCAGTAAATGTCAAACCAAATAAAAAAAGGATAATATTAAACGTTGTGTTTACTATCCTATATACTACGTAAACAACTTAAGATAATGTTGCAAAAACAAAGATAAAAAAATAAAGTATTTAACTAAAGAGTGGTAATAAACTGTTGGGTGCATTGTTTTCCGACTAGAGTTCATTGCCCTGATTTGGTACGTCATACCCAGACAGTCTCATCCTAGATCTTTTTAAGTCAGACGTTTTTATCTTATTTAGACTGATATTGTAACTAACATAGCATCACGCCTGTTATCCCTGAAAGGATAGGCAGAGAAGTACAGACGCAACATCAAGACACCCTATAATAAACCGTCAAGTTATACCAAATGAACATGGGCCTGATTCTGTTTGAAACAAAGTTGAAAAACTATTAAAGAAATTTGACATTCTGGGGTAGCTTACCACACATCACCTTCTAGTTAAAAATGTCATACAAAAGTGTTTGTATGATCCTATTTACCCACAGAAATAATTATGATTTGATTTTTTTTTTTATTTATAATGGGTCTACTCTTGACCTCAATCTTGTCGTTGCGGTCAGAGATGAGGTCGACGATGGAACGAGCTTACCCAAAAGAAGCCTATTAACTCGCGACTTAAACAGATTGGGGCCATAATATGAACTCAGGAACACTGATGCAGGCAGGGAATTCCACTCCTTGGCTGTGCGCATAATGAAGGAACAGGCAATGCGCTTCGTGCGAATGAGTGGAACATCTACAAGGAATGGGTGATAACCTGCAGTACGTCTGGATTCCCGATGGAAGAAAGGAGATGGTGGAATGAGCTCGTGGAGCTCTAGAGCACACTCACCGAAATACAGTCTGTTAAAAATGATTTGATGAATTCAAACTGTCAAATTATCCCAATTAAACCTTGGTTGTTGGTTACAACCAAGGTTAAACTAAGTTTGAAATGAAGTTGATATGAATGAAATTTGACACATTGGAGTAACCAAACAGAAATACGACATCACGCTTGCAATCCCCAAGGGTTAGGCAGTAGACACAGTACTAGGTTTACTGTAGACATTTCACCAGATAAGATTGTTAATCTTATACCCAAAAAATAAATATTTTTTTAAAATCCCACATATATCAACAGAAGGAATTCATAAGTAACGAATGTTTCATTCAAATTTATTATGAAGCCCATGAGTTTCTCAGTTGTTGACAAACACACGGTCTGACACCGGAATTCCGTGTGTTAAGTCATTGTAATTACTAATTATATTGCTGACTGCACGTCATTGTCATTTCCTCGCTGTGCAGGCGTTGGTAATTAAATTAAATGATTAATATGTTAAACAGGGATAAGAATAGACCTCTTGTCTTTAGGCGTATGTTTGATGCGACTCAGGAATGTTGTGTTTGCATGGTAGAAGATACCGAGGACAAACACCGTGAGGATGCCTGAGAGATATTTCTGACTGGCCTGTTGGTCTAGTAGTTAGTGATCCTGACTGCTATGCCGGAGGTCGTGGGTTCGATTCCCACCCAGGACAAATGATTGTGTGATGAGCACGATCATTTGTTTTGTGTCTGGGTGTAATTTATCTATTATATTTATGTATTTAGAATTATATAAGTATGTTTATCAGCTGTTTACTACCCATAACACAAGCTCTCAAGCTTAACTTGGGACTACATGGCGTTGTGTAAAAAGTTGTGGAATATTTATTTATTTCTCGACAGAATGCGAAGCTAAGTCAGATGCCCATGGGCGGCATAAAAAATCTGACACCAGCAGGGCAATTGCTTATGATCTCCGTTGACAGTCTATTGATGATCATTGGGCAAATTTGTTCAACGATTAACTGTCAAGCAGCTAGTTTTAAATCATAAATCATATTTATTTCTATAATTTTGTTCATACAAACACTTACATGTCATTTTTTAACTAGAAGGTGAGGTCGGTGTTGCACTATCTAACTACTCTAAGAAACACCGAAAGAAACTCAGAGGTCTCAGTCTCTTTTAAAGTCCAGACATTATCTTGGTCTGCTCATGTAAGAACCATGCAGATTAGTGTACGCAATGGCTTTTTTTAAGGAAAGAACCACACAGATATTAGGGGACCAGATCAGTCAGTGCAAGCATTTGTTAGAAATCGTGAGCTCAAGTTGAGCGGAACTTGAGGAGCTCCATGTGTTGGCGATAGTGTGTATCTAGGATAAAGTCATGCGCACTCGAAGAGATGTAACGAAGCGCGCTGTAGGTACCCCGTCTGATAGTCACCGGAACTAGAAGATCACTTACAGTGGAATACAAACCCATGAAAATGCAGGTGAAGTGAAGGCGAATTGAGCTGTCACTCTATACTAATGCTAGGCCTTCACTTCACTCAAGTTTTCACGTGGAGATTTTTTTACTGAATCCACCGGCTTAGCGTTAGGCCCGCGGTCGACTTAGATTTCTAGATCGACACAATTCTCAAAACTACTTTCAATCCAATTTAAATAGGATTCTTTATATAAATAATGGGCGCATTATTTATTAATAATAAACGTAGGTGCACCAACCTCAATAAGTGCGTCGAACGATCCAATAGCTCATTTTATTTACACATAGTGAGTCATAAAAGGCATTTATTGTGCTGATAAAAGTGTGTACATGGTTGAAACCTATAGTTGTTTTATACTTGGAATAAACTTTGGCTTTGCTCGGGCTTTGGATTTACTTTTTTATCGCCATTTCAGCTTCAAGATCTTAGACAAACTGCTCTCTGTTTGTCCAAGATGACTTCATGTTAAACAAAGGTATTGAAATGTGTCCGAATAGACTGGTATATGACTCTAACATAGTTGGGAAAAGGTAGGAAATGAAAAATGAAATGATATGACATTACCAGATAGTTGTACATGACAATATTTAAAACAAACTAAACGGCATTTCCAAAGTAACTGCTCCCCAAGAAGAAATGTCAAAAGCAACTCAATCTTCTTTTTGGAGGTATGCCGTGGTCTCAATGCAAAGTTATAAAAAACTATTGAAAGAAGATTTGTTTTACCTGGATGACGATGATTCGATACTTCACTAGGCTAGAAATGAAAAGTTTGTGTGAAAGAAGATATGGATGAAAGAATAGGGGTGACTACTTTTGATGAAAGCTTATTAAAATAAGGAGAAGAACAAAATATACTACACCTACATTAGAATGCAATAATGATGTAGAAACATGGATGATTATAGATGAATGATGATATAGCTAGAAAGGGGGTAAATATTGAGATGACAGGTAACTAAAATGTGGGGAGAAAAAAAAAATACTACACTTGCCTCCAATGCATAAGGATGCTAATGATGATGAAGAAATATGAAAGATGGGATGGTTGTAGATAAATGATGATATAGCTAGAACGAGAGAGTTATAAGATGACGGCTAACTAGAATGAAGGAAAGAAGAAAAAAACCTGCGCCTACTTGCCATGTATGGGGATGCTAATGATGATGAAGAAAGATGGATGATTATAAATGAATGATGATTTAGCTAGAAAGGGGGTGACTATTGAAATGACAGGTTACTAAAATGAGGGGGAAAAGAAAAAATACTGCGCTTACTTGCAATGTATGGGGATGCTTATGATGATGAAGAAATATGGATGATTATAGGTAGATGAATGATGACATAGTTAGAAAAGGGGCGACTATTGTAATGATAGGAAACTAAACGAGGGGACGAAGAAAAAATACTGCATCCATCTTCAATCAATGAGTAGGTATAGAATGACAATGATGATAATACCAAGTTGCCCTTAAATTTCAATATATCAAATTAGGTTTCGACACAATGAAAATAATTACAATACAGAGTGACGTTTTGTGGCTTTTCATATTAAGTAGACGAAAACAAAGTTATTGTTGCTATTTATAGTATACTTATATTTGTTTATTTCATACATTTGCCGGGTTCAATATAATTGGTTATTGTTTGACTTCAAAATCTATTGTTACTATGTAAATAAATTGATTTTACTCAAATGAGGTTTTATTACGTTTGAAAATGTTTTGATTGTTTCAATGCAATATACAGGGTGTCCAAGAACCTGGCGTCCAACTGGATTCCCACGATGCCCCAAGTTCTAACAGTACTCAGAAAAATATTTTAAAAAATCCACCCCATGTACTTACAGAATTATACTGATTTCAAAAAAAAGGGGGAAATGAGCACCCTGTGACATACTTTTGAATGCTGTGACTGCTAATGCTGATAATTTCGATATTTCTTGGAGGTTTTGTAATCTAGGGTATTGCTGTGTCTAAATAGAATGTAAAAATAAAGTACTTATTGTACCATTTTAAAATAAAATATTATTTTAACTAAAGGTGATATGGAAAACTATTGAATTTCGCAACTTTGACCGACTGTAGTGTAAAAAAAATGTACCAAAATAGTATGGCAAGTGACGTCAAATTTTGACGCGTTTATTCCTCTTTTTAAAAAGGTATAATACTTACACATTAATTTGAAAAAAAAAATTTTTGATAATATTTTTACTCAACAACCCAATTTTTACGATGTCTTACAGAATTCTTAGAAAGAAAAATTTACGACGAATTGAATCTAACCTCTAAAGAATTACTATTGTATGCTCATAAAAATAACAACAGGTCTCTCAAAAACAGGTTAGACCGTAAGGGACGGTATGTGCATGCATCTCACCATAGTGATTCGTTATTACAACAGGAGGGAGCAAGACAGAAACTATCTTTGCGATTTGCTGGTTCTTCTTTATGGTACCCCATTATTCAGGTAAGAGTGAGGGAGAAAAAGGTTAGAGGTGCGAGTGAGATAGATAGTGACGCTATCTGGGATCGTGCTATTTAGGATAACAGTACGGTCAGTACGCGTCACTGCCTCCTGCCGTTACTACGCACCTCTCTCTTATTGTTACCATTGATCACGTACTACGATTTAAAGCTTTGTTTATTGGACTCGATTACTCTTTGTGCTCTGGACTTTGAAACGAACTCTTTACGACGACCTTTGCCTGTGTTTGGACAGTTTGTGTTTTGTGTGTGCTACCATGGCGACCTACACTCCGCAAGAATACGCAAATATGCACTACATTTATGGAGAATGTAGAGGTAATGGACGAGCTGCAGCGAGACTTTACAGAGAAAGGTATCCGAGGGCTACGCGATATCCCGACCATCGAGTTTTCATTAATGTGCACAGATCACTATGTGACGGGCGGTTCCCCAATCAAGTAGCTGGTGAAGGACGACCCGTAAATGACTTCATACGCGATGAAGTTTTAGAGGCGGTGTCGGCAAATCCAAGCATCTCTGTGCGAGGAATAGAAGCTGATACGGGGATACCGAAGAGCACAGCACACAGTATTCTCCAAAAAGAAGAATATCATCCGTACCACGTACAGCGAGTGCAAAGTCTTTTACCTCGAGACTATCCGAGCCGAGTCGCGTTTTGTGAAACAATCCTGCAAAAACATCGAGAAGACGAAAACTTTATCGACAAAATTTTGTGGTCAGATGAATCAACATTTAAGAAGGATGGCTACATGAACCTACACAACTTGCACGAGTGGCATGTGGAAAATCCGCACTTGATGCGAGAAGATAGATCCCAGTACCGGTTCAAAGTGAACATGTGGACCGGTATTCTCTGTGGGAATATTATTGGTCCATTTGAGATGCCCGAGAATTTGACTGGCGAATCATATTTAAATTTTCTTCAAAATGATTTGCCAAACTTACTAGAAGAGACCCCACCAGATATGTGGTTCCAACACGACGGCTGTCCAGCACATTTTCGCGTATCCGTTAGAGAGTTTTTGGACGAGCAATACCCGAACAGGTGGATTGGGCGATCAGGAACAATCCCGTGGCCAGCCCGCTCACCTGACTTAAATCCGCTGGATTTTTTATCTGGGGAACTATGAAGGAGCTCGTTTATGCGAAGCCCATTAATGACATCGCTGACCTTCGTGAGAAGATAACACAAGCAGTGCAGGTGATACGTCAAAAAAGTTACTCGCGAAACATAAAGCGGTCCTTTTTAAGGAGAGTGAGAGCTTGTATTGCCGCGGGTGGTCAACATTTTGAACATTTATTGTAATAAAATATCTTTAAACTAACATTCTTTGCTTTTATTGTACTGGGAACCCATCTACCTGTGTGTATTTCCTTCTTGCTCACTCTTGGAACCGAAGTAAATAATAGTAGTAACATAACAGTTTCTAAGATAAGAAAGGGTCCGACAGTTACCGTTAGTAGGTAGGCACTTCGTAAAAATTGGGTTGTTGAGTAAAAATATTATCAAAATTTTTTTTTTCAAATTAATGTGTAAGTATTATACCTTTTTAAAAAGAGGAATAAACGCGTCAAAATTTGACGTCACTTGCCATACTATTTTGGTACATTTTTTTTACACTACAGTCGGTCAAAGTTGCGAAATTCAATAGTTTTCCATATCACCTTTAGTTAAAATAATATTTTATTTTAAAATGGTACAATAAGTACATTATTTTTACATTCTATTTAGACACAGCAATACCCTAGATTACAAAACCTCCAAGAAATATCGAAATTATCAGCATTAGCAGTCACAGCATTAAAAAGTATGTCACAGGGTGCTCATTTCCCCTTTTTTTTTGAAATCAGTATAATTCTGTAAGTACATGGGGTGGATTTTTTTAAATATTTTTCTGAGTACTGTTAGAACTTGGGGCATCGTGGGAATCCAGTTGGACGCCAGGTTCTTGGACACCCTGTATAGAATTGCATTATTTAAATATTACAACTACTACTTATAAGTATTAAGTTTTTTAAGTGGCTATATTATTGCAGTTGGTTATTGCTAAGAGGTTTTTAACCGACTGCCCCTGAAAGAGGGCAATGGTTTCTGTTATCTTCCTGCTAAACAGAACAATGAAAATCATTGAGAATTCCTTTACATAATTCACGTAAGTAATATTAATTAAACCGTCAACAAAAGAGCTCATTGGAACTAAAATTATTTATCACGTAATTTTATTGAAACTATTTAAAGGGGAAGATATTACTCAACATCATTCTTATTGTGACCACATAAAAGCCACAAATCAACCGGTTTTCCATACTGACTAATGAACAAAACCTGCACAGATAAAAAAGAATAAACTAGGCAGAATGACTGGCAACCTAAGCCAATCGAATCAAAAAAGATACTCTACGCCCACAATTCAAAAAGCGAACGCGACTCAAAAGCTGTCAAACTGCCCGCGCTGACGCATGGTGGTAGGGTTGTCGAAGGCTGTACAGGAATCAAATGAACCCGACTGATTTTTTTTAAGCCCAGGCCTAGAGAACTGTGGCCCGTTTTAGCAGTACCAAGCTTGTAAGACAATTTTGGTTCTTAGGAAATGCAGATTGTGATCTTTTCTGATATTTTGCAGGCAGATATTTCCCATCTAAGAATATTTTTTTTTTCAATTTCATCAATGTTTTCCAGTTTATTCACTAGAGGGAGAACAGAATAACCGTCTAATAAAATACCCCATTTTCAATTTATCTATATCACAATTATTTTCAACCACAATCTTACATCAGTAAGTGGCCAGCCCTGTTAAAACCTGCCCTGCCACAACCGTCCATCCAAACGCCATTTTATGTGTTCCTTTTTTGAAATCACTAAAAGAGGTATGACAGGAATATCAATGCATCAAACGGTCAGTTCAAAAAAAGAAGTCTGGAATAGTTTGAATTCCCTTTTTTGATTATCTGACAGGAGGCTCGGATAAAACACACAGCGTATTATTACACGAACGAATGAACTAAAAAAGGAGTGAACTATACCTATGTTTTTCATTCTTTCGTTCGGCGTTCGATCTTACTTGTCAATCATAGTCTGTCAATTTTCTTAGTTTTTTTTTAATCTGTTTTGCGTCTATCGTTTGTTATACATTTTTAGAAAGTGTACTTTGTCGTGTTCAGCTCAGTAATACCTGAACTCCATTTACAATAGCATTAGGCAGAAGTTAAAAAAGGTGCTTCTAATGCACACTTTGTAACGAAAGTACAATTAAGCATGTTACTATTACGATAGACGCCGAATTTATTATAATCTATTTTGACAGCAGCTGTCACACTTAGTTGTAACCATTGCAACAATTTATTTTAAGAAATGATGTGGATCTTGTTCAGTCATATTATTTCATTTTAGTTGAAAATTACAGTGTCTATGATAAAAACCTAAAAGAAGCATCATGGATGAACAATACATGGACACGTTCATCGTTTCACTTTTATTCTTCTAAATTTGAAATAAAACAATTTGAATAAAAATTGTTTTCACTTATCTTTAAAATAAAATGTTTTGCATTCCTGCTTCTACGAGTTTCTTTTTTCTAACGCTTTTATATTAATGGAGTATTTTATTATAAGTTCATCTCTTTTCCGCTTATTCTAAACGCTTCTAGAAATTGTACTTTGTCGTGTCCAGCTCAGTAATCCATTATTTTTAATATCATAGTTTCTTCATTGCTCAACCCTGTCGCGGACGCAAGGGGCCGTTCACCGGCTCTCATTTTGTTTTTGTCCCGCATACACACTGAACATACGCTTCTGCGTTCGGGAGACGAAGCCTGTTACTGGCTTTAGATTTTAAAATAAAATATTTTTAAGCTGAATCTAACTGAGATATAGTTTTTGACAATGTGTGCAATACTAACCAATGAAAATCATGGGTTAATTTTGCATTTAGCTGAAGAGAAGGCAAATTGAGCTGTCATTCCATACTAATGATACTATTGACAGTTTACTACAATCAACTTTCTCGGGATGATTTTAACAGAATTTACCGGCTGAAATCATTAAGTGCAACTTAGGTACGTAATTACTTTTTAAAGATCTCATAAATAGTACCTACATGTTTATAAACACGTATCTCATAAAGAGTACCTACCTAAATTTTAATTCATTCATACAAAACATCTAACTGCCACAGCCAATTTCGTCTCGCCTTTTAAAAAAAGTGAAACAAAAGTTTTTTTTGTTAATATTATAAACCAGTGCTTGACTGCAAACCCAATTGATAGTAAGCAGAGATGCAAACAGTGATGGTGAAGCGTACTAGTTTATTAAGAGCTTTTTCACTAGCCCTCTAGTCCTAAGAATCGGTCAAGCTATATCGGAGGAGTTCAGTAAAAAGCACTGTGACACGAGAATTGTATATGTCGCAGTATGATAGGTAAAGCCGTAAGTAATATGGTTATATCCCTAGGGATATATTTATATACCGTACCATAGTTATTTCTTGTCAAAATAACGGGTTTGCTTTAATCCCAAAGAGTTTGCTCCCATAATAAGGACTTGGGGCACCCCGACGTTAGGTTAGTTAGGTTCCTGTAAACCCAGCAGACAGAAATAGCGGGGCTCCGTCGACTACGCTTTTATTTTGACAAGAAATAATATGGTACCGTACCTATATAATTATATGCCTAGGGATATACCCATATTACGGCTTTATCTATCATACTGCGACATATATATTAGAAGATTATATTCTGTTTGAAGCTCTATATATCCACCTTCAGTACATTTCGCGCAATACGCTTCATCTGCCACACGATAGAATTCAACACACAGATGCATGTAATCTATACGTGTTAATTGGAATCAGAATTACCTATTATAGTCAATGCACTAAGTGACTAATCTGTTAATTTACTACTAGTTTCGACCAATGACTTTGTTCATGCGGAAGTTACCTATTACAAAAGACACAATTGTCCTATTGATTTCGGCAATAGCCACACTGACGTCAGAGTTAATGCCAAGGGCCAAGGGCCTCTGATTTGGTTTCACATAAAATAAATAAAGATACACATATAGGTACCTAAGTGGAAACGCCGGGAGGGGACGCCCTAAAAGGACATACATTGCCCTTATTCGTGAGGTTCTTGAGAAAGGTCAGTTGCGTATTACTCGCAATCGGCGTGTGTGTATGACAACATGTATGAATGTAAACAAAGCAAAAGAAGTGTATACGAAAAAGGCGTCAGTTTATGTCTGTATGTACTTACTTACATAAAAAGTTACATTGGTGTTTTAAACTGATATTGAAATAAAGTGTATTTTTAGTGACATTTTCAGCATCACGGAAACACGGTAAGTAAAAATAATAATTGCTCTTTTTATTTGTAATATAAGTACCTACGATAAATTCTTCCGAGATCAAATTTTGACATTTAAACCCAAAAGTTCATTGTTGACAGTGAAATTAAATATCAAGGTTTTGAGTATCGGTAACACGACAAGTCTGTTTATTTACGGTTTATTATTTTAGCGGCGAAGGATTGTGTCACTATCTTTTGGGATAAAAAGGACTTTTCTCCCGTTTCCATTTTCCCACTAAAAAATCATCATTAAATAAAATGATGAAATGATATTTATTTCTTTATGTAGATCTTCTCAGATACTTTTACATGTCATTTTTTTTTAAACTAAATGGCATTTCCAAAGTGACTGATCCCTGAGAAGAAATGCCGAAAGAAATTCAGGGGTCATGGTCTCTTTTTAAGTCCAGACAAAAGATTGTATTAATTTATTATGCGAGTCTCACGATGCAGGGCAAAGTCTGGAAAAGCCTTTTGAAGAAAGAATCAATTAGCTTTGAGTTGACCTGTCCCGACAGACGGCATGCATGCTTCAGTCATCGTGTAGCTCAAACTTATTTCAGGGAGCTCGACGACCCATTAATAACCAGCAAATTAAAGATTGCACTAATTAAACATTGTTTAAGGTAATTGTTTAAATTGTTAAAGTTGTCCTGGTGGTTGGTCCTAGTTGTCAAAACCAAGGTTGAGCAAATCATTATTGGATATTATTTTCGTATTTTTTGCAGGCGCCCTGGAGCCTGGAATTGTGCTTGGTTGACGGCTAAAAGCCTCGTCCCTATTGCATAGGCTTAAACATGACTTCACTTCTGCCTAATCTCTTGTGGACTACAGACGTGATGTTTTTATCAAACAAGAGCTCACTTTGCGTGGGTTCTTAGTTTTGGCACGAGTGGTCATTTTTATTATTGTTTTATTGCTTGAACAAATTCTCAGTAACTGGCTAAATGTAGGTGTCACTACCTACTCTACCTACACCTTCGAGGAATCGAGCGTGATGCTACCTGTATGTGATAATATTATTTCAGTTCTGAACTAAGTAAACAAACTATTAGGTTCACTCCAACAGTAATATTGATTCTTAGAACTAAAAGTCCCTAAGAGCTTCAATTCCGTGTAAAATATGATAATATCTTCAGAGAAAAAGGGCAATAGGAAACAAGGTTGAGGTTTTTCTTTTCTATCTTTACAAGGAATATGAAGTTGTTGATCTAATATAAAATACCAGCCTGTTACTGTCACACTTGGTACCAAGGCATCTTCTCATACAGAGAAGGCACGAGCATTGATCACCACTCTTGCTCAAGACATGTTGGCATTTAAGACTTAGGATATAATATACAGTCCTATCGGCTATCTACTCATTGCCAGTGACACCGAACTTTGAAGACAAATGAGATACTACAAAAAATCGGTATTGCGATTTAAGTCGACTTCAAGTTACGGTGACTATCGGACGGGGTGCGGTACCCTTCGTCACATCTCTACGAGTGCGCATGACGTCATCCTAGATACACACTGATGATAGCCAATACGAAACTAGCTGTTTGACAGTTAATCGTTGAAGAATAGAATAGAATACTCTTTATCGTTGAACTCTCTCTCTCTCTCTCTCTCTCTCTCTCTCTCTCTCTCTCTCTCTCTCTCTTTCTCTCTCTCTCTCTCTCTCTCTCTCTGTTTCTCGTTTTTTTCGTTGAACACTTTGCCCAGTGATTATCACTATTATGAACTGCAATGTTAGTCGTGATGATGGTAGATGAACAATGGCAGGAGTGATAGGGGTTGTGTAGCACCGTGAAACATTTTTTAAATAGGTCCAGTAGTTTTTAAATTTATTCGTTACATACAAAAGATTAAACACTAGAACCATTTCCAATGAATGACAGATAGAGGAATGATGTGATAAAGCAACGTTGTGGTTTAAAAGAAGATGTAGTAACAAAAATTCAAAAGAGTATGCTTAGATGGTTTGGTCACGTTGATAGGATGGATGAAAGGCGACTAACGAAAGGTATTTACAAGGCAGATGTAAGTGGGAACGCCGGGAGGGGACGCCCTAGAAGGACATACATAGACGTTATTGGTGAGGTTCTTCAGAAGGGTCAGGTGCGTAGTACTCGCAACCGGCGTGTGTGTATGACAACATGTATGAAAGTAAACGAAGCAAAAGAAGTATGTAAGAATCGTAGCACATGGCGCTCAGTAGTTTCTGCCTACCCCCATGGGAAAAAGGCGTGAGTTTATGTATGTATGTATGTATGTAACCATTTACCTACAGTTAAAATAAAAAATGAAGCTGCGACACAAGATTTAGGTAAGTCTAAGAAAAACACTCATGTCGCAATTCTATTTTTATTTCAGATCACTTTCGTATTAGACATCGACAGTGCACTTCACCCTACTATTTAACGAACGATATAAATAAAACGAACATAACTGATGGACCTCTGGGGTCTGTACGAAACTGGTTTCCACCGTTCAAGACGTAAGATGAAGCCCTCAGTAGCTTTGGGCGGAACGATTATCTACCAGTAGGTACAAGCCTACTGCTTGCGAGGGTATATATAGGGATGTTAGTTCCATGAAGAACGGGATTGCGAATCGGAATAAGAATGCGAATATTGATCTTGAATACTGAAGACTCAAAATTCGTACAGTTAAGAGAATACTGTTTAAAATCATTGCATATCTTGATTATTCTGTTATTTATAAAAATATGTCTAATCAGACAGTATTAACGTCACATCAACAATGGGATTGTGAATCGGTATAAGATTGCGAATATCGGTCTAGGAAACTGGAGAGTCAAAATCATTATTTTGGTGTTTCTGTTGTTTATAAATGAAGAATTTGGCGTATTGCTTAACAAAAAGTGGTTTCATACAGCGTTCTTATAAACTAATATCACAGCATTTTTCGCTTTATTGATTAAGTATCTAAAACGATACTTACCTACAAATCAGGCAAATATTTAAAGACTTCTTGCTCGTGTGCCTATAAAAATAACAATAAAAAACAGAAATCTTTTAATATCGCCCAATCATTTGTTTCATTTTATTAAACCTTTTTGAAGACAAATTGGAACATCGAATTAAAAGTAAAATAAAACACAAAATGTGATTTTAGTGGTCCGTTCCAAAAGGCGGTACGGCTTCCTTTTAGTAGACAAACCTTATAGTACGAATTAAACTTACCTCTTATAATATGTCTGTCTAAATTACAGAAATCTAACAAAACATCTTTCTCAAGTCTAGAAAATGAATGAATAAATGAATGAATATTTCTTTATTCGAGTATCCATGACTCACAAAACGACGTTAGTAAAACTTAAAAACTAGGTTAGTAACACCGAATACACAAAAGCAAACATCAAAACAAGATGAAAAATTCAACCTAGATAACATTTTCCAGGATCTAAAGCAATCCAGGGACACACCTGCTTTACAAACAGGTGTAGAAGCTAAAGGATGTCAATGTCAATCTCATAAATATCTAGGTTTTAGCTAGAATTTTAAGTAAAACTGTGTTTACGTCAGATCCGTGCTAAAAGATTAGTTCTTGAAGTTGGAAGGTTAAAAAATGTTTTGCTACTTTATGGTTAGAAGAAGATTTTATTTTGAAATTGGAACGCTGGGTGACGATTGAAATTTCGAATCTTTGGCATTGATGAGAAGCGATGAAACGAAGATAGGGAAAAAGTCTAGATATGTCCGTGTGTAGACTTATTTTAGATATAAGATAACAAAGGCGATGGAACCGAAAATAATACTTAAGTAAATGAAAGCTTTTATGGATTATATTCAACTAGAAGAACTTCTAGTTTTCCAAAGTCAGTATTTTTACATCATCTTTTCTTCCATTACCTACCTTTATTATTGTTTTACTAAATGCCACATGCAAGTGTAATAACTGTTTTTAACAAAATGTGCAAGCGGCAATATCTACATATTACAATCTTTGTCATAATTGGATTTCAGAAATTGGTAAGTACCTATACAAATCGATCAAAAGTGTTTCTTTTCGCAATTCTTCTCTTGGATCAGCCAAATTAAAAATAGCAGCGCCATTTGCTTTCATTAACAAACAAAATAATATCCACCCCAAACCGGGCACGTGTAAAACTCAACCAAAAATCCCCAAAAACCTCCAAACTTTCGCATTCATATTCTTCAATACGTAAAGAAAGGATAAGTAACCTTTCTCTTACCGTATTTTTCGACCGACTTGTCAACTTGTACCTATGGTAAGGAATACGCGAGTGAGGTAGGTCACGTCGACCGGTTTCCACCTCGTCGCCAAAACAGGATATCAAATTTCAGTGAAAGCCTTTTATGTTGAAAATAAACTGGCCGGGCTACGTTTTTCCAAGTAATTTTAATCTTATAACGGTTTAATTGAACGCTCGTTTGTACTTCCAATCTATTTATGAACATAGATTTACCCGCGCGAAGTCGAATGCAAATATGTTGTCCTGTCATTCCAAAAAAAAAAGAATTTATAATTTTCAAACGCCATAGACAAAATAAAAAGGCAAAGGCTACAAACGAGTATGCCTTAGAACCGGGCAAGACCTTTTTGTACAAGTCTTGCATCTCGATTTAAACTGTAGACGGATGAGGTGCATCAGTTTTTACTGAGAATTTATTTTGTGCGATAGATATTACTGATCCGCGCCCGCGGCCATTTTGATTTTAGTTTCGCTACTTGAAATTGCACGGCCGTGTAGGATAATGTTTTTTATTTTTTTATAGTTCATGTTTTAATGCGTTGAAAGTTGATGTTGCTGGCGATTGTGGTTGTTAATGAAACTATTATTGGATTTTAGAAAAGTTGGGCACTTAATAATATTGTGTTTTGGATGGTGTAAGCGGCTTGGCGGTTCTTAAAAACAAAGTCCGTGGGGGCATTGAACTTCACGGCAAAAAGTAAACTATAATTTGAATTAAGAAGTTTGACTTCTTTTGTTCTATATCATTTCTTTATTAGAATTAGTTATTATTGTGTTTGCTCAGAGTATCAGAAAGTCATAAAATTCATTTGGATTTGGTTTTTTCATAGAAGATTGTCTTTAATATAAGTACCTACTTATAATATTTGCAGTAGGTACAAAATGTGCTGATTCTCATCCTAAAACACTAGCTTTTTTACAAAACTGGTGTTTGCTGTATAAAAATGCAGATTGGAGTTTAATAAGTGTGAGTCGTTCTATAATTTGATATTAACTCGTGCCTTTTCAAGTTTTTCCTACTTTTCTTGTGAGTACATAGGTAACTACTATGCGTTTCAAATAAGAATGGGAACGTCAATGACCTACTGTCAAATGTCGCTTGAAAAGTACGGCCTGCAACGAAACCTTAATCGCGTTTCAATTATTTTAGTTTTTTTTGTATTACTGAGTCGAAGTTATTGATATTTGTTTTGTGTTCATCTCCCTGACTGCTCGAAAATGCGTGAACGAGGCGCTCTTTTGCGTGGGAGGGCTCGAGAGATTATCTCCAAAGTAAATAATTACTTTGACAGTAGGTACCATATAAAAAAATATTCGTTCGTAATTCGTAAATAAATTATATTTAGAAAAAAACCTTGTTTTGCTGATCTTACTCAATTTATTCGAATTGACAGTTATGACGTCACAGCATGGCGCAAAGTCATTCCTATTCTCATTTGAAACGCATAGGTAATATGTAGGTTACAAGTTGTAGTACGTCTAGAAATCCTGATACAAGACATAGTGTTTCTTCAAGAGAAACTCGATACTTTTAATGTCAAACCTTTTAACAGATGTATTCTAGATACATTATTTAGTTATCTTCTACTGACAATATTCTGTTCAAACTATAATAAGTACCTAATAATAATAAATAATAATTTTTATTTAGCTCAAAAACAAATTACAATCTTAGAGCTAGTAACAATGACAGTTTGCGTAACAAAAGTGCATGGCCTGCTGTCTCCCAAACTAGGCAAAAACCTGTATCTTAGCAAGCAAGGTTCATAGCCCGTGTAAGATGTCGTGAAACTTAAACATCGTTATGGGGCTAGTGATAACCTATTGGTGTGACCGGCTAACTGCTAAGTAGGGTCTCTAGTTCGGACTCCAACGCACCGCTAACTTTTTATGTGTATTGTGAACTTGCTCCGAAAACGGTGCAGGAAAACATCGTGAGGAAACCGGCATGCCTGAGAGATATTCTCGATGGCATGTGATGCCAAGTCAAAAGCCCATGGCCATAAAAAATACTCTGGCACCAGGTTACTACTAACCAAGCGAAAATATCTTTATCGTAAATAAACAAAATCTGACAAAGTAAAATCTTAATTCGTAATTCACTACTAATTTATAGTTTGTTTAAAAATTCGTCACAGTGACAATATTGTAGTGAGAAACAAATACTTAAGCTAAGTTATTTACAAACACATAAGCATGATACATATAAATGTTTACTATCTATCAATGAGGAAATAGGTAGGAAGTAAATTTGATGAGTAAAAATGGCGCTTTCGGCTATTTGGTAGAAGAAGAAAAATGACACTGATGACTAATTGAATCACATCAAAAGTTATTATTCAAATAAGGCTAAGGTTCAGCACTTTTCATAAGATAGTCCCCCAAAACGCTCGGCCTTTAACACTTTCTAGTGTTTTTGCTGGAAAGTAGAAGTGGCGAAACAATCTCCCCAGCAACCAGTGTCTGTTTGTTATGTTACAGGAACTTGAGTTTACGGAATATTAGTAATTAGTAAACATTTATTTCTGAAATATATAAAATTCTCGTTCAGTATTTTTGATACCAAACTTCTCCGATAGGTAAGTACCTACGACTTGTCCGATTCTTATGAAATATGTGTGTATAAGGTATTCAGCGGTTTGAGAATAGATAGTGTTTTTTTTTTAAATAAAAGGTTGGAATGAAGTTTGCCGGGGAGCTTATTTAATATAAAAAAAATTCGTGTCACAGTTTGTCACTTACAAAACTCCTCCAAAATGGCTTCACCGATTCTTTTCAAGTTTTAGATTTTTGAAAAAAAAGGCTAAACTAAGTTTCCGGAGCAGCTATTAATTTTATAAAAGTATCAGTAACATAGCAGTTATTATGCAAGATGCCCTTCAATTCAGTCTCAGCGTCTTTTTATCTTCATCGTAATTTCTATCCTTGGATCAAAATAACTACATCCGCTTAGCCTTAAATAAATAATAGGAAGAATAAAGTACCGGATGCAGCTAATAAACTAGGAGAAAAGACAAGAAAAATTGAACTGATTTTGTTTGCACTATGAAAGTAAGGTTTCAATAACTATGAATACTTTAATTTTTATGACAGGTAACGCTTTTGTCATCTTACGTCTGACACAAAACACAATTTATTTATGGTTAATAATCTTCTGTTTTTTAAAGACCAAAGACATTTTTCTGGCCAGAGATATTTTAATTTGTCAATAAAATTTGACATTGAATGTCACAATATCAAAAACTTGTCAAAAATTAGATAAGAGTTCTATATTTTGTTGATATGTTAATAAAAAATCTATTACAGGATTTTATGATGATAAAATACCAAGTGACATTTTGTGATTAGTTGTCAATGTAAAATAAATAAAGTACCTAAGTACTTTCGTTAGACATTTTAGAATTAGGCCTTTCTAATGTTCTTTTTTCTAATGTTCCTAATAATATTTGCACACCTCATATGGTAATAATACAGTGTAGGTACTCTATGAACATTCTGTAACATCCTCTGAACCTGTGTTATGCAATAAATGATTTGATTTGATTTGATTTAAACAAGTTTCGTTTTTAAACAAAGGAATCGAATAAGTATGCCAGGGAGTGTACTGTTCCATGTTAGTTTAAAGATTTTTGATTTTAGATTTAGGTATAGTTTTTATCGTAATTGCAATTGCCTCTATGTTACTTAGTGTCATTGGTGTTCTACCGTATTATGTAACTATACAATAAATAAATACTTAAATGCATTTTTTAACTACATAACACCACAACCTTAACAAACACGAAAACCCAAAAAAATATTAAAACGGAAACCTTAAAACTGACCCGACGTAATTAAACAGGACAGCCATCTGCTCGTAAGACGGAGGGAAAACAATAGTAACGTCCCGAGTCCCAGACAGTAATCGAATGAGTGTAAAAAAAACACACATCGCTTTCGCCCCCGAATGACCTCATTATTTTTGGGCTTTTGCGTTTTTTTTTTGTTTTCTTTTTGGTCTCGCACCGGTTATTATTGTCTGCAGAAATGAGTGTTTAGTCATTTGCGTTCAGAATTTGTTCTGGCGAAGTAAAATATTAACAAAAGTCTGGTTTTCTTTATATCTTTAAGGAAGACATTTGGTATGTTTTTTTTTTACTTATTAAGTTGTTGTAAAAAATTACAAGCGGGATTAGTTTGACGTTACCGTGTTAAACGGTTACTCATACCAATTACAATCTAGACTTACCTATAGGCTAATAAGTAATTAAAATTTAACTTAAACTTACAAAGTTAAGAATGTGTCTATTGGCACTTTTTTATTGTCTCTATTTTATAATAAAACGACACTTTGTTCTTGTGTTCTTTTAGAATAGCAATCACTGCACTACGTAACACTATCTGTACTAAACTAACTCAAGTGGCTTAGTTCTTTTTAGTCTTGTAACTATTAATTATTTAATCTATATGAACGGAATGTTTAATCGAAATGTCAAAAGACTATTTATTACCTGTCAACACAAATACAAATTCAAATCAAGAACACCAAAATCTCAAGACCCGAACATTCCGTTTTCAAACCACAATATCGTCGTTCGAAATTCAAACAGTGAGATCCGTTAGCGGCAAGCATTTCGACTGGTTTGGTTGCAGTAGGGTAGCTGCACCTGTCTCGGCCTAGTGTCCACAACCTAGATTCACCGCACGACCGTAGAATACAGGTAGATTTATTTTAATCGCTTTATATTTACTGTTACACCTTGTTTTGGACGTGAAATGTCGTGATCTAGAATAAAATAGTTATAGAAGTGACTGACAGACCGGTCTACGAAGAGACAAACAGAAGATTTGGAAGATTTTGTATCAAAAAGGATGTAATAATAGACTAGTAAGGATAGACTTAATCGGTAGTAGGCTAAAAATAAAAACACATAGAAGCCGCGTTTAGTACAAAACACGGGCGAAATCGTTTGCCCACTTTATTATCTTTGAGTGCGTGCTCGTAAGCTATATTTGACGGAACGTACTTTTAGTACTGACACGACGGGGTCGCCGTGCTGCAAAGAAGTCATTTTGGCTCAATTTTGATTGCCCTATTTTTGCACTCGTACTAAGTTTCTATGTCTTATTATTTTAAAGCAGTAGGTTAGTAAGAACCCAAATTAAGGTTAAGACTAAAACGGTAGATAGATGTACTAAAATCCTACTAATAATATAAACGCGAAAGTTTGTGAGTATGGATAAATGGATGGATGGATGTTTGTTACTCTTTCACGTAAAAACTACTGAATGGATTTCAATAAAATTTGGTAAGGAGTTAGCTGACACCCTTGATTAACACTTAAGCTACTTTTTATCCCTGTATGCCCACGAGAACGGGACCTACGCGGGTGAAACCGCAGGACGTCTAGTAGTTCAATGATAAAATATTGTAGTTCTGTCTTTTCAAAATGTCTAGAAACAAATAAAATAGCTGGTGATAAAATTAATGACTTATAAATTTATTATTTTAATGGTACTTATTTATATTTAATAGCTTGTTGACGTACATCTTTTTATTTTAAAGTTATTACAGATAGTACTTAAATGGCGCGGATTTAATTCTTCAAAAACTAAACTAAAATTCAAGAATTGACTTCGTGAAATACTTTTTTTATGTTTTAATAACTTTTGTAAGTATTCCCATTTTAGTTTTTATTTTATATATATATGCAGTTGGTTTTAGCAAACATAAAGTGGTTGGGTTAATAAATTAGAAAATTAAAAAAATAAAGTTTTTTGCTTAGTAATGTAGTTTTAATTTCCCTTAAAAGATACATAGGTACTTATTTACCATTTTTTTAAATACATTTAGGTTATAAAATCAATAATGACAAGACTTCAATTATTTAAGTTATTTAAATCAGCCCACACCAACCATTCTGTGTCAATATCTAGACCGCTAGGCTGCGCAGACGCCTGTTATAAATATCAGAGAGTTAGGCGGGAATAAATTCAATATGGCGGCTGATAGTGAGTCGGTTGTGACATTGAACGTTTTGTATACTGACTATGTTGTAACAGTGTGGGTACATTGATAGTTTGAACTAGATTGTTTAGCGTTTAGATTCATATTTAATCATTTTAGTTTTCTTTTTTTCCATATCGGTACTAATACAAGCATGCATGCACTATTTGTAGGTACTGCAGAAGTTCTATATAATATCTAAAAAGTATTAAAATACTGGCAGACGTCTCGTGGTTTCACCCGTGTAGTTCCCGTTCCCGTGGGAATACAGGGATAAAAAGTAGCTTATGTCACCCGGGGATAGTGTAGTCCCAACGGTAAAAGAATTTTTCAAATCGGTCGAGGAGTTTCGGAGCCTATTCAATGCAAACAAAGAAACAATCAAATCTTTTCTCTTTATATTACTAGTTAAGAGATATCTAACTATTAATTTGATCGATAAAAGTATTAAAAAAAGGGTAGTTCGTTACGTAAAAATATAACTTAGGTAATTTGGTTTTTAATAGTCCTAGGTACTTAAAATAGGAATGACGCAAATTGTGTAACTACTTAACACGATAATAATTCTAGTTATTTTATGGTTATCGGCATTTAACTGAATGCCTAGACTATAATATAAGACTTCTAAAATCTATGGTTTTTTGAAAAAAATACAATAAATTTAGTTACTTACAATCATGTACCTTGGTACTTATAATTGGTAGGTACTATTCAATTAAATCTAAAATAAAAGCAGCAAAATAAAAAAAACATTCTAGATCCCACTAAAGTCTAGTTCACATTAAAGCGTAACCAAGCGCCATCTATCGTCAAATTAAGCAGAGTCGACAGTAGATTGTGCAAGCGCGGCTTTCGCCTTGGCCGTTGCGCGGGCGCACCTAAATACCCGCCGTGCCACGTCCGCTAGTGGTAACTTGCATAATACTTTAGCTAGTTAAAATCTTTATGGACCTCAAAAGTTTAATTTTTAAAATTGATACTGTGTGACATGTAGATAAACCTGGGGTTCTGGTAAAACAAGATAAAAAAGATTAGAAATAGCATCTGAAAAGCAATAATTTTTTGAAAATAAGCTTTTAGTTAAAGAACTCTTTTAAAATACACAACCAATACTTCAAAAATAAATCTATCAATGATAATATAACACGAACCAGAAGATAAAATACCAAATTGAAACGTCCACGCGTTTGCATAGACATAAAACTAGCAGAAACATAGTTAAAACTAAGACATCAGCCATGCGTAGCCTTCAAACAAGTCTGAATGCAAGATGGCGGGCCATAAGGCAATAGCAGTTGTAGGTTATGTAGTAACATTGACAGTCGCTGCGCTTGCGCTTGCCTTGGCCGCGCGCGCAAGGACCCGACTGCATTTGAAGGGCGCGAACTTGAATTTCTTGACGTTCCTTTCATGAATTTTGACGTTTTGAACGTTGGAGGGAGAGTAACAGAGAATAGAATGAGTAAAAAAGCTTTTTTGGTTTTCTTTGCAAATTTTTGTTCAAAATTGGTAATTGGAACATATTTTCAAGAGCATATCCAAGAGCAATTTTCTTTTAGTTACTTATGTCTTTTGTAGATGCTGTAAAAGGTAGAAAAGTTAACTCTATGGTTCAATAAAATTGATAGAATTAACTGCAAAATCACCACTTCAGAGACGAAGTTAGTTTTACGTCTGTTATTTTAATCAATACTTTGAATATACTGAAACACACAAACTGATTGAAACAATACATGTTTATATGTTTATTTTTCACGAACACAAGGACATTTTAATGCAGCACCGATAAAATATAGGTCATATGCGTAATATCAATGCATACATTACCTACTTCCTGAATGCAAATGACCTTATTTTTTTTGTTATTTATTCCTAAATACCTTTATTTAGCATTTATCAAACAGTGACAAATGCTGACTGATTTGTAAACCTAAATTATATACTTACAAAATGTTGCGAGATCTAAGGTTTTTCCAAAATGGAAATTTGGGGGTAAATTGGGGGTTAGAAGTATTAGATTTGTTGTTAGTAATAAAATGTAGATATGTCTAGAGATTCCTGTTCAGAACTGTACATTAGTTAAAAACTTATATACCTATACAACCATGGTGGTGTCATTTTAAAATGTACCTAATTAGATAACCTTATTAGTAAACGAAAATATTAATAAAGTAATTTTAAACACGTCATTTCAAGTATAACAGCGCAATAAAAGTGTACAGACCGCATTGTATATAATACGCTTATAAATCTTATCGACATCAATGTAATAATGTCAAAAACAATCTGTTGTTAATTGATTAATTATAATTTAAGTAAAAAAAGTTATTATGAAGCGCACGTCATAAGTTCCGACGGCATTATTTTAGCCTACGATTCCGCGTAGAGCTTCGTAGCACCGATAATAACTCATTTAATTCACTAATAAACTGCTTTTTCAGTATCTAATAGTTTTAATGATTAAATTAGGGTAGTAACAATAATAATTGTAAAGCTTTATGACGTTTTCATCAAACTTTTTTTTCCTAAAACCCCAAATTTCCGTTGCCAAAAATGTTCCAAATTCAGATTTAAAAAAGTATCAACTTCTTTTTCAGTTTCGGCGTCTCTAGAATAGAAATCAAAAAGAAATTTGAAAATAGAATCGTTTTCTCTATGCCGTCATTGGCCTTCGATCAAAATATAGGTTGCAATTTATTAACGCACACACGTGCGACTTACGCACACCGACGCAACGTTGCAATGTAAAACGAAGTAGTCATAGAAAAAGAGTGGGACAGATAAACGATAACGAGTATAGGTGGGGAGAGTGGTGGGGGGCTCGTAAGAAAACACAAAAAAATGTGCGTGAACTCTACGCACACACAGACCGTTACGCGTGCGTTTACATATGCATAGCACGCACACTACCACCACTTTAAGTCAAGGAGAACGCAAGATTAAGGGCACACGTTATTGACTTTGAAAAATTCAAAAAAAGTTCTTTGTTTGACGCGGCAAAGCACCAAATTGTACTCACATGCGTCAGAGGTGGTCGGTTCCTCTTCCGTCCAGTTTGACACCTCGGTAGTAATTTTTGTAAAAAAAAAGAAAAAAGTTGCAACAACAAATCGGGGTCACTTCGTCATGTAATCACAAATCCATTCAGCCGTATTTCACAGCGATAACACTGTCACAGCATAATATATTGTAACACATCACGACAGTCACTTTTCACAAAAATATTCCTTTTATTACTTATTTAATACTAAATAAAAAATATAGTTCGGGTCCTAAGTTTCCATGTGATATGTGTCTTGCATCTCACCGACGTGAGCCGCACTAAAATACGAAGAGAAATTCGGAAAAAACTCACTAAATCCCAAAATATTATTTTTCTTAGATTTTTGTTTTGTTTTTGTCGAAGCCACTACGCGATGATATGAATATTTTTTTATTTATAAAATATAGTCTGTGGTCAATTTCTTTTTAGTTATTTTTGTTTATATTTTCGGAGGTTTTTAGCGGTTATGTCGCGTGTTGTGGTCCAGTTGTGTGCCGGGAACGGAAATGCGACGCTCCACCGATTGTGCATAGGCGGGACTGCACCGAGCGCGCACACCGTACTAGACGGCGTGCGTACTTAGCCATTACCTTGTATTTACTGGGACCGAGCTCGACGCTCAACCACTCTTGATACTTGTGGCTGACACTCATCGAAATGAAAAAAAAATACCCAAACACTGGTGTTTTTTCACCAAAACTGCAGTTTATTGTAATCACTTACACTAACAATGGCCTGTAAATTTTTATGCGGGATGTTTTACTAGTATAATTTCAGTTGTTTTAACAATTTTACACTTTTTAAAGCATTTCACGAGGATTTTGAATAGACTACTAGAAATTAATATTTATTAAGTTACACCAACATTTAAGCAAAGAAATCAGTCAATATATTTCCTCCTTAAATAGTAATCACTTGTAAAACACAAAAGTTTCTTTAACCAGCCTTTGCCCGTTCAGAAACACAGTTCGCGTTTCAAGATCAGCCGGTCGCCCTATAGCACTACTACAGACAGACTGAATGCAGTGTCGTCTGCACACGCGCGCTTGTGTGAGTGTCCCGCGCTTGTATGAACCTTGTGCATTTCAGTTCTACTTACTTATCTTACACTTTGTATTAATCCAAATAACATCTAACTTACATAACAATGTATAAAAAACCTCCAAAAATATTTTGGAGGCAAAATTCGTTTTTTTCCAAAGAATAGTCTATCCTTGTCTAGTGTGTGTGCACGAAACTTGTGTTTGTGTGCGATTTTTTTATCGTTTTTTTCTTCGGGGTGTGGGTGCGTTCGATTCTATAGAAACGCGAGGATGTGTGCCGTGCGCACACATAGTCCATTAGTGTGCGTAGTTCTTATAAGAAAATGGTTCAGTGAAAAATTTTGTTGGAATTCGTAGAGATGGCGCTGTAACTATGATGAACGTAGCATCAAAAAATTAGTTACTGGACCTGCGTGCGATTTTACTGTCTAGCACTTTGAACATAGGGTACAAATTCGTGTATGTAGAGTTAAAGCTTTGTAAAATTCGCTTGTGACTTTTCTGGTGGGCGTGAGGTACATCGTAGATAGTGATTAGAACTATTTCGATATGATAAAACACTTGAAGATCGTCTAGTTACGATCCTTATCTATATTTAGCCCTACGATAAGGGTTTGATACTCATTATTCATTTTAATATTGTTCAAAATCTCTATGGCTACTTTTGCCTTTGTTGGCGGAAACTAAAGTCGGCTACGCCGGCTACCCAGAAGGTAATCTTAGGGGAGAATTTCTGCAAAAAAACTGTCATTAAATATGCAAAAAGTGTAAGCCGTCGGCTACGAATTTCACTGGAGTCCAAGCCGAGTTTCAGAGCTTTACAAAGAATGAGACACAGTTTAAATAAACGCGATACTTGTGTAAAGGTTTTTTGATACGAAACTGTATAGGTATTTAGATTTGCAGAGAAATTGTATTGTTCGTTATGTACCTAATTTGACTTGGGTTTTTTTCTGTGATAGTTTTCATATGGTTGCGGAGATTACGATGAGTAAAAAATTAGTAGGTATTACTGCCTGGAGTCATATTAATATTACTGCCTGGAGCATGGGTGGTTATTTAACTTCGTAGATACTTTCTCTGTATGAGAAGAGGCCTTTGCTCTCTACTGGCATAGTAACTGACTTGTAATACAGTATTTGAAATTATAAGATTGGTTTCGTTGACATAGTTGATCAGATAGTACCTACAAGACTTGAATACATATTTTGGTTTGAACTTTTGTTAGGATAACCGATAGTCAGTGCAGCTTTTGTTAGGATAACAGTAACTGATAGTCTTTATTAATATAATTCGGTCACCTATTCGTTTACCAAGAGTGGTGATTATGTAAATGTTCTGTCTTAATATGGTTTTTACTAAAAAACCTTCTTTTGTACTAGTGGAAGCTTGAATTTGATTTGATGTTCAAAAAAGGTTTTGGTCTCCTTTTTTTGTGGGTTCTAAGATTAGATCTCTGGGTCGGATAAAACTGTTATTGTGATTTACACGTACAATACACTAACCTTATCGAAAATTGGTGTGATTGGTTTAGGTATGTATAAATCTATTGTTTTAGTCATCAAAGGTGGAATGAGGTTGTATGATGATCTCAGCGTACTGTATGACCATATACCATTTTGCTATTTGGACTGGTTTGATGGTCAAGTGGTTAGTGGCTCTAACTGCTAAGTCGGAGGTGGTGGGTTCGATTTCCGCCTAAGACAAATGGTTCTGTGTTAAGCACGATAATTTTGTTCTGGGTCTGGATGTAATTTATCTTGAATAAGACGTATGTGTTAAGTAATATATATAGGTATGTTTATCAGTTGTCTAGTAGGTAGACGTTGTGTGAAAGTTGTGGAATATTGTTATTAAGTAGATTACTGTAAGAATGGTGTTTACATCAGCTGTGTTCCTATTGATCATAGGTTCTAGTTTTATTTGCAAATTTTAATGGTGATAATAGGCCATTTTATGCCTTGTTTGTCTGATAGTAGGTAAGGAAGGATATTTATTTATGTTTTTGTTCTAGCTGGTACTTGTTTCATTGATTTTGATCCTACAATAAGCTTTGATATCTTTCATAGAAAGGATAATTGAATTATGTTTGTGTTGGAGGTGTAAGGAGACGCAGCTAGGTTATTTTAGATAGGAAGTCCTTTTGGACTAGACATAATAATACCATAATACCAGCCTGTTACTGTCCCACTGCAGGGCAAAGGCCTCTTCTCATACAGAGAAGGCTCGAGCATTGATCACCACGCTTGTTTAAAGCGGATTGGTGATTGGTCATGCACATTGTGGAACGCAATAAATATTGAGTAGGTATTGCAGACTTATATAACTAGAATTCTAGATTTCCCCACGGCTGTCTAAATTCAACTTTGAAATCATTGACATATAATTATTTTTCAATAGTCAGATAACTATTTATGAATCTGAAGAACAAATATGGTGGTTTCACAATTTTGTGTACAAATAATTCTAGAAATCAGTTCACGATATCAATTGCTTTGAGGATATCTTGATTCCAGAAATTGTATCTAAATATGTTAGTAGCAATCGATTCCAAACCATTGAAGCCTATATCCGCTTAAAATCGAGTAGGTACAAACAGGGCTTCAAGGCTTCAGAGCTTTGTTAAATTTAGTTTAAGTTTTGAACTGTTTATATGTGGATGCTTGTAACTAGCAATTGTCATCAATTAATTTTTGTTACAATTTTTGTGTATTATTAGTCTGTAAGCATTCCTAAGATTGTTAAAATAAATAAAATTAATTCCTGTGCGTGTCCCAAATAAACACTATTTTCTTTCTTTCTTTCTTTCCTCGCTGAGTAGAAACACATTTTTGTTGAGAAAACAATAATATAATAGATATGTATTGATACTTATGTCCGAATGGACTCAAGTCTATGAGTATGTTTGCTGCCGCTTAAATATTGCTATATTATGCTCAATGGCGTTACTGAGACGGGATTACAAATTTTCTTTGATATTTCTTCGCTTGTCCTCTCTATTCTATACTTAGTATCTTAAATCTCTCTGGTTCGAAGTGTTTTTAGTATGTCACCGACTATATTAAACCTAATCCCATAAAAGAGGAATCAGTACTTAACAGTTTTCAAAAAGTTTCCTTTGAGGACCGGTCGCTGTGGTGACTGCACTGACTCTTACTGAGTTGCTTTTTTTAAGGTTCATTTGAAAATCAGCTTCAGGCAGCATCTCAGCATCTGTCTGGCATTGCCGCTGAAATGAACCTTTCGGCGCAGCCGTGAGACATTTTTGTTTCTCTTTTTTTTGTGTGTTATTGTGTTTTGGCTGTGCGTGTATCCAGCTGCTGCCAATAAAAGTACACTCTTTCTTTCGTTCTTTCGTTCTTTCTGTCTTTCTTTCTTTCTGTCTTTCTTTCTTTCTTTCTTTCTTTCTTTCTTTCTTTCTTTCTTTCTCTCTTTCTTTCTTTATTTCTAACTTTCTTTCTTTATTTTTTCTTTCTTTCTTTCTTTCTTTAATTCTTTCTTTCTTACTTTCTTCCTTCCTTTCTTTTTTTGTCTTTTTCTTTCTTTCTTTCTTAGTTAGGCAGTAAGTATCTCAGGCATGCCGCTTTTCCTTCACCGCTTTCAAGCACCCACACCAAACACTTTAATAACCTTCACGCCATTCTAAATGCAGTGTAAGCAGAGACAATTTCCTCACAAAATAAAAACACAACAATAAAAACGTTAACGAAACCCATGAGCGTGTGTTCATCAGACTAATTGAAACAATAATGTTTCTGAGATAGCATCGCGCACACACACGGACACTAACGAAGGTCGGCCCGTAACTCGCGATTGAGTTACAGACTACAGGCTAAATGGCTGAAAGGCTGAAAGTTTCAGTAGGTATGTGGGTTGAATGGGTTTTACTATATGTTACAACGTTTGTATTACCCAATGGAAAGGGTACATTTTATACAGGTTGACACAGATATGTATAATATGGTCCTATATAATAGATTGCTCAAATCTAGGCTAATGGGATATTTGAAACACTCCGTACGCTTTTTCAGACTTGTCCCTAAATAGTTAGCCTCGCTTAATATATTGACCCACTCTTATGTCTGGACTTTAAAAGAGACTATGACCCCTGAGTTTCTATCGGAATTTCTTCTCAGGTCGCCATTTAAAACACGGAGAGTGCCCCGACAGTCGCTTTGCGTGCTTCAGTCATTGTGTAGCTCAAACCTATTTTAGGAATCTCAATATGTTTTCTAATTAATTTTGTGTTGCAACAGGATCTTTCAAAGAATGCCGCCCTGACACAAACCAGTCGTTGTTAAACCGTATAACAGTTAATCCACGCTTCGTCTAGGACCTTTAAAGTGCTAATGAAGTACATAATTGACTAATTAGTGTCGTAATGTTTTAATAATAACAGCCTCTGCCAGTGACGCGGCTCTTTCCGCGTTTTTGTCGCTTTACGTAGCTAGGAAGAGTTAGATTTAATGGAAGCGATCTGCAGAAAAAAATATATAATCCTACCAATTATTGATTGTGTGAGCAATAATTAGTTAACGTGTGTAAATGAAATTGTGGACAATTTGACGACGAATCTAGTAAATTTATGCCGAGAATACTTTTCCAGTTCCTTTATTTTTTTTTAGAAATGTTTGGCCCAAAATGATTTGAATGTAGCGCACTTGTTTAGGAATGAATGAAAAAATGATAAATTGGGTCTTCGAGTTCGTGTTTTGAATAAATCTTAATTTTTAACAAGTTTTTGACATTTATCAAAAAAAACATCTAACATAATATCACAGTTGCATTCCCATAAGGTAAGGTTCACTCATTACTATCGTTTAAACGGATGAGACTAGATTTTAAATATTTTAATTAAGGTACTTTTATTCATCTGAATTTTGTGTAGTTACCTACCTACGTGATGATATAGAGCAAGCAGACAGGATTGGCTGCTTGCTCTTAATTATGCTGAAACGGAAAACTTCTTAGCGTTCAACCATTAAAGTACCTATTACTCATCACATACACACAATCATAACCCTTAACTTACAATCGTCTCACACACACTCTCACTCATAACCTACATACCTATACTCATCACATATACACTCATACTTATCACATGCACACCCACACTCTTTACATACACATTCACACTCATCACATATACACACATAAAAACCTCGTTACCTTTTAGTCCTAAGTTTAATTACCTAATTAATTAATTATTTTGTAACCGCTGCATTTGTTCCTACCTTTTTATAATTCATAATATCTGTCGAAAGAGACTGGATCCTGCAACACAGGGTATCCTAGTGCGGGATTCAGTGTCACTCCTTCGAATTGTAAACCTTTTTATGAATCAATAAACTTATTATTATTATTATTATTATAGATATAAACATAATATCCCGGTAATGTGTTACCTTGGGATAATGGTTTAACTAGAATGTTATTTATAAACAAAACATTGGTTCTGAACTGTATCAATAGATAGGACAATCCTCCCTTTTCTATGAGGGATGGGGAACTTTACACCCTGTTCCTCAAACTTAGCTCAAAAGACAAATCTATGTGACATACCTACAGACATTCACTTCTTGTCGCTTCCAGAAAACACATATCCGTGTACAAAAATGTGGGCAGAGCTACGAGTATGAGAACGCAGGCATTTTGAAGACTGGCTACTACCGACTACGAAATAATTTTATTGTTCAGGACTTTTCCTGTGAACACACTATTATGTGCTAAACTAGTTTAAATAAATACTACAATGTCCTTAAACAATTGCTAACTTAATGTGTAGACTAACTACGGTCGCGCCCAAGCTTCGCACGGCTGCACAACATTTTTTGTTGAGATTTTCATATAACTTTCCCCCTTTCTAAGATTACAGATTTTCCTTAAAGGTGAATTTCCAAAAGTTGTCTCTAAGAGAATGCTTCTCTACATTTCCCAAATTTCAACATTCTACGCTAAATAGTTTTGGCTGTGTGTTGATAGTCAGTCGAAACATGGACTAAAAAAAGATGAAAAGGACGCATTGCCATGCGAAGTTTGTTGCACCAGTTCTTCTTCCCAGCAAAAATACTAGGAAGTGGTGCAGGGCGGGCGTTTTGGGGGGACTGTCTTATGTGGACTATGGTGTTTAAAAAGGGCTGATCTTTAGCCTAATTTGAATAAGTGGCTTTTGATTTTGATTGCCACGTTTCATGGCAATCAGTTGACAGCTTTTTGACACGTAACAAGATATATCCACGCCGTAAGTAGGTAGGTACTACTTTTGTTGAATATTAGGTTTATTTAGTTAAAATAAGACGAGATGTGATAAAGAACACGCTGTAGGGAAAGCCCTAGCCGTCCTATAGATAAGAGGAAAGACAAAAGATGTCTACAGGACACGTGGTCGACAACCGTTGCTTAAGACATGCAACGAGCTCAGGTGGAGGATCAGACAACCCAAGACTGACAGCCTTGGTGCCTTAAAACAAGGAGAGCCGACCCCAAATGAATAGGGAATAAGGTATAGCAGATGAAGAAGGAGTTATGATAATACAGGGCTTCTGTTATAAATAAAAATGTTGCAACAATGGTGTCTAAAAAACGGAATTCGAAAAAGTATCTAACAAACAAAAAAACTCAGCGCGGAAAAAGTACAATAATAATTAATACTTTGTACAAGTTAGAAACTTCTCACAAAATGAAAGTGTTTATAAAATATTTAATTATGATGTGACACATAATTGTAGAAAAATAATTATATTTTAGCACGTGACAAAGTAGGTTTCGATCTTCAAACTAGCATGTTAAAAAACCTATGAGTTACTGACATTACCATGTATTTAATCATCAAACAGTTCTCAGAAAAATATATATTAAACGAACAATGTTTTTTATGTCATAAACACCTAACATGTCGTGATGTCTCAGAGGCTAAGGCGCCTACCTCTCATGCACAAGGTTGTGGTTCAAATCCGGGCAAGTACCAATGCGACTTTTTCAACTCATATGTTAGTACTTTCTAAGTTTATCTTAGACATCATAGACATCGGTGAAGGAAAACATCGTGAGGAAACCTGGTTAAAATAAGTTTGAAATCGCAATCCGCCTTGAGCCAGCGTGGTGATCAATGCTCGTGCCTTCTCTGTATGAGAAGAGGCCTTTGCCCTGCAGTAGGACCGTAACAGGCTGGTATTATTATTTTAACACCTAACACCATCCACCTTCTCTCAACCATGTAAAGGTCTGCATCTAGTCTAACGGTATGTAGCTAAAAAATTGCATTCTTCATGGAAGACCTATCTATACTCTACAATCCAGTTACCGCAATATTCCTCGATTAAGTAAACTTTTGGGTAAAAAAAAACTCAAAAGCCATTATATTCAAATAAGGCTGAGAATCAGCACTTATTGAACGTCAAGATTTAACATAAGACATGCCACCAAAACCCAGCCTTTCACCTCTTCTTAGCTATTTTTTTTTGCTGACAAGAAAAGTGGCGGAACAAACTCCGGCATTTCCAAAATGGCTGATCTTTGAGACGAAATGTCAAAAGAAACTAGGGGAAGTCTGAAGAGTCTGGTAGACTCACACCTGCGCCGGGGGTCACGGGGACGGACGATCCTTCTACAACCCCTTACCGAAGCCATAATTTTTTTTTGGTGCGGGTTGGTAAATCACATGGATGTCCTCCGCCCCGGGGAAGACGGACGGGTCTGTCAGACTCTTACTGACTAAAAACCACCCCGGTGTTCCGCCTCATATCTGCGCCGGGAGTCTCGGGAATAACGATATAAACTATGTTTCTCTGCCCAAGTTATTTAGATAGCGTAGTTTTTATAGTGTAAAGCTATATAATAGTATGGCTTACTCAAAAACAACATTTAAATATGCGTCCTTAGATTACACGCTGTCACAGAATGAGTTAGAAGAATAAAGATTCACAGCTCCTCCCCCGTAGGTGATAGCGTGATAATATGTAGCCTATGTGTTGACCCGACCTCTTAGTAATATTCATGCAAAATTTGAAGTAAATCAATGCAGTACTTTTTGAGTTTACCCCGAACACACATATAGACAAACAGACAAAAATTCAAAAAAGTCATTTTTTGTAACCAGTTACGTTTTTATAACAAAAGCCACTTATTTTTTCTCGAAAATTCTCAATGTACAGTTTTTCTTTCGTTACTGTTTCTTCTGAAGCTTAAATCTTCACCCAATTCTTTTATTAATTTCGTTCTAAATGTCGGTCGTTGCCGTATATAATAGACTTATGCAATAAAAATAACCTTTTGGAATCGAACAAAGCCATACTAGTTTGACGAATCAATAGAATAAAAACCCTTGTTGGAAATACGCCTAACCCTTTAAGCAACAGGGTCACTGACCGGGGCTAAAAATAGATATTTTTTTTCTTCAGAAGTTTAGCCCATAAACCAGTTTTTTTAATTAAAGTTTGTATGACTTCTTCTTAGTTTCAAATTGTATGACATTCTGGTTGAGAAATTTTCGCGAGTTCTTAGAAACCGTAGGATTTTCTTCACGATGTTTGTTGCGTAACAAAGTTATTTTAGATGATATTGTGTAGTGTTGGGATACATTTAATTATTATTTGTGCGAAACTACTTATTCGCTGATTGATATTTGTGGTTTTATTAAGTAGTAATTTTTGTCGAAATATAAAGATAACATGGATATTTCCGCGATGTTTATAATCATAGTTTTTTTTCGAGTTCCGTGATATTTTTAATAAATATGGGCACTGTTTACAACACCAATAAAATTGTCAATCAGACATCCCACTTCCGTTTAAACATTACGTAACTAAAAGCAACAACATTTTCGCGTAATAACCGATCCAAAAAAAAAGCAACGACAACATGCCAATCTTTTTTTAAAAATTGACCTCGTAATAAAATTTTATTTTTCCGCAACTCGAACCCCACGTCTGTCGAATACAGGGACCGAATCCTACGTATATTAACCACCGAACCGAAGGTTGTCATTTACAATACCGAATCTGTCGCCGGTATATTCGAGCGAAAAATATGTCTGACGGTAAACATGGCGAAATAAGATTTGGCTGCGTAATTTGCGAAACGGGCAAATTGTTTAAAGTGAAATCAGGGGAATTGTGTTTATTGGGCAAGTTATTTTGGTAAGGCTAGTTATTTAATTGGGTAAATGGCGGCGGGAAAATATTATGTAAGTAAATCAATTTGTAGTTAGATATCTTTTTAAGTAACAAGTTACCGTTCCTTATTTAGATGTTAAGCAGCTAACAGGAAAATCGAAAGATAGAAAAATAAATAACGATCTGGTAGGTTAGATTTTTAAATGGCATTGAGGAAGTTAAATTAATAACTTGACACTTGACATAATTAGGTTGGTATATAGACGTAGGTTTCTTTTAAAATATATCTTAAGACGAACATAAGACACTCCACTTAGGTAGAGATCGACTAAAATAGGCACCCGGATCTTAGAAAACTAGGACAAAAACTACTTCCGTTCAAGACGCCATGACACTTTTTTGTCGACCTAAGATGGCGAGTGACGTCTACACCCGACTAAAACAAAAGAAAGCCGCACCCACTTACGCAAAAAAAAGATAACACAGAGAGACACGTATGCGAAAAAAAAAACAAGCAATGAGGTATTAAACTGCTGCGGAAACTGCGAAAAAGCACGAACGTGTTAAATCAACACTGGCAGTAAATCAACAAATAGGAACAACGAAAATCCCGAATTCATGGGACCGGCGTTGAGAACGCAGCGTAATCCCGGCACAGCGGGCATGCAAACTCGTAACAGTGGCACATTTACCGGGGAAGGCATCAGACGAACACTTGTTGCTTGCGAATGCCAACTTCACGTTTCCAGACGCCGCTGAACTTCGCCAACCGCCTGCAATTACTCGCACAACCGAATTAGAATTCCGGAGCCGAAATTCGATTTTCAAAATTGACTCTAACCGACTTTCACGTCAACTTAGCAAACTTTTTTAAACTGTACACGAATTTAAATATAATTTGAAAAAAAAACCGCATCGAAAATGACTAGTTAAAAATATTGGTATTTAATTAAAAAGCACCTATTTATTACACTGAGCACTTCACTACGGCGTCTTGGTCTTAAGACGCGACTTCGCGACGCACTTACAAGACGTACGTTCTAAATTTGAATTTTGGGTCCGGCGGATGGTAAAGCTGGTTGAAAATTTTAATGCACTTGTGTTGTTATGTTGGAATTTTGAATTTAGTTTTTCCGAAACGTTAGCCGCTGTTGGAGACTAGGTATTGAATAATTTAGCTTCTGATTGCGGGGAGAGAAGTTGCATTAGTGCACGCCGTCCCGGTTGCAACAGGTTGTTTGGCAGAGAACAGAAGGGCGCATGCGCGCTGCCGCGACCGAAGAACCGCTCTACAATAGTCGCAACTGAATTTCGATTAATTTCCGTGTTTCTGTTTTTTGGTCTATTTTTGGAAAGATGGGTTAACTCCGTCACAGTTTCTTACATGAAGAATAATAGATAGTATTCGTTTTGCTTAAATGACTCTCAATCCTTACTAATAATTTTATTTATCTGTAAAAATTATAATAAAAATTAAGAAATTGTTTGTGTTTGGTTTACGTTAAGTAAAATCGCATGATAAATCCAGATGGTTTTAATAAACCAAAATGATCTGTAACGGCCTTCTATATCCTAAAAAATATTTTCACCTATTGAAACTTCGCATAGACATAAGTATGATCTACCTATTTTGTTATAAAATCTGGCGTGGCATACATCATAATCCCAGTGGAAAGCCATAGGAAACCAATGATATTAAAAGATGTAAGCGCACAGCAAGCGATAGGTTAAAATGTGGCTAACTAGCCACACTTGACCTCAGTATCTCATCGCGCCGTCAACGGACGCGTGCGTGCGTTAGTGTGCCGTTTTTGATAATCGAATGTTGTTTAGGTAACCTATCTACACCTTTTTACTTATAATATCATTATAGGAAACTGTATAACATATGTGTCGTTAACGTCTTCTACTACCTACCATAACATATTTAAATGTTGCATATAATTAGTGTGATGAGCACGATCATTTGTTCTGTGTCTGGGTGTAATTTATCTATAATATGTATGTATTTAGAAATATATAAGTATGTTTATCAGCTGTTTAGTACCCATAACACAAGCTTTCAAGCTTAACTTGGGACTAAATGGCGTTGTGTGAAAAGTTGTGGAATATTTATTTATTAATTTATTTATTATTTATTTATTAATTATTAACCATCACATTAACACAGAATAATCTATTTTTTCAAGTCTCGAGAGTAACAGCTTTTTTGTTCGTGTTTACTGATTTTTGTATATTATTTAAATTACGAAAATTAAAAGAACACACCTACATATATTATAATCTACAAGATATAAGATCGCATCCCTTCCATGATGTCAATATTTTAGACTTACTCGTACGTAGATGAACGAAACAAATATTTTAGTCTCCTTTTTGGGGCCTACCAACATTTAATGGATGTAAAATATCTTTTCATCCGCTTGTTTTACAAATAGGGCGAGTCTAACAATTTGCCATCTCCATAGGGATCTAATATTATGTTCCCCTGTAGATGTATGTGTTCTTCTTTCGTATAAAGCAAAAACAAACAAGGAAATATACTTAAACTTTATAAACGAAATAAAAACATTGAAATTTTACTCTATAAATTCACGCTAAGTAAGTTTTACAAAGCCTAGGGCTTTGTCATAACCTTAACCTTAATCTTCAAACAAATATTCAAGAAAACGTTATGGAAATTCCTTAACATGACGTCAAATCTGGGGTCATTGTGGATCGTTCGCTGCAACGCTCTTGGCCTCTATAACCACGTGTAGAATTAGGTACAGTGATAGGACTACAGCCTTATCTCTTACGCGCCGAATTGTAATCACCAGTTAGATTTCTTATCACCACCTAGAGTCTGAACGCCATTTGGGTGTCTTGAATTGGTAATGCAAATTTTATTATGTTGAGTGATAGTATTAGAGCCTGATATCTTACGCACTGAATTCTAATCACTATCTTATAAGAGTTTTGGACTCTTGAAAATAGTATGAACTTTGTCGTGTTGAAACCCACTTGTTGCGTTTGTTAGCATCAACTTTATTTCCTGATTTCTAATCACCATTCATATTTTAATCACTTTTGACAGTCTAGAAGACATTGATAGTACAGTTATGCGTACATTAGAGTGACAACTGGTACCTATACAAAAATAAGTAATTTTAGGTAGGTGCCAATTAGATTTTTTATCACTGTTTTTGATTCAAACTCATTTTCGATCACTTTTCCAAGTAACAGTATTCTTTGACGTTGAGTGGTAAGAACTAGTGCCTTATCTTTTGTGTAGTTCAGATAACTACCGAGACGTTTATCACCACTTAAAGTATAAACTTAATTTATTTGGCATATCTTGATGGTCTTAGGTGTTAAAAGGTAACATATACACAATCTTGTAGGTGATACGTGGAGCTGAGCTAGTACCTTAAATCTTGACAGTCAATCGCCGCTGTGAGTTTAATCACCACTAACGTTAATCCTTACTTTAGACTCAATTGTGGCTTTGGCATGGCCACGTGTCCAACAAACGAGATTGAGTGAGGAGACTAACTTCATAATTGTAGTTCCAATTTGAGACAATACTGTCCACTCTCTAGAATGTGTGCTGCTTACAATGAGCTGGATGTTGACATTGACCTTTTTACTTCATCTGTTCCAGCTCTTAAAAAAGTCATGCTTGCTACTTAAACTTAAGTCCATGTAATAATCGATTGTTTGCTAATTTTATATTATAACATAGAGAAACCAAATTTAATTTATGAAATTGAAATTGTAATTTGTAATCGATTTTATTATAAATTATTGTAATTGATTTTAATTTTAATCATTATTAACGAATTTGAATGTTATATTAATCAAATTTTAATTATCAAATTTTAATTTTTAATTGTAATTTTAATTTTAATTAATCATCAATCTTATTTTGAAATAATTTATTGTATATTTAATTTAATTTCACCTACACTAATTTTAATAAGTATTGTTATGTGTTAGGTATTATCTGCGCATAATGTAGTGCATGCTGTGCTTTTCTGTAAGTAATGAGGCGCTTAGACTTAATTTAGAAATGTACAGATTAAAATGAATTAGCGTACTTATTGTTGAAAAGCCGAATAATAAATAAATAAATAAATAAATAGTATATTTCCTGTAGTTAAACTTATCCCCAGTTTGAGTTTGATCATCATTGTAAGATGAGACAAGATTATTTTTTACTAGTACGCTTATTCTTTTTCGTGGCATTATTGCCAATAATACCTTATAGTATCTAAATGTAGCTACGTTTAAGTCCGATGTAATATAATAGATGGCGAACCTAATTTCATCAAACGGACGAAAGAAATTCCAATGACATTTGCCCTACCACGGTATCGAACTCAGGACCTCATGGTAGGCAGTAGTGCTAACAACCACTAGACCAACAAGACAGTAAATAATCGAACTCAGGATATCAAGGCAGTAGTGCTTACAGCCACTAGACCAACAACACAGTACTGAATCCCTCAATTTCCATGCTCGTTATTAAAATAAAGAACATTGTTACCACGTAAATATATTAAATGGAGGACAGAGGCGACTACTTAAACCACCTACAGCCGACCCTCTGACCTAGATTCTAAAAAAATATATCACTCACTCACTCCGAGGGTAAATTACCCATTTTTTCAGCATTTTTATGAAAAGGCTAAATGATAAAATGGTATTTATTTCTGTTAATAGGTTTTCACAAACACTTTAACACGTCATTTTTTTAACTAGTAGACGAGATCGGAGTTACACAATCTGACTACTCTGAGAAGAAACACAGAAAGAAACTCAGAGGTCAGTCTCTTTTAGAGTCCAGACATTATCTTGATCATGTAAGAACCATGCAGCTTAGTGTCTGAAATCGTCTTTTGAGGTAAGAACCACACAGATATGAGGGGACCAGCTCAGTCAGTTCAAGCACAGACAGGCTTTTTTCGATATTTTTCCTTCTCGTCTTTGTCCAACAGTGGGATGATATAGCGTCATCATTTCGTCTTTTTTTTTTTTGAGCGGAATGGAAAATCTTCATGGGTGGGGAATATACTCATGGATATCCTCCACCCTGGGGAGGGCGGAGGGATCTGCCAGACCCTTACTGGAAAAAACTGCCCCAGTGTTCCGTCTCACACGTTGTCTACTGTCAATTGTGAACGAAATCGGATCGTCAAACTATGTTAACTATAAATTAAATATAACAATTACCAGCTTATTTCTTAATTATGTAAAAACAATCTATAAACACCTACTATAAAATAAAAGTGATTCCAGTTGCCCCTTTCAAAAGGTAGTTTCGTGTAGAGAAAAATGGGCAAGAAACTCCATGTTTGCTCTTTTGAAATAGATTTTTTTCAATGATGATAACATGGATATGGCTTAATAGTACCTAACTACCTAAAAACAACGCAAAAAGTGTTTAGACAGACTTTCATATCATTATTTATCTTTACTTTCCAGACTACAGGTGAGATGTTCACAAAATGTTAAAAGAAGTTGTTGCAACATAATTGTAATTGTAAAAATCAACTAGGTATACAATTCAAACTTTAAGTAATACTGTGGGGGAAGGACAGTCAAAAAACTAGAGTGCCAATATTTTCTATGAATAATTAAATTATAAATAAATTCTACAGATTTTACACAACGGCATCTAGTCCCAAGCTAAGTAGAACTTGTGTTATGGGTACTAAACAACTGATAAACATATTTATATATTTCTAAATACATACCTACACCTAATAGATTAAGAACACCCAGGCACAGAACAAATGATCGTGCTAATCACACAAACATTTGACCTGGGTGGGAATCGAAACCACTACCACCGGTATAGCAGTCAGGGTTACTACCTACTAGACCAACAGGCCAGTCAATATTTTCTATGTTTACAATGATGATGTTGAGATAAACTCTTTTCGTTTAGTAAAACTCAAAGTCCATCTACAGTCATCACTGGCCTAGCCTTCACTCAACTAAGCGGGGCTCAGTTCCTAGTCTCCTGATAGTGAATACTGAATAGTGTCCTGACCGCCAAAGACCATCTATGGCTCCATCATTAACCTTAACAAAATCAAAAGAGAATAGATCAGCAACCCTCTCAAAACCAGACCTGCCTCAAGGTACACAGAAGTGCGCAATAACCCTCAAAACTCTATTCAAAAGCTACTTCTATATATCCCTAAAACGAGAATCGCAATAAGGCCGTAAAACAAATAAACTAACAAACAAAATTCATACAAGTTGGTGTACAAAATTTTCACGAACTAACCTCGTGTGAGTATTGTATGATACAGAGGTTTAACTTGGAACGATTGGAGTGGGGTTTCTAGAAAGCATGGGTGGCTGTGAGTACGACGTCTCATCGTTGCGATTATTTATTATTACTAGATTTATATAGCCTATTATATGTACACATTATGGAATGCAATAAAGTATTGAATATTGATTTTCGTGGCTTCTCTACTTTTTTTCCATTTCTCATGTCTGGGGCTTTTTGGGACCCGTCCTTATCTATGGGTTCCAGCTCGTTCTGCCATCGTCGCCTAGGTTTGCTGCAATGCCGTTTGTCATGTAAGGAAACCCATTGGATGGTGCTTTTGGTTATTAATTCATTAAACCTCAACAAGACACCGGTGTCCGCGCTGTCATTGTCTTTCTATTGTGTCTTTATTTCAATCGTGTCAATAAAACGTAAAAACGTTAAAAATAAACGTTGTAATAAACGTTTTTTTACTTCTCAATAGAAAGACAGCTACCTGTATTTCTACTGAGAAGTAAAAAAACGTTTATCATCAGATAAAATTAAGTCACTTATAAAAATGGTGGAATAAAACAATGTTTCTGTTATGTTACCTTCAGGGCCTATTTTTTTCCACCACTTTGAATTTGTCTTGAAATATAAGGTTTTACTTAAAGGAACTGCCTCGTTGGTCTAGTGGTCGCAAGCGCTACTGCTGAGCATGAGGTCCCGGGTTCGATTCCCGAGTCGGGCAAAGTGTTTCTGGGTTTTTCCATCTGGGATTTCTCAGTTGCAGCCCGGAGTATGGATTTGTGCCCGATTGATGGCAAAAGGCTCGCCCCCTATTACATGGTACTTAAACATAACTGGCGAAATGTGGGTTGTACTACCAGGTACACCTCTGCCTAGCCCTTCGGGGATTACAGGCGTGACGTTATGTATGTACTTAAAGGAAACATTCCTTTATTTCTAACTGCATTCACAAATTCTCGACGAACATAAGTACTTAAACCGTTTTAATCTCTATAGTAAACATGAGACACATAGTAAAAATGAACATTCTCATTGCGTTTGTGTCGCCACATATTCGCGTGAGTTCTGTCTCTGTCGCATATTTACTCCTATGACAACACTGTTGCTTCAGTGAACGAGTGTGTAACTGGTTTCACTAGATATTTTTAGTGTAGCTAGATAAGCACAGGCTTCGTATACTGTTGCTCTTTTATAAGCTTGTGACAAAATGGAGTGGTATTTTTCGTTGGTAGGTAATTTATAAAATGAACTGCACGCGTAGCATTGTCAGTGTCACAATGTCAGGAATACAGAGAAGAAATGTAGGTATGTGTTGATTCTTCAATCGACAATAGTCTACAATATCGTGCTTTGTTTCTTCTATAATCGGCAGAAATGTTTCTACCGTCTGTAAATTTGACGATTCTTCCTTCGACATACCAGGGGCTCGAGTCTGCTATTTCAATCGTGTCTCAATGACTGTCTAAAAAAAATCTAAATCTGTTTATATGGTGATCAAGTTACGCGTGCTTAACAGTAGAATGCTGTCTTACTTTAGAAGCTTTAAAGTTATTTCGTTTTAACTTTTTGTTCAAGTATTCAATATTCAAATATTAATTACAATCTACCTACACAGACGCCAGCACATCAAGTTACCAAATATGAATCGCTAATCTAAACTTATGAATATCTTCATTTATTAGATTCTTTGTAGGTAATGTTACAATTCTTTGAAGCTCGTGAATTTTGATCGAATTTTTGAAATTCAATGCTTTAGTCGGAATTTTGAATCGTGGTATTTTTTTAAATTGAGTACTATTATTTCTGTCATACGCGTTAGGTACACACGGCTACACATAAGCTATACATTTCCAGTTTACACTGAGCTGGCATTGTACGGAAATCCTATATCATGCGAGATCAGCTTATACTGGAAATGTGTAGCCGTGTGTACGTGTGTACGTCTTAAGTAGACAATTTGACGTAGAGATGGGGATGAAGGTGCACAAGTTCCCATGATTCACGGTCCAAATGTAGGACTAGGAAGGAAACATCACAGAGGTCTTAAAGTTAGTAAGAATCTGAAAAAATATTTAAAACTTATTGGCACTGTTTGTTTTTTTTTTGCACTGAATTAATGTTTTGCAGTGTGTGATATGAGCCACAAAATCAACTCCTGTATGTCAAACGCATGGCATACCATAGCGTACGTCTCGCACTATTTGGACCCAGCTTAATATGTAGAGGGTGAAGGAAATATCCAGGAGGATTATCGAATCCAGAAAAAGCGTAGATCTAATAAAAGTATAGAATTGTAACGACATCTATCGCGCCATATGCGAACTAACGACTTGCATCCTACATCGCGAAGTTAAAGTTATCCGCGTACAAACGTATGTTACAAGATCCCGACAATAACCGTCGGGCAGCAGTAGCCCACCAGACACAACACCCGTCTGGTTGGAGAATCCAAGCTTTTTTCTGGGGGGGATGAGGAACTTTAGACCCTGTTTTTTGTAGGTCTATCTGAATTGACATTTCCAGTTTTCGCTGACATTGTACTGTGAGGAAATCCTATACGATGCCAGATCAGCTTATATTGGAAATGTATAGCTGTGTAGCCGTGTGTACCTCTAAACAATCAAGGATGCCACTTACCCAGTATGTAGACCATGTTCTTTGTCCAGCGCTGCAGCTCCTTGCGTATCGCGCGACGTTCTTGCTGACAACGCGCGAACGAGCAATCCGCCATGGCACTCGTACGACAACCCTGGAAAAAGAAAATGGTTACTGTATAGTCATTGCCTTAAATCCATCTGATCTAATACATACATACATACATACATAAACTCACGCCTTTTTCCCATGGGGGTAGGCAGAAACTACAGAGCGCCATATGCTACGATTCTTACATACTTCTTTTGCTTCGTTTACATTCATACATGTTGTCATACACACACGCCGGTTGCGAGTACTACGCACCTGACCTTTCTGAAGAACCTCACCAATAAGGTCTATGTATGTCCTTCTAGGGCGTCCCCTTCCGGCGTTCCCACTTACATCTGCCTTGTAAATACCTTTCGTTAGTCGCCTTTCATCCATCCTTTCAACGTGACCAAACCATCTAAGCATACTCTTTCATCTTTTACTTTTTTATCTGATCTAATCTCCAGTCTTATTCCAAAAAATTATAATCACAAATATTCATAAAAAATGCCTAAATTAATCAGAATAAGTAAAAATCACCTGCTCACAAAAAAGTTCGCGTAAAAAAATTTGCCGGGATAAACTCCGAAACTACTGAAGCATAGGTATTTTATGAACCATGTATAATTTGGTCAAAAGATAGGGAGAGTTTTTACCTTGATTAAAGACCTCAGTATTTTTATATTGCAGGTTACTTAAATATTTTTGACAACAAGTTAATATATAGGTATAATATATTAACACAATTGAAGTATGTTAGAATCGTAGCAGATGACACTCTATGGTTTCTGCCTACCCCCATGGATAAAAGGCATGAGTTTATGTTTGTTTGTATGTAATGTATGTAGAAATCAAACACATCAAAATCTAATATTTCGTTCAATACAACCAAAAGATCGCTAATAAATGAGTAGGTGAATGAAAACATGACGCTCAAAGCAGGTACTGAATGAATGGCACTATAAATAGATCTAATAGATATTAACTATCTTAGTAGATATTCCGAGATATTTCCGAGAAACACGAAATTATGTTTGAATAGTCTGTCTGGTCTATTATAACTTGATATTATTGGTTTCGAGAAATGTGTAAAGAAATTAATGTATTCAAAATTGCCAATTTCTTTAGTCTCCCTAGGTAAAAGTTATAATTATAGAACATTAAGTGACTATGCAGCCAGGGTTTGCTAGGTACTTACCTATACACCTCTATTTTTTAATTAGTACAAAAAAAAATGGGCTGTATCCGTAGGTACCTGATCATGTTTGCGTAATCAAAAGTAAAAAAAAAACAAAATTAAATTTTAAAATATGTTAGTTAAACTTAAATAACGAAAACAGCTGTTGGATGCAGGACATGCTTGAGCGAAATCACGCGAACGTGAGCGAGATTTATGACGATTATTGAATACTACTATGTCATGAATAGCCTGTACAATATTTCCATAAATTGGGTGACTTTTTGGGATATAAACAAACGCTAATAACTTTGCTGTTTATGAATATTATTAATTGATTCATTCAAAATATAATGAGAAGACCGTCTAGAATAAGCCCTTTAAGTATTTGTACTAATTTAAAATTAGTGGTGTACCTATACTCCATTTACAATACCTACATTAGACAGAAGTTAAAAAAAGTTAGGTATATTTAATGCACACTTTGTCACGAAAGTACAATTAAGCATGTTACAAAAAATTAACATAGACGCCTAAATTATTATGTAATCTATTTTTACTACAGATAATATGTCACACTAAGTTGTAACTATTTCCACAACATTTATTTTAAGAAATGATGTGGATTTCATTTAGTTACATAAATTATTTAATTTTAGTTGAAAATTGTAGTGTCAATGATAAAAACCTCAAAGAAGCAGGGATTCAATTTTTTTTTCTTAGTTCTAAATTTGAAATAAAACAATTTAAATAAAAATTATAGTTTTTCACTTACCTTTAAATAAAATGTTCTGCATTCCTACTTCTACGAGTCTCTTTTCTCTGATGCTATTGTAATTGGAGTACCTACTTATAGATTGGTTAAAAACTGGTCGACAGATTTTCGGGTTTCTGACTTCTTCTAACTTACCCGGAACAACTGTCAAAGACTTTCTACATAACAAACGACAGCTGGGACCAACGGCTTAACGTACTTTCCGAGGCACGGAGGAGTCTTGTTACGCAATAAATGGTCACCCATCCAAGGATCAACCTCATCAAGCGTAGCTTAACCTTCGATCGAGCTCTGCGACTGTTAATATTCTCCTCATTATAGTATTGCAAGTTAGGTACTTATATAGGTTTAACAATAATATTGGACAGTCGCGTTCATTTTCGTTTACGCAATGAAAATAAATTAGCTCTACAAAACCCTCGATCCGTTTCGCCGAAATGCGTTTCCCGCTAAAAATAAACCCCAATATTTATTTTTTGACAACACTACGAATGGAAATGAGAATCGTCCGGGTTTTGTTAAAGCAATGTAGGGCAAAAGGTCTCTTCTCATATAGAGAAGGTAGGTACGTCGAGCATTGATCACCAGGCTTGCTCAAAGAGGGTTGGTGATTTTAGACTTTTTCTTACTATAAGTCGAGGTTTCTTTACGATGTTTTCCTTCACAAATATTATCTACCGTCTCTTCAATTTTTCAGAGCTTAGAAAGTAAAAATCAAAATCAAAAGTCTTTATTCAAACTAGGCTGAGAATCAGCACTTTTTGAACGTCAAAAAAATACATAAAGACAGTCCCCCAAAAACGGCCCACCCTTCGCCAATTCCTAGTGTTTTAGTACCTACAGGCTACTAATTTATGAGTTGAAAAAAATACTGGTAGGTATGTTCTTGTCCACATCTGAACCGATAACCTCGTGCATTAGAGGCGATAGGTACTGTAGTCACTGTGCCATCACAACCATAGGTGTACTTATTCTGTGGAGAATTCGTTTCACAACTTCTTCCACGCAGCAAAAATATTAGGAAGTGGAGCATTCTGGGGGACTGTTTTATGTCTAATTCTAATTGATACAAAATCGACTTTTTAATAGGAAACTGTTCGTACGTAGACCAGATAAGTACCTATTTATTTGCTTTCAAAACATGTTACCTGAAAACACCTAACATTTTGATAGCCGAGGTCAAACTTAATTCAATTATGTCCCAGCGATCCAGTCGGCCCACTAACTAAATTTCATTAACTCCCATTTCCTGAACGAGCCGAGCTATCTTTGAATATCGAAGTCGGCACCTCGAGCAAAATAAGAAGTTGAAGTCTATTCAATTACTATAACACCCATCGAAGTATCGAACCCGCCGGTCAATGAACCCGAAAAGAGCTAACGAAATTCTACGAAAAACCTCCGATCCTCATCAAGAACACCCGACACCCACCGAATATTCCCGAACCACCCGAATCTGGCCCCCGAATTCTTATTTCAAACTCCAGACGAACGGGGGGCCGGGGGGTATCGCGAAACTATTCTTATTTTAAAATCTCTCTCCACGGAATATGCCACGAAAGAGGTTCTTATTTTAAAAATATCACGCTCCACCGAAATTTTCTTATTTTAAAAACTTGAGGGGGGTGCGAACGTTCTTCCGAAATCCACCGACCCCCCGCCCCCCCTCGGGGGCCCCTTGGTGGCCAGTTATGATATTCTTATTTTAAAAATCGCTCGAAGCGTTCCGATTCTGTTATTAAGATGTTGGTGTGTGCAAGCTTTTATGAGGCCGCTTGTACGTGAGCCGGGATCATCTAAGACACAAAGGGGTATTTCGCTAAACCTATACATTGTTATGGACCGCATCGAGGTCGTTCAGTCTCGCGATAAAAATAATAATAAAGCTTGAAAATAAATAGTAAATCTCCATTCGCCATCCCTGACCTACATGACCCAGTTGCGAGTTATGTAGCCAATTCTCGATTCACATAAATTGTAATTTCTAATTTCGCATAACGAAGTGCGAGTAGACGATTGGAAATTCAAATGTTCGTATCGTGATTTTTGATTTGTGCATGTCGCTCACAGTATTGACTTGGAGGATGAGCACATCCTTACGTAATAATGAGATCGCCCGTTTTAGTCTTAAGACACGTGTAGCGTATTGATTTCGAAGATTACGTATACAAGGAGCACGCCTTGCTTACAATATCTAAGTCTAATCCACGTAGATTGCATTCACATTTCGAATCACAAACAGAATAAACTCATCTATCATTTCGAATTATTCAAACTGAAATCTCAATTCTAAATTCGAACACATAAAAAAGGAGTTTAAAAAATTCGAATCGGCGACCAATAACGCTTCCCGCCAATTTCCATGGCTGTCAAATTTGGGGCCGCAGCGCCCGCCACCCTTCCCAGATCAATTTACGATAACTCGGTTTGAGCTCCGTCCCGCTCAGCCTTAAGACGGAGTCCTATCCCCGTCTCCCCGCGGATAAGTTCTAGAACTGGGCAACTGTTGAGCGGCAACACCCGATAGGTGAAATGTGTATTTTTTAATATATAAATTTAGAATGTGTCATTGTTTCGGACGATATTGTCTCTTGTTTGGGTTTTAATTGAAATTGGACTGGCAGCTGTATTGAAGAGATTCGGGAGTGTTGTTTTAAAAATTCGTTCAGTACTATTTGTTTTTTACCTGGGACTTAAATGGTTTTATACAAACTTAAAATATTATAACTTGTTATTTCTCAAAATTATGTCACTCCTTCACACATCTTTATATGTCTTTTTAGTTTGTTGTTTTCTACTTCTTCGAGTAACAAACTCTTTGCATAAATCATTTGAAAAAGGAACCCCACATATACACCCACACCGGTTTGTAGCCCCCTATCTATTCGACAGAATATCATTATCAATCCCCTAGTAAATAATACTGACCCTATTTCTACTAGATACCGCGTTCTGTCGTACAGCAGTCTCGGGACCATTCTCTCACGCGGATGTGGCCCGGGACTTATTTTTAACTGTTGTGTGCGTCTTGGGTGTATGTGTGTGCATGGGGGTGGGGTGTGCGTGTGTGTGCGTGCGTTTGAAATATTCCCCCGTAGCGTGGCGCGGGGAATTGATGTTTTTAATTAGTTTCCAACGGTTTTCGTTGGTGGCCTGCACTGCTCGATTTTATTATTATTTATTAAATTAATTTATATTTACAACAGCGTTCGATGTGCAATTAAGAAATGCGAAATAAGAATTTTTCCATACGAATTCGTGTTGAAATTAACATAATGGAATACTGAATGGAAACTTTAATTGAAACACACAATCCGCTGTGGAATTTCATCAAAGTTGAAACTAAAATATAAAATAGGGCGACTGGAGTAACCCGGTACGTTTCCTGAAAACTTTCCTTTGTGGGCGAAAATTCAATAGGCGGGAAGTTCGGTCGCGCCTAGCGCCTGTGCCAACCGCCACCCATTGTTCGGGTTAACGGACATTAAAAACTGTCTAATAAAAAATGGTGAAAGCATGACGAAATGTTGTAATTTATACAGACCATTGACGCATAGATTACCATGAGTTTTACTTCTAAATTCGAGTGTCATTCGAATGTCAAAGAACCGTTCTATCATGCAGATTTTGTCTCTGGTAAGTTACACGGCAAAAATAAAAGACAGAAACTTTTACAAATCACTCATGACGAATTCGAATTTTAAATTCAAATCTCGCAGCCAAATACACCTGTTTGAATTTAAATTTTGAACGTATGGAATGCATTCGTTGACACAGAATAACTTTAAGCCACGTTTAAATATTTAACAACTGTTATTTTAATGCATAGTTTTATATGTGCTTGTGTTCCTCTGTGTCTACAATGGAATTTGTCACAGTGTAACTTTTGTTGGCCGTTGCAGATATTCAGGCTGGTGTTTCGCCGAGTATTTTGTGTTGAATTTTGTTAGGCTGTGCGAAGTTGGTTTACCTGTTGCGTTGTGCTTTTGTTTTTGTTGATCGCTAGTTTTGGCGCTGGCCGCCGTTTGATACGAGTTTATCATGAACCGAGTAAAGGCTTATGTTGTTCATATTTTTTTATTCGTTATTTTTTCGAATTTCGAACGTCGGTTTTCGCACTTGGAAAATTTGTTTTATGAACAGGTTTAGCTGAACGGGTTTTTGTGCCAGTATTCTGTTCGGTATCTAGTAGTTAGTGTTTTTTTCACGGTGGCTTTTTCGGAATTTGAATACAATGGCTGCTGATATTAGCTTAGCTTTTAGGTAGTCATAGACCCACTATAGTTCCAAATGCTTACTACTACAGTACTACCATACCATTATTAACTGCCAGTCATTATTTCAACCCACTAATCATTTTACAAGCCGTTATCACAGTGTTAAGTTTAGCTTCATAAAAGTCTACGGTAAGTGAATTTAAAGTCAGACAAAGTTATAGGCAGTGTTTTTGCATGGCCGCCTTCAGACCTGTTGCGTTTGCCTGCTGTTAGCACATAGATTTATTTGGTGACATTTCTAGATTCTCTTCATCTTGTTTTCTGAGTTTCATTTTAAGAACTGATACCGTCTGTTTCGGTGTAGTATTAATTTCCTGGACTCTTCGAAATATACATGAGTTGTGTAGTTTCATTTTGTATTTAAAACAATTGATTTCATTTTTGCTACTCTTTGTTTTCTGTGGCGAAAATAAGTTACTTACACATAACATAAAGTTTTAATAAATATCTAAATATGGAAGTAGAAGATTTCGATTTTCGAACAGTAGGTCTTCAATAAAAAAATAACTATTTTTATTATTTGAAGCTTATTATTGTCAACTGCATCATTTTTATTCCAAACCTTCAAAAAACGAACCGTATTTTTTTAATTTTTTTATTAGAAATTTATCGTCAACTGATTCAAATTGAATTTCTATTCCAAACAACATTCCTACATTCAAAAAAGGAACACGTATTGGTCTACGTGGAAAAAACCAAGATGACCATATCCCGAAAAAATTCTTATCCCGAGTTTATCCCCAAGTTCGTATAGGGTGACGGAAGTGGGGTGGCGGGTGGGGGTGGCTCCTCCGCGCCTGTGTGAAAGAATGCCGGAGAATCAATACAGCCGTGCACATTAAATTGGCCAGGGTGAGGGAACCTCCCTTCGTCAATTTTTTTCGGTAATTTTAGATGTTTAGTTTTTTCTTATACGGGGAGGATTACGATTATATAGTTCTGAATAGAAGGGGAACGTTTTTAATTATCTGTTGGAGGAATATTTTAAAGTCTATTCGAATATTTCGAATAAAAACGGCTGCCATGTTTTTTTATTGAATATTTTTTTTAAAAGGTTTTCTTCTTTTTTGTGACTATAGTGAGAGAGAGTGTCAGAGTTTTTATGATTAGGTAAACCTCTGACTTAGCTTCATAAGCCGTCGAGATAATATATATCTCTTAGGCATGCCGGTTACTTCACGATGCACGATGTTTTATTTCCAAGGTTAGTTTGTTTTTCGAAAAATGGAACAAGCATAATTTAGATTTTACACCGAAACATTTTCTTAATTTTTCTCGTTTTTTGTCATAAAACTCTTATTGTTTCCATATCTTTTAAACTGCTTGTCAGGGTGTCTGGCTTCTGGCTATCGATAACTTCAATTCAAAGTTCTACAATTAATGAAAGCCGGAACCGAAAGCTTAACACGCTTTCCAAGGCTCGATGGTGATTTTTGATCTGGTCACCCATCCACGAAGTGACCTCACCCAGCGTAGCTTAACCTTCTTTATTATTGAACTGGAAGTGTTTAAGAGAGGAATCCTGAGAAGAAGGAATTCGCAAAGGTTTCCTGATAGCTACAATCTAGGGGTCTTTAAGTCAAGTGTGAACTGGTTACTTCTACGCAAGCGTGTGCTTCATCGTCGACCACATCATCGTTTACCATCAGGTGAGATAGGCAAAAGTAAAAAATGCCAAAACTTCAAGTTTCACATTTTACCAGTCATGCTTAGAAATATAACTTAAACATTTTAAGTAAATGTTCAAGATGTTTGTTCAAGACAACTGTGTATGAAGGCTATTGAGTTTGAGTTTGATTTCGTCGGAAACGGAAGGCGTCTTCTGCGAAAGCCTGTTGCTTTTGTGACTAACTTGCTGTTCGTAACTTGTGACGAAGAAAATAAGTCGTAACTTGGAGTAAGAAAGGAGGTGTTATTTTACTTGGTTCCTGAGTCTATTTGAAACTGTGTTGTATTGGTAAGACTTTGTGGTGTAGGTTTATTGTTAGAAACAAAATTCAATAATCAGACGAAATTACCTTAAGTGAAATCCGATTATAATTTTGAACATAAATAGGTAGCTATTTCCTCCAATCTTGTAATAAATTTTATTAATTTTAATCTTTTTAAATACTTCGCGTATTTAAAAAGTAAAATCTTTTTCTCTGTGGCATTGCAGTCCTGATGATTTGACACTTTTTTATCCATAAACAGAATGGGCTGCGCGGGTAATTAAAGAACAATGCCAGCTTTCGGCCTACACAACTTTTAAAAATAAATTCACGCGGACACAAAAAAAAATCTTCAACAATTTAAATATAAAATACAAACTTATAAAAATATTAGTTGTGCTTTTTAGGAACTTCTCAAAAAGAAAATCATTTTAATAAGTAATTCAATAGTTACTTCAATATTCAAGTTCTTGAATTCCTGATTTAAGCAAAAAAGTTGCCAGTCTTGCTACTGTAATCGATAATTCCAAATAATTAAAGTCCTGCCACTGTAATCGATAATTCTAAATAATAAAAAAATACTCTTTACTTTTTATTTACCACCGAATCGTCTTTTATTAATTATTTTTTACTTAAATTATACGTTTATCGATTTAATTTAAATACATTTAGTATTTTGCAAAGAAAAAACGAAATTCAAGAAATCGATTTTCTTGATCGATAACTTAATCGTCATCTTGTAATAGCAACCCTGTAAACTCGCGCGCGCTTAAGCTGACATTGGCACATCTTGTAGGTATTGTTATCGCCTATCGGTGTTGTTTTTGGTGTATGTTTGTTTCCTTCTCGAATTCCTCTGGTTTGCGGTATAGACTTATTGCTTTATATCTGTACCACACATTTTGTGACAATTTCCAATCAACTACGTTGTATTTTGTAAGGTAGGTAATGTATTTGTTGTTTATCTTACTCTCTGTAAAATACCTAACCTCCAATTTTAAATGTCTGAATAACTTCGTTTTTAGAAGTTCTATGTAAAAGTAAAAATCACTTAAATGCTTTGGACATTAAACAACACAAAAAAACGTAAGAATGTTCACTGTCCATGACAAATTAATATTGAGCCAAAGTTACTATGGGCATCTGGCATTGTTCTTTCAGTTTACTCTTGATAAAATTATAATCGGACTTCACTTACGGTAAGGTTGTCTGATTATTAAATTTTATTTTGGTAAACTGAAATATAATTTAAGCACAAATAGGTAGTTGTTTAAAGCACAAAGTTGAGATAGGCTTTTACTTGGGACAAAAGAGGATTTAACTGACAGAATCAACTTTTATATGAGATCGAGTTACTCACTGTGTTGTGAACACTTATGTATCTAAATTTAGTGAGAACATTGCTCAGGTAATAACCACAAAAGTTTAAATAAAAATGCATTTTCGTATAACAATATAACAATGGCGACTGCTAATTTAAGTAACAATCAAAATAACAAAGTAAATATACAAAACCGTTTTAAAACACCGACCCATTTTCTTAGTGCTTAATTGTCACGGAGGGAGGACGGGGAAAAGTGAACAAAAATAGCCCAAGTTTTCTTTCCGCAGACTGAAAAATCTTAACAAAAAACTTGAAATAAAGGGTAGAAATGAGCCATCAGTACACCAACAATGGTAGGAAAAACAGTCGGGTGAAATTGGTCATAATGAGTGTCTTCTGGCCCACCTCCCCCAACCCCATCTTCCCCTTTGGGTCAAGCGGGGAAATAAAATTTTAAATTGAAGCCGTGAAAAAGACAAAAATGTTGGGACCGGGAGACTTAAGGTTGGGGTTCACTGAGCTTTTATTATTTTTTGTTGCGATTTTCAAGTTTGATTACTGATGCTCTTTTATTATTGCTTTTGCGAACAAACCTGTCCGGCTCTCCGTTTATTTTGTATTTATGGCTTCTTGTCCGCAACGTCAATAAAGGCAATAAAGTATAAGTGTGTCCCCGGCCGGCGGCGCCAAGTTACGAATTAACCCCTTAAAGTGTCATGTAGTCGTGACGTGTGGCGTACTGGGCACATTTTGTTTTGTCATCTATACAAGACCGAGGCGATCAATGTGTCCAATTTTGAGTGTAAGTCGGTGTTCCTATTAAATGATAAATTATATTTATTTCTGTAAATAGGTTCATACATACACTTTAACATGACATTTTTCAACAAGAAGGTGAGGTCGGTGTTTCACTAAGTATCTGACTACTCTGAGAAGAAACACTGAAAGAAAGTCAGTCTCTTTTAAAGTCCAGACATTATCTTGGTCATATCATGTAAGAACCATGCAGATTAGTGTCTGAAATGGTCTTTTGAGGAAAGAACCACACATAATGTTCGGGGACCAGAGCAATCAATTGTCAGTAATCTTGAGCGCATTAGTAAAATCATACAATAGTATATAATTACCGTTTAGTTAATTGAAAGTTTCTAGTAATCAAGGCGTGTTGAAATGGAACTGGAATCCTGTAAGTTCTACGCTGACAGACAAGTTCTCTTCGTGGTTTACTAACTTTAACAATTCCATCCTTGATGTAGGTACCTACTAATATTGTAAATGAAAAAGTTTGAGAGGACGTATGACTATCTGATACTCTTTCCCACTATTATTGGAACGAATTTAGGATTTAAATAATATATTATGGTTTTATACTAATGCAGGGCTAATAACTCATCACTTTATTGCAAACGACTTTATAGGTATTACTTTATAGGTATGTGTTGAGAATTGAGTATGTAAAATGACAATTGTTTATCATTATTGACATCTTGCACACCTGTTACGGTAGGATATGGTTTAAAGGACTATTATTTGTATTTCATCCATTTGTGTACCGATATTTCATGCAATAAATGATTTAATTTGATTTGATTTGATTTGACTAACTGGCGTCAAGTAGCACACCGAATTTAAATGACAACTGAGAATTTACAAATAAAATTGGTATTGTACTTTAAGTAAAATTCAAGTTACGATGACTATCAGACCGGGTTCTGTGCGCTGCGTCCCATCTCTGCGAGGGCGCATGACGTCATCCTAGATACACACTGCCAATACGAAACTAGCTGTTTGACAGTTAATCGTTGAGCAATTTGTCCAGTGATCATCACTGTGAACTGTCAACGGACATACGCTATTGCGTGCCCTGCTGACTATTTTACTTACGCAGACGATTTTTTTTCGGAAAATAAAAATATTAAATTCTCATAAATTGAGAGAGCATGGCGCAGTGTATTCCAACCTTTATAAGAAATGAACTACGTCTAGGGAGGAAATGGAAATTATTCAGCGAATTTAGTATAAATGTATATGTGGAGTAATATACATAATCTTTTATACATTTTAAACGACTGTCGAAAAAACCGTTAGGTACTTTTCATTCTTTCATTCTAGAGCGTTTGAATTTGTAATGTCAGTTCAAGAATTCGAAATATGAAATAAAAAGAAGTTGGAATTGGATTCTCTTTGCTCTTGTTGTAATGATTCTTTATTCGAAACATTGGCCTTTGAGACTTGTCCGTATTAAATACTTTTTTTTGTTTTGCTGCTTTCTGCTTTTGTTTCAGGAATTTATTAATTAAAAATGATAAAACGCTCATAATTAAATCTAAGTAAAGGTTTGTGTTAAGTAAAACTTTTCTCCTATAGGTATGTCAAATATATTATCACGGCTGTGTTCCCCAAAGGGATTAGGCAGAGGTATACAACCACAGCCGGTGGTAGTCTGCTACTATTATGCAATTATTTACTTAAAAAAATAAGTATGTTTTTTGGTTGACTGGAACAACTTGCCTGCTGCGGTCTTCCAGTCCGATTATAATTTAAGTGTCTTCAAGGCTAGAGTGAATAGGCTCTTAATAAACTAGTGCGCTTCACCATCACTGATTGTATCACTGCTTACCATCAGGTGGGATTGCAGTCAAGCACTGGTTTATAATATAAAACAAAAAAAAAGTTTTTTTTAATACTCCTGAGTTGGCAAACAAGCTTACTGCCTGATGGTAAGCACCAGTGACCATAGTCTACTGACGACTGGACCAACTAACTTTCCCTCCCACTCCTATAAAACTACTCCTCCTAAAAAACCTATCTAATTTTTTTTTTTTAAACTAAGAGAGGATGGGAGTGGGAGGGAAAGTTAGATGAACACTCACAAATAATGTAGCTTTCTATTGGTAATAGAATTTTCAAAATCGGTTCAATAGATCCAGGGATTACTCACTCACAAACTCATAATACCTACCTCTATATAATACTAGCAGACGTCCCGCGATTTCAACCGCGTTGTTCCTGTTCCCGTGGGAATACAGTGATAAAAAGAAGCCTATGTCACCCGCGGATAGTGTAGCTTCCCAACAGTGAAAGAATTTTCCAAATCGGTCCAGTAGTTTCGGGGCCTAATCAATGCAAACAAACAATCAAACATTTTCTCTTTAAATATTAGTATAGATAAGCATAGATAACATTGGGTAAGTATCTAAATATTGACCCAAATTTGTGCATGGTTGAAAGCACTAGGCACAAGTTGGAACATAAATTTTATCATAACCTTGCTGTAAGGACGAAACGTCACCCGTTCGTACTTACCTAGGTACCTACTTACCTAGTTCGGCGAGGTCGATTCAGTCTAGATTATAATATTCTGTTCGTTGGAAAATTCAGTACCTACCTATGTTGTTTTTTCAATGCAGTGGGTTTTTTTGGAACGGTATTTTCTATAAATCGAAGGTCGGATACATAGATTGTAAGTAGTAGGTATTACTTCGTCTGATAGTCACCGTAACTTGAAGTCCATTTAAATTGCAAAGTCAAAGTCAAGCCATTTATTTCAATTAGGCCCCTATAAGGCACTTTTGAACGTCGAACAAAAATTAACTTTAAAAAGTGATTCTAGTTGCCCCTTCCAAAAAGTAGATTTGTATGGAGAAGAAAGTTCGGTGGACGCCAGTTATAAGTCACTAGCAAAGAAAAAATTGCTGATAGACCAGCTAGTGCCAGAGTTTATGCTGCCCATGGGTTTCCGACCTGGCGCCACATGCCGTCAAGAAATATCTTTCAAACATGCTGAAACCAGCAATGACATATAAAATTGTGTAGATAGGTTATAAGCCCTCAGCAAGGGACACGTTAAAATGTGGCCAACTAGCCACACTTGACCTCAGTGTCGCGTTGCGCCGTCAAAGGACGCGTACCGTTTTTGAAGATCGAATGTTGTAAAGTAAGCAATATAAGTAAGAATGTTGTAAGTTAAGTAACCTATTTACACCTTTTTACATAAAATATATTATCATTGGGGGTCAAGGTCCTTTTTAGAGTCAAGACATAAGATTATTTTAACACTTTCACTGTCTACAAAGTAGATGTAATAGTTAAACAACATGAGTCATATGTGACTCATGAGACAGGAGTTCTTTAACAGTTGCCTCAAACCTGGAATTTCTCCTGTATTGTAGGGAATTAAACTCCCATACACAAATAGCCAGACACGAAACTTGTATGCCTTGTTGACATACAAATATTTGTTCTACTCAGGAATAGAACTAGCGACTCGCAGCGCGGCTGTCAATCGCTTTGCCACTGTGCCAATCGTGCTACCGAACTTGGCAAAGCACCTAGCGGTATCCGTGTCTTTGCCATTAGGCGTCTAAAAACAGCTATTTTTATTTACAATCAAAAATAAAAATATTGACTGCGTCGTTGGTGTTGTGGTCGCAAGCGCTACAGCTGAGCACGAGGTCTCGGGTTCGATCCCCAGGTCGGGCAAAGTGTTATTGAGTTCTTCTATCTGGAATTTCTCAGTATCAGAAGTAGTCTGGATTTGTGCCCAATTGATGCCAATTGGCGAAACACATCTGCCTAACCCTTCGGGGATAAAGGGCGTGATGTTTTGTTAAAATTAATATTCATGAAAACTCAAGTAATTAGACCACAGTACCTAACTATAACACACGTAATGAATCAATGTAATTAATAAAAACATATCGCCCCCTTCGGGGCAGCTTCCCCCCTCGGACACACAGGCGCCCGATTCTCCCCTATCTTCGGACGTAACACACACAAACTAATAATTAATCATCCGGCGTCTTCCCACTTTTCTTGCCCCCTTTCCACCCGTATTTAATTCCTCGTACAAAACACCCCAACCTCCCCTTTTTTTTACTCTCCCGAAGTGTTTTCATTCTGCTCAGTCTGAGTAGAAGCGGGTTTTCTGACTACAAATTGAATTTTGTGGTTACTTGTGAATATTTCAACGTACAACAGGATATTAAGCGGTGTGTATACCTATGTGTTTGTGTGTTTGTGTTTAACACGCTTTGGTTCGTGTAATCTTTACTTTACAAAGTATTTGAAAAAGGAATATCTAAGCACCTATTCGAAATCTGAAACTTATCACCTTTCGCTAAGTCACGTGGTCAAAACAAAGGGATTTGAGGCGTTCTCGATTGTAGAAAGAGAATAGATACGAATCGTTTGTAACTTGGCTAGGGGGACTGGGAATCGAACCCTTCTGAACACATAAGTGATTTCAGGCTTATAATAATTGTAAATCCTGGTTTCCATAATGTTTTCCTTCGCCAATGTTAACGAAAGACATAAATATAAAAAAAAACACACATTGATAATCTGAACCCAACACCTCAAGCACGATAGGCCAGTCCTTTAGGTACTGCTGGGCATTACAACATTTACTATAATTCCCAACAATTCGCTATCACCATTGTATTTCATACTGTTATTTATTACCGTAGTATTTAGCTGTAGGTACCTGTCTTCCAAAGTCCTTCAAAAATACCTGATAGAGTGAAAATCAGTCAAAACTAATTTCATTTAATCATAATAACACAATCTTCATAATGTAAAGGGCAGGTGTTTTAGGGGAATGTCTTATGTAATTTTTGACGTTCTTAAAGTGTTAATCCTTAGACTAAGTAACTTGAATAATACTTACCAAACTTAAAAAAAAACGTATTATTTTAATTATTGAAAAACAAAACACACCAAAATTTTCATAATATTAATCACACATTTCTCTCAATCTTCAACAGAAACACGCATCAAATCATCTACAATAAACATGTTTAAGAAGAAAAAACTCCAAAAACACAAAATCGCTCCCAAAACCACCTCTCTACACCTCCCATTCTTTGTTTTGATACAAGACATACATACCAACCTACGTACCTACTACTAAATATATACGCGCTCACTCTTGACCCGCTTGGCAAGTTGCCCGAAACAGGAATCAAATCTGAGACTTATCTCAACAGGTACCTAGGTACATTCATTGTAAGTTGTTATTCATGCTTTTGAGAGGGTATAAGTAAGGATTGTCGTGTTTTATTGGGTAGGCAGAGTTATAACATTACGGGTGTAAATGGGACTTTTAGCACACAATCTGACATCATGAGTTCTGTGCCATGTTCGCTGGTGAGTATGTTCCGCCACTAACACTAGGAAGTGGTAAAAGTTGGGCGTATTGGGGGACTGTCTTATGTAATTTTGAAACGTCAAAATATACGTTTCGTGTGGGAATTGAACTAGCGACAAGCAGCGTAGTAGCCCATCGCATAGCTACTACGCCAATAAAATTGTGCCAAAACCGAAATTGACAAATCTTCAAATTTTGACATAGTGAACGCACAACGTGCTAATTCTCAGCCGAATTATAAGCATTATTATTTAAAGCACCTATAATAATAAGCTTTATTATTAGGTTTAAGCACTTACCTATTGAACGTAAAAGTTTTTAAAGACAATGCCCCAAAAATCACGTAAGAAATAAGAATAAGTAGATCGGATTATATCCATAGGTCAGTGTTCTCCTTATCGCGTGATTTTATTTACTAACCTGGCAGGCCTACCCATATGACAAATTCTATTTCTATTCTATTGCGACAATAGGAAGAAAATGGCGTATATGGAATCAGCCGTTTGTCAACTGTCAAGTGTTAACGAATAGAATTTGTAATATGGCTGAAAACGACATACACTTGACAGTTGACAAACAGCTGATTCAATATGTAGGTACCTACGCCATTTTATTTCTATTGTCGCCTCGATTACGATAATTGAAATAGAATCTGCTGGTGTCACAGTTTTAATGTCACCCATGGACTTCCGACTTGGCTGTGATGCTCTCAAGAAATAGCTCTCAGGCATGCCGGGTACCTCACGATGTTTTCCTTAACCGTTTTTGAAGCAAGTGATAATTATACTATTCGCACATGATTCCGGAAATTCAGAGATGCGTGCCTTGGGTTCGAACTCAAGACCTATTATTTGGCAACCCGCCGGTCGCACCACAAGGCTATCAGTAATGGTAAGTGACACGAATTCACAAAATGTATCACTTTGAACCTACTGAACCTCTTCCCTTACCACTAACATCACAAATATATTTCTGAAATTTCTACATTTAAATTTTCGCGACAATACACAGCTCTGCCTACCCCAACAATGTTGAATGCCGCAACATGGTGCTCCATGACGCGTCAGCAACAGGGCAGTGTGACGCACGATGTAGGTTACTGTAACATTCGCATTTGTTACAGTAACGTGTTGCATTGCAATGTCTGGTTACGGACAGGTGTGAAATGTATTGTTGCAGATGCTAGTTTTGTTATGCGAATGGTAGGTATGTTATATGCAAAGATCGGAATATAGGCAAAGCATATTTATTTGAACTTTGAGGTAGAAACAAACATAGAGATTAACAAATGCATATTGTTATATGAAATTATTGTAAGCCTCTTACATACTGGAACAGAAACTTACTATTAAACAATTTTACTATAATAAATAACTATACAATAAAGATATTGTGCTTTGATTTTAATTTGATCTGATAACCTCTTTTGAAATCTAGATTTATATTAATCGTGACTGTTTTTTTGTGGGAGCTTGAATAGCTTGAATTTTGCTTGTTAGGTAATAGCTTCCTACACACTGACGGCCTGGTCTAGTGGTTGAAAGCGGTACTGCTGAGCATGAGGTGCTGAGTTCAATTCCTGGGTCAGGGTGTTATTAGATTTTGCCATCTGGATTATGTACCTATGAAGTTGACTCTTATATAACTGGTGAAGTGTGGGTGTACTAAAAATATATATACACCTTTCTTTGGGGAATCAAAGTGTGTTAAGTTAATATATTAATCTAATCTTATGTAAAAGAGACCATGACTCCTGAGTTTCTTTCCGCATTTCTTCTCAGGGATCATTTATTTTGGAAATCCCGATGCCGTTTAGTTTTAAAAAATATTTACTAGTGAAAGATCTTCTTAAATAAAGAAATAAATAACATTCAATTTCACGGATGCTATATTTACTTTTAAAATGTTTCCTTTTCAGTGTATTTTAGGTAGGTACCATAGGGTAAATTTAGTTAAGAAATACTTTTGATTAAATACCCAAATGTTCTTTCATTGGTATTGTTCTAGCATTGGTTTAGTCTCTTTTAAAGTTCAGACATCATCTTGGTCAGATCACTTAAGAACCCTGCAGAGATTATATAGTGTCTGAAATAGTCTTTTGAGAAAAGAACCACACAGATATGAGGGGACCAGATCAGTCAGTGCAAGCATTTGTCAGTAATCGTGAGCTCAACTCGTATGTAACTTTAAGTCCCATATAATAGCGAGAGAACCTTTTGTACAACTGGACACAAGTCCAGACTCCAGACGGCAATGCAAAAACCCGATAACTCATTGCCCGACAAAGGAATCGAACTCAGAATCTCATGATCAACTATAGTTCTTGCAATTACTTGACAAACTAAGTCTAAATTTTCCTAATTAATACCATACGAATCTAGTAATAAGTCAAAAAGTAAAAAGTGTCTATAGATATCAATTGTCGCGAAAAAAAAAATTAAAATCAAGACACAAACTTGCCAGACAAGAGAATACTCAAAACAAAAATCATAATAAGCAACGCGAACCAAAAATCTAATTAACCCTGCCCAACAAAGGAAGCTTTGCAACATCTTACGGGCAGAAAGAGATGGGAGACCACGAGAAAAATGCATCCTCCACCCTTAGGAGGGCCACCCACCCCCAAACGGGGTGGCTGTATACATTTTTTCTTTTCCTTTTCTTAAGACGAAAATTTGTTACGCTTTTTATACTTGCACACCCGGGGTGGGTCGCCCCCGATCGATAGCAGGGGGGCGAATGCACCCGTTATCACCGCCCCCCCTTATCAATTTTTCGTACAGTTTTTGCCTTATTATACTGAACCTTTACTTTAATTATTGGATATATTTTTGATATTGTACTGAATTGTTTACGGTGTAAGGTTTAAAATCGTGTATGTTTCAAATGGGGTTTTTGAGACAAGGGGAAGATTAGTGTGTATGGTTCTTTTTTTCTTTTATGAGCTTGGAGATTCGTTCTTGTTTGTTTGAAGTATAGATTTTCTAAGAAGTATGTTGAGTGAGCGATGTACTATCGTTTAGTGGCAGATTTTTAGGTGAAGACTCTTTATGTATGTCTTGTAACCTAATCTACCATTACGCCTTCTTTCAAGGGCCAGACAGAGGTGTAAATATAACACTTATTGCACCCGTTACGGTTAAGTCTTATGTAATTGGCGAAGCGCTTATTGCCATTGACCGACCACTAATTAAATTCCGAGTAGTTACTCAGAAACATCAAATGGGGGAGAAAGTAAGTAGCACTTTGCTAGACACGGGAACCGAAGCCAAGATCTTATGCTTTAGCAGTAAGTAGCGCTTGCAACCACCAGACCAATGAGGCTGGGTTTGCGGGGTTACTTTTAAAATAAAAAATCAAAGAAAGAATTCTTTCACGTTTGAATAGTTACATCATAAGGCCACTATATTATCATAGAAACTGGTTCAGTTCCTATGGGAATATTGTCTTGGGAGCAAAGACACAGGAAGAAGCTAGTGTATGTATCAAAATTAGGTCACGACTTGCGAGACAGACGCCTGATTTAGCCGTTTCATGGGTTAATTAGGCTAGTGTCTTAGCAATTGGTGTGATACCTATGCAATCAGATATTTGAATGCTCACACTAGTTGGAGCTAATGAGGGGCTTGTGAATAAGAATAAGAATAAGAATAAGAATAAGAAGTTTTTTGTTTTTGTGGCTAAATGATAACAGCTGCATGGATCGATCGAAGGTTAAGGTAAGCTTGAAGAGGCAGGTTCGTTGATAGGTGACCTCTTATAACATAATAGCAGACGTCCCGCGCGTAGTTCCCGGTCCCGTGGGAATACAGGGAAAATAAATACTATGTCACCCGGGGATATTGTAGCTTCAACAACGGAGAAAGAATTTTTCAAATCGGTCCAGTAGTTTCGGAGCCTATTCAATGCAAACAAACAATCAAACATTTCCTCTTTATATATTAGTATAGAAGTAAAGATTAGGTGCCTCCGTGCCTCGAAAAATAAGTTAAACCGTTGGTCCCGGCTGTCATTAGCGGATCTTTGAACTGTTTGCTTTTTGGGGGCCAGTCTCATGTAATTTTTGACGTTCAAAAAGTCTTCAGCCTCATTGGAATAAATGACAGTTTAGTTTGATTTTGACAGTCGTTAAGTACAAATAGTCAGAAGCCCGAAAGTCTGACAACCAGTTTAACCAGGGGTTATTTTACTGAATGCTTAGCAGTAGCGTAAGCGACCACCAGATCAATGAAGCAGTTCCAGACACTACAAATGAAGGCAAAAAAGGTTTGATACGTTAAAAGATTCTAATGCTAAGCATTCCTTTTACTGTCGTTTATATTTCTAGATATAAAATATCTTAAACCCTTCAAAACCCGCGAGGAATTAACCCAACGCAGAAGACGAAAAATAAAACAACCACTTTTATCTTAGAGCGGCAAAAAATAATGTTGAAATATTATTCGCTGGAGCAAGTTTTAAATGGCCTGGTGAAATTACGAGATGCCACTTTACTATCAAAGGGTGAACTTAAGATAATTTCTGACAAACATGTCTCTTTGAGCTCTGAAATTAGTGGAAGGAGTTTTGAGATTAAATGGTTATGTTCCTCGTGTTTGAGAAGGTGGTGGTGTTTTGAGATTTGGGCTACAAAACATCATTATCATCATCCTCAGCCCGACTTCACCCACTGCTGGGTATAGGCCTCTGTTTTCTGGTGCCAAGCTCCATGTCCCAGTTCCAGCCTCATCTAAGATACTCCCGCAATGGCAACAATGTCGTCCGCCCATCTCGCCGCAGGACGACCAACACTTCTCTTGCCGTTTCTTGGACGCCACTTGGTCACAGCTTTACTCTACTTTACTCTACTATAATAGCCATCAACCGTTGACCAACCATTTGGGTTCTACAGCGCGATTTCCAATGACCTTTGTGTTGTTTTCTGTCCTCCTGATTTTCGTATTTGGACATGGCGTTTACATGGAGCCTTTCTGCTCTTCACAACTTAGTTACTGAGTAATAAGATTCAAGATTCAAGATTCAAGATATTTTAGTTGTATAAACATGAGTGTACATACAGAGCATGCAAGATAGGCCAGTTTAAAGAAGATCTGTCATGTTTGACCATTCAGGCGTACAAATATACAATATAATATAAAATGTTACAAAATTCTACTCAATATAGTTACACACAAAAAATCGATAGCCAAACAAGAGCAGTCAATTTGAATTGAAATCAATTACAATAATTCAAAACATTCTCAATTCAATACAATAACAATAATAATTCATCACAATTAAAATATAGGTAATATAATTTACTCAAAGATACCCCATGGTCAAAAATCTACTTATAGCAGCCGGGAACAACGGTTTAACGTGTTTTCCAAAACACGGAGAACTCTCAAAATGTAATGGACGAACACCAATCCACAAATCATCCTTTGAAAGCGTAGCTTAACATCTTTTCAAACTGTGCAGTTCAATGGACAATGTAAAGGGGAGGGAGAATTCAAAACGACCTCTTTCTGTTAAGCCAAAGATAACACAATCCCGCAGTTTTATTTAAGATTCACAACTTAAGAAAAAATGCAAGATAACAGTTAAAAAACAGTTTCTTTAATTGCAAAGTTGACTAAGACGCTGCTCAAACTGGCTACTAATTAGTAATTATCTTGTAGAATACTATAAATATAAACTTCTGCTGTAGCCGACATAGGGCTGTAAAACTAGTAGAATGAATAATTAAGTAAGTAACAAGGTACCTTAGTGAAGGTATTATCTTACATTCATACACATAGAGATATGTAGAAAATTCTGCTTCGCTTACATCTAAAGGCCAATTCCTGTTACTAAAAACGTTCAAATATAGTCGCAATCTTAGCAACAACCTAATGTCAAAAACTTATTAAAAATGTAGAAAAAATAGTGGTATTTTTGACAGGTAAGAGTCTTTAAATTACGGGAAATGCCCACACACACGCCAGTTCGAGTAGCTACTATACGCACCTGACCTTTCTTAGGAACATCACTAATGAGATCAGTTCTTCTAAGGTGTCCCTGGCGTTTACCTCTGCCTTCTTCTTTTCTTAGTCGCCTTTCATACTTTGAACTTGACCAAATCTCTAGATACTCTTTTAAAATGTCATACGATTGACAACACCACAAATCTGTAGTAGAATGTTAACTTAGTAGGTAGAAGAAGATTATCCTAACTAAGAAGATTTGTTCTATAAACCCGCTTTGTCCCTACAACTCGACAAGAATTTGTCAACAGAATAATAGTCGAACCTCTCATGGGATTGAAGATTGAGGTCACGTATTTATGGCCCGTTGACACAATGACCCATTGGTCTATTGAATTCAATAGACTGCAGCCTGAAAAGGAATAAAAACAAGATTTCAATGAAAAAAAACAACTAGCGGTAGCTAAATAGAAGACAAAACATAGGTTTGTTAATAATATAAAATTTAAACAACATAGGTAATTAGAATAGCTAACACGAATTTGCATCGTTTGAAAAACGCACGAAACCGGTCATTTTAATTAACAGAAACAATGACACTGGTTGCGCTAGCGCCGGACGCCATCTTGGATTTTCGTCCAATCGCCGCGCTCGGGGCAAGGTCACGCGCAATGTCAAAACTGGCGCGTTGCTTCCTAGTAAATCGTCTAGGCCAATGATTGTTACTATGATAGATATGAGTTCGGCCATTTTGCTTTTAGATATCGCGTTTTATCTCTAGGTACCTACAGCGTGGGTGAGATAAGTGAAAATGATAAAAAGCTGCACTAAATGAGTTTTGATATTAAATTGTGTGTTAGGATATTGTTTAATGCGTTGCGTTTGTAGTTTTATATACTTACCTAAGTACTTACTTTGAGAAGTTAAAATATGGTTTTATGCGTAGGTATGCCACTAAGTACGTAGAGTACTGATTGTCGTGATGGCCCAGAGGTTAAGGCGCCTACCACTCATGTATGAGGTTGTGGTTCAAATCCGGGCAAGTACCAATGTAACGTTTTCAATTCATATGTACTTTCTAAGTTTATCTTAGACATCATTGACATCGGTGAAGGAAAACATCGTGAGGAAACCTGGACTTATAGTTAATATAAGTTTGAAATCGCCAATCCGCCTTGAGCAAGCGTGGTGATCAATGCTCGAGCCTTCTCTGTATGAGAAGAGGCCTTTGCCCTGCAGTGGGACAGTAACAGGCTGGTATTATAGGTACTATTACACAATGAAACGAAGCTATACGCAACATTTTAGCTAATATCTCTCACAATTCCCAATTTTATTTACAGATTCGCTCCTAATGAATGTTTTGTTATCAGTTTTCAGACAATCTGACCTTGCATTGTCTTACGAATCTAATGGAAACATTAAATTATCGTCAATATTTAGTTAGACTTTATTGAGTTATGATTTGTAACCAGCACGAACGCCACAATCATACAAAACATACATTCCTACATAAACTCACGCCTTTTTCCATTCAAGAACTCGACAACAGAATCTCTAAGTACAGACGCCAGCGCATCAAGTTACCCCAATATGTCAAATTTCTTCGATAGATTTTCAACTTTATAACATACAAAATAAGGTTCATGTTCAATTGCGAAAATTTGACAGTTTTTCGGGTAGCTTAATGTGCTGGCGTCTGTATATTTAAATCTTATGTCATGTAGGGACTTACTTACAAATCTTTGCAAATTTAAATCTATTCTAGTCTATTCCATTGGGGAAAGCCAACCCCAAAATAGTTCGGAAAAAGATAATCCTTTGCGCAGGTTGTCAGTAACTAAGTTGGCTTCTTGGTCATGGCACATTATAACGGCACCGCAACTGCACAGCTGCCGCACGGCACCGCCTTGAATTTAGGCTACGGCTAGCTGCCAGTGCGCTAACTACGCATCGTCGGCAAGGTGCCAGCTTGCAGTCCGCACGCCGCCCGCGAGGTGCAAGCTCGCAGCCCGCGCGCTGGCCGCGAGGTGCAAGTTAGCTCACCGCGAACACAATTGTTATATGGCATTTATGATTAAACACGCCTAAGACTTACACGTTTTCATAATGTCCCTCTTTTGCGTCGGCGTGCTATAAGCGAGCGGTCGACTCGCTGTAAGCACATGGTCCGCTCGCTATCGGCACGCGGGCTGCGAGTCGAGTTGTATGGTAGTGGCAAGCGCGCTGACTGCTCGCCGTTGGCTTTTTCGTATTGACATTGTGAAATATACTCTACTACACACGATTTAATGCTCTAAATTGAATCACAATTGCTGGTTTGGAGCGGTGCCGGTGCAGACGCAGTAGAACCATGTTAACTGATTGTTATTCAATATGGAACAGTTTGAGCAGTGATGGCCTAGTGATGTGACCAGAAGACTTGCAAGTCACAGATCTCGATTTCAAACCCATGGCACGCACCCTTCGTATTCATGTGCGTATTGTATTTACGTCAAAAACGATAAAAGAAAACAGCATGATTGTTGGCAATAGGTTCGTCGTTCGTGGGACTTAAACATAACTGGCGAAATGTGGGTGTGTAACTGTAACTGGTACACCTCTGCCTAACCCTTCGGGGATAACAGGCGTGATGTTATGTTAAAACAGCATGAGGAAACCGGCACGCCTGAGAGATAGAGCTCCACGAGCTCATTCCACCGTCTCATTTCTTCCATCGGGAATCCAGACGTACTGCAGGTTATCACCCATTCCTTGTAGATGTTCCACACATTCGCACGAAGCGCTTTGCCTGTTCCTTCATTATGCGCACAGCCTAGGAGTGGAATTCCCTGCCTGCATCAGTGTTCCCGAGTTCATATGACCCCAATCTGTTTAAGTCGCGAGTTAATAGGCTTCTTATGGGTAAGCTCGTTCCATCGTCGACCTCATCTCTGACCTCAGGACAAGATTGAGGTCAAGAGTAGACCCATTATATATATAAAAAAAAAAAGATATTTCTCGATGGCATTTGAAGCCAAGTCAAGAGGCCCATGGGTGTCATAAAAACTAACTTACACCAGTATAAGAAGAGAGCATAGAACGACTTCGCATCAGCACACGAAGCATGGTCATCACTGTAAAAACAGGTTACGTCGACAAAGAGACAGATTGTAAAAAAAAAATGTGCCAATAATCATAGGAGTCACGCTCGACATTGTAGACTCTTGTCCACTGAAGAATCTACACATTTCTTTTCTTCATTCTTGGCTCAAAGCGAAAGAAATGTTTCTACAGTCTTTCACTTTGCTGATTCTTCTGTAGCCAATATCCACTTCTACGGTTATTTATTTATTCATTTATTTACCCTCGCATCAGTACGCCGTACAGCAATTACACTAATGGAGCTAAATTCGTAAAAATATTTTAAATAAATAAAAATATTCCACAACTTCCACGCAACGCCATCTAGTCCCAAGCTAAGCAGAGCTTGTGTTATGGGTACTAAGCAGCTGATAAACATACTTACATACTTCTAAATACATACATATTATAGATAAATAACACCCAGACACAGAACAAATGATCGTGCTCATCACACAAACATTTGTCTTGGGTGGGAATCGAACCCACGATCTCCGGCATAGCATTCAGGGTCACTAACTACTAGACCAACAGGCCAGTCAAAAATTAAAGTAATATCGTATCATCTGCTTTTTAACATCATCCTGTCCTGTGCCATCGAACGGGTGGTGATAACGGTCTTGATCTTTCTACACGTGTTGCTCTCTTAAACCCAGTTACTCAGTAAAATTTTCCCAGGAAGGTGACTAGGTAACTACTTGGGTACCAAACAAAATATTGCATAACCATATCGGGTATAAAACAAACGGGCATTCCGCAAGTGAAAGCATAACCTCTGCCCCTCGAGAAACTACGCGTCGCCCAGTGAATCCGTAATTTGTAAATCGTATGTTTAAGTATTTTTACTAAAAGTAAGTAGGTACCGTCATATTGAAATTAGAAGGTGACCGTTCAAAGACATCATAACGAGAAGCTTCTCAAAACAAAAAAAATGTCGTGAGGAAAACGGCATGCCTGAAAGTATACGACGTATTCTTATAACCCAAACAGGCAGGCGCTTTACGTAGTGTAAATTATTTCATAACACAAAAAAAACATTGTGAGGAATTACCAGAGAGATATACCAGACAGGTGCTTCATACTACGTGTAAATTTTATCATCACTATTGTTCTCAAAACGGTTAAAGAAAAACATCGTGTGGAAACCATGCTATGTCTTAGAACCAACAATTTGAAGACATGTGACATCACACCAACCCGCACTGGGCCCGCGTGGTAGATTACAGACCTCTCCTTCTCTCAGAGAAGGGGCCTGTATCCCAGCTGTAGGAACATTGTAAGCTGAATAGAGAAATCACTCCTGTATCTTCAGAAGCAGGTTCACAACTAGTAATTAATAATAACCGTTATCTAAGCCGTACTTAGAGTGTAACGAAAATGTTTCTCATTAATTATAAACTTGACTGCAAGCTCTTCAAGCGTTTTTGTCCGCACCATCTCTGAATACGAATTGGAACAAACTCGTTTAAAGATTAAGCTGGGACAACACCAGTTTACCCATGAAATGCAACCCGGTTACCGAGACAGGGACGCGACACTGTCGATATTGTGCTGGTCTTCTTCTTCTTATCGTGTGGTTAGTAACTAACCTGGTGTCAGAGTTTTAATGCCGCCCATGGGCCTCTGACTTGGCATCACATGTCCTCGAGAAATATCTCTCAGGCATGCCGGTTTCCTCACGATGTTTTCCTTCACCGTTTTTGAAGCAAGTGATAATTATACAATCCGCACCAATCATTGTGCTGGTAATTAAAGTATTAAACACACAACGAGTTGAGCTCACGATTATTGACAAATGCTTGCACTGACAGATGTATTAAACACACAACGAGTTGAGCTCACGATTATTGACAAATACTTGCACTGACTGATCTGTCCCTTCATATCTGTGTGGTTCTTTCCTCAAAGAACCATTCTTGAAAAATGCTTGCACTGTCTGATCTGGTCCCCTCATATCTGTGTGGTTCTTTCCTCAAAGGACCCTTATGAAAAATGCTTGCACTGTCTGATCTGGTCCCCTCATATCTGTGTGGTTCTTTCCTCAAAGGACCATTTTAGACACTAATCTGCATGGTTCTTAATATCTGACCAAAATGATTTCTGCACTTAAGAGACTAAGTATGACTTCTGAGTTTCTTTCGGTGTTTCTTCTCAGAGTAGTCAGGTAGTGAAACGCTGACCTCAACTAGCTAAAAAATGACGTGTTTGTATATACCTATATTTACAGAAGTATTATTTTTTATGAACAAGACAAAAGTACCTACCCAATGTTATAAGCTTAGCAGGGATCCTAGCATCGTGAGGCAAGAGACATGCCTGAGAAATATTTTTCAACGGCATGTGTAACCAAACTAGAGGCCTATAGGTAGCATAAAACTCTATGTTCTAATTTATTTATTTATTTAAGCTGTTACTACTTGCCCCTGTTACAACTAGCCCAGGGTCTTTTAATCATGTGGTAGCCAAGATCTTAAACCGTGTCTAACGTCACTTTTAACATCAAAAGCTGTTAAAAGTAACCACCGTTACGAGTCAGAGTGGTTATTTTCTAAATTTTAATGATGCCCAGTATTATCAAGTTATTATGGGTTAAAGGTTAAAGTAAAAATACTTTCACTTTGAAGCTGTTAGTTTTAGCAACGATGTGTTTAGTTTTATGTGTTTATTGGTGCTTCTAATAGTAAAGAATTTATTAATAAATTTTGAATATATAGTGATCCATACTAATCCTCGTATTAGAAAGAGGTAGTATGTCTGGATGTACAGAACCGATTTTGAAAATTCTTTTGCCAATAGAAAGCGTCATTATTTGTGAGTGTCATAGGCTATTTTATTTTCATAGTTGAGATCAGGATATTATAAGTAAAAAGGTGTAGATAGGTTACCTAAACAACACTCGATCTTCAAAAACGGCACACAAACGCACGCACGCGTCCGTTGACGGCGCGATACGACGCTGAGGTCAAGTGTGGCTAGTTAGCCACATTTTAACGTGTCGCTTGCTGAGCCCTTATAACCTATCTACACTTTTTACTCGTAATATGGTTAAGGTGGGGTGGCCTGGGATATTAAGTTAGGTTAGATTAGGTTTATCGGGCATCGGGGAAGTATCTTCTGTTCCCGTGACCCCCGGCGCAGGTGTGAGAAGAAACACGGGATGGTTTTTAGTCAGTAAGAGTTTGACAGGGCGGCGGACACCATGAAGATTTTCCACCAAAAGGTTTATCGGGCAGGAGTCCTTCAGGTCCTCCAGGTCCTCGGGGAGGACTCCACGGTCAAGCGCATAATTTGCGTACGGGGGTGGGATTATACCTTTCCTATCCATCCTAACTCCTCGAGAAAGGCCAGCAGCGGTACTACACATACCGCATAGTAATGACATGGCGACATATTAATATACGGCCTTCTGACTACCCGCAAACGACTGGCAAAGATGACAGCCGAGACCAACGGCACAGAGAAGGCTTAACGTGCTTTCCGAGGCACGGAGGAGGCTTAATATATAATAAATGGTCACCCATCAATGGACCGACCTTGTGGATGGACCATTCATTATTACATACCAAAACAAAATTATGTGTTAACGGTCAAAATTCAAAAGTAGAAGATTTTTGGGACTTATTAACCGAAATGTTAAAGCTTATCCTATCGACTACTTCCCATCCCTATTTATTTTAAATTGCGTTATATTACAATCAGAGTATACAGCTCGGTGCATTTCCTACAGCGCTGAAACTTTCAGTACGCCTGACAAAGAATATTCAGTCCACCAACATACACGCCATTTCATCCCTTCCTTCTTGAAGAATAAAGGCCAGTCTCCTTTGAACAATCTGAAGTTTTTCTATTTTGTTTTCGGATGCAACTTATTTGTGAAAACAGGAGTGAAAGAGATGGCCAGAGGGGTGTTTAGTGGGTGTGAAGAGGACAGAAATACACTAAATTTACGAAGCCACAGGTGGTGTACCTCGAGTACAGGAAGAGGAGATCTTGGATCGAGAATATTTTAAACTTGGGATAGATTCCAGCACTGCTTTGACATTATCTAGAATTATAGACATTTTTCTGACTATATCTAACTTAATTACTACAGTGCTACAATCAAAACTAAAGTATTTTTACCTGTAGCTGTTCCTAATCTGTTTCCTTCTAAGTTCTGGGTAAAGCCACACGATTACTGACAAATGCATGCACTGTTTGTAAGAGTCTCTTCATTAGAATCTGAGTAGTTCTTTCCTCAAAAGATTTTTTGGAACTCCACTATTCCCAAATCACTGCAACTTCCGAAAACCAGAATCAATAGTGGCGACCACCAGAATCGAGTCATGGCGAAACAGTTTTAATTGTCTTGGATCCCACAACGAAATCAATCAGACAAGAACAGCTAAGGAGTTAGAAAATGAAATTTCCGCACAAAAGCCTAATTACTGCCTAGGCCTAAAGCCAGGTAATTAGTTTTTATGGTGTGAAATAAAGAGTATCTTCTTCTTCTGCTACGCCTAATTTCAATTCCTTTGGGCTGGGCCCTCCACGTTTTAAGGCTTCAAGACAGTTGGTCAATAAAGAGTATTCTATGACTGCTTGACACAACACCAAATTGTCTCGTCTGTAAGGCGTCAGTATGCCACTACCTTGGATGCAGCAGAATATAAGCGTCAGGTACATTTGCCTGACACGTCATCGTCATGACACACACACCACACTTTGTATTTATTTATTTAAATGATATGGAGGATACCTACCAATACCTATAGACCGGACATCACGAACAAAATTTTCGTCCAAAAAAGTGTGTCCTGTACGCTCCGCTGCCGCTCTAATATTCATACATTATTCTAGATGGCGTTACTGAGACATGGGATCAAAGTTTTTCTATGACATTTCCCCGCATGTCCGCTCTATATCCTAGTCTTTTAAATCTCTTTGGGAAAGAAACAGTAAGTTAAACTGACAGCCAATAACAAGTCCTCACTTATAAAGGTCAATGTTAAACACCAAATTAAAAACAGTTAAAAGGTGCAATTGGGTATAATAATTCGATCACAAAAGTCAACAATATTAAGAAAATTAGAATAGAAAAACCAAGCCGCCCCGTCGCTGGCCAAACAACTAGCCCCTAGCAACGGGGTTGCCAGATCTGTCGCCAACAGTCAGGATATTACAAAATTCCAAGGACACCGGGTGCGGAAAAAGAACAAGTTGCTTAGTAGCCAAAGAGATTTAAAATACTATAGAGCGGGCATGTCAAGGAAATGATATCCCATAACTCTAGGGTATGATTGAGACCATATCAAAGAATCAAGTGGTATATGAATTATGTTTCAATCATCCCTTTTTTTTTTTTCTTAATTGGTCATACTAAATTATTCGACAAAGTCACGATTATTAATGTAAAAAAAACACTCTTACGTGAAAGAAAAGTGACGTTAAAAAGAAGATTCGTCGTACGGGTGACAATTTTTGAACTAATTAATAAAAATAATATAACAATAATTATATTCTGACTATTCACACAACTCCATCTAGTCCCGAACTAAGCAGAGCTTGTGTTATGGGTACTAAACAACTGATAATATTTAATTATGATTGATGATATCTCCGAAACTATGTATTTTTGGACCACCTATTCTAGGAGTTTTAGTATTATTTTTACCTACAGAATATAACCCTAGAGTTATGGGATATCAAAAAAAAGCACCTTGTATAAAGATGGTGGCTTCTTTTCAAATACACAACACTGCCTTCCCACAACAAAAATAAAGAACCAAATAATAAACTACAATATTCGAAAGGAACAATAGGACCATTTAAAATAATAACCCCTTAATAACAGACCACGTGAACCTATTCAAAGTTCCAACGAATCAAAAGACAGTTCAGTTTTGATAATTAAAAACTGAAGTTAGACTCGACGCACATATGGAAGTTCCCATGAAAAGTCCAGGCTACAAATTGGTCTACAAGTGGACGGACTGCATCGTTTTATTTATACGTATTGAAACTTTACGGACTGGTTAGCCGTACTATGGGTTTCAAATAAGAATAGGAACGGCAATGACCTCTATCAGTCAAATGTCGCTTGAAAAGTACGGCCTGCAACGAAACCTCAGTCGTGTATCAATTTTTTCTTTTTTTGTTTTACCGAGTCGAAGTTATTCAAAATGAAAAACCGTCTTAAATAATTAGTCTTGTGGAGTGCTTACGTTTTATTTAAAATAATTCTGTTTGTTACACGGTTGTTTGCTGTTGTTGTTGTTGTTGTTGATATTTGTTTTTGTTTTCACCTCCCTGACTGCTCGAAAATGTGGGAGGGCTCGAGAGGTTATCTCCAATGTAAACAAATAGTTTGAGAGACAATTTGGAAAAAACCTTGTTTTGCTGATCTTACCCAAGTCATTCGAATTGACAGCTATGACGTCACAGCATGGCGCAAAGTCATTCCTATTCTCATTTGAAACGCATTATACAAAGGTGGACTTGATGCCTTAGTCCCACCACTTCTTCTTTCCAACAAAAACACTTGGCAATGGTGAAAGATCGTCAGCGTTTTTGGGGACTGTTTCAAAAAGTGCTGAGCTTCAGCTTAATGAATGACTTTTGATTTAGATATTTTGACATAATTCAATTTAACCAAAGACATTCAATACCTATAGACCGGACATCACGAACAAAATTTTCGTCCGTAAAAGTGTGTCCTGCTGGATACAAGTCTATGAGTTTTTTGTAGTACGCTCCGCTGCCGCTCCAATATTCATATATTATTCTAGATGGCGTTACTGAGACATGGGATCAAAGTTTTTCTATGACATTTCCTTGACATGCCCGCTCTATAGTATTTTAAATCTCTTTGAATTTAACAAAAAAGTGTTTAGTTTCTCGAAATCCGGGTTGATTTTTAATGTCAGTAAGATTCTGACAATCCATGAGTATTGTCCACCTAGATTCCGTACAACATTTTTTACCTGTCAAAATTTTAGCTATCTATCGCGGTTCATGAGATAAAGCCTGGTGACAGACAGAAAGATGTAGAGACGGTGGAGTCCCATTTTCAGCCTTTGGGTATGGAAAACCAAAAAGGAATCAACCCCAGCATACGTAGGAACACACTAGGCAGATTGTAAAGAAGATAAATATTGTACACATCAAGCTGCCCAAAACTGCAAAATTTTCTCAATTGAACATGAACCTTATTCTCTTTGCAATGAAGTTCAAAAACCATCGAATAAATTTAACACATTGGGATAGCTTGATTTGCCTATCCAAAGGTATTTTCAAAAGAAACAATTGTATTCTAAAATAAAACATTACAATAACATTTATGTATAAAAGTACATCGTGACATTTACATTAGACCTACATAATTTATATGTGACCTAGAATACGATATCCTATGTATCATGCGTTTTGAATTTTATTGATCTAGATCAAAACCTTGCCCGTCAGTAATAATATGCTGTCTGCTGAATTTTTTAGTGCGAATATAATTATTGTTTCATAATTAATTTATGTTAGGTACTGCAAAATTTATACAAAAGGCTTTTACATGTTGCTATTGGAGTGGTCTTCGATTTCTGCAAAAGTATTTTTTTTTAAGTATTTTTGACTAGCACACGTCCCGCGGTTTCTCCTGGTCCCGTTCCTGTAGGAACACAGAGATAAAAAGTAGCTTATGTGTTAATCTAGGAAGTCAGCTAACTCCATACCAAATTTTATTAAAATCCATTCAGTAGTTTTTACGTGAAAGAGTAACAAACATCCATTCATCCATCTATTTACAACATTAATAGGAAGTAGGATAATCACTGTACAAATATTTGATTGATGGCAATAGGCTCGCCCCCTATTATTTAGGACTTTGACATAACTTGCGAAATGTGCACCTAGGCCTAACCCATTGGGGATTAGAGACGTGACGTTATATTCTATTATTATCTAGTTTTTAAAAGAAAAGATAGAACTAGTGTCTAAAAATCTTGTTAAAAGTCTTATCAATCTACGTTCATAACATAAAGATTAGACAAAAAGAATCTTCACAAAATATTTCAACGCAACATTCTAAAGTTCCTAAAACAAGAGGTAATATAAGATATACATTATTATTGCATACTAGCAGACGTTCCGCGGTTTCACCCGCGTGGATCCCGTTCCCGTGGGAATACAGGGATAAAAAGTAGCCTATGTGTTAATCCAGGGTGTCAGCTAACTGCATACCAAATTTTATTAAAATCCATTCAGTAGTTTTTACGTGAAAGAGTAACAAACATCCATCCATCCATCCATCCTCACAAACTTTCGCGTTTATAATATTAGGTAGTAGGACTACTAATTTCCGGCTAACATCGTTCCGCCTTAGGTTCAATTTATTATTTTTATTAGTTTCGATGGGATTTCGTTACAGACACTGTGACACGAGAATTTTATATTTTCTAAGAAAGATTGTAAAGTGGTACAATTTGTAAGTTTGTCCGGATCTACTGAACCGATTTTGAAAATCCTTTTATCAATAGAAAGCCTCATTATTTGCGAGTGTCATAGGATTTATTTTATTATTCAAAACTTTGAGGGGATATGAAAGTTTTCAGGTAATACTTAGTAAAACTACACGCGGACGAAGTCGCGAGCGAAGTTTCACCTACCTAGTACCTAATAGATAATATTAAACTACCAACTAAACGATTATAAGTGGCGTAGAGGCCGTACGGTATAAAAATCGACTATAATTCGATAATTAAATGATCGAGCATTCAGTTTTTATAAGTCGACTATCATGGGAACAGGGGCAAGTGTTGAATTCATCAAGAAATGTTTGCATGCCTTTAATGTTTCTACATTTTTTGCTAATGAAACTTGCACAATTAATGCGAATTTTCATTGAATTTTATTGGCTTATGACGTAGATAAAAATTTGGGAAGGTTTTAGAGCATATTTTGAGAAGTATAGTTTCTGCTACGCTATCTAAACCATCCGGTCGATTCAGTAAAAGTCACGCCGTGAAAACTTGAGTGAAGTGAACTGTCAATGACAGCTCAATTCGCCCTCCCGACGCCCACATTTTCACCCGATGATTTGACCAGATTCGCACTGCAGTTGGTAAATTCTGTTAATATCACTCCGTGAGCTAAGTACCACTATATACTTAAGTATGCTTGGCATTTCACTTCACTCACTTCAATCTGACTTATACTGAATCGACCGGCAGTCAACATTTTTGTTTTATAAAGACCATCCAGATTTGCCTTTTTGTCTAACGAAAACAATATAATTATAGAAAAAAAAGAACTGCCGTCAAGGCCATGTAGAATTCACTGTCGCCGCATTACAGAAAACCAACCTAGCATTGCAAATCGGCGCCATTTTAGCATCATCGAAACATTTAAGTTGATTTCCTTAACTATAAGACATCCAGATTAAAAGGTTTAGGTTAGAACTGAGATCTGCTGCTGCACTAATTCCTCTTAGTCGTAGTAACTTAACAAATTGTTTACAATCCCACGTCTTCTACTATATTTATAGCTGTATCTGTCGCTAAAGCCAAACTACATATTCAAAAATAACACGATTCATTGAGTTGCCAATATAGTTCGGCCTAAATTAGCCATTTCTAATTAACCAAATTCCACAATTGAACTGCAACATAGGTACAGTACAAGAAATAACGGTAACGATCGCCATTTTTTTCAGTGCCTTTATGATTTATTTATTGTATTTGAAAGTAATTACTTTGCTATTAAGAACAAAAGGAATATCAATCAGTCAATTGTCATTAAGGTGAAAATTTATTGCTGAAGACGGATTTTTTGTTTGAATTTTATCGTTATGCTCTTGTTATACAAGAACCTAGCTCTATAGTTATGCGTTGAGAAAATGATACTTTTCAAAGCAGACCTTATAAAAGTGGGTTCCTGACCTAAAGTTTGCGTTAACAGCATGAAATCCATCAAAACCATGTTAGTAATCTTAACCTAATTAGTTTACAAAGATATTTACAACTGTATTAATAAATATTTAACTTATAATTATTTACATCCAAAATATGACGTCAAAAAACTCATCCTCATCACTGTCCACTGTGGCAGTGTACTTAAGAGACTGGCGGCATTGCCACGTTATATGGCAATGCTTATCCTTCGAATTAGGTTAAAGCCAGCTATTGTTGATTTTATAGTACCTAGTTACAATATAAAGAGCAAAGAACCAAATAAACGATGAATGGATTGTGTGAAAGATGATATGGCTGGAAACTAAGTGACAATTTCAACCGAACTAAATTATTTACCATGCACTGACTTCCAAAATAAGAGTTATTTTATATTTGTTAGGGAGATGACCACATATAGATAGAAACAAAAAAAGAAAGGAATGTGATTATTGAGATAACAGCAAATAGAAACGAGGAAGATGAAGTTAACAAAGACCAAAGAAAAATTGATGAATGTGTGTAAGATGATATAGCTAGAAAGAAGATCTATAGAAGAAAAAGAGAAACTGCTCCTACCCCAAATAAATTAAGATAATGACAGAAGAATGATAGATATCAATCACATAAGGAACACCAACAAAACAGACAAACATTAAGCATTGAAATAGATTGTAATTTTATTGTATGTGAAACAAACAGAGCAACCTTGACGGGAACATTGGAGAAATGGTAATGGGCTAGAACTAGGTCTATCTAATTAAATTTCAATGACGAGGCGTGATCCGAACGTTTTGAGCGTGAAACACGTTTAGCTGTGTCTCTATTTAGAACACTGAATTAGGTAAACTGCTCTGTATAGTGTGTTTTTGAGACAACACACACGACGACATTTGTGTTGATCTGTGTCTCTTGTCAGCAAAGCGATGTGGAGATAAAAGTAAAATATGCTTTAAACTTATTAGGGGGGATCGTGGTTAAAGCAAGAAAAATTGGCATTACAGGAAAATACGCCTTTTAACTATAAAATATATATACCTCAAGTCGAAGGTTTTCGACCAGTGTGTGTTGCCAGTGATGACGTATGGCACTGAAACGTGGTCCCTCACTATGGGCCTTATGAGTAAGCTAAAAGTAGCCCAATGAGCTATGGAGAGGGCTATGCTCGGAGTCTCTCTGCGAGATCGAATCAGGAATGAGGAGATCCGTAGAAGAACCAAGGTTACCGACATAGCCCAGCGGATTAGCAGGTTGAAGTGGTAGTGGGCAGGGCACATAGCACGGAGGACTGATGACCGATGGGGTCTAAAGGTTCCCGAGTGGAGGCCACGTATCGGCAAGCGCAGCGTAGGACGGCCACCCACAAGAGGGACAGACGACCTCATTAAGGCCGCGGAAACGCGCTGGATGCGAACCGCTTCCAAGCGGTCTTATTGGAGATCTATTAGGGGAGGCCTCTGTCTAGCAGTGGACTTCCTATGGCTGAAACGATGATGATGATGAACTATAAAATACGAAGATTATAATGTTCAAAGGGTTTCGGCTCAGCATAATGTCAGAGGAGAACACATGCAGGGTGTACTATTTGACGCTGATTTTCAGATGCAACCCAAGAGTTCTTGCGTATGACTATACGCAAGAATAACTAATGTACAGACGCCAGCACGTCAAGTTACCCCAATGCGTCAAATTTCTTTGATCGTTTTTCAAATTTATGTCAAGCAGAATAAGGTTCATATTCAATTGGCAAAATTTGGTATTAAGGTAGTGCGTTACCGTGAAAGTTTAAAAGCTTTATACATGGGCATAATCTTATAAAGTTTTATGATGTACATGTGTGTGTGTGTGTGTGTTGTTAAGCAGGTGCAGAAGTTTGTCGTTAAGGTAAAGCCCTGCTTAACGAGGTCAGTCCACGGATATAACCAGAAATAACCATCCATTAAATACCAAAACTCGTCTAAGCATTGGAAAACCAGTTAAGCCGTTGGTCTTGGTTAATTTGGTGGACTGGCCTGTTGGTCTAGTAGTTAATGATCCTGACGGCTATGCCGGAGGTCGTGGGTTCGATTCCCACCCAGGACAAATGTTTGTGTGATGATCATGATCATTTGTTCTGTGTCTGGGTGTAATTTATCTATAAAATGTATGCATTTAGAAATATATAAGTATGTTTATCAGCTGATTAGTACCCATAACACAATCTTTCAAGCTTAACTTGGGACTAAATGGCGTTGTGTTAAAAAGTGGTTGAATATTTATTTAAAGATCTTGTACAGTCCTCAAGCAGTCAGAAGCCCGAAAGGCAGACTATAGATTTTACATTAAAGTCAGTAGCATAAGTATAGCCAGTGACTGAGTTGTGAAAGTCAAATAAGTATGCTCCATATAAAATACAGATATTTAGCCGCATCCAGTTTCATTAGAATGCGACCCTAACATAGTAGGGAAAAGGCTATGCAAATGAATACAGATATTTATAAAAAAATCCATGCCTATAGTATGACTATAATACTTTTAAGCATGATACGCTATATATGACAGTTTCATCCAACAAAATTCCATTTTCCGACGTCCAGTATGCCCTCCAGGTGTACACAAACTGTTGCTCCTCGCTTCCGTAGCTATATCTACACATAGACTAGGACGTACACGTTAAAAACAGTCGTATTGTATTGATTTTGTTCGATCCGAAGCTCGGAGCTCGCCTAAAGACTGCACGAACCATAAGATCTTGTGTTTGTAGACTTGTAGAGGTAAATGCACTCGGTATTGTTTTTGTGGGAAATTCTTTGAAGTGGAGTTTTTCTCCTTTATAGTTTGACGTTAGATATGTCATTTTTTTGTTTAGGGAACAGTATCACTTTTCTACATCATCAGGTCTAAGGGTTAGGCAACTATACCTAGTCTTCAGCGTCAGGCAGCATCTCAGCATCTGTCTGGCATTACCGCTGAAATGAGCCTTTTGGCGCAGCCGTGAGACATGCCAATTTGGGTCTTTTTCTTGTTATTTTTTTTTACTGTGCGTGTATACAACTGTTGCCATTAAATGTATTTTCTTTCTTTCTTTCTTTCTTTCTTACTTGCAGTAGTCGAATCTACACGAGCATCTTAATTTTGTTCTTATTTGATTATGTTTTTTGTTTTTTTTTTCTCTTTCTTTTTTATTTTTATAGCTATATTGTAACTCACGTGGCATATTAATTAATCATAAGTGATCAGTGAATAACGGTGTTGGTAGTGCAATAAGTGTTTTGATTTAAAGTTTTTATAGCGTATAATATGTTTTTGTTCTGCTGTTTTAATCCCTAAATCACCCAGGATTCACCCCATAGCACTGAATTTTAAGTGATAAGACTTTTTTTTTTCTTTTGGAGGTAGACGTGCCCTAAACCTCCGCTTGTCATTTAGTTTAAAGCATGATACCAACGTCAATCGGAGATATTTTTGGAATGATTTGGGTTCGGCGGGAAGGAATTACTAATCTTTTTGTTTGGTTATAGTACAAAGACATTTTGCCAGTTAGGTTTAAGCCTCGTGTAATAAGGGGCAAGATTATGCCGTCAATGGGGTAGAAGTTCTGTCTCTGGGATGCTACTGAGGAATTGCAAACCTATTACCATTTGATTAATTAATGGCTAATTCACGTTGTTGTGGTTCAAATCCGGGCAAGTACTAAGTAATTTTTTCAATTCATATGTAATTTCTAAGTGTCTTAAGGCAGTTTGAGTTCTTTATGGGACTAACCCAAATTTTCTTTCTTTGGTATTGTTCGTCAGCACGTGGAGCTCCTTAAGTTCCGACTTAAGCTCACGATTACTGATAAATGCTCGCACTGGCTGATGTGGTCCCCTCATTCTGTGTGGTTCTTTCCTCAAAAGACCATCTCAGACCCTAATCTTCATGGATCTTACATGATTTGACTAAGATAATGTCTGGACTTTAAAAGAGACTATGACCTCTGAGTTTTCTATGGTGTTGCGAAATACCGACCTCATCTTCTTATAAAAAAATGACTTTCGCAACCCAGTAACTGGGTAACACGATGCCCCTTGGTTAAACTTATAACAACTAACTTATCAGACTACACGTAGGTAACGACTGACAAAGATCTACAAATGACAGCCGGAACCACAAAAAAAAAAAAAAAAAAACCAACGCAACTGAGGCACGGATTACTCTTAATATGTAATGAATGGTCACCCATCCACATAATGACCTCAGAAATCGTAGCTTAACCTTCAATTGTTCCGTGGGGCTGCTATCATTTAGCCACAAGCTCCTAAACGCAACCGAAAGCCACGAAATCGGAAATATTTGACCAAGATGGAATGCATAACATGTGACGTCATCCATTCATACTCCTACGCATGTTGCTGTTCTATTTCTAGATACAAACTGTAATAATGTTGTAATCGATGAACTATTATAAGCATCATTGGATTATTTTAAGTAAAAGGTCGAATATTTTCGTCACTGGGCTAAATGATCTCTGTATTACTGAGATCAAAATAGACTTCTTTAATACGCTACATACCGTCACACCTGTAATCCCGGAAGGGCTAGGCAGAAGTGTAACTGGTAGTACACCCACATTTCGCCAGTTATGTTTAAGTCCCATGTAATAGGCTGTCACTAGACCAACGAGGCAGTCACTAGACCAACGAGGTAGTCACTAGACCAACGAGGCAGTCACTAGACCAACGAGGCAGTCACTATACCAACGAGGCAGTCACTAGACCAACGAGGCAGTCACTAGACCAACGAGGCAGTCACTAGACCAACGAGGCAGTCACTAGACCAACGAGGCAGTCACTAGACCAACGTGGCAGTTACTAGACCAACGAGGCAGTCACTAGACCAACGAGGCAGTCACTAGACCAACGAGGCAGTCCAATACGCAGTTTAATACGCTAATATACTTTTAATCACCACGTTTACTCGACTTCAAACTTCTATTAATTGTTCTTTTCTTAATTATAAGTTCAGGTTTGATTATTAGCATTGCCAGACAACGTGGCAATGCTGCCAGACTTTTGGGTACACGTCCAGTGGACAGCGATGCGGATGAGTTTTTTGACGCCATATTTTAGAATTAGTTTTTAGATTTTATTTTCATTTCTAGTGTGTTTTTTTATTTTATTAATTTATGTTATTATAAATCTTATTCAAAATTTGCCCTAAACTCTTATTTATATTTTATTTATTAATTTAATTTTAGATTATTTTTTATGTGACTTGATTTGATTTCATTAACAGTGTATTTCTATTTTTTTTTGGCATTTTATTTATTATTATTTGATTTTTATTATTATTTTGAATTTTGTGTTTGGCGAATTGTAATTTTAATATGGGGGAACCTGAAATAAATGTTTTTTTTATACTTAAGTATTTATTTTAAAACAAATAATATTTTTAAAAGTTCAGGTTTTGTCATAATGATTTTAGTCTTATAGTTAAGTATGACTGGGGCAGATTAGAGTTGAAAATAGTTGACGGCTTAGGCGGTTAATGGGTGAACATCAAGTCGTTGACAAATCTTTTAAACTACAAAACAACAAATCAACATGAAAATGAAAAGATTGAGAAAATATAAAAATTTCGTTTCTATTGTCTAGCAGCCATCGTTTAAAAAGGGTGGGTGGTGAGTCGTCGAAAGTGGAGCGAACAAAATCAATAGGGGGGTGTTGGTACCACCCTGCTAAGTGAGTGAAACAGATCGGCCGGACGAATGTCGGACGGACGGTTTAAAATCGGACACCCGGACGCCGGACGGTTTGTATTGTTTGTCGGATTCGTGTTTTGTTTTCTTTTCGGAGAGTTTTGGTGTTGTTATTTCTGGCGGTCAAGAGATTTTGAGGAGAATTGCTGATGTGTTTAAATACTCCTCTTATCTTATAACATTATAAGTTAGGGTTAAAATATCTTGATTAGCGTTGTAATAAGTTTCGTAGAATTTGTTGGAACAAGTAATTATTATTTATTGTTAAAAAATAAAACTTTTGTATAGGTAAGAGCATTCACATTCTGATGGGTTAATGGGTTATTAGGTCCTAATGGGTTATTCTAGAGAGCTATGGAACGGAGTATTATGGGTGTCCAACTTGAAGACGTCGTTCAATACAACAATCCGCTCCATCACAATAATTACCGATATCAATTAAAAAAAACAGCCAAAATCTTTTTTACAAAAAAAAAATACAACCGACTTCATAAAAGGTGTAAAATAAGTCCAGTTACGGAAGTCGGTGGTTTTGTGTATCATCATTTACCACCGATTTCAGAAACTAGACTTATTTTGCACCTTTTAGTGTTATCTTATGAAGTCAGTTGTATTTTTATATTCATTTGTTTATCAATTCAAAATGTGATTACGTCAACAGCAGTCCTAGCCATATTATAAATTCTATTTCTATTATTGCAATCGTTAAGGCGACAATAGAAAGAAAATGGCGTATATGGAATCAGCTGTTTGTCAACTGTCAAGTGTATTTCATTTTCAGCCATATTACAAATTCTACTCGTTTACACTTGACAGTTGACAAACAGCTGATTCCATGTACGCCATTTTCTTTCTATTGTCGCAATATAATAGAAATAGAATTTGTAATATGGCTAAGCCTGCTGGACGAGTCCTTTTCGAGAGGGTTCATTTAACCAAAGACTGCACCACAACGCGACAAGACGAAATTAGGGTCTTCACTGAATACCCACACACAACTATTACGAAACCAGGAAACTAAAGAAGTTCACTACGCCCGATTTAAGCTTAACTTAGTTCAGAGTTTCGTCGTTCGCAGTAACAGTGTTTAACTTCGTCCCCACATGGTGTTATGTAAGCATGCGATGACGTCATATCGTTAAAGGCGACGTTACAGTCAATTATGAACTTGATCATTTACCTACCTATTTATACATAGGTAAACATTTTAACCTACATAATGGTAATGATTGAGCAGTGATAGTGTACTGGTGTGACCGGTGGATTGCCATATCATGGATCTAGAGTTCGAACCCAAGGCGCGCACCTCTGACTTTTCGGATTCATACATCATACATAAACTCACGCCTTTTTCCCATGGGGGTAGGCAGAAACTACAGAGTGCCATATGCTACGATTCTTACATACTTCTTTTGCTTCGTTTACATTCATACATGTTGTCATACACAAACGCCGGTTGCGAGTACTACGCACCTGACCTTTCTGAAGAACCTCACCAATAAGGTCTATATATGTCCTTCTAGGGCGTCCCCTCCCGGCGTTCCCACTTACATCTGCCTTGTAGGTAAATAACCACCATTGCCACCATTGCCTGCCTTATATTGTATAATTATCACTTGCTTCAAAAACATTGAAGGAAAACATCGTGAGGCATGCCTGAGAGATATTTCTCGAGGGCATGTGATGTTAATTCAGAGCCCATGAGCGGCATCAACTCTCTGACACCAGGTTAGTAACTTAAAAGCACACGATAAGAAGAAGATGGTAATGGATGGGTAACCATTAATTTAGTAAGAGTACATACGTATTAAGAACCCTACCTTTGTGTCTCGGAATGTGAGCTAAGCCAGATAGATATGTCCAGGCACACCACTAATTTCTACGGAAAATCGTTCACAGTGGAAGCTGTGCGGCTATGGAATGCTTGCCTGTGTCAGTGAGACAAGCTCAAACATTACAATCATTCAAAAATATGCTTAAAAATTATTACCTCTCTCCTAACACGTCTTAATATAACTGTTCGTTACTTTGTAAATGATTTGTTTTTATGTATTTATTTATTTTTCTCTTCTTAATTATACTTATTATATATGTCTATTCAAATAGTCTTGTATGATATATGTTTATGTAAATAGTACACCACACACTGCCTACTCATCTTCTCTCCTCCACTATCAAGTCCATCCAAAGGTTGTCTGTAAGAGATCGCTTTTAGCGATAAGGCCGCCCATTGTATCACCGTTTGTAGCCCTCAAAATTATCGTTTGTAAGTTTTTATGGTGTACCTACAATAAAGAGTATTTCTATTCTATTCTATTCTAAGCCGTTGGTCCCGGCTGTCATTTGTAGATCTTTGACAGTCGTGACATCCACCGGTTATTTCCACTGACAAGGGATACAATTATCTTATCCACCTGCCAAAGCACGGCAACAGGGGGAAAGAGATTTATATCACTTTTTGACATTAGACGTGGATACTCATCCACGGCTTATAGCATGGCGACTAGTGAAAGATTTCGCGATTCGAGCAATCCCAATTGACAACAAAACAAAACAAATATCCTGTACAGATGTAATAAAACGATGAAAGTACTTTGGTTTACATGACATTTTCGACTATTGTGTAATTTCATAAAAGTTTTCTGGCAATAATTTCGAGGACAAGCGTTTCCCCTGGTTTATCCCCGTGAATAGTTTATCCGCCCATGTCGCCATGCTCGGAGGGTGGATAAAAATGACAGAGGGGAATAGTATTTTATCCTCTCCCCGTGGAAAGAATATCTCCGGCCATGCTAGCCCTGCAGGTAGTCAGAAGCTCGAAAATCTGACAACCAGTTTTGCCAAGGAGTATCGTGTTACCCAGTAACTGGGTTGTCGAGGTCAGACAGGCAGTTGCTCCATGTCAAACACTGGTATTCAGCTTCATCCAGTTAAACTGGAATCGGACCCCAACATAGTTGGGAAAATGCTAGTCAGATTTCGTATCGATACATTTCTGACGGAAGATGCGCCGAGCGTATACGAGGTACCTCGACGCACTAACGCATCATCAGTTGCGTGTGAAAGGTTGAATGTTTTATAATACATTTCTATGTTCCAACTTAATACCAACTATATAAGGTTCGGTAAGAATCTGTCAGAAGTGCTAGATATGTAGGTATACCGAACCTTAAATTTGGTCCAATTTTTTCGGTAATTGAATTTTTTAAGAGGTTTTACTATTGAAATGTTTGGAAGGGAGTAATGGTAACCTACAGCCTCTTCCCACATTGTTACTAATCTTAGATAACATCAGAAATAGACATCGCAAAATCAAATAAGATTGATCCAAATGTTATCTCCAACCAGTTTCCACGTGCCGTTGAAAATAATAGTGTTGTAAGCATACGGCAATATGTGTTACATGTGCAGCGCGTTTGCGAAGCCCGTCTGAATCAACAAGTATGAATCTACTCCAGGGCTGTAGCTATAGTGCAGCTGGATTATAAGTTTGTTTTGAGTTGTTCGAGTTCCGACACTTGCCCTATTAATAAACGTGAAGGAAAGTTATGGCTAACATTATCCTCGGATGATGTAGGTATTGCAAATTCGCATGTCATAGCTACTGATAATAGTAACTTTAATCCGCTTTTATTAATAAATGGGGTTAAAGGCTTACCACACTTAGATAATTGTTGGGCTTAAATAAATTATGGTGTGTGGTTGTAATAATATACTGAGGTACCTTTTTCAATCTTTGACATTCATACTACCCATTTTCATTTCATTACTACCCACAGGGTAGTAATCTTGAGTAACAGCCTAATGTTGCATGCTTCTTGCAAATTATGCCAGATATTTTTTTTCAGTATTTAAGTTCTACAATATCACAACACATTTGAGATATTCTGGATGTTAATAACATAAGTTGCGGTCAGAAACCGAACAAGAACACTTACCCACATATGAAGATTTTTAGTTTTCATAAGTCTATTCAAAGAAACAGACAGCAAGAACAGTCTTCAGAAGCTTTTGTCTTGCACTGGCAAGTACTATATATTTTTTTCTGACTGCCAAACGAAACTAATCTTCAACACCTACCTAAGCATCCGACTTCCCGCACTATGAATAAAGCCCATCACCCTTGGCTGGCGCTACTCGCACACACGCTCACACAAACTCACACACACATCACAATATTGGATTTTGTTTATGCAAAATGGCTTCACGTCCAATACCCTTTAACTGCTAATCAAATTATGAATACTAATTAGTTTCAGGTTTGGGATTAAAGCGTATTAGTTTTGTAGCCACTGAAGTGTTGATTAGGAAGTATTGGTTATCAAGCTTGTTTTACCTACGTAATGGTTTTAAAGAGTTTCCACGTGTGGTGTGGCTATAGGAATGAGCTATTATCAGGTTTTTTCACTGGTTTCTTTTTCTTTTTGTGTGTGCAACCTGCATGTGTAGCATGCTCACCGTTGAAGCGGGTTTGCCAAAGACATTCAATACCTATAGACCGGACATCACGAACAAACTTTTCGTCCGAAAAAGTGTGTTCTGCTGGATACAAGTCTATGATTTTTTTGTAGTACTCTCCGCTGCCGCTCCAATATTCATATATTATTCTAGATGGCGTTACTGAGACATGGGATCAAAGTTTTTCTATGACATTTCCTTGACATGCCCGCTCTATTAATGGGGTTTGCCGACCGAAGAATAGACAAAGTGATATATAGTAGAATCATTTTGTGACTGGCCCGTTGGTCTAGTAACACAGTCTAAAAACCTACAGTCGTCAGACGAAGCCGTCTAGACAGGGCAATCGTGCGGGATGTGAGGGGCGAGACGCGGGAAAGTCGCTCCCGAACTGCGAACAAAACGATGTTGGTAGTTCGGGAGGCATTATTCAGGGCTAACGCGTGTAGACGGTTGTCGGAATTTTTCCAGAGATCAAAGGCGTCGTCCTACTGTATTAATATTTATACTGTGCTAGTAGTTAGTGACCCTGACTGCTATGCCGGAGGTCGTGGGTTCGATTCCCACCCAGGACAAATGTTTGTGTGATGAGCACGATAATTAGTTCTGTGCCTGGGTGTTATTTACCTATAATATGTATGTATTTAGAATTATATAAGTATGTTTATCAGCTGTTTAGTACCCATAACACAAGTTCTCAAGCTTAACTTGGGACTAAATGGCGCCGTGTGAAAAGTTGTGGAATATTTATTTAATGTGCGTATGTTGCGTATAATTATCACCTGCTTAATAAAAGGTGAAAGAGAACTTCATGAAGAAACTGTAAAGCCTTAGAGACATTGCTCGACGGCATGTTATTCCAAATCGGACACCTGCAGTGCTATTCTGAAAAGTTTATTTGCGAAATCACTTCTGAATCCGCAGTGAAATCATGTGAAATTAAAATATCGTATTCTTAAATGGAGCGATTTCGACACTGGCGCCACCAAGAAGTGATGATCAAAGTGAGACGAACTAAAACGGGTGATTATTTTGACGTTGACATACCTATGTGAATACCGAAACTTGCAGAGGCGACATGAGAAGCGTAAAGTAAGTATAATGATAGCAGTCCGGGTCACTATAACTACTAGACCATACAGGCCAGTCGACATTGTATAGGTACATCCGAAAAGTCACAGGTCTTGAGTTCGAACTGGAGACCCTATGACTCAACAAATTTTACCTCCCTACAATATAATGTAGAAGCATAGATAAATCGTAGGATGTAACCCACAAGATTACTAGGATATCCTACAGGAAGCCAGTTTGAAAGATAAACTGGTTTACGATGGGGACTGTGATAAGTCTATACTGATTAGAGTTTTAAAGAGGAGTTCGGGAGATATATACCTACATGTATGATGTTTATTTATAAATGAATTATATTTATTAACGAAAATGTATGACACAGCTGGTTTTTTCTTTATAAACATACGTGTTAAATTGCCAGAAATTAGCAGAAAACAAGTATAGGTATCTACAAAAAATAATAATTTGGCTGTCGCAAAAAAATTAAATCCATCTTCGAAGTCTTGGCGATTCCAACTTGCTCCTTACCGTGGTTTAGTTGCTCGCAAACTGACAAGAAAAGTTAAAACAAATAGTCAAATATGTTTATGTTTTAGCTGGTCCAACTCTTTACCGGCTTTTTATCCTTAGACTACTCAATATCCCATGACGAAACGGTTCAAAAGGTGAACAATAAGAATGACATCAGACAGAGGATGTGAAATTAAAACAGCTATTATTACAAACCCATCTACCTATCAATAGCCCTTATAGGCTTCTCAAGGAGTCTAGACTTTAATAACAAATGCTTTTGTCATATTGACCTCCAAGTAATAGTGATTGGGTTATGTTTTCATAGCTATATTCGACCTACCTAACGTATATCGTTAGGTAGGTCCAATACCTATTATATAGGTATGAAATATTTATTATACATATACAGGGTGTAAAAAGACCAATCACATAGGCGATAACCACACATCTGCACATATAATTAAGTAACTTTAACCAAAAAATTATGCTGGGAAAATACTTTTTTTTCGTCTTTAAAAAAGAGATGCTTTTTATTGCGCGCATTGCATAGCGCGACAACGCAACGCAACTTTCGATCAGCTGAGCGTATGGCCACTCGCGCTTGGTCGTTGACCCGACCGGCCAGCTTGTTTAGTATCCATTGCATTCTTGAAACTTCAAATGCGTAATTTGTTTTGAAACATCGATAATTTAAAGACTGTTTGTTTGGAAGAAAGTTTACTGATGATACTTGGAATACAGTTGAAAAAAAAAACTAAAAAAATATTGCATTTTGACCTTCAATATCTCCAAAACCAGAGAATTCCCAGGTATGTTCTAGAAGAAAAAAAACTATCCTAGAGATGGGTAGAATATGTAGTTTTCGTTTAGGTTAAGGACATTATTTTACAATATCTTCAAATAACAAATTATTATATGACATACACAGACATCGCGGTAAGCCCAGGCGATGATGGTTGGACGAGCTGGGCTCCTTCGATAAGGACTGGTCCCAAAAAGCCCTTGACAGATGGAGGTGGAAGGAATGTAGGGAGGCCTTCGCCCTGCAGTAGGTATAAACACAGGCTAGTAATAATAATATAATAATATTAAATACATAATGAAAACAAAATGTAAAGTAAAATATTTATAGTGCATCAAAAAAAAAATATTTTCTGTGTATTGATTTTCACAAACACATTTACATACCATTTGTTTGTTTAACTCTTGAGGTGAGGTCGAAAATTCACTAATGAGTGAGGAAGAAATGGGTAACCCAATATTTTTTTTCATAGAAAGCTTGATATTTATGAGGCTTGTAATGTTTACGTTCCTCGTACTTATAGTGTTGAATTATTTTGTTGTTTTCAAATGCCAAAATTGTAATAATAGATATAAATACTGTTTTCTCAAACTCTAATGGCGCCAATAAGTGTATTTGGGGTACAATGTCGTGACACACACTCTGATAAAGTACAGAGGCCAAGTCACCCTAATATGTCAAATGTCATCGACAGTTTTTCAACTTTATTGAAAACAGAATAAGGTTCATATTCAATAGGGAAAATTTGACAGTTTGAGGTACATATAATAACTCCGAAACGTAAAAATAATATGAGCTGTTTTATACATTTTCAACGGGTAAATTTTGCATTTTGTATTAAACACCTATTCTGATTGACATCTCATTAAGATAGCTATTACATCGTAAATCTCTTCCCTACCTATATTTGAGGCAAATGAAGAATAAAACAGAAGGATAATATTAAATAGATACGAAACCGACACTCAATCAAAATAATAACCTAAAATTAACTTCCACGCAATCACGACAGGTGTATGTGTCACCCTAAAACAATAATATTTTTGACCGCATAGGAAAATAAGTTTGCCCTATTTGTGAATATTAAAGTATTTTTCCCCCTTATATAGGCATGGCAACCGAAACGATAGGATTACGTCACGGACCAAATTCAGATATATATGCACTTAAGAGGGTGTCCACCTAAATTTTACTAGACAATTTTGGATTATACATTAAATATTATGTGCCTACTACAAATGTAAACGATCAAATTGTATAAGTGAATGGAACTACTAATCATAAAAGACAAATTAATATACATAGTTAATTTGTACATTGGCAGGAATATAAAAATAATGAAACAACTAATCACACATTGTTGTACTTGCACTCATTTTGTTTTTTGACAATTTATATTTTTGATTATTTAAAGTAGGTACTTACTATTTTAAGTACGTTTTTAACCAACATTCACATTCTAATGTCAGTCTCAATTATTCAAATATTTGTGTAATTTACCAACATTATCGATAACTTCCTGACATTTTCTTTTGCTGAGGTGAAATGCGATAATATTTTGAATGTTTTTAATAAATAAATAAATTATTCATTTAATTCAGAAAACAGTCCATATCATTGAGCAAGAGTATGTAATATGTGTTAGTTTCAGTAATTAATCTTTCGATCTCAACGATAATCAACGTCAAAAACGTAGAAAAATTAGATGCATATTTATCAGAGCAAATATGGGACTGTGATTAGAGAGCTAGCGTTTTAAAAATTACAGGAATTGCCCTTAAGGTTACAGTTTTGTTTTTGCCTTAATACGCCCTCTTAACACAAATAATACAGGTACCAAAGTCTACAATGTATAGCGCCCATTTGCAATTCATCTAGACAAAACTGCATTTTGACAAGGTTCTGTCTAGGTCGATGCAATGCAACTGAAATTGAATTGACAGATGGTAGAGATGTAAGGAAGACGGACGTAAATGATAAATGATATTTAATTCTGTAAATAGGTTTCCACAAACACATTTACACGTAATTTTTTTTTTAACTAGTAGATAAGATCGGAGTTTCACTGCCTGACTACTCTGAGAGGAAACACCGAAAGAAACTCAGAGGTCATAGTCTCTTTTAAAATCCAGACATTATCTTGGTCAAATCATGTAAGATCCATGCAGATTAGTATCTGAGATGGTCTTTTGAGGAATGAACCACACAGAATGAGGGGACCAGATCAGACAGTGCAAGCATTTGTCAGGATCGTGAGCTCAACTCGTAACTTGAGGAGCTGACGTGTCAATCTAATGTTTTGGTAATTCGGAATACGGATGCAATAGTGAGTGCGATAGCTTAGAGGTCTTTTGGCTTGACATAACAGATTGTCATCATCTGCCTAGCCTTTGCCCAACTACCTATGTTAGGGTCGGCTTCCAGCCTAAACGGATCCAATTTTTTTACATGGAGTAACTGTTTATTTGACCTCCACAGCCCCGTAAATCAGTAATCAAAGACAAAGTATTACTAGTTGGTTTTTGGTAAAAATGTCTTACAGGTTTTTTTTACTCAGCTTTAAAATTAGGCATGCACTATTCATTGGACAAACAAACATGCTTAACTAAAGTAACACGATATTTCTTGATTCTTTGACAAGATCTGTTGAATGACTGGCCAGATTTTCTAGCTTCTGAATGCCTGGAACGACTATCAAAGAAGTGCGTTCAGTTAGACTAATAAACAACCTTAATATTGTTGTAAAATTATTCTGATAACAGACAGTTAAACTGAGGCAAAAGAATTTCTAACTTATTAATATTTTCACACGCTTAAGCCTAACAAAGTATTTCAGCAACAAAATATAGAACTATCTAAGTAACAAAAAGTGAGTGTAATATTGCGCACGATCATCTAATTGTCATACAGGTCGTAGACTGCAAACGATTAAGTAACTTAACCTGGTATTGTCACGCGGGTTTGTCTTTTGATTTAATATTATAGTATAGAAAATGCTAATAAATAAAAAGAGAATGAGGAGTATATAGGTATGTGTTTTCATAAAATTGCAGACTATTAAAAAATGATGTTAGCAAATACCAGACAGAACAACATTTATGTACAATGATCCTGGAACCCTCCATTGTTGAAAATTAAATTATCGTCAGTTTTGACTAATATTTCAAAGTTTTACCTAAAGTTCTATTTACTTTAAACTGTGTAAAATTATGATTTCTATCTAATCCAAAGAGATTTTAAATGAAAACAATGACTTTAGTTCTTTTTTTGAGAAAACTTCTTATCATTTACATACAAATGAGGTTATTTTCATAGTTAAAAGCATACAAACAACGTCGATTCAGTAAGTCACCTCGTGAAAACTTGAGTGAAGTGAACTGTCAATGTCAAGTATGGAATGACAGCTAAATTCAACTTCATTTTACCTACATTTTGCTCCAGGTGTATATTAAGGAATAGCACTCCAAAAAGTCCAGATTCATTACAAAATATATGGTGTCTGGATCTCCCTAGTCTTTCCAACCAGTATTTTATATAGGTACAAACAGACGACAAGATTCAAAGTTTATTAAAATAATTTCTATAGACATTAGAAGTTCATCATTCTAGCAACGCGATATTGTCGTTTTAGCCATAATATCAGATTGCATGCGAAATATTTTAGTGTTGTTTTCACACGCTAGTTTGTGTCGAGTTGCGATATTTGATATTTAGGACGAGACGAGATTTTTGTTTATGTTTTTATAGTTTAACTTTAGTTTATGTGGAAGTTTCTAGTAGGTTCATTGGTACCTACTTTACACACAATACTGTGACGTCATAATCAGTAGGCAGATTTAACTCAAAATTTATGGAAATTGCATTGAAAAACAGGTACCTACTTACCTACGTAACGCTGTTGTGATGTTGTAGATTTTTCTAGACGTCGTCGTGAGTTCAATGTATTTATATCTTTACACACATAAACTCACGCCTTTTCCCCGTTAAGGTAGGCAGAAAAAACGCCATCTGCTAAGATTCTTACATAGTTGTTTTGCTTCGTTTACTGTTTTGGTATAAAGTTTAAAAAACTGACGGAAATTTTACACATTAGGATGGCTTGATGTGCTGTCCTCGGTATGAATTTGACATTTGGTTGACCCCAAAAATGGTGACACATTTATAATTCCCTAGCTTTAGCCCCCTATTATATATATTAATAACTAGAATACCTACCCATCTACCGGAATAAAATTAAATGAAGGCTACACTATGGAAAACAATACTCCAAATCAGGCATTGTAAACCAACCATCAAACATTAATATATCTTGTGTATTACAAACCCATAGACAGGACAATGCGAGGAAATGTCATAGAAAAACTTTGATCCCATGTCTCAGTAACGCCATCTAGAATATTTTGGCGATATTGGAGCGGTAGCGGAGCGTACTAAATTAAACCCATGGACTTGTGTCCAATAGGACACAAGTATCGGATGAAAATAAGTATTGAATGTCTTTACATAGCCATGTTTCAAACACGTGTCCTATCAATCTAGGTATGAAATATAATAGTCTATCGCACTACCTAGGAACGGATACAAGGTCTGGGATCTAGGTCGACTACATTTGGCTTTAACTAAGACCCAGACATTGTGACAGACGGGACTGTGATCTGTTTAATAAGGCAAAAGGCCTCTTCTCATAGAGAGAAGGAATGGTTATGCTCAACACGCTTGTATACTGTGTGATGGCGGTTTTTGAACTGCCAAAGTTTGCCATGAACTCTTTTGTTCACCGTATTATGACAGTTTCGTTCTGCATGTGGTTATTTAAAATTTTAAAATAACACAACAAAACAACGCTTAATACCTTGAAGGGTTGGATAGAGGTGTACCATTGCCTGACCTTAGAGTATAGTAAGTGGAAAGAAAAAAGAAAAAAGTTTGCTATACTTACCTAGGTGGAGTTGTTTCCAAGTCGTCAGTTGTCAGTTTCCAAAATATTGATAGCACAACTTAAAAGCTAACAAACAAATAAGACCTTAAATATATTTCTATGTACCAAGCTCAAATCTAGTCTTTGTATTTTTTTTTTAATTTTCTACCCTAATGTGTTTTGAATTTAATTCCGTTTATAATTTTTGTTAGCTTAGCTATAGGTGTATTTTATTATGCACGCTGTTGTCTCATGTAAGTGAAGTGACCTCCGTGATATTTTTGTTGTCGATGATTTTTTTCATGTGTATACCTATCCTTTGTTGGAGATCCTAAATAAAAAAATCTGATGTCAAGAGTCAAACCCAGAACACAATACCACAAAGTTTTAAACTAACAAGGCTTATAAATATCACTAGGACAAGGGGGCTTGTGGCTACCTAAACGACGCTTACCAAGGTCAGTGTGCGGATGGGTAACCATTCATAATATATCAAGGCCCCTCCAAAGCACGTTTAAACAGGCTGACATTTGTAGATCTTTAACAGTCTTTATAACGAGTACCTAGTCGAAAGCCGAAAGTCTGACATTCTAGTCTAACCAAGAGGCCCTTATCGTGTTAATCAGTCACTGGGTTGTGAAGGTCAGACAGGCAGTCACTCCATGTAAAACACTGGTATTTAACCGCATCCAGTTAAACTGAAAGCCGGCCGAAAAGACAGGCGGATGGTGATAAATATACAGGGTGTAAGGGACAGCCCTCCTCAAACTGATAGGGCGCATTTAGCTCCTGATTTTGAATCATAATCCACCGAAATTTTTCTCAGGTTTTTTATCGTTTTTTCAGGTTTTTCAGTTTCATTTCAATGTATAATAACATTCTCTGAAAGTAGCACTCCATTTATGTAAATAATACGGCTAAAATAATAAAAAAAAAACCAACAATGGATGTTGAAATACTCTAACGAACGACTTGACGGGTCGGGCGCCCGAAGGCTCGCTGCGTGCGTTTTGCCACGGTTAAAATACATTGCGTATGAGGAAATAAAACAAATCAAGTTTATTGGATTCCCATAACGTTCCTGAAATAATTTCTTGAACCGGTCATCTTAGTATAATATACTGAATTCACCCCATTAGTCTGAGGAGGGCTGTCCGTTACACCCTGTATAATATAATATACCAAGGATGTTTCATAATACAATAATTATGTTGTTACTAAATTTTATTCTCTGAATCTAAACACAAATTATATTAGCCTATCGCTAAGTCTAGAATGGTTACAAGGTCTAAGATCTAGGTCAACCAGTTTTGGTGCTGAGCTAACTACTTATGTAGGTACAAACGAGCGGACAGCGTGATTTTGGTATGGTAGGCTTTTGTATTATTTAATTAATATCTACCTAATTGATATATTTTTTGTCTCTCTTCTTTTCATGTAAATATTTTAAATAATATTAAGTTCTGTTGTCGGTTGTCTATACTAATATTCGAAAGAGGAAAGATTGAATTGTTTGTTTGCATTGAATAGGCTCCGAAACTACTGGACCGATTTGAAAACTTCTTTCACCGTTGGGAAGCTACACTATCCCCGGGTGACATAGTCTTCTTTTTATCCCTGTATTCCCACGGGAACGGGAACTACGCGGGTGGAAATGCGTGACGTCTGCAAGTGTTTTATAAATTTTGTATTGTAATATGCTCATGCCATGATATTATAAGTAAAAAGGTGTAGATAGGTTACCTAAACAACATTCGATCTTCAAAAACGGCACACTAACGCACGCATGCGTCTATTGACGGTGCGACGCAACACTGAGGCCAAATGTGGCTAGTTAGCCACATTTTAACGTGTCGCTTGCTGAGCGCTTATAACCTATCTACACCTTTTTACTTATAATATCATTGTGTTCATGTATGTATTATTTTCTTTAAGTACCTATATGTAATTTATTGTGCGTAGTTGTATGTATGTGCTAGTGTTGTTTTATGAACCTATGGTCTGATAATAAATTTGTTTATTAATATTTAAGTAGCCAGGAGTCTGGATTTGTGCCCTATTAATGGCAATAGACTCGCCCCTGTTACGTACGTGGGACTTAAACATAACTGGCGAAATGAGGGTGTACTGCCAAGTACATCTCTGCCTAGCCCTTTGGGGATTACAGGCGTTATGTTTGTGTTAGAGTTTTAACGCCGCCCAATGGGCCTTTGACTTGGCATCACATGCCCTCGAGAAATATCTCTGAGGCATGCCGGTTTCCTCACGATGTTGCTCCTTCATCGTTTTTGAAGCATTATACCTACAATACGCACATTAACAGAGGGCACATTCAGGGAACAGAAGAAATTCCAAGTGTAAGAAAAAAAATAATAAGTAAGAATCATTTTTCATTCACGCCCGTATCCCAATGAGCTGTGGGCCAACATGACCACCACGTGGAGCCCTGACATAGCTAGAAGGCGTCGCGGCAGACCCCGAAGAAGATATCGGGACGACCTGGACAAATCAAACGACCATTTGATTGGCCAACTTTAGCCCTGGAACAAAAAAACTGGAAGACATGGGGAGAGGCCGTTGCCCAGTTATGGGATGATGCAGGCTAGCATTTTTCATTTAATCCACCAACGATACAGTAAAATTAGCAAACCCAACAATAAATTGATTATTCTTTCTACCTATGTAATTACGACAATCGTACCACAACGATATTTCAAACAAAACTCCTTCTACAAGAACTTCAGTGAATAATCAATGATCACAATTATATAATTTACGAAGGGAAACCAGACAGCTGGCACTTACTAATTGATAATTATACACTTTATGTGTAATAGCTTAATTTTATTTACGTTGGGTAAAAGGGGTATTTCTTGGAAACGAGGACAAAGGAATAAAACATACTTTCAGTTGAGTATTATTTAGAAATCAGCATAGTAATAGTAATCAAGTACTTAAGTGGTAAATTCAGTAAATGATGAAATGAACTGATATCAGAATCAGAATCAGAACTTTATTTGCTAAGAATGTAGGTACAGACATAAGATGTTGTAGGTATATTAAATAGATCAGCTACAGTCTACGTCTGCGTATATGAAATGATGAAATGATAATATTTATTGAAGGTTATCACAAACACTTTTACAGGCCTTTTTTAACTAGTAGGTAGATGAGATCGCAGTTTCACTATCTGACTACTCTGAGAAGAAACACCGAAAGAAACTCAGAGGTCGTAGTCTCTTTTAAAGTCCGGACATTATCTTGGTCAAATCATGTAAGAACCATGTAGAATAATGTCTGAGATGGTCTTTTGAGGAAAGAACTACACAGGTACGAGGGGACCAGATCAGTAAAAATAATATAGGTACAAACACACATACATAAACTTACGTGTTTTTTCATGGGGTCAGCAAAAACTAAAGAACGCCATCTGCTATGATTTTTCCACACTTCTTATGCTTCGTTTACTTTAATACTCGTATACATCAGCAGGGCATACATAATAATAATTTATTTCAGGCGACTCAGGCCCAGAGATAAATACCTAACCTACCTCCTGTTATGTGAGCATCACTAAGGTACAAACTGCGAGATGCGTTTTCCAAAAATAATAAAACAGAATAAAAAAAAAAAGCCCGTAAAATTAGATATTCAAGACGTCAAGACCGGCCATGACAATATTGTATTTCCGTCAAACACACCAAGGCTACGTCAGCTTTAAAATAACTTCAAAATTATGATTATGCGCACAAATAATATTTTGTTACAGCCAAAATCACGAAACCACACAAAAATGCTGTAAACTGGGTAAATGCTTAGTTTTCTTTAGCACGCTACATCGCCATTACTTGCTGAAATGGTAACGTTGCTAACTTCGGGTTCCGCGGTTTAGGTCAAATTGTTTTGGGATCCAACGAACCCTATCTTACTTTCGTTCTTGGTACAAATCAACTACATACATAGGCTCAGACATTTTTCATCACATACCAGGTAAATTAGGGTGGATAGAAACTCAACAAGGGTAAATAGAAACACTTTGAGGAGGATATTCAAGTAAGTTAAAAGTTTTTTGGTACATTCGAAGACTCTAATGCTTTTAAATAATTGAGATAAATAGTTGCGACACCTTGTTAGTATGAAACAATATTAAACTATCGTAAAAATCTTCGTCAAAGTTTTGTTTCTATTTACCCTTAAGTTTCTATGCACCCTGTTTTACGGTATTCCTTTTAATTCGTTTACGTTCTTAAAAATCACTCCTTCACATACTAATGCTAGAGTGTGACAGCTCGCTTTGCCTTCACTTCACCTTCATTTTCACTCAGTGATTTCAACACAGCAGCACTGCTGCCCGTCTATTCAGTAAACATCATCGCGTGAAAACTTGAGTGTAGAGGACTGTCAATGTCATTAGTATGGAATGACAGCTCAATTCGCCTACATAATTTGGGTTGGTAGATGTTACATGTCTAAATTTTTTTGGCTCTAGGACATGTTGGTTTCGTCACGGAGTTTTCCTTCACTGTTTCACGAACAGTGGTGATTAAATAATTTACACAAAGTAAAGCGCCTAACGCATAGAAGATGACGGAATGACGTGGACAAATTCATCGACCAGTGGTCCACTTTTGCCCTGGATCGAAGAAACTGGAAGTCATGGGGAGAGGCCTCAACCCAGTTGTGGAATGATGCAGGCTAGCAGTATCAGTATCAGTAAAGCGCCTGTATGGGTACCAACCTACCAATAAGACTAGGACACCACCGCACTTCTACACTGTTACTTAACCCTAAATCCCGAGGTGAAAAAGTCCATTTTTCGCCAAATGGCAACGTTCAATCGGTCTAAATAGGAAGCCTCAGTCAAACGGATCCCTAAACCCGAAAAGGGAGTAAAAAAACTCCAGGTTTCAATAGCGTTCCCACTTACTGAGGCCACGACACAACACCGCTTCTCGTTTTTCGTCAATACCTCGTTGTTGGCTTGCTCCTTTTTCTCGTTTTAGACCGTCGGTGGCTACCGGCCGCCCGTCAGGCGCGGCTTTCAGATTTTTCCACGAATTTTACCTGCCAAAAGTGGGTAGGCAGCGATTTACGTAAATTTTCGTCTCTAAAGTGGAATGGAGCGGTTGACACGACACAATCTTTTGTTCTATTTTGGGCATTGTTTTCTGATATAAAACGGTGTTTAGGTAAGTAACACAGACGTCTAATTGACATCTTTAATTTACTTTAATACATACACAACATCGCGCCTGCATCGACCAAAGGATTAGGCAGAGGTTTACCAATGTATGGTACACCCACATTTTTCGTAGGTAGCTAATTAGGGGCTAGCCTATTGCCATCAACCGTGTACGAATTCGGAATCAGAGCTGCTACTGAAATATTCCAGAAAGAAAATTCTAATAACATTAACCCGAGCTGGGAATGGAACCTTAGACCACATGCTCAGCAAGCAAAAAATTCTGTGAATGAAATATGAGCACTCGGACCTCGACCGGCTTCCCAGTATTGTCCAGGGTGCGCCAGAATAAGAAATGAAAAAACTCAATGACGGTTTACCTCAAGATTACCAGTAAGACCAGCGAGGCCGTCACAAAAGAAAATATGATGATTTCATTTTAACCCAGGACTTTTAGTTGTAAATTCTACTCTGTGACTTTCTGTCGCGATCCATTTCGGTCAACTAGTTACTAGATGTACCTACCTACTCAAGTATTTCAGTTTCGTGGTCGTTCGTGTTCACTCGGAGCCGTTCGGGAGTCCTCGTGACGCGACCGACGCGACGCGACATTCGGGGAAATTGCGTGTTTTTTGTTGTTTTCCCTAAACGACAAAGGAAATTAGGCTGCATGAGGCGGACAGCGCTTTTTTAAAGTGATTCAGCGAACTAGAGGGTATTTTGGTAATGGTTGAACGATGAAAATACACTGGATTACTTACTGGTTGGTTAGCAATACCCGTATCTTTAAAATCGTTCTTGAAATGCTTATTGACTTGCCTGTTGGTCTAGTAGTTAGTGGCCCTGACTGCTATGCTAGGACTCGTGGGTTCGATTTCCACCCAAGACAAATGTTTGTGTGATGAGCACGATCATTTGCTCTGTGTCTGGGTGTGTAATTTCTATGAATTTTGAAAAATATAAGTATGATTTATCAGTTGTCTAGTACTCATACACAGCACAAGCTCTGCCTAAATAGGTCTAGATAAACGCTAGTTGTAAAATATTAATTAATTTTAATCTTAGTCCTAATCTGTCAAAAATACTTACGTCTAATTACCCTTTTTGTTTTAGACATTAGATTGTCGCTGAATTGAGATAGCAACAAGATTTGAACGTTTTAGGCCTACAGTGCTTGTTTATTATATACTCGTACCACTCATGGGCCTCTGACTTAGCTTAACCTACATGCTGCCTAGAAACATCTCTCAGGCATGGTGTAACTTGAAATAAATTATTATTATTATTATTTTTGTGTTTCGATTTTCATCTCTCCCATTTCTGGGGAATAGGTACGTCAAGGTTGCGGGCTTTTGGCAAGACAACCCTGGCGGTGATTTGTTTATTCTATTGACAAAAACTTCCTTACTATTCTACATGTGTTTAGAATTCGGCTTTCTGTAAAAGTGTGAATGTGAGTGGGTGAATATTTAAGCTTTCAAGACTTTTATGAAGTGTTTTAGGAATGACACCGGTGCTGGATATTATGATAGGTATAGTCTTAACGGTGCGACGAACTTTCCATTGAGATTTTAATTCAATTGTCAGGTCTGCATACTTTGAGAGTTTGTTTGTGTGTGTGGATGTTAAATTGTGTGTGTTGGGTATTGCTATATCTATCAGGTATACAATTATTATTATTATGGTGTGGAAAAGTTTTTGAATTAGCTTTGGGTCTTAATTGGGGTTTGAAAAATGGATATTTGTCTAAAGGAAAACCTGTAGGGCTGTCTATTCTAAGTACCTGCTCCTTGGAAAGATATGAAATGTTTATAGAAAATACTTTAAATAACTATAAAACTAGCGTGCAAGCGTGGTGATCAATGCTCGAGCCTTCCCTGTATGAGAAGAGGCCCTTGCCCTGCAGTGGGACAGTTACAGACAGGTAGGTATTATTATAATTCACTTTCTGTTTAGAATTCAAATACTTATAGAAGGTTAAGTGTAGCCTACTTTTTTCTATTTGACAAACCTTGCTTCACACAACGAATTTCTCCTGTAATGGGGTGTGTTTTAGAAACATTTGTGAAACAAATATTTTTTTCTTGCGAGAATCGAAGCCGTGACACGCAGCGTCTCTTAGCTAATCGCTAAGACACTGTACCAACCATGCTGTTCGAATGGAAATCAATCTCCACGAGAATCCTTAATCACACGTCAATTAAAGCTTCTACCTACCTAGGCATTATTATTAAGTTCTGTTTCCTACCCTCAAATTACACCAAACCTACCTACCCACATAAAATTATCCCTATTCTTCATCCTTTCATACTTTTTTCGTTCCATTTCGGCAAAATAGAGTATTTAAGTTCGCAAACCGCCTGTAAAATTGCACTATCCGTAATTATCCTGAAATTTTCAACTGAAACTCGCGCTCGGAACAGTCTGTTGTGTGGGTAGTTGAATGTTTTTGTGGTACTCAAGGGTTATGTTATAATGTGTTACAGTTTTGGTACTTTTGATCACGTAATAGTGGTTTGTGGCTAAATGAAAACAGCCAAAGGAGGTTAAGCTACGGTTGCCGAGGTCGTTTCGTGGATGGGTGACCACCAATTACTTCTAGAGTTTTCCATGTGCCTCCGGAAGCTTGTTGTGCTGTTGTGCTCGACTAGTTTTTAGGCTCCTAATAGAGATACGTCTAGAGGTCTCAGGGTTTCAGACGTCTTCACCTCCTATTCCCTCCCATCTTAACTCATTTTTACTGTCGTGTATTTTCTCTTTACGAACTTCAAATTTTGAAATAATAAAATTTACATGTATAAGTCTGGAAAGCACTACTCACAGAAAAAAATATAATCATCTATCTACCATTATATAAAACGAAGTCGTGATAAACAAACTTGGTTGTGTTTTAGGATTTGTCATCGTCCGAAATACGAGTAGGATAAATACTTACTAATAAAAAACATGAAAATTCCTCGAAAAACTAAATAATAATATCCAGAATGTTCGTTTTCTTTTTCAAACACTTTTCAAACGCAGCGCCATCTTGGATTGTATGACAGGTTACAAATTTCTTCCCAGTTTATTATCAGGTGATAATTTGACATTTGACAAGTCTTAAGCTAAAGCTTAGAACACAACATTATTTTTTATTAATTCTAAACCAGAACTAAGTTTTCCCGAGTAGATTGTTTTATCATAAAGATCCGATGGTTTGTGGGTAAACTGGGTATCCAAGAAAATGTTAACTCGAACCCTAGGCTGAAATATCTGAACACGTGTCTAAATCAAAATAACACAACCGCTCTAAACTAAGTCGGTAGGTAGTCGAATATTCGCTGGGAGGCAGTCAACAGGTGCAACGGATCGGTACAGTTTCGGCTGTAATCTCGACAGATTTTGCTGACGACGACGCGGCTAGCAGCATCCGTGGTTGGACAGGCGAGGACACAAGTGTTATAGAAACATTTTGGAGAATACAAAACTAATGGCTACAAAATAAACTGCCCACGGGTCAGTCGAATGTCGAAGCTACGTCTTGCTGAGATCGTTTCATGGATGGGTAACGTTTCATTTCATACCAAGACCCCTCCGAGTTTTAGAAAGCACGCTAAGCAGTTGGTCTCGGCTGTCATTAGTAGACCTTTGACAGGTAGGACTTCGAAGCCTCAGGAAGCAAATTAAGCCGTTGGTCCCGGCTTTTTTTCCCGTTTTTTTACTTTTCATTTGCTCATATTCGGGAATGTACCACGAACCTTTCCAATATACACCCCTATTTTTTAATTAGTACAAAAAAAAATGGGCTGTACCGGTCAGCACCTGCTACTCATCATATAATATTTGCGTAATCAAAAGTAAAAAAAAAGGAAGTTCAATTTTTAAATATGGCACTACTTAGTAAAACTTAAATAACGAAAACAGCTGTTGGATGCTTGAGCGAGATCACGCGAACGTGAGCGAGAGAGGACGATTACTACTATGTCATGAATAGCCTGTACAATAGTTCCGTAAATTGGGTTACTTTTTTGATATAAACAAACGCTAATAACTCTGCTGTTTATGAATATTATTAATTGATATTTTAGAAATATAATGAGAAGCCCTTTAAGTATTTGTACTAATTAAAAAATTGGTTGCCTGTAAAGTCGGTATACGGGCGAAAGTTTTACGTGACAACGACTTTGAGTGGTAAAATAATTTATGTCTGTCTCTCTCGCTCTTAGGCGGGCTAACCATGCCCGAGTGGAAGGGACGCGTGCCTCTCACTCGCTCTCATTGTGAGCGCATAACGTGAGCGGAGCGTAACGCAGTTTCTTGAAGTGTCACCCGGCAAACCAATTTATAAGACGTTGTCACGTCAAAATTAGTGGTGTATACTTGGTTCAATTTCATTCGTATAAATCCTAAAATACAATAATTCGCTAACACTTCTGTGCTCAACCATCCCAACTTCTGCTATCGTTGTTGTGTCTACGATTCGGCACAGACTGCGACTGCCGACTATACAGTACACACAGATTTTAGTTCAACACGGTTTTACACGCCGAATGTCGAAAGCCGAGAACTGAGTGTGGGGGAATCGGTGTTGCTATATTTAAATGGAATGAATAGTGATGTGTTGGGTTTAGAAGACGATGATTAAAATTGAGGTTTAAAGTTGGTAGATAAGATATAATAGTAGTTTATTAATAAGGGATTAATTCTTACAAGTTATATGCAGATTAAATTAATATTTTGCTGATAAAAAAAATAGATAGACGATGTTTTTCTTAACTTAGCGTGTCGATGGGAATCTAGTAGAAGTTTCATTGTAAGGAAACCGGCATGCCTGGGAGGTATTTCTCGACGGCACGTTAAGCTAAATCAAAGGCCGATGGGCGGCATAATACTGTCACCTGGTTAGTAACTAATCACACGATAGGAAGATAAAGAAGAATTGAAAAAGTGACAGAACTTGCCAGGATTTGGACTCTTAAGTGAGGCGGAAGTCTTTACCACTGTTCCATCACGACATTTGTTTTAAAATAGCTGATGTATGCGGATGTCGGTTATATCGCGCCTAGCTCCCAGACGGCTTATTTTTTCCGTGTACATTAACCAATGTACACAAAACCTTGACAAATTGTAGGTACACCACTCAAGCGTCCGTGGGGAATACACTCTCCAAGAAAACTCTTGCTTGAACTGTCCATGGCACTACAGTCACCGAACGACATCGTTTAGTTTAAACGTGTACCGTGAACCTTCCTCAAGATAATCTATTGATTGGTGAAAACAGCATGAGAATCGGTGCAGCAGTTTTAGAGTTTATCACGAACACACAAACTGTCAGACAGACGCGGCGCTGCGTTGGACTTTATTTTCCAATATGTAGTGATGATATTACATTTTTCTCTAACATCCCTTCCAACCAACGTAAAGTGACAAACATAACAGTCTCTCATTTAAATCAAACAATAATTACTTTAGTACATATTCACGGCAACCGAGTCGCTATCAAAACAAGTCGGAACTTTCATTTCCTAACGCGAGCTGAAGCCGACGCCGCTTTGAAAGCCGCATTTATTTAATAATACTCGTTAACAATTGTGGATTCGTCTGTACTAGGAACGGGACAGCTCATTCATTAAATAGTCATGTCCACGTTTTACGTAACAGGTTGATTATTGACGAGTATACCATGTGTTGATCTCGAAACCTATTCAGCACGCGTTAAGTTGTCAAGTCGCCAAACCTGATAGCCGGACAGACAAGGCTGTTTGGCCGGACTTTTGGGGAAAAAGGCCGGACACCCTCAGTATAGGTAGGTACGATAAAAAAATTACATGTGAAATCAAGTTCTGTTCATTATTACCACAAAAAAATTCAATGATATGTACCTACTCAGAAAGCACGTGTTTAAGTGATAGTGAGTTTAAAGTTCTTTCATCATAAAACTAGTGTTTAAATTCACAGTATGAATCAAACGGGTTACAAGAGTCAGAAATACCTACAGTCATTGAATTCAAAATAATATTTCAATTGTAATAATGTAATCAATATTCGTAGACATTTCAGTGCCAAAGTTATTTATTTGCCAAATAACTTTACGGTATACGAATGACAGCTGAATTCGCAATTTGCTCCCGACCTGACTATTCATTCAATCATTCGGTCAATTAGTTCATTCCCAAAATATTCTACAGCGGAAACAATAAAACCGAATTCAATCTGTAGATCATTACAATAATCGGCAATCAACTGATCACAAAGTTACAAACACATTCAGTAACCAACTACTACAACCTTACTGTGAAACCAATAAGCATCAAATTGGGGTAAATAAAATTGTACAAACTGCAAAAGCAAACGTTGTGGTTCGCCGAAACCGTTCTGAATTCAAACATAGTGTCGCGTGTCCTTCCGCGGAATTGGCGCGGAAATTTTTGTTATCTTTTCGTGTTCCCCGAACGGATTTTAAATCGAGAACACAAATGTGAGAACGATAAAATGTCGCTGTGTTTATGTATTGTTCCAAATACAAACAAGTACTCGAAACCACGCATCATTGAGCATGGAGTAGGTAACTATAAAAAGATGCTTAAAATGTCAAAGACGCTAAATAGACTTCAATAAAACCTAAAAAAACAGAACTTATTTGTGAGCCGATCTGTGGCTTCTGTTAAGAGTAAAACTCTGCAGGATTTAAACGCGTGGCGAAAACGATCAATTTTCACTACCCAATCTCACCTATTTGAAATCGCCAAACAGCCTTGAACAAGTGTGGTGATCAATGCCTTGTGCCTTCTCTGTCTGCGTGAGAAGAGGCCTTTCCCCTGCAGTGATACAGTCTGGTACAGCTTAATTTTTTATTACAAAATCAATTTATAATACAATCCATCCGACGTTTCTTTGGACTCTACTTACCTTTGTAAGCTATTATTACAAAATATGATCTTATTTTAATCCTTAGGCTGTATCCAAATATTATGAATTTAAACCATAATAGAGACGTCGATAGGCCAAGGTTTTTATTAGGTATCTAGGACGAGTTTCGAGCACAGATAACTCGATTTTGGAGGGCGGAAATTCCCCTAAACTAGATTTGCTTTTAACTTTTGAAGTGGAAACCAGTGGAGTAGCTCTTAATATAGGTAGGTAAGTTGATTATTTTGAATTCACTTTTAGGTTGATTTTCTCTTTCGTCAAAGGTAGGAAGAGTCATTTAACTGTAAGATAGTAGCAGGTAGGTTAGTAGGTATTGATAGTTTTTATCAATAATATTGTAGACACACGACGATTATGTTCATTTTCACCTGTACCTACAGTTTGTTAGGTGTAAGTAGGTAAATAAAATTATATGTTCTGCCGTCAATATTATATTAACGGATAAGAATAGAAGATATTTCTCATGTGAATAATCCTGAAAAGGTTTATATTTTTGAGGTCTTCCTCGTTACTTCAACTCGTGGTGTGATTTATTAGTACTATAAAGTACCTACCTATGTACTTGATAGTAGGTACTTACTAATAAATCATCTCAATAAGGCGATGGTATGCCGAATGTTATTTTTTTAACTATTTGGAAAAGGTATCTGGGCTATTACAGGAGATAAGCAGTAGCATCCTCTACGGTGTCTGTTAATGAATACTTTGCAGTATTCACTTACGGCTGCCCTGACCGTAATTATAGCAATATATCTCATGAATTGTTCAATCCGTCAACCGATTCACAACTTGATAGTAATTTGATGACGCCTCCAAGACTGGGTGACTGAGTTGCCTAAATAATTCAATCTTGTTTGGCACGGGTTGGTCGTCAAAAGCTACATTTTGGATCAGATTGAAGAAGCATTTCTGTAGGTATCCTTTACAGAAAAATATATATTTTTGTAAAACGTGAGTATACAATACAAATTGAGCTTTGCAGCGTAAAACCTATCTAAAAAGTTTGTACAAGAGCAAAAAAGTCTCCTACTTTTCCCCTAATTTTCTTCTTTTACTAAATGACTAGAATGATTGAGTTCCTCTCGCGTTACTTGCTTCTCTGCACAAGACTTGATACTCAGGAAAGGAAGTTAAATAGGTATAAGTACCTAAGGTTCTAAAGGATTAAGAGATGCAATCAGTTACATGCGAAACCTTAGTAGAGTTCTACTGGACATACAAGATTATTAAATGTACCTCAAGGCCCATATTACAGATGCTCGAGCAAAATTTACTTAGCAAAATTGTAAAACTAGTTTCAAGTTAGTAGAAAGTAATATGTATAAAGCTAGTTTCAACCAAACAAATACTTAGCTTTGGACGAAACGAGTTTAACGACTGTATTACAGAACCTCACTCAAGACTCAAGCATTACTTCAAACTGGTTTCAACCAATCAAATGGATGTAAACTAGTTTTTAAGTAACTAGCTTATAGGTATTGAGTATTACAGAAGCAAGAACTCAATACTCAATTGAGTTCTTGCTTCTGTAATGAGGTTTAAGATCATCAAAATTATTCTCAAGAAGAGTTATAAATATCTGTTTTGAGTAATTTTCTGTAAAACGGGCCTTAGAAAACTTACTGCGAGTAATTCTATTTTGCACGTTTTCTAGCCTAGTTTCCGTTAAGCAAAAGCAACATCTTAGGGCCCCAGCGTCGTGTTGCCAGTATAACCGGCCAGTGATAAGAGCGCATTGTTTTATAATACGTATCGATTTACTATGTGACCGATCGATTTACGTACAATCGAATGTTTACAATCGATTCCTTTTGCTACTGATATTTTTAAAAGGATGACAGTTGATTTTTGGCAATGTGTAGGTATTTTTGGTGCCGTAGGGTAGCTGATGAAAAAGGAATACCAAAAATATAGGTACGCTTCATTGGTAGTAGGGGGTTGCTGTAGTAGGTATCTACTGTTCCCGTGACCCCAGCGCGGGTGTGAGTCTGAACACCGCGGTGGTTTTTAGTCAGTAAGAGTCTGACAGACCACTCCACTCTCCACGGGGTGGTAGACATCTATGAGGAGTTTCCACAACGCACCTAAAACAAGGATGCTATCTTTAACGATTGCGCTTGGGAACTTTTAGATGAGTCTACATCATCATCTGCCCAGCCTTTCGCAATATGTTGGGACCTATTTTACACGGAATGCCAGTCTATCAGATCTGACCACCACAACCATCTGAAAGTGTTATTTTAGGCTAATTACTGTAGCTATTTTTCTTGTGATTTCTTTCTTTCTTTCCTTATACCTCGAAATATGAGATTAAATCTGGAGATATAAGAAGGTTGGTGCATAAGTACCGGATAGTAGCCACTTATACAGCGACGAAGGCATCTAAGTCAATAAGACGGTATCTAAGTAAGATAACTTTGAAAACCATTCATGGATTCAATTAAAAAGAGCCACGTATGAGAAACAATGACTACCCTCACGCTGAACAAAATATCTTGGCCAGCACACCTATAAAAAGTGAAGTATCCTGTCCCCTTCGTAGAAAGTACAAATTCTTGAATCCACAGCCCCTAATTAAAATTCCGTCGAACAAAAGCCATTCGTAGACCTGGGACATCAAAACCACGGTTTAATAGCCGGCTAAGTAAAACTGCAACCCTTTATTAAACAACTAGGTATAATGAACCAATGTAGGTATCCGTGAGAACTACGCACGCGCGCAACCAAAGCTAAATAACGCGGTAGCAGCAAATTCAATGTAAAGATCAAGACCTTTATTGCGACCAGCGTAAGAAAATGACAGCGGTTGCGCGCCATTTGCGACCTTATCCATTCATAATCACCACACAAATAAACGAAAATTAGCTCTAAAACGATGTGATAGGGTGCAAATTGCATGTTTACAAAACTAGTTTTTGTTTAGAACGGTTGGAAATGTCAAACCTTAACCTCAAACCGTGACGCGGCCGCCATATTAGATTCATTCGGTTCCGATCGGAGTTACTCGGGTAATGTCGAGAGCGTCAGTTCGACTAATTTATATTGACCTGTTGCGCGGACGGCTGTTTGAACCGTTCTGATGTAATAGATGAATGTTAATGGTTGGCGGGAGGTCAAGTTAAGCCGGTTAACGTGTGGGAAGGGTGCTATTGAATTAGATAAAGACACCTTGTATCTTGAACTATTTGATAGCGCGCAAGATAGTTAAATCCTTGATGGGCGCTACTATTATTAGATTTTTAAAATGCCATTCTGTTGGTTAAGTATTTAATTTTATAAGCAATGACATCATCTTTTAATGGGGTTTGATTCGTTTTAGCAAGGTTAATTAAGTGGCTATTTGTACTCATTAGACACTACCTACATACATATTAGAAACGATTAGCGTAATAAAGAGGTGTTAAGATTTATTGCAATAAAAAATACAACATAATAATAGGAAAATTGTTCTTCTTATGGCATAGATATAAAAGTTTATCTAGGTAGGTACTTAGGTACTTATAAAAAAATACTCTGAATTAGTTCAGAACATCTGCAATTCATAGAAAATACCTACAATCATTTTTAATATAACTTTTATGTTCACATTTCTGTATTGCTTTTAATAAAGTTTCTATTGGGCAGTTAGTAAAAAAAAAAAACTCCATCATGTAGAGCAATTTACCGTGCGTTGCCACTGCGCATGGAGGGGACACGTATGCCGTGTGACGAAAATCTAACATCACTCATTTCCAAACGTCACATGTTACTCACCCTGGCAAACAAAACGCAACTTTATAACGTACAATTTAAAACTTAAAATGGACTGGTAGAAAAATTGTAGATGGCGTACGCGTTCCATGTTCAAAAATGACTTGGCGCGCCTAATGACAAGGTTAAGTGTATGAAACGCAAGAAACTGGTTCTAATACACGCCCGGCCGTTAGTGAATAGACAAAAAATAGACGGCCATCTTGAATTGTGGACTGATGAGGCTTCTTGTTTGACGTTCGGGACAAGAAAGCTAATTCAATTTTCGAATCGATGTTTTCTATTTTTTGAATGTGCGTTCGTTTTATTTAGTATCAAATTTGGAATTGATTTAAGAATGATTTAAAGATTTTTTTTAAGAAAAATAAATGAGTTTGAAAAGAAAAATAATTTTGCTCAACGGCCTCATCGGTCTATTGGTTTGTAAGTGCTGCTGCTGAGCGCAGGTTCGGGGTTCAATGCCAAAGTTGTACAAAGTGATATTGGGTTACATGATCTGTTAATATTATTTCTCAGGAACAATATTTGGGTTGGTGTCAATAAGCTCACTCCCTATTATATGGTACTTTAACATAAACGGCGGAACGTAGGTTTTTAACCTAGATATTAGATTACTATCAAACAGAAACTTCAACGCTTTTTATATGTATTAGATTATTGGCATAAAACCCAGTTTCCTGCGCTTTTAATTTATTTTATTGCTTATAACAACTTGTTAACAACCGATTTTATTTTAAGATACCCATGTCCCATTACAAATGCGTAACTGAAGAGCGCTACTTCGAATCCTGCGCACGTTTTTATTGCCTCGATACACAATCCATCGTCCATTGGTCGAAATGATTACTAAACACTCAAGTAGGTATGTATTTCTTGCTGTAAATATTGGGCAGTAATATCAATACTAAGACCCGATTTTTTTAGGTATTCCTCGAAGCGCTACTATTTTGAGGCGCACCTAATGAGGCGCTCCTTTTTTATTCCTTGGGGCGCACCTTTTTAGAGCGCTCCCGATAGCAAGCAAAAATATTTGTTTTTTTTTTTCCTCGAAAAATATATATTTTTTTTAAATTGCTATCGGGAGCGCTCCTAAAAGGTGCGCTCCGAGGAATAAAATAAGAGCGCCTCATTAGGTGCGCCTCAAAATAGTAGCGCTTCGAGGAATACCTCGACTTTCTCACCCAATGGTTTTAAAAGTAGGTTGTTTACGGTTTGGTCGCACTAGTTCTACTAAACGTGGAGCTCCTGAAGTTCCGAGTTGAGCTCACGATTACCCACTGACCAATCCTTGCACTGACTGATCTGGTCCCCTCATATCTGTGTGGTTCTTTCCTCAAAAGATCATCTCAGACACTAATCTACATGGATCTTACCTACATGATTTGACCAAGATAATGTTTGGACTTTAAAAAAGACTATAACCTCTGAGTTTCTTTCGGTGTTTCTTCTCAGAGTAGTCAGGTAGTGAAACTCCGAACTCTACTAGTTAGTTTTTATAGTGTAGGTATATAATCAAAAAAAGGAAGAACAATAATTTATTTACAAAAACGTCAGATAAAAAAAAAGTATTCATCAAGATTACGTTTCAACCTAGGTACCATATCTGCAGGGTAAGTAAACCTAAGTGAAAACATCGTGGTTGTAAGTGGTGCTTACTTACGGGCTGCGCACACTCCGCCTCTGATCGTTACTTAGAACTGCTAGTGGCGCCACCTGCCGTTCTTACACTGAGTTACTGTCACGACTGCATCAATACTGCTAACTGTGCATTGGACCTGAATTAGTCGATAAAGCGTAGCATTCACAGCTTTTAAGTTTTTTTAGGGGACATAGTTGGACTAAAAACTAGTGGGAGAGCTTGTGGCTAAAAAATAACAATAGTTTTAAGTATGTTTATCAGTATTGTCTAGTAATCATAGCACAAGCTCTACTTAATGTGGGACTAAATGGCGTTGTTTGTAAGTTGTGGATTTATTTGCATTTTATTTAACTAACAAGTTACAACCTTGGCCTTTGACACTAAATTCTTGAATACTGAGTTGGTAAGTATATTAACAAAAGCTCTTAAAAAAAACCTTGTCAGTCCAGTCCACTGTTAACCTTGTTACGTCAAAATCAAGCCATGATTGCAAAAATCAAGTTCCCGTTATTGAATGGTCAATGGCCTTTGGTAGTAGCGGTACTATGAAAACTAAACCACCATGAAAATTTGCATTTCATATAGTAGATAGATCGATAGTTCTTTAGAACATTTATTGAGTCACACACAGAAGATATAGATAGAGCAACACACAACGCCAAAATTTCAAAAACAAAAGTGATGTACCTAAACTATGAAAAAATGGAACAGTTTCCCGTAGTAGTGTGTGCCGCGGTTTTGCTATCTCCTAAAGATAGTAGCGTGATGTTAAATAGTTGAAAACATTCTGTAAGGATTGGGTTATGAAATTTAATGAAAAAAGATTTATAAAATCGGACTAGTTTTAGAGATCGACGCGTACTTACAAACAATATTTATAACAAAATAAATATTCTGGCAACAAGCTGACTCGTACGCATGGAAAATGTAAATAAATGGTGATTAACTATGCATATTCTGTACATATTAAACCGATATAACAACTTAACTGAACCAAATAATAAGGTATTAGAAGCATCGAACAATTCTGCTTAGATATTCTGAATATTATTAAATTTATTTACTTACCGCCCTTTCGGGTGAGGTATCTACATCTGTTTGGCATGGTTTAAAATCATGGCCTCAATTAAAAAAAAAAATTATAACTGTAGGTAAGTATGTACAGAAGATGGCAAGCCTCCTGGTTGTGAAAAAGTTATCTTAAGACACCAATAGGTTCTATCAGTTAAATTTCGAGTGTTAGCGGGAAAAGGTAAAAGAGCGTTGGAGAGGCAGCGGGCAGAGAGCGGGATATCTACTGTTTTACTCCTGGGCAAACCCAATAGTCATCACAGATTTTAAATTGACTTCCTGTTCTAGTTTAACAATTGGATATACCAACATGACTTAACATGAGGTAAGTTGATTATACAAAAGCTTAAGATAAATAAACAACTAAACCTAACAATAAATAACTACAAAGCGTCAAAAAAATTTTCTGCATCGCTGCCAGCTGGTAAAGTGCCCAAAAGACTGGCGGCATTGCCACGTTGAATGGCAATGCTTAGCCTCTGGCCAAAGTAGAGGCCAGCCCTTGGGTCACGGGAAGCGTCAACTAAAAGTTTGCAGATGTCTTTGAAAAGAAGACGAGCACTCGGACCCCACGGCCCAAGAGTTTCAACCACAAACGGCTCGAAAGTATAACTACCAACAAGGTTTGCTATATTTACATGAGGTATGTATATCTACAATACACACGCTTACAATTTTTTTTTAATTAAGTATGGATAGGCACGCGTTTGATCACCATCCCACCTGCGATGATTTAGCCGACGATGAAGCACGCCTGCCTAGAAGCAACTTCACTCTAGACTTACAAGACTCCTAGATTGTAGCTATCCGGAAACACGGACTCCGGCAGGGAATTCCACTCCTTAGCTGTATAGGTACGCACAATGAATGTGTTCCCGAAACGTTTAGTAGATACGTATGGGTGGGATGTCAACCATGTACCGGTGTTCAAATAATAGCAGATAAATCTATTGCTTAGCCCTTTAACCGCTTGTGTCGCATGACACATATTTTCGTGCCCCTACCGCGCGTGTCGTATTTGCGACAGAGAACATGTATGACTTCTTCGTGTTATTTTCAAAATACTGACTGTGTGGTACAACTAAAACCATTATCGAATTGAGATATTATTTATGTAACAAAAACTAAAAATCGATTGTTTCTTCTTAATTACTGTAGCTAGATATTATTTTATTGATTTGTTGCAATTTTGGCCCGGCGGGCGATAGTAGCAGGGCAACTAATATTTAGCCAAGCGCATAAAAGGTTACCGGACATGAAACTTGGCTCCAAGCTACTACTTACTGAGAAACAGATGAAAACACCCAATAACACACAAACACAGCATGATCACTGGTAGAAATGGGTATGGCGACGATAGAATCAACAAAGTATCAGATGATAGAAACTTTTGATCAGATTATAGAAGCAATAATACTCGATATTGTAGACTATTGTCGACTGAAGAATCTACACCGTTCATCTCTTCATCCTTGACATTGTCGTGCTCAAAACAAAAGAAATGTTTCTACAATCTGTCAGTTTGTCGATTTTTCTGAAGACAAAATCCGCTTCTACGCTGGTTCTGCTACGCGCGCTGGGTCTCAAATCTAGTATCACAAGTTGAGCAGTAACATTTCCGACCACTAGATTACCAACCGACAATAAAACTTATTGATGGCTAGCTGGCTCACCAGGAGCCTTAAAGTCACTCAAAGGGCAATGAAGATGGCTATGCTCGGAGTTACCTTGCGCGACCGAATCAGAAATGACGATATCCGCAAGAAAACCAAGGTCACCGACGTAGTCCGGAGAATTGCTAAACTTAAGTTGCAGGGCACATCGCTCGCAGAACAGATGGCCGTTGGGGCCGAAAAGTTTTGGAGTGGCGACCCCGAAGGCCTCTCACAAGGAGAACCGACGACTTGGTGAGAGTCGCGGGAAGCCAATGGATGAGAGACGCACAGGACCTGTCGTTGTGGCGACATTTGGGGAGGCCTATGTCCAGCAGTGGACGTCTTTCGGCTGAAATGATGATAGCTAGCTTCTGCTAGTGGCTTTGCCCGCGTAATAAGTAAGGTAACACGTTACTGGTTTAAGAAGTATGTACTAGTTTTTCCTTTGCGTTAGTGGACTATCAATGTTCCAATTTTCATCCAAATTTACTTGTAGGTTATTGCGTAACAAACATGCAAACGTCGGCCTTACAATCGAGAGTCACCCATTGCTCTCTTGAGGTGAACCCACAAGAATATTTAGCTTAGTAAGAGGGGTTAACAAGACTGCACGGCACAGTATAAATATTCAGACAGTAGGACGACGCCTTTGATCTCTGGAAAAATAGCGCGTTAGCCCTGAATACCTCCCGAACTACGTACATCGTTTTGTTCGCAGTTCGGGAGCGGTTTTCCCGCGTGTCGCCCCTCACACCCCGCACGACTGCCCTGTCTAGACTAGTAGGTTTTTAGACTGTGCTACTAGTAAGTAGGTAATGTGCAACCCCTTGCAAGTACCTAAGCTTTTTTTTTAATTTTCTCCACAAACTTCTACATTTATAAGGTTAGGAGGATAGGTTAGGATATGATCTTACAGACTCTTGGGGCAACTTATTTAACAATTTTTTTATAAACAAAGGCAGCAATTAGACATAGCTTAGAAACAAGTAGGTATATATGTATAATATTGGTAAGTATGCACTACAAAGTATCTATAATAAATATTCATAGTTATGCACTTAACTAGGTATATAAAACGTGTCCTGTATCAACGCAACTGCAATGTACTAGGTGTATATAAGGAAAGAATAATTTAAAATACTTGAGAAGTATCGTCAACAAACTGCTATATGTAATAATTGAACGTTTTAAGTAAATAACTATAACTAGTCTTCTAATTTATAAAATTCTCGTTTCACAACTCACAGCGTTTGTAACAAATCTTCTCCGAAACGGCTTGACCAATTCTCAGTTTCGGAGGAGAGGATATTTATATATTAAATAAACTAAGTCATCTCAATCAATAGTACCCATGTCAGCCTCTTTTCTACACATAATAATATTATCTTTAATACAAACCATCCATTCAATTTCCTTTAAATGTTATTCCTTAATTATGCTTTAAAACCTTTAGCATTTAGGTATGTATGGCAAAAATACTTGACGTATAGGCAACGTCGATTAAAATTTATTTTTAAGACTTTATTCATTGTCTATGGTTAATAATTATTGTTTACCTCATAAATTTAAACCATAAAGTTAAAATCGTTTGTTTGGACACCATTATTACGTAATACATTCGTGGTTGGTATATTGATTAGTGACGTTTATGTAAATGGTGTTCAAATAAACCTTTTATGACAAGTCAAATTTGTAGCAAACTTACTGACAAACGGATACCTTATTTACCAAAGTTCCTCGTCCATACAACTTAGTAACTTACTCTAGAATCCACAAGCATAATGACACAATTTATAAACCACCAGTGTCATCTTATAAAAACTGCCAAGTGAAAATGTAGGTGAAGTGATGGCGAAGTGAGCTGTCATTCCATACTATTGCAAGGCATTGACAGTTCACAAGTTTTCACTCGCGGTGACTTTACTGAATCGACTGGCTGATCAGGCATAGTAGGTATTGATTTCTATAAAACAACGACAATCAGAAAGGGACTTAAACTAAGAAGCATAAAAGCAACCAAACTTAAGAAAATATTTAAGTAACACAAGCTTGTTGTAACCAAGAATCAAGCTAATACGACACGAAGCCAAAAATTCGCGGAAAATATCATGAAATAAACCAAGCAATCTGTAAAATTGCCCTAAACAGCACGTCACAGTGGACGATGAACTATCCACGGCAAAGCATGACAGTTTACCAGTATTGATTGTCCTGCTTGAATTGACCGACACGAATATTAAATGCAACTTTGGACATATTTCCGGACGATCAATATTTCCTTTCGTGCAGCTAACAGATTTAAGGTTGACATGTTTTTTTATGAAGCAGTCGTTTTGGCCAGTTAGGGTGTTGTAAATGGAGGTACAAAACATAATTAGAATAAAATACCCTTTTTTGTACACCATAAAAACTTGGCAATGGGTGGAATTATTGCTAAAATCTACTTAGGTAATGACAACCTTTGGATGGACTTGATGTAGCAGAAGAAAAGAATACGAAGGCAGTTGATGGTGATGGTTATGTCATATCTGATGGAATCCGAATCGTAAAGCGTGAATCACAGGGTCTAAATTTCTATGTTTCCATCTAACGCCACATATATTTTGCTATTAAAATTTAAGAATCATTCATTAAAACGCACATTACACAGCCAGTTTAAGATATTTGTGGTTATAATTGGTTTGTGTTACGGTTTTGAATAGGTACTTCAGAATTTGAATATATTGGTAACTTGGCAATTAGTAGAACCCTTCTCTACCTCTTAACGGTGTCATAATAGGTGGGGTGGGTGAGGTGATAGGGGATAGGATATAAGTAATCAATAATAAATAATGGATGGCTCCTAAATGTAGAGTTAAATTTCTAATAATATAACATTACAGCATTGTGTTTGTGATGATAGGTAACAAGGAAAGGTTAAATTTAGGTGAAACAAACACTATTGTTACCAACCGCTGTTAAATATTTGGCAGTTAACTAATTACTGATAGTTTTGAACATAATTAGGCTGGACAAGTGCTAGTGTGAATTTACAATGCTTAAGTACTTTCTAAGTCAATCTTAGACATCATTGATATCGATAAAGGAAAACATCGTGAAGAAATCTCTGCTTATTGTCAATATAAGATTGACTTCACCAATCTGCCTTGAGCAAGCATGGTGATCAATGCTCGTATTAGAAGAAGCCTTTGCCCTGCAGTCGGCTAGTAACAGACGGGTCTTATTACTGTTTACTCATTAAGGTTACTGCAGCAGTAGTTGAGGATAATTATAAAAATGAATTCGGAATTTATAATTAGGAACCTTGCAGTAAGTACCTAACTAAACTAAATTGGATATGGCATACAGTTTTTGAACGTGGGCTTTACTTGCAAAAACAGTATGCCATCACCAATTTGTAGATCTTTTGTAGTAAGTAGTTACTTGTAATCAAAACCTTGAAGGTCTGACAACCGGTCCATGATGATAATATATGCCAGATAGAATAGCAAGCTAATTTTAAAAAATCAGAGCTAGGAAAAGATTTTGTGTATGGTTCATCCAACAAAACTACAAAAAAACAAAATTAAAATGTAAATATTTTTTATTGTACTTAAATTTTTAATATCTAAGTCGTTTGATAATGGACTATATTATTATCTTAACTGTAGCTAGCCATCTTAATCAATATTCCTCAATTATTTAGGCATCAAATAAAGCCTATATCAAATCATTTCGACTATGTGGTTTAAAACTAAACGATTTTAACTAACCACACAGCTCACGAATTCACAAATTTTACAGGTAAGCAAACAAAATAATTAAATTTTATTTCTATCAAATAATGGACTAGGTATGTGGTTTCCTTATTTGTCATTCAATTTTGTGGGAATATCAACGGTGACCCATTAGTTATTCCAGAACATGTTTACCCATATATGGGTATTCCCTAATTTATGATATTTTAATCTGTAAGTACCTACGCTATATTTTAGGAACTTCGAGGTAAATATTTCAAGGTTAACTGAGCTGATAGTGCTATCATTTCACAAAAATATTCAAAATTCGTTAAATCTGGGCTCACCATACCTGACGTTATGTGCAGGCATGACTTTGTCTAACATCTTAAACCTAAGAATGTTGATATTGAAGAAGTAGACTATTTACTAAACAGACGACAAATAAAAGCAGATGATTTTGGACATAAAACCAAAAGAACTCTCAAACGAATCTTTACTGATATTGAGCAAAATTACACTTTTGAAAGAGAATCAGGATGATCATGTTGTTGTTTATCTATTTGCAGTTGATACAGTACCTATTAATTATTTGTGATCAGCACAGGAATGCTGACTACTAAAGAAACCCTAGCGAGTGAGAAGACGCAGTTCAAATACTGGATGGGAATAGTCAAGATTGGAGAGGGATCCAAGTGATGATGAAGACGATGATATGGAATTCGAATATTAGACCAAAAAATAACAATATAATAAAACGAATATACGCTTTGGGACAGACACTTTAGTAATAAAATGTGATTTGGACATTCCATTGTGTAAAAAAAACAAATACAATTAAAAGTAATACAAAAAATATGGGGTTCAGTTATATATACTAGGGTAGGGAATATATTATAGGTAGGTATAGTGTTTTAGATCACAGTCTAAACTAAAGAGGATGACTCAGGAAAAAATTGAAAGACTGTTACTTAAGTTAAAGTCCAAAAGAGAGTAGACTGCCACCCTTTTTATCTATATCCTATATCTCTATATGTAACGGAATTTGAAGTAAACGGCGTATATTATATTTGTGCCGGAAAGCAAGTAGTCATCAGTAGTCAGACTAGAGTTGTTTATATTACAAAAGTCACGTGTATTCACACTATCTTTTGTTTCCAAAGACAATCGGACTTCCTTGAACCAGTGGCCATTGAATTTAGTTAGAGGTGAGTTTTGTGATTCACTATGATATGAAGATTGTTTATTTTAACGTTTTCTATAGGTTTTTTTATTAAATTGCTGTTTTTGGAATTTTATTATCTTCTTCAGCGTTTTTGAGTAGTGTTTTTGGAATTAGTTTTTTGAATTTATTCAATTCGAATACAGAGGCCAGCGCATATCAAGTTCCCCAATGTGTCAAATATATTCGAAAGTTTTTCATTATTTTTTTACAAATTGATTAAGGGTCAATTTGACAGTTTGAGGTAGCTTGATGTGCTAGAGTCTGTATTTATGTAACATTATGTTTGTTTACATATATTTTTTTTTGATTTTATCTAACTTTATTTCCTCTTCTATCTACGATCTACTTAATTGGCTGTCTATTCGTAAATTTATCATCTGAAACTGACATGAGTATCTACAGGACTTCAAGTAGGTATTACACTCAATTATTTCCCAGATCTTTTTGCGTCCTTTTTTTTCTAAGATATCGTCCTTAATAAGTAATATATATAGCTATATAATTAATGGTATCACCTCACTAGTTCATGATCAGCCTGATCTATGGTCATATATAGTAAGCCGGTTTCCCGCCATTCACTAACTACCTAAGTACTTGCAGGTACTTGCGGACGGTAAAAAGTTGTTGCGACAACTTCATATTTTTCTTTGTTCTTATTTCAAACATAGAATCGTTTATTTATTATACTTTTGGTTGTGATACTTTTTACGATTTTTTAAAAAATTATGGTACTTAGTAAAAGAATTAGGAACTGCCTTATAAGAAATTGGATTGGGGAATTATTTAAAATGGTAGGTACGCTATCAAAATAGTAGTAGGTATTCGTCATTGAAACTCTGTCGAGTCGAACTTATTATCGCTACAAACCTAGGCAAACTAATAGGTTAGCGTTCCTACCTATGCTGATAGCACGAAGGCCAATCGTGAGTGAGCAAGGCGACGCAATACAAAAGTACTCATGTGTCCTACCAAACAAAAATATCCCGCACCAAGTTCGTCAACCCAAAAATAACACATACAAACAAAACAGAACCTATATTATCTTAAAAATTGTGTCAATAAGCACCCTTTTCCCTCGCACTGTCCGGCACGAACGAAGTTTGCGATAGTCACATGGGTGAGTTTGCAGGCGCAATCTAGCAATGCAACTCACACGCAGACAACTTCACTACGCTACAATCATCAAGTTCATAGATTAAGATTGGCGTTCATAGAACTGACTTAAGAAATTACAAACCACTTGTTTCAACGTTATTAATTTATATAAAACATAGGTACTTACTTAAATTCCATGCAGTATCTGTCCATATGCACATAAAATGTTCCTTCTCGTTTGTTTCTCCATAAATTATTATTTAAATAGTTCACTAACACTCTATATCCTAGTTTTATCTAAGTTTGCACTTTGACATCACAAGATTCCATAAGTTTTGTACAACAAGGCACTATGGCTACATCACAAAATTGAGCAAAGTGAAAGAAAAAAATAGTTTCACTTTATGAGGTCATCGAACGCGCGGTCGCGACTATTCCGCTGCATTCGAAAATGGAACGTTTTGAACACACTCACATGGAGTTCGGAAAGTGAATTCGGCGGGGTTCGCCACCGACTCGGGGTCCATTCGGTGGATTTTCGTAGATTTTCGTGTCGGATGATACGCGAGGCGCGTGCGGGGACAGCTCGCGCGCAACTGAAGATTGTCGTAGGTTAAGTTAGGAAAAAAACACCGCTAGCTCAATTTTCCGCGTTACGCCCGCCACAGTTTCTCCGCGCCAAAAACTAGTTGCACTGTCACACATAACGCCAAGCCCGAAGGGGTAGGTCCCATAAAAAAATCACAGTCCACGAGGTCGCTATTGTTTTGACAGCACCATGAAATACAACCATGTGTATCTATGGAGTGGGTATGGGACGAAGAGGGCGCCACCGGTCCAAATGCAGCCGATTAGAAAAACAAACCGCTATTAACCAAATAAACTAGCACAGCGCGTAAACACAACGAAATTACTGCCACTTTTCATTATATTTTGCTATGCACCGGGCCGACGTCACCTAAATAGCAGACGCTCAAAGTTATGTCCGTCTCTTTCCCGCGCGTGTTGAGCGCACATTTCTAAATTCGAACATTCTGAATTTGAATTTGAACTGTCATCTTTTTTGATGTAGTTTTTATGAGCAGTTTTAATTATCTTTTTCTGTATTATCGTATGTGCGCGGCGTCAAGGTGCACACAAGCGAGTTAGCGCACTTGTACTGAGCCAATGAGCCTAGATGACATTCGCAGAGGCTTAAACTCGCAAGTTCAGACGGATGCGGCGTCAATAAACTTCGATGCAATGGTGCGTTTGTAATGTGTGAACGATGTAACTTTATATCTGTTACTCTCAACGTAGGCTGGACCTCAGCGGTTACGTGATTACGTCATAGGGTTTCGTCGCTTCAAATCGTCGAGGAAACTCTCATTGTTCATTTATTCTCATAATTATCTCCATTATCATTGCTTCAATGTCAGTCCGTACCTATAGCTAACCATTTTAATTTCTGTTCACTTCTCGCTGATTTTACATCTCCAAATTATTTCTCAACTATTTCTACATCAGCGTGTGCGCCTTCATCAATATTATGTGGGACATAGAAATGTGGTTCTCGCAAAATTTCAGAATCATCCGAAAAACCGCAATTTTAGCACCAATTCACTGACCCACTTGGAAATTGTTGCGACTATGCATGTGCACTTGTTCTTCGACAATTATTATTGTTTATTGATAAAGTTATAAATGAAGAATTATTCGATATACTTTCTCTTAAGATAAGACTGTTATGTTAGTAATACTCATCGGTCAAGTATAATAACGTGTAGGTATGCGCAATTTTAAACAAATGAGTGCCTAAAAATAAAGTTTGTGTAATCACGAAAACCGAATCGAAACTCGCCAGAGTCTACGATGAAATTTTCCCACATGAATCTTCTTGCATAGTCTATACATAATAACATGTGTAACTATAAATCTCTTTCTCTTTAGAAAATACCATTACAAGCTAAGAAAGACATTCGTTCTAACGAGACAAGTTGTCTAATATTTATAAAACAACATGATCAACTAAAGTAAAAACACTAACGTCTCCAATGCAGACATGAGGCCAAAAACATCTTTATCTCTAAAAACCTTTATTTCAAAAAAATATTTATCAAGATCATCATAGCAGAAAAGAACTGTATTTTGTTATTCTAACACGTTTTATTCTAAAACATTAAATACACGTGTATTGCATGAATCAAATCCATTATTCAATAAATAAGTAACTACTGTATAACTATAAACGATCCAATTGAAATCACGTTTCTCAATCCACCCTGGATTTGGGACAAAGATCACCACCAGCTACTTGTTCTTCTCTTTCTTTTTTATTTCTACCTCTGCATGAGAAGGGTATTCACGTAGATCCTAGAGGTAAAGCATTTAAAAACCCAATCTAGAATATAAGATTTCTCAGATCTTCTTGTTTCAAATATGAATATAGTGAGCTTTGTTGAATGATTGTGGGAGATATAATCTTCACGGTAAACCAATGGCTCTGGACCCTAATACTACTATACCATATACGATTTTCTCAGGTCATATTCAAGCTTTTGCTCTAGGAACTGATGTATAGTTACACTAATCAAATGAAATGGTAATTGTTAAAATTAAAATGCTGCTAGAGGATTCTAAAGAAAGTAGTATATTCTGGACTCTCGTCTGTACACCAGATTCTTTTAATCACTTATATGTCGTCTGCTGAATACTCAACCTCAAAAGTAACGAACTCATAAAGATCCTTAACAAAATCGGCAAGTGTTTTTTCATCAAAATCTTTTTAGGGATGAACTTGACATTTATAATGAACATATCATTATAAATGTCAAGTTCATCCACTTTCTCTCGAAATTTTGTAAGATTACAACAATTCTGTTTAGTTTTACTTTTAAGGTTTACGTAATTAGTTACAGTTGATATTCTAAGAGTACTCTCATAATATATTGCTTACCCTTGACACAGCTACTGAAATTCTTGGAAGACTTGCAAATTATTTAACTTATTATCATAATTTAATATACACTCACTAGTCGACCCAAACAAAGTATCTTGTGGATACCATTACATCTCCAAGAAAAATAGAGCATATCTAGTTAAACTAGAAAAAGTGTTTCAGTTATTGAAACTTAAAGAAAATAAATAGGTTCATTAGTTTTAATAAGGTAAAAAATGGCAACTACTGAGTAGACTAGTGGCTATATTATATGTATAGTTATATCATCGGTGTTCGGTGCTGCTTGGAAAACATCTTTTATAGTATTGGTTTGTGTACCTCTTAGATTTTTCTTAGCTAATCCAAAAACATATAAGCTTATAAGTATCTAAAATTTTACCTACCAAAATATTATAACACAGGAGCTCACGAGCAAGTGTTTAAAACTTTTGACTCCGAAATTGCTGTATCGCTGAGTCAATGAGTCATATATCTGGAGATCAGGATACCTATGTATTACGAATTGCCAAAATTAGCTTCAATTAATATAATTTATGATCTTCCAAAGTTAGTGGCAGATTGAAATTGGTTGATTTGTAATTGAGTTGATTTTGTACCCCTTTAATTTTTACCGTCGTCCGTACCTCAATACCTATTCTAAATCAGGATATCAGGAGTCAAGACTGACTAACTGGTCTTTATATATGTATTGGTAGGTATTTTAAAAGTTGCGCCCATTTTTACTAACATTACCCGTCAAATTAATATATCAGAATGAAAGAGTAGGTACTGTTTTAAAGTGCGCAACAATGTAAAACTATTTCGGCGTAAGATGGGAACATTAGGTACTAGTTATAATAACAGTAACTACATTAACAATATATTTCTTAGTCGTTTATGTGCAAGGAAAGTGAGGTGTTTTTAGTGAGTTTTTTTCTAATGAAGTACCTATTCTAGCATCTAATAATAAATGTCAATAAACTCATCCCAATGGGCAAATTCATATAAAATCCTCCAAATTAAAAGTCACTTCTTAAAAGCCAACGAATCTCCGATATTTAAAAAACAAGATCATATCCAGCGAAAACGACAATCGAGCTGCATTTCCATAGACAGTGAAAGTGCGTTAAACCTTTTTTTTTAACTCCGAGTCCTGCCGAATGCATCGCACATTCAGCCTCGCGGTGTCATCGACCTCTGTATTCGGCGACGGCCATTACGTTGGGAAAGGTCAGGCACACACACACACTGATAAAAATGTCTGCTTGTGTGCGTGTCTGCTTTTACTTTCAATTTATTGTGCATTTAAATTTTGCGAATTTAATATTTTGGGCGGTTACAGTTGGTTTCGTTTTTGTTTGCGATCAAAGAGTTAATTGTTGGAGGGTTGTTTTTTTATCGTTTTCTTTTATTGTAATTTTGTCTTTTTTATCAAATGAACTTTTTGACAGTACTTGTCTGTCTGCTGGTCCTGTTACGCCCAAGACATTATCATACACGTCAAATTGAAATACCTCTTAAAACAATCAATAAACGAAAAAAAATTGCTGCCTATTTCTGTGTATCATTCATTTGTCCTATTTTTGCATGCATTAAGTTTTAATTAAACTAATTTTGAGATAATCATCCTAGATATTTAAGATTCTTGTCTAAGATATGGTTTAGGGCGTCACAGTTTAATTAAAACTCAAGTATGAAAAAAAAAAAAAAAATATTTACGTAAATAAATTATTTTCAGTAAAGTATGTTACCAGACAAAAATCTAACTTCATTTACAATCAATAACGTCATTAAAATCATTAAAAATTTCAGTCACTCCACATTTTCCCTACTTTTAAAACACCAATCACTTTATTTATCAATTGCAACAAGTAGAGTACCTACCTACTTACATTCAAACTTACACCTAAGTACATAATACAATACCTATATATCTACATAGCCATCACCTTGATATCATATTACGTCACACGGACGGTCACAAGAGTCAAGCACATAAAAAAAAACTGCCAAAAATTACAACGACGAATTTCAAGATAAGCACTATCTTATCATGACTGACCATGCCAATTCGAATAGTGTTGAGTGGGGTCAGGGTTTTTCGCCGTCTCTTTCACTTGTATTAATTAAACTATATTGCTATCTCTGTCACACGTAGAATAATGCATGATATGTTTGTTCAGTTGGTTTACTGAACGAACTTTAAAATTTGAAGGGTTACTTTCATAATGTCGTTTTTGCATGTCAGAATGGGCTACAGTTTGTAATGTATAGAGGTAAGGTTAACATAATTGCGAATGTTAGGAGTATTTGGCAGTATGAGTAAGCAAATTATGCAGCCTGTGGTTACATTAAAAAATCCACAGGGTTCCATCAAAGGTTAAGCTACTCTTGATGAGGTCGGTCCGTGGATGGGTAAAGTTGGCCAGAAGTAAAACATCGGCAGATGATTAAAGTCACCATAAAAGGTATTTAAATCTTTTAAGTAGTGTAATGGAAAGCAAAAGTGAAGGAGTTTCTGGCTATACAGGATGTCTCATTCAAATCGGTCAGTATGGGAAAGTCTGAAACTATAAGACATACGAAGATCTGTTCTGAGGAACCATGTCATCGATTTTAATAACAAGAAAAACTGCATTCATACATTTTAAAAAATATCTGTACTCTGTTCGGGAATCGAACCCGGTTATTTTGAAATAGAAAACCTACACTATTTCTATTTAGATATCGATTGTGTAGGTCTTAAGCAGTAAATGTCTGTATGAAACATGATGTCTAATATGAATAAAATGCATTGTTTCCACATACTTTAGTTTATTTTAGTAGGTGCTCATAAGACACCCTGTATAGGGTGACTGGTAATTAGTGACCGATACTTGAACACGTGATTGTATTCATGATTTCAATAAACTTTCCCAAAGAAACTTTTGTTTATACTCAATAATTTATAACACAATAAAATAACAAAAACGCTGTTTGAAATTCCCGCGCGAGCGCTGTGTTCTATCAGCTGATAGTCTGACTTCGGGAAGGGCAAAATCTACTAATAGTAACGTCACACGCTCCCCCGCCACCCCCGCCGCTCCCGTTGTGCAGTACTGACGTAATTGAATTAATTGAAAGTTAATGAATATAAAAAAAAGTTTCTTTGGGAAAGTTATTCGTATTCATGAGTACAATCACGTGTTTCAGTATCGGTCACTAATTACCAGTAACCCTATATAATTACAGCCTCACGGGTTGAACGAAGGTTAAGCTACGCTTGATTAGGCCTCTAGGTGACTCGTTACATACCAAGACTCCTCCGTGCTATGGAAAGCACGTTAAGCAGTTGGTCCCGGCTGTCATTTGTAGATCTTTGACAGTCGTTACTTGTAGTCAGAAGCTCGAAAGTCTGACAACCCGTTTAACCAAGTTGTATCTTGTTAGCCAGTGACTAGTTTTGATGATGGTCAGACAGGCAGACGCTCCATATAAAAGACTGGTGGAAGACCGGCCCCAACATAGTTAGGTTAAGGCTCCGCAGATCTGGTGTTCTCAGTAGCAGCCTAGGGTATGGCTCTGTCTCGGACGGCGAGTTTTGTAATTTTTGCATTTTTAAATTTTACATTCATTTTTATGTTTTATGTAGATAGGTATGTAATTCTGACATTTATGACTTAGCAAGCCGAGGAATATTTTATGTGTCTGTATTTTTATTTGCATTTTTAATTTTGTCGTTGTTTTATATGGGTCATAGGCCTGAAATAAATGAATTATTATTATTATTATTATTATTGGGTAGCTCACCGTCTGATCAAAACCACGTGCTGTCAACATCGAAGACGGGGCCAGCAACGGCGGATCCAGGGGGAGGGTCATGGGGGTCATGACCCCCCCCCTGAGCTGGTTCGAGGACTTAGGTGGACCACTAATTGAACATAATGATTTTATTTATATATATTGTCACCATACAGATTTTACGTAACTACATACCTACCTTCAATATTTAATTAATTTAATATAATAACTTTGAGTGATGGCAAACGTTTGGGAACGAACGCATCGAAAACTTGAATTTTACCGCGCCACACTTGCGCGCGCTTGTCGACTACGCGGCGCGTAACGGGTAGCTAGACCTAATCTCAATCGGACCCTTATCGCAGTCGATTTCTGATCTTATTTTAAATTGTGACATCGATATGTATCCTGTTATAAGATTTTTTTATGTATTATGGCTACACTAGCGATGTAGTGTCATAGTGTGTCAGTGTAGCGACAGCAGAAAGGTCTTTCTCTACCTTGCGCAGAATTAAAACGTGGCTAAGATCTTCAATGGTTGAAGATCGCCTTACCGGGCTGGCACTTCTCCACGTTCATAAAAACGTACCCATTGACGTAAATGACGTAATAACGCGTTTCGGAAAGAGAAGTAAAAGAAAAAAATGATTTTGTTTTATTTAAATAAATTAAATATGTACTTATTTTGTCTGTTTCTATTTTGTTTGTTGGAAACCCTTGTCGTACCACCTCTTCACTTCGTTCTTTTGCGGAATTTTGCGTCATACTCCTCGACATACCTCTAGATGTTATGACAAATCATTCACCACGGTTGTGGAATATAAATAATGTGACTCAGGTTGGCTGGACAAATCTTCAAAATAGCTCGCATTTAACTAGGTCAATAGGGCACTTTATGTGACGACTAAACACCCTTATTTCAGAACTTGTGACGCTACAGAATCTTAGACAATTGATCGAAAACGTGTTCAGCCAGCTTGAAAAACCACTTTTCGCTGGTCTCTCAATTTCGGTAACGGAAGTGATTTTGACGACTTTTTGCATGTCAACGGGCTTCACATAAATTTGTGACAGGCCTCGAGCTAAAAGTTTGGTGATACGTACAGTGGTTTAGTAGAAAAATTAAAATATCTGTGTCCAGCCAGCTTAAATTTACGTAGAAAACTTTCGGCTGGTACTTCCGAATCTCAATAACGGGAGCGTTTTCGAATATGGTTCCTTTTCTAAAATTTGTTGACGCATTGTTTGACAGTAATAACGTTTGATTTAGGACGTCACGTGTTTACGAGAAATCAATAAAAATTAATGTCCGCCAGCCTGAGTTCAAGCTGTATGGACACATGTATCTCCGCTGCCTGATGATCTACCTTCAAAATGTGTTCAACATTTTGTGACGCGGACGATAATGATAACCTAAATTTGTTTTCAAAAATATTGACCATTTAAATTTTCCCATTAATAGTTTTTATTGATTTCTCGTAAACCCTTACATGTGACGCCATAAATTCAACGTGATTTCTTTCTGTCCACCATTGCGCCACCAAATGTTAGTAAATGAACCATATTCGAAAACGCTCCCGTTATTGAGATTCGGAAGTACCAGCCAAAAGTTTCCTACGTAAATTTAAGCTGGCCGGACATAGATTTTTGCATTTTTCTACTAAACCACTGTACGTATCACAAAACTTCTAGCTCGATGCCTGTCACAAATTTATATGACGCCCGTTGACATGCAAAAAGTCGTCAAAATCACTTCTGTTACCGAAATTGAGAGACCAGCGAAAAGTGGTTTTTCAAGCTGACTGGACCCGTTTTCGATCGATTATCTAAGATTCCGTAGCGTCACAAATGCTGAAATAAGGGAGTTTAGCCGTCACATAAAGTGCCCTATTGACTTAGTAAATACGAGCTATTTTGAAGATTTTTCTAGCCAACCTGAGTCACATTATAAATAGGCTGCCTCATTCCGTGCGTGGTAGTGCTTCTCTGGATGTTTTCAAGAGAAGATGGCAATATGCACGTGTATATGTACAAGTTATTATTTGTTAAGTTTTTCAAGTGTACAGTATACAATAAATATTTTTAAGTACAGTAGGTACTTACCTACGTACATTAATAAAATACCTACTTATTACTAGTATCTATTGTTATGAAAATTAAATTACAAGTTCTTGACTTGACCACGACTATATGACCCTCCCCTGGCGCCAAAGCTGGATCCGCCCTTGGGGGCCAGGGGGTCGAGCCTGCTATTGCAATCGTGTCTCAATGACCGGTCAATGATCGATTTTTGTCGTATAACGTCAAACTTATGACACATTTCTCACACAACAACTGTCAAAGTTGTCAAATATTCGATCAATGACCGGTCATTGAGACACGATTGCAATAGCAGACTCGAGCCCCGGGGCTTGTGCCTGCCGGGATCGCGGAATTTGTTCGAAAGAGTCACCGCGGCCCTGGAACGCAAAAGGCATGAGGAGGAACACGGATGGGTTTAGTCAGTCTGACACTCCATTCCGCTTCACCCAGAGCGGGAAGAGTCATTTGATGATTTCCCATCCTTAAAAAAAAAGGGTAGGTATGGATCCGAACCCGATTGATGGCCACTTATTACGAGAGACTTAAACGTAACGAATACTAATGAAAATGGTGAGTCATGCCAGCATTCGGGCACAGATTCAGACTCTAAGATGTTACTGACGAAATTGCACTTGAAAGTACTCAATAACGTTTTGCTCGACCCGGGGATCGAACACGGGACCTCGTGTTCAAAAGTAGTGCTTGCCACTGCCACTAGCGAGACAGGCGGTGGGAACTAGAACATCAAAAAGAAAATACTCACTTCCAAGTCGTAACTTACTTAATTTACGATGTAACCAAATTCACACGTACCTACACACGGCTGAATATCAAGCTATACATTTCCACTATAAACTGACCTCTCATTATACCTACGGAAATCTTACAAAATGCGAGATAAACTTATACCTACTGGGTATGTAGCCAGCCAGCCGTGTCTACAACGCCACCGAAAAAACAACTTTACTTTACTTAAATATTATATTATACATACATATAAAAAAAAACAATCTGTTGTTTTTGTGCTCAAAGGTCAAGGCAACCACTCGCTTCCTCATTCAAGTTACTTATTATTATTTTTGTACACGACAATTCGGCGATAATTTTGGTCGTATTTTGTATTTAAATGTCTTTGTCTTTATGGAACCGGGTTGAAACCGTGACTTATCAATGTACACAATAATTAAAACAAAAATTATAATACACATCACCACCTAGACCCAAGCTAAGCAGAGCTTGTGTTATGGGTACTAAACAACTGATAAACATATTTACTTTCTAAATATCAATCTTGCTCATCAAACAAACATTTGTCCTGGGTGGAAATCGAACCCACGGCCTCAGGCATAGCAGTCAGGGCCACTAGTAGTTGACCAACAGCCCAGTCAATATCATCATAATCTACAGCCTAACTTCACCCACTGCTGGGTATAGGCTTCTCTTCGCTGGTGCCAAGCTCCGTGTCCTTGTGACAGCCTCATCCACGATACTCCCGCAATGGCCACAATAATCTGTCCATCTCGCCATAAAAACAAAACACAACAAAAAAAAAACAAATTAAGACTAACTAAATTAGTCAAAACTGACCAATGACGCATTGCCTAGTCGCGACTCCACGTCAGTCGTTCTTCTACGCAGCGTCTATGCTCCTTTACGTCGCCACATTACTTCACGTCAGTCGTTCTTCTACGCAGCGTCTATGCTCCTTTACGTCGCCACATCACTTCACGTCAGTCGTTATTCTACGCAGCGTCTATGCTCCTTTACGTCACCACATCACTTCACGTCAGTCGTTCTTCTACGCGGCGTCTATGCTCCTTTAAATCGCCACATCACTTCACGTCAGTCGCTCTTTTACGCAGCGTCTATGCTTCTTCGTCCTGCCTTTCAACTAGGTAGCGTGTCTACTCCGTCCGTTTTGTCACGTTATTAGTTCTGCAGCGTCTATGCTCCGTCGCGTCACCACTTCAACATGGCTATTGCGTATCTTTGCATATCTGCGTTAATAGTTCATGGTGATAATCATGGGCAATGGGCAAAGTGTTCAATGATTAACTGTCACACAACGCGTTTCGTACCTAATGGCTAGTCGTTCTTCTACGTAGCGTCTAGCGCCTATTCTCCATTACGTCGCCACGTCATTTCACGTCAGTCGTTCTTCTACGCATCGTCTATGCTCCATCACTTCGTTTTATTTGTTTCTGCTGGAAGAAAACATAAAGGGGGCACTTTAATTCGACGTAGTAATCTCATAAAAGGCGGGATATTAATCATCGTTCACTAACAGTAAAAAATTTGCAAGTTGTTAATTAACAAATGCTAGATCATTAGTGCCTACGTCTTGGGTCAAGGTGTGATTAAACACTAAACAGGTAGGTTAGGTACTAATTCTTTTGAGAAAATGCTTGGATATATATTGATGAAAACAATTTAAATATAAGTATTGACATTCAAATAATAAACAGAGAACATAAACTGGCGTCCTAATTACCTACGTCACAATTTTATTTTAATACTTAGGTACGCAATACTCTGTATGATAAAGCATAGCATAAACAAAACATAAACAGCCTGTAGGTAGGTCTTCCCAGCAAAAACACTAGGAAATGGCGAAGGACTGGCTTTTTGGGAGACTGTCTTATGTGATTTTGACGTTCAAAAAGTGCTGATACTCAGCCTAATTTGGATAAATGACTTTTGATTTTGATTTTGATTTTGGTTATGTAGGAGCTTGTGGCTAAAAAAAATCAGCCTCACGCGTCTATCGAAGGTTAAGTAACGCTTGACGGTGTTGGTGGGTGTTGAAGGGTGACCATTTATTACATATCAAGACTCCTCCGTGCCTCGGAAAGCACGTAAAACCGTCGGTCCCGGCTCCCATTTGTAGATCTTCGACAGTCATTAAAGATAGTCAGAAACCCGAAAATCTGACCATCAGCTCAAAGTCAAAGTCAAAGTCAAATCATTTATTTCAATTAGGCCTGAAAACAGGCACTTTTGAACGTTATACTTACAAATAAATTAAATTAATATGATTCTAGTTGCATTCCAAAAGGTAGTTTTGTATGGAGAAGAATGTGCGAGAAACTCCATACTTACTCTTTTAAAATAGATTTTACAATATTTATATACATAATCAGATTATATGTGAGGACGATGTACAGACGCCAGCACATCAAGTTACCCCAATGTGTCAAATTTTCCCAATTGAATATGAACCTTATTCCGTTTGACATAAAGTTGAAAAACGATCAAACAAAATTTGACACATTGGGGTAACTTGACGTGCTGGCGTCTGAGAAAAAAACAGCTATCCTGAGATAGGTGACATAAAATAAGCAACGCGGCTGCTAATTGTATGAGCGTATTGAAAGATACATGGTGCTCACATATTTACATAACATTTAATCCAAAGTTGATTATTAAAAAAAAAGTAATAATCATGAAGTTAATACTTAAAATAAAAATAAAATAAAAAATCAAATTACAATGTGTGATGTAGAGAAAAACCAATGATGTAGAGAAAAATGTTACCCAGTTACTGGGTTGTGGAGGTCTGACAGGCAGTCGCTCCATGTAAAACACTGGTATTCAGCTACATCTGGTTAAACTGGAATCCGACCCCAACATAGTTGGGAAAATGCTAGGCAGATAATGAGTGGAAAGTTAAAATGAAACAAATACATTTTGCTTTCCACCGCTTATTAAACTTTAGTGTCAAAAGTCAGTTAATTTGCCTTTTTTTTTTGTTTACCTTCTTAATTTGTTGTTAGTGTATTTTTAACCTACGGAAGAAATGGAGGAGGTTCTCAAGTCAACGTGTATATTATTTTTTAGTCGTGCTTTGTTTCAGATAAAGAGATTTTAACAACTATACAGGGTGTAAAAAGACCCGTAACGTTAACGAAAACTACATACTCTACCCATCACTGGGATAGTTTTTTTCTACTAGAACATACCAGGGAATTTACTGGTTTTGGTGATATTGAAGGTCAAAGTGCAATATATAGATATTGAGTATAGAGTATTGGACATTTTTTTTTGTTTTTTTTTTTTTTTTAATTTTAGTCCAAGTATCATTAGTAAACCTTCTTCCGAAAAAACATTGTCAAAATTATCGATTTTTCAAAACAAATTACGCATTTGAAGTTACAAAAATGCAATGGATACTAAACAAGCGGGCCGGTCGGGTCAACGATCAAGCGCGAGAGGCCGCGGCCAGCCGTACGCTCAGCTGATCGAAAGTTGCGATGCGTTGTCGTGCTATGCAATGCGCGCAATAAAAAGCATCTCTTTTTTAAAGATATTAAAAAAAAGTATTTTCCCAGCATTCTTTTTTGGTTGTTTGGTTTTTTGGTAGAATGTGTGGCTATCGGCTATGTGATAGGTCTTTTTACACCCTGTAGAGAGGACATACTTACTTACAAAGTGTCATAGAAAAACTGTGAGCCTATTATATGTCTCAGTTACGCCTTCTAGCATAATATAGGGTGACTGGTAATTAGTGACCGATACTTAAACACGTCATTGTACTCATGAATACGAATAACTCTCCCAAAGAAACTTTATTTTTATACACTATAGGTAACTTATAACACAATAAAATATCAAAAACGCTGTTATAAATACCCGCGCGCGCCAGTGATTGTTTACAGTAGGCACGAATCGGCACGATCTATCAGCTGATAGTTTGACCTCGGGAAGGGCAGAATCTCCACCTCTACCGCTCCCGTTATGCAGTACTGTCACGGTATTATATTACCGTGGTACTGTCGTAATTGAATTAATTGCAAGTTAAAGAGTATAAAAAAAAAGTTTCTTTTGGAGAGTTATTCGTATTCATGAGTACAATCACGTGTTTAAGTATCGGTCACTAATTACCAGTCACCCTATATTGGAGTAGCAGCGGAGCGTACTAAACTAGACTAATTGACTTGTGACCACTAGGACACAAAATATCGCATGAAATTTTGTTTGTGATGTTCTGTATAATTATAGTTAGTATTGAATGTCTTTGGTTTAACTGACGAAACGCGGGATGCGCTATTATAGGTAGGCACACTTCGGGGATTAAAAGCGTGACGTCATTATTATATTAAACGAACAAAATTAATAATACAAACACCCAATTAAAGTTGGAAAACTAACAAACCATCAGCGTCATTCGTCAACCTTTACTCTAAGCTCATTATTTTAATTCTTAATTGCTTCAAAATGATAAAAGCCCTTCGGTCTGGTATAGCCGCTTTTTCCTTATTTTGAACAAAGTTTGTACTTAACCAAATTCTGATGCGTTTACCTTCTGATAAGACAGTTACAGGATTTTGGGACCTTTAATTCAATTTGCTACAAGTTTTAAGTATCTATGTTTTACTTATTATTAAAAACTATAACTACTTAGCTGACCCGGCAACATTCGTACCACCCTAAAAAATAATTTACGGTCTATTCTTAGACCTAGGTACCTACCTACTGACTTTACATCATTAATTTTCACGAATTCATTTCTTTTTTTCATTTTTCCTTTTTTTTCAGAATTGATCAAGTCGGTTTGGAGGAGTTTAATAAATAAATATAAATATTGGTGATGAGTTATGGCACTGAAACGTGGACCCTCGCTATGGGCCTTATGAGTAAGCTCAAAGTAGCCCAACGAGCTATGGAGAGGGCTATGCTCGGAGTCTCTCTGCGAGATCGAATCAGAAATCAGGAGATCCGTAGAAGCACCAAGGTTACTGACATAGCCCAGCGGATAAGCAGGTTGAAGTGTCAGTGGGCAGGGCACATAGCACGGAGGACTGATGACCGATGGGGTCGAAAGGTTCTCGAGTGGAGGCCACGTATCGGCAAGCAGCGTAGGACGTCCACCCACAAGGTGGACAGACGCCCTCATTCAGGCCGCGGGAATGCGCTGGATGCGAGCCGCTTCCAACCGGTCTTATCGGAGATCTATAGGGGAGGCCTATGTCCAGCAGTGGACTACCTATGGCTGAAATGATGATGATGATTAAATTAGTAAAGTTGCATTCGGTTAGTTGAAAGCGGATCCCAACATTATGAGTAGTTGGAAGAGGGCTAGGCATAAATGATGACTAAGCTGACAGCGTTGCGGAGGTATTTTTGCTACTTCATAATAATATTTAGTTTGTTAGCTAGTTTTATTTAGGCTACACAAATATAGTAATTATACTCTTAATTATACTCTTATCATACAAATAAATTTGTGGTTTAACAATTATTGTGGTTATAAATTCGCATTAAACCGATGGACAATTTCACTCACTAAGTATAAATGTGTACTTACCAAAGTAAGTCGGTGTCTACTTACAAAAAAAAACACCAAATTAAAAGGTATCTTAAGTAAGGCGAATTGAGTTGTCATTTCATACTAGGTACTGCTAGACATTGCCAGTTCACTTCACTTCATTCAAGTTTTCACGCGGTGACTTTTACTGAATCGACCGGCTGGGAAGACATTTTTGTAATCTGTCATGTCTTTCAAAATGGCGCATCGTTTTAAAAATGTTTAAGAAAACGTTTTTTTTTAAATATTTTCTTTCTTTCAAAAATTCTCCATTGTTTTGACAAAAGAAGCCTATTTACGCTTCCAGGATATTATGATCTACTCATTAGAATTTCATTAGAATTCGTTCAGCCGTTTAGTGATGAAAAGCGGACAAACAAACAGAATAGGTAATTAGTATGGATTTAGCTTTAACTTTAGGCAAATCAGTACTTAGTAGGTACTTATAATAATTCAACTTATAACAGTTCCCTGCCGGAGTCGGTGTTTCCTGATAGCTACAACCTAGGGGTTTTTAAGTCAAGAGTGAACAACAGGTTGCTTCTAGGCAAGCGTGCTTCATCGTCGACCACATCATCGCTTACCATCAGGTGAGATAGTGGTCAAACGCGTGCCTATCAGTAATAATAAATGATACAAAATTATAAACATACTTTAATTAAGTAATCGAATAATATTGAATACATAAATAATTGTTTTGGACAATGTCCCTAGTAGGGAATTTACCGAATATACTAAGAACCACAATACATAAGTACCTACTTGGGCCGGATAAATAAAGCATTATTTTAATAATAAAAACCTCAGAATTATACCTAACTAACACGTGTAAAGTATTGAAGACAAAGTAAATTATAAACATTAAAAACTAAATTATGAATTATTATTATTTAACGATTTGAACAACAGAATGTTGGTAGGCAAGGAGAATAATAATTTTGAAGATAAATGTTACCTTGTAGGTACTTGGACGCTTATGTTTATAAAATACCTACTAGCTTCTGCCCGCGACTTTGTCCGCATGGAATAGTTACTTTGGGCTAACTGAAATTATTCTTAAATACCTAGTAAGTACGTTAAGGAGCTATTTTAGGTTTGGGCGTAGGCCTACATCACGCTTTTATCAGTAAGAGTGGAACTTTAAAACGTTAGGTAAAAATACTGGGTCTTTATTATCATATACACTGCAGGTTAATTTCAACTGCCCGCCGCGGCCATCATAAATGCGCGTACAGCAAGTGAAAATTATTTTACTGCTGGTATTTTAGAACTGCGATATATCCTAAGATATTCATTGAAATTAAACGATGCTAAGGGCAGTTTTGTTTTAAATTAAATACTTGTGATGATTAACGTATTTATTCGAGTAAGGATTAATAGCATGTTAATAAAAACTTACGCGCAAATAATGCATTATTTTAGAACAAATGTGATTTCCATAAAAAGTGTTATAGCGAGTTGACCGTAAGGGATAGACATTATGCTGTCGAGAACTTTTAAAGATAAATTATTTAGGAAATTATTTCTTTTTAAAGTTCTCGACACATACTTGACTTTTGCGTAATTTAAACTGTTTACGCAGCGCACGCAACGGAAGCCTTTTCCCGCTTGCAACATTTCTTATTGCTGCTCCGCTCCTATTGGTTATAGCGTGATGTTATATAGCCTATAGCCTTCCTCGATAAAAGGACTATCCAACGCAAAAAGAGTTTTTCGAGAGAATTCGAGCCGATAGTTCCTGAGATTAGCGCGTTCAACAAAACAAACAAACAAACTCTTCTGCTTTATAATATTAGTATAGATTAGCAGACGTCACATGGTTTCACCCGCGTAGTTCCCATTCCCGAGGGAATAAAGGGATAAGAAGTAGCCTATGTCACCCGGGGAAAGTGTAGCTTACCAACGGTGAAAGGATTTTTCAAATCGGTCCTGAGGTTTCGGAGCCTATTCAATGCAAGCAAACAAACAATCAAATCTTTCCATTTAAAATATTAGTAGCCTGTATTAGATTTATTGCCCACTGATAACGTTCTAAACGAGACACAAAGAAAATCTCAAAAACATACATTCTAAACCGCAATAGCCTTCTGGCTAAGGTGTCGGCCTGGCTGTCGAGAGGTCGTGTTTTCTATCCCCAACCATTGCACTATTGACTTGAACCGACTCCAGACACAAGCCTATTTAGCTCAGTTGGAGGGGTTAACAAGACTACTGGTAATGAGCAAATTACATTGCTAGCTCTTTATGTAAAAAAAAAGATACCATTTTGCAATACAACATACTATCGCATCATACGCAATTACACTTTTTAACACCTATCTATAAATATACCACTTTCCCAGTGGGATATTGGGGAAAATCGTACGTTCCCTCGAACTCCAGCGTAGAGTGTAAGACTGGAGACAGGAGTGGTTTTTACTCAAGAGAGTCTGAAAGACCCGTCCGCCTCTCCAGAGCGGAGGAAATCCAAACGAATTATTTACACTGAGTTAAAAAAAATTGTGGACAGGCGACAGACTCCTGCGCTGCGTTTCGCAGGTTCAATTGTCGCACGGAACAAGTATTTTGCATGGCCAACAGATAGCTGTTCCGTGTCTGGTGTGTTTAGGTTAAATGTTTGTAATTTAGGCACCTACGCATACCTACAGGAAAAATTCCTAGAGCGGGATCCTCCTCCTTGCGTCGTATCCCTCAATGCTCAGGGTCGTGACCTCCCCGCTTCATCACGAATTTTTTCACGATGTTCCTCCATCTGCTTTTGTCTCTGGCGGTGTGAAGGGCACCGTATACCGAAGAGTCAAGAGTGGTGCGGATCTGGTCGGACCAACGTATTGGGCTGCGTCCATGAGGACTTTTCCCATTCACTTTGCCGGTCACGACAAGCCTTCCGAGATCACGATGAGCCTTTCGGGACCACAATTCTATAATCAGAAGAAAAATAACAAAGTTAAGTATGATGTTCTAATTAAATAAATAGTAGGTGCAACAGCCAGACTTAAATTAGTAACATTTTTGCTTTATCAAAGTTCTTCGACCGATAGGCGACGCACTGATAATATGGGGCAAGCAGACACAACGTCATGTGTGTGCATTGACGAAATAATGTCCAAGGGTGCGCAATGTCACTGTTGTTTACGCCTAGTAGAGAATCTGTGTCATAGACTGAAAAGTTTTGAACATAGAACTCATTGTCAAAGAGTTATGTCGGGGAAGTCCGGCGTCCTGTTTTAGATACATAGTTACAGACGCCAGCACATCAAGTTACCCCAATGTCAAATTTCTTTGATCGTTTTTCAACTTTATGTCCAACATCATAAGGTTCATATTCAATTGGGAAAATTTAACACATTAGGGTAACTTGATGTGCTGGCGTCTGTACATAGGTACATTAAATAATAAATAAATAAATATTTATTCCCAAGTTAAGCTTGAGAGTTTGGGTTATGGGTACTAAATAGCTGATAAACATACTTATATATTTCTAAATACATACTTATTAAAGATAAATTACACCCAGCCACAGAACAAATGATCGTGCTCATCACACAAACATTTGTACTGGGTGGGACTCAAACCCACGACCTCCGGCATAGCAGCCAGGGTCACTAACTACTAGACCAACAGGCCAGTCACATTAATTCTGGTCTTTTCCCCATGAGATAAGGCAGAAAATACAGATCGCCATCGGCTACCATTCATCATTTGCCTAGCATTTTCCCAACTATGTTGGGGTCTGATCCCAGTTTTAACTGGTTGCAGCTGAATACCATTGTATAACATGGATCGACTGCCTGCAGTCTGACCTCCACAACCCAGTTCCAGAGGTGACTTAACTTAAAAAATTAAGACCTCAAGCCAGAATATAAAAACTAAAGGACTACGCTAAGGGCACCCCGTGCGGAGTACGGGCTTCGGCGTAAGGCGTCACTGGGAAGAAGACAGCAAAGGACGGCTGGATCTAAATTATATAGTTTAGGGGCAGCGAGATTGTCATAAATATATATCTACAGGCTCATCGACTCGAGCTGGCATGAACAAGGGTCGGGGGTAGGATGAAGGAAGGGGTCGTCGCGAAGGGCCTCGTCAGCGAAGACGGAATCGGACAAAGTCTCAAAAAACCAACCCGGTGTTTCGTCTTACACATGCACCGGGCGTCGCATTAACGCACAACTATCGCAACTAAAACCGGAATGTCATCCGAATATGATTAAAAGTCAAGGGTTTAATAGCACGTTGAACATCTGGGTCAACACCAACTGTTTATTGATTTCGTTCAATAACAAAAACCAATATAATGTTACCATGTTTATAGATTATACGCGACACGCGCAGAAACAGATACGACACGACCTAATTAATTATAAAAAAAAACTATCCCCTAAAAAATTATGTCAGGAGCGACTCCCAGATCTCGACAACCCAGTACTTAACTGGGTAACACGGTATACTCCTAGGATCGTTGACATTCATCCATTATCCATTAAACTTAAAATAAAAACACAGTAAGCAATCTGTCAAGCCGGTCGATTGCGAAAACTCAAGTGAAGTTAACTGTCAATGTGTGTAGCATTAGTATGGATTGTATGGAATGGCATCAAAATCAAAAGTCTTTATTAAAACTAGGCTGAGAATCAGCAATTTTTGAACGTCAAAAAAAAAATACAGTCCTCTAAAAACGGCCCACCCTTCAGACAGCTAGATTTGCCTTCACTTCACCTACATTTTGATCTTTATAGAACAACATTGCTAGCTGTCATTCCTAGATTGTAGACAGTCGTTATAGTTAGTTGCTCGACAATCTGAATACCTGTCTTACCAAGAGATGTGTGTTGAAATCTATTGGGGAGGCCTATGTCCAGGAGTAGACATTCCACGGCTGATATGATGATGATGAGTCCAGTATAAATATTGTCCTTCTACATTTTCCAGTGAACGAACCAAAGTAAACATCAATTAGTTATTCAATTGGTTACCGACACGTGTAACACAGGGAAAATTATTTGTAAACGTCTGTTAAGGATAATAATTGGTTGGTTGAGCTGTGGTAAAAACAGATTGATGGGAGTCATAGAAAAATTAGACAAAATCAACAGCAACTAGATTATTTCCTCATGTTTGGAAAGCTTATTACCTATCGTTTTTATCATCATTCATGAGCCTGGCCTTTTCCCTTTGGATCGGTTTCCAGTCTATACTATGTATGTTGCAGCCTATCTGACCTCCTGGTGAAGGCAAAAATCGTGAGGAAACCGGCATATTATGTTCTAGAACCAATAATTCGAAGACATGTGACATCTACCAACCCGCACTGGAACTGCGTGGTAGATTACGGCCCACTCCTTCTCACAGAGAAGAAGCCTGTGTCTCAGCATTGGGAACATTACCAATAGACTGATTATTCTAATGCTATCTGTCGTTCACAACCAGTGAATGGGGTCGGGTTTCTGACGACCCCCGACAAGTAAAAGACAAGAATACATTTATTTAGTTCGGACAACAACATGATCCAATTTCTTAATAAAATACCATGTCAGTCGTGTTAGTAATACACAAAAATTAAGATAAAAAATAGCTGGTGGTCGCAGCAAGATTTGTAGAGAACGACAGAGCATGAATATGCTATCCAAAGCATTCTTCTTACATAGTGCCTTAGAAAAGGCGAGAAGATATGGGCTCTCCACCACGGTATTCAGAATATATAATAGAGACTAGCTGTGCCCTGCCAGCTTCGCTGTGGCACATTGTGATTGAACGCTTAAAAAACAAAAAAAAAATAGATAATAACCATCCTTGATGCGGATTATATATCATGCTAACATTTCAGCTCGATCGGTGCAGAAATTTTTGAGTTTTTGAAGCGTACGCAAACCAACATAACATTTTTATAGATAGCCTATATATTATATACCTATAGATAGCCGAGACAAAGTTAAGGATACTATAGGATATCCAATTAACAAAATATACCTAAGTGTTACGTAGGTATGTGGTCATGCTTAACCGCGTCGCATTTAGGACAACTTTTAAGGAAGGAAGTTCTTAATAATGTGTTTGGTTTACTCCGAATTGGTACAGCACAAGTACATGTGCACAGTGATGTATCAAAACAATTTCGTCCGTTAAATAAATAAGTAGTTGCCTTTATTAATACATAGCAGGCGTCACGCGGCTTCACCAGCGTAGTTCCCGTTCCCGTGGGAATACAGGGATGAAAAGTAGCCTATATCGTCCGGGGATAGTGTAGCTTCCTAACGGTGAAAGTTTTTCAAATCGGTCCAGTCGGTTCGGAGCCTATTCAATGTAAACAAACAAACAATCAAACCTTTCCTCTTTAATATTATTATTAGTATCTAAATATTTCCTGTTACTGTCAATTTGTCTTAGATTTCATTCAGGTGAATTTAATATCCTTATTTAAGGTTGGTAGAAGTAAGAGTAATGTCGCGATGGCTCTTTAACTAACACACACACACACATACACACTCACATATAGACGGTAGGAGCCTGTGGCTAAATCATAGCAGCCACAATGGTCGGCCGAAGGTTCAGCTACGCTTGACGAAGGAAAGATAAATTAAGAAGTCAATATACAGATTAAACAATTATTAAAAAATTCATTACATAAATTATTACTTAAATAAATTTCAAATTCAATATGTCAAACCAGTTAAAGGAAACAAATAAATAGCAGTCAAATAAAAAAGTAAAAAATAATAAATAAAAAACAATAAAACATTAAAATACATTAGGTACTTACATCATTTTCCAAATTAATGTCAAATAGGTAGTAAAAATGTCAAACAAATAAAAGAAACAGTGCACATACAAACACAGACAAAACACACAATAAATATTACAATTCAAATTAATATGTCATAATTTAAAATAATCTTAATTCGTCAAAAGAATAAAAGGCTTGCTCGATAAGCCATTAAGAAGAAGGAATCATAAGAACTGATATTTTTCACTTGTGACAAACAATAAATAAATTTGAATTTGAAGGTTGTCCGTGGATGGGTAACCATTTATTTATTTATTTAATTTTAAAGAAAGCTTACAGACTAATAACAATTTAAATATCATTATTACATAACAAGATTCCTCTGTGCCCCAGAAAGCACGTTAAGCCTTAGGTACCGGCTGTCGTTTGTAGATCTTTGAGAGGCTGTACCTACACACAATCAGAAGCCCGAAAGTCTGACAACCAGTAGGTAACCAGTGGTTAACCAAGATGTATCTTATCGTGTTACTCATAAACTGGGTTGTGGAGGGCCGACAGGCAGTCGCTCCATGTAAAACACTGGTATTCAACTGCATCTGGTACCTAAGACTGGAAGCTGACCCTAACATAGTTGGGAAAAGGCTGAATAAGTTATTTTAATTATTTCGTAATTGTAACTAATTGTACTGTGTAAATTTATCAGACAGATGTGTTACTAAGGAGTTTGTTCCGCCACTTCTTCCCAGCAAAAACACTAGGAAGTGGCGAAGGGTGGGCTTTTTGGGAGACTGTCTTATGTAATTTTGAAGTTCAAAAAGTGCTGATCCTTAGCCTAATTTGAATGAATGACTTTTGATTTTGATTTTGCTAAAACGTCTTCAAAGAAATGTCTCATCTACTTTTGTACTTATACGATGCATTCCCAAAGATAATCTTCAATAAATAACATATAGGTATACGATATGTATGATTAATAAATTGCGTACAAAAACGTGTTTTTTGACATTGAGGACAAACGGGGAGAAACTAAAACCGATAATCTGATATCAGTCTGATAAAAATATAAATTGGAGTAAAATGATAAGCGGTCGACGACTTGTGGGCGAGGCTTTGTATTGATAACACAGGTTTTTTGCTTTGGAATGAAAAAAAAATAGTTTATTCACTGAGGCAACATAGAGAGCAATATAATTATTACCTCCGCCAAACTGTAAAACAGTTTGTTGGCAGATGTAGCAAGCACCCTTTAATTATTTTAACTCCAAGCGGACGCTGGCGTCCACGCTGTCATTGTCTTTCTATCGTGTCTCTAATTGACACGATTGAAACGTTAACTAACACGAGCAAAAACACTTACCTACATATTCTTTACACATTTACATTTAAGTACCTACTTAGGTATTTTTAAATGTTTTCAACAGTGAGGGAATGTGTAAGCGACATTTAATGGGTATAATATGCTCGACTTAAGTCTTGAGTGAATGCAAGCGCTAGGTTCTGCTGTGCATAAATTCCTGGTTCGATCCTTGAGTAGGGCAAGGGTTAAAGAGTTTTTCCATTCAGAATATCTCAGTAGAAGCCGGTGTCTGCATTTAGCCCAGTTCCTGAAGATCCGATAGGCTTTCAGGGACATTAGCTATACACTACGCCTTCAAAATTAAGTATTACACTTTTAAAATTTAATTACCTTTCAAAGTAAAACTACCCTAACACCGGCTCTGAAACCCTGAACCGGCTCGAAGCTGTAGACGAGCCCGAGGAGGCAATACCAGAATTAAAAATTAAATAACTTTTAACACAAAGTTAAAAATGGCTATTTAATTTTATATTAATTTATCCTTTTTTAAGTTAAAAAAAGATAAATTATTAGTTTGCTTTAAAATAATAATTTTTATTTTAAATCTTTAAGTTCTATTATTTTGCTGAAGTAGGTATACTGTTACTGTTTTTTCTTTCACTTTTTTGCAAAACTAAACTAATTTTGCAGTCCAGTGTAGGTAGTTCAATATTTACTAGAAACAATGAATGTCTACAGATTAATACATAATTTAAATAATAGAAAATTAATAATTCAATCATTCAGTTCAAGACTTCCATTAGTGTGTCCAGAAAACTTCCACTTTAACTGACGAACATAATCTCTTTTGTTGATTTAACATTTTAACATTTTATTGTTTTACACAACACGACAATGAATGGTTCAGGTAAAAAATATAAATACATAGGTACATTATCCGATTCGACCTCGTAATACTGCTACGACATATGCAACATGTGCGTCATACTGCTACGACATATGCAACCTCTGCGTCATACTGCTACGACATATGCAACCTCTGCGTCATACTGCTACGACATATGCAACAAGTGCGTCTATCTATCGTGATGTGTATCTAACTAGTTTTAACCAATTAAACGGTTAATTTAATTAACATGGAAAAGGGATATACAATTAAGATGGAAACACCCAAATAAATCCAGAATAACAAGATACAATTGCGTCGTAATACTCGTACAATACACGGCTACACATCAAGCTCTAAATTTGTAGTTTACGCTGACCTCGCATTGTTCGGAAATTCTTTACAATGCGAGATCAGCTTATACTGGAAATGTTTAGCTTAATGTAACTCGTCGAAAAGATTTCAACAATTTCCTTAACCGGCGCGGCGCGTGCCCAATTTGTTTCGTAATAATTCCTAGAAGGGATTAGTCACTGTGTTTGTCAGTTTGTTGTTTGGACAGCGAGAGTAGAGGGCAAGGGGTTTTACTATACGTCACACATTACACCTTTTCCTTGAAAGGTTGGGCAGACATCCACATAACACCAGTTGTGACTAAGTTTACTAAATACTTGATGGCCTATTTTTTGATGACAACTGAGAGTTTTCCATAAAAATGATGTTGTAGTACCTACTTTGATACTGCGTCAACGAATGTCTTTTCATTGCCAGTGGTGACTAACTGACTTCCAGTTGCACACCGAATTTGAATGAGACCTGAGGATTTACAAAAATATGGTAACGCAATAGGTACCATATTTTTGTAAATCCTCACTTTAAGTGGAATTCAAGTTACCGTGACTATCGGACGGGGTGCGGGTATTTAGAAAGTATCATTTTGTGAAGAAAAACTGATGAAGAAGACATGCGACGGAACTCTTCAACGCATAACAGCGAATACGCGATTGCTATGCAGAGTTCTTGTATTTTCATAACATAACATTATGCCCTTCTAGTTTAAAAGGGGCCCGGCAGAGATGTACAGATTAATGTTCAGAAAGAACTTCTTTAGCAACTGATGTTAACCAATTTCCATGATTCTTTGAAGTTTAAGAAGACCAATTCTTTACATACGAAGAAACTAAAAATTGCAAAATAAAAACTTTTTTACAAAAAAAACAGCCGACTTCTTAAAAAAACACTAACAGGTGAAAAATAAATCCAGTTTCGGAAGTCGGTGGCCAATAATGAACGAAACAAAACCACCAAAGCCACAGACTTCCGAAACTGTGCAAACCGTGTTTTTTTAAGAAGTCGGTTGTTTTTTTTGACTGGCCTGTTGGTCTTGTAGTTAGTGGCCCTGACTATGCCGGAGGTCGTGGGTTCGATTTCCACCCAGGACAAATGTTCGTGTGTTGAGCACGATCATTTGTTATGTGTCTGGGTGTAATTTATCTATAATATGTATGTATTTAGAAATATACATATACCTTAGTATGTTTATCAGCTGTTTAGTAACCATAACACAAGCTCTCAAGCTTAACTTGTGACTAAATGGCGTTGTGTGAAAAGTTGTAGAATATTTATTTATTCATTCTGTAAAAAAGGTTTTATTCTGTAAAGTCTCAGTTGTCATCTTTCGGCGTGCAACCAGACGCTAGTTACCTACTCACTAGTAATGATAAGATGGCCTTGAATAGTCCTGCAGAACGACTACCAAAACTGACACGTTTTTTTTTATACTGTACTTTATTATAAGTTAGGAATTTAACAGCGTGAATGATTTACTTTCGTAGGAGCTCAACTGTGTCTAATAAGACATAATTACATTTTCCATTGATAATAATCTTTACGAGATTTCGCCGCAGATCAAAAGCATTTTATGAACTTATGATGAAGTAATTACTTATCTTTAATTTTTAATTAAGTATGTTTTGTCTCAGAAAGCGTCTCTGGAAAATTACTGAGTTCTTCTGACCACCAGTAATATAATAATAATACCAGCCTCTTACTGTCCCACTGCAGGGCAAAGGCCTCTTCTCATACAGAGAAGGCTCGAGCATTGATCACCACGCTTGCTCAAGGCGGATTGGCGATTTCAAACTTATATTAACTATAAGTCCAGGTTTCCTCACGATGTTTTCCTTCACAGATGTCAATGATGTCTAAGATAAACTTAGAAAGTACATAATGAATTGAAAAAGTCACATTGGTACTTGCCCGGATTTGAACCACCACCTCGTGCATGAGAGGTAGAATAGAATAGAATAGAATAGAATAGAATATTTATTTGCCAGAAACATGGTATAAATACATTATAGGTGGTCACAATGATAAATAGTGCTAAAGACATGTCTCACCGTTCAAACGGCATGCAAAATTAAATTAAGTACTAACATAATCATAATCATTTTAAAAACACATTAATTATTTTTTATATTAATTTTAGACATTAGTTTAGTTATTATTTCACACATTATTACATAGGTACACAACCTTTATAATGTTAAGAATAAAATTTAAGCAATACCTATTACAAAAGATTAAATTTAATACATATTGTCATGATGTCAAATATTCTGAAACCGAATAAAAACATTTGTCAATAAGCCACTTTTTTAATTTGAATCTGAATTGAGTAAGTGGCAGTTCTCTTATATGCCTGGGCAATTTATTAAAAGTTATAATAGTCATACAGCTGCAATTTTTTTTACACAGTGCTGTAGAAGTACCAGGCAGGACCAATTTAGCGTCTTAACCTCTGGGCCATCACGACATCCAGACCACCAGTGCTATGGACTATCTTTTTATAACCATGTCTAACTGACGTCTAGTTGCACACCGAACTGAACCCCTGAACATTTACAAAAAAAAATGAACTTCAAGTGGACTTTACGTCAACTCACACATTACACCTTTTCCTGGAAAGGTTGGGTAGCCACATTACGCCAGTTGTGTCTAAGTTTTACGTAGTGGCCTATTTTTTATGACAACTGAGAATTTACCATAAAAATGGTGTTGTAGTACAGATTCCAGTACATCAAGTTACCCCAGTGTGCCAAATTTTCCCAATTGAATATGAACCTTGAATTCCGTTCGACATAAAGTTGAAAAACGATCAAAGAAATTTGACACATTGGGGTAACTTGATGTGCTGGCGTCTGTACTTTGATACTGCGTCAACGAACTTCAGCAAGGCTATAAGGCTATCTTTTCATTGCCACTAGTGCCATTGACTAGCTGACGGACGTCCAGCTGCACACCTGAGCTGACCTGCATGCGTAGCATGAACACATTGAACACCGAAGAAACGGCCTTTGTCTACAGACGAATCGGCAAAGTGACAGATTATATAGACAGGAACCTCAATCTGTCAAATTTCTTTCAATACACCCGCCTGCGTAGCATGAACACTTAATTTCTTTTCTTCCGAGACACGACAAAGACCGTTTCTTCGGTGATCATGCTACGCGTGCTTAGGATTTACAAAAATAACTATGGTATTGCACTTTAAGTGGAATTCAAGTTACGTTGACTATCGGACGGGGTGCGGTGCGCTTCGTCACATCACTGCGAGTGCGCATGACGTCATCCTACATACACACTCATGAAATACGAAACAACTGTTTGACAGTTAATCGTTGAACACTCAGCACATTGAACATCACGATGAACTGTCAACGGAGATACTTAGGTAATATTCCTGTTGATGGACATCGGACATTAGTGTTGACATTAATGACTAACAGCATTAGAAAAGGACTGAGACAGATGGTGATAGATAAGAAGTAAGTAAGAGATGCCAAATAATTAGTTTTTGCCTTGAACTTCGCCACGTTTTGGTCGGTGCGTTTGAAATGGTATCAACTACATAATGTAATATATTAGTAGATATCAATACCTACATAAATTTTACTAAAATTGACAGCGTCATACTTTTACATACATACATAAACTCACGCCTTTTTTCCATGGGGGTAGGCAGAAACTACATAGCTACATGCTACGATCCTTACAAGCTTCTTTTGCTTCGTCTACATTCATAACATGTTGTAATACACACACGCCGGTTGCGAGTATACTACGCACGCACCTGACCTTTCTGAAGAACCTCACCAATAAGGTCTATGTATGTCCTTCTAGGGCGTCCCCTCCCGGCGTTCCCTCTTACCTACATCTGCCTTGTAAATACCTTTCGTTAGTCGCCTTTCATTCATCCTTTCAACGTGAACAAACCATCTAAGCATACTCTTTTACGTCATACTTCTCTTATTGAATAATCAGACAGTGTAACACTGACCTTAACTTACAAGTTACAAAATTACGTGTAAAAGTGTCTGCAAAAACCGATGTACATCGGTTTTTGCAGACACTTTTACACGTAATTTTGAAAAAATATTCATTAACTATCTTTTTCGGAACATAAGATAAAAATGACCTGATGATAAAAGACCTGAGTAGAATGGCCGGTCATCCAACACATACCGATTGATAATTATATTAATATTATTTATTAATTTATTAGTATATTCTTTTCTACTTACGCAACTCACTCATTTCCTGGTAAAGAATGTCAATGGTATTATGTCACCTATTTGTAGTTTAAATTCAATAAATAATTTAAATAATTAAATAAATTATAATGTGTAAATGTGTATGGCACACCTAATATTATGAAATAATATTCTGGAATTGTAATTGAATAGCCCATTCTAAGGCAAACTTTTTCAACAACTCCTTTACGTTCCTTTATAAAGAGTTATCGTATACTCATTCACACATAACAAATTAATTTTAGATTATTATTTTATTATTTTTACAGATTTATTAGTTTATATCGGGTTCAGTTCTAACTCGGCTAAAATACTAAACACAACATAATAAGTCGAAGGCGGATCACATTGTAGTTTGTAATTGAAACCTTTGTTATCATAACGGTGTCAGTTGGGAACGAAACATAAAAACTTCATAAAGTGCGCACTTTGTTTTCTTTCAAAATTGGCCAGATGTTGTCGAACGTTAGACGAGATATTTTTATATTACTATCCTGTCCTAATTTAGGTTTTCTTACTAAATAACTAAATTGATAGAATTAAATGGGATGAATGTCATTTTAACATTAATTAGGTTGCTATAGTAAGATATTATGTTGACTACAATCGCATGATGGAAAGTGTCGATGAGGTCTACGATGTTACGCGTTTGCCTAATATTGGTGTATTGTATAGAAATACAAAAAAGAATAATTATCATAAAATTAAGTTTATCTTACTATAGCTTTTTAATACTAAAAACTATAGTAAGATAAATTTAATTTTAGATTGATAGATATTGTTAAATTCAAGAGAATTATTTGTGCTTCTGCTAAGTAGGCTTACGCCTATTTCGTCACTTTCACTACCTACTGTTTATTCTACAACACGTGTAAGTAGTAAAATCTTTTTGTTTGTAGACAAATGGTCATTTTTTTTTCATTTATGCTGAGCAATGAACTGTTACTGGTCAACTTTAACAGAAAGGGCGGGATCACTTCTCACTCAGTAGAACAGACATGCAAACGAAAATCGCCTAAAGATGGTCAACCGCAGCTTTTGCTGATAGTACCTACAGTAAAACAGCGCAGCTATTATATTTTTGAGAAAAACTTGAAAATAGTCAACTAAGTTTAGTTTGACAAGAAAGAAATTGACACTATTTTCCAACACTACCTAAAGCACCATTCTCCAACACTGAATATTATAATTAGTTACATCAAACGGCTCCACGAAAGATCAAGGAACTCATTTAATTCGTTATCGTTTAGGCACTAATTAGGTACATTGTGCTTATCAGTCTGTGTTTAAAAATAAGTCTGATTAAACACGTGCTCGACACAATTGCAAAACTAATGCGTCAAAACAAAAAAAGCATGTCTCAACAAGTTAAATGTTGCGTTGGTAAGTTGCACGACTGTGGTGCAACTTTGTGCCTGGCTTCCAATCTAACTGGACGCGAGAGGCATGTTGCCAACGCCAGAGGCAGCTGATGCCGTCGACACGCCTTGGCGGCAGCCTAACTAACTCCTTTACTGAGAGAGCTGACGACGGCGACGGCTGCCGTTGATTTTTGAAGTTGAAATGTCAACGGCTGCCGCAGAGATGTGTCGACGGCAGCAGTTATAACCTCTGTCGTTGGCAAAATGCCGCTCGCGTGGCCGCTCTTACATGGAGAGTGTGCCAGACTAATCTCCAAAACCTGTCTGTCAAAGATCTGCAAATGACAGCTTGGACCAACGGCATAACGTGATTTCCGAGGCACATAGGAAGTGAAACTGACGCTTTTCGAAGCTTATTGTCAAACATTTTACACGTGCAATGCAGTCTAGGTATGGGCAGGCAGCACGCAGAAAGCCAGCAGTGCTCTTCGGGACCAATATAATAATACGTTCAGGATGCTGTTGGGGCTGCCACGCTTCTGTAGTGCTTCGGCCATGTTTGCTGATTCGCGCACTGATGGCTTCGCAGCGGTCAGGCATAAACGTGCCGCTTCGTTGTTGCAGAGGGTTCGGGGCAGCGCTAACAGTCTCCTGAACGTCATTGAGCGCAAATTTGATTATCCAATTGGAAATGGAGTATCGTGGCACAACGTGATTTTCGAGGCACATACTTAGGAAGTGAAACTGACGGTTTTTAAAGCTTATCGTCAAAAAATTTACACGTGCTGTTTATCGACGGGCAGCACGCAGAAAGCCAGCAGTGCTCTTCGGGACCAATATAATAATGCGTTGAGGATGCTGTTGGAGCTGCCACGCTTCTGTAGTGCTTCGGGCATGTTTGCTGATTCGCGCACTGATGGCTTCGCAGCGATTAGGTGTAAACGTGCCGCTTCGTTGTTGCAGAGGTCTCGGAGCGCTAACAGTCTCCTGAACGTCATTGCGGGCAAATTTGATTGTCCAATTTTATTGGAAATGGATTGTCGTGTTTACATGTTTTCTAACATAGATTTTAGAATACGGGTAGATTTTAGGAATCCTGGTGTGTAATGAATGATCCACCACGCGATGAACCGACCACCCCGATGGGGCAAACGTGTTCTTGAGTGGATACCACGACTTGGCAAACGTAGTGCAGGTCGCCCTCCGGCTAGGTGACCTGGGGAAGAGTGTTGGCAGATGCTGGATGCGGTAAGCTCAAGACAGGGTGCTTTGACGTCCCTTAGGGGTCATGATGATGGTCAATGAATGGTATACTATAGGGGTGTGTTAACCCAATCATTGGGTTGTGTTATGTGAAGGTCAGATGGCTAGTCGCTCCCTTTAAAGCACTGGTATTCAGCTGCGTCCAAAAAGACTGGACACCGAATATGAATGTAGTTTTTCTTGTTATTAAAATCGATGACATGGTTCCTCAGAACAGATCTTCGTATGTGTTATAGTTTCAGACTTTCCCATACTGACCGATTTGAATGAGACACCCTGTATACAACACTACGCCTGTAATCCCCGAGGGGCTAGGCAGAGGTGTGCCTGGTAGTACACCCACATTTCGCCAGTTATGGTTAAGTCCCATGTAATAGGGGGCGTGCCTGATATTATACATATTTATAGTTTGGAAAAGTCTAGACTGATGATGATGATGTACCGACTAATATTAATCCTTGAAACAGATGACGTGTGGCGCGAGGTATAGCGCGACATTGTGCAGGTCAGTAACGCGAGTTTGTGATAGTAGCTAAATATTATTATGATTGTAGTGGTTGCATGAAAATCGTCTGGTTGTATTTATAATTAGTACAATTTAACCGTGAGTGAACATCTGCAGTGCCATTCTGTTAAAATCACCACGTGAAAATGTAAGGTGAAGTGAGGGCGAATTGAGCTGTCTTTCCATACTAATGCTAGGCATTAACAGTTCATTTCACTCAAGTTTTCAAGGGCTTGCGGATTCGAAATCGACTGGCTGCTTCTCCTACTTACCTTACTACCTACTTAAACTGTATCTGCTTACACGAAATCTCACACTCTTCCATGCGTGAAATGTTCTTAAAAGAACCAAAGTTTTTTCTTAGCTTATTTACATAATAAAGTACCTACCTATGATATAATTATAACACTACCTACGAGTGGTTTCTTCTTGAACCTAACAGCTATCCTCGGTAGATGAATATATACCTATTTGTGAAAATGAAATGTGTTACATTACAGGTAATCGGTGAGCGCGCGGTATTTGATTTGACCAATGAGCTCGCGTGGTGGCGGAGAGATGACTGGGAGATGGTGCCAAACCATTTTGCGTGAGATTAGTACCACGGCGTAGGTATCATTTTATGGCAGCGTATTTACCAGACTGTGATAATAACATACATAACATACATAACGTCACGCCTGTAATCCCCGAAGGGCTGGGCAGAGGTGTACCTGGTAGTACACCCACATTTCGCCAGTTATGTTTAAGTCCCATGTAATAGGGGGCGAGCCTATTGCCATCAATCGGGCACAAATCCAGTCTCCGGGCTGCTACTGAGAAATACCAGATGGAAAAACTCAATAACACTTTGCCCGACCCGGGGATCGAACCCGGGACCTCATGCTCAGCAGTAGCGGCTGCGACCACTAGACCATAGAGGCAGTCAAATAGTAGTAATAGTAGGTAGTAGTCAGTGATAATAAATGTAACGTAAAGTCTGTAAGGCTACTTTTTCAGTTCTTGTACAATAACTCCCAAAAAAAATTAAACAAAAGTTATACCCTCACATAACTGCAAACCATACCCTACATCTATAAATAAATGTATGTCGATGTCTGTACGTATGTGTCGCGATGCATCATCAAATCCAAGTTCAATGCACTCGGCTGATTCACGACTCTTTTTGTATCTCTCTGTCCCTCTCACACTCATCTTATCATGCCTATCGCTACCTCTGTCTGGCGTATGACAAATTAGTGTAGACTGTAAAGATTTAGTGATTAAACATTTTGCGTTTCGTTTTATTTATTTTAACTTTTGCAAATGGACATGTTTGTTTGACAAGTTTAATTTTTACTGTGCAAAGATCTACAACTCTTTAATCTTATTAAAAATAACATTATGGTTAGTAACTAGGTACTGTCTTGTTTGTGTAGGTATTGTTTGCTAAAGCTACTGCTGAACATGAGGCCCGAGGTTCGATTCCCAGTTGGCATTGGAATCTTTTCTCAATGGCAGTCCAGAGTCTGGATTAGTGCTTGGGTACTGGCAATAGGATTAGGTCTACATACCAGACTGACGTGTTGCTGGGGAGCTTATTTCACCACTTCTTGTTCCCAGCAAAAACAGTAGGTAGGTAGTGGTGAAGGGCGACCGTTTTGGGGGACTGTCTTATGTAATTTTTGCCGTTCAAAAAGTGCTGTTCCTCAGATAAAAGGATCAAACATACATAACTGCAAAATGTGGCCACGTGCAATCTAAGTACCTACCTCTGCTTAGCTTTTTGGGGATTACAGTCGTGATGTTAACTTTTAGTATTTATTATTTATTTATTTTGGATCCCCAACAAAGGGTATACACATAATAGCGATACGATTTTGAGGAGTATTCCCGTCGGAGCACCTATTTTTTGAGCACCAATGCATTTAGCACCAAAGGTATTCCCATTTCCCATAGGTTAATGCATAGGTGCTCAATAAATAGGTGCTCAAACGGGAATACTCAGATTTTGAAACTACTAATAAGTTAAAAATATTTAGTTTACCCCAATGCTTGGTTATTGTTGCACAAATATTGCACGTTATCGCAGTCAGTGACCCTTACCGATAAAGGTTTCAGGTATTCGTATTCCTGTAAATATCGGTCTGTTTTCAAGGCGTTGGCTCGGTTTGATTAGGTACCTACTTACTGAGGTACTACAGTTATTAAACAGAAATAACGGAGTATTCCCGTTTGAGCACCTATTTTTTGAGCACCTATGCATTTAGCACCAAAGGTATTCCCATTTCCCATAGGTTAATGCATAGGTGCTCAATAAATAGGTGCTCAACCGGGAATACTCCGAAATAACTTTGATAGATTGAGTGAAAAACTATCATTATAGCACAGTCTAAAAACATACAGACGTCCGACGCAGCCGTCTAGACAGGGCAATCGTGCGGGGTGTGAGGGGCAAGACGCGGAAAAGCCGCTCCCGCACTGCAAACAAAACAATGTTCGTAGTGCGGGAGGTATTATTCAGGGCTTGCGCGTGTAGACGTTGTCGGCATTTTTCCAGAGATCAAAGGCGTCGTCCTACTGTATTAATGTTTATACTGTGATTATAGTCTTGGAACGTCATAATTATAATTTGCTATACTTATTCCTCTTATCAGTACAGACAATAATGACTATTATTTTGAAGATCAATAGGTAAAAAGAATGTTTACCTGTCTACCCTTAAAAGTAGCTGGCTCATTTTTATGACCATAAGTAGGACGTACCTACTTACCTATAGATTCCACTATTGTGAAATATGCCCAATTTTTTATTTAAGTAGGTAGGTACAGGTTCTTCATTTTCAATATGTGGAATGTTGCGTAAAAACTGCAAAAAAGTGCTAACCCAAATTGATTTCTTACTGGCATAAAAACTCAAAAACCCTTCGAAACTCAAAAACCGCAAATTCGAATTTCATAGAAACCGCCAACAAAATAAAACAATAAAAATCAACCCATCAACAAAGGTTCGAACGCGACGCAACAGATTCAAATTACTTTCACCGCCAAAATGCGTATTCCATTTACGAATTCGCAACATCCGTCACAATTTCGCAGAACGGGGACAACCGAATTCGCTTCAAGGTCGTTGTGGCAGGTCAGTGTTGTGACGTCAGAGGCGCCCTCCAAAACACGGGGTGAATGCCCTCGCCACCGCGGAAACTGTGCTGTGCGCGGACCGAATGCGAATTGGGGGCTCTCTGTGTGCGTGTGGCTGGTACACACGTCGGGGCTTCCGAGAATTGTTCAGAAGTTGCTTTTCACTAGAGCATTGTGTAATTAATTTGTTTGGGAAGTAAGAGGGTACTTAACAGGTACATACGTAGCTGTTACTTAGATTTATTATTACCTAAGACTGTTTACATATTTAATAATATTCCTACTCCTACGCCTACCTTCCTAATTACGGCAATATTTTTCACTAAACACTGTAAGTACCTACCAGTCAAATTAATATTTCCCGTAATTACTCTAATAAAAACACTAGGCGCTTAAAAACAAAAACAAATTCACTAAAGTTTGTTACATCATCTCTTTTGAGGCAAAATTCAAGTTCACCGATCAATTTATTACCCCAAAGCGTAGCCTCCCCATTACTTCGTGTAAAGACACGCTATCAATGTGTGCGTAAAGTCGTCTGGCTACGTGTGTGTGCGTACAATTCGGCTAAACGGTTTCGTTTGAGTACCTACCGTAAGTAATTTATTTATTATGACAACATTTTGGGGTCAATTTTTTCTTTTAGACAGGTTTTTCCTGCCTTTGGTATTGTTTTTTGATACTTGATTTATAATAGCACGCTTGTATTAATACTGGGGTTGGCAGAGGAGTAGGCAGAGCTGGCACGACCCAAATTTCTTAATTTAGTCACCATTTTCTGTGTTTGTAACTGTGTATGGGTGTGGACCTACTTGAGATCGGGCTTGTTACCTTGTTACCTTGCTGACTGGCCAGTTTCTCTAGTCATCTAGCGGTTAGTGGCCCTGACTGCAATGCTGGAGATCGTGGGTTCGATTCCTACCCTAAACAAATGTTTGTGTGATGAGCACGATCATTTGTAATGTGTAATCAATAAATCAATAGTCTTTATATTTTGTGAACATAGATTACAACAGTCAAGTGTGCAAGATGTTAATACCACTTATTATAGTCATACATATTATAGGCATAGCACAGTTTCTGCTTAGTTTGGGACTACGTAGATGGCGTTGTGTGAATGTTGAAGTTTTTTTTTTATTCTTATATTTCATTATTTTTGTTTTTGTTTTTTTATTTTATTTTAGTGAAGTCAGTAAGTTCGAAATAAACAATCCGCCTTAAGCGGCTTGTGCCGGGTATATACGAGTTGGTTTTAGTTGAGGTCGTTAGTAACGTCTTTCCTCTCGATAGCTGTATATTGTTCGTGGTAGTGATTTCGTAAAAAAGGCTCAGCAAACCGGGAAAGCGCGCGCTATTTGATTTGCCCAATGGGCGGAGAGATTACTTTGGGATGTGATGTGTAGCCGTGTATACCAATCCATTTTGATTAAAGTTTTATTTTAAGACGGCGTATTCACCACGTTAAAATGTCAGATGTTATGTACACATCAAAAATCATTATTCTAAATAATAGGTAAGACGGCTTTGGCTACATATTAGATCCTAACAATCTTGATCCATCACTCGTAAACGAAATAATATTTTTTTTTGGCCTGCATAGAGTGCAAGTGACCTTTGATCTTCGACATTCCTACTAAGTATTCAGAGGCTCAAATTATTTCTAGAAATATGAATCCTACTAATATTATAAACGCGAAAGTATGTGAGGATGGAAGGATGGATGTTTGTTACTCTATCACGTAAAAACTACTGAATGTTTTTTTTATAAAATTTGGTATGAAGTTTGCTGATACCCTGGATTAAGACATAGGCTACTTTTTATCGCTGTATTCCCACGGGAACGGGATCTACGCGGGTGGGACCGTAACCGTGGGATGTCTGCTAGTATGTAATATGTTAGGGTTAATTTAGGTACTTGTAACAGTTTTTTTTTCCTTCCTTATAAACCGCTAAACACTTTAGTTCTTGTAAACAATAATTAGGTACTTTTTTTAGGGATAATGTAAAATTATAATGTGTAGTGTTCGGTAAGTAAATGTTTTAATATTGTGGTCAAAATTTACGAGGTTTTGCTTACATAAATAAATGTGGTTTTTTATTTTTATTGTGTTGAATAGCTAAACTCCCAGATATGGCCTCTTGTTATTGTGGAATTGGGTTTTAGTTGAGACAGGAAACTTTGAATAATAATAACCTATATATTATAGGTACCAATGTTAAGTAACGTAACACCAAAGTATCTAAAATGAAGTACCTACGTGGGAGATCAGATCAGATCCTACTCTTTTAATTTAATCACCCATAGCCTAGCCATTAACTAGGTATTAATCGTAGAAGAATCGTAGAAACACATAGAAAAAAAAAAGAATACTTGCTAGATACGCACTACAGAAACTACAACTGTAGACATAAATTTGTTTTTCATGAATTTTTTGTGAATTACTATGAAACACAAACTTATTCTTACAGTCAGTCAATCGACATGATTGTGCAAGCGTGAATATTGATCTCGACTACAAAAATCACACAAAGCCCGGTTTAAGGTTTAAGTTTGAGTCACCGACGAAGGAAAATAGCTGATGTACTTATAGTTAAGTAGGCATCTACTGATAAGTTACGTTCGTATTAAATACTTATTTCATGTTTTTTCTGTGTCATGCATTGACAAAGGGATTATGAGTGAATACTAAACTATTCCATTGTTTAAATTTTCATTGTTTTAATTAGATACGTAGATACCTATTTGGAGATTTGTATAAAGTCATTGAGCATGCCTTTTTCATAGAGGTAGGCAGAAACTACAGAACGCTAGCTGTTAGTATCCTTACGTACTTGCCTAGTCTATTTGCTTTATTTATCTACTTACGTTTCAAATAGAATGTACAGACACCAGCACGTCAACCTACACCAATGTGTCAAATTTCTTTGATAGGTTTTCAACTTTATTCTTAACAAAATAAGGTTCATGTTCAATTGGGAAAATTTTACAGTTTGAGGTAGCTTGATGTACTGGCGTCTGTACTTACATAATAAAGAAGTTGGTTTATCTATAGGTACTTATAGGTACTAAGTATTTTTTTCCATTACATATTAAAAATGTTTTTTTTAAACCGTTTCTAGGTAGGTAGGTGTTTAATCAAAACCTTCCCTTAAACCTTAATTTGGCTATTTTTATTAATTTATTTCGTGCAAACCGAACAAAAAAATTGATCGTCTGTAAGTCAGTTAGGTACGAGTCTACGCGTTTAGACAAAACCGTCAAAATAATTCAATCGCATAAAAATATGAAGCATCGTCGTGCAAACTTTTATGGCAGCCATCTCCTTATAATAAAAAGCATAAAAATAAAGAATGTAACGAGTCCGGTCCGCCTAGCAGGTTATAATAAAAAAAAATCCAAGATGGCCGCGCACCAATCGTCTAACGCGGTTCAAATTTCGGATGCGCAGGAGTGGGGAGCATGTTAGACGCACAATAGAAGCGTGTGCGAGATTTATGTGTTTTTGAAATTAGGGTCCAGATTAGATGGCGGTCGATGATTGGATAATGGCGTCCATTTTGTTAGTGGATTTCATTTGTGGGTCTTTGTTTCGTTGTTTAGTGAATGATTAGGTGATGTAGTTTTTTTAGAAAGATCTCTTTGTTTCCATATACCTACCTACCTAAGTTGTTGAATATGGAAACTGGAAGTTAATAAACGTTTTTTTGCTTGAAATGAAACAAATAAAACTTACCTAAACCACCATAATTCATTATATTATTTATTTATTTATTTGTGAAAAAACAGTTATTTTTAATTCTTATACAAAAAAAAAAACAAAAACATGGTCTACCATGGGCTACCTACCTAATCGAAATCAAATAATAACAAAAATAAATTCAAATCAATAAAATTCAAAACAAAAACCTACCTATTACACGAAAAATACTAAGTAGACAGGTATGAATGATTATTCTTTGAAATATATAGATAATACACACACAGATAAATTATAGAACAATAAAACTACCAATAGTAGAGAACTATCTAAAAAAAAATACCCAACCAACGCTAACTACATATTTATCACTTTATCTGTGACAGCCAAAAAAATCGACCACTCACAGCGCGTCGCACTAACCTTCTAATTTTTTCTAACACAACACCAACCAATGGCCAACGCCCAAATTTCGAAGATGCGCATGAGTGGACGATTTTTTAAAACGGGTTAGACGCACACATATACATGCCCGTATCTGAAGGTTACATTACACTGTCGTGCGTGTAAAAGAGTGCGCGTGTGTGCGTGTAGTTTGTGTGTGTGTGTGCGCCATTAGCATTTAGTGAATAAGTGTCAAGTGTGAATGGTGGCGAATAATTTATTTTGTTTGGTTTTCGGATATTAAATCATCCCAAATGCTGACGCTTAATACAGAACCAACTTCCACGCACAAACAAGAAGAACTACTTTACGAAATGCGCGAACGGTACGACCGACAAAAAAATGTAATCATAGCGGGAGTTCTGGAACTAAATGACGCAAACAAAGCAGATCAAGAATATCTCGAAAAACGGCAAATACAAAAAATATTACAACCTCTGTTCGGCGACAGCAACTGCCCTAGCATCACCAAATGCCTGCGCCTCGGTAAATACAATGCTGATAAAAACAGACTCGTCAAAATAAAGCTGGAATCGCACGAGATAGCTCAACACATACTACGTAACAAGGAAAAACTGTTAAAATCAAATATAAAAATATTCTCAGACCAAACACCCAACCAACAAAAATACCTAAACGAATTAAGAACAGAACTACAGCGCCGACAAGAAAATGGAGACACCGACCTAATCATAAAATATATTAAAGGAATACCTAAAATTGTGAACATACCCTCAAAAAACTAATATCCACTGCGACCTCAACGATAAACTATCCAAACCCCAACAAAACAACGTACCAAGCAATACACAATTACCCTCAACTTAACACCGATGCGCAAGCCCTTAAATTCTTATATATCAACATACGAAGCTTATCAAAGCAAGGAAAGATAGATGAATTACAATGCATTCTAAAAAACATACCTCACGTAATTCACCTGATTCTACTAAGCGAAACATGGATTAAATCCCACTCTGAAGGCTCGTCACTATTCATACCGAACTATACTCATCATTATAATTACCGCACTGATCGACGCGGCGGAGGAGTATCGATTTTCGTCCACAATGACCTTGAACACAAAGTTGTTCAAGAAAACTACATTGACGGGAACAATTACCTTTGGATTTTCCTGGAAAAGTATGCGATGGACGTCGGCGTTATCTACAAACCTCCAGATACAAACAATAAAAACTTTATTGAATACTATTCTTCGCAACTTCAACTAAAACGACGATGCATTACTTTCGGCGACTTCAACCTTGACTTACTCAAACCGGACCGGACTACGACAACCTACACAAATATGTTAAAAGAGACTGGATACAAAATACTAAACAAAACAAACAAGAAATATTCCACTCGGACTACCGGTACCACTAATACAATATTAGACCACGTCTGCTCAAACCTCGCCAAAGATACCTTTCACATGGCTGTCATTGAGTCATCCTTATCTGACCACAACCATATATACCTGGAACTAAAGAAATTCAAACGACCACCAAAAAAAAGGCATTACTATACAGCTATTGACTACACAAAGCTATACAAAGATGTGTCCAACACCAACTACTTAACAACAATCGACGACTATCATACCCTAGACAGCTTCATAAAGGATAAAGTGAAGACAAATACCAAAAAGAAATCAAAAATTCTAAACCTACCCAGAGACGACTGGATCAACAGGAAAATTACGAGGGAGATCGACAAGCGAAATATACTATGGAAAAAATCTAAAGGCGATCCAAACAATAACGACTTTAAAACCGAGTTTATAACAAAGAGAAACAAAGTATACCAGCTTATGAAGCAAGAAAAACGTCAGTATTATTTTAATAAATTCTCTAACTGTAAATCAAATCCAAAGAAGATGTGGTCCTTAATTAATTATCTATCTAATAATAATCCGGTCACTACCTCCAACACGCCTAAGTTAAACGTAAACAACAAAACCATTAACGACCCTAACGAGGTATGTGAAACTTTTAATACCTTCTTTGCGTCCGTAGGGAAGTCTCTAGCCAATCAAATACCACTCAAATTTCACAACAACTTAACATACACCACAATTAACAATAACCCCAGCTCAAATCAATTAGATACCCTCACGCCCTGTAATAGTACCGAAATCATAAAAATAATTGATAATTTAGACCAATGCTGCAGTTCGGGAATTGATGGTATCACCACTAAAACTATTAAATGCTTGAAAAACCTAATAGCGGACAACCTAGCAAATTGTATCAATAACTGTTTCAAAAGTGGCTCATTTCCAAATACCCTCAAAATTGCGAAAGTCAGCCCTATACACAAATCCGGCCCAAAGTCAGACCCCGGAAATTATCGACCCATATCAGTATTACCGGTACTATCAAAAATTTTTGAACGACTTATTTACACAAGGCTAGAAAAATACCTTATCGATATCAATTATATATACGAGCGGCAGTTCGGTTTTCGACCCAAATCAAATACCTTGTGCGCCACAATCGATCTAGTCACAACCATTAAAACAAATATTGACAAAAAAAACATTGCGCTAGGAATTTTCATTGACCTGAAAAAAGCTTTCGACACGGTGTCCCATAAAATCTTATTATTAAAGCTAAAAAGCATTGGAATCACCGGAGAAATGTATGATATCATCTCTTCATACCTAGAACATAGGAAACAAATAGTCAAAATGGGAAACGCGATGAGTGGAGAATCTCCCATAGAATTCGGTGTTCCCCAAGGATCTCTGCTCTCCACCCTCCTTTTTTCTATCTACATAAATAATATTAAAGACCTAGGTTTAATTGGACAACTGACTTTATACGCCGATGATACTTGCCTTTTCTACTTCGGTAGCAATATAAACACCATCGTGGCTGACGCCCAAAAAGACTTGGATATTTTGTATAACTGGTTTAGCTCCAATTTACTAACAATAAACGCAACAAAAACATCGTACATGATATTCACGGCTAAAAATAAAAAAATCTCTGACCACCCAGTTTTACACATAAACAACACTAAAATCAACAAAAGTAACTGTGAAAAATACCTGGGACTTAAATTGGACAACAAACTCAATTGGCAAGCACACACTGATTACATAATATCTAAAATAACATCGCTAATGGGATCAATGCGCGGGTACATCAATAACATTCCAAAAAAAATCCGTTTCAATATTTACAACTCATTAGTTCGCTCACACATAAATTATCTAATCGAAATCTGGGGATGCGCCACACAATCTACAATTAAAGACCTACAAATAGCACAAAATAAAATAATTAAACTTTTATTCAACTACGATTATCACACACCCACATCTGAACTATACAAAAACACCAAACTAATGAATATTCATCAACTTTATACATTCAATTCATGCATTCTCATTAGAAAAATTCTGAACAAAACCATACACACACAGTTATCCTTCAACACAAAAACATCCAAATACAGTCAAAGAAACCCTAACCAAATACAAACCCGCCCACCGCGAACGCAATATGGCAGGAAAAATATAATGTACGAAGGTGTTCAACTTTATAATAATCTACCGGCAGATATCAGGAACACATCTTCTTTTAACGTATTCAAAACTAAACTCAAGCAATACGTCATTGACAACACAAAATTATTGACCTAACGTTCTATACCTACCTTAATATCAAGCTATAGTCTTTCAAACCTACATGTCAACATCATACCTACCTACATTAACGTAACAAAACTGTTAACTACTGGACAACATGTTACCCTAGTTATGTATTTATTCGTTAAGTGAACAATGTATGTTCTTTTAGAATAAATAAAGAATCTTTAAACCCAAATATGTATGCGTTTATTTACATATATTTATGTAAATTACTTTGAGTACAATGATTATGTCCGAGTATTCTACGTTATTTAGTTGCAAGGTTAAATTAATTTAGTTTTCAATTGATGATTATTTACTAACGTTTTGAAGTGAATAGGTACAACGTTGTTTAGTAGATAAAAACGGTCACAGTACAGATTGTTTGATTGTTCTGTCTGAGCGGTTGCGTCAGTTAAATTCACCCAGTGAAAAGCTTAGTGAAGTGAACTGTCAATGCCTAGCATTAGTAGTCTACCTATATGAAATGACCACTCGATTCACCTTCACTTTGCTTTTGTTTGACGGGGTGATTTTCTAAGAATAGCACTGCTGAATTCCTAAAATCCAGACTCTAGTGATCATGAAAAGACAACCTTTTCAATATTGGCGCTTGCTAACATTTGCTGCCATTCATGATGACTCAGTAGTACCTATATCTTCGCCTCTTTTGAACGCGGGTCATCGTGGAAGGTGGACAAAAGCTAGACGAATCAAATGCATCCAGTTATTCTGGTCAGCATCCAGTCCAACCGGATAAAAAAAACAAAATACTTTAATTGGGACGCGCACAGAAATAACAACAAAAACTCAATCTAACATGTCAAAAACAACAGACCTGTGCCTGATCAAAACCTTCGCTCTGCTGGTTGTTATTTGGTAACGTAAATCGGGATAATAGGTACCTAGTCGTAAGACCGCATTGCCAGATCATGGGTCTCACCTTCAAACCCGCACGTTCCTCTGAATTCGGATTCATGTGCGTAAGTACCTATTGTATAATTATCACTTGCTTCAAAAATGGTGAAGGAAAACATCGTGAGGAAACCGGCATACCTCAAAGATATTTCTCGAAGGCATGTGATGCCAAGTGTGAGGCCCATGGGTGGCATTAAAACCCTGACACCAGATTAGCCACTACTACTCGATATAAAGAAGATAACTTGAGAAGTAGTTATTAAACCCCGAGAGGACACCGGTGTCCGTGCTTTCATTGTCTTTCTATTGTGTCTCTAATTGACACGATTGAAAGGACACCGAGAGGACACCGGTGTCCGCGGTTTCATTGTCTTTCTATTGTGTCTCTAATTGACACGATTGAGAGGTTAAACCCCGAGAGGACACCGGTGTCCGCGCTTTCTTTGTCTTTCTATTGTGTCTCTAATTGACACGATTGAAAGGTTAAACCCCGAGAGGACACCGGTGTCCGCGCTTTCTTTGTCTTTCTATTGTGTCTCTAATTGACACGATTGAAAGGTTAAACCCCGAGAGGACACCGGTGTCCGCGCTTTCTTTGTCTTTCTATTGTGTCTCTAATTGACACGATTGAAAGGTTAAACCCCGAGAGGACACCGGTGTCCGCGCTGTCATTATCTTTTTATTGTGTCTCTAATTGACACGATTGAAAGGTTAAACCCCGAGAGGACACCGGTGTCCGCGCTGTCATTGTCTTTCTATTGTGTCTCTAATTGACACGATTGAAAGGTTAAATAAATACTTAATTAGAGAAATGGCCACACTCTATGGCGAGATAATTTTGAGAACGGACACATTGCAGACCCCACACAACGAGAGTACAATTTAGTGAACTGAAGTGTACACTAGAGGACAATGTAAAGTGTACCTACCTTTAAAAAAATATACGTGTCTAATTTAATTTTAAGACTTTTCTAAACTTTCCTTCTTTTTATTTCGTTGGTTAAAAAGGGTAGGTACTAATAGTAAGAAATAGAACTCCTAGAATTCCGGTCCGTTTGTTTGTTCGTATGCCACACAGCCAGTTTACTAGCACACTAATGGCACATGATGATCGAATTTTAAAAATTGGTGCATTCCACGGTTTACATAACAATAATTTAATGAGTCAATGTAATAAAAATATGTAGGTACCTAAAAGTATGTAATAGGTACCTTCTATGCCGTACATAGTGGACTTTCCGTCAAAAAGTTTTCGATGCTTTTAACTGTTTTTTTTTTCTATTCAGTCAATAGGTAATTCGTTAAATCTGTGCTCGAAAAGTTACAACAGACATAACTTTGTTTTCTTTATTATTTTTTTCAAATACTATTTAATACCTACCTACCTACTTATTGTTACAGTCATTAACCTAAACCACCAGAATTAACGTTAATAATTCTTACCCTAGCTTTCAGAATATTTTTATTTAATTTCGTGCTCATAAATTATAATATTTTTCTTTACTTAATTTTCATTCTATCTATTTACCTATTTCTCTTTCATGATATGGGTACTTACTTACATATCTACCTTACTACTTATCTTACTTACTACTAATTTGTTACAGTGTTAAGATACTTAACCAATGTTAAAATTTGTATACCTTGCAAGGTGAAACATAGTGTTGCACATAGAATTTGATATTGTCACCAAGTCATATACTTTTGACCTATGTTATACAAATAAATTACTTTGACTTTGACTTTGACTTACCGTTGATCGTAAACTGACTATTTTGTCTAACAAATTCACAATCATACATACACCACACCTAAGCTAAGCAGATTTATTAGCAATACTCCTGACCTTAGGTACTTTACAATACTAGCAAAAACCTTCTGTCTCCTAATATTTATCTCTATCACACAAAAACAAAGCTGTCCCCTTCACCGTGTCCGCCAGTGTACAAGTAGGTACAGTGGGCGCGCAATTTTTAAGACTAATTATCGCCGTATGTCAGTGTCGCGCGGTGACACGACGCATTTTTCGTTGCCGACTGTACCTAGTACATGTAGCGGTATTGTTGGACTTTTCTGACTTAGTTTTCTGTTAAAAGTATTATTTGATACTTCTTTTATTTTGGCAGTATCTAGGTACCTAAATTTTGTTACAGCTCAAATTAAATGTAGGCAAGAAGACCCGTAGGTACCTAATAGAATATATTTAGCAACATTTAGAATTAGGTTGGTAATGCTATTAATGAGAAAGTATCTCTGTTTTTTTGTTGTTTTACGAGTAAACAGCTGAACGGATCGATATGAAATTTCGCAAGTAGATAGATCATACTTTGGAGACGGATATAGGCTAAGATTATGTACTAAAAACAATGGAAAATACACAAAAAAACTATTTTGAAGTTAATTCGATTTCAAATGCACCGCCATCTTGGATGTCATGACAGGTGACTGTAACCTGTCATGTCAATTTTTAATTTAAGCAAAGTAAAACAACATAAATTAAATTGATTCTAAGGCGGATCGAAGTTAGCCAAGTCAGCTAGTTTTTTGTATAATACCAAGCAGAAAGCCGCAACAGTCGACCACTCTATTAGCAAGCAGCGCCATCTATTGTTATGCAAACGAAACACTTCGTCAATCAATATAGAAACACTAGAAATTGCTAAATATGATAGGTAAGTAACCGTTATTTATTATTAATATATCTAACAATAGACTCAGGGTATTAAACAATCTATTCACCCTCCAAACATCCCACACAGTGATCCCCAATTAACCCAAATTACCCACAGTTTAAAATCAGTGACCCATTCTCATTATAAAACCCTGTATACACTTCGGCTTATAATATTCCGTTATTATTAACAGTATGTCAACATAAAGCTGCGTACGGAATGTCCGAGGGTCATGATTATTGTGTCACCGGGTGGTAGGGACGCCATGAGTTTTGTATTATTCGGGACTGTCCCGAAATTTAATATTACGTCAGAGAATACCTAAGAACTCTCTTTATATATCATGTCGTGGGTAGTTAAACAGATTGCGAACTAATAGTAAGAAAGTTCTATGGGTTTAGTGCCCAGGAACACTGGTTATAGGTAGGTACGCACCTATATCTATTTAATTGATTATTATTATCGTTAGAACAAAGTGCAGGTATGCGTTTTCAATTTTGTTCCAAAAATATAAATGAAGAAAGAAAACAATTTTATTTTGTATGACTTTTGCAATAGTACCTTCTGACCATTGTGAAACGGACTTAATTGATATCAGTATAAAGGAAATTATTTATGTGGAAATAACATCAATAATGAAAATGTAGATTTCAATTTGAGACAAGTAAAGTTACAAAGATCAAAACAATTGTCTACATTTTTTCAGCAAGCTTAAATAAATGCAAAGAGACGTAGATACAGACTAGACGCCAGCACATCCAGTTACCCCAATGTGTCAATTTTATTTGATAGATTTTCAACTTTATAGCAAACCGAATAAGGTTCTTATTCAATTGGAAAAAAATGGCACATTGGGGTAACTTGATGTGCTCGCGTCTGTACATATTATTGCAACCTTATTGCTGACTCTTACAAAAAGATGTACAAAATAATTATTCAAACCTACAGTTTGTTTGGCACCAAGGGACTATTGTTCAACCATTTTCCTCAAGTTAAATGCAGTCGCCTAATTTGGAACCCGCATTAAAAATAATTAATTATTAGAATTTGCTGGATAGGTACCTAGTCTTCTGTTGTTTTAGGTTTAGTAATGACATATTTATTGAAAGTCATCTTCGATACTAAGCGTTTTAATAAAGGGTAGGTAGTACATAAGTAAATACCACAATTATTCATATTCTAGAGTTTAGCACGATACTATTTAATAGATTTTCCCTATTTCTTATTGTTACACAATACACTTTATGTAACAAGAGATTTTCCCACAAGAATGTTTAGTTAGTTAGAGAAGCCTAATTCAGAACTGATGCTTAAAACAAACCACATACCTACTTTTTACAAGACGTACCTAAGTTTAAAATACAAGTTCTTTAAAGTTCAAAAACTAGACAAGATATAAATTAACTTATTCAACATTTATTTTGATTAATTTTATAGATATAGGTAGATACTCAATTTTTTTTCTTTTAACATATATTTTTACACAGACATACCTACATCCGTATGTGGGTACCTACACCTACATCACCATTATGATTAAGTACAAAAACTTATTAAAATGACAGTAAACTACAATAACAAAAAAAAAGAATATTTTGAACAGTGTGTTTGTTCCGATATTATTCATGCCGACTGTTTCTACTACATACATACCTAACTTTCACAATTAAAGAAAAAAACTAATTCATATCTTCGCAACCGCGTGTACTCATTGGTAAAATCAAATAGCACGCGCTACTCCGATTTCAGGAAACACATTTCCGTCCCTTTATATGTATATCCAGCAACCGAGAGAAAAGAAGCATAAACAAAACAAAACAAAATAAAACACAACAACGACACCCTTTTTTTAATAACAGAAGATTCCCACAACTTCCTCGAACATGGTTACCCGATGGGAGAAAGTCGCGACACTAGCGCCCAATTATTAGTCGTGCGACCGACGCTGAGGCTTCCCGCGCCGTTAGGTTGCCTACAAACATGCGATTTTATTAGTGTGCGGAATGCCTTAACATTATCAACTTTTAGTTATTACATTTTTTACAGCGTATGGGGGTGGTGTATCTTACTCTATAAAAATAATAATTTATTTATAACAAGTAACAAGACTCACAGTGTTAGTAACAAATTAACAATACACTAACAAACTACGTTAGTAACATACGAAGACAACACAGATATAGGTTGTGACATCATTGCTGCAAATTGACAAGCCAAGCCGAAACCTTGCAGCAATGGTTTACCAACACGCAATCAAGCCTGTTCGCTATCATACAGGGTGCCGTTTGCGCTGCCCCGTACCACAGTCTAAAAACATACAGTCGTCCGACGAAGCTGTCTAGACAGGGCAATCGTGCGGGGTGTGAGGGGCGAGACGCGGGAAAGCCGCTCCCGTACTGCCAACAAACCAATGTTCGTAGTGCGGGAGGTATTATTCAAGTCTAACGCGTGTAGAAGTTGTCGGCATTTTTCCAGAGATCAAAGGCGTCGTCCTACTGGATTAATATTTATACTGTGCCCGTAGAGATATTTCTCGACAGCATGTAAACCTAAGTCAGAGTCCCATGTGTGACTCAATAAACTCAGACACTAGTTTTAGTAACTAACCACAGGCTAAGAAAAGATTGACAGTAATAGGTATAATTGTCATTTTAAAATCCTAGTCCAACCCTCTCTTGTAAAATGAGATATAATTAGCGAATCTCCGTTGACAGTTCATGGTGATGTTCACCAGGCAGGGAGTTCAACGATTAACTGTCAAACAGCTAGTTTCGTATTGTATATCATCATCGCGTATCTAGGATGGCGTCATGCGCTCTTGCAGTAATGTGACGAAGCGCACAGTAGGTTCCCCGCCTGATCGTCGCCGTAACTTGAAGTCCACTTGAAGTGCAACACCAAATTTCTGAAAATTCTCAATTGTCATCGAAGTTCGATTTGCAACTGCCTGCTGTGTAGCATGAACACCGAAGAAACGGCCTTTGTCTACAGACGAATCGGCAAAGTGACAGATTATATGTATAGACATTTCTTTCGTCTCGAGCATGACAATGTCAAGAAAGATGAGAAGTATTTCGATTCGTCAGTAGACAATAATCAACAATGCCGAGCATGAAGTGCGTAGGTACCTATTTTTCCACTTTTGACAGTTCTTTTCGAAACATTTCCTGTCAACAAGTGTCAAACAGTCTACATCAAATGAGACCTAGACAAGCAATCTACACCTCTAGCAACTTGACAGTTGCTATAGACAGCATGTAAATTTCTTTCTCTACGTACAAACGCTTGTCGACGAGTCGCCTCATACTCGGGTAGAAGAAATGTCAAGTTGGACAGAAAGAAAATTGTCGTGTCTCGGTAGAAAAGAAATTAAGAGTTCATGCTACGCGGGCTGGACGCCAGTTAGTCACTTGCAATGGAAACATAGCCAAATAGCCCATTTGTACTCAGAAACAAAACTTCGAATGAAAACAATATCCACAGTTTTATTTCGTCGTGACTACCTACTTGTGATTCAATAAGAAATAAATACACTTTCCCATTTGCGTCGTTGGTACTTGGTACCAATACTTCCAATTGGGATAGTGAGTCGATAGTGGGCTGAATGACTGGCGCTTTTGTGAACGGCGAAATCTGATGGAACCACTGATAAGTTAGAAATGGAGACTACATTCCCAACGATGGGTGGGACAAATCGATTAAAGATTAAGCTTCAGGCACCTGTCTGTCCCGATCCATCCGTGGATGGATGGATGGATGGTGGTACATATTCAAATCCCTCTCCCCTAGCCTTGGAAAGCACGTTAAGGTGTTGGTCCTGGCTCTTATAGTTATGTCAATGTTTTACATTTGTTACTAGTCAGAAACCAAAAAGTCTGACAACTATTCTATCAAAGAGATATTCAGTAGCTGGTCAGTAAATGTGGAAGTGACATAATCAGTCATTCCTACTACCATACTATTATTCAGCTGTATCTAGTGAGACTGGACACTGACACTCAACACAGTTGGACAAAAGGGTTGGTCCATCCAAAGGTTGTCTGTAAGAGATCGCTTTTAGCGATAAGGCCACCCATTGTATCACCCTATGTAGGACTTGTATTATAAATTGTAAAATTTATGGTGTACAATAAAGTCTAGGGAATGATGATGATTTCACCATTTTCGTTTAAGGAAAATGGCTCGCCGAAAATAGGTTTGTATTTTTAAACATCAGTGCAATGAACACTCCATTTGTGTCTACTCCTTGGCTAGATCTTAATTCTGAGTGGGTTGTTTGTCAGAGAGAAAGTTGTGACTCCAACTATTTTTATGTAACACCATTCACCATCGGAAGCTGTAGGTACCGAAAGAGGTTTAAGACTTCAAAGAAATGAACATTGTATTTTATACTCTTGCGTTGGTGTATCATACAACCATTATGTTACTTATATTAATTTTGTTAAAATGGGCTCTTTGACAAAATTTTAGTTTTAAGTCCCTCATCTAGATTATCAGAAATATGCGACACATTTTTTCTTTTTAAATAAAAAAATAACGGCAATACATCGAGTCAAAATGTCGCATGCCGTCACTAGCCAGTACAGTTTATACTAGATAATAACGTTACAAGCCCCCGCTCCTCAACTTTAATGCGATTAATCAAAGCAGTTTTACATCAATTTGAAAAAGAAAAAAATACGTGTCAAATATTTTCTTGTAATCTAGATGACGGACTAAAAATTAAAATTTTGGTCAAATAGCCCATTCCCTTCTGGCAAAGAGATTTAAAATACTATAGAGCGGGCATGTCAAGGAAATGCCATAGAAAAACTTTGATCCCATGTCTCAGTAACGCCATCTAGAATAATATATGAATATTGGAGCGGCAGCGGAGCGTACTAAAAAAAACTCATAGACTTGTGTCCGGCAGGACACACTTTTTCGGACGAAAATTTTGTTTGTGATGTACGGTCTTTAGGTATTGAATGTCTGCCTTCTGGCAATGAGTTCATTTTAGTAAACTCAATAAAATAACAACTACGTTTACCTACCGAACCATTTTCCGAACTTAAAATAGTGGACGACTGACGCTGCTTATAGCAGCTGCAATACTTAGGTACCTCTGTAGACGAGACATCACGAACAATGTTTTCATCCGATACCTGTGTCCTTGTGGATCCAAGTCGATTAGTCTAGTGTAGTACGCTTCTCTGCCGCTCCAACATTGCTATATATTATGCTAGATGCCGTTACTGAGACATCGGATGACAGTTTTTGTATTCTAACATTTCTTCGCAGAGAGATCACTCTCTATAATCTCTTAAATCTCTTTACCTAGATAGTATGTCGTGCCTACCTAAATACTTCTTACCACAGTCTAAAAACATACAGTCGTCCGACGAAGCTGTCTAGACAGGGCAATCGTGCGGGGTGTGAGGGGCGAGACGCGGGAAAGCCACTCCCGCACTGCAAACAAACCGATGTTCGTAGTGCGGTGCGGGAGGCATTCTAACATTTAATAAAGATAGAGAAGTATTATTGCGGGGGGAGAGAGGAAGAGCGAGGGAGAGGGGAGGGGGAAGAATGGAGAGAGGGGGAAGGTGAGGGGGAGGGGGAGGGGGAGGGGAGAGAAGAGAGAGGGGGGAGAGGGAGAGGGAGAGGGAAGATTGGGATCAAAAGTTGTAACGAAGACGCCCGGATGGAACGAGGTTCCTTTCGATTTATCTTGAAGGAATTTTATAATTCCTTCACTAATCCATCGACGGGAACTTCGTTGCATCTGGGTGTCCCTTGCCACATTTCAAGTTTTTTTTTTTATTTGTGATGACCCGTTTATTGTAGGCTATTAGCATAATATACTTAGCATAATTTGGAACGGCGGCAGAGCGTACTAAACCAGACTATTCGACTTGTGTCCACTGGGACTAGGGTTACCACATCTCAGGATTTGTCCTGAGATCTCAGGATTTTCGGACTGTTCTCAGGATTGCGACCGGATTTTGCAAATCTCATGAAATCACAGGATTTTTAGAATTTTTAATAAAATACAGCTTACATAAAAACTTACATAAAAAATCTCTTTAACTAAAAGTTAATAAACTAAAAACAACCTTCCTTTGGTAATACTTAATTGCACAATTGAAATCAATACTTATTCATCTAATCAGTCAGGAGGCTTACTATGAACTATTATTACGATTCAATTGACGACCTAAAATGAACTGCTTTGCAATTTCATACCACGACGTCATTAAAACGATTCGGTTTAGGTTGACGCCAAATCAAGTCGGCACTTGAATCGCAAGCTGTTTTAGTTCGTTCATTTTTCGTACCATGAGGTGACATTTGAACCTAAATTGGTTCGCATAGTGTCAAAAAAGCGATCCAAAAAAAGTTTCTAGTTTCGTGGCGTAAACTGAATCGTTTTGTTATAAACTTTGAAAAAATGTGGAAATATACGTATCTACCAAATTCAAGGTATTTCAGTTAAATATGTGTTTCTTACGTAACAATGTAAAATGTACGCCATTATTCGTATTACTAATTACTTTATCCAAGTTAAACGTTAAAAACTAAAAACTCTTTTGAATACTACCTACCTAATTAGAACTCCTTGGGTTCTATCAAAAAAGTTTGTTTAGATTTCAAAACGCGTTCTAAACTCGTCATAATCATTTTACTTTTACGACGACACTAAGCAAACCTTTAATTTTTATTTTAAATAATTATATAAATTACTATTACATTAATGAGTAGTAAAATTGGGCTTAATAATTTGACTCATAAGCGCAATTTTAAAATATATTTGTTGAAATTTTATACACAAATAAAACCGCTAAAATCATAATTACTAGGTTTCGGAACGCAACGCATAGGTTGGAGTAAAAGAGACAAACTTATGCAACAATTGTCTAGCGTCATCTCTTTCTCACACCGCGGACCACCGACAAATTTCGTTCTTTCATTCCTCCATGAGCGAATCAAACGCCACTCAGTTATAGGCACTTCATGGTATGAATATTAGCGAATCAGTTTAGGAACCTAAACTGGTTTGCATCGGAATTGATAGGCTAACTAAAAGTTGATGGTAGGCCTACAGCTTACATTTAAAAAATCTCTTCCGCAGTGTAAAAAAGACAATATTACGACTTTTTTAAATTGTTAAGTGCGTTTGAGAGAAAATCTCAAACTGTAACAAATCTCAGGATTGTTCAATGAAAATCAGGAATTATCTCCGGAATTTTAATTTTTCCATCTGGTAACCCTAGACACAAGTGTGGGATGAACATTTGATTCGTGATGTCCCGTCTTTATTAAGTATTGCATTTCTTTGTTCATCAGTAATCGTGTAAGTAGTTTCTACAAAACGTAATGATCAACGACTCGACGAACTAATCCAACGAAATGACGTTACGCGCAATAGAATACAGGACCATTAATATATTTCATAGCTAAGTATTCAGCTATGAAATAAGCAATTTAAAAGAAACCAAATCCTTGCCTTCAAGGTAAGGAAGCTCCTTGAGAACTAATTCGTACCGGGCAATTTATATTGCCTGACTAAAAATAGTGTTGTCACGACTAGCCAAATTGGCTGGAATGTTGCGATCGTCTGGCGCCCACATTGCCCTAATAAATAGAGATGCGACTTAGAGTAGGACTGTCTGTAACGGCAAAATTGTCACAGACTACCTAAATAAATTCAAACCCAAAAATAAAACCGACTTCAAAAAAAACACTAAACGGTGTAAAATAACTCTAAATTCGGAATTCTGTGGCTTTGATGGGTTTGTCTTACTCATGATGGGCCACCGACTTCCGAATTTAGAGTTATTTTACACCGTTTAGTGTTTTTTTTGAAGTCGGTTTTATTTTTTTGCAAAAAAGTTTTTTATTTTTCCATTTTTAGTTGTTGCCTTAAAAATATTTGCCATGAATTTATTTTATATTCTCAATTGTTAACAATACATGTCATGATAATAGGGTTTTCCACTAATCCCTAATAAATTAAAATTAACATACCTAACTGACGAAATCTAGGTATATTTTACCCACCTGCGTACCCTTCAGAGCATACAGGCGTGATGATACGTCATGATGTTGTATAAACAATAAACATCCAAGCGATTCCAGCAATCACGACAGATTTGCCGTCTATTTTTGAAGAGTTCCGTTGTATATCTCCGAAGATCAGCACCAGATCTTCACCAAATTAAAATGGGACCACCTCAGGAGTATACTCTTTCAAACAAAAAAAGAATTTTGAGAATCGGTCCACAAATGGGGGAGAAATCAGGTAACATACATAAAAAAAAAAAAAAAAAAAAAATACATACACACGAACATAGAACCTCCTTCTTTTTTTAAAAGTCGGTTAAAAAATAAATTAAACTTATAATAAAACGTGTTTGTTTCATACATCACAAACGCAAGCGGCCATTTTCGTGCAGTGATGTCACTCTCACCTAAAATACTTAACTATCAACTGTATCACTATCCTAATTATAGGTTTTTAAAACAACTTTTCAGGAGTTTTTATTGACGTATTTTATATTCTCATACAATGCAGTGCCTATTGGTAATTACCTACTATACTTTCTGTGGAATATTAGGTATGTTAAAAAATCATGGCTTTTTACAGAAAAGGCGATTCTTACGCGTATTCTATTCTATTTTTGTTTATGGCAAACAGAGCCGATGTCGACTATTCTGCCAATGTCTAAAGTGTATTGGACAGCAAGTGCGCAAAAAAAAAAAAAAAAAATTCTTCAGTTGATACAGTTGGAGCTTACGCGTATTGTTAACAAGACGTGCCACGTCATACCACAAACAATTTATTGATCACTATGGCCAACGGCGCTTTTGAGTGTCAGTTTAAATTTTGGATTATTCTTCTAAGCTCCATAAAATAATTTATATGTTTTTTACTGTCTAATAGTACGATTAGTAACCATTTAAGTCCTACGAAAAAAGACAAAAGTTGAAAAAAGTGTCCTTTGAAAAAAGTGTGATCTAGCCTATTATTAAAGATTTTATTCTCTTTGAATCTAAGATAAAGCAGTCTCTCAATGTAAAATCATCAACATACTTAGGTACTTAAATTGTGACGCTCTCATTCTCGCATTTGCCTACGATTAAAAGCTAATTATTTGGTCAAAAGTCACACTAACTCGTAGGTAAGTGAATATCATTATGTTATGTGCACATCACTACAGACTTCACAAGTAATAAAGCCGTCTGGTGACACGGGTAGATATTGGAACAGGATGCTGCGATTTATACACCAAACACATTTTACAAGATGTTTAAGTTTCAAAAGATGTCTTATAAACATAATATTAATAAATATTTTGTATAAACGGTGGCAAAAATCAATAAGTAGACCCTGAATTTGGGGCCTTTTTGGCCTTGCACAGGTATTGGTTATTTAGATTTAGTTTTTCCTGTTAAAAAATTCCGTGAGTGTCTAAAATAAATTATATATTTTCTATTATTCTTTTCTTTCTTAATTTATAAGTAATCTTAAGATAGATAATTTTACGAAAAGGAAACATTCTTTAATTTTCAAAAAGAAAGTAAAACTGCGTCCACAGATTTCTCGACAAGCGTTTCTAAACCGGGGATCGAACCGATGACAGAAACACTGACTATTTTATTTTATTTTTATTTTACGTGAGTACCTACTAATCCATAGGATTATTGTTCAGGATAAAATCTCTCTAACCAACATTGGGTCTTGATAATACAAAAAAAAACCTTAACAGAACATCTCGCCCGTTGTCCCCAAAAGGTGAGGTGTTCCAGTAGTGTACCTACATACACCCCACATTTCACCAGTTATGTTTAAGTCCCTTGTAATAGGGGGCGAGCCTATTGCCATAATTCCAGATAGAAAAACCTAATAACGCATTGCCCGACCCGGGGATCGAACCCGGGACCTTATGTTCAGCAGTAGCATTTTCACTTTATAAGTAAATTACATATTTTATTTTTGTTTTTTATTTTATTGTGAATGTAAGGACTACGTGGATTCTTTTTTTTATATTTTCTTTTCTAAATCTTTTAAGTTCTTTTTATTTAGTCTATGTTTTGTCTGGCAGTTTGAGTTCTTTATAGGACCAACCCAAATGTTCTTTCCTTGGTATTGATCGTCAGCACGTGGAGCTCCTCAAGTTCCGAGTTGAGCTCACGATTACTGACAAATGCTTGCACTGACTGATCTGGTTCCCTCATTCTGTGTGGTTCTTTCCTCAAAAGACCATCTCAGACACTAATCTGCATGGATCTTACATGATTTGACCAAGATAATGTCTGGACTTTAAAAGAGACTACGACCTCTGAGTTTCTTTCGGTGTTTCTTCTCAGAGTAGTCAAATAGTGAAATACCGATCCCATTTACTAAAAAAGGCGACGTGTAAAAGTGTTTGTAAAAACCTATTTACAAAAATAAATATCATTTATCATATCATTTAGCACTTGCGACCACTAGATCAATGAGGCAGTAAAAATAAACTTAAATCTTACGTAAAGTAATTTATTCTATCATTGATCAATTGCAGTCCCGCACCGCAATCAAAATGAACCGTTACGTATATTTTGGAATACTGGCGGATACGAAGTCCGACGTTGTACAGTAAAGTTTTTTTCACTTGTGCATAAAGCTTTAATAAATAAATACTTAAATAATAATAATACCCCGCAGGGCAGCTTGTGACGAGCTGTTGGGCAGTAGCGACCCCACGGACCTGATCTCCCGGTAGAAGCCTTGTTTCTCATCTCTGGCTTGCCTTAATTGGCCGGCCAGAGTGAGCTCTGATGAGGAACGGAGCTCCCACCTCTTTCTTGCCTTAGTTCGCTGGTTAGAGTGGAGATTCGCAAGAGCAAACGTGCTCGGAGGAAGGAAGCATTCCAGTAAGGTGCTGGTAGCGATCTTGGCCGTACTTCCAGGATTGTTCTGATAGCCGTGGAATGCCGCTCCACTCCTTTAGCACCTCAGGACATGTTGCCCTCTTGTCGCTACGTCACTTTGTGCAAGCGGCCGTTTTAGAGGGCCTATTATTGAGTGTGCAAGTCACCCCCTGCCATTTAATCCGTGCAAATATATAACATTGGTGAGGCAGGGGCCATAGTCTTTCATATATGTAGGTATCTAGTCCATTTTAGTCACCCTAGCCTATAGTCCAGTACTTTTGTTGCCATAGTCTGCAATAGTCTTACACCAGCCGTAGATTTTCCTTGGGAGCACTTCTTGGTGTGGTGCATACAGGGAAAATCTGCGGTTGGTGGCTCACTTCATTAAGATGACAATGGGCCTCTGCGAGTTGGCTTCGGCCCCTCGTATGCCTTCCAAAGGTCCGGAACCCCACTTGGGTTCCGAGAAATGAAAACGTCAAAAATAATACTAATACGTATTTAAAACTAAACAAATGGAAGTGCTTTTCGCCGCGCTCGTCACACAATCCCTCACTGCACATTAGGTAATGTTTAAGGTAAACAGTGCAGGCGCATTACATTTCAACGGCTTCCACTAAGTCAATTTATTTCGCGACTAACCGAACATTCTAGTAGCTTCACTTGCTAATTAAGGCTTTGTGTTGAATATGTTTTTGTTATTCGATACAGTCACTACGTGAAAACTAAATAATAAATGACATTTTTTTCTGTAAATAGTTTCATACACAAACACTATCTGACTAGGTACTCTGAGAAACACCGAAATAAACTCAGAGGTCATAGTCTCTTTTAAAGTCAAGACATTCTCTTGGTCAAATCATGTAAGAACCAAGCATATTAGAGTGTCTGTAATGGTCTTTTTATTTCTTTTTTGTTATACTGATAGGCACGCGTTTGACCACTATCTCACCTGATGGTAAGCGATGATGTGGTCGACGATGAAGCACGCTTGCCTAGAAGCAACCTGTTCACACTTGGCTTGAAGACCCCTAGGTTGTAGCTATCAGGAAACACCGACTCTGGCAGGAAATTCCACTCTTTAGCTGTTCGCACAATAAATGTGTTTCCATAGCGTTTAGTACGTATGGTTGGGATATCTACCATGTACCGGTGGCGCAGTGCCGTACGTCTGGTGGTCCGATGATGAAAAAGGCTTGGTGGAATTAAATCGTGCAATTCCGATTCACACTCTCCGAAATTTATCCGATAGAAAACCGACAGAACCACACAGATATTAGGGGATCAGAGAGTGAACTGTTAATGGAGTGCATTAGTATCAAAGAGATTGAAGATACTACTTACTTAAGTATAGAGAGGATATGCGAAGAAATGGCATAGAAAAACCGTGATCCGATGTCTTATTATTGCCATGTAGCATAATATAGCAATATTGGAGCGGCAGCAGAGCGTACCAAACGAGACCTGTGTCCTAAGTAGTGGATACAAGTATCGAAAATGTTGTTCGTGTTGTCCCGTATAATCCGTTATCAAAGGATTAGTATGGAATGGCAGCTCAATTTGCCTTTAATTGACGCACGTTTGCGCGTAGGTACGTCATGTTGGAACAAAGATAAATAAATAAAATAATTAAATATTCTACAACTTTTCACACAACGCCATTTAGTCCCAAGTTAATCTTGAGAGCTTGTGTTATGGGTACTATACAGCTCATAAACATAATTAATATAAAAAATTTATAGAGATTAATATAAAAAATTGAAATATTTATAATAGCCCTCCTCGTAATTCTCCTAATTTTTATATTGTTATGCCCGACAGGGCCCACAATGATGCATATTATTATTATATCCTTATGTACCTACCACCTAAGTTCACATTGTGGAATGCAATAAATATATTGAGTATTAAATACATACGTATTATAGAATTATAGATAAATTACACCCAGACACAGAACAAATGATCGTGCTCATCAGACAAACATTTTTGCGGGAATCGAACCCACGATCTCTGGCATAGCAGTCAGGGTCACTAACTACTAGACCAACAGGCCAGTCTAAACTGACAGAAGAAAGTGTGTAACTCCCAAGTTTGCACAGAAATCGAACCGAGACTCACGGTTACTTCACCCACGAAGCCCTCGGCGCGCTGTTTAGCAGTATTTTGTCCTACAAATCTTATTAGCCTCACTTACGTAACAGTGTGCGCGGAACCTTAGCGTGATTCACTTAATCCATACCCTATTGAGGAATGCTAGTATTCTGGTTGCGAGGACGGCCGTATTCGATGACGTCATCACGCACGCCTCCGGGTACTTGATTTTAATAATGTACTCTTATACAAGTCAGTCAGCTACATTGCCTCGACCCATCTTCCCCTTACCTTTATTTTTTTTTCTAAGATGGATCTGGTAACGTAAGTAGCTCACTGACTGATGTCGTGATGGTTAAACGCCTACCTCTCATGCACGAGGCTGTGGTTCAAATCTGGGCTAGTACCAATGTGGAGAGCAGCGGTGGCCCAGTGGTGGTGGCCCCGACTTACGAACAGTAAGTCGTGGGTTCGAACACAGGCAGGCGGATTACTTTGTGTAATTTATTTCATCACCACTGCTCTCAAAAACGGTGAAGGAAAACATAGTGAGGAAACCGGTATGTTCTAGAATAAAAAAATCGAAGACATGTGACATCTACCAATTCGCACTAGGCCCGCGTGGTAATAGCCCATACGCAAAATACGCGTTTTGACGTGGAGTTGCGGATACCAGCCCGGTATCTTTATCTTTAGTAGGTACCAGTGTGACTTTTTCAATTCATATGTTCCTACTTTCTAAGTTTAGGTATCTTAGGCATCATTGACATTGGAGAAGGAAAACATCGTAAGGAAACCTGGACTTATAGTTATATGAGTTTGAAATCGCCAATCCACCTTGAGCAAGCGTGGTGATCAATGCTCGTGCCTTCTCTGTATGAGAAGAGGCCTTTGCCCTGCAGTGGGACAGTAACAGGCTGGTAGGTATTATTATTATGTTGTTGGTCGGAGTCAATTTATTTGATTCAATTATAACGTTGACCAATGATTTTTGACCTTCCAAAAGGTAGACTTTTGTATGGAGAAGAATGGGCAAAAATTACATAGTATTACTCTTTAAAAATGGGTAGTAATCACTACGGTCGAGACTAAGGTCTTGGGATCAATCCCCGAGCGGCTAAAGTGATATTAGATATTTCAAAATCAATCTCAAACTGCGAGCTCCTAAATTCCAAATTGAGCTCACGATTAGCCTACTGACAAAAGCTTGCACTGACTAATCTGGTCCCCTCATATCTGTGTGGTTCTTTCCTCAAAAGACAATTTCAGATGCTAATCTGCATGGTATTAACAAGATCTGACCAAGATAATTTCTGGATTTTAAAAGAGACTGACCCCTGAGTAGCTTTTGGTCTTTCTTCGGTCCTCATCTAGGTACGAGTTAAAAAATGACGTGATGAAAAACCTATAATTATAGAAATAAATATCATTTTTTTATTATTTTTTCTATTTGTTTTTTTTTTGTTTTGTTTTTTGTTATTGTTTATTTTTACAAGTTTAATTTTTTTTGTGCTTTTATTTGTTATAGTGTGGCTGTGTTTGTGTCAAAAAAAATGTTTTATTTGTTTCTTTATTAATCACCTTCCCAATCACTTCGTTTCCCTAAACACAAAACTAACAGTAGTACCTACCATTTCTAAATTAAAATCCATTTTAAGTTAAAAATTAATAAACGCATCACAACCATTAGAAAGTAAATAACGCATAAGTTTAAATACAAATGACACAAAGAGACCACACTCGATGGCCATTTAAATGTTACACATATCGACCGGTGAGAGGGAAACGTCGGAAAGCGACAGTCGTGGATAAGAAATCATTATTTTCCTTTTTACCCGACTGCTGCGAAGCCCAAAAGGAGAGTTGTAATTATTTACTTTTTAACCGACTGTCAAAAACTTTTTACAAAAAACAATACAACCAACTTTATAAAAAACTTTTTTGCAAAAAATAAAACCGACTTCAAAAAAAGCACTAAACGGTGAAAAATAACTCTAAATTAGGAAGTCTGTGGCTTTGGTGGTTTTGTCGTATTCATGATGGGCCACCGACTTCCGAATTTAGAGTTATTTTTCACCGTTTAGTGCTTTTTTTGAAGTCGGTTTTATTTTTCGCAAAAAGTTTTTTATTTTTCCATTTTTAGTTGCTCCCATACAAATATTTGACGAATGAATTGATTGAAACATGAATTTATTTTATACTTATTGTTATTTGTTAACATTACATGTCATGATCATAGAGTTATCCACTTATCCCTAATAAATGAAAATTAACGTACATAACTGTCGAAATCTAGGTATATTGTACACATCTATCTGCGTACCCCTCAGAGCATACAGGCGTGATGATACGTCATGATGTTGTATAAACAATAAACATCCAAGCGATTCCAGCAGTCACGACGGATTTACCGTCTATTTTTGAAGAGTTCCGTTGTATATCTCCGAAGATCAGCACCAGATCTTCACCAAATTAAAATGGGACCACCTCGGGAGTATACTCTTTTGAATAAAAAAAGAATTTTGAGAATCGGTTCACAATTGGGGGAGAGATCAGGTAACATACATAAAAAAAAATACATACACACGAACATAGAACCTCCTCCTTTTTTGAAGTCGGTTAAAAAACACTTACCGGTAATAAATTACTTTAGTTTTTAGGAAGTCTGTGACTTTTGACGGTGATTTAGTCTCATTCATATTGGCCACCGTCTGGGCCAAACTATGTTATTTTTTTATGGGACCAAATGGCAACTATTCCGCTTCAGAATCACGTAAATCGAATTATAAAGCGTAATCGGTGTGTGTATCTCCAAGAGTAATCTTGTGGCAAAATAATTATAATTCAGCTTTACTAACATAATATAGGCTTATGTTTTCTCTTTTCTAACCCACAATAGATGTCACTTGTCTGAAATAAGGGCTTTATGACAGTAGCGAGTGGCGAGCGAGTGGGATACCGCTAGTGTGATAAAGCCTTAGAGGTTATCTTTTATTTTTATAAAAAAAAAACGAATCGAATTTGAGAACCACCTCCTGAAGTCGGTTAAAAGAACCTTCCGTTCTCAATTCGACAGTATATTTTACATGTGTTACCTTATAACTCCGTCGCTTATGGACCTATTAAAAAAAAAATATTTTTTGTTTGCGAGGGTTTACCGTCCGTGTAGGCCCATGGAATGCCATCGAAATGGGTTTAGTAGCTTAGTTGGAATATCAAAACAAATGAAACATTTAAGAAACTAAAAATTACAAAATAAAAGTTATACCTATTACTGCTTCATTTGGCTGCAAGCACCTTGGTTCACAGGTTGGACAAAGTGTAACACATTTTTTTTTATTCATACATCTTTTGTTGTAAGTAGGTACACGTAGACAGTATGTACTCGTAGGTATTTGTCACATTAGCAGGAGGTCCATCAAGATAGCTGTGAGGGTGTAAATAAATAAATAAATAAAAAAAACAACACCAGTCCTATCCACCACAAACAATTCCGAGTACTCCTATTACCAGCATACCATAGTTTCGCCGTGGATATTTTCACTGGACACTATCGGTTACTGTCGGATGTCGTCGCGTAACTTCGTGTGTTTCCGTGCGTTGGGGGGGAGAGGGGGCACCCAGCAGAGTGGGAGGGGGGGTAGGCTAATAAACGATTATTATTTTTGATATCGGAAAATGGACGGCAGAGATTAGGACTGGGCGCAAGCGCGTCTGGGATGTTGTAAAACTGTTGCTAGAATGGATTTTAATGTTGAATTCTTGTTCAGAATAAAATGTCATACGTTTACGGTGTAAGAACATCAACATTGACAACATTACAAAATTTTAACCTGCATATATTTTTTACATGTTATATAAAAGTAAATCCAAAACTAGAGGACTAGAGGACCCATATTTTATGGTTTGCCAAATTATGTAGGTACTTTTCATTCATAATTTTAACTTTGTCGTTGTGATACCTAAGTACCTACTACATCCTTTGCTTTACTGTGATACGTCAAAAAAAGACTGTTACTTAGATGTCACTGTCATTTATCAGCTGTCAATGTCATACATTGACATTAGATATGATAAGTAGGTAGGTAAGTAGTACTATAGAGATGACACGCGAAGAAATGCCATCACTGTGATCCCCATGCCTCAGTAACGCCATCTAGTATAATATAGCGATATTAGTGCGGCAGCGGAGCGTACTCAATTAAACTCATAGACTAGTGTCCACTAGGACACAAATATCGGAAGCTTTATTTTGTGAGGGCCCGTCTATAAGTAGGTAGTTAGCTTTAAATGTCTTTGTTAAAAATAATACCTACACATTTTTTTTTTGTTTTTTCAAATTGATGGAGAACTACTTACCTACCTACTTAGGTATATCCAGCTTATTAAAATTAAGGAAAGGGGGCTAGTGACGTCATAATTCAGTATAAATTGGACGGGATAGTGTCTTCTTGCGACATTTTGACTCGATGTATAGTCGTTAAATTTTATTTTTGATTACGGCGTGAAAAAAGGAAAAATACATGTGTCGAATATTTTTTAGTAAGTAATCCAGATGAGGGACTAAAAACTAAAATTTAATCAAATAGGCTATTGGTTTGAAAACTTGAGGCTACAGGTTGTAAAAAACCAGTGGTTTGGGCTTTACCTCTCAGACACGGTGTTCTGGGTTCCGATCCGTAAAAGTATCACTTAAGTAGACTTTTTCAATTCATATAATCTTATAATAAATGCTAGATATTTATTTCTGTAAATTGTTATTTTAAACACTTTTTACAAGAAGCCATTTAAGCCAATTTTTTCAAGTAAAGGTCAGTGTTTCACTATCTGACTACTCTGAGAAGAAACACCAAAAGAAACTCAGAGGTCACAGTCTCTTTTAAGGTCTAGACATTGTCTTGGTCAGATGATGTGAGCACCATGCAGATTAGGGTCTGAAACGTACAGTAGTAGGTAATTTGAAAGTAAGGTACCCACTAGATCTGTGTGTATGTTGATGGCTCAGTGGTAAAAGCCTCGCTGAGGAGCGAGGCATGTTTTGAACCCACAATCTCATACATGAGGGTGTATAGTCGGACTCGCCCATCGAGGGTTCCGTACAATAATTTTAAATAGTTCAGCAATCGAATCGTGCAGTTATTATTACTGAGCTTTTCCTGAAATTTAGCTTCAAACACATATAATCTATACAAAGTGAGCTTATTAGGGATTTTTTCCTTTGGAGGTACGGAACCCTAAAACAGAAAAAAATGGCATCCGAAGTTTTTGCTTAGCGTATGAATACCTACGCATAAGTTTAAAATTTTCAACTCCCAATGAGCAAGCGTGATGATTAATGCTCCTGCCTTCTCTATCTGAGAAGAGTTTATTAGCCGTCCGTAGAGTTTATGATAACTTTTCCCGCAAGGTATATTGATTCATTTCGGAAAACCTCTAAAAGAGCCAGAGGTTTTAAAATTTTAACACGCCTCGTACACCTGTATACAGACTAAAACCACTAATGTCGGTTCTCGATTCTTTCCTGACATCTGATTAAATATGAAGATTAGGTAAAAGCCAAGACATTCAAAACACACACACAAAAACACACATATCTACACACACACACACACACTCACACAAAAACACACTCATCATTAAATACACACAAACATCATTAATCACAAATCATCATCTCATTTTTTATTTTTGCCGTTCATTTAATACTAAGTAACTACTTAATGAGGGTTTTCTGAAATGTTCTACGTGAGATGGATCAGCACTGTAGCGTCAGGTCCAGTCACCTGTCAAAATGCATTCACGACTTTTACGACATTTTTTTGGTTTATTTGTTCTTAAAAAATTTACAAAAGGAATTTTGTTTTCTAAAATGCCACGTTGTTGTACAGAAAACAGGTAAAATTAATGACATAGACACTAGTGACTTTCGGGTCTCTGTTTTTGAGCTCAATCTACAGTTCGGAAACCTTTCTCTGGCCGTAATCTAATGAAATCAATAACACTTCTAAATACGTAGAATTTCTCTAAAAAAATATAGTTTCGGTAGGAATCTGTGCTATCTGACAGCTGTTTGGACCTGACGCATACGAAGCGCCGCGCCGTCTGGTGATGGGCAGAAAAAATATCGAAAACACTCATTGGATTATGTTATTTCAAAATATTAATAGTAGGTAGGTACCTACTTACTTACCTACTATATAAGGTAACGTGCTTTCTAAATATCTGCCATCCTCTTAAGGGGTCATTGTACTCAACATTATAAACATCTTTTACTATGGGACAAACTCCAAAATCGCGAAAATAAAATCAGCTGTTGCCTATATTTTTGGTCACGTGACTCGTCGAAATGTAGGGAACAGATGATTTGATTTTCGCGATTTTAAGAAAAAATCCTCTTATTAGTCTGTTGCGTTTGCTTGAGTTAAGTTAGTTTTAATGTCGGTAGCTATATTTTACTGGTATTCAATATATGTAGTGTGCTAGCTAACATGTAGTGAATAACTTATTTTAATTATTTTGTAATTACAACTACCTAATTGTACTGTGTAAATTCAAGTTCTTCTAACTTATCAGACAGATTGTTCCGCCACTTCTTCTTCCCAGCAAAAACACTAGGAAGTGGCGAAGGGTGGGCTTTTTGGGGGACTTTCTTATGTAATTTCGACGTTCAAAAGTGCTGATCCTCAGCCTAATTAGAATAAATGACTTTTGATTTTGATTTTGACTAGTAGGTAGTAGTGACTGACCTAGTGCTGACAGAGTTTATTTGCCTTCCATGGGTCTTGGCCACAAGCCGTCGAGAAATATCTCTAAGGCAGGCCGGTTTCCTCACGATGTTTTATAACCTTCACCGTTTTGAAGCAAGTGATAATTATACAATAAGAAAGAAAGAAAGAAAATATTTTATTTGGACGCACAGAACATAAGACCAAAGAACAGCAATCCAGATAAAAAAGGAAAGATTAAAAAACTAAAGAGTAGACAAAACGCACATGAATCCGAAAAGTGAGATGCCTGTCTTGGGTTCAAACTCGAGACTAACGATTTGGTAGTCCGCCGGTCACGCCATCAAGCTACCACTCCTTTCAGGATCTTATTGATAGTCTTGTATACCCACGAACCAGCCTCGGCAATCGTAGCTTAACCTCCTCCAACCGATACGTTCGCCTGTTATTAGTCATCAAAAATTCTCACCAAAAGTCCTACACAAGCGAGAACCTCCCGACTTCCCATAGTAGCGAGGGTACGTCTACAGCTAATGCAAGAGGCAGTTACGAGCACTCTCAATTTATGACCCCCATAAACCGACAACGCTCAGTCGCACCTAAGGTCTGTAACCATACACACCATAACACCCTTATTACAACCAGTAGCACCAGGATTTCATAAACATGTCATATTACTATATACTATAATATATTATACTCCCAGAGATTTAAGATACTACTTATAGAGAAGATATGCAAAGAAATACACATACATAAACTCACGCCTTTTTCCCATCGGGGTAAGCCGAAACTACAGAGCGCCATATGCTACAATTCTCAATAATAATACCAGCCTGTTACTGTCCCACACTGTGCCTGCAGGGCAAAGGCCTCTTCTCATACAGAGAAGGCTCGAGCATTGATCACCACGCTTGCTCAAGGCGGATTGGCGATTTCAAACTTATATTAACTATAAGTAAAGGTTTCCTCACGATGTTTTCCTTCATCGATGTCAATGATGTCTAAGATAAACTTATTAGAAAGTACATATGAATTGAAAAAGTCACATTGGTACTTGCCCGGATTTGAACAACAACCTCGTGCATGAGAGGTAGGCGTCTTAACCTCTGGGCTATCACGACTACGAGTCTTATACTTATTTTGCTTCGTTTACATTCATAGGTACATGTTGTCATACACACACGCCGGTTGCGAGTACTACGCACCTGACCTTTCTGAAGAACCTCACCAATAAAGCCTTTGAATGTCCTTCTAGGGCGTCCCCTCCCGGCGTTTTCACTTACATCAGCCTTGTAAATACCTTTCGTTAGTCGCCTTTCATTCATCCTTTCAACGTGACCAAGCCAACTAAGCATCGTGCTCATCACACAAACATTTGTCTTGGGTGCAAATCGAACCAACGATCTCCGCAATAGCATTAAGTGCCACTTACCTACTAACTGCTATGCCACAGAAGTAAAGTTACGATTTTTTTATTAAGATACTATTTAGGGTTCCGTGAAAAACAATTAATTGACAATTTCCGCGGACGAGTCACAGGCAACAATACCAACCTACTATAAAACTGGATACAAGATAAAAAAATTAAATCGCTATTCACTTAATTACTTCGAAAGGGGTCGCCATTTAAGCGGATTAGTGTTAAGTCTAATCTAGACGAGTACTAAAAAGTGTCTGATTGTCTTGTAATGTCTCGACTAGTAAAACTTTTATTGTTCACTTGTAAGTTGCTTTTAATTCGAAAGATTACAGAGGTAAGTCGTTGATGGAATTAGGAACATGTGTTGAAGAAAGTTTTGAGTATTAATGCGGAGTAAAAGAGAATAGGATCTCTCTCTTGAAGGTGGGCGTTAATAGCGGCGACACAGCAGAAAAGATTAGATTGTTTTGTTTGATTGAATAGGCTCCGAAACTACTGAAACGATTTGAAAAATTCTTTCACCGTTGGGAAGCTACACTATCCCGTGTCACATACTTAGGCGCCATAGGCGGCCGGGTGCGCACAGCCAAGGAGTGGAATTCCCTGCCTGCATTGGTGTTCCCGAGTTCATATGACCCCAATCTGTTTAAGTCGCGAGTTAATAGGCTTCTCATGGGTAAGCTCGTTCCATCGTCAACCTCATCTCACCGCAGGACAAGATTGAGGTCAAGAGTAGACCCATTATATATAAAAAAAATAGGCTACTTTTTATCGCTGTATTCCCATGGGAACGGGAACTACTTACGCGGGTGAAACCCCGTGACGTCTGCTAGTTTATTATATTATATTAAATAAATTTAGAAAAAGGCAGGTTGCGGAATTTGTTCGAAAGAGTCACTGCGCTCTGGAACGCAAAAGGCATTAGGAGGAACACGGATGGGTTTTAGTCAGTAAGAGTCTGACACTCTTTTCTGCTTCACCCAGAGCGGGAAGAGTCATTTAATGATTTCCCATCCTTAAAAGAAGGCAGGAGTGAATAGGTTAGGTACTTTTGGCAAGCGTGCTTTATCGTTGACCACATCATCGCTAACCATCAGATGAGGTAGTGGTCAAACGCGAGATTTTCCCTGCAGGAGTCGACGTTTCCTAAGCTATAATGTAAGACAGACTCCTTCAGGGAATTCCACTCCAGCTGTACGCACAATGAATAGGTTCCCAAAACGTTTAGTACGTTTAGTTGGGATATCCACCATCACAATGCTCGGTGGCACAGTGCCGTATCTACCTACGTCTAAGTGGTCAATGATGGGCAGGCTTGGCGGAATTAAAAGGTGCAATTGCTATGCTTACTCCCCGAAACGTATACGAAAGAAAACAGACAGGCTAGCAAGTCAACGTCGATGCTTAAGACTTTGGAGTTTTGACTCAACGAGTGCATGAATGTTAATATAGACCTACTGAATCAAAATCAGAAATCAAAAGTCATTTATTCAAATTAGCTTGGGTATCAGCACTTTTTTAACGTCAAAAATTACATAAGACAGTCCCCCAAAACGCCCGCCCTTCGCCAATTCCTAGTCTTTTATGTGTTAACCTAATGGTTACCTATACACGGACTGACTAACCTTTAATGGCTAAAATACCTACCCGTGCGACTGTTTCCATTTAATCAGAACAGCCACAACCTAAAACTAACCATCTGTTAATATTGAAATCTATTTCCCACATCAGTCTCCCGGAAAACCGGGAAACTTTGAGCAATGTGTAGTGAGCCACAAAAATGATAAGGTACACAATTAATGCCCGCACGATCAGTTTGGCCAGTAACCCAGTGGGCTATGGCGAGTGGGCTGTGATCATTGCCCGGCAGATATTGCCCAATCGGCACGCTTCGAACGGTGAGCAGTGTGACAGTAAACACCGTCCGCATAATCTGAATGCTTTTTGAATTAAACTATTGTTTTAATAATAATAATATTTTTTTATTTATCAAGCGACAAGGACTCATTAATTCACAATTAAAACACAGAAATTAAACATAATAGCACAGATTACATAAAACACATTCTGAAAACCTTACAATACGTAGGTACAACACAAAACAAACAAAAAAAAAGAACATTATCTCCCCCATGCCCTAAATATGGGTGCATGTAGGGTCAATCATTGCCGCATGAATTGCCCGTCTAACCTGTCAGCGACGACGGCGAGGAGACTGTTACCGCTGGCCCTCACTCTGCCCGCTAACGAGGCCGCCCTCGATATTATTATTGTTTTATTTAGATATTTTCATCTTTTCGTGGGAGGCTAATTATTAACCTGCACGAAATGGATTTTGTCTTGAAGTATCAAAAATCATGCCTATAAATCATGTTTATTTGCTTTCGCAGTCTCTATTGTAACAACACAGGTAACAGGTTTCGTCATATTATATTCAGGAGCTGACAACATTAATGGAAGTCCGAAAACTTTACTTGTGCGTTCATAGTTTATCAGCACTGTTAAAGATCTGCAAATGGCAACCAAGACCAACGACTCAACGTGATTGCAGCTGTTGCACTGAGCAGTAAAAAGATTAAAGATACCGGGTTGGTATCCGCAACTCCACGTCAAAGCGCGCATTTTGCGTATGGGCAAGAGTTAGCAGTATTGATATCAAACAACAAATAGTCCACGGACCGACCTCGGCAAACTTAGTTACTTCAATCAACCCGTTTTCCTATTTTACTTCGCTACAAAAACTATTGTCTTTTCATTTTGGCTATTGAACGTTCTGAGATAATGCAAACGTTCTTAAGACTTTGACTGCTAGACCACCAGACACGATAGAAATTCAAACTGTTCGCTTCTCATTGGTGTACGTGGCATACAAAGTCTTAAAAACTCCCGACTTGTCATCTAAATATTTTCACAGTACCTACTTAACATAAAGACACTAAAACATTTCACAGTCTCAAAACTATTTAGTTTCAAAAATAGAACTCACAATTTTCAACTGTTTCTGTTGACGCTACACATCTTAAACTCACGTGAGCGTGAGCCTTCACGCCGCGACACACTGTAACCGGCAGAGCTGTAGGTTAATGTCCGCGGAAAAAAAAATTCTCCATCCTCTATGTTGATCACCTCTGTTTTATTGAGTGAGATCATTGAACTTTATGGGCTTCGGGACAGCGCGTTTCGTGTAGCGCTTACCTTTTTATTTCGAAGTTCAGGAATGTGTAAGAGGTACCTACTTATTATGGTTTAGAGTTTTTGAGTTTCTTTATAAATAATAAAAAATCATGTTTAGTCATAGTAGTAGGTAGCTGTAATAAATCTAAACGAATTTATTCAAATTAGTCTGAGAAAAATTCGTGATGGCCCAAAGGTTAAGGCGCCTACCTTTTTATGCACGGGGTTGTGGTTTAAATCCGGGCAAGTAGGTACAAAGGTGACTTTTACAATTTATATGTACCTACTTTCTAAGTTTATCTTAGATATCATTGACACCGGTGAAGAAAACATCGAGAGGAAACCTGGCCTTATAAGTACTTAGTTAATATAAGTTTTAAATCGCCAATCCGCTTTGAGCAAGCGTGGTGATCAATGCTCGAGCCTTCTCTGTATGAGAAGAGGCCTGCAGTGGGACAGTACCTAACAGGCTGGTATTATTATTATTATTAAGGCTGAAATCAGAACTTAATAATGCATAAGACAGTCTGGGAACTGTCCAAAACGCCTGCCCTTTACTGTGAAGAAGAAGTGGAGGAACATTATACCTAAGTACTTAGGTACCTACCCATATTTCGCAAAATATGTTTTTTAAGTCCCATGTTGTAATGTCTGACCTGGGAATCGAACCGAAGATGCGACTACCCATTGGTCGTTTTCCAACCGGATTGAGCTAAATCATCATAACTTATACCTTTCCTTTTCCCAACTAAGTTAGGGTCGACTTCCAGTTTCACCAGATACCTACTAGTGTTTTACCTGGAGCGACTGCCTGTCAGACTTGGGTTTGCCTGGTTTGGGGATACCTATCACGGTGGCATTTTTCCACGTTTGTGGGAACATGTTGTTGGATAGAGCGCCATTGAAGATGGCAGTCATCGACATGATGAGGGGGGCTGGGAGGAGTTTAAACACCTTATTGGTGATACCGCCAGAACCGGGGGCTTTGCGAGGTTTAACACCTTTGATGGGATCGTGCACTTCGTCGAGAGTGACGGGAGGCAGAGGATCGTAGGGGGTCTTCTACGGGGGGCAGGGCTGCTCTACGTTCGACTTCGGCGTCGACCTCAGAGAGGTGGCTTTGGTCTACTGGTTGAGTGCTAGGGGTGCATTGGGACTCTAAGCTGGCCGCTAGGCAGTCGGCTTTATCGGTGTTGTCAAAGGTGACGCTCTTATCGGGGCGTACTAGGGGGGGCATCGTGGCTTCTTCAGTGGAGCGTAGTTTCCGCTGAAGCTGCCTGAAGGCTAAGTGGGTGGGCTTATCGATAGCAATAAATAATCAGATTCTTTGGGGCGCGCCTATTGCTATCGAGCGGACCCAAATCAAGACTCCGGGTTGCGGTTACAGTTGCAGTTGCGACGCAGGAATTGAACTACGGACCTCACAACCTGCAACAATAACGACCGCTTGACCTATGAAGCAGTAAACTAATTTAAAACTTCCCATTACTCAAAACAAAACGCAACAAGATCATTCTACCATCTAAATTAACATCTTCAACAATAAATAAATAAAAATAAAATACTCCACAACTTTTCACACAACGCCATTTAGTCCCAAGTTAAGCTTGACAGCTTGTGTTATGGGTACTAAACAGCTGATAAACATACTTATATATTTCTAAATACATATTATAGATAAATTACACCCAGACACAGAACAAATGATCGTGCTCATCACACAAACATTTGTCCTGGGTGGGAATCGAACCCACGACCTCCGGCATAGCAGTCAGGATCACTAACTACTAGACCAAGAGGCCAGTCAGAATAACTTCATTTCTTATAATTAAAATAAAGTAGAAGTTAAAGTCAAAGTCAAATCATTTATTTCAATTGGACCCATTACAGGCACTTTTTAACCGACTTCAAAAAAGGAGGAGGTTCTATGTTCGTGTGTACCTATGTTTTTTTTTATGTATGTTACCTGATTTTGTACGTTATACCTACTTACAAAATATTAAATAATGAAGAGAATACTTCTAGTTGCAATAATTAAATGTACCTAAATAATTTGTCAAAAAAAAATAATAATAAGTTAAAAGATAATTTATTTTGTTCAGCATAATAAATTATCTTGTATTATGAGTACATAAAGGTACACATAAATGCAAGATGTTATGTACGTAAAATTCAGATGAGCACTGCCATGTTTTGCCTTCATGGCATAACAAATAAAATTGAGTAAGATAAATGTCATTAAACTATTACACACACACACACACACACACACCCACTAGGTTAGTCACTAACCACACGATAATTAAACTTATTACTTAACAAGCATTTACTAAAAAAAAACAATAGTTAACAGCCAAAGAAAAAAATTGAAATGTTGAACGTCGAAAGTTAAGTATATTACCTAAGTATATCTATTATTGTTACGTATACATTATAATCAAAATCTAAAAACACTAGATCTAATGCCTACGACCTAGGTACACCTAGGTAGCTAGGTTGACTAGCTATAAAGTGAGCACCTGTCCCAGTGTCCAGTGGCAGATGCAGCTTAGACAAAACTTGTTTTAGACCTAATATGGACGCAAGAGGGCCTTTAGATTGCACTAGCTGTTTCGTTATCATTTGGAATATAAATTTTCGAATTTAAATTCAAATTCATTTATCTAATTATAATATTAGAAACAAATATATCTCGTACATAATATATTGTATAACACATTATAAATATTGGAGTATTAGTACTTGCTTACTAGGTATATTAAAATAAGTTAATACGATTTTAAAAATGAAGTTACTGCTGCATTAGCCCTCTTCCTCTCTTCTAAGTTTTTGCTGTGCCCGACAGGGTCCTTAATGATTCTGTACCTTTATAATCTGAAGACCATTTATGTACATTATGGAACGCAATAAACATTGAGTATTGAGTATTAATTTGCGAACATAAGGTATTAAAACCCGTGTAACGATCTTGTATTGTTTGGTCCATCCCATGCTAATTTCCAAATACTTATGTTAGAAAAATAAATAAAGATGAAAGATTTGTTTATTTGTAGGGATTTTATTCAAAAACTACTGAACCGGTTTAAAACATTCTTCCACCATTAAATATCTATGATAACATTATCACCGAGTAACAAAGGCCATAATTAATTTTTGAAAACTACGAATGATCAAGGAAATGTATAAGTTTAAAGGGAAAAGGAACTCCTCGAAATGCACTAAAAATTAGGCTGAAAATTTGGAAAATTTTGAACGTCAATAATTACTTAAGCTAGCTGTTTGTATTTTATAAGCCCTGTATATTGTTATTGAACGTAACTTTTTATTTTATTGCAATTTTTTAATAATAAGTTTAGTTTGTTTATATAAGTTTGAAATCGTAAATCCGCCTTAAGCAAGCGTGGTGATCAATGCTCGAGCCTTCTCTGTATGAGAAAAGGCTTTTGCCCTGCAGTGGGACAGTAACAGTCTGACATTATTATTTTAAGTTTCATACCTTTCTTACAGATGACAGTAAACTTCTGAGCCACAGCAACGCATGGCCGGGTCAGCTAGCAGATAGGTATAGACTCCAATACATCAAGATATCTGAAACTGCAAAAAATCCAATTAATTATGAACCTTATGCTTTTGTAATAAAGTTGAAAAACTATCAAAGAAAGTTGTCAGATTGGGGTAGCTCGATTCTCGGAAAACTGGTTGACCAATCCTCGGAAATCTCGAAAAAAATCAGCTTTTTCACAAATTTTGTCAAAAAACTGATTATTTTTCGCGCTTTTCGAGTTGGTCCCATGATCAAAATAACACTTTGCATGGTAAAGACATCGATTACTAACGAAGAAAGTTCTTTATTAGTGATCGATGAATTAAAAAGAGCGCAAATTCGTAACACAATCGAATTTCGACAAATACCTAACATAGGTAGTGCTGTATTTTAAACGTCCATTTGTTCAAAATAGAGGTTTAAAATTCCAACAGGATCAAGGTAAGCAATTGTTCAAAATTTTACGAACGAAGACTCCAAACCTTAATGTCAAGTTATTACAATGCGCAAGAGTCAATGTTTCGTGCCGCGCTCATAAGAACGTGCGCACGCGACGCCCAACTGACATATCTCATATTTTTCGAGATTTCTATCTTTTAATGTGACGGTGTGGGGAACTTGGGTTTTTGTGTTTCTATAGCTAGTCTGAGTGCTGTGGTGTAACTCAGGTTTTTGATTTTTCATAATCTTGCAACTGTAGGTATTTTAAAACTGTAAGTCTACCGTATTATGTAGGTACAGACGCCAGCACATCAAGTTACCCCAATGTGTCAAATTTGTTTGATCGTTTTTTAACTTTATGACGAACAGAATAAGGTTCATATTCAATTTGGACACATTGGGGTAACTTGATGAGCTGGCATCTGTACCTTGCCTTTGAAGCAATACATTGTTGCGTATCCTTTAGAGAAGTTGTTTACCTAGTTCTCTTATGCGGTCAAAACGCACAGACTTCGACATTATTCCAGTAGGTACGTAGTCGGAAATGTGACCTTTTTATGAATATGATTTTTTCAGTAAATGACAAAGATATTCAATACATCGTTTTGGTAAGAGACAATATAGGTATCAAAGTCTAGGAAAATATATCTACTCTATTATAGGTACAGGGTGTAGGTATGGTGCAATTTTGTTGTGTTTTCTAGTTTTTCACGTTTAGTACAGCCTGTGAGAACATAAACCACAATGATATTATGAGTGAAAGTGTAAATATGTTACCAAACAACATTCGATATTCAAAAAATACTAACAGGTGAAAAATAACTCCAGTTTTTCCTGTCTGTGGCTTTGGTGGTTTTGTTTCGTTCATTTACTGGCCACTGACTTCCGAAACTAGAGTTATTTTTCACCTTTTAGTGTTTTTTTAAGAAGTCGGTTGTTTTTTTGTAAAAAACGTTTTAATTTGCAATTTTTAGTTTCTACACTAAAAAAAAATATACAACCGAATTGAGAACCTCCTCCTTTTTTGAAGTTGGTTAAAAACGGCACACTAACGCACGCTCGCGTCCGTTGACGGCGCAACGCGACACTGAGGTGAAGTGTAATTAGTTAGCCACAGTTTAACGTGTCGCTTGCTAAGCGCTTATAACCTATCTACACCTTTTTACTTATACCTAATATCATTGATAAACCGTGATTAAAAATAGGTATCTACTTCTACTTCGTATAAGTGAAGGCTCTCTAATGCAAACTCGACATCATCATTTTCTTACCCTCATCCCAATTTATCTGTGGTCCTTGTCAACTTCTTCCATACATCTCCATCGCAAAATATCGTTGAAAAGGTATCAATTTTTTTCAATCCCGGCTTACCCCTCTTTTGTATGCGACCGCGGCTGTGCTCGCATCGCAAATTCGACGCGGCCTTGACGTCGGTCGGCGACTCTGCGCAACCGCGAAAATAAGACCATCGACAAAATGACGACGCTCTGTACAATCAACCTTACGTCAGTCGTAGGTGAAGTGCAATACCATCCCGTATTGACAGGGAAATTAAAGCGCTATTTAAGTCGAATTATTGGCTTGAAGGTGCAGTTTACTGTACTAGTAGCGATAGCTTATGGGGCGAAAATTTTAAGTAGGTAAGTAGATCTGTACAAGTGGAATTTGAAACACAGAAATAATAATTAAATAGGTAGGTAGGTACTTCATGTCTTTTCTTAAATCCTTAATGATTTTCCTCTGTTGGTATTAAGTGGCAAAACCTCAGTTTAATAAATATATTCGGTGTTTATTTTTAAATCCCAGTAGCAAATTATTTTGTCAACGAATAGAGCTGTCATGAAGCTACTAAAAAACTATTGATTGGTTATAATTATATTTGATCTTTTCGTAACGCAGTTTTTATATTGTAATGTTTATTTTATTATATTTATAAGTATTTTCTTCTTCGGTGCTAAAATCCAGGAAGCTAATTTTGCACTTATTCTTGGATAGGCCTTAAAAATTAGCTTAGTAAGTACCTATAACATTAGGTAACCTCAGTAGAGCGTGATATAGGTACTTAGGTCCGTTTTTTATACCATCACTGTATTTTCTATCCTATACCTATCTATTATTAAATTCTGATGTTAATTTTACTTGCCTTTTTTTTACTTGTTAAGGGTAAGTAATACGACGGTTCTGCTAGTTACTGAGCTAATTTTTAACTTCTTCCTGGCCTTTCCAAGAATACCTAAGTTCCGTTTTAATGTGGACCTTATGCTGTAGGTACCTAGGTACTTAGTGGTTTCTATGCTAAGGACCACTTTTATCTAATTAAAGGGAACTCATACTGCTCTAGTCTAAGTGTCTATCTTTAGTATAAAAGTGGCAATAATTTAACTGATATAATATAAGTAAATACCTATTCACGAAAAAAAAAAACAATATTTAAAGAACTCCAAATATTGAGTGTTGTTAATTCCATTAACTAAGAGACCATATTGTTATCTCTAAAATTAAAATACTTTAGCCGAATTAGCAATATCTACTTTAATAAATTAACAAAACAATAGCTAGTAAAAGTAAAAATATGCAGTGTCTGTCCGTTTGGTCCGTTACCATTCTATGAAACAGCTGGACAGTTACTAACCTGCTTTTAAATATGCACCTGCAAGCTCTAAGTTTTTATTTGACGTTTTTTTATTAATTTCACTAGAAGGTTTTATTTAGAAAAATAAGTGCTTAGAATTTATGTAATTGTTTCTAATATTTATAACTGGCGTTTGCTATTTTACGCAAATAAAACATAAAATTGTTTAAGTGATTAAATTAAATAACCCATAATATTTTTTAATAAATAAATGACAGGTTTATAGACCGCTTAACAAGTTCGTATGTTCTTTAAATAAATAAAAATAGTAACAAAAAAGTTTTCAACCAAACTGACTCCACCCTGAAGGTCAACGGCCTTAGACGCGTCATTCTTATATTGGCCGCATTTTGGCCGGACGAAACAACGGCAATGTACCTGTCCTGCTCACACCCATTATGAAACATACACATTTTCGTGTGCACAATGAATACCGATTATCTCATTCACGGCGTTCGCTTTTTGAAATTTTGCGTCGATGTGCGTTTTTATGTTTATATGTGTGCGACACAAAAATTATCTGTCCCGCGCTCTGCGATGCATTAAAATGGCGTTTCGCGCCAAAAATATCTTTTTATTAAGAATTTTTATTGTGTTTTGTATTCAACAGGCGTGTGGATGCATACGATGTCATATAAGTTTGTATTTTTAATGTATTTTTCGATAACGTTGTGGTAGGTCACGGATGTTGTGCTTATGTGTGCGTTTGCGCGTGATTCGAATTTCGGCATTCTAATATCGAACCGGATTTTGTGTTTGAACGCGCCATACTTGGTTCTCATTGGTTAGACGTTTTTTTTTATATGGTGGCACCTTCCCGCCTGATCTTTTTTTAAAGGCTCTCTAATTCTTTTTTATTACTTAGAAAATGGCTGCCATGGAAGGATGGAAATGCAATTACGCATGAAGTATAATTAAATTAAATAAGCTGTGTGCTATCTAATGAAGCAATAAAACTGGCAGAATAAAACATTTTATAACTTCTAAAAGCAATTTATTTCTTACTAAAATACAGTACCTAACTCATAAAAAAATTAAAAGCCCCGCAGTGCCAAAAAGGCATAACTCAAAAATTTATTTTTATTAATGCGTATAATATATCAAATTGAATTGTTAATTAACCACACTTTTTATTGCTGGCAAGTGCCTTCCAACCCCATAGCGATTCTAATTACATTTAAACAACGGCTCTAATTAAAAAAAAACTTAAAAAAAAAAACAGTTACGGACTATCGGTCGGCCATAAAATCTCAATGTATAACGCAACTTGTTCACACAAGGTGCTTGACCGACACCACAATAAGAGGAGTCGGTATCCCGTCACCTGCCGCTACAAAAACACAGAACGACCCGGACCGGTTCGGTCTAGTCCGGTCCGCACCAGCCCGAGTGATTTAATGATAGAAACACGGTTTTTAGGTATAGTGGCACGATTTTTAGATTGTTTTGCTTGATTTATGAGCGTTTTTAGGGCACTTTCGGTTTTTTTTTCATTTGTCTATGTTGGGTAAATGAAACAATGTTTTTTTTGGGGTTTTAATAATGAAAATTAAATAACATAACGAATCCCATCAAGCCATATTACAATATCATCTACATATATTAAGTTTAATATCCCACACTTCGTTAAATAGTGCTCATAATGCTATGCCCATTTACAATAGATCGATTAATGTGGTCATTTAATTTTTACGACAATTTTTCACTCCTTTTTTGTCGAAACATTATTTACTTAGAATACTGCTCTATTCTGGTTATAGATCTTAAAATTTCCATAATAACGTACCCTTATCCATATTTAGGCAAAAAAACACATTCAGCAGTCACCCATTTCAATAATTAATATAAATGGTTAATTAATTTTATGCAAAGCAACACAGCTATATAAATTTATGCTGAAACGAAGTTGAGCGTAAATTGCAAAAATAGCTATTCAACTTGTCGGTCATTACCCCTTGAAACTAGGACCCTCGCAGATTAGCAGGAAAAAAACTAAAATGGCGTATTGTTTTGTTTAAAACCAGTGTTGGCATAAAGGGTGGTATTTTCATGATTTTAGTTAGAAAACCGACGTTAGGGCTCCGCCAATAGCCGCGCCCCTGTCAGCGATAGATAGGGGATGAAATTTATAAAAAAAGCAAAAAGCGCTTCATAGACAAACCATAAAAGCGAATTAAAAAAAAAAAAAACTAACATAGGCTTGCACAAAAACTCACTGACATAGCCAATAAAAAAAATATCACAGAAAAACGGTAAAAAAGGACTTCCAAACATTTAAAAAGAGACTCAAATAAACCCATTTAGCGCACTACCTGGTCTATAAAGCGCTTTTCGCTGGAAGGGTGCTAACTGCCCCTAGCTGGCATCTAGGTCCCATCCCGGGCGTTTACACACATTATTGCAGTTTGATGAATTGCGCCGCACGCCTTTACTAACGGTCATTCAACTTATGAAACGTATCACTAAGGATATCCCTCGGTGAGGTGGACTGGAGAAATGGAGAAAAAATATCGGAATAGGTAATCTATGCATTCGAACAACAGAGGTTGATTGACAGCTACTGACGTTTCTGTTTTTTTTTTTGCAATGAACCGTGGCAAAATTAATATGCGTTGCATCAGTAAAATCAATCATCGCAATCTTTTTTTTGCGGTAGGTACATTAAACTTTGGATAAAAGTAAGAAAATGAGTTACGCCACTTTGGCAACCTACGGTGTTTTAGGGAAGAAATATCAAAACTCCTACCTAAATTAAGTTGACTTATGAGAGATTAGGCTAAAATCGATCAATGTAAAGAGACAAAAAATTAACTCCAACTGTTCTTGGCATATGTGTAAGGAATATAGCTAACGGGATCTTTGCAACTTTTCCATCAAATTTTGTAATACGAAGACAAAATCAAGTATGTTCGATCAGTAACAATCTAGCGCCACCTATCGTTTTATCATAGAAACAAAACAAAACTAGTCAGGTTTAACTAAGAACTAGAACTAGATTAATCCTAAAAACTACAAGATTCGTTTCGTAGGTGTCGTTACAAATATTCCATCTTAAACCTTTTAAGGCTTGAACTGCTTTTAATTGGGGTAAAGGTTTCAGATAATGACATTGACATATTTTGTAGACGAGGCTAACAAGGAGATTGCATTACAGCGAAACACCTAAAAGAAATAACCTAATCTATATGGTAGGTGAAATAACTCCTAATTCGTCAGTAATGACAAATATTCTCGATATGATAGCTCTCAGCTACAAAGCTTGATTACAAAAAAAATGTTGAACACTGAAGATTCATCTAAAAATGACGATTATAGTAATAGTATCTATGAACGAGGGTCGTTTAAGTAACGGGGTTAATAAATGTCGTCATGCCTTTAAGAGTTGCAATGTGAAGACGCTCTTAAAAGAGAGGGTGAAGAATAACTTTTATTTTATACACGTAGAAACAAAACAAATGCCTTAATTGAACAATATGAAAAAAGCAAAATTGCAAAAAGCAAATTTTTTGCTATCTGCTGAGTCTAGTAATTAACAATGTTGTAAAAGGTAATAAAAGAAATGGTATTATTTTCTTTAGATAGATCTTCCCAGATACTTTTACATAATAATTATGTCATTTTTTTAAACCTGTTAGCCTTTTTAATAATTATATAATAAATAAATCAATAGGAAACATTTTTGGGGGCAGACGTGAATTGGGTAAGTAGGTACCTATTTATATTTATTTGAATGAAGTAGATACCTACCTAATGCTTTATTATTTGGGCTCATTTTAAAAATAAACCTTTTCCGAAAGTAATCCCACTTATTACCCTAATAAGGGCAATTTTTTTTTACCAATTTTTTTTATCAAAGTTCTTTCCGAAAAAAAAAATTCGCGGCTCTCAAAAAACCTAGGCTCTAAAAAAAACTCAAAAGAAACTTAAAACGAAATTCGCCAGCAACCTTAAACTTTGCTCGTAAGTGATTGGTGTAATTAAAAATCGTTCAATGAACTTGGCATAACATAACTAACCTACGGCAACGTGTCCTGCGCTGTGTGTGTTTGTGTGCGTGTGTGCGTTCATTTCGTGAGTTCATTCACCTTGCCAGTTGGGGAAGTTGGGAGTAGGGGAAGGACAGGAGTACCTGTTGGTACTATTTTATTTTGCACGTATACTTATAAAGGTCAGTGACTCTGAGAGATTTTGCTTTCTTAATGATGAAACAGGTAAAAAAAATAGGTAAGTCTAGAACAGATAATACAAAACATTGTAATACAAATTCGAACATTAAAATTTCTTATTTCTTGTTCCTATTTTAAGATTTCTTTTGTTTTTATGACAAAGTTTTCTCCAGGGTCAAAAATATTTAAAGGTCTAATACCTATCACAGTTCGTTCTTTTACATTTTATGTATTTTTTCTTATTTATCTACCTATCTATTTTGATATGTTTATTTATTTATTAAAATTTTAAAATTAATTTAAGCGTCAACTCGTCTCCACTGCATCTTTATCCGTCCGATATTTAACCAAGTCGCGGAGTTGCATTTTTGCCATACACGCACTAAACACGTACGTGTGCGTGATTCGTACACACACACACATTACGCACACTCGGTGCGTATGATGGACGCTTTACTTATTTTTTCTTACACTCAGTAAGTACACACTGGCCGAAGGAACTTTTTAAGATTATTTAAATTTAAAAAGATCGAGAGATTTTTTTTTTACGCCGCGAATTCTTTGTGGGGACTATGTATGTTGCTGATTTTTGGTATCTAGGTAGGTGGAAAGGAATGTAGGTATATTAGGCTAGTGTTGGGGGTATTTAGAGGTCTTCTTCTTAATTTGTCGATGGCATTCTACGAGATGGAAAATAAACAACAACACAACCTGTATCATGAGGTCTATCTGAACATACTTAGTAATGGTCAGTTTTAGTCGGTCAATTCACAGTTTTAGTTCGATAAGGGCGAGACTCCACCAAAGCGGAGACAAGAACAGGTGTGTCTAACAACCAATCAATTGCGTCAATTTGACAGCTCAGCTCTTAACTTCAGAATAATAGATACTATTGAAGTTAGGGTTTCTTGTCGAATTAAAATGAGAAATCTTCTTAAGTAATTTCGTTTTATTTGTTATAACAAAAGAATTGTGTCCTTGCTGTGCAGGATACAATAATAACAGGAGATTAGAGAGGCCGTGCTGCCACCTATACACAAACGTATAAAATGATGGGCAACAACACCATGGCTATTCAGCCGAGAACAAAATTTTCACAAAACAAGTTAGCAAATACAATATCCTATTGGTTAATTTCGAGACATCTCTTTTTCGCTCAGCTTTCGTGGAGTCTCGCCCTAACGAAGTTCGATGTATCCGAAATGTGAAGAATCGGCTTCAGCTTTCAAAATGCCGATTTAGGTACATACCTACCTACAAATCGGATATATCGAACTTCGTTATCTTTAGTGTAAATATGACTGTCTTGGCCCCAGAAGTGACAACCACGACCAATCTGTCAAGAGTGATAACGCCGAAGAAGGTGAAGAATGAGCCTGAACCTTGAACGTTGTTATTAGTATTTTTTTGAAAGCTTATTAGCAATGTGGGTTGCACATTACTGGTGTGAATTCACGTCAATAGTGCAATGTGTGGAGATCGAACTGACGACCTTAGCCATAGGGCGACTGCCGCTTGACTTATTATTATTTATTATTAAGTAATTGGGAATAACAATAAGTAGGTTTTAATGACATTTATGCGTGGTCTTTACCAACAAAACGGCGGGTAACGGGGACTTTTTGTCTGGCATAACTACCCACCTAAATGACGCGCAATCTGAACCCGTAACCTCATTTTAATTTAAAGCAAAATCATCGGTGTCAATTTCTAGAACTACATAACTTCACGCTTGTTATCCTCGAAGGGATAGGTAGCGCTTAAGACCACTAGACTAAAAAGGCAGCCATTTTAAAGCTGACACCGATGATACAAGACTAGAGTCTTCATAGGTAAAGTCTATTGCTGCTTATTATAGAAAAATCATTTGTTCAAAATAGGCCAGGAAGCAGTACTTTTTAAAGGTCGATAACTATATGCCGGAGGTCGTGGGTTCGACTCCCACCCAGGACAAATGTTTGTGTGATGAGCACGATCATTGGTTCTGTGTCTGGGTGTAATTTATCTATAATATGTATGTATTTAGAAATATCTAAGTAAGTATGTTTATCAGCTGTTTAGTACCCATAACACAAGCTCTTAGCTTAGCTTGGGACTAGATGGCGTTGTGTGAAAAAGGTGGTGGAATATTTATTTATTTAATTATTGAGGTCCTAGCAGTGGTTACGTTCGTAGGTTTGAGAATCATAGCAAATGGCTCTCTGTCATTTCTGCCTACGCCTATGGGAAAACAAAATACCTATAACATAATCATAACACTACGCCTGTAATCCCCGAAGGGTAAGGCAGAGCTGTACCTGTAGGACACATTTAGCCAGTTATGTTAAAGTCCCATGTAACCGGCAAGCCTATTGCCATCAATCGATCACAAATCCAGATTCCGGGACTCTGGGCTGCTACTTAAAAAAATCCAGATGGAAAAACTTCATAACACTGCCCGACCCGAACAAAAGATATAATACTAGCAGACGTTCCGCAGTTTCACCCGCGTAGGTCCCGTTCCCGTGGGAATACGGGGATAATAAGTAGCCTATGTGTTAATCCAGGCTGTCAGCTAACTCCACACCAAGTTTTATTAAAATCCATTCAGTAGTTTTTACGTGAAAGAGTAACAAACATCCATCCATTCATCCTCACAAACTTTCGCGTTTATAATATTAGTAGAGTGTAAACACACATCACCCTCTACAGCGGTCGGCTAACACAGTTGAGCACCACACCTAACGCGTATCAGTTTACTCGTGATGTCCGGCGTCGTTCGATGCCGTCCGGTGCCGCTTCCGGCATCGTATTGTTTTATCATTCTAATTTTCATGCCATCTCTCTCATCTCGCCGTTTGTATTCGAAATTAGATTTAAATAAAACAGTATTCAGTATGTAATCCAACAAATTTTATGATTGTAAAAGTACTTACCTATGTGAAAACGTTTGGGTGTGTGTTACTCTATTACGCGTGAATCATTGAACAGATTTGGCTAAAATAGGTAAAAATAATAATAATACCAGCCTGTTACTGTCCCACTGCAGGGCAAAGGCCTCTACTCATACAGAGAAGGCTCGAGCATTGATCACCACGCTTGCTCAATGCGGATTGGCGATTTCAAACTTATATTAACTATAAGTCCAGGTTTCCTTACGATGTTTTCCTTCAATGATGTCTAAGATAAACTTAGAAAGTACATGTGAATTGAAAAAGTCACATTGGTACTTGCCCGGATTTGAACCACAACCTCGTGCATGAGAGGTAGGCGCCTTAAACTATGGGCCATCACGACATCACTGAAATAAAACTTTTTTACAAAAAATAAAACCGACTTCAAAAATAACACTAAACGGTGTAAAATAACTCTAAATTAGGAAGTCTGTGGCTTTGGTACTTTTGTCTTCTTTTGATGGGCCACCGACTTCCGAATTTAGAGTTATTTTACACCGTTTAGTTTTATTTTTGAAGTCGGTTTTATTTTTTGTAAAAAAGTTTTTTATTTTTCCATTTTTAGTTGTTCCCATACAAACATTTGCCATGAATTCATTTTATATTGTTAATTGTTAACAATACATGTCATTATAATAGGGTAATCCACCTAACCCTAATAAATGAAACTTAACATACCTAACTGTCGAAATCTAGGTATATTGAACACATCTGCCTACCCCTCTGAGCATACAGGCTTAATGATACGTCATGATGTTGTATAAACAATAAACATCCAAGCGAATCCAGCAATCACGATAGATTTGCCGTCTAGTTTTGAAGAGTTCCGTTGTATATCTCCGAAGATCAGCACCAGATCTTCACCAAATTAAAATGGGACCATCTCAGGAGTCTACTCTTTCAAACAAAAAAAGAATTTCGAGAATCGGTCCTCAAATGGCGAAGAAATCAGGTAAGATACATAAAAAAAAAAAATACATTCACACGAACATAGAACCTCCTCCTTTTTTTGAAGTCGGTTAAAAATAAGTAAAGAGATAGATTATTTCTAGCACGCGTAACATAATCACCATAGAAATGGGTATTGTCGATGATATAATCGACAAAATGACTGATGGTAGAAACATTTCAATAGAATACTCTTTATTGTCCACCATAAAAACTAACAAATTATATCATTAAGAGCTACATAGGGTGTTACAATGGGCGGCCTTATCACTAAAAGCGATCTCCTACAGACAACCTTTGGATGGACTTGATAGTGGAGGCAATAGGCTCGCCCCCTATTACATGGGCCTTAATCATAACTGGCGAAATGTGGGTGTACTATCAGGTACACCTCTGCCTAGCCCTTCGGGGATTACAGGCGTGACGTTATGTATGTATGTAATATAATAAAATAAAAGATTGTTTTGTTTGTTTCTCCCAAAAGCTCAGAGACTGCTGGACCGATTTTAACTATTCTCTTGGGTACTATTACAAAGTTTTTTAACCGACTTTCAAAAAAGGAGGAGGTTCTATGTTCGTTTGTATTTATTTTTTTTTTTTTTTTTTTTTTTTTTTTTATGTATGTTACCTGATTTCTCCGCCATTTGTGGACCGATTCTCAAAATTCTTTTTTTGTTTGAAAGAGTATACTCCCGAGGTGGTCCCATTTTAATTTGGTGAAGATCTGGTGCTGATCTTCGGAGATATACAACGGAACTCTTCAAAAATAAACAGCAAATCTGTCGTGATTGCTGGAATCGCTTGGACGTTTATTGTTTATACAACATAATGACGTATCATCACGCCTGTGTGCTCTGAGGGGTACGCAGGAGGGTACAATATACCTAGATTTCGTCAGTTAGGTATGTTAATTTTAATTTATTAGGGATTAGTGGAAAACCCTATTATGATGACATGTATTGTTAACAATTAACAATATAAAATAAATTCATGGCAAATATTTTTATGGTAACAACTAAAAATGGAAAAATAAAAAACTTTTTTGCAAAAAATAAAACCGACTTCAAAAAAAACACTAAACGGTGTAAAATAACTCTAAATTCGGAAGTCGGTGGCCCATTATGAGTAAGACAAACCCACCAAAGCCACAGACTTTCGAATTTAGAGTTATTTTACACCGTTTAGTGTTTTTTTTGAAGTCGGTTTTATTTTTTGCAAAAAAGTTTTTTTTTCTATCGACGAACGCTGAATGGAGCTAAATAATAATCAGAATCAGAATCAGAACTTAATTTGCTATGAATGTAGGTACAGACATAAGATGTTGTAGGTAAGTAAATTAAAGAGATTAGCTACAGTCTACCTTACGGCGCGTGCAAATGATTGAGATAAGAAAATAAGATGATGATTATGATGATGATGATGATTATTTTTTGGTTGTTGATTGATTAAGTAATATTAATAATACACAACTTCCACACAACGCCATCTAGTCCCAAGCTAAGCAGAGCTTGTGTTATGGGTACTAAACAGCTGATAAACATACTTTATTATTTCTAAATACATAAATATTATAGACAAGCAGACGTCCCGCGGTTTCACCCGCGTTGTTCCCGTTCCTGTGGGAATACAGGGGTAAAAAGTAGCCTATGTCACCCGGGGATAGTGTAGCGTCCCAACAGTGAAAGAATTTTCCTAATCGGTCCAGTAGTTTCGGAGCCTAATCAATGCAAACAAACAATCAAACATTTCCTCTTTATAAATTTGTATAGAAGTATAGATAAATTACACCCAGACACAGAACAAATGATCGTGCTTATCACACAAACATTTGTCCTGGGTGGAAATTGAACCCACGACCTCCGGCATAGCAGTCAGTGTCACTAACTACTAGGCCAACAGACCGGTACGTGAGTACTTAGTCCCTTACCATGTACAGTCAGCCTCATAAGTCGATAAACATATTCATATTTCCTAAACTCAGGAACACCTTACATTACACAAATTGCTAAACAAGACTAGTGCCAGGATTTAATTAACGTCTTAAAGGTTCAAAATGCACTTGTCTAGTTTAGCAATTTGTGTAAGCTAAGGTGTTCATGAGTTTAGGAAATATGAATGTTTATCGACTTATGAGGCTGACTGTACAAAAACATAGGGTTACTTACAAAAGTACCTTTCTACCTACAAACAACCTATAGTTGCTTATCTGGATAAATTCAAAGCTAGCTCAGCGTCTGATTCAAAATATAAATAGCAGTATGAATGTCGCTGTTCTCAGTAATTAGAACTTGTTGAGTCGAGCCCTGCGCCTTACGACTCTTGTTGGGGTTCAGTACAAGGTATAAGCGGAAAGCGTTTAACTTTATTATTATTTTAACTTGCAGTTTCACTCGTTCCTATTTGGCGTAGCGTCATGGTTAGAAATCTAAACGTGGCAATGCACAAAATTCATAATATCCGAGTGGTAGTTTTAGAGATTAATACCATTCAAAGGACAAAACAAATTTACCCTTCAGTAGGTACAGATGGCCAGTGCATCAAAATAGCTTAAATTGTCATATTTTCTCAATTGAACCTTAATCAGTTTGTTAGAAAGTGAAATAACATTTATTCAAACTAGGCTATTAGGTACACACCTAAAAAATAAACAAGCAAAAGAACAGTAAAACAATTATTATAGGGCATCAAAAAACAAAAAGAAAAAAGTTGAAAAACTGTCACAGAAATTTGACACATTGGGTTAGTTTCAGAAAACATTAGGAAGTGGTTTTTAGAGGGACTTTGTTATTTAATATTGACGTTCTAAAAGTGATGAACCTCAGCCTAATTTGAGTAAATGACTTTTGACTCAAATCAAGGTATTTTACAGAACAATCTTTGACCTCCAGTAGCGACATCCACGTCGCCACAGTCATGTCAACGAACAAAACTTATGAACATAACCTAAACCCAAGGGAACGACGGAGGTGGAACCGCGTGAAGTCTGTGAGTCTCTTAATAATATTAGTATCTATTAAGTGTTTATTTGGCCCCTGAATCTAATATCTTTATCAAATTATTGAAGTTTTTTTTTCTAACGATAAATAAATACTTAATGAAATACTTACATTTTCCCACTTCCACCACCACTACCCACTTCTTTATTATCAAAGATATTATAAGTAAAGAGGTGTATACAGGGTGTAACGGAAAGGGTATATACATACAAACAGGGTGAATAGAGTATTTAATAACGAGTCTTTCCTCAAAATTTCAGCTCCCAACTAATAACTTTGAAACTTCACGATATTATTTAATATCGACAGTTTATTAAATGCAAAATCATAACAAACGTGTCACCGCACTATGTGGGTCATAATCCTGTCCGGCAAGGTTCAAGTATATCTATCTCGGGTTCTGCGCGCCTAGTACAGACCTATCGGGCTCTGCCTAACCGCCGAAGGCGTGACGGCGCGGGCGGGCTCAACTTTACAATTATGTATGTATATGTATAAAAACGTTGCCATGTCGTTTCTTATCACCAAGAGAATCCGTGCCCTTCGTATGTATATACCCTTTCCGTTACACCCTGTATAGGTTACCTAAACAACATCCGATCTTCAAAAACGGCACACTAACGCACGCACGCGTCCGTTGACAACGCGACGCGACTCTGTGGTGAAGTGTGGCTAGTTAGCCACATTTCAACGTGTCGCTTGCTGAGCGCTTACTTATAACATATCTACACCTTTTTACTTATAATTATCATTGTTTAAGACAGTGAGAAAAAATAATCCAAACGGGAAAGAAATAATACACATTCAAATCGCTACCGCCTACGTCTCATCACCAATATTCGGCTGTGCCTCTCATTTCGGTACCTCCCCCAATTATCCCGTAGGTCCGTTCATGTGTGAATAATTTTAATGAATTCAGCACAACATCCTCTTTTGATGTATTTCTCTAGTTTTCAAATAGTTTCCCGTTTTAAAAATAAAGTAAATTATGCCGAGGGGGTGATGAAACAAAGGGACATGCTTTGTAAAACTAATTAATGGTGATTGTCACCCTTTGGGAATTAAGAGAAGGATGTGCGATTGTTAATGGGACAAAGATATATTATGTACAGACGCCAGCACATCAAGTTACCCCTATGTGTCAAACTTTCCCAATTAAATATGAACCTTATTCTGTTTGACATAAAGTTGGAAAATGATCAAAGAATTTTGACACATTGGGGTAACTTGATGTGCTGGCTCTGTACCAAACTTGGTAAGTATCAGAATTGTTAGAAGAGACAATATTGCTATTTTGATTATAGCAACATTATGAACGTAAACGATGAACGCAAGATTATAACGTTAGGTACAAGGTTTGGTTGATTAATTTAATTTCATTTGATTGGGTATTTATGGGACCAACACGGAAACCGCGAAAAAAAGCTTGAAAAGAAAATTTGATTTTCCTATTCATGGGTAAAACACACCCTGCGAAAATTTGCAGTAATATTGTATGATTTAGAAATAAAACCTTGTTTAAATTGAGTACCTACCTAAATCTTATTGTTTTTTCATGTATTGTGGTCAGTAGGTAACTAAACTGATGTCAAAGTTTTTATGCCGTTCAAGGGCCTCAACTTGGTTTTACATGCCATCGAGGAAACCAAATAAGAATAAAAAAGAATTCTTATATTTTAATAATAAGAATATCGTAGCCTGCGTGCCTTCTCTGTATGAGGGTCTTTGTCCTACCGGGACAGCAACAGTAGATTGCTTCAGATTTGAAATATGTTTTACTAATACGCAAACGTAATGACATAACATAAAATCTCGCCTGTTTTCCACGAAGGATTAGACTGAGGTATCGGAACAACCGTATTCCACGAATTATGTGTAAGTTCCATATTCCGACGTTTAGCGACATCTATCGCGTCACATACGAACTAACGACTGACATCCTAGTATCCTACATCGCGAAGAAGGTACTATGCGTTTCAAATGAGAATAGGAATGACCTTGCGCCATGCTGTGACGTCTTTGCTGTCAATTCGAATAAATTGAGTAGGATCAGCAAAAAAAATGTTTTTTAAATATGATTTTTATTACTAATCATGAACGATTTTTTTAAAATCAGAGCTGAACTTTTCAATTTTGCTCATTTCTGAATCAGTGACTGAGTGGTCACGATGTAAAAGCTCAAACCGTGAATCGAACTTAGAATGTAATGCTTAGCAGTCGTGCATAAATTGCATTTTTCGACTAAATTATCCAGGTCCGTTATTAATCCACGTATTCATTAATTTGGGGCGTTGAAGCGATCGCCGAAACGGAATTGGAACGAGAACTAAGAATCATTAGATTTAAAGGGCATTGCCCATTGGATTAGAAAAATGGGGCCAGGTGTTTGCAATAATTGTTATATTCTTTCCTTTACAATAAGTTTATTTAATGGTAGAAAGAAACATTAAATACAGGATGGGGTACATCTGCGCACATCCGGACACTTAAAGTTCTTAGCATGATTTTAGACCAGAAAATAGTTTTTTTTTTCTAAGATTTAAATTACGTTTTTTCTAATATTTATTTCTTTGGTATTGTTCGTCAGCACGTGGAGCTCCTCAAGTTCCGAGTTGAGCTCATGATTTCTGACAAATGCTTGCACTGACTGTTCTGGTCCCCTCATATCTGTGTGGTTCTTTCCTCAAAAGACCATTTCAGACACTAATCTGCAAAGATCTTAGGTACATGATAATGTCTAGAGTTTAAAAGAGACTGTGATCTCTGAGTTTCTTTCGGTGTTTCTTCTCAGAGTAGTCAGCTAGTGAAACACCGACCTCAACTCACCTTCTAGTTAAAAAATGTCATTTAAAAGTGTTTGTATGAACCTTTTTACAGAAATAAATATGATTTATTTATTTATTTATAAAGGCTTACCAACTAAGACACATACAGACAATCTAAGAAATTTAACAAGCAACAGTTAATGTAAGTATGCTCTTAATTAACAGGTAGGCTCAACATAATTTTTTGACACTGTTCAAGCAAGTATTAAATAATAACTAACCACTACTAGTTACCAAGGTTATAAAATAAATAAGTAAAAAATAAAAAAATAAAAAAGCCTTATATTACTCATTTTACAGTGTTTCTCAAATACTTAAGTTTAATTATAAATTATGATTATTGAGAACCCCTAAGGTGAAGGCCTCCTCCAGAGATTGCCAGCTTTCTCTGTCTTTCGCTACGTCCATCCAGCGTGATCCAGCTATACGCACGATCTCGTCCTCCCAGCGAGTGTGAGGTCTTCCTCGTTTTCTTTTGCCAACCGGTCCCATCCAGGAAGTCATATTTTTGGCCCATCGATTTTCTTGCAACATGGCCTGCCCATTTCCACTTAAGCTTGAGTGCGTGTGTAAGGGCGTCGATTGCTTTGGATGTAGATCTACCAAGGTTATCCTTATTATAAACTATGATAAAAATATAACATAACATAATTTATATTTATGTACCTTTTGCTTATTTACTTATTTACCTACGCAAAAAAGGTTTACCAACAGCTTCTGTATGTATAAATCTTGCTTGATCATGAAAATCCCCAATGAGAAAGTAAATAATCTACTTCTTTAGATTTTTTTTCTTATTGGTTTGGACAGAAAAAAAATTATCTAAACACTCTAGGACAAACTTGGAAACAAGAGAAAACGGACCAAAAATTTCAACGCTTCATGAATAAAACAACGGTATGCATTGTGGTAACGTTTTACCAACTTCCCTTGTACCAAATAGGTTACAATCGACTTCACTCGTAACAAAACCTATTTATCTATACCCTACAATATAAATCTACGAACCTTGGTAGTAGGTAGGTATACGTCAAATCAAACTGTCAGTTCTATTATTCCAAAGTAGGTATCATCGAATAAAGATACTAATTGGACTCTCTTTCATATAAGATTACCTAATAAAAGAGTTGAAGTTGAAAAATACTAATAGGTACCTACTTACATTTTCTGTTATCATAGACATCATAAATTTTAACCCCAGTGTTTGATGGTCTTTAGTACTTACCTACGCGATATCAGTAAAATTGTGTTATCTCAACCAAAGCCATCTTAACCACCACATCCATCTTAACCACCACATCCATCTTAACCACCTCATCCATCTTAACCACCACATCTAAAAAGCAAAAACAAACCGTCGACGCCAAGCGACGAATCAATCCTTTGAATTCCACATTTAGGTAGTCGTGACGCGTAGCGTACTGGACACATTTTGTTTAGTCATTTATAATACGTGACTGTGGCAATCAAAGGGTTCAAGAAACGAAGACGGAGAAGAAGTACCTACAGAGAAAAAAGAAGACTTAAGAAAAAGAGACGACTAATTCCCAAAATGACTTCACACCAAGTGGAGAATGTTCACTTGGAGCTATTAAACAAGCTATTGTCAGATTCAGTTTTGGAGTGTTTTCGAATGCCTCCGGAATCTCCTGAGTCATCTATCAGCTCTGGAATCGCTGAGGAACAAGGTAAGTAATGAAAGGAAAGTTTGATAATCAGTCTAGCCAAGGATTTTAGCCAGCCACTGGGTTGTAGAAGAAAGAAAGAAAGAAAGAAAATACATTTTTTGGCAACAGCTGGATACACGCAAAGCAAAAACACAATAACACAAAAAAGAGAAACAAAAATGGCATGTCTCACGGCTGCTGCGCCAAAAGGTAATGCCAGACAGATGTTGAAATCAAAGGCAAAGGCAAGGTTGGTTGTAAAGGTCAGGTAGGCAGTAGCTCCATGTAAAACACTGGTATTCAGCTGCACTCGATTAGACTGGAAGCCCCTCTATAGTTAGGAAAAGGCTTGGCAGATAATGATGACACGTTGTGGTAAGTGGTCAATGTCTCCTATGCGCTCAGCAAGCGACACGTTATATGTGGCTAACTAGCCACACTTGACCTCAGTGTCGCGTCGCGCCGTCAACGGACGCGTTAGTGCGTTAGTGTGCCGTTTTTGATGATCGAATGTTGTTTAGGTAATCTATCTACACATTTTTACTTATTGTAATATCATTGCATACATACATAAACTTACCTACGCCTTTTTCCCATGGGGGTAGGAAGAAACTACATAGCTCCATATGCTACGATTCTTACATACTTCTTTGCTTCGTTAACATTCATACCTACATTGTTGTCATACACACACGCCGGTTGCGAGTAATACGCACCTGACCTTTCTGAAGAAGCTTACCAATAAGGTCTATATACCTACCTATGTCCTTCTAGGGCATTCCTTGAGTTCCTCCCGGCTTTTTTACTTACATTTGCCTTAAAAATACCTTTCGTTAGTCGCCTTTCATTCCACCTTTCAAAGTGACCAAACCATCTAAGTATACTCTTTTCAATTTTTGTAACTACGTCTTCTCATAAACCACAACGTTGCTTTATCATACCACCCTTCAATTTGTCATTCGTAGTTACAACACAGCATTTATTCTACCGACTTCCATGTCTCATTGAAAAGCAAACAAATTATAAAAGTTAAAACTGTTGATGTTCGTCAACTGACCTGTGTTAATAAATTGATCAGTTAAACTGATCAATTTATTAAGACAGGTACCTAACACTATCAATGCCCAGGTCCTGTAGAAGAAGAAGAAGAGGCACTGCCAGAACTGGTCCAAGAGGAGGAATGGAAGTCGCTAGACAAAGAAACAGAGCAGGAGGTGTTACCTCAGATATTTCCCACCCCTTCTCTTCGACTTCCCTTGTCTGATAAAGCCAGGTCTATTGAAAAACAGAACAGGTAGGTAATTAAACTATTCATTAGTACAAGATGTAGTTGTTGATGTAGTTCAGCGGGGAGTTTTGCGAAGAGTTGTACGTTCTTGCAACCCCCAGCGAGGGTGTGAGACAGGTCGTGTGTTGAAGAAAGTAAAACCTCGACCTCGCGTGTTTATAAAAAGACATGTTTTACTTATTTGTCGTGTAAAAGACGATGTAAAATCAATTTATAGAAATGAATTAAATTTTAATGTCATTAGACACCGGGGTAGTTTTTAGTCTCCCCCTACTAACTCCCAGGATGGAAGACATCCATGAGGACTTAATAAAAAAAAATACTAACAGGTGAAAAGGTGTAAAATAACTCTCATTTGGTTTGGTTTCATTCATTATTTGCCACCGACTTCCATATTTTTATTGCTATTTTTAGTTTTTCGTTTATGTCAAAGTAGAAGAAGAAGAAGAAGAAGTAGAAGAAGAAGAAGAAGAAGAAAGAAGAAGTAGAAGTAGTTTTTATTTTGTTTTATTTTTATTTGTGTACTAACACTAGATATAAGGTACGTTACTAACATTGTGGATCCTTGTTATCCGATTATTTTTTTTTTTTTTTTTTTTTTTTCTTATTAGTAAGAACCAAGTTCTTACTAGTTAATTGCAATCTAGCCTAAGAAGACTAATAAACAATTTAAATCTAACTTATTATGCTACGTTATAAATTATGTTAATGCTAAGAATAGTGTCCATAATTAGGTATGCACTTTTACACACGTTCGTAACACTTCCTTATAGTCTGGTAAAATTGATAAAACACTTTGTTCATGTGTTATATAAATACCACAACATTGTTACTATTATTGATTCACTTACACTACACTAATTCAAATGGTTTAGTTCTCTTTAGTCTACGCACTATGCCTGTGTTGTCTAACAGCTGGATTGCCTCAACATTCACGTGTCGATGGAGTCTGTGTTCGTGGGCTTCAGCAAATTTTTGTGTGATGGTGGTGACGAATTCCATGTCGAGGTCACGGTGGAGGTCATCGTTTCTTATGTACCAGGGTGCATTTACAGCAGCCCTGAGTACTTTATTTTGGAACTGTTGAATTATTTTGACGTTGGTTGGCTTAGTACAGCCCCAAAGTTGGATACCATACGTCCAAATTGGCATCAGAATATGCTTGTATATTATCAACTTATTATGTATTGATAAACAGGATTTCCTTCCCAGTAACCAATACAAACGTTTATAACGAATATCGAGTTCCTGTTTTTTCTTTTTGATATGGGCTTTCCAACGCAGCTTGGCGTCGAGAGTTATGCCAAGGTATTTGGCTGTATTAGCATAAGGTATTTGCATACCATTTATGTAGAGTGGGTGATAGTCACTGTGTTTGTTTGTGAAGTTAATGTGAACTGATTTTGACTCATTCAGATTGATCTTCCACTTTTGTGTCCAGTCGTAAACTTTGTTCACAGCTAGTTGAACTTTCTCTACTGCTTCTCTGTGGCTTGATCCGGTGGCCATAATAGCAGTATCATCTGCAAAGGTCGCTATGGTGCTGTTTTCCAGCTCTGGGATGTCACAAGTGTATAACAAGTACAAAATTGGGCCAAGCACACTTCCTTGAGGCACCCCAGCTTTTATGGTTTTTAGCTCGGAATATGCGTCCTCTTGGCGTATTCTAAACATTCTTTTAGTTAAATACGACTCTAGGATATCTACAAATTCTGGTAGCATGCGTCTGAGCTTAAATATGAGACCCTCATGCCAAACTTTGTCAAAAGCTTGCGCGACGTCTAAGAACACGGTAGCACAGACTTCTTTATTTTCTAGCGTTTTTTCAATAACATTAGTTATTCTATGTACCTGGTCTAACGTTGAGTGTTTTTCTCTGAAGCCAAACTGGTGATCTGGAACTAGGTTTTTATCTTCTATTACTGGTTTTATCCGTTTTAATAACAGTTTTTCAAATAACTTTGATAGTACGGGTAACAGAGAAATGGGTCTGTATGATGATGCTTCGTGGGGAGGTTTCCCAGGCTTCGCAATCATAATGACTTCAGCAACCTTCCATGGCTCAGGTACATATTTTAAGATAAATGAAGCATTTATTAGTTTGGTCAGCTTTACTATGGCTTTGCGTGGGAGGCGTTTTAGAATTTCCCCTGTGATGAGGTCGTAACCGGGAGACTTTTTTGAGCTAATGTTGTTTTGAATTTCTCTCATTACTTCCTTAGGAGTCACAAGCTTGATTCTTTGGTTTTGTGATAAATTTACACTCTCATGTATTTCTACAGAGCTTTCGTTGGGTTGAAAGGTTTCTTCTAAATGTTGAGCAAATCGGAACGCCTTTTGGTCATTGCTTATTGCCCATTTTCCGTTGCTATCTCTGATGGGCGGTATTTGTATAATCTGCCTTTTTAGATTTCTCGTTGCTTTCCAAAGTGAGTAATCCGTTGATTTGTCATTGGTAAGCTGAAGAAGGTTGGTATTCAGAGATTCATCCTCAAATTGTAGAATTTTTCTCTTTAGTCGTTTAGTTAGGTTATTTAGTGTTGTTTTATGACGCGGGAACCTTGTTTGCTGCCACAACTTCCTTTGTTTTCTTTTCTCTGATAGTAAATCCACAATTTCTTTAGGATGGATAAATCCCTTATATTTGCGTTTTAGCTGAGGTGTATTGCTCCACGCACATTGTTGAATATTAATAATAAATTTGTTTACTTCTGAGTCAAGCTGATCTTGCGATTTTATCGGAGTTTTAAGGTCGATAATATTATCTAGATCAAGAGCAAAACTGTCCCAATCTGTGGACTTATTAACCAAGGTTAAGTGGCTTTCTTTTAATAGGATTTTTTGACTTAGCATTAGTATAATCGGAGAATGGTCAGAGTTCATAGTAAAACTTTCCTCCAAACTGATGTAATTGGTGGATATGTTTTTGCAGATGAAAAAGTCTATAAGATCCGGTATTTTCTGGTGGTCAGTGGGCCAGTATGTAGGTTTGCCTGTACTCATTACTTCACAATGTGTTTCTTTAACTGCACTTAAGAGCTGTCTTCCTTTAGTTGTAGTAAGTCTTGAACCCCAATGCGTATGCTTAGCATTAAAATCGCCGCCTAGGATAAATCGCTGGCCTAATAATTCAAAAAGATGTAAGTATCGCTCTTTTCTTATCATGTGCCTAGGAGGCGAGTATATGGCTGCAATGGACACTTGACAAAACTTAGTTTTAACAGATACTGCCACTGCTTGAATGTCTTCTTCTTCATATTTACACTGCACGTAGTGACTAATGTTTTCTTTAATTATAACCGCACTACCCCCCCTGGCAGAGTTGCTAGGGTGGAGGGAATTATATATCATGTATCCTCTAAATTTGATAAAAGATTGCTTTGTGAAATGCGTTTCGGAGATTAAACACACGTCTATATTTTCTGTATCTAGGACCGCCTGCAACTCCTGCTGATGTTTGAGGAGTCCATTGGAGTTCCACGCCATTATTTTGAGTGTGTTATTCATTTTTGATTATTCAAGACAGCTGTTTTAGTGCTGGATTCTAGCTTCTCTAATCTCTTATCAAATGAGGTAATGCACTTCAAGATCTGGTTAATCTTATCCTCTAAGTTCAGAGGTTGAGATCCTTGTTTTGCAGCTTGTGCGTAAGTACCAATGTTGGTTACTTGCATGGCTGGTTGTTTTGCAGTTGACTGGACACTTGCTTTCTGCGCCTGTTTACCAGGGTGTGTTATAGGAGGAAACTGTTGGGTATTAGGCACCGTAGGTTTCTTTTTTAAAACTTTATTTTTCATAATTTGCATCTGTTTGGCTACTTCACACCCTCTATAATTGGCAGGTCAATCCGATTATTTAAATAAATTATTATTAATTAATGTTGTTAAAGTCAGAATAATGTTATTTTTTTTTTATATCAAAACTAAACCGATGTCGTCAAGTGAGAGAGGAATTATACCCTCTCAAAAAGAATTTTCCAAATGTGGCCATAAATTACGGAGCTAAGAGGTAACACTCGCTCACGTTTAAGTTTCAACTTGATACCTCCACGTAGGTACTCCTGAAATCTAATTAATAATTTCAGGATCCACGTGCTCCCAGAAGAATTCAAAACCGAAATAGATCCTCAAGCTATCCCGAAAATCCTGACTACGCCACAACAGAAGTACATAGATATCCTGGCAAATTTGGTCGGATGCACGAGGTATAAGAGCAGTCTGGCTGAGTACTGGTTTCTGGACACCATGGCAAATTTGCTGAGGAGGGCGCAGGAAGACGAGCTCGATAGACGTAAGTGTCTAAAGAATACCATCGTCCCCCTAGTAACAAGAGCGAAAAGGTCTGTGTCCTTAGTTAGGAATAGACTAGGACTGACTATTCCTAATGATACAGGATTGTAAAAACTTAGGTACCATCATTTCACGGGGTGACCAAAGAACGACGACAACAACAATAATAGTTTGACTAGAAATTTTATTGTTCGCGACTCACCGGTGGCCGGCAAAGTGTTATACAGGGTGTAACGGAAAGGGTATATACATACAAACAGGGTGAATAGAGTATTTAATAACGAGTCTTTCCTCAAAATTTCAGCTCCCAACTAATAACTTTGAAACTTCACGATATTATTTAATATCGACAGTTTATTAAATGCAAAATTATAACAAACGTGTCACCGCACTATGAGGGTCATAATCCTGTCCGGCAAGGTTCAAGTATATCTATCTCGGGTTCTGCGCGCCTAGTACAGACCTATCGGGCTCTGCCTAACCGACGAAGGCGCGAGGGCGCGGGCGGGCTCAACTTTACAATTATGTATGTATATGTATGAAAACGTTGCCATGTCGTTTCTTATCACCAAGAGAATCCGTGCCCTTCGGATGTATATACCCTTTCCGTTACACCCTGTATATATGTCTAGCTATCCCCCGAAAGTCTGTACAATTGGTAATAAAGAAGTAAGTGCAGTACCTACATGGTACCTACCTAATAAAAAAGTTTTTCGCAACCTTAACAAATTATTAGCCAAACCGAAATATAATCAATTAAATTTCCCTTTTGATGTTTAGTGTCTTTCCTCTTGGTTGCTGGGTACTTATTACGGGAGTGATTTCGTGAAAGGGAACAGAAATGTGATGGAAGCGCGCACTATTTGATTTGGCTGATATGCACGCGCGGAACCTGTCGGAAAGAACTGGAACTGTGAGATTCAAGTTGATTTTTTTTTTTACAGCCACGCAAGCAGTACTGATGCTATGGTTCTGTGAGTGGATCAAGGAAATGCAGCACTTCGATGCCGCCGACAGGACACGTATGATGAGGAGATTCCAGGTGTACTATAATCTTACATTTATTACCATTGGCATTGATGACCTTGTTTAAAAACTAAACCTAAATTAGAGAACTTTCTTACCTACTGATTTACGGCTTCAGAAAAAGACAGATAAGAAATAAGTTAAGAGACAGTTCTTTCATCTTCCTTTGCTTCGTTTACGTTCATGCATGTAGTAGTCATAGGTAGGTACATCCACGCCGGTTGCGAGTAAGCTGCGCACTTCACCTACAGTCAAGGGAGGCCCTTTTAATCTCGCTTTTTGAAGGATAGGTACCTATCACCAATGAGGTCTGTGAATGCCCCTCTAGGGCGTCCCCTCTCGGCGTTTTCATATGCCTTATAAAAACGTTTTGTGGTCGCCTTTCATTCATCCCCTCAACGTGAACAAGCCAATACTAAGCGCATTATCTTTTCAATTTTTGTCACTACAGAAACACTGGCCTGTGTATTTCTAGTAGAAATACAGAGATCTGTGTTCGAAAAAGTCCGAAGTGTCTGCAACCTTCCTTGAAGCGAAATTCTTCACCTTTTACAGGATAACATGCTAGCAGCTATCAAGTACATAGTCGAGACAGAACAGCTGCCAACTCCAGCGCAAGCTGGGGTCTTCTACAAGGCTCTAGAAACCAATGAAGGGTCTGAGGCACCTGCTCTATCAGCGAAGCTATCGGACACTATGACAGGAGTTCCAGGTCTATCAGCCAAGATTTCGGAAGACAAGGCCGGAGTTCGCTTCAAGACATCCTTCGAATGCTGCATCAGAGATCTTGCGAAGATTATTCACTATATTTTTGATCTGTTAGTTTATACAGGGAGGGAGGAACACAGACGCACATCCAGAAACCTGTACCTACCTACATGATTATGGAGCCCTCAGCGCCGAATTTTTTTATCAGATTTTCCTGATTTCCAATTTCAATCTTAAGTCATTATTTAAATTAGGCTGAGAATCAGGACTATTTTAAAAAAAGAAATACACAAGACAGCCCCCCTAATTCCTAGTGTTTTTGCTGGGAAGAAGTGGCGCAACAAACTCCCAAGCAACACATCTGTCTAATTCGTTTGCAGAACTTGAATCTATACAATAAAATGCTCAGTAAAAAACATTCATCAAGAAAAAATTGTTACTAAAAAAAAGTGAAGAACAATTTCATCGCTGAGGGTCCAGATTCATACAGCTAGAGCTCCCAGGGCGTCTGGATGTGCGTTGACATCCATTCCACTAATATATTTGTGTTATAATCTTCTTTTGGAACAGAAATATTAAAATCCAGTAAGCAGTTGAATGTCATAAAAAATTGGCTAATTCATTATATAACACTCAGATGAATCTGAAAAACAAAGGGTCAGGTTAGATTCAAAGCCGTACCCTCGTCTCTGGAGTAGGCAGAGACGTCGCTGCCGACCGTGGTCGAGAGGATGGTCGGCAGCGTCGAGTCCTAAGACGGCGTGGTGTCCGCATGCGAGATGACCGTTTCGCAGAAGGACACCTCCCGAGGCTGCGCAAAGGGAGAGGGAGATTACTTCCACTCACCCGGCCCGCAGCAGACGCACCGGGCGCAGGCGGAGGGCGGACAACGCCCTCTTCCAGCCCCCTGAATGGGTCCAGGGGCGACGGATCGGGGACGTCCGCCACCCCCCACGTACATGGAACCGAGGTGGCGGCGCGTCGTGTTCACGCGCGTCCCTCTTAGACTTCGCGAGGGGAGTCTAAAACCTCACTCCCCTCGCTGACTTGGCGAGGCCCGCGGGGCCGGCACCAGTCGGGGGTCGCGGAAGTATCTTCTGTTCCCGTGACCCCCGGCGCAGGTGTGAGAAGGAACACGGGGTGGTTTCTGGTCAGTAAGAGCATGACAGACCCCCCCATGAGGATATTCCACCTCTCAAAAAAAAAATTAAGGTTAGGTTCAAACTACAGACCCATTACTTGGCAGTCCTCCGGTCACACCAAGAGTGTGTCACTCAGTTTTGTCCCCAGATTCAGCTCAGACTACCAGTACAACCTTGTGCGGTCAGTGTTCACCTTCACACCAGACTACGAGCTCATAGATGCACCTTACCAGCTCCAGAACCCTAAGAGCCTCTATGCTCCTATGAAGTTCAAGCCTAAGAAACATGTTATAGGTCCTAAGAAAGCTGACAAGTCTCCCAGGAAAGACGCTAAAGGCACAAAATCTGCCAAGGCGAAAAAGGTGCCTGATACAGAGGAGTATATGGCTCTTATGGAGGTGAGCATTGTTTCAATATTCATCATTATCATCCTCAGCCCGGCTTCACCCACTGCTGGGCTTACGCCTCTCTTGTCTGGTGCCCCTGTGCCAGCCTTATCCTGGATACTCCCGCAATGGCAATAATATCGTCTGCAGTTTATAGTTTATGTTAGTAGGAAACTAATTTTGAAAATAATTTGTTTCAAAGAATTTAATCTCCTTTTGATCCTGTCACTATTCGTTTAGGAACTGATAATGGTACCCTAGACCAAACGAGGGAACATTTAGCTACAGTATATTTTTAAGCAATTGAAGCACTTGACTTGTGTACCTATTGAAAATAATGTTGTGCTTTAATAGGCCCATAAAATTTCTGTCAAGGTCTGACGACGTGGTGTTTGGTTTATCTCTATACTTATTTGCTTACTAGATATATTCTAATATTGATAATTTTATTATAAACAGAAAAAAGCAGCAGCAGAGCGTATACTAGAAGCTCAAGAGGAACTTGACATGGAGCAATGGAATCTCAAGAACACTATCCTGCCATTGGATTTTGCTGTCACTGAGGAGTTCTTCTACAAGTACTGGCCTCCACCGACTCCGCCACCAATCATTGAACCCGTTGTTGAGTCCCCGAAGGGGAAGGGAAAAGGGAAGGGGAAAAAGGAGAAATAGTAAAAGGGGGAAAGTAGACAAAAGGGATAATTGTAAAAAACTTTTTTTCAAAAAAAAACAACCGACTTCTTAAAAAACACTAACAGGTGAAAAATAACTCCAGTTTCGGAAGTCTGTGGCTTTGGTGGTTTTATTTCGTTCATTATTGGCCACCGACTTCAGAAACTGGAGTTATTTTTCACCTGTTAGTGTTTTTTAAGAAGTCGGTTGTTTTTTTTTGAAAAAAAGTTTTTATTTTGCAATTTTTAGTTTCTTCGTTTGTAAAGAAAGTCTTTCAAAACTTGAAAGAATCACTGAAATCTGGGCCCCTTTTAAAATAGACAGGCGGAATGTTATGTTATGGAAATACATAAACCATGCACAGACATGTGACTGTAGAAATCGCGAGTAATGTGCTGTTATGCGTTGAAGAGTTCCGTTGCCTGTCTTCTTCATCAGTTTTTCTTCACCAAATGATGCTTGCTAAATGAAAATGCTTGATTTGTTACCAAAAATGTAAAAATCGGTACATGTGTACCTATATTATTTGAGGAGTTCCCTCAATTCCTCGAGGATCCCATCATCAGATCTAAGGTTTGATACAAATGGGACCAACCTGGTAGTATACCCTATCAAATAAAAAAAGAATTTTGAACATCGGACCATAAGTGGCGGAGTAATCGCGTAACAAACACACAAAAAAAAAAAAAAAAGAAAAAAAACATACCGTCGAATTGATAACTTCCTCCTTTTTGGGAAGTCGGTTAAAAAAGGGGAAGAAGAGAGGGGGTAGCAAAAACGGCAAAGTAGTAAAGGGGAAGTGAAGCTGAATGCTCTCTTCAGTTATTTTGCCTCAGATTTAGCATCATAATGATCTTTACCGTCATTGCTTTATGGTTGATTTTTATTGTTTAACCTCTTGACCATTACATACCTACGTCAAAAAACCAAAAACGAGCACTCGATCACCACCAAGCTACGAATGAATCTTTTAAATTCGTCATGTAGTCATGTCGAGTGCTGTGCTGGGCACATTTAGGATTGTCACGTGGGGGAAACGTCAAATGGGACTCTTATAAAATTACGAATAACATCTGTTAGCTAGGTCATAATTTCAAAATAAAGATTATATCTAATTTACTTACTATTGAGCGTTTTAATTAGGTACTAGAACTCGCTTAAACCTTTTGAACGTCAGACCATAAAGGCGTAAAGACAAAAAGGCACGCGCGTTCATACATGCATATGTAGTCATACACACACGCCGGTTGCAAGTGTCACGCACCCTGACCTTTTTGAAGGAACTCGCCAACAATGTATGGATATGTTCTTTTAAAAATAATGTAGATATTGTCTGATTAGTCAAGACTTAATAGGTTAAAACACGCGCACATGCTTTTGATGACGACGCAGACTAATCGAAAGGAATCGAACCCACGACCTCCGGCATAGCAGTCAGGGCCACTAGCCACTAGATCAACAGGCCAGTTAATGATGATGATCACTAATAGTAGACAGGTGATCGTGAGAGGATACACAAACGGACATACAAAAAAAAATCTTAATCAGATTACAGTTTATTTAATTTTCTATATATTACATCACTGACAACTGGTATTCAATGTACAAGAATAATATCTTTTCATCAGTTCCCGCTATTTAATAATATATGCAAAATATCAATCATTTTTATATGAATTGTGCTTTATACTAACTGATATTGGCTGTACGAAATACTTGAACTTATGGTTACTACGAATTCAAACAAAATGTGGAGTGAAGTTACTACCATTATAAAATAAATATTCCACAACTTTCACGCAACGCCCTCTAGACCCAAGCTAAGCAGAGCTTGTGTTATGGGTACAAAACAGCTTATAAACATACTTATATATTTCTAAATACATACATATTATAGATAAATAACACCCAGACACAGAACTTAATGATCCTGTTCATCACACAAACATTTGTCTTGGATGGGAATCGACCTCCGGCATAGCAGTCAGGGTCACTAACTACTAGACCAACAGGCCAGTCAAAAAAATGTATTTCTAAATCAGCTCAAGCATTTCGTCCAACATTCGACATATAAATGGCTTTTATACATACACTAGAATTCCTAATACATATTTACAACGATAAATTTACTTATGTACTAAGATACGACATGTAGATTATATTTGGTTAAAAACGAGTAATATTTTTTTCCCTTTTTAATTCTAACAAGAATATAAAATTATACAGTGATCAGTTTAAGATAATATTAAGACATAATTTCAAAACCTCTTTTTCTCAAAGGCGGTTGAAGACAATATTGATAATAGGCTAAGATGACCAAATTTTAGTTTTTAGTCCCTCATCTACAGGGTGTAACGGAAAGGGTATATACATACGAAGGGCACGGATTCTCTTGGTACATTGGTATATACATACATAATTGTAAAGTTGAGCCAGCCCGCGCCGTCGCGCCTTCGTCGGTTAGGCAGAGCCCGATAGGTCTGTACTAGGGGCGCAGAACCCGAGATAGATCATAGTATGTATATACCCTTTCCGTTACACCCTGTAGATTCCTAGAAAATATAAGACACATATTTTTCCTTTTTTCACGAAACGTAAAAAAAAACGGTGATACATTGAGTCAAAATGCCGCATGACTTCACGGATTTGTACAGTTTGTACTGAGTTATGACGTCACAAGCTCCCTCTCTTTAATTTTAATGCGTTTTTCATCAATTAGAAAAAGAAAAAAAAAATACTTGTCTCTTATTTTTTATTATCCAATTGATGGACTAAATAGTGTTGATATTCATACAGAAGCATCAAACCTATTGTATTTTTTCATCCGAATCAAAATTAGACTTCATTAACATTTAAAAATTACTACATACCTACATAACATGAAAACACATAAAATCATGGAATTCTTGTATATAAACTAAATCTTTTCTTCTTTAGATATGAATGGTGAAAAAAAAATAGTGATTTCATTTTTCTAACTAAATAAGACAAGGCTATTTTCTTTCGTGTCACTTGAAAGAAGCAGATACTAATAATTCGTATTAAAAAATCTTATTACATACATCGATACATAATTGGAAAACATCCGGTATTGGTATACATTTCCCTGTACTAAAACTAAACTAAAATTTAGAGAATTGACATCTCTTACTCTCTCTCTCTCTCACACAGCGTTAGAAAAGGACAGAGAACGGTGACACGGTACGGTGACAGATACGGTGACAGTTAATAACTAAGTTAGAAATGTCAAATTAAAATTTGAAGTTATATCTACTTCTTTTGGCGCGTTAAATAAAAACAATGAGAGTAAATTTTTACTTAGAGCGCGACAAAACCGACACCCTGACTGAAGTCAGCTATAGTCAACATTTTAGTTTTTTTTTCTATTATTAGTGTCGTTTTTTCGATGACGCGAAATATGGGCGACAGTAACTCGTTTGTTTTACCATAAGTAAACATAGTATAATGTAATAAAACGTAGTATCGTTTGAAACGTTTTCTCTTTTTCTCAAACGATACTACGTTTTATAGTAATCAAGATAAAGTTTAAAATTATATGACACTGAAACTACTCGCCGTTTCGCTGCCATTGTCGGCCCTTATTGTTTAGAGAGTAAGAGATAAAATAGCCTAAATTTAGTTTAGTTAGACAAGAAGGGAATTCGCACTATTTTAAAACTAAACTGGCACTAAAATCAACTTATATTTATCTTAAAATATTGCACTAATTATAAACGTGGAAATTGAACTATTTTCTATATTATTGTGTATTGCAGTAAATGTTTCTTGTAGTATATAGGTACCTAATGTAAATGCTTAATAATACCATTTATATAGTAAACATTGATAGAACAGTGACTTTTAACTGTAGTATAAAGTTTAAATCAATCGCTAATGGCAGTTTTAGAGGGTACATTACTGAATGTTTTAATTAAGGGATTAAAATAAACTTTAATTATGTGCTTTCTAGAGTGACTTTAGAGTTAGGCAGAAGTACACATGGTTAAGGTAAGGTATACGCTGATCTCGCATTGTATTGGATTTGATGTGTAGCCATGTGTACATTTACGTTTTGTCAGTAGGGGGCGCGCCTATTACCATCAACCGGCAACAATTCCGGGCTCTGAGCTGCTACTGAGAAAATTTCAATGATAAACCCAATAAAACAATGCCCGACCTAGGAATCGAGCCGAGGACCTTATACATGACCTTTTGAACCACGAGAGAGTTTAATTAATTTCAAATTTAACTCGGTTTTGATTTTATCTACTAAACTTTTTTACTAATTCCAAATTGTTACAACAAAGTTTGACACAGTCGAATCTTTTGAAATAGTCTTATTTTTAACAACTTTTATTACTACAAGAAAATTGAGCTTTAAAACCAAATATTGAGCACATGCGTGCAATGGAACGATTTAGATAGAAATTTATATTAATAATTAACTTTTTTGACGAATGATATGAAAAATCAACAACAATTTCACTACCACTGGTATGTACATAATTTTGTCAATATTTGATTAAATAACAATATTTCTAGACCGTAATCAGATATATTATTCATGCGTATCTTTCTTCCCGGTATTTCCCGGAAGCAAGACGGTACTAGTAAGGTACCGATTTTCAATTTATTATTTTTATAATTACATTTATTTGCACCAAATAGAGTAAAGGATCAAACTTTAATTTTTTTTCAACGAATTTTCTAAAACAATGTCTAATAAGTCATGTAATTTGTTTTGGTTTTTTGATAAAGTAAAAATTTAATCAGTCTACGTTGTGGCAATGGAAACACAACACATCGTTTTTAGTCTTGCAATTGGAATATCGGGATATATTGAGCATACGGCCTATTTTCAGGCAACATCCCACTAAAAAAACTATCACAATTTTGATATTATTTTCCTACTTAAACATTAGAAAAGGAAGATTATTTGCTTGTGAGACAGGTAATTATTATAATTATTTTACTATTTTAATATTATGTCACCGATACCGGTATTTTGGTATTAACAACGAGGTTTGTCCAAATGATAACATAGGATAACAATAATGATTTCACAGAATAATTTGTAAATCCCTGAAAAATATTTCAGAAGAAAAGTACTCGAGAATAAGTCCAACTTTACTATGACACCAACTCCAATGTAATTATTTAAAAAGAAAAAGCTGATACTTACACTATGCAATACATTATTTCAGATTTGATTTTCGTAGTAAAAGTTGTTTTTAAAAATAATAATATTTTTATCTGTATCAGAACAGAAAAAAAATAATCCAGAGCCTATTTCGTCAAAATACCTCTTCAATAAAATAATGACGTATAGAAAATGAGCCAATACTGGTATCGGTACTATTATATAGTGGTACTGATACTAACGGTAATGAGAATTAAATTCAAATTATTCACAGGATATTATACCCTATGATTTTATTATAATTATAGACGCTTATTCGAAGTGATTATTATTTATTAGCCAGTATGGGTATGGTCAAAACTAATACAGGATAAATAAAGACAAATTTTAATGATAATAACAGTACAGTCTAACACCCTTAAGGCTATAATCGCTTGTACCCAGCGTCTAAACTCAGACCGCTCGACTCATAAGCACGTTGCGTAGTTCAAAGCATTTTGTTAGCTAACCGGTTCACCGCAAGAGAGGTTGACTGTACATTAACAATGACGCGATTTTTCCGTGTTTGATTTTTAATGTTAAACCAATAGATTTTTGTTTCTTTTTAGATTACAATAGATTTTAGAATTCATACTTAAGATTGAAACCACACTAGCTAGAAAATAAAATCACCTGTATACAGTTCATTATAAATGCAATTTCAACTAAAGTAACATTAAGGATATAAAATACATGTTTTTATACTGATAAAGGAATAAGTAGAACTTATATTGAATTTGATTTTTCCTAGAACATTAATTATTCTCTTCAAGGAATAGTACCTGTTTGGTTAAGAAAAAAAAAATATAAAATGACTTATTTACAGCCATCTTAAGATGAACAGTTATTTGTGTTCAGACGCCAGCACATCAAGTTACCCCAATGAGTCATATTTTCCCAATTGAATATGAACCTTATTCTGTTTGACATAAAGTTGAAAAAAAGATCAAAGAAATTTGACACATTGGGGTAACTTGATGTGCTGGCGTCTGTACATAGTTACTAACAACTGCACATATTAAACACCATGAATTGGAAAAACATTTTATTACACCTAACATTACAATAATGCAGCCTAAATAAGAAAGCTCGCAGAGATCTGCCTGCTCCCTATGGAGCCGGCGCGATGATACGAAATGCAATTCCAAACTGTTCTGAGATTCTGTGTCTTAAATGCTGTTGTTGGAGAATTTTACTTATTTTCTTTTTTGACGTGGCAACATTAAATAAATAAATAAATATTCCACAACTTTTCACACAACGCCATTTAGTCCCAAGTTAAGCTTGAAAGCTTGTGTTATGGATACTAAACAGCTAATAAACATACTTACATATTTCTAAATACATACATATTATAGATAAATTACGCCCAGACACAGAACAAATCATCGTGGTCATCACACAAACATTTGTCCTGGGTAGGAATCGAACCCACGACCTCCGGCATATAGTTAAATTGTCGACCTTTAAAAAGTACTGCTTCCTGGCCTATTTTGAACAAATGATTTTCTATAATAAGCAGCAGTAGATAGTCAGGGTCACTAACTACTAGACTAACAGGCCAGTCAAAAATTTAATCTAAATTAAAAATTGTATCTTAAAAAGTTGCTTTTTTTTGTGAAACTACACTATTCCGGGTGTCATGGGCTACTTTTTATCCCTGTCTTCCGACGTAAACGGGAATAACGCGGGTACGTCTGTTAATTTGTAATAACATTGAAAAACTATTCAAGAAATTTGATAGATTGGGGAAGCTTCATGTGCTGGCCTCTGTACCTTTGGTCGTTCATAAAAAAGTTTAAGAGCAGCTGCCTGCGTAGCATGAACGGCCTTTGTCTACAGACGAATCGGCAAAGTGGACAGATTATATAGACAGGAACCTCAATCTGTCAAATTTCTTTCAATACACCTGCCTGCGTAGCAAGAACACTTAATTTCTTTTCTTCCGAGACACGACAAAGACCGTTTCTTCGGTGTTCATGCTACGCAGGCTGGAGTTATCTTGGAAAATAAGTAAAATTCTCAACAAATAGATATCAAAACAACATTAGAAAAAAAAAAGTGGATGGCACATCAGTGCTTGATTGTACACCGCTTCGATTCTCGATGGCACTCTTAAAATCGCGATTTACTTAGTTCAGTTTCATACAATTCAGTATCCCAACTGGATTGGGATCACTTTGTCTGGATTGAGAGAAAGGTTCACAAAAAAGATGGCACATCACATGTGTCAAAAATCACTAAGGAATCAGTTTAGTTTGTAGCACATTAGACGCAAATACGATTCCAATTTCGTTTGTCATACACTTCACATGTTTACCGCGTTTAGTCCTGGTGGTGGTAGAATCAAATGTGGAGTGCTGAGGGCGCGGGTTCGAGTCCCGTGCGAGGCTCTGCGTGCTACAGGAGCGCTCGCCGACACTCGTCGCGGTATGCGCCCAATGTGCCCCTGTTTCAGGTTTGCCATCTGAAATTGTATTATTATTAGTTAGTCGAAGTGTTTCTGATCATAGTTAGCGAAACAATATAACATCACGCGTGTAATCTCTGAAGAGTTAAGTAGAGGTGTAGTAGAAGAAGTATCGACAAAGTGACAGATGATAGAAACGTTTATGCCGATTATAGAAGAAATAATGCTCGACGGCACATTTCTTCTAAAATTGGACACTTACAGGCCATGTGTAGGAAGCAGAGGCAAAATTATATGTTCAAGAAATGTATGAAGAGACTGACCAGGACCAAGACAGGGATGTATCAATAGAAAACGGCTTTTTTTAATATGAAGTCGGGCATTTCTGACATAACAAATACACGTTGACTGCCAACTACCAGACACAATAGAAATTTAATTGTTCGCGGTCAACGTGTGACCGACGTGGCGCTCAAAGACTTAATTCTTGTCGTGTATTTCTACAGTCTGACACTATTTCGATTCTTATGTAGACAAAATCCGTTTTACGGTGATCATGCTATGCGTGCTGTAGTAGGTAACCCACATTATGTTTCAAGACCCATGTAATATTAGTGCCTATTGGCGTCAATCGGGCACATTTAAATAAAAAAAAACTTGGTGTGTGGTGGGTTGCTGCTGAGGAATTTCAGATTGAAAATTTCAAAAGGTAACGTTATGGTCGACTCTGGGATCAAACCCAGGACCTCATGCTCACCAGCGACGCTTGCAACCACTAGCCCTACGGAGAAGTCAAAGGGGCTGCAACTAGAACCATTTTTATGTTCTATTTTACTTGTTAGTTTATACGTTCTAGAGTGCCTATTAAAGGTTTTATTTTAATAAGTGATTTGACTATGACTAGAAGAACAGATCTCGATATGTATAGTTATTGCGAAATTAATGCAAGTTTAATAAGTCACGCTATTTGTCACCATCTAGCGAGAAAGTGCCTGGCGATGTATCTAAGTATATCACCTACCACTTTCTCTAGCTAGATGGCGCTAGATCAGCCATAAGTTAATTCCTTCAGTGCCTCCACGAGCCAGCGTAACCTAAATGTCTTACGTTTTTATAAAATAGGGTGTTTGACAGAATATGCACATCAAAATATAATCTTCCAGTTAGATTATAAAAAATAATACACAAGTAATTTTTTTATTTTTAAATTGATGGAAAACTGGTTAGATTAAGCGCATTAAAGTTGAGGAGATGAGGTTAGTAATGTGACGTCATGCGATATTTTTAACTCGATGTATCGCCGTTATTTTTAACCGACTTTCAAAAAAGGAGGAGGTTCTATGTTCGTGTGTATGTATTTTTTTTTTTTTTTTTTTATGTATGTTACCTGATTTCTCCCCCATTTGTGGACCGATTCTCCAAATTCTTTTTTTATTTGAAAGAGTATACTCCTGAGGTGGTCCCATTTTAATTTGGTGAAGATCTGGTGCTGATCTTCGGAGATATACAACGGAACTCTTCAAAAATGAACGGCAAATCTGTCGTGATTGCTGGAATCGCTTGGATGTTTATTGTTTATACAACATAATGACGTATCATCACGCCTGTATGCTCTGAGGGGTACGCAGGTGGGTACAATATACCTAGATTTCTTCAGTTAGGTATGTTAATTTTAATTTATTAGGGATTAGTGGAAAACCCTATTATGATGACATGTATTGTTAACAAGTAACAATATAAAATAAATTCATGGCAAATGTTTTTATGGTAACAACTAAAAATGGAAAAATAAAACCCTTTTTTGCAAAAAATAAAACCGACTTCAAAAAAACACTACACGGTGTAAAATAACTCTAAATTCGGAAGTCGGTGGTCCATCATGAGTAAGACAAACCCACCAAAGCCACAGACTTCCGAATTTAGAGTTATTTTACACCGTTTAGTGTTTTTTTGAAGTCGGTTTTATTTTTTGCAAAAAAGTTTTTTTTTTATTACGTGAAAACAGAAAAAAAAAATGACGTGTGGCACTCGGAGACTGCCACGGTAAAGCTATTGCATATAATTTTTTATCAACTCCTCTCCTCTGCCCCTCCCCATTCCTCCCCTCCCCCACACCTCCCACACCCCTCCCCTCACCGCTCCCTCCCCTTCCCTCACCCCTCCCTCACTTTCCCCTCCCTTCCCCTCCTGTTCCCTGCCTCTTCCCCTTCCCCTCTCCGCTCCCCTCTCACCTCATCCTTCCCATTCCCCTTCCCCTCCCCCTCTCTCTGTCCTCCCTCTCCACTCCCCTGCCCTCCTTCTCGCCAACCCCCTCCCTTCCCCTCCCCTCCCCCTCCCGTCCCCTCTCACATAACATCCCATCTAATCGCACACAACGCCGTGTCGAAGACTGCCGAACTGAAACGACGTTAGACGATGCACGGCCTTCAAGCCACACCTCCTTGCCCGTCGGAGTGGCGAGCGTGAGGTTTTTTTTCGTTACGGAATTTCTGGATTCGGTCCCCGCGCTCAAGGCCCGCGATAGAAGCTATGCAATAGCTTAAAAATATGTGTCGAATTTTTTCTAGTAATCTAGATGAGGGATATAAACTATTTTGTCAAGTAGCCCATTTCATAATTGTATTTATATTTATTTAAAACTTTATGGACTAGTAAAATAAACGGTACAAAGGCGGACTTAATGACTTAAGCATTTTCTACCAGTCTACCTTAAGGTGAGGCAGAGACAGAACATGGTAGGCGCAAGAAGATAACAAAAACTTGAAAGTTAAATAAATTATTATTTATAATAAATATGTATATACATACATACATATTATATAAAATCCAGAGATATCTAACGCTGGATATTAATAATCTATCTCGGTTGCTATCTTGATCCCAATATTTGTCTGTAACCAATCAACGACCGAATTCGCCTATCCGAGTCTCAAAGATGTCCAATCAGAAGCAGCCGTCAAAAACAAAGGATCGGGATTTGGATTGAGATAGAATATTAATATCGGGCGTTAGTCAAGAGAAAAAAAAAACAAAGAAAAAATATATATGTTGGTGGTTGTTGCTGTTGTTGGTTGGTTATATGTTGTGTGGACTAACACTAGAAGAAATTTATAAAAATAGCAGGTCTTAATATTGTGTGTAAGGGAAATTTTTGTTGGGGAATTTTTCTACGCCACTTCTTACCAGCCGTGGCGAAGGGTAGGCGTTTAGACGGACTGTCTTTATGTTTGGCGTTCCAAAAAGAGCTGATACTCAACGTAATTTGAATAAAAAATATGATTTAATCGACGCAGTATGACTTTTCTACTTTATGGCTCCCGCAGGAAGACATTTATCGTAAATTTCTTGTCCAATTTTTACATAATTATGTTTTTCTTATGGACTCTCTCTTTGGCTAAAAAACGTAAGACATTTAGGTTACGCTGGCTCGTAGAGGCACTGAAGGAATTAACTTATGGCTGATTTCTCAAATCCCTTTGCTTTGACCACGTGACTTAGCGAAAGGTGATCAAAACAAAGGAATTTGAGGCGTTCTCGATTGTAGAAAGAGAATAGATACGAATCGTTTGTAACTTGGCTAGGGGGGCTGGGCCGAATAAATGGGAATTACCTGAACGTACTTTGCCAGTTTTGTATGAGACAGTGGTTCCATCCTTCCACATACACCAGGATCCCTAACCATACAAACCCATTCACATTCCTTAACGTATCCAAATTACCTCATCCTCAATACAATCCTAAGTCCAGCAGTGGGCCGCGACCGGCATTGTGACCCCTACCTGGCTTTCTGCAACTCAATCTGCCCCTCCAGAGTCTTGGCGAGGTAGATGACAAACAGTTGGGATAGGGCGACCCCTAATGCAACCGAGGCGATGGTGTAAAGGTTCCGCTCGGCCCAGGACCGGACGATCTCGATGCAACCGCTCGTCCATACGCGTTTACTCGCTTCCGCCACCTGGAATTTGATGTGAGAGACGTTATTTTCACAAGTATGTACTCAAATTGTTAATATTAAATGTGTAATATTTATTTTGTTATCCAACTGTACAAGTACAAAATAACAGATTTCATTAACTACATATATTTAACGTACAAATTTTCTATCAAATGTGATATCTAATTAGCTGGTTGTGAATTTAGATATCTTTAAAATACTCATAAAGTAAAGTAATCCACACAAGGAAATAGTAAAATCAATAATAAACACAAACCTTAATTGTTAATAGACACATTGAATAAAAATAAGTCAGAAATATAAAAACAATAAAAACTTACACATACATAGGCAAAGTAAATAAAAAAAACAATATTAAACACAACACTAAAACATTAATGAGAGCATCGAGATAATGAATGATGACAGAAAGTTATATTATTATCGGCGTTTAAAATAAGCTACTTATATCATATTTTATTAATAATCATACCACAGTCTAAAAACCTACAGTCGTCCGACGAAGCTGTCTCAATCGTGCGGGGTGTGAGGGGCAAGACGCGGGAAAGCCGCTCCCGCACTGCGAACAAAACGATGTTCGTAGTGCGGGAGGTATTATTCAGGGCTTGCGCGTGTAGACGTTGTCGGCATTTTTCCAGACATCAAAGGCGTCGTCCTACTGTATTAATATTTATACTTTAATTGTATGAAATATGGTGCTAACAGATGTTATAAATGTTACATATAATACAATTCAAAGTTCTTCCTATTCCGCCTACTAAATTCAGCGAGCATATTTATTTTAAGAGTGCCATGATTTTAAGAGTGAATGAATGTCAATTGTATTAATTAAATCATGTTACAAAAATGGCAATAAATAAGAACAATTTTATTAATTAAATTAAATTGTCAGAATATTTATAAGTTTTTTGCCTTTTATTGATTTGACATTTCAGTATGTAATCATTTTGACACTCCCGTATTTTAGGGAATGTCAAAATGATTAAATACAGGAATGTCAAATCAATAAAAGGCAAAAACTAAAAAAAAAATTACATTATTTATGTCTGTGCAAAACAAGGAAAACGTAGTGTCAATTCAAAACTAAGAGTGGGGAAGGAACGTGAGAGTTCAAAGGGACAGTACGATATTCACGCGGACAAAGTCGCGAGCGAAGTACTAGTCTATATTAATCTATACTAATATTATAAAGAGGAAAGCAATCCCACCTGATGGTAAGCAGTGATGCAATCAGTGATGGTGAAGCGCACTAGTTTATTAAGAGCCTATTCACTCTAGCCTTGAAGACTTCTAAATTATAATCGGACGGGAAGACCGCAGCAGGCAAGTTGTTCCAGTCTTTCGATGTACGCGGTATATATGCATGCCCTCTGTCGGGACAGGTCAACTCAAAGCTGAATTGATTCTTTCTTCAAAAGATTTTTCCAGACTTTGCCCTGCATCGTGAGACTCGCATTATAAATTAACTAGCTGCCCCGGCAAACTTCGTTGTGCCTTAGAGTCAATTCATTGCTCTTATTTTTTTTATATTAGATATACATACGTTGAATAAGACGACAACAAATAAATCCAAACCAATAATAACTACTACTACTTTTAAATTACAACATGTATATATACCCTAACCTAACTGACCATACCTATCCTATAGCTAACCCAACTATCTAACCTAACTACCTTACTAAAAAATACTAAATTCATAATTTTAATCTGAACTATTGCCTCTATGTTACATACAATAATTTATGCCTATAGTTTTCCCGGTCTACTTTAATTAAAGTCCTAACAGTAAAATAAGTTCTATTTGCAAAGAATTATTAAAGTTCGTCTCTGTCATCATTGCTAATTACGTAAATTTATTTCTGAAATATAAGACTTTTTTATGCTACATAAAACCTCTAAGTTTAGTAACAAAATAAATTTCAGAACGTAGGTGCGTATTATAAATTGACAACTTTACCTTCTTGGGTTTAGCTTAAGACTTGTCAATTTCAAATTGTCACCTGATAATGAACTGGGAAGTTTGACTCCTGTCAAGATGGCGCTGCGATTGAAAAATGTTTGAGACAACCGATATTCTTGATATTTATTTTTATGATGTCGAACGGGATAAAAAGTATCCTATGTCCTTCTCCTGGCTCTAAACTACTTCCCTGCCAATTTTCAGCTAAATCGGTTCAGCCGTTCTTGAGTTATAAGTGAAGTAACTAACACGACTTTCTTTTATATATATAGATATAATCTTATGTCTGGACTTTAAAAGAGACCATGACCCCTGAGTTTCTTTCGGCATTTCTTGTCCGGGATCAGTCACTTTAGAAATGCCATTTAGTGCCATTTAGTTTAAAAAAAAAATGACATGTAAAAGTATCTGGGAAAATCTACTTACAGAAATAAGTATCATTTCATTTCATCATTTCATTTATAAACGACGAGGCGAAACGCTTCGCCCTAATCGTAATTTGAATGAATGACTTTTGACACAGTCTAAAAACATACAGTCGTCCGACGAAGCCGTCTAGACAGGGCAATCGTGCGGAAGGTGAGGGGCGAGACGCGAAAAAGCCGCTCCCGCACTGCAAACAAAACGATGTTCGTGGTGCGGGAGGTATTATTCAAGTCTAACGCCGAAAAGAAGTTGTCGGAATTTTTCCAGAGATCAAAGGCGTCGTCCTACTGTATTAATAGTTATACTGTGCTTTTGATTTTGATCTTGAGTCAACCAATCAGCCCCCACACCAACCGTACCATGAAACGGGGTGGATAGAAACTTAAGGGTGAATAGAAACAAAACTTTGAGGAGGATATTCACGTCAGTTAAAAGTTGTTCGTTACATACGAGGACTGCAATGCTTTTAAATAATTGAGATAAATAGTTTCGATACCTTGTTGGTATCAAACAATATTAAACTACTTATACTCCATTTATCGCTCGGAAGAAGAACATTTTATTTTAAAAATAACTGAAAACAATTTTTATTCAAATTGTTTTAAAGATTTTTGATTAAGATTAAAGATACCGGGCTGGTATCCGCAACTCCACGTCAAAGCGCGTATTTTGCGTATGGTCTATAATCTACCAGGCGGGCCCAGTGCGAATTGGTAGATGTCACATGTCTTCGAATATTTGGTTCTAGGACATACCGGTTTCCTCACGATGTTTTCCTTCACCGTTTTTGAGAGCAGTGGTGATGAAATAAATTACACAAAGTAATGCGCATGCCTGGGTTCGAACCCACGACTTACTGGTCGTAAGTCGGGGCCGCCACCACTGGGCCACCGCTGCTCTCATATAAATTGTTTTAATTCAAATTTAGAAGAATAAAATTGAAACGAAGAACATGTCCATGTATTGTTCATCCCTACTTCTTTTAGGTTTTTATCATTGACACTGCAATTTTCAACTAAAATATAATAATATAACTAATTGAAATCCACATCATTTCTTAAAATAAATTGTTGCAATGGTTACAACTAAGTGCTAGCTGCTGTGAAAATAGATTATAATAAATTCGGCGTCTATTGTAATTGTACCATGCTTAATAAATTGTACTTTCGTTATAAAGTGTTAATTAAAATAACCTTTTTATCACATCTATTCAAAAAGAGCTAGTTTATTCCTCGTAAACAGGGACCAAAATAGCTCATTAATCCCTAGGGACCAAAATTGATTTGAATTTGGAATGTGGATATTGTTAGTAAATGTTTCAATCAGCAAAGAGGTGAATCACAAACCACGCGGGAACAATGTATTGAATATGTGACTAGCTGAAAAACTGCGAGCGCGACAAATATAAAAAAAGTTGATGAAAAATAAACAACGCGCGAAATTAATAATTAAATGCATTCTGCTTTCGTAGTTGATTCATATTCAGATTTTAGAATTATAAAAATGAGTGCGTCTTCCTCAAGTGAAAGTATTATATTGACTCCAGAGAATATTGTATCGGATGCTAAAAATGTGATGGAAAGTTACCTACAAAATCCCGTGAACAATATGTCAAAGCATACAACAATTTCATCCTTTGGAAAAATGCAAGAAGAGCAAAATCTTTTTCGGAAAATGTGTTTATATCTTAGGGTTCTGAATTGTACGTAAATAAATTCTTGTTCATAAGTTGCAAAAGTTACTTATTTTCTCATAGAGGGTGATAAAAAGTAGAATGTCCACCTCGGGAGCAACACTATTTTATGCTCGAGTGACATACTTTTAATCCCTTGCTGCGCTCAGGATTCTAGTTAAGAATCCTTCGCTCCACTCTGGATTAAAAAAAAACACTCACGCCTTTAAAATAGTTGTTTGCTCCCTAGACAAACAATCTATTATTTTTAACTTTTGTCTAATGCTATTTTAAATGGAGTACCTATAGCGTAAAAATCCTTCTCAAAGTTTTATACCATCTATTTTGTTCCACTTACCGGATAGTTCTGCACGCCATACCCGCACATGATGTTGACGAGCCCCGACGATATGTCGGTGGCGTTGATGCAGCACGAGAATGGAACTCCGCAACGCTCCACCGAGGGCGACGAGCAGTTGAAGTACTCGTTCTTCGACCAGTCCATGTAGCCGTCTGAGGTTAGGCCGCAGCAGTGGAACTGGAATGACGTATGTAAATAGAAGATTTTGTAATAAAAATAATAGGTATATATATACAGGGTGTCCAAGAACCTGGCGTCCAACTGGATTCCCACGATGCCCCAAGTTCTAACAGTACTCAGAAAAATATTTTAAAAAATCCACCCCATGTACTTACAGAATTATACTGATTTCAAAAAAAAAGGGGAAATGATCACCCTGTGACATACTTTTGAATGCTGTGACTGCTAATGCTGATAATTTCGATATTTCTTGGAGGTTTTGTAATCTAGGGTATTGCTGTGTCTAAATAGAATGTAAAAATAATGTACTTATTGTACCATTTTAAAATAAAATATTATTTTAACTAAAGGTGATATGGAAAACTATTGAATTTCGCAACTTTGACCGACTGTAGTGTAAAAAAAATGTACCAAAATAGTATGGCAAGTGACGTCAAATTTTGACGCGTTTATTCCTCTTTTTAAAAAGGTATAATACTTACACATTAATTTGAAAAAAAAAATTTTGATAATATTTTTACTCAACAACCCAATTTTTACGAAGTGCCTACCTACTAACGGTAACTGTCGGACCCTTTCTTATCTTAGAAACTGTTATGTTACTACTATTATTTACTTCGGTTCCAAGAGTGAGCAAGAAGGAAATACACACAGGTAGATGGGTTCCCAGTAGAATAAAAGCAAAGAATGTTAGTTTAAAGATATTTTATTACAATAAATGTTCAAAATGTTGACCACCCGCGGCAATACAAGCTCTCCCTCTCCTTAAAAAGGACCGCTTTATGTTTCGCGAGTAACTTTTTTGACGTATCACCTGCACTGCTTGTGTTATCTTCTCACGAAGGTCAGCGATGTCATTAATGGGCTTCGCATAAACGAGCTCCTTCATAGTTCCCCAGAAAAAAAAATCCAGCGGATTTAAGTCAGGTGAGCGGGCTGGCCACGGGATTGTTCCTGATCGCCCAATCCACCTGTTCGGGTATTGCTCGTCCAAAAACTCTCTAACGGATACGCGAAAATGTGCTGGACAGCCGTCGTGTTGGAACCACATATCTGGTGGGGTATCTTCTAGTAAGTTTGGCAAATCATTTTGAAGAAAATTTAAATATGATTCGCCAGTCAAATTCTCGGGCATCTCAAATGGACCAATAATATTCCCACAGAGAATACCGGTCCACATGTTCACTTTGAACCGGTACTGGGATCTATCTTCTCGCATCAAGTGCGGATTTTCCACATGCCACTCGTGCAAGTTGTGTAGGTTCATGTAGCCATCCTTCTTAAATGTTGATTCATCTGACCACAAAATGTTGTCGATAAAGTTTTCGTCTTCTCGATGTTTTTGCAGGATTGTTTCACAAAACGCGACTCGGCTCGGATAGTCTCGAGGTAAAAGACTTTGCACTCGCTGTACGTGGTACGGATGATATTCTTCTTTTTGGAGAATACTGTGTGCTGTGCTCTTCGGTATCCCCGTATCAGCTTCTATTCCTCGCACAGAGATGCTTGGATTTGCCGACACCGCCTCTAAAACTTCATCGCGTATGAAGTCATTTACGGGTCGTCCTTCACCAGCTACTTGATTGGGGAACCGCCCGTCACATAGTGATCTGTGCACATTAATGAAAACTCGATGGTCGGGATATCGCGTAGCCCTCGGATACCTTTCTCTGTAAAGTCTCGCTGCAGCTCGTCCATTACCTCTACATTCTCCATAAATGTAGTGCATATTTGCGTATTCTTGCGGAGTGTAGGTCGCCATGGTAGCACACACAAAACACAAACTGTCCAAACACAGGCAAAGGTCGTCGTAAAGAGTTCGTTTCAAAGTCCAGAGCACAAAGAGTAATCGAGTCCAATAAACAAAGCTTTAAATCGTAGTACGTGATCAATGGTAACAATAAGAGAGAGGTGCGTAGTAACGGCAGGAGGCAGTGACGCGTACTGACCGTACTGTTATCCTAAATAGCACGATCCCAGATAGCGTCACTATCTATCTCACTCGCACCTCTAACCTTTTTCTCCCTCACTCTTACCTGAATAATGGGGTACCATAAAGAAGAACCAGCAAATCGCAAAGATAGTTTCTGTCTTGCTCCCTCCTGTTGTAATAACGAATCACTATGGTGAGATGCATGCACATACCGTCCCTTACGGTCTAACCTGTTTTTTGAGAGGCCTGTTGTTATTTTTATGAGCATACAATAGTAATTCTTTAGAGGTTAGATTCAATTCGTCGTAAATTTTTCTTTCTAAGAATTCTGTAAGACATCGTAAAAATTGGGTTGTTGAGTAAAAATATTATCAAAAATTTTTTTTTTCAAATTAATGTGTAAGTATTATACCTTTTTAAAAAGAGGAATAAACGCGTCAAAATTTGACGTCACTTGCCATACTATTTTGGTACATTTTTTTTACACTACAGTCGGTCAAAGTTGCGAAATTCAATAGTTTTCCATATCACCTTTAGTTAAAATAATATTTTATTTTAAAATGGTACAATAAGTACTTTATTTTTACATTCTATTTAGACACAGCAATACCCTAGATTACAAAACCTCCAAGAAATATCGAAATTATCAGCATTAGCAGTCACAGCATTCAAAAGTATGTCACAGGGTGATCATTTCCCCTTTTTTTTTGAAATCAGTATAATTCTGTAAGTACATGGGGTGGATTTTTTAAAATATTTTTCTGAGTACTGTTAGAACTTGGGGCATCGTGGGAATCCAGTTGGACGCCAGGTTCTTGGACACCCTGTATATATCTATTATATTTGTATATGGTGTGTTGACTGGCCTGTTGGTCTAGTATTTAGTGATCCTGACTGATTATGCCTGTGGTCGTGGCTTCGATTCCCACCCAGGTCAAAATGTTTGTGTGACGAGCACGATCATTTGTTCTGTCTCTGGGTGTAATTTATGTATAAAGGTATGTATTTAGAAATATATAAGTATGTTTATTAGGTGTTTAGTAACCATAACACAAGGTCTGCTTTGCATGAGACATTTTTCTAAATACTTACATATTATAAATAAGTTACACAGACAGTTACAGTTCCAGACACAGAATAAATGATCGTGTTCATCACACATACGTCCTGGGTAGTAATCGAACCCACGACCTCCAGCATAGCAGTCAGGGCCAATAACTACTAGACCAACAGGCCAATCGAAATATCTTATCATTAGCCAATAATAAGGAAATCGCAATAGCATTAATTATAACGTCATTTTTTAATTGTATGAATGAATAGAATATAGGAAAAATAGTAGGAAACAGGATGGAGAAATGAAAAAAAAACAGGATATAATATAGGAAAGACCAGTTGAAAATAATCGATTAACAAAATACTTAACCGAATTTAATTATTACAAGTTACTAGCTGTACCCTGCCACGCTTCGCTGTGGCGCATTGAATTGGGAATTGCAATCTTTTAAATTGAAATGGTGTATTGGTCGGGATCATGGGTATTCGAGGAATGAGAACATCTTCACCTTTGAAAGGCCCGTTAAAATCTAATAATCCTTGATGCGGACTATTATCATGCGAAAATTTCAGCTCGATCGGTGCAGAACTTTTTGAGTTTTTGAAGTGTACACAAACCAACATAACATTTTTATATATTATATAAGGCGCTTTCTAAATATCTGCCATCCTCTTAAGGGGTCATTGTACTCATCATCATAAACATCTTTTACTATGGGACAAATTCCAAAATCGCGAAAATAAAATCAGCTGTTCCCTACATTTCACGAGTCACGTGACCAAAAATGTAGGGAACAGCTGATTTTATTTTCGTGATTTTGGAGGTTACCAAGGGGTTTGTCTTGTGTTACAGACAGACAAGCAGTTACACACTGGTATTTAGCCGCATCCGGTTAAACTGGAAGCGGACCCCAACATAGTTTGGGAAAAGGCTAGACAGATTGTAGCGACATCTATCTCGCCACATACGAACTATCCTACATCGCGCTATTAAAGTTATCCGCGCAGTTTGAACGTATACAAGTTCCCGACTACAACCGTCGGGCAGTAGTTAGCCCACCAGACACAACACCCGTCTGGTCGGAGGATCCTCCCTTTTCAAAGGTGGATGAGGAACACACACCCATACACCCTGTTCCTCATACCTCGTTGGTTATCTGAAATGATAACTGTATGTATGTGTGTAAATAAATAAAGTAATAAAACTCACATCACTCTGAGCGAAATCGATGAAGTTTTGGAGGTCAGGGTCATCTCTATACGCGTGGACTACTCGCTCGGTGAAGCTTAGTTCTAAGAGGCCGTGGAGGGAGCGGGGGAAGACAAAACCGCAGACAGCACCGCCCATCTCCACCAGAAAGAGGATCAGCAGGCAGAGAGAATACTGTAAAGTAAAAAAAAACAAACTTTATCAATTATTAATCAAGCAGACGTCCCGCGGTTTCACCCGCATAGGTCCCGTTCCCGTGGGAATTCAGGGAAAAAAGTAGCCTATGTGTTAATCCAGGGTGTCAGCTAACTCCATACTAAATTTTATTAAAATCGCTCCAGCCGTTTAGACGTGAAGAAGTAACAAACACACACACCCACAAACTTTCGCCTTTATAATATTAGTGGGATAACATAATACCACGCTTGTTATCCCCGAAGGGTCAGGCAGCGGTGTACCAGTAGTAGGTGCACCTCATATTTCGGAAGTTATGTTTAAGTCCTATGTAATAGGGGGCGAGCTTATTGCCATCAATCGAACACGAATCCAGACTCCGTGCCACTACTGAGAAACTTCGGATAGAAAAACTCAATACGCTTTGCCCGACCCGGGGATCGAACCCGGGACCTCATGTTCAGCATTAGCGCTTGCGCCTACTAAAACATCTTCCGACACGGCTTGACCGATTCTTATAAAATTATGTGTGTATACTTATACTCCAATTTACAAAAGCATTAGACAGAAGTTAAAAAAGATTATTTAAATTGCACACTTTGTAACGAAAGTACAATTAAGCATACATTTATTTATAGAAGTACAATAACAACCATAGCATATAATAAAAGTACAAAATAAAATATAACTAAATAAAATGATTTAGTCTACTGCTGGGCGTAACTATGTCTAATAATTATTATGGTTGCTAGAGAATAATTCACACTGACCTCCGTACTAGTTAAAACTGTATCACGGTAGGTCGGTCCTCCTCGTTCTCCAAGAATCACATAATAAGATATTATCAGTGAATTTATATTTTTACACTTAAACAGGTACTTTTTTAATAAATAGAACATTGCGATTTTACATTCCAAACATTAGGTGGCTCAAACTAAAATTAAATTAGTATATGTAAAATATTTAGACAAAAAAAACAGTTTAAAAGAAGATGTATACAAGTATGTACGTGTGATAATGTGATTGTTGAATCTTATTGGTGATAGTGAATCTTTGTGTCTGTGTGTGTGTTTGTATTTATGATAGGCTTACTAATAACTTTTCTGTGCCAACATAATCAATTTGAAGTAGAAATTTATTTAAAATGTTTTTGCATTCAAAGTTAGACAAATCACGTAACCTCAAAGTCCAAGACAACCGATTGTATAAGTGAGGCCCGATATGGCCAAAAAATTTACTAGCAAATACCGTTTTGGTTCTAGGAACAGTATACACTAAATCCTTTCTACGCCTGGTTGATGACAGAGGTAACTTGGAGTGTTGAAGAAGGACCGAAGATTTAATAAACAATTGTCTAACAGTAAGTAATGACAATCCTTGTATAATGTTTCTGTTGGATACATAAATCTCCTGAAATTCATCACTTTAAGTACAGCTCGCTGAGCTCTTTCGAGGGACAAAAGTGTTGTTTTAGCGGCGCCTCCCCAAGCAGTGATACAATAAGTTAATATTGACTGGCAAAGAGAAAAATATATAGTTCGTAGTAGTTTTAGTTGGCAAACATTACGCAAATTTTTAAACAGGGGGATAATTCTCCTAGCACGAGAAGTCATGGACGCAATATGTTCTTTCCAAGAGAGATACGTCTTATACTAGACACGTCTTAGTGCACCCAAGGAAAACCTACGGCTGGTGTAAGACTATTGCGGACTATGTTAATAAAAGTACTGGACTATAGGGTAGGGGGGCTAAGATAGACTGGATACCTGGAAATATGAAGGACTATGGCCCCTGTCCACAGTCTAAAAACCTACAGTCGTCCGACGAAGCCGTCTAGACAGGGCAATCGTGGGGGGTGTGAGGGTGCGAGACGCGGGAATGCCGCTCCCGAGCTGCGAACAAATGTTCGTAGTTCGGGAGTATTATTCAGGGCTAACACGTGTAGACGTTGTCGGCATTTTTCTAGAGATCAAAAGCGTCGTCCTACTGTATTAATATTTATACTGTGCCCCAGTCTCACCAATGTTATTGTTATCATTACTAACACTAGTAAGGTATTTTACTAACAAGTTGGATCATGTTCTTGTCAAACCTAAATAAATAAATAAGCCACATTATTTATTAGTGTCAAAGGCTATGTTTTATTTTCAAAATTAAGAAGGAGTAAAAGAGGATACAATTATCATATATAAATAATAAACTTTCTTCATAAATAAACTTCCATCAAACCGAGAGATAGAACTAAGTACAAAATTATGTGGTTTATTTTCGACTTTATTTTGAAGAGCGCAACGGTGATATTGGTTAAGCATGGAAAACGCACGTTTTTCGTGCGTTTTCCATGACAACATATTATTTTGAGAATTGTGTTTTAAACAATTTTAGCAGACTCATTGTCTTCTCTCTGTTATGAGAATGGTCTTGCCTTTAAACAATGGCTGACTACTCGGGTTTTTCAATGTTTACACTTACAATAACAGACCAAGTTGCAACATAAGGCTTCCTGTCTCATTTTGATACGGATCCCTAAAAATTAATCAGTGACACCTAGCATTTGCTTTTAACATCTTTTCATTACTGGGTAACACCAAATGGCAGACCGCCCCGGTCACACCATCAGACTAAAGGCCATGGCATATCATAACGGCACCGCAGCTGCACGGCTTCGCCTCGAATTTAGGCTACGGCTAGCTGCCAGTGCGCTAACTACGCGTCGTCGGTAAGGTGCCAGTTTGCAGTCCGCACGCCACCCGCGAGGTGCAAGCTCGCCGCCTGCGGGGTGCAAGCTCGCAGCCCGCGAGCTGCAAGCTAGCTGTCTCCGCGAACACAATTGTTATATGGCATTTATAATTGAACACGCCTATGACTTGCACGTTTTCATAATGTCTCGGTTTACGACGGCGAAATGATGTTTTGCCGGCGACTCGGAGTCGGCGTGCTGTAAGCGTGCGGTCGACGCGCTGTAAGCACATGGTCCGCTCGCTATCGGCACGCGGTAGTGTGTGGTAGTGGCAAGCGCGCTGACTGCTCGCCGTTGGTTTTTTCACTTTGACATTTTGAAATATATTATACTACCCACGATTTAAGGCTCTAAATTTAACGACAAGTCAATTGCTGGTTTGGAGCGGTGCCGGTGCCGTGCCGGTATAATGTGCCATGACCTTAACTCGGCTCTTTGCCACTTGCTTCCTCGAATTTTAGTTAAATATTATTATTTCTACAAGTCACATTTCCGCTTGAAATAGGGAAAACTAACATACAGTAATTAATAATAGGTACCCACATAATATTTTGGCATAACCACAAGCCCCTACATGTGTGGTAGGTGGAGACGGGCTGATAACAGAATAAGTTCCATTGCACTGATAAGGGAGAGATAACGCGAGACCATTGTTGTGCAAATATTTATAACACAACATTACACCTATAGTCCACGATGGGTAAGGCAGAAGTGTTATTTCCCTCTTACAATACGCTATATAGGGTGACTAGTAATTAGTGACCGATACTTAAACACGTGATTGTATTCATGATTGCAATAAACTTTCCCAAAGATTTTTTTTTGATACACAATAACATATACTTAACAATAAAATAACAAAAACGCTCATTGAAATTCCCGCGCGCGCGCCTGTGATCGATCAGCTGATAATCTGACCTCGGGAAGGGCAAAATCTACTAGTAGTAGCGTCACACGCTCGCCCGCCACCCCCACCACTCCCGTTGCGCAGTACTGATGTAATTAAATTAATTGAAAGTTAATGAGTATAAAAAAAGTATATTTGGAAAAGTTATTCGTATTCATGAGTACAATCACGTGTTTTAAGTATCGGTTACTAATTACCAGTCACCCTATATAAGACTAAAGCGCAATAATCTAAGAAGTACGATTTGACAGCTATCAAAATACTTTGTGTATCATCCCGAAATGTAGACGCTTAGCTTGATATAATAAGGTATCAAATCATTTGCGCTTACTAAAATCTTCTGCCGTGCCGTGTCGCAAGCGCAGATCTACTGTTGTGGGCACCGTGGGCATGCCCACAACCCTAATTAAGGTCATAGACAGAACAAATTAATATTCGTGCTCATCACCTTAAAATAATATGTTTTGGGTGGGAATTAAACCCACAGCCTGCAGTATAGCAGTCAGGGCCACTACCCACTAGGATTATATACCAATCGAGTTAATTTATTTCCTCCTGCAACTACTACTTGAAATAGGTACTACTACCTACTCTAGTATTGTATGTAACTTAAGAGACACGCAGCGCAGTAGTTCAGTTTAAAATTATGTATTTTGCATCTTTCAAAATCAATGCATTTCAGTAAGGTAGTTAGGTTCGGTAGTTAGGTTCACTATAGAATAGGTATGGTAAGTTAGGTTAGGTTATATTTAAATAAGTATGTTGTAATTCTAATTCCATCTAACACAAAAAGTTTAAAGTGCACACACTAGAAACTTGCTAAATAAAAAGCAGTAGTAGTTATTATTGTTTTGGATGTTGTCATTTTATTAAATGCATGAATATTTCAAATATATAAAACTCAAGTGTCACAGTGTTTGTTACTAAACTCTTCCGAAACGGCTTGACCGATTTGTATGAAATTTTGTGTGTATATTCAGTAGATCTGAGAATAGGTCATAAACAATTTTTTTTATTATTTATTTATTTATTTAATACTTCAAGCACACTTATGTACAGAGACCGACTTAATGCCATAGGCATTTTCTACCAGTCAACCTTTAGGTGATGCAGAGAAAAACAGTGGTAGGTGCAGTGGTGGTGGTTTTTTATTTTTAAAGGTGGAACGAAAAGCAAGCGTAGATCCACAGTAGTGGGCACAACCTTAAATGAGGTGGATGGGCCTATGTTTATATCCAATAATTTATAAAAAAAACGTTGAATTAGTCTACACCGTAGATTTTCCGTTCAGAAGTCTGCAAAATAATAATATAGCATTTTTGCATTATTGTACTTATGGGTGTTGCCATTGCCAAAGCTCAATTTACTGCCTGATTTGGTTTCGAGACGGCGTCCTGGGCGACGACGGTCCCAATTGTCTACCTTGGAGTAGGCAACCAGGACCGTCGGCCAGGGGTCGTATTATAAAGTATTAATGCCATATAGCTACGTCTCTCTCACACACCGAACTCATGATGGCATTCAAGCATCATATTGCAACATCAGGGCGCCTTTTCCAAATCTGTCTGAAGTGGAACGCTAGAGAAATGTTTAAATAGAAATGAAGAACGTACAGACGCCAGCACATCAACCTATGATGTGTTGGCGTCTGTAAATCAACATTTTGGTAGTATAGGTACTTACAAATTTGAGCAAGCACGTATTTTCTCTGAGTGCGCCGACGCATCCGGCGAAGCTGACTACGAACACTACGCCACCGAGCAGAGCGATCAGAAGACTTATGTTTAGCATTACATCGTATACGGTATCAAGCTGAAAAGGAAAAATAAAAATTAAGTATTATCTTTGGGTAGGTAACTCATTTTTATCGAGCCCAAGACAGCAAGTAGAAGTGATAGCTTAGTTTTGTAACCAGCGGACTACCAAGTCATGGTTCTAGAGTTGAACCCCTAGGCCCGCACCTCTCGACTTTTCGGAGTCATGAGCCTGTGTAATAATTATCACTTAATTTTTAAAAAATGGTGAAGGAAACATAATGCGGCTTAACTGAGAGATATAGTCCTCGACAACATGTAAAGCCAAGCTAGAAGCCCATAAGATGAGAAGAAGAGGATACTTACTTTAATGAGTCCTGTAGCTTGCCATTTGTCGATGAATGCGTAAAGGCCTACAGCGATCAGAAGACCTCCGAACAACTGAAATAATTAAAAATAATTGATTGCACGCAACACAAGTGATCTGATCGCCTAGTGCTCAAAATTAAATTAGACCGTATTTCATTGGCGTATTAAGACGCCGTCTACGAAATCCAAACGGACTGAATTAGGTATTTGACTCGCTCACGCACACACGCGGGAGCGCTCGGTCGCATGTATGCGTGAAGCCCGAGTCGTTGATCGCCAGTACGGCAATTAAACGTTTTTGATCCTTTGATATTTTTTCATGTCTTTTACTCGGTATCGGGACACTTGCGCGAAAGACATTTGCACTAAAGACACTTGCGCGAATCCACTTGCGCGAAAAGACAGATGCGCGCATGGACTTTTGCGCGAATGGACAGATGCGGGAATAGACACTTGCGCGCCAAGAAACTTGGGCGTATGGACTTTTACGCGACTTAATGGCCACTGAGGTTTACTCAGAGTAAACCTAACATCACGCTTGCTATTTGAAGGTGGAAATATTTTTGGTTTTATCGTCATCGGTGTCGTTTTCATGGTTTTCGGGGTCGCTGATTATGAAAATAAGGTCAAAATGAAAATCCAAGATGGCACCAAGGTAATTTTTTGGTTTTTCTAATATGGGTGTCGTTTTCTTGGTTTTCGGGGTCGCTGATTAGGTCAAAATAAAAGTTCAAGATGGCGACGAAGAAAGTTTGGTTTTTCCGTCATGGATGTCGTTTTCTTGGTTTTCGGGGTCGCTGATTACAAAACTTAGGTCAAAATAAAAATTCAAGATGGCGACGAAGAAAATTTTTGGCTTTTCCGTCATGGGTGTCATTTTCATGGTTTTCGGGGTCGCTAATTACGAAAATTAGGTCAAAATGAAAATCCAAGATGGCGCCGACGATTTTATTTGTTTTCCTTCATGAGTGTCGTTTTCATGGTTTTCTGGGTCGCTTATTACGAAAATTAGGTCAAAATGAAAATCCAAGATGGCGCCGACGATTTTATTGGTTTTTCCTTTATGGGTGTCGTTTTCATGGTTTTCGGGGTCGCTAATTACGAAAATTAGGTCAAAATGAAAATCCAAGATGGCGCCGACGATTTTATTTGTTTTCCTTCATGAGTGTCGTTTTCATGGTTTTCTGGGTCGCTTATTACGAAAATTAGGTCAAAATGAAAATCCAAGATGGCGCCGACGATTTTATTGGTTTTTCCTTTATGGGTGTCGTTTTCATGGTTTTCGGGGTCGCTAATTACGAAAATTAGGTCAAAATGAAAATCCAAGATGGCGCCGACGATTTTATTTGTTTTTCCTTCATGGGTGTCGTTTTCATGGTTCTCGGGATCGTTGATTACGAAAATTAGGTCAAAATAAAAATACAAGATGGCGACGAAGAAAATTTTTGGCTTTTCCGTCATGGGTGTCATTTTCATGGTTTTCGGGGTCGCTAATTACGAAAATTAGGTCAAAATGAAAATCCAAGATGGCGCCGACGATTTTATTTGTTTTCCTTCATGAGTGTCGTTTTCATGGTTTTCTGGGTCGCTAATTACGAAAATTAGGTCAAAATGAAAATCCAAGATGGCGCCGACGATTTTATTGGTTTTTCCTTTATGGGTGTCGTTTTCATGGTTTTCGGGGTCGCTAATTACGAAAATTAGGTCAAAATGAAAATCCAAGATGGCGCCGACGATTTTATGTGTTTTTCCTTCATGGGTGTCGTTTTCATGGTTCTCGGGATCGTTGATTACGAAAATTAGGTCAAAATAAAAATACAAGATGGCGACGAATAAATTTTTTTGTTTTTCCGTCATGGGTGTCATTTTCATGGTTTTCGGGGTTGCTAATTACGGAAATTAGGTCAAAATGAAAATCCAAGATGGCGCCGACGATTTTATTGGTTTTTCCTTTATGGGTGTCGTTTTCATGGTTCTCGGGGTCGTTGATTACGAAAATTAGGTCAAAATAAAAATACAAGATGGCGACGAATAAAATTTATGGTTTTTCCGTCATGAGTGTCGTTTTCATGGTTTTTGGGGTCGCTGATTACGAAAATTAGACTGAGACCCAGAAAACCGTGAAAACGAGACCCATGACGGAAAAACCAAAACTTTTAAATTGACCGCCATGTTGAATTTTTATTTTGACCTCATTTTCGTAATCAGCGACACTGAAAACCACCAAAATGACACCCATGACGTACCTAAATACTTACCAAAAATTTTCGTCGGCGCCATCTTGGATTTTCATTTTAACCTAATTTTCGTAATCAGCGACCCCGAAAACCGTGAAAATGACACCACGGACGTACCTAAATACTTATCAAAAATTTTCGTCGACGCCATCTTGGATTTTCATTTTAACCTAATTTTCGTAATCAGCGACCCCGAAAACCGTGAAAACGACACCCATGACGGAAAAACCAAACTTTCTTCGTCGCCATCTTGAACTTTTATGTTGACATAATTTTTGTAATCAGCGATACCGAAAACCATGAAAACGACACCCACGACGGAAAAACCAAAAATTTTCCTCGGCGCCATCTTGGATTTTCATTTTGAGTTCTATTTCGTAATTAGCGATACCGAAAACTTTGGAAACGACACCCATGACGGAAAAATGAAAAATTTTCTTCATCGCCATCTTAAATTTTTATTTTCACCTAATTTTCGTAATCAGCGACCCCGAAAACCATAAAAACGACACCCATGACGGAAAAACCAAAAATTTCCCTCGCGCCATCTTGGATTTTCATTTTGGGCTCATTTTCGTAATGAGCGATACTGAAAACTACGAAAATGACACCCATGACGTAAATACCTAAAATTTCCTTCGTCGCCATCTTGGATTTTTATTTTCACCTAATTTTCGTAATCAGCGACCCCGAAAACCATAAAAACGACACCCATGACGGAAAAACCAAAAATTTCCCTCGCGCCGTCTTGGATTTTCATTTTGGGCTCATTTTCGTAATGAGCGATACTGAAAACTACGAAAATGACACCCATGACGTAAATACCTAAAATTTCCTTCGTCGCCATCTTGGATTTTTATTTTGACCTAATTTTCGTAATCAACGACCCCGAGAACCATGAAAACGACACCCATGACGGAAAGAACAAAAATTTCCTTTGGCGCCATCTTGGATTTTTATTTTGAGCTCTATTTCGTAATTAGCGATACCGATAACTTCGAAAACGACACCCATGACGGAAAAATCAAAAACTTTCTTCGTCGCCATCTTGGATTTTTATTTTCACCTAATTTTCGTAATCAGCGACCCCGAAAACCATGAAAACGACACCCATGACGGAAAAACCAAAAATTTCCCTCGCGCCATCTTGGATTTTCATTTTGGGCTCATTTTCGTAATGAGCGATACTGAAAACTACGAAAATGACACCCATGACGTAAATACCTAAAATTTCCTTCGTCGCCATCTTGGATTTTTATTTTGACCTAATTTTCGTAATCAACGACCCCGAGAACCATGAAAACGACACCCATGATGAAAAAACCAAAAAATTTCCTCGCGCGCCATCTTGGATTTTCATTTTGACCTCAATTTCATAATCAGCGACCCCGAAAACCATGAAAACGACACCCATGACGAATACCCAAAAAAAATCTTCCTATAAGTAATAGCAAGCGTGATGTTATGTTTACTCTAGGGAGTAGATCCCTTTGTAATTGTTTACATAACTTCGAAACGGGGTGGCACCTAAAAAAAGGTATTGTATTTTAAACGCATGTATAAATCATGACAAAATATTTAATAATAATGAATTACCAAAGTATCGAAAATCACGTCGCGCTATATTCGTCTGTAGACAGCAGCGCCGGCGCGTCGTGTTTCGTGTTGACTCGGTGCGATTTTTGGAGCGCAGAGCGATACGTCCACTCCCTGGAAGCGCTCGGCGCGGACTGCTGACTCCAGACTTGCGTCGAGTATTATATCGCGAGATTTGGGTTGTTTTAAAAGATTTTTTATTGCCAAATTTATTTATTTTTTTGAGTTTTTTTTTCGGGAGTAGATTGCTTTTTTTCTAAAGTTTATTTATGTATTTTTTTATTTTATGAACGAGAGTTATAAGTACCCGAAATCATAAGCAATTCGTTACCCATTTTCTCAAAAATTTCACTTAGTTCAATATTTTTTTACTCAACATTTTTATACAAAAGTGGTTAAAAGTGATCCATACATTTTATAGATGACTTTCACAACAATACATTGTATTTTTTCCATACCGTTTCATCGTCAAAACAATCCGTTAATATGTCATATTCTAAACCACTTACAGCAAAATTTCACATCACATTAGCCGGTTTGAGGTCGATAAATCAAAATTACATTATAAAAGTAAAAAAGTAGCTCACACATTAGGTCATAATTGAAATGATCTTTCATAATGTGCATTAAAAATTATAGAAATACAGTATTTTATTTGTAAAATCACGTCCGTAAAATCACGTAAATCAGCAAAATCGGTAAAATTTCGCGTACGGCGTCTTAATATTAAGTAGTGTACGTAGAACCTCGTTTGACTAAGGTTTTTACGTTAAAAAAAGAAAATTAAAACTTTGCTTTGCATTTCCGTGTAAGTATGTCAACGTCAACTAACATAATAAAAATAAATTGCTGTCACATTTTTGGTATTTTTTTTTAACTCCTTTTTTAATGCAATCTGTCCTGAGACATTCAGCAAAAGATAGATAGTGGTTTCTGATCTTGCACGGTATGAAGCCACTGCCTCATCTGATCAATACTACAGCTCATTTATGCTGGTTGTAAGTAGGTCTTGGGGTGCCCTTCTTTTCAGTCTTGTGAAGGAAACTGGGTTTGACATTAGACTCCTAGCCAATTGATTTGGATGAACTTTTAGCCTGGTAGAGTAAGTTGAGATGTTAGCTTTGACTTCCTCTTTGACTGTCTTTATTTTTAAGTCTTTGTGTATTCTGTCGTTAGTGACATACCTGGGAGCGTTTACAATTTGCCACAGCGTTTTAGACTGAAACCTCTGAATTGAACTGAATTTTTGGTATATTTCTAAAAAGTTGATAACTATACTTAGTTATTTTTAAACTTAATACAATTAAAATAACATATTAATTTAATTTGATGTGTTTTAACATTAATGTTTAAAAATATTAGGTTTTTGCACTTCTCTTGTAGTAGACTAAAAGCCAACCCAAACACAGTTAGTAAAAGGCTAAGTAAGCCTAATATAATAATAAAAAGTTATAATGTCAGGTTCAAAAAAAAGAAAAAGAAAGAAAAATTGTGACTTTTCAATTAATTTCTATTTGATCTTGGACATAGAATTATTTTATGTCTGTTTTGTAGTAATTTTGTGTGACATATTTCCCCAACCAACCTCAAAACTTAGAATTATTTACGAGGTAGAAAACTTTGCCATACTACCAGGATAATATTGACATCAAAATCAACTCACTTTGGTGTATGAGTAATTAATTAAATTAACGAAATGTATATGAAATTCCTGCAATTTGGTTTTACGCAATGCTTTGTGATCAAGTAAATAACATCTTAAGCCGCTCTGAGTTAAATACATATAACTCCTAACCTTTTGCTGTGCCCTACAGAGTCCATAATGGTCTCAATTATCTAATTTGTCCTTGGTTGATGGGAAAAGGCTCACCCTCTATTACATAGAACTTAAACATGACTGGTAAATAGTGGGTGTATTATAGGTAGGTACAATCTTAGTAGTAGATAGGGTAAACAAACAAGTTTGATGCACATAGAATTGTTAATCTGTTCTTAACAAATCTATACACACTGAATAGACAGATTTTATCATATCTGTGTGGTTCTTTTCTCACAAGACCATATCGGACACTAATCTGTAAGGTTCTCTCAAGATTGAATGAAGATAATGTTTGGACTTTGAAAGAGATTGTCACCTCAGAGTTGCATCTCACCTCACTTGGTTATTAAAAAGGTTTACTTGTATGACAATACAAATTACAGAAATAAATGTCATTTATAACATGCTCTTAAAACTAAATTACATACAGCGTTAGTGTAACACATAAATACAAGTCTCGGTATCATCATGTAGAGGGAGCATTAGTTCCCGCTACCCTATCACTTATTAAAGTAGTAACAGTTAAATAAATAATTAATGTAGCCCTTCATTTTCTCTACCAAATACCAACAAGAAACAAAACCTAAGTTTTTAAATAATTCTCTATGACCCACCATATTTCTCTGAGAATTTACAGGTGTTGCATAGGTACTTAAAGATATCAAAAGCTAGTTTAATACTTCATTGCTTTGCTGTTATGAAACACACATTTTACGACTATTACGTATTGTATTTATTTATGAGAAGTTTTGTCTCCCACCGATTGGTATCAACGAGATAGCAAAATATATTGTTATTTGGATGTACAAAATATAAAACAATTGCCAGCTTCATCACGATATCACATTATCGCTACAAAGGCCGGAACAATAGAGGACGGATGCGGTAGAGACTCATCACGAGACTGTACGGGAGATTTCCCATGCCTCCATGTATCATCGAAAACAATGATTCACACACAAACAATGATGAATGAAATATCGCAATTTAAACTCTCTAACATTGAAAATCAGCCAAATTCTCTATAACTTATTATTATTCTTAATTAACTTTAAATTTATCACTCTATGAACAAGTTAGAACTCACCCAAAATATAAAATTCAACACAAAGATCATGTATTTTACACATCCGCTCACATAAGTGAAGTTCGGTCCTCGGCGGCGATGCATTTTGATTCAGTTTGCCATAAAACAATCACAATTAAAAACAGTACACAATCTACTGTTTATTTTTGTTGTTAATATTAATTATCTTTTTTAAAACTCAACATTATTGGCGAATGAGTAATCAAACGTCCACCTCCGATTGTTCTACTGTCACTTCTAACCATAGACTGAGAATAGAAGAAAGTCGGACATTTGACATTTTACACTGACAATAAAAAGTTGTTTATGGCTCATGATGAATGATTGACCAAGTGACTGAAAGACTGACTATTCTACTGATTTTTAACCCCCGACGCAAAAAGAGGGGTGTTATAAGTTTCACCGCTATGTGTGTGTGTCTGTCTGTCTGTCTGTCTGTCTGTCTGTCTGTCTGTGGCACCGTAGCGCCCAAACGGGTGAACCGATTTGGATGCGGTTTTTTTTATTTGAAAGCAGAGTTTCTTGCGATGGTTCTTAGACATAATTCATCAAAATCGGTTCAGCCGTTTCAAGGTGATCAGCTCTTTTGTGTTAGCTACCGTTGCTATTTTATACGTCTACGGGTATTAACTTTACTTAAAAACATAAGTGTGTCTTAAAATTTAAAACACCCATGTGTGTAATATTAATAAGCAACATTATGGTGTATTTGGTCTGATGCAGCCAGGATATCTAGCAGACTAATACACTCTTGGGAAAATAACAGCAGATATGTCGTGTTTGGATTCATTTTAACCAGCATTTAATTCTGCACACAATGCACTGATGGCAACAGGAAGAGCTGATGCTGCAGCCAGGCTATCCAGCACACCAGTAGGTAGACTCTTGACAAAATAATAGCAGATATGTCGTGTTTGGATTCATTTTAACCAGCATTTGATACTGCACACAATGCCCTGATGGCATCAAGATGAGCTGATGCTGCAGCCAGGCTATCCAGCACACCAGTAGGTAGACTCTTGACAAAATAATAGCAGATATGTCGTGTTTGGATTCATTTCAACCAGCATTTGATTCTAAACACAATGCACTGATGGCAACAGGATGAGCTGATGCTGCAGCTAGGCTATCCAGCACACCAGTAGGAAGACTCTTGACAAAATAATAGCAGATATGTCGTGTTTGGATTCGTTTTAACCAGCATTTGACTCTACAAATAATGCTCTGAAAAATTCTCATAACTGTATACTCTACAAAACAAAAATAATGCGTTTAAAAATTTTAAAATAAAAATTAAATTAAAAATTTAAAAAACCCCCACCGCTAAAAACGTAAAACATTTAAAAAGGTAAAAATAACACTTTAGCCATGAAATTTTACGTAACGGCGGGGTACCGTTAAAATAAGTACCTTCATACCTACAAGTACTAGGAACATTCCTTACTAGGTACCCCGACGTGAAGTAAAATTTCATGGCTAAAGTGTTATTTTTACCTTTTTAAATGTTTTACGTTTTTAGCGGTGGGGGTTTTTTAAAACAGAGACTTCCGCTGCACTGCACTGCACACCAAGAATAATAGCGTTCAGTGTGTGGGTAGGTAGGTACATATACATAGTGCACGACTCTTTTACATTGTTTTAGAGTAGGTAAATCAATTGATGCCCATAGTAAAACTTAACATGACTGTCATATAGGTATAGGGAAACAATAATTTATTTTCTACCTGTAATAGGAGTAACAAAACCTAGTAATTATTAGTAGTACTCGTTCTCTCAGGATCTTGTCCCAAAGCTGAGCCGGGTTATGTACCTACACGCGACTTTTTAAAGTGTCACAGCTGACTCGTAACTTTAATAATCTGAAGCGGCTGTCTTTCTTTCTTTATTTTCGATATAAACTGAATAGTTAATTTAAATACCTACCTAACAGCAATGCATAGAATAATAATATTTCACAATAAAGTATTGGATTTGACATAAACAATGCATCTGTAGGTAAACATTGTTTATGATCTACGAGTGACCCGCGAAATTCTAACTTTCTTATGTTTTACAATGGTTTTACAGGTCAGCGTATACTCGTACTAGACGTAGTAAGTTATTAATAGATATAGGAAATAGTCAGTAAATAAAACATCTTTATTGCTGCACTTGACATTATATTTGGAAATAATAAAACTATTACGTAAAGGTTTGGCAATTTGCATCAAATAAGACTTTTGATGTTGCGTGTTAAATTGACAACGTTCTTTAATGTCCTTCATCGATGGTCATGGTCATAGATTCAGGTTCATATGCGTAGTCAACGTAGCGGTTCTTGATGATGTGCTTATAAACGAACGCAGACTTTCTGGGGGTGCGCGTGCGCGCGGGGTCTTCGTAGTCTACGTGGTACAGGCCGAAACAAGCTCTGTGAAAATTAAAGCAGTAAGCTCATCAATCAGTTTAGATCTAGCCGTTTTCAGGTTTGTTCCTTGGTAGTAGGTACCTAATGGCGGGCTGGGTTGGTTGGGCCACCACACCTGCAACGTACAAAGTTCACTATGCATAGGGATAGATAGGTATATTACCATATGTATAGGTAATATAAACATGGAAATTTGGTTAATAAACAAGTTAAAAAAACATCTACTAGAAAACTGTTTTGACTGTATATTAGGACCCGCATTAAGATTACGATACGAATTAGCCAGGATGTCCCTACAGCACAGCAGGCCTCACTATCTACTATTACCACTTGTCTCAGCCTAGGGCTATTAGAGATAAAGAGCTAATATAACAACTTGTAACTAGGCTAGTAACTATTTTATAAAAAATATCAATCAATACAAAGTAGCACTGCCTTGCACGGAAGTTGGTTCCCAACCCCATCACACAGTCATCTACCGAGTCCAATTGTAAACCAAAACCCTCTAGAGACTTATAAAATTACAGCAAAAAAAGAACAACCCAAATGGATGCATGCACGTATTTCGTAATTTGATTTTATTCATATTTGTACAGGACCTAGATGAAAATGATCAGGAATCCACTTGCCAGATGCAACATTACCTACCTATATAAGTTTTGCTGTTTTCAATGATGAGAAGGACAATAAAAACTTTTTAAACAAAAAATACATAACAGTAGATTCGGAAGCCTGTGGCTTTGGTGGTTTTGTCTCATTAATGGCCAAAGAATTCCGAATCAAACAAATAAACTAATTTCTATGAAATCAAAATGAGAATATCATAAACAAAATTGTTCATAAAATGGAAACTACGGGGTCAAATTTTGTTCAATTTTTAAAGAACCAAATGTCAACTATTCCGCATCAAACTAAAAAATAATCCGGATCGTAAATCTCAGAGTAATCGATGTACATGCATTAAAAAAAATACCGATCGAATTGAGAAGCTCCTCCTGAAGTCTCTTAAAAATGAGAGCCAAACTTACATATAGCCCTCCAACCACTCCATGTTATCCAACAGACTCCACGCCATGTACCCCTTGAGGTTCACTCCAGCGTCCAGGACGTCCAGCATGCTCTCCATGGAAGCTCTGTAGTACGTGATCCTGTCATCATCTATCAAGCCGCTGTCTGGCAACGTGGCCCAGCCGTTCTCAGTGATGTAGATCGTTGGGTTATTGTATTTTGCACTCAGGTGGGTCAAAGCGTGGTATATGCTGTTTGGGGCCATCTGTACAACAAAATAATAATTATTATTATTATTATTCGGAATGAATGATGGGCAAGGCAAAAGAGTGTGTAAGAATCATAGTAGATGGCGCTTTATAGTTTCTGTATACCTCCATGGTAAATTTCTTGGAGGTTTCGGAATCAAGGGACTTATAGATTAACTGCCCCTATAGGAAGGAAGGGTTCAGGGAATAGCCTAATCATGTAAAGAAATAGTACTTAGGTCGGTTACCGCCAAATTCCAAACTTCGCGCGTGCAGTAAAGGTACCCTTATAAAGGGATACAAAGCTTTCGCTAAGCGTATTAATACTTGTAACTGGGCAATATTTTTGCATTGGGGTGATTCTTGATAGTACGTGTACTTATTGTATATTTTTTTTTTTTACATTTATAAAAAAAAACGGTGAAGGAAATCATACAGACCTGAGAGATATTTCAGGCCACATGTGAAACCTAATCTCACATTAGTCACTCACCACGCGGAAAGAAGACGAAGGAGAACTTAAAATGTAAGATTTCTTACTTTCAGCCAAGGTGAAGCAGATTCAGGCCAGTCTTCATGCCAATAGTAACCAACATCAGTGTCATCCATCATGGAAGGCGCAGAAAATACTTGTTTGTGTTCTGTAGCCGACACCAGGATAGTTGTGTAGTGGTTCACGCCGAAGAAATCATAGGATCCTCTGACGAAAGCCTTCTCTTCTTCAGTGAACTCAGGCAGGCGGGAGCGAGAGAACCCTTGCTCGGCGCTTTTTGCTGCGATTTTGTCTGACAGTTCCTTTGGCCAACCACCTTCGGCTGAGAAGATGGGTTCGGCGTATATACCCCACTGGAAAGATAAAAGAAGCCCTGTAGACCAATCGAAAAACGTGAATTACCTATATACCTGTGCCTGTACAATAATGTAGCTACGTCAGGAATGTTAGTCAAATCAATCTAATGAAATGAAATCAATTATTTCAATTATGCTGAGGATCAGCACTTTTTGAACGTCAAAAATTACATAAGATAGTCCTCCAAAAGGCCCACCTTTCGCCACTTCCAAGTGTTTTTGTTGGGAAGATGAAGTGGCGGAACAAACTCCGTGCTCTACGCGTCTGTCTGATATATTAGATTAGAAGAGCATGAGTTTACACAAGTTTGGTAATTAATGAACATAAATTTAATAATTCGCTACATGTTAGTTAGCACACAGTTGACAAATGAAGACCAAGAATCTAATAACATTGCCAGCTCACCTGGCATTGCCTCATAACTTCGGCAGCTAAATGATCTTCAGCAGAATCTGTGTTTGGAGCCAACCAGTTCACACTAATCGTGATGCCGCACTGCCCGTTCTGCGTCGGCCTGAACTCTTTGTCATACAAGTGGTAAGCCTTAGCGTGGGCGACCACCAAGTTCTTGGCACACAAGTACACACCCACACCAGTGGTGTTCAGGTAGGGAGCTTTGTTCAAATCCTCAAGACCTTCAAAACAGATTTCCCTAGGCTCGTTGAAGGTGATGAACGTCTTGACCCTGTCTCCGAAATTCTCGAACACAACCCTGGCGTAGTCTTCAAACCAGTCGGTAAAGAGTGGGTTCATGAGGCCTCCTAATTCCTGCAGTTTTTGAGGCATGTCCCAATGGTATAGAGTAGCCATTGGAGTGATGTTGTATTTTAGCAGTTCGTCGATTAAGTTGTTGTAATACGCGACACCGGCTGGGTTGATTTCATTAGCCATGCCAGTCGGCAGGATCCGAGTCCAGGCAAACGAGAACCGGTATGCGTCAAGGCCCATCTCCCTCATCATCTCGACATCACGCTTGTAGTTGTGATAGGAGTCGGCAGCGACATCACCAGTACTTAAGTCTTGGACGACCGTGGGGTTGTTGTGGACGAGGTGATCCCAGATGCTTTCGCCCTTACCTGAAAACATTTATTTAAACATATGACAAGAACAAATTAATTTTGGGTTTGGATTACTTGATAGTCTGTCTCGAGTATATTTTGAGCTTGAAGAAAATTGCTTAGATAGTTTGGTCACGTTGATAGGGTGAATAAAAGGCGACTAACGAAAGTTAAAGGCAGATGTAGGTACCTAAGTGAAAGCGCCGAGAGAGAACGCCTTATAAGGACATTAATAGACCTTATTGGTGAGGTTCTTCAGAAAGGTCAGGTGCATAGTACTCATAACCGGCGTGTGTGAATGTAAACGAGGCAAAAGAAGTATGTAAAAATAGTAGCTTATGGCGCTCTGTTAGCATTGGCGTGAGTTTTTGTATGTAGATAGATAGTGTACCTATGTTATAGTTTTAAGTAAAAATTGAGTTGAGAATAAAATAATAAAGGCGCATTTACCGCATTAAATAGCTGTATGTATACATAGGTTACAAATGTTTATAATGTTCGTAAATAAATAAAATAATATCATCAAAATATATTTTACATATCTCTTGCTCTGTAAGTACACCCTTACACCCCTGAATGCCGGGGTGTATGACTATCATTACAGCATAGGTTTTGGAATTTGAAAAAAGAACTGTCATACTCATACTGCACGAAGAATATTTTTAAAAAGTTTTTTTTTTTTCTCGGTATCGATTAATTACTCGAATCGGAATCTAGACAATTTATTTTATAAAGATTTTATTTTAAATATGGAACTATTTGTTTCCACATCGTATGTTAGATGGAATCGATTTAAAAATCAAACTGGCCAGCAAGATTTGACGCGCTTGCGTGCGTGAAAAAAAAAGGCAGTCTACTAGTAGGCGCGAAAGCATCGCGAAAATAATTAATTTAAACACACATTTTTTTCTTCTTAATAAATGTTCATTGAAACCTGCTGTCTTGTTGTTTACTTACCTCACAATCGATATGTAAAGCAGAGTATTTATCTCGGGCGTAAGCATCAATTGCATACTCGGGTTAATTAGCGCCTTCGCTTCGCTCAGGCGCCAAAAACCTCGTATGCAATTGATGTCATACAGCCCTTGGTTAATAATCTACTATTAAAACATTTCTCATAGGTAATTATTCTCGCCACATTTCTCTAATTTAAGGGATAAATCATTGGTGTGTTTATAGGAAGAAAACGGTCTACGTACCATCTTCATCCCATCCTCCCTCGATCTGGTAGGCAGCAGTGGCAGCTCCAAAGATGAAGTCATCAGGGAAATATCGTTGCTGCTTCACAGTTGAAGCGTGGCAGGCGACTGCCAACAAACTGGAACAACAGAATTATTTTTAGTTAGTTACGATAGCAGTGCTTACAAGGTAATTGAACCCACTATTATTGCCGACGACCTTAGCTTGTAAATATGAATTGTTAGTAATGTATCCATTGTTATTACTGACATCATATTATGTATTAGGTACAAAAAAAAAACAGTTAACGTAGAAATATAAACATGTGACCCATTAGGCCATATAATCGTTTTGTTTTTAATTATCAAATCTTTTAAAATACTAACAGATAAATTAGAGGTGCCTACAATTTCGCTCACGTGAATTCGTTCCGCTCGCGCTCTGAAGCTAGTTCACTTCTAATAGATTAATGAATTATGCGACTCAAGTTAAATCTTAAATTGGGTACCTACCAGAGTTGAACAAAACTAGCTTTTAAATATATTCTTCTGTGTAATGTTTGTGCTTAACAAAGCACATAAACTATCACTTTCTCATTTTTGGGTAGGTAATTTTCTTATTTTTTTAAGCAGTTCAAAAGTGCCTTTTAGGTAACGGTCTAATTAAATTAAATGATTTGACGTTTTAACTTTCAACGTAGATTCGCAATAGCGATAGTGATGAGGCGCTTAGACGTAAGTTAGTACCTACCTACCTAATGTATACAAATTATACTGTATCTATTAGCGTACCTACTCATATTGCTGAAAAGCCTTATAAACTAATGACCCTGCTGGGAGGGTGAAAATTCTTGATTTAAAGCTAAAATGGCCGAATTCAAAAGAGCCGGGTTTTTGAGATTAGACAAAATTACTTTTTCTATAGTTACCGATATTTATTTGATATCGCCACAGAAAAGGAATACCCGATGAGTTTTTGTAAGGACTACTTTAACAGCAACCCTTAAAAATCAGCGTGTTAAATAGCAAAAATAACATAAATAACTGGATTTGAAATACGTAGGTACCTTAAGATCACCAGTAGCTTCATATCGACGACACTATCCCACTAGTTGGTAGCACCGTATAATCATAGACAGTGTCTCATCCTCCCTTTATCTCAAAACTGGTACCACTTCACCTATCTTACAATATCTTAGTCTTGTCGGATTCTCTAAAGATTACCTCCAATAGCTTATGTAATGTTTTTGCTATCTTCGGTTACTAGGTACGTGTGAATTTTGTACCTACGTGTGATAAATGATAATAACATCAATAACTAATACTGTCCCATTGCAAGGCATGGGCATTTTTTGGGCCAAGACATATTGATCGACGAGACGGCCTTTCGCACTTGGATGAACGAGAAAGAGCACACTTGTACGCATTATGCCGGAACCACCGCATATGGAGACCGTCGCGTCGACGACCGATCGCGTATTGTTACATTCCGCCGTCGAAACGTGTTTAAAGCAACACCAAGCTGCGTCAATACAAAAATCATTAGGTAATAAATAGAATCAGTAGGTATTGCCATTCAACGTGGCAATGCGGTCAGTCTTTTGGGCACGTTTTCCGTTGACAGCGATGCGGATGAATTTTTTGATGCCCTATAATTATTTTACTTTTCTTTTTGTCTTTATTATGTACTAGCAGACGTTACGCGGTTCCACCCGCGTAGTTCCCGGTCCTGTGGGAATACAGGGATAAAAAGTAGCCTATGTCTTCCGGGGATAGTGTAGCTTCACAACGGTGAAAGAATTTTTCAAATCGGTCCAGTAGTTTCGGAGCCTATTCAATGCAATCAAACAAACAATCAAACCTTTCCTCTTTATAATATTACTATACATGTAATAGAACAAAATAATTTCTTACTTGTAAATAGAGTCATAATAAAATATTCTTAATTAACTAACTAAAAAATAACGAGGGAAACGATAGAAGAGAGACTTTAGGGAAAATATAGTAGAGAAAAAAATAAATGACACCGAATAATTTTAGATTTTCCTTATCTTAAATTATTCGGAGAAGAGTAACTTAACTCTGTGATAACCGTGTTGTGTATGTCAATATTCTGATATTATTTATTGTTATGCAACAAATTTTTGTTGGTAGAAATGAACAAATCGGTTGCACGCGATATATTCGACACGTAGTTAGGTACTGACAAAGTGGGGCCTAGTTAAAAACCTTGCTGTACCTATCTGCCAGTAGATTAAGTAAAAGTGCCATTAAAAATCAATTATTATTATTATTTAGCCCAAATTGTCCCACTGCTGGGCAAAGGCCTCCCTCCATTCCTTCCATCGGTCGCGATTCTGCGCCACCTCTCTCCAATTCTCAAGGAAGTCATCCAGGTCGTCCCGCCATCTCCTTCGTGGTCTGCCGCGGCCCCGTGGCTCTGTAGGGCACCAATTCTGGGTTTTACGATACCATCGCTCGTTCGGCCTGCGGCAGACATGTCCTGCCCAGGCCCATTTAAGTTCAGCAGCCTTTCGTGCACAGTCGACTATTTGTGTTTTGGAGCGCAGTGTGATGTTTCGAACACGATCTGTGAGTTTGACACCCAGAATACTGCGCTCCATAGCACGTTGGCATTAAAACTCAAGTGAACTGTTAATCCTTAGTACCTACCTAATAGTATTTGACTTCACTTCACCTACATTTTTAGCCGTACTTTTTCCCATGAGGGTAGGCAGAAACTACAGAGCGCCATATGCTACGATTCTTACATACTTCTTTTGCTTCGTTTACATTCATACATGTTGTCATACACATACGCCGGTTGCGAGTACTACGCACCTGACCTTTCTGAAGAACCTCACCAATAAGGTCTATGTGTGTCCTTCTAAGGCGTCCCCTCCCGGCGTTCCCACTTACATCTGCCTTATAAACACCTTTCGTTAGTCTCCTTTCATCCATCCTTTCAACGTGACCAAACCATCTAAGCATATTCTTTTAAATTTTTGTTACTACATCTTCTTTCAAACCACAACGTTGCTTTATCACATCATTCCTCAATCTGTCATTCATTGTTACACCACACATACTTCGCAAGGAACGCATTTCTACAGCATTTATTCTACTTTCATGTCTCTTTTGCCACGTCCAACATTCACTTCCATACGTTAGTGTAGGCACCAGCACACCATTGTGAACAGCCAGTCGTGCCTTTTCTGACATCGACTGGCTGGTCACAACGCCATGTATGGTGCCATTCACTTTATTTCCTGCATTCACTCTCCTTTCCATATCCGCATCAATTTTTAAATCTTCAGAGGAAATAGGCTAATTAAATCAAAGAATATAATAAAAATATTAAGCTCTAGCGGATGGCACGCGGTTTCACCGGCGTAGTTCCCGTTCCCGTGGGAATTTAGGGATTAACTCAACATGTGCCAGAACGCAGATCTACGCGAGACACAATTGCTTTTTAATTGTTTCTTTCTATTACAGCATACAAGTGGTTAAAGGCCTATGTCACCCGGTGCTAGTGTAGTTTCCCAACGGTAAAAGAATTTTGAAATCGGAGATTTTAGAGTATTGTTGTCACCTTTGGGATGGCTCAGCCAAATACCAACTAGCCACACTCGACTCAGTAGAGCGCAGAGCCAAGGGGCTCATTGGTGACGAAAAGCTGGTGGGTACCAAGCTTCATACCCTGGCCCACCGCCGCAAAGTTGCATGTCTGTCGGTCTTTTACAGACTGCATTTCGGTGAGTGTGCTCTAGAGCTCCACGAGCTCATTCCACCATCTCCTTTCTTCCATCGGGAATCCAGACGTACTGCAGGTTATCACCCATTCCTTGTAGATGTTCCACACATTCGCACGAAGCGCTTTGCCTGTTCCTTCATTATGCGCACAGCCAAGGAGTGGAATTCCCTGCCTGCATTACCCGAGTTCATATGACCCCAATCTGTTTAAGTCGCGAGTTAATAGGCTGCTTTTAGGTAAGCTCGTTCCATCGTCGACCTCATCTCTGACTGCTGGACAAGATTGAGATCAAGAATAGACCCTTTATATATATGTAAAAAAATCGGTCCGGTAGTTTTAAAGTTTATATTCGTTACATTCTTTCCTCTCAATAATATTAGTCTAGATTTAGTCATGTGATAATAATTTACAATAGACGGGCTTCATAACTCTTGAAAAACACATGCATATTTTGATGCACATAACAAGAGACAGATCCAGTATATACCTACATAAAATTTTATCTTCACAGCATCCCAATGGGTTAAAGATCTTACGACATTTTGAAGTGGGGCATTGAGATAAAGCGAAGTTTTGACAGTATTGACGAAGACATTACACGGTGCATAAACATTAGAGTTGTTGAATAGTGCTGTTGATATGAAGATACTGCTCCTCAGGTAGGTACTTTTAACAAGGTTTTTTTTTGTCTTTCAACACTTTCTAGTCATGGGTAACAAGTTCGGTAAACTGCAGAGTTATTGCGTATCCGTTGACAGCTCATGATGATCACTGGGCAAAGTGCTCAACGATCAACTGTCAAACAGCTAGTATCGTATTGGCTATCGTCATTGTGTGTCTAGGCTAAAGTCATGTGCACTGGCAGAGAAGTGACAAAGCGCACAGTACCCCGTCTGATAGTCAGCGTAACTTGAAGTCCGCTCAAAGTGCAATACTTACCATTGTTTTGTAAATTCTCTGTTGTCACCAAACTTCGGTGTGGATCTGGATGCCAGTTATGGTCACTGGAAATGAAAAGATGTAGCCTTGCTACTTGTAAAACATTCGGGGCTCTGACTACCAGTAAAGACTAACACCAAACTAAATACGAGAAGATGAATGAAGAAGAAGATGAAGTAGATGTTGTAAACAAAATGGGCGTGCGTGAAACAGGACTCGCTATCACCTCGGATAAGATACTTGGGAGACGACGGGCGTCTCCATGTTTGTCTCCCTGAACCCATTTTGGGGGCTATAGAAGAAGGTTTTATCCGCCCCCAAGTCTTAAAGCCAAACCCAACATAGTTGAGAAAAAGCTAGGCAGATCAAAAGTGGATGGGTAACTAAGGATATTGAGGAAATTCAGGATTTTTTTTTGCCGTTTGCATTGAATGAATGATCTATATCCTAATCTAGGTATTTGTTTGTCAAAATAAATGAAATGAAATTAGTTGAAATGTATTTAAAGTTTGTTCGTGGTGAGCTGCCACTCCTCGGCGGTCAAGCAGCAGCGAAAGTTTCCTGATGACTTCATCTTCGGAGCAGCCACTGCTGCCTACCAGATTGAGGGAGGATGGAATGAAGATGGTAAATAGGCTGTGTTTTGAAATAAAAGTGTGTAAAACGATCATACAGTCTTTGACACACGTTTTGAGCAATACTTAATTCTTTATTGCATTGCAACAATTTAGGCTTAAGTGATAAATATTTTGCCAAAAGAAACAATCTTTGACCCTGTCGGGTAAAGCAAGAAGAAGACTTTATGTGGACAAGAGGAGTTATCGTATAATTAAAAGACCTCTCTCAAAACTGACTTATTTGGCTGTGTGCTGGGTCCATAATTATGATCTAGTCATAAGTTTACCACCTAAGAATAATCATGTGGAATCCAATAAAGTATTGAGTATTGAATTAGTCTCTTGATAAAAGAGTTACCTACATAGAAATAATAACTTTCTCGTGGTTTTAACAGAACAACTCATTTTATAATGTTGTACGTACGAGAACTTTAGCGTTTGAACTTTTGCGGGTATTTATTGGTTATTAGAAGAAACACAAATTTATCTAATTAAGTAGGAAGAGATTAGACAGATGATGACTGTTAGGCGTTTATCATGGACTATTATTAAAAACACTAATCATACTTTAGAATTAGACAGCTTCTGTAGTACTTATATTACGCGATACTGCTTTAATTATCTTATAAGTGGTTTTTTGGTGTTTTCAGGCAAAGGTGAAAGCATTTGGGATCACCTGGTCCACACCAACCCAACTGCCGTACAAGACTTGAGTACCGGCGACATCGCTGCTGACTCCTACCATAACTACAAACGCGATGTCGAGATGATGAGGGAGTTGGGCCTAGACACTTACCGGTTCTCCGTCTCCTGGACGCGAATCCTTCCCACAGGCTTAACAAACAACATCAACCCAGCAGGCATCGCGTATTACAACAACTTAATTGACGAAATGTTGAAATACAACATCACTCCAATGCTCACGATATACCATTGGGATCTACCCCAAAAGCTGCAGGAGTTAGGAGGCTTCATGAATCCCCTGTTCACCGATTGGTTTGAAGACTACGCCAGAGTAGTCTTCGAGAATTTCGGAGACAGGGTCAAGATGTTCATCACCTTCAATGAGCCCAGAGAAATCTGTTTTGAAGGTCTTGAATATATGAACAAAGCTCCTTACTTGAACATTTCTGGTGTGGGCGTTTATCTGTGTGCCAAGCACTTGGTGGTTGCCCACGCTAAGGCCTACCACTTGTATGACAAAGAGTTTAGGCCGACACAAAAGGGGCAGTGCGGCATCACGATTAATGTGAACTGGTGGGCACCAAATACGGATACTGATGAAGACAGACTGGCTGCTGAACTTATGAGGCAATCCCAGGTGAGATAAGTTCCAATGCATTCAATGTTTTCCTTACTTTGCATTAATGACAGAAACCGTTGACTGTTACCTATGTTTTACAAATAATAAATGGTTGATTGATTGACCAGTGTCATTATTACTGTTAAATTTGCGAAGACACTGTCGAAAAATATCTGAATGCTCCACAATGTACGATGGCTTAATAGTTAAAACCTTGGCTTCTTAACCACGAGTCGGTTAAAATCTAACTAAGTACCACACTACCATCCATCTGAACAAAGAATTCGTAACTCAAAAGTACTTTCTAAGATTATGATACAAATCACTGACATTGGCAAAAGAAACCATTGGGAGGAAATCTGAACTCGCCGAACCCACCGCGTACAGTCGTGGTGATTAACGTTTGTGCCTTCTTTGTACAATAAGAGGCTTTTGCCCTGCAGTGGAACAATAATAGACTGGTAAAATTGCGCCATGTACGCGGAAAAATATAGTTATAATAGAAAGTTCTTGTCTATACGTTATACTAGCAAATTTTCCTTCGAAGTTTGGTATCCCCTCCATGCTTCATAGTTTTGAATAATAAAATATAGCCTATAGCAGATAACTCACAGATAACATAGCTTTCTAATGACGGAAGAATTTAAAATAATATTTGGAAAGTTTCTGCGTTAAATCCTTACGAAGAAACAAATATTTCCTCTGTATTTCGGATTTTGTATACACCAATTTTTATTTATGTTTCTCCAGTGGGGTTTATTCGCCGAACCCATCTTCTCAGCCGACGGCGGTTTTCCAAAGGAACTGTCTGAGAGAATAGCTGCCAAGAGCATCGAGCAAGGGTTCCGCCGCTCCCGTCTTCCCGAGTTCACTGAAGAAGAGAAGGCTTTCGTCAGGGGAACCTACGATTTCTTCGGCGTTAACCACTACACAACTGTCTTGATATCAGCTACTGAACATAAAGGAGAATACGCTGTGCCTTCTTTGATGGATGATACTGATGTTGGGTACTACTGGCATGATGACTGGCCTAAATCAGCGTCACCGTGGCTTGCAGTGAGTATTACCTACCAAGGCTACTGATATGTTTAATCGCTTGGATAACTTTAACATCGCGATGTAGGATACGTCAGTTTAGTATGTAGTGAGATAGATATCGCTATTTTTATTTTCTCTTGAGCAACAAAATAAGTGGTTAGATGAACTTTGAAAGATAAATGATTGTTAACAGATGTTCATAAAATTAGAACTTACTGTAGCTCTATCTGCTTTTAATTTCATGAAAGATCATCAACAGTTACTTGGTGATAGTGATTTGTTTTACTTGTTCATTAAAATGACTAGAAAGGTAAAATTTGTCTCAGCAGTAAAAAGCTATATGCTAAACACAATAATATTGGTTGACCATGGTTACATAATCATGTTGAGCCATTCGCACAAACATCGTCATTACCATCTGCTAAGGCCTTTTTCCTAGGATAAAATAACTTTGTTGGAGTCGTCTCTCAGTCTAAATGTAAACAGCTAAAAACTAATACTTTATTTGGACTGCTTATGAGACCTCCATAACCCAGTTTTACTGGGCAACACGACACTTCTAGGTAAGACTGCCAGAATGTCGCTACAAATGACAGCCAACGGCATAACGTACTTTGCGAAACCCGGACGGGTTTCAGTATACAGAGGATGGTCACCCATCCGCATATAGGCCCTGGAAAGCACTTGCTAACTACTATTTCTAATTTCTTTAACAGTTGGCTCCAAACAGTCTCTACCACGCACTGATCCACCTGAAGGAAAAATACAATAACCCAACGATCTACATCACTGAGAACGGCTGGGCCACGTTGCCAGACAGCGGCCTGATAGATGATGACAGGATCACGTACTACAGAGCTTCCATGGAGAGCATGCTGGACGTCCTGGACGCTGGAGTGAACCTCAAGGGGTACATGGCGTGGAGTCTGTTGGATAACATGGAATGGTTGGAGGGCTATATGTAAGTTTGATGTTGAAACTTGAAATTCCCAAGGTGAAATCAAGCGCAAATCCACCATTGTGGGTACTGTGGGAATGCCCATATCTCTTATTGAGGTCTTATAGAACATATGATCGTGCTCATCGCACACACAATTGCCTAGTTTTTCCCAACTATGTTTAAATTGGGGTCGGCTTCCAGGTTAACCCGCTGCAGCTGGTTATCATTGTTTAACATGGAATGACTGCCTGTTTGACGTCCACAACCCAGTACCCAACTGGATAACACGCTAGCTCTTGGTTAAATTGGTTGTCAGACTTTCGGGCTTCTGACTACCCGTAACGACTGTCCAAGATCTACAAATGACAGCTGGGACCAAACGCCTTAACGTGCTTTCCGAAGCACGGAGGAGTCTTGATATGTAATTAATCACACCCATTATGAGGCTGTAATTTAGCAAAATTATTGCTTACTAATATTGAACGCCAATTAACTATAATCTAACTTTGACTAAAATAGAAAAGCTGATAAGTCAAAGTCAAAATCAAGGCATAAGTCAAGTTATTTATTTCTACTAGACCCACAAAAGGCACTTTTGAACGTCAGAGAAATTAAATTTTAAAGAATGATTCTAGTAGCATTCCAAAAGGTAGTTTCATATGGAGAAGAATGTGCAAGAAACTCCGTACTTACCCTAAGAAAAGTAAGAACAATAACTTTCACTGAATGTTTTCTTTACAGAGCATGTTTCGGCCTGTACCGCGTAGACTATGAAGACCTCGCACGCACGCGCACCCCTAGAAAGTCCGCGTTCGTTTACAAGCATATCATCAAGAACCGCTACGTTGACTACGCATATGAACCTGAATCTATGACCATGACTATCGATGAAGGACATTAAAGATTATTTTTCTTAGTTGTCTATTTCATTCAAAGACATTCATCCGATACTTGTATCCTCGTGTACACGAGTCAATTAATCTAGTTTAGTACGCTAAGCTGCCGCTCCAATATTGCTATATTATGCTAGATGGCGTTACTGAGACATGGGATCACAGTTTTTCTATGAAATTTCTTCGCATGTCCTCTCTATTAGTATCATAAATATCTTTAATAGTACCTATTTTATCTTTACTTTCTCTGAAAAAATAAAGTAAAACACTACAATTTAATGTGTTTTCATGGCATATCCCCCTACGAACCTAGGAGAGCAGATTAAGCCGTTGGCCTCGACTGTCTTCTGTACATCTTAAAAAGTCGTACCGAGCTGTTGCTGGGAATTTTCTTCCGCCAACTCTTCTTCCCAGCGAAAACATTAGAACGTGGTGAAGGGCGGGCGTTTTAGGAGACTTTCATATTATACTTATAATTTTTACTTTTTGTCGTTCAAAAAGTGCAGCATCCTCAGCCTAATTTGGTTTTATTTTGAGAAGACCTAAACTACAATCGGATTAGCAGGTTGAAGTGGCAGTGGGCAGGGCACATAGCACAAAGGACTGATGACCGATGGGGTCGAAAGGTTCTCGAGTGGAGGCCACGTATCGGCAAGCGCAGCGTATTACGTCCACACACAAGGTGGACAGACGACCTCATTCAGGCCGCGGGAACGCGCTGGACGCGAGCCGGTTCCCACCGGTCGTATTGGAGATCTATAGGGGAGGCCTATGTCCAGCAGTGGACTTCCTATGGCTAAAATGATGATGATGATGATGATGATGATGATGATGAAACTTCAATTGTAATTTTACTAAGAATCTAAGAGATTAGATTATTTTGATTGATTGAGAACTGTAGCTAACTTGGATATATTATTAAATGCTATCAGAATTCGTTGATTTCATACTGTCATCATTATAACGGGGCTTCTTATCTACCATATTATTATCAATGATAAAAGGCCCCCCACGGGATACTAAATCTTTAAATGTACAAATCTTTTGTGGGTATATTTGTAGTTCAACTCCTGCCACCAATTTTAATAACATTATTTGTGTGTGGGTTCAGATTCACAGTATTGAACCCGGTAGGTGGCGCTGCGATAAGGTTCGAAACCAAGGTTCGGACAGGAAACATCTGCTTGACCGGATCAAGCAAATGTTGTCTATACTAATACCTGTTATAAGGAAGATTTTTTTTCATTTTTGTATGTCATGTGACAAATAAACCCCGAACCTACTGGACTGATTTAAAAAAATCTTTCACCGTTGGGCTAAGCTACTCTATCCTCGGGTGACGTAAGCTACTTGGTTGTTCCTGTATTTCTAAGTTGCTGGTGATGATGATCTACAACCTACAACCAAGGGGTCTTTAAGTCAAGAGTGAACGGGTTACTTCTAGGCAAGCGTGCTTCATCGTCGACCACATCATCGCTTACCATCAGGTGAGATAGTGGTCAAACGCGTGCCTATCAATAATAATAAAAAAAAATGTCTGAGATAAACTTAGGCAGTACATATTATGAATCGAAAAAGACACATGCCCAGATTTAAATCACAACCTCGTGCATGAGAGGTAAGTAGAGTAAAAGTTCTGAACTAAGGATAATAATAATTTGGTGCCACCGCGAGTATACTTTCATTGAACCATTTTGTACATTAAACCATGAGTTTGCGGAATCGAACGAGATACAATAAGAAGAATAGTAAACACTTGAAGCAATCATGTTGTTATCCCGAAGATTGAAGATAAAATGTGTCAAGATTCGTGTGTAATGCCCACCGCACAATTTAATAATATAAAATATAGATACATAGATGAGGAGCGCTCAGTGCTTCGATAATATCACTGATATGAAGTTACTAGTGGTTCTAAGGTAAGGTATATTATCTTTATTCTATTACTTACATTATAAAGAGGTTAAGTCTGTAGACATTGCCTTCGGGGAATTCAGAAGTGATATTATGATGTGTATTTTCAATTAGCGTCTCACTCTGAATTTTTATCGCTAATAATTTGTTCCTAAAATTAGTGGCGCTGTCATTTGTTGTGAGATGAATTAAAAATGAGAGCGCGGATGAAAACACTTTTACCAACTGTGAGAATTTAGTGCGTTGTTCCATGTCTACCGTTCGACTCATGACAAGAAAAATGCTAACGTGTCAACGTCTTTAACTATAATAAGCCTCTACTGGGGTTGATGTCTTAATATTTTACCTATCTTCATACAGTTTGGCCATAGCAGCCTGCCATGGCTCGGCTGTGCGGCAGCAGCGAAAGTTCCCGGATGACTTCCTTTTCGGAACAGCTACTGCTGCCTACCAGATCGAGGGCGGGTGGAATGCTGACGGTAAGTTGATGATTATCATCACGATGAACCGTCTAATATTTTACATACAGTGACTACCTATCTGGCTCCCATAAGCCAGTGATTGGTCTCAACCAAATGATACCCAGTCAATGACAAGGATCTTTGGTAAAACTAAGGTTACTCGTAACAGCTGCCAAGATCAAAGTAGTACAAGTTTATATATATTTATAATAATATTTTTCAGGCAAGGGAGAAAGCATCTGGGATTACATGCTCCACAAAGACCCGACACTCGCCACAGACCTGAGCAACGGTGACATTGCTGGTGACACTTATAATAACTACAAGCGCGATGTGGAGATGATGAGGGAACTCGGCCTGGATGCCTACCGGTTCTCAATGGCCTGGTCTAGAATCCTGCCTACAGGCATGGCCAACGAGGTCAACCCAGCTGGCATCGAATTTTACAACAACTACATTAACGAAATGCTGAAATACAACATCACTCCTTTGGTGACTTTGTACCATTGGGACCTCCCCCAAAAACTCCAAGAATTGGGAGGCTTTGCCAACCTCCTGATCAGCGACTGGTTTGAAGACTACGCAAGGGTTGTGTTTGAGAATTTCGGAGACAGGGTCAAGATGTTCATCACTTTCAACGAGCCAAGAGAAATCTGCTTTGAAGGTTATGGATCCAATACCAAGGCTCCTATGGTAAACGCTACGGCTATAGGAACTTATTTGTGTGCCAAGAACCTGGCTATTGCTCATGCTAAAGCTTATCATTTATACGACAAAGAGTTTAGAGAAACGCAAGGAGGACAGGTCGGTATTACGATCAGTGTCAACTGGTTTGAACCAGCCACTGATACTCCTGAGGATGAAATTGCTGCCGAACTAAGGAGACAAGGCGAGGTATAGTAGCTTCTTCCAAATATACATGAAAAGCTGAATTGAAATCACTTTCTATACTTAAATCTATATTTGTGACATTCTCTCATTTTACAGTGGGGAATATATGCCCATCCCATTTTCTCCACTGAAGGAGGTTTCCCAAAGGAGTTAGCCCAGAAAATCGCCGAAAACAGTGCTAAGCAGGGTTACGCTCGGTCCCGCTTACCTGAATACACTGAAGAAGAGAATGCTTTTGTCAGAGGAGCTTCAGATTTCTTTGGTGTCAACCATTATTCTGCTTCGTTAGTGTCGGCTACTGAGCGGAAACCTGTATACCCTGTACCGTCTCTGTTAGATGATATGGATAATGCTGCTTATCCTGATGATGATGATGGCCTAAATCTGCATCTTCATGGCTAGTGGTAAGTGTCTTGTTGCACAACATAACATACAAGTTAATGTTTCTTCACCATTAACACGATGACTCTATACTTCTCTTTTTTGCGACTGCCTTGATTGTGTAGTAGTCGCAAACAAGTGCTAATGTTAGGCCCGCAATTATCAGGATCTTGGGTTGTATTTCCTTGAATTTTCTCAGTAACAGCACCTTTGCCTGACCCTTTGATAAATATTGGTGTAGTTAATGTTAAGTTGTGATAATGTTGTGAACATCTGACAAGAAAATTGCAGTTCCACTGACACTATCGTCACTTCTTTTTAATCTGATGATGTAAAACCTTATTGAAATTAACCTTCTTTTCCCCAGTTTGCTCCGAACAGCATATTCAAAGCCATATCTCACTTGAATACTCTTTACAACAATCCAGTCTTCTACATCACGGAGAACGGCTGGTCGTCATACGCGGGTCGAGACTTGATCGATGACGACAGGATTGAGTACTACAGGGCTTCGATGGAGAGCATGCTGAACTGCTTGGATGCTGGCATCAATCTGAAGGGTTACATGGCGTGGAGCTTACTTGACAACTATGAATGGTTGGAGGGTTACTTGTAAGTCTAATTTTTCATGGTTATCAGATTGCCAGTCAGTAAGACGGTGTGGTAGACGATCCTGTACCTTTTGTAATGAGAAACTAGAATCATTATCTTAATTTGTTTAATTTGTAAGTCTGACATTCAAAAGTGCCTTTTATGGTTCTAATTGAAATAAATGATTTGACTTTGACTTTTGTTCCACTGTAGGACAAAGGTTTCTTCGCGTAAAAAGAAGGTAGCGATAATTAATAGTTACGTTTCCTCAAGAGGTGTTGGTCATCTCAGAATTATAGTAATTTCAGATTTCATTACGATGTTTTCCACTACCAATGTTATTTAGGTCAAAAGAAAAGTTTAGAAAGTATAAATGAGTTAAAAAACAGCTATTGTCCGTAGTGACGAGGCAACGAAACTAAGTATAAAATTAATTGAATTTTTATTGTAGTATTAATAAGGTTTTGTGCGCTTCTGCCTCTCATAGCTGCTTATTTCGGGACTCACATGAAATTAAATTAGTGAGCCAGAATTAATTGGAATTATCATTTACCGACCGTTTATATAAAAGTACGAGGAACAGGGGTTTTCTACAATTGAAGATGGAGGATTATCCGACAAGACGGGTGTTGCCTCTGGTGGGCTACGGTCCAATAACGTTCGTTATCGGGTTCTTGTCTAATGAGTATGTTCAATCGCGCGGATAATTTTTAACATCGCGATGTAGGATACGTCTATTTAGTTCGTATGTGGCGGGATAGATGTCACTACACGTTGTTTAACAATTCAAAATTTATTTTAGAATTTGGTTTTCAGTGTTTTAGTTTGTTTTTCAAAGTAGTGGAAATAGAGGGGTAGTAATTTAAAGTGTAGTCCATTAAGAATAATTTCTACTGTCATGACTGCTGCACAGTTTTCTACTTATAAATAAAAAATACATACATACATATCGTCACGCCTGTAATCCCCGAAGGGCTAGGCAGAGGTGTACCTGGTAGTACACCCACATTTCGCCATTATGTTTAAGTCCCATGTAATAGGGGGCGAGCCTATTGCCATCAATCGGGCACAATTCCAGACTCCGGGCTGTTACTGAGAAATCCCAGATTGAAAAACTCAATGACACTTTGCCCGACCCGGGGATCGAACCCGGGACCTCATGATCAGCAGTAGCGCTTGCGACCACTAGACCAACGAGGCAAATAAAAAATCATTCGTTAAAAATATCACTGAAACGATAAGATGTCGGGGCGTACTTTGGTAACTTTCTGCCGAGCCCTTTGAAGAGTACAGGTGTGATGTTTTCTTCAGTTTATAATAAATCTTCATTTTCACAGAGAACAATTCGGCCTGTACAAAGTTGACTTCGACGACCCAGCGCGCACGCGCACCCCTAGAAAGTCCGCGTTCGTTTACAAGCACATCATCAAGCACCGCTACGTTGACTACACATATGAACCTGAATCTATGACCATGACCATCGATGAAGGACATTAAAGTCTTATCGATTTTTAATATACTTACAGTAAAATAAAATATTTTTCTGAAAACTGTGTACTTTTGTTTTATTTTCTGATTTTGCAGCTACCACTTGCAAGAAACCCAATTTAGTTGTTTTTATTATTGAAAAAGGAAGAAAATTGGACCTATATTTTTCATCTATCTTCGTAGTTAACAAAGTTTTGTCATAATTAGCATAATAATTGAGGACCTGCATGTAAAACTTGGCTGGAGACTGGAGAGTGAGCAATTAATCTGGAGTAGTCAGCAGCATAAAAAATTCTCCTTTTTTGACGATGTTCAATAATTACTAATAGGTATGAACCCACTCGCATGACGAAAACAACAGAAACGGTGAGAATAGTAGGTACACTACCGTTTTTTTTTTGCCAAAGAGACCTATAAGATGGCCATAATTCAAGGTCTTTGTCCCAAGCCCAAGTCTCGGGTGTGTTGGCAAGAGCAGGGGCCAAGCTACCGCTGGTTAGGGTTCCAGAAACAGGAACCTATGTAAGCAGTATCGATGAGTATTAATACCTTTAAGTATTGCTTTTTGATGCTCTCACCAGAGTTAGGTGCTCTAGCATAGTTTGGTGTGGCAGAGTTGAAAAGCGTAACAGAAGTCAATCAGGCCTTACTTGTAAAATCTCACTAGGACGGTAGCATAGTTTGGTGCGGCAGAGTTGAAAAGCGTAACAGAACATAAGTCGATCTGGCCGGACTTGTATATGTATATTTGACCAGACAAGATAGTAAAAAGCCTGATATGTTTTATCAATTGTCGTGTCCTCTATGATATATCACCGGTAGCTATTCGTCAAAATAACTTCGTCTATTCGTATGGATATCTAAGAATCGTGTCTACATATTTACTGTTTATGGGATTCCGCCGGTCTAATAATAATTTATTTATTATTTTTTTTTGGTCAGCCAACAATTGTTTACATAGAGCATTTACAACCAGTTAAATTGTTGTGCCTACAAGTGTATTATTTACAGTTGATTTAAGGCCAACAACGCATACACTATTAATCATCATCATCATCATCATTTCAGCCATACGAAGTCCACTGCTGGACATAGGCCTCCCCTATAGATCTTCAATGAGACCGGTTGGAAGCGGCTCGCATCCAGCGCGTTCCCGCGGCCTTAATGAGGTCGTCTGTCCACCTTGTGGGTGGACGTCCTACGCTGCGCTTGCCGATACGTGACCTCCACTCGAGAACCTTTCGACCCCATCGGTCATCAGTCCTCCGTGCTATGTGCCCTGCCCACTGCCACTTCAACCTTATAATCCGCTGGGCTATGTCGGTAACCTTGGTTCTTCTACGGATCTCCCCATTTCTGATTCGATCTCGCAGAGAGACTTCGAGCATAGCCACTAATAATGGTTAAACAAGCACTAGCATTAATGGTTAAACAATATGTTAATGCAATAACTTAAAATAAAATGAACATTATAAAAATAAATAGTGAATAGATGATAACATTCCAAAACTTTCACTTAACGTCATCTAACGTCCCAAACTAAGCAGAGCTTGTGATATGAGGACTAGACAACTGATAATATATACACAAATAAATAACAGATAAATTAAACCCAGACCTAGGAAAAATGATCGTGCTCGTAATTTGTTATTTACGTAATGTCATTATTTTTTTTACTGTCTATCGATTATGGTTCATGATATACACCCCGCTTACATACAGATGGATGAACAGAGACAACTTGATCATAGGGTTCCGTTGACCACCTTTTGAATACTGAACCCTAAAAAGCCATGAACTTGAAAACTTGAACAAGATAAAAAGACAACTGATAGTAAACACTTGATGTTGTCCTAATATTATCCCCAAGATTTGAGATAAAGCTGTCAAAAGATTCTTAACTGCACTTTGCACGGTGTATAAAATACAGGTTCATGATGAGGAGCGCCCAGTGCTTCGTTAATATCGCTGATATGAAGTTACTAGTGGTTCTAAGGTATAGTTTATGGTTTATTTATCTACATACTTTTTCATTTTGAAACGTTATTTTTCAAACATTACAATCATTCAAAAATATGCTTAAAAATTATTACCTCTCTCCTAACACGTCTTAATATAACAGTTCGTTACTCTGTGGCTGATTAGTATTTATGTATTGTATTTTTATATGTCCATTCAAATAGTCATGTGTGGTATATATATTAGTATTTATGTAAATAGTACACCACAAACTATCTACTCGTCTTTTCTCCTCAAGTCCATCCAAAGGTTGTCTGTAAGAGACCGCTTTTAGCGATAAGGCCGCCCATTGTAACACCCAATGTAGCCCTTAAAGTTATAATTTGTAAGTTTTTATGGTGTACAATATAGAGTATTCTATTCTATTCTTTTTGTGTCATGACGTCTGGGTCGAATGTCCCAGGGACTGGCGAAAATAGCCCGGAGGCTGGAAGTTTATGTGGTATTAATATGAGTGCATCTTTGCCTAACCTTTTCGTATTATACAGACGTGATAATGATAATAATATTATTGTATGTTTTTTAATGAACATAGCTTCTGCTTATGATATACCAGTACTACTCGCGACTTCTTCTGCGTGAATTTCGTAACTACCCCTATAAAGTTTAGCATCACCTCCACCCTCGTCGATGTCGTTGTTAAAAACTACAATAAAGCCTTTGGTGATAATAGGGCTTTCTTATGGAATGTTCTGTAGTTTAAATTCCTACAAACAAACAAAAATTCAAACCGCTCCTCTAAGATTTTATCCATTAGTATAATCTCTTAGAAGTCGACCACAATATGAAATATGTGGTACCTTTTCTTGAGAAGTTGCGGACACCAGCCCCATAAACAATACAGTACAATATAGTCATGGATATACTCGTAAAACATATTCATGATGCATTAGGTACTTAAGATTTTCCTTTGAACACGCAGTTTGGCTGTAGCAGCCTGCCATGGCTCAGCTGTGCGGCAACAGCGAACATTCCCGGATGATTTCCTATTCGGAACAGCTACTGCCGCCTACCAGATCGAGGGAGCTTGGGATGCGGATGGTAAGCTGATCAATATTAACTATCACCATCACCTGCGTAGCCTTTTTCTAAGTAGGTATATTGGGGTCGGCTTCAACTCCAGAGATTTATTTAACAACAAAATGTGGATGTTTGGAACACCAACCACACTCGCGTAACAACGCGAGTGGATATATACAATACATATACAAAATACATTTTGAGTGATGTGATAGGAAGTCATTGAATTGTTTAGAAATTGGTTAATACAATGCAGGAAGATACAGATGTGTACCAAAAGAAGAAGAAAAAGGGTCCGGTTGTGTGAACATTTTTGAATATCAATAAGAAGTGGCTAAAGAAAGAAAAGAGTGAGAGAATGGAAAGGAGGCCTTCGCCCTGCAGTGGGACAGGCTTATAATAACAGTAATAATAAGAAGGGTTACAAGGTTAAGGTTTTTGTGACAGATTATTTTATTATGGGTAGAAAGGGTAACAGCAGAGTTGACGGCTAATAGAGATAAATTCTAGAAAAACAAATGCTACGATGCCCACACACATAAGTGACATTTTAAATAGTTAGTAAACATATCGAAAAACAGATAAAGTTCCTTAAGAATCTTTCTAATCTCTAGTCTATTTCTTAGGCAAAGGAGAAAGCATCTGGGACTACATGGTTCACAATAACCCGACAGTGATCAGAGGCCAGACCAACGGTGACATTGCCGGCGACAGCTATAACAATTACAAGCGCGATGTGGAGATGATGAGGGAACTAGGCCTGGATGCCTACCGATTCTCAATGGCCTGGTCTAGAATCCTACCTACAGGCATGGCTAACGAGGTCAACCCAGCAGGCATTGAATTTTACAACAACTACATTGATGAAATGCTGAAATATAACATAACTCCATTAGTGACTTTGTACCATTGGGATCTTCCCCAAAAGCTCCAAGAGTTAGGAGGTTTCACCAACCCCCTAATTAGCGACTGGTTTGAAGACTACGCAAGGGTTGTGTTTGAAAACTTCGGAGACAGAGTCAAGATGTTCATCACTTTCAACGAGCCAAGAGAAATCTGCTTCGAAGGTTATGGATCTAGCACCAAGGCTCCGATACTAAACTCTACGGCTGTGGGAACTTATTTGTGTGCTAAGCATCTGGCTATTGCTCATGCTAAGGCTTACTACGTTTATGACAAGGAGTTCAGGGAAAAGCAAGGAGGACAGTGTGGTATCACGATCAGTGTCAACTGGTTCGGTCCAGCCACTGATACTCCAGAGGACGAAGTTGCTGCTGAGCTGAGGAGGCAAGGCGAGGTAAAGTAGCTTCTTCTTCTTGTCGCATGGTTAGTGACTAACCTGGGTATCATAGTTTATATACCACCGTCTCCGACTTGATTAAATATACCCTTGAGAAATATCTCTTAGGTATCTTTACTATGCTTTCCTTCACTGTTTTTGACGCAAGTGACAAATTATACAATACTCAAATGAATCCGAAAAGCCAGTGTGTGCCTTGGGTTCAAACTCGAGACCTTAAGACTTGGTAGTCCACCAGTCACACCAATAGGCTAATAGCTACTTCCTAACATTCCTGATCAATCGTATTGATATTTTTCAAGACGCAAACTATATTTCAATTTTTGCAGTGGGGAATATATGCCCATCCTATCTTCTCGGCCGAAGGAGGTTTCCCGAAGGAATTATCCCAGAAAATCGCCGAAAACAGTGCTAAGCAGGGTTACGCTCGGTCCCGTTTACCAGAATACACTGAAGAAGAGAAGGCTTTCGTCAGGGGAGCTACAGATTTCTTCGGCGTGAACCATTACACCGCATACCTAGTGTCTGCGACTGAGCGCAAAGCTGCGTACCCTGTTCCATCTTTGCTGGATGATATGGATAATGCCTCTTTTGCTGATGATGAGTGGCTTACGTCTGCATCTCCTTGGCTGACGGTGAGTGCTTTGTTTTAAAATAAGCATGTAGTTGATGTTTCATAGTTTTTTGATGATAGAGGAATATTAAAGAAACAATAGATAAACGAAATAAATATTTGTACTTAGATGAAAGATTAAATGTATAATTGAACTTAGATGAAAGATGAAATGACCAATTAGTACTTAGTTGTTTCGAACACTTGTGTGGTTGACATAGTATAAAGATGTGATACAAAAGAATAAATATCTTGCTGTGAGAAAGTTTCTGAGTAATATGAAGAGTTATAGTAGAGGAAATCCAGAGTAGTGATAGATTGATTTTACAAATATAGCTAGAAAGGACGTTACTGCTGATTTGAGGCCAAATAGAAACTGAATGGTAGAAGAAGACATGCTACTCAAACAGATAGTGTTGTAAAGTCTTGAACTTTTATTATTGATTATTTTATTTCCCAGTTGGCTCCAAACAGTATCTTCAAAGCCCTCACTCACCTGCGCGAACTTTACAACGACCCGGTCTTCTACCTCACGGAGAACGGCTGGTCTACTTACGAGGGCCGAGACTTGATTGATGACGACAGGATTCAGTACTACAGGTCTTCGATGGAGAGTCTCCTGAACTGCTTGGATGCTGGTATCAAACTGAAGGGATACATGGCGTGGAGCTTGCTCGATAACTTTGAATGGATGGAGGGCTACATGTAAGTTGGAGTTGATGTGGTAATCCAGATGCAATTGGGAATAGTTCTAAACAAGATCTTCTTGTCTTCTTGCATTTGCATAGACAATTCATGTCATTCAGCCATGTATTGTCTTCTAATTTTCGACTAATATTGATTCTTATTACATGGAACTAGCGAAACGTGAATATAATTTATTAGGTACCTACCTATCACAGCTTCGCTTCTTTTAGGGTAAGGTATTTTTTGTGTACTAAAATTTGAACTATTTCCACAGAGAACGATTTGGCCTGTACGAGGTCGACTTCGAAGACCCCGCGCGCGCACGCACCCCCAGAAAGTCCGCGTTCGTTTACAAGCACATCATCAAGCACCGCTACGTTGACTACACATACGAACCTGAATCTATGACCATGACTATCGATGAAGGGCATTAAAGTCTTATCGATTTCTGATTATAATATGTCTTGTGTTACGACTGTTAAATTAAAAATGTAAACTGTAAACCTTTGTTTCATTTTCTGCAGCTATAGTTTTTAGAGAAACACATACCCCTTTATGTGGGGAGTTGAATTAATTTGGAACAAAAAAAAACATTAAGTAGGTACCTATTTGCAAATAAACAAAAAAAAAAAAACAAACAAAAAGAACTAAACTAACTAATAAACTATATGTGGAGGCTTGTTATTTGCTATTTTTTAATATTGTATGCTTTATTTCATTGGATTGCTAGTCTATACGCCTTCTTTAAAATAAAATAAATAAATAATAAACATAATCGGAAGCACTCACAGATGAAACTCGATTAAATCAATCACTCAGAAAATAAATAAAAATGTATAACGTATATTTCCCATATAGAGACGTAAACAGGGTTAACTATGTAAATTGACCGCCTTTTAGGAGTAAAAGTACGTAGGTACTCTTGATTAAAAACATCTTTTACTATCAGTCTAACTGTAAACTCTTAAGAAAAAACATCAGCTGTTTCACACAAATTATCTAATTTACCCGATCAATGTGTTGAATACCCATCCTTGCCAAGTTTTTATCTATACTATCCTATACCTAGGCCTAACGCAGTAGATGGCAATCACAATAGTAGTAGGTGGCAGCGGCTGATTAAGCTAGTTGGCTGCGACGCATCGCAGCCAACTAGCTTAATCAGTCGTATAATTAACTGCCCAGCCTCGTTACTAACGGCGCCGTTCAACTAGCAGCCTAAATTATATTCAGCCATTCGATCTAACAACTAGGCAAATGACTGAGATCTCAAGTTTTTTTATTATTAAATGGCGCTGTGTGACAAGTTGTAGAATATCTATTTATTTATTTATTCAGTTGTCGCCAAAGTTCGGTGAGAAACTGGACGCAAGTCATTGGCAATGGAAGGATAGTAAATACCCTGCCCATCACCACCTAATCTATTTCTCCCGAAGAAACTCCTTTACAGAGCATTGTAGATATTATCGCATGTCATGGTGACAACAAATTTAAATAAAATCTGATTGTTTAGTATAAACATGTTAAAGTTTTCCATCGATCAATCTTTTATCATAAATGTTATCCTCCCCGCAAGGCAGGAAGGCGTTTATCATAGATTACTGAACACCAAGATACAAGTGACACTTAACTTTTGACGCGGTTTGTCGAATATGACACAACTAGCTGTGCGCCTCGATATCACTCGCAATCGTTCGTGTAATATTTTAGTAAGCGCAAATGATTTAAGATCTTATTTTATCATGCTTAACTTCATTTCGGGATGCCACGGCATTCAAGATTGTGCCGAAGCAGGCTGTGGCGTATCAATGAACAAAGAGCCTTAAGAGTGTTAAATAGGATTCGAAATCCCATGTCGTGGCACGCCGCCTGTGGGCTAGGGGTTTTATGTGCGATTTTAACCAAACGAGCGGCGCGTATACGCACGGATCTAACCGGATTCCATGCAAACTTGAAACTTAACTATTGTTTAGAAGTCTACATTTCTTTTCGCACGGGTTTCGCATCGCACACCAAAACATCTCGCAGTTTGCAGAATTTACGACTTATTTTCAACAACACATCACACAACGTCTTTATAAAATGTAACCTATACAATATGTAACAAAAACCCTGTTGTTCCTTTAAAGGGCATATACATTTACCTACAAGGATACCATTAATGAAATTATAATTTAAAAAAAAATAATGATTGGCTAGTCGACGGGTCGTAATCAAATAACTATTAAAACCGACACATTCGAAAAAATGTTTAGAACACCTGACTTTACAAGTACATTTTTATTTACGAGCGCGTCTAGGCGGCGGCGGCTTCTTTGAAGTGACAAAATATGCCGCCAAACGTTACCGCGGCCGGCGGCGACGCACGTGCTTGCCTATCCCGTACCCCGCCCCCCACTCGCCGCCGCCCGCGCCGCCTTGCGAACCACTTCCCCTTACATCCTAGTTCCAGTTCCAGTCTCCCGCGCAACTTAGTTTCTAACGGATGTAATTGTTAACCTATGTGATTGAGTTGTGGTTGTGTTTCGTTTACGTAAATGTTATTCTAACGTAAAATATTTTAATATGTTGATATGTCGTTAAAATATTATTAAACGTTGCAACAAATGTGTAGGGGTACATACAAGGTGGTCATATTGAACAGCATCTCTGCGGCCGTCAAGTAGACATCGTAATATCCATTGAATTAGAAACTTTTCTAATTCAATGGTAATAAATATTGTTTTTTTTATGTGTTAAAATATGTAGTTTGAACAACTATCAATTGTGCATAAAAATAACGTGTAAACAAACATTTGATTGAATAGATTCATTCGTTAAAGTGACGAACAACAGCTGACAAGGTCATGACCTTATGACCGATGCCGCGTCACGTGGCGCGGAGGCGCGCGGCGGCGCGGCATCGGTCAAAGAGATTCGCTGCAGAGGTAAGAAATCAGTCAAACATTACAAATATTAATTATGAAATATTTATTTTAATTATTTTTATTGAACGTTTTTAATAAATGACTCGCTTTATTAGGTACGTATACCGATTCTTAAAACGTGATTAGAAGGAACAACAGGGTTTTTGTTACATATTGTATACGTTATTCTGATGTACAGACGCTAGTACATCAAGTTACCCCAATGTGCCAAATTTCTTTGATCGTTTTTCAACTTTATATCGAACAGAATAAGGTTCATATTCAATTGGGAAAATTTGACACATTGGGGTAACTTGATGTGCTGGCGTCTGTACCTATGTCCTATGCCCAAGCCCCCAGAACTGAGTTCACCTTAGTAGGCGTGTTATCATGTATAGGTGAACTTGGATCCAGGTACTTACTCTCCAACAAAAGATCTGAGGTAAAACACAAAAAAAACAAAAAGAAAAACAAAATCCAACTGAATTCAGAACCACCTCTTTTGTTAGTCGGAGGAAAAATCAAACAAAACTTTTTAAATAATAAATGAATATTCCACAACATTCACACAACGCCATCTTGCCCCAAACTAAGCAGAGCTTGTGGTATTAGTAGTTGTCTAACTGATAATAATACATATATATTTCTAAATAGGTACATAAATTTTAGATAAATTACATTCACTTGCTCATTAAACAAACGTTTGTCTTGGGCGGAAATCGAACCTATAACCTCTGGCATAGCAGTCAGCCAGAGACCACTAGAACTGTTGGTCCTGTGGGACCTTTGACCAGCCAGTTAATTGAACCAAGGACCTCATCGAAAGCTAGTGTCATCAAGATTAAAATCAATATTATTTATGCGAACATCGTCGCGGGAATTTTTAGTCAATCAATTGACAATTCTGTGAGTGTACATTGAACTTCAGAATGAAGATAAAAGTAACAACTACAATCTATCTACATAATATTATGTAAGTAAGATAGTTGTCATATTAAGCTATCCCTTGAGATAAATGTGTCTGTGTATGTATAAATTGTAAATACATTACATAAGCCGTTTAGTTTCTTCAAAGTGCTGACATGAAGCTGCTTGCGGTCTTAAGGTACGAAAAATAAACCATCTTACAACATTTATGAATAGTGAAAATAGATATTTATGTACATTATATTCATATTAATATTTCGTTTATTTTGATATTGGCATAACGGTCCCGCATGACGAGAATCTTTTGAAAACCGAGAAAGATAAAGCAAATTCACACGACTGCAAGTTTGTCGATATGTGAGATGATTCAGCAATCGTTTTGGCAATTTATCCATTGAAAAATGTCTAGTTCGGAACTTGCAAATTACAGCCTCTGCTTTCTTGTACTTAGTCCTCGCCTACGTCTCAGGCTAGCAATATCGCCCCGGCTGCAATTATCAACTTACCGCACTTATATAATAAAGTACTAATAAGTTCTCTACACTCTACTATAACATAATGGTGTACAAACCATATGTATTATAATTAATATTGTGTGACTTTGTTATATGTATACCTAAGTAATTAAAATTATGCATTTATTATTTTATTTATAATTATTATGAAGTCCACCAAAGACGTTTATTGTTTTCAATGATTGTGTGATCTCTGCCCTCAATATCATGTTTATCGACAGTTTATCTATTTCTCCGTGTATCAAATCATAAGAAGATTCATCGATCGGAAAATTGATTAAATTTACTGTACTTAATAATACATTATCTAAACCACAATAAATTTATCATAATAATTATTATTTGAACGGTGTAGGTCCTACTATGAATAAATCTACTGTACTGGAATAAGTAAAATATTGCAACCGAACCGTACCGTTTTAAATCGTAGATAATACTTAACATTTTTTTTTATAGCTTATAACAAAAAAAAATCTTGATCCTTTCTTCACGGGCTTACAGAACTGACCTTACACCAAATGTTTGACATAATATTGACAATCCTGTTTTTGACTCATGCAGTTTGGTGCTGGTAGCCTGTCAAGGCTCCACCGTGAGGCACGAGAGGAAGTTCCCTGATGACTTCCTCTTCGGGACCGCCACTGCTGCCTACCAGATCGAAGGAGCTTGGAATGAAGATGGTAAGATGTTCATGAAGAATTAACTGATGATATTTTTCTTTTTGTGAAGTTAGCGTGTGTCTCACTTGGGTTCAGAGTTTTACGCTGTCTACAGGCTCCTGAGTTGGCTTTACAAGCCGTCGAGAATGATCTCTCAGACATATCGGTTTCCTCACAATGCTTTCCTTCATAACTTTTGAAGCAAAGTAATACGCACTTGAATCCGAAATTCCGAAGAAAGGTACCTTCAGTGCCTTGGATTCGACTTCGACACCAGTAACTTGGTAGTCCACCGCTCACAGCACTAGGCTAGCACATCACTGATGATGAAACTGAATGAGCGACAGAGAGGGAATACTCTCTCTCGTCTCTTATTTAGGATAATAGTATTGAGCCATCTAGGTTTTAGAATGGTCGGTATTAAAATTGGACGAGTCATTTGCCTCCGAAATCATACGAGATTCAACTCAAAAGAGCTGACTACGTCAAAAATAAACCCTATGCAATAGAGTTATTTTGTACAATAATGTACTTATTTTGCAGGCAAGGGAGAAAACATTTGGGACTATATGACTCACACCAATCCGACCGTCATTAGAGACGTGACCAATGGCGACGTCGCTGCCAACTCCTATCACAACTACAAGCGTGATGTCGAGATGATGAGGGAGCTGGGCCTGGACGCTTACCGGTTCTCCCTCTCCTGGCCTCGGATTTTGCCAACAGGCATGGCAAATGAGGTCAACCCAGCTGGTATTCAATTCTACAATAACTACATTGACGAAATGCTAAAACACAACATCACTCCAATGATAACTCTATACCATTGGGATCTGCCACAAAAGCTGCAGGAACTGGGAGGATTCGCTAACCCCCTATTCGCCGGATGGTTTGAAGACTACGCCAGGGTTGTGTTTGAGAATTTCGGAGACAGGGTCAAGATGTTCATCACTTTCAACGAGCCCAGAGAAATCTGTTACCAGGGTTATGGTGCCGATATTAAAGCTCCTATCCTAAACTCCACGGCATTGGGAACCTATTTGTGTGCCAAGAACTTGGTGGTTGCCCACGCTAAGGCTTACCACTTGTATGACAAAGAGTTCAGGCCCACGCAAAAGGGGCAGTGCGGTATCACCATTAGTGTGAACTGGTTTGGTGCAGCCACTGATTCTGCTGAGGATCTGGTCGCTGCTGAGTTGAAGAGACAAGGCGAGGTATATTTTTATTTAATGTTACTTTCTTTATTGTTGGAAGGCTTACATACCAATGTCTTAGCAATAAATTAAACTAAATGGCCCTCCACAGTTCAATATCAAAATGTTACTCGTTTAATACCCAAGTTACATTTTGTTTATTTAATTAAAGCCTAAACTAATTAAACTACACAACTTCAACTCCTGGACATTCAACAGGTCAAGTGTAGGCAGGTGCCTCTTGTTCAAAAATAGCTTTGATATGAAGCATAAGAACATTGTATTAATAATTCTTCTTATATATTTTTTAATACCATTGAAGTGGCTAACTAACTAACAGCCTGCCTGTAAGTAAGCAGTTACTGTTGCCTCAGGAGGAAATAACCTTTTTACTCCTTTTTAGAAAATTAGATAGCCAACTTACTATAACCATATGTTCCAGTGGGGCATCTACGCGCATCCCATCTTCTCGTCCGAAGGAGGTTTCCCAAAAGAGTTCTCTGAAAGACTGGCTGAGAAGAGTGCCCAGCAAGGCTACTCTCGCTCTCGCCTTCCTGAGTTCAGCGAAGAAGAGAAGGCTTTCGTCAGAGGAGCTTCCGACTTCTTCGGCGTGAACCACTACACAGCACGGATGGTATCAGCGACTGAGCACAAAGAAGTCTTTCCGGTGCCTTCTTTGCTGGATGATTTGGATGTTGGGCATTATGTGCCTGATGACTGGCTTACATCTGCTTCCTCATGGCTCGTGGTAATTAATAACTTATACGTTTTGGTCTTAGGATTAACGTCTGCTTTTGATCACTCTTTTTCAAGTATTTTGGAACAGATTTTCAAATCATAAAACCATTTACTAGAATCCCTGGTTGATTGATTAAGGTCTAAGGATAACCATATGATCAAGACTGTAGTGGCATCTAACTCGCCACTAGAGAGATTTAAGATCTAATAGAGAGGACATGCAAAGAAATGTCATGAAAAATCTGTGATCCCATATCTCAGTAACGCCATCTGGAATAGGCAGCGGATAAATTAACCTCGCAAACTAAATTAAACTCGCAGGCTTGTGTCCACTCAGACACATCGTATCGGATATAAATTTTGTTCGTGATGTCCCGTCTGTAATGACTGCTTTGCTCGCCAAATACCTACGAATTAGCCTAAATCGTGCTGTTTAAAGGTTGGCACATTATAACGGCACCGCAACTGCACAGCTGCCCCACGGCATCGCCACGAATTTAGGCAACGGCTAAGCTGCCAGTGCTCTAATTACGCATCGTCGGCAAGGTGCCAGCTTGCAGTCCGCACGCCGCCCGCGAGGTACAAGCTAGCTGTCACCGCGAACACAATTGTTATATAGCATTTATAACACGCCTAAGACTTGCACGTTTTCATAATGTCTCAGTTTACGAAGGCGCAATGACGTTGTTGGCGACTCGGGAGTCGGCGAGTAGTAAGCGTGCGGTCGACGCGCTGTAAACACATGGTCCGCTCGCTATCGGCACGCGGGCTGCGAGTCGAGTTGTATGGTAGTGGCAAGCGCGCTGCCTGTTCGCCTTTAGCTTTTGCATATTGACATTGTGAAATATATCATACTACAAACGATTTACTGCTCTAAATTGAATGACAAGTCGATTGCTGGTTTGGAGCGGTGCCGTTGCCGTGCCGGTATAATGTGCCATGACCTTAAGTTAGCTGGGCGTTTGAACGGATACAAGATTCCGACAGCAATCGTTGGGAAGTAGCATACCCGTTTGGTCGGATGATCCTCCCTTTTCTATGGGAGATGCGGCACTTTACACCTAGTTCCTTATACCCCTCAAGGTCTACAGTTTCGCCTTTAATTCTTCAAAAACATTATCTCTTTTCCAGTTGGCGCCAAATAGCATCTACAACTCCTTAACCTTTCTGAAGGAAAAGTACAACAACCCAGTCTTCTACATCACTGAAAACGGCTGGTCTTCAAGTCCTGACAGTGGTTTGTTGGATGACGATAGGGTCACGTACTACAGAGCTTCGATGGAGAGTCTACTCAACTGCTTGGAGGATGGAGTGAATCTCAAGGGTTATATGGCGTGGAGTCTTATGGATAACTTTGAGTGGATGCAGGGTTATCAGTAAGTATTTTTTTATGTTATATAATAAGTAGTGCTATTCAGTAAAAATCAACCCGTGAAAACCTAGTGAAGTGAACTGTCAATGCCTAGCATTTATATTAAATGGCAGCTCAATTCGACTTCACTTCACCTCCATTTTCACGAGCTGATTTTTGCAGAATAGCACTGAAGGTCTAAGTATAGGCCTTCTAGGGCGTCCCCTCCCGGTGTTCCCACTTACATCTGCCTTGTAAATACCTTTCGTTAGTCGCCTTTTTTTCATCCTTTGAAAGTGACCAAGCTATCTAAGCATACTGTTCTCTTAAATAATCAGAATAAACTTTCTTCCACAGAGAGCGTTTCGGCCTGTACCATGTTGACTTCGAGGACCCCGCACGCACGCGCACCCCTAGAAAGTCTGCGTTCGTTTACAAGCACATCATCAAGAACCGCTACGTTGACTACACATACGAACCTGAATCTATGACCATGACTATCGATGAAGGACATTAAAGAACTTGCGCTAACTCTGTTATTTGAATTGATAAATTAAAAGCGTCTGAAATAAAAGTGTTGTTTTATTCGCTATGACAACGCGTGCATTTACCTAACATTATTTATTTTATGGCCACGTCAATAACATTATTTAAGATCAACTTAGAATTGCTTGAATGCATGCATTGCACTTAGAAGGCAAATATTAATAATAAAACAATAACACACCCACATAAACGTTGACTTATCTAATAATAAAAAGGAAATGACCATTTGCTCAGGAAACTTTGGCCAAGTGATGCACATGGAAGAAACAAAATGTTAGCCATTAGGATTAACATTTACATAGAACTCAGTAGTACATTTTTGGTCCCTCCTTACTTTGATACTACTGACCTGACTAAATTAGTATATTTGAAGCGACATCTTTCACGTCGGGGTCACCAGTTCAGAGGTACGAGCAACAGGGTGTAAAGTTCCTCATCCACCATTGAAAAGGGAGGATCCTTCGACCAGACGGGTGTTAAATTGTGTCTGTTGTGTTAACTACTGCCCGACGGTTGTTGTCGGGAACTTGTATACGTTCAAAGTGCGCGGATAACTCTAATATCGCGATGTAGGATATCGATCATTACTTCGTTTGTGGCGAGATAGATGTCGCTACATATTTTTAGGATTTATTACATTGATCATTGATGTTTCTCTTTATCACATTATGCATCGATGCTGTGCCCGACAGGGACCATGATTGGATTTATTTCTTACCACAAATTACAGTGAAAGCAATTAGAAGTCTACATAGACTTTTTTATAAATAATTTGTGGAAGACTGAAGCCTAAACTAGGCTTTTAACAAAACCTGTAAATCAGGTCGCCAGGCCCCATAAACACATCTTAAAGTTATCAGCACAATTAAGACTTGAAGACAGATTCACATTAAATATTTTTATGAAAATCTCATAAATACAATACAATATGGGCTATAAAGCTTTAGTAACTAGGGTTTGGGTTCCGGGATATGTGTCGTGTTAAGTGTTAATACATCAGAATAACACATAAGCACACAATTTATTAAGATAATATATGACCTTGGACAAGAAAAGAAACTACGAAGAACTAATCCAGTGCAGACGAAGTCACTTGGCGAAGGCACCAGCTTGTATTTAATAATTTGTTTTTATGTGTGAGGGTGGCAACGCTGCTCGCTCGCCGTATGTATATTCTTTCCATCGTACTTCTAAGCTCTTTTATCGTTTCGTGGTATCAACCACATCGTCGTCTTACGTACTCATTTTAGATAAAACTTCACTATTTACCTTAAACAAGTCAAAACTTATCTGCCAATCCATCTTAAGTATATTTTCCAAAGACGTTATCCTCTCCACAATGCATAAATGCGTCAATCGTGAACGGGAAATTTTAAAGAGGATCCGGTACGTAATATACCGTAAAAAGGGTTAGATTGTTATTTAATTTTTAAATAAAAGCCCATGTTATAAATTATATTAATTACAATTATGAAATAAATAAAAATTTAAAAACAAAATGTAATGTAAGATAAAAAAAAACACACTAAAAACACAAAACACACACAAACACACAAAAAAACACACACACACACACACTCATAACACACACACACACACACACACACACACATGTAAATGAGTTATCATTTAATGTATCATCACATTACATACATATTTTTTTATTTTTTTTTTAACAATCTATTGGAATGGAGTGGAAGAAAAGTTAATGACAGCAAATAAATGGAAAATGGACTACTTTGATGACTCTCGAAATCGACTTAATTTACTTAATGGTTGGTATAAGCATAGGTGAAAATGTGTGACTAATAAAAAACGAGTCTCAAACCATTATTATTTTTCTCAAAGGAGGAAGCCTATTCCCAACTATGTTGGGCTCGGCTTCCAGTCTAACTAGATGCAGCTAAATACCAGTGTTTTACATGCATCGACTTTTTATCTGACCTCCACAACCCAGTGATTGGCTAACATGTGTAACATCGTGTTACCCAATCACTATTTTCTGGAGGTTGGTTAAGCTGGTTGTCAAACTTTCGGGCTTCTGACTACCCGAACAGCAAGAACCAAAAGCTTTACCTACGTTTTTTCCGACGCACGGAGAGGTCTTGATATTTTGTAATGAATGAACACCCGTCCACGGATCGACCTCGCCAAGTGTAGCTTAACCTTCGACCGACTCGTTTACTCAAATCAAATCAAATCAAATCAAATCATTTATTCGCATAGAATGTGGGTATTTAACAAAAGTTGGTAAAAGAAAAATATATATTGGCCCGTGCACATTCTGCCTGGGTATTGGCATGCAAAATTTAACAAATTAAGTTTCAAATTTAAAAGCAGTTTGAACACTAATAAAATAATTAATATAATAATTTCAAAATTAAATTTTAAACTTCAATACATGAATAAGGAAAACTAATACAATAATTAATATAACAATTTCAAATTAAAATGTCAATAATAGCTACTTAATGTCAATTATAATTAATGTCAATAATACTTCATGTCAATATACAATGTTCATGGTCATGGTTCAAGGGTCATTCAAAAAATCACTTATTGTATAGTAACATTTTTGAGTCAAATATTCCTTGAGTTTGTTTTTAAATTGTTGAAGGGTGTCATTTTTTATGTTGTCCGGTAATTTATTAAATATAATTGGACCCATGCAAAGAACACTTTTTCTAAGTAGTGCAGTTTTATAGCTGCTGACAGTTAAACGATTTTTGTATTGACTTCTAACGGGACCTTTCTTGGTGTCTGAGACCTTAGCAAATAGCTTTATGTTGCTTTTAACAAAAATTGCCATTTCTAAAATATACAATGACGGAAATGTAAGAATTTTTAACGACTTGAAGTAGGGTTCACAGCTATCTTTTGACCGACTTCTTACTCGACCGGCCATTATTATTACTCACGCCTCTCTTAAGCCACATAATACAATATGCAGATCAGGTATCGAACAAAAAAGTACTTATACTTTAGAGCAAGTGCAATGTGTTCCTTAAAAAATCTTTCCCTTGAATTGATTTGTCATGTCATATATACTAGTGCTAGGCATTGACGGTTGACTTCACTTAAATATTCACGTGACTTTTACTGAATCGACCGGCAGTTCATTTGTTTTCTACGGAACCCTAAAATGCACAAGTAGGTACTTCACTTCTTACGTGATCTGAATGGCTACTTGACGTTTGATAAACGATAAAGTACTACGTAAATAAAAACATTTAAGTACCAAAGTAAATGCTTTTTAGTAAATACAAAAAAGTCCAAGCAACGATTTCCGACAGAAAATGGATTCTTATTTATTTTGTGTCCGCACCTTTATATCTCTTTCAACTGGGTTTTTATCCAGTCGATTCAGTAAAGGGCAATGCCCATTTCTGGTCTCGTTTTTCCTATCTATGTAATAAATACTAAAAATATAATAATTTGGTAACTTAAATATTGCTATTACCAATTTGGGATGACTACAAAGGTATCAAAAGCAGATTTTTATATGACACTCAATTGTTTATTACATTCTAATATTTCGGTTCGGTAGTTAGTACTATCAAAATAGGGATACAATTCTTTATAAAAAAGTCCCAACAAGTTTTATGTGAAAAACAGACAGCTATTGTCGCTTGATCAGTGATGTCAATCCTAATGTCTATCATTTGTTTCTTCCATGTGCATCACTTGGCCAAAGGTCCCTTAGCAAATGGGCAATTGGGCATATCCCTTTGAACTAATTTTTAGTGGCGTTTGTGGAAGAGACACCACAATTTTCCCAATAACACGTAGGTACTACTTATGATAGACCATCAAACGCTGGAGATTAAATTAGTAATTATTGTGGATTTAGGTCAGTAAAAGTCAACTCATGAAAATTTGAGTGAAGTGAACCGTCAATGCGTTGCATTATGGTGAAATTACAGCTCAATCCACCTATTACACTTCACCCAAGTTTCCACGCAGTGATTTTAACAATTCGCACTGCATTTATAAGCAAGCATCACCGCAAGCATAAATGAAGTCCTCCAAAATTTGACAGTTCTATAAAAATGCATATTAAGATAAAAAGTACAATATAGACGGATAATACTCATTTCATGATACTTATCCCCCCAGATAAAAGTGTCTGGTTATATAAAATGTAAATACATAACAAAAATCTTATTATACAGTGCTTCAAAGTGTCGACATGAAACTGTTTATTCTAAGGTACGATTTATCCTACTTATATTTTAAATGCGAAACTTTGAATAGATGTTGGTTGCTCTTTCACGCAGAAACTACTGAACGGATTTGGATAAAATTTAGTACACGGAGTAGTAGTTTATTACCTAGATTGACACATAGGCTAGTTTTTATCCCGATTATATCTTCCCGTGGCTTATTTTTCGACAGGTAGCGGGCAAAGCCGCTGGCATCAGCTAGTGTAAAATGATATTAAAATATTGTGAAGAAAAGTTTACAAGCATTTGTAATGTTGTGCCAAAAAAATGACTACAGCTCAGGCCTAGCCATTTAACAGATTCTATTTCTATTTCTATTCTATTTCTATTAAAGAAAGTAAATGGCGTAGGTATATGGAATCAGCTGTTTTTCAACTGTCAAGTGTATTTGATTTTCAGCCATATTACAAAGGCTACTCGTTAACACTTGACAGTTTACAAACAGCTCATTCCATATAAGCCATTTTCTTTCTATTGTCGCCATAACGATAACGATAATAGAAATAGAATTTGTAGTATGGCTAGGCCTGTAGATTATAGATTCCTCCTATCACCAAACATTTAGCAATAACTTAAATAATTACTTATTCCTGTATTTTGATATCAGTCTAATCGAAAAGAATTTACAGGGATATAATTATTACAAAAAAATCGTTCATTGAATAAAAACATTCCCGCAAGAACCATTTCCGTAGTGCCGAACAAAATTTTTTGAAGGCTAATTGGGATATTGATTTTGGTAAAGCGTTATAAATTAGGATGTCCATGTAGGTACATTTACCCTTTACCCTTTCTTAACTGGAACACTTTCGAAAGAGCTGTATCTAGGTAGGAGTTTAGGGACAGATATCTCATAATCCAAATGTGCAGCTTTTCGCCTATTTGTATTACCCCTTCGTTCGAACAGTGCATCATTAGATCATAAAAACTTAGCAACTTGTTTAACTGTCCTGTTTTTTACTACTGCAGTTTGGCGGTAGTAGTCTGCCAAGGTTCCACCGTGAGGAATGAGAGGAAATTCCCAGATGACTTTCTTTTTGGAGCAGCCACCGCAGCCTACCAGTCCGAGGGAGGGTGGAATGAAGATGGTAAGAGCAAGAATTAATACGTTGTGTGTGATATTTTCATGTAGGTAGGCTACAAATAATAACGCATGTATAGTTCTCAGTATGAGAGTATGCCCAGTATGCCTGGTTACAAGACTAAAGAAAAAAACCATAGAAACGATGGATGAATTGTATGAAAGGTGATATGGCTAAGAAGGAGGTAACTCCTAACATGATAACAAATAGAGATGTTTGAAAGGAGAAGACATATAGACAGATGAAGGCAGGAGACTGTGTAAAGGCGCGTTGATCAATTCAGGCCATGCCAAATATAAATGTAGACAGTTTCCAGAGTAGATAATAATAATAATAATAATAATATTTATTCAAAATTAGAATTGGCACAAATGAGTACAATTTAAATCTTCAATAAAAAAATGTAGGTATAACAAAATTCGATGCCTGTACTAGGTACTAGGTTAGACCTGTATCACAGGCGGCAAGTTTCTACTAATTACTATATGGACAATAGATTTGATAACAACAATATAGCAAAAATGGAATAAGTTTGTATAAGTTAATATAATAATATTATGATATACCCTAATGTACTTAAACGCTAATGTAAGATATGAACAAAAATAATTAAAGTCTAAACAGATAAATAAAAGGAAAAACAATTTGTAGCACATACTTTAACATACTAATATTACGATTGTCAGCAGTAGGTAATAAACAAATTAATAAGTAATGCAAAAATAATATCGTCGAGACATTGTTGTTGCGGGCGACAATTTGCTTAGACTGCAGACTAAAATCAACGGAATTCAGGCCAAGAATATGACGCACTACGTGCCCTCATAGTCGACAGAGTTAATGTATCTGTGTTCCGCTATTTTTCTAGCAGGGCATTCAGCCTCTCCCGTTATGATGAATACTATATTAAGTATACTATCTACTAAGAAAGCGATGGATGGGTTGTGTAAAAGATCAAATGGCTATAAATAAGGGGCTATTGTTATATAGCAGACTACATCTGATAAAATGCATAAATTTTGTTCATTGTTCAGGCAAAGGAGAAAGCATCTGGGATCACATGATCCACGCCAACCCAGCCTTCATCACAGACCTGACCAACGCCGACATCACTTCCGACTCCTATCACAATTACAAGCGTGATGTCGAGATGATGAGGGAGTTAGGCCTGGATGCTTACAGGTTCTCCCTATCCTGGAGTCGAATTTTACCTACCGGCATGGCTAATGAGGTCAACCCAGCTGGAATCGAATTTTACAATAACTTTATCGATGAAATGGTGAAGTACAACATCACTCCAATGGTAACCCTATACCATTGGGACTTGCCCCTGAAACTGCAAGACCTAGGAGGTTTTGTTAACCCCCTATTCACCGGATGGTATGAGGACTACGCAAGAGTTGTGTTTGAGAATTTCGGAGATAGGGTCAAATTGTTTATAACTTTCAACGAGCCAAGAGAAATCTGTTACCTGGGTTATGGCGCTGGTATTGCACCTCCAGTTGTGAACTCAACGGCATTGGGAACTTATTTGTGTGCCAAGAACTTGGTGATTGCCCACGCTAAAGCCTACCATTTATATAATAAAGAGTTTAGGTCGATGCAGAAGGGTAAGTGTGGTATTACCATCAGTGCACCTTGGTTCGGTGCAGCTACTGACTCAGCTGAAGACCAGTTAGCTGCTGAGATGAAAAGACAAGGCGAGGTATTATTAAAATTGTTATATTAATACGAGTATTCTTTTTCTTCTTTGATAGCAATCAATCTTTAACCATTTATTCCAGTGGGGCATCTACGCGCATCCCATCTTCTCGTCCGAAGGAGGTTTCCCAAAAGAGTTCTCTGAAAGACTGGCTGAGAAGAGTGCCCAGCAAGGCTTTGCTCGCTCCCGCCTTCCTGAGTTCACTGAAGAAGAGAAGGCTTTCGTCAGAGGGGCTTCTGACTTCTTTGGCGTGAACCACTACACAGCAGAGCTGGTGTCGGCGACAGAATATAAAGAAGTACTTCCTGTGCCTTCTTTTCTGGACGATATGGACGTTGGACAGTTTGCACCTGATGACTGGCCTGCATCTGCGACATCATGGCTCAAGGTATTTAACCTTTTTTAGTCTTTAGATTAGCGATTACTTTGATATCGCAAGCGCCATGTTTCACCAACTGACACCTAAGGACCACAGTCAGTATGTTCCTGATGACTGGCCTACATTTGTGACGGTATGGCTCGTGGTATTAAACCTTTATTAGTCTTCAGATTAACAATTACTTTTATTAAACTTGCTTTAATAAAAGTAATTGTTAATCGTTACTTTTATTATAGCAAGCGCCATGTTTCACCAAACGACTTCTAAATAGACTGCTTTAACTCTTTGACTGCCACGTAATGCATCATGTCAACATGAAGAATATAGTTTGTAGCTTGGCATTTCATTTTGATGACATCATTTAATCTCAAATAGCTCTCTGTCTCATTGAAACATTTTTTCTTATTTTCCAGTTGGCGCCAAACAGCATCTTCAACTCCTTATCTCATCTACAGGCCAAGTACAACACAAGTTTCTACATCACCGAAAACGGCTGGTCCTCATATCCTAACAGTAGCCTGATAGATGATGACAGAATCACGTACTACAGAGCTTCGATGGAGAGCATGCTCAATTGCTTGGAGGATGGAGTGAACCTCAAGGGTTACATGGTGTGGAGTCTGATGGATAGCTTTGAGTGGATGCGGGGTTATCAGTAAGACTGATTTAAATACTTGCTATTGCGTATCCTCGTGGTAATGATCACTAGACAAAGTGCTCAACGGTTATTGGCTATCATCAAAGACATTCAATACCTATAGACCGGACATCACAAACAAAATTTTCGTCCGAGAAAGTGTGTCCATAACCCTGCTGACCTGATAAAGTTCACCAGTGCTATTCTGTTTAAATCACTTAGTAGTAAATATGTTGGTGAAGTGAAGGTGAATTGAGCTGTCATTGCAGCGAAAGGCAGTGACAATTCACTTGACAGACACACACACTCTGCGGACTATATAGAATCCTACAAATTTGTGAAGATATTTGGATGTTTAAAATAGAAAAAAACTTCAAAGGTGTCAATTGACACCCGGATGGAATGAAGTTCCTTTCGATTGATTAGTGAAGGAATGGTAAAATTCCTTCAAGTTTCTAGTTACAACTCCCTATCTTAATTCTCTCTCTCACTCCCCCCCTCTCTCCCTCTCCCTCTCTCTTTTTCATACCTCTCCCTCCCCTCCCCCTCCCCCCCCCTCCCCCTCTACCCCCTCTCTCTCAACAACTCGCACACACACACACAACAGAGAAATACGCGCACGCCGCACGGCCCACAACTATAGCAAAAAGTGTCGTTACAACTTTTCGTCTGTTTTTTTTCCGTCTAGCCCCCATTCGAAACGCGCGATAAGGAACTTCGTTCCAATAAATAGAATACTCTTTATTTTAAGTTAGGTACAGCATAGAAACTTGCAAATTATAACTGGGTTACCTAAGGTGTTTACAATGGGCGGTTGTTGTTCTCTTAAGCTTTGGAAGCTTCATAGTCTTAATTAATTCATCAGTGTTTGCAATTAATTTATGGGATGGTATTAATAACAAAATATTCCACAGGGCTCGTTACGGCTTATACCACGTTGACTTCGAAGACCCCGCACGCACGCGCACCCCTAGAAAGTCCTCGTTCGTTTACAAGCACATCATCAAGAACCGCTACGTTGACTACACATATGAACCTGAATCTATGACCATGACCATCGATGAAGGGCACTGAACAATATGGACGTACTGAATTCTGTTTTGTTCAATTAAACGCAATAAATGTACCTATGGGCCATGGCTATCTTTTATTTTGCTATGATACAGCGCTGAAAATTTATTTGTTCAATGGCTTTGCTCTGCGTCTTTGGTCCGCACGCTTTTCTCTTAATCTATTTAAAAAAGCTTACCAGCAATATGTGGGTTGCACATTACTACTTAGTAATGTTGTTAGCCTTTCCAACTAAACTAAATACACACATCAAAAGTGTCTAGGGATCAAGCATTTTTATGCGGATTTCTTGAGATTGAGATGTGGCTTTGTAATAAATTTATGATTTTATAAATTTGTATGGATCCTTTTTGGTGCATTTCTTAATTTGAATCAGGAACTGTGAATCAAATTCGAGTAAAAGATGAAAATCAGCTGTCAATATTTTCCCTATAAAAACATACAACGCATTGAAGACATTATTAGTGCTACTGTTTCCCTACTACTGATTAAAACCAACGTTATTATGGAGCGGCGACGTCATTTAAGCAGGGAAGAAATGCTCAGAGCCGTGGAAATGATAGAAGCTGGTTCCCGGCAACGTACTGTGGCTTTAGCTCTGAATACAAGTCAGAGTGTTATCAGTCGACTTTGGACACGTTACCGAAGCACTGGTACCGTGGCTGAGCGCCATGGAGGACGGTATCGCTGCACCACACGGAGACAAGACCGATACATTCAAATCTTAACTCGAAGAGCTCCAACAATAACCGCCATGATGTTAGCCGTGAGGCTTCATCACTCTTCAGGGAACTTAATTAGCGACCAAACAGTCAGAAACCGCTTGCATGAAGTGAACCTTCATTCCCGAAGACCGCTACGGGTACCACCTATAGCAATGCACAATCGTAGGATTCGATATCAATGGGCTCTTGAACACAGAAATTGGGCAGAAGAACAATGGCGTTTCGTGTGCTTTTCTGATGAGTCTCGTTTTGGTATGAGACCGGATACAAGACGTATACGACACTGGAGAACCCCTGGACGCCAACAGCGATTAAAATCCTGCCAGGAAGTCCATCCTTATAGTGGTGGAACCATCATGGTATGGGCGGGTATTTGGATCGGCGGAAGAACTGAGTTGATTTGGATCAGAGGCAACCTCAACGCTCAAATTTATGCTGAGACGATTGTATAAGACGTCATCGTTCCTCTACAAGTGCAAATCGGTCCCTTATTTCAGTTAATGCATGATAATGCACGACCGCACACCGTAAGAGTTGTAAGACAGACTCTCGCCGCAGCTAACATCAATGTCCTGCCCTGGCCTGCTCAGTCGCCAGACTTGAACCCGATTGAGCATGCATGGGATATGCTACAGAGAAGAGCTCTGCCGAATATGGAGGGTATCCAGTCGCAAGAAGACCTTTTTTTGTTGTTGCAACGAACATGGGCGGCCATTCCACAGCGTGATTTGGATGAACTCATTTTGAGTATGCCAAACCGATGTTCTTGTGTTGTTAGTGTTCGCGGTAGAAACACGGATTATTAATTGTTTAGGTTACCCAATAAAATTTTAAAGAAAACAGTTATTTCAGTCTTTTTTTCGAACTTTAATGTTAGTGGTTCAAATGTCAAAAATCCCTTTATTAGGAAAATGGCAAATTTCTTTATTAATGCAAAGGTGACTTGGTTTATCGTTACTGTGACAAACGAAAACACTTTATTTCATGAATCCATAAAGACAATTTTAATTAATATCAATCAGGAGAAAAGTTATTGCAAAAATATATGTTGATCCCTAGACACTTTTGATGTGTGTACTTATGCTGGAGTGGTTTCACGTCAATAGTGCAATGGATGGTAATCTAACTCACGAACTTTCGACGCCTTCGCCATTGGGATATTGCTGCTTATATGTATATTAATACAATCCTAGACTAGACTGTCTCGTTGGTCTAGTGGTCGGAAACGCTACTGCTGGTCATGAGGTCCCGGGTTCGATCCCCGGGTCGGGCAAAGTGTTATTGAGTTTTTCCATTCTCAGTAGCAGCCAAGAGTCTGGATTTGTGCCCGATTGATGGCAATAGGCTCGCCCCCTATTACATGGGACTTAAACATAACTGGTGAAATGTGGATGTACTACCAGGTATTCCTCTGCCTAGCCCTTCGGGGATTACAGGCGTGACGTTATGTATGTATACAATCCTACTATTTAATATTATAAACTTGAAAGTTTATGAATATGGATAGATGGATGGATGTTTGTTACTCTTTCACGTAAAACTACTAAATGGATTTTAATAAAATTTGGTATGGAGTTAGCTGACACCCTGGATTAACACATGGGCTACTTTTTATCTCTGTATTACCACAGGAACGGGACCATGGGCTACTTTTTATTCCTGTATTCCCACAGGAACAAGACCGACGCGGGTGAAACCGCGGGACGTCTGGTAGTGTTATATAAGACTTTAAAATAGACCGTGACCCCTGATTTTTTTTCGGTAGGTATATCTTCTCAAGGATCAGTTATTTTGGAAAGGCCGTCGCTATTTAGTTCTAAAAAGAATATTGATATAATTATAAAAGTAAACAGAGATATTTTTTTATCATTTCGTTTCAATGTCTGCGTCAATAGATGGCGCTACAGGCATTACTAGTTTAAACAGTGATCGAAGTGCTTCGATTAGTTCATTGATGTCGCTAAGAGGCAAGCCAATAAGGCATGTAATGGGAAATGTCAATTTCTGGCTATGTTTTTCGCATCTATCTATGTAGGAAATCCGTAATTTACCTAATAAAAATTTCTTATTAACTTTTTAAATTAAATATTATAAAGCTTCTTATATAAAAACACGTCTTTTAATCTTGTCGCTCGCTCGTTATCCCTTTTTCTTTCTTCCTTTTTAAAAAAAAAAATTCAAATCCTTCCTCTTCCTCCCACATTCATACTCTCTCATTCATACATCGCTGCGTTCATATTCACTACATTCCTTCAAATTATCATGCATTTTATATTAACATCCTACACCTATGTAATAAATATTAAATATATACCTACTTATTTAGTAACTTAAATTTTAATAATGATACAACCAATTTGTAATGAGTAAAAACGTTTTAACAATACAATTGAAAATAACTCTAGTTTCGGAAGTCTGTGGCTTTGGTGGTTTTGTTGCACTGATTTTATTGGCCACCGACTTCCGAAACTGTTAGTGTTTTTCAATGAAGTCGGTTACTTTTTTGGTAAAATAGTTTTTTGCAATTTTTAGTTTTTAAATGAAAAAACCTTCCAATAAGCTCGAATACGGCTAGGATACATAGTCTTATTATGGAGTTCCGGTACCTGTCTCTTGGCTTTATCATCACATCTGATGGTAGAATGGTTTTTATTGAACACAAATGCTTCACGCAACTTTAAGAAACACGATAGGTTCCACTAGGTAATGCAAGTTTTGGCCGAAACTGGCCTTAGCAGGGCCAGCACCAGTCAGGGGTTGCAGAAGTATCTTTTGTTTCTGCGACCCCCGGCGCAGGTGGGAGACGCAACACTGGGTTGGTTTTTATTTAGTAAGACAGACCCCTACGCTCTCCCCGGGGCGGAGGACATCCATGAGGATTTTCCACCCTGCAAAAAAATAATGACTGCTCAAGAAAATCACACAGCAAAAAAAACCCTTGACATGTAAAAAACATTCCGAGTGAATAAAAAAAAACGTAACAAAATTGATAACGACTAATGATATCTTATCCTGAGATAATAAATATAATTATAACGAAGAGTTATGTAAAGAATGATTCATTATAATTAACACAATGCGCGTCGTGGTACTGTGTTTGCTAAAGTAAGAATTTTATTCTAAAAAGTTTTTTGTTGGTGATTTTAAGCGTTGATAAATACTTTCCTTCCTTCTTTACTGAGATGGGAAGCCTTCTTTAGTTTTTGGTGAAGTGAGAGTGTTGAAACTAAATGATTAGTGTGGGGGAATGGATCTAGTTTTTAAAAAATGTCCAAACAGTTCGGAAAAGGCTAGGCAGATGATGATGATGTGTTTGAAAAGTGTGACATCAGACAAGCACCTTGTGTTTTTTTACCAGCTTCTTAATGAGACAAAGTCAAAAGTTAGAGCCAAATAGTTTATTTATGTAGTTTGTCTAGACCTTTCAATCGTGTCAATTAGAGACACAATAGAAAGACAATGACGGCGCGGACACCGGTGTCTTCTTGGGGTTTAATGAATTAAAAGGCAGTTTTGTAGAATTAACTTATAAGCTCAGACCAATAAAAAAGTATAGACAGAGCATTGCGCTCCTAAAAGTGAGGCACGTAATATGAAGACGATTGCTGCTAAATAAGGGATGAGATGAAAACTAATGAATTTGGTAAAATTCCCATCAAGTGAGGCAAAATCAAAATCATGCTGCAGGGTAGTTGTATTTTAAGTTTGTTGTTGTAACTGGCGATACGCATATAATAATATGTCAAAAATTTGTGCTCTGGCTTCAATATACTATGGGGAGGTTCTAGGGATACTGCACGTGTCTATGTCCTGCAGGGCTATTAAATAAATAAATAAATATTCCACAACTTTTCACACAACGCCATTTAGTCCCAAGTTAAGCTTGAGAGCGTGTGTTATGGGTACTAAACAGCTGATAAACATACTTATATATTTCTAAATACATACATATTATAAATAAATTACACCCAGACACAGAACAAATGATCGTGCTCATCACACATACATTTGTCTTGGGTGGGAATCGAACCCACGACCTCCGGCATAGCATTTAGGGTCACTAACTACTAGACCAACAGGCCAATCAATAGTCCGCATGACGTCTGTCGGGACAAGTGGGCTCAAAGCTGAATTGATTCTTTCTTTCTTCAAAAGGCTTTTCCAGACTTTGCCCTGCATCGTGAGACTCGCATAGTAAATGAATATAATCTTATGTCTGGACGTTAAAAGAGACCATGACCCCTGAGTTTCTTTCGGCATTTCTTCTCAGGGATCAGTCTGACTGGCCTGTTGGTCTAGTAGTTAGTGACCCTGACTGCTATGCCGGAGGTCGTGGGTTCGATTCCCACTAAGGACAAATGTTTGTGTGATGAGCATGATCATTTGTTCTGTGTCTGGGTGTAATTTATCTATATTATGTATGTATTTAGAAATATATAAGTATGTTTATCAGCTGTTTAGTACCCATAACACAAGCTTTCAAGCTTAACTTGGGACTAAATGGCGTTGTGTGAAAAGTTGTGGAATATTTATTTATTTAGTCACTTTGGGAATGCCATTTAGTTTAGTTTAAAAAAAAAGACTGCAGAGAAAGAAGTATCTGAGAAGATCTACTTACAGAAATAAATATAATTTCATTTCATTTCATTTCAGTAACTAGCAATGAAATGATTGCCAATAAGTAACCCTGCAGCAGTGGACTGCAGAAGACCAAGTTGGTTAATAGATAAAAATCAGTGTTCCTCTTCCAGTCTCCTGGTCGTCATCGGTTCCGATGGATGGTCAGACAACAGGGTACGGAAGTTTCCACCAAACTTCTTGTTCGGAGCTGCCACTTCTGCGTACCAGGTGGAAGGGGACTGGGATGCTGTTGGTAAGGAAATTAATCTATTTAATACATTTTAGGAAGGCTTACAAACTAGTTACAATGACGTAATACGTGACTAAATTGCCAATTATACGCCTAAAAGAGTGGCGGTCAATATTTAATCGCCTATTTTAAGGCATTTTGAATAAAAACCTTTAAGATGTTTGTACAGACGCCAGCACATCAAGTTACCCCAATGTGTCAAATTTCTTTGATCGTTTTTCAACTTTATGCGAAATTGGGAAAATTTGACACATTGGGGCAACTTGATGTGCTGGCGTTTGTACCTACTAACATTAGTAATAAGTTTCATGTTTTTTCTAAGAAACTGGACTGTATGTTGTCTGAAATAAAGATTACATTACGTTTATTAAAAAAGGCGATTGCAACATATTTTTAATTCATGTTAAAGTTTAAATCTGTGGACTAAATTAAACAGCGTTTGCGTAAAATTTGAGGTTTAATAGATAGGTATCTCTTTAAAATAAAACTGAAAGACGTCCTAGGGTAAGAATGAAACCAATGCTAGCTACTACCAATATTGAACTCTAAAATGTAATATTGCCCTTTTAAGTACCCTAAAGCCTCGCAACAAATCAATACAGCAGTTCTATTCTGCAAAAAAACACCACGTGAAAATGAAGGTGAAGTGAAACCGAATAGTGCTGTTATTCTATACATTGACGGTTAACTTCACTCAAGCTTTCACATGATGACTTTTACTAAATCGATAGACAGTTTAAATGAAATTAAACCTTAAACAAATGCAAATAGAGTGTAAAACAATTCAGGTCACGTGGCATATTTGTGCACTTGTGTATTCACAGCGTTTGAGAGCCCAAAAACTTATATTTTAGTAGATAATAAAATATGTAATAACGTATGTTTTATATAAGGTGTATAGTTTAGTCATTACATCAGCGTAAAACGTCAAATGCAAAATCATGATCGAAGTAAAGTCAACAAATGACTGTCACGTTTAAATTATACTTATCATGTTATTGTGCTAATTGTGGTTATTTTTGGCACGATTACAAGTGACTTAACGTTATATGAGAGTGAAATAACTAGGTACTATGCGTTTCAAATGAGAATAGGAACGAAAATGGCTATCTATCTGTCAGATGCCACTTGGAAAGTACGGTCTGCAACGAAACATTATTCGCGTAATCAATTATTTTTAGTTTTTTGTTTTACCGTTTTGAGTCGCAGTTATTCAAAATGAAAAAACGTCTCAAAATAATTAGTCTTGTGGACCGTATTTTTCAAGTGACATCTGACAGATTGACGCCATTTTCGTTCCTATTCTCATTTGAAACGCATAGTAGTTGGTTGGCACACACAACACACATACTCACATGCATTATTTACCAAATGCTTTATGTTCGATACACCTCACAATCTCAGCAGGGCTAATGTGAATCTGCATTTCTTTAAAAACGTGCCTCCAATCCTTTCAAATCTTAATCTTTAGTGCATTCCATAATGTATACAGGTGCCAGGTGTTTAGAATAGAAACAATTATGGACCCTGTTGGGCACAGGAACATTTCAAAAAGAAGAGTAGTAGGAGAGAGGAATATGACATATTTATATATTCACCGCAAATATCACCTTTAGTTTTCAGTCACTCCCCGTGAAGTGAAAGTTAAGTAAAAAAAAACAAACTACGAAACGATTTCGATGAAATTCATAATTATGTGAATTTTTGTCGATTTTGACCCGATGTCTTGCCGTTATTTTTTGATTACGTGAAAAAAGAAAAAATATGTGTCGAATATTTTCTTGTAATCTAGATGAGAGGCTAAAAATAAAGTGAGACTTGAAAAAGAAACCTCAATAATTAGGTGAAAAATCACACTCATTTTTCGAATTAAACTGTTAGTTCGAGTAATTAGCGGGTTTATGCAAATAAAAAATTAGCATAGATCTATCTTAGCTAGATAAGTTAAAAAACATTTTTCCCTTTAAAATCCCAAAATAAGTCCATTTATTTTGTCAGGTAAAGGCGAGAGCATCTGGGACAGGTTCCTGCATGAGAAGCCAGAAGTAATAGCTGATGGAAGGAATGGTGACGTGGCCAGTGACTCCTATAACAACTGGCAGCGGGACGTGCAGATGTTGAGGGAGCTTGGAGTTGACTTCTACAGGTTCTCAATATCCTGGCCTAGGGTACTTCCTACAGGTATACTGGAGAAAGACCGTTTAGCTGTACCTTGTTCTTACTTATTTTTAATGTAGTTACTGTCTAACCAGAAGGCCTGGCCAAATTACAAATTCTATTTCTACTCTATTCCTATTAATTAAAGAAAGAAAATGGCGTATATGGAATCAGCTGTTTGTCAACTGTCAAGTGTATTTCCGTTTCAGCCATATTACAAATACTATTCGTTAATATTAAATAATTACAAACTGTATTAGAAACGAAGGTTCTTTATATTAAGTATAACTAACATTAAATATAACTAGTATATTAAAAATAACTGAGCTAAAGATGATCTTTCCGTCGCACGGTCCGCAAGCAAAAGTGACCGGGCGCACAGCTCGCTCTGCCAGCCCGTCTCCTCCCCACCTCGCGCAGCTGTGGTCGTTCGATGCCGACGTCACGGCGTGGTCCGATGCTGACGTCACGGCTAGCTAGGAGGCACGCGGCTTCGCTTCACGAAGTTGCCAACACGGCCATTCTGCAAGGCGCATGTCTCAGGTGCCCCACGATGCTAGGTAAAACACTGAAACAAAACCAAAATTAGAATTAGTTTTCTCAACATACAAGTACCTATGAATCACAAGCCATTGGCTTAGCTTTTGAACCATCAGCAAATGCCTACTCTATTGCCGCTAGGTCCACCGTACTTAAAGGGACTATGCCACACTTAAGAGTCATGGTTTTCCTAGAGCTTACCACTTGGAATCACTTGCATTTAAAGAACATTTCGCTACACTTAAACGTACCAAGTTGTTTTCCAAGCTTTATTAACATTTGCTGGTGTTTCTCTCGGCAAGAATTAAGGTACAAGTGTTTTATCTAGCCTCGCGTAATGGCAGTATCTACTGTATGTGAGATTATGTAACCACTGTGTATAATTTCATTTGCAATAACATATCAAAACAGTGTTTTTATTAATTATTTACGGCAGACAAGAAAGTGCAGTACATACCTTTAAAACTTTAACTTGCCAACACGGACCTTATTGTTATTAGCTTATTCCAATATCCAGTCATCTATTTGTATCCAACACTTCATATTTTCAGCAGCTGCAACGCCATTGTACGGTTTACTGCTCCTTTCAGAACCCCTTAAGTCTGTTACCTCATATCTGTCATTACCCAGAACCTTTTTTACTCGAAATGGTCCTTTGAAGGTTGGCAGGAGTTTCCTGCTTCGACCATCGTTGCTCTGGCTTTGTATTTTGATCAATACTAAATCTCCTTCTTCGTAAATCTTGGCTTTTGACCGAGTTTTATCAAACCTTTGTTTTTGTGATATTGCACTGGCTTTAATATTTTTATCTACCTTTGCTCGCAACTCCGTAACGTCCACTAGCGATTCATCATCAAGCTCTGGATCTACATTATCATTATCAACGCGTAAACGATATCCGAATAAAACCTCACTAGGTACGGCATTAATAGTTCTATGAATTATTGTACTGTTTAAACCTTGCTGTATTATTTTAACATATTGATCCCACCTATCTTCAGTAGTATCTGCTCCAATAGTTTTTAATGATTCTAGAATTGTCTTATTAAATCTCTCTACCTGTCCATTTGAGCGAGGCATACCCGTTGCCACAATATGCGCGCGAATATTTTTGCTCTTACAATATTCTCTATACATGTTGGAAGTAAAACATGACCCTGAATCAGAAATAATACGTTTTGGATTACCGAAAATTTTAGTTATATTATCTAATTCATTTATGAGGTCGGATGTTTTTGTAGACTTTACTGCACAGATAAACACAAACTTAGTGAATGCGTCTACTAAAACTAGTAAGTATATATTGCCGTTTTGTGTTTTAACGAACGGACCTAAGTGGTCCGCGTGCAAAGTGTGAAAAGGTTGTGCGTATTTTGGCAACGGATACAACTCCCCTTCCTTAGCACCACCCTTATTCTTATAATAAATACAATTCAAACAGTTTTTGATGTATTTTTTTATTATGTGACGCATACGAGAAAACCAATATTTGTGCCCTATTCTTTCAATCGTTTTATCGACAGAAAAATGGCCCAGGTCATCATGGTTGTATCTTATTATTTGCCAAATACAACTTTTTGGTACGACCCATCGTCGCCCTTGGGCTGTTCTTCTGTACACTTTTCCACCTAACAGTTCATAAGTGTCAAAAATGTTTTTATTTTCATCTATTTCACCAGATTCTAATAAAGTTTTAATTTTCACAATGTCAGAGTCTTGCATTTGTACAGAAAGTAACCAGTCTCCTTCGGTTATTGATAATATTATTTGCTTTTCCGACCTCTCACCTGAGGGAACGGGATTTCGACTCAAGGCGTCCACATGTTGCATACGTGTACCTTCTCTATGCTTTATTTCGTACATGAACTCTTGAGTCGAAAGAACCCATCGTGCGATCCGGGGAATAATATTCTTTTTAGTCAACGCGTACCTGACCGCGTTACAATCTGTGATGACAGTGAAAGGTGAACCAATTAAATAAAGACGAAATTTTTGGAGTGAACTTACGATTGCTAGGAGTTCCAACTCAAATGAATGGTATTTCTTTTCGTCCTCAGTTGTCGGACGGCTATAATAATACACAGGTTTTTCACCCTCATTATCAACTTGGACAAGAATACCCGCAACACCATCTCGACTAGCGTCCGTATACAAAACGGTTTCTTTATTTGGATCAAAAATAGATAATAGACTATCTGACGTTAATTTTGATTTTAATATTTGGAACGCTTGATCATGCACGGAATCCCAATACCAAGGAGCATCTTTTTTTAATAATTTAGTAAGAGGGGCAGAAATTATAGCACAGTTTTTAATAAATTTGCGAAAATAATTTATTAGTCCCAGAAACTGTCGCAACTGATGGACAGTTTTCGGTACGGGAAATTTCTTAACGGCTTCCACTTTGGTTTCATTTGGCATTACGCAGTTTTGTTTTATTCTGTATCCGAGAAACTCTATTTCAGTTTTAAGGAAATGACATTTTTTTAAATTTAAAGTTAAACCGTTATTTCTAAATATTTGTAAAATGTTTTCCAAGAGCTTTAAATTTTCCTCAATAGTTTGTGTCATAAGATAAACGTCATCTAAATATACAATGACGTTCTCAAACCTTAAGTTACCTAATACCTTATTCATCATTTGTTGAAAACAAGATGGTGCATTAGCCAAACCAAATGGGAGCCGCAGAAATTCGTAATGGCCGTCTTCGGTAATGAATGCCGTTTTCTCTACGGACTTTGAACTCATAATAATTTGGTAGTACCCACTTTTTAGATCAAGACTTGTGAAATATTTATAACCCTGTAGTCTATCTATAAGATCCTCTATTCGGGGCATTGGGTACTTGTCCTTAATTGTTATTTTATTCAATGCGCGGTAATCAATACAGAGTCTTTTCTCGCCATTCTTTTTGTTCACAAGCAGAGCGGGACTCGCGTAAGGGGATTTACTTTCTTGAATTATTTTGTTATCGACTAATTCCTGCACCATATCTCGAATAATCTTTCTATCTGGATGAGAGGCTCTAAAAGGTCTGCACTGCACCGGTCGTGGGTCTGTCAGAGTAATAACCATCTCGTGGTTATTCACTTTCCCTAACTCTTTTATGTCTGACGCGATACACTGTTTATATTGTCTAAATAAATAAATCAATTCATTTAAGTGAGTGTCAGTATCGATCTTAGTCTCATGTATAGCGTCACAAAATTCACTAAATGATTGCGCATAGTCAAACTTGAATGAATTACCTACACGTGAATATATCAAATCATTTCGCTCCGTTATGTTACGGCCAATTAGTATATCACAACCTACTAATTCATCAATAACGTAAAAGTCCACACCAGTTAAAGACACGCAGTCAATTTTTATATTTAGAGTGGCTTTTCGAGTGACCGGTTTAGAATTATGCCTAGAAAACCCTTGTAATAAAACTGGCAAAGGTAGTGCACTGGTTTGAAGCGAATATTTATCCACCACTAATTCAGAAATTAAGGAACAACTGCTTCCCGTATCAATAAATGCCTCGTGGGCAAAATGATCAATATTTACCATTTTTACAAATTTATTTCGCGGATCAGAGGTGTGGATCAATTTGCTTTCCTCAGTTTCTGGTTTGATTAATCCTGTACTCTTCTTACTACGGCACACAGCCTCAACATGGCCCTTTTTTTTACAGAAATTACATTTAATGAGATCACACTGATTCCTTCTATGATTTCCACCGCAAGTGTAACATTTAATATTAATAGGTTTTTGAACATGTGTTGAACCGGTTTGATTACTTTCTTGCGCGCTACGAGAATTGGCATAATTATTTGAAGAGGTAACGTTCGTGGACGGCTGGCTAGAGTTATTCGTTTGATCCACTGTTTTATGTTGGTTTTCACGAATACTACCCGAACTGGTTTGTTTTGAGTTTTTGCCTTTGTGGGTACGACCATGAAGGTAACTAGCTAAATCATGGCAAGATTTAAAATTACTCGCCTCAATAGATGCTCCTATATTGCTGTCGCCTATGCTCCCGACAATTATAGATATAATATCTTGCTCAGTAAAGTTTAAAGATAATCGATCAACTTTACATTTAATTTCAAAATAGAATTCGTAGAGTGACTGGTTTTCTACTGGTTTTTTATTAATGATTTCTTTTAATAATTCAAACATATTACGACGGGTTTGAAAACTATTAGCTAGACGCTGATTCCAATCACTCCATTGCCATTTAGGCCACTGACTATCAGTACGCAACAACGAGTCATACCAGACTTTGCCAGAGCCTTTCAACTTATTAAGAGCTTGATAACGTATCGTTTCGTCGGTCCAATCAAACGTTGTCGCATACGATTGTATAATATTAAGCCATGCATTTATATCATCATGTAAAGGGTCAAACTCCGGTATAATATTGTTTAAGGTACTCACAGCTTTGGCATCTTTATGACGCGATACCTTTGACTTCTTTCTGGGTGGAGGTGATGGCGTTCTGGAGCTTGTACTCGTTGTGCTACTGCTACTTGACGATTGTGTTCGCCTGCGATAGCGCCTGCGTTTACCCATGACGCGTGGGTGCCACTTCTGATATTAAATAATTACAAACTGTATTAGAAACGAAGGTTCTTTATATTAAGTATAACTAACATTAAATATAACTAGTATATTAAAAATAACTGAGCTAAAGATGATCTTTCCGTCGCACGGTCCGCAAGCAAAAGTGACCGGGCGCACAGCTCGCTCTGCCAGCCCGTCTCCTCCCCACCTCGCGCAGCTGTGGTCGTTCGATGCCGACGTCACGGCGTGGTCCGATGCTGACGTCACGGCTAGCTAGGAGGCACGCGGCTTCGCTTCACGAAGTTGCCAACATTAACACTAAACTTGACAGTTGACAAACAGCTGATTGATCCAAATACGCCATTTTCTTTCTATTGTCGCCTTATCGGTTACGTTAATAGTAATGCCTAAGGCATTAAGTCCGCCTTTGTACAGTTTATTTTACTAGTGCATAAAGTTTTAATAAATAAATAAATAGAATTTGTAATATGGCTGGGCCTGCGGGCTGTGGTGATAGAGTTTTTATGCCGCTCATCATATGTCTGACTTGGCATCACATGCCGTCGAGAAATATCTCTCAGACATGCCGGTTTCCTCACGATGTTTTCCTTCACCATTTTTGAACCAAGTGATACCTAATAATATTATTCAATAAGCACATGCAACCTTACTAATCTGCAATTTTGGAGGTAGAATTCTACCATAGTGTTATACTGGTAACTATTCTGTTAAAGTAGAATCTTAATCAAAGAAAAATCTTAATAATAGAATATGAAAGAGATATAATATTTAACTAGCAGACATCACGCGGTTTCACCCGCGTAGGTCTCGTTCCCGTGGGAATACTGAGATAAAAAGTAGCCTGTGTGTTATTCCAGGATGTTATCTAACTCCACACCAAATTGTATTAAAATCGCTCCAGCTGTTTAGACGTGAAGAAGTAACAAACATACACACTCACAAACTTTCGCCTTTATAGTTTTAAGTTCCAAATTCTGGTACTTTAGCAGGTTCTGAGAATTGCTGAAATATTGCTAGACAGATGATGATGATAATGATATTTTAAGTAAAAAGGTGTACTTAGATAGGTTACCTAAACTACATTCGATCTTCAAAAACGGCACACTAACGCACGCACGCGTCCGTTGTCAGCGCGATGCGACACTGAGGTCAAGTGTGGCTTATAGGTAACCTATCTACACCTTCTACTCATTGTAAATTCACCTTTAAATTGTATTTTGGAACGCAACCCGGAAAATTTATACTAACGATATCTATATCAGATACTTTTTCACTTAACACCAACCTCGGTCCCGCCCTTGCCCCACCGCGCTTCAGGTTATCAGTCGGTTGATAACCTACATTATAATGTTTCTGCTACAAATCCTTATCATACATTTTAGGTTTACGATAATATCGATAAACGTCCGCCAACAAATTAGTAATTTCATAATGAAATAAGCAATTACGAGAGTTGGCAAATTGCTGATAAACAAATTTCTTTATTTCAGAAATAGAAATCCTAACGTATAATATATTTAGCTTTTGTTTGTATTAAATTTACTGACATTTGAAATTGAATTTATTGACATTTATAATTGAACTTGTGGCCTAGCGGACACAGTCGATGAGTTTAGTTTAGTACGCTCCGCTGCCTGCGCTCCTGAGACATGGGATCACAATTTTTCTAGTCTTCAGTCTCTTTGGCTAGGACCCTTGTTTAACCCTAGGTCCCCAGCATAGACGAATAACACTTGCCTTGCATCGTCAGCCTCCTCCCCAAAACAGATTTTGCTTCATGCTGCAACTCTTAATAATTGTGCATGCTCTTCAGCTGTTCTTTTCTGATTAAGAAAAGAATATTAGAAGAAGTCTGATCTAAGACGGTTGAATCGTATCTTCTGTATTTGTCACGCTTCAGTGCCTGGACGCCATACTTGTTTTTGTTGCTATCGATTTTGGATTTCCTCTCTCGGAGCAATCAATTTGGTTCCGGCCTTATTTAGGTTTTAAAATACTGACGATTCAAAGTGTCTGGAATAAATCAAAAGTTACAACGTATTGAACTTGTTCGTCCTCAAAATAATTAATCATATTTCACACCCATTCCAGGATTCCCAAACAACGTGAACGAAGCAGGTTTCAAGTACTATGACGACCTAATAGACGAACTCCTCAAATACAGCATTCAGCCAATGGTAACCTTGTACCACTTCGACCTGCCTCAGGAGTTACAAGACCTTGGGGGATGGAGCAATCCTCTCTCAATCACCTGGTTCGAAGACTACGCGAGGGTTGTCTTCACACGATACGCTGGGAAGGTGAAGTTCTGGATAACTATGAATCAACCTGGTACTATTTGTATCGATGGGTATGGCACTGAGGGTATGGCTCCAGGACTTAATATGAAGGATGGAGGAGCCTATGAGTGCGTGAAAAATGTTCTGCTGGCCCATGCGAAGGCTTATCGGTTGTATGAAAAGGAATTTGAAAATAAGCACCACGGTAAGCAAGTTGGTGATAGGTGACGGTTATTTTGAAAGTTCTCCAGGTTTCGTGGTTTGGTATACTCCAGTTGTTCGAGGAATAAAGATTAGCTAATACTACTGATTCTATATCTTCTTGCTCGTGTAAAAGTGCATGTATGAATAAAAGAAATCAAAGAAAAATAATATACGTACAGGAAATAGGAACAACGAAAACTAACTTGGTCTCCATGAAGTATTAGCGTTATTAATATCTGCTTTTGGAATAGTCATCCTCGGAGATGCTCTTGATACTTGAAACTTAGGCTGTAAAAGTATACATTAGTTCATGTCTATTCGTTCTTGCCTGCTTTCTCAGCACGAGAAGAGACCTAGACTGCATCGGGACAGCGATAGGCTGATGTTAATATTGTTATTATTTAACGATGATTTGGGTCAAATAACTGTGAACGCAACAACAATCTGATCTGTATAAACGTTATATTTCAGGCAACGTTGGCCTGGCTGTATCAGTGAACTGGTATGACCCTTTGACTAACAGTACGGAGAATACGGAGGCTACTGCAAGAGCCAGAGCGTTTGAGGTGAGTCGCATCAGCTAAATAATTATGTTCTTTCTTTGTATTGTTCCCCTATGACCCTTACTCGTGCCAGCACACGACTTTAAAGACCTCCAGTGTGTAACAATTTCAATTTAAGGGCACCCTCTGTGGGGACCAAACCTCGCCCTAGAGAGGACAGCAACGGGACAGGCTCGATTGTATCGATATTATTTGGAGGTGAATTTAAAAATAGTTTTAAATACATCTCCAAATGCAGTCCATCTGGCAGGGGTATCGTATTGTGGAGATCTGATAGGCAGTCACTCCTTGTAAAACACTGGTATTCAGCTGCATCACTGTTTTTATCAATATTCTACTAAAGCTGGTCTTCAAAAGAATAAATAGTACTGATGTAAACTTTGTATTTAAGTAATAAAGTACGCCAAATTAGGGCAGGATATGCTGGAACTAATATTGTAAATCTATTGTATAGACCCGTAATCCTAATAAATCTAAAGAAAGAAAAAAAGAAAGAAAGAAAAAAGAAAGAACGAAAGAAAGTAAGTAAGAAAGAAAGAATATTTATTGGCAACAGGAAAGAACATGCACGCATTTTAAAAACATGAATGTAACAAAAAAAGCTGTAAAAAATAAGGCATGTCTCACGGCTGCGCCTTAATGCTCATTTCAGTGGTAATGCCAGAAAGATGCTGCAAACTGATCTACTTCAAACTGTGAAATTTTTCTAATTAAACATGAATCTTATTCTGTTTGTTATAAAGTTGGAAAACTATCAAAAAAAGACACATTAGGGTAGCTTGATATGCTGGCCCCTGTACCACGTTCTAACAAAATAAACATTTTTGATTTAACCACCAGTACGTTTCAGTTCGGCATCTTCATGGACCCAATATGGTCGAAAGATGGAGACTTCCCAGAATTAGTCAAGAGTATTGTCGACACAAAGAGTAAGGAGCAAGGATTCAAGACTTCCAGGCTTCCCAAACTGTCTGCTGAGGAAATTAAACTTCTAAAGGGTACGTACCTAATTGTCATTCAATTAACACGCTACGCGAAAACTAATCCAACATTTTCCCATTTTAAGAATATTGCATGAGTGGTAAGTGTGAAATACACAAGCTAAGTTTTAGCTCAGTGCTATAGATAACGTTCTACAGTAAACTGTAACAAGTTCTTTTGTTTTGTAGGTTCAGCCGACTTCCTAGGAATGAACCACTATACTACCTTCTTAGTGGAGCCTGGGAAGTCTAAATTCGAGTCTCCATCATTTGAAGATGACCGTAACACAGAATATACGCAAGGACCCGAGTGGAAACCTGCCAAATCTCCCTGGTTGAAGGTACGTGGACACCATCACGATTATTTACCTTAAAGAGGCTGGAAGAGGAGTATTACTTTATCCTTATTTCGCTTCACGGATTATAACGCTGACAAGGATGGCATCGAGAAATAACAAACCAAAAACTAAAACTAAAGTATTTACAACTTTACTTCTAAATAGAGAACCAAATACTTTGGTGGTGGAAGTAAGAAAGACAGTCGCGTATAGTACTGGTACTATTCTTCCACATCCGGTCAGACTGGAAGCCGACCTCGAGATGTATGCTTTTATTCAATTGGTTTAAAAAGCGTTGCCCCAGACTAGGAATGTCTCCTGTATGGTGGGCCTGATCACAAACATTCTAACTCATATACCCAAACCGCTAAACCTGGAACTACCTTGACGCTCAACAAATTTTTATGTGTGGAAATTAAATCCGCGACACGCTACGCAGTGAGCTATGGGCTCTTTTCTTATTATTCGATCTTGTGGTGGAAAAAACCTCTCATGGATGCAGGGGTTTGTCAAACACTTAGTGGCAGGAGTTAGGCATGTCGACGGCTGTATCCTACTAACTGACTCCTTATTCTAAGTGAGCTGACGATGACTGCCACTGATCTGGGAAGTTGACACGCCGAGGCAGCAGTTACCTCTGCCGTTGGCAACATGCCGTTGGTGTGTAAGAGCTTTCACGGACTAAAACAGGAATCGCTCAGCCACTCCGCCAAACGTGCTAACAGGTGCTTGGCAAAAGCTTGCAATAACCATGAACTATCCGAATTTCCAGAGCGCCCCCTACGGCCTCTACAAAGCCTGCATCCATCTGAATCTGAATTACAACTACCTTCCAATCATCATCACCGAGAACGGCTGGTCTACCGACGTTGGGCTCCGAGACCAGACGAGGGTTGATCACTTGAGGGCATCCCTTGGAGCCTTGCTGCTGGCCATGGAAGATGGAACAGAGGTCGCGGGGTACACCGTGTGGAGTCTAATGGATAATGTAGAATGGACTGCTGGAACCAGGTTGGTTGAGAATGAGAAAAATTCGAATATAACTTTAGACTTCTAAAAAGTAAGTAGTTAAGTAGTTCGAATCAAAACGTTTTTTGCGAAGTAAGTGTACAAAACTGTTCTCTCCTGTCTCCTCTTTCTGGGAACCTCGTCCTTTTTTGAAGTCGATTGAATTGGTAACTAAAACATCATGTTAAGCTTGTAGAATTATTTCTTTTCTTTAGCTATATCCATAGAAAATGTAGGAAAATATTTAACTATTAGTAACATTATGAATCCGTAAACATTAAAGCGATCATCTTGAAATACTGCAAATACCTTAACGAAATAGATATAGGGATACCCTATGTCCGTGTCTGTTTACCTGACTTTTCACTTTTTCGGGATAAAAGGTATTTTATCCCAAAAAAAGTGCTGTTCCCGAGGAAAACAGACTTGACGTTCTTACGATAGTAGATGGCGCTACCTGTCTTTTGAATCACGAATACATTAACACAAGCAGAATAAGAACAACCTGAATTAAATTGATTGTCAAATTCTAAAATTAATGCAAGCAAAAGCTAGAACTTTATATAATCTTAAAGGAATCGGTGTTGTGTCTAGTGTACGGTTGCCGGCGGGACCTTGTACACGTTCAATCGCGCGGATAACTTTAACATCGCGATGTAGGAGGTGTCAGTTTAAGTTCGTTTGTGGAGAGATAGATGTCGCTGGCTATAAGCCAATTGTAGACATTTTGTCTCGTTCTGGAATTCTTAAAAGAGAAAGGAAGAGACAGGTATTGGCTGCACAGTCCCTCTGTCTTTTTCTGGAGAGTGGTAAATTTTGTGCGGCTATGGCTCAGTCCATTCTCTATGTCTATGAGTAAATGTCACGACGTGAAAACTTAGGTGAAGCGAACTGTCAATGCTTATAGCAAAGACAGGCCAATTGGCCGCCACTTCACCTACACTTTTACGGAGAGATTTTAACAGAATACACTGCTGGCATCCATTTTCGATCTCACTTTTATATCTATTATTTTCAGTGAACGTTTCGGCCTGTACCAGGTGGATTTCGAGTCAGAAGAAAAGAAGAGGACCGCTCGTCTCTCTGCTCTGGTCTACAAGCATATCATTGAGACCAGAGTGGTTGAAGACAACTGGAACCCCAGCAACTTAAAGATAGAAATAACTAAGAATGATAAAAAAAATAAATTAAAGGTTGAATTGTGATTGTAGGACGGCTAATTCAGGGTCGTAGAGACACGGTAGCGCATCCAGATACTATGCAGTATTTAACATGATTCTGAACCCCTCATCAGGGTTGAAATTTTTCATCAGATTTTTCCTTATTTCGTCGCCTTAGAGTGAAAATCTCGGGAATGCATTTTTGCTCAAATTTATTTTATTGCGTTTCTAGGAAGGAAACCTCGCAACGCACCTCCCCTGCGTAGCATGAACACCGAAGTAACGGCCTTTGTCTACAGACGAATCGGCTAAGTGACAGATTATATAGACAGGAACCTCAATCTGTCAAATTTCTATCAATACACCATGTGCCTAATTTGTTCATTTGATACTCATAGCGCCATCTCTGGCAGTAAATGAGAACCTCGTAAATACTATTCATATTCATATTCATATTCATCATATCTTTATTTGCATTCCATAATGTGTTGAGATCTTACAATGGGCTTAAAGCTAGAGTACAATTACGGACCCTGTAGGGCACAGCAAAAAGTATAACATTAAAATTAGTGTTTTACAGAATATAATTAATACGAGATAAATCCGCATCTGTCAGTTAGACGCGCAGTTTTTTCTTCCTCCTGAAAAGTTACTTCTTTTACACTTACGAGGTTTTCACTCTAAGGCGACGATTTCTAAGTTTTTCTTAAGGTTCTTCTTATTTTAGAGATTTATTCGGGAATTCTTCTGAGTGCATTTCGTTCGATAACATCCCCTGCACCCTTTCTCAATTTTGAATAATAAAATATAAGTACCTAGTCTATGACACTCACAAACAAAGACATTCAATACGGACATCGCGAACAAAATGCTCATCTGAAACTTGTGCGAACTACAAACAACGATACATTCGAACTTTCCTTCTGTAATATTATAGTAGTCTGAATAAAATTATGATGATTGTTCCATAAATATTACATCAGAAAAAAACTTGTAAAAAATAGGAAATCATGAAAGTACAGAACGCATATATGTGCGTCCAAGTAGGTATGACGCTTCTAGCTTTTTTATCACATAATTAAGGACCTATTTATATGTATACCTATGCCAAAAGAATACTGAAACATAAACTATGGCCACTTTCTTCGATTCTGGATCGTTGCAGTAAAAGCTGACTGAATTTTCAATTAATTTGTGTTCCTAAATATTTTGTTCGGTTTATTTTTCTAGTTTTCAATATTACGCTTGTGTGATTGTTTCAGACAATGAGTGGGCAAGCATATTTTATTTTAAGCTTTTATAAAGTGTACTTAAATAAATATTAAACTTAATTTGAGGGATTTATTAAACAAGCTTAGTATTTTTTGTCCTGGATGCGAAAAATATTTAAGTTTAACGGCATCTAGCGGCAATTGCATGAACTATTTAGCCGTCACGTATTATGTTTCTAAGCTGGTTAAGCCATAAGGTAGCTCTGCTGACAAAAGCTTAATAATGTCGATAATAGATGGCACTACCAGTACATTTTCAAAGGAATTTATACACGAATGAACTTTTATTCTATAAGTTAATTTATGCTTTCTAGCATAGATTTAACGTTATATCTTCGTGTTGGTATTACATAGGCTTGTTGCTGATACTATAGAGGGCCAGGAGGTGAGGAGGTTCAAGTAATAATCGTCAAGCATGATCCAGGCAGTTGGTCATTTGATACTTAGGTTATATTTAAACATGATAACAATAATTATACATCCATGTTTCTTCGCGAAGTTTTCCTTCTAAAATATCAGGTAGACATCTCCAACAGAATAATCTCCTGTACCTAATTATACTAAGTCAATTAGTACCTACCTATCTAAAGCTAAGAAGTAAATAATAAACATTAGGTAGGTACCTAAATGAGCTGAAATTAGAGGAATAATCGTTTAAAGGATCAAATTCGTGTGGTTGGTAAGACTTGGTACCTACCTACAGTAGGTACTTACATGTCATAGATATAATTAATTCTATACTATTATTTTAGTACCTAATTTCTACAAGACTTAATACTAATTACCGATTTATCAATCGACAGATAAGCTTTTGTATACACAATGCCCCTGACAATGTCCGCCATATTTATTCTTCAGATAAAAGTTCCTGACAATTGAAAAATCGGATCTTAGTAAACAATTATTTTGACATTCTTCACAATGTAGCTTTTGTAAACGTAACTTAAATTGTTACGTTACCTTAATGGAGCCTCTCCCAACCTCTTACATACCATAACAAATCAAAACGACCAGATTTCGTAACACTAAAACACAATACAGTACTTACCTACGTACCAAATAAATAGGTAGCCGCTACGAATCAGCAAGCATTTAGGGGTTAACTTAATCCAACACAGATTAATTTTAACCTTAACGTATTGAGGCTAAGGTTGTTATTCGTGTGTCTAAGTTCCCGAATATAATGCTTGCCACCCGCAGTGAATGTTTGGGAATAGTTTTTTTATCCTATTGTTGCAATTTTTTTATTTTTATTGTAAGTGCAACTAAATACCGTATGTAATATGTGTTCAGATTGGATCGAGGGCCTGTCGTGTTTAATCTTTTGTTTGTATTGTTTAAATATTTAGGTTTTTTTTTGTTTTTTTTTTTTGGTACCTACCTTGTTTATTTTTGTTCAATAGAATTACCTAGTTGAGAGATAGAAGAAAATGAAAGTAGGTAATGCCGCTTCTATTTTTTTTTTTGCAAAAAAATATTGCATCGATATCGAAGCGAAGCGATACCTTATATGACTAATGTCATGTTCAATATTTGTAGAAAAAAAATACACAAAATTTCAGTTAAGTAATTTATGGAATTAACAGCTTATTGCAAGCGTTGATAAGGTTGATTTGTAAAATTAATTATAGGTAGTAATAAGCCCGGTGGACTTAGACATTAAATTAATAACAAAGGGAGATGTGGCTCTTTGGATTTTTGTATGTTGTTTGGGTCTGTTGAAGTCAATGATATTATAAGTAAAAAGGTGTAGATAGGTTACCTAAACAAGATTCGATCTTCAAAAACGACACACTAACGCACGCACGCGTCCGTTGTCAGCGTGACGCGGCACTGAGGTCAAGTATGGCTAGTTAGCCAGATTTTAACGTGTCGCTTGCTTAGCGCTTCCTCTACACCTTTTTGCTTATAATATCATTGGTTGAAGTAGTGTAAATTTCAAATTGCAACTTCGAAAAACTTGTGGGAATAGAGAAAATTAATTGAAACATTGGGGTAGCCTTCTCCTTGTCAGTGATGACCAGCGTGCACGGGAACCGCGAGCATCGCACCTTAAACTTGACGTTCTCAGGGTTCTTCTTTAACTTGAAAGATTTAGCATCTTTCCTGCTTGCCTTCAGTAGTAAGTCTTTGATATCTTTGATTTCGCGCGGCATGAAGACGACAATGTTCGACAAATATTATCAAGTGAAGGTAGATTATTATATTAACCCACACAGTTCCATACACACTCCTGCCATTTACCTCATGAATAAAAGGTAGGTACCTATTTCTTAGTCATACATACACACATACAAATAGCTATAGGGATGTATCATACATGGGGGGAACCTTTTATTATATTTGTTGGATTGCGTCAAAAATGTATGGGATGATGCGACGCCGTGCGTAACATACATATTTATATGATAATGGAGGTGGGTAAGGATGGAGTAGGTTTCTGTTAATAACAACTAAACAGATTCCACAACTACACAACGCCATCTTGTCCCAAAGTAAGCAGAGCTCGAGTACTAGATAACTAAGTGATAAACGTAGGTACCTATTTTGGGCTATTTTGACTAAATTTTAGTTTTAAGTCCCTCATATAGATTAAAAGAAAATATTCGACACGACACATACTACCTTTTCTTTTTTACTTAATAAAAAAATAACGGCGATACATCAAGTCAAAATGTCGCATGACGTCACTAGCCAGTACAGTTTATACTAGATAATGACGTTACAAGCCCCCTCTCCTCAACTTTAAGGCGCTTAATCTAAGCAGTTTTCCATTTATTTGAAGAAGAAAAAAATATGTGTGGAATATTTTCTTGTAATTTAGATGAGGGACTAAAAACTTACATTTCTAAATACTTACATGCAAATTATTGATAAATTCTGCCGTGGTATAACTATAATGCCGTTATCTGCTAAAGTCATTTTCAGACTCACAAAGTTACTTAATGTTGTTTTTGCTTATTTCACACGTGAGAAATATGTACTTAACGGCATTTTTAAAATAATTATTTCCAAAACTATTCAAGATATTGAAAATTCGCAAACACAGATCGATAGATTTTTTTTTTCTCATTAATTTAGCATCAAAAGTTGAAAATCGACCAGATGTTGGATAACGGCATTTTAGTTATACCACGGCAGAATTACACTCAGACGCAGGACAATTGACCGTACTCATCACACAAACATTCTTCTTAGGTGAGAATCGAACCCACGACCTCAGACATAGCAGCCATCATCCAGCCGTCTGCATAGCAGTCGGGGTCAGAGGGTTTTTCAATTTTCAAATCGCACATTTCGACGTTTCCTTTAAAATAAGTCAAGTATATTCCAGCATGCGAAGCATGAACATATTGAACACCGAAGAAACGGCCTTTGTCTACAGACGAATCGGCAAAGTGACAGATTATATAGACAGGAACCTCAATCTGTCAAATTTCTTTCAATACACCTGCCTGCGTAGCATGAACACCTAATTTCTTTTCTTCCGAGACACGACAAAGACCGTTTCTTCGGTGATCATGCTACGCGTGCTGCTAATGGTAGCAATGATATTATAAGTAAAAAGGTGTAGATAGGTATCTACACCAATAAAAAGCCGTCTCCTTCCTCCATTCGCGTCCATCCATCGCGTATGATACAATGATATACTCTCGCCGCGCCCCCGATCCCTCTAAACTTCAACCATAAGAAATCCGGTGAGTGGCTCTCCTTATTATATTACGGTATTATACCGCCGTCTTTTTGTTTGTGCAGATATTTTTGACTGAATTAGCTGGGGGAGTGGAGAGACCGCAGAGCAATGGCTTATGTAGTTTCGTATACAAGACATGGTAAACATGAGTCTTTTCATTAGACTTGAAAGATTTCCGTATCTCGAGATATTTAAAATTTGTCTTCGCATATTATAATAACTAGCTTCTGCCCGCGACTTCGTACGCGGATCCTGTTGCTTATGCCAGCGACAACGGGGTCGTCAAAATCGAAGATCTGAAACATCTGATGTCGAATTCTATAAGCCCGGGGACGGGAAATTAATGGGATGCGCGAGACGATTCAAGATGTTCCAGATTTTTTATTTTTGTTGGTCAACAGGAAATGCCATCAGACTTAACAACTTTTGCTAAGACGCCATTTCTATTATGTATAGATATGTTATATTGTCTCTGGGCTTTGGAGTTCCCCTACAGGTGCTCCAGATCTTCAAATTTAGTCTCACAGCAGAAAACACTCTTCACGTGGAATAGTTTTAGCAATGGCACCATTTTTCTCTCTCTTCTTTCATCTCTTTCTTTTTAGGTGTTCCATTTTCCAAAATAAATTATAGCCTATAATATGTTGCGTGACGTTCACGATCAGCGGTCAGTCGCGCATCTCCTTCCCCCACTTATCTCTAGAGTCGATGCGTATATACGCTGAAAACTCAAGCGTCATGCTTTTTCCGTGAACGTCTCCAACTCGCGAGACAGTGCATGATGTTCACGATCAGCGGTCAGTCGCGCACATATTCTTGCAGGCGTGCTTCACGATCCCAAGAAGTTTCCACGGAGCAAGTTGCAGCCTCATGTTCTCGAACAGCATCAAGTCTCTCCTAACGCTCTTCGGTAGATTGTTGGGATCTTATGGTCTTTAATCATTTAGCACCTTTGGAACATTGGGAAAAATTTGACCTCTTTCCAGGCATGGTTATAGTTTTATTGTGATGATACCTGATCAATTAAAATCTAAGTGGCTGCTCCCCTGCGTTACCGGGTAAGCTACCGTGTAACGAAGATAAATGGAAAAGGAAATTAAACACTCAAATAACATAAGCCCGAAGGCATACGATAAAAAAAATGGGAGTTTTAGCCAGTAGAGTCTAATTTTCAACGATATACCATCGTCATCGAAAATCAGTCCTGAACTGTTCCCGCCTTCACCGCGTAGTACCTCCTACTTATGTTATTTTATAATTATGCAATGAAATTAGTGATAGTTTTAATTTCTATATCAAATGTTTCTGATCTTCGATTTTTATAAGTCAACAGGAAATGCCTATCAGACCGAACAACTTTTGCTAAGACGTCATTCCTATTTGAGTTATGGTGTAGCTGGGCTCTTGGAGTTCCACAACAGGTGTTCCAGATCTTCGATTTTTATACGTCAACAGCGAGTGCTCATAAGGCTGAACAACTCTTGCTAAGACGTCATTCCAATATATGTTATAGTGTAGCTGGGCTCTTGAAGTTCCACATCAGGTGTTCCGGATCTTCAAATTTATTCTCTCTGCAGAAAATGCTCATAACGTGGAACAATTTTTGCTATGGTACCATTTTTGTATCTCCTATAGTTTAGATGGTCTGTTGCGGTTCTGCATCAGGTGTTCCGGATCTTCAAATTTATTCTCTCAGCAGAAAATGCTCATCACGTGGAACAATTTTTGCTATGGGACCATTTTTGTATCGCCTATAGTTTAGCTGGTCTGCTGAGAGAATAAATTTGAAGATCCGGATCTTCAAATTTATTCTCTCAGCAGAAAATGCTCATCACGTGGAACAATTTTTGCTATGGTACCATTTTTATATCTCCTATAGTTTAGCTGGTCTGTTGCGGTTCTGCAACAGGTGTTCCGGATCTTCAAATTTATTCTCTCAGCAGAAAATGCTCATCACGTGGAACAATTTTTGCTATGGGACCATTTTTGTATCGCCTATAGTTTAGCTGGTCTGTTGCGGTTCTGCATCAGGTGTTCCGGATCTTCAAATTTATTCTCTCAGCAGAAAATGCTCATCACGTGGAACAATTTTTGCTATGGGACCATTTTTGTATCGCCTATAGTTTAGCTGGTCTGTTGCGTTTCTGCATCAGGTGTTCCAGTTTCCAAGATAAATTATAGCCTATGTGTTGACCAAACTTAATATCTATACAACAAAAAAAAAATCATTCAAATCCGTCCAGTAGTTCCGAAGATTAGCGTGTGCAAACAAACAGACAAACAGACAAACAGACAAACAGACAAACAGACAGACTTTTTTTTTTGGATTCGTGCTCTATTACTGTTTCTAAACCCCCCTCAATTATTATTTTTTAAATATATTCAATGTACAGACACAGTTTTTTTACAGTCTTATTATATGTATAGATAATAAATATCTATCAGACTACATAAGCTATAAATTAATAGCATATAGCTCACAGCACAAAATATAGCGCACCACACATTATTATGGACACGTTAACACTTGGCTGTACTATAATTATATTATTGTCTTATTACAGTATCTTACTAATACACACATCAAAAGTGTCTAGGGATCAACATATATTTTTGCAATAACTTTTCTCCTGATTGATATTAATTAAAATTTTCTTTAAGGATTCATCAAATAAAGTGTTTTCGTTTGTCACAGTAACGATAAACCAAGTCACCTTTGCATTAATAAAGAAATTTGCCATTTTCCTAATAAAGGGATTTTTGACATTTGAACCACTAACATTAAAGTTCGAAAAAAAGACTGAAATAACAGTTTTCTTTAAAATTTTATTGGTTAACTTAAACAATTAATAATCCGTGTTTCTACCGCGAACACTAACAACACAAGAACATCAGTTTGGCATACTCAAAATGAGTTCATCCAAATCACGCTGTGGAATGGCCGCCCATGTTCGTTGCAACAACAAAAAAAGGTCTTCTTACGACTGGATACCCTCCATATTCGGCAGAGCTCTTCTCTGTAGCATATCCCATGCATGCTCAATCGGGTTCAAGTCTGGCGACTGAGCAGGCCAGGGCAGGACATTGATGTTAGCTGCGGCGAGAGTCTATCTTACAACTCGTGAGGCTTCATCACTCTTCAGGGAACTTAATTAGCGACCAAACAGTCAGAAACCGCTTGCATGAAGTGAACCTTCATTCCCGAAGACCGCTACGGGTACCACCTATAGCAATGCACAATCGTAGGATTCGATATCAATGGGCTCTTGAACACAGAAATTGGGCAGAAGAACAATGGCGTTTCGTGTGCTTTTCTGATGAGTCTCGTTTTGGTATGAGACCGGATACAAGACGTATACGACACTGGAGAACCCCTGGACGCCAACAGCGATTAAAATCCTGCCAGGAAGTCCATCCTTATAGTGGTGGAACCATCATGGTATAGGCGGGTATTTGGATCGGCGGAAGAACTGAGTTGATTTGGATCAGAGGCAACCTCAACGCTCAAATTTATGCTGAGACGATTGTATCAGACGTCATCGTTCCTCTACAAGTGCAAATTGGTCCCTTATTTCAGTTAATGCATGATAATGCACGACCGCACACCGCAAGAGTTGTAAGACAGACTCTCGCCGCAGCTAACATCAATGTCCTGCCCTGGCCTGCTCAGTCGCCAGACTTGAACCCGATTGAGCATGCATGGGATATGCTACAGAGAAGAGCTCTGCCGAATATGGAGGGTATCCAGTCGCAAAAAGACCTTTTTTTGTTGTTGCAACGAACATGGGCGGCCATTCCACAGCGTGATTTGGATGAACTCATTTTGAGTATGCCAAACCGATGTTCTTGTGTTGTTAGAGTTCGCGGTAGAAACACGGATTATTAATTGTTTAAGTTACCCAATAAAATTTTAAAGAAAACTGTTATTTCAGTCTTTTTTTCCAACTTTAATGTTAGTGGTTCAAATGTCAAAAATCCCTTTATTAGGAAAATGGCAAATTTCTTTATTAATGCAAAGGTGACTTGGTTTATCGTTACTGTGACAAACGAAAACACTTTATTTGATGAATCCTTAAAGATAATTTTAATTAATATCAATCAGGAGAAAAGTTATTGCAAAAATATATGTTGATCCCTAGACACTTTTGATGTGTGTAGATATTATAAACGCGAAAAATTGTGAGAATGGATGGATGGATGGATGGATCTACTGAAGGGATTTTATTAAAATTTTGTATGGAGTTAGCTGACACCCAGGATTAACACATAGGCTACTTTTTATCCCTGTATTCCCACGGGAACGGGACGGACGCGGGTGAAACCGCAGGACGTCTGCTTTTACGCTATAAATTGAGCGTGTGCTCAGTTTATAATGTGCTATATATAGTACACTGGCCTGTTGGTCTAGTAGTTAGTAACCCTGACTGCTATGCCGGAGGTTGTGGGTTCGATTCCCACCCAGGACAAATATTTCATTTGATCAGCACAATCATTTGTTCTGTGTCTGGGTGTAATTTATCTATAATATGTACATATGTATTTAGAAATATATAAGTATGTTAATCAGCTGTTTAGCACCCATAACACAAGCTCTGCTTAGCTTGAGACTAGATGGCGTTTTGTAAAAGTTGTGAAATATTTATTTATTTATTATTATTTATGTAGTTACTTAAACCTCCTCCCTCCTCCTTGCGTCGTACTCCTCAATGCTGAGGGTCGTGACCTCCCTGCTTCATCACCTTTCTCTTCACTATGTTCCTCCACCTGCTTCTGTCTCTGGCGGTGTGAAGGGCATCGTATACCGAAGAGTCAAGAGTGGTGCGGATCTGGTTGGGCTGCGTCCACGAGGCCTTTTCCCGTTCACTTTGCCGGTCACGATGAGCCTTTCGAGATTACCACCGTCTTTCCTTTCTATGCGACCGAAGTATTGAAGGATCTTACGTAGGCACTCGGACGACAACCGCGAGGAGATCTTGAGTTCTCGCAATATGGATACGTTGGAGCGAAATGCTCTCCAAGGGATTCGGAGCATCCTTCTCCAGCACCACATCTCAAAAGCGTCAATACGTCTGCGGTCTGCAGTTGTATTGACGCTTTTCAGGTGTTAAACAAGACATGGTAAACAAGAGACGTCGCAGTGGGCTTTTGAAGTTTCTGAATCTTCCTTCACATTTATATGTGTTTTTCATCAAGATTTTGTGATAGACGCAAAAGATTTTAATTGAACGCTATTCACATAAGCTGAAACAGTATTTTTGACCGACCGACTGCCCCAGGACGATGGTAATGATTTTCATGTGTATTTGTATTTATGTAGTCTTCTTTTTTTCCTGGGATTAATGACTGGTGTTAGAGTTTTTATACGTCTTTTAATTTGCTTCTTTGGATAGAAATATGAAAGAAATGTATTTATTTATATGTTCCCATATCTATATTTTTCATCCTATAGCACAAAGGGTTATAAAGACAGATTTTTGACAGCATTTTAGTACATTTTACTGTGTAAAGTGATTGTAATGTTTCAATACGTTTTTTTTTTGTTTTTATTAAAGCATTCTATACTTATACATATTTTGGTTTTAATAAAAAAATAAAATAGAAAAAACGGCGCCGGTCGTTAAGCGTTGTATTGTTTTAGTGTCATTGTCAATTGACTTATCATAACTTCACGACTATATTCCCTAAAGGATAAGGCAGAAGTGAACATGTACAGTATTAGTACATTTAGCGACTAGGCTTAGGTAGGTTACTCTATTGTCGATTTCATCAATGATTTTATTTACGAAAAAGACAAGATTGCCAAGCAGTTTGTTGCAGTAGATAACATCAAATCTATGGTAGAACTCACAAAATCTTTAGCAGAATCTGTCTGTGTCTGGCTGTCTTGTTCATAAACAAATATACTATTTTGTAGCCACTGTAACGTAGTGGGTAGATAGTTTGAAATAAAAGAAGTTACGTTATAAAAAAGATTATATTGGGGTAACAACATTCAGTTCGGATGAGCTGGGAGTGAGTAAAAATATCGAGCGCACGAGAAGTTTAAGTTTGCAGAAAAAAGCACCACTATCCTGCGTTAACAGTCGGTAGTCGCAGAAAACCGCAATCTCCTTCCCGGTTAATCGGTGCCCGTCAGAGTCGCAGGGTAGACCGACAGCTGCAGCGGGTACACTCCGGTTCCGGTTCTTGAGGGTGGTGAAAATAGTAGGTACCTACATAGGAACCCTGGAATCCGGTAATAGCTTGCATTAGAAAAACTTTAGCACATTATGGTGGATTAAGAAAGTTATTGGGCCACCTTAGTTATCAAGCCCTTACACCATCCTTAGTAATACGTGTAATATAATACTAAGGGTGTCAATAACTTTCGGTATGCGCCTATTCCCAGTAAGTACCTATATGCTATATCTTCAACAATGTATAAAATATAGCTTAACCCCAACCGCATCCAGGCGTTCCCACTAGTCTTTATCATAACAGAGAAATCCAATTTTGTAATATCACATTATTGCCCGTAACCGCATGGATATGTAATGTACGCTTTGATCATATACCTACCTCTCATTTTAATTTTATTATTTCCCTTGCCTTTTACAAGAAGTAATTGATTGGAGGGAAGATCGTACAGTGCAGTAAGTAGGTAGATAAGTAGTTCTTTGATATCCACAAAGATATTATTACTTAGATTCCATACTTCGTAACATAGAAGCAAAGAAATTTATGATAAGTACAGACGCCAGCACATCAAGTTACCCCAATGTGTCAAATTTCGGAGTATTCCCGTTTGAGCACCTATTTATTGAGCACCTTTGCATTAACCTATGGGAAATGGGAATACCTTTGGTGCTAAATGCATAGGTGCTCAAAAAATAGGTGCTCAGACGGGAATACTCCCAAATTTCTTTGATCGTTATTCAACTTTATGTCAAACTGAATAAGGTTCATATTCAATAGGGAAAATTTGACACATTGGGGTAACTTGATGTGCAGCTGGCGTCTGTACTATAGAAAGGTCATGTCATGCGAAGAAACGTCATAGATAAACTGTGATCCCAAGTCTTATTAACGCCATCTAGATTAATATAGCGATATTGGAGCGGCAGCTGAGCGTAGGTAGTAAATAAAACTCATAGACAAACAACAACATAAATCTTCCGCAAGTCACAGAGTCAGTCGGATCTTCGTCTTCTTCTCCTTCGTAACAATTCCACTTCTCCTTCTTATCTGACTAGTCACTTTCAATATTTATGCTCTGCGCACACTTTGAATCTTCGGTCCACGAATAATCGTCTTCTACGATGTCCTTCTCACCGCTCAGGTTTTATTCATTATTCCTTCTTTGTCTTTGAATGCGCTCTGAACATCAGGATGTCCACCAGTCGGTTCACATTTAAAATGAAAGTTCGCGAACATTATGCATAAGATGTTGGCAGATTCATCGCAGAGTTGATTGTTATTCAGAATTGCTTTTCTTTATAAACGTATTTTAATCGCTCTTGACTATGTATTTAATTTGATTTAAGTATGTATGTATCTGTGCATTTATTTTTTTGTGTCACTTATTGGTCCTTTTTTTACTCTGTTACACCTACCTTACGCTACCTACTACTACTAGTACATTTTGCCCATCCCGAGGTCAGACTATCAGCTGATAGATCGTGCCGATTCGTGCCTACTGTAATAGATCACAGGCGCGCGCACGGGAATTTCAAACAGCGTTTTGTTGTTTATTTTGTTAAAAGTTTTTGTGTATAAAAAAAGTTTCTTTGGGAAAGTTGATTGAAATCATGAATACAATTACGTGTTTAAGTATTGGTCACTAAATACCAGTCACCCTATAGACACATTTACACCGCTCTACCTACTCCGTCGCAGCAAACAGTCGTGATGTTATGTAACAATAAGTATTATAAAACCGTCGTCGGCCTACTCAAAGCCCCATAAGTACTTAGATATCTCAATAAATTCACAAGTACGTTACAAAAGACGCTAATTCTTTTCAACTGTGGTCAACTCCATTATGCTCGGTCGTAATAATACACAATAGATATTATAAACGTGTGTCGGAATGATGTTCGTCTGTCCAGATAATCCTAAGAGGAAGATCATCTTAGTGATTGAGTATTTTTTTTAGTAGATAATGCCCTTTCAGACAAGTGGTGCGAGTCGCTGCGATTTCAAGATAAAATGTATTACCTATCTACTTTTTTATTGAGCTTGGCTCTCTATCTAGGTTTCCAAAAACAAAAGCGCTGCTAGATTTATACATACCTACATAAACTTACGCCTTTTTCCCATGGGGGTAGGCAGAAACTACAGAGCGCCATATGCCGATTCTTACATACTTTGTTTACATACATACGTCATGTTTTCATACACACACGCCGGTTGCGAGTACTACGCACCTGACCTTTCTGAAGAACCTTACCAATAAGGTATATGTATGTCCTTCTAGGGCGTCCCCTCCCGGCGTTCCCAGAAGATTAGACTTATATTGTCACAAAATAATTTTATCATTTGCCTGCCTTCTCCCGACTACGTTAGGGTCGGCTGCCAGTTTAACCGGATGCAGCTAAATACCACAGCAATTGCCTGTCTTAATTCCACAACCCAGTAACTGGGTAACACGATACACCTTGGTTAAACTGGTTGCCAGTTTTTCAGGCTTCTGATTATTAGACATCCTTACTACTACACCACACACACTACGCCACTACTACACTTTAATCCATACTACATTACGTATACTTATAAATAGCCATTGTAACAATACTTACCCAAAAGCACTTATACATACACTTACACATAACGGAAAAAAAAACACAACACAAAAACAAATTAATAAAACAAAATAAATAATACACGCAAATAATAAAATGTAATACCTAATACATCATGTTAATATTAAATAGGACCTAGTGTAAGTTTTTGTCCAATTTATGTACTATGTTGCCGTGCCCCAACCGGGTTTCATGTTGGATCTTATATAATTAAATGTAACAACAAATGTACCTACACATGAATGCAATAAACATTTTAAGTTTGAGTTTGAGTTTGTTACTTATAACCACTGGCAAATATCTAAAAATTAAAGCAAGGCGGGACCAACAACTATTTTATACCATCTTCTGATAAATAAAATACATAGCACCAAATTCATAAACCTTCAATATCAAACCAGATCGCTATCCCTCAAAATGTCTGTCTGAAACGCCCTTATTCAAATAATTCGCCGAATTACGCAACCCGGGCCATTGTGCACATTGGCTATTGTTGGTTATTTACGTTAATACCCGGTCAAGTGTGAACTTAATGCGATACTGCTACTAAGCATTGTATGGAGTGCTTAAGATTAGCTTTTAAGTAACCGACGTAGGTAACTTGAAGAGCGGATAAAAGCGTGTAAAGAAATGTAAGAAGTCTTTATCAAAAATATGAGTGGTTTTTTTTAAGACTACTTAGTCTAGCGAGTGTAATATCAGAGTAGTACCTAGCTATTTATATGGACACAAGAACAAAGTCACTTCACCTTAATAGACGCTAAGTAAACGCAATGGACGTGCTCTTAGATATACTTTTACTTTTAGCAAATTAAGTTAGATTAAAATTGCTTATTAGCCTTATTAGGCTAGATTGTACTATATAATAAAAAAAAAAAAAAAGACTACTTAGCTAGTGGCAACTGCCTTCTTTATATTATTATTATTATTTATTTATCATTAAACAAGAGGGTAAATAACTTATAAACTAAGCCCCACAAAACAGTTGCAATGGTTTGATTGTGGGGGCGAAGAGTCTCTAGACATGCCTACTTAATATACCTAAAATCTAAATAATAATTTACTTACACTTGTAAAAAACTTAAGATATTTCCAAAGACATTCAATATCTATAGACCGGACATCACGAACAAAATTTTCGTCCGAAAAAGTGTGTCCTGCTGGATACAAGTCTATGAGCTTTTTGTAGTACGCTCCGCTGGCGCTCCAATATTCATATATTATTCTAGATGGCGTTACTGAGACATGGGATCAAAGTTTTTCTATGACATTTCCTTGACATGCCCGCTCTATAGTATTTTAATTATCTTTGGATATTTCTAAGTATTATTTATTTTAGTGTACGTTTAAAAATATTAGCGTTTGTTTCACTTCTTAAGTCCGCCGGTAGAAAGTTCAATAGATAAGGTTTCTTTTGCTTTTCTTAGTCTAGGAAATGCCACTGATAAATAATGAGGGTTTGATTCTTGATAAATGATATTTACTTCGGTAACTAGGCTCATACAAATACGTCTACGTATAACTTTGCACTAGGTTGGTGTTTCACAATCTGACTGCTTCAAGAAGAAACACCGAAAGAAACTTCGAGGTCACAGTCTCTTTTAAAGTCCAGACATTATCTTGGTCAGATCATGTAAGAACCATGCAGATTAGTGTCTGAGATGGTTTTTTGAGGAAAGAACCACACAGATATGACACCAGAAAAGTCAATGCCAGCATTTTTCAGAAATCGTGAGCTCAACTCGGAACTTGAGGAGCTCCACGTGCTGACGAAGAATAGAACGTTTGAGTCGAGTCACACAAATTAACTATTAAATAAAAGACTTTTCTGAAGTACGTCACTAATAAGTACAGCGCAGACGACAAATTATCTGTTGGCTGTGGCGCGCTTTGTGGCCTATAAGATGATAACCTACTAGAATCAATATACCGTGACCCAAGGGCTGGCTTCTATTTTGGCCAGAGGCTTAGCATTGCCATTCAACGTGGTAATGCCGCCGCCGGGGCACTTTACCAGCTGGCAGCGATGCGAAAGAATTTTTCGATGCTTTGTAGTAATTTATTATTAGGTTTAGTTATTGTTCAACAAAAATAAATATGCAATACACTTTATTACTAGAATCATGTTCATATTAAATTTCCTAATAATACTGGTCTAATTGTAATAGATGCGTCGTATGCGTTACTGCTCATTATTGCATAGGTTCTATTTTCTCAGACTATAAAGTGCATCACGGATAGTCTGTCATCTGTGCAGCATCACGAGATCCGTGTATATCCGTGTGTGTTCTAGGGCGTCCCCTCCCGGCGTTTCTACTTACAACTGCATTTTGAATAACCTTTTGTTAATTCGTCTTTCGTTCATCCTTTCAATGTGGCCAAACCATCTAAGCATACTCTTTTAAATTGTTGTCACTACATCTTCATTTAAACCACAATGTTACTTTATTAATTACTATCGGACGTCACGCGTTTTCACCGATTATTCCCGATGTCCACCACTTGTCTGGCCACCACTGGGGGACAGCGAGACAACTTTAAAACATTATTCTCGTTGTCCACCACTGGGGGACAGCGTCACAACTTTGTAAATGATTTCCATTCGCCACCACTGGTGGACAGCGACACGGATTTTTCAACATTCCCTATGGCCGCCGTTGGGGGACAATAGCACAACTCTTTTGATCCAATTCCCACTGGCCATCAATTTAAATTATTTAATCTAGACCGGTCTCTAGATTAAATAATTTAAAGGATAGCTTAATATACTGACGGATTTGATTTTTAGCAGGGCGAAATTTACATAGGTGTGTGATTTTTAAAACTGTTTACTAATATAAAATATTTAATTTTTATTCCTCCGTCGAAGAATAGGATAATAAAACTGTGATTGTAATGTTCTAGTCGATTTTAAAAATTGTAACCTGTCCACCAGCTGTAGAAATTGTGTCGGTTAATTACCCACTTCAATAAAAAATAAGCAACCAAAGCTATACTAAGTAGTAGGATCATTTTTTAATACTTGAGTGAAACATTTAATAAAAGTTGATTCAAGATTAAGACTATTATTTACCTACCATATAATTTAGAAATATTTAAATTAGTCTCACCCTTAGCCCTGCTAAAAATCAAATCCGTAAGTATATTATTAAGCTATCCCTTACCGGTCTCTAGATTAAATAATTTAAACTGATGGCCAGTGGGAATTGGATCAAAAGAGTTGTGCCATTGTCCCCCAACGGCGGCCATAGGGAATGTTAAAAAATCCGTGTCGCTGTCCACCAGTGGTGGCGAATGGAAATCATTTACAAAGTTGTGACGCTGTCCCCCAGTGGTGGACAACGAGAATAATGTTTTTAAGGTGTCTCGCTGTCCCCCAGTGGTGGCCAGACAAGTGGTGGACATCGGGAATAATCGGTTTTCACCCGCGTGGTTCTTGTTTCAATGGGAATACAGGGATAAAATGCAACCTTTAAAGCACAGCAGAAATAATGTGGCTTTCAACCAGTAAATTAGATAATTTATTCCAGAGATTACCCGCTACATACAAATTATAAGGGATCGAAAATTCATCCGCATCGCTGTCAACGGGAAACATGCCCAAAAGACTGGCCGCATTGCCACGTTGAATGGCAATGCTGATTCTCTGACTTAAGGCCAGCCTTCTGGTCACGTGAAGAGTCGATCAACCGCTTGGCGATGTCACGGATTTTTTTTGTGTTTTAAATTATAGGGGTATAGATTAACTTAAGGTAATATTACAAATGCGATTCCATCTTTTACCTGACTAATTTCCACGGCAGGCCTGTAACACACTACCCTAAAAAGAACAGAGAACACCTCCATTGTTATTTGTTTGTGTAACCCAATCTTTATGTTTACCTTAGCCGGTGTTAAGTTGGTGACAATCGTCACAGATCGTACGAAAGATTAGTAGGATTATGTTACTTTAAAAGTAAAAGTGTTTTTGAGATTTCTGAAGGGAGATAAGTAAGTAGTTGGTGAGTGTCGGGAATTGCGTAAGTGTTCAGGGGATTAAAATGGAGACGAAAAAAATAACAAACTTTAAGAGGTAATAGCCCAATGGCTAAGGCGTTGGACTGGCCATCGAGAGGTCGTGAGTTCGATCTCCACAAACATACATATTAGTTGGAGGGGTTAACCAGACTTCTAGTATAGTGCGACCTTCATTGCTAATCAGTTTAAAAAAAAGGTTTAGTTAATACATTATTTTGCAAAAGTTAAAAAAAAATTGGGATGTTTTTTTAATCGGGTGAGAAGTTTCGTTGATTTATTTCTACAAACTTACAGACAAACAACCTGATTTATTCTTACCATGAGTTACTTAAAACTCACGCCTTGTTATCACGGAAGCAGAGAGAAACTATTTTATTGTCTGGCCTGTTAGTCTGGTAGTTAGTGATCCTGACTGCTACGCCGGAGGTCGTGGGTTCGATTCCCACCCAGGACAAATGTTTGTGTGTTGGGCACGATCATTTGTTCTGCGTCTGGGTGTAATTTATCTATAATATGTATGTATTTAGGAATATATAATTATGTTTATTAGCTGTTTAGTACCCGATATAGATACATGTAAGAAAGAAACTAGACATGAAAGAAACGATACAAAAAAAAGATACGTACGTAAGGTACATGAAAGAACAAACGAACCTATTTATAAAATATGTCAATTACGTAAATGTAAAAAAAAAACAAAATATTATTTAAAAATATTACATAAGAATAAAAATGTATAAAAATTTAAAATTGTGTAATGTCAGACATCACATAATTACTTTGGAGATATCAAAGATAACATTAGGTTATTTCGGTATTACTTTAGCTTGATTTATAAATTAGTACACAGAAACCAAAGTATTGGCAGTTTTTATTTTGCTTTTTGTAGTCATATAATATTACACTTAAAGTGATTTCAAAAAGTGTGGAAAACCGTTCTTACTCTGATTTGCAGTAAAGGCCATTCTTCACCAGCTAATCTTCGTAAACATTGCGTATGGTGGATTGAACAGCAAGTGTTGTTACTGCCCCTGTGTCAATGACAATCTATTCGAGCGAGAGTAGGGTAGGCAACACTGTTTTCGTCGTGTAGATTTAAATAAGTTTCAACTCTGGAAAGGCTTCCCCTTGATATGAGAGCAACTTTAGTTTTTACATAAAACGCAACTCAATCTACTGATTTTATTAATTGTTTGAAACCCACAGTAATTGAATTCGTATCATGAATTTGACTATCATTGATTAGGTCTGTCATAATTTCAACTGTCAGTTGATTTCATTCTGTTTTTTTTAATTTACTTCTTCCTATGAATTGTCTTCTGTACAGTTATCAAAAGTAGTATAAATAAATAAATAATCCCAACCATTGTTTAAAGCTTGAAGAATTATCTAGGACTAGAAATGGCACTATTATTTACCAGTAGGTCATCGGCATAGTAATTACAGGGCCACCAGTCATTTAAATCTTTTCATGAAACCATATTTTGTGTAACCATGGTTACACAAAGGGATTATAAAATTTTACTAATAACATTTGAATAAATGAATTTGAATTTGAATTTGAAGGAATGTAATTAAGGCAAATCATAACGTACTTAAGATTCATCTTTAAGTAATAAATTATTCTGTTCTATTTTAATCAAAGTGCTCTTTTTGGTCATTATAACTGCTGCATTTTGATTCCTTGTTTATCTTCCGACGCAAATAGATCTAACCAAAAAACCCTTATAGATTTTTTTTTGATATGGTCGTCATTTTACAGCACTATAATTATGCTTCAGTATAAAGAAATAAGTATGTAAGTTTACGTCTTTTCCTAATACGTCACAAGCAGTTAGTCTTCTAGCCATCCATAGCTTTACAACATTACTTTTATTTTCTCCCTTAAATTCTAGAGACAACAACTGCCCACACCACCTCACTCCATCTCTTTACAACATTTATCTTTACATCGGCGTCGCAACAATCACTGTCCCATTACGTTGTTACAATACACCAAAAACATTCAATGCTTACCATAGACTAGAAATCACGAACGAAATTTTCATCCGATACTTATGTTCTAATGGACACAAATCGATGAGTCTAGTTTAGTACGCTCCGCTGACGCTCCGCTGACGCTCCAATATTGCTATTATTATGCTAGATGGCGTTACTGAGATATGGGATCACAGTTTTTATGACATTTCTTCGCTTGTCCTTTCTACAGTATTTTAAACAAAATATAAAAAAAATAAAAGAAAAGAAAAAGAAAAAGAAAAAGAAAGAAAAAGAAAAGAAAAAGAAAAGAAAAAGAAAAGAAAAGAAAAGAAAAGAAAAGAAAAAGAAAAGAAAAGAAAAAGAAAAGAAAAATAAATAAATAATAATTAATAAATAAATATTCCACAACTTTTCACACAACGCCATTTAGTCCCAAGTTAAGCTTGAGAGCTTGTGTTATGAGTACTAAACAGCTGATAAACATACTTATATATTTCTTAATACATACATATTATAGATAAATTACACCCAGACACAGAACAAATGAAAGAAAAAGAAAAGAAAAAGAATAAAAAAAGAAAAAGAAAAGAAAGAAAACAAATTTATTTGACACATGCCACAAGTGCACAAAACAAAGTAATAAAATAAAATAATAATGAAAAACTAAGAACTAAACACGAAAAAGAGTGTTTAAAATGTTTTTGTGTTTGCTGTTTTTGTTTTTTTATTTTTTTTTCATTTTAAATCCCTTTGCTTTACACCCATGTTTGTTACAAGTTTCTGCTAAGTGAGGACACTTAACAGATTAACTAGGCATTACAATAGGTTTGAGATTTCTTTGAGTAGATAATTTTGGATTCGTTGCGTAAATGTTATCACTCGTGTAAGTAGAAAAAGAATTGTAGATGTGATGAAGATCTTTTTTGTTCAACTAAGATACGATTAGAAGGAATGTTTTATTTAGGTGTTTATACTTAAATATCATGGCTGTGTTTCTCGCAAGATTAGGCAGAGGTGTAAGTGCCAATGTTATTCTTAAAATACTTACCCATTGGCTGATTGATAAAAGGAGATGGAAAATGGTGGGCCCAAAAGTAATAAGTTGAGATATGGTCTAAAAAAATTGTCATATTTTTTTATCTTAGAATGTGAAAAATCACCTCAATTCTCAATCTGGAAGCGAAGAAATATGATAAAGACAGTTTTCGTGAGATTATCGATTAAGTAATCGATTACACAGTTACGCAAATAAAACCTTTGTAAGAGGTTATCATTTCAAAGTAATTAAATGCACTTAATATAATTATATGCAATATAGCGTATATAATTACAGTCATATTAATTAATAAAATATCAATTGATTACTAAAAATACAATATTAATGATTATCGATTTCATATCGATTACAAGCAGTGTTTATTTTTAGTCTATTTATGTCACTGGCATGACAGCTGACTGACATTGACAGTTGTCGACTGCTCTGCTCTTGTTTGCTCACTGATTTCGTGTTTTCCGATGCGTTTTGAGTGCTTTTCCGTTTATTATTCATTTTTTACGACCTTGCTTTCACACTGGACACCGAAGATTGCTCACTCGTTTGACTTGGATTGTTATTTTGGATTTTACCGCCGGCTTGACTTTTATTTAATTTCTTATATCTCTGTTCTCAGATTGACAAAATGCGTAGAATTTTCTGTGAAAGTTTGATAACATGTAAGCTATTAATTGATACCAATTTCATCTTTTTACAACTGGGCCCAAGATTGTATGTATTTGTTTCAGTCTCCTTTTAGTGTTTCCTAGTTAAGTTGTAATAGTCTGAGGGTCGTATACACCTGTGCCTTTAGTCTACACACATTTCGTCAGATAATGTTCAAGGGGGTAATAGGAGCCGAGCATAAAAGCGTGTCGGGCCACGCACAGTGTAGAGTTCCGTAGAATATGTCAACGAAGTTAAAAAAAATGCTTGCATAGGTATACGATTATACTACAAACTTAGTCCAGAAATAATTTTGTAAAACTTTTTGTCTTTTTTGCACAAAAACTGTTTCCATCCAAGTTCAAAATAATTTTCCTAGAAAGTCCTTATAAAGTTCTACTTTTCAGATTTTTTTCATATTTTCTAAAGTGGGGGGGGGGACACATGTTTTTTTTTACTTTTGGGGCGATTATTTCCGAAGTTATTGACATTATCAAAAAATGATTTCAGTAAACCCCTATTCATTTTTAAATACCTTTCCAACAATATTATCACACGTTAGGGTTGAAATTAAAAAAAAAACACTTCCCACTTTACATCTAGGGGGGCTACCCTAATAAAACATTTTTTTCCAATTTTTATTTTACCACTTTGTCGGCGTGATTGATACACATATTGGTACCAAATTTCAGCTTTCTAGTGCTAACGGTCACAGAGATTAAGCGAGGACGGACGGACGGACAGACAGATGAGACAGACATGGCGAAACTATAAGGGTTCCTAGTTAACTACGGAACCCTAAAAATGGCCAATAATTAATTCAACAAAACCACAGACTTCCGAAACTGAGTTATTTTACACTTTTACAGCTTTTTTAAGAAGTCGGTTGTTTTTTTTGTAGAAAGTTTTATTTTATTTCATAGAAGGCTTATACTAGCAAACTAATGACATATTATATAATAAATTTTATGGCAACAATTAGCTTCTTACAAGCCTCCACACATAGATACAAAATATAGTGAGTATTTTATTGTATAGATTCTAGTTCTACAATAGAGTCAGAAATACGTGTTGCTGGAGAGTTTGTTCCGCCACTTCTTTTTTCCAGCAAAAACACTTACAGGAAGTGGCGAAGGGCGGGCGTTTTGGGAGACTGTCTTTAGTAATTTTGACGTTCGAACAGTTCTGATTCACAGCCTAATTTGAATAGATGAGTTTTGATTTAATTTTATATTTGTAGATAAGTTTCTACTTTAGTGCCTCGTTATTTCATTACTTATTTTCTATTTATTTCCCACCTAAGAACCCACCTACTTAATATTTAAAATTGACAGTACAATAGAAATCATTCAATACCAAACATGAACCATACTAAAGTTAACTCGCTGGGAAACACTCATTAAAATCGCTAACTATGAATGAACTTAACTCATTTTCCGAACCCCACCTACTCGTAATCAATACTCTTTTTACAACAATTACCAAAAAGCCCTCTCAACAAGGGTATCACAATTAGTAACACAATAAAATTATAAGACTAAAAAAAAATATTATCAGCCCATACAGGGAATATACACTTTCGGTGACTGTGATAAGGTGTATATTCCCTGTATTTAACAATTGCAGTTACGCGGAATTGTACTATCCACAAGGCTATGCATTTTGTAGTACTTACTTCTAACGTAAGGACGGCCACGCGCCCCCCATTACTGGTTTAATTAAATAAAACGCACGAATATGTTGCGTACCGTGTGAAGCGGATTTAGTGGGTGGGGTTGTACCTTGGTGATTTTTGAATTTGGAATTTTTTGTTTGAAATTATCGATTGTTTTTTTTTTAATATGGTTGGCAACAATAGTAGGTACTTAATGCCAGTAAGAGCCCGTCATTTAGAATTCGAATTACGAAAGATAAATATTTGTAGGTAAACTAGCACGACGGTATTCTTCAAGGGTTTAGGCAGAGGTCTCCCTTTAGTAGGTACTTATATTTAGATTTAGACAGTCCCATGTTAAAGGGACCTATTGCCATCAATCGGGAAAAGGCGGACTTTCTGAGGGACTGCTGTCATTGTAATTGTAATGATCAACTGTTGTGTAATTTCTGTGTTTAAATTCAGATACAAATTACTTGTTCATGAATAAATGTCTAATGACTATACTTAAATGTAATTTTGACGTTTAATTGTGTTGTGTTGTGTTCTAATTTGAATAAATGACTTTCAATGTTGAATTGATTTTGATTTTGAATCGGGCACGACTCCAAACTTTGGGGTGTTACTGTAAAATTAAAAAAAAGAAGGAAAAGCTCAATAACGTTTTGCCTGACCCGGGGATCAAACGTGGGACTTTATACTCAGCATTAGCTCTTGCAACCATTAGACTAACAAGTCTTTAGTGAAAGTCAGTCTCATAAAAATTGTTTTTAAAAGTTAGGTATACTTACACCACTTTCAATTTGTGCAACTTCATCAAACTTCCCAGTCAGTTTCCCTTTTTTTCATCGACCCCATCCATACATTTTCAATACATCTAAGTGTGCCGCGTGGCATCCCATACACCACTCGACTATAAAGCGCCCCATTCACTCTCAGACTCAAGGGCCGTCGCATTGTTGTACACATCGGTAATTTTATAAAGCTTTTGCGATTATTTTTTTCATCCAAAAAAATATTAAATGTTTGGAGTACCTAGTTAGTTTTATATGTTTTATATGGCACTCGGTGGTGGTATTAAAATAATGTAATTTACCAGCTTGTTACTGTCCCATAAAACGAAATTGCCCCTTTTCTTATAAAGAGAAGACATAAAAAGACAAAAATAAATAAAAAAAAAAAAAAAAAAAATTGTCTGCGTGTGATTTCATTATTTAGAGATTTCTCGACGACAAATGAGTAAATGAAAAAGAATGCCTACTATTTAACGTTCAAAAGTTGCAATCTCTTACTCAAAACGTAAGCTTACTTATCTACAGTGGAGTCTGGTACGGTAACGGTAACAGTGTCGTGAGTTCAATGGTTTTTTCCCCATCTCAAAAATGCCAAACGCGCCTTAAGACGTTTTTACTTCAGTAAAATTAAACCATTCCTTAGCAACAATTTGTTGTTTAAATATTTCTTAGGCTTAATTTTAACTTTATATCATTTATTGTTTTTGGTGGTGGTGTTAAACGCTTTTAATTATAGTAGGTAAATAAAAAAATCAACTATTACCTAAATAACCAATAATATTATAAGTAAAAAGGTGTAGATAAGTTACCTAAACAACATTCGATCTTTAAAAACGGTACACTTATAAGGCACACACGCGTCCGTTGACAGCGCGACGCGACACTGAGGTTAAGTGTGGCTAGTTAGCCACATTTTCACGTGTCGCTTGCTGAACGCTTATAATCTATCTAGACCTTTTTACTTATAATATAATTGTAAATAACCATGATATTTTAGACCCAACGTCAAGCAGCATCTCAGCATCTGTCTGGCATTACCGCTGAAATGAACCTTTTGCCGCAGCCGTGAGACATGCCATTTTCGTTTTTTTTTTTATTTGTTTAACATGTTTTTATCGTGTGTTGAGGAGCTTGTGGCTAAATATTAACAGCCTCAAGTTTCGTTTGAAGGTTAAGCTACGCAAGACGAGGTTGATTCGTTGATGAGTTACCATTCATTACTTATCAAGACTCCTCCGTGCCTCGGAAAGCATGTAAAGCCATTCTGCTGCGGCTGTTAGATCTTTCGTTACAGATTTTTTCAAAGCTGACCAGCTTTTAGTTAATTATAAAGCTTAAGTCCGGTCCAGCATGGAGTATTATTGTTGTCACCTTTGGGATGGCTCAGCCAAATACCAACTAGCCACAGTCGACTTAGTAGAGCGCAGAGCCAAGAGGCTCATTGGTGACGAAAAGCTGGTGGATACCAAGCTTCATACCCTGGCCCACCGCCGCAAAGTTGCACGTCTGTCGGTCTTTTACAGACTGTATTTCGGTGAGTGTGCTCTAGAGCTCAACGAGCTCATTCCGACATCTCCTTTCTTCCATCGGGAATCCAGACGTACTGCAGGTTATCACCCATTCCTTGTAGATGTTCCACACATTCGCACGAAGCGCTTTGCCTGTTCCTTCATTATGCGCACGGCCAAGGAGTGGAATTCCCTGCCTGCATTAGGGTACCCGAGTTCATATGACCCCAATCTGTTTAAGTCGCGAGTTAATAGGCTTCTTTTGGGTAAGCTCGTTCCATCGTCGACCTCATCTCTGACCGCAGGACAAGATTGAGTTCAAGAGTAATATATATAAAAAAAAGATAGTCCGAACTACGCAAACCTGCAGGCAACCAGTTTAACCAAGGGGTATCGTGTTGCCCAGTAACTGGGTTGTGGAGGTCCAACAGGCAGTTGCTCCATGTAGAACACTACTACCCATCTGCATCTGGTTAAAATGGCAGCTAACCCCAACATGATTGGGAAAAGGCTAGGCTGATGATGAGATTGAAGTGCTTACCAATTAGCAGTGTTATTATATTTAAACTTATCTACACCCTTATTTTTTAATTAGTACAAAAAAAATTGGACTGTATCCGTACCTGTTACTGTTCATATTTTCGTAATGAAAAATTAAAAAAAAAAACGAAGTTCACTTTTTAAATATGCCACCATTTAGTTGAACTTAAATAAAGAAAACAGCTGTTGGAGGCGGGGCATGCTTGAGCGAGATCACGCGAACGTGAGTGAGAGATGACGGTTAATGAATACTACTATGTCATGAATAGCCTGTACAATATTTCCATAAATTGGGTGACTTTTTGGGATATAAACAAACGCTAATAACCTTGCTGTTTATGAATATTATTTATTTATACTTTACAAATATAATGAGAGGAACGTCTAGAATAAGCCCTTAAAGTATTTGTACTAATTAAAACTTAGTAGTGTATCAATCTATCTATATATCTATATCTATCTATATCTATATTATCTATATATCTATATCTATATATCTATATATCTATATCTATATATCTATATATCTATATCTATATATCTATATCTATATATCTATACTAATATTATAAAGAGGTAAAATTTGTAAGTTTGTATGTTTGTAAGTTTGTATGTAGGGGGTAATCTTCGGAAATAATGATCCAATTTTAAAAATTATTGCACTGGTGGAAAGCTACAATATTCCCGGATGTCATAGGGTACTTTTTATCCCTGTAATCCCACGGGAACAGGAACTACGCGGGTGAAACCGCGTGACGGCTGCTAGTAAAAAAGAAGACTGCTAGTTATTTCACACTTTTATTAGAACCTTGAAATTCAACTATTACCTCTCTAGCATCAATTCCCGCGGTAATATCAATAAATAGTCATCACTGACTCAATTCTGTTGGCATTGAAGAGGTTTAACTTGGTCGCCCCCCTGCCCCCCTCTTCAGCTGTGAATTACCCCTCCCCTCCACCGTTGCTCTCTTACCAAGCCCTTGTGAATAGGGTGTCTCTAATAGCTGGAGATTTTATCACTTTCTTAATATTTCATATTAGCGGACGCCACGCGGGATCTCCTTTGTATTTCTCGTACCCGTAGGAATATAGGGATAAAAAGTATTTTATGTCATCCGGGGATTTTGTAGCTTTCAAACGGTGAAAGAATTTTTTAAATCGGTCTAGTAATTTTTATGTTATTGATATGAAACGACTACCTACTAAAAAATAAAATAAAAAAAAGTTTATTCACATAAGCAAATACAACAATATAAATTACTTCTGCTAAAGTGCAAAGCATCTTAATGCGTTTACGGAAAACACTTTCTAAATATACTTCTAAAATTCACTTTCTATTAATATCCTTCTATATGTATAGTTATTTTTCTAAACACTTACTTTACCATTCACTATTCAACAAAGCCATTACACAAATCATTTGTCGCCTAAAACCGACTAATAGTCACTCACACTAATAAGCGGACCGTCCCGCGCCACAGACGACATGGTTACCCCACCAATAGGGCTTGTATTACGCGGTATTCCAATTTAGCGGGTAATGTGGACGGCTTTCAAGTAACACAGTGTTATTTTGTGCCGATGTACGTACAGTTAAAGACTACTTTTCGAACGTCACCAACCATGTTATTTATACAGCACTAAGGATTTTGTCTACAGAACAATCGAAAAACTGTAAAACTTCTTTTGTTTTGAGCACGACAATGTCAAGAAGAGATGTGTAGATTCTTCAGTCGACAATATTCTACAATGTTGAGCAATAATTCTTCTATTAGGTTCATTTGGTTCATTTGGTAATTAGGAACCTAATACTTACGATGTCGACAGATGCTGAGATTCTCAGCATCTGTCGCAAAACGCAAAACCCTGCCGCATTAAGTACAAAAGAAGAAACATGTAAAAGTATTCATGAACATATACAACTAAGTACGCAACACAACAACAACAACAACAACTTACAACTTTAACTATTAAATAAATAAATCTGCTGTTTGATACAAAATAAAATTTAGAGCAAATATATCGAGCCGTTTACTCTTTACACGTACCTATAATGGTAATTTCTTTGGTAATAAGTATGGATTACTGCAAATTTAACCTTATACTTAGATATGATAACTTTTAGAATGAGGTTAGCCTCATTGCTAAGGCGAAATATCTTGTACCAACAGATGATTTACGTTTTTACTCATTTTAGTCAAAGTCAAAGTCAAATCAAAGATCTTTGATTTTGACTAAAATTGTGATATCTTTTAGACTTACCACGACACGTCCAGTTTCCATTTCCAAAGTTAACCAAATATGAACGTGTAAAAGTTAAGCGCAGCTTGGAATCGTCCTCGTAAACTAGTTTTATTATAACGATGTATTTTGGCTGAGTGTACGCCTGGATTTGTCGCAGGCGAACGCATAATGTGGAGCTGACTGTACTTACGTAGAATATTTTAATTATAATTAAAGGTTTAACAAAAAGACGGTTGACTTTTGGGTAATTTAAAAACATTCAATAGCATAGACGGGACATCACGAACATAATTTTTATCCGATACCTACTTGTGTCCTGGTGGACGCAAGTCTATGAGTTCAGTTTAGTACGCTCCGTTGCCGCTCCAATATTGCTATATTATTCTAGATGGCGTTACTGAGACATGGGATCAGTGTTTTTCTATGCCACTTTCTAGTCTCCTTTTCGGGAACACAGGCGTAACTTTACGTAACTTTGAAAAACTAAAAATGAGTTAAAAAAAAGAAATTAACTTTTAGGTAGAGTACATTCACGCACCAAATAAAAGCACAATCTCAAATTATGTACTCAATTTGAAAAAAAAGAACAAAGAGGTAACATCTCTACAAAAACAACACATAATAAAAACGAAATGAAATAAATAAATTCACACCTAACCTAACTGGAAAACGACAGAGGCAGAGAAAGTTAATTTGAAAATGGAATCAGCATAGCCGACCAATGGCGGGGGTGCCCGAGGGACGGTGGACCAATCGCGGCGCGGGGATTTTCGCGCGCTGAATTTTTATTAGCTGAGATAATAACGCGCCATTTTCCGACAGGTCCCCTTTTTCGTTTAGGGTTCGGCGGGAAAAAATGTTAAACGTCTTTTTTTTGGACATAACTTTGTCATACCTACGTGTTTTAAGTTTGTTAATTTCAATGAAGCCTCTATTATAAGCCAGGTATTTGTTGCATATCGAAATCTCTCTACGTTTTGCTTATATAGCTCGGGTACAAAGGTAAACCTTGATCTAAGTATTATTCTGCTCAATCCACACAAGTATAGGAAACTATATTTTATATGAATTAATTATTTTTTTTATAAAAAAGAAAACTAAACAAGAAGATAGTCAGCAAACGTGTTTTCCTTGGGTTAGTAGTTTAATAACAAACACATGGCTTGCTCTAATCTTAAACACTTAATCTTACTAAAAGATTGACCGTTATTACAATCTAATTGATAATGAATGCATGCTGAAATAAAAAGTTTGTTTTTTTTTTATCCTTAAGGTAAACGCTTAGGTATTATATCATATCATTTGTATAATAATATACATATCTTCTATCTACATTTGTTTGTTACGCGTAGTTAGACACCTAAAAGTGTCACACTTTCGGATGTCCAGTCTTGCCAAGAGGTATCGTGTTACCCAGAAAACAAATTAGTAGGTATGTGTTTCATGTAAAATACTGGTATTCAAACGCATCCGGGTAGACTGGTTGCCAAATTTTCAACCCCAATATTGCTTAAAAAACGACAAGTGATAAAACTTAGCAAAAATCTTTTCTGGCATTATTAAGATCTGCAGAATCCTCTACAACTATCGAGCAACTCGATCCTAACCATGCTATATCTCAGTGTTGCTACTCGCGAAATGGGAAGTGACGTGAATGTGCGCGGTGTGACACGACGTCGATTACTGGATTCTACTCGATTTTCTATGTTTGTAACACTGTGGTTATAATTAAGGGGAGGGGCGTACTGTGTAGGTATTATAATAATATGAAAAGTTAGATTAAAATCTTTTTAGGATCTTCAGATAGGATTATAGGACTTACGAGTCTGTGGACTGATTAGATTTTACGATTTATGTATAGGTTGGTAATTACTTAGAAGGGCTTGAAATTTTTATTTTTATTTATAGATACCAAAGACATTCAATACCTATAGACCGGACATCACGAACAAAATTACAAGTCTATGATTTTTTTGTAGTACACTCCGCTGCCGCTCCAATATTCATATATTATTCTAGATGGCGTTACTGAGACATGGGATCAAAGTTTTTCTATGACATTTCCTTGACATGCCCGCTCTATAGTATTTTAAATCTCTTTGATAGATACATACGGCTACACATTAAGCTTTACATTTCCAAATTAAGGTGATCTCGCATTTTATAGGATTTCCGTGAAATTTGGTCAAGTCAAGCATGTACCTGTGTTTTCTCGGCGTTATGCGTTAGTAAAAACCTGAAGTAGGTAGGTAATTTTATGATTAAGGTATTGGGCAACCATCGTAGTCTTCCTACAATGGATGGCCAACCAACCAATTAAACCAATTAAAGAGAACAGATACGACTAAAAACATAGAAAATAGACTTCCAAAAGATAAAAAATTCAAACATTAAAGAAAGTGGCGTTTATTTTCCAATCAGGCAGACAGTCCCAATTCCATTCAAAACAACCTCAGACCATTCGAAATTCAAAAAAACTTTTTTACAAAAAAAAACAACCGACTTCTTAAAAAAAAATAACAGGTGAAAAATAACTCCAGTTTCGGAAGTCTGTGGCTTTGGTGGTTTTGTTTTGTTCATTATTGGCCACCGACTTCCGAAACTGGAGTTATTTTTCACCTGTTATTTTTTTTTAAGAAGTCGGTTGTTTTTTTTGTAAAAAAGTTTTTATTTTGTAATTTTTAGTTTCTTTGTATGTAAAGAAGAAGTCTTTCAAAACTTGAAAGAATCATTGAAATTGGATAAAAATTGCTAAAGAAGTTCTATCTCTAAACATTAATCTGTACATCTCTGCCGGCCCCTTTTAAAATAGAATGGCGTAATGTTATGTTGTGGAAATACAAAAGCTCAGCATAGATATCTGACTATAGCAATCGCGAATAATTTGCTGTTATGCGTTGAAGAGTTCCGTTGCCTGTCTTCTTCATCAGTTTATCTTCACCAAATGCTACTTTCTAAATGAAAATGCTTGATTTGTAACTAAAAATGTTGAAATCGGTGCATGTGTGCCTATATTTTTTGAGGAGTTCCCTCAATTCCTCGAAGATCCCTCATCAGATATGAGTTTTGATACAAATGGGACCAATCTGCTAGTATACCCTATCAAACAAAAAAAGAATTTTGAAAATCGGTCCATAAATGACGGAGTACTGAGGTAACAAACCCTAAAAAAAAAAAAAAAAAAAAAAATATACAACCGAATTGAGAACCTCCTCCTTTTTTTGAAGTCGGTTAAAAAGAGAACCACGAGGTCCGCAACAATACTCAATGAACGAGGTTCTATTTATAAAAAAAAAGAAGAAGCAAAAAGCAAGATGGCTACTTTCGTATCTACTTTTAAACTTACATAATACGATTTTGCGGGGGTTAACTTATAAAATGTTTCTGAGTTGATAGCAAAGTTTCTATCCGGCTATTTTCCGCTCCCGTTCGTTCAATAGGGGGTTAAACAAAGGGGATGGATACCCTGGACCGAAGGGTAATTGTTGCCTACAATTGTTTTAAAGCTTTTAAAATTATTATTTTTGCTTTTGTTTCGTCAGAAATAATGGAAGAGCTTTATTGGTAGACGTTTGTTTTGTAATAAATACTTTGTTTTGTTTTCGTTTTAATCTTTAACGCTAATTGATTTTAATAGGTATATTTATCGTCTAGTGCAGAGAAGTATATGATTTGCATAGTAAGTACCTACCTACTTAAAAGTTTCTAAGGATAAGAAGTTGATTTAAGTATTTATCTTCAGATCCACCATAATTTTTTCAAGGATTTGTTTTGGCATATCTTTAATCTCCCTTTAATATGGGGGATGAAGTTTTGTTTAATAAGAAACATATTTTTGCACATTTTCTGGATAAAACAGTTATGACGTAGCGGGGACATCAAAGAGCGTCTTGCTGTTTGCCGTTATGGTATACGAGTTGATTTTAATTTTAAGACGAGCTTAATAAAATAATAAATAAATAATCATCTGCGGAGGCAGAAAAGGCCATCTTCACCAAATAGGTCTCGTTAAAAAATTTAACGTGGTGAAAAAAAAATTAAAAAGGCAAAGGAAAGTGTGAATCCTAAAATTCACAACTCGTTCGTTCGTGGAGTTACAGCCCGGCTGTATGGAGCGTTTCCTTCGCCCGCGGCGAGCGCCGGCGCGGCGTCGGCTAATTATTTCCCGCCCTTTCCGTTTCCTGCCCGATCAACGGTTTCGAACTCCGTTCTCGGATGAACTCCGAAATTGAAATTGAAAATTTTTGAATGTGGAACGTGGGAGTTTTGTAACGATAGGCGAATTATAATTTGGGTAAGGAAGCGGAAGTCAAATTTGGAAATATTTTATTCAGTACTTATAATAACTTATTACATAATAAATATGCCGCTAGGAATCCTCTCTATACCTTGAATCTCTTTGGTTAAAGTCATATTTATTAGAAGTCAAAGTTCTATTGCCACACAGAGAACCCGAACTGCCGGACGATTCAGTAAAAGTCACGCCACCGTGTAAACTACTAATGCTACATTGACAATTAACTAAACTCAATTTAGTTAATTGTCAATGTTTAGCATTAGTATGGAATGACAGCTCAATTTGCCTTCATTATGCCTACATTATATTTCTTAACGGAAACATTTGTAAAGAACAATGGCGTAAGTAATGTGATATTAAAACTGTATCCTTTAAAAGTAAAACCTAACTTAACTGATCAGTAAAATTTTCGTATCAATTAATAAGTTTTAGTGACAAAAGTCTAAACATAGAGATTCTTAAATTATTGTTTTTAAATAACTTTATACGATGGATTATATTGACTAGTTAATATACCAAAATGGTTTATGGTGGGTACAGTAAGTAAGTGCAGTGGACGCTCCGGAAGAACATACAAAGACGTTATTGGTGAGGTTATTCAGAAAGATCAGCCCCCCTAGCCAAGTTACAAACGATTCGAATCTATTCTCTTTCTACATCGAGAACGCCTCAAATCCCTTTGTTTTGACCACGTGACTTATCTCCTTTCGCTAAGTCACGTGGTCAAAACAAAGGGATTTGAGGCGTTCTCGATTGTAGAAAGAGAATAGATACGAATCGTTTGTAACTTGGCTAGGGGGGCAGGTGTGTTGTACGCGGCGTACGTGTATGATTACATGTATGCAAAGTCATCCAATACTAACTATAGAAGGGACTCATAGACTTTGTCCTTGTGGACACAAGTCTATGAGTTTTTTTTAGTTCGCTCCGCTGCCGCTCGAATATTCTATTCTAGATGGCGTTACTGAGACATGGGATCAAAGTCTTTCTATGACATTTCCTTGACCTGCCCGCTCTAAAGTATTTTAAATCTCTTAGCCTGTATGTTTCTAGACGAACAAAGGAATTATGTAGGAATTCTGTGTCTGGGTGTAATTCTGTTTATCTATTATTAAATTATGTATGTATTTAGAAATATACAATTTTCATAACAGTTTTCCTATAAGAGAGCGTTGGTGTGAAAGTTGTGGAATATTATTTTATGCATTTTTCAGAAATACTATTCTTCCATTGTTCCTTATGTATTTATCTCTACCCAACAAAAGTAATTCCCCTGTCTTCACAAACATCTCGTCCCCAATTCGCTCGTCAACCAGGCCACAATACCTTAGTTTTAAGTGTAAACCCCGCAGCATCCCGATTGCGTCGTTGATCAGCAGAGCCTCATCACAAGACACGGAGGCTTCATTATGTCGCTTTGTTTTAAAGTTTCCTCGGGAATTGCTCTGTTTTCATGTGTCAGGCAGATGGGAGGAACTTTGTAGTGAAATTGTGGTGTTGTAAATACATATTTTGTACTAGTACGCCTGTCTTCACTCAGAAATAGATTATTTCTACAGAATAAACGACAAATTGACAGATTGTAGTAACTCAAATCGTATTTTACAAAAAATACAACCGACTTCAAAAACCACTAACCGGTGTAAAATAACTCTAAATTAGGAAGTCGGTGGTCGGTTTATTTTAACGGTACCCCGACGTGAAGTAAAATTTCATGGCTAAAGTGCTATTCTTATCTTTTTAAATGTTTTACTTTTTTGCGGTGAGGGTTTTTTAAATTTTAAATTTAATTTTTATTTTAAAATTTTCAAACGCATTAATTTTGTTTTATAGATTATACAGTTATGAGATTAATTGAGTGCATTGTATGTAGAGTCAAATTCTGGTTAAAACGAATTCAAACACGACATATCTGCTATTATTTTGTCAAGAGTCTACCTACTGGTGTGCTGGATAGCCTGGCTGCAGCATCAGCTCATCCTGTTGCCATCAAGGCATTGTATGCAGAATCAAATGCAGGTTAAAATGAATCCAAACACGACATATCTGCTGTTATTTTCCCAAGAGTGTATTAGTCTGCTAGATATCCTGGCTGCATCAGACCAAATACACCATAATGTTGCTTATTAATATTACACACATGGGTGTTTAAAATTTTAAGACACACATATGTTTAGTTAAAGTTTTAGTAAATACCCATAGACGTCTAAAATAGCAACGGTAGCTAACACAAAAGAGCTGATAACCTTGAAACGGCTGAACCGATTTTTATGAATTATGTCTATGAACCATCGCAAGAAACCCTGCTTTCAAATAAAAAAAAACACATCTAAATCGGCTCACCCGTTTTGGCGCTACGGTGCCACAGACAGATAGACAGACACACACACATAGCGGTGAAACTTATAACACCCCTCTTTTTGCGTCGGGGGTTAAAAATCGTGATTTGAACTCATGGTATAAGCACAGTCTAAAAACATACAGTCGTCCGACGAAGCTGTCTAGACAGTGCAATCGTGCGGGGTGTGAGGGGTGAGACGCGGGAAAGCCGCTCCCGCACTGCAAACAAAACGATGTTCGTAGTGCGAGAGGTAATAATCAAGTCTAACGCGTGTTGAAGTTGTCGGCATTTTTCCAGAGATCAAAGGCGTCGTCCTACTGTATTAATATTTATACTGTGGTATAAGTATGTGCAAAGCTCATAATTTTTAAAAAAAATAAAAAATCATTCACCAAATTAGGCTGAGGATCAGCACTTTTTGAACGTCATAGTTATAAAACAGTCCCCCAAAACGCCCACCCTTCGACTCTTCCTAGTGTTATTGCTGGGAAGAGGAAGTGGCAGAACGAACTCGCCCAGCAACACGATGAGATGTACCTTGCTTGCACCATATATTATAGACATAAAGTTATCCCAATCAAATTCCATTTAATGTCTCTCTAAGCACAGTCACGTCCATAATGAAAGATCACTCGCTAACAGATGGGTATAATTAAGCACACAAGTGTATAAGTTGCGTGTAAGTAATTACCGAGTCTCCTGCAACTTTATTTATTTCGGTGGGTCGCCTTCGTCTGAGATACTTGGGTATACTACGACGACTGGTTTTGATACTTTCATTTTTTAAATATAATAAAAACTAACAGACGTCTCGCGGTTTCACCCGCGTAGGTACCGTTCCGAATACTGGGATGAAAAGTAGCTATGGTGTTAATCCAGGGTGTCAGCTAACTCCATACCAAATTTTATTAAAATCCATTCAGTAGTTTTTACGTGAAAGAGTAACAAACATCCATCCATCCATCCATCTATCCATACTCACAAACTTTCGCGTTTATAATATAATATTAGTAGTATATTTTGCTGAAAGGATCGTAATATAATTTATTTGAATGACATATATGTGAATCAAATTGTTAATGACACTATGAGTTGTGATAATCGATGCGTAAAAGATTTGCGTCCTTGGTGCGCAGGGTGCTAGCCAGTTCCAATAGCATCCTGGGCATGATTGCTGACAGATTGGATTCCTCTGTCTTCAATCGTTGCTCCAGCATTTCTGTTGGAATGCTGAAGTAATAATTCTTTTGTTGTTTCTGTTATATTTAATGTGTCACTAACATAGTTGTAAATTTATTTATTGTTAGTAACAATAAATAAATTTACAACTATGTTAGTTACACTTAGTTATTATTTTTATGATTGTATTTTTGTCACTTGAAGAAGTGAGAACAGAAGTTTGGAAGAAGTATCTGATGAATAAATTATATTATTATTAAACAGGTAGTAGGCAGGTAGTAGTTTTTCCTGATCTTTACCTTCTCTTTATGAGGAGGGGCCACTACCATGCAATGGGACAGTAATAAGCTAACTACTACTTCTATTGTTATGTTTTAAGCAATTATCATGCATATCAATTATGTCCCAAGTATCAAAATGCATGAGTGCGACTATAAGAGTTTATTCATGCTCTTTAGAAGAATATCTCAAAGGTGTAGCTAACTTACAATATGCTGTACAGTCAAGCACAGAAACGTTACCGAAAATTAAGTACCTAATGTTTAATTATCAATTTTTTTCTTATTAATGGACATCGCTGATGAAATATGCTCGCTAGATTAATAATAATAATAATTATAGCGCAACTAAGGTGTTACACTGTCACAAGTAAATATACAAATTAGTTAAATAAATATTCCACAACTTTGACGTAACGCTCTCTAGTCCCAAGCAAAGCAGAGCTTGTGTTATGGGTACCATTGCAAACAGTTGATAAACATTCTTATATATTACTAAATACATATATTATAGATAAATTGCACCCAGACAGAACAAAAATGATCGTGCTCGTCACACAAACATTTGTCCTGGGTGGGAATCGAACCCACGACCTCCGGTATAGCAGTCAGGGCCACCAGCTACTAGACCAACGGGCCAGTCAAATTAAAACATAATGATAAATTATGTTTATTTTGCAAATAGGTTTTCACAAACACTTTTACAGCTTGGCAAAAAAGAGTCTGACGCGGTGACAGTTGAAACTAAAAATGGATGATTGTGGCAACATTGTTAAATTTGTCAACTGCTAGTACATTATGTGTCAAAAGTGCGTAAATCCTCGTCGTTTTTCATAGATTTAACAAAATTATTAAGTTTCGTTGCAAAATGAACGATCAAAAATAAATAAAACCATTCGTAGTTGTATCAGAGCAGTGATTTACCACGTCTTTTTGTGGTGTTTGGCCAAATCTGAAGCTGGAAAAGTTTTGTCCGATATCGGGAATGTTTATCGAAGAACTGCCGCTGGGACAGGTATTTATCTACCCTAATTAAATCATTGTACATTAAATAAGTTTTTCTAAATGTATTCAATGCGTAGTTTTGTTGATATACAGATTTAAGTAACTATTTGTCTTGTTTACAGAAATTGAAATTTAAGGTTATGTTTTGTAGTTTGAAGAGCCTCGTATACCCATATTTGATACTTGAATATAAAGAATAGGGAAATAATAATAAAGTACCGTATCTTTTTTTTTGTTTTAGGTAAATCTGTCAACACAGTAAGAAAAATGTTTAGGGAAGGTAAAAAATAAGATAATTTTTCAACACCGGGAAAACATTTCAAAGGTCGCCCGAAGAAAGTTACCACTTTATCATTGTGACATGAATCCAATTGATTTAATATGGGGAATTGCAAAACATTAAATTGCTTCAGTCAATGTTGGATCCATTGATGTAAAGGTATGTAGCCTAGTTTATATGTGCATATTTAAAGTTGCTATGTTAAACCCTTGTTTATGATTATTTCTTGTTTTAAAGGTGGCTGCTGAACAAGCATTTGCAAACATTACTAAGATTGGAAAAATTCATGCAAGGATATTGTAATGAAAATAGAAAAATAATTATCATGGCAGTAATAAATCTCTAAGATGACAGTAGCAGTGATTTATCAGAATTAGAAAAAACTAGTGTTTCAGAATTTGCAAGAAGCTCTAGCCAACATGTGAACTTTCCGGGATCGAATATTTAATGGTAGTGTGTTTGATTCGTCTGATTACATTTTTGGTATTAAAATAAAACTTAAAGTGTTCTTTCATTATCCCTGTAAACAAACTATTGTCGTTAATTCCTAACAATCTTACGGTTAGACTGCTCTCGTGGGTATGATTATATCTGTCTGTGGATACCTGATGCACCACTTTCCTGCAAGGCTTCAGTGCCCACTATAACATACATAGGTACATTAACTAACGCCTCTTTCCCACGCTGGTAGGTAGAAACTACAGAGCGCCATATGCTACGATTCTTACATACTTATTTTGCTTCGTATACATTTTTACATGTTGATATACATATTTGCCCACTATTAACAGTGTTAATACTGGACATTGAAGCCTTCCATAGTGTACCTATAGCATCCGATAGACAGAACCACCTACTTAGCTTTGGGATTAAATAGGTACTAAAAAATAACCAGTATCAAACTTGTTTAGTCGTAGTATTCAGGGTGGCCACATGCGCGATACTAGCGACCTCATTTATTCCACACTCTTTTTTGCCAAGCTGTACACGTCATTTTTTAACAGATAGATGAAATCGGAGTTTCGCTAACTGACTAATCTGAGAAGAAACACCGAAAGAAACTCAGAGGTCATAGTCTCTTTTAAAGTTCAGACATAATCTTGGTCAAATCATGTCAAGAACCATGCAGATTAGTGTCTGAGATGGTCTTATGAAAATAACCATATCACAGGCCCTTCACCAGAGTGGGACAAGTCGAATTCGTTCATACACCATGTTAAAAGCATCTTGATCTGCTTAGCTTCTTCAGGTCTCTTCTATTCTATCTTGTTGGGATCGGATTCCAGTCTAACTAGGTTAAACTGAATAGCACTGTTTTATTTGGAGCTATTAAACATAATCCAGATATTAGGTAATACGATACCCCGCGCCTTTTTCGTCTCGCACAGATATGTTTTTTAATTTTTCTTTTGTGTTTAGTTTTTTTAAATCTTTTCATTATCTGTATTGTTCTTCTTTTGTTTTATGTTCTGTGCGTCCAAATAAAATATTTTCTTTCTTTCTTTCTCTTTCTATACCCATTTATTTGCCTTGTTGTAAAACTATCAATCTTTTGAAATGATTGTTAAATATCAATGATTTGATAATGATTAATTCATTCTTATAAACATGCAGCCGGCGTTAACAGCTTAAAGTTCTTTTAAAGACACGGAGTAACCTCGATATTTATGTATTATTTATTTAATATTAAATTTTTGTTTGTTGGCTTTTTTCTCTGAACTCACCCACTGATCTGCTGTTTGTTTTTAACTTTATTCATTTATTTATTTAATGAGTATCTCCTTTAATAACATTCTACAGTGTATTGTGTATTTTTGTTAATATGTGAGTACAATGTGTCTACCAACATAATATCTTTTTATCGAGTCCATTGCTTATTTTTTATATACCTATCTCAGTATAGCTCTTATTACTCTAGGTGCATCGTCCTCACATAAAATCTGATTGTTGTATACGAAGTATTGTAATCCTATTTTAAAAGAGTAAGTATGGAGTTTCTTGCACATTCTTCTCCATACGGAACTACCATTTGGAATGTGCAACTAGAATCATTCTCTTAATTTATTTTATTTTGTAAGTTAACGTTCAAAAGTGCCTGTTATGGGTCTAATTGAAATAAACGATTTGACTTTGACTTTGACTTTAATACTTCAAGCACACTATACAACAGATGCGGACTTAATAATACCATAGGTATTTTCTACCAGTCAATTAAAGTCAGGCAGTGAATGTAATGAATGATGCAACCGATCCTCCTAGCAACCTTGTAAACTGTAGCTTAACCCTTGATCCAGACCAGAGTGGAAGTAAGTATTCAACCACAATCGAATGAAAAAAAAAACTATATTATCAGACTATTACAGGTTGCTCGTAATTAATAAGTTAACAGATTTTGTTAATATGCTATATTAGTGATCTTCGTAGTTAGCATATTTAAAATGGAGAGTGTGTACTAGGTATAGCTAATGTAGACAAAAAATACAACAACTTTTTCAATGTTTGCAAATTCCACCGCAAAACGCTACCGTTCCATTACGTAAAATTATCACTTAAAACATGAAAGTACCTACTTATCCACTCACACAAAATAATGATATAAAATAATATAATTCTCTTGAAGCCATCACCATTTGTGTGCTTCTATGTACCCTCATAAGACGTCGCCGCACCGCAGCAAATTCGGGCGCTGTTTAACATTTAAATGTTGAATCATACTCGGTATCATCCCCCATCCCCCCTCCCACCTCCCACGACAGGGATAAGGTGGATAACACCCGGATTATTTTAAAGCTAGTTGTATTTTGTGCGTGATTGTACTTTTTTTTTGAGGGATTAGCGGATTTAAGGTGTTTGGTTTGGGTGTGTCGCCACGCGTGAACATTTTCGGGAAAATCTACTTGAGTCATGACTGAATTTGTGGTTTTGGTTCAAATTTCAATGTGACTTTGTCCGAGTGCCCATTTAGTTATCCGGGACATCATCAAGCGGTTGATCGACGCTTCACGTGACCAGAAAACTTTGGCCTTTATCTACAAGGTCAGAAAATCAGCATTGTCATTCGACGTGGCAATACGGCAAGTTTTTTTGGGCACTTTTCCCGTTGACAGCGATGCAGATTTTTTCTTTTGATGCCCTAGGTATAATTCTTTTACTTACTTTTCTTTTTGTTTTGTTTAGGTAGGTATAAACATAAATAGTTGTAGGTTAATTAATAATTCATTAGTAAGATTACTTGCAACTCATAATATGTACTTTCTAAGTTTTATCATCGACATCGGTGAAGGAAAACTTCATGAAGAAATCTGGACTTACAGTGATTAAGCGTGGTGATCAAAGTTCGGGCCTTCTTTGTATGAGAAGAGGTGTATGCCCAAGCAATGGGACCGTAATAATTCGTGATTGTGGTTCTAATTTCAATATAACTTTTATTTCTTATGTCCTTTTTAAGCTTTATCCCAGACAGAATTGATATACCTATCGGTGAAGGAAAACTTCGTGAAGAAACCTAGGTAAAGTAATTATACGTGGTGATTAATGTTCGTGCCTTCTCTGTTTAAGAAAAGGTTGCAAAGGCCTGCAGTGGGACCGTAATATTATAGAAAATAATTTGGGAGTTTGGTTAAAATTTCAATATATTTTTCAACTCTTATGTACTTTCTAAGTACATAAGACATTTTTGACATCTGAGAAGGAAAACACGGTAAGGAAACCTAGGTATAGTGATTAAGCGTGGTTATGAATTCTCGTGCCTTCTCTATATGAGAAGATGCTTTTGCTTTGCAAAGAGACCGTAATGGTAAATAGTTTTTGTCTTTTATCATTAAAAATCGCATTGGTTTTGATAGATATCACATTATATTTTGTGTATAGTGGATTGTGGGTGTATTATAGTAACATCCCTTTTTTTAGGGGTGGAAAATCCTCTTTGATGTCCTGCACCCCGGGGAGGGCGAAGGGGTCTGTCAAACTCTTACTGACTAAAAACCACCCCGTGTTCCTTCTCGCACCTGCACCGGGGGTCACGGGAAAAGAAGATACTTCCGTGACCCCCGACTGATAGTAACATCTCTGCCTTAACCTTCCAGAGATACAGTTTGATGATAATATACCAGAAACCGTATCAGCCGAATCACTGCGTAGTTTTTATCTTATTTTTAAACTAGGACAGAACTAATCGTCAATAAAATCAAAATCAAAAGTCATTTATTGAAATTAGGCAGAGGATCAGCACTTTTAAACGTCAAATTTGCATAAGACAGTCCCCCATAACGCCCGCCCTTCACAAAGTGGCGGAACAAACTCCCTAGCAACACTACTGTCTGTTATGTTAGAAGAATTTAAGTTTCTACAACATTGGTAATTAATAAACATTAGAAGTAAAGGTTTAATATTAAATAACTAGCAGACGTACCGCGGTTTCACCCACGTAGGTCCCGTTTCCGTGGGAATATAGAGATATAAAGTATGTGTATGCCTATGTGTTAATCCAGGGTGTCAGCTAACTCTATACCTAATTTTATTAAAATCCATTCAGTAGTTATTACGTGAAAGAGTAACAAACATCCATCCATTCATCCATTCTCACAAACTTTTGCGTTTATAATTTTAGTAAGATTTGCTACCTACATAATTATACAAAACAAAAATCCCAAATCTTATCCACAATAATCTCATCCTATCTCTACAGTTAAGAGCGTCGCAAGAAAGTAAACTCAAGTAAATTTTAAGTAATAAGGAACCTCGCTAATCAGGCAGAGTTGGTTAATTACGATTAATACGCCCCTCATGTCCGAGTGGTGGCGGAAACAGCCGAGCGTTCTCGGAATCAACCGAGGGACCGCTAGATGAATATCATTCGTGTTCTATTGGTGTTCTAAAGGATTTGAATTTTAAATTGTGCAGACTGGATAGTTGAGGTTTTATGCCTATTTCTCATTGAACATTACGTACCTACATTGAAAAACACGAAAATATTTTTTTTTCTAAGAGCATTGATATAGGTAGATAGCGATAGTGAAAACTATCGCATTTTGTTTTTATCGTACTTACTTATCATTTTACTGCAAAAGGGAAAGGTCCATTTCTGGCCATGTTTTTCCTATTTACGTAATAAAATATTCAAAAATTTACTAATTTATAAATTTAAATATTTGTAATGAGTACAAAGATATCAAAAGCCAACTTTTATGTGACACTGAATTGTTTATTGAATCCTAATATTGGAATTCGGTGGTCAGTAAGTAGGTACCTACTATCAATTTGGGGATTGCAATTCTCAATAAAAAGTCCCATCAAGTTCTATGTGAAAAACAGTCGTTGTTTCTTTATCTGTGATGTCAATCCTAATGTCTATCATTATTTCGTTTCTTCCATGTGCATCACTTGACTAAAGTTTCCTCAGCAAATGGGCATTTTTCTTTCTAAGTAGTTAATTTCTTTAACTCCAAAATACTTACTTACCTAAAAGCAATACTTACTATGGACGGAACATCACGAACAAAATTTTCATCCGATACTTGTGTCTTAGTGGATACAAGTCGACTAGTCTAGTTTAGTACGCTCCGCTGCCGCTCCAATATTGCTATATTATGGTAGATGGCGTTACTGAGACATGGGATCACATTTTTTCTATGACTTTTCTTCGCATGTCCTCTCAAAACTCAAACTCAAACTCAAACTGTTTATTGCATTCATGTGATGTACATAGTTGTTATATTAATTATAAAATAATTAAAGTCTCTGTTATAAGTAGGTTGAATCTCTTTTCCTACAAGTAACGACAGTTCTGCGTCACCAACTAATCTATGTATTTCTTCGACTTCGTTGATTCCAAGTTTAAATTTCGTCCCCTCGATGGAATCATTCTAAATTTGAATTAAGAAATTGGATTGGTGTTCTCTTGTTTAGGTGTAATCAAAAGGATTTGAGCGGGATAAGCTCAGTACCTACTTGCTTTTAGAAGAGGGAGGTAGTGTATTTTGTCGTTTTATCTGGTTTTGCTTAATTAAGGGGCGTGTTTTGATTTGATTTGATGATAATTCATGGGTTGGGAGTTATGATTGATATAGTAATGTTAGTAAATATATTTTTTATAAAGTTTTTTATTTAAAGGATAATTTTTAGGAAAATCTTACTTCAATCGGAGATTTATTTCGTGATGATATTTAGTGTATTGAAGATTGAAATACTCCTCAAAGCGCAACGTTTTCTAAGCGCAACCATCTCATTATCATCTGCCGAGCCTTTTCCCAACTTTGTTGGGGTCGGCTTCCAGTTTAAGCAGCTAAACACCAGTGTTTTACATGGAGCGACTGCCTGTCAGACCCCAACAACCCAGTAACTGGGTAACATGATATCCCTTGGTTAAACTGGTTGTCGGACTTTCGGGCTTCTGACTACAAGTAACGACTGTCAAAGATCTACAAATGACAGCCGGGACCAACGGCTTAACGTGCTTTCCGAGGCACGGAGGAGTCTTGATATGTAATAAATGGTCACCCATCCACGAACCGACCTCGTCAAGCGTAGCTTAACTTTCGATCGACCCAAGCGGCTGTTATAATTTAGCCACAAGCTCTTCCAACCATCCAACCATCAACAACAACCATATATCAGCAACCATCTAAGGGCTCTCAAACATATTTGCGAATTCGCAACGTCACCTGAACCAGCAGCTATTTGCGATGCGTTGCGAATTCGCAAATATGTGTGAGAACCCTAAGCGCAACTAAATTATTCCTCAAAGCGCAACCATTTAAAACCAACCAGCCAACTCACCAGGTACACACGATGATATTCTAAGTAAAAAGGTGTAGATAGGTTATAAGACGTTAAAATGTGGCTAACTAGCCACACTTTACCTCAGTGTCGCGTCGCGCCGTCAACGAACGCGTGCGTGAGTTAGTGTGCCGTTTTTGAATATTGAATGTTATTGAGTTAACCTATCTACACCTTTTTACTTATACACCACTATTTTTTAATACGTACCTACAAATACTTTAAGGGTTTATTCTAGACAGTCTTCTCATTATATTTGTATGTAACGTATCAATAAATAATATTCATAACAAGCAAAGTTATTAGCGTTTGTTTATATCCTAAAAAGTCACCCAACTTATGGAAATCTTGTACAGGCTAATGACATAGACCTAGTAGTATTCATTAATTGTCATCTCTTGCTCACGTTCGCGTGATCTCGCTCAAGCATGCTTCGCCTCCAACAGCTGTTTTCGTTATTTAAGTTTAACTAAATAGTGGCATATTTAAAAATTTAATTTAGTTTTTTTTACTTTGGATTACGCAAATATGATCAGTAACAGGTACGGATACAGCCCATTTTTTTATACTAAAAAATAGTGGTGTATTATAATATGATTCAGAAATTCTTTGTCCATATTCAACACTGCAACGTAACATGGATCCACAATAACTTCGACATTGTCAAAGCGAGGCAACTCACACGAACACTAGATACCTACAGTCCTACACACATCAGTTATTTAGAGTATTTCGCAGATTTCACACAAAATACGGATCAATGGGAACAGATATATTACTTAACTGTCGCAGACTTAGATGGATCGGGTAGCGAATGGAAACGCCACAAAGAGATACACGGGAACGCCATCAGTTACGTCAACGTTGTGACGTTAGGTTACGTGTACACTGTGTGCAGGAACCAAGCGAAAGGATAAAGAAATTATTATAATACTAGCAGACGTCCCGCGGATAACCGCGTAGGTTCCATTACCGTGGGAATACAGGGATAAAAAGTAGCCGATGTGTTAATCCAGGGTGTCAGCTAATTCCATAACAATTTTTTTTTAAAACAATTCGGTAGTTTTTACGTGAAAGAGTAACAAACATCCATCCATCAATCCATTCTTACAAACTTTCGAGTTTATAATATTACTTAGTAGGAAGGAAGTAGGATAGTATGATACTTATTTGAATTGGTAGGTTATAGACAAAAATAAGTCAGGTAACGCTAATGGTTTTTGTTTAATTCGACGTATTTAATCTATCCGAATACCCTATCAGAATACCAGCGCTGCGGTATTTGTTTTCATATATCGCAGCATCATGCTGAGATAGGAGCCTTTTTGGCCTCGCACAGGTCTTCTCTTTTAGTATTTAGTTTTATATTCTTTTTGTTATTATTATTTTTGTAGTTCCTGTGCTTGTCCCAAATAAATATTTTTCTTTCTTTCTTTCTTTCTTATTTTTCAAAGAGCTAATGTTTTGGTTCCTATCTTTACATTGCTTTTACTGGCATACTACCTTTATACATCTTCTTCATAACATACTTACACTGAAAAATTCTATAACATATTGGTTATGAAAAAGAAAAGCAAACTGGATTTAAGAAGCTTTCAAAATCGAAAATAAATCCTATATTTTAGCAAAATTCTGATGTCACACTTAATTATTTATTACTAGCACTGCGCCCGCGACTATGTCTGCGTAAATGACGTAAATTTTGTACTTTTGCCTTTTAACTTTAACACGTATCTAGTTTTTGAAATCAAATAGCCTATGTTGTTTGGTAATAATACTTATAGCTTTCTTTATAGTGAACAAAATAAATCTGTTGAGTTGTTTTTGAGTTAAAGCGTAACAAACAACCAAATCTTTCAAATATTAGACAGACAGACAGACAGAGACAGAGATTTTGACATTATTTGTTTTAGACATTTTCTGATTTTGACATTATTATTGCTGATTGTTTTGACATTATTTGTAACTATTATCAATATTCTCCAAACGTGTGTGCCTACTAACATTAGTGCTTAAGTTGTTAACTCATTACTAACAAATTGGATTGTATGATCTGTTTAATAAATGATTATTATTATTATATTAATTTACATTTAGATAGGTATTAAAATCATTATCATCCTTTCCCCAACTTGGTCGAGGTTGGCTTCTAGTCTAACCTGAAGCAGCTTAATTAGCATAACATACTGCATTATTGTACATTAGAACAACTACCTATCTGACCTTCACAACTCAGTAACTGAGTAGCAAAATTACAAAAGACTGGTGCCTGCAAAGCTGCGCAGCACCGTTACAGGACATCCAATCTTAGGGACAAAAACCACCCTGAATGAGCCACCCTGAATGTGAAACCTCCCTAATAGTCACAGAAACAGGTACAATTTGAATTTACACGCTCTATTTGAAGCAATGCAATGCCGTCGTTGCAGTCTTTGAGCTTTGTGAATCGACGCCCGTACTTCGGACGTCAATCAGACAAATTGGACGCCCAAAGAACGTTGCGTTCGTGACGTGTGTAACGCTTGGCGAACGAGCTTCGTTTGATCAAATACTTCATTTTCACGTTCGATTTATGAATTTTGAATTTTTGATTTTCTTTTTTTTTCCTTTCGGCGGGCAATTTTTAGCTTTTGAGAGTTGTTACTTGTATGTAGTGCTAGCAACATTCGGTGAATCAATGAGAAGGCTGTTTTCATATGCTTGTATTACCTACATACTTCAATGGCTTTTAGATATATTTGTGATGAACGCGAGTTGCTTTTTAAATCAAAAGTACGAACTTCATTCCGCCCTAGAATCAATTTATATGTTAAATTGTCAGATAATGGATTGGGAAGACATTTCCCACCCGTCATGTCATCCAAGATGGCTCAACATTTGAAAAATAAAAACGAATTTTCTTTATTATTTTTATGTCCGTCTCCAGAATATGATTTATCTCTCCTTGCCAAACTTAATTACAATTCTATCAGCCGTTTAGTCGTGAAAAGCCGAAAAACAAACACACAGACAGACAATCAAACATACAAACAAAGTTACTTTCAAAAGAGTTACTTTCTCATTTACAATATAATAAATGAGTTTAGATAGATAAATTAGCCGTGGGCTTTAGAGCTAATTAAAAAGTGACATTGAAAGGAGGTTGGCAGTGTTGTCCAGTCCTTTCTTGTCTCCTGAGATACAAGGATATTTTTACTTAGTTCAGGAGTCAGCTGTTCAAACAGTTTTTTGTCAACCACTTGTACAATCTTCTCATGTTTAGTCTTTAATTATTTTTTAAGAACTCGTGTGTTTATTTTTGTACAGACGCCAGCACATCAAGTTACCCCAATATGTCAAATTTTCCCTATTGAATATGAACCTTATGCTGTTTGACATAAAGTTGAAAAACGATCATAGAAATTTGACACATTGGGGTAACTTGACGTGCTGGCGTCTGTACAATAAACTTATAATTATTATTATTACGAGCCGTTTAGGGTTGAAACTCTTGGCCGTGGGGTCCGAGTGCTCGTGTCCTTTTCAAAGACATCTGCAAACGTTTAGTTGACGCTTCCCGTGACCCAAAGGCTGGCCTCTACTTTGGCCAGAGGCTAGGCATTGCCATTTAACGTGGCAATGCAGCCAGTCTTTTGGGCACTTTACTAGCAGGCAGCGATGCAGAAGAATTTTTTGACGCTTTGTAGTTATTTATGGTTAGGTTTAGTTATTATATTATTATTTTATATTCCTTGTCACTTTGTTGTTGGTGTGATCTACCATTTAAAAGTACATGGACCGCAGCCACCATAACTGGCCACAAATGTTTTAGCTACTCTGTCTCTGCTTATATAAATGGTTTCCTATAATTCCGACATTTTCACATTAAATATTTTTTTACTATATTTTTGTTTGTTTTTCTTTTCCTATTATTAAAGGCTCAAATGTTGTATGGTTATAAAACTAAACAAACTTACTATTATTTTAGTTACATAATAGAAAATCAAATATTTTCTGAGCTAATTTCAAAAGAACAACGTACAAATCAACAAAGTTTAAAATAACGATGGTCATTTTGATCAAAAGTTTAGCTGACCAAAGTCTGGAATATCAATGTTTATATTATTTATTACACTATTGACCAAATCGTTTAAAGGTCAAAATGGATCACTGATTGATTAATTCTGGTTTATCGAAAGCAACTTGGATGTAGCGTTCGCCGGCAGCGGCCTTGGGACCGCTCACTTCGTTTATTGTTCTTTTGAAATTTGCTCAAGAAAGTTTTGATTTTTTAATATGTTACTATTATTTTGTACGCCATAAATGGCAGAACTAAGAAATGGCGAAATATTTAAATCTTAAATCTTATATTATACCTATAACTTACCAATTTAAATTCTTGTTAATATTAATTGTTATTACAAAATAAGGTAAAAGTAAGTTATCTGTAAAATCAATAATCAATTAATCTTCCTATGAAGTCTGCTTGTAATTTTTCATATGCAAGAAATAAAAGGCTTTTTATTTTTATTTATTTATTTTAAATGGCAGAACAAGCAGCCTCTACCGGCTAGTCTAAGACCTTACACATAATTGTTTGCTGTATATAGTGTTTTACAATAAAATATATTCTATTCTATACCAGTTACAGACAGCTTACTAATTTACTATGCAAAGCCTGTATGGAGAAGTACGAGGCAGCATCGCATGTGCTTTTCAAATGAAAAGTCGCGATAGAGGGCTTTGGACCAACACATTTTCTGAAGAATTGCGGGCCATGAGATGTCGCTGCTTTAGACGGTGTTTGGCTCTTAGATCAACACATTTTATTGGAGAATATGGGGTCTATCATTTGCTAGGCTTCGACCAAAGACTTGAGTCTTACGGTAATTAATATTTGTTTATAATTAAGCTCTTCCAGCGCTATCCTGACCGCAGGCGCCAGTATATCGATACTCATGGCACTGGATTATAGGTCATATTCATAATCATATTCACTCCATTCATCATTTTCATTCTTCATTTTTTTATTGTGGTCTGGTAGTGGTGGTCTACTGCACCACCACTACCAGACCACCTTTGCCTTAGTCTATCAAAATCAAAATCAGAAAATCAAAATCAAAAGTCTTTATTCAAACTAGGCTGAGAATCAGCACTTTTTGAACGTCAAAAAAATACATAAAGACAGTCCCCCAAAAACGGCCCACCCTTCGCCACTTCCTAGTGTTTTTGCTGGGAAGAAGAAGTGGCGGAACAAACTCCCCAGCAACACATCTGTCTGATTCGTTTGAAGAACGAGGTATACAAAGAATCTATACAATGAAATGCTCAATAAATAGCACTAATGTTTATACACATTGTAAAACATTACATTTCAGAATGATTGTCACGTGTTAGCTAGCACACTCCAATATACCGAGATTAAGAAAAAAAAAAAGTAAATTCATATTAACATTGAAATTTAAACTCAAGCAAAACAACTACAAAACTGAAAAATAACAGTTAACAACTATGTTTAAATTGTTTGTACCAGGATATTACAATAGTTCGTTGGTTAGTATAGCAATTACCGCCGATTTTTTAACACTCAACGCAATGAACTGTACAACACTTCCCAATCAACAAAGTTACATCTAATCCACTTCACTAGCATCAACACTGATATCAAACAACAAAATTGTAATCTCCAATCATAGATACTTACTCTCCGGCAGCTAAAAGCAATCAATCAGCCACATATGGGCCTTAAAACCTCCTTTCCAATTACACCCCTCGTTATTTCAATCGGGCAACACTAAATTACCGAATAACATGTTGACGACAAAACGCTTTTCAATCTCTTCTAACAATATAGCCCAAAAGATCCCCTTTTTGTGTAGCCCCCCGACTGCCAATCTTAGCAGATTGCTTTTTTTTCTTTTGTCAGTTTTGAATACGCTCGCATGTACGAATACGTCCTTTGTAGATGATTAAATACTGTACACGGCGGTATTGCCAGATTAAACAAGTATTTGCGACCTTTTTGGCGGGAGTTAAGGTTGAATGAGGACTTATGCGATGGCAAATGTCTATGGTTAGCGAGTAAAATGCGGATTGGTTATTTAATGGTTTCTTGATTCGGACGATTTTGTGTGTGATGATTAATTTTGGTTATCGCTCTGTGTTTGATGGCGATCGTATGATGTTGGGATTATTCTGAACTTTAATTTATTTGGTCAATGGTCCTATGACCATTGACCAATGAGCTATGAGCCACAAAACAAGCAAGCAAGCTATTGCTATCAATAGCTTGCTTGCTTGTTTTGTGGCTCATAGCTTGATTAATTCTACATGTCGCACAGGACAGCTTTTTATTAAAAAAAGTCAAAATCAAAAGTCAAATTATTATTATTGAAAATATTGACGTTCAAAAAGTGCTAATTTTCAGTCTATGAGGATTAGCACGTTTTTGCTGGAAAGCAGAAGTGACGAAATAAACTCCCCAGAAAGTTATCTGCACAGAATTTAAACATTATATGGCTTTCCGTGAAACGATTATTATTTTTATTTTCCACATAAAATTAGGCTTGCGTTACTCTTCATAGGTACCATTAACTATCTGCCATTCAAAGTCGGTATCACTCTTTCGGAGATTAGCCCAAACAAACATAAAAATTTTAAGATCAAAAAATGTAAAAAAATGCTAAGTTTATTTAAAATCGTCACAAAGATATCAGCATACAAAATCAGTACTAGGTACGTTCAGTGGGTACTAAAACATAGAAAAACCTTTGCACAATAATTTAATTATTGCTTGAGAAATCTCATTTTTTTATTGCTGTACCTTGCAGTGTACCTACATGATCGAAGCTACCCCTAACTGTAAAAAAATCCCAATCAAATATGAACCTAATTTTTTTGTAATAAAGTTGAAAAACTATCAAAGAAATATGACACATTGGGGTAGCTTGATTTGGCCACTTTACCAACAAGTATATAACCAAATTTTTTGAAAGACCTGCCCCCCTAGCCAAGTTACAAACGATTCGTATCTATTCTCTTTCTACAATCGAGAACGCCTCAAATCCCTTTGTTTTGACCACGTGACTTATCACCTTTCGCTAAGTCACGTGGTCAAAACAAAGAGAAGTAAACTTATTCAATCATTCTGCTCTGTTCCACTAACTCGACAAAATTGTATGAAACAGACATTTTTTGCGATTTCGGTGTTGTTCCAATTGTAAAAATTGTTTATAATACTAAAAACAATGTTCCGTGACTGTTCTTCTGTTATTTCAACCACCTTAGCCTTATATTTCTATAACAATACATACATTCCAATTTTCCTTCATAACAAATCAGTTTGAATAGCATATACCAATGCCACGTATTTCCATCTCTTACACAAATGCATTAACATTCGAAGTCTAAACAATTTTTTAAACACCGTTAAACACAACACTCCCCTTTATTAAGTCGGTGAATAATCTCCAATATCGATACTCCAGGGAGTATATTGTAAAAGAAATAACTTTTAATATGAAAAATGGGATTATCATATGAAACCAGTACATTTTGCTATTCACACACAATAGACAAGCTAAAATAACTCTTGTCCTTAACTAAATACAGTTCAAAATTCCGTGTCGGTGTGTAAATTGACAGCAAATAGAATTTTGAAATAAGAATGCTGACACCAATCATGTTTGCGGCTTCTGGAGACAAAACACAAGCGAAATTAGACCTTATCTTCTGTGAGCTAAGGCTTATGACATAGTTTTTTGATGGAACTCTTATGTCTGCTCAGGTCCGCATCTTTTCACCGAGTTGACACCTCGCGAAAAATTGTTAACATTCCGAGAATTGGTTTTATTTCAATAAATATGAATGAAGTTGTAATGTTATTTTGATATATTTTTTTTGTGTGTTATTTTATTTAGATTAACTAAGTTTTGTTGTTATAACGTTGTCGGGGTGTGTTAAAAACATTAATGGTGACATGATCGCGGATTAGTGAGAGGATTTAGTTGAAAAAGTATTTTGTTCTTTGTTTTACGTGATTTATGGAAAAACATCATTTTATTTGCCATTTGTTGACTTTCAGGTCGTATTGTAGACTCATCATCACGATCATTTACGATTTAGACATCGCGAAAACATAATGGTTGTTTTACCGCGGCAGCACGGAAGTAATTTATCATTATTTAATAAACAACTTTTACTATGTGACTGACCGTGAAATATGTGAGTTGTTTCTCAAAGTGATATTAAGTGGTTGCATTAGAAATTTTTTCAATAAATAAACAAATAAATATTCCACAACATTTCACAGAACGCCATCTAGTCCCAATCTAAGCGAAGGGCTTGTGTTATGGGTACTAAACAGCTGATAAACGTACTTATATGGTATTTCTAAATACATACATAATAGAGATAAATTACACCCAGACATAGAACAAATGGTCGTGCTCATTACACAAACATTCGGAATCGAACCCACGACCTCCGGCATAGCAGTCAGGGTTACTAACTACTAGACCAACAGGCCAGTCCAATAGCAGCCCGGAATCTAATTACCCGGTTTATGACTAAGTATGGGATCGCCCCTTGTTACAGGGCACTTAAACATAGCTAGCAAAATTCGTGTTAAAAGTATACTTAGTGCACTTTGCCAGAACCTTTTCTGGTAGCTAGGAAGTGGAGAAGGGTGGGCGTTTTGGGGGACTGTCTTCTGTATTTCTGACGTGCAAGAAATGCTGACTCTCAGCCTAATTTAAATAAATGAGTTTTGAATGAATACAGCAATTATACGTTATTTTAGAATGTCAACGAACTAACACAAACTACGCTACAGTACTCTATTCGGAACAAAGAAAAAAAACAAACAAAAAAGAAAACTAACATTCGCTCCAAACACAAAAAAAGCGCGCGCAAACACAACATTCAAAAAAAGAAATATTTTATTTAAAAAAAATAAAAAATATAAACAGTGCGCGCTAACTCCAATCTAAAATGGAACGTCTCTATACTTTTTTTTTTCAACGGCCATTGACAAAGGCACGCCCGTCAAATGCCATTGCTTAAATGAGAACGCAGTCATTCGCGAATGTGGTGGAACGGAAAAATCATCGAGCGAAAATGTCATCGGTTCACCCCGTGATGTAGTATGTACTGGTATATCGTAGACTGGCACTGGGTATCGCCATTATTTTAACCTTTTTTCTTTTGCGGTGTGATAAATGCATCCCTATTATCACAGTCTAAAAACATTCAGTCGTCCGACGAAGCTGTCTAGACAGGACAATCGTGCGGGGTGTGAGGGGCAGAACGCGGGAAAGCCGCTCCCGCACTGCGAACAAAACGATGTTCGTAGTGCGGGAGGTATTATTCAAGTCTGACGCGTGTAGAAGTTGTCGGCATTTTTTCAGAGATCAAAGGCGTCGTCCTACTGTATTAATATTTATACTGTGCTAATATTATGAACGAGAAAGGAACTCTCGGCTGAACGGATCGTTGTGAAATTAATTTGTGCTCGAATTCAAGATCGATGGCTTAAGTCAGACTACCATACTACTTAGTTATCCCTGCTTAAATTATTCTATTGGTAGGTAGGTACTTTATAAGCCAAATTATCAATACCAAAAAGATAACTACATTTAGGCCTCTTGAAAAATTAAATAAACTTTATTTTTCTTATTTAGGTACCTATTTTCTGTTGCCACATACCGCGTGCTGCCAGAGTATAGAAGTAATCAACAAAGTATAGAGCGTTTACAAAATGGCGTGAAATGCGAAACAACGGCTCTCGACGTTCAATATAACGTGGTTTTAATACACTCTGACACTAAAGTAACATTATCACTTATATTATTAAAATAAATCTAACTGTTTACTCATTTTCTGCATCTTTATACCTACAATTCAGTTATCAAACATTGCAATATAAGAAACTTCACTCGAACACAAATTAAGAAAAAACTAACTTCCTGGCTTTTAAACCTTTCGTTTGATGAAACCGAAAGTATAATTAAAGCCTCAATTACATTTTAATCACACACTTTTCACGCCTCACACTCACTTTTACACACAATCAATTCAATACACTACACATTCTCTACCCTCTTATTGACACATACAGTTACATTTACACATCTTAGCACAGCGTTTATACTTTAGTTATTAAGTTTTGTTTGAATATAGTTTTTATTTTCATTTTTATTACATAAATTATTATTGTTTTTTTTTAACAAAACTATTATGGATTGGAATCTATGAACAAGAGCATTTGAAAATTCAATATTGGAATGCAAATGTTCAATATTCGTATTCCAATATTGGTTTAAATTTGAAATTGGAAACACGCGACCGTTGAAAGTCGCGCGTTTGAGGTGCGCTGTGCTGATTAGGACGCGGAGAGCATTAGGTGTGCTTAGGGTTGCCACAGATAGAAATTGTATGGAGTTTCTTGTTGTTGATTAAATTATTAAATGACTATAACTATGACAATTTTTTATTCTGAGCAAATAAATCGAGCCACTTGTTTTTTTTTACGCACTATGGTTACCTTTATTTTTTTTATAAAATAAAACGCATTGATTTGATCCTACAGACACCAGCACATCAACCTACCCTTACGTGTATACGGTTTTCACCTTTATTCTGAACACAATAAGGTTCATGTTCAATTGGGAAAAATTGACAATTTGGGGTAGGTTGATATGCAGCTGGCGTCTGTTCATAGCCTGAAAGGCTATTAAATAACATTCTTGGCCATTTAATGTTTGAACTGTTACGTTCCATATCATCAAAAATATTGACCACTATACCTTTCAGTAAATAGAAAATGGCTCGATTTATTTGCTACCAAGTATAGATCTGGTATTCCCAAGTAACTATACAAGGTGTTTTTTTTATATCCCATAACTTCAGGGTTATATTCTGTAGGTAAAAATAATACTAAAACTCCTAGAATAGATTTTGTTGTATTAAGTTTACTGACATTTGGAATTTATTGAAATTTGCATTGAAATAATTGTATTAATACTTTTAATTTGTTCACATTTTTATTATAATTATTTTTTAACATTGTTAACACTCAATTTGTAGACATTTATACCTAATTAGTACTTTATCCTTTTTTATATAATTTGTAATTTTAATTTGAATGTCTGTTAGTACCTATTCATTTAAAAGTGTAATATTAAATAATTTTGCATGCCGTAAGGCAAAATGTATTGGGACACTGAAAAAAAAAACTACCATCATATTGTATACCTGCATTATTGGCAAATAAAGGATTTGATTTTATTTTATTTGATTTGATTTGATAGATGGTCCAAAAATGCATAGTTTCGGAGATATCATCAATCATAATCAGTTGTTTAGTACCCCTAACACAAGCTCTGCTTAGCTTGGGACTAGATGGCGTTGTGTGAATAGTCGTGGAATATTATTATTAAGTATTATTAATATTATTTTTATTACCTAATTAGTTCAAAAATTGTCACCAGTACGACGAATCTTCTTTCTAACGTCACTTTTCTTTCACGTAAGGGTGTTTTACATTAATCATCGTGACTTTGCTGAATTATTTTGTATGATAGTAAAAAAAAAAAGGATGATTGAAACATAATTCATATGCCAGTTGATTCTTTGATATGGTCTCAATCATACCCTTGAGTTATATCATAAAAACTAATTACAAACATATATTAACTATTTAAAAAAATTACATCATAGCTGTCAACCATTTTCGTCGGCTTTGGTGGTTTTGATTCATTAGGTAGCTAAGGCCTAAAGAAACAAAACTACCAAAGCCAGCAGCCAGCAGCCACCAGCTTTCAAAACTACAGTTATTTAACACCTGATAGTGTTTTTTAAAAAGTCGTTTTTTTATCGTAAAAAGTTTTCAATTTTAAGCTTTTTCCTTCAAGTAAATTCATTCACAATTTAGGCTCTAGACAGACGGACCGCATTTCAACAGCAATCCAACCGCAAATAGCAGTTCTGATGCAGTTTGAATGCAGTTGACACAACGTTGTCTTTTACAAACTGCATCCGAACTGCAATTTGCGGTTGGATTGCAGTTGAAATGCGGTCCGTCTGTCTAGAGCCTAAACCGGTCTATAAATGACGCATCTTAGTATGAGTTAACACTTCAAAAAGCAGTTGAATCGAGACTGTGCAATTAGAACTAGAAGTATGTCGTTCAAAAATACCTGTTATGGGTTTAATTGAATAAAATGATTTGTCTTTGAAAATATTGCCTTTTTTTGTAAGTCAGTTAAAATGCCAGACGACTAGCGCCTGACGCTAATTTTCAATAGGACTTGGTTGTAAGCCCGAGTTTGTAAGTATCGTGGAAGTAAATCAAGAACAAAAAGTAATATTTAAGCCTTTTTTTCATGTTTTTTACAAATCCTGTACCCACAACCTTGCCTGTCTCATGCTGCCTCGTGATTGGAGCAGGCGTCACGAACCGCTGGGAAATCAGAGGCCGTCGCGACACAGTGTATTTATTCGACGCTTGAAAGCTGTGCCACAGAGTATAAAAATTGTCGTTACGTTTATATGTCGTTAATCTGCATTATAAAACTAAAGTATCAAAATCAAAATTAATTTATTCAAATGAAGCTCGAAGAGAATCAGCACTTTTCGAGACAGTCCCCCAAAAAGCCCGCTCTTTGCTAACTCGTAGTATTTTTTCTGGAAAGAATAATAATGGCGGAACATACTACCGAGCAACACGTCCGCCTTATAAGTTGAGAACCTCCACCTTTTTTGTAAGTCGGTTAAAGACGATTTTTGACTACTGAGCCTGCAACTAATACTACCAATATTATTAAATTAAAGTGGTTTTTATTCCGCTTTGAATACTCCGCTTATTTGCTGCGTAGCGGAACTAACATCTTAAAGTACCCATCTACGCCGTAGAAGCGTAGCAATGGCGTAGCAACTTGCTACAGACGTAGCAAATCAGCTACGAAAAGTTTACAATAATTATATTTTACGTAAATATATGAACTTATCGGTATCTAGAATCAATTTTCCTATTCATATATTTTTATATTTGACTGGCCTGTTGGTCTAGTAGTTAGTGACCCTGACTGCTATGCCGGAGGTCGTGGGTTCGATTCCCACACAGAACAAATATTTGTGTGATGAGCACGATCGAACGCCATCTAGTCCCAAGTTAAGCTAAGAGCTTGTGTTATGGGTACTAAAGAGCGGATAAACATACTTATATATTTCTAAATATATACATATTATAGATAAATTACACCCAGACACAGAACAAATGATCGTGCTCATCACACAAACATTTGTCCTGGGTGGGAATCGAACCCACGACCTCCGGCATAGCAGTCAGGGTCACTAACTACTAGACCAAACAGGCCAGTCAAAGGCATGTAAGTAGCTCAAAAAGTATTATTGAGCTACATGCTCCCAAACATTGTCACAGCTTGAAATAATGGTTTTAAAAGCTGTTCATTAAAATGAAGGTGTGGAGTTTCGCCGTAGGACAATATGTCGGTCATAGTATCGCAAAATTCAGCGCGACATGACACAACATGAAGTTGGACTCCATGTCGTACCGCCCCGCGGCGACACAGTCTAGTGACGACTGACTGGTTTTAAATCAAATATTAAACACTTCATACAATCATTTATTTATTTAATTATTTAATTACAACGGTCGTGTTTAACCAATTACAGTAACATATAAAATTCAAACTAAAAGAGACAATTATAACACGTTTTAAAAATATACAAAATAAACAACGTAAAATTTAAAAGTATAAGAGGAAAACATAAGTAAAGGACGGTTCACAACACTTTCATAAATTATTCTCGCAGTACTTCTGACATACCAATAAAATTTTCGTCCATCCATCCGCAAACAGATCGCTTGTTGGATTGGAATCCAAGAGATCATTAAGCGCAGCCAGAGTGCGAGGGATTGGTGACTTAGCACGTGCAACAGTACGACATGGAGGCATGGCAAACAGCCTGTGCTTTCTGCCCCGGCAGTAATTGTCTGGAACACAGAAGCGCGCCAGCACATGAAGCAGATCAGGAGCGTCAACATCACCATACACCATCATACATACATCATAAACTCACGCCTTTTTCCTATAGCGGCAGGCAGAAACTGGCTGTCCTGTAGTGTAGCCCTAGTGGTTATAGTGACCCTGCCAAGCCGGAGGTCGTGGGTTCGATCCCAATCCAAGAACACGATCGGGCCATGAGCATGATTATTTTGTTGTGTCTGGGTGTAATTTATCTATACTTCTATACTAATATATAAAGAGGAAATGTTTGATTGTTTGTTTGCATTGAATAAGCTCCGAAACTACTGGACCGATTTGGAAAATTCTTTCACTGTTGGGAAGCTACACTATCCCCGGGTGACATAGGCTACTTTTTATTCCTATATTCCCACAGGAAAGGGAACAACGCGGGTGAAACCGCGGGACGTCTGCTAGTCTACAATATGTATGCATTTAGAAATATGTTATATAAATACGTTTATCAGTTGTCTAGTATGCATAGCACAAGCTTTGCTTAGTTTGGAACTAGATGGCGTTGTGTGATATAATACCACTTAAGTAAATAAGTAAATATCACGATTTTTATACAAAGTGCGAGGTCACCATCACTTTACACACTCCGACATAAAACAAGATTATTTAAATAAATAAATAAATAAAGATTAAACATTCCATAATCACGATTAAAAATACGATCAACAAGTCCTTATGTCACACACACAAACCCTTACACACAAACACACACGCACACAGAGACAAGCACACACACGCACACTCATAATCTTTAAGTATACTCTATTTTCATTTTTTTTTTAATTTATTATGATATATACTTGTTAACCCTGGACTCAGAAATTCCAGATGGAAAAACTCAATAACATTTTGCCCGACCCGGGAATCGAACCCGGGACCATATGCTCAGCAATATCATATACAACGATTAGACCAACGAGGCAATCAAAAAGTTACCCCTTCGCAAACAGCAAGTATGAAACTTAACAAATATCAAAGTTCAAATAACTATAAAAACAGATTGGTAACGTAATTACATTCTGATTTGACACTACTTACATTACATTACCCTTTGTTGACATTGGATTACGATCTGTCAACGAACTATACAACAGTAGCGATGTAAGTGTTTGTAAATAGGGGGCGGGTTCCGTAGTGTATTTAAAGTTATTTTCTAGAGTATTGTGATATTGAAAGGGGCTGGTAGCAAAATTACTGCCACAAGTGTCCATAGTTACGTTCAGGGTTCGGACTCGTTTATTTAAAGTTATTTTTGTGCCATATTGATAAGGGCATTAAGCCAATGATATAATAAGTAAAAAGGTGTAGATAGGTTATAAGCTCAGCAAACAACACGTTAAAATATGGCTAACTAGCCACACTTGACCTTAGTGTCGCATCACCGAAACGGACGCGTGCGTGCGTTAGTGTGCCGTTTTTGAAGATCGAACGTTGTTTAGGTAACCTATCTGTACCTTTTTACTTATAAAATATACTATAGAAGAGTAAGTATGGAGTTTCTCGCCCATTCTTCTCCATACGAAACTACCTTTTGGAAGGGGCAACTAGAATCATTATATTTTATTTAACTTGTAAGTTTAACGTTCAAAAGTTCCTTTTAAATGGCCTAATGTAAATAAATGATTTGACTTTGACTTTGAAATCATCGCTTGTAGCTTAATAGTTGCCAAAAGTATCGACAGTTACGTTCAGAGTTGGGATGTATGGGATCGACGGCGTTTGTCGATTCAAAAAGTGAGCAAAGTTTTTACTTATAAAACTGCGTGGATTACACAAAGATCATGTTTTATTACATGTTAAAAGTAAAAAAAGACAGAAGGTAAATTAAAAAAGCCAACAAATAATACCAGTCCAGCATAAGAATTCATGGTATCTAAAAATTCGTCGATGTGTGTTTGACCCTGTATGATAGATATATCATAATTTTCATCTTCTTCAATGTGTAAGCACAATGTATCTACCAACATAATAATTGTTTATCAACGCCATACTTATATATGTTGCTTGCTTACTGATATATGTTGCAGTCAAAACTCTTAACCAGTCAAAAGTACTATTGACTAGCAAAATCAATCAAAACTACTTTTGACTGAACAGGTTGGTCAAAAGTGGTTTTGACTGAAAATTATTGGATATTTGACTGCAAATTTGCGGTTAAAAGTACTTTTGACTGACTCTCGTCGTCAAAAGTAGTTCTAACTGCATTAAGGCATCAGACAAAAGCACTAAAGGGATCTGGCGCTAATGGTCATGATTCTAACCTAACCTAACCCACTTGATTCGCTAACCATAGACGGTTATACCTGACTGATAAAACCAGTTAAAACCACTTTTGACGGAATCACTTAAAAGTACTTTTAACCAGCTCCATTAGGCAAAAGTACTTTTAACTGTTATTTCAGTCAAAAGTTGACTAAAGCATACGGTCAAAAGTACTTTTGACTGATTTTGTTAGTCAATAGTACTTTTGACTGGTTAAGAGTTTTGACTGCAACATATACATATATGTATATAAACCTCACAGTATAGTTCCTTTTATTCTAGGTGCATTGTCCTCACATATTAACTTTAACAGCCGATCCCTCTGGTCACAATAAAAAAAATGATTTTCGAATGACCACCGGTAACTGTCTGCTTCTCAACATCTACAATAAAAAGTAAAAAGGGATTACTCTATGTCTGCTCGACTTAACAAACGTAACCCCAAAAATCATTACTAATGCTTCCCCGAAAAAAAACAATAAATTCCATTTTAATTTACACTTTCTTGCTTGTTTCTACAAAGCATAATCAACGTTATTGTAGTGAGCGTAAATTGTATTTTAGATCATTGCTTAGTAGTTACAAGTAAAGTAAGTGATATAAGTACCACAATAATAAGTTGAAAGTTTTTTGGAGGACGTTTAGAGCAAGTTAAGAAAAAAAAAGTGTTCTTACTGATAGTACAGCTGATGAACAAGAAATGTGGAATAATGAGGGTTAATAAATGTTGTAAGTATTGTGTACTAGCAGACGTCACGCGCTTTCACCCGCGTAGTTCCCGTTCCCGTGGGAATACAGGGATAAAAAGTAGCCTATGTCATCCGGGGATAGCGTAGCTTCCCAACAGTGAAAGAATTTTTCAAATCGGTCCAGTACGTTCGGAGCCTATTCAATTCAAACAAACAAACAATCAAACTTTTCCTCTTTACAATATTAGTATAAGTAGATGAATGCGGAGGGTTACAAACATAACATCACGCCTGTAACCCCTGAAGGGCTAGGCAGAGGTGTATCTGGTAGTACACCCACATTTCGCCAGTTATGTTTAAGTCCCACGTAATACGGGGTGAGCCTATTCCCATCAATCGGGCACAAATCCAGTCTCCAGTCTACTACTTCGAAATTCCAGTTGGAAAATCTTAATAACACCTTGCCTGACCTGAGGATTGAACCCGGGACCTTTTGCTCAGCAGTGGCGCTTGCAACCAATAGACCAACGAGGCAGATTAAATAATTAATAGTAATAAATAGTTACCAATCCACAGACTGACCTCGTCCTTCGATGGCTGCCATAATTTAGCTCCTTACTCTCAGTCCATTTTTTACCTACTAAATGACTCTCCCAATACGCCCTATAAAATACTCTAATATTTAACTAAATACTCTCTAATCTATTAATAATGAAATCGCATGTTACAGAAGCCATCTCTATTTACCCATTTCTAAATAAAAAGAGGGTTCCCAACAAAAATCATTTGAAACCAAAATGAAAAAGGTGTCAAAGATCGAATTTACGATTCATTATTGTTAATCCGTATGAAATGGGGGACCCTAAAAATCGAAATCCATTGAAAAAAGAACTCTGTCTAGTTGTAGTAAGGTTTGTTTTGAAGGTGTGTGTGTTTGTGATAGATTTGATAAAATAGTGAATGCTTTTTGTAAGTGCCCATTGTGGCGACAGATGGTCCGTGAGGGAAGAGGGCTAAGGTTTGATACCACTTCGGGACTATTTTATTGGGCTTACTGTAGAAATGTACAACTTGGATTTTTTGTAGTCTGGATGATACAAAACATTTTATGAAGAAGCTATTGTTTAACCTTATGATGGTACAAGGAATTTCCATTTCTTATAATTAAATAGTAAGTATTTCAGCTTCCATCAAACAATGTCAAAGTTCAAATTCCTTCAGTTGATTGTAGGTATGAGTTGTTGCATAATTAACTAGATTAAATAACGTTAATTTTATTTACAGTATGAAATTTAATTTGGAATCGTCTTCTCTAATAAAAACTATACAGGCCATTATTGTGACTAATTTGGCCTACACACCCAATTTGGAGACAGGTCCTGCGTACTTGACAGACATTACCCTCATTCTTAGATAGTCGGTTAAAAATTGAGAAGTGTTAATCTAGAGATGTGACCAGCCTGACTGCCAAGTAGTAGATCAAGAGTTGAAATCCTCTGACTTTTGCGATTCATGTGCGTATGTATGATAAAGAAAGTAAAAGGTATATTTTTCGAGGCCCAATGGTGGCATTAAATCTCTGACACCAGGTTAGTCACAAACCTCGCTAAAAAAAGAAGAAGACTTTAAAATAAATATATTGGCATCAATAAAAAAAAGTATCAAGCAAGAACAAACCATAAAACTAATCATTCTTAAGGGTAACTCGAGCCAATAGCCATCCATGGAGCAATTTTATGATGTTTTGTCATTCACAACTGGGAATTGGGATATCTCTTTAATGGACCCAATTTGGGGTTCCGTATACAAATGGTAAAGCCTCCCCAAAGTTTAACTCACCGCCCTTTATAACAGGAATGAAACACTGAGCATCACGTAATTTTTTTCATCGAGAAATAACCAACAACGATATTTTATGTCGTAATGACCGAGTGGTTCAAACGTCGCCTCTCATGCGTAAGGTCGCGTGATCAAATTCGGACAAGCTCCAATACAGATTTTTGTAGGGCATCACAAATCACTAAATGTTAATAATGGTTATCCATCAAAAGACTGAACTCGGCTTAACATAGCTGTTTCAGCCAAAAAAAAATAACTAAACACATCTGTACTTTTATAGTTCATGTTATAAAGAGTGAGTGAGTGTGTTGTGAGTTTGTACGGGGTAATCTCTGGATTTACTGAACCAATTTTGAAAATTCCGTTACCAATAGAAAGCCACATTATTTGTGAGTGTCATAGACTATAATTTATTTTCAAAACTAAGAGGGGATGGGAAGATGTTTTAGTAAGATATGAACGAAGTCGCGAGCAAACTGCTAGTCTTTAATAAAGTAATTAATTCAACACCAAACAAACTCCACACGGAACCCTCTTACTTGCACCCCAATCATACATCAGAGCACATCACTACTTTACAAAGTAATAAGTATTACTGAGAGGGTGGCAACACTAATTAAACGGTGATTCGGTGTTGCCAGCTATTATGGCGGTGATTTTATTTATCTGTTTGGTAGGTAGGTGACTGTTTGATTTTAAAAAGATAATAGAAGTTTTTTAAAATTAAAGTTACTTATTTTAATAAATTAATAACAAGAATATTACTGCCCCGCTGCAGGAATACAGAGGAGGCCCAGGCATTGTCTAGATTGTAAATATTAGTCTCTAATTATTGGTGATTTTCTGAAATGAATTTTATTAAAGTTTTATTCCACGATTCCAATATCAAGAGTAAAAAAAGGATAAAATGAAGGCCTATTAACTGTAAGACTTAGGCCTAGAAATTAACAATAGACTATGAATCAGTGGGCCAAAGTTTGAGTTTTTACCAGAAAGTATTACCTATTTAAATGTAACTGGCCACTTAGATAATTTGTCTCTATACAAACTCGATAGGGTCACCCAACTCCACTTCAAACCAAATCAAACCGTTGTTGATTCATAAACAAACATCTCAATTCGAATTTCGAACGGCTTATTCTAAATTCAAATAGAGAATAGTGACTGAAGGGAATTGAATGGGCGCATCGCACACTGGGTTAAACACCATTAAAACAAAAGGTTTTGATTTACATACCTTGTAATTTGTTTTGTTACAAAATAATTTGAAGTACATAGGTACTTCAAAATATTTTGTACCCTTACCTTTTACCTTTTTGAAACATAGGTTTCAAAAGCACAGAACTGAACACGTTGAAAATAGTAAACTGAAAATGAAGCACTGCAGAAAGTCAAAATTAATGACATTTTCCCAAAAAAAATACGTCACCATCTTATCATTCCGCATCTATACACTTATTACACCTACACAAATAAATGAAATTGAAGTGTTTATTTGTTATATCAATGTAACTAAGAAAAAAAGTGTTTAATCATTACTTTGCCCAAAAACGATTGTTTTGTCTGTTTGTATGTCGGGGTCAATTTAATTGCCAGATAGCTGAGGTTATAAAGATTAACATGAGGATATTTTATTTTTGGCATCCATAAAAAAAACTACAACGAGCGAAATTATTCGACGCGTACGAAGTCACGTGTACAACTAGTCATTAAATAAACACTCGTTTTTTAAACCACACTTATAATCATGCCATAAACTGCCTCATTTTGTTAGCTAATTAAAGTTTGCTAGAACAAGATGTCACCAAAACAGACGGCGATTGCACATATTCAACATAAAAACTTGACACCCGCAAAGTACCTAAACGATCTAATTCATCACCATCAATCATATGAACCCTTTAGTGTATTTTTTTCGCCCCATTTAACAAAAATAAAACAAAATAATATGTATTATAAACACTCTACCACTGTGCGCCGTTCCTACCCGGAGCTATTACACGACCGGTTGGCCAAATGGCGCGAAACCCGACCCTCCACAGACTAAACAATAACATTAATGTGGTCTGTTCTGTAATGAGGCCGAAAATAATGAGGTGTGTTGTCTATGCTCGCTTTTTCAAATGTAAGTACTGGTTATTTAGGGTATTGCTTTAGTGTAATAAAATGTATAATATTTTATATTTTTTTCTTTTAGGACTCTAATGAAAAACTCTAATAGGTACCTATTCTAAAAAAGTTAGTTACAGAGATAAATAATTACGACGGAAACTTAGAATGGAGATGTGAAATGTATGTAAAGTGAACTGTTTATTTAAGTATTTTTAATCTTGTGACGAGGAATAAATAAATTATGAAATTAAATTACGATGTAAACGGTAAACAAAGCAACATCGCATAGGATGTTTTTTTATAAATAACCGCAGCCTGTTATAATTCCAGTGAAGCTCGAAAGTCTCTTCTCATACAGAGAAGGCACGAGCATAAATTGCGGATCGATCACTTCTAGAAAAATATATTTTTATTTTCTCATATAATTAATTTAATCTAATTAATTGGTGGTTTTTAATTTTAATATTTTAGACATGGTTAATATTTACATTTGTTATTGATATTATTATTTTTTTAATGTTTTATGCAATCCTGGTAATGGTATTTTTTTTTAGTTTTTTATTTTAGCTGCAAATATTCACATCACACACAATGTAATTATTCTTGAATAAATGAATGGAATCAAATAAATGCATTGGATAGGAATCTAATTTATAACTGATAATGACAAACTGTGTGTATGTTAAATTGTGTCGACATTATGAGAATAAGAAAAAATATTTTCATTGAACCGACTCACTTATGCATGTAACGAACAGCTTTAACTAATTTGATAATCAAAAAGGATTTTTAGGTTACCAAAACTATTCTGAAGACCAAAACATTTATTAATACAACGACAAAAATATTAACAGAAAAAAGATGAGCGTTGCTAAAATAATTGAATGAAGGTACTCCCCCACTGAACACAAGCAGTGGTTCGAGTAATGGACTCTAATGGTCGCCACACATTCCCGCAATTTGCCATGTTGCCACCCCTGCTGGCATTGCCGATATCTTCTTATTTAGACATCAAAATATTAACTCTGCTTTGACTAGTTTAGTTTAGAGGGGAGAATTTGGATGATGAACGGACGTTTTATTCTAGGTAGGTAGGTAGTCGTTTTTGCCACGCATTGGTTACATTGATGGACGGCGTTTGATGGTTTGTCCATAAAAAAGAGAGCAAAGTATGGAACGACGTACTCATCCTTTAGCATCGACGCGGCAGTCGTCGGCGGCCTTCTGAAAAAAATCACCGATTCAGTACATTTTACCTACACGTGAATCTACTTAATTTAAGTTTTTTTCCCGTTTTCAGGGTTCATTTTTGTCCGATATTAAAATAAAAATTAAGAAAATATTACCAAAAACACTTTCACATGAAGAAACAACAGCAGAAAAAAAAACATAAACATGTGACGTCACTCGACGGACTCGACGACATATTGTATTCTATTTTATTTTTTGTAATAGCAAACCGAGCCGATGTCGACTATTCTGTCAATGTCTAAAGTGAATTGAAAAGTAAGTGTGTGTGTTAAAGAAAGCAACCGTGGGCTCTAATTGACACAGTTGAACTCAATGTAGATCTTCATGGGTTAGTATGGGACTGAAAAAACAAAAAATTAAAGTACAGACGCCAGCATGTCAAGTTACCCCAATGTGTCAAATTTCTTTGATCGTTTTTCTACTTTTTGGCAAACAGAATAAGGTTCCCATTCAATTGGGAAAATTTGACACATTGGGGTAACTTGATGTGCTGGCGTCTGTACAAAAATAATATAATTGTTACAACATTTATTTAAAATGAATTATACCACATTCAGACAGAGTTTTAGGCAAACTGCTGCTCATATGAAATAAACTGTCAGACCTGACCATTATCAGCCAATAGACGACAGAAGAAGGTATCTATTAACAACAATGAGACGTAATTGTACGTGCGTTTAGTTGTTTAGTTGTTGTGTTGTTTGAAATGTATTGTCGCTGCCTCCGGACATTGGGGGTAAACGGGTGCAGATGAAGATAGCGATAGAAAGTAATCTTTAGCGAAAACAGTTTTTTATTTCGACGACAATTATAGTTTTTAAAATAAAATCAATTTCAAATCAATTAGACCATTATAAGGTATTGGAGATTACAATGGTGTAGACCATTTTAGGTCAAATGACCTACAATGGTCTACTTTGACAGTCGTTACCTGTTAAACAAAGGGGAAACATGTTACCATGTTGTTGTTAAAAAAATATGTTATGGCCGAATCACTGTCACTTACAATACAGGTGTTCCTAGTGTAAGAGGCAGGGTTTACATTGTCTGCACATAGATTTATGCCCTCTAGCTTAAGCTGTTATGTATGTATATGGTTTTCTTTTGCTGTATCTATGTATGTTTGGTGAAATAAACATTATTATTATTATTATTATTACCCATAAACTGGATTGTGGACGTCAGACAGGCATTTGGAGGGGTATGTGGGACTCTCCGGTTTGACCCGGTATACCCACTAAAACAACCCAGCGTTATTCCCGCTTCGTCGGAATGGCGGGGACTGGGAAACTGGCACAGCCTTTTCGTCCAGTACCCGCTGACGATTGCCAGGCGGTGGTGATGACGGGTGCAATAAGGGCGCCCCCGCGCCTGTCGCCATGTAAAACTATGGTATTCAGCTGATTCCGGTAAGTTGGAAGCCGACCTCAAAAAAATTGTTTTGTAAAGGCTAGGCTGATGCGGAGAAAATTATAAGGTACTTTTAGACGTCCAGACTTACAAATAGAATAAAATAAGAAAGTTATTTTGGAGGAAACTTGGACTTATTGTTAATATACGTTTGAAATCGCCAATCCGCATTGAGCAAGCGTGGTGATCAATGCTCGAGCCTACTCTGTATGAGAAGAGGCCTTTGCCCTGCAGTGGGACAGTAACAGGCTGGTACCTATTATTATTTTATTTATTATTATTATAATATCCTCTCCCAATAAGAAACTGCAAGATGGTTATAAATTCGCGGAGCCATACAAAAAACAATTAATTTAACTAACGATTTTCTGGTTTTAATAATAAAAAATAATAATAATAATCAATTTTATTTCAGGCGACGCAGGCCCAGAGATAAATACCTTAACCTAAAATACATATAAATATACATTATTACTTAAAAACTAACACTTCACTAACACGCACTAGCGCTGCTCTGTGGAACTTGTCCGCGGAAGCGAAGGAACACCACGTTCTGAGGCCAGAAGTTTTCATCCATGACGACGGGCAGATAACAATTCGGAACGCGTACCACAACGCACGCGTGCCCTCCGCCTTAGTGGTGTAGTGTAGGCGGGAGATATACACCGGAGTGTTCGGCGCTGCGGCGCGCAAGTCGAGCTCCGTTGTAGCTTTGCCGCAGCGGTTTTTATTCGCTCGCGATCGGCGCTTACTCCTATTCACCGTCACGAAACCCTCATCATCAGCACCATTCGGTGCCTTTTCCGCCACTGGTCTAGAAACACCAGGTGCACTCGCGGTGACGCTAGCGAAATCCCCGAATCCTGTTTTATTTTTGCTTAAAACTGCTGTAAAGAATCATGACAAAAAATATCATTCTTAACTAACCCTCTCAGATTTTTATGATTAGATGGCGTTTTGTAAAAGTTCTGTCAATATTCCTTCCACCCTGTATATTTCCACATGAAGTAGGAAGGAGGTCTTAATAAACCGGTCATGTGATACCACCTTTAAAAGCTTCTGTAAGCGAGTGGGCAGAGTTCAAGGTAAAGTGGTCATCGTTTATATACGAAACGTAATTACCCTTGTGGGGATTATTAAATACATTGTGTTGGCTAAAAGCTATGGACAATTATCTGTCGGGGTGTGAGTGTGCGGGTGTGTTTGTGCCACATACATAGACAGTAATACTGACGTGTTTTGTTTTATTTCTGTTTTAATGTGTGTAATCAAAACTACGCCAGATTCTGAAGGTTGGCGTTTGTTTTTCTATATCTTCTCTTCATTTAGTGTGTTTAGAAAAAACCTGCAGGCCTATCCATATTACAAATTCTATTTCTATTAACGTAGGTACTTAATCGATAAGGCGACAATAGAAAGCAAAATTTATGGCGTATATGAAATCAGCTGCTTGTCAACTGTCAAGTGTATTTCATTTTCAGCCATATTACAAATTCTACTCGTTAACACTTGACAGTTGACAAACAGCTGATTCCATATACCTACGCCATTTTCTTTTTATTGTCGCAATATAATAAAAATAGAATTTGTAATATGGCTCGGCCTGCTGGTGTCAGACTTTATGCTTGGGCCACAGGTTTGGCTTCACGTTATGTCATTGAGAAATATCTCTAAGCCATACCGGTTTTCTTTCACCGTTTTTAAAGCAAGTGATAATTATACAATACGTATATGAGTCCGAAAAGTCAGTGGTGCGTGCTGTTATACCCATTCGATGTACCCTTTCTGGCTTACCCAGCAGCTTAGGTAGCATTCCCGCCAGAGTGCTGACACATCACTCCTCGACTCCACACACAACCATCCTACTCATCCAGTCAGTCGTCTTCCAACCTTCATTCCGTGCACTCGTGTGCTGCACTCGCGAAAATCATTCAAAATTTTTTATAAAATGCTATTAATTCTTACAGCCAAAATAGTTTCCTTTTTTAAAAAGAGAATCCTAGACCGGTTTCTAACAGTGCCTAGGCTTCGAGCTTTTTCACACAACGCCATTTAGTCCCAAGCTAAGCTTGAGAGCTTGTGTTATGGGTACTAAACAGCTGATAAACATACTTATATATTTCTAAATACATACATATTATAGATAAAATTACACCCAGACACAGAACAAATGATCGTGCTCATCACACAAACATTTGTCCTGTGTGGGAATCGAACCCACGACTGGATGACCACGCATAATCTAGAAATTAATTATATTAAAACAAAAATAATAACTTTTCACCCCCGCCAAAAAGAACCAGTAAATATCAATTTTAGTTATAATGATAGTAAATTAGAAGTAGTAAAAAAATTTACACTATTAGGCATAGACATCGACACAAATATTAATTGGAAAACGCACGTACAAAAAGTGAGGGCCAAATTATCGAAATTCTCATATGCCCTCCGCGAGATTAAAAAAACTACAGATCTCAAAACTGCGCTAGGAATGTATTATGCGTATGGCTTTGCGTGGCTAAAATATGGTGTCATTTTATGGGGTAACAGTACAGACTCACACACACTATTTACCTTACAAAAGAAACTTATCAGAATCCTAGTTAACATTAAGGAAACCGAGAGCTGTAAACCCCATTTTCAAGAACTGAAAATGCAAACCTTACCAAGTATATACATTTTTGAAATATGTAAATTTGTGCGATGTCATCCAGAGTTGTACACTAGAAGGGAAGATATACAACAAAATTCACACTACGACATAAAAACCGACTGAACATACCAACTTCACGATTGAAAATGCACTCCTCTAGTACTTTGGTAATGTCGATAAAATTATATAATAAGTTAACAGACAACTTGAAAAATGTTAATAAATTTAATATATTTACCAATAAATTAAAACTCTTTTTATTAAATAAAACTTACTATAGCATAGATGAATATCTAAATGATAAATAAGTACTAAAACTCAATAAATTATTATCATAAGTAAATTATATATCATTAAAATTACATTATAAGATCATTATAAAATAATGATGACATTAGAACAATATATATATTTCAAATTAAATAGGTACTAATAATAATCTAATGTAAAATAATTACTTTTCAATAGATTAATATTCTAATTATAACACAATAAAATAACATTATTTTTCTAAGTGTACATATATTATACATATATTAAAATAAGTATATAATAAAATGAAATCATGACATTAAAACAAAAAAAAATACGGAAAAGAAATAGTAGGTAGTTACTAAAAATAAACGAATATAATTTAATAACTTTAACATAGATTCAATTATTTAAATGAATAGTCTTTGTTGTACAAATGTACACCATACAAACTTACAAAAACTAAAACTTACAAAAACTAAAACATTCAAACAAAGTAATATGTAAATAAAATAGGTAGGTACTTACTAATAATAATCTTATAAAATAAATACTAAGTGTTAATATATTTTATTTTTTATTAATACATCTTCAAATATTGAATCGTAACTCATAATAATATATTCTAATCTAAGAAGCGCCCTTCCTCCTCTCTCCTAACAAACTATGCTGTGCCCGACAGGGTCCATAATTGATACTTACGAAATTGAACAACACCCTGTAACACATTATGGTATACAATAAAGTATTGAGTATTGAGTATTGAGTACCTCCGGCATAGCAGTCAGGGTCACTAACTACTAGACCAACAGGCCCGTCAATGACCGGTCATTGAGACACGATTGCAATAGCAGACTCGAGCCACAGTTTAACCAAGGGGTATCATGTTATTCAGTAACTGGGTTGTGGAGGTCTGACAGGCAGTGGCTCCATGTAAAACACTGGTATTCAGCTGCATGCAGTTAAACTGGAAGCCGACCCCTACCTAGTTGGGGAACAGCTGGGCAGATGATGAGTCCCAGTCCCATTTGGTATCACCAATACAACAAACTTAACCAAATATGAAAGTGCTTTATAAATACACAACGCACTTAACAACAAAAGGGCCAACCATTCGATCATTTAGTTACTGTTTATGATCATTAAACTACCCCACCTATGGGAATTCCCCTCCCTAGCGAGTAGTCTCATCGGGGGAATTACCGGGAGATAGGTCTTCCGTAAAATTGGTCGTGTTTCTCTAACAGTTGTTTGGGCAATTTTTTTATTAATGTTTTTTTGGTCTCTTGTGGTTTCGCTGAATTGTTGTGATGAAAATAAGTAGATCTAAGTGCTTTTTTTTATGGTTTTATAAGTTATGCTGTAGGGTTCCGTTCCTCCGCAAAACATCCATCCATCCATACAAACTTAGTTGAAACTATAAGCGGAATTTCCGCTCAGAAAAAACTACGCGATTCGATTCTTAAACTATTTATAATGATGACGTATCAGTACGTCATCATTATACACAGGTAAATAAATAATAAAATAAATATTCCACAACTTTTTCACACAACGCCATTTAGTCCCATGTTAAGCTTGAGAGCTTGTGTTATGGGTACTAAACCGCTGATAAACATACTTATACAGGGTGGCAGGGACATCGACGCGCAAACGTCGTGAAAAGGTTGCACCTGATGCCATAAATGAAATTACGAAGGTCATTCATCTCGGAAATGGCTGGTTAAAAAAATATCGTACAAACTAGACCGCGCGCCGCCCGGTGCGGCGGCGTCCTTTGTGGCGGCATTTCGCCGAAATGCCGACAATAGAATGTCGGCATTAGGTAGAATGCGAAAAGCGAAGGCACCTACTATGCTAGTGTTGACCTCGCATATGAACTTTAGAAAAACAGCTGATCAGGTAGCCCTTTCGAGTTTTACTTTCATTGCTGGTTTAAGTGAAACAAGTGAATTTACTATTTCTTAATTAAAAATCTCATTGGAATAGGTAAAAATAATGTTTATATACAGTTTACAGTAAAAAAAAATGCAGAAAAAAACGTAAAATTTAAGGAAAAGCCGACGAAAAATTTCAACGCAGGGGGGTCCAGAATCATGTACTGAATCCATGGTAAGCGGATGTGCGTCGATGTCCCTGCCACCCTGTATATTTCTAAATACATACAGATTATAGATAAATTACACCCAGACACAGAACAAATGATTGTGCTCATCACACCAGCATTTGTCCTGGGTGGGAATCGAACCCACGACCTCCGGCATAGCAGTCAGGGTCACTAACTACTAGACCAACAGGACAGTCACTACTAGTCCACAGGTGCGAGTCTGACTCGCACCTGTCAGGTTTATTTTTGTTTCTGACTATCTGTAGCGACTGTCATAGATCTACAAATGACAGCTGGGACCAAAGGCTTTACGTGCTTTCCGAGGCACGGAAGAGTCTTGGTATGTAATGGTCACCCATCCACGGATCAACCTCACCAACCGTAGCTTAACCTTCGATCGACCCCTGCGGCTGTTATCATTTTAGCCACAAGCTCCTCCAGAAAGTACCTACAAATGACTTGAATAAGTCACATTGGTACCTACTTGCCCGGAAAAATGAAGGATGAAGTATACGTACTTAATTAATCAAAATGATAAATGATATTTATTTCTGTAAATAGGTTTTTACAAACACTTTTACACGTCTTTTTTTTTTAACTAGTAGATAGGAGATCGGAGTTTCACTACCTGACTACTCTGAGAAGAAACACCGAAAGAAACTCAGAGGTCATAGTCTCTTTTAAAGTCCAGACATTATCTTGGTCAAATCATGTAAGATCCATGCAGATTAGTGTCTGAGATGGTCTTTTGAGGAAAGAACCACACAGAATGAGGGGATCAGATCAGTCAGTGCAAGCATTTGCCAGTAATCGTGAGCTCAACTCGGAACTTGAGGAGCTCCACGTGCTGACGAACAATACCAAAGAAAGAACATTTGGGTTGGTCCCATAAAGAACTCAAACTATCAGACAAAATGTACTGCTGCTGTACTACTGGTTGCAATACCTACCTGTTTTTGTTATTTAATTATGAATTGTAATCTGCAAACTAATATTTTATGATTTTAATATATAATAACACTGTAATTTTCTTGCTTTCATAAAATATTATTATCTCGTATATTCATTTAATTTTTTTATAAATTAAGTACATTTTTAAATATTAATATAAAAATAAAAACATTTAAAAATATAAAAAATAGTAGGCCACCGATGGCGGGAGCAGGGTCCAAGCAAGACAGGAACCTCCTCACAATGCGAGCCGTATCGAGGAGTAGATACTGCCTTCTGTATCAGGCCTTTGACCCAACCGCTTAAAAAAAATATATATTATCATTACTGTTACCTTTAATTCAATCAACCAACCCTAGATTTCCAGGCAAAGACATTCAATACTACGTTATTAAAAGGCGGGACAACACAAACAAAATTTTCATCCAATACTAAGTTTAACCTTGGGCCGACCCGTAAGGCTATTACTATTAAGCCTAAAGCACTTCTATCTTTTCCACAATCTAATTCGCTAAACCTACCAAAAAAATCAAAGCTAAGATAACTCAATAATCACTAAATAAACCAACAAACAAATTGGTACCCCACAATATGATATTATCATAACACCCCTAAACGACACAATAGGGTAGAAAGGGTAGGGTACGGTGCTTGGGGTACAGATACATGATTTGGCTATTACTCCCCCTAAATGGTGGAGATTTTTAATTCTACCGTAATGGGCACATGTGATTATGACTTCTGGCAAAAGGTCGACTACAGATTGCAAATTGTTCCAAATAAAAACAGGTAAGTGTGATTCTGACTTGCACAAGGGTTTTGTAGCATGATAAATATATTTTTTTCTTGGTAGGTATATTGGAGTGTGCTAGCTAACCAATGACATTTATAAGTAAAAAGGTGTAGATAAGATAGAAGCGCTCAGCAAGCGACACGTTAAAATGTGGCTAACTAGCCATATTTGACCTTAGTGTCGCGTCGCGCCGTTTACGGACGCGTGCGTGCCTTAGTGTGCCGTTTTTTAAGATCGAATGTTGTTTAGGTAACTTATCTACACCTTTTTACTTATAATATCACTAGCAGACGTCCCGCGGTTTTACCTTCGTAGGTCCCGTTCCCGTGGGAATACAGGGATAAAAAGTAGCCTATGTGTTAATCCAGGGTGTCAGCTAACTCCTTATCAAATTTTATTAAATTCCATTCCGTAGTTTTTACGTGAAAGAGTAACAAACCTCCATCCATCCATCCATCCTCACAAACTTTCGCGTTTATAGTTACATTTTTCAATTAATATTGAGTAGAAACTTTTTGTTAATTAAACTTTATTACGGGCAAGTTTCTTATGCAATCAGGTACTTATATCATTATAAATTTTCGGAACCATGCCAAAAAAACTCTAATGTCCAGAAAATCTTGTACAAGTACTGTTTTATTTTCTGTTCTTAGATTTAGACTCAAACCCAGGCTCTACTTCATTCAGTACTTAGTGAATTGGCTTCACGCAAAACCAGTTAAAAGAGTTGATTTCTAGGTAAACAATTAATATACACGCGCTTATTATAATCCCTTGCCAAAGAGAGAAGTTCAAGTGTTTGTAAAATAATGAACGCTCAAAATAAGCGTGTAGGTATTGTAATATATTTTAATGTATAAAAATTATTAAGGAACGGTTACATTTGCGTTGCCTCGCCTCAAGTCTTTTAGTTAGAGATGATGTGATGAGCTAGACTACTTCAATAAGGAATGGTCGTGAAAAACCCTATATACTAGTAGAAAGAAGTGGAAATAAGGAAGAAAGGCCTTGACCTTTAGTGGGAATATACAGGCTTGTAAAAAAATAAATTCCTTCTGCAATATCTCTAGCTTTTTGTCTCTTTGTTCGAGCAATATAAATCTCTTATCTTAGCTTAGGTATAGGCGATGGTGTTTTAAGTTCATTGATTTTAATATCATGTCAACTTTATCTTTCTTCCGATCTGAAGCTACCATACCAAATAATTTATTTAATAAAGAGGTAATTTAACATTTTTATCGTCATCGTCATTGACAAAGTACACAATTTAGCCTGAACCGTTTACAACGACATCTAATAATGTTATTGTTCTAAACAACAATAACATTATTAGCCTTTTGTGAATAATCAAACCTCAATCCGAGGCACACATGCAGTGTAACAACTCCTTAACCCTCCCACATAGTTGGAAAATCAAGCGTAATATGTAACTTGAGCCTTAGGCAACCATAATTAACGACTTCAAAGCAGACTCACCACGTCGTTATTGTTACGTTATTTTCATCGTTATCATAACTAGGTTGTGTGCACGAGTATGGTTTTTAACAATGTAATTGATAGCTGAGTTTAAAAAAAAAGTAATTTGGATTTTTTTTCTTCGTGTTGGCGAAAGGTATAAATTATGTTTTTTTTATTTTGTTTTATTATTGGTACTGGATCTGTGTTTCTGGTTTGTTGTTGTTTCTAGAGGGATTATTTAGGCAATTTTAATAGATTTAAAACTGGTCAAGTGTGAGTTGGATTTGATGAGAAAAGGCCCTGACCATCAAGGAAAATGAGAGATGTGGTAAAAAACAATTTTCTTGTAAATTGATTCGAAATTTTATTTTTAGTGGATTCCCTTGGGTATGGAACTCTAATAAGAGTATCTAATCTTGTGGTAGTAACATGGGATATTTATTTATTACGTTATTGTAAATTTCTTGACTGGCCTGTTGGTCTAGTAGTTAGTGACCCTGACTGCTATGACGTAGGTCGTGGGTTCGATTCCCACCCAGGACAAATGTATGTGTGATGAGCACGATCATTTGTTCTGTGTCTGGGTGTTATTTATCTATAATATGTATGTATTTAGAAATATATAAGTATGTTTGTCTGCTGTTTAGTACCCATAACACAAGCTCTCAAGCTTAAATTGGGACTAAATGGTGTTGTGTGAAAAAGTTGTGGAATATTTATTTTATTTATTTATTCTTAGCATCATCTATTTCTAAAATCGAAGAGATTGTATTGATAGTCTATGCCTTAATAAGCTATTTTTCATTTAAATATACAACTAATAGGTGTTAGAAATATGCTTATTAGGTAATTATGTACGTATTGTCGTTTAACTGTACAATTTCATTTATTCATTTAATTAAACAGAATACAACTTTTCACAAGGCCACCATCTCTATTCCGTCACAATGGCTTTATAAACTCCACTCGGGAGCGAACGACACAATCAAACGCACAGCAAGGTATTGTAAATCTAATAATTGTCATCCGCACACAGTTATCTTGTCCAAACAATTATCACACTACAATAAATAACAATGAAATCGCCAACCAATCGTTATTATTGCAAATTACCGCCATCTGTTTACGTTTGACAGATCCCAAAGGGTTTTGGCGCACTTTCTACCAACTGTCAAACGGCCATCTTGCGGCCGTAGACAAACATTTGCAATTTTACGCGCCATTGATTCCAGTTTTGTTAAATTAGCCGGATTGAATCCGTTTTCAGCTTTACAATGGACTTTTTTTTTTGGTCAGCAACTGTTTTCTTTATTTTAAAAATATGATACGGTTGTTTTATTTTGTAGTCTTTGTGTTTAATTTTCGGTACTTTTTGACTAGTGATGTGGAAAAGTTGATTTTCTTAATCGTTTAAAATTAATACGGCAGACGGTTCTGGTTTATGGGATTAGATTACTGATAACTTCTTCTTTAGTCTAACTAACTAGTCTTAGTTGGTTGATGCTGAGCAGCAGGGCTATACTTATGGGTATTTTTTCATTGACAGTGAGTAATTAGCGTACAGCAGAGATATTGCGTATATCCGTTGACAGTCAATAGTGATAATTACTGGGCAATGTGTTCAACAATTAACTGTCAACACAGCTAGTTTTGTATTGGCTTACAGAGATCTGACGAAGCGCACAGTACCCCGTCAGATTATCACCACCATTTACCATTTTTAGGGTGCCGTAGTCAACTAGGAACCCTTATAGTTTCGCCATGTCTGTCTGTCCGTCCGTCCATCCTCGCTTAATCTCTGTGACCGTTAGCACTAGAAAGCTGAAATTTGGTACCAATATGTGTATCAATCACGCCGACAAAGTGGTAAAATAAAAATTGGAAAAAAAGGTTTTATTAGAGTAGCCCCCCTATATGTAAAGTGGGAAGTGTTTTTTTTAATTTGAACCCTAACGTGTGATATATTGTTGGAAAGGTATTTAAAAATGAATAGTGGTTTACTGAAATCATTTTTTGATAATGTCAATAATTTCGGATATAATCGCTCCAAAAGTAAAAAACAATGTGTCCGTCCCCCCCCCTCTAACTTTTGAACCATAAGTTATGTAATCTGAAATGTAGAACTTTATAAGGACTTTCTAGGAAAATTGTATAATAATAGAAAACTTGGATGGAAACAACAGTTTTTGTACAAAAAAGATAAAAAGTTGTACAAAATAATTTCTGGACAAGTTTGTAGTTTAATTAATATGTTTTGTATGCTTTGTTTGTTTGTGTTTTAGTTTAATTTAACTTAATTGTAATTTATTGAGTTTTTAATTGTGATTTATAACTTTTTGTCAATGGGTGTACTTACCTGAAATAAATGAATTTATTATTATTATTATAATCGTATATGCAAGCATTTTGAACACTAATTGTGACGAACGGGAAACTACGGAACCCTACACTGAGCGTGGCCCGACACGCTCTTGGCCGGTTTTTTATATATTCTCATTTGTCATCAAAGTTTGGGGTGACGCCAATTAGTCACTGACAATTTGACACTGAATTAATTGTCTATGTTTTCATTTCCTAAGACATTATCCTAGATACACACTGAAGACCACAACAAAAACCTACGCTCGTCACACAACCGTCTTCTATGTCCCACTCACCGTTCTGACTTTGTTCATAGTTCTTTTTTTGTGCAGTCTATTTCTTTGTGGAATGCTCTCACCCAGGAAATCAGGATGGCAACCAGCCGTTTATCCTTTAAAGTTAAAGTTCGCAAGCATATTCGTAAGAAGTTGGCAGTGGTATCTTCACAGCGCTAATGTTTCTCATCTTTCTATCTCTTTGTGCGTTATGTATTATTTATATTTATAGTGTAAATGTAATGTATTATTTCTCAAATTATGTAAGTATTATTATTTCTTTATTTTCATTTAAAATTGCACCTACCACTACTTTTCTCTGCATCACCTAAAGGTTGACTGGTAGAAAATGACTATGGTATTAAGTCCGCCTCTGTACATTCGTGTGGTTGACAGTTGATCGTTAAACACTTTGCCCGATGATCGTCACTATGAACTTTCAACCTGCTGCCCTGCTGATAATCACACACTTACGTAATAAGAGAAAAAAACGGCGGATAAAAACGTTCCCAACAAAAAACAACCGAATCTGCTCTCGTTAGCAATCAATACCGTTCATTTATCCCCTGGACATGCAGCACAAAGCATCGCCACACGGACTGCCAGCAGCGGTGCGTGAAATATAAGAGCACTTCACAAAAGGGCTAATAACTCGTGTGAAGCACCCTTAACGCTCCCTCGGATGGCGGTGGAAGTTTTGAGCGGTGGCGGGTAGCGGGGCGGAAAGCGGGAAATGTTCAAGATGGTTGGTGTGATCCTTAGTAAAGGCTTTAACACTGTGAGATAAGTATTTTTGTAGGGCATTTTAACAATCCAACTATGTACTTTCATGAACTTATTAATTAGTTTTAACAAAAACACAATTCTATATATATTTTATCTAAGTACCGCATTTATTGGCACTCGGTTATTTACGATGTAAATCGCGCATTAGACAACAAATTGCACAGTTCAAGAAAACTCACCAAGAACTTTTCATTCCAGAAATTAAGCCCATTTACAACAATTTTATTGTATACTAGCTTTTGCCCGCGGCTTCGCCCGCGTGGATGTCGAACTTCCGTCCCCTATGTTTTCCCTTTAAGGGTTGAATTTTCAAAAATCGTTTTTTATGGAAGACTTACTCTTCACTAAGAACACCCCTTCAAGTTTCATGTCTCTAATACCAGCGGTTGGGGCTGTGCGTTGATATATAAACGTAATAATTTTAGCATAATACTTCCGGATAGACTACTTTCAAAGTTGATCCTTCCGATATGTATGCATAAAGATTTCTGGAACTACTGACCCGAGAAAGAGCGCCGTACAACTGACCATGTGTAAAACAACTGATACTAAGATCAACCTGCCCAGGCGTATTGATTACCTACAACCGTACCAAGTTTGGTTAAAATCCCTATAATAGTTTTTGAACTATGCGTGCACATACAGACAGAAAGACAAAACATTCACTAATTGCATTTTTGGCATCAGTATCGATCACCAATCATCCTCCAATATTAATTTTGAATAGATATTCAATGTGCATAATTATCTTCGTAGTGTGTGATAGTCCATTGAATTGTATGGCGAGCTATATTGTATCTTAAGATTAAATATTATAATATCTTAGCCGTGTGCAGCGCCCTTTGGTGAACTCCACTGCGGGTGACGTAACCTACGACAAACTTATTATTTGCGGTTGGTACAGTAGTCGGGTCTAGGGATCGAACCGTAAAATTAAGTTTGTTTTTTATTGTATATACTTTTCCGGGATAAAAAGTACCCAGTGTGGTGCCCAGGATATCAAAGAATAAGTACACCAAGTTTCATCGTAATCAAACCGGTAGTTTTTGCGTGATACCTGAACATACAGACAGACAGACAGACAGACAGACAGACAGACAGACAGACAGACAGACAGACAAAATTTTTTTAATCATATTTTTGGGTTCGGTGTCAGTCTAGTAACACCCCCTGCTATTTATTTTTTTGATATTTTCAATGTACAGAAATTTTACTTCTACAGATTTATTATATGTATATAGAAAAGGCTAAGCTAAAACGAATATAGGAACGAAGGCGCACCAACATTATCTTTAATTTTGATAAATACCAACATTATCAAAATATTTAAATTCAACAAAACAAAACAAATGTGCCAAGCCACATTCAATGACGGGAATATCAAAAAACACAACAAAAAAAAAACTAAGCTATAAACTATTTGGACAGAACAACGTAATTGTGTCAAAAGTAGAATTAAAATTCAAAACTAAAAAAACACGAAAAAAAAAAAGTAAAAATCGCTCTATCTTATAACGTGACCCACACAAAACCTCCTTGGTACGAAAAATATGATGTTATCTTTATTCTGATAGAAGCCTTTGTCGGTAGAAGTCGGGGGCTATTGTAATTTGCAGACCATTTTTTTCAACATGGCGTCTGCGACTAGTCGCTAGTTCGCTACTTATGCTCAGAACTATTGTCTTCAATGGTATTAGTATTATTTTGTGTTTATCTATTATCCATAGTGTGGGCTCTGTAGTATTTTTTTTTTAGTATTTTTTTTAGAATTCCTTTCGTTGTATTTTGGGCAATATGAAAAATGAAGACGGTACTTATGTATTTTTAACCGACTTCAAAAAAAGGAGGAGGTTCTCAATTCGGTTGTATATTTTTTTTTTTTTTTTTTTTTTTTTTTAGGGTTTGTTACCTCAGTACTCCGTCATTTATGGACCGATTTTCAAAATTCTTTTTTTGTTTGATAGGGTATACTAACAGATTGGTCCCATTTGTATCAAAACTCATATCTGATGAGGGATCTTTGAGGAATTGAGGGAACTCCTCAAAAAATATAGGCACACATGCACCGATTTCAACATTTTTAGTAACAAATCAAGCATTTTCATTTAGAAAGTATCATTTGGTGAAGAAAAACTGATGAAGAAGACAGGCAACGGAACTCTTCAACGCATAACAGCAAATTATTCGCGATTGCTATAGTCAGATGTCTATGCTGAGCTTTTGGATTTCCACAACATAACATTACGCCGTCCTATTTTAAAAGGGGCCGGCAGAGATGTACAGATTAATGTTCAGAGATAGAACTTCTCTAGCAATTGTTATCCAATTTCAATGATTCTTTCAAGTTTCGAAAGACTTTCTTTACATGCAAAGAAACTAAAAATTACAAAATAAAAACTTTTTTACAAAAAAAACAACCGACTTCTTAAAAAAAACTAACAGGTGAAAAATAACTCCAGTTTCGGAAGTCGGTGGCCAATAATGAACAAAACAAAACCACCAAAGCCACAGACTTCCGAAACTGGAGTTATTTTTCACCTGTTAGTTTTTTTTAAGAAGTCGGTTGTTTTTTTTGTAAAAAAGTTTTATTGTCTGCGGTGTTAACCACTCGTATGCCGTAATTATGGAAACAATTAAAATGCAATTGTGTCTCGCGTGAATCCACATTATACCAAAGGTTAGGTAATAATTATATCCGCTTAGTAAAGTGCGATTTGCTTCTGAGTGAATTATTATTTGAGTACCATTAATAATGCACTCACAAGCAAATCGCACTTTTACTTGATACTTAATCCTGGAATTCTACCTGCCAGTCTTACTAAGAAGTATCTATTGTATTAACACGTCACTTGACCTTCCATGAAAACCACCTCCTAGGTGAAATAAAAGTAAATTGATCTATCATTCCATACTAATTTAATTATAATTAGCGTTTGGTCGACTCTTCACGTGACCAGAGGGCTGGCCTTTATTTCGGTCAGAGAATCAGCATTGCCATACAACGTGGCAATGCGGCCAGTCTTCTGGGCACTTTTTTTCCGTTGATAGCGATGCGGATGAGTTTTTTGATGCCCTATAATTGGTTTACTGTTCTTTTCTTTTGTTTGTTTATTTTTAGGTATGAATGTTTCCGTAATTTGTAGTATTATTTAGAAATATCAATTAAAGTATTATTAGCCTATTATAATTTTGTAAAATTCTGCCCTTTTAAAATAAATAAATAAATAAAAATGTATTTATTTGTACAAAAATATGCATTAGCGCTATTTGACAAGTTCCCTGGTCCCCACACTAGGATTCCCTGTGTTGTGAGAACCAGTCTCTTCCTAGTCAAGTACATATAAATTTTCTATATATAGAGCCAAGTACATATCAAAGCATTGTGCAAAAATAAAAATATATAAAATATTTAAGTGAGGACTTGTTATTGGCTCTCAGTCGAGCTTACTATTTCTTACCTGATTTGTTTTAGCTGTTAGTTCTCCATATCATTTAAATAATTATATATAAATAAATACTAGTCCTACACTTTGACAGTTCACTTCACTAAAGTTTCAACGGGGTTACTCTTACTGAATCGACCGTGTGCTCAGACACTAATATGATAGATCACCAAGATAATGTCTGGACTTTAAAAGAGACTGTGACTTCTAAGTTTGTTTTGGTGTTTCTTGTTCTGAGAAGAAATAGATAATTTGATATGATATGATAGAGAAACTAGGTTAACAAGTCAATGCTTTAGTATAATTGGGTCATACACAAAAAACGAAAAAAATTGTTCTTGCAACTTAAAACCGATATTTCTATATCATATTAACATTAGATACATTGAATTGTTATTTCGTCACAAAAACTTACCATATTTCACAAAAACATCGCGCTTTAATTGAATTTACTTATTTTTTTTTAGTTTTGAATCTAAAGAAATCTCCTTCTGTAGACTGTTCGGATGCCAAGTAGTTGAGTTTAGGTGATGGTTAAAAATATATACACATACTTTCGATACTTTTATTTCATTACATTACATCAGTTATATGATGAAATATGCTTAGCATAGCGTATTAAAAAACATATAATTCAAGATTTTAAAATAAAACGTATACAAAGCATGTTCACAGAAATTTGGTCTCCTTCTGTAGACGCATAAAATGACCCAAACTGGGCCAAAGATGAGCGTATCGCTTTTATTTTGTCTTTTGTGTTGGTAGGACTGTATTCTCTATCATTTGCTCGATTGTGATTTTGCGTAAAGTGCGTCTGACGTGGAAAATAAAAAATTTATTTAAATACACACGTTTTTGGTCGAGATCAGTGTATCTTTACTGTGAAAAGGATACCTGAGTAAGTAGCCTTTACAAATAAATAAAAAGATCGAAATAGTATATGCGTATGGGCGCGGTATGCAAATATCGCATTGCTCAAATTTTACCACATAATTTAGGATGCCATGTTTGATTTATCAAAATTTGTCTCTCCTGTAGACATCTTTACTGTAGACTTAGTGTGCCCACAGAAGCCAAATTCACCAAGGCTCTCAGATAGACTCGCACCAGATCTTTCTATCCAAATACTTAATCAAAGGCATAGATCCCAGAAGAAAATAATCTATTCAGACGACTCCGAAGCCTCTGAAGATTCACCACAGAAAAAACGGCCGAGGAATTTCATGTGGGACGATTCTGACGAGGATAATATATTTTAACATTTTGTTCCTTTATATGCCCACAGAAGCATTTTGTCTGTTCTGCAGACAAATTTTGATTATTTTTTGTACGAAATTGATAAAGATTTTTGATTATGACTTGTTTAAGGGTTATAGAGAATTCTATTTTAAGTGTTTTGTTCATTGTTTCTATTCTTGATCTTATTGATATGATTATATAAGGTCAATTTTTGTTCTCTTCTGAGGACAAGGCAAACTCTTCTGTAGACGAAAAAAAACTAAAAACGTGATTTATTCCTAAAATATCCAAGACTGATCTCGACTGATATTTTTGTAAGAATATTATAATTGAACCCTAAATAAATGTAACGTTTCATTATAATTCATGGAGTTTTATTATTAATATTTTGAGTTGTTCACTTTTTGTGTATGACCCATTTAGCTAGAAAACATCCAACTCATATTACAATCAAACAAATAAACTGATTTCGATTAAATAAAAAATTAAAAATCATAAAGAAAGGCCAAACTATGTTAAATTTATATTATGAAACCAAATAGCAATTATTCCGCATCAAACTAAAAAAGAATCATGTAAATCGGTACATAGATCTAAGTGTAATCGGTGTAAATACATACAAAACAAGTATCAAAAATAATTTAAATGTTATAAAAATATTCATAAAATGATAAATACTGGGTTAATCTGTGTAATATTGTTATGGGACCAAATGGCAACTATTCCGCATTAAACTAAAAAAGAATCACATAAATCGGTTCATAAATCTCGGAGTAATCGGTGTACAAAAAAAACCGATCGAATTGAGAACCTACTCCTGAAGTCGGTTAACTATGATATATATATCAATAATTTAATTTTATACGTCTCTATCAATTTAATTAAGTTTCCATTTTTAATTTTCTAATAAAAAAAAATATGTGAAAAACTTGCCTGAAATAAATGATTTTGTTTTGTATTGCATACCATCATGTGGTATATAGCCTATAGGTGTTACATATAAATATCGTGGGTATCGATAATGTACCCTCTCGGACACAGCATGAAGTCTGTGTTTAGACTGGTTTTCAGACTATCGAGGCTCTGAATAATCGTAACGACTGTCAAAGATCTAGAAATGACAGCCGGGACCAACCACTTAACGTAGGTACAGACGCCAGCACGTCAAGTTACCTCAATGTGTCAAATTTCTATGATCGTTTTTAAACTTTATGCCAAACAGAATAAGGTTCATATTCAATAGCGAAAATTTTACACCTTGGGGTAACTTCTGTACATTCCAAAGCACGGAGAGAGGTCTTAAAGTTGTGGCAATCTTAGCAGAAGTGCATTTTGACAGTTAGAAAAAAAATATATGCAGTGACGGGGAAAAAATCGGTTGCTATAAATTCCGATTCTTGAGACATATCGATTTAAATAATCAAAACCATAGTAATTAATTAGGATCATGAATTTGATTTTTCGATTTTTTACTTAGACGTATATATATACAAAGTGTTAGAACTAGTATAAACCAAACTATGTAATTGGTCATAGTTATCTAAATAGCTCACTAGTTGGAGCTACTGTCTACGCCGTGATATTGTTTTTTTTTCTGTTTGGTCGTAAAACACTAGTCTCTTGTGTGAACTGATGTACTGTGTCAACTAGATTATAAATAAATCTTATTTTAACAATTTATTCTTCTGGTATTTACGCACAATCCCATCACAAAGTTATAGCGACACAAAAGAAGAGAAACGTCATAATGCACTTCTTAGATTGCTAACGCTATAGTATGTTATAAATGGTGACCCATCCACGTGTCGACCTCAGCAAGCCCCATGCAGCTGGTATTAATCAGCATCTCTGTACATAGATGACAATATGGTCACTAAATCACAATCAAGCAACCCGCAACATACCTTTATGACCTCAACGACACAGGCGCAAAATCAACTAATCAAAAAACATTTCTCTCGCTAAAACCTAACGTGTATGGACGTCGGTGTGTATGGAACGGCGGCGTGTATGGACGCCGGCGTGTATGGGCGTCAGCGAGCGAGCCCATAAATACAGGAGTACGGGTAATGACTGCATAACTGATATTTACGTCTGTCGTGTAGTGGCGTTGCGGTGGTCGCGTTGGATGCTGTTTTGTTTCTATGTACACTAGGTAGGCCAGTTGGTATTTTGACTGGCCTGTTGGTCTAGTGTTAGTGACCCTGACTGCATGCCGGAGGCCGTGGGTTCGATTCCCACATACATTTTTTGAATGATATTTTAATACAGAGGTGTTCCTTACTTCTTAACTCGCCAAGCTTTTGCGTTTACGGCGAGAGACGCTCTTACTTGTAACAATATCAACTTAGTAACTTATTACTACTTATATATTTATGCATTTATGTTCTAAACTTATGCAACATGTGTGTCTTATCTGTGTGTTGCTATCCTGTAAAATGCTTAACTTCGTTTTAATTGATCCTTTAGGTACTATTTTTTTCCTGTTATCTCTAAATATTTGGTACCTAAAGTGTTTAACGAAGTAGATTTATACTTCGTTAAACACTTTAGGTACCAAATATTTAGATGTTTTCTTACCATAATAATTTGTCTGTGGTCGAACCAGTTTATTTTCTATAACTCTACATGTGTTGTACTTATTTTTAACATTAACTTAAAATTCAGCACTTTAATAATATTCTACTAGCCCTACCTACCAAATAATCTACTTTCTTATCAATGGGTATAATTTTATACAACTATAGGAAGTAACTTATCATATGATTTGTTGCACTTATCTTTAACATTTTGACCAACTAGGAACTATGTCAGTCTTATTTGTAAATAAATAGAATATCACATATTGATATCTGTATCTAACACGCAAACAATAACAGGAGTACCACAACACCGAAGCCATAGACTGGGTCCGAAGTAATATATGTTGAACAAAAAAAAAGAGCTGCCAGTCCGCAGTTATCATTGTAAAATGAATTAAAAGAGTTCACCTAAAAGTACGGTTTCGGCAAAGGATTGAATAAAAATGATAAAAATGATATACGATGGCTCGTGCTGGCTTGATGCGAAAATACCTCGGCTTAATAGGGATGGGCCTCGTCGGTGGGTGTGTGTCGATAGTTTGAATATCGAAAAGTAATATAAAAAAGTTATTCGTTCGGTTATTTGGACGCGCCAATGTTAGGAGATACGGATCAGTAAAAATATGTTTTTTTCATCCACTTGCTGAGAAAGGATACTTCAATAACTTCGCGTTATCGAATCTTTTGGGTGATCTGCGGAAAGAAGTTACAATTGACCTTGATATGTTACAATTACAAAAGTATTTTAGCATTATTATCCTATAATATAGTGGTAGTTTTGGAATAGCGTGTAGTAACCTTTTTAAATAGATGTATTAAAAGACAGATATTCAATATGCACACATAGATAAACTCACGCCTTTTTCCATAGAGAAGCTGGGAGCTAAATAAACAGTGCAAGCTGCTACGATTCTTACGGTTATATGTTGAAGACAAAATTGCAGAATTAACTTGATTTAGTTTAAATTCATATTTGCTGTGAACTCAATATTCAACAACAAAAAAATGGAATCGACATATTTTCACATCACTGGTTCATATTTAGTAAATGAAGATACTTTCTCACTAGTCGGGCCTGGATTTTGGTAGTATATAATTAATATAGTTTATGTAAAGGCAATAATGCTTTAAATTAATGGCAAACTGACCTTGTTGGTTCAGTGGTTGTAAACACTACCGTCGATCGTGAAGTTCTGGGTCCAATTCCCGGGTCGGACAGGAGAAATGGGTTGAGAAATTTCCAGAAGAAAAACCCTGGAAAAAGGAACCCTGGAAAGAGTCTGGATTTATGCCCGTTTTATGGCAACAGGCGCGTTCGTAACAATTATGGTTTATCTGATTTATAATAATTAAAATAACCAATGACATTATAACAAAGATATTTAAAAGACTATAGAGCGGGCATGTCAAGGAAATGTCATAGAAAAACTTTGATCCCATGTCTCAGTAACGCCATCTAGAATAAAATATAAATATTGGAGCGGCAGCGGAGCGTACTAAAAAAAAACTCATAGACTTGTGTCCGGCAAAACACACTTTTTCCGACGAAAATTTTGTTTCTGATGTCCGGTCTATAGGTATTGAATGTCTTTGCATTATAAGTAAAAAGGTGTAGATAGGTTACCTAAACAACATTCGATCTTTAAAAACGGCAAACTAACGCATGCACACGTCCTTCACGGCGCGACGCGGCACTGAGGTCAAGTGTGGCTAGTTACCCACATTTTAACGTGTCGCTTGCTGAACGCTTTTAACCTATCTACACCTTGTTACTTATAATATCATTGAAAATAACCAATACAACCCTTGTTAATTGAATCCCATTAAATGACTCTTTAATGAAATAGTCATTCAATTTAGATAACTGTTTTAATAATTTGAATGATTTTACTTTTGGCAACACACACTGTGTCGGTTGCAAATGGCTCTCAGTCTCACATGCTATTCTTTTTAACCCCCGACGCAAAAAGAGGGGTGTTATAAGTTTCACCGCTATGTGTGTGTGTCTGTCTGTCTGTCTGTCTGTCTGTCTGTCTGTGGCACCGTAGCGCCCAAACGGGTGAACCGATTTAGATGTAGTTTTTTTTATTTGAAAGCAGGGTTTCTTGCGATGGTTCTTAGACATGATTTATCAAAATCTGATCAGCCGTTTCAAGGTTATCAGCTCTTTTGAGTTAGCTACCGTTGCTATTTTAGACGTCTATGGGTATTAACTTTACTTACAAACATATGTGTGTCTTAAAATTTCAAACACCCATGTGTGTAATATTATTAAGCAACATTATGGTGTATTTGGTCTGATGCAGCCAGGATATCTAGCAGACTAATACACTCTTGGGAAAATAACAGCAGTTATGTCGTGTTTGGATTCATTTTAACCTGCATTTGATTCTGCACACAATGCACTGATGGCAACTGGATGAGCTGATGCTGCAGCCAGGCTATCCAGCACACCAGTAGGTAGAATCTTGACAAAATAATAGCAGATATGTCGTGTTTAGATTCATTTCAACCAGTATTTGATGCTGCACACAATGCCTTGATGGCAACAGGATGAGCTGATGCTGCAGCCAGGCTATCCAGCACACCAGTAGGTAGACTTTTGACAAAATAATAGCAGATATGTCGTGTTTGGATTCATTTAAACCAGCATTTGATTCTAAACACAATACATTGATGGCAACAGGATGATCTGATGCTGCAGCCAGGCTATCCAGCACACCAGTAGGTAGACTCTTGACAAAATTATAGCAGATATGTCGTGTTTGGATTCGTTTTAACCAGCATTTGACTCTACATACAATGCACTGAAAAAATCTCATAACTGTGAACTCTATAAAACAAAATTAATGCGTTTAAAAATTTTAAAATAAAATTAAATTAAAAATTTTAAAAACCCCCATCGCAAAAAAGTAAAACATTTAAAAAGTTAAAAATAACACTTTAGCCATGAAATTTTACGTAACGTCGGGGTACCGTTAAAATAAGTACCTACATACCTACAAGTACTAGGAACATTCCTTACTTAAGCGGTACCCCGACGTGAAGTAAAATTTCATGGCTAAAGTGTTATTTTTAACTTTTTAAATGTTTTACTTTTTATTCTGTTTGCATTAGCTGTACCTAAGTCATCCATAGTTGATAAACAAATAAATAATTAAAGACATAAATAAAAATCTATGTATATAAAAGAAAGTCGTGTTAGTTACACCATTTATAACTCAAGATTGGCTGGATCAATTTGAATGATTTTGGTCTTTTTGGATTTGTCTTTGTCCGGAATAGCATAATAATTAATAAAAAACATGAAAAGTCGTCGAAAAAATAAATATCAAGAATATTTGTTGTCTCAAACATTTTTCAAACGCAGCGCCATTTTGGATGACGCATGACAGGAGTCAAACTTCCCAGTTCATTATCAGGTGACAATTTGACTTTGACAAGTCTTAAGCTTAAACCTAAGAAGGTAAGGTTGTCAATTTATACCTTAGACTATATACCTCTAGACGTAGCCCAATTTACAGTGTGAAGTGTGGAAGTGAGACGCATTAATACAAAGTTCGTAGGAAAATTGAGACAAAGCATCGTATCTTCTGTCCCTTACGGCGTGCCGTATTTTTGCATGGCTAACTTTTGAATGTTAGCCAAACAAAGTGCTGTCACTGTCACGTATATTATTATGGTCGATTTAATTTAAGTTTTCGGATGGTTTTTGCAATTGTTGTAACAGTTTGAGTAATTTAATGAGAAATGGACTCCATTAGTGAAGTGTTTAATGTATGGTGTATGCTCTACGATGGGAGGACGCAGTATAATAGGCTGTAAAAGCCGCACAGAAAAGGATATTAACGAAATCACTTTTCATTCGAAAGTTTTCAATACTGTTAGTGTTATAGTATGATTATTGAATTTATACATTTGTGCGCTTTTATTGTCATGGCTTTCAGACCAAAATATGGAAGATTTCTTGAAATAAACTTGATTTCTTATATCACATAACCTAGGAATACTTACTTACAGTGTTGCTACACGTTTCAAATCTTTTCCCTTAACTGTCAGGCCTAAAACAAAAGGTAGGCATAATAATCAAATAAATCTATGGTGGCTAAACACACAAATTTGTGGGCGAACCCTTATTTTTAAGTTTAAGTGAACATGTGTAAGACCGAACAGAGCCCTTTCGACAATCATTAAGTTTTACTCTTGAAGGCAATCGCGTAGGTACTTATAGATATTTGGAAGTAAGAATTCATTTTATGAATAAATGTTAAGTATAAACAAAAAATTAGATATTTTCAAAATAAGTTGGTTTTGTCTAAAGGACAATAGTTATTATACAGCAATGTCAATGTCACACTGGATGTCAGCCATACCTAAATATATTTTAATGATAAATAACACGCGAAAAAATAATGTTGTGTTCTTCTAAAGAGTTACTTCTATGTACACACATCAAGCTTCACCTGGTAGTAGTGTATTTTATTTGTGAGAATCAAGGTAAGATTGAAAGTAGGTATTTTACGTGAAATTATATTTTCTCACACATGGATACTTCTACACTCTTATTACCACGTTGAATACGTAAATTATAATTTACAATAGTGCTAAAATTGGAACCCGCAGTTAAGTAGAATTTTGGTCGTATTTTGGGACTTTTTTAAGGAATAGCAACACTGAACTTTTATATTGCTGTCGCATGTGCGGCCACGCGGTGGCTCTATCTAGAGGTATATTATCTAAGATTTATACGTACCTACGTTCTGTTTATTTTGTTACTAAACGTAGAGGTTTTATGTAGCATAAAAAAGTCTTATATTTCAGAAATCAATTTACGTAATTAACAATGACGACAGAGACAAACTTTAATAATTCCTTGCAAATAGAACTTATTCTACTGTTAAGACTTTAATTAAAGTCTCCGGGAAAACTATAATTATAAATTGTATGTAACGTTCAGATTAAAATTATGAATTTAGTATTTTTTAAATCAATGCATTTTAGTAAGGTAGTTAGGTTAGGTAGTTAGGTTAGCTATAGGATAGGTATGGTAAGTTAGGTTAGGTTATAATTATACATGTTGTAATTTTAATTCTATCGACCAAAAAAATGTTTAAACAAGACCACAGTAGAGACATAAAAAGTATTAGTAGTTATTATTGGTTCGGATCTATTAGTTGTCATCTTATTAAACGTATGTATATCTAATATATAAAAAAATTGATAAGAGCAATAAATTAACTCTAGTGCACAACGAAGTTTGCCGGGGCAGCTAGTTAAATAATAAAAAGACCTGTGCGAGACCAAAAAGACCCCTATCTAAGCATGAACAACTGCATCTAATGAACTTTCTGTTGCTTTAGCTTTTGCCCACACATTGGAGTACTTGGTTAGAAAATTCCATCACTCAGGCTAGTGTAAAGGCCTCTCAACACATACGCCCCTCCCGAACCAGCGTCAAAAGAATTAAAAAGTGCCCCAGTACTCCACACGACTAACAAAAAATGGAGTACAGCACAGTCAAAGTAACGTTATTAACGGCAGCTTTGAGCACGGATTAATGCTCGTAGCTACATCCAAATTGGGGCTTCATCCGATCAGCTTGAAGGTATATTTTGGTTCGTGTATAAAGGATTTTTTTGAGGAGCTTGTGGCTAAATAATATAGCCTCAAGGGTTGTTCGAAGTTTGAGCTAGACTTGACGAGGTTGGCCGTGTATAGGTAACCATTCATTAAAATACGTTTGTACTTTATATAGGGTGACTGGTACTGAAACACGTGATTGTATTCATGATTTCAATACTCTTTTCCAAAGAAACTTTTTTTTATACCTACATAAAAACTTATAACACAATAAATAACAAAAACGCTGTTCAAAATTCCCGCGCGAGCTCCTGTGATCGATCACAGTAGGCACGATCTTTCAGCTGATAGTCTGACCTCGGGAAGGGCAAAATTTACTAGTAGTTGTAGCGTCACATGCTCCCAGCTGATCTCACAAAAACGCGCGCGCGAATTTCAAACAGCTTTTGTGTTATTGTGATAAAATAAATTTAATTAGTATAAAAAAAAAAGTTTCTTTGAGAAAGTTATTCGTATTCATGAGAACAATCACGTGTTTAAGTATCGGTCACTAATTACCAATCACCCTATATAGTTAGGTACATAGTTCTTTCTTGTTTTCTTTTTCTCCTTGTATTACATATTTATCTACCTCACACTGTTCACTACAAATAGGTACATTATTTATTTATTTTACACACACACACAACACACGCACAGACACTCACACACATGCATACTTATCAGTCTGCTTTTACGTCGGTCAACCTCACAACCTCAGGTCCAGTTGAAAACCAGCGTCAGGCACTAGTTGTCTGGCTTTTGTGCTGAACTGGACCTATTTGACGCAGCCGCAAGGCACATAATTCTTTATTTTTATTGTTATTTTTTTTGTTTAATTCTTTTTTTGTTGTACCTATTTTTATTTTTAATGTGGGCCTGTGTCGTGCCAAATAAATGCTCTTTCTTTCTTTCTTTCTTTATTTCATTACATATCAAGACTCCTCCTTGCCTCGGAAAGCACGTAAAGCTGTTGGTCCTGTCTGTCATTTGTAGATCTATGACAGTCGTTAAAGATAGTCAGAAACTTGAAAATCTCTCGACCAGTTTAACCAAGGGGTATCGTTTTACCCAGTAACTGGTTCTGAAGGTCAGACAGGCAGTCTCTCCATGTAAAACACTGGTATTCAGCTGCGTCCGGTTAAACTGGAAGCCGACCCAAACATAGTTGAGAAAAGGCTAGGCATATGATGATACATTATGATTTTTTTTGGGAAGGTTTACTGAGGAGTACCTAGGTCTATATGCTGATTTTCCTTATTCTTAATTTCTTGGGACGGTTCCTACGAGTTCATCATCATTATCTGACTAGGTTCATACCAAAACACGTGTTTGTAAAAACCAATATATCGAAACATATATAATTTTATCATTGGCCTAGCTTTTAATGGGGTCGGCTTTTAGTACATCCGAACGCAGCTAAATACTAGCGTTTTACATTGAACAATTGGCGGTTTGATCTCCACAATCCTGTGACTGAGAAAATATATAGACTACTTTTTTTTGCGCAAGCGACTGAGCGGATACTTAATCCTAGGCTATTGTTTATTATGTTATTATTTCGAAAAACATACAGCTAAGCACACAAAATATTTAAAGTAATAACGGAATGATGGCGAATTTCAATAGATTTCACAGATAACATTATGAAAACAAATCAGGACTAATTAACCAAGACAGGACATTATACATTCGCGTTTTTTTGTTTTTTTTTTGTTGTCAAACTGTTAGGGTTCAGTGGCCATAAAAATTGCACTAAGCTTATTAGTCAATTGAAAATTAACTCCCATTAAAATCGAGTGAAACTTTTGCTATCAAACTGGCACTACTCCGGGCTGCTTCTGCAGAATTCCAGACAAAAACCGAATAACATTTTACCCCACTCGAAAATCGAACCGAGGTACTCAAGCTAACAAACGAACGAGCCATTAAAAACCACCAAAAACTAACTTTTTATTAAAATATCATCACACACTTTGAGGGGTAAGCAAAGATGCGTATCTTCACCGTTTGAAATATCATCCCCCTAATGTGGGCCACGCGCCCCCGCGGGCCGGTGCTGCCATTTAAATAAAATTACAATTAGATACGGAGTGTTTTGACCACTGGCAACTGCTTTATTCATTTACTTTTAACTGATAAATTATATCATGCTTGTGCGTAGAGTATGGACTTGAGCTAATTTTATTGTTGGTTTTAGGTGCATTGTGTTGTGACATCACTAATTTCGAAAGAAGTTATTTCGACGCCAGAAATCCAGAAATGGATGGGGACAATAGAAGCTATACTTAATGAGGTCTGTACCATAGTTTCGGAAGGAAAAATGAACAGTGATCAAAAGCTCCGTGTCTCCACTCTTTGCCGCAAAGTTACCAATGGGACATCTGAGATGGCCGTCCTCTACCAAGCGTTAAAGCAGAAAACTATCCTAACGCACAACACAGTACTGCACTTAAAGGATCAGCTGGACCTCACGGAATCTGTAAAGGAGATCAAAGAGGCGGTAATTAACAAATTAACACCTTCTGAAATTACCTCTTCTTCTTACGCTAGTATGGTCAAAAAAAGTTCCGAAACCTTCATCCGTCCAGCAAATCTTAGTTCCGTGGCCATTTATCCTTGCGACAAGACTAAAACTAGTGAAGACACAAAGTCACTTGTGCAGAAAATAATATCTCCCGAAGAACTGAAGCTTCATGTCCGTGGCCTAAAGAAAGTTAAAAACGGGGGTGTGCTTATTAGCACCGAAAGTAAAGGTGATATCGACAAACTTAAAAATTCCACAAAGCTGGTATCGTCAGGACTCACTGTAGAAGAAGCTCCTAAACGGCGACCTAGGATTGCTGTCGTTGGAGTTCCAGTAGCATTGTCTGAAAGGGAAGTATTGGACTGCATTTATGAGCAGAACCTTTCAGATAAATTGGCGAACACTAATCGTGAGTCCTTCCTTGCTACTGTTAAATTCAGCCATAAGTCGGGTAAGAAAGGACTTCCTACCTGCAACTATATCTTAGAAGTACCCTCTAGCGTCAGGAAAGTCTTAATAAACCAAGGCCGGATTTTTATAAATTGGACATCATGCCCCGTGAAAGATTTCACTATAGTCACGAGATGCTTCAATTGCCAGCAGTTTGGCCACGCAGCTAAGTTTTGCCGAGAAACCAGTCCTACTTGCAACCACTGTGGAGAGTCTGGTCATTCCCACAAGGAGTGTAGCGCTAAATCTTCTCCACCTCAATGTGCGACGTGCAAGCGTTTCAAGAGGAAGTGTGACCATCAGACCGGTGACGTAGACTGTCCGGCACGTAAATACGCCGAGGTTAATTATATTAATTCAATAGACTATGAAGGCGCCTAAGAGCGCCCACATATAGTTTTTTTTTTAGTAGCACTTAGCACTAAGTTACAGTTACTTAGAGTTAATTTATCTTTTATTATTGGCTGTAATGACCAGTCAGCTAATCGCTGATTTGGATGGATTTTCTGTGTCTGAAGCCATTACCTGTAATGTAGAGGATTGTAAATTTCTTCTTCCTTCTGGGGAAAATACGCTTACACTGCTTACACAAAATATTCGTAGCATTAATCGCAACATGGATGGGTTTGAAGTTTTGTTACAGAGTCTTGACATCAGCTGTGATGTTATTGTCCTTACAGAATGTTGGCTGTCTGCTCAGACAACCAATTTGCCTTCCCTTGACGGCTACTGCACTCACAAAACTAGTTCAAACATTAACCAAAATGATGGTGTTGTGGTTTACATAAAACATAACTTAAAAGCACTTGTTGAAGAGCCCAAAGGTCAAGACAGTAACTGTTTAATTATTAAAATTAGTACGGATACTGCAATTATGGCTGTTTACAGGCCACCATCTCAAAATATAGACAGATTTTTGGATTTTTTTTGATGTAACTCTAAAACATCTATCAGCTTTTAAAAATATCGTTGTAATGGGTGACCTTAATATTAATATTGTTTCCGAAAGACTAGATAAGCATGTTCATAACTTCTTGTTCATTTCATGGTCTTTTACCAACTCATTACTACCCCACGCACCAGAGTGGGTCGTGTTTGGATCATTTCATCATAAAAACAAAACACCCAAACAAAACATTGGTAACTAATTCTTCGCTTACGGATCACCAAGCTATTATACTAACAATGCAAAAATCCTCACCTAGAATAAACTGCATGCATAGCTGTAAAAAAATTAATATGACTAATCTAGAACGAGACATTTGCGGTATTGACTTTGACCCTGTTTACAAAACGAATGATGCAAATATTTCTTTACAGTATTTCATACATTCGCTACAACACGCAATAAGTAAAAACACAGTAAATAAAGTAATGTCTAGACGGTATAATTCTATTAAACCGTGGATCACTTCAGGTCTCGTTCGTTGTATACGACATAGGGATAAACTACACCAAAAGTCGAAACTTGCACCTGATAATGAAATACTTTCTATTTCATACAAAAGATATCGAAACTTTTGCAATAATCTTTTAAAAAAAGTAAAAAATAAATATGAGAAGAGCGAACTACAGAAGGCAGGCAAAAACAGTAAACTTATTTGGAAATTTATTAAAACTAATACCTTTCGATCAAAAAATCCTGAACCTCCACTCGAATTACTGTCAACAGAGGTAAACCCAATTGTAGCCGCGAATAAAGTAAACGTTTTTTTTGCTAACGTCGGCAAAACCTTGGCTGAAAAATCCGTAAACGATAACAGTCTTCCCCACCAAACATCGGCTGTGAATACTCTTACGAAAACATCAAAATCTTTTGTTTTATTAGACACTGATGTTAATGAAATTTTAAGAATAATAACAGGGTTGAAGGATAACTGCGCTGTAGGATGGGATAACATTTCTAATAATATACTAAAAAGGTTTAAACACCTTCTCGCCCCTCCATTAACCCATATTTTCCAGTCATGTCTATCTAACGGCATTTTCCCCAAACTGCTTAAGAAAGCAGTAGTTACACCAGTGTTCAAAGGGGGAGATAAAAACTGTGTCAACGATTATAGACCTATTTCAGTACTAACAGGACTCTCAAAGATTTTAGAAAAAATTATAAATAGCAGGTTAATAGATTATCTTGAAGTTAACGGTTTGCTTTCCAATAATCAATTTGGGTTTAGACCTAAAAGATCAACTAACCAAGCGGTTCACAAGCTGTCTGATTACATAAGTACGAGACTAGATAGGGGGATGCACACCATTGGAATCTTTCTAGACCTCGCCAAAGCCTTCGACACAATTTCTTTTTTTATATTACTGCACAAGCTTGAAACACTTGGGATAAGAGGAGTGCAACTTTCATTATTCTCCGATTATCTTAGAGAACGTAAACAATGTGTTAAAATAGGGCAGTACACAAGTTCTGAGACGGAAAACAGTTGTTTCGGAATACCGCAAGGTAGTATTTTGGGCCCTACCTTATTTTTAATTTACATTAATGACCTTTGTAATTTAATTCTTCGTAATGGGCTAATATTATCATACGCGGATGACACGGCTCTTTTGTTTTCTGCTGAATCCCGAGGTGAAGCATATGAACATGCACAAAACGGTTTTAATATTGTCTCTAATTGGCTTCATCAGAATCTCCTGACATTAAACATAGATAAAACTAAATACATTTTATTTTCAATGAGAAATATTACTCTTCCGCTTACTAACCTAAACATATTCGCACATAATTGCAAGCATGCTGACATTGCTTGTACTTGCCCTACATTAGTTAAAGCTGACCACATAAAATACCTGGGTGTTACAATTGACCCAAATCTAAATTTCCGTAAACATATTGATTTACTGTGCATAAGAGTGCGTAAATTAATTTATATTTTTAAGCACCTACGTCACATTGCCGACTATAAGTTAATTAAACAGGTTTATTTGGCTCTGTGTCAATCTGTACTTACCTACTGTATTACTTCATGGGGTGGAACTGCAAAGACTATTTTACTTCCTCTAGAACGCGCTCAAAGAGCAATTCTAAAGGTTGCAACCTTCCGACCTTTTAGATTTCCCACACATGAGTTATACACAGCATGTAAAATACTAACAGTACGTCAACTTTTTATAATGCACGTCACACTTTATCAGCACTCTGAGCTTCCTTTTGACCCAGTACCTTCAACCAGGAGGAGGAAAGACTTGGTTTGCATAAAACCACAAACGAAACATGCATTTGCTCATAGATTTTACGTGTTTTTAGGACCTTTTTTGTACAATAAGTTAAACAAGTTATTAGATATATATAGCGTAAATTATATTAAATGTAGTAAATTAATATCGGAGTATTTATTAAAGCTCAATTACACAGACACAGAGAAACTATTGGAAGTTCTTGTATGATTGTATGTAAGGTTTAGTTCGTAAGTTGTTATTCTATAATTATATAATGTAACATGCACTCGTAATAATTAGTCTTTTTAAGTGATGGCCTGAAACACAGGTTTTATTAACCTAGTTCAGGAAAGTCGCTAATATACATATAATTCTAGGTTTCAAATAAATTTTCCATAAGTCCTGGTTGTTAATATACACATAATGTAGTTATATGTTGAGTACTAGAATAATTATTTTTTAAGATTTATTTTGTGGCCTTTATATCTAACTGGGTATATCGTGTAAATTATTCAATAAATTTGATTTGATTTGATTTGAATTTGAATTAGTTGATTAGTAGTATGCACCTCACTAGATATTATCTATGTATCGGCTTCCTAAGGAGCGTCACTTCATTGTCTGTCCCCGTCTGTGAAGCTGCTACTACTGTAAGACTGTGAATTATACTGTGTGTCGAAATAAACCAAGTCAACCTCAACGGTGTCTTATTTAACAAGCCTACAAAACATAACACATTGAAGTTATTGAATATAGTTTCGTAATTCGGAATGACAATGCTGTCAGTGTTCGTTGTATTGTCTGTAAAACAAATCCTTGACATGATACATTTTTGTTCTGTATGATTAGTATTTAACTAAATGTGGCTTATTAAGGCAGATGTAAGTAAAAACTTCTGGAGAGCCACTCTATAAGAATATACAGAGAAATTATTAATTATACCTATTTTTCATAAAGATGAGATGGATGCTGATGGGGCTGCCGCGATATTGCAGCGCTTCCGGTATGTTTGCCGAGGCCAACGTCGACAGTTTTGCGACGTTAATGCGTAAGCGTTGTACCTCGACACTAACTCGCATGCGTGCTAGTTCCAACAGCATCTTGAACGTATTAACGGACCGGTGGGACTCACAAAATTATGGATTTGAAATCTGAAATTAAATTAAATTATTATTATTATTATCGTGTATTCATTAAAATATCTTATAAATTACATTTTTAAATATTATTATTATTATTTTAAAGTTCAAGTTTGTAGTAATCGCAACCGGTGCGGTGTGCGTTCACGCATTTTGAGTTATTGTATGTATAAATGTGTGTAAGGATGTATCATGTAGTACATACAGTAAGAAACAGGGTTTTAAGTACCGCATCCTTAGGTTTAGATTCACATTCATATATTTATTTGCTCAAACATGAGTTTACATCATCATCATCATTTCAGCCGAAAGACGTCTGCTGGACATAGCCCTCCCCAAATGTCGCCACAACGACCGGTCCTGTGCGTCTCTCATCCATTGGATTACCGCGACTTTCACCAAGTTGGTCCACCATGTGGGAGGCGTTCCAACGCTGCGTCTTCCGGTACGTGGTCGCCACTCCAGTTTACATACAATTAGAAAAAGTAGAACACATAGAAAAACTGCATGCAAGGTGTTACAGGTGGAATGTTATTATGCTTACAATATGTTTACCATGATTATCATGGTATGCAAAAAATAATATAAGTCGTTCTAGTAAGAAAAGCTCGGTTCCTCCGTCCAGACAGATCTTGTGTTTACTTTTTCCCGCCGTTGGATCTTGTATACGTTCAATCGCGCGGATAACTTTAACATCGCGATGTAGGAAGTCAGTTTTAGTTCGTATGTGGTGATTTATTTCATTGTATGCCAATAGAGCGATGAACACTCTGCGAGTACAATAATATTTTAGGATGCTGCTGCGAAGGCCTCGTTTCTGTAGTGCTTCAGAAATGTTTGTGCAGAATCGTACCGATGGTTTTCATGAGGTGATTCGCAAGAAGACTGCATCTCTGCTAAGCAGAGTACGAGGAACTAACAACAGCATCCTTAAAATAATAGGGGAGGATGTTACCTCTCCAATTTTAATAAAGATGGTGAGGACGGTAATAAAATAAAATAATGTTTTTTTTTGTCCTGATCACCAATATTGTGTTGCCTTACTAACAATTGTTTTAGGTCATGTCTTTTGTAATTACTAACACAGTGGATCTTTAGTTATCTGAATAAAATAAAATAATAATAATAATAATTGTAATATTGTTATATTACTTTTATTTTGATCACTTTGTCCCTCCTTGATGGTTTTCGTGGGTGTTTCCGTGGCATCATAGCGGGCCCTAACAGAATATGTGCTGCGGTATTTTTCTTATTAAAACATCGCAGCTAATGCTGTGAAAGGGACCTCCTAGGGGCCTCGCATAGGACTTTTTTTTTCCTTGGGCAACTTTTTTTAATCTATTTTTAGAGGTATATTTTTATTGTTTGTACTTTCGTTTTAATGTGTTCCTCTGCGTCTAAATAAATGCTTTTCTTTCTTTTTCTTTTCAGTTCTCTACCAGGATTTTGTCCTAAGTCCCGACTACCTGTATTCCCTCACATATTGTCCTACTAAGAGGGGCGACAGAATTAATGTCCGATGTCCACGGTTCTCGAGCATTAATTGTTAAAAATCGACCATCCATTCACTGGAAGATAAAACTTGTATTAATGTTAGTGGAATGTTAGTTAATTAACATTTTTCAGTCATTGGCAACAATTTTTTTTTTAGGATCATGTCTGATTGTTATCTTTTAGGTTTAGTTAGTTAGGATATTTAATTTTTATTGATTTAGTTTCATAGAGTAATCTTTTTTTTTAATTTTAATTTAGCACTTCTCTTTCGCCTCTGTACCTTTCCTTTAAACTCTGACATTCCCCCGACCCCCTCTAAGTTTCTAAAATAAAATATAGCCTGTAACTCGTTGATAAAGCAGCTTTCAAATGGTGGAAGAATATTTAAATCGGTGCCGTAGTTTTTGAGATAAATATACTTATATAAAAAACAAATAAACAATAAAAACTTTTCTCTTAATAATATTAGCATAAATGTTATGGTCACCCATCCATAAATCTACCTCGAGAAGTATTGGTAGCTTAACCACACGCACACTTACACACACGGCACTTCCTAACACGTCTTAATGTAGCAGTTCGTGTCTCTGTAAATTATTAGTATTTATGTTTTGTATTTATTTTTTTTACATTTTTTTTTGTTATTTATTTACTTACTTACTTACTTATTTTATACATCTTTTGAGATAATCATGTATGTTATATATTTAAGTAAATAGTACACCTCAAACTGCCTACTCATCTTTTCTCCTTCTCTATCAAGTCCATCGAAAAGTTGTCTGTAAGAGATCGCCTTTAGCGATAAGGCCGCCCATTGTAACACCCTATGTAGCCCTTAAAGTTATAGTTTGTAAACTTTTATGATGTACAGACGCCAGCACGTCAAGTTACCCAAATGTGTCAAATTTCTCTAATCGTTTTTCAACTTTATGTCAAACAGAATAAGGTTCAAATTCAATTGGGAAAATTTGACACATTGGGGTAACTTGATGTGCTGGCGTCTGTACATTAAAGAGTATTCTATTATATTCTTAACCTTTAAGATCAACCCGTGCGGTGTGAGGCTGTCATTTTTCAACAACGAGCACCTCAAGAGAACCCAAATATTTAAAATATTAATTGATTGACTAAAATGGTTTAGTGACGTGAAAAGAAAGTGTGTGTCAACTGTCAACTGTCAACTGTTACGTTTGAGCTAAGTGTGAATAAGTCGTATTGCAATGAAAACCTTATTTTACTGCAGGACTGCCTCGTTGGTCTAGTGGTAGCAAGCGCTACTTCCAAGCATAAGATTCCGGCGTCAATCTCCGAGTATGACAAAGTGTTACTAAGTTTTCTATTTGGAATTTATCAGCAGCAGCACAGAATTACAAGAAGAAGTCTTCTTGCTAAAATAATCATTTTTGGAACGAAATTCCTTAAATCGCTCGTTACGAAAGGGGGCTAGACGGAAAAAAAATCATACGTTAAATTGTAACGACACTTTTTGCTGTAGTTGTGGGCCGTGCGGCGTGCGCGTGTTTCTCTGTTGTGTGTGTCTGTGTGTGTTTGTTGTGTGTGTGCCAGTTGTTGACAGGTTGCCAGGGACAGTGAGAGCGGGAGGGGAGGGGAAGGGGCAGGGGGAGGGGGAGAAGGGGAATTAATATTGACAGTATTTCTGCACACAAGTTCCGGATATTGCTGATGGAGTTAGGTAAGTAGAGATTTTATGAGAGAGAGAGATGAGAAAAAAAAAACTTTGTTTCATCCGGGTGTCCCTTGACACCACTCAAGTTTTTTTAAACTATCAAAGTGAATTCTGAAACAATAAAACTTATCCTATCTACAACTTCAATAAAATAAATTAAAAAAAAATACCAGCAGATGTCACCTACGTAACAATTAAACTAAAGGTGACACTGTCTCCCCTGACAGTTGACACGTCACTTCTAATGTCCCTAATGCTAGGCAACTAATTATACGTCTCTATTAATCGACTATCGACCGTAACGGATATACTGAACATCACTATTGTGATGGTAAATTAATAGTCCAGTTGTATCACTATTTCTTTATTTATTAACCATTGTAAGGATATTTTGGATTTCCCTTCCGGGTTCTTCTAAACAAAGAGTATATTTTTGTATAGAAGAATTCAATTTGTTTTTATTTTGTATGGGTAAATAGATAAAGATTTGCAGCGCCATATTGAGTATTCTCTCGAAACTTTTGAGGTCATGTTTAATTTAATCATAGGCATCTAAGATTAGAACTATCACTGGCGTTAATCTGTACTATTTAAAAGTTAAAACCCGCCTAATTATTCGCCGTCAATCCAAAACGGTAAAGGGCGTGCTAAAATAAATGTGCTTAATGAAAAAAAAATACGCTGTTAAACTTCATAAAGTGTGATTGGCTGCCATTTAAATGTGATTTGAACCCAAGAAATTGTCACACAATTCTTCTTAAGATCAGCAAAAAATGTAAAACGTCGTACAAAAAACAAACTTTAATACGTTTTAAAATATAAAGTGATTCGTTTCTAATTTCAATCAACGATCATAAAGAGCTTTTGAGTTACAATTTATTTCCAAACATCTCAAACTGCGTCCGAAATGAACCTTATTGTAACAGCCATTAGAATGGTATTGCTAAGACTATAATCGACTAAATATCTATGATTTAGAAGCTTTGTAACACGACCCAACACTATTTACCTATTCATTTTTCAAAAAAGGAACTTAACGCCCAAATCGACGCGTTAATACTCAACAAAAGGAAAAATAAACGGCTTTGTGTAATGCACAACCTTATTTTCACCATCGCTACAAAAAAATCAATGCTGTATCTCTTTCTACTTAAGGTCCATAATGTAAATAAACTGGCTTGTACAATCGCATGAATATTGTAGTAATAAATATAAGCAAAAAATAAAAATACGGCTCCCTACGTTTTTTAAACATGTAATTCGTAGTTTCAAATTGCGAGCGCGGCATTCTTATTTCAAAACAGCGAGGTGTCATTGGACACTCCCTCTTGGGTATGGCTGCAAGAAAGTACTGTTCGTATTTAAATATTTAGAGATCTTTTAAGCGAGTTAGTGTGTCTATGTAATAATTGGATTGTAGCTACAAGTAATTACCCTTGCAACATACGTTATTCTCAAAAATCATCACTAGAAAGCCACGCGTTTTATCATTATTACTGGCCTGGATTTTTCCACTGCAGGGCAAAGGTTTCCCTACTTTTTTTCTCTAGGGCTTTTCGAGACCAGTAGGCTAACTGAAGAAGTCTCGCTATAGTTGAAAGCATCACGCTATCTCCACCAGCCTGCGTAGCATGAACACCGAAGAAACGGTCTTTGTCGTGTCTCGGAAGAAAAGAAATTAAGTGTTCATGCTACGCAGGCAGGTGTATTGAAAGAAATTTGACAGATTGAGGTTCCTGTCTATATAATCTGTCACTTTGCCGATTCGTCTGTAGACAAAGGCCGTTTCTTCGGTGTTCAATGTGTTCATGCTACGCAGGCAGCGCCTGCCGCGATACTGCTTGATATGTTAAAGAACCCATTGGGTCACGTATTATTATTATTACACACCGTTGTTTTTATTTTATTTGGTGTTTTTTTTTGTTTTATAAAATGGTTGCCCCGCGCTAGTTTCTCCTGTATTGTAGGTGCGTTTAAAAGCATTCAAACAGCCAAAACATCTACCTATATGCCATACAAAAGTTGACCTGTTCGTATTAAAGCTTTATTACAAATTGGCTGCTCTATAATGCCTTTACATTTACTTTAAATGGAAATTAATTGAAAATGTGTCACGATAAATCATCATCTGCCTAGCCTTTTCCCAACTATGTTGGGGTCGGCTTCCAGTTTAACCGGATGCAGCTGAATACCAGTGTTTTACATGGAGCGACTGCCTGTCTGACCTCCACAACCCAGTAACTGGGTAACATGATACCCCTTGGTTAAACTGGTTGTCAGACTTTCGGGCTTCTGACTACAAGTAACGACTGTCAAAGATCTACAAATGACATCCGGGACCAACGGCTTAACGTGCTTTCCGAGGCACGGAGGAGTCTTGGTATGTAATAAATGGTCACCCATCCACGGACCGACCTCGTCAAGCGTAGCTTAACCTTCGATCGACCCATGCGGCCGTTATAATTTAGCCACAAGCTCCTCTGTGTCACGATAAATGTCGCAAATAATTATTGTATTCTGTAACCAATCAAATATCTGTCTTTCACACGAATAATTAAATGAAAGTTATCAAAATTATACAAAGTGACGTGCCAATTACGGTTCGCTACAATAAACAGTTAATAGATACTTCGGTTACAAAAGCTTTTCCGCTATTTATAATTCATTATTGCCGTGACCAAATTTATTTGATAACTGTTATTGAATTTCGTGTGATTTCAATTTTAAGTACTTAAGACATTAAGTAATTTGATTTTGATTGAGTTAATTACTGACATTTATTGGTGAAATTTTATTAGCATTTGTGTTGGTGTCATTTATTTGACGATTGATTTTACGTTTAACTTTAAAGTTTTATTATAGTTTATGAAAATGTTACCTAAGATGTCGATACATAAGAGACTTTTCCAAACCAATATTAAGCTATAAATCCGGATGATTATTTCCAATAATACTTAATATATTTTATATTTTAAAATAACACTTTTCTTAAAAACAATACGGAAATATCCAAGCGTTGATGTTAGAACCTCTTTCCCTGTCTTTATAAGTCGGTAAAAGATTTACCAGTACTTACTCGCAGCCGCGCATCACACGCTGCATTTTGAAATTGGAATCGTATGTTTGTAAGATGGCCGCTTATTGTCGCCAGTTTGACACCAAGAAGTTTGAAACATATCGATCTATACGCGATAAGTTTTTATATTTCCGTATTAGCAATCTTTAAAAAGAGATAAGAGACCAGCTTTTAAGTCTTCAACTTCGAGTGTAGAGTCTCCAATTTTGATGGGAGCGGGTGCTATATGGAAGTTTACCATGACCAAAGACATTCAATACCTATAGACCGGACATCACGAACAAAATTTTCGTCCGAAAAAGTGTGTCCTGCTGGATACAAATCTATGGGTTTTTTTTAGTACGCTCCGCTGCCGCTCCAATATTCATATATTATTCTTGATGGCGTTACTGAGACATGGGATCAATTTTTTTCTATGACATTTCCTTGACATGCCCGCTCTATAGTATTTTAAATCTCTTTGACCATGACCTGGGTTTTGTCCATGTTCATTCTAAGACCCACTTTTTCGGAAGCTCTACTGAGACTTACTTCTAGAAAACCTGTACGTAGTTTTTCTACTTAATAAGTTCTATTAGTTTGAACTGAAATACTAATATTATCTCCGACATTTAAAAAAAAATAGTGTGTAAGGGTCGGTAAGTACATATCTGACGGAAGATGCGCCGAGCGATGCAACACTGTACCTCGACGCACTAACGCATCATCGGTTGAGTGTGAAAGCACAGTATAAATATTAATACAGTAGGACAACGCCTTTGATCTTTGGAAAAATGCCGACAACGTCAACACGCGTTAGCCCTGAATAATACCTCCCTAACTACAAACATCGTTTTGTTCGCAGTTCGGGAGTGGCTTTCCCGCGTCTCGCCCCTCACACCCCGCACGATTGCCTTGTCTAGAGGGCTTCGTCGGACGACTGTAGGTTTTTAGACTGTGGTGAAAGGTTGAATATTTTATTATATACTGTCAGACGTCACACGATTTCACCCGCGTAGTTCCCATTCCCGTGAGAATACGGGGATAAAAAGTAGCCTATGTCATCCGGGAATAGTGTAGCTTTCCACCAGTGCAATAATTTTATCATTAAAATTGGATCATTAGTTCCAAAGATTACCCTCTACATACAAACATACAAACTTACAAATAAACAAACAAATTTTACCTCTTTATAATATTAGTATAGATTTGTCTGTTCCGGCGTTACACGACCGATAATACGCGACGCATCTTATGAGCATCGCATTTAAAAGTATCTGGGAAGATCTACTTACACAAATAAATATAATTTCATTTTTTTTTTAATATTATTAACCAGTGCATGACTGTAATCCCACCTGATGGTAAGGAGTGATGCAATCAGTGATGCAATCAGTGATGGTGAAGCGCACTAGTTTATTAAGAGCCTATTCACTCTAGCCTTAAAGACACCTAAATTATAATCGGACGGGAAGACCGCGCAGCAGGCAAGTTGTTCCAGTCCTTCGATGTACGCGGTATAAACGATGAAGCGAAACGCTTTGTCCGAATCGTGGGAGTGCCAACCATGTAAGGATGGACACTCGCCGTACGCCGGGTTGTCCGATGGTCATTTCCCCAAGTGTTGCCACAACGACTGGTCTCGTGCATCTCTCGCCTCCATCGGATTTCTGCGACCCTCACCACATCAGCGGTTTACCTTGTGGAAGGCCTCCCAACGCTGCTTGGGGGAGGCCTATGTCCAACAGTGTACGTCGAAGATGATGATGATCATTTTCTAACATCCAATTAGTCATCCAAGTAAAAGCTTGCTAACCAGCGTAAATGAACAGCATACTGTTCTTATCATACATCGCGACCAGTGCGTAATTGGATTTCAGCCGCGTCCAGCCGCGTTTTAACATAAATAACGCATTAGAGGAAACGCACCCTTAATTGTTTTAGTTATTTTGTACCGTGTTTCTGTAATTTATTTCTGTGGTTTAGTTTTAATTTGGTTTGTGTGAGTAATTAACTTTAAGTAGATTTTTGTTGGCAATGAATTTAGTTTTTTTTTTTTTTAAGTTACTTACAGTGACTCAATTTTTTACTACCTAATAGATACAAGATCGATTACTGCCTCGTTGGTCTATTGGTCGCAAGCGCTACTGCTGCGCATAAGTTCCCGGGTGCGATCCCCGAGTCGGGCCAAGTCGGAAATGTCTCAGTAGCAGCCCGTAGTATGAATTCGGCCCGATTGATGGTAATAGGCTCGCCCCCCATTACATGGGGCTTTTACATGACTTGTGAAATGTAGGTGTACTATTACGAGTAGATCTGCCTAACCCCTTAGGGATTACAGGCGTAATGTTATGTTTATAAAGATTAATGATTATTATAAGTAAAAAGGTGTAGATAGGTTATCTAACAACATTCGATTATCAAAAACGGCACACTAACGCACGCACGCGTCCGTTGACGGCGCGACGCGACACTGAGGTCAAGTGTGGCTAGTTAGCCACATTTTAACGTGTCTTTTACTGAACGCTTATCACCTATCTACACCTTTTTACTTATAATATCATGGATAAAGATAGTTTGTTTGTTAAACATGCGTTTAAATACAGGAATAATGCAGTCCGTAAGTATATGAAATGTTCTGATTGACGAAGCGTACAAAAGGGAATGCCCATTTCTGGCCCTGATTATCCTATACACCCATTAAATATTAAAAAAATACAAATTTAGAAACTTAAATATTGCGATCACCAATTTGTAGCTGATTTTTGAAAACACTCAATGGTTTATTCCATTCTAATATTTACGTTTGGTGATCAGAACTATCAAAGTTATGTTTAAGTCCCATGTTGTAATAGAAGGAGAGCTTATTGCCGTCAATAGAATAGAATAGAATAGAATACTCTTTATTGTACACCATTAAAACTACACAATCCCGGACTCAAGACTGCTTCTGAGAAATTTCTACATTCAATTTATAGCAAGTCACCGTACACCGTCCGATTCGATTAATAATCTAATTATACGTATATCTGTCCGTTTGTCCGGCTGTCCGACGCTTAAAATCATGCTAATATATGCGGACGGGGCCAAAACATCGGGAAACATCGGCTAACATCGTGTAACGAATATTAATTGTTTTATTAACAAAGACATTCAATACCTATAGACCCGACATCACGAACAAAATTTTCGTCCGAAAAAGTGTGTCCTGCTGGATACAAGTCTATGAGTTTTTTTTAGTACGCTCCGCTGCCGCTCCACTATTCATATATTATTCTAGATGGCGTTACTGAGACATGGGATCAAAGTTTTTCTATGACATTTCCTTGACATGCCCGCTCTATAGTATTTTAAATCTCTTTGTTTATTAACAAAAGAGGGTAGGCTTCACTAGACATTCAATACTTACAGTGGACAGGACAAGACGAACAAACTTTTCATCTGGTATTTGTGTCCTAGTGGTCCTAGCTATTTCGGAGATTCAAACAAACAGAGAAACTCTAAAAAGACTTTCAATGTCGGATGGGTAATGTTACGAGGATAAACTTTTATTTCAGAAATATAGCTATATATAAATAAATAAAATAATAAAATACATTTATTTCGAGCAAAGACATTCAATAGATACTTATAGACCGGACATCATGAACAAAATTTTCGTCCGAAAAAGTGTGTCCTGCTGGATACAAGTCTATGAGTTTTTGGTAGTACGCTCCGCTGCCGCTCTAATATTCATATATTATTCTAGATGGCGTTACTGAGACATGGGATCAAAGTTTTTCTATGACATTTCCTTGACATGCCCGCTCTATAGTATTTTAAATCTCTCTGATTTCGAGCAACAAAAACTCATATGGGTCTACCCATATGAGTTTTTGTTGCTCGAAATCAGAGATTTTTTTATTTTTTCGTCTTGGTTGCTGGATGTTTTGCGTGGGAGTGTTTTCCTGAAAGGGGCGGAAATGTGTTACAAGAAACCGGGGAAGCGCGCGCTATTTGATTTGACCAATAAGCGCGGGCAGTGGCAGAGAGAAAGCTGTGAGATGGTGCTATTTCAACCCATTTTGCGTGAGCTTGGTACATCCACCGTCGTACTGTCACCTTTTATTTTATGGCGGTGTATTTACCACGATGACAATCATGTCAGATGTTAGACATCATAAGCGACTACTGTTAGACTCGCTCGTTTTTTTCACGAATCTATAGTCATATTCCTTAAATCGGTAAATCGGTAAATCGGTATATTTATTTGCTCAAACATGTGTACACATACAAAATAGAAACTTGCATGCAAGATATTAAAAATAAAAAAAAATAAAAAAGTTCAGACATGTTTGCCACATAATATGGCGTGCAAATCTTGTGCAAATTAAATTAAAAAATACAAAAATTAATACAAAACTTACAAATTATTAATGTCACAATATTAATGAAATTTAAAAAGCAAAAATATCAATGAAATTAAAAAATACTAAACTAATACAATAAAATGTTGTCAAAATGTTGTAGAATGTCAATAAAAAAAAAATAAAAATAAAAGTTTATCCTCGTATCATTAACCATCCGACTTTGAAAGTCATTAGACTTCAGAGTTTCTCTGTTTGTTTGAGTGAATCTCCGAAATAGCTACGCTGATTTTGACAGGTCTATCACTGGCAGTTAGCAGATGTTATAAAAATAAAAACATTTAAATCAACTTTTAGTTTATAAACACCCCTCTTTTTGCGTCGGGGGTTAAAAATAGTTCGAGTTCCGCAAAATACAATAAATTGTTAAAACCACGCGGACAAGATTGTGGTTAACAGTTAGTACCTGAAATAACCCCGTAAAACAATCCAGAAATTTCACATAAAGGAATACAGTAATTAGTACCTACATATGGTCATGGTATCATTTACCGAAACATTCTTTAATTTTTTCCATTCCTCATTAATTAATTATTTTATTGCATCAAATTAACGTCAAACAGTCAACATGTTAAACTTAACATCAGAAACATTCACTTAAAATGCAAACTTTTAATAAAAATACGAAAATAATGCGTTTTTTTTTCGGGAAACGGTGTCGTGATGATCAACCATAAATTATACAAAATTATGTTTTTAATTTTAACTTTGTACCTTTTTTTATCGGGATGTTTAATTAAATTCGTCCAAAATATTCTCAGATAGGGTTACTAACCATATGTTTTTCGGGGAATCCATCTTAATTTAGAATGCGTAAGAATTCACCCTTAAGGCGATGGTTTGCGGTATTTTTGATAAAATCGCGAAGTGGTATTTTTTTTTGCTACTTCTTGATTTGGTAACGGTATACCGTGAATTTGAAAGACAATGATTACAATTATTGCCTACTTCATAATTATTGTCTCTGCAGTTACATTGGAAGTAACTAAAGGCTTGATAGTTACTTAGCTTAATATAATCTAATTTGGACTTTAAAAGAGCCTTTGTTCAGTCTCTTTCCGCGTTTTCAACAGGCATGAGTCAATTTGAAAATGCCATTTTGATTGTTAAAAACTAACACTTATTTAGAAAGGCCTTTTCCAAGTACTTTGGGGTCTACTGTCTACTACCAGTCCTCGAGAATGCTGCTAAATATCAGTATTTTACACAAGGCCAATGCTTATCTGACGTCTTAAATTAAGTCTTCTTAGTATCGTGTGGTAAGTGACTATATTTATTTAAATGATATGGAGGACTTCAAGCTAAAACAAATAAGGTAAGAAACAAGCCAGCCAATAACAAGTCCTCTCTTAGAAAGGTCAGGATGTTACAAAATTCCATGGACACCAGGTGCAGAAAAAGAACAAATAGTAGCTATTAATTTACAATATGAACCTTAATATTAAGTTTACTTTTACTTAATGAAAAATTTACAGCTTAAGCACTTCTTGACCGAGGACACACTAGTTACAAATGGTTCTATATCAGAGTACCAGAGTCTTAATACTGCCCATGGGTCTTTGACTTGGCATCACATGCCAACGACAAATATCTCTGAGTCCGGTTTCCTCACGATGTTTTCCTTCACTGTTTTTGAAGCAAGTGATAATTATACAACACGCACATGAATCTGAGAAGACAGTGAGTGCCCACCTACGGTCATGCACGCGTTCGAACCCGTGGTCCCGTGGTTCGAACGCATGGTCACACCACTACGCCAGCACTGCTTTTAAAATCTGGGTATAACACGATACCCTTTTGTACGTAAGAATGACCACAGACTCTTGCCGTGGCGACCGACAAACAATGACGTTATAAGTAAAAAGGTGAAGATAGGTTACCTAAACAACATTCGATCTTCAAAAATGGCACAGTAACGCACGCACGCGTCCGTTGACACTAAAGTGAAGTGTGGCTAGTTAGCCATATTTTAACGTGTCGCATGCTGAGCGCTTCTAACCTATCTACTTACACCTTTGTACTTACAATATCATTGCACTATTTATCTTTGATGGATAAAAAAAAACGATGGCTAAAGAAGAAGGTAGAACTATCAGAAAGAAATAATTATTGTTTTCTAAAATCTATATAACTTTAGAGAAAAAAAATCTAGAAATAATCAGAAGAAAACTCGATGCCATTTGTGTATCTAGAAGAATCTAACTTACCTACATCATTAGACTCAATTAAAACTTAACCAAACAAAAAAAACTACACCAACATATTTTTTTCTAAGCTTGTCAACCCTAAAACGCGGGCCTGCGCTTGCGCACGCTTCGCCCCCAAAAATTCATTATCGCGCATCGTTGAATTAGATCTAACCGCGAGATAGTGATGTAATAACGGTCTTCTGTGTGTTTGTTTGCTGGCAGCGGGTTAAATTGCGCGGGAGTTGATAATTTGTGATAAGTGGCGATGCGACATAGTTGGACGGTATTTAGGTACAGCTGCTTAATCGGTTGGTTAAGTCTATTTTATTAACATATCATATCATCACGCTTGTAATCCCCGAAGGGCTAGGCAGAGATGTATCTGATAGTAGACAAATCCAGACTCCGGACTGGCAAATTCCAGATGGAAAAACTCAATTACACTCTACCAGACCCAAGGATCGAACCCTGAACCTCATAATCAGCAGCAGCGCGATTTTATTTAACTATTATTTTATTTATATTGGTTGAATCAGTTTTTAATTTGTGTTGTGTCTTGTGTGTGTCCTAAATATAGGATCTTGTGACTACATTATAACAAGGTCACAGTTCGAATCGAGGTTAAGCTATGGTTGTCGGGGTCAGTGTGAATGACTCCTCTGTGCCTCGGAAATCTCTTGAACCCGTTGGTCTTGGATTCAAATTCATTATTTATTTGTAGATACAAGTTTGCAGCTAAATACCAGTATTAAACATAGAGCTGTTGATGCCTATATGACCACCAATTTAGTGGGTAATTGACAAATGATCTGAAAAGAAGAACCAAAAAAACTCACCGATTACAGTCACTTATAAACAACGGTACTATCTTCTTCAGGTCATATGAGAAGCATCCAGATTCGTGTCCCAGATGGTCTTCTAACGCCAGCACAAACACTAGGCGGCGGCGAAGGGTAGGCTATTACCGGACTATTTTATGTAACTTTGTCGTTTTAAAAGTGCTGATCCTCGACCTAATTAAAATTAATGACTTTTAATTTTGATTGTTTTATTTTAAAAGAACCACAGAGATACGAGTGGACCTAACGACCTTTTTTAATGCGTTTAAAAAAAATAAGTTAACTACTACAGTTTAATACTAATCTATTTATTTCAGTATGCATTCACGAATAATTACATAGCAATAACGCTCACTCTTTTTGAGGAAAACTCGTTCACAAGTACCTATTTGTCCGTTATAGTAGACCTAAGTACTAATAAACTTTATTCATAATATGTATGTATTTAGAAATATATAAGTATGTGTTTCACAGCTGTTTAGTAGATGGCATTACGTGAAAGTTGTGAAATATTTATTATTTATTATATTTATTACTCGCAGACCCCTCCTTCTTCATTCTTAAGTTTTCGGCGGTAAAAAAGACTTTTAGTACCTATGTTAATAATTTCTCTAGATTTTTTGTTACTTACTTTTTGGTTATTTCCTTGGGCAACTTATACCTATAGAATACTTGCAAGAGCATAAGTAAGCACAGGCCCTTAGTTTGGCAGTATGGTTATTACGAAATATCAAATCATCATTACATCCCCAAACTATAAAGTATTTAGCTGTCAATAAGGGTCGGGCATAGATTAAAAGGGCGCGTAAAACTTCAATAGAGTCAATAAACAATTGTTATGTCGAACACTATTGGATGCGCGTTAGTGACCGTACACACCGCCCGATGCAAGACAAGATTATAAAAATGAAACGTAAAAAAATATACGACAGATTGTTTTTGTGATGATGAGGAAACTGTGTAAAAGCCGCTTATTACTTTATTTATAAATAACAAATAATAAGACAAGACAAGTCGTGCTGGTATCCGCCACTCCACGTCAAAGCGCGTATTTTGCGTATGAGCCATATTCTACCACGCGGGCCCAGTGCGACTTGGTAGATGTCACACATCTTCGATTTTTTGGTTCTGGTACATGCCGGTTTCCTCACGATACTTTCCTTCACCGTTTTTGAGAGCAGTGGTGATGAAATAAATTACACAAAGGAATGCGCCTGCCTGGGTTCGAACCCACGACTTACTGTTCGTAAGTCGGGGCCGCCACCACTGGGCCACCGCTGCTCTAAAGGCGGCTATCTCCAGATGTTGAGGCGCCCATCTCTCATGCACGAGGTTTTTGTTTAAATCAGCGCAGGAATGGGACTTTTCGATTCATATGTACTTTGTTAAGTATCGGGACTACTTTATGTAACTTATAAATTTCTCAATACGTATGTATTTAGAAATTTATAAGTTTGCTTATCAATTGTCTAGTACTCATAGCACAAGCTCTGCTTAGTTTAGGACTAGATGAAGATGAGTGAAAGTTGTGGAACATAGTTTTTATTTAAGATATGTTACATTGTCACTGGGTTGTGGAGATAAGACAGGCAGTAGTTCCATGTAAAACACTGGTATTCAGCAGCATCCAGTTAGACTGGAAGCCGTTCCAAACAAAGCTGAAAAAAGATTAGGCCAATACAAGACTAGTGCCCAAATAACACAGTCTTGCATAGTCTTGTCTTGCTTGCCAGTGTACAGTCACCCTAAATAGCCTGTAATGGCTCGATCGTCGGAGAGCCGCATAGAAGCACTCTGTGTTATTAGAAGTGGGTGAAAATTACTGAACTCACCTTAAGGGGAGACCTCACTGTTTATAATAACTTGGTAAAGTGTTAATATTCGTAGATTTATTTTGTGTGAAATATATTAAAATTAGTACATTGATTAATGATCTGAAAATTAAGCCATTTACTTACTACTCGCGAATTTTTAATTTTTTTTCTTGTAACTTTACCACCTCCTTCACTTCCTTCAGTCGTAGTTCCGTAAAAACATAGCCTATTTTATTTGGTAGTAAAATATATTCGTAAAGATGTAAGTATTTTTGAAAAGAAAACCAGTAGTTTTTAAGATTATTCGTTGTAAACGTACAACGCTAAAGAGAGCTAGAAAAGTACCTATAATTTCATTACTTATGGTAGTGTTTATAAAGTATGAGTTATTTTTTATGTCAGGGTTTTCATATATTTTTTTGATTTGAGTTTAATTCTATAGTTTAAAAGGTATGTATTCACTTGATGAGTCCAAACACGCTATTTCCGTTAAATTATTTATATGTACGCGCATAACTTCCGAACTACTGCACCAAGTTGGAAAAATCCTATTTTATTGTGTGTTGAGCCCTGGATGGTTTAAATTAACAATAGGACCCTGTAGATGCAGCAATTAGGTTAGAAACCAACACAACGTCTGTCGAGTCCTCTAGTAAATAAATAATATCACCCCTCTTTTTTTCGGTTGGTTAAATTAAGACTACCTACCCTTAATGATGGCGAAAAGTGTAGCGATTGCTAACATAGTGGTTGCACGACATCCGCTCGTTACACAGACTAACGCCTACTTACTATATACAATAATGTTTTGTTACCACAAGTTTTTAATGGGTACAAAAAAAATTGGGCTGTATCCGTACCTGTTACTGATCATATTTGCGTACTCAAAGTAAAAAAAGGTAATGAAATCTTTAAACATTACTTAAACTTAAATAAGGAAAACAGCTGTTGGAGGTGAGGCATGCTTGAGCAAGATCACGCTAACGTGAGCGAGAGAAGACGATTAATGAACACTACGGACCTACTACTATGTCATGAATAGCCTGTACAATATTTCCATAAATTGGGTGACTTTTTAGGATATAAACAAACGTTCATAACTTTGCTGTTTATATATAGAGGTGTATATGTACCTACATGGGATGAAAAGAACGTAGACATCATAATCAACTAACAGTTTGAAGAAATAAATAAAACTTCAAATGAATCAGATATTTAGATATGTTGCTGGGGAGTTTGTTCCGCCACTTTTCTTCCCAGCAAAACACTAGATTAGCTACACACCGCATTGCTGTCATCTGGAAACGTACCCAAAAGACTGGCCCATAGTATTGCCACGTCGATGGCAATGCTGTCAGAAGACTGCCTTATTCTTTCGTCAAATTGTTGCGGATGGTTTGTTCTAACTCTTCTTGTTCCCAGCAAAAACACTAGGAAGTGGTGAAGGGCGTTTTGGGGGACTGTCTAATGTAATTTTTGAGTACATGTATGCATGCATACATGAACACAAAACTACCACCAATGATGTTATAAGTAAAAAGGTGTAGATGGGATGGCATGGTGTTTTGTCAGCACATCAAGTTACCCCAATGTGTCAAATTTCTTTGATTGATTTTCAACTTAATATCAAACAAAATAAGGTTCATATTCAATTGGGAAAATTTGACACATTGGGGTGACAACTTGATGTGCTGGCGTCTGTATTTAAACAACAGTCGATCTTCAAAAACGATAGATTAACGCACGTACGCGTACATTGGGGCGCGACGCCACAACAGAGGTGAAGTGTGGCTAGGTAGCCACATTTTAACGTGTCACTTGCTGAGCGCGTACCTATCTACACCTTTTTACTTATAATATCATTGCCTACCACTGTTTGTCTCTGCATGACCTAAAGGTTGACTGGTAGAAAATGCCTAAGGCATTAAGTCCGCCTATGTACATTTGTGTGCTTGAAGTATTAATAAACTCGCGAATTTCTCCCATGGTAGGTATGCAGAAACTACAGAGCGACATCTCCTACGATTCACATACCTCTATTGCTTCGGTGACATCCATACACATGTTGTCATACACACACGCCGGTTGAGAATACTACTCACCTGACTTTTCTGAACAATCTCGCCAATAAGGTCTGTGTCTATTCTAAGGCGTCCCCTCCCGGCGTTCCCACTTACATTTGCCTTGTTATACCTTTAGCTTTCGTTATTCGTCTTTCATTTATTCTTTCAACGTGACCAAACCATAAAAAAAAGATAAAGATACCGGGCTGGTATCCGCAACTCCACGTCAAAGCGCGTATTTTGCGTCTGGGCCATAATCTACCACGCAGGCCCAGTACGAATTGGTAGATGTCACATGTCTTCGAATTTTTGGTTCTTGGACATGCCGGTTTCCTCACGATGTTTTACTTTACCGTTTTTGAGAGCAGCGGTGATGAAAGAAATTACACAAAGTAATGCGCCTGCCTGCGGGTTCGAACCCACGACTTACTGTTCGTAAGTCGGGGCCGCCACCACTTAGCATCCGCTGCTCTTATTACCTTTCATTATTCGTCTTTCATTTATTCTTTCAACGTGACCAAACCATCTATGCATACTCTTTTCGATTTTTTGTAACTACCTACATTTTCTTCTTTTTGACTAATAATTAACATTATATTATATAATTCTGTGCATTTGACACACTCCAAATATTATTAATATGCTACATATTAACTTTTTTTTTATTAATTTGTTGAAGTATCATTGTTTTTCACGAGTCATTAACCCGAATAATTGTTAGGAACGAAAACGGTGTTTTTTTTTTCATATAAAAAGGCCATTAGCTGCTCAGTTGCGGTTCTAAGTTAACCCTCGGAAATATATTCCAAAAAATGAAGTCTATGGTCAAAACAAAAATTAACGTAACTTCACAGTTTAGAATTTTACGAGTATAATCTGAATTCTATACTGTCAAATTACTTATTTTCAGACTCTATACTTTTCGACTTTTGTCTTGATTTGAATTGATTCTGATAAATTACACCCAGAGCAAAGAACAAATGATCGTGCTCATCACACAAATATTTGTCCTGGGTGGGAATCAGACCCACGACCTCCAGCATAGCAGTCAGGGTCACTAACTACTAGACCAACAGGCCAGTCAATAAACTAATTGAATTTTTGTTTAATTTATTTCTAATTCTGAGATGCTGTTTCTAATGTTATTTTATTTGTAATTTATTATTTTATGTTACCCAATTTTATTTATTTTCTTTTAATTTCAAATCAGACTGTATGGATCAAGTTATCGGAAATAAACGTTTTTTTTTTATATAATCAAGATTACCTTGCATTCCTATTGGGTCTGGTTCTAGGTGGAATTGAGCTGAATGAAGGTAGTTACTCCATCATTTTATCTAGTGGTCTAAAGTACTCGCCGGGGCGGAGGACAGCCATTATGAGGGTTACCCACCCCACAAAAAAAAATTTCGCTAATTCGCAATTTGCTCACCCCTTTATCCAATGATATTCTAAATAAAAAGGTGTAGATAGGTTACCTAAACGACATTCGATCTTCAAACACGGCACACTAACGCAAGCACGCGTCTGTTGAAGGCGCGACGCGACACTGAGGTCAAGTGTGGCTAGCTTGTCCAGCTCATCATCTCTAACTAAAAGACTTGAGGCAACGCGAATGTAACCGTACCTTAATAGATTTTATACATTAAAATATATTATAAAACCTACATGCTTATTTTGAGCGTTCATTATTTTACAAACACTTGAACTTCTGTCTTTGGCAAGGGATTATAATAAGCGCGTGTATAATAAGTGTTTACCTAGAAATCGACTCTTTTAACTGGTTTTGTGTGAAGCTAATTCTCTAAGTACTGAATGAAATAGAGTTTGGTTTGAGTCTAAATCTAAGAACAGAAAATAAAATAGTACTTGTACAAGATTTTCTGGACTTTAGAGTTTTTTTGGCATGGTTCCGAAAAATTATAATGAAATACCTCAGACACTGAGGTCATGTGTGGCTTGTTAGCCACATTTTAACGTGTCGCTTGCTGAGCGCTTATTACCTATCTACACCAGTTTACTTATATTATCTTTGTCTATAACCTACATGGGACCTAAACTGATGGTAATACTAAAGGTACCTACACCTCTGACTAACCCTTCGGGGCCAAGGCGTGATGATATTTTGTTTCCAAAATGCTTAATCAACTTAGCAGCGTACACAAAATCGATTATCGTTTTCAAACGCATCTGCCGTTCCAAATTTGAATAATTACAAGTTTTAAAAATACAAACATGACGTATAACTTTGCCAAGTTACGCTGCGATCGACAATGGCGCTAGTGTCTTCGTCAAATGTCAACTAAAGTGAAATGTTTCATACATTATTTCTAGTTCCGTATTTTTCCGTCATCATTTAAACATGGGCGGGTGTGACATTGTGTCGGCCATTAAGGACTTCGTGTTGTGTTATCTGTTACAATAACTGACAGTTCACCTAAATTACCTCTTAACATGTTATTAATTGATACCGTGGAGTTTTTGGAAGCTTTTAAAGCAATTAAAAGGTTAATGTAAACAATATGATACTGGGGGAGGTAATTAGGAATGCTTTTGGACTATGCTAAAGCTGGTGACCAATTGTATTTTATTAGCAGGCTTAAAATAATAACGCATACAAACCTATTACGAGTGCAAAAATGAGCTAACTAAAACTGAGCCAATATTGGCTTCTTACTGGGTATTTAGTACCCAGTAAGAAGCCAAAATAGTCACGTTCCGTCAAACACAGCTCGCGAGTAAACACATTCGGCTCACGGATACAAAGGTTTTAAAATGAACAAAATACGATTTCTCCCGTGTTTTGTACTAGACGCGGCTTCTATGTGTTGTTATTCTAAGTTTGCAAGTAACAAAATTTAATTATGTTCTCTATGCATAGAAATCCACAGCTGTCACTATATCCTTCATTACATATTTAATTTATGATTTAAATTGCAGTTGTAAAATCCTATGTATTTGATCCTTAAAATTTCAACAGTCAAATCAAAAGTATGATCCATTAACTGACATTCATATCTCTCCAAAAGAATTCTCATTAACAAATGAAAATCAAAGAAACAGCTGCACTTAATAAAAAAAAACTCAAACATGGCGGGCGCACGTTCCAAATTCAATTTCGATAATTAAGTGACAGTTGATAAAAACAACATGGAGAATCCCCGACGCGCGCCGTACGACAATCGGAGCGTGCCAACACTTGCAAGCACGCGCGATCGCGCGATAAAACCCACCATTTTTAATTAAATTGAGATTTCTCGACGCACTTACTTGATCTAATAAAGTCATAGATGGCGCTGAACTCACACACAACAACCGAAAATAAACTGTCTCATTATCTTGGCAGAGTTCACTTTCCTTCGCCCAAAAAAAACACCATGTGGGCATGTGGCACAATTAAAACTTTACCGCCAATTTTTGAAAATGATATCATAGTGCGACAATTATAAGGTCCATTTTTAATACAAAATGATACGATGGCGTGCCGTTTCCGGGGATGCATAACGGTAATTAGAGGATTGTCGTGATAAACCAATGTAATCTCTATTACTTAACGATAAAATCCAAATTGCTTTATGATAATGGCGGGCGTTCGTGACATGGCGTCGTTTACGCGGTAAAACAGACTCGTTTTGTAACTTTTTTACGACTGGTAATAATCGAATTAATATCGCGAATCGCTTAATTAAATTGATATATCCGTGAACGGTCAGTTAATGGCGATTACGGTTATTAATTAATATATCAATGATGGATTACAAGTTACGACATTATTGATGTGAAAATTATCGGAAGTGGGAATGAATGAATACGTTTAATTGGTATTTGTTTTATTAATTCATTCGTGAATGAGTAAGTAAGTTTAATGAGCCAAGTGGCCTATTAAAAGTTTTATCATGATCTGATAATAAAATAAATGATTCGGTACCTACTTACAATTAGTTTGTTTAATTTGTTTAAAATTATTTGTAACTAGCTGCCCCGGCAAACTTCGTTGTGCCTTAGAGTCAATTCATTGCTCTTATTTTTTTTTATATTAGATATACATACGTTGAATAAGACGACAACAAATAAATCCAAACCAATAATAACTACTACTACTTTTAAATTACAACATGTATATATACCCTAACCTAACTGACCATACCTATCCTATAGCTAACCCAACTATCTAACCTAACTACCTTACTAAAAAATACTAAATTCATAATTTTAATCTGAACTATTGCCTCTATGTTACAATAATTTATGCCTATAGTTTTCCCGGTCTACTTTAATTAAAGTCCTAACAGTAAAATAAGTTCTATTTGCAAAGAATTATTAAAGTTCGTCTCTGTCATCATTGCTAGTTACGTAAATTGATTTCTGAAATATAAGACTTTTTTATGCTACATAAAACCTCTAAGTTTAGTAACAAAATAAATTTCAGAACGTAGGTGCGTATTATAAATTGACAACCTTACCTTCTTGGGTTTAGCTTAAGACTTGTCAATTTCAAATTGTCACCTGATAATGAACTGGGAAGTTTGACTCCTGTCATGTCATCCAAGATGGCGCTGCGTTTGAAAAATGTTTGAGACAACCGATATTCTTGATATTTATTTTTATGATGTCGAACGGGATAAAAAGTATCCTATGTCCTTCTCCTGGCTCTAAACTACCTCCCTGCCAATTTTCAGCTAAATCGGTTCAGCCGTTCTTGAGTTATAAGCGAAGTAACTAACACGACTTTCTTTTATATATATAGACTTTCAAAAAATTATAAAATAGTGCAATAGAATTTAATTAAGTAACCACGTTTCCGAACAAACTTAATTAAGTAACCACGTTTCCGAACAAACGATGCTCTTTTAATATAGTCTATGGCTGTGAATGACGTTGACATTCGTATAAAAAAAAAAAAATTGACATTCGTAACGCGCATTTTTTAAAATATGCATAATTAAATGTATACTTTTCAATATTTCTGAGAGATTTTCTTAATATTTTTTTCCGTAAGAACCATCCTTGGACTTCCACAAACATTTAAAAAAAAGAATTATCGAAATCGGTTCAGCCGTTCACACGTGATGCCGTGACAACGCGAAACGGGTTTCATTTTTATATATATAGATATAACTTTGTGTTAATTTCGAAACTCGAACTGAAAATTTACGAGGATGTATAGAATTATTTATCTGTACTAAGCTTTGACTGTGGGCGTTATGTTTTTTTACACTAACATGAGCGTGGGGGTCACTAAGGCTGTGTTTCCACCAGAGATGTGGAGCGAGGGATGTGTTTTTAAAAACCAACGGGTAGGGTATGATTGAGACCATATCAAAGAATCAACTGGCATATAATATGAATTATGTTTCAATCATCCTTTTTTTTTAATATTAGGTATACAAAATAATTCGACAAAGTCACGATGATTAATGTAAAACACCCTTACGTGAAAGAAAAGTGACGTTAGAAAGAAGATTCGTCGTAATGGTGACAATTTTTGAACTAATTAGGTAATAAAATAATATTAATAATACTTAATAATAATATTCCACGACTATTCACACAACGCCATCTAGTCCCAAGCTAAGCAGAGCTTGTGTTACGGGTAGGTACTAAACAACTGATAGTTTAATTATGATTGATGATATCTCCGAAACTATGCATTTTTGGACCATCTATTCTAGGAGTTTTAGTATTATTTTTACCTACAGAATATAACCCTAGAGTTATGGGATATCAAAAAAAAACACCTTGTAAAAGTATTCCACAACTTTCACATGTCGCCATTTACAACCTACGCAGAGCTTGTTGTAAAAAAAGTCAAAGTAAAATAATTTCTTTCAATTAGGCCATTTAAAAGGCACTTTTGAACGTCAAACTTACAAGCTATATAAAATAATATAATGATTTTATAGTTGCCCCTTCCAAAAGGTAGTTTCGTATTTAAAGCACTTGACAAACATACTTAAATATTTCTAAATAAGTAAAGGCGGGCTTTTTGGAGATTGTCTTAAGTAATTTTGACATTAAAAAAGTGCTGACTTTCAACCTAATTTTAATAATTGACTTTTGATTTTTGATTTTTGATTTCAAATATATTTTAGATATATTACACCCAGTATAGGACAAATGACCGTGCTCATCACAATACATAAACATTTAAGTTGTGTAATATTTATTTATTTATTTATATTTGTCTTGGGTGAGATAAACCCACGACCTTCGGCATAGCAGCCAGGGCCACTACTTGACGAACAGGCCATTGTAATGGGTTTTTTACGATTTAAGGTTTGACCCTACAGTAAGAATTAGTTATTTATATCATTATAATATAGATAAATATTCCACAACTTTTCACACAACTCCATCTAGTCCCAAGCTAAACTGAGCTTGTGTCATGGGTACTAAACAGCTGATAAACATACTTAAATACTTCTAAATACATACATATTATAGATATATTACACCCAGACACAGAACAAATGATCGTGCTCATCACACAAACATTTGTCCTGGGCGGGAATCGAACCCACGACCTCCGGCTAAGCAATTAGAGCCACTAACTACTAGACCAACAGGCCAGTCAATATTAAACAACTACTCCTCTTCTAATTCTCAAAGAGTCCTTGTATCACCGTTAAAAGTCAACTTATAACCTATAAGCGTGTTAGCAGTTTAACAGGGCTACCAAAAAAATCTTACATAAAACATACTTACTTCAGAAATCACATTGCAACACCACAAAAATAACGATAGATACTTCACACTCTCCCCGCTAAGCTAACTAAATAAAAATTACCCGTGTATACCAGGCCGTGCATCCGGACCGGAAGCGGCCCTCCCACACCGGAAGCGGCCGGATATGGTGAAACCGCCGTGTCAGTGGTGGCGCCGCGTGCCAACGTTTAACTACCCTACTTTCTGGCATTCTGATTGCCAGATAACATGGCACGCGCGGTGCATGATCTGAGTGTAATTTAATTATTTTTACGGTTTTGCGGGAATCGGAGGGATTGTTTGATATTCTTTATTTAGGGCCTTTGCAAAACCTTTTAACTGGTTAAATCGTTAACAGAAGGCAAAGTCTTGTAATTCTCGCGAACGTTCAAATCGAAAGGTTGTCCATAACTGTAGGCAAATTAGTAGTCATTTTAGCAGATCCGACTAATATTATAAACGCGAAAGTTTGTGAGTATGGATAGATTTATGGAAGGATGTTTGTTACTCTTTCACGTAAAAACTACTGAATGGATTTAAATAAAATTTGGTATGATAAAGATAAAAAGATAAAAGATAATTTATTTGTCCAAAACATGAATATACACACACATGGCATGCAGGATGTTATATCAAATTATTATACTTATGTCAGTCATGTTTTGCCTGAACGGCGTACAAATGTAAGAGGAGTAGGACGCTAGATAGCAAAATTTGGTTTTAAATTCGTCCATTACACACATCAATTAATTATAATAGTAATTAACAATCAATTAAAAGGTAACAATAAAAATTCGATAAAATAATGTCATTCATAAACTCAATACAAAATTAAAAAAATATTTAAAAAAATCAAATGTTAAATTAGGTATCAAATAATAAAATTAGGATGTCAATAAACAAAGTCAAAATAATTTGTCAGTTAGGAATTCGTCAATGCTGTAGTATACTTTCTCCAACAGAAGGCTTTTTAATATTTTTTTTAACTTTTCAGCAGTATATTCTCTCCAATATTTTGGCAACTTATTGTACAGAATTGGCGCCATACAGAATATACTTTTTCGCAATAGTTTCGTCTTGGATCTCGGGATATATAGCTTACTATTGTCGCGTCTGTTTCGAACTACTTTTTCTGACACTAAAGGGAATAGGCGTGGATTCGATTTGACAAACATAATAGTCTCCAAAATGTACATTGACGGAAGTGTTAATATTTGGAGTTAGCTGACACCCTGGATGAACACATAGGCTACTTTTTATCCCTATATTCCCACGGGACCTACGCAGGTGAAACCGCGGGACTACTGCTAGTTGATTATAATGCGAATGTTGTTGTTTTTACTACCTTGAATAGTAGGCTAAACAATGTGCTATATACATAATACCAGCCTGTTACTGTCCCACTGCAGGGCAAAGGCCTCTTCTCATACAGAGAAAACACGAGCATTGATCACCACGCTTGCTCAAGGTGGATAGGCGATTTAAAACTTATTTTAACTACAAGTCCAGGTTTCTTTACGATGTTTTGATAATTATACTTAGAAAGTACAGACGCCAGCACATGAAGTTACCCCAATGTGTCAAATTTCTTTAATCGTTTTTCATAAGATTCATATTCAATTGGGAATATTTGTCAATAATTCATATGTAGGTACAGACGCCTGACATATGAATTATTGACAAATGTCTTTATTCGGTTCCAGATTATTTGACAACATGTAAATCATTTCTAAAATTGCTTAAAATTTTATTCCTATCATTATAAAAGTTGTGTATGTAAACTAATATAAATAATAATTAATGTGTTTTTAAAATGATAATGATTATGTTAGTATTTAAGTAATTTAATTTTGCATACCTTTTAAACGGTGAGAAATGTCTGTAGAACTAATTATTGAACATTCTGACCACCTATGTATTTAGACCATGTTTATGGCAAATAAGTTTTCTATTATATTCTATTTCAAAAAGTCACATTGGTACAGACGCCAGCACATCAAGTTAGCCCAATGTGTCAAATTTTCCCAATTGAATATGAACCTTATTCTGTTCACAGTAAAGTTGAAAACCCATTAAAGAAATTTGACACATTGGGGTAGCATGATGTGCTGGCCTCTGTACTTGTCGGGATTCGAACCACAAAAATATATATTTAATTATACAGGGTGTAATTTTGACCGTGGGACAAACTTCCACAGGCTGTTCTACTGTTGAATATGAACAACTTTCGCTATAGGACCAACTCTGAAATCGCGAAAAAAAATCAGCTGTTTCATACACTTTCGTCGAGTAGGTATCAAACTTTTGTATGCAACAGCTGATTTTATTTTCGCGATTTCAGAGTTGGTCCTATAGCAAAAGTTGTGCATATTCAACAGTAGAACAGCCTGTGGAAGTTTGTCCCACGTCCCACGGTCAAAATTACATCCTGTATAATGCTTCGTCTTTCCTAACTGACTTATTTTGATGTACCTACCTGACAGTGTCGAAATATGATTTACATATCTCTTGCTCTGTAAGTACACCCTTACACCCCTGAATGCCGGGGTGTATGACTATCATTACAGCATAGGTTTTGGAATTTGAAAAAAGAACTGTCATACTCATACTGCACGAAGAATATTTTTAAAAAGTTTTTTTTTTTTTCTCGGTATCGATTAATTACTCGAATCGGAATCTAGACAATTTATTTTATAAAGATTTTATTTTAAATATGGAACTATTTGTTTCCACATCGTATGTTAGATGGAATCGATTTAAAAATCAAACTGGCCAGCAAGATTTGACGCGCTTGCGTGCGTGAAAAAAAAAAGGCAGTCTACTAGTAGGCGCGAAAGCATCGCGAAAATAATTAATTTTCTTGTTTGAGTTCTTTTTCAAAAGTTTTAAACATGTCTAGTGACGAAGACATAGATCTAACGCCCGATTTTATTAAAGAAAGGGCAAAAACAGTTGTCGAAAATTTATTACCGCCGAACTCGAAAGAAAGATATGTAAAGGCATACGACGAATTTATGAAATGGCGCGATGGCGGTCAGAAAAAAAAGTGAAATCTCTTTCTGAAAGTGTTTTTAATTAAATACACATTTTTTTCTTCTTAATAAATGTTCATTGAAACCTGCTGTCTTGTTGTTTACTTACCTCACAATCGATATGTAAAGCAGAGTATTTATCTCGGGCGTAAGCATCAATTGCATACTCGGGTTAATTAGCGCCTTCGCTTCGCTCAGGCGCCAAAAACCTCGTATGCAATTGATGTCATACAGCCCTTGGTTAATAATCTACTATTAATTATAAGTTTACCACCTAAGAATATAGCTGATGTAGAATGCTATAAGGTATTTAGTATAAAGTTGTCTATAATACGACAACCGATTCCAAATATTTCACGAGATAGATTTTTTTTTTGAAGTTCTTGGCAAATGTAAACCATCATTACGCCAGTTATTTTTGAGTTCATAATAATTCAGAATCAGCATTGCCATACAACGTGGCAATGCGGTCAGTCTTCTGCCTGCGTAGCATGAACACCGTAGAAACGGTCTTTGTCGTGTCTCGGAAGAAAAGAAATTAAGTGTTCATGCTACGCAGGCAGGTGTATTGAAAGAAATTTGACAGATTGAGGTTCCTGTCTATATAATCTGTCACTTTGCCGATTCGTCTGTAGACAAAGGCCGTTTCTTCGGTGTTCAATGTGTTCATGCTACGCAGGCTGGGCACTTTTTCTGTTGACAGCGATGCGGATGATTTTTTTAATGCCCAATAATTGTAATACTGTGCTTTTGTTTGTTTATTTCTTAGGCCTAGTTCATAATATTATATTAAAATCAACCGGACACAAAACCTGACTCCGAGATACTTCTAAAAAATCCTGAGAGAATTACCGAATATCGTTTTACCGACCCGGGATTCGAACCCAGGTCCTCACGCTCAGCAGTAGCACTTGCAACCACTATGCCGACGAGTTTTTTAAATCTTGCCGATTGATTTCAGTTCAGCATTGACAAACAATGGAATGTTAAGACCACCATCTTGATTTTTTTTATCAAATTGGTTCGGTTTTCAAATAAACGACACAGATATTGCATACTCGTTTTATTTCCTCGCCTTACCTCAGCATAATATTACAATTACGAAGATCATTCAACTACTATCAGTAAATAACATTAATATTTTAGAATTAAGCATTGTTTTAATTAGTTATTTATTTAGGCTAGCAATATTACAGAATTACATTGAAGCAACATGGCAACACAGTTATAATTAAAAAACATAATAATCGATTAGAAACCAATCGATTTCTCTCTGATAAATATTTTAAAAATACTGAGGTTTAAAAATACTTAAAAACAGTAACACAGTGTATGGTTTAATCTTAAAAATATTTACAATAATATTCTGAGCATTTTGTTCGTTTACTTTTAAATTTGTTATTTTTTTCTATAATGTCAAAGTGCGCAATTTTTGCGTCCTTTTTGATATGCCAATTTACAAGAAGTAATTAAGAAACGTCAAAGAATTAGCTAGCAAAGTTAAAGCACTATACAAAGTTACAGCCTTCTAATGAAAAATAGTTAAAAACAGTTATGATACAAAAGCATGACAGAAAAAAAATCGACAAAGAAATGGTATCAACTTTTAAATTGAGAACGAAACATTATTTTTGCCGGGCGACTAGACAAAGACTATAAAAATTACAGAAGTTAAAAAAATACAAATCGAACGCTTATATTTAAAAAACGAATAGGTCTGTACTCAGTTCTTTCAATAGCTATTATTTACAAAACTTATCGCCAAATAAATAAATACATGGAGGATTTAAAAACATTCTTATTTACATTAATATACAACACGGAATGACATTGATCTTTGTACGTAACATTAAGTCGAATCATTTTACTATTTAATTTTATTTTACAAACGACATGGGTTTACCACGAACTCGTTACGAGCTTTTAATGCTCGCATTATATAAAATATCAGTAAAAACGCGAAAACTTCACAGGTCTAGAACGTTGTTAAAAGTTTATGGTAAAGCCAAAGACATTCAATACCTTACTAAAAGACGGGCATCGCGAAAAAAAATTTCATCCGATGCTTGTGTAGTCTATGAGATTAATTTAGTACGCTCCGCTGCCGCGCAAATACTGGTATATCATGCTAGATGGCGTTACTGAGACATGGGATCACAGTTTTTCTACGGATTTTTTTCGCGTGTCTTCTCTATAGCGTCCTAAATCTCTTTGGGAAAAGCCTTAGTACTACCTACTACACACAATCTCATTGAAGCATTATTCCTCAAAACTGACCATAAAGTATCAAAGGAAAAAATGTCCTAACAATTCAGTAAAACCTCTTTTGTTTGTAAAGCGTATAGAACGTAGTACTACGCCGTTGCAATTTATCTAGCACGTAAATAAAATTGTCGGGGCGTGTTCAGATAAGATTAGAACTCATGGAAATGGAGGTCCGGTAATAAAACCTTTTAGCGTGGTCACCAGCTTTAATTCAACAAGTTACCTGACTGCTTATCAGTCAGACTTTCGTCGGCTCTAAATCGAATGATCATGTCGGATCCATGACACTGACCAGTACTTTATTGTGCCATACCTATTAATAAAACTGTCACATTAATGTCAAAAAATCTGTCAAACTGCTATTGTTCCTTCTTTCAAAAGCAAAAGCACGAGCATTGTCGATTTTTTACACCACAACCACTATTTTAATAACTACCTATCCTTTCTAAACTATCCAAACACTGCCCAACACTTAAATAAACTTAAAAGTAAGTTATATTTGAACGATTTGGCAATTACACTCACAGTAATGACTAGTCCCCGCACTGACACCATTCGAGAATGTCGCTAGCGAGCGCATTCAGTAATGTACGTCCTCCGAGCGTGCGGGCTCGAGCGAACACTACACGAGACTGGACAGCGGAGCCCTGGAGGTCACAGGCGATGCGGGCAGCGGCTGCAGCTGCTGAGGAGCCTGCGTAGGGAAGTACACCCCACCAACACCATCGTTGAACTGAGGATGGAGCGGCATTGGCGTGTGAGGCATCGACGTTGGCCGTGATTCGTGGTACAAAATTGGAACGCGGACCAATCGCTGGGCAGCATGCGCCATGTTGGCCGCTTCCAACTCCGCAGCCAGCTGTCTCTTCCACTTATTCCTTCTATTCTGGAACCAGATCTTGACCTGCGTTTCTGTGAGGTGTAGAGACGCAGCTAAACCTGCACGCTCTGAACTGCTGAGGTACCGTTTCATGTCGAAGGTCTGTTCGAGCTGGAAGACCTGGGATCTGGAGAAGACTGTCCTCGTCTTCTTCTTTCTCTTGCCGAGGTTTGAGTTTGGGTCTCTTTTCTCGTCTTTGTCGAAGTCATCGCTTTCGTCGACGTCTGGATCTGAGTCCTGGACGTCTGGTTGTTGGGGATAGAGAGCTGGATGCAGGCGGGGGGAACGGGGAGAGGAGCGGGAGGGAGATGGAGGGGTGGGAGCTCGTGTAGGGCTCCGGATGCGAGGGGATCCTCCAGCTGAACCTTCCTCGTTGGTGGTTGAGTCTTCTGTAACAAAGGTACGGTTGTTATTAAGAATGCAATAATGGTTTTTATATCAATACCTAAAGGGGGAGAAATAGATCGACGGACAGCCAAGGTCTTACAACCCAAATGTGTTCAACGGTTATCGGTAACCTGGACCTCACTGGCAAGGCAGGGAACCTACTTTTAGTAACATCATTTTAACTTTGGATTTGGGGAATTGTCTTATCAATTATTGGACTATGTAGCTTTGATGACACTACAACATGGTAAAAAAAAAATCGATTTTTTGTCTAATACTTGATTTTTTAAGCCTTTGATAACTTTTATTTATAGAACCAAAATGGCGGTTTAACATCGTTCAGGTGGGGTTCAGTCAGGTTCCTTTTAGGATCAGCTTGGTCAGTGCCGAACCCTTACCGCCAAAATTATTATCTATACAAAAGTCATAGCACCATTTTTATTCTAAAAAGTTCTAGTCTGGAAATTCGGCCCTAACTCTTGAAAAAAGATAAGTTAAAAGCTTGTATTTTAAAGAATGTCTTGACATTATAATAGAGTTATAATTAAAGTGGTTTCTCTTTAAAACCCATTGATTATTTCCATCCTGAATAAAACCTCTTTTATAATCTTCTATCCTGACCATAGCTAAAAATATAACTGCCAATTCTATTTCCAAAAAACCAAACGCGTTCGTGTTCTGACAAACCTGTCAAATTGCCCAATCAAAGGCGTTGTTCGATTTGTATTAGGATTAAATCGACTAACAGTAATTGGATATGTCCCTACTCTATTTATACCCAGTCGAGTACTCGATTCTAGCCACAAAGAATCCTTACTCGTTAATCCGCACTGATTTGTTTTAAGCTCTATTGACTTTACAGGGTGTTGGTTAAGCAATAAATGTAGGCATACGTTTTATTTTTGGGGTGTTATTTTATCTATGACTAGCAGATGTCACGTGGTTTTACCCGCGTAGTACCCGGTTCCGTGGGAATCCAAGAATAAAACGCCTATGTCACCCGGAGATTGTGCAGCTTCACAACGCTGAAAAAAAAATCCAAATCGGTCCAGTAGTTCCGGAGCCTATTCAATGCAAACAACCACACATTTTTTTTCCTTTTTATTTGAAGATTTTTATTAGTATTAGTATAGATATGTTTGTATGTAACAAATAAACTTAAAAACTACTGGGCTGGTTTTTATTCATACGGGAACGGAAACAACGCGGGTGAAACCGCATGATGTCAGATCAGGTCATCGGACCTTTTAGTTACTCATCCGTCACTTGTCCCAAAGGTTCATTTGAAAATCAGTGTCAGACAGGATCTCAGCATCTGTCTGGCATTACCGCTGAAATGAACCTTTTGGCGCAGCCGTGAGACATGCCATTTTTGTCTCTTTTTTTTGTGTTATGGTGTTTTTACTGTGCGTGTATCCTGCTGTTGCCAATAAATGTATTTTCTTTCTTTCTTTCTTTCTTTCTTTCTTTCTTTCTTTCTTTCTTTCTTTCTTTCTTTCTTTCTTTCTTTCTTTCTTTCTTTCTTTCTTTCTTTCTTTCTTTCTTTCTTTCTTTCTTTCTTTCTTTCTTTTCTTTCTTTCTTTCTTTCTTTCTTTCTTTCTTTCTTTCTTCTTTCTTTCTTTCTTTCTTTCTTCTTCTTTCTTTCTTTCTTTTCTTTCTTTCTTTCTTTCTCTTCTTCTTTCTTTCTTTCTTTCTTTCTTTCTTTCTTTCTTTCTTTCTTTTCTTTCTTTCTTTCTTTCTTTCTTTCTTTCTTTCTTTCTTTCTTTCTTTCTTCTTTCTTTCTTTCTTTCTTTCTTTCTTTCTTTCTTTCTTTCTTTCTTTTTTTCTTTTCTTCTTTTCTTTTATATCATTTATCATATCATATCGTTTTTGCTGTTAAAATTCCTGTGCGTGTTCCAAAACTCCCAAATAAATGTATTTTCTTTCTTTGACGTCCGCTTGTCACTCTATAACCATATAGACTTGGGTAACGATTCGAATCAGTTCCTAACACGATTAAACCAATGAAGCGACTACTAAGTACGCAATAAACAGTTTGTACTAGTTGGCTAGCTCGTGTATGGAGCACTAGGCAACTGGCTAATTGGCTTTAATGAACCATTAGATACTTTAGGCTGTTCGTTGGCATGGAAAATTTGGGATATTAAGAGGCTTTATCATAATTACAGAACCTAACACTAATCATGTATTCTTCTTTTCGTGGTTAATGACTAAAATGAAATTATAATTAATTCCTGTAAATAGATATTTCCAGATAGGAGGAAGAGCTTGTTGCTAAATAAATGAAATGAAATTATTTATTTCTGTAAGTAGATCTTCTCAGATACTTTTACATGTCTTTTTTTTTAAACTAAATGGCATTTCCAAAGTGACTGTTGCCTGAGAAGAAATGCCGAAAGAAACTCAGGGGTATTAATATTAATTAGTCTCACGATGCAGGGCAAAGTCTGCAAAAGACTTCTGAAGAAACAATCAATTCAGCTTTCAGTTGACCTGTCCCGACTGACGACATGCATGTTTCAGTCATCGTGTAGCTCAAATCATATTTTAGGGACTATCCTAGTGTCAGATATTTCATGCCGCCCATGGGTCTGACTTGACTTCACATGCCATCGAGAAATATCTCTCAGGGAATCAGTTTTTTACACAACACGCACATGAATCCAAAAAATCAGAGGTGCGTGACTTGGGTTTAAATTTGAGTCCTTAGACTTGGCAGCCGCCGCGCCGTGACACCATAAGGCTATCACTGCCGGCAACCAATGGATATAATAAGTAAAAGGTGTAGATCATCACCATCATCATCATCATTTCAGCCATAGGAAGTCCAATGCTGGACATAGGCCTCCCCTATAGATCTCCAATAAGACCGGTTGGAAGCGGCTCGCATCCAGCGCGTTCCCGCGGCCTTAATGAGGTCGTCTGTCCACCTTGTGGGTGGTCGTCCTACGCTGCGCTTGCCGATACGTGGCCTCCACTCGAGAACCTTTTTACACCATCGGTCATCAGTCCTCCGTGCTATGTGCCCTGCCCACTGCCACTTCAACCTGCTAATCCGCTGGGCTCTGTCGGTAACCTTGGTTCTTCTATTCTATTCTAGCTATAGGTCACCTAAACAACATTCGATCTTCAAAACCGGCACACTAACGCACGCACGCGTCCGTTGACGGCGCGACGCGACACTGAGGTCAAGTATGGCTAGTTACTTAGTTACTTAGTCACAAAGACATTCAATACCTATAGACCGGACATCACGAACAAAATTTTCGTCCGAAAAAGTGTGTCCTGCTGGATACAAGTCTATGAGTTTTTTGTAGTACGCTCCGCTGCCGCTCCAATATTCATATATTATTCTAGATGGCGTTACTGAGACATGGGATCAAAGTTTTTCTATGACATTTCCTTGACGTGCCCGCTCTATAGTATTTTAAATCTCTTTGCTTAGTCACATTTTAACGTATCCACATCATAACCTATCTACATTTTTACTTATTATATATTATCATTGCCGGCAACTAAGTAATAGTTTCACCGTTACTTTTTTGCATTATGCGGTAAACCATCATTATGGCCTTTAGCCAAAACACGTTAATTACCTAAAACCACACAAGTAAGTGAATTTTTTAGTAAGTAGGTACCTAGTATGTTTAGACGCTATAGTGGAATACGTGTTAACATAACTACATAAACAGTTAAAAATATAACCCTTCCTATAGGATTCGCCATAATCGGACGGACTAGACGAACGGATTTAGATGAATAGAAAGTGATGATTGAAAAAAAATGCCATTCGAAAAATTCGAATACAACATGATCTGGGCTAGTAAGTAGTATACTTTTCATTCCGTGGTACAATTTCCAGCCTCCTTGCAGGCAAAGCCGCAAACGCAAACACTAGTTCTCACATAAAATTACAAATTCAAAATTCGAATATGGAACGTCTCTATTGTCATTTAAAACTTGTACGAATCACTTCATTATAGAACTAGAAATGATTACCTCCATTTCAAAAGTTACCTTATTTACCACCAAATAGAGTTTAATTTAGAATCCTGGCAGAGATTCTAAGTTTAAACAATGATAAAACCAGTATAATTAAGTACTCTATCCTGTATACACGTGCGTGATTCGCAAGCTCTTGTATATTGGTCGTATAACAATGCCTGACCAATGTTTGTTGACCTCTTGTTTCACAGCACAACGTAAAATAAAGAGGTCTTGCTAGTTTGTTGGTTGTGATGTGTGATTTGCATTGATTTTAGAAGCCATGCGAGTAATCCTGTGTTAGTGCTCGCTTGCTGTTTACACAACCGCTTACGAGTTAAGCAGTTTACGAGTTTGCAGACCGAGATATTATTCAATACTTAGCAACAGAACTGTGGCAGTCAACACAAGGTAGGTACGAAATGTATACTAATTAATTTGCACTTATAACAAAGTTGTCATATGCGTGAAATAGCTGGTTGATTAACTTTCACCAAAATAAATGTGACTTTTTTGATAAAGTAGGACTAGCCATTTCTTAATTAACACTTCTTCTTAGCGTGTCGATGACAATTCAAATTGAGTCGGCCCAAAATTTGGCGACGAGTTCGGCACTTTCAGTAGCTTCCATCAGTTCCTGTGATGTGCAAGTAACAGGACAGGCTGGACACGATATCAAGTGCCCCATAGTTTGTGGGGCAAGACCACATTTACACTCCAGGGCAGAGTCATCTATGAATCTCCACCTGAACAGGTTTTCTTTGCTTCGGCCTACCTGTGTCCGGAGTCTGTTTAGAGACTTCCAGGTCAGCCATGGCAACTCGTGTCCAGGCGGAAGATTTTCGGCAAGTGGCACAAATGGGTTGGGTAAGGAAACGCTATCTTGCCACAACTTAAGTCTTTCCTTAGAGCGATCACCAGTGAGCGGGGGTACACACTTAATTAACACTACAAAATACTTTGCCTTTGTTGGAAACAAAGATGTAAAAAAAACTGTCACTCAAATTACACATTACACAGCTACAGCATTCCACGCGATGTTCATTTAAAAAACCATCTTTTGATGTTTGGCACCCCACACCTGTGCCTCCGTCAATAATCACAAAAATTAAAATAAAAAAAAAAACACGACTCAAAAACCGAGCAATCAAACAAAACAGCGTTCCGTATAAACCGCATTCGAAAATTAAAACGAGCGCGCGCGACATCACTCTAACATAGCGACGACACCGCATTTGGCGCGAACTGATTCGTATATGGAACGTTACGGGTGGGAGAGAGATGGGTATACGTTTGTTGTTTCGCCGGTAATTGCGCTGTGATGGTAGAAAAGCATTGTTCGGTCGGTTTGGACCGCGTGAAATGGTGCCGCTTTTGTTAAGTCACGGAGATGGGTTTGGGAATATTAAAGCCGCGTCGAGTGGGGGCAGAACATGTTACGGTGATTGCTTGTTTAGAGGTAACGTGTACCTAACACAGCGGGTTTATGTTGGGTTTTTGATGTTAGTTGTGTTGACAGTTGTCGTGACGTCTAGTTTTCTGTTGAATAATGGGTTAGTTTGGCTTTTAAATTGGATAGGTACAAGGTAAACGAAAATAGAGGCTTGTGGCTTAATATAAATACCAGCACGGGTCGATCGAAGGTTAAGTTATTTATTTATTTATTATTTATTTATTTATTTCGAAAAAACATACAACTATCATTAGGTACAGTCACGATTCGATAGTGTAGTGACATACTTACATCTAATACCTTATAATAGAACTAAAATCTAACCTATTATCTAACCGGCAAAAGTCTCCGACGAAATGATACAGAAGGCAGTCCGTGTGAATTCACTCAGTGAACAAAAAAAAATTATGCTTGCTAAGACCAGTGTGTGGATGGGTGACCGTTCACACAGAACCAACTGATTGAGAAGCGAGGCCCTTTATTTACCTTCTGGTATGTTGTTTTAAAATAACCTACATTTATATTAAAACAGATATACCTAAGCAATATTGAAAAAAATCCGCATGCCTTTGACACCTCGCTTTATTCAAATTATTTTTAGAAAGGGTAATTTATGGGCTCAGCTTTGTAAGAGATTGTCTATTCCATTCTTTTTTAAAATAAAACACGTTACCGATACTAAAAACATACCATTTCGAACTTCTCACTCAACAATTTTCAAATAACCCAAAATCACTAACTCGACTAGTAACAGTTTGTCAAAACGCATCACTAATCCTTTCAACCTGACACCGAAATCACATCGGTAACTCGATACATCGCATAGAATCGATTAGGTCCGGACGCCCCACTAGTGCGCTAATCTCTGACGGTAGCTTGCTGACATCATTTATTATCTGCGGCCGAGTAATAGACAGTAATGGTTCTGTTGTTTAGAAATTACGCGGGAAAATGGGAATTTATTTGTGGGGTTGGGTTACGATTTATATTATTGAGTGTTAGCTATTTATGGTGTAAGGGTGGTATGTTTATATATATGCTTTAAAAATATGTATGGGTAGGTACTCAATTTACAATAGGTTTAGAAAAAAAGGCTCGTAGGAGCAGGAATGCAGAACATTTTATTTTTAAGATAAGTGTAATGTGTGTGTGTGTGTGTGTGTGTGTGTGTGTGTGTGTGTGTGTGTGTGTGTGTGTGTGTAAGTGTGTGTGTGTAGTGTATATTTGATCTTTTTCTTTTATAAAATAAAGTAAAATAATTAAAATTGTTTGGAAGAACAAAAGTGAAACGATTAACGTTTCATGTAATTGTTAATCCCTACTTCTTTTAGGGTTTTATCATTGACACTGTAATTGTCAACTAAAATGAAATACTTAATGTAACTAAATGAAATTCACATAATTTCTTAAAATAAATTGTTGAAATGGTTACCACAAATTGTGACAGCTGCTATGAAAAAAAGATTATAATAAATTCGGCGTCTATAGTAATTGTCATATGCTTAATGTACAGACGCCAGCACATCAAGTTACCCCAATGTGGCAAACTTTCCCAATTGAATATGAACCTTATTCTGTTTGACGTAAAGTTGAAAAACGATCAAAGAAATTTGACACATTGGGGTAACTTGATGTGCTGGCGTCTGTACAATAAGCATGTTACAATTACGATAGACGCTGAATTTATTACAATCTTTTTTTCACAGCAGCTGTCACAATTTGTCGTAACCATTTCAACAATTTATTTTAAGAAAATTAATAACAACCACAAACTGTCTTGATTGATACAGTATTGTTAGCAGCCTAAACCATTCGTGGTTGAGACGTGCCTATTAGATGTGATGGTCGTCAACGTTACTTGTTTACTAAGTGGTAGTTCACTGAGCTACATACTCCGGTTTCTAACTGGACTATTGAGCTAACTTGTCTCAAAAGGCCGTATCGCTTAAGCTGTGGTAAGTGTGATTGTAAAGGTCTGTTATGGATTATTTTGAATTTTAAAGATACCGAAGGGTATACACCGACCGTATTAAATAATAAAAACAATACATAACATCAGAAGCAGAGGTATACCTGTAATAGTAAACCGGCCCTATCAGAATAACAGCGTTGTGATATTTCTGTCTTTAAATGTCGCAGCTAATGCTGAGCCTTTTTGGTCTCTGGTCTTTTTTTTTACTTTTTTTATTTATGTTTTTAGTTTTTAATCATTCCTTGTTTTCTTTTAATATGTGTATTGTTGTTCTTTTGTTTTATGTTCTGTGCGTCCAAATAAAGTATTTTCTTTCTTTCTTTTACACCCACATTTTTCCAGTTATAAAAATTATAATCAATTTAATTTGGAAAACATCACTGAGTATGCACAGACGCCAGCACATCAAGTTACTCCAATGTGTCAAATTTTCCCAATTGAATATAAACCTTATTCTGTTTGACATAAAGTTCAAAAACGTTCAAAGAAATTTGACACATTGGGGTAACTTGATGTGCTGGCGTCTGTACAATAAAATTTTAGTGTTGTGTTGTGTTGTTAATATTATTGTTTGTTGTTAATAAGTTTGTTTGTTGTTGATAAGTTTGTTTGTTGTTGTTGTTGTTATTGGTGTTGTCCTTCAGAAAGGTCATGTATGAAATAGGTACTCTCAACATGGGTGGGTTTAAGACCAGATGAGAGAATAATAATTCTCTAAGTGTGGTTAGTGACAAATCTTGTGACCGAATTATTGTGCCACCCATGGGCAACTGACTTGGCTTCAAATGCTGTTAACAAATATCCTAGTATATTAAAAAAAAATATGATTCATTACAAACCTCTAGGAGGAGTGCTTCGGTCCTGCGGTCGTTGCCAGTACCAGGGCGCAGGCACCAGACCACCGTACCTCCCAGCCAGGGCGCTCCACTGAGATATTAGACCCAATCTGTAACAATACAACAAACAATAAGACGATATATTGGTAGCAGGACACAGGAACTAAGAGATACCTCTGGTTTCATTCCGGGTAGGTACCTACTATAACTATACTTAAGGTACCTACTATTCTTATTACTACTATCTTGTTTATCGGTGTGTGCTAGCTAACATGTAGCGAATTATTAAATTTAAATGATTATGTTTATTAATTACCAATGCTGTTTAAACTGTTTTTCTAACATATCAGACAGACGTGTTGCTGGGGAGTTTGTTCTGCCACTTCTTCTTCCCAGCTAAAACACTAGGGAGTGGCGAAGGGTGGGCGTTTTGGGGGACTGTCTTATGTAAGCTTTGATGTTAAAAAAGTGCTGATCCTCAGCCTAAGCCTTTGAATAAATGACTTTTGATTTGATTTTGATTCACTCTTCGTGCTTTGTAAAGGCGGTTTTTCTTTGGAATGCGCTTCCTCTGAACATCAATCATGATGGCAACCAGCTTGTTCACATTCAAAGTGAAGGCACGTGAGCACTTTTGCAAAGAGTTGGCAAATTTATCTAAAAGTTGAGTTAGTTGATAGTTTTTCTCCATCAATATGTCTTTACTTCTCTTGACTTCGTATTTCTTTTAGTTTTATATAATACTAGCAAACGTCCCGCGGTTTTACGCGCGCAGGTCCCGTTCCCGTGGGAATACAGGATTAAAAAGTAGCCTATGTGTTAATCCAGGGTGTCAGCTAACTCCGCACTAAATTTTATTAAAATCCATTAAGTAGTTTTTACGTGAAAGAGTAACAAACATCCATCCATCCATCCTCACAAAATTTCGCGTTTATAATATTATATTAGTAGGATGTGTGTATCTAAGTATTTATTCATATAGGTTATTGAATTTCAAATTTTTGTTACTTTGATGCGCCTACCATGTTTTGTTTCTGCATCACCTTAAGGTACACTGGTAAAAATGCCTATAATTTTAATAAATAAATAAATAAATAATAGTTTATTAGAAGACAGAACACGACAAACTCTGATTTTTCGGATTCATTATCATCCTGGTAACTAACACAATCGAAGCGTCACAATGTTATAGTAAGCACTACATAGGCCTGTAAACCGATTAGGTATGCGTCATTGCGTGCCTACTAAAAACAGAATATCTGACAAGACATAATATTTAAGGCGTTTTCTGTGAAGCTTATGACAGTTTAATGGGATTTTAACAGCCGTAGCGTGACCGGATTATGTGGCGGATATCAAGTTACGGATTCCAAAATATTGACAAACTGCGTTCACCGACGTACACTAAGAATTTGTATTTGTTTAGTCGATTAGGAAATTTAATTAAAAAAAAAAAAAAAAAAAAAAAAAAAAAAAAAAAACGGTTTTCTTCTTCTTTCTTCTTTAATTATGCGTACAAAAGTGTGCTTAATAAATTCTGTTCTTTACTATACTGCTCTGTTAGTGGCCCTGACCGCTATGCCGGAGGTCGTGGGTTCGATTTCCACCCAGGACAAATACTCGTATTTGTGTGATGAGCACGACCATTTGTTCTGTGTCTGGGTGAAATTTATCTATTATTTATTATTTATTTATACATACTTTATTGTACACCACAAAAATACATAACAAAAGAAAACATATACACTACAAAACATACAATGGGCGGCCTTATCGCTTTCCGCGATCTATATTATGTATGTATTAAGAAATATATAAGAATGTTTATCAGCTGTTTAATACTAATAATAGATCTAGATGGCGTTGCAGTCTTATCTACTCCCAAGCTAAGCAGAGCTTGTATTATGGGTACTTTAGCGGAATGCCAATTAATATTTCAAATTTAGAAAAAAGGAAATGTATTATGTCACTTGAATTTCTCCTTTGTCACGTTTCCTGTTTTATATGATGTAAATTATATTTTTATCGTGTGCTCGCTTAAGTACGAATGTTATTTGTACAGACGCCAGCACATCAGGTTACCCCAATGTGTCAAATTTTCCCAATTGAATATGAATCTTATGTTGTTTGACATAAATTTGAAAAACGTTCAAAGAAATTTGACACATTGGGGTAACTTGATGCGCTAGCGTCTGTACCTTTGTAAATATAGAATTATATATATCTCTACTGTTCTTCAGTCCGCTGATTTCTCGTTCTATTGTATAAAGAATTTTCTTAGAGTGTGGACACACACTCGACCTAATTACTTCTTCACTGGTGACCCCGACGTGATGAAACACAGTCAAATCAGACACAGAACAGATGATCGTGCTCATGACACAAACATTTGTACTGTGTGAAAACCTCCGGCATAGCAGTCAGGGACAGTAACTACTAGACCAACAGACCAGTCAATATTATCAATAATTTTGGAAATAATAAAATAAAACTCCAGCCACAAAACAAACAGTGGAAACCTAACCAATATAAAGTAAGAGAGGCTATAAATCAGCCGGAGAGAGATCGGCGGCAAAATGTTAGATTTCAGAGTAGTCCCTATTGTTAGGAACAAGCTTTCTCGCTTACCGACCGATTGGGAGCCGAGTATAAATATCGATTGTTGCCAAAGAGGATTGCAGCACTACGCTCTGGGGACGCGATAGTTGTGTAGTGATGGGGTAATGTCGATAGATTTCTAGATAATTACTAGCTGTCCTGGCAAATCTATTCTCAGACCTATTGAATATATCATCAAAATTTCGTATGATTCGGTCAAGCCGCTTCAGAAGAGTTCAGTTCAGTTTATTAAAAGCCAAAACATTACTAACATAAACATAGTTCAATACAGCTACCTACATTACCGTTAAGTTAATTAAATTATGAAATACTAATGCAAAACAATTAAGTTCAAAAATTAATTATTCGACACAATCGCTAATGAACATAGCAAATCAGTAATTCCGACACAATGAAGAGCTACGCGTCTACGAAATCCGCTACGCTCTATGCTACGGCGTAGGCGCGCGTAGCTCGTAGCCAAACACCTACGAATTACTACGAAGAATGAGCTCGCTAGCGATCAACGTAATTTATTCAAACAATATTTTTTTTGTTTAAACAAACTATTTATAGATGACAGTCATTTAGTTAGGTATGAGTATTTATTTCGATAAATCGAGTATTTGCAATCCCTATCTCCCCACCACTAAAATCGATCCCATATTTTCCTATTACCCTGCAAGTTTATTTTTATCGATATTCCGAATAACAATAACGATTGCGAGTCTTTTATCGACTATATTTTATTGTTGAAGCGCCGAGTATAGTGTAATGGGAAAATGAAAAAAATGCTCGTTTGCTCGTATAGCGCTTATTTTAAAAGTGTCCTTTGTTGGAAGATTTCTGTGTCGTCACTTGCAGTTTGAATGGTGGAGCCTGGACTAATGCGTGTACACAATGGACGGTGTTGGACACACTTGGGCTTAGCACCTAGCTTAGATATTTGTGAGAAATTGTGAATCAATAGTGATTTGTGATTTGATTAGATTGGAATGTGGTGTCACAGTATCCGATCAAACTGAAAATGGACCTTAAACTAAAGTGACATAGAATGTGATTTTGAAAGAACAACTGATAAAAAATTATTAAAGAAGAACTGTGAATCTGTAGTCTGTTTAAACACACCGTAGAAACGAATTATGCCTACAGGAGAATTGACAAAGTAATAGATTGTTGAAACATTTCTTTTGTTATGAGCACAACAGTGTCATGAATGTAAAGAAGAAATGAGTAGATTCTTTTTTTTTATACAACGTGTTTTTTTTTTATATCCCATAACTCTAGGGTATGATTGAGACCATATCCAAAAATCAACGTGCATATGAATTATGTTTCAATCATCCTTTTTTTTATTTTTATTAACATACAAAATAATTCGACAAAGTCACGATGATTAACGTAAAACACGCTTACGTGAAAGAAAAGTGACGTTAGAAAGAAGATTCATCGTACTAAAAAAAAAAAAAAAAAAAATACTTAATAATAATATTCCACGACTATTCACACAACGCCATCTAGTCCCAAGCTAAGCAGAGCTTGTGTTACGGGTAATAAACAACTGATAATTTAATTATGATTGATAATATCTCTAGATGATATTTCTAGGAGTTTTAGTATTATTTTTACCTACAGAATATAACCCTAGAGTTATGGGATATCAAAAAAAACACCTTGTATATAATGGGTCTACTCTTGACTTCAATCTTGTCTTGTGGTCAGAGATGAGGTCAACGATGGAACGAGATTACCCAAAAGAAGCCTATTAACTCGCAACTTACAGATTGTGGTCATATGAACTCGGGAACACTGTTGCAGGCAGGGAATTCCACTCCTTGGCTGTGCGCATAATGAAGGAACAGGCAAAGCGCTTCGTGCGAATGTGTGGAACATCTACAAGGAATGGGTGATAACCTGCAGTATGTCTGGATTCCCGATGGAAGAAAGGAGATGGTGGAATGAGCTCGTGGAGCTCTAGAGCACACTCACCGAAATACAGTCTGTAAAAGACCGACAGACATGCAACTTTGCGGCGGTGGGCCAGGGTATGAAGCTTGGTACCCGCCAGCTTTAAGTCACCAATGAGCCTCTTGGCTCTGCGCTCTACTGAGTCTGAGTCTTCAGTCGACAATAGTCTACAATATTATTTCTTTTATAACCGGCAGCAAATGTTCAACCGTTCTGACGCTTTGCGGATTCTTCCGTCGTCATAGCCCTTTCAACGGTCATGCTAAGCGTGATTGAACCAGAAATACTAAAACAAAACAAAACCTAACTCGATAGAAACTAACAAAACTAATAACCCGAAATAAACCAACAAAAATCAATAAGAAGAGGAAGAATATTAGGGCCGATAACTAAAAGAAAAAACGAATCCCGTCGTCCCGCATTACCAATTCGGCTCCGCAGTAATCCAAGCGGCGTACTCCGCGCAAATTCCATTACACGATAAAACGACGCGCTGAAACGGAGCACCGCGCCACCGTCTGATTGGTCGGCACACCGCGCCGTGATTGGCCCACTCACTAACCCCGCCTCCCTTTGGGGGTATAAAAATCGATGCGACTCGCACACTTATTCTTTTTCGCGTCGCGCGTCCACCGACACTTTTCACTTGTTACTAATAATAGCGTTTGTGCTATCTTTTTATGGTTTAAAGTGTTTAGTTGTATCCGTTGTCCGTCCAGGAGACGGGAAGCTTTTGTTGTTAGGCTATGCTTTTAAAAGCATTGTGTTCTTTTCAATTCCAGGTTTAAGATGATAGTGTTCGGTGTAAGCGAGGCCACTCTCATGCTGCTTCAGGACAATAGCCTTTGTGCTGTACGAGTAATGTTGTGGACGCAGATGGAGCTTGCACTTAAGTAGGTTGTGCAACATACATTTGGCTTGGGAAATTGTATCGATATGACATTGTCTTGTCAGTACTCTAGGGAATCAGAAATGATATAGTACAAGGCGTAATGGAGAAAATGTTGGTATTTACGTACGTACATAGATACATAAACTGACGCCTTTTTTCTCTTGGGGTTAATCAGAAACTACAGCGCGCCATCTGCTACGATTCTTACATACTTCTTTTGCTTCGTTTACGTTCATACATGTTGTCATACACACACGCCGTTTGCGGATACTACGCATCTGACCTTCCTGCGAAGAACCTTACGAATTGTCGTTTCTGTCCGGCATTTCCACTTACGTCTGCTTGACCTTTCGTTAGTCAACTTTCATTTATCATTTCAAAGTAACCATTTTCGTGAGAAAAATGTCTTTAGTTGAAAGCTTTATAACTTTTACATACAAACGAGCTCAAACATCTATCCAATGGGGGTAGGCAGAAACTACAGAAAGCTACATGATACGATCCTTGCATCTACTTTAGCTTCGATAACGCTAATTCATCTGCGCATACAAACACGCCCGCGCCGGTTGCGAGTACTACACACCTGAGCGTTCTTAATAACATTATCAATAAAGTGTTTGTATGATCTTATAGGGTGACCCTGGCTGGTCCCACTTTTATTAGCCTTGAAACTTAGGTCTAAGAATATGCTAATATGTATAGTTTGGTCACGTTGAAAGGATGAATGAAAGGCGACTAACGAAAGGTATTTATAAGGCAGATGTAAGTGGGAACACCGGGAGGGGACGCCCTAGAATGACATACATAGATCTTATTGGTGAGGTTCTTCAGAAAAGTCAGGTGCGTAGTACTCGCAACCGGCGTGTGTGTCTGACAACATGTTTGAATGTAAACGAAGCAAATTATTATAAGTATGTAAGGTTCGTAGCATATGGCGCTCTGTAGTTTTTGCCTACACTCATGGGAAAAAGGCGTGAGTTTATGTATGTATGTATGTAAACTTAGGTCTCAATGAGAAGTTCAAAATGGAATCCACAGCTTCAAGATATACACAACTAATATTTTTATAAGTTCGCTACAATCAATCTTAAGGATGCACATAAGATTTTTTTTCAGTACATGTTTTTAATTTTAAATACATGTCTTATGAACGTTAACGACGCATAAGAAGTTTGTAAGAATAGTTGCAGACGACTCTGTCATTTCTGCTTAACCCCAGGGGGAAAAGGCGTTAGTTTATGTATGTTTTTAAATCACCAAAATGGAGTCAGCAAGAGTTGCTGGGGAGTTTGTTCCAACACTTCCTCTCATTGTTTTTACTAGATAGTGGCGAAGGGCGGGCTTTTTGGGGGACTGGCTTACGTATTTTGACATTCAAAAGTGCTGATCTCAGTCTAATTTTATTAAATGAGTTTCTGAGTTTTGATTTGATCAATTTGTTTAATTACTAATCAAGCACGTCTCCTTATGTTTTTATAATTAAATAATTTATTAATTAATTCCTATATTAATAGGAAACATATTTAGTATTACTATCTACGGTAAGTGCATCAGTGCATGCTTAATAATGTTATTGTGAAATACACATTTTCGCATCAATATTAAATTATATCTTGCGCTAGGAAACATCGTTAAGCTATGGTTAAGGTTGGGAACAAAACCAAATTACATCTCGTCAATTTAATTTTACATGAAGTTGGCAAGCGCTTTGTATATTTTAACCGACTAACAAAAAACACTCTTTATAACTAAAAGAAGAAAGATTTGTTTGATGTTTGTAGGGTTTTATATCAAATACTAGTGAATCGATATAGAAATGTCTTCCGGCAATAGAAAACTATATTGTTACCGAGTAACGTAGGCTATATTTTAATTCCGAAACTAAGAAGGGCCTAAGGGAATATCAAAGTTTATAGGGAAAAATACGAAATTCCGGCAGACGAAGTCGCGAGCTAAGTACTATATGTATTAAATGGCGACCTATCCACGGCTCGGCCTCGACAAGCGTAGCTTAACCTTCGATCAAACCAATCCAAAGGTACAAAACTAGACTTTTCAATCAAAACATTCACATCAAACAAAAATTTCAACTCTTTATAATTCCATAAGTAATCGTTGATGTATATCGGAGCTCCCTTCACCCTCAGCTGCTACATAAGCCACATTCCTTTGTAAAAATCAAAACACCCCATATATGAAATCGTCTAAACCAATAAGTAGGTAAGCATGGCTCCCCTTAACTTAAGATTGTATATAGGCTGAGAAGATTGTGTGGTACAAGTCAAGGGATAAAGCGAGATGAGATGGCGTTATTGTGTATGATGAAAAAGGAAAATATTGCCGTCTCTTTCTATGATTCAATGGTTTCAAATACTGGGATGTATGCGTTGTTTGTTCTTAAGAAGAAATCATCAGATTTCGTATTATAGATCGTCAAAAGCGAAGTCTTAAGCCCTAGCCAAATTAAGATAAACAGTATGATTACTTGTAAACTGAACTGTCTAATGCACCACGTAAAACTATTACTATCTCATTACGCGACACCTAAATGTTTTGTTATTTAGGTACGGATGTGTCGTACAAAAGAGGGTGCTTTTTTTAGACTTTATCGTCTAGTGTTATCGAAAATGAAAGCCTACATAGATACTTTCGTACAAAAACTATGTCAACGCTACAATCATTTCCTAAACAAGAGACATCTTGAAGTGAAAAATGGACGGCGTAATCTTCTTAAAATCTTTTTTTACTCTTGTTTGCCATGAACAAGTATTTTTAAAAACAATACACCAATTAATATCGTATATCGTTGACACTTTCGTTATTGTAATTTATATATAATATGTTTGTCTACATCTATCGCATTGGATTTAATTAACAAAAATCATTGCACCACGACCCTCGCCCGCATCCTCTTCCACCTTGGACCATACACCATTGCATTAAATTATTTACATTTAACGCTACCGTCGAAGTGGCCGGATAGACGTGGGGACGCGTTCAAGATGTCTGACTCCTTACGCTATTAACTTCGGTTAGAGAGGGGTACCGAGTTAACCGTGATTTTGAAAAGATGTTTTTTTTTAAGGTGATTTGGTGTTTAGGGTGAAATTAGTGTAGTTTCAATGTTACGTGTGTGATAGTTATGTGTCGTTCAGAAATATAATGCATTTCTCATGCTTTGAGATATGCATGTCAAAGAAAATAATCCTACTAATAAATAAGTTTGTTAGGATAGTTGGAGGGGATGTTTGTTACTCTTTCACGTCAAAAATACTGAATGGATTTTAATAAAATTTGGTATGGAGTTAGCTGACACCCTGGATTAACACATAGGCTACCTGTATTCCCATGGGAACGGGACCTGCGCGGGTGAAACCGCGGGACGTCTGCTAGTATTTAATAAACATAATTATTGGTTCCCGATTGAGCACTTGTTTTTAGTAGGCATTTAGTAACACATATATTGATTGGTGCTAACTGCATATATTTGCATTTAGCACCAGAGGTATTGATTGGTCTCATGCACGTTACAGGTGTTCTAAACATAGTTGCTTATTCGGAAATAATTCGAAAAAATAAGTTTGGAGATCTCTGTCTATTGATTTTTCCTCTGCCATTACGTATTGTTTAATTAACATTGTGATGAAAGAAAACATTGTGAGGAAACCTGAAATGCCTGAGAGATATTGGTCTGTTGGTCTAGTAGTTAGTGACCCTGACTGCTGTACCGGAGGTCGTGGGTTCGATTTCTACCCACGACAAATATTTCTGTGATGAGCACGATCATTTGTTCTGTGTCTGGGTGTAATTATTCTATAATGTGTATGTATTTAGAAATATATAAGTATGTTTATCAGCTGTTTAGTACCCATAACACAAGCTCTCAAGCTTAGCTTGGGGCTAAATGGCGTTGTGTTAAAAGTTGTGGAATATTTATTTTTTATTTTATTTTATTTCTCGACGGCATGTAACGCCAGGTCTGAGGCCCATGGGCGGCATAAACACTGACACCAGGTTAGTTATTTACTACACTAAAATAAGAAAAGAAAGAAGGAATAGAAGGAAGACGAAGGAAGAAAAAGAATTTTCTGCAAAAAAAAAATCTAACTTTTTTCTCAAAAGACCATTTCAGACACAAGTATTTCATGGTTCTTACATAATCTGACCAAGCCAATGTCTGGACTTTAAAAGAGATTGTGACCTCTGAGTTTCTTTCGGTGTTCCTTCTCAGAGTAGTCAGATAGTGAAACACCGACCCGCCTACCAGTTAAAAGTAAAGACTTTTAACTGGTAGGCGGGTCGTACCTATTTACAGAAATAAATATAATTTAAAACACACGCAACACTAATAACTTCGTCAACAAAAACACTGAACTTAAACTCAGAGCAAACAGTGTGAATATAAATATAAAAATCAATAGATATAGGTTAAACCTGCTGTCCCGCGGGATTCCGGGAACCTCGTAAATAACTCCAACGACACATAATACGGGATCAACGCTGTCCCGGTTTACGAGGGGACAAATTTCAGCCCAAAGACTGAATTTTGTTCGGATTTCGGGAAGTTGACGATCTCTGGCCCCATGTGAGGGGAAAACTTACCACCGCCAGTATTTATATCTACGTATAAGATGTTAGTTTCTACAGGCCTATCCGTATGAGCCTGGTAAAAAAAACACGAGGAAATGGTGAAGGGTAGTTTTGGGCGACTGTCTTTGCAAATTTTGACGTTTAAAAGTGCTAATTGTCACAATATTTTGAATTAATGACAAATTATAATTATTTCTGTGAATAGGTTCATATGCAAAGACTTTTACATGTCAATTTTGAACAAAGGAAACACCGAAAGAAACTTAGAAGTCATAGTCTCTTTTAAAGTCCAGACAATATCTTGGTCAGATCATGTAAGAACCATGCAAATCAGTGTCTGAAATGGTCTTTTGAGGAAAGAACCACACATATATGAAGGGACCAGATTAGTCAGTGGAAGCATTTATTTTGTCAGTTATCGTGAGGTCAACTCGGAATGAATTTATATTTTGAATTTACCATTGAAAGTTTATACACTGCGATAGTTTAGAATTGAAGCCTGTGTATGACCAGATGTATGAACGTAAACGAAGCAAATGAAGTCTGTAAATCGTAGCAGGTGGCGTTCTGTAGTTTCTGCCTACCCTCATGGGAAAAAGGCAAGAGTTTATCTGTGTATGTATGGCTCCTGAAATTTGGATGACCCTGTTTCTCAAATTATATTACAATTGAAGTTACCAAAATCTTGGTTTATTAATGCAGGTCACACGAAGGAATTTAGTTTTTAACATTTGTTAACCCTTTTAGTTACAACGAACGATTCGATACACATACATACTTGATAGTAATTTTACCAAAAAGTTAACATAAACAAAAAAGCTCACGAGCTTTGAAAAATCTCTATCACTTAATAAAAAACTAGGACGTATGAATATTCAACGGCGTCCTTCACGTTAAAAACACCAATTAACATCAAAACCATTTAGTTAATTAGCAACAAAATGCTTTTAAAACAAAAATTATTCACCCTAATTCGTCGTAATCTGTAAAATAATTCACAACGTATTTTTTTACTTAATTAGAACGCTGTCAAAACAAGGATGAACACAGATTAGGCATGAAAAAAGTTTTTCCAAGATGGCGGCTACAATGACAGATCGTTTACACAGATACAAAATGTCCCGCCACTGTAAATTAAGATGGGGAAGGAAAAGGCGCGAATAAATGTTTAGTATTACAGATGTTGGGTGTTTATGGTGTTTCCTTGTAAATGGCGAGATTACTTTTTTATTTTGGGGTGCAGACACCGTGAAGAAATTCTTCTTCTTTGTTTGTGATACTGTGTTTATGTCATCAATCTTTTTATTCTGAGTGTATTATGACAGGATTTTATGAGTTTGCATACGGACGCGTTTTCTCACTCAACACAATATATTATAATATTTAGACTTTCGAACTAAGTGTCATTGTAACCAGATAAACCTATACAATGGTCTTGTATCAATGAAATTAAGCAAGTGACTTTATTTTAAGTTAAAAATGAAACATAATCGCCAATTGAAAACAATCTCATTAATTTGTCCGCAACCAAAACTAATTAAAATAAATCAAACCATCGGAAAACGCGCCAAAACTTTGACGCCATCTTGTTAACACCTGTCAGTTGAAGTCCGTCCAATTCGTAATTTGTTACACTCTTACATTCTACCCCTATTCGAAGGGTTTAAGGGGTGTAAGATAAAAAGGGATGTTCTATAAGACAGCTGATTACATGGGGATGTCGGGTCGCATTACAGTGGATGTAGGGATTCAGTTTTACGCCAGTTTGGATGTTTAGAAGCCTAGTAATGACTTGCGTAAGGATGTAATGTTTTTCGTATAGTTTTTGGGATTGTGTTTTTTCATGTTTACGCGTAAGTTTGTTTTGTTACTAGAAAATAGTGGATAATAAGTGGTGGTGGTGAGTCGATATAATATGGACCTATTTCCTTTGCCCTCTTGACTTTTTGGACTCGTGTGCGTATTTATTCACAAAATCCACAGTTGTTTCCACAAATTTTACTTTTTTTTTATCTGTTTTATTTAGGGGCTTTTATCGAGAGATATGTCAGCCCCATCGTAGCCTTTTACACAGTTTTAAATATATATGTAACAAAATATACTACTGCTAAACCAACCACAGAAGAGTTATTCACGAAGAACAGCAACTAGGTGGTACAACTTTTTAGTCAATTTCGATGTTGGTACAGATAAGATTGATTGTATTGTGTCCATATCAAGTTTATTTATGTTGTGTTCCTTATGAATAACTCCCGTTCATTTTTGTCCGGGTACACTCCATCAGCAAATGTCGCACATTCTCTATTTGATTACAAACTGCACAATTTGGAGACTCAGCCTTCTTCATTAGAAATGCAAATTTTGCCGAGGGGTAGTGTCCAGAACGAAGTCTTCAAATTAATTTGACATCATTTCTACTTAGTTTAATATCATCGAACCAGGGTACACGAGATGGCTGACCTTGAATGCTTTTATACCAAATACCTTTAACATGACTTATTTTGAAAAAATGTTGTTTCCAGGAATTAAGGTTGGTTACTTTAAATTTTACTTAGTGGTAAAATAGGTAATATTACAGCCAATTCCTGATTTATAATTTACTAGCAGACGTCCCGCGGTTTCAACCGCGTAGATCCCTTTCCCATGGGATTATAGGGATAAAAAATAGCCTTTGTATTAATCCAGGGTCTCGGCTAACTCCATACCAAATTTTATTAAAATCCATTCAGTACTTTTTACGTAAAAGCGTAACAAACATCCTCACAAACTTTCGCGTTTATAATATTAGTAGGATTAACTATGTGCTATTTATTAACTATGCATCAGAAGCAAACAGAATGACGTTCTAGCACCTTCTAAGAATAGTAGTGTGTGTTGTGAGTGTGTGTGATGTGCTGAAATAGTGAATGGACTACTATTGTATCTCTTGCGTCAAAAACAGTGAAGGAATACGTTTCAGAGACCCATGGGGGGCATTAAAACCAGCAGCCTAGTCATATTACAAATTCTATTTCCATTATAGAAAGAAAATGGCGTATATGGAATCAACTGTTTGTCAACTGTCAAGTGTATTTCATATTCGGCAATATTACCACAGTCTAAAAACATACAGTCGTCCGACGAAGCTGTCTAGACAGGGCAATCGTGCGGGGTGTGAGGGGCGAGACGCGAGAAAGCCGCTCCCGCACTGCGAACAAAACGATGTTCGTAGTGCGGGAGGTATTATTCAAGTCTAACGCGAGTAGAAGTTGTCGGCATTTTTCCAGACATCAAAGGCGTCGTCCTACTGTATTAATATTTATACTGTGATATTACTATGCGTTTCAAATGAGAATAGGAACGTCAATGACGTCTATCTGTCAGACGTCACTTGAAAAGTACGGTCCACAAGACTATTTTTTTTACGACGTTTTTTCATCTTGAATTTCGGTAAAACAAAATACTAAAAATAATTGATTACGCAGATAAGTTTCCGTTGCAGAGCGTACTTTTCAAGTGACATCAGACAGATAGAGGTCATTGACGTTCCTATTCTCATTAGAAACGCATTATACAAATTCTACTCGTTGACACTTGACAGTTGACAAACAGCTGATGCCTTATACGCCATTTTCTTTCTATTTTCACGTTATTGATTACGATAACCAGTAACTACACGTTAAATAATTTATTACGTTTAAAGAATATTCAACTTAAAGAGCCATTATAGTCTTTTGGGTACACTTCCAGTGGACAGCGGTGCGGATGAGTTTTTTGACGCCATATTTTAGGGTTAGTTTTTTAGATTTTATTTTCATACCTCACTAGGTATGAAAATAAAATCTAAAAAACTAACCCTAAAATATGGCATGTGTAGGTACACTTACCTACAAAGTTAAGTATGTACCTTAATATGAGAGCCAGCTTATTTACAAATCGTTTTTGTAATAACAATACAGTTTTTTACTGTCCTACTACATAATTATGCTACTTCTCATACAGAGAAGGCACAAGCAGCAATTACGATGCTTGCTACTCCGAGTTGGTGATTTTAGACTTACATTATTATTATTTTTATTTTTTATTACTGATAAGGTAAAAGCACCTATTACGGAGGTATTTCGCATCATTTGAAAGTAAGAAAGAAAAATAAGCATTTGTAGGTATTTCTAAAGGTGGAAAAAAATTCTATCGTTAAAAGTGGAATTTATATTTTGTATTGCTGTTGAGACTATGTTTCTGTTGATGATATTTCTTATTTTAAAGAAATATTGAAATAGTCTGGTCGATTTTCCCTAATACGGAGGCACAATTTTGGTCTGATCCTATTACTGTGGTAGACGGCTCCTAATACGGAGGGTCAGAAATTATATTCATTAAAGTTCCGTACAAATAATATTTATTAATAAATAATATTAATGTGTTAGTAACGTAATTCGTAAGTTTTTCATTTATTGACCAGTGAATGAATTATTTTTAGAATTACTTTAATCACATTTATATTATTTAATAAATATTATTTGTACGAAACTTCAATAAAATTAAAAAAACTTAACGTTGTGAAAAACAAAAGTAAAATTAAAAAAATGAGCGAAAGAAGTCGGTCTGTATAGAAAAATCTTTCCGTACAGACCGAAATCACTTCGCTCATTTTTTCTGTATTGTATTATTAGATTAATTCACATGAGAATCCCCTATGAGATCCCCTTGGATTCTCTCAAGTTAAAATAAAATAATTTTTATTCCCAAATTACAACGGATTTAGGAATAAATAAGGAGGTATGTTCACTGGTTTTATAGAATCAAAAATACAACTATTAAGGAATCAACTAGGTAGTTATATTATTGAATAATCCACAAAAAAAGATACAAAACTTTTACGGAACCCTAAAAACTTGTAATTTTATGTTGTATGAATAGAGCCGTAATAGGAGATCTTAGAACCCTACACGGAGTTACCTGGAAATAATTACCGCCGTAATAGGAAAACTACTCATGATTTCGATAATCCTAATTCTGACCCATAAATATTTCGATAAACAAAAGAGTAAAAATGCCTTATCAAACATTAACAGTTTTTTGGCTCAGATTTGTACAATTCAAGTCAAAATTTATACAAAATAAATGTTTTGTGATAAATTAAAATACACCTTCCTATTTTTGCCTCTTCTAAGAAACTAACATTTTGTACTCGACAGTTTTCAGGTTTAACTAGATTTCTAATTAAGAACACATACCACAGAAAATGGTTTCTAAGTTATGTGATTAATAATTATTTCAACTAAACTTGAAACTTATTCAATAAGTTAATCAATTGAAAGTTATAAACATTTAAACATGTCCAGTACTTTCCCTATTTCGGAGTCATACCACAGTATTAGGATTAATCTACAAAATTTGTATCGTATTGCGGCGGTATTTTATTTTTTATTTTTTTGGTAAAAAATGACTTACAAATATAAAAAAGCTATTTAAATAGTGAGTGTAATAATAAGAAAATGCTATAAATAACAAATGAACAAACTCAAACGGCATCTTAATACGAAAAACTTAGTTTCTAAATATTTGTGTACTTACTTTTGCTGTTCCGCGTTTGTATGGAAACACCTCTCACGTCGATGACGTTACACAGACTGATTGATCTTGTTGTGTTGTCTATGTGCTATACTTGCAAACGTCAGTTAAGTCATAAAGTAATAGATTTAGAATAAATAGTTTCGGTTTTGGTGTACCTACATTGAATAAAACGGGAATAAAACGCGAAAATAGAAATACCACCGTAATAGGAAGCGATTTTGACTACCGCCGTAATAGGTGCTTTTACGGCACCCATTAGACCACTATCTCACCTGATGGTAAGTAATGATGTGATCACGATGAAGCACGCTTGCCTAGAAGCAACCTGTTTATTCTTGACTTGAAGACCCCTAGGTTGTAGCTATCAGGAAACACCGACTCCGGCAGGGAATTCCACTCTTTAGCTGTTCGCACAATGAATGTGTTTCCATAGCGTTTAGTACGTATGGTAATTAAAAAGTATAGGTTTCCTCACGATATTTTTCTTCACTGATGTCTTAGACAAACTTAGAAAGTATCTACATATGAATTGAAAATGTCACATTAGTATACTAGCCCGAATTTTAGAGAGGCCTAATGTTAATTAAATAATTCATTTAGATTTTCATTTGGAAAATCTCAGAAGCAGTTCGGAGTCTGGGTTTGTGATCGATTGATGGCAATAAGGTCGCACATAACATGGAATTAAGACATAACTGGCTAAATGTAAGTGTACTACAGGTACATCTCTGCCTAGCTCTTCGAGGATAAAAGGTGTGATGTTATGGTTTGCGTCATTGTGATTTTTATTGTATAAATATATCCTTTCTTAGAAATGCCCTAAATAAACCAATTTACAGAAATAAATACTATAATAATACACTCTCCGATCATAACCAAACCGTTCACTCTCGATCCAATAAACAAAGAACTTCCATTAATTTAAAATTTCTATTTATAAAGCTTGAGTTGAAACTTTACAAGTGATTTGAAACTCGTTAGCCCTGCCCGAGAGCTAATAGCCTAGGATATTACGGTAAACTTGCTGAACTTATACTAACTAGCTTCAAACCGATCTTATGCGGACCGTGCTGCATTTAGATGGTGTGGTTACTGGCGCGAGTGATTGGCGAGTGGAGTGGAAACAAATATTACAACTCGCCCAGAGTTGTAATATTTGTTTGCAGTTTTAACATCAGTCACCACTTATTTATTTATGGAAAACCAAGAGCAATACATAAAGTGTTCTTAAAAGTATTGAGAATATAATTAATATTTATTTTTAAGAGATGAACATCAGGAAACAAAAACAACCGTACTATACTAAAACTACACACGCACTTAAAAGAAATCAGGCAATTATTTGAGAATTAGTGGTTAAATGATACCAAGCGCACGGGTCATTCGAGGGTTAGTACCTTCTTACGTGTGCCGATGACTCTTAAGTGTGAAATCACGTACCAATGTGAATTTTTCAATTCATATGTACTTTCTATGTTTATCTGAGACATCTTTGACATCGTGACAACCTGGACGTTAATGTACGTTTGAAATCGCCAATTCTCCTTGACGAAGGCTCATAATCTTCTCTGTATGAGAAGAGGCCTTTGCCCTGCAGTGGAACTGTAACAGGCTGGTATTGGTATGTCTACGGTATAGCATAAAATTATACATTTTATTGAAATTAAATCATACCCTGCTAAGGCCAGATCTACAAATGACAACGCGGATGAAAATTTAAAAAATATCGTAACAAAATACGAATAGGCCTGTTTGTGTAATCTATATCTTGAGTAACACATAGCAGGTGTGTGACATTAGCTGATAAAAACTAAGAATTTATGACTCAATAAAGTAAATATAATTAGAAAAACGCATTACATTGAAGTAATATTGCCAACAAAACTGACCAGCCTTAATAAATAACATTGTAACGTTACGACCTACACAACATTTGCAATAAAGATAATTATAGTAAACTTTTAATTTAAATTACATAATTTGTTTTTGTATTGAAAGAGCTAGTTAATTTTTATTTTGTAGAGACTATTAAGATAAGAAGTTTTTATTTACTTTCGTAATTAGGTTCGTCGATCAACCTAGAGAACAGTAAATTAACCTGTTTTTGAAAATCAGCACAGTCTTCTTCTTATCGTGTGGTTAGTAACTAACCTGGTGTCAGAGTTTTAATGCCGCCCATGGGCCTCTGACTTGGCATCACATGCCTTCGAGAAATAACTCTCAGGCATGCCGGTTTCCTCACGATGTTTTCCTTCACCGATTTTGAAGCAAGTGATAATTATACAATTCGCACATGAATCCGAAAAGTCAGAGATGCGTGCCTTGGGTTCGAACTCGAGACCTATGATTTGGCAATCCACCGGTCACACCACTAGGCTATCACTGCTATAAAGACAACAGTAAGACTCCGAATTGAGCTCATGATTACTAACACATGCTTGTACTGACTGGATAGGTCCTACTATATTTGTGAGTCAAAATATCGTCTTAATTTAATATACATAGTTTTTACATGATCTAACCAAGACCACTCGAGTTTATTTCAATGTTTCTTCTCAAAGTAGTCCGATAGTTAAACAACCTTAACTATATAACTTTAAGTTATTAAGGTGTATAAATAAAGTGTATTTATTCTATTCTGTTATACCTATTCTCACCAGTTTCAGAAACATATTTATACTTGTTCGATGTTTAATGGTGTTCATAAAAACCAATTTACAGAAATCAATGTTATTAAATCACTTAACAAGCCAACAAAATATAGCTCAAGTCTATAAAGTACACTGACTTACTACCGCACAAAAATAATATGACTATCAAAAAGCCTCCTTTAAATTCTACTGCCCTAAGCCAGCAGACATTCCAGTCAAGTAACTATCCCGTGCGAACCCTTACTCTATCTGAGATTATGTCTGCCACAACCGCGTTGGTCGACCGCCGATCGATCCCAGCATTATACGGGCCAGACAAGTGGCCAGTTACTCGCCTTGAATAGATTACCGAGTTTAAACACTCCTGTGTTGTTAGTGGTTGTGTTGGGGCAGAAGTGAACGGGGTATACAATTGTGTATGGGAGGGAACTATGATGTGCTCTCAGTCATGTGTGCTAAGACTCTGAGCTATTGTCAGACGTTATAGGTCCCTACTATAAATTGGTGAACTTTATTCATCTCTACGGGTGATATTAATTGTGCAGACATTTTATTTGTCTTGTTTTTGTTAATACTACCTAAATACTAGACAACTATAGTGTATATGCAAAAACATTGGTGATGTGGTAACATTTAATTTAAAGGCTAATTCCCGTGCTCAGCGACAGACAAAAGCTAGTCTTACTCTCATCACAGCGACAGTTAATGTCAAAAATGTACCAAATTTAGACGTATAAAAAATTTAACCCGCGAAAACTTGGGTAAAATGAACGATGAAGTTAGCTAATACGAGTAGTCTCACTCTGCTTGAGTAAGACACCTGACAGCTCACATCACCGTTAAATTCACCCAAGATGTTTTACACGATAGCAGTGCAGCCAGTCTATCCTCTAAAAAAGAAATCCGTGAAACACTGAGGTCGGTGAAGTGAGCTCTCATGCTCATCCTATACAATTCCAGCTTACTTTATTTACAGTTTCTCCAAGTGTTTTTTTGTCAAAGTACTAAACATTAAAAATCACCCAAGAGCTTACAAGAAAATAAATGGACTCACCTGGACAACATAGCATCATTCGCGCTCCCAAAATGGTTTGCAGCCAACGCTGCTTCTAGCACATTAGACTCTCTTCGCGGCTCCGCACGGTTCAAAATTGAACTGATGGAGAAACTCGTGTACGGCGCGCTGCCCGTCGCTTTCTCTTCTTTATCTTTCTTCAACTCATAGAAGGGACTCTTCTGGTCCTTCCTAGAAGGAGAAGAGGTGATGTCGGGGCTGCTTGCCCCGGATACCACGTTCACTTCGATGTCTCGGTCGTCTTGTGAGGAAACGGGCGAGTCCATTTTGCATGTGTCTACTGCTTCATTTTATGGTGACCTGGTAATTAAAATTGAGAAGATATTAGATTAGTGAAAGAGTGGGTACACATTTTTGTTGGTAGGTACAGTAAAAACTTTAACTTTAGTTGAACGTTGTAATTGACTGTCTGCATATTCAGGTTAATTTCTGAAACCACTGCTTGAATTATGTTTTTGCAAGCTGTACAATCTTCAATATTCAAGGATGAAAACTACCTAAGTCATCACAATCAACTGTCAATATACGGCCTAACGGCCCAACTGAGATTTAATAAAAAATGGTATAGCACTGTAAGTGGCCTTCAAGTTACGGTGACGATCAGACGGGGCTGTGCGCTTTGACACAACTCTGCGAGTGCGCATTATGTCATCCTAGATACACACCGATGATAGCCATTACGAACCGTTGAACAGTGATCTGTGATCATCACTATGAACTTACTGTCAACGGAGATACGGAATAGCCATGCTGGAGCCAGTAATCGAGCTAGTAACTTATATTATAGACTTACTCTCCCAAAGTAAACGCACCTTAAACATTTCGAACTAAATATTTACTTTAAAACTCAGAAATTGCCTTTGTTTCTCCATTACTCCTCAGAACTGAACTAAACTCCACTAAAACATAAGCCAAGATCCTCTAAACTAAAACTTGCTCTCTTAAGACATTTAACATGATCAATAATTCAAGACATTTAAGTGCGTTATTGTTCTAAGCTTTATTTAGTCTTGTCCCGTGGGTATGGGCTAATATAACGAGGGTAGATTCACCCCTATTGTTTGAATAAATAATGAATTATAAGGATTTCGGATGAAAAAGAAATTTTGACGTAATCGCGTTATGTGATCGGGGTTTAAGACGTTTTCTGACTTGATATTACTCTTAATAGATCCTTTTATGGTATTTCTGTTTATATGTAACAGTCGTTGCAATCTTTTGTTTACCTACTTCGGTGTTTTTATACGTGGTCAATCAAAAATCAGTTCGTATAATCAGCACTCGTAGAATGTTAACAGTAAAAATAATAGTCCTACTATACGCCCACCGCTATTTAATTTTTTAGCTGGTAAGCTGTTTAGCCTACATTAATTACTGCCGCAGGTTGCACATTGAGCTTAGGTTATGTAAGCTATTTGTTTTGTAAATTGTATTATGTATTATTAATTAATTCTGTAATTGATTATTTAATGTGACTTTCTGTTAATGATTGTTTAAACTAATAAGTCTGTGAAAATTGAAATAAATTATTATTATTATTTATTTATAAGAACTGTTAATTACAGTTGACATAGCTGACTTGAAATAAATAAATAATTTATAATTACCAAAAAAAAACCATATAATAAAAAATACAAATACTATACCCAGCAGTGGGTGAAGTCGGGCTGTGGATGATGATGATGATGATGAACCAAAAAAACAAATAAAACCTTGTTCTGCACAGACATTGCAGTATTGTAAGAGAGAAAAATAAAGAAGGGGGAAAGTACATTTTTTCCTTGTAACTTATAACTTTATTTTGTTTATTTCAATATACTTACTTGCACAATTTATAAAAACGACGCCAAATGTCTAGCAATAAACTAATTTGACGTTTCTAACTTTTGCCTCACCTGTCACTGTCAATCTTCGAACTGTATGTCAATTCTTTTTTTTTTAAGTGAAATAAGCGCCAATGGTATCTGTACACTAATAACATTTTCAATTTGGCTCACAGTATTTAAATTATAGTATCAATAGTCCTTTTAACCAATTGTAAATTCAGTCCGGCATCGAAAAATCAAATGAGATTAAATGGAAAAGGACAGTATCAGATGCAGGTTTCCCACAGACCTGTATATAATACGGCAATTTAATGATAAATGCTTTCAGCTACCGCTGAAATGCCATGTTTTCAACGGCAATCATTCCCATATTCAATGTTGGGTTTTCACTCAACTGCAATGAGTTGCACTTGAATTTTTTTTCGTATTTTCATGTCAATGTGGTGTTAGATTTTTTAGTGAGGTGATTTTGGAAATGGATCGTGGTAATATGATTAGGTGTATTAGATTTATATCGGTGTTTCCATGATAATGATTAAAAGTAAAAAGCTAAAATAAGTATGTAGAAGTAGTGTGTGGTGTAGTAGTGGCGATGTGAGTGTGTGTGTATAGTAGGTGTGTGTATAAAGTTGAAAAATTTGTGTGTGAATGCTTTTTAGGGTTCCGTACCCAAAGAGTAATAAGATTCTACTATCCGTCAGTCACCAGGCTGTATCTAATAAACCGTGAAAGCTGTATAGTTGAAATTTGCACAGATGATGTATTTCTGTTGCCGCTACTACAATAATACCAACATTGTTTAAATAATGCTTACACGCACTTATTAAGTACTAGCTTTTGCTCGCGACTTCGCCCGCGTGGATGTCGAACTTCCGTCCCCTATGTTTTCCCATTAAGGGTTGAATTTCCAAAAATCGTTTTTTAGTGGATACTTACATCATTAAGAACACCCCTTTAAGTTACATGTCTCTAATACCAGCGGTTTGGGCTGAGCGTTGATATACATATAAACGTAATAATTTTAGCATAATACTTCCGGATAGACTACTTTCAAAGTTGATCCTTCCGGTATGTATGCATAAAGATTTCTGGAACTACTGACCGAGGAAAGAGCGCCGTACAACTGATCATGTATAAAGCAACTGAGACTAAGATCAACCTGCCCAGGCGTATTGATTACAACAGAACCAAGTTTGGTTAAAATCCCTATAATAGTTTTTGAATTATGCGTGCACATACAGACAGAGACACAGACAGACAAAACATTTACTGATTGCATTTTTGGCATCAGTATCGATCACCAATCATCCTCCATTATTAATTTTGAATAAATATTCAATGTACCTACATAATTATCTTCGTAGTGTGTGATAGTCCATTGAGTTGTATGGCGAGTGATATTGTAAGATAAAATATTATACTATCTTAGCCGTGTGCAGCGCCCCTTGGTGAACCCCACTGCGGGTGACGTACCCTGCGACAAACTTTTTATTTGCGGTTGTTACAGTAGTCGGGTCTAGAGATCGAACCGCAAAATCAAGTTTGTTTTTTATTGTATATACTTTTCCGGGATAAAAAGTACCCAGTGTGGTGCCCAGGATATTAAAGAATAAGTATACCAAGTGTCATCGTAATCGAACCGGTAGTTTTTGCGTGATACCTGAACATACAGACAGACAGACAGACAGACAGACAATTTTTTTTTTAATCATATTTTTGGGTTCAGTGTCGGTCTAGTAACACCCCCTGCCATTTATTTTTTTGATATTTTCAATGTAAAGAAATTTTACTTCTACAGATTTATTATAAGTAGTATAGATATAGATATAGATATAGATATAGATATAGATATAGATATAGATATAGATATAGATAATCGTTGTTTTAATCTCTCGAAGGATTTGTAAATTCTTTAGTAACGAGTTATCGATAACAGTCTCTGACAATTTTGGACGTCATGCGACATTTTGACTAGATGTATCGCCGTTATTATTTGATTACGTGAAAAAAGAAAAATAATTAGTCGAATACTTTCTTGTAATCTAAATGCCCAAGCCAATGCTCTGTTTATAATGAAAATCGGACATGTAATATGTTTTAAAAATACGTAAAAAATATGAATAAATAAAATATTCCACAACTTTTCACACAACGCCATTTAGTCCCAAGCTAAACTTGAGAGCTTATGTTATGGGTACTTAACAGCTGATAAACATACTAATATAGCTCTAAATACATACAAATGTTAGATAAATTACACCCAGACACAGAACAAATGATCGTGCTCATCACACAAACATTTGTCCTGGGTGGAAATCGAACCCATGACCGCATAGCAGTCAGGGTCACTTACTACAAGACCAACAGGCCAGTCGAATAAGGTATGGTATGTATAAACGACTGGAATGAAACTGTAATATAGTAGCAACATAATTTAAAGTAATTAAATATGTACCGCTGGTAATTATAATTGGCGGCACGCGTCCGAGATCACTGATAAACATATCGAGGGCTTGTGGTCTTGTGGACGGCTTCCCCTCATTATTTGGCTTGTAGATGACAGATGACAGATGTGAGGAACAGGGCTATTTCGTATATTCCTCTTCTTCGGTGACAGCTCATATTGATGATCACTGGGCCAAGACAGTGTTCAACGATTAGCTGTCAAACAACAACAAAAAATGTTGTTGTTAATATTTATTGACTGGCCTGTTGGTCTAGTATCGTTAGTGACCCTGACTGCTATGCCGGAGGTCGTGGGTCCGATTCCCACCCAGGACAAATGTTTGAGTGATAAGCAGGATCATTTGTTCTGTGCGAGCGCTACCTCGAAATTGGTTGCGAAATTTTTCTAATTATTTTTTTCATAGTGCCCCCAAGACGACACTCTGAACTGAGCAAGTTTAGAGTGAAATAACTGTGTGACTGTGCAAGTTTATCTGAGTTATTATAGTGGAAAAGAAACTAAGTCTTCTGTACGGGAATAATCCTGACCATTTAGCCAATGGTTTTAATTTAGTTTTAACTTCATGTCGGTTTAGTTTATTGAGTTGTATGTGTTTACTGATTTTCCTATAAATAAGTGAACTCAACACGTAAAGCTGGCGACTAACGAAGGACGTTTTATGAGCTACTGATGCGTATGTAGTTTTGGCTTTACGTTTTGTAGGGTCTGGTAAAGGGGAATTAAGGTAATTTATCTATAATAGATATGTATTTAGAAATATATAAGTATGTTTATTAGCTGTTTAGTACCCATAACACAAGCTTAGCTTGGGACTAAATGGCGTTGTGTGAAAAAGTTGTGGAATATTTATTACTAGCAGAGGTCCCGGGGTTTCACCCGCGTAGGTCACGTTTCCGTGGAAATACAGAGATAAAGAATAGTCTATGTGTTAATCCAGAGTGTTAGCTAACTCCATACCAAATTTTATTAAAATCCATTCAGTAGTTTTTACGTTAAATAGTAACAATCATCCTTCCATCCATCCATACTCACAAACTTTCGCATTTATAATATTAGTAGGATTTATATAACAAGTTTCATATTGGCGGGGTGTTTTCAGGATGCAGTAACTTAGCGCACAGTACAGGGTGATAGTCACCGTAACTTGAAGTCCACATAAAGTGCAATACCAATTTTTTGTAAATTCTAAGTTGTCATTGAAGTTCGTTGTGAAAATGGGCGCCAGTTACTCACTGGGAAAACTGGAAAAAATAGCCTATACCCCTACTGTACTGGTGACGACACTACTCGCCATACTACGCTGGCCTGCAAAACACACACACACACACACACCACACACTTCACACACACCCCACACTACCCCTATCATCACACTTTTTAAAATAGAAGGCGACGAATGGGAGAATATTCCCCAACATCGGGTCCAAAACCTCGTGTGCAGTATGCCAAACCGGCTCGAAGCTGTAATCAGAGCCCGAGGAGGCAATACCAGTTATTAAAAATCGAATAACATACACTTATAAGTTAATTGAGTTTTATGACACCAACCTAAATATGGCTATTTTTATTGTTTTATCTTTTTTGTATGTGAAAAATGTTGCTTAAGTTTATATTACTAGTTTCAAAAAAAGCTGATAAAATTTGCAAAAAAAATTTAATCTCTAACTTCTATGGTTTAGTAAAAAATTGAACGTTTAATATTGTAGCAGGTACTTAGTTTCGCAGTGTACTGTATGTTCGTTCCATTTTACCTACTTCTAACCTCTTTTACTGTTTTGTGGATAAAACAGTACCAAACAGACATACATTTACAACGTAGGAGTGTGTATAACTTGATAGTGATAACACAATTATAATTATAAGTACCTAGTTATAAAAGTTATCGTGTAAAAAGGTAATATCGAAACGTTTGCGACATTGGGTCACGGGTTGCGGTCATAAATACTGCTCTTTATGACTAACGTGACGAGTATTCGCGAAGAATTATTTATTTATTCATATTAGTTAGTTTTTATATGTTTTTAATGGTATTACCCAACTTAAATGGGACTGGGCAGGACATGCGCCCACTGACTCGACAGGTCCACTCATATCGGTGTGATTCTTTTCTCAAAAGACCATCCTACTATCCTACTTCCTACTAACATTATAAACGCGAAAGTTTGTGAGGATTTTTGTTACTCTTTCACGTAAAAACTACTGAATGGATTTTAATAAAATTTGGTATGGAGTTAGCTGAGACCCTGGATTAACACATAGGCGACTTTTGATCCCTGTATTCCCACGGGAACGGCACCTACGCGGGTGAAACCGCGGGACGTCTGCTAGTTTTAATATAATACTAATATTCCATAACCGTCACAGACCGCCATTTAATCCCAAACTAAGCAGAGCTCCTGGTATGAGAACTAGACAACTGATAAACATACATACATACATACATAAACTCACGCCTTCATCCCATGGGGGTAGGCAGAAACTACAGAGCGCCATATGCTACGATTCTTACATACTTCTTTTGCTTCGTTTACATTCATACATGTTGTCATACACACACGCTGGTTGCGAGTACTGCGCACCTGACCTTTCTGAAGAACCTCACCAATAAGGTCTATGTATGTCCTTCTAGGGCGTCCCCTCCCGGCGTTCCCACTTACATCTGCCTTGTAAATACCTTTCGTTAGTCGCCTTTCATCCATCCTAATAAAAACTGATAAACATATCTACTTATATATTTCTAAATATGTACATACTTTAGATAAATTACACCCAGACATAATACTTAAACAATTATTAAGACACTAATCTGCATGGTACTCACCAATGTCGTCATCATTATTATAAGCCTAACCTTTTCCCAACTATGTTAGGGTCGGCTTTTAGTTTAACCGTATGCCAGTGTTTTTCATCACAGATAGTTAGAAGCCCTGCCTCGTTGGTCTAGTGGTCGCAAGCGCTACTGCTGATCATGAGGTCCCGGGTTCGATCCCCGGGTCGGGCAAAGTGTTATTGAGTTTTTCAATCTGGGATTTCTCAGTAGCAGCCCGGAGTCTGGATTTGTGCCCGATGGATGGCAATAGGCTCGCCCCCTATTACATGGGACTTAAACATAATGGCGAAATGTGGGTGTACTACCAGGTACACCTCTGCCTAGCCCTTCGGGGATTACAGGCGTGACGATATCTATGTATGTATAGTTAGAAGCCCTAATATCTGACAACTAGTTTATCAAACTGGGTTATCGTGGTTTCCAGTCACTGAGTTGTGAAAATCAAAATCAGAATCAAAAGTCTTTATTCAAACGCGGCTGAGAATCAGCACTTTTTGAACGTCAAAAAAAATACATAAAGACAGTCCCCCAAAAACGGCCCACCCTTCGCCGCTTCCTAGTGTTTTTGCTGGGAAGAAGAAGTGGCGGAACAAACTCCCCAGCAACACATCTGTCTGAAACGTTTTGAAGAACTAGGTATACAAGGAATCTATACAATGAAATGCTCAATAAATAGCACTAATGTTTATGAAGAAGATGGTTTATGAAGGTCCGAAGACAGTCGTTCTATGTAAAACTGGTACTGACTTGCATCCAGTTAAACTGTAAGCTAACTGAACAAAGATGGGAAAATCCTACACATTATGCTGTTTATTTACTAAACCAATTCACAAGCCAAATACTAGTGTTAATAGTAGGTAGATCTAGTAACGTGACACAAACAAGATAGCGTTATAATTAGTTTATTAAACAAAGTGTCACGCATGCCGCGCTCCTATCTGTCAAATCACATGTTTCGTACTAATATGTTATGATAATTGACGTTTAAAGGTTTTTGAGGGCAATATGTTAAAGATTGTACTTAGGTAATTAAATATTAGGACTGTGTATTTATGTTTTGGGAAATATATGTATATTATATAAATAAAATAGTTGTGGAATGTTATTATTACTATAACCAGCGGATGGGAGATACGTTGACAAGGAAACCTCATTGTTAAATTATGATAAGAAGTTTTTAAAAAGACCTGAGGGAACAACTGAACATAACAAATATATAGGTACAGACGCCAGCACATCAAGTTACCCCGATGTGTCAAATTTCTTTGATCGTTTTTCAATTTTATGACAAACAGCTTAAGGTTCATTTATTCAATTGAGAAAATTCGACACATTGGAGTAACTTGATGTGCTGGCGTCTGTACATTCATTAATTTCTGTAAATACGGACATACAAACACTATTACATATTATTTTTAAGCTAGAAGGTGAGGTCGGCGTTTCACTATCTGACTACTCTGAGAAGAAACACCAAAAGAAACTCAGAGGTCACAGTTTATATTTTTAAAGCTCAGACACTATCTTGGTCAGATCATGTAAGATCCATGCAGAGTAGTGTCTGAAATGGTCTATTGAGGAAATAACCACACAAATGTGAGGGTACCAGATCAGTCACTGCAAGCATTTGTCAGTAAAGGTCAACTCGGAACTTGAGGAGCTCCACGTGCTGTCGAATAAAATGTCAAAGACAGAACATTTGGGTTAGTGTTGACGGCTGTCATTTCTGCTTCACTCAATTTTTCACATTGTAAATTTTACTGAATTCACCGGCAGTTGTTGAAAACATTCTCATTTATATAATTTTCGACAATCTTATCCTCAAAATGATTGTTTTACAACCGTAAACCACATTGTGTTGCCTGTAACAAAATACTAAAGATAAAATCACAAACAACGCCGGGTGTTCTCGATTCAGTGACGCGTAATCGATGTGAAAACGATACTTTATATCGATTAGCTTTTTACAACGACGCCTGTACCTTTTGAGTTTTTAAATTAAAAGTTTACGTAAAACATGTTTTGGTTTGTTGTCATAATATATTTTGTGAATTGGGAATACATTTTTTATTAAACGAAGTAGTGTAAAGCTTTGTTAATGTTTTTGATAGGTATCATTCTCAAGGTGCACTTTGGTATCTACTTGCTATTATTGCTCATGTTTTAATTTTAATGAATTAGTAATAAAAAAAATCTTATACAAATAGTGCGAATCTTTTGTTAAATAAAATTGATACATGTGTTTCTGAAGATGCACCTTGATATTTACTTAGGTACTACTTTTGTTCATTAATTCATCATCAGCCTAGCCTTTTCCCAACTATGTTAGGGTCGGCTTCCAGTTTAACCCGATGCATCTGAATACCAATGTTTTACATGGAGCGACTACCTGTCAGACCTCCACAACCCAGTAACTGGGTAACATGATACCCCTTGGTCAAACTGGTTGTCAGCCTTTCGGGCTCCTGACTACAAGTAACGACTGTCAAAGATCTACAAATGACAGCCGGGACCAACGGCTTAACGTGCTTTCCGAGGCACAGAGGAGTCTTGGTATGTAATAAATGTTCATCCATCCACGGACCGACCTCGTCAAGCGTAGCTTAACCTTAAACAATGCGGCTGTTATAATCTAGCCACAAATCACAATTAATGAAATAAAAATAGTCTGTGATTATCCCATAGCAGCAGGCTCAATCAACACGCTTGCTCAACTATAACTTAGAATAAACGACTGGTTAACCTTATTTAAGAATTTCTAGACGGCTGATCTTCCCAGCCTACAGATTATTTTTAAATTACCTGTGTTGTGGTCCCGCGTGGTAGATTACGGCCCATTCCTTCTCACTGAGAACAGGCCTGTGTCCCAGCTGTGGGATCATTGTAGGCTAATTTTGGAATGTGGCGTTAAAGGACGCTTATTTCATTTTTTTTTAGATCGACAAAGGTCGAGTTCACACCGTCCGCGTCGGCTCCGTACCGTGGTTAATATTTTTGGTGTGTAAATTAATCATTGTTTTTACTAATTATTAAAAACTTTTCTAGTATTGAAAATCGTTTTATTTTGTACACACATGAGAACATAATTATGTGTGTCTGTTCACATTTCACTTACATATTTTGACCACTAAAAATATCAAAAAGTCACAGAGAGACAAAACACAGAGGCTAAACTTTTATATCTAAAGACAGTAATAAAAACGTTACAGTAAACCTAATGTAGGTATCGGATATGGAGTGTGTTACCCATTTGTCTTACGAAACTACCTTTTGGAACATACAATTAGAACCATTTTCGTAATTTATTTAACATGAAAAAGTGCCATTTAATGGTCTAATTGAAATAAACGATTAGACTTTGTATTTCCAACAACGTTCATCAAAAGTCAGGCAGGTAACAAGATTGCAAGCAGATGGTCATTTGATGATAGTATCTTTTGTAAAGTTTAGTGTGTAGTAAAGCTAACCCTTTGCATGCTAATCGCGGGACAGTGTTAATTCGGACGGCTTACACACCGTCGCGATCACACGGTTAGATTAGAATTTATTTTGTTTTCTAATGTCATTATGCTGTTTTTGAATTTGGAGGGTTTACGGTTACGTGCACGAATGGAGAATGTTCAACTGTCTTTTTTTTTAATTAGAAGGTTTAAGATTCTGCCTAAGCTGGTCATTTTTTTTCCAATTGCAAGAAAGCTAAATAAATATTAAAATTTTAGGTTTGTGTGTAGCTAAAAGAATATTTATATCTACTATATAAAAATAAGTCGGGTTTTCCTTCCTGACGATATAACTCCAGAACGCACGAACCGATTTGCACGGTTTTGCATTCGTTGGAAAGGTCTCGGGCTCCGTGAGGTTTATAGCAAAGAAAATTCAGGAAAAATAACAATAAATTACATTATTAGAGCTAATAAAAATAAATTAAATTACGTAAATCAGATGCAACCTTCATAGTCACTATGAAAAACTAAGACACAAAAAGAAAAAAGTAAATGACAGATTGACAACTGACATAATGTCAGGCAAAAAGTAAATATTGAAAGGTATTGTGTTCACTGTGAAATTGTGAAAAAAAAGTAAAAAAAATTAAGTTTTTCGTTTCCTAACATTTAAATTGGAAACCATCAAATCAATAACGTGTATTGTGCAAATTTTTATTGAATTTCAACAGCAGGCATTTGTCTTTAAGGTGGTAAGCTGAACTGTGTAAAATAAGTGGATCGTGCATAGTTAGGTTATACAATTTTCGTGTCACAATGTTCGTTCCCATGCTCCTCCGAAACGGCTTGACCGATTCTCATGAAATTTTTTATGTATATTCAGTAAGCCTGAGAATCGGCTACTATCTATTTTTCTAACCTCTAAGTGATAAGGGGGTGTTCACCCCAAATTTTTATTTTTTTGACATGTTTATTTTTTTTAACCGACTTCAAAAAAAGGAGGAGTTTCTCAATTCGGTTGTATTTTTTTTTTTTAGGGTTTGTTACCTCAGTTCTGCGTCATTTATGGACCGATTTTCAAAATTCTTTTTTTGTTTGATAGGGTATACTAACAGATTGGTTCCATTTGTATCAAAACTCATACCTGATGAGGGATCTTCGAGGAATTGAGGGAACTCCTCAAAAAATATAGGCACACATGCACCGATTTCAACATTTTTAGTATTAAATCAACCATTTTCATTTAGAAAGTATCATTTGGTGAAGAAAAACCGATGAAGAAGACAGGCAACGGAACTCTTCAACGCATAACAGCAAATTATTCGCAATTGCTATAGTCAGATGTCTATGCTGAGCTTTTGTATTTCCACAACATAACATTACGCCATTCTATTTAAAAAGGGGCCGGCAGAGAGGTATGATTAATGTTTAGAGAACTTCTTTAGCAACTGTTATTTAATTTCAATGATTTTTCATGTTTTGAAAGACTTTCTTTACATACAAAGAAACTAAAAATTACAAAATAAAAACTTTTTACAAAAAAAACAAGCGACTTCTTAAAAAAAAACTAACAGGTGAAAAATAACTCCAGTTTCGGAAGTCGGTGGCCAATAATGAACAAAACAAAACCACCAAAGCCACAGACTGGCTCCGAAACTGGAGTTATTTTTCACCTGTTAGTTTTTTTTTAAGAAGTCGGTTGTTTTTTTTGTAAAAAAGTTTTTTATTTTTTTATTATGTGGCATCAAAAAATACATACAACTCTATATTTGCACTTTTTTATCACCAACCCTTGCTTTTTAATAGTCCCGCTCGATAACATCAATTATTATCACTTGGTAAGTTATCCCCTCCATGTGTCTACCGGTGTCACTTCTCACCCTGTAAACAGCAAGCAGTAGGGATGTTACCTCTACAGTTTTCGGCTATTATTAGTGTTTATGCTTCAAGCGTAGTAGTTAATCATTTTTACTATCTCAGTGTAACTCTCATATCAAATATATTCTCGAGTAACTTTATTATTTATTTATTAATCTATAATATAAAAATGAATCGCAAAATGTGTTGGTAAGCGCAAAACTCAACAACGCCTGGACAAATTTGGCCAATTCTTTTTTTTAAATGTTCGTTGAAGTTCAAAGATGGTTTTTACGGCGAGAAAAATTCGAATAGTTGCCGGAAAACCCCTAAAGAGATTTTCGTCAAACATTGCCAGCTGATGAACTCAATGCATGTCTAAAGTCCTCCAATTGTGGAAACATGTCAAAGTATTTCATTTAAGCAAGAATATGCATGTCAAATTGCAAAATGACCAATCTGGAAACTTAGTCTCTAAACAACTCATTGACATTGGTAGTGGCAAATTTCCTATAGACATGTTGACTGGCTGCATTAACATTTCTCAAAGTTTTTGTCAGTTAACTCGATCAAAAGATGAACTTATCCAGAAGGTGTTTCCAGATGTTTCTCAAAATTACAGGAACCATGATTGGTTGAGCGAACGAGCTATATTGGCTGCAAAAAACATAGATGTAAATGAATTAAATTTAAAAATGCAAGTGCAATGTAAAACAAATTACAGGCGAATCGAGGATATATAAATCAGTTGATTCGGCTACTAACCAAGATGATGTTGTGAACTATCCACCAGAATTTTTAAACTCGCTGGATTTGCCAGGATTGCCATCTCAATCTTCAATTACAGGTTGGATCGGTAGTTATAATGTTGCGCAATATCAACTAACCGCGTCTTTGCAACGGCACACGGTTAGCGATAAAAAAATTACTAAACAACGTGATAGAAGCAACTATACTGAAAGGAAAGTATAAAGAAGAAGACGTTCTCATACCGCACATCTCAATTATTCCGAATGATGTGCCGTTTGACTCTAAACGACTACAATTTCCAGTTCGGCTTGCTTTTGCTATGACCATATACAAGTCCCAGGGGCAATCATTAAGTGTTTGTGGTATTAATCTGGAAAACCCACGTTTCTCACATGGTCAATTGTATGTTGCCTGTGCCGGTGTTGGAAAACCATCAGATTTGTTTGTCTATATGCGCCAGATATCAAACAAAAAACATCGTATATCACAAAGCACTACAATGAAAATAAAACGGATTTTTGTTAATAATTATGATTCACATGATTAACAATAAAGGGATTACTTATTTTTAAATGCTTATATATGTTTTATTTAATTATATTTCTTATTCACAACGCCCTATCACCAGGGTGACGGTTCTGTTCTGGAGGTTTTTTTGCCCCGACTATAAAATATGTAGGAACAAAAAAATGTCACATTACAAATCATTTTGACAGGAATTTATTGCAATTTAATTAGGCAGTACGAAGTCTGCCGGGTCAGCTAGTAGTGTATAACAGTAAAACTAATCGTGTCGTAACAACGCTCATCGGTTACTAGTTTAATTACTTTTCTCTTTCGAAAATGTAATTGATTTCCGCTGAGTTAACACAATACCCATCATTATTCAAACATTATACTCTTTACGGGCACGCCCACATATTACAACATAACATTAAATTAATTCTATTTTTTCTGCTTTCACAATATTGCTACAACGACAGTTAGTTCTGAAATAATTAAATAAATAGGTAATTTAAAAAAAATGCTTAAATTATCAGGTATATTACAAATCATTACAAACACAACAACATTTACAAATCTTTTTGTTAAGAAAGTAGACATTATTTTTGCTCTCTATCGCAAAAAATGATTGATATCGTCAAAAAAAAATTGATATCGTGCTCGACCATTTTAATTTGTGGTGTCATGCGACGGGTCAACGGTAATTTAGTGCCAGTTGATGCTCTCATTTTGCGAATTGTTGCGAAATAATCCTCACGTTTTATTTTTATTAATTTCCACTAGGTATTGATTTTTCTCAAGTTGATTGTGTTAGCCAATTTAATAATCATTAAACAAGGTCAAGATCAGAATCAACGTTTATAATTCACATCGATTTGTTTTAATTCAATACGCTATTAACGCGTCTCTTTAACAACGATGCCATTGCATTTCCTGCACGAATTCCAAAATAAATGTTTTAATAAATATAAGATTATTTTTTCGCCACCACGTGCAGTGCAGGTATGATTTTATTAATTTTCCGATTTCAATTGAGTTACCTATAATAAGAGTGTAAAACAGGTACCTACGAAAAGTATGATTGTTAATAACCAATTCAGCGCAAATGTCAGATTTATCTTACAAATATGTATGTGTCCACTGCACCTGAGTTGTATTAATACGACAACCCTTTATTGTTCTATTTGCTTTCTTGGTTTTTCTTTAAAACTACTTTATACAAAAATAGTTTATTTGGGGAAGAAAATCAGAAGCCAAAAAGACTAATTTGTCTATTGCATTTCTAGTACGAAATATTTATTTATTTAATTAAGGACTATGGAAGACTAAGTAACAGTACAGTTATCTGACAGCCATCTGACAGCCAATTACAAGTCTTCACGTCTAGAAAATGTTTAGCGGGGTCAATCGTAAAAAAAACGTTTGTAATCCTAAATATTCACTGAACACATTTAAAACACGTTACGCTACGGTGTAATAGACAGCCGGTGACGTTTACAACGCATCTTAGTTAAAGGGTTATTAAAATTATACTTTGTAATGTATTTTATGGCTTCAGCGGTCGGCTGTTAAAAACACATTTATAAATTAAAAATACTGCGTTAGTTGTTGGTGGACACTTAGGTACAATTAGTCGTGGGTTCAACTTTACTATAATTATTGTGAACGGATACAGAGACGATGGTCAAGTTGTGAGACATCGCATTTGCCATTGTATTTACAAGCAGGTCGAGAAGGATGATTATCTATAAAACATATAAAGAGAGAGAAAGAAAAGCATTTATTTGATAAGCACCGGAATTTAACATTACAAGGAAAAAAAAACTAAATCTGAAGAACATACACCATTACTACCAAACTTATATTTAAATTTATATTTACTTTCTAAGTTTATCTTAGACATCATTGACATCGGTGAAGGAAAACTTCGTGAGAAAACCTGGACTTAATTAATGTAAGTTTGAAATTGCCAATCCGCCTTGGGGAAGCGTGGTGATCAATGCTCGTACCTTCTCTGTGTGAGAAGAGGCCTTTGCCCTGCAGTGAGGCAATAACAGGCTGACACGGATAATATTAAAAATAAAAAGAATAAAAAAAACAAAACCCAAAACAAAGACCAAAAAGTTTACTACCTCAGCTTTAACGATAGCGATATTTAAATAAAAAATTTTAAATAATTAATGCAAAATATATCTCCAATTTGTACGATTTTAGTTTCAACCATCAAGAATTCTCAACCATGTACCATATTAAATAAATGAAATGGATTGAAATGAAACGAGTTACAATACTGTCTTGCAGCAATTAGGTGTAAATTAATGATACGCAATTATTATTATTATCACCCAAAGAATCTAGAAATATGAAAAGTCTATATAATAAATATATTTTATTCACACAACATGCCATCATACCTGTAATCGTGCGTCGGAAGGCTAGCCTTGGCAATGGTCTACCGGTAGTACGCCCACATTCTGCCAGTTATGTCGAAGTCCGATTATTGGAGAACCGACTTTCATTAATCGGGCACAACTGCTGGCTCCGTTTTTCAAATAGTAGGTAGGCAGTCGTTACGCGTACCTAGTCAGAAATAATAGTCTGACCCCCAACCTAACTAAACTATCATGCAGGCAGGCAGCCGCTCCATATGCTTTGTTCTTTTGGAGTCTCCTAATACAGGCTTTTTCTTTGCTTAAAAGGAGGCTCCAATCATCAACTTGTTGTTCTGATTTGGTTATGAAATAAACACATTTTTTTTTATGCACAGCTGCATCATTCTGGAAAGACTGGAAGCCGACCCAAACACGGTTGGGAAAAGCAAGACTGTCCTCGGAAATGCCCACCGTTCACCACTTCATATTATTTTTGCTGGGAAGAAGAAGTGGCGGAACAAACTCCCCAGCAATCCCCAGTATACAAGTCTCGCTAACCCGGGACTTGATATTAATGACAATATTACTCAACTTTAGTCCAGTTTTTTTTTTCCACAACACGAAACGTCCTTGCTTCATAACAATAAAAACTCATAAATACTAGTAGGTACCATAGATAATTTATTTTAAACTAAACGCGAGTCTCTGTGGGCGCAATATTACTGTCATTTGCCGCCGTCCGTGACACTTGTCACCCGCTTAATATACACCACTTTCTAATTAACACTCTCCTAATTAATATCGTATGTACTTCGCTTTTTATTGTCTGACAAATCGGTATTTTAATTAGAGTTTTTTTTAAACTGAAAATTAGGGTGTAGCTAATTGTTGAAGATAGTATGGTAGGACTGCCTAAAAACTGTTAAAGTTAATTTTCGGAATGGCCTCCGAAATTTGAAGGGTATGTTAGTAAGTAGGTATTAGGTACTCAGACTTTTTGTCAGTACAAAGACTTAGTGCCTACGCTTGTGGTAGAATAATAATACATAGAAGCCGCGTTTAGTACAAAACTCGGGCGACATCATGTGTCCACTTTATAATCTTTGTGTGCGTGAGCCGAATGTGTTAACTCCCGAGCTGTGTTCGACGGTGTGACTGTATTGCGAGCAAAATTGACAATTTTAGATTTGTTTTTGTTACCTCACTTTGTACACTTGTAAGTAGGTACCTACTAGGTTTCTTTACGTTATTTAAAATCTAAGATTACACCATTAACCTTTTAAGCGCTTGGCTAAATATTAGTTGCCGTGCCCCTAGCGCCCGGGCCAAAATTGCTACAAATTAAAATAAGGAGAAACAATTTGTTCTTTCGATTTTTAGTTTTTCTTACATAAATAATATCTCAATTCGATAATGGTTTTAGTTGTACCACACAGTCAGTATTTTGAAAATAAAACGATAAAATCGTGCATGTTCTCTGTCGCAGAAATACGACACGTGCGGTAGGGACACGGAAATATGTGTCGCATATATATGCGACACAAGCGGTTAAAATTTGAGACGACAACGACACAAAAAAAAATGTTATAGCGAAAAGTATCGTCAAGAAACTCCATACTTAAGTTACAAAAAAGTATAAAACAGTAACCCTTAGACCCTACATAAAGAACTAGCCATCATTTCTATATCCGTCGAATTAATATAAAAGATAATATGAACTAAAAACGGATCGATAAATTAAACAACAGAAGATCGATTTATACTTAATATTTCAAAGAGGTAAAGTTTGTTAGTTTGTGACATTGTAGGGGACCATCTCGGGATCTACTGAACCGATTTTGAAAATACTTTTACCAATAGAAAGTCTCATTACTTGCGAGTGTCACAGGCTATTCATATTTTATTTTTAAAACTAAGAGGCGAGGGCGTATTAAAAGCGCTAGCATTAATTCCATTTTTGTTGTGCGTTTCATTATGTGGATCTGTCGAGTCACCCAAGGTCATAAGTCAATGTAATTCTTTTCAAAATCAAGTTCTTCAATCTTTATTAGATCCTACGGATAACCAATTATGCTTAAGTAGAACAAACTCAAACTCAAACTCAAAATCTTTATTGCATTCATGTGTTGTTACATTTAATATAAGTTCCAACATGAAACCCGGTTGGGGCACGGCAACATAATACATAAATTGGACAAAAACTTAAATTAGGTACCTACTATTTAATATTAACATGTTGTAATATTACATTATATTATTTGCTTAAATTATTATTTATGTTTTATTAATTTGTTTTTTTTTTCCTCTGTTATGTGTAAGTGTATGTATAAGCGCTTTTGGGTAAGTATTGTTACAATGGCTATTTATAAGTGTAAGTAATGTAGTATGGCTTTAAGTGTAGTAGTAGTATAGTAGTAGTAGCGTAGTATTGTGTGTTGTAGTAACAGTTAGGTACCAAAAGCTTTTACTTTGTAAAGAAATACATATCTAAATACTTTGCCTGTATGCCAATTTATTTAGGGTCGGCTCAGCGTGCACGATGCACGTTAAGACGCAATACCCATATTTAAAAGAACGGATGCATTCGAATCTCATTTATAATCTATCAAAAAACTTCTGAGAAGAAATTGAGACTAGATATTGAACATTATTAATGACCTTCTGACATTTGAATAGCATAAGCTCTTTTTAGGTTCGTAACTAAGTGCTACGCGTCTGCTACGCCGCTACGAAGCGCTACGTATTAATCTTAGCCTGCTTTGATCCTAAAATTACAATACCTAAAACTCTTGACAAGATGTTGCTTACACTATTCGACAAATATCAACCTATATTTGCTTACGTGTCTATCTGTTCTACAAGTGCAGTAAGACGCCCAAAATATGACCGATTTGTTGAAATTAATTTTATGAACAAAATAACTATCTTCCTTTTTGGGGTGTTAAGACTAATATCGCAAGGCCTTCATCGATGCATTTGTTGTCTTAATATCAAAATAAAAAGAAAAAAGATCATCCATGTAAACGAAAATGTACAAAAATGACAAACAAAGTACATACAACCGACTTCATTAAGAAACACTAAATGAAATGAAATTAAATGAAATGAAATGAAATTAAATGAAATTATATTTATTTCTGTGAGTAGATCTTCCCAGATACTTTTACATGCCAAATATTTCACCTGTTGGTCTAGTAGTTAGTGACCCTAACTGCTATGCCGGAGGTCGTGGGTTCGATTCCCACCCAGGACAAATGTTTGTGTGATGAGCACGATCATTTGTTCTGTGTCTGGGTGTAATTTATCTATAATATGTATGTATTTAGAAATATATAAGTATGTTTATCAGCTGTTTAGCACCCATAACACAAGCTCACAAGCTTAACTTGGGACTAAATGGCGTTGTGTGAAAAATTGTGGAATATTTATTATTATTATTATTATTATTAAAGGTGTTATATAAATATATACTCTTTCGGAAGCTGTTGGCGAATAATTATAGAAACCAAATTTTTAAAGACTTCGTGCGAAAGGACCGCTGTTAACGGTAACACATGTAACACATTGTCTATTTGTCACTGTCTTACACTCTCACTTAAACACTATAAAACTCATACCTACTCACATCTCACACTCACCGTCACACACAATCAAATCACATGTTTTTTTTTTCAGATCTTGAACTTGATATTATTCTAATTAAACTGATTGAAAATTAGTAAATAATTAGAATACTCTTTATTGTACACCATAAAAACTTACAAATAATAACTTTAAGGGCTACATAGCGTGTTGCTTATTTAGTGTTTATTTTGCTTAAAACCTACCCTCGGCGGGGTTAAGCTCCTTTCAAACGACAATCCTGGTTCCACTACTGTCTGGAACCACAATTAAACTTTCTAGATTATTGTGTTCTATGGAAACTTTTTCTATACTAATATTATAAAGAGGTAAAATTTGTTTGTTTGTTTGTTTGTAAGTTTGTAAGTTTGTATGTAGGGGGTAATCTTCGGAACTTATGATTCAATTTTAAAAATTATTGCACTGGTGGAAAGCTACACTATTCCTAGATGACATAGGCTATCCCTGTGCTATGCTATGTTTTCATCCCTGTATTCCCACGGGAACAGGAACTACGCGGGTGAAACCGCGTGACGTCTGGTAGTTTGCTTATATTTTTTTAAGACTACCCGATTACACTAATGACTACTTTTTGGAATACGCCCAACAAAACAATGCTTGTAAAATTTTAATATTCTCATATTTATTCTTAAGAGAATAAAGAAATCTCTAATCTGAGGTAAGGACAACTTTCGGCTTCATTAAGTGTAAATTTACACCAGTTATTGTGGTTTTAAAATACAATTAAAATCTATTATTCTGACACTAGCTATTCCCTGCAGTTTCACCCATTTCTAGTAGCTGTAGCGTGATATTCAATAGCCTATAACATTCCTTAAGATTTGGGCAATCAAATGCATAAACATTTTTTCAAATCCAACTAGCAGTGCGTTAAAAAAAAACCAACTATTCAGCCTATATGCCTACATATTTTATTTATAAGTAAAGATTAAGTTACCTATCTTTTAAAAAACGACCTATTTAAAACGTCAATATGTTAACTAGGATCGTGAATTAATAAGAATTATTTATCATCTCGTGGGAATTCTAGACAAAACTGATTAGAAAATATTTCAACGCGTTGAATTAATGTTTGAAAACCTTATTACATAGCACTAGTATTAATTAAAACAACTTTCGGTTAAAAGACTTGTTTACAAAAAAGTTTTAAAAACCTCTACCTAGTTTCTGAAATTAACCCGAAGATAACAGACAGACCCGTGCACCTACTTCTGAACAATAAGTAGAAAAAACAATCCCGCCGATTCCACGAAAAAAAAAATACATAACTCTAACCTGTCAAAGAATCAGCTATTTCCTCCTCACGTTAAACACAGGCACAATATGATTTAAAACATAACTTTTATCTAAAAACACAGCACATATAAAGTCCTTTGAGTTCACAATCTTCTTGCAATCGAGTTAACAAAATTGTTTTATGACAACATGTCCGAGGTAACCCGGCTTGCGCGCCACCGCGGTTGACTATACCACGGCAACTGGCCAAACTACCCTTAGGAATTGGGGCGTCACTCTTAACAAGGACCACCCCTTATATCAACCAACCGTGAGCCTTATACCCATCCTTTTCCTACTAAAATACCAAGATATATACCGAAGCAATCCGTTTCAAATTCGCTCTAGTGTACTCATGTTAGAGTCCACGCAAGATGGGTGGTAAATTTGTTTTATTTAAGGTAAAATCATCGATCGTAAAAGTGGCCGTGCCGAGCCGAGTCTAACACAATTAAGGGCCCACACTTAGCTTTTAAATTGCTGAAACTGTTCCCGTGTTTTTGTTAAATTCGGTGGACTCTGGTTTATAATGGTTAATGGTAAATGTGGCGGTGCGCTGCTTGTTTCACTATGTTTTCGGTAATATAAATAAAACTACTTAAGTTTAAATGGTATGCGAATGGGATTCTCTTGTCGTTTAAGATTTGGTTTCGGTTACGGAGCACCGGAGTGGTGATTGTCGTTTGGAGCCTAATTAAGGGATTAATTTTGTAGTAAATATACTTCATATTAATACACAAAACGTAATTGTTGGATCCTTATTTTAGAGTACTCACAGTGTGAGATTTGGCAAAGTTAATGTATATGTTAAGAGTGATTAATTAAACATCTATAGGTATTTATAAAAAATACCCCTTATTTCTCTAACTTAAGAACGGCTTTACCGTTTAAATTTATCTATATATATATAAACTAGCTTCTGCCCGCGACTTCGTCCGCGGAAAATTTCTTATTTTAACATAAGATTACACTCGCTCGATTGATATTACCGTAATTAATTTAATTACTTAGTAAAATATTTTTTGGAATCAGATCAGTAACTTCAAAGATTACCAAATGTTATGGCATTTTGCCTAGCGAGCCGCTGCGAGCGTTTAGTGCTAGTCTCCCTATCCCTTGTTTCAGAGACATGCTGCCTTAAATGAGATAGACGCTGTGCAGGCGCACGTTCAGTGCTAGATTCCCGAGCACAGGCCTGCGATGTTATGTCATTTTGCCTACCAAGCCGCTGCGAGCGCTCAGCGCTAGTCTCCCAATCCCTTGTCTCTGAGACATGGTGCGCACGTTCAGCGCTAGTTTCTCGAGCACGGGCCCGCGACGTCCTCACATTTTGGCCAGCGAGGCGCTGTGAGCGCTCGGAGCTAGATTCTCTAGCGCGTGCTTGCGAAATATATTCTCTATTTCTCGAGAGGCGCTGCTCATTTTCAGGGGCAGATTCTTCCGTACGGCGTAGGTACTCGAGCGGCTCTTGTCTGTGATGTCTGCCGGGAACAGTTGAGATTTTCTTTTAGGCATGCTCTCAACAACCTACGCACAGACTTGAAAACAATTATGAACAAAGGGAGAGCGACTCGAACACCGTCTACCTTTACAAAACAAAACAATCGTAATATCGAATAATAACTCGTATCGATTATTATGATAGAACGAAGTACGAAACTACGAAGACGAACATACGAAACAAACGTACAGCGAAATTACGATAATGAGGTATCTACCAACAACAACAACCATACGAACGAAACAACCGAAACCAATAAGCAACTGACATGTAATATTTAGAACTCTAACTAACTAAAACGTGGATATAATAATTCGAGAGGGTCATCAATCCACGGAAAGTCTTAACACCGCGATTCAGAAAAATGACGTAATTGCGGAACGCCATCTATGGGCGAATAGGTAAAACGTCTACACAATGAAAGTTATGCTGCATTTTGCGTTTTAGTAATTTTATATTAGCTCCGAAACTGTATGACCAATTGATATACTGTAAATGGCAAATCTTATCTGTATGATGTTCTTGTGATACTGAAATAATTTATTGTCACAAGAATTAGTATTTTGTTGCTCAAATAATCAACCAAACGTAAGTATACCAAAAAAAAAAATTTTTTAATGCAGTAAAAGAAGTATAAAAGATAAAATATAAAAGATAGAGATATGGCATCGCGGACTTTTTTGTAGAAATAATTAAGACGAACCAGGTAGCCCTACATTGTTTTTAATTTTAAGCAACTGTTTAGGCAGCGCACGCAAATAATTCTGTTTTATGAGGTATTTTTTTCCGACTTGCTAGACAAAAGTTGTGATAGCTCGGTTAATTTACATGTTATAGAAACAATTTATAGCCTATAGCACTCAGGAATAATGTAGCTTTCTGCCAGTTAAAAATTTTTTAGAATTGGATAATGAGTTCCAGAGATTACCCCCTACATACAAATTTACAAACTTACAAACTTACAAATTTTACCTCTTTATAATATTAGTATAGAAGAAAGGACAAAATTGCGCAGAAACTTTTTAAATTAAACACTTTTCAAATGCAGCGTCTTTCAAGACACGACTAGTGGTAACAAATTTCTTCCCAGTCTGTTGTCAGGTGACAATTACAATATATCTATATCTTCTATATCTATACTTACTTATAATAAATCTGTAGAAGTAAAATTTCTGTACATTGAAAATATCAAAAAAATAAATAGCGGGGCGTGTTACTAGACCGACACCGAACCCAAAAATATGATTAAAAAAAATTTTTGTCTGTCTGTCTGTCTGTATGTTCAGGTATCACGCAAAAACTACCGGTTCGATTACGCTGAAACTTGGTATACTTATTCTTTAATATCCTGGGCACCACACTGGGTACTTTTTATTCCAGAAAAGTATATACAATAAAAAACAAACTTAATTTTGCGGTTCGATCCCTAGACCCGACTACTGCACCAACCGCAAATAATAAGTTTGTCGTAGGTTACGTCACCCGCTGTGGAGTTCACCAAAGGGCGCTGCACACGGCTAAGATACTATAATATTTTATCTTAAGATACAATATAGTTTGCCATAAAATTCAATGGACTATCACCCACTATTAAGATAACAAATAATAGGTACTTATAATAAAACTGTCCAGAAGTAAATTCTGTACATTGAATATATATTCAAAATTAATATTGGGGGATGATTGGTGATCGATACTGATGCCAAAAATGCAATAAGTAAATGTTTTGTCTGTCTGTCTGTATGTGCACGCATAGTTCAAAAACTATTATAGGGATTTTAACCAAACTTGGTACCTACGGTTGTAATCAATACGCCTGGGCAGATTGATCTTAGTCTCAGTTGTTTTACACATGGTCAGTTGTACGACGCTCTTTCCCGGGTCAGTAAGTTCCAGAAATCTTTATGCATACATACCGGAAGGATCAACTTTGAAAGTAGTCTATCCAGAAGTATTATGCTAAAATGATTACGTTTATATATCAACGCACAGCCCAAACCTCTGGTATCAGAGATATGAAACTTAAAGGGGTGTTCTTAGTAAAGAGTAAGTATCCACTAAAAACGATTTTTGGAAATTCAACCCTTAAAGGGAAAACATAGGGGACGGAAGTTCGACATCCACGCGGCCGAAGTCGCGGGCAAAAGCTAGTAGATAATATATAACATATTTTTGCTACTGCTCAAACAAATGAAACAATAAATTATTGTAAAACTTTAAACTTTTATCACCTAGGATACGTTGTTGCAAAAGTAAAGCTTTCTGGACACTATCAAATTGAGCACGTAATTATGTCTGATGCGGACCCAGGTACTGGCTAAATATTTTTTAAACGTTTTTAGGTCATTATCACCTGCCTAGCCTTGTCCTAACTATGTTGGGGGAGGGCTTGTAGTCGTCTAGCCGGACCAGTCGAGGGTCGCGGAAGTATCTTCTGTTCCCGTGACCCCCGGCGCAGGTGTCAGAAGGAACACGGGTTGGTTTTTAGTCAGTAAGAGTCTGAAAGACCCCTCCGCCCTCCCAAAAAATAAAAAGGGCTTCAAGTCTAACCAAATGAAGCTGCATACCAGCGTTTAACATGCATTGACTGCCTATCTGGCCTCCACAACTCAGTAACTGGGTAACACGATACTCCTTCGTTAGCCTGGTTATAATTTACTGCTAGTTGGCCCCTGATCGATTCCCGATTCACGAGTTATTTGGTTTTTTCATTCGAATTTCACAGTAGCAGCCTAAAGTCCCGATTAGTACTAGACTGACAAGGTCTTAATTTTAACGATACGACAGAGAGAGGAATAAAATAGAGCTACGCAGCTTCCCTACTTACGTTTATTTGAACCCCGTCGGATCATCATACTACATAGGACAATTTCATAATTACATAGGTAGATAGAAGTGGCGAAGTGACGGCGAGAGTAATCAGTACGAGCTATAAGGGCCAAGAGTGAGAACCCTATATGACAGGAAAACTATACCTACAGTGTGAGGGAGGTTCGGCTATACAATGAATTACCCAAAAGAATCAGAGAGTGTAGAAGCATACCAACGTTTAAAAAAAGGCCTAAAGAATTATTTATTAGGTATTTAGGTTAAGCTTGCTTGGATCTTCTTTATTTATTTTGTTTTCTTAAACTGGTATGTGCCTACGTATTTTAATTAGAACCTAGTAATAATTGCTGTTTTTTTTCATTAGTTAAAATATGGTGTTCACTTTCTTAGATAGCTTGAACGTCATACAAACGTTTGTGCTATACAGTTAATTTAGTTAAGTTTCTTGATAAGTGAACTGTTTTTGTTCTTTGAGAAATAAACGTCTATGCAAAGAGATTTAAAAACTAATGTCTTTGCGTCTATGCAACTCAATTTCTATCGGCTTCCCTTAGGAGGTTCGGAAGAGCAACTCTACCCAACAAATAAAACATAATATAACATAATATAAGATATTATAAGTAAAAGGTGTAGATAGGTTAGGTAACCTAAACTACATTCGATCTTCAAAAACGGCACACCTACGCACGCACGCGTCCGTTGACGGCGCGACGCGACACTGAGGTCAATTAGTGTGGCTAGTTAGCCACATTAACGTATCGCTTGCTGAACGCTTATAACCTATCTACACCTTTTTACTTATAATATCATTGCCTGTAGTCTTCCCTTTTAAGAAAATCGACCCCTCGCTACTGGTAGATAGATACAACATTTTCTAAATGCACACAAAGGATACACAGTACAAAATACAAACGGAAACATATAATTTTACCTGGCATAATGCTGAGCTGGACTCTCATTTGGTGCAACCATGAGACACGCCCCGCTCTGTAGTAATTGGGTTTATAAACTGTACAGTGTCTTCTGTTTTTCCACTGAATAAACGATTTCTACTATGCGTTTCAAATGAGAATAGAGCATCGAGTTCAAAAGCAACGTTCGGGTAGGACAACGTCTGTCGGATTCGCTAGTTAAATACTTATAAAAAATATTCTAGTCGCCCCTTCGAAAGGGATCCCATAGAAAAGAATAGGCAAGAAACTGTGATGATTATAATTTTAATTGATTTTAATTTTTATGATTGAATTTTTTTATGATATCCATAATTATTTTTTTTTTAAGATTTTAATTTTTGTATGATTTTATTTTTTTATGTTTTATATTTTTTATGATTTAAATTTTTAAATGATTTTAACTTTTTTAATGTAAATGCCCTATACTATTTTCATACTTTTCTAAATATTAATTTTGTTACTTGTATAAATTTCTTGTGCATGCTGTGGTCTCCTGTAAGTGAAGGGGTACACCCATCTTACAACCCAAATAATGTAATATCGGTATTATGTGTAGGTACCTATACCCTTTGTTGGGGATCCAAAATAAATAAATAAATGTGTTATTGGCAAAATTGTGGTGTCTCTCTTCCACAAATGCCATAGAGAAGAGTAGAAGTTGAAGTTGAAATAAATAAATATATACCAACTCTTTTAAAATAGTTTTTTAAAACAACCCGCCGCAATACCTAAGTAATCGTTAACCGTATTTTTTTACCGCCAATATCACCCCTCGTTCTCTACTTCACCTAAAGTGAACTCTTACAGTATAAATAGCCCGTGCCTAAGGCAACAGCTTCACTGTCTAAATAACCCGGCCCTTAAGGCATCAGCTACACTGTCTAAATTAGTGTGGTGCCCGCGAGCAATTCCGGCCCGTCCGTCCCCATCGTCAGTGTGATGCCGCCCTAATGACTAATTTGCGCTTATAATTGCCCTTGTAGGTACATTTGGGGTGGCGTAAGCTAGGTATAGTATGGTTTTAGTTTGTTTAAGAATAAATAGCGATTAAAGGGGGAATTTAATAGGGAGTTGTTTTAAGGGCAGAAGACGTAGATAGTCGGGGGTTTTCTACTGAAAACATACTTATATATTTCTAAATATGTACATACATATTATAGATTAATTACACCCAGGCACAAAACAAATAAAAATAGAAGATAGAGAAGAATGGAACAGAATAATATAAAATTTTCTTTATTGTTCAGTTAAACTACGCTTTTTTCAAAAAGTTAACAAAATTGAATCGTCTATGTCACGTTGCAAAATAAAAATAGGAAAACAGCTTTTTATTTGAGTAAAAAAAATACGATTTACCAATCCCAACAATTATTTTCTATTGAAATGAAAACAAGTGGCGCCATCTATATTTTAAACGCAACTTTGGTATAGTGACATCTATGTTGGTTAGAACAAACTAATGTGTTAAGTTGCTAGAGCATTAAAACTCGAAGCTGCGCCATCTATCGGGTGGTAGCACGAACCGGATAATTCTTTGTGATTCATATATTTTGCACCGGCGCCATCTACTGGGTGAAAGGAAAATTCGAAGGACGGATAGAACAGTGACTTGTTGTAACAATAAATGAAAATACAAAAAATTATGTCCAAAATACTTTTATTTATCAACAGCTTTATGTATAAAACATTCTCACTATGTACTATCAACACTATGTTGGACTCTCAATATGTACTACAACCCCGTAGTGTATGAATCTGTACGAATTTCGACTCTATCCACAAGCGCATAAGATTCAAGCCAAGCGATATTTTATACCCGCTTTTCAAAACATATTTTTACGCTACCATTGATTTGAAAATGGTATAACAGTTTTTTTTTTATATTTTCAAATACGGGTATAGTCTCATTCTATTTATTCAATTCCCATAATTTTGGATAACAAGTCATAAAAAAGAATTAGGAACAATTCGTTCCAAAACACGTCATAATTTTTTATGGTGCAACTGTGCGTTTTTCCTCCTGTTTTCATACATCCTAAATTAGTTTATTTTTCGATGAACTGCGCCACAGATAATAGTGAATGTAATTAAGGTCAATTTATCATTTCTTACATAGGTACTTTTAAATCTTAAGAGCTAACAATTAAGATTTATAAAACCGAAATGTATAAAATTCTTATACAAAAACTTGTGTTCATTTCAGAATATTAGTCACAAAACGAAATCAAGATGGACACTCCTACATCACGTTATACAAAACAAAAATTTAATATTTCCTATTAACGTAACCTTAAAACTTCCTAAATGCTAGATAGCCATGATCCTATTGTTAAAGAGTATTGATTCTATGTTCGTAATGACTTGTTTAGCTGATTAAATTTAAAAAATAGGTACAAAATTATGTACTATTAATATAGTCTTTTCATTCACGTTACTTATCATTTCTTAGAGCTTACGTTTACACGACGAAAAAAATGTTATCTGTGCAGGCTGTTGTGACAGCTGTCAAAATTTGGCGGGAATTACCTATGTCAAGTGGGCCACACACTTGTCAATTTACCGTCAGATGTTGATGCAAGCATTAAGATGGCTGATAGAAGTTGTTACATTTAAACAGTTTATAATATCGTAAGGACTATATTTACAATTTGTTTATACACATAGATTGGAAAACAATGAACTACATATCGAACAGTGTCTGTAAATAAATTGCCTAGTGTATGGTTAACTTTATACACGAAGAACTAGAATGTAACCATTATGACAAACAAAGTTGATTTTACACTGTTGGTGAAAAAAACTTCACAAATAAATATTACAATACTAGTGGAACCTAAAACGCGTTTAGTTACAAAAAACAAAAGGTATATTCAAAGACCAATTTAAATAACAAACTAAAAAACTGATTAATCCGCAATATTTTTTAAGTTTTAGTCGCTTTTTGATATCTTTATCTCCCTAGCGCATAGAAACTATGCAATAAAATCTTTAAACTTAAAACCATTAATATATGCTTAACTTTACGTTTAAATAAATTATCACCACAAAGATAAAACAAAAAATATCATCTAGTAACATTGACTAGATTTGAAATCAATCTAATTGCTGTTTTTATACACTGGCAACTCTGAGCAAGATTATGAAATGTTGCCCTATGAAAAGTCTATCAAAAATGTGTTTTGGTGACAAAAAAAAACAGAATTATATGAAAGTTTTATCTCAAATATATTTTATTACAATTCCTTTGGCAGTAGGCAGCATTATCTATTTATAGTTGGATTTAGTTTTAGCATTATTCTAATTTAAATTGGAACCAAATGTGACTGAAAGGTACAACCCAGTGGCGCCATCTACGTCGCTTAACCTGTATACTTACAATAGAATTGGTCTAGACAAATATACGCAGAACAAGACTAAAGTTAGAACCTAAATTGGTTTCATTACAATTGAACTGTACAATAGCATTATTATAAGAGTTACAGGGAATTTTGTACAAAATTCATGATAGATTGATTTTAGGAAACAGACTTTCGATGTATTTTCGATTAGATACTTTGATACTTCGGTCAGATTTTAAGTTTTGTGGAGTATTATACATTTTTTGTCAATAATATCAGTTTTTTATTGAATTCTGTACTCGTATAACTATTATTTAATATCTATGTTTGCCACTGCTTATTTTATAGGAATAGACTTGTTATTTGAGTCCAGTCTACGAGCTAAATGTTTTATGCAAGAAAAGTGTATAACTATTGGCTAGTCAATTCAGTGATTTAATAATTTTACGGTTTAATAGGAACAGTGTTTTTTTTTTAGTTTTGGCACTTACAATCTCAATGGAAGCATTATTGATTATAAATACGGTAATTGTAAAAGTATACCTGTGCAAAAGATACTTTTTGTAAAATAAGCATTGGCCCGATTCACAGACTACAAATATTGTAATCTATTACTTACAGATAAAAAAGGGATGAAAGTGACAGCTGTCAGATTAGTTTGCCGCCTAAAAGCACGCTAAAGCATTAGCACACTATCTTGACATTTGTATAAATCATCTTTTTCTTTGTTATCGTGTAAGTAAAAGATGGTCAAAAGATTAGCGCTATCGGCGCCGTTATCAATTCCTTTCTAGTATTGTTTTAGCTGTCTAATTTTGTATTCAGTGTAGGTGTTTAAATTGAAATGTATTCAAAGTTAATATAGAAATTATAACCATAATGTTGCAAGTAATAATATAATATTATAACGTAAAGTGGTAACAGTAGTCAAATAGATGTCCAAACATCCCTTTATCTTAATATGAACAAAATGGAAAGTATAACATATACATTATTTTTCTACTATAATGTGATATCACTCTACCTTTTGCTATCTTACAATGTGCTTGAGTTGCAGTCAAAATTGCACTGATACACTTGTTTTTATCCAAATACATTCAACATACTATGGACAGGACATCACAAACAAAATTTTCATCCGAAACTTGTGGCCTGATGGATATAAGTCTATGAGTTTAATTAAGTGTGGTCCACAGCCACTCCAATTTTGATATACTGTTGTAGATGCCGTTACTGAGACAGTTTTTCTACATTTTTCCATGTCCTGTCCACAGGGTGTAAGGGACAGCCCTCCTCAGACTGATGGGGTTAATTCAGTATATTATACTAAGATGACCGGTATAACTAGGAATCCAATAAACTTGATTTGTTTTATTTCCTCATACGCAATGTATTTTAACTGTGACAAAACACACGAGCCTTTGGGCGCCCCGCCAAATTGTTCGTTAGAGTATTTCAACATTAATTGTTGGTTTTATTTTTTATTTTAGCCGTATTATTTACATAAATGGAGTGCTATCTTCAGAAAATGTTATTATACATTGAAATGAAACTGAAAAAACGATAAAAAAAATCCTGAAAAAAAATTTGGCGGATTATGATTCAAAATTAGGAGCTAAATGCACCCTATCAGTATCAGTATTGAGTAGGGCTGTCCCTTACACCCTGTATAGTACCTTAAATCTCTCGTTTTTATCACTAGTTGATAGACAAATCAAAGCCAGTGTGATACCACTCTTATGTTTGGGATTAATTTTAAAGTGAATTATATTAATCGGCAAGAGATTATTTCTCCCAATGGTCCCAGCGTCTTTTTTTCTCATGGGCACAGTTTGGCTACACTTAATTCCAAACATGGGTATTGAAGATAAATAGTTAGCATAGGTTTCTCAAAAATAGAGAGGTGTGGTGAAGAGTACATAATTAATCAACCATTGTTATGGAAAGCCAATATTGTTAGACATTTGCAACATAGGAAAACCCCACATGCTGCAGTAAAAATAATCAAAGGTAGACTTTTCTACGCAAATCGTATATGACCCTGTCTTTTAATGGTCACATAAGTAAACAGAAAAACAGAATGATGACTGATTGAAATCTGCCCAATCACTGCGCTTTTTAAATGTCTTTTTTCAATATTTTCTTTCAATTGCAGTATTTGCTTTGTGCATAAATATAATGGTGAAAGACCATAGCGTAAAAATAAAGGCTGACTTCATTTCACCAGGTAGTCTATGGTCGAATCCTATCTGTCAGAAAATTTACAAGACACTAGTTGAAACAAGAGGTAGCGCCGAAAACTTAAGATATTATTTACAGAGCATAAAAAAAAAACAAACAATATTTACATCCCTGAGGTAATTCAACTAAATTATAAACTAATTAACTACAACAAAACGGTAATGAAGGAGTAGTGACATCCTGTGATTTTAGACCATTATTATCAATATAAATATATACAATACATCGTTTTAAGTATCTTGCTGTGAAATTAACATGTGTATGAAATGATAATCGTAATGAAATACTTTTCACTAGATGCCACAGACTCGTGAGCAAATTTTGTTTGCAGCACAACACTGTCTTTTGCATTGCACATCCAGGTAACTGTCACTTTGACAGCTGTCATCCTTGACAAACGCTGTCATTGCACACACCCGCAGAAACCAGACGTCGAAACATAGACAAACCATACATAACATGATTGGCCCAAATGTAATAAGAATTTCATGAATAATTCGGCTGTAAATCCTAATTCATATAATCTCACTCTTTGTTTAATAATATCTTGACCTGACGCAATTTGAATAAATTGACAAGGTATACATAGCCGGGATAATATAAATGTCAATCAGTACGTAATATTATCTTGTATACATTTTAGTCATACTAAATTGCTTAACTACTATGACTGATAGTTCTACCGAGGTATGTGTTAAGATACTAAAGTATAAAGCTTACCGAAAAACCGTTCTTTTTAATCAGAAGCCAGCGTCTAGTAAATAACACAAAATTTCACAGTCTTATGGAACTACATCACTGTCACTTGAATCACTGAGGCTGAATCTGATTCATGCCTTTGCCACTAGATTAAGCCAACTGTCACTTTGACAGCGAATGTCACCGCCATGATGATTGCCCGGCCAAGTGTTAGTAACTGTCAAGGCTTGGGATCCTCAGGGCGTTTCATTTCGTTCTTGCGTTGACTAAGCTTCTTTTTCATTTCTAGAAGCATTTGCTCGAATGACATATCGTCGTCTCTTCGGATTGGTGGAGGCGCCACTTGACCGTGGAAAGCGCTTTCCGTGTATTTGGCTTCGAGACCATCTGAAAAGAGGAGAGATCAAGTCATTAATTTCGAATAGTTGTTATGCTACTAATATTACTGTAACCAAAAAATACTGAATGGATTTGAATGCACCTAACTTTACAATAATATAGCGTATACACCAGAATAGCACATAGGATATAATATATAAAGATAATGAACTAATTGTCCGAAATATAACGTTAAGTTTAAAGTACGTAGGAAAAAAATTGCAATCTGTGAGCTAGTTGGGCGTGCTAATCCTGCGCAGCCTAAGTCGCGGGCACCAGCTAGTACCTATACAATAAAAAGAGTAAGGCAGTCAATAAGTTTCCCAAAGGAAAGATTATCACTTTTTGAGCGTTAAACTACATAAGAAAGTCCCCAAAAAGCCCGCCCTCCACCACTTCCTAGTATTTTACTGGGAAGAAGTGGCGCAACCAACTCCCCAGCAAATGACGTTTAACTGTTGACATTTTTAAGCAGATCATTTCTGCTACAAATTTCTGTATTACTCGACTATATATGAAATCATTTATTTATTTATGTAATTAGGATTTATACAAATATTTTTACACGAACCTAAATATTCTTTTGAACTACTAAATGAACCCCGAGAATAAATGCCGAAAGAAAATCAGAGGTCTCTTTTCAAGTTCAAACATAAAATTGTATTAATATGACCCCCTTTTCCTCCCCCCAATAACCTCTTATAGTTTCATCAACTCACCAAGATCAGCATAACTCTGCCTACAGAAGGCGCGTCTCCCTCCGAATCCGACGTCATACTGCGGGAACGTACTCGACGCTTCCACTGCCGACCAGGCGTCGCGCGCGCGTTGATAAGTCACGAAGCCGTAGCGAGAACTGTGGAGTAAAATGAGGGATGTCTTAATATGATTGCCAAGTCATCAGTTGGGATTCATAACTTGCTTTCCGAGACACGGAGGGGTGAATGGTCACCCATCCTACCTTCGATTGAGCCATGCGAGTGTTATTATTTAAACCACAAGAAACACCATGATTATTCACTAAAATATGAATAGAAGTCTTACCCATCCTCCTTGCTATGAAGCCGCACTTCCAGCACGTGTCCAAACTTGGAGAATTGGTTCTTCAACGTCATCTTGTTGACGTCCTTCTCTAGGCGGCCCACGAACACTATCCGACGTTCTTCCACCGGCGTGTTGCTTTCCCTGTAACGAGAAACAGTGTAAATACTCTCCTGTTAGGTGCTCCGTCATTACAGCAACTTTAGTTTCAAAAACTATCTAGTAAGTTGAAGAAACTATCAATTAAGTTGAAGAAACTATTAATTAAGTTGAAGAAACTATTCATTTAGTTGAAGAAACTATCAATTTAGTTGTAGAAACTATTTATTTAGCTGAAGAAACTATCAATTTAGTTGAAGAAACTATCAATTTAGTTGAAGAAACTATCGACTTGGTTGAAGAAACTATCAACTTAGTTGAAGAAACTATCAACTTAGTTGTGGATGCCATCAACTTAGTTGAAGAAACTATCAACTTAGTTAAAGAAACTATCAACTTAGTTGAAGAAACTACTACTTTTGGTGTGTATGAATTGCATCTCAATTCACGAGCATTAATCACCACGGTTGCCCAATAAGTGTTGGCGATTTCAGGCTAAGGGACTAACTCAACACTTATTTAGGTTAGAAAACGGCGGATTTGTATGAGACGCATACGCATCTGTGTAACTTTCGACCGTGGACTATAAAAGGCGCAACGACAAAGCAAACCGAGGTACATGGTCATGTGGTAACCGACATGCCTGAGAGATATATCTCGACGGCAGTTGAAGCCTAGTCAGAGGCACATAGGTGGTATACAAACTCTGTCACCAAGTTAGATAGTAACCACACGAAAATGAAATGCGTAATCTGTTGTCATGGTACGATTTTGCTGGTACATTTTTGGTGATACCACAGTTTTAAACTTACCTATCTTCAGAACTATAACTCCTATACCCCTTTTGGTTATACAGCTCATCTCTTTTGTACGGGCTGCAGGATCCCCTCGATTTCCTGGAGCTGGTAGATGATGACGAACTGGATCCAGACGATGAGGATGAGGAAGACGATGATGAGCTGGAACAGTCGTGTGGAAATTAAATGGTGTTCAATTGCACAGTTTCTGAAAGACAATTCAACTTACTCTTCAACTTAGAATTATTCTAACTAATGGTTTAATAGGCTCTTTTGTCAAAGCTTATCATGTTTGGAATAGAAATAACATAACCCTTCTCTTTGCTTCGCCGAAGACGGGTAAAAATAATAGAATACTCTTTACACCTAGTATCTATCTATCTATTTCTTAGTTAGTGACTGGCCTGTTGGTGTAGTAGTTAGTGACCCTGACTGCTATACCGCAGGTCGTGGGTTCGATTCCCACCCAGGACAAATGTTTGTGTGATGAGCATGATCTTTTGTTCTGTGTCTGGGTGTAATTTATCTATAATATGTATGTATTTAGAAATATATAAGTATGTTTATCAGCTGTTTAGTACCCATAACACAAGCTCTCAAGCTTAACTTGGGACTAAATGGCATTGTGTGAAAAGTTGTGGAATATTTATTATTTATTTTACAACCCGGAGTCTGATTATGTGTTTGATGGCATCAAGCTTGATCGAGCGAGATTTATCTACATGCATGTGTTTGTTTGTATGTGTGTGTGTGTACATTGATGATTTTTTTTAAATTGTTGATGTTAAATTGTTGTATCAATCTATGCAATATAAGTGTAATTGTAATGGTCAACTGTAATTGTGTAATTTTTGTGTTTAATAGTGATGATTGTGATGTCAAATTGTTGTTTCAATCTATGGAATATAAGTGTACCTAATTGTAATTGTAATGATCGACTGTTGTGTATTTTTTGTGTTTAATTTCAGATACAAATTACTTACTTGTTTAAGAATAAATGACTAATGACTAATGATCCCTTTTACATGTGACTCAAACATCGCTGGCGAAAAATGGGTGTACAGACGCCAGCACATCAAGCTTCCCCAAACTGTCAAATTATCACAATAGAACATGAACCTTATTGCATTTGTAACAAAGTTGAAAAACTCTATCAAAGAAATTAGGCACATTTGTGTAGCTTGATGTGCTAGCCTCTGTTCGTACAACCCACTAACTGGGCACAGATGATTGACTGGCCTGTTGGTCTAGTAGTTAGTGACCCTGACTGCTATGCTGGAGGTCGTGGGTTCGATTCCCACCCAGGAAAAATGTTTGTGTGATGAGCACGATCATTTGTTCTGTGTCTGGGTGTAATTTATCTATAATATGTATGTATTTAGAAATGAATAAGTATGTTTATCAGCTGTTTAGTACCCATAACACAAGCTCTCAAGCTAACTTGGGACTAAATGGCGTTGTGTGGAAAGTTGTGGAATATTTATTTAGATCAATACATATACCAGGATACTACTAAGAAATCCAGATGACGAAATCCAATAAGTCGTTGCGCATACTGGGAACCTCGTGCTTTGCAGTGGAACTAACAAACAACAATTTAAGAAAAGACTACAAACAATTTCAACGCTTCTAGAATCTTCCCCCTTCGGTAATTTATACGTCACAAAGTTATTTTTGCCATAAATAATTTCTATACGAAGCCTTTTCAAATGAAGTTTTCACCTACAACTGTTTCTGTCGAGGCACGGGGGCGCGGGTCGGTCCTCACCCCCTAATTACATAATACCTTCGAACTTAGCTTTATATGTTTGTTGTTTTAGGAATCGAGAGTTCAAGACATTTGTCTACATCAATAACATGGAAGGGACAACATCGCCACAATGATACTTGCAAACGTAGCATGACCACCGTAGAAACCAAAGAGATTTAAAATGCTATAGAGCGGTCATGTCAAGGAAATGTCATAGAAAAACTTTGATTCCATGTCTCAGTAACGCCATCTAGAATAATATATGAATATTGGAGCGACAGCGGAGGGCACTTAAAAAAAAACTCATAGACTTGTATCCAGCAGGACACACTTTTTCGGACAAAAATTTTGTTCGTGATGTCCGGTCTATAGGTACAGTCGAGTTCATTAATATATTGGCACTGTCAAGGATTCAAAATATTGTGAGCGTTGGAAAGCTCAATAAATTCTATAGAACCTATAGATCAAAAATATGTCCTCATGTGAACCGTTCAATAATATATGCTGTGCATTGTGCAATAATATGTGATCATGAACAGTTCAATAATATGTGATCATGAACGGTTCAATAATATATGCTGTGCATTAGGCAAAAATATGTGATCACCCTTTTCAAAAATATAGTCATCATCTGCCTAGCCTTTTCCCAACTATGTTGGGGTCGGCTTCCAGTTTAACCGGATGCAGCTGAATACCAGTGTTTTACATGGAGCGACTGCCTGTCTGACCTCCACAACCCAGTAACTGGGTAACATGATACCCCTTGGTTAAACTGGTTGTCAGACTTTCGGGCTTCTGACTACAAGTAACGACTGTCAAAGATCTACAAATGACAGCCGGGACCAACGGCTTAACGTGCTTTCCGAGGCACGGAGGAGTCTTGGTATGTAATAAATGGTCACCCATCCACGGACCGACCTCGTCAAGCGTAGCTTAACCTTCGATCGACCCATGCGGCTGTTATAATTTAGCCACAAGCTCCTCCTTTTCAAAAATATAGTATAGGCTTTTATAATATCTGAGCAGGAAAAGCTTCTTAATTATCTCTACATGCATGGGAAAGTCAATTATTTGCTCGAACAAATAAGATCTAGTTTAAATTGTTACAGAAATGACAGTAGTTTCCATTCTTTTAAGCGCGTTTGCGTTTGTTTTTAAAATGAGTGTCTTTCAATCGTTGAATGACATGTGCGTCAGTTATAATTTTATTAGAAAAACATTTACCATCATTTGAAGTTAATCTAGCCAGTGATAAATGATGTAGCAAACTCCTTGACTATGCAATTTTAAGATTCATCATTCAGAGTAAAATTATCTTTATAACGTAATAAGGTTGAATTTGAATTACATTTACTTGTTTAGATATTATTGTATTTATGTGTGCCAAAGAGATTTATAGTTTATTGAATGTCTTTGATGTGTGCATACATAATTGTGAATCCTACCATGTTCAGATAATATGATCTTAATGTTGTTCATATAATATGTGCTTTTTGCTGTATACATGTTACTGAGAAAAACCAGTCACATATTAATGAATCTAAATCTTGACCACAATTTAATGATGCTTTAGTTGTCACAATGTTATGTTTTTTTTTGACGGTCATATATTTTTGAAGCCTAAAAGGGCCAATATATTAATGAACTCGACTGTACCAATTGAATGTCTTTGACTGCACTTAACCAAAGACGGGCGCCATCTTGTTTTTTTTTAAATAATCCGTACAATCAATCAAATATCCCAATATAATGCCTTGTTTGTGTTCTAATTCCCCAAGCCATTTAGTTTACATATCAAACAAATTACTATTCTCATGCAGCAGTTAGTAGCAAAATAAGTAGAGCCATAAATACTACTTACCGTACTAAAAAAAACTCATAGACTTGTGGCCACTAGGACATAAACTTTGGATAAAAAAAAATTGTGATGTCTCGTCTATACTAAGCATTTAATGTCTTTGTTGTCAACCAACTAGCTAAAAGGCAAACGTGCTTTCCGAAGCACGGTGGGTCTCGGTATTATAATCACTTTTCTCGTATTCATATTTTATTTTGTATATTTAAATATAATAATTATTATTATTTTAATACTAAAGTCTTATTTGTCATTATTGTACACATATTCTGCATATATACATATAAGTACCTATTCATTCATACACAACTAACTAATAACACAAAGTTACTACGTCCGTCACATCACCATCTCAGGGCCAGTTGAAAACCAGCGTCGGGCACTAGTTGGAAAACCAGCGTCGGGCACTAGTTGGAAAACCAGCGTCGGGCACTAGTTGGAAAACCAGCGTCGGGCACTAGTTGCTCGGCATTTTGCTGAACTGGTCCTATTTGGCGCAGCCGTGAGATACGCACTCTTTTTCGTGTTTAGTTCTAAGTCTTTTATTATTTTTTTACTTTGTTTTGTGCACTTGTGGCATGTGCCAAATAAATATGTTTTCTTTCTTTCTATAATGTCTGGTAACCAATTCACTGACAGACCTTGTTAGTAAGTAAGTAAGGCTTCTTACTTAACTTTGAAACAACCTATGCTGCTGTTAAAATACATGAGTCCGTAACTGTCTGGCGATTTTGAGTACCTACTTTTACGTGGCCTACGCAAATGACCGGCAGATAGCGTTGTGTGGTGGGTCGTCGAGCTCCCTGAAATAGGTTTGAGCTACACGATGACTGAACCATGCATGCCGTCTGTCGGGACAGGTCAACTCAAAGCTGAATTGATTCTTTCTTCAAAAGGCTTTTCCAGACTTTGCCCTGCATCGTGAGACTCGCATAATAAATGAATACAATCTTATGTCTGGACTTTAGAAGGACCATAACCCCTGAGTTTCTTTCGGCATTTCTTCTCAGGGATCAGTCACTTTAGTGGCATTTAGTTTTAAAAAAAATACATGTAAAAGTATCTGGGAAGATCTACTTACAGAAATAAATAACATTTCATGTTAGCTAAACTACAGACGTATATATATATCAAACACCGTGTTTCTATTAATATATCTATAGAACAGTTATGAGGAAAACTGTGAACTGTGTAGTCTTGTCAATTATATTTATAATACTGAAAGACATTCAATACTTACTACCTAGTTCAGGAAAGTCGCTAATTATATCCAATTCTAGGTTTAAAATAAATTTTCCACAAGTCCTGATTGTTAATTTGGTTAATATACACATAGAATAGAATAGAATAGAATAGAATAGAATACTCTACACATACATATGTAGTAATTTGTTGGGTACTAGAATAATAGCCTAGTGCAGTGATAGCCTAGTGGTGTGAGCGGCGGATTGCCAAATCACAGGTCTCGTGTTCGAACCCAAGGCACGCACCTCTGACTTTTCGGATTTATGTGCGTATTGTTAAAATTATCACTTGCTTTAAAAACGGTGAAGGAAAACATCGTGAGGAAACCGGCATGCCTGAGAGACTATTCTCAAGGGCATGTGATGCCAAGTCAGAGGCCCATGGGCGGCATTAAAACTCTGACACCAGGTTAGTTACTAACCACACGATAAGAAGAAGAAGACTAGAATAATTATTTATTTAAGATTTATTTTGTGGCCTTTATATTAAGTATTAAGTAACTGGGTATATTGTGTAAGAGATTTAATAAATTTGAATTGAAATGAATTGAAAAACTTACTATAAACGGAACAGAACGAACAAAATTTTCATCCGATAGTTGTGCCATAATGGACACAAGTGTATGAGTTTAATTTAGTACGCTCCGCTGCGGCTCCAACATTGGTATATTTTTTGTTTTTATTATTTATAGGCACGCCTTTGACCACTATCTCACCTGATGGTAAGCGATGATGTGGTCGACGATGAAGCACGCTTGCCTAGAAGCAACCTGTTCAGTTTTGGCTTGAAGACCCCTAGGTTGTAGTTATCAGGAAACACCGACTCCGGCAGGGAATTCCACTCTTTAGCTGTTCGCACAATGTATGTGTTTCCGAAGCGTATGGTTGGGATATCTACCATGTACCGGTGGCGCAGTGCCGTACGTCTGGTGGTCCGATGATGAAAAGGGCTTGGTGGAATTAAATCGTGCAATTCCGATGCTCTCCGAAATATAACCGATAGAAAACCGACAGGCTAGCAACTCAGCGTTGATGCTCAAGACCTTGAAGTTTTGACTCAACAAGTACATCATTGCCGATGATCTTCTTGGCATATTATTCTAGATGGCGTTACTCAGACTTGGGATCACAGTTTGTCTATTACATTTCTTCGCATGCCCCTAGTATCTTAAATTCCTTATATAATACCTAGACATTTAGAATAGATCTATCTTGTTCAGTTCAGTTTTAAAGAGCTCTGAATTCCGGTAGCACGGTCACTTTTTGAAATGCCGATAGCTAGCTTCTATCTCACGTATATTTACTAGAAATGTGTTAAGAAGCATTATGAATATAGCTTTGATAATTATCTATTCATGACCTACAAGATATTCATGTTATGTCATTCCAATTTCCCTTAAGTATAAACGCATATAAATGTAAAAGTAGCCCGGTATGTCCAGCGAAAATACTACACTGTAGACATGAAAAAAACTACCAAAAAAAAAACAAAGAATGTAAAATATTCATTGCGGTTAAAATGGTAAATTTTTTTTCTACTGCCAAGCAAATAAAGATAAGCGTTGTTAAAATTGTCTAAAAGTATTGATAGCGATTGCCACATGTGGTTCAAATAACCACAAAAATAAAATGGTGACAAAACTCGCCAGGAGTTCTAGTAATTAGGACGAATCAACACGTGTTTATGTTTATACTTCAACTTATTCATCATCTTTTGCAGATTTTTTTATACGCGGTATCAAGAAAACTAAACTACAAAATACTACAAGGAGACCATTTGAGAGAGAATTGAATCTTAGGAAGGACATTGCGAGCGTCACCCTCCACCTCTCGACAGCCACATCAAAAAAGAAAAAACGTGCCCGCAGCGCCAAGCTACGAATTAATCACTTAATTTTGTCATCTAGTCGTGACGCCTGGCGTGCTGGGCACTATTCGGTTTGTTATCTATACATGACTGTGGCGTCTAAGGATTAAAAAGGGTTGTTCTTGTAATTAAGTAAACCCCATCCCAAAATATCTCCCTGTAGGTACAAGAATCGCTATAGCAAGAATGCTTACCTAGTTGACGAGTCTGAGCTTTCTGAAACCGTGGGTTTCCTCAACGGTGGAGTCATTGACTTAACATTTTTTCTATCAGTGCCATTCGTGTGTGGACTTTGCTTCGTCTTCTTGGTGACAGGACTCTTAGACCGAGTCTCTGTCGGTCTTGAACGAGATCTAGAGCGGTTAGGACGATCGCGTCTAACCGAAGGTGAACGCCTTACCGAAGGTGAACGCCTTTTGTGGTACGGGGATCTGGATCTACGTTTCCTTTTGTAAGGAGAGTCAGATCGTCTATATCTCCTGTAGCGGCCACGGGACCTTGAGCGACTGCGGCTGCGGCTGCGGCTACGCGACCGTCTTCTACGACCGCGGGACATCGACCTAGACCTTCTTCTATACTTTGAGTCGTAGCGGTCCTTTGATCTGGATCTCTTTTCTTTAGCCTCAGCCCTCTCTGTTCTTACTTCCTTGGGTTTAGATACTCTGTCATCTTGCTTTGTCTGTTTCACGTGACGTTCATCGTCTTTAGGTGATGGGCTTTCATCACTCGATAAAGACATATCACTGTCGTTTCGCTTTCTGCTCACTGGGCTGGACCTTTCTTTAGGCATTGGGGCTAGGACAGGAAGTTCAGCGAATTCAGCCAGTGGATCAGTTTGTACGACCATGCTAGCGAATCCTGGTTTACTTCTATGTTTTCCTAAATGTAGAATAACTTTATCTTCACCATGTTCAGCCTTAGGATCGTACTCTCTTACTATCGTAGTTTTTGCAAATCTGAAACTGCCTTTCTCTTGTGGCGATTTAGGTTTAGATTGTCTGCCTTCATGTTTTTCAGCCTCTTCGGGAGCTTTTTTCATGACTACATCTTGTATACTTGAGAACAAAGAATTGCTCAGTATTTTAGTCTCAACTTGTTTCCCCACACTTTTCAATGTAGCTGTTATATCTTTGTACCTTTCTTTGTCTATCTTTATGTCTGTATGCTTTTTCTCGTCAACTGGACTTCTTTTGTCTCTCCTGACGTTATCAAACACGTTCTGTTTCAATACATGATCAGACTTTTTGATTTTGAAATTAATCACAGATTTCGACTCAACTGTAGGAGATGTAGGTTTTGTTATTTTCTCAACAGGCTCTACAATGTGGCTGAACATATTTTCTTCGGTATTTGTTCCTATACTGACAAGAATAATTTCTTCATAATCAGCTGACAATTGAGGCTTTTCCATCGGCACTGGCAAAACTTCTGGTTGACTCATTCCAACGATTTTCATCATCTCTGCATCACTTATTAGAGGTTGCAATTGCAAATTCTCTACTTTGGGTATCTTACTCATTACTATATCCTCATCTCTTTTCCTCATAGCCTCAGCCTTTTGTTTCTTAGTGTTCATCAAAATTTTCCTGGAAGCCTCTTTGATTGGATCGAAGAATTTTTGTTCGTTGTTCACTTTATCAGTTGGATTTAATAAGCCATTGGGAGGGGTCTGTGTTATTGGACATTTGACCACTTTGTCAAGTAAAGGACTAGGCATGTCTGGGAATATTGCCTCTGGACTCACGGTCGTAGAACTATTATTCGAACAGACGCCTCTCCTCAACTTATACTCCTGTAAATTAAGTTTCTTTCTCTTAAGGGGTTGTTCAGCTTCTTTCTTAATAGCAACCTCAAGCATACATTTACTCAGTTCATCGTCAAACGGCCTCTTCTCCGTTTTAGGTTGCAACGCCTGAGGTATTTGAACATCTTGCTTATTACTAAACAATGCTGTATAAAAGTTTTCATTTTTCGGACGGGGTTCTTCCTTTACAGTAACAGTCTCTACGTTATTTACAACTTTAACTTTGCTCCTATCTAATTCTTTAATATTTTTTTCCTGTTTTTCTACATTGTTCGTTTTATCACTAACACTATTTTTACACTTGTCTATATTTTTATCTTTCTGAGAGTCTACGTGATCACAGTTTAGTATAACTTCAGATTTATTTTTAATAGTTAACTTAATGCTACCATTAGAATTTTGACTACAATTATCACTCGCTTTAGAAGCACTTTTGATCATCACAGAACTGTTAGATTTATCTTTAAAACTATCGGGTGCACTGTGGGGTGGGGACAGTTTTTTACGACAGTTCGACTGTACTGGAGGTTTTACACTCGGCTTTACACAATTAGTCTTCTTTTTAGCGTCTACGTCGTCTGGTTTAGTCACTTTTTTGTTTTTAGCATTACTATCAGTCTCCTCGTCACTACTGAGATGGTACACTACTTTTTTGCTTTTACACGACCTATGTCTTGAGTTCAGTATTCTGCTATTGCTAGACAACACTTCCGGTTTGAGAAGGCTTTGTCCTCCCTTGAGGTTGGGCAGACTAAGCCGCTTTTTCGACGAACAGTAGTCATGGTCAGAGTGGACAGGACTCTGTGACCGCCTGACGGTAGTGTTAATTGGCGTCGGCATCTGTAATAACGTATTGCGATTGAATGTGTCCTTTAACTTGACCTGAGAAGCAAACAGGACATTAAGATACTTACCAGTATTTGCCGCATTTTATTCTTGTTTAGCTGCACACCTGCGTCTTGAAGCCTCATACCGTTTGTCAAAGCATTCTTATTGAAACTTTTCACCTTAGTATCTTCAGTTTTTACGACTGGTATCACTTTTTTCTTTGTATTAAGTTTTTCAGTAGCTTCAAACTGTTCCAGTAAAGAGTTCAAGTTGTTCGCTTCGAGAACCGGTATGACGGTATCGTTGCAAGACTCTACATCCACAAAATCTTCCAATTCACCCTTTATTTCTGTTTTTTCCTTCTTTATAGTCGTTTTCTCTATGCAAAAATCTAAGACAGTTGGTATTGGGGTAGATGTTCGTTTTAATGGAGGCCTCTCCACTAATGGTGGTGCTGTTGCGATGGTAGCTTCAAGAGGCCTTTCAATTTCCATGTCTTGGTGACTCAAATCATCTTCCTCGGGTTCAGCCTTAGGTTCAGTTTTGTTGTTAGTTATTAGGAAACTGTTTACGTCTTCGTCAGTCAGTGTTCTTGGCAAGTCATCACTTTTATTAGCATTCTCTGATTTATCCTTGTCGTTGTCAAAAGCAAGGTCAGAGAGATCTAAATTTAAGTCTTCAAAACTCATGCATGTCTTTACGTCATCGATGTCCATACAAATGTTTTGCATGGGTGACTGTGGAACAGAACATGATTTTTGTATGTGCCTGAATTTGGTGTATGACATGTCTTCTAAAAAATACCGCTTTAGTTCTTCGATGTTAGGAAGAACTTCTAAATCAGATTCATTTATTGACACATCTGCATTGTTTTCCTCATCGTTGTTATCGTCATTTTCGGGTTCATTTTCAGTTTCAGCTATTTCTTCTACATCTTTTTTAATATCAGTAACATGAAATTCTTCTACATTAGGTATAGGAACTGGTATATGAAACTGTGTGCTCTCTTCTTCAGGTAACTTGTGCTTTATGAAAAAATCGTCGATATTTGGCACTGGTACAGTTTCCTTACCTTTGTCCTTTATGAAATATTCGTCAACGTCTTTTACAACTGGACCGTCTGTATCCAATATGTGCCCGTTGTTATTATTCTTTATGAAATATTCATCGACATTTGAAACTACAGGAGTGTCTAAATTAATATCTAGACCATCCTGACTTATTGTACTCCGATCTTGATAATTGACTTCTCTGTAGCTACTATCGTCACTTATGCTCTCTGGTTCGATGTCTTTTTCACTGATTGCATAATCTACTGTTTCTATATCATCATCCGAAGAAGCTTCGATTAAGTCTAAATCAGGGTTGACTGTGTAAACAGTGATGACATCATAATCGTGGCCTTCTACTAAAGAATTGTCTTCTATACTGTTGGATCCGGTCATTTGTATGTGATGGTGTGAATTTGAATGCATAACATCGTTGTCATCATCGACTTCGATAGTTTCGTCGTCATCATCGTCGACGTTAACTTCGTGTACGACTATAGCATCTTCAAGTTCCTCACTGCTGTCGTCTGCATTCTCTTGCACTCCATTTTCTTCCATGCTTTCTTCTAGACCGGAGCTTTCATCATCCGAACTAGTGTCTTGACTTGATTGTGTTATATTCATCTGAAATTATTAAACCAAAGTTTATGCTTGAACGTAAATGAAGAACTAAAAATATACTGCAAGCATAAACTCTTAATAAATAAAAGATAGTCAATACTTACAGTCTGATTCTGGCACCAATCGCCATTACTGCTGTCTACAGAGTGCCTTGGCTGGGGCACACTGATCTGCGGGTATTCGGGACTGTTCTGGTTGCAGCTGCTTTCGGAAGACAGGGAGTCACTCTTCACACGGAGGAGCTTGTGACCGATGGGACGGAAACGCGCCTGGTGAAACGTATTTAAGATGTGCGACTCCATGTCTGTGGAAGATGAAAATGAGAGTTTAGTATTTTATAAGAATTTGACTACAATTACAGCTGCTTTTGGCTGATTTATTAATGAAGAGAAGTAGTTTTAATACCCTTTACTGACGCAGTACTTTCATTTACACAACCGCTTAATGCCCAAACCATTTTAAAACATAATATTCTAGAATTACCGCGATCGAGGTTACTGTGAAAAATAAAAACGTAGAAAAAAAATAGATAAGGCAAACCGTTGGCCACTTCCTGGTTACGAAAAAAAGGCAACAAAAAATTGCCTTTTCCGGTCATTAAAATTCCTTTTTAACCTATGTTTAGAATAACTGGGACTTCATAATGCGTGCGCTAAATGTATTTTTGGCCCTGAGTAATATTCATTTGTCCCAGAAGATTACTGAGGGCAGATTTTCAGCCTTTTGACAATCTTTTGATATCAAGGGTATTTCGACACGAACCATACAGACGCGATACGGGGTTAGAATCAAGCTCCCGTTGCGTAGATACATACATTCGTTGAACGCCTATGCTGGACCAATGCCAGATGTAAAGGTACTCTGCGTTGTGCGGAATATATCTAGACAGTATATCAAAAAAAGCACTACCTATAAAGATTTCGACAGCTTAAGAGAGATTGGTGAAGGGAAATGAGGTCATTCCTGATCACCAACTCCTGCCTATTTAGACACAGTGAAACCAGGTACCAGATTAGCATTTAGAATTCCTGGTAGGCCGGTGTCCTAAATTGATAAAATTCTGTGTAAGTACTTTATATCTATGACGCAATATCCGAAAAATTTGTTTAGGTGAATGTAATCTCTTAATTACAAGTTGGAAGTATGTAACTGAATCATTGTTTTCCCCTGAAGATAAGCAACTTAGATAATAATTATTTATCAACCAAAGACTGGAACTTATTACGCTGTCCGATAAAAATATTGTGTTAATTCAGGTCATAATTCATGGAAGCCATTTTTGGTGATATTGGGCAGCCATTTCGTCGTGATAATGTAATTTTCGAACGTAAAACACTTTGTTTAGCGTGTACGTAATGTGTGTTAATAAATAAGTTACTTAACAGTCTTTTGTCGAAATATGGTAATATGCATGTGACGCCATTCTTCTATGGCGTCATTAAAACTGCCCAACATTAATGGAGTCCGGTAGAGCATATTTTCTGCCGTATGCCATAGAAACTGGATAACTGGTATACAGAATACCAATTATCTACAATATACCGTATACTGCACATAACTGGTAAAAGTACTGTCTGAGACAAATGAAATGTAATAAGATGAAATTAAATGAAATATTTTTTTATGCAAGTAGGGTAGGATATTGTAAATCACTTTTACACGTTAATTTTTTCTTCAAAACTAGCTGAAGTCCTTTCCTAACTGACTAACTAAGAAGAAAAGCCGAAACAAACTTAGGGATCACCGTCTCTTTTCAATGGATTTTTTATCATAATCTCTTTTTTTACATACTGTCTACATGCCCATGGTATACTATCTAAGACAGTATGCCGATGTTGCAGCAGTCACATTCGAAATAGTGAAAGTCTAGGGTGAAATAAGCGCAGTATTGAGGAAGTAGAAAACCTCTTTCCTCAATTTCTCGAGAAACTTTAAAATGAGGTGTACAGAAAAGCCCAGGCCCTGAGATGTATCAGAACAGTACCTCGAGGTGGATTTGCACGTTGGATAACTATTGTTTCGTGCACGACTTGAATTGAAATGAATGCTTTGAACTTTGCAACGTTGCTTATGAGTGGTCAAGCTGAGATAGGTCGCAGAGTGCAATTATGCAGAGATTATGGCCTTAAGGTTGATTCACCTGAACTTGCAATCTTAACTAATATTATAAAGAGGACGTTTGTGACTTTGTGAGGATATAGGGCCACATTATTTTTGTGTGTCATAGGCTACTTATTTTCAAAACTAAGAGGGGTGGACTAAATGTTGAAGTACGAAATGTACGCGGACGAAGTCGCGTCACCCCCTTTTACTACCATCGTTTACTTTAAGTATCTTCTTTTACTCAGAAGTGAAATAGTGCAGGCTACCGAAAATCAGGGTAAAGCCATAAAAAATTAAGCAATCCCTGATGCGTAACGGCCCATTTTAGTGCCCCCGTGGCCACGTCAACTTTCTACCACAATCTGAAGAATTTTAAAAGAAATTCCTAATGAATTGCTTCATAATGTTTAAAAATCCGTCTACTCGACAATGAAAATACCGCAATGAGTGTTGTAAACTTGAAAAAAATAGAGACAACGCTATCGATTGTGGGTTATGCAATTTCCCGGCTGGTCTCAGATTACGACATTCAGGGCAGAAAAATATCCAAGACCACAGGGCCACTAAACACGAGCTCCGCTCATGAACATGGAAAAAGTTTGCCCTTTGGCTGTGCCTATAAGTAACCTAGTAAAGTGTGTAATGACGTCATTCTATGAAGGATGATCAGAACCCCAAATTTAGCAATCTAATTAATGTGACAGATGTCACTTAAGCCTATGTGGTAGACTGCGAAGTCATGTGTCGTGAGTTCAATCCTGGCCAGCCGCCGTCGTCTTTTTGTGTTTCCAATAATTTTAAGAGATCATTTATTCTAAACAAGTAAGTAATTATAAACGAGGCCCTGGGTTTGAGGGACGCATAGCATCGCAGAAACTAGTCGGAGATAGACGTGTGCCGCTCATGAGCGAATGTTTTAAATGTACCGCCATGTTCAAGATAATAAATTAGTAAACTGCAATTAATACGAAAAGTACCTATATTTTGTTTTGTGCATCAATCTTAAACAACAAAGGGGTGAGTTGCTTTATCAATTGTGTCCAGTGGTGATCCCATTCGGATGTATTAGGTATTAGATTTCACATATCTATGTTATTGTTCCAGCCTACCGTCACGCCCTTTGATTGTTGGTGAATTCTGTCCACAAACCAAACCGTATGTACTATATTAAATAATATTTGAGTTGTCACTGGGATAACCATTGTTAGCCATCCATTTGGCGAAGACTCACGCCAGCCGGCAGTTCTGAGGACTGGCAGGGTTCCATGCACCTACCGCCACCAGCATAAAACCCTCCTGGCGCCCTTCTTGTTAGTGTTTAAGTTAGTAATAGTGTTTAGGTTAAGTTTAGTGCCAGACTGTTATCGTGTCACAGTCTGGAATGTTCTGTAGTTCAGCACATAAGTAAACTAAGTTGAATCATACAAGTGTTTTACTATTTCTCCACCACCACCAATTATCACACGTAATATGGCGCCTAACGTAAAAACGTGGTAACGTGGTGGTTTGTACATGTGTAGTGTTTAGATTTTGGGTGGTTAATTACTTAATGGTTATTGTGTTGATTGAACATTTGAGCCATGACCGGTTATATTGTTAATTGGAAAGTATAGTGAACTTCGTTGTCGTTCATATTGATTATTCACAGTCCATTATACTTTATTATAACTTCGGTGTTGTTACGTTTTCGGTTCTTGCGTTTTGCGTATCGAGTTGTTTTGTGTATCAAGTTGTTTTGGAAATTATTAAACAAAATAAAAAAACAATAACAATAAGTTAAGACGTAAATTGAAGCTACACATACGGTTATTTCTCTAAGTGAGCGATTGGTTTTTAGACTTATTTATAAGTAAACAAATATAGTAGTTTTTGTAACCTTACGGTGCAAGTTTGGCCATAAATTCGACATAATAAAAACATGGATCCGCACTACCTGTTAAAAGATGAACTGGAATATGAACTTGCGTGCCGCGGCATAAGTGTCAAGTCAGTAGTATCAGTATTAAGGGCATTACTAAAGGAAGTACTTGTAAGCGAACAAACCGGGGACTACAGCCATGAAGTTAAAGCGCCTAGGCAGAGTTTGGAGAACCCGTCTATAGATCTTGAAACATGTTCGTCTAAACTGAAAATATTAGCACAGTATATTTCGGAGTTAACAGATAGGCCGGATAAACCATTATTTAGGAGGCTTGTGTCTAGGTTAATTCACGTTCAGAATAGATTAGCCTTCATTAAACCGACATCAGACGAGGAGATTGAATTAAAATCAGAACTTAAAACAAAAGCGGATGATTTATTAGCTCAGTTAGAAGAACGAGATATACCCATTGTAGATGCGGATTTGACAGCTGAGGACAAAAGTAATTTAATCGAAACCTTAGGTGAGGTCGGCAACAAAATTGTTAAAAAGTTGGAAAAAAACAAAAACATACCAGATGACACACCACAAATTGCTATTAACCAGCCACAAATAGGGAGGCAAACTTGCGCTTCCGAGGATAGCTTTTATGATAAAAAGAAAGGCTCAAAATTATTTCGTAGTTCCACTGTAGATGATGGCGTGGGTAATCGAAAATTAGTTCCGATCAGTAGTTGGGGTATAAAATTTTCCGGCGGAAATAAAATGAGTGTTAATGCTTTTATAGAACGGGTAGAAGAAATAAAAGAAGCACGTAATGCTAGTGACATTGATCTGTGGAGATATGCTATTGATTTTTTTGAGGGGGATGCGCTTATATGGTATAGGGCGACTAAAGACAGTGTTTGTGATTGGGAGGAATTGGTCTTTCTCCTGAAGCGCACATTCCAATCACCTTATTATCAGGAAGACTTATTAGAAGAAATTAAAACAAGAACACAGGGTAAAGAAGAATCTGCAGTGATATATATCTATGTTATGCAAAACATGTTTAATAGGTTACCAAATAAGATTTCAGAAAGTGAAAAAATTCAGATCATAATTAAAAATCTACAGCCATATTACCAAAGAGCCGTGTGTAGGGATACAATCATATCAGTAGAGGATTTGGTGAATATTTTACGCATATTAGAGCGAACTAAACGTAATTGTGACAACTTCCAGGAGCCACAAACTCATAAGTTTAAATTAGAACCCGATCTGGCTTATAAACCGAGTGCGTACGTTATTAGTCAGGAAATGAAGGAAACACCAGAAGCAGCCGAAATTAAAAACATCAAGGCTGCAGGAACTCGCTGCTGGAATTGTAGGGAAGTAGGACACCTATTTAGAGCCTGCACTGTGGTGAAGCAGCGGTTATTCTGCTTTAAATGTGGTCGTTTTGGGGTGACTTCGAAAAATTGTTCGTGTAAGGGAAACGCGTCAGGGGAAGGTACAAAGCCTGCCAAGTAGTACCTCCCCTTCAAAAACAAAGTAAAGAATGGCAGGATTGGTTACAGACATTACAACATTTTTTCAAATATAACGAAATCTGCAAAATTTTTCACAATGATAATGACAACCGTAATTATATTAAATTTAAAGTCATAGATTGTGACTGTATAGGTTTGTTAGACAGTGGAGCTAACCTAACAGTGATGAATACAAAGTTTGCTAGTATCTTGAATTCATTAGGATTACGATCGTATGCTAAACCAAGTGCTAGGTTGTGCACGGCTGATGGAACCAATCATACTATAAATGAGGCATTTGATGTCCCGGTGACATTTGATAACCAATTTCATATTATATCAATGTTAGTTATGCCAGGGTTATCACAAAATCTTTTACTTGGTAAGGATTTCTTTGATGCATTTGGAATCCAATTAAAGCTAAAAAGCGATTGCGCTTTTATCAACAAAGAAATCTCAATTCTAGAAACTAATAAATCAACGATAATACCCATAGAAGATTTAAGTGTAAAGCAGCAAAAAGAATTGTTTGGCCTTGTTGCAGAAATGAAAACTAGCATCGGTACTGGGTTAGGTAGAACTCATGTTCTGAAACATACCATTGACACAGAAAACCACAAACCGGTTTACCAAAAACAATATAATTTCTCACCAACCATAAAAAAACAAATAGAGGAAGAAATAGATGAGATGCTAGATAATGATGTCATAGAATCATCCATTAGTCCTTGGTGTTCACCTGTGCTCTTAGTTAAAAAACCTAATGGGGAAAACAGGCTCTGTCTAGACAGCAGGCAACTAAACAAAGTTACCAAAAGAGACACTTACCCTTTGCCAAGAGTGACAACCATTATTGACAATCTTCGTAGTGCAAAATACTTAAGTACACTAGACCTTAAATCAGCATTTTGGCAAATACCGTTAGAAGAAACGAGTAAAGAAAAAACAACTTTTGCTGTGCCTGGTAGAGGGTTGTTCCAGTTTAAAGTCATGCCATTCGGCTTAGTAAATGCATCCCAGACACAGCAGAGGTTGATGGATATTCTATTCCAGGCACATGATGATAAGGTTTGGGCATATTTAGACGATATCATCATATGCACTTCTTCATTTGATGAACACGTGGAAGTATTGAGGAAGGTTATGAATATTTTGAAAGAAGCTAATCTGAGCATTAATGTAGAAAAGTGTAAATTTGCTAGATCAAGTTTGAAATTCTTGGGTTATATTGTGGACAGGAAAGGATTGAGAACCGATCCAGAGAAGGTTACAGCAATATTAAACTTTCCGAGGCCTTCTAATTTTACGGAACTCAAAAGATTTATTGGGCTTGCTAGTTGGTATAGACGTTTTGTACAAAATTTTTCCCTAATTGCTGCGCCTTTACATAATCTCACTAAAGGTAATAAGAAAACAAAATTTGTCTGGTCACAAACTGCTGAAGAAGCATTTTTAAACCTTAAGACATTACTTACATCGGCCCCAGTTGTTTCGTGTCCAGATTATAATAAACCTTTCATCATACAGTGTGATGCATCAAATGAAGGCATAGGAGCGGTTTTGTGTCAGAAAGCAGACGACTCTGATCAACCAGTGGCATATCTCAGTAGAAAACTTAATGATTGTGAGAGACGCTACTCTGTTTCCGAGAAGGAACTTTTGAGTGTGGTTTATGCAGTAGAGAAATTTAGACCGTATATTGATGGAGTTCATTTTACAGTCATTACGGACCATAGGGCTTTATTATGGCTTCACAAAATGAAAGATCCTCATGGAAGATTGGCAAGATGGGCAATGAAACTTCAGCAGTTTTCATTTGATATTGTTCATAGGCCAGGCAAACTTAATATAGTGCCTGATGCCTTATCGAGGTCAGTAAACATTAACAATTTAGAGTCAAATTTCATAAAAGTATTAGAGAAACACAAAGATGATTGGTATCAAGATAAAGTGAATCAAATTCTTGACAATCCCGATAAAAATACCAAGTGGGCAGTTATTAATGGTTTACTTTTCAGAAAAGTAATTTTGAAACAATATCCCAGTCATAGTACAAATTGGAAATTGTTCGTTCCAAACCAACTTAAAGACGAGGTGTTAAAAATAAGTCATGATGACGTCAACGCTGGTCACTTAGGCGTCCGCAAAACATATTACAGAATAAAAAAAGATTTCTTTTGGTTTAACATGCTTAGGGACGTAAAGCACCATGTTAACAATTGTGAGACCTGCGCAAAGTATAAAGTATCACAGCAACATTCCTTTGGACTAATGGGTCAACACAGGGATGTATCTCAGCCGTGGCAAGTAATTTCTTTAGATTTAATGGGTCCGTTTCCCCGTAGTAAAACAGGTAATACCATGTTATTAGTCATATCATGTTGGTTTAGTAAATTTGTTCTACTGTTTCCTTTAAGAACGGGAAAAGCAGACAAAATTTGTGAAATAGTAGAACGTCAAATGTTACTGTTTGGGGCACCCATGGCAATCATTTGTGATAACGGCAAACAATTTGAGTCACAATTATTTAAGGAAGTAGCCAAGAAGTATCAGTGTAGATTAAGGTATACACCACTTTATCATCCACAAAGCAACCCTACGGAACGCGTAAATAGGGTTGTAGGGACACTAATAGCTGCTAATTCATCTGTTAAAAAACATAACGAATGGGATATACACTTACAAGGAATTGCACATTCCATAAACACAGCTGTACATGAGACTACAGGTTATACACCTTCATATTTATTCTTTGGCAGGGAAATATCAATTCAACCCGTTGACATTTCGGCGTTAGACACAGATACTCAGGATTTCAATGAGAAAATAAATTGTAAATTTGAAAAGGTTATTACGGATATTACCAAACGACAAAACGTTTATAGAGAGGTCCAAATTAAACTAAATAAAGCCCATAATAAAAGTAGCAAATACTATAATAAGAAACATAGACAGGCCGCATTCACAGAAGGGGATATTGTGTGGAAAAGAACCAAATTTTTATCAAAAGCCAGCAATAAATTCATGGCCAAACTAGCACCAAAATTTGAAAAAGTAAAAATTGTACAGAAGTTGTCAGACAATGTGCATCGCTTGCAAAACATGCAGGGCAAGAATATAGGCACATGGCATGCGAAAGATTTAAAAAAATAAAAAATATGTTTTTTTTTCTTTCGGGAGGGGGATATTTGTAATGACGTCATTCTATGAAGGATGATCAGAACCCCAAATTTAGCAATCTAATTAATGTGACAGATGTCACTTAAGCCTATGTGGTAGACTGGGAAGTCATGTGTCGTGAGTTCAATCCTGGCCAGCCGCCGTCGTCTTTTTGTGTTTCCAATAATTTTAAGAGATCATTTATTCTAAACAAGTAAGTAATTATAAACGAGGCCCTGGGTTTGAGGGACGCATAGCATCGCAGAAACTAGTCGGAGATAGACGTGTGCCGCTCATGAGCGAATGTTTTAAATGTACCGCCATGTTCAAGATAATAAATTAGTAAACTGCAATTAATACGAAAAGTACCTATATTTTGTTTTGTGCATCAATCTTAAACAACAAAGGGGTGAGTTGCTTTATCAATTGTGTCCAGTGGTGATCCCATTCGGATGTATTAGGTATTAGATTTCACATATCTATGTTATTGTTCCAGCCTACCGTCACGCCCTTTGATTGTTGGTGAATTCTGTCCACAAACCAAACCGTATGTACTATATTAAATAATATTTGAGTTGTCACTGGGATAACCATTGTTAGCCATCCATTTGGCGAAGACTCACGCCAGCCGGCAGTTCTGAGGACTGGCAGGGTTCCATGCACCTACCGCCACCAGCATAAAACCCTCCTGGCGCCCTTCTTGTTAGTGTTTAAGTTAGTAATAGTGTTTAGGTTAAGTTTAGTGCCAGACTGTTATCGTGTCACAGTCTGGAATGTTCTGTAGTTCAGCACATAAGTAAACTAAGTTGAATCATACAAGTGTTTTACTATTTCTCCACCACCACCAATTATCACACGTAATAAGTGTACGGCGCGTGTGACCGTTGCGTATGAAAAAATACGACATTCAAATGACGATACTAAGACATAGCAATCATCAGGCGTCAATGTAACTCGATCAGTGTTAGGAAAATACAGATTAAACAACATAAAAAATAATTTCCGCTCATAAATATGAGATGTTGAGCTTGAGAAAAAAACTTCTTGCTTGGTAAAGGGCGGCGCGCATCGCTCCCACACTAAAGATTCCACCGCAGCAGTGTCTTGGCTTAGGAGGGAGAAACAAAGCGTAACCTAAAATTAGACAAATATAAACTTAATAAAAAAGAAGATGACGGTTTCTATTTAAAACAAAACAAGTAAGAAATAATTTAAAAAAATTAATAGTAGATTATTAACCAAGGGCTGTATGACATCAATTGCATACGAGGTTTTTGGCGCCTGAGCGAAGCGAAGGCGCTAATTAACCCGAGTATGCAATTGATGCTTACGCCCGAGATAAATACTCTGCTTTACATATCGATTGTGAGGTAAGTAAACAACAAGACAGCAGGTTTCAATGAACATTTATTAAGAAGAAAAAAATGTGTATTTAATTAAAATTAATAGTAATATCTTTATAAAATAAATTGTCTAGATTCCGATTCGAGTAATTAATCGATACCGAGAAAAAAAAATTAACTTTTTAAAAATATTCTTCGTGCAGTATGAGTATGACAGTTCTTTTTTCAAATTCCAAAACCTATGCTGTAATGATAGTCATACACCCCGGCATTCAGGGGTGTAAGGGTGTACTTACAGAGCAAGAGATATGTAAAGTAATTTTATGTTTTATTAAATTGATGGTAAGCTACAAAGATTAAGCGCATTAAAGTCAAGGAGAGAGGGCTTGTGACGTCATAATTCAGTAAAACTGTACGAAATCGTGACGTCATGTGACATTTTGCTCCATGTACGCCGTCATAATAGTTTTAGATTACGTGAAAAAAGGAAAAATATTTGTCTAATACTGTCTCCGACTTAGAAGAGAGGGACAAAATATTACCGTAAATGATCTGTCTCTTCGTTTTTGACGTGATAGCCCAGAGGTTAAAGCACCTGCCTCTCATGCACGAGGCTGTGGTTCAAACCCGAGCAAGTACTCATCTGACTTTTGATAATTATATAAGTAAGTACTTTCTAAGCTTATCTATGATATCATTGACATCGGTGAAGGAAAATCTCGCGGGAAATTTTGGAGTTACAGTTACTATTAGCCTAAGGTCGACAATCCACCTTAATGGATGCTCGTTCCTTCTCTGCGTGAGAAGTGGCCTTTGCCCTGCAGTGGGACAGTAACAGGCTGGTATTGGTTAGTGTCACGAATGTTTGCACAGTACAAATAATGTGATCGATGTCCTTATATAAAAAAATGTCCTTATATGTAAATTACAAGAGATTTATATTTAACCTAATTGTATAAAACAAATATGTTTCGTGTTTATTACGCAGACACACTACGTATACAGTCACGGGTTGATAAACTTTTCAAGATCAATGTCAGAGACGTAAAATGATAAAATGCACTCGTAATATTTGTAGTCTAAAGAGAAATGTGAGTTGGCTTCGCGATGTAACGTGCTACGTACTCTTTGTTAATCCGTTAAAATTTATGTCCTATTAGCATGGATTAAGCTCTCTTTTTCGAGCTGAAGAATTAGCTAATTCTTGATCAAGGCACGTTAACAAGATGAAAGTTCCTTCTAAATCGAGGAGAGTTGGGGCTGGTTATGAGTTATGTGAGACTAAAGCGAGCAATCGAATCGCTTGACTAGCTAAATTTTAGTTCCTCATCTATACAAGGTGTTTTTTTTTATATCCCATAACTCTAGGGTTTTATTCTGTAGGTAAAAATAATACTAAAACTCCTGGAATAGATGGTCCAAAAATGCATAGTTTCGGAGATATCATCAATCATAATTAAATTATCAGTTGTTTAGTACCCGTAACACAAGCTCTGCTTAGCTTGGGACTAGATGGCGTTGTGTGAATAGTCGTGGAATATTATTATTAAGTATTATTAATATTATTTTTATTACCTAATTAGTTCAAAAATTGACACCAGTACGACGAATCTTCTTTCTAACGTCACTTTTCTTTCACGTAAGGGTGTTTTACATTAATCATCGTGATTTTGTCGAATTATTTTGTATGATAGTAAAAAAAAAAAATATGATTGAAACATAATTCATATGCCAGTTGATTCTTTGATATGGTCTCAATCATACCCTAGAGTTATGGAATATAAAAAAAAATATTAGACACATAAGTACCTACTTTTCTTTTTCTTTTATTTTTCACGTAATCAAAAATCAACGGCGATACATCGAGTCAAAATGTCGCATGACTTTACGATTCCGTACAGTTTATACTGAATTATGACGTCAAAAGCTCCCTTTCCTTAATTTTAATGCGCTTAATCGAAGTAGATTACGTAAAACACTTGACTATTAATTTTTTACTATCTAACTGTTGAACTAAATACCTATAATTTTGATATTACACCGTCAACATGTCTTCAACAAGAACTGTTTACTTCTTTTTTAAAGTTTATATTCGTCTGTGAATACGGCATTCACGTTATCTGTGGCTGAATAATCAGTTTTTCTTTCTTGTTTTACGTCGATCATCGAAGCTTACGACTCTCGCATCGACATCCTCGTCTACCGATGGGCGAAAAAACCGTTCTACTTCTTAACGTGTCGATGGCAAACATAGGCACTAAATAAAAAACTTGAGAGGTGTCAAGGGACACCCGGATGGAACGAAGTTCCCTTGATTGATTAGTGAACTATTCAATCTTCTCTCTCTCCCCCTCCCCCTCCATCTTCCTCCTCCCCCTCCCCTCCCTCCCCCTCCCCCTCCCTCCCCCTCCCCCTCCATCTTCCTCCTCCCGTTCCTCGCCCTCCCCCTCTCCCTCCCTCTCCCTCTCCCTGCGAACATGCGACGCCTCACAGCTTACAATAGCTTACTATAGCAAAAAGTGTCGTGACAACTTTTCGTAAGAATTTTTTCCGTCTAGCCCCCTTTCACAACGCGCGATAAGGAACTTCGTTCCAATAGAGCTTGCAGTTGCCATCGTGGTGAAAGGATTAGCAAATCGACAGAAGTCGATTGCCCAGGATGCCTTGGACGTAACAGAGGTTTGGAAAATACACATGGCTACACATCAAGCTATACGGGTCTAGCATGAGCTGATGATATCGCGTTGTACCTATAGGATTTCCGCACAATGCGAGATCAGCGTAAACTGAAAATGCATATGTGTAACCGCGTGAAGTCGTTTTGGGAAGTTACTCCCATGCAAAAACCGTTTGGAAAGAGTGCAAATGCGCACCAGCTGTACACAATTAACAACACGCACGCATGTCCGATCCACACCTATCACCCACACAAAGAAGTCACGTGTCGCGTTTCGGGTAACAAAATTAAGGCACCAGCACATTTGTGACACCCGCCGCAATCCCACACGGTTTCATTGGTCTTCCTGAAATATTGCTTAAGATCGGTGTCCCAGGGTAACCCGCAAAATTCTAATTTTCGTGTTTTTTTGCAATTTACCGTTCCGTGTTGACCAAAATATGTTTAGGGTTCGTAACACGTGTGTACAGCAATAGCGAGGGGTCAATTTTTTTAAGAGGCAAGCTGACAGAAAAACTTGCATTCGTCTCGCTCATGATTGTAGGTATTCATATCACCAATTGTTGTCTTTCTTGAAGTCATCCGTCTACCCGCCACCCTGTATACCTTATGTTTAATTACTAATTTAATGTATACTTATTTGGCAATACTAGGGTGGCTGGCATTATTCATCAGTAGTGGTAAAGTTGCTCGTCTGTACCTCCAAAGAGAATCCGAGAGTAATCGAGTCGTAAGGAAGCTTCGCCACTGGTGAACAAAATTATAATCAATCAAATAATTAAGACAACTCTTTAAGTTCGTATAATTCTATTGAATGATAATAATTATCATGAAAAAGTCATTTACTTAATGGAATTAATTTAATTCATAGGGTTGTATTAGTATTTTTAATTATTATAATTAAGATAAATAATATTTGTTACAGCAACATTAAACCAGACACTGAACGGCATATTGCAAAAAAACACAATCAAAATTTAATTTCGCGGGTTACTCTGGCGCTTCCACCTTAATGTAACCAATGAGAACACATTGAAGTCGCGTGGCATGGCGTGTTATAAATCTGTTGCCAGCCTTATCCAAGTTTTTATTTAGTCTCGAACGAAATCATACAAATGTTACGTACAATATTCTGCTATAGGGGATCATGAAGCAATCATTTATTGATTCAAGTGGAGTTTTATTTTAAATACATATTTCAGTCGTCTCTCTTTATTTACTTGCGTGGTGTATAATTATTCCTTTTTATTAAAAGTCTTCTAGACAATATGTGTGATGTAATTTGTATACCCATGTATAGTACTAAAATGGATTAATGAGTTTGAAATAAGTACCTACCTACCTTTCGGTTATCCAGTAAGTTTTTTACTTGGAATATGAAATAGACTTGATAAAGTGAGACAATTTGAATGGATTTTGGGGGAAATTGACTTCTGCTGTCATTCGCAAAACATTTTTCATATATGCCTATTTACTAATGTGTACCTTATCTATAAAAAACCAACTTAATTATCTATTCTAATAAATAGAATTGAATTGTCTCTTTTTTACGTCAAAATAAGGCTTCGTACTTCCATAACAAATAGGAGAGTAAGTCTATAATAAGAATACCAGCCTGTTACTGTCCCAATGCAGGCAATTTTTGTCTGTCTGTTTGTTTAAGGTAATCTCATAAACAGCTGGATCAATTGTGACAGTACTTTCACTAGCGGATACCTAGGTATTGTTATGAGGAGTAACTTAGGCTATTTAGATTTCAGTTTTTTGTTTTCCGTGCCAATCAATGATTTGATAAATGACGCGCGGTCGAAGTCGCGGACGACATCTAAGTACCTACCTACCTATTTCCTAATGAACAGAAATATAATATACCTCCTGATCAAAAAGTTAAATAACAGGATAGATAAGTTTTTTAACAAGTTAAGTACAATAACAGAATGAATCACATTATTAAGTAAGGTTGTGCAATAGAACTCCATCATGTCGAAATAAGTAAGTTATTACTGGCCGTAAACAAAGAATTTTTAACACAACACCCCAGCTGACTAATCTGACAAAAAGACAAAATGTCATTAAACATCAAAAAAATAGGTAAATAGAAAACTCTTTCCTACATTAAAAAAAATACATAATCTTCTATTTTACTGTAAGATTTTATGCTGTAAATATAATACAAGGTAAGGAACACTATTACTTTGAATGTGATTAATTTAATTTACTATTTAATTAAATACTGCTAGTGCAAGTGAAATAAACTTGAAAAACTACCAAAACATCAGCTTAGTAACAATTTAATTAAGTAATCTTACAATTATTATCAAAGATACTAAATGAGTTTTTACACGCACAATGGTACAGACGCCAGCGCATCAAGTTACCCCAATGTGTCAAATTTCTTTGATTGTTTTTCAACTTTATGTCAAACAGAATAAGGTTCATATTCAATTGGAAAAATTTGACACATTGGGGTAACTTGATGTGCTGGCCTCTGTACAATGCGGGATTAAGTGTGGAAACCAAACCTGGTAGATAGATAGATTATAGATACTAAATGAGTTTAAGAAAGAATCAGACATTGAACTGCTATTTCTAATGTTTATTTGCCATGAAGGAAGTCAGAAATAACAAAACACCACATTTCACAATCTAACAACATAACCATTACGCCTGTATTCCCTAAAGAGTAAGGCAGAAGGCGTACCTATAGTACACCCATATTTTGCCAGTTATGTATTCCCGTGTAACAGGAGGCAAGCCTATTTCTAACAACTAGGCTCTGGGCTGCAACTGAGAAATTCTATATAGAGAATACCAATAACACTTTAACCAACCTGGTAATCAAACCCAGGACACAGTGCTCAGCAGGGTAGATACATTCAACAACCCTAACATAATTATTTCTCTCGCACACTATCTTCTTAACATTTTTATCTAATCTTCCTACTTCTTTATCACTCTTTCTCTATTTTTAACCGACTAAGGTAAACCAAAAAGGGTAATGATTTTGAATGGGAGTTATGTATGTTCCCTCATAATTCCTTCTCATAATTTCTCCTTATATTAAGTAACAACTTAAGTATAACACAAAAATGTAATAAAGTTCGAGTGAGTTTACCTACATTTTATTAAAGCTACAACTTCACAATTCTATGACCTATTCAAGGTTTTTATCAAGACTTATCAGACAGCCTAATTTATTTTTTAAATGATAAAGAAAAGACTTTATTAGGTACACATAATATTAAACTGATAGACGACAGCATAAAAACAAATTGAGATCAATAACAAATTGTTGAAACACTATTGAGTTTAGGCCTTCAACTTTTTGCCACATAGGTAAAGATTTTGCAAACTTATCTATTTGTTTAATTTTTTTACCTATTTATTCAATTGTTTATTAGCTTTAGTCTGTGGCTTGGCCTGTAGGCAGGTTGAAATCAAAATTAAAGTAAAAATTCATTCCAAAGTCAAAATCACAAAAGGCACTTTTAATGTCAGACTTACAAGGAGCAATGATTCTAGGTGCAAGGGGCACCTAGAATCATTTCCTTTCTAATTGTGTATGGTAAAGAATGGGCAAGAAACTCTATTGTAACCATTTATTCATAGATAGTGGTCAAACACGTGCCTATCAATAATAAAAAGAGAAAATACATTTCCTTTTTTTCTGGAAAAATGTCTCCAACAACAGTTGAAAATGGTCATCATTATCCTAGTCATGGTAAAAGCATGGGCCTGTCATTCAAAACCATTTATCCATACTCACATTCAGACTTACACATTTAAAATACAGTAAGAAGCAGGATATAGTTTAGATAAAGGTAATAAAAAATCGCATTGCTAATATGTCATAGATATTCCAAACTTGTCATTTTGAGTTTTAGGCTCAATTTACACTGCCACAGACTGGAATAGAAGAGACTTTTTGCAACAAAAGTGTACTAGCATAATGAACTTTAAGTTCATTGTGTACAGACTTTAACACGAACAAAAAAGAGATCACGCGTCTTCCAGGGAATCCCACGCGTCTTTCAGGGAATCCCCTCCCATTCTCGAGAATTGTCCTAGCTACTGTTTTCTTCACCATATCGCGTCGTGAGTCGAAATTGGCGTTTCCATTCGATTCCATTTCACGACAGTGTAAATTGAGCCTTAAATACAATTGATAAATTAATTTAATTCTTGGTACATGTAAAGTTTGACATATAGTCATGCATGTACCTCTTTGAGTACACCCACATTTTGCCAGATATATTTAAGGCCTAACCTAGGCCTATTGCCATTAGCCGGACATTAACACCACACTGTAGGCTTCTACTAATAAATAAAAAAGTTGGCAAGTAAAGCCTTGGACCAAATCAAACACAGACACAGAAAAAAAATGCACATTAATTGTCTAAGTAAAGTAGGCTTAGCAATTTAAATAACAGCCAACAATATAAAAATCAATTTAGGCTATTAGGAAGTGCCGAGTTAAGCGAAACTGAAGGAAAATGTAAATTACATGTAAATATAGCTTTATTTGCATTCCACATTTAAATGTCTCAGGTCCCTGTAATTTGATGAATCATTAGAATAAATTAACTGTTGTATGTTTCATTGTTTTTGGGCAAAGTTTGGATCATATCGGAAACTGCTACACACGCTTTGAAAAACTTTTCTGCGGTAAGGTTGATGAACTTATGAAGGTTAGAAATTAGCTGTTTCTTTGTGATATTGACGAGTTGATATAGAAATAACTGGTTGTTGATAAGTATTTAGAACAATAAAAGAATTGTTGAATTATGCAAAGAGAAATCAATGTCAGTATTTTTTTTTAGTTACTTGTTGTATTTAACAAGGGTTTTTACAGTCTACAGTTAAATTTAAAAGGGTTCGCAACTTATTTTGCTTCAAGATTATTTGGATATCTAGTCAGATATTGAGTATAAATGTGAAGGGCTACTTGTAGCCATGTTGCTTTAAGCAAAGAAACAATGAATGGATAGTGTAAGAGATGTTATGGCTGTAAGGAGCACTTTTGAGATGAATGGTAGATGATTATGGCAGGGGGATAATGTGGATGTTGAAAGTTTGTTCTCATTATAAGTGTGTGCTCCATTGATGCCACAACTTTTTTCTTTATTACTCTTTATTATGCGAACTGTACATTTACTGACACTGACAGTCAGAATCTTTTGTGTCATGCTTATGATTTAGTCAGGCTTCGTGTATACCAATGTTGTTTTATGTTGTGTCAGCAGTCCTATTATTAGGTAATGTGGGATTTGTCTTCTAACCTTTTAAGGGCTTGGCTAAATATCAGTTGCCATGCCCCCAGCGTGCAGCTACGATTGCTACAAATCAATAAAATAATACCTGCAATAAATAAGGAGGAGAAATTGTTGTATCAATTTTTAGTTTTTGTTGCATTAATAATATCTCTATTTGATAATGGTTTTAGCTGAACCATGTAGTTAATATTACGAAAATAAAACGAAAAAGTAATGCATGTCTTCTGTCGCAGAAATATGACACCAGCGGTAGGAGGACGGAAATATTTTTGTCCTATTTTTGGGACATAAGTGGTCAAAGCCTCTTGAATGTCTTTGTTTTCAATAAGTTTGATACCACTACTTAAAAATCATGCTTTACACTCTCTTTTGCAATTGAGTGTTATGCCTCTAGAGGTGTTGTGTCAAGATATTTTATTCTGAATAGATGATAAACTAGAAAGTACCCAAGTTCATTGCTGCTTTTTTCGCTAAATACAACAGAATTTGGATGAGTTAGTAATTGTTTTACTGCCAACAGTGAAGTTTGTTTAATAGTTTTTCAACTTTATTTATGTACAGACGCCAGCGCATCAAGTTACCCCAATGTGTCAAATTTTCCCAATTGAATATGAACCTTATTCTGTTTGCCATAAAGTTGAAAAACAATCAAAGAAATTTGACACATTGAGGTAACTTGATGTGCTGGCGTCTGTACTTAGGAGTATAATAAGTTTCTTGTTCAATTGCGTTTTTTTTTGTTTAGGTGTCTGTATATTGCACAGCGCAATAACCCTTTTTAGTTAGTTACTTGTGAACCACAACAAACTAACTTGCCTATTAATTTTTAACAATATTGGTTTTTTTTTACATTACTCTCATAAGCCAAACACCTAAAAGGTATAAAGATAATATTTTTATCTGTATTATAAAATTAATTGTGAAGTAGGTATGTATATATTTTTTACATTACTCTCATATGTATGCCAAACACCTAAAAGGTATAAAGATAATATTTTTATCTGTATTATAAAATTAATTGTGAAGTAGGTATGTATATATTTTTTTAACATGTGCTACCTAACCTAACCAACATGAATAGTTCAATGTTTTTCTTTTGTAAAAAAAGTTAGTTTATGTACTATTTTTTATATAATTCTTATTCTTTACATAACTTGAAGTAGTTTTAATCATGAAGGCATATTTACTTTCTATATTATACAAAAAGTCACATTATCATTTTCCAACTAAAAACTTAATGTTTGTTTAGTGTTATGGTATGTTTTTTTTAAGGTTATGAGCAATATGTTAATAACATAACCTATTTACTTAATACTATTTACAACGAAATACATAATTGAATGAATTAAATCTATTAGAAACAACAGAAGATCACCAACCAGACCCTAAGGTCAAATGTGACTATTTTAAACAACATGGCATTTCAATGTTATCTATTTAAATCTAAAACATTTACCTTAAAGCTCTGCCAGAGTACAAACACGACATGATTTTGCTAATTCACAAAAATGTTTACATTTTTAACACACAAATTAGTATAATGATAACACTATGCAGTCTTTGTAAGATTTATCTTAAATCTGACGCCGAAAACTCTCCATACCGACTGCCGTCACAGATAAGGACCAAAATAATCTCGACAACTGTCAAGCCATGTGTGAAACCGAAATAATTTCACGTGACCGCATCAATTTCTGCTCTAAATGTACTCAACAGCTTCACTTACTTCCAATACCCGTAATAACACGCGGCCCGACCAGATAACGGTTAATCCATAGTATCGCTGAACTTGCAAAAAAACTGCACTAAATACAATACCGTTTTTAGGTTATGTACACGGAACCAGATTTTTGCGTTTGTATTCACATTTTAACGTATAAAACACGATAATTATGTATTTTAATAGTTTTTTCGATGAAATGTAACAAGTTTCTCAGCAAAATTGGGGAAATAAACAATTATTGTGCGAGATGAATCGCCCGCGCGAACCTAACCTTGATCACGGCACTGTGATAGATTTCTAGTTCAAGGTCTTATGAAAGAACTGAAAAGTCACATGAAGGCGTTACACAAACAAAACTGAAATATCATTGCGACCCGCACAGAAATCTATTTTAAGACAAACAACAGATGAAAAAAGCACTAACCTTTACAACCTCAGGTGACGGCTTTATCCATGTAATTTTTGTTGCGATGTTCAAACACTTTTTACACAATAAACACAGCACGTAAAGCACAAACGTATGTTTTTAACACTTTTTAGATGCACTACGGATAATTAAAAAAGGTTTTTCGTAAAAAAATTAACACTTTTCACGAAACATCACATGTTACGAACTTCACGACAGCAGAACTGTGTGTTGCCATAATTTATCTAACCACCTTGTCATTGTTGGTTGAGTAGACAAGTTTGACTACACTAGCAAAATTACAATCGATTAAAAATTTCACTTCAATTTTATCTTAATCGTGATTCTTACAATTTTGCAACAAATAAAAAAAATCATTTAATTTAACAAGTTTTGAAATAATCCGATGAATATCAAAAAGTTAATGGTCAATCAACGCTAATTGGAAATTTAAAGTTTCGTTAGAGATTTAATTTAAAAAAGGGAATTAATGGACTTACAACTTACTTGTAATCGTTGTGATAAATATTATTATGATGTGAATTATATGCTTTAAGATAATTAACACATTTTGTAGATGTCTCAGACCATTCTGAACAATGTTTCAACACTACAAAGTGAAAGTAACACAGCAGAAGCATTAGCAATCATCAGAGAAGAACTTAGATCTCCTCCAACAACATCGTCTTCTAAGCAGATTGAAGCTTCCAAATTGCAATTTCAAAAGGAAATAATTAAATGCATATGTAAACATCACGAACAGGTGAACAATAGTATCCACAATAGGTACCTTCTTCATCACTGTCATTCACATGCCAATTAATTTTAAAAAAATCATTGTCGTTTCACTACATTTTTCTGTGAAGACTTCTTATGAATAAATAACAACCACTTTCAAGGGTTTTTAACTTTATTATAGGCTTCGGCAGAGAACATAACTCCTTCACATTTTGAGGAAATTCTAAAGGAAAAGGAAACAGAGCTACGTGATGAATATGACAAAATTTTAAATGGAGAAAAGGAACTCATCAGGGACCGATTTGACTTCATTTTATCGTAATCATAAATATATAAATTTATTTAAATGCAATTTCAACTCATGCATTTTTTTAGTTTTACTAAGTTTTCATGATTTTTTTTACTACACAGAAATGAACAAACTCGTGCGTCTTATATGCTTCGAGAAGCACACCGAGAACGACAAGAAAAAATACATGCGTTACAAACACAATTGCAATGTAAAAACTTAGCAGCTTTGATGTATGTCATGTGCACAGAAAGAAAAAGAAGTAGAATTGAAAAACTAAAGATTATCGAAGGTACTATTTTAAAAAATTAGCTAATTCCCAACCCATTCAAATCATCTTTATTCATTCATATAAAATTGAAAAATCAAAAAAAATAATTTTAGATAAGCAAACTAGTGAGTCAACTGTAGTATGCTGTGTCATAAGAACTAAACTGTCTAACTGTCGAAACAAAAATCGATTTATCGTCTGAAAGTTGAAAGTCTCCTGAAACATCCCTAACGGACGCCTCGTGGAATCAAATATTTATCTGGCAACACCGCAGTAATGCATCACCGCACTTTTCGATATTTTGTGCGTGAAACGAAGCAATCAAGCAAAATCTCGCGCACTATTTTCACCACGCTGCCGATGCCTGCCGCGGCGCTGGAGCTTGCAAACCTGTCTACATCTATTATACCTTGACTAAACGAATATTAACTAATAAGTATCATTTTAAAACGAGTTAATACATTTTTTAGGATATTTTAGCAGTATTCATTTTACAAAAATAAGACAAGAAAATCAAAAATATTATTACTTCAGATGTGGCTAGTTTTGGTTTCATTTGTTTTTTTAAATACTTAACAATAATTTGTGACATAGGTATTACCATATTTTCACCTAAATCTAAAACTAAAATTAGTTTTTTTTTTACATTGTGGAAGTTTTTTAATTCCATTCTACTTTGGCCTAATTGTTTGTTCGTTTGTCTGTCTGTTTGCATCTCTGTACGTCTGTATACCTACACGGTCTACGGTTACTCATAGAACTACCTACTAGCCCTATATCGATAGCATTTTACTGTAAGTAATGAAATTACGAAATAAATGTAGGTACCTAGGTATTAAGGGTGGCACTTTCTTACCATAGGGATTGGGGGATAACATAAACTCAGCTTACATTATGCATGCGAGGTTTCGTTGGACACCTGATTGAGAAATGATATTTATTTTATACCTACTTCAAGCACACAAATGTACAGAGGGGGGACTTAATGCTAGGTAGGCATTTTCACCAGTCGACCTTAATACTTAGGTAATAATAATAATAATAATGATTCCTCTCTCTGGAGCCCTGACCGCCGGTAGCTTGGACCCCGTTCCCGATACCGGTGGGCTACTATTTTTTATATTTTTAAATGTTTTTATTTTTATATTAATATTTAAAAATGTAATTTATAAGAATTTTAAATGAATATACGAAATAATAATAATATTTATTCAAAAGTAAAGGTAAAATAAAATACAAAAGTAATAGATAAAGCGAGCGAGCGAGCGCGTGTGTTGCTCCTCCCCCGTACGTGATAGCGTGATAATATGTAGCCTATGTGTTGACCCGACCTCTCAGTAATATTCATGCAAAATTTGAACTAAATCCATGCAGTACTTTTTGACCCACCTACCCCAGACATACATACAGACAAACAGACAAAAGTTCTAAAAAGTCACTTTTTGTCACCAGAGCAGTTACCTTTTTCTAACAAAAGCTACTTACTTAGGTACTCGCTCGCGTTACTTAGTAGTATGAATTTTTGGTAACGTTACCTACTTATGTTAAAACCTATTTCTGTTATAATCGCGATAAATAAAATTGTGTTGTGTGTGTGCATGGGAATTCTTTAAAAAGACATAGAATGATGGATGGAACCTGTTGAAACAGAACTGTAGGGAAGTTGGCTTCCATTTTCACATTTGTTTTTTTTTTTATTTAAGTACCTATCATTTTACAACAGAATCTTATTACTTATCTACCTATCTTCTCAATAGCAACCAAAAACCACTACCGTCTTATTACAAAAAACGAAAAAAACCTAGGTTTAAACCTGTACTATCAAGTCCAGGCTTATCTGTAGAACCATGGTCTAAATTTATCCGTATTATAAAACAATAATAAACCGTGCTTTTCTTAGTACCGTCATTTGAACCATTGTCTATATATCAACCACAGATAAAGACAAATGTCATTCGTTCATCATAATATCATTCAATCGCAACATTCCGTATGCACAGAAATGAAAACGTTTTGAAAATACGATGACGATTAAATAATGTTTAAGTGTGTTAAAAAAAATTGCGACTGGTATTTTGCATGAATAAAAACATTATTTTATTGATTGCACTTTTGTTTAGGTTTAAGCACATTACATAATGTCGTAATTACTAATAAGACATATTATATATATACATTACGTGTAATGAAACGTAACATACCCGCGCGTTATATGAAACCAGAACATTAAACAAAATTATCCCAAGTTCATTTACTTTACAATAGTTGCCTCTTTGTTGTTTAATATTACATTCTTTAGTAATTTTAAATAATATTATATATTGTGATGGACCAGCTAAAGAAAAAACGATCTGAGAATTGGAGAACAGAGGAAAAAGTAAGTAAGTAAGTAATAGTAAGTGAAATACATTATGAAAAACAGAAAGAAACAAACTTTATTTATATTACTATTACTGTTCTTACACTTATTTGTTATTAAAATTTAATATTATTCATAAAAATCTTTCATCTTGACCATCTTTCCTTAACTTTTTTCTTTTAATGTGAGTACAGTCAATTGTACCAATTACAGTAGGGAAATTTGATTTGATTTGGATCAGCTGTGTCACCCTGGATCTATTAAAACAATAACAAAAGATTAGTTTGGAACTTGGACATAATTAAGTATAAATTGCTACTTTGCAAAATGCAATTTATGTTTTCAATCTACTCACCAACTTCATGTCGAGCCCAGCTTCGTAATGCGTTTTCGGGAGACAAAGGGCATCCTCGAGCATCTCTTGTTAAATCTTCTTTTAGTAAGTCCACTATTTTCAGTGCATAATGTTTATTAGACCTTTATTTAGCCTGAAATCTTCATCGGATAATTCCATGAAAGGATTAATTCGAACACGATTTCTGTTGAGTTGCCGTGGCATTTCCAACAACTCAGCGGCTTTAATATCCTCAATATCAATGAAATAGACCATGTTAATATCCATTTTCGGGTAAAAACGACACAGAAATGAAAAATATGGTACATAAAACCAACAAGATAATCTTTGACGACTTTGACGACTGACTGACAGATACGATTTAGACCATTGTTTACATTGTTAAACTAGGGGGCGCCATGGTTTAGCGTTAGACCATGATATGGTCCATGGTTTATCGTTAAACCACGATTTGTAATATCATTTTTGTCTAAACCATAGTTTTTAGAGACTTAGACCTGGGTTTTTAGATAAACCTTGTTTTGTAATAAGACGGCTAAGGTTTAAACTAGTGCTATCAAAAATCTCAATATCGCAACAAATTGAGGTTTTATAAATTTTATATGCGATTGACAATTCATACAAAATAAAAACTTTAGGTTTTAAATAAGCATAGCATTGCATAGCATTTATGTCGTTGATCTTATTTATGCGGGTAAAAGCTAACTATTTCCCGTTTTTCAACAGACTACACCAATTACATCAACGGACTGCATGATATTTTGGTACAAGGACAGGACCTAATACTTCATTTGTCCCGAGGGTACAAGACAGCTGCCAGAGTAGACCACGAATGGCGCGAAAAAATGAAAAAAATCGTTGGTGAAGTGCGTAAATTTATTTTGTTTTAAGTATAACATAATACATAACATAACACCACGCCTGTAATCTCCGAAGGGCTAGGCAGAGGTCTTCCTTTCTGTAGTACACCCACATTTAGCCGGTTATGTTCAAGTCCCATTTAATAGGGGGCGAGCCTTAGGTATATTATTACCGAAACGTATTGTGTTGTTCATTCATAATAACATTCTTGGCCAGCAGCGGCTTTGTCTGCTTATGTATACGTAATTAGGTAATTACTTACTTTTCTTTATACTTAATTATAACGTAGGTAAGTAGGTAGGTACCTATGTGACTAGTATTTTTTTTGGTAATCTAGCTTCGCGAATTCAGTGTGTGATGATTAATACCCGTCCCTTCTCTGTTTGAGAAGAGGCCTTTGCCCTGCTGTGGGACAGTAATAACCTAAAATTGAAACGGGAATCTCCGATTTTGAGATAAGACCTACGTAACAGTGTTTTATTACCTACACACTTAGTCCGGTCTATTTAGACCAAAAAATGAGAGTGAAGTTACATAAAGTCCCAACAAGCTGAATTTCAGTGAAATTGTTCAAAATATAATTATAAACAATGTCTAGAAGTTCCCCATCATTCCCCTGTAAGGAAAAAAAAATATTTAAGGTCAAAGGTCAAAAAAAATAGTTTTTCGCGATTTTCAGCAAAACGGTAAGTTTTATCATAAAAGTACCTCAGACAAAATTGTAGATCATAAAATTATCTATAAAAAATGTATCAATACTTTTTTTCTTACGAGCCACCGTTTCTGAGATATAACGATTCAAAAAGTTGTTATCGTCATAATATGCATGAGTACGCCACGTATATACATCTAGAGTTGTAATATTTTATATAATATATATATGTATGTGTATATATATACAGGGTGTAACGGAAAGGGTATATACATACAAACAGGGTGAATAGAGTATTTAATAACGAGTCTTTCCTCAAAATTTCAGCTCCCAACTAATAACTTTGAAACTTCACGATATTATTTAATATCGACAGTTTATTAAATGCAAAATCATAACAAACGTGTCACCGCACTATGAGGGTCATAATCCTGTCCGGCAAGGTTCAAGTATATCTATCTCGGGTTCTGCGCGCCTAGTACAGACCTATCGGGTTCTGCTGAACCGACGAAGGAGCGACGCGCCGAAGGAGCCGGCGGGCTCAACTTTACAATTATGTATTGTATATGTATAAAAACGTTGCCATGTCGTTTCTTATCACCAAGAGAATCCGTGCCCTTCGTATGTATATACCCTTTCCGTTACACCCTGTATATATATATACATACATATATGTATTATATATTAAATGTTTAAATATTTTTCTATCGGTCATTGTAACTTATACTTACAATATAAAATATACATAAGTTTTAACTACAAGAATATCAGGTAAAATGAAACCCAGTCCCTTAATCTTTAAGCCAGTGTAACCCTACAGACTGGGGTTGGAAGTTGGTCAACAATATATTAGAGCCAGTTCAAACTTTACTTCCACCTGCGCCGGAAAAACTGCTGAACACTATTTTTTGCAACTGCAAAAAGGGATGCAGTGCTAAATGTGGTTGCAAAAAAGTCGGACTGTCTTGTTCTTTGGCATGCAAAAATTGTCAAGGGCCGGTCGTGCTCTAATATTGAATCACAAACAATGGAGGATTCGTTTGACTCCGACGAAGTATCATGCGATACATCGCTATTGACGCAATTTACTTGCATCCAAAATGAAGATGAAGAAGAAGCAGGAGAAGAAGAACAAGAAGAAGATCAAGAAGAAGAACAAGAATTTCAAATTCTTGTTCTTCTTCTTGATCTTCTTCTTCTTACGAATAAGACGAATAAACTTCAACACTTTTTTTTCATTTACATCGCTTTTATCTTTCCCAATCTTTGAAAATTTCCGTTATTTTGCAATAGTTTTACATTAAACAGGATCACAACTGACCCGTGGAGTAGGCCTACTGGAGAAACCACGTTAAAAAAACGCGCTAAGTAGGTACACTACCTCATAGGTGGCGTGGAAACGTGTGCATATTATGACAATAACGACTTTTATAACTTTTTGAATCGTTATATCTCAGAAACGGTGGCTCGTAAGAAAAAAAGTATTGATACATTTTTTATAGATAATTTTATGATCTACAATTTTTGTTTGAGGTACTTCTTTGATAAAACTTACCGTTTTGCTGAAAATCGCGAAAAACTCATTTTTTTGACCTTTGACCTTGAATATTTTTTTTTCCTTACAGGGGAATGATGGGGAACTTCTAGACATTGTTTATAATTATGTTTTGAACAACTTCACAGAAATTCAGCTTGTTGGGACTTTATGTAACTTCGAATGTCTAAATAGACCGGACTAACTAAGCTTATCTTAAGATGTTATCAAGACGATTCGAGGTCGACCAATTCAGAGACCTAGATTATAATAGGCCTAGATTTATTTAAGTATTAAGCTAAACGATGAAGCTTCAATAAGTTTTGTGTTGCGTTGCGGAAGTGGTTGTTATAAGAGTGCTTTTATTCGATAGATGAGTTCTTTCAGTATCCCTGTAAATTTTGTAAGTTTTAAAGCACAGACATTATTTAATTTCTAACCTAGACAATTGTACCTAATAAATCTATCTTCTATATATATAAAAATGCTACATATGTTGGTTTGTGTAGGGTAAATACGCTAAATGTCGGCCCCCTAACGAATTTTCTAACTTTGTATCGCTCTGGCTCCATCAGTTTGCAACGAAGCATGCCTTGTGATGTAGTTTTAGATAGGTTGATTAATTTATTTTATGTTTATAGGCATAGGATTGACTTTTCTACTAAAAGCAAAGAGTAATAAGGTTTAAATGCATCTAGAACGAAAAAACCTTAAACTCGGCCATTTACGCCCCATAGTCGGTCGCGTTTTTCCCAAAAGTCGGCCGGGTATAGGGTGGTTTAAAATAAGACAGTGAAAAACATTACCAATACGATTATTAAAAAAAGTTTTAAGTGAAAACGAGCTTAGTATCTAAAGACTAGTCTTTTTGTTCCTCGCAGTTTAAGCTAGATGAGTTCAATGGTAGTAAGTTCCAAAGAGAAATTGATATTTGTATCCCGAACCCTACATATTGAGTTTTCATAAATAATTAATATGGTGTGTATGACAACATATATGAATGTAAACGAAGCAAAAGAAGTATGTAAGAATCGTAGCATATGGCGCTCTGTAGTTTCTGCCTACCCCCATGGGAAAAAGGCGTGAGTTTATGTATGTATGTATGTATGTATGTATGTATGTATGTAATTAATATGGTTGATCAATTTTGTAATATTTTATAAATAATTAATTTGAACCTCTAGTTACATCAAAACTTAACCTCGTTTTTATAATAATACCTACCTACATTTAAATCAACTTTGAGCAAATTATTTTGATAATTATATATATTAAAAATATAAAACTGACTACCCGTCCAACGTAATCACCCTGTATAGTAGCGCTCGGATTTGAAGCTGGCCGATATTACGATCTTTAATATTTGTAAAGTCGACCCCTACTTCTCAAGATTCGGCCTTATTTCTCAAGATTTAACTAAAATCACCCCGGCCGGTTTTTGGCGATTAGGCGTGAAATAGATTTATTTACTTACTAGCTTCTGCCCGCGACTTCGTACGCGGATCCTGTTGCTTATGCCAGCGACAACGTGGTCGTCAAAATCGAAGATCTGAAACATATGATGTCGAATTCTATAAGCCCGGGGACGGGAAATCAATGGGATGCGCGAGACGATTCAAGATGTTCCAGTTTTTTTATTTTTGTTGGTCAACAGGAAATGCCATCAGACTTAACAACTTTTGCTAAGACGCCATTTCTATTATGTATATGTTATATTGTCTCTGGGCTTTGGAGTTCCCCTACAGGTGCTCCAGATCTTCAAATTTAGTCTCACAGCAGAAAACACTCTTCACGTGGAATAGTTTTTGCAATGGCACCATTTTTATATCTCTTTTACTTTAGGTGTTCCATTTTCCAAAATAAATTATAGCCTATAATATGTTGCGTGACGTTCATGATCAGCGGTCAGTCGCGCATCTCCTTCCCCCACTTATCTCTAGAGTCGATGCGTATATACGCTGAAAACTCAAGCGTCATGCTTTTTCCGTGAACGTCTCCAACTCGCGAGACAGTGCATGATGTTCACGATCAGCGGTCAGTCGCGCACATATTCTTCACTGGTCTCTAGAGACCTGGATGTAGATGCGTAAATACGCTGAGAATGCAGGCGTGCTTCGCGATCCCAAGAAGTTTCCACGGAGCGAGTTGCAGCCTCATGTTCTCGAACAGCATCAAGTCTCTCCTAACGCTCTTCGGTAGATTGTTGGGATCTTATGGTCTTTAATCATTTAGCACCTTTGGAACATTGGGAAAAATTTTACCTCTTTCTAGGCATGGTTATAGTTTTATTGTGATGATACCTGATCAATTAAAATCTAAGTAGCTGCTCCCCTGCGTTACCGGGTAAGCTACCGTGTAACGAAGTTAAATGGAAAAGGAAATTAAACACTCAAATAACATAAGCCCGAAGGCATACGATAAAAAAATGGGAGTTTTAGCCAGTAGAGTCTGATTTTCAACGATATACCATCGTCATCGAAAATTAGTCCTGAACTGTTCCCGCCTTCACCGCGTAGTACCTCCTACTTATGTTATTTTATAATTATGCAATGAAATTAGTGATAGTTTTAATTTCTATATCAAATGTTTCTGATCTTCGATTTTTATACGTCAACAGCGAGTGCTCATAAGGCTGAACAACTCTTGCTAAGACGTCATTCCAATATATGTTATAGTGTAGCTGGGCTCTTGAAGTTCCACATCAGGTATTCCGGATCTTCAAATTTATTCTCTCAGCAGAAAATGCTCACAACGTGGAACAATTTTTGCTATGGTACCATTTTTGTATCTCCTATAGTTTAGATGGTCTGTTGCGGTTCTGCATCAGGTGTTCCGGATCTTCAAATTTATTCTCTCAGCAGAAAATGCTCATCACGTGGAACAATTTTTGCTATGGTACCATTTTTGTATCTCCTATAGTTTAGCTGGTCTGTTGCGGTTCTGCATCAGGTGTTCCGGATCTTCAAATTTATTCTCTCAGCAGAAAATGCTCATCACGTGGAACAATTTTTGCTATGGGGCCATTTTTGTATCGCCTATAGTTTAGCTGGTCTGTTGCGGTTCTGCATCTGGTGTTCCGGATCTTCAAATTTATTCTCTCAGCAGAAAATGCTCACCACGTGGAACAATTTTTGCTATGGGACCATTTTTGTATCGCCTATAGTTTAGCTGGTCTGTTGCGGTTCTGCATCAGGTGTTCCAGTTTCCAAGATAAATTATAGCCTATGTGTTGACCAGACTTAATATCTATACAACAAAAAAAAAATCATTCAAATCCGTCCAGTAGTTCCGAAGATTAGCGTGTGCAAACAAACAGACAAACAGACAAACAGACAAACAGACAAACAGACAAACAGACAAACAGACAGACTTTTTTTTTTGGATTCGTGCTCTATTACTGTTTCTAAACCTCAATCATTATTTTTTAAATATATTCAATGTACAGACACAGTTTTTTTACAGTCTTATTATATGTATATAGATAAGCTTTGCAAATTCTCCTATTAAGCCAAAGGAATTGGTAGATTTTCAGATTATAAAACAGACTGAATTCTACTTAAAGTCGGCCCCGGTCGAGATTCCGGCTTTAAACCAAAACTGTATTCTAATGGCGGCCCCCTATTTTCTCTTAAATCAATGCGCAAAACGTTGTAAATACTGACTCAAAATATAGTAAAACTAATCTTTTATTAATACCAAAGCATAAAACAAAAAAAAAAGAATGTCTTACCATTGTAATATCAATCCCCAAAATATGGGTATTCACAGAAAGTAAGCTATTTTTTTTTACTACGAACTTAACACTTCATCGTCGGCATCGCTAAGGACGCTCAGTGTGCGAAAAGCGAGGGACGTAATCGAATAGTAACAGTTTTTACCTATAGAGTATGAACTAAAGATCCAATTCCAGTAGCCAAATTGTCACTTATTTACTTTTTCAATGAATGCAAGTTAAAAATGTGCAGACGGCCGACCTTTGGGGGGTGGCCGACGTTTGGCGTATTTACCCTATTTACCCTCCAAAAACTCAAAAAGTTCTGCACCGATTGAGCTGAAATTTTAGCGTTAAATATAATCCGCAACAAGGATTAATTGGTTTTATCTATTTTTTTTTATCATTCAATCACAATGTGCCACAGCGAAGCGTGCCAGGGTACAGCTAGTGTTTTAATAAATGTGTAAAAACTTGTACTATTGCATGCTATATACCTACCTAATATACACACATCAAAAGTGTCTAGGGATCAACATATATTTTTGCAATAACTTTTCTCCTGATTGATATTAATTAAAATTTTCTTTAAGGATTCATCAAATAAAGTGTTTTCGTTTGTCACAGTAACGACAAACCAAGTCACCTTTGCATTAATAAAGAAATTTGCCATTTTCCTAATAAAGGGATTTTTGACATTTGAACCACTAACATTAAAGTTCGAAAAAAACACTGAAATAACAGTTTTCTTTAAAATTTTATTGGGTAACTTAAACAATTAATAATCCGTGTTTCTACCGCGAACACTAACAACACAAGAACATCGGTTTGGCATACTCAAAATGAGTTCATCCAAATCACGCTGTGGAATGGCCGCCCATGTTCGTTGCAACAACAAAAAAAGGTCTTCTTGCGACTGGATACCCTCCATATTCGGCAGAGCTCTTCTCTGTAGCATATCCCATGCATGCTCAATCGGGTTCAAGTCTGGCGACTGAGCAGGCCAGGGCAGGACATTGATGTTAGCTGCGGCGAGAGTCTGTCTTACAACTCTTGCGGTGTGCGGTCGTGATTATCATGCATTAACTGAAATAAGGGACCGATTTGCACTTGTAGAGGAACGATGACGTCTGATACAATCGTCTCAGCATAAATTTGAGCGTTGAGGTTGCCTCTGATCCAAATCAACTCAGTTCTTCCGCCGATCCAAATACCCGCCCATACCATGATGGTTCCACCACTATAAGGATGGACTTCCTGGCAGGATTTTAATCGCTGTTGGCGTCCAGGGGTTCTCCAGTGTCGTATACGTCTTGTATCCGGTCTCATACCAAAACGAGACTCATCAGAAAAGCACACGAAACGCCATTGTTCTTCTGCCCAATTTCTGTGTTCAAGAGCCCATTGATATCGAATCCTACGATTGTGCATTGCTATAGGTGGTACCCGTAGCGGTCTTCGGGAATGAAGGTTCACTTCATGCAAGCGGTTTCTGACTGTTTGGTCGCTAATTAAGTTCCCTGAAGAGTGATGAAGCCTCACGAGTTGTAAGACAGACTCTCGCCGCAGCTAACATCAATGTCCTGCCCTGGCCTGCTCAGTCGCCAGACTTGAACCCGATTGAGCATGCATGGGATATGCTACAGAGAAGAGCTCTGCCGAATATGGAGGGTATCCAGTCGCAAGAAGACCTTTTTTTGTTGTTGCAACGAACATGGGCGGCCATTCCACAGCGTGATTTGGATGAACTCATTTTGAGTATGCCAAACCGATGTTCTTGTGTTGTTAGTGTTCGCGGTAGAAACACGGATTATTAATTGTTTAAGTTACCCAATAAAATTTTAAAGAAAACTGTTATTTCAGTATTTTTTTCGAACTTTAATGTTAGTGGTTCAAATGTCAAAAATCCCTTTATTAGGAAAATGGCAAATTTCTTTATTAATGCAAAGGTGACTTGGTTTATCGTTACTGTGACAAACGAAAACACTTTATTTGATGAATCCTTAAAGAAAATTTTAATTAATATCAATCAGGAGAAAAGTTATTGCAAAAATATATGTTGATCCCTAGACACTTTTGATGTGTGTAATTGGCCAAATGTGTGTTACTAAATATTATCAGAACTTCATGTAAAGACGCCAGCACGTCAAGTTACCTCAATGTGTTTGATTGTTTTTCAACTTTATGTCAAACAGAATAAGGTATCACATAAGGGTCATATTCTATTGGTATTGTACCTACCATATTTGATGCAATAAATGAAATGAAATTAAATGGCAACAGCCTGACGGGTCGATCGGAGGTTAAGCTATGCTTTTCAAGGTGAATGGGTGACCAGGACCACCCTTAAATATCAAGACTCCTCCGTGCCTCGCAAAGCACGTTAAACCGTTGGTCCCGTCTGTCATTTATAGATCTTTGACAGTTGTTTCCATAATAATCTTCATTTCATTAATAACCTAACTTTAATAATCACAAAACAAAAACATAACTCAAATAGGTAGGTAAACCGACAGTTTTGTACTGGACAGTTAGGCCAAGCGCTGCGTTAGGCGTGCAAACGGCGCGGGCGCCCGCGTGGCGTGCTGTTTCATGTAATCTCATAGATCAGCTAATAACAATATTTGACATAATCTCATAGATCAGCTAATAATAAAATTTGACATAATCTCATGAGATTACATGAAACAGCACGCCACGCGGGCGCCCGCGCTGTGCGCACGCCTAACGGCCTAACGCAGCGCACGGCCTTAGTGTCTTCGTTGGGGTCTCAAATCCAACTCAGCTCTGCCTAACTTCCACTTGCCAAAGCGACTCCATCCACTAACGCCATCCATTGTTCGCGCCATTTGACATGACAGTTGACGTCACGGCGGCGCCGGCGTTTACCATAGACTCTGTAGGTACTAACTCTGTACTAATCAACTTCATAACTTCTTATTTCTGAATATCGTTTACCACGACATGTTATTAAAGATCATTTATCTCCATCCCAGTTCATGTCTTTCATCTACCACTTCTCGGGCGGAAACCCTGAGACCAACCAGTACCTGATAGACTTGCCCAAGTTACTGAAGACCAAAGCTCCTATAGTGGCCGACCCCGAAGAGGACCCTTGTGATTGTGATGAAGACGAAGGCGTTGAGGAGGATATTGCTCTTGAAGATGAACGTAACTATACATATATTGAACTTGCCACATCCTCTTTACCCCAGAACTGGAAAGTTCTTCAGAGAAAATCAAAGTTTTTATTATTACATGCTTATATTTCTCGGAACTCTTGAATTCCGGACCTTTGGAAGGCGTACGAGGGGCCGAAGCCAACTCGCAGAGGCCTATTGTCGTCTTTAATGAAATAAGGCACTATTATATTATGGTACTATTATTATTTATCCAAATTTCAGACACTAGATCCATTTTGTTAGTAAAAAGAATGCTTAAAAAGTATGTTAGTATAGTGTAGGTATGCATATAACAAAAAAGGATAACAGCTTACTCTATAGACGACTAAAAGCACTTTGATTTGCTTATTATAATCAAAACAATTCACAAAAACCACATGTGGCCAGAGGAACATTAATTTAAGTAATTTCTTGTCTCTGTTTTTCTAGTTTACACATACATAAACTCACGCCTGGAGAGCGCCAAATGCTACGATTTTTACATACTTCTTTTGCTTCGTTAACATTCATACATGTTGTCATACACACACGCCGGTTGCGAGTACTACGTACCTGACCTTTCTGAAGAACCTTGTAACGTTGCGCCTTGCGAGTTACAATTGAAAATAGTTAAGTCTATGAATCGTTATTAATATCAAATCTATGTACACTTTAAACTATAATATTATACAAAACTTTAAAAATAAACTAGTACTATATATGTAATAAACTATAACTAGTATAATATCTAAAAGTAAATCTAACACTTAAAATACTATATTTAAATTAAATGATACGGAACCTAGGGTTTTCGTCCTAAGCGCTCGCGCATCTCTAAAACGATCATTCCCGAGTGTCATCTGGGAGTAGCGAATCGGTTGTGGTCGGTAAGGACGATGACTAGTCAGCTGTGAGCGTTTTGAGGTGACGGCTGTGTCACTCGCTCTGACAACACCTAACTAATTTTGATTAAATACTCATAAATACTTCGTGAAATCCCTCTAGGGTAAGTTTTCATGTAATTCCTTAAAAAGTGCTTATGTAAGGTGTTTCTAGAATTTCCTAAACTAGCTTTCTGCCCTATATCTTCCTCTCTGGGACACTGTGACCTTTGGACCTTCAAACATGGTTCCGACAGTTTGCTCACGCCTCCATTCTGTCTGGATTTCCAGGATTTTTAACTACCCCTACAACTTCTCGCCACGTCGTGGTTCTTGCGTAGAAGAGGACGTTTGGAAGGAGATCCTCGGCTGCAGAACACATACCTACACTGAAGTTACACTACTATAACCAGGATCTGGAACTGGAGCCGTCAGTTGCGGGCAGAGGCTGGATCGGGACCATCGTCGATCTGGAGACGGTTCAGGCCAGTGTTCCTTCCCTAATCTACCTCTAAAAGTCAGGACTTGGTGCGGCCACGGAAGTTTGGCAAATAAATAATAAGTGCCTAAATAGTTAATCTTATTATTTAAGAACTCCCTCTTCCCTACCTGCTGACAACCCCCTGCTAAGGGTGAGTGTCACAGTGGCGCCCTTAACGTGTGTTTCCAGTGGCCTAATCAAGTCTTGATTTTTTTTTTCTTTAGTACTGTTAGGTCGTTCTACCTACATTGTTGCTGTGAACGTGAAGGTGACCTTCAGCAAAGCGAACTGGTACGTACTTTTCTCCTTATTTATTAACTGTGTTTATACGCTTACTCATTATCATTTCTATGCCTATTAGTGTCTGGTTATTGTTAAATGTTACGTATTGCTGTTATTGTTTGTGACGAAGTTAAAAAGTATTATTTTCACATCCAGTACCTAACTTCATTAATTAAAAGAACATTGTGGGTATAATTCAAAATTATTTTATGTTAATAGCAATTTTGTTATACGTAACAGTTCGCACATCAAAATTCTTCTTAGTTTTTCACATCATTTAATTAGTTATCATTTCATTAAATTGTATTATTTTCTTTTATTTATTTTGTCACCAATCGTAAAAGGTAGCTAGTATACTTGCATATTTTGTAAGAACACCATTTAAATCACTAGATATTCTATTCTTTCATTGTATTCATTCTTTCATTTCTTTCATTCTTCTGGAAAACATGGAAACCTACCCTATTAAATTTTTTGTTCTTAACAAACACGAATTAACGTATGAGGTGCTCATTAGAGGCGAAGAACCGGCATCAACCGTGCTCGGACTACGTAAACAAATAAATAAACTAACACCTATTATACCTACCACAGATATTTGTGAGTCTGGTATCGAACCTGATGTCGATATTTCAGGCGTTGGTGTTTCTTTGACCGAACTAACATCTCGAGTAAAATCATTGGAGGATAAGTTTGATATCAATCTTTTCGAACGCACTAGAGCTTTATGTAATCATTTGTATCACCGCATAAAAAGAATAGATTGTTCAGATTCCAATCACTTGGAAAAAGTTAAGTCTCTGTCAAAAATTTTAACATCCCTAATGAATAAAGTAAATGCACTTAATAAATCTGCTAACCCTACCTGTGAGCCTGTTGTGAGTGTTCAAACATCTGTGGATGCCGTACCTAACGTATCGATGTATTGTGACCGCTCGCACATTGGTGAACTACAAAAAATCAGATTTAACGGTAAATCATGTGTACACGCATTCGTGCAACGGGTAAACGAGTATAGTACTGCGCGTAATATACCTTCTAATAAATTGTTAATGTATGCTACAGAAATATTCACAGGCGATGCGTTACATTGGTATCGTAGCATTAAAGACTCTGTCACTACTTGGGATGAGCTGATAGCTTCGCTAATAGAGGATTTTAGTCAGTTTGATTACGACTACCGTTTATTGTCAGAGATACGTAACAGAACACAGGGTGATACGGAGAGTATAACCATTTATTTTGCTAAAATGTCAGAATTGTTTTCTAGATTAACTAAAAATATATCAGAACAGGAGAAACTAGACATTTTAATGCATAACATTAGACCTTGTTATTCAAGTGTATTGGCTTCAAATACGTCAGCTATCAATACAATGGAAAACTTACGATCACTATGTAAGAACTTTGAGAAAATACAGTCTCTAACTTCTCAATTTAGAGAACCACCAAGAGTGTCGTCTGATACCTTGGCTCCTGACTTAGCATTTTCTAAATCTTCTGAACAGAGTAATACTAAATCGAACTATTACAATCAACATAGGTATAATAATAACTCAAAACATAATAATTCTAATTATTCCTATAAGTCTAAAGATAAGCCAGACGTAGCTGCTATTACCACTTCCGATTCTAAAGTTAAATCAGTTTACTGTCCTCGCTGTCGTAATTCTGAACATACTTTGAAACAGTGTAAAGCAGATAGGTTTCTAATTTGCTTTAAATGTGGAACAAAGGATGTCAAGTACCCTAATTGCCCTAAATGTCATTCTAAGTCAAATGGAAAAAACTAGCTAGTGAAGATTGCTGTAGTGAAAAGGCTGCAAAACCAAAAATTAATACTACAGATTATAATAAAACAAATAACTTTGATGAGAAGGATTGGAAGGACTGGCTTTCGACAGTCAAAACTTTCTTTTCTAGCTATTTCATTACAACAATCTTCGATAAAAAACCTAAGGATGATCTACGACCGTACGCGAATATCCAAGTACGTGACACAAGTCTATGTGGTTTACTTGATTCCGGTTCTACAGTAACTATTCTAGGTAATAATTCTCATTTACATTTTGTTTCATTGGGTCTTGAACTTCATGAGGACACTGCTAAAAGTTTTACAGCAGCCGGTGGACAGAATTTAGCATCTATTGGATTCATTAATCTACCCGTAACTTTCGAAAAGCAATTCCATATATTGAAAGCTTACGTCGTACCTTCTGTAACAACAACTTTAATACTAGGCATTGACTTTTGGACAAAATTTAAATTGTTTCCTAAGTTTCATAATTCTATTACTATTCATGACGCTGCAAACAATATTACTGAAATATCAGCAGTGTCTGAAACTACTACAGTAGTTCATTCCTATAGTGAATTAACTGAAGTTCAGCGTGTAACAGCCGATAACATTATAGAACAGTTTAAAAATATTTCAACTGAAAAACGTGGCTTAGGTAGAACTAACTTAGTAACGCACCATATTGACACTGGTGATGCTTTACCTATCAGGCAAAGATACTACAGGGTTTCCCCTGAGAAACAACGTATTTTATCTGAACAACTAGACGAAATGTTATCTTTGGGTGTTGCTGAAGAATGTGAGAGTCCATGGTCTTCACCTGTTCTATTGACGCCTAAAAAGGACGGAAAACTTAGATTATGCCTTGACAGTCGTAAATTGAATTCTGTTACGAAAAAGGACGCCTACAAGTTGCCTTACATATCTGAGATTTTGGATAATTTAAATAATGCTAAATATCTAAGTAGCATCGATTTATCTAAAGCATTTTGGCAAATTCCGATTTCTGAAACCGATAAAAACAAGACTGCTTTCTATATTCCTCATCGTGGTACCTTCAGATTTGTTACTATGCCCTTCGGGTTAACAAATTCACCTGCTACCCAACAGAGGCTCGTCGATGCATTATTTTATGGCCCTGAGTTTGAAAATTCTGTCTTCGTGTATATCGATGACATTGTAATAATAAGTTCTAACTTTGAAAATCATATTTCTCTTCTTTTAAAAGTCCTAAAGAAATTAACTATGGCTAATCTAACTATAAACTTCGAAAAATCAGTTTTCTTTCGTAACCAACTTAAATATCTAGGTTATGTCATTGACTCAAAAGGTCTCCATGTCGATTCTGATAAAATCGATACTATTTTAAATTACCCTACACCTACAAACAAAAAAGAAGTAAAAAGATTTCTTGGTATCGCGTCTTGGTATCGTAAGTTTGTGCCAAAATTTAGCTCTGTTGCTGGTCCATTAAACAAACTTACTTCCACTAGCAAAAAATCTAACCCCTTCCTTTGGTCAACAGAAGCTGAGGAGTCTTTTACAAAACTAAAAGAATTACTTGTTTCTGCCCCGATTCTATCATGCCCTAACTTTGACCTACCGTTTGAAGTCCACACTGACGCTAGTGATTATGGTGTTGGAGGTCTCTTAACTCAAACCATAGACGGAGTAGAGCATCCTATAGCCTACACAAGTAGAACTTTGACTGGTTCAGAGAGAAACTACAGCATTACTGAAAGGGAAGCTCTCGCTGTATTAGTAGCCTTAGAACACTGGAGATGCTACCTTGATAATGGGAAAAAGTTTATCGTATATACAGACCATTCCGCTCTCAAGTGGTTTCTTAACCTAAACAATCCTACTGGACGTCTTGCTCGTTGGGGTGTTCGTCTCTCAGCGTTCAATTTTGAAATTAAACATCGTCGTGGTGTGGATAATGTCATTCCTGATGCACTGTCTCGTGCATGCCAAGTTTTTGCTATAAACACTAATCCTAACGCTGTAGTTTCTACTGATCAATGGTACTTAAATATATATCACGGTTGCCAAAATTCCCCTACATCTTTTCCAAATTATTTAGTAAAAAATAATCGCTTATTCCGTTACATGCAAACCAAACATCCCCTAAATAAAGAGTTTGAGTGGAAAGAGGTGGTTCCTGTTGAGTCTAGAACAGAAATCATCTTAAAAAACCACTCTGAACCAACCGCTGGTCATTTTGGTATATTTAAAACCTACAAGCGGGTAAGTCTCAGGTACTACTGGCCTGGAATGCATGCTGATGTGGTGAGAGCGGTTACGTCATGTGATATCTGTATTGCACATAAGCATCAAACTCATTCTCCCCTAGGTGAAATGGGAAGACCTAAGCAATGTTCTAGACCTTTTCAAATTATTAGCGTAGATCTAGTAGGACCACTACCGACTACTAGAAAACAAAACTCCTACATTCTAGTCGTGACTTGTTGTTTTAGTAAGTACTGCTTATTATTTCCAATAAAGCGCGCGACAGCCGAAATTGTTACTAAGATCCTAGAGGAACAGGTATTTTTAATACATGGCATACCTTCTACAGTGATACTTGATAATGGTAAACAATTCGTGAGTGCTACGCTAAGACAAATGGTTGAGAAATATAAGGTACCTAAATTACATTTCACTCCTAAATATTCACCGCATGTTAATACAGTTGAGCGTTATAACAAAACAATAATGACTGCTATCTCAACGTTTATTACTACCGATCAACGAGTATGGGATCAGCTGGTACCTAAAATACAATTCGCCGTGAATAGTTCTGTTAATGAGGTAACCGGTTTTACTCCTTCGTTTTTAGTGTACGGGCGTGAACTAATTGCATGTGGATCACACTACGTTGATACGGAAAACGATGAGGATCTTGTCTTTCAACCACGCGATTCTTACGCTGAGAATTTGGGTGTGTTGTCTAGTATATTTAATAAGGTTCAAGCACAATTACTGCAAGCTCACAGTAGGAATTGTCAACATTATAATTTACGCAGAAGACCTGCCGAATTTAATGTTGGTGATGTTGTTTGGAGAAGGACCTTTTATCAAAGTGACAAGGACAAATATTTTAATAAAAAATTAGCTGCAAAATTCATCAAATGTAAAGTAATTGGTAAAAAGTCTCCCCTTGTTTATGAACTTGCTGATGAGTCTGGGAAACCCCTAGGGTCATGGCATATCAAAGATATCAAACTTAACAACTATAAAGTCTAAATTCATTACTTAGCTTAACATTGTACCTACTCAAGCCATACATTAAACGAACACCTACTACTTAAACTTTAATGTGTTAAATCAATATTGCTATTTTAATACATTCAAACTTACTAATTGAGTATAATTATTTAATAATTTAGTTATTACTCTGTTGCTATGGTCTCAAGTCTTCATTAAAAGACATGATGATTTTATGAAAGGTAACTATTTGCGTGAGGTATGAAAGTGAAGTCTGAACGTATTAGTCAGTTTAGTTTAGTTTGGTAGTGATAGTCGGATTTTGCACCTAGTACGCAAAATCCTTCGCTTTTTGGCGGGGTACTGTAACGTTGCGCCTTGCGAGTTACAATTGAAAATAGTTAAGTCTATGAATCGTTATTAATATCAAATCTATGTACACTTTAAACTATAATATTATACAAAACTTTAAAAATAAACTAGTACTATATATGTAATAAACTATAACTAGTATAATATCTAAAAGTAAATCTAACACTTAAAATACTATATTTAAATTAAATGATACGGAACCTAGGGTTTTCGTCCTAAGCGCTCGCGCATCTCTAAAACGATCATTCCCGAGTGTCATCTGGGAGTAGCGAATCGGTTGTGGTCGGTAAGGACGATGACTAGTCAGCTGTGAGCGTTTTGAGGTGACGGCTGTGTCACTCGCTCTGACAACACCTAACTAATTTTGATTAAATACTCATAAATACTTCGTGAAATCCCTCTAGGGTAAGTTTTCATGTAATTCCTTAAAAAGTGCTTATGTAAGGTGTTTCTAGAATTTCCTAAACTAGCTTTCTGCCCTATATCTTCCTCTCTGGGACACTGTGACCTTTGGACCTTCAAACATGGTTCCGACAGTTTGCTCACGCCTCCATTCTGTCTGGATTTCCAGGATTTTTAACTACCCCTACAACTTCTCGCCACGTCGTGGTTCTTGCGTAGAAGAGGACGTTTGGAAGGAGATCCTCGGCTGCAGAACACATACCTACACTGAAGTTACACTACTATAACCAGGATCTGGAACTGGAGCCGTCAGTTGCGGGCAGAGGCTGGATCGGGACCATCGTCGATCTGGAGACGGTTCAGGCCAGTGTTCCTTCCCTAATCTACCTCTAAAAGTCAGGACTTGGTGCGGCCACGGAAGTTTGGCAAATAAATAATAAGTGCCTAAATAGTTAATCTTATTATTTAAGAACTCCCTCTTCCCTACCTGCTGACAACCCCCTGCTAAGGGTGAGTGTCACAACCTCACCAATAAGGTCTATGAATGTCCTTCTAGGGCGTTTCTGGTTTAAATACGACTTAATTGTTATTTCATTCGTTTTTAGCTTATCTTAAAACAGTAACCGTGAAAGTTGGTCAACTGTGTTGGCGACTGTATAAGACAATATTTTGTACCTATTCGGAAGGTGTTGGTGTAGGTAGGTTACCTTTTATAAATAAATAAATTTCTCAGCTACAGACAAACCCTGGTGGATGGATATGGACGCTGAAAATCGCCCATTCGTAATGTTTGGCGATATTGGTGACTTTAACCCGGATCGGCGACGAGAGGCCATCAAGCAATTGAAGGCTAAGAGGCTGAGGGCTGCGAAGACTGCGCCCAAGGAATGGAAGGAATTAGGTATGTTGGTGACAGTTTCTTTGTGTCAAATAGTAACTGGTATACTGCGCTGACTTAGCGAGAACCGTGGGGATCCCGGATTCCCGGCACCAGGGCTATTACGTTGACAGTTCATAATGATGATCACTGCGTAAAGTGTTCAACTATATTAACTGACAAATAGCTATGTTTCGTATTGGCTATCGTCAGTCTGTATCTAGGATGACGTCATGCGCACTTGCAGCCTGCGTAGCATGAACACCGAAGAAACGGCCTTTGTCTACAGACGAATCGGCAAAGTGACAGATTATACAGACATTTCTTTCGTCTCGACCATGACAATGTCAAGGAAGATGTCGATTCGTCAGTAGACAAGAATCAACAATGCCGAGCATGAAGTGCGTACCTATTTTCTCCACTTTTGACAGTTCTTTTCGAAACATTTCCTGTCAACAAGTGTCAAACAGTCTACATCAAATGAGACCTAGACAAGCAATCTACACCTCTAGCAACTTGACAGTTGCTATAGACAGCATTTAAATTTCTTTCTCTACGTACAAACGCTTGTCGACGTGTCGCCTCATGCTCGGGTAGAAGAAATGTCAAGTTGGAGAGCAAGAAAATTGTCGAATGTCGGAAGAAAAGAAATTAAGTGTTCATGCTACGCGGGCTAAGATGTCACGAAGCGCACAGTTCCCTGTCTGATAGTTACTGTAACTTGAAGTACAGTAAAAGTGCAATCACTACCATTTTTTTGTAATATCTCAGTTGTCATCAAAGTTAGTGCCTGTCAAAGAGATAGTTTATTGAATGTCTTTGGTGCCTGTCAATGAAAAGTTTTCGAATAACACTGCTGCAGGGCTAGCATGGCCGGAGATATTCTATCCACGGGGAGAGGATAAAATACTATTCCCCTCTGTCAATTTTATCCACCCTCCGAGCATGGCGACATGGGTGGATAAACTATTCACGGGGATAAACCAGGGGAAACGCTTGTCCTCTAAATTATTGCCATTATAAGAAAACTTTTATGAAATTACACAATAGTCGAGAATGTCATGTAAACCAAAGTACTTTCATCGTTTTATTACATCTGTACTGGATATTTATTTTGTTTTGTTGTCAATTGGGATTGCTCGAATCGCGAAATCTTTCACTAGTCGCCATGCTATAAGCCGTGGATGATCGTGGATCCACGTCTAATGTCAAAAAGTGATATAATTCTCTTTCCCCCTGTTGCCGTGCTTTGGCAGGTGGATAAGATAATTGTATCCCTTGTCAGTGGAAATAACCGGTGGATAAAAGTTATATCCCCAGCCCATGCTAGCCCTGCTGTAGAGCTCTTTCGTATCTCCATTGACATTTCAGAGTGACGACCACCGCGCAGTGTTCAACGATTAACTGTCAAACAGCTAGTTTCGTATTGGTTCGTATTGGCTATCATCGGTGTGTATCTAGGATGACGTCAGGCGCCTTTCATTTGTTAAAAGGGAACTGTTCTAGTCTAGGTTATCTTGTGTGCTACTTAAATATTTTTTTTTTCATGGATATCTTGTTACATGCGATTAGTAAAAAGCTCACTTTTCTTTTTTTTTTACAGTGTTCAAGGATATGTTCCTGAAGTCAAACTGTGTCAATCTGGATGAAATAAAGAATATATATCCGGAAAAGATGCCTGTACCCGTTAAATGGGAGTGTATCCATTCACCGTCCAAAGGTGCTTCTAAAATGGTAAGTGAACGCTGATTTAGTGGAAGAGCTGAGACTCAGGCACAAGAAAGCACACATTCCCAACATGGGAATGTGTGCTTTATGCGTACCTACAGCTAATGAACCCACCTAGCTTTTGCCTTCCTTCCTTCTTAAGTACTGTCAGTGGGTAAAGGGAGTATACGGAGGTCATGACCTAAACATCGCTACCCAGACGTCAAATCGACAAACCTCTTAAAAATAGACAATTTAAGAAAAAAATAACTTGGTTTTATCTTTTCTATATCGGGGAGTGTGCATCGGAATTGCACAATTGAGTTCCGCCAAGCCCTTTCCATCATCGGACCACTAGACGACCGGGTAAATGGTGAACTTCCTAGCGCCCATACGTACTAGGAACGTTTTGGAAATACACTCAGTCTGTGTTTTCTGATAGCTGATACAACCTAGGGGACTTTAAGTCAAGAATTAATAGTTTACTTCGAGGCAAGCATGTTTCATCGTCGACCACATCATTGCTTACCATCTGGTGAGATGGCCGTCAAACGCGAGCCAATCAAAAAATTAAAAAATGCTCTGTTTTATCTCTTTCTAGTCAATCTCTAACAATGCGGGTCGAGCTGGGAGTGTAGATTTTCGCGGCGCCATGAGCTCCATTCTCAAGATCATGTGAGTACTCCCGAATAACTACTAATAATCTAACTATCTAGAGACAAAGCGCTCGTGCAGCCAAAGAGTAAGCTCAGTCCAAAGCGTCGAGCAAATTAATTAGGTATACCTCGGTAGTTAAGTAGGGGTGATGTTACAAATCAGCCTTAGACTTCAGAGAATACGATGTTTTGTTATTTTTAAACAGTACGTCAGGGCCAAATACAGCCCCTGTGCCAGCAAAGACTGAGATCCTCGGCGCCAGGGATTCGTTGGAGATCACTTCGACCACCAAACTGGTAAGCTAAATGAGTTCACTTTTTTAGACCTCCGAGGCTACAACTGACTTTGGAGCCAGATCGCGGAAGTTGTAGCCTGGGATGTGCCATTCTCGTCATGTATTTTATACTGATAACTGGCATATCAGCTGCTATATCCTCATTCCTCCTTTATGAAGAAGAAATTTTGACCGACAAGTGTTGTGTATCGGCGTTTTCACGGAAGGCTACATGACGCCACGACTCGGCATAACACGTTACCAACCTACCTATTTATTTTTTATTTTTGGGTTTATGTGTACTAGGCACCTAGTTTTATCAGTGTATAGGCCTTATTTGCCTGATAATGAAAAAAATATTACTATTATATATCTCTTCAGCCTAGTAGATATATTGCCTCCATTTTCGTCGAAATTATTTATTTTAGTGAAAAAACTTTGGCCGCTTTGTACGATTTTTTTGTAGTGGCAACACTTATGGGTACGCGTCATTCTCACCAACCGGTATCAAATTTAAATAACGCGCAACAATTTTGGATTGTATATTATTATTTATAACATAACATAACATAACATAACGTCACGCCTGTAATCCCCGAAGGGCTAGGCAGAGGTGTACCTGGTAGTACACCCACATTTCGCCAGTTATGTTTAAGTCCCATGTAATAGGGGGCGAGCCTATTGCCATCAATCGGGCACAAATCCATACTCCGGGCTGCTACTGAGAAATCCCAGATGGAAAAACCCAATAACACTTTGCCCGACCCGGGAATCGAACCCGGGACCTCATACTCAGCAGTAGCGCTTGCGACCACTAGAACAACGAGGCAGTCAATCAGTCAGTCGATTATTTTATTTATATTGCACATTTGTTTCAATATTTAAACTTAGTTTTTTTTTCAGCGGTACTCCATCAAACCGGACGACCGAGACATAGATCAACCTAAAATAGTACTGAACATCGGAAATAAACGGGTAAGAATTATATAATATAATTATATAGGTACCTACACCTAAATGCTAGATGTTATATACAATGATATTATAAGTTAAAAGGTGTAAGTAGATAGGTTACCCAAACAACATTCGATCTTCAAACACGGCACACTAACGCACGCACGCGTCCGTTGTCGGCGCGACGCGACACTGAGGTCAAGTGTATGGCTACTATAGTTAGCCACATTTTAACGTGTCGCTTGCTGAGCGCATATAACCTTTCTACACCTTTTTACATAAAATATCATTGGTTACAAAAAGTTCAGTTGAGTCACTGTCAGGCGTAGGTACACAATAATAATTGATTCAGAATAAATGTCCTAAAACTATTTACTCTACATGCAAGACCGAAGTAAGTACTTAAAAAGCAATAATTAACGGGCAAAAAAATTTGGAAAAAAAATCGAACTGCTGAACGGCACGTTTGGTGCAGTAGCTGCAGGCTGAGCTACGTCTTTCGGGTTTGATTCCCGCTCGGAAACACATTTTTATAGCCTACATAGGGTACTTGCTATATCTACCTTATAAAGGTATAATAGAAACTTGTTTCCAGTTTAATATTAACTTTTGATATGGTTAATTCTTTATGGGACCAACCCAAATGTTCTTTCTTTGGTATTGTTCGTCAGCACGTGGAGCTCTTCAAGTTAATAAGTTCCGAGTTGAGCTCACGATTACTGACAAATGCTTGCACTAACTGATCTGGTCCCATCATATCTGTGTGGTTCTTTCCTCAAAAGACCATCTCAGACACTAATCTGCATGGATCTTACATGATTTGACCAAGATAATGCCTGGTCTTTAAAAGAGACTGTGACCTCTGAGTTTCTTTCGGTGTTTCTTCTCAGAGTATTCAGATAGTGAAACTCCGATCTCATCTACTAAGTAGTTAAAAAAATGACATGTAAAAGTGTTTGTGAAAACCTATTTACAGAAATATAGGTATATCTTTTATCATTTATTGTTTTTTCCCAACAGACATCAGTTTTCAACGAATATGTTGAAGAAGACGAATCACCAAATACGTAATTATTTTATTTCTCTATGATTTTATCTGTAGTTATTTATTTATTTACCCTCGCATCTGAACGCCTTAGGTACAGCAATTACACTAATAGATTAATTAGCTCCTTTCATTCATAAAAAGTGGCAGTGGGCAGGGCACATAGCACGGAGGACTGATGGGGTCGAAAGGTTCTGGAGTGGAGGCCACGTATCGGCAAGCGCAGCGTAGGACGTCCACCCACAAGGTGGACAGACGACCTCATTAAGGCCGTGGGAACGCGCTGGATGCAAGCCGCTTCCAACCGGTCTTATTGGAGGTCTTTAGGGGAGGCCTATGTCCAGCAGTGGACTTCCTGTGGCTGAAATGATGATGATGATTCATAAAAAAATATAAATATTATCATGATCTGCTTCTTAGCATCATTCTATCCTGTGTCATCGAACGGGCGGTGGCTGCTGTAGATCAGACATGCATCGTGGTTCTCTGCATTATAAATGTTATGAAACATATTATGTATGGTGTCAAATATAACAAACTCGAGGTCCCAGCTGATGTAGGACCCGCGACCCGCGGTATGGCAACACAAGGTGGTACCTAACTATTATGTCTCTTATCATTGATATATAGATATTTTCCCAACTATGTTTGGGGTCGGCTTCCAGTTTACCCAGATACAGCTGATTACCATTGTTTTACATGGAGCAACTCCCGGTCTGAATTCTACACAAGCAATGTGGCGACTGTGGGCATGCCCACAACCCTAATTGAGTTCAGACAGAACAAATGATCGTGCTCATCGTCACACAAACATTTTGTCTTGGGTGAGAATCGAACCCACGACCTCCGGCATAGCAGTCAGGGCTAACACCTAACCACTAGATCCATGGGAAAGTCAAAGTAGTATTCTAGTAGTCTATGTATGGATTACATAGGGTGACTGGTAATTATAAGTGACCGATACTTAAACACGTGGTTATACTCGTGTAAACAAACAACTTTCCCAAAGAATCCTTTTTTTTATATTTTTTTATAATTTAGCAACGATCTAAACATTGTCATACGGCTGCGGTGTTATTGTGATGAAAGTGAATGAGTATTTTAAAAAAAATGTTTTTTTGGGAAAGTTGTTTGTTTACATGAGTATAATCACGTGTATTGTAAGTATCGGTCACTATAATTATCAGTCACTCTTTAAATACCAATCGAGTCAAAATATTACCTCCTACTACTGCCACTTCTAGTATTGTTTGTAACATAGACACACAGCGCAGTACTTAGTTCAATTTAAAATCTCAGACCAATATTTTTTATTGGTCTGAGTTTAAAATGATGTATTTTGTATCTTTTAAAAGCAATGCATTTCAGTAAGGTAGTTAGGTTAAATTCGCATGTGTCGAGATAGATGTTACCATCAGGTGAGATAGTGGTCAAATGCGTGCCTATCAATAAAAAAAAAATGCAATTTTTACATTTTTTTTACTTGAACTTGCTTGTTAAATGCATTTACGTTTTTAAAAAAAAAAAACTACAGCCCAACCGAAACTGCGCCTCCATCTTCGCCAGCGTCCGCGCCCAACGAACAAGAAATGAAAAAGAACGAGTCACAGTCAATGCTTGGGTATGTACTGGATATAAATTCACAAATTAGTCTGGAAACATAGTTAGCTTCCATGATATTTTTCTATTCTTTCTTTATCATCTCGATTTTGCCTGTCGGCTTAGGGCTGTACCTAGGGGGGGGAAGGGGCGGGGTTGCGGGTATGAGCAACAGGGTGTAAAGTGCCTCATCCCTCATAGAAAAAGAAGGCTCCTCCGAACCAGACGGGCGGGTGATGTGTCCGGGCTACTTCTGCTCGACGACTGTTGTCAGAATCTTGTATAGGTACATTGAATGGCGCGGATAACTCTAACATCGCGATGTAGGATATGTCAGTTTTTTTTAGTTCGCATGTGGCGAGATAGATGTCGCTACATTTGAATATTGTGTGTATTGTGTGTATTTCTTACTGCGCAGGAGCATCCGCAATGAGAGCCTCCTAGGGATATCGATTCATGAACCAGATCAAGATCACTTCATTAAATACGAGAGGGTAAGCAGATTACCTATTTTATCTTTTCGTTGTTGTGATAAGTTTGTATGCGATAGGTAGCACGCAGGATTGGAGAGATGAAAGTCGACAAAATACTGTCACTGTGAAGAAGGACGTATAATTATTATACGTCAATACCAACCTGTTACAATTACAACTTACCCGCTGCAGAGTTATGGGTTCTCTCCTAATGTTCAATATGCAAAATCAGCCTTTTAATTACAAAAATGCGGCTTGCTTTGCTCTGTAATGCTTAGGGACATTAAAATGTCCCTTATAAAAGTAAAAGTAACTTTCTAATTTTGTGTTAACAAAGATCGAAAAACTAAGACAATCAAAACCTTGTTGATTAAATGGATATTGGTCTCACACAAAATAAACTGAGCATTCAGTTAAACTATAAGTTGCACCACCGTAACACTTTGCTAACAGTTTATATGCAGGCGTTCCGAACATGAGCGCTTAAATTACCAAAAATAATCTTATTATTTACGGATGAATCTCAGCCACTAGGCAACCACTAGTATTAAAACGACAATGTGTCATTTTCCCAATTGAATATAAAACTTATTCTGTTTGAGATAAAGTTGAAAAATAGATCAAAGAAATTTGACACATTGGGGTAACTTGATGTGCTGACGTCTGTATATTGTGGATTTCAATAAATACTTGAATACTTGAATTCTCGTCAACACAGGTGTGTCCCATGGATAAGTGCCAACGTCTACAAGTGGACTCCTTCATGAGGTCTCTCCCGCCCTATATGAGAGCCAGTCCATTCACTCACTTCGAACAGAACTTCGAACAGTATGAGACATGCACGCCAGGTGAGCATTGAGGAACCAAACATAACTTGGAAATATACACACACATAACTTCACGCATGTAATCCCCGAAGAGTTTGGCAGAGGTGTACCTGGTAGTACACTAACATTTTGCCAGTTATTTTTCAGTCCCATGTAATAGGGGGCGAACCTATTAAGCCTATTAAAACCGGCAGCTACTAAGAAATGCCAAATTTAAAAACACAATGACACTTTGCCGACTCGGGGTTCGAACCCGGGACCTTACGATCAGCAGTAGCGCTTGCGACCACTAGACCAACGAGGCAGTTGAGGTAATTTTGAAATCAGGTTCTATTTAAGTACAGGCCTAAAAGTATTTGTTCCTGGTCTGGCTGTTTGTATATTACTTATGCGAGTTTAAATGTCTGTAAACACACCAACAATACAGGAGAAATTCCTAGCGTGGAGCAAATAAATACGTACTTAATTAAGTAGCCATAAGGCCCGGCACACATAAGCGACACCGCACGGTAGGGGATTTTAGTATTCGCTAATGATTTGTGATATTATTTTATCATGCTAAGCGACTAAATTCCGGGATGCCACGGCATTCCAGACCGTGCCAAAGGATGCCGAAGCAGGCTGTGGCGTATCAATGAAATGGAATTCGAAAGCATGTGTGGATTGAGTAATGATGAAGATGAGGCGACGTTGTGGTTGTAAAGCAGACGTAGTTACAAAAGTTGAAAAGAGTACGAGTATAATATGCTAAGAGGATGAATGAAAGGCGACTAACGAAAGGTAGTTATAAGGCGTAAGTGAAAACGTAGGGAACGCCCTAGAGAAGGACAATAGACATTGGTTCTTTAGAAAGGTCAGGTGCGTAAAGTTCGTAACCGACGTGTATGTATGACAACATGAAGCAAAAGAAGTATGCAAGCATCGTTTATAGCAGATGGCGCTCTGTAAATTTTGCCTACCCTCATGGGAAAAAGGCGTGAGTTTATGAATGTTGTATTATAAAAATACCTAGTCGCGCTATGCCACCAGTGAGCGCCGGGCTTAAAATACTACCTTCTCAATAGAGCAACTGGAGATCCTAAAGAAGCGCATAGAACACAAGAGGCACAGGGACTCTAAACTAGGAGACGAAGATGAAAACGATCCTGATAGCATACTATCTGAGTGGTTGAACACTGGAGTTGCAGTACAGACATCAGACCTCAGTATTCTGCCGCCCTGCACCTGCGTTGCGGATGACCTGAAATCACATGTGTCCAAGAACATGATATTTGATCGTAAGTAGACATCCCAATTGAACTATTGAACTGTTTTTTGTTGTACATTGGAAGCAGGTTTAGCTGTATAGCTGTCGCATAAGAATGCTTACACATGAGTGGCATGTTGCCAACTCCAACGAGGCAACTGCTGCCGTCGACACGCCTCGGCGGCAGACCAACTGATTTTCAAAGTTGGAAACTCAACGGTCTTTGCCACCTACCTTTGCCGTTGGCAACATGCCGCTCGTGTGTAAAAATCTCTTTGGGTAAGACCTGTCATGCATGAGAGCTTATAAGATAAAACTTTTTTGCAAAAAATAAAACCCACTTCAAAAAAACACTAACCGGTGTTAAATAACTCTAAATTAGGAAGTCTGTGGCTTTGGTGGTTTTGTCTTATTCATGATGGGCCACCGACTTCCGAATTTAGAGTTTTGAGAATCGGTCCACAAATGGGGGAGAAATCAGGTAACATACATAGAAAAAAAAAAAAAAAATACATACACACGAACGTATAACCTCCTCCTTTTTTGAAGTCGGTTAAAAAATAAATAAATCATTTATTAAGAAATGCTGTTCTTATTAAACTAAATTTAAGGCTAATAAGATCATGAAATCTAACATTAATTTATTTTTATTATCAATTGCACATCGCTCAGAGGAGGGGTAGACTACTATATGTATAATAATAATGTGCGATTATCCTCAATGCTAGTAAGCTCTAACTAAAATGTTAAAAAAAAATCTTTTGCAATTTTTTTTTCTAAAGAAGTAAAAAATTCGCAAAAACTTGGAGCTATAGCCAACTAAATAACGTCTATTTTTTTTATTTTGGGGTGAATAAACCTAATGGATGGGAGTGAGGGGTCTGTCAGACTCTTACTGGCAAAAACACTCCGATGTTCCGTCTTACACCTGGCCGAGGGTCACGGCACATATGATTCTTCTGTAACCCTCAATTGGGTCGTAAATAATTTCTGCCTTATCTTGTGCAGTCGCAGACCTGGAGCCAGTGAAGCTAGCTATGGATGCTATCCACCGCGAGTGTCTCTTTGACGAGAGGATACAATTCGACAGATTCCAAGTAATTGGCCAGAAAATGGACTGCGAACACGGACACCCTATGTAAGTCAACTTTGAAATAAGTACTTAAATCTTTTTTATGTTCATTCCGGACCCATAACGCTCCTCGAAGAATACTCTGGGGTTGCCATGGGAACTTGGATTTCGACCTGTGGCATCTTGAGGTTTATTAGTGCTGTGCTCTTGAATGTATAATGATGTATGTAGTTTTAATATCAAGTGTATAATATAGGTACACTTGTCCAGTACCATTTACCTAGTAATATGTATAATGATTACACAGACTCCTCACAGAGTCTCACAGACTCTCACAGTCACAGTCACACAGTCAGGAGTCTCACAGACTCCTACTGACTAAAAACCACACTGCTGCGACGGTCGCGAGACCTACAGAACTCCCAATTGAAAGTTAAGCCTCTCGTCCCCACTTGGAACATTTGTCGAGCGACATAATGTGACATCGGGCGATGTCGGGCGACGTCGGACGACATCGCCGCGACATCGATGAAACTGTTCCTTCTCGCACATTCGATGAAGAGTAGAGGTTCGACCGAATACATGTGGACGGAGACAAGACATCGGGCGACGTGGGACGATGTAGGGGGATGAGGCTTTGAGATCCCTCACCCAATGTTAGTAATATCTACAAACCTTAACAATGTCGTAAGATGCGACGTTTACCTAATTACAAACTGCAGCTGCTGCTGATCAAATCGATAATAAATATAAACTTTATTTTCAGGCAAAAGCAGCAAGATACAGAAGAATTTAAGCTTAGCAGATACCAAGAAGTTACAGACATATTAAAGAACAATCCTAGCATGCTAGATTTATTCCAAGCCTAAGCACGATAATGAAATAGACGTCTAGTGTAAACATTTTATTTCTAAATCAACAGTAACAAACTAAAACCTAATAAAAACATTGAATTATAACAAACGTGTTTTACTAATAGTTCCCAAGCAGTTTGACTAGCACAATTTAGAACAATCAAAAACATTAATATAAGAAACACGATCACTAAATATTCCAAAAAATAATTTACATGCGTATATTACAAATAACTTATTGCACTTATTTTGGGGGCTTCCTTTTTAGTTTGGATTTTCTTTACGTAATTAGTTTACTGGCCAACACGAAATTAAATCCAGAACAGAGAATTAACTACTTAACCATACTAATCAGGCCATCGTTATATTCTATAGGTTTACGAGAAATGTCATTTACATCCGCTTGAATTGTCTCTTGAATGGTCGTTAAAGTTTCTAGTCTCATTGACTCACTGTCTTTGAAATCTTCAAAAAATTCTGGGTAACATTCCGTCCTTTCTTCTGTTTCGCCGACAATTTCAATTTCTTTGAAGACATCCGATTTAATTCTGTCTACTGTGTCGTTCAGCTCTGCGGTGGCGGCGACTTCGGTTAAACTAGGAATGGAGATGGTTTTAAACGACTCTTTAGCAACAGGAATATTTGAATCACCCATTTCGGTTTTAGATCCTATAATTTTAAGTGATTTCGTTTTGACCGGCATGAGAATGCATTCACGGTTTAGATTCAAGTTTGAAGAGGCACTGTCGGAGTTTAGGGATAGGTTACTCGTCAGGACTTCCACCTCCTTTCGCCACATTTGCTTTCTTTCTAGCTGCTTTTGCAGCTCATTAATTCTTTCTTCTTTCAGTTTCAGTAGACTGTCTAGATGATCAACCTGTCGGATACAAAAACAAGAATATTGTTTATTCTTATACTTACGAATTTCGTCGTTGAAAATTTTTCTTTTCAGTACCTCTTGTGCGAATGCTTGTCACAAACCTAACGGCGAACGAAAACTTTAAAACACTCCTTTCAAATACAATTGGGAGTAAATAAAATCGAGCCACTTGCTTTTTTTATGCAATAACGTAATAAAACGCATTGATTTTAACCTTAGATGGCCTAAAAAGTTACGAGTCTTTACAATGAGGGCAGCCTCGGAATGACGGGATTGCAAATTGACCAAAACTTTCTTAGTCCGAATCTCAAAATGTCTAAATCTTATATTACCTAAGTCGCAAAATGACTACCTACATCGCTTTTAGTCCACATCTCATAAAGTTTAAATCTCAAAATAACAAAGTAGCAAAATTACTACATCACAAAAAGTCCGAACAGTTGTCTACATTGTGGACAGTGACAGTTATATCTAATAGGAGATATATACTATAATACTTGTGCTTGCCTCATTAATTTAAACCTAGACGCCATTGTAGGGTAATGTTTCGTTCGAATTGGCGTAACGTTTATATCAAGAATTTGTGCTAGGGCTACTTTTGGTGTACCTACTTTTTGTTTAAGCACATCACCAGCTTCTTTTGCGTCTTTTAGCTCTTCTTTAAGAACGCAGTAGGTGTCGTAGCTGATCACCTTCTGCTGCAAAGTCTCCAATGTGCCGTTGACCCTTATTTTAACTGGTACCATTAGTACATTTTCTGTAAAAATATTTTTAAAAGTGTATGTCTCTGCACTAACACATAAACAATCAAAAATAAATACAGTTTTAGTACATTCGTTCGTTAGATATTGTTTCTTGAATTATTTACAAGTTGAAAATTTTAATTTTACATGAGCTATAGTCACAGATACTCCGGAACCCAATCACCCTATTAAAAAATATATTTTACTAATAAAATGCTAAGCTATTGCCGAATGCCATATATGGAATAGTGAGATTTACGCGGACTACGTCGATTCAAGTCGAGAAGCTAGTTATCTGAAAACTGGTAAGTACCATCATCACCACAGGCTTCATAGTAGCTACCGCCGCTGGACATGTTCTGTTCAGCATCTTTCAAACTCTTATTTAGGTCTTCGTCGCGACGGATTTTGTCCCGAACTGAAATGACGAAACAATTTTTATAATAGACTTACTGGCTGCAATAACTACAATAAGACATCAATCAAATTTTTAAATCATCACTAGGTACGTCGAAATAATTGTTGCCTTATCAAGCATGTGACTGAATAATATAGAGCTTTTCCGTACAAATCACCCCGTCAAAAGTAGGTGAAGAAGGTGTATTGAGCTGTCATTCCACGATGTCTGTGCGAAGCTTTCGAAATGTATGGAATTGGCAAAAGTATTCCGCTTCGGGCGTCTAGGAAAGCGGGGTTTCATAACTGGTTTCCAAAAAGGATTTTTCTATACTTGTACGCAACTGGTTTTGATGAAGGATTTATTTATACTACTACGCTACGTAACTGGCGAAAAAAAAAATAGGCTGAGGATCAACACTTTTTAACCGACTTCTTGAACGTCAAAATTACATAAAGACAGTCCGTCAAAAAGCTCGCTATTCACCATTTCCTAATGTTTTTGTGTCTTCCTTCGTAAAAGCGCGGGACCTGTAACATTTTCTACATCTGCTACGTAACTCCGTCCCTGGCTTTAGCATATCCCCCTCACAACACCAACTCACCCATAACCAGTACTCTCTCAATAACCCCTGGTGCACAATTAGCAAGCTGTTCCATCGTGTTGCAGCAGAGGCCCAGCTTGATCTTCTTCAGCACCTTCCTGTTCAGCGTCATCCAGTTGTTCAGCTTCAACGAGTGGCTATTCCGAGGTGGGTAGTTGTGCATCTCCACCAGTTTTGGGTAGTGGAGTCCCAGTATTTCTGCCAGGAGGACTGGGAAAGGAAATAATAATAAGAAGCTAAACATATATTTCCAGATGTCTTGTCTTGCTTATTCTCGAAGATATAACCATTGGGCTGTCGCTAACCTCGGCACCACGTTTAAAAAGCAAAAATGTGTAATCGGCGCCAAGCTACGAATCGATCCTTTAAATTTGACATGTAGTCGTGACGCGCGGCGTCCTGGACATATTTTGAGATATTAATGAGCTATGTGCCCCTCCCAACAGATATAATATGCTTAAGTTAAAATTGTATGCTGTACTAGGTATGACTAACAGTGGAAAAAAACAGCGAAAGAGACAAACATTGAAGGAAACCACAAGTCGTCATTGTATTGGGCATCTAATAAATGGTCACCCATCCACGGACTGACCTCGTTAAGTGTTTTCGGCAGTTATTATTTAGACAGCCTCCTCATGAATAGACTGTATGAAAGATGATATTATGGCCTGGAAGGTGGTAACTATGGAATTGACGGCAAACGTATCAAAGAAAAAACATGCGACAAGGGAAAGTTGATAAAAATACCAGCATCAGAAAAATCCCGATTGATTTTCTTCGTGGGCCTCGACAATTTGAAAGTATCTACCCAAGCGAGCACCGATTCGATATCGGACAGTGGAATAGGAGAATCGATGTTAGCCATCATGGCTTATAAAAATATTGTGTTTAATCGATTATTATATTTATTTTAAATATTTTATTTTCTCCAGTATTGATAGTTTGACAGTATAAATTTCGTGTTTGTTGAATGATGACGTCTTTTGTCAGAAGTGTTTAAGGTTCTTTTTTGCGGTCTTACCTACTATTTAGGCCAGTATTTTTGTTTCTTTTATTTACTGATGAGCAGTAAAGAAGTTTGTATATTAGTAAATGAGATATGTTTCCTTTTGATCATACCTATACAGGGTGTCCAAGAACCTGGCGTCCAACTGGATTCCCACGATGCCCCAAGTTCTAACAGTACTCAGAAAAATATTTTAAAAAATCCAACCCATGTACTTACAGAATTATACCTACTGATTTAAAAAAAAAAGGGGAAATGAGCACCCTGTGACATACTTTTGAATGCTGTGACTGCTAATGCTGATAATTTAGATATTTCTTGGAGGTTTTGTAATCTAGGGTATTGCTGTGTCTAAATAGAATGTAAAAATAATGTACTTATTGTACCATTTTAAAATAAAATATTATTTTAACTAAAGGTGATATGGAAAACTATTGAATTTCGCAACTTTGACCGACTGTAGTGTAAAAAAAATGTACCAAAATAGTATGGCAAGTGACGTCAAATTTTTTCGTTTATTCCTCTTTTTAAAAAGGTATAATACTTACACATTAATTTGAAAAAAAAAAAATTGATAATATTTTTACTCAACAACCCAATTTTTACGAAGTGCCTACCTACTAACGGTAACTGTCGGACCCTTTCTTATCTTAGAAACTGTTATGTTACTACTATTATTTACTTCGGTTCCAAGAGTGAGCAAGAAGGAAATACACACAGGTAGATGGGTTCCCAGTAGAATAAAAGCAAAGAATGTTAGTTTAAAGATATTTTATTACAATAAATGTTCAAAATGTTGACCACCCGCGGCAATACAAGCTCTCACTCTCCTTAAAAAGGACCGCTTTATGTTTCGCGAGTAACTTTTTTGACGTATCACCTGCACTGCTTGTGTTATCTTCTCACGAAGGTCAGCGATGTCATTAATGGGCTTCGCATAAACGAGCTCCTTCATAGTTCCCCAGAAAAAAAAATCCAGCGAATTTAAGTCAGGTGAGCGGACTGGCCACGGGATTGTTCCTGATCGCCCAATCCACCTGTTCGGGTATTGCTCGTCCAAAAACTCTCTAACGGATACGCGAAAATGTGCTGGACAGCCGTCGTGTTGGAACCACATATCTGGTGGGGTCTCTTCTAGTAAGTTTGGCAAATCATTTTGAAGAAAATTTAAATATGATTCGCCAGTCAAATTCTCGGGCATCTCAAATGGACCAATAATATTCCCACAGAGAATACCGGTCCACATGTTCACTTTGAACCGGTACTGGGATCTATCTTCTCGCATCAAGTGCGGATTTTCCACATGCCACTCGTGCAAGTTGTGTAGGTTCATGTAGCCATCCTTCTTAAATGTTGATTCATCTGACCACAAAATTTTGTCGATAAAGTTTTCGTCTTCTCGATGTTTTTGCAGGATTGTTTCACAAAACGCGACTCGGCTCGGATAGTCTCGAAGTAAAAGACTTTGCACTCGCTGTACGTGGTACGGATGATATTCTTCTTTTTGGAGAATACTGTGTGCTGTGCTCTTCGGTATCCCCGTATCAGCTTCTATTCCTCGCACAGAGATGCTTGGATTTGCCGACACCGCCTCTAAAACTTCATCGCGTATGAAGTCATTTACGGGTCGTCCTTCACCAGCTACTTGATTGGGGAACCGCCCGTCACATAGTGATCTGTGCACATTAATGAAAACTCGATGGTCGGGATATCGCGTAGCCCTCGGATACCTTTCTCTGTAAAGTCTCGCTGCAGCTCGTCCATTACCTCTACATTCTCCATAAATAATAATAATAATAATAATAATAATAATGTTTGTTTATTTTTCTTCCACAAATAATACTTATAAATTAACACATGCAAATTGATTTAAAAATGATCACTATGTTTATTTGTGGGAGACTGGTGCCTAAACTAAGCCTAAACTTGTATTTCAGGACACCAGGGACTCCCCCCTACAGGCAAAAATTACATTCTTTATTGGTTATTAAACTAGGTATACTGGTGTCTAGTTATTGTAATTATAGGTGTACAGATATGAATATTTGATGGAAAGAACAAAACATTATAATTTAATAGCAAAATAATAATAGAACCTTAAATTTGTGTGAAGTGTAGTGGAGACAAGATGTGGAGAATAAGGTGCGAGTGGGATGTAGGTGCGTTTAATAGGTTTGTCTGTATGTCTGTGTGCGTGTGTGTGTGTGCCTGGTGTTTTTGTCTGTATGTCTGTGTGAGTGTGTGTGTTTGTCTGTATTGGTGTGTGTGATAAAGCATAGTTAGGATGAGAGGGTATAATGTGAGTGCGATTATTATCTAACTAGATGTATAGTATAAGAAAGATATTTCTTTTTGATTCCTGTTAAATTTTTATGACTAGTAACTCTTCTGTTTTAGTGTAGTTCAATTTTAGTAGCCAGTTTGTTAGTACCCGTTTACATTTAGATTTACTGTAATTAAAAATGTTGTGTTCTTTGTTTAACTTATTGTACAGCTCAGGGCCTCGGAAAATATAAAATTTTTGGGCAAAACCTGATTTCATTTTAATGGTATTACATATTGCATACTGCCTTCTCGTTGTTAATTTTGAGAGATCAAAAGAAGATGAATCCGAATGCTGTCTCAGAGTAGTGGAGAGGATGTATATTTGTCGTACTGTTAAAACCTCAGCTTCCTGATACAATGCGGCAGTGGGGAATAGTTGTGGTTTAGAGAGGCCTACTTTCAGGATCAATCTTTGAGCTCTTTCTATTTCCAACATTTTTGTTTTACCGGCACCTCCCCAAGTTGTTACACAATATGTCAAAATGGATTGAACAAGTGCGAAGTATACCATTTTAAGTGTTTTACCATTTGCAACCTGTCTAAGCTGTTTAAAAATATATGTAAGTTTCCGCACTCTTTTACATAAGTTGTGAATGTGTTCATCAAAAGATAATCTTCTATCAATGGCAATACCCAGATAACGAATACTCTGTGTCGGTTGTACACTCGAGCAGCTGCATTGATTCAAGGGAGGAAAGCAACACCGATGCACAAATAGGGGGGGTTTATTTTGGAAGAAGTTTTTAATGCTCCTGATTGAAAATGGAATATATTTAGTTTTATCAGCATTAAGTGTGAGCGAGTTTGCAGCGAGCCAGTGGCAAACCGTATTTAGACCTAATTGAGCTAGTGAATATACCTCCTCCCAAGAATCACCAATGAAAGTTAGAGTTGTGTCGTCTGCGTATGATATTATTTTGCAATTTTTAAGTTTAAGTTGACATAGCTCATTTATGTAACATAGAAACAGAGTTGGGCCAAGAATACTGCCCTGTGGCACGCCGTGCTCAATAGGAAGTTCATCACTCAAATGGTTCCCGATTTTAACGCGCTGTGTACGATCTGACAAATAATTGGTCATTAATTTCAATTCATTTCCCCGTATTCCCATGTTAGCCAGTTTCCTAATTACGGTGGGGATAGAGACTGTGTCAAAAGCTTTGGCAAGATCGAGAAAGATTGTTAAGCATTTTTTGTTATTGTCCATGTTTCTTACCACAAAGTCAGTAAAAGTGTGAACGGCCTCATCCGTAGACTTGCGGGCTCGAAAACCATATTGTGTTTCTGCAAGGATTTTATTTGATTCTAAAAAATTTATTAGCCTATGATTAATAGTACGCTCGAAAACTTTTGAAAGTGAAGAAAGGATAGAGATGGGCCTATAGTTGTTGACACAGCCTGTATCCCCAGCCTTATGTATGGGGATAACGATTGATTTTTTCAGTGCTTTAGGAAACACACCTGTGTCAAAGCAACGATTTATGAGATAAGTAATAACAGGAGCTACCAACTCCACAACATGTTGTAGTAGCATAGATGAGATTGTGTCCCATCCAGGAGAGCATTCTCTCTTTAAATTCAGAATTACAGTTTTAACTTCTTCATTATCCACTTTGAGTAGTGCGAATGAGTTGCTAGGGGAGGTATCTTTAACTACGGAGGTGTGATTGAAACGTGGAACATTCGAGGGTATGCGTTCTGCCAATATCTTACCAACAGTAGAAAAGAAGGTATTAACATGATTGATAGATGATTGAGGACTGTGATGTATGTGTAATAGTTCTTCAGGAGGTTTATGACATTTATTAGAATTCGTTATAGATTTAATAGCATCCCATAGCAATTTGGAATTACCTTTAGCCATTTTCAGTTGGTTTTCTTCATACTGTCGTTTTAATTTTTTAAGGAGATTGTTGCAATAGTTTCTGTATCGTTTATATGTTATATTTAGTATTTCATTACTTGGTTCTTTTTTAGTTTTAATATGCATATTGTCCCTATTTTTCATACATTTTAGTAGCCCTGGCGTAATCCAGGGTTTTAAAATAGTTTTATTTCGTGGCATCCTAATGATCGACATATGTTGTAGTGTTAAGTTAGACAATAATTCGATGAATTTATCGGTTGCCAAATTTAAGTCGTTTTCAGCATAAACTTGACTTAAATCTAATTTTGAGCAGTCAGTGATGATCCCGTTCCAGTCTAACTTTCTGACTTCTCTACTATTTATGGGTTTTTTTGAGCCCCCATGCTTGAGACAAAATAGAACAGCGTGATGATCGGTAATCGAAGTATGAAGATTAAATGTATAGGACTGTAACTTGCTCTTTACTAAAACATGATCCAGGCAACTATAACCTCTAGTTGGTGAGTAATGTGCCGGAAGGAGACCGTGAAATGAGGCAATATCTAGATATGACGAGGCATTGGAATCCGCATTTAATATATTTATATTAATGTCACCCACTATGATTACATTTTGAAATGATTTTAACTGCTCAAGAATGTTGTGGAAGGATTGCAGAAAGGAATCTAAACATCTAAAAGACGGTGGCCTGTAGATTGCCACAACAACTGTGTTAGTCCCAAATTTAACTAACATACAGTTACATTCACAAAGAAGTGGTTCTTCTATTGTGTAATAATGTTCATTACGGACCATGACTACCACTCCATCATTCTGATTCAAAGTTCGGTTCGTTTTATAGGAATTATATCCATTTATAACAGGAAGATTAGATACTTGACGGAGCCAGCACTCCGAGAATACTAAAACGTCGCATTTGAAGCTGAATCTAGACAAAAGCACTGAAAATTCATCGAAATTACGATTGATACTTCTTATATTTTGCTGTAAAATTTTGATATAATTGCTAGCTGTTGGTATGTATTTGGAGCACTGTTCTGGCTCACAACTAAGAGAGACAGAAGCATTAAATTGGTCCAAGTTATTTAATAAGTCATTTACCGCAGCGAATGTTGTTATTTATAACACTCGTAGGACAATTAGAGAAGGATACAGGAAGTTTAAGATTACTCTCCACATTGTATACTATTAAGATTAAGTTGCAGAACACAATAATAGTGCACGAACATAGCATACCTGAACAAGGATTCAGCCAGCCTGGCGTGCAGCCATTGCACATGTGTAATATTGATTTATCTCCAGGGAACCAATACCAGATTTTTTGTAAAAGTGGGTGTGTGTGTGTGTGTTGCTTGTTTAAGTGTGCTGTTAAGGATAGGCAAAAAGATGTGGAGTGTATTATGTGCCGTGTATTGACATGTTTCCTTATACAAAAACTTATACAACATCTAAAAAATCTAAAAACATGTTTTCTTATACAAAATATAAAAAATCTAAAAACATGTTTTCTTATACAAAAATTAAATAATCTAAAAATATATTTTTGTAAAAAATGTAGTGCATATTTGCGTATTCTTGCGGAGTGTAGGTCGCCATGGTAGCACACACAAAACACAAACTGTCCAAACACAGGCAAAGGTCGTCGTAAAGAGTTCGTTTCAAAGTCCAGAGCACAAAGAGTAATCGAGTCCAATAAACAAAGCTTTAAATCGTAGTACGTGATCAATGGTAACAATAAGAGAGAGGTGCGTAGTAACGGCAGGAGGCAGTGACGCGTACTGACCGTACTGTTATCCTAAATAGCACGATCCCAGATAGCGTCACTATCTATCTCACTCGCACCTCTAACCTTTTTCTCCCTCACTCTTACCTGAATAATGGGGTACCATAAAGAAGAACCAGCAAATCGCAAAGATAGTTTCTGTCTTGCTCCCTCCTGTTGTAATAACGAATCACTATGGTGAGATGCATGCACATACCGTCCCTTACGGTCTAACCTGTTTTTTGAGAGGCCTGTTGTTATTTTTATGAGCATACAATAGTAATTCTTTAGAGGTTAGATTCAATTCGTCGTAAATTTTTCTTTCTAAGAATTCTGTAAGACATCGTAAAAATTGGGTTGTTGAGTAAAAATATTATCAAAATATTTTTTTTTCAAATTAATGTGTAAGTATTATACCTTTTTAAAAAGAGGAATAAACGCATCAAAATTTGACGTCACTTGCCATACTATTTTGGTACATTTTTTTTACACTACAGTCGGTCAAAGTTGCGAAATTCAATAGTTTTCCATATCACCTTTAGTTAAAATAATATTTTATTTTAAAATGGTACAATAAGTACTTTATTTTTACATTCTATTTAGACACAGCAATACCCTAGATTACAAAACCTCCAAGAAATATCGAAATTATCAGCATTAGCAGTCACAGCATTCAAAAGTATGTCACAGGGTGCTCATTTCCCCCTTTTTTTTGAAATCAGTATAATTCTGTAAGTACATGGGGTGGATCTTTTAAAATATTTTTCTGAGTACTGTTAGAACTTGGGGCATCGTGGGAATCCAGTTGGACGCCAGGTTCTTGGACACCCTGTATATTATACGGGGTGGAAAGAACATCAAGATCAGCCAACATTTTGTATTTGTTTGTGACAAAGAGATTTGGCGGTTTCCCTAATAGCCAACAATTACAGAGATCATTAGGTTATGCTTTTGAAAAGACAAAGAAACAGCCTTCTATATTATTTTAAACTCACATCGTTATATCAATAATTTTCGATTTTCTCCCGTACCATTAGAAAGCGCCATTTAGCGAGTCGCATCCATCACATAAAGTGCATCGCATTTACTATATAATGTGGAAACTACGTCCGTTATAATAAGACCTCTCTACTCTCAACATCCCGAACAGCTTATTAAGAACGATGCAGTTACCGGTGTCAATTTAGAGTGGTTCTAACGGTGTTGTAACTTACTGCACATTTTCTATAGAAATTTAGCTTTCTATCGTTTGCCAAGTGACAATAAGTGTAAGTACCGTACGTGGCAAGTGTTTGTTAGAGGTAGGTATTCATGATCGGGAGATGAACAAAGAAAAGGTCATTGTCTTGGTACCTTCAGAGTTTAACTTCGGCAGTGCCTTATTACCTCTCAGTTTTAACTGGGTATGACTATTTCGAACACATCTATTATTTAATTGGCTGTCGGGTTCCAGCTGAGCTCATCTGTCTAGTTAGCGTACCTAGTTCGTAGTCTCATTCAAGGGATGTACACATTCACCTAAGTCATTCATTTACTTGTTAACACCGTTTAAGCTCATAACCCTATATAAGAATGTTTAAAAACGATGTAGAAAACGTAATTTCACAACACCTCTTCATCCTGACAATCTTATTTATTTTATATTGTTTGTTTCTTGTCTGCGTGGCGTCCGTATGTCACTGCATGGATCCAGCAGAATATCAGCGCCCGGTACATTTGCCTGGCGCATGCTGAGCTGGACTCCTATTTGTTGCAGCCTTGAGACGCACACCGTGTATTCAGTAATCATTGTTTTATCTCATTTGTATAGTGTGTTGGTCTGTGTCTTTTGTGTGTATCTATCTATCTATATTATCATCTGCTGCACACACGGTGGTCCAATCACATTAGTGGTGAGTGAGGCCGACGAATTTTCGAGTTGTAGGTATAGAACCCGTGGGCACGCACGCCATAATCCTGGTGATAAGTCCCCTCTTTGAGGAGTGGCAACAGCGGGGTCAAGGCGTCCTTACCCTCCGCTTGACGCTTCGCGTCGTGTTCACGCGCGCTCCTTTTAGACGTCGCGAGGGGAGTCTCACTCCCCTCGCTGACATGGCGAGGCCCTCGGGGCCGGCACCAGTCGGGGGTCGCAGAAGTATCTTCTGTTCCCGTGACCCCCGGTGCAGGTGTGAGAAGGAACACGGGGTGGTTTTTAGTCAGTAAAAGTCTGACAGACCCCTCCGCCATCCCCGGGGCGGAGGACATCCATGAGGATTTTCCACCCCTAAAAAAAAAGGTAGTTACCGGTTGTATTGGGAGATATCTGTTTCGGATTCGGCGGTAGGTTACGCCCGGGTGTCAACACTGTGGGGAATTGGGGATCGCTCACAGGACACTGTGCAATGAAGCATACAGTGGAGGAGCACTCTGCTTGGGCGGAGCACCGCCGTGTTCACGTCGAGGTGATCTGCGGGGGCGATCTCTCGCGTCCGGCCCTAGTTCAATCCATGGTCCGGAGCGAGGAGGCATAGGAAGCGGTCACCTCTTTCTGCGAAGCAGTAATGATAACGAAAGAGGAGGCAGAACGCGTGAGAGAGAGGGAAACACGCCCCAGCCGCTGCAACAGAAGAACACGGCCCGGGCATCGGGAGTCGCAGGGCAATTCTCGGCCACCGTAGACGCAGGTCTGCGGACGGCGAGCTTTGCGTGGCTCGCCGTCCGATCAAAACCAGGCTCGGGTCGACGGCGTGTTCTGTGTCACGCGCACCTCAAAGAGCTGTCAGCACCGTAGTCGGGGCCCGCTAGGGCCAGTGCCTTCCGGGGTCGTGGAATTTGTTCGAAAGAGTCACCGCGGCTCGGGAACGCAAAAAGGCATTAGGAGGAACACGGATGGGTTTAAGTCAGTAAGGGTATGACACTTCCTTCCGCTTCACCCAAACCGGGTGTCAATTGATGATTTCCCATCCTTAAAAAAAAGGTAGGTATAGGTAGAACCCAAGCCATGCACCTCTGAATTTTCGGATTGTATAATTATCACTTGCTTCAAAAGCAGTGGCCAGTTGTCACAGCATGCAGGGATATTGGCTATCCATTCATTGCCAGTGACTACTTAACTGGGGCTCGAGTCTGCTATTGCAATCGTGTCTCAATGATCGAATATTTGACAACTTTGACAGTTTTTGTATAGGAAATGTGTCATAAGTTTGACGTTATACGTCAAAAATCGATCATTGACCGGTAATTGAGACACGATTGCAATAGCAGACTCGACCCCCTGGCTTTCAGTTGCACACCGAACTCTGATGACTGCGGAGATATTACAAAAAAAAATGGTATTGCACTTTAATTGGACTTCAAGTTACGGTGACTATCAGACGGGGTACTGTGCGCTTCGTCACATCTCTGCGAGTGCGTCATGACCTCATCCTATAGATTCACACAGATGATAGACAATAGTAGCTGTTTGACAGTTAATCGTTGAACACTTATCCCATGAGTGATCATCACTAGGAAGCGTCGGCGGAGATATATATGCAATAGCCCCGTTGGTGGCCATTTTGAATCTAAAACGTCACTTTCTATTCTGCCATTATTTGCGTTTTCACAATGACTTCTGTGTGCGTCGTCGGTGAGAAAACAAGTTACGTTTACGCTTTTGTACTGTCAAGCCCAACTTTTGTTTAATCACGATTTTCGTTGTGGCATAATGATAAAAATTGGTGTAAGTACCTAGTCTATTAGTGTGGTTTGTGACTTAGGTACCTACAGACGCCAGCACATCAAGTTATCCCAATGTGTCAAATTTCTTTGATCGTTTTTTAACTTTATGTCAAACAGAATAACGTTCATATTCAATTGGGAAAATTTGTCTGTACCTGTTGTCAGAGTTTTTATGCTCCCCATGAACCTCTGACTTGGCTTCAAATGCCGTCAAGAAATATATCTTAGGCAGGCCGGTTTCCTTACGATGTGTTCCTGTTTTGCAGTTAGGCGGAGGTAATAATTATATTGTGTCTGGTCTGTGTTGCCTCAGTGAATAAACTATTTTATTTTTTCATTTTCATTTCATTCTTACATCGTTTTTGAAGCAAGAAAAAAATAAGAATAATTAATCAATCGTGTCTAAGGCTTTCCATCCATTAATGCAACAACTTACGAGTAGGTACCTCCATGACAGTACATAGATCAACTCGTGGATGCTGACTCAACTTTGTTAGGTACACAGTTTCTTGAAATAAAGTGTATTGATATTTACTTAGACAGCTTGTCGCGAACCTTGAAGACATTATTGACATTGCAAGATAGCCCTTCGCATTCCTTGTAGCGCGAGGGCCGACGAACAAATGTTTGCATATGAAAAAAAAACGCAAAAAAAACCTTTATTTTCTTCTTGAGAAAGAGAGAAGTGATTATTTATTTGACTTACAAGTCTTTGTTAAGTATCTTCTTGCGCCTATCATGTTCTGTCTGATCTGTCTCTGCATCACCTTAAGGTAGACTGGTAGAAAATGCCTAAGATGTTAAGTCCGCCTTTGTAATTACCGTTTCTTTTACAATTGAACAAAGTTTTAATACTAAATTAATAATGAAAACTAAATATAACATTTCTAATCGAAATAAGTACCTGCACCTACCTTACTTAAAATATTTCAAAAAAAGACCTGTACGAGCCTTAAAAGGCTTATATCTACAACATAAAACAAAGCTATTTAAAAAAAAACAATAATTACCGCAGCGCCGTTATTCTGATCAATCCTGTCATTAAAATTTCCAAAACTAAGTAGGGGTATCTAATAAGTACCTGATAAATAAAACCTGATTTATTTTGCGTCTCGTCTAACTTGGTTACATTTTCAAAAACTTGTATTATACCGTTATTAGCCGATCTATACAGTTATAGAGCAATCAGTTACTAATCGTATACTTAGCGTTCGTTTTTAGCCCAGTCGGAATTTATCACAAAAGACACGAAAAAAAATAGTATACCTACATACCTATTTACAAAATACACCCTGTACAGAAATCGTAGTTAAAAAAATCAGAACGAGAGCGTAGCAAGCTTGAACTTTTTTTATAAAGAACTTAGATAATTTTGAAGAACGGGCGGCGCCTCTCATACCCAGCTACGGTCCCGGTTGCCCTATAATAATAATAATTTATTAAAACAAGTAACAGGACTCACAGTGTTAGTAACAATATACTTACAAACTAAGTTAGTAACAAACAAAGATTATACATAAACGGAATGTGACTTCATTGCCGCAAGGTGACAGGCCCAGCTGAAACCTTGCAGCAATGGTCGCAATGGTTGCAGCAATATCGCGGGCTTGAAAAATCTCATTGTGCTTACAGCCAGTAAGTAAGTAGCCACCACCTACATTACATTACGTGGAGTCCAGATTAGGACTCAACATAATATTTAAAATGTTATTCTAATGAAGGCGTAAATTGCAACGAGAATCGAAAAGAATGTGATCGAGCGAAGCTAGCTCGGTACTTTTAGCACTCCGCTTCGGAGAAAATTGGAGAAGAGCACCTGTGCACTGGGCAGTGAGCATCTTGCAGCGGTCCTTGCGGGAGTAACTCTCCCTGGGTACGGCCATGGGTTATTGCTGGTTATTTATAAAATAATACTCCTATCCGGAATGTGATAAAACCTTCAGTATCTATAATGTAGCCATCTAATGATTCACTCGTTGAGTCAAAATCATAACTCCAAAGTCTTGAGCATCGACGAGCGACGCCGAGTTGCTAGTCGGTTTTCTAGCGTTTATATTTCGGGAGTGTACAATATGCCAGCACATCAAGTTACCCCAATGTGACAAATATGAACCTTATTCAGTTTGACATAAAGTTGAAAAAAGATCAATGAAATTTGACACATTGGGGTAACTTAATGTGCTGGCGTCTGTACATCGGAACACGTTATAATTTTCATCATCGGATCAGTGGACGTACGGCGCTGCGCCACCTGTACTTGGTGGACATTCCACCCATACACTTAACGTTTTGGGAACACATTCATTGTGTGTAAAGCTAAGAAGTGGAATTCTCTGTCGGAGTCAGTATTTCCTGATAGCTACAACGTAGGGGTCTATAAGTCAGGAGGAGTGAACATGTTACTTTTTGGCAAGTGTGCTTCATCATCGGACGTCGACCACCATCAGGTAAGATAATCAAACGCGTGCCTATCTGCCTATCAATAATAATAAAAAAAATAGGTAAGTAGAAAACTGCGCAATCGTCACATCATGCATTTGACCTGGCAGTCACAGACACTAACGACAATTTAATCACATTTCTAGAAGCTCTCTATGGCGACTGCTTTCAGTGCTTGGTAATGGAGATAGTAATGTTCTTAAGCACAACAAAAAGAAGGTTTCTTTATATAATGGACTTTTATAACACATTTGCTCGTAAAGGGTATCTTACTCCTCGAAATTCAGTACCTATCATAATGTATGTATCATTACGTACTTGTGCGTTATGGTAATGTAAAACGCACGGTTTGCAAGAAGTTCCGACTAAAACGAACGGTTCCTTTATTAAAAAAACTTAGCAAAGAGTTTTTATGTCAGAAAAGTGGTCGTCATTTTAAGAATAAAATTAACTTTGAAAAAAAAACATATAAAAAATAAACATTTACTTAATTCGTTACTTTCATTAATTTTGACAATAAATTACAACCATTTGTATCAAAATCAAATTTATTAGCAATACTGGCTGTTTTTGTGCCTTTGACTTAAAATAAAAAAAGTGCTGATGCGCTCGCATCGCTTATTTGTGAACAAGTAGGTAAAAAATATTCCGCGCGCTTTTTCTTTTCGCTGTATTTTTTTTATTTGAAATTTCAGTCCGAGTTTTATTTATTTCCTTGCAAATATGTTATAAAACGTCGTATGACATACACGTGCGTTTTGATAATTACAGCCTCTGCTTTCTTGTAGCTATATTGCCTCGGCTGTAATTTTCAACTTACCGCACTTTTATCATAATGTACTATAAAGTATATGCTTTCCTGTTTGTTATAAAAAAAACTATATATTATAAAGAAAATAAAAAACTAACCATTCCTCAGTGCTGTAAGAACCACTATAATGTTTAGATATTCTAACTATTTCTAACATACATTTTAAAATTTCGCGAGATTATAAACTACCGGTCTTGTATTGGCGTGTTATTTAATATTTAATCGTTATTATTTTAAATTTTTTAAACTTGTTTTTTTGCGTCGATGCATTGTATGAAGCATCTAATTCTGGTTAACACGAATCCAAACATGTCATACCTGCTACAACACAAAAGAGCTGATAACCTTGAAACGGCTGCACCGATTTTGAAGAATTATGTCTAAGAACCATCGCAAGAAATCAAAAACCGCTTTCAAATAAAAAAACCGCATCTTAATCGGTTCACCCGATTAAGCGCTACGGTGCCACAGACAGACAGACAGACAAACACACACACATACACAGCGGTCCAATTTGTAACACCCCTCTTTTTACGTCGGGGGTTAAAAATGGTCACCAATCGATCTGAAACAAGTTTCACCAACCAGTACGTTGTTGTTACAATAGCTCGTCTCTGCCTAACCACACTAACACGAAGCGTGATGAATTGATGATAAATTACTCATACACACACACACACACGTGTACGTAACTTATGGTTTTCCAATGGGCCCAATAGCTCTATAGGTATAAAAGGAATTCTCACATTGAAAGCGCTTTATCGCAGCCGAATATCTTTTATATAGCAATCATAAATCATTGAAATTGTTTTATTAAATCAATTAACTACTACAACATACATTTTGGTAGAACATTTTCGTCGTGTTACCCTTTTTTGTGGGGAGAAAAATCCTCATGGAGTCCCCCGCCCCGGGGAGGGCGGAGGGGTCTGTCAGTTTCTTACTGACTAAATACCACCCCTAGTTCCTTCTCACACCTGCGCCGGGAATCACGGGAACAGAAGATACTTCCACGACCCCCGAAGTCGTGTTACCTTGTGATAACATAGCTTTCTAATGGTAGAAGAATTAATAAAATCGGTTTAGAAGTTTTTGAGTTAAATGCCTACAAACAAACGAAAAAACAAATATATCATGCATCTCTTTCTCTAAAAATGCTAATTAAGAATTGAACAGTGAAAAAGTGAGATTTGTAATCAAACCTAAAAAAATAACGAAACAGCGGCCGTGACTTGATGAACCCTAATGAACAAATAACAAAGTATGTTTTGTCAAACAATACAGTAATTAATTAATTAATTATTACACAGAGAGAACAAAACTATCAAGGGTTCTGTACATGATTCGGAACCCCATAACATTTTTTAAAAATACATACATACATAAACTCACGCCTTTTTCCCATGGGGGGTAGGCAGAAACTACAGAGCGCTATATGCTACGATTCTTTCATACTTCTTTTAATTCGTTTACATTCATACATGTTGTCATACACACACGCCGGTTGCGAGTACTACGCACCTGACCTTTCTGAAGAACCTCACCAATAAGGTCTATGTATGTCCTTCTAGGGCGTCCCCTCCCGGCGTTCCCACTTACATCTGCCTTGTAAATACCTTTCGTTAGTCGCCTTTCATCCATCCTTTCAACGTGACCAAACCATCTAAGCATTCTCTTTTCAAATTTTGTTACTACATCTTCTTTCAAACCACAACGTTGCTTTATCACAATTATCACATCATTCCTCAATCTGGCATTCATTGTTACACCACACATACTTTTAAAAATAATAACAACATTATTTAACTTGACAACAATTAGTCCACTGTACAGACGCCTGCACGTCAAGTTACCCCAATGTGTCAAATTTCTTTGATCGTTTTTCAACTTTATTTCAGACACAATAAGATTCATATTCAATTGGGAAAATTTGACATATTGGGGTAACTTGATGTGCTGGCGTCTGTACAACATCAGTACAGACGCCACAGCCCATCTAAGCTACCCCAAACTGTAAATTTTCCCAATTGAACAATAACCTTATTTTGTTTATTCATAAAGTTGAAAAACTATCAAAGAAATTGGACACATTAGGGTAGCTTAACGTACTGGTCTCTGTCCAAAAACAAACATATCAACAGCTAAGGGTTAACTAAGTACACCTAAATTACAAACGGCATTTACTAAAAAATTAAGAACTTAACTTGTAGGTATGTAGGTACTTACTTAAACTTACGTAAAATTTCATGGCCAAAGTGTTATTTTGAACTTTTTAAATGTTTCCTTTTTGCGGTGGGGGTTTTTTAAATTTATAATTTAATTTTTATTTTAAAATTTTTAAACGCATTTATTTTGTTTTATAGAGTATACAGTTATCAGAATTTTTCAGTGCATTGTATGTAGAGTTAAATGCTGGTTAAAACGAATCCAAACACAACATTATCTGCTATTATTTTGTCAAGAATCTACCTACTGGTGTGCTGGATACCCTGGCTGCAGCATCAGCTCATCCTGTTGCCATCAGTGTATTGTGTTTAGAATCAAATGCTGGTTGAAATGAATCTAAACACGACATATCTGCTATTATTTTGTCAAGAGTCTACCTACTGGTGTGCTGGATAGCCTGGCTGCAACATCAGCTCATCCTGTTGCCATCAGAGCATTGTCTGCAGAATCAAATGCTGGTTATAATGAATCCAAACATGACATATCTGCTATTATTTTGTCAAGAGTCTACCTACTGGTGTGCTGGATAGCCTGGCTGCAGCATCAGCTCATCCTGTCGTCATCAGTGCATTGTGTATATAATCAAATGCTGGTTAAAATGAATCCAAACACGACATATCTGCTGATATTTTCCCAAGCGTGTATTAGTCTGCTAGATATCCTTGCTGCATCAGACCAAATACACCATAATGTTGCTTTTTAATATTACACACATGGGTGTTTGAAATTTTAAGACACACATATGTTTTTAAGTAAAGTTAATACCCATAGACGTCTAAAACCGTTGCTGTAGCTAACACAAAAGAGCTGATAACCTTGAAACGGCTAAACCGATTTTGATGAATCATGTCTAAGAACCATTGCAAGAAACCCTGCTTTCAAATAAAAAAAACCGCATCTAAATCAGTTCACCCGTTTGGGCGCTACGGTGCCACAGACAGACAGACAGACAGACAGACAGACAGACACACACATAGCGGTGAAACTTATAACACCCCTCTTTTTGCGTCGGGGGTTAAAAAAAATATTTTACTTTCTGATACTTGGGTACCTGTAAGTTAATATTACTTGTCAAAATAACAGTGACAGCGTCATGGCCGGAATGACGGCCGGGGCTCAAACGGACTGTACAAAAACATAAAAAAAGTTACCGATTCTACTCAAATTTGACTTGGCAATAAGTAACTTCTTTCGTTTGAAATCTCAATGGATTGATATTTTTTTTTCTGATTACATTTTATATATTTTTTTTTTTTTAAATATTACTAACTAGTGCTTGACTGCAATCCCACCTGATGGTAAGCAGTGATGCAATCAGTGATGGTGAAGCGCACTAGTTTGAAACACACACGTTTGTTTATATACAGTTTTGAAAATAAAAAAGAACATTAGGAAAAACTTAGAAATCAACAAAAGCTGGAGGCTTCTAGTATCGTGTTCAGAGGTCACATGAAAGTACCTCAATGTGTCAAAGGGATATTCCCAATTTAATTTTTTTCTTGTAAAAAAACATAGACAGAATGTTTTTTTTACAAGAAAAAAAAAATAATTCTAAAAATAAACTAATTTAGTACAACATTAAATTTTGCTAAAACCAATTCATAAAAATTATTCAAATTAGGCTGAGAAACAGCAGTTTTTGAACGATATAAAAAATTAATAAGACAGTCCCCCAAAATGCCCACCTTTCACTACTTCCTAGTGTATAAGACAACAAGACTAAGTACTAGAAGTAATGTGTAGGATAGGTTAGGTTAGGTTTATTGAGCAGGGTCCAGGGGTGACGGACACTGAGGTGGCGGCGCGTCGTGTTAACGCGCGCGCGCCCCTGTTAGACGTCGCGCGGGGAGTCTAACACCTCACTGCCCTCGCTGGCCGGCACCAGTCGGGGGTCGCGGAAATATCTTCTGTTCCCGTGACCTCCGGCGCAGGTGTGAGAAGAAACACGGAGTGGTTTTTAGTCAGTAACAGTCTGACAGACCCCTCCGCCCTCCCCGGGGCGGGGGACATCCATGAGGATTTTCCACCCCTAAAAAAAAAAAGCTTATTGGGTAGGTGTCCGCATACGCAACTCCACGAATAAGCGCGTATTTTGCGTACAAACAATGTGTAACCCACATTGTTAATGAGCCAAAATGAAGCTACATCTAAAAAAACACACACAAAAATTAAAGATATTGAGCATTGGATTAAACAATTAAAAGTACCTACTTATTATCATAGTTGGCACTTGTAATTACACTTCCTATAAAACCATGTTTCCGTGTCCGCTAAAAATTACCTTTTTAAGTAAATCTGATACAGTTTCTGTTCTCGTTAAGACAATTCCCTCGCAAGGTTGTTCTTCGACAGATAGCAATGGCGATAAATAGCGCACGCTGTGACTCGTGTCTTAGCATTTTGTAACGATTGTCGAAAGCCAATGCCTGTCGGCTAAGCAGTGCTAACTTGACATCCGCCCGCTTCACACGTGTGTTAACAAGTGCAGTGTGTACGGGAATACGAGGCAGATATATCAAATATAAATAAATAAAACGGTGAGTTATTTAATTAGATACTTATCTTCTGTACCTAATCTCTCGGAGTAATCTCTGGATCTACGGAACCGATTTTAAAGATTCTTTTACCAATAGAAAACCAATAAAAATTGTTGTGATGGCCTAGAGGTTAAGACGCCTACCTCTCATTCACGAGGTTGTGTGTCAATTCCGGGCATGTACCAATGTGACTTTTTCAATTCATATTATTATGTACTTTCTAAGTTTATTTTTGACATCATTGAGATCAGTGAAGGAAAATATCGTGAGTAAACTTGGACTTTATAGACTGATAATATAAGTTTGAAATCGGTAATCTGCCTTGAGCAATCGTGATGATCAATGCTCTATTCCCTGTATGAGAAGGGTCCTTTTGTTAACTTCCATTAAAACGACTGTGTTTTTGTGTGTTGTGCTATGTTTTTTGTGTGCATCAACTACCTACCTACGTAAAGGTTCATGAATCTATTTATCTATCTATTAAGATGGTTTCAGCAAATGTTAAAAAGGTTTTTTTTAATTAAAACTACCTAAGTATAAATAGCACTTATGTTTATACACATTGTAAAACATTACATTTCAGAATGATTGTCACGTGTTAGCTAGCACACTCCAATATACCGAGATTAAGAAAAAAAAGTAAATTCATATTAACATTGAAATCTAAACTCAAGCAAAACAACTACAAAACTGAAAAATAACAGCCTCCAGGTATAAAAGGCGTACCCGCTTACACGTGCAATGCTGGTTTATATTCATAAGGCTGTGACTCTAAATTTAAAATGATAATCTAGGACCATCGAAGTGAAACCAATAAGCAGTTAACTGTTATAACAATAAAATAAAAACCATTGGTAAGCAAGTCGACCAGTCACCACAAGCAGCACCCGTTCACGAGCATAACGCAAAGATCAGCCATTACCCTCCTCGCCATATTTGAGGGAAGGGGGCAACCCGATCCTCGACGCTACCGCAAGCAGCGACGTCTATGGGAGCATGACGAACTTGCTCTGGTTACTCAAAAATAAAGATAATTAAAGAACCGTCGAGGTCGCTAGTTCACCACATATTGCTATACAACTCATTACTGTAAAGAACGATTACGAGCAAGTTTCTATATATTCAATATTTACCTTTATAAGTAACAATACCTACTTACCTATTTTCTTTCGCGCGCTTTGACTTCGCGTTTTGCTCTGAGCTGTAGTCAAACAACGTTGTATTAAAAAAAACACTTACAGGCATATAAACCTTAGTTACAGTGTGACTCGTTGGGCATTTTTTTTTTTTTAACTTTTATTAATTTTGATTTTAATTTTTAATTTAAATTTTATTTTAGATGATGATAGGTCAGTTAATGTATAAATCTGTATTTGTATTTGTATTTGTATTCATGTTATGTCTTTTGGGTATATGCCTGAAATAAATGATTTTTTTTTAATATTTCCAACCAGTCACACTGTTACTTGTTAGGAAAACTTTTTAAAGTTCGTTCCCAACGAGTCACACCGTAAAGTAATACAGTGTGACTGGTTATGATTTTTTTTAAATTGTTCTCCTAACCGGGGGCTCGAGTCTGCTATTGCAATCGTGTCTCAATGACCGGTCATTGATCGAATATTTGACAACTTTGACAGTTTTTGTATGGGAAATGTGTCATAAGTTTGACGTTATACGTCACAAATCGATCAATGACCGGTCATTGAGACACGATTGCAATAGCAGACTCGAGCCCCAGTCACACTGTTACTCGATGGGGCAATTGTGACTGGTTGGAGAAAAAAAATCCCAACGAGTCACACTGTTACAGGTTACAGTATGACTCGTTGGGAACAATCGGAAGGGTCTGGCACCGCCTTCTTGTTTGTTCCTAAGCATAAATACATACTTAAATAAATGTTTCACAACTTTCGCACAACGCCACCTAGTCCCAAACTAAGCAGAGCTTGTGTTATGAGTACTAGACAACTGATAAACATAGTTATATATTTCTAAATGCATACATATCGTAGATAAATTACACCCAAACACAGAACAAATGATCGTGCTCATCATTCTCAAACATTTGTCTTGGGTGGGAATCGACCTCAAGACCTCCGGCATAGCAGTCAGGGCCACTATAGGTTTGAGCTACTTACACGATGACTGAAGCAAGCATGCCGTCTGTCGGGACAGGTCAACTCAAAGCTAAATTGATTCTTTCTTCAAAAGGCTTTTCCAGACTTTGTCTTGCATCGTGAGACTCGCTAAATGAATACAATCTTATGTCTGGTCTGGACTTTAAAAGATACCATAATGACCCATGAATTTCTTTCGGCATTTCTTCTCAGGGATCAGTCACTTTAGAAATACCATTAAGTTTTAAAAAAAATACATGTGTGTGTACCTACTTACAGAAATAAATATTATTTCATTTCACTAATCATTAGACCATAACTACAGGCCAGTCGAAATAATATTTTTACCGCATTTCTCTAAAACGTGAAAGGTACGAAGTATGCGCCACTGATTTTGAAGAACATCATACTTTCTCTTGTAATTGCTTGTCATTAATTAAATTATCTTTAATTATTAATTTAACATGGTCAAACTCATTATGTAATGTACTTACCTTTTATTAGTTAATGAGTGCAACAAAGAGAATCAAGCCCAGCGCGGATCCACCGTTGTGGGCACCCTGGGCATGCCCACAAGCCTAATTCTGTGGCCCTAGTGAAAAGGGGTATAAGTCCAATTTTGTCGAAAATGAGTTAAGTGTACCAAAGTGATCAGAAAAAAATGCTCTATCGTTTGGTGAAGACAGATCTAAGCTATCTCTAAAAATAAGAAAGTTACTTTGTGTAAAAGGGTCCAACTGACACCAAAAAAAACTGTAAAAGTCGGTTTTCTGATCACTTTGGTACACTTAACTCATTTTCGACAAAATTGGACTTATACCCCTTTTCACTAGGGCCACAGAATTGAGGTTAGACAAAACAATTTGATCGTCCTCATCACACAAACATTTTTGTTTTGGGTGGGAATCGAACCCACGACCTCCGGCATAGCAATCCACTAAAGACTAAATCAACAGGCCAGTCAAAGTAGTTAGTACCTACTTTATTTATGTATGGATGTTATACCAATCCAGTTAAAATATTACCTCCTTATGCTACTTCTTCCAATACCATTCTACTACCTACTTTAGTATTGTAGTCCGGTCAATTTAGACATTCGAAGTTACATAAAGTCCCAACAAGCTGAATTTCTGTGAAGTTGTTCAAAACATAATTATAAACAATGTCTAGAAGTTCCCCATCATTCCCCTGTAAGGAAAAAAAAATATTCAAGGTCAAAGGTCAAAAAAATGAGTTTTTCGCGATTTTCAGCAAAACGGTAAGTTTTATCATAAAAGTACCTCAGACAAAAATTGTAGACCATAAAATTATCTATAAAAAATGTATCAATACTTTTTTTTTACGAGCCACCGTTTCTGAGATATAACGATTCAAAAAGTTATAAAAGTCGTTATCGTCATAATATGCACGTTTCCACGCCACCTATGAGGTAGTGTACTTAGCTCGTTTTTTTTAACGTGGTTTCCCCAGTAGGCCTACTCCACGGGTCAGTTGTGAGCCTGTTTAATGTAAAACTATTGCAAAATAACGGAAATTTTCAAAGATTGGGAAAGATAAAAGCGATGTAAATGAAAAAAAAGTGTTGAAGTTTATTCGTCTTATTCGTAAGTTTCAAATTCTTGTTCTTCTTCTTGATCTTCTTCTTGTTCTTCTTCTCCTGCTTCTTCTTCATCTTCATTTTGGATGCAAGCAAATTGCGTCAATAGCGATGTATCGCATGATACTTCGTCGGAGTCAAACGAATCCTCCATTGTTTGTGATTCAATATTAGAGCACGACCGGCCTTGACAATTTTTACATGCCAAAGAACAAGACAGTCCGACTTTTTTGCAACCACATTTAGCACTGCATCCCTTTTTGCAGTTGCAAAAAATAGTGTTCAGCAGTTTTTCCGGCGCAGGTGGAAGTGAAGTTTGAACTGGCTCTAATATATTGTTGACCAACTTCCAACCCCAGTCTGTAGGGTCTAGCTGATAACCAAGCCACACTTGAACTTGGTAATATACTCGAAAAAGATGTTGGTGGGCAGCAACTGAGGTTGGAGGAAGACAAGCTAATTGAACTTGTTTTTTATTTTTAGTATTTTTAACGAAACATTCATATCGATGCTTATCTAAACAGGTAGTTTTTTTAGGAGCTCCGTACATAGAAAGAAGAAAGCGGATATAATACATATCTACTCATTTGTGGTCAATGGCCACAACAGTAAGACAATAGACAAAAATCTCCTGGAGATTTATCGGCAGATGGGGGGCTAAATGTATATATATATATGTATATATATATATATATATATAAAATATTACAACTCTAGATGTATATACGTGGCGTACTCATGCATATTATGACGATAACAACTTTTATAACTTTTTGAATCGTTATATCTCAGAAACGGTGGCTCGTAAAAAAAAAGTATTGATACATTTTTATAGATAATTTTATGATCTACAATTTTTATCTGAGGTACTTTTATGATAAAACTTACCGTTTTGCTGAAAATCGCGAAAAACTCATTTTTTTGACCTTTGACCTTGAATATTTTTTTTTCCTTACAGGGGAATGATGGGGAACTTCTAGACATTGTTTATAATTATGTTTTGAACAACTTCACAGAAATTCAGCTTGTTGGGACTTTATGTAACTTCACTCTCATTTTTTGGTCTAAATTGACCGGACTATTGTATGTAACATAGAGACACGCAGCGCAGTAGTTCAGTTTAAAATGATGTATTTTGTTTCTTTCAAAATTAATGCATTTCAGTAAGGTAGTTAGGTTCGGTAGTTAGGTTCGCTATAGAATAGGTATGTTGAGTTAGGTTAGGTTATAATTATGTATGTACATTATGTTGTCATTCCAATTCTATCTAACACAAAAGGTATAAAGAGCACATAAGAGACTCGTTAAATAAATATTAGTTAGTAGCAGTTATTATTCTTTTGGATGTACAGACGCCATCACATCAAGTTACCCATATGTGTCAAATTTTCCCAATTGAATATGCACCTTATTCTGTACTAGCTTCTGCCCGCGACTTCGTACGCGGATCCTGTTGCTTATGCCAGCCACAACGGGGTCGTCAAAATCGAAGATCTGAAACATCTGATGTCGAATTCTAGAAGCCCGGGGACGGGAAATCAGTGGGATCCGCGAGACGATTCAAGATGTTCCAGATTTTTTATTTTTGTTGGTCAACAGGAAATGCCATCAGACTTAACAACTTTTGCTAAGACGCCATTTCTATTATGTATATATTATATTGTCTCTGGGCTTTGGAGTTCCCCTGCAGGTGCTCCAGATCTTCAAATTTAGTCTCACAGCAGAAAACACTCTTCACGTGGAATAGTTTTTGCAATGGCACCATTTTTATATCTCTTTTACTTTAGGTGTTCCATTTTCCAAAATAAATTATAGCCTATAATATGTTGCGTGACGTTCACGATCAGCGGTCAGTCGCGCATCTCCTTCCCCCACTTATCTCTAGAGTCGATGCGTATATACGCTGAAAACTCAAGCGTCATGCTTTTTCCGTGAACGTCTCCAACTCGCGAGACAGTGCATGATGTTCACGATCAGCGGTCAGTCGCGCACATATTCTTCACTGGTCTCTAGAGACCTGGATGTAGATGCGTAAATACGCTGAGAATGCAGGCGTGCATCGCGATCCCAAGAAGTTTCCACGGAGCGAGTTGCAGCCTCATGTTATCGAACAGCATCAAGTCTCTCCTAACGCTCTTCGGTAGATTGTTGGGATCTTATGGTCCTTAATCATTTAGCACCTTTGGAACATTGGGAAAAATTTGACCTCTTTCTAGGCATGGTTATAGTTTTATTGTGATGATACCTGATCAATTAAAATCTAAGTGGCTGCTCCCCTGCGTTACCGGGTAAGCTACCGTGTAACGAAGATAAATGGAAAAGGAAATTAAATACTCAAATAACATAAGCCCGAAGGCATACGATAAAAAAATGGGAGTTTTAGCCAGTAGAGTCTAATTTTCAACGATATACCATCGTCATCGAAAATCAGTCCTGAACTGTTCCCGCCTTCACCGCGTAGTACCTCCTACTTATGTTATTTTATAATTATGCAATGAAATTAGTGATAGTTTTAATTTCTATATCAAATGTTTCTGATCTTCGATTTTTATAAGTCAACAGGAAATGCCTATCAGACCGAACAACTTTTGCTAAGACGTCATTCCTATTTGAGTTATGGTGTAGCTGGGCTCTTGGAGTTCCACAACAGGTTTTCCAGATCTTCAATTTTTATACGTCAACAGCGAGTGCTCATAAGGCTGAACAACTCTTGCTAAGACGTCATTCCAATATATGTTATAGTGTAGCTGGGCTCTTGAAGTTCCACATCAGGTGTTCCGGATCTTCAAATTTATTCTCTCAGCAGAAAATGCTCATCACGTGGAACAATTTTTGCTATGGGACCATTTTTGTATCTCCTATAGTTTAGCTGGTCTGTTGCGGTTCTGCATCAGGTGTTCCGGATCTTCAAATTTATTCTCTCAGCAGAAAATGCTCATCACGTGGAACAATTTTTGCTATGGGACCATTTTTGTATCGCCTATAGTTTAGCTGGTCTGTTGCGGTTCTGCATCAGGTGTTCCAGTTTCCAAAATAAATTATAGCCTATGTGTTGACCAGACTTAATATCTATACAACAAAAAAAAAAATATTCAAATCCGTCCAGTAGTTCCGAAGATTAGCGTGTGCAAACAAACAGACAAACAGACAAACAGACAAACAGACAAACAGACAAACAGACAAACAGACAGACTTTTTTTTTTGGATTCGTGCTCTATTACTGTTTCTAAGCCCCCCTCAATTATTATTTTTTAAATATATTCAATGTACAGACACAGTTTTTTTACAGTCTTATTATATGTATAGAATATAGATGACATAAAGTTGAAAAACGATTAAATTTGACACATTGGGGTAACTTGATGTGCTGGCGTCTGTACATAATCGATGTTATCTTATTAAAAGCTTAAGTATATTTATCTCTAGTATATAATTCTTGTGTCACAGTGTTTGTTGCCAAACTCTTCCGAAACGTCTTGACCGATTCTCATGAAACTTTGTGTGTAAGTATTTTCAGTAGGTCTGAGACTAGGCAGTAAACTATTTTTTTAAAAGGCGGATCGATGTTTGATGGGGCAAATATTTATGCCATGCATGTGGGAATCGAACACAAGACACGCAGAGCAACAGCCAATCACTCAACCACTGCACCAACAGTACCTTGGCTGAGTTGTTGAGTATTTCCCTTTAGAATTTCACAGTAGCAGCCCTGAGTCTGTATGATGGCAAAAATGTTGGTGTCCTTCAGATATACTTTTGCCTAACTCATTTGTTCACTGTTTGTTTTTAATTAGACACAATAGAAAGACAATGACAGCGCGGACATCGGTGTGTCCTCTCGGGGTTTATCCTTTCAATCGTGTCAATTAGAGACACAATAGAAAGACAATGACAGCGCGGACACTGATGTCCTCTCGGGGTATACTTAACCTTTCAATCGTGTCAATTAGAGACACTATAGAAAGACAATGACAGCGCGGACACTGATGTCCTCTCGGGGTATACTTAACCTTTCAATCGTGTCAATTAGAGACACTATAGAAAGACAATGACAGCGCGGACACTGATGTCCTCTCGGGGTATACTTAACCTTTCAATCGTGTCAATTAGAGACACTATAGAAAGACAATGACAGCGCGGACACTGATGTCCTCTCGGGGTATACTTAACCTTTCAATCGTGTCAATTAGAGACACTATAGAAAGACAATGACAGCGCGGACACTGATGTCCTCTCGGGGTATACTTAACCTTTCAATCGTGTCAATTAGAGACACTATAGAAAGACAATGACAGCGCGGACACTGTTGTCCTCTCGGGGTATACTTAACCTTTCAATCGTGTCAATTAGAAACACTATAGAAAGATAATAACAGCGCGGACACCGGTGTCCTCTCGCAGTTTAACCTTTCAATCGTGTCAATTAGAGACACAATAGAAAGATAATAACAACGCGGACACCGGTGTCCTCTCGCAGTTTAACCTTTCAATCGTGTCAATTAGAGACAGAATAGAAAGACAATGACAGCGCGGACACCGGTGTGTCCTCTCGCAGCTTAACCTTTCAATCGTGTCAATTAGAGACACAATAGAAAGACAACGACAGCGCGGACACCGGTGCATGTCCTCTCGGGGTTTAACCATTGTTTAACCTTTCAACGTGTCGATTAGAGACACAATAGAAAGACAATGACAGCGCGGACACCGGTGTCCTCTCGGTGTCCTTTCAATCGTGTCAATTAGAGACACAATAGAAAGACAATGACAGCGCGGATACCGGTGTCCTCTCGCAGTTTAACCTTTCAATCGTGTCAATTTAAGACACAATAGAAAGACAATGATAGCGCGGACACCGGTGTCCTCTCGGTGTCCATTCAATCGTGTCAATTAGAGACACAATAGAAAGACAATGACAGCGCGGACACCGGTGTCCTCTCGGGGTTTAATGCGAATATTGATAAATGTGCAGGTACTTAGAAAAGCTACTCATTAATGTAATAGAGAGTCGAACATAATGAAAAATAATTTATTTAAATAAGGTTGAGAATCAGCACTCTTTGAAAGTCAAAATTACATAAGACAGTCCCCTAATATGCCTGCCCATATTTATAAGTAGGTATATTTATCAGCTGCTTAGTACCCATAACACAAGCTCTGCTTAGCTTGGGACTAGATGGCGCGTTGTGTGAATGTTGTGAAATATTTATTTATTTTTATTTATTTAATCCCATGTATTAGAAGCGAGGCTATTGCCATCAATCAAGCACTATTCCAGACTCTGGGCTGATACTAAGACACTACAGATGAAAAAAACATAAACTCAGATATTTGAAATTGCCTGGATTTGAACCTAAAACCATGCAACAGAAGTATCATAAGTAATAACGGAAACGGATGAAATATATTTTAGGTTGCATCGGAAGCGGAAACAGACATGGAAGCGTGAATATGTACTTAAAAGAAACACAATTGTAATCGGTTACAATAAATTCTTAATTTAATCAATATTAAGGTAGTACGGTGTTTTTAACTTTTATGAAAACTAATTAAGCCGCATTTTTATCCAATAATATGTTCCGGTGTTCTTCATATTACAGGGTATGTCCCTTACATTGCCACAGATCCGGACTTTATGACTTCCGTACTTTTCTTTTGATAGTGCAATGGGCGTCTCGCAGTGCACTTTACTGCTATCTGCTTAACCGGTCAAATATGACTTACGTACATTATTCAGGATTCTATTTATATAGATATCAGAGACTTAAGGAATACCTAGTAAAAAACTAAGGCGTATGTTTAAAGAATACCACATCAACTCTACTTTAATTTTAAAAACTGTTAGTAGCGCGTTCATCAAACCCCAGGCCATGGCATGCTAAGACTAGGGTTACCATATCTTAGGATTTGTCCTGAGATCTCAGGATATTTAAGCTCGTATCAGGATTGGAACCGGATTTTGGAACACTCAGGATTTTACGATTTTTCGCTAAAATACAGTAGATTTCAGTTTTTGTTTATTTGAAAGTTACGATCAATATCGTCATCATCTTACGTGGCATGACTCTGCGTGAATAACTGATTTATCCATAGAGTTGTTTATTACATTTGCGACAAAATATCAGGATTTTTCTATCCACTTGCGTGCTGGTCAGGGGGCAAAAACCGTTAATTGCTCTATCATCCCACGTTAAGTGATCAATCACTGGTGATGTGCAAATGCAACACACATTGGTAGTAAGCACGCCGATATCTATGGTAGTAAGCTTTTTCTCAACGACTCGTACCGTCACACGGTACATTCGAGATTTCCAATAATCTCGACGTTAACGTAATGCGTAGATAAACATTGGTAGAGAAAGCTAAGGTCAACCATGTAACATTTTGTTTGATGGATACCTACGCAACACGCAACAAACAAAAGTATACCTTATACCTTTTAAGTAAGGTTTTCACCTAACGGGCCACACCTTTTATCAGAGCCAAAGAGATTTAAGAAAGAAAGAAAGAGAAATCAAACAATCAACCTGATTAAGAAATGATTATTATTATTAAGTATTAAAATGCTGATCACATAGCCGATAACCACACATTCTGTACACATAATTAAATAACTTTAACCAAAAAATAATGCTGGGAAAATACTTTTTTTTTTCATCTTTAAAAAAGAGATGCTTTTTATTGTGTGCATTGCATAGCGCGACAACGCAACGCAACTTTCGATCAGCTGAGCGTATGGCCACTCGCGCTTGGTCGTTTACTTCAAATGCGTAATTTGTTTTGAAAAATCGATAATTCTGATAATAATAATAATAATAATAATAATAATCTTTAATTCAGGCTATAAAAACCCATAGCAAGCAACACAGTAGGTAATAATAAATAAAAATAATATTTGATAATGTTTGTTCGGAAGAAAATTTACTGATGACACTTGGAATACAACTTTGAAAAAAAAATATTGCACTTTGACCTTCAATATCTCCAAAACCAGTGAATTCCCAAGTATATTCTAGAAGAAAAAAACTATCCCAGTGATGGGTAGAATAAGGGTCTTTTAACACCCTATAGATAGGATATGCGAAGAAATGCCATAGAAAAAATTTGATCCCATGTCTCGGTAACGCCTTCTAGCATAATATACTTAGCAAGTCTGGAGCGGTAGCGGAGCGTACTGAAATAGAACATACATATAGTTTATTATGTTCTGTGGTACCCACCAAGTAGTAGCACAAAATCCGTAAAAACTTCATGTTGCTTATGTTAAAAATAGTTGGAGGTTGTATATATTGTTCACCAAATCGGTAAATGCGGCCACTTTTTTGTTTTTTTTTTTTTTGTATAAATAATGGCGCACTCACCAATCAAGGTTCGCCATCCCTGTTCTAGGCCGTTGACCTTATATAGGTGGATAAGGTTATTGACCGTTGAATACAAAGTATACAAGCGTGCGTAGATTCCTGAGAAATGTCGCAATTTTGTGATAGACATTATTCTATTGTAATCTAATTTTATATTCAAGTCATGATGATGATGAACCGACGCAATAGGTACTCTTGACGCGACTTTTTTGGTATTCTTATAAACTACCCTGTTAGTATTAAGGTAGCAAGGGCTATATTGACTGTTAGGTCTTGGGTGGTAGGTACAATGAGATTAACCTTTCGCTGCACCAAAATGCTTTTTTTGTTTTTTTTTAAAGAAAGAAAGAAAGAAAGAAAATACATTTATTTGGGAAAATCACAGTAATTTTTACAACAAAAACTAAATCTAATAACATATTATAATGTATACACAGCTAAAAGACCGAGTTTATTGTAGAGTTACGTGGTGAAATGTATAACCACAACTTTCACACAACCATCGCCTCCCAAATTAAGCAGAACTTCTGATTAACATACTTTTACACCACTAATTATAAATTAGTACAAATACTATCTTACATGGCTTATTCTAGACGGTCTTGTTATTATTTTTGTAAAGTATTAATAAATAAAATTCATAAACAGCAAAGTTATTAGCGTTTGTTTATACTCCAAAAAGTCACCCAATTTATGGAAATATTGTTATGACCTATTATGACATAGAAGTATTCATTATTCGTCATCTCTCGCTCACGTTCGCGTGATCTCGCTCAAGCTTGCCCCGCCTCCAACAGCTGTTTTCGTTATTTAAGTTTATTTAAAACTTGTAGGTATTTAGTTTTTATACTTTTGATTATGCAAATATGATCAGTAATAGGCACTGATACAGCCACATATTTCTAAATACCTACATATTATAAGAGTATTCAGATAGTAAAACACAGACCTCACCTTTTAGTTAAAAAAAATACATGTAAAAGTGTTTGTATGACATAAACCTATTTACAGAAATAAATATGATTTGATTTGATTTAGATAAATTACACCCAGACAACACACAAACATTTGTCTTGGTGGGAATCGAACCCACGACCTCCGGTATAGCAGTCAGAAACCACTAGACCAACATGTATAGGTACAGCCGGCAATATTACTTACCATATTGGGCCAATGAACTGTTATTTAAGATATTTTACCTTTGACCGGTTTTCTCAGAGTCAACCACAAGGTCTAAAGGGTCAGGGTTAAATCGACTTATAATAAAGATTTGAGAATGTAGAATCAAAGAATAATCTCTATCAGTGTGCTGACTTGAGAAATTGACTCTGAAAGCAAAATTGTGCAAACCTCTGTTTATATTGACTGGCCTGTTGGCCTGGTAGTTAGTGACCCTGACTGCTATGCCGGAGGTCATGGGTTCGATTCCCACCCAGGATAAATGTCTGTGTGCTGAGCATGATCATTTGGTCTGTGTCTGAGTGTAATTTATCTACAATATGTATGTATTATATAAATATGTTTATCAGTTGTTAAGTTCCCATAACACAAGCTCTGCTTAGCTTGGGACTCGAAGGCGTGTATGTGTAAATAAAATCTTGTCTTACTGTTTAGACAAGAATATTTCCTATTCTTATTAGTAAATCACATGTTTGTGCAGACGCCAGCACATCAACCTACCCGAATGTGTCAAATTTCTTTGATTGGTTTCAACTTTATTCTAAACAAAATAACCCAAGCAGCAAAAACTAGTACTATAAAGAACCATAGAACGTTTTGTAATATACTGTACTTGGTCCTATAAAACCCCAAAGAACGTTTCTATTATTCGGAAGTGGCGCATTTATATCTCTGTTCAGTGACAAAATAATTGTATTGCAGTGTTCCTCATGACGAAACAGTCCAATAAAAGTCCTGTAACAGTGATGCAGGTCTCAAAATAATGATGTCCTGACTACTGTAGGACCTTTTATAGTACTTTTTCATACTATACAAGAGTTTAGTTTTCTTTACCTCACCTTTTTCATTCACCATTCACTATTTTACATTCGTGAAAGTGCAGAGTGCAAGAAATAATAAAAATAATTTTACGAAAGGATACAAGTAATCTGAGGTATGTAAAAAAATATTTTGTTATTATAATAATAGTCTATTACGGTGGAAATGACGTGTGACTGCAGCTTTACTGACAAACTAGGGATAGGTTTACCATGAATTTAAAGTGCCCCCCTCGAATTGTTGAGCTTTTACTAAAATATTTATCATATAAAGTGATTTCAATATTTTAAGAGCCATTATAGTACTTGCCGTGATAATGTTTTCACTGTCAGTCATCGTGGATTCAACCTAAAATTGGGGTTCTGTGTGAGCATGACTGAATATATTTATAATACACATTTTTTTTTACTATTTTTCTGAAGACCTTTAATGAAAAAAAAACTGAATTATAAACTGTTAACTGACGAATAGTGAGAATTGATCATGTAACCAGTTTTTATTTCCTTAGGAAGAAATTACGTACCTACTTAGGTATATCAAGTTTTACGTACCTACCTTATGTTTATATTTCTTTGTAATTTCACTGAACTATAAATTTAAAGCAATACCTTTATAAATTTAAACTGCAGTCAACATTGTATTTTTGCAGGGTACCTAATGGACGCCAATATGGATATCGATATTTTTTTTAGTCGAGACGATTTCATGCTGCTCACAGCAGCATGCAGCAGCAGCAGCTTCAAATTGAATAGGTATTCCAGTGAAGTGAATATTCTAACATTTTATGTTTTTGACATTGTTTCGAGTACCTGATATCGTACAAGCTGAGTTAATTATGTGGGTTGATTTTAACGTGATATCAAGACTATTAGAAGATGAGAAATGAAAGGTTTTTCTTTTTTAGTTCAAAATAAAGAACCATGTAATTAAAAAAGATTTTTATTTATGTACCATCATATATACCATCGTACTAAACTTTTTGTTGCTTCATGCGAAATATTATAATTAATGGCCCAGTGTTTACGCCATCACGAAATTGTTGGTCTTTTACGAATGTTGAATTATTGCTTGAAGATTCAGAAAAATCGCTGGAATAAGGACTCTCTTCAGAAATAATATCTTTGTAAGGCACATTTTGTACGGAACCGTTTCCCGTAATTGTGATTCTAACTTGATTTTGGCTACTATTATTACTTTGTTTGATGATGAAAAAAAAAACAAGGCTGCTTTTTCAAAATCGTCTATTCACTTATATAAGTTCCACTGCGTTTAGATATTTCTTTTCCAATTCTTTAAATCCATTTTTAATTTTTTGTTTTTAGGGCAGAATGCATGTTGCATTAATTCCGTATCAAAATGTCTGAATATTGTTGTAAAAGCGAGCCAATAATCCTTTATGGGACTTAGCTGTCATTTAATAGAAACATTTATCTACGTTTATGTGCCACTTTTGCGTCATTAAAGTGATAGATACCCATTTATAATACCAAACAGTGCATTGCTAGGCACCAAAAAAGTTGTTATACAAAAATTAAGCTCTATAATAGTGTCTGTGTGATATGCTTATCGACAAAATTATAATATGCATCTAAAAACTATTATAATACACTAACGTTCTATTAGCGTGCTCTGATATTTGACTACCTACATCACAAAAACACTCTATTGTAAAGTCTTTTGTGACTACTAACGCACAAGTACTATAGCAGCGATCTGAATATCCACAATATCACAATATGACCCTGTAGTTGAGTGTTCATCACTGCTATAACGAAACTACTATTGCAGTACGTTTGGAACCCTTAAAACGCTAATCAGATAAATAAAGGCACCTGCTAACAAATTTATAGAACAATATTATTATGTACCAGTTATATTAGAACTTACTATAGTACTTGACTATAACGGTTATATAAAATGGCGTAGACAGTAAACGTTTACATTCTTTGTTTATAGGTATTTTTAGCTCTTTAAGCATTTAGAGCAATAACGTACTGTAGAACGCTTTTATACCACACCCTGGCACCGCTAAAACCTTAATAAATCGTTTATAGAGCTTTTTAGAGTTATGAACTGAAATAATAGGACTGAATTGCTGGTTGGGAAGGTTCATGTTCAATTGGGAAAATTTGACAGTTTGGGGTAGATTGATGTGCTGGCGTCTGTACAACCTAAAATAAGGAAAACATTGTATTTTTGTGTGTACCTATGTTTGTAATGAATAAACTCAAAAACAACTGGACCGATTTGAAAAATTCTTTCACCGTTTTTCACCCCGGATGACATAGGCTACTCTTTATCCCTGTATTCCCACGGGAACAGGAACCACGTGACGTCGGCTATAAGAAAAGGATGTGCAAGAGAAATGTTTCTTCAATCTGTCTATTTGTCGAATTATCTATAGACAAAATCCGTTTCTACAGTAGGTAATCATGCCACGCGCGCGAATTGCGTTCTGTAGTTTCTGCTTACCCCCAGAGGAAAATGGTGCGAGTTTATGGAAGTATTGTATCTAGACAATGGACAGGATCATACATTGACCCACTAATTGATTGCAGAAACGTTTTAGTTTCAAAGTAACACAATACATTATCGAATTGCTGACCTTCGGAGCGCGTCATTCTAACAATATAAAATGATGTTACGAAATTATTTTAAGTAAGTAATTAGAATAGTAGGTACGCCACGTATGTGCGCACATCGAGTACAAAATGCAAGCCATCAGAATTTTTAAGTGACTGATTCATTTGATACTACGGGATTGTAAACGGTGCTTCAAATCCGGATTTCGTAGAGGGTGTTTGTTCCACAATCCGAATAATCCAGATTTGAAAAAGTGAAATTTTTATTGGAATTTCTCAGGCCCATAGTCTAGATTTGAGCCCAATATACGGAGGCCAGCTACCCTAATCTGTCAAATTTCTTCGATAGTTTTTTAACTTTGTCACAAATAGAATTAGGTTCATTTTCATTTGGGAAAATTTTACCGTTTGGGGTAGCTCGATGTGCTAGCGTCTGTACATGAACATTACTGGTAAAACGTGGATGTAGTAGGTACTTTTGCCTACACATCGTCAAGAGCAGTATAGGCAGGGATGTAAGTGATGTAATGTGAGTGATGTAAGAGCCTAAGGACGTCTCAGGTTTGAACACTAATAACGCACCTCTGACTTTTCGGATATTTCTTGACAGCGGCGGGCGTGTGAAGAGTTTTTGCGTTGGAGTACCTACTTGGAGTTTTTATGCCTCCCTCATGGGTAAACCCATGGGCAGCATCAAAACTCTGACACCAGGTTCACAACCACACGAAAAAGAAAGATTTAACTACTTGTAATAACCTACCTCCGGTATCTACTTTTTACTGATCAACCACAGTGCCACAATATGTGACTTTTGTAGTAGTCATTTAAAATAACTAGGTACCTACCTATTTAAAGTGCGTCGCTAATACAACTTGAATACGCGAAGCTAATTCAAAACCGTTTTTTTTTTTAAAAAAAGGTTAAATAGAAATACTACAAATAGGCAAACCGAATTTATTAAATCCGAATAAATCGAATTGTAATCCCTGCTTGCCACAAATAAACAGCCGAAATTATTTATTTATTTCGGTTTTGTTTTGTGTCAAATAGGAAGGCAGGTTACTAGATAGATAATCAAGGTTCGATGAATACAAATTTAGACTAGACCTACTTACGTAAAACAATAGAGTTACTCAATAAAGATCAGTGACGTGTTCTAAGGTTAGTGGAGTCACCTGGTAACGTAGTGCATGTCAATCTTCTAGTCGTGGGGACAGACAGAGAGTCAGCAAATCAACGACTGTATTGGCTTGACTTGATTTATTCAGATTCATCTAAACAGATTTTATTCAATCTGTCCCAGTTGACTTGTAGGTACTATGCCTTTTCACATCATTATGCCTCATAAATAAGTCATAATGATAGGTGTATCCTAAGCAGTACAGTCCCGGAATGCAACTACCAATATCTAAATTTCTGGTTATAAGTAGGTACCTACTTACTTTAGTTTGTCTTTTGTCCACACCAACACAATTTATAATAGGTACTTACCTACTCCAACACAATTTATAATACTTACCTACTTATAACTTTTTTCATTAAGCAAAATATCACTAAAACTATCATGTACCTAAGTAGCTTACCTATTTTCTCAAATTCCTCACTCTGTATCTATACTTCATTCATTTAAAGTTATCCGAAAAAAGGATGCGAGCTTTTCGCTACGCGTATGTATAGATAGTATTTATTAGAGCTCATACGCACTATGCGGCTACCCGCATGCGGGCAGCCGGACGGCTGGCCGCAAGCACAATAAAATTATGTACGTAATATTCATTTCTAATTTCTATGCGCACTGCGATGCGGCTACCCGCAGACCGCTCCGGCCACCCGGACGGTGGCTATACGTTGCTATATCACGGGCAGCCGCATACGCAACTGTAGCCGCATAGTGCGTATACAGCTTTAGAAACATCCTTGTTAGGACCTTTTCACATGACGTTATTTTAACGCGCTGATGACGCGCGTAGAACGCATTTACCTACTACGCTTAGCAAACTCAAACCGATACTGTGCGTTTCAAATGAGAATAGGAACGTTAATGACCTCTATCTGTCAGATGTCACTTGAAAAGTACGGTCTACAAGACTAATTCATTTAAGAAGTTTTTCTCATTTTGAATAACTGCGACTCGATAAAACAAGAAACTAAAAATAATTGATTACGCAATAAGGTTTCGTTGCAGACCGTGCTTTTCAAGTGACATCTGACAGATAGAGGTCATTGACGTTCCTATTCTCATTTGATACGTAAACTATCTATCGCGTTGCGAACGCGCGTCATTGTTAGGCAGTTGATAACTTTTTCTGACAACCTTCCATATCTTTCCAGACATGATCGTCGCCGAAGCTTGGAAGGCCACCTACCTATATTGGGTCTTCCCAGTACTCATCATCGCTACCGTGTTCGCCATCCTCGGTCTCTTCGGAGTCATCTTCGCGATCAGACTCTTCGCCAAGTACACTTGCGGGCAGTTCCGTAAGCCAACCAGGATGGACGGAAAGACTGTGATCGTCACGGGATGTACCGGTGGTATTGGAAAGGAGACTGCGAGGGAACTGGCTAAAAGAGGAGCCAGAGTCATCATGGCTTGCCGGAATTTGGAGGTCGCTGAGAAAGTTAAAGGTGATTGTTTTATCTTTATTCATAATTGTCGGTTTTTTTTGGTTAGGATTGGACCTTTTAGCTTAGTGTTCTGATGGCGCGATTGGATGATTGACTGCTGCATAGCGTTTTGCAGTTAGCGCCAGAATGGCTGGTTGCCTTTGCCTATGGAAAGTGATGCTGAAAGTATTTGCAAGAATTGCCTATATTTGCTACATTTCTTCAATAATTTATATTTATGATGCATTCAAAGAAATGTGAATATTTTTTTTGACCAGCCTTTATGACGTCAGGATGGATGATAAAAGTGAACGCCTGCACAATGTGAACAAGACGCTCGCGCTGTAATTAAATTATTAGGCACTTCGTACAAATTATAATAAGATCTATATTTTTCACATATTGTGTTTGCGTAAAAGTAGCATTATAAAACAAGAATTCTGCGTCCTTCATGCTAAACATAAAATATTTTACATACAATTTAAAGTAACAATTTAACTTTCCAGCCGACATCATCGACACGACGAAGAACACAAAAGTCTTAGTGAAAAAACTGGACCTCAGTTCCTTCGCATCCATACGAGAATTCGCCGAGGACATCAACAAAACTGAACAAAAACTAGACGTGCTAGTCCACAACGCTGGTTATGCCAACACCTTCAAGAAGAGGAAGACAGTGGACGACATTGAAATGACCGTGGAGACCAATCATTACGGACCATTTTTGCTTACACATCTTTTGATAGATTTACTGAAGAAAAGCGCGCCTTCGAGAATCGTGGTTGTAGCTTCGTCTTTATACCGCATTGGAGCATTTAATATTGACAACCCGAATCCAGTTGACACTCTTCCAGGATATCTTTACTACGTTTCTAAAGAAGCAAACATACTCTTTACGAGAGAACTCGCAAGGAGATTGGAAGGAACTGGCGTCACCGTCAACTGTCTCCATCCAGGCTTGATCGAGACCGGAATTTGGAGCTCCGTACCACCCCCATTGAGTTGGATGCTGTACCCAATATCCAAGTGCTTCTTCAAGAGTCCTGAGCAAGGTTGCCAGACCACAGTCATGCTGGCAGTTGACGAGAAACTCGAAAAGGTTTCCGGGAAATACTTCTCTGATTGCAGAGAGAGTTCATTGTCTAGCTCTGTCAGTAATATGAGCAGGGCTAAGAAAGTTTGGGAGATTTCTGAGAAAATGGTTAAGTTGGGCGAAGATGATCCGAGGATTTAGATATTTTATTGGTACCTGTTTATTAGAGGTGTGACAAAATGTATGTTAGCCTTTACGATTAAGCTTTTCGACTGCAACGTTACGTCAAAAAAGCAAAAATGTGCCCCCGACGCCAAGCTAAGAATTTATCCTTTTGACCGCTTGGGTCGCATATATGCGACAGAGAACATGCATGATTTTATCGTTTTATTTTCAAAATACTGACTGTGTGGTACAACTAAAACCATTATCGAATTAAGATATTATTTTATGTAACAAAAAGTAAAAATCGATACAACAATTAAATTGTTTCCTTACTGTAGGCATTATTTTATTGATTTGTAGCAATTTTGGCCCGGCGCTAGGGGCACGGCAACTAGTATTTAGCCAATCGCTTATTAGGTTAACATTTGTTATGTAGTCGCGACGCGTGGCTTGCTGGGCATATTTTCGTTTGTCATCTATACATGACTGGCTGGTCAGTCAGGGGGTCATCAAATATTGTTGTTGTGAAACACTTAATTTGAAAGAAGGAAATATCTGATTAGTATACTATCTTTCATGTTTCTGTTCCCCTTTGTAGAGAGAGCCACTGTTTTTATGCAACGTAAAAATATTATTTTGGTTTGCTTTTTGTTGCAAATATGCAACGAAGTATTCGATGTATTTTTAAATACCAATGTTTAGTTATTAAGTAATTAAAGATTTTTTTATAATGTGACTTGAATCTTTTCAAACCTTTCAAAATAACTTAAAAACAAAGACTTTGAGGTCGATTAACATTCATTTTATTAGTAAAACTACTTAGTTAGTTACATAATGGATAAATTAACTAATATATCATACCTTTATGATTCTAAAGCTTTTAGAAGTAATCAATTACAGTTTTTGGTTATTACACAATGGCTAATGATAGCAGATTTTTAGGACGGTCAATAAGTGTTTTTTTGTTAACTAACAATGTAGAGGAGACATTGTTAATTAACAAAAAAAAAACACTTATTGACCCTTGTGTTTTCTCGTTTTGTACATAAATTGTGCAAGTTTATTGAAATAAACTTAATAAAGTTATAATTAAAAGAAAAAAAAATACTTTTCATCTCCCCTTTTTTTTTCTCTCTTACAACACTGAAATACCTGGGCAGAATATGGTTTTAGTTTTTTTTTGGTTAATTATAAATTATCTTTTCACTCTTCCTAAATCAACAATAAAATTACTAATTTAATCGCCAGCGTTTGATGGTCTATCATAGTACCTACGTATTATTGGCAAAATTGTGGTGTCTCTCTTCCACAAATGCCATAGAGAACTCAGACCAATAAAAAAGTATTGGTCTGAGATAGAGAATAGTTGACGTTAAATTTAAACTAACAAGCTAGGTATTATTAGGTATAATTTGAAATTTTAAGTCAGTAGTCAGCACGCGTAACATTACCAACGGATTTTGTCTGCAGAAGAATCAGCAAAGTAACAGATTGTAGAAACATTTCTTTCGTTTTGAGCACGACAATGTCAAGAATGCAGAGAAGAAATGTGTAGATTCTTCAGTGGATCGACAACAGTCTTCAGTCTTTCGTTCCGATTCTTCTGTCGATCATGCTATGCGTACAGTAAGGGACAAAGAGCCAATAAACCGCCGCAATGTCTTGAAGACAACAGCCTGCGTAGCATGAACACCGAAGAAACGGTCTTTGTCGTGTCTCGGAAGAAAAGAAATTAAGTGTTCATGCTACGCAGGCAGGTGTATTGAAAGAAATTTGACAGATTGAGGGTCCTGTCTAAATCTGTCACTTTGCCGATTCGTCTGTAGCCAAAGGCCGTTTCTTCGGTGTTCAATGTGTTCATGCTACGCAGGCTGGTCTGTTATGGGGGACAACGGGAATTATCGCTAGCACGTAACAATGATAGATACTATTTTTCTATATATTCCTCGACAGCTATCGACAAAAAGGCAACTTTCTATACGTGACCTTTTACCCCGCGATTTGACCAATGAGAGCTTTTTGTGATATTAAAGGTGATTCAATCTGCCCTTCTTAAAACACTGTGTACTATCCATTAGATTACACAAAATATAAAAATAAATATAATTCTCCAGACCCTTTTTAGGGTATTTAGACACGAGCATTCGTCTCAACAACATTCATACAACTTTAGTCTTTAAAAACTGAACTTTTTAATTTTAGCTAGGTACTAAGTAGGTATTAGTTTAAAATGCTACATTAGCGTTGTAGATAAACAAACAAATGATTATTTATCGATAAAAATACAGCATTTCGCATTACACAATCTTGCAAATAGGGTTCAGTAAGTTTTTTAATTTAACCTATTTATTTGGGAAAAAGTTTAAGGTGCTCATAATATTGCACTACAATTAACCAGACTTAAATAGTGTGTCAATACAAACTGTCTGTAAAATACTGGACTTTAAATGTTAAATTGAATACCGTCAAACAGGGTGAATAGAAACATGGGTAAAAAGAAACAAAACTTTGTAAAGGGTTATGATAAAAGTTTGTCATGCATTATGTAATACTACCAAGATGTTGAAATTTTAACTTAATTAAATTTAAAATATATTATTATATTAAAGGCCAGGAGAGTGCGCCCTAGAAGGATACAATCAGACCTTATTGGTGATGACTTTCAGTACAGAGTACTCGTAACAAGCGTGCGCGTATTACGAGTAGGGAATGCAATCTCGTCTCGCCGAGATCCCGATCTCGCGAGATCCCGGCCATATTTTACGAGATTGTATCTCGTCAAATTTCGTACGAGATCTCGCGAGATAACGAGATCGACAAATGCAACGTGACGACGTGTATTTCATAGCGCGGCTGCGCGCGAACTGAATCCTGGCCGTTGCCTAAATACAGATAATTATTGTTTTGTTACCAATATTTTAAGAATTTGAACTGATTAGCTACAGTAGGTATAATAATTATAGACATAAACAAATGTTATTAGAGTTAGAGACAAAATAATAAGTACTCTGTTGATTTTTAAAATAAAACTTTCATTATTTTTATAACTAAGCAACGCAGTTTCTATTTACATATCATGTCAATTACTAGTTCTTAAAACAAGCATTTGCATATGTTTTAATTGCGATTCTTCCAATCTCGCGAGATCTCGCTAGGCAGAAATCTCGTACGAGATTGCATTCCCTAATTACGAGGTGGCGCAATGCAGTTTCAGCCTACCGTCATGGGATAAAGGCGTGAGTTAAAAAATACAAAAAAAATGTCAATGAAACAACATTTTTTTAACCTATGTTTCTATTTACCTCGTTTGACTGTACTCCTTCTTAAAACTTATTATTTATTAGTCTATCAAATCAAACTGGTCTAGGAACGTGTGGTCTACACCTAACGCCGTCCCGAGACTTTCCCGCGGTTTTCTACTAGGAGGCTCTTCGTCAAAGCACATCACATCTAAATACTCCGAAGACTTATTTGGTATGACACTGCAACTTGGACTTAAAAGATCAGGTAATAATACCCTATTTGCTGTGAACACATCTACATTGACTGTGTTATGATTTTCTTTTTCTTCTACAATCGTTCTGAATTCATTACATTCCTCGCTGCTTCTGTCGCATGGCAAGACACTCGCTCTGACTTTCTTAAACCTATTGATAATTTTCTCTAATGAACTTGTTTTTCTTATCAATTGAGAATTAGATTTAGGTGTTTCAGTCTTAAAATCTTCTTTTACTAGAATATCCTCTTGTAATTTCGGGACATTCAAATCGGCAAAGTGTGCCTTGTTTGAATCTTCCAGAATATTCGTTGATACTTTGTCTGGTTCAGGAGTTATTGAAATAGTTGGTAGACTAGTAGCATCAAAGATTTTTCTGTTGATTCCGAGTTGTGTTACACCGTCTGGAGTCCCATAACTATTATCACTTTCTAACGCCAAGATTCCAGACACTTCTAGAAGTGGACAGTCTTCTTGCATAACCGATAATTTTCTAGGAACTGGAATCTTAGATGTACATCTCTTTTCTCTGTTTTCAAAGAGATTCGGTGAAGAATGACTTCTGAACAAGCCATTGCTATCTGTCGAAGCGACTGATTCATTAAACAATCCACCCTTTTTAACACTCATATTACCTGGCCGTTCAGTTTTGTATTTGAACTTTTTAGAGCTACTTGACTTTTTCGTAGATAACAGTCTCATTATTTGTTGTTTAGTAAATCCAGACGAGCATTCAGCTATTGTTTCATTGTTTCTGTAATTTGTCTGTGATAGCATTGACATGTTTAAGTTCTGTGTTGCATTTGGACGGTCATAAGAACTGATACGGCATGATATGAGGCTCTTTACAAAGTCATCTCTTGGACCCTGGTAGAATGGAGCAGAGAGTAATGACCGTGTTTGCGGTTTAGTAAAACCGCTTGCTCTTCTGCGTAAGTTGAATTGGTGTTTAGAGACATTTAGAGGTGTGAAAGTGTCAAATATGACTTGAGACTGTAAGTCTTTGCCCATTTTCAGGTCTGCAAGGTCCGGTAAGGGTGGTATTTCCGAGAATTCCTTCAGTGATATCGACTGGTTGTATGACGATTGTGTTGGCTGAAAATAACAAAATATAACATTGAGAATTAAAAAGAACTAAGATAACATAATGACAGTTGAAAAAACTCAAAAAAGACAAGAGCCCGGGTCCGGACAACATAAGAGCTGAAGCCCTTGTAACAGGCGCATCTTCACTGCTCAAGTATATTACCTTACTCTTCAACTTGGTAATACACCAGGAAAAGATTCCTAAGCAGTGGAGCAGCTCGGAGATTGTACTTCTTTACAAGAAAGGTGACCCTCTGGACATTGGCAACTATAGACCAATTAGCTTGCTTTCGACAATGTACAAACTGTTTACATCAGTACTTCAAAACAGACTAGCGCCCCAAATAGACAACAGCCAACCGAAGGAACAGGCAGGCTTCCGCACAGGCTTCTCAACCACTGACCATATACATACTATAGAGCAAATTATCGAAAAATATAAAGAATTCAACCAACCATTATACATCGCATTCGTAGATTACAGCAAAGCTTTCGACAGTATTTCACACGATTCAATTTGGAGAGCACTACATTCGAACAACATAAAGACAAAGTACATAAGAATCATAAAAAATATATATGCAAACAGTGAAAGCAAAGTAAGACTCGAAGACACAGGAGAAGTAATAAAAATAGAAAGAGGTGTCAGACAGGGCGACCCTCTATCAACAAAACTGTTTATTGCCGTCTTAGAAGATATATTCCGAAAGCTAAATTGGTCAAGGACAGGAATAAAGATAAACAACGCTCGCCTCAGTCATTTAAGATTTGCAGATGATATCGCACTCTTTGCCGAAACAGCTGCAGATATGAAACGAATGCTACAATCGCTAAATGACGAAAGCGAAAAGGTAGGTCTTCAGATGAATGCTACAAAAACAAAAATTATGACAAACAGTAACACCACACCAATTGAAGTCGAAGGGAAAACTATTGACTATGCAGAAAGCTACATTTACCTGGGCAAAGAAATATCATTCAACAAAAACAGCAACGAGCAAGAAGTAGATAGAAGAGCCAATATAGCATGGAAAAAATATTGGTCACAAAAAGAAATTGTAAAAGGAAACTACAGCCTTAAACTAAAAAAGATAGTACTAGACACTTGCATTCTACCATGCCTCACATACGGATGCCAAACCTGGACATTTACTAAGAGGATAGCAAATAAAATAAACACATGCCAACATGCAATGGAAAGAAGTATTTTAAAACTAAGGAAGATCCAAAAGGTTAGAAATGTAGAAATAAGAGGAAGAACAAAGCTGACGGACGCTCTCGAGCACGCACTCCAGAAAAAATGGAGATGGGCAGGACACCTAGCCAGATATACAGACAGAAGATGGACAATTGAAACCACAAAATGGAAAGGCCCCATAGGAAAGAGAAAAGTTGGAAGACCAAAAATGAGATGGGAAGATGATATCAAAGAAATAGCGGGAAAAAAGTGGATTGAAATTGCAAAAGACAAGAAAAGGTGGAAAGAATTGGAGGAGGCCTTTACCCGAAAAGGGACTATACAAAAAAGAAGAAACTAATACAACTAACTTACTAATAAGGATAGATACTAATAAAACTAACAAATAAGTTTATAAGATATGAAATAAGTTTTTATTATGTATAGGTTTAAGGCTTAAATAAAAAAAAATAAATAAAAAGATAACATAATATAACATCACCCCTGTTATCCCTGAAGGTTTAGGCAGAGGTGTACAGGCAGTACCTCTAGTTCATGTCTCATGTAATAGGGGGAGAGTCTATTGCCATCTAACACGCACAAATAAAGACCCCAAGCAGCTACTGAGAAATACTAGATGGAAAAACTTCATAATCTTTTGCAAGACTCGGGCAGCAAAACCAGGGCCTCATGCTCTGCGGTAGTGCTTGCAAGCACTAAATCATCAGGGCAATCAATCGTGACCAACTGTGGAATCTATTTAATCATTAGAAGTAGTTTAAGATGTATTTTCCTTTAATTCTTTTAGCAAATCTTGATGACATTATAAGGCTTATGAGGACCTAGGTTAGGTTAGGGTAGGTTTAACGGGCAGGTGTCCGCAACCAAGCGCGTATTTTGCGTACGGGTGAGAATATGCCCTATTCCATCCATCCTAGCTCCTCGAGGAAGGCCAGCAGCGGTTTAACGCTACTGGCGATCTCTCGGAGGGTACCTGGGTTTCCGAAGAACTTGTACTAGCCCTGTATGCGGCAACCACTGGGCAGTTATGAAGACCTATTTAATTACAATAATTATCTTAAACTCACCTGTAGTCTAGATTCAGCATTCATCACTCTATCCAGAAGTATCCTCATAGCGGACACAATTTCAGTAAAATTCCGTCTCCCACCATCCAAATACGCATTAAACTTGTATATTTCATCACCAATCTCAGCATTTTTCAGTATGAAACATATTGATATAAGAAATGCCCTGATGAGGTTAGGGAAATTCAACTTATCATCTTTTGTGATATTTTTAAGAATATACTTCTGTTCACTATTAACTTGGTTCTGCAATTCCTTCGTACAAATTTCGTCTGTTTTTGGATTGTATTCTAATGTGTAGGAACTTTTTTCGGCTTCACCCGTTTGTCTGGCTATTAGCATTTCCGTGCAATCACGTGTTTCCTTACAACTTTGTAGGAATGGTTTGATTTTCATGTCCCATTCATTTTCCAGTTGTGTGATTCTCTTATCTGTCTCAGTTAACCAATCATCAAAAAACAAAGACGATTTTTGTACATCTTTAATTTTTAAAATCTCTGCCTGCGTATATTCATCAACTTCATGTGTTTTCAAAAATCCATCAACAATATCGTCTAAATAATTTTGTGTGTTCAGTTCAGTCATCTTATTCTCCATTTCTGTGATTTTCTTACGGAACAACTCTGCTATTTTCTCCATGGCTGTCCTTTTGCACAGATAATTAGAAAATTTACTTGATAGTGTCACCGTTTCTTTATCAATGTTGTCAATAAAACCTTCTTTTTTTGTTTTGTAATCTTCAGTCATGGTGTTATACAGCTTCTTTTGAGAATCCTTGACCATTTTCGACACTAATACTCTTTGAACGGCAAGTTGCGACATTTGGAATATCAGCATAGTTACTTTATAACAACTAGGGTTCACCAGATATGAAGACATGACTGGTGCCAATAAACCTTTGTTGCTGTAGTTGCTGATGAAGATAGACAACTCGTTCCTAAACGCTCTCTCAGTTTTCGTATCATACAGTGGCCAAGGCAATGAACTGGAGGCCTGTGTATCAATGATTGACACCAAATAGTAAGATAGGTGATTAAAGAAGTTTTGTGTCGGTTTTTCCAGTGCATTCTCCTTGAATATCTGCCTACTTAGTTCTAGAGGCATTTGCTGCAGCTTACTCAGTATTCCCAAGTTTAAAATTGTCTCCTTCTTGAACGAGAGAACAAGATCTCTTTGCATCGCTATTGTAGCCATTTCAGCGCTTTTTTTTCACATAGATGCAATTCAAAACCCAAATTCAGTTCTTTTGCACAAATTTATACACGCTTGTTATGTCTCAAACCATAATTAATGTTTTACAATGTTTCGAAATGAAATAAAAACAAACCCCATGGGTACGCATTTGTGGGTTGATTTCAAATTGAAATGTCAAATTTTTCCGTTGATGCTACGCAGTGCTGCGCAAGATTAGAATTAATGTAAGTCGACTAAATCATTTGTCAATTATGACTTATAGGAACAAAAAAGGTCACAAAGAAGTGATACCTAGTGATAATGATAAAAGATACCAGAAATCAAATTTTTCTGAAAATACTTATTGCTTTGACAAAACTTTTGTCCACAATACGACTATTTTTGTTCTGGAAATAACCAAAAAGTTGAAATTACAAGCAATAGATAAATTCGAATTCTAGTCTAGCACACTATATTATAATAATTAAAAGTAACAGAATTAATTACAAATTAAATATTTCTGAGTAATATTAATTTACATTTATTCTGAACACATACATCCATAAACTCACGCCTTTTTCCCATGGGGGTAGGCAGAAACTACAGAGCGCTATTATATGCTACGATTTTTACATATTACATTCACAAACATTCATTTCATCATCATTAATTCATCCATCAGTTATTCATTTACATATAATATAATGATACATTCTTTAGACAAAAATTACATAATCGACTAATTTGGTTCGACTATTCTTACTTGAACCCAAAATGCAACCAACGCAGTTCCTGCTTAGCTTCGTTCGAAAACCAATTCCTGTTCACGTTGTGTGGTATGTGGCCAACTTCGAAAATAATGGAGTCACCTTGTAGTTTTTAATATCTATTTATTATAAGTTTAAAACTCGAAATCGTTGTTGCACTGAAACCCTGCAATGGCCCAACTTCACTGTTTCTGAACGAATACATCGAACACTTAACATCAATAAGAAAAAAGGCGGGAAACTGTTGAATGGGAAAGGCGCGCTTTTGAAATAATTTTCGGAAAATAATAGTTTTCAGGGTTTATTGTACTATAATTTTGTAAATATTTGTGTTATAAGTCGTTACTAGGTGTAAATAAGTATTTAGGTTATTGGTTTCTGAAAATGTCGAAGAAAAAAAGGAAAAGGGATGAGGTGGTCCCACCGGACAAAAAGCTGCTGCCGGAATCGACCGACTCCGACTCTGCCGAGTCTACGGTTTCGGCGACCCCAAATACTAAATACAGGGACGCTACTGATAAGTATGCCGTGTACAAGGTAAAAGGGTACACCCGTAAGTATGCTGAGGACTCGAAACAGACGGAGCTAATTGTTTTTTTAACTCATTTTGACGATCGAAACGTATTCTCTGATAAAGATCGCATGTCTCTGTCGAAGGGTATCAGAGAGCACGGAGTTTCAGGTGTGATGCACCTGCGTACAATAAATAAGTACAAGGTTGGTGTGACATTTGACTTGCCCAACAATGCTAACATGTTTTTAAAAAATAAGAAATTGTTTGAACAATTAAACTTAAAAGCAACAATACCTGCTGGCGACACAGAGGTCACTGGGGTTCTTACCTCGGTCCCTATTGATATGTCTAACAAAGATATATTTTCGTTGATAGGAAGTTCCAAAAATGTTATTCAAGTTAGGCGTTTCATGCGCAGAGTCAGGAGTGATGAAGGCTTGTCTTTTGTCCCCACACAGGCTGTAGCTGTGACCTTTGCTTCGACCATCTTACCCGACTATGTCTACTTGGACTCTTGGCGCCATGAGGTCAAAAGGTATATCCCACCTGTTAAGCAGTGCCTTAAGTGCATGCAGTATGGGCATATTGCAAAATTTTGTAGGAATTCTGAAGTATGTTCTATTTGCACTGAAAATCACAGTTATAAAGTGTGTCAGGTTAATCCAAAGAACGCCAAATGTATAAACTGCAATGGTAATCATTTAGCTATCTCTGCAATATGTAATATAAAAAAACAAAAAGTAGAAGAAAATAAAATAAAAAGTAGAAATGCAACATACTCTGATCTCTTCAACGCTAACGCATTTCCAGCGCTATCTGCGCGTAATTTAGATACACAAGTAAGTAATCTTATGAAATCAGACAAATTTTTGAATAGTTTAGTTGAAACAATTACTAGAATAGTTACCAATAAGGATACTCCTATCAATTCAGCATCGATTAAAGAAGCATTAAAAACTACTCTAAGTAATAAATTTCCTTCAACCTCGTAATGGATTTTTCTGATTTAAACGTAGTACAATGGAATGCTCAAAGTTTAAACAGTAATAAACACATATTAATCGATTTTTTATACAATTACAAAATACACATAGCAATTATCAGTGAAACATGGCTTAAACCTCAACAAAATTTTAAAATCAATCATTATAATATTGAAAGAAATGACACTGGTAACAAACATAATGGAGTAGTGTGAGACGAGCCTGATTATTGTAGCAACACTATTGCTCTATGGTCGGATCGCGCTTCATTCTCGTTGGACAAGCCAGCATGGAGATATAAACCACACGATCTTGTAAGACTTGCACGAACTGTAATAACTACGAAATAAAAGTATAAACTAACTAAGGAGTATTTTATTTATAAAATACAGCTTACATGGCGCTGGGACAAAAACGCAATCGTCAGTAAAACAAGTAAGAGGTACATAAGAAATGGAGCAATTACAACCACCGCCGCCATTATCGTTCGTTGGAACAAAATCAAAAAAAAGAAGTTTCGAAAACTGGAAACAGAGATTTGATCTTTATTTTCTGGCGAGCGGAGCAGACACTCGTTTAAATGACGAACAGAAGAAAGCACTGCTACTACACTGCATCGGTGAAGAAGGCCTACTAATTTTCAATAGTTTTGAAGACAAAGCGAGTATAACATACAACGAGGTATTCACACGTCTGGAAAAACATTGTAGTCCACCAACAAATGAGACTTACAACAGGTATTTGTTCTTCTCAAGAAAACAGAAAACGGAAGAACAGTATGAAGAATATCACACGGCATTAAAATCTCTAAGTTTAGACTGTAATTTTGGAACACTGAAAGATAGCTTAATAAAGGATCAAATAGTTCTGGGAATTATTGACAGTAATATCAGAGAAAAACTGCTAAGAATACCGGACTTGACACTTGACAAGTGCATGAGCATATGTAAAGCAGCACAAGTAGCTCAAAGTCAAATAAAAACGTTAAATAATGATATCTCAAATGAAGTAGGTGCAGTAAACAGAGGAACAATCAATCGTCCATCTACAAGTAACAGAGAGCCAAGAGCCAGAGGTCGTAGTAGAACTCCAGGTGGATCAAGTTTTGGTGCTAGGGGAACATCCAGTGGCCGACAATCAAACTATCAAGGAAAGTCAGGTGAGCGCTTCAAAAAAGAGGATAACACATCAAGAGCATGTAGAAAATGCAATAAGTCACATGGTTATGCTAAATGCCCAGCATATGGTAAAAAATGTGCAAAATGTAATAAATTTAATCATTTTACTTCATGTTGTACTTATAAATGTTCAGTAGTCAACAGTGAAAATGTAGAACAGTTTAAAATTGATACCATTTATACAGTAAACTCACTAAATTCAGAATGGTATGAAAATATTCAAGTAAATAACAAATATATAAAATTTAAAATTGATACAGGTTCCCAGGTGAATATCATAAATAGAAATACAATGAATCAACTGAAATTGCAATTATTTACATGTAAGAATATAAGATTGACAAATTTTGATGGATCTGACATCAAATTACTTGGAACTTGTGATGCAAAGTTAAAATACAACAATAATGACTGTTTATGTAAGATCTTTGTAGTAAATTTTGACACACCTAGTATTTTAAGTTACCCAACTGCTGTAAAACTTGGTGTTATAAATAGAGTGAGTTTGGTAAATAAATCTGACATAGTATCAGAATATAGTGAATTATTTACTGGATTAGGAGAGTTAAAATATGAATATGATATCAAATTGAAGGAAAATTGTACACCTATTGTAGAAAGACCTAGAAAAATTCCATTTAAATTACAAGATCAAATTAAAAGTGAATTGGATAAACTAGTGAGGTTAGGTGTCATTAGAAAAGTAAATGAGCCTACTGAATGGGTTAATTCTATGGTTGTAGCAAAAAAGAATGATGGTTCTATCAGACTTTGTTTAGATCCACAGAATCTGAACAAATTTATAATTAGAGAGAGATTTAAAATGAGTACTTTTGAGGAATTAGTGGCTAAGATGCCTAATGCTAAGTATTTTTCGGTGCTTGATGCCTCTAAAGGATTCTACATGATAAAATTATCAGAAAAGAGTCAATTATATACAACGTTCAACGCTGGTGACTTTGGTAGATATTGTTATAAGAGACTACCCTTCGGTTTAAATTCAGCACCTGAAGTTTTTAGTAAATGTTTCCATGACATATTTGGTGATATAAAAGGAGTAGAACAATATGTTGATGAATTGTTGATATGGGGAGAATCTAAAGAATCCCATGATATGAGATTAAGACAAGTATTGAACAGGGCTAAACAAGCAGGAGTAAAATTTAACAAAGATAAATGTCAGTTTGGAGTCACTGAGGTCAAATATGTTGGTCATATATTGAGTAGTATAGGTATTAGACCTGATACAGAGAAAGTTAGAGCTATTGTTAATATGAAAGAGCCTACAAGTAAAAAAGAGTTACAAACATTTTTAGGAATCATAACTTATGTATCTAAATTCATACCTAACTTATCAGATATTACAAACTCATTGAGAGAATTGGTGAAAAAAGATTCTTTATTTATTTGGGGTGAAAAACAAAAGGCAGATTTTAATAAATTGAAACAAATCTTAACTACAGAACCAGTATTGAAATTTTTTGAGATTAATAGTCCTATCACATTATCAGTTGATAGTAGTAGTACGGGGTTAGGAGCGGTTTTATTGCAACATGAAGCACCAGTTGCTTATGCTTCTAAAGCACTAACTGATTCGCAGAAATCGTGGGCACAAATTGAGAAGGAATTATTAGCTATTGTATATGCATGTGAAAAGTTCCATCAATACATATATGGCAAACAGATTACAGTAGAAACTGATCATAAACCGCTCGAACAGATATTTAAAAAATCCATGAACGAAACTCCTCTAAGATTACAAAAACTAAGAATGCGTATACAAGGTTATGACTTAAATATTAAATATAGGCCTGGTAAAGAACTCTTAGTGGCTGATGCATTATCTAGGTCATATGTACAAGACAACATGTGCATTCAGGACATTGATGAAAAAATAGAAATGCATGTTTGTATGATTATAGAAAATTTAAATATTAGCGAACAAAAATTACAAATATTTCAGAGAGAAACAGCTAAAGATGAAAACTTGATATTGCTTATTAATTTTATTCAAAATGATTGGCCTAAATATTCAGATATCCCATTTCAATTAAAGTTTTATCATTCTATTAAAGAAAGCTTATATGTAGCCAATGGTTTGATATTCAAAGATTCAGCTTTGTTAGTACCAAAATCATTACGTTCTGATATGTTAAAGCAAATTCATTACAACCATTTGGGATATGAAAAGTGTAAAAATAGGATCAAAGGATTGTTATACTGGCCACATATGTATAAAGAAATAGAAGACATGATTAAAAATTGTGACATTTGTTTACAGTATCAAAAAAGTCATAGTTATGAACCATTAAAATTAAGAGAAGTTCCGGATAAACCGTGGAGTACAATAGGAGCTGATATGTTTTTCTTTAATAATAAAATATTTTTATTAATAGTAGATTATCTTACTAAATATATAGAGTTATGTGAATTAAAAAATCAGTCAGCTGAGGAGCATATAAAAGCTTTACAAAAGTCATTCTCTAGATGGGGAATCCCTGAATTACTTTATACAGATGACGGAGCTCAATACAGAAGTTCTGTATTTGTAGATTTTTGTCAACAATTTGGATTTAAACATAAGACATCAACACCATATTATGCTAGATCTAATGGGATGGTTGAGCGTCACATTCAAACAGTAAAAAGGATGTTAAAAAAATGTTTATTAGAAAATAAGAATACAGATTTAGCTATGTTAGAATACAGAAATATGCCTATTGATAGTGAGTTAAAGTCGCCTAATGAGATGATGATTGGTAGACAAGTAACTTCTTTCTTACCTGTGAACAGAAATGATTATGAAACAAAGTATAAGAAAATAAAAAGTTATGTACAAAAGAAAAATGAAAGTTACAAAATGTATCATGACAGAAAATATAAAGGTAAAGGAATGACATTCTATAATGGACAAAATGTGTATATTAAAGATAGAGATAGAAATAAGAATAAGTTAATCCCAGGTAAAATTGTAAAAGAAGGGGATAAAGATAGATCCTATGTAGTGTTATTGGAAAATGGGCAGAAAGTTCTTAGAAACAGATATAATATATTTAAAGGATCAAAATATAGAGAATTTAATGTTAAGAATACTTATGATTATGATGATGAGGATCTAGAATGTATAATACAAAATAGTAAAATAAGTGATAATGTAACAAATGTTGATATAACTAATGATGATGGTGTTGGAAATTTAACCTTTAGAGAAATAGACTATAACAATTGTAGCAATGATAATATATGTGATATTGTAAAAGGAAATGATAATTTAAACTTTGAATATGTAAATTGTGATGATTTGGATAATTTTGAAGACTGTTCAGATAGTGAACAGACTGATGTTGGAGCTAGTAATGACATAGTAGATAGCAAACCCAAGAAGACTGTTACATTTAATTTGGACAATATTGATGTAGAAAATAGGAAAACTAGAAGTGGTCGTATTGTTAAGAAGCCAAATTATTTGCATGATTATTGTAATAACTAATTAATTAATAATTAAGAAAAGAGAAGGGATGTGAGACGAGCCTGATTATTGTAGCAACACTATTGCTCTATGGTCGGATCGCGCTTCATTCTCGTTGGACAAGCCAGCATGGAGATATAAACCACACGATCTTGTAAGACTTGCACGAACTGTAATAACTACGAAATAAAAGTATAAACTAACTAAGGAGTATTTTATTTATAAAATACAGCTTACAAGTAGCAATAATTATTCACAAAAGTATTTCATACACTAAAATTAATACCTTTTTTGATAACTCATTACAAAATATCTGTGTAAAAATTAAAGTTAACAACAAAGAGTTAAGTATAGTAAGTATTTATAGTCCTTTGAATTGTAGTCCAGTATTCAAAAAAGAAAATTTTGACTTATTAGTGAAGTCTATTCCTGAACCTTTTATAATTGCTGGTGACTTTAATGCTCATCATACTTCTTGGGGCTGTAACTCTGACTCTGTACGTGGACGAAACGTTTTAGATGTAATTGATAATAATAATTTAGTTCTGCTCAATAATGGTCAGGCAAAAACAATTGGTTCTTTAACTTGGCGTCCTAATGCGTTGGATTTGACGTTAGTTTCTTCGTCTTTAGCAATTAATTGCGAATGGAATGTACATGATTGTCCTCTTGGTAGTAGTTATCACATTCCTGTAAGGATAAAATTACATTAAAAACAGAAAGGCAAAAAAGTTGGGTTTCTCTTTGTGAAACATTTAACAGGTGCACTCCATTGTCTGTTATATGGAAATTCATGCGCAAGTATAATAAAACATATAATTTTAGTACTCAGGAGGATGATAATTGGGTTTTGGATTTTCTTAAAAAATACACACCAGACACTGTATCAAATGACTTAAAGTCTTCTTCCAATGCTAGCATTAATTCCAGCAATAGTTTTCTACTTAATCCTTTTTCCTTACAAGAATTAATATCGGCCATATCGTCCAGAAGAGATACTACCCATGGTCTGGATGGAATACCATATATACTGTTTAAAAAACTAAACCTTACTAGTTTGAATATTCTTTTAAAACTTTTGAATTTATTATGGGAAAATAATATTTTACCTGATAGTTGGAAGGTGGATTGTCTTGTACCTGTTTTAAAACCTGATAAGCCAAAAATGTGTCCTGATTCGTATCGTCCTATAGCCCTGACTTCTTGTGTTGGCAAGTTATTTGAACAATTATTAAAACAACGCTTAGAGTTCTATATTGAGAAAAATTCAATCTTACCATCAAATCAATTTGGTTTTCGTAGGAATCATTCTGCTAGGGAAAGTGTTTGTCAATTACAGCTTGATATATGCAATTCTTTATCTGCAAACCACAATTTGGTTGGAGTTTTCTTCGACGTTGCAGGTGCTTTTAACAGTGTAAATATAGATATCTTATGTAACGAGTTATCACAGATTGGGATACCTGAGAAAATTATAAATTGGGTTAAAAATTTTCTTCTAAATAGGCAAGTATTTGTTAAATTTAACAGACACCTCTATGGACCTAGACTATCCTCGACAGGAGTTTGTCAAGGTGGTATATTATCGCCTTTAATATTCATATTGTATATACGTAAATTAAATTTAATTTTAGGGTCTCATGTTAAAAACCTCCAATTCGCAGATGATTTAGTTGTATATGCATCTGGGAAAAATATAACACATGTAGTTGAAATAGTTAATGCTGCATTAGCGAATTTGTATAAATATTTTTCTTACCTCGTTCTTAGTGTTAATCCATTGAAATCCAAAGTTGTTGTATTTGGTAAACAAATTCTTAATATGCCTGATGTGGTGTATAACAATTGTGCTCTACCCATTTCACTTCAGGTAAAATTCTTGGGTGTTATTTTTTCATATAATTTATCCTGGAACAATTATATAAAACATTTAATTAGTAAAGCAAATAAAGCTCATAACATATTAAAATCCTTGAGTGGTACATATTGGGGTGCAGACCCTAAAATTTTATTATTATTATACAAATCTTTAGTACGTAGTCACTTTGAATATGGTTTCTATTGCTTTGGTGCAGATTCCAAACATGTAAATAGTTTAAATATTTTGCAAAACAAGTGTTTGCGTGTAATAACTGGTGCATTCAGAAGTACTCCTGTGGTTGCAATGCAAATTGAATGCAATGTTCCCCCATTATCTATTCGTTTTGATTACTTAAAAGAAAGATTTTTGTTAAAACTTTATAGTGTATCTGGTAATAGACTACTTCTTAATTTGTTACATTCACCTACTCATACTTCTTTAAAATCTTTTTATATGGTACAAGGTCTCCAAAGTTTTATGAATTTTATTCAAAATGTTAACATTTATCAATCAAAACATATTTTACCTTGTTATGAGGGTACTTTCAATGGTAAATTTCCAGCAATTGAAGTAATTATAAATAATAGAAAAAATTTGCCTTCAAAAGAAGAAGTTTATGCTATGCTGTCACAGTGGTCTGATCATAAATTAGTGTATACTGATGGTTCCAAGAGTGATAGAGCAGTGTCTTTCGCTATTTATGACCCCTCTTCAAATATTGCTATTGGACGGAGAATTGATACGAATGCTAGTATTTTTACAGCTGAAGCAGTTGCTATTTTGAGCGCTATGAAACATATTAAAAAATGTAATTTAGAACATAGTAAATGGCTTATAGTTAGTGATAGCATGAGTGTTTTGAAAAATCTGGACAATAATAAATTACTTGCTAACACCAACTACATAATTCTTTTGATAAAGCAACTATGGTTTGAATTGTCACAGTTGGATAGGTATTGTTGTTCGTTTTGTTTGGGTACCATCACATATTGGTGTTGTGGGGAATGAAAAAGCAGATTATCTTGCAAAAAAAATCGTTGAATTTGAAGAATTAATCTGTGACACTGATGCGAGTGTTTTCCTGCCACATACAGACGTAATTAGCCTTCTACGGCGCCGCATGTGCGAGGCATGGGGGAGACATTCATACCATTGTACACATGTTGAAAACACGGGGTCTTGGTTTAATAGTCTTGATGTTCAAATTAACTCTGTACCTTGGTTTTGTAAAAATAGTAGTACATACATGAATAGAAAATTTTATTCGATTATCTGTCGTATGCGCTTTGGTCATTGTCGTTTAAATTTTCATCTTCATCGTCTTAAAATGGTCAGCTCGCCGCACTGTGATTATTGTCAATCTCAAAAAGTTCAGTCACTGTATCATATCTTCTTCGAGTGTTCGTCTTTCAACATTCAGCGCCTTGTGTTGTCGGATGAGCTTCTAAAAATTTATAAAACGCCTGATAAGGTCCCGTCGTCCATACAGGAGTTACTTGTGAATGCTACCACTTATATATATTTGTACAAATTCATTCTGGAGACTGTAAATGATATATAATCGTTTGTGTTAGCTATATGTATGTACATATCAAAATAATTATTACCTAAGTACTTTTATCTTCGTTATTTTTAAATAGATTTAAGATGGTTAGAAATAGCTTGTAGGTTATGTGCCTATCTAAACATAAACATGCAGAGATAGCTAAAAACAGTGTGACCAGATTATTTTTTACAAAAAAACCGAAGCTCCTTAAAAAAATACTGAAATATACCAACTTGCACAGGGAAAATATACCAATAAAAATACTGATTTTCAAAACATATTTTATTTATTAATCATCATCATTATCGCAATAAATATTAGAATTATATTTTAACATTCTGTTTGATGGTGGCTTTCAATGGTGCCTTTTTAAAAAATGTTACAACCTGGAAACAAGTAAACACATAAATTATACATTAAAACCATACACTAAATAAAGTACCTCCGAACTTCTCGACTTTAGGTACCTACTTAGAGTAATTCTAATTTTACTAAAAACTAAAAACAAGTTAAGCTTACCTTTGACTGTCCTTTATATTTATTCAAGTTTGAGTTATGCTTTTCAGTATTTGCAAGTTGGTATATAGATAGATGCTAAGCTACTTTGGGGTTTCGCACTGAATGCTATGCAAAACGCAGCATACTCGTCATCTTTTTAACGTGAAAGCCACGAAGAAAACTCCAGAATTTGTTCCCATTTAGCCAAATAACTTTGCTGAAAACTAGACATGTTTTCTGGATTCTGAATTGCTTATTAAATAACAGAGTAATAGTATGAAGTAAAACGACAACAAAAAATCGTGCGCTCTATTTATATTACGACGAACACGTACAATATTAAACAAACGTAGGCACAATATTTGAAAGTTTGAAACCAAACCTTCAAAGATTACGCCAAGTGCAAAACAGAAATTCATTTTGTGACTAGAGGATTGGATACTATTATGTAATTCTAGGGAGCCCACCTATCATGTCCTATCTGTAACTTACTGATCTTTGCTCCAAAATGAAATATAGGTACACTTAAATCCGGGAATTCCCCTGAACATCAATGTACGCAGTTTTTTTTTTAATAATTTTATGAAATGGCTATGGTATTGCCATAACTTTTTTCCAAGATATACCCAAAAATACTGGCTTCCGCCAATATACCTTTAAAAATACTGACTCTTGGAAAACTTACTAAAATATACTCAAAAAGTATTAAAATACTGAATCTGGTCACACTGGCTAAAAAAAAAAAAAAAAATTTGACATGACATTACCCAGGATTTGACTGTACTTCGTACAAACTTGGATTTGACTAAAAAACGAAAAATTGACTATTAAAAATATCGAATTATGACTACATACGAAAGACTTAAAATAAAACATTATAATTACAAGGGAAATTACGAAAGACATTATATAAAAACTTAACACGACAGAAAAAAACATACGAAAGACTAGGCGGTATGGTCGAAAGACTTTAGCCTGCCCACTGGGCAAATAAAAAAAAAAAAAAAAAAAAAAAATTAACATCAATAAGAAGAGGCGGGAAAAACGTAATAGAGTGAAGGCGCGCTTTTTTGATTTTAAAATTTTTATTTGGCTTTTTTCATAATATCTCTGTAAATATTTATTGATAGTTAGTGTAAAGTGTTAGTTAATGTAAGTAATGGCTAAGAAGAGGAAAAGGAAGGAGGGGGATCCGCCTCCGAATCCCCAGCAGGTATTATCCACCGATTCTGACTCAGCGGAATCGGCGGACACTTGCTTTTCTTTTAGGGAGACTGTTGCAGACAGGGACCCGAAGGAAAAGTACAAAATTTTTAAAGTGAAGGGGTACACTCGCAGCTACCCTGAAGATACCAAACAAAAAGAGTTGGTTGTATTCTTAAACCACACTGAAGAGAATAAACCTTTTAGTGATAGGGACCGTATGGCTCTATCTAAAGGAGTACGTGAGCATGGAGTATCGGGAGTCATGCATTTGCGTTCTATAAATAAATACAAGGTCGGCATTACGTTTGATTTGCCGAACAACGCAAATATGTTTATTAAAAATAAAAAATTATTGGATCAATTAACACTGAAGGCATCCATCCCTGCTGCAGACACAGAGGTCACTGGGGTTCTTACCTCGGTCCCTATCGATATGTCGAATAAAGAAATATTTTCATTGATAGGTAGTTCTAAAAATGTTGTTCAAGTAAGGCGTTTCATGCGCAGGGTCAGGAGTGATGAAGGCTTGTCCTTTGTCCCCACACAGGCTGTTGCTGTGACCTTTGCTTCGACCATCTTACCCGACTATATCTACTTGGATTCTTGGCGCCATGAGGTCAAAATGTATATCCCACCAGTTAAGCAGTGCCTTAAGTGTATGCAGTATGGGCATATTGCAAAATTTTGTAGAAATTCCGAAGTATGTTCTATTTGCACTGAAAATCACAGCTATAAAGTGTGTCAGGTTAATCCAAAGAACGCCAAATGTATAAACTGTAGTGGTAACCATTTAGCTATCTCTGCATTATGTAATATAAAAAAACAAAAAGTTGAAGAAAATAAAATAAAAAGTAGAAATGCAACATACTCTGATCTCTTCAACGCTAACGCATTTCCAGCGCTATCTGCGCGTAATTTAGATACACAAGTAAGTAATCTTATGAAATCAGACAAATTTTTGAATAGTTTAGTTGAAACAATTACTAGAATAGTTAGCAATAAGGATACTCCTATCAATTCATCGTCGATTAAAGAAGCATTAAAAACTACTCTAAGTAATAAATTTCCTTCAACCTCTTAATGGATCTTTCTGATTTAAATATAGTGCAATGGAATGCTCAAAGTTTAAACAGTAATAAACATATCTTTATCGATTTTTATACAATTACAAAATACACATAGCAATTATAAGTGAAACATGGCTTAAACCTCAACAAAATTTTAAAATCAATCATTATAATATTGAAAGAAATGACACTGGTAACAAACATAATGGAGTAGCAATAATTATTCACAAAAGTATTTCATACACTAAAATTAATACCTTTTTTGATAACTCATTACAAAATATCTGTGTAAAAATTAAAGTTAACAACAAAGAGTTAAGTATAGTAAGTATTTATAGTCCTTTGAATTGTAGTCCAGTATTCAAAAAAGAAAATTTTGACTTATTAGTGAAGTCTATTCCTGAACCTTTTATAATTGCTGGTGACTTTAATGCTCATCATACTTCTTGGGGCTGTAACTCTGACTCTGTACGTGGACGAAATGTTTTAGATGTAATTGATAATAATAATTTAGTTCTGCTCAATAATGGTCAGGCAACAACAATTGGTTCTTTAACTTGGCGTCCTAATGCGTTGGATTTGACGTTAGTTTCTTCGTCTTTAGCAATTAATTGCGAATGGAATGTACATGATTGTCCTCTTGGTAGTAGTTATCACATTCCTGTAAGGATAAAATTATTTATTAGCAAAAGCAATAATATTGTTAGCAATTGTACTAACGCTGAACATTTGCCTATTTACCCTAATTACAAATTGGTAAATTGGGAAAAGTACAGTAATTGTGTTGATGAATTGTTACTTGATTTTAAAGTTGATGACACAAGTCTTCCTGATTCATATTCCAAATTTTGTACCATTTTGCGCACAGCCGCTGCGAATTCTATGCCAAACTTGAAACATTCCAATACCAGTCATTTTGTCAACCCCTCATGTCATAGAAATAATCCTAAAGGGCCTTCACTTCCTTGGTGGAATCAAAAATGCACAGAAGCTGTATTGAATTTTAAAACTGCATATTTACTGTTTAAGGATAATTCATCTGAAGAAAATTATATAGAATTTAAAAGGCTTCGCGCAGTTAAAAAACTTACATTAAAAACAGAAAGGCAAAAAAGTTGGGTTTCTCTTTGTGAAACATTTAACAGGTGCACTCCATTGTCTGTTATATGGAAATTCATGCGCAAGTATAATAAAACATATAATTTAAGTACTCAGGTGGACGATACTTGGGTTTTGGATTTTCTTAAAAAATACACACCAGACAATGTATCAAATGACTTAAAGTCTTCTTCCAATGCTAGCATTAATTCCAGCAATAGTTTTCTACTTAATCCTTTTTCCATACAAGAATTAATATCGGCCATATCGTCCAGAAGAGATACTACCCATGGTCTTGATGGAATACCTTATATACTGTTCAAAAAACTTAACCTTACTAGTTTGAATATTCTTTTAAAACTTTTGAATTTATTATGGGAAAATGATATTTTACCTGATAGTTGGAAGGTGGATTGTCTTGTACCTGTTTTAAAACCTGATAAGCCAAAAATGTGTCCTGATTCGTATCGTCCTATAGCTCTGACTTCTTGTGTTGGCAAGTTATTTGAACAATTATTAAAACAACGCTTAGAGTTCTATATTGAGAAAAATTCAATCTTACCATCAAATCAATTTGGTTTTCGTAGGAATCATTCTGCTAGGGAAAGTGTTTGTCAATTACAGCTTGATATATGCAATTCTTTATCCGCAAACCACAATTTGGTTGGAGTTTTCTTCGACGTTGCAGGTGCTTTTAACAGTGTAAATATAGATATCTTATGTAATGAGTTATCACAGATTGGGATACCTGTGAAAATTATAAATTGGGTTAAAAATTTTCTTCTTAATAGGCAAGTTTTTGTAAAATTTAACAGACACCTCTATGGACCTAGACTATCTTCAAAAGGAGTTTGTCAAGGTGGTATATTATCGCCTTTAATATTCATATTGTATATACGTAAATTAAATTTAATTTTAGGATCTCATGTTAAAAACCTCCAATTTGCAGATGATTTAGTTGTATATGCATCTGGGAAAAATATAACACATGTAGTTGAAATAGTTAATGTTTCATTAGCAAATTTGTATAAATATTTTTCTTACCTTGATCTTAGTGTTAATCCATTGAAATCCAAAGTTGTTGTATTTGGTAAACAAATTCTTAATATGCCTGATGTGGTGTATAACAATTGTGCTCTACCCATTTCACTTGAGGTAAAATTCTTGGGTGTTATTTTTTCATATAATTTATCCTGGAACAATTATATAAAACATTTAATTAGTAAAGCAAATAAAGCTCATAACATATTAAAATCCTTGAGTGGTACATATTGGGGTGCAGACCCTAAAATTTTGTTATTATTATACAAATCTTTAGTTCGTAGTCACTTTGAATATGGTTTCTATTGCTTTGGTGCAGATTCCAAACATGTAAATAGTTTAAATATTTTGCAAAACAAGTGTTTGCGTGTAATAACTGGGGCATTCAGAAGTACTCCTGTGGTTGCAATGCAAATTGAATGCAATGTTCCCCCATTATCTATTCGTTTTGATTACTTAAAAGAAAGATTTTTGTTGAAACTTTATAGTGTATCTGGTAATAGACTACTTCTTAATTTGTTACATTCACCTGCTCATATTTCTTTAAAATCTATTTATATGGTACAAGGTCTCCAAAGTTTTATGAATTTTATTCAAAATGTTAACATTTATCAATCAAAACATATTTTACCTTGTTATGAGGGTACTTTCAATGGTAAATTTCCAGCAATTGAAGTAATTATAAATAATAGGAAAAATTTGCCTTCAAAAGAAGAAGTTTATGCTATGCTGTCACAGTGGTCTGATCATAAATTGGTGTATACTGATGGTTCCAAGAGTGATAAAGCAGTGTCTTTTGCTATTTATGACCCCTCTTCAAATATTGCTATTGGACGGAGAATTGATATAAACGCTAGTATTTTTACAGCTGAAGCAGTTGCTATTTTGAGCGCTATGAAACATATTAAAAAATGTAATTTAGAAAATAGTAAATGGCTTATAGTTAGTGATAGCATGAGTGTTCTGAAAAATCTGGATAATAATAAATTACTTGCTAACACCAACTACATAATTTTTCTGATAAAGCAACTATGGTTTGAATTGTCACAGTTGGATATTGTTGTTCGTTTTGTTTGGGTACCATCACATATTGGTGTTGCGGGGAATGAAAAAGCAGATTATCTTGCTAAAAAAATCGTTGAATTTGAAGAATTAATCAGTGACACTGAAGTGAGTGTTTTCCTGCCATATACAGACGTAATTAGCCTTCTACGGCGCCGCATGTGTGAGGCATGGGGGAGACATTCATACCATTGTACACATGTTGAAAACACGGGGTCTTGGTTTAATAGTCTTGATGTTCAAATTAACTCTGTACCTTGGTTTTGTAAAAGTAGTAGTACATACATGAATAGAAAATTTTATTCGATTATCTGTCGTATGCGCTTTGGTCATTGTCGTTTAAATTATCATCTTCATCGTCTTAAAATGGTCAGCTCGCCGCACTGTGATTATTGTCAATCTCAAAAAGTTCAGTCACTGTATCATATCTTCTTCGAGTGTTCGTCTTTCAACATTCAGCGCCTTGTGTTGTCGGATGAGCTTCTAAAAATTTATAAAACGCCTGATAAGGTCCCGTCGTCCATAAAGGAGTTACTTGTGAATGCTACCACTTTTATATATTTGTACAAATTCATACTGGAGACTGTAAATGATATATAATCAGTGTTAGCTATAATATATGTATGTACATATTAAAATAATTATTACATAAGTACTTTTATCTTCGTTATTTTTAAATAGATATAAGATGGTTAGAAATAGCTTGTAGGTTATGTGCCTATGTAAACATAAACATGCAGAGATAGCTAAAAAAAAAAAAAAATGTTTGACATGACATTACCCAGGATTTGACTGTACTTCGTACAAACTTGGATTTGACTAAAAAACGAAAAATTGACTATTAAAAATATCGAATTATGACTACATACGAAAGACTTAAAATAAAACATCATAATTACAAAGGAAATTACGAAAGACATTATATAAAAACTTAACACGACAGAAAAAAACATACGGAAGACTAGGCGGTATGGTCGAAAGACTTTAGCCTGCCCACTGGGCAATTTAAAAAAAAAAAAAAAAAAAAAAATTAACATCAATAACGTTTCATTACACGTAAAGAAGTAATGAAATCAATTGAAATCTAACCAATTAATTTTTTTTAAATGTATAATAGTTTTAACACGAGCTCGAGTTTTTGTGTCAAATTGTGTACTTGTGATCGTGATCTTTTTTTTAAACAAAATTGCAAACGATCTAAATTTTAAAATAGTTATCCTATTGTACCTACGTGACAAGAAACACTCTAACCTCAAAATAAAATAACATTTCGTTAGCGGGGGAGCAAACAAAAATCACGTGTTTGTTTCTCCCTGAAAAATGTCAATAAATTGAAGTTAAACAAGCAAAAATGGTGCGTAACATTCTTTTTTGACTCAAGCACAATGTGTGACAACAGATAGTGGTAAAGTTTTGTGTTATTTCAGAGTAAGTTGTTTGTGTTGTACGAACACAGCGCGGGCTTCGCGCTGTTCAAAGTCACCGAGTTTGAAGAGCTTGCGGCATTCTTGCCTCAAGTTGAAGAGTCTGTGACTGATTTGCAGCGATTCAACTCCGTTGTGACGCTTAGCGGGTTCCAGCCTTTCAAATCGGCGGTGGTTGCTTTGGAAAATATCAATGCGGTGTCCGAAGGTTAGTGGCCGCGTGTTTTAAACAATACCCACGCTGGATTGATAAGTTTATGGAGCGGATTTGGCTCAGTGGGTCGGTATGGGTGGATTTTTGTGATACAAATATCGTTTGAACTAAGAAAATATTATTTATTGAATTGTACTTGCAATCTAAGCCTAGAGATAACCAATTTTTGTTGCATTGTGGAAGAATTCCAGAATAGAATATTAGTAATTGTGTAACCAATTAGATGCCCTGTCAAAAAGGTGCACTAAGATCTAAGGTCCTGATTTTTGGCAGTTCACAATATTAAAGTCTGAATTGGTGGCAAAACAGACGAAATTATTTACAGTATCATTCAGTCGGTCTCTGCACACTGCTTGAAGTACTAAATTAAATAAATAATGGGTCAGTGGGTTGTCTTAGAGGAAAATGTTTATTTTAACAGGATGCAAGCCTTTTCATAGAGTTATACACTAGACTATTTACTAACAATCTCAAATCTAGAATTTTATAAAAACTAGTACTTAATAAAAGTAGGTATTTTTTTTTCTTGTCTATTTAAATTATTCCAACTTCATGATTGTCATACAGGTATACTACCAGAGGACTTGAACCTCTTCCTGGAGGGGGCGCTGCCAAAGCGCAAGAAACGCAGCAAATGCACCCTGGGTGTGTTAGACCCCAAGCTGGGGGCAGCCATCAGCGAGACCCTGGAGATTCCCTGCTCCCACACTGGAGCTGTTCCAGAGATTCTGAGAGGTAAGTCATCTTATTAAAATGTCTATCTGACGCTTTGGTTAAACTGGTTGGCATTAGGACTTCGACTACCCTGTTTTGTTTCTTTGCAAAATAACACGGGGGGTGTTCTTTTTCACCGTGTTTGGTGGGATCTCCAAATTTAAAAAAAAGTAATTTCACTTGTTATCCATAGTCTTGCCATAACATTAGCTTAGCACACTTTGATCTATTGCAGGTGATCTATCTCCACTTGTGGTAATAATAGTAGTGCAATAGAAAACGCAGTTATATCCACACATGTACCTAACCAATAAGTGTATTGTGTATGAAATTTACTGCTACAAACAAGTCTTTTATTTCTCCACTGATTAGACAGCTCCTGATATGGTCTTTAGAAAGAACCACACAGACATGCTTTGTCTGTGTGGTTCTTTCTAAGACCATATCAGACACAGAATTACAGGATCCTCATGTGATTACACTAGGATGAGGTGAAGTGCTGGTGCTTAGAGAATTTATACTTTATTATTTTTTAAGTTTATACATAAAAAGTAAATATAAATATATTTTGTTACTTTGTTTGTGTGGAAACCACTCTTGAATTGGGGACACCTGTAAAGACTGTGGGTTTAAGTTTGCTAAATAAATAAATATAATGTTGATCAAAAATTTATTTATATATTTATAACACACATACATACAGCTATCATTACAGAATTTAATCCAATGCGATAGATGTAAATTAACAAATAATGTAAATTTACAATAACATTCAATTCAATTACAATAAAATTCAATACAATTACAATAAATAACATTACAATTTTAAAAAAATATATATATAATACAATTCAAATTAAAACACGATGGTAAACAACACGATAAGACACTCAATATAATACAATTAATCTTTTAAATTACTGATCCTCAGATTAATGTGAAAAAATGACTCGATTTTATTTTCATCTGACCAAGATAATGGCTGCTTTCGCTTCTTGGAGTACTCAGAAATGAAACAGAGGTTCTAGATCTCTGGACCCACTGAGTCGATATTGAAAATTCTTTTACTAATAGGAAGCCACATTACTTGTGTGTGAGTGCCATAGGCTATAATTTTATTTTGAAAACTGGTAAAGGGGATGTTAAAGTGCAAAGGGCATAGGTTTTGTGACAGATACTATACCAGTTCCCTGTCTCATGAGTCACATATTTGTACACTTTGTAGACAGTGAAAGTGTTAACAACGATAAAAAAGAAATGGAAGTTCGAAAGGTTTCACAACTGTCTATTTTTACGGGAGACAAAAGGGAGCTATCCACCTAATATTCCAACGTCTTCATTACAGGTATCCGCCACCACTTCCACGCGCTGATCAAGGGTCTAACTCTGAAGGCATGCAGTGTGGCACAGCTTGGTCTGGGCCACTCTTACTCCCGAGCCCGCGTGAAGTTCAACGTGCACCGAGTTGACAACATGATCATACAGTCTATTGCACTGCTCGATCAACTGGACAAGGATGTCAACACGTTTTCTATGCGGATCAGGTAAAGTACTTGGTCTTTCTCTACTTCTGTACTCACATTCATTCCATAACATTCCCACCGCTTTCAATCTATCATTTATAATAATAGGTACCTACTTGAAACTGGTTAAATTGAGTTGTCTCTTCTACAAACGCCATTATTGAAATGGTGAATAAGTAGATCTGGACAGCTGTATATTCGATAAATCGATGAATGCTGGCTGCACGCACGAAAAAGCATGACTCATTGTCACATTCCGCTTAAGCCGAGTGTGCAAGCGAGAGCGCGCAACAAGCGATAAAGAGGCACGATCTGATGACTCTATCGTCCGTTAACTGACTTTACAACAGACAACCATTTCTTGAATATCAAACCCACCTTCTTCTTTACAGAGAATGGTACTCCTACCACTTCCCAGAGCTGATCAACATCGTCCCAGAGAACCAGCTATACACTAAGTGTGCAGAATTTATCAAGGACCGGAAGACGTTAAGCGAAGAGTCAGTGGAACCCCTGACTCAGATCCTGGGAGATTCAGAGAAGGCCCAAGCTATTATTGATGCCTCTAAGATGTCAATGGGTATGGATATCTCGCCGGTGGATTTGATCAATATACAGATGTTTGCGGGACGAGTTGTTGCCCTCAGTAATTACAGGTAAGGTTTCAATAAAATAACAAAAAAATATTTTAATTTCAAGATACATTCATGTTATTTTTTATAATTTTTTAAACATTTCCCCAGACTAGGAATTTCCCCTATGTCATGGTAGTGTTAACAAACATTTAAACCCACATACACAAACCAACAGACCTGGAACAAGTAACTGTAGGCCATAGAAATATTTGTTCCGTATGGAAATCGAAGACACACGGCTCAGCAGTCAATGGTTCAGCCGCTGCGCCAACATTGATGTAGTTGGGAATATGCATGCAATTTTAATTTGGTTCGAATATTTTTTTCCCAATCTTTAATGGCAGAAAATATAAACTAAATCATTATTTTACTTTTTAATAGCGTCATAATTATTTAAATAATAAATTAAAGTGTGAATTAAGGACGGGAAATTCAAATTTGTGAAACGCATCACCATTAGAGATGGGTAGTGGGTTAAAACCCAATCATTCCACCCGGGTTAAAACTGGGTTATAACCCATATAACCCAGTTTTAACCCATAATCACCCATTTTACTGGGTGGAAATGCATATTGATATGTTTTTAATTGTGTTAAGTACTACTAGTAGCTACACGCACTACTAGCTTGTCTAAACTAAAAGCCTGCACACAAAATCAGGCACTTTTATTAATTACTTGAAAAAAATCAACGAATTGACATCATCACTTGCATCAAAAACACAGAATTTTTTTCCACAATAAGTTGTTCCGTAATTAAGTGTATTGCATTTTATGGAGAACTAGTAACTTAGACTCTTTATTGGTTATTTTTTACGTAAATAACCTGTAGCAAGTTTGTCATGCTCCCGAGCTACCAGCTTCCTTGAAATATGGCGAGGGGGGTAGTGGCTGATCTTTGCATTATGCTCGTGAACGGCTGCTGCTTGTGGTTACTGGTCGTCTGGCTGGCCTTGGTTTTGTTATTATTTTAACTATTAGCTTTTTATTGATTTATTTAACTTTGATGGTCCTAGATTATCATTTTGTGACATTGTGTTGCAGACTTATAGATATCATCCAACACTACACGTGTAAGCAGGCACGCTCTGTATACCGGGAGGTTATTTTTCAATAAGTTTACATTTGCTTGAGTTTAGGTAGGGTTAATAACGGTAGCTAGTAGTAAATATTTTAACGGGATTGATTTATAGTGATAACTAATTGTACTGATAAATTCAAGTTCTTCTAACATATTAGACAAACGTGTTGCTGGGGAGTCTGTTAAGCCACTTCTTTTTCTTAGTGTTTTCGGTACTTTTAAAGCTGGTGTAAAAACTGCCTCATTGCGTATCGCAGGGCAATGTCAAAGTTTCACAAGCTTTTTATACCCTATTTCTGCACGTAAAGATGTTAAAACTTATTTTTATCATTGAATGCAGAGTAACCTAGCAAACCTGCCTGATCTATATTTACATAATACTTTTATATTTTTTTCACATATCTAATGACTTAAAAACCGATTTTCTCCCTCTCAATACTTTAGATTAAGACGAGTTCTGGTTGTACTATCATTACATTAATTATTCTTTCATTCGTACAATTTGACCAACCAAATAGCACAGCAAACATGTTTGTGATTTCTTGTCTTCTTTTAAATCGCAATGCATTTCCCTATATGTTTTGTAAAAAAAGTGGTAGAAATAGTTTTCTGGTAGGCCATTTGCACAATGGCTGAACTTTATCAAAAGTTAGTTAAAAGAGAGTGTGTTCTACGATCGAAATGGGTATTTCCGAGACGTAAGAAGCGTAAAATTTAAATCTTTTTTTTAATTTACGTTCGTTGTCAGACTCACTGCCTTTTATTGACAAACTTTTAACTGCCTGTAACTTGCAGTTTTCGGGGCCATTTTTGCAAATACTTAGTTATTTTGTTGCAAGTATAAGTATTGCGAAGCTTTGCTACAGCCAATAAGTTTGCACTTTCTCGAAATGTTTCCATTTCAGTTGATTTTTTCGTCTGTTGCCCTAAAACAAGTACAAAATAATTGGATAGGAAGTGTCTTGAATTAGACTGTACAGTTACCTTAATAGCTGAGAAATAATTAAGCTTAGTAAATATTTAAAATAAAAATAATAAAATAAAATTTATTTATTTCAGATACAACCCATATTAAGAAAATACACACAATCAATAATATTAACCAAGTAGGTTTTACAGTAGTCACTTACGTGGGACACTGTATGTAACTTGTCTGTCACAGTATAGTTACGTATTTTTTTTGTAATTTTGCGCCCCCCCCCCCCCCACCACAGTCCTATTAAGTGATGTCACCTATCAAAACCGGCCCATTTTTATGTGGTTGTATCACTATTTAACCTGATTTTCCTGTAAGTGTCATAAAATTAAAACCTCCAGCCAGGGTTATTATTATTATTATTAAAAAGGTTAAAAACTAAGCGAATACACGCCCTACATGCGTAAATATTTAAGGCGAGGTGACCCCAATAAACGTCGTCAACAATAGCGTTTTACTCGTACATGGAACGGATTTAAATTTTGAAAAAAATATATTACATAGTTGACTCTTCGACCATGATATGTCGGGCATGCGATACACGATTACTTAGACTTCACTGCATCCAATTAAATCGCAAAGACATGTCCAAATGATAGCTAAATACTCGTTTTACTTGAGTTATATTAGGCTTTGAAAAATAAAACTTATATCATAATAAAGGTCGTAAAAAATGTGTATTATCTCGGGTCACATAATGTGCAATATTAAAATAAATGTGTCACAAATTCCAAAACAAAGTGTAAATCACTAGTTTGCGCTCGCTCCGAGTCCTTTAGTCCCGAGCGGAACGTGTTCGAGGTCGGACGTGCGCCAATTTTTTCCGTCAGCCCCCGATAAAAAATCGATTTCGATAAATTGTACTACATGTAGGTACATACTTTATCTTTACTTTGTTTTATGGACTTATGGTCTGAAATAAATTTTATTATTATTTTTATATTATTATTTATCATCACTTTAATTTAGTTTTTTAAATAGTTGTAATATTTTTCGTTTTATTAGTTAGATTATTAGGATAAATTTGTAGATAAGTAAAATAAATCAAAATGGTCAAGAATAAAAAATTGTCTTCATTGGCTCTACGAAGACTGAATAAACAAAAAGGTAGGAATACTTTGGCGATATTTTTTATTTAGGTAGGTACCTAAATTATATTTTACCATATAAATAATACCTTAGATGATATTGAATCTCAAACTTAGGTACGCATAATACTTTTACAACACGGACACGGTTGCACGGTTGGCGCAGTGGCTGAGCGATCGACTGCTGCGCAGCGTGTCGCGGGTTCGATTCCCGCACGGAACAAATAATATTTTGTATGACCTACAAGTAGTTGTTCGCGGGTCTGGGTGTTTGTGTATGTGAGATTAAATGTTTGTAAACGCACCCACGACACAGGAGAAATTTCTAGAGTGGGACAATGTTTACAAGAAAAAAATACTAATGCAAATAACAACGATAAGCGCGAAAGTCTTTCATGCTTTATTTTTACCGCGAAACGTATTTACCAACCATACCAAGTGTATCGAACAGTAGTATTTGAACCCTAAGATAGAGCAAATAAAGTCGCCACGCGCGCAAATGCTATAATGGTTTATTGTTGCGTGACGTCAAATAGGTAGTTCACCCGTTCACCCTGCTGGGATTTTGTATTTTTAATAGATTTTGCCTACGAAATCGCCCGCGATTTTTTTTACTAATTGTTTTGTGATAATAAAATATACGTAACCTAAGGCATAACGTAGCTTATTATTTCCTCTCAGTATCGAATCAGTAGCGCCATGAATTTGCGCATTGAAACAAAAAAAAATACTCGCATCAACACACTCTTGAGCAGTGGTGGCCCAGTGTGACATCTATCAACCCGCAGTGGGCTAGCGTGGTGGATTATAGCCCACTCCCTCTCATAGAGAGGAGGGCTTTGTCCCGGCAGTGGGAACATTATAGACTGATGATGATGATGATGAACATTATTGTAGTAAATAGTGAATAAGATGGGATGGTGGTCACACCGTCTACTCATAGGAACCGTCTCCAGTATGAACATCAAACCACCAGCAGCACGTCACGTGAGTATTAGGTAAAAGTACCCACAGCTACCACAACACAACAAATAATATTATTATATTTTGTGTCTATGTTTGTGAAGGTCACGTACCACAGCACACTCGTACCACAGTGTAGCAAAGTACAGTATTACAGCTTGGCAAAAAAGAGTAGAAAATAATGGAGGCGCGCCACTGTGCTGTTCGTATGGCAAATTGGCAACCCGTTGCAACCGCATAGCGTACTGACCTAATCTTGATACTTAGCAACTTTTTTTTTAGACATAAAGTAACAATATATTCGTAACCTGTATAAGTATTATATTTTTAAATCCGTAAGTAATTAGTAGTGGTTTCATTGAACAAGGACGTGTTCTCGACACGCAACTGATTACTTACCTAAAAATAAATATTTGGGTAAATACTCCTGAGTTTACATGGTTTAGGAATTATAAAAATAAAACATCATATTGTTTAACCTAATTCTTTATTCCATATTTTAATCTAGTAAATCGTCCTCCAAATATTCCACCCTTACCACATCCATGTCATGGCTAGAGCTGGCCGCAAACTCATCTGAGTCATGTTCGGGTTCAGAGGTGCTGCTTCTATCATTTTCTAGATTTATGACTAATCGCTCAATTTCCTCGTTCATAGTTAGTTTTTTTTCCCAGTAATCCTTTTCTATTTTTTTTACATGTTAGCACGAGTTCTTCCAATCCTCTTCGGTAATAGCTTGGAATGCACGTTTAGCTGCTTCCTGTAAAGACGAAATATTTCATTTATGTCTAACAATATTAAAAGTAAAACATTTTTGTCACACTCTGTTAATGTTGTTTATCTACTTCCAGCACGATTTTTCTTAGAACGCTAACAGATTTCCCAAAATTAAAATAATAGATTTAGATTTATTTTTTAGGCAATGACACGACATTTTTTTTTACATTTCTAATGCAAACACTAGAACAAATAATTCTCTCCCTTGATATCGCACTTAAAGTATAATTTACGTAGAAATTTAATTTTCATTCAGTTAAAAGTCAAGTCACCAAAGTATCAATTTATCTCAGCGCGCTATACCAGAGTAATGCAGAAAAAATGTAAACATAACCTATGTGCTCGACATTTATTGTTTCAAATTTCTAGTTATTCCTTACGCAAGCGAATTAATATAGCTTTTTATTCATCAATTAACACTTGATTCAACTAAAATCAACAAAACAAACTCTTACATACCTGTCTTATCAGCGGTTCTTTGGTAAACATTGTGAAGTTCAGATAGAATTGTTTGGGCCTCATGTTCCGCCAGACATCGCCTGTACACCTTATAAATAACCTCCCTGCCAGCACTCCGAATGGTTTTATTCATTATTCTTCACTTTTTACGTTTATTAATCAACGTTTGGTGGTCGAAATTAAAATTTTACGAAATCGTGAACTTTGTTTATTATGAGATGTCATTGTTTTGGAAATGTTGCCAACAGACAAAAATTTAGTTCCGTTTCTACTCTTTTTTGCCAAGCTGTACATTGCTCATTTCCTACAAGTAGGTATGTTTATTATTTTCGGTGACATTTATTTTTCGCTAATACGAAACTACGTTATGCCTGAGTTATACAACGTGTTTTTTTGTATATCCCATAACTCTAGGGTATGATTGAGACCATATCAAAGAATCAACTGGCACATGAATTATGTTTCAATCATCCTTTTTTTTTACTATCATACAAAATAATTCGACAAAGTCACGATGATTAATGTAAAACACCCTTACGTGAAAGAAAAGTGATGTTAGAAAGAAGGTTCGTCGTACTGGTGACAATTTTTGAACTAATTAGATAAAAGATTACGGGATAAAAGATACCGGGCTGGTATCCGCAACTCCACGTCAAAGCGCGTATTTTGCGTATGGGAAAATAAACTTATGAGGTAATAAAAATAATATTAATAATACTACTAAACAACTGATAATTTAATTATGATTGATGATATAATCTCCGAAACTATGCATTTTTGGACCATCTATTCTAGGAGTTATAGTATTATTTTTACCTACAGAATATAACCCTAGAGTTATGGGATATAAAAAAAACACCTTGTATATAAACTACGTTATGCCTGCAATTATAATACTTCATTTAAAAAAAAAGTAATTTCAGTTAATTTCGTTTTTTTTTGTAAAAAACGTATAGCGGTTCCCAAACCACATCCACTTACCAATTTCCAACTGTGTAGTCCTAACAGTTTCTTAATAAAATGGTTGTGACATACGGACAGACAGACAGATATAAAGAATCTATAAGGTTTTAGTTTTTGCCATTCAAACCACGTCAACTACGTTTCGACGAATTGTAGCCAAATGTGTATAATTTACATATTTTTATTTTTATTACTTTTATTTCTATACTTTTAATTGATTTTTCCTCTATTTTTACTTTGATCTGGCAATATTTTAGCTAATATTAATTCAACTGTGATTAACAAATCAAATATTTATTTATTTAACCCATTTTCCCTAAACCCATACTTTCCACGCATACTTATATTCTTATTAAGTGGGATACTAAAATTAAATAACCATTCAATGCATTTAAGTATTTTTGAATTACAATATTGATATCGTAGTTCAAGAATTCTATCATATCTAAATTATTAAATTGAAGTTGCTCTACTGCATTACTCTATTCTGTGACGCAACTGTGTACCTACTCGAGTTCGTGAAGTCATGAATGAGCGGTACGACGACAGCGCGCGGCGTTTCTCCGATGCATCGCAGTTTATTACGTAGCGCTATTGGTTGCGGGGCCTGAGGTAAGCGTTAAATGCCTACACTGCTGGGGAAACCTCGCCTTAAGAATCAGAAATATTTAGTTTTCACCCGGCCAAACCACCCAGTGGGTGGAATGAAACGGGTGATAACTGGGTTATAACCCACTACTGGGTTTTAACCTGGGTGATTACCCATCTCTAATCACCATTGGTTATAACGAAACGTGACGTCAAATACTACGACAACAAGACAAGTTACGCCTATAAAACAGTATTGGAATGGACTTTTCATTGGCAAACATAATTATTGCCGTGTGTGTTGTGAACTAATTTAATGTTCAACTGTAATTTTAGCTTCATAGTTATAAAACATTTAAGAAAATGACTGAAAGTGGTTTTGTAAAAGCACAATCTGATAATGTTTTTGTATTCGGGTAGGCAAGCAATACCTGTAAACTGGTTTTTGAGCTTTTTTCATGGTGAAATGGTTAGAAGAACGAAAACACCCAAAGTAATAGTAATAGGATAATAGTAAATGACGTCATTGAAACTGGGATTTATTCTATATTTTACATATATTTTTAAGCATCATTAATGCATTTTTGAACATGTTTATATTTGTTTACTATGTTAAAACATTGTAAACAGAGAATTAAAAATATAAAAAAAATACATGCATATACCCTATTACTTGCATCTTGCATTTTATGAATATGAGTTTACCAATATGGACCATATTGGTAAACTCAACTCAACATTAACACATTAACCATTATTGTTGTGACTTTCATTTTTGTCAAGTCTTCAAACTCCAAAATCATTTTATTCTAAAATATATAAGAGACAAATCTCCAAGGCAACCTTATCAGGGTCAATTTTTTTTTGAAGTCAGATAAATACTGAATGCAACTCAGCTTGCATGCTGGGATGCAGCTGAGACATTATTATTGTATTTCCAAACCTTTGTCATCTGTCTTGCCTTTACATGGAGTAACTGCATAACTAAACCAGAGACTGGGTGACACCTACACTTGGTTACTACCTATACTTCATGTATAACTATTAGGTATTTTAAACTTCTACAGGAGACAAATAGCAGAGTACCTTCACACAAAGATGGAGTCTGTGGCTCCGAACCTGACCACATTGGTTGGTGACCAGGTTGGCGCGCGACTCATATCCAAGGCTGGTTCCCTCACCAGTCTGGCCAAGTACCCTGCATCTACTCTTCAGATATTAGGTATGTACGGCAATAATGTATAAAACAATATCTTTTCTCACTTTAGCTGGCCTAGTGTACAATCATTTCATAGGTCAACATAAGCAGGTGTTGACACTGACATGTATTCTATCGTACATTATATTAATCAAAAGTATACTGTTCAAATTGTTACTAGTACAGCAGCGGAATAAATGACTACGCCGGACCAAAAGGGTGGGTTATGATTTTGAACGCGATGTGTACATATGTATGTGAATAATGGTGATTTTGACTTTATTTTTAACAATTTTGACGTGATCATTAATACTTATTTTGACATCATTAGTAATTACTTCCTACAATTTACAAATATATGTACTAACACTAGCGTTTAAGTTGTGTATTTATTACTAACAAATTGGATTGTATGATCTGTAAAATAAATGATTATTATTATGAATACATACATATGTACACCACTACTATTCCTATAAGAGAATATACTCTTAAAAGAATTTTTAGAAAGATATTCTCTTATAGGGATAGCCGTGATTCCAACTGCTGTAACAAAACAATACATTCAAACAGTTTTAAGCAATCATAAGCTTCAGTGCAAAGGGGCATACGTCCATTGCTATCTTATATGATAATATCCTCATTAGAGAATATACTCTTGTTTCATACTGTTAGATTCTGATATTGCAGTAGTCTGGTTATAGTTTTTGTTTTGTACAATCATTGCTTTGGCCCTCACATTTTATGTCGAGGCAAAAAATACTGTTTTTTAGTCGATTTTTAACACCTTTTTATTAACAACATCCTTCCATTTGTTCAGGAGCCGAAAAAGCGCTGTTCCGTGCGCTAAAGACCCGCTCAAACACGCCTAAGTACGGTCTGCTGTACCACTCGACGTTCATCGGACGCGCCGGACTCAAGAACAAGGGACGCATCAGTCGGTACCTCGCCAATAAGTGCTCCATCGCTTCCAGGATTGACTGCTTCTCTGGTAAGGAACACAGGTTTTAAAAGGGTTTAATTGCATCCATTACATATTGCTAGACAATTCAATAAAAGTCATCCTGTGAAAATTTAAGGAAAGCAAACCGTCAATGCCTAGCATTAGTATGAAATGACAGCTCAATTCACCTCATTGCACCCAAGATTTCCCGCAGTGATTTTAACAGAATCGCATTGCTGATCCCTAAGTGATGTGGCTGTTATTTGTAAGTTGAACAGTACTGTTAGTCAGAAGTCTGAAAATAGCACTTAAAAAAATACGTTACTTTATTTCTAGCAATATCCCAGTGGCTGACATTCGACCGTGTTAGTTTTTTGTACTCTACCCATTTTAAATGTGCCAATTATGCTTAAAAACTTTCTGTATAAATCTAAAATATATTGTTAAGTTGAAGAAAGTCTTTGCCGGATTTTGTAATGTAAGATAATAATCTACCAATCCACCTTTTAGATTTTGCTGTAGAACAATATGCACACTTTGATCTATTGCAAGTGTAACCTGCATTTGTGGTAATAACAGTAGTGCTACAGTAAATGAGTTATATCCACACACGAACGTCTACTAACGTATCATGTACTAATTTTACTCGTACAAATTTAATTTATACCTTTACATAAATCAAGCCTGGCTGTTAGCTGGAGAAGTGCCTATAGTACATCCACATTTCGCCAGTTATGTCTTAAGTTTTACGTAATAGGAGTCAAGTCTTTTGCCATCCATAGGGCACAAAATCCAGATGGACAAACCTAATAGCCCTTTGTTCGGCTTGGCAATCAAACCCCTACTGGGTTGAGAGACTTAATCTGCCTCATTGGTACTACTAATGAGGCAGATTAAGAGTTTATTGAAAAAGTTATCATAAATAATGTCTGGGGATCTTAGTCAATAGTCAGTCGTAGCTGGCTATTGACATATTATAAGCTTACATCTTTACCTCCTTAACTTTTTAAGTCTAGAATTAGTAGTTTTGCTATAGTTATAGCAACACAAGCTGGGTGGACTGGAAGGTGGACACACGTCATTTGTGACCTATATCATCTTCATAAGGTTCAAATTGCTACAAACAAACCTTTTTGACATAAATGTATGCCTCTCTTTCAGAAATCCAATCATCCGTTTTCGGCGAAAAGTTACGTCAGCAAGTTGAAGACCGTCTCAAATTCTACGAGACCGGTGACATTCCGAAGAAGAACATAGAAGTCATGAAAGAGGCCATGGAGGAACTACAACAGAACGTGGAGGCCGAAGCCAGTGCCAAGAAAAAGAAAAAGAAGAAGAAGAAGAAGGAAAAAGATGAGGAAGCTATGGATGAAGATTAGTTGTCAAAGTGACAGTTCGTCTTCCTCATGTCAAAGTGACAGTTCATCTTGTATATGTCAAAGTGACAGTTCTTTTAGAAAATAAGTCATAGTGATTACATATTTTTCAGATGATTATATTGATGTCGCCTCTTTTGCAGTTAATACATTACTTTTAAGGATTTAATGTGTTTATTTTTCGTTTCCTGGGGTCTTATGAACAACACACATCTACAATATACACCAAACGAAATTACACATACACTCATTATCAGATACCTTTGTAATAATAGCTCACTTCGGAACGTATTTCACGCGTAAGTGAAACAAAATTAGACAAGCTTCTCAATTAATTATGAACAATACCAGAGTAAAAATTAAATCATTGTATTGCAACTTTACATTTTCTTAAATCTAACGCACAATTCATACTAATGATCTTTAAAGTATAATGCGGATTCGCTTACGCACGCTAAGACATTGCCCGCATGCAAGCAACCCTGCGTGCGTTAGATAATCAGTATTATACTAAAAAGTCCTTACGGCCGAATTCCCAAACGATATGTCACTGTTAAATCTTGCCAAACTTAGTCCTCGAAAAATGTTTGAAGAATCAGTAGATTGTAATCAGGTGGTTATATAGGGTGACTGGTAATTAGTGACCGATACTTAAACACGTGATTGTACTCATGAACACGAATAACTTTCCCAAAGAAACTTTTTTTTTTACTCATTAACTTTCAATTAATTCAATTGCGTCAGCACTGCACAACGGGAGCCGCGGGGGTGGCGGGGTAGCGTGTGACGCTACTTATATAGATTTTGCCCTTCCCGAGGACAGACTATCAGCTGATCGATCCCAGGCGCGCGCGCGAAAATTTCAAACAGCGTTATTTTTGTTATTTTATTGTGTTATAAGTTATTGTGTTTAAAAAAAAGTTTCTTTGGGAAAGTTATTCGTGTTCATGAGTACAATCACGTGTTTGAGTATCGGTCACTAATTACCAGTCACCCTATATACAGTAAAAATATTATAATAAGTGTCCACTATCCCAGAAACATACTCGATATTAAAGGACTACTAACACATTCAACTCCATTTAGCTTTCGTAGACAGAAAACGCCAGTTTTGTATAGATAAAAGCCGAATAGAGATGAATAAGTGTAAATAGTCCTTTAATATCGAGTATGTATCTGGGATAGTGTTGGAATTGTTCACCATTGCTGTTGGATATTTAACACCAATACCCATTATTTAGACTTCAAGGCAAAAGTTGACCACCTGCCTCGACAGATGGCGGTAGCATCGAATTAGACTGTCGCTAATTTACTATGGTTTTGTTGCACGGATTTTAAGCACAGATTTTTATCTGACGAAAAATGCGCCGAACGTATCATCTACTAACACATCATCGGTTGAGTGTGAAAGGTTGAATGTTTTATTATATATTTGTCTGTTCTGGCGTTACGCGACCGATAACACGCGACGCATTTTCCGTTAGATATGTACCGACCCTGTATGGTCCAGGTTAACCAGAATAAAATTATCTTGCTCTAAGTTACTGCTTTATACATATAGATTTATTCGACAACTTTCACACAACGCCATCTAATCCCAAGCTAAGCAGAGCTCGTGTTATGGCTACTAAACAGCTGATAATCATACTTATACATATACATATTTCTAAATACATACATAATTATAGATAAATTATACCCAGAATCAGAACAAATTTTAATGATCGTACTCAACACACAAACATTTGTCCTGGGAGGAAACGAGCCCACGACCGCCATAGCAGTCAGGGTCTCCAACTACTCGACAGGCCAGTCAAACAATGTCGTTTGAGAATTCGGCAATAACTCTGATGTTCTATCATCCTGTAATAGACAGATGTTCACTACAGTTGATCTTGACGTTAATATTGACGCACGCAAGCTGAGTCACGAAAAACTTGAAGATGTATGGGATAGCTATGGACACCAGGCTGCCGTCGCCACAGAAGCGGCAAGTTTCTTTGCTTGTTTCACTCTTGCCGATTATTGGGCCTAGAAGAGTGCCGCATTTTGAACACAGGATTGCCTGGAATAGAAATAATATTTTTAAATAAAGCGTCGTTCTGATACGTCATTCTACAAAGGTCGGAGAATTCATTCCGTAGTAAAACTTCACATACATGCATATCTAAGCGAGTCGAATTGTCAAATGAATTTTAACCTTTTGAACGCCAGAGTATAAACGTATCGCCGTACCCCTGACGCCAGGCCACTTTTTCTGTCAACTGACCTTCTTAAAAATTAAAACACAAAAGTAATGATTAAATTGTTTATTTCATAATATGACGTGTATTTAGTCATATATTTGTAACGTTGGCGTTCAGGGTGACATTTCGTTTGTCACATATATGTGACAATGGCGTTCAAAAGGTTAATGGAACTGTTATGTAGTTTATACGTCAGAATATCACATTCTACTAAATTTAAATGTTCCGTTAGAATAATCTCGGGAAAGTTACATTTCACGCGAGCAGAAACTAGCCTTTAATTTCTAAAGGTATTATTGTAAATTTCCCAAAACAGTGCGCTGCGAAAACAGTAAGAGTAGACAACAACAACAACTATTTGACCCGGCCACGCGTTTCTGTAGCTCGGAAAGTTAACTTGCACCGCCATCTGTTTGAAACTTATAAAAGAAAAAACAATATTGAGGTAATCGAAATAATCGATAAAACTATTTTATGTGTAAGGCAAACTTCCTAAAATAAGAAGTAGTTTGGGAGATTAACGAGGATAACGACTTGACACGAGATTTGTATGATAAAGAAGAGATTGGTTTTAAGGTTTTTTGCAAAAAATGGTAAAAAAACAACCATTCTTGTGAGACTTCGCACGTGGTACCGTACCTGTGTCTTATCCGAACAGTGGAAAAGTCGGTCGTGCAGCAGGAAGGCGGCCCCGTGTGATGCGAGGGCATCGCGTTCCATCTCCCCAAGTCTCACTCCACCTCCTCGCCGGCGCCCCTTCACCGGCTGCCGGGTCAACGCGTCCACTGCGCCTGTAGTACGTACCTGGGAGAGGACGAATGTCGATGTAGTACGAGTTTCTACACTCTTAAGAACTCCCAAATTGGTATCAAAAACCAGGAAAAGTACGGATCCTTCAGCCTCAACTTTGTTAGATTGTATCACAGCGAGAATCGACAGTTAACAGAAGTGTTTGGAAGTTTTTAAGGACCTCGCGAAAGCATTTGACACTCGTCTCCATCGCTATTCTTGTAGCCAAGTTAGAAAAATAAGGCATAAAGGCCACAACACCTAAATGTTTGCTGTTTTTCTTTCGGGTTGATAGTAAAAATTTAAAATAATTAAATATTTCAGCTCAGATGTTGATGTCATCTGTGGCGTGCCACAGGGCACTATTCCAGGGCCAGGTCTCTTTATTACTATTTAAACAACCTGTATCAAATGCCACCCTACAAAGGCAAATTGGCTACGCTAATGACACAGCTTTCGTGTTAAAGAGAAACTGAATGCCTTAATGTTTGCTTGTTTTTACTCAATCAAGCAAAACGGATTCGGATAAATTTCTTCTTGGGAAAGTTACTTTGTATCTGGATGAAGCCTCGGACAGAAGTTATTATTTGTGAAGATGATGTTACTGAATGAATGAAACTGATGGGACTGAACCGACTCAGCAATCGCTACGACGCTGACAAGCGAACTCAGGGCATAAGCCCCCCATCGCGGAAGCGATACCTTGACCCGCTAAAACGGGTCTGTCGCTGGCTTGCCTCTCAAATGATGTGACTGAATGAGTAGCGAAAGGTATTTATAAGGCAGATGTGAATGGAAATGTCAGGAGGAGGCGCCTTAGAAGGACATACATGGGTATTATTGGTGATGTTCTTCAGAAAGGTCAGGTGCGTAGTACTCGCAACCGGCGTGTAAGTACGTAAGAATCGTAGCAGATAGCACTCTGTAGTTTCTGCCTACCATCATGGGAGTGAGTTTATGTATGAATGATTTAACTCACCTGCCACTTATCAGACACCATGTGCCTAAGCCTCTGATAGTGAATAACTCCGTAGAATATGTCCGCGTCCATCTCTCTGCCGTCCACACCGCTGTACATCCGCTCAGTTCCGTAATAATTGTATCCCGACGCTTCTAGGAGACGCCCGAAGTAATTGATCGCTGTGTCTTTTTCATTGAAGCGGAATGGAGTGGCGTCGTGGACCTTTGGAAGAGATTTTTTGGTCACGAATTATGATAGATATATTTGGCGGTGATTCATTAAATCAAGTAAATCTATTTTTCAAAATGTATAGGTACCGTACAGTACTCAAAATGTCAAAAACAATATTCATTTATTACAATTAGGCGCAGGTTGACTATCTTTTTAACGTCAAAAATAGATAAAACAGTCCTCTAAAAGCCCGCCCTTCGCCACATCCTAGTGTATTTGCTGAGAAAATCGCGAAGTAAGCTTCCCTGCGTTCTACTGGCATATTAAAAAATAAATAGCTAATATTTTGACATTACCATCAAACACTTCAATTTTAATAATTTATACTTTTATAGTATGGATTGTACGGACGTCAGTACATCAAGCTCCCCAAACTATAATTTTCTCAATTGAACATGAACCTGTTCATTATAAAGTTGAAGTTGTAGTAGCTTGATGTGCTAGTCTCTGTACGTCAAATCGTACGTATCGCCAAAATATCTAAAAAGTGCTATAGCTATTATTATGTTTTACTGTTTATTTAAAAAAAAAAATGACATTTCGTGAAAAGTTAAAAATGAACAAGAATATACTCACATGTCCATGAATGCTGGCAGCTTTTCCAGCCATGCACTCTATCATCATGGCTATGGTCATTCTGGAAGGGAAGCCGTGAGGGTTGAACATAACGTCGGGCACCAACCCTGACTCCGTGAAGGGAAGGTCCTCAGCCGCCCACTTTTGCGAGCAGATTCCTTTCTGACCAGCACGGGAAGCGAACTTGTCTCCTACAGTTGGGTTACGCTGTGAATAATGGTTCTTAAGTTGTAACACATGACATCAGGCCTGTATTGCCCAAAAAGTATAATAAATAAATATTCCACAACTTTCACACAACGCCGTCTAGTTCCAGGCTAAGTAGGGGCTCGAGTCTGCTATTGCAATCGTATCTCAATGACCGGTCATTGATCGAATATTTGACAACTTTGACAGTTTTTGTATGGGAAATGTGTCATAAGTTTGACGTTATACGTCAAAAATCGATCATTGACCGGTCATTGAGATACGATTGCAATAGCAGACTCGACCCCCTAAGCTTGAGCTATGAGTACTAAACAACTGATAAACATATGTACATAATACATAGGTACATATTGTAGATAAATTACACCCAGACACAAAACAAATGATCATGTTCATCTCGCATATATTTGTCCGGGTAGAAATCGAACCCACGACCTCCGGCGTAGCGGTCAGTGGGACTAACCACTAGACCAGTTAAAATAACTTAGAACTTTCAGATACTAAGATGAGAGAAACTGATACGAGTTGGTTACCTGTAGCCGAAGCATCACGCATGCCTTCTTCAGCGGTCGAGAGCTGAAGTCTCCGCACAGTCGCACACTGTCCACGAACACTTCCTCCTTGCCGTGGTACTTGCTTACTATGAATATACTCTTCTCTCCATCATAATAACTGAGGGGAAATAAACCCACTTAACCCACAAATATAAACATAAATAACACAATAATTTAATGTGATACTATAGTGTTTATTTTATTTGTGAGTATTATATTTATCTTCTCGTCTTTTTTTTTACTGTTTCTTTTGTGCGTAAATGTATTTTGTGTCCGTAGGTGTAACCGTGACATCACAGTGGGCCCTATCAGAATACCAGCGCTGCGGTATTTGTTTTCATTTATCGCAGCATCATGCTGAGATAGGAGCCTTTTTGGCCTCGCACAGGTCTTCTCTTTTATTATTTAGTTTTATATTATTTTTGTTATTATTATTTTTGTAAATTCCTGTGCTTGTCCCAAATAAATATTTTTCTTTCTTTCTATCTTCTATGTGTACCGCGATAAATATAATTTTCAATTTAGAAATTGACGATAATTTCGAGTTGCACTCTGAAATCTCCATAGTAACCTAAATTTTCTAACAAGTAACTTTAAAAACTTTAGTACCTATTCTACAATGTTTTCTTTTTTCTTTCTTAAAAGAGCTGTGATTAATTGATTTTGTAAATAAATGACTTACCAATAGAACGGATCTTCAGGTCCAACTCTCGCCCCGACAGCCGGTAACCCATCGTCATCAATGTGCTTCGCTAAGTCCGGTTTCGAAGGGTCCCTACAGAAGTAGGAGGCGGGATGGGCAAGCTCTATGAAGTCCGCTTTGTACACGGAGCCGGCGGCGAAGCCTCTCTCGTACGCGGATTTGTTGATTATCATTGCATCTTCCATGTCGTAACCCTGAAATCAAAGAGGTTTAAGGTACTATACATGGTGACTGGTAATTAGTGACCGATACTTAAACACATGATTGTATTCATGATTGGAATAAACTTTCCCAAACAAAGACATTTAATACCTATAGACCGGACATCACGAACAAAATTTTCGTCCGAAAAAGTGTGTCCTGCTGGATACAAGTCTATGAGTTTTTTGTAGTACGCTCCGCTGCCGCTCCCATATTCATATTTTTATATTATTCTAGATGGCGTTACTGAGACATGGGATCAAAGTTTTTTTATGACATTTCCTTGACATGCCCGCTCTATAGTATTTTAAATCTCTTTGTTCCCAATGAAATATTTTTTTATACACAATAACTTATAACACAATAAATTAATTGAAAGTTAATGCGTATAAAAAGTTTCTTTGGGAAAGTTATTCCTATTCATGAGTACAATCACGTGTTCAAGAATCGGTCACTAATTACCAATAGTCTGACCTCGGGAAGGGCAAAATCTACTAGTAGTAGCATCACACGCTCCCCCGCCACCCTCAGCGCTCCCGTGTGCAGTACTGACGTAATTAAATTAATTGAAAGTTAATGCGTATAAAAAAGTTTTTATGGGAAAGTTATTCGTATTCATGAGTACAATCACGTGTTCAAGTATCGGTCACTAATTACCAGTCACCCTATATACCAGACGACATGCGAAGAAATATCATAGAAAATGATCCCGTGTCTCAGTAACGCCATCTAGAATAATATACCAATGTTGGAACGGCAGCGAATGGTACCAAACTAAAATCATAGACTTCTGACCATTACACACACACTACTACATTACTCCTGCCGGTCGATTTAGTAAAAGTCACGCCGTGAAAACTTGAGTGAAGTGAACTGTCAATGCCTTGCATTAGTATGGAATGACAGCTCAATTCGCCCTCACTACGCCTACATTTACGCGCGGTGATTCGACCAGAATCGCACAAAGTCACCCCAATCTAAAATGCGGACGGAAGACGGAAATAGGCGGAATGTTTTCTCTATAAGAAGTGCACTTAGTTTTAATAGACTTCCTAGGGACCTTAATGTCGACTTATTTTGCACCCGTGTTTCGACCTTAAGACGGCTTTTGGCACAGTCTCTTTTTTTTCGTGATACCTAGTCGACTTATCGATTCTTAGCAAATTATAATTGTTTACCTATTTGCACTGTCTTTTTTATCGACTTTTTGTTTTTTTTTTTGTTTAACTATACGTGGAGGCTTGTTATTAGCTATTTTTATAATATTATATTCTTAATTCACTGGATTGTTAGTCTGTAAGCCTTCCTAAAATAAAATAAATAAATAAATGAGTTTTATTCCACTCAGAACTATCTGTTAAAGCTAAAACATTGGCGAAACATAGCCATAGCCAATAGAATTCGTAGTAGAAGAAAAATAATCAGCTGCGTTAATTTTACGAGTAAAAAAAGAAAACCATAATTGTACTTTGTGTAACTTTCAAAGTTACCCGACAGATTCAAAGTAACTTCGGTTTACCGGTATAGAAGTATAAATAAGGCTAGACAGATCATAATGACTTGTTATACTTACAGTATAAGATATAACAGCGACTATAGCATTAGTCCCACACGGGTAGTCATCTAGTCCAATGTTGTCATAATGCGTGGCTCTGAACAGCGGAGTGGCTGGAGTCTGCAGCCGGTATAACTTGGTCTCTGCGTTCGTCAGCCATGTGTGTATCGGAGTCCCCATTGTTTGTTTACCCATCTGACATTGGTACATGTTACTGAAACGAAATTGGTTTGTTTTAGTCTGGAAATTGCTCCTGAGGGGAATTTCTGGCGCATATCTTTCTCCCAGTTTCTCATACTTATTAAAATGAATACAATAAAATAATTATTTTAAAAAAGTCGACCTAGAGATTAAAATTACTGCCCGAGAAATTAAAAATGACTGCGAGCAAGATTAGAAATGACTGCTAGAGATTCTAAATAACTGCTATATAATAATGATAGTAATAAACATTTTATTTGCAGATAACAAAGAAATAGGTAGGAAATGGTTGCCAGAGAGAATTTTGGAACAACTGCCAAAGAGATTCGAAATGACTGCCAAAGAGATTATAAATTTGTTTTTCTTTAAATATCGAGGCATCGCGCTGAGATATATCTATATATCGTGCCTTTTTGGCCTCGCGCTAGTTTTTAGCTGTTAAATTCGTGTGTGTGTCCCAAATTAATATATTTTCTTTCTTGTCTTTTTAAATTACTGCCAAAGAAATTCGTAATAACTGCCGAAGAGATGGGAAAAGACTGCAAAAAAGTTTGGAAATCACTGCCCAAAAAGAATAGCAATGATAGTCAGTATGGTTAGTTGATTTTTAAAGACCGATGTTTTAGTAAACTCACCGTGGGGACTGGTTACAGTCAGGCATCGGTACTAGTTGAGCAAGGTTGCTCATGAACGCAGTCTGCGATAGCTCCAAGTGGGTGGTTTTACCTGAAATGTGAAATCTATATATTAATACGCTGAGCGAAAACTTTGGTTCCCTTTTTAAGAGTAAGAATTTTGCACGCACGGAGATTTGTCATTGTTCAAGTTTATAATATGGATGTGAAATGCAGATAAATGTGATTAACGTTTTCATTTAACTGTAAACTGTACAAAATTATTCATTTCTAAAAAGGAATGTAATTTAGCTACTCATGGACTATAGTACGTTCGCGTTAAGAATGCAGTAAAGTCATCATTATCCGTAGGCCTAGCCCCGCCCCCTAACCAATCAAATCTTTTTAAATTCATTTTTATAAATTCATTAAACTTAATCTTTAAAAATATAATTTGTATGAATTTAACACCACTGTGGAATACACCTTTATCTTGCAGTTGCACTGGATTCTTACTGCATTCTTAACGCGAACGAACTATAATGTTTTATTTAAATTCAAGTTCTTTTAAAAGTATTATTCATTAGACATTTGTATATTATTATTTTTTGAACAATAATGTCATATTTGCACGCCTTAGAAGGGGGCAAAGTCTGGACCGACTCAGTTTTTTGTTGTCCTGCATACACGTTTTTTGTTATTCTTTTATTTTATTTATTCAAGGACTTTAAACGGCTACAATTTGTGTTTAAACAGAGTATAGATGATACAGAATATAATTTATCCGCAGATAACCAAGTGAGAATATAATACTGAATTCTTGTATGTGTACAGGTACACATGTTTCAGCAAACAAATATCTTATCTCTTTAAGGATTGTCGTTTTACCAGTACATACATTTTAAAATCTATTCTTATACCTTTGAGTATCTCGTTGTGCGTGACAGCTATGTCGAGGTACAGTTGCTCCATGGTGCCGATGAGTTCCAGTTGTCCAGTGGACAGATTGATGACCGGACGCATCATGCGTGCTTCGCTCGTCATTAAAAATACGCCTGCGTATTGGGAGCATATCTGTAAAAGATATTTATGAACAATTTATTTATTTATTTAATACTTCAAGCACACAAATGTACAGACGCCAGCACGTCAAGTTACCCCAATGTGTCAAATTTTCCTAATTGAATATGAACCTTATTCTGTTTGACATAAAGTTGAAAAACGATCAAAGAAATTTGACACATTGGGGTAACTTGATGTGCTGGCGTCTGTACATAGGGGGACTTAATGCCTTAGGCATTTTCTACCAGTCAACCTTTAGTTAATGCAAAGAGACAAACAGTGGTATGTGCAATTCCGTAAGAAAATTTGAAGAGAAGGAAACATTATTTATTTATGTATATGTAAACAGAAAATATGATAAATATCATATAATATAATATAATAAATATATACACAAAAAACTAAAACACATGAACATGATAATCATGCCAAGGGAAAACATTAGCGCTGTGACGAAACTACAGCCGTTTTTTTGTGAATGTGCTCAAGAAGGAACAGTGAATGAAGTCAGTACGATGAGTTACATGCAAAAATAAAAATCAAATCCGTCCTCGTTGGCCTAGTGGTCGCTAGCGCTACTGCTGTTCATGAGGTCCCGGGTTCGATCCCCGGGTCGGGCAAAGTGTCATTGAGTTTTTCAATCTGGGATTTCTCAGTAACAGCCCGGAGTCTGGGTGTGTGCCCGATGGATGGCAATAGGCTCGCCCCCTATTACATGGGACTTAAACATAATGGCGAAATGTGGGTGTACTACCAGGTACACCTCTGCCTAGCCCTTCGGGGATTACAGGCGTGACGATATGTATGTGTATGTGTAAAAATCAAATCCTATAAATACCAATAAATAGCCCCTTAACTCGTATGGCTAGGTAATATAATGAAATATCAAATGCTTCAGGTCTGTAAATCTTTGGAGCAGTCTTAAAAAAATACTCAAGTCAATTGAACTAAAAGATACGTCCGTTTGTGCCACATATTTGACAATCGTATAGGAAAAAATTCTGTTCCCATTAATTCACCAAGAATCATGAAATTTAACAACACAAAAAAACTAAAAATCCCAAAGGGTCCCAATTTCAAAGTCATCGTATCATTGTGTACGGATCGCTAAATGCGGAAATCCAACTTGCACTTAGCCAGTTTTTTTAGTTAATAATATACAAGAATAATTGTTAATCGTATCTATATATATAAAAATCAATGCCACTTTTCGTTGTAATTTTATAACTCAAGAACGGCCTCAACTATCGAAACCCAATGTTAAGGCTGTGTTCGAACTATATAGTAGATGGTTTATGTGAAGTTTGCACAAAATCGGTCCCATCACATTTTTTGTAACAAATGAATTCAATAAATGGCGGATCATTTTGTTAATGGGGATTTTGCTGTCAAATTGAAACTTTTTTCAGATGAGGATTGTGTAAAATAGCTAGCAATCAACAATTTTTTTTTGTTTGAATAAATAAATTTGATGTTGCAATTTTTTTATTATTATTCACTTTATACGTAGCAAAGCACGTACCGGGCCGCTAGTTGATTTATAAATTCATACAAAATGTATGAATGTAAGCGAAGCAAAATAAGTATTTTCTATATTTGTAAAAGAATCGTACCCCCAGGGGAAAAGGCGTAAGTTTATGCCATCACAAAGCAAAATACATCAATAACTCACCTGTTTCTTGGGCACAACCACTATCTCCGTGGTCATAGGCACCTCCTCACCCTTGATCTTCAGGGTTCGAAGGTAGGCAGCGGACTTGTCCACCGTGTCTTCTGCGAAGTACCCCACCAGCCTCCCGTCCACGAAAACTGGGTACTTGTACACGTCACGGGACAGCGGAGTCTGGGCTACTGTGCTTACGGCTTCCATTCCTGGGTGAAGGAAAACGGTTTAAACTACAAAAAAATTGACCGACTTACAGAATAGGATGAGGTTTTCAATTCAGCTGTATTTTTTTTGTATTTATATATAAGTATGTATCTCATATCTGCCGATCCAATTCGAAACAATCTTTTTTTTTGAGACAGTATACTTACCGTGTCCTATTTAGTAGTTTCCTTGTAATATCAAAAAAGGAAAAATCATGAATCATAGAATCAATATAAATAAAGAACTAAAAATTGCAAAATAAAATCATTTTTGCACAAAAATACAACCGACTTCATAAAAAATACTATAAGGTATAAAATAACTCAAGTTTTTGAAGTCGGTGGCTAATATAATCATCAGAGCCACAGCAGACATCCAAAACTAGAGTTATTTTACAACTAATAGTGTTTATTTATTTATTTAATAGTGTTTGTTTATGTCGATAAATATGTAGTTGAATTTCCTTGTAAAAAGTTTTTTAAAACACCTTCACACATTAGAAATATCTCCTATATCGTGAGTGCTTTTATAACCATTTAACTCACATACACAGTCAATCCCAGAACATGTATGCCATACAAATATTAATTTCGTGCGGGAATCGAATCCGCGACACGCAGCAGTGATGAGCCACCGTGCCAAACGTGCCATCAAAAAAAAGAAACATGCCCGCAATTTGCATTTGCAATAACCACTTTAATACTCTGATAATGACAATTACGTTGAGGGATTTGTTTTTTTTTTAACTTAACTTCTAAAGCAAAAAGTATTTAAATTTATTTGGCGTCGGCAAACCATGTCTTATTCTTCCATACCATTCTATTTACTGTCATCTCAATAGGCACCTCCAATTTAACCTATTATCTACAAAATTAAGTATAGAAACTAAACATACCGCATTTTTCTAAAACTTGTGGCAATGTTGCAATTTGCTTCGGATCGGCGGGCTGTGTTACCTACAGAAAAAAAGGAAATATTGTTTATTTCACAAATCCATTCGACTTTTTGTGGTCTACCTCTTTTATTATAACCATCACATTTATACTACATACATAAGCTGATGCTCACCCATGGTGGTTGGTAGATAATGCAGAACGTCATCTGAGCATCCGTAATGTCGAAAAGGATAGGTGGCAAGGTTAGAAAAGAAAGAAAGAATGAAAGACCATCCACTCTGATGACGCTATGAGGACTCCCAATAAATTTATCGTTTCCAGTCAAAATGGCTATCAAATCCCTATTTAATTTGTTGAAACCGTCGGGTATTTTATCAACCTTTTTAATGCACGTCATCTGCATATAGATGATAATAATGTTAATGATAATACCTAATATTATAAAAATTGAAAACAGAACCGGGGAGAGAATGCCGCCTTGAAGAACGCCACTTTACAAAGTACACCAATGAGATATAGAATCTTTAAAACGAACTGACTGCTGACATTCCTGAAGATTAAAGGTGAGGCCGCTTCTGTGATTCGGGACATAAGATAAGATAGAATGGCTAATAGAAAATCGTGACTGACGGTATTAAAGGCATTCGAAAAATCGTTCAACACTAGTACATTGACTACGGTGTCACGGTCTAAACCAATGTTGTAGAGGGCTAATAAGGTAAATGTGGTCGTATGATCGGTGTCGATCGTCGCCGGTGACGCGAGGGTGGGGTGGGAGCGAGACAAAAACACACCATGTCCATGACATTGTTACCTAGATTACAAGTGCTTTGTTTCTTTTAAACTTAAATAGGTACTATACACTTTGTTTCTTTAAAAAATATTTATGCTGTCTTAGTGTATCTCTGTATTTATTTATCATTGCTAGCGTCACTTTCTAACACAATACATATTTATTTATTTTTTACATTTTTTACATTTATGTATAACCGACCTATTCAATACACACTTATCTGATTTACTTACTCGTTTTCTATTTATTTCTTTCCGTCACTGGGTACCCGTCAAGGTTCATTGGAACACCATCGTCAGACAGCATCACCTGTCTGGCATGAATGCTGAAATGGACCTTTTTGGCGCAGCCGTGAGGCACACAGCACATAATGTGTACCTACCTAATAAGTACTGTATATTTTGTACGTTTCATAAATTATTGTGTGTATGTGTGTTAATGACTGATGTCAAATAAATATTTTTCTTTCTATAATTCCTATTAATAAAATTGAAGAATGTTAAGTCAATGTATGTCTTTTTTAGGCGTCCTTCTCTCGGCGATTCGACTCACATCTGCTTTATAATCCTTATCTAGTCACCCATCTTGGTGTTGACAAGAGTGTATACCTGTGCAGTCATGGTGAGATGGTTGAGCAGTCCGCAGGGCGCTCCGTCGGGCGTGTGCACGGGACACACGAAGCCCCACGCGTCCGGCAGCAGCTGGCGCGCCTCCGTCGTGCGCATCTCCATGAAGAACGAGCCGCGATGGATGGACCTACATCATAACATACGTATATACTTGCAAATGAACCGCTTTGAACTAGAATTTGTGGGTTGTCACCGGTTTTAAATTGGTTTAAAGCGGACTTTGGACCACTGATTTCGGTTTAAACGAGATTATATAACAACAACTAACACCTACATGGTGTTCATGTTAATAGTTCCTTACAAAAATCTCCAGATTTTTGTCTATTGTCTTACTGTTGTGTCGGCCATTGATTACAAATGAGTAGATAAGAAATACTAATAATAATACCAGCTTGTCACTGTCCCGCTACAGAAGGGGTAAAACCGTCTTCTCATAAAGAAAAAGCAGAGGCAGGGGTATTAGGGGTCAACACAAAGAAAATAACAACGACAAAATAACAACGCGCGTGCCAAATAACAATACCAGAAATTTTCACTCTTATAAAAAGTGAAGTGTCACGTTGTACAGTTTGTAGTGTATATTTCATGTGCGTGTCGAATAAATGCGTTTCTTTCTTTTCTTTCTACATCTGTATACAGAAAATGTTTTTGTGTTTCTGTACAAGACTAAACTTTTTTTGGTGTTGTTAGTGAATGGCAGTGCTGGTTTTTGTTGAAGTGTTTATTTAAGTGCTGAAAGAAATTGTGACAAGCGTTTATTATTGTAATTTTACTTTGTAAATGGAAAAGTGAACGTACATACGTTAATATTGAGTGTATCGTGGGAGCTACGTCTGCCAACAAACTGCTCTGTAGTTTGGCAGAAGTAAACTGTTATGTATTTGCCTTAAGTTACAAATAAACACTTTTTTTTTTTTTTTTTTTTAGAAGTTACAAAGTCACAAATTGACTATTGTAAAAGGTAAGAAGTTTCTCCTTTGAAACTTTAGTTTCGTATTCTAATATTGAATATATTTGAATAATATCCAACAAAGGAATCCTAGTCTTGAATATAACAAATACTAAAACGTAACCAGCCGGGGTTTACAAGACTCGCTTTGATTATCTCGTTCCAAGAAATAGTTTATGCAAGCAACATAAACATGAAAGTACATAATCGCAGTTTGTATACTGAGATGCCTATAATGTGCCCGTCAGAGCAGGATTTAGAGGTAATAGTCTGCTTTAAACCTGGGTTTTGAATAAATAAAGGAGTACGACGTAGTACAGTGTAAAAGTTCTCTTTAGTCAGAGGTTTATCTTGTAAACCAGGTGTGGCAGACTTAAACCCAGTTTACTCTCTCTCTCTGTCTCTCTCTGTTCTGTCCTTTTTTATTTCTTTCTAAATCTGTATACTCACTTGAAGTGAGACATGTATCGCATCCTGTTGATGTTCTCGGCCACGATGGTGAGTCCCTTGTACTGCGCCAGGTTCACGTTGTTGGAGGGCGCGTTCCCGGTCGCGAGGAACGTTTCCATCTTCTGCTCCAAGTTACCTGAACTGCGGAGGATTTGTTGGAGCTCGTGCTGAAGAAAATAAAGATGACACAACACATAATTTCACGCATGATATCCCCGATGGGTTAAAAAAAAGAAAGAATTAATATTTATTGGCAACAGGTAAACACATGCACACACTGTTAAAACATGTATATGTCGGAGACGGTCAATAGTATGGAGCGAAAACGAAGCGCAGCACGAGTTTCGAGAGATGACAACACTGCACCGTCGCGATGACGGCTAACTTCGTGCTACGACGGAGCCTATTCAACGGAGGAACGCTACGACAACAGCCCCTTATCATCCTACCGTCGTGGAGACAACGTCACCTCCACTATAGGAACTGTCATTAGTTTCGTTGTATTTTATTATTTGAAAGTGTAAAAATGTAACGGTTAAGTCATCCTGAAAAAAACGTTTCTCCTTGTAACACATAAAGCCGTGATAATCATGTTCGGCGATGAAGATTCAACCCCAACCGGAAGCCATTCCCGACATATATATCAAAGTAAATAGTAAAAAATAAATGGCATGTCTCACGGCTGCGCCAAAAGATCCCCACGATCTCCCACGATTCGGACAAAGCGTTTCGCTTCGTCGTTTATACCGCGTACTTACATCGAAGGACTGGAACAACTTGCCTGCTGCGGTCTTCCCGTCCGATTATAATTTAGGTGTCTTCAAGGCTAGAGTGAATAGGCTCTTAATAAACTAGTGCGCTTCACCATCACTGATTGCATCTCTCTCTCATCATCATCTCATCAGGTGGGATTGCAGTCAAGCACTGGTTTATAATATTAAAAAAAAAAGGCTCATTTCAGCGGTAATGCCAGACAGAAGCAGCTGTCTGACGCTGGCAGACAGCTGCGCTGCTGCTGCTGCTGCTTGTTAGGTAGAGGTGTAGGTACATCCACATTTCGCCAGTTATGTCATAGTCCTATGTAATAGGGGGCGAGCCTATTACCATCATTTGGGCACAAATCCAAACTCATACTGATGTATTCCAGATAGAAAACTAAATTATGCTTTGAATGGTCAATAACCCACAGACTCACTTTAGCACAGTTCAACTTCACAAATATTCAATTAGAATCTAAAAAAATACTACCATCATAATTTACAGAGGATCCAAGATCCAAGTCTAAAGCCAAAATCTTAGAGGACAGTGACTCAACTGAACTTTGTAACATCTTGCATTTATATGTATTAGCAAACTAAATAATCTTGTATTTTAAGTTTCAAAATCCAATGACTCTTCACTTGTCATCTGAAATAGACCTAATGATAGACTAGAACTGACCTGTCCAATCGAAAGTTTCTTATTAGACTTGGCTTTCCTAGTGATCTGCATCCTGACGATGGAGACGAGCTGCTGCAGTCTCTCCTTCAGGACCTGAAGGTACAGGTGGCCGCCTACCAGGAGCTCTTGGACCATCACAGCATCAGCACCTTCCACCTGTCAACAACACATAAGGAAGCATAATTTAGATTTCACGGAGGTAAATCTTCTTATTTTATTTATTGACTAGCTTCTGCCCGCGACTTCGTACGCGGATCCTGTTGCTTATGTCAGCGACAACGGGGTCAGCGACAATTGTCAAAATCGAAGATCTGAAACGTCTGATGTCGATTTCTAAAAGCCCGGGGACGGGAAAACAATGGGATGCTCGAGACGATTCAAGACGTTCCAGATTTTTTATTTTTGTTGGTCAACAGGAAATGCCATCAGACTTAATAACTTTTGCTAAGACGCCATTTCTATTATGTATATGTTATATTGTCGCTGGGCTTTGGAGTTCCACTACAGGTGCTCCAGATCTTCAAATTTATTCTCTCAGCAGAAAATGCTCATCATGTGGAACAATTTTTGCTATGGTACCATTTTTGTATCTCCTATATTTTAGCTGGTCTGTTGCGGTTCTGCATCAGGTGTTCCGGATCTTCAAATTTATTCTCTCAGCAGAAAATGCTCATCACGTGAAACAATTTTCGCTATGGTACCATTTTTGTATCTCATATAGTTTAGCTGGTCTGTTGCGGTTCTGCATCAGGTGTTCCGGATCTTCAAATTTATTCTCTCAGCAGAAAATGCTCATCACGTGGAACAATTTTTGCTATTGTACCATTTTTGTATCTCCTATAGTTTAGCTGGTCTGTTGCGGTTCTGCATCAGGTGTTCCGGATGTTCAAATTTATACTCTCAGCAAAAAATGCTCATCACGTGGAACAATTTTTGCTATGGTACCATTTTTGTATCTCCTATAGTTTAGCTGGTCTGTTGCGGTTCTGCATCAGGTGTTCCAGTTTCCAGGATAAATTATAGCCTATATGTTGCCCAGACTTAATATCTATACAACAAAAAAGAAATCATTCAAATCCGTCCAGTAGTTCCGAAGATTAGCGTGTACAAACAAACAGACAAACAGACAGTTTTTTTTTTGGATTCGTGCTCTATTACTGTTTTTAAACCCCCCTCAATAATTATTTTTTAAATATATTCAATGTACAGACACAGTTTTTTTACTGTCTTATTATATGTATAGATTAGGCCCAAAAAAAATAGTTACCTGCTCCAAAATTCAGATACATACTTAAACTAAGTTAAGTCAAACATATAACCTACACCATTGTCTACATATGAACTAAAAATTAAGAAAATAAGTAATAAGCGACATGTAGAAAAATTATACAAAACAAGAACAAATGGTACAAAGATACTGTGATTGCTTAACTTAACTTAATTTACTCGGCAGTTTAAAAACACACAAAACTTTAAAGTGGTTTTCCACGCTAGTTTAAAATTATTTAATATTAACAAGACGTCAAAACTATCTCAACGATTTAAAAGCATTAGAATCCTCGTATGTGACATGCAACTTTAAAATTATTTATTTGTTTTATTTTATAGGGAAAAGAAACAGTAATGTATTAAAAATTAATACACAAAGTGTTTTAAATTTAATTATGACTTAACACTACACCCAACACATTACATTACTAACCAATACATTTTCCACAAATTACTACATAAACTACGACAAACTGATTAGCAACCGTTAATTGTAGTCAGGGTATGTAGAAACATTAGAATACTGTTGATGCTGTGTTGTTCTAACTTAATTGAATATCCTTCTCAAAGTTTTGTTTCCATTAACCCCTGAGTTCCTATTCACCCGTTTAACTGTATATACTGCTCAAAATGATGGACACACGGTATAAAAAAAACAAATGAAATTGGGTACTTTCATTGGACGCTATGTTATGTGTTAGAAAGGGTTCTTACCTTACACTTATTCTGAACCAAGTCATACAGTTTCTGAGCCATGAACACGAGGGCATTGAACTTATCCTTGTGCTCCTTCAGATGTATCATGACGCAGCGGTTGAGCAGAAAGTCGGCCGCGTCCAGGTCGGACGCCCAGGGAGGCAGCTCGTACAGCCTGGGGCGGAACATCCGGCCCAGGTACGAGCGACAATCATGTGACGAGTGGAGGCCCTCCTCATGAAGCTCACGAAGCATGTTTTGAATGCAACTGTTAAAAAAAATGTTACCATTTAACAAAATACCCTCATTTATAAAAATATTACGCTCATTAAATAAATAGACAAAATAAATATTCCACTACTTTTTCCCACAACGCCATTTAGTCCCAAGTTAAGCTTGAGAGCTTGTGTTATGGGTACTAAACAGCTGATAAACATACTTTCAATGCATTCTAAAACCAACAAGTACAATATGTAAAAATCAATTATAAAATATCTACTTTAAGACTGAATGCATGGGATGAGCTCAACAACTTACACATTTTGATTTTGATCTTCTAGATATTGATATAGTAACTTACACTATATTTTTTTTTCTTCCGTATCAGTGAGTAGGTAATTAGTATGAAATGATCAACTCGAGCCAAGAAATGATTAAGGCATTCAGTAGAGGCCTCTGGACCAAAAGATGGATGAGCCCATGAACATAATAATGTATGTGATTTATTAAATAGAGATATCGAGAGGGAGCGGAGGGCCTTGGCTGTAAGAGGGAACATGAAGGCTCGCAGGTTTACGCGTTGTTCAGAGTCGGTCAAGCAGACCCTTTTCAGGGCTTATTGTACCTCTCTGTACACGTGCAGCCTGTGGGTTAATCACACTCAAAACGCATAGGAAGCCGTCCGCATCCAGTATAATAACGCATTCAGAGCTGCGGGGCTGCCGCGACATTGTAGTGCCTCGGGCATGTTCGCGGTCGCTAACGTCGACTGCTTCTATGCTACGATGCGTAAGCGGAGCGCGTCCCTGATACGCAGAGTTCGCGGCAGCTCCAACAGGATGCTGTTGATGATAGCCGACAAGCTCGACTGTCCAAGTGTCCATACATTAGACGCTGCAGTGACTTGCACGTCACCTACAGTCGTCGGCTGTCTATACAGGGTGTAACGGAAAGGGTATATACATCCGAAGGGCACGGATTCTCTTGGTGATAAGAAACGACATGGCAACGTTTTTATACATATACATACATAATTGTAAAGTTGAGCCCGCCCGCGCCGTCGCGCCTTCGTCGGTTAGGCAGAGCCCGATAGGTCTGTACTAGGCGCGCGGAACCCGAGATATAACCTAGCCGGACATGATTATGACCCTCATAGTGCGGTGACACGTTTGTTATGATTTTGCATTTAATAAACTGTCGATATTAAATAATATCGTGAAGTTTCAAAGTTATTAGTTGGGAGCTGAAATTTTGAGGAAAGACTCGTTATTAAATACTCTATTCACCCTGTTTATATGTATATACCCTTTCCGTTACACCCTGTATAAATAAATTGTTTTGTGTTGTACCTATTGTAACATATTCAGTCTGTTTTAGTGTATGCTTTATGTTTAATTTCGGTTTTATGAGTCCTTGTCACTCGAAAAATAAATTATTTATTATTAAATTTTTCTTTTATATACTGATGTCATACTTAACGTTATCCTATCTCGCTAGCCAAACCTGCCCCTGCTGACGCTCAGATTAAAGTCAATACAGTTACCATATGCTAATCTGTTATAGTAAGTGGTACTCTTTATGTACGGATGATATACCAATCGGGTTAAACAATTAACTCCTCCTACTACGACTTCAAGTGCTGTAGTAACCTACTCTAGTATTGTAGGCACCATTGAGACACGCAGGACAGTAGGTTACTTTAAAATTATGTATTTTATATATTTCAAAACCAATGCATTTCAGTAAGGTACTTAGGTTAGGTAGTTAGGTTCGCTATAGGATAGGTATGGTAAGTTAGGTTAGGTTATACATATATATTATGTCGTCATTCATTTTTGTTTTATATGGGTCTGAAATAAACGATTTTATTTCTAATTTTACTTACGACATAGTAAAAATCCGTATTGTGGGCCAACGATTAAAAAAAAATGATTTTTGTGTACTTTGGAATTGACTTAGTGATTGTTAGTAAAGAAAAATCTTCCGATTATCGTAAAAATCATGGTCGACATTGTACAATGTTGTTGAGTTAAGAATCTACAATACTTCTTGCATTCACTCTTGATATCTGGGGGCACGGGAGTGCCCCCGCCAAGACGAGCCAAGCGAAGCGCAAGGGCACTACCTACCTACCTTTTCCCGAAGTGTTTCGTCGTTTTTTTTAACCCTCATAGAGTTGGTTTCCGATGTACCAGAGAGTTCATATTCTCCGGATATGATGTCATTAATAGACTTATTAAACTTACAAAGTCTCAATTGAATAGTTCTAATACTTTAGATTTTATTGGTATCTAAAATACACCGATTTCGTCACTGACACACTGATAATCATCAAAATGTTTGGCTACTTCCTGAAGTGCTACAAAGCTTCAGGCTTCGCCGTTTCGCTACCGTCGTGGAGGTGGATGCGAATTTTAGTTTCTGAAGTAAGTAACGAAACAGCCAAGCTATACTGATATGTAGACGAAACAGCCAAGCTATACTGATATGTAGAATTTGTGAAGTAAGGGTCGGTAGGTTAGGCCGTGTAGATTCAGAAGCTTGGCTCTACATGAGATCTGATATCTTTTTTACAGGGCAAACCTTATGTGGTCGTCTTGGCAACATTTTACATGGAATGTTTTGGTGGAATTATCATGTTCAAGATGGCAGAAATATTTCTACAGTTGTCGCTTTGTCGATTCCTTCGTAGACCAAATTAGTTTCAACGGTGATCATGCATGAATGCGTAGACCTACAATATCATTGTTCAATAAGATTTAAAGTCGCTTTGAATCCAAACGGTCAATTATATTGCACAATAATACGAACACTGAAAGGGTACACGGGGCTGGTGCACAGGGCCGCCAGCGTCACGAGGTCCCCGAAATTGGAAGATGTTCGTTTACATAGTAAGGCAGAAGTTATTTTTATGTCTATATTTTTTTATTGCCTGTAGATCTGCTAGTGAACATTTTATTTTAGTTTTTTATTGGGCCCAAATATGGCGTGCCCTGAGGCCTTTTTATGACTTAAGACGGATCAGACTATACAGTCAATATTATCGCATAATTTGTAAAATTGCGCAACGTAATTGATGGTCTAGAACTCTAGAGCAATTATATTATAAGTAAAAAGTCGTAGATAGTTTACCTAAACAACATTCGATCTTCAAAAACGGCACACTAACGCACGCACGCGTCCGGGGACGGCGCGACGCTACACTGAGGTCAAGTGTGGCTAGTTAGCCACATTTTAACGTGTCGCTTGCTGAGCGCTTATAACCTAACTGCCACTTTTTTACTTATAATATCATTGGTCTAGAGGGCACCCTAATCAGACTTACTTAACATAATACAAGTCGTTCTTCTTCCCGTGTAGTAGCAGCCTGTATATGTAGTGATCAGGCCAGTCCACCAGACACTTCATGATGAGCAGTAAAGGGGCGTAGTACATCATCTTCCTATACGAGAACATTAGCTTGCATGTCCCATTGTTCAAGAAGTGTAGGACATTGTTCTGTAACCAACATTATAATGAGCTTTAGCTGAACGGTCTTCAGATGTGAATATGGCTTGGATATACATACACCTAAAAAAGTAAAGTAAAGAAAAAGTTGAAAGGAAGAAAGTAAAAAGGAAGTAGGGGGGTAGGAAGTTGGAAGGTAAAGTTGTGATATATTTTTTTTTTTATGTAAAGAAACGTGTGCGTCTTGGGACGCCTGACAGAAGTGATAACTTAAACTACGGTATACCAGCCTGTAACTGTCTCACTGCAGGGCAAAGGCTTCTTCTCATACAGACAAGGCATCACCACACAGATTGGCGATTTCAGACTTATATTAAATACAAGTCCATGTTTTCTCACGATGTTTTCCTTCACCAATGTCAATGATGTCTAAGATAAACTTAGAAATACATACATACATACATAAACTCACGCCTTTTTCCCATGGGGGTAGGCAGAAACTACAGAGCGCCATATGCTACGATTCTTACATACTTCTTTTGCTTCGTTTACATTCATACATGTTGTCATATACACACGCCGGTTGCGAGTACTACGCACCCGACCTTTCTGAAGAACCTCACCAATAAGGTCTATGTATGTCCTTCTTGGGCGTCCCCTCCCGGCGTTCCCACTTACATCTGCCTTGTAAATACCTTTCGTTAGTCGCCTTTCATCCATCCTTTCAACGTGACCAAACAATCTAAGCATACTCTTTTCAATTTTTGTTACTACATCTTCTTTTAAACCACAACGTTGCTTTATATCATCATTCCTCAATCTGTTATTAATTGTTACACCACACATACTTCGCAAGGAACGCATTTCTACAGCATTTATTCTACTTTCATGTCTCTTTTGCCACACCCAACATAAGTACATATGAATTGAAAAAGTCACATTGGTACTTGCCCAGATTTGAACTACAACCTCGTGCATGAGAGGTAGGTGCCGTAAGCTCTGGGCCATCACGACTGGTAACTTAAACTAATCTAAGTTTAACTATTTAATATTGAAATTGTTTGTCCTTTTGCACATTATACACTGCACAGAGAGAGGGGGAAGTGTCTGCCCGATATACGGCTAGCGCTGTGTGTTAGAGTGAGAAAGGAGAAGCCTGCCTACCCCTGCATGCGTAGCATGAACACATTGAACACCGAAGAAACGGCCTTTGTCTACAGACGAATCGGCAAAGTGACAGATTATATAGACAGGAACCTCAATCTTTCAAATTTATTTCAATAAACCTGCCTGCGTAGCATGAACACTTAATTTCTTTTCTTCCGAGACACGACAAAGACCGTTTCTTCGGTGATCATGCTACGCGTGCAGCATGCATAGCATGAACACATTGAACACCGAAGAAACGGCCTTTGTCTACAGACGAATCGGCAAAGTGACAGATTATATAGACAGGAACCTCAATCTATCAAATTTCTTTCAATACACCTGCCTGCGTAGCATGAACACTTAATTTCTTTTCTTCCGAGACACGACAAAGACCGTTTCTTCGGTGATCATGCTACGCGTGCTGCCGTATGCGTGAGAGAAAGGGAAGCCAGACAGACTGGCGCCGTAACGAGTTACGTAACGAAGCGGTTTACACTTACCTACATAAAAAGTTATCACTTAAAAGTTGGAAAACTATCAAAGAATGTTGACACATTGGGGTAGCTTGATGTGCTGGCCTCTGTACCTACCTTTTCCTAATCAAAAAGAAAATTATTATTTTAATAACAAAATACAAATAGATCAGAGAATTGTAACGATTTACGCACCGTGCTTGTCTGATCCAAAGTGACACAACGGACCATGACACCGTAATCCGAGAACAGGTTTCCTCTCATCCTCCATCCAGACCTCTTGATGGCAACTGGGTAGTTACGTCTGGTCACCAGTAGCATACGGGCTAAGCGCTCATGGCCCTGTAAAATAACATAGCTTATAAGGGATGAGAAAGCCTTTTACACCTGGAGGCTGTTATTATTTCAGTTTTGTAGGCTTTTTTTGTAGGTTTCATGTTAATATAAATATTTTAGGACTAGCAAAAATAAAATATTTTAGCGTTTGTTTTTTTTTAGGACGTTTCTTTTAACACTATGCTTTGCAACCCAGATTTTGAACTGCTTACTCACGTTTTGACAAATAAACTATCTTTATCTTTATTTTTTTGGTATATTGAAGTTTGCTAGCTAACATCATGTGACAATAATTTTAAAATGTAATGATTTACTAAGTTTTTAATGCCTTTATGCTACCTTTCAATCGTGTCAATTAGAGACACAATGGAAAGAGTATGACAGCGTGGACACCGGTGTCCTCTTGGGGTTTAATTAATTAACTGAGCATTTAATTGTATAATAATTGTATTTTTATCACATCTATTCAAAAAGAGCTAGTTTATTCCTCGTAAACAGGGACCAAAATAGCTCATTAATCCCTAGGGACCAAAATTGATTTGAATTTGGAATGTGGATATTGTTAGTAAATGTTTCAATCAGCAAAGAGGTGAATCACAAACCATGCGGGGACAATGTATTGAATATGTGACTGGCTGAAAAACTGCGAGCGCGCAAAATTAAAAAAAAAGTTGATGAAAAATAAACAACGCGCGAAATTAAATGCATTCTGCTTTCGTTCGTAGTTGATTCATATTTAGATTTTAGAATTATAAAAAATGAGTGCGTCTTCCTCAAGTGAAAGTATTATATTGACTCCAGAGAATATTGTATCGGACGCTAAAAATGTGATGGAAATAAATTCTTGTTCATAAGTGGCACTTACTTCTTTTCTCATAGAGGGTGATAAAAAGTAGAGTGTCCACCTCGGGAGCAACACTATTTTAAGCTCGAGTGACATACTTTTAATCCCTTGCTGCGCTCAGGATTAAAAAAAACAAACTCTCGCCTTTAAAATAGTTGTTTGCTCCCTAGATAAACAATCTACTATTGTTCAAACAATTCAGTAAGATGTGTTGCTGGGGAGTTTGTTTTGCCACTTCTTCTTCCAAGCAACACTTGGAAGTAAGGAAAGCGTTTTGGGGCACTGTCTTTAGTATTGTTGACATTCAAAAAGTGTGAAGTGATTCTTAGCCTAATTCGAATAAAGACTTTAGATTTTGGTCATCATCACAGAAATAAAAATCATTTATCATCACAGCATTTACTTGCGCACGCGCATATTTTTAGTCCATGTTTATTCTTCGTCTTTTTCTTTACATGTGCTAAGTGACTAGCCTGTTGTCAAAATTTGTATGACCCCTAAGGGCCTATGAATTTATATTGATTTGTTTTTTTTTTAATTATTAAGTGAATTATTTACACATTTTGGCTATAATAGGTTGATGAAATATTTTTTCTGTTAATCATACTGCTGGTTTAGGTAAAGGGGTAGCACCCAGTTATTAGATTGTGGAGGTCAGACAGGCAGTTGCTCCATGTAAAACACTGGTATTGAGCTGCATGTGATTAAACTGGAAGCCGACCTTAACATAAAGAAAAAAAAAAAAATTGTGAAAAGGCTAGGCTGTGATACCAGTATTACTGGTTTGGAGATATTATGTTTTTCAAATATGTGTCTGTCTGTCTATTAGTGTTCTTATAACTCGAAACCCACTTAACATAACTGCAGAAGTAAAAATCATGATTACCTTCACAATAAAATATCCACCCCACTCATCAGAATGTTCATTGTGCTGTACCAATTCTTCAGGAGACAAATCTGCTAAGTGGCACATTTTTGACTGAAAAAAAAAAGATATGTATTAATTTAAACATGCTACAATGTACAGACGCCAGCACATCAATCTACCCCAAACTGTCAAATTTTCCCAATTGAACATGAACCTTATTTTGTTTAGAATAAAGTTGAAACCAATCAAAGAAATTTGACACATTGGGGTAGGTTGATGTGCTGGCGTCTGTACCTACTCATATGTCTAACATGGGCTTAACAGTAGGACAGGTTTGTGGCTAAATAATGATAGCCACACTGCTCAACCAAGGTCTATTAGCGAATAAGTGACTATTCATGCACATGTATTCATTACATATCAAGACTGCTGTCTCAGAAAACATGATCAACCATTGCTCTTGGCTGTAAATTAGTAAATGCTTGTCATCTTATAGTAATCAGAATCCCGAATGTCTAACAACCAGCTTAACCAAGTGAATTCATGTTATCTGGTAACTGAGGACTTCTAAGTTAATTCATTAAGTCTTTGTACTCCGCGTCGGTCACACGTTGACCGCGAACAATTGAATTTCTATTGTGTCTGGTAGTTGGCAGTCAACGTGTTAAACCCCAAGAGGACACCGATGTCCATGCTGTCATTGTCTTTATATTGTGTCTCTAACTAACACGATTAAGAGATTAAACACTGGTATTCAGCTGCATCCAGCTAGACTAGAAGCAGCAGTGCTACTCTGAAAGTGTGTTTTCGAAATCACTTCTGAATCAGGTGAAATTAAAATATTGTATTCTTAAATGGAGTGATTTCGACACTGGCGCCACCAAGTGATAATCAAAGTGAGACAAACTAAAAGGTGTGAGTATTTTGATGTTGACATGTGAATACCGAAACTTGTACAGGCGACATGAGAAGCGTAGTAAGTATGACTTTCGAAATGATTTGTGAAATGACTTTCAAAGTGATTTACCATTAACAGAATAGCACTGTTGGACCCAGTATAGTTGCAAAATTGTAACACATAAATTAACATCAAAATCTTTCTGTAACTAAGTTTTAAACATTGTAAAGAATTACTTGGACAGACTTTTGTACACATAATTATATTTCTTAATAACCTCACCTTAACCATAATAGGCAGAGATCCCAAAGACCTATCAACAGTGATAGATTTCTCATCAATAGTCAGCGTCAACCGAATCTTGAAATCCCCTTTGTAAGTTGCAGCCCGTTGTCTGCACTCCGTTGGCAGTACTGTCTGGTTTTTAACACCAATGGCTTCCATAGGAACACTGGGCTTAGAGAATCCTGCCTCATCTATAGTTATTTTTACCCTCTCTCCAGTGGGTAACTCAAATTCAGCAGGTACGAGGTCTGCAATGGCGGCTTGCAAACCATCTTGCAACATGTAGTTGAAGGAATCAATATGAGGAGCTCCAAGACATTGTAGGTGCTAGCAACAAAGTTTAAGTTATTATCAACAGTCATAAACAACTGTTCGAGTATTAGAAAAGCGTAAAATTAAGAAAAAAACAACTTCATAGGTTACATACCGGATTAGCGATTTTTGGTGGTTTCCGATAGTCCGGGTGGCTTGTGTAAGCCAGAGAAGGATTCTTGGCGATTTTCTTTGAATTCATTTTAATCACATTTAGGATTTTATAGTAAAACAACAATTCATTATTTCATAGTTCACACTACAAAACACTGCGTGAGCCAGCGTCGAAACGTGTTTTTAAACGTCATGTCAATGTCATTGTGATTGTCAACATTGTCAACTTCAAACTCAATTGACATTATTTTGGTAGCAGTATGTGCGGCGTATTTTTCCCAATTTTTTCTTCACTTTTAGTCTATGGAAGAGTAAGACCCCGTTGGTGCGGTAGGTGGTAAGAAAGGCATTAAAACTTTGGTCCACCGTGCTTGATGCAGTAAATTGACATGTGTAGATGTTGTGTTGGCTACGCCGATTAACCAATGTTGTTCGAAGTAGGTATTTATTTTTTTCCGTGAAAATTAACAAAAAGTACACAAAAGTTATGACCATGTTAATCTTTTGCTCCGTCAATTGATAACTTGCTCTTTGTAGTCTCAAGTTAATTTTTAATTTGGTCAGTTGGTATAAGCATAAAGCTTATACCAACTGAAATTGAAAATTTTACGACACTAATAATTAAATCGCATTTGTATGACATTCAAATTCCATGTTTTTACAACTTATGAGTGGGGAACCATGGCCATCACTCAGGGTACCAAGACGTCCTAAGTGACACCCTTCTTCAAACCTATTTGCCTGTTGCCGTTGTATCATGAAAGCACTTCCAAATCTATTTGTATCAACTTTAGTTGTGTTAAACAGTTTAATTAATCAAAGTTTGATAAATCAAGTTGATGGCGTCCAATTAATAACGTTATGAACTACAGTAATAAACCTCGCTCCCTCATATCAAAGGGTACATACATTTGTGAGAATAGATTTATTGTATCAATATGTATAATCTAATCGTGTAAAAAAAAAAAAAAATATGCAACCGAATTGAGAACCTCCTCCTTTTTTTGAAGTCGGTTAATAAAACAAGTCTTGCGTGTCTCCATTTTGTAGCACTTGGTAGAGTGGAGCAGCTATTTGTCAAAAGTTAGTCCGCTAGCAAAAAAAGGGCTAAGAAAATATTTGCTCAGGGCGCCAACATCAAGCCGGCCAGTTGGCGCCCACTATACACTTCCCTTGTGATTACGAGTAATTTAGTTAGAAGAACATAAATTGTGTAATTTCAAACATATGTTTAATTGTCATTAGGTATATTATGTAAATTGACATTTGAAATAACAATTACAGAATCCAAACTTAAGTTATAGTAGTACGACCTCAAGTTCCAACAATTGGATAATGAGATAGTTAGTGGACAAAACGAGTCGAAAGAGCAATACGTGGAAACGACACTTAATTTAAGGGAATTCCCCATAAAGATAGAGTGACCCAACTAGAATAATAAAATGTACGAATGACAACAACAATGTTTAACTAATTTATCTACTTACTTACGTCTCGATAGAAAATAGGATGGTTCATGAGTTGACAGGCAGGAGCCATGAAGTAATTAAACCGAAGCGCAAGGTCTAGTGCCAGAAGCTTACTGCCGCCAGTATTATATCCGTATTTCTATAAAAAAACTGTTTCTATGCTTGCTAAAATTTGGTTTTTTAGTTGTAGTTGAATTAATTCCTCATTGTATCAACTAGGATACGTAGGTACCTACTTTACGCGTTTCGTTTGAATGAAAACTTTGTTACTCAAACAGCTTTTTCTTTTTCTGAAAAAATCGAACAAAACCCATATTTTTTTATCTATAGACCGAAACTTTTCAAACGGAAAGTTGGCAACACTCGTTTCAACTTTTTTATTTTCACGGCAGTCTATTGCCGGGAAATTACCACATGACGGTGTAATTTATCGAGTTTCTCGTAATTCTCGTCGCACATTGATCGTTCGTTCATTGTTGGACTTGGGCTATTTGCAGCTGCAGCACTGTGACTGCACTTCACCTCAACGAGAGCAGTAATCATTAATTAATAAAGTATCAAAAAGTTCAAAAACTCAGTGCGTCCGGTGCGTCGAGTCATTGTTAACGTTATCACCGTTGTAATAGGCTCGCCTACGCTTCAATCTTAAACAGTGTTGAGTTTGTGGATTATAGCAATAGGAGGCGGCAACAAGACGAGTAAGTGCCTAATTTTCAATCTAACGCCATTAAATTTTACTAATTTTGTCAATCTGCGAATATTTCAATAGGGTCGTAGACTGTGGAGAGAGCTCTAAATCCGTTCCCCCATTGATGGCAATTCTGGTGATCAAGATAAGCAAATGTATCCATCACAGATTGTAAAAATAATCAATTTAATATAAACCTAAGCGCTTTGTAATAAAGTAGATAATCTATCGAAGAAATTTGACAGATTGGGAAGCTTCATGCGCTGACCGCTGTATGTACAGAAGCTAGCACATCAAGTTACCCCATTGTTTAAAGTTTTTCCAATTGAATATGAACCTTATTCTGTTTGCTTTAAAGTTGAAAACGATCAAAGAAATTTGACACATTGGGGTAACTTGATGTGCTGGCGTCTGTACATAATTATAGCACTGACTTCGGTTGTCATTTTTCTCTAAACATTGGGTAGGCGTTTTTTTTATTACTACCTACTCCGGAAATCGCAATCTAGGTTCTTAGTGCCTACATTAGAACTATTGCGTGATTGTATGAAGCATTGTTTAAAAAGGGAACAAACAATAAGTTTCTGTTAGTAGAAGCCATCTTGTTTAACAACTAGCTAGTCAGTAAATATTGCATGCAACTAATTGCTTTTGAAATGGTCACATATTTTGCTGTACCTACTTTATTATTAAAGGTAGAAGTTGAAGTGGTAGAGTTGTACCTACAGTCAACAAGAAATATAGTTTCAAGTCATATCATTTATTTCAAGTAGGAATGCCAAAATAGTTGTCCTTTCCAAAATTTAGTTTCCTAAGGAGAAGAATGGGCAAGAAACTCCATACTTACTACTCTTTTCAAAAATATATTTTACAATTTTTGTAAACATTAATCAGAAAAATGACACATGAAGATGTCTAAAAACAACTTTACTAACATTTATGTATGTACAGAGGCCAGCACCAGCACATCAAGCTTCCCCAATGTGTCAAACTTCTTTGATAGTTTTTCAACTTTATAACAAAGAGCATAAGATTCATGTTTCCCTGAGAAAATTTGACAGTAGGTATGTGGTAGATTGCTGTGCAGCTGTACAGGTTGTTACAAAATAAGCCATGTTGCAGATAGGTAAACTTTTATGTTAATCTACTTGGAATCTTGTTAGTCAATATTCCAAACCAGTTAATGTAATTGTGAAAGTTGTTTATTTCTTTAACTTGGTTTTAACAAAATATCTAATTAACTAACTTTAAAAAAGGTAAGACGAGGATATATTTCCTATCGAACTACCTACTCTGAGACGAAAACACCAAAAGAAACAAACTCAAAATTCATAGAATAGAATACAATACTCTTTATTGTACACCATAAAAACTTAGAAATTATAACTTTAAGGGCTACATATGGTGATACAATGGGCGGCCTTGTCACTAAAAGCGATCTCTTACAGACAACCTCTGGATGGACTTGATAGTGGAGGAGAAAAGATGAGTAGGCAGTTTGTGGTGTACTATTTACATAAATATATACCATACATGATTATAGACATATAAAATAAGTATAAATAAGAAGAAAAAAAATACATAAATACAAATAATTTACAGAGTCATGAACAGATAAGTTAAGACGTCTTAGGGGACTATCGTCTCTTTTTTTTAAGTCCATACCTTGCCTTACTCGGTTCATGTGATGTAATTGATGTAAATGCAGATAAGTGTCCAAGGTTGATTTTTTTGTAAAGCCCTGGAGATGCAAGTGGAATCAGAATTAAAATAAATAAAAAATAAAAATAAGTATTCCACAACTTTTTCACACAACGCCATCTAGTCCCAAGCTAAGCTAAGAGCTTGTGTTATGGGTACTAAACAGCTGATAAACATACTTATATATTTCTAAATACATACATATTATAGATAAATTACACCCAGACACAGAACAAATGATCATGCTCAATTCCAGATAGGCTGCAAAGAAATGTCATAGCAAAACTATGATCCCATGTCTCAGTAACACCATCTAGCATAATATAGCAATATTAACCATTCAATTGTGTTAATTAGAGACACAATAGAAAGATAATGACAGAGTGGACACTGGTGGCCTCTTGGGGTTTAATGAATTAACCTTTAAATCATGTCAATTAGAGACACAATGGAAAGACAATGACAGAGTGGACACTGGTGGCCTCTTGGGGTTAAATGAATTGACCGTTCCATCATGTCAATTAGAGACACAATGGAAAGACAATGACAGAGTGGACACTGGTGTCCTCTTGGGGTTAAATGAATTGACCGTTCCATCATGTCAATTAGAGACACAATGGAAAGACAATGACAGAGTGGACACTGGTGTCCTCTTGGGGTTTAATGAATTGACCTTTCAATCATGTCAATTAGAGACACAATAGAAAGACAATGACAGAGTGGACACTGGTGTCGTCTTGGGGTTTAATGATTTAACCATTCAATCATGTCAATTAGAGACACAATAGAAAAACAATGGCAGAGTGGACACTGGTGTCCTCTTGGGGTTTAATGAATTGACCTTTCAATCATGTCAATTAGAGACACAATGGAAAGACAATGACAGAGTGGACACTGGTGTCCTCTTGGGGTTTAATGAATTGACCTTTCAATCATGTCAATTAGAGACACAATGGAAAGACAATGACAGAGTGGACACTGGTGTCCTCTTGGGGTTTAATGAATTAAAAGCGGCAGCAGAGCATACTTGACCAGACCAATCATCATGTCAAGTATCGGATGAAAATTTGGTTTGTGTTGTCTTGTCTGTAGTAAATATTGAATGTCTTTGGCTGGAAATTTTGGGTTGGATGATTAAATGGAAGGTATTTTTCTATGAATTAAGTACTTCATTCGGTCTTACATAGCCTTTTCCCATGAGGGTAGGCAGAAACTACAGACAGAGCACCATCTGCTATGATTCTTACATACTTCTTTTGCTTTGTTTTTAATTAAATTCATATGTGTACAAATTTATTAATAACTTAGGTACCTACTTAAAAAAAATACATTTCAATTCACTATTTTCATATGTTTTTAAATCACTTTATTTTTTCTTTAATGAAAAATAAATATTCCACAGCTTTCACCAAACGCCATTTAGTCTAAGCTAGCAGAGCTTGTATTATGGGTACTAAACAGCTGGTAAACATACTTATATATTTTTAAATACATAAATATTATAGATAAGTTACACCCAGATTCAGAACAAATGATCATGCTCATCACACAAACATTTGTCCTGGGTGGAAATCGAACCCTCAACCTCCGGCATAGCAGTCAGGGTCACTTCTTACTAGACCAACAGGCTAGTCAGCTCTATTGTGTTTTAAAATTTAAAACACAATAGAGAGGGCATGCAAAGAAATGTCATAGAAAAACTGTGGTCAGTCAGTAATTACCGATATCAGTAGTTATCATTAATAATTACTATGTAAACTACTCTATACCTAGGCGTTACAAAACTGATAGGTAATTAGTAATTAAAATAATGTTAACTTTCTAAAACTTGACTCTTATCTGTGTTGAGTACTCCTCACTCACTACTGTTTGTTTAATTATTAAAAATAATGACTTAAGGAACAGTGAAATATTTTAACGGACTTAAAAAGAGGAGGTTTTGTATTTGAGTCATATTTATACTTATACAGGTTGTACTTTTAATCACTAGGAAATCGCAATGTACAAAATGTACTGTTTCAAACATTTTGGTCGAGTAGGTATCAAACGTATGCAACAGCAGATTTTTGGCACCGCGCGCGCTAATTGGTCAAATCAAATAGCGCGCGCTTCCGCGATTTCCTGTATTTCGTTCCTCCACTCCCAAAATATATCCAGCAACCGGAAAAAAAGATAGTAAGTACTTACATAAAAAATGAAATAAAAATAATAATTAATATTATGTAAAGCTCTTCAATACTGGTTTATCTTTCCATTTTTCAGTCAGGATGTGGCTTTATCATGAATTGATAATTTTGACTGTACCTACACAGCGACAGTTCTATTGATTTAGGTGAATTCGTAATCTATACCGCGAAATTTTATTTTAATTAAGTTTTTTTTTGCTATTACTTCAATGGTATTTTTAAGAAACCTTACAGCTAGTACATTTGATGAAGCAAAGTCAAAATCAAAATAATTTATTTGTATGATAAGAGATAAAAAGTTACAAACTTGGTGGAAACTTATAAGTACATAGTGTTTCACTTCACATATAGTTATTTATTTTATTTTATTTTATTTTATTAATTTTAAGGAAACTTACAGCTATTACATTTGAATTAACAAACACAATAAAAAGAAGATGGCCAATTACAAGTTTATAAGTTTATAAAATTATAAATGTAAAACCAACAATAATATTCTAAGTAAGAAGCTGTAAATTGGTTACCTAAACAACATTCGATCTTCCAAAACGGCACACTAACGCACGGCCGCGTCCGTTGACGGCGCGAAGGTCGCTTGAGGTCAAGTGTGGCTAGTTAGCCACATTTTAACGAATCGCTTGCTGAGCGTTTATAACCTATCTACACCTTTTATCATATTTATTACTCAGATTATTCATGTTCGTTTTATGTCACTGTGCTTACTCACATAATATCTTTGACTGGACTGTTGGTCTAGTAGTTAGTGGCTTTGACTGCTATGCTGGAGGTCGTGAGTTCGATTCCCGCCCAAGACAAATTTTTGTGTGATGAGCACGATCATTTGTTCCGAGCCTGAGTGTAATTTACCAATTATATGTATGTATAATATAATATAATATATATAATAATAATAATAATTAGCCTGTTTTATTTCTTGTTTTACAGTGGTTTGTAGAAATCATATTACAGTAAACACATTTTTTGTTATACCTACGAGTACTAGGAACATTCCTTAGTTAAGTGGTACCCCGACGTTACGTAAAATTTCATGGCTCAACGATAGGAAAGTATTATTTTTAACTTTTGAAATGTTTTACTTTTTTGCGGTGGGGTTTTTTAAATTTTTAATTTAATTTATATTTTTATATTTTAAATATGAGAATTTTTCAGTGCATTGTATGTAGAGTCAAATGCTGGTTAAAACGAATATAAACACGACATATCTGCTATTATTTTGTCAAGAGTCTACCTACTGGTGTGCTGGATAGCCTGGCTGCAGCATCAGCTCATCCTGTTGCCATCAGGTCATTGTTAGCAGAGTCAAATGCTGGTTAAAATGAATCCAAACACGACATATCTGCTAATATACCATAATCTTGCTTATTAATATTTAAACACACATGGGTGTTTGAAATTTTAAGCCACACATAATATGTTTGTATGTTAGGTTAAAACCCATAGACGTCTAAAATAGCAAAGGTAGCTAACACAAAAGAGTTGATAGCCTTGTAATGGCTGAACCGATTTTGATGAATCATGTCTAAGAACCATTGCAAGAAACCCTGCTTTCATTTAAAAAACCGCATCTAAATCGGTTCACCCGTTTAGGCGCTACGGTGCCACAGACAGACAGACAGACAAACACACATAGCGGTCAAACTTATAACACCCCTCTTTTTGCGAGAAATTTGACACTTAGGGGTAACTTGATGTGTTGGCGACTGGCGTACAAACGGCTATGTCGACGGAAGAATCGACCAACTGACAGATGGTAGAAACATTTCCGACGATTATATAGGGTGACTGGTAATTAGTGACCGATACTTTATCACGTGGTTGTACTCATGAATACGAATAACTTTCCCAAAGAAACTTTTTTTATAAACTCATTAACTTTCAATTAATTCAATTGCGACAGTACTGCAACAGGAGCGGCGGGGGAGCGTGTGACGCTACTACTAGTAGATTGCCCTCTCCGAGGTCAGACTACCAGCTGATAGATCGTGCCGATTCGTGCCTACTGTGATCGATCACAGGAGCGCGCGCGGGAATTTCAAACAGCGTTTTTGTTATTTTATTGTGTTATTTTATAAGTAATAGGGTATAAAAAAAAAGTTTCTTTGGGAAAGTTTATTGCAATCATAAATATAATCACGTGTTTAAGTATCGGTCACTAATTACCAGTCACCCTATAGAAGAAACTAGCTTCTGCCCGCGACTTCGTTCGCGTCAAGTTTTGATAAGGTAGGTATAGCAACGCCTGCTTGTGCTATACATATATACCCTTTTCCGACTTGACAAACTTTAATTGTGATAGCTCGGCTAATATGCATGGTAATTTGATTTACAAAGTTATAGTGAGTTAAACTTAAGGGATAGACAAATGCTTTCGAGGACGTTTTTCTAGAACTTTTAAAGAGAAATAATTTTGTAATAAGTACTTGATTTTTGCGTAATTTAAACCGTTTACATAGCGCACGCAATGGTAGCATTTTCCCGCTTGCAATTTTTCTTATTGCTGCTTTTGGGTTCGGTGTCGGTCTAGTAACACCCCCTACCATTTATTTTTTTGAAATTTTCAATGTACAGAATTTTTACTTCTACAGATTTATTATAAGTATAGATAATACTCGATATTGTAGACTATTGTCGACTGAAGAATCTACACATTTCGTCGGGCTCAAAACAAAAGAAATTTTTCTACGACACTTTGTCGAATCTTCTGAAGACAAAATCCGTTTCTCCGGTGGTCATGCTACGCGCAGGACATAAGTATCGGATGAAAATCTTTCGTGATATGCTGTCTATAGTAATCTACTTACCTATATATATAAAAATGTTATGTTGGTTTGTGTACTTACGCTTCAAAAACTCAAAAAGTTCTGCACTGATCGAGCTGAAATTTTAGCATGATATACATATAATCCGCATCAAGGATGGTTTTTATCTATTTTTTTTAACCATTCAATCACAATGTGCCACAGCGAAGCGTGGCAGGGTACAGCTAGTTATTGAATGTTTTTGCTTAATATCTGTGTTTTTTTCTTTTCAGAATGGCGTCGAAATTCTCGAAACACGGTATACTATCAGGTCGCATAGACCATTACTGTCTGACGTGCGCGGAGCAATTGAAGACCGAAGATGAGACTCTCGCGCACATCGTAGATTTTCAGCATAAAGAGAACTGGAAGGCTATTGGTTATTTTGAGAAATATAAAACACATTTTATTAGAAAGGTAGGTAAAATATTTAGGGCTACATGTATTTAAGATGTGGATAACGTCATTAGTTACACATTATGCAATGTAATTTTTATAAATATTAATACAGTAGGACGACGCCTTTGATCTCTGGAAAAATGCCGACAACATCAAGACGCGTTAGCCCTGAATAATATCTCCCGCACTACGAACATTGTTTTGTTCGCAATGCGGGAGCGGCTTCCCCGCGTCTCGCCCCTCACACCCCGCACGATTGCCCAGATTGCTATCGAGACGGCTTCGTCGGACGACTGTATGTTTTTAGACTGGTTATAGGAAGAAAGTTGAACAAATGGCAACCATTCGAGGCACACACAGTTAAAACGATGCGATGTTATTTATGTTCGCGGCGCGTATCTTCCTTTTTTTGTTGGTCCTCTGATGTAAGTATTAAGTATGTATAAATTAATTCATATTAATTTTCTTTTATTTACAGATCAAAGGCTTATATTTCTGTGAGGCCTGCAGCTTAACATTTCCCACCGCTAAGAAGGTGGAACTACACATCGATCAACAAAGCCACTTGGACAATAAGAGCAAAATCAATCCCTGGCTCAAACGTGTGGAGAATGATATCATAGCCTTTAACCAGTTCATCATCTCTGATGACGCTTGGAACGGCTGCGTTGAAGACACTTGTGTCCTGTGCAACATTGAGTTTGATGACAGGGATTCCCATAAGAAAATTAGGAGCCATGTCCTGAATTTAATCAATAGTGAAGTGTTCTTCGACGACTCTGAGAACACAGTTGTTAGAACGGTAAGATGGTATTATTTATTTGTTTTTTAGACAATGTTACACAAAGAGGAGTTTGTGGATAAAAAATACAGCTGCACGGGTATATGCAATGATATTTATATGTAAAAAGGTACTCTATCTGTACACTATAGGCGTAACGGACAGTCCTCTATGCAGAGTATGTATGGAGGAGGAGGAAAAGGTGGCGCACGTGCTCCTTGAGTGCACGGGTGTCGCCGAGATACGGAAGCGGACTCTTGGTTCACTAGAACTCCTCGTGGATGCACTGAAATGCTTGAGAGGCTTAATCTGCTTCTGGAAGGAGGTGGGCTGGTTGGAGTAACCCGCCAACAAAACGGCTGCCATGGCTCACGCACAATGGTCCAGACTTGGATTAAGTGCGGAAACCAAATCCTGATAGAACAGAATAGAAGTAAAAAGGTGTAGATAGCACTTAAGGAAGCGACTCGTTAAAATGTGGCTAAGTACCTACATTTGACCTCAGTGTCGCGTCGCGCCGTGAAAAGACGTGCGTGCGTTAGTGTGCTGTTTTTGAAGATCAAATATATTTATATATATATTTTTTTGAGAAAAAAAAAATGTTGTTTAGGTAACCTATCTACACCTTTTTACTTATAATATGATGATTAGGTGTATATTAAATACTAACAGACGTCCCGCGGTTTCACCCGCGTAGGTCCCATTCCTGTGGGAATACAGGGATAAAAAGTAGTCTATGTGTTAATCCAGGGTGTCAGCTAAGTCCATACCAAATTTTATTAAAATCCATTCAGTAGTTTTTACGTGAAAGAGTAACAAAAATCCATCCATCCATCCATCCATCCATCCATCCATCCATCCATCCATCCATCCATCCATCCATCCATCCATCCATCCATCCATCCATCCATCCATCCATCCATCCATTCGTGTTTATAATATTAGTAGGATTGAACTTTTTTTAAGGGAATGTTGTTATCAGCTTTTAGTAGGTATGACTGCAAAATTTAACCTAAGTAGAAGCAAATCCATCTAATATGTAAACCAGTTTCATACATGGTCGATACATTTTAACTGCCTTATTGGTCTAGTGGTCGCAAGCGCTAGTACTGAGCACGAGGTCCCAGGTTCGAGCCCTGTGTCAGGCAAAGCGTTAGGTATTAAGTTTATTCATATGTAATTTCTTAGTAGCAGCCTGGAGTTTGGATTTGTTCCCGATTGATGGCAATAGGCTTGCTCCCTATTTACATAGGACCTAAAAATAACTGGCGAAATGTGGGTGTACTATAACAGAACTAAGTACACCCACAATTCGCCATTTATGTTTATTTAGTTATGTTTTGTTTTTTTTTTTTTGTTTTGTTTTATGTTTTGTTTTTTTTTTTTTTGTTATGTTTGTTTTTTTTTTTTTTTTTATGCCTGGAATCCCCGATGGGTTAGTCAGTCATGGCCTTGCCATGTTATGTTATGTTACGTTTTAACAATCAATGGAGAAAAATAGGTTTGTATTTCTGTTAATTTTTTTTTACATGTTGTTTTACAGATCGATGACAGATCCAAGCAGTGTCTAACTTGCAATGTAATCATCGGAGACGATACAACAAGCCATTTCGGAACAGTCGAGCACAAAGCAGCTTACAAGTTGTATGATGTAACAGTTGAGAACAATGAAACGAAATGTACAACACCAACATCTAATGTTCCAACTGAAACCCAAAACGTTAAAGTTAGTGAAAACAAAACGAATACTGAAGATGTCAAAAAAGAAGTTAATGGAATTCCCAATGTAGACAACAAAACAGGAGGTAAACCTGCTAATAAAGATCTATCAAAAGATGCCATTATAAACAATATGAAAAAGATGATGAAAGAATCGTTGGAGAAAGAAAATGCAGAAGCACTTGATAAGATTTACAGTAGGAATTTAGGCACCAGAAACTATATAGCAGATGTGGATGGACAGAAATGGTGCTTTCTATGTGAATTGATAATAGAAGGTACACCTGAATACCACACCAGTGGCAAACATCACCAAATCATACTTAAATTTCACAAGGATAGATTAGCGGCAAACCGGAACAACAGAACGGGTACAGACAAAGAATTTACTAAAATCAAAAAGTTTCAAAAGGGTAATGTTAGTGTTGATTTGGCTAAAGAGACTGCCTATTGTAAGGAATGTGCCAAAGACATTGATTTTGATACAGCTGCTATAGAAAAACATATTGATAAACATAAGAAGACTGATGCTAAGACGAAACGCTCGGATACGAACGTGTCAATAGAGGATTACGCAAAGGAGCATGGATTTCGCCACAATCGTGCGGACGATAGCTATTATTGCTTGCCATGTACGAGGCGACTCTCTTCCACACTCGATACTCTTAAGAACCATGTGGCAAGTAGAATTCACAAAGAGAACACGCAAGAAAAGGTCAGAAGTGATGTGTCTAATAAGGCACCAACTAAAGTGCCACTTTTCGAATATATCAAATCATTTGAAATAGTTGAATACGAAGAGCAAGGATTCTCAATCATTAACGATAAATTCTGGCTTAATTCTTTTGGATTTTTCCTAATTGCCAAGGTGCACGAGAGGATCATCTGTCATGGATGCAATATTGATTTGACTACTGACAATGTTTTGGAGCACACGATGATGTCACAAACTCACAGAGATTTCGTCACGAAATGTCTTTTTATATCTTCTATGGAAAATGAATTCATTAGAGAGGTAGGTGACATTGTTAGTGTTTTATAGGCTAAATTTTCATTGACGCATAGTGGAAGCGAACACACGATTACACCCATCCAAAAAGCGTTGAACGCGCACAGCACATAGCCGCTGCGCATGCAGTTAGTGAGCAAGTCGATGAGGCGAACCCATAAGATTTTTCTCTAACAAAAATAGAATAACGCGGCTTATAAAGTTTTCATTATAATAATATCCTGTTACTATCCCGCTGCAGGTCAAAGCTTTCATACAAAAAAAAAGCATTTTTTCCTTTCAGCAATTCCTTTACCGACCGTTTATGATGTCTAAGATAAACTTAGAAAGTAGGTACATATGAATTGAAAATGTCACATTGGTACTTGCCTTCTGGGCCATCGCGAAATAGGCTAGTGACAAAATTTTAGTTTTTAGTCCTACATCTAGATTACGAGAAAATGTTCGACACATATTTTTGGAACGAAGTTCCTTATCGCGTTGTGAAAGGGGGCTAGACGGAAAAAATTCCTACGAAAAGTTGTCACGACACTTTTTGCTGTAGTAAGCTATTGTAAGCTGTGCGGCGTCGCATGTTCGCAGGGAGAGGGAGAGGGAGAGGGAGATAGCGGGAGAGAGGGAGGGGGTAGAGAGAGGGAGGGAGAGGGAGAGGGGATATGGAGAGGGTTGGGGGAGGGAGGGGAACGGGAGGAGGAAGATGGAGGGGGAGGGGGAGAGAGAGAAGATTGAATAGTTCACTAATCAATCGAAGGGAACTTCGTTCCATCCGGGTGTCCCTTGACACCTCTCAAGTTTTTTTTTTCACGTAATCAAACAATACGACGATACAGCAAGTCAAAATGTTGCATGCCCCTAACACTTTATAATGAATAATGATGTCACAAGCCCTCTCTCCTCAATGTTAATGCACTTAATCTTAGTAGTTTTCCATCATTTTGAAAAAGCAAATAGTTATTTGTTATACAAGAGTGCAAAGTTGCTTTTTAACCGCGTGTTCAAAAGAGCACGAGGTGAAAAATCTTTGCACTCGAGTGCAACACGTAACTTTTCATTCCACCTCAGCAGGGAAATGACTAAATGCAAAAAAAAAAAACGTTTTCTGAGAAAGTTTTGGCTCCTTTTGCTAGTCGCCACGTGTTGAACATATCGTACTGTTTTAAATACTTCTCGCGTGATTGTTGAGGGAGAAAGCTCATTTGCGCATTATTAACAGTTTCAGTCAATTCTGTTGGCGTCAAACAAACTTCCTCGTCGCTAGAATCACTCATTTTAGTTTTTCACTTGTTTTCAAGTTTCTTGTTTTTAATATAAGGTTTAACAATGACGTGAAAAAACGCCGCGTAAAGAACCGCGTACAAAGCAAATTGAAAAAAGAACACCAAGAAGGTTCCGAGTCTGAGTTTTTAACAAATTAAAAAAAAGTTGTATGATATATTCGGCACCATAGAGGTAGCAGTAAATAGGTTTAATGTTTTTTTAAATTCACAAACTTAGTGAACACGATGTTCTAAATTCAATTTACTTTATCCTCTAGAGAATAAAAACGGCTTTTCCACTCAGAAATTGAAGATTAAAAATACTCTTTCCGAGATGGTGGGATAAAAAAAATATTGATATTCATACACCGTCCACATACTGATAGGTAATATTAATATTAATTGTTCACAGATAAAGCTGGACGTTTACCATTGTGGGTACTGCAATATAACGGAGGACGATTGGGATGATATGTTAGATCATTTAACGACTGAGGAACACAAACGCATGAGGGCAAAAGCGGAAAAGTGTCTTAGCGGGCATCGACCCTCGAACCTTCGAGTCGCAGTGGAGGATGTGGATAACATGATCAGGCAATTTGTTCGTTTCCAAAGACGTGGATAGATTCAAAATGGTACTTTCTTGATTGAATATTAGATGGTGAAAGGATATAAAAAAAAAACTCATTTATAAGGCTGAGAGCACTCTTTAAACGTCATAAATACGTAAGACTGTCCCCCAAAACGCCCACCCTTCGCCGCATATGATACCACGATATCTGTACACGATTCGGGACCCCCTACCAGAAAGTGTTTTTTATTTTTTATGATTTTTCCTGATGTTATTTTTAGTTATATACTATCATTTCTTTCATTTATCACGTGCTTTTGCTTAAGCTGAGGATCAGAACTCTTTGAACGTCAACAATTACAAAAGGCAGTCCTCCAAGACGCCCTCTTCACCACTTACTAGTGTTTTTGCTGGGAACAATCGGCGGAACAAACTCCCCAGCAACACGATTCACAAATCACTATTTTATACACTTTAAAGTAAACAGAACAGGTACAGACGCCAGCACATCAAGTTACCCCAATGTGTCAAATTTCTTTGATCGTTTTTCAACTTTATGTCAAATAGCATAAGGTTCATATTCAATTGGGAAAATTTTACACATTGGGGTAACTTGATGTGCTGGCGTCTGTACATTAGAAAAGTAATATACTGTAGGTACTTCATGGGGAAAAATCTCGTACGGTTAGATAGCAACTAAGTTTTTTTAGGCAAAAATCATCAATTATAAACTAAAAACTTGGGAAAAATACTGTCCCGTCTACCCTGTTTAAAAGATTGGCTCAAGGGATCTATGGCACACAAAGTCGAAGCGTTAGTTTCTCTTAACAAGCAGCCCCACCCGCCATCTTGGTGTACAGACGCCTCAAGTTACCCCAAATTTCCAAATTGAATGTGAAACTTATAGTGTTAGCAATAAAGATGAAAACCCCTCAAATCAAGCCAAAACTTTAAAAATTCTATACTCCTTCACTCAAGCCAAAACTTTAAAAATTCTATACTACCTACCTTACCCCTAATTAATCGGCGAGCAATCTCTGACTGTACCTCATTACTAAAAATTTTCAATAATTCAATTAATAATTCAGATATTTTATCCAAATTTTATTTTAATGTTCCTGGAAGGTCGAAGCGATGGTACGCACCGTTGCGTGTTCCACTTAGCTCAACGAATTACAGGCAAAATTCATATATGGTGCGTGCAAGTAGAAACTTTAATGACATATGTAAACAGCATGATTTTGATCCATTCGTGACGAGTGTGTTATCGGCCAGAAAGTGCCTGAGCCTTAGCTTTTTTAAATAAGATTTTGTTCATTCAGGTTTGTTCTTGTATTGTATACCATATGTAAATTTAGTTTAAGCTTTACTGTTTTCCTTTTTTTGATAACTGTGTTGTGTTGTTCACACTATCTTTTTTTTCCAACCTGTTTTTTATAAGTGATGACTTTTAATTGGCTGTCAGTCTCACATGCTATTCTTTTATTCTGTTTGCATTAGCTGTAAGTCATCCATAGTTGATAAATAAATAAATAAATAAATTTGACACATTGGGGTAACTTGATGTGCTGGCCCATGGGCCTATTATTTGTCTTCACATGTCCTCGAGCAATATCTCTCGGGCTTCTTCAGGATGTATTCCTTAACAGTTTCTGCAGCAAATTGGTTGGTGGTTCGTAAACCGTTAACCGTATGTTGAACCCAAGATAACGTGACATTTGCTGCTCTTCCTGGACTTCGAACGATTTATAATGATCTGACCTGACCGTGTCTGCTTTTACTGGACTTCGAAAAAAATATGATACACTGACCTGACCATAACTGTGTTTAATGTACTTCGAACGATTAATAATAATCTGACCTGACCGTGGCTGCCATTGCTGGACTTCGAAAGATTTATGTTGCTCTAACCCGAACGTAGCTGTGTTTAATGGACTTCGAACGATTCAAAATACTTTGAACCGACCATGGCTGTGTTTACCGGACTTCAAATAATTTATAATAAGTTTAAGGATCTATGTTGTGTTTCCTGCATTTAACCTGTTTTTAGTTTACTAACCATCGCTGTGTTAACCGGACTTCGAACACCTTCTAATAAGATGACCCTACCTAGCTGTGTTTACCGGACTAAGATCAATTAATAAAAAAAAACATGGCTGATCATTTCTGTGATGACTTGACATCGACCGACTTCTAAATTAGCCGACCCTCGCTTTATTTACCGGACTTTGAACACCTTCTAATAAGATGACCTTACCTAGCTGTGTTTACCGGACTAAGATCGATTAATAAAATAAAACATGGCTGATCATTTCTGTGTTGACTTGACATCGACCGACTTCTAAATTAGCCGACCCTCGCTATATTTACCGGACTTCGAACACCTTCTAATAAGATGACCCTACCTAGCTGTGTTTACCGGACTAAGATCGATTAATAAAAGTCGGTTAAAAATAAAACATGGCTGATCATTTCTGTGTTGACTTGACATCGACCGACTTCTAAATTAGCCGACCCTCGCTATATTTACCGGACTTTGGACACCTAAAAAGATGACCCTACCTAGCTGTGTACACTGGACTGATTAATAAAATAATACATGCTGATCATTTTTGTTTTGAGTTGAGATAGACAGCAAAAACATCGATCGATCGTTGGAAAACATCGTGAGGAAACCGGCATGCCTGAGAGATATTTCTGGAGAGCTTGTGATGCCAAGTCAGAGGCCCATGGGCGGCATTAAAACTCTGACACCAGCACGTGTAGCATGATCACCGAAGAAACGGTCTTTGTCATGTCTCGGAAGAAAAGAAATTAAGTGTTCATGCTACGCAGGCAGTTGTATTGAAAGAAATTTGACAGATTGAGGTTTCTGTCTATATAATCTGTCACTTAGCCGATTCGTCTGTAGACAAAGGCCGTTTCTTCGGTGTTCAATGTGTTCATGCTACGCATGCAGGTTAGTTACTAACCACACGATAAGAAGAAGATAGACCAACTTCTAATTAAGCTAAACCTAGCTGAAATGACTAGACTTCGACTGACTTCTAATACGCTGGTGCTCTGTGTGTTTAGTGGACTTTAATTAACTGTTTTTATTTTGGGCCTGCGTTTAGTGAATGGGCTATTTGAGTTTTTAGTCCCTCATCTAGATTACAAGAGAATATTCGACGCATATAACGGCGATTCATCGAGTCAAAATGTCGCATGACTTCACTAGCCAGTACAGTTTATACTAGGTAATGACGTTATAAGCCCCCCTCTCCTCAACTTTAATGCGCTTAATCTAAGCAGTTTTCCAACAATTTGAAAAAGAAAAAAATACGTGACTAATGTTTTCTTGTAATCTAGAAGACGGAATAAAAATTAAAATTTTGTCAAATACCCCATTGTGATAATGACGCTATAGTGAACCTTGAGCTAATGAAAATTAAAAATGTCTCCTTAATAAGTAAGAAGAAGGTATTTCCATTTCGTATTACCATATCAATAAGACTAAGATATTTTTTAGTGTTTAAAGAAAAATGTAATTCTTGTATTTTTTCTAAATATGTAGGATAGTTTTTGATATACCTACTCTCTGGGCTGTATGACCCAAGGTAAAACATTTGTAAGGCATTTATGTCCATTTTTGTACGGATAATATTTACTTGTATGCATACTCGTAAAGTTTTAATAAATAAAGTTGCAACTGCTGAAATGACTTTAATTTTCATAGTTTCTTTGAAAAGGTTTTTTTTAGTAATCATGAGTTAAGCCAGGCGTTCCTTTTGTGCGTATATTATACAATTAGCAAAAAACTTTGTACTAGCATATAAATGTTGTGGAGTTTTCTCATTTATAAAATTAGTATGGATACATCATGTAAAGATGACAAACGAAAATGTTCCGTCACGACTACAATGACGAATTTAAAGTTTTAATTAATTGCTTGGAGTGTGTCCGGCGGGTGGACGGACGGACAAAGTGATCTTATAAGGATTCCGTTTTTTCATTTTATAGTCCGGATAAGAAAAAATGTGAGATCCCCTCAAACAAAATACGTGGAAGAGAAATTAATTTATTTGACATCAATACGTACGAGTAACATTCTTACTACATGTTGCTAAATATTTTTTGTAGGCGTTTTGTTGACGTTGAAAACTTGAAAGGGATTTGAAGCGCATCATTTGCTAAATTAGTACACAGACATGATTACTACAATTAAAACCAATAATTTTCTAAAACCATTCGAATTTATTTATGAAATATCACAAACGTTGGGATTTCTTGCCCGGCCTTACACTCTGAGTGTGGTGATTTTGTTCACTTGGATCACGAATCTAAAAACTCATCATCATACATTAAATACATAAGTACTAAGTATAAACGGGACATCACGAATAAAATCATCCGATACTTATGTACAATTGGACACAATTTATTTATTTGAGGGGCGTATCGCATAACGTGTCCTTGAAGAGGACGTGTATAGCTTAACCGGGCGTCTCTGTAGAGATATCTTAAGCAAAAAGTTAAGACCTCCAGCCAGAGTATAAAAAAACTTAAAAACTAAGCGACTACGCTAAGGGCACCCCCTAAGGGGTACGAGCCTCGGCTTAGGGCGTCGCTGGGAGAGGACAGCAAGGGACGGATGGATCTGTGTGGTTATTATTTGGGGGCAGCGGGGCCGGCACCAGTCGGGGGTCGCGGAAGTATCTTCCGTTCCCGTGACCCCCGGCGCAGGTGTGAGAAGGAACACGGAAAGGGCGTCGCTGGGAGAGGACAGCAAGGGACGGATGGATCTGTGTGGTTATTATTTGGGGGCAGCGAGTTTATTATAACTACGGCTCAGCACGCGGGCTGGCACACAAGCAAGGGACGGGAGGACGGGTAGTTAACGGGGGCGTCGCGACGGGCCTCGACGGCGAGGACGGAATCGGGCTGCGTTCTTGCGAACTGTGCTGGTAGACTTATCGCTCTCCTGGAGGAGGGTGATAGCGTCATCAGGGACGGTGAGGGTGTGTCTCGGTCGCCATATCTTAGAGATGCGGGACGGAGTGTATCGGGCGGCCGACACCACGAGGGGGTTGGGGTGTTTTTCAGCTACGTCCATGAAACGCTTGGTGAGGCGTTTCATGAACTGCTGAATCGTAGGGAACAATTGGACACAAGTCGATGAGTCTAGTTAAATACGCTCCGCTCCTTTGCTCTCGCTCTAAGATTGCTTTTAATATGCTAACTAGATGGCGTTACTGAGACATGGGATCATAGTTTTTCTATGACATGTCCTCTATAGTATAATCCATTTACAATAACGTTAGAAAAAGGCTCGTAGAAGCAGGAATGCAGAACATTTTATTTTAAAAACAAGTGAAAACAGTTTTTAGACAAAACGTTTTATTTCAAATTTAGAAGAAAAAAAGTGAAACGAAGAACGTGTCCATGTATTGTTCCTACCTGCTTCTTTGAGGTTTTTATCGTTGACACTACAATTTTCAACTAAAATGAAATAATTTATCTCTATGAAATCCACATCAGTTCTTAAAATAAATTGTTGCAATGGTTACAACCAAAGACATTCAATACCTATTTTAAATCTCTATGGTTACAACTAAGTGTGACATGACATCTGCAGCTAGTAGGTTTAAAAAATAATAGATTATAATAATAATTTGGCGTCTATCGTAGGTAGTTGTAATATGCTTATTAGCTTTCGTTGCAAAGTGTGCATTAAAATAACCTTTTTAAGTACCTACTGTCTATCATCATTATTCATCATCATCATCATCATTTCAGCCATAGGAAGTCCACTGCTGAATATAGGCCTCCCCTATAGATCTCCAATAAGACCGGTTGGAAGCGGCTCGCATCCAGCGCGTTCCCGCGGCCTTAATGAAGTGATCGTCTGTCCACCTTGTGGGTGGACGTCCTACGCTGCGCTTGCCGATACGTGGCCTCCACTCGAGAACCTTTCGACCCCATCGGTCATCAGTCCTCCGTGCTATGTGCCCTGCCCACTGCCACTTCAACCTGCTAATCCGCTGGGCTATGTCGGTTTCCTTGGTTCTTCCTACTGTCTATGCTATTTTGTAAATAGAATATAGGTTCCTATCCCGAACGTGAAAATTGTGGATAACCAGCCCGTCTACGTTTTTCTTTCTTGCCTTTCTTCCGTTGTTTTAGGAACGAAGTTTTTTTTCTTTCATTTCTTTCCTTTCCTCACTTCGCCTACATGTTTCTTAGTTTTTTTAGAGAACAGCTCTGCCGCGAACCATTTGAAAATCAGCGTAACGCAGCATCTCAGCATTTGTCTGGCATTACCGCTGAAATGAACGTTTTTGCGCAGCCGTGAGACATGCCATTTTTAACCGACTTTCAAAAAAGGAGGAGGTTCTATGTTCGTGTGTATGTATTTTTTTTTTTTTTTTGTATGTTACCTGATTTCTCCCCCATTTGTGGACCGATTCTCGAAATTCTTTTTATAATCGAAAGAGTATGCTCCCGAGGTGGTCCCATTTTAATTTGGTGAAGATCTGGTGCTGATCTTCGGAGATATGCAACGGAACTCTTCAAAAATAGACGGCAAATCTATCGTGATTGCTGGAATCGCTTGGATGTTTATTGTTTATGCAACATCATGACGTATCATCACGCCTAGTATGCTCTGAGGGGTACGCAGATGTGTACAATATACCTAGATTTCGACAATTAGGTATGTTAATTTTCATTTATTAGGGATAAGTGGATAACCCTATTATCATGACATGTACTGTTACAATTAACAATACCTATATATAGCAAATATTTGTATGGGAACCACTAAAAATGGAAAAATAAAAAACTTTTTTGCAAAAAAATTAAACCGACTTCAAAAAAAACACTAAACGGTGTAAAATAACTCTAAATTCGGAAGTCGGTGGCCCATCATGAATAAGACAAAACCACCAAAGCCACAGACTTCCTAATTTAGAGTTATTTTACACCGTTTAGTGTTTTTTTTGAAGTCGGTTTAATTTTTTTTTGTTTTTATTTTATTATTATATAAACTGTACTATTATGTTTTTACTGTAGGTACGTGGGTCAAGCTGTTGCTAATACCTTAATGTTTTTCTTTCTTCTTTGTTTCCTTCAAACGCTTACATACAAAGTGAAACCTAATAAATAATAAAAGTCATTGTGATGCCGTTCATGACATAGAACAATACCCGCATGATTTGATCGAGTTCGCATCTTTATGAGATGCGTTATCTCTTGTGGCCTGAATAGGAGCAAGTATCGTTATATTGTTTCCATAATTACCTATAAGTAACTAAAAAATAACGACACCTAGGTAGGTACCACTAGGTACCTACATACCTACTTTTGATTTCCAAAAATAAAATCGTTTTCATTGAACAGAATGATTGAACATTATTCTTTAAACATTTTATATTAAACCCATATATGACATCAAATACAGACGACATATTCAGATTCAGATGGCGGAGGCTTAGACCGGCCCTCCGCCACTACCGGCTTCCCGTGTAGCAATGGACTCCCCATAATCACAACCTATATGGCGCGAGTCGATCAGCGGAATCATCTTGGAATTTACCTTTCATATTATGATAGGTAACATCTGAATGATTCGTGCGCAATCGATTGTTTTTTTGTGCTGTATTTTTGTTAAATCCATGGTTTTGAGTAAGCTTCCGTTAAGGTAGGGATAACATTCCATTTTGGATACGTTTTTGAATATTTTTTTCCATAAAAGTAGATGCATTATTCTACTTTATACCGCATAAAGAATAACACTTCCAAGATCTTTTTGTCTTAATTAAAGATATCTTGACTGGCCTATTGGTCTAGTAGTTAGTGGCCCTGACTGCTATGCCGGAGGTCGTGGGTTCGATTCCTACCTATGACAACTGGTTGTGTGATGAGCACGATCATTTTTGTTCTGTGTCTGGGTGTAACTTAACTTATGTGAGTAAAAAAAGAAAAAAAAAGAGAAAAAAAAATATAAAAAATGAAAAAAAAAAAAAAAATATTATTTAAGTATGATTATCAGTTGTCTAGTACCCATAACACTAGCTCTGCTTAGCTTGGGACTAGATAGCGCTGTGTAAAAGTATTGGAGTATTTATTATTATATCTAATTTGTTCATCTCCAGTGTGAGTTCATGAAAATCTTACTATGTAAGTAGGTATGTAGTTAGGTAGGAAGTACATTTTTCTACTCAAAATATTTTTTACAATCACAACAAACACAGACATAGAGCCATATAAATTAAAAAAAATAATAAAATGCGGCTTTACTGAAGATTTAAACCATAATTTACTAAGTGGTACCTACTTATAATTTAAACGTAAGTAAGTAATATAGGTACTCATTACTTAGTAAAATAAGCGCTTTATTATTAGTAATTTCTGTCGAGAAAATAATAAATCATTTTAGGTAGGTATATCCAATTTAATAACTTCGTGTCGAATGAGAACACCAATTTTCATAGGTACTAATTTGAATAGAAAATCACGTATAATTTGATTGTCAACTTCCCAAGCGAAACGACGTCAATAATTCACCTTTACCAGCATACTAATATGACATAACCCCAGGTCATTGTCATATTTCTGACGGACAAACACTATTTCCACTTAGTATTGATATAAATAGCAATTCCAGAGAAATAATTACGCATCACAAAGTAAATATGACGTTGCGCACGTAACCTCAAACGTAAACCTTACTCACTGTGGATTTTCCTGTATTAAAGTCTAGTCTGCCATCCCGTGTGCGGTGTATGTGCCTGACCCGCACCACGCCACGCCTCCATTGACGTCACACGAAAAGCGGGAAAAACAACCTATAAATTGCTGGACTCAAAATCAATACAGGCTATTCCTAATTTCAGTTTCATGCAAAAAGGTCGAAGTTTAAAGTTTTAACTTTTTTTAAAATAACAAATGAGGGTTGCATAATACATTCTAGTACGCATGTTAACTCACAAACAAACGTCAGTACTTCTTTTAATTCGGCCAGTGCTCCAAAATCGTGCGGACGCTGCGCGCGCTTGGCTGTCCGATAGTGTCCCGCGCCAACTCTCCGTTACATAATTTAAAAAAAAGAACGCGCTGTCTGGTTGTCGGTCGTGTTCAGTGATTTTGTGTTTTTGTTGTTAATTTTTATTATTTTGACATTTTGTTTTTACTTTGGTGAGTATTTTTTTTATTATTACCTGGAATTAAGAAAAATATATTTTTCTGCTTTATAATTTTTCAAGAAATATTATAAACAGTTAGTGTCAGTGGTAATATTTTAGTCTTAAAAATATCAAATAGGTATTGATTTTATTCATGCAGATGTAATGAGACCGTGACAAAGCATTTTTTATTTCTTATGAAGGTGGGTTGGAAATTGCAATGCTACCTACTTAATTATTTTTAGAAGACGCATCGAGTATTTTCGTCCAATTAATGCTCTCTTTGGCCACGCATATTAAACATTAACGATTAATAACGATTTATTTATTCGTTTATCCAAAATGTAACAGGCACAGCAGAAATTTTTTGGAGGGAAAATCACTGAAAACATTTTATACATATTTACTGCCTTATCTAGGGCTGCTTAACATTAAGTAAGTAGGTACTTACCTACCTAATTATTTATTTTTCGTTTTGCGAAATGTAGCAAAGAATAGTTTTTCGACGGAAATGCAATAGAAATATTTTCTTTATTCACTTATGTAGGTACCTACCATCAATGTCCATGAATAAAATTTGTTAAGAAAATTCCACGTGGTTGGTTCCATATTCTTTTTAAAACACGAATCTGTTAATTAACAGCTCAAGTGAATGTGATAGTTTTTTTTTAATTATTCTCAATGGTTATTCTGTAAAAATCGACGCAATGCGGTTAAAAATATGTTTGCAGCCAACACGTGATTTAACATACTTAACTTTTTTGTGGGTAGGTAGCTAACATTGCCAATGACTGTGAAAAAATTGGCAATAACACATAACACACAGTGAAAAATAAGTCTAGATTACCTAGATACTGTTTATGCAACATACGTAACACTATCTAGTATTTCATAATCTACCTAGGTACATTTTTTTTTTAGTAGTGTGGGGTATGCAGTACATTTTTGAGTGTTTTCGGTCCTCAAAACCAAACTCACATTGGTACTTGCCCAGATTTGAACCGCAACCTCGTGCATGACGGTGTCTTAACCTCTGGTCCATCACAACTGCATTACCTAAGAGATACCTTAATAACTAAAAATCCAGTTTAATTTCCTGTAAGTATCAAAATATTAACGTCATGCATGAACAATAACCGCATCTAAATCGGTTCACCCGTTTAAGCGCTACGGTGCCACAGACAGACACATACACACACACACAGCGGTCAAACTTATAGCACCCCTCATTTTGCGTCGGGGACTAAAAAGTTTGGTTTAAATAGGGATATTTAAATTAAGACCGCCGCTGCACATTTGTGTGATTGAACACGCACACAAACACACACACACACACAGCATCACGCCCGTTATCCCCGAAGGGTTAGGCAAAGGTGTACCTGTGTAATAGTACACCCACATCTATACTAATATTATAAAGAGGTAAAATTTGTAAGTTTTCTATACTAATATTATAAAGAGGTAAAATTTGTAAGTTTGTAAGTTTGTATGTAGGGGGTAATCTTCGGAACTAATGATCCAATTTTAAAAATTATTGTACTGGTAGAAAGCTACAATATTCCCGGTGGACATAGGCTACTTTTTATCCCCGTATTCCCACGGGAACGGAAACTACGCGGGTGAAACTGCGTGACGTCTGCTAGTTAATTAATAAATCAACGGTAGTTCCAAACATTAGCGCGTTAAAAAACCAAAAAATAAACAAACTATTCAGCTTTATGATATGGGGACTAGGTATATTTCTTGCCACAAAAATTTATATTTGTCATCAAGTTGTATCACCTAATAAATAGATCTATCGCCACGAAATACTTTCGTTCTCAGATAAACAAAGTGTCCCCAGGTATGAATTATCAAATTAATGTTACTTAATATAATATGTGTAAAATAAGAGATGGTTTACCAATAAAATTATAATATTAGTACTACTTAATAAAGTAAGTATAGGTACTAGTTGTGACTGGGATTCATTGTTTAACGCGGAGCCCTAATAAACTGTTCTTCTCAAATTAAAGTAGTCTTTTAACATCAGTTACCTATATGACAGTGAATATCCCGTCAAAATCGATCCCCAGACGGATCTTACTGACGGAAAACCACACTTTTCAGTCTCGCACTGCATCGGGGGTCGCGTTTACGACCAATCTTCCACAACAAGGTAATAATATTGTGCTTGTTTTAAGCGGCTAATTCGTAGGGTAAGACCAACGAGATTTAATATACTTTAGAGAGGACTGTATGCGAAGAAATCTTATAGAAAAACTGTGATGTCATGTCTCAGTAACGGCATCTTGCATAATACAGCAATATTGAAGCGGCAGCGGAGCGTACTAAACTAGACCAATCGACTTGTGTCCACTAAGGACACAAGTGTGGGATGGAAATTTTCCGTCACGTCTATAGTAACTTACTATTAGTAAGTACTTATTGAATGTTTGACTTTGGTTTGGTTAAGACCACAGTTAAACATAAAACATAGATAGACCTAGATATAACGCAAGAGCAACTACTTCGCGTGCCACTTTGCGTGCCTAGCTTACGTACAAAAATCGTAAGTGGCTACTTTCGCGCTCCATTTCCTTCCATCGGTAAGTCATTTTGTGATTAATAGTATGCGTAATTAATTTTAAAAACAATTATTTTTAATCTTATACCCTCAGTAATACCAAATTTGAGAAAAACAAAACATTCGTATTAGATTGCGTACAGTCAAAAAATGGCACACTTGGTTTTCATACAGATCGTGATACTTGCGTTATCTAGGTCTATCTATATCTGTGGTTAAGACAGTTTAAAATTCCCATTAGCAAGGAGGTCAAGCCAATCAATGTATGATCTCTTGGGAATCGATCATGGGCGTTTAGTCCGTTCCTCGTTATTGTTTCCGACTTAGTATCCTGTGTTTATTATATGTCTACGGTGAATACGAATACACTTAGTACTTACATAGATCTTATCCAAAAGTAGTAAACATTGACTAAGCACCTAAATAGTTGTTTCGTACCACTTTCTCAAAAAAGTGACATTCTATGCCACTTGAAGCGAATATAACAATACTTAGTCATTTTTAATCTGTTAAAAACAGGGAACGAAAATTGTGCTGAATTTCATTCATCCTCTAGGGGGAGAATGTGATTTAAATTTGGAATACTTACCGAAATTTATACTGAACTGCATCTCCAATGAGTTTGTAATTCAAATTCAAATTCAAATTCTTTATTGCGAACTAAGTGTACAGAAACATGGAATTTCTAGATGTTAACAATTTAGGTAGGTCTTATAACTTAGTTGCCTGTTAAGGCATTGCAATTTAAATAGCTTAGAGAATAAAATAAAATTAAACATGCAGTGTCACTTGTCTTAAATTGTCTACAATGGCACTTATTACAATTTTACTAGTATTAAACATAAAAATAATCAAAAGTTTTAAAGTTAAAAATGTACATATTCAATGTCACATGTCTGGATTCAATAAAATTGTTACATTAATTTATCAATATCATCATTATTTGCTGTAATTTTAAATTATTTTTCATCAAGGAATTCTTTTACCGAGTAATATGCCTTTTTTATCAGGAAGTCTTTTAGCTTCCTTTTAAATACACCATTTGCATGTAGGTTCTTTATATCTATCGGTAACTTATTATATATTTTTATGCTCATACAAAAAATACTATTGCTACATACTGCTGTGTGGGATGATTTATTGCGCAATAAATTTTTTAGTCTACTGCTTTTTAGTGTTTCATAGCTACTAATATTTGATTTAACTAAATTTGAGGCCGCATAGATATATAAACTAGGGAGGGTTAGTATTTTGAGGTTTATGAAATGAGGTTTACACGAATCTGTTTGGTGTATCCCACATATTGACCTTATACACTTTTTTTGCGCCTTGAACGCAACTTCTCTATCAGTTGAGTATCCCCAATAAAGTATGCCATAAGATAGAGTGGCACCCACATCGGCATGATAAGCACTAAGTAGTGTGGTTTGGTTAGATACCTTTCTGAGCATGTAGAGGGCATAGGAGAATTTATTCAATTTGCTACATACACTACTTACATGTGTTTTCCATGACATATTAGAATCTATATGGATGCCTAAAAATTTTGTGCTTGTGACCTCAGATACAGTTGTAGTATTGTATTCAATAGATAAGGGATTTGATTTTGCGTTTTTATTCTTAAAAGTCATGTAATGGGTTTTTGTAAGATTTATTTTTAGATTATTTATTGTAAGCCAGTTTATCAATTTAGACAGGGAATCATTTATTTCTTGTTCATGATTATCATTTTTGTTATTTGTGAAAAGAGCCGTACTGTCATCTGCAAATAAAACCATAGGGTGGTGAATAGCATTAGGTAAATCATTTATATAAATGAGAAAAAGTAGTGGTCCTAATATCGATCCTTGAGGTACACCATATTTTATAGGTCTCGAGCTTGATGTATATTTAATTTCTGTTATTGTGTATGGACATAATTGTGTTATTTCAGTGGACTGTATTCTATTGCTGAGATAGGATTTAATAATTTCTAGTGCTGTACCTCGTACTCCGTATATTTCTAGTTTATTTAGTAGTAGTTCATGGTCGACACAATCAAAAGCTTTGGTCATGTCCATGTATAGGGCTGTAACCTGTTTTTTATTATCTAATTCCGTTATTACTTTTTGTAGAAATTGATGCATTGCCGTATTAGTTGATTTTCCTTTTCTGAATCCGAGCTGATTTTCAATTATTATTTTATTTACTTCGAAATATTCACTAAGATTATTATATAGTACTCTTTCGAATATTTTAGTGATTATTGGAATGAGAGCGATAGGTCTATAACATCGTACATCTTCCGTGTTTTCCTTTTTGAATTGTATACAGGGTTATTTTTCAATGACCGGCCAAATTTTCACTGGGCGTTCTACCCATGAATATGAACAACTTTCACAATGGGACCGACTCTGAAATCACGAAAAAAAATCAACTGTTTCATACATTTTAGTCGAGTACCTAGTTATTGTGATTTCAGAGTTGGTCCCATAGGGAAAGTTGCTCATATTCATGGGTAGAACACCCTGTGAAAATTTGGCCGGTCATTGATTAATAACCCTGTATATACAGGGTGTAACGGAAAGGGTATATACATACAAACAGGGTGAATAGAGTATTTAATAACGAGTCTTTCCTCAAAATTTCAGCTCCCAACTAATAACTTTGAAACTTCACGATATTATTTAATATCGACAGTTTATTAAATGCAAAATCATAACAAACGTGTCACCGCACTATGAGGGTCATAATCCTGTCCGGCAAGGTTCAAGTATATCTATCTCGGGTTCTGCGCGCCTAGTACAGACCTATCGGGCTCTGCCTAACCGACGAAGGTGCGACGGCGCGGGCGGGCTCAACTTTACAATTATGTATGTATATGTATAAAAACGTTGCCATGTCGTTTCTTATCACCAAGAGAATCCGTGCCCTTCGTATGTATATACCCTTTCCGTTACACCCTGTATATAGGTAAGACAGTCTGGTAATATCTGCCTACAAAATATAATAATAATAATAATAGCCCTATAGTTAGGTAGGTATTGAAATCTGACCTCTGACTGTAAGTATAAATATGACTACAGAAATGTGAAATAAACGAATAAAATTATTACAAAGTAGATAAGAGCTATATGTAATGTAAATAAGTATAGTCACCTAGCCTGTTACTGAATCACAGAACATCGTGATTATAGTATAAAATGCATTGAACAAGATGTTATTTATCGCACAATGGTGACAGCTAAATTAATAGTTTCTATTATTTATTTTTATTACTAGCCTGTGTTTTTCCACTGCAGGGCAAAGGCCTCCCTACTTTCCTTCCACCTCTCTCTGTCAAGGGCCTTTTGGGACCAGTCCTTATCGAAGGAGTCCAGCTCGTCTCGCCATCTTGGGCCTACCGCGATGTCGTTTGCCATGTAACCCATTGGGTCGTGAGTTTGGCCCACTGATCGTCTGACATGCGGCAGATGTGTCCAGCCGTTTAATAGTTTCTATAATAAAGTTAATAAACTGCATGACATAATCAGTTCAGCTAAGTGTTCCATGGTTATCTTTTTGGGTACACCTAAGAATCACGCGTGTTTAACTATAAGAATGTACCCGTAGTGGACCCATTGATATTTTAAATAAAAAGGTGTAGATAGGTTATAAACGCTCAGCAAGCGATACGTTAATGTGGCTAACTAGCCACACTTGCGTCGCGTCGTCAACGGACGCGTGCGTGCGTTAGTGTACCGTTTTTTAATATCGAATGTTGTGTATGTAACCTTTCTACACCTTCTTACTTATAATATCATTGAGTGGACCTAATTCACCAATAAGTGTACTACGGGTACAGAAATGACTTAATCATTGTCACGTCTGTGTTTTTTAGGGGTTAGGCCATCGATACGATCGATGGGTTAGGCAGGCACAGCTAGAATTATATCCGTACTTAGTTTAAACTGCCATATTCTGTCAGCAACCTAAGTCGAAAGTCAACGTCCAAACTATTTATTTCAAATAGGTAATAGGGCACTTTTGAACGTCAAACTAAAATAAAAAAAAACTTTAAAAAAAATTAAAAAAAAACTAAAAAAAAACTAAAAAAAAAAAGAATTGAAAATGATTCTAGTTGCCCCTTCCAAATGGTAGTTTCGTTTTTTACCTTACCTTTCGAATATCCTAGTTTTGGCTCCGTATAAACCTATTCAAGGCCGTGTGTTAAACCGTTGTGATCTTTAACCCTATGACCCTGCATTCAGTAGATAATGTTGGCGCCGTTTGTGGGTCTAGTCTACCTAACCGTATGATAGGATTCCATTGCCTGGCGTTTGGCAGAACCGTTGCACAGACAGCTGTCAATCAAGACAATTTATGTCTATGCTACAATTTAGTAGAGATAATAATAAAATACCCCTATTCCTGTCTCACTGCAGAGCAAAGGCCTCTTCTTAACAACTCCATTCACATATTTCTCGACAAACATACCTTATCCGGGACTGAACAACCCAAAAGATAAAAAAATAGACACTCTCTAAGTACATTGCGCCGGTTACGCGACCACCTCCAGTATGCGACCATTTGACGGACTAAGTTTCTTTAAATCGGGATAATAGCAGTTCTAGACGAAAAATTAATGAAAAAAAAATTTCACTTGTTTGTCCAATGGCTATTCAACAAGAATTGCCACAGTTTGGAACATAAGGTTTAACCCAACACTGAAGAAAAATTGCTGAATACGCGTAATAATTTAGCGGTGTGCAATTCTATGGTGATTTGAGAAAAAAATAGCACGACGCGCGGCGCTCAAACTAAAGTTTTATTACCTAAGCCATATTTTACACACAAGATGGTTGTTTAATTGGAACAATAGTTAAGTTTTCGTTATTATCTGGTTGTGTTTTTTAATTATTTACTCAATATTATAGTAAAATCCAGTGGTCGGTAACCGAATTGTTTATTTACCAAAATCGCTAGATTGCGACCGCATGGTCGCAATGCCACGAATACAGCACTATTTTGTTTTGCTTAATAAGATCCTAATGGTTTACACGGAACGTCGCAATTTAAGGTATAGCATTGTTAAAGTGTAAGGATGCAATTCTTTGGTATGCGACCACCAGTTTCTATTAAGAAATTTTGAGAAATTTACCTACAAACATTGGGTGGCAAAGGTGGTCGTCAACACACTTTATCGAAAACAAAGACATTAGTTTGCGACCACCGTATTTTAGTATGAGAGAAACAATAGCCGCAAACCCAAATAAGTGGGTAAGTTCATTCAGTATACGACCACGGGTGATATTTTTTTAATTTAGTTGGTTATTGAAATGCCTGTTTGATTTTTTTTTCTGTTTAGGTACTGCTTGCCGCAGTGTCGAAGGTTGGGGTTGGGTTCCCACCTTCCCTCAAATGGCGATGGGATAGGCTGATCTTTGCGTTAACCTCGTGAACGGGTGCTGCTTGTGGTAACTGGACGTCTGATTGATTTAACTTCAATGGTCCTAGATTATGATTATGTGACATTGTGTTGCAGGACCTATGGATATAATCCAACTCTGCATAATATGTAAGCGGGCACGTCCTTTATACCTGGAGGCTTCTTTTTAGTCAGTTTAATGGTAGACTTCTGTTTAAGTTTAGCTGTCAGTGCCGGTAGCTATGCATGACTAGTACCTTTATATTAAAGTGTGCTAGCTAAAATCTAGCAAAATAATTTGATTTGAATTAATTGATTTACTTATAATATAATCTAATTCAACAACAGACGTGTTTCTGGAGAGTTTGTTCTGCCATTTCTTATTCCTAATATAAACACTGGGAAACGACATAGGGCTGGTTTTTATGGGGACTGTCAGGATATGTGAAACTTGTAGACTGTATCAGATCCCTCTAACTACAATTTAAGAATTGTTTACTAGGAAGACATGTAATGCTATCGAGACAAAGGGACCAGATCCTCTGCTAGCCAAAGAAGGCAAAAAGCGGGTTAAGAAATGGACTTTTGTGAACAATTATTTTTTCTATAATTATATTTAATTAAAAACCAAAAATAAGAACATTTTAAAATCAATTGTAATTGTTTTAATGCCATATTTATAATATTAAAATAGTGGTCGCAAACTAGCTTACTGGCGGACGTTAACTAATGAAAGTGGTCGCAAACTAACGTTTTCGCTATATTTTCACTTTTTCTGCATTTTAAAATATTTTTTGTACTAAAGTCTATTATTTTATGTTTTATATCAAAACTAGACTATATTTGGGACCAATTTTGCATTGACACATACTATGTTGCGTGTAAGTAACATTTTCTTTTACTCATCTGAAGTGGGCAACTCAGCTAACTGGTCGCTAACCGGCGCAATGACCCTACCTATTTAGGTTCCAAGACGCTTTTTTTTATTTTATTTTTTTTTTCATTTCATTTCATTAAACCTACTAATGGTTAGGATTTATTGTTCAGGATAAAATCATTTGAGAAAACAATTGGTGTTTGAAATAAAAAAAGATCGTGAAACATTAATTTTATTTTATCCTCATTTGCACATCGCTCGGGCCTATTTTTTCTCAAGCCTGTATATTATTTAATAATAATTAATGATAATAAAGCGGTGGAATTTTCCCGAATTCTCTACAATTACAACTTTTAATTCGCGCAAATAATTATAATGATATCGTCAGCAATTAACAACATCTACAAAGTCGGTTAATATAAGGAGTGTTTCGTGATTAATATCTAATTTGACTGATTGTTACAGTTAAAGCGTTATCTAAATATCATAACAACGAAAAGTAATTAACCAGATACCTACTACGTAAAGATAATATCGCATAGGATTCCAAAAATAATTATTAATATGTTTTCGACCGGATTTGTTTTTTTTTGTTACATGACGGTACCTAGTGACAAAAATAACAGATAATGAGATGACATTTTCTGTCATAATTTTTTTTATTTTTTTTTACTATTAGGTATCTATTTGTTTGTTATTAAGATAGTAATTTTATAATGGTACTGTTTTTTTTTTTATAAGTATTACGAAGCAAAAATGTACGTACAGACGCCAGCACATGAAGTTACCCCAATGTGTCAAGTTTTCCCAATTGAATTTGAACTTCATTCTGTTTGTCTTAAAGTTGAAAAACGATCAAAGAAATTTGACACATTAACTAACTTGATGTGCTGGCGTCGTTTTTTTTACTTTTGATTACGCAGATATGATCAGTAACAGGTACGGATACCGCCAATTTTTTTTTGTACTTATCAAAAAATAGTGGTGTTTATGTATGTTTATCAGCCGTTTAGTACCCATAGCACAAGCCTGCACTGCTTAGCTTGTGACTAGACAGCGTTGTGTGAAAGTGGTGGAATATTTATTTCGTTTATTATTGTGTACCTTAAATTGCTCATACTACCCACCATCGTTTACTGTCCAATTTATTTTCATGAACTACCTACCAAACATTAAACTTCACATAAGTAATGTAAAGATAATAAAAACTGATTTGTAACAATTGAAACCATTTAATACTTTTAATGATAGTTATAGTGGGTCATATATTATCACCAAGCTTATCTAATTTTATGTAAGGTACAGTAAGCTGGCGGTAATGATAACAAAACCAGTAGGACATGGCCTAGCCTAGCAAGGATTTACAATTTAATGGGGGGCCAGGGTATACTTGTTTTTTAGCTACTGTTGTGTGGTGACTAACGAAGTAATAATATATGATTTAGCAGTTGTACCTAAGTGGAAACGCCGAGAACACCTTAAAAGAAATTGTACACCATAAAACTTACGAATTATAACTTTAAGGGCTACATACGGTGATACAATTGGCGGCCTTATCGCTAAAAGCGATCTCTTACAGCCCTTACAGGCAACCTTTGGATGGACTTGATAGTGGAGGAGAAAAGAGGAGTAGGCAGTTCGTGGTGTACTATTTACATAAATATATACCATACATGACCATTTGAATAAACATATAAAATAAGTATAAATAAGAAGAAATGAATACAATGCATAAAAACTACTTAATCATTTACAGAGTAACAAACTGTTATATGTATTAAGACATGTTAGGAGAGAGGTGATAATTTTTATAACACATTTGCTCGTAAAGGGTCTCTTATTCCACCAATTTCAATATCGTAATGAATCTCATTACGCACTTGTGCGTTATGTTAATGTAAAACGCATGGTTTGTCAAGATGCTCCGTCTAAAACGAACAGTACTTTTTTGAATCTTAGCAAAGAGTTTTTATGTCAGAAAAGTGGTCAACATTTTATGAATAAAATAACTATGGTACCTAGGTAAAATATAAACATTTAATTTTATTGATTTTGACAATAAATTACAACCATATTTGTTTGTAACAAAAACAAACAAATATTAATTAACTTAATTAGTAATACTAGCTTTTTTTGTGCCTTTGCCTTAAAATAAAAAAAGTGCTGATGCGCATCGCTTATTTCGCCGCGCGCTTTTTCTTTTCGCTGTATTGTTTTTATTTGAAAATATCTCGTAGGCATGTCGGTTTACTTAAGTACAATGTTTTCCTTCACAGTTTTTGAAGCCAGTAATAATTTATACAATACGCACGTGACTTGGGTTTGAACTTGAGACTTGGCAGTCCGCCGGTGACCCTCTAGACTATCACTAAATGAGATAGGGATGTGCTTAAAGTGAATAGATACTAGAATGGATACAGTTAGACTGTAAGTTGACCCCAACATAGTTGGGAAAAGGCTAGGCAGAAGATGTTCCATCGACAAGCTAAGAAGATATTACTTAAATTATATTACAAGTAAGTACACCACTGCCCACATCTTTAACGAATACAAGCGTGATGTTATGTCATGTATTCATTAATAATAATGAAAACTAAAGCGTTGCTATTGGATTACATACAATCATGCCCATTGCACTTTGTTCTAGCGATAACTTAACGGACATTTTTATCTTAAATTACTGTCACATGTCACAGTTTATCATCGTATATATTAAATTCTCGTGTCACAATGTTAGTTACCATACTCCTCCGAAACGGCTTGACCGATGTTTATGAAATTTTAGATGCAAAAAAAGGTCTGAGAATCGGCTACTATATATATATATTTTAATGCAGAACGAAGTTTGCTGGGGCAGCTAGTTATGTTACAATAATATTGTTTAACACTTCATTTGCACCCATACTTTTCTCTTTATTTTTCTCCTTTTATTTAAAAAAAATCCGTTGCCCCACACTAGGAATTTCTCCCGTATCATGGGTGCGATTACAAACATTTTACCTCTCATTCGTGTCAATTAGACACCACAATAGAAATACAATGACAGCGCGGACGCTGGCGGCCGCTTGGGGTTTATTTAATTAAACTCACAAACCTACACAAACAACCAGACCCGGAAACACTATCTGTAGGACATAGGTACACAAATATTTGTTCTGTGTGGGAATCGAACCGGAAGCACCCCGAAGCACCTGCCTGCGTAGCATGAACACCGAAGAAACGGTCTTTGTCGTGTCTCGGAAGAAAAGAAATTAAGTGTTCATGCTACGCAGGCAGCATGCGTAGCATGAACACATTGAACACCGAAGAAACGGCCTTTGTCTACAGACGAATCGGCAAAGTGACAGATTATATAGACAGGAACCTCAATCTGTCAAATTTCTTTCAATAAACCTGCCTGCGTAGCATGAACACTTAATTTCTTTTCTTCCGAGACACGACAAAGACCGTTTCTTCGGTGATCATGCTACGCGTGCAGGTGTATTGAAAGAAATTTGACAGATTGAGGTTCCTGTCTATATAATCTGTCACTTTGCCGATTCGTCTGTAGACAAAGGCCGTTTCTTCGGTGTTCAATGAGTTCATGCTACGCAGGCTGGACTTTAAAAGGGACTGTGACCTCTGTGTTTCATTCGGTGTTTCTACTAGATAGCGTAACACCGATCTCATTAGTTAAATTACGTATAAGGGTGTTTGCAAAAACCAATTGTACAGAAATATAATGGTACCTACGTATATTAATATTCTCTAAAAGAAAAGTTTGTGTGTGTTGTAAGGTTGTAGGGGATAATCTCTGGATCTTTTACCAATAGAAAGCCACAATATTTGTGAGTGTCATATTTAAGGCTAAGTATGTTTTATTTTCAAAATTAAGAGGGGGTCGAGGATGTTAAAGTTCGAAAAGCACGTGGAGAAGTCGCGAGTGAACTGCTAGTTATCTATATCATAAACAGGTAAAATTTGTTTGTTTGTTTGTAAGTTTGTATGTAGGGGGTAGGTATCTTCGGAACTAATGATCCAATTTAAAAAAATATTGCACTGGTGGAAAGCTGCACTATGCCCGGATGACATAGGCTACTTGTTTATCCCTGTATTCCCACGGGAACAGGAACTACGCGGATCAAACCGCGTGACGTCTGCTAGTTTATAATAATGTATTGCGTGAAATCGTAACAAATATACAAACTCACAGTTGTATTTATAATATTAGAATTACGTAGGATTAGTTAGGACTGGTCAATATTAAACGGATTTACAACATACATTATCACGCTTTTGAAATGGATTACCTACATGTAGATAAAGTAGATTTATAAAATACGGTAGCTAAATGCAGGATTATCTTTAGCCATACATCATAATTATCTCGATATGACAGTTTATTCGCAATCAGTTACTATCTAAAGAACAATAGAGTTCAATTTTGATTTTCAAATTATATTAAGTAAATGCATGCGAACGTTACATGATTTTCGTTTGAATTAAATACTAGGACTTACTTAGTTGCTTGCACCTTATGAAAATTATTACGCAAATTAATGTTGGGTCACTGAAACCGGTTTAACAGTAATCTATACATATAATAAGACTGTAAAAAAACTGTGTCTGTACATTGAATATATTTAAAAAATAATAATTGAGGGGGGTTTAGAAACAGTAATAGAGCACAAATCCAAAAAAAAAAATCTGTCTGTTTGTCTGTTTGTCTGTTTGTCTGTTTGTCTGTTTGTCTGTTTGTCTGTTTGTTTGCACACGCTAATCTTCGGAACTACTGGCCGGATTTGAATGATTTTTTTTTTGTTGAATAGATATTAAGTCTGGTCAACACATAGGCTATAATTTATTTTGGAAACTGGAACACCTGATGCAGAACCGCAACAGACCAGCTAAACTATAGGCGATACAAAAATGGTCCCACAGCAAAAATTGTTCCACGTGATGAGCATTTTCTGCTGAGAGAATAAATTTGAAGATCCGGAACACCTGATGCAGAACCACAACAGACCAGCTAAACTATAGGAGATACAAAAATGGTCCCATAGCAAAAATTGTTCCACGTGATGAGCATTTTCTGCTAAGAGAATAAATTTGAAGATCCGGAACACCTGATGCAGAACCGCAACAGACCAGCTAAACTATAGGAGATAGAAAAATGGTTCCATAGCAAAAATTGTTCCACGTGATGAGCATTTTTTGCTGAGAGAATAAATTTGAAGATCCGGAACACCTGATGCAGAACCGCAACAGACCAGCTAAACTATAGGAGATACAAAAATGGTCCCATAGCAAAAATTGTTCCACGTGATGAGCATTTTCTGCTGAGAGAATAAATTTGAAGATCCGGAACACCTGATGCAGAACCGCAACAGACCAGCTAAACTATAGGAGATACAAAAATGGTCCCATAGCAAAAATTGTTCCACGTGATGAGCATTTTCTGCTGAGAGAATAAATTTGAAGATCCGGAACACCTGATGCAGAACCGCAACAGACCATCTAAACTATAGGAGATACAAAAATGGTACCATAGCAAAAATTGTTCCAAGTTATGAGCATTTTCTGCTGAGAGAATAAATTTGAAGATCCGGAACACCTGATGTGGAACTTCAAGAGCCCAGCTACACTATAACATATATTGGAATGACGTCTTAGCAAGAGTTGTTCAGCCTTATGAGCACTCGCTGTTGACGTATAAAAATCGAAGATCTGGAACACCTGTTGTGGAACTCCAAGAGCCCAGCTACACCATAACTCAAATAGGAATGACGTCTTAGCAAAAGTTGTTCAGTCTGATAGGCATTTCCTGTTGACTTATAAAAATCGATGATTAGAAACATTTGGTATAGAAATTAAAGCTATCGCTAACTTCATTGCATAATTATAAAATAACATAAGTAGTACTACGCGGTGAAGGCGGGAACAGTTCGGGACTGATTTTCGATGACGATGGTATATCGTTGAAAATTAGACTCGACTGGCTAAAACTCCCATTTTTTTATCGTATGCCTTCGGGCTTATGTTATTTGAGTGTTTAATTTCCTTTTCCATTTATCTTCGTTACACGGTAGCTTACACGGTAGCTTACCCGGTAACGCAGGGGAGCAGCCACTTAGATTTTAATTGATCAGGTATCATCACAATAAAACTATAACCATGCCTGGAAAGAGGTCAAATTTTTCCCAATGTTCCAAAGGTGCTAAATGATTAAAGACCATAAGATCCCAACAATCTACCGAAGAGCGTTAGGAGAGACTTGATGCTGTTCGAGAACATGAGGCTGCAACTTGCTCCGTGGAAACTTCTTGGGATCGCGAAGCACGCCTGCATTCTCAGCGTATTTACGCATCTACATTCAGGTATCTAGAGACCAGTGAAGAATATGTGCGCGACTGACCGCTGATCGTGAACATCATGCACTGTCTCGCGAGTTGGAGACGTTCACGGAAAAAGCATGACGCTTGAGTTTTCAGCGTATATACGCATCGACTCTAGAGATAAGTGGGGGAAGGAGATGCGCGACTGACCGCTGATCGTGAACGTCACGCAACATATTATAGGCTATAATTTATTTTGGAAAATGGAACACCTAAAGTGAAAGAGATATAAAAATGGTGCCATTGCAAAAACTATTCCACGTGAAGAGTGTTTTCTGCTGTGAGACTAAATTTGAAGATCTGGAGCACCTGTAGGGGAACTCCAAAGCCCAGAGACAATATAACATATACATAATAGTAATGGCGTCTTAGCAAAAGTTGTTAAGTCTGATGGCATTTCCTGTTGACCAACAAAAATAAAAAATCTGGAACATCTTGAATCGTCTCGCGCATCCCATTGATTTCCCGTCCCCGGGCTTATAGAATTCGACATCAGATGTTTCAGATCTTCGATTTTGACGACCCCGTTGTCGCTGGCATAAGCAACAGGATCCGCGTACGAAGTCGCGGGCAGAAGCTAGTAAGTAATATGTATGTACATAATTATGCTTCTACATATTCAATTGACGTGTTTATGCCCACGGACAAATCGGATTTAGCAGTGTAGCTATCCCTTACTGTAAAGTGCAATCTGACCATAGACATAGAGAATGGACTGAGAGTTCCTTATCCAGCTGTGAATTGTATCTACCTAAATACAGTTGGGCCTCGTTAATCCGGAGAGGCAAAAAAACTTTTTTACAAAAAAAAAAAAACGGCTTCATGAAAAAAAACTAACAGGTGAAAAATAACTCCAGTTTCGGAAGTCTGTGTCTTTGGTGGTTTTGTTTTGTTCATTATTGGCCACCGACTTCCGAAACTGGAGTTATTTTTCACCTGTTAGTTTTTTTTTAAGAAGTCGGTTGTTTTTTTTGTAAAAAAGTTTTTATTTTGTAATTTTTAGTTTCTTTGTATGTAAAGAAAGTCTTTCATAACTTGAAAGAATCATTGCAATTGGATAACAATTGCTAAATAAGTTCTATATACTTAAACATTAATCTGTACATCATCCGGCCCCTTTTAAAATAGAATGGCGTAATGTTATGTTGTGGAAATACAAAAGCTCAGCATAGACATCTGACTGTAGCAATCGCGAATAATTTGCTGTTATGAGTTGAAGAGTTCCGTTGCCTGTCTTCTTCATCAGTTTTTTTTCACCAAAAGATACTTTCTGAATGAAAATGCTTGATTTGTTACTAAAAATGTTGAAATCGGTGCGTGTGTGCCTATATTTTTTGAGGAGTTCCCTCAATTCCTCAAAGATCCCTTATCAGATATGAGTTTTGATACAAATGGGGCCAATCTGTTAGTATAACTATCAAACAAAAAAAGAATTTTGAAAATCGGTCCATAAATGACGGAGTAATCGCGTAACTAACACAAAAAAAAAACATACCGTCGAATTGAGAACCTCCTCCTTTTTTTGAAGTCGGTTAAAAACAAGGCTCTTTTCGGATTATTGCGGCGTCCGGTTTATAGTATGCTATGATTAGTTACTTACCTTCTGTTTATTGTTTTCGCATTTCATTTCAAAGGCCCGGTCTTTTAGTCTACGAAGAAATATAACTTCGTGGCTATCATTTTCGTTATCTTCAGCTCATTTTAAAGCGGTGTTTAAAGCTGCCTCTGAAATACCAACTTTTTCGGAGGCGAGTATTTCAACGCTATTGTCCTCATCATGCTCATCCGAATTCGAACTCCGTTGGCCGGCCGGGTGACAGCGATCACCGAACAAGCGGGAGTCCGGATTAACCATACGCATCGACCAAGTACAGGCGCAACGCTTTCTGTATACGTAGTTCCATTGCCTTTAATAGTTTACCATCACATCTGGAAATTGATTTATTTTGCACTAGCGCACACAATATTAGGAAGATTTCAAATAGAGATTATTTTGGTGACAACCATCTAATAGATAGTTTTTTAAATCTGATTTTGCACGACTAGCCGTATTTAAAATATTGTTTTTTTTTTTTTAGTTTATGTAGGCTAATATTTTTATGAACTGTAAACAGTCATATAATCGCTGCAATTTGGTCAACGCAAGTAACATATGTATAATTATATAGATGTGGAAGCTTGTTATTAGCAATCGTACCTGAATTTATGCATGATATTTAAATTGTTATCAGTCTGTAAGCTTTCTATAAAATTAAATAAATAAATAAATAACGAGATCCTACTGCAGTAAGAAAGTGTGAGAGAAATAAAGCGAACGTGCGGCCAATACCGTACGCAAAATACGCGCTTGGTCGTGGAGTTGCGGACACCTGCCCGATAAACCTAAACCTAAATCTAGTTGCCCCTTTCTTTAACCTAAGTCAAAGTCAAAGTCAAATCATTTATTTCAATTAGGCCTGAAAACAGGCACTTTTGAACGTTATACTTACAAATAAATTAAATTAATATGATTCTAGTTGCACATTCCAAAAGGTAGTTTTGTATGGAGAAGAATGTGCAAGAAACTCCATACTTACTCTTTTAAAATAGATTTTACAATATTTGTATACATAGTCAGATTATATGTGAGGACAATGTACCATGAGAAAAAAAAAACAGCTGTCCTGAGATAGGTGATATAAAATAAGCAACGCGGCTGGTAATTGTATGAGCGTATTGAAAGATACATACATGATACATGTGGTGCTCACATATTTACATAATATTTAATCCAAAGTTGATTATTAAAAAAAAAAGTAATAATCATGAAGTTAATACTTAAAATAAAAATAAAATAAAAAAATCAAATTACAATGTGTGATGTAGAGAAAAAGCAAACATTCCTGTCTATTATAGGGCTTCCAAAATTACGGAACTGTCAATTACGTAACTAATTACGCAACTTTTTTCTACAATTCCGTAATTACGTAATTACGGAATTGTATACAGAAGGGACACAGATATTGGCCACACAGTCCCTCTGTCTTTTTCTAGGGAGTGGTCAATTTTGTGCGAGTATATAGCTCAGTCCGTTCTCTATGTCTATGAATCTGACAAACTGCATTACTTTCATTCAAATTTTATATTTGCATTGACATTACCTTTGTTAGGGACTTACGTATATCCTTAGTAACGATTTTGTAAAATGGTGAGTTAGAAGAATATAAATAGAACGTCTGGTCTCAGTGGCTGAGCGATATGGCTGCTGCGTTGCGTGTCGCTGGTTCGATTTTCCCATCGAAAGAAAATTTAAATGGAGTTAGGTAGTTTTTTTCGAGTCTGCCTGTTTAGGTAGGTATGTGAGTTTATAATGTTTGTAAACGCACCCACGATAGATACAAAATAAGACAGGACTGGTGGTGGTCTTGTGGTTAGTTAGCCAGCTAACTTACTCTTATGCCAGAGGTTATGGGGTTGATTCCCACCCAAGACTTTGTGTGATTAGCACGATCATTTGTTCTAGTAATGGTGTTTTTATCTGTAGTATGTACCGGTCTATGTATTTATAAATGTATTAGTATGTTTATCAGTTGTCTAGTGCTCATGCACAAGCTCTGGTTAGTTTGGGACTAGAGTTGTGGAATATTTATTTATTTATTTATTCAGGTGAAATTCCTGGTGTCAACATTAATTAAAAAAAACAAATGTCAGACGTAAGAACACCACTGTTAACCACATTCTGCACTTCAGTAACCACGCCAAAAAATCTCTTATTTACTAACATTAAGATTTTAGTACGCACGTAATTAAAAATCTATCTATAGCACTTGACAGTTTGTACTAAATTATCAGTTGGCAACACCAGCTCCTCCTAACATAAACTATTGCTATTTTAGTCCTGAACAAATATGCTTGAATATCAAACACATCTGTGATATCACCTTTATCCTTGGTCCACTCGTATTTCTGCGGTTTATTGAGGTAAACAAGTATTAATTAATAATTATATTACTTAATATTAGTGTCAGTTGCTGTAGGTATATTATTATAATTTGTAACTTTTTATGGTGTGCAATAAACTTATTCTATTCTATTGCCAAAAGTACAGACGATACAATGGATTAGTATTTAGGTACCTAACTTAACCTTCAATGTGTACTGTGTGTGATTTTTTGTCAAATATTAATAATAATAATAACTTTACTAGGAACTCAAATTACAGTTTACAAAAATAACAGCGAAACCACACTAGGCAGAGCCTGAATCGTGGCTATCAAACAAAAACGATTACTATAATAATCTAATGGAAATGTTAATGTTACTAATATTATACAGAGGAAAAGTTTTATTGTTTGTTTGTTTGCATTGAATAGGCTCCGAACCTACTGGACCGATTTGAATAATTCTTTCAACGTTGGGAAGCCACACTATCCCCGGGTGACATAGGCTACTTTTTATGCCTGTATTCCCACGGGAACGGGAACAACGCGGGTGAAACTGCGTGACATCTGCTTGTATATCATAAATAGAGAAGGTACTTCCTTATCTACTAACAAGTATGTATATTACACATACAGTGCGTAAAAATAAACATGGCGAGTCCTATCGTTATCACAAAAATCAATGTTGATTACACATTTTGACTATGATAGTACGACATGAAAATTACCTAAGGTAATAATAATAAATCAGTGTTATCGTCACGTGTACCTACTACCGATAAAATGATTTACATTATATAGGAATAGGGTAGAAGCGACTTGGACGCACAACCCAAGAACCACTAGTGCAGCAGCAAAAAAAAAAACAAGTTTTTTTTTGTTTTTATTTTTTTTCTTGTAACAAAAGTCAATAAAGTCAAATCATCTATTTCAAGTAGACCCAAAAAAGGCACTTTTGAACGTCACACTTACCAATTAAGTAAATTAAGAGAATGATTCTAAGTAGTTCCACATTCCAAGGTAAGGTAGTTTCATATGGAGAAGAATGTGCAAGAAACTCCATAACATGATTCCTCTTGTTTGCTAAATATGTTTCGTGGGAGTAATTTCGTGAAAAGGGACGGAAGTGTGTAACACGAAACCGGGGAAGCGCGCGCTATTTGATTTGAGCAATGAGCGAGTGCTACTTGATTTGACCAATGAGCGCGTGCTACTTGATTTGACCAGTGATGACTGTGAGATGGTGCTAGCCCATTTTGCTTAAGGTTGATACCACCTCGTACTGTCATTTTATTTTATGGCAGCATATTCACCACGATAATGTCATATGTTCCCCCTCTTCCTTGCGTCGTACTCCTCAATGCTGAGGGTCGTGACCTCCCTGCTTCATCACCTTTTTCTTCACTATGTTCCTCCATCTGCTTCTGTCTCTGGCGGTGTGAAGGGCATCGTATACCGAAGAGTCAAGAGTGGTGCGGATCTGGTCTGACCAACGTATTGGGCTGCGTCCACGAGGCCTTTTCCTTTTGTCATAATTATGTTACCTTACCTACACATTATATGCGACTACTGTAAAGCCTGTTCCATTTTTTCTGACGTTCGACAGTCAGTTTAACTAAGGGGTATCGTGTTGCCCAGTAACCGGTTATGTGGAGTTCAGATACGCTATCGTTATTATGTAAAACACTGGTATTCAGCTGCTTTCGATTTGGCTGGAAGCTTTTTCCTAACGTCTTCAGTTTAATCTAAGTAGAAAAAAAAAACTATGAGGAAAATATATAATTTATATTTAATCCAATGAGATTGTAACGGTTTTTTTAATGACAGACACCAATACATCAAGCTTCCCCAAACTGTCTTTTCTCAATTGAACATGAACCTTGTTCTGTTTATTATAAAGTTGAAAAACTATCAAAGAATTTTGACTCATTGGGGTAGCTCGATGTGCTGGTCTGCGTAGGTACATAGTTTACTTTCTTTCTTTATAAGTACTACCAACAATGGGTCAGACTAGAAATAATTTTTCACACTTCCTACCTTCTGACCACATACTGAAAAGTAATATTCATGTCATTATTTCATTCAGACCACGTAGTTAAAAGCAACTTATTTGTGAGCTTACAGGATATGACTGCCTACTCGTATTATTATCCATTAGTCCCCATTATGTTGATGACACAGAATTGAAAAATTGCTACAGGCCGATTCGTATCGTAGTTACTCGTAGGTATATTGTATTGCCAAAATTATCCTTTACCTACATCTGTCTGTACCACGGATATCGTCTGTACAGAAGTACCAAGACCACAGTATAAATATTAATTCAGTAGGACGATGCCTTTGATCTCTGGAAAAATGCCGACAACGTTCTACACGCGTTAGCCCTGAACAAAGACATTCAATACCTATAGACCGGACATCACAAACAAAAGTTTCGTCCGAAAAAGTGTGTCCTGCCGGACACAAGTCTATGAGTTTTTTTTAGTACGCTCCGCTGCCGCTCCAATATTCATATATTATTCTAGATGGCGTTACTGAAACATGGGATCAAAGTTTTTCTATGACATTTCCTTGACATGCCCGCTCCATAGTCTTTTAAATCTCTTTGGCCCTGAATAATACCTCCCGCACTACGAAAGTACGAACATCGTTTTGTTTGCAGTGAGTGCAGTCCGGAGCGGCTTTCCCGCGTCTTGCCCCTCACACCCCGCACGATTGCCCTGTCTAGACAGCTTCGTCGGTCGACTGTAGGTTTTTAGACCGTGAACAAGACATTCTGTAGTTATACAATATACCTACAAGTACGTACTGTGAACACCTGCAGGGTACCTACATTGCAAATGACTGACTGGCTAGTTGCACACACTGAACTTTGAACTGAACAATATTACCTACTGAGAAATTACGAAAAATTTGTATTTCAAGTTAAAAAAAATGGTATTTTAAGACCATCAGACGTGCGCTTCATCACATCTCTGCGAGTGCGCATGGCCATACATTTATTTACATTTGGTAAACATTACGCCGGTTTTACGCACACAGTTTATTTCTTTATTTATTTACCCTCGCACCAGAACGCTGCACCTACAGCAAATTACAATAAATGTAGCTAAATGAATAAAAAAATAAAATTATATTATCGACTGGGCGTTGGCTGCTGTAGATTACACACATAACATGGTTTTCTGCGGTTTTTTTTGTTTTTAACCCCCGACGCAAAAAGAGGGGTGTTATAAGTTTCACCGCTATGTGTGTGTGTCTGTCTGTCTGTCTGTCTGTCTGTCTGTCTGTGGCACCGTAGCGCCCAAACGGGTGAACCGATTTCGATGCGGTTTTTTTTATTTGAAAGCAGGGTTTCTTGCGATGGTTCTTAGACATAATTCATCAAAATCGGTTCAGCTGTTTCAAGGTTATCAGCTCTTTTGTGTTAGCTGCCGTTGCTATTTTAGACGTCTATGGGTATTAACTTTACTTACAAACATATGTGTGTCTTAAAATTTCAAACACCCATGTGTGTAATATTAATGAGTAACATTATGGTGTATTTGGTCTGATGCAGCCAGGATATCTAGCAGACTAATACACTCTTGGGAAAATAACAGCAGATATGTCGTGTTTGGATTCATTTTAACCTGCATTTGATTCTGCACACAATGCACTGATGGCAACTGGATGAGCTGATGCTGCAGCCAGGCTATCCAGCAAACCAGTAGGTAGATTCTTGACAAAATAATATCAGATATGTCGTTTTTGGATTCATTTCAACCAGCATTTGATTCTGCACACAATGTCCTGATGGCAACAGGATGAGCTGAAGCTGTAGTCAGGCTATCCAGCACACCAGTAGGTAGACTTTTGACAAAATAATAGCAGATATGTCGTGTTTGGATTAATTTCAACCAGCATTTGATTCTAAACACAATGCACTGATAGCAACAGGATGAGCTGATGCTGCAGCCAGGGTATCCAGCACACCAGTAGGTAGACTCTTGACAAACTAATAGCAGATATGTCGTGTTTGGATTCGTTTTAACTAATAGCATTTGACTCTACATACAATGCACTGAAAAAATCTCATAATTGTATAATCTATAAAACAAAATTAATGCATTTAAAAATTTTAAAATAAAAATTAAATTAAAAATTTAAAAAACCCCCACCGCAAAAAAGTAAAACATTTAAAAAGTTAAAAATAACACTTTAGCCATGAAATTATACGTAACGTCGGGGTACCGTTAAAATAAGTACCTACATACCTACAAGTACTAGGAACATTCCTTACTTTTTTGCGGTGGGGGTTTTTTAAATTTTTAATTTAATTTTTTTTGTTTTATTTATTTACAACAACATAACATAACGTCACGCCTGTATTCCCCGAAAGGCTAGGCAGAGGAGTACCTGGTAGTACACCCACATTTCGCCAGTTATGTTTAAGTCCCATGTAATAGGGGGCGAGCCTATTGCCATCAATCGGGCACAAATCCAGACTCCGGGCTGCTACTGAGAAATCCCAGATACTATACTTTTACTATTTATTTACTATTTAATTTTATTTATTTTAAATAGAACGGTCGAAACCAATTACACTACACACTTAATAATGAAGTGAAATCATATCAAATGTAAGGAACTCGAGGTCTCAGCTGATGTCTGACCTGCAGTAGGTATAGTCGTGTGACCTTCACTAGGTTTTCGGGTACTCCGTTCCGTGCACCCCCATATTTATAACGTCCAAGGTTAAACCACTTGTGGCAGGCTTCCGTCGTTCGACACGATGACACTTCACAATCCCTGATGAATTGCCTGATAACTGATAACAGATAACGTACAGATTTGGCGCCGATTGATTGCGCACCAGCTAACCTTCTTGGAATAACACCAATATTTTCAACGGCACGTGTTCGATAATTATACGAATACACAGTTATTTTGTCATATTTACGATAATAGTTATGATTATTGGTTGAAATATGGGTGAAGTGGTGTATTTTCACCACTTGGAATTTACCACTGTCGTGGAATATTGTAAAAATGAATCATCATCATCACAAGGGCCTATGGTTCTTTCTTCAAATGGCCTTTTCAGAAATCCAGACTATACTGCATCGTTAGACTCTTATAATATCTACCTACTTATAGGTAGGTACTTGCTCCATTTACAATAGCATTAGACAAAAGTTAAAATACCTGCTTAGGTTATTTTTAATGCACACTTTTTAAACGAAAGTACAATAAGCATGTTATATTATAATTACGATATACTTACCTACGCCAAATTTTTTTTTTTTTTTTTTCATATTTATGTTAAGAAATTATGAGGCTTTCATTTAGTTATACCTTATACCTAGATATATTGTTTAATTCCAGTTTAAAATTATAGTGTCAATGATAAAAAGTTTATTGTTTCGTTCCACTTTAAAATTACGAAAGATTCTTTGTATACCTAGTTCTTCAAACGAATCAAACAGATGTGTTGCTGGGGAGTTTGGTCCGCCACTTCTTCTTCCCAGCAAAAACACTAGGAAGTGGCGAAAGGTGGGCCGTTTTTGGGGGACTGTCTTTATGTATTTTTTTCACGTTCAAAAAGTGCTGATTCTTAGCCTAGTTTGAATAAAGACGTTTGATTTTGATTTTGACAGTGTTAATGATAAAAACCTAAAAGAAGTAAGTAGGGATAAACAATACCTGCGACGGCGACGTTATTATTCGTTTCAGTTTAATTTTTTTGCTAAAAATTTACCGCTTCATGTCGTCTGTCTATAATTGACGTAAATTAAGTTGTTTACTCGTGTGACATTTACTTTGGTACTTTCAGATCTTCTTTCAGAAATAAAATCATTTAATTATATCTGGCTTGCATTTTCCAAATGCTGTCATTTGTAGATTCTATCTTTTACAGTTGTTACGACTGTTACAAGTATTCAGAACCCCAAAAACAACCCTTCATACTTTTAAATATTAGATAGTCTTGTTACTATTTGATAATGTAGCTTTCTAATGTACTTATAAACATTTTTTTAATTCGTTGTAGTAGTTTTAAGTTAAATCCTTACAAACAAACAATAATTCTAGTCTATCCTCTATCTATATGCCCCGCGGTTTAACCTGCGTAGCGTGATTTTCAAAACTAAAATTTTCAAAACCTACTTAAAATTCTCAAATCCAGTCGAATATGAGAATTAGAGGTTTTAGCAACCAGTCGGTAGTTCCAGAGATTATGAACAAACATACTTTAGCTTTATAATACTAATAGAGAAAGATAATTATGAACTTTACGATATAGGTGTAGATAAATAAAATAATAGTTTCAGATTTATTAAGTAAGTTATGTATCTACTAATGTATGTACGATCGTCTGTCGTGATATTCTCGTAGGTACCTTTATTATAAGAGGCACTTCAACATATTATTATCTAAACCACTAAGTACTATTTAGAGAGTGTTGATGGTCAACTAATTCTTGTAAATATTCTGATTAAATACTTCAAGTATATGGCTAGCTATTCATTATCATATTATTTTCCTTAAAGTATTAGGTATGCATGGTGCAAAAATTTAATAAGAGCGGCATCCGGCTAAACTGTAAGACGATTCCAATCCAACAAAAGGCTAGGCAGGCGATGAGATGAGTGTGCTTTTGCCATGCTGCAGTACAGAGTAACAAAGTAACAATACTATTCTTATTTTCGCATTAGACCACAAGAAGAAATAAACTTCTACAGCCAAAAGTGAGCTTGGCTTATAAATAGATTGGTTAACAGAATGAACGACGACTTCCTTCTGTAAAATGGTATTAGATTAAATAATTTATCTTAAGTACGTTGTGTTGCGTTGGTCGTCTGATGATAACCTGGAGGCGGTCCCCCGGTCTGCCTAACAACAGCCAACTGCTTAACAAAGGACATTACAAGATACTTTTTATTCGATTTTTCTTTCAGTCAGTTCGCAAGCATATCCTTTAAAATAACACTGAAGAAATAGACAGCTAGATGGCCTAGTCAAAGACACACATTTTATGATTGAAAAATTCGAAGTGTACGGAATTCAGCAGTTCGAAATCGGAAGTTTACGCCAATTCCATACATTTCATGAGATTTATCGAACTTCTTTATCGCTAATAAGCATATGACTTTGTATGATCCCCTGCACGCGTAGCATGAACACCGAAGAAACGGTCTTTGTCGTGTCTCGGAAGAAAGGAAATTAAGTGTTCATGCTACGCAGGCAGGTGTATTGAAAGAAATTTGACAGATTGAGGTTCCTGTCTATATAATCTGTCACTTTGCCGATTCGTCTGTAGACAAAGGCCGTTTCTTCGGTGTTCAATGTGTTCATGCTACGCATGCTGGTATCGTCATACTGGCACAGGAATGCTGTCAAGCAAATAAAAACAAAGAGGATAGGCATGGCTAGAATTACCTATAAATGCATAGTATGATCTTTAATCCAGGGTCGCGAGTTCAGTGCCCTAGTGCAACAAATATTTGCGTTCTATCTATTAGTTCTACCCACGGCCACGGTCCGTTGAGAACACCGACACAGTATGTCTGTGAGCTCTGTCATCTTGTGTTTGTTCGTGATTTGTGCGAGTTCAAGGTACGAAACATGTATTTTTATACTGTTTATGTCTACTTGTTACGTTTTCCAAGGCCTCTAACTTTTCGGATTCATGTGCCTACATACATACATACATAAACTCACGCCTTTTTCCCATGGGGGTAGGCAGAAACTACAGAGCGCCATATGCTACGATTCTTACATACTTCTTTTGCTTCGTTTACATTCATACATGTTGTCATACACACACGCCGGTTGCGAGTACTACGCACCTGACCTTTCTGAAGAACCTCACCAATAAGGTCTATGTATCTCCTTCTAGGGCGTCCCCTCCCGGCGTTCCCACTTACATCTGCCTTGTAAATACCTTTCGTTAGTCGCCTTTCATCCATCCTTTCAACGTGACCAAACCATCTAAGCATACTCTTTTCAATTTTTGTTACTACATCTTCTTTTAAACCACAACGTTGCTTTATATCATCATTCCTCAATCTGTCATTAATTGTTACACCACACATACTTCGCAAGGAACGCATTTCTACAGCATTTATTCTACTTTCATGTCTCTTTTGCCACACCCAACATTCACTTCCATACGTTAGTGTAGGCACCAGCACACCATTGTGAACAGCCAGTCGTGCCTTTTCGGACATAGACTGGCTGGTCACAACGCCATGTATAGCGCCATTCACTTTATTTCCTGCATTCACTCTCCTTTCCACATCCGCATCAATCTTTCCATCCCTTGTAAACAGACTTCCCAGATATACAAAGTCATTCACTTGTTCTACACTCATATCGTTTATTTTCACATTGCACAACGACACGTTTTCGTCTCTTTCAAACATCATTACTTTCGTCTTATTCACATTAATGTTCATCCCTTTCATCTTATATGCTTCATTCATCTTGGTCACCATGTCTTGCAACTGTTCCGCTGACGATGCAAGAAGAACTTGATCGTCTGCGTAGAGGAGGCATTTGACAGGCAATTCATTCATCCTCAATCCACACTCACTCTCTTTTAAATCTTGTGCCTATTGTATGAATAATCTCTTGCTTCAAAAATGGCGATGGTAAACACCGTGTGGAAACCGGCATGCCTGAGAGATATTTCTCAAGAGCATGTGATGCCAAGTCGGCCATCTCTTAGGCCTATGGCCGGCATTAAAACTCTGACACCAGCCAAGTTAGTTACTATAAGAAGAAGAATTTAGTTTTTTTGTTTCGGCTCTGTTAGGGGTTGGTCCCGGCTGTCATTTGTAATTTTTTGACAGTCGTTACGGGTAGCCAGAAGCCCGAAAGTCTGACAACCAGTTTGACCAAGGGGTATTGTGTTACCCAGTCACTGAGTAGTGGAGGTTAGACAGGCAGTCGATTCATGTAAAACACTGGTATTCGGTTGCATCCGTTACCGATTCATGGCCAATGACACCCCAGGGGCGTCATAAGCAAATATCACGGGAGGCCCTTGACGTCCCTGGCATATCGAACTTACTTAAACAGATTTAAAAAAATTGAGATCGACGCAAGATAACGGCGAAATACGCATAAAAAAAACATAGGGTGCCAATGACGCGCAAGGTACGTCATCCTGTATGTAGGCCCATGACGCCCCTGGCGCGTCATCGTCCAATGTTCGGGGCCTGGCTGGCCCTGGCTAAAGTATGCATGAAAATGATGGTGGCAATGAGGCAATGAGAAGCTGACCACAAGATAGTTGGGTAAGGGCTAGTCAGATGATAATGTACTAAGTTTATCTTCTATTAACACCTAATTAGTTTTTTACAAAACTTGGTCGGATAGGTAACAGAAATTGTCTGAACAACGGCATTACTATGTTATGAAAAATGACGTGTGTTCTTCACGGTTTTGTTACAAATTTTGGTTTTGCTTTTCTTTGGTTCGAATTCAAAACCTATGACTTGCTAGTCTGCCGGTCACACCACTAGGCTACCGCTGTTATCTAGCCATGAGCCCCTTTACCTAGGCATTATCACTGCTGATGGTTAACTGATAAATCCTTGGAGAACAAAGAGTCATTCTTATGCATTCATAATTTCGAAGTAGGGTTGCTAAAAACGATGGAGGATATGTAAAAGACTTGTAAATATGGGAATGTTAGGTTTCAAAGACTGGTCTAATTCAGACTTTAGAGAAAAATGTCGAGGAGTTTCCAAAAGACGAGATAAATAGTTAAGAATGAAATCTACACATAGTAAGTGGCGAAATATGAAGTAATTTATTATTTATACGTTGACTGCCAGATTATTAGACACAATAGAAATTCAATTGTTCGCTGCTCACCGGTGATCGGCGGCGTCTTTGCGTACAAAGTAGGTATTACTTGTGCTTTTTAACCGACTTCAGGAGGAGGTTCTCAATTCGAACGGTATATTTTTTTTTATGTAGGTATGTACACCGATTACTCCGAGATTAATGATCTGATTTACGTGATTCTTTTTAGTTCGATGCGGAATAGCTGCCATTTGGTCCCATAAAAATTTAGAACAGTTTGACCCGTTACTTTTCATTTTATGAACATTTAAGTAATTTATTTTTGAACATTTTTGTATATATGTGCACCGATTACGTTGAGATATTTTATCTACCGATTTACGTGGTTCGTAGGTACGAGGTACGTAGCGAACGATTTGGCGGCACAATTATTGTTCGTCTGCCCCTGGTATAACACATAGGCAATCGACACGCAGTCCTGTTTTCGTTTATTGTTTACACTTGAATCAAGGTGTGAAGACGAAACTTAAAGTTAAATCGTTTAGTACATAACTTTGAGTTTCGTCTTCACAACTGAAGAGGCCTTTGCCCTGCATTGGAACAGCAACAGGCTGTTTCTAATAGTTCTTGAGCCAACCCTGCATATAGACCGTACCAACAATGAGGAAATGTGCATACAATACAGTTTTATAGATCCGTCAATCGGGAGCATGACTAGAGATCACCTCGTTTGCTCCATTGAGCTTCGTTAGCGCTGTAATGTACTAGCAATGCGTTTGATTTGACCCTTGTTAGGAACTGCATCTGTTTACGACATCCGGGCCTCGAATGTACCAGAAAATCACTAGATCTAAGATTGAACAAGTATTCTTTTGAACTAGATGTAAAGCATTATCTACTTTCATCCAGATTTTGCTCTGCATCGCTAAACTTACAAACAGAATGTATTTTTAATCATAGGACAGATTTTCACAGGCTGTGCCCTCATACCTGTACCAATGAATATGAACTACTTCTAGTGGGTGAGGGGATCAACTCGGAAATCGCGCAAAATAAAACAGCTATACTATGCGTTTCAAATGAGAATAGGAATGACTTTGTGCCATATTGTGACGTCATGCTGTCAATTCGAATATTGGGTAAGATCAGCAAAACAAGGTTTTCTCTAAATATAATTTATTTACTATTTACGAACGAATAATTTTCTAAATTGTACTCTCAAAGTATTTGTTTACATTGGAGATAATCTCTCGAGCCTTCACTCTAAAAAATTGAAGCCAACTAAGAGAGATTTTCTCTTAGTTGACGTTAAATTGAATAACACAACTATGATATTATGCAACTCAACCATAGCTGATTAATTACAACAGCAAGTTGGTTTGTGATTGAACGAACAATTTAGGTATGTTTATTAATTCTAACATGTATTATTGTTGATTGTATCACTCTAAACTTTTTTGTATGACTTATTCATTTTTATTTAGTCAACATAGACAAATACGTCTGTTGAATCAATTCAGAATAAAATAGTAAAAGCAATCAAATCAAATGGTAGTTTCGATAAATTTTATTTATAAAATTACCGAACATGTCGTAGTTGATTTAACTAAGATCTGATAATTACATCAACTAAAATTTAATGTTACATTCTACTATAACTAAAACGTTGAATCGATTTTCATATTTGTTGAATTAATCATTCGATTGATCTATTTATTCAAGACTTCAAGAGATCCACCCTTCCCTATTCCTTCCTACCGTCTACCCCGCCCCGCACACGCGCGCGCGCGGCAGAGATGAGAGCTCCGCACGCGCCGCTTAGTTCTGCTGTGCTCCCAGTGCTCCTATTCTAAGCATCTTTGTAGTATCAAGTAATTTCAGTGTTTATCAGTTTCGTTAAAGAGTATTTGGCATAACCGTCGATTAGATTAACTACTTAGCTACAAGTGCAGTGACTAATAAATTATAAGTGTAACATAGATGCTATTATTAAGGATTGAAATGGAAAACGTTAGCGAACTCCTCAAGACATGGGAGTTAGAGGCTCTAATACCAGTATCACCCGTAAGTATCTCACTCGATAGTTTATTTTTATGGTGCTGATTGAAAATGTAATAAACCCGGAGGCCCCCGGTTGATATTCATGTTGTGTAGGGAAATAGGTAGGTACCCTATCACATACTGTTTCGAGTTTGCTCCATATATTAATAACGAGAGAGAATTACGAGAAAAGTGGATGTGGGTACTCTTTCTCTCCCATTTTCACGTTCTCGCCTTGTTCTAATAACCTGTAGGTATGTAAGTAGTTACTATGTAATCCTGTGGAATTAAATATAACCCATACATAAAAAACTATATTTGCATCAGTCACTTAATACCTACATGATCTGCTTTGTCTAATTTTAAGATAATTAGCCGTAATATTGTATATAAGCATTCCCAATTATAATTCATTGAAATTGATACAGTATTGTTTTAGCATGATATAACTGGCAGAAAATTAAAAATAAAAGTGTATTTTTCTGATAATGTTCATTGTATTAATAAATATGCATTTTTATTTTCCAGATGCATATAGAATTTGATGCTTCACATGGTATTAACAAAGACAATTTGTTTATTAATTTTCCATTAAGTATTGAAAATCAAGCTACAGGAACTGTTTAAAAGAAAAAAACAACAGAACCATTTTTTGGTCACTCTTACCAATTGTAAGTATGAAAGAAATATCTATATACCTACATTTATACTCCATCCGATTATGTAGTTAACAAAAGGTAAACAATTTTGACAAGTATTTTTAGTTAATAACGCAGTTTAAAAATAAAATGCAGCTGTAAACAAATTTAGATACAACAAAAACGATTACATGATCAATTTAAAAAAATCTTTAAACAGTAGTTGTATTTAATTAATAAGCGTTTATGTAAAAAAACTTGTCTTGATTGTTTACCTTTAGTTAACTACCTACTCAGATGGAATATAGGTGGTTTGCCGATGGGAAACTGCTCTATAATATAACAATACAAAAGTTTTATTTTATTTGTTATTGTGATAATATTTGTTGCTTACTTCTTCTATTTTTTTTCAGCATCGAAAGAATATTCATCGTTTTTATTAAACACTGCGGCAGTTAAACAAAAGAAGAAACGCAGTTCGGATGCAGGTCAAAGCTGGAAACCAAGTAAAGTTGAAGCCCGAGAAGGCTTTATAAAGCACGTGAAATCCAGTGCAGAAATCCGTCAAGCAATCAAGCCCTAAAATGCAGAGTATGGCGTCGACACATAGCCACTACTCGTACAAAAGGGTTTTAAAAAATGTAATTTTCAGCATCAACTACAACTAAAAGTTTTTTTTTTAAAAAGGTAAACTAGATGACATTTTTCGCACAGGTCCTGTTATAGATTCGTTTTCAAAAAATCTAGGTGAGAAACAATTATTTTGCTCCACTTTGAAAATATGTCAAAATAAGTCATTAGTCAAAGTTCCTTGGGCTACTGTTACTTACACCCGCTATGTACTTTATGTAATGGAAAAAAATCTAACCGCTCTGCGCTGTACTATTTAAGCATTTCATGAATATATTTTATTGTTTGTAATTATATTTTTGTTTCATTTTGACCAAATTTTTGTAGGTACCTAACATGTCAGCCACTTAGAAAAATGTTGTTAGACAAAATAGTTACCTATCGAGACAGTTTAAATATCCAAATAGAGTAGGTAAACATTCGTATTTTGGGAATAGAGAAAAAACGATCATGTTTTGATATCTTTTATTAATAAATTGCTCTCAATTCAGACAGTATTCTGGGTCTGATCTTGAGGTGCTAGGTTCTTTAATTGGATCAGCACTTCAAATGCGTAAATAGGAGCACAGTGTTAAGTGATATTTATAAATACAACCATTAACCCCGATTTCTGAAATGCCGGTAAAATTTTGAGAAATGTTAAATCTCATGTCATAGTGATATGATTGGTTGTCATTTTGATCATCGTTAAAATTAACGAATCACAAGAGGTGATACTCATAGGTATATTAAAATTTGACCGGGATTCAGAAACCGGAGGTAAGGGTTGTATTTATAAAAAAACACTTAATACTGGCTCCTAAATACGCATTTGAAGTGCTGACCCAATTAATAGGTTGGCGCTAGTTAATGAGACAAAGTGTCTCAGTACATTCGATTAAGAGTAACTTTGCTGGCTTAATAATGTTTCATATTAGTAACTAACAAGATTAGTAGCTTATTCAAATAAACAAATTGATTGTTATGAATATTAAGAGATTTAACTTGAACAAGGTCATAGTTGAATTGATTATGGTAAAATAGTTTAATAGTAATTCAAATAATTAAAATAACCAAGGTCTTAGCTGAGTCTACGAAGATGAATTAGTTAAACTTACCAAGTTCTTAGTCGAATCTACGAAGATGAATTTGTTGCAATGACCAAGTCCTTAGTCAAATTTAGTAATCATAAGTAGTTATAGTAGTCATTTTCAGATTTATATTGACCAAGATTATAGATGAATCTATTATGTTGAATTCGTCATAATGGTCATTTTCATGTTGACTTTGACTAAGGTTCTAATTGTTCTAGTTAAGAAGCAGATAGTAAGAGCAATAAAAATCACCTTATTTGATTTATCTAACGTCTTGTTAGGCTCGTATGGAATCAAGATGCTTGATTGCAATAATCACAATCCTGTTAGGAGCAATCAAATTTTTTTTAGAGTGTTCCCATGCAAAACAGCCCCTCGTTCAAACATTTTCGAGCAGTCAGGGAAATGAAAAAAAAACAAATATCAACAACAACAACAAACAACCGTGTAACAAACAGAATTAATAAATAAAACGTAAGCACTCCACAAGACTAACTATTTTTCATTTTGAATAACTGCGACTCGGTAAAACAAAAAAAAAAAAATAATTGATACGCGATTAAGGTTTCGTTGCAGGTTGCAGGCCGTACTTTTCAAGCGACATTTGACAGATAGAGGTCATTGACGTTCCTATTCTTATTTGAAATCAGGCTCAGGTTTCCAATGCAATGGGGGTAGGCAAACTACAGAAATGTCATTTGCTTAAAGATAAAGATAAAGATACTTTTATTTTGCAAATATGGGTAACAAAAGATGACAGAGAAAATAAAGAAATAGTACAGCCATATTTTACCATGCAGGCATGCAAAAGACATACAATACAATTACAATTTTAAAATATCACAAAATAGTAAAACAATACAAAATTATATAAAACACTATCTTAAAAATCTTTCTCAGTGAGGTATTCTGTTACATTATAATATGCTTTCTCTACTAGAAACCGTCTGAGTTTCTTTTTAAACATTGTTAAAGGGAGCTCTTTCCAACTTTTAGGTATTTTATTATAGATGACTGGAGCCATGCAGTAGACACTTTTGCGCATAAGTGCTGTCTTAGCTGGTTCCTGACATAAGAGGCTATTATCGCGTCTGTTGCGGGGAAATACATCAGCTATGCGCTTAAAACGACTAGGATTTGTCTTCACAAACACAGCTACTTCCAGTACATACAAACACGGCAATGTTAATATGTTATGCTTTTGAAAATATGGTTTACAACTATCCGTAGGTTTTAGCCTAAACATCGCTCGGATACATCTTTTTTGTGTTTTGAAGGCGGTTTCTCTTTCGGTAGAGTTTCCCCAAAATATAATCCCATACCTTAAATGTGATTCCGCTATTCCATAATAGGCAGTAAGAAGTGCATCCGTGTTGATTATAGTTGATAATGCGTATAGAGCGTATGCAGACTTACTCAATTTCTTACATAAAATATCAATTTGGGATTTCCAACTTAATTTTTGATCAATTTGTAGACCTAAAAATTTTGTACTTTCAACTTCTTCTACGGAATTATTACTGTAGTGTATATTTAAGTTAATACTAGAGGTCTGTTGTCTAAATTGGATAAGTTTCGTTTTACTCAAATTTATTTTCAAATTATTTGAATCTAGCCAATTTACCGTCTGTTTTAAACTATTATTTATGTCACTCTCATACGTAATAATGCTTTTACAAGGTATTGTAATTGTGCTGTCATCTGCAAAAAGTGTAATTGGGCGCTCAATAGATTTCGGTAGATCATTAATGTATAAAATGAATAAAAAGGGACCCAAGACACTGCCTTGCGGTACTCCAAATAATACATTACGCTCTGAAGACCAAAATCTCTCTTCATGTCTAGTAGCTATATTAATTTTTAAGACTTCAGTTATCTGTTTTCTATTTTGTAGATATGAACTAAGTAACTTAAGGACATTACCTCTGATCCCGTATGCTTCGAGCTTGTCTAAAAGAGTAGCATAATGGACATAATCGAATGCCTGGGTCATGTCGCAAAATATACCACATACAGGGTTCCGGCGATCTACATTTTTAATTATATTGTAAATAAAATCATATATCGCCATATTAATAGTCTTCGATCTTGACTCGTTTTTGTTCACATAATCTGGTAGGTATCATATTATATTACAACTAGCAGGCGTCCCGCGGTTTCACCCGCGTAGGTTCCGTTCCCGCGGGAATACAGGGATAAAAAGTAGCCTATGTGTTAATCCAGGGTGTCAGCTAACTCCATATCAAATTTTATTAAAATCCATTCAGTAGTTTTTGCGTGAAAGGGTAACAAACATCCATCCATCCATCCATCTATCCATACTCACAAACTTTCGCGTTTATAATATTAGTAGGATGATGTCTTCAAAGAGATCATGGTCTCTGGAGTTTATTTCGGCATTTCATCTTAGAGATTGGTCATTTCGGAAATGTTGGCACCTTTTAGTTGACTGGCCTGTTGGTCTAGTAGCTAGTGACTCTGACTGCTATGTCGGAGGTCGTGAGTTCGATTCCCACCCAGGGCAAATGTTTGTGTGATGAGCACGATCATTTGTTCTGTGTCTGGGTGTAATTTATCTATAATATGTATATATTTAGAAAAATATAAGTGTGTTTATCAGCTGTTTAGTACCCATAACACAAGCTCTCAAGCTTAACTTGGGACTAAATAGCGTGAAAAAGTTGTGGAATATTTATTTAGTTAATTTATACTAATATTTTAAAGAGGACAGAATTGTTTGTTTTTTTGTAGGGATTTAACTGAAAAACTACCAAACCGCTAGCTGACTCAAAAGCTATATTAACACCGAGTAACATAGACTATATGTGTAGTTTATTTTCAAAACAACTAGGAAGAGATCCACGCAGTTAATTATAAAGAGGATGAATTACATGGCTTTAAGAAAAAAATGCATCGAAACCGCGATTTAAAAATATCTTTTCCGCACGTATTCAAATCACATGCGAGATATAAGATTCGATTTAACAGAACCGTAGCGGTACTTGTAAAGAGGTATTTGCTGTGCAAATTAGCACAATTAAGCAGATTATTAGCACAGCCCACAGCGGTCACACCAAGGCCGCCATACATGTTAATATCCGTGATAATCTTAATTAAATACCAATGGAACATGTTTCCAATAGATTCACAAACTTGTATTGCTAATTTTAACCTGAATAGCGGTAGTAAAATATGTTGTTTTGGTCGTAAATAAAGGAATTTCTGGCAAAACATTAACTCTCACACCGGATCCAATCGCAGGCTTAAGCAATGCGTGACGATTTTGGTCCGTCGATAGGTGACAATTCATAACATATCAAGACTCCTCCGTGCCTCGGAAAACACCTTAAGTCGTTGGTCCCGGCTGTCGCTTTTAGATCACAACGAAACGGAACGGAATGGCATTAGTATAAAATGACAGCTCAATTCGGCTTCATTTCACCTAAATTTTCACTCTGAGACCCGGTTTCCACTAAAGCGGAGAGGAGGAGAGATGCGTCATACAATCAATCAATCAATTGACTGGCCTGTTGGTCTAGTAGTTAGTGACCCTGACTGCTATGCCGGAGGTCGTGGGTTCGATTCCCACCCAGGACAAATGTTTGTGTTTTGAGCACGATCATTTGTTCTGTGTCTGGGTGTAATTTATCTATAATATGTATGTATATAGAAATATATATTAAGTATGTTTATCAGCTATTTAGTACCCATAACACAAGCTCTCAAGCTTAACTTGGGACTAAATGGCGTTGTGTGAAAAGTTGTGGAATATTTATTTATTTATTATTTATTTAATCAGCTTGCATCATTTTGACAGCTCAGTGCATGCTTAGCTTCAGCGGAATACAATATCCTATTGATTAATTACGAGATATCTCCTCTCGTCTCCGCTTCGGTGGAGTCTCACCCTGATGAGGCTCGCATAGACGGGCACCATTGCAGGCGGGGGTTGGAAGAATCGTACGTTCCGACCCCCAGCGCAGCATTAATTTTTCAAGGGATGACTTGTATTGAATTGACCGGCTGGGGCACCAGGCAAGTGAGGTGTTTTACTTCCTTCGTGACGTCTAAGAAGGGGCTAAATAAACAGTGGCTCGTGGTCCCCCAAGCCTTGCCACAATGACTTCTTTCTTCTAAGCTCCTTTGCCACCCTTCAACATCGTCGATAATAATTCTTCCTTTGTACTTGTTTCAGAATGCGAGTACCAGGACACCATATCTGATCAAAGATGGATAAGCCAACGATGCATATGCTGGATGTCCAGGAGAAAGGTGGACAGACCAGGAAAACCAACCAGTACATAGCCGCCGTTGCAGGTACTTATTTATTAAAACTTTATGCACTAGTAAAAGACTGCACTGTACAAAGGCGGACTTAATGCCTTAGGCATTTTCTACCAGCCTACCTTAAGGTGATGCAGAGACAGAAAATGGTACTTACATTACCTTATTACCTTAACTGAGGATTCGCACCATTGCGGGATCCCGTAGGGCCTAAAATTATGCTGATTCCAGATCCCATTTTGCTGGATTGTAGTCCCTAGCTGCTGCGTCTGCCGCGGTTATGCAGTGCGACAACAATGTTCGCTGATTTTGCGCACAAATGGCTTTGATCCCATTTGGCGCAAAAACACACCTTCAATGTTAAGCCACCTTCTTTCTACTGAGAGATTACTTCTGTAAATGCGTTATTGTTGCATATCCACTCAACTCACGATCGTCTGCAGACTCTAAGTATATATAGGATTACGAGTAAATAACAATAGACATACGATCGCTATTGTTATTTACATAATCCCTCGTGATGGTACCCGCTTGTCTTGTTAATGCCGGCTATTGTTATAATTGACAAAGTAATGATTATGCATTGAGTTTAACATTGTTTATTACAATAACTTGCATGAGTGACCACTGCCTACCTCTTCTTGAAAAGGCACCTTCAGTGCATTGACTCATTTATGTGACAATTATTACATATACTTTGTTGCAAAGTATAGAAAGACTAAACAGTTTTGATAATTGTTTAAAGTTTCATCAATAGGATGGGATCTGATCTTATTTTATCTTACCAGGGTACCTACACACGGCTACACATCAAGCTAAATAGGGTGACTGGTAATTAGTGACCGATACTTAAGTATTCATGATTTCAATAAACTTTCCCAAAGAAACTTTTTTTTTATATAATAACTTATTAACACAATAAACAACAAAAACGCACAACGGGAGCGGTGGGGGTGGCGGGGGAGCGTGTGACGCTACTAAGTAGATTTGGCCCTTCCCGAGGTCAGACTATCAGCTGATCGGTCAAAGGCGCGCGCGCGAATTTCAAATCGCTTTTGTGTTATTGTGATAAAAGAAATACTTACCTACTTAATGAGTATAAAAAAAGATTCTTCGGGAAAGTTGTTCGTATTCATGAGTACAATCTCGTGTTTAAGGATCGGTCACTAATTACCAGCCACCCTATACACATTTCCTGTTTACACTGACCTCGCATTGTACGGATATCTTATATCATGCGAAATCAGCTTATACTGGCAATGCATAGCTTGTGCAAGCCGTGTGTACAATAAAAGGTGATTTAAGCTATGACTATTAACTTCAACATCTCGCATAGATTTCCCACAGGGTAAAGTATAGCTGAACCTGTCCTAAATTCACATTTCGGTTAAGTTTAAGTTTTTCCTATCTGGAATATGCCTGACTTCTACTTGGTTGATGGAAAATAGACTTGCCCCAATCACATGAGGCTTATGATTATGCTCTAAAACATAATGAGTAAGTATACTTAACTATAGTTAAATAACATTTTTCTTTATTAATATCACTATCTAATATTTTACCATTGCAACTGTTCCCCTGCTCCTTGCTTGCTTTCCACTCTTCTCTGTCAAGGGCATTTTGGGACCAGTTCTTATCGAAGGAGTAGGTACAGCTCGTTCCGCCATCTTCACCTGGACCTACCGCAATGTCGTTTGCGTATGTGAGGGAACCCATTGAGTCGTGCATTTGGCCCACTGATCGTCTAAAATTAGGCAGATGTGTCCAGCCCAGTTCCATTTTAGCGTGGCAGTGTTAATTTTTGTGATGGAACGGATTGTTGTATTCCTAAACCGGTCTTCAAGAAAAAACAACAATACCTAACAGCATTACTTATGTGTGTAAAACGATGCCAGTTACCCATCATTTTACACGAATCATAAACAAAAATAAATGTTACATTGACAACTCTATTAGCGGACCAATATTGGCTCAACGAACACTCTATTTTTAAGTAGACCACAATGTCTTGGCATGTCACGGTGGCGCCACTCACAACAAAATGTCAACGAGATGTTCAAAATCTAGTATGATTTGGAATGTAGTTCCACTTTTGTCCGCGTACTAAGTAACACTGGAGTTTTCGTAACCCGATGCGTGACCTCATTGGCTAGTACGACTGCATCAAGATTATGAATGGATTCTAATATTGATTACCTAGGTATTTACATTTATTAGATGAATCATGTCTGGTTCTGATGTCTGATTGTCATGTCCAAGATATTTAAAATACTATAGAGAGGACAAAGACATTCAATAGGTACCTAGGTCAGGTTGCTGACACAGTTTTTCTATGACATTTCTTCGTATATTGTCCTCTCTCAAAGAGATTTAGAAGACTATAGAGCGGGCATGTCAAGGAAATGTCATAGAAAAACTTTGATCCCATGTCACAGTAACGCCATCTAGAATAATATATGAATATTGGAGCGGCAGCGGAGCGTACTACAAAAAACTCATAGACTTGTGTCCGGCAGGACCGCAGGACACACTTTTTCGGACGAAAATTTTGATCGTGATGTCCCGTCTAGTAATCTAGTAAGTATTGAATTTCTTTGATTAGATGAATCATGTATGAGTCTTTTGTTTAATTTACGCGTGTTCAGTGACCTAACTGGTGTCAGATTTTCAATGCCACTTAAGGGCCTCTGATTTGGCTTCACATGCCATCGAGAAATATTTCTCAGGCATGGCCGGTTTGCTCACGATGTTTTCCTTCACCGTATTAATTACGAGCCTACCGTGCTATAACCACCGTGTTATACAACGCATGCCGAAAAAAAGTCATGGCACATTATACCGGCACAGCACCGGCCGCGGCACCGCTCCAAACCAGCAATTGACTAGTCATTCAATTTAGAGCATTAAATCGTGTGTATTAGAGTATATTTCACAATGTCAATACGAAAAAGCCAACGGCGAACAGTCAGCGTGCTTGCCACTACCATACAACTCGACTCGCAGCCCGCGTGCCGATAGCGAGTGGACCATGTGCTTACTGCCCGCCGATCGCATGCTTACAGCACGGCGACTCCGAATCACCAGCAAAAGAGGGACATTCTGAAAACGTGAAGTCCTAGGCGTGTTCAATCATAAATGCCAGATAACAATTGTGTTCGCGGACCGCAGTGAGATAGCTCGCACCTCGCAGCCAGCGCGCGGGCTGCAAGCATTGCACCTCGCGGGCGGGGCGTGCGGACGGCAAGCAGGCACCTTGCCGACAATGCGTAGTTAGCGCACTGGCAGCTAGCCGTAGCCTAAATTACCTATTGTAGGACCAAAATCTGGTTCTTTTCTTTTCTGTCTTTATACCTACCTACTTGTGGAAGCTTGTAATAAGCAATTTAGTTATCTACTATTGTCATTATGTTGATATTAGTCTGAAAGCTTCCCAAAATGTTAAAAATAAAATAAAATAAATAAATAAAATTTCTTCGCATGTCCTCTATAGTATCTTGAATCTCTTAAACAACCAAAGCCACAGAATTCCGAAACTAGAGTTATTTTACATCTTGTTAGTGATTTTATTAAATTCATGCGGACTACATATAAATGGGTAGGTAAGTTCTTTTTTAAACATTGTCCGTCGGTTCGTTGAGTTCAGAGTTGAGCTGATTAAATCGTGAACTGATAAGACACGTCCACTCATAACTGTGTAGTTATTTCCTCAAAAGACTAAGTATCACGGACACCAATTTGCATGATTCTTCTTACATGATCTGACCAAAATAATGTTTTGATTTCAAAGTACACTTTGACCTCTGAATTTCTTTCGGTATTTCCGATTTCCTTATCAATGTAGACAGATATCGAAACACTAGTTAAAAATATATATATTTGACGTGTAGAAGTGGTTATACAGATTTATTTATCCATGGGACTTTAAAACAATTACCTACTGGTTTACTATAAATAGGTGCACATACTTATGCCTAGGAATATAGCCACGGTGAATATGTTCATATATCAATCTATTACTGTGGGACCACTGTAGGGCAAAAGCCTCTTCTCATACAGAGAAGGCACGAGCATTGATGGTTATCAAAGCGTGGTGACGCTTGCTCCAGGCGCATTGGTGATTTCAAATTTACACACAGGTCAACGAGATTTTAAGAATTCTTTTACCAATATTGAAAGCCATAGTTTGTGAGGCTATTTGTTTTTTTTTAAATAAGAGGAGTTGGAGTGGATGTTAAAGAATGTAATGCACGCGGACGAAATCGCGAGCAAAGTGCTAGTCAACTATGTATAAGTCCTGATTTTCTTACGATCGAAGTTAAGTTTCTTAAACCATAATCTGTATTCACAGCGGCCATCGGTGCGGTGGCAGGAGGCACCATCCTCGCGTGGACATCACCAGCGTTACCCCAACTGGAGCCGTTCAAGAATGTGACTGTCGTCAACGGCACCACTGTTGACGCAACGCCACTCAACGCAACGGCATGCAATTCTTCTGAGAACATCAATTCTCTGGGTCAACCTGCTGACTTCTTGCTGAATACCACACAAAGTAAGCGGAGAGACGTGTTTAACACAATGAATACCACGCATAATAGAAAACTACTGTCAACACGCGTTAGCGCGAAGACAGATACTTAAACATAATAAGGGCGAGACACCACCAAAGGGTCTCCCCTTTTTATGTTTAAGAGCGAGTAGAGATGTGTCCTAATTAACCAATATGGTACTGTAATGTGCTGAAGCTAAGCCCTGAGCTGTCAAAATGAGGCAAGCTATTTGGTTGTACAGAGGCCAGCACATCAAGTTACCCCAATTTGTCAAATTTCTTTGATCTTTTTTCAACTTTATGTCAAACAGAATAAGGTTCATATTCAATTGGGAAAATTTGACACATTGGGGTAACTGGATGTGCTGGCGTCTGTACCTACCACACAGCTCTTCTCGTCTCCGCTTTCGTGGAGTCTCGCCTTAAGACTTATTTTTGTCGTGTGGTTCGTGGATACTGGTGTCAGAGTTTTATTGCCGCCCATAAGCATCTGACTTGGCTTAACATGCCGTCGAGAAATATCATGTATATCCTCTCAGGTTTTCTTTGCTGTTTTTGAAGCAATGCAATACGCACATGAATCCCAAAAGTTAGACGTGCGAGCCTTGGGTTTGAACTCGAGTCCTAACTTTGTAGTCTGCCGATCTAGGCTATCTCTGATGGATTGTGTTGCATATTTTTTTCATAAATCTAATAACCATGCTATAGATATTTCTCGAAAAGGGTCAGATGATGACATGTTAGAGTTTGATGACGACAGAGAAGGTGGGGTTTTAGGATGTGCTGGCATTATCAGAAATATGACGGTACTTAGGTTAGGTACCGGTAAGAGCGATGACAAAGTAACCACAGTTACCTACTGTAAAGCGTTACGTATTTAAGATGGGGTAAGTTCAATTACTAATAAACAGGAAGATTCAAGGGATTCCCGTTGCTTCAAACACATTGCAGGTGCATTTTGTCATTTTCTATGTAGGTATGTACAAAATGCGTCAGGTCTGCAAGTCATCATCTCCTTAGATTCATGTGCGTTAGTATAATTATCACTTGCTTCAAAAACGGTTAAGGAAAACATCTTGAGGCAACCGGCATGACTGAATCATATTTCTCGACGGCATAACTGCCCATAAGGATAAATACCCCAACAACGGGTTTCTATGAATCTCTATGAAATTGATTCAGAGCGCTACTACGATAGGGTCGCGGTCGTAGGCTGCAGGCCGCGGCTGCAGTCCTCGATTTCAAAGAGATTCATAGAAACCCGTGCAGGTTGTGATTGCAGTTCGCGATCTGCAGCGCATCTCTGACCGAAAGCGAATATAAATAACGGAATCGTAGAGAAAAACTCAACTGTCATCTTTGTAACGGGTAGCCACCCATCCTTGTTTCCCGTGACCTTGTGAAGGTCACGGGAAACAAGGATGGGTGGGTTCCGACTCTTGAAAAACCCCCTTTATCCTTTTGCTAAAATAACGATGACGATGATGACTTGCATAATATTCAGCATTTTTCTGCCCTTAGCCCAATTTAGTAGAAGTCAGCACAGCATGTGCGAACAAATTCATTTTGAATTTGACAATCAATTCGGGTTATATTCGGGCAGCGATAGTCGGATCGATTGGATACACCTTAATATTTCCGACCGACTCTTTGTAAGACTATCCATCCTGTACCTACGTTCTATTTTCTCCTACAAAATATTGGTCACCGATTTATCGGACGTGACACATGGTGCTATCTTTTCTAAAACAATAATAAGAACATTATGTAATAGTTGTTTACATTCACAAATAATCTTTTACTAAGTATAAAGTATAATATTAGTTAGTGCATATTCATTAGGTATTTAGGACTTTACGTCATCACTTAATTCGGATCATTGTCCTGTTTCATATCAATTAGTTTCCTGCCTAAAATAACTACAATAAAGTAATTAATGTTTCCTATTGTAAATTACTTGACTTATTGGAACAACAGGAAAATGAAATAGGTATTTGGGATTTTGTTCTAATTTTGTAAAGATATTTTTAATTAAGTATCGCATTTTTGAGGAAAACCTATTCTTTTTTTAGAATACTTATTAGGTAAGTACTTCGAACAATATATTATTGGTAGATACAGGTAGGTAAATGAGAGAAAATAAAAGCTAGAACTTATTCGTAGTTAATGATCCGTTGTGCAGATGCAAATCAAGGTATTCGAATTTGTCATTTTCTCAATTCAATATGAACCCTATTATTTTAACGATTTGAGCAAAATTTACCTCAGAAAAAAACCTAAACATGATGTGAGTTTGTAACAATCCTCTTTTTTAAATCTTTCTAGCAATGTGGGTAACAACTACTCGTAGAATAGAAAGGAATAGAATAGAATATATTTTATTGTAAAAGTGAGTTTACAGCAGATATGTGTAAGGTCTTAAATAACCAGGTAGATCTTCATGTAGTAAATAAGCTAAATATGCTTGTGTCTGGAGTGGGCTCATGTCAATAGTGCAATGCCCCACGCAACCGGAACCCAAGACCTCTCGATTGCCAGTGAGACGCCTTACCCATTGGGCTATTGCCGCTTTAAAAAATAATATACCTACTTTGAATAAATATCTATTGAAAAATTACGGTTCTTGTATTTCGGTTACGATGTTATAAAAGCAGTTTTTTTTGGAAAATTGGATGCTTCTGTTTAGGTGTAAAACTTCAAAACTTACTGTTCCGAGATTTATAATCTTGAACAATAAACAGCTTATTTCCACTAGCTTCACATCTGCCAAGATTACATAAAAGACCCGATTCAAAATCTCGCAAAACCGGTAAAAGCCGGTAAAAATATTTGCTAAAACATGTTATATTTACATTGTGCGACGAATAAGCAGTGGTGGGCATTTGGCATACAATCTGTATTCTATTTTGGTGGCTAAACAAAAAGCACACGCCTCCCATTAAGAACTGCTGAACGATATTTATGATTGTAAACATGTGGGCATAGCAAAGTCATTTGGATTATGGCTTTGAAGCCACTAAGTACTTAGAGCGTGTAAGTAGACGAATCTTTGTTTTTTCAACTCTTATTGCCGCCAAGACTTCAGCTGAGTTATTCTGTTAAAATCTTTCCGTGGACATGTAGGTGAAGTGAAGGTGAAGTGTGCTGCCATCCTATACTAATGCTAGGAATTAGGATTATACTTTATATTAATAGGATAAGTTAGGGATGCATAGTTAAAGTTTTTATGGAGAAGAGGTGCAGAAAGCTACAACGCGAGGCGCAAAACGCTACAACGCGCTAAACGGCTTTTTAGCGACTATCTTATGTCATTTTGACGTTCAAAATGTGCTGATTTTCCACTACTGTCAAAGATCTAGAAATGGCAGCCGGGACCAGCAACATAAAATAATATTGTTCAAGTCCGTAGCAATTAATAAAATAATATTGTTCAAGCAAAGAGATTTAAAATACTATAGAGCGGGCATGTCAAGGAAATGTCATAGAAAAACTTTGATCCCATGTCGCAGTAACGCCATCTAGAATAATATATGAATATTGGAGCGGCAGCGGAGCGTACTACAAAAAACTCATAGACTTGTATCCAGCAGGACACACTTTTTCGGACGAAAATTTTGTTCGTGATGTCCGGTCTATAGGTATTGAATGTCTTTGTGTTCAAGTCTCTAAAGTGAAAATGTTTAAGCGTGCACCAACGTCGCCTGCGTCATTGCATCTTTCATTGCAACAGTATCCGGTGTTTGGTCATAAATATCTTCCTTCCACGCAAAACGTACAAGTTTACGATCAAAACATTTTTCTTGGCAGTAGATTTTGTGGCGTGACGTAGCGATCACGAGACCAACTCGCATGACACGCCCCCGGAAAAAAAAGTGTTTTTAATAGTGAATTTTATCTGAAACAGGCTGCCATTAAAGTTATCCGCGCGCATAATATTCATGGACCTGACAGTAATAATAATAATAACTGGCTTGCCTTGCTTGTTTTTTTATTTTTTATTTATTAAAAACTATTTAAATGTTCTTAAAATAAACAAGGCACACAATTTAGACCTCTGGGGTCTGTCTTAGCATGCCATGGCCTAGGATTTGATCAACGCGCTATTAACAGTTACATCAAAGTCGAGTTGATGTAGTATTGTTTAAGTTTACTCCTTACGTTTCTGTTGTTCATTGAGTCTCATTGTGTTGTGTTCATTGGCCGGCCAGAGTCAATTCTGACGAGGAACGACGCTCCCACCTCTTTCTTGCATTAGCTGGCCGGCTGAGTGGAGATTCGCAAGAGCAAACGTGCTCGAAGGAAGGAAGTATTCCAGTAAGATGCTGGTAGAGATCTTGGTCGTACTTCCGGGATTGTTCTAATAGCCGTGGGATACCTTTTAACTCCTCAAGCAGTTAAAGAAATGTTGCCCTCTACTATGTGCTAGTGGCCGTTTCAGAGGGCCCATTACTAAGTGTGCAAGTCACCCTCTGCCATTTTACCTTTGTATCTATAAAACATTGATGAGGCAGGGGCCATAGTCCTTCCACAGTACTAGTTTACCAGTTCACCTGAGCCACCCTAACCCATAGCCCAATAGTTCTGTTGCGATAGCCTGCAATGGTCCTGCACCAGTCGCAGGCTTTCCTTGGTCGCACTTGAATAATGCATACAGGGAAAATCCGCGTTCGGTGCCTCATTTTATTAAAAGCGACAAGGGGCCTCTTCATTTTGGCTTTGGTCCCTCTCGTTCGCCTTCCAAAGGCCCAGTTTCAAGAAACTTTTAAAGCAGTAGAACACCAGACACAACACACGTCTGGTCGGAGGGTCGTTCCTATTATAGGGGATAAAGAACTTTTCTTTAAAATAGTTGAGCCTAAACTATTTTTGAATACTAACAGGAAATGCTACATGGCCAATATGTTCTATATTTAATAAACATATTTTTTTGCGCATTAAATAAATTGTATATATAGAGTTTCGAAGAAGAGAAGAGAATTTAATATCACAGGGAAGTAAGTGGGTAAAAGTAGGCGAGCGTAGTTCTGGCAAAAATTATGACATTCAAACTGACAAAAATAGTACAAACAAAACTATTTCTATGTGACAATGCTTTTGGCGTCACAGACAAGATACGTATGTAACAAAAGACGTCCCATAGGTTAGTAACCCAACTAAATAAAAAGCAGAATTGATCAATTGGTACATTCGGTGATAAAGGGCACTCAACTAACGCTATCTATCTGGCAGGCCCCCAGTTTACGTAACCATAATGTATGGCAGCTACTCACGATACGACTCTGCGTGTTTACGATCATACGTCATTCGAATCCGTAGTAAAAATAGAGATGGTTGACGTGTTATATGCAAACATAGTTATCTTGTATGATTTAGGAATGATTTACGATAATATGCTTGGTGAGTTGAATTTGAAGCGGGATAAAGTTTATTGGAAACTAAGCTTGAAACAAAACAAATATTTTGCTAGTTGATGTTGCGCTTGCTCCGAAACAAACGTACACTGCCTGCCATCTGTTAGAAACTTTTGGTACTTATTGGAAAACAAATACTTTCCAATTTAAAAATATTGAGGTCAATAATCGAGATAAAAACTTCAACTTCTAACACATTAAGCCTTTCATAAAATTAGTAGTAAGTAGTTATGAAATACCCTGAACTAATTGCCGCGAAAACAAATATGAATTCCGATATTAGTTGGCTCGTCGATGTCCAAAGTTCTTCCATCAATATTGTTTCACTAGTAGCTAGCTATTCTGGAGCTTTAGCTGGCAACAGCTGACACATCTAATTTATGCAGCAGAATGATGCCTGAGGAGAAGTAGATTCTCGAAACACATCTGATATGCCAACTTATTTGGTTCAGGCGAAGTCCTACTGTTTTGAAGGCAGAAAGACGGTTTACAAACCGTCCGTAGGTACAGATAAACTCAAAGCTGAATTGCTTCTTTCTTCAGGAGGCTTTTTCTGACTCTGCCCAGCATCGTGAGACCCGCTTCATAATATATTAATACAATCCTATGCCTGGACTTTAAAAGAGGCCCCCTGAATTACTTTCGGCATTTCTTCTCAGGGATCAGTCGTTTTGGAAATGCCGGTACCATTTGGTTTAAAAAACAATGATTTTAAAAGTATCTGGAAAAGTCTATTACAGAAATAAATATCATTTCATTTCATTCGTGGTAAAAGCGAAATTTAGTTTAGTTTATTAATTCCATTATTCTTTTTTGGTTTCCAGGCTCCTTGGTATCTTCAATCCTTGCCATCGGTGCGGCGCTCAGTGCTCTCCCTGTGGGCATGCTGGCCAACAAGGTTGGCAGAAGGCCCACTGTGCTCGTCCTCTCCATACCGTTCCTACTCAACTGGCTGCTCACGATCTTCGCCAATGGCGCGTCCATGCTGATTGCTGCGAGATTCTTCGCTGGATTAGCGACTGGTGAGTTTATAAAAATTCAAAAACATTTCTTGAAACTCTTTCCTATGGGACATTGCAACTTCTGAAAACCATGATCAACCATAGTTGATCCCCGATAGGGCGTGAAACTGACAAGCCCAGAAAAACGATTCAACTGTCTTGGATTCTGCAATTAAATAAATGATTCAGAAAAGAACAGCGTAAGAGTTAAAAAAATATATATAATTTGCACTTCCCTCAATTTCAAGACTGACCAGGTCTCATAGTTTTATGCAGCCATTATGCAGCCCATCTGCCAGTCACGCCTTGAAAACTTGAGTGAAGTGACCTGTCAATGCCTAGCATTAGTATGGAATGACAGCTCAATTCGCCCTCTCTACGCCTACATTTTCACGCGGTGATTTGACCAGAATCGCACTGCTGTTAGGGGTCTAATATAGTCCATTGAAATGTTACATTTTTTAGGCCTTACCTTGCGTTTTTTAGAGGACGCAATTATATTTTTTTGGTGTATAGGGGGGGTAAGTCTAAAACTAAGTTTATGGGGTCGCCACCCTTGTCCCACGGCCGCCATCCTGACAATAACTGATGGCACATTATTAGTACACACGAAAATGCTTTTATAAGTCAGCATCTTGACTTCTACATCGATACCTTACAAGTTTCTTCGAATTTCTAGGTGGAGCATGTGTTGCAGCGCCCATGTACATCGGTGAGATAGCAGAGACTTCTATCCGAGGGTCTCTGGGCGCCTTCTTCCAGCTGTTCCTGACTGTGGGCATCCTGTTCACCTTCGTAGTGGGCGGATGGACTCATTGGAGGACCCTGTCCATCATTTCTGCTGTCTTCCCTGTTTTACTGGTCGCTGTGTTCTGGTGAGTGACCTGTAAACATTTCAATTTAATGTTTGTGACTAATAGAATCCGCACGGCTCGATCGAAGGTTAAGCTACACTTAGCGAGGCCGGTCGGTGGATGGGTTACCATTTCTTACCTCGATAAGCATAAGATTAAGTCAAGCCAATGTAATTTATCATCTGTAATGTAATCAGAGGTGGCGTTGTACTTGAAACATATTGTGAACGATTTTTTTTTCATTTTTTGTGGGTATTTCCAGAATTTTCACTTATTTTTCTTTTGTTGTTTTTCGGGACGGAGACAAATCCAACAAATAAAAAATCTATGCAGCCGTTTCTGAGTTACAATAATTGGTGTAAATAACTTGTCTGTTTTTTTAAACTTCTTCTTTTTCTCTTTTCTTCTTTAAACGTTTTTTTATACCTTTACCTGCTCCGGAAAAATTCGTTTCAATTTTTTTAAATACCTACGTCATTACGTATTTAAAAAAATTGGAACGAATTTTGTTTACGAATTACCTACGCTCTCTTCTCAGACGTACTTAATATGCACTCAAAATTTCATAAGAATCGATCAAGCCGTTTAGAATGAGTTTGGTAACAAACACTGTGACACGAGCATTTTATATCCGAATATTAATCTTATCCAATTAATCCAACTAAGTAATATTATGAATGTGAAAGTCTGTATGGATGTTTGTTACTCTTTCACGCAAATACTATCGAATGGATTTTATACAATAATACAGCTTATACATCAGAATAGCACATAGGCTATTATAATATATAGAAATATTGAATGAATCGTTCAAAATAAAACGATAAGTGTTTGTAAAGGGAGTAGTAAAAAGTTCTGCCATCTGCGAGCTATTCTCGACGAAGTCACGGGCATCAGCTAGTTTTAGGTAATGATTTTACTTCCCTATGTAGCCCTTAAAGTTATTATTTATGAGTTTTTAACCGACTTCAAAAAAGGAGGAGGTATGTTCGTGCGTATGTTTTTTTTTTTTTTTTTATGTATGTTACCTGATTTCTCCCCCATTTGTGAACCGATTCTCAAAATTCTTTTTTTATTTGGAAGAGTATATAATAGTCCTGAGTAATAAAGTATCACTCACCTAGTGAACAGCAGCAGTGGAATCGGAAGTAGTTAGTTACACAACACAATAGATAGTTAATAATCCGTTTAGTTTTGTGTGTACACACCTAATATTATTTTTATATACACATTTAGTTATTTTATGAACGACATTGAAAAAACAAACGACACTTGACTCACTAATTTCTTTTAACAGTTGACAGAATTACCCATAGACTTTTTGTCTAGTGGTATGCAACCTCAACACTTTCCCTCACTAGCAAGAAAAGTTTTGTAGTCCCAAGTCGGCTCTAATCTTGACTAGCCTGGGCTTCGGGACTGCCTTGGTAAGTATATCGGCCAACTGTTCAACAGAACTTGTCTTCCTGACATCAACAAGACCCTCTTGCACGGTTTCACGAACGAAAAAGTGTCGTACTCGAATGTGCTTTGTCCGTTTATGAAATTCAGGATTATTGGCAAGGCGTATGGCTGCTTCATTGTCCACTCGTAACGTTGGTATGCCTTCCAAACTCGTAAGCTGACAATAGATTCTTTGGAGCCAGACTAGCTCTCGTGCGCCTTCGCTTGCTGCTACAATCTCTGCTTCAGTTGTTGAGATCGCGACTGATGGTTGACGTTGGCTTAGCCAAGAAACAACTCCTTCAGCAAAAAGACAAGTGACTCCTGTCGTAGAGCGTCCAGTCAGGTCATCACCAGCGTGATCCGCGTCACTATAGCCTTCAATAATGGCTCTGGTACAGTTTGCGTTGTACCTAATACCGTAGGATATTGTGCCTCTCAGGTATCTAAATATCCTTTTGACCTTCAGCCAGTCATCTTCGGTGGGGTTTTCTAACTTTCTAGATACGAACCCTACAGCGTATGCTATGTCAGGACGTGTGCCTGTCATCAGGTACGCTAATGCACCTACCGCCTCTCGGTAAGGAAATTTCTTCCCAGAGTTCCCGTTTGTAACTTTCCCTATTTCAGTAGTCGAAGTTTTCTCTATAGGTGTCGACACTGGATTGCATTCGGACATTCCAAAGCGGTCTAAGATTTTCTTGGTGTAAGCTTCTTGCTTAATACCTATAGAACCATCTTTAGCTCTCTGGATTTCCATCCCTAGGTAGTACGATGCCGGTTTTTTCGTGATTTTAATTGTTCTACCTAATTCCTCTAGGACTTGGTGTGCTAAAGCTTCATCTGTAGACGCCACAAGCCCATCATCCACATAAAGTGTTATCAGGATTTTCTTGTCCATCACATTCTTCGAGAACAGGCAGCTGTCAGCAGTACTCTGTATGAAACCTTTTGCTAAAAGAATCTCCTCAAAGCAGGAATTCCAGCAACGTGGTGCCTGTTTTAGTCCGTACAAGCTTCTCCTTAATCGACAGACTTTTGAAGTGCCATCGTTGAATCCGTCAGGCTGCTTCATATAGATCTCTTCCTCGATCTTGCCATTCAAGAATGCAGTCGACACATCAAATTGCATCAGATGTAACTTTTCTTTGGCGCTGACACTCAACAAAGCTCTTATTGTAGCCATCCGGGCCACCGGACTAAAGGTCTGTTCATAGTCAATCCCCTTTTGTTGCCTGAATCCTTTAGCTACAAGCCTCGCCTTGTACTTGTCAATTGTGCCATCTGGTAGGCGTTTGATTGTGAAAACCCATTTACACGGAAGCGCTTTTCTGTTTGGCGGCAAATCACACAACGTCCAAACTTGGTTTTCTTCTAGAGACTTCAGCTCATTTGCCATGGCCTTCTGCCACTCAGCTTTGTCTTTTCTAGAGAGAGCTTCTGAATAGGTTTCAGGGAATCTTTCCGTACCTATGAAATACACATAGTCATCGAACTTCTTAGGACGTGTGATCGTTGTTCTGTCTCTCAGGCTATATCGTGGCTCTGCTTCAACCACGGGCTCACCCAAAGCCGCAGATTCTACTTCTACTAGAGGTTCAACAATATCTAGTTGCTCTTGATCTGCATCTACAAAATCTTCATCACCATCAATATCGGAGCTTTCCCTCAATTCATGTCTGCGTGGACTGTCAATCATAGCTCCGTCGTCATCGTTCTCGCTCTCATGAATTTCGTCTTCTTGATCTTGGTCTTTTCCGATATTCGTTCTATCTCCCTCTAGAACATGATCAAGATCGTCTCTATTGGCCGGGCTTTGCTCGGGAATATGTTCGCTATTTCCTTTATCTGTCACTCCCTCTGCAGCAATAGGAATGTTGATGGATGTCTTGAATTCCACATCTGACTCAAACGTTATGTCCCTCGACTTCAACGTCTTGACTCCATCCCAGATTCGATAGCCGTCATCATTCTCGTAGCCTATCAATATGCCTTTTATAGCCTTCTTGCTCATTTTTTTTCGTTTTGGTTTTGGAACATGTGCATAACATGTGCTGCCAATTATTTTTAGATGTGATATCTTCGGCTTTTTCCCATGCCACAGTTCATATGGTACTTTACTATCCACTCTTGTGGGACCTGTCCTATTCAGTACATATGCAACTGTATTAATCAATTCAGCCCATAGTATTTGTGGCATCTCTCCTCTCGCATGCATAATTGACCTTGCAGCTTCTACTAAAGTACGGTTCTCCCGCTCACTACAGCCATTTTGTTCAGGCGTGTAAGGCATAGTTAACCGTTGCTGAATACCATGTCTTTGTAATATTTTTCGAACTTCCTCATTATTAAATTCGCCGCCGTTATCACTCAGAAGAGTTTTGACAGTATGGCCTACGGTCTTCACTTCTTGAAGCATTTGTAGAAGTTTAGCCTTTACTTCTGACTTATGTCTCATGAAGTAAACCATGCGATAACTTGAATAGTCGTCCTTAAATAGTACATAATACTCATACTTCGAGATGCTTTTTGCGAAGGGACCACAAACATCTGTGTGTATTATCTCTCCAACTGCTTTAGCTCTTTCTCTGGTCCCGAACGGCTTTCGATGAGACTTTCCGTAAATGCAGCCTTCACATGTCACTTTATCTGGACTAAGCTGGATGCCTAACTCACGTTTTACTACGCGAATGACATGTCTTTTATCCTGGTGCACTAGCCGCTCGTGATATAGCTGTAGCATGTTTGAGCCAGTTAAAGCATTGACCTCAATTATCGTATGCTCTTTTGGAATTTGTGTCTTTAAATCCAACTTATATAGTCCACCTTGATGGACCCTACTTCCAACAACTCTAGTTATGCCCTCGATATCTAACTTGCACTCTCTAGTTGTGGAAGTGAAGATGCTGTTCTGCATCTTATCTTGCGCCGCAAGCATCGAAAACAAGTTTTTCGTTAAAGACGGTACCAGCCACACATCGTTCAGAGTAATTTTCTCCTTATGCCCATTGACATTTGATTCCACTACTACGGAGCCCATACCTAAGGCGGATATGGTAGTTCCATCTGCCGTAGTCACTGTGTGATCTGAGTCAAATTCATGAAAATCGGTGAAAAAATTCCTCCTTACTGCGATATGAACCGTTGCTCCGTTATCCACGTACCAGTGCTCGCGATCCTGGACTTGATTCATAGAGCACGCATTCACCATAAGGGAAATCTGCTGTACCTGCTTAAATTTTGAGCGAGACGCCGATGATGTGCCCGAAGTTGGCTTAGGTGGCCTCCCATCCTTAATCCACTTCTTACACTTGCGAACTCTGTGTCCTTTGCAAGAACAGTAGTTACAAATCAGCTGCTCGTCCGGATTCTTCTTATTTTGACGTTCAGTAGGTGTAGTCACTAGCGCCTCCTGCCGTGAGTTCTCTTGACTACCTAGCTCTCTTTCGAACGTACAAAGATGCGTCGTCAAACTGTCGATAGTCCTTTCAGACTGTTTGAGCATTAGCCAACTTGACTTAAAGTTGAAATACCGATCGTCAAGTGTATCTAAGACCTTACATATCAGGAACAATTCAGGGAGCTTAGCGGTAGCGTCGATTTTAGCAATCTCGGCCTTCAATTCATTCCAGAGATTCTTAAGGTGCGACATGTGAGTAGGAATGTCATCTTCCTTTCTTTGACGAAACCCGAAGAACTCCAAGCATAAATTATACGCTCTGTCGTCTGTTTGCCCGTCAAATAGCCTATGCAGCTCTTGCCAAACCTCGTGTGCCGTTCTGTATCGCATAACTTTCTTTAGTGTATCCTCGGTCATGTTAGTAGTTAGCATGAGTAGAGCGCCACTCTCAGTCCGCCTATACTTTGCCATTGCAGTGTTATAGGTGCTGATGTCAGCGTCACCTGCTCCTTCAGCAAGGACCGGCTTTTTGAGTTTCCCCTCAACTGCTTCCGTGGCACCTTCTGTGCCTTCCAGCGTTATAGAAATTTTATATTTCCAGGTAGCCCAATTTTCCTTGCCTGCTAATTTGAGAGTTCAATCTTCGTCGAAAAATCCATTTCTTCGCCTTCCGGTGGGGCACAGAACCTAATAAAGTATCACTCACCTAGTGAACAGCAGCAGTGGAATCGGAAGTAGTTAGTTACACAACACAATAGATAGTTAATAATCCGTTTAGTTTTGTGTGTACACACCTAATATTATTTTTATATACACATTTAGTTATTTTATGAACGACATTGAAAAAACAAACGACACTTGACTCACTAATTTCTTTTAACAGTTGACAGAATTACCCATAGACTTTTTGTCTAGTGGTATGCAACCTCAACACTGAGGTGGTCCCATTTTAATTTTTATAAAGAGTATTCTATTAGGTATATTCTATTCCTAAGGAAGTTTCGATAGACAGAGCCCGCCAGCTTCGCTGTACATACTTAATTATTTTTATGTTCTAAATTCTCAGTAAACAGCAGTAACAAGTTTAACTCATTAGTAATAATTGGCACAGTTCAGTGGAAACGCACAAAAAAAAGCATTTTATCGGTCGTAAGCTGATAGGTTGATTACAAACTCGAATAACCATTGTTTAGTGGCTTTTGCAGCAATATTTTTATTAGGTATATTTTTGGCTAGCGGACGTCACGCGGTTTTACCCGCTTAGTTTCCGTTCCTCTGAAAATACGGAGATAAAAAGTAGTCCATTTCACTCGTGGATAGTGTAACTTTCTAACGGTGATTTTTTCAGATCGGTCCAGTAGTTTTTAAGTTTATTCGTAACATATTAAAACACATTTTTTTTTCTTTGATAAGTACTTTCTCCTGACAATAATAACAAACACAACGAAAAAATAAATAATTAACGATATTAGCGATATTGGTCCATCCGTTCACGAGTGATGCCCGTGTCCGAGGATAGGGATTTATTTTCATAAATATAGATTTTTATATATTGATAATACCAGCCTGTTACTGTCCTACTGCTGGGCAAAGGCCTCTTCTTATACAGAGAAGGGACGACGATGATCACCACGCGGATGGCGATTTTAGACTTAAATTAACTAAAAGTTATGGTTTCCTTACGATGTTTTCCTTCATCGATGTCAGTCAAGTAAATAAATTAGTAGATTGATTATATTAAGCTCAAACCAACAAAAACAAAACTATTGTTAATAATTATAGACTTAAATAGCTGATCCATGATCTCATTTTGTCAACCAATATTATTTTTTGTACCTACTGGGAATTTATTTTGATACTAACATCATTATTGTAACGCCTGCATTCTATACAAATAAAGAAATTATTATTTATTATTATTGAATATCGAAAATTGAATGGTAACTCCCTTCCATTCTTCCACTCCTTCCTGTCTTCAGCCACTTTTGGCCAATCCTTCAGAAAGGAGTCCAACTCGTCACGCCATCTCCTTCTAGGCCTGCCGCGTCGCCGGCTCCTGCTGTCCGGGATCCAGTCGGTTGATACCTTGAATGGAAGGGAGGCCTTTGCCCTGCAGTGGGACACCACAGGCTCATAATAATAATAATAATGGTAACTGGTATTTGAACCGAGAACCTGATGCATGGAAGGCAGGTGCCTAAATCGTTGAGCCATCACGAAGTTATGAGTAAAGCGTTATCTTTACTACGTAGTGTATTTTTTTAAATGTATATTTCGTTAGTTACGTTTACGTTTACCAATTGTTAAACTCACATAAATAACCAACCCGACCCGGAACCATAGGCCATAAAAATATTGGTTCCGTGTGGGAATCGAACCTAGCGCAGCAGAAAACTCGTCCAGCCACACTGCGCCTATTTATGTACCCTTTCTAATTCAAATTTCAGATTATTTTAAAATAAATTTGAATTGGAAAGGGCATTTTACATTATTTAAATTAATAAAAACATAGAGGTTAGCGATATTTATGATAATTTATGGCAGAATACAGTTGCAAGGTTCAATTTATTGTATTGTTGTTGATCTAAAAATAACTTACAGGTGGTGGCATTTTCCTTCGCATTGTTTTATTTGTCAACAATGTGTGGATGAACTTAATTTAAATCGGGTTTTTACGAATGTCTAAAACTACATGAGATTATTTTACAGCGAATAACAACAGTAAATAACAGCGAGTCAACGGAATATGAATAAGCGACAACATCGGATCGGATTTTAAATTTATTTATATTTTAATAGATCACCACACTTCACTTTCACACTCTCCACTCCTTCCAAACTCAAGGCGGATTGGTGATTTCAAACTTATACAGGGTGTCTCATTCAATTGGGTCAGTATGGGAAAGTCTGAAACTATAAGACATACGAAGATCTGTTCTAAGGAACCATGTCATCGATTTTAATAAAAAGAGAAACTGCATTCATACATTTTAAAAAACATCAGTACTCCGTTCGGGAATCGAACCCGGTTATTTTGAAAAAAAACTACTTACTTACTACTTTTAGGTCTACAACGGTGTCATAGCTTGTTTTGTACACTTCATCCTTAACGTAACCCCACAAGAAATAGTCCAGAGGCGGTATTGAAAAAGGCGGTGGTCACTCCGAGCACCTACTAAAGTAAATTAAAGTATGTGGAAACAATGCATTTTATTCATTTTAGACATCACGTTTCATACAGACATTTACTACTTAAGACCTACACAATCGATATCTAAATAGAAATAGTGTAGTTTTTTTTTTTCAAAATAACCGGGTTCGATTCCCGAACGGAGTACAGATGTTTTTTAAAATGTATGAATGCAGTTTCTCTTTTTATTAAAATGGATGACATGGTTCCTCTGAACAGATCTTCGTATGTCTTATAGTTTCAGACTTTCCCATACTGACCCATTTGAATGAGACACCCTGTATACTTATAGCGTGCCTTCTCTGTATGAGAAGGCCTTTGCTTTAATTGCATGCCACATCTAGTATGTAATTTTACTTTAGATCTACGCTCACTCGGTTGGTGACAACAAACACTTTTGTGATCGCCTACCTCCATAGTTTTAATATTGTTTAAAAATTACTTTTAAGTATTGTTTTTGTTTCTGTAAGTTCTTCAAAACATAATTATTGTAAACCTAGTTTCTCAGTAAGTGAATTATTGTTAATTCTGATGAGAAAAATAAATTTCTTAAACCATATTTACCCAGCAGTGGGACAGTAAAAGACTGGCATAATTGTTTATTATTTTAAGTAATACAAAAAAGAAATACCTACAAAAATTTTATTTCTGTTCCAACTAATTTAAATTAGTTTCTGATTGAAGCCTCCTTTTGAGCACGATGACGCCTTGATACTAATTAATGACGGGTAATTTAAACAAATTCACGGTAATATAATTATTAAATAGTATGTAAATATGTAAGACTGATTGATATACTTAATTTAAAACGATTTAATAACTAACCTTTGCCCGCGACTTCATTCGTGTGAAATAAACTTACATAACTAATATGGATGAACAATAATGAAAATTTGGTATACTTAAGTAAGTAAAATCCACTTAAATGCTCAAAGACTCCCACATTTTCTGCATCGTCATACCTACAATTCAGTTATCAAACATTGCAATATAAGAAACTTCACTCGAACACAAATTAAGAAAAAACTAACTTCCTGGCTTTTTTTTTAAACTTTTCGTTTGTAAAAGTATAATTAAAGTCTAAATTACATTTTAATCACACACTTTTCACGCCTCATACTCACAAAAGTGAGTATGAGGCGTCAAAAGTGTGTGTGTGTGTGTGTGAGAATGTGTAGTGTATTGAATTGATTGTGTGTAAAAACACACAATCAATTCAATACACTACACATTCTCTACCCTCTTATTGACACATACAGTTACATTTACACATCTTAGCACAGCGTTTATACTTTGGTTATTTAGTTTTGTTTGAATATTGTTTTTATTTTCATTTTTTTTATTACATACATTATTATTGTTTTTTTTTTATGAAATTGGTTCCCAAGATACAGGCTAGCCTAGTTTGGGGCCAATGTTAAAACTGTGCACAATTATGTTTTAAAATAAATTATTATTATTATTATTAAAAAAAAGTTATTTGGCGAAATACAAATTATTGACTAACTGTTCTGAATTTCAGGTGGATGCCTGAAACGCCCCAGTACCTTCTAGGCAAGAACCGCAGACGTGATGCTGAGAAGTCACTCCGCTGGCTGCGAGGTCCCGACGCTGATCTGACTTCAGAGCTTGAGGAGATGCAGAAAGATGTAAGACTATTTACAATTTATTTTTTATTTTTTTATGTGCGACCGGGACAGTGAGGGCTTAAGTTACGCAAGTTAAGCTACGCTCAACAAGGTCAGTCAGAAGATGGGTGACCATCCATTACGTACCATCCATTCATTCATTTCGTATTGTTGCAATTGTCACTATGTTATTTAGTGTAATTGGTGTAGTACCGTATTAAGTAACTATAAAAAAAAACATACATGTACACGAGCATAGAACCTCCTCCTCTTTTGAAGTATGTTAATCTATACTAATATATAAAGAGGAAATGTTTGATTGTTTGTTTGCATTGAATAGGCTCCGAAACTACTGGACCGATTTGAAAAATTCTTTCACCGTTGTGAAGCTACACTATCCCCGGGTGACATAGGCTACTTTTTTTTTTCCTGTATTCCCACGGGACCGGGAACTACGCGGGTGAAACCGCGGGACGTCTGCTAGAAACTAATAAATAAATCGAGACCCCTCCGTGCTTCGGAAAGCACGTTACGTTAGGCATAAATTGAACTTAAAATAAAATTGAATATGGAAACACATTCATTGTGCGAACAGCCAAAGAGTGGAATTCCCTGCCGGTGTCGGTGTTTCCTGATAGCTACAACCTAGGGGTCTTCAAGTCAAGAGTGAACAGGTTGCTTCTAGGCAAGCGTGCTTCATCGTCGACCACATCATCGCTTACCATCAGGTGAAATAGTGGTCAAACGCGTGCTTATCAGTAATAAAAAAAAAAATTGAACGTTCGATTTTTAATGCAAACTTTGTAACGAAAGTACAATTAAGCATGTTACAATAATTTACGGTAGACGCCGAAATTATTATAATCTATTTTTACTGCAGCTGTCACACTTAGTTGTAACCATTTCAACAATTTATTTTAAGGAATTATGTGGATTATTTTCATTGAGTTATAATATTTCAGTTTAGTTGAAAATTGTAGTGTCAATGATAAAAACCTCAAAGAAGCAGGGAAAAACAATACATGGACATGATCTTCGTTTCACTTTTTTTTTTCTAAATTTCAAATAGGTAAATCAATTTGAATAAACAACTTGTTAAACACCAAATCAAAAACAGTTAAAAGGTGCAATTGGGTATAATAATTAGATCACAAAAGTCAACAATATTAAGAAAACTAGTTATAATAGAAAAACCAAGCCGCCCCGTCGCTAGCCAAACAACAAAACTAGCCCCTAGCAACGGAGTTGCCAGATCTGTCGCCAACAAAACTGATTTCACTTTTCTTTAAAATAAAATGTTCTTCATTCCTGCTTCTAGGAGCCTTTTTTTTCTAATGCTATTGTAAATGGAGTGGTCACGATTGGAAATACCAAGAGAGACCAATATTGTAACAGCTAGAATATCTAACACATACTAGTTGAAAAAATCATGTTAATAAGGATTGTCTGTTTGTTCCAGGTGGACGACGCAGCTCGACAGCGCGCCGGCATGCTGAGCATGGTCACCAACCGGGCGTCCCGCATGGCGCTCATCTGCGGCCTCGGCCTCATGTTCTTCCAGCAGTTCAGCGGCATCAACGCCGTCATCTTCTACACCAACAACATCTTCCAATCCGCTGGTTCTGACATCCCTCCCGTCATTGCCACCATCATCGTCGGCGTTGTACAAACCATTGCCACGTACCTCTCCTCGGTATTCGTCGACAAAGCTGGTCGTAGGATCCTTCTCCTCCAAAGCACAGCCATCATGGGACTCTGCTTAATCATTCTTGGTATCTACTTTAAGCTGCAAAAGGATCAGTATAATGTCGCCTCCGTTGGCTGGATTCCGTTAGTCTGCTTGATCCTCTTCATCATTTCTTTCTCCATGGGCTTCGGTCCTATTCCTTGGATGATGATGGCGGAACTCTTCCCTGTTGAGTTCCGTGGCGCTGCGACGGGAGTTACCGTTATTGTAAACTGGATGTTGGTCTTTGTGGTCACTCTCTGTTTCCCTATCATGAAGGATGCTATTGGAATTCACAGTTGCTTCTGGTTCTTCGCAGCTTTCATGGTCATTGGCACGTTCTTCGTGTTCTTCCTGATACCTGAGACTAAGGGTAAGACTGTTTCGCAAATCCAGGCCATTTTGGCTGGGAAGAAGGCTTAAATTTAGAACATTTTGAGGATTACCACGGACATAATTAAGAGTCAAATAAAGAAATTTGTTAATTCGGAGCTATATCGTGTTGAGCTTCGTTAGAATAATGGTAATACCCTCCAAAAAACGTTGTGATACTATTGTGAATGATTAAGGAATATAAAATAAAGGAAATCGTTACGGATACTGCCGAGTTGAAAAAAACTATAAATGTTAATATTATGTATATGTAGATATAGGTTATAATGCGACATTCTATTTGAAATTAGTTGGCTGTTCATGACATACAAATTTAATTAAATTCTTAAATTATATTTCTATAACTATTATAAAGAATAGTTACTTAGAACAATTTTGATTATGTTTCATTTTGTGTCGTCAATGTAATGATATGAAATTTATGCAAATGTTGATAATTTATTTTATAATTCCTAATAATTTAATTACTTACAAATATGTCAGACCCTTAGCTGGCCTAATAGTTAATTATGGTTAACTTTAGTCTTTGCTGCTTTTTGACACTTTTTGTTTTATATTGTAACATCATAAAAATATAGGTACCTATTTATTTTAAAAATTAGGAATTAAATCAGTCTGTTCAGTGCCAACAAATTAAGATATTATTTTTGAGAAAATATATAACAAAAAGTGTTGATTTTGCTTCTTCATATTATAAATAAATTAGTGCGTAAGGAATATTTAACTAGTGAAAAGAGGTTGTATGAGTGCATGAGTCCAATTTATTGTGATATAATACTCATATAATGGCGAGAGACTGTTTCATATACAACTAAAAGCGATCATATTGTTATACATAAATATTTGTGGCATTTTTTGACAGTTACTTGCTGTTCGATTTATAACTGCCATAATATATAAAATAAAAAACTTGCTTTTAAAAATTATAAATTGCTTTTATTGTTATTTTTGCAGAGAAAGGTAATTTGTCAAACAAAAAAAATATTTAAGTGATTTAAATAGTTTCCTAACAAAGATAGTTAATTTAAATGAAAACAAAGAACAAAAAATTAAAATTAAAATAAATTTAAGCCATTTAGATAGGGGACCTTTTCATCTCGCCTTGGCGAAGGTAAATAGTGCTTTTGAAAATGCTGTGCCTTTTTATAAAAATAGGAAAAGCAAAATAACAAATACATAATAATATAGGGCCAATGGTCCTCAGTCTACATGTTCTAATAAATAATGTTAGGTACTTAAACATAAGACGAAATGTGCCAAAATTGTCGGTTTTAAGTATTTTTATACAGTGATCGTTGTTAATGTTATTATAACTTAATGTCAAAGTTAAATATAAGCAGTTTAGGAGAATAAATAAATATAATAAGCTGTTATTTTTGCTTTTTTATTTCTTGGTAATTTTACTGTTTGTTCCCATATCATATTTTTTGTGATGACGAATCCGAGCTCTATGAATATAATACAGTCCACCATATGTACCTAAATTGGCACGCCCTTTATATGCCTATTTATAAAAAAATAGACTTTTGCTTCAGAATTAATAGTTGTCAATGGTACTAATTAAACAAGGTAATTAAATAAATAAATAAATACTCTACAACTTTTACACAACGCTATATACGTCCCATGCTAAACTGAGCTTGTATTATATAGGTACTAAATAGGTAATATTATTTATTTAATTACTGCCTAGTTCTGACGTGTATAAACAGAAAAAATTGCAGCCAAGCGCGGATCCACCGTTGTGGGCACTGTGGGCATGCCCACAACCCTAATTGAGGTTAGACAGAACAAATTATTGAGCTCATCATACATACATTCGTCTTGGGTGGGAATAGAACACACGACCTCCGGCATAACAGTCAGGGCCACTGATCACTAGATCAACAGGCCAGTAAAGTAGTACTTTATGCATGGATGTTATACCCATTTGAGTTAAAAATGATTACCTCCTACTACTACTATTTCAAATACTACTGCCTGCTCTAGTATTGTATGTAACATACCAGACATGCAGCGCAGTAGATCACTATAAAATTGTGTTTTTTGTAGCTTTCAGAATCAATGTATTTTAGTAAGGTAGTTAGGTTAGGTAGTTAGGTTCGCTATAGGATAGATATGGTAAGTTAGGTTAGGTTATATGTAAGTATATATGTTGTCATTCTAATTCTTTCTATCACAAAAGGTATAAAGAGCACATTAGAGACTCGCTAAATTTAAAGTAGTAGTAGGTAGTTATTATTGTTTTGGATCTATTTGTTGTCATCTTAATAAAAGTATGTATATCAGTAATATATAAAATTCTTGTGTCGCAGTGTTTGTTATATTGTTCGAGAATAGGTCGTAAACATTTTTTTTTAAATGCGGAACTAATCAAGCTTGGATTTAGGTACTGTTGGGGGGACTGTGGGCATGCCCACAATCCTAATTGAGGTCCATAGGCCAATATTTATTTCCAATAACTATAAAAAAGCGTTGATAGAGTCTACGCCGTAGATTTTCCGTTTAGACGACTGAATAATAATATTAGCACTTGTGTATGATTGTATTTATAGGGGATGGCTCCATAAGGGCCGAGTCGCACCGGAATGACTGCAAAGCGGCGTGCAATTTCGGTGTCAAATAATTTTAACGTGACAACGTCTTATAAATTGGTTTGCCGGGTGACACTTCAAGAAACTGCGTTACGCTCCGCTCACGTTATGCGCTCACAATGAGAGCGAGTGAGAGGCACGCGTCCCTTCTACTCGGGCATGGTTAGCCCGCCTAAGAGCGAGAGAGACAGACATAAAAAGTGAAAGGCACGCGTCCCTTCCACTCGAGCACAGTTTCATCCTTCTTCCTACTATACGAATGAATATTCACATTAAAATTATTTTACCACTCAAAGTCGTTGTCACGTAAAACTTTCGCCCGTATACCGACTTTACAGGCAACCAATTTTTTTTAACCTTATTTTCATTACTATATATACAGTAATTGCTTGACGAGCGAGTCTCAAAATTAAAACGGAAAATCTTTTCACAATATTTATTAAGTAAGTAGGTACTCAAAACATGGAAGATGTGATCGACGGGCACTCTCTGGAAATGGTCCTCTTCTCAATATCATCGACTCTCATGGATAACTCAGTCACCTGCCTCTCAATAGCCTTGACATCAGTCCTGAAGCCGGTGACAGTAGCATCTAGCTCCGTCAGATACTGAATCTTGTTACAGAGCTCGTCATACTTTTGGGAGATGTAGTCTCTTGCATTCTGAGAGTCCGTCAATTCCTTGTCTATCTTATTGATCACTTCAAACTTTAGTTCGTCGAACTTGGACTCAACGCTTGGGCCAAATAAATGAGCGCCCTTGATGGCAAGATTTTCTTCTTTAATTTTATTGGAAATCAGTTTTGTGTGGCAAGCCATTTTCTTTCTAATAGTTCTTCGGTAAGTTCACGCGAAATAATTTTATGTTTTGGTAGCTAATGTGCATTTTTGCGTGCGTAATTTTAATTGGAATTGGTGCGTGCAGCAAAAAGATAGATAGATAGGTTAAATAATCTGTGACACTTGATAGAAAAATTGGAAGAACTTCTTTTGCTGCTTGACGTTTGGTTTTTACTTTATGCCGTTTTCTTCGTTGCCTGTATTTTTTATTCTGCTATGCCATCTTCTTGATTACTTTTGAAAGCCTAGACCTAGCCTATACCAACATTCAGGAAATTAACATATAACATTGCGCTTCTACGCCACTAAGGATTTGACAGAGATTGTACCTTCAGCCCCACTTGCAGTAAATCAGTTAGCTAACAAATTGCTTTCAACTACGCAATGTGCGATCAACCTCAGAGTTCGGGCGTCGGGTGCAAGCGATAGCTTACACGAACAGTGATTCTGGAATTAAGAACATGGTAAAGTAGTTCAATGTCCATAAACAAGTCCCCACGGCGTTGCAGCATGAGTGTTTGATACTTACCGATGCACTTCGCCGTGGTGACCTGCTTACGACACAGGGGTAAGAGCACCATGATAAGATAAGGGAATGATTAGATAAAAGTTACATGAAATCATTAAAAGGTTAAGAAGTCAATACCAAAACTGTTACTGTTAGAAAAACATTAGGTACGTGAATAAGTAATTAAATGTGTTGATTTGGTAATAAGATCATAACAGAGACCTAAGCTACATGTGCTTTTCACATAACATAACATCACGCCTATAATCCCCGAAGGGGTGGCAGAGGTGTACCTGTAGTAGTAATTTAAGTCCCATGTAAAAGGGGACGAGCCTATTGCCATCCAGTTTCCTCCAGTTTAAATTTACTGAGAAGAAAATCCTGATTCCTTTCTAAATACAATTGGAAGCAAATAAATCGAACCTAAATAGAATAGAAATAGAATATGTATTTGTTTTTTTTTGTATTTGGCTAGGCCTAGCCATATAACAAATTCTATTTCTAATATAGAAAGAAAATGGCAAATAAGTATGGAATCAGCTGTTTGTCAACTGTCAAGTGTATTTATTTTCAGCCATATTACAAATTCGAGTCGTCAACACTTGACAGTATTGACAAACAGCTGATTCCATTCCATATACGCCATTTTCTTTCTATTGTCGCCTTATCGATTACGATAATAGAAATAGAATTTGTGATATGGCTAGGCTTGATTGCTAGGTCTGCTGGTGTCAGAGTTTACGCTGCACATGCCGTTGGGAAATATTATTCACAATGTTTTTCTTCACCGTGTTTGAAACAAGTAATAATAACACAATATAAACTTTTAAGATTCTTGTGCGTATTGTATAATTTTCACATTGGCATAAATAGTTAAAGATGGGAAGACGAAGAAGTGCAGAAAGTCAAAACAGTCGAACTTCACTTAGTTATTATGCAACCAGTTTTATCTACAGCTGATAACATAATTATAATGACTGTTTTGTCGCCTTTTTACAAAGACATTCAAGTTTTTAAATCTCTTTGCCTTTTTATCACGGGGTCACAACACTATTAACCAATGATATTATAAGTAGAAAGGTGTAGATAGGTTACTTAAACAACATTTGATCTTCAAATACGGTACACTAACGCGACGCCTCACTGAGACGAAGTGTTAGCGAAGTGAAGGCTAGTTAGCAAGACGAAACGAAAATAACTGGCTTGCTTTCTATGAGAGAGAGAGAGAGAGAGAGACAGACAGAGAAACATAAATTTATGTCATAGAAGTTACAACTCCCGGTCTTAATCCTCCCACTCCCCCCCTCCCCCTCCCTCTCCTCCCTCCCCTCCCTCTTCCTGCCCTCCTCCTCCCTCTCTCCCCTCCCCCCAACCCTCTCTCTCCCTCTTCCACTCCCCTCCCCCTCTCCACTCCCATCCCCTCCCCCTCTTACTCCTCTCCCCCTCTCCGTGACACATGCCATTTATGTATTTTTAAAAGGTTAATTTCAGCGGTATTAATAACTAGCCGTTGCCAGCATTGCCAGCGGCTTCGCCCGCTACAAGTCGAAAAATATCCCACTAAGATGTTATAATCGGGATAGAAACTATCCTAAGTGTTAATCTAGGTTATAAACTATCTGTGTACTAAATTTTATCTAAATCCGTGCAGTAGTTTTTGCGTGAAAGAGTAACAAACATCCATCCATCCTAACAAACTTTCACGTTTATAATATTAGTAAGATATGAAGATTAATTAACAAGCAATGAGGGACTCATATTGTAAATAACAATGTTTAGACGCCAGCACGTCAAGTTACCCCAATGTGTCAAATTTCATTAATCGTCTTTCAACGTTATGTTAAAGCGGATAAGGTTCATATTCAATTGGGAAAATTTGACACATTGGGGTAACTTGATGTGCTGGCGTCTGTACATAAGAAGTATAGGTAAAAATAAAAGTATAAGTACTTAGTGTTTCTGTATATCTTCTCTAATATATAAAACTCTCGTGTCACAGTGTTTGTAACAATACTCTCCTACGAAACGACTTGCTTGACCGATTCATATTTTTGTGTTTATTTTCTATTCAGTAGGTAATAGGACATCCTACTATCCTACTAATATTATAAACGCGAAAGTTTGTGAGGATGGATGGATGGATGGATGTTTGTTACACTTTCACGTAAAAACTACTGAATGGATTTTAATAAAATTTGGTATTGAGTTAGCTGACACCCTGGATTAACACATAGGCTACTTTTTATCCCTGTATTCCCACGGGAACGGTACCTACGGGTGAAACCGTAGGACGTCTGCTAGTAAACTAATAATAACTAAATAAAACTATCAAATTGATTTTAAGGTGGAACAAAGTTTGCAGAGTCTGTATATCTTCTAAAATGTAACATTCTCGTGTCACAGTGTTTGTATCAAAAGTCCTCCAAAACGGCTCCACTGATTCATATAAAATTTGGTGTGTATATACAGTAGATCTGAGGAGCTTATTGCTAAATTATAATAGCCGCATGGGTCGATCGAAGGTTAAGCTACACTTGACGAGGTCGGTCCGTGGATGGGTAACCATTTATTACATACCAAGGCTCCCTCGTGCCTCGGAAAGCACGTAAAGCCGTTGGTCCCGGCTGTCATTTGCAGATTTTTGACAGTCGTTACTTGTAGTCAGAAGCCCGAAAGTCTGACAACCAGTTTAACCAAAGGTTATCGTGTTACCCAGTAACTGGGTTGTGTAGGTCAGACAGGCAGTCTCTCCATGTAAAACACTGGTATTCAGCTGTATCCGGTTAAACTGGAAGCCGACCCCAACATAGTTGGGAAAAGGCTCGGCTGATAAATATACCTACTCGTATACAGAAGGTCTGAGAATCGGTCGCAAACATTTTTTTAAAAGGCGGAACATAATTTGCCGGAGCTAGGATAAGTAGGTATAGAAAAACCTTAGTGTAGATAAAACTTAGTCATCGAACAACACCTCTGTTATCAAAATTCCTTTACTTATTTCCCTCGAATAAATCGCTCGTGGGCTCGTGGCGCTACAAACAATATGAGGTATAACTAATTCCTATAACCGACATAGGCAATGAAAATTCCTCCAGCAATTATCAGCCACTTCACTTATCAAGCTCTTCACTACCGCATAATCATTACACTTATCATTGAAACTTTCGTAATTGTAATTTTCCTACACCTGAACCACTGACACATTTGTATTGAATGTAGATACCAGTTATGAGACCAAATTACAATAAATTATTACATAATACACGTGACTTGTACTGAAGAGCCCTTCTCTTCAGTTCCAAGTTAATGTAAAGTTGGGGCGATATAACAAGTTAAAGTTAAATCATTTGATAAAAGTGACCATTAGCGGTACTTCAAAGCTGACCAGCTTCTAGTTCTTTATAAAGCTAAAGTCCGGTCCAGCATGGAGTATTGTTGTCACCTTTGGGATGGCTCAGCCAAATACCAACTAACCACACTCGACTCAGTAGAGCGCAGAGCCAAGAGGCTTATTGGTGACGAAAAGCTGGTGGGTACCAAGCTTCATACCCTGGCCCACCGCCGCAAAGTTGCATGTCTGTCGGTCTTTTACAGACTTATTTCGGTGAGTGTGCTCTAGAGCTACACGCGCCATCTCCTTTCTTCTATCGGGAATCCAGACGTACTGCAGGTTATCACCCATTCCTTGTAGATATACCACACATTCGCACGAAGCGCTTTGCCTGTTCCTTAACTATGCGCACAGCCAAGGAGTGGAATTCTCTGCCTGCATCAGTGTTCCCGAGTTCATATGACCCTAATCTGTTTAAGTCGCGAATGACCGTCCTTACAAACGCCAAATAGTAAAAAAAAAAACCCGTTCCACTACAAGGCTTATCAAACAAAGATAGGTATAAGGAATGGCATATTATGTTATAACTGCCCAACCTGGGAATTGTACCTAGATCGTACGAGACCTTACAAATTGCAAGCAATATACTCATGCGTAGGTACTAGTATTGCTTTCGACTTCTAAGCAAAAACAGTATCAAACCATTCCCTGTCCTATGAATCACAAATGATTAATGTTTATTGTTTAATTTTATGCCTACTTAGTGGACTCTGAAAGTATTAAAACTTTCGAGTGGGACATATCGCCAAATAAAAAATAAGATACTTAAGAAAATACATATTATTTATTGAACTTATACCTATACCTACATATTCCCTAAAACCCTGATCTCTAAACTAGGTGTTCTTCAGACGCCAGCACATCAAGTTAAATCAATGTGTCAAATTTTTTTGATCGTGTTTCCACTTTATGTCAAAAAGGATAAGGTTCATATTCAATTGGGAAAATTTGACACTTTGGGGTAAGTTGATGTGCTTAGTTGTGTACCTTAGAGGTCAGTGTCCCACCGCAAACAACGTTATAAGCTACCTACTTTTTAGACTAAACATATAATTACATATTAACTTTACACCATATATGCAATTAAATATACACACTACAACTACAACAATACCAGGACATTTCTAACTAAGGACCTTCAAGAAAAACTCACTCAATTTATTAAACTGTTAAAATAGGTATCATTAAGTATGTAGTACTAGCCTTTATTTTCTAACAGCAGGGCAAAGGCCTTCCTATTTTATGGGTTTATTGGGAGCAGTCCTTATCGAAGGAGTCCAGCCTGTCCCACTATTTTCGCCTAGGCCTACCGCGATGCCGTTTGCCATGTCATTTTAAGGAAACCCATTGTGTCATGCGTTTGGCCCATTGATTATCTGACATGCGGATGATGTGGCCAGCCCAGTTCTATTTTAGCATGGCAGTTTTTTGAGTGACATCAGTAATTTTTGTGGTGGAACGGATTGTTGTATTCCTAACCCGGTCTTCACGTTTGATTTAAGCAGTAGGTATTATGGCAGATATTAATAATGCAAATAATGTATTATTTATGTAGGTATACATCAATGGCATAGAGCCCTAAGTTCAATGAACAGAACATGCACAATAAAATACCTCTAAGACAAATCAAACAACATTAATATGTGGGCAAATATTTCGATAAAACTAACAAAAGTTTTCTTTACTTTAACATATAAATAACTAATTTCGTATGAAGAAGTGATAAATTAAATAAATAACAGGTAGCTAAGCAAAGTTATTTTTATGATTCGTAAACAAAGAGATTTAAAGTAAATTTAAGTCCGTCGGAATTAGAGGATTGTCACTTCAGTGGCTATCATCGTACTTAACTGATAGACAACAGAGTGTAGTTATCTCCAAGCTTAATGAAAAGGGGGATATGACATTTTACTCGTCTGAATATAAAAATGTAAAATGTGGCGTACCCCAAGGTAGTATATTGGGCCCTATTCTATTTATTATTTACATAAATGACATAGTTGACATAACCAATCATAATTGTATCCTTTTTGCTGATGACATATCTATTATTATTACTAGTGACAAAAAATTTAAAACCATCACTGATCATGAAACGGACATAAATAAAACAATTGACAATTTAATTAGCTATTTAAATAATAATAATTTATCTATTAATCTCAATAAATCTGTATATATTCAATTCAATCAATCTCATAATCAAAAATTTAATTTTAAAATGAATGTACCCAAACTTACCCAAGTGACACAAACTAAGTTCTTAGGAGTAATTGTAGACCAACATTTAGATTGGAAAGCTCAGGTCGACCATGTGTGCAATAAAATTAATAAATTCGCGTACGCCCTTAGGCAAATTAAGAGGGTCACTAGCATAAAAACGGCTGTGATGTCTTATCAGGCATATGTTGAGTCCTCTTTACGGTATGGTCTAATTTTTTGGGGAAATAGTACCGACCAGGGTAGAGCGTTTGTTGCCCAAAAAAAGTGTATACGAGCTATTTATGGGATCCCATCGGATGAATCATGTCAACCCATCTTTAAAAAACTTGGTCTGCTACCATTGCCTTCATTGTATCTGTATGAAGTGTCTATGTTTGTACGAAAACATATAGAGCTATTTAAAACAGTAGAAGAAGTAAGCTCACGCAGTCGGCGTGATCAGCACCAGCACAGACTTGTACTGGAAGAGATTCCTAGGATAGTGAAATACAATAAGAGCTGTCCAGCTATGTCTATTTGTGTATTCAATAAACTACCAAATATCTTGAAAACTTTGAATTGTAGACTGTTTAAGATTAAATTGTATAATTTGTTGACGCAATATAATTTCTATAGCATTAAGCAATTTTTGGAACATAGACCTTAGTTTTTCCTATTTGTAAAATTTTACAGCGTTTGACTAACATAACACTTACAAGTTTGCATGCTTTAATTCTAAGCAAAACATGCTGGTCCTTATATTTATTTTAACAACTTTGTATACCGTGTTTTTCGCAAATAAATATATTATTATTATTATTATTATAAAATACTATAGAGCGGGCATGTCAAGAAAATGTCATAGAAAAACTTTGATCCAATATCTCAATAACGCCATCTAGAATAATATATGAATATTGGAGCGGCAGCGGAGCGTACTACAAAAAACTCATAGACTTGTATCCAGCAGGACACACTTTTTCGGACGAATATTTTGTTCGTGATGTCCGGTCTATAGGTAATGATTGTCTTTGTTCGTAAACTTATGCCAACAGCTATCGACATTGTCTTTTTCTTTTTACAAATATTACACGGTATCTCATCATCTACCTACCTTTTTTTCAAGCATGTTGGGGTCGGCTTCTAGAGTAACCGGATGTAGCTGATTACCAGTATTCTGCATGGTGTGATTGCCTGTATGTACAGACGCCAGCACATCAAGTTACCCCATTGTGTCAAATTTCTTTGATCGTTTTTCAACTTTATTTCAAACAGAATAAGGTTCATATTCAATTGGGAAATTTGACACATTGGGGTAACTTGATGTGCTGTCTGTACAAAACCCAGTGACTAGGAAACACAATATTGTAGATACGGGTATTCCTCAAAGTGCAACCAATAGTTGCGCTCACCAATTGAAATTAAAAAAAAAAATAAGTACCAAAAATACAACTGACTTCATAAAAACACTAACCGGTGTAAAATAACTCTAGATTAGGGATCTGTGTGTTAGTGGTTTTGTCTCGTTCATTATTGGCCACCGACTTTACGACTTACTTTAAAAAAAACGTTTTTATTTTACAGTTTATTTTTTTGTTTTTATGTAGATGATTCCTTATTTTTCCATTTGTTTGAATACTTATTAAGTTAAAAATTATAAACAAAACTGTTAATAAAATTAAAACTGCGTTAAATTTTTATGGGACCAAATGGCAACGCATTAGTTGCCATTTGGTCTAACTAAAAAATAAATCACGTAAATTGGTTTATGAATCTCCGAGTAATCGGTATATTATATGACATAATTTTTTTTTTTATTGAATTGAGAACCTCCTCCTGAAGCCGGTTGGTTAACAATAGGCAGTTTTAAATCAACTGATCTAATTGATTATTTATTAAAAACGGACTACCAGGTAGGCAGAAATTAACTGGAACTAAGCGTTTAAGCAACTTTAAGGTCAATAATACAATTCCAGGATCATTAAATTGAGTTATGTCAGTTGTTATCAAAAGGATCAGAATGACAGGAATGAACAGAAACAATCTGGTTAAAAAGTTATCAATAACATACATACATACATACATAAACTCACGACTTTTTACCATGGGGGTAGGCAGAAACTACAGAGCGCCATGTGCTACGATTCTTACATACTTCTTTTGCTTCATTTACATTCATACATGTTGTCATGCACACACGCCGGTTGCGAGTACTACGCACCTGACCTTTCTGAAGAACCTCACCAATAAGGTCTATGTATGTCCTTCTATGGCGTCCCCTCCCGGCGTTCCCACTTACATCTGCCTTGTAAATACCTTTCGTTAGTCGCCGAAGGGCTAGGCAGAGTTGTACCTGGTATTACACATATTTCGCCAGTTATGTTTAAATCCCATGTTTAGGGGCGAGCCTACCGGGCAGGAATCCAAACTCAATGCTGCTACTGCGAAAATCCAGATGGAAAAACCCAAAACATACCACTGATCCGAATAATAATGTTCATGTTGGTAATTAAATAATGGAACACAACTTTAATGCCCGAAGGTTTAGGCAGCTATATTTAAGTCCCATGTAAAGTAGGGCGTGCCTATTGCCTTATATCGGGAACAAATACCGACAACCGACTCCGGGGCTGCTACTGAGAAACTCCAGATTGAAAACTCAATAACGTTTTTGCCCGACCCGAGAATCGAACCCGGGGCCTCATGCTCAGCAGTAGCGCTCGCGGCCACTAGACGCAGTCAGCAGTCAGCAGTTAAGAATAAGTAGCAGTTTTTGAGTACTTTTACGTGGCCTACGCAAATGACCGGCAGATAGTGTCGTGCGGTGGGTCGTCGAGCTCCCTAAAATAGGTTTGAGCTACACGATGACTGAAGCATGCATGCCGTCAGTCGGGACAGGTTAACACTTAAAGCTGAATTGATTCTTTCTTCAAAAGGCCTTTCCAGACTTTGCCTTGCATCGTGAGACTCGCATAATACATTAATACAATCTTATGTCTGGACTTTAAAAGAGACTATGACCCCTGAGTTTATTTCGGAATTTCGTCTCAGGGACTTTAGAAATGCCATTTAGTTTAAAAAAATGACATGTAAAAGTATCTGAGAAGATCTACTTACAGAAGTAAATATCATTTCATTTCATTTCATTTCACCTGTTTTTTTTTTATATTTGATTAAACAAAAACAATAAATTAGAAGATGGCCAATTACAAGTTTCCACGGTTCCGCTGTGTTTGCGCCGTTTCCCTATGTATCAGGCATGCCGGTTTCCATACGATGTTTTCCTTCACCGGTTTTTTGAAACCAGTGAAAACCACCCAGCCTGTACTTACATCAAACTGTGAAGTACGTAGATATAACCACTTGTTGTAAGTTCAAGTGAATATTTCAGCATTCCTGAACAATCACGTTTGGGTTTGATGTTCAATAAACATCAGCCAAGGTCGCAAGCCTCCTGTGTTATTCACAGGTGCTCCAATATTCACGTGCCGTCGTATTTCTGAACAAATGCGGTGGCGGCGGCATTTATCATTTGCTCAAGGAGTTGGCTATTGACTGCTTGCTTGATAAAATGCACTTCATTATTAGGGTTCCGTCTTACGAATTTGGTTGTGAGGACCTTTATGGAAATTATAATATATATTAATCATGTCTGTAGTCCTGGAACGCAGAGGTATACCTAATCCCGAAACCTACTGTCCGCCAGTACCATGGGACGAGCTTAATGCCATCAATCGGGGACAAATTCTACCACTAGCAGTAATACACCACCTTAAGGTAGACTGGTAGAAAATGCCTAAGGCATTAAGTCCGCCTTTGTACAGTTTATTTTACTAGTGCATAAAGTTTTAATAAATAAATAAATAAATAATTGCGGTAATACTAAATTCCGAAGTCGTTCCGGAAGTCGATGGAAACTAATGAATGAAATAAAACCACTTACATAAGCACAGACTTCCTAAACTAGATTTATTTTACACTAGTTAGTGTTTTTAATTAAGTTGGTTGTATTTATTTATTTAATATTTAGTACAGACGCCAGCACATCATCAAGTTACCCCAATGTGTCAAATTTTCCCAATTGAACCTTTATATGACACAAAGTTGAAAAACGATCAAAGTTTGACACATTGGGGTAACTTGACGTGCTAGCGTCTGTACATTAGTACAGGGGCGGACTTAATGTCATAGGCATTAATTTGGGTTGTAGGTATTTTTTTAGCTTCTGTTTTTTGTCTCCAAAACATACAGAACTATTTCTTCGGACAACTAATGCGACGACGTTACTATTACTAACTTTCTTATCTATTAAAGTTCCACACAGAAATTTTAAACGGAACCCATAGGCGGGATGCTGACTCACACCTAGTACTACACCCTTCATATCAATATTTAGTTGTATACGACTGAATTTAGGTCTAGTTGTGCTTAGTGTGTTTGTGTGGTCGGTTCTCTCCTCCTCAATACACAGTAAGTACCTAATATTAATATTCTATATAATAGCTTTAAGTTTTTTAGAAGAAAATTGTGAACTTGGTTTCCAATTGTGAGTGTTTTTCGTTAAATTTTTCGAGAAATAACAAGGCAGTTTGTGTAGATTTTTTAATAGTTTTTCAAATTTGATCTGAACCCTGTGGTCTTGGACCTTTGGAAGCCGTACCAAGGGTCAAAGCCAACTCGCTTTTAATGTAATGAATGAGGCGTCAACGGCAGATTTTCTTTGTATGCATTATGTAGGTAAGTGCACCCATGGAAAACCTACGACTAGTGCAGGACTTTTGAAACAAAGGTTAGGGTATCTTAAATAGTTATTATTATTATTAAGTGTTGTGTAGAAGATTCCGGAACGCAATTTATAGAACATAGGTAATATTAAAGCAGTGTTAGGCACAGTAATATTTTATTTGTTTTTGTTTATCAAAGATAAACCAAATTTATATTATGTATAGTATTCAGAGGACAATTATTATTTTACGAATAACAATAAAATAAGAACTTGATCCAGAAAACAGGATTTCTGGACACCAGTAGCGTGGTGACGATTTTCTCAAGAGGGTAGCCGACAAAAAAACCTAGTATTCGTATCACTATTTACCAATTAAAACAAATAGGTACATTACAATATTATACACAAATATCTTATATTAAATACACATACTAAACTTAAAAAAAAAAAAAATACACCCACATGAAACAAATAAATAACTATAATACGTAAATATATTACATAATATTAGATACAAATATACCTCTTACATATATAACACATTATAAATATTGCAATATTAGTACTTGCTTACTCTTTTAAAATAAGATAATAAGATTTTAGAAATTAAGTTACTGCTTGCATTAGCCCTCTTCCTCTCTTCTAAGTTTTTGCTGTGCCCGACAGGGTCCATAATGATTCTGTTCCTTTATATTCTTAAGACCATTTATATACATTGTGGAACGCAATAAATATTGAGTATTGAGTATATTGAGTATTTTCTATCTCTTGAAGTAATCGGTCTACCCTGCCATCCTGTATACCTTTTGTGTACTTAAATGCCTTATATTTGGAAATACTAGAGCCTGGCTGCCATTCATCAAGAGCGCAAGAATAAATTGATCTTCCGAATATCTAAAAGGAAGCCTAGAAGGATAGGAATCGAGTTGTATATGGACACTTCGCCACTGCTAGACACGGCTGGTTAAGCGAAAGTAATGAAGTATTTAAAATGTAATCTATAAGAGTATTAGAACACACTATGAATGAGAATAATTCAATTCAATTCTAATATTCCAATCAACAGTTGGATCATTCAATACCATTAGATATTTCAAGTAAAAACATTAGAGAAATAAAATAAACAAAACACAAAACACAATTTTATTATTAACTAAAAATAAATTTAGCAAAGTAATGATACAAATAAAGTAAGATTACAACATTTGTTACAGGATCTAAGTAGTTGTGCTTTCAAGTATTTCCCTGACTTCACACGTTACGTTCTGGGGGTCGAGTCTGCTATAGCAATCGTGTCTCAATGACCGGTCAATGATCGATTTTTGACGTATAACGTCAAACTTATGACACATTTCCCATACAAAAACTGTCAAAGTTATCAAATATTCGTTCAATGACCGGTCATTGAGACACGATTGCAATAGCAGACTCGAACCCCAGGTCTCTTAACCAGTAACCAGGACATGATGCATAAGCCATTATGTGAGCAGGAAATAATCATTGTTTACCATAAACAATAACCGCGCGAGACAAGACGACAGGACGCCATAGATTTCCTTTGTTTGAAAAGCCGAGTTACCAATCTGCATACAATATACAAAGCTATTTTAGTAAGTATATTACCTGAAACCGATAATTTGCACACATTATTTTACGTTATAGATATTATTTTGAGACGAATTAAAAGTATTGTTAGCAACCCAAATAATTTAGACAAAACTCTTGTAAAGTCATCATCTTTTCCCAACATGTTGGGGTCGGCTTCCAGTTTAACCGTGTCCAGCTGAATACCAGTGTTCTACATGTAGCAACTCCCTGTCTAATCTCTACAACCCAGTTACTGGGTAAAACGATATGGGTTATTAAACTTTTGTAAACTATTCTTTGTAATAATAGCTGAGAGCTGAAGTAATCAGCTCTTAAATTGTTATACGAGTACGTTTGGCAGATCGGTGTGACATTTGCCTGCTTGAGTTTGAATATTATCTATATGCTTTTTGGCGGGATTAAAGCATCACGCAAAATATTAAAGTTCATGTAAATGTAAGTTATGGAACATAACATCACACACGACGTGCAATCCCCGAAGGGTTAGGCAGTCACGTTTAAGTCCCCTGTAAAGTAAGGCGTGCCTATTACCATTATCGGGAACAAATCCAGAAGACTCCGGGCTGCTATTGAGAAATTTTAGATGGAAAACTCAATAACGTTTTAGCCCGAACCGGGGATCTAATCCAGGTACTCATATTTGGCTGTAGTGCTTGCGACCACTAGATCAACGAGGCGGTAAAAAAGAATTGGTTAGATTTAAGTATAACTGTTCCGGCAAACTTTGTTACTCCCTTAGAATCAATTTGTGTTTATTTTACCTTCTTAGTTTTACCTTAAGACTTGTCAAATGTCAAATTGTCACCTGTCATTTCATCCAAGATGGCGCTGTATTTGAAAAATGTTTAAGAAAATAAATTTATCTCCTTTTTCGTGATAGTTTCATAAGACAACAGATAGCCTATGTCCGTCTCCGGGATATGATCTATCTCCTTATTAAATTTAATAACGATCCGTTCCACAATTTAGTCGTGAAAAGCCGACGAAAAGTTGTCTTTTACCGAAAATAGGTAGATCAGTTTTACGCATCATTCACTTTTCCTAAAATCACAACATCCACGTAAGACCAAAACACGTAATAACAAAATACGCATACGTTTTATAGTTTATCTATCGCCATTGGAGTCCGTCCGTTGATGATAGGGAGCCAGATTGTAGTATCATTTGGTCGCAAACGCTGTGTGTGTCAGCTGTTAAAGTAATAAAAATAAAAAAAAAACATTAGTTGTTCAATAAGTTTTAATAATTCGTTTGTGTAAACAGGACAAGGCATAAAAACGTGAGTAGTTTTTTTTGTTTTTTATGGTTCTGTAATTTTAGAAGATACATTTATCTGTGAAAAGCTTATAAAAATAATAAGTACTTACTGTAAGTTGTGAATAATAAATGCATCTACCTACTTTCGCTAATGTACAGACGCCAGCACGTCAAGTTACCCCAATGTGTCAAATTTCTTTGATCGTTTTTCAACTTTATGGCAAACAGAATAAGGTTCATATTCTATTGGGAAAATTTGACACATTGGGGTATCTTGATGTGCTGGCGTCTGTACACTAAGTCACTCGATTTTTTTTTCGTTTCTTTGTACTGAATAAGCTCTGAAACTATTGGACCTTTTGCAACCAATAGAAAGCTCAGATATCCTGATATCTGAGCTGAATGTATAGTCTATGTCCTATACATTTTATTTTTTAAACTACTAAAGCGTGGAGAGGATTTTAAACTTGGTAAGAAAAATAAAATTTTGAAGGGAAAAGTGTGAAATTCACGCGGATGGAGTGTTAGTATTTTAGTATAAACACAATAAATTAATTATCTAATTAAATCGTGAATTTCCTCCACATAACTGGTACTTAACACGTACTGGTAATTTACTATATTTAATTAATAAGGAAAACCAACAATTTTACATTTTACTTTACATGGTTAAAAATGGCTTGTAAATACGTATATCAGTGCGTAGCCAACTACGTTATCCATAATTTCCTTCAGTTTGCGTAATTTCAGTGTATAAGTAAGTGTTTATTAGAAGACAAGTGTGATTTATTTAGCAATTAATAAAGTAATCGAAACTCTACCGTTTTAGCTTTCTGCAATTCTCCATATAAACTTTAAATAGGTACCAAAACCCCTCAATTTTCCGTGCCCGCAATATTAATACAAAGAACTTTCACTTCACATGTCGAATACATTCACTAATATATATTTTTTTCGTTTTATTGTCAAGTAACGATTTAACTCTAAAACTCCTCAACCAATTTTAAAATAATTCTTACCATTAGAAAGCTATTACTGCCGGGGTAAAAGGAGCAAATGTTATATTTCGAAGGATAAAGTAGATACACTATTCACGCGAGCAATTAAGTTCTAGTATAATAATAATTGTATTGTTTTTTATTTTAAAAGACAAAAGAGGAACAATTGTCTTGTCTATACCATAAGAAAAGACAGAATTTCCATAATTACTTAACAAAACCATAAATGAATGAAAACACTTGTACCTATTGCAATTCAAATAGAAAACATTACATTTGCAATATGGTCGGTAGTAGTTACAAGGTTATTTTTGTTTTGACATTGCTGAAGTTGAGATGAAAATAGTCGTTGAAACGCAGATAATGGAAGCTTTTGATCTGGGATCACTATTCTACGTACATTCAATTGAGTAGCTAGTATTCTAAAACTTTATTTATCTATCACTGCAAGCTGTGGAGAAAATTTTAAAGTTTTGACTTAAAAATCTAACTAACAAGTTTTACTATGTGGCTTGAAATCGCGAAAACAATTTTTAGCTGTTCCTGTTTCAAATATTTTGTCGAAGTACATTAATGTACGGTAATTTTTTTGCCAATTTAGGATTTGCTAATAAGCTTTAAAAAATGTGTTGTACAGACGCCAGCACATCAAGTTACCCCAATGTGTCAAATTTTCCCAATTGAATATCAACCTTATTCTGTTTAACATAAATTTGAAAAACGATCAAAGAAATTTGACACATTGGGGTAACTTGACGTGCTGGCGTCTGTACCAATTTATTATGTTATATTAATGTTATTGGGAATTAATGTTATTTGTTAAAGAAATTGATATTATTGCAGTTAAAAGTGACAGAAAAAAAACTCTGCTCTTTCTGAAGTTATCAAATTATTACGAGTAACTACTTACATACATATTACAATATACATTTATCTGCATTTGCTTTAAAATTATGACTAACAAACGTGGTTCAAATGTTGATAGGCATAAATATTAACCAATTTATTTTATTACTATAATTATTTAACTACAATATTTACACGTGACTCATTCGTTACTTTGCACTGTACAAAAGCTTTTGTTCTAACTGCAATAATAACTGCTCTGTATCTACGAACTTCTAATATTCAATCCCATCATCAGCAGCCTAGCCTTTTCCCAATTATGATGGAGTCGACTTTCAGTTTAACCAGCTGCAGCTGAATACCAGTGTTTTACATGGAACGACTGCCTGTCGGATCTCCACAACCCAGTTATTGGGTTACTGGTTAAACTGGTTGTCAGATTCTCGAGCATGACAATCTGTAACGACTGTCAAAGATCTACAAATGACAGCCGGGACCAACGGCTTTGCGTGCTTTCCGAGGCACGGAGGAGTCTTGATGTAATAAATGGCCACAAGCTCCTCTATACATATATTTTACTAGCAGACGTCCCGCTGTTTCACCCGCGTAGGTCCCGTTTCTGTGGGAATACAGGGATAAAAAGTAGCCTATGTGTTAATCCAGGGTCTCGGCTAACTCCATACCAAATTTTATTAAAATCCATTCAGTAGTTTTTACGTGAAAGAGTAACAAACATCCTCACAAACTTTCGCGTTTATAATACATTAGGATATACTACTCGTAAGTATATAATATTTCAATCTAAGTACGGTCATATTATAATGTTTCAATTTTATGCTCAGTTTCCAACATTCCTACATTGCTACTTGTGCCAAATAATTTTGTAGTGTAAAACTTGTGACGTAATAATTGCAATGCCGTGTTAAAACAAGATAATAATGTCACAAATAAAATTACATAATTTGCAAGTATCTAATATTAGAATAGATATAATACCTATAAATAGATAGATAAACAATTATTGAGTGCACACAAGCACTAGTTTGTAATATTAAAAAAAAAAAAAAAAAACACAAAAACAATAGACAGACTTTGATTCGTTGGTTGCTGCGCTTCGTGTTACGGGTTCGATTCCCGTACGAAATACAGTGTTGCCGTAGACATAGTTGTTCCGGTTCTGGCCGTTTGTGTATGTGACTTTAAATGTTTATAAATACACCCACGATTTAGGAGAAATTCGTAGTGTGAGGCAACGTTTATTAAAACAAAGTTCCCTAATATTTTGGGTCCCTCACCTGGCTACGGCTGCTACGGCGTAGCAAAGGGTTACGAAAAAATACTGTAGCCTTTTTGTAGATTCATTGCTTTGACTAGTTTGGTTTGTTAATTCGTTCCCTATAATATATGTGTGTAAGGCTCTCTCTCCTACTTTGCTGAATACGAAGCGGTACTCCTTATGTTTTTTATACAAAACTTAAAATAATACGTGTCACCAAACCTTGTTTATTATTTATCATATTATTTTATCACGTTCGTAATGCCTGTGTAATCCGTTGTGAAGTGCACAGTCAAGAAGCGTTCAACAGCTTTCATAGTACAGTGTACATTAGTCTTTATAGCGTAGCGTAGCCTTGATTGCGTCGCGTAACCTTGTTAGCGTAGCGTAGCCTTGGGTAGCGTAGCGTAGCCTTGGTAGCGCAGCGTAGCCTTGGCAGCACAGCGAAGCATTGGCAGCGCAGCGAAGCTTTCATTTCCCACTATGCCTATGCCTACGCCTACTCCAATGACCTCGAGAAACTTGAACTTCGGAACCTAATTTGCATACTATTGAATTGTTTTTGCACAGTCAGTTTTGTACACATCACCTGTACGCAATAGATAATTATTATAACAATTCGGTATCGTAAAATAAATCAGTAATTATATTGATAATTGGACACTACTTGTTGTTGTTATCTGACATGCTAAGGAAAATTACAACATTTTTGATAAAATTTTAATTTGCACACAGATTGGTTTTGTCAATCGTTTTTTTTTATCTAGTATCATATATTATTTACTAATTTACAGCGAAAGATCAATATTTATTGTTATGGTTCAATAGGACGGTAGTTTATCTGTAAACTATAGATATACCTAATCTTAGCTAATAAACGCGGTAATCCAGTTACAACTAGATTTTGATTGTGTCTCATTCTTATTTAATTAATATGCCAATAGTTTAGTTTAGTCATGGACGAGATTGTGTTTAATTAGAGTTATGAATTTCAATTAGTGTAAAAATAGCACCTACTAAATGGTTTCTTTCTTATAAACTTAAACTTAGAGACAAATGAGTCGAGAACAATAGCGTTAGGTACCTCAATAATTCATTAATCCAAAGGTTGTCTGTAACAGATCGCGATTTTAGCTCATGTAAGTGGTGAACGAAAAAAAACTTTATATGGTGTACACTGCAAAGATTATTTCATTTATATAATTACAAAATCTTTAGCTCATTTACAAATTTTACTTAACCTTTCAATCGTGTCAATTAGAGACACAAAAGAAAGACAATGACGGCGGTGGTGTCCTCTTGGGGCTTAATGAATAAATACTATAACTATACAATAAAACTGTTCTAAGTAAATTAACTGGTTACATACATACCTAAAAATAAACAAACAAAAGAACAGTAAACCAATTATAGGGCATCGAAAAACTCATCCGCATCGCTATCAACGGGAAAAGTGCCCAGAAGACTGGCCGCATTGCCACGTTGAATGGCAATGCTTATTCTCCAACCGAAATGAAGGCCAGCCCTCTGGTCACGTGAAGAGTCGACCAAACGCCTGGCGAAGTCCTGGAAAACTAGATGGGCATTCGGACCCCATGGCCCGAGTGTTTCAACCCCAAACGGTTCAAATATATCTTCCAATAAGGTTGTTATATTTTCGCCGTTTGAGGTTTTCAGCACCTGCGGCAGCCGCACCAGCACAATGAATTAATGATAAACTAGTGTTACAGCCAATTGCGGTTTTATAATTTATTTACCTGACATTTGACATGCATCAGAAACAAACAGAATGTTATGCTAGCACCAGCTACTCGAGTAAGCATAGTAGGAGTGTGTGGTGTGGTTTTGTGTGTTGAAGTGTGTGTGATGAGTTGAAGTAAGAATGGACTACCTCTTCTACACTTTTTTTGGTGTTCAAAAAGTCGTGTTGAATGAACTTCATGTTTTTTTTTGTATCCTACAGACAGAATTTTGAACGTATTTTGTAGATACCATTGCTTTTGCATATAAATGTTATTTATTTATTTTAAAAGGAACACCAACGACATAATTACATGTCGTTGGTGTTAACGAAATAATAATTTATTTACTAAAGTATAATAATAATAATAAATATTCCACAACTTTTCACACAACACCATTTAGTCCCAAGTTAAGCTTGAGAGCTTGTGTTATGGGTACTAAACAGCTGATAAACATACTTATATATTTCTAAATACATACATATTATAGATAAATTACACCCAGACACAGAACAAATGATCGTGCTCATCACACAAACATTTGTCCTGGGTGGGAATCGAACCCACGACCTCCGGCATAGCAGACAGGGTCACTAACTACTAGACCAACAGGCCAGTCGTCAAGTAAAGTAATAGTACAGGATTTCAGATTATTGGAATTTTATGTCGTGCCAATTACTGCAGTGGCTGAGTAATTGGCTGCTGAGCTGCTTGTCGTGGGTTCGATTCCCACTTGGAACAAATTAAATATTTAGTTCCTATGACCTGCAGGTCGCTGTTGCTGTTTGTTTGTGTATGTGTGTTTATATATTTGTAAACGCACCCACGATACAAGACACTAATGTGAGAAATAGTTTTGTTATTAAATCAAAAAGATTTATGTAAAATTATGCGTCCCTATTACTGTCTAGACATTTATATGTACTCAAGCTCAAATTTGCATGAAAGTTGTTTACAAAGTATATTCAAGACATTAACTTAGCTAGATTGTTCTCGCACAACTGCATCAGACTTTATAATCTCGTTAGTTTAATGGTCGCACGTGTTACTGCTGACTCTTATGTCTAGACTTAAATGCATTGTTAGTTTAGTCGTCGCTTGTGTTACTGCTAACCATGAGAGGGGTTCGATTCCCGGGTCAGGTATCAGTAGCAGCTCGGAGTCTAGATTTGTGCCCGGAAGATGGCAATAGGTTCGGTTCCAAACTCAGACATAGCTTGTGAAATGTTAGGTATATGATATATCTCTCCTGACCTACCTTTAGTTTGTCAGAGGTCCTTTATCAAAACAGATACGGCCCTGGTATCATTTTTTTGTTAAGGAATCCTAACAAAAACATAGACATTAGTTTAGATCCACGTAATAAAACAGTATCTTGTTTATTTCTTTATTCTATGTTAATAAGACAACATTCCCGATTGTTTGTTATTGGTCACTAGTTATAATGATATTTCCATATTTATTTTATTAATAGAGTTAACTCATGTATGAGTGTGTGGCTGGAAAATATTTTTTTAAGCTTGTATCGGGAAATGTGTGAAATGACTGGACTAACTGACTCGTTGTCCTGCTTGTGGTTGGTGTAAAGTGACTATTGATATTTTTATATAAAAACAATCTTAAATCAAATCAAATCAAATCATTTATTTTTTGCCAACATGGGTAGGGGTACAGATGTAATACAAGTTTTGCTAGTGTTCTCCATGCTCTGCCGTCAGATGGGCATGCAAAATTTACACATAAATTACAATCTACTATCAAAATACATTAGAACCAATTTTATCTTTCAAGGTCAAAAAGTATCTAGTAGTCAATAATTAAATAAATGTCATATTAAATTGTGAAATAAATGAAAGTCCTAGATTAATATAATTGTGAGTTACAAATGTCATTTCTATTATTGAATAACTGATCAATATTATCAGCCCGGAGTCTTGGGTATAGTTCCTGGTTATTAGTGTTAGGCTTCACCCGTATGTGTGTGTGAAGGTTAAGCTACGCTTACTAAGGTCGGCCAGGGAATAGGTGCCCATACTAACACGACATATGTATCAGGACCACTCCGTGCCTCGGGAGCACTTTAAACGTTGATCGCAGTTGACACTTCTATATCTTTGACAGTCGTTACAAGAAGTCAGAACACTGAAAGTCTGACAAGCAGTCTAACCAAGGGATATCGTTTCACCCAGTCAATCGTTAGTGGAGGACAGATATCCAAACGCTCCATGTAAAGCACTGGTATTCAGCTGCATCTGGTCTGGGAGCCGAACCTAACATAGTTGGAAAAAGGCGAGGAAGATGATGGTTATTATACTGATACTGATAGGTACTGCTAGTCTGCATTATCCCACAGCTTGGCAAAGGCCTCTCTATCATGACTTCCAGTTTTTTCGATCCAGCTAAAGTGGGCCACTGGTCGTTTATGTCCAAGTCGTCCCGCCATCTTCTTCGGGGTCTGCCGCGACGCCTTCTAGCTGTGTCAGGGCTCCACGTGGTGGTTATTTTACCTCGTCACCATCGTTCACTACTCAGCTGAATGAGCTGTCTCATTCAGCTGAGTAGTTTGTGATGGTGACGCCAAAATAATAATACTTTGATATGCCCAAGAGTTACTGAATATAATAATAACCACGGCTCGCACTACAAACCTAATGCAGGTTTGTTTGATGAATGCCTAATAGTAAATGCAAGGCGTTAGTTGGTAGGTATATAGCTAGTTACAACTTTATGCCTACTTACCTTTGTACCTGTTGTAAACACCTTTGTTATTTTTACCATCTTCTCTCTATCATAAAGACACAGATTTTTTATCGACATAAATAAGACAGATCGCGTCATTTACAAGTGGTTATCAATCTTATCTAAGGAAGATGTGGAAACTTATTTATCAGATTTAAGTATCGAGACAATAGATGATACCGATAGATTCGAGATATCAATATCTATCGAGATTTATGATTGAGCGTCGTTTAAAAATAGATATTACAGTTACACAGTTCTCACAGAAAGAATGAACACACATTGATTTATTTATTTAAATGTTCATCTATACTACAGCAAAGACATATGTATACAAAATAGTACATAATACATCAATATTCGAATATATAAACACAACATTGACAACGAAGAAGCTATATTACCGCTAAATTGCTAACTTAAGTCTAGGTGTCCAATTAATTAAAAAGACACATTGATCATCATTGATTTTACTCTGGTGGTAACCGTCAAAAAAATCTTGTTGTAATGATTGGTAAAGTGCCCAAAAAACGGCGCGGCGGAATTGCCACGTTGAATGGCAATGCTTCTAGCTTGCTCAGCTGCATAGCTGACAACGTCGTTAAAACAATCAAACAGCAATCAAGGATTTTACCAAATTAATATCTTATTGCAATGCTTAGCCTCTAAGAATACAATAAAAACAACAAGAAAGGATTTGGCCAAATAAATATCTATGGGTAGATAATAATATGCAAACTTCTTAGTAAACAAACGATGTCTTCTTTTATTTTACCTGTCAGTTTGACATTGTTTACGTGTCAGCATGTCAATGAGTTTCAATGTCAAAAGCTTAGATAATATAGTCTAAGGTCAAAAGTGTTTAAGGCGCGTTGGTATGGCAAATCTAGGTTTTATTTTGCACGGTATTTTGTTTGTGTTGTACTTCGTGAATATTGCCTCAGTTCTACAAAAATGGCGAAGAGAATCAGGTACTGTTACTAATTAGTGTTCGTTCTCAAGGTCCTCACCTCACTCACCGGACCTTAGTAATAACTCTTACAGCCTGCGTAGCATGAACACATTGAACAGCGTAGAAACGGCCTTCGTCTACAGACGAATCGGCAAAGTGACAGATTATATAGACAGGAACCTCAATCTGTCAAATTTCTTTCAATAAACCTGCCTGCGTAGCATGAACACTTAATTTCTTTCTTCCGAGACACGACAAATTTCTTTCTGTCCAACTTGACATTTCATCTACCCGAGCATGAGGCGACTCGTTGACAAAGCGTTTGTACGTACAGAAAGAAATTTACATGCTGTCTATAGCAACTGTCAAGTTGCTCTTGTCTAGGTCTCATTTGATGTAGACTGTTTGACACTTGTTAAAAAGCACGCTAAGTAGTTGGTCCCGGCTGTCATTCTTTGGCAGTCGTTAGTCACCCGACCAGTCTAACCAGTCTAACCAAGGGGTATTGTGATACCCAGCACTCAGTAATGGGTGTTGAATAGGCAGTCTCTGAATATAAAATAGTGGTATTAGGCTACATCCAGTTAGACAAGAAGAAGCTGATCCCAACATAGCAGACTGGCTTGTTGGTCTAGCAGTTAGTGCCTCTGACTGCTATGCCGGAGGTCGTGGGTTCGATTCCCACCCTGGACAAATATTTGTGTGATGAGCACGATTATTTTTTCTGTGTCTGGGTGTAATTTATCTGTAATATGTATGTATTTAGAAATAATAAGTATGTTTATCAGCTGTTTAGTACCCAAAACACAAGCTCTCAAGCTTAACTTGGGACTAAATGGCGTTGTGTGAAAAATTGTGGAATATTAATTATTAACATAGGTTTGATAAGTCTAAAAAAATATGAAATACAGGGCTTTGAATTTTTATAGCTCCTTCTTTAGAGGTTAATAAGTAAACATCTAAACGACACTTTAACTCAGACAGACACTTAAACTTAACTGCACGCGTAGCATGATCACCGAAGAAACGGTCTTTGTCGTGTCTCGGAAGAAAAGAAATTAAGTGTTCATGCTACGCAGGCAGGTGTATTGAAAGAAATTTGACAGATTGAGGTTGCTGTCTATATAATCTGTCACTTTGCCTATTCGTCTGTAGACAAAGGCCGTTTCTTCGGTGTTCAATGTGTTCATGCTACGCATGCAGGTGTAATGTAGGTGAACTTTAGGTACATCTTTACCTATATACCCCTAGGTACACTTTGGGGTATATAGGCGTGAAGTTATGTTACTTATCTTATGTATCGTTAGTCTGCTACTGCTGAGCATGGGATCCTGGGTTCGACCCCCGGGTCAGGCGAAACGTTACTGAGATTTTAGTTAGTTACATAAAAGACATCCAACTTTACACTCTGCCTACAACACAGTTCAAATAGGTTCACGTAAATTGCCTTATTATGTTCTGTAATTAATAAACAAATATGCAGTATGTACCTGCACCTAAGTACTTACTTACTGACTTGTTAATGTAGGAAACCATAATATTTGTTCATTTAGTAGGTACTCGTGTTGAGTTTGCTATTACCACAAAGAATACTACCCACCATTTGTTTTGTGTCATTAATTTTGCATACTCTACAGTAAGAAAGGACATAATTTATTTAGCACAACACCGGTACACAATAATAAATCTATATCTTACTAATCGTAATATTATAAGGAAGAAAGATTTGATTGTTTGTTTGTTTGCCTTGAATAGGCTACGAAACTACTGGACCGATTTGAAAAATTCTTTCACGTAGAGTAGTTTAATTTCGTGTTACACTAGGTAAGATAAGTGGGTTATAGAGGTCCGACAAACAGCCGCTTCGTGTAAAATACTGGTATTCAGCTGAATACCAGTATTTTACACGAAACCTTACCTTCCTTACCTAGTGTAACACGAAATTAAACTACTCCCTAATTTAACCTCCCTGGATAACATCGAAAACCAACATTTCTAAATAAAATATAATCCTGCAAAGCTTCCGATTTAACACACTTCGATTTCATATTGTGATAAAAAAATAAATAAAAAATAATATTGTGAATATTATGGCGCGAAAATATAACTTTACTTCGCGGGGGTACGCTCCTTAGCAGGCTCTACAGATAACACTAAAATCTTTGACGTACTTTCATAGACTATAACCCCTGACCCTTGCACGAGCCAGTCCGCGATGCTGAGCCACTAGTTTTAAACAGTCCCTAAATAATTAACTCAGATCCAGCCCAGCCGTCCCTTTTTATTCGTTCAGTGACACCCTAAGCCGAGGTCCGAGCCCCACAGGGGGTGCCCTTAGCGATTGTCACTTAAATTCTGACGTAATGTTCCTGGCTTGAGGCCTTGTGTATTGAGGTCGTCCACAGGTTTGACCGGTCAAGCAGATAGCGCCACCCCTCAGTAGGGTGCACTGCGAGATGCCCTCTATCTTAAAAAAAGACATAGACAATAACGTTATGTTTGACGCATTATGACGTTTAGTAGAAGCGTGTTTTTTACAACGTTTTTAGTTCCACGTCGACAGTGATTACTATCTTTGTTTTCTTAATACAAAATAACGATAAAAGTTTAGATAAAAACAATTAATTACCTGTATCAAATGACAAGCTGAAAATTAAATCTAGATCACAAGATTTCGACGATTTCAATCTAGATATTTTTTATCTTTAAACACAGATACAAATTGTGTGTTCAAATAATGTTATAATTGCGTAGGTAATCAGGATTAATTGATTTGTCTTTCGAAGAAGAATAATAATGTCAGCTTTTTACTGTCCCACTGCGGGGTTAAGGCTTCTTCTTACACAGAGAAGGCACATGCATTGATCACCGTGCTTGGTCAAAGCGGGTTGGGAAATATAGTCTAGTCTAGGTAATATTAATGTATTAGCCCGGACTAGGGAATGCAATCTCGTCTCGCCGAGATCCCGATCTCGCGAGATCCCGGCCATATTTTACGAGTTTGTATCTCGTCAAATTTCGTACGAGATCTCGCGAGATAACGAGATCGACAAATGCAGCGTGACGACGTGTATTTCTAAGGCCCTATCCAGATACGCGCGCGAGTCTGACGCGTTCTGTAATACATTGCTCTTTAGTACGAACCTCAGTAAGTAAGGTATGCAACATCCATATCAATGAACTTAAAATCGCGTGTCATTTCGCAGCTACTTCGTTCCTTCTGGACAAGGTCATAGCGCGGCTGCGCGCGAACTGAATCCTGGCCGTTGCCTAAATATGTATAGATAATTATTGTTTTGTTACCAATATTGTAAGAATTTGAACTGATTAGCTACAGTAGGTATAATAATTATAGACATAAACAAATGTTATTAGAGTTAGAGACAAAATAATAAGTACTCTGTTGATTTTTAAAATAAAACTTACATTATTTTTATAACTAAGCAACGCAGTTTCTATTTAATTACATATCATGTCAATTACTAGTTCATATAACAAGCATTTGCATATGCTTTAATTGCGATTCTTCCAATCTCGCGAGATCCCGTAATTTGCGAGATCTCGCGAGACTGGGTTTTGAGTCTCGCGAGATCTCGCTAGGCGGAAATCTCGTACGAGATTGCAATCCCTAGCCCGGACTCATCCCATCTTTCCCAGCTCAACAGTTTTTCTTCACCAAAATCTTATAAATAAACAATGACAACTTAAACTTTTTTATTAACTAGGTTCCTAGGTTCGTGTCTTTCGCGCGAAATAAACCTATCATTCCTATGGCACTCAGCAAAAATGTAGATTTCTGTGAGAAATAATTTTTTAATTTAAATCAGTCATCACCAACTCACCTTTTTATAATTTTAGTCATATAATAAAATTATCTAAATATGTCTGCCTCGTTGAACTAACGACCGCTACTGCTAATCTTAAGATCCTGTGATTCCCGGGTTGGACAAAGTGCTTTTGCGTTTTTCTATCCGTACTGCCTTCGTAGTAGCCTGGAATCTTGATAGTACCTACCCGGTTGACGGAAATAAGCACACCCCCAATTACACGGGATTATACTGAAAAATCGTGGATGTATGTAGGTAGGTAATCTCTATCTAACGCTTTGTGAAATATTCCACGTTTTATATTGTTATCATTTACATAAATAAAATACTCCTCAGCTTGTGCCCTACGCCGTACTTACAATGTAACAATAGCTATAATTATGTCGGGTGGAAGTAATTGACTAGGCTAGAATAAATAGCGATGAAATTACATGCAAAGTGCTGCAAAGGGGTCTTTCTACACTGTCTCCAGAGACAAGCATTGACCGGGTCAGGACCGGGCATTCATGACCTCAATAACAAAAACATAGATACTAAGGAAAGCTTATAGATATAGTGAAGAATAACTTAACTACAAAGTACACAACATACAGATCCATCTTAATCAGACGCGACGGCTAGTGCCGACAAGAAAACATTTTTTTAAGTACAAAATAAATTAACTAAGTGTTTAAGAATTTGCGCTGAATTTGTGGCTTTTCGTTGGAGAGACGCCGATGCGTTTACGCTCTGGCGTTCAAAAAGTTAAGGTTTCATTAATTCACCAATATTAATCTTTTAACTTCAAGGGTGGTCTTATAATAGCCGCAGACCACAAGGTCGTTATCAAGTGTGAGACTTACTACCTACTTCTAGCTAAGCTTGATAACGGACCACTTGCACTTATCACTCACCAGAAGTTGGTATAATCTATGTTTACTTCTACGAGTATACTATATTAAAACTAGCAGGCGTCATGCGATTCAGACACTAAGTACCAAATTTTATTAAAATCTCAATTTCAATTTCAATACTTTATTGCATACCATAATGTGTTACAGGGTGTTGTTCAATTTCGTAAGTATCAATTATGGACCCTGTCGGGCACAGCATAGTTTGTTAGGAGAGAGGAGGAAGGGCGCATGTTAGATTAGAATACATGAGTTACGATTCAATATTTGAAGATGTATTAATAAAAATTAAAATATATTAACACTTTGTATCTATTCAGTAGTTTTTACGTGAAAGAGTAACAAACATCCTCACAAACTTTCGCGTTTATAATGTTAGTAGGATGTAGAATTTGTGAAGTGAGGGTCGGTAGGTTAGGCCATGTAGATTCAGAAAATTGGCTCTACATGTGATCTGCTATCTTTTTCTCAGGGCAAACCTTATGTGGTCGTCTTGGCAACATTTTACATGAAATGTTTTGGTGAGTGTATATTAAAAAGAGGTGAAGTTTGTGAGTTTGTAACGTTGTAGCGGGTAATATCTCTGGATCTAGGTACTGAACTGATTTTGAAAATTCTTTTACCAATGTAAAGCTACATTACTTGTGAGTGTTATTGGCAATATTTTATTTTCAAAACTAAGAGGGGTTGGCGATGGCGGTGATATTATGTAGGTACGAAATGCCCGCGGACAAAGTCACGAGCGAAGTGCTAGTTCTACTATAAATGTCCTTAGTGCTGTGTGCCACTGGAATTAACTGTTTTTTCTTATCGAGATTATTAATTGATATTTAATCGTAATTATATTAAGTCAGGGTGTTTAAGCCTATAATCCGGTCTCGTGTGTGAGAGTAGGTAAAAGTATTTATACATTATGTAAGAACTAGTAAGTACTATTAATAGATTAGAGATATTTAAATGTCACAATAAAATTACAAAAAGAAAAACATTAAGGCTTAAGTAGTCGTTTTTTTATGTCGAAATAAACTGGGGTCATTTGAATCCGATCGCTTACCCCAGCGATTACCTACCGGGTCCAAGTGTTAATCTAAACTATCCATGGCTCAACACAAACACAACCAAAAAAGAATGATTCAATTTGGCGCGGTCGTTCGGAAGTTGTGCGCTTACATGAGCAAACATTTTGGAGATTCATTTTTATTAAAGTACAACTGCTGCCCCGACAAACTTCGTTCAGCGAATCAATTTATGTCGTGATGACGGTCGTGTTAAAATGGACAGAAGACATTTGTCACCTGTCATATCATCAAAGATGGCGCTGCAGCCATTTTGAAATGTTTAATAATTGTCATCAATTGTTTTTAAATTTTCTATGGTTCTTCTCAATTTTCTATTTTTTTTCTTCATGAGATCCTTTTCAAATAACAAACACAACAAAATTAGAATTAGCGAAATTGTTCCAGCTGTTCACGCGTGATGCCATGACCAAGGAAAATAGGGATTCATTTATTTATACATAGGCAATGATATTATAAATAAAAAGGTGTAGATAGGTTACCTAAACAACATTCGATCTTCAAAAACGGCACACTAACGCAGGCACGCGTCCGTTGACGGCGCGACGCGACACTATGGTAAGTGTGGCTAATTAGCCACATTTTAACGTGTCGCTTGCTGAGCGCGTATAACCTATTAACTAAATACTAGTTTAAAGAGTAGAAACGACATCGTTACACATCCAGAAAGAAAGAAAAAATATCATTGTACATAGACCGTATAGGTTTATGAAAAACTGAAAAACTAATGATACAGGGCAAAGTTAAAAAAGGCCTTCTAAAGAAAGAACCATTGTTGCTTTTAAATTAGTTAATACTCAACGTAAACATTTTCTTAACTCTTCCTTTAGGTTAGATACCAAAAATTTTTAGTAAGCCGAAAATAATACACATAAACACAAAAAATACAACCGACTTCAAAAAACACTAACCGGTTTAAAATAACTCTAAATTAGGAAGTCTGTGGCTTTGGTGGTTTTGTCTCATTCATGATTGGCCACCGACTTCCGAATTTAGAGTTATTTTAAACCGGTTAGTGTTTTTTGAAGTCGGTTGTATTTTTTGTAAAAAAGTTTTTATTTAACAATTTTTAGTTTTTATTTTAAAATACCTAGCTAGATGATAAATTATTATCCATTTCTACAACACATATTTACATATTACAATCAAACAAATAAACAGCAACTGTTCGCGATGAAATCAAAAAGTAAAATTCATGAACAAAAGTTTTCATAAAATGAAAACTACGAGACCAAACTACTTATGTAATTTTTTTATGAGACCATAAAGGAACTAGTCCGCATCAAACTAAAAAAGAACACGTAAATCGGTACATAAATCTCAGCGTAATCGGTGAACATACATACAAAAAAGTGTTCAAAAATAAATTAAATTTTCATAAAATTGTTCATAAAATGAAAACTACCAGGTCAAACTATGTTATATTTTTATGGGACCAAATGGCAGCTATTCCGCATCGAACTCAAAAATAATCACGTAAATCGGATTATTAATCTCGGAGTAATCGGTGTACATACATAAGAAAAAATGCAATAGCTTTACCGCGGCAGTCTCCGAGTGCCACACGTCATTTTCTCTTTTTTTCAAAACCATTCAATCACAATGTGCCACAGCGAAGCGTGGCAGGGTACAGCTAGTATCAGTATAAATGTATAGCTTGGCTGTTTCGTTACTTACTTAAGAAACTATATATTCGCATCACCTCCACGACGGTAGCGAAACGGCGAAGCCATACATTTATACTGATATGAAGAATTTGTGAAGTTAGGGTCGGTAGGATAGACCATGTAGATTCAGAAGCTTGGCTCTACATGTGATCCTGATATCTTTTTCACAGGACAAACCTTATGTGGTCGACTTGGCAACATTTTACATGAAATTTTTTGGTGGGTGTAGAATTTAAAAGATGTGAAGTTTGTGTGCGGAGTAATCGGTGTACATACATAAGAAAAAAAAAAATACCGATCGAATTGAGAACCTCCTCCTGAAGTCGGTTAAAAATAGAGAGAGACAGAGACAGAGAAAGAGAGAACTAGAGATTGTAAATTTAATCGTTTAATCTTCGATCAATAATAGCACTAGATGTCGGGTCGGCGTCAAAAATCCGTCTCGGTAAATATAAGCTCAATAGAAACCGGGGTTGGTATTTTGTTTTGTTTGCTTGAAACACGGCCAATGTAAACACGTCCCACAATGCCGCAGTGTGTATTCAACAGTTGCAAAAATAATCCCCGAAAACGTAATTATTCGGCCGGAGTATTTTACTTTCAGTAAGGATATGAAGAATAAGTTATATTTTAAGCTATAATTTAACAAATAATATGAATTTTTTAACAAAATTACCGATTTTAAACCACCGCTACAAATGTTTGACCAATGCTCGCCAACATTTGCACAAACTTTTGTTTAACTGAACAGCAGATGCATGGAGTAGATTTGTATTGTAATCATTTTAATAATTTGTTACTAATACTTAAAAAGGAGAATGCCAATTTGTGCCCCATAGTGTACAGAGATCATTGTATTACAAATACTTATAATAAAATAAGATACGAATTTTAGAAAATAACTAACATTCCATACCAGACGTGGAAAAAAACTCACAATAAAAAGTATCTTTCTTATTATTTCACTTGAAAGTACCCTCAACATTGCCAAATAATATAAACAAAGAGCAAAACAGGAAAAAACTATCTCAACACATACCTGGCCTAAAATGTTAAATATTTGTAAGTTAGCGTAACTTAAAACGTAATACATTATTATTAGTGTTTTATGTTTTCTTATCCATAAATCGAACTGTAATATTGTTAAATTAATAGTTTAAAATAATCTGAGCATTCATATCTAACATTATTTTACTTCTATTTTGGCAACACTCAAGTCTTCGATCAAACGTCAAATGTCATTATGTCACAAAATATTCTGTCTACAAATGATACTAACCAAGTACTAACCATAATAGATTTACTTTGAAAAATAATGCCCTCCCAGTGCTTTATAACGAATACACTGGGTATATTAATGCCTGGAACAGATATCTAAACATGTTTATACCTTGATGTTTACAATAAACATAAAAATACTTTAGCCGGTAGGTACAAAAACGGTTTCTTTAAACCTTTATAACTTTTGTCCACGACTGCTGAGCAATATGCGCCTTTTATACTTTTGTTGTAGAAGATCTTTACTATTAAATTACATAGGTTTCATTTATGTACAGCCTGGGGCACAGGTTCATACAATTTTTGGCATTGTCTTTTGTTGGTTAAATTCGGTTAATGCTACTTTAGTTTTGTTTCGTTCATTATTGGCCACCGACTTTCGAAACTGGAGTTATTTTTCACCTGGCGGTGTTTTTTTAAGAAGGTTTTTTTTTTGTAAAAAAGTTTTTGTGTCGCCATTTTTAGTTTCTTCGTGCGTCAAGAAAGTCTTTCAAAACTTCAAAGAATCGTTGAAATCGCTTAACAATATTGCTAAAGAAGTTCTATCTTTTAAAATAGACAGGCGTAATGTTATGTTATGCAAATATAAGAACTCTGCATAGACATCTCACTGTAGCAATCGCGAACAATTTGCTGTTACGTCTTGAAGAGTTCCGTCGCCTGTCTTTTTCATCAGTTTTTTTTCACAAAATGTTACTTTCTAAATGAAAATGCTTGATTTGTTACTAAAAATGTAAAAATCGGTACGTGTGTACCTATATTTTTTGAAGAGTTCCCTCAATTCCTCAAGGGCCCCTCATTACATATGAGTTTTTATACAAATGGGACCAATCTGTTTATACAGGGTGTAACGGAAAGGGTATATACATCCGAAGGGCACGGATTCTCTTGGTGATAAGAAACGACATGGCAACGTTTTTATACATATACATACATAATTGTAAAGTTGAGCCCGCCCGCGCCGTCGCGCCTTCGTCGGTTAGGCAGAGCTCGATAGGTCTGTACTAGGCGCGCAGAACCCGAGATAGATATACTGGAACCTTGCCGGACAGGATTATGAGCCTCATAGTGCGGTGACACGTTTGTTATGATTTTGCATTTAATAAACTGTCGATATTAAATAATATCGTGAAGTTTCAAAGTTATTAGTTGGGAGCTGAAATTTTGAGGAAAGACTCGTTATTAAATACTCTATTCACCCTGTTTGTATGTATATACCCTTTCCGTAACACCCTGTATACCCTATCAAAAAAAAAAAAAAATTTGAAAATCGTCTTTAAATGACGGTGTACTGAGGTCACAAAACCTAAAAAAAAAATACAACCGAATTGATAACCTCCTCCTTTTTTAGAAGTTGGTTAAAATAATTTGATTTCATTCAATGATTTTTAACCAGCTGCTCCCCGTGGTTTAACCCGCGTAAACCAGGAGTAGTTAAAAGTAGCCTTAGCCTATGTGTTACTCCAGGGTATAAGCTACTTACATACTAAATTTCATCCAAATCTGTTCAGCCGTTTGAGCGTGAAGAAGTAACAAACATACAAACACACACTCCCACACTCACACTCAGAAACTTTTGCCTTTATAATATTAATGTGAAAACTTCTAAATCGCATGCAAAAGTAGACGCATTATTTTTTTTATGGATTGATTCGATTATAATGAGCCAACCCGCAGACAATTAATAGCAATGTCTTAATAAAATAACTATTGTACTTATTTAAGCCTACTACTTTTTTAAAATGAGTCAAATGTAATTATTTGCTACCATTATAAAACAAACCTTCGCTCGCATAAGAAATATAAATAATTATTCTGCAACTCTACGTCTCAATTCTTACTGTGTTCTGAGCATTGAAATGTCATACCAAGAACTACGTCTAGTTCCAAAATAGAGTAAAGACGAAATTGTGAACAAAACGTTTTTAACCTTTTTTTCTAGGCCTTAAGTTTCATTTAAGAAAAAATATTTTTGTACTTATTATAAAAATGGCTTTTATTTTTAAGTCACATTTCAAATTTTTTCCTTTTACTTTTCTCCGACGACAGAAGGACTTAGGCATAAATATTTTGCAATTGTAATTAAACTTTATGCTTGAGTGTCAAGGTTTATAATGAACTGAACTTGATAATATTATAAAACATTTTTCTATATTCGTAGTAATAAATGCAATTGTTTATGCGTGTATAAACGTGGACACTTTTGCGAGGTATTTTTGTTCCTGATCTTGTATCTAGTACTATTATTGATCGAAGCGTTTAATCATCATAATCCTCCTTACTCTATGACTTATCATGAGTCATGGCCACGTTTTCGGACTCCGTTAGTTAACTACTTTCCCAAAATGACCTTTTTGATAAACGTAATCACTCGTTTCGTGTAATCCAAAACATACTTAGATATTATTTGATAATGTTTAAAGCTCATTAATAATTTTGTTGGTACCTACATTGTTTACAATTTAAGTACTTCATTAATTTCTCAAGGACATAATAAATGTCAGTGTCCATATTTTATTGATCTGAGAAAGATCGCTGACGTGTTATGACAGTTTGTGGCACTCCGGGAGTGACGACAGAAGTGTAGTGAAAAACTTATCGTCAGTAATTAAAAAAATGCAATGTTTATGTATCGCTTATAACGTAAAACTTATTATATACAGGGGTATTGGTCACGGTAACAGTAACACGCTGTCACGAGTTCAATAGTTTTTTCCCCATCTCATCTCAAAATAAAATACTGACCACCGAACGGAAATACGAGAATGCAATAATAAATTTTACTCATTACAAATTGGTGATAGCAACATTTAAGTTACTAAATTGTTATATTTTTAGTACTTACTTATTTTTTACATAGGAAAACTTTTTTGCAAAAAATAAAACCGACTTAAAAAAACACTAAACGGTGTAAAATAACTCTAAATTAGGAAGTCTGTGGCTTTGGTGATTTTGTTTTATTTATGATGGGCCACCGACTTCCGAATTTAGAGTTATTTTACACCGTTTAGTGTTTTTTTTAAGTCGGTTTTATTTTTTGCAAAAAAGTTTTTTATTTTTCCATTTTTAGTTGTTCCCATACATATATTTGTCATGAATTTATTTTATATTGTTAATTGTTAACAATACATGCCATGATAAAAGGGTTATCCACTTATTCCTAATAAATTAAAATTAACTTACCTAACTGTCGAAATCTAGGTGTATTGTACACATCTGCGTACCCCTCAAAGCATACAGGCTTGATCATACGTCATGATGTTGTATAAACAATAAACATCCAAGCGATTCCAGCAATCACGACAAATTTGCCGTCTATTTTTGAAGAGTTCCGTTGTATTTCTCCGAAGATCAGCACCAGATCTTCACCAAATTAAAATGAGACCACCTCGGGAGTATACTTTTTCAAATAAAAAGATAATTTTGAGAATCGGTCCACAAATGGGGGAGAAATCAGGTAACATACATAAAAAAGAAAAAAAAAATACATACACACGAACATAGAACCTCCTCCTTTTTTTGAAGTCGGTTAAAAAACTTGGCCTAAAATGGTAATTTCCCTTTGCGCGCGGAGCACATAAACAGACAAGTGAAGATAGTTTGATTATGAGCATTTATAGTGTAGATAACCTATTTCTAAGTAAAAAATCCAGCTACCTAGATCACCCAGTTTTCACAATTGAAGGTAAACACTTGGCTTAAGTGCCCTTAAAAAGATAATGCATAATAATATGACAAGCCATGAGTGACACTATGATAATGTTTAATTTACTTCAGTTCTTAATTGACTCTGTTAGTTAATTGGTACCTACACAGTTTTTTAGAATGTTTGCAAACATTTCTGGTTGGTGAGACAGTATTGACTGGCCTGTTGGTCTAGTAGTTAGTGACCCTGACTGCTATGCCGGAGATCGTGGGTTCGATTCCCACCCAGGACAAATGTTAGTGTGATGAGCACGATCATTTGTTAATGTGTGTGTAATTTATCTATAATATGTATGTATTTAGAAATATATAAGTATGTTTATCAGCTATTTAGTACCCATAACACAAGCTCTCAAGCTTAACTTGGGACTAAATGGCGTTGTGTGAAAAGTGAAGCACAAACCAGAAACCACACGTGAAGCAGTTTGTCCTAACTTGATGTAAGTTTAATTCTTCCGTCAATGTAGTCTTCTAGTTTCTAGTACTTAGGACTGTAAAGATAAATGTCAGTGGGTACGAAGGAATAAATGTTTTGTCGCAAAAAGGCCAGATTAGTTTCATACCTCACGTACTTAGGGCACTAATAAACCAGTATTTGCGAGTTCTAAAGCTCCATTAGGTACCCATAATTTTCGGTTTTGAGCGCCTACGATTAGGATGCGAGCACAAAACGGTGGTGGCAAACAACCTGCTCTTTTGTAGCAGGTTCGAATCACATCAAGTCATTTAATTGAGTCTTCACGGTCAAAATGATTGAATCATTAATTCACAGTGCTGGATAATGGGCTATTGACGTTTTTGACACTTCATGGGATTTATTTGCTGTAGTTGTGTTAGGCACTTACAATAAATATTAAAGACAATAGATACCTGTGTTGATTACAATCCCTACCTCAATAAAAATACTTCATAGTACATAGTCTTTAAGCCATGACAACAATAATTTGCCGCACCCCTGTCTAAGCTCATGAATAAATGTATGAATTAAAAGTAAGTAATGATGTTTTAATTATGATAATTTTATTTACAAGATTCACGTCAGCTGGATTTTTTGTTGACGTAAACGGTCATAAAAGCTGAGCAAGGAACCATCATTAAAACACTCGGTTAAATAAACTAATACAATGTTGCCTTAAATAGGTCTACTTATAGCCAGGTCATCTGGTTGTGTAATGAAAATAATAATAACACTATGCAAAACAATATTGATCTACTATAACGCCTATAAGTTTTCTCAGAGCAAAAAATACTATGAGAAAATTGTCTGATGGTTATTATTGCTATTAGAAAATTTGTAGGCGTTGACTGGTATATAAATAATGATACTTTATTATATTGATTTTTTCTAAGTCTGTAAGTATTCGCTGTATTTCTATACGAATCTAAAAGGTATTATTTCACTATTGCGCCCAAAATGTTTACTGTTTTTTTCGTAATTTAAATCAGGTTTATTAGATAGCTATTTCTGTGAAAAGGGGTTTCTGATATTATTTTAACACCTCAGTCATAACAATGATAGTAACATCAAGTAATTATTTATTATTACCTCTTCCGACTATGTGTTGTTATTATACGTCAAATGATATGAATTATCGCCACACACGAGTTATGTTTTTTCCAAATGCATTCACACATGCGCTGTGTCATACAGTACAAAACAGACGCTCCTATGCTTATACATATAAGGTGACTGGTAATTAGTGACCGATACTTAAACACGTGATTTTATTAATGATTGCAATAAACTTTCCCAAAGAAACTTTTTTTTTTAATAAACAATATAACTTATAAAACAATAAAAGAACAAAAATGGTCTTTGAAATTTCCCGCGCGCGCGCCTGTGATAGATCAGCTGATAGTCTGACCTCGGGAAGGGCAAAATCTAATAGTAGTAGCGTTACACGCTCCCCCGCCACCCCCAGCCGTTCCCTTTGTGCAGTACTGACGTAATTAAATTGAATTGAAAGTTAATGAGTATAAAAAAATAAAAATATACTTAAATAAAAAATAATAATAATAAATAAAAAATAAAAAATAGTATATATAAATAAATAAAAGTTTCTTTGGAAAAGTTATTCGTAGTCATGAGTACAATCAGGTGTTTAAGTATCGGTCACTAATAAGCAGTCACCCTATATATTTGTAACGTTTAATAGGCACTATCGTGAATCCTAAACTTGATGTCTTATAAGGCTCTAGAATATACAGGATATTGTTTTCATCACAAAACCCATGAATATTAAGTAGTAACTTTCCCTATGAGACCCTATGATGTTTTTTTTTTAAAAAAAGACCAACTCGGATATCTTTTCGTTTATAAAATGAGTACCCACTCGACACTAATGTGTCAAACAGCTGATATTCAACTTAAATTCAACGACTTGTGAAGACATCACCATCTTTAGAAATTTCACCCCGTGCAAACTTGAGTGAAGTGAACTGTCAATACCTGGAATTAGTATGGAATGACACCTTTACTTCACACCAACATTTCACGGGGTGATTTTATAGAACAGGCTTGCGTCTATGATCAGAGGGGTATAAAATGCTTCCTCTCTCCTGACTTATTTTGCTGTGCCCGACACCCATATGATCTAATTTTAAGTTTACCACCTAAACGCATGTGGAATGCAAATAAAGTACTGAGTACTTAATTTCTATTTTTTAAAGAACTCAATCTGTCAAGATTAAGAATAATAATACGTCTGAAATTCCCTTCGTTTTTGACATTATTGCTGAACGATTTAAATTACGAATATTATTCATGCGTGAACGTAAACGAAACAAAAGAAGTAGCAGGTGTAGCGCTATTGTTACTGCCGATCCTATGGGGAGGAGGTGAGAGTTTATGAATGTGTGTAAATAAGAGTTTATGAATGTGTGTACTCTGAGAGAAGACTAGAAGACAGAATTGATAGTCTAGTCAGGCTTGTCCTCTAATTTACCTGTTGGCAGATCGTCATCTGCCTAGCCTTTTCCCAACTATATTTAGGTCGGCTTTCAGTTTAACCGGCTGCAGCTAAATACCAGTGTTGTCCATGGAGCGACTGCCTATCTGACATCCACAACCCAGTTACTATATAACATGATGCCCCTTAATAGTTAAACTGGTTGTCAGACTTTCGAGCTTCTGACTACAAGTAACGACTGTCAAAGATCTACAAATGACAGCCGGGACCAACGGCTTAACGTGCTTTCCGTGGCACGGAGGAGTCTTGATATGTAATAAATGGTCACCCATCCACAGATTTACCTCGTGCGGCTGATATTATTTACCTGTTGGCAGATGCAACAACTTGCAAATATTTAAACTGACATTTTCCTTTTAAATAGCTCAGATTAAAGATTCAGAGGAAAACTATGGCACAGTACTTGACGTGTGTAGAGTGTCAAATTATTAATTGTCATACGGGAAGTCGGAAAGCGGAAGGTAGTTCGGTGCCATTATTCATCTCGTCCTTTATTTCCGATATGCGTGCACGCAGCGCGCTGTAGACGGAATCCTAATTCGATTTGATTAGTTAATTAATTTATTTGTGACATTGTTTTCTTCTAAATACATAAAACATGTATGTATGCATAAACTCACGCCTTTTCCCCATAGAGGCTAGGCAGATACTACAGAGCGCCATCAGTTACGATTTTAACATGCCTAATTCTTTTGTTTCATTTACTTATATGTTCATAAATGTTGGTAGTCATACAAACATGCCGGTTGCAAGTACTACGCACCTGACCTTTCTGAAGAACCTCAGCAATAAGGTCTGTGTATGTTCTTCTGGGGCGTCCCCTCCCGGCGTTTCCACTTACCTACATTTCTAAATATTTCTTGACAACTAATGGTAGATTTAAGAAACGAATGTTTTGCAAACTAGAAGACTGCTGACTACGCTATTTAGCGATGTCAATTCGCCTTAGCGAGACTTGCCCATGTTAGTTAAGATAGTTACAATCAGGGTTTTCTGTGGTTCTTTTTTTATATCATAGGGTCATAGTCACATTTAACGTTATCCATAACGAAGATCAATAAATCCAAAATGGATGGATTTCGGATGTATAAAACTTCGTTATCGTTAAATGAGAATATGACTTTGTCTAGACTTTTCATTTTCTCTATTTCTAGCTAATCATTTCTTTCAATGGCTATAGTGTTTACATTTAAGCAACTTCTATCCTTCCTACCGAAATGAATGAATAAAAGAAACTTGATAAAGACTTCAGATAGGGACGAGAACGCTTAGATATTCAAATAAATACAAAACAACATTATTATAACATAGATATGTACGTAATATCCAGTCGATATGTTACTCTGTATCTGTAATTTATCTGCGAGTTATCGTAATAAATACATGTGCGATATCCTCAGGGTAATATTGCTTAGCTATACATTAATATAAATGTTATGTATAGATATGTATGTATACTTATGTGTGTGTGTAGATCCGTGGAAACATGAGTGTGTGATGAAATTAAAGATTTATTCACTTCGTCCATGTTGATAACCAGAGTCTGATAACCAGTTACCAAAGAAGAATTATTTTTCTTCTTTGGGCAATCGGTTATCAGACTGGATTTTTTTTTTCCTTTTTGGGTATTGATTGATAACTCGTTAGTTTGAAAACTGCTTGGAAGTTATGTGTTCTGGCCTTCCGTTCACTTTCATAACTAAGTTTTGTTAACTGGTTAAGAAAAACCCTTTTTTATTATTGTTTTCACAACCTGCACCATTGAGATGACACAATATACTATCAATGTATACTTAGATATTTCTTCAAATTATTATTCTTAGACGACGGAGCCCCGCTACGCGGGGCTCCTATTTCTGTCTGCAGGGTTTAAAGGAACCTAACTAACCTAACGTCGGGATGCCCCAAGTCCTGTGTTTTAGACGTTCATTTGTTTTACACGATCAGGGCATCCCGACGTTAGGTTAGTTAGGTTCCTTTAAACCCTGCAGACAGAAATAGGAGCCCCGCGTAGCGGGGCTCCGTCGTCATAACTTCCAAGCAGTTTTCAAACTAACGAGTTATCAATCAATACCCAAAAAGGAAAAAAAAATCCAGTCTGATAACCGATTGCCCAAAGAAGAAAAATAATTCTTCTTTGGTAACTGGTTATCAGACTCTGGTTATCAACATGGACGAAGGGGATTTATTGAATGAGGAAAATGTATACATGTGTTTTCAACGTTGGCAGATGTTTTGAAAAGGGGTATATAGACAGGGTTAGTATTGTAAAGAACTATTTTAGGACAGTTAGTATAGACTTTCTTGCTGATTCTTCTCCATACGAAACTTCTTTTTGGAAGGAATCATCTTTAATTAACTTATAAAATTCTCGTGTCAAAGTGTTTGTCACCGAACTCCTCCGAAACGGCTTGACCAATTCTTATGAAATTACATATATACGTCACGCCTGTAATCCCCTAAGGGCTAGGCAGGGTTACTTTATAGTACACCCACGTTTTGCTAATAGGGAGCAAGCCTAATGCCATCAATAGGGCACTAATCCAGACTCTGGGCTGCTTCTTAGAAATTCCAGATGGATGTTATGTGTTTATTTTCAGTAGGTCTTACAATAGGTCGTAAACATATTATTTTTATGTTTAAGGGGGCAGCTACTTATTATATTTTATTTAACTTGTAAGTTTGATATTCAGAAGTGCCTCATCATGCTTATAAATGATTTGCCTGTAAGTTCAGGGTCACCTTAATCAGTAAATTTATAGGTTTCAAGATTAGGTGAAGACTAAAGAAACGTTGAGTGGATTGTGTGAAAAATACAATGGTTAGAAACGAGGTGGTTTTCGAAATGAGATGATTCGATAGGTGATGATTATGATATATGAAAACAATACAGTTGTAGGGAAGAAGAAGCCATTGCTATGCAGTCTTCAAATTAACTGGGATGATGATAGGTTTTCAATTATTATGTCTTATATGAAGTAATATTATTATGTATTTACTTGTGATCGCTTAATTAGTGGTCGAAATTAAACTGTGTTATATAAACTTTAACTACCTATACCAAATCTCACCCTCTTCCGTACGCGTAATATTTAAAAAAAATGTAGGTATCCGATTTATTTTCTCCACTTATTAATATAAATCATTTCTATGACTGAATAAAAATGAAGGTAGGTATTAAACATGAGGCACATAACACAAGGCCAAAATGTATGAGTTTCTTTAATAGAATTATTAAGTAAGTAATTAAATTAGGAACAATTTATTGTCAAAATTAATTGTCACCAAAGTACCTAGTAGTCACCCACCAAGACAAGTTGTCCATGAATGAATGAACACACAGCCTATCCAAACATTTCAAAAAAAGAATTTGATTGATAGTGATGGCGGTTATTTGGTCCATTCCATGTTTTTCTTATCAGGACCGGTGACCCATTTGTGCCTCAATGACAGTTATGATATTTTAGGCATTAAGAATTTATTTATTTACTGGTGTTTATCTTGTAGCTTTGTTATGGAATCGAGTTTTATATGGTAAAGCTTTCATGGTGTTTCACACAGCCTAGGTGTCTTTATTTGGTTGCTTAGTGCTTGTCTATGGTAAAGAAGACCACAATTTTCCAGTGGATAGAATGATTGAATAGTCCAATTTTCTTGACATTGAATATAACTTAGTAGCCTATTTGTGGAGCTCATCATCATACAAATTTTCTTTTGTTAAATATGTAATTTATGTAGTAGGCTGCAATATTTCATTTTTTTTATATTATCTGTAACCCACAGAGTTGTAAGTGTTTATTGTCCCTAAAAAAAACAAAGCAATAATCTTTTGTCAACCGTATATTTTCAAAGATACAAGAATAAGGAAGTGGGTGGATTTGTGATTGTTGTTCGTAAAAAGCTGGACGAAGCCAATTGAATCCGTCCTCTTAACTATCCCTTATAGCCGCTAGCATGGCAACAATCTTAATGAGAGGTTAAGGATGACCTCCAAAGCCCTGTAAAAGGAAGCGTGACCATAGGCCGCCACGTCTCTAGTGAGGCAATTTTTTGCCAAGTGTCCCATTATTAATGATGCTGGCAATCTGTATGGGGTTGCACGGGAAATTCTGTGGGAAAAATCCCAAACTATCACACTATATTAACACGAGGTCTTCGTCCACAGTCTTGGCGGCAGAACATCGGGTGTTTGCCAAACATCCACCCTCGAGCCCTGCTCAACGTAAACAGAGCAACGTAACACAATCGGGTGACGTCGTGTGACGTATGGAAGATAGGAATTACGCTTACGACCCGGTTGGTCAGACCGGTGCGCCAGTCAACCAGCAAGCGTACAGAATGGAGGCAGGACAACTGTGGCGCCAATATGTCATCGCCGGCATCGGTATGTAATATTTTTTTAATTAATTTTTATTCTTACAGTGACTCTATGGTTAAAAAAAAATTAAAGTGCTTCTGCGTTAAAAAAAAACAATGTGTCGGAAAAAAAATCGCGGGAATATACTAAAAAATTTAAACTTGGATTTGTGTTGTTGTTCCGGTCGTATAGTGCATTTTTTTATTTTAAATTAAATTTAAATAATGTGAGTTAAAACGCGATTAAATTAAATCATAGTGATGTTTGCAGCAAAGTTGAAGTGTCAAGTGTGATTACAAAATTATACCTAACTGGTCAAAACGGCGCGGCGTGAAGATTATAGTTGAAACAATTGTTTTGTGCGACATTACTGGCGGAACAAATAGTAAAAAACCACTATTTAATGACATAATGTCTTCGCAAGAATTTTCGATTTAACTGAGCGAGTAACAAGGAACGGAAAATTTAAAAAATATAAAACGCGAACTCAACTTGTCCCGCTAAATATCGAATCTGTTTTTAAAAATCGAACACACCTTTTGAGTACACACGTATCATATCGCAACAAAAATTATCAGGAATGTACTCATATTAAGTAGAAAACGCTAAGAAATTTCATACGACCAATATAACAAATTATTATTATAACAAGATGTAGGTAACGGTTATCTAAATCAGTCGTATAACGTTATGATTGGTTAACGGTGATATAAAATTGAAAATAAACGATAAGGTAAAGAAAAATGTAGTAACTTCGGACATAGTCTCATTAAACATGTATTAAATGTGCGCGTGGGTCAACGAATAACAATAGAAGTCAGTGTGTTTCTAGAGGAAAATAACTATTGTCTTAAACCGGATCGTTTTCATTATTTTCCCGCGTTTTTTTATTGTCAATTGCAAATGGCTGTTGTAAGTATTATTTAACTTTTTTTTGGCTTCCTCTATAAATGAGTTGAACGGACGATCTTTCTATGTATTTTCTACATACCTATAGATAGAGATGCTTTGTAGAGTTATTTTCTAGATATAGTTATTTCATTCATAGACCAGCAATGCTATTCTGAAAAAAATACTTCGTGAAAATTTAGGTGTAGTGTAGTAGGCGAATTGAGCTGTCATTTCTACGCATTGATAGCTCACTTTACTCTAGTTTTCAGTGCTAAAACTTATTATAATCCCTGTTTATCCCAAAGATATTGGCACATGTGTAGGTACCTGTAATAGTAGGTACTTAATTAAAGTAATTGTAGTCTAGTTTGCCTACAGTGACATTACTTATATAAAATTAAATACTGAATTTTTCTTTTACTCGAAACTTTATTGCGTGCCATACCATCTTAATAACAAAGTGTATATTATTGTTCGACTTAGTGTAGGTTATGTTAGGTATAGAATATGAGACTCATTGTGTTGGCAAATCTGTGTAGAAAAAAACTCTAAGTAAATCCTACTGCTTAATATTATAAACACGAAAGTTTGTGAGGATGGATGGATGGATGTTTGTTACTCTTTCATGTAAAAACTACTAAATGGATTTTAATAAAATTTGGTATGGAGTTAGCTGACACCCTGGATTAACACATAGGCTACTTTTTATCCCTGTATTCCCACGGGAACGGGAACTACGCGGGTGAAACCGCGGGACGTCTGCTAGTAAAACAAACAAGTAAAAATGTCTTGCATATAAATTGTGTCCCTATCGGGAACAGCATAGTTTGTAGAGTAAGAAAGAAGTGCGCATACGCGAAAAACTTGGGTGAAGTGACACTACCAGCTTACCTCGTCGTTCACTTAACCCTGAAGTCGTCACGGGGAGATGCTTGTTGCATAATTTTTTAAGGTGATCTTTGCACTCATAAATAATTATCTCGCTCGTCGTGACGAATACAGTTACAGAGTAAGAAGGTACCTGTTATTAAAATGAAAAAAAAAACCTAGCACTGACATTATGGACTAGCTCAGTCAAAGCCTGTAAGTACTTACATTATTTTAAATGAGGAAATGCATATTTACATAGTAAAGACATTTTGTAGGTTTAAAATGTTCAGTGCACAAGACAACGTCACGACATTTGAAATAGGACTGGCTGTTCCTCGCGGTTTTACTTGCCCCTAATAAGCTGTGTAGAGTGATGTCTTTCTCAAGAATTAGGCTATAAAGTGTAAAAAGATTTTTTTCTATATTTGGTTAGAAGTTCCAAGGGCAAACAAACTATGCATTTTAAGTATATTAGGAATTATAATGTAGATTGATAAATCAAGGGTTTTAACTAATGCAAAAAGTCTTGAATTCATGACAAAGTCGAGAGTTTCAGCGTGGCGAAAAACATTTTATCTTGTTAAGTGGTATATAGGTAAATGTATTTTTTTTTTCACGATTTGGGTATGACTGCAAGCAATGACCCCTTTTCAGATATTTTATATACTAGGAATAACATTGTGGATTAGAATAGAATAGAAAACCCTTAATGGAACACCATAAAATCTTACGTACATAGAATAAAATTATAATACAGCACGGCTCAGTTAGCGCAGTGACTAAGCGATTGCCTGTTGAACTGCGTTTCGCGGGTTCGATTCCCGCACGGAACAAATAATAGTATGACCTACGGATAGTTATTCCGAGTCTACTTTGTTTGTATTTTAAATGCACCCGAACACCGATACTAGAAAAATACTTACCAATATGGGACAACAATTTTTTTTTTTAAAAGTATTTATATAATACTATTTAGTAGGTACTTAAACAAGTAAGTACACACGGCTACACATCAAGCTATTCATTTCCAGTTTACGCTGACCTCGCATTGTACGGGAATCGTATACAATGCGAGATCATGGCTTTTACTGGAAATGTACTATAGCTTAATGTGTAATCGTGTGTATTAGAAGTATTGTATTTGCCTTTCAGACATACTTACCTGAAGTTGTTTACCTACCTGAAACATTGCTAGATATCTCTTGTTAATTAGTTTCTATGCAAATCATGTAATCATAGAATCTACATATTTAGCAAATAAGTACCTACACGACAATGCGCTGAAATGATAGATAGTTCTATCATTCAGCGCATCGTTGTATATTTGCTAAATATTTACATTTGGCTTCAAACACGATCGTTTTGTCTAAATATTGTATAGGGCAAACTGTAGGTTTGTTATGTAATTCAGTTATTACATAAGCTCGTAAATATGTCAATGTGCTAATCCAACTTGGATAGAGATAAAAAAATTACTGACGTATTCTCAATGAATAACTTCTAAATACATAATATGTCACTCCCTGCATGCTATACCTATAAAAAAAACATAACATCACGCCTGTAATCCCCGAAGGGTTAGGCAGAATTGTATCTGTAATAGTACACCCAGATTTTGCCAGTTATGATAAAGTCCCATGTAATAGGGGGTGAGTCTATTGCCATCAATCGGGTACAAACTAGACTCCGGGCAGCTACTGAGAAATTTCATAAAAAAAAACTCATTTACTCTTTGCCCGACCCGGGGATCGAACCCGGGGCCTCATGCTCAGCAGTAGCACTTGCGACCACTAGACCAACAATACAGACACAAAGAAAAGCTTCTAAATTGTCATCCCTTTTTAGATCTCCTTTGTTATTCTGAAAATGAAATTCTTCCATTCACGACATGTCTTTGGTCTGTTAAGTAAATGCCAATCTTAATATAACCACACAGTAGGACGACGCCTTTGATCTCTGGAAAAATGCCGACAACTTCTACACGCGTTAGACTTGAATAATACCTCTCGCACTACGAACATCCTTTTGTTCGCAGTGCGGGAGCTTTCCCGCGTCTCGCCCCTCACTCCCCGCTCGTGTATGTTTTTAGACTGTGATATAATAACATAACATCACTCCGATATTCTCCGAAGGTTTAAGCACAAATTGTACCTAAACTCCACCGAAATGTTAGGTTAGGTGTCGCTAACATTTCGCCAGATAAGTAATAGGGGGCGAGCCTATTGCCATCAACTGGGGACGAATCTAGGCTTCGGGCATCACGCCTATATCCCCGAAGGATTAGACAGAAGTGTACTTGTTAGTATTCCCACATTATGCTAATTATATTTTTAATTCCCATGTACCAGGAACAAATGTTGTTTCTGATAAGTCTGAAATATTCTAGATGGAAAAACACAGTAAAACATTACCCGATCTGGGAATCAAACCCAAGAAAACACGATTGGTAGTAGCACTTCAGGCCACTAAACTTACATTCAAATTAAAATTGTTTATGTAGGTATTTGCCAGAAATACTTACTTACATATTTTACAAGGCATCTTACAGTCCGAAAAATACTGACATATTCCAGATGTTAAAACCCAACAAACACTTTACCTGACCCGGGAATAAAACCCAAGAACACACGATTGGCAGTAGAACTTCAGGCCATTTAAATTTATATTGTGTATTTGCAAGAAATACATATTTACATCTTGGCATCTTCCAGCCATAAAGTTATTTCTGTATTGTCTTACGAGTCCATATTTTTTTATTAAAAAGCGTGTTTTAAACACAGCAATTCCTACTCCAAAAGTGTTTTTAAACCTTGCACATGGGGACTGATAACCCCATTTTGTAGATAGCGAATTCTTTAACCCTATTCAATTATTACATTGACGAATTTGCGATATCAAGTTATATGATGGACTAATAAAATTGTTTATATGGCGGATTTATGGCACTTTTAATGTTACATTTTTGTTATTTTGTTTTAATTGTTATTGATAACTGAAGGTCTTTATGATAAAAGAAACAAATTGATTAATCATCAACAAATTTTGTTTGATAGCAATATTGCCAAAACCATCTTTGTTTGATGTAGGACCTATTTCAGGTTAAAAATATGTCTTTCTTTAGATGTTTCCATAATTTTATCACGCCACGCTTTACTACATCTTTAAAAAAAATGTTTAAACTTTTTTCAAAGTCATAGAGTTAGATACTAATGATTTTTAAAGATTTTTTTCTAAAACATTTGGTGAAATAAACGAAGTTAGGTAGAGACAAAAATGAGACTAAGTAAATTGTGTCTGATAACCTAACTTTCATTTTAGTTACTGGTTGAAGTTAGGCAGTATTTTTATTAACTTTATTGACAAAAGATAATGTTTCTCTCTCATTTACAGAAACTTCTCTGAAATTCAAAATACTGTAACTTGAACTGTTAATCGTATTCAATTCATTACCTAACTTGATTGCTAACAAAATAATATTATCATAACAATCCTAGATTTTAGAATTGGGAGTGATTAATAATTTTACCGAAAATAATGAATGGTGAAAATACTTAAGTACTTAGAATTAGAATAAACCCCAAAAAAACTAAAGTAGCCGTATTTGTATGAAAACTAAGGATTTGTTGTGAAGTAATAAATATATAAAAGGTCTTACTAACTCAGTCTTGCAAGGCGTAGAAAAATGTTACTTAACCAGGAAAAAGTTGCTAGCTTTTCTACAAATATACACCCCCATTATTTAATTAGTACAAAATGCTGCATCCGTACCTGTTACTGATCATATTTGCGTAATCAAAAGAAAACAAACAAAGTTCAATTTTTAAATATGCCACTATTTAGTTAAACTTAAATAACGAAAACACCTGTTGGAGGCGGGGGGCGCATGCTTGAGCGAGATTACGCGAACGTGAGCGAGAGACGACGATTAATTAATACTACTATGTCATGAATAGCCTGTACAATATTTCCATAATTTGGGTGACTTTTTGGGATATAAACAAACGCTAATAACTTTGCTGTTTATGAATATTATTAGTTGATACTTTACAAATATAATGAGAAGACCGTTAAGAATAAGCCCTTTTATTTTGTACTAATTAAAAATTAGTGGTGTATTAAGCCTATTCTATCCGTATGGCTGACTATAGCTTTGAAAGCTAGTAGGTACGGCAAGTAAAACAAATAAATGAAATAAGTAACGTGCGCGTGGTTGATTGCAAAGGATCAAAGAAAAGCACTTTCCTCTCTAATCTAGATCGAGTATTAGAGATAAAAACAATAAACAGGGTACTTGGTCATTCACTAAAGACCGTTCAGAGGGTGCCAGTAATAATTATTCATGATTATTAATAACTTTTATTACGCTACCAACCCCGAATTATCACAAAAAAACTCAGCCATTTCATACGTCTTCATCTGGATGCCAATTTCCGTAATTAAAACCACTTAACTTTAATTTTATCTAAAACTAACCAAACAACCAGAACGTGTTGCTTGCTGGGGAGATTTATTCCTCTTCTTGTCTTCTCAGCAAGAACACTAGTGAATGGCGGGCGTTTCGGAAAACTGCCTTATGTAATTTTAGACGTTCAAAAAGTGCAAATCCTCAGCATAAATTTGGATAAATGACTTATGATTTAAAATCTAATTGCAATCTCATCTTAGCGACGATAATTATTGTCGGGAATTCGACAAAAATATATGAAAATTATTCGTATGTTTTACAGATTGAGACTGACATTAGAAATTGTGTATGAATCAGTAGATCCTAATTCCTACTAATATCATAAATGCGTAAGTTTGTGAGTACGGATAGATGGATGGATGGATGGATGTTTGTTACTCTTTCACGTAAAAACTACTGTATGGATTTTAATAAAATTTGGTATGGAGTTAGCTGACGCCCTGGATTAACACATAGGCTACATTTGATCCCTGTTTTTCCACGGGAACGGGACCTACGCGTATGAAACCGCGGGACGTCTGCCAGTTATTTTCATAATCGTGAATATAACTTTCGACACGATTATTACCGTCTAAATGTCAGTCGTTCTCCCACCAATCTTTACACGATAGCATTTATGAATAAAGTAGTATTCAATGTTAATATTATTGTTATTTGTGTTTTATTGTTGCGTATCGATGCTATCATGTTTTGTGATAAGGTGTTCATTACCTATATCATGTTGGCTTAAGCTCTAGACGTCACTGAAAGCTCTTCAGAGCTTACGTACGAAATTCTAGAATAGTAGGTAGGTATACTTACTGAGAAACAGTCAAAAGATACAAAATGCATTTTAGACAACACAATCTTTTTCATCGTTTTTTAAACGAAATAATAATACACGGTACAAGGTTGTAAAATTAAGTTTAAAACAGTTCTTCATGTCTCGCTGACACAGCAGCATGCAAAATAAGATTGAAATGCAATTGAAATGTGAAAAAGAAAAGTTGACATTACAAGCAATTGAAATGTTGCCAAAAAAAAAAAGTTCTGCATGGATCTTATTCTGACCAAGATGATGTCTGGTTTTGAAGAGACTCACTTCTGAGTTTCTTTCGGTGTCTCTTCTCAGAGTAGTCAGATAATAAAACTCCGACTTCACCTAACTAAAAAATGACGAGTAAAAGTGTTTGTATGAACCTATTTACAGAAAGAAATATCATTTAATAATTTTTAAGTATTTAGTGTTAAAGTATTTAGTGCTTATTTTCTACTTTAGTAAGTTGATTAAAAATGTCAGCATTTTTTAATACTTAGCAGCTGCCTTAAAGAGGCAAACAAACATAAATCTAAAACGTCACTAGCAAAGTAAAATTCCTTATTTATATCGATATACAATTTTGACCTCCAGTAATGTGTCGATAAGACAGGGCGACAAAGATTATCGTAACCGCGGATAGTTGGCAATAAAAAAGGTTATCCTTCTTTATAAACACAAGTAAAAAGGTCACGATTTACGTTTTTTATTGAAAAATTAATGACAAATTAATTAATTAAAAACACATTTTAAGTACGTGGGATAAGTAGAGAGACTGGCTTTAAAAAATAAACGCGCTGAATATTCGTCGCGTGTAAAGGCAAACATTGTATTCAACTATCACCATATTTCCTATTCCTTAAAGTGTACGAACGCGCGTTAAAATATCTAGTAAAGCTTAGTTTTTTATATATTTTATATCTTTTGGGATGTTTATTTTATATTATACTTATACTTATATGGCTATGTAAACTTATCATAATATCCGCAGCGTAGGCAAGACGTAAATATATCAGCGGTAAATGTAATCTTTATCAGTTTATTTTGCATATCATATTACGTGAATGTTATTATTAATATGGATGGGTGAACTGTCTTATTTTTTATATATTTGAGAAGCATTATCTATACATATACATATATCTACTTTTCTTGTAAGTATTTGAAATTTAAAACATCTAAAATGTACAAAAATGCAGTTTAAAATAATACTTACAGCCAAAAAAACTTCCAAGTATCCCCTCCTCCTCCTCCTTGCGTCGTACTCCTCAATGCTGAGGGTCGTGACCTCCCTGCTTCATCACCTTTTTCTTCACTATGTTCCTCCATTATATCTCCAAGTATACCAAAAGTATCAATGTTTAATAACGTCAAAAATGGCAAATGATATTTTTAAAATTCTTCTATCATAAATATAGTGCATACCGGTTTCTACCCCGTTATTTGTTATCATAGTTAATTAAATACATACCTACCTACTTAGATACCTAGGTTATTAAGTCAAGTAAGAATGTTAAAAGTTAATTAATGATTGCATTACTGACCATAAATTGAGAGTTAATAGAAGCAAAAGAATACTTTGCGAATGAAAGAGGTCTATTTCTACGACCGTTTTTTTTCGAAAATGCATTCTGAACGTGTGGAAAATATTATTAACTTACAACCAGTACGAGTACGAACATAAGTGGGACTCACACTCGAAGACTTCCGTACCATCATACCAGATAAGACATCTAGCGATTGTTGAGGTCGAGCGCAAAACACTGCAAAACAACGTCATGTGTATAAAAGTAAAGTTTAAAATGTGGCCGTACTTACATAAGAAACATCTTGCTGACAGATAGGCGGATAGTGGAGATCTGTAGGGTCCAGTTAGCATCCGTTCCAAAAAAAATACCAGCCTGTTACTGTCCCACTGCAGGGCAAAGGCCTCTTCTCATACAGAGAAAGCACGAGGATTGATCATCACGCTTGCTCAAGGCGAGTAAGCGGTTTCTAACATTATGTTAAACTAGCAGACGTCCCGCGGTTTAACCCGCGTAGATCCCGTTCCCGTGGGAATACAGGAAAAAAAAGTAGCCTATGTGTTAATCCAGGGTGTCAGCTAACTCCATACCAAATTTTATTAAAATCCATTCAGTAGTTTTTACGTGAAAGAGGAACAAACATTCATCCATCCATCTATCCATACTCACAAACTTTGTCCGTGTGAATTTCGTCGTATTTTTTCTTACAAACTTTAAAATTTCTTCTACTCGCTCGAAGTAAGATAACGTAGCATTCTAATGATGGAAGAATTTCCAAAATCAGACCAGTAGTTTTCGAGCATATTCGTTACAAATAGGTGTACAAAAATACGAATCTTTCCTCTTAGAATATAGTGTAGATAAGTCAAGGTGTCCTTATGAAGTTTTCGTATTTCATTTTATACGTATAAAATTGTATGAAGTATAACGCCATGTTTTTTATCCAAAAAAACGTGACAAAGCCACGAGTGGATAATAAAATATACTCTGCAGGCATTAATTTTATTATGTTTTGATTCAGACTGACCCCTACTACGTATTTATTGGGTGTTAATACTATCTCGAGTTAAACTTATCTACTGAAAGCGTTTGCAAAGTAAACAACTTGCACTGTGTGTGTTTATACTTATTTTTTATTATTTAGTCATCTGTCAACATTATATTGGAAAAAAAATCATGGTCACCCGATTCCAAAGTTAAATTGTTAGGAGTTTTGAGGTCTTACATAAATATATCCATTTATATTTAAAATCTATTGCGGTATGTAAGATAAGTATCTATGTAAGATCACTTGAGATAATTTCGACCGATGAGTATATGTCTTCCTTGTAGTCGTTATTGTCAAAAGAAGTTTATTTTGAAATTTTAACAGAAAAAGTCGGAAATTCGGTAAGATACTCAAATAATTAAAATTCCATCTAAGTACCTACTTTAGTTTAGTTCTTCATCTCTATTAATCTTTCGTGGAAGAAGCTTACGTTACTCCCAAATCAAAATCTTCACTGAATTAATTTAACTGTCAAAACAATTTCCAAGATTCATTCATGGCGACTTTTCTTTCGTTACAAGCATGTACAATAAACATATTGCAATGCTATAAAAATCTATGATAATACTGGTATGTGTGCTCATATCTTCAATATCACTAAGAGTCTAAGATATGTGCGAAAGGGGGCCGATATTCACACACGATAAAAGATAAAGTAATAGATAAAATTATAGCAATCACCCGTAAGTTTTTTCCTATCTTATTGAGCAAAATCTCTAGTAGATATCTAATAGATAACCACATACATAGGTACATGCTATTGACATCGTAACCTTATCAACTGTATATGACAAAGATTGGACATGTTTTACGTGTATGTTTAAAATATTATGATGCGATAAACATTTATCTACAATATGTAACTTAATCGACTCGCAAAATCACGTTTGGTTAATTATATAACAAACTAAGTATGCGATTTAGAAAGAAATGTATAAATTTATCTAGGTGTCAACGCCTTTATGAAGGTCAGATAATGCTTTCAAAACAATTAGAATAGCATAAAATTAAGAGTAAGTATATTTACGTGGGCGAGTTATTTCCTATGCCTTATGTTCTATTCTATACAAGGTAATTGAATAAAAACCTTTTACCTAATTGGTAAGTATAAGGGGGTGAAAGTAGTAGTCTGAGTGAAATATTTAAAAAAAATGTTATTTCATACACAATGCAATATCTACTAGATGAAAATGTATGAAAAGGTTTTTGGTGAATTGCCAATAACGCTGCCTAAATAAGAATTAAAAACTGCTTGTTGGTAAGCTCATTACTTGAGAACGGCTAGACTGATTTGCCTAATTATAACAGAAACAAATTTTGGAAAAAACTGAAATTCCTTCTTTTATGTTTTTCTGTCGGGTCAGTCAGTTTAAAAATAAAATAGGTTCGCCAAAACTGACCCTATACGGCGATCGTTCATCAAACCAAAAATTGTTTAAGAGTCCCATTGTTACGAATTAATAAAAAATATTTCCGCTATTTTCTACTGCCAAGGTCGCATTAGTAATAGCGTGACAGACTTGATTTTAAACATGTCTATAAACATCCAATTTGTATGCGCACAACAGCTGTGTAATTGCACTATTGTCAGCGTTTAGGTACTAAACTGCTAACTTCACAGTTTTATACTGTGTACGACAGTTTTCTAAATATGTATATTTGAATTAAATTTTATTGTTAGGTAGTTCATTCATTAGTCATATTTACTTCCTGTAAACACTGTTTTTGTCTTAATCTAGATTTTTTTCGAGAGTTGGAGTCTAAGTAGGTTTGATTCCTACACAGAAAATGTGTATACATTTTAAAAAATAATGGAAGAAATGTGATGCGAAATAAAAATAAGATTCTATCTTTCATTTTAAACAATTTTTTTCTTTCTAATATTCCTTCAACAGGAAAGAATGGTATAAGTTTATTCACATTCTTGAATAACAAACAAGCCACTTAAGAAAACGATGTCCCAAAAACATATCCGGTGTGGTGATTCTACTATTCACAATTTTTACATGACAAGATGACGTATGTACGACAAAATATTATGATGGCATATTAAAATAATTTGCTCCGCTTATCACATGTGACGGTTCTAGGCGTAGTTTTTCCTAAAGTTTAGAAACAATTAACTATCAGAGATATTTTAATTCATTTTAGTTTTCTGCAGTTCTGGTTTGCATTTTTAATCTATGTTTTACTTAGAAGATTGGAATAAGTACTCACCATAAAGCAATAACGTAAATATAGCCATGTAAATCGTTACAATGAGAGGCCTTATTTCTAAAAGCGACCTCTAACCATGGGTGCACTTGATAGAAAAGGAGAAAAGTTATGTGCTTAGGTAGTTGGGGGTACTTAAATATTAATAAGAATAATTTGTAAAAAGCACACTTTCGTAGTATTGATAAACAATCCCAAAATAAGCAATGATTTACAAACAAATTAACCTTTTTGCATTTGTGTTTTACATTTACAAGTCATTCACCTTTCCTTATTCCGATCTATTTGGGGTCAACCGCAACATGTCTTCATTTTCCATACTTCTGCATTTGTCGGTCTTTCAAATAGTCACCTCCTTACTAATCTTATAATCTTTGACAGAAAGTCATAATCACCATTAGTATCTATCACTCGTCATCAATGTCATAATCAGATTACGAATTCCAAGACTTTGGCAGACAGACTGTGAACATCTACAGTGACATAATATTAATTTATTAAATCAATATAAAAGACATGCGTAGTTGCTGTTTTAGTAAATCTCTATGCAAAAATTAAAGGGCCGTCTATTTGTGGCCTGATTATAGAGTTATAAGTTAATCCAGACAGGCATAGGATATTAGACTAGTATTTAATTTTCGTTTTAATTATCACTTGCTACAAAAACGGTGAAGAAAAACCGTTGAATGTCTGAGAGGTATTTCATAACAGCATGTGAAGCCAAGAAGATTCGTTTTTATAGTGTACATTAAAGAGTATAGAGCCCTTATCTGTCATATTATAGTCCATATTCATACTGAGTTAAAACATATTTAACATTTCAATATTTCCAATTTTCTAACGAAGCATTTCTCAGTAGCAGCCTGAAGACTAGGTAGATTCGTGCCCGTTCGATGACAATAGGCTCGCCCCCTATTACATGGGACTTAAATATAACTTGCGAAATGTAAGTGTACTATAGTTACACTCCTGGCTTACCCTTCAGGAAACACAGGCGTGATGTCATATATTGTCGGTTGTCAAATAAGAGTTTATCACAAATTGCATTATTAACGCCCTCACAGACAAGCGCGATGCGACAATACGTCATGATTTTGCAATATATATTCGTCACATCGCTTCTGTCTGCATAAGCCTTAAGTCGATTCAACAAAGTCTCTAAACATAGAATTCAAATATAGAAACATGGGATGCGAACTGTGAAAATGTGCGTTCATATTAGATAATGATTGTACAACATTGTCACCTATGTTATTATGTGTGTTGGTTTTAGTGACACATAGGGCCGACGCAGATCTGAATAAGCACGGTTTTCTTTGCCACAGCGATATCACCACTAAATCTTTATAGATAAAGTCGAAAATAAACATCCTAATCGACGTACTGTAATCGGCGCTACTAATGGAAATTTATCTATTTTCTACTCTATTTTACCTAAAGCAAGTTTGATATTTGTCTGCCAGTGAAAACAGCGCTACGGTTCGCCAAATGTGCTTCAGCCCATAGTCACTGAATCTATTTAGGTTTTTGGTAGAACTTGACTAGGCTTTTTCATTCTTCAATAGAACGCTTTGTTTTTACATTGTTGATTCGTTAGGATAAAGACTGCAATTGTTCTTTCTTAGAAGGCCTCTCGGAATAATTATGTCCTGCATCGTTAGACTTACTTAACATCTTAATATAATCTAATGCATATTAAAGAGACTAAGGGTATTTTTGGGCATTTCTTCTCAGGGATCAATTTGAAAAGGCCAGCGAGATTCATGTTTGTAAAAGTGTCTCAAGATCTAAATATTAACTGAAATAAACTTCATTTCTTCTTGATGACAATTTTGATTTCAAAGAATTATAATACTCTTATAGTAAAAGCGTATGAATGTATACCTATTAGTTCGCGACCTCACGCGCCTGTCGTTCACAGAACATTTTCTTTTATGATCGAATTTAAAGCGCATTGACCGAGCGAGGACGCTACAATTTAAATTGTCATCTCTGTGATTTTAGAATAAATCAGAATAATAACAGTTTTTAATAATAATTTAATTTCCGAAGGGGTGCAACCAATATACATGCTCTAGATTCTAGATAGATAATTTTCGAGCGTTTAACCGCCGTCACTAACTTCCCCTAAATGTTCGGCAATTCTTAGAATCTGCCAAAGTACCAGAATCTGGAAACGGCTAAAATAATCTATTAAATAAATTCTCTTCCCTTAACATCTAGGGGAAAGCAATGACGGAGGTTGAAACTTTCGAAAATTCACCAACGCCCCATAGTTCAAAGCTCATGTTGAATACACGTGTCGTCACTTGAAATCAAATCAAATCAAATCATTTTTATTTGTATAACATAGGTAGTAAATACAGTTCTTAAATAGAGTTCATAAGTCGCTATATTATGCCAAGAGGCGTAAAAAAATGGCTGCATGCAAAATAAAAATATTGCTCATGCGAGAGGTAAACATAAATTAGTACGTATGTCAAAATGTCAAAATTACTACAAAGATGATTAATCAATAAATACACATGTCACAATATCGCAAAATTCCCATAGTCAACGCAAAAATAAGTAATCATAATTCGGTCACAATAATAAATTAATTGAATCTCCAGTCATACAAATAGGTCTACATCAAATTATCATTTAGGAATTCATCAATCGTGTAATAGCACTTTTCAGTCAAGAACAGTTTTATTTCATTTTTAAATTGCGTTACATTCAATTTTTTTAAGACGTCTGGTAATTTATTGTAAATGCGTGGTGCCATGCATTTACAATAAATTACCTTGTAAAATGGATGAATCATGCTATCTGTAGATTAAGGCTCAATAAGAGATAATCATATCATACAGAATCTTCAGATATCGTATTGTATGACAGTAGATTTGCCTACATCTCATTCTTCTCGATAAAAATATTTATTATTTTACATAGTCTGTGTGGCCTTCGATGCCACTATGGTGAACTAGATGTGCTCCACGGTTTCACCCACATTTAGCTCTTAAGCCACGGAATGCTCTGCATAACTGCACGATGAACTTTCACTGGGCATTACCAAAGGTCCGAAGAAGTTGCACGCAACTGCTCGAGCAGTTCCATCTGTAGTTTACTAAGCAGTCGCAGCTTGCAGCAGGCCATCCTGACCATAGATATCCGATCCTGACTGCTTCAATCCGTCCGAATAATATGGTCTTACAGTTTTCACAGAAAAAATCTCGCAAATGGCAGAACTTTTTCCGACGACCATATTTATGTTATATTTTGGGCAATTACCACAATATCTTTATGAATTGTGGCCTATATGTACTTATGTTATTCTGATGTATTAAGTACAAAGCTGTTAGGTTCGTTTTTAAAGTTGTGGCATTGATTTATCTTTTAACCTGAAATTTAGCTACACATGGCAGTATTCTTGTACCTATAGTAGAATACCATAAAGATTTTCCCAAACATGATACGGTTATAAGATTGTCCTGCTCATTTCAAAAACACCCCTAAAGGGGGTGCCATTTTATATGGGATTTCGTCACTTTTGCTAATGTTAAGTGACATCGGACTTACGGTTTGTTATCCATAAGTTGACACAGAAATATAAATAACGAGACAATTTAATTTTTCCACTCAAAAAGTAATCTTTGTTCAAATACTTGGGTGTTTGATATTAAACATTTGTATTAAATTAGGTAAACTATTATTCATCCTACTTCTAATCCATAAAATTCTCGTGTCACAGTGTTTGATACCAAACACCTCCGAAACGGCTTGTCCGATTCTTATGAAATTTTGTGTGTATATTTAGTAGGTCTGAGAATAGGACCCAAACTAATAAAAAACTAAATAAAACTAGTAAGTAAATTGATTCTAAGCGGAACAACCTTTACCAGTGCAACTAGTCTAAACTAATTTTTATTTTATTTTTTTAATTTTATTTTCTTTGGGTGGTTTACAGCTAACAATACAAAATTAATAGCGAGTTGTTCAACGACAAGCCATTTACAAGCCTCCACATTTGGCAGTAAACTAATAAAATAAAAAAATAAATAATATTAGGTAATACTAATATTAGGTATAAAGAGGAGAACTTCAATTATTTGTTTGCATTGAATATATTATGGTCTTAAACTACTGGACCGATTTGAAAAAAATTGTTTCAAATTGGGAAGTTTGGAAGCTTCATTATCCCCGGGCGACTTATGCAACTTTTTATCCCTGTATTCCCACGGGAACGGGAACTACGCGGGCGAAATTACGTGATGTCTGCTAGTAATATTATAAATATGAAAGTTGAGAATTATACCTATGGACTTTAGCATAAATTATGACGTAAGCACCAAGAATCTTCCTTTACTTTGACAGTTTAAAGCCAAATTGGATCAATATTTCCACTATCTAGATTAGATAATAGATTTATCTGGTTAGAAATAAGATTCAAATGTAAGAGTTACGAATTTAGGTGATAATGACAGTTTTACTTGGTGTAAACATAATGATTATCGGGTAGGTATATGGTTAGCCAGATCCGGAAGAGCTGGATGGGGTAGAAGTGGCATCGACGCGCAACTTTATTAAAGATAAAGATAAAGATAATTTATTTTTGCAAATATGCGTAACATTAAAAGATGATAAAAACATAATTATTATCAACAGGTTCAGCCATATTTTACCATGTAGGCATGCAAAGGACATTTAACGTACTACCACCAAATACAATTTTAAAACAATACACAAAATTAACAATTAATTACCTACTTGACAAACACGAAATACAAAGAACATATTTAAACTAACTTACTAATTTCTTTCTCCTTTAAGTACCTACTCAATTAAGTTAAATAATAAGCTTTCACCACTAAAACGCTTCGAAGTTTTTATTCAAGGAGTTTCTTACATGATATTGGACCCCCAGCTTACTTTACTTTACCTTCGGTGATTTTTTTTACGGAATAAGTGTAACGTATGGAAACCGCAGCCAAAGTCAAGTAAGACCTCTAGTTTGTTTTTCGGTATTACTTCTTACAGTTAACCACACCGACAAATTTTACTCGATTGACCTGCAAAAAACAATCTACATTGCAAAAAATAAATCAACAGCATTTAAAACAATACCATTATAGAATTGGTGGTAATTTTCTTGAAATCTGTACTTAATATAAAGCTGATGAGTTTGCTTGAATGCGCTTATCTCAGAAACTACTGGTCCGATTTGAAAAATTATTTCAGTAGGTATTAGATATATCGAGATATATAATGATATATCTCGATAAATGGGCTATCTAATACCTACTGAAGCAAACAAATTCTTCAGCCTTATATTAAGGTATAGATTTCAGAAACAAAGAACCCAATATTGGGTTTTTTGTTTCCTGTAATTGTATTGTATTCCACGCGGACGAAGTCGCGGGTAGTAGCTAGTTGGTATAAATTTAGCCTAGTATTTAGGTATGTTCATCAATCCTAGAAACACTGAACAATGAGGTTTAAAATAAATAAGGTTTTCGTAGTATCACAGATAATAAAATACTGTTGTAGTAACTATCAAACTGACCGCAAAAGATAAGCCGCAAATGAACTAGTGATCGTAATTAAAATATAATAATAACAATAGAGTTAGTATCTGAACTTGTTGTTATTATTGATTGTTTTGTTATTCAATGAACTACATAACATAACATTACGCCTGTAATTGTCTAAGGGTAAGGCAGAGGTATATAAAGTAGGTACGTCCACATTTCGCCAGTTAAGTATGAAATGAAATGAAATGAAATTATATTTGTTTCTGTAAGTAGACCTTCCCAGATACTTTTACATGTCATTTTTTTTAAAACTAAATGGCTCTAAATGGCATTTCCAAAGTGACTGATCCCTGAGAAGAAATGCCGAAAGAAACACAGGGGTCGTGGTCTCTTTTAAAGTCCAGTCATAAGATTTTATTAATGTAGGTATTATGCGAGTCTCACGATGTAGGGTAAAGTCTGGAAAGGCCTTTTGAAGAAAGAATCAATTCAGCTTTGAGTTGACCTGTCCCGACAGACGGCATGCATGCTTCAGTCATCGTGTAGCTCAAACCTATTTCAGGGAGCTCGACGACCCACCACACGACGCTATCTGCCGGTCATTTGCGTAGGCCACGTAAAAGTACTCAAAACCGCCTATATGTTTAAGTTCCATGTAAGTAATAGGGGGCGAGCCTATTGCCATCGCTCGAGCACAAGTCCAGATTTCGGGCTGCTACTGAGAAATTCCAGAAAAACCCAATATGGCTTTTCCCTACTCGGGTGTTTTACCCGGGAGCTATCAACAGTAGCACTTGCCATCACTAGAACCACGAGGCATTTAATGAACTGACATAGGGTATTAATATCAATCAAAATACATTTATTTAGAGATCAGTGTGAGACTAGGCACTTTTTGGACGTCAAAAACTTCCTATTACCTAATTAATTATCACACTGTTCAACAAGTTATGTAGGTACAGCGAAAAGTTTGCCAGAACTTTAAGGCATTTACTTGACTTTAGGTATCTACCTAGTAGCGTGAAATTAAAAAAAGATCGTATATTTTTCACGCTGCAGGTATGTTGATATTTTAACACGTGCGCATATTGATAAACTAACTTTATTTTTATTTGTTTATTTATTTACTTATTTACTACGTTAAAAAGAAACCAATTACAGTAAATAGACAGTAAAAGAACAAAACACACATTGTAAAATTAATGTAAAATAAAATTAAATAAACCTTAAAAACTATAAATTTCTCTGGCATGCTTTCTCCTCCCAGTACTTCAGATATACCGACAAAATCACCTTCCATTCATCCGCAAACACATCACATTCCGGTCTGGTGTCCAGGAGGGCATTAAGTGCGGCGAGGGCTCGCGGTATTGGGGATCTTGTCCTAGCAACCGTCCGACATAACAGTTATTTTATTACATCAACATAGTTTTATAGAGGAGCTGGGTCATAAACAACCAAGTCGAAGTAAGGGTAAGCTTCTCTTGCCGAGGTTGCTCTGTGGATGGATGACCATCCTTTATACTGATATTATTATCGGGACCGACCCCATTCGACTTACTAAGCAAAGACGCAACTTAACTAGGCAAATACAACGGGCTTGGCTCCATAAAATGCATGATATGCATCGCTTTGTTTGCAAGACCACGATGTTCGTCAGTTTTTATTCGTAAATAACTAAGAATAGACTCGTAGGTTTAATAGAGAGTTCTTTTAGGGTTCAATACCGAAATGGTAAAGACCTTTAAACACCACGTGTATTTATCGCGCAGACGACGCGCGTTTTCTGAGGCTAGATAATAACAGTAACCTCATGGATCGGTCGAAGGTTAAGCTACGCTTACATGACTTCTTCGGAAAGCTTGTTAAGCCGTTGGTCCCGGTTGTCATTTGTAGATCTGTGACAATACAGAAAGAAGCCCGAAAGTATGACAACCAGTTTAAAAAGGGGTATCGTGTTCCCAGCACAGTCGACAGTCGCTTCATGTAAAATACTGGTATTCAACTGGTATCCAGTTCAACTGGAAGCTGACCCAACATTGCTGGGAAAAGGCTAGGCTTAAATATTGCTATTACCAATTTGTAATGAGTGTAAAGGCCGGCCATCAAATGCCGATAATTTTGACATTCAAATTTTCATTACGTTCTAGTGTTTCCGCTCGGTAGAAAGTACTATCAAAGTAGGAATTGCAGTCCATAATAAAAAAACTCCCGAGTTCTATGTTAAAAGAAGCCGTTGTTTCTTCATCTGTGATGACTTATACAGGGTGTCTCATTCAAATCGGTCAGTATGGGAAAGTCTGAATCTATAAGACATACGAAGATCTGTTCTTAGGAACCATGTCATCGATTTTAATAACAAGAAAAACTGCATTCATACATTTAAAAAAAAAACATCTGTACTCCGTTCGGGAATCGAACCCGGTTATTTTGAAAAAAAAAACATACACTATTTCTATTTAGATATCGATTGTGGAGGTCTTAAGCAGTAAATGTCTGTATGAAACATGATGTCTAAAATGAATAAGATGCATTGTTTCCACGTACTTTAATTCATTTTAGTAGGTGCTCAAAATAACCGGGTTCGATTCCCGAATGGAGTACAGATGTTTTTTTAAAATGTATAATAATAATAATAATAATAAAATGTTTTATTGATGTAAAAGTTGTTACATATTAAATTGAAGCCCTGACTCTTGAGCTAGGTGGAACCTGTGTTACAAGAGTCAGTGTCTTCGCCCGTTTGAGGAACATTATCAATTTTATGCAATAAAATTAAAATTATACATATAAATTAGTGCAGCTGCTCTTGTGTAGAATGGTGTCTGTGTATGTGTGTAGTGTGTATGTGGGAGTATGTATATTGAATGGTGTGTGCGATAGCTTATTGACTGTGCTAGATGGATTCATTTTTTGATATATAAGTATTAGGTATATTGTTGGTTAACCATGTTCTCAGTCTGTGAGTAATCCAGTGTTTGGAGCCAAGTGTTTAATTTCATCTTTGTTTTCTTTTTGGTTAGAGGGTTGAAGTTCAAAATTTTGTTTAATTTGTTATATACATAAATAGTTAGGTAGAGGTGTTGCCGTCGTGCGGCTGCAGTTTTACATTTGACTGTGCGACATATATTACCGATGGTTCTTTTATGTTTGTTTGTGTGATTTACTGGAGTTATTTCATGTTGTTTCAGTGTGAGATTTTGAAGATATAATTGTCTCACTGTGAGTACTTGACAGCATTCATATAGAGATTTTGTAGGGTACCGATATGGTTTAAAAGTCATGACTTTTAGCAATGAGCGTTGAGCTCTCTCGAGGTGTATCATATAACTTTTATAGGCTCCTCCCCATGCCGTGATACAGTAACCTACGATTGACTGTGCCAGTGCCAGATAGACGTTGCGGAGTAGCTCAAAGTTGCACACCTGTCGAAGTCTCTTAAACGCCCATATAAGTTTTCTAACCCGGGAAGCTGTCAGTTCAATATGGGGTCGCCAGCTGAGCCCCTCATCCAGAACAACACCTAGGTACTTTAGACTCTTTTGTTGTGTAATTAGAACACATGAGCATTGAAGACTGTTATTAGGGTCAGGACAGGAGTGTGCCTTGAGACATATTACTGTAGGTTTAGTTTTAGCGAAAGTAAATTGCAGAAATGCTGTTTTCGAGATATTAAGTGTTAGTAAGTTAAGTTTTAGCCAGTGGATTATTTTACGTAATCCGGTTTCTGCGTTTTGACGTGCCGCGTCCCAACTATCTCCATAAAAGACTAGTGCGGTGTCGTCTGCATAACTGAATATTTTACCGTTAGTAAGGGACTGCTGGCATAGGTCATTCACATAGAGTAGGAAGAGGCTTGGGGATAGACAGCTACCCTGAGGCACGCCATAGTCTACTCTTGCCTCATTGCTAATAACTTCACCAATCTTGACCTTTTGTGTTCGGTCGTTAAGAAAGTCTGTAAATATCCTTAGGGCCCTTCCCCGGATTCCGGCATGTTCTAGCTTGCTCACAAGGGTTGGCACACTGACAGTGTCAAACGCCTTGGCCAGGTCTAGAAAAACACCTAGGCATTTCTGCTTTGAATCCACTTTTTCAGTAATGTAATCAACAAGTTGGGTAACTGCGTCTATGGTACTTTTACCAGACCTGAAGCCAAATTGTGCGTCCGATAGTATTTCATTGTGCTCTAGATATTTCATAAGTCTGCGATTTAGCAATTTTTCCAAAATTTTTGATAATACTGGCAAAACTGAGATTGGTCTGTAGTTTTTAACATCGTCTTGGTTCCCCCCCTTGTGAACAGGTGTGATCAACGCTTTTTTAAAGATTTGGGGAAACACTCCTTGCTCAAAACAGACTTCAATGAGCTTTGTAAGAGGTGGAACTAGTACTTGTTTACCCAGTTTGAGGAGTTTAGCTGGAATACAGTCCCACCCTGTAGCGCAGTCGGATCTGAGGTTATCAATAACTGTCTCTACTTCGGCCTCGTTCGGGGAAAGTAGGACCATTGAATCCCGCGCGGTGGGTGCTTCAATTTTGTACGGAGCAGATGGAGAACCTTGGTATTTAGTGATGGTGTCTGCCAATTGCTTTCCGATGTTCGAAAAATAATGGTTTATTTGCTCCACAGCATTAGGCGCATGTGAATCAACAGAGGCAGGAAGTAGTCTGTCAGCAGATGTTTGATTAGTGGCTTTGTTGGTTATGGATTTTATTATATTCCATGTTTCTTTGCTGTCCCTGCACGTTTTTAAAGCTGAACTTTCGTAATTTATTCTTAATTTCCTGAGTAGGAGATTACAATGATTCCGATATCTTTTATATGACACTTCGGTAATTACATTTTTTGGATCAGCTAGATATTTTTGATGTAGGTTATCCCTGTGCCGAATACATCTTAATAGGCCAGGTGTAATCCAGGGCTTTATGACTACTTTACGGTTAGACACGTTCGTCATCGTTGAGTATCGAGATACCGTGGACTTAAGGCACTCTACAAATCGCGTAGCCGCTATATTTGCATCGCAATTGTGAGTTATAAAAGCAAAGTCGGTATTTTTTAATTGCTCGACAGCGTCCTTATAGTTTAGTTTTGAAATATACTTATTTTTATATTTTTTGTTACTAGGAGAGAGGTCACTTAGACATAGTATTACAGAGGAGTGGTCGCTAACAGTAGAATCCATAACTAAGACTGTTGCACAAGTACTGGAACTTATCATTACGTGATCGAGGCAGTTGTATAGTCTTGTAGGATAGGTATGTCCCGGTAAAAGGCCCATTTCTGCGGTAAGATTTAGGTAGGACGAACTATTTCTATCTGTACTATTAGGCTTAATGTCAATGTTGATATCTCCTACCAGAATTTTATTTTTGGCTTTTATGCTACTTAAGATATTTTCCAGGGAGCTAAGGAAGCTATCCGTGCAGTGCGTAGATGGGGATCTATATGAAGCCAGTATACAGGTGTCGGAAGCAATTTTTAAAAGTAGAAAATTAGCACCTATTGGGTCGGGTTCTTCTACCGTGCATTGGAGATTGCTGCATGTATGTAGTGCAGTTGCGAGCAATGTAATGCAGTTTTTCTTGTTATTAAAATCGATGACATGGTTCCTCAGAACAGATCTTATGTCTTATAGTTTCAGACTTTCCCATACTGACCGATTTGAATGAGACACCCTGTATATATATCGATGGTGATGACAACCCTTATGCCCATTATTTGTTTCTTCCATGTTCAAATCACTTGGCCAAAGTTTCCTCAGCAAAAAGGCTTTTCTCTCTATTAAAATAAAGCAGGAAAAATGACGTTGATGATGAGGCTATAAAATAGCTTACCAAATAATATATTTTAATGTTTATTACGCTAATCAGGAAGCTGTTCATCAAACATCAGTTAAAAATATATTTTAATCTAAAAACAAACACAGCGGTGGCCTAAAGATTCAAGCAACACTAAGATAATTCCGGAGTTTATTGTGGCAACACTTGTGTATATTTAAATAGAGATTTATCTTACTCTATGTAGTATTTATTATAGAGATAAAATCTTATAATATCTCGGTATCTTTATAACATCTTAAATATTTACAATTGCTTGCAAATATCGACGTGGAGGTTTCGACGTGGAGGTTTTGACGTGGCCATTATGTGGCTTCTGTACACACACAGTGGGCCAGTGCGTATTGAACATAGTGGCCCATCTTGCAGTACTAAAAAAATGGAATAGGCAACGATAGTCACCTTTCTTCGGTCTTTATCTTCGATACTTTAATTCAGGATGCGTATCCAAATCCGTATTTTGAAGGCCCTCATAATGTTATGATAATTATGATTTTTAACCGACTTCAAAAAAAGGAGGAGGTTCTCAATTCGACGGTATGTTTTTTTTTTTTTTTTTGTGTGTTTGTTACGCGATTTCTCCCCCATTTGTAGACCGATTCTCAAAATTCTTTTTTTATTTGAAAGAGTATACTTCCGAGGTGGTCCCATTTTAATTTGGTGAAGATCTGGTGCTGATCTTCGGAGATATACAATGGAACTCTTCAAAAATGGACGGCAAATCTGTCGTGATTGCTGGAATCGCTTGGATATTTATTGTTTATACAACATCATGATGTATCATCACGCCTGTACGCAGATGTGTACAATATACCTAGATTTTGACAGTTAGGTATGTTAAGTTTCATTTATTAGGGATAAGTGGATAACCCTATTACCATTATGTATTGTTAACAAATAACAATATAAAAATAAATTCATGGCAAATATTTGTATGGAAACAACTAAAAATGGAAAAATAAAAATCTTTTTTGCAAAAAATAAAACCGACTTAAAAAAAAACCACTAACCGATGTAAAATAACTCTAAATTCGGAAGTCGGTGGCCCATCATGAATAAGACAAAACCACCAAAGCCACAGACTTCCGAATTTAGAGTTATTTTACATCGGTTAGTGGTTTTTTTTTAAGTCGGTTTTATTTTTATGTACCTATAGGTACCAAGTTAGAACCCAGGCAGGCGCATTACTTTGCGTAATTTATTTCATCACCACTGCCCTTAAAACGGTGAAGGAAATCATCGTGAGGAATCCGGCATGGCCTAGAACTAAAAATTCGAAGACATGTGACATCTACCAATTCGCACTGGGCCCGCAAAATACGCGCTTTGACGTGGATATGCGGATACCAGCCCGGTATCTTTATCTTTATATTTATCTCTTTTTATGTACCTATACCAAGAGTGAGATACCTGAGATACAGCGTTATCCCAGTTCATATTATTCTTCTTCTTTTCGTGATTAGTGGCTAACCAGATGTTAATGAGTTAACTAGAGGATTAAATAAACTTAAAATAATCAGATTCTTTCAAAAACGGCGAAGGAAAAAACGTGAATCTTTCTGAACGACTCGCCCATGGGCGGCATTAGAACTCTGACACCAGGATGTCCAGGATAGATACTAATCACAGGATAAATAGACGAAGATCATAGTATTTTGCATCTCATTATAAGTGGACTGTTGTAACTTAATACAACGTTAACATCTATTGTACTATATTCTGACAAATAAATCTTTCTTTCTTTCTTTCTTTCTTTCTTTCTTTAAGTTCATATCAGAAAAATCTTTTTTAAAGCGAAAAAGGTCCACCAAAGTCTAGCATCTGGTCGAAGTTTGGCACATCAATTCTTCAAAATAAAAACAACTGTCTATTTTGCCCTACAGCGAACATCGCGATCGCATCAACGGGTTACTCTATGGGATGGACGTCTCCCGTCAATCTGAAGCTACAGAACACCACAGACAATCCCATAGGCGAGCCCATCACCACAGACCAGGAAGCATGGATCGGTTCTCTACTCACAGTCGGCGCTATCTTCGGTAAATACATTTTTATATTTAGCCTGTTTATAAGAGGGGTTTGTATCGAAATAATATCAGCCAAATGGGTTGTTTAAAGGCTAAGCTACGCTTGCCAATGTTGGTCCGTGGATGAGTAAACATTTGGTCAAGAAAGCGTTACGTCAAGAAGTGAACGCGTGTAATGCCACCCTGTCACTGAGTTGTGGTGGTCAGATAAGCAGATTGGTATTCAGCTGCATCGGGTTAGGCTTGAAGCCAGCCGCTTGCAACAAAGTTGAAAAAAGGCAGTAAGATGGTGGCGATCTAGCCAGTTATTTCGAAATCAAGGATATATCGTCGGTCGGTTTCATTACCGGAACATTTACGAAATCACGTGTTTTGAGTTAAGTATGCAGAAACGTAGGGAATATTTTCTCCAAATCACTAATGATGCAACTCAAGTTTTAGTTCTAATAGACAAGGAGACCATATTCCAAAAAAGAAAAATAGATTTCAGTCATCTCTACGTTTTCATTATCAGTTAAAACCTCAATTTCTCAGAACAGTGTCACTTTGATTGATTTGATGTTCCATTACTGTTTCCGAAATTCCGACCTACGATATATCAAGTAGATTTAATAATGTCAAACCTCAATGTGTCCAGCTGGCTTATTCACAACCATTCGACTAGATTCCGTACCGAATCGAACGTCTAAGATGTCGAAGATGTCATCCAAACGCAATTCACAATATCCGAAAACGATTTTTTTTGACAGTTCAAATTCGATAAGAAGACTCAAATCTTTCCGACAGCTGTTTGCTATCGGGAGCCATACCGAACAACATTTAAACGATTTAATTCAGAGAAATATAAACACTGTAAACCTTTAAAACACTGCACTTTTAAGTAAATGAAGTTTTATTATTGTATTGACCGTATTTCATTGATACTTTCGCATTTACATAAATTCAAAGTGTAATTATGTAGAACTACATAATTACACTTTGAATTACTTTATTCGTATAGTTGTACGTGTTATTGTTTGACAATGAGCAAATAGCAAGATTTGTGTATTGATATCAAATACTTACAGTATTTTTTTAGCAAAGTTATAATAAAAAGAAATTCATAGTTTTATTTCAAATAAAAACTTTTTCCGCATTGCAAGACTGGCAATGCGGAAAAAGTTTAAAAAGTTAAAAAGTCTGTCAAACTGGCAATCAAACTGGCAATGCCAGTTTGACAGACGGCTGTTTACAAAGCAAGTTTGTTCGAAATAAAGTTTGTTTGATTAATAATAAAATCATTTTGTACCGTTTGCTGTCTATTATATTACTAGCTGTATATTCTATAATTAAACGGATCGAAACATTCAAATAAACCATTTTATTTATTACTTTAAATTTTCTACCACGCTGATCTTTTTACTACCATTTTGTAGCGTTCCCCATAAATACAATGATCAATCGTATAGAAAAAAAACGTATCTGTGAATAGCGTTTTGGCAGTTCTTCGGCTCGGAAATGAGATTGTCGAAAACGGTTCCTTACCGACACGGAATCCAATCGAACGGTTTAGAATAAGGCAGCAGCACGCCATGCGTCTCGACTACTTGTCAAATTCAAAGGATTAATTCGTAGCTTGGCGCCGAGGGCACGTTTTTGCTCTAGATCTGAGAAGTTTAACAAATGCCTATAAACATGTAAATATACACCTACTGACTATAACCTGTCTTCTTCCAGGCCCATTCCTCGGTGGTTTCGCAGCATCAAAGATCGGTCGCAAATGGGGTCTCCTCAGTACCTCAATCCCGCTGTTTGTTGGTTGGATCTTGATCGCGGCCACTAAGAACGTTGGCATGATCTATGGTGGCAGAATCTTCTGGGGTGTGGCAGTCGGGATGCTGTTCACGATCTCACCTATGTACTGTGCTGAAATTGCTACGGTAAGGAGTAATTGTTTTTTTTTTTCATTTAAATTACGTTTGTTTATGTTTTATTACCTGGATGGAAGAAGATGACGTATGACGTATCGCCGACACTTTTTTATTTGTTTAACAGGCTAGCCAGATAGTACAAAAGTACACAATTTACATACTTAATTTATGAGTGCAGCAATTACATACAGGCTTTATTTTTATACATAATTTTGACAATATAACAAACTAATCAAAGTTATCGAATTGAGTTGTATTGCTTTTGCTTACACAGGGTCCTTAATAATCTCAATATTAAAGTTTCTACCCTGGCTATCTTTCACACACCGAACTTTAATGACTAGGTACTGAGAATTTACAAAAAAAAAACCGGCCAAGAGCGTGTCGGGCCACGCTCAGTGTTATGTAGGGTTCCGTAGTTTCCCGTCCGTCACAATAAGTGTTCAAAATGCTTGCATATCACTTTTTCACTATATTTAGAGCCTACTGCACGTCTTTTTATACTTGCAGTCTGTGGGTACATTATACTCAAAAGTCATACAGCGCCCTTCGCGTCCAATACAATAACGCATACAGGGTGCTGATGGGGTTGCCCCGGTACTGCAGCGCGTCAGGGATGTTTGCTGAGGCACGCGTAGATTGTTTCTACACGATGATGCGAAAGCGGTGCGCATCCTTGGTCCGTAGGGTACGGGGCAGCGCCAACAGCATCCTGTCTATGATAGCTGGCAGGCTTGATTGCGTGTTTGTGAACCATTGCTGCAAGGTTTCAGCTGGGCCTGTCACCTTGCGGCAATGAAGTCACATTCCGTTTATGTATAATCTTTGTTTGTTACTAACTTAGTTTGTAAGTGTATTGTTACTAACACTGTGAGTCCTGTTACTTGTTTTAATAAATTATTATTATTATTATTATATACGATTATAACTTAGTCCAAAAATAATTTTGTACAACTTTTTGTCTTTTTTGTACAAAAACTGTTGTTTCCATTCAAGTTCAAAATAATTTTCCTAGAAAATCCTTATAAAGTTCTACATTTCAGATTTTTTTCGTATTTTCTAAACGAAATAAAAAAAAAACACTTCCCACTTTACATATAGGGGGGCTACCCTAATGAAACATTTTTTTTCCAATTTTTATTTTACCACTTTGTTGGCGTGATTGATACACATATTGGTACCAAATTTCAGCTTTCTAGTGCTAACGGTCACAGAGATTAAGCGAGGACGGACGGACGGACGGACAGACAGACATGGCGAAACTATAAGGGTTCCTAGTTGACTACCGGAACCCTAAAAATGGTATTGCACTTTAAGTGGACTTCAAGTTACGGTGACTATCAGACGGGGTACGGAGCGCTTTGTGACATCTCTGCGAGTGCGCATGATGTCATCCTAGATACGTACACTAATGATACACTTAAGCCAATTTGAAACTAGCTGTTTGATAGTAAAACGTTGAATACTTTGCCCAATGGTCAACACTATGAACTGTCAACGGAGGTGCGCAAAAGCCCTGCAGGTCGGAGGATCCTCCTTTCAATGGGAGATGAGGGACTATACACCCTGTTCCTATTACCTCTAAAACGTTAATCGTCCCCAGTCATAGATCATAAAACTCTTTGGCTCTTCCTAAATCTTTCTTTGCTTTACCTTCAGGATGACTCGCGTGGTGCTCTCGGTTCGTTCCTCCAAGCGTTCATCACGCTAGGTTACCTGCTGATCTACTGCATCGGTCCGTATGTCTCCTACATGGTGATCGCGTACGTCGGTATCATCTTCACTGGAGCATTCGTTGTCGGATTCTTCTTCATGCCTGAGTCTCCTTTCTACTACTTGCAAAAAGGTAACTATGTTGTTAGCGGCAGAATCTTTTTAAGTAACTCTTTAAGATGAATTGATTTATTTATTTACGAGCGCATTAGAACGGCGTACAGCATTTACACCAATGGACCATAATTAATAAAAATATAAAATAATCTCATTCATTTCTGTCTATCTATGATGATAATAAATGGAGTTACCAATTACAATCGGTAGGTACAGTGATTTTCTTGCAAACACGATCACCGTAGCACCATCCTTGAATTACTTCTCTCCTCTTGCAACGTTATTACGGATTTTGGAAAACACTTAACTACAGTTTTGACTTTCTTTGTCAGTTTTGACAATCCAAAATTCCTGAGCAGTAGAGTAGAAAGTCAAAACCTCCCTAATTAAAAACTTTTAACGAACTACATATTTTGTAGAAATAAACAAATAACACCGACTCTGCAGTTCCATACTTATTCTTGTCAGAAATTTCATCTAAAATCCATGTCTTCATTGGTTTGTTTAATCTATTTTGGTATTTGTAAAACTTCTGGTACAACAACATCATTTAAACGACTTCAGACATTGTGGAACAGGTCCTTAATGCTCAATTGTGTCTTCCAGGTGACCGCGAGTCTGCGACCAGCTGCCTGGCAAAGATCCGCGGCCGCTCGCACGAGGGTGTGCAGGCCGAACTCGACCTGATGGCTGCAGACGTCAGCGCGTCCATGCAGAAGACTGCTACGGTAACTTATCTATTATTTATAGGCTTTTAAATGCGGGCGATATTTTTTGTGTAACTGCTTCTAGGAAGTAAGAATCCCAATAATATGAAATGCTATTGATGAAAATGTTACAATAATAGAAGGGTAATATCCGCCAGCAGATACAGAAGTGTGTCGGCCCCCCTTTTTTAAATCCATAGCATTAGTTAGCATCAAGGAAAATCTTAGACAACACCCTGAAAATAAGAGGATTGCTATAGCAAAACCAATGAAGGCCGACTGTCGAAGATCGTAACCCTCTACCTTATTAGAGGGATGTGGTAAATCGATGAACTACTATATTAAACAACATAGTTTTCGTCTCAGACCAAAGTTGGAGTCTTGGTTCCTATACAATTTCATACAACCACATATATTGCTGTTCCATGTTGACCTACAAATCTTCTAAAAAGTATAGAACACCTCATCATAATATACCTTTCTCCATTTCAGATCGGTGACGTATTCCGCGGCAGTAACTTCAAGGCGTTCTACATCTCTTGCGCACTTGTCTTCTTCCAACAGTTCAGCGGTATCAACGCCGTGCTCTTCTACATGACCAATATCTTCGAGGCTGCTAACTCCAGCTTGGATTCTGCTATTGCAACCATCATTATCGGTGCTGTACAGGTAAGAGATCACTTCCTTTTCATCTTTTAACTGTTCCTCATTATGTTAAGTAACTAGTATGAAATCTACGCTGTGCTTTTCTTTATGACGAACGTTGTCCAAGCTGTCAACTCTAGCTTCGACTTACTCATCAATATTAGTGTTATGAAAGTATGGGGTTACATTTTCTTATATCCACAGTTTAGTAGTATTAATTTAATGGCCTATTTGACAAAATTTGAGTTTTTAGATCCCTCATTTAGATTACAAGAAAATATTCGACACGTATTTTTCTTTTTACACGTAATCAAAAAATAACGGCAATTCATCGAGTCAAAATGTCGCATGACGTCGCTAGGCAGTAAGGTTTATACTAGCTAATGACGTTACAAGTCCCCACTTCTCAACTTGCGCTTGTTTTTGAGCTTATTCAAAGCAGTTTTCCATCAATTTGAAAAAGAAAAAATATGTGTCGATTATTTTGTTGTGATGAAGGACTAAAAATTAAAATTTTGTCAAATAGTTAAGTGGTATCAACGCCATATTGCACTATTGACGTGAATCCAGATACAAGCATATTTAGCTGGGTTGGTTGAGTTAACAAAGACAACGGACGGTATTGTGCAATCCACATTACTAGTAAGCTTTTTATAAAAGAAAAAAATCGCCAAAAGGTTCCTAGATCCAGCGACCGCTATCGTATTCGTCAGAGGTTCAAGATTTTTATAATAATAATAAAAAAGACAAAGTAAAGACAAACAAATTAATAAAGACAAAAGAAAAAGACAAGAAAAGAGACAAAGTAAAGACAAGAAAAACAACAAAGACAAAAAAAAAGAGATAGAAAAGAAAAAGAGAAAGAAAAGACATCAATCAAAATCAAAAGTCATTTATTCAAAATAGGCTTAGGATAAGCACTTTTTGTATGTCAAAAACTACATAAGACAGTCCTCCAAAACGCTCACCCTTCACTACTTCCTAGTGTTTTTGCTGGGAAGAAGAAGTGATGAAACAAACTCCTCAGCGACAATATAATAAAATATTTTTTTAAATTCCAGGTAATAGCGTCGTTCATCACTCCGTTCGTAGTAGACAGGCTCGGACGCAGAATCCTGCTCCTCATTTCCTCATGTGGAACTGCTATTGGACTTGTAAGTATTGAGTTTCTACCACAAATACTACGACCTCAAATTATAGCCAGTTAAATTGTGCATTAAAACGGTGATTTTAATCAATGTGTAAGCATCTTGTAGGAGCTAGTGGCTAAACTGGTCAATCGAAGGTTAAGCTACGCTTTATGAGGTTTGTCCGCGGATGGAAAGTCCTTTCCCTACCTCGGAAAGCATGTAATGCCGATGGTACCAACTGTCATTTGTTAATAGATCTATGACAGTCGTTACAGATAGACAGAAGACCGAAAACCTGACGTCTCCCACGTACACGGACCCGAGGTGGCGGCGCGTCGTGTTCTCGCGCGCCCCTCTTAGACCTCGCGAGGGGAGTCTAACACCGCACTCCCCTCGCTGACTTGGCGAGCAGGCACCAGTCGGGGGTCGCGGAAGTATCTTCTGTTCCCGCGACCCCCGGCGCAGGTGTGAGATGGAACACGGGTGGTTTTTAGTCGTCTGACAGATCCCGCCCTCCGTGACAGAGGACATCCATGAGGATTTTCCACCCCCAAAAAACAAAATTGGAATTCAGCGTGTCAAAAGCTTATGCTAATTCCATTATATTACAATAGATATTATACCTTTTGACAAGGGTGATGCTAATGACTGTTCCCGCTGCAGGTCCTGCTGGGCATGTTCTTCATCCTGGCGGACAACAAGAACCCGGTGGTGGAGCAGATGGGCTTCCTGCCGATCCTGTCGCTGGTGCTGTTCATCGTGACGTACTGCTGGGGGCTCGGGCCGCTGCCGTGGGCCGTCATGTCCGAGCTGTTCCCCATCGAGGTGAAGGCCATCGCGTCGCCCATCGCCACCGCCTTCTGCTGGGTGCTGTCCTTCTTGATCACCAGGTACCTAACCACTCTTTCCATTTACATGAAATGTTGCACATTTTTCCGCCAAATCTGTCATTAAATGCAGGTCAGGTTATGGACAAAATGTTAAATTGGATGGATTTTGAAGCAATATTATGATCAAATTCAATAACTGTCATTTGTAGATCTTTTACACTCGCTATGGTTAGTTAGAAGCCCGAAAGTCTAACCACCAGTTTATCATGTTACCTTAGTAACTGGGTCATGGACGTCATGGGAATGCTAAATGCCGAATACCACATGACTAGGGCATTCCTAATCATGACTACAAATAAAAAAAAAAATAATATAATAAATAAATAATTTAGTTATTTGTATTTAATGTAATTAAAAAACTTAATTATCAACTTGTCTTGACAGATACTTCAGCGCGATCGCCAACTCCTTAGGTATGGGCGGGACGTTCTTCATCTTCGGCGCGTGTTGTGTGGCCGCGTTCTTCTTCACGCTGTTCCTGGTGCCCGAGACCAAGGGCAAGAGCTTCCAGGAGATCCAGGACATCCTGTCTGGCAAGTGAGTATACCCCATGCCTTTATAAGCGCATTCGACTGGCCTAGTGTTGGTCTTATGTCGTGACAATTCCCACCCAAAGAGATTTAAAATACTATAGAGAGAGGAAATGCGCGGAAATGTCACAGAAAAACTTTGATCCCAGTAACGCCATCTAGTCCCAAGCTAAGCTAAGAGCTTGTGTTATGGGTACTAAACAGCTAATAAACATAAATACTTATATATTTTAATATTTCTAAATACATACATATTATAGATAAATTACACCCAGACACAGAACAAATGATCGTGCTCATCACACAAACATTTGTCCTGGGCGGGAATCGAACCCACGACCTCCGGCATAGCAGTCAGGGTCACTAACGACTAGACCAACAGACATAAACGAAGCAACAAAAGTATAAGAGTCATAGCAGATGGCGTTATGTAGCTTTTGCATACTTCCATTGTAAAATATGTAATTTTGTGTAGGTATGTATGTATGTATGTATGTTATTAATATAATTTTATTTTGTTCACAGATCATCCAGACCAGAAAAGGCTTAAAGCGATAGAGTAAACCGAATTTATAATGTGTTTTGAAGTTTATATGAATAATCGCTAGATATTAGTATTACTGGGGCAAGCCGTGTGGCACGGGGTCAAAACAACCCCATAACAGTAGGCCTGGCGGGATTCAATGAAGAAATTAATTAAAATGGTGAACGAACCATCGATAATCGACATTAAATTGATAACGAAACTAAACTACAATCGGTAAATCAGTAAAAAGATATTAGCAAGGACCTCTGCATTTAAAATCGTGTTACTTAGCCAATGCAAATGAACTTTATTTCTAGTTAATTATGGTGAATTTTGTATTGGCAACAAATAAAATGTTCATTACTCTCCTGTGTGCTAAACTCTTTTACTGATAAAATATACAGTACAGACCTTATTGGGTGAAGTGAAGGCGTAATTGAGCTGTCATTCCATACTAATGCTAGACATTGACAGTAATTTCACTTCACTCAACGGGGTATTTATTACTGGCTGATGGATAAATGTAAACGAAGCAAAAGGAGTAAGTAGGTACCTACCGAACGAAGTAAAGGCGTGAGTTTTGTACCGACCTATTAAATTGTTCATTGAATCCCTATTTTTCCTGCAAAGCACAATTTTCATTGTTGATTCGAGATCAAAATATCACTATTTATTCCAGTGAAGATATATTTCATATATATTACGTATTCTAATTTATTTACAATAAATAATTTAAAAGAAACTCGCTTTGTATTTTGGCTGCGTACTTTTCACCATAATTATTTTTAACGGCAAGTTTTTAAACTTAACCAGAAAAAACAAATCTCGTGTTTTGCCATGTCGCAAAAGCGGACAAAGCAAGGCGAGTTACTAGTTTTTATACGTACAATTTTGATCTTCAATCAGCAAAATTTTATAGATAATTTACCAAAAATTGGGACCAAATTTTATGAAGCGAAATTGTTAGCAGTTTGCCCCTTAAGTATATCTTTGTTCCTAAGTTTTTGCCTTTGGGGTCGAATGTGCCCCAAATCTGGCTAGCCCCTAAATGTTAGGGGGTGCTTTAAGCTAAGTTACAACACTTGTAAGTACAAATGAGTGGAAGCCAGAAACCGCGGCGGACGCAACTATTTGTGATAATAGTTAAATATTTATATTGTACATAACTATTTTTAACGACTTAATCATATTTTGTTACGAATAAATTGTTTTATACTATGTGTTAATTTTGTGTTTTTATTTTTTTTGTTTATCTTCCTTGATCATGTTTAGAACAGAGGAGCTTGTGGCTAAATTATGACAGCCGCAGGGGTCGATGGAAGGTTAAGCTACGCTTGACGAGGTCGGTCAGTGGATGGGTGACCATTTATTACATATCAAGACTCCTCCGTACCTCGAAAAGCACGTTAAGCCGTTGGTCCCGGCTAGACAGCCGTTACTTGTAGTCAGAAGCCCGAAATTTTGACAACTAGCTTAACCTATTAGGCGATTAACACACTGCCACGCACCACGCAGCGTAGCGCGTGAATGCGTGTTTTAACGTTGCTTGTAAGTATCTCCGTTTGTAAAGAAAACACGCACAGTCCAACACACAGAAAATGCATTCACGCGCGTTCAATTCAGTTCAGAGACACGCAACAAGCAGCGTGATGCGGGGCAGTGTGATCATCGCCTTATTGTTTATTCTCCCGCCGTCATGTTGCGCAGTGTGGTGGGTGGTGCGCGTGCGCGTCCACAGACGACTGTCCGGTGCTTCGCTAGCTCGCGGTACGTCCGTCGTGCGAGTCTCGTAAAGTGCTTATACATGACATATTATGCACATTACGATGACACAGCACAGTTAAAACGCACCACAGCAATCTACAATCTATCATGTTACCCGGTTACCGGGTTGTGGAGGTTACCAGTCGTTCCATGTAAAACACTGGTATTCAGCTGCATCAAGTTAAAACTGAAAGCCGACCCCAGCATAGTTGGGACAAGACAGGCAGATGAGAAGTTAAGGGTCCCTTTTCCGAAATTTACGTTTCTAGATCGAGTTGTTTTCAGAGAAATCACCATATTTAAATTCGCAAAAAAATATATAGTACAGATACATGTTTAAACTAGTGACTTTTTTGGTTAAAAACACAATATTTGTCATTTTGCTCGACAAAAAAAAATCTGAAATAAAGTCGATTTTGAAAGTATGAGACTTGGGGAAACGCAATGTTTATGAAAATTTAACATTTCATTTACTAATCAGGTTTAACAGGGATATTATTGGATAGATTTATAATATGGCACTTATTTTTTTCCATATAAAATAAAAGCGTGAAAAACGACTCGCGCGCACCGCGCCAGTAGTGATGGTAATTAATGCGATTTCGCATAAATTTCATTAGCATGTGAATTCTTCAGTCTTAGCATGTTAATTGCTATTGCTAAACTATTTGCTAAAATAACGACAGTTTATAATTTATTCAATATACGACGTTAAATACGAGCAAATCAAAGATCATAAGATAATAAATTGCTCAATCTCATTTTTCGCACCACCCTGCTAATAATTTAACGAATTAAACGATCAGACGCATTCATACAATTTACGCCCCTGTGTACGAGCAATTTAAAGATAATAATTGTATAACGTCAGTCTTCGCATCACATGCACCTGCTATTTGCTAAAAGTCAGAGTAACGTGAAACAGATAGATTTAGTATTCCCGTGGGTGCGACGGAGAGCGCACGCTGCCGCTGAGTGCCTTTGCATCAGCATGAACGAAATACAAAGTAATGAATTCACTTCGCACTTCACAGAGTTTCGCAACTACATTTCATTTGCTAAATGCTAAATGAGCATTCGCATGTTAAAAATGAATGCGAATGCTAATTAATCCATCACTACGCGCCAGTGTCCTGCCGGACGTCATCGAGGGAGGACCTATGCAATTTTTGCTCGCAACCACATTATCGTCTTCGCACGCGTAATAGTGCCTACTAACCTGCGTAAATACGTGTTGTATTAGAAGTAATAAAAATGGCAAATAAAAAAAACAAAATTAAGTAAAAAAGGGCATTAGAAGTGAAGAAAATCCGAAAGTGTATTGCGTATAAGTACTTATTCTGTAAATACGTCACAATATTATTACTTGTGCTTCTTTACACAGACTAGCGAAGTCAGTATGACAAGAATTTTAAATCTTTAATAGGTATTTTTAATGGAAACATTCACCTTTACATATTTTTACATAAACTGACGATCCGAATGGCGCAGCGGTAGTGAGGCCGCCTTACGATCTTAGGGTCCGGGTTCGAATCCCGGTAGGGGCAAATGTTTGTGTGATGAGCATGATCATTATTTTGTTTCCGAGTCATGGACGTTTGTACATAAGAAGTACCTATTCATTTACAACAAAAAAAGTATATATGTATTATATCAACTATCTGGTGTCCACGACACAAGCCAACGATATTTATTTATTTAATAGCTGTTGCCCGCGACTTCGTTCGCGTGGAAATTTGAAAGTGTATGAAAAAAAACGTGTGCAATTCACACGTGGTAGAAGTGAAACCTACAAAAAGAGCACAAAGACAACCACGAACATAAGAAACACTGAACTCGTATAATGCTTCCTATCTCATTTTCTCCTACGTTAAATATTATGAATTTATGTGGCTGTCTCTTTTTACTGTCGCTTTTTCGTTTCATCGACTATCAAATCACAACGATGCTAAAGAAGAAAAAATAGCCTACGACCTATTCTCAGACCTACCAAATATACACAAAAATTTGGTCAAGCCGTTTCGGAGGAGTTCGATAACAAACACTGTGACACGAGATTTTTATATTTGTATATGTTATGTATTAGATCTTATTTATAACTCTAGTAATTTTCGTTTTAATTTGGCTTTTTGAAATTTAGTAATAAAATTAATTCCATTCCAGTGCTCCCTCGTACCGGAAGAGGTACTTTGATGTCCAAGAAAAGTACCGATGGGCGCTCTAAAGAGGGGCAGTATCCGTAAGCACATTATGTACATATTATACAGTAAACTAGGACGGAGCAGTTCTACCTGTCCACTACAAGTTTGCCGTTATCTCCCGTCACGCTTTAGCTTTCTTACTTATCACGTGTCTTATGTATCTAATGGCAGTAAATGATTTTTCGTTAAAATTTATTTCAGTGATTTTGAAACCAAATCCCTTTCTGTACTTTAATGACATTCTATTGTTTCAGAAGGACTGTGGGTTCGACCCTCTTAGAAGATACATGCGCCTAGCATTGAGGAATATATCGGTCGATGAAAATGAACCTGGACCTTGCACACGACCACTAAATTTTATTGAATTTTAATTTTTATGCTAGTACCTATATATTTTATTACATTATAATTAATCATATTTGTCTTTCATTAACTCAAATAATACTCAACAAATCTTCTACTACCATTCTTTAAATTCTATAGAATGATCATCGCCTGCCTTAGACATATATTCATAACAATATAAGTGTATTAAGGTTTACAGTCAATAGTGCAGCACATCAAGCTATACGTTTTTGTTGCAAACTAGCTCTTATTACCCGCACGCCAACATTTGAACTACTGATTTATTTGTACTGTGGCGTGCTCGTCCGCCGCCATAGGTCACCGAAGTTCATATCGCGACGGCTCCTGTGCAACGCGGCCGCAAGCCGACTCAGTGCGTAAAATGCCTAAAGTTTCGGGAAAAGGGGCCCTTAACCGGCAGGTAAAAAGGCTAGGCAGATTGATGTTTAGCTTATAAATGTAGAAAGTTTTAACCAGCAAGAAATAATCATTTTTCGATTTCATGAGAAAAACAATCTTGATGGCACGGTTAGCGCAGCGGCAAGGCGGCTGAGCGATTGGCTGCGTGTCTTGGGTTCGGTACCCACACGGAATATAAATATTTGTATGGCCTACCGGTTCTTGCTTCGGGCCTGTCTGTTTAGATATGTATGTTTTTTTTTAAATTATTAATTACAGGAGTTATAAAAAAAATTACTTCTGCCAAACTGTAAAGCAGTTTGTTAGTTGATGTAACTCCCATTTACAATTTTAGATAGCTACCACTTAAATCGAGTATTATGTGTTCCGTCCGAAGTCCATTATGAGAGAGTGCTTGCTCCGTTCCATGAACCAGTTGCTAGAAGTCCTTGATTTCCGCCTCGTAATCGCGCCACTAGCGCCTCCAAACGTCATATCTGTGAACTACTTTTCAAAAACCGCATACAAGCCGCCATTATAAGTTTTATTAAACGTCATTGGTGCGTCGTTTTCCGAACTGTGCGCAGCTTGAAAGCGATATTTTTTATTCTTACAACTTTTGAGATTAAAGTAGAAAGTCCATTAGATTAGTATTGTAGAACATTAATTTTCCGTCTCATGAACTGTGTATATTTGAAACAAAATGGACGGTGAAACTATCCCGCTAAACAATACTTCGCGAAAGAGGACACGTAGTTTCGAGTTCTTCATCGTCATCGAAAGAAAGCGATGCAGTGTCATTGGAGAGCGATGTAGGCGATCCAGCGCCACGCAAACACCCCCGCCAAGTCCGCGAGATTCTGAACTGGATCGCAGTTTTGACCAACTATCCCAGGATTTGGTGAGTCTTGATAATAATATTTTTAAAAATTAAGTATATGATCGCTACTAGTGCTCCATTAGCACAAATTTATACCTACCCGCCACGCAAAATTATATTGCCACCGCGTTACTTTCAACATTTAATCCTACCCTCAATTTACAAGAAAATTTTACACGTCCGCCGCAGCTTATCCCTTGCTTAGATAATATTGCAAATCCAGACGTTTCTGTTAAGGAACCTAGTGTACCTAAAGCAAACCCAGAACGGATGACGAAAATAGCAGAAATGCAGAGGTTAGACTCCTCGGATTGGATCATGCGGTACTTACGTTACACAGAAGTACAAAAGAAATACGTAGCTTTTCCTAGTTTTATCGAACTGAAAATAAACGAAGAATTGCGGCGTTTTGAAGATCCATTTTCACCATTAAGGGCCTGAGCACACCACGTTTTTTTTTTAAACGCGCCGTTGACGCTCGTTTTAGAAACGTGCGTCGACGGCGCGTTTTGATCGAACAGAGCTAGAGCGAGAGTCTACAGGCTGCGTCTGACTGGCGTGCGTAACGCGTTTGCATCGCTACAAACGCGAGTCAACGGCGCGTTTAAAAAACGTGGTGTGCATAGGCCCTAACATGGTTTCAAATGGAACGCAGTTTTGCGGCGTTATCTAATGCATTCCTAATTCAAAACCAGCATGTAAACGCGGCATTACAGAAAATAATTGATTAGTCTGCTACTTCGAACGTCGAATTATCTTCAACTACCCTCTATGACAAACTAAAAGAGTTGTTTGGTGCCGAGTCATCTTATAAAACGGTATCTCTAGATATTCTCCAAATTATTTGCGGTAAACGAGCTAAGGCCTAAAGACGCGATCGTTATTGAAAAATGTTAAAATTAAATACATACAGCTTGGCAAAGAGTGTGGAATAAATGAGGTCGCTAGTATCGCGCATGTGGCCACCCTGAATACTACGACTTAACAGGTTTGATACTTGTTATTATTTCCCAAAGCTAAGTGGGTGGTTCTGTCTGTCGGATGCTACGATTGCTACGCAAACACCATGGAAGGCTTCAATGTCCAGTATTAACACTATTAATAGTGGGCAAATGTATATAACAACATGTAAAAATGTATACGAAGCAAAAGAAGCATGTAAGAATCGTAGCATATGGCGCTCTCTAGTTTCTGCCTACCAGCGTGGGAAAGAGGCGTGAGTTAATGTACCTATATGTATGTTATAGTGGGCACTGAAGCCTTGCACGAAAGTGATGCATTAGGTATATACAGACAGATATAATCATGCCCTCGAGATCAGTCTAACCGTAAGATTGTTAGGAATTAACGAAAAAAGTTTGTTTACAGGGAAAATGAAAGAACACGTTTTTTTTAAGTTTTATTTTAATACCAAAAATTTAAACAGAGGAATCGAACACACTACCATCAAATATACGATCCCGGAAAAGCTCACATGTTGGCTAACTAAACACTTGTATTTTCTAATTCTGATAAATCACTGCTACTGTCATCTGTGAGATTTATTACTGTCATGATATTATTTTTCTATTTTCATTACAATATCCTTGCATGATTTTTTCCAATCTTAGTAATGTTTGCAAATGCTTGTTCAGCAGCCACCTTTAAAAACAAAAAATAATCATAAACAATGATTCTAACATAGCAAATTTTAGATATGCACATATAAACTAGGCTACATACCTTTACATCAATGGATCCAACATTGACTAAAGCAATTTAATGTTTTGCAATGCCCCATATTAATTCAATTGGATTCACGTCACAATGTTATGGTGGTAACTTTCTTCAAGCGACCTTTGAAGTTTTCCCGGTGTTTAAAAAATATCTTATTTTTACGTTCCTTAAACATTTTTCTTACTGTGTTGACAGACTTACCTAAAACAAAAAAAGATACGATAAAGAAACAAAAATAGATTAATTCCCTATTCTTTATCTTCAAGTATCAAATATGGGTATACGAGGCTCTGCAAACTACAAAACATAACCTCAAATTTCAATTTCTGTAAACAAGACAAATAGTTACTTAAATCTGTATATCAACAAGACTACGCATTGAATAATATTTAGAATAACTTATTTAATGTACAATGATTTAATTAGGGTAGATAAATACCTGTCCTAGCGGCAGTTCTTCGATAAACATTCCCGATTTCGGACAAAACTTGCCCCGCTTCAGATTTGGCCAAACATCACAAAAAGACGTGGTAAATCACTGCTCTGATACAAATAGGAATGGTTTTATTAACTTTTAATCGTTAATTTTGCAACAAAACATATTAAATTTGTTAAATCTATGAAAAACGACGAGGATTTACACACTTTTGACACATGATGTACTAGCACTTGACAAATAAATCAATGTTGCCACAATCATCCACTTTTAGTTTCATCTGTCACCGCGTCAGACTCTTTTTTGCCAAGCTGTACCTACGCGACGACATTGAAAAAATTCCACCCTCAAACGAATATAATATATTCAATCCTCAAAATTTATCCCATTACCTACAAAAAATTGGGGGTACCTACAGAAAAATAGAAAAACAGAATACGGGAACTAGTCGTCCAATATCCTTAGAGCCTTCGACGTCTTTTCAAGATAAGACCTTTCGTTCGCGTCAATATCAAAGCGAAACGACAAAAAAAAGATAACAAACGAAATTACGATTTCTCTTCAAAAAAGAAGGGGGGGAGGGCGAAAAGACAAGAACGGGAGGCGAGCAGAACAAGCATAAATGGGTATTTAATACAGAGATTTTGGGGCGTCTGTCTTCAGCATTCTATAGAAATATGGAATCGTTTCAACCCTCCAAAAACGATTTTAAATATGATATCGGGAGCTCGTATCCCTTTCAATCAGGCATCGCCCTAGAAACAGAAAACTCATCATCGCAAAATCTGAACATACCATAATATCATCATATCAGCAGTATCCAGGGGTAGCACTTGGCTTCGGCCCGTACTATCGCATAAACCCGGCACATCGCTGAGCAACGTAAATGTTTAAAAAAGAATAATAATAATAATTTTAGTTTTAGAGGGCATTTTTGTACTTTTTGTGTTCAAAGAATATGTGGAGTTTTATACATATATTGGATGTAAAAGGAAAATGCCAGTTCTTGTAATAGTTGTAATGAGATCAATATAGGTCGGAGCAAGAGGCGTCCCGGTCCGATCGCGGACCCAGCTTGTGAGAAAGTGAACGAGTATAGTAATCAAACATGGCGACCAAAGGCGGATACGCTAGTGTTGCTCGCGAGTTTACTATTTCAGTGTTGGGATTCCAACAGAATATTCTATTCTATTCTACAGCTACTTTCTAATTGGAAAAGTTTATACATTTCTCAACTTAAAGCTCCCACGGTACAGGACAAATTCCCAGCTTGGGACAAATAAAACAATTAAATAACAAGTAAATACTTTATTTTATAATAAACAAAAGTACAGAATAAAAACGTTCACATCAGTCTTACACTCAAATTCATTCGAGAAACTCATTAACACATACATATTATGTACAATAGCATAGTTATCTTAACTAGTATTCCTGTGTACCCGTCTTGCTGAGCGCGCTTGTGTAAATGTGATTGATGAACCAAAAACACTTCGATATACAATATGTTTTGTGTACAATATGTGTTTGTTGTTGTATGTATGTTTTTGATGTTTTGTTTTGTTTTTTTGTTTTTTTTTTATGTTGTAATCTATATTAATAAAACAATGGGCAACTTGACCACACTTTAGAAAAGTACTAGAAAATATTCAACACATTTTTTCTTCTTCAAGTCATCAAGAAATAACGGCGAGTCAAAATATCGCTTGACGTCACGATTGAAAAAATTGACAGCTTGGGGTAGGTTCATGTGCTGACGTCTGTACAAAATAAAAATTAAAAATGTTTGACAATTATTATCCTAAGAAATATGACAGCCATGACAAGTTGTAGAGATGACGTTTACTTTGAATTCGTTCAGAAACACACTTTTAAAAATGGAGACTAAAGATTTAACGATGAAATCGTCACACATATGTACATACAAGAGAACAATAGTAGTTTATTTTTAACAATACAAGAATACACACAATTAGTATTATTTTCTACGTAACATTGATTTCATGCGACATAATTTCTGAACGAATGAAGTAGGCAAGCAAACTTAGACTATATACCTCTAGACGTAGCACAATTTACAGTGTCAAGTGTGGAAGTGAGACGCAATAATACAAAGTTCGTAGGAAAATTGAGACAAAGCATCGTATCTTTTGTCCCTTACGGCGTGCCGGATTTTTGCATGGCTAACTTTTAAATGTTAGCCAAACAAAGTGCTGTCACTGTCACGTATATTATTATGCTCGATTTAATTTAAGTTTTCGGATGGTTTTTGCAATTTTTGTAATAGTTTAAGTCATTTAATAAGAAATAGACTCCATTAGATAAGTGTTTAGTGTATGGTGAATGCGCTACGATGGGAGGATGCAGTATAATAGGCTGTAAAAGCCGCTCAGAAAAGGCCAATAACAAAATCTCTTTTCATTCGTAAGTATTCAATACTGTTTGTGTTATTGTATGATTATTGAATTTATACATTTGTGCGCTTTTATTGTCATGGCTTTCAGACCAAAATATGGAAGATTTCTTCAAATAAACTTGATTTCTTATATCACATAACCTAGGAATACTTACTTACAGTGTTGCTACACGTTTCAAATCTTTTCCCTTAACTGTCAGGCCTAATGTTCAAAAGGTAGGCATAATAATCAAATAAATCTATGGTGGCTAAACACACAAATTTGTGGGCGAACCCTTATTTTTAAGTTTAAGTGAACATGTGTACGAACGAACAGAGCCCTTTCGACAATCATTAAGAGGCCGTACACAAAATCCAAACGGACTGAATTAGGTATTTGACTCGCACACGCACACACGCGGGAGCGCTCGGTCGCATGTATGCGTGAAGCCGGAGTCGTTGATCGCCAGTACGGCAATTAAACGTTTTTGATCCTTTGATATTTTTTCATGTCTTTTACTCGGTATCGGGACACTTGCGCGAAAGACATTTGCACTAAAGACACTTGCGCGAATCCACTTGCGCGAAAAGACAGATGCGCGCATGGACTTTTGCGCGAATGGACAGATGCGGGAATAGACACTTGCGCGCCAAGAAACTTGGGCGTATGGACTTTTACGCGACTTAATGGCCACTGAGGTTTACTCAGAGTAAACCTAACATCACGCTTGCTATTTGAAGGTGGAAATATTTTTGGTTTTATCGTCATCGGTGTCGTTTTCATGGTTTTCGGGGTCGCTGATTATGAAAATAAGGTCAAAATGAAAATCCAAGATGGCAGCGAGAACATTTTTTGGTTTTGCTAACATGGGTGTCGTTTTCTTGGTTTTCGGGGTCGCTGATTACAAAACTTAGGTCAAAATAAAAATTCAAGATGGCGACGAAGAAAATTTTTGGTTTTTCCGTCATGGGTGTAATTTTCATGGTTTTCGGGGTCGCTAATTACGAAAATTAGGTCAAAATTAAAATCCAAGATGGCGGCGACGATTTTATTTGTTTTTCCTTCATGAGTGTCGTTTTCATGGTTTTCTGGGTCGCTAATTACGAAAATTAGGTCAAAATGAAAATCCAAGATGGCGCCGACGATTTTATTGGTTTTTCAATCATGGGTGTCGTTTTCATGGTTTTCGGGGTCGCTAATTACGAAAATTACGTCAAAATGAAAATCCAAGATGGCGCCGACGATTTTATTTGTTTTTCCTTCATGGGTGTCGTTTTCATGGTTCTCGGGGTCGTTGATTACGATAATTAGGTCAAAATAAAAATACAAGATGGCGACGAATAAAATTAATGGTTTTTCCGTCATGGGTGTCATTTTCATGGTTTTCGGGGTCGCTAATTACGAAAATTAGGTCAAAATGAAAATCCAAGATGGCGCCGACGATTTTATTTGTTTTTCCTTCATGAGTGTCGTTTTCATGGTTTTCTGGGTCGCTAATAACGAAAATTAGGTCAAAATGAAAATCCAAGATGGCGCCGACGATTTTATTTCTTTTTCCTTCATGGGTGTCGTTTTCATGGTTCTCGGGGTCGTTGATTACGAAAATTAGGTCAAAATAAAAATACAAGATGGCGACGAATAAAATTTATAGTTTTTCCGTCATAAATGTCGTTTTCATGGTTTTTGGGGTCGCTGATTACGAAAATTAGACTGAGACCCAGAAAACCGTGAAAACGAGACCCATGACGGAAAAACCAAAAATTTTAAATTGACCGCCATGTTGAATTTTTATTTTGACATAATTTTCTTAATCAGGGATACTGAAAACCACCAAAATGACACCCATGACGTACCTAAATACTTACCAAAAATTTTCGTCGGCGCCATCTTGGATTTTCATTTTAACCTAATTTTCGTAATCAGCGACCCCGAAAACCGTGAAAATGACACCAATGACGTACCTAAATACTTACCAAAAATTTTCGTCGGCGCCATCTTGGATTTTCATTTTAACCTAATTTTCGTAATCAGCGACCCCGAAAACCGTGAAAACGACACCCATGACGGAAAAACCAAACTTTCTTCGTCGCCATCTTGGACTTGTAAGTTGACATAATTTTCGTAATCAGCGATACCGAAAACTACGAAAACGACACCTATGACGGAAAAACCAAAAATTTTCTTCGGCGCCATCTTGGATTTTCATTTTGAGTTCTATTTCGTAATTAGCGATACCGAAAACTTTGGAAATGACACCCATGACGGAAAAATCAAAAATTTTCTTCGTCGCCATCTTAAATTTTTATTTTCACCTAATTTTCGTAATTAGCGACCCCGAAAACCATGAAAACGACACCCATGACGGAAAAAACAAAAATTTCCTTTGGCGCCATCTTGGATTTTTATTTTGAGCTCTATTTCATAATTAGCGATACCGATAACTTCAAAAACGACACCCATGACGGAAAAATCAAAAACTTTCTTCGTCGCCATCTTGGATTTTTATTTTCACCTAATTTTCGTAATCAGCGACCCCGAAAACCATGAAAACGACACCCATGACGGAAAAAACAAAAATTTCCTTTGGCGCCATCTTGGATTTTTATTTTGAGCTCTATTTCATAATTAGCGATACCGATAACTTCAAAAACGACACCCATGACGGAAAAATCAAAAACTTTCTTCGTCGCCATCTTGGATTTTTATTTTCACCTAATTTTCGTAATCAGCGACCCCGAAAACCATGAAAACGACACCCATGACGGAAAATCCAAAAATTTCCCTCGTGCCATCTTGGATTTTCATTTTGGGCTCATTTTCGTAAAGAGCGATACTGAAAACTACGAAAATGACACCCATGACGTAAATACCTAAAATTTCCTTCGTCGCCATCTTGGATTTTTATTTTGACCTAATTTTCGTAATCAGCGACCCCGAAAACCATGCAAACGACACCCATGACGGGAAAACCAAAAAATTCCCTCGCGCCATCTTGGATTTTGATTTTGAGCTCTATTTCGTAATTAGCGATACCGATAACTTCGAAAATGACACCCATGACGGAAAAATCAAAAACTTTCTTCGTCGCCATCTTGGATTTTTATTTTCACCTAATTTTCGTAATCAGCGACCCCGAAAACCATGAAAACGACACCCATGACGGAAAAACCAAAAATTTCCCTCGCGCCATCTTGGATTTTCATTTTGGGCTCATTTTCGTAATGAACGATACTGAAAACTACGAAAATGACACCCATGACGTAAATACCTAAAATTTCCTTCGTCGCCATCTTGGATTTTTATTTTGACCTAATTTTCGTAATCAACGACCCCGAAAACCATGAAAACGACACCCATGACGGGAAAACCAAAAATTTCCCTCGCGCCATCTTGGATTTTCATTTTGGGCTCATTTACGTAATGAGCGATACTGAAAACTACGAAAATGACACCCATGACGTAAATACCTAAAATTTCCTTCGTCGCCATCTTGGATTTTTATTTTGACCTAATTATTTTCGTAATCAGCGACCCCGAAAACCATGAAAACGACACCCATGACGGAAAAATCAAAAACTTTCTTCGTCGCCATCTTGGATTTTTATTTTCACCTAATTTTCGTAATCAGCGACCCCGAAAACCATGAAAACGACACCCATGACGGAAAAACCAAAAATTTCCCTCGCGCCATCTTGGATTTTCATTTTGGGCTCATTTACGTAATGAGCGATACTGAAAACTACGAAAATGACACCCATGACGTAAATACCTAAAATTTCCTTCGTCGCCGTCTTGGATTTTTATTTTGACCTAATTTTCGTAATCAACGACCCCGTGAACCATGAAAACGACACCCATGATGAAAAAACCAAAAAATTTCCTCGCGCGCCATCTTGGATTTTCATTTTGACCTCAATTTCATAATCAGAGACCCCGAAAACCATGAAAACGACACCCATGACGAAAAACCCAAAAAAATCTTCCTATAAGTAATAGCAAGCGTGATGTTATGTTTACTAGGGAGTAGATCCTTTTGTAATTGTTTACATAACTTCGAAACGGGGTGGCACCTAAAAAAAGGTATTGTATTTTAAACGCATGTATAAATCATGACAAAAAATTTAATAATAATAAATGACCAAAGTATCGAAAACTCACGTCGCGCTATATTCGTCTGTAGCCAGCGTCGTGTTTCGTGTTGACTCGGTGCGATTTTTGGAGCGCAGAGCGATACGTCCACTCCCTGGAAGCGCTCGGCGCGGACTGCTGACTCCAGACTTGCGTCGAGTATTATATCGCGAGATTTGGGTTGTTTTAAAAGATTTTTTATTGCCAAATTTATTTATTTTTTTGCGTTTTTTTTTCGGGAGTAGATTGCTTTTTTTCTAAAGTTTATTTATGTATTTTTTAATTTTATGAACGAGAGTTATATGTACCCGAAATCATAAGCAATTCGTTACCCATTTTCTCAAAAATTTCACTTAGTTCAATATTTTTTTACTCAACATTTTTATACAAAAGTGGGTAAAAGTGATCCATACATTTTATAGATGACTTTCACAACAATACATTGTATTTTTCCATACCGTTTCATCGTCAAAACAATTCGTTAATATGTCATATTCTAAACCACTTACAGCTAAATTTCACATCACATTAGCCGGTTTGAGGTCGATAAATCAAAATTACATAATAAAAGTAAAAAAGTAGCTCACACATTAGGTCATAATTGAAATGATCTTTCATACTGTGCATTAAAAGTTATAGAAATACAGTATTTTATTTGTAAAATTACGTCCGTAAAATCACGTAAATCAGCAAAATCGGTAAAATTTCGTGTACGGCGTCTTAAGTTTTACTCTTGAAGGCAATCGCGTAGGTACTTAAAGATATTTGGAAGTAAGAATTCATTTTATAAATAAATGTTAAGTATAAACAAAAAATTAGATATTTTCAAAATAAGTTGGTTTTGTCTAAAGGACAATAGTTATTATACAGCAATGTCAATGTCACACTGGATGTCAGCCATACCTCAATACATTTTAATGATAAATAACACGCGAAAAAATAATGTAGTGTTCTTCTAAAGAGTTACTTCTATGTACACACATCAAGCTTCACCTGGTAGTAGTGTATTTTATTTGTGAGAATCAAGGTAAGATTGAAAGTAGGTATTTTACGTGAAATTATATTTTCTCACACATGGATACTTCTACACTCTTATTACCACGTTGAATACGTAAATTATAATTTACAATAGTGCTAAAATTGGAACCCGCAGTTAAGTAGAATTTTGGTCGTATTTTGGGACTTTTTTAAGGAATAGCAACACTGAACTTTTATATTGCTGTCGCATGTGCGGCCACGCGGTAGCTCGATCTAGAGGTATATTATCTAAGCAAGCAAACGAGACGCCATTTTCAATAAAACGTGGCAATAATTAAAAACTATAATTTTACGTACACAACAAATCAGACTCAAATTCACCAGATAATATTTTTCCCCAATTTGTGTTATTGTTTCTTCTTTTTTGATTAATGTACATACGCCAGCACATCAAGTTACTCCAATGTGTCAAATTTCATTGATCGTTTTTCAACTTTAGGTCATATTCAATTGGGAAAATTTGACACATTGGGGTAACTTGATGTGCTGGCGTCTGTACATCTGATGGCCGAAAATGAAACATCTCCTTTGATAGTAGTAGGTATGCACGTCGTCTGAGAAAAAAATAAACATTACATAATTTTCTATTCAAATTCTTTACTTATTTCATCCATACTAGCTAAAACGTCACAAATGCTTGCAGCATACAGTCTAATATCATCGCACTTTTTAATCTTAAGACTAGCGCAGTACAATTTTTTGTGTAAATCAGTAATTTTTTCATAATCTTTGTTAGATTTTGATCTGCAGTACTGTATGATGCTTTTTAGTATGAAATTCAGTCGGTTTTCGTATAGAGACAGAAGACTGTGTTCGTTTTTCATGTTCTTGGCGTCGCTATCTTCTGGTTTAGGTAGTTCTTTCTCTTCTGGGTCCTTCTCTGATATGAGTTTCATGATGGAGTGGCACTGGCGGAGGAGCTGTATGGCTGACTGAAGTGACTTCAGTTTCAGGTTTGGTGATACTGTAGGAAAAAAGTACAGAGTTATTGGTTGTCTATGTTATAGTCTAGCTATTGAGTATAATTTATATTTTATCTGTTATGATAAATGGCACTTATTTGTGTGGTTCATATAAACACTTTCACATGCAATTTTTTAACTAGAATGTATGGTCGGTTGCTATACGCCACTAATATTATATTGTATCTGTATTTTTCTATATAATTGTACTGTTATAATAAATTCCGTTGTCTACGGCATTATGTTGCGTTCACATTCATTGTCTTTATAGTAAATGAATAAAGATATCGACGATAGGTATACAATTTTCTTTTTTGTTTGGCTGTTTGTTTGGTCTAACCTCTTTATTTGCTGTGTTTGTTCTTATGAAATAATAAAAAATAAGAAAGTTGAGTGGAAGAATTTAAGAAAACATAACAACATTTAAACTTTTGTCTAATGCAGCGCCTTCTTTGATGTCATGACAGATGACAAACATATTCCCAGTCCATTTTCAGGTGTCAATTTGACAGTTGACCAGTTTTAAGCCAAAACAAAGAACTAATAAGATTAATTGTAAGGCGAACAACGGTTGTCGGGACGGCTAGTTTGATTATAAAAGTAAGTTAATCCAATTATACATGTTTTGTTTGTTACCTGCACACTGTGTCTCCAACACGGCGACATGTTCCAACTGCACAGTGAGGAACATCGTGGCGTCCTCTAACAACGCGAACATGTTCGATGCTTGCTCGTAGTTAGTTCTAGTCGCGTTCAACAATGTGCGCCGCTTTGGCCCTTCTTCGTGGGTTATTCTGAACAAAAATCAACTCCTTTTTCATTTTTTCCTTTTTTTTATTTACAACAAGGACATTTTGGCTCTTAACTCTACTTTTCTTGTGGTTAGTCACTGTGGAGGAGCTTGTAGCTAAATAATAGCAACCTCACGGGTCAACTGAAAGTTAAGCTACGCTTGACGAGGTTGGTTCGTGGATGGGTGACCATTCATTACATATCAAGACTCCTCCGTGCCTCGGAAAGCACGTAAAGCCGTTGATCTCGGCTGTCATTTGTATATCTATGACAGTCGTTACAGATAGCCCGAAAGTTTGATAACCAGTTAAACCAAGAGGTATCGTGTTACCCAGTAACTGGGTTGTGGAGGTCTGACAGGCAGTCGTTCTATGTAAAACACTGGTATTCACCTGCATTCGGTTAAACTAGAAGTCGACCCTAACAAAGTTAGTAAAAGGTTAGACAAATATGATGACTGCCTAGAAAAACACATACAAATACACAAAAATGCGTACATAAAACTGTACACTACAAATACTTGGGTTCTATCCGTACCTGTTACTGATCATATTTACGTAAACAAAAACGAAAAACGTAAGTAAAAGAAAAAACTAAATTAAATCACTATTTATTTAAACTTAAATAACGAAAACAGCTGTTGGAGGCGGGGCATGCTTGAGCGAGATCACGCGAACGTGAGCGAGAGATGGCGGTTAATGAATACTACTATGTCATGAATAGCCTGTACAATGTTTCCAAAAATTGGGTGACCTTTTGGGATATAAACAAACGCTACCACTTTGCTGTTTATGAATATTATTAATTGATACTTTACAAATACAATGAGAATAAGCCCTTTAAGTGTTTGTACTAATTAAAAATTAGTGGTGTGTAACACACAAAGAAATAGAAAGATGAGAAAATATTAGCGCTGTGAACTACTCCCAGCTTCTTACGAATATGCTCACGAAGTTTAACCTTGTAGGATAAATTGGTTGCCATCCTGATTTCCTAGGGAATATAAATAGGATTATTTACTTACCGATACTGTGAGTGGTACAGCGAGCCCAGTCTGTGGTATATCATGGCTGCCCTGAACTGGTACAGGTACTGCCTCGGTCCAGGACTTAAGAGACAGTACTTAAGAGCGTGCTTTAAGGCTTCGGCTACCTCTGTCACCTCCTGAAAGTAAATTATGGTATATTTAACCAATAAATTAATTACTGTCAAAGTTTAATCTCCAAATTCACCATACTTTTTGAAGAATTAAGATTGGCATCTGCGGTAGGCTGAGTTGATTGAGATTTAGCATTAATGATAAATTATTTTTATTTCTCTAAATAGGTTTTTACAAATACGTATACACGTAATATTTTAGGAACCCAATTTTACTCCACGTATATTAATAGGGGGAGGTAGTATTAACAATACTCCAGTGAAGATTATACATACGATTTCATTCAGATTATACATATATAGGTATACAGATTATAAATACACGATTGTATTTTTTTTTTTCTTTTTTTTTTCATTTTTTCTGGCACCTACCACTGCTTTTCTCTGCATCACCTAAAGGTTGACTGGTAGAAAATGTCTATGGCCTTAAGTCCACCTCTGTACATTAGTGTGCTTAACGTATTTAATAAATAAATAAAAAACTTTTGTGAATAATAAAAGCCAGCGTATCTGCGACCATCTCCATCCAATATCAGCAAACGTCATCTAATTATACACCGATTATGACATATAATATTATACACAGATTATACTATTGATTACACCCAGATAATATACAGATTATACACATAAAGTACATATACGATACACAGATTATATACATATACTATAAACAGATTATACACTTACATTGTAGACATCGGGATCGTCCCGCAGCAACACAGCTCTGGGGGTCGAGTCTGCTATTGCAATCGTGTCTCAATGACCGGTCAATGATCGATTTTTGACGTCAAACTTATGACACATGTGTCATAAGTTTGACGCGACCAGCTCCCACACCGACGTGGCGCCGCACGACTCGCGCGGGCCCAGCAGGGAGAGGGCCGACTGGTACACTTACAATGTAGACATCGGGCGCGTCCTGCAGCAGCACAGCTCTGGTGTAGAGGTGGCAGGACAGCTCCCACGCGACCAGCTCCCACACCGACGTGGCGCCGCACGACTCGCGCGGGCCCAGCAGGGAGAGGGCCGACTGGTACACTTACAATGTAGACATCGGGCGCGTCCTGCAGCAGCACAGCTCTGGTGTAGAGGTGGCAGGACAGCTCCCACGCGACCAGCTCCCACACCGACGTGGCGCCGCACGACTCGCGCGGGCCCAGCAGGGAGAGGGCCGACTGGTACACTTACAATGTAGACATCGGGCGCGTCCTGCAGCAGCACAGCTCTGGTGTAGAGGTGGCAGGACAGCTCCCACGCGACCAGCTCCCACACCGACGTGGCGCCGCACGACTCGCGCGGGCCCAGCAGGGAGAGGGCCGACTGGTACACTTACAATGTAGACATCGGGCGCGTCCTGCAGCAGCACAGCTCTGGTGTAGAGGTGGCAGGACAGCTCCCACGCGACCAGCTCCCACACCGACGTGGCGCCGCACGACTCGCGCGGGCCCAGCAGGGAGAGGGCCGACTGGTACACTTACAATGTAGACATCGGGCGCGTCCTGCAGCAGCACAGCTCTGGTGTAGAGGTGGCAGGACAGCTCCCACGCGACCAGCTCCCACACCGACGTGGCGCCGCACGACTCGCGCGGGCCCAGCAGGGAGAGGGCCGACTGGTACACTTACAATGTAGACATCGGGCGCGTCCTGCAGCAGCACAGCTCTGGTGTAGAGGTGGCAGGACAGCTCCCACGCGACCAGCTCCCACACCGACGTGGCGCCGCACGACTCGCGCGGGCCCAGCAGGGAGAGGGCCGACTGGTACAATTCCTCTGCTTCGTTGTACAGGCGACGTTTTTCAGTACTGTAAGGACATATCGACGAGCTTATCGATTAAAGAAATCGAAGTATTGTTTTTTTTCTTATTGCCAAACCAACACTCGTACAGGTCGTAAATACAAAAATGTAATGGATACCAAACAAGCGGGCCGGTCGGGTCAAAGACCAAGGGGAAGGAAGGGGAGGGGGAGGTGGAATTGTGAGAGGGTCGGAGGGGCAGGGGAGGTATGTGGAGGGGCAGGGGAGGTATGTGGAGGGGAGTGGAGAGGGAGGACAGAGAGAGGGGGTGGAGAAGGAGGGGGAGGGGAAGGGGAATGGGAGGGATGAGATGAGAGGGGAAAGTGAGGGAGGTGTGAGGGACGGGGAGGGAGCGGTGAGGGGAGGGGTGTGGGAGGTGTGGGGGAGGGGAGGAATGGGGAGGGGGAGAGGAGAGGAGTTGATAAAAAATTATATGCAATAGCTTTACCGTGCCAGTCTCCGAGTGCCACACGTCATTTTTTTTGTTAAAGTACCTTAATTTTATGTACAGAATGTGTGGTTATCGCCTATTTGATCGGTCTTTTTACACCCTGTATTCCCAATTATAACATTTTATTGAAATAACTTTAAAAAAAAGAGAAATTTTATACTAATTTTGCACCCCCCTGTTACCCCTTAAGGGATGATTTCCGAAAAAAACATTGAATACCTGTTTCATGTCTTTCAATGAAGAACCATCATACTGAATTTCATTAAAATAACTTGAAAGACAGCAAAGTTTCATACTAACTTTGCACCCCGCTTTTACCGCGTTAGGGGATGATTGTCAATAATCCCTTCTTAGTGCTCCCTACGTTAAAAAAAACCCATGTGCAAAATGTCTAGTTTCTAACCTTTATAGTTTAGGCCCTGCGTTGATATGTCAGTCAGTCAGTCAGTCAGCCAGTCAGCCAGTCAGTCAGTCTGTTAGTTATTCAGTCAGTCAGTCAGTCCGCCAGTCAGTCAGTCCGCCAGTCAGTCAGTCTATTAGTTATTCAGTCAGTCAGTCAGTCAGTCAGTCAGTCAGACACTCAGTCAGTCAGCTCCCTTCCAATCCTGTTATATGAATAGATTTTCTTACCTAAATCCTCCTTGATCACAATGCGCCTTGAACCTCAAGTATCTTCCCTTATTGCAGTACAAGAGAGCCAGGTTGGGTATATCTTCCACTTGTTTGAAGATCTCAGTAGCCTCGTCTAGACATTCCAGGGACTTGCGTGACGTCACCGTGAACTGCTTGAAAAGGAGCTTAGCTTTCGGGTCCTTTTCGTCCGGTTCTTCAATGTATTTCATGTAGATTTCTGTAGGGAGCAAGAAATGGGTGAAAACGTTTTTATGAGTACCCTTTGTTTTCAGTAGAAGATTTCAGTAGTTCTTATTGTGGTACCTAATCTGTCTACCGAATCTGTCTACCAGGGATAGTTTAAAGTTTCTAGCCCTTATAGTTTAGAGTTTAGGCTCTGCGTTAATAATGTTAATATGTTAGTCAGTCATACTAACATATTAACATTATTAGTCATAAATATGTTGGTCATAGATATCATACTTGTCGACATCTAGACGGACGAATTCACCAAACCGTGTTGAGAAACTGTGGTGCAGATGCAGATGATGATTCTCTGTGTGAGAAGAAGCATTTCCCCAGTAGGTTCCTGCTGTAAGACATTGACTAGCTAGTGTAGCGACATCTATCTAACAGATTCTCGCCACATACCAACTAATGACCGATATCCTACATCGCGATATTAAAGTTATCTGCGCGAACGTATACAAGTTACCGCCGACTACAACCATCGGGCGCCGACCGCGCGGCTGTACGTCGCGCACGACGACAACATGGCCGATACCTCGCTAGTATACTTACGTTGCGCATCGCTCATGTACCGCACGGCGAGTTCGTTCCCGACGGAGGCCCGGCGGCGCAGCAGCTCGGCGCGGCGCGCGGGGGCGGCGCCGGCTGCGCGGCTGTACATCGCGCACGACGACAACATGGCCGACACCTCGCTAGTGGGGAGGGAGATGGCTGCGGGAAGGGAAAATATTGTTACTGCACGCGTGGCATGATCACCGTAGACTTGAAACAGGTATGGCGACGGGAGAATTGACAAAGTGACAGATGGTAGAAACATTATAGAAGAAATAGTGCTATTGTAGACTGTTGTCGATTGGAGAATCTACACATTTCTTCTCTTCATTCTTGACATTTTCGTGCTCAAAACAAAAGAAATGTTTCTACAATCTCAATACACAATACTCAATATTTATTGCGTTCCACAATGTACATAAATGGTCTTAAGAATACAAAGGCGCATAAGGCGAGTAAATGTCGCTCTGTCGATTCTTCTGTAGACAAAATCCGTTTCTACGGTGGTATGGCCAGAATGGCCAAACCGTTTCTACGGTGGTATGGCCAGAATGGCCAAACCGTTTCTACGGTGGTATGGCCAGAATGGCCAAACCGTTTCTACGGTGGTATGGCCAGAATGGCCAAACCGTTTCTACGGTGGTATGGCCATTCTATCATTACTACCTAATTGTTTGAACCAATTTTAATCTAGATCCATTACCAAATCCAACGCTTACATTGCAACGCTTCGATAAAAGAACACAGATGTTGTGTTGTTTGATTAGACTTTAAAAAAGCCTTCGATTGCATTGATAATGACATTTTATATCCCAAGCATAGGAGCTAGGGCTTTTCCCAAAACTAGTCACATTTTTCATAAATACATACGGAACCGTCAATAAGAATATGTTAGACATGGTTGTTTTGTTTCAGATTCGTATCAGATTCGGGCAGGTGTTAGTCAAGGTTCTATTTTAGGACCTTTTTTGGAATCATGGATTTTGAGAAGTAGTTTTTGTATACTAGCGGTATATTTTACGGTTTTGGAGTAAGTATCTGTTTTTATATTAAATCTTATTTCACCAAATATAATTATTTTTTTCTTAAGCGAGTCTTTAATTCATTAGCGACAACCCTTTACTTTACCATGCATTTCTTATAAAGTGAAAGCTGCCGTATTTCGAATATAACAGAGGATAGTGCTAAACAATTAGAGGTATTATAGGCGTCTAAGATTAATTCATGATTTTATTTTTAACGTCCCAACAACACGCCTGTATTTAATTACCGAAGGGCTAAACAGGGGTATACCTATTTTTATATTTAGGTCCCATGTAATAGTGGGTCAATAAATTACTATCAACAAGTGTACGAGCAAACCTGTACAATATCAATTGTCTCAACTTTATGCTGACATTGACGCGTAGCGAATGAATAAAATATACTGTTTCAAGCACTGTTCGGGTTAACAGCAAAACGGGACTCATTCGCCGGGAGTCGATCAGTTTTGGGTGTTTCTACTATCAATACTCAATGTCTATCATTTAAATATACCTTTACCTGTACAACCAGGCACAAATCCAAACTTTAGGCTGCTAAACTGACCGCTAATCATCTTTTTAGTTCCCTTTATTTGTATATAGTAAATTAATTAATTAAAACTAACTCACCTAGTTCAAATTCATCAACAACAACATGATCAATTTCCTCTGCCATATCATTTTCTAACTCCAGCCGTATCTTACTATCGATATCATGGTCCGTCTCAAACTGCTTCTTGAACTGCTCCAATCGATTCCAATTCTTGCTCATTTGAAAGTAATTATCTCCCACACGACCTATCAAGGCCCCAGCATCCACAACTTTACTCTTAATGATCATATTCGACAGTAGCTTCTGACATTTACTCGCCATATCGATGTATTTTAAAGAAAATCCGTACTGTTCGTTTGTGTAACTATATTCGGCTAAGGTAGCGTATGCGAGACATATCTTTTCGTACAAAAGAGTCTTTAAATGTAATTTCCAAGCGAAATTGTCGTCTCGATTAGGTTCATGCCAAGTGGAGTATACTTTTTTCTCTTTCAACACTTGTATGGCATTTTTATCGATGTTCGAATTTGATTCGATTAGGCAGTTTGCAGTTTTCTCGCTCGATTTTCGCTCGCGTTTTCGTCTTCGGCTACGGGAGGAGTGTTCTTTGGCGTCGGCTTTCGGCTTTGTGGTCATTGGTTCGTAGCTCATTTTGATCGGTTCAGACGGATTCGCCATCTTTGGGTGTGCTTCCTCAATTATGATTTGCTGTCTTAGACGGTCGCGTTCTTCTTCCTGTATGGAATGACTTTAAGGTTTACAATAAAAAAAAAAATAAAAAAAAATGTTACGTAACAGCCCTCCCATTTATGTTCTTCATTCGTCATCGAATAATAGGGAGAACAGCTATATTGTGCGTGCAAGCAGGGATTTTAATGAGATATGCAAGCGACATGCTTTGGGGCTTTTTTTAAGTGACAGCGGTTATTGTATGCAATTTTCTTTTTACTTTTGTCTTTTTTTATCAATTTGAGTCATGTGCTGCTGTCTGTGCTCGCGTCTTATTTGAATTTCAATTGTAATTCTAAACGCGAGGACTTGTAATTGGCTTTCTGGTGACTATTGCTTTCTTATACAGTATGGATACCACTCATATACAATAAATAAAACCACATACTTGTTACCCTACACCTTTTCTGACGATTTTGAAAAAATGAACGAAATCGGTCCAGTAGTTTGGTCAAAAAATGGATTTCTAACTTTGATCAAATTTGAACATTTGTATAATCGAACTACTAGGTCAATGATTCAATGAACTCCTAAAGCGACGTTGCCCTTCCGTGCAAAATATCTGTCTAAACTTATACTAAACATCACATGACCCGCGGCGCGGCGTTCTTCATTGGCTGATTCGGCGAACTTCATAGGCGACTAGGGAGGTACACCTGATATCGACTAATGATCGATAAACAAAGAAATCTGTTTAACTTTAAATAGTTAGCATGGTGTTTTTAGAATTATCGTGCTGTTATTATAATTCTATTATTACTATTTTTTTGTTTGAATATGTTCTTATTAACTATTATAGGTAGATATAGAGATAAAATGAATAAAGTAGAAGTCAATAATAACGGTTTTTAAAAAAAAAACTATTACTCGTCCGAAAAGTTTATTTCCTTCCTCTGGCGATAGAATAAAATAAAAATAAAGTTTTAATTAATCCAATTAATAATTTGTTGATATTTTTTAATATTAAAACAATCCAATTTAAAAAAAAATCTTGTATTTTAATGTCTTGTTTTGCTAGTAAATAAATAAGTGTAAAAAAGTATCGACACACAAAGAAATCCCTATTTGAGTGTCGCTAGCGCTACTTTCTTTAAAGTTTCTTTGTCAGTTTGCCGCCATCTTCCGGAATTCGCGCGCGTTTGTATGCGATATTTTTTTGTTTTAGTTACGGTGAAATGGAAACATTTAAGTTACTTATTAGCAACTTTACTTTAGTCATAGTGTGTGTGCGTAAATTGTGTTTTAAATTAATTATTATTTATTTTTGTTGAGTGATATTAATAACCTTCGTGTATGACGTGTGTGGTTTTATCTAATTTATCAATTTATCGGGAGCCGGGAGCATTCCTGAGAGTTGTTGCGTAACTTTCTTGAACCCAACCCCCCTGGGAGCTGTCCAAAGGATTAAATAAAATCAGTGCAAATTAGAGAAAAACACAGTGCCTAACTCGTTCTGCGTCATACCTATTCCATCTTCTTTTGAACAACCACTCTTGGATCTAACGTGCAACATTTAATTTATTTAGCTCAGTTTAGTTATCGCGGAATAAAAATATGGTGATAAAAACAAACTTACTAAGTGAACTTTAATTTCATCGCACATTGTCAAACGAATCAAATGACACAGTGCTTGTGCTTAGCGACCTACTTACATGTTGAACCCGCTTCGCGTCGTTGCCGTTCTTCCCGGGTCAAGGTACGTTTTCTAAACAGAGTGTAGACTTTTACTGATGTTATTTTGATATTTATTTTGTTCGAAAATTTCACTTTTTTATTTAACGGTTTTTTATGAAAATTTTAATTTTCCCGTACTCGTGTGGACTATCATTGATCATGGTTTGAATTATTGTATAAGAGTAAAATCCATACTGTATATTGTGTTTTGGTTAGCTGTAAGTCCTCCATGTACCTACTAAATAAAACAAAAAAATAGACGAGTAATTTCATCGGTCGGGGCACAGAACATTAAAAGAGGTTAGATATAGGTGCGATGAAATAAATATAGTCCATCAAGAAGTGTCGCCATTGGCACACTGATTAATTATTATGACTGCAAAAAAAGGTAACAACTGAAAACCCACGCATTAAAAAAGACTTTAAAAAAGAGTGTATAAGATTCAATTTATTTTGGACCCAATTTGCTGTAAATTCACCTGTTCTCCTTCAAAGGAAACGCATACGCGGACAAGTGTTATGAGATCCTGTACTTATATTAGATTGTGTGCCTAAGTTTTGTAATAAATTAATGTTTTTGTTTGTTTGTTTGTTAGTTGTCGTACCTTGCACTTGTGTATAGTGACGTTGTGCAATGCCAGCAGCCCCTCCAGCGCGTGCGACAGCGCGCGGCCGCAGCGCTGCGGCGCGCCGGCGCCCAGGCCTGCGCCTGCGCCGCCCGACTGCTTGTGCTCCTTTAAAGTCATCGGTCTCCGTAGTCATAGATTTCATAATTTATCACTTGCTTCAAAAACGGTGAAGGAAAACATCGTGAGGAAACCGGCATGCTTGAGAGAATTTTTTTGACGACATGTGAAGTCAAGTCAGAAGTCCATTGGGCGATATAAAAACTTTAACACCAGTGTTAGTCGCTAACCACATGAAAATAAGCTGCATATCATCTGCCTGCCTTTTCCTAACTGGAGTCGGCTTCCAATTTAACCGGATTACTATACCTACACTATGATAAATTTTAAATCCAAGATGGCCGCCACTACAATAGTATAGTGAATTACAAATTTTGTTAAGTATATGATTTTTGATTATTTCTTTTTGAAGGCTTTTTTTATTTTATTTACCTCACAGACTGACTGTCTCGTTGGTCTAGCGGTCGCTAGCGCTACTGCTGAGCATGAAATCTCGGGTTCGATCCCCGGGTTGGGAAAAGTGTTATTGAGTTTTTCCATCTGGGATTTCTCAGTAGCAGCTCGGAGTCTGGATTTGTGCCCGATTGATGGCAATAGGCTCGCCTTACATGGGGCTTACGAAATGAAAACTTAGCTAGCTAAATGTGGATGTACAACCAAATACACCTCTGCCTAGCCCTTCGGGGATTACAGGCGTGTTTTATGTTTGTTATGATACTTACCCCAATAGTGTTCCGCACCCTGTCCCCTATGTCCCGCAACGCCAGTCCCTGAATCTGCAGCGCGAGCGAGGTGTCCGTGTCGCTGTCCGAGCGGTCTGTCCGCTCCGTCACGTCCACCGCATTGTCCGAATTTTCCGGCGGATAGTCATTATTCACGAAATCCGACTCTTCACCGTCCGAGTCTGAATTATCTTCTGTAATGTGATAATAATAGCAGTACATTTGAAAATATAATAAAAATAATTCTAAAATTAATAACTTTTATATCTTGTCAGAGAAAAATCTCATTCTAAGTCTCGTTTTTATTTACCCCGTTTCACCTGTATTTAATTTTATCATCTTATTTTTTTGACTAAAAAAATAATACTTTGTCTATGGAATTAAGTCCGCCTCTGTATACACCGCTATTTTTTAATTAGTACAAAAAAAAATTGGGCTGTATCCGTACCTGTTACTGATCATATTTGAGTAATTAAAAGTAACAAAAACGAAATATTTTTTTAAATATGGCCATTATTTAGTTAAACTTAAATAACGAAAACAGCTGTTGGAGCTTGCTGCTGCTTGAGCGAGATCACGCAAACGTGAGCGAGAGATGACGATTAATGAATACTACTATGTCAGCCGCAGCAGTGCGCGCTGCAGTGTATGCTATGTATGCTGTGTGTGTGAATATTAAAGCTTCTTAGTGCTCTGAACCTTAGAGAGTTAGATAATATTTGTATGTCATACTGGCAAAACATAGAGATATAATTAACCCTGCATATGTGACCATAAGCTTGTATACCTATGTTTTACAAATAAACTATTTGATTTGATTTGATTTTTTGATTTGAGCCTGTACAATATTTCCATAAATTGGGTGACTTTTTGGGATATAAGCAAACGCTAATAACTTTGCTGTTTATGAATATTATTTATTGATACTTTACAAATATAATAAGAAGACCTAATTAAAAATTAGTGGTGTATAGGTGTGATTAAAATATTAAATCTAATTTAGAATAATAATAAATAAATTTGGAGTGCCCATTTGTAATCTCAAAATAACAACTTTTACTAAATGCATAATTATAAAGTAGGTATACACGGCACTTACATAAAAAAAAAATTTACGAAAGTATTTTAACAAAACTTACCTTTAAAATCCGGGTTAGCCGGATTAGTAGTAGCCGGTACATATAAATCAGCCAACATATAGTGCGAAGACGCAATAATCTGCGGATACCGCTCCACCTTCAACAACTCAATGACATGTTCCAACAACTGCCGAACGTGTTTCGACCTGTTCGTCATACGCATGTTCCTCGCCACTCTATACAGAAGCATGGCCACAGGAGTAGTGAAGGGATTGTCCAGACTATCGGGACACAGTGAAGTCAAGTCGTAAAGCTTCACAACGTCATCGTGGGGGCCTTTGAACAGCCAATACGTATGCCCAGCTTTGGTCGCATTAGACTTGAGAAACGACAAAATGTTTTGGGCAACGTTTCTTATAACTTTTGGGGAGAATTTTGAATTTTCCATGTTCGGCAGATCTTCGGTCTTCATCGGCTCGTATTTCTGGACGATGCCGTCTATGTGGTAGCACATTAAGACTTCTGGGACGTTACACATGAGGTTGTCCAGCCAGTAGTCTATGCCAGTTAGTACGTTAATAGGTTCCCGTGCGTCTCTTAGACGTAGGCTGACGCAAGGTCTGTCTTTGTCGCCGAAGATTGGAAGGTCGCTTCCTATGAGCATGTGGATGTCTTCGAAGGTCCAGTGGACGTTTCGGTTATAGAGGTGTTCGTTTGGAGGTTCTTCGGCTCTAGTTTCGGGTTCCGGGAGGAATGGACCTGTGAGTAAATTATATGTGAAATAATATACTTACCATAACTGTCATAAGATGCTATCTAGTTCCAAACTAAGCAGAGCTTGTGCTATGAGTATTAGACAAGTGATAAACATACTTATATAGGGTGACTGGTAATTAGTGACCGATACTCAAACACGTGATTGTACTCATGATTTCAATAAACTTTCTCGAAGAAACTTTTTTTTATATACACAATAACTTACAACACAATAAAATAACAAAATAGCTGTTTGAAATTCCCGCGCGCGCGTCTGTGATCGATCACAGTAGGCACGAATCGGCACGATCTATCAGCTGATAGTCTGACCTCGGGAAGGGCAAAGTGTACTAGTAGTAGTAGCGTTAAACGCTCCCCCGCCACCCCCACCGCTCCCGTTGTGCAGTACTGTCGTAATTGAAAGTTAATGAGTATAAAAAAAGTTTCTTTGGGAAAGTTGTTCGTATTCATGAGAACAATTACGTCTTTAAGTATCGGTCACTAATTACCAGTCACCCTATATATTTCTAAAAATAGTACAAATTATACATTAAAGGTTTAAGAGTGCTCTTGTTCAATCGACAAAGTGCGAAAGGCCGTAGATTAATGTGTGAAATAAGCAAATTATATTGAATTAGAAACAGTCTGTTTTAAAAGCCAAATAAGTGAAATGTATACGTTTGTCAGTGAGACACACGGTGGCTATGTCGGGCAGCGGCTGCGGCGGCGGCGGGCGCTCCGCCACGCTGTGCGACAGGAACGCGTGCGTCAGCGCAGAGCTGGGCGCCGGGGCCAGCATCAGCGTTGTGCGCTCCTGGGACCATACAGTAACAGTAATACCAGCCAGTTGCTGTCCCACTGCAGGGCAAAGGCCTGTTCTCATACAGAGAAGGCACGAGCATTGATCTTCACGCTTGCTCAAGGCGGATTGGTGATTTGCGACTTATATTTACTTCAAGTCCAGGTTTCCTCACGATGTTTTCCTTCACCGATGTCAATGATTTTGCAGTATCATTGATAAATACGAGTAATTAATTTTCATTCTAGCCAACCAATCATGTTTTAAGCTAAGAAAATGCAACGTTGTCATATTTTACGTAAGGGTGTTTTGAATTAATAATCATGACTTTATCGAATTATTTTGTATGAAAAATTAAAACAAAATAAAAAAAATTAAATTAAAAATTTAAAAAACCCCCATCGCAAAAAAGTAAAACATTTAAAAAGTTAAAAATAACACTTTAGCCATGAAATTTTACGTAACGTCGGGGGTACCGCTTAAGTAAGGAACGTTCCTAATACTTGTAGGTACGTAGGTACTTATTTTAACGATACCCCGACGTTACGTAAAATTTCATGGCTAAAGTGTTATTTTTAACTTTTTAAATGTTTTACTTTTTTGCGATGGGGGTTTTTTAAATTTTTAATTTAATTTTTATTTTAAAATTTTTAAACGCATTAATTTTGTTTTATAGAGTTTACAGTTATGAGAATTATTCAGTGCATTGTATGTAGAGTCAAATGCTGGTTAAAACGAATTCAAACACGACATATCCGCTATTATTTTGTCAAGAGTCTACCCACTGGTGAGCTGGATAGCCTGGCTGCAGCATCAGCTCATCCTGTTGCCATCAGTGCATTGTATTTAGAATAAAATAGTAGTTGAAATGAATCCAAACACGACATATCTGCTATTATTTTGTCAAGAGTATACCTTCTGATGTGCTGGATAGCCTGGCTACAGCATCAGCTCAACCTGTTGCCACCAAGGCATTGTGTGCAGAATCAAATGCTGGTTGAAATGAATGCAAACACGACATATCTGCTGTTATTTTCCCAAGAGTGTATTAGTCTGCGAGATATCCTGGCTGCATCAGACCAAAAACACCATAATAATGCTTGTTAATATTACACACATGAGTGTTTGAAATTTTAAGCCACACATATGTTTGTAAGTAAAGTTAATACCCATAGACGTCTAAAATAGCAATGGTAGCTATCACAAAAGAGCTGATAACCTTGAAACGGCTGAACCAATTTTGATGAATCATATCTAAGAACCATCGCAAGAAACCCTGCTTTCTAATAAAAAAACCGCATCTAAATCGGTTCACCCGTTTGGGCACTACGGTGCCACAGACAGACACACAGACAGACAGACAGACAGACAGACAGACAGCCAGACAGACAGACAGACAGACAGACAGACAGACAGACAGACAGACAGACAGACAGACAGACAGACAGACAGACAGACAGACAGACAGACAGACAGATAGACAGACAGACACACACACATAGCGGTGAAACTTATAACACCCCTCTTTTTGCGTCGGGGGTTAAAAAAAACATATGCCAGTTAATTCTTTGAAATGATCTCATTCATACCCTAGAGTTATGGGATATAAAAAAACAGGTTGTATACAACCTAACTACTACTTATATTATGTAGTATACTGTACTGTACATACATACGTATTATAGATAAATTACACACAGACACAGAACAAGCTCATGACTCAAAGATGTCACAAATAAAAAAAAAGGTTCTATTCTTTTAAATTTCTTTTTTTTTCCTTTTTTGTTGTCTTGGGTGGGAATCGAACCCACGACCACTGGCATAGCAGTCAGGGCCACTAACCACTAGATAAACTGGCCAGTCAAAGTAGTACTTTATGTATGGATGATATTCCAAAATACCAATCCAGTTAAATTATTACCTTCTATTGCTACTAATTCAAATACTACTACCTGCTCTGGTATTGTATGTAACATAGAGACACGCAGCGCAGTAGTTCAGTTTAAAATTATGTATTTTGTATCTTTCAAAATCAATGCATTTTAGTAAGGTAGTTAGGTTAGGTAGTTAGGTTCGCTATAGGATAGGTATGGTAAGTTAGGTTAGGTTATACAGGATGAATTTTTAGTCACCGTCCAAATTTTTTCTAGGCATTAGGTATCATTCACTAAGTCCATTTTTGAAAAAAAATCGATACATAAAATTTTCATATTAAATCATTTTCTCGAAAAAATTATCCGTTCTGCGTGGTCACAAGTTAAACGTTAATAATACTACACTTGCCGCGCAAATATTCAACGAAAAAGGCAGTGCTCACCCCGCTCACCCCACCCCGCTACACCTGCACGACACATTTATGACATCTATCATCTATCGTTAGTCGGCCTCGCGCGCGCACCCTTTCGCGACGCAAGCGCTTACTTCCGTGTTCCCGGCGTTCCCGCGCAACCCGCCGGCGCCGCACTATGGGAAAGCCCCATACAAGGCCGTCTCAAAACCCTTTCACGTGAAAGTTGTTGTTAAGGAGTAAAACTAATTAATTAATTTAGTCTTATAAATAAGCTTTCTTTTCTATATTTTTTTAATTATTTTTGCTAACCCTAATGTTTATAAAAAGGCATCAAAGCTAACTCATGTTCAATGATGTGATTTTGGCACAATACATTACTACAATTCAACGCCACATTACTCGAAAGTTTTTGATGTAAATGTATAAGTATTATACATTTTTGAAATGCTTATAATCTCCTCATAACGTTTCTTAAATAATATTTTGTATAATAAATAAATAAATTAAAATTAACCAATATAGTTTAAGATGGTATAATTTTCGGGTTACTTTTTTTTTAACGAGACTGTTACCCGTTGCCGCTGTTTGCCGCTGTCGAGATATTTGTTGTATTACGATCTTTATACATTAGTTTACACAAGGAGAAAAAAAAAAGTTGCGCATACTTGCGCCTTTTCTGACACGGTGCCAAAACATATCGCGAGAAAAATAAATTATTTTTTTACTTCTCACATATCATTTGTTATCTATTAAGGTCAAATTGATAAAATGGTCATTACAGTGATGAGTATTATTAATAGTTATTTGTGGTTTGATTTTACACATTTCCTAGAACTTGTCTTTCCAAAAGTGGTCAGCCACTACACCAGAAAATAAAAAAAAAAGACGAAAAGAAAAAAACTGGTACAAAAGCGGTTTAGGGAGGAAATAGGACTGCATATCGATAAACCTCGACAAGGCACTGGAAATAGTAATGACGGAAACACAGCTCGGACTCTTGCTCTGCAGACATTACAGGTGTAGACGTAGAACTTATAAAACGGATGTACATTATACTACAAACTATGTCATTTGGAATGGCTATTGATTCCAAAAAGTTCGGTGAATACGCATATAGTACCGCCCAACTGTACGTAAATATTTATAATTGGTATTATATGCCTTCATACATGTACAAAAAATACTTATTCACGGAGAAAAAATCATTGAGTCTATGCTATTTTACCTATCGGACAATAATTGTCCAAAGACGCTCAAGAATCCCGCAACAAGGATTACAAAAAAACTTTTTAACAAAAAATAAAACCGACTTCAAAAATAACACTAAACGGTGTAAAATAACTCTAAATTAGGAAGTCTGTGGCTTTGGTACTTTTGTCTTATTCTTGATGGGCCACCGACTTCCGAATTTAGAGTTATTTTACACCGTTTCTAATTTTTGAAGTCGGTTTTATTTTTTGTTAAAAAGTTTTTTATTTTTCAATTTTTATTTGTTCCCGTACAAACATTTGCCATGAATTCATTTTATATTGTTAATTGTTAACAATAGTACATGTCATTATAATAGGGTTATCCACCTAACCCTAATAAATGAAACTTAACATACCTAACTGTCGAAATCTAGGTATATTGAACACATCTGCCTAGCCCTCTGAGCATACAGGCTTGATGATACGTCATGATGTTGTATAAACAATAAACATCCAAGCGATTCCAGCAATCACGATAGATTTGCCGTCTATTTTTGAAGAGTTCCGTTGTATATCTCCAAAGATCAGCACCAGATTTTCACCAAATTAAAATGGAACCACCTCAAGAGTCTATTCTTTCAAACAAAAAAAGAATTTTGAGAATCGGTCCACAAATGGCGGAGAAATCAGGTAACATATACACACGAACATAGAACCTCCTCCTTTTTTTGAAGTCGGTTAAAAAAGTTTAGACTTCATCATTCTAGAAAGTGTTCAAGAGCGGCTACCAATACAGACGTGTCCCATACCTTATTGTACACTTCTGATCCATACTTATATCAAGTTTGAGAAATACCTCAGAAACAATATCGAAAGAAATTTTCGATGAAGCCAAGTCCCTTCTTGCTGTTAACGAAAATCTGTAGGAGCTTGTTAAATTTTGTACATTACTTTTTTCCCGTTAGACGCTGTTTATACAATGATATTAAATTCTATGTTATGTAAGTAAATTACAAAAAAAAAGTATTTTTTCTTATAAATGCATGTATTTTTTTAAGTTTTATTTTTTAAATAAAATAATAAACATAATTTTCAAAATTATTATTTTTTCTATTAAACCTTATACTTTCACGTATATGTGTGCAAAATTACAGATCATTTAGTTTTGAAATAACTGAGATACGGAGTTTTGAGACGAAACATACGCGATTTTCCCATAGTGCGCCGGCGCGGCGGCGCCCCGTGCGTATCGTGAATTTATTTACAATGTCGTCGTATTCCTACCGCGAGTATTACGAAATGGTGCGATCCTACATACTGAGTGGTGAAAGCTTGAACGGTGCCCGGAGACTGTACGAAACCGAAAGTATTCCTCGCCTTCGCAATCAAGGAATAAATCCTTCATTACCAAATCGCCAAACGATTTTGGCCGCAAATCAGAGGCTATTAGACCATGGCCAATTTATAGTACCTACACACGCTCAAGGGCGGGGCAGGCCGAGACTCGCAGTGGAGATCGAAGAAGATATCTTCGATTTCTTTGAACGGAGCCCTAGATCCAGTACGCGAGATGCAGCGCGGCGCTTCGGCGTAAGCCAATATGCCGTGTGGAAACTTCTCCATTCTGCCGGGTTGCACGCGTACCATTTTCAAAAGGCACAGGCCTTGAACGACGCAGATGCAGTTCCCCGTCGAGCCTTCTGTGAGTGGCTGATTGCACACCCCGATGCTAACATTTTGTGGACTGACGAGGCCTTGTTTACTCGAGTGGGGCTGTATAATCATCATAATGAACATTGGTGGTCATTTCGAAACCCACACATGATACGAGAAACGTATCACCAAGTGCGGTTCAGTGCAAATGTGTGGGCTGGAATTGTCGGCAACAAAATACTGGGGCCATATTTCATTGAGGGACGGTTGACCGGGGGCACGTACCTAGATATGTTACGCACAGTAATTGCTGACTTCATGGATGACGTGCCGGTAATCTCCTATCGAGATTTTTATTTTCAACAGGACGGTGCACCGCCTCATTACTCCGCCGCCGTTCGTAATTATTTAAACATCGAACACGGTGATCGTTGGATCGGTCGCGGGGGGCCCGTCGTCTGGCCACCCCGGTCACCAGATCTTACTCCATGTGACTTTTTTTTGTGGGGTGAAATAAAACGACGAGTGTATGTGGAGGAAGCCCAAAACCTAGACCAATTAAAACAGCAAATTGTACGTGCATTCGACGAAGTTAAAAGTGACACTGTAGTGCTCAATAAAATTAAAAACAATGTGCAAAAACATGCAAGACTCTGTTTAGAGAGAAACGGTATGCATTTTGAACATTTATTAAAGTACTGTTAATTTGATTGTTGATGATTTTGATTAAATTTTTAATTATTTGTACATAAGTTGATTCAATTTTTTTAAATACGCCTAATAGCAAAACGTTTTGGCTCAGCTTTTATTAAGGTCTCAAGTTCTTATCTAAATAATTGATTTTTACTTTATTTATACGTACTTAATTGATTAATTAAGGGTTAGATTCTAATCATAGTGAACATAGCACAAACCTTTTGCTTATTGACGGTCCTAAGCCCGTGAAAGTATGAAGGGAAAATTTGCAACTTTGTTTGTATTGTGTTATCAATGAATTGCGGCGGCGCGCGGCGCGCGGGGCGCCCGGCTCGCGTAGCTTAACCTAGCGCGTACGCACGGCGCGGCAGTGTCCAGAAACATAAACTTTTTATAGATAACTTTGTGAAGTGATATCTCAATATTTTTGTATTGAGTGATACTAAAAGAAAAAACACGTATTCAATGATTTTTGCCAAAGATTAATATATCAAAATTTGGACGGTGACTAAAAATTCATCCTGTATATATAAATATAATGTTCTCTTTATAATTCTATATCACACAAAAGGTTTATAGAGCACATAAGAGACTCGGTAAATAAGAAGTAGTAGTAGTAGTAGTAGTGGTATTAAAAATATGTATATATATATCTCTATTAAATAAAATTCTCGTGTTTGTTACCAACTCCTCCAAAACGGCCTGACCGATTCTGATAAAATTTTGTAGGTAATTCAGTAGGTCCGAGAATAGACATGAGTACCATAGATAAGTTTCTTACCTGTTCCGACATGGTCTTCAAGATGTTTTCATAGAAAAAGTCCTTCAGCCAGGACCATTCCGACTTCATGAGGTAGTCGTACACATCGAAGTCGTCCAGGAGAAGGGTGTTCTCAACGCGGTGGACCATCATGCTTACCTGCAGACAAAAGGAAACCATCATGACATCTGCCTGCCTTTTCCCCAACCATGCTGGAGTAAGCTTCCAGTCAAACTGTATGCTGCTGAATTGTAGATCAAATCAAATCAAATGAAATAGTTTATTTGTAAAACATAGGTATACAGGTTGATGGTCACATATGCAGGGTTAATTAGATCTCTATGTTTTGCCAGTATGACATACAAATATTATCTAACGAATTATATTCTCTAAGGTTCAGAGCACTAAGAAGCTTTAATATTCTAAATGTATCATTACTGTGAAAAATTTAAATGTCGCTTTTATTAAGTTACAATATTGTTCAATTAAAATATATTGTATTGTTTTAAGTCGTCTATTGTATAGTAGTATTTGTCAATTAGAATTATTTTTAAGGCAGCTTTAAACTTTGTCAATGGCAATATTTTAACAGATTCGGGAATTTTATTATATATTTTAGGAGCTATTCCAAAGAAACTTATTCATCAGTGCTGTCTTACACTTTACATTGCATAATTGATTCACATAATATTGAGCTTTACATTTACCCATTAACCGCTTGTGTCGCATAACTATGACACATATTTTCGGGCCCCTACCGCGCGTGTCGTATTTCTGCGACAGAGAACATGTATGACTTTTTCGTTTTATTTTCAAAATACTGACTGTGTGGTACAACTAAAACCATTCTCGAATTGAGATATTATTTATGTAACAAAAACTAAAAATCGATACAACGATTGTTTCTCCTTATTTACTGTAGGTATTATTTTATTGATTTGTAGCAATTTTGGCCCGGCGCTAGGGGCACGGCAACTAATATTTAGTCAAGCGCTTAAAAGGTTAAGCGACTGTCTATCTCAAGTCTCGATAAAAAATTATGGTTACCCATCCACGGTAGCAAAAGACTATGGGTGGACAATAATAGAAAAAAAAAATGAACTATCATTTTAAATTTACTCAAATCTTTATCGCTTTCCGTACATATTCTTAGGTGGTTATTTTATAAATTAGATCATTATGGACCCTGTAGGCCACAGTTAAGGGGTAGGAGAGAGGAAGCCCTGATCGTTTCATTTTTAATAGAAATAATCCACATTTTAAAAGATGGACAGAGTAACTTCTTTGTTTTTATCTATTACAAGCAGACGTCCCGCGGCTTCACCCGCGTAGTTCCCGTTCCCGTGGGAATACAGGGATAAAAAGTAGCCTATGTCACCCGGGGATAGTGTAGCTTCACAACGGTGAAAGAATTTTTCAAATCGGTCCAGTAGTTTCGGAGCCAATCCAATGCAAACAAACAAACAATCAAACCTTTCCTCTTTATAATATTAGTATAGATTTATGTATTGTTTTATCTTGTGTCAGTATTTATTTTTATTTATTTTTATGTTTATTAAAATTACGTTTATTGATTTACATTATGCATTTACCCTCGTTGTTATTGATCTATTCTTACATTATTTACTGATTAACTAATGAAAGTGTTCTATACTTAACAGTTACTAATTACTTATTAAAAGAATAGTAAATTGCGGTTTAGGTGCGTTAATTTTACGTGTTCTATTGGACCTTCATTCCCCCCCTTCCCCAGGGGTAGCTCCAATCCCCCTCTTAGACCGCCACTGATCTACAGTCCGGTCTCAGCAAGCGTAACATTATTTTTAAATCTCTCGACTACCACGTCAAAAAAACACAAACTTGCCCTCAGCGCCAAGCTTCGAATTATTCTATTAAATTTGTCACGTAGGCGTGACGCGTGGCTTGCTAGGCACATTTTGGTGTGTCATCTATATAAAGGGGCCAAACCACGAGCCTATCAACAAAACAAATTCTAAAAAATCGGCTACAAACGGTATTTAGGGGAAGAGAGAACATGTTTTTTTTTTAACTTACCGTCCCATTAGGCTGGTAGGGTAACTTGAGCAGTTTCTTGATGCACTCGGCGCCGGATATGACGTCAACTTCCCCCACGCAGTCTGGAAACATGTGGGCCATTCTGAAACTGTAAGGAAAAACTACATATTGTATATTCATAATCATGTTCAGCAGTTTTTGCTATCAGCAATTATTATTTGCAATGCAGCAATGGTGGGCGTGGGCGGTACATTTTCTCTGATGATTAGTAAGACAAGACAGTAAATAAAAACAAAATGATTTGTTACAATTTGAGCATTTATAAGAAATTTAAAAAGTCAAAATTACAGGTAAAGTATACCTTGACAGTCCCGTGTCTCTGGTCAGTATCTGCTTCAAACCATACGAGTCTATGGCAGCCCCCCAGTTGGAGGGGGGCGTGTTCAGGTCCGTGTTACATTGTAGCCGGGCGTAGCCTACAGGGCTCTGGAATGCGGTGTACTTAACTACCGCCGTGGACTTGATACCCGGCGAGGGACTGCGACTCTGGAAGTAAAATGGGACAACTTTTAGTTACAACTTATACTGTATTTTTTAAATTATAATGATAAATGATATTTATTTTTGTAAATTGGTTTTCAGTTTTTCACAAACACTTTTACACGTCATTTTTTTTACTATATGAGATCGGAGTTTTGCTATTTGACTACTCTGAGAAGAAACACCGAAAAAACTCAGAGGTCATAGTCTCTTTTAAAATCTTGGTCAAATCATGTAAGATCCACGCAGATTAGTGTCTGAGATGGTCTTTTGAGGAATTGGAATTATAAGAAAGAAACAAAGAAAGAAAGAAACAAAGAAAGAAAGAAACAAAGAAAGAAAGAAACAAAGAAAGGGACAAAATACATTTATTGGCAACAGCTGGATACACGCACAGCAAAAAAAACACAATAACACAAAAAAAGAGACACAAAAATGGCATGTCTCACGGCTGCGCCAAAAGGTTCATTTAAGGGGTAATCCCAGACAGATGCTGAGATCCTGCCTGACGCAGACGGTACAAGACGAGATGAGGATGCTGCTTGGAGGGAAGTGTGATGTAGCAAATGGATAGGATAGAACTAAGAAATGAGGATGTAAGAAAAAGTCTGAAAGTTTTGTTGTGTGTGGCTTACAGAGCGAAGGAATCACAATAGTGATGTGAAGAAATTTTGAAGATTGGCTGGAAAGCACTTTTGTATGTGTCTTATAACATAATGTTGCAGAATTTAATATCATTTATTTATCTTAAAAAAATGCAGCAGCCCAAACAACTTTTTTAGTTTCATATTATTTTTAATAAGTACATATTTCCAGTATGAGGCATTTTTTTCCATATCATTTAAAAACATAAATTCACATCAATAAACAGCCAGACCTGAAAAACTATATGTAGGCCATACAAATATTTTTTCTATGTGGGAATCCGACCTGCAGGGCTAACATGCGCAAGTCGACAAAATTTTGTCGACGCATTATCTCATGCTGAGACGACATATGTCTGTTTGTCGATGGGAGCTAACATGGCGCCACTTATACCTCGTGTCGTTCTGATAAAGAACTCATGTCGTTCTGTCAAACCTGTTTTTGTCGTCAGGCTCTAACATGCGCGCTATATTTAGTCGAATTTTGACATTTTCCTATGACAAGTTTCTCGTCGATGGTTTTCGTAGACGAGAAACCGCGAATAACTGAGAAAAAACTGGAAAAAGGGGTAACAGTGTTCTGTGAAAATGAAACAATTTAAGTATAATGGCGGTGCCGTACTATAATTATCAATTAACTGTGTATGAGGAAAGGGAAGCAAGAAAAATACAGAGGAAGGTGATTCGACGTCGTTTATTCACGAAGATCAAAAAAAAGAAAACAAAACTATGTAAGTAGATTGTTTCTGGTAGATGCCAATTCCAAATTGGCTTTTTTTTTGTCTAAACTTACCACCTTCTACTGTTCAATAGACTTACGCGGTCCAAGCTCATCGAGGGCCGCTTTTACTCGTTTCCACTGCCGCTCATATTCAGCGGCACCCTGCGGAGTTTTAAAATCTCCTGCCGCAAAGTTTGCATGCTCATGCCTATATTCACACAAATATTTAATTTGGCCTTTTGTACTGCGTATTCTGAAACATTACAGTTCAATTTGTAACTATCAATCTCTTTTTCAATTATTAAGGGCACTATTATTTTACAGTACACACAATGATAAGTAAACTTTCGTTCGTATTACGAATAATGTTTTACAGTAATGGCAGAACGTTGATACTTGCTGAATAGTGAACATTCAATAGGTATTGATTTACGTATAGCATAGTGTGTTTATTTTGTACATTACAGTTAGTACATTTCATCGAGATATATAATATAACATAATATTATGATTACATATCTTAAAACTCGTAGAAAATGCATCCTTCACACGGTTTGTTTTGGAAGTCACTAAAGCACATTGAATAAAGAGTTGCTAATAAACTAATAAGCATCTCCGACATCTGTGACGGGATTTTGATCTAATACTTACAATCTCTTTGATGCCAAAGCCATCTTCTTTCTACAATCCAACAATTTTTCAAATAGTATTGAAAACTAACGCACCACGATCAAAACAAATTTTGAATTGACAAAATGTCAAAGAGACAATTTTAAGGCCGCGTTCACAAATATGGCAGCGTTCACGCAATTTTCACCTATATTGACCGAATGAAACCGGCGTTACTAAACTAGACTATGGTGTGTTTTCATGAAATGCCAACATCGGTTATCTCGCGTCGACAAGGCGAAGTCACGACGAGATATCTTCTCGAGCGTGGTGCGCATGTTAGGAAAAGTGACAAACGAATCGAGATCGAGAAAGTTTGTCATCTCGTTTATGAGATATGTCGACTTGCGCATGTTAGCCCTGCTGGTATACATAGCGCAGCATATCATGCAAAAATAAAACCTTTCAAATCTTAAAAATATAGTTAAAATTTGTTATGCCCACAGCAATGAGATAATGTAGGATCAAAGAGTATCAAGGTCATCAAAACATCTATTATCATGTTACCCAGTAACTGGGTTACGGAGTTAAATAGTCAATTATTTATTTATTTATAGCCTTTTTTTCAGACATAAGCCATATTCTGTTAATTTTTATTCATACATATTTATATAATATAGGTCGGTTTGTTTTAGTGTGCCCTTTAGCAAAGGCCTCCTCCAACACATTCCAATGATTTCTCTCCTGTGCCAGTCTAGTCCACGTTTTTCCAGCTATTTTAACCACATCATTATTTCCATCTTCTGAATGGTTTCCTCTTTTTTCTACTTTGTTCCATTTCTCTTCTCCTCTAATTACACCGCCAGCCCAACTCCACTTTAGTGTACTCAATTTCAACACCACGTCCTGCCCATCCTAGCTCTATGTAGCTTTCCTAATTTTGAAAATAGGCCCAATCAACTGGTCAACCTTGGAAAGGTTAAATAGAAAGACAATGACAGAGCAGGCGCCGGCGTCTGCTTGGCGTTTATTCTAAATTGTAACGCGGCAACCCCACGACGATAGTGTTAGTGATAGTGTTGGCCCCACTGATCGTAACATCCAATCGGATGAGCGCGGGGACAGTAGGACGGTTGTCGCCACTGATGTTGGCAACCAATCACGCGCCGCGATTCTTCCCGCGCACCGCGTTGAGCAGGCGTCTCTGGCGGCCAAACAGAGAGTCGAGTCGGCCTTGGAGACGTGCACACGACGGGTCTCGCACCGCACTCGTAGAGTGCCAGCCATGCTAGACCTTTAAACTACCTGTAATTCTTGTTCTGTGTTTCTATGTTCTTCTTGTTTTGTCCCTAAAGTGTTAAAAAGTTATTAAAAGTGTAAAATCAAATCAAGGACTTTAACTCAGAGGCCTGAACCCTATGCCCAACGGCTACATTTGGCGCCCAACGTGGGGCCTCTGACGACACGTGCTTGCGATTTTTTTTTTACGAAGCATATAGCGCCTCAGTTGGCGTCTAGTACTTCCTCCAGGAAGAAGTCTTCGGTTACACATACCTACCTACACGTGGGAGCTGCGGAACCTGAAGCGCTACAAGTGGCGTTTTTGGCGGTTGAAAGTTTTCGCCACGAGGTTCCGTTTCCGTTGTCAGTATGACTACGATGGAAACAAGAAATAAAAAATCCAAGAATCAGGGAGTAGATGTGGAAGAGGAAACGGAAATGTCCTCATCGATCACCATGGACCAGGGTCAATTTGCAACCCTGATGCACTCACTACAGCAGAGTCAGGCAGAGATTTTCGCGAGGCTCATCCAGGAAGTTAGGACTTCGACACCGGCGCCTGAAGTGCCTATGATGACAATGCCCGCCGCGAACTTCTCAAAGTGCACAGCTCGATTTAACGGAACGTCCGCTGATGTCGACGGGTTTATCGACGCAATAGAAGTGTACAAGAACTGCCTACAGATATCTGATGATAACGCTGTCAAAGGACTCTCCATGTTGCTAGTAGAATCAGCAGCATTATGGTGGCAAGGTATAAAAACCAGTACCACATCATGGTCGGATGCTATGCAAAAACTAAAATGTGCATTCGGAGAGCATCGTCCGCCATTTCGTATATATTTGGAGTTGTTTTCATTACAACAAAATGCGGACACGACAGATTTATTTATAGCGAAGACGAGAGCGCTTTTATCGAGATTGCCACAAGAAGATCTAAGTGAAAAAGTCCAACTAGATATGGTGTACGGGCTTCTCGATCGTAGAATAAAAAAGCGGCTCGATCGTAACTCCATAAAGTCTTTCGACCAGTTACTACAACGTGCCAGAGCGATCGAGGAATCGTTAGTAGACAGCGCAGGTGATAAGAAACCGGCAGTGACGCATCCGAGCGCCAGTCAGCAATCTGCCGTCACCGGCGGTCCTTCAACTTCGGCACCAAGTGATAATAAAACCACTCGCAGCAAAAGACTATCGTGCAGTTACTGCAAGAAATGGGGACACGAAAAATCGCAGTGTAAAAAGTTAATAAACAATAATAAAAGTGATAACGGTAAAAGTGATAACGGACAAAGTGATAGCAACGTAAACAAAAATAAAGCTATTCAATGTTATGGGTGCGGTACCCCTAACGTTATAAAATCAAAGTGCGAAAAGTGTCGATCTAGTTCTCAAAGTGCATTCTATTCGGTTACGACAACCAGTGATAACGTAAATTCAAAAGTGCGCGGTTCCCGCCATCGCGTTATCGTGCGGAATGACTGTGCGTCGCCGTCGGGCGAGCCGAGATCGACAGCCGCGAGCGTCCCGCGCCGGCACGCGCCACCCGCGCCTGCCCGGCAGAGTACGTGCGAGAGCGCCGTAGCCGTGGCCGCTCGTTGCCTAGCGACCGTTCGCGAGCGCGACGTTCTGCGCGATCGAGAGTCGCCGAGTCCACATCGCTTCGTTTCTGCCGGTACCACAGGTAACCCAGCGTCTTACAACGCTGGGAATCACTTAAAACTTTACAGTGATTGTGTTACTGAACTACAACATAATAACGAGCATTCAAGTGTCAGTAAAAATGTATGTGTTAATAACAATAATAGAGACACTAAGTTTTCTGTAAGTTCATATAAAACCCGTTCGTTAATTCAATCAGATTATAACGATAATGTTGCCATGTCATGTTACATGAATAATAATAGAAATGTTAAGGATTCAATTAATGTTAAGTGTAATTGTTTATGTTCATGTTTTTCTGATGATAGTGTTTATAAATGTTTAGAATTAAGTTCAGTAAATGTAAATAGAAATAATGAAAGATATAATAATAATTGTAAGAAACACCTCGCGTCCACACAGGGTCGAACTAAGGGAAGTTCAATCAAGGGGGAGCATAATAATAATAGACCTTTGATGAAAATAGGTATTTTGGGGGAAAATGGGACTGCGTTACTGGACACTGGTTCTAGGGGCTGTATTGCCGGTCACACACTTTTTCGTGTGTTAAAGGAAAAAGGCCACCCTTTACAACAGTGCACTAGAAACATTCGCCTGGCGGATGGATGCACGCGCCTGATGGAGGTGCTTGTTGCAGAGGTACAGGTGAAACTTCGTCACGTAATTGTGCCCACCGAGTTCTTAATTTTTCCCGACGCGCTAGATAATGAAACACTGTTAGGTATAGATTTTATTAATAATGCTGGTCTTGTTATTGATTTCAAGCAGCGCCTTTGGTATTTTTCGGATCGTAGCGATCAAAAGTATGAATTGATTTTAGAATCTTTTTCACCTCGTCATTCATACGCCGCGATGAATGTTTTACGCGATGACGAAGGTGTAGGTTTAGAGGATCATGAGCGTGAGGAGCTTGCCCAATTACTCACCGATTTTCAGGAGATGTTTAATACAATTGGGGAACCGACTCCATATGGAGAGCATCATATAGACACGGGAAATAATTCTCCGATAGCGACGCCTCCATATCGCTTGACACCTGCAAAGAAGGAGATTATGCAGCAAGAGCTTACCAAAATGTTGGCTGAAGATATTATTGAAGATTGCGAGTCTGCGTGGGCTGCTCCAGCCCTGCTAGTACCTAAACGTGACGGCAGCTATCGGTTTTGCGTCGACTATCGAAAATTAAATGCAATTACGAAGACGGACGCCTATCCAATGCCTCGCATTGATGAACTGCTGCAATCTACTAAACGTGGACATTGTCACATGAGTACAATAGATTTGCGATCTGGGTACTGGCAAGTATCAGTTAAGGAAGAGGATAGGGATAAGACGGCTTTCGTGACCCCTTTTGGAACCTTCCGATTTAAAAGGATGCCGTTCGGTCTGAAGAATGGACCGGCTACTTTTCAGCGTCTGATAGATAGAATGCGATCCGGTTCAGCATTAAAAGATGTTACAATACTAGGGTATTTGGACGATTTATTGATTATAACGCAGGGGGACTTTTCGAGGCACCTGGAAAACCTGCGAATCGTTTTTGAACGGCTGATTAAGTACAAATTGCGTGCTAACCGAGAAAAGTGTGTATTTGGAAGAGAGCGTGTTAAATATTTAGGTCATGTGATCTCACAGGAGGGAGTCTCGGCTGATGAAGGGAAAATCCAAGCCATCTTAGATATGAAAGAGCCGACTTCCATAGGACACCTTAGAACATTCATTCAAACATGTTCCTGGTTTAGGAAGTTCATTCCCAAGTTTTCAGAGGTAGCAGAGCCACTGACAAGACTGACGAGGAAGAATCAACCTTGGGTATGGGGACCACATCAGGCTGAAGCTTTCAGTCATTTGAAAAGACTCCTGACGTCAGCGCCGATCCTCATACAGGCAGACTACTCCAAGCCATTCATCCTGCGCACAGATGCGAGCAACTATGCGATAGGAGCAGTGTTGCTTCAAGGAGAAAAGAATGAAGAACGACCTATTGAATTTGCCAGCCGTTTGTTGTCAGCAGCGGAACGGAATTATTCGACCACGGAGCGGGAGGCTCTGGCGGTCGTCTGGGCAGTCGACCGTATGCGGGGTTACATTGATGGCCATCCAGTAATCATAGCCAGTGATCACCAGCCTTTGAAATGGCTGCTTTCATTAAAGTCGCCTACCGGTCGTTTGGTACGTTGGGCACTAAAACTGCAGGCCTATGACATTCGGTTTGAATACACTCCCGGAAAGGTAAATGTAGTGGCCGACGCACTCAGCCGCCCTGTCTGTACAGATGAGTCTCGTGAAACCTGTGGAATATGTTCCGTTATTATTGATTTGCCTACGCGAGATCTTACGGAGCTACGTGCAGCACAAGAGTCCGACCCAGATCTAAATAAAATTATAAAGGAACTAGAAGATACAGAAGAAGTTGCCTCCCGTCGTTGGACAGAACGCGGTTATCTCATGGAGCGAGGTATCCTTTACCGCTATAATCCAGATACAGACATGGAGTCACCACAATTGGTAATACCTGTAAGCATCCGGAACGAGATTCTGAGAGAATGTCATGATGTTCCAATTGCAGGTCATCCTGGTATAGAGAGAACATACCAGAAGATAGCTCAAAACTATTATTTCCCTGGCATGAGACGAATAGTGACGGATTACGTAAAATCGTGTTCATCATGTCAACGCTATAAAGCAACAAATGAAAAACCACCTGGTCTGATCCAAACACCGATTTTAAACCAGCGCAATGAAGTCTTGGCTATAGACCTATTTGGACCACTGCCAGAGGGCGAAAACGGGGAGAAGTGGATCCTGCTAGTGGAAGATACCGCGACAAGATGGGTAGAATTGTATGCTCTCAAAGAAGCAACCTCTGTCGCCTGCGCAAAAGTACTCATAGAAGAGTATTTCCTTCGGTACGGCTTACCACGACGCATTATTTCCGACAATGGCGTACAATTTGTCTCCGCAGTCATGCAGAAGTGCATGTTCATTCTTGGTATTACACAAGACTTAATACCTTACTACCACCCAGAAGCCAATCCAGCGGAAAGAAAAAACCGGGATATGAAGACGCAACTAGCTCTGTTGGTTGGTACAAATCATTCCTCATGGCCTATGCAGCTACCGATAGTACGGTTCAGTATGAACAGTGCGGTCTGTGAAACGACAGGAGTTACTCCTGCATATTTGACGTTTGCACGTGAGCTGAGGTCACCGTTAGAGGTATATAATGATCCAAGAGCGGTCTTACAGAAGGATAATTTTGTACCACAGATTACGCCTTACTTAACAAAATTTTTGAACTCCTTAGGTGAAGTTCGTGATAGAGTAGAAAAACTGCAGGATAGAAGGAAAACTTACGCTGATCGGTCGAGAAGAGTAGGAGTTGATTTTAAAGTAAATGATAAGGTTTTATTGACCACCCATCAGCTGAGCGACGCCAGCAAGTCAAAGACTGCTAAGTTTTTCCCTAAGAGGGATGGGCCATATGTTGTTAAGAAGAAATTGAGTCCAACAACATACCTAATCGCATCTGCTGGAAATCCTGCTGAGGTATTGGGCAAGTTCCACGCAAATCAGCTCACCCCTTTTCGAGGACGAATAGATGAGTGCACTCAGCCACTGGAGCCCAAGAAAAAGCGAGGCCGACCTCGTTTACAACCCTTTCGTAATGACAGTAATGTAAGGCTAGACCACGATCGAGGACGTAATCGTGATCTAGAGGGGGAGTATGTAACGCGGCAACCCCACGACGATAGTGTTAGTGATAGTGTTGGCCCCACTGATCGTAACATCCAATCGGATGAGCGCGGGGACAGTAGGACGGTTGTCGCCACTGATGTTGGCAACCAATCACGCGCCGCGATTCTTCCCGCGCACCGCGTTGAGCAGGCGTCTCTGGCGGCCAAACAGAGAGTCGAGTCGGCCTTGGAGACGTGCACACGACGGGTCTCGCACCGCACTCGTAGAGTGCCAGCCATGCTAGACCTTTAAACTACCTGTAATTCTTGTTCTGTGTTTCTATGTTCTTCTTGTTTTGTCCCTAAAGTGTTAAAAAGTTATTAAAAGTGTAAAATCAAATCAAGGACTTTAACTCAGAGGCCTGAACCCTATGCCCAACGGCTACAAAATTCAAATTCAAATTCAAAATTCAATTCAAATACTGGTATTCAGCTGCATCATGTTGTGAATATGTTCGAGTCATAAAATGTTTAAAAACATTTTTTTTGTCAGGATAGAAAATCGAATTGTAATTTATTATTTAAATTCCAGACATGTGGTATTTTCCATGTGGTAATTAATTCTCCATTGCACCATTTAATAGGATTTTAATTATGTACAAATGGCTCACAAGCATTTTATTATTTTACTTAGGCAGTTGGTTAAGGATTCAGATAGATGGTCACCCAGCTACCCAGCTTGTGCATGTTGGCTTTTAGTCTATTCCATTGCAGCTTCCAATACCTATTTTGTTTAATACTAGCGCACCTGGAATACATTGCCCTGCCCAATCATTGGTTTTTGATCCCGGTTGCAGCACCACCTATTGTAAATCAAAAATATCACCGGCCCAACATAAATACACCAAAAAAAGAATTATCCAACTTGGTGTACTCGTTCAGAAGTTATGCGCATACATTTATTTTGTGATTTATTATTATTTACATAGATTTTAGTTATATTTTTAGTTATAAAATATTGCCCATGTTTAAAGGCTTGCTCTTAATTTTATATTTATGTAACTCTGGCTGTTCTGTTACCATATTGTAACCATTGTGTAACATAAGTTTATAAAAAAATAACATTTTAATTTTATGGTAGTTTTCATTTATGAAATTTATCTTTATTTTTCTATTCATGGTTATTTTCATTCATGAAATGTATCTTCATTTCCCTCTGCATATGCATGCACCTGTTTCTTTATTTACACATAACAAAGCTCAATCTTCAGTTAATCCCACAGAAATATAATTTTCTACAGAGTTTTACTAAATGAAATGAAGTTAGTCCAAAAGTTTACTTTTTACATCATTCGCGTTAAATGGTAAAGTAAATTCTAGAAAATTTCTAGAAGAATGTTCTCTTACCTTGGTACGTTTTTGATCATTTTCAGTTTCTACGCCTTCCATTTCAAAAATAACTTAACACCTGGATAAAATTACTTGCACAACAGGAACGTGTCTGCTTTTAGCACTGATATTATTCAATTTAACGTGGGTTTGGAATGTATTTATTGTTTCTTTTCAGCAACTACCTATCACATCTTTCTATCGTGTCTGGAAACATTATTATGATACCTGACTGATCCTTAAAGTGATAGAAATAAAGACCATTTTCGGATTGATAGCAAAATGTAAAAAAATATTATTGTATGTCAGTTTGACAGCTGGCTGGCGTGTTGCAAGATTAGGTATTTTAGTATTTTGAACATGGATAATAGTGTGGCCCAGAAGTATATTATTTAGGGGCCCATACAATACATGGCCCATACGCACTGCCATAGAGGAAAGTAATATCGCACCGCTCTCTGGTATTTGTATGGAGTTCTATGAAACATAGGACACTCTTTCTAGTTGTTGGTACTTGAGTGTTCTTTGTGGCCAAATTATACCGGTATTGGTTTACTAACCAAATTAATCGTGTGCACACAAGTTATTTTAACGCAGTCCGTGTAAGTGCATAGACAAACTATGCTCACTACTACGGTGTGAATTACGCTAACAGAATTTAGTCTAAGCAGATTTAATGCAAATACTTCGATTTATGCAGCAACAATGCAAGTTGCGTCAAAACTATTCTGCAAGTTCGTCATGACGACTGACTATCCTCTTCTACTTGTAGCTACAGTCGCTTTGTCTTATGTCAATGGTATTTGTAGGGGGCCGGTGGCTCCGCGGCCTAACTTTTGCAAGTTAGGCCACCGGGCCACCGCATAGATCTTTAAAAGAAGAAAAAAAAAATATGGGTCACCGTTAGGCTCCCTCTAGGTTTTCTATGGTGCAATCAATAAACCATAAACAAGTCAAGCGTTGATGCAGATGCAGCGAACGCCGCGACGCGAGCGGCCATATTGATTACATTTGACGTTTTGCTTTCGGTAGTGAACGTCGCTATTGTGCTAATTTCTACTCTAAATCACTCCCTCAATTTAAATAAGTGCTGTTGTATTCAACTGTCCAGCTGTAAGTATTACAAATTAAATTATGTTTAATCACTGTTCGCTAGGAAACATACAAATTCTTGAGTAAAAAATCAATCGTGAAACGGGCTACGTAAGCATCGTCTTGGGCTTACATGTTCTTTTGTTAGTAATACCCTCATACCTAGTTCGTGATCTTTCTATGTCATATAACGGCTTCTTGAACCAGATTCTCTAAAAGATAATAGCTTTGTGGCGTGCGAACCAACACGGACTTAGGTAATTTTAGAGTTGGTAAAATCAATACTAAGTACAATCACCTTGTGCTATTTTCTGCCGGCCGGCAACTGTCAATACTTCAAAGCTGGTGATTTTAATACCAGGCTTCATGGGGTGTGTACCCTGAATGGCGGATCGCTAATAATATTGGCGTGCGAACGACCTTATTAGTAATGTAACGCACTTTACTTTGTTCTAGAATCTAAGATGGCGAACCGAAGACCTCAGAATAACAGTGGGCGTCGTATGGACTTTCAACGCAACGACCGCGGGAAGACCTTCGGTCGAAGCGGAGTCTCGCCATGGCAGGGTGGCGGCCCTGGCGGGGGTTTACCCAACCTACTTCCTCTGACTGGGGGTTCTACTGAAGCCACCCTGGCTCTAGCAAGCAACATAATCAACCTGCTGCAGCCACGTCAGAACCCTGTCCCATCACTTCTTGACATGCCCATTAGACGGGACTTTGGTGGACCCAGCATGGGTCGGTATGACCGAGGTTATGGACCCAGCAGGGTAAGTACTATACAAATTTAAAAAGCTACTGTAACAGTATGTAGTAAATTTTAATGTAATTTTACAGTTTTGCTGACCTGTTAATCCAAATTTTCTTAATGTCTGGTATTTCAAATACTATTTCAATAATCAAATTAATGTTTTGTTGATCATTCTATGCAAATATTGTATGTTAATTCCTGTATTAATGTTAAAGTTTTGAAATAATTCTGTCATCATTTTCATGCATGAAAAATATTAGAATCTACTGGAATCCCCTTTATATTGAACCCCAGAACCTTCAGCTATAGTTGAAATAATGTTCATAATCACATTTTAATGAAATACCCTGAAGTCTTTCAAATTTCAGCACTTCTTCATGGCTCGTAGAGCCCAGCAGTTTTCGTACTAACAAACATGTTCTGATCAATTCCCTTTAGATGGGCAATCAAGGTAATTTCCGGCGTACGGGAACTTACAATCGCTCCGGTGAGCGTGTCAACAACAATCGTAAACCGTATAGGCCCAATGACGGGCAGAGGCAACAAAACAAGAGTTCCCCGAAAAAGGAGGCCGATTCAAAGGCTAAACCTGTTAAGGAGAGGTAAGGAACCCTGAATGTTTCCTTCCGGTGGTGACACCGCATTTCTTGCGCCTCTGCTGAGGTTAAGCCTCACTGTGAATAAGTTTCTGTTAACACCTTACGTTCACCGGCCTCTGAACTTTAGCCGAATTGGCATTACATTAGTTTCTGCCTCTTTTGGGGTACGAATACATTTCAATTACAAATCTCGAATGTTTGTTTTACGGTCAATGAAAATTGTCTTCACCATAGGCAGGTATAAATAGTTATCTGTCTATACTGAACGTTGGTCTGTCATTGGACCTTACACTTGGAGCTTCATAACCAAGGGTGTATCACCCCACCGCTTGGTTTTTGCACCCATTCAAACCTAATGTTCAATGCTTGCTTCTTTGGATTGTAATTGACGGATAAACATTTAATTTGTGATGTTGGTAAGTGTGTAATAAAATGAATTTACGAATAAATCTAAACTCTTTAAAGTAATTATATTTAATTAAAAAAAAGTAAATTCTCCATAAACTTAAACCTAATTACAATTTAAATGCATGGCAATTGGATTCCTGTACGTGTTTGAAATCTATTTCATTAGGAACTCAAGTTCTTTATCAAATTAATTCTCAATACAATATTACTGCCAGAAAATCATACAGCAAAAACAGTACACAACACAGAATAACTTATTAAAATGCCTCCATTATTAATATATTGCAAGTCTATTAAACTCAATCCAAATAGCATAGACACCTTTGTCCCAAAACCATGAAAACCAGATTTCTATAAACTGCTTTTATCTACCAGCAAAGTGTCCCGTGAAACTGAGGACAAGAAGGACGCAGAATCTGGCGAAAAGCAAGACAAGGAGAAGGGCGAGGAGACTGGTATCAAGAAGGAGCCTCCAAAGACCAGATACGATGACATCAACCCTCAGCTGCTGAAGTGTCATATTTGTAACAAGAGCATGTGGGATGGCAGGTCGTTTGAAAACCATCTGAGTGGACGGGCGCACGCTATTATGATGACCAAGACGGCTGAGAGCTATGCGCTGACTGCTGATACTATGAGGCAGGAGTTCAAGGTAAATATTGTCTTTTATTTTAGTAGTTTTATTATTAACTAGCAGTTGTCACATGCTTTCATCTGCGTAGTTCCCGTTCCTAACGGAATACAGGGATAAAAAGTAGCCTATGTAACTTGGAAATGGAATTGTATTTTAACATGCAGTTATGTTATGTGGAATACAGGGATTAAAACTAGCCTTTAACCTTTCAATTGAGGTAATTAGAGACACAATAGAAAGACAATGACAGGCAGACACCGGTGTACTTCTCGGGGTGTAACAAATTAACTTGGAAATGGAATTATATTTTAACATGTGTTATGTGGTGAGGATAGGGGCCACAAACTTTCATTACTTTCTGTGTTCTATAGACTACACTTGAGTAATTTAACCTTTCAATTGTGTCAATTACAAACACAATAGAAAGACAATGACAGCACGGACGCCGGCGACCGCTTGAGCTTTAATGAATTAAATCAAAAGTTACTTAAACTAGACTGGAGATCAGCTCTTTTTGAATGTCAAAATTGCTTAAGACAGTCCCCCAAAAAGCAGTGGTTCAAAACAGCTACGGACCAATGGTTAATACTTAGTTTCTGGGTTGTGGAGGTTGCATGTAGAAAATACTGTCATTCAGCTATGCCTGGTAAGAGCCTGGAAGCCTTTTTTCCCCATCACCCTGGGAGCTGTTACTGACTAAAACCACCTTGGTTAACAGCCTCATGTCTGCACTGAGGGTTTCGAGAACGTATGAACGAACCATCCGCAACCCCCCGAAAGAGGGCTTCTACTCTTACGGGGGTGGGTATCCCGCCCAACATAGGGAGCTTATGAGTAGACCTGGGCGTAATGGCTTAATTTGTGAACAAATCGTCTATTAATCTTTTCCAATTCTAATTTTTGATAGTGTGGCTACTGTCTACCAACACCTGTAGAAAAAAAAACATACACACATGCATACTTATACTCAAACATCCATTTCTAAATAACTCTTTCCACAACAGATTCGCGAAATGAAACGCACCCGTAAGGCCGGTCAGCAACCCGCTCGCGACTTCTACTGCGCGATGTGCGACATGTACGCCGCCGATGGAGCCATCCATCGCACCACTGTGGGCCATCGCAAGCTCAAGAAGTACCTGCACCCCACCTGCACTTCTTGCCATAAGGAGATGCCGACCAGGATCGAGTTGGATGAGCACAGGCTTACTGCGGAGCATCTGAGGAATATGCAGGATAAACAGGAGATCATTACTAAGCCTAAGCCTGAAGGTGGGTGGTGTAACATAATATCATGCTAGTAATCCCCGAAGGGTTACGCCCTTGCCGCTGTGAGCAGCCAAGCGTGGGGTGGCGACCGGTTAACATTCAAAAATATGAAAATGTATGAAATCAAAATAAATAAAATCAAAATCACACACGCTCACAATGCTGTCGAGAAAAATCTCTTGGGTAATCCGGTTTTCTCAAGAAGTTTTCCTGAAGTGATAATTATACGCACATAAATCCAATAAATCAGATGACAGTTTAGGTCTGGAGTTCGAACCCAAACTTGAGACCTAAACTATCCTCGAGGTTAAACTCATGACCTATCTAAGACTTGGCAGTTCACACTATTCACAAGTTCACAAAACTAGGCTCTCAATGCTACACCATACAATGAATGTTTTATAATCTGTGTTCTTTGCTCGATCTACCCTAATCTTTCACGAAGGTGTGGAACCCTTTGTGTGCCACTCCAACTTACATTTGAACAGTTTTTGTTATTTTTTTAACTCCATTTTCAAACCCAAAGTAAACTGTTGATGTTTCATCCCAGTGATGGTGATCTCGACGATGAACATGGAGCAGCTATACTTACGTGAGGACAGGCAGCGTCGTCGCCGCACTGATGATAAACAGGACACCGATAAGGACGCTGATGATTCAGAGGCCAAGGATGGAGAGGGGGAGACTCAGGTTAGTTGTTATAAAAACAAAAATGGGAATTCACTTGTTAAATAAAATATAAATGAACAAAATTGCCACTTCACGAAATGTTAGGCTCTTTTTACATGCTCTGACGTCATGCTTTTAATCACCTTGTTCGCGTAAATTTTGAACTTTAACATCGTCTTTAACTCCTAATTTTGAAAATGATATATAGCCTTCTAATGGTGAAAGAATTTTTCAGTGTTTTAGAAGTTTTTGAGTTAAATTCCTAAAAACAAAAACATAAAAAATCTTATTGTTCTCTTAAATATTAGCACAGTCTTAAAACCTACAGTCGTCCGACGAAGCCGCCTAGACAGGGCAATCGTGCGGGGTGTGAGGGGCGAGACGCGGGAAAGCCGCTCCCGAACTGCGAACAAAACGATGTTCGTAGTCCGGGAGGTATTATTCGGGGTTAACGCGTGTAGATGTCGGCATTTTTTCAGAGATCAAAGGCGTCGTCCTACTGTATGAATATTTATACTGTGATATTAGTAAAGATTAGGGAAGACATCCAGCACACGTAGCGTTATCACTATGAAATTTATGGATACGTCGACGAATTAATTAACAAAGTGACAGATTGTTGATGCATTGTTGGCTCTTGTCGACTGAAGAATAGACACATTTCATCTCTTAACTTTTGATATTGTCATGCTCAAAACAGAAGACATGTTTGTATAATATGTCACTGTTGATTCCTCCATAGACAAAATCAACTTCTACGGTGAACATGCTGCGCATGCTGTGGCTATAGCAACTTAAAATATTATAAAACACTAATCAATAAACAGTAAATAATGATTTCTTTATCAGTTGTGTTGTCACTATGCTCTAAAACAATCGCTAATGTAATACTGTAATAATAATAAAGCCTTTATTTATATCCATACCTTTTTCGATGCTTATAATTATAACTAAACTATTTATATTAGTGTGGATATTAATACAGTATATTTAAGTAAACATTAGTATTATTAGTGAGTTATTTTAATTTTCTAGGTATGGATGCCTTTCTTGGGGTGTATACCTCCTCTGTCTAGCTGTTTCCATTTTTCTCAGTTCAGATCCTTGATTATCCAGTCTTTTCCGGCAACATGTACAATGTCATCGGGCAATGTAATACTATTCCCATTTAAACAATGAGATCTTAGTCCAGCACTTAATCTAAAAATGTAACCGTTCCATCAGGAGGATGGCGTAAAGAAAGATGAAGATGGTGAAGCTAAACCAGAAGTCGAGGAAAAGAAGAATTCTATTGACCAGGAAAACACCATCCTGGATTACAAGGAGGGTGATGATCTGCAGGCTACTACTCAGGACATGTTCCCGGCTTACAGGTGAGTTCAACAATCAAATTTTAGGAATCCCAAGTTTATTTTCTCTTGTAAATGGCATGTACAGGTGCTAGCATATCAAGCTGCCCCAATGTTGCATTTCTTTTGTAGCAGCACGTCCGCACGCAGCGCGTCTTTCGCTACACTAAATCACTAATCGTCGCTTTGCGCGGCACTCATATTTATAACCTCGCTGCTACTAAACTCACAACGGAGCAGGGTAGAACGGTTTAAAGTTGCGATCACGCGCACCTTCATAATATTCCTGACTTCTGATTGGTTGTTCGTAATATATGTTATGTGTGCCGTGCTTCAGTTTATGCCCTGTAAATGTGTATGTAAATAGGTAAATTGTAAATAAATATTCACTCCAATATATCTACACCATATTGGAGTTTCATTTATCTCACCATCCTTCTGTCTGCTAAACTTTGATAGTTTCTCAACTTTATAACAAACAGAATAAGGTTCATGTTCAATTGGGAAAAATTTACTGTTTGGGGTAGATTGATGTGCTGGCGTACTGACGATACATAAATTGGGCGCTGGGATGGGCACAGCAACTGATATGTTTCGTTAGTCAGATAAGTTTTATTCTATCAATATATTTTTATCTCTCTTGATCTGTGTATTTATTTTTATGTGAAACTTTGTCCCTAATTTTTTTTATCTTGTTGCACCTACCTTGTTTCACCTCTGCATCACATGAAGGTAGACTGGTAGAAAATGCCTAAGGCATTAAGTCCACCTTTGTACAGTTTTTTTTTCACTTGTGTGTAAAGTTCTAATAAATCCTACTCATATTATAAACGCGAAAATTTGTGAATATGGATAGATGGGTGGATTTTGTTATTTTTTCACATAAAACTACTGAATGGATTTTAATAAAATTTGTTTTGGAGTTAGCTGACACCCTGGATTAACACATAGGCTACTTTTTATCCCTGTATTCCCACGGGAACGGGACCTTCGCGGTTGAAATCGCGGGACGTCGCTAGTAAATAAATAATAACGTGTATAATCTAGTGTTTAACTCAACCTTTTGTTTGTTTCCTCAGCACGGAACGCGGCGTAGGCGGATCCTTCCTGTCGGAGTTCCGCTGCGTGCAGTGCAGCCTGTGCCGCAAGCTGCTGGACAGCGCGGAGACGGCGCAGGTGCACCTGCGCACGTGGCGCCACCACCAGCTGTTCACGCGCCTGCTGGCCGAGAAGAGCGGCACTCAGCTGGTATACTTTTGATTTATTTACTATCCTCGCCTATTATGTATTTTATCACAGATGTTTGATAAACAATGTACTAAAAAATACACCTTATACACAATCTGCAAAGGTGCATATTCGTAATTTTTAACAATTTTAGGTACGCGGAATTGGACTATCCACGACGCTATGCTTCTGATGTTAACCTTTTAACCACCTGATTTTATATCAGTTGCCGTGCCACAAGCGCCCAACTTATAATACATTATCTCCTACAGCTATTTTCGGGTCCATTACGCCTGAGTCGTATTTGTACGACCAAAAAAAGCCTGTTTGTAAAACTTGTTTGTTTGTAATTTGATTTCTTGAGTTCTACATTACATTCTACCGAAAGTCGGCTTAATTCTCTCAACAAGATATTTCTAAAGGTTGCCATAAACTTAAAAGTATACTATAAGGTACCTTATAGTATAGTTTTAAGCCATAATATAATTGCCATAAAGGGTTCCAAAGTATTAATAAAATTATATTATCCATTCGAACAACTATTTTGCTAACAACAATTTCAAATACCCATCTATTTTCTAGCCTTACCCGTACCCGATAACTGAGGAGTCGGTAAAGAGGAGAAAACCAATAAGAATGCGCGGTTTATTTTGGTTCAGCCGTTCTGCGTACAGACGTCAGGTAGGACTTGTGTAGGTCACGACATGTCAGACACTATGGAAATGTATGGAATCGCTTCGAATTATGTAGGAGTTCCTTCAAACAGGCCAGGTTGCCATCCGTCTTAGTTTGGATGGTGTCCGGGATTAAAATCGTAAGTCTTGGCCCGCCGCCAGGGATGCGATAATTTGACGAACCGACTCGCTAAATTCACTATCCTCCATCCCTTCCGTCGCAGTTGTCACGGTGAACACTTTATATTAACATACTCAATACTTTATTGCGTACCATAATGTATTACAGGATGTAGTTCAATATACATTTTGGAGAGTGTGCACGGGAATTACATGAATTGATTCCGCCTTCACCCTTCTTCCCTTCTTCCCTTCTTCCATCGGACAACCGTACGGCGAGTGTCCACCCTTACATCGTTGGCACCCCAACGATCAAAGCGTTTCGCCTCGTCGTTTATACCGCGTACGTCGAAGGACTGGAACAACCTGTCTGCTGCGGTTCTTCCGTCCGAGTATAATTTAGAAGTTTTTAAGGCTAGAGTGAATAGGCTCTTAATAAACTAGTGAGCTTCACCATTGCTTGACTGCTTACCATCATGTCGGATTGCAGTCAAGCACTAGTTTATAATATTTAAAAAAAAAAGAATGGCGTAAGGAAGTGACACCATACATTTTCTTAGTGAATTGTCGCATCGGTCGTGACCCACTGAAGTCCATCCAAAGATACAACAAAACGTAGTATATCTTTATCGCCTAATACTCAGACAAAGTGAATGTATAAACTATCCTGCTAAATTTAAATTTTGTTAAGTTTTTTTTGCTATTACATCTCAGTATACTGCCGTGATTCTTTAAATAGCAGTCATCAGACAATTTACCGATTTTGAGTTTAAACACACGCGACATCAGGAAAAAAAAGGCGCGTCGACCTATCTAACCCCTTTTTATGAAACTTATTTAGCTTTTGAGATATTTTTTTAAAAAAGCAGTGAAGTGGTTTTGATATCAGTGCCAAATCCTGATGTCGCTCAATGTTTAAACTCAAAATCGGTAAATTGTCAGATGACTGCTTTTTAAAGAATCACGGCAGTATAGTACGCGGCACATAAGTTGAACATGGTTGCGCGCAGCCTTTCGTGTGAGTAGTCACTAACCTGGGGGTCGAGTATGCTACTGCAATCGTGTCTCAATGACCGGTCAATGATCGATTTTTGACGTATAACGTCAAACTTATGACACATTTCCCCTTACAAAAACTGTCAAAGTTGTCAAATATTCGATCGATGACCGGTCATTGAGACACGATTGCAATAGCAGACTCGAGCCCCTGGTGTCGAGAGTTTTTATGCTGCCCATGGGTCTCTAGGACTTGGCATCACATGCTGTCGAGAAATGTCTCTCAGGCATGCCGGTTACCTCATGATGTTTTCCTTCACCTTTTTTGCACCAAGTGATAAATTATACTATACGCCTATGAATCCGAAAAGTTAGAGGTACGTGCTTTTGGTTCGAACTCGACACCTAAGTCTTGCAACACCACTAGGCCCAAAAAAACGAAAGTTAGAATTGGCCTTTTCAAGAAATTGTTAAAAATCAAAATCATTAAAAATCATTTATTCAAATTAGGCTGTGGATCAGCACTTTTTGAACGTCAAAAGTTACATAAGACAGTCCCCCGAAACGCCCGCCCTTCGCCACTTCCTAGTATTTTTGTGGATTCATAAAATCATACTTGATAGACCATGAAATGGCAACACTAAGTTTTTTCATTTCATTCATTCATTCACTGTTTACGAACTTACGAAAAAACTAACAACAAAATATTAATGATGAAAATAACAGGTAACTTGATCCGAACTCGAGAAAAAAATGTTACAAAAAAATACTACAGTGTGATACAACCTTTACATGTACCCTAATTATTTTATGAATGTCATAAAACTCGAAAAATTTCAAACTCACATAAGCGTCGTGCCGCACTTGGACAAAGTATTGAAGGACGCACTAATGCGTCCAGCCGCACAGGGTAGACTTCCTTTAACCGCGCATAAGCGTTCATAGCACTACACGAAATATTAATTGAACGCGTATGAGCGTTTGCCGCACAGGGTTAGTGAGCTATTAATTAGCATTTGCGCAAAGTTTGGTGAAAATTCAGCAGGAAACGCGTTAGTAATACAAAGTAATAATAAGCAACAATGTGCTAAAAATGTAAGAAAATTTAAATTTGGCGGGCTAACTTACCTAATCTTAAAGAAATTTGTTGCATTTGAGTATTTGGACATGAATGTTTTTCCCATGCCGGCTACAAAAGTACACTTCGCAAGCTTTATTACAAATTATCTAAATGTTTTTGCATGTCAAAACCATAACTATTTATCGTATTTTGATTGGTCAGTATACTCTCTGTTGATGTCTAAAGCACGCATCCAATCTTTGTATCCGTATTGATGTGTCTGATTGCATGAAATGAAATGTCCTTCCGAGTTTCAGCCTTGTATGTTTTATTTTATTGTCCACTTGCTGACTCGCTCTAGCTACAAACGCAAACAATTTACAAATTAACTGTTTTCCAAGAGACACTATCAATGAAATTGGTAAAAGTTTATGAGATTAGCTCATTTGACGTGGTGTGACCTCATTTCATGGTTGTTCTGCAGAGCTATAGGGTATATGCATGTATTTTTTTTATATTTTTAATTCACTGTTTACGACGTTTTAACATAGTAAAAAAATATAAACATATTTAAAAATGCAGTAATGAAGCTTAAAAAAATATTTAAAATACTGAATAAATTTGAGCTGTTTAAACGCCGCCATTTTTGCGCGCCATTTCGATTACGTCATTTACTGTGATCCTATTCCTATTACTAAGGGTGTTTTAGTTCTTCTAACCATTTCACCATGAATAAAGCTCAAAAACCAGTTTACCGGTATTGCTGGTATATCGGAAAAAAAAATATTCGAACCATATTTAAATTACATGCATATTCCCTATTGGCCATCTTCCTATTGTCAATGACTAAACAGGGGTCGAGTTGCACACCGTCCTTGGAAGATAACTGAGATTTAAAAAAAACATCTCTGCAAGTGTGCTTGACGTCATCTTAGATACACACTGATGATAGCCAATGAGCCATTTGACATTTAATCGTTGAACACTTTACCTAGTGTGTCCACGTAATAGCCCTGCTGCCCCTTTCAATGTATTTTTCTTACACACATCTTTAATGATTTAAAATCATATTTTACCAATATTGGTACCTAAATCACTCGAGAGATACAACATTTTTTTTACAACCAAATTTTTTTCAAAAGAAAATTACATACGAATCTTATCAGAAATGATGTTCTATTGATACACCTTTGTCTAAACCTGCTGACATGTAGGCGTTCTGTAGTTTCTACCCCAAGCTCCAAGCTACAGGTTGTCAGGGCTCTAAAAAGAGGAATCACCTAACAATACGAGTCGTGTCCAGAAGTACTGCTTTCTTAATTAAATCAAGCCCTTGATATTATTTACGTCGCACTTAGTATCTTCTAGCGAATTTACATGTTTAGTTTTACTCTATTAATTTATCTATTTGAATTATCTGTGTGTATGTGAAACTCTCGTGTAGATGTTCACACAATGATTGCCTTATTATTATTGTCATTAAGAGCTCTTACACACGCAGGCGTCGACACGCCTCGGCAGCCTTTGACATTGAAACTTCAAAAATCGCCGGTCGTGTGAAAGAGCTCTGTATCATATAACTTTTATCTCAATAATAAATATGACAGTTTGACTTAGACATCTACACAAAAGCTTTCAAAACGCCAATTTTATTTCTCAGACAACTTATTTGAACATTGAAAGAAATTGCTCTAAGTCTTGTTATTTCAATATTATCAGGGTCCTGATAGCAACAAGCGCGCGTTGTCGGCTGAAGAACCTGCAGCGAAGAGACAGAAGACTGAAGATGAAGGGGAACAGAATGGACATGATAACGATAACGATGAACCTAAGGAGGGTAAGTTGACATGTTTTAGCGCGACTGTGCTCATCTTTACTCTATACTAATATATAAAGAGGAAATGTTTGATTGTTTGTTTGCATTGAATAGGCTCCGAAACTACTGGACCGATTTGAAAAATTCTTTCACCGTTGGGAAGCTACACTATCCCCAGGTGACATAGGCTACTTTTTATCCCTGTATTCCCACGGGAACGGGACCTACGCGGGTTTAACCGCGGGATGTCTGATAGTTAGTTTCGCTTAGCACGCTAAGCGAAACCTGTGGATCTTCTTTTTAAGAAAATTGGGCGCAAAGAAGTATGATTTGTCATAGTGATAGATGTGTAGGAGAAAAGCCGAAAACTAATATATTTTTTTCCATTAATCTTAGAAATATAAAATAAAATATTTGCCCTAAAAAGTGATTCATGAAACTATGAAAAAATTTTATTCTATTCCATAACCCAACTCAAGAAGAAAGGTTATGCCTTTTAACAGCACATTACACCCATATGATCGCCTGAAACTGTGGAGCCCAGACACTAATGAATATATTCAAAATTTGTAGATGAAGGCGACGTTGACAACGACGTGGATGCTGCCCTGAATTCGGGAGACATGGAAATGCCCCCCAGCGAGGATCTGGAGAACTGGGAGCAGACTGTCGATGAGATACTCGAGGATGAGAAAGCTGGTGAGTTTATTTAACGATTCAACACCAGTAACAATAATCTATACTAATATTATAAGTTTATGAGGTTGCAAATGGTAGTCTGTGGTACGTGTTACCCAGTAACTGGGTTGTGGATGTCAGACAGGCTGTCGCTGCATATAAAACACTGGTATTCACCTGCATCCGGTCAAACTCCATGCCAACCCCAACGGGAAAAGCTAGGCAGTTGAAGAGGGGGAAATCTCTAGATCTACTGAACCATTGGAAAATTCTTTTATCAATAGAAAGTCACATTATTTTTGAGTGTCATAGGCTATATTTTATTTTTAAAACTAGAAGGGGGTGGAGCGGATGCACTATGTGTTGCAAATGAGAATAGGAACGTCAATGACCTCTATCTGTCAGATGTCACTGAAAAGTACGGTCCACAGGACTTATTCATTTAAGATGGTTTTTTTTTCATTTTGAATAACTGCGACTCGGTAATTCAAAACACTAAATGTACTTGATTACGTGAATAAGGTTTCGTTGCAGGCCGTACTTTTCAAGTGACATCTGTCAGATAGATGTCTGTCAGAACGCATAGTATGTATGCATTTCCTGCACGTGGACGAAGTCACGAGTGAAGTGCTAGTTAAATAGTGGAGCTCCTCAAGTTCCGAGTTGAGCTTACGATAACTGACAAATGTTTGCACTGATGATGATCTGGTCCATTCATATCTGAGTGGTTCTTTCCTCAAAAGACCAAATCATTATCAGACACAAATCTGCATGGTTTTTACAAAATCTGACCAAGATAATGTATGGACTTTAAAAGAAACTGTGACCTCTGAGTTTGTTTGCTGTTGCTTCTGCTCAGAGTAGTCAGATAGCAAAATACCAAACTCATCTTCTTATTAAAAAAAATACATGAAAAAGTGTTTTTATAACCCTTTTACAGAAATAAATATCATTTATCATTTAAAGATAAGGTTGAAGACCAAAATCGAAATATCAAAATTGTAAATGGTAACAGCAATTTCATGAACCACTCTTGCCATGAACCACTCTTTGCAGTACTTCGGACATTCCAATACCACCCACCACTAATGACACCCGCGGGTAGCGGACAAAGACGATCCCGTAGTTTTAAAGTTTATTTGTTGGGTGAATATTCGAGGGTTCCAACCGCCGTCATTACCTTCCACTAAATGTTAAGAGAAGAGAATGTATTTAATGGAATATTTCAGCCGTTTTCAGATTCTGGTAGCATTCTGACAATTGCTGTAATATTGGCTGGAAGGAAATGACGGCGGGCGATTATTCACCCTGTTACATACAAAAATAAAATTGTTATTCCTCTTTATAATATTAATACCCAAAGATAGAAAAATGTTAATGTTCAATTGGGAAAATTTGACAGCTTGAGGTAGCTTCATATGCTGGCGTCTGTACATCTATTTTTAACTGATACCCTTTTTATTTACAGAAGCAGAAGAAGAACAAGAAGAACCGGCGGCAGAGGTAGAAGAACCCGTCGTGGCACAGCCGGAACCAGAACCGGAGCCTGTGAAGCCGCAAGAAGTCGAGAAACCGAAGACTCCACCAGCAGTGGCTGCGGCCGTCGACGAGAAGCCTCGCAACTCACCTCGCGGGCGTGGACGCGGCAGAGGCCGGGGCCGCGGCCGATACTAAGACCTAACCTTCATAATGTTTGTATTTCATCGTCCTAGGCTGTACGTAATTAATGGAACATTTCAAAATGATACTGTTCTGAGAAATTGAGGTTTAAAACGAAGAGATGACTAAAATCTATTTTTCTTTATTGGAGTAAATGGTTTCCTGTCCATAGGAAATAAAATTTTAGTTGAACCGTTATTGATTTGAAAAAAATATTCAATTTTGCACCATTCTGCTTACTTATCTCGAAACACGTGATTTCTGAAATGTTCCGGTACTGAAACCGACCGATGTATTATCGTTTTGTGTCAGTTTTTAATTACTTCAGCCCCATATTCATAACACAGAAAAAATGCAAAACCAATGTTTGGCACAATGTTAGCCATGAATATGCAGTTGATTACAAGGCATTCAACACAAAATACTATGTACACAACAATGTATTCTGCAACATCCTAACATAACATATTGGCTTTTTTTTAAGTCCATCATTTTAAAATTCTTTTTTAATTAGTCTTTTCATGTGGTGTGTTGAGTTTATGTCTTTTAGCATTTATGGCATAGGACGGTGCGACGGTAGATATTACTCAAGGATTGTAAACTTAAATCGAAGTTATTACTCAGCCAACAAAACTGTTATATTGGCGGAGTGGTGAGCATAATATTTGCTACGAGTCCAAACATTTCAAAATAATCTCTGATTAATTATCAAGCAAAAAAATTATCTAGAATCAAATAGAATGAAAAGGAGCCGTTGTCCAGCTGTGGGACTGAACAAGCTAGCTATTAATAATCATCAGAAATGTCTAAAGTAACAGACAAGTAGCTCAAGTGTTTAAGTGTTACACAAAAGTGTATAAGATTTACAGAATATTTAGAATAATTATGACTGTTTCTTAGCTTCAGCTGCCAATGTAAAAGTAAATATGGCGGTCTGTAGTTACTATATAGTAGCAGTAATATCATTGGATATTATTTTATTTACGCATTTTTTTTTACTTTTCTATTCTCTTTTAGCCATTAATTCTAATTTCAATATGATTGATTTTTTCATATGTATTTGTATTCATTATATTCATTTGCGTATGAAACTACAGACTATACAATGAATTTTAATTTAATAGTAAGTATTAAGTATGTGTAACCAAGTAAACTTACAATTTGAATATGCTATACCTAGAATAGTGTTGTATTTATCTTCTTTAGGACTGATTCAAAAATAGTAAGCTGCAGTGTGGTGGCACTAACGTTTTACATTATAATTTGGGTTTAAGATAGTTTGCTACTATGCAACATGGTTAATCGTTCTAATATTATTGTAATAATTTCGGATAAGTCTTGATCACACACAAGTTGCAATATCGGGTGAGATAATTCGCGTCTTTATAGTGTGCGACTTAATTCTTTAGCTTATTGCTATAATATAATACTGAGTTATCAAGACTTCAATGTATCTCAAAATTCTTATTTATAACTAATTAATTTATCTCTAGAAACTGTAGTAAAGTTAAATAAAATAGTGTAGGATGGCTTTTTTATATTAGAAAATATTTGACACTAATAGCCACAATGTTAGCGCACACACAGATACACATCAAGCTTTACATTTCCAGTATATACTGATCTCGCATTGCATAGTATTTCCGTACAATGCGAGGTCACCGTAAACTGGAAATTATAGCTTGATATGCCGTGTGTACTACAAGATTAGGGATTCTTCTGAATTTCATATTAATAGGTGAAGCTTACAGGGTGGATAGTACGAAATTCACATTGCAACATGACTTAAAGAAGTTAGTTTTGTATGAATAACTAACATAAGCGAGCTTACATCCTGTTGCTCATTTTTCCATTGTTTGATGTACTCGGTATGTAATTGTGGCTATTCAAATAAATATAAATCTTTTAAATTCTACGCTTTGTTTTATTTCGTTACCTACAGCTGTCTAAAACATCCCATATAACTAGATGACCCAGGATCTAGGTGTTTCACGACAATATCACAGGTCGCCAAAATATATGAAGCCGACGAAACCCGTGTCGTATTTAGAAATCAAATATTCGTTGGTATCAGAAATGGTCTTTTCAGTTTATATCTCTGAAACGGGACATCCTAGGCAAAAAACAATGAAATTTTGGGGCCCCCCTAGTACAACACCCCCCGGGCAGAAAAGTACTCTATTATGTAGATTTGTGACTATTAGATCAATGGGGCAGCCTAATCTCACTTGTACTGTAAGTATTTCATGAAAAAGTCGGCCAGTTGTCCAGAACATCCCATAACAAGATGACCCAGGATCTAGGATTTTCAGTAACGACAACATCACAGGTCTCCAAGATAATGGAGTCGACGAAAGCCATGTAGTAATTAAAAATCAATTTTGTTGGTATCAGAAATTCAGAAATCGTCTTTCAGTTATATCTCTGGAACGGGACGTCCTAGGCAAAAAATAATGAAAATTTGGGTCCCCCCTAGAACAACACCCCCCGGGGAGAAACGTACTCTATTTTGTGGATGGCCTTTGATTGGCCTTGGCCTTGATATTGACCTTATGGTTACTTTTACACTACACGAGGCTAAGTTTCCTTTGAAGTCGAGCCATTTTATTGGACGGGTCATGTGTGATTCATGCTGATAGGTGTCTTATGACGAAACGACCACACCGAGCGTGGATGTGTCTAGTCAATGCACACATTTATTAAGCAATCAAGCTCCTTACGCAAAGCAGTAGCAGTCGAGACCACTGGATTAACGAGGCGGCCCCACTCTCACATAAACAATATTTCTTGAAAAAGTTGGACCACTATCTGGAACAGCCCATAACAAGATGACCCAGGATCTAGATTTTTCAGCACCGACAACACCACACGTCGCCAAAATATAGAGCCGACGAAGCTGCGTCCTATTTGAGTGCAATTTTTGCTGGTATCAGAAATTCCCTTTTTCAGATTTATCTCTGAAACGGGACGTCCTAGGCAAAAAATAATGAAAATTTGGGTCCCCCCTAGAACAATACCCCCCGGGGAAAAATGTACTCTATTTCGTGCATGGCCTTTGGTTGGCCTTGGCCTTAATTTTGACCTTATGGTTACTTTTACACTACACGAGGCTAAGTTTCCTTCGAAGTCCAGCCATTTTATTGGACGGGTCATGTGTGAACCATGCTGATTGGTGTGTCAGAGGTAGTCTTATGACCAAAACTCTCACTGAGAGTGGATCTGTTCAGTCAATGCTCTCATTTATCAGTAATTGTATGAAGCCGACGAAACCCGTGTGGTATTTAGAAATCAAATAGGTATTCGTTGGTATCAGAAATGTTCTTTCAGTTCATATCTCTGAAACGGGACATCCTAGGCAAAAAACAATGAAATTTTGGGGCCCCCCTAGTACAACACCCCCCGGGCAGAAATGTACTCTATTATGTAGATTTGCGACTATTAGATTAACGGGGCAGCCTACTCTCTCTTGTACTGTAAGTATTTCATGAAAAAGTCGGCCAGTTGTCCAGAACATCCCATAACAAGATGACCCAGGATCTAGGATTTTCAGTAACGACAACATCACAGGTCTCCAAGATAATGGAGTCGACGAAAGCCATGTAGCAATTAAAAAGCAATTTTGTTGGTATCAGAAATTCAGAAATCGTCTTTCAGTTATATCTCTGAAACGGGACGTCCTAGGCAAAAAATAATGAAAATTTGGGTCCCCCCTAGTACAACACCCCCCGGGGAGAAACGTACTCTATTTTGTGGATGGCCTTTGATTGGCCTTGGCCTTGATTTTGACCTTATGGTTACTTTTACACTACACGAGGCTAAGTTTCCTTTAAAGTCGAGCCATTTTATTGGACGGGTCATGTGTGATTCATGCTGATAGGTGTCTTATGACGAAACGACCACACCGAGCGTGGATGTGTCTAGTCAATGCACACATTTATTAAGCAATCAAGCTCCTTACGCAAAGCAGTAGCAGTCGAGACCACTGGATTAACGAGGCGGCCCCACTCTCACATAAACAATATTTCTTGAAAAAGTCGGACCACTATCTGGAACAGCCCATAACAAGATGACCCAGGATCTAGATTTTTCAGCACCGACAACACCACACGTCGCCAAAATATGGAGCCGACGAAGCTGCGTCCTATTTGAGTGCAATTTTTGCTGGTATCAGAAATTCCTTTTTTCAGATTTATCTCTGAAACGGGACGTCCTAGGCAAAAAATAATGAAAATTTGGGTCCCCCCTAGAACAATACCCCCCGGGGAAAAATGTACTCTATTTCGTGCATGGCCTTTGGTTGGCCTTGGCCTTAATTTTGACCTTATGGTTACTTTTACACTACACGAGGCTAAGTTTCCTTCGAAGTCCAGCCATTTTATTGGACGGGTCATGTGTGAACCATGCTGATTGGTGTGTCAGAGGTAGTCTTATGACCAAAACTCTCACTGAGAGTGGATCTGTCCAGTCAATGCTCTCATTTATCAGTAATTGTATGAAGCCGACGAAACCCGTGTCGTATTTAGAAATCAAATAGGTATTCGTTGGTATCAGAAATGTTCTTTCAGTTCATATCTCTGAAACGGGACATCCTAGGCAAAAAACAATGAAATTTTGGGGCCCCCCTAGTACAACACCCCCCGGGCAGAAATGTACTCTATTATGTAGATTTGCGACTATTAGATTAACGGGGCAGCCTACTCTCTCTTGTACTGTAAGTATTTCATGAAAAAGTCGGCCAGTTGTCCAGAACATCCCATAACAAGATGACCCAGGATCTAGGATTTTCAGTAACGACAACATCACAGGTCTCCAAGATAATGGAGTCGACGAAAGCCATGTAGCAATTAAAAAGCAATTTTGTTGGTATCAGAAATTCAGAAATCGTCTTTCAGTTATATCTCTGAAACGGGACGTCCTAGGCAAAAAATAATGAAAATTTGGGTCCCCCCTAGTACAACACCCCCCGGGGAGAAACGTACTCTATTTCGTGCATGGCCTTTGGTTGGCCTTGGCCTTAATTTTGACCTTATGGTTACTTTTACACTACACGAGGCTAAGTTTCCTTCGAAGTCCAGCCATTTCATTGGACGGGTCATGTGTGAACCATGCTGATTGGTGTCAGAGGTAAACTCTCACAGAGTGGATCTGTCCAGTCAATGCTCTCATATATCAGTAATTGTATGAAGCCGACGAAACCCGTGTCGTATTTAGAAATCAAATAGGTATTCGTTGGTATCAGAAATGTTCTTTCAGTTCATATCTCTGAAACGGGACATCCTAGGCAAAAAACAATGAAATTTTGGGGCCCCCCTAGTACAACACCCCCCGGGCAGAAAAGTACTCTATTATGTAGATTTGTGACTATTAGATCAATGGGGCAGCCTAATCTCACTTGTACTGTAAGTATTTCATGAAAAAGTCGGCCAGTTGTCCAGAACATCCCATAACAAGATGACCCAGGATCTAGGATTTTCAGTAACGACAACATCACAGGTCTCCAAGATAATGGAGTCGACGAAAGCCATGTAGTAATGAAAAAGCAATTTTGTTGGTATCAGAAATTCAGAAATCGTCTTTCAGTTATATCTCTGAAACGGGACGTCCTAGGCAAAAAATAATGAAAATTTGGGTCCCCCCTAGAACAACACCCCCCGGGGAGAAACGTACTCTATTTTGTGCATGGCCTTTGGTTGGCCTTGGCCTTGATTTTGGCCTTATGGTTAGTTTTTTACTACAAGAGGCCATGTTTCTTTTGAAGTCCCAACATTAAGTATATTGGTTGGGTTATGTGTGATTCATGCTGATAGGTGTCTTATGATGAAACGACCACACCGAGCGTGGATGTGTCTAGTCAATGTACACATTTATCAAGCAATCAAGCTCATTACGCAAAGCAGTAGCAGTCGAGACCACTGGATTAACGAGGCGGCCCCACTCTCACATAAACAATATTTCTTGAAAAAGTCGGACCACTATCTGGAACAGCCCATAACAAGATGACCCAGGATCTAGATTTTTCAGCACCGACAACACCACACGTCGCCAAAATATAGAGCCGACGAAGCTGCGTCCTATTTGAGTGCAATTTTTGCTGGTTTCAGAAATTCCCTTTTTCAGATTTATCTCTGAAACGGGACGTCCTAGGCAAAAAATAATGAAAATTTGGGTCCCCCCTAGAACAATACCCCCCGGGGAAAAATGTACTCTATTTCGTGCATGGCCTTTGGTTGGCCTTGGCCTTAATTTTGACCTTATGGTTACTTTTACACTACACGAGGCTAAGTTTCCTTCGAAGTCCAGCCATTTTATTGGACGGGTCATGTGTGAACCATGCTGATTGGTGTGTCAGAGGTAGTCTTATGACCAAAACTCTCACTGAGAGTGGATCTGTCCAGTCAATGCTCTCATTTATCAGTAATTGTATGAAGCCGACGAAACCCGTGTCGTATTTAGAAATCAAATAGGTATTCGTTGGTATCAGAAATGTTCTTTCAGTTCATATCTCTGAAACGGGACATCCTAGGCAAAAAACAATGAAATTTTGGGGCCCCCCTAGTACAACACCCCCCGGGCAGAAATGTACTCTATTATGTAGATTTGCGACTATTAGATTAACGGGGCAGCCTACTCTCTCTTGTACTGTAAGTATTTCATGAAAAAGTCGGCCAGTTGTCCAGAACATCCCATAACAAGATGACCCAGGATCTAGGATTTTCAGTAACGACAACATCACAGGTCTCCAAGATAATGGAGTCGACGAAAGCCATGTAGCAATTAAAAAGCAATTTTGTTGGTATCAGAAATTCAGAAATCGTCTTTCAGTTATATCTCTGAAACGGGACGTCCTAGGCAAAAAATAATGAAAATTTGGGTCCCCCCTAGTACAACACCCCCCGGGGAGAAACGTACTCTATTTCGTGCATGGCCTTTGGTTGGCCTTGGCCTTGATTTTGACCTTATGGTTACTTTTACACTACACGAGGCTAAGTTTCCTTCGAAGTCCAGCCATTTCATTGGACGGGTCATGTGTGAACCATGCTGATTGGTGTCAGAGGTAAACTCTCACAGAGTGGATCTGCCCCGTCAATGCTCTCATATATTAGTAATTGTATGAAGCCGACGAAACCCGTGTCGTATTTAGAAATCAAATAGGTATTCGTTGGTATCAGAAATGTTCTTTCAGTTCATATCTCTGAAACGGGACATCCTAGGCAAAAAACAATGAAATTTTGGGGCCCCCCTAGTACAACACCCCCCGGGCAGAAATGTACTCTATTATGTAGATTTGCGACTATTAGATTAACGGGGCAGCCTACTCTCTCTTGTACTGTAAGTATTTCATGAAAAAGTCGGCCAGTTGTCCAGAACATCCCATAACAAGATGACCCAGGATCTAGGATTTTCAGTAACGACAACATCACAGGTCTCCAAGATAATGGAGTCGACGAAAGCCATGTAGTAATTAAAAAGCAATTTTGTTGGTATCAGAAATTCAGAAATCGTCTTTCAGTTATATCTCTGAAACGGGACGTCCTAGGCAAAAAATAATGAAAATTTGGGTCCCCCCTAGAACAACACCCCCCGGGGAGAAACGTACTCTATTTTGTGGATGGCCTTTGATTGGCCTTGGCCTTGATTTTGACCTTATGGTTACTTTTACACTACACGAGGCTAAGTTTCCTTTGAAGTCGAGCCATTTTATTGGACGGGTCATGTGTGATTCATGCTGATAGGTGTCTTATGACGAAACGACCACACCGAGCGTGGATGTGTCTAGTCAATGCACACATTTATTAAGCAATCAAGCTCCTTACGCAAAGCAGTAGCAGTCGAGACCACTGGATTAACGAGGCGGCCCCACTCTCACATAAACAATATTTCTTGAAAAAGTCGGACCACTATCTGGAACAGCCCATAACAAGATGACCCAGGATCTAGATTTTTCATCACCGACAACACCACACGTCGCCAAAATATAGAGCCGACGAAGCTGCGTCCTATTTGAGTGCAATTTTTGCTGGTTTCAGAAATTCCCTTTTTCAGATTTATCTCTGAAACGGGACGTCCTAGGCAAAAAATAATGAAAATTTGGGTCCCCCCTAGAACAATACCCCCCGGGGAAAAATGTACTCTATTTCGTGCATGGCAAATAGGTATTCGTTGGTATCAGAAATGTTCTTTCAGTTCATATCTCTGAAACGGGACATCCTAGGCAAAAAACAATGAAATTTTGGGGCCCCCGTAGTACAACAGCCCCCGGGCAGAAATGTACTCTATTATGTAGATTTGCGACTATTAGATTAACGGGGCAGCCTACTCTCTCTTGTACTGTAAGTATTTCATGAAAAAGTCGGCCAGTTGTCCAGAACATCCCATAACAAGATGACCCAGGATCTAGGATTTTCAGTAACGACAACATCACAGGTCTCCAAGATAATGGAGTCGACGAAAGCCATGTAGCAATTAAAAAGCAATTTTGTTGGTATCAGAAATTCAGAAATCGTCTTTCAGTTATATCTCTGAAACGGGACGTCCTAGGCAAAAAATAATGAAAATTTGGGTCCCCCCTAGTACAACACCCCCCGGGGAGAAACGTACTCTATTTCGTGCTTGGCCTTTGGTTGGCCTTGGCCTTAATTTTGTCCTTATGGTTACTTTTACACTACACGAGGCTAAGTTTCCTTCGAAGTCCAGCCATTTCATTGGACGGGTCATGTGTGAACCATGCTGATTGGTGTCAGAGGTAAACTCTCACAGAGTGGATCTGTCCAGTCAATGCTCTCATATATCAGTAATTGTATGAAGCCGACGAAACCCGTGTCGTATTTAGAAATCAAATAGGTATTCGTTGGTATCAGAAATGTTCTTTCAGTTCATATCTCTGAAACGGGACATCCTAGGTAAAAAACAATGAAATTTTGGGGCCCCACTAGTACAACACCCCCCGGGCAGAAATGTACTCTATTATGTAGATTTGCGACTATTAGATTAACGGGGCAGCCTACTCTCACTTCTACTGTAAGTATTTCATGAAAAAGTCGGCCAGTTGTCCAGAACTTCCCATAACAAGATGACCCAGGATCTAGGATTTTCAGTAACGACAACATCACAGGTCTCCAAGATAATGGAGTCGACGAAAGCCATGTAGTAATTAAAAATCAATTTTGTTGGTATCAGAAATTCAGAAATCGTCTTTCAGTTATATCTCTGGAACGGGACGTCCTAGGCAAAAAATAATGAAAATTTGGGTCCCCCCTAGAACAACACCCCCCGGGGAGAAACGTACTCTATTTTGTGGATGGCCTTTGGTTGGCCTTGGCCTTGATTTTGGCCTTATGGTTAGTTTTTTACTACAAGAGGCCATGTTTCTTTTGAAGTCCCAACATTAAGTATATTGGTTGGGTTATGTGTGATTCATGCTGATAGGTGTCTTATGATGAAACGACCACACCGAGCGTGGATGTGTCTAGTCAATGTACACATTTATCAAGCAATCAAGCTCATTACGCAAAGCAGTAGCAGTCGAGACCACTGGATTAACGAGGCGGCCCCACTCTCACATAAACAATATTTCTTGAAAAAGTCGGACCACTATCTGGAACAGCCCATAACAAGATGACCCAGGATCTAGATTTTTCAGCACCGACAACACCACACGTCGCCAAAATATAGAGCCGACGAAGCTGCGTCCTATTTGAGTGCAATTTTTGCTGGTTTCAGAAATTCCCTTTTTCAGATTTATCTCTGAAACGGGACGTCCTAGGCAAAAAATAATGAAAATTTGGGTCCCCCCTAGAACAATACCCCCCGGGGAAAAATGTACTCTATTTCGTGCATGGCCTTTGGTTGGCCTTGGCCTTAATTTTGACCTTATGGTTACTTTTACACTACACGAGGCTAAGTTTCCTTCGAAGTCCAGCCATTTTATTGGACGGGTCATGTGTGAACCATGCTGATTGGTGTGTCAGAGGTAGTCTTATGACCAAAACTCTCACTGAGAGTGGATCTGTCCAGTCAATGCTCTCATTTATCAGTAATTGTATGAAGCCGACGAAACCCGTGTCGTATTTAGAAATCAAATAGGTATTCGTTGGTATCAGAAATGTTCTTTCAGTTCATATCTCTGAAACGGGACATCCTAGGCAAAAAACAATGAAATTTTGGGGCCCCCCTAGTACAACACCCCCCGGGCAGAAATGTACTCTATTATGTAGATTTGCGACTATTAGATTAACGGGGCAGCCTACTCTCTCTTGTACTGTAAGTATTTCATGAAAAAGTCGGCCAGTTGTCCAGAACATCCCATAACAAGATGACCCAGGATCTAGGATTTTCAGTAACGACAACATCACAGGTCTCCAAGATAATGGAGTCGACGAAAGCCATGTAGCAATTAAAAAGCAATTTTGTTGGTATCAGAAATTCAGAAATCGTCTTTCAGTTATATCTCTGAAACGGGACGTCCTAGGCAAAAAATAATGAAAATTTGGGTCCCCCCTAGTACAACACCCCCCGGGGAGAAACGTACTCTATTTCGTGCATGGCCTTTGGTTGGCCTTGGCCTTGATTTTGACCTTATGGTTACTTTTACACTACACGAGGCTAAGTTTCCTTCGAAGTCCAGCCATTTCATTGGACGGGTCATGTGTGAACCATGCTGATTGGTGTCAGAGGTAAACTCTCACAGAGTGGATCTGCCCCGTCAATGCTCTCATATATTAGTAATTGTATGAAGCCGACGAAACCCGTGTCGTATTTAGAAATCAAATAGGTATTCGTTGGTATCAGAAATGTTCTTTCAGTTCATATCTCTGAAACGGGACATCCTAGGCAAAAAACAATGAAATTTTGGGGCCCCCCTAGTACAACACCCCCCGGGCAGAAATGTACTCTATTATGTAGATTTGCGACTATTAGATTAACGGGGCAGCCTACTCTCTCTTGTACTGTAAGTATTTCATGAAAAAGTCGGCCAGTTGTCCAGAACATCCCATAACAAGATGACCCAGGATCTAGGATTTTCAGTAACGACAACATCACAGGTCTCCAAGATAATGGAGTCGACGAAAGCCATGTAGTAATTAAAAAGCAATTTTGTTGGTATCAGAAATTCAGAAATCGTCTTTCAGTTATATCTCTGAAACGGGACGTCCTAGGCAAAAAATAATGAAAATTTGGGTCCCCCCTAGAACAACACCCCCCGGGGAGAAACGTACTCTATTTTGTGGATGGCCTTTGATTGGCCTTGGCCTTGATTTTGACCTTATGGTTACTTTTACACTACACGAGGCTAAGTTTCCTTTGAAGTCGAGCCATTTTATTGGACGGGTCATGTGTGATTCATGCTGATAGGTGTCTTATGACGAAACGACCACACCGAGCGTGGATGTGTCTAGTCAATGCACACATTTATTAAGCAATCAAGCTCCTTACGCAAAGCAGTAGCAGTCGAGACCACTGGATTAACGAGGCGGCCCCACTCTCACATAAACAATATTTCTTGAAAAAGTCGGACCACTATCTGGAACAGCCCATAACAAGATGACCCAGGATCTAGATTTTTCAGCACCGACAACACCACACGTCGCCAAAATATAGAGCCGACGAAGCTGCGTCCTATTTGAGTGCAATTTTTGCTGGTTTCAGAAATTCCCTTTTTCAGATTTATCTCTGAAACGGGACGTCCTAGGCAAAAAATAATGAAAATTTGGGTCCCCCCTAGAACAATACCCCCCGGGGAAAAATGTACTCTATTTCGTGCATGGCAAATAGGTATTCGTTGGTATCAGAAATGTTCTTTCAGTTCATATCTCTGAAACGGGACATCCTAGGCAAAAAACAATGAAATTTTGGGGCCCCCGTAGTACAACAGCCCCCGGGCAGAAATGTACTCTATTATGTAGATTTGCGACTATTAGATTAACGGGGCAGCCTACTCTCTCTTGTACTGTAAGTATTTCATGAAAAAGTCGGCCAGTTGTCCAGAACATCCCATAACAAGATGACCCAGGATCTAGGATTTTCAGTAACGACAACATCACAGGTCTCCAAGATAATGGAGTCGACGAAAGCCATGTAGCAATTAAAAAGCAATTTTGTTGGTATCAGAAATTCAGAAATCGTCTTTCAGTTATATCTCTGAAACGGGACGTCCTAGGCAAAAAATAATGAAAATTTGGGTCCCCCCTAGTACAACACCCCCCGGGGAGAAACGTACTCTATTTCGTGCTTGGCCTTTGGTTGGCCTTGGCCTTAATTTTGTCCTTATGGTTACTTTTACACTACACGAGGCTAAGTTTCCTTCGAAGTCCAGCCATTTCATTGGACGGGTCATGTGTGAACCATGCTGATTGGTGTCAGAGGTAAACTCTCACAGAGTGGATCTGTCCAGTCAATGCTCTCATATATCAGTAATTGTATGAAGCCGACGAAACCCGTGTCGTATTTAGAAATCAAATAGGTATTCGTTGGTATCAGAAATGTTCTTTCAGTTCATATCTCTGAAACGGGACATCCTAGGTAAAAAACAATGAAATTTTGGGGCCCCACTAGTACAACACCCCCCGGGCAGAAATGTACTCTATTATGTAGATTTGCGACTATTAGATTAACGGGGCAGCCTACTCTCACTTCTACTGTAAGTATTTCATGAAAAAGTCGGCCAGTTGTCCAGAACTTCCCATAACAAGATGACCCAGGATCTAGGATTTTCAGTCACGACAACATCACAGGTCTCCAAGATAATGGAGTCGACGAAAGCCATGTAGTAATTAAAAAGCAATTTTGTTGGTATCAGAAATTCAGAAATCGTCTTTCAGTTATATCTCTGAAACGAGACGTCCTAGGCAAAAAAAAATGAAAATTTGGGTCCCCCCTAGAACAACACCCCCCGGGGAAAAACGTACTCTATTTCGTGCATGGCCTTTGGTTGGCCTTGGCCTTAATTTTGACCTTATGGTTACTTTTACACTACACAAGGCTAAGTTTCCTTCGAAGTCCAGCCATTTCATTGGACGGGTCATGTGTGAACCATGCTGATTGGTGTCAGAGGTAAACTCTCACAGAGTGGATCTGTCCAGTCAATGCTCTCATATATCAGTAATTGTATGAAGCCGACGAAACCCGTGTCGTATTTAGAAATCAAATATTCGTTGGTATCAGAAATGGTCTTTTCAGTTTACATCTCTGAAACGGGACATCCTAGGCAAAAAACAATGAAATTTTGGGTCCCCCCTAGAACGACACCCCCCGGGGAAAAATGTATTCTATTTCGTGCATGGCCTTTGATTGGCCTTGGCCTTGATTTTAACTTAATGATTTCTTTTACACTACACGAGGCCAAGTTTCCTTTGAAGTCCAGACATTAAATATGTTTTGTTTGGGTCATGTGTAATCCGATTTATAGTACCAATCGATTGGTGGGTTCCTGACTATGATCCTAGTGCAGTGGCATTTACGAACACTGGTTTAACGAGGCAGCCCCACTCTCATTTACCTATACAGTTAGTTTTAAAATACATGAGGCTATGTTTCTAAGTCTAGCAATATATTGTATCATGCTTGAACCATGATAATCAGTGACTTATGACGGAAGAACCACACAGTGTCTATATAGGTAGTCAATGCACACATTTATCCTGTAATCGTTAGCACGTCACGCTTTTTTACCCGACTGCGCCAGAAGGAGGGTTATGTTTTTCGAGAGTACCTATGTATAATTGTTTGGCATGCTCTGCAGTCTGCATTACTGAAATTATAAAAAAAAATAAAAACAAGGTAATTAAAAAAAACTATAATTGTAGGTAGCAGTCGGGACCCATTCTAGAAAGTCAGCCGTCTAGGTCAGTAGATAGGAGTAATCTGCAATGTAATATAGGTATATGTGTGCTCTCAATTTAATAATACGCCTCCATTTCTACAATGGGCCATGCCCCTGAGATTTAAGGGTATCTCAGAAAACAAACACATTAACAGTATAAACTTATTTACTTTAAAACTCATTAGGTATCAATACTTATTAGGTAATCAAAACTTATTGGTAATCAAAACTTATTCAATATTAAATTTATTCATCCACACTGGCTCCCTTTTAAAGTAATTTTTTTTTTTTCTTCTAGTAAATAGTGATCCCATCATTTTTAAATCAAAATAGCGGGACCACTTTCTTTGTAATTTTAAAATTTTATGGATGTTGAATTTTTGTATTAAAGTTTGAAGTAGTACTTAGAAGTATTGTATTATCTCCTCATCATCATCAGCCCACAGTAGTCCACTGTTGGCCTCCCCTAATGAGTGCCAAAGCACCGTCTTCAGCTTGCTGCTTGCATGTTTATTATATCCTATTCATTTCATTTTTTGGCGCAGCCGTGAGGCACACAGCACATAATGTGTACCTACCTAATAAGTGTTACATTGTATATTTTATATGTTTCATAAATTTATTGTGTGTATGTGTGTTAATGACTGATGTCAAATAAATATTTTTCTTTCTTTATATTGTAAAATCTGCATTCTATGCAACTAAAGAAACCATTCATCATAACATTAACAACCTGTAATTCCCTAAGGGTTAAGCAGTGGTGTACGGGTGATTCTACGGTATTTGAGTATTTTGTGTCCCCAAAGAAAAAATCATCTGTTTAATTTAATATTAATAATTCAACTACTTGGCATTATTTTGCCTAAGTAATGACAAGGGCCAGAAGATATTTCTATTTTTTTCATTTTATAGGCTCCAGGGGAAAATGTGTTATCAGGGGAGAGACACTATTGGCAGAGTAGTGACAAATTATAGCAGGAAAGTGACAGGCTACTAAGTATTATCTAAGGAATTTTAATAATACTGTATAAAATGAATAAATAATAGCTTTATCGTTATATTTTTAATGAATAGAATTCAATCAGCCTTAACAGTTGAAACATATTCACAATACTAAGTTCTTAAAAATTTAAGTTTCGATCACCATCAAATAATTTACATATGAAAATAATAATAAAACAATAATAATATCTAATTATAATATAATATATATATTAATGCATATCACTCTCGTCTGTGAATTAAACAAAATTAGTAATTTTTCCTATTAAATAATCACAACACTTACTGTTCAACAGTTTTTAATAATTAAATACTCGAAAAAGTGTAATTTCACATTTAAGGCTTACCTAAATAGTAAAATGATACACCTATGAGAGGTTATCTTAGCAAGTAAACTTAAAAATCATTATTATAAATGTAAACTTCCATTTTAAGAACGAACTGAATCAATAATTTCGGTTAAACTAAGTATTTTCTACTTATATATACTAAACAATAAATAATTAACTTTTTGAGCACATCAACCAGCTCTAAAAAATTGTAGAATACTCTATTACTCACCATAAGTAAACTGGCAAAAAAGAGTAGCACCTTCAATAGATTTCTTTAAATAAAGTAAAATAATAATCTCTCCTTCTTCGTCATCAAATTCAGACTTGCCTATGGCAGCATAACTATATTTTTTATCACTTATCTGGTATTCCACAAGTATAAAATCACAGGTATCACTAACATATGAATGATAGAACTTTAAAAAAAAAATCTCTGGTAAAGTTGTCCATTGTAGCAAGGTTTGTCTACATGCCCATCTGATACTATGTCCGGTTTCAAGATAATTCCAAGTAAAATCAGAAAAAAATCAGCCCATTACCTTTCAGTCGTGTTTAATACACTTAATTTATCCCTTTTCTCCTTTTTGAAAATTTTGCTTTTCTTTCGCTTGTAATTCTGTATTTTTAATCAGATTGTTTTTAATTTTTTGGTAGCGTATTTTTTCTGCTTGGATCTGGTTTTTTAGCCTCTCATCCCTTGTTTGCTTCTTTATCATGTTTGACATGATATCTGCGTAACTAGAACAAATGAAATAAACCGTTTTGAATAATAAATATTTACAAAAAAAAAAAATTGTCACTGCCCCTGCATGGTATGATTTTCCCCTGGCATAGAAACTGGCAGAGAAGTGACGCCAGAGAAGTGACAAAATTGGACATAATCTCCCAAAAGTAATACCGCATGTTTTTCTGACCACATTTTACACAATAAATGTCATCTACACACACTAAACACTGCACTGTGCAAATTCACAATTATTTAACGATGAAATATAAAAAGATATACTTACCAAGGGAAATACTGGAACTACTGGCACAAGCACGTTCTCAGACAATGAATTGAAAACTGACGCCACATTGTTTTAGTTGTGCTCAACACTGTTAGCTTGCATTTAACTTCACACTGTCCCACGCGCGTCGTTTATGGTCAAAAATATACTTTAGCACTTTTAGGTGAAAATCACAGTCTTTCAATTTCGCCAGGTGAAGTGACGCTTTTAGCAAGTGACGTGAAAATAAGATTTTTTTAAATTATATAATAAACACTTTTGCAATGTATTGTTATAACATATGTTTCAAAGTTATATTAGCTATAACACAATATTAAAATAAAACACAATGCCATAAATATTTAAAGTATTAGGCCATAAAAATGAAAAAAATACAGTAATGGGGTAGGCCAGGGGAGTATACATTTGTTACTATTTTATAATGTTAATGTGTAAAATTAAACCACTATCGTGAATTGACTAAGTGGTCCAAATGAAAGAAGTTATACTTTATTGCATAAGCACACATTAACGGCAATGTAATTAGTTTAACATAAAAAAAATCTAAAGGCCGTTGGAATCCAAATAGCGTAGAATCACCCGTACACATTTCGCCTGTTATGTTTAAGCCTCATGTAATAGGGGGCGAGCGTATTGCCATCATTCGGGCATGAATCCAGACTCTGGGCTGCTACTGAGAAACAACAGATGGAAAACTCAACAACACTGCCCGACCTGGGGATCAAACCCAGAACCACATGCTCAGCAGTAGCCCTTGCGACCACCGAGACCAATGAAGCAGTCGGGGGAAAGAAATTATTAATATTAATACATTTCTAAGAGCTAAGATAAACTAAGATATTCTTACAGGAAATGTAAAGAAAATGCATAGTTAACTTTAAAAAATATTTAATAACTTACAATCTACTTTTTCGACATTAATTTTAGCATTAACTTAGTGTCGTTGATTTGAGTTTTTAGTCGTTTGCTCTTTTTTTCAACAGGTTTTGTTTTTGCTTTTATTGCCGTTGTCTGGTCTGAAGCTTTCGTCTTTTCTGCTTTCTTAGATTCATTTCTTAGTTTGTTAGCTGTTATGTTCTTTACGAGCGCATTATTTCCACTAACTACCGCTTCTTTTAGTAAAACTTCTTTCTGAAAAGTAATCTTCTTTTCTGCGTTTATTTTCTTTTTCAAGATTTTATTCGACACCCCTGGACTTGTTTCTGCAATTTTCTGACTTCTAGCGACTTTGTTTAGTGATTTGAACTTGTTTTTGCCGAATTTCACCATTTTCTATTACATCAATTTTATTAATTATTATAACACGAAAATTCACAAGTCAACAAAAGCAATCCACATGCGAAGAACACCTGTCTGTCACTCATGTCACTGTCAACTACTGTCAAGTGTCAGACAGAGTCGGCTTTATAGATGAGACGTTTCTAAGGTGACTGGTACAATATGAGACAGAACGCCGTCACGCGGCAAACAGCTGATCGGTCAAAGGCGAGCGCGTGAATTTCAAACAGCTTTTGTGTTATTGTGATAAAAGAAATAATGAATATAAAAAAGTTTCTATGGGAAAGTTATTCGTATTCATGAGTACAATCACGTGTTTAAGAATCGGTCACTAATTACCAATCAACCAATACCTACACTTTGCAAAATACTCATTATGTTTTTCAAAGTTTTGACGTCGAACGCGTAGCATGGTAACCGTAAATCGAACGTATGTCTTAACATTTAGACTATTTTATTAATGTTTAGCAAATCGCGATCGGAGACGCGAATCCGAATTCAAGATTAATAAGGATTTTTTCAAAAGCTTACAGTCCTAAGCCTGTGAGTTAAAGTATGAAGGGAAGTTTTCATTTATAAAATTAAAAAAACAATATTAATTCCACCTTTTTGATTTTATTGCTATTTGCCGTTCAGTGTCATATACCTTTAAGAAATTCATGCTTCAACTTTCCAACATTTAATATAATCAGTAAACAAACAGTTGCTGTTCCGTGTTCGTGTTAGAATAATGGCAAAATTGGCTAACCAAACTATAAAATAATAACTTTTGTACCTAAAGAAACCTAAATGCTATAAATATACCCATACTTCTAAATATTCCCGGTGTTTAGAGACGTGAGGAAACGTCATTAGACAAGAGACGCCTAAATACGTGTGGAGCTGGTTTATGGGATAAGTATTTAAGCGTACGCGTACTTCTAAGACTCAGTACGCAATTTAACTAGTACGTCTCATCTCTAGTCGGCTCGGCCTGGCTAGTTATCTGACGTTGACTATTTAGAAATGTCAGTGTCAATGGCAACCATCATAATATCGCACATCGCACAAGCACCTTTCTAAGACCTTTCTCCTTTTTCAATTCCATTGAAAACTACCCAGTATACTAAGCATATTAAAATTAAGGAGAGGGGGCTTGTGACGTATTTATTCAGTATAAACTGTACGGGATAGTGACGTCAGGTAGAAATACTTTGACTCGATGTATCGCCGTTTTTTTTAAAACATGCGTCGAATATTTTCTAGGACGCGTTGATTCCCAGGCGCCCCCGCGGGGATTGCCACCGGAGGCAAATGGGAATAAAAATTCCCAGTCGCCACCGGCGGTGAATGGGAACTCATTGCCCCCACTTCAGTTTCGCTATACATTGCGTGTTGCTGTTTCTAGTGAAGAATAAAATAAAAAGGAAATTTATTCCAAACCTGCATCTATCTAATTGATGATAACATTGAAATAAAGTTTCCAACATAGACTTTGTTATTTTACCTATTTTTTTTATACTTATCCTAATATTTTATATTTATATCTAAATGTTTAACGAAAATATAAAAATAATGTACAGCTTCGCATAAAAAGTAGAAAATAATGGAAGCCCGTTGCAACGTATTCGCGTACCAACCCAATCTTGATACTTAGCTGTTTTTTTTAGACATATATGTGAAAAAGAAAGCAATGTACATCGAAACTGAAGTAGGGGCAATGAGTTCCCAGTCATCGCCGGTGGCGACTGGGAATTTACATTCCCATTTGCCTCCGGTGGCAATCCCCGCGGGGGCGACTGCCGACTGGGAATCAACGTGCAGGCTCTTGTGAAAAACAAGATAGGTAATCAATAGAAAGAAGATAATGTTAAAATGTGAAAAAATAAAACAAGAATGATTTTTACCTTTTTTTAATTGGTAACATAACATAACAACACGCCTGTAATCCCTGAAGGGTTAGTCAGAGGTGGTAGTGGTGGTGATTTTTTTTTGGTGTGCCAGTGATCAAAGTACAGACGCCAGCACGTCAAGTTACCCCAACGTGTCAAATTTTCCCAATTGAATATGAACCTTATTCTGTTCGCCATAAAGTTGAAAAACGATCAAAGAAATTTGACACATTGGGGTAACTTAATGTGCTGGCGTCTCTACAACGATTATACCTAGCTTGACTAGGTTATTCATCGATAGTGGCATTACCCAGATGGCAGATTGTGGTCGTGATCAACTTCTATGTTTCTGAGTTCTTGGTTCAAAGATTAGAGATTTTCTTTTGGCCATCACATGATATGCATTTCTCTGCACTTAAATAAAAACAAAAAACATATTTTGTTCGTACAAAATCCCTGTATAAGATAATCTGTAGGTTAGCTTTATATAATTATAGGCTTTGGGGATTGAAAATGCTATGTTCATGCGAACTTTCTGATTTCTTTTCAGTATTTATTCGGCCTTTTAGACGTTTTAATTTAACGTTTCAAGAAGACTGTTGGTCCCGCCTTCCTCCATCACAATCACAATAGCTTCTTTCATACTTTTTTTTCGAAGGTTTGCTAATCTGAATCTCAAATTAGCAATTGTTTGGCTTTTCTTTCGAAGATTCTCTGTGAGGTTTTTAATTTGTTTTTGTTGCCTGATACATCTTTCTTTTAAAGCTTCCGTTTCTATAGTTCGTACAACCTGAAAAATAAAACGGTAAAACTTCAAGTTACATTGAAAATGTTGCTTTGAAAATTTAGCTTTTGCTAAGAGTATTGATCATTTATTTAACAGTTGCTTGCTGTCGAAGAGCTGATATAAAATACCTACTATACAGATGACATGCAAGGAAATGTCATGGTACCTACAGTAGTATATTCAACAAAATATGGACCTAGTCTAAATTAAATGTTTATTTTTAATTATTTTTATTAATAATAATAATAATCATTTATTTTACAGATCATACAATCCAATTTGTTAGTAATACACAACTTAAACGCTAGTGTTAGTACATATAATTGGAAATTGTAGGAAGTAATTACTAATGATGTCAAAATAATTAATAATGATCATGTCAAAATTGTTAAAAATAAAGTCAAAGTCACCATTAATCATGTCAAAATCATTAATTCAATCATTTAGATATATCTACCAATAAACATGTCAGGAACGATAATAACAATAACAAACACACACTACTTCTGGGTACGGTTAGTAGGCCACACTTGCGTCCTCGTCCAGTGTTTTAACATAAGGGGATGGCCTTATATTAAAAAATGACGTGTGGCACTCGGAGACTGCCACGGTAAAGCTATTGCATATCATTTTTATCATCTCCTCTCCTCTCCCCTTCCCCATTCCTCCCCTCCCCCACACCTCCCACCCCTCCCCTCACCACTCCCTCACCGCTCCCTCCCCTTCCCTCACCCCTCCCTCACTTCCCCTCCCTTCCCCTCCTGTTCCCTGCCTCTTCCCCTCCCCTTCCCCTCTCACCTCATCCTTCCTTTTCCCCTTCTCCTCCCCCTCCTTCTACACCCCCTCTCTCTGTCCTCCCTCTCCCCTCCACATTCCTCCCCTGCCCCTCCGACCCCTCTCACAATCCCCCCTTCCCTATGTCACAATCTCCCCCTCCCCTCCCCCTCCCCACCCACACAACATCCCATCTAATCGCACACAACGCCGTGTCGAAGACTGCCGAACTGAAACGACGTTAGACGATGCACGGCCTTCAAGCCACACCTCCTTGCCCGTCGGAGTGGGGAGCGTGAGGTTTTTTTTCGTTACAGAATTTCTGGATTCGGTCCCCGCGCTCAAGGCCCGCGATAGAAGCTATGCAATAGCTTAAAAACACTTGACGAGGACCCTATCCGCCACAGTCCTTTTAAACATAATATATTCACTGATTTACATATGTAATATGTCAACGAGCAGCACGGGCAGGCACTGGTATACCTACATACAAAGATGTTTTTAGTACGAAAATCAAGAACCGTGCTGAGAAATCACAGGCAGGTGTGATTTTAAGACACCTTAATGTACAAACCTTTTTGTGCACTGTTCCCGCAGTTCGTCGGGGCAATTGCAATGGAGCAGATTCTTCGATGTCGCTTGTTCCACTCAATAACTCTTGGTGATGTGATTCCTCAGGTGTCTGGAAAATATAGGAACTTTTATTTATATTAGGTACCATCATTGCAAATGATTTTAAAATTGTAATATGTGCATGCTTAAGCTTCTGCGAAAGCAAGAACCTGAAGACCTAGTCAATCTGATTGTTTTTATTTTGTTTGTATACATTTATATTTATTAGTATTTATTAGTTTATATTTGTTGTAGTTTTTCGTGTGTGTGTGTAAATTGTAATTATGTTCTTGTCAACGTGATTGGTTTCCCAAAACCGTTTAACATAAATAAATTAATAATAACTCAACTTTGACTGTCTCGTTGGTCTAGTGGTCGCAAGCGCTACTGCTGAGCATGAGGTCCTGGGTTCGATCCCCGGGTCGGGCAAAGTGTTATTGAGTTTTTCTATCTGGAATTTCTCAGTAGCAGCCCGGAGTCTGGATTTGTGCCCGATTGATGGCAATAGGCTGGCTCCCTATTATATGGGACTCAAACATAACTGGCGAAATGTAGGTGTACTACCAGGTACACCTCTGCCTAGCCCTTCGGGGATTACAGGCATGACGTTATGTTATGTTTATGTTAAATTAATAATAAATCATTGATTCTTTTAGCACGAAGATCAAGAAACATGCAGAAAAATCACTGAAAGGTTTGAATTTAAGACAACTGGTACATACCGTTTCGTGCACTGTTTCCACAGTTTGGGGTAACTGCAATGGAACAGATTCTTTTACATTGCTTGTTTCACACAGAAACATTAACTTTCGTCGTTCTTTATGCAGAGGTGCCTGAAAAAATAAGGAACTTTTATTTAAACAGGGTTATTTGTAAAACACCAACAACCTCAGAGGACTAAATAGCGAACATCATAAGCAACAATTGTTGTTCTACTACTTTTTATAATTCTTTAATTTTATTTTCATACTAAAATAAATGTTATTTCAATTGCCCGCTTGAATGTTAACAACTCTACGCGCATCGCAAACATTAGGTAAACAAACCGCGGCGACGGCGACGCACGGAGTTAGGGATGCAGTGGAGCGGGGCGCATCGTAAGTAGGTACTCAAACTGCCAGACAAAATTTTTGTCTTCTCCGCGCGTCGCAGCGGTTTGTTTCCCTAATGTTTGCAATGCGCGTAGAGTTGTTAACATTCAAGCGGACAATTGAAATAACATTATGATATAAAAGAACTAGAATTAAAAAAAAAAAACAGACACTAATAGATTGTACAAACGCTACGGCTGCATATCATTCAGGCCAGTGGTTAAACAAGTGGTACCTACCTCTTTGTGTACTGTCTCCACAGTTTGGGGTAACTGCAATGGAACAGATTCTTTAATTTTGCTTGTTTCACGCACAAACATTAACTTTCGACGTTGTTTTTGCAGAAGTGCCTGAAAAAAGTGGGAATTTTTATTGTTATGATAATAATAATAATAATAATTTTCTTGACTTAATATTTTCTTTATTGATATTTGTTTCTGTGAATAGGTTTTTATAAACACTTTACCACGTCATTTTTTGGGTCCCATAAAGTACTCAGTACTGCCAGACACAATGAAAAGAACCCACACTCCTTACATTCACAATTAAAAAAAGGATTTAGTATATAAGTGTGAAGTATTATACTCTCAAAGTAAAATACAATCATGTCAATTTACATTAAATGTCAACAGCGTAAATAAATAATATATTATATATTATGTACCTATGTATATATGTCGCAGCCAACTAGCTTAACCAGCCGATTAACTAACAGCCTAGCCTCTTTACTAAACAGCGCCGTTCAACATGCAGCCTAAATGATATTCAGCCATTTGATCCAGAAAGTAATAGATTGTATAAATCCATACCCAAGTATCTGATTATGTGTGTATAATATTATATTACGCCCAGTTGACGAAGTGTCCTGTCGGCGGAAAGTCCCACCGAAGTCTTACGTAACATTTAATAAATTGGCTATCTAATGCTCAAGCCAAACGCTACGGCTGAATATCAGTCAACCCACTAGTTAAACGGTGCCGTTTAGTTAAGAGGCTAGCCAATTAATTGAACGGCTGATCAAGGTATTTGGCTGTGACATATGTATAGCACAAATATTAGGAAACATCTTAGATAATATACCTCTAGATAGAGCCACCGCGTGGCCGCACATGCGACAGCAATATAAAAGTTCAGTGTTGCTATTCCTTAAAAAAGTCCCAAAATACGACCAAAATTCTACTTAACTGCGGGTAAAAATTTTAGCACTATTGTAAATTATAATTTACGTATTCAATGTGGTAATAAGGGTGTAGAAGTATCCATGTGTGAGAAAATATAATTTCACGTAAAATACCTACTTTCAATTTTACCTTGATTCTCACAAATAAAATACACTACTACCAGGTGAAGCTTGATGCGTGTACATAGAAGTAACTCTTTAGAAGAACACAACATTATTTTTTCGCGTGTTATTTATCATTAAAATATATTGAGGTATGGCTGACATCCAGTGTGACATTGACATTGCTGTATAATAACTATTGTCCTTTATACAAAACCAACTTATTTTGAAAATATCTAATTTTTTGTTTATACTTAACATTTATTTATAAATTAATTCTTACTTCCAAATATCTATAAGTACCTACGCGATTGCCTTCAAGAGTAAAACTTAATGATTGTCGAAAGGGCTCTGTTCGTTCGTACACATGTTCACTTAAACTTAAAAATAAGGGTTCGCCCACAAATTTGTGTGTTTAGCCACCATAGATTTATTTGATTATTATGCCTACCTTTTGAACATTAGGCCTGACAGTTAAGGGAAAAGATTTGAAACGTGTAGCAACACTGTAAGTAAGAATTCCTAGGTTATGTGATATAAGAAATCAAGTTTACTTTAAGAAATCTTCCATATTTTGGTCTGAAACCCATGACAATAAAAGCGCACAAATGTATAAATTCAATAATCATACTATAACACTAACAGTATTCAAAACTTTCGAATGAAAAGTGATTTCGTTAATATCCTTTTCTGTGCGGCTTTTACAGCCTATTATACTGCATCCTCCAATCGTAGAGCATACACCATACATTAAACACTTAACTAATGGAGTCCATTTCTCATTAAATTACTCAAACTATTACAACAATTGCAAAAACCATCCGAAAACTTATATTAAATTGACCATAATAATATACGTGACAGTGACAGCACTTTGTTTGGCTAACATTCAAAAGTTAGCCATGCAAAAATACGGCACGCCGTAAGGGACAGAAGATACGATGCTTTGTCTCAATTTTCCTACGAACTTTGTATTATTGCGTCTCACTTCCACACGTGACACTGTAAATTGGGCTACCTACGTCTAGAGGTATATAGTCTAAGGGAAACATGCTGAGAAATTACTGACAAGTGCGAATTTAAGACACCTAGTAGGGTCATTGCGCCGGTTACGCGACCACCTCCAGTATGCGACCATTTGACGGACTAAGTTTCTTGAAATCGTGATAATAGCAGTTCTAGATGAAAAATTTATGAAAAAAAAAATTCACTCGTTTGTCAAATGACTATTCAACAGGAATTACTACAGTTTGGAACATAAGGATTAACCCAACGCTGAAAAAAAATTGCTGAAGACGCGTAATAATTTAGCGGTGTGCAATTCTATGGTGATTTGCGAAAAAAATAGCACGACGCGCGGCGCTCAGACTCAAGTTTTATTATCTGAGGCATGTTTTACACGCATGATAGTTGTTTAACAGAATTAGAAGATTAGAACAATAGTTAAGTTTTCGTAATTATCTTGTTGTATTTTTTTATTTTTATACTCAATATTATAGTAAAATCCAGTGGTCGGTAACCAAATTGTTTATTTACCAAAATCGCTAGATTGCGACCGCATGGTCGCAATGCCACCAATACAGCAATATTTTGTTTTGCTTATTATGATCCTAATGGTTTACACGGGACTGTCGCAATTTAAGGTATAGCATTGTTAAAGTGTAAGGATGCAATTCTTTGGTATGCGACCACCAGTTTCTATGAAGGAATTTTGAGAAAATTATCTTCAAACATTGGGTGGCAAAGGTGGTCGTTAATACACTTTAACGAAATCAAAGACATTAGTTTGCGACCACCATATTTTAGTATGAGAGAAACAATAGCCGCAAAGCCAAATAAGTGTGTAAGTTTATTGAGTATGCGACCATGGGCGATATTTTTTAAATTTGAATTGGTTATTGAAATGCCAGTTTGATATTTTTTCTGTTTAGGTACTGCTTGCGGGCAGTGTCGAGGGTTGGGATTGGGTTCCCACCTTCCCTCAAATATGGCGATGGGATAGGATGATCTTTGCGTTACGCTCGTGAACGGGTGCTGCTTGTGGTTACTGGACGTCTGATTGATTTAACTTCAACGGTCCTAGATTATGATTATGTGACATTGTGTTGCAGGACCTATAGATATAATCCAACTCTGCATATGTAAGTGGGCACGTCCTTTGTACCTGGAGGCTTCTTTTTAGTCAGTTTAATGGTAGACTTGTGTTGTTTCAGTTTAGCTGTCAATGCCGGTAGCTATGCATGACTAGTATTATGTATATTGGAGTGTGCTAGCTAACATCTAGCAAATTTGATTCGAACTAATTATTTAAGAACTCAGTTCTTCTATCTTATCAACAGGCCTAACCTTCTGAGGAGTTTGTTCTGCCATTTCTTATTCTTAATATTATAAAGAGGTAAATTTTGTTTGTAAGTAAGTTTATATGTAGGGGGTAATCTTCGAAACTAATGAACCAATTTTTTTTAAAAAATGCACTGGTGGAAAGCTTACACTTTTCCCGGATGTCATAGGCTACTTTTTATACCTGTAATCCCACGGGAACAGGAACTACGCGGGTGGAACCGCGTGATGTCTGCTAGTTTCTAATATAAACAATGGAAAACGACAAAGGGCCGGTTTTTTGGGGGACTGTCAGGATATTTGAAACGTGTAGACTGTATCAGATCCCTCTAACTACAATTTAAGATCGGTTTAGTGGGAAGACATGTGATGCTATCGAGACAAAGGGACTAGATCCTCTGTTAGCCAAGGAAGGCGAAAAGTGGGTTAAGAAATGGACTTTTGTGAACAATTATTTTTTCTAAAATTATATTTAATTAAAAACCAAAATTAAGAACATTTTAAAATCAATTAATAATTGTTTTATTGTCATATTTCTAATATTAAAATAGTGGTCGCAAACTAGCTTACTGGCGGTCGTTAACTAATGAAAGTGGTCGCAAACTAACGTTTTCGCTATATTTTCACTTTTTCAGCATTTTAAAATATTTTGTGTACTAAAGTCTATTATTTTATGTTTAATATCAAAACTAGACTATATTTGGGACCAATTTTGCATTGACACATACTATGTGGCTTGTAAGTAACATTTTCTTTCACTCATCTGAAGTGGGCAACTCAGCTAACTGGTCGCTAACCGGCGCAATGACCCTACCTACATACCTCTTTGTGCACTGTTCCGACAGTTTGGGGTGATTCTAATGGACTAGATTCTTCGATGTTGCTTGTTTCACTCAATAACTCTTGATGATGTGATTTTTCAGGTGTCTGAAAAAAAAGGAACTATAATAATTTATACACTGAGAAATTTTACTGGTTGTTTTCCCGCGGTTTTAAGATACTTTATACATACCCCTTCGAGCACTGTTCCCACAATTCCTACGGGTAATTGTAATGGACCAGATCCTTTGATATTGTTTGTTTGACACACAACAAATAAATCTTGATGTGTTTTGTCAGGTGCCTGAAAAAAGTAGGAACTTATTTTACATGTAATACCTACATAGATTCTTTTAGCACTAAAATCATGCTTAGAATATACAGGGTGTAAAAAGACCCTTAACTTAAACGAAAACTAGGTACATATGCTACCTATCACTGGGATAGTTTTTTTCTTCTAGAACATACCTGGGAAATCACTGGTTTTGGAGATATTGAAGGTCAAAGTGCAATATTTTTTTTCTTTGTTTTTCAAAATTGTATTCCAAGTATCATTAGTAAACTTTCTTCCGAACAAACATTATCAAAATTATCGATTTTTCAAAAACAAATTACGCATTTAAAGTTACAAAAATGCAATGGATAATAAACAAGCGGGCCGGTCGGGTAACGACCAAGCGCGAGTGGCAATACGCTCAGCTTATCGAAAGTTGCGTTGCGCTGTCGCGCTATTCAATGCGCGCAATAAAAAGCATGTCTTTTTTAAAGATGAAAAAAAAAGTATTTTGCCAGCATTATTTTTTGGTTAAAGTTATTTAATTATATGTACAGAATGTGTGGTTACCGGCTATATGATCGGTCTTTTTACACCCTGTACCTATATACCGACAGGTTTAAATTTCAGACACAAGCAGGTCTTTTGCGTATCTCTGTTGACACTTAAACGTGATGATCACTGGGCGAAGGGTTCAACGATTAACTGTCAAACAGCTAGTTTCATGTTGGCTATCATCAGTGTGTATCTAGGATGACGTCATGCGCATTCGCAGAGATGTGGCACCATACGCCGTTTGATAGTCACCGTAACTTTAAGTCCACTTAAAGTGCAATACCAATTATGTGTAAATTCTCAGCTGTTATCAAAGTTCTGTGTGCGGTGCTGGTACATACCTCTTTGCGCACTGTTCCCACAATTCGTAGGGGCAATTGCAATGGATCAGATTCTTTAACATTTCTTGTTTTACACACAACTGATAAATTTTGATGTTTTTTGTTATGTGCCTGAAAAAAAAGGAACTTATAGGTACCTACACGGTGATTTTTTAATCGTCTGACAAATTTTCACAGGGAACTACCCATGAATATGACAATTAAAAAATCACCGTGTATATGTTATAACAAACTTATACAAGGTGTTGAAAAACAACATCTTGTATGTATAGAAAAGACGTCTTAAACTTGTTGGCAATAATTCACCGTAATTTATTTGTGTTTGTCTCGCTGACTGCTCGAAAATAAGAAAACGAGGCGTTCTTTTGCATGGGCGGGATCGAGAGATGGTCTGGTCTAGTCTAGTCTTCAATGTAGACAAATACTTCGAGAGCGAGAAATAGCACAATTTAGAAAATTATTCGTCCCTAAATAAATTATATTTAAAAATATCTTGTTTTGCTGATCCTACTCAATTGATTCGAATTGACGGCTATTCTTATTTGAAATTGTACAGGTGTGAATTTTTAAACGCTTGGTAAATACCTTTTTGTGCACTGTATTCACAATTCGACGGGATAATTGCGATCGAGCCGATTTTTTGATTTCCCTTGTTTTAAGCAATGGTTTCTTAAGTGTCTGAAAAAAATAGGAAATTTTACATGGTTACTGTTACGTCGTTCTGGAGCCGAAACACAGTAACTTCAGTCTCGTAGTAAAAGTGACGATTCGCACGCTGCTTTTCTACTTTTCCTGAAATTTGAGTTAAATCTTAGTAGCGCAAAGTGTATGAAGAAACTATAGAGAGTACATGCAATGAAATTACTTAAAAAACTGTAATCCCATGTCTTAGTAACGCTATTAACGTACAGACGCCAGCACATCAAGTTACCCTAATGTGTCAAATTTTTCCAATTGAATATGAACCTTATTCTGTTTTGCATAAAGTTGAAAAACGATCAAAGAAATTTGACACATTGGGGTAACTTGATGTGCTGGCGTCTGTACCAACCATGATCACGTTTATAGCTTCCGGGTCCAGAACCATGTATTATGATAAGTAATGTTATTACTACATTACATAACTGGTGAAATGTGGGTGTCTACCAAGGACACCCATATTTTACCAGTTATGAGCCAATTGCCATCATCAGGCACAAATCCAGACTCCGGGTTGCAATTGAAAAATTCCAGATGGAAAAACTCAATAACACTGACCGACCCAGGGATGGATCTCGGGACCTCATGCTCAGCAGTAGCGCTTGCAACCACTAGACGAGCCATTACTAAAGGGGGCTATAACGCCCCCTTGTGGGCGCTGCAGGCCTTAAGAGGGGCAGTAAGAGACACAGAAAAAAATGGGGGCGATGTGTAGAGGCTTGGGGGGTGACTGTTTTGTCACTCAAACTATTTTTTAAAACTTTAGAATACACAACTTAAAATTTAGGAACATAATATTTTTGTTAACGCACAGTAGCGTTCTCTCTCTCTAATTAATGTCTAATCTCTGCTAATATAGCGCACAATAATTAATTAATTTAATAGTGCGCCCTGTACCTCTACCATGAGTTGCCATCTAAAAATTACTCGCTAGCGTTGGAATCGCTAGCGTGCTAACGTGGATCGAATAGATTTCGATAATGCTTGCACCATGAGATTTACGTAGTCTTACGCAGGCGCTAAGGTAAGCTCGATAGATCGTGTCGTCTAGCTAACTTCACTCTAATCTTTAGAATACTTTCGTCTATGCTTCATTACTTATGTTTTGTTTCTTTCTTTCCCACGAATAAGAAGAGAGAACGTCTCTTAAAAGCTCAAAATGTCTGTTATCGCTATGCTAAAAATTAGACGACAGTCAATGTCACAAATAAACCGACCGTTTGTTTACGTTGTGTGTTGTGTACTTGAGTCGCTGAGCTGCGCGGTGTTGTTTATAAGTTTAAAGATTATTTAATACAATGAGGAACAGTGGTACAGTGTCTCACAGTTTCAATTGTTGGTGGAGTTCATGTGGAAAGGTACTTATGTTTTAACTTTCTATTCAATGTATTGTATGGATTAAAAATTATTATACCTACGTTTAACTAAGTTTGATGATTGTCCCATGGGATCTTACTACCGGGATAAAAAGTATTCAAATGATTCTTTAGAGAGCAAAGTTTAATAAACTTTATTTCACTTATATTTTCCATTCGGTGTCCAACATGAATACTCATTTTTGCTTGAAATTCCCGCTGTTCACGTCGTTGGTCTTCAAATTCAGCGGTCACTAACATATTCCATGCTAAATAAGCTCTTGCAGACATTATTTTGACTGGTATTACTTGTTTTCGACTTAAAAACGGTCTGGTAAGCACTGGCGTCAACTAGCAATACTGTACCTCTACCATGAGTTTACACCGCCAAAACTCGCTAGCGTCTCCGTAAATTATTTGTATGAAATATTGTACAGCGCCCCTAGCGGTCACAGATAGAATTAAAATTCTTACCATGAGCACTATAGATTTCGATAGGTTGAAAACCTAACGTAATCTATTCGATATTCACTAACGTTTTACAGCTGTCACCATACAAAACGGTACCATGAGTCACTAATTTCACTGACGCTATCGAATAATACGCTTACGATAGTAGTTACGTAGCTCACTAGCATTTTAACGTGTGAAACATATATTTACATTAAAATCATATACGTTTTTAAGTCGAAAACAAGTAATACCAGTCAAAATAATGTCTGCAAGAGCTTATTTAGCATGGAATATGTTAGTGACCGCTGAATTTGAAGACCAACGACGTGAACAGCGGGAATTTCAAGCAAAAATGAGTATTCATGTTGGACACCGAATGGAAAATATAAGTGAAATAAAGTTTATTAAACTTTGCTCTCTAAAGAATCATTTGAATACTTTTTATCCCGGTAGTAAGATCCCATGGGACAATCATCAAACTTAGTTAAACGTAGGTATAATAATTTTTAATCCATACAATACATTGAATAGAAAGTTAAAACATAAGTACCTTTCCACATGAACTCCACCAACAATTGAAACTGTGAGACACTGTACCACTGTTCCTCATTGTATTAAATAATCTTTAAACTTATAAACAACACCGCGCAGCTCAGCGACTCAAGTACACAACAACACACAACGTAAACAAACGGTCGGTTTATTTGTGACATTGACTGTCGTCTAATTTTTAGCATAGCGATAACAGACATTTTGAGCTTTTAAGAGACGTTCTCTCTTCTTATTCGTGGGAAAGAAAGAAACAAAACATAAGTAATGAAGCATAGACGAAAGTATTCTAAAGATTAGAGTGAAGTTAGCTAGACGACACGATCTATCGAGCTTACCTTAGCGCCTGCGTAAGACTACGTAAATCTCATGGTGCAAGCATTATCGAAATCTATTCGATCCACGTTAGCACGCTAGCGATTCCAACGCTAGCGAGTAATTTTTAGATGGCAACTCATGGTAGAGGTACTGATGATTTTTATTAATTGTGCTAACTAAAAGACAATTTTGAAAAAAATCTCTTTAGGAATACTAGAGACAGGAATTTGCCACTTTATGAGATGTATGTTGTGTATTTTTTATCACTGAAGTTCGGTAACCAAACTTTGGAGTATTGTCAAAAAAGGCCAGAGCGTACCAGGGCACACTCTTAATTTAAAGTTATAGTGGTTTTTAAGTAGGTGAAAAAATGGGGGCGTTAAAAAATAATTTATTCTCAAAGTGGGCAGTAGACAAAATAGGTTTGGAACCCCTGCACTAGAGCAATGAGGCAGTCAACATGTACATAAATAAACATTTTTTTTATCACATCTATTCAAAAAGAGCTAGTTTATTCCTCGTAAACAGGGACCAAAATAGCTCATTAATCCCTAGGGACCAAAATTGATTTGAATTTGGAATGTGGATATTGTTAGTAAATGTTTCAATCAGCAAAGAGGTGAATCACAAACCATGCGGGAACAATGTATTGAATATGTGACTGGCTGAAAAACTGCGAGCGCGCCATATTTAAAAAAAGTTGATGAAAAATAAACAACGCGCGAAATTAATAATTAAATGCATTCTGCTTTCGTTCGTAGTTAATTCATATTCAGATTTTAGAACTATAAAAAATGGGTGCGTCTTCCTCAAGTGAAAGTATTATATTGACTCCAGAGAATATTGTATCGGATGCTAAAAATGTGATGGAAAGTTACCTACAAAATCCCGTGAACAATATGTCAAAGCATACAACAATTTCATCCTTTGGAAAAATGCAAGAAGAGCAAAATCTTTTTCGGAAAATGTGTTTATATCTTATGGTTCTGAATTGTATGTACGTAAATAAATTCTTGTTCATAAGTTGCACTTACTTATTTTCTCATAGAGGGTGATAAAAAGTAGAGTGTCCACCTCGGGAGCAACACAATTTTAAGCTCGAGTGGCATACTTTTAATCCCTTGCTGCGCTCAGGATTCTAGTTAAGAATCCCTCGCTCCGCTCGGGATTCTACTCTAGAATCCTTCGCTCCGCTCTGGATTAAAAAAAACACTCTCGCCTTAAAAATAGTTGTTTGCTCCCTAGATAAACAATCTACTATTTTATTTACATTGATCTTTTTTTAATCAATCATTTTATACACACTTACCGAAAATATTGTGGGAACAGCATTTTCATGTAATCTCATTACATCAAGTGTTGTATTGAACCATTTTTTTTCAAAGTGAAGTGAACAGATGTGCCAAAGTTTGTGCCGAGGACTCATTTTTGTTTCACCGATAGCCTCTAACCACTTCTTCTTTAATATTTCATTTTTAGGAAACCTTTAACAAAACCAATTAGCAAGATCACTAGGACCAATTTAAGACACGCAGAATGATTGAAAATATCCAATACCTATTGTTAGGTTAGGTTAGGTTTAACGGGCAGGTGTCCGCAACTCCATGACCAAGCGCGTATTTTGCGTACGGGTGAGAATATGCCCTATTCCATCCATCCTAGCTCCTCGAGGAGACGAGGAAGGCCAGCAGCGGTTTAACGCTACTGGCGATCTCTCGGAGGAATACCTATTGTTTCAGCGGAGGAACTAGTTCTGAAACTATTAGTATTACATACAGGCAATGGCACTATGCGTTTCAAATGAGAATAGGAACGTCAATGACCACTATCTGACAGATGTCACTTGAAAAGTACGGTCTACAAGACTAATATTCATTTGAGACGTTTTTTAATTTTGAATAACTGCGACTCGGTAAAACTAAGAACTAAAAATATTTTATCACGCGAATAAGGTTTCGTTTCGTTGCAGACTGTACTTTTCAAGTGACATCTGACAGATAGAGGTCATTGACGTTCCTATTCTCATTTGAAACACATAGTACCTACACACGGCTACTCATCAAGCTAGTTTACGCTGACCTCGCATTGTACGGAAATCCAAATTCCAACACGATCACCATACTTGATGTTTAGCCTACATAGCATGATGTGTGGCCGTGTGTACAACACTACTTTTTTTTTTTTTTTTTTTTTCCTTCGCCCTTCTCGGGCAGGCTAAAGTCTTGGACCATACCGCCTCGTCTTCAGTATTTAAATCTTGCATGTTTATAAGTAAGGCCAAAGCCTCGTCTTCAGTAGCTTATATCTTGTTTAGAATTTATTTAAGGCCTGAGCCACGTCTTCAGTTTTCAATATAATTATAGTCAAAATCATATTAGTAGGTCATATCCGTGTGTTCATAGGTTATCATTATGTTGTGAAGTAGTCATATCCGGGTCATATTCTTCTAATATTCTCTAACATATTTGTCGCACCGAACGGTCAAATTTCCCAACCAGTGCTGTCAATAAATTTATACAGTGATATGTATGTACTGTAGTTTTCCAGCAAACCTTGAGTGTCGCGCGGGATGCTTGCTGGCGTTTCATATATTTCCAATAATTTATCAAATAAAGGAATTCTTTGTAAGTCATATGCAGGGCATTCAAAAATTATATGATCTAGGGTCTGATCACTTCCTAAGTCACAATTGATACAAACAGACGATGTTATAATTTTCATTCTGGCTAAATGTGCGTTGAATCTTCCATGTCCAAGTCTAAGTCGATTTAAAGAAGTATAAAATTTTCTGCTCCTATGAAGAACAGATCTGGTGAACCATGGCGCAGAACCAATGTTTTGATTTATTTTCGAATACCATTTTCCTTTAGTTCTTAGTGTTACTTGCCAGTTCTCATGCCAAATACAGGTGTTTTGTTCATGTAATTTGTTAAGCAGGTCGGAACTTGGTATGGCAACATTTCTCGTCGCTGGGAATTCTGAGATGTCAATGTCAACAATAACTCTTGCAAGATAATCTGCGTTTTCGTTTCCTGCTACTCCTATGTGAGAGGGTGTCCTTAGTAAACTTATCGTAAATCCTCTTGAAGAAAGATCAGCGTATAAAGTCCGAATCTCATATAAAATATTTCCAGTATTGGCGTCCAGTTTCGAGTTTTGTAAGGCCATGAGAACACTCATGCAGTCGGTCACTATAAGCCAAGTAGTGTGCCCAAGATTCTTTTCATGTATGTACTGCAAAGCTGATAAAATGGCTAAAGATTCAGCTGTAAATATAGACATGGCTCCAGGTAACCGAACTCCATGTCCAACAGTAAGATGAGGTAGGTAAATAGCTAGCGAAACATTTCTATTGTTTTTAGAACCATCAGTAAATATCTGCCTGTACCCAGGGAACTCTGCAATTAACTGATATACATCTTCCTTACTCCGCAAGTCACGGTTAATGTAAATGTCTATGGGCCAGAATTTGCTGATAAAATTACCAGAGTAACATGGCCATCTGCCTCTAGATTTCTCAATTTGATATTGATCATCAATACTGATTACATTAGAAAAGTCATGAAATATATAGGGGACATTTACGGAATTAGAGGGACTGTATACTCTATGATAAAATAATATTTTCTTTAATAAAGGATGATTTTCGAAAGATAAAAGCTTGAGAATGTATTTGGATTTTAAAAACTGAAATCTTATATTCATAGGAGGAGTGTTACACTCAATTTGAAGTGAATTAATTGGAGTTGTCTTCATTGCACCAGTTACACATCTAAGATTGTGGTTTTGAAGAATCTCCAGTTTGTGAACCAATCTCTGATCAGACCCAAAGCATAAAAATCCATATTCAAAATGACTACGGACTAAAGATTTATATAGCATAAGCAAAATTTTAGGATCAGCTGCAATTGACAGTGACTTTACAAAATTAAATGCCTTATTAGCTCTACCTAACAGATGATCAACATACTTAGTCCATGAGAGGTTGCTTGTAAAAATTATACCCAAAAACTTCACTTCATTCACTATTGGAAGAACACTATTGTTGTAATAAATATGTAGGTCTGTTTCACACTCTCCAAATACTATAACTTTAGATTTTTCTGGACTAATATCCAAGTTTAGATAATGAAAATAGTTCTTTAGCTGAATTAAAGCTGTGTTTAAAATACTTTCAACAGAACTTATATCTGAACCTGAAGCATAGATAACCAAATCATCTGCAAACTGCAAATTTGCCACTTCAAGACCAAGAACAATGTTTAGTCTATGTAAATAAAGAAGATAAATCAATGGACTAAGGATGCCACCTTGACATACCCCTTTGTATGAAAAACGTGGCCCTATTAAACGTTTATTCACTTTGACATATACTTCTCTACCATGTAAAAAGTTAAAGATCCATTTTATAACTTTTTCAGGAATACCAAGGGCACGAAGTTCACTACACAAAATGTGCAGATTGATGTTGTTGAATGCACCCACTACATCAAAGAAGACACCAACAAAATGATTGTCAATTTTATTAGAATTGTATATATCTAATTGCAAATGAGAAATACTATCTCGAGTGGAGCAACCACGTCGAAAGCCAAATTGATTGGATGGTAATAAACTATTATTTTCTGTATAAAATTCTAGCCTTTGTTTAATTAATTGTTCAAAGGTTTTTCCCATGCATGATGTTAATGTTACTGGTCTATATGATTCTACTTTGTGTCTTACTTTGTTAGGTTTGAGTACTGGAATGAGGCAATCTGTTTTCCATTCATTGGGGATGATCATTTCCTGCCAGAGTAAATTGTAAACACTTAGTATGTCAGAAAGTGCCTTAATTGATACATTTTTTAACATTTTATAAGGTATTCCATCAAGGCCAAAAGCTGAATCACGCCTAGATGATATTGCAGATTTTAATTCCTGGAGAGAAAATGGATTAATTAGATATTCATAATGTCCTGAAGCTTTTACTTTATGAGGAATTGATTGGAATGGCCCCTCAACTGTATCTGGAGTATATTTTTTAAGAAAATCAAATACCCAAGGCGAAATATTATTACTTGGAGGTGTAAATGTTTTATTAAATCTTTTTGAAATTTGCCAAACTCTAGATAATGGAGTAGTTCTATTAAATGACTCACATAGAGAAATCCAACTTAGATATCTTTCTCTTTTTAACACTAACTTTTTAAAAGCTTGTAATTTTTTGAACTCAATATATTTTTCTAATGTGGGATTGTACTTAAATTCTTTATAGGCATTCCTAGAGTCTTCTACTGCTTTAGTGCAATTCAAATTCCACCATGGTAATGGAATGCGTTTTTTACGATGATTATTTACTAATGTTGTATCAAAAGATGTAGCAGGTCTTACAGTTGATGGTAATGATTTAATAATAGCTAAATTTAGTAACTCTATTAAGTCATTATATGACTTTATTGGGTTATCTTGATTAATTTTAAAATCGGTTATCAGACAATCAACACTCTTCTTATATATTTCCCAATCAACAAAGTTAAAATTAAAATGTTTTGGCAAATTTGAAGTTTCTGTACCATGTGGGATGTTATAATTGTTATTAACTAGTACCCTTGTAATTACAGGCAAATGGTAACTACCTAAAGGATCGTCATGGACAGACCAGTTACAAGACAATGAAATTGGAGCTGATACTACAGTCAAATCAAGTGCATTTCTTTGCCATCTATCAGAGCCTACAGTAGTCATTTCTCCATCATTTAATAGAACCAAATTATAGTTATTAATGACTTCAAGCACCTCTCGACCGCGAATGTTCACACTGTTACATCCCCAAGCCGAATGATGTGCATTGAAATCTCCACCCATCAAGAGAGGACCAGGAATACTGCGAATTAAATTATCAAACTTATACTTAGTAAATGAAGTGCTTCCAGGACTATAAAAACTGACCAATGAAATTTCTTTATTATTGCCATATTTTAAACGAATTGCTATATTTTGTATCGAATCATCATAGAAAGTATCTATTTTACTAAATTGTAAACTGTTATGTATTAAAATAGCTACACCATTGTGTGTATTACCTGAATCTAATCTTAATATATTATACCCTTTAATACTAAATCTCATGTGAGGCTTGAGCCAAGTCTCACACAATAAAGCTACGTGTATGTTATTCTCATGTAAAAAATACGAAAAAGCATGTTTGTTACTATTGATGCTCTGGGCATTCCACTGTACAATATTTAGCTGATCCATAAAATTAAGGTTTATTTATATTATTCTGAATTTTTGATAATAGAACATCTTTTATGCTTTGAGTGCAAATACTCTTTTCGTTATTTTTATTTTGAGAAATTAATGTTACTATTGTCTGTATTAAAATATTTAAAATTGGTTCTGTTTCAATTAGTGATTGTAATTGTTTAGCAGGACTGGACTTTGAAAGAGATGGAAATGACTTTTCATTGAATAAATCAGCATATGATTTTTTATTAATTTTGTTTTTGTTTTCTTCCACTTTTTGTTGTTTGACTGGGCACTGCGACGAAATAGCTACATGTTTACCTTGACAATGGCAACATGTTGCCTCAGTTGAAGGTATTTGGCATTCTTTATAATTATGGTCCTTTGTACATATGGAACATCTTTGGGAGTTCTTACAAAATTTAGCTATATGACCATACCTTAAACACTTCAGGCATTGTTTTACCGGCGGAATGTACGGACGTACTTCGAAGCGCCAGCTATTCAGGTCAACACTATCGGGTATCGCTGCACACGAAAATGTGATGGACACCGTCTTCGTAGGCTGAAAGGACACCCCCCCTCCTTCTGAAATAGTGCGACGCATAAATCTTCTGATAGAAATAATATTCTTTGTGCTAGTTATTGCGTTATAAATGTGTTCGTTGCTCAGGTCAATTGGAACATGCATAATAACACCCGTATTTTCCGTAGCTGCTGCAGGAATACTGGCTTTTAATTTATAACTATCCAGAAATTTTCGATTCATTAACGCTGCATTGGCTAAACCAGGACGTTCAAAGATAACACCAATTTTGTAACGGTTCATGCGTAATAATTGTTTTACACCCTTATTGTATTTTTTAATACTGGTTGAAAGGGACATCATGTCTCTATCACCAATCGGGACTGATTCAATACTTTCTGAAAATACAACATATTCAAAATTGCCTCCGTTTTCAGGATATGACCTAATGTAGTCAGGAATCCTGAATTCCCGATACTTATCCTTTTCAACTGATACAGATTCCTCTGAAGAGCTTGAGGCTCCACCGTCGTCTTCAGAGGACACCAGTGGTGGAGCATAAGACGAACCATCTTCTTTTTTTCTTTTCTTGGGATTCCCTTTCTTCCCCATCGTGAGAAAAACAAGCAAATGAACTTAAATATTAATAAAACAATTAATTGAAAATTTGTTTTAAAAAAGGCGCCCTTTCGTTACGAGTTTCCCGCGCTTTTTTTTTCTGTACAACACTACTACACAATGACTTTGACAGTTGACTTTTAATGTAAATAAAATAAAATTATTAGATTAATACTTAGGATTAATACTTAAAAAGGTATGTTACACGAAAATGAAAACAAAAATCAATACTTTAGCCACTAATGCATTATTGAGTAACAATTTTATCAGCGAATATATGTTATCGTATCTACTATTGCATAAAAACCAGCTACTAACCTGTGCAAAGTCAATTGTGGTAAATTTGAATTCTTTCTAGCACCACACTCCACTATACTACAACTAGGCATGTTGAATGCAGTTTTGAAGATTTAGTCCTCGTAATATCAGTTAGTCAAATCACAAAATTCACAAAAATAAACAAATATTTGACAGCAAAACTACCACCATATATATAGAATGTACTCTGTGACTTGACTACCACGAAACTCGTCGCTTATTTATGATCAGTGCTGCCAATAAAAAAATCTCGATTCCCCGCGTGAGTGTTGTCAATTCCCCGAAATTCCCCGCTTGGTTTTTATTTATTCCCCACAAATTCTCCGAATTGATATTTTCGGAATAAAAACACAGTTTTATTCAAAATTTGTTTGATAGATAGGTACTTACTACAAAAAGTTTTATAAAATACAAAAACATAAATAACAAAATTGGCTCACAGATAGTGGCCTTCATTTTAGTTGGAATAGTAGGATATTATCAGTAATCATATTTCGATTGGTTCGAATTTTAGAAGATTCCCCACTTAAACAGGGTGGCAGGGACATTGACGCGCAAACGTCATGAAAAGGTTGCACCTGATGCCATAAATGAAATTACGAAGGTCATTCATCTCGGAAATGGCTGGTTAAAAAAATTGTCATTTTTGAGTGCGCAATGTATTGCAAACAACGCGATCAAAACGCTCTGCGGAAGGCGCGCGCGCGTGTGCTGCCTAACCTACACACACCCATACATAGTACGTCGACAGCGCGGCTCCCTGCTACACCGCGCGCCGCCGCCGCCGCGCGCCTCTGCTGCCGGACGAACGTGAACGTACCTACGAAATATCGCCGAATGACAACATTGATAGTTACTTAACACATGAAATCTTGTTTAATTAGTCTCGATAACTGATGGTAGTTACATCAAAAGAAATAAAACTAACAATACCTAAGCTTATTCTCACAAAATAGAGATAGGTACCTACCGATGAGGATTGATAACAAAAAAGATTCATGATAAGAACTTAGCGATACAGTACCTAATGTTCAATTAATTAACTTACCTACCTTTATCTCGCTCATTCCTAATGAGATAGGGTTCGAAGTGGTCGCTCGCAGATCTGAGCGCGGCGCAGAGTTTCTGCGTGGACACGGGGTAAAATAGTGGGATCCTGGACACACTCCTCACACAGCGTCGCAAACACATTCACATTTCACAACGCGATCTCTCATTTCTGCTGCGGTATTGCAGTCGGTCACAGACACCTTATACTTGACGTAACCCCACATAAAAAAATCTAATGGGGTCAAGTCCTGTGAGCGAGCTGGCCATGGTTGCGGACCGAATCTTCCAATTGACGCTCTCAAACACACACACACACACACACGCAAAGAGAAAATTACTTTTGATTTTAAAATCTACTACGTTATGATCACAAATTCGCGACAAACAACACGCCCGCTTGTGATCAACGAAATCTAGGAACTGACAAAAATCGGAGAAATGCAAAAGAAATGTAGGTTTACTAATTCTCTTTCAATTTGCCGCACTCTTGTGCCTACCGGACACAGATCAACAACATGATAGAGTGTACAAACACATTAAGTTGTACCTAGTTACCTCCTCATGAAATTAATTGCGATAATGGATGTGTTTTTTTTTATGAAACAATAAATTACAGCTTGGCAAAAAAGAGTGTGGAATAAATGAGGTCGCTAGTATCGCGCATGTGGCCACCCTGAATAGTACGACTTAACAGGTTTGACACTTGTTATTTTTTCCCAAAGTTAAGTGGGTGGTTCTGTCTGTCGGATGCTATGCAAACACCATGGAAGGCTTCAATGTCCAGTATTAACACTATTAATTGTGGGCAAATGTACACATTTTTACATGTTGTTATACATAACAACATGTACAAATGTATACGAAGCATAAGAACTACGTACAATTGTAAGAATGCATATGCATATTCTACGATTCTTACATACTTCTTTTGCTTCGTATGCGATCTCTAGTTTCTGCCTACCAGCGTGGGAAAGAGGCGAGAGTTAATATACCTATGTATGTTATAGTGGGCACTGAAGCCTTGCACGAAAGTGATGCATTAGGTATACACAGACAGATAATATTCATGCCCTCGAGAGCAGTCTAACCGTAAGGTTGTTAGGAATTAACGACAATAGTTTGTTTACAGGGATATGATAATGAAAGAACACGTTTTTTTTAGTTTTATTTTAATACCAAAAATTTAATCAGACGAATCGAACACAGTACCATCAAATATTCGGATCCCGGAAAAGCTCAAATGTTGGCTAGAGCTTCCTGCAACTTCTGAAACACTAGTATTTTCTAATTCTGATAAATCACTGCTACTGTCATCTGTGAGATTTATTACTGTCATGATATTAATTTTCTAGTTTCATTACAATATCCTTGCATGATTTTTTCCAATCTTAGTAATGTTTGCAAATGCTTGTTCAGCAGCCACCTTTAAAAACGAAAAAATATCATAAACAATGGTTCTAACATAGCAAATTTAAATATGTATAAACTAGGCTACATACCTTTATATCAATGGATCCAACATTGATTGAAGCAATTTAATGTTTTGCAATGCCCCATATTAATTCAAGTAGATTCACGTCACAATGATAAGATGGTAACTTTCTTCAAGCGACCTTTGAAGTTTTCCCGGTGTTTAAAAATATCTTATTTTTTACCTTCCATAAACATTCTTCTTACTGTGTTGACAGATTTACCTAAAACAAAAAGATACGGTACCTACTTTATTATTAATTCCCTATTCTTTATCTTCAAGTATCAAATATGGGTATACGAGGCTCTTTAAACTACAAAACATAACCTTAAATTTCAATTTCTGTAAACAAGACAAATAGCTACTTTAATCTGTATATCAACAAAACTACGCATTGAAAACATTTAGAAAAACTTATTTAATGTACAATGATTTAATTAGGGTAGATAAATACCTGTCCTAGCGGCAGTTCTTCGATAAACATTCCCGATATCAGACAAAACTTGTCCTGCTTCAGATTTGGCCAAACACCACAAAAAGACGAGGTAAATCACTGCTCTGATACAACTACAAATGGTTTTATTAACTTTTAATCGTTAATTTTGCAACGAAACTTAATAATTTTGTTAAATTTATGAAAAACGACGAGGATTCACGCACTTTTGACACATGATGTACTAGCACTAGACAAATAAATCAATGTTGCCACAATCATCCACCTTTAGTTTCAACTGTCACCGCGTCAGACTCTTTTTTGCCAAGCTATACATTGTTGAATTGCATTCAAAACTAAAATTAATGTTGATAACAACAAATTGTTGAACAATTACGTGACTTTGATGTTTTTTTTTAATCTTCTTTACGTAACACGACAAAGCTCAAAAGAAATTATTATCCTCCATAATGAATCTAAAATAAAAGTAGTAAATGCGGGTCATTCATTTATGTAGATGATTAAAATGCCTCAAGTGACGCGTCTGTTTGTGATTCTTTGGGATATATCGTACAGACTAGACCGCGCGCCGTCCGGTGCGGCGGCGTCCTTTGTGGCGGCATTTCGCCGAAATGCCGACAATAGAATGTCGGCATTAGGTAGAAAGCGAAAAGCGAAGGCACCTACTATGCTAGTGTTGACCTCGCATATGAACTTTAGAAAAACAGCTGATCAGGTAGCCCTTTCGAGTTTTACTTTCATTGCTGGTTTAAGTGAAACAAGTGAATTTACTATTTCTTAATTAAAAACCTCATTGGAATAGGTAAAAATAATGTTTATATACAGTTTACAGTAAAAAAAAATGCAGAAAAAAACGTAAAATTTAAGGAAAAGCCGACGAAAAATTTCAACGCAGGGGGGTCCAGAATCATGTACTGAATCCATGGTAAGCGGATGTGCGTCGATGTCCCTGCCACCCTGTATACAGCTGCACGTTTTAACCACTTTTCCATAATTTTATTGAAAAATAAAAATCTAATGCACCAATTTAAAAAATCAACAATGTAGAAATGGATGCGTTCAGATTTCTGAACATCATCATCTGTCATTTGATTACGATTTTGTATTTACAAAATCGTAATCAAATGACAGTTGACTGTTTAGCAGGAATTTGGGTTGTGTTGCCATTCTAAATGTTGTTAGTAAGGTCGAGCTGTATCTGCCAAGTCCGAACGTGATTTTTTAGTTGTAGATATTACCCAACATAAAATAGTTTTAGCCAAATCGGTCTGGATTCCCTGAAATTCCCCGATTTATGTCATTCCCCGGGCTTTCCCCGCGCCAACCCTCTATTCCCCGCAAATCGGGGATTTATCCCGCGATTGGCAGCACTGCTTATGATGGCCGAATCCGTTTGGCACACCCACACTGGCACTTACTAGAGATGTGAAAAAATCGATTATGGAAAAACATCGATTAAAAATTGTTTATTTTCTTAATAAAAATCGAGTCCAATAAGCGACTTAATTAGTACAGAAAATCGATGCCTTTTTTAATTTTCATCAGCAACCCCCGACATTTAGTCTGAGCATTCAAAAGCCCGGACCGCAACTACGGTGGCAGTAATTTACCTCAAACATTCACTATACATGGCGTTAGACTAACGCCATCTAGTGCATAGTTAGCGTGCAAGCACTTTTTGTAGTCAAGATCTTCTTCGGTCCCAGCTGAGAAACTGTTTTCGAAAGCTGGCGCCATTTTAACTGAGACCGAGCCGAATATTGTCCAATCGCTTAACTAAGCTTAAGAGCTCAGGTAAGTGGTAACCGTTCTGTTTGCGTTTACTGAACTTATTGCCCACAGATTTCTAGATTTTTATTTGATTATGTACGCATAATATCTCCATGTTTTTCGTTTTCATTCAATTTTACAAAAGCAATTCAAGTTTGGTTTGTAGCATCAAATAGGTCGACTCTTTGATGCTATAAACCAACCTACCGCGCCGTGTGCGAAGGACACGGCGCGGCATACGCAGCCACAGTGTGCCGCTTGGGAGGAGCCGGGCCGTGTCCTCGTCTCTGGAGTAGGCAGTGACTTGTCGCTGCTGGCCGTGGTCGAGAGGATGGTCGGCAGCGACGAGCCCTGGGACGAGGTGGTGTCCTTCTGCGAAACAGTCATCTCGCAGAAGGAGGCTGCGGAAAGGGAGAGGGAGATTACCTCCACTCACCCTGCCCGCAGCAGACGCACCGGGCGCAGGCGGAGGGCGGACAACGTCCTCTTCCAGCCCCCCTGAATGGGTTCAGGGGCGACGGACTCGGAAACGTCCGCCACCCCCCACGTACATGGATCCGGATCCGTGGTGGCGGCGCGTCGTGTTCACGCGCGCCCTTCTTAGACGTCGCGAAGGGAGTCTAACACCTCACTCCCCTCGCAGACTTGGCGAGGCCCGCGGGGCCGACACCAGTCGGGGGTCTTCTGTTCCCGTGACCCCCGGCGCAGGTGTGAGATGGAACACGGGGTGATTTTTAGTCAGTAAGAGTCTAACAGACCCCTCCGCCCTCCCCGGGGCGGGACCCATCCATGAGGATTTTCCACCCTTAAAAAAAAAGGTAGCATCAAAGAATTAAGACTGAGATTCACGTGTAGATGCTATGATAGGTTTAAGCACCAGAGTAAACTCTTACGGGGAACTGAGCCTCCACCATATTTTACTTTCCAACGTGCTCGGGAGGATCACTAAGGTGCAGGTTGGGATCTTAACCATACTTCATTCCACGAAAACCTAAGAATCTGCCGCCCTCTTGGCGCTACGACAACGGCAGTATGTGGTAGCGGCCGTTTTAGGTGGTTCATTATTGACAGTGTAAGTATCCTTGCTATATTGGTGAAGCAGGGGCCATAGTTATTCTGTTCTACTACTCTAGGAAACCAGTTCATTTAGCGTCCCTAACTAATGGGAAAATTTATTTTCTGGGTGTTTTTCCTGGGTGGCATTTACTTAGGGACAAACTGCACTAAATATGCCTATGCGAGGAGGAGGAGGGAACAGGATCATAGGGTAAAAGCTGAAACTTGAATAACATGTTCTTTAGAGAACATTGGATATTGGGGTTAAAGACATTCAAAAATGGGAATGATAAAAACTCATTAAGTATGTAGGTACACTTTCTTTAATAATTTATTATTGTCATATCGTCTCCTTAAGACATAGCGCTTAACAGAAACATCGACACATGTAACATTGATATACAAATACATGATTAATCTACGACGAAAATATTATATTTTATATCTAAACATATAAATATTACAAAAGAAATGAGCAAATTAAATGCATCGAGATTGCATTAATATTACTGTACGTTTGTTCAAATCGAGCGCATTTTGTCAATTATTATAACCTAACTAAAAAAACATTGACTTAGCTAAAATGTTTCTATTACAAAATAACGGTACGTTTCTGTGTTCGAGATTCTTGTCGTGAGGTTGTTCATGTGTGAAGCTACTGGTGCCTAATAATTGTATGGTCTATAGATGTATACAAATTATTTATTGATTTATAAGGTACCAAGGCTCTTATAAAAGTAGTAAAGTTACGATGATTATTATACTTAGTTAAGGGCCTGTTTGGGCCACAGACTGTCTAAGTTTATTGCGCCTTTCAAGCGCCCTAAGTACAGTAAGTTAGGGTCAGTAGATACATATCTGACGGAAGATGCGCCGAGTGTATGAGACCCTGTATCTCGACGCTCTTACGCATCATCGGGCGAGTGTGAAAGGTTGAATGTTTTATATATTTGTCTTCTGGCGTTACGCGACCGATAATACTCGACGCAACTTCTATCAGATATGTACGTATATCTCGACCCTTAAGGTTGTCGAGGTACGCATGAAGGGCCACTAGGGTCCTGGTCCCTAATCTAAATCATGATGGCCTTTATTTGGCCCCTGGCCCCTTATATCTGTAGGAGTCTGACTGATGAGCTGCGCTACTCTTCTAGCACCCCGACCGTCGTAGAAGAACATCTTGTTAATCGAAATATCCTTAATCGACTGCTACCTACGGCCGAGGATATCTATGACGATTTTAGAATTTCCATTGACAAAATAAAGATACTTAGCCTGAGGAACGATACTTTGTTTTGCAACAATTAAGTATGAATCAGAAAAAAATCTGGGAAGTCCTGTAGGTACTCAATTGCTTATTTATTTGTAACTGGTTTAGAAATTGTAGGCAGTTTTAATTTCGTTTATAAAATTTTACATGTTTCATACAAACTAGATTGTATGAATATCTAGAGACTCTTGATACAATGGCTCAGGATTATTCCATTCATCTGCTTAGAACTCTAAGCATCTGTACAAATAAAACCATTTGACGCCCCCCCCCCCCCCCCCCCCCTCACCTACCCCCACGCTAAATTGTCTAATTTATGTAATACGCAAATCTGTTTTTATTATCTTTTGGGTTGTAATTTATAAGACCAAAGTAATAAACTTTAACTGATGGAACACGCGGTTTTGATATTATAGACCTATTTTAGGTAGGTAGTAGTAGACAGTCAAAAAATCGGGTCGGTTAAGTGCCACAGGATAACCCACCGTGAGCCATTACATTTTAGAGTCAAAATACACATAAATACATTCTAACATAGCTACCTCAGGTAACTGTGGCAGTTGCAACACGCAATGGAATGTTTCGAGTACGTTCTGAACTTTTATATTTACACAATTAATTTAAAAGTAACCAAAAGATCTATCAAATACCACGATTATCAAATTTATTACAACACTTAATTACGCCAACAATTTACAACACACAGTCATACCTCTAAAATTAACTAAGAAAATATAATTATTATGCATGATGTGTTCAAAGCTTTTAAAAAGCTGTATTTGTGTCTTGTTCCTAGTTTTTAAATAATAAAAAAGACACACAATTTCTTAATTATGTAACATACACAACGTTAACAAACAATTGTTAACATTTACATAATAATTTATTTTAAAATATTTAAACTAAACTTATTCTACGAAAATCGAATAAAATTAATAATTAAACGTTTCTTTGGGAATGGCAACACTTAGATCTTAGTTTAGCACAGCCATACTGACAAATCAAACAAGTTTAAACCTTTAAATCGTGTTAATTAGAGACCCAATAGAACGACGATGACAGCGCGAACGCCGGCGTTCGCTTGGGGTTTAATGAATTAAATTAATTAAATAAGATTACTTACAAAATATTAGAAATATACCCAAAGAGTGATGTTGTCACAAAATCCATTCCGACTCATTTACTCCAAGTAAGTTTAACCCAAAGACATTCAAACTTACTATCTTAAATCTCTTTTGGGTTAACCATCAGCATCACACGGTTTCAAAAAGGGGATTTACCTATAAGTCCCGTATTTATGGCAGGAATGGGGTTGCCCAATCAGAAAAAAAAGTTTGACACATTATTAGGTATATTTCTAAATAAATAAAAACCTAGAGATTTTATCAGAAAAAAGTACTAAAGTATAAAAATAAACTTTCATTATAAAAAACTGTATAAAACTTAAGAAAAGAATTGTACATTATTTCGAGATTCTTTATAATAAAATAAACATAAAATAATGTTACGTTATTTGGAAGCGCAGTGCACTTAACTAATTACCTATTGCATTTTCTTGTTTCATGAAAATAATGTACGACTTTTATTTTTCACTGCAAAAAATGTTGAAGGTTCAAAAACCTTTTTCTCTAAAACCGAAAAATATAAACAATTTTTCTAATGTTTTGTAATACTAGTTAAAAGTTGTCTTCACTGGATTTGACTAATTATTATAGGTTTTTTCTATTTAATTTTGCCAATTAATCGAACGGGCTGCGGAGGCCCTCCAACAAACATATTATGGCTTTTATCCTTTTGTCACTATTAAAAAAACTAAACATGTATTTAAAGCTTAATGTATACGAATACAAAACAAATTATTTTATGTTACAGGCATATAAAAGCTACATCTAAATGTATTGTCCACTTCAGAGTAGATGCACTTAAATTGATTAGACAATCCTGCCTTGTGGTCCCTACAAAACTTTGCATTATTGCGGGATTTTTTTACATCTTGTAACTTCACTTGAAAATGTCGCTTCTTCTATAAAAATGTACTTTGGTCGTTAGATATTAAATTTACCGAACGTAGATATACCTATTTTACTTATTGTTTTTGTTACCAATTAAAATTTACTTGTCACGTGACAAAATGTATGAAAAATTGTGTGACTAAAAAATCAAGGATTTGCCTCTACTTCAAAATAAAAATGTACTAAGTAATATTATTGTATCCATAAAAAAAAAACTTGGAAAGTACCAATAACTTAATTACTTGTAAGCAAAGAGATTTAAATTACTATAGAGAGGACAAACGAAGAAATGTTCATACAAAAACTATGATGCTATGTCTCAGTAACGCCATCTAGAATAATAGAGTAATATTGGAGCGGCAGCGGAGCGTACTAAACTAGACTAATCGACTTGTGTCCACGTTTCGGATGAACATTTTGTTCGCGATGTCCTATGTATAGTTAGTATTAAATGCCTTTGCTCGTAACATAAAAAAAAACGTAGTGAGGTGAATAGGTGCACGGCAGAGTGAACAGCCAAGTTCTTGATTGGAAATGGCTTATTTTACGCTAGTGTCGTGTAGTTTTAATACTATTACAATGCATTTTTCACACTTATTCCTTGTTAGCAATATTATTAACTCTATTATTACGTGTAGATGTCTTTGATGCTTCAGACTTGCTTGCTTCAATAATGTACTTACGTAATCTTATTAATGACTGCTCCTAAATCAATAAGCAAGAACCTATACAGATAGACACAAACGCATTTATTACATATTAGCTGTTACCTAAGCATTTTTTACTATGCACTAAGCAGATTTCTTATTTCAATGGTGGTCAAACGATGTTTTTATTCCCAAGTGAAGCGGCCTGATCTTTACTTAGTGCACGGTCTACCTAACGTTTCTTGCACTTAGCAAATCTTTACTTTTAGTTATTTCTGCAAAGCCTTTTTTTTTCAATAATAATTTGACAACTTATTTTTTTTTATCTCGTCAATCAATCATTCCTACTTCTTCACGCAAATGTGTTTTTTTTCTATTCATTGTCTTTACTCGTCGCTAGCTGCCGATTATGCTCCTTAAATATACAATGACCAGTATAATCTTAATCAGCGGCGAAAAATGGAACTAGGTTAATCTAAATGTATTGAATTTGATGTAAGAATGAAAATATCACCAATGTTTGCCCTAAACGTTACGTAATTTCAAATGATTTTAAAATTGGCAATTCATAACATAACATCACGCCGGTCATCCTCAAAGGGTTAGGCAGAGGTAAACCTGGTAGTACACACACATTTCGTCAGCTATGTTCAAGTCCCATGTACTAAAAGGTGAGCCTGTTGCCATCAATCGGGAATCTGCCTAGCCGAATTTTACTTAAAACTGCGTCGATACGGAGGCATCCCGTCATCCCACCCTAAATTTATTTGTTTTTAAACCATCATTCATATTTAGCGGTGATACTGTGCTTGCCAAATACTTAACCCTAACTAGTAAGGATTGTTGTATTTTTTTCGTTTTTATTTACGTTACATCAACATTCAACGTGTTCGTACTAGATCATTATGTTTAACTTAAAGCCTCAGGTCAAAGTTACACTGGTCACTAGTAAATACTATAATGACATTCTATATAATATACCCACTTACATATTTGGTAATTGAGTACATTGAATTGTATTTAAACAATATGACAAGTAGTCTACTCACACATTTTTGTGAAATTACATAGAAAAATTGTTTTAGCGACAAGAACTTGTAAATGTGTGAGCGACCAATGCCTATATTCATATACATTGAATGAATAGTTTAACAGTTTTATTTAATTATAAAACCTCATTGCACGTGCTCGTTTTACTAGAAAAAAAAAACAAAGTATTTTTTTAGCTGAAATTTGGAAGCCTGGTAGTGGACCAAGCCAAGTTCATAAAAGCACACATGTAAAATACTTCGCTACCTTTTTTTTTGTAAATAGCACGTGTAATGGAGCCTTACCAATTTGGTCGGATATGTAGTCGGATACAGTTGTCGAGAAGGGCGTTCACTGAAATAAAATACTTATTTTAATTTATTGACTCAATGAGGTTTAAGGTTAATAGGAATAATAAAAAATATATAATGAATTTTAATGAATAGCTACTTAAATAAAAAAGGGTAAATATGGCTAAAAGATTTTCTTTACATTTTTCACATACACAAACACTCAGACTTGTAACAATTAATGCCAATGTTTTTTCCGTGCGAGGATTGAACCCACAAAACGCAGCGCAGCAGCCGATTGCTCAGCTACTGCGCCAAACGTGCCGTCATTTTTTTCTAACATATAGGATGGCAAACTCACCTTCATTTTGGGTCGCGTTGATAAGGTCAACTTTTGCACAAGGCGAGTAGCGGAATCTGTAATTAAAAACACACGCTGTAGGATCAAATTATTTCGAAATAATTCACACCGACTTGGTACGCTGCCGAGTCTACATGTTAGGTATGTTTAGAAAAAAGGACACATTGATCGACGGCCTTTCGAATATTGCCTATTAAAAAAGGGGAACACTAGTACGCATTATACCGACCCACCGCGCATAAGTCCGCCGACGAACGATTGCGTTTTGTGCTATACGTCGCGTCGGAGCGCTTTAATCGCGTCGATGCGAAAGTAATGCGTACGTCATCCATACTTTGTTCCCTTTTTGTATGGACAAACTGTTGTACGCCGTCGATTGATGTGGCCTGATTCTTATGGTAGATATTGTTTAATTAAATACAGTAAATTCTAGAACTTTCAAATGGTACCTAGTGATTTTTAGTGTTTGTAAATTGGTAGGCAGCTTTTGATTTGTACACAGGCTCTACCTGATTCAAACAGCAAAAACTAAATAGTGAAATTTTATAGAAACCACTCCTCGGAAACTTGAGTGAAGTGATCAAATAACTGTCAATCCATAGTGGCTGTATGGGATAACAGCTCACTTTGTCTTCGCTACACCTACAGCATTAAGCAAATTTTGACATAATAGTGCTTTAGAGTAAGTTACTGGTGATGCAGCTGAGCCACTTGATCCTGGTCCTGGGATGCAGCAGCAGCAGGTAGACGGGCACGGCCGTGAGGATCATGAGGCAGCCCACGCCGGTCTCCGCGGGAGACGCGTACGCAGGGAAGGCTACCACCAGGATCGTGCAGATTATGTAGATAACTGGAATGGAAGTTTTAAATAGTTTCAGTAGGAACCTAGAACAATTTGAAATTAAAAGCGAGTCTTATTTCTAAAACAATTAAGCATTAACGTGGTTCGCTTGTTGAGTTATAAGAAAAATATATAATGTGCCTTAAACTTGTTCAAAGGCAACAGTTCTAGTCTAGGTAATCTTGTGTATAACATTTAAGACAATAAGGTTTCTTAAAGACTTTTACTTATGACTTTTACATAGTGAAATTGAAATAGTGAGTGTTTATTTTTTTGCTGGTGTGACGCAAGGTTTGAGTAAGCTGTCGAAAAATCTGTGATTGCAGTAAAGTTTCTTATAAAAATTAAAGCAATGTTTCCTCTGAGTAAAATAATCTATCTTCAGAATTTTACAGCTTGGCAAAAAAGAGTAGAAAATAATGGAGGCGCCACTGTGCTCTTCGTATGGCAACCCGTGGCAACCGCATAGCGTACCAACCTAGTCATGATACTTAGCTGTTTTTTAGACAAATTAATCTAATTATGTATTATTTAAATCAGTAAGTAATTTGAACAAAGACGTGTTCTCGACACGCAACTGATTACTTACCTAGAAATAACAAATTGGATAAATACTCCTGAGTTCACAATATTGTTTAGGAATTATAAAAAAAGAAAACAGTACATTATCATAATTTCTATATTTTATTCTAGTAAATCTTCCTCTACATATTCTACCCCGAACACGTAGGTCGCAAACTCATCTGAGTCATGTTCGGGTTCAGAGGTGATGCTGCTATCATCTTCTAGATTTATTACTAATCGCTCCATTTCCTCGTTTATAGGGTTTTTTTTTCAGTAATCCTTTCCTATTTTTATTACATGTTAGCACGAATTCTTCCAATCCTCCGCGGTAATAGCTTGGAATGCACGTTTAGCTGCTTCCTGTAAAGACGAAATATTTCATTTATCCCTAACAATATTAAAAGTAAAACATTTTTATCACATACTGTTAATAAGCCGGATGTAGAAAATACCCTTTTGTTTATCTCCTTCCAGCACGATTTTGCTTAGAACGACTTCCCTGAATTAAATAATAGATTTAGACTATGGTACGACAGTTTCTTTTACATTTCTAATGCAAACGCTAGAACCAATAATTCTCTCCCTTGATATCGCAGTATAATTTACGTAGAAATTGAATTTTCATTCAGTTAAAAGTCAAGTCACCAAAGTATCAATTTATCTCAGCGCACTATACCAGAGTAATGCAGAAAAAATGTAAACATAACCTATGTGCTCGACATATTTTGTTTCAAATCTCTAGTTATTCCTTATGCAAGCAAATTAATATAGCTATGTAATAATCAATTAACACTTGAATCAACTAAAATCAACAAAACAGACTCTTACTTACCTGTCTTATCAGCGGTTCTTTGGTAAACATTGTGAAATTGAGAAAGAATAGTTTGGGCCTCATGTTCCGCCAGATATCGCCTGTACACTTTATAAATAACCTCCCTGCCAGCACTCCGAATGGTTTTATTCATTATTCTTCACTTTTTACCTTCATTAATCAACGTTTGGTGGTCGAAATTAAAATTTTACGAAATCATGAACTTTGTTTATTATGAGATGTCATTAATTTGGAAATGTTGCCAACAGACAAAAATTTAGTTCCGTTTCTACACTTTTTTGCCAAGCTGTAAGTGATTCTTCGAAGGGCCATAGATTTTTTCCATTCTGTATAAGCTGTTCTATACATTTAACGTTTGGTGAAAATTTCATTTTGTATGCAACAGATTTTTAACTGTATCATATTTGTAACGGTTTAAAGTAAAAGTTTTTTTACATAATTACTTATAACCCTCTGAAAAGTTTGTAGTGTTTTACAAATAACCATGTATTTAAAATTTGTTCTACCTACATCTTTCTCTTGCCAAGTCGCGCCTGAATATTAATTCTCAGCCAAACACAATGAAATTAGCACATGTCTGAAGCTTAGAATATTTTAAAACTTTACTACTAAAGTGTAACAAATAAGGTGATAATTTAGGCTACTTACCAGGGAAGAACAGGTTCACTTTGATGGGTCGTTCAAGGTTGGGCTGTGTGTACCTCAGCACAGGTAAGCACAGGACGGCAGCACCAATACTTAACTGGAACAAAAACCATACAATTAGAAATTTATGAAATAGGATTTGTTTGTGGTTCTATGAAACTGGTACACTTTTGTAATACGATTTTGGCATGGTTTTTATAAGCCTCAGTTCATTGGCGCACAATTAGTGAACTCTTGGCTTTCAAACTTAAGGGTCAGTACATATCGTACGGAAAAAGCTAATATAATAATAAAATAAATGAAATGTTATAATAAGCCAATTAACCTTTCACACTCCAACACAACACAATCAATGATGCGTCAGTACGTCGAAGTATAGCTTCGTAATAGCTGGGTGCATTTACCGTCAGATAAGTACCGACCCTAGCTTAGTAATACTCGTAGTATTGAAACCAAGGAGTCGTTTTAGAGCCAAAATCGTTCCGTGGTGAAAAAGGGATAAAACTTTTCATCCTGTTGTCCTAAAGTTGTATTTTCATCATGTTTATCTAAAAGCTCTCTCTAGCACACGAACAGTGAAGGCTTGGGGTCCCTACACGTAATGTCGTCATGGCATCACCTTCTGGTCACTATTTTATGGAATTAAATATATACACAAATAAAACTCACCCAGGTAGCGAAGCCCACATAGTTGATAAGCGCGTAGATGTCGGACACGGTGAGGTACAGCAGGCTCAGCAGCGCCACGGCCAGCACGGCGGCCGCCGGCGTGGCGCGGGAACTCACCATCGTCAGCATCTCGGGCATCTGGCCCTGAGCCGCGCCCGCGAAGAACAACCTGGAACAAATATGTATTATAAAGTATGAAACAATCCTATATTTTAAAGTAGTACGCCGAGCGCTCATCTATAAGTGCTAAATATGATGGATGTTGGTATATTAACATCAGTTCTGGCAAACCCCACATCATCGGCTGCCGCCGCTTTATTTAAAATGTTTACGCGTCAGTGAGATCCCGTTCATATTTAATAGATTTAGGTGATGTTGCTTAACTAGATTTTACTTAACGGGGCTGACATCTACTATATAAAAATAAGTCGGGTTTTCCTTCCTGACGATATAACTCCAGAACGCACGAACCGATTTCCACGGTTTTGCAATCGTTGGAAAGGTCTCGGGCTCCGTAAGGTTTATAGCAAAGAAAATTCAGGAAAATAACAATAAATTACATTATTAGGGCTAATAAAAATAAATTAAATTACATAAATCAGATGCAACCTTCATAGTCACTAGGAAAAACTAAGACACAAAATTAGAAAAAAGTAAATGACAGATTGACAACTGACATAATGTCAGGCAAAAAGTAAATATTGATAAGTATTGTGTTCACTGTGAAATTGTGAAAAAAAGTAAAAAAAATAAGTTATTCGTTTCCTAACATTTAAATTGGAAACCATGAAATCAATAACGTGTATTGTGCAAATTTTTATTGAATTTCAACAGCAGGCATTTGTCTTTAAGGTGGTAAGTTGAACTGCGTAAATTATGTGGATCGTGCATAGTTAGGTAATAGAAATAATAATAATATTAATAATCTTCTTTCTTAATATATAAATTTTTCGTGTCACAATGTTCGTTCCCATACTGCTCCGAAACGGCTTGACCGATTCTCATGAAATTTTTTATGCATATTCAGTAAGCCTGAGAATCGGCTACTATCTATTTTTCTAACCTCTAAGTGATAAGGGGTGTTTACCCCAAATTTTCATTTTTTACACATAACATAACGTCACGCCTGTAATCCTCGAAGGGCTAGGCAGAGGTGTACCTGGTAGTACACCCACATTTCGCCAGTTATGTTTAAGTCCCATGTAATAGGGGGCGAGCCTATTGCCATCAATCGGGCACAAATCCAGACTCCGGGCTGCTACTGAGAAATCCCAGATGCAAAAACTCAATAACACTTTGCCCGACGTGGGGATCGAACCCGGGACCTCATGCTCAGCAGTAGCGCTTGCGACCACTAGACCAACGAGGCAGTCACTAGACCAACGAGGCAGTCATTTTTTATTTTTTTGATATTTTGATATTTTTATTATGTGGCATCAAAAAATACACACAACTCTAAATTTGGACTTTTTTATCACCAACCCTTGCTTTTTAATAGTCATTTTCATAATTTTATCATTTTCTATCCCGCTCGATAACATCAATTATTATCACTTGGTAAGTTATCCCCTCCATGTGTCTACCGGTGTCACTTCTCACCCTGTAAACAGCACGGAGTAGGGATGTTACCTCTACAGTTTTCTTGCTTGCTTCAAGCGTAGTAGTTAAACATTTTTACTATCTCAGTGTAACTCTCATATCAAATATATTCTCGAGTAACTTTATTATTTATTTATTAATCTATAATATAAAAATGAATTGCAAAATGTGTTGGTAAGCGCATAACTCAACAACGCCTGGACAAATTTGGCCAATTCTTTTTTTTATTGTTTGTTGAAGTTCAAAGATGGTTTTACGTCGATAAAAATTCGAATAGTTGCCGGAAAACCTCTAAAGAGATTTTCGTCAAACATTGCCAGCTGATGAACTCAATGCATGTCTAAAGTCCTGCAATTGTGGAAACATGTCAAAGTACTTCATTTAAGCAAGAATATGGATGTCAAATTGCAAAATGACCAATCTGGAAACATATTCTCTCAACAACGCATTGGAAGTGGCAAATTTCCTATAGACATGTTGGCTGCATTAACATTTCTCAAAGTTTTTGTCAGTTAACTCGATCAAAAGATGAACTTATCCAGAAGGTGTTTCCAGATGTTTCTCAAAATTACAGGAACCATGATTGGTTGAGCGAACGAGCTATATTGGCTGCAAAAAACATAGATGTAAATGAATTAAATTAAAAAATGCAAGAACAAATTACAGGCGAATCGAGGATATATAAATCAGTTGATTCGGCTACTAACCAAGATGATGTAGTGAACTATCCACCAGAATTTTTAAACTCGCTGGATTTTCCAGGATTGCCACCCCAATCTTCAAATTAAAGGTTGGATCGGTAGTTATAATGTTGCGAAATATCAACCAACCGCGTCTTTGCAACGGCACACGGTTAGCGATAAAAAACTTACTAAACAACGTGATAGAAGCAACTATACTGAAAGGAAAGTATAAAGGAGAAGACGTTCTCATACCGCACATCTCAATTTTTCCGAATGATGTACCGTTTGACTCTAAACGACTACAATTTCCAGTTCGGCTTGCTTTTGCTATGACCATAAACAAGTCCCAGGGGCAATCATTAAGTGTTTGTGGTATTAATCTGGAAAACCCATGTTTGTCAATTGTATGTTGCCCGTGTTGGAAAACCATCAGATTTGTTTGCGCCAGATAATCAAACAAAAAACATCGTATATCACAAAGCACTACAATGAAAATAAAACTGATTTTTGTTAATAATTATGATTCAGATGATTAACAATAAAGGGATTACTTATTTTTAAATGCTTATATATGTTTTATTTAATTATATTTCTTATTCACAACGCCCTATCACCAGGGTGACGGTTCTGTTCAGGAGATTTTTTTGCCCCGACTATAAATTTTATGTAGGAACAAAAAAATGTCACATTACAAATCATTTTGACAGGAATTTATTGCAATTTAATTAGGCAGTACGAAGTCTGCCGGGTCAGCTAGTGTTCTAATAAAAACAAAAGTCCCTAAAACAAAAGATTAAAAAAAAAAAAAATTAAGTGCTAATATTATAAAGCGGTAAAGATTGTGAGTTTCTGACGTTTTAGAGGGTAAACTCTGGATCTATTGAACAGAATTTGAAAATTCTTTTTCTAATTGAAAGCCGCAATATTCGTGAGTATCAAAGGCTATATTTTAATTTCTAAACTAGAAAGGGGTGGAAGGGATGTTACAGTTCAAAATTCACTTGGACCTTTAAAATACTCTCACCCCCTCTTGGTAGTCTACTTTTATAAAGAAATTTTATAACGCCTAAATAATGGACCAATCAATGAATTATAGTTTAATTTAATATAAAAAATGTCACAATTTTGAGACTTGCAAAATTTCCATACAAAGCGTTAAAACAATTGTGGGACCGTGAAAATGAGGCAGACTGGAAATCAATAGGTACCTATAATATTATTTAAGAAAATGCGTGCCGGTAATAAAAATAAGAATCTGAACTATGAAATGGTTGTGTTTTGCGCACAGCCTTCACAAGTACAGTTTTGTCATAAAAGGTAAACATTGAAAATTAAATTAATATTATTCCCTGTCATGTTCCCTTTACTGCAGCCTGGACCACCATTTCTTTTTAAACTAAATCAATTTAGCTTGTGTTCCAAAGGCGTCGATACAAATTTTAACTTTCTTTGCAAACCATTTATTATTTTGTTTATACTATCAGAGCGTGTCGAAAACATACAAACTCCAAACGAATTCCCCTTCTTTTGAGACAGTTGAGTAATTATAAATAGGTGAGTGTTAGTTACCTTGAAGACGTCAGCAGCACTCCATTGACGGCTCCGAAGGTGGAGGCCGCCACGAACAGCGGGATGGACAACGCGAACCAGCCGAACAGACGCTCCGCGAATGTTACTGCTACGGCCGCGGACCCGAGCACCTGGCAAGGTTTCATTATTGTGCATTTTATGGTAGAACATAAAGGTTAATAAAAACGTATAATACTTTTACAACAATTATTTTTATTACTTAAGTACCTACGGTTTTTTTTAATAATAAAATTTAACTATTTACTTAGATTGACAATAGTAATTCACTACTGTAATTACTGAATTTTAGTTCTAAACTCACATACCTATTTGTAATGGTGAACAAAATTCCATTTATTTGAAACACCTTACATAATTATATGTCACAATATGTTTCAGGAAATAACATCTAAAGTAATTATCTGAATTAGAATCCAAAGCAAAAAAATATACATTATTTTATGAAGAAAGTTTTGTTTTTTAGAACTTGGCTGCGCACTACCTACATACGAATTTTAACCCTTTTTAAAGTAATATTATGATCCTTACTTCGCATTCGAATCAAAGAACGGTTGACTACTAGCCTTTTTACTGTACAGACGCCAACACGTCAAGTTACCCCAATGTGTCAAATTTCTTTGATCGTTTTTCAACTTTATGTTAAACACAATAAGGTTCATATTCAATTGGGAAAATTTGACACATTGGGGTAACTTGATGTGCTGGCGTCTGTACATTTAACAAAACAACACTTTCGTAATCACATTTGAGGTCATTATTGACATTTGATTATGAAACTGAGGTCTTAGAATTAATAAAAAATACTAACTTAAATATTAAAGTTTTCATTAAGAAACCTAGAGTCGGTACCTAAGTACTGTACTGTTTGTTTGTATTGTAAATCGAATATTAGGTACTGCGTTAACCTTCAGAATTGAAGAAATAAACGCTTCCTTATTAGACAGAGAGGCCCGATTTAAAAATAATTGTTAACAAAAAATAAAAATTATCTACAAGTCCTTCTCGGAATGAGTGAATGGCAAGACGATTATGATGACGTTAAAAGAAATATTAACTTGTGTTCTTCCTTGTCGTTAGGTAATTTACAAGTTTGTACAGTCAGCGTCAAACGTGGCGTCAAAGCATTTTGTTTTATATTTTTTTTTAATAAAACCAATTTACCAAATTACATTTTATCTAAACGTAGGCTTTATTTTAAATTAAGCCTATTTTTTCCATCCTTGTTATGTCATTCCTTGTAATTACTATGACAAACACTTGAACTGCATCGATCAAAAGCTTTTATAAATCTATTCTGCCCCCCTTGCCAAGTTACAAACGATTCGTATCTATTCTCTTTCTACAATGGAGAACGCCTCAAATCCCTTTGTTTTGACCACGTGACTTATCACCTTTCGCTAAGTCACGTGGTCAAAACAAAGGGATTTGAGGCGTCCTCGATTGTAGAAAGAGAATAGATACGAATCGTTTGTAACTTGGCTAGGGAGGCTGGTCCTTACAGTCGACCCAGGGACCTAACAGTGTCGCTATCGATTAAAGTGACTAGCCAAGCTGGCTGCTATTACTTGGGAGCAGGGTAGAGTAGAGCCTACTTCAATTTCTCAAACAAGTGCACTAACCAAAGACATTCAATACTAACTACTTATGTACGGGACATCATGAAGAATTTTTTATCTGATAACTTACATATTCTTTATTCTAGTAAAGTACGCTCCGCTGCCGCTCCAATATTGCTTTATTATACTAGATGGCGTTACTGAGACACGGGATCACAGTTGTTCTATAACATTTCTTCGCATAATGTGTCTTTATAGTATCAATTTCATTGACTCAATCAAATGACATTGTACGCGGATAACTTTAACATCGCGATGTAGGATATCAGTCGTTAGTTCGTATGTGACAAGATAGATGTCGCTATAGCGTCAAAATGAAAACTAACCTCTGTAGGTGACAGAGTGGTGTAGAAGGCGACGTTGGTGAATGTGTAGACCACGGTGACCAGGGTGCAGGAGATGGCAATGGCGCGAGGAAGGTTCCTCACTGGGTCCTTTAACTCCTCGATTATGAAGTTCAAGTAGTTCCTGGAAGAAAGTTAATAGGTTTAGATACTTAGGTACTAAATAAAACAGCTGACATAACATTACGCCTGTAATCCCCGAAGGGTTAGGCAAAGGTGTAGGTACCTGTAGGTAAGTAGTATAGGTACCTACTTTCCGCCATTTTTGTTCAAGTCTCACGTAACAGATTAACTGGCTTGTTGGTCCAGTGGTTCGTGGCCCTGACTGTTGTGCCGGAGATCGTCGGTTCGACTCCCATCGTCCATATGGCACAGCAGCAGTCCGAAATCAACCATCTAATTTCAAAGGACCCTTTATATAATTTGCTGACCCGCTGGTCTAGTAGTTAGTGGCCTTGAATGCTTACTTCGAGTGGTCTGGATGCGATTCCCCACCCAAGACAAATGTTTGTGTTATGAGCACAATCATTTGTTCTGTGTCTGGGTGTAATTTATCTATAATATGTATGTATTTAGAAATATAGGGTGACTGGTAATTACTAACCGATACTTAAACACGTGATTGTTTTAATGATTGCAATAAACTTTCCCAAAGAAACTTTTTTTTCATACACAAAAACTTATAACACAATCAATATTGTTATATATTTGGATATTTAAATTGTTATTAGTCTGTAAGCTTTCTTAAAAATTAAATAAATAATAACAAAAACGCGCTTTGAAATTCCCGCGCGCGCGCCTGTGATCGATCAGCTGATAGTCTGACCTCGGGAAGGGCAAAATCTAATAGCAGTAGAGTAGCGTTACACCCTCCCCCGCCACTCCCAGCGCTCCCTTTGTGCAGTACTGACGTAATTAAATTAATTGAAAGTTAATGAGTATAAAAAAAAGTTTCTTTGGAAAAGTTATTCGTAGTCATGAGTACAATCACGTGTTTAAGTATCGGTCACTAATTACCAGTCACCCTATATAGAAGTATTTTTATCATAGCACAAGTTCTGCTTAGTTTGATACTAGATGGCGTTGGGTGAAAGTTGTGGATTATTATGATATTATTTATTAAAATAGATTCTCAGTTCTTACCATCCGTTATAAGCGAAGAGTCCGGAGTAAAAGGAGAGCGCGATGGAGGTGGGTTTGGTGGTGGTCCCCTCGAACGTGAAGTGTTCAACTTGACCTGGAAAAAAAGATAAAAGTAGGGTATCAATAAAACTGTTCGCATGCTGCTGAAAATTAAAACACTGCGTAAACGAGGACACTTAAGTAGTATCTAGTCTAGTACGCACAAGCTCTGCTTATATTTTGACCAGCCGGTCGATTCAGTAAAAGTCACGCCGTGAAAACTCGAGTGAAGTGACCTATGCTAGTGCCTATGTGTCAATGCCTAGCATTAGTATGGAATGACAGCTCAATTCGCCCTCACAACGCCAACATTGTCACGCGGTGATTTGACCAGAATCGCACTGCTGATGGAGTTGTGTGAAACTTGTAGAATATATTTTATTAACTTTATTTATTTATTTTTCTTTTGTAGATTACAATTGAAATGACCAAAACTAACCATTATGTTGCTGATCTCTTTTGAACAACTCATCTAAGATATCCCCAGTAATCCCAGTAATGTATCAAGCGCAAGTTCGGTCGTGTATGGAGTACTGCTCTAATCTTTGGGACGGATCCGCCAAATACCAGCTTGATGCGCTTGAGTCTATTGAGAAACGAGCCAAGAAGATCATCGGCAATGATGCACTCGTTGAGTCAAAACTTCAAAGTCTTGAGCATCGACGCCGAGTTGCTAGCCTGTCGGTTTTCTATCGGTTATACCGAAATATAACCGATAGAAAACCGACAGGCTAGCAAGAGTGTGCATCGGAATTGCACGATTTAATTCCACCAAGCCCTTTCCATCATCGGACCACCAGACGTACAGCACTGCGCCACCGATACATGGTAGATATCCCAACCATACGTACTAAACGCTATGGAAACACATTCATTGTGCGAACAGCCAACGAGTGGAATTCCCTGCCGGTGTCGGTGTTTCCTGATAGCTACAACCTAGGGGTCTTCAAGTCAAGAGTGAACAGGTTGCTTCTAGGCAAGCGTGCTTCATCGGTGAGATAGTGGTCAAACGCGTGCCTATCAGTAATAAAAAAAAACCAGCATTCTATTGTAATGTCGTTTCACCCAAACTCAGTCCGGATTGCAGCAATCATGTAATAATGCTCTCTTTGTGCGACGACGACCAAAGGAAGTGTGAATTGATCTTACTTGTGCATTGTGCATGTCTGGACTTATAAGTGGACGTAAGACGGGTGACCCCTATTTGTTTCCTTAGTAACTAGTTCTGGGATTTCTTAGTAATGCAGCCCGGAATCTGGAATTTGTGCCTGTTTGATGACGATGACATGTAGGTTATGCTAAGCGTGCTAAGATGGTTTGGTCACGTTGAGAGGATGAATGAAAGGATATTCAATGGTGTCAATTCACTGACCTGTTGGTCTAGTAATTAGTAACCCTGACTGCTATGCCGGAGGTCTTGGGTTCGATTTCCACCAAGGACAAATATTTGTGTCATGAGCACGATCATTTGTTCTGTGAATTTATCTATATCTATACTAATACTATAAAGAGTTCAAATTTGTTTGTTTGTTTGTAAGTTTGTATGTAGGGGGTAATCTTCGGAACGAATGATCCAAATTAAAAAAAATATTGCACTGGTGGAAAGCTACGCTATTTCCGGATGACATAGGCTACTTTTTATCCCAGTAACGGGGAGAGCTTTAAAAGGACATACACTAGCCTCATTGGTGATGTTCTTCAGAGCGGTTAGGTGCGTAATACACTAAAAAAACTTAAGAGGTGTCAAGGGACACCCGGATGGAACGAAGTTCCCTTCGATTGATTAGTGAACTATTCAATCTTCTCTATCTCCCCCTCCCCCTCCATATTCCTCCTCCCGTTCCCCTCCCTCCCCCTCTCCCTCCCTCCCCCAACCCTCCACATATCCCCCTCCCCCTCTCCCTCCCTCTCTCCCACACCCTCTTCCTCTCCTTCCCTCTCTCTCTACCCCCTCCCTCTCTCCCTCTCCCTCTCCCTCTCCCTCTCCCTGCGAACATGCGACGCCGCACAGCTTACAATAGCTTACTATAGCAAAAAGTGTCGTGACAACTTTTCGTAAGAATTTTTTCCGTCTAGCCCCCTTTCACAACGCGCGATAAGGAACTTCGTTCCAATAAATAAATAAATATACCACAACTTTTCACACAACGCCATTCAGTCCCAAACTAAGCTTAAGAGCTTGTGTTATGGGTGCTAAACAGCTGATAAACATACTTACTTATATATTATTACTAGTATTACGGACGTGGCTATGTTAACGCAACAGGTAGCGTTCTATAATTTCTGCCTATCCCCATGGGAAAAATACTTGAGTCTTTATTAATATAGTAAAGGAGGATCATAAAATCAACTAAGTTAATTATTGAAATAGCCAATTAATATTTTCTCTTGGCCTATTGTATTATGAAAGGTCCTAATTATAAAATTGCATGATTGTTTTAGTTTTAGATCGTCACGCCTGATTGCCCTGAATAGTATGGCTGAGGTGTGATGTGAGGTGAGTAGGTACCTTTCGCATAACTTAAGATACAATGTTTTCCGTGTGAGAAAATATGCCCTGGGACGTGGAGTTGGGACACCAGCCCCCCTAGCTAAGTTACAAACGATTCGTATCCATTCTCTTTCTACAATCGAGAACGCCTCAAATCCCTTTGTTTTGACCACGTGACTTAGCGAAAGGTGATAAGTCACGTGGTCGAAACAAAGGGATTTGAGGCGTTCTCGATTGTAGAAAGAGAATAGATACGAATCGTTTGTAACTTGGCTAGGGGGGCTGCTCGATAAACCTAACTTAACTTACAATACGAGAGTACGAGAGTTTAGTTGAAATTTAGAAATACGCTTTTAGAGCAAATAAATCGAGCCATTTTTCACGCATTATGGTTATTATTTTTAGTATGATAAAACGCATCTATTTAAAACGTATATATCGTTTAAAAGCTACATTCACTGTAACTTTTAGGCTATGCAAGGTTCAAATTGATACGTTCCATATTGCTAAAAGTATTGCCATATTACTGAAAATGTTTCCTTGGAGGTTGTCCGCTCTGTAAAATACTTCAAATTGTTAATAAAGAGTGTCCTCAGCATAAATAAACCACCCCTCTTGTTCATCAGAGGCATAACGACAAAAAAGGCAAATAAGGGTACCTAAGCGGGAGGGTGGACCGCGAAATCAATTTGTGCGCTTCAAAAACGTAACATTAAATATGTAGGTTGGTACAGTCTGCGTGATGAAAGTTCGTTGTCTATAGGTAGGTATAGTTTTTAGGGTTGCGTAGGCAAATCGCAAGAACGGAACCCTTATACAGCGTGAGAGGCATCGTCGCACATGGTTCATAGTTTCGAACATATTTCTAGTTTTTTTTTAATTCAGATTTTATTCTTTTTTCTGATGTTATTTATGTCTAAAACTGTAAAGAACCATGAAGAACTTATCATTTCTATCTAACCTAATAAGAATTTTCCATAAAAAACAAATGAGCCACAAACTTTGTGTTTCTCAGTGCTGATTCTGGGCCTAATTTGAATATTATAGTTGCGGTCCCTGAAACCAATTGTGCACGTAAGTATATTTATGTATTTTTTTTTATTTATCTTGATTACGGAACCGCTAGTTGCGCGTGGTTCGACACGCACTTGCCTGCCTATTAAATTCATAATTGTACACGACGCAAAATTTACTAGTCAATGAGCAATAAGTCCCGACTGCTTAGCGAAACGTAATTGCTTGAGAATGTTTATTCATAATTTTTAAACATAATTGATTGATTCGCAGACTTCATATTTAGATCTAGGTCAATTTCAAGGAATACAACAGGTATAATACCTTATAATTTGTACTTAGATAGCTACCTACTTTCGTAGTACGGGGATATATTTTTTTTTTGCTTAAACATATCTTAGTACTTTTATTCTAGGTGCATCTTCCTCTTATTAATGTAGGTACCTATACAAAGTATTGTAAAATCGATTTTAAAAAAGTAAGTATGGAGTTTCTTGCCCATTCTTCTCCATACAAATCTACTTTTTCGAAGAGGCAACTAGAATCATTTTTTAAAGTAAATTTTTGTTCGACGTTCAAAAGTGCCATAAAGGGGCCTAATTGAAATAAGTGGTTTGACTTTGACTTTGACTTTGAATCTAAGGCAAATCAACACGAGTTATTGTTTATTTTATTTTTATTTAAGCATTGTGTTACTAAATATTAGAAAAAAAAAACACCTTGTCAAAAATACGTACCAGCTATAGGTACCTGCCAACGGGCTATAGAGAAGGGAGGAGCATCTTTGGCATCAAGACCATCGACAAAGTCAATAGCAAAATAATCAGACACAAAACCAAAGTAATAGGCGCATTAAAACACGCACAGCGTTTGAAGTGGAAATGGGCAGGACACATAGTCCTTCTAAAGAAAGAGGGCCTAAACTAGTTATACATAAGGTCCGGGAGTCTAAAGACAAGGGTAGACCAAATGCTCGCTGGATAGACGACATACATACCTACATCAATTGGCAGGAAGAGACTGGATGAAAACAGCCAACGACTAGACTGCAGGAAAAAATGGAGGCAACTGGAGGAGGCCTATACCCGGAAGCGGTCATGACATATTAATTATATCTATCGTTTTGAAATACCTACTTGGTAAACATAGTTTTTTTATATACAGGGTGTCTCATTCAAATCGGTCAGTATGGGAAAGTCTGAAACTATAAGACATACGAAGATCTGTTCCGAGGAACCATGTCATCGATTTTAATATAAGTATATATATATATATTCTGCTTGCAAAGCAGACGATGTCTACTTATGTATTTTAAACGTTCAAAAAGTGCTTCCTCACAGCTTAAAGGCACCGACCGGCGGTATAGTACCTAGTACCTTTATTTGGGTCAATCTCCAAAACGGGCGTATTTGTGTGATCGCTCTGGTGCTTTTCAGATATTGATATTTAATGGTAATTATGTTTCTCATTAAAAAGAATGATATTCAAATAGTACATTTCTATTATTGGCCTTCAATTTAGACAAACGGTTATGGAAATATGTAAGTTCAAAAAATTTCGCGACCAGAGCAATCATAATTGGTGCCGGAGCGATCATAAATGGTGAAATTAGTGAAACAAAAATAAATAATAATGATAAAATATTATTTATTTAGCCGTTTTAAGTCATGTTCAGTTTACGTGTAACAAGATTATTATATATGTAAGAGAAATGTATTATTTTAGAAAAAGGTCAAGGCATATTATCAGTCATAAGTACTTCCATATTAAAAATACGGAATTTTTTGTATACAATAATTGCTATTACTAATAAATTATTAAAGAAAACTAACTTTTACAAAGAACAAAATAAAATTCTTAAAAATGAACAATTTATAAACGTAGCTATTTGTAATCATAATACTTAATAGGACTTAGAATCATGACTAAAATAACAGTCTTTACAAGATATAAGAGATTTGTAATGATCACATTTTCCTTAACTAGGTATATCTTTCAGATGGTCAGATCAGATTAAAGTATTGTTTGCAAATTATAATGATACTTTTAACACAAAGTAAAAAAAAAACAATTTTTATAAGGCTTAGTTGATCAAGAAAATAAAAAATAAGGTTTATTTTAAGCTCAGATAAATTGAATAGTACTCGGAGACGGAGTCGGGTATATCTTCTGCTGCAGCAACCTTTGTCAAGGTGTTATTGTTTTCCAACGAAGATAAAACTACCTCGGAAATACTTGGAGTACTTAATTAAATTTTCATAGTCAATAGATCAGTCACTCATTGGTTGTACTGTGCCCCGAGCTTTTTTCCTTTAGTAACTCTCTCTTGACTTTACAAGCCATTGTGCGTCTTAGATATGGATCATATTTTATCTTGGCCATTCTACGACGCTTAGCCAATTTCTTTCTAAGACGTTTTTCTTTAATACTCGTAGATAATTTATTTCGAGGCATGATTTCAACCTGCAACAATAGTTGCCATTAAATTTTAGAGAAGAAAGGGTTACAGTTGTGGTTAGCTAAATGCCATTACAATAATGTCATCAACGTAAAATACATCAATATCTGTTTATGGGTTTAGGTAACCCAAAGAAGGCCTCCCAGGAATGGTTATAAATTAAAGGTCATATGTATAGTTCATCATTTGTCATTGTTACTACTACTTACAATAGATTTATAACGTACAATTAATGCAAAATATCATTGCTCTGTTCTTTTTGGACAGAGCAATCACAGCCATAGCGATCAGAAAAAGTCACAAAATCATAAATATAGCCGAATTTAAAAGCAGTAGAAAGTTATGATTACGTCTCATAAAAAACATTATAACGATCACTGAATTCACATAACAGACACATTCATAAGCTTACTACTTAATTTAATTAACGTGCCATAGCAATAAAAAAATTCGAGAACCAAATCCAGGGCAATAATAAACTTACCTTCGTAATGTTGGAGTGCTGGTTCGTGGCACATAGGTTTCCTCCTCGGCGGTTAGACCCCTGCCAGGGTTACCCCGCGGGAGGGGAATAGAGTGTCTATAACGCGTAACTAGGGATGAGCGCGAGGTTTTACCTCAGCGCAGAGCGATGAGATAAAATGCCCGGTCACGATTTCAAATTCAAATTGTGGCAAAAGTATTGATAATATAACTCAAAATATTTTATTACGATGAAGATTATCTATTTGTTATGTAATGTAAACAAGTTGTTTTATAAGAACCTTCTTAATAAAAAGTTAAATAATATTTTATTCATTCAATCGGGAGTTGGGTCAACCCAGAGCGATCAGAATTTTAGGGTTTAAGATTTTTTTTTAAATATTTAAAATAAACTTATGCATAATATTAGTCTTGTGCCATGTAGATTAGACACCAAACTGTATATAAAAAAATATTTTAAAAACGTTTTGCGATTTTAAAGTGAGTTTATCCAGCCCGACACGAAAAAACATGCCTCTGGAGATCTACCCATTTATAACAATATACAATATATTATAATTGTGTTGAGCAGATCAAAAAGAAATCAATAAGAAATAATCATACAGTGAAGAACTTATGGTATTCAGATGTTTGTCGATGTCAGTAAGGGCCTTTTCACACGACGTTTTTTTTAATGACGCGCGTAGAACGCAACTATTGAGCTCAGCAAACGCATGCCGGTCGGCCTGTTAAAACGATCCATACGTGAACTATCTGCTGATAGGCGCTTGTCAAAAGAGCGCGTCATCAGCGCGATATACAACTGTGGTGTGCAAAGGCCCTTACATCATGATTTCATATCAATTATAATATTTCCCTTTCATATTTCTAAGGCCCATCCGGAACCAATTTTCGTTCAATGCCTGGTGGAATGTTCGAGTGTTGACTCAATTTGCTCGAAGATTGCTCTCTGTTATCATTCGCTCTTTTATTTATCTACGTCGTCGCCTTGAACTCATTACGAACGGGTTTTTGCGATTGACTTAATTGTTCTCAAGAATTCCTGTTTAGGATGCTTTTGTGGCGGAATATTGATTGGTTCTTGTGTTTTTGAAGGTTCTCGATTTTTGTCTACAATCAAGCGCGGATGCACCGTTGTGGGCACTGTGGGCATGCCCACAGCCCGAATTGACGTCAGATGGAACCAAATTGGTTCATCATTCAGCAATTAACGATCGTGCTCATCACACAAACATTTGTATTGGGTGGGAATCGAACCCACGACCTCCGGCATAGCAGTCAGGTGCTGCACTAACCACTAGATCAAGAGGCCAGTCAAAGTAGTACCTACATTATGCATGGATGATATACCAATCGAGGTAAATTATAAAATTATTATGTTGCGTTGCAAATGAGAATAGGAACGTCAATGACCTCTATCTGTCAAATGTCGCTTTAAAAGTACGGCGTGCAATAAAACTTTAATCGCGTATCAATTAGTTTCTTTTTTTTTTGTTTTGCCGAGTCGAAGTAATTCAAAATGAAAAAACAACTTGAATAAATTAGTCTTGTGGAGTGCTTACGTTTTATTTATTAATTCTGTTTGTTGTGCGGTTGTTTGTTGTTGTTGATGTTATTTGTTTTTGTTTTCATCTCCCTGACTGCTCGAAAATGTGTGAACGAGGCTCTGTTTTGCATGGGAGGGCTTGAGAGATTATCTTCAATTTAAACAAATACTTTGACAGTACAATTTAGAAAATTACTCGTTCGTAATTCGTAAATAAATTACCTATAATTAGTAAGAATTGACAGCTATGACGTCACAGCATGGCGCAAGGTTATTCCTATTCTCATTTGAAACGCATAGTACCTCCTGTAGGTACTACTATTTCAAAAACGACTACCTACTCTAGTATTGTATTGTATGTAAGATAGAGACACGCGGCGCAATAGTTCAGTTTAAAACGATGTATTTTGTATCTTTCAAAATCAGTGGATGTCAGTAAGGTAGTTAGGTTCGGTAGTTAGGTTCGCTATAGGATAGGTATGGTAAGTTAGGTTAGGTTATAGGTATATAATTATGTTGCCATTCTAATTCGATCTTACACAAAGGGTTTCAAGAGCATATTTTTTTTATAAATAAAATTTTGTGTGTATATTTAGAAGGTCTGAAAACTGGTCGTAAATTATTTTCTGGTTTAAAGACGAAACAATGCGTATTATTGTATTTGTGGGTAGGTATTGCTCAATTTACTGTCTGGTTTGGTTTGGAGAAGACGCCCTGGGCGAGGGTCTCAATTGTCTACTTAGGGGTAGGTAGACAATCAGGACCGTCGCCCAAGGCTTTTTCAAGCCAGCCTGAAGTGAAACACTAAAAATTTTCCAGGTCGCTTCGCTCACTCAGATTTCCATCGGGTGCTGTCACAATAAATATAATATGCATAATACGCTAACTAATTCATTCAGATTTTAAATAATATAATGATAAGGAGTCCTACTTATAGAAAAGTTTTAGTATTAAAAATAAAATATAGGTATGCCCTCGACAATTACGAATAAACTGGCTTTCTTATTGTTAAATTATTTTCTAAATCGGTTTTGTGTATCCAGAAATTAATCCCTACAATACAATCTCACAAACTCACAAACTTTACCTCCTTATAATATTAGTAATAGTATAGTTATATGAGGTATAAAACAATCATCAGAATCTTCAGGAAGGCCGATAAATAATTGACATTGAGGGAAATAGTGGTTCCTGGCCTTTGTATTTATAGACTTAATTCTTTTATACGAGTCGCCAAATGTTGTCTCCAACCAGCGGAACGTACTACAAAAAACTCATAGACTTGTATCCAGCAGGACACACTTTTTCGGGCGAAAATTTTGTTCGTGATGTCCGGTGTGTCCTGCTGGATACAAGTCTATGAGTTTTTTGTAGTAACGCTCCGCTGCCGCTCCAATATTCATATATTATTCTAGATGGCGTTACTGAGACATGGGATCAAAGTTTTTCTATGACATTTCCTTGACATGCCCGCTCTATAGTATTTTAAATGTCTTTGTCTCCAACGAATAGCAAGCTTACCACCACATTTCACATTTGTCGAAACAATTCAATGCCAACTTGTTACAACACCATTCGAACAGAAAATTAGTTTTATAATCACTACTGGAATGTGAGTGTGGTAATATTGTACTGCGGGGTGTACAGTTGTACACCTCTGCCCAACCCTTTAATGAATATGATTAATTTGTACAAAGTATTGTTCAATCTTTTTTAACCGAATACTGATAATAGAAAGTATGGAGTTTCTTGCCCATTCTTCCCCATACGGAATCACCTTTCGGAAGGGAAAACTAGATTTATTTTATTAAATTTCAAGACTGACGTTCAACATTGGACTCTATTGTTATAATTGAAATAAGTAAATGATATTGACTTTGAAAACGAAAAGGCATAATGTTATGTTAATTACCCGACTTCGGCGAAGCAAGAAGGAGGTTTATGATTTCGACCGCGATGTATTAATTATTATTTAAACAGTAATTTCCATGAATATATTTAGATATTTTCGATTGCAAATATACACCACATTGACCTTGTGGCTTAAAAGACATAAAAAGTCGTTTCCGGATATATTTCGTATGAATAGGTTAATTTCTCGAGGGGGAAAAAGATCTTTAAATATTATTTATCTTTTTCCCTGTGTTTTTAAATACGATTCGGGCGAAATGGACCGACTTGCGTGGTTAGGGTTAAAAATGCGCGCGTAATTGGCACAAAATTCGCCCTAGCATATGTGACTCAAAGATAAGACTTAAAAATGGTCCACACTTGATTCAGAGGGGAGTGCCTTCTCGGGGTAAGGTCCCTAGGGGCACTGTGAAATAAAAGTAGTCATATTTAGACTGTGAGCGCAGTTACCCTACGTCCTCTTCAAAGAGGGTTCAAACCCTCTTGTTGGATCGAGAGGTCGATATTGTCATCACCATTTTTAGTAATGTTTTTGTTTTCTTAACAACCAGCTGTAACACAGAACTATTGTTAGTTCTAGCCCAGTCGAATTAGATAAAAAAAGTGTTATTTCAAAAATCATCATTCACTTTTTTTCACTAGCGGCCCGGTACGTGCTTCGCTACGTATAAAGTTAACAATAAAAAATAATTGTAACATAAAATTCATTTATTCAAACAAAAACATATTTTATTAATTGCTAGCTATTTTACATAATCCCCATCTGAAAAAAAGTTTCAATCTGACAGCAAAATCCCCATTAAAAAAATGATCCGCCATTTATTGAATTCATTCGTTACAAAAAATGAACGTACGTTGTGATAAATGAACCGCTCGACCGATTTTGAGCAAACTTCACAAAGACCATCTACTAGACTAAATAGTCCGAAAAAACCCTAAACATTTGGTTTGGATAGGTGAGCCCGTTCTTGAGTAAATTACATCGAAAATTGGCATTGATTTTTAAATACTTACATAGATAGGCACGCGTTTGACCACTATCTCACCTGATGGTTAGCGATGATGTGGTCGACGAAGAAGCACGCTTGCCTAGAAGCAACCTGGCTGTTGACTTTTGACTTAAAGACCCCTAGGTTGTAGCTATCACTGATGAGTGAAAGGGTGCCATTACCAAAACTGAGATGAAGTTCCCACTTCAGTTTTTTGCACATTTTGTTTTGTTATCTTTCGATCATTTGAGGGTGAATTTATATGTTACCTATTTTTTAGACTTGTTTTTTTATGGGCAAATAATTTACATCCAACGTGGCAATGCTGCCAGTCTTCTGGGCACGTTTCCAAATGACACCGATATCGCGATAGCGATACGGTTGATACTTGAAATACAATTTTGAAAAAAAAACGAATAAAATATTGCACTTTGACCTTCAACATTTCCAAAACAAGTGAATTCCCAGGTATGTTCTAGAAGAAAAAAACTATCCCAGTGATGGGTAGAATATGTAGTTTTCGTTTACGTTAAGGGTCTTTTTACACCCTGTATAGGTTTGTTTATCTGCTGTTTAGTATCCAAAGCACAAGCTCTGCTTAGATTGGTGCTTGGGACTAGATGGCGTTGAGCGAAAATTGTTGTGGAATATTCATTTTATTAAATAAGAGCTCAGTTGGGTTAAGGTCTACTTTCACAACACGATTCTAGTCCCCTCTATCTTTAACAAATAAAAATAAAAACACAATAAAACCTAATGATGTAACAGCTGTTTCCATTTCTAAGCGTAAAATTTGCATAAATATAAGTGGATCACGGTCAAGTTTAAAACTATCGTGTCGTGAACACTATTGAGTAATCATATAATAAACGCAATCAAATTCTTTAGTGGGCTGTGTCTAGTCTGTTAATAAAACAGGTTTCATCTGTTTCTGATAAAGAATCGTGTTTGGTTTGATGGCAGAACTTTTGCACTGACCTCTTCAAACAGAGGCAGTTTGGAGGATCAATTTGAGTTAGTACTAGCAGATGTCCCGCGGTTTCACCCGCGTAGGTCCCGTTCCCGTGGGAATACAGGGATAAAAAGTAGCCTATGTGTTAATCCAGGGTCTCGGCTAACTCCATACCAAATTTATTAAAATCCATTCAGTAGTTTTTACGTGAAAGAGTAACAAACATCCTCACAAACTTTCGCGTTTATAATATTAGTAGGATAGGATTGCGCGTCGTTTTATTGTCCGTGCCTTATTTGTATGAGAAGAGGTTTTAGCCCTTCAATGACCAAAAAAGATTGACTAGTCTAGCCTACTGCCTGTTGGTCTAGTCTAGTGGATAGTGGCCCTAACTGCTATGCTGAGGTCGTGGCTACGATTCCCACCCGAGGTGTTTCTGTGATGAGCACGATCATTACATTTGATACAGTTATTACAGGGCTATAATTACAGTGTCGATGTACCTAGATGATAAGCGACAGTTGTAATAATATATTTTATTTGTCGTTTTACATTGTCTTTAATATTAAATGGTATGTGGATTAATTATTAAATTTTATCTTTGACATTATGTTTTGACTAAGTAGGTACCTACTTATGTATTTTCTGCAATGAGATGACATATTATTTCTGACATTTTGTTACAATTTGATCTTTATTTTTTTCATTATTCTTATATTTGACATAATTTTTTTTTTAAATACTATTTACAGTAAATTAAGAAGGTATATGTAATACTATTGAATTTAAAATTAATTTTGAAATACCTTGAAAATGTTTGTTAGTAAGTTAAGTAGTAATTTTATAATGGTACTTAGGTACTGTTTTTATTTTATTTTATTTTGCAAATTTTCTACACAATGTACAATGTGTTTCTATATTGTTTCGATATAAATGTCTTATGACTTATGACATTTTTTTTGTGTCTGGGTGTAATTAATCTACAAAATGTATGTATTTAGAAATATATAACTATGTTTGACAACGGCGTGTGTATATGACATGAATGTAAACGAAGCTAAAGAAGTATGTAAGAATCGTAGCATATGGCGCTCTGTAGTTTCTGCCTACCCCCATGGGAAAAAGGCGTGAGTTTATGTATGTATGTGTATGTATAACTATGTTTATCAGTTGTCTAGTAGGTACCCATAATAGCATAAGCTCTGCTTAGTTTGGGACTAGGTAGCATTTTGTGAAAGTTTAGAAATAGGTATTTATTTGATAAAACGTCGTGCCTTCTCTGTTACATTAATTTGTTTTTATTTGTTCACATACTTAATATTTTAAGCAAAATGTTTACTAACAGTAGGTACTTACCTAACTACCAGACGACAGCACATCAAGCTGTACCTGTACCCCATTACGTTAAATTTCTTTGATTGTTTTTCAACTTAATTGCTAATAGAATAGGGTTGATGTTTAGTTGGGATAATTGTACATCGAAGGACTGGAACAACTTGCCTGCTACGGTCTTCCCGTCCGATTATAATTTAGGTGTCTTCAAGGCTAGAGTGAATAGGCTCATAATAAACTAGTGCGCTTCACCATCACTGATTGCATCACTGCTTACCATCAGGTGGGATTGCAGTCAAGCACTGGTTTATAATATTAAAAAAAAAATTAGGACTATTTTTTTCATTATTTTCCTTTCTTAGCTCTAGTAACCCTATCGGTGAATATTCTTCGTAATATTGAGGTCATAGAATCAATTACACATTCTCTATAACGTAACCGTAATATTTGTTTAAACGGTACAAAGTAACATTTGTTTGAACAAATGTTTAAAAACGTCCAAGGTTGATCAGTGTGTTTAATCAGCAATTGAGCAACCGCTAACCGTTCAAACTTACTTCATATTGGACTTTGCAATAAATTATTATGGATAAATAAACCTGTAGATTGGACGCGAATAAATGTTCCCCTAAATTGAAGTACACAACGCAAGTTATCATTCGATGTCAATCTTTGGTCTTCTTCATCAGTTCCTCATCACCAAATGATAATTTCTAAATGAAAATCCTTGATTTCTTAATACAAATGAAAAAATCGGTACCTATATTCATATTATGAGTTCCATCAATTCCTCGAGTATCCCATTAATTACCAAAGCTGACTTTGATACAAATGGGACCAATCTAGTAGTATATTTAATTGCTGAGAATGTTACATAGGTATTATTGTATGGCCCCTGTAGGGTTAAAAGCCTTCATCTTTTTACCTACTTTATAAAAAAAAAGGTTTTTGATTATCGGTCCAGAAAAGACGGAGTAATAAAGTAGGTAACAAACCGTAAAAAAAAACAAAATTACAACCGAATTGAGAAGCTCCTCCTATTTTTGAAGTTGTTTAAAAAGTATGCCACATACCTCTGCACAGCTGGTAGAACCCGGCAGCGATGATGATGAAGAGCGCCAGCAGTTTGGCGTACGTGAACCAGTCCTGGACTCTGGTGGCGGCGCGGACCGACCAGCAGTTTACGAATGTCAGCAGCACTGGGGACAAACACAATATGGATATTTGAAACTTTTAACAAACTAACTGACCTGGCAGACGTTATCATGTTCAAACATAGCCATAAAGAGGATTCAATTTTATTTGAAAACCATTCAGAGACCCAGTTAAGCGTACCTACACGCAAAATTTCATCTAGATCAGTCCAACCGTTTAGGAGAGTGAGGTGACAAACACACACGACGTACCTAAATACAGAAGTATTCTAAACAATTTTTTATTAGGAAAGTTTAACTTGACAGTCACGATGTAAGTAAATGGTATCATTTTTATTAAAGAAAGAAATAATATGTACTTGGTATTTAAAAAATATATATATATGGATCGAATTGAGAACCTCCTCCTGAAGTCGGTTAAAGATGAAAATGAAAATTCTTTAAATCCAAAATTACATAAGATAGTTACATCACCATCTCCTACTGTTTTTGCTGTGAAGAAAATGTGGTGAAGCAAACTCCCCAGACACAGATTCACTCTTTTAGATTGGAAACAGGGTCAATAATATAAATACTGTAAGGTCATATAATATGAAAAGGAATCCGGAAGGAATTGGGTCGACTGGGAACTCGTACTTATTAAAATAACTCACATACTTCCTCATTTTGTAGAGAAATATATATGGGACGTGGGGGGGGGGGGGGGGGGGGACTTCCTTTTAATACTGTGTGGAATGAAACTGAAATGATGCTTTGAAAATTGTTGATTTAACCTGTATAGGAGGAAAGAGGGAAATTTTAAGGTAGGAAATCCTAACACTTTACCCGACCCGGGAACTGAAACCAGGACCAGCATGCGTAACATGAACACATTGAACACCGAAGAAACGGCCTTTGTCTACAGACGAATCGGCAAAGTGACAGATTATATAGACAGGAACCTCAATCTGTCAAATTTCTTTCAATACACCTGCCTGCGTAGCATGAACACTTAATTTCTTCTCGACACGACAAAGACCGTTTCTTCGGTGATCATGCTACGCGTGCAGAATTGACATTTTTGCTACCACTAGACCAATAAGGTAGTCTCGTTCTGTGAACGCAACCTAGGTAGGTACATAATTATTTGTAAATAGTAAGAGAATAGATTATTATATTTACAACGTAAAACTTCTAAATTATAACTTTTTAGAGGGACAGCCAGCACATCAACCTACCCCAAAATATCAAATATTCCCAATTGAACATGAACCTTATTCAATTTGTAATAAAGTCAAAAAAATATCAAAGAAATTTGACACCTTGGGGTAGCTTGACAGATGTGCTGGCCTCTGTACATAGGACAGTAAAATCGCCAAAAACTATATCTTACATTTACACATAACTTTTGGATTGGTTTGAGAAGGTAAAATATATATTATAGAAACAGCAAATCTATATATACTTTGTATAAATGCAACACATAAGACCCTTTTAAAAATACTGTTCCTGAAACAAATTAAGTGAACAATATGAGTTTTTAGCTTATTTACAAAAGCTAAAAACTCAGGTGTCAGGTGTTAGGTGTCTTCAAGGCAATAGAAAGGATAGAGAGTGAATAGGCTCTTAATAAACTAGTGCGGTTTACCATCACTGATTGTATCACTGCTTACCATCAGGTGGGATTGGCAGTCAAGCACTGGTTTATAGCATTAAAAAAAAGCTAGCTTTAGGTGGCTATTTAGTTTTACAGGAAAAATCCAGATAAGAATTTTGGAATCCTTATAAAAGGAAAACTTTTTAATATTTTTCATATAAATTGGTCTTTAGATGAAGGATCTCGTAGTATTCACATTAACCATTCAAGACAAGTCGCTCAAAGTTGATTACCACCGCGTAAAGTGGAGCAAGGACCAAATTGTTGCTCCTTAGTATTCCAGGAATGCGTTTGAAGCAATTTCATTAAATTTAGAAGTTAGAGAATTCTACATCTAACCTACATTAGGTACCGACTAACAAATCTTTGGCTAATTTTATTCGTCTTTAATATGAGAGTCAAACTATCACTGATTGAGACTATTTAGCCGAGCTTGTCGTAATCACTCCAATTCTTATTAATGAAAAGGCAGAAAAAATATTTCCAAATTAATACTTATTTATTTAAATAAGGCTAAGTATCAGCACTGTTTATTTATTTATTTATTTAAGGACAACCAACAAAGCATACACCAAAATCTTTTATTGTATAGTGTTTCCTTAATTAAAAACTGCCACGGCATGCGGCATGCATTAAATATCCAAACAAAGACGATAACAAAATTTAATTATTAAGGTACCCCGAAACGCCCTTCCTTCACCAGTAGTGCTTTAGCTGGGAAGAAGAAGCTGCGTAACAAACTCTCCCGCAAAATATCTGTCTGATCAATTGGAAGAAGCTTAATCTAAATAAATACTCACAAATACAACAGGCCGCCAGCAGCCTAGTAGCATTTTCAGGAGGGTCACACTCCGGGAATATGGGCTTCAGCACGTAGACACTGAACGTCAGCGCCACTATCGCCTGGAAACAAAGATGGCGTCACATACGAAGGCAGACTAGCGCAATATAAGTGGGGATAAGTGGAGAATTATATCTCTCCACGGGTGAATAACTCCAGACGTCTACGTCGTAGTATTTGCCGACGAAGGAAATAAATAGCCTAAGAAGGTACTATTACCTAACATTCTATGAATATTGTAGTACGGCACATATACTAGTAAAAGGTCAAATCTCTTGATAGCATACGGCTTTTAGTGTACCTACAAAAATGACAAAATTTATCACTTTCTTTTCTTTAAACTCCGTTAGAAAATAATATTACTTAACAATTACCTATAAAAATAACCAAACTATCACAAAGCAAAAAGCACACACTTTTGACCCCAGGTTGGGCGCCAATAAAAAGTAGCAGTTAGCTACAACAAATATATGGGCAGCGTATGCGATTAACTAGGATTTACTTACAGCTTTACAAACAAATAAAATTGAATCTAGAGTCACAGCAATAGATATTCAATAGAAGATAAACTTGAATAAGTACCGTGTTGGGCGTCAATAAGGGAAAATGTCAGCGAAGCAGTGAAACAAATCTTCTTGTCAATATTGTGTCGTATCCTAATAAAGATAGGAACAAAATGTGGATCAATGAACTTCAGCAACCGATAAAGTTCAATATAGTGTCAGAGTAATAGATTGGCGCCCAACGTGGGACTTATTTTAATGTTATTCATTTAAATAAGTCCCACGTTGGGCGCCAATAAGAGAAAAGGACGACATGGTAGTAGAAAAATCTCTGTAGCAACATGGATGGCTGGATGTATACGACTTAAATAAAACAATTCAATGCCCTGTTTCTTTCAATCAAGAAGAGGCTTATCCGTTGAGCGTGGGTTGTGTGTCGACAATTATTTACTATGTGTGTGGGCTGATATTTTCAGAATCATACTAGGGCTGTTTTCATAATAATGCGATAGTATCAATTAATAGAGGTTATAAACTGACATAGACAAAGATGACTAATTGATTCGTTTTTACTTAAAATAGGCTTGCAATCCATTTGAAAACCATTGGATTGTACTATCTAATATTTATGGGACAGAATTCTAGGTTTTGTTTTGTATTGTCTTTTGTGTACAGGCGCCAGCACATCAAGTTACCCCAATGTGTCAAATTTCTTTGATCGTTTTTCAACTTTATGTCAAACAGAATAAGGTTCATATTCAATTGGGATTTGACACATTGGGGTAACTTGATGTGCTGGCGTCTGTACTATCTCCTATTTTTTCCAAAAAATTGAGAAAACAAGTATGGTGGAGGGTGGAGTTATAAAAACAAAAATGTATTTTGCTGATACTTAATTTTGATACCAAAAGTAAATTCAACGAAAATTCAATTTAATAATATTTTATCCGATAAAAACGTAGAACACTGTGGCATCCCTGATCGCATTACTGACAGCGCCACTGAAAGCTATGTTTTGTATTCCATTTTCGTATCTCCTACGCAATCCGAATACGTCATCACCCCCCGGCGTCTGACAACTTATTGAACGTTAGCTATTGCGTCATAGATACGATATACTATTAAGATTTTAAATAAAGTTCAGGATGCTATCTAATAAGTTATGGTTGAACTTATAAAAATACGTTTACACACTCATCGCTTTTAGCGATAAGGCCACCTGTTGTAAGGCTCTTACACCGAATGACTTTTTACAACGAAGTTGTATATGCATAATAAACGTTATGTCAATTGTATTACATACAAATTAAATACGAGCCAAAAAAAGATCACACGCCTTCCGGGAGTTCTCGCGTATACTTGAGAATTCCCCTCGTGAAATTGCACGCCTTTTCACGTTGTGAGGTAAAATTGAGGCAGCTTCCATTTCATGTCGCGGTGGTGTAAGCTCTTAATTAAAGTTATTATTTGTAAGTTTTTTACGGTGTACAATAGGTGGTGTGTGTATTCTATTGTATTGTATTCTATTTTATTTTAGTAGATGGCTATACACAATGACATTATAAGTAAAAAGGTGTAGATAGGTTATAAGCGCTCAGCAAGCGACTTACTTAGCTTTTACTTATAATATTTTAAGGGAGTAGAGCAGCGGGATCTTAATTGAAAGACGTGTCCGGTTGATCTGTGTTTATTTGTAAAATGGTCCTACTTATATTTACATTCAGTATAGTACAATTAGTGCTTAGCCTAAGATATTTACAATAATAGCCGTCAGAGGGCGCCCGATGCGCCGCGCATGCGCGGAGGCGCGCGGAGTTCGTCGCGCGCCGCGCTACTCTATAAATACATGCGGACGCGCCGCGCTCGTCCTTTTCGCGGGCTGCCGGCGTAGCGTGAGGATCTCTGCGTGTCATCGCGTCGTGTGGACACCTCTGCTGCTTCAACTGTCTTCACGCACGTCGTCAGCCATGCGCCCAAAACCGTTCTTTTCAGAACGAACTTCTTATTTCTTTAATAGAGTACGCCTTTTTCAAGGCGGTCTTCTTCTATGTTTCTTTATCAGTTGGTCTAACATAACGTAAACAAAAGGTATTGGTAATGCAGGTGGTACGGTAATGGTGTGAAGGTAATGGTTTGTGGTTTCTGGTATTGGAGGTAAGGTAAATGACTAGTCTGTGTCACTACATCACTCCCCCCTAAGCGAAGCGTACGTTCGGTTTTATGGTGCGGCCGGTTCTTGTGACGTAATTATATTTACTCGGCGCATTCGATGTGTGCGTGTCAGGTGATGCGCGTTGATGACCTTGGGTCGGCGAATGTGTTGTCGCAGCAGGTGATGGTGAGCTCGACGTTTTTGTTTCTGTGTCGTCTTCGTTGTAAATATACGCCGGCTTCAATCTGTCGATTGACACGATGGCGGTGCGACGAGGTAGGCGCAATGTAAAAGTTTTTCCGTCTTTGCTGCGTTCTAGTATCTCAAACGGGCCGTCGTATGGTGGTGTGAGCGGGCTGCGTACCGTGTCGTTTCGCAGAAACACATGCGTACATGTTGCGAGGTCTTTGTAAACGAATGTGTTCGCTTTTGTTGTGTTGTTTCTTTTGACTGGCGATAGCGATGACATTGTTTCGGTCAGCTGACGTACGAACTCGGCGTCTTCATAGTTCGGCGTTGTAGGCACGAAGAAATCGGACGGAATGCGTAGTGTTGTACCGTAGGTCATTAGGGCTGCGCTGACGGAGGTATCTTCACGAAGTGCGGTACGTAATCCTAAGAGAACTGTAGGCAGTTCCTCGCTCCAGCGTGTCGTGGCTGCTCTCGCCATTAATGCAGACTTTAGCGTGCGGTGCCATCGCTCGACTTGACCATTCGCTTGCGGGTGGAATGCGGTGGTGCGAATGCGATTGATGCCAAACTTCTTCATCAGCGATGTAAACAGCGCAGACTCGAACTGTCTTCCTTGGTCTGTTGTGAGTCGTAATGGGCATCCGAATCTCGATATCCACCCATCGTAAACGGCTTTTGCGACAGTCTCGGCGGTGACGTCACGAGTAGGCATTGCTTCGGGCCACTTTGTGCAGCGGTCGATCATCGTGACGAGGTATCTGTAGTCATCCGATGGAGGTAATGGTCCGACGATGTCAACATGAATGTGTTCGAAGCGAGATGATTCTTTGAATTCGGCGAGTGGGCTCTTCACGTGACGTTGAATTTTCGCGCGCTGACAGCCGATGCAGGCCTTCGCCCATGTTCCGACGTCTTTGTTCATGGAAGGCCAGAAGTACTTTGTTGCCATTATTTTTCTCGATGTTCGTACCCCGGGGTGACTTAAGTCGTGTTGCGCTTTGAAGGCGGCAAAACGATAAGTTTGTGGTAAATACAGTCGAACGTTGTTTGTTGATGTTTCGCATAGTACGGGTCGTTGAACTCCGGGCATACTCAGTCGGGTGAACTTCAGCTTGGGATTACTCAGGCACGCTCGTAGTTCAGAGTCGTCTTCATAATCGCGAACAAGTTGGTTGTAGTCGATAGTCGAGTTTAGTAGTTCGACTTCTTCTATCCGTGATAACGCGTCAGCTGCTTCATTCTTATCGCCGTGTATATATTTGATGTTTGTGCAGAATTGACTTATATAATGAAGTTGTCGTTCTCTTCTCGGCGTGTCGGTGCTGCTCGGCGTTCTTGTGAGCGCGTACGTTAGAGGCTTGTGGTCGGTGTATATTATCAGGTCGTTGCCCTCTATTAGTCGTCGTAGATGTTGGACAGCGGTGTACATAGCTAATAATTCGCGATCGTACACACTGTAGCGTCGCTGTGTCTCGCTCATCGTTTTTGAGTAGAATGCGAGAGGTTTCCACACGTTGTCGACTTTTTGTTGCAGAACGGCGCCGATACTAGTGTTTGATGCGTCGGTAAATAAACATAGCGGTGCGCTAGGTATCGGGTGCGTTAGTGTAGTTGCGTCGAGTATGCTTTGACGGCAATTTTCAAACGCTTCTTCGGCTTCCGGCGTCCAGGCGATTATTGATTTGTCGTTCTTTTTGCTGTTATGTAGGTATTTATTAAGAAGGTTTTGATGTTCGGCTTGGTGAGGTAGGCAGCTGCGGTAAAAGTTTATCATCCCCAAAAATCTTCTTAATTCTTGGATTGTTGTCGGTTTCGGATAGTTGGTTATGGCTTGGATACGATCTTGTGTGGGTTTTATTCCCTCTGGCGTGACTTCATATCCGAGGAATTGTATTTTGTTCGTGCCGAACTCGCATTTATCGATGTTGAGTGTGATGCCGTATTTGTTTAATCTTTCGAGCACTTGATTTAGGTGGCGCTGGTGTTCTTCTTCATTGTTTGAGTAGATAAGTAAATCGTCGACGAAACAAAATACGATATCGTCGAGTCCTCGCAGTACTTCGTGCATGAAACGTTGAAATGTTTGGCCTGAGTTTCGTAGGCCAAACGGCATGCAAGTAAACTCGAAGAGGCCGAATGGTGTTATAATGGCGGTCTTGGCAGCGTCTTCTTCGTTGATAGGTATTGAATAATAAGCCATCTTCATATCGAGTTTTGAAAACACTTTCTTCCCGTGTAGTTGGTACGTAAAGTCTTGCATTCTCGGAATCGGGTAGCGGTCGGGTATAGTTACGGCGTTCAGTCGTCGGTAGTCGCCGCAAACACGTAATGAACCATCTTTTTTCTTAACGACGTGTAGTGGGCTGGCCCAGGGGCTTTTTGAAGGTTTACAAATACCCATCTCAATCATTTTCTCAAACTCGATTTTTGCCGCGTTGTACTTGTCCGGAGGAAGCGGGCGTGGCCTTGAGTAAATAGGTTGGCCTGTTGTTTCAATGTGGTGTTTCACGTCGTGTTTTGCAGAAGTCTTGAGTGATACGGGTCGCAGTACGTCTGGATACTTCTTTAGTATGTCGTGGTAGGCGTGGTTACGGTCGATTAAGTAGACGGATTCTTCTATAGCTTGAACTTGTATGGTGTTCACGGCGAGGTCGGTGACGCGGTCGATGAGTTTTCGTTGATGTAAATCGACTAGTAATTTGTGTTTTACTAGGAAATCGGCGCCCAATATCGATGTCTTGACGTCGGCGACGACGAAAGTCCATTTGAAACTTCTACGTAAACCTAGGTTGAGCACGAGTGTACGCTCTCCGTAGGTACGTATTTGTGTGCCGTTTGCAGCGAATAATTTGTAGGTACTGTCTGCCGGTTTCGAGTATTTCTTGTTTCTTGCTGCTAAGACTGATATGTCGGCTCCCGTGTCGACAAGGAATTTTTCTCTAGTTTTGGTGTCGATTACACACAGGCGGCGGCTCGATTGGTTTACATCGACTCCCGCCACTATCGATGTACGTTCTAGTTTTCCCGCTTTGTGAAGGAACACGGCGATTCGCATTTTCGTGCTCCGTTGCCGAATCGGTAGTGGTACCGGCACAGCCAGTCGGGATCGCCGGGCTTGCGGGCGTTATCAGTACGATGTCTTGAATGTGAGCGTGAGCGGCCACGATGTGCGGAGTTTTGGCGGGAACGGCGATGCGATGAATACTGATGATTGCGTAGTTCGGCGACTTCTAGTGACAATTTCTCTATCTGTTTGGTGAGCATGCTGATCTGAAGAGCTGTTATCGCGTTTATTTGACCCTCATTGACTGCTGGGCTTGTTGATGGAGGGTTTGCTGAGGAGACTGCGGCGACTGTAGCGGGTTCGAAATGCTCCATCATCTTGTCCGCCATGGCAGCTAGCACTTCGAGGGGCGATTCGGTGTTAACGGAGAGAACGGCGCGCACCTGTGTGGGCAGCTGGTTGAGCCACATAACCTTCAGCGCCTCGTCTGATAATAGCTTGCCACTGAGGTCGCGCATTTTACGCAGCAGCTGGCTTGGCTTGTTGTCGCCGAGCTCGAGACCGCTGAGTAACTTCTGTAACTGCCTGTGGTCAGATTCCTGGTACGTTGAGATAAGTCTGTCTTTGAGCGCACTGTACTTGCCAGTAGTCGGTGGGTGCAAAATGATGTCTCCGATCTGTTCTAGGTCGCTGTTGCCGAGGAGTGGAACGACGAGGTTGAATTTCTGCTCTTCACTAATCTTGCTGGCAGCGACGGCGGCTTCGAATTGCGCAAACCATAATCGGGGATTTTGGCGCCAAAATGGTGGTAATCTTGCAGGAAGTGAGACTGAGGCCACGTCGTTCTTCATTGCTGCGCTGCCCTGACAATCGCTGAAATCTTCGGTATCGTTCGGCATGATGTGTTCAGTGTTCAGGTTACTCTGGTTCTCGGTTTTTTTCGGGGTCACCACTTTAAGGGAGTAGAGCAGCGGGATCTTAATTGAAAGACGTGTCCGGTTGATCTGTGTTTATTTGTAAAATGGTCCTACTTATATTTACATTCAGTATAGTACAATTAGTGCTTAGCCTAAGATATTTACAATAATAGCCGTCAGAGGGCGCCCGATGCGCCGCGCATGCGCGGAGGCGCGCGGAGTTCGTCGCGCGCCGCGCTACTCTATAAATACATGCGGACGCGCCGCGCTCGTCCTTTTCGCGGGCTGCCGGCGTAGCGTGAGGATCTCTGCGTGTCATCGCGTCGTGTGTCCACCTCTGCTGCTTCAACTGTCTTCACGCACGTCGTCAGCCATGCGCCCAAAACCGTTCTTTTCAGAACGAACTTCTTATTTCTTTAATAGAGTACGCCTTTTTCAAGGCGGTCTTCTTCTATGTTTCTTTATCAGTTGGTCTAACATAACGTAAACAAAAGGTATTGGTTATGCAGGTGGTACGGTAATGGTGTGAAGGTAATGGTTTGTGGTTTCTGGTATTGGAGGTAAGGTAAATGACTAGTCTGTGTCACTACAATATCATTGGCTACACCAATAAAATAATGCGGTTATGAATGTTAAGTTATGTCATATATTATGAAGTAAGTACAGACGCCAGCACATTTAGCTACCCGAAACTATATTAAGGTATCTTTGCCCTGAAAAATGGGGCAGTACCTAACAGGCTGGTGTTATTATTGTAGTCGTATGAACATAGTGGTTTTCGTATTATCTTAAACCCTAATTTTGTAAGGAATACGGATCTACAGTGAAACTATGTGTTTTTCCTGATGGTAAGCAGTGATGCAATCCGCGCACTATTTTATTAAGAGCCTATTTCACTCTAACCTTGAAAACATCAAAACGACAATCGGATGGGAAGACCGCAGCAGGCAACTGTTTGAGGTGACCTTCCTGAAAATAATCAGCTGTGATTTTCTCATAATTGCTGGTCATTAACTTTTCAAAGTTAATTAGTTATACTTTGTCAAGTAGGTTATATTGTTAGAATTTGTTTCAATAGGTATTATTTTGTTTTACTAAGTTCTTTAGAAAAACGATATATTTATTGCCGAACCTACCTAGATCTTTGTTTGGCATGGTCATACTTACTGAACTAAGATGATGGAGGATGTACAGACGCCAGCACATCAAATATCACAAAAATTGACAAATTTTCCCACTTGAATATGAATCTTATTTTGTTTGGAATAAATTTGAAAAACTATCAAAGAAATTCGACACTTTAGGGAAGCTTGATTTGCTGACCTTTACCTACACAACATATATTTAGTAACTACCTTTTATACAAAAAAACCGAAAAGGTGTTGTCTTACTAATAATGGGTTACTTGACAAAATTTTAGATTATCTCCTCATCTAGATTACAAGAAAATATTGGACACATATTTAATTCTTTTTTCACGTACCTACCTAATCAAAAAATAACGGCGATACATCGAGTCAAAATGTCGCATGACGTCACTAGCCAGTACAGTTTATACTAGATAATGACGTTACAAGCCCCCTCTCCTCAATTTAATGCGCTTAATCTAAGCAGTTTACCATCAATTTAAAAAAGAAAAAATTACTTGTGTATTATTTGATAATCTAACTAACTGATGGACCAATTATATTTTGATGTTTATATTCTGTCAAACACCCTATTGTGAAATACTATTACTGTGGTACAAGTGAACTATCCATCATTTTTACATGTTCATCAGTTATTTAGGTAAGTAGGTACACGACATATATTCGTCCTTCAGTTTCAGAGATTCTACAAATCCAAATATAAACCTTATTAGTGTGCAGCCTTACCTGTGAGCATGGCCTAACGATCATGCACTCGATCCAGAGCCTGATGAAAGCGGCGAAAGGACCAAACGTCTCCATGATGTACGCGTAATCAGCACCGCTTTGCCGGATCATGGTCCCAAGTTCCGCGTAGCAGTATGCGCCTATCTGAGAACAAGAAAAGCGTTTTAAAATATTTGAAAAACTGAAAATTACAAAATAAATACAACCGACTTCATACAAAAACACTTACAGGTTAAAATTAACTGTAGTTTCGGAATTCAATAACGAATTAAACAAAACCATATTTTCACCTGCTAGTGTTATTTATGGACCGATTTTCAAAATACTTTTTTTATTTGATAGGATATACTATCAGATTGGTGCCATTTGTATCAAAACTTATATCTGATGTGGGCCTCGAGGAATTGAGGGAACTCTTCGAAAAATATAGGTACACACGCACTGATTTTTACATTTTTAGTAACAAATCAAGCATTTTCATTTAGAAAGTATCATTTGGTGAAGAAAAGCTGATGAAGAATACGATGCGATTGCTACAGTCAGATGTCTGAATTTTCAGATGAATTTTAGTCCTATACGTGTCACAGGACCAAAATTCTTGGAAGGGACCAAAAACATTAAAAACTAATTACTTACAACTTTATTCTCTTGAGACAACTGACAGCTTTGACCAAAATTAATCAACGTGTGCAGGTATATTTTTAACCTCTTACATTGCGTATTGTTATTTTATTGCAAAAAGGCCGCCAATCAGGTTTTTATGCTGATTATATCCTCATCTTGTTTCGACTAACGGAATATTATTTTAGTACCTACTTACTTTGTTAATAACATAATGGGCTATTCGACAAAATTTTAGTTTTTAGTCAACGGAGTATTCCCGTTTGAGCACCTATTTATTGAGCACCTATGCATTAACCTATGGGAAATGGGAATACCTTTGGTGCTAAATGCATAGGTGCTCAAAAAATAGGTGCTAAAACGGGAATACTCCCCCTCAACCCTCAACTATTCCGAAAAGATTACAAGAAAACATTCGACTCATTTTTTCTCTTTTTTTACCTAATCAAAAAATAACGGCGATACATCGAGTCAAAATGTCGCATGACGTCACTAGCCAGTACAGTTTCTACTAGATACCTAATGACATTACAAGCCCCCTCTCCTCAACTCTAATGCGCTTAATCTTAGCAGTTTTCCATCAATTTGAATAAGAATATGATACCTATGTGTTCAATATTTTCCTGTAATCTAGATGAGGGACTAAAAAAAACTTAAACGTTGTCAAATAGCCCATTCACACATAATTGACAACATTTCAAAATTGACATGACCAACAATAATACCGTTTCTTTATTTTTGTATGCTGAGTTCAATTTTTTTTTATTTTTTTTATTGCTTAGTTTCTGAGTACAAAAATAAAAAACAAAAAACATGTGATGACGTCATTTATACGGTGGAATGAGGTGGTTACCTTTGCGTAAGCAAGCTAATTTTTAAGATGAAAACCATCATTTCAAACAAGACATATCTAATGTCAAACTGATATATCTAATGTCAAACAAGACATATCTAATGTCAATAATATGTGTGACATTGACAACTGCTAAATGACAGTATCATCTAAGTAAGAGTTTTTTTTGACGTATCACAGTGAAGCAATGAATTTATCGCCATTCCACCGCATGAATGACGTCATTTGGCGCTTACGTCTTTTTAGAATGCACCGAATTTCAAAGTTAAAATTATGAATGAAAAGTACATTATTTCGAAAAACCAAAAAATATGGGTCCTCTAGTTTTGGATTTACTTTTATACGTAATGAAACATGCAGGTTAAAATTTTGCAATGTTGTCAATTTTATATCGGTCTCAACAATACACATGTTACATGTAAAATACCGTAATTTTCGGGCTACCGGAGTGCCGGTCGACGCAGTTAAAATCACCCCGTGAAAAATTGAGTGAAGTGAACTGTCAATGCCTAGCATTAGTATAGAATGACAGCTCAATTTGCCTTCACTTCACCTACATTTTAATAAGGTGATTTTTACAGAATAACACTGCTAGTTACCACCGCCCTCCATAGACCTCTCCGAATTAAAAAGCCAACGAAATCCATGGACCTCAAAAGAAGTAGACCTGATAGTAGATAAGTATTAGATTTGGTCGGTGTTCAATTAAAAACTCTTAGACTTTAGAGGCATCTAAGGGTATGGGTTAAAAATAAGTAAAATAGATTTAGGTGCTTTTTTTTTTAATACTTTGTTTTCTTGGGTGTGTCCATGTTGTGTGTCATGTGGCATCACAACGGGCCCTATCAGAATAACAGCGCTGCGATATTTATATTTTGAAATGTCGCAGCTAATGCTGAGATTTTTGGTCTCGCATTTTATATATTTTATTTTTGTCTTTATTTTTTTAATCTTTTCTTTTTTTTATCTGTATTGCTGTTCTTTTGTTTTATGTTCTGTGCGTCCAAATAAAATATTTTCTTTCTTTCTTTTCTTTCCAAATGTTTTTTGCCTCAACCCTGCAGTGCAGAAGCCAAAAAACGGCAAACAGCTTTTTAGCTAATAGGGTAGGTATCTCCTAACTCTTAGATCAGTTAGTATTTTGTTATAAGTTAAGATGGGGCTGATATGGTTATGTGTGATAACCAAAAGTCTCTGATTTTAGAAAGATAAAAAAGCGTAATTAAAGTATAGTAAGATAGAGATGTCGTGATGGCCCAAAGGTTAAGACGCCTACCATGCACGAGGTTGCGGTTCTAATCCGGGCAAGTACCAATGTGACTTTTTCAATTCATTATGTACTTTTTCAATTCATTATGTACATTACACTCTAAAAAATTGAAGCCAACTAAGAGAGATTTTCTCTTAGTTGACGTTAAATTGAATAACACAACTATGATATTATGCAACTCAACCATAGCTGATTAATTACAACAGCAAGTTGATTTGTGATTGAACGAACAATATAGGTATGTTTATTAATTCTAACATGTATTATTGTTGATTGTATCACTCTAAACTTTTTTGTATGACTTATTCATTTTTATTTAGTCAACATAGACAAATCCGTCTGTTGAATCAATTCAGAATAAAATAGTAAAAGCAATCAAATCAAATGATAGTTTCGATAAATCTTATTTATAAAATTACCGAACATGTCGTAGTTGATTTAACTAAGATCTGATAATTACATCAACTAAAATTTAATGTTACATTCTATTATAACTAAAACGTTGAATCGACTTTCATATTTGTTGAATTAATCATTCGATTGATCTATTTATTCAAGACTTCAAGAGATCCACCCTTCCCTATTCCTTCCTAACGGCTACCCCAACCCGCACACGCGCGCGCGCGGCTGAGTTGAGAGCTCCGCACGCGCCGCTTAGTTCTGCTGTGCTCCCAGTGCTCCTATTCTAAGCATCTTTGTAGTATCAAGTAATTTCAGTGTTTATCAGTGTCGTTAAAGAGTATTTGGCATAACTGTCGATTAGATTAACTACTTAGCTACAAGTGCAGTGGCTAATAAAATATAAGTGTAACATAGATGCTATTATTAAGGATTGAAATGGAAAACGTTAGCGAACTCCTCAAGACATGGGAGTTAGAGGCTCTAATACCAGTATCACCCGTAAGTATCTCACTCGATAGTTTATTTTTTATGGTGCTGATTGAAAATGTAATAAACCCGGAGGCCCCCGGTTGATATTCATGTTGTGTAGGGAAATAGGTAGGTACCCTATCACATACCTACTGTTTCGAGTTTGCTCCATATATTAATAACGAGAGAGAATTACGAGAAAAGTGGATGTGGGAACTCTTTCTCTCCCATTTTCACGTTCTCGCCTTGTTCTAATAACCTGTAGGTATGTAGGTAGTTACTATGTAATCCTGTGGAATTAAATATAACCCATGCATAAAAAACTATATTTGCATCAGTCACTAAATACCTACATGATCTGCTTTGTCTAATTTTAAGATAATTAGCCTTAACATTGTTTATAAGCATTCCCAATTATAATTCATTGAAATTGATACAGTACTGTTTTGGCATGATATAACTGACAGAAAACTAAAAATAAAAGTGTCTTTTTCTGTAAATGTTCATAGTATTAATAAATATGCATTTTTATTTTCCAGATGCATATAGAATTTGATGCTGCACAGACATGGTATTAACAAAGACAATTTGTTTATTAATTTTCCATTAAGTATTGAAAATCAGGCTACAGGAACTGTTTAAAAGAAAAAAAACAACAGAACCATTTTTCGGTCACTCTTACCAATTGTAAGTATGAAAGAAATATCTATATACATTTATACTCCATCCGATTAGGTAGTTAACAAAAGGTAAACAATTTTGACATGTATTTTTAGTTAATAACGCAGTTTAAAAATAAAATGCAGCTGTAAACAAATTGATCATGCACAACAATTTTTTAAATTGATCATGTAATCGTTTTTGTTACAACAAAAACGATTACATGATCAATTTAAAAAATTGTTTAAACAGTAGTTGTATTTAATTAATAAGCGTTTATGTAAAAAAAACAACCGACTTCTTAAAAAAAAAACTAACAGGTGAAAAATAACTCCAGTTTCGGAAGTCTGTGGCTTTGGTGGTTTTGTTTTGGTTATTATTGGCCACCGACTTCCGAAACTGGAGTTATTTTTCACCTGTTAGTTTTTTTTTTAAGAAGTCGGTTGTTTTTTTTGTAAAAAAGTTTTTATTTTGTAATTTTTAGTTTCTTTGTGTGTAAAGAAAGTCTTTCAAAACTTGAAAGAATCATTGAAATTGGATAACAATTGCTAAAGAAGTTCTATCTATACATTAATCTATACATCTCTGCCGGCCCCTTTTAAAATAGAATGGCGTAATGTTATGTTGTGAGAATACAAAAGCTCAGCATAGACATCTGACTATAGCAATCGCGAATAATTTGCTGTTATGCGTTGAAGAGTTCCGTTGCCTGTCTGCTACATCAGTTTTTCTTCACCAAATGATACTTTCTAAATGAAAATGCTTGATTTGTTACTAAAAATGTTAAAATCGGTGCGTGTGTGCCTATATTTTTTGAGGAGTTCCCTCAATTCCTCGAAGATCCCTCATCAGATATGAGTTTTGATACTAATGGGACCAATCTGCTACTATACCCTATCAAACAAAAAAAGAATTTTGAAAATCGGTCCATAAATGACGGAGTACTGAGGTAACAAACCCTAAAAAAAAAAAAAAAAAAAAAAAAAAAAAAAAAAAAAAAAAAATACAACCGAATTGAGAACCTCCTCCTTTTTTTGAAGTCGGTTAAAAAGACTTGTCAAGATTGTTTACCTTTAGTTAACTACCTACTCGGATGGAGTATAGGTGGTTTGCCGATGGGAAACTGCTCTATAATAATTATAACAATACAAAAGTTTTATTTTAGTTGTTATTGTGATAATATTTGTTGCTTACTTCTTTTATTTTGTTTTCAGCATCGAAAGAAGATTCATCGTTTTTATTAAACACTGCGGCAGTTAAACAAAAGAAGAAACGCAGTTCGGATGCAGGTCAAAGCTGGAAACCAAGTAAAGTTGAAGCCCGGGAAGGCTTTATAAAGCACGTGAAATCGAGTGCAGAAATCCGTCAAGCAATCAAGCCCTAAAATGCAGAGTATGGCATCGACACATACCCACTACTCGTACAAAAGGGTTTTAAAAAATGTAATTTTCAGCATGAACTATAAGTAAAAGTTTTTTTTTAAAAAGGTAAACTAGATGACATTTTTCGCACAGGTCCTGTTATAGATTCGTTTTCAAAAAATCTAGGTGAGAAACAATTATTTTGCTCCACTTTGAAAATATGTCAAAATAAGTCATTAGTCAAAGTTCCTTGGGCTACTGTTACTTACACCCGCTACCTACTAATAATGGAAAAAATATCTAACCGCTCTGCGCTGTACTATTTAAGCATTCCATGAATATATTTTATTGTTGGTAATTATATTTTTGTTTCATTTTGACCAAATTTTTGTAGGTACCTAACATGTCAGCCACTTAGAAAAATGTAGTTGGACAAAATAGTTACCTATCGAGACAGTTTAAATATCCAAATAGAGTAGGTAAACATTCGTATTTTGGGAATAGAGAAAAAACGATCATGTTTTGATATCTTTTAGTAATAAATTGCTCTCAATTCAGACAGTATTCTGGGTCTGATCTTGAGGTGCTAGGTTCTTTAATTGGATCAGCACTTCAAGTGCGTAAATAAGAGCACAGTATTTAGTGATATTTATAAATACAACCATTAACCTCGATTTCTGAAATGCCGGTAAAATTTTGAGAAATGTTAAATCTCATGTCAAGTGATATGATTGGTTGTCATTTTGATCATTATTAAAATTAACGAATCACAAGAGGTGATACTCATAGGTATTTTAAAATTTGACCGGGATTTCAGAAACCGGAGGTAAGGGTTCTATTTATGAAAAAAACACTTAATACTGGCTCCTAAATACGCATTTGAAGTGCTGACCCAATTAATAGATTGGCGCTAGTTAATGAGACAAAGTGTCTCAGTACATTCGATTAAGAGTAACTTTGCTGGCTTAATAATGTTTCATATTAGTAACTAACAAGATTAGTAGCTTATTCAAATAAACAAATTGATTGTTATGAATATTAAGAGATTTAACTTGAACAAGGTCATAGTTGAATTGATTATTGTAAAATAGTTTAATAGTAATTCAAATAATTAAAATAACCAAGGTCTTAGCTGAGTCTACGAAGATGAATTAGTTAAACTTACCAAGTTCTTAGTCTAATCTACGAAGATGCATTTGTTGCAATGACCAAGTCCTTAGTCAAATTTAGTAATCTTAAGTAGTTATAGTAGTCATTTTCAGATTTATATTGACCAAGATTATAGATGAATCTATTATGTTGAATTCGTCATAATGGTCATTTTCATGTTGACTTTGACTAAGGTTCTAATTGTTCTAGTTAAGAAGCAGATAGTAAGAGCAATAAAAATCACCTTATTTGATTTATCTAACGTCTTGTTAGGCTCGTATGGAATCAAGATGCTTGATTGCAATAATCACAATCCTGTTAGGAGCAAACAAATTTTTTTTAGAGTGTAAGTTTATCTTAGACATCATTGAAATCGGTGAAGGAAAACATCGTGAGGAAACCTGGACTTATAGTTAATATAAGTTTGAAATCGCCAATCCGCCTTGAGCAGGCGTGGTGATCAATGCTCGAGCCTTCTCTGTATGAGAAGAGGCCTTTGCCCTGCAGTGGGACAGTAACAGGCTGGTATTATTATTATTTAAGATAGAGAGGTCAAATAAACTTGCACTTTTGTTTACCTCTCGGGTTTCTCCCAGCTGATGTATGTTTACTAAGGTAATTGAACTCGAAAACTGAGCTCTTACGTATTTACTCACTGTTCCTATTAATATGACAAAACTGGCTTCTTCCCGGGACTAACTAACTATAATATTTCACTTTTAATACCTATTTGGCAAATGTGAAAAAGCGCTCTTCTTCTCTCCAGAAGAAGAGCGCTTTTAAAGTAGCAGTACTTTAAATACTTTCTTTTCTAGCAATATTACTATGCCCGACAGAGTTTATATTGTTCATCATCATCATCATTTCGAAAGACGTCGACTGATGGATTTAGAAAACCCCAAGTGTCGCCACAACGAAAGGTCCCTGTTCGTCTTGCATCCATTGGAGTATTGTATGTATCATGGAGACACACAGCGCAATAGTTCAGTGTAAAATAACGTTCATAATTATTTTCAAAATCACTGCATTTCAATAAGGTAGTTAGGTTAGATAGTTAGGTTCGCTATTGGATAGGTATGGTAAGTTAGGTTAGGTTATATATGTTGTCATTCTAATTTCTGTATAACAAAAAATGTTTAAATAGGAGCACATTAGAGAGTCGCTAAATAAAAAGTTGTAGTATAGTTATTTTTTATTTGGATCTATTTATTGTCATCTTATTAAAAGTATGTATATCTATATGAACTATTGTGAAGTATAGTGATGATCCTAGAATATTTTTTTGCTACATTTTGAATATTATCAATAATTTGTAGATGCATTCACGTACAAAACAATTAAGTGCCTTAATCTTGTGGCGCTAACATTTTTTTTTTGTATGAATGCAATGTATCGATCGTAGGAAATATAGTATAGGTAGGTACTTTAGTCGCGCTGGGCGAATTTTTGAGTGTCCACAACACAAAAGACCACAACCTTTTTGAGGCCTAGATCCGGGCCTGAAGAGGTATCACGTTCCCCAATGCCAAAGAGATTTAAAAACTAAATGCCTAGATTGTGGAGGTTAGATAGGCAATCCATGTAAAACACTGGCATTCAGCTTCATCCAGTTTTTTTTTATTTACTAGCTAGCGTGTAGTTCCCGTTCCCATGGGAATACGGGGATAAAAAGTAGCCTATGTTACGCAGGGTGAATATAGCTTTGCAATCAAATGGTGAAACAGTTTTTGAAATCGGCGCAGTAGTTTTTGAGTTTATTCATTACAAACATACACAACACAAATTTTGACTCTTTATAATATTAGTGTAGATAATGGGTCTACTTTTGACCTCAATCATGTCCTGACGTCAGGGACGAGATCGAAGATGGAACGAGCTTAGCTTACCCTATTAAACAGATTGAGGTCATAATATGAACTTGGGAACACCGATGCAGGCAGAGAATAAACTGAAAGCCGACACCAATACAGTAGGCAAAGAGATATGAGCAGAAAACAAACTAGATTAACTTGAATATACTTACCAGGATTTATTTGTGAAGAAAATTAGGAAAGAATAAAGTTCTCGCGGCTACACATCAAGCTATGCAATTGCAGTTTACGCTGACCTCGCAATGAATAGGATTCCTATACAATGCGAGATCAGCTTATACTGGATATGGGAGTATTCCCGTATGAGCACCTATTTATTAAGCACCTATGCATTAACCTATGGGAAATGGGAATACCTTTGGTGCTAAATGCATAGGTGCTCAAAAAATAGGTGCTCAAACGGGAATACTCCGGATATGTATAGCTTGATGTGACGCCGCCATGACGTTAACATTTGAATCGTTCGAGAATATGAATACCATAGATGACATAAGGTTTTAATATCCTTAACATATGTTTAGTTAATTGGGAAAAGGCTGGGTAGATGATGAGGTGTAAGTAGATAGCTAGTTTAGATAAGACTACCCGCCGACAGATCAATTTTCCTCAGATTATAATAATGAAAGATCCAGCCTTTTGTGTTTAATCTACGGGAAATCTATGGCAATAGGGCAACCTTTATTGCTCGTTATTAATAACAACTTATCATCACTACCCAGTGACCATTTTATTTAGGTATGTGGGTTTATAGGACCAGTAATGGTGGGAAGTTGTGGTTGGAAACATCCTACTTCTACTTATAATATCAAACCACAGACTTGTTGCAATGTAACCATATATCTATGTACTTATGATTTTTTGGACTATTTGATTACAATAAAAATACATCACGTGACGAGGAAGGAAGAAAACAATGTCCAAATAAATGCTTTTTAGCCTTAAATATATAATGGGTTTAGTAATTTTATAAAGAGGAGAGATTTGTACTTTTGTATCCAGTGGAATAAACTTACTGGACTGATTTAAAATATTCACTTTCACTTTCTTCGGGTGACCTAACCTACATTTTTTCCCTGTATTCCCACGGGAACGGGAACTACGCGGGTGAATCTATGGGACGTCCGCTAATGATTTAAAAAAAATGTCACTGGAAAGGGACGCAATTTTTTTTTATCCTGAGAATTACACTAAATTCTTTGTTTCATAAAGTTGTTCTTTATAATTTACTAGCGTCAGCGCTATCAGTTTATCCTGTATCTTAGGAGCTACTGGGAACTTACTTAAGGAAAAACCTCACTGTCCGATCAGCAGGTCATAAACCTCAAGACCCACCACTAGACCAACGGCAGATCGTAATCAAATTATGTACATACGTATAAGTAGATACTATTCAATGCGAGTTAATTTCACCGCCATTGCCATATTATCGAAAAAGTAGGGATCACCAACTTATGTCATGTAAAACGTCCCAATATAATGTTAATAACTCAACATTCATAAGATTTTTAAGTTGAAGATAAACTGCTTTGTTAGTCTAGTCTAGTGGTCAAATGTAATCGGAGTTCGATTCCTAACTTGTAGTGGCAATATGATGGTCTATTAAAATAAATGATTTCACTTTGACGTGTATTTCGTTTTGTAATCTGAAATAACTCAGTATCAGCACAGTATAAATATTAATACAGTAGGACGACGCCTTTGATCGCTGGAAAAATGCCGAAGAAAACAACTTCTAAACGCGTTAGACTTGATACCTCCCGCACTACGAAAGTCGGTTTGTTCGCAGTGCGGGAGCGGCTTTCCCGCGTCTCGCCCCTCACACCCCGCACGATTGCCCTGTCTAGACAGCTTCGTCGGACGACTGTATGTTTTTAGACTGTGGTATCAGCTTGGAATCTGGTTTCTACCTGATTAACGCCATTAGGTTTACCCCCTAATACATGGGACTTAAACCTAACTGGTGAAATGTGGGGTCTGCTATTGGTACCTACACGTCTGCCTAACCTGTTGGGGAATACCGTCGTGATGTCTTGCTAATAAAGTTCACTATCCCTGGCGGGACTATCAGTATTGTAATGTTCTGTTGGGCATGTGATAGATACTGCTTTGTTAATTGCATATATGTGCCTATACCTACGTGATTTCATTTTATATGGGACACGTGGTGACAGCAATGTAAACGACTACATAATATATTTCTCTGATAACGAACTGAGTTCAGTAATAATGTTATGTCATATGTATAACGCAATGTCGCAATACATAGTATAATTATCTTCAGTTCTCGAACATATCGTATCCAATCATAGGTTTTAATATGCAGAACCATTAACCATGTCTAGTTTGACTGCAGGTCGAGCAAAGGGCGCAGGAAGTTCAGGAGTCTTTTAAGGGCATTTTTTTCCTGTTACGGTTCATGAGATACAGCTCGCTGACCAATGACTATATAGCCTCTTTTTGCCGCTGACCAAAGACATTCATTCATGTTTTTAAATCTCTTTGCCGCTGACAGACTAACGGACAGATGGACAGACAGCGAAGTCTTAAATAGGATTTGGTACTCTTCGGCTATGGAGCCGCAAAACTAAAGAAACCATAACAAATTAAATAGACCGAAGAAAAGACCAAAAGACTGTTTTAGACTAAATTGTTGGCATTCCAACACAGATATTAAGTTTTATATCGGGCAACATTGATTGTAGAAAGTTGTCTATGACGGTTTCTTTTGTTTTTTTAGTCGGTCTCGTACGGTGGCGTCAGCAGCCACACTTGCAATTTATTACCTTGCTAATTGTACTATTAAAAGAAATTAAAGTCCCATCAAGAAGTGTTTTCTATCCAAGGAATCCTTCATCCTCAAGTGAACTAGCCTACAGATCTTTAAAGGCACAAAAACATATGGTCCTTCGAGCCGGATTAATTAATTTAAGAACTGAAGAATTAGAAAGATCAATTGGCTCCTTATAGACCAATAATGCAAAGCAAAAGAGTCTGGTAGGTAATAAGTATGTTTAAATAAGAACGAATTTTATATTACACAGGAAACTTATACAGCGTGGTGACGACAATGCGACAATAAATGAAATCACGGACACTGCTAGTTCCTAGGAATAATTCTAAACCATCAAAAAAATCCTAACACCAAAATTAAAAAAAAATAAAAATCAAACAAACTAAATGGTATAAAACTGAAAACAAAATAGAACGCCCTTTAGAAACATTAGTTCACTAACCTGTGGTAAAAGTGGCAACAGCGCGGTCTTGCAGCGACTTGATCTTTTGGCGCCATTATTAATGCTCAGTAAAAACAATAACACTGAATCACAGATTATTAACTGAATAATTAGGTAACTCTCACCAGGGCGTCATTTATTAATCAAATTATTAATCACAATCAGGATCACTATTCAATCACATAACTCAGTAGGTAGGTAGGTACCTATGTCACAAAATTTTTCGTTTTTCGATATGGCCGCCATGAATACGAATAGGTACACAAATCGCACCGTCGGAGAAGGTTATTTTTAACGTTTGCTAAGAGGGCACCATTTGCAGCCATGTCATTTAATTTATTACCAGACAATATTATCCTATCTTTTAACAAAAAACACGAAAACACAATAAAAACTAAGCGTTTAATTTCGCACATTCACTTAACTATTTAACTAAGTACCTATTACTATTATACGTGTCATAATTATGATCTTATCACTAAAATAAAGCGTCCAATTTCGCACTTATAATCAGTCGTTCGTTACAAAAACACACGAGCGGCGGCGCGGTGGGCAGCGCGGGTAGGAACTTGAAAGGCGGCGGGTAGATACTTCAAAGGCGGCGCGAGCACCCCGGTGCTCCTGCCTGCGGCACTCGTGCAGTCGTGCGCTTGCACAAATCAATGACGCGTGGATCGTCACAGGATTACGGCGATACACTGACCCCAGTGACCGTGACCTAAATTTGTAGTTGCAAGTTTCGACAAGAAAGTGAAGTAATAAGCAAACGAAACTAGATTTATCTCTTTCGCACACACTAAATTTTCTATTGATATGAGTGCATAGCAACTTACTTCCGCGTGCGTTATTTTCTTATCGAACTCTGATGACATGACACGCTTTATGACTCTTATGACACGGGTTTAAGGCATAATTTTCACTAAATTAAATTTAAAAACTGATTTGGCGAAAGTTTTAAGTAGGTTGCGAGTTGGCCACGTCACCACGTGTCTTTAATGTTTTGATGTTACCGATGCGGGGGTCGTTAACCTGTCAGTGCTTCCGTATTTACAGATACATCATGTAACAAATGTTAAAAAAGTAAAATCACCTCCTGTGACTAAACTACTGGATATTTTCAAATGATTTTTTGTATGTAGACTGGGAACGTCCTTAAGTATACGCAGTTTCATTTATTGTCGCATTATCATCACCACGCTGTATACACAGCAATTTTTAATAATTCCCTCAGAGCATTGAAACAATTTTTCTTGCAGCCATTATGGAACCAATCTCGGAGATTGGCTTATTATACCTACTGGTTTTAAACTAAGTAGGTCCTAATGAGCTCCTTGGGGTATCGTCTTTAAAGCTATAACAAAAGCGATTGTGGAGGGAAAATCATTTAGCACTCGTAGATACGTAAATTTTAAATACAATATTGAGAATATCATGGCAAAATGGTACTCAGTGATAGGCGTATTTTTTGTATCAATGCTATCAAGAAAAACACTAACATATCGCCGATTACTTGAAAGGCATCATTTGGGAATCTTTGCTATCGTAATTAATGTGCCTTGTTTCGGTGAGAAGATTTTTTTTGATAGTTGAGATAAAGTTAGAGGTAATAAACACAGTCAGCTAGGTGCTGCATCAGTAAGAAACACCGTCAGTCTAACAAATTCTACAAAATAATTACTTTCAAATTACTTACCATACTGAATACTCCCGAAGCAACCCACACTATCAGACTAGCGTTAACAGATCCAGTGTACTTCAGGACTCCAGTGGGTGACACGAAGATACCACTGCCGATGATAGAGCCCACGATGACCGTAATACCGTTCATCAGGGACATCTTAGCTTCCAGAGCTCCATCGCCGGCATCTTTCGCTTCGGGATCAGCTTCAGCATCCGATTTGAGAGCTTCGCTTTCGCATTCTTCTTTAATTTTTGGTGACCTGTAAAAAAAGCAGTTAGTGTTAAGTAAATGTAAAGGAAGGCTAGTTTATTTTTTTTTATTTTGAGTACCTCATCTAGATTACTAGAAAATATTAGAAACATGTTTTTCCTTTCTTCACGAAATCGGAAAATAACGGCGATACATCGAGTCAAAATGTCGCATGGCGTCACTATTTCGTCAGTTTATAGTATACTGAATTATGACGACACAATTTTAATGCGCTTAATCAAAGTAGTTTTTCATCAATTTGAAAAAGCAAACATATACCTGTCTATTATTTTTTAATAAGGTAATTCATGACCTTATAATATAATTTTGAAATGCATACACTGTTAACATGCATTACAGTCGTGAATGGAGACCCTTGAGGGTGGTCATGGTCCAGATGATGATGGGTGTTAAGTAAGTGATTTTTGATTAGGCTTTTACAATAAATGAGGTTTAAGTTTATCCTATGACATACAATTGTTATTGGTAATTTATTTATGTAGGTATATAAGCTGGCCTCGTCAGCTAAGTTTATTTATTTGTTTAGAGAGATATCGAAGTTATTTATTTACGTAAGTATAGGGTCAAGTATATCTTGATACTTATTTGTTGCCCAGAAGTAGGTAGGTAAACAGAAAATGTAATAAAATTAAATCCAATTGGTACATTAAATCTGGCTACCATTTCGCCGTTTGTAGAAACTCCTCAAATAGTGAAGACTACTGCGAGCGGTTCAGTGACACTTGACGTTTCTGTCTGATTGGATAATACTACATAATAGCATTGGTTACGTGTGCAATCTTGAAAACTCTAGAGTGTTCAAAAATAGTCTGGTACCATCCATGTTATTGAGTTGTCGGTTATGATATTCCCTTATTAGTTACAGTAATCGGAAATAAATACGAAGCAAAACTGCGATCACTAATATGACGGTTCCTAGCGCAATTTTTCATAACTGATACATCAAATTTTGTCTATCTCCTTTCCCAAGATACACACATCAAAAGTGTCTAGGGATCAACATATATTTTTGCAATAACTTTTCTCCTGATTGATACTAATTAAAATTTTCTTTAAGGATTCATCAAATAAAGTGTTTTCGTTTGTCACAGTAACGATAAACCAAGTCACCTTTGCATTAATAAAGAAATTTGCCATTTTCCTAATAAAGGGATTTTTGACATTTGAACCACTAACATTAAAGTTCGAAAAAAAGACTGAAATAACAGTTTTCTTTAAAATTTTATTGGGTAACTTAAACAATTAATAATCCGTGTTTCTACCGCGAACACTAACAACACAAGAACATCGGTTTGGCATACTCAAAATGAGTTCATCCAAATCACGCTGTGGAATGGCCGCCCATGTTCGTTGCAACAACAAAAAAAGGTCTTCTTGCGACTGGATACCCTCCATATTCGGCAGAGCTCTTCTCTGTAGCATATCCCATGCATGCTCAATCGGGTTCAAGTCTGGCGACTGAGCAGGCCAGGGCAGGACATTGATGTTAGCTGCGGCGAGAGTCTGTCTTACAACTCGTGAGGCTTCATCACTCTTCAGGGAACTTAATTAGCGACCAAACAATCAGAAACCGCTTGCATGAAGTGAACCTTCATTCCCGAAGACCGCTACGGGTACCACCTAAAGCAATGCACAATCGTAGGATTCGATATCAATGGGCTCTTGAACACAGAAATTGGGCAGAAGAACAATGGCGTTTCGTGTGCTTTTCTGATGAGTCTCGTTTTGGTATGAGACCGGATACAAGACGTATACGACACTGGAGAACCCCTGGACGCCAACAGCGATTAAAATCCTGCCAGGTCCATCCTTATAGTGGTGGAACCATCATGGTATGGGCGGGTATTTGGATCGGCGGAAGAACTGAGTTGATTTGGATTAGAGGCAACCTCAACGCTCAAATTTATGCTGAGACGATTGTATCAGTCGTCATCGTTCCTCTACAAGTGCAAATCGGTCCCTTATTTCAGTTAATGCATGATAATGCACGACCGCACACCGCAAGAGTTGTAAGACAGACTCTCGCCGCAGCTAACATCAATGTCCTGCCCGGGCCTGCTCAGTCGCCAGACTTGAACCCGATTGAGCATGCATGGGATATGCTACAGAGAAGAGCTCTGCCGAATATGGAGGGTATCCAGTCGCAAGAAGACCTTTTTTTGTTGTTGCAACGAACATGGGCGGCCATTCCACAGCGTGATTTGGATGAACTCATTTTGAGTATGCCAAACCGATGTTCTTGTGTTGTTAGTGTTCGCGGTAGAAACACGGATTATTAATTGTTTAAGTTACCCAATAAAATTTTAAAGAAAACTGTTATTTCAGTCTTTTTTTCGAACTTTAATGTAAGTGGTTCAAATGTCAAAAATCCCTTTATTAGGAAAATGGCAAATTTCTTTATTAATTGAAAGGTGACTTGGTTTATCGTTACTGTGACAAACGAAAACACTTTATTTGATGAATCCTTAAAGAAAATTTTAATTAGTATCAATCAGGAGAAAAGTTATTGTAAAAATATATGTTGATCCCTAGACACTTTTGATGTGTGTATTTGTTTCAATGAAATTAACCCAGGCATTTAAATAGTGCCGAACAACTAACAGCTAAGGCGTTGATTAGGGGTAACGTTGGTTTAAGGACCAGGAGGAGGAGGTATCTGAACAGATATCCCCGACGAACCGAACCCTTTTCCCCGTATGAATTAACTTAATAGGCCCTGTTCACAGGATTATTAGATCCCATTATCAGCTTTTGGTGCTAAACACAGATAGCTAGCCTAAATGTTATGGCTACGTTAGCGTGGCCGACCAAGGTGTCGAGTCTGCTATTGCCATCGTGTCTCAATGACCGGTCAATAATCGATTTTTGACGTATAACGTCAAACTTATGACACATTTCCCATACAAAAACTGTCAAAGTTGTCAAATATTCGATCAATGACCGGTCATTGAGACACGATTCCAATTGCAGACTCGAGCCCCTGGTCTGCATCTTTTAATGTGGTAAATGACTAACCTGTAGTCAGAGGTTTTTATGCTGCACATAAACCTCTGACATGGAATCACCAGGACCATCCGATATGTATGTAATTATAGCCACTATACACTACACAGTTCCCCTTTCAATGATTACAGCAAATGCTATATATCTTTAATAAGAGAATTGTAATATTTATCCTTTACATGAAACCACTTTTAGAGGGAGCTTGTGGTTAAATTATAACAGCCGCATGGGTCGATCGAAGGTTAAGCTACGCTTGACGAGGTCGGTCCGTGGATGGGTGACAGTTTAATACATACCCTTCTCTGTGCCTCGGAAAGCACGTTAAGCCGTTGGTCCCGGCTGTCATTTGTAGAGCTTTGACAGTCGTTACTTGTTTCTGAAGCCCGAAAGTCTGACAACCGGTTTAACCAAGGGTGGATGTTACCCAGTTACTGGGTTGTGGAGGTCTGACAGACAGTCGCTCCATGTAAAACACTGGTATTCAACTGCATCCGGTTCAACTGGAAGCCGACCCCAACATAGTTGAAAAAAGGCTAGGCAGATCATGAAACCACTTTGCATCTTCAGTAAAATGGTTATCAAAATCTCTATCTGCAAAATTCAAGGTTAGACTATTCTATCAATATCAATTCTAGCTTCAAGGAGACCGACTGGCTAGCCACAAGTTGTGTTAAACTGTGTCTTCCGCACTCGTGTTGCAGTGCAGTTACTCCGGACACTCACTATGTAATTGGATTAAAGACAATTTGTGAATCCAGTGGTACAAAGTGGCCGTGTGGCCAAATTGGCGGGATTCGTAGCGGTCGGTAAATGTTACTGCTTGTAGTAAGTTACAATTACAAGTGAAAGTATTAAAGCTAGAAATTAGCTAGCTAAAAACTACTTAAGCTTTTCTCTAAGTGGTTCTGGGAGACATAACGTTAAAAAAAGCCACGAAGTCCAAAATAATAGACGATTACCAAACCAAAGACACAAGGCCCAAAACAACAAAAATTAAATGGGATAAACTGGGTTATTTGTGACAAGTATTGGTAATTTAGTCTCTAATATTAATTTATTATTATTATTTTATTTAGTTTCCATAAACCCAGTAGGTATGAAACGTACATCTCATTCAATAGAGTTAAGACCATATCAGAGCAGGCCATGTGAATATCATTGTACAGTGTTCCCAGACATCTTTTGTGCGCGATCAAAGGAGCGATTACGTTCAAAGAGAGCCTGTGAAAGAAACGATTCGTTGGGGTCCTACAAGGACACATGCTTAGACCACTTCTGTGTTATAGTTTTTTCGCAAGCCTTTGATCGACTTAAGCAGGAGTGGAGACGTAAATAAATGGTCGTTTTACTTTATATCGTTGTGTCACTAAAAAGAGCTGCCATTTTAGTTAACAAAATGACTTAGTTTGTGATAAGGAAAAACCTACCTAATTGTACTTATTCCTCAAATAGGTATGAGTTTACGATACATGTTACGTAAGTATTTCGCCAGAATATTTAAAATGAGTCAAGAACCGGTCTGAAATAATTGGCGCGTCCCAAGTAACTGTTGATTTACATAATTAGATACAGTTAATTAAAATTTTAGACAAAATAGTGAGATAATAGTTGTTAGAAAACAGGATCAGGAAGAAACAAGTTTGTGACCCACTGACATTTACGATAACAAGTGTTTGTGTTTCCGAGTTATGTATTTAAATACAAAGGTTTAAATGCTTATTACATAGTTACGACACTGGCAAATCGATAGAAATGTAGGCGATAGTGTTGATGGAAATCCTGAGAGAAACCAAAAGCTAGATGATTATACTATGTCATAGCTTAGTTATTGGTAGAATGGTTTAACGAATTTCATGATTTACGAGGTTGCAATATAATGCTTTTTTTGTAACGTAAAGGACTTTTACTGCCTTTTGAATTTAGATATTCCTATTACTGGGGGACAGACTGGGATGTTAATATAATCTTCGAGTTTTCAATTCTAGGACATGCTGGATTCCTTTCGATGCTTTTCTTCACTATTATGACTTGAAGTTGGAACTGCTGCCTCTAGGGCACACTGCCTTATGCATCAATGATATTTTAAGTCATCAGTTGGGATTTCATATAAAGACTCGACAAATCGATACTTATGAGATTACTTTATTGGTAGCAAATAAGCAATTTTCACAAATAAAACAAAACACATAGAAAAACGTAAAAATACAAAGCCTCATCAATAACAACTGTCGAACTCCATTGTCGCTGGTACAAATTTGGGTCAAATGGAACTGTGGAAGCTTTTAAAGCACTCTGAAACTTTTGAGAGGGTACATGGTAAAGTATTTCGTAATAACCGTTCAGTGAATATGGACAAAATAATGTTAACAGCAGGCTAAATAACAAGAGCAGTACAAGTCAATTTGTATTGTCAATCTTCGCTTGAAGCGATCGATACGTAGGTACAATATGAGTCTCAGTACGAACCTCAGAGTGAAACTCCAAAAAACACGTTCAGCCCTTGGTCTTTTGTAGTCTTCTTACAGGTATTAACAAGGCCGATTAGTGAGACAACCAAGGGACATCTATCGTATTACCCAGTAACTGTATTTCCGAGGCCTGATAGGCAGTCGTTCCAAATAATATATTGATATTTACTGCTACGATTTGATGGAAACCCGACCATAAATAAGTTGAGAAGAGGAGGCAGATGATGGTTAGAAAGAACTTCAGTTTCTTAAATCAAGTACTGATACTCCTGGTACAGGTTGTGTCAAGGACTGAGCATGAGTTTGTGGGGCCATAGGCTTTACTACTTGGGGGCCCTAATTAACCAGCTAAATGCCATCAAAAATATTTTTTTAATTTACCATTATCTTCAATAGAGTCTGGAGACCCATCCACGGGGGCCTGTGCTTCAACCCTTAAATATGCAACGCCCCTTCCACCCAGTATATTAAAGATCTTTTTTATTTTATCAGGAACGTAAATACTTAGCTCAGGAAGTCAAGTAGGTCGTGTTTATAAGCGAAATGTGAACTTTACAACCTTTTAATCTCAGAACTGCCACCCAGCGAATCTTTAGTCATAAAAACCACTGATGAAGAAACATAATTATCTGTCATTTACTCAGTGCAAGACAACTCTCTTATCAGAGTAGGTACTTCGTAGTTGGTTGAGATAACGTCTGTCATTAGGTCAATAAAGAGATACAAGTTTGAAGTTCCTGATTGCTTATATAGGGTTAGTGATAAAAGCACTTGATTTATTAAGCAGAGATTTTGTTGTTCCTTTATCTGTTTTATTAATTTTGGGTTTTATCTTTTTTTTATCGATTTCGCACCTAGAGGTACTCCTTGCGCTAGTGCAGTTGTAAATCTGTACTATTGCTGTATGGTCCATGTACTGATCACTGAGCACTTTGCAGAATTATTGTGTACATTCTACATAATAAGAATACCTCGTTGGTTCGATCTCCGGGAATTTCTCAGTATCAGCCCGAAGTCTGGATTCGTGATTGATGACAATAGGCTCGCCCCTATTACATGGGACTTAAACATAACTTGCGAAATGTGGGAGTGCCTACTACTGGTACTTAAACCTCTGCCTAACCCTTCGGGGATAACAGCATGATGTTATGTTATGTTACTCTACACAATGTGTGTTGTTGTTGTGTTTGTAGTGTATTGTTATTATTTCCGTTGTTTTTTTTTTTCATTTTAGTTTCTGGTTCTGTTCTGTACGATAGGCCTCGCGTCAACGATAACAAAACCATTCAAGCTGGTCTGGCATGCTATTAAAAATCCATCCGTACGTAGCTCAAAGCCAAAGTGTTATCGCTATGACCTTGAGATAGCTTAGTGTAGAACGTAGTGTCGTTGGAATACGAGGCAAGCTTTTATCTGGTTTTGTTGAATGCATTCGGAAACACAGACGCAAGTAGAGAGTTCCACTCCTTTGCTGTGCGCATTACTAAAGACAATTGGAGCAAAAGAAACAATGTTAAAATGGTAACTTGGAGTACATCTAGATATCCGATGGTAGAAGGGGGCTGGTGGGATAAAGTCGAGGTGTTCTTGGACACACTCACTGAAGTACAACCTGCAGGAGACCGATGAGCAGTCAACCTTGCGGCGATGAGCTAGGTTAACGTATAGTTTGGCAAACAACAGTTTATTTAAAGAAGAATTGCAGACATCTAAAACACTCTGACCGCTGACTGAAAAATTGTCGAATTTCTGGTAATCATATCTCTATAATGAAGAGTGAATAAAGAGTGCAGAAAGCTACAAAAGTCCAATTCTTACCGATAATAAGACCATTATTTTATTGTATGATGTTTTATAATGCCTGTCGCCAAATCAATTCCATTAGTGGATATGTTCGTTGTCGCACAATTATTTTGATATGCAGTAATTTATATACATACAATTTATATGAACAGAGTGAATGCTCTCATCAGTTCCAGTTAACTGGGGCAGTGTGTATTGAACTGAGGGTGGAGCGATAGGTACAGCGATTAATTACGTACAATATATTAACTGATTTGAGTATAGACTGAAGGGCTACAAGATGAGACGAAGACAAAATAAACGATGGACGAGCAAAAGATGATATGGCTAGACTGGTGAATGTCGAGATGAGCAGATTGATTATGATAAAAAGAGAGTTGAATCAACGTGTTGCGGAGTTGCTGTCTTCATGTTGCTGGCAACACTGTGTGTTACAGAGTTGATAACAGCTCTCGCTCGATATGTTGCGGTGTTTACGCTCATCGACCGCAACACGTTGATGCAACTTTGTTGCTCAACAAATGTTTACCATGAATACGGAGCTTTAGTTAATGTACTGTTGTCTCCTGTGTAGCCTTCTGGGAAATCTATATAGTCTCTATACGCTTCTAGACAGGAACTGTTCTAGACTGTTATGGGCAGGCCGATTCTGTAAAATCACACGAAAAAGAGTCCGTCTTTATACTGATTAAAAAACTTGCACAGGAATCAGTATTGCCACAATGAATGGCAAGCCTAATTCTCTAGTTACGAATGACCCAGCCGATCTTAAGGAAAAGTATTTTTTCTGATATTTAACTCACATTTGTTTTATTATTATCAGCCTTACCTATATCATAGCTGGGCAAAGGTCTCCCCCAAGTCCTTTTGACTATTGATTTCACAACATCTACCTAACCTTTTCCCAACTATGTTGGGGTCAGCATCCAGTTTAAACAGATGCAGCTGAATACCAGTGTTTTACATGGAGTGACTGCTTGTCTGACCTCCACAACCCAGTTACTGGGTAACACAATATCCCTTGGTTAAACTGGTTAAAGCCTATGTAACGTCGTCTATGACTATTAATTTCTTAAATATATGAAAATGGCTTTCTGTCTTCATAATCGCGATTCAATTCACGATCACTTTTCTGTTACAACATACAACATCATCTCCTATGGTTCCTTAATTTTTTCAATCGGAAATGAATACAACCGCGATCTTGAACCAATCCACTGAACCGAAGGGCTAATTAAAATTCCAATTTTCTTTAGCGTTTTTATTAGGTCATTTATTTCGTCTGACTTATTAAGAGTTATTAGATACGCTTCAAATTAAGATATTACGAATTTATGCCTACATTATTCAAGGACAAGAACCTGAAATTTTTATACATTAAACTTGTTCACGTGAGATATGTGAATATATAAATAGGTTGTTGCTTCGTTTCATTGAATTAACCTTTTAATCGTGTCAATTAGAGACACAATAGAAAGACAATGACAGCGTGGACACCGGTGTCCTCTTGGGGTTTAATGAAACACATTTACTTGTATTTAAAACCTTATTGTATTTGCCTAACCCAGAGAGATTTAAGATAGGTACTGTAGGGAGGACATGCGAAGAAATTTCATAGAAAAACGAGAAAAACTGTGATTTTATGTCTCAGTGACGCCTTCTAACACAATTTAGCAATATTGGAGCGGCAGTTGAGCGTGCTTAACTAGACTAATCGGCTTGTGTTCACGAGGACTTCAGACTTATCTGGTGAAAATTTTGTTCGTAATGTCCTGTTTATAGAAAGTACTGAATTTCTTTGGCCTAGCCTTTTTCCAGAAAGACATAAAATACCTACCTCTCTATAGCTTATAGTCATCATCCTTAAAGTCATGGCACATTACACCGGCACGGCACCGGCACCGCTCCAAACCAGCAATTGACTTGTCATTCAATTTAGAGCCTTAAATCGTGGGAAGTATAATAGATTTCACAATGTCAATATGAAGCCAACGGGGAGCAGTCAGCGCGCTTGCCACTACCATACAACTAGACTCGCAGCCGCGTGCCGATAGCGAGCGGACCATATGTGCTTACAGCGCGTCGCCCGCTCGCTTACAGCACGCCGACTCCGAGTCGCCAGCAAAACGTCATTGCGCCTTCGTAAACCATAAATTATGAAAACGTGCTAGTCATAGTCACTTGTTCAATTATAAATTCCATATAACCATGGTGTTCGCGGTGACAGCTAGCTTGCACCTCGCGGCCAGCGCGCGGGCTGCGAGCTGGCACCTTACCGTCGATGCGTAGTTAGCTCACTGGCAGCTAACCGTAGCCTCAATTCGAAGCGATGCCGTGCTGCTGCTGTGCAGTTGCGTTGCCGTTATAATATGTGCCATGACCTTTAGAATCCTCCTATCTTTATTTTCACGTTTCCAGTTGACAGCGATAGGGAGGAGTACTTTGACGCCTGAGTGTTCCGATTTTGTTTTTCCTAGAGGGTTTTTGTTTTTTTTTTTGTTACTATTCTATTTGTTGTTGTTAGTTTAAGTGTACATATTTAATTTATTGTAATTAGCTTGATTGTATAGTTGCCAATAATAATATCTAAATAAAATATTTTCGTTTATTTTGGATTGCCTTTTTCTTCCTCCAAACATCTCTTCATCTTTTTGGCTTCACCTCAAGTCACTCTCTTTCTTACCCTATCATCTTTCACTCAATCCATACATAGTTTATGTGTTCCTTCTTCTTCTCTTATTACCATGCACATCCATACATACTCAGTTCGTTTTTTAAACTAGCTTAAAAAATGATTAATAAAAATATCGAAAAAATGAGTACATTGCTGAATCACAAGCAGATTGGTATCGATTACAATTAACGAGGTTATTGCCTAAACATTATATTATGTACAGCAGACGCCAGCACATCAAGCTGCCGAAAGTGTCAAGTATTCCCAATTGAACATGAACCTTATTCTGTTCGATATAAAGTTGAAAAGCTATCAAATGAATTAGACACATTGGGGTACCTACTTTACAACAAAATTTTCATAACCTTGCTTTGCTAGGCATATATAATTACTAATTAGTTTCAATCTACCGACTTAAAATCAGATCAGAAATTAAAAATAATTTACGTGGTAATTATAACAACATTTTATCACGTCAGTTTTTTGTTCGATGTATTGGAAATTTGGAACATGTAAGTACATAGTTAATAATATAATGTATGATTTAGGTACCTATAATAATATGTATTTTATGCAGAACATCAAATCGTGAAGACAGGTAATGAATAATAACACTACAAACGCCTAAACGCATAACATTAAGCTCTTTTCAGACTATGCCATGCTACACTATAGCACAGCATGAACTGAGCACACGCTCAATTTCTTAGCCAATAATATATAGGTACAACCAAGTGTGATCGAGTCCATCATAGTGTATGGTGCGCGATATTGTTGTGCTACGAACTATATTATGCTATTATATTATATTATAGTCTCAAAAGACCTTTATCCTGAGCCAATATCTCAGTCAACTCCTGAGTCAACATAAGGTAGACTGGTAGAAAATGCCTAAGGCATTAAGTCCGCCTTCGTACAGTTGTGCATAAACTTTGAATGAATAAATAATATTGCCGTTGAATGCTACATTTTGAATTTCAAAAAAAGATATTGAACAAAATCTTACCCTGTGCGAGGCTGACGCATGTCGCGACACAATCCCGCGTCCCCTACGAGTATGTCCACTGCCTTCAGTTAGGGTTCCCCATCCCTTTTCATTAATCTAGTCCAAGGACAAGGACGGCTGATGTGGCAGATGTGTCGTTGTTTGAACATGGGAAGTGAAAATAGGGGAAAGTGCGAGACTGCTTTCATAAACATTAGAGAATTTTTAGTTGTACTTTTCAATCGTGTCAATTAGAGACACAATAGAAAGACAATCACAGCGCGGATGCCTGCAGCGCCGATCTTGGAGTTTAATGTATTAAACCTGATTTCATTTAGATCGTACTGTAAGAAAGAAGTCAGATAGAGAGAGTTTTGGGTCTAATCCTGTCCTATCCTATTATCTTCTTTCTAATTTATAAACGAACTACATCAGCAGGGACCTCGAGTTTGTTACATTTGGTATGATTTGCATTATGAATATTATGATGCATGTCTGATATCTACAGCATCCACCGCCCGTTCGATGACACAGGATAAAACGATATTAGGAAGCAGATGATATTATTTTTATTGTTTTATGAATTTAGCTCCATTAGTGTCATTGTTGTACGGCGTTCTGATGCGAGGGTAAATAAATAAAATTCTCGTGTACTTAACAGCGTTTGTTAAAAAACTCCCCCGAGACAGCTAGGTACACCGAATCTTATGAAATTTTGTGTGTGTAGGTATTCGGTAGGTCTGACAATAGGATGTAACTAAAGTACTAAAACTAGTGAAAGTGTTGTATTAAATCTTACTCTCGTCTACATAGCGGTACTTAATATAAGTTAATTTTCTAATTCAGAGTTTTCTTATACGTATAGGCAAACTTCCAAAAGAAAATGGGAAATTTAATTCATAATTAAATTTCATCAATCACCTTCATGGCTCCAATATTAACTTACTCATCAAATAATAGTTGACAAATGGAGAAACTCGATGGTCCTTTGTAGGTAAGAACCGACGGACCAACCCACCTAAAAAAATAGCTGACAATCAATGATTTTCTGCTGGCAAATCAAAAGGTGGACTTAAAATCAGTATATAGGAATTAGAACAAAAAAATTACAAAAGATTTGACAAAGCGGAAACCGTGGATTCAATTCATAAGTGTACTGATGAGGCTTCCTGCCTAATTCAGTTACGTAAGTACAATGTTCCCACATATTTAACTAATCTGCTTTATAGCGTTCGACTACATATTCTAAATGAACAGTGCATTATAGTCCAATTATTAAAATATGAATGTTATTAATTTTCGGATATTGAATGCCGTTTCAGGAACCTAGTTTAAAAAGCTCTAAGTTATAGATCTTGCAAAGACGGAGACTGAAACAGATAACTCTGTGTAATTAAATGACAAATAACAAGGTCGTTACCACGGAAATGTATGTTTACGCCAATCTCGACCTACCTAATTGTATTTGTAAGTATCCTACATAGGTATGTACGCAGAGGCCAGCACATCAAGCTACTGTGACTGTACTAAACAAAATCTCAAGATGTCTTGTATGTGACTTTTTCTAACCTATCATTTAACTTCCAGCTAACCGAGCTTACCCTACTGATAATCAAGCTATGGTTGCCGAGGTTGATCCGTGGATGAGTGCCCCTGCCCAGTGACCAAACAATACTAAGACAACGCAGTGCCCAGAAAAAGCACATTACGTAGAGCCTATTGCCGACTGTGATTCCTAGATTTTTGTCAGTTGTTACAGAAAACCCAAAAATATGGCAACCTGTCTTAGGCCTCATTTACGGAGTCGCGGGGCGTCGCGCGTTGCGTTGAGCGGCGCGGCCCGCACTGAATTCAAATATATGGCGTTGTATGAGTGCGTTTACGGAGAAGCGATTTTACACGCGTTTGTTTGAATTAGGGCGTTTTTTGCGGCCGAGCCCGCGGATGGCACCGACGCGTCCCACGCGGCGTTTATCGCGGCGCCGCATGCAGCGGCAATTCTCGATGAAACTATGTCCGAGACGGAATCATCTGTCAGTCTTATTTAGAAATCGCGCAACACAGACGTAGTCACCGTCGCAATGGAGTATGATATGCCCGCCGCGTGCTTCGCTACACGCTAGAGGATTCGTCGCGGGCGCCGCGGCGGGCACCGCCACGCTTCCCGTCTCGCTTCTCTATAACATGGTCGTATATTGCTATAAGTTTGTGTTTACGCGTGCGATGATGCGTGCCGCTTCAAGCGCCGCCCCCCCGTAAACAGAAAAAACGCCCGACGCGCCGCGAGACGCCACGCCACACGCGACGCGAGACGCCCCGCGTCTCCGTAAATGAGGCCTTACCGTGGGCATGGGTATTGTGAATTTGTGATATCTAGTAACTATCTATACACCACTAACTTTTAATTAGTACAAATACTTAAAGGGCTTACTCTAGACAGTCTTCTCATTATATTTCTAAAGTATCAATAAATAATATTCGTAAACAGTAAAGTTATTAGCGTTTGTTTATATCCCAAAAAGTCACCCAATTTATGGGAATATTGTACAGGCTATTCATGACATAGTAGTATCCGTTGTTTGTACTAATTAAAAATAGTGGTGTATTATAGGTTGTGAAAGTCATGCAACCCGTCGCTCCATGTGAAATACACGTGATAATGACAAACATGATAACTAAAAATTAAAAGAGCAGCTGAAATAATCGACTACGATTTCGACAATGCAAAACATTCATGAAGTAAGGAAGGAAGTTAGTGAATTGGGTAAGCCGTAACGATAATATGTAAGTATACAACAGGTACATACTTACTAACTCCCAATTAGGCCCCCAAATAAAGAAGAACTCCCGTGGTTTTATTACACAATACTCTTGCAAATTACATGAAAACGATATTAAGTACGAAGGTTCTTGCCTCAACCAAATAAAACTCATTGCTATGTTTGTCCCTGAATTATGTCCCAGATCTTTATGGCGCCGCCAAACTGTGCACATATAGGTAGGTACCTAATACCTAAATGGTACATAGAGATACGGGCTTTGACGTCACAAGCCGGCAGTATTGCCAAACGACCCTTATACAATGCGACGATTATCGGAAAAATATAGAGCTGAAAGTTCATGGAATGCGTTTTCATGAATATACCTACTAAAATGAAAGGCACATAATCTACACCAGCTGTAGTTGTCAATCTTTTACTGACCAAGGACCATTTTGATTTCATTTCTGTTAGCAAGGACCAAAAGAAATTATCGTCATCACCCTAAGGCCTCGATGTCAGAGGGAGCGGGGCAGTAGCCGCTGCCCCCTGACTTCGTTGCTATACTCTGCAATCCCCAAAGAATTGAGCCCGACGATTTTCATGCTGTAATTTTGAACACGCAAATCTCTGGAATACTTTTTTACATTAGATAGCCGGATTCTCGAGAAAGGATTAAGTATATAGGCGGTTTTTGATCACCCTTCGACCCTTAGTTGCGGGTGGAACTACGAGGTTAAGCTAAGTAACATAGTTTTTTTCTCAAAAAAGAACTTTTCCGTCAAAAAGGGTATCATTGGTTAATGAATCACGAGGTAAAACGATAACCTGCGTTGTAAAAATGCCCAAACACGCCTTTACGCTTCGTTGCGTACATTATGTATACATACTAGAGACAGGTAGATATATAGTGCGAGTTTTTATTGTCGTAGTATTCGATCGCGTTAGAATATAATACAATATAATGGTTGTGATACAATGTAGTTTGGTTGATCATTGCGATCAGTTTATAAAATAACATGTCAATTTGCAATCTACATATAATACATCAACACTGACTAATTTACGTTTGATGACCCCCTCGTTTTGAAAATAAATCATAATAGCTTTATAATAGTGGAAGAATTTTTGAGATCGGTTCAGTAGTTTTTGAGTTAATCCCTACAAACAAACAAATGTTTCGTCTTTAAAATATTCATTTAGATTTTAGACAACGAGTTGATAGATAGGTTATAGAAGTACTAGTAGATTGGCACATTGTTAGTTTTTTTCAGAATATGAAGTTACAATTTGCATTTTATTTTTAAATTACCGATGCGTTGACGAGAAAGACCTTCAATGTGATAAATAAATGAATAAATAATAAATGATAAAGTGGTAATTGACCCATTTTCTTCTACCTATATTTTCAATTTGTTGATAATAAGTTATTTATGGTCCTTGTCCTTGATCCCAAGTTGGTTCAATAAAAAGTGAGAAGGAAGAAAATATATACGTATTCGCATGAATCAAGTGATTTCACCTGTACTTGGACTTCACTCGCGACTTCACCTACGTGCATTTTAACATCCCCTTCATCCGCTCTTTGTTAGCACTACACTTACAAATAACGTGATTTACTATTGGTAAAAGAATATTCAAAATCGGTTCAGTAGATCCACAGATTACAAATTCTCTACTACCTACGTCGCAAACTCATAAACTTTACTTTACTCTTTAGTCTTTACTAATAATATTATAGTTTGAATTAGTTAGTAAGTAGGTATATTATTTTTTTACTTTTTAAAACTTATCTCAAATCTACTTCCTGCAAAAGTTCTCGTTTTATTTAATGAAATGAGAAATCATTAAATTTATATCGACCGGAAGTTCAAAATTTTTTACCGGTAAGTGAGTACAGTTATTTAAGTATTTGAAAGTATGTACTTTTAACTCAGATAATCAATTGCATCATACCACTGCTAGGCAAAGGCCTCCCATGACTTCCAGTTTCTTCGATCCAGGGTTAAAGTGGGCCACTGGTCGTTTTGAATTGTCCAGCACTCGTAGCATGATCCCCGAAGAAACGGTCTTTGTCGTGTCTCGGAAGAAAAGAAATTAAGTGTTCATGCTCGCAGGCAGGTGTATTGAAAGAAATTTGACTGACTGAGGTTCCTGTCTATATAATCTGTAACTTTGCCGATTCGTCTGTAGACAAAGGCCGTTTCTTCGGTGTTCAATGTGTTCATGCTACGCAGGCAGGTCGTCCCGCCATCTTCTTCGTCATAACTTCAGATACTATTGCCACAGTATAAATATTAATACAGTAGGACGACGCCTTTGATCTCTGGAAAAATGCCGACAACTTCTACACGCGTTAGACTTGAATAATACCTCCCGCACTACGAACATCGGTTTGTACGCAGTGCGGGAGCGGCTTTCCCGCGTCTCGCCCCTCACACCCCGCACGATTGCCCTGTCTAGACAGCTTCGTCGGACGACAGTATGTTTTTAGACTGTGGTAGTAGGCTCTACTCTACCCTACTCCCAAGTAAAAGCAGCCAGTTTGGCTAGCCACTTCAATCGATAGCGACACTGTTAGGTCACTGGGTCGACTGTAAAACCAGCATAGATTAAAAAAGCTTTTGATCGATGCAGTTCAATATACTCAAGTGTTTGTTTTGTAATTACAACAATTGACTTTACAAGGAAGGAAAAACTGGGCTCAATTTAAAATAAAGGCTACGTTTAGACAAAATATAATTTGGTAAATACGTTTTTAACAAAAAAATATACAAAACAATGCTCTTTGACGCCACGATTGGCGCATTGGCTGAACGATTGTCTGCTGCGCTGTGTGGCGCGAGTTCGATCCCCGAAACTCTTATATCTTAATCAATTTACTTACCTAATCAATAATGACGACCGACAGAGACGAGCTTCAATAGTTATTTGTAAATAGGCATATATGCTGTCTGGACTTAAAAGTAGACCGGGAAAACTTAGTAAATTGTATGGTGTAACATAGAGACACGCGGCGCAGTAGTTCAGTTTAAAATTGTGTATTTTGTATCTTTCAAAATCAATGCGTTTCATTAAGGTAGTTAGGTTAGGTAGTTAGGTTCGCTATAGGATAGGTATGGTGAGTTAGGTTAGGTTATATGTATAAACATATGTCGTCATTCTGATTAAATCTAACACAAAATGTTTAAATAAGAGCACATTAGAGACTCGCTTACTAAAAAGTAGGAAGTTATTGTTTTGGACCTATTTGTTGTCATCTTATTAAAATTATCTAATACTTACCTATATAAAATTATCGTGTCACAATGTTTGTAACCAATCTCCGCCGAAACGTCTTGACCGTTTCTTATGAAATTTTGTGTGTATATTCAGTTGGTTTTTGACTGGTCTAGTAGTTAGAGTACTTAGTGACTCTAACTGCTATGCCAGAGGTCGATCCCACCCAGAACAAATGTTTGTGTGATGAGCACGATCATTTGTTCTGTGTCTGGGTGTAATTTATCTATAATATGTATTTAGAAATATGTTGTATAAGTATGTTTATCAGTAAGTTGTTTAGTCAAAATCAAAAAACGAAATCAAAAGTCATTTATTCACAATAGGATGAGAATCAGCACTTTTTGAATGTAAAATTTATTCATTTATTTAGGTTAACCAACAATTGTTTAAACTATGTACATTTCTGACTAGAGTAAAGTTTACAAGTGCAACAATTAATTACAGGTTAACACAACACCACACCGCCTTTTGGGGATTTACATAAGACACCCCCCAAAAGCCCTTCGTCACTTTTTAGTATTTCTGCTGGGAAGAAGAAGAGGCGGAACAAACTCCCCAGCAACACCACTGTCTGATCTACTAGTGCCTATAACACAAGCTCTGCTTAGCTTGGGACTAGACGGCGTTGTGAGAAAGTTGTGGTATTTATTTTACCTATTATATTTATTTATTTGATTAAGTATTAATAATGTTTGACGTAGACTTCTCAGACTTACAGACTCACAGGACCCAGTTAAATTAATAAACACGATTGATTATAGGTAATAAAACCATCCGTTTTCGTTAGACCGTGCAATGGACCGTGCCTACTATCAACTGGCTATAAAAAGTCAGGAGACCTAAGAATGTTAATAGCTATTCATTGAGTTTATAGGCGTTAACAGAGAGTGGCGTTGCCAAGGCCTTCAGAGCTTTAAAAAACCGCTTAGAATTAGCAATATGTGCCTCTTAATGTTTTTATTTCATAAGACAGATATAATTCCGCGAATTATATGATTAAATTGCTATGCCCATTGTTTCACCCTATGTAGCCCTTAAAGTTATAATTGGTAAGGTGGTAAGATTTTTAAGTTTGTATGGTGTAGGTACAATAAAGAGTAGGTATTCATTATTATATGGAGATTTGTTTGTGATGGATGGATGTTTGTTAGTTTTTCACGTAAGAAATACTGAATGGATTTTAATAAAATTTGGTATAGAGTTAGCTGACACCCTGGATTAACACTTCATAAACGCGAAAGATTTGTGGATAGATGGATGGATGGATGTTTGTTACTCTTTCACGTAAAAACTACTGAATGGATTTTAATAAAATTTGGTATGGAGTTAGCTGACACCCTGGATAGGCTACTTTGTATCCCTGTATTCCCACGCGAACGGGACCTACGTAGGTGAAACCGCGGGACGTCTGCTAGTAAATTAATAAAAACAAAGTTCACAGTAGTAGCACAGTATAAATATTAAAGCTTGGCCACACACGGGCCATAAAACGCCGTTACCGACGTAGGTACCTATTTTCTGTAGTTTTCATACAATAGGGAATATGCATGTAATTTAAATATGGTTCGAATATTTTTTTCCGAATCTTTAATGGCAGAAAATATGAACTAAATCATTATTTTACTTTTGAATAGAGTCATAATTATTTAAAATTAAAAATAAAAGTGCGAATTATGCGCGGGAAATTCAAATTTCTGAAACGCATCACCATTGGTTATAACGAAAAATGACGTCAAATACTACAACAACAACTCAACGTCTACAAAACATACAATACAATGTGTAAGTATGACATTAAGTATTAGAATGGACTTTTTATTCGAAAATATAATTATTGCCGTGTGTGTTGTGAACTAATTGAATGTTCAAGTCTAATTTTAGCTTCATAGTGAGGTTATAAAACATTTAAGAAAAATGTCTGAAAGTGGTTTTGTAAAAGCACAATCTGATAATTTTTATTGCATTCGGGTACAAGCAATACCGGTAATCTGCTTTTTGAGCTTTTTTCATGGTGAAATGGTTAGAAGAACGAAAACACCCATAGTAATAGTAATGGGATCATAGTAAATGTCGTAATCGAAATGGCGCGCGAAAATGGCAGCGTTTAAACAGCTCAAATTTATTCTGTATTTTAAATATTTTTTTAAGCTTCATTACAGCAATTTTTAAATATGTTTATATTTTTTTACTATGTTAAAACGTTGTAAACAGTGAATTAAAAATATAAAAAAAATACATGCATAATACCCTATTTGTATGGACTAGCCGTTTATGGCTGACGCGGACGCCTATGGCCCGTGTGCATGCACGGTTTCCAATTTAAACGAAACATAAAGTGGTTTTCCTTTCCTCAATAGGCGTAAATTTCGTAGAACATCGATTGTGTGTAGATTAAACTCAAACTGTTTTATTTTTAATATTTTAATTGAGGATATTCATTAAAAAAAATGGTAGGTGTGGTACCTTAATTATTGAGGAAAATTAAACTCACCGCATGGTGAACTAAAACCTTTGCTGACTTATCCATACTAATCTATACTATCTATACTAATATTATAAAGAGGTAAAATTTGTAAGTTTGTAAGTTTGTATGTAGGGGGTAATCTTCGGAACTAATGATCCGAAGATTACCCCCTACATACAAACTTAAAAAATATTGTACTGGTGGAAATCTACACTATTCCCGGTGGACATAGGCTACTTTTTGTCCCCGTATTCCCACGGGAACGGAAACTACGCGGGTGAAACTGCGTGACGTCTGCTAGTTTATAATATTAGTGTAGATGAGAAGAAAGTACTTAAATCTGTTTGTCTGCTTGCTTGTCGGCTTTTCACGACTAAACGGCTGAACGGATCGTAATGAAATTTGGCATGAAGATAGATCAAATCCTGGAGACGCCATTCGAAGATATTTGACAGTCGTTTGAAGAAGTCTGAACCTCGAAAGTCAGGGGTAACGTATTGCCTAGTTGATTGGGATCATTTCATTGTTAAAATGATCCTAGAAGGATTCATGTTTTCCTTTTATGGTAGGTACCTACGGACTTCAAAAAAATTCTATATCTAGCAGTTTTTCGGTTATGCCTCAACAAAAAAACTACAACTGTCTTAAAATGGTCCTATAGTAGTATTCACTGGAATACAGCGTCCTTCATAGCAGCCAAGGTAAACATTAAACAGCATTGCCAAATGAATTGCACACGCATCAATTGGAATTGATTGATAATGAAATATCCATTCTTATTACATAGACATTTGAAGTTGAAACAGTCAATATCGATCATTGTTGATGACGAAATAACTAACTAATATTGCTGCAAGATATTTTTCAACCTGCACGCGTAATATAGAAACGGATTTTGTGTACAGAAGACAAAAATTCAGATTGTAGAAACATTTTTTTCGTTTGGAGCACAACAATGTCAAGATTGAAGAGTACAATAAATAAATATTCCACAACTTTTCACACAACGCCATTTAGTCCCATGCAAGCTAAGCTTGTAAGCTTGTGTTATGGGTACTAAACTGCTGATAAACAGACTTATACAGCGTGGTGACGACAATGCGACAATAAATGAAATCACGGACACTGCTAGTTCCTAGGAATAATTCTAAACCATCAAAAAAATCCTAACACCAAAATTAAAAAAAAATAAAAATCAAACAAACTAAATGGTATAAAACTGAAAACAAAATAGAACGCCCTTTAGAAACATTAGTTCACTAACCTGTGGTAAAAGTGGCAACAGCGCGGTCTTGCAGCGACTTGATCTTTTGTCGCCATTATTAATGCTCAGTAAAAACAATAACACTGAATCACAGATTATTAACTGAATAATCAGGTAACTCTCACCAGGGCGTCATTTATTAATCAAATTATTAATCACAATCAGGATCACTATTCAATCACATAACTCAGTAGGTAGGTAGGTACCTATGTCACTAAATTTTTCGTTTTTCGATATGGCCGCCATGAATACGAATACACAAATCGCACCGTCGGAGAAGGTTATTTTTAACGTTTGCTAAGAGGTCACCATTTGCAGCCATGTCATTTAATTTATTAACAGACAATATTATCCTTTCTTTTAACAAAAAACACGAAAGCACAATAAAAACTAAGCGTTTAATTTCGCACATTCACTTAACTATTTAACTAAGTACCTATTACTATTATACGTGTCTTAATTATGATCTTATCACTAAAATAAAGCGTCCAATTTCGCACTTATAATCAGTCGTTCGTTACAAAAACACACGAGCGGCGGCGCGGCGGGCAGCGCGGGTAGGTACTTGAAAGGCGGCGGGTAGGTACTTCAAAGGCGGCGCGAGTGCGCTTGCACAAATCAATGACGCGTGGATCGTCACAGGATTACGGCGATACACTGACCGTGACCGTGACCTAAATTTGTAGTTGCAAGTTTCGACAAGAAAGTGAAGTAATAAGCAAACGAAACTAGATTTATCTCTTTCGCACACACTAAATTTTCTATTGATATGAGTGCATAGCAACTTACTTCCGCGTGCGTTATTTTCTTATCGAACTCTGATGACATGACACGCTTTATGACTCTTATGACACGGGTTTAAGGCATAATTTTCACTAAATTAAATTTAAAAACTGATTTGGCGAAAGTTTTTAAGTAGGTTGCGAGTTGGCCACGTCACCACGTGTCTTTAATGTTTTGATGTTACCGAGGCGGGGGTCGTTAACCTGTCAGTGCTTCCGTATTAACAGATACATCATGTAACAAATGTTAAAAAAGTAAAATCACCTCCTGTGACTAAACTACTGGATATTTTCAAATGATTTTTTGTATGTAGACTGGGAACGTCCTTAAGTATACGAAGTTTCATTTATTGTCGCATTGTCATCACCACGCTGTATATTTCTAAATACCTACATACATATTATAGGTAAATTACAATTTACACCCTGACACAGAACAAATCAAATTATCGTGCACAACAAACAAACATTTGACCTGGGTGGGAATCGAACCCACGACTTCCGGCAGTGTCCTATTGGTCTAGCAGTCAGGGTAAATACTAGACCAACAGGCCAGTCATCAAGAATCAGAAATGTGTCGATTCTCCACTCGACAACAGTCTACAATCATCTGCTTAACCTTTTCCCAACTATGTTGGGGTCGGCTTCCAGTTTAACCGGATGCCGCTGAATACCAGTGTTTTACAAGGAGCGACTGCCTGTCAGACCTCCACAACCCAGTAGCTGGGTAACTTGATACCCCCGTGAGGCGCATGGATTGAAGGTTAACTCTACGAAGACTCAGCCTAGGTCATTGTTGTTGGTAGGTTAGCGATAAGGCCGCCCATTGTAACACCCTATGTAGCCCTTAAAGTTATAATTTCTAAATTTTTATGGTGTACAATAAAGAGTATTATATTTTATTTTATTCTTTTATACGTTTATACCCCTTGGTTAAACTGGTTGTCAGACTTTCGGGCTTCTGACTACAAGTAACGACTGTCAAAGCTCTATATAGGGTGACTGGTAATTAGTGACCGATACTTAAACACGTGATTGTACTCATGAACACGAATAACTTTCCCAAAGAAACTTTTTTTTATAGGTACTCATTAACTTTCAATTACGTCAGTACTGCACAACGGGAGTGGTGGGGGTGGCGGGGGAGCGTGTGACGCTACTACTAGATTTTGCCCTTCCCGAGGTCAGACTATCAGCTGATCAATCACGCGCGCGCGGGTATTTGAAACAGCGTTTTTGTTGTTTATTGTGTTAATAAGTTTTTATGTATAAAGAAAAAAGTTTCTTTGGGAAAGTTCATTGAAATCATGAATACAGTCATGTGTTTAAGTATCGGTCACTAATTACCAGTCACCCTATATATGACAGCCGGGACCAACGGCTTAACGTGCTTTCCGAGGCACGGAAGCGTCTTGGTATGTTATAAATGGTCACCCAACCTCGACACCAACTGCATGCCCGAGGGATATTTGTCGACGGCATGTGATGCCAAGTCAGATGCCCATGGGCGGCATAAACTCTGACACCAGACCACCACATATTTATTTATTTATTTATTAAAACTTTATGCACTAGTAAATACACTGTACAACGGCGGACTTAATGTTTAGGCATTTTCTACCACCTTAAGGTGGTGCAGAGATGGAACAAGGTAGGTGCAACAGGGTAAAAATTAAGGACAAGTAATTGACGAAAAATAAATACACAGATTCATACATAATAAAACAAAATAAATACACAGATACATTCATGCTAAAAACAAAATAAATACACAGATACATACATACTCAAACAAAATAAATACATAGTCAAGAGAGATAAATACGTTTATAGAGAAAAACGAATCTAAATAAAAATCATATCTGCGATGAACCTGCCAACATCTTGTGCATATGTTCACGAACTTTCATTTTAAATGTGAACCGACTGTCTGCCATCCTGATGTTCAAAGGGAGTATATTAGCACTTAGGTACCCACCACACGAAATGAAGAAGAGATTCCAAGTATGTCAAGCAAATACCTAGGCAGATGATGGTCACTTTTAATTTCAATCTCAAGGCGATCCACACTTTAGAATGCAAAGAGTCTTTTCAAGATCGACCTATGAACGATTTTATTCGTACAAGACCTCGGTTTAATAGAGAAAGTTGTCTAGACGGTGTAAAGTTTAAAAGGCGTCTGAAACTAACTATTCATTTTTAACAATGATTGTAGGATTTTTTTTTGTTACATCTTACGGGAAAAAAGCAAATAAAACATTAAGAACCTCGTAAGCTCCTTCATTGAAAATCAAGTTTGTGTTCAATTTGTGTTTTTCATCACAGCATTGGGTTATTTTAATACTTAGAAGACTTTCACTTGTTTCGTTAATTTGTTTACGTGATTATGTTTAAATTTCTTCGGGACAACAAGTAAGCGTACCTTAGATATACACACTGTGCTTTAAGTAAATGCACAATCCAGTAAGTTACCACATTTCATAAGTACAGTTTGGAAAGATTGAAAAAAAAATAGTGCCCAGATGATGGCTATAGGATGGCCCCCTATCCTACTTGTAAGTAATCGAAAAAAGTATTAAAGACACACATACACACCTCTGCCTAACCCCTTAGGTTAGGACATTTAGGCGTGATATGCCAAATTAAGCGCAAAAAACACAACAACCCACACAAAAAAAAAAATCGCAACATTTACCTACTCAATAAAAATGTAATACATAAAGTACCTATCTAACAAAAAAAGAAAATCGTTTCAAGAACCGCTTCAGTGAATTTACAAATAAGAAACGGTTAGATGACGCAATCAACAGTTATCTTTTACTTTCAGCGGAAATGACTTGCTTTCAGTAACAAATAAGCATCAAAAACTCGAATATTGAAGAATAATAAATACCTTATTATAATAGACTTCAAACCAGAGGCAACGCACCCCTGTCTTTTCGGATTCATGCGCATATTGTATAATAGCACAGTCTAAAAACATGCAGTCGTCCAACGAAGCTGTCTAGAGTTCTAGACAGGGTAATCGTGCGGGGTGTGAGGGGCGAGATGCGGGACAGCCGCTCCCGCACTGCGAACAAACCGACGCGATGTTCGTAGTGCGGGAGGTATTATTCAAGTCTAACGCGTGTAGAAGTTGTCGGCATTTTTCCAGAGATCAAAGGCGTCGTCCTACTGTATTCATATTTATACTGTGGGTAAAGTGTGGCCAGTTAGCCACATTTTAACGTGTCGCTTGCTGAGCGCTTATAACCTATCTACCTTTTTACTTATAATATCATTGTATACATCATTGATATCGTTGAAGGAAAACATCGCGTCGTGCGGAAAAGTCAACTATTGAGGTAGCTTTTTAATGTAAGTAGATCATTCAATTTATTTCGATTGGTTTGCAAATAACACCGGACCGTATGTAATGAAGGAAAAAAAAGTTATTAATTAATACATAATGATGACCCGTGCCCGGAAAGCTTTTATCACTTGATCGGCCGAACTTCCAATTTCCTGCTTAAATATAATTAAAAAAAACTTATTTTTATCAGGCCCATGGGTTTCTGACTTGGCATAACATGCCGTCTAACAAATAACTCTCAGGGTCTCAGGCAATTGAATACTTAATGTTTTCTAATAGGTACCTAATGTTTTCCTTTACCGCTTTAGATGTACCTAAGTGAAAATTATACAATGCGAAAAATGTCGGAGGTGCGTGCGTGTAAAAACATTTTTGAAATAGATTGATAACAACTCAGGATAAGAAGTTTTTTTTTTGTAATATGTATCATACGAATGTACTTATATTTATGACAAATTATTGCTTATCTCTTCCGTCTAAAAATAATATTAGTTTATATAATATTCTCTGCACCGATTGTCCGAGGCCAGCTAGGGGTCAAAGGTAAAAGACATTTTGGGGTTAGTAAATTCTGTACCCCGACTAGGAGGGGGATTGAGTAGGGTGGTAGGGGTAGGGTAAAGGGAGACAGATCGATGACGCCACGTGTTTCGTCTGACGCAAGAACCGATATTTATAACGCGGGAAAATTATTTTTTAAATATTTGAAAATGGAATATTGGAACAGCATCGATTTGATACAAGTTCGGACTAGGTACCTACTTACCTATTTATCTTTTTTCTAATCTAAGGGTTTGGAAAATCAATACAAAATGGCTGTACAGATAATTCGCAAAGCTTTTCAGAGCTTATTTAATAATGTTTGTGACGTGAATTCATAATTTTGTTATCATCAATCACGTACGCGCTGATGTAATTTTTATCTGCTCATATTGGATATTTTCTATCTTAGTAAGATAAATGGATAAGTTCAAGGAGACTATTAATATTCGAATATTCGTGATTAAGTATAGTTAGAATAAAAATTGCCGGTTAAGGTCATCGGTAGATTACTAATGCATGACTAAGGTGCAACAATTAATTTGAAAAATACAGAATGTTTGACACCTCTAGTTAACAGTTTATCAAGTTCCAAAAATTATGTTTGAGTAGATTTTTTTTTTGGAACGCAAGTTCAAAAAAAGCTTCGCACTTCGCAAGTTTTCGGTTCGTCTTCAAAGTTGTAGACTCGCCCTTTTTCAGAATAAATGCCGATGTATTCTTACTTAAATTGGTCATAATCATGTTGGAATTAAAAAATACGCTCATGTTTCTCATAAAATTGGACAAAATATCCGTGAAGAAGGAAATGTCAAAGGTTAAACATTTTTTACTACCTTAAATACCGGATCATTCGGCAAAACATTTATAACATACACTAATAAAATTATTACTTACATTTTGGTGTCTTAAAATATTCAATTTAATTCACTAAAATATATTTTCAAATAAATAGTCACTTCACTGTAACAATATTTCCCGCGTTTTTCTGCCGGAGCGACTTAGCCCGCCAACTGGGGACGCGAGACTGCCGTGCGCCAAATATGAAAGAGATGGAAGGTCACTTTCGATAGGTGCAATAGAGAGGGGTGTATAGTATTGAACGGGGGATGCAAAGGGGTTGGAGATTTTTATAAGCACAGCTATCCCAGTTTTGATTAGTATTCGATTGTTGGGATTTCATCTCGTGTACCATTATCGAATAATTTTACAAAGTAATCTAGAGTAGGCACGGGTAAGCTGTTAATTATTAAATGAGGAATTTCTTCGAAAGTTTTGATTTCTGTTCTGATTTTAAGAAAAATTACAAAGCTCAGTATTCTAGAGCAGCTTTTTAACGTAGTATACCTAGGTACCTACCGTAAATCTTTTGGATTTGTGCAAAAAGTTGATGATTAATCCAATTAAGTTCATCAATCGTAGATATAAGATGATTTCTAAGAGGCCAAGGAAAATCTGCCTAGAAGAATTTATGAGAGGCATTGTCTTAGCAGTGGGACAATGTTGACTACATTATGAAAACAAAGATTAATTACAATTTACAATAATTACGTCATTAATACAATGTAAAAGCATTTAAAAATAATACCTCGCGGTTATCCCCGCTTCTAAGGGTTGTATGATGTTAAACAGTGTTAAGATTTTTATCAAGGCCGACTAGTATTATAACGATTAACGAATAATGATTAGACCGTAAAAACAAAAAAAAATAAGCTCTTCAGTTTATATTGGTGATAAAACACAGAAAGATAAAATTGTAAATAATTATTTTCAGTGCTTATAATATGTAATTAGTTTTTACAAATGATAAGTCTTGTGACAAAAAACTTCTCGTTCCTTAATTAAGAAGCACAAAATTTATTTTTATCTGTGCCTCATGGTGACGTCAACTGTCAAATGTCACGAAATGTCAATTAGTTCAGTTACCTAATGTCAACAAACAGCTGATAACAGTGTTTTGATTGTTTAATTTTGCCATTTATTCAATTAGATCTTATAAAATGAGTGAAGCGCCCAGACTTCTCGTGTTATATGGCAGCCAAACCTATACGGCTCAAGAAATAGCTGAAAGAATATGGCGGACGACAAAGGTTTTGGGATTTCGCGGGCCGGTTCAAGCAATGGATGAGTATCCTATTTCTCGGCTAATAAAAGAAGAATTTGCTATTTTTGTGTGTGCTACGTCTGGGCAGGGTGATGAGCCGGATAATATGAAGAGATTCTGGAAATTTCTTCTACGAAAAAACCTGCCTTCTAACTCTTTAGCGAGATTAAAGTATGGTGTGCTCGGTCTTGGCGATTCATCGTATTTAAAGTTCAATTTCGCCGGGAAGAAGCTTCATAAGCGGCTAATGCAGCTGGGTGCAACGCCATTGCTAGATATTGGTGAGAATTAAGTTGTCAATCTCAAAAAAAGGTAGAAAATGATGTGAGAAATTGATGTTAGAAGGAAATTGTTACGGGAGGTTTAAGTTCCTTATCTGACACATTTTGAAGGGGTTGATTGATACAAGATAAAGCGTAGTATTTTATCACAAAAGTTGAGTGCAGTTTGAAGATAATATTGTTCTTTTTTTGACACTCCCAGAAAAACAGGAAATAAAAATATCTAAATTCACATTGCATTATTTGGTTATGATGTGATATAGCCATCTAGATTAGAAACCAGCCAATGTTGATTGTAGTATTATGGGCACAATTATTACAAGAATAAAGGAAGACCAAAGAAATAACAGAGGAATTGTGTAAAAGATAAAAATGGCAAGGAAAGAGTTTGTCATCAATATCAATATTTAGGTATATTTAAATTAGTCTGACAAACAACACTTTTTGAACAACAAAATAACTACAGACAGTCCCCCAATAAGCTCCCTTGCACCACTTCCTAGTCTAGTTGCTGGGAAGAAGAATTGGCTAAACAAACTTCCCAGCAACGGAACAACTAAAACGTGCTGCGCCTAAACAAATTAATTAAGACAATAAGGATGATGATCTTCTAGGTTCAAGGCTCAAATTAAATTGCACAAATTACATTACAAAAGGAATTAAACCAGACAGAAAAAACAAGAGAGAAAGATAGAAAGAGAGGAGAAAGTTTATAAATCTTGTTTGTTCCAGGACTATGTGACTACCAGCATGACTTGGGCCATGATGCAGTTATGGCCCCTTGGCTCAAAGACTACCTGTCATTACTAAAAGAATACTACCCCAATATTCAAACAGATAATATCAAAACTACCTTCATTCCACGATGGAAGGTGTCCCTAGAGCAACGTAAGGAAACTGATACTTGTAACGGTTTGACGGAAGATATTTATTTTTCTAAAGGTGTCAAAGATAGTTTTGTGGATGCCACTGAGTTAGAAGTCATGAAAAATGAAAGGACTACTAGTAAAACACATTTTCAGGTAAGTTTTTTTTTGTACATTCATAAATTTATTGGATTCTTTAATTTGTTTTATTTCTTATTTTTATTAACCAGAGATCTCTATTTTCTAACTTCTAAAATCTTGAGTAATTTCTTAGAAAATCTTTTTTAGGATGTAAGATTGATAACACTGAAGACTACAGATGGTACTAAAGTAAATTATAAACCTGGTGATTTATTTAATATACGCCCCCGCAACTGTAAGGAGGAAGTGGAAGATTTATTTAATATTTTCAAAAATCACAATATTGACATAAAACCTCATTACAACTTAGTAGTAGAGGAATATCATGATGGTAAGTTTTTCACTAAAACTTAACTAAATGATACTCAATTGGGCTTTTTGAATTGGTTTGAAACACTTTTCGGAACCTTTTTCAGAAAAAATATTCCTGAACTAACTACTTTATGAAAAGGCGTTTTTCATTTCTGAACGGAACATTTGAACACGGTTTGAGAACTTTGAGACCCTAACCGAAATAACTAAACGCGAACTGTCAATGTCAAATTTAACACGTGTGGTGGAACGTCGAGCTGTCACCGTAGCCAATGTCACTTTTACACCGAATGGCTTTAACGTGCGCGATGTTTGTATCATAAAATTAAATTTATTTACCGTGAATAAGTAAACATACAATATCTATCGATAATGTTGCGACGACAGGCGCGTTTGCGCCGCGAGTACTTGTACAGGAAGTCTGTGGAAGACAAGCAAAAGAATATACAAGCGAAAAAAGATCAACTGAAACGGAGTTTAGAAGAAAACATTCCCATCCACGGAGATCTTAGAAAGGAGGCTCTTGCTCTACAGAAACGAATAGACTATGAAGATAAAGGTAAGCTGATTTGGTGTATTAATTAGAAGTTAAGTCACTTTTTGTTTGTTTACAAAATACTGTCATAACCTAAGTTGGATCTAACTTCATAAAAGTACTGTTAGCAATTGACTCAGACCTCTGCAAACTACACTTCGGAGCAAATAAATTGAGCCACTTGCTTTTTTCACACATTATGGTTATAATTTTTAATATAATTATATGCACCACCCCTATTACATGGGGCTTAAACAAAACTGGTAAAATGTGGGTGTACTATTACAGGCAAACCTGTACCTAACCCTTCGTGGATTACAGCCGTGTTGTTATGTTATGTTGAAACACATTGATTCAAATAATTTAACATTTTAGACACCTGTGCCCTTTCGGGGTGTAATTAATTAAATCCCAAGAAGACACCGTTGTCCACACTGTCATTGTCTTTCTATTGTGTCTCTAATTGACACAATTGAAAGGTTAATAGCTCTTACATTGAAGCATTATTGTAAAGACTAATAAATAAACCTCAAGGCAATATAATGTTCAAATTGATATGATATTATGAAAAATATCAACCGTATTTGCTTCCAAGTGTAGTTTCTCAGTTTGTTTTATATTCTCTGTTTGCTGAAATGTTTGTAAAATCTCCTTATAATTCAAAAGTATAAGAATGAAATAAATAAATAAATTTTCTACAACTTTTCACACAACACCATTTAGTCCCAAGCTAAGCTTGAGAGCTTGTGTTATGGGTACTAAACAGCTGATAAACATACTTATATATTTCTAAATCCATACATATTATAGATAATTTACACCCAGACACAGAACAAATAATCTTGCACAACACACAAACTTTCATTAACTATACAAATGTCATTTTAGGACCTGAAAGAGCGGCAGTAATTGGTAGTTTCAGTGGCGGTGCCAACACACAGAGCTCACAGGACGATGAGTACAGATACGCAGGTGTTGAGGACCCTAAGATTATGATTACCACGTCAAGAGAACCCAGCGCCAGGCTCAAGATGTTTGTCAAGGAACTAAGGTAGGTAGTTATTACTTGCTCTGTAATTTTTTATATTAACAGTAAAATGCAAGAAAAAGTTTAGAAAGAAAGAAAATATTTTATTTGTATGCACAGAACATAAAACAAAAGAACAACAACACAAATAATAAAAAAAAAACAAGGAAAGATTAAAAAACTGAAGACAAAAATAAAAAAATAAAATAAAAAGACCTGTGCGGGACCAAAAAGGCGCCTATCTCAGCATTAGCTGCAACATTTAAAAATATGTTTACATACATGTATGTAAACATTTTCAAGCAGTTTGACTGGCCTGTTGGTTTAGTAGTTAGCGGCCCGGAGGGCAATTGCAAAGGTTGTTGGTTTGATTTCCACTCAAGACAAATTTTTGTGTGATGAACACAATCTTTGGTTCTGAGTCGGGTGTGTTTAGAAATAGTTCATCAGTTTTGTGGGATTAGATGGCACTAAGTGAAAGTTGTAGAATATTTTTATTATGCATTGCTGAAAATTAGTCATAATACAGAGCTCCCAGTGTTGACAATTTATTCTATGTTCAGACAACCTTAGTTAAAGTAAAAAAAGTAATATGTAACTCTAAAAACTGTATGTCATAATCATCTTTACATTAACCTAACTAAACGGTGAAAAATAACTATAATTTCGGAACTCTTTGAGACTTAGTTTGGTATATTTTGATACCGATTTCTGAAACTAGAGAAGTCAGTTGTAAGCCTTCTCATTTTGGTAGGAGCTTTACAAAAAAATAAACAAAACGGTCCATAAACGCGATGCACACCACAAATAATAATACAATAATAATACCACTTACCTTCTTTTTCCAGGTTAATATTTCCTAACAGCCAGCGTATGAACCGTGGTGGTTATGAGATGTCCCAACTGATACACGCGTGTCGCGCCAACGAGGTCACCGACTTTATCGTGGTTCATGAGCATAGAGGTGTACCTGACAGTCTGGTGAGTTCACGTTTAACTACCCTCAAATTGCGATTAGTTATTGGCATTTATTGTGGCAATGCTGAACAAAATCAATTGATGCAATGGCTGAGCGATTGACTGCTGCGCTGCGTTTCGCGGACTCGATTTCCGCTCGGAACGAATAATTATATGGCTTAAACATACATATTAGGAAACAAAACTAGGGTTAAGAAAAGTTTTTTCTAAATAAATATGTGTCTTAATAAGTTGTGTAACATTAGACTTGTTATCGTGGTAAATACGCCGCCATAATAAAATAAAATGACAGTACGACGGTTAACTACATGCAAAATGAGTTGGCAATTTGGCATCATCTCACAGCCATCACCATCAGCATCATCTCAATAAGATATTGAGTATTGAGTATCTTTCCGCCACGGCGTGCACTCATCGCGGTCAATTCAAATAGCGCGCGATTCCCCTACTTCGTTTTTAACGTAATCACTCCCGCAAAAACTATCCGGCAACCGATTCAAAACCGTGTTACACATAAAAGATTACGAATTAACACATTGGTTATGAGACCATGACTCCATGACAGCATCTACCCTACTTTCTCATCAACTTGCATAATTTGTCTCCAGGTAATATGCCACCTACCATACGGGCCAACAGCTTCGTTCACACTATCAGGCGTAGTGATGCGCCACGATATCCCGGATATTGGCCCCATGAGTGAACAGTTCCCGCACCTTGTGTTCCATAACTTTAAGTCTGAGCTTGGTAAGTTATATGATCACTACACAATCATTAAGACTGTATTCCAGAAAGGGTTTGGTAGAGGTACATACATACATGCATACATATCGTCACGCCTGTAATCCCCGAAGGGCTAGGCAGAGGTGTACCTGGTAGTACACCCACATTTCGCCATTATGTTTAAGTCCCATGTAATAGGGGGCGAGCCTATTGCCATCCATCGGGCACAAATCCAGACTCCGGGCTGCTCTGAGTAATCGCAGATTGAAAAACTCAACAACACTTTGCCCGACCCGGGGATCGAACCCTGATCAGCAGTAGCGCTTGCGACCACTAGACCAACGTGAATTAAGATTTATCATTTATGTGTTTGTAGGTAACTTTATAAAAGAGATCAATATGGACCCTGTAGGGCAGCAAAAAGGTGGTGGAAGGTGGAAGCCCTGCTTCACGAGATAATTAAATTTTTAAAAGTTATAATGTGAATTAAAAGAATATTAAAAATGTGTTGTCAGACAATCCACTTTTCTGTGCCATCTAGAGTTTGGAGTTATTTGTAATGGTTACCTGTTTTTTTTGTCTGCAGGTCTAAGAACTATGAGTATACTGAAGTACCTATTCCCTGTACCGAAGCCGGATTCCAAGAGAGTGATCACCTTCGCTAACAATGACGACTACATATGCTTTAGACAACATACTTATAAAAAGGTAAAATAAATTTAGTTTTTTTATTTAATACTATCCTATGATCGGGCCATGCGTGGCACAAAGGGACAAAAAAGGAAAAAAAAATAAAATCCTCGAAAAATAAAATAAAGTAGACGTCATTACCATCTGTTAGAAACGTATGGAACTTGTTATAGAAAAACATTTAATTTGCAATAAAAAATTTTGAGGTCAATAATCGAAATAAAGACTACAAAACTGTATTTTAATTTTGGCCAAATCACTCACAATAAGCTAAATTTAATAAAATATGGCTTAGTAGTTCCGGAGTTTATCGTGGACAAACATTTTGAGACAATCCTACCGCAATACTTTGAGGTATGCAGCCGACGCGAGGGGTCAATTTTCTTAAGATGAAAGCCGCCAAAAAAACTTGTTATTCGTATAACTATTTGTTGTCCTCTCTTGAAGTTACCAGTCTACCTTACCATTCTGTATACCTTTGATGTACCGGTAGTATATTTTGCAATGCCTTTATTCAATAACAGAAGAGTAGCTTTGCCGAACCTTCAAAGGAAACCGATAGGAATCTAGTTGTATGGACACTTTTTGATGAAATTTAAAACAGATTTGATGCAAAATAAATATAAACTTTCATGTACGTTTCAGGCCGGCAAAGAAATAGAACTATCAGAGATCGGTCCCCGCTTCCAGATGAAGTTATATGAGATAAAGCTGGGTACACTAGACTCGCTTGACGCGGCCGACACGGAGTGGGCGCTACGGCCGTACATGAACACGGCCGCCAAACGAAGGTTCTTGAGCAACGAGGACGGCTGGCAAGAGGAGGAATGATAATAAATAATTGTCTTTTTAATGTATTTTGTTTTATTTTCAACCTACTTACACAAACTCACACCCCTTTACATTTTACAACAATTTAGTACCCACCAAAGACATTCAATACCTATAGACCGGACATCACGAACAAAATTTTCGTCCGAAAAAGTGTGTCCTGCTGGATACTGGTCTATGAGTTTTTTGTAGTACGCTCCGCTGCCGCTCCAATATTCATATATTATTCTAGATGGCGTTACTGAGACAAGGGATCAAAGTTTTTCTATGACCTTTTCTTTGACATGCCCGCTCTATAGATATTTTAAATCTCTTTGGTACCCACTAACGGCCGTCACTCGGTTTCACCCGCATAGTTCCCTCTCCAGTGGGATTACAGGGATGTAGCCCATGTCACCGTCCTGGGGACAGTGTCTTCTTCTTCCCAGCAAAAACATAAGGAAGTGGAGGAGGGCGGACTTTTTGAGGGCCTGTCTTATGTAATTTTGACGTTTAAAAAGTGCTGATCCTCAGCCTAATTTGAATAAAAATTACTTTTGATTTTGAAACCATCCAGGAAGGAACATAACAAAAAAACCGCAACCGCTTCAAAGTGCAAAAATTGTGAAAAAAAAAATAATGAATCTAGTACCCACTAGCGGACGTCACGTGGTTTCGCGAAATTCCCGTTCCCGTGGGAATACAGGAATAAAAAGTAGCCTATGTTACCCGGAGATACCTAGTGTAGCTTTCAAACTTAGAAAGGTTTTTTTAAACTTGATCAAGTAGTTTTAGTCGTATCTATTTACCTACTCGTATCACCCCAACCAACAATTTATTAAATGTAAATGTAGGTACTTCACTCTCACTCAGACGTGGATCTATATATTCAAATCTGGAAGTTCAACCATCTTGTTAGCTTGTTCTTCATCATTGAGGATTTAATAGTTTTTAGATCCATGCTCATGCTGTCACAGAAATTATTTGTCTACGAATAACTATTGAATGTAGGTACAGATGCCAGCACATCAAGTTAACCTTTTGAACGCCAGAGTATAAACGTATCGCCGTACCCCTGACGCCAGGCCACTTTTTCTGTCAAATGACCTTCATAAACATTAAAACACAAAATTAATGATTAAATTGCTTATTTCATAATATGGTGCGATGTGCATTTTGTCATATATTTGTGACGTTGGCGTTCAGGGTAAGATTTCGTTTGTCACATATATGTGACAATGGCGTTCAAAAGGTTAACCCAATGAGTCAAATTGTCTCTATTGAATATGAACCTTGTTCTGTTTGACATAAAGTTGAAAAACGATCAAAGAAATCTGACACATTGGGGTAACTTGACGTGCTGGCGTCTGTGCAGACGCCAGCACATGAAGTTACCCCAATGTGTCAAATTTTTCCAATTGAATATGAAACTTATTCTGTTTGACGTAAAGTTGAAAAACAATCAAAGAAATTGGACACATTGGGGTAACTTGATGTGCTGGCGTCTGTACATCACTGACTTAGAGGTCAGTGATATACACGATGATTGATTTAGGAGCCCGTGCTTCGAGGGCCGATAAATTATGACATTTATTAACTTCTGCCCTACCTGTAACCAATGCTGCCCTACCTTAAATTGGACTCTAGCTACAGTCCTGCGCTATGGGCCGTTGACACCTGAAAAAAAGAATTTTCATTTATTTATTAACATTACAGACATGCCCGTTCCCGACTTCCTAAAACAACCGCACACATTATACGAAATAGCGGAACAATACTGGGACCTGCACTGCTACCCCACTCAATACGTCTTCTCTCTTCTCGCACAAGTGTCCGAGGATAAGTTAGAGCGAGAAAAGTGTATTGAACTCAGCTCCCCCGACGGGCAAGAAGACTGGCTTAACTATTGTAGGAGACCGAAAAGGACTGTGCTTGAGGTAAGTTCTTAAGGTCCAATTTACATTGGCAAGGAACCGAATGATCTTTTGTAACAACATAGTAGGTAGGTACATATTGAACTTTATGTGAATTGTGTAAAGCAAAAAGGAATACCTACTCTAAAATAATGTTTTGCGTTATATAGGTACCTAATTGTGAGTTTCGATCAGCCTAAACATAATTATTTAGAACATAACTTGATTTTAAACTAAAGCATAGTGATTGTAATAGTTTGTAATGTTTTGACCACTTTGATTGAAAATGAATCGTGTTTTTCATATATTGAAAATCAAAAAACTAATCTCTGACTTCTGAGCAATAAGGTTAAAAACAAGGTTAAGGTAGACTGGTAGAAAATGTCTAAGGCATTAAGTCCGCCTTTGTACAGTTTTTTTTTACTTGTACCTACATAAAGTTTCAATAAATAAATAAATAATAATTACTTAATGAATAAAAACAGAAATCTTATGGGTTACTAAGTACCTATTGCTGATCGAAGGTTTCGAGCACGTCCTTTTGTGAAAACCACCGTGTATACTGGATTGCTGGTCAAAGAACGCTTAGAATAACGAGTCCCAATTTCTTATGTCATTGGGAACCCGAGAAACCTCACCACAGTCACCACGTATACTACTTCTACTTTATCGGTCACAACTGAGGCTCGTGGTCACTAGAACCCTTTTAGCGGGCAGTCTGCCTTCATCGATTCCGGTTCAAAGTTGCCATCAGTCCCCTTGAAAGTACCTACCTACTACAAGCATACCAAATTAATCTTTCCAGGTCCTCCACGATTTCCACAAATCAGCTTCAAAATTAACTTTAGACGTTATATTCGAATTATTCTCCACGATCAAACCTCGCTCCTTCTCCATAGCGAGCAGTGCTTTACCCTCAGAAGGTCAGAACATCGACTTACTAGTAGCTGTCGTGCATTACCACACAAAGTTGGTAAAACCCAGACTTGGGTTGGCTTCCAACTGGCTAAAGAGTTTGGGAGTCGGGGATCGAGTTTACGGTTGGATTAAAGCTGGGACGCTTGCTTTTCCGAAAGATGCTGTAAGTATTTTTTATTTAATTGATGATTTTGTTTAGTTAAACACTGCGCGCGCTCTAGGCTCTATCTCGAAAATGGATCAAGATACTTATAAAAAAAACGAAAAATGGTAGAGAATATAAACTCTACTCTACAATATTTATAAAACATACATATTACATATACCCATAGGTAACGAGATATTTACAATAAAGGCATTGATCACTATGATCGATGAAAAAAGGTGAAGTACTTTTTCACCTGTAACCGTGGAATATTTAAGGTCGCAGACACCCTACGTTATCTTTGTTTTGAGACAAGTTTCAGAGTACCAAAATAAAGGTTTATTCAAGTTTTTAGCTGACTATCTCTCATTCCGGGATTCTTGCCCTTTTTTGACATTTTTTCCCTGTGCTATAAATCTTACGGTCAATTTTGTAATTAAATATAATAATCATAGCCAACCTTCTGATTTACCATATATTTCGCGAGGATTGAGTTTGGCTTCACTTAACTGCACATTCGATAATTAATAAACCTTTTTTATTAAATGGTACAAAGGTCACATATATATGAAGTATCTTACTACTACTGCTACTGCCAGCTTACATCATACCATTGCTGGGCAAAGTCCTCTCCCCCATGACTTCCAGGTTTTTCGATCCAGGGCTAAAGTGGGCAACTGGACGTTTAATTTGTCCAGGTCGTCCCGCCAGGTTGACTTACTCTATCTTTAAAAACACCTAACATTTTACTCTTTTGCAGACCACACCTCACGTTCTAATAGGTCCAGGCACCGGTCTGGCTCCCTTCCGAAGCCTTCTACAAGAGAGAGAAGCAAAGGGCACCGCTAACAAAGATGCTCTACACCTAATATTCGGGTGTCGCTACAAAGAAAGAGACTTCCACTGTAGAGATGAACTTGAGAGGATGGTGGCGGAGGATAAGCTCAGTTTGTACTGCGCTTTTTCAAGAGATCAGGAGGAGAAAATGTGAGTACCTACCGATAAAATGGGGAATAAAGACTCAAGGGTGAATAGAAACAAAACTTCCACGTAGTTAAAAGTGTATCGTTACATACGAGGACTAAAATGCTTTTCAATCATAATTGAGAAAAAAAGTTTCGACACCTTGTTAGGCTCAATTTATACTAAATAACGGATACTCGGATTGCTCAGACAGTACCGACAATAGCTGGGAAATTCACGAGAAATGCGAAGAAGCGTGACTTTTTCTTTTGTCTCGTATTTAGTTCGTATGGCAATTGACATAAAGTTCATAATGCTATGTTGCAAAAAGTCGCTTCAACTCCATTTCGCGGCGATGAAGTTGAGCCTTAGTATCAAGTAATATTAACGTAGTGTGAAAATCCTCCTCAAAGTTTTGTTTCAATTCACCCTTGAGTCTCTATTCAGCCCATTGTACGGTATGAATTTAAATCACGTCGTACTTGAGCTCTAGCCAAAATTAAGTTTGATTCACGCCTTCTAGTACTAACTTAACTTTATGGAGAGTATCTACATGCAAAGAAATGTCATAGAAAAACTACGATCCCATGATCGCATGTCTCAGTAACGCCATCTAGTATAATATAGCAATATTGGAGCGGCAGCGGAGCATACCAAAGTATAGACTCATCGACTTTTGTCCACTAGGATATATTATTTATTATTTAGCCCAAATTGTCCCACTGCTGGGCAAAGGCCTCCCTCCATTCCTTCCATCGGTCGCGATTCTGCGCCACCTCTCTCCAATTCTTAAGGAAGACATCCAGGTCGTCCCGCCATCTCCTTCGTGGTCTGCGCGGCCCCGTGTCACTGTAGGGCACCAATTCTGGGGTTTACGAGTCCATAGCTCGTTCGGCATGCGGCAGACATGTCCTGCCCTGTCCTATTTATATCAGCAGCCTTTCTTGCACAGTCGACTATTTGTGTTTTGGAGCGCAGTGTGGTGTTTCGAACACGATCTGTGAGTTTGACACCCAGAATACTGCGCTCCATAGCACGTTGGCAAATCTTCAGTTTGGACTTTAGGATGTTAGTCAAAGACCAAGTCTGGGCATACTTTGGCGCCGTAGGTTAAGATGGGGAGAATACTCATGTTCATGAGCTTGCGCTTCAGTGACAGGGGTAGAGTACTCTTAAATGGCTCTTTCATGGACCAGTAGCTTTTCCAGGCGTTTTCTGTGCGTCTTGCAATCTCTTTATCTTGTCTTGCCTGGAAAGAGACTACTTGGCCCAAGTAGATACATTCTTGGACATATTGTATATTCTCCCCTCCTACGTGTAAGCTTCTCGTAGATCTGTTGGTCATAATTTTAGTCTTCGTCATATTCATCTTCAGTCCATCCTCAAGGCTTGCGTTGCTAAGATCTTGAAGCATTTGTTCTAGTTGTGCGGCTGTGGGAGAGAAAAGGACAATATCATCGGCGAACCGAAGGTTTGTCAACCTCGCCTCACCGATGACAAAACCCATCTCTTTCCATTTGGTTGTTAGTGTCTGAAACACTTCTTCCAGGGTACTGGTGAACAGTTTTGGGGACAGCGGGTCGCCCTGTTTGACTCCCTTAAGAATTTCAAATTTTGTACCTATTCTCTCTAAAATAAAGGCAGCTGTACTGTGACTGTAAATATTGCTCAATAGTTGTATCTAGTATCAAGTAAATAGACTATAGTAAGTATTGAATGTTCTTTTTTCTATCACACAGCTACGTCCAACACAAAATAGCCCAACACAGGGAGCTTCTATGGAAGTTATTAACCAACCAAGCCTACATCTATATATCGGGCAACGCCAAGAATATGCCCGACAACGTCCGCGATGCCTTCATAGAAGACGTCATCAGTAAGGCTGGTGGACTAACCATGGATGAAGCCAGGAGTATGCTGAAAGATATGGAGGATACTGGACGGTTTCAGGTGGAGGCGTGGTGATGTGCAGAAAGATTTCAGTTCTCCTTCCGTTCTGAGAACAGGTTTTCCTATGGAAACGTAGCGGTACTGTTTTAGTATAGATATTGATACTCATTTGCTATATAGGGTGACTGGTAATTAGTGACCGATACTTAAACACGTGATTGTACTCGTGGATACAAATAATTTTCCCAAAGAAACTTTGTTTTATACTCATTAACTTTCAATGAATTAAACTCAACATAAATTACGTCAGTACTGCACAACGGGAGCGGTGGGGGTGGCGGGGGAGCGTGGGATGCTTCTACTAGTAGATTTTGCCCTTCCCGAGGTCAGACTATCAGTTGATCAAACACAGCGCACGCCCAGGAATTTCAAACAGCATTTTTGTTATTTTATTGTGTTATAAGTTATTGTGTATAAAAAAAAAGTTTCTTTGGAAAAGTTTATTAAAATCATGAATAGAATCACGTGTTTAAGTATCGGTCACTAATTACCAGTCACCCTATATATACAGGTTAATGTTTTAGAACTAAACAAATTTTCACACAAATATGAATAACTTTTACCATAGGACGAAAGCACGAAAAATTTTCAGCTGGTCAAACAAAAGCTCTAGAGCTATTCGAACAAAACGTATCGAACAGCAGATTTTATTTGTGATTTCAGAGATGATTCCATATTTATTCAGCTCAACTCAGCTTTAGTCCCTTATGTACCTACAGACGCCAGCACATCAAGTTACCCCAATGTGTCATATTTCTTTGATCGTCTTTCAACTTTATGTCAAACAGAATAAGGTTCATTTTCAATTGGGAAAATTGTACACATTGGGGTAACTTGATGTGCTGGCGTTTGTACCTATGCGTTTAGTCGTTCGCCTGAGCAGAAGCTTACTCATCTAATGCAAAACGTGTGTTTTCTATGGACAAAAGCTGAATTCGACTGAATAAATGTGGTTACTCCCATAGTAGTCCGGTCAATTTAGACATTCGAAGTTACATAAAGTCCCAACAAGCTGAATTTCTGTGAAGTTGTTCAAAACATAATTATAAACAATGTCTAGAAGTTCCCCATCATTCCCCTGTAAGGAAAAAAAAATATTCAAGGTCAAAGGTAAAAAAAATGAGTTTTTCGCGATTTTCAGCAAAACGGTAAGTTTTATCATAAAAGTACCTCAGACAAAAATTGTAGACCATAAAATTATCTATAAAAAATGTATCAATACTTTTTTTTTACGAGCCACCGTTTCTGAGATATAACGATTCAAAAAGTTATAAAAGTCGTTATCGTCATAATATGCACGTTTCCACGCCACCTATGAGGTAGTGTACTTAGCGCGTTTTTTTTAACGTGGTTTCCCCAGTAGGCCTACTCCACGGGTCAGTTGTGAGCCTGTTTAATGTAAAACTATTGCAAAATAACGGAAATTTTCAAAGATTGGGAAAGATAAAAGCGATGTAAATGAAAAAAAAAGTGTTGAAGTTTATTCGTCTTATTCGTAAGTTTCAAATTCTTGTTCTTCTTCTTGATCTTCTTCTTGTTCTTCTTCTCCTGCTTCTTCTTCATCTTCATTTTGGATGCAAGCAAATTGCGTCAATAGCGATGTATCGCATGATACTTCGTCGGAGTCAAACGAATCCTCCATTGTTTGTGATTCAATATTAGAGCACGACCGGCCTTGACAATTTTTACATGCCAAAGAACAAGACAGTCCGACTTTTTTGCAACCACATTTAGCACTGCATCCCTTTTTGCAGTTGCAAAAAATAGTGTTCAGCAGTTTTTCCGGCGCAGGTGGAAGTGAAGTTTGAACTGGCTCTAATATATTGTTGACCAACTTCCAACCCCAGTCTGTAGGGTCTAGCTGATAACCAAGCCACACTTGAACTTGGTAATATACTCGAAAAAGATGTTGGTGGGCAGCAACTGAGGTTGGAGGAAGACAAGCTAATTGAACTTGTTTTTTATTTTTAGTATTTTTAACGAAACATTCATATCGATGCTTATCTAAACAGGTAGTTTTTTTAGGAGCTCCGTACATAGAAAGAAGAAAGCGGATATAATACATATCTACTCATTTGTGGTCAATGGCCGACACAACAGTAAGACAATAGACAAAAATCTCCTGGAGATTTATCGGCAGATGGGGGGCTAAATGTATATATATATATATATATATATATATAAAATATTACAACTCTAGATGTATATACGTGGCGTACTCATGCATATTATGACGATAACAACTTTTATAACTTTTTGAATCGTTATATCTCAGAAACGGTGGCTCGTAAAAAAAAAGTATTGATACATTTTTATAGATAATTTTATGATCTACAATTTTTATCTGAGGTACTTTTATGATAAAACTTACCGTTTTGCTGAAAATCGCGAAAAACTCATTTTTTTGACCTTTGACCTTGAATATTTTTTTTTCCTTACAGGGGAATGATGGGAAACTTCTAGACATTGTTTATAATTATGTTTTGAACAACTTCACAGAAATTCAGCTTGTTGGGACTTTATGTAACTTCACTCTCATTTTTTGGTCTAAATTGACCGGACTATAGTCCCATTCTGAAAGTATTCTTCTTCTTAGCATGTATTAAATCGTACTGTAACCATGTAGATAGCAATGAAACAATGTAATTTTGTATGATTCTTGTAATTGTAATAGCACAAACGCACGTGCGTAAAACGCGGTAAGAGCAAGAATGGTAACGTCAGTTTTACGTCTAAGGCAATTGGCATAAATCACTTCGTTCTGAAACCATAGACTATAACAGTTCCTCCCTCACTTGGAAGCGACTGTTTCACACCCCGGAACGTAAATCTGACGATAATAACTAAGTTCACTAATTTATTAACATATGTAACTTAAACAATTGAAACAACAACACACAATATTTTATAACCTAAACTATATCTAAGTATTACAAATCAAGGCGAACTACTGGCTTCCTAGCTCTTTGACTCCTGCGCAAACCGTTTTCTGAGCATGAGGTGCCGGAACCGGTGTTCGCTTCGGCCTCAGAATTTGTAAAAATATTTGGATCAGAGTCTGGTTGAGCAACCGTTGGCTCAGAGTCATGTTGAGCAACCGTACTCGAGTCCAAACACGGCTCAGCTGGAGAAGAGTCTAATTTTGAATGAAAGGCAGGAGTCAGGCTGGAAATCGGTCGTTCGTTATTCCCCCTCGTCTCAGCGACGGGTGCATAAGTACTTTCCTCGAGTATGGGTATATTACCGCCCACTTTACGTATCTGATCAATGTGTCGACGCCACAGCATGCCATTGTCAAGTTTAACAGAATAATGTAGCTTCCCAAAAACCTTATTAATCACCCCCAGCTTCCAATGACCCTCATTCGTATAGTTTCTAGCAACCACTCTATCCCCAGGTACTAGTGTCCTCACACGCGCCACTTTCACCTCTCTCTCGAAAGGCTCTGTACTATTGCTTTGACAAATCGAATCCTTTCGGGGAAGCACTGTACTCTTGTCTGGACAAATTAATGAAAACCGCGAGTTAGGCTGGTAGGACAAAACTAAGTCACTTGGAGATCTGCCTGTAGCAGGATGTGGTGTAATGCGATATTGAAAAAGAATTTGGTTTAACTTGGCTTCCAATGAATCCCCCAATGTGCTGAGGCAACGTAATTTATTCTTAAAGGTTTGAACATACCGTTCTACTTGCCCATTTGTAGCCGGATTGTACGGGGCTGACCGCCTGTGTGTGATTCCACGCATTTTAAGAAACTCGTTAAATTTAGGATTGACAAATTGTGTTCCATTATCACTAGTCAAAATATCTGGGTAACCGAAGGTTGTAAAAATTTTGTCTAATACTTCAATTGTAGAATCCGTATCTATTCTATTTAAAATATGAATTTCAGGCCACTTTGAAAATGCGTCAATTAGTAATAGAAAATATGCATTTTATGGAACCTGCCGGCAAAATCAATGTGCACTCGTTCGAACGGTTTCGACGGGTATTCCCACGTATGTTTGGGCGCTACCGACGGCGGTGAATTTAAATGTAAGGAGCATTCCGTGCAATTTTTTACTAATTCCCTAATGTCTTTGTCCATCCCAGGCCACCAGCAGTAGCTCCTAGCCAAAGCCAACATCCTAGTAGCTCCAAAATGACATGAATGCAGGTCCTTTAATATCTTGCTTCTCAAGCTTATAGGCACAACAACGCGGCTCCCTCTCATTAAGCAATCATTTTGCAAGGAAAACTCTAATTGTTCAATACCGAACCTGTCATTTGGAGGCACCAATTTTCCAATTCGTAACGCACCCAACAATGGCTTAAGCGTAATGTCATGAAGTGTAGCGTCAGCAATGTCAGTAACCGTCACGGGCAGAACATTAATCATACTGACTTGATAAACATCTGCCTCCTCGATCATTGTCGATGGCACTTCTTCCGCCATCGGCAACCGCGAGAAGACATCTGCATTTGCATTACTCTTGGTGTTTTTGTATTTAATATCATACTGGAACCCTTGTAAAAAAATGGCGTAGTGTTGCATGCGAGTAGCAGAAAAATGGGGTAAGGCTTTAGATGGTGAGAAAATTTGAACAAGCGGTTTATGGTCTGTATAAAGGATAAATTTTCTCCCATAAAGGTATTGAAAAAAACGTTTAACGCCAAACACTATTGCATAAGCCTCTTTGTCAATCTGTGCCCATTTCCTTTGTGTAACATTTAAAGTCTGAGAAGCATATTGAATAGGACGTTCAGTACCATCCGGCATAATGTGTGAAAGTACGGCTCCCACACCCGTAGAAGAAGCATCTGTAGCCAAAATTAAAGGTAAGCTTGGTGTGTAATGAGCGAGTACAGTGTCTGAAAGCATTTGCTTCTTTATCACTGATAGTGCCTTTTCACAATCAGCAGACCAAAACCAATTAGTTTCCTTTCTTAACAGTTCATGCAATGGTTCTAATGTATCACTTAAATTTGGTAAAAACCTGCCATAGTAATTAACTAAACCTAAGAGGGCTTGCAGTTCTGAGATATTTTTAGGTTGAAGAGCGCCAACTACTGCTCTTATTTTACTGTCTGACTTATGGATTCCATCTCTACTGATTTTGTACCCACAATATTCAATCATATCTTTCATAAACTCTGATTTTTCTAAATTAACTTTCAACCCAAATTCAGAAAGCCTTGCAAAAACTTGCTCCAGCCTATCAAGATGTTCCTCATCGTTTGGAGCTGAGATACGGATATCATCAATAAAGCAATGTACCCCCGGTATGCCTTTTAGTATATTCTCAATTTTCCTTTGCCATTTCGCTGGAGCACAGTTAAGACCAAACATTAATCGCGTACATTTGTAAAGCCCTTTGTGGGTATTAAGTGTAAGTAAGTGTTGATCTTCTTCTCTAACTTCCCAATTTAAGTAAGCATTTCGAAGGTCAATTTTAGAAAATTTGTCACCACCAGCCAAACCATTAAATAACTCTTCTGAAGTTGGCAAAGGATGTTCATCTACTAGTAAATTTTTATTTAAAGTTATCTTGTAATCTCCACAAAGTCTAATTTTGCCATTCGCTTTCACTACTGGTACCACTGGAGTGGCATATTCACTATAATCAACTTTGATCAAAACCCCCTCCCTTACCAAATTATCAATTTCCATTTCAACTCTCTCCTTCAATGCAAAAGGCACTGGTCTAGCCCTATAGAAAATAGGCTTGGCGTTTTCTTTCAAATGCAATGCAACTGGGTCCCCTTTAATCTTACCTACGCTTTTGTCATCAAACAATGTACAATACTTTTTAAATAACTTTTGCAAAGAATGGCCATGCAACACAATACCTGGAGATGGAGATACTTGATTAACCTGTGCTATGCAATCCCTGAAGCCACAAAATGCATTAAAACTATTGATCCACTCTCTTCCCAGGAGTGGGTGCTGGTTCCCCGATATGATGTATAACTTGACACTTCTACTCTCCTTTCCAATGGCAGCTGTTACGTTAGCGACACCTAAAACATTTAAAAATTGATTAGAATAAGTACACAGTTTAGTTTTTGTAGAAACCAATTCTTCACCACAAATTTTCCTATAGTCTTCTAGGTTCATTATGGACACTGCTGACCCACTGTCAAATTCCATTGACACTTCGGACCCTTTGATTTTAACTTTTATCCAAAACTTGTTTGTATTTGCATTTACATTGCAATTATTAACAAATACCACCTTCTCTGTATTATAATCCGCTTGGTCAGTTACATCCACAGCATTAACTCTTTTTAATCGAAGGCACATCTTTCTAAGATGTCCTGTTTTCTGGCAGAAATTACATTTAACGTTCATCATAGTGCATTTGCTGGCATAATGGTTTCCACCGCATCGAAAACACACAATGTTTGATGATGTTGCTGGTCCAGATTTATCCAATGACCCTTTGTTGTAATTGGTGCCTGCTGGCTTTGTTTGTGATGATGGAGCAAATGAGGGTTTCTTTTTATTTATGTACACTGACTGTACCTCTCTCTCAATTGTTTGTGTTCCCTCTGCTTGAGCACTTTCTATGCCTGTGGCAATACGCACTGCTTGTTCTAATGTTAGCTTGCTTGACTCAAGAAGCCTGTCACGTATTTTTTGTGATCTGACACCACACACAAACTGATTTCTCAAGGCTGTTTCTAGAAAAGTACCAAAATTGCAGGTCGAGGCCATTTTCCTTAACGACGCTAAATATTCCTTAATCGATTCACCTTCACTTTGGTGGCGGTGATGATATTTAAAGTATTCCGCAATCTCCAACGGGTCTGGATCCAAGTGCTTAGTAAGGATTTCAACATTTTGACAATACAAATTTGAGCTTGGTTCCGCTGGCGAGACTAGGTCACATAAAGTCTCGTATAGATCTGCCCCGATGTAATGAAGAAGATAAGAGTTCTTGTCTCCTTCCTCCGTGATTTTGTAAATAGTTAAGGCACTTTCAAACCTCTGCACCCATCTTTTAAACTTGTTCTTAGCATCGTAGAATTCTATGAAATTAGGTGGCACTTTAGCCATGATTCACTGCAGAAACTTCACCAATTCTCGTCGCCACTATTAAATCGTACTGTAACCATGTAGATAGCAATGAAACAATGTAATTTTGTATGATTCTTGTAATTGTAATAGCACAAACGCACGTGCGTAAAACGCGGTAAGAGCAAGAATGGTAACGTCAGTTTTACGTCTAAGGCAATTGGCATAAATCACTTCGTTCTGAAACCATAGACTATAACAGCATGTCGATGGCAAATGGAGGCAATAAAACAAGAGCCTGAATTTGCCATCATGATGACATGATTAGCCAATCGCCAGAAGTCGATTGCCTAGAGTGAACCTTATTCTGTTTGCAATAAAGTTGAAAAACTTATAAAGAAATTTGACACGTTGGGGTAGCTCTGTACGTCGTTTGGGATGATTGAAAGCCCCCTTTCATTCTATGAAAGTTATTCATATTCAATATTTGATATAATTTGGAAAAAAAAATCCATTAGGTAATTAAAAAAAATGGTATTTTTGCGTTTCTTTGGTCAATTCAAATAAACGCAAAACCAATGTTATCCGAATCCAATCGAAACCATTCTCGCGCCTACAGGGTACCTAGTTTTTGTTTTTTGTTCATTATTATACTTACATCACAAAAAATATTACAAACGTGGGTGTTCTAGTTACTTTTGTTAGATTAATGACTTAGCGAAGCTTTATTAGCAGTGGTTGTCACACTTCTTGTTATGTATACATTTCCAATATAAGCTGATCTCGCCTTTTATAGGATTTCCGTGCAATGCGAAGACAGAATAAACTAGAAATGTATCAACCACGCCAACAAAAGTGGTAAAATAAAAATTGGAAAAAAAATGTTTTATTAGGGTAGCCCCCCTTTATGTAAAGTGGGGAGTGTTTTTTTTTAATTTCAACCCTAACGTGTGATATATTGCTGGAAAGGTATTTAAAAATTAATAGGGGTTTACTAAAATATTTTTTTGAAAATGTCAACAATTTCGGAAATAATCGCTCCAAAAGTAAAAAACAATGTGTCCCCTCTAACTTTTGAACCACAAGTTTAGAAAATATGATTAAAATCAGAAAAGTTTATATGGACTTTCTAGGAAAACTATTTTGAACTTGGATGGAAACAGTTTTTGTACAAAAAGGACAAAAAGTTGTACAAAACAATTTCTGGACAAAGTTTGTAGTACGAGCATTTTTTTTCGGAACCCTACACTGAGCGTGGCCCGACACGCTCTTGGCCGGTTTTTTTTATTTGTAAATTGAGATAAAGTAACTTAAGGATATACTGTAAAGCTAGAAATTATCTTTATTACCTCTTTAGTTTAACGGTCGTAAGCACTACTGCCGACCATAAGATCCTGTGTTAAATTTTCGGGCTAGGCAGTTTTATTAGGTATGTCCATACGAAATTTCTCAGTACCAGCCCGAAGTCTAGCTTAGCGTGATGGTAATAGGCTCGCCCCCTCTTACATGGGTCTTGAACTTGACTGGCGAAATAATGCCCTAATGCTTCGGAGAATAGAGCTTAATATTATGTTATGTATTTGTATATTTTGTAAGCTAAGATATCATGCCTGTTGACAGACCATTTGTTATGCAATCTGTGACCGCGAATTAACTTTTAGGTATGTACAGACGCCAGCACATCAAGTTACCCCAATGTGTCAAATTTTCCCAATTGAATATGAACCTTATTCTATATGACATAGAGTTGAAAAACGATCAAAGAAATTTGACACATTGGGGTAACTTGATGTGCTGGCGTCTGTACATTATTATACGGGTGTAGGATTTATTTTATAAGGATTTTAAAGGGAAATGCCTATTTTCTGGGGAAACCTTAATTAAGTGATGCACACGAAAGAAACAAATGGCGCATGGATGCTTCTGCTGGGATTGATGATGTCTGGATATTGGAATGCAATAAACAATTGAGGTTAGAAAAATAACGGATTGTTATACCTTAGGTACTCATTACAACTTGGCAATAACAATATTTAAGTTACTAAATTAGAATATTTCTAGTATTTATCACATAGATTAGAAAACCATAGCCAGAAATGGGCATATCCCTTTTGGTTTAGTTTATTTATGGCTTATAATTAATTCGTGTAGTTATAGAGGGTGAATGTGATATCGGTGCCAATTCCTACTTGTCAAACTAAACTTAACGTGCTTTCTGAGGCACGGTCATCTACACTGAATTAGAAAAGATATGGAAACGTAATTCTCATACAACTAACGCTTTAATTTCGGTTCCATTTACGCAAAGAAATGTACAGACGCCAGCACATCAAGTTACCCCAATGTGTCAAATTTCTTTGATCGTTTTTCAACTCTATTTCAGACAGAATAAGGTTCATATTCAATTGGGAAAATTTGACACATTGGGGTAACTTGATGTGCTGGCGTCTGTACTTAAATTGCAACGCTACTACGCAACTCACACACTCTCATAGACTCGCTAGTGCGCGATTGTGCATCAAGCTCACGGGGCGGAGTCAACATGTGACGCCGCCGCGCGAGCGAACTCGAGGTTTTATTTGTAAACAAAAAGATTTATTTTTTACTCACCAATGAAAAGTTATTCCAGTATCACTTTTCCGGCTTTCTTTGCATTCCCTGCACTTTTATAATTCCACCAATGTTTATAACCCTATATAGTGAAACGTCAAACGCTTTGATCAATGCGACCTTCCGTCACTGAGCGCGCGGTAGACTTGTTCGCGAAAAAAGATACTTTTAAAGCCACGCCTACTCTGAGTTATTTTCGTGGTGCTACTTTTTGAGTGCAATGCTGTTTCCATATTTTTTTAAATTCAATGGTCTTCTAGATATGTAATGAATTGTCATATCTATTTTAGACCGACCTCGGCAATCACCTTCGATCGATGTGCCACAAGCTATTATTTGTTAAGAAAATGGTGTCGAAATTATTAATTTTAACCATCGCGAAAATTCCTTACAAAATTTTGTTCCTATTCACCCTGTTAAACTGAAACCTCTTTTATTTAACAAATAGTAATAATGTAGGTCTTGTGTGTTGTGATAGTGTTAAAAATCTTCTATAACTTATATTTTATTAGCTATTATGACTCGAATAATAACGCTAGCTTTGTTACATTTCTTCTATTTTCTATAAATAGGCAACTGTGATATTGTGCCTTTTTATAAACTATCAATAAATAATACCAAGTAATATGTGTTTCTTTTTTTATTTAATTCTTAAAGTAATACCAAGTCGAGTTTATTTACATCGAAGTTTATTTTAAAAGACGCCTTAAAAACTATGACATACAAAAATAGTAATTTCTAACTACATGTCGTTTTACATTCTTTTCACACTCAAGAAGGTACATACGCCAGCACATCAAGTTACCCCAATGTGTCAAATTTCTTTGATCGTTTTTCAACTTTATGTCATACAGATTAAGGTTCATATTCAATTGGGAAAATTTTACACATTGGGGTAACTTGACGTGCTAGCGTCTGTACATACTTACTAATAATTCTCGACACTAATTAATAATAAAATACGATTTTTGATGTGCACTGAATATTTTGTGTGGGTGTAACTTCGTGAAAAGGGACGAAAATGTGTTACTGGAACCCGAAGAAGCGCGCTGTTTTTGATTTGACCAATTAACACGCGCGGTGACGGATATGGCTGTGAGGTGGCGCCAACCCATTTTGTTTGAAGATGGTACCGTCGCACTGTCATTTTGTTTTATGGCGTTGTATTTCCCACGATAACATGTCAGATGTATACATATTATATGAGACTAATGTAAAGCTCGATAGTTTTTTTCTGCGAGCCTGCCGATTGTTGAAATTACAGCGACATAGTCGTGCGACACTATCTACCACAAACGATATGGGCAATTCTGTTATTTTAAAAGGATGTTTCCTAAAATACTATCAAATTTAAATAACTGCAAAAACAAGTGTGAAGCATTGTTGAGCAAATATCGTATTTGACCATTTATGTCTCGCTTATCAGCCTCTTGAAATTTTACGAGAATACAAAACTAAAATGATATTTTAAGTAAAAATGTGTAGATAGGTTATACGCGCTCAGCAAGTGACACGTTAAAATGTGGCTAACCAGCCACACTTGACCTCAGTGTGGCGTCGCGCCGTCAACGGACGCGTGCGTGCGTTAGAGTACCGTTTTTGAAGATCGAATGTTGTTTGATTAACCTATCTACACCTTTTTACTTATAATATCATTGCAAAACGACACGATGAATTAGCCGACAAAACTGCTCTGTTTGTCAACCATAGAATAATACAGAAGAATCGACCAAGTAGCCGATTGTAATAGTACATTATGATATAAGTGCGGTAGGTTGATAATTACAGCCGAGGCAATATTGCTTTAAGAAAGCAGAGGTTGTAATTATCAAAGCGCACGTATGTCATACGAGGTTTTATAACATATTTGCGAGGAAATAAATAAATCTCAGACTGAAATTTTCGAATAAAAACAATACAGCCAAAAGAAAACGCGCGGAATAATTTTAACTTGTTCACAAATTGGTGATGCGCGCACTTCAGTTTTTTTTAAAGTCAAAGGCACAAAAACACACACAGCCAGTATTACTAATAAAGTAAATTCATTAATATTTTTTTGTTTTCGTTATTAAAGGTTGTAATTTATCGCCAAAAGTAATTAAATTAACGAATTGAATGTTTATTTTTTATATTTTATCTCCCAAAGCTAATTTTATTCAAAAAATGTAGAACACTTTTCTGACATAGAAACTCATAACTACGATTTAAAAAAAGGAACCGTTCGTATTAAGTCGGAGCAACTTACAAACCGTGCGTTTTACTTTACCATTACGCACTAGTGCGTAATGAGATACATTACGATACTGAATTTGGCGGATTAGGAGCCTTTACGAGCAAATGTGTTATAAAAACTTTTATTTTGAGCACGACGTCAGAAATTAAGTAAAGAAATGTGTAGGTTCTTCAGTCGACAACAGTCTACAATATCGAGCATTATCCTACTATTTTATTTATAGATGGATGGATGAATGTTTGTTACTCTTTCACGTTAAAACTACTGAATGGACTTTGCTGTTTTTTTTCTTGAATTAGCTGACACTCAGGATTATCATAGGCTACTTTTTATCCCTGTATTCCCACGAGAACGTGACCTACGCGGGTGGACCCGCGAGAGGTCTGCTAGTTTCTTCAATAGTCGGTAGAAATGTTTCTATCATGTAGCACTTTGTCGATTCTTCTACATACTCGCTTCTACGTGAGGAGTGGGAGTCACTTATCTCCAAGTCTCAAGCTTGAGCCTTGCCAGCATCTTGCTTCCTCTCAAACTCATACTTAGGATCTAGCTGGAGTTAGGCAGTCCCCATAACTTGAGGTTGCCAGCATCCCGCTTTCTCTCAGGCGGCTCCTTGTCTTCACACGCGAATGCCACCAGGTAGCGTGATGGATGCCATGCTACTGTGAATGTAGACGCTTGAACTGGAATCTCTGCTACTTTTTCACCTGAAAATAAATGTTAATTGCAGGTACACAGACGTTTTTGATTGTTTGCATTGAATAGGCTCCGAAACTACTGGACCGATTTAAGAAATCTTTCACCATTTAGAAGCTACACTATCCCTGAGTGATTTAAGCAACTTTTTATCCCTGTATTACCCCGGGGGCGGGAACTATGTAATACATAATCTGGTCTAGTTAAGTGGTTATCGGGCTAGTAGTTAATGGCCCTGTCTGCTGAATCTTTACAATAAAGAATATTACATTCATTTGTGTTCTTACCAGTCTCAGTGTCCCCTATATCAATGATGTGATCTTCACTGGCAGATGCAAGGAGGCGGCCGTCGAAACTGAACGACAGTGTGCGCACCGGCCACTCTAGCCTGTAACAAATGTAATTAATTAATTAGAAGTATGAGGTCTAGAACCAAAAATTCGAAGACATGTGATATCTACCAATTCGCACTGGGCCTGCGTGGTAGATTATGGCCCATACGCAAAATACGCGCTTTGACGTGGAGTTGCGGATACCAGCCCGGTATCTTTAATCTTTTTAAATATGAGGTACGGCAGGTATTAATTAACAGCTGTGATAGATAGTGGTGTGACCGGCGGATGCCAAATCATAGGTCTCAAGTTCGAACCCAAGGCAGGCATAGGCACCTCTGACTTTTGTAATTAGCACTTGTTTAAAAACGGTGAAGGAAAACAACGTGAGGAAACCGTTATGCCTAAGATATATTTCTTGACGGCATGTGATGCCAAGATAGAGGCCCATGGGCGGCATTAAAACTGACACCAAGTTGACTTACCACACTATAAGAAGAAGATTGAAAGTCATGCTTTTGTGCCATGTTTATACAAATAAATATATCTTTAATAATACCAGCCTGTTACTGTCCCACTGCAGGGCAAAGGCCTCTTCTCATACAGAGAAGGCACGAGAATTGATCACCACGCTTGCCCAAGGCGGATTGGCGATTTCAAACTTATATTAACTACAAGTCCAGGTTTCCTCACGATGTTTTTCCATCACCGATGTCAAATGATGTCTAAGACAAACTTAGAAAGTACATATGAATTGAAAAAGTCACATTGGTACTTGCCGGGTTTAAACCACAACCTCGTGCATGAGAGGTAGGCGCCTTAAACTATGGGCCATCACATCACATCAAATATTATATCTTTATCTTTAATATAATAGAAAAAAGTTACCTCTTATTTAAGTTTTACTAAAATATAACTTTGACTGGAACTTTAACATCTTTGATTTACAACCCGACCCGTGTCTCAACAAACTCTTTCCTATGAAGACACTGAAAAGTTGCTCCACACAATTTCATAGTACTTTGACTCAAAGACTTACTTACGCATTTCACACACTTCACACCTTTCACACACAATTACCACCATTCGAATTTACCTACACAATCACCACCATTCACTTACAAACTCACACATACACACACACACACACACACACACACTGTGACTGCTTTTATTGATTTATTTAGTCTTACTACTTTCATTTATTTATTTTTGTTTATAATTGTTTGGTAGAAAAACATGTTACCTGCCTAGTTATTTATGATGCCACTAGTGGGGTCTGGTGACCTGTAACACAGGTTTTTTTTAAAAACCTACTTCAGGCACCAGCTCTCACAATGTGAATTATTATAGTTCATAACTGTTACAAAACCATTGTGAGCGAAAATAAATAAACTTATTATTATTATTACTATAACTTACCTTGAGAAAACTCTTAAACATGCAAGCTCGTTAACATCCCATAGAGAGACGAGGGCGTCAGCAGATCCCGTGGCGAAGTATCGGCCGGTCGGGTCGTGTTCTATACAGATACATGTGCCCGGGTGCGCCTTTAATACTGTCTGGAGTTCTAGCGATGGGTACCTAGGAATAGAGAATTTTGACCGATTTTACTAAAGACTCTCAGAACTGTGTCTCGGAGTTTCTCCGCTACTGAGGGTCGCAGCCACAGATATAGATAAACCTAGGTAATTCAAGAGCAACTATTTCACGTGCCTAGCTTACGTTCAAAAATCGAAAGTGGCCCCTTTCTGCTCCGTTTTCTTTCATTTTGTGATTATAAGTATGCATAATTAATTTAAAAAAACATTTATTTTTAATCTAAGATAATACCAAGTTTAAGAAGTTCTACATTTTACGAATGCAACTTTGAAATGACGTCACACAATAGTACTTACGATAAGATGTGCACACAGCCAAGTCCATTGGTCAAGTAGAACAAATCTGACGTGTTGTTCCAAGAAATCTCGTTCACTTCAAAATTGAATTGCTCTTCCACTACCTGGAACACAGTAATAACATAGCATTATCATCAAAATCGTCATCAATTTTATTCTAGGGAATTGGTTTCTTCACTAAAGTCCTGAATTGAATCTGATGGTGCGTCAATAAAAAAATCAAAAATTTAAAGTCATTTATTAAAATTAGCCTGTTTCAATGGCATAATTTGGAATTCTAAAATTGCCCCAGTTTGTTTTTTTCCTTCTATGTTTATCTTGCAATCAGTTAGTTAACTTTTTAAGCAGATTTTTTTGTGCATATTGCTGCCCCAGTTAAATAGAAAAACGTTGATATTTTAAGTACTCCTCTTCTTCCTGCTTTTGTCCCATGTTATCTGGGGTCAGCACACATGTTTTTTCTTCCGTTCTCCTTGATCTGTCATGATGGCCCAAAGGTAGGCGTCTACCTCTCATGCACAAGGTTGTTGTTCAAATCTGGGCAAGTACGAATGTGACTTTTTCAATTCATATGTACTTTCTAAGTTTATCTTAGACGTCATTGACATTGGTGAAGAAAAACATTGTGAGGAAACCTGAACTTAAAATTAATATAAGTTTGAAATCGCCAATCCGCTTTAAGCAAGCGTGGTGATCAATTCTCGAACCTTCTCTGCATGAGAAGAGGCTTTTGCCCTACAGTGGGACAATAACAGGCTGGTATTATTAGTATGACTATCTCCTCAATCATCGTCATTCTTTCAATTACGCTTCTCTCCTTCATTTAATTTCTCACACAATCCATCCATCTTTACTTTGGTCTTCCTCTTCTTTTCCATCAAGACTCAACTTCATCATTCTTTTAGTCACATGTTGGAAGGACACTCAATCATATACCTACCACTTTGTAAGACCTGGTGTCAATAAAAGAGACAAGATCCTCCTTGTTCCCCACAGCTATGGTGCTGCCATTAGGTGACCAGGCAATGTTGATGTTCTCTCCCTTGGTTGCTATGGTTGCTGCACATTTGTGAGTCCTGAAATTATTACATAGTATCAGTAAGTAGTAGTAGTGTTAACAACACGATATGGAATCGCCAGAGGGCGTGCGTGGAGTATGTGCGAAAGAAGGTCGAGTTATGGACTGCAATCTCCTTTTGCAACTAGACAGTGACATGACTAGAAAAAGTAAACACATGTCCTTCGCCTGTTTTTTGTATAAATCCTTTGTTTTTTCCTGAATATATTTTTTTATTCACAACTCCTCATTTGCATTGACTCACAAGTCACAAGTAAGTAGTATTTAGATCTCACTTCTTTTGTAGTTGAAGTCAACAACCAAGGCATATGTTATGACATGTGTTAAACTTGGCTCTCATTTTACATGTCTGTTTTGTAGGGTTACCGAAAGACGACCAAATGATAACTTATCATGTTGACCCCTGTAACAAAGGATTTTCCTATCATGGGGGTTGATGGTCAATATCAATTTAAATCCACCTTGGCCAATTATTATTAATTGCCAAATTAATGTTGCTTACTTGTCTGATGCCTAATAAATGATTATTATTATCATTATTTCCTTAAATAGGAGTCATTTATATAACAACATTACAAATCAATATAAAACTGCCCTGTTTGGGAAAAGTGTGTTTGCTATGGCCACATTGATCTACAATAAAATTCCGAATAACATAAAAGAATGTAGCAATATTAATGTTTTTAAAAATAAATTGTTCAAATTTATTATTGGAAAAACCTATTACTCAGTTGCAGATTTTTTTTGTTGACTTGAAATTTTTAAACTAAGTGTTTTATGTCCACATGACGAAAATCTATTGTTTTTGGAACGAAGTTCCTTATCGCGCGTTGTGAAAGGGGGCTAGACGGAAAAAAATCCTACGAAAAGTTGTCACAACACTTTTTGCTATAGTAAGCTATTGTAAGCTGTGCGTCGCATGTTCGCAGTTCGAGAGGGAGAGGGAGAGGGAGAGTGAGAGGGAGATAGCGGGAGAGGGAGGAGGTAGAGAGAGGGAGGGAGAAGGAGAGGGAGATAGCGGGAGAGAGGGAGGGGGTAGAGAGAGGGAGGGAGAGGAAGAGGGTGTGGGAGAGGGGGAGGGTTAGGGGAGGGTGGGAGGGAGTGGGGGAGGATGGGGAACGGGAGGAGGAAGATGGAGGGGGAGAGAGAGAAGATTGAATAGTTCACTAATCAATCGAAGGGAACTTCGTTCCATCCGGGTGTCCCTTGACACCAGACCTCTCAAGTTTTTTTTTGTATTGTAACTGTCTAATTTTATACTTAATCTGAATTGCAATTTATGTCAAATCTTTTGAATCTTAGAATCATATTTTTATTAATAATAGTAATAATAAGAGACACGGACACGGCTCGCATTGTTAGGCGATTCCTCTCCCTGGAGCCCTGACCGCCGGTAGCTTGGACCCTGTACCCGATACCGGTGGGCTACTATTTTTTATATTTTTAAATGTTTTTTTTTTTTTTATTTAAATATTTAAAAATGTATTTAATAAGAAACTAGATTGAATAAACGAAGTAATAATAATATATATTTATTTCAGATAACAGGATCCATTATGGTTAGTAACAATGGGAGCTTTAGCTTATTGTATTGTATTATATTATTTAATAATTTGTATGCCCTGGTGGCTGATTGTGGTATGAACATTATTTTATTTAATGTAATTAACACCTGCATATAATTGTAACCCATGTATCACAAATAAAAAATTTTGTATTTGATTTTAAATATACATAGGTATATATAATATTTTTAAATATTTAACAACAAATAAAAAAATTAAAAAAAATATAAACAATAGTGGCCCACCGGTATCGGGAACAGGGTCAAACCTATTGGTGGTCAGGGCTCCGAAGAGAGAAGAAATGCCTAACTATGCGCACCATGTCCAAGAGTACTGCCTTCTAGATTAAGCCCTTGATCCACCTGCCTAATGAGGACCTCCTTAGATGTTGGTTGAAGATCTTGACTATGATGCCATGGGTCATTACCACTATCGGCACAATGACTGCTGAATCCACATCCCACATGTCGACAAGCTTGCGAGCCAGGTCAAGATACTATATCACTGGCATCTGGCTTCTATCTAGCTGGTTATTATTATTATTGTTGTCATCAATTTTATTTACCTTGTGTCCCATATTCTAACAGATTTGTCTCCACTAGCAGTACTCAGCAACTCTGGATGAGAAGCATGCCAGCACAGTTGATCAACTGACCCAGTGTGGCCTCTGAAGATAAAGTCCTGAACCTAGAATATAGAAAAAATTAAAAAAAAACTTTGCTTACATTACTATACCTAACCAAAACATAACCTTACTTTTATCAGACTGTAAACATGATTATACAGTTAAACTTACCAGTCTATTTCTCTCTAGAGTAAAAATAGCTACGCTTTTATCAAACGAGCCAGAAGCCAGTCGTTTACCATCGCAGGACCATCCAACCGAATGCACTTTAGAAGAGTGCGCAATGTATTCTCGTACGAGATTGTGGGTCACAAAATAACTTCGTAGTTCTGCTAAATCCTCTATTGGAGATTGCGTTGGTTTGGGTTCTTTCATTTTGTGTATATTATGCTTTCATAAAACAGTTATATCGAAAAATAGGCGGCAACAATACACAAGTTCACAATTTACCACACAAAACAACTCAAATAGTTTTGACAGTTCAGCCAATCGGCCGCCTTCCACAGACTAACTAAATTAGAATATTATTATTTTTAGTCTGTCCAGGTCTACCTGGACAGACTAAAAATATCGAAAACATTTCTCAGATCCACCTAATTCAATTTTATATTTTTGGACATGTACACATTGCGAAGTAATCTGACAAGATTTTGAGCGAGCGAAGCGAAAATTATTAACATTTTGCCCCAGACGAGATAGATCGAGGAAGAATGCCTCTGCGGCATGGGAGGCCTAAAATTACAAAAGCCGGTAGGTACTAGTTTCGGGCAAACGGGACGGTCATCCAGAGAGCCAAGTTCGTAGACGCTTCGTTCCCTAATCATGTCTGAAGGAAGGGAAGTGGTAAAAAATTTCGAGCTCGCTCAAATTATTGTTCGTTCTCTTTTCAGGGATTAACTTAGGTAATTAGCTGTTGCTCCATGTGTCGGCGCAATATGATTCATCAAAATCGGTTCAGCCGTTTTAATGTTATCAGCTCTATTGTGTTAATAAAATAATAGCAGATTATGTCGTGTTTGGATTTTCTTTATCAGCATTTGATTCTACATCAATGCACTACGGCCTTACAGTCGTCCGACGAAGCCGTCTAAACAGGGCGGGGTGTGAGGGGCGAGACGCGGGAATGCCGCTCCCGAACTGCGAAGTGCGAACAAAACGATGTTCGTAGTTAGTTCGTGAGGTATTATTATTCAGGGCGGGCTAACGGATGTTCATACCTAGACGTGGTCGGCATTTTTCCAGAGAAGAAAGGCGTCGTCCTATTGTATTAATATTTATACTGTGGTATAAAACTACACCTCTTCAGCTTTACTCCACCAAGTAGATATTAGAGGACATGACATTATTGATTACTAGTTACAAAGGAAAATAATAAAAATGCAATCAACATTTTTCAAACAACTCTATTACGTCTTTTCATTTTCAACTGCTTTCACTAAGTCACGTTAATTAGCAGCCGTTCTTTTAATTAGTTTTGTCACCGAGGTATTTTCTTCGCCAACACTTTAATTGAGTATGGAAATACGCAACTGGGCCCAACCATACTATGTGCATGAATAATATATGTAAACACTTCTCCTGGAAAATATTAAAGAAAAAAATCATTAGCACTTTCCTTAGTTTCTTTTTTTTTAACGCTCTACTCTCTGGCGCTTTTTCTAAATGGCCACTGCATGGCATAGCTAGTATCGGCATTATAGAATGGCGTAAACTACCAGACTTCACATACAGCTTGGCAAAAAAGAGTCTGACGCGGTGACAGTTGAAACTAAAAGTGGATGATTGTGGCAACATTGATTTATTTATCTAGTGCTAGTACATCATGTGTCAAAAGTGCGTAAATCCTCGTCGTTTTTCATAAATTTAACAAAATTATTAAGTTTCGTTGCAAAATTAACGATTAAAAGTTAATAAAACCATTCGTAGTTGTATCAGAGCAGTGATTTACCTCGTCTTTTTGTGGTGTTTGGCCAAATCTGAAGCAGGACAAGTTTTGTCTGATATCGGGAATGTTTATCGAAGAACTGCCGCTAGGACAGGTATTTATCTACCCTAATTAAATCATTGTACATTATATAAGTTTTTCTAAATGTATTCAATGCGTAGTTTTGTTGATATACAGATTTAAGTAGCTATTTGTCTTGTTTACAGAAATTGAAATTTAAGGTTATGTTTTGTAGTTTAAAGAGCCTCGTATACCCATATTTGATACTCGAAGATAAAGAATAGGGAATTAATTATAAAGTAGGTACCGTATCTTTTTGTTTTAGGTAAATCTGTCAACATAGTAAGAAAAATGTTTATGGAAGGTAAAAAATAAGATATTTTTAAACACCGGGAAAACTTCAAAGGTCGATTGAAGAAAGTTACCACCTTATCATTGTGACGTGAATCTACTTGAATTAATATAGGGCATTGCAAAACATTAAATTGCTTCAATCAATGTTGGATCCATTGATATAAAGGTATGTAAGTAGCCTAGTTTATACATATTTAAATTTGCTATGTTAGAACCATTGTTTATGATTATTTTTTGTTTTTAAAGGTGGCTGCTGAACAAGCATTTGCAAACATTACTAAGATTGGAAAAAATCATGCAAGGATATTGTAATGAAAATAGAAAAATAATATCATGACAGTAATAAATCTCACAGATGACAGTAGCGGTGATTTATCAGAATTAGAAAATACTAGTGTTTCAGAAGTTGCAGGAAGCTCTAGCCAACATTTGAGCTTTTCCGGGATCCGAATATTTGATGGTACTGTGTTCGATTCGTCTGATTAAATTTTTGGTATTAAAATAAAACTAAAAAAAACGTGTTCTTTCATTATCTTATCCCTGTAAACAAACTATTGTCGTTAATTCCTAACAACCTTACGGTTAGACTGCTCTCGAGGGCATGATTATTATCTGTCTGTGTATACCTAATCCATCAAAACGACGATACGAAGCAAAAGAAGTATGTAAGAATCGTAGCATATGCATAATATGCATTCTTACATAGTTCTTATGCTTCGTATACATTTTTACATGTTGTAATGTATAACAACATGTAAAAATGTGTACATTTGCCAACTATTAATAGTGTTAATACTGGACATTGAAGCCTTCCATGGTGTTTGCATAGCATCCGACAGACAGAACCACCCACTTAACTTTGGGAAAAAATAACAAGTGTCAAACCTGTTAAGTCGTACTATTCAGGGTGGCCACATGCGCGATACTAGCGACCTCATTTATTCCACACTCTTTTTTGCCAAGCTGTACGGACAATGCAATAGAGTCATTAGAAAGTACCTACAACAAGTTTTTTTTGTCATGAGACTGCTAAAGCTGCTGACAGATTTAGGTTCTTCAGCACAGCACTAGGAAGAGTAACAACTCCGACTGGCAAGTTTCACACATTACGTTTTGTTGCAAATGTAAAATAATTGAGGTGGACTCTACACTTGTAGGTACTTAATCAAAGGTAGTAATGGTGGTTACCGAGCTAATCTACCCCGATGCTGACATAGTAAAATTTATAGAAAAAGTTGAACTTACGCCCAGAGAAACCCTTACTCTTGGCGGAGTCGAGATAATATGGCCCACTTGTGCGAAATTCCGTTTAGCAATGCTGACGTTAGAGAGCAATACAGCAGAGCGTAACAACGCACCACACTTGTTTTTTAACATTTTGTATGAAATCGTTAACGCAAACGATATTGCTGTTAAAATTCTTGACAAACTGTCAAATTCGAATTTGAAATTACTATTTATTTTTAATATTGTCATCAAACAACATTGTCTTGGTATGACCAGCCAGCATTGAAAGTCCTGCAGAAACTTTTTAGCATAGGGAAAAAAAAATACTTTTAACCACAATCATGAGTTTATCCTTTTAGGAGTTAGGTATCATGCTACAGACAGGACGTAGGCGTGCCTTTCGAGTCAGGATTTCAGGAATTAATAAAACAACCTTATTAAACAGGAATAATTTATTTTAAATGAGATCTCACTGTTTGTTAACTTAACATTTAAAATTATGTATTTTATTAATTAATTTTCAAACAAATACTGTGTACACGTTTACTAATAATTTTTACATTACCTACATAAATTACAATAAAACTTTTTTATCAAATTTCTTTAATACATTTTCAACTTTATTCTAAACACAGTAAGGTTGGTGTCGATACCCTTGCGTCATCCCCATCTCATATTCCAAGTACGGCGAGCTGTGTTGGCGCTGCTGCTGCAGATGCTGGGGCCCTCAAGCGGCGCAAATACTGTAACCTCACAGGGAGTTACAGTTTTGAGCCGTTTGAGAAACTTACTACAAATAAAATACCAATAATAAAAAAAACCCCAAAGGAAAAACAAAACTTGTTCCAGTTTTGTTTTTCCTTTTGGGTTTTTTTTTATTATTGGTATTTTATTTGTAGTAAGTTTTAGTGTACATATTTAATTACAATAAATAGATGGGATATGCTTGTTAGTATGCAACTACTGTACCCCAATGTGTCAAATTTTCCCAATTGAATATGAACCTTATTTTTTTCACCATAAAGTTGAAAAATGATCAAAGAAATTTGACACATTAGGGTAACTTGACGTGCTGGCGTCTGTACAACAGAACTCCTTACTATACTACTTAGTACTTCATCATCTTAAGATTCATATGAACTATGGAAATCATGTTTTTTTTTAGTGATTATGGTTAATAAATGCTTTTTCATTCTTTCTTCAACACAAAGGCACGGTCAACCACACAAGTCTAGGAGGACTACAAAAACAGCCCTTAGTGCTATGAAAATAAAGGCGATACCAAAGTCAATCTGTTATCATGAATGTTTGGTCCGGGCTGTACATACCTTAAATAGAATTCTTATCACAGGTTGTTTTTATTAACTAAAATCATGATTAAAAATATTTATAATTTAAGGTCTTGGTTGGTCACGTGGGACAATAAATCTTATTTATTTAACTAACCGGTTATTTTATAACATAACATCACGCCTGTTATCCCCGAAGGTCTAGGCAGAATTGATGTGCTGGCGTCTATACCTGGTACAGACGCCAGCATATCAAGCTACCCGAAACTGTAAAATTTTCCCAATTGAATATGAACCCTATTCTGTCTGTTATAAAACTATCAAAGAAATTTGATACAATGGGGTAGCTCGACGTGCTAGCCACTGTACATTCACATTTCGCCAGTTATGCTTAAGTCTAATGTAATAGGGGGCGAGCCTATTACCATCACTCGGGTACAAATCCAAACTCTGGGCTGCTAATTAAATTCCAGATGGCGAAACTCAATAACACTCTGCCTGACCCGGGGATCGAACCCGGGGCCTCATGTTCAGCACTAGCACTTGCGAACACTAGACCAACGAGGCAGTTAGGTTATTTCAGGATGTAATAAATCTTATCCTTGAAAATTGTACTTTACTCCGGAGGTTATACTGGTTGTTGCTTTATTCCGCGTTTTACACATTAGCACGCATTTCTCTAAAGCATTCTTTTTTTTTATTATTAAAACTAGTCAATGACTGCAATCCCTCCTGATAGTAAGCAGTGATGCAATCAATGATAGTGAAGCGCACTAGTTTATTAACGAGCCTATTCACTCTAGCCTTGAAGACACCTTAATAATAATCGGACGGGAAGACCGCAGCAGACAAGTTGTTCCAGTCCTTCGACGTACGCGGTATAAACGACGAAGCGAAACGCTTTGTCCGGATCGTGTTTTTTTCTTTTCAATATGTTAAGGCCAAGATTTAGACTAATCAGGGCACTTAGCCTTTGCAATGAGATATTTTTCCAACCCCTGCATGTTTTTGTAAAGAGAAAAAGTTGAACAATTTAAAATGGCGGCGCACTCTCTTATGACGAAATAGAAACTGCTTGGAGTATTCTCTTTGAGCTCTTCATCAAACTTTTTGTGCCAGTCTTTAGACCGCGTCATGAAGTCTTCGTCATAATGTCTACAATAATATTTAAATTCTGATACATTTGCTTCGTTTATCAACGGCTCGAAATTATCTTCCCACGAAATCTTTTGTTCTATCAACGTTTTCTCTTCCTGTAAAATATTTAATGGTATATCATCTTCTGACTCACTGTCATATTTCGTCTTGCGTGTCGCTGGTTCAGGTTTGAGTGTCTCAAATTCTGTATTGTCTTTACATTGTTCAATCTTTAGGTTTATGATTTGTACTAGTTTCGGAGGAACGTCCTGTAAATTGAAAGCATCTTCGTCATCTTCCGTCTTTATTTTAATGTATAATTGATTCACATCATACTTCTCTTCGTCAAATTTGGGATCGCCTTTCGGTACTAAATCATCTAATTGCATTTCTTCTTCACCTTCAAATAATTTTGCTTCCCAATGTTCGTCTATTTCTTCTGCATTATCTGTATTATCCAGATTTGGTTGCTTGTCTGTTTGTTCTTGTACACTCACATTTGGGTTAAGATTCGATTGATTTTCTACATTTTCTGTTATTATAGAACTTCCGTTACTCGTTTGTTCCACGTTTGCCGGGTTCGCTGTTTCATTTGGAGTACCATTCAAAAGACCATGAAGCTGGGTGTTTTGTACAGCCAAATTAACTGCCTCCTGCATTTTATTAATAATAATGTCAGATTTCATAAAACTCTCGTAACCACTAATTAATTCTTTAATTTTCGTTTTGTTTTCAAAACGATCCACTTTAGCTCTTTTTCTGCGTTCTTTCGGTGTCTCTTCATTGCCAAATATGTTGGCTTTTCTTTTTCTAGGTTCACTAGGTGGTTTATACTCACGAGGAATTGGGATTTTATGTTTTTTACAAGCACTAAGAATTAATTCTTTAATCGTTTGCTCTCTATCAAAAGTATCTGGATTAAAAGGTGCGAATACACGGTCATCATCAGTAACGTCACTTATGCTGGCGCGATCATCGATGAAGGAATTATGAATTTGTAATGGTTGGTCTTCGATATTAGTACATAAGTCGTCTACGTTATTATCTATTTCATCTTTTATATCAAGTTCAATAAACAAGTCATCGAAAATATTGCTCTCAATGTTTTCCTCTGTTATTATAAATCGTCTTTTTTCTTCTTTGAGGCTTTGATCAGTTATCTCTACTGTGTTTTCAGTTACTTCTTTTTCGGTTGATGGGTTTTCTAAATCGTTAACGTAATCTTCTCTCATACTCTGATCAGTTTCTACATTTACTATTTCTTCAGAAACTTCTTTTTCATTCATTGCATTTTGTGAGCCATTAATGTCTCTGCTATTTTCTTTCCTACTCTGTACATCAGTGTCATCCATATTTCCAGTTGCTTCAGGTATGTTTATATCATTTGCTGAATTTGTTGAATCATTCATTTCTCGGTCATCTTCTTTCATAGTTTGATCAGTTTCATCCATTCTTTCAATTTCTTCAGATAATTCTATATCATTTGCTGCATTTTTTGAACCATTAATTCCTCTGTAAGGTTCGCTCATACTCTGATCAGTGTCATTCATATTTTCAGTTTCTTCAGATAATTCAATATTATTTGCTGTATGTTTTGTGTCATTAATTTTTTTGCTAACTTCTGTTATAGTTTGATAAGGTTCATCCATAGTTTCGGTTTGTTCAGATATTTCTATATCATTCGCCGCCTTTTTTGAACCATTAATTCCTCTGTTATCTTCTTTCAACGTTTGATCAACAATATCTATATTTACAGTTTCTCTAGAAACTTCTTTTTCATTTACTGGATTCTCTGAATCATATCCATGATCACTTTCTTTATCATTACTCACATTTTGTGCATCTTCACATGTAACATGTTCCATTTTTGGCGGGTTTGATACCATCCAATTTCTATTTTCACAATTTTTAACATACACCATTTCGGATTTACTCTTTTTCGTAACTATTGTACCTAGAATAGCTTGGCTGATTCGTTTCCCTTCTTCACTGACACCTTTGATTATATTTTCCGAATTTCTGTCTACATGCTGTAAATTTTCACAAGCGTAGTTAAGAGAATATTGTGTAAAATCTTCACTTAAAAGACCTCTTAATTCTATGTCTTGATTATGTTCTATTATAATTTCAGTGTAATCATTCATAGGTGTTAATGTTGGATAAAACATATGTTTGGGAATAACTCTTCCTTCATCATTTTCATGGATTCTATTAATCAAGTTTATTGCAGTTTCGTCTTGTAAGTCTTTGTTGTTCTGCGGCCGGTCTCCCATATGTTCTAAATAAACACAATCATCAATGTCCAAACAATGTTGCTCTGCCATATGTAGGCAAGACTTACAAAGGGTTATCTTTCTTAACTGCATGTAGCTACACCATTCTCTGAACGAAAATAGCCTTGTACTTGGTTCAGAGTATTTTCCCATCCTGTGTGATTTGGATAGATTCCCCTCATCATTTATCTTATCAACTGCATCTGATAGTTTTTCTTCATATTCGCCATCCAGGCCAAAACACATCTTAAGGGCAACTAGAACATATGACATGGCCACACACTCGTAGTTTGGAGTTTGAACTAATTGTTCTTTTAATTTACTACTCACATCGAGGAAGTCACACCGATGGAAAAACATTAAGGAGTAAATCATTGGCTTTATGTCATTTGGGAGACAGAGTTCTACCAGAAAGTTATCAATCATTTTTCTCAAGTTGGGAACTTTTGGTGTACCCAAGTCCAGTTTTCGTAACAATGACATAGCCAGAGCACGCACTCTATGCATATTACCAACTTTGCTGTGAATAAACTTTAACCACTCATCTTTTATGCTTTTAATATGGATATCCTCCGGGAGGAATCTTTGTATATTGGAGAAATTTAAGCGCTTTTCGTTAATAAAGCTATATATATGGCAAAGTTGTATGTCACTTTCATCTAGATTCAATGCTAGGTACAACATGGCTACAATAAGACTCTTTGACAGAAACTTTATGTCTCGGCGGGATTCATCTGCTATAACATTGTTCTTATATCTTTTTGTTTTATTTTCATTTTCTAGTTCATTTTCTTCCTCGTTTTGTGCAGGATTACTATTACTATTTTCTTCAACCATGAAACATGGTAATGTTGAATTTTCATTATTCCGTTCATCCTCTTTATTTTCATATCTGCAAAAATCAATTATCAGCTTTGTAAGTTATATCTACTTGATATATTTATTATTTCTTCTTAACCATAAACAAATTTGGTTGCATCAGTTCTGACTATGATGGGAGCCAGCGTTTACCTTCAAAAGTCTCAACAGGTTAAAGTGGCCTTTTTACTTGTAAAATTCAACTTACCGTAAGGCATCTTTATTCTGATATTTTTTTATGTATCGAGTCCAGATCCACAAAAGTTTTAATTTAAATGTGGGCTTAGCTCCAGCAGCAACCAGCTCATCAGCCAGACCTGATATTACGAAGTTGTATGCATGCCATTTATACCACTCTCTGCTCACTGGAAAAATAAATGTTATAACATTATAGACATAACATTTTGCCTATATTGGCAGCATAATTATTATTATTATTATTATATAAGGGTATATAATGCTGGGTTAGGCAGATGAGTATCTAGTGGTCACGCAAATTTCACCATTTATGTTTTAATCTCAACTGAAAAATTCTGGATATTAAAATCCCAGTAACACTATGCCCATCCTGAGAATCCAACCCAGGACTTCATGTTCAGTAGCAGCCCTTGACAGCAATGCGGCAGTCAGGCTCAGTAAATATGGTCTACCCCAACATTACTAAGATAGGTCGGTAGGGTATCTAGGCAACTAGAGTATTGAAAACCCCAACAAAAATTTTGTGATCAACCAGAGGGTCGTCGTCGGAAGATTGTGAACTTTGTGAACCAACTTACTTTCTATTTTACTGTCGTGAATTTTAACGATTTTTCTCCTCGTTGTTAAAGCAAAAGTGCCATCTCCCAAAGCCTTTTGTTCAACCACGGTTTCGCGCACATTTGTGTTTTGAGTATTACATTCTACACAGTAATAATAACCATCTATCAGTTTTAATTCCGTGCCACTGCACTCCACACAGGGGTCGGCAGACTGCATTTTTAGAGTTTATCACAATATTACAATACGCTCACGAATGACCATGAAAAATAAATAAAAACATGAATCACATGTGATTTTTGACTCCCGCCATCAAATTGTCAAAGTCAAATGAAACCCAGTGTTGCGGTGTACAAAAATGAAATCTCAGGGATGTTATTCTCAGACCTAATCGAATCAAGTTAAACAAGTTGGAACCTAAGTTTGAGAAGTTAGATATTTTATTTTGGTAACATAGCACACGGTCGTAAATAAAACATTCGGCAAGAAAAAGTAACGATTGTTTTTGAGAAAATATCATGCTCGATTGACGTATTAATTGTTACCATAGCTAAAAAAACCTACTAAACTAGAAACATTTGCACAAGAAGTAATAAACTAGATTTTTCTTTTCTGGTGATTGGTGAAAGTTTTGAAAGAAAAAATTTAAAGTTACAAATAAAAACTACTATTTGAACTAAAAACTACTGTTTCAATTAAAAACAGAAGAATTAAAGAGGAAATGGGATTGAAAAAATCAAACTCGTGTTGACAAAAAATATAACAAAAAAATACTATAATTGTAACAAAAACTTAAACTTAAACTTTTTTATTTGTAAGTAGTTAGTATAAGTGTACATTTAATTTATTTTAATCAGTTTGTTTGTAAAGTTATAATTTACACTAATAAATTTATATAATCTCTTCCTTTTAAGAAATTCCTTCATTCATTAACAAGAGGACACCGCCGGTGTCCGCGACGAATGTTTCCTTACAGCTTTGCTCAAAATACAATGGTAGACACTTCAAGATAAAAGGAATATATTTGAGAAAATTTCTAGCAACTTTAAACCTGTGTTTATTTAAGATTAAGTTTGAGATAAGTATAGTTTTTATTTTTAAGAGAACTTTAACTTACCCCAACATGTCCATTAAATAAACAAAATGTAATGTCATTTTTATTTTCTTGACAATTACATTGGTTGTCTAAAAACACACAGAAAAATAAACAAAGCTTTTCTGAATACTAAGCCCGTGTTTTAAAACTTTCACACACTAGCTAGAAGTAGGTATTTCAACTTTTATATGATCCAATATTTAATAAAACATAGTGGTCATTGCTTTTTAAATTAAAAAAAAAACAACTTATTTTTGCAGTTGGGTATTAAGTTAAAAAAAAACATACCGTTGAATTGAGAACCTCCTCCTTTTTTGAAGTCGGTTAATAAAAATCATGGTAGTTTTTTCAAATGATGGTTGGCAACTGGAATGTCGAAACACTGTAAAAGTGGTAATTTTCGTACCCGTAGCGTATTGCTGTCCGTCATCAATAACTCGCGTAACTCGGGCGTGTGCTTCTTTTACGCATTTATTGAAATAAACTAACCGTTTTACACTACCGCCGAAGTACACGAGCGTTCGCGCCGCTATTTGCCGCTCAAAGACTGTCATGCTATCGTCCTTTCTACCACACCCCTGGGTATCGTGAATCTTAGTCGTGAACTGTTGCGTGTTTATTGCCGACGGCAGCGTTTGAGGCTGTTGTACGGGTTGGATTACGTTAATCTGTGTCTGGTGTAGTGTTATGTGTATAAGTTAACGGGTTACATAGTTGTGTTGTTGAGCGCGGGACACATTGATGGGCTGTGTCGTGCGCGTCTGGCAGGCGGCTGTAGAGCCGCAGCGGCGGGTTCTTGCTTCGTGGAGGGTCTACAATAAAATCAGCCACACTGGAACTGATGGAATTAGAGAATATCGTCGCGAACACTGTTTATTTGAAAGCCAGAGAGGGTAGGTACCTGATGCATGAATTATTATGCCACTTGTTTTCAGATTTTTACTGTTTACTGCTTGCTAAACGATGTTAAAAAAGGACAATTTGTCCAGTATTTACGGGATTTCGTGCCTTTGACGAGTATATTCGTCAGTTTATTAGTTATTAACCTTAAACTGAACTTTAATCTCAATGTAACTTAAAAAAAAGTAAACTTGTTCGAGTCAAAAGTTAAGTCTTCGTAGTTTTTAGAACATTTAATTACGTTTTTTCGCTTCAAATTTGGTTAATCACTGGCTTAACATATTGATCTGATTTATGATATGATGAGACATTAATCAACTCATGAATTTTATTCAAATGTATGAGTCTCATACATTTAAATTCTAAGTAATCCATTAACAATGTAATTAAGCAAATCGGCATGTTCACTGATAAAAATCTTGCCATAATTTCTCTTAATTAAAAAGGAGCTTGCTCAAATTTCTACCTTATCTGCGGAACAATAAAGTCAGTTATGAATATGCAAATGCAGAAGAAACAGTACGAGAATTAATAATCATTTGAAATTTTAATAGAAATCAGTCCGTTGTTATGGTAACTAGTCATGTGTGTCTTAGTTCCTCAGGATTCTACATTGAAACATTTGCGTTATAGGTATTCCACTACATTATTTAATTATTGTTTAATTTGTTAAACCCCGGAAGGACACCGGTGTCCGTCGGTCATTGTCTTTCTATTGTGTCTCTAATTGACTCTGCTGCAATGTTAATTACATGAGCTTGTTGTTACAATATTGGTAGAACATATTGATACTCCTTTTGTAAAAAAATAATATATTTATTTTATTTGGTTTACCATTAAATATACTGATATACAAAGATTTATTCGTTAGACTCATATAGACTACTAGCAGACAGCACTCGGTTTTAACCGTGTAGTTCTCATTTGACTGGCCTGTTGGTCTAGTAGTTATTGACCCTGACTGCTATGCCAAAGGTCGTGGGTTCGATTCCCACCCAGGATTAATGTTTGTGCGATGAGCACGCTCATTTGTTCTGTGTCTGGGTGTAATATATCTATAATATGGATGTATTTAGAAATGTATAAGTATGTTTATCAGCTGTTTAGTACCCATAACACAAGCTTTTAGGTTAGCTTGAGACTAGATGGCGTTGTGGGAAAAAGTTGTGGAATATTTATTTATTCCCATCGGAATACAGACACAAAAAGAAGCCCATGTCACCCAAGAATTATGTAGCTTCCCATCAGTGAAAGATTTTTTCAAATTGGTTCAGAAGATATTAAGTTACTGTATACAAAATTGCAAATCTTTCCTCATTATGACATTAGTATAGATTGTATTAAATTCTGTTATAGCTCTTGTGGGATACATTTTCAGATATTTATCAGTCTGGGAAATGGCTTACTGTTTCTGGAAGCGATTGCCACGGAGTAGAAAAAAAAAATTATGGCCTACTTATAATTAGATAAGTTTTCAAACTCACCTAACATACTTTGGGAAATAAGTCTTTGAAATGTTTCACAATATTAGTACTTTTTATGGTTTATAAACAAACTACTAAAAAACAACCTGTGTTTGTATAAAAGTCAATACAAAAATCATAAAATATCTAGTAGTTACTTAAACATGCATAAGACAGGTCTTACAAACCTGTACTGCGTTTTGAACAGATGCACATGTAAACATAAAATATATATTTACATACATTTATGCATATTGCCATGTTGTAAGTGACGGAGAAGTTTCAATTTATGTGACTAGACTAGAGACGTTACCTGTGTTTGTATCCTAGTATTAATTTTAAAGCGAAATTGTTCTGATATGAATACAATATAAGCTCACGCCTTTTATCCTATATCCTCACAGACTCCATTTGCTTTGTTTACATACATAAACCTGGTTATGCATGCAATATAATAAAAAAAAAATGTAATATAGGCCAATACTTTTTCAAAGTCTGTCCGCTGGATACCATGAACTATTACAGATTAGAAACAATTTAAATTGAAAATTAATAAAAAAATAAGGATACCCATAGTAAAATTATAAATGGGTTTTAAAATTGACTTTAGAAGAAATAACAACATAGATATATTTCAGCTATAGCGGTCCAAGGAGGCTAGACTTCTTCCCAAAATCGTATCTTTCTTTTTTTTCTGTTTTTATTTGCCATCAGCCGTAGGGCTATGAGCAAATCTGTTCAATGATGCTGTCATGCGGAGTGGCTTCCCATTGGAAGCATCAACTCATCTGCTTCCCAGAGCTACTGCCGGTATTCTAGCTCTAGTATGTGATGACGTTCCAGTCGTCTCACATAGTGGTCCATGGTGAGTTGGCGAGCAAGTTCGTTAGGGTGACGTTAACCATTCTTTGTGAAATCGTATCTAGAATACTAAAGAAATGCCAAAAGAATTGAAAACTTCCATTTATTATGTAAGTTTTGCATTTATTTTAATATAATATTTCATTGCTCATTTCTTGTGAAATAAATTTTAATTTACTCAAATATGACCCTCCCTGAAAATACATTCATTGACTACATGCATATGTGCACGCATTGTAATGATAAAAGCAATATTCCTTCCCCTGGCCATGAAATATGGCTTTTTCAATTCTTTAATTAGGTAGCATAGTAGGTAAAATAAAAGTATTAAATCATGGCCATAAATTAAGGAATGTAATGCAATCCGCATGAGGAGGAAATTGTTTAAAGGTAGGACATAAATAAATAAAACAGGATAATATTTTATAAAACTAATTTATTGTTGTGTTTGTAATTGAATAGATTTACTGATATTGTTAATTGATGCTGCAGATTAAAAGAAAATTATAACAATACAAGAACATGCTGTAGATTGGCTGCTTCTAGGACTATTTCTATACATCATTTTGGAAACAAACAGTAACCCTTGAACTCTCTCTATCTCGTGTTTTTGAAGCCATAGACAATATTATTAGGTTTTTTTCGTGAATATGCAAACTTTAAACAACTTTTTTTTCGCTTATTGAATGTGACCTGCATGTGGAAAAGGAATTAGTTGGAAAATAACTAAATAGTAATCACCCAATAACCTTTGACATACATGTACAAATAATAATAGCTAAGTTAGAAATACAAGTACAGAAAAAAAACTACACATTTTAGTCAAGTGAGGCGAGGTTGACAAATCTTCAGTTTGGTGATGATATTGTCCTTTTCAAACCCACAGCCGCAGGACTAGAACAAAAGATACAAGATCTTAGCCGACGCAAGGCTTGAGGTTGGACAAGATGAATATGACGAAGACCAAAATTATGACCAACAGCTCTATGAGGAGCGTACACATAGGGGGGAAAATATACAATATGTCCAAGAATATATCTACTTGGGCCAAGTTGTCTCTTTCCAGGCAAGACAAGATAAAGAGATTGCAAGACGCACAGAAAATGCCTGGAAAAGCTATTAGTCCATGAAAGAGCTATTAAAGGGGACTCTACCTCTGTCACTAAAGCGCAAGCTCATGGACATGTGTATCCTCCCCATCTTAAGTCCAAACTGAAGGTTTACCAAAGTGCTGTGGAGCGCAGTATTCTGGGTGTCAACTCACAGATCGTGTTCGAAACACCACACTGCGCTCCAAAACACAAATAGTCGACTGTGCACGAAAGGCTGCTCAATTTAAATGGGACTGGGCAGGACTGTCTGCCGCATGCCGAACGAGCTATGGGCTCGTAAAACCCAGAATTGGAGCCCTACAGTGACACGGGGCCGGGGCCGACCACGAAGGAGATGGCGGGAAGACCTGGATGTCTTCCTTGAGAATTGGAGAGAGGTGGCGCAGAATCGCGACCGGTGGAAGGAATGGAGGGAGACCTTTGCCCAGCAGCGGGACAATTCGGGCTAAATAATAAAATCAATAAATAATGTTAGGCACGTTTAATTTTGCAAAATCACAGATCAATAAAAACCTAAACAACAGATCCACAATAACCTTCATATTCAGAAAACTGGTAGGTAAAGCAGGTTTTCATACATAAAATCCATAACATTGACGCAGGTATCAATGAACCTATAATTAGCAACTACCTAACTTATCCTTGAGTAGACGTCTAAATTGTTATAATCATCCTGTTTTTAAACAAGTTACATTATTAGCTAGGCACTGAGTATATTATAACATTAATGTCTCATGTTAGTTTTACCCAACATTGTGTGCCTAAAGATATTTTTATTCAGAAAATATCCTGTAACACTAGTTTTCAAATATTCATAATGTGATTCAGTCATGTGATCAATAAGTACCTAAGTATTACGCGTTTCAAAAGAGAATAGGAACGTCAATGACCTCTATCTGTCAAATGTCGCTTGAAGAGTACGGCCTGCAACGAAACCTTAATCGCGTATCAAATATTTCCTTTTTTTTTGTTTTACTGAGTCGAAGTTATTCAAAATAAAAAAAACGTCTTAAATTAATTATTCTTGTGGAGTGGTTACGTTTTATTTATCAATTCTGATTGTTACACGGTAGTTTGTTGTTGTTGATGATATTTGTTTTTGTTTTCATCTCCCTGACTGCTTGAAAATGTGTGAACGAGGCGCTGTTTGCATGGGAGGGCTCGAGAGATTATCTCCAATGTAAACAAATACTTTGAGAGTACAATTTAGAAAATTATTCGTTCGTAATTCGTAAATAAATTATATTTAGAAAAAACCTTGTTTTGCTGATCTTACCCAATTTATTCGAATTGACAGCTATGACGTTACAACATGGCGCAAAGTCATTCCTATTCTCATTTGAAACGCATAGTAGTTATAATATATATTAAGCACATATTGTAAGCACTCAAACTTTATAGCATTTATTTGAATTACACTATTCCCAGGCCAGCCAGGGCCAGGTCCAGGGCTATTGACTATTTTTTCATTGCCAGTGACAACCTCCTGCAGTCAGGGCCACTAACTACTAGACCAACAGGCCAGTCAGATTATAGTCATCGAACACACTTAGAGAAATCTTTCACAATTTAAGTAGGTACTTACTTATTCTGGTAACTTGCACACCATACTTTGATGACAACTGAGAATTTACAGCAAATGGGTCAATGCACTTTCAAGTTACGGTGATCATCAGATGGGGTACCTACGGTGCGCTTCGTCACATCTCTGCGATTGCGTATGACGTCAGCCTAGATATAGACTGATGATAGCCAATACGAAACTAACTGATTGACAGTTAATCGTTGAACACTTACTTAGCCCAGTCATCATCAACTATCAATTTGATACAGGTACGCAATAACTCTTGTGGTAAAGGTTGCTGGACACCGATGGATTAAAGGGGCATAAATACGGTTGTCGTAGAGATCTTTAGAAGGACCTTTGTCCAGCTGTGGACCTTTCTGATGAAGAAACTGGTTGCTTAGACAAAACTGATGTTGATTACATTTGCAACATATTCCAACAATTACAGCAGACTTTTTCTTGGATGTGGAAATACGATGCACGATGTTGTTTATATTCGAATTTTAATACGCGAGTGAACTGTCGCAATTGACTTATACAGTCAGCGTCATTAATATCAGGACGAACAGTGTTCAAAATGATTTCAACAACTAAGAACATTAAACTCTATCTCAATCGGATAAAGGTCTTGATAAAATGACAGTTAACTGGAACAACCTGCCTGGTGCGGTCTTCCCGTCCGAGTATAATTTAGGTGCCTTCAAGGCTAGAGTGAATAGGCTCTTATTAATAAACTAGTGCGCTTCACCATCATTGATTGTATCACTGCTTACCATCAGGTGGGATTGCAGTCAAGCACTAGTTTATTATATTAAAAAAAAAGTTGTCGTGTAAGTACTGTCTTCATTCTGAAACATTCCTTGTGTAATTGAGAGAATATTTAATTTTCATAGTTGTTTAGATAATTTTAAACAGTGTGTTCTAGTAATTGCAGTCTGTTGCTGTTGGGAGTTCACCAAACAAAACTGCTAAATTTTGTCCTACGGAAGTCAATTTATACAACACATTATCAGAATAATACCCTCTACATTTTACAATATCAAAGTTGCCTTTGGTTTCGCGGCTCACACTCATGTTCACGCTTCTCTGCCTCACAAGTTTTCCCGCCTATTCACGGTGCTCACGCCTGTTCGCGCCATTTTCCCGTACCGATACAGATTTTTGTGTCCGCGTGAAAGGGTTCAGAGCATTGAGACGCGATTGCTATTCACGCTACTGAGTCAAGCAATATTTAAATATCTACCCACTATTCCGTCGTTGGACCCCGCAAGTATGACAACCAGTTTAACCGAGGGGTATCGGGTTACCCAGTCAAAGTCAAAGTCAACCCATTTATTTCAATTAAGCCCCTATAAGGCACTTTTGAACGTCGAACAAAAATTAACTTTAAAAAATGATTCTAGTTGATAGAGGAATGGGCAAGAAACTCCATACTTACTCTTTTAAAATAGATTTTACAAAACTTTGTATACATTAATAAGATTATAATGCGAGGACGATGCACCTAGAATAAAAAGTACTATACTAAGATAAAAAATAAGCAGTCACACAGATAGGCAGTCGCACCGAGTGGAGCTGAAATATCGTTCTCTCAAGTCGTTGAGGTCAACCCACAATGGGTTTCCTGAAACCCTAGCACCAACCAAACCCCTTAAAATTTGGCAAACAATTTGGAATAGGTAGCGTAGACCCTTCTAACGTTGAACAACAGGCTCATTGAACATTGAAATGTCGTTAAAGGTTGAGTGGGTGAAATCTACACATTTGCAATATAATAGCTAATAGACAATCGACGATTCGGGAGCAGTTCAACGAGTTTCCAGAAATGAACATAACCCTTTCAGAATCTGAATTTAACCTATTGACTGCCACAGTTAGTACTTATAGATGACAAACCAAAATTTACCCAGCACGCCTCCCGTCATGACTACATGGCGAATTTAAAGGAGAAATTCGCGCCATGGATGCGTTTTTGCTTTTTTTATGAGCGTGGTTACGAATCGTGAAGACAAAATCTACCTACAGTAGCTAGAGACGTACTACTCGTAAATACTAGATAGTTAAATACTTAGGCGACATCAAAAAGAGCTAATGATTAATTCCATTAAACACGTTTAACATGTGTCTTCCATCTTACAACCCCGGGTTTTTACTTACTTTGGTCACTTTTCGAGGAACGGAGATAAATCAAAATCAAAACTGATTTATTCAAATTCAGCCAGCACTTTTTGAACGTCAAAAATACAGAAGACAGTCCCTTCGCATGTTCTATTCATGATACATGAATAGAACGCCTAGATATACAGAAATGAAGGCGAAGTTGAAGGCGAAAAAGCTCGCAGCAGATCGCTTATGGTTTGGACTGAGCAAGCTAATGCAGTTATGAGTGGACCACTTTATGAGTACACTAGAAGGGCAGCAATTCGTAAAGAGTGGTGACGATTTTAAGCTAGCTACCACTCTGGCAAGAGTGTAACGACAGAGATGAAGAAGTAAAACACGTTTAAAAGTCCAAAGTCTTTCCTGCCTGCGTAGCATGAACACATTGAACACCGAAGAAACGGCCTTTGTCTACAGACGAATCGGCTAAGTGACAAGTTATACATATAGACAGGAACCTCAATCTGTCAAATTTCTTTCAATACATCTGCCTGCGTAGCATGAACACTTAATTTCTTTTCTTCTGAGACACGACAAAGACCGTTTCTTCGGTGTTCATGCTACGCAGGCTGGGGTTGGATCCCAGCACAGAAAAAAGATCAAACGCTGAGTCAACCACCAAAAAAAAAATTGCATGAAATAAGAAGTTCCGATCTCATTAGCTAGATAAGCCAGTCGCACAAAGTTAGTAAATAATACGTTGCCCTTGAAATCTATGCACTAGATCTCGAGTTTTAGAGTGGGCTCTTGCGTAGGAGTGGCCGTGAATCTGACTGTAATGTAAACGTATTGCTTGTATATAGTTGTACAGATACAGTGTAGTGACCCCCCGGGGCTTAGATGTTACGATAATCTAGATTGAGTGTCAGTGAATGGATAGGCGATGTATTTTCGGCGGTAATTGGTTACTCCCCTTTCTGGAGTATGTGAGGGGTATTCGATTGCTGTAAGTGTTTGGTTTTATTCTTACTTTGGTTTAATCTTATTAATACTTGGTGGTGCAAATAGTTCTATGATTAAGTCACATAAAAAAACATCTATAGACGAACGCTTATGACCAAGAATAATAGGAGAAGTCCAGAGTTTTAACTTTCTTGTTGCACTATTGACGCGAACCTACGTGAGTACTTTATCATCCGCTTAGCCTTTTCCCAACTATGTTGGGGTCTGCTCCTGGTTTACAGGATGCTGCTGAATACCAGCATAGCAGAAAATTTTTTTTTTTTAATTGCTATCGGGAGCGCTCCTAAAAGGTGCGCTCCGAGGAATAAAATAGGAGCGCCTCATTAGGAGCGCCTCAAAATAGTAGCGCTTCGAGGAATACCTCGGCTGAGGACGCACTAGAAGGACATTCACTGGTCTTATTGGTGATGTTCTTCAGAAAGGTCAGATGCGTACTTCAAACGGGCGTGTATGACTGGATAGATGTTAAGGAAGCAATAAGAGTATTAATAAGGTGGCGTTTTTTTGTTTTCTATTCCCGTGGCAAAATAACATAACATAACATCACACCCTTAATCCCCGATGGGTTAGGCAGAGGTGTACGTGTAATAGTACCACCCACACCACCACCCACATTTCGTCAGTTATTTTTAAGTCCGATGTAATAGGAGGCGAGCCTATTGCAATCATTCAGGTTCAAATCCAGACTCCGGGCCGCTACTGAGAATTTTTTTGAGAGATGGAAAAACTTGTCCGACTCGGGGATCGAACTCGAGACCTCATGCTCAGCAGTAGCGCTTGCGACCGCTGAACCAAAGAGGCAGTAAAAGAAATCGCATACGTTTAAAATCCAATTGCTACAAGGTTTCTTAAAATTTCTGATTCCAAAGTAAACCCCCTCGGGGCTTATCTGTCTCTGTAGTTTAACCAGGACTGTATTGATAAACATCTCCATTGAACCCTACAGCTCCGGATATTTCCCCGATCCTTTGAAAGTGCGAACCGTCCAATATTTTCCTTCCGTTACATTTCCTGTTGTTTTGACGCGCCGACAGAATAGAGGGACTAACGGAAGTAGGGAAATTGCTTTCCAATTTCATCCTAACTAATATTATAAATGCGAATGGGATCTTGCTTGTTTAGTCTTTTGTTGTTGCCTTTTCACACCTTAACGGCTGAAGGGATTTTGATGGCATTTGGCATTTGATGGATGTACCAAAAGAAGCTTATGGTTAAGTAATAACTGCCGAGGTTGGTCCGTGGACGGGTGACCGTTTATTCGTTCGTTTCGTTTTTGTGATAGTGAAGTGTTAGTTAAGAAATAATGTATTAATATATATGTATTTTAGGTTAAGGTATTTATCTCTGGGCCTGCGTCGCCTAAAATAAAAATTATTATTACTATTATTTATTATTATTACATATATATCTAGTTCGCGCCTAAGAGAGCATAAGATTCCTCGTATGTAACAACCAACTTTTAACTTACATAAATATTCTCCCGAAGGTTTTGTTTTTATACACACATTACACACCTTTTTATGTCTGTGCTTCGGAAAGGACGTAAAGTCGTTGGTCCCGGCTGTCATTTGTAGATGACAGCCGTTACAGATAGTTAATATATAGAAGCCCGAAAATCTGTCAACCAGTTTAACTAAGGGGTATCGTGTTACCCAGTTACTGGGTTGTGGAGGTCTGACAGGCAGTCGCTTCAAGTAAAACACTGGTACTCAGCTGCATCCGGTTAAACTGGAAGCTGACCCTAACATACTTGAGAAAAAGATTCAAGATATTTTATTTGTATAAACATGAGTGTACATACATACAGAGCATGCAAGATAGGTCAGTTCAAAGAAGATCAGTCATGTTTGACCATTGAGGCGTACAAATATACAATATAATATAAAATGTTACAAAATTCTAATCAATTTACCTAGTTACACACAAAATATCAATAGCCAAACAAGAGCAGTCAATTTGAAATCAATTACAATAATTCAAAACATTCTCAATTCAATACAATAACAATATAATTCATCACAATTAAAATATAATTCAATTTACTCACAATACAATGTTATTCGTTACTCAATAATTTTATCATTTTAGAAAATCACGTATGTCAAGTATGCGATTTTCTAAATGACTAGCAGACGTCACGCAGTTTCACCCGCGTAGTTTCCGTTACCGTGGGAATACGGGGATAAAAAGTAGCCTATGTCCACCGGGAATAGTGTAGCTTTCCACCAGTACAATAATTTTTAAAATTGGATCATTAGTTCCGAAGATTACCCCCTACATACAAACTTACAAATTTTACCTCTTTATAATATTAGTATAGATAAATTAAAAAAAGCTAGGCAAGTGATGACACACGAAAGTACCATGCCCTGGGTTAGGAAATGGATCACTATTTATGCCCGTAGTACGCTGCCGTTGAATAATCTTAGCGTGCGAAACCGCGGGCAACAGCTAGTATGAAAATAACTTAGAATTTATATTATGGAACCGTTTAGACGTACAGTATTGAAATTCTTTAGTTTACGATTGGGATAGGCCAATAACATTTAGCGTGTATACACTTTGGGTCATTGGCACACATACCAATAAACACCTTATAAAGCAACGTTAAACTCTCATATCCAAATAGCGTTAAAATGAGGTAATAAATTTAACACAAATATTATCCGAACACAAATTTGACCATGACATCCATAATCCACTAATATTATATGTAAAAGAGAATGGATGTCGGCTGGGTAACTCATAAACGACGTGACGGACTTGGTGAAGACGAATCATAACTTCTTTTGCCAGATTTAATAAAAACTTTGGATCCTCAAGGATCAGCGCTTTTTTTACGTAAAAAATCACACAACCACCGCTTTCTAGTGTTTATTGCTTGGAAGCGTAAGTGGCGAAACTAACCTCCCAGCTAAAGAAATTCATGCTGAGGTTGGAATCTTAATAAATGATTCTTCAAGCCAAGTCCTCTGACACCAGGTTGTTGTCACTAGCCACACGAAAAGAACGAGAAGAAGCGTGTTTATTTCTTTATGAAAAGAGATTCGTCCTATGTGAAAACAGCAGTTTTTGTTTCTTTATCGTGATGTAAATCCTTATGTCTAACATTTGTGTCTTCCGTGTGCATCACTTGGCCAAAGCCTTCAACCTCCTATCCCCATTGGTCTAGAAGGTTTACTGTTTGATCATCATCATCATTCAGTTAAAAGTAGTTCATTCCTTGGCGTAGTCTCTTCAAGTATAAAATTACTGGTTACTATCCGTGCGAAACTGCGAACATAGTCACTTTAAGCGATAAGGCCGCCCTTTGTATCGCCTTATGTAGCCCTTATGTTATAATTTGTTAGTTTTTATGGTTTACAATAAAGAGTATTTTGTTCTGTAGTGCGACTTTTCCCCCGTCCCCGTCTCCCTGCCTTTTTTAACCGACTTCAAAAAAAGGAGGAGGTTCTCAATTCAGTTGTATGCGACGGAACTCTTCAACGCATAACAGCAAATTATTCGCGATTGCTATAGTCAGATGTCTTTGCAGAGTTCTTGTATTTCGATAACATAACATTACGCCCTTCTATTTTAAAAGGGGCCCGGCAGAGATGTACAAATTAATGTTTAGAAAAAACTTCTTTGGCGATTGTTACCTAATTTCAATGATTCTTTGAAGTTTTAAAAGACCTTCTTTACATACGAAGAAACTAAAAATTGCAAAAAAAAAACTTTTTTACAAAATAAAAAACAACCGACTTCTTAAAAAAGCACTAACAGGTGAAAAATAACTCCAGTTTCGGAAGTCGGTGGCCAATAATGAACGAAACAAAATCACCAAAGCCACAGACTTCCGAAACTGAACTTATTTATCACCTGTTAGTGTTTTTTTTAAGAAGTCGGTTGTTTTTTTATAGGAAAGAAATTACAGGGGCCTTAAGCAAACATAGCCCATGCAGCTTCGGCTACTCAAACTTCAAAGTAAGGCTTGTGACGTCATACTATCTGTAGTTAACTTGTACAGCGTGATGTTAATTACAATGTACGTCTAATTGCGTGCGAACACATCGGATAATCACAATGTATTAGGTTTCCGGCAATGTGTTGGCTGATAGTCGGTATCCGGCCGCTATCTGCTCGTACATGCAAATAATTTGATATTCTCTCGTACATGCTGGTTGCTATTGACGTAATTCATTGTTTTACATAGTGTGTTAGATCATTACTAGGTCCTTCCGTGTATATCGTAGTAAGTATGGTTTTTCGCCCAGGGACGACTTAGAACGACATAGACTGACCTTATCGGTGAGGTTCTTCAGAAAGGTTAGGACTATTAGGAGCGTAGTACTTGTAGCCAGTGTGCATGTATGATCGCAAAAGAAATATGTAAGAATCGTAGCAGATGGCGCTTTGTAGTTTATACCAACCCCTTTTAAAAAGGGGGTCAGTTTATGTACTCGTATGTATGTATGTTAGTGGGTTGGATCATGATTAGTCCCTTATGCCGGCCGTGGTCGAGAGGATGGTCGGCAGCGTCGAGTCCTGGGACGCGGTGGTGTACTTCTGCGAAACAGTCATCTCGCAGAAGGAGGCTGCGGAAAGGGAGAGGGAGATCACTTCCACTCACCCGGCCCGCAGCAGACGCACCGGGCGCAGGCGGAGGGCGGACAACGCCCTCTTCCAGCCCCCCTGAATGGGTCCAGGGCGACGGACGCGGGGATATTCGCCGTCCCCACGTACATGAACCCGAGGTGGCGGCGTGTCGTGTTCACGCGCGCACCTCATAGACGTCGCGAGGGGAGTTTAACACCTCACTCCCCTCGCTGACTTGGCTTGGCCCACAGGGCCGGCACCAGTCGGGGGTCGCGGAAGTATCTTCTGTTCCCGTGACCCCCAGCGCAGGTGTGGGAAGGAACACGGGGTGGTTTTTCGTCAGTAAGAGTCTGACAGACCCCTCCGCCTTCCCAGGCGGGGGACATCCATGAGGATTTTCCACCCCTCAAAAAAAATAAAAATGCCTAGTCCCTTAAGTCCAATACGTAGTAAGTATAGAGATTCTTACCTATGTAAAAGAAGGGTTCTTAGTTCTTATGGCTTAATAATAACAGCCTCACGTGTCGATCAAAGGTTAAACGACGCTTGACGAGGTTGGCCCGTGGATGGGTAACTTTATCACAAATTAACAGAATAAGGTTCATGTTCAATTGGAAAAAAATTGTCAGTTTTGGGCAGCTTGATGTGCTGGCGTCTGCATGTGTGCCTACAAAACTAATAGTATGATAGTTAAGCTGAAAAGTAAAACTTACAGTTTATTTTTTATTATTTACCGAGCTGCAACAAAAACTTAAAATGGCCATACTGAAAATTGTAATATTTTGCATAACTCTAAAGATGTGTTGTGTCTTTGGAGTTGCACTAAGTGGCTTCTCAAACGTAGACACTTTTGTTACCAACACGGCACGCCATCATCAAATATTTAGGTCTGAGCAGGGAGTGCCTAATTTCATACGGGTTATACGATAGAAATCGTATCACATGCCCTCGAGAAATATCTCTCAGGCATGCCGGTTTCCTCACGATGTTTTCCTTCACCGTTTTTGAAGCAAGTGATAATTATACAATACGCACATGAATCCGAAAAGTCAGAGGTGCGCGCTTTGGGTTCGAACTCGAGACCTATGATTTGGCGATCCACCGGTCACACCACTAAGCTATCACTGTTTCTAATAATAAAATATTCAAATATTAGTAGCTTGTATCCGACACCAGACACAAAAGTATCCACGTTTGCGCGGCACCTTAGTAACGATTTTAATGAATAGTTTTCAACATCTATATATATAAAAGAAAGTCGTGTTAGTTACACCATTTATAACTCAAGAACGGCTGGATCAATGTGAATGATTTTGGTCAATGTCAATGGTTGGATGTAATTTTACTTTAGATCTACGCTCACTTGGCGCTAATTTTGTTTAAAAATTACTTTTAAGTATTGTTTTTGTTTCTGTTCGTTCTTTAAAACATAATAATTGTAAACCTAGTTTCTCAGTAAGTGAATTATTGTTAATTTTGATGAGAAAAATAAAGTTCTTAAACCATATTTCATCATAGTAACTAAGAGCGTCGACCTAAACACTCCGTTACTCTTAACCCATAAAGTACAAAGGCCCACTATTATCTATCTTCAAAGGGTAGTTCTAAGAAGAACACAAACTACCTTCACTGTTTATATTATCCTTATAGGCCCTAAACCAATAGGCTTACAAAGAGCATTCGAGCAGTAAGCCGTGAATCCTGAACAAACAAACAAGAACTTATAGTAATCACTATTCCTCCCTTTATAAGGGGAAGTATTTTCTTAATAAAGATGCCTTGCTAGAGTTGTTTGATCAGCATTCGTTTCTGGTTACTTGCCAAAGTTTTTGTATGGATTTTGGCACAGATCATTAATCTCTTGACCGTCACGTCAAAAGAAAATCGTGCGTTTAGCTTTCGGCGTTTAGTGTAATCGGATGCAGCTGACCTCAACATCCTCGTATCTGTGTACCGATACCTATTAGTCTAGGTAGGAAAAGTCTAGGCAGATGATTATCATCATCATCATCTGCCTAGCCTTTTCCCAATTCTGCTGGGGTCGGCTTCCAGTTTATCCGGATGCGTCTGAATACCTGTGTTTTACATGAAGCAATTGCCTTTCTGACCTCCATAACTCAGTAGCTGAGTTACACGATACCCCTTGTTTAAACTGGCTGTCAGACCTTCGGGCTTCTAACCCGTAATGACTATCAAAGATCTACAAATGACAGCCGGGACCAACGGCTTTACGTGGTTTCCGAGGCACGGAAGAATGGTTATTTATATCTACGTACGAAGAATATACTTTAACCTTTGATCGACCTGTACGGCTGCTATCATTTAGCCCATTTAGGCTTTTCTTCTGTGGCAGTGGGCAGGGCACATAGCCACGGAGGACTGATGACCGATGGGGTCGAAAGGTTCTCGAGTGGAGGCCACGTATCGGCAAGCGCAGCGTAGGACGTCCACCCACAAGGTGGACAGACGACCTCATTAGGCCGCGGGAACGCGCTGGATGCGAGCCGCTTCCAATCGGTCTTATTGGAGATCTATAGGGAAGGCCTATGTCCAGCAGTGGACTTCCTATGGCTGAATTGATGATGTGATGATGAGGCTAAAAAAGTAAAGAATATAAATATGTATCTAAAAAGCTAGGCATATTATGATGATGATAACTAATACAAAAGTAAAGCAAGAAATTAAGCCGAGAAACATGACGTGGTGGTTGGCAACAAAAACAAAAATTAAATTTCATATTCATCTTCTGCTAAACATTTTTCTTTTCGCCAAGTCTTTGCTCCATTGTGTGCGAGATGAAATGATCATTTTCTAGAGAGCTTTCATTACTGAAAGTGCACTTAGTAACCGTTTCAAAATGCCGATGTGATTTTGTATGCAGTTATAGGTATATGATAGACACCGACTGATATTATTAGTATGGAGCCTTCTTATCGTGTGGTTAGTGAAAAACCTGATGTCATAGTTTTTATGACGATCATGGGTCTTACTTGGCTTCACATGCCGTTGAGAAATATAGATAGATAGATAGACAAAACCCACCACCCACCACCCATTCCTTGTAGATGTTCCACACATTCGCACGAAGCGCTTTGCCTGTTTCTTCATTATGCGCACAGCCAAGGAGTGGTATTCCCTGCCTGCATCAGTGTTCCCGAGTTCATGTGACCCCAATCTGTTTAAGGCGATTCTCACACTGCCCCGCATAATGCAGCGTGGCGCGTGGATGCGTGTTCTTCCGTTGCTTGTAAGTATCTCCGTTTGTATGGAAAACACGCACAGTCCAACACACAGAAAATGCATCCACGCGCGTTCATTTCAGTTCAGAGACACGCAACACGCAGCGTGATGCGTGGCAGTGTGTTAACCGCCTTAGTCGCGAGTTAATAGGCTTCTTTTGGGTAATGACGTTAAAAAATAAGAATTCTAAATTAAGTAATTTAAATATAAGTTATTAACACATTGACATAGAACAATTAAATACTACAACATTTTTAGGACTACACATAGATTCAAATATGACATGGAAGACCCATATTCAACAAATATGTACAAAATTAAACCGATACTCCTATGCACTATATATGCTTCGTAAAGTCGTCAATCGAACTGCACCGCTATCTGCTTATCACGCTTATGTTGGTTTTATACTAAAATATGGCATAATGTTTTGGGGAAATGCCGCTGAGAGAGAAACTGTCTTTAGGGCCCAGAAGAAGTGTGTTCGGGCGATTTGTTCCTTGAAACCAACTGACACATGTAAACCAGATTTTGTAAATTTAAAAATATTGACATTGCCATCACTATATGTTTATGAACTTGCACTAGACATTAGAATGAATATAAATAACTATGAGACATTAAAAAGTTTCAGACTTGCCCATACTCTTCGTGCCATAAGCCACAGAACTGTTATGTTTGACAAGAGCCCATTTTGTATGGGTCCTAGAATATATAATAAGTTGCCTAAAAATGTAAAGGAAGCAAAAAGTTTTATTTCATTTAAACATAAATTAAAAATGTATTAATTAATAAAGCCTACTATTCAATTAATGACTAGCTTCTGCCCGCGACTTCGTACGCGGATCCTGTTGCTTATGCCAGTGACAACGGGGTCGTCTAAATCGAAGATCTGAAACGTCTGACGTCGAATTGTAAAAGCCCGGGGACGGCAAAACAATGGAATGCGCGAGACGATCCAAGACGTTCCAGATTTTTTATTTTTGTTGGTCAACAGGAAATGCCATCAGACTTAACAACTTTTGCTAAGACGCCATTTTTATTATGTATATGCTATATTGTCGCTGGGCTTTAGAGTTCCACTACAGGTGCTCCAGATCTTCAAATTTAGTTTCACAGCAGAAAACACTCCTCACGTGAAATAGTTTTAGCAATGGCACCATTTTTATATCTCTTTTACTTTAGGTGTTCCATTTTCCAAAATAAATTATAGCCTATATGTTGCGTGACGTTCACGCTCAGCGGTCAGTCGCGCATCTCCTTCCCCCACTTATCTCTAGAGTAGATGCGTATTTACGCTGAAAACTCAAGCGTCATGCTTTTTCCGTGAACGTCTCCAACTCTTGAGACAGTGCATGATGTCCACGATCAGCGGTCAGTCGCGCACATATTCTTCACTGGTCTCTAGAGACCTGGATATAGATGCGTAAATACGCTGAGAATGCAGGCGTGCTTCGCGATCCGAAGAAGTTTCCACGGAGTAAGTTGCAGCCTCATGTTCTCGAACATCATCAAATCTGTCCTAACGCTCTTCGGTAGATTGTTGGGATCTTATGATCTTTAATCATTTAGCACCTTTGGAACATTGGGAAAGATTTGACCTCTATCTAGGCATGGTTATAGTTTTATTGTGAAGAGATACCTGATCAATTAAAATATAAGTGGTTACTCCCCTGCGTTACCGGGGAGACTACCGTGTCACGAAGATAAATCAAAAAAGAAATTAAACACTCAAATAACATAAGCCCGAAGGCATATTTATTCGATAAAATTAAAAAAAAATGGGAATTTTGGCCAATAGAGTCTAATTTTCAATGATATACCATCGTCATCGAAAATCAGTCCTGAACTGTTCCCGTCTTCAGCGCGTGGAGGTAATCCCAGCTTATGTTATTTAACTATACAGTGAAATTAGTGATAGCTTTGATTTCCATGTCAAATGTTTCTGATTTTCGATTTTATAAGTCAACAGGAAATGCCTATCTGACCGAACAACTTTTGCTAAGACGTCATTCCTAAATGTGTTATGGTGTAGCTGGGCTCTTGGAGTTTCACAACAGGTGTTCCAGATCTTCGATTTTTATACGTCAACAGCGAGTGCTCATGAGGCTGAACCACTCTTGCTAAGACGTCATTCCTATATATGTTATAGTGTAGCTGTGCTCTTGAAGTTCCACATCAGGTGTTCCGGATCTTCAAATTTATTCTCTCAGCAAAAAATGCTCATCACGTGGAACAATTTTTGCTTTGGTACCATTTTTGTATCTCCTATAGTTTAGCTGGTCTGTTGCGGTTCTGCATCAGGTGTTCCAGTTTCCAGGATAAATTATAGCCTATGTGTTGCCCAGACTTAATATCTATACAACAAAAAAAATCATTCAAATCCGTCCAGTAGTTCCGAAGATTAGCGCGTGCAAACAAACAGACAAACAGACAGACTTTTTTTTTTGGATTCGTGCTCTATTACTGTTTCTAAACCCCCCTCAATTATTATTTTTTAAATATATTCAATGTACAGACACAGTTTTTTTACAGTCTTATTATATGTCATAGATTATTTAAACGATACATGTAATTAATTAATGAATTTATAATGTTATGTATAGGTATGTGTTGAGAATTGAGTATGTAAAATGACAATTGTTTATTATTATTGACATCCCATTTTCTCGTGTTTTGTTCTAAATTTTTATTTATTATTTTTATTGATGTATGATCCAATTTGCACACCTGTTACGGTAGGATATGGTTTAAAGGACTATTATTTGTATTTCATCCATTTGTGTACCCATATTTCATGCAATAAATGATTTGATTTGATTTAAGCTGGTTCCATCGTCGACTTCATCTCTGACCGCAGGACAAGAGTAGACCCAAATTTAGTACACACAAAATACACAGACAAACACACAATACAAAATCAAAAGAGATAAAACAATGAGCGATGAATGATACAGTGTGAGGTGTGCGTCTCAAGGCTGCACCAAATAGGAGTCCAGCTCAGCATGCAGGCAGGCATGCTGTGTTTGAGTAGTGAATGTTTATCAAGTTGGTACTGAATTGGACACATACTCGTATGTATAGAGACATGCATAAACTTGCGCCTTTTTCCCATGGGGGTAGGTAGACACTAGAGCGTCATCTGCTACGATTCTTATATACTTCTTAACCGGATTACCTGAAAAACGTAATGAAGGTTTTGAAACAATTAGTCTTTTTCCATAGTAATAATACCAGCCAGTTACTGTCCCACTGCAGGGTTTGCCCTGGCCTCTTCTCAAACAAAGAAGGTACGAGCATCAGTCGCCATGATCGCTTAAGACGGGCTGCCACTTTCATAGTTATCATAATATATTATGTGTTACTTAATTTTAACTTCAAGTTTCCTCACGATGTTTTTTTAAACCGATGTAAAGATGTGGGTTCACATATACTTAAGTACATATATAATATAATTTATTTATCTACAAAGATGAATTGTATACATAATACAAATGATAACCTATAAATACATTGTAGTTACGTAAAAACACACAAGTAAATACGCGAATACATAATTTAACTAAAACAAGGAGCAAAAAAAAAAACATTAACGCTGCCAATGTTCTGTTCAAAGTTTGTCGATCGATTTTTGGAAGAAAGCTACATAGGGAATGCTAATAATCCACTCGCAATTGTGCAAAAGAAAATTCAATAAAAGCCCTTATTACGTGTCTATCTAATAAATAACCTTCTAGGAAAACTTTACTGAAATATTCATTTGGCTTCGCACGCTAGAAAAAATATATTTCCAGAAGTACCAACTTTAAAAGAATTCTACCCAAGTACCAAGTTAAGCTTGCCAAGCATTACAAGAATTATACTAATAGGAAACTGGCAAAATGTGATGGCCGAAAGGTTAAGGCGTCTACCTCTCATATACCAGGTTGTGTTTCAATCCGAGCGAGTATCAATGTGACTTTTTAAATATTACATTGCCTTATACGTTATCGTTATTCACTTCAGTGAAGGGAAACATTGCGTTGAAACCTAGATGGCGCCCACTGGTGGCCGCCACGGCAAATCATTCTAAGATCTTATTTTGTCATGCTTAGCGTCTACAAATAAGGATTCCACGGCATCCCACACCGTGTCGCAGGATGCCGGAGCAGGCTGTGGCGTATCAATGAAATGGGAGTGTTAACAGTGTTGAATAGGATTCAAAATCATCGTATTATAAAAATCCCTTGTTGTGCCATGCCGCCAGTGGGCGCCGGGCCTTATAGTCATAAGTCTGATATCGCGGTTCCGCTTTGAGCAAGCAAGCGTGGTGATTAATGCTCGTGCCCTCTCTGTAAGAGATGTTTGCCCTGAAGTGGGACAGTAACGTATTAAAACTGGCAAAAAGTACATTAAATTATTTTTATGAATAGCGGAATCTTGTTTAAAGTGTAGGGAACACTTTTGCACTTAGTTGAGCAGTATATCACCTCGTGAAGTGATGGCGAATTGAACTGTCATCCCATATTAATGCTAGGCATTGACACTTTACTAAAGTTTTCACGTGGTCTCTTTTACTGAATCGACAGGCTATGCCGTACTACAGGTACTATAGGCGGAATATTAATATATTACATAGATTCTTCTAGTTGCGAGTATTCCCAATTCCCAAAGGTTGGTCCAAAGGTGTATAGTTACCGTCGTTAATTCGCTGATGACGGTAAAGTCCCATGTAATAGGAGACGAGTCCTGATGGGCTCTGTATCATTATAGTCTGGTGAATTCAGGCCGGTAATTGGGTATATGTATATCTGGGACATCTCTATTTACTTGGCTATCTGATTAAGTGGTCTATTTAGAAAGTATTCAATACCACCCTGTTCCGTCCCACTGCAGGGCAAGGCCTCTTTTACTACAGAAAAGGCACGAGCACTGATCACCACGCTGGCTCTAGTGAGTCTGTTTCTCGACGACGTTTTCCTTCACCGACATCAAATATAATATAATAATAATTTATTTGCCAGAAACACGGCACAAGGTTGTTCAAGTAAGTTTAAAACACTACTTCATGTCTCACTGACTGGGCACAGCAAAATAAGATAAAAGTTGACATTACGAGGAATTGAAATTTTGAGCCAAAAAATTACTGCAGATTATAGATTCTTCCTATCACCAAACATTTAGCAATAACTTAAATAATTACTTATTTTTGATGAAAGTCCATTCGAAAAGAATTTACAGGGACATTTTACAAAAATGCGTTAATTGAATGAAAACAACAACATTTTTTGAAGAGTTGTGATGTTATCTACTGAAGATCGTAGGAAGCCGATGAATGAGTGGACTGCAGCTGGACACTACTGGACAGATATTTTTGGAAGTTTGGGGAGGCTTATTAAATATGTCCAGCAATGGACGTCTTTCTTTCGGCTGAAACTATAATCATCTAGCCTGGCCCTTTCCCAACTATTTTGGGGTTGGCCTCCAGCCCAACCGAATACTCCTTACCAGCCGATCTTTCGCCTGAAATGATGATGATAAATACTGAAATGATTGTGGCTAAATTTATAATAACAGGAGCACGCGCTGCACCACAAATGTATGTGTCGATTCAAGGTACAGCAGGTACGTAGTGTTTAATAAAGTATAATGTCAATGAACCGGCAAAGTTCAGTTTGAAAACGTAACCTGGCGCATTTCAATTAATTATTATTTATAGATAACATCACACAATTATTTTTATTACTTAGGTATCTGGTTTTTATTTTTACAATGCTAGCGGAAAAAGTTAACTAAAATCAAACGTGGTCAGTGCTCTGCGCACATACCTATAGGTTTTTATCAAACTTATCCTGTGATGCTTGTCCAGTTACTGTCAGACAAAATCTAAATAATTTAACTATGTGTTTGATTTAATTGTGGTTTTAGTAAAGTCTTTTTTCGTTAACGTAATTTGTTGGGGTCGGCTTCCAATATAACGGGATGCAATTGAATACCAGACCTGACTTTTTCAACCCGTCTCATCATCATCATCATTATTTCAGCCATAGGAAGTCCACTGCTGGACATAGGCCTCCCCTATAGATCTCCAATAAGACCGGTTGGAAGCGGCTCGCATCCAGCGCGTTCCCGCGGCCTAATGAGATCGTCTGTCCACCTTGTGGGTGGACGTCTTACGCTGCGCTTGCCGATACGGTGCCTCCACTCGAGAACCTTTCGACCCCATCGGTCATCAGTCCTCCGTGCTATGTTCCCTGCCCACTGACACATCAACCTGCTAATCCGCTGGGCTATGTCGGTAACCTTGGTTCTTCTACGGAACTCCTCATTTCTGATTCGATCTCGCAGAGAGACTCCGAGCATAGCTCTCTCCATAGCTCGTTGGGCTACTTTGAGCTTTCTCATAAGGCCCATAGTGAGGGACCACGTTTCAGTGCCCATGAGTCATCGTCATCACAACCCGACTACCCGTTAGTAAAACAGGCTACCAAACTTTCTGGCTTTCTGGAAAGTCTGACAACTAGCCAATTGAGCTCCCATTCTATACTTCATTCTAGGCGTTGACAGTTCACTTCACTTCACTCAAGTTGATACGGGGTGAATTTTACCGAATCGACAGGCAGTAATTTATGGCTATCAAGGATCTAAAAATTACAGCTGGGACTAACTGCTTAAAACCCTTTCCTAAGCACGGAGTCGAGGTCAAAGAAGGTTCTTACTGTGCAATGAATAGTCATCCATCTAGGGCCCGACCAGGGGGTCGAGTCTGCTATTACAATCGTGTCTCAATGACCGGTCAATGATCGATTTTTGACGTATGACGTCAAACTTATGACACATTTCCCATGCAAAACTATCAAAGTTGTCAAATATTCGATCAATGACCGGTCATTGAGACACGATTGCAAATAGCAGACTCGTGCCCCTTGTCAACCGTTGTGAAACTTCTAAAAAAATTGTTAATAAAATTATGAATTAGAAAGTGTTAAACCCGAGGAGCTTGTGGCTAAATAATAAAAGCCTTAGGGGTCGATCGAAGGTTAAGTTACACTTGACGAGGTTGGTTCGTGGATGGGTGACCATTCATACATATCAAGACTCCTCCGTGCCTCGGAAAGCACGTAAATCCGTTGGTCCCGGCTGTCATATGTAGACCAATGACAGTCGTTACAGATAGTCAGAAGCCCAAAAGTCTGACAACCAGTTTAACCAAGGGTTATCCGTGTTACCCAGTAACTGAGTTGTGGAGGTCCGACAGGCAGTCGCTCCATGTAAAACACTGGTATTCAGCTGTATCCGGTTAATTTGGAAGCCGACCCCTAGATAGTTGGGAAAAGGCTAAGCAGATAAATAAATATTCCACAACTTTTTCACACAACGCCATCCAGTCCCAAGCTAAGCTAAGAGCTTGTGTTATGGGTACTAAACAGCTGATAAACATACTTATATATTTCTAAATACATACACATTATAGATAAATTACACCCAGACACAGAACAAATGATCGTGCTCATCACACAAACATTTGTCCTTGGTGGGAATCGAACCCACGACCTACGGCATAGCAGTCAGGGTCACTAACTACTAGAACAACAGGCCAGCCTGATGAAATGAAATGAAATGATGGCCAGATGAAAGTGTTAAACCCTCAAATTTTTGCGTGCTATGTTGTAACTTAGCCGAAGACGTTTGGCCTTTTCTTTTATGTTAAACACAGTTTTATTCAATGTTAAACGCAAATTAATTATTTATTTTATTATTCTATAGACCGTGCGGCTTTTATTAGCCACAAACGCCTCTATTCCGGCGTCAATATAACCCCCTAATTGTTTAAAGTAACCCAGCCCTATAACACGTGCCGTAGCTACCAGTAAAGACTCGGTACTTACATCAGTGGCTGTAATTTCCCACGGGTCCTCAAGCTTTCCTAGAATTTCATTTAGAACTAGCTCTTGCGCTGCCCGTTTCAGCTATGAACGAAATATGGACGAAGTAAATTACATTTTTGCCTTCCCTCGTAAAACTAAGATTAAAAGAGATATTAGCGATTAAATGGGAGCTTTTATTTTGCATAAAGACTGAGTTTGATGAATAATAAATGTTTTTAATTTAGTTTTTACCGTTTTTTCCTTTTGTGTGGGCTGTTTTTAGTTCACCACTGATGCTATATCGAACTGCACGCGTAGCATGACCAACGAGAAATTGATGGGTACTAAACAGCTGATAAACATACTTATATATTTCTACAGACATACATATTATAGATAAATTACACAGAACAAATGATCATGCTCATCACACAAACATTTGTCCTGGGTGGGAAACGAACCCACGATGGAGGTCGTGGGTTCGTTTCCCACCCAGGACAAATGCATAGCAGTCAGGGGTACTGACTATTAGACCAACAGGCCAGTCAAAGTTAAAAGTCAAGTTGACATTGTCGTGTTTGAGCACGACAATGTCAAGAATGAAGAGAAGAAATGTAGATTCTTTATGGACCATAATTTCTTCTCTAATCCGTAGAAATGTTTCTACCATCTGTGACGTCGATTCTTCTACGGTTTCTACGGTGATCATGTCTACACGAGCTGGTCGGCTCAGTTGTTTCAATAATATGATTGCATACTAACTAGTGTGGGCAGGGCACATAGCACGGAGGACTGATGACCGATGGGGTCGAAAGGTTCTCGAGTGGAGGCCACATATCGGCAAGCGCAGCGTAGGACGTCCACCGACAAGGTGGACAGACGACCTCATTAAGGCCGCGGGAACGTGCTGGATGCGAGCTGCTTCCAACCGGTCTTATTGGAGATCTATAGGGGAGGCCTATGTGGACTCTCATACTAACCAATGTACATTTGTATAAATTACGCGTACTTTCCTGGTTTTTTTTTTAATTTTCTTTCGTATTTATCTCCTGCACATAACAAGTTTTGTCTTACTTCATAAACAAAGATGGAACGGTAGGGTTTTCTTATTTCCCTATCATTTCTAGTACAAACAACCATATTTCCGTTGCAGAAGACATCTCAATCGCCAGTGAGTCTTCCATTACAAGAGCTCAAAGAGAAATAAAAATATTTTTCTCAGTAAAAACACGTCTAAAATCACAGACCGAATCTGTCTCTCTCAGTTATTTTGGACATTTTGTACGTTTGACCTTTGCCTGCGCTTAAAAGAGGTTTGCTTTGACATCTTCTCATTATCGGTTTTTTTCTAGATCAAATACAATGATACGAAGTAAAGATGGAAGATAGATGTGAACATATTTATCTAAAAACCGGAATTTCGGCTCTACAGCCAGAATAAGATGTAAAACTAAATTCATGATTTCCATCAAACTCAAATAGATTTTTTTAATGACAGGAACGAAGCAATGGTGTCCGGCGGACTGTCAAATCATTGGTCTCCAGTTCGAACCCACTTGCGTTTTGTGTGATTATCACTTGCTTTAAAAACGGTAAGGAAATCATTGTGAAAAATCGGGCCTGCCTGAGGGATATATTTCTCATCAGCATGTGTGCAGCCAAGTCAGAGCCTATGGAACTTTGACACCAGGTTTGTCGCTAACCTCGCTAATTCATATTCAAATACATCCTGTTAAAGAGATTCATTTGAAAGATCCTTGTTTTTTTATTCCATGTTCCTCGCCCATCATTCTTCACCCACGAAGAAAGCAATCGATCACTTTGTTCTCCAAGTTTAACGTCAACTTAAGGACACAGACTCACACAGTGAACGTTGCTCACACGTGTATATTGTAAATAACATCATATATTGTAACCTAATTTCCCCAGAGGTGGTCGGACCGCGGTCGCCATGCGTCACTTGTATTTGACATTCTGCGGGTAGGTAAAGAAATTGATTGTTGGAACGCAAGCTGGGATGATAAAATGTGAGGGAATTGCACGGGGATGAAAATTAATGAAATTGGTACCGACACCCATCATCAGCTTTTTGCTAAAGTTTGTTGGAGTCACCTTCCAGACTAAACGGAAGCAGCGGAATACCAGTGCTTTACATAAAACGACTGCCTGGCTGACCTCCACATCGTAACTGGGTAACATGGTACCCCTGTATTAAGCTGGTGGTCTGACTACTCGTAATGACTGTCGGATGAAAACTGGGTCTTGATATGTTATGGGTGGTCACCCACGGATCAACCTCGGAAAGCACGACTTAACCTTCGACACTTGTGATTTTTATTATTTTGCCACTAGTGAGCCCCGCAAAGAATTGAAAACTGAAGAAATCTATTTCCTAAATAATGAGACTTAAAACGATAATGAATGATTTCTTGTACGAGAAAAATATTTGACATATTAATATCGTAATGAACTTTTTGGTAAATGTACAGACGCCAGCACATCAAGTTACCCCAATGTGTCAAAATTTCCCAATTGAATATGAACCTTATTCTGTTTATCATAAAGTTGAAAAACGATCAAAGAAATTTGACACATTGGGGTAACTTGATGTGCTGGCCTCTGTACTAAACCAAACACACCGTTTAAAGACGGACTTTAAGGCGTAGATATACGACTTTTGATGATTAAAAAATTTACATCACATCTAAACGACGAGCCTTGTTTCTATGAAGAAAAAAATCTTTGATATGGGAATATTTTAATTATTATGCATACTTGTATAGTGTAATTAACTCCTCGAATGTCTTATGTTACACAGTTCGACATAAGAAAAAACGCTCCAAGTGTCTTAAGTCGGACAGTTACACTTAAGGGCTTGGTCAGGATCTTCCTTTTTCTGAAGGCCTACCTAAAGTTATTATCTTACTCGTAAAAGCGTCGACATTGTTGTAATGTGTGTGTACGGAGGTCGACACCCGAAAGGTTAATTTATTACGTAGTGTCTGACGCGAAAAATTTAACGATAATCACGTAAAACAATCGGACGTATTTAATAATATTTACCAATTCACAATTTAGTGTCCCAAATAGTACCTATATATGGCTTTTATTTGAATTTTGTTTGACAATCAAGGTAGGTAGGGGGTACTGGGTGCGCGTTGACGGGCTCCATGCTGGGACGTGTGGTAGTGTATCGGTGAAGGGAGGTGAATCTCAGCCTTGAATAAATGAGTTTTGATTTTGCTCTACTCTTCCAACTCGCTCAAGGAAGCCGTCACTTATCGGGGCCATAAGTACAAAAATACTACCAATGCGAATAACTCAGGATAAAGAACTTGTACACGGAAACAAGATACCAATATGCTAAGTGAAGATTATTCATAGACCAACAACCAGTATGTAAAAGACTTGTTTTGTAAACCGCGTCGGTTTTAAAAGCGTATCTAAGTAAATGCTCATACAATTTATGTTTCTCTGTTTCCAATTTGTTACGCTCTTCTAATTATAGCAGTTTTGTCACTGTATTTAGCTAGTTTAGCTTTTCATTAATGACGTTTGTGGTATAGACACCACAATTCTGCCAGGATCATGTAGGTACTAATGATTGATCATCAAACTGTACCGCAAGGATAGGGTTACCTCAGGATTTGTCCTAAGATCTCAGGATATTTAAGCTCGTATCGTATAAATATTGGAATTTGGAAATCTCAGGATTAGTACACTTTTCTGTTTTTTTTTTCATTACAAAGTTACAATCAACATCACCATTACCATCATCACCTTACGTTGCATGTCTGTTCCACAGAGTTGTGAATTATTTTACGTTTACAATAACATCTCAGGACTTTTCAATGGAAATCAGTCTATTTCTCAGGATTTTTCAGTTTTCCATCTGGTAATCCTACGCACGGAGAAAGATGAGAAAGAAGAAATAAATAAATAAAATATGTTTATTTGGGACATGCACAGGCATTTAACAGTTTAAAACTAAAACTAAATTTAACATATTAAATAAATAATAAAAAGACCTGTGCGAGACCAAAATGGCCCCTATCTCAGCACGATGCCTCGATGCCACGATATAGAGAGGAGTAGAGTAGGCTTTGGCATTGTTAACTTACAGTGTATATGGAGAAGTACTTTTCACGGAGTGATTTCAACAGAATTGCACTGCTTGTAATCGTACTTCTACATATAGAAACTAGTGGTCGACCGTATATTTATGTTTATTAGAAAATTTTAACTCTTTGAATTGTCGTCAATGTCAAAGTTAACTCACGTTTAATATTTTTGTTGGTTTTCAAACGGTTGGCACTATGGTTACGTTATTAACTTGATGTTGGCAGAATTGCTCGACGTTACGAATAAATTAAATATATTATTAAACTTAATAACATATAATTGTATAAAAATATTAGATTTCTGCACTTCTCCACAATGCCAAATCTCACTTTACCTTGCGCCCAATTTCCTTAAAAATGATCTATAGATTTCGCTTAGCTTATTAACAATAGATACTTATCACAAAAAGTGTCGGAGAAGATATACACAAAGTTGCTACGGACAAACTATTCGATTACTAGTAAACACACTATAGGTACCAAATCTAAAACTCCTCCATGTGAACAACATTCTACATAAAAAAAGGGATCTAAAGTGTTTGTTTCACGTATTCTATACTAATATTATAAAGATTTGATTGTTTGTTTGCATTGATTAGGCTCCGAAACTACTGGACCGATTTGAAAAATTCTTTCACCGTTGGGAAGTTACACTATCCCCGGGTGACATAGGTTACTTTTTATCCTCGTATTTCCACGGGAACGAAAACTACGCGGGTGAAATATATAGATATACAAGAATTTTTGGTACAATTAATATGCAGATAATTACTTAAAACCGTCCAGTTTGGCCAGACGAATGAATTTTAATATCAACAAGGCTGCTTATCAGAAGGTCAATGTCACTTTGCTAAATACGAAAACAAAGCTCATGGCCGTGTTTAGTTTTATAAGCTGAATCCTGTGGAATTGATTAAATTGTAGAGAGGTGGGTGGACTACATAAAAAATATGTTTCAAACGCTGAAATTTCTACTGTATGCACAATTTTTAAAAAACAAGCTTTAGCATTAGAAATAAGGGGCTCGCAGAAGCAGGAATGCAGCACATTTTATTATAAAGATAAATGAAAACAATGTTTCATTCAAATTGTCAAGTGAAACTAAGAACGTGTCCATGTATTGTTCATCCCTGCTTCTTTGGGGTTTTAATCATTGACACTACAATTTTCAACTAAAATGAAATAATCTAATAAAAAAAAATGCACACTATTTCTTAAAATTGTTGTTACTATCATTAGATTAGTTAAAATTTTATTTAGTTTTAGTACAAATACAACCAATTTTATGTATAATGCGGTGTTAGCCTTTAAGTAATTGTTTCACTTACAGAAGCACAATTTGTTTTTTTTTTAATGAACATGTATTGTGAATACAATTGTTGGCTGACCTTAAATAAATAAATAAATAAAAAATAAATTGTTGAGATGGTTACATACAACTAAGTGTGCCATCTGCAGTAAAAATACATCATAATAATTTCTGCGTTTATCGTAATTGTAACATGCTTCATTGTACTCGTACTTTCGTTACAAAGTGCATAAAAAATAACCTTAACTTCTGTCTAAAGCTTCTGTAAATATAATCACTATCTTAAGGTTTGTTTTAGTAAGTATTTCCTTCAAGATCGTCCCCTCCCGGCGGCTCCTCGCGAATACTCTATTCAAGATTGAGCACCTTTTTAGAGGATCTTTGCATTTAGCACCTATTGGTTGGTACTACATCCAAAGGTGCTCTTACAATAGCTGTCAATCGGGAATACTCTGTTAACTTTATTTCGAACTAGCAGTCGTCCCGCGGTTTCACCCTCGAAGGTCCCGTTCCCGAGAGAATACAGGGATAAAAAGTGGCCCATGTGTAAATCCAGGGTGTCAGCTAACTCCATACCAAATTTTATTAAAATCCATTCAGTAGTTTTTACGTGAAAGAGTAACAAACATCCATCCATCCATACTCACAAACTTTCGCGTTTATAATATCAGTAGGAAGTATGATGAATGAATGAGATTCAAGTTCAGTCGGGAAAATTGTACAGTTTGGGATAGTTCGAAAGTCAAAGTCAAATTTTTATTGGCAGACTAAGTGTTCATTTTGCTGCTATTTTATACTGTACGGTTCGATATGTTGACGTCTGTAAAAACAGTAGATTATAATATTAACCTTCAATCTCAATCATTATTTTTTTTTATTAATTCCGTTACGCCGAGGTCATTACCTAATCTAAGCAAGAACCGAACTTTCGCATTCATTATAATCACTTTAAGTGTTTGAACTTATAATGTTGACGAATAGAGATAACATTTTTGTTATTGTTTAGTCTTCAATTCTTGGTGTTATGTCTACATTGATCTTACCTTTTCAGAACTGATTATCCAAAAATACGTTTTCCCTTTCATTACCTGCCTAAACTTTCCTAAAAAATTTGGGGTCGGCTACCAGTCTAACTAGATGCAACTGAGTAGCTGTATTTTCCCCTTACTCCTTGCGTCGTACTCCTCAATGCTGAGGGTCGTGACCTCCCTGCTTCATCACCTTTTTCTTCACTATGTTCCTCCATCTGCTTCTGTCTCTGGCGGTGTGAAGGGCATCGTATACCGAAGAGTCAAGAGTGGTGCGGATCTGGTCGGACCAACGTATTGGGCTGCGTCCACGAGGCCTTTTCCCATTCACTTTGCCGGTCACGATGAGCCTTTCGAGATTACCACCGTCTTTCCTTGCTATGTGACCGAAGTATTGAAGGATCTTACGTAGGCACTCGGACGACAACCGCGAGGAGATCTTGAGTTCTCGCAATATGGATACGTTGGAGCAAAATGCTGTCCAAGGGATTCGGAGCATCCTTCTCCAGCACCACATCTCAAAAGCGTCAATACGTTTGCGGTCTGCAGTTTTCAGCGTCCAGCTGTATTTTACATGGCATGAAAGCCTATCTGACACTTACAACCGGTTATTGTGTAACAACTAACACGATAATCATTGGTAAGACCGTTGGTCTAACTACCGCTAACCCAACAACTATCAAAGATCTATAAATGACACCCGGGACCAACGGCTTAACATGTCTTTCTAGAACCGGAGGCGTCTGGTAAACCCATCCACAAACTGACCTCAGCAAGCGTTCCTTAACTTTGAAATTGACTCGTGCCACTGTTATTGCAACAAGCTTCTAAACTACAATTCCAAATTATATTTAACATTCAGAAGTGGGTCACACAAATCGTGTAGTTGTAAAGTAATTAAATTCATTTGAGGTTTTTATAATGCTTCAAATGTCATATGTTTACGATTCCGATTGGCTGCAAACCTACTCGGTGTTAGAATGAAAAAGTTTTATACGAAGTTAATAACCTTCTTGCTCAACTTGGAATGAACTTGGACCACAACAAAACTCACGAAATTATCGGCAAACATTTACCTAATGATTTTTTGATAACCGAAGTAATCAATGAATCGAAGAATGAGACCGAAAATGGTGTATTTCTTACGTTACTGTCAACATAATGAGATCTAATTAAGGCAGCCAGACACAGGCACCCACCGTCCTGGGTCACTTAACCAAGTAATTTCCTCAGCTTAATTGATAAATATTGCAATGTATACGCTGCGTACTTTCTTCAGTGAATGATGAATTATATTTAAGGACCACGGCACACAAGTAAAACCACTTAGCAAGCCCTTACTAAGTGCAACTTAGCCAAGTTACCCATTTGCTGATTGATAGCCGACCGCGCCCCGTGCGGTAATGTGCCCGAGGCTTAACCGAGACTCAGCATGCTGCGGATATTATTAAAGGTCCGGTTGATAAGGGAAACATACTGAACGTGACATCACGCCTGTAAACCCCGAGTGTTAGACAGAGGTGTACCTTTAGGACAGACGCCAGCACATCAAGTTACCACAATGTGTCAAATTTTCCCAATTGAATATGAACCTTATTCTGTCAGACATAATAATAGAGTACCTAATGCAATAAAAAATATGCCTGTAATAAAATTCAAAAGAGCACTTAATGAAATATTAATTGAGAAAAGTTGTTACACAATTGAGGACTTTATTAATGATGAATCAATACCTGATTAACTACATTTATTATTCAATTCAATTTCAATACCTGATTAACTACATTTATTATTGTTATGATAGCCACTAATTATAGAAATGTATTTACTTTTATTCTGAATGACATACTTATTATTATTATTGACATTTTATTTTTAATTAATTAGACATTTTTAAATTATTATTATTTTTTTGACATTATTTTATTTTAAGTCATTCGTATTGTATTTTTTAAGTTTTTGAATTTATTAAAATTTGCATGCCCATGTGACGGTAGAATGTGGAGGACTTAATGATGTAAAAAAAAAAGAACAGCTATGTACCAAAAACCCATGTTTGCAAATAAATGATTTGATTTGATTTGATTGACATAAAGTTGAAAAACGATCAAAGAAATATGACACATTGGGGTAACTTGATGTGCTGGCGTCTGTTTAACCACATGTCTCCAGTTATGTTTAAGTCCCAAGTGATGGGGGGTGAGCCTTTTGCCATTAATCGGGCACAGATCCAGACTCCAAGCTGCTTTTGAGAATTCCACATAGAAAAACTCAACAACGTTTTTCTGGACCTGAGATCGAGCCGAGACCTCGTGCTTAGCTGTAACGCTTGAAAAAAAGACAAACGAGGCAGTCGAGAGAAACATACCTTTTCTTTTTGTTGTTTGTCAGACTCTTAGTCTCTTACTGACTAAAAATCACCCTAGTGTTGCGTCTTAAACCTCGCCAGATCCCCAACCAAAGGAAAGCATTTGTAGCGACATCTATCTCGCCACATACGAACTATCCTACATCGCACTATTAAAGTTATCCGCGCAGTTTGAACGTATACAAGTTCCCGACAACAACCGTCGAGCAGTAGTTAGCCTACCAGACTCAACACCCGGTCGGAGGATCCTCCCTTTTCAATGGTGGATGAGGAACTTTACACCCTGTTCCTCATACCTCCAAACATTCTATAACACGTCATTACATCTAAGCATTCCCCGAAGGGTTAGGCATTGGAGTACATATAATCCACATTTCGCTAGTTATGTTTAAGTACCCTGTAGGGATCGAGTTTATAACCATCAAACGGGCATGAATCCAGCCTCCGGACTGAGATATTAGTGATGGAAGACCCATTAAGGGTAACACATGATCTCAGGCTCTGTGGTAGTGCTTACGATTACCAGACCAATGAGGTAGACAGTCCAAACACAGGAGAAACATATAATCTCGTCCAATTCCTCTCTTACGACAATTACTGCTATAATATCATTCGTACAAATTGATCAGAAGGTTCTTTGACAACAGATAACGACCAACCTCCGAACAAATCGATAATTTGTTCTGTGCCTGGGTGTAATTTATCTATAATATGTATGTATATAGAAATATAGCAGTATGTTTATCAGCTGTTTAGTACCCTTAACACAAGCTCTCAAGCTTAGCTTGGGACTAAATGGCGTTGTGTGAAAAGTTGTGGAATCTTATTTATATTATTTATTTAACCTAATTGTTACAGATCATAATATGCGAAAAGCAAATCCCATATCATCAACGTCATCACATGTATCGTATTGGTTTATGGTTGGCACAGAATGACGGCTTCATTGCAACTATTTTTGTTCGGACAATTCTATCACACTATTCCCAAAGCACTGCAACTCATGAAAGCCGGAATCGTCAGTCAGTGGCACCATAAAAAGCGTCGAGTCTTTGAATTACATCAAGTACCGGGGACACAATTTGGCTGTCTTCGATTCCGCAATTAAATTAATCAGAAAAATACAGCGGAGTAGTTAGAACAATATGTAATTTCCACCTTTCTACCTGTTGTCCCTAACTGCTGTCATCTCAATATTCATCCCGTTTCTATCGTTATCATTTCCCATATAAAATGTCTTTGGATATCCATATTCTTACAACTATCCATAATTATACTTAGAACATAATATCTGACTCGGCCAATCGCTGACCTATTTAAATTCATCAATGTACTTACTTACCTTATCATTACTTAATTGTCATTAAAATTAATGTATCAGTGTAGCATTACTCATGCTTGAGTTCTGTCGTGTGATTTATTACTAAACCCTGATATCTTTGCCTTAATTGAGGCCTTTATTTAGTTAAACCGGCCATGTGTAATGCTGTCGCCCCATCTTAGGGGTAACTAGTGTTCTTGATTGACAGTGAAGGCTTTTACTGTGTATTTGGAATACAAATTGAGAGGTGCAAAAAAATGTAATGTGAATAGATGTGGGTGTGCTTAGCTTGAACTGTCAAGTTGGATAATAAAAAAAACTTTTTTACAAAAAATACAACCGACTTCAAAAACACTAACCGGTATAAAATAACTCTAAATTAGGAAGTCTGTGGCTTTGGTGGTTTTGTCTCATTCATGATTGGCCTCCGACTTCCGAATTTAGAGTTATTTTATACCGGTTAGTGTTTTTTGAAGTCGGTTGTATATTTTGTAAAAAAGTTTTTATTTAACAATTTTTAGTTTTTATTTTTATATACCTAGCTAGATGATAAATTATTATCCATTTCTACAACACATATTTACATATTACAATCAAACAAATAAACAGCAACTGTTCGCGATGAAATCAAAAAGTAAAATTCATGAACAAAAGTTTTCATAAAATGAAAACTACCAGACCAAACTATGTAATTTTTTATGAGACCATAAAGGAACTAGTCCGCATCAAACTAAAAAAGAATCACGTAAATCGGTACATAAATCTCAGCGTAATCGGTGAACATACATACAAAAAAGTGGTCAAAAATAAATTAAATTTTCATAAAATTGTTCATAAAAAAATTAAATTAAAAATTTAAAAAACCCCCATCGCAAAAAAGTAAAACATTTAAAAAGTTAAAAATAACATTTTAGCCATGAAATTTTACTTCACGTCGGGGTACCGCTTAAGTAAGGAATGTTCCTAGTACTTGTAGGTATGTAGGTACTTATTTTAACGGTACCCCGACGTTACGTAAAATTTCATGTCTAAAATGTTATTTTTAACTTTTTAAATGTTTTACTTTTTTGCGATGGGGGTTTTTTAAATTTTTAATTTAATTTTATTTTAAATTTTTTAAAAGCATTAATTTTGTTTTATAGAGTTAACAGTTATGAGATTTTTTCAGTGCATTATATGTAGGGTCAAATGATGGTTAAAACGAATCCAAACACGACATATCTGCTATTATTATGTCAAGGGTCTACCTACTGGTGTGCTGGATAGCCTGGCTGCAGCATCAGCTCATCCTGTTGGCATCAGTGCATTGTGTTTAGAATCAAATGCTGCTTGAAATGAATCCAAATACGACATATCTGCTATTATTTTGTCAAGAGTCTACCTACTGGTGTGCTGGATAGCCTGTCTGCAGCATCAGCTCATCCTGTTGCCATCAGTGCATTGTGTGCAGAATTAAATGCTGGTTAAAATGAATCCAAACACGACATATCTGCTATTATTTTGTCAAGAGTCTAAGTACCTACTGATGTGCTGGATAGCCTAGCTGCAGCATCAGCTCATCCAGTTGCCATCAGTGCATTGTGTGCAGAATCAAATGCAGGTTAAAATGAACCCAAACACGACATATCTGCTGTTATTTTCCCAAGAGTGTAATAGTCTGCTAGATATTCTGGCTGCATCAGACCAAATACACAACAATGTTGCTTATTAATATTACACACATGCGTGTTTGAAATTTTAAGACAAACATATGTTTCTAAGTAAAGTTAATACCCATAAACGTCTAAAATAGCAACGGTAGCTAACACAAAAGAGCTGATAACCTTGAAACGGCTGAACCGATTTTGATGAATTATGTCTAAGAACCATCGCAAGAAACCCTGCTTTCAAATAAAAAAAACCGCATCTAAATCGGTTCACCCGTTTGGGCGCTACGGTGCCACAGACAGACAGACAGACAGACAGACAGACACACACACATAGCGGTGAAACTTATAACACCCCTCTTTTTGCGTCGGGGGTTAATGAAAACTACCGGGTCAAACTATGTTATATTTTTATGGGACCAAATGGCAGCTATTCCGCATCGAACTAAAAAAGAATCACGTAAATCGGATCATTTATTTATTTATTTATTAAAACTTTATGCACTAGTAAAATAAACTGTACAAAGGCGGACTTAATGCCTTAGGCATTTTCTACCAGTCTACCTTAAGGTGGTGCAGAGACAGAACATGGTAGGCGCAAGAAGAAAACTAAAACTTGAAAGAAAAAATAAATTATTATTTATGATAAATACACATATACATACATATTATATAAAATCCAGAGATAGGTCAAGAGAAAAGAAAAAAATAAAATAATAAAAGACATATTATTGGAGAAACTAATCTGCTTACTCAACTTAGGGATAAGTTCAAGATCATTAATCTCGGAGTAATCGGTGTACATACATAAGAAAAAAAAAAAAAAACCGATTGAATTGAGAACCTCCTCCTGAAGTCGGTTAATAATATATAGAAGTGAATAAATTTGTTTATTTAAAAATTATTATATAACTTCATCAAGAAAATTAGAGCTTTCGTTTGAAAGCGACGTTCTTTCTTCGTTGCTTATTTTGTTGAAATATTTCTGCTACAATCTTTTAACAACAGCCAATACATATTATGTAAACCACTGACGGTTTTAATTAATACGTTTTGTACGACTATGGGAACTTGATGATAAGCCGACTCTCGATCTATCTTATTGCAGTTACACTGGTTTTTAATCCCGTTTAGTCTTTTGTAAATCATCAAATTATTACTTTTTAAACTTTGCGAATACTGGTTACTCTTATATTTCTCCATCAATGAAAAAAAATGGTATCAAATCAGCTAACGACGGCGAAATAGGCAGCGTATGTAGATGACGTCGTATGTAGATGTTTTCGCGCCATTTTAATGAATTTTCCGGTTGTATAAATTGTCGATAAGGCTAATGCAAATAGAACCTGAAGCTATTAATAGGTACATTTAATGATTTTAACGTAATACGTAGACGAAATATGTCGTTTTTTCTGGCCAAAGTCTGCAAAATTGGGTGCCAACGAGATAATAAAGTTACCATATTTCCAGACCCCAAAAAATAGCAGACCTCGACTATTCCGATGCTAATACAATAAAATACTTTTACGTAACCTCTTTAGGCTCAAGGGTGCGTGGGCTCTCAAGTTTTAGGTCTTTTTTTATCAAAAAATAGTTGTGGGTCGGACTTTCCCGCGATCGATAGAGGCTTGTCACAATCTTCCAAGTCCTTGGCTAAAACGTCGTACATAGAACATTTTTCTTATTTATTTTTATTACCCACTAGCTTCTGCCCGCGACTTCGTACGCGGATCCTGTTGCTTATGCCAGCGACGACGGGGTCGTCAAAATCGAAGATCTGAAACATCTGATGTCGAATTCTATAAGCCCGGGGACGGGAAATCAATGGGATGCGCGAGACGATTCAAGATGTTCCTGATTTTTTATTTTTGTTGGTCAACAGGAAATGCCATCAGACTTAACAACTTTTGCTAAGACGCCATTTCTATTATGTATATATTATATTGTCTCTGGGCTTTGGAGTTCCCTTACAGGTGCTCGAGATCTTCAAATTTAGTCTCACAGCAGAAAAAACTCTTCACGTGGAATAGTTTTAGCAATGGCACCATTTTTATATCTCTTTCACTTTAGGTGTTCCATTTTCCAAAATAAATTATAGCCTATAATATGTTGCGTGACGTTCACGATCAGCGGTCAGTCGCGCATCTCCTTCCCCCACTTATCTCTAGAGTCGATGCGTATATACGCTGAAAACTCAAGTGTCATGCTTTTTCCGTGAACGTCTCCAACTCGCGAGACAGTGCATGATGTTCACGATCAGCGGTCAGTCGCGCACATATTCTTCACTGGTCTCTAGAGACCTGGATGTAGATGCGTAAATACGCTCAACAGGAAATGCCTATCAGACCGAACAACTTTTGCTAAGACGTCATTCCTATGTGAGTTATGGTGTAGCTGGGCTCTTGGAGTTCCACAACAGGTGTTCCAGATCTTCGACTTTTATACGTCAACAGCGAGTGCTCATAAGGCTGAACAACTCTTGCTAAGACGTCATTCCAATATATGTTATAGTGTAGCTGGGCTCTTGAAGTTCCACATCAGGTGTTCCGGATCTTCAAATTTATTCTCTCAGCAGAAAATGCTCATAACGTGGAACGGTTTTTGCTATGGGACCATTTTTGTATCTCCTATAGTTTAGCTGGTCTGTTGCGGTTCTGCATCAGGTGTTCCGGATCTTCAAATTTATTCTCTCAGCAGAAAATGCTCATCACGTGGAGCAATTTTTGCTATGGGACCATTTTTGTATCGCCTATAGTTTAGCTGGTCTGTTGCGGTTCTGCATCAGGTGTTCCGGATCTTCAAATTTATTCTCTCAGCAGAAAATGCTCATCACGTGGAACAATTTTTGCTATGAGACCATTTTTGTATCGCCTATAGTTTAGCTGGTCTGTTGCGGTTCTGCATCAGGTGTTCCAGTATCCAAGATAAATTATAGCCTATGTGTTGACCAGACTTAATATCTATACAACAAAAAAAAAAATCATTCAAATCCGTCCAGTAGTTCCGAAGATTAGCGTGTGCAAACAAACAGACAAACAGACAAACAGACAAACAGACAAACAGACAGACTTTTTTTTTTGGATTCGTGCTCTATTACTGTTTCTAAACCCCCCTCAATTATTATTTTTTAAATATAGTCAATGTACAGACACAGTTTTTTTACAGTCTTATTATATGTAATAGATTATTGCTACAATATATGCCAAATATGCGTCTTTCCAACCAAGTTATTTTTCCGATACTTACTGTGTAAAAGAAAGGGAGAAATATAGCCAAAGTTATGGTTTATTCATGCTGATTTGATACTAAAGTAAAACATAAAAATGTGGAATATATCAGAATACGCACGCGTAAATCGTGAGATAAAAAGAAGTTTCTGTAAGACCTTGTCAACCTAAATTGGACTACACATTCTATGCATCTATGATTTGCTTTACTTTTATAGTACACCACCAAACTACCTTTAAATCTTTTCTCCTACTTATATCAAGTACACTCAAATCTTGTCTGTTAGGAATCGCTTTTAGCGATAAGTCTGCCCACTGTAACAGCTTAGTCGCAAAACCCCTTATTTGCAAAATGTCGCTTTCGCAGAATTTTAACCTTAAAATTTAATTGTTATTTGCTATCGCGACATTTTGCGAAAGTGTCATCCTGCAAAAGAGGCACTGTGAGAAAGAGTCATTTTGCGAAAGCAACATTACGAGAGAGAGTTCATATTGCGAAAGAGACGTTTTGCGACTAAGCCATTGTAAATCCCTATTTAGCTCTTAAAGTAATTATTTGTAAGTTTTCCATGGTGTGAACATTATTCTATTCTACTTCTCTGTAAGTAAAATGTTTTTTTAACCATCTTAAAAGTTAATTCACCTCTTAGATCTCATCACAAATAACTATAATAGTTACAACGAATACCGTCAACGGTTCCGTTATTATGAATCATTATGGTGGGCCTCACGGTATATGAACACGTGCAAGGGTTCGGAGCAAGCACGTTGCGTAACACACGCGATCTTGATACGTGAACGTGTATTGCCCATAATCATTAATGTTTTTTATTGTGTTTCTATTGGTTGGAATAAAATTAAAACGTTTAAATTAATTTTAATTTTGCTGGGACAACTGGGTGTGTTTGATCGTTACAGTGAAGTGTCGGTGTGTGTGTCAGTGTCGTTTTTGATTCGGTGAATGAAAGAAGTTTTTTTTTTTTTTTTTAATGAGTGTTTAGCATTTTTTTTATTCAATGTATGTTTGTTAGGTGTTGTATTCCTAGCAAATAGACACCATAGCTGCACATGTAGTATGACCACCGTAGACGAATCAACAGAAGTCTGCAGAAGAATCTACAAAGTGACACATTGTAGAAAAAGATATCAGATCTCATGTAGAGCCAAACTTCTGAATCTACACGGCCTAACCTACCGACCCTAACTTCACAAATTCTACTTATCAGTAGAAAGGCGGTGGTCACTTCGAGCACCTACTAAAATAAATTAAAGTATGTGGAAACAATGCATTTTAATCATTTTTAACCGACTTCTAAAAAAGGAGGAGGTCCTATGTTCGTGTGTATGTATTTTTTTTTTTTTTTTTTATGTATGTTACCTGATTTCTCCGCCATTTGTGGACCGATTCTCGAAATTATTTTTTTGTTTGAAAGAGTAGACTCCTGAGGTGGTCCCATTTTAATTTGGTGAAGATCTGGTGCTGATCTTCGGAGATATACAACGGAACTCTTCAAAAATAGACGGCAAATCTATCGTGATTGCTGGAATCGCTTGGATGTTTATTGTTTATACAACATCATGACGTATCATCAAGCCAGTATGCTCAGAGGGGTAGGCAGATGTGTTCAATATACCTAGATTTCGACAGTTAGGTATGTAAAGTTTAATTTATTAGGGTTAGGTGGATAACCCTATTATAATGACATGTATTGTTAACAATTAACAATATAAAATGAATTCATGGCAAATGTTTGTATGGGAACAACTAAAAATGGAAAAATAAAAAACTTTTTTACAAAAAATAAAACCGACTTCAAAAATAACACTAAACGGTGTAAAATAACTCTAAATTCGGAAGTCGGTGGCCCATCAAGAATAGGACAAAAGTACCAAAGCCACAGACTTCCTAATAAGTATGTGGAAACAATGCATTTTAATCATTTTAGACATCATGTTTCATACAGACATTTACTGCTTAAGATCGTCACAATCGATATCTAAATAGAAATAGTGTAGGTTTTTTTTTTTTAAATAACCGGGTTCGATTCCCGAACGGAGTACAGATGTTTTTTTAAATGTATGAATGCAGTTTTTCTTGTTATTAAAATCGATGACATGGTTCCTCAGAATAGATCTTCGTATGTCTTATAGTTATAGACTTTTCCATACTGACCGATTTGAATGAGACAACCTGTATAACGAGAATTTAGTGCACGATTCTGGAGTTGTTTAGTCTTTTATTAACAAAGCTTGTTATAAACAGCTAGTGAAGGAGAGATTTGACCCATTTATCAATTGTTATACAAGTCTCAAGGACGGAGGGTCCTCTGAAATGTTTTGACAATGGTTCCAAATTAGGGCGAAAGCTCCAGGGTAACCCACAAAATAAAAAATCTAATATTCATGTTTTGCAAATGGCAGCTCAGTATTAGGTTGTGTTTCAATAAATAAAGTTATTTACAAGCGTATTTACTGATTTTAAATGATTACTACCAGTGCTACTCTCCAAGATCATATGGCCCGATTCAATTAATTTAATTAATAATTAATGGCATTTGAGGCAAATTCTAACTTAAATTAGTTTCTTTACCTTGTTTTTTTTTTGTTGTTTTTGAAAATACGATGACCAAACTAAAATTTCTCGTGTTTTGTAGGTTAAGCAGGCGTTAACAAATGTTTTAATATATTTGCTGTGTGGGTGATTCTACGGTATTTGCGTATTTTGTGTCCCCAAAGAAAAAATCATCTGTTTAATTTAATATTAATAATTCAACTACTTGGCATTATTTTGCCTAAGTAATTACAAGGGCCAGAAGATATTTCCATTTTTTTTCATTTTATAGGCTCCAGGGGAAAATGTGTTATCAGGGGAGAGACACTATTGGCAGAGTAGTGACAAATTATAGCAGGAAAGTGACAGGCTACTAAGTATTATCTAAGGAATTTTAATAATACTGTATAAAATGAATTAATAATAGCTTTATCGTTATATTTTTAATGAATAGAATACAATCAGCCTTAACAGTTGAAACATATTCACAATATTAAGTTCTTAAAAAATTAAGTTTCGATCACCATCAAATATTTTAAATATGAAAATAATAATAAAACAATAATAATATCTAATTATAATATAATATATATATTAATGCATATCACTCTCGTCTGAGAATTGAACAAATTAGTAATTTTTCCTATTAAATAATCACAACACTTACTGTTCAACAGTTTTTAATAATTAAATACTCGAAAAAGTGTAATTTCACATTTAAGGCTTACCTAAATAGTAAAATGATACACCTATGAGAGGTTATCTTAGCAAGTAAACTTAAAAATCATTATTATAAATGTAAACTTCCATTTTAAGAAAGAACTGAATCAATAATTTCGGTTAAACTAAGTGTTTTCTACTTATATACTAAACAATAAATAATTAACTTTTTGAGCACATCAACCAGCTCTAAAAATTTGTAGAATACTCTATTACTCATCATAAGTAAACTGGCAAAAAAGAGTAGCTCCTTTAATAGATTTCTTTAAATAAAGTAAAATAATAATCTCTCCTTCTTCGTCATCAAATTCAGACTTGCATACGGCAGCATAACTATATTTTTTATCACTTATCTGGTATTCCACAAGTATAAAATCACAGGTATCACTAACATATGAATGATAGAACTTTAAAAAAAAAAATCTCTGGTAAAGTTGTCCATTGTAGCAAGGTTTGTCTACATGCCCATCTGATACCATGTCCGGTTTCAAGATAATTCCAAGTAAAATCAGAAAAAAATCAGCCCATTCCCTTTCAGTCGTGTTTAATAGACTTAATTTATCCCTTTTCTACTTTTTGAAAATTTTGCTTTCCTTTCGCTTGTATTTCTGTATTTTTAATCAGATTGTTTTTAATTTTTTGGTAGCGTATTTTTTCTGCTTGGATCTGGTTTTTTAGTCTCTCATCCCTTGTTTGCTTCTTTATCATGTTTGACATGATATCTGCGTAACTAGAACAAATGAAATAAACCGTTTTGAATAGTAAATATTTACAAAAAAAAAATTGTCACTGCCCCTGCATGGTATTATTTTCCCCTGGCATAGAAACTGGCAGAGAAGTGACGCCAGAGAAGTGACAAAATTGGACATAATCTCCCAAAAGTAATACCGCATGTTTTTCTGACCACATTTTACACAATAAATGTCATCTACACACACTAAACATTGCTCTGTGCAAATTCACAATTATTTAGCGATGAAATATAAAAAGATATACTTACCAAGGGAAATACTGGAACTACTGGCACAAGCACGTTCTCAGACAATGAATTGAAAACTGACGCCACATTGTTTTAGTTGTGCTCAACACTGTTAGCTTGCATTTAACTTCACACTGTCCCACGCGCGTCGTTTATGGTCAAAAATATACTTTAGCACTTTTAGGTGAAAATCACAGTCTTTCAATTTCGCCAGGTGAAGTGACGCTTTTAGCAAGTGACGTGAAAATAAGATTTTTTAAAATTATATAATAAACACTTTTGCAATGTATTGTTATAACATATGTTTCAAAGTTATATTAGCTATAACACAATATTAAAATAAAACACAATACCATAAATATTAAAAGTACTAGGCCATAAAAATGAAAAAAATGCAGTAATGGGGTAGGCCAGGGGAGTATACATTTGTTACTATTTTATAATGTTAATGTGTAAAATTAAACCACTATCGTGAATTGACTAAGTGGTCCAAATGAAAGAAGTTATACTTTATTGCATAAGCACACATTAACGGCAATGTAATTAGTTTAACATAAAAAAAATCTAAAGGCCGTTGGAATCCAAATAGCGTAGAATCACCCGTGTAGCAATGAAGTGTAAAAAAAGTTGTTGTCTTGGTCTATCCACACCTTAAGGCTCTTAAGTTAGCAAAAACAACCTAACTAAATTGAATAGATAGGTTCAGAGTCAAGAATTGTTTCTGTTGTCTCTAAGTTAATCTATTTTGTACTGTAAACGTTGAATTTGTGGTTGAAGTTGATACTAAGCACAGTTCTTAAGTTCAAGTTCCAGCAAGGGCCTTCAATGAGCTTCTTTTGTGTCTAAATACTGCGTTGCTTCTGTTTGTTTTAAAAGAGTAAGTTATGGAGTTTCTTGCCCATTCTTTTCCACATGAAACTATAGGTACCTTTTAGAATTTGTAACTACTTAAAGTCATTCTCTTAATTTGTTTGACTTGTACCTAAGTCTCATTTTCAAAAGTGTATTTTATGAGTCTAGTTGAAATAAATTATTTGAATTTGAATGTGCGTTGAAAGGGTCAGAAAATTCATTATATGTTTGACTGTTGTTAGTTACTATAAATAGTATCAAAAAATTAAAAATCGTAGGCAGCGAGCGATATATCCCAATGAATCTAACAGACGCGCCACAAGTTAAGTACCAAAAAAGTAAAATAAAAATAGTAGTATTTTCGACGTAAATCAAAAACACAGTAGGTATTGAAATTATCAAATAGATGGAGTGGACTGGAGCCTAAACTAGGGGAGCCCTGTATTTTAGGACTCCTGGTCCATCTCCCAAAGGTAAGGGTTTCGTCATTTCGTGGTGCCCAGTGACGGGGCTGTGGAGGTCTGCTGGCAGTCGTTTCTGTAAAATTCTGGTTAATTCCTTATAGGCTGGAAGTCGTTCCCAATATATGCAATTGATTCTACTGCATCACACATACCACTGATATTGTAATTTCAGCAAAGAGAGATCATGTCTCAGTAACGCCATCTAGCATAGAAACAACAACAACAATAGTACAACAACAACAGTACAACAACAACAACAATAACAACAACAATAGTACAACAACAACAACAATAGTACAACAACAACAACAACAATAGTACTACAACAACAACAACAACGACTTCCAAGTATCAGATCAAAGTTTTATTCGAGACCCGTCTATAGTAGGTATCTATTGTATGTCTTTAAATTCCAATAATCTGCCACTTACGTTTGTTTTTATTTTATTTATAATTGTGAACCTTAACATGCGACGATAAAAATATAGATTTTTTTTTACAAACACCTATGTTTGCAAAGAAATAAATGATTTGATTTGATTTCACCGCTTTAGCTGACAAAAATCTAATCTAATTTCAAATCAAACCGGTGCCAACCCTACCACAAAACTCCCAGATCCCTCACTCACTGATGAAACAAGCATTCATTATTTACACGTCGTTATGAAATATGATTTGATTAAGTGGTGAAACGGTCGACGGAAGACTTGATTGAATTCATTTATAAATCATGACGATCGAACAAACTCGCATGGCCGCTGTCGCAAACACGGTTTGTTATTGTAGTTGGAAAGTGGTCCTTTATATAATTAATTAGTACTTGGCCTCGGATTTGCACGCGTTAATTCAGAATTTGATAATCAATAAAATTTTGGTAATCGGTACCTACGCTGGATGTCTATTTTTAAGACACTTGCGTGCAAAAGAATCGACCTACCCCGTGCGCTTTCGTTTAGATCACGATAAATAAAAATCTTAAATTAATTAATGAATACTGTAGCGACATCTATCTCACCACACACGAACTAAAGACTAACATTCTACATCGCGATGTTAAAGTTATCCGCGCAGTTTAACGTATGCAAGTTCCCGACTACAAACTACAACCGTCGAGCAGTAGTTACTAGCCCACCATACACCCAGACGGTCAGTGGATCCTCCCTTTTCGATGCTGGATGTTTAACGTTAATCTTCGAAGAGGAAAGCTCTGTGATACTGTAACGAATAAAGTCAATACCATTGGTCCAATTCCAAAAATTCTTTCAACATTAAAAAGCTACATTATCCTTGAGTAACATTGGCTAATTATTTGATTTTAAAAACAGCGAGGGTGTGAAGGGAATGTTAAAGTTTGAAGGGAAAATCTAGAAATTTACGCAGAAAAAGTCGCGAGCGAAGAGCTCTTCTCGTATTGTAGGCATACTAGTATTGCTTTTAGTTCCGTAAGTGATTGAAATGTTCACTGTTTCAGCTTCAGCCGTAATCCATCTCAACCTGCGGTGGAAACTACAATCAAGTCATATTCGAGATGAATTGTGTTGCGTTCTAATAAATATTCCGCAATAATAAATATTCCGCAACTTTTTCACACAACGCCATTTAGTCCCAAGTTAAGTTTGAGAGCCTGTGTTATGGGCACTAAACAGCTGATAAACATACTTATATATTTCTAAATACATACATATTATAACAAATGATCGTGCTCATCACACAAACATTTGTCCTGGGTGGGAATCGAACCCACGACCTCCGGCATAGCAGTCAGGGTCACTAACTACTAGGCCAACAGGCCAGTCGACTAAATATATATATCGACGATATGGATAACCAGCCGGTCGATTGAATATAAATCACCCTGTGAAAACATGACTGCAGTGCGATTCTGGTCAAATCACCGCGTGGAAATTAAGGCGTAGTGAAGGCGAATTGAGCTGTCATTCCATACTAATGCTAGACACTGACAGTTCACTTGACTCAAGTTTTCACGGCGTGACTTTTACTTAATTGGCTTTAGTGAACTGTCAATGCTTAACATTTGTATGGAATGACAGCTCAATTCGCCTTCATTTCACCTACATTTTCACATGGTGATTTTTATAGAATAGCACTTCTATACTGCTTTAATAAAATAAGTGTAACCTGCAGTGCTATTTAAAAGTCACATCGTGTAGGCAAATTGAGCTGTTGTCCCATACTAATTGTAGGCATGGACAGTTTTATTTTTAATATTTAATGGGTCGACTCTTGACATCAATCTTGTCCTGAGGACATAAATGAGATCGACGATGGAACGAGCGTACCCAAAAGAAACCTCGCGACTTTAGATTGGGGTCATATGAACTTGGTAACACTGATGCAGGCAGGGAATTCCACTCCTTGGCTGTGCGCATAATAAAGGATGAGGCAAAGCGTTTCGTGCGAAAGTGTGGAACATCTAAAAGATATGGGTGATAACATGCAGTATTTCTAGATTCCCGATGATAAGGAGATGGTGGAATGAGCTTGTGGAGCTTTAGGGCACACTCACCGAAGTACAGTCTGTAAAAGACCGTCAGACGTGCGTCCAGCTTCTAGCTTTTCCAATTTACTTCACTCAAGTTTTTAATAAATTGACCGGCAGTTTTTTAATTCGACATTGATTTGTTCTAGATATCTTAGCTCATAATCATTGATTACCATGATCAAAAGATGAACCGTGAAATCAATTAAGGTCATTGGCTCAGAAATCACTATTGTCAAGTATTGTCAAGTTCCCAACCAACGTTAGTCACGTTTTCTTGTGATAAAAATGTAAAGTATGTCGATAAAATGTATAATGGTCATTTGAATATTTAGACAAAATGTATTAGTATTTGATGATTTTTTTAGAGATCCGAATTTAAATCAGAAAAACGGTACTTATTTAAGATAACTTCGTGCCTGTCTGTCTCATAGGCTTTTTTAAGGGGACAGTCCTTGCAAAGCGTCAAAACAGGGGTTACGGTTTGCAAGGTATCTAAACATCTAACATACCAAATATTATCAAAAAAATAAATAAGATACTTATTAGATGTATCACCAGTGACACCGTGTGATATTTTTAAAATTATCCTAAAATGTCTGCTAAAAACATGTTAATATTTCATATTTACATCGAAATCGGCACTTACTATTTGCACGTTTTCTTAAAATGTAAAGCAATGTTTATAGATATTTTTCGTTAATTCATGACACAAGTGTATGATTATGAGGTTAACCCTTTTAAATTTTTAATAAAATAATATCATACACTAGTAATTTACGTCATAACATTCTTAAAATTATTGCGCAAAATGTTTTCCGTTTGCCATACATTCTAGTATGGAGCGTCCCCCGTTTCATATTTTGTTTTATATTCGAACATGCGTCTGAAAACAAATTAGTGCCGCCCTGGAAACCAAGGTGAGAGCACGTCAGTTTTTTGTCCGCTCCGAGCTCGATAAACGTCAACTCATACATCCACAAAAGTTATAGGGTGGGGTGCAAGTTACACGGTGTATGTACCAATTTTTGCACTAGAATTATTGCTCTAGCTATGGAAGTATTGAAATTACTTTGCTATTAGATATTTATTTAAATAAATAATACAACTTTTGATTTTTAACTAATAACTAGATTCCGTCATTTTTGAGAGATGGCATTAGTTTTTTTTTAATGTTTATTAATTGATATTATAATGATAAATTTAACATTCACACATGAATTTTAATAACTGGGTTAAAGCCCAAACCGAAGGTGTGATAATAATTGATGGATAAATAAAATTTCCATAATTTAAATACTACAACATCTTTTATAAAATGGGCAAACAGAAAGAAAATTCCCGACAAACCGAAAAAAAATAAAGGAAAATTAAAAAAATAGTACGTATCTTTTATTTAAGATATTTTGCCGACGATAAAACGTGGGTTATTAATAACCTTTTGGAATCAAGCTCATTCGACCAGTTCCCTCCAGGATGGCGGACAACACTTTCTTTTCGTAATAAAATAAGGGTGTCATTTCCAAGGTTTTTCCGGGTGCATAACCCGTAATTACGAAAATGGCAACCATTTAAAAATCAAAGATGTTTTTTGTATATTAATAGAGTATTACGTTGTTATTTCAAAGCAGTAAGCGTTATTTTCATTGTATAAAGTATACATATTTATTTATATCGGTGACATGTTTAAAACACACAGACTGTTCCTTAATGATTACATGTTTATTTTTAGTTTGCGTCCAACTAAAAGCCAAAACGAAACTGTGAGAGTGTTGTTGTTGTCATAAAAAATAAATGAATAGCTACTAAAACTAACCGTTTAGTTTAGTTTAATGTTAATGGTTAAAATGCTAGCACTACTGTCTTCTAGAGCATGAGGTCCTGGGTTCAATTCCTGGGTTGGACAAAGTGTTATCGGGTTTTTTAATCTTAAATTTCTCAGTAGCTACCCGGAGTCAGGATTTGTACCTAGTTGATAGCGATGAGAACATCCCCTATTACATAAGTCTTAAAACATAACTGGTGAATTATGGGTAGGTATACACCACTGTCTAATTCTTCGGGGAATACAAGTGTGTTATTATATGATGCAACGTTTATAAACAAAATTATTGTTTCAGGCTATAGCGTGAGCATTGCTATGTGCCCACGATTACGTCCGCGTGTAAAAGTATGTTTTTAAGAATAATACTTATTGTACGTATAAATACTTTAACCTTTCAATCGTGACGATTAGAGACACGATAGAAAGACAATGACAGCGCAAGCGCTTGGGGTTTAATGAATTAAGAACCTTTTGGCAGTGTTGCACTGCAAACCTTAAATATATTAAAGTAGTAGGAATAATAAAATATGAGCCTATGTTTAAAGTACATTTTTATAAATTACTTTTGTTTGTTTTACCGTGCAGGGACACTTTTAAATTGAAATGGCAAATCTGTCGGAATTATTGGAATACGGGTAATCAAGACGTTTTCTCCTTCTGCCATTCCAGCCATGATTGTAGCCTTTATAATTTTGTGCCCCATATGTGTAATTTGTAGTCGTGTACCGTTGCACCGGCGCGTCAAGATTTCTGATGTACAGGACTGGAACACCAACTTTTAGCCTCTTGAGTAGAGAGTCTGAAAATACCCTATGGATATGCTGTAACTTGTTCAGAGTCCATGATATTGTTCACTGAGGATTCGACAACATCTCCTTCAACGTTTGACACGTTTTTCTCGTTTATTTACTCCCTTAACGATCAAATTGTTACAAAATTTAATTATAGGTATCTATTTGAATCAATAGCCAAACGCAAAAGATTTATCGTTCTAGCTACAAAAATATCGAATTCCTTCATTTATATACCTATTATTCCTTATATTTATTTTACACCCTTAAGGGTAACATTTTTCCAAATTTTAATGCCATACTTATTTAGTAATCAACTGCCTAAAATATAAATTGCATGCTTTTAGCTTTGAAAATGATAATACTTTCATACATCCTTTCATCCCCCTTTTCAATCCCTTACAAGCCTTTTCGTGAATCAAAAAGTAGCCTGTGTCCTTTCTCAGGTTTTAGACTATCTGTGTCCCAAATTTCAGTTTTACCAGTGCCGTAGTTTTGGCGTAAAAGCGAGAAAGACATGCAAAGTTACTTTTGCATTTATAATATTTCAATATAAGGTAAAGAAATACAATTATTTGTTGTTTTTTAGTTAGTCTTTTTGTTCCCTTACGCCATTCATATATTTACCACAAAATATCAATAAACTATATTTAGTATGCATGTACTTATAACAGTTGCAACAATCAATTAGAGTATTATTATAATAAAATAAAATTCTAAATTACGAAGTTATTAATTACATTAAAGAACACAACTAAAAGAAATAATAATTTTATCAATTAAATTGTAAATCTCTGTTGCACACTGTGACCCCACCCTTTCGTGGCTACCAAACAATATCATAAGCAAGCGAGCATCGCGATGCAATAAGTCAATTGTTATTACATTGCTTGTTTACTGACGCATAATTACTAGCTCTTTTATTTCAAACACGCATTGAAAAAATAATTTTCCCGTCGTGTCGTACTGTTTGTCGTTTGTTTCTGGGCAAGTGTTAATGTGTGTGTAAGGTGTGTAGCGCGTTGCTACTGTGTAAGTGGAAAATGTCAATGTATGCGTTCAAAAATAAGTTCCCACGCTCGCAGACTTCCCTCTTAAGATCAATATAAAGTAGAAATTAGAATTTGAGTCTCAAAGTTACACATAAGTCGCCACTCGCAATTACACAGATGAAATCATCAGAAGTTTTTTTTTAATTACTAGGGTGGTTAAAAAAACGCGTTCCCTATTTATTGAACATTGCCTGCTGACATTTGTAAAGAAGATAATATACCTAGTGAAATTCGCACGCAAACTAAAAAAATATTTATGAATTAATGTAAGTGTAAGTATTAATAATGTGTAGACGCGTACTATCTTTACGCATTGCTTTATGTAACTATACAGCGAAGCAAACAGGAGCGGTGTCATTATGCTATGTATACTTATTCAGATTTAAAGTTTGGTTGGTCACTGGGAACCCTAATTGCGCTAGCCCGTCTCGCTCCTGGCCATTTTCTTACCAATTTATTCAATTTCTTGACGTCATTGGTTGACAGCACATTTTCAAGAATTTAGTGATTTATTATTCAGTTATTTGTTCAATAATCACAAGACCGGTTGCCATACGAATAATTTTGACTATCTTTATATTATCTATACTTCAATACTAATATTATAAAAAAGATACATTCTTTGGTTTATTTGAAGGGATTTATCTCAGAAACTATTGAACCAATTTGAAAAAAAGACAACACTAGAAAGCATGATGAGGAAAGTACAAAGTTCACGCGGACGCAATCGCGAGCGATACAATACATAAAATACAAAACTTGTCTAAACAAATGTCTAGAAGGCTGAAAGGTTTATTTTATAAGATAGGATATTTAGAAATTTAAATTTCGACAATCAATGAAATATAATAGAATTTATTCCCAAAAGTAATCAAACCCATATTTGAAAAATCCCCAAATACTCTTGTCTACTTCATAATTGTGAGTCTATGGTTATCGTTTCCCTTGACCAGTGACATTAGGTTTTTCCGTGGCGGAATCTACACTAATATAATAAGGAGGAAAGATAAGATATTTTGTTTGTCAGCTTTTTATAGAAAACTACGTAACCGGTTTTAAAAATCCTTACACCTGTGAAAAGCTGCACTGGCATCGGTTTCCTTGTTCTAAAGCTAAACTAAAATTAAAGAATTCAGCTCTTACAGATTAACAGCATTAGAAAAGGATTGATTTTGACAGTGAGGAATAAAAACTAAGTTAGAGACGTCCAATTAGTGTTGAAATGTTAACTATGTCAGTATTAATATAATAATATAATACCAGTTACTGTCCCACTGCAGGGCAAAGGCCTCTTTCTGATAGAGAGAAGGCTCGAGCATTGATCACCACGCTTGCTCACGGCGGATTGGCAATTTCAAACTTATTTTAACTAAAAATAAATAAATAAAAAATAAAAAAAAAATAATAAAAATGTTTATTTCATCAACTTATACGTTTTACATAATATGTGTGTGGAAGCACCTTTTAAGCAACGATATGCTTGTGTTAGGTGGTTCCGCTCTTCCAGTTTGCAATAACTAAGTATAAATGCTGTGAGATAAAATAAGGTAATCTAAAATAAGCATGCAGTGGACGATGGGCAAAATAACAACGCGCGCGGTGTAATAAGTGTGAGGTGTGTCTGTGTGTGTGTGTGTGTGTGTGTGTGTGTGTGTGTGTGTGTGTGTGTGTGTGTGTGTGAGTGTGTATATGTGTTAACTACAAGTCCAGGTTTCCTCACGATGTTTTCCTTCACCGATGTCAAATGATGTCTAAGATAAACTTAGAAAGTACATATGAATTGGAATTTGGAAAAGTCACATTGGTACTTGCCCGGATTTGGACCACAACCTCGTGCATGAGAGGTAGGCTCCTTAACCATCATCATGTCAGTATTAAAACCTAATTTTGACTTAATATATGTCCGTTCTTTTTTAATTAATGTATAAGATAGAAAGAGATGATTACCTTACTATAGTGTTGCCTTAATAACGTTTAGTTACGTTTACTAAACGTTATTAATTTTAATTTTTAGAGTGATCTATGTTACACTATGACAGTGGTGCCTATGCGCCACTGTCATCGTGTAACATAGATCACTCTAAAAATTGGCATTGGCATTGTTTGCCATAGAAAAAAATAGAATAGAATTTATTTTATTTTTAAAACTACTAGGGGGTAGAGGTGTTAAACTTCGAAGGAAAAAGTATAAAATCCACGCAGACGAAATCGCGGGCGAAATACTAGTTCTTTATAATTGTAATCCGATACTAGAACTGAGTCCGATAAAGTGGGCCGCCGGGGGGCATGCCTATCACCGATTACTTACGAAGTTATAACGTCAGCAGGGTTCCTCATAAAATTTTATTTGCACTCCTGTTTCTGCGGCGGAAATGTATGCCTAGTTCATGTGTGTTTATTATTTGGAACCCTTTGTGATATAACTTGGTTTGGGGAAATAATGTCGTGAACACCATACCTCATATAATATAGCACACTAGCTTGCCCCCGGCTTCGTTGGCGTAAATTTAGAATTTGACAATCAATTCGGATTGTACTCCACTTGTAATAGTACCTATAATTAATTATTTATTTAAAAGACACGTAGCGCCATCTTAAAAACGTCTTTGTTGTTTTCGTAGAAAACAGTAGTTAAGTACAGACGCCAGCACGTCAAGTTACCCCAATGTGTCAAATTTCTTTGATCGTTTTTCAACTTTATGTTAAACAGAATAAGGTTCATTTTCCTTTGGGAAAATTTGACACATGGGGTAACTTGATGTGCTGGCGTCTGTACTTACTTTTTTTCGGGATGAAAAAAATAACACAAAAGCAGAACTGACGTTAGACTTCACAAAAAAAAATCAAGAGAAATTAATACATATATTATCATCAACAACTGCCTAGCCTGTTTCTAACTATGTTAGGGTGGGTTTCCACTATCGCTAGACTAACTAGATGTACCCAAGTACCAGTGTTTTAGATGCCTATCTGACTATCTGACTTCCGCACAACCCACTTACTGCGTTACACACGCTACCTTAAGAAAACTTTCAGAATTTTGGGCTCCTCACGGTCCGCAACGGCTGTCAAAGAACTACGAATGACAAGTGCATGGTTACATCCAACTAAAAGTACAGATGCCAGCACATCAAGTTACCCTAATGTGTCAAATTTCTTTGATCGTTTTTCAACTTAATATCAAACAGAATAAGGTTCATATTCAATTGGAAAAAATTGACACATTGGGGTAACTTGATGTGCTGGTGTCTGTACCTTAACCTTCGATCAAACTGCAATAAACAGAAACAGTACATAACTGTTACAAGACCACTATAATTCTGTCTAATCTCCAAGATCACACGCCGCCAGCAATATCGTTAATAAATAATTGAAGAGCGTGAGTAATCTGCTGAATCCCCGAAAACCGGCAAATGAAGATACGCTCGTTCAAAAACGATGCAGAAATGTTTATTTTAAACTGCTTATATATATTTCAATTTGCCCGTAAATTTTATCGTTTGAAGAGAACGCGTTGACCGCGGGTGTAGTCGTAAAGACGTGGTCTGCCTACCAGCTCATTACCGCGGATGCATTCTTGCGTTAATTTAATTTATTGCTCGTGAAATTGTAATTAGTAAGTTGAGCGGGTTTACTGTTTGTGTGGTTATTATTGATGGCGGGATACTTATCGGTTGTTTAAAGATAAATGTGATCATTATAAAATAATCATTTTTCCTGTTGGTCTAGTAGTTAGTGACCCTAACTGCTATGCCGGAGGTCGTGGGTTCGATTCCCACCCAGGACAAATGTTTGTGTGATGAGGAGCACGATCATTTGTTCTGTGTTTGGGTGTTACTTATCTATAATATGTATGTGTTTAGAAATATATAAGTATGTTTATCAGCTGTTTAGTACCCATAACACAAGCTCTGCTTAGCTTGGGACTAGATGGCGTTGTGTGAAACTTGTGGAATATTTATTTATTTATTTAATTGAGTATATAAAGTCCTCCTTACCGATGTCGATAACGGCGACCCTTTCATCTATTCTCTCCTTCCGTGCCCCCTTATGTGACTGGCCAGACCGAATTTACATTTAATACCCGGTTTCTAAAAGTTCTGGAGTGACGACCACGTACCGGAAGACGCAGCGTTGGAAGGCCTTCCACAAGGTGGACCGACGAAATGGTGAGAGTCGCGGGAATCCAATGGATGAGAGACACACAGGACCGGTCATTGTGGTGACATTTGGGGGAGGCCTATGTCCAACAGTGGACGTCTTTCGGCTGAAATAATGATGATGATGATGATGACCCGGTTACATATAAAGCAGTAGAGTTCGCCGGCAAAGTCACAGGTATAAGAATAGGAGGGCTAGGTCTCTTGGCGATTTTCGCTTAATTTAAGATAAAGGTAAAGCAGGGTGAGAGGGAAATTGAAACCAGTTCAGCAGTGCGATTCTGTAAAAAATACCACGTGAAAGTGTAGGTGAAGTGAGGACGAATTGAGCTGTCATTCCATAATAATGCTAGGCATTGACAGTTCACTTCACTCAAGGTTCAACGGGGTGATCTTCACTGAATCGACTGGCTGTAAATGATTTGAATGAACGCTGTAATTTTTCTTTATTTAGTTCTGATGAAAACTACCTACTTCTTTGAACTATAAAACAAAACATGATTTATGAGATAGGATGAATAAGAGAAAATGTTGAGATGTTTATTTAAAATACTTTGTTACAAATCTGGTTTATAAAACACGAAGTTCAGAGGCAACAAATATTACAAAACAAATGCAACAAAATTGAATAAGTATGTTAGTACCAACCTCCTTTTTTTAAAGCCTGGTAAGTAAAGGTAAATAATTCGCTTTTTAACCGTTCGACTTTAAAAAAGTGAAGATTCTCTATTTGATTGTAGGTTTTTTTTTCGCGTTTATAATATAAGTAGGATATTTTTTTTTATAAATGATTGCCTCTTTGTTAATACAGCGTACATGGATGAACTGGAACAAATTGTCTTCTGTAGTCTTCCCGTACGGCTAGAATGAAGAGGCTTTTAATAAACTAGTGCGCTTTACCATCAATGATTGCATCACTGCTTACCATCAGATGGGATCGCAGTCAAGCACTTATTCATGTTATCAGCCTGTTGGTGATTTCCCTTATTCTCTAAGTAAAGTACCGACTAAGCACCGATATTTACCTCAAAGGTATATATAAATATTTCAATTCAATTATAATTAGATAAATATTTATTTGCGTATATAAACGTAATTTGTCGTTTATGTCTGGCGAGTGACGTGTGTAAGTGTAATTATATAGAGTGATCTACGTACTATGTTAAGTTATGATATAAGCTACATAGTAACTACTTTCTTTAATAATAATACTATCTAAAGTTTGGATTCTGCTTCTGCTATTGATTTACCACAGTATTTAAAACACTCACACGCAACGCTGTATTTTTTAATATACGATTATTTAAAAATGTGGCTTGTTAGAAAAAAAAGACTCATTTAATAGACAAATAAATAAATATTCCACACATTGCTATCAAGTCCCAAGCTAAGCATAGCTTGTGTTAATACATACTTAATACAGAATCATACTATCAATTGTCAAAAGTAACATTTGTACAAATAAAAAAAAAAAATACTGCATTTATTTTTTGCTATAGCTTTGATGCATGTGTATCAAAGAAATACCAAAAAGTAATATGTACTGACTGTGATTGGTTGGCGGATAAAACGATAGCCAATCAAATCACATTGTAGAGAGAATAAAATACAATCAACAAGACTTTCAGTTACCAGTTTCTAGTCTAGAAACCTAGTACTCTACTTTTTATTAGGATGATGACGTAACTCCATAATCTTTATGTCACATCACTAACTTAGTATTGCAATATGTATAAGTACATTTAATTACTAGAAAAAAAAGTCATTAGTGCTGCAACGTGCCGCTGCTGACATTGATAACGATCTGAGATTAATTAAAACACCTTTTTATATACATTGCGATACTAATCTATCTGATAAAACTGGTATATATCTGGAGAAAGTCCAATGTGTGAGTCCGGCATATTATTTTCGAGTTGGTTTAAATCATATTTTCAACTGTAAAGCTGTTAATTGAATTGAAAGTATCATTCGTTGTAATTAATTCAATTAGTTTTGCTGGTTTTCTATTACTTAACTAGTTAACTAGTTTGTTTAGTTTATGTCTAACCTACTTATTAATAATCGCGGAGTACTTATGCCTCAAATATCGAAAAGGATATCTGAACGTTTTTTAATTCATTAAACCCCAAGAGGACATCGGTGTCCGCGCTGTCATTGTCTTTCTGTTGTGTCTCTAATTGGCACGATTAAAAGGTTAATAAGGCAAATAACATCACGCCTGTAATCCCCGAAGGGCCTAGGCAGAGGTGTACCCGGGTACACCTCTGCCTAGGCTAGGTACACCTCTCTGTTTAGTTACATATAACTGGCGAAATGAGGGTGTACTACCGGTAGTACACCCTCATTTCGCCAGTTATATGTAACTCCCATGTAATGGTTGGCGAGCCTATTGCCATCAATCGGGCACAAACTCCGACTCCGGGCTGCTACTGAGAAATCCCAAATGAAAAAACTCAATAACACTACCTGACCCGCTCAATAACACTTCCGTGGATCGGACGCGGAACCTCATACACAGCAGTAGCGTTTGCGACCACAAGACCAACGAGACAGTTATTAATAAGGGAGTAAATGTAGAAGTCTAATAATTGTGTCCTTGTAATTTGTTTATGTGTGTGTGTTTATGCACTTAAAAACTAAAAGGAACCCTAATAATAAAGTGTTTTGCACAACATATAAGCGCTACAGAAACTTTTGTAACAATCTTCTTAAGAAATTAAAACGACAGTATGAAAAAGACCAGTTACAAATGGCAAAAAATAACTCAAAAAAGTTATGGAGTTCTATAAAACAAATAACCAACTGTAGTAAGAAAAGTAATGTAACTTCTCAAGACCTCCTATCTACGAATACTTCCCCACAGTCGTCTATCAATTCTGCAAATGAGTTTTTTGCTACTGTTGGTAGTCGGTTAGCACAGACTATACCTTCTGCTCCACTTTTTCGAAATGTCACTGGACGTAATAAAATATCATCCTGCAATTCTTTTGTACTTTTGGGTGTTGATTGTGCGGAAGTTAAAAAAGTTATACTTAACCTAAAACATGATTGTCGAGCGGGTTGGGATAATGTTCCATCTAGGTTTCTTCATAGGGTTGTGGGCATCGTTACTCCTGTGGTCACCGATCTCATAAATCGTTGTTTCGAGGCTGGAATTTTCCCCAATGCACTAAAAAAATCTATTCTTGTTCCTATACACAAGGGAGGTGATACTGATCGTGTCAACAACTATAGACCAATCTCAATCCTCACATCACTGTCAAAAATATTTGAGCGCGTCATAAATTCTAGACTTATTAATTATTTGGAATCTAAAAAACTTCTATCTTCATCACAATATGGTTTTAGAGTATGCAAGTCAACCAATGACGCTGTTCATAACTTTACCACCTTCTTAGTTCAGAAGATGGATGAAAGTAAGAAATGTATTACAGTCTTCCTTGACCTTGCTAAGGCCTTTGACACGGTCAGTGTTTCCAACCTTTTGGATAAGTTGGGTTGCTTGGGTATTCGGGACAAACCACTTGATCTTTTCGCAGATTATTTAACAGGTAGATCTCAGTGTGTGAGTATCGGTGTGCACACGAGTGATGATCTTAAAGTAACGTATGGAGTCCCTCAAGGCAGTATTCTTGGACCTACATTGTTCTAATGTTACATTAATGAACTCTGTCAACTTCAAATCCAAGACTGTAGGATTATCTCATATGCAGATGATACCACATTAACATTCGTGGGCGATACTTGGGAAGAGGTTTATGCTGCAGCTCAAGCAGGGTTAAACACTGTCACTCACTGGCTTGCTGCTAATTCGTTGACATTGAACGCGGACAAGACCAAATTTATTCAGTTCTCTATTGGGGACCCACCTGTAAATTCTCAACACGTATTCAAAATATTTGCTCACCAATGTTCTTTTCCTCCTGTATCACAGTGTGATAATTGTCCACTTATTAAATCGACAAAATCCATACGTTATTTGGGTGTTACTATCGACAGTAGGCTCTCTTTTGGGAAACACATCCATAACGTAGCTCAAAAAGTCCGTAAAGTTACTTATATTTTTAGACAAATCAGGCACGTGGCTGATCGGAAGATACTGATCATGGTTTATTATGCCTTGATTCAGTCAATTATGACTTATTGTATTACCACATGGGGTGGCACTGACAAAACAAAATTACTGGAATTGGAGCGAGCTCAAAGGATGATCTTAAAGGTTACCTTTTTCAAACCTAGACTCTTTTCTACCCGGGAATTATATCAGGAAACTGGGGTTCTAACTGTCAGGCAGCTGTATATACTACTTAGTGTCCTTCGTCAACATAAAGATCTATCAGCGTTAAATGAAGACATAACTAATACTAGAAGGCACTATGCTGTTTTTAGGACATATAGAACAAAAACCAGATTTGCACAAAAATTCTATTGTTATAATGGTCCTAAATTATATAATCGTATAAATAAAATCAAAAATATTTTTAATGACAGCACCTTTGAATGTAAAAGGAAGGTAACTCATGGCTATCAGGGCTAGACTATGAAAAAACTGAAGAACTCCTGGTAATAGAGAAATAGTGAGAATCGTACATACATTTTGTAGTAATATCAACATCTGTCATCTTAAACACAAACATTCACCGCACACCTCACATTACACGTAAACACATCACACTACACACATAGGTACACAGCCACAATATTCACTCACTCTTTCACTGTAGTATGTACTTAGTACTGAAAACGGTCTTGTCGAGGTCCTGGTGTCCTAAAATACAGGCTTCGGCTTAGTTTAGGCACCAGTCTCCCACAAATAAATTTATGTAATATAATTTTAAGTACCCACTAAGTATTTCTTTGTTTTTATTTGTGGAAGAGAAATAAATACATTTTATTATTTATTATTTATTAATTAAAGTGGAGAACCTCGAAAATCCACAACAAGTTTAACCAAGGGGTACCGTGTTATCCAGTCATTGGGTTGTGGGGGTCAGAAAGGCATTCGCTCCATAAACGTACAGACGAACGTACAAACTGGCAAAATATTCCGAATCGAACATGAACCTTATATTGTTTGCTATTAAGTTGAAAAACTACCAAAGAGGATAGACTGGGGTAGGCTGCTAGCTTACCATATCATAGTTAGAAAAAGACAGTGCAGATTATATGATGCCTGGTTATAACTTCACTCCGCGATTATTAATAAGGGAGAATGCGATTAACACACTGCCACGCACTACGCAGAGTAGCGCGTGTACCTATGCGTGTTTTAACATTGCTTGTTTGTATATAAAACACGCACAGTACAACACACAGAAAATGCATCCACGCGCGTTCAATAAGACCAGAGATACGCAACATGCAGCGTGATGCGTGGCAATATGATAATCGCCTAAATGTTTTAGTCCAATAATAATGCGCTTAGAGTATTTAATAAGACATCTATTTGCACTAAAAGTCGCGCCTTATCTCTGCTGTGTCATATTTTGGAGAAACTATGAAATCATGTTCGATTGATAACACGTTTCAGTTATTTAAGATAATATCAAAACCGTCTATATTTAAAGTGACTACGTTCATATTGTGTAATTAGAGCGACATAAGGCGCCAAATTATACCACCCAAAAGCTGCTACTAAAAATGAAACTATATTTATTTCTGAAGTAGATCTTTTCAAGACACTTTTACTCGTCAATACTTGTAAAAATAAGAACATGGCGGCGATAAATTGTTGCATTTCATATCTGACTAATCTCTGATAAGAAATGCCAAAACAAACTGAAAGGTCCTGAACTCCTAATAAGTCAAAACATAACGTTATTTCAAATTATGATATATGAGTGTAACGTAGCAGTGTAAAGGCCTTCTGACGAAAAAGGCACAGGTTTCAGTATATTATATTTAGGATTTGTCGAGTTACACAACTTTTGACTGGCCTCAACAATGACGTAATTTTTAAAAACCGGTGTAATTCTTTATTTTTCCGACTGGTAATGAATAAACAAAACCATTTTTTTTTATTTCGCAGGCTTAAGGCCTCATACTTAAAAAGCATGGGTATTATATCATGCATGCGCAAGGCGGGTTTGCGATCTTAGACTTAATAATAAGGAGCACGCAGATGCGTCTGTGTTGGTGTTTTATGATCAATACTTAGTACATATTTTCTTTGTTTCAGGAGGTTCCGATAGCAATAAGGGCAAAAGCAAGAAGTGGCGGAAAATCCTCCAGTTTCCACACATATCACAATGTTTAGATATAAAAACAAAAATAGGTAAGTGCATAGTTCAATAAGAATAACATTACGCCTTAGAACGTCTAGTGCAAGCTTCATTCGATCGCGTTAACGTTTATGCCTCCAAAAACGTAACGGCAAAATCACAGGTTTGAAAGCTCCACGTACAGCTTACCCCGAATCAAAAGGTCTTAAATCCCTGACTTCAAATCCCGATGAACTATTGTGGTGACCCCATTCAACTGGCAACTGTTGCGTGAGCTGATAAGCGGCTTAAACATTTCTATGTCTTCCTAACTCAGCGCAGAGTTTGTGGGGAACCTATTGTCTGAACCACAATCAGCTTTTCATTTGCAGAGCTGTTGTGCCACGGAGGAGCGATTATCGTGGTTTAGTATCATTGAGGTGGAAGAAATTATGAGCTTCCTGTCGTAATTCAATGGCAAGTAACCTGCTTCTGTTAATGACCTCATCTCTGACCGCAGGACAAGATTGAGGTCAAGAGTAGACCCATTATATATATAAAAAAAAATGACTGTTGACAGAGTTTTTATGCCATCGGATTTAGATACACATGCCTTCCAGAAATATCTCTGAGGGTTTCCGGTTTCCTCAAAATGTTATACTAAACGCATATGAATTTGACAAGTCAGAAGTGTGAAGTGCCTTGGTTCCGAACTAGAGACCTTTGATTTGGTAGATTGCTGGTCACACCTCTAGTTTATGCCTGCTAAATTTTCTGTTTGTTATGGTGAGCTGTTGGCACTACCATGTTTTTCTTTTGTTAAGCGCGTTGGTAAGTCAACAAGATCATAAATATCTGTTATGATTGTCAAGAAAACACTTCAGTTTTTAACCGACTTTCAAAAAAGGAGGAGGTTCTATGTTCGTGTGTATGTATTTTTTTTTTTTTTTTTTTTTTTATGTATGTTACCTGATATCTCCCCCATTTGTGAACCGATTCTCAAAATTCTTTTTTTATTCAAAAGAGTATACTCCCGAGGTGGTCCCATTTTAATTTGGTGAAGATCTGGTGCTGATCTTCGGAGATATACAACGGAACTCTTCAAAAATAGACGGCAAATCCGTCGTGATTGCTGGTATCGCTTGGATGTTTATTGTTTATACAACATCATGACGTATCATCACGCCTGTACGCTCTGAGGGGTACGCAGATGTGTACAATATACCTAGATTTCGACAGTTAGGTATGTTAATTTTCATTTATTAGGGATAAGTGGATAACCCTATTTATCATGACATGTAATGTTAACAATTAACAATAAGTATAAAATAAATTCATGTTTTAATCAATTCATTCATGAAATATTTGTATGGGAACAACTAAAAATGGAAAAATAAAAAACTTTTTTGCAAAAAATAAAACCGACTTCAAAAAACTTTTTTGTAAAAAATAAAACCGACTTCAAAAAAAAAACACTAAACGGTGTAAAATAACTCTAAATTAGGAAGTCTGTGGCTTTGGTGGGCTTATCTTCTTCATGATGGGCCACCGACTTCCGAATTTAGAGTTATTTTACACCGTTTAGTGTTTTTTTTTTGAAGTCGGTTTTATTTTTTACAAAAAAGTTTTATAGATCCTACTGCCTCACTGCCTAAATACGTAACTCCTACAAGGAAATTATTCGGAAGAGATGTCTGATTCGATTCTGGAGATTGATTGGTTTCCGATATTGAATTGTTTTTTATTAGAAGCCCGGATGAACTTGGGCTATATTTATTGACCTTGGGTGAATTTTGGGATCGGCTGGAACTGGAAATAAACATATTTTTTGCTTTGGCGACATCGTGGATGTTTAGTCGTTACGGAGACTAGATAACCAGTCTTACAAACGGATTACTGTGTTACCCAGTAACCATGTTGTGAAGGTCAGATAGGAAGTCGCATACAAACACTTAGATAGTATTTATTTGTTTAGAATATGTGGAATATTTATTTATCTGATAATGAGAAGTTGGTTAGAACGAATAGGTAGGTAGGTATGCATAAAATAAGGAAATTCAAATGTATGTTTAGCCCTTGTGCATCCAATAGGTATGGTACTGGGCTTCCCCGATCAGCCTCTATTAATATCCTTCGGTCACCTACAGGAAAACTCATTTTATATTTATTTAGTAAGGTAACCATTTCCATATATTTATACTGCTATCCTTTTCTAAACTTTGTTGGGGTCGAATTCCAATCTAACAGCTGAATCCCAGTATCTTATCTGGCATCCACAACCCAGTTACTGTGTAACGATACCCCTTGGTAATTGTTGTTGTCGTTGTTGTGAAGTTGTAATGTCAACCAGTTGGCTAGTAATGGCTGACAAAGATCTACAAATTACAGTCGGGACCCTCAGTCTCACTGGTCTCATATGATAAGTATCTATCAAACCAAGGCGTATCAGTAACTAAAGGGACATTAATCACTTTATTTTATTTTCAAAACTTCTATGTTAAAGTTTGAAGGGGAAAGTACGAAATACATGCTGATGAAGTCGCGAGCAACGTGCTAGTGTTTAATTATATAAACACATCTTTAATTTCAGTATACATAGACCCTCCCCCCCTTCTTTTGAGCTTTACGCTAATAATTTATAAATAATCTATAATCCAAAGCTAAGCAGATCTTGTACTATAGGTAACAACCGATAAACATACTTATATATTTCTAAATACATACATATAGATAAATCAAACCCAGACACAGAACAAATGATCGTGCTCATCACATAAACATTTGCCCTATGTGGGAATCGAAACTCCGGCATAACAGTCAGGGCCACTAGCCACTAACTAGTAGACCAACAGTCCAGTCCTATTAATTATCATAAGACCATTATCTATTATTGGACGATCCCAAATACACGGTCACCCATCCACTGGCCGACCTCGGCAAGCGTAAATTCTAAGATCGACCCGTGTTATTAGTTTGCCGCGAGCGCCCCATTTATTTACTTAGTTAGCAACCACAAATCTATATTTAATGGTTTACTTACGCGTTCATTAACACTTCTGAGATAGGAAGGTATTACGTCAATACAAAACGTTGTTACCTACTTTGAATTAGTATTGAAGGTTATTGGAGTGTCCCTACAATAATAATAATAAGACCTGATCTCTCGGGAGTTATCTTGTTCCTCATCTCTGCCTTTATTGGCCTAGAGTGGACTCTGACGAGGAACAGAGCTCCCACCTCTTTCTTGTCTTAGTTGGCCGGCTAGCGATTTGCAAGAGCAAACGTGCTCGGAGAAAAACATCCCAGTAAGGTGCTAGTAGGGATCTTAACCGTACTTCCGCGATCGTCCTGATAGTCATGGGATGCCTCTCTCCTCCTCAGGACATGTTGCCCTCTTGTCTCTACGTCATTATGTGGCCATTTTATCTGTATTTGTGAAACATTCTATGCACGGCATCAACATACTAGACCGAGATGCAAACGTCGAAATCAGGAGACGCACAAAGGGTCATCGACATTGGAAATCGCGTTATGGAACTCGAATGGAGTTGGGCAGGACACCTAGCTAGGCGCGGTGATGGCCGGTGGAGTAAAGATGTGACCGAGTGGCGTCCAAGAAACGGTAGGAGAAGTGTAGGGCGTCCTGCGGCGAGATGGGCGGACGACATTGTTGCCATTGCGGGAGTACCGTGGCCTATACCCAGCAGTAGGTGAAGTCGGGCTGTGAATGATGATGATGATTTGTAAAACATTGCTGAGGCAATAAAATTGGGGAAAGCCGGTGAATAATTTCAATGTTGGGGGTCGAAAATGCTGTAGAAACTTATGATATTCGGATGTGCGACGACGCCCCTTTCACCCTGTACGTATGGATGTTTGAGTGTTCTTATACTTACCTAAATCAATATACACCAAACATTTCTTCCTAGAGGTCTAAACAAGGGTATAGTTCAACGGTTGAGATAAGGCCAGTATTTATCAATTTTCAGTTCAATTCGATTAAACCAGAGCGTGACTTTGGCCCTGATTTCACTTTCAGATTTTGCTATCCTTTGTTTAAAGATCGGGTCTTTAATTTGTGTCAGTACTTCGTTATTATATATAGATTATGGGTCACCAATACAACCCTCTAAGTTAATTGAATACCAATTAATTACTTTTTCCTGAAATTTTCTTTATAGCATGATAATTTATAGACTGGCCTGTTGGTCTAGTAGTTAGTGCCCCTGACTGCTACGCCAGAGGTCGTGGGTTCGATTCCCACCCAGGACAATTTTTTGTGTGATGAGCATGATCATTTGTTCTGTGTCTGGGTGTAATTTATCTATGATAAGTATGTATTTGGAAATATATTAGTATGTTTATCAGCTGTTTAGTGCCCATAAAGAAAGCTCTGCTTAGAATGGGACTAGACGGCGTTGTGTGAAAAAGTTGTGGAATATTTATTTATTCCCATAGGAATACAGACATAAAAAGAAGCCTATGTCACCCAGGAATAATGTAGCTTCCCATCAGTGAAAGATTTTTTCAAATTGGTCCAGAACATATTAAGTTACTGTATACAAAATTGCAAATCTTTCCTCATTATGACAATAGTATAGATTGTATTCATTTCTATTATAGCTCTTGTGGGATACATTTTCAGATATTTATCGGTCTGGGAAATGGCTTACTGTTCCTGGAAGAGATTGCCACGGAGCAGAAAAAAAATTAGGGCCTACTTATAATTAGATAAGTTCTCAAACTCACCTAACACACTTTGGGAAATAAGTCCCTGAAAGTTCACAATATTAGAACTTGTTATGGTTTATAAACAAGCTACTAAAAAACACAAGCTCTGCTTAGCATGGGACTAGGCGGCGTTGTGTGAAAGTTGTGAAATATTTATTTATTTTATTTTTTTATTTATAATGAACGGCGACTTGCAAAAAAACTCTGGCACATCCATCTTTAGTATAACTGTATAGAGTATAGATTTAAGAATACTGTCTTTCCTTCCAACTTTATCATCTTCAACAAGTCCCTAGCCACATCCAAGGTCCCATGCCAAGATTTAGTAGGACATTAAGCTTCGATTAAGTCCAGATTTCAGTGCCAATCATGAGGATTTAAGACCGCCAAATTCGATTCGGTCTACGATTGGATATTAACTTCGTTCACGAAACGACGACAGTAAAGTATCAATTTCAGTTGGTTGCAATTAAAATGTAATCAAGTTTGGTCGGGATTTTGTACCGTATTTCATTTCGCCATTGTATTCTAATTTCAGTTTTATTTATTGTTCTCTTCGTTAAGTTTTGGGCATTGGGGAGTGGAGTCTATTCAATCTTATGACTAAGTTTTGTGTTTTTGAGTCTCGAATTGTGTTGGGCTGAGGTAGGGAATGGGATTGTCGGTGGGAATATTATAGAGTATCGATTGTTTTAAAATATATCGAAATCGTTTTCGATATTTTTGTAACAAGTCTTACAGTTGCTTTCAGCGTTTGTAAAAAGCACGAAATGCTCATAATTTTTGTATTATTTCAATGGTCCAAGTCTTGAAATTTATTTATAATAATCATTATAATAATATCATTTCTGACGGTCTGACTAGGCTGGCAGTCAGTTTTAGTATATTAAAAACAATAGGTAACCATACTTAATGCGTGCCCAAGTGTAGTTTCATAAATGGCTATGTTCTAAGTTAACACACATACAAAAATACAACCGAATTGCACCCCTCCTTCTTTTTTGAAGTCAGTTAAAAAAAAAGAAGGTTCGACGTTTAACAATATGGCGCTCATAAAGCCTCGTTCAGTCCTTTGACGTGTAACGCTATCGGAAGATCAATGGATATTATTCATTGTCAAAAGGAGGTCCGGTATTCGTTATCATAAATTATGTAGATCAGAAAAGTCGTACATTAATGGATCTTTATCCTCTCAGCACAATTTTGGGGCGAATATTTTGTTGGTATAGTCTGTATATGCTGAATAGGCTTCCATGACAGTTACGCTAAAATTGCTGCACGATTTGTGCAAAAGCTGTGCTTTTTCATACAGAGAATGGTCATGCTTGCTCAAGGTGGGTTGGCTATTTCAAACTTTTACTAACAATAAGTTCAGGTTTTCTCATAATTATATTCCTCCTCATATTCCTCACATATCAATTGAAAAAAAAAACACTGAGAGAAGCATTTTAAGCATCACACCGGCAGTGCCAACTGAAGTGGAAACTTATTGTCAGGAAATAAAAATGCAATCTATTGGTTAAAACGTAAATCTATACTGTCTTCTATACTAATCTATACTAATATATAAAGACAAAATGTTTGATTGTTTGTTTGCATTGAAAAGGCTCCGAAACTACTGGACCGATTTGGAAAATTCTTTCACTGTTGGGAAGCTACACTATCCCCGGGTGACATAGGCTACTTTTTATCTCTGTATTCCCACAGGAACGGGAACAACGCGGGTGAAACCGCGTGACGTGTCCCACAGGACACAAGTCGATTAGTCAGTTTAGTACGCTCCGCTGCCGCTCCAATATTACTATATTATGCTAGATGGCGTTACTGAGACATGGGATCACACTTTTTCTATGACATTCTTCATATATTATCTTAAATCTCTTTGGCCTCAAGCTCAACATAAAGTCAGAACTAAGACCTTTGCATTCTGTACGCTCAGTGCTCGCTCCCATGTGTTAATGATCCATGAAGACAGTTTACAGCTTCTAGAAACATTTACGAGCTTAAACTCGTGTAACTAGATCACGTATATAATATTGTTAAGTGGAAGTTGCAGCCTCGTCAGACACCACATTACGCAGATAACATAAAATTGAGCGTCAGATGTTTCAAAGTTTAAGAACCAATAAAAATGAGTTACTGTTTTCTTGTGAAATTGGTTGGAAATAACAAGTGAGCCTTTGGCAACTGCATCTATACGATTGATTATAATTGAAGTGTCTTCGTTATGTTAATACAACTTTTACTAAAGTACTTGTTAAAAAGTTAGTTACACATTTATTGTAATTGTACCAAAAAAACTTTTTTTTTGTGGACCCTGTTTTTCTTGGGCCTAATCTGCAAAACGGCTGGACCGATTTTGACAGGAATTCACTGTCAGATAAATACATACATGTCTGATTTTATGAAAAAGAGTAGAGATCCGTGCACAAAAAAACTACTTACAAGAAACACAGAACTAATGTTCTCTATCCACAAAAGCGGAATTGAGCTGAATAAGTGAGAAGTCCCTTAGTAATATAATAGGCTTCCGTTGGCTCCTTCTCAGTACGGAACCCTGAAACGAAGCTCTTGGACTGCTAAGCCAAAGTAGCCAACATATCAATTATCCAATCTGAAATGTAAAGCTCGGGTACAAGTTCCAATTCAATTCTAAAATTGGAATTGTGCCGAGAAAATGGCGATTAGGGTTGGCTACCGATTGTAATGAAAAGAGAGTCCAGTTGCTTTATTGAATATTGGGGTGCAGACAAGCATTAAAAGTTTCTGCAATTGATGACTTTTCCCATGGGGGTAGGCAGAAACTACAGAGCGCCACACCATAAGCTACGATTCTTACTTACTTCTTTTGCTTCGTTTACATTCATACATGTTGCTGTACACACACGCCGGTAGCGAGTATTACGCACCTGACCTTCCTGAAGAACCTTACCAATAAGGTCTATGTATGTCCTTTTAGGGCGTGGCTCCCAGCATTTCATTCATCCTCTCTCAAGAAAATGTAATAAGTCTTTAAATTCCATTGGCAAGACTTTTTAAAAGTAGGTATCACCGATGACAAATGGCAAATTCACTTGATAGCATTCCGAAATTTAGATTTGTGCCTGGTCACCCCCCTTACATATGACTAACACAGGCAAAATATTAAATACAACAAATAATAAACAAATAATTCCACCAACCATTACCATTGCACCAATGGTGGTTTAATGGTATGGCGGTTGGTATGGAACCGCCATACCATTAAACCACCATACCACCACCACCATTAAACCACCATTAGCGTACCACCATACTATTACCATTTAATATTGCACACAATTTTTGTTTTCCAGATGATAATACAAAAACCTAAAAGTTAGTAAAAATCTGACTAAAAATGTTAATGCTCCTGAATTACGTACCGAACCCCTACCCTGTTACCCTGTTATACCCTGTTTATTCACAAGGCATATAAATCATATAAGCACAATACACCTCTCCCTCTTCCCTCAGGAATCTCAAGTAATGTCTAACAATAAAACTTGAATACGCAATAACACATAACACGTGTATTCCAAAGAATTCTTGTAAATTACATTTCTATTCCCCAACATTCCACAAAGGCGGGTTCCAAAGTATTTTTCATTTGTACGCCTCATACTGTATCTCTCTCGCACTCATACAATATGATAAAGACACAGGCTGGCTTTGTTTTCTGTTGGTAGGTAGTAGGTAAGAAGAAACGGTTCGAAAGTTCCTCTCTAAGCCGAACGCTATTATGATATCTAAACCACGTTTGAAGAAACGTAGTTCGAGAGAACTTTCATCCCATATATTCCAAAATCCCAGAGCTGCCAGACTTGTGGATGGCGAGCCACCCAATGATCGACGTCCGATCAAAACCAGGCCCGGGTCGAAAAGCGCGTTGTGTTCCAGGCGCCCTCAAAGACCTGTCAGCATCGAAGTCGGGGCCTGCTAAAGCCAGTGCCTGCCGGGGTTGTTCGAAAGAGTCACCGCGGCCCTGGAACGCAAAAGGCACAAGGAGGAACACGGATGGGTTTTAGTCAGTAAGATTCTGACACCGCATTTTGCTTCACCAAGAGCGGGGACGAACGCAATGTCTATAATGAAGTTAGTAGTCGCAGTAGTTTATCAGAAAAAAAAAGTACTGACGGCCTTGGGATCTCGTTCTAATACTAATGCTAGGAATTACATTGACGTCGTGATTTTCACAGAATAGCATTAGGTAGTGGTCATACATTCCCTTCGGTTGCGAGTACTACACACCTTTCTTTTATTAGTCTATAGTAAGGATAATCCTAAAAGCTCTTATAGTTTCTTTCTATGAAACTATTGTACGAAAGCTTTTAGATCTCAAAACCTTTTTATAGAAAGCCCCTCTGTTGTACTGTCAATTTTCCATAAAACGCCCAATAAGGTCACGCCAAGTTCCTTAAACTTTAATACTTGGACGAAACATTTATTTTATCAGTGAGTGAGGAAAACCAACACTTATTGCTATGTTGCTCACGTTCAATGCCGAAGTACGCGGACTTGAGAATCGACCTGATATTGAGTCTAGGGTTACAGTTTATTATTAGTTTGTCTGCCTGCGGTGTCTGCCTTCTAACGTTTCAAAGACCCTGACTTAGATTTGGGAATTAGAAGTTAAGTTCTTGTAGTATTAACTGGGTTATTCGGGATTGGGCTCTGATCTTGCTAAGATCAAATGTTGATTGGAAGGAGAAAATTATAGATTTCTGTAATGCTTTAGTTTAACGCACAGATAAAAAGAATGAAATAATATTTATTTACGATTGGGTAACAGACTAAGACAAAGCTATGATTGACAAGACTCTTAGATTAGCGGGCTGGAACTTTTTCGTTAAATATTAATCTCTCCTAGTACAGACAGCATCAAAATACTGGGACGAACAGGCTGTTCTGATGATCTCAACAACTAAGAAAATTAAATTGATCTCAAATGGATGAAGCTCTTGTCAGAATTACAGTTGTCGTGTCGTGTATTGTCTTCATTCTGAATCATTTTTTGTCTCGCGTGTTCGTCCCGAAATTATAAACACTGACTGTACTTGGGTTAAACTTAAAGAGCTCCAAAGTCTAGTTAGACTTGAAGCTCATCTACGAATGGGTCGTCTACAGCCTTGCCATATGCTGTAGGAGATTAATAAGTCATTCTGCAAACGCGATGCATTCATTCACTAAGCAAAATCATATATCAAATTCATGCTTATTAAAAAAGACTTAATTTAGTATTGTTAAGTACACAAATATTACTTGTAAGTTACTTACGCCATATTGACCCCATTGTGTGCTTTATCCACACCAGTACATCAGGGGCCGGTGCACTCATCGTGACCAATTTAACGTTTCATATTAATTACGTAATGGTTTTACATCAATTAATTATAAGTAAGGTATGTTTGTTCTATTTCAGCGGTTCTTTTGGCGTTGTCAACACTTGTGGTGTGACATCCATAGTGTGTTTTATTTGTATTACTTTTGTAGCGGTCACAGCTACACCGGAATTCGTATGAATTCGTAATATTAATTTAAACTTTTTATAATTGTAAACACTCCACAATACAAAACTTTTCCTTATTGTCCCGTTACACCGAACTGTCAAATTTGAACAAACGTCAAACCAAAGACCAAAAAACTTCAAACACAAAACACGATCATTGTCTGTGGGTGAAAACTAACATATTTTATTAGAAGTATATTTACATATTTATTTAGTTGCTATATTTACATCACACATAATATTTATTTACAAATTTAACAATACGCATAATTATTTACACTATACAAAATATAGGCTTAAAATTGTAATGTTCTGGTCGCTGCCTTTCCGAACGCAACTTCGGGCGCGTTCGGCAAAGCTCGGCTTTCATCGGAGCATATGACTTGCCTAATAGCGATAAAGCATCGTCATGTAGATCAGTACTCGTTTTGACCTCCCGAACAGTACACGCTTGAACTTTCAACCAAATCTAGACTTGCTCGTAGACCTAAGTTCTGCTAGTTGACTCGATATCGTCTCCTTAGCTTTTTGTCTGTGTCCAGTAATTTCCCCGCTGTCGTCTTAACTTAATTGTAGCCTTAAGCGACTCAGAAGTGTTGAGAAATTAATTATACAAGGATAACGTTCAAACCACCGTTTCATTTCGCCATTTTGCTCTATACACTTCATTGGTGACCCCGTCAAAGAGCACAGTAGCCACGCGGAGCAAAGATGCCTACCGGAGCAGAGCAGGGAGCGCAGGCGGACGCAGCAATGGTCAAGCAGGACGTGTGCAGAGTCAGCGTGAAGTTGCCGCCATTCTGGCCTGAGGAGCCGACACTTTGGTTTGCACAAGTAGAAGGTCAGTTTACAATAGCCGGCATTACCGCCGACACCACAAAATTCTACACGGTCGTGGGGCAGCTAGACCATCGCTACATGGTAGAAGCTCGGGACATAATAGAGAACCCACCAGCACAGGACAAGTACGCCAAGCTGAAGGCTGAGCTCATACGTCGACTATCCGACTCGCGTGAAAAAAGGGTTCAGCAAATCCTCACTCAAGAGGAGCTCGGCGACCGGAAGCCATCACAGTTCTTGCGGCACCTGCAGACTTTGGCCGGACCACATGTTCCAGACACATTCCTAGCCACGTTGTGGGCGAGCAGGTTGCCGACGAACATACAGACGGTAATAGCTTCCCAGCCTAACCTTCCGCTTCAGTCTGTCGCAGATTTGGCCGACCGCGTGCACGAGATCGCGCCAACGCGGCCAGCGCTCACGACACCTCCCGCCGTGGCGAGCACGAGCACCAGCAGTGACATCGCGGAGCTGAAACAGTGCATGGCGGAGTTATGTCTACAGGTGGCGGCTCTACAAAAGCAAGGTCAGGTACACCATCGATCGCGCTCCACAGATAGGTACCGGCGTGGTGACAGAGAACCGACCCCAAGCCGACGCCGCAGTCGCTCGCGCTCCAGCAGCGCGTGGAACGACGCTCACTGCTGGTACCACAACAGTTTCGGTGACAGGGCCACGCGGTGCAGGTCGCCATGTACGTACGCGGGAAACGCCGTCGGCAGCCGGAAATAGCGGCAAATGGCTGCCCTCACAAACCACGCCGCCTATTCGTAACAGATCGGGACTCTAAAACCACGTTTTTAGTAGACACAGGGTCCGATCTGTGCGTATACCCACGTGCAGCCCTACGACAGCAGCGCAGCAGGACGGCGTACCAGTTATACGCGGCAAACGGAACTGCCATCGACACGTACGGTTGGGTGGAGCTCCACTTGAATTTAGGGCTTCGCCGCGTGTACACGTGGAAGTTCGTGGTTGCAGACGTCACCAAGGCAATCATAGGCGCCGACTTCTTGGCGCATTATAACATCTTGGTAGACCTCAAAAGTCACCGGCTAATCGATGGGCTGACCCAACTGTCTTCGCCGGCGTCGCCAGCGGCCGAATCAGCAGCAATGATCGCCTCAGTGAAGTCCGTAGGAGGCAACACGGAGTACCACGAGATACTTCGCCAGTACCCGGAAGTCACGCGGCCTGCTGGAACACAGAAACAGGTCAGTCACGGTACCGAACATCACATCCGCACTACACCAGGTCCGCCTATCACTGGACGACCTCGCCGTCTGGCACCAGACAAACTGAAGGCAGCACAGAGGGAGTTCGAGGCTATGCTGGCTAACGGCACAGCACGGCCGTCAGAGAGTCCGTGGTCGTCCCCACTTCACCTCGCTCCTAAGAAGGACAACAGCTGGCGGCCATGCGGTGACTACAGGGCACTCAATGCCCGTACTGTTCCGGACAGATACCCCATCCCGCATATACAGGACTTCTCACATCAGCTGGCTGGCAGCCGAATATATAGCAAAATCGATCTCATTAAAGCATACAATCAGATACCAGTCCAGCCAGCCGACGTTCACAAGACAGCGATCACAACACCTTTCGGACTGTACGAATTTCCATTCATGACCTTTGGCCTCAGGAATGCCGCTCAAACGTTCCAACGGTTCATGGACGAGGTGCTGCGCGGGCTGCCGTTCTGCTACTGTTATTTAGACGATATTCTCTTGTTCTCAGAGACAGCAGCCCAGCACACCGAGCACCTGCATCAGCTTCTGAAGCGGTTATCCCAGTATGGAATTATTATTAACTCGGCAAAGTGTGAGTTTGGCCGTACCACCATAACTTTCCTAGGACACGAAGTATCCGAAGAAGGTGTTCGCCCGCTGCAGGAGAAGGTGCAGGCAATCCAGGACTTCCCAGCTCCCAAGACTGTCAAGGAGATGCGTCGCTTCCTGGGTATGTTCAATTTTTACCGCCGCTTTGTCCCAGATGCCGCTCGCTTACAAGCGCCACTCAACGTAGTTCTGGCAGGACCTAAAACAAAGAGAACACAAACAATTAATCTATCGCAAGAAATGCTAGACGCTTTTAACGCTTGTAAAAGTGGCTTATCTAGGGCAGCTCTGCTTGCTCACCCAGAGCCCAACGCCGAACTCGCGATATTTACAGACGCTTCAGACACTTCTATGGGTGCAGTATTACAGCAGAAGGCAGGTGTCACATGGAACCCACTAGCATTTTTCTCTAGGCGACTGTCAGCTTCACAGAAAAAGTATAGCCCTTATGACAGGGAGCTCTTAGCCATCTACGACGCAGTCAGATACTTCCGCCACATGGTTGAAGGTAGGCACTTCACCATTTACACGGATCACAAACCCCTGTCATATGTGTACGCACACAACCGTGACAACTGTTCACCGAGGCAATACCGGTACCTGGACTACATTGCTCAATTCACCACGGATATCAGGTTTGTCGCAGGCAGGGACAACATTGTGGCAGACGCGCTGTCGCGTGTGGAGTCGGTGGCAGTACCGGCGTGTAATTACACAGCTCTTGCACAGTCCCAAGAAACAGACCACGAGCTGCAGGGGCTCTTAAATAACAACAGCACGTCACTCAAGCTGTGTAAAGTGCATTTCACGGACTCAGGCACTGAACTATATTGTGATGTCTCCACTGGTAACACCCGCCCTTATGTTACAGAACCCTTCAGGAGGCAGGTGTTCCAAAAACTACACCAGCTGAGCCATCCCGGCAGACAGGCCACAGTCAAACTGATTTCTGAGCGTTTCGTTTGGCCTGGCCTAAAGAAGGACTGCAGGGCCTGGACCAGAGAGTGCGTAGAGTGCCAGAAGAACAAAATCTCGCGGCACACAACCAGTCCCACCTCCGCTTTCCCTGTCCCTTCCCAACGCTTCTCCCATGTCCACATGGACATAGTAGGGCCACTGACCGTGTCATCAAATTACAGGTACATACTAACTGTGGTCGACCGCTTCACCCGCTGGCCTGAGGCGTACCCCATCGCGGACATCACAGCGGAGACATGCGCCCGCACTTTCATCACCGGCTGGGTGTCCCGCTTTGGCTGCCCCCAGCGCATCACTACCGACAGGGGCAGGCAGTTTGAGAGCAAGCTGTTCCACACCATCACGGAGACCCTCGGTAGCCAGCACCGCCCAACCACAGCATACCACCCAGCCTGTAATGGCATGGTGGAACGCCTACACCGCCAGCTGAAGGCAGCCATCCGCTGCCACACAGACACCAACTGGACCGAAGCACTACCCCTGGTGCTGCTCGGCATCCGCAGCGCCTGGAAGGAAGACGTCAAAGCATCAGCGGCAGAGCTCGTTTACGGCGAGCCCCTAAGACTCCCAGGCGAGTTCATCGCCCCCACACTCACCAGCACAGTCGACTACACCGACTTCGCGTCAAGACTCCGGCATCACATGGCGAAGCTGTCTCCAGAACCGGCGAGTCGACACGGCAACAAGCCGTTCTACGTGCCCGACAGCTTGTCAACTTCGTCTCATGTATTCTTGCGACATGACGCCGTTCGCCGACCGCTAGACCCGCCGTACACCGGCCCCTACAGAGTCCTGCAAAGAGGCGACAAAACGTACCGTATTGAGGTAAACGGAAAGGAAACCACAGTAACCATAGATCGGTTGAAACCCGCTTACCTCAATAACGCAGACTACAGTCCCTCCGGTGTAACCAGCGCACCAACGGTCGCAAACACAGCACCAACGCCACCGCAGCCCACCGTCGAGAAGAAAACACGCTCCGGCCGCACCGTTCGCTTCCCGGACTACTATCACCCGTAGCTAAGTAGCCACGGTCTCAGGGGGGGAGTAGTGTAGCGGTCACAGCTACACCGGAATTCGTATGAATTCGTAATATTAATTTAAACTTTTTATAATTGTAAACACTCCACAATACAAAACTTTTCCTTATTGTCCCGTTACACCGAACTGTCAAATTTGAACAAACGTCAAACCAAAGACCAAAAAACTTCAAACACAAAACACGATCATTGTCTGTGGGTGAAAACTAACATATTTTATTAGAAGTATATTTACATATTTATTTAGTTGCTATATTTACATCACACATAATATTTATTTACAAATTTAACAATACGCATAATTATTTACACTATACAAAATATAGGCTTAAAATTGTAATGTTCTGGTCGCTGCCTTTCCGAACGCAACTTCGGGCGCGTTCGGCAAAGCTCGGCTTTCATCGGAGCATATGACTTGCCTAATAGCGATAAAGCATCGTCATGTAGATCAGTACTCGTTTTGACCTCCCGAACAGTACACGCTTGAACTTTCAACCAAATCTAGACTTGCTCGTAGACCTAAGTTCTGCTAGTTGACTCGATATCGTCTCCTTAGCTTTTTGTCTGTGTCCAGTAATTTCCCCGCTGTCGTCTTAACTTAATTGTAGCCTTAAGCGACTCAGAAGTGTTGAGAAATTAATTATACAAGGATAACGTTCAAACCACCGTTTCATTTCGCCATTTTGCTCTATACACTTCACTTTGAAAGAAAATAGATAAGTGAGAAATGCCTTTATTTGGGACATGCTTAGGAAATATAACAATAAATAAAAAATAGCGAACCTTACAATAGTCGCATTTGTAACATTTGACATGTTATCGTTGTGAACATGCCGCCATAAAATAAAATGATATTACGACATGGTAACAACCTTACGCAAAATTATTTGCCACCATCTTACAGCCATCTCTCCACAACCGCGCGTGCACATTGGTCAAATCAAATAGCGCGCGTTTCCCTAGTTTCCTGTAACACATTTCCGTTCCTTTTCGCGAATTCCCTCCCACAAAACATATCTAGCAACTGAGAGGACAGTTTGTAGATACACATCTAAAATTAAACTGAAACGGTAATAATCATTCCCGTGTAAGGGTAAAAGAAGCCCCTATCGCAGGATAATGCTGCCAAGTTACGTGACAATAACGTTGAGTGACTAACATAGAATACTCAACACACCATAATAATTTTGAGAGCCATAAAGCGTGTTTCAAACTTACAATGTGGTGCGTTAGCTAGCTAGTATGATACATCTAAACAACCAAACCTTTGACGTACGTGTTTGTTTAAAAAATGTAAAACAATTATAACTATCCCATGTGAATATTCAAACGCATACCGTGGGCTTTCATATTTATACAATTATTAGCAATTCGCTCGCAACTCCTTCCTTAGTTTCAAAACTTCTCGTAGTTTTAAAACAAAATATACTTGGAGATAATATAGCTATCTTACGGTGAAAGTATTATTAAAATCAGTTGAGAAGTTTCTGAGTCCTTACAAACAAAAAATTTAATTCGTTCCTCTTTTAATGCTAGTATAAATATAGATAAGTTTTATTAAGACCAGTAATGGCTAAGCTAAAGTTCTGAATGGTTATTTTGATAATTGCCAGTGGATGAGTGATGATAGGCTATAAATAAAGGATGATTAATGCAAGGAATTTATTGCTCGGATGTCGGAAATGTCGGGAGGGGACGCCATAAAAGGCCATACGTTGACCTTATTGGTGAAGTCCTTTAAAAGGTCTAACTAAATCTTCCTATATGTAAACATTTAATAGCTACGGCGCAACGGTATTCTTTGAAGAAAAATAAGAACTAAGATCAATTCAAGTGAATAAGTACATACGAAACAGACTGGAACCAAGAGAGACATCCAAGAAATATGGATCTTAATGAAGTGATTCTTTCTACATAATCGGAAATAATCGAAATGTAATTACTCATAAATATACAATGATTCGGCGAACCAGACATACATTAACGTTCTTATATTTCTTGGATAAGTATTTTCTTTCCAAATGGATGAAGTATAAAGGTAATAAAGACATTGGATTTTTGGACGCAACTTTCTATTGATTCTTCTTAGACTGTTATATTTTCCTTTAAGAATAGTGCTAGCTAGTATAGCTACTTCTGTATTCTTGATCGATATCCATGCATTATTAGGTGTTTTTCCGTCTATAGGTAAACATCAATCGATTGTGAATTACATTAATGCTTGAATAAACGCTGGAAGTAATTTAGGCACGCAAGGACCATGAGATAAACAGTAATTTCGAAAAGTAACGGAAGCGGGCAGTAAAACGCTAGAACACTTATGTTTGTAAACGAACTGTGTTGAGTGGTAACTTTGGTAAGCGGGCCTCTATTCCACACTTCTCCGTTTCCGCACTTAACATTAAACGAGACTTGTAAAGCCAGTGACTTTGGAGAGCGTTGCCGATTTAGCTGACAAGCGTTGAGAGCAACCTTCTGCGTCGTGACCAGAATTAACTTTACTGTTTCCAGTATTGAACATTCACCAACAGAAACATTAATCAAACACCCTCATTAAGTCCCAGTACGCAGAATTGTAAAACTCGCAACGTTCTTCATCAAGACCTTTGTACACAAATTGCCACACAAATTGTAACTAATGTCTGACACTAATTTTCTTCCTCTTGTCACTTGAAGAGGGAATGTCGTAATAAATGACTGTCACGCTGATATTAACGTATTACGCATGTATAAACTATCTATATGACGATCTTAATGGCAACGCAGAAGTGTCTCTTTTCAGGGTTAAGAGCTCAATTACCGCGAATGGACGAAAATTTGTGTTTTCTCTACCGTTGAGGCTTAGTAGTCCCGAGCCTGTGTTTTGTCCTCAAATTGTACAAAATGTTTTCTATTTTAGGTTTTTTTTTATGTACAGGGTATTTTTAGTTAAAGCCGCTAATAGCCAATGAATAGCTGTCTTCCATTTTCCGAAACAGGAAAATGTTTTAGGAAAGATACTCTAGGATCAAGGTGGTATTTTATTGAGGTACGCGATTGTGTGTTGTTTCTCGATGACCTACACAGTACACAGAGCGCATATACAGTAGTAAGCAACTATTGTAGTTTGAGTTCTTGGATTTTTACTAGAAAAATAGAAAAAGGTGTTATTTATAGTCGACGCAGCGTGACTTTTTCTTCCATTATGCATTTCTATTTTCCGTCCGTGTTAATAGTCACCTTTCTGTTTTGGCAAAGTTCTAGTCACCCTTCACATCATCGTCATCGTCATCTATATTATCTTCAGTTAGTTTTCCTCTACTCTTCATACTAGAAACTTACCCAACGACACGTTCCTCTTTTCTCCGCATGACATATAAAATCTTTTCCTCACTATTCGAATATTTCAGGCGTGAAGTTACGCTACACATAGCGCTGTTGAACCCGTAAACTTGGAAAGTATTTCCCCTCATGTTTGTGCATGTGATTTGTACTTGTAACAGCACTCACGACAGTGTGAAACATTTATAGACACACTATGTACACAAACGTAGTCTATATCGAGTTTCAGGAGCGGAAACTTGGTGTTTACTTGTCGCGAATTGGATCGAGGTTGTTGTGTAAAAAATGTCGGTTACAACTCTTCTTTAAAACCAATTTAGACCTTTAATTAGTGTTTGATAAACATAAGTTCCACTTTTCGTTTGGTTTCTATAGTATTCTATTGATTTTTTTCCTTGTTCGTACTAATTTCCACACGCATTCTCACGATGGTGCTACCTAACCTCTATTATCTAAGAACTACAATTAGTAATGAACTGAAAAGCTAACTATAATTTTCGGTCTACCACAGGGTAGTGTCTTAGGATCCGAAAGAAAATAGTGAAGTGAGAATAGATAAAAGCATTCTTTTGCTATCTTGAAGAGGTTCAACTGATGCAGAAAGCTGTTTTCGATGTTATTCACTTGTTCTTGAATGAAAGTCTCTCAAACGCGTTTATCGATCCAAATTCATTGGAACATTCCTTCTGTAATAAAATAAATGAAATTTCGTGACGGACCTTTATCAATGCAATTGCTACGGGATCAATCAATTAACATACTTAGTTCACTTATTTTAAAAGTAGGTTTTGCTTAAAATGAACGAAATATTATTGCGTACAATCAAGTTTGGGATATTCAAAAAGCGTTTAGCATTAAATTTAAATTCTTATGGGCACAGTTACTGTAGTGAGAGGATGTCCCTACTTATTACATCGCGTTGGGTGCTTCAGGGGCCAGGGCGGCGTAGGGCTGTCACAGCCGAAATAATTTGTAACATTATAAATTATCTCGGACGGAAAATTAGAATTATATTAGATTTCTCGACGTTGTTGAATTATTTTGTGAATTTCATTTTTTTTTGCTTCAGTGATGATGGCGACCTAGAAACGTCTTGCTTTGTGTACCTCCTTATCAATTTCGTTTTGAGAGTAAACAAAATCAAGTACGAAAAAGATGTACCAGAGATAGGCGTGGGACGATGAAAATGTACGAGGAAAACATGGCTCCCTGTAATAAAAATAACCTGAACAACAAACCGCGTTATACAAGTCGTCACTGACACCCACATTATAACCAAAACACATAAAATATAACATTATTACAACTACCCTCACATCCACAACTTAGTTTAATAGTTACTCTAGCAGCCCTACAAATATTTTTTGTCGCAATCACCCGCGACCGTCAAACGTGGTAACAGTCGTTGACTGTAAACATTCAGTTTTAGTACACAATTCTGTTATAAATAGTCCGAAGAAGGCAATGAAATGGGGCCACCCTTCTTTGTGGACTGTTTTTTTCTCTTCAGGATTATGTTGGTCATGAAATAGGATTGTTCAGAAGGATCAGTCAAGGAATTTGTAAATAGTGTGTGTGTTTGGTTTTTTTTGTTTCTGATATAAAGAAATTCTATCGTTATGGTGTTTTCTATTGTTGCCATATTTTAAACAAAACCCCTATTAAGTAATGTATTCTTGTTTGTTTGTTTATTGGTTTGTTAAACAAACCGACCAACATACAAAATAGTAATAATATATAAGTAATAACTTTAACATGAAATCGAGTGCTTTGCTGTGCTATTTGAATCTACAGAGACCTTCAAAACTAGCTTCTTGATCGACATCAAACGTATTCAAAATGTGTGTTTTATCATAATTTTCCTTATGATCTTTACCTAAAGAATCTTCTGTTACTAAATTTCTTTTTACATTTATATTTAAATTAGCTGTTGGAGAGCATAATGTGTCGAAATAAAAGTTAAAAGACTTGCTACGTTTATTACCAACCATTATTGCAGTTCGGTCCTTCTGTAGGTACTGTACAATATAATGTTAAAAGAGAGAGTGTGGATATATTTTAGTTTTAAGACGTGCCATAAACGTGAAATATGATTATGTTAGTCTGAACACATGTACCGTTTGTCTAAAGCGCCCCTGCAATGTGTGATACAGCTAATTTACGTAATATACCGCCTAATATCCGCGAAGTGGATTGCGGGAAGGCACACAAACTTTGTCATTTTAAGATCCTTTGTAAAAGGGTTTTTGCTAATATCATTTATCAAGTGGAATTCAACGTTAGAACAGTTATTTGTGAGCTATACGGTACTAAATAAATCCATATTATAATAAGGTGGTATAAATAATCACTCATTTCATTTCAACTTCAAATGCCCAAAGGCGAACAAGCTTTCCGAGGCACGAAGGTGTCTTGATTTGTTATGAATGCTCTCGCATCCTCGAAGCAACCTCATCTAGCGTAGCTTTACCTTCGATTGACTTGTGCGGCTATTATTATATAGTAATAATTTGGATTCGCGGTGTTGGAATCTGTCGCCCTTTTTGAGAGCCCGGTCCCCCTAGGGCCCGTTAATCATGAACGAATTTGATCACCAATAACAAGGAGATGTTATAAGTTACAACACCAACTCACTGCTGTATATAATGCTAAGAAAATCTCAACAGGTGGCTCCGCAAATGATCTTTAAGTAAATTTACAGACACCAAACAAAATGTGAGTTGAAAAATAATCTAAAGACAAATGTCAAAAATGTAGATTTTGTTACGAGTTGCCTACCGAGAGACGAATCGTAAAACACGAGTGGTTAACAATCATTAGCATAATAATACTAGCCTGTTTATGTCCCACTGTAGGGCAAAGGCTCTTATCATACAGAGGAGGCACGAGCATTGATCACCACGCTTGCTCAAGGCGGATTGGCGATTTCAAACTTATACTAACTATAAGTCCAGGTTTCTTCACGATGTTTTCCTTCACCGACGTCAATGATGTCCAAGCTAAACTTATCATTAGTAATTTATTCAGGCTAGGAAAGCACCTAAAGCTGATGGTCTCGGCTGTCATGGTGTAGCACCAGCTTGTTTAGCCAGCGCGGCGACTATCTTCCTTCCCAGTACTTTTGCTTGGAAGAAGCAATTGACCAACCAACTCCCTAGCAACACATCTTTTTGAGAGATAAGTTAGAAAAACTGACGTCCATACAGTATAACGCTAAAACAGTTCTCATTTACATATAAAGCAGCTACATAAATAATGAAATTAAGTTATTTGCCTCGTGCCAGCCAACCACACTTTTTAACCGACTTCAAAAAAAGGAGGAGGTTCTCAATTCGGTTGTATATTTTTTTTTTTTTTTTTTTTTAGGGTTTGTTACCTCAGTACTCCGTCATTTATGGACCGATTTTCAAAATTCTTTTTTTGTTTGATAGGGTATACTAACAGATTGGTCCCATTTGTATCAAAACTCATATCTGATGAGGGATCTTCGAGGAATTGAGGGAACTCCTCAAAAAATATAGGCACACATGCACCGATTTCAATATTTTTAGTAACAAATCAAGCATTTTCATTTAGAAAGTAACATTTGGTGAAGAAAAACTGATGAAGAAGACAAGCAACGGAACTCTTCAACGCATAACAGCAAATTATTCGCGATTGCTATGGTCAGATGTCTATGCTGAGCTTTTGTATTTCCACAACATAACATTACGCCATTCTATTTTAAAAAGGGCCGGCAGAGATGTAGAGATTAATGTTTAGAGATAGAACTTCTTTAGCAATTGTTATCCAATTTCAATGATTCTTTCAAGTTTTGAAAGACTTTCTTTACATACAAAGAAACTAAAAATTACAAAATAAAAACTTTTTTACAAAAAAAACAACCGACTTCTTAAAAAAAAACTAACAGGTGAAAAATAACTCCAGTTTCGGAAGTCGGTGGCCAATAATGAACAAAACAAAACCACCAAAGCCACAGACTTCCGAAACTGGAGTTATTTTTCACCTGTTAGTTTTTTTTTAAGAAGTCGGTTGTTTTTTTTGTAAAAAAGTTTTTAATAAACAAAAAACTACTTACTTTCGGCATTATGCTTAGTTTGTTGATGTTAGTAAAAATGGACGTCGGTATTCTCGTAGTTTGTTCAGCTTACAGCCTGAAAAAATAGGAATCTGAATAGTTTCTTTTATTTTTCACTAGCTGTGCTATGCTCTCCATATTTGTGTAATATTGTTTTTGGCTTTCGTTGCGCACGCCAAAATTCTAGCCAATTTACACAATACTTTTATAATAAATTCTAGTCGAAATGTTATTCTGATGTATAAGCTACATCACTGTTAAGTTTCATTAAAATCCATTCAGTAGTTTTTACGTCAAGGAGTAACAAACATCCACTCTCGAATGCATTTCATCATAATCTTTGACTCTTATAATATTAGTGCAAAGTAGGATAGACTCGCGTTAGACCTCACCATCCGGTCTATTCTGAAAAAAAAAAATACTTCACGTCTAAAAATTTGGGCAAGTAATTTATCAATCTCTTAACCCATCCAGTACGGGATCACAGCACATTGCACTTCGCCAGCACTACATTTTCATGGGTGATATTTACAGAACAACACTGCTAAGCCTGCCACCTAAGCAAGCGTGCAATGGTGATAATATCTCGTTCTTCAACAATATAAATGTGAACTCTCTCCATAGAAATAATAGTAATAACTTACGGTGATACCCTAAACATGTTTAACTTACCAAGTTGGCTGGTAACACCAACGCAGCAGTACAATATAAATAACAAAATATCCCTAGTACATGAGTTTATGACCACGGTTCTATTTACACGGCGTCGTTACTTCTACTGACCACAGGGAATCGTATCCGAAATGAGGTATGTTGTTTAATAAGGGTTTTGTTTCTCAGTACACTGTACCGCCTATACAGCGAAATAAACTTATTTTTTTTTAGTTCAGTATTTTACGTCGTGTTAAAATACTGAACTAAAAAAAATATTAGGGCGTCATAATATGACGTCAAATTAATATGACGTCACATGACCTTTAACCAGCAAACAAGCAAGACGCTTCCACCGATACCTCTTTTGTCAAGTTATGATAAGCAATTTAGTAGTTACGAGGGAACAGATGAACAAAAAGTTTACGTGGACATGATCGAATAGGTCAAACATGGTATTAAAGCTACTGGTGTTACAGCTCCTATCTCTGTGATCCAAGGTCCAAATAAGACCTAGAAGGTCGATCAATCTTCACTGTACCAATTTAATTACAGGTTAGTCGATTATGCCTCACGTGATTTCAAGGATACAGAAGCAAGTGGCGCTTCTTTTTAACAAAGGAACTAAAGTAGAAAGACTCCAAAGAGATTCCGTAGAGAAAATACTTGACAAACAAACATTCAACGTATTCCAGGGAATGTTAAAGTGTCCCGTTACCTGTAACGACTTTAATTAGAAGAACAAAAAACGGCCAAGTGCGAGTCTGACTCGTATGCGCGAAGTTCTGTACCATTGTACAAGTGTAGATGGAGCTATGGCGAAAACGCCGAAACGACACGACACGTGTCTTGTGTTTTATTTATTTACTTGATATTTGTTTTAGGGATTTAAGATAATTTTCATGTATACCTTCGAGTGTTTACCTGAGATACAGGTTTATCCTAGTTCAGGTAGAAGCCACTAATTATGTACCTCTTGTTTAAGGAGCTAAAGTTTTAAAATTTATGTAAGTACATCTATTATTTCAATAAACAATTTCAATTTCATTTATTTGGCACTAAAATGCATTTATCACGGGTAAATAGACAAAGACGATGAAAAAAATACCAGTAACAAAACAGGAAATCAGAGTGTGGTAGGTATTACATAAAAGCTGAACCAAACAGTCGAATAAATGCTGATGATAATGATGATAAAATTCATATCCAAGGAATCATTATTATGCTTCATGTGTTTAAAAAGAAGGCAATCTCAAACGGTAGTTCATTGAGATACTTACCATCATGTATGTTGAATTAGACTCTCTTTATTTTTTAGATTTTATTATTTATAGTTATAGCTTCAATAGAAATACATACCCTGCAAAAGTTTCAACTGTCTTGCTATTTACAGTTCATAAGATAAATATTACCCGCTGACAAGCTACCCGCGGAGGTTTAGCAGTAGGGTCTCGTTGGCACGGTGAGGGTACGGAACCCTAAAAAAAGCTGGCAGTGCTTATCTTAATTGCCTTACTTATCACGTTCATTAGAAGTAGATTGGCTTGAAAACTCGCGGAAGCACATCACGAATTTAGAGAAAAACTAAATGACACTACTTTCAACGTGTAATCTTACATATTTGGATGAAAAATTGCTAGGTGGCGCTGTCGTAGTTATCCTTAGAGTAATCTCAGAAACGGACTATGTGTGGCAGTAGTTTTTTAACCGCCTGGTCATAATACCTATATCACAAGTCAATTTCACTTTAAAAATAAAGAAATAAAGAATGATTCATGAGTGTACAGACACCAGCACATCAAGTTACCACAATGTGTCAAATTTCTTTGATCGTTTTCAACTTTATTTCGAACAAAATAAGGTTCATATTCAATTGGGAAAATTTGACTCTTTGGGGTAACTTGATGTGCTGGCGTCTGTACACCAGTAAAATCCTACAGTAAATAACTATTAAGACGTCTTGTCCTTTATAGATTAAACCGAAGAATATCAAAATCGTCACCCCAATCCAATACAACACGTCTTTGTCATAAATTAAGCAAGGTATTACTTCTATATCATTCCTTATATTTTTGGAATATAGGTAAGTTGACATTTTCAATCCACCTTGAGCAAGTCTGGTGATCCCTGCTTGAGCTATCTCTGTATGAGATAGCTCAAGCAGGGATCACCATAATAAAAGCTGGTCCTCCTATTTTGTCTCATAGATCTTGATACATATAAAAACTCCTTCATCTTTATCCAACATACCTAAGAGAAAATGAAGCAAGAATTCTCCAACAACGAGTCCCACTGAATAGACGTCTTATTTCATAGTCAAGTCTAATTACTGTCTTCAAAAAGGGCATTCTACTTGCCCGGTACCACGACCTTTCTAAAGGCACTTTGTCGTGACATACACTGATGCTCACGAACTCATTATATTATATACTTTCTCTGGTATTTGCATAATGTTTTTGTCACACTTTTGAGTTTGTGATCGGCGTAAGAAGTAAGGAGGTACGCTGTTTTTTATGGCCGGCTCTCTGTATTATAATTTTAACTCCTTACATTTATGTAAACTTATGCCTTTTATCCATGGGCCTTGGCGTCTGCCAACGCCCATGGATAAAAGGCGTAAGTTTGCTACTGCTGCAGGTATTGCAGGTTCTGGTGCAGTTAAGCAGGTGGCTGCAGTGTCTACTACAGCCACCTGCTACGATTCTAACACTTAAATTCAATTCTCAATTCTTTATTGCGTATCATAATGCGTTAATAGTTGGTGGGGCAAAATAATTTTAGTTACAATTATAGGCCCTGTGAGGCCCTGTCGGACACAGCATCTCTTATCCACTGCTTTTGCTACGTTTACGTTTCTAAATAAAATAACGTCTTAGATTAAACTAGAAAATGCTTCATAGGTCCTAATTGCCAATGAAAAAAAACACGCTGAGAAAGAAAGTACCTAGTAAATCGTTTATTTGGCCCAAAAGGCACACGAAAATAAATAAAAACAAAAATGAGAACTATGATATTAAAAGAAATGTTGTAAACAATAGACCAGAACCTGCGCCAAGTTGGTCCAGTTCAGCTGAGACAGTCAGTTGGTCCTTTGGTCATTCGTATTTCTTTGACGTTACTCATTTATCCTGATAATCTGTTGTTCTGGTCAGATAAGCAGTCAATTCTTGCAAAACGCTGGTTTTCAAATGAATAAGTTTAGACTGGAAGTCTACTCCAACATATTTAAGAAGAGCAGTGCGATTCAGGTCGAATCACCGCGTGAAAATGTTGGCGTGGTGAGGGCGAATTGAGCTGTCATTCCATACTAATGCTAGGCATTGACAGTTCACTTCACTCAAGTTTTCACGGCGTGGCTTTTACTGAATCGACCGGCCGGTTAAATAGATTATGGCATTTCAACGGGCCCTATCAGAATAACATCGCTGCAGTATTTAATGTTTTTCTTTAAATATCGTGGCATCGTGCTGAAATAGGAGTATTTTTGGCCTCGCAATGGTCTTTTGGTTATAATTTAATATAGTATAGGTTTAATTTTTCTGTTAAAGTTCCTGTGCGTGTCCCAAATAAATGTATTTTCTTCTTCTTTATTTTCAGTTTATGTCCTTATTGGCCCTTAATGACGTTGTCTCACACGTCATGCCGCAAAATTTCCTTAAAACTTGATACTTGATATTCTGTTATCCCTGTATCTGTGATACCAGTATTAATCCCTAGACATTACTCCAGTAATTTTAACGAAGCTTCTCTTTGTGCAAATTATAATGTTTACCTATTTGCACTGTCTTTTTTATCGACTTTTTGTTTTTTGTTTAACTATATGTGGAGGCTTGTTATTTGCTATTTTTTATAATATTATATTCTTAATTCACTGGATTGTTAATCTGTAAGCCTTTCTAAAAATAAAATAAATAAATAGTAACAGAATTACAGGCCACGTTAAATTGGAGAAGTGTTGTAAGTATAAATTGAGAGTTTGTACAACGTATATTTTGTTAATATTTTAAGTTAGAACGTGAGGAGCTATAATTTGAGTCAGTCTTTCAAAATAGTGTTATAAAATGCGGCTAAGTTTATATCCCTGAATCTGCATACATATAAATTATACTAAGTTATCGTTTGGATTGGTCTGCCTTCTTCTGTTTATTATTAATAATAGTCAAGTGTAACAGTTAGCTGTTGTGATAAAGTCAAAATCAAACCATAAGGCCATAACCTATAAGGCACTTATGAACGTCAAACAATGTAATCAAATGTATAAAATAAGAAATGGTTATACTGGTATTAGAGAGAAGGGCAAGAGTCTGAGATCTGCTGGGGAGTTTGTTCCGCCACTTCTTCGTAGCAAAAACACTAGGAATTTGTGAAAGGTGGGCGTTTTGGGGGACTGTTTAATTATTATTTTTTTCGTTCAGTAAGTGCTGATTCTCAGCCTAATTTGATTAAAGACTTTTGATTTTGATTTTGAAAGAGTCTGTCATCTTGTAAAACGTTTGCTCTATCAAATATTGTCTCGACTTTAAAAGAGACTGTGCATTTTGAGATTTTCATGTGTGTATTTTCAGATTAGTGAGATAGTGAAAAATCTACCTCAATAGTTTAAAAAAAACTTGTCTTTTAAAAAGTATGAATGTAGGATGTTTATTTAGAATGCATGATCATTTTAAAGGAATGTAGCAAATATGAACGCAGCGAGGGATGAATGAGAGAGTATGAATGTGGGAAGGAATAAGGGAAAGGTTTTGAATATTTTTGAAAAAGGAAGAAGGAAAAAAAGATAACGATTCGAGCGAGCAACAAGATGGCATTACGTGTTTTTAATTAAGAAGCTTTATAATATTTTATTAAAGAAGTAAAGATGATATTTTTATTTTATACGGTAGTCCATACCCCTACATGAATGTGTTTGCTAAATTGGCCTGTTGGTCTAGTAGTTAGTGACTCTAACTGCTATGCCGGAGGTTGTTCGACTGGCCTGTTGGTCTAGTAGTTAGTGACTCTAACTGCTATGCCGGAGGTCGTGGGTTCGATTCCCACCCAGGATAAATGTTTGTGTGATGAGCACGATCATTTTTTCTGTGTCTGGGTGTAATTTATCTATAATATGTATGTATTTAGAAATATATAAGTATGTTTATCAGCTCTTTAGTACCCATAATTCAAGCTCTCAAGCTTAACTTGGGACTAAATGGCGTTGTGTGAAAAAGTTGTGGAATATTTATTTATTATTATTTATGTTAAAACCAATTTACCGAAAAAAAATATCATCTACAAATAAGTAAACTATCAATTTTATATGGATAGGAACTACATTCTTAACCCCTCAACTGCCTTACAGCAAAACTTCATTAATATACAATGGATGCTGTCCATCAAGTCGTTACACATAAGCCCTGACCTGATTCAGTGCATGTTACGACTTGACTGACGGGAAACCTTGGGGTGGAATAAGTTATCGGGTACGAACAATGTGGGTATGTTTTCCATGTATTTTTATATAATTGATTCTTCTTCTTTCTTCGTCCGTTTAGTGACTTACCTGCTTTCAGAATGTTGTGCTGCCCATGGACCGCTGTTTGCGCTGAAAATTGTCCAATAAAAATCAAGACACACTACATTTTGGCTAAACTAGAAAATAATATGGTTGGTGAATTATTCACCAACTTAAGACTCCCTGTTCGCATGAACGGTGATTATTCGACGCTCCAATCGTGTCAAATAGAGAAACAGTAGAAAGACAATGACTGCGCGGTCACCGGTGTCCTCTTGGGGTTTAGTGAATTAAGAAATGTCATAAAAAAACTGTGATCTCATGTCTCAGTAACGCCATCTAGCATAATATAGCAATTTGGAGCACCAGCAGAGCGTACTAAACTAGACTAATTGACTTTTGTCCACTACGGAACAAGTAGTTCCATCATGGAACTGTTGATGGTACTAGTGGCAACGAAGCGCTACGTGAGGTTCTGTTTGTAGTAAGTAGGTATTGAATGTCTTTGTAATAATGTTACGTCTGGCCACAGATGCCACCTAATAAATAAAGAAAATACGTGATGTCTAAGAAATGAACAATCTAAAGCTCGAAGGCACAGACTAAACAAAATTGAACATCCACTAAGTATTGAAGGACTGACTGAGAAACTTAATTAAAGCCGCGACTCCGCGCTCCAAATTCTCTCGCAACTGTCGATAGTTATCAGAGACACTCAGACAGTATGATATATGAAGTCATTCATACTAATTTTAAAGACAAATGACATTTGTTTTAGTATTTTGTTCATAACTAACATTCGCAGACGGCTACACTCGCGTGGAATTATGATAACGTCATGTTTCTAACAATGAAATTATGATGATGTTAGATATGGAAAGAAATGAAGACGGGCTGTGTGAAAGATGACATGGTTAGAAAGGAGGTGACTATTGAGATAATGACAAATCGAGATGTTTGGTAGAGGAAAACATGCTCCGCTGACCCTATTTATATTGGGATAGGTATGTGCAGAAGGATGATGAAGTATGGAGGGTCAAGAAATGATGTGTCTGATTCTAACTGACACCACATTCTGCTAGTGTAAGCCCCAGTCAGTCACGTTTACATAAAAAAATGTTGTATAAATTTGTACTTAAAGAAGTGAAGTTGAGTTGGAGGTTGGTGTAATCTTTGGATTGGAACTGATTTTGAAAATTCTTTTATCAATAGAAAGCTACAATATTTGTGTGTTTATAGGCTTTATTTTATTTTTAAAACTAACTAACAGGGGTCGAAGGGGATGTTAAAGTACGAAATGCACGCGGATGAAGTCCCGAGCGAACAACAAAATGTGTCTCACAAAAAATTTGAAAAGAAAATTTAACAATAAGAAACAAGACGCCTTCGGTAACAAAATCCAAAACATTTATTCGGCCAGTAGGCCAGCGGATCATAAAAAATTCTCAGTAACACAGAGGTCTCAGGGTTCAATTACAGTAATCAAATAAAGCGTTAAGTATTTATCATGGGGCATTTGACCGTGACTCATGGTCTTTACAATCGAGATCCTTCCACACAATTTTTTGACTTTATACAGGTTTTGTGTTTTGATATAATATATGTGTACATGTTAGCATTACGCAAATTAATTTAATGCTTGGTAGATCAGATTACTCCTAATCCAACTAAGCTTTCCAAGACTCCAAGAAAAGCCTCGGAGGTTTTCGAATTAAACTCTGTATGTATTGTTGGTAAGGAATTTTCTGGGAAAACTCGTTAGTTTACTTGTCTGTGCGATTAGATTGAATCGTCGTGCTAGGTCTAAATTGAACTTTTAACCTTTATTGATCGAAGTTTTTCTACGTGTAATCGATTCGTTACCGTTTTTTTCTTAATTATCCGACTATGGCGATAAGTAGATTTGAACGGTAGGTATGTATTTCCACTTGTTCCCTCATAACTTTGAAATCCCTTTTCTTAATTTGACAAATGAGGTATCTTTGGAAGCGTCTTCATCGTTCGTTGCTTATAAGCCGTGTGACGTCAACATTAACAGTACATAAAAAATACACGCTCTAAAAAGTAAGAAACATGATAATATTTTTGACAGAAATGTATAAAATGGTCAAGATAGCTAGACCGTGATTTTTCAGTAGTCGGGTTTGAGCATTTAATCTTCCTTTGTAAGCCCAAAATCTACAGAATACATATAGACTTCCTAATGTTCTAAATTACAGAGTCATTATCAAGTCGACCTACAATATAGTATTAAAGTAATTTCTGCTATGTAAGCAAATGCGTATAACTTAAGAATGAATGCCCATCTAACATTTAACCGCAGCAATCAATCAACGTTGACCACCATTTAAGCGACAATTAAGACGCCAAATGAACCAGTAAATTGAACTAAGCCTACTTTTACTTGATGCGGAAAATATCTGCGTCTAAATGGTCAATAAATTCGGATCTAAGTGCCCAAGTAGATACGCAGAGCAATAGAAAGGACTTGTTCGGGTTACGAGATAGGACGGTAAAAGTAATATGTAGTTAAAACTTATGTCTACCGATAGGGTAGCGGTCGGTAATGGTCGAGGTTACAGGACCAAAAATATTTGCCTTTGATTTTCTGAATTGGAAAAACAGGATGACGACACGAATTTTGGCGAAACAATTGGTGTACGGGATCGGGATCCGGGTCGAAGGACCTGAAGGTCGGTTTTCGTAATTAAAAATGTTCAACATCTAATTGCAATCATATCTCAGCTATAGTAAGCTGTCAAAAATATAGGGTTCGACGGAACTTTTTTTCACTGTCAGTCTCACTGAAATTAGAAAGTTCTTAAAAATACGAGGTGTAATGATGTAGATGCAAATTACGTAGTCTTTATGTTCACAGTCCACCCTTACCATTCGAAATTATTAATTTAGATTTAAGGTGTTGTGTTATTGTTTTACAATTTTGAATAATATCTTTTCCGTTACTTTAGTATGTTAAACCCTTGTTTGTCATCAACTGCCTTGCTGTTGAACCCAACGCTGGTGGAGTTGGCATATAGTCTAACTTGATGCAGCTGAACACCAGTATTTCACATAGAGCGACTGCCTACATGACTTCCAGTTTTGGATAATACGTATCTCCATGACAAGACAGTAACGCTCTTCCTCATTTATAATGTGCCGCCGTTTCTTTATACGTGATCAAGAAAAAAAACCGGTTAAGGTCAAGGACTCCAGTCAAGATAGTGAAAACATGACCGAGCAACAAAACGGTCTTATTCTTAAGCAAGCCTGTCTTGACAGCCGGCACGCAAGATTGATTAATCCAAATGGTCAGCGGTTAAACATGCCGCCTTCAGTAATTCAATACCAATAAAGACCGGTGTATATTAGGGGCTTGTGGACAAATAATAAAAGTCGCACTGGTTGATCGAAGGTTCAGCTACGGTTGACGAAGGATGGGTGACTAGTGACTATTTATTTAATATCAAGACCCCTTCGTCGTGTCAGTCGTTGCAGATAGTCAGAATCCCGAAAATCTGACAACCAGTTTAACCAAGGGGTGTTGTGTTACCCAGTTACTGGGTTGTGGAGGTCACAGGCAGACGTTCCATATTAAACACTGGTATTCAAATGATCACAACCCATTGCAATTTCAATCTTATCTGTATTATATTGTAAATCAGATCCGAAGCACAAACATCATAATTGGTGAAATTCATAAAAATAGATTTTTAAATGTTAGTATGCTTAATAATATGCTCAGGGTTATAAGTCGAAACTGTGCAAATATATCTCTTGTACCACTAGAGACACATCAAGGTAGAATATACGATCCCAGGTATCTAAATAAACTATATGTCAGTAGATTAATGCATAGAGAAATTCTACGCTTAAATTACAAACATGAATATCTTGCGTACACTGTTAAGCTAGACAAGACTGCACAAAAATATTTTAAAAATGTATTTACTCAAACGTCAAATACGGTGTTTATGGATGCGGCAACCCAGACAGACTGCGTTGTCGTAAATGATGACTTTTTTCGAGCCTAACGCAGTGCTAAACTCTCAAAGTTGTCAAAAAAACATGGTAGCGCATGATATTGCTTGTTTAACGATTTTTCTTCAAAATTTGTGTGGAATTAGTAATAAAAAAGATGACCTGGAACTTTACGCAGGAAATTTTTTACCTAAAATAGATTTTATCTGTGTTACTGAGCATTTTCTAAACAAATCAAATGCTCCTTTATTTGCACTTACTGACTACACCTTGGTTTCACACAATACTAGGGCAAACAAAACAAGAGGTGGTAGTCTCATCTTGGGACAAAGAAATAGACAAGTCCAAGATTGCGCACAAATAAACAAATTATATAAATCTGAATCATTTGAAATATGTTGTACCAAAGATATTGACACTGGGTTATTCATATGCTGCTGTTATCGATGCCCCGATGAAAAGAACATCGATATATTTATGGAAAAATTGGAAATGGTGTTGGAGTATTTTTTCAATAAAAAGTGTATCATATGTGGTGATTTTAACATCGATCTCCTCTCTGAAAATAAAAAGTGTACGGAATTTACTAGTCTTTTGCGATGTTTTAATTTTAAAACTCTTGTTCAAACGGCAACTTTTATTCGAAATCAGTCATCCTCTTGCATAGACAATTTCATCACTAACTTAGATGACACGTACATTAGTAAGGTTTCCGTAGACCACAATGGCTTGGCAGATGGGCATGCAGGTCTTTTCTGTGAATTACAGCTTCAGATGGTAAGAGGGGGAAAAAAAAACAATAACCAGAACATTATTGTTGAAAAACGAATGTTTACGAAAAAAAATCAAGATATCTATAGTGAAAAGATTTTAGGTATGGACTGGTCTTCGATGGGAATTAATGCGTTTTTAAATAAATTTAATGATGTTTTTCAGTGTAGTTTCAGAAAGCGAAAAAAGCACATAGTTTTAGATAATAATAATGCTGGTATAAAATGGACCACAAAAGGTATAAGGGTTTCCAGCAAAATGAAAAGGTTTTTGTGTGTAAATAATGGGAGTAGTCATAATTCCATACTAACGTATAAACTGAATTATATTCGCCTGTTTAGGAAGGCTGTAAAAAGTGCAAAAAGTATTGCTGTGAGGGATCAAATACAGAAAGCTAGAAATAAAAGCAAGGAAATCTGGCAAGTAGTAAATCGCCATAGGAACAAACACAAACCATCATTTGTAAAGAAACTTATTGTAAAATTGGATGACAAAATTATTGATAACTCCAGGGAAGTTGCGAATGTGTTCGCTGAACAATTTAATCATTTTGACCATACTTTGGATAATGCAGAAGAATATAGTTCACTGTCTTATTTAAAAGAGTCGACTGACAGGGTTAATGATGAAATGCACTTGACACCTGTGACTCCTAAAGATATCATAAAAATTGTGGGGTCAATGCCAAATAAACCATCAAGTGGGTACGATGACTTGCCAATAAATGTCATAAAACAACATATTAGTATCGTTGCGCTGCCTTTATCCAATTTTTTCAATAGGTGTTTTGATGAAAGTATTTTCCCTGAGCAGCTCAAGATAGCGAAAGTTATTCCCTTACATAAAAAAGGATCACAAATGGATCCAAAAAACTATAGGCCCATCTCAGTTTTACCAACACTTTCAAAAATCTTTGAAAAGTTAATTAAAATTCGTCTGGTCACTCATCTTAATATAAATAAAATTATCAATAAAAGACAATTTGGATACCAAAAAGGTGTTGGAACTGCAGAAGCTATTAGCACATTGGTTGGTGATGTGGTTGACAAATTAAATAAAAAACTTAAGGTAGCTGGTATCTTCTTAGACCTAAGTTCTGCCTTTGATACTGTTAATCATAGACTGTTGCTAGCTAAAATGGAACATTATGGTATTAGAGGACAGGTTCTTGATCTTTTTTGCTCGTACTTAACGAATAGGAGAATGTATGTAGAAGTAAAAGATTTAAATCAAGATAACTTTCAGGAAGTCTACCATTCAAAGTTACGAACGGTTTTGACAGGTGTCCCACAGGGGTCTATACTAGGTCCAGTCCTATTTTTAATTTTTACGAACGATTTACTTAACCTAGTACCAAAAATCAATCCGCATATAAAATTAGTAGCATTTGCAGACGATACTAATGCTATTTTTAGCGAAACCACTGCAGAGGCATTGAGCAACAGCATAAATACGGCTCTTGAGTTTTTCAAATTATGGTTTACGGCTAATAAGTTAATCATAAATACAAAAAAAACAAATATTTTACTTTTTAAGACTACATCACGTGGTAGTGATAATTTAACTGTTCAGGTAAATGGAGATAAAATAGATACTGTAGACTCAGTAAAATTTTTAGGGGTTCATATTGATCATTTATTAAACTGGAAAAATGAACTAAAAGCCATAGACGGGTCAGTGTCGTCAGCATGCTATGCCCTCAGGAGCCTACGAGATGAGCTTAGTTTAAATATATTAAAATCTGTTTATTACGCACTAGTGGAGTCAAGATTGAGATATAGCATTCAACAATGGGGAAATAGCTACAAATATAACTCTGATAGAGCATTTCTCCTACAAAAGAGGGCAATCAGAATCATGGTTCGCATTCCTCAAATCGATTCCTGTCGGAAGTATTTCCAAAGTCTGTCGATACTTACAGTGCCTAGTCTTTATATATTAATAGTCTTGACTAGCATGGCAAAACACATAAATGATTATGAAACGCAGGACGAAAGGCACCAAAGGGAAAGCACACGGAATCAATACTTGAAACATAAAATTAACACCAAATTAAACATTGCAAGACACTATGTTCAGTATCAAGCGGTAAAATTATTTAATTGCTTACCTAAAGAACTAAAAGAATTATTATATAAAACCACTCAATTTAAAACTAAACTCAAAAACTTTTTATTGGAAAAATGTTTCTATTCTGTTGAGGAATTTATGACTCAACGTTAATGACGTTAATTTAATTTTTTGTTGTGATGTTTTGAATTATTTTATCTTTTATTTTTATTATTTACCAATTTGAATTTACTCAGAACTATTATTTATTTTTATTATAATTTTTTATAGTGACTAGATGTATTATTTCCTTTTGAGTTGATATTGTTTTATAATACTGTGATTATTATTTAATTTTATTGATTAATTGATTTTATTGGAAATGTTAAATTGAATTTATAAAAAAAAGTTGATATTATTGTAAATGTTTTAGCGATTATTAATTATGTACTCTTATTATTATTATTTTTGTAATTTGCATTCAGACACAATGTAATTGTTATTGAATAAATGAAATGAATGAAATGAAATTCAGCTGCATCCAGTAAAACTGGAAGCCGACCTCAAAAAGTTAGGAAAAAGGCTAGGCAGATGATGATGATCAAGACCCCTCCGTGCCTCGGAAAGAATGTTAGGACGTTGGTCGCAACTGTCATTTCTTCTGTAGATTTTCTACAGTCGTTACGAGTAGTCAGCACCCGCAAGTCTGATAACTAGTTTAACCAAAAGGTATTATGTTACCCAGTCACTGAGTTGTGGAGTGGATTCACATTTGTTTGATCAACCTTTGGAGGTATGAGGAACAGGGTGTAAAGTTCTTCATCCACCATTGAAAAGGGAGGATCCTCCGACCAGACGGGTGTTGTGTCTGGTGGGCTAACTACTGCCCGACGGTTGTTGTCGGGAACTTGTAGGTATACGTTCCAACTGCGCGGATAACTTTAATAGCGCGATGTAGCCATGTAGGATAGTTCGTATGTGGCTAGATAGATGTCGCTACAAACCCTTCTAAGATAACAGGTGCGATATAATTTATTTCCTTTGCAATAATTAGCATGACATTTCGTTAAATCTTCAATCTGTGGCTCTTGCTTGAAGAACTCTTACTTCGAGTGTTTCGCGGAGCGTCAATGATTAGCTCGAGACCTTTGACTGGAATGTTGCATTGCAACCTCACTCCGACCAACGTAGTTGACTCGTCACGGTGTAGCGCGCTGACATTTAGCATCGGAGAAATATTTCCCGAGTCAAGAACGATATAAGTGTTACCAATAGCATCTCCTTTGTTCGTTAACTTTACGAATTGTTTGAACTTTGTAAAGGTAGGAAATTAATGCTTTCACACGGTCCTCAGGTTTGCATATCAATTGTCTGCTCTGCTTCTGTCGGTAGAACTCGAGTTGGTCCTTCGATCTTCGCGTCGTTTTTAAACTTTGCCGTTTAACATTCAGTGAAAAGAAAGCCAAAGTAGGTACACGTCTGCATTGCCCTTTGGGTATTACTGGCATCTAAAGATAAAGAGGATGCTAGTCTAAATACAGAAGCAAATAGAAGTGTAATACTTATAATTTTCTAAATTTATAATTCTTAATATTGTCACGATATTTGTAGGGGATAAACCCCGGTAAACTGCTTAACCAATATTTATAAAATTTGGCCAAAATTATAAGATAGAATAGTTTTATTCTATTACTAGCTTCTGCCCGCGACTTCGTACGCGGATCCTGTTGCTTATGCCAGCGACAACGGGGTCGTCAAAATCGAAGATCTGAAACATCTGATGTCGAATTCTATAAGCCCGGGGACGGGAAATCAATGGGATGCGCGAGACGATTCAAGATGTTCCAGATTTTTTATTTTTGTTGGTCAACAGGAAATGCCATCAGACTTTTGCTAAGACGCCATTTCTATTATGTATATGTTATATTGTCTCTGGGCTTTGGAGTTCCCCTACAGGTGCTCCAGATCTTCAAATTTAGTCTCACAGCAGAAAACACTTTTCACGTGGAATAGTTTTTGCAATGGCACCATTTTTATATCTCTTTTATTTTAGGTCATCATAATATGTTGCGTGACGTTCACGATCAGCGGTCAGTCGCGCATCTCCTTCCCCCACTTATCTCTAGAGTCGATGCGTATATACGCTGAAAACTCAAGCGTCATGCTTTTTCCGTGAACGTCTTCAACTCGCGAGACAGTGCATGATGTTCACGATTCTTCACGATTCTTCACTGGTCTCTAGAGACCTGGATGTAGATGCGTAAATACGCTGAGAATGCAGGCTCTTCGGTAGATTGTTGGGATCTTATGGTCTTTAACATTTAGCACCTTTGGAACATTGGGAAAAATTTGACCTCTTTCTAGGCATGGTTATAGTTTTATTGTGATGATACCTGATCAATTAAAATCTAAGTGGCTGCTCCCCTGCATTACCGGGTAAGCTACCGTGTAACGAAGATAAATGGAAAAGGAAATTAAACACTCAAACAACATAAGCCCGAAGGCATAAGATAAAAAAATGGGAGTTTTAGCCAGTAGAGTCTAATTTTCAACGATATACCATCGTCATCGAAAATCAGTCCTGAACTGTTCCCGCCTTCACCGCGTATGAAGTAATGAAATTAGTGATAGTTTTAATTTCTATATCAAATGTTTCTGATCTTCGATTTTTATAAGTCAACAGGAAATGCCTATCAGACCGAACAACTTTTGCTAAGACGTCATTCCTATTTGAGTTATGGTGTAGCTGGGCTCTTGGAGTTCCACAACAGGTGTTCCAGATCTTCGATTTTTATACGTCAACAGCGAGTGCTCATAAGGCTGAACAACTTTTGCTAAGACGTCATTCCAATATATGTTATAGTGTAGCTGGGCTCTTGAAGTTCCACATCAGGTGTTCCGGATCTTCAAATTTATTCTCTCAGCAGAAAATGCTCATAACGTGGAACAATTTTTGCTATGGTACCATTTTTGTATCTCCTATAGTTTAGATGGTCTGTTGCGGTTCTGCATCAGGTGTTCCGGATCTTCAAATTTATTCTCTCAGCAGAAAATGCTCATCACGTGGAACAATTTTTGCTATGGGACCATTTTTGTATCTCCTATAGTTTAGCTGGTCTGTTGCGGTTCTGCATCAGGTGTTCCGGATCTTCAAATTTATTCTCTCAGCAGAAAATGCTCATCACGTGGAACAATTTTTGCTAGGGGACCATTTTTGTATCGCCTATAGTTTAGCTGGTCTGTTGCGGTTCTGCATCAGGTGTTCCAGTTTCCAAGATAAATTATAGCCTATGTGTTGACCAGATTTAATATCTATACAACAAAAAAAAAATCATTCAAATCCGTCCAGTAGTTCCGAAGATTAGCGTGTGCAAACAAACAGACAAACAGACAAACAGACAAACAGACAAACAGACAAACAGACAAACAGACAAACAGACAGACTTTTTTTTTTGGATTCGTGCTCTATTACTGTTTCTAAACCCCCCTCAATTATTATTTTTTAAATATATTCAATGTACAGACACAGTTTTTTTACAGTCTTATTATATGTATAGATTAATACCATTACTTTTGTTTCTAATACATTCAGTTTTACAAGTATCTAACATAATGGTAGTGCACGTCATCTTTTGCTATTACTAAGCTAAAGCAACCCGTGGTCGTGTCAGCTCGTTACTAGTGTCTGATGATGACGGCTGACGATGATTGGAGCTGAGTAGATACGATGCAGCATCAGCAACCCAAGCGTCATCGTTAAGTTTCCTTCAGCTCGCAAAGCGGAGACGAGAGGAGATTTCTCGTAATTAACCAATAGGACATTGTTTTGGGTTGAAGCTAAGCACTGAGAGGTCAAAATGACGCAACTGTATTGGTTGTAGGACACATCTCTTCTCGTCTCCGCATTGGTGGAGTCTCGCCTTTACTCTTCAAAAACAGCTCAAAAAACGCCTAAAGAAATTACCACTTCACAAAACAATAGTATACTCAACAGTCTAAAGTCCCATGAACTCAGCTGAAATTAGCTACTGTCGATGATGTGTGTAACATCAGAAATAGTCCAGGAGTACATCAAACATCGGATGTTTTGAAATGTAACGTAATTGGGTAATCACACAGTTACGACTTTCAAAATGTTTGACTACAATTTTACAACCGTTCTCACTCTTAGCCAGACGGACGGTCGCGAATTTACATTTGAAATCTTGTATAAAATTTGTGTCGACGTGACTCTGGAATATGTATTGTCCAGAATAAGTATCGTAAATCAACATACACTTGAACTCGTTGCATTTCTATGTTAGTATATATTATATCGTCACTAGAATTAAGTCCAAAATACATATATTATTCTATTATTTTTGTTAATATAAATATAAATATAAATATTCACAACTTTTTCACACAACGCCATCTAGTCCCAAGCTAAGCTAAGAGCTTGTGTTATGGGTACTAAACAGCTGATAAACATACTTATATATTTCTAAATACATACATATTATAGACAAATCACACCCAGACACAGAACAAATGATCGTGCTCATCACACAATCATTTGTCCTGGGTGGGAATCGAACCCACGACCTCCGGCATAGCAGTCAGGGTCACTAACTACTAGACCAACAGGCCAGTCAGAATATGTTATGAAGGATATATGTCATTCTATTATTTTTAAAATAATAGAATGACATATATCCTTCATAACATATTCTTCAATTTCATATCCTTATGATATGAAAGGGAGAAATATATGAGTTCTTGGGCCATTTAAGAAGTAACATATTATGAAAAAATACGTAGTTTTCATTGGATTCTTGTAGAACTAAATGTTATGCTCTTTGAGGTAAGACGATTCATACTTGTATCCTTACTAATATTATAAATGAGAAAGTAACTCTGTTTATCTGTTGGTTTGTCTGTTTGTAAGTCCACTTTTCACTACTAAACGGCTGAACGGATCCTAATAAAATTTGCCATGGAGCTAGATCATGTCCTGGAGATAGGCTATCTTTTTTCTTAAAAGAATAATGTGAAAAAAAAAACGTTTTTTGAACATTTTGATGACATGACTGACGATGGCAAATGTTCCCCCTGTCCATTTATGAGGCGACAGGCGACAATTTGCGACATGAAATTTAGGCTAAAAGTAAGAAGATAAAACACTATAAATTGATTCTGAAGCGGAACGAAGAAGCCGAGGCAAATAGCTCAATAAAAGTCCAGGTTTCCTCACGCTGTCTTCTTATATGAATGTCGGTGATGTCTAAGATAGACTTGACAAACGACCTGTTTATGAATTGTAGAAGACTTTTTGATAAATTACCTGCTTATAAATGGGCTTTTTGACTAAATTTTAGTTATTTAGTCCCCACATCTAAATCACATAAAGTTTTTTTCACGCAATCATAAAATAACGGCGATACATCGAAAATCAAACTCCATTTAGTGAATCAGTGGGAGACCGAAGAGGTGACTGGAGATTATTACTTTTGCAAAGACATGTTTCTCTGAAAAGTGTTCAAAATATCGCAAGACGTCACTAGCCAGTACAGTTTATACAAGATAATGACGTTACAAGCCCCCTTTTCTCAACATTAATGCGCTTTGTCTTAGCAGTTTTCCATCAAATTGAAAAAGAAGAAAATATGGGTCGGATATTTTCTTGTATTCTAGATGACGGACTAAAAAGTAAAATTTTGTCTAATAGCCCATTGTTGAAGACACTAAGGTAGGTATTTATAACCCCAGCCCCGTGCATGGGTGAGGAATTGAGGACTTCACCACTTGTCAATCACAACATAACGCCCACCCATTGACCCTTACAAAACTTTTTTGCAAAAAATAAAACCCACTTCAAAAAAAACACTAACCAGTGTAAAATAACTCTAAATTAGGAAGTCTGTGGCTTTGGTGGTTTTGTCTTATTCATGATGGGCCACCGACTTCCTAATTTAGAGTTATTTTACACTGGTTAGTGTTTTTTTTGAAGTGGGTTTTATTTTTTGCAAAAAAGTTTTTATTTTTCCATTTTTAGTTGTTCCCATACAAATATTTGCCATGAATTTATTTTATATTGTTATTTGTTAACAATACATATCACGGTCATAGGGTTGTCCATTTATCTCTAATAAGTGAAACTTAACGTACCTAACTGTCGTAATCTAGGTATATTGTACACATCTGCGTACCCCTCAGAGCATACAGGCGTGATGATACGTCATGATGTAGTATAAACAATAAACATCCTAGCGATTCCAGCAATCACGACAGATTCGCCGTCTATTTTTGAAGAGTTCCGTTGTATATCTCCGAAGATCAGCACCAGATCTTCACCAAATTAAAATGGGACCACCACGGGAGTATACTCTTTCAAATAAAAAAAGAATTTTGAGAATCGGTCCAGAAATGAGGGAGAAATCGCGTAACAAACACACAAAAAAAAAAAAAAAAAAAAAAAAACATACCGGCGAATTGAGAACCTCCTCCTTTTTTTGAAGTCGGTTAAAAATGCAATCGATGCGGATACAAGGACCACGTCCCAAATATAAATTTCCGCCGAGCTTTCTAGTATATTAATACCTACGTGGTACAATCCCCCAATATATTCGATCGATAAACTTCCCTTACTTTCTTATTCGAACGATAATAGTTTCTATGCGGCTTGTCTCTTTTCCCCTACACTCCATTTTTATAGCAAACAATTTATTTTACTCTTTGGAAACTTGTTTTGCAAAACATCACTATCATACTTAATAATTATTACAAATGCGAAAGTTTGGATGTTTGTTACTCTTTCACACAAAAACTACAGAATGGATTTTAATGAGATTTTACAAAAATATAGCTTATACATCAGAATAACACATAGGATTTAATATATAAAGATATTGAATGAATTGTCCAATATATCAGCGATCTGCGAGTTATTCTGACGTGCTCTGCAAAAACCCTTAGAGTTACACGTATTAAATGTATTACGGAAATGTAATATCCTAAATAGTCCCACACAAAGCCCGCGAGAGCATATCTAAGTATGTATCTTTTATGTGTAAGCCAGTATCGCTTAAATAGTGAACAATAAATACAATAAAAAATGATAATTCATTTCTAATTCATGGTATAAAGATTGATAGTACCTTGGAAAAGGAAATAAGCTACTCAAAGTATTATCTTTTGAGTTTAGTTTTCAATGTTCATTTATTTTTTTTCTTCTTGGGATATTTATCTTAAAGAACGTTTCAAGTTCCTTCATGACACACATAATAGATATCTAAGGTCATCGGAAAACTTGAGTCTAGATATGCCCAGGCACACCACTAATTTCTACGGAAAATCGTTCACAGTGGAAGCTGTACGGCTGTGGAATGCTTTGCCTGTGTCAGTGAGGCAAGCTCAGACATTACAATCGTTCAAAAATTTGCTTAAAAATTATTACCTCTCTCCTAACACGTCCTAATATAATTGTTAGTCACTCTGTAAATGGTTTGTATTTATGTATTTATTTTATTTATTTGTTTTGTCTTGATAATTATACTTATTATATATGTATATTCAAATAGTCTTGTATGGTATATATTTATATAAATAGTACACCACACACTGCCTACTCATCTTTTCCTCCACCATCAAGTCCATCCAAAGGTTGTCTGTAAGAGATCGCTTTTAGCGATAAGGCCGCCCATTGTATCACCGCTTGTAGCCCTTAAAATTATTATTTGTAAGTATTAATGGTGTACAATAAAGAGTATTCTATTCTATTCTATTCTATATTTATTGGAGTTTGCTAGCTAACACGTGACAATCAATTCAATTCAATTCATCATCAAAAATGAAAGAATGAATAATGATGTGATCATTCTGAAATGTAATGATTTACAAATTTTACATTCCTTAATGCTATTTATTGGACATTTCATTGTATAGATTCAAGTTCTTTAAACGAATCAGACAAATGTGTTGCTGGGGAGTTTGTTCCGCCACTTCTTTTTCCTAGCAAAAACACTAGGAAGTGGTGAAGGGTGGGGAATTATGGGAAAATGTCTTATGTACGATTTTAACCGACTTTCAAAAAAGGAGGAGGTTCTATGTTTGTGTGTATGTATTTTTTATGTATGTTACCTGATTTCTCCGCCATTTGTGGACCGATTCTCAAAATTTTTTTTTTTTTTGAAAGAGTAGACTCCTGAGGTGGTCCCATTTTAATTTGGTGAAGATCTGGTGCTGATCTTCGGAGATATACAACGGAACTCTTCAAAAATAGACGGCAAATCTATCGTGATTGCTGGAATCGCTTGGATGTTTATTGTTTATACAACATCATGACGTATCATCAAGCCTGTATGCTCAGAGGGGTAGGCAGATGTGTTCAATATACCTAGATTTCGACAGTTAGGTATGTTAAGTTTCATTTATTAGGGTTAGGTGGATAACCCTATTATAATGACATGTATTGTTAACAATTAACAATATAAAATGAATTCCTGGTAAATGTTTGTATGGGAACAACTAAAAATGGAAAAATAAAAAACTTTTTTACAAAAAATAAAACCGACTTCAAAAATAACACTAAACGGTGTAAAATAAATCTAAATTCGGAAGTCGGTGGCCCATCATGAGTAAGACAAACCCACCAAAGCCACAGACTTCCGAATTTAGAGTTATTTTACACCGTTTAGTGTTATTTTTGAAGTCGGTTTTATTTTTTGTAATTATTTTGACGTTCAAAAAGTGCTGATTCTCAGCTTAGTTTGAAAAAAGACTTATGATATTATCCTGCGCAGACGAAGTCGCGGACACCAACTAGTTTGTAATAATATAGTCTCTGTGGACGACTGGACAATGGAATTTTAGGTATGTAGAACTGGCTTGTGGCATAAAGGTGAGGAGGGCAGCGTTAGAATGCAGACAGACTCCTACACTTAAAAATCTAGACTAAACAAAGCAGGCCAATGTTAGTAATTTGCTGCTTAGCTTAACAAATTCATGATCTGGGCTGTGACTGAGAGTTGTTGCCTCTTTAGCAATGTTCTAGGAAGTAAGTACATATCACCTTGTAAATGTGACTTAGCGACTATATGCAGTTTGCCTAAGAATTTCTAAGTTTTTGGGCTCCGGTGTTTTTTGGATATACCAAATAATGTTGATGTTGTTTGTTTCTTTCGCTATTTACTATAAAATAGCTATTCCATTTTCAAGAAGTAACTTATTGTTTGTATAGTGAGTACTAGGTATTAAAAAAGTCATCAAGAATAAAATTTGACTGTAGCCCAAACTGTACTTAAATAGAATAGAATTGAATATTTAGGCTTTTATGTGTGGCACATGGGTTTTTAAAGGCTGTTCAGTACAACAAAATTATAGTGTTTTATGCTCAGCCATACAAAGGCATAAGTCCAAAACAATTAAAGTAAAAAACTTTTTGACAAAAAAAAAACAACCGACTTCTTAAAAAAAAACTAACAGCTGAAAAATAACTCCAGTTTCGGAAGTCTGTGGCTTTGGTGGTTTTGTTTTGTTTATTATTGGCCACCGACTTCCGAAACTGGAGTTATTTTTCACCTGTTATTTTTTTTTTAAGAAGTCGGCTGTTTTTTTTGTCAAAAAGTTTTTATTTTGTAATTTTTTGTTTCTTTGTATGTAAAGAAAGTCTTTCAAAACTTGAAAGAAACATTGAAATTGGATAACAATTGCTAAAGATGTTCTATCTCTAAACATTAATCTGTACATCTCTGCCGGCCCCTTTTAAAATAGAATGGCGTAATGTTATGTTGTGGAAATACAAAAGCTCAGCATAAACATCTGACTATAGCAATCGCGAATAATTTGCTGTTATGCGTTGAAGAGTTCCGTTGCCTGTCTTCTTCATCAGTTTTTCTTCACCAAATGATACTTTCTAAATGAAAATGCTTGATTTGTTACTAAAAATGTTGAAATCGGTGCATGTGTGCCTATATTTTTTGAGGAGTTCCCTCAATTCCTCGAAGATCCCTCATCAGGTATGAGTTTTGATACAAATGGGACCAATCTGTTAGTATACCCTATCAAACAAAAAAAGAATTTTGAAAATCGGTCCATAAATGACGGAGTACTGAGGTAACAAACGCTAAAAAAAAAAAATATACAACCGAATTGAGAACCTCCTCCTTTTTTTGAAGTCGGTTAAAAATCATTCGAAAATAATTATAGAAATTTAACAAACAACGTAATAAAATATAATATTGTTGGGTATTATATTACTTTTCCAAAAAACACACATTTGCTTATATGTTGGGAAGCTAACCCGTAAACGTAGGATAGTCATCCCGCAAAATTATTAAATTCGTCACCAAAAGAGGAAAGTTAAAGACATGATCTCTGAATTTATTCAACCAAAATTCTAAAATTTACGATGTTCAGATTAGGTCTTTTGTCCCTAATAAAGATAACTTGAGTTCTGGACTGAAAAGGACCTCTTTGTTATTCCAAATAGGTTCCAAGCAAAATAGTTTGGTTTGTTTTATCTCAGTTCAATAACAGCCACTGCGTAACTTGCTTCAATAAACTTTTATGTTTATTGTCGAGTTTACTGTTTTAAGCCAATTATAATATTCATGGACAACTGAGTTGTAGTAACCATTTAATTTGATAAAGAAAGATAGTGTGTGTTTATCTTTTCATCCTCTTAAAATAATGTTCCTTCTTAAGAATAATAGTTTGGAGGTATGAGGAACAGGGTGTAAAAATCCTCATCCACCATTGAAAAGGGAGGATCCTCCAACCAGACGGGTGTTGGGTCTGTTGGGCTATCTACTGCCCGACGCGCGACGGTTTTAGTCGGGAACTTGTATACGTTCAAACTGCGCATCATCCTATCATGTCAGTCGCTAGATCGTATAAAAGATAAAGATAAAGATACCGGGCTGGTATCCGCAACTCCACGTCAAAGCGCGTATTTTGCGTATGGGCCATAATCTATCACGCGGGCCCAGTGCGAATTGGTAGATGTCACATGTCTTCGAATTTTTGGTTCTGGGACATGCCGGTTTCCTCACGATGTTTTCCTTCACCATTGGCACCGTTGGTTTTTCATTGGCACTTGCCCGGATTTAAACCTATGCTAAAGACGCGAGGTCAAAAAATACCAACAGTGTAAAATTAGAACCGAACACCTGTTACATTAATATAGCCATAACTTTCAGAATGTGGTGATTATTTTGTCGTTTTCAAAGGGAAATTATTTCAAACCATTCGTGGCTACCAGAAATTGTTTGGCACGAAATGGTTTAGTGTTGACGTATCATTTATATCTTTGACGCTAATTACGTTTACTAATACTAACTACAACAAAATATTTATTTTGCGTAGATCTATTATTTACCTGAAGAATTACACTCCATGTATTATATAACTTTAAAATCTTAAGTCGCTTAAGAAATCATCTGTCTAATAAATCTAACCTGATGCAGTTGAGTTTAAAACAGTTGAGTTCTGCTTGGCATACTGCGCTCGCTTAACATATCTCCAACGGCGATTGGCTGGTTTCGTAGTTACCTGTATGGCCGCCGTCAACGTATATGCATAGAAGAGTCTTGCTCTTCTTGGTGCTATACTACTGCCGGTGTACCTCAGGGTGGCGTTTTATCTCCTTTACTTTTCGCAACATTTCTTAATTCTATTTCTAATAAGCTTCTTTCTTCCTATCACCTTTATGCTGACGATTTGCAAATTTATAGTCAAGCTCCATATGTAGATTTGACTAACGCTGTTAATATTGTCAACCGGGACTTGGCATCAATTTGCGAATGGAGTGAGGCGTATGGAGTAAAAGTTAACCCAACGAAGACTCAGGTCATTGTTGTTGGTAGTTCTCGGTTAACCCCTAAGGTAAACTGGACGCAGCTCCCTCAAGTTATGTTTAATGGAACCATTATTCCTTTTAGCGAGAAGGTAAAGAATCTTGGGGTTTGGATTGACAAGCATCTTGCTTGGGGTCCTCAGTTGACAGAGGTAAGCCGCAAAATTTTTGCTTCTGGAAAGTCTCTCAGACGGTTGCGTAATTTTTTGCCTACTGCCACTAAAATTGCGCTTGCACAGTCCCTTCTACTTCCCCTCCTTGATTATGCTGATGTCAGTTATTTCGATCTCACTGAGGCACAACTTGATAAACTTGAGCGACTTCAAAACTTTTGCATAAGATTTATATTTGGCTTACGTAAATATGATCACATTTCCGAATTTCGTAAAAAACTCAAGTGGCTTCCAATACGTCTTCGCCGGAATACTCATATCCTGTCCCTGCTCTACAGTATTCTGTTTAATCCGAAAACCCCCAATTATCTTAAAGAACGTTTCAAGTTCCTTCATGACACACATAATAGATATCTGAGGTCATCGGAAAACTTGAGTCTAGATATGCCCAGGCACACCACTAATTTCTACGGAAAATCGTTCACAGTGGAAGCTGTACGGCTATGGAATGCTTTGCCTGTATCAGTGAGGCAAGCTCAGACATTACAATCGTTCAAAAATTTGCTTAAAAATTATTACCTCTCTCCTAACACGTCCTAATATAATTGTTCGTCACTCTGTAAATGGTTTTTATTTATGTATTTATTTTATTTATTTTTTTGTCTTGATAATTATACTTATTATATATGTATATTCAAATAGTCTTGTATGGTATATATTTATGTAAATAGTACACCACACACTGCCTACTCATCTTTTTTCCTCCACTATCAAGTCCATCCAAAGGTTGTCTGTAAGAGATCGCTTTTAGCGATAAGGCCGCCCATTGTATCACCGCTTGTAGCCCTTAAAATTATTATTTGTAAGTATTAATGGTGTACAATAAAGAGTATTCTATTCTATTCTATTCTAAAACACCAATTTATTCCAACAAAGGCACATTTACTTAAGAAATGTTCAGATCCATCAAAACGGTGTCTTTCCATTCCTTAACCAGCGTTTCACCAAATTAGGTAAGTCATTAGATTATCGCGCATATCTCGTGGCTTGGTGCCCCAACGGTTCGCGCCTTGAATAACTACGTGATGTTGATAAATTGATTTGCGTCGTCTGTCTGTTTTTCCACTTCTTATTGTGTTACAGCATCTAGGGTTCTCGCTTCGTTTACTGGTGCTTTGATCCCCTCTCTCTCAGTATCATAACGACTTGCAATACAAATTTTACCATTATTATTCTCTTATTCGTCTTTAGAGTTCACATGAGAATTGTTGTAGTACAATATTGTTTACAGTCTTTAGCGACATCTATCTCGACACATACGGAATAGAACTGACATAATCCTACATTGCGATGTTAAAGTTAGTCGCGCAATTGAATGTATACACATCCCGAAAATAACCGTCGGGCAGTAGAAGCCCACCAGACACAACACCCGTCTAGTCCGTGGATCTGAGCTTTTTAATGAGGGAACTGGAGCTTTACACCCTGTTCCTCACACTCCTAAATGTTTATAATGTACTAGCACTTCGCTTGCGTCTTCTTCCGCGTGCATTTGTTACTTTAACATCCCTCTCACAGGCTTTTTATTGGTAAAAAAAAAACAAAAATCTGTCAATAGGTCCGGAAATTACCCCCTACAACGTAACAAATTTACTAACTCACAAACTTTACCTCTTTATAAATATTAGTATAGATTACAATGGGTATTGTCGACTACAATCCGGGAAGTATCCATGTGACCTTCTCAATTCTTGTACTTTTTAGCTTATCTTAAAGTCTAAGATCCCGTTAAAAACGACCTTCACCGAGCTGGTTAATGAATGAAACCTATTTTATATGAAATTTATACAAACCGGTGAACAACATTTTTTTTAATTATTAATTTATCCCTGCTGGGCAAAGGCATCTCTCTATGACTTCCGGTTTTTACGATCCAGGGCTAAAGTGGGCCACTGGTCGTGGGATGCAGCCTGCAGGCTAGCAGAATCAGTATCAGTAGTATTAATTAATCATATCGTGGACTGATTTTTTTTAGGCAACCCATATTGACATATTAAATTACATATTGGTTTCATCCATTGACCAGCTCGGTGAAGGTCGTTCTTAACGGGATCCTATACCTACTATTAGACATCACTGGCATCGATAAGCAAAAGCATCTTGAAGAAACCTGGACTCACAATCAATTAAAGTCTAAAATTGCCTAACCGTCTTGAGCAAGCGTGGCGATTAACGCTTCTATACCATCTCAGTATGAGAAGAGGCCTTTGCCCTTTTGAGAGAGTAACAGGCTGGTATTATTTAATTATAGGACAGTCAAATTGCTTTTTCTCGAAACGTTGATTACATAACATCGAAGGAAGTTGACCTCGATAAATGAAGATTGATTTTCCCCACGGGATCTAATGCCATCAGCAAAGTGCGGATGTGAGATACATGTCTGCCAAACCTCCAGAGAGGATACAGCGCGAAGGTTGTATAAACAGAGCATCAAGCATGTATTCCCTGAAGGGACAGAGGGCCAGTGGACTTATAGCCACATTTCTTCAGTTATGTTTGAGTCCCATGCAGTCAGAAGCAAGTCTTTAAGGTGGATATCCAAAGTAGCCCGCGATTCGCAAAATAAAAAAAATCTTGTGTTTTTTTGACAATTTGCCGTTCTTTGTCAGGTTCTATGTTGATTAAAATATGATTCGCGACCCTTACAAATATGTTTTATCTGAGTTATAATAATTAAATTTACCAATGCAACCCTCTAAGTTAATATATTTATTCCTGTAAATAGGTTCATACAAACGCTTGTACTCGTCAGTTTTTAGCCAGATGAGGTCGGTGTTTCACTATCAAACTATTCTGAGAAGAAACACCAAAGGAAACTCTGAGATCAGTCTCTTTTAAAGTCCAGACATTATCTTGGTCAGATCATATAAAAACCATGCTGGAATGGTCTTTTGAGGAAAGAACCCACACAAATATGAATACCATTAAAAGACTTTTTCACGAAATTATAATCATTCAATGTGATTATTGATCGAAGGATTATATGGACTTAAATGGTTGGATTGTCTTAATCAATGATATTTTAAGTAAAAAGGCGTAGATAGGTTGCCTAAACAACATTCGATCTTCAATAACGGCACACTAACGCACGCACGCGTCCATTGACGGCGCGCGAAGCGACACTGAGGTCAAGTGTGGCTAGTTAGCCACATTTTAACGTGTCGCTTTCTGAGCTCTTATAACCTATTTACACCTATTTACTTATAAGATCATTGGTCTTAATTATTTGAATGGTTATAATTCCGTAAACACATACCTACGTGTTACGGTTTTGAACCATATTTTAATCAACAAACAACCTGACATTGAACGGAAAATTGCAAAAAATGCAGGAAATTTTGAATGTCGACGGTAGACAAAGTGACAGATGGTGGAACCATTTCTGCCGATTATATTGGGTGGCTGGTAATTAGTGACTGATACTTAAAAACGTGATTCTACTCATGAATACGAATAACTTTCCCAAAGAAACTTTTTTTATACTCATTAACTTTCAATTAATTTAATTACGTCAGTACTGCACAACGGGAGCGGTGGGGGTGGTGGGGAAACGTGTGACGCTACTAGTACCGTACATGTTGCCTTTCCCGAGGTCAGACTATTAGCTGATAGATCGTGCCGATTTTTGCCTACTGTGATCGATCACAGGCGCGTGCGCGGGAATTTCAAACAGCGTTTTTGTTTTTTTTTTGTGTTATAAGTTATTGTGAATAAAAAAAAAGTTGATTTGGGAAAGTTTATTGTAATCATTGATACAATCACGTGTTTAAGTATCGGTAACTAATTACCAGTCACTCTATTATAGAAGAAATAATGCTCGATGTTGTAGACTATTGTCGACTGAAGAATCTACACATTTCATTTCTTCATTCTTGACATTGTCTTTAAGTTCTCAAAACAAAAGAAATGTTTCTACAATCTGTCAGTTTGTCGAATCTTCTGTGGACTAAATCCGTTCTACGGTGGTCATGCTACGCGTGCAGGCTGTAAGTGGGAAAATGTCTGATGGAAAACACAATAATACCCCAGTCTAAAAACCTACAGTCGTCCTACGAAGCCGTCTAGACAGGGCAATCGTGCGGGGTGTGTGGGGCGAGACGCGGGACAGCCGCTCCCGAACTGCAAATAAAACGATGTTCGTAGTTCGGGAGGTATTATTCAGGGCTAACGCGTGTAGACGTTGTCGGCATTTTTACAGAGATCAAAGGCGTCGTCCTACTGTATTAATATGTATACTGTGATAATTACTTTGTCTGACTTCGGAGTTTCGGACCTTATGTTAGACCAACGAGGTAATATATCGCAAAGGTTGTATACGTCACAGTTTTGTACGTTTAGTTTCGCAGTACGTTTAGTTTCGCATTAACCCCCTTAACTTAATTGCTTAAGCAGTTAACTGATAGTTTGATGCCCTCTTTATTAACTGACTGGCTGTGCTCGCGACTTCATCCGTGTTTTAGGCTCAATAGTAGACTAAGTTACTCTTTATAACTTCAGTTATCTGCCAGTAGTGTAACTACCATAATGAAAGTACAGACGCCAGCAAGTTACCCCAATGTGTCAAAAAAATTTGAACCTTTTTTCAACTTTATGTCAAACAGCATAAGGTGCATATTCAGTCTGTACATTATGGTAGTTAAACCAAAAATATATTGCTTGTGGCGAAATAATAACTGGTCCGGGAATGGGTGACCTGACCATTAATTGAATTTTAAAACAGGCAAGGCTGGTGATAAGACCGCCATTTAGGAACAACATCATAATTATGTAGCTCTTTAAGTTATTACTTGTCATACATGCAAACATAAGTCACGCCTTTTTCCCATGGGGGTAGACAGCAACTACAGAGCACTATATGCTACGATTCTTACATACTTCTTTTACTTCGTTTACATTTACATGTTGTCATACACATACGCCGGTTGCGAGTACTGCGCACCTGGGGCTCGAGTCTGCTATTACAATCGCGTCTCAATGACCGGTCATTGATCGAATATTTGACAACTTTGACAGTTTTTGTATGGCAAATGTGTCATAAATTTGACGTTATACGTCAAAAATCGATAGTTGACCGGTCATTGAGTCACGATTGCAATAGCAGACTCGACCCCCAGACCTTTCTGAAGCTTACGCACCAATAAGGTCTATGTATGTACGTTTTTATGGTGTACAATAAAGAGTATATTATTCTTTTATAAAGTAGTTTTGACCTGGTTTTCTAATGACACATCGATTCGGCGAAGGCGAAATTTGAAAACAAAGCTATTTTTAGCTAGATATATTTTTTCTTTTCATATTTTTATTAGCACGCATTATGGCCGACTATGGGGAACATTTTTACCGTTGTCGAACACGCAAACGATTCAACCGAAAATAAATGGGATCTTAAAATCTAGATTGTTACGTTAATAAATTTTCTTTATTAATTAATGTGAGACGCTAATAGATTTTTTTTTGAAGTAGTGTTGTAGTCTTAGTTGTTCTAGTGGTTTATTTATTTATAAATTATTTAATACTTCAAGCACACTTGTGTACAGGGGCGGACTCTGGTGTGATTCGAAGCGCTTATGCTCTGTGGTCTTGGATACGATACCTGGGTCGGGCAAAGTGATATTGAGAGGTTTTCTCAGGTAAAAGTATGAAAGCTTTGGAAGTTGATAGGTTTTATAAAATAGTTTCTTAGTAATTACAAGTGGTATTAGATTTTTCTCTAGAATTTGTCAGTAAGCAATACGTAGACTGGATTCATGCCCGGTTGATGACAATAGACTAGACGCTATCTTATAAGTTTTATATTCAAGGTTAAATTTAAGACGTTCCGGACTTCTTCAGGTGTCATTGTACTCATCATTATGAACAACTTTAACTATGGGACCAAACATAAAACGCGAAAAAAAAATGAGCTCTTCCCTACATTTTGATGAGTTAGGCAAACAATTAATGTAGGGAACAGCTGGATTTTTATGAGTTTATTATAGTACACCCGGCTACACATCAAGCTATACATTTCCAGTTTACACTGACCTCGCATTGTACGGAAATCCTATATTATGCGAGATCAGCATATACTGGAAGCATATAGCTTGATGTGCAGCCGTGTTTACCTTCGGCGAATATAAGTGTAACAGAGTACCATGGGCGGCATTAAAACACTGCCACTAGGTTAATCACAAATCACGAGCTAAAAAGAAGATAGAAGATCACGACACCAATCCATTACTTCACCCTTAGTTATAAAAAATCAAATAGAATCGTTACAAATGCCTTGCCCCCGATGTCAACTGTAGCGTTAAACGTGTCTGTATACACATTGTTACCCATGTTTGTTGTCGCCAGTGATAGATGGCGCAGATATCGACCATCTTGGGACATGTTCTATCTTTGAGTATGGATAAGACCAGCAGTTGATGGTGTCGGTAAAACTGGAAGTATAATTCACAATAATATGCGTTTTGAAGATTCGATGCCACAAGTGCCACATTGTTTTGATTTAGTGGTAAATAATAATAATAATGAATTGTTTTATTGGGAACAACATAGGAACCATTTTTTGTTAGTACACACCTTAGAAACTACTGCTTCAACACTAGGGTTAGTAACAAATTTAAACTTATTATATTAAAATTAATAAGTCATGTAGATATGGTACTTAAGAGGCACTTCATGCGGACAATGAAGCCGCATGAAATGCCTCAGCACAGGAGCTCCCGGGTACTCAGCCACAACTTTCAGGACGCTATTCCTACTCCCCCGAATCCTCCTCACACCGCGATGCCACCTAAAGTACCACGGATTAAGTTGTAGTTTACAGTAGTGTAAAAAAATAAAATCTTAGCCAAAATAGAAACTGTTGAAAAGAGGTCTTCCTCGTCGTTGAAAACGTCTATGTGTTTGAAAAGTCTACTAGCCAATGTAAATTTACAAAATACTTAGGTAATTTTGTAAGAAATATTTGAATACAATACAATTTAGTAGACCTAGGAAACAATAGCTTATAAAAGTATCTTTAATAGGGATGCGTAATGGTAGTCAAACAGTTGGTTCTATTTTAAGTAAAAATTCTAGAATCATTAGTTTCGATAAACATTACACTACAAAATAAACCTTAGAAAGTAAACCAAAACTTGGAATATAGTCACCGCAATGTCGCGTCTGTCTTTTTTTTAAGTCGGTAAAATACCAACTATTTGAACACTACAGCTTATCTATACTCCGAGCCGTCCACAATGTTTTCCGTCGACATTGTGATAAATATTTTCCTAGTTTACTTGTAAGCTTGCGATTGGAATTTGGAATAAATCCGCTTTTCTCTGATGCCTTTATTTTTATTGCGATCCCTTCGATTCAGGGTTATACAGAAAATTGTTCGGGTGACTTCGGAGGCGATCGGATACCCCTCGGGTATTGGGGACCTTTCATTCCCTTTGGTACTGATTTTCTGAAGTGGGTACCGGGAATAGGTTTAGTTTGCTACTTAAAACTTTCCCGTCTTCCCGTAGTTCCCGTCCCCGTGGGAATACAGGGATCAAAAGTAGCCTGTGTCACCCGGGAATAGTGTAGCTACCCAATGTAGAAAGAATTTTTCATATCGGTCGAGTGGTTTTCAAGTTTATTCGTTAGGTACTTACAAAAATATCTTTCCTTTTTATAATATTAGGACATATAATAGATTACTCTCATTTTAGATGGTTAGAAACAGGCACACATTTGGTCTCCTCCTGTCGAAGATTCGTAACTTCGGGCTGCTTCTGCGTAATTCCATACAGAAAAACTCAAAAACCCTTTACCCGAAACTGAGTTAGGTAAATATACTTATTTAAAAAGAAAACAAAAATATTTATTTTGAAGTAAGAAATCTGATTTAAGTTCAATTGAATGGAGAAAATATAAATCAATTGCCGATTAAGAACGATGAGCATGGTTTTAGTGTGTGTATTTTACTTGCAGGAGCATGGTATTGTGGCTTCACTTTTGACGTTCGCGGCGCGCCATCTTTCTTTTATTTGTTGGTCTGAGTTTTACTAAGAACACGAGCCTTACGTCATCTTCTTACCCTTAGCGTAAAGAAGAACCCAGCATGGAGTCATTGACACATTACATTAATATATAATTAATATGGTTTCCTCATTATTTCTATGCAAATTTTGTAGTTCATAGAATGCAGTCACTGTATTGTTTCGAAACTTATAGTTTTTTTTCCTGGAAGGCAATCCGTCATACATCCTGTGCTGGTAAAACCAGAATGGATGACCAAAAGGAGTATGTTGGGCTCGCTGCATGTGGTGTTCTGTTGTTTCTGCTTACCCCCATGGTAAAACATCGTGCTTTTATGTGAAACAAGTAACATAACCAATTATAGTAATATTAGTGTTTGGGTCTTCATAACGCCTTTGACCTGAGTCATAGATGCAATGCGCGTCGTGTGCTGATCAGAGATCTTTTATAAAATACAAATTTTAACACAAAATTGACTTTGGAAATCTACATTAAACACTACCTCTACAGGTATTTTTTTTTTAGAGCAGAGGTGGCCCAGTGCTGGCGGCCCCGACTTACGAAAAGTAAGTCGTGGTTCCAACCCTGGCAGGCGCATTACTTTGTGTAATTTATTTCATCACCACTGCTTTAAAAAACAGTGAAGGAAAACATCGTGAGGAAACCGGCAACCGGCCAAAGATTCGAAGACATCTACCAATTCGCACTGGGCCCGCGTGGTAGATTATGGCCCATACGCAAAATACGCGCTTTGACGTGGAGTGACGATACCAGCCAGATCTTTATAGGTAGTGTTTTATTTAATTCTTACTTTTACCCGCAGTTTTTCTCGCGTTAATGTAGAAATTGTCAATACCTCGGGGAAATAACAGTAGGTACTAACGAACGTATGTATTAATTCTGTTTAACTTTTGTTTTCTTTTTAGTATCTGAGTTTTTTTTTTGTATTATTCCAAAACTGTAATTATTAATAAGTAAGTATACATTTGTAAATTAACCGCACAAAAGCGTTTGGATATACCTGTAAGGATAGTGGCGAAGGAAACCTTAATAAAGAATATTTAAATAAAAAATATTTAAATAAAAAAACATGTATGTAATAGCTTAATAAGCCTCTTCACTTAACAAAAATGAAGTTTACCAGGCGTACCTAGAGCAGTTTGCATCGATGCCGCATAGCTCTAAAACATTTGACCTGTAAGCATTTTGAGAATTTTCTGGTTCCTTCGGAGGTCGTGAGTTCGATTCCCACCCAGGACACATATGTTTGTGTGATGAGCACGAATACTTGTTCTGTATCTGGGTGTAATTTATCTATAATATGTATGTATTTAGAAATATATAAGTATGTTTATCAACTGTTTAGTACCCTTACACAAACTCTTAGCTTACCTTGGGAACTTGGGACTAGATGGCGTTGTGTGAAGAGTTGTAAATTATAGTATCAGCGAAATTTAAATACACGTGAATCTTGAATAGATATTCCATACCATCTGATTTACCAAGCTAATGAAGGACATTCGTATAAAAGGAACATTCCATACATTACATCTATTAATACGAAAATAGGATTCAATACTGTTCTATTTCTTGAGGCGTAAAATTCACTCATTTTATGCTCGCTTAAACGCCAACCGGATACCTACTTAAGCGTTTATAGGACCAGTAAACGTTTGACAAATATTATTACACGTTGTAGATTATAATTGGGGTATTTTTTTCGTGTTCTTAGCTACTGGTAAAACGGGGTGAGTTAAAACAAAACTTTCTATTTCACTTAAATTCAATATGGTTTCAATTTTTTGACCTAAATGCGATCACACTGGTCATGCTAATCTGAATGGGAGACTATGACCTCTAAGTTGAATTCGGTGTTTCTTTCTCAGAGTGGTAAGATAGTGAAACATCGGCTTCATCTTCATCACTTGTCAAAAAGTGACGTCCAAAAGTGTTGGTTAAACCTTATTTTTCAGAAATTTATACCATTTAAATGACCTATGTTACTGACACATGCCATAAAAATCAATCCTCCTTGTATGCAAAAAACATGTTTTTAGCAACAATGTTAAACTAAAAACCCTCTAAGTTTTTTTTTAAATCAGTATCACCCCTGCGTTGCTAGCTTAGTTTGTAGTGATAGCTTACTGGCGTAACCGGGGAACTGCCATAGGTCTCAAGTTCGAACCCAAGGCACGCACCTCTGACTTGGGATTCATGTGCGTATTGTAATATCACCTTGCTTTGAAAACGGTAAAGGAAGATATTGTGAGTAATCAGGCATGCCAAAGAGTCATGCCAATATTTCTCAACGGCATGTGAAGTGAAGGCAGGGTCCATGGATGGCTTAGAAACTCTGACGCCAGGGGGTCGAGTCTGCTATTGCAATCGTGTCTCAATGACCGGTCAATGATCGATTTTTGACGTATAACGTCAAACTTATGACACATTTGCCATACAAAAACTGTCAAAGTTGTCATATTCGATCTATGACCGGTCATTGAGACACGATTGCAATAGCAGACTCGAGCCCCTGGTTGTACGAACCAGACGAAAGAAGATGCCGAGGGCATGTGCTTTCGCTTATTGACGTCAAGAGGTAAAACCCGTTTGGCGGTACCTACTTGATCCTTTACATAGATCATGCAAACTTGACCTTATCAATGTTAACTGACTAACCCAACACTAAAAATTTTACGAGCACGATTGTCGATTGTCCTGGCACTAGCGAGAATTAGGCATGAGCAAGAGCATTCCTAACAGTTGCTAAATAGATTCAAGTCATGTTCTCATAATGATACTTCTAACAAAAAAACCTGACTCAAAAGAATCACATTATTTACCTCCTTACTACACACACAGGATGATTTCCTTCTCTATTTACAAAAAAAAATGTGTTACACAAAAATCAGAATACTAATTAAAAGTACTGATTACGCAGCAAAATAGATATTATAATTTTGGCAACAATAAAATTTATGATCGTGACGCATTGCTATTTATTTAAAAGTGGAGCGCCCCCACAGCACTGCTCGCTTCGCTTGCTCGGCTCATGCGTAAGGTTTAACCAAGCTATGCCTTTTTTTTAATAATTAGACTAATCTGACCAGTTTGGCTCCGAGTAGCCTGAGTAATAATTGTTTTTTTCTATTAGCTGAATTTATGTACGCTCGGGTAAATTTGCTGTGAATATAAATTTATGGGGCGATAAGCTCTTTGATGGTATTTTTTTTTTTATCTCCGAATTCATCTACCTTAACATCTCTTTTTTCACTTTATTACCCATTTCACTGTCTTACTTTCTATTAGATGGCCAGTTGATTTCGGTTTCAATCGTTGGATTTGGTATTTATATGAAGGATTTTGTCTTGGTATTTTACCAAGACAAAATCCTTTCGTTGCAGGAAAACAACTATAAAAATTTCATTCAGCGTGTATATTTTTTATGGTAGGGGAAATAAAGATCGAGAAAATATCGGGTTCCGCGATCCTCGTGTTACAAATGAAACGAGGTTCCGGGAAATAAGTGTGAAGGCGTGTTAGTACCTTTAGATTGTAATAAGACCGAGCGTAGTTAACGAATAAAGGGCTTGTGGTACTCTCTATCGAACGTAAAGGTATGCTTGCTGGGGTCGCCCCATATTTTGTTGACCGTATATTAAATATTGATCTCCCGCAACCCTCCGTGCCTCAATAAGCACTTTAAACCCTCAGTTCCGACTGTCATTTATAGATCTTTGTCAGTCGTTGCGGCTAGTCAGAAGCTTGTCTTACGAACAGTCTAATACCCTTGCCCGCGCGTTAGCATCGCTTCTTTAGCGAGTTGAATAACGCACGTCAGTACCGATGCTGTCGCGCGATTATGCACAAAAGTCGCCGAGGGTGAAGGCCCTAAACTAACAAAAAACTGTGACAACTAACCCATTAGCCATTATCTTCAATTTACGTGTCAATTCCACTCGATTCACACTAAAATTGGCGATACTAAAACATTCTTTAACGAGAAATTACAACGAAAGCCTTCACGCTGAAATAACAAAGGCAAATGAAATATACAGAACGGTTGGAGCTTTTGGGAAAAGTATAACAATATTATGTTGGGAAACCGAGAGTATTGATCTCCATAAAAAAAACATTTGCCAATCAAAATTTTGTTCTCTGTAACAGCGACATGGTGCCTTGGCAAGGCTCAAAAGACATGGGCCCTAACTAGACGTCTTCATTTAGGGTTGCACTATATAATAATTATAAAAATAATAAAGCTTTATTTGATTTCATTAGTTATACATTATTTTTAAAAATAGATGAGGTACTGATCATTCATTTATTTATTTATTTAGTATATGGAGGACTTACAGCTAATAAAAACACACAAAACAAAAAAAGTAACCATAGTCACCAGAAAGTCAATAACAAGTCCTCATGTATAGTGATAAATTAAATGTTTAAATGGTGTGAGCACAATTAAATACAAAAACACCTTATTCATAAATAATTAAATTGGAAAAAATAGAATAAATTTAATATTGCTGTCTGTAGTTTGTATGGACCCCATTCAGGTTAACGCCTCCTTCAAGGAACTTCACTTGTTCCTTTCACTAGCAGTCTCTAGCCATCCTTGACCACCCAAACCCACACAGCACAGCACAAGTAGAGCTCTTACGCACGAGCAGCATATAGACAACGGCAGAGGTAACCGTCGCCTCAGCGGCTGCTGGCATTGCTGTCGACGCGTCGACGGCTCGGCGGTCTTCGATATTCCAAATTCGGTGATCAGGGGCAGCCGTCGTCAGGTCTCTAAGGGCTATATTTCACCGGGACACCAAAGCGGTGCAACCAGTCGCGCCACCGTGGTGTCCGTAAGCTACCAAACTAGACACCTTACATACACCTGAGTCGCCAAACCACACTGAGACAGTATCAATGGGAAGAGATAGCACTAATGCTGTATGTACCTACGTAGGAAAAGGGAGTTCAAGTGAAAAAAGAAATAGTGGTGGGTTCATCCTTATTTAGCCGATCGCTCTAAGAAAGGACAATTCGTCAACATATAGGGTGACTGGTGATAGTGACCGATAATTAAACACGTGATTGTACTTATGACTACGAATAACTTTTCCAAAGAAACCTTTTTTTATACACTATAACTTATAGCGTCATCCTAAATAAGTACGACGATCTAAGAAGATATCCGGATAAGTTTTTTAGCTATGTAAGGATGTCCGTGTGGTCCTTTGATGAGTTACTGAATTTGTGTGAAAATGATTTCTTGAAACAAGACACGAATATTATGAAAATGGCGGCCGGACTGGTGGCCGTGTGAGAGAGACACCATACACCGCTATAGTAATTAGAGGTGGAGCGACCAGTAACATTCTATGCATGTGTCCGAGCTGGTCGCGCCGCCAAATTGGTTGCGCAACCAAACGGACACCAGGTGAGTCTTCAGTGTAGGAAGTCAGTTGGGCTTCCACCACAGTCTAAAAACCTACAGTCATCCGACGAAGCCATCTAGACAGGGCAATCGTGCGGGGTGTAAGGGGCGAGACGCGGGAAAGCCGCTCCCGAACTGCGAACAAAACGATGTTCGTAGTTCGGGAGGTATTATTCAGGGCTAACGCGTTGTCGGCCGCTCGTGTGTAAGAGCTCAACTTATTATAATCCAAACTAATGACAAGTCGCGCCATTGCTTCACATAATCCAATCGCGTGTATAAAAAGTAGGTTAGTCATTTGAATTGTAAATAAGTCTTTGTATCTAATTGGTGAGGGACGCGGTTTCCCTGCAATTGATATCAATTACTTATAATTAATTAATAGTACTGAACATCGACCCCCTTTGGGTGGCGCGTATGGTTAATGAATCTAAAGGGGTTAACTTTTACTAGATTGACGTTTGGTTTTGCTTGTGCTGAAATATTTGTGATTGTGGTCCGATTCCATGATATTTTCATTCATTAATGCCAATAATGGCTTAGATAATCTTAGAAAAATATAGATAAGTAAATAAGCCAAAAAAAAAAACACTTTACTTGCTCCGTCCAAAAGGTAGTTTTGTATGGAGAAGGATGAGCAAGAAACTCCATACTTTCTTCTAAAATAGAGAGATTTGTTGGAAGGGTCAAGTGGAACAGCCCAACGTTTTGAGACCTATCAATTGTCTTTTGTAACGTTCAAAAAATACTGTTACTCAGCCAATTTTAAAGTGATGTTTTTTCTTAGTTCATTCAAAATTAGAAGTCATTTGTTCAAATTAGGCTGAGGATCAGTACATTTTGAACGTCAAAAATTACATAAGACAAAACGCCCGCCCTGCACCACTTCCTAGTGTTTTTGCTGGGGAGAAGTGGCGGAACAAACTGCCCAGCAACACGTCTGTCTGGTATGTTAAATTGTCATTCTTCTTGAAAAAGAAGATTTAACGAGTAGTATCCACTTTCCAGCGACAGACGACGCGCTGAATTAAAGGCTTAACTTATGTATGAGCAGTTTATATGCTCAGTGCCAGCTCGCCCGAAAGAAAAACCGAGAGAAAAGACAATTTCATTAAATTGATGGAGTTGCCGAGTTAAAATTACATATGTATGTAGTTTTAATTGAATGTCTTTTATATACCTACCCCCTCCCTTACTCGCTGTTGTAAAGTTTACCCTACTGTACGCTAGCGACATCTGTGTGTAGGTTGTGCGAATTAACGTGTAACGTTTTTCATATCTTGCCTATTTGTAATTTTTTCAAATGTTTTCTTGTGCGTCCAAATAAATGATTTTCTTCTTTTGTGGATGGTTTAATGTGGCAATAGATGATGATGTTTTTATACGTTTCTGGTTCTACCAGAAACGTATAAAAACATCAAAAATTTCATAAGTTCCAAATCAGAAAGAAACGGTCAATGTCAAATTTTATTGTCCCTCGTCACAAGTAATTGAACAAGTAATTATATTCCAAAAAGAGTAAATTCAATAGGTGATCTTATTGGTTTCATATTTTTTTTCCTCATAATTACTATAGGACGTCTTTTATTGGGCCAGCCTGAGAAGGTAGTATAGAACAATAGCAGAATTGTCTCCAACTGTAGAACTTCTAAGAAAAAACCTACATCTTGGAAGTCGTTTGCCCTAAGTTTGACTTCTAGTTCGGTAAAAAGACAGATTAGACTTTGCGTTTTATTTGTGACACGGGCCTGAAGTCCCTAAAAAAGATAGACCAACCGCTGTCGTCCGCTCTTCAAGTACATATTATGAAAAAGAGATATAGGTACCTACTTACATACAGAACTACCCAATTTTAACGAAAACTTATCGAATATAGTGATAATATCTTACTCCAACATTGGCCCTTTGCAAAGCTTTTAAGAATCCGAACCAGTTTTTTCTGATGAAATATAACCCAGAACTTAGTTGTTTCAGAGCTCGATTTTGGTCCTTTGATCATCGATCGTTACTAGGTTCACACTCTTATGCTATACTTAATACTTACAGTTTCTTTTTTCGTAGTAAGTAGTAGTCAATATGATATTTTTTTTTACTGGAAATAACTGTTGGGCTATGAAAGTGTTAGATGTCTATTTGCTTTGTAGAATAATTTTGTAAATTTCACTACGAATATCATATCACTGCGAAAGTGCAAACAGTAGATAGTGATATTCCAATAAAAAGTTAAAGCTAATGTTTAATTTTTGTGGAATTCTAGATTTTGGAACTTCTGTCTCATAAAAATAGTTCTTTAATCCATTACTTTTAAGATAGAACCAGGGACCCTTTAAGCAACAAGACGTCTTATCAGTCAGACCCGGAATAACCAAGTATAGGCCATGCAAAGATTAGTTCCGTGTGGAAATCGAACAACACACAACACGCCGCGCACCAGCCTATCGCCCAACTACTGCGCCAACCGTACCTTCAACGAAATGTAAACGAAATAATTATACTGAAAGCTTCTATGAACCCACCGTCCCACGCTGGTGTAAAGAATCCTGTCATCGAATAAAGAAAAGAAAGCCGTACGTTATTCTCTGGTCCTTTCGTGCCAATTCACATACGATCTATAATAAAATCGTAATGAAGCCGTGTTTGTTCATTCAATATTTACTAAAGAAACAATTACTTGGCAATATTCTCAGGATACGATCTCCGAAAGCAATCTCGTCTGTTTATCGGGCTGTAAATGGAAATTTACTCAGTATTCTCATCTGGGAATATTAGGACAAGTGTGCAGATGCTTGTCATGTGGCGTGTATTGTTCAATCAGGCGGGCATTTTGTCTTTTTCTTTAGGTGACGTTTGGTCCTTTTATGGTTACTTTTGTTGCGACTTAAACTGAACAAAAGAGAAAAGTTTTATTTATTTATTTAATACTTCAAGCACACAAATGTACAGAGTCGGACTTAATGCTTTAGGCATTTTCTACCAGTCAAACTTTAAGTCATGCATAGACAAACAGTGGAAGGTGCAATAGTTTCATACTTTACTCCTTAAAACGTTTGTTGAGCAAGCGACTTGAACTTTATTTGTTATGGGCCAACCTGGGTAAATTAGGACCAAAAGCTGAAAAATCCAAAAGTACCTATGTCTTCATTAATACTCGTGTCTCTGATTAATTGAGTAGGAGGAACATAACATAACGCCTGTACTCCCTAAAAGGTTAGGTTAGATATAGGCTTATACTATACCAGAACGCCAGCTACGTTTAACCCCCAATGTAATAGATGTAAACACAGAGCTGCTACTAGAAATTCCTGATGGCTGCTAGACCTGTGTAGGGGCCTATTTTATTACCAGGCTATACTATAGATAAATTTTAGTTGGAACATCCTGAATACGCTTTGTCAGGCCCGAAAAACGGACCCACATAGTCTTTAAGGGCCGGGGTACATATCTGACGGAAGAAGCGCCGAGCGTATGCGACACTGCACCTCGAAGCACTAACGCATCATCGGTTGAGTGTGAAAAGTTGAATTTGTATGTTCTGGCGTTACACGATCGATAGTATAATACGTGACGCATCTTCCGCCAGATATGTACCGACCCTGAGTGCTCAGTAGTAGTGATGGCAATTAATGCGATTTCGCATAAATTTCATTAGCATGTGAATTCTTTAGTCTTAGCATGTTAATTGCTATTGCTAAACTATTTGCTAAAATAACGACAATTTATAATTTATTCAATATACGACGTTAAATACGAGCAAATCAAAGATCATAAGGTAATAAATTGCTCAATCTCATTTTTCGCACCACCCTGCTAATAATTTAACGAATTAAACGATCAGACGCATTCATACAATTTACGCCCCTGTGTACGAGCAATTTAAAGATAATAATTGTATAACGTCATTCTTCGCATCACATGCACCTGCTATTTGCTAAAAGTCAAGTGTAACGTGAAACAGATAGATTTAGAATTCCCGTGGGTGCGACGGAGAGCGCACGCTGCCGCTGAGTGCCGCTGCATCAGCATGAACGAAATACAAAGTAATGGATTCACTTCGCGCTTCACAGAATTTCGCAACTACATTTCATTTGCTAAATGCTAAATGAGCATTCGCATGTTAAAAATGAATGCGAATGCTAATTAATCCATCACTACTCAGTAGTAGTGATTGCAACCAATATATCAACGAACCGAACGAACGTAGGTAGGAGGACTGTCGACCTTAAGACACCACCAATAAATGAATGAAAAGATTCGTATCCCATAACTTAACATCTTCGTCACGGATTTCCTGTACGTAATATTGTATGGGATTAAGAAAGATAATAATACAATTGATGTGGTCAGTCGGCACAGTTGTATACAGGATGGTAAAGGATGGAATCATCGCGCATACTAATAACATTAGATCTGTATTTATTTCTGGATCCCTTAGCATTTTAATTTTTTGTCGATGTTTACTATTTTTCACCGTTTTATACAGTTTAAAGTTCAAAGATGGGGCGAACTAGATAAATTACAACAGAACTGGAAAAACTAAGCGCGAAATCGCGGAAAGTGGGAGCAGTGGAGGGAGGCCTTTGCCCAGGAATGGGACAGAGAACAACCTAGCAAAAAAAGTCCAAAGAATATCAGGTAAAACTTGGAAATTAGGGAAAGCCGACGGAGTCAAAGTCAAAGTCGAATAATTTATTTCATTTAGGCTATATTAAAAGGCACTTATGAACGTCAAAATAATAGTCGAATAAAATAAAATGATTCTAGTTGCCCCTTCCAAAATGTAGTTTCGTATGGAGAAGAATTGGCATAGAACTCCATACTTACTTACTCTTTTGAAATATATTTACAATATTTTGAAAACATTAATCAGATTAAATGTAAGGACGATGTAAAAAAAAACTACTATACTGATATGGGTACAAGGTTTTCTTTATCTTAGGACGAGTTATGTATTGTCAGAACCCAATTTAGGTGATGTAATCTTTTGTCCTAGAATATCGATACCTCACCAACAAATACACTTGGACATCAGTAGTTTCATGGCATAGGTAAGTAACAAGTTACGAAGCAATCCATTGCTTTAGGGTGTGGACGTTGTACCCTGAAAAAAAAACTACTCATTTTTTTTTTCATTTCGGAAAATTACAACATTGAGGGGATTCAGAACGGTGAAGAGAACTTATGCTATCATTAGTGCGATGGTGTCCACCATCCTGTATAGAATGTTCGCTTCTAACTATTGTTTATTATCTCGCATTTCTTCCGGAGACAGAGCCGTAAGTTACATGTAGCTCGTAAAACAATGTCTGGTCTTTCTGGGGCCGTTTCGGCGAGATTAGTTTTTTGTTGAAAGAAATATTGCTTACAGAAGTCACAAATGTAATTTCGTGGGCTTCAAAGGGCAAAGCTCGTTTTAATGCCAGCCTCTGGATATAACTCACCCACTAAAATGGGTGTAATAACAAATAATTGTTTGACTGGTCTAGTAGTTAGTGGCTCTGACTGCTATGCCGGAGGTCGTGGGTTCGATTCCCACCCAGGACAAATGTTTGTGTGATGAGCACAATAATTTGTTCCGTGTCTGTGTGTTATTTATCTATAACTAGCAGACGTCCCGCGGTTTTACCCGCGTAGGTCCCGTTCTCGTGGGACTACAGGGATAAAAAGTCCTATGTGTTAATCCAGGGTCTTGGCTAACTCCATTATACCAAATTTTATTAAAATCCATTCAGTAGTTTTTACGTGAAAGAGTAACAAACATCCTCACAAACTTTCGCGTTTATAATATTGGTAGGATATGTATATGTAGATCTAAAATCCAGCTTTTTGAAATATGTCTTTTTTTAAAACCACACTCATATCTGTGTGTGATTCTTTCTTCAAAATACCATCTCAGACACTAATCTGCATCTGTACTCACGTGATCTGACCAAGACAAAGTGTGAACTTAAAAAGAGACTGTGACCTTCGAGATTAATTTGGGGTTTCTTCATAGAGTTCACGACTTATGAATGGTGGCGTAACACCTACCTTGTGTAGTTAAAAAAGATAGACGTACATACAAGACGTGATTGTTGTAACCAATAACAGAAATAAATAAAATTTATTATTAAGACAGCAGAGGTGGCAAAAGGGTGGCGGCCCCAGACTTACGAACAGTAAGTCATGGGTTCCAGCCCAGGCAGGCGCATTACTTTGTGTAATTTATTTCATCACCACTGCTCTCAAAAACGGTGAAGGAAAACATCGTGTGGAAACCGGCATGTCCTAGAACCAAAAATTCGAAGACATGTGACATCTACCAATTCGCACTGGGCCCGCGTGGTAGATTATAGCCCATACGCAAAATACGCGCTTTGACGTGGAGTTGCGGTTACTAGCCCGGTATCTTTAATAATTTTTTTTTATTTATTATTAAATGTAGCCCTTCTGATTTGACTTGCCTGATAGAAACAGTATTATCAGTTGCGAAGTTACAACCACTAGTCGGATGACACAATCACAATCTCTGTTCGAAATGTATTCCATTTTCTTAACCCAACACAAATCTTCAATATCGGCCTCCCCCATAGAGCTCGTTCAGCAAGATATTACCTACTTTGGTTGTTAGCGTTACCCTTCCCCCATGGCACCCATAGTTGTCAGTTTGCCAACATACTGCATTATGTATGTTGCGTTATTTCTTTTTGCAACTTTCAGATAGTTTCGCTGATACACGGGCGCTGACAGTCCCTCCCATTACTTTCCTTTTATTATTTGTATGCTGCGACTATTTTAGATAGGAAATGTACAGTCGATCTCAGTTCCAGTAAATCACTTTTAAGGATACAATCGCTTGCACCCGGTGGCGTCCGTACTCGTAACTTGAACTTGCACGTTACGTAGTTTAAAGCACTTCGATTGCTAACTGATTCATCGAGACTGACGCGACTGTGCCAATGATATGTCTACCTACTAACCAATTTTAATATCAACCTTTATTATTAATGTATCGGTTAAGTAATTAAAGTTCATTTCAAGTAGTGCATGGGAAGAATAGTATACTCTTTATTGTACACCATAAAAACTTACAAATTATATCTTTAGGGGCTATAGGGTGATACAATGGGCGGCCTTATCGCTAAATGCGGCCTTTTACACACAACCTTTGGATGGACATAATAGTGAAGGAGAAAAGTTGAGCAGGTAGTTTGTGGTATACTATTAATATTACTTGGTGTGTTAATAATTCCGGCAAATCAGAATTTCACCACAATTCATGGAAAACTATAACATTTACTTGCGAATCTTCCTTATTTAATATACAATGTCAGCCTTTTCTAGAAACCCACTTGACCTAAACGTCTAATCCACAAACCAAACACTCGGCACTCCTATTAATAACATCCAATATAGACACTAATATTAAGGATAATCGAATCACTGATATTTCAGGAAATATCTACGATATTAGATACTGAATCGATCGACAACTCTTCATATTAAGGCGCAGATATACGACTTTTGATGATTTTATATTGAACATCACGTCTAAACTTCTAGTCTTATTTCTTTGAAAAAAATATATATTATACTAGACAATTTTATTCATAATTTGATATGTGAAAATGTGAAATTATATTTTAATAACATAGTGTAATTAATTTGTAAAGTATCGTCTAACTTGGACAAAAAAACGATGATCACGCAAAAACTATGGGGCGTATTTACATGAAACTTTAATCATTATTAAAGACAATTTAATGACCCATATTTTAGTATACGGCTTTTATTTGTATTGTTTTTGATAAATCAAGGTGGGTTGTTTTTTAGAATAATCTGGGTGTGCGTTGAAGCGGGGCTCTGTCGGGCGACGGGCGGCAGTGTATCGCTCAAGGACGCGGGCAGTTAATGTCGCCTTAAGAGACAATCGAATATCTTAGTCTTAGGGGGAAGCTAGACAGGCAAGCAGATACACGCGGGGACGTAGACAGGGCAGAGACGAGGTGCGGACACAGATGTAATGTAATGAAATTATAATTTATTTTTAAACTAAAAAAGGATGACTATTAAAATGAAACTGAAGAGACGTGATTAGGGCATGTTTCGCATCTAATGCGACTACTGTCACGTCTTGACACACATAATGCTACAACACCCTCGCTATGTCTATGCCCTGTCCTCGCCTCGTCTCACGTCTCCGCCTCATCGCTCCTTGTATGTCTTGAGATAGAACATATACTGCGAGTCGCGTTTCGCCCGGTTCTCACTTGGTGATGGTAACCTTTGGGCCGGACCGTGGATCCACGCGACGAGACACAATTGCTTTTTAATTGTTTCTATAATTACGGCATACGAGTCGTTAAAAAAAAGCCGAATAAACAGAAAAAAAATATTAGCCATGTATGTAGATACCTATATAAATTAATAGCCTAGTTGGTCTATTACAAAAAGCTTAGGTATTTTGTAACTAAGAATCCTTTTTAAATGACAATTTTCATGGGGTCATTTGTTAGTTTCACAAGTAGTAGGTAACTGATTTACTATCACAGACACTCTACTATACTTCACTATGAATCAAGTTCCTGCAGTTCTAGTTAAAAACCTGATTAAGGACGTGAAGTAACTTCATAAAAAGGTTTCCCCGAAATCTACACTAGTATTGTAACGAGGAAAAAATAGTATGTTTGTGTGTGTGTGTATGTTTTTAATGAATAAACTCAAAAACTACTGTGCCGATTTCAAAAAATCTTTCACCATTGCAAAAATTACATTCGAGTGAATGTTATCTTCCAATGGTGAAAGAATTTGAGTAACATAGGCTACTTTGTATCCCTGTATTCCCACGGGAACGGGAAGTACGCTCGTGAAACCGCGTGAAGACTGCTAGTATACATACATGACTCTTGACTAAAGCATTAAACGAATTTATCGGAACAATAGTTAATTTCACTATGACGTAAGAAAGGGTTTGAAATATAGCCTAAAGCCTAACAAACTAACGACAAAGTTTGATGTTTATATGAACGGAAGTTTGTAACTCAATCACGCCGTAATGGCTGTACGGGTTCGGTAAAAAGTTAGCCTGGGGAGGATCGTCCCAGACAGGTTTAGCCGCAGGCAAAACTTGTAGATAAATAGGCTAATCTGTCTTGGCGTATACATTTTCGGGTTTGACTAACAGCCGATAGAACAGTTACGAGTTTTATGGAAAATTCTACTCGAAATTCTACGTTGAGGTTCCAGCATATCACTAAGCTTACATTATGTCTCCGAAGAATATTAGGGTTATATATACAACGTGTATACTCCACTTGGTGCTGGAAGAAAGTTTTTGGCCGCAAGATGCTTCCGACGCTTCCGCGGACAAACTCCACAAGAACGCACATAACTTAGTGCTGGTGAAGTAATACTAACAAAGGTCTTCTTAGTATGTATTTTTAGGATAAGGTATTTGTCTATGGGTCTTTGTTACCTAAAATAAATGGTTTATTATTATAAATAATATTGTTATATGCCGTTAGTCCAGCCAAAATTAGCTTGGTTATGTGAACCTGCAAGAAGAAGACTGGAACACACGTGTCAAGTGCCTTTTAACGGTCTAATTGAAATGATGATTTGATTTTGAGAGAGGAAATCCTAGTGGGAGTTTGAGGAATCAATGCATTCACTATACTTTCTAAACAATAAATAAATAATTATTATTCTTAATAGGAGGAAAATCTCTTAAATATTATATGACTCCAACACCATAAAATTATGCGAACACCACAAAATAGCACAGTAACTCCTCGTTTGAAGAATAACCAAAGCAAAATATATTTTTTTAAATCAATAAAGTACAGACGCCAGCACATCAAGTTACCCCAATGTGTCAAATTTCTTTGATCGTTTTTTAACTTTATGTCAAACCGAATAAGGTTCATATTCAATTGGGAAAATTTGACACATTGGGGTAACTTGATGTGCTGGCGTCTGTGCATATTCACATATTTTTATACTAAGATACGTCTTTTGGACAATTTCACGTGAGATTGAGGTGCTCACGTCATCTCAATTAGGGTACAGGTCGTCTTGACGCTCTATCTTCGAAAATATTCAAAGTTTCGAAAACAAGCGACTCGATACATTAAGCGAAAAGCGCCAAAAACGTAAAGAGAGACCTAAGCCATCCTATTCTTACATCTATAAATCTGCCGGCGAACTCTACTGCTTTACTTGTAACCGGGTATTCAAAAGCAAATTCGTTCTGGCCAGTCACATAAGGGCACACGAAAGGAAAAAATTGCTGCAAGGGTCGCCTTTACCGAAATCGGTATCTATATCATAAATCCACCAGCCAAATTTTCACAGGATGTTCTACTCATAAATATGAACAACTTTCACTACGGGACCAAGTCGGTTATCTCGAAAAAAAATATTTACTGTTGCATACAAAAGTTCAATAGGTATTCGACCGAAATGTATGCAACAGCTGATTCTTTCTTCGAGATTTCCGAGATGGTTCCTTAGTGAAATGTATTCATATTCATGGTTAGAACACCCTGTGAAAATTTGGCTGGTGATAAAAAAAATACCCTGTATAAGGTGACTGGTAATTAGTGACCGATACTTAAACACGTTATTGTATATAGATTTCAATCAACTTTCCCAAAGAAACTTTTTTTTATACACAAAAGCTTATCACAATAAACAACAAAAACGCTGTTTGAAATTGCGCGCCTGTGATCAATCACAGACATCACAGTAGGCACGATCTATCAGCTGATCGTCTGACCTCGGGAAGGGCAAAATGTACTACTAGTAGCAGCGTCACACGGTCCCAGCTGATCGATCAAAGGCGCGCGCGTGAATTTCAAACAGCTTTTGTGTTATTGTGATAAAATAAATTTAATGAGTATAAAAAAAAAAAATTGGAAAGTTATTCGTATTCATGAAAACTTTCACGTGTTTAAGTATCGCTCACTAATTACCAGTCACCTTAAATACTACAGAAACTACCGAGTACCTACTGCTACTATTCTTACATACTTCTTTGCTTCGTTTACATTTATGTTGCCATACTTCTTCTCCAATAGGTCCCTCATTACTGAGGATCGTGGTCACTGGACCTCTTTAAGCGGACAATCTGTCTCCATCGATTCCGGTCCAAAGTTGCCATCACCGCATGTTGAAATTTGCTGGAGGGGATAGCTTCCTTTACTTGATCAGACCATCATGTTGGCGACTGGCCTCGTGCTCTCTTTCCTTCGGTATTGCCAACAATGACCAGTTTTTCGAGACTGCTATCTCCCCTACGCATTATGTGGCCAAAGTAGGTTAGGATACGCTGTAGGCATATTGTAGACAATCGGATCTTGACATCTAGTTGGGAAAGGACAGACACATTTGTGCGTTTGGCTGTCCACGGTTTGGATGTTGCCATACACAATCTTCAAAATCACCTTGCGTCATTAACGGATGCCCCTAGTATAGAGTTAAGATGGATGTAAGTGGTCCGAAACAAAAATTTCATTTATTTATTTTATTAACGGATAATCTGTTTCTTTGTTACAGATGTAGGTTACGACTACGTGGTAGACCAGCAGCCGATAGGCAAGCTGCTGTTCCGACAGTTCTGCGAGAGGAACAGGCCTCAGTATCACAAGTACAATAACTTTCTAGATGCGGTAAGTATTCACTGAATGAATGACCTTTTTTTTGTTATTTTTTTTACACTAGTAGCCCCCGCATGTATTATCTAAAGTCGTCCAGAAATTGCTTGACACTCGGCGTTGTCACTTTTACATCGGATGGCCGGAAGGATGGCCGTCTAATATTTTGCAAAATCGACTAGTAAGACAAACATTTGAATATTTTGTTGTTGTTATTTTTAAGAAAACAGTTAAGCAGTTTTAGGAATTTAAATATAAACATGACGTGATATCATGGGGTTTACCTTTAGTTGACCTCTTCCCAGATGACGTAATTTGTCGATTAGTCCATAGTCCTTCTTGTAGTATCTTTGTCAAAATCGTAAAAAGTATATTCCCCCTCACTCTCTTGCTCTTCGTTACATAATTTTTACTGTATGTAATATTTAATGAGGTTCGCTGCCATGACCTACACTTTTTCAAAACTATTATAATGTTTCCTTCTGCTGTTGCCCCAATGATTAAATCTTCTTGAGATTAAATCTCGCTTCCCAATAATAACGAATTTTTTACGTAATTGCCAATATAATAATTGCAAGTTACAAAATCAAAATCGTAACTCATTCATTGTCTTTAGGTTGAAAAGAACATTTTTTGAACGTCGAAAATTACATAAGATTGGACCTCAAAACGCCCACCCTTCACCACATCCAAGTGTTTTACTGTGACGAAGATATGGCGCTATAAACAATGATATTATAAGTAAAAAGGTGTACAACATTCGTTCTCAAAAACGGCGCGACACCACATTGAGGTAAAGTATGGCTAGTTAGCCACATTTTAACGTGTTACTTGCTGAGCGCGTATAACATGTCTACACCTTTTTACTTATAATATCATTGGCTATAAACTCTCCAAAAATGCAATGCAATTTTCTGTACAGACTGTAAAAAAATCCCAATTGTACATGAATCTTATTCTATTTGTGATAAAGTTGAAAAGGTGTCTTTTCAACTTTATCACAAATAGAATAAGATAGATTGGGGTAGCTTAATGTACTGGCCTCTGTACCTATCTACCAGAAAATATGGCAAGATTTTTACTTGGATTGCTTACCTCTGCGCAACGTCTACATAAAATTGGCAAGCAAACAACTGTATCAAACAAACATATTTATTCGAATAGTGACCTAAAAAGAGCCTTCAAAAGCTATTCGGTTTTGCGGTATCGAATCGATACGCTATATTCACATGTGGCTACAATATAATCCGAATACCCACATATCGAAAACGAGCCGTCACAGTACTATCCCCCTTCCCTTACTTAGAATTTTATTGTACATAGGCCAGCACATCAAGATACCCTAATGTGTCAAATTTCTTTGATAGTTTTTCAACTTTATCTCAAACAGAATAAGGTTCATGTTCAATTGGGAAGATTTGACAGTTTGGGGTAGATTGATGTGCTGGCGTCTGTACTTACTTATCATGATTTTCTTCTTTTTATGTCTTACTTTTTTCTCGTCTCGTGTTACCGTTAAGACAGTAAAGCTCAAATTCCTGATCCTTCAATCAATAGAAACTGAGACAGCTCCTTCAGAAGCTGTCAAAACACCTCCAAAAGTTTGGGTTTCATAAGAAGTGGTGCCCGTTGTATTATAATCAAATTCATGAGAATCTGTTTATAGAGCGACCGACACCGTCGTTTTGATGTCCCTGTATGAACTTAGTGTCACTAATGAGACCACATTCTTAAGAATCCCAAGCTTAAGACAACCGCCTCTTCAAGGCACTAAAATTGTATATGAACCAGATCAACAACTTACACTATGGGAAAGTTCATATCTGACGGAACATGCGTCGCGTATTATCGGTCGCGTAACGCCAGAACAGACAAATGTATAGAAAAACACTTGACAGTTCATACTCAACAGATGATGCGTTAGTGCGTCGAGCGAGGTACATTGTCGCAAACGCTCGGAGCATGTTCCGTCAGATATAAACCTTCCCTAATATCTATCTAATATTAAAACAATTGAGAGACCTAAAAACAAAAGCAAATTGGGCACCTCCATCAGAGGCTGTCGACAATAATCTTGCATTAACTGTCTCTCCAATACCACCTGAAGTTTTGTATGATTCAGATAACACCAATGTTCGAAGGTCCATAGTTTTGCTTGCAGACTGACAGGTACGAGGTGGAGGTGGACGAGACGCGTGCAATGCTCGCGGCCGATGTGTTCGGCAGGTACCTGAAGACTGATGACTGTGAGGCGGTGACGGATGTCGTCAGCCGTCAGGTCATTGATGAAGCCAGTGCTACAATTGATGGTGAGTCTATATTTTGAACTCTAGTAAAAATCAGAATTCCGACTGCAAACACTGCTGGGCATAGGCCTCTCTTTTTTGGTAACAATTTTAGAAATGTTGATTTGCCAAGAATGTAGGTACAGGTTCATGGTAATGCAAAAATTGAGTGTTTCTCTGCTATACAAATAAGGAAATATGGCAGGTTATTGACGAAGGCAGTTGGGCCACGAAAAGTAGATGCATGCAGCGGAGATGAGAATGCTAGGAGAAAGGATGAGCTGTATTAGGAGAACCGATAGAATAAGAAATTAGTATACCTATTTGAGAATGATATGGTGTCGTCATAGATAGTGTTTGCTGGAAAGATGAAGTGGTTAAACTAACTCTCCACCAGCACGTCTATCTGATAAGTAAAAAAAACTTCAATTTATAGAAATAATTATTGTGGATGTCCGGTATGAATGTGGATGAATGAACGAGTAGTGGAAGAAAGACCAAATAAGCGATGGATTGATTGTGTGAAAAAGAATATGGCTAGAAACGAAATAACAGCAGAGCAGTTTAGTAGACAGAAACAAAAACGGCCGAATTTCGTCCACTAGGCGACCACATACCACAGGATTGTGCTAGATGCAAGCCGCTTCCAAACGTCTAACCGGTCTTATTGGAAATGTAAAGGGGAGGCCTGTGTTCACCAGTGGACATGCTACCTCTGATATGAAGATGAAGACGAAGCAACCACTGGCAGATATAATCAAGGACAAGAAACGAGTTAGTACGAATTTTTAACACTGTCTATCTGTAGTAAAAACTCGTCATACGATATTAACGATGGGTGTGCGGTAATATGAACTTATCTGCTGTATCTGAACTGATAACAGATGATAGGTAATCAATGAAGTTTGTGTTTTTGATTAAATCTCTAGTGGTTGGAATGCTAACCTGTCGCGTGTGGAAAAACACGGGTTAGTATTGGAAGCGAAATTACTTGAAATATTGACTAATAGGAACAATCCTCAATCAGCCACTCTGTGCTTTCAAAATCAAAAGTCATTTATTTAAATTTGGTTGAGGAGCAGCACTTTTTGAACTGCAAAATTACATTAGGCAGTCTTCCTAGTGTTTTTGCTGGCAAGAAGAAGTGGCGGAACTGGAAGAGGTAGGTAGAGCAACCAAGCAAGAAACTTATTGATAAAAAACTATCAGACGTCCCGCGGTTTCACCCGCGTACGTTCCGTTTCCGTAGGAATACAGGGATAAAAAGTAGACTATGTGTTAATCCAGGGTCTTGGCTAACTCCATACCAAATTTTATTAAAATCCATTTAGTAGTTTTTACGTGAAAGAGTAACAAACATCCTCACAAACTTTTCACGTTTATAATATTAGTAGGATTTACTTAAATTCTAATAATAATAGTAAGAATAATAATATTAGTAATAATATTAATTTATTTTTAATAATATTAGTAGGAAGGAAGTAGGATAGATGTGTGATAGAGGAGCAAAACAGTGTAATAAAAAGTGACAGTAAAATAGGTGACAGCTTTGTAAAAAAATTAAAACTAATAGAACTCACAAAACTGGCCAGTACTTTGTAGTAGTAAGTATGTACATGGTAAAACAAACTCCCCAGCAACACGTCTGGCTGATAAGTTACAAGAACTTTAGGGCCATTACGCACTGTCGAGTGGTTGCCGTTGACTTAGTCTCTCGGCGACCAAAACAAAGGCCTCCAAATATATAGAGCCACTTAATGCCATCGGCATTTTCTACTAGCTAACCTTTGGGTGATGCCGAGACAAACAGTGCTAGATGCAATAATAAATGACAGACGTGTTTCTGGGGAGTTTGTTCCACCACTTCTTCTTCTACTACTAGGCAGTGGTTCTACTAGCGGCAGTGCTACTACTAGGCAGTGGTGGGCGTTTTGAAAGTTTTATGTGTTTTTGACGTTCAAAAAGTGCTGATTCTCAGTCTAAATTACTTCGTAGCCGGTCGTGGATTTAATGCTTTAGGCATTTTTTATTAGCTAACCTTTGGCTGACGCAGATACAAACAGTGGAAGATGCAGTGATAAATGACAGACATATTGCTGGCGAGTTTGTTCCAACACTTTACCTTCCCAGAAAAAACACTAGGAAGTGTTTTGTCAATTGTGAAGGGTGGGCGTTTTGAGGGACTCTCTTTTGCAGTTTGACATTTAAAAAGTGCCGATTCTCAGCTTAATTTGAATAAATTATTAGTTTTGATTTCATTTAATGGTTGGATGGTGGGGTGGATTACTTCTAGTAGCCGCTCGCCGAGAGCACATATCGTCAATAGGTTAACTCCTTCGAGGGATACATACGTGAGGTTATGTTAAGTGAGTAAATTAATGTAAAATTCACCTTCTCATTTCCAGGTGGTTCAAGAGATATATTCGTAGATTGCGTGCGATGCGTCAAAAGCTTCCTGGCGGGCGCTCCGTTCGCCGAGTTCGAGCGCTCGATGTACTTCCACCGGTATCTGCAGTGGAAGTGGCTGGAGGCGCAGCCGGTGACGCAGCACACCTTCCGCATGTACCGGGTGCTCGGCAAGGGGGGGTTCGGAGAGGTCTGCGCTTGTCAGGTACGTGGGACTTAGACAAAACAGAAGAAAAATGACATGATTTTATGAAATACATATTTTTATTTATTTGGAACAACAAACAATGACACTATTCAGTAAGTACCTAATACAAAAATGTGGCCTTAAATCTAACAAATGTGTAATCTACAGCATTGTTTACAGCATATTATGCAACAGTACCTATCAAAAATGTACTAAAAGTTTAATATAGTACACAGTGACACATTTGAATGCAACATATCTGTTTTTTTCTACGTTACATACATACATTCATTCGTACATAAACTCACGTCTTTTTCCCATGGACCCCCATGCAGAAACCACAAACCGCCATCCGATACGATTCATAAGCACACTTTTCCTTCGTTTACGTTCATACATTTTGGTCATATTAGACACGTCCGCCGGTTGAAGTAAATGAATATCACCAATAATTTCATAAAATACAACCTAACAAGATTAATTCGTGATCTGTCTAAGTTAGTCTAAGGGTCCAGCTTTCAGTCTAAGACTCTAGCTAGTGTACCTAACTTACGCGAAAATATTTTTTGTATCTAACACTGGATTTTCTTGTCATACCAATCAGTCATGTTACCAAAATGTCTCGACTTAAGAGCGATGACTTTAGGCAGTTGTCAGCTCTAGTTACTATGGCTAAGTGGGTACGTAGATATCTAACGGTTTACATAATATCTTGGTTCGTGGCCAAGGCTGGATGCTCATCAATTTCAGTAATAAGGTACACTTTTGTAAACTATACAGGGTGAAGGAATTTTTGACCGGCCGGATAGTCTAGTGGCCTAGACTGCTATGCCGATGGTTTAAATCTGTGCCTAAAGTGTAAAAACGGGACCCTATTACCACAGTCTAAAAACCTACATTCGTCCGACGAAGCCGTCTAGATAGGACGGGCGGGGTGTGAGGGGCAAGACGCGTAACCTAGACAGTTGAAATTTTCATAGATAATGTAATTATGTTGCTGTTACAGCAACATAAATGCTGTTATAAATAATATAAATGTTTAAGGCGGATGCACCAGGGTAACCCGCGAAATTCAAATTTTCTTCATTGTGTTCATTTTATAATTTTCCGTTAAGTGACCACAACATCACATTCACCTTAAGTGGGACTCCCATGCAACAAACTTAATATTTTAATGTGTTTTCTACGGACTGTACAGGATCCTTCGTGCGCGTAACCTTGGCCGGTTTTTTCATTATTCTTTACAGTTTAAAGCTTTAAAGAAAAGTCACGTAAACAGTAGGAATTAGGTCCAGAATCGTGTGAATTAGGTAGATAACTCATGGTGTCCAGATTAATAATAATAATAAATATTTCACACCTTTCACACAACGCCGTCTAGTCCCAAGCTAAGCAGAAGCTTGTGTTATGGGTACTAAACTGCTGATGAACATACTTATACATTTCTAAATACATACATCATTAATAAATAACACCCAGACACAGAACAACTGATCGTGCTCATGTGCTCATCACACAAACATTTGTCCTGGGTGGGAATCTAACCCACGACCTCCGGCATTGCAATCAGGGTCACTAACTACTAGAGCAACAGGCCAGTTAAAGATGTACCTGCGGTGTCCTGTCCACCCTGTATTAGTCAAAAAATTGTTTTTTTCAACGTGTTTCCTTTTCGCCAACCACAATGTTATGTTCAAATGTCGGTTGACGTACATAGATATTTACCTATAGACGACGGTTTTGACAGTAATAGATTTAGTATTTAGCCTACTTGATGTAGCTCTGTGCAAGTTATTAGAAAAAATAATAGAAAAAAAGGCTGTTTAATTCATTAAACCCCAAGAGTGCCGGGTGTCCGCGCTGTCATTGTCTTTCTATTGTGTCTCTAATTGACACGATTGAAAGGTTAAAAGTGTGAACACATATAAGATATTTCAGTTTATCTAACTGCCAATGGGCTATTTGACAATAGTTTTTAGTCCCTCATCTAGATTACAAGAAAATATTAGACACGTATTTTTTCTTTTTTTACGTAAAAAAAAATAACGTAAAAATAAGCAACGTTGTGGTTTAAAAGAAGATGTAGTAACAAAAATTAAAAAGAGTATGCCTAGATGGTTTGGTCACGTTGAAAGGATGGATGAAAGGCGACTAACGAATAGTAGATTATTAACCAAGGGCTGTATGACATCAATTGCATACGAGGTTTTTGGCGCCTGAGCGAAGCGAAGGCGCTAATTAACCCGAGTATGCAATTGATGCTTACGCCCGAGATAAATACTCTGCTTTACATATCGATTGTGAGGTAAGTAAACAACAAGACAGCAGGTTTCAATGAACATTTATTAAGAAGAAAAAAATGTGTATTTAATTAAAATCGATGCTTTCGCGCCTACTAGTAGACTGCCTTTTTTTTTTCACGCACGCAAGCGCGTCAAATCTTGCTGGCCAGTTTGATTTTTAAATCGATTCCATCTAACATACGATGTGGAAACAAATAGTTCCATATTTAAAATAAAATCTTTATAAAATAAATTGTCTACATTCCGATTCGAGTAATTAATCGATACCGAGAAAAAAAAAATTAACTTTTTAAAAATATTCTTCGTGCAGTATGAGTATGACAGTTCTTTTTTCAAATTCCAAAACCTATGCTGTAATGATAGTCATACACCCCGGCATTCAGGGGTGTAAGGGTGTACTTACAGAGCAAGAGATATGTAAAGGTATTTACAAGGCAGATGTAAGTGGGAACGCCGGGAGGGGACGCCCTAGAAGGACATACATAGACCTTATTAGTGAAGTTCTTCAGAAAGGTCAGGTGCGTAGTACTCGCAACCGGCGTGTGTGTATGACAACATGTATGAATGTAAACGAAGCAAAAGAAGTATGTAAGAATCGTAGCATATGGCGCTCTGTAGTTTCTGCCTACCCCCATGGGAAAAAGGCGTGAGTTTATGTATGTAGGATTGTAAATTGCCGGTCGTTGTGAACAGACGTATCGAACAATTATTGCAATAAACAAATAATCACTTGCGAAACTGTGACCTAGTTTAATCCATACTCAGCAGTAACGCATACACGCGAACATTAGATTTGTGTAAGGTGAATTAGGAGAAATGACCGGTGTATAACGTGAACAAAATATCCTGCTTCACGATGGAGGATAGCCCATTCATCCGGAGTAGCAAATGTGTTCGCTCTCCGCCTTCTACGCCTGTACCTAGGGCAGTACCCGCCTCAACCTCTCAAACGCCTATCCAAAACAATGATGCCCTTGAAGTTATCTCGACGACAGAAATCCAGAACTGGATGGTGATCATCGAACAGAACCTGAAGGAGGTGTGCGCTATTGCAACCGAAGGAAAGCTGAATGTTGACCAGAAAGGGCGCATCAACACCCTATGCAGGAAAATCAGCAACGGGACTTCGCATATGGCCGTTTTGTACCAGTCGGTTAAAGCAAAGGCCGTCCAGTCGCACTACTTCATCAAAACTCTGGAATGCCAACTCGATCTTTCGCAGCAGCTACAGAAACTTCAGCTGAAAATCGAAGATTCAGCGAAACCTGCCCAGGGATCTTCTTTTGCTGACATGGTAAAGAAAGGTGCCAAGAATTATATCCAGCCGAGTCCTGTAAGTTCTGTGGCGATCTATCCGAGTGACAAGTTAAAGACCAGCGACGAGACTAAAACTCTCGTACAACAAATAATAAGACCTGAAGAAATGAAATTACACGTGAGAGGCCTGCGCAAGACGAAGAACGGCGGCGTTATCATCAGCACCGAGACGAAGGACGACATCGAGAAGCTGAGACGATCGGTGCAGCTCTCCAAGACAGGCCTAACAGTCGACGAGCCCCATAAAAGGAAGCCTAGGGTTGTGATTTTAGGAGTGCCGACATCCATGCAGGAAAATGAGGTTTTTACGTGCTTATACAACCAAAATCTAGCCGAAAAACTTCAGGACTGTAGCCTAGAGACGTTTTTGAGCTTAATTAAATTAAGTCATAAGTCAGGTAAGAAAGACACTGAGACCTGTAACTACATTGTTGAAGTATCCCCAGTCATTCGCAAAGCCCTGGTATCACAAGACCGAGTTTTTGTAAATTGGTCGTCATGCCCAGTGAGAGACTTTACTTTGGTCACACGATGCTATAAGTGTCAGCAGTATGGACATGCGGCCAAGTCGTGTCGACAAACATCTTATACTTGTGGCCACTGTGGTGATCAAGGTCACTCAATAAAAGAATGTCCAAAGAAGGCTGACGAACCAAAATGCGCTACCTGCATGCATTTCAAAAAGCCAGATAAGCACAATACAGGGGCTGCTGACTGCCCTGCGAAAATAATGGCTGAAAAAAGGTACATCAATTCTGTAGATTATGGAGGCGCCTAGGAGCGCCGTTAACTAGTAATTCTTCTGTCCTTTTTTCTTTAATTTTAAATTTTATTTTTAGTTACCATTATGATAAATAGTTTGATTAATGATTTAGATATTTTCTCTATATCCGAGTCTAAAGTTTGTGAAGCAGAGAACTGTAAACAATACATATCCGACCACAAAACTTCACTTACTATATTAACACAAAATATTCGCAGTGTCTTTAAGAATTTTGATAGCTTTAGTACATTTCAACAGCGGCTTAACATAGATTGTGATGTCATTGTTTTAACCGAATGCTGGCTTGCCAAACAATATAACATACCACTAATCCCGGGATATAATATGTATAGAAGTTCTATTAATTACAACCAAAATGATGGTGTGATAGTTTATGCAAGAAATCATCTAAATGTCTCTGTTGAGGAACCTAACATGAACGACTGTAACAGATTGTTAGTTAAAATTGGCTCTGATTTTGCGATATTAGCGTTATATCGACCTCCATCTTTTAGAAATACTAGCACTTTTTCTGACTCCCTGAATGAGACCTTGCAAAGACTGTCATCCGTTAAAAACACAATTGTAATTGGAGATATTAATATCAATATTCTTCCCGGAAGTGCTGATGCGGCTGCTCAGGACTACCTCAACTTATGCGCTTTTCATGGCCTGCTTCCAGCACACAGCCTACCTACACATAACAGTGGCTCCTGTTTGGATCATATTATGCTTAAATCGAATTTTCCTGCACTTGCACTTGTTGTTAACTCAACAATAACCGATCACAATGCTGCCCTACTAACCCTTAATTGTAAATTACCTAAACAAAGCACTCGAGAAATATCAAAACTAAATATAAATAAACTTGAAGAAGATTTACGCGTCATCGATTTTGATCCAGTCTATAATTCCGCTGACCCACAGTTCTGCATGTCGTATGTTATTGAAAACGTACGAAATGCAATTCAGAAAAACACATTTTTATCCCAGTTGAACAACAAAAATCGCAACATAAAACCCTGGATAACATCAGGCCTTATTCGCTGTATGAAACATAGGGATAAATTGCATATGAAAGCGAAAACTAATCCAGACAATGCAGTATTACAAATTTCCTACAAAAGATATCGAAATTACTGTAATGATCTCCTTAAAAAAATTAAAAGAAACTACGACAAAATGACATTGGAAAAGGCTGGAACAAATAGTAAAAAGATCTGGAAATTTATTAAAGACACAACTCACGCGTCAAAACAATATGAGTCATCTTCAGGTTTATTACAAGCACACTCGTCACCGCTGGAATCCGCTAACATAGCAAATAATTTCTTCGTTAATGTTGGAAAGTGTCTGGCAGACAAAAATCGGGGTCAATCGCAAAACCTAACAAGCTCACCTTTAACACGGAACACTACTTTAACATCCTTCGTGTTGCTAGACACTGATGAGACTGAGGTAGAGAGTATTATCATGTCCTTGAAAGAAGACTGTGCAGTTGGTTATGACAACATATCTAATAAAATTATTAAAAAATTTAGGGACATTTTGGTACCACCTCTAACCTATATTTTCCGCATTTGTTTATCTTCGGGTCATTTTCCGAAGTGTCTCAAAAAAGCTGTAATTGTCCCTGTCTATAAATCAGGCAGCAAAGATCAAGTGACAAATTACAGGCCTATTTCTTTATTGCCTTCTATGTCAAAAATACTGGAAAAAATTATAAACAAAAGGTTATTGAAATATTTGGAAGATAAATCAATTCTGTCCGAACGGCAGTTTGGTTTTAGGTCTAAAGTCTCAACTGCCGATGCAGTACATCATCTGACTGACTATCTAGCGCACGAACTTGACAAGGGTAACCACACTGTAGGAATTTTCCTGGATCTCGCCAAAGCGTTTGACACAGTTTCCGTTCCAATACTGTTGCACAAACTTGAGACCATAGGTGTAAGAGGAACTCAGCTGAAATTATTCAAAAGTTATCTAGAAGATCGCTCCCAGTGCGTAAAGATTGGCAATGTTCTCAGTTCTGTAAAAAAAAACACATTTTTTGGTGTTCCCCAAGGAAGTATTTTGGGGCCCACCCTTTTTTTGATCTACATAAATGAACTTTGCGATATTAAGCTAGAGCAGGGCACTATCATCACTTACGCTGACGACACTGCACTACTTTTTTCAGCTGACTCAGAAAATAAAGTCTACAATCTTGCGCAACACGGATTCAATATTGTAAATAAATGGCTTCAAAATAACTCACTAACTTTAAATGCGGAAAAGACACATTTCATTAAATTTTCGATGCGCAAGCAAATATCGACTGTACCCACAACATTACATGCTCATTATTGCTTAATCCCTGCAGATAACCAATGTACGTGTCCTAATATTAAAAAGTCGGATAACATAAGATACCTGGGTGTTATATTAGATGAAACCCTTTCCTTTAAACAACACGTAGAAGCTCTAAATAATAGAATTCGTAAGCTGATTTTCGTATTCAAAAAGCTACGATCTATTACAGATTCAAAAATAATAAGGCAAGTATACTTTGCTCTTTGTCAGTCAATTTTGACTTACTGCATCACTTCGTGGGGTGGGGCTAGTAAAACTTTGTTATTGACCATTGAAAGAGCCCAAAGAGCTATTCTCAAGGTGGCTACTTGCCGCCCTTTTCTTTTTCCCACTAACCTCCTGTATAAATCTTGTGATGTACTAACAGTTCGACAGTTATTTATAATGAGCACTGTACTAAAACAACACGCAGCACTTCCATACAGCACTGATTTTACTAAAAGGAGACGGAAAGATTTAGTTTGCTCACAAAAAAGTACAAAACATCCTTTTACAGCAAAATTTTATATGTACAACGGACCGTTACTCTATAACAGGCTAAATAAAAAAGGTAACATCTTCTCCTTAAATTATAGTGACTGTAAAAAAAACCTTATGGAAGCTCTCCAAGCTATGTCGTATGAAGATACAGAGAAGTTATTACTTGTTTTAAAATAATATTAGTGTTTTGTTAAATTAGTTAACTAAGTTAAGATTAGTTTAACTTTAATTTTATTTACTTGTTTGCATACCAAATTGTAAGTTTAATAAATGTATGATGTGATTATTTGTAAGATTAATGTTACCTACAATCGCCTGAAACACAGGATCACCTAGTTCAGGCACAAATTCCGGGTGAACTTTATATAGATTTAAGGAAAATTGTATTTAACGTTATACCTTATAATTATGAATAAAAATTTATTATTATTATTATTATATTATTATTATGTATGTAAAAAAATAACGCCGATACATCGAGTTAAAATGACGCATTACATCACTAGCCAGTACAGTTTATGCTAGCTAATGACGTTACAAGCCCCCATTCCTCAACTTGAATGTGTTTAATCTAAGCAGTTTTCCATCAATTTGAAAAAGAAAAAAATATGTGTCGAATATTTTATTGTTATCTAGATGAGGGACTAAACACTAAAATGTGGTCAAATAGCCCATTTAGGAAGACAAACATAATAAAACATCACGCCTGTGTACCTTTAAGGGTTCGGCAGAAGTGTACATAATATAGTACAATCATATTGAATATCACTAGCTAGTTTTGTCATCAACCGGGCACGAATCTAGACTCCAGGTTGCTACAGAAAAAATCAAGACCAGAAAACCCATGGCCTAGGCTAGGAATCGATCCTAGACCCCTTCATGAAGCTTAGCAACGGCACTATCGGCCAATGTATCAACGACATTAATCTCTTTGCTTTGATTGAAAAAGAAAAATTAATAAAAAAAATGAATTGACAGATTATAAAATAAATTTTAGGACACAGATTTTTTTTTGTTAGTTACTAACTAACTATCTTACTTGAGAGTAATTCCCAGTAACTCAGGGACCGTGTCTTTAAGTCAAAGAGTGAATAGGTTATTTCTAGGCAGGCGTGCTTCATCGTCGACCACATCAACGCTTACCTGATGATGAGATGGTGATCAAATGCTAGCCTGTCAATAAAAAAAAGATAACAAAGCAATTTACATGTTACAGGTCCGAGCAACAGGAAAAATGTACGCCTGCAAAAAATTAGAAAAGAAACGCATAAAGAAACGCAAAGGGGAAGCCATGGTGCTGATAGAGAAACAGATACTGCAGCGGATCAACTCGCGCTTCGTGGTGAACCTCGCGTACGCCTACGAGACTAAGGACGCGCTCTGCTTAGTACTCACTATTATGAACGGTTAGTATTATTACTCGGGAATAACCAATATGTAAACAGGTGTAGGTAGGTTACCTAAACAACATTCGATCTTCAAAACCGGCACACTAACGCACGCACGCGTCCGTTGACGGCGCGACGCGACACTGAGGTCAAGTGTGGCTAGTTAGCCACATTTTAACGTGTCGCTTGCTGAGCGCTTATAACCTATCTACACCTTTTTAGTTATTATATCATTGGTAATAACTAGCTATGCTGCTAATATTACCGAAACGAAAGTGAAGTAATTGGAAGTGAAGGCGAATTGAGCAGAAATCTTAAAAAGAACGTAAAAGATATAGAAGAGAATTAAAAAGAATTCACTTAGTCCTTACATTTTCAATAATAAAACAATAGTGGAGCCCTCTAGAAAGATAGAAACATGTTGCATTTCTTTCTTCTAGTATTTTATGGCAAAATAATTAGGGTGACTGGTGATTGTATTCATGATTTCAATAAATTTTCCCAAAGAAACTTATTTTAATACACAATAACTTACAACACAATAAAATAACAAAAACGCTGTTTGAAATTCCCGCGCGCGCGCCTGTGATCCATCACAGTAGGCACGAATCGGCACGATCTATCAGCTGATAGTCTGACCTCGGGAAGGGCAAAATCTACTAGTAGTATCGTCACACGCTCCCCCGCCACCCCCACCGCTCCCGTTGTGCAGTACTGACGTAATTGAATGAATTGAAAGTTAACGAGCATAAAAAAAGTTTCTTTGGGAATGTTATTCGCATCCATGAGTACAATCACGTGTTTAAGTATCGGTCACTAATTACCAGTCACCCTATATAGTGCACGACACCTGCATTAGCTTATGAATAAATTCCTATCTGCATTAAACCGACGTAAAATATACTGTCAAAAACAAAATGGCGTGAATTTAAATTGAATGTATGTTTATAATCGTTTCAGGTGGTGACCTAAAGTTCCATATCTACAACATGTGCGGTGCGGACACCGGGCTCGGGTTAGAACGCGCGAGGTTCTACGCGGCGCAAGTCGCGTGCGGGCTAGAACACTTACACAAGATGGGCATCGTTTATAGGTGGGTGACCTAAACTCCTACAAAATTACCTAAAGTTTCACTGATAGTCAATCTGGCACCGTTGGAGAGACTGCAGCAAAATTCTCGATCGAATCTAAGGCTTTCTCGTAGTCCACAAACGCCAAGCAAAGGGGCAGATTTTACTCTTCTGTCTTCTGTATAACCTGTCGCAGCGTCTGTATGTGGTCTCAAGCTTTCTCCGAATCCGGCTTGTTCAGGAAGCTGTAAGTTATCAAAACTGGGCGCAAGAAGGTTCGTGATCAACACCTTGTGGACATGGCTCAGACATATAGAATACAATGGTGACCTAAATAGTTCCACATTATGATGAAAAATGGTAACCTAAATTTCCACATCAACCACCAGAAGTTTAAGAACGTCCAAATTCTAATCTGTCGAAGAGACGTCTCATTTTTTATAGGTATTCTATATTTAACATTAGATTGTCGTTGAGATGAGATTGTGACTAGATATTAACGTTTTTAATAGGCATGTTGACATAATATAAATATCAAAACATAATAAGTGCGTCGGTTAGATTTTTCTTTTTCCAATTTTGATGGAAAACTACTTAGATTAAACGCATTAAAGTTGAGAAGAGGGGGCTTGTAACGTCATTACTCAGTATAAACTTACGCCCGATATTAATATTCTATCTCAATCCAAATCCCGATCCTTTGATTTTGACGGCTGCTTCTGATTGGACATCTTTAAGACTCGGATAGGCGAATTCGGTCGTTGATTGGTTACAGACAAAGATCGGGATCAAGATAGCAATCGAGATAGATTATTAATATCCAGCGTATATAGGATAGTGACGTCATGCGACATTTTGACTTGATGTATCACCGTTATTTTTGAAGCCGTGAATTTAAAAAGAATAAATATGTGTCGAATATTTTCTTGTACTTATGATTAATTATTAATTTTGTCAACTAGCTTATTCCAGGAATTGGCTTTCTGACCTTTGTAAAGCTTCTCTTTTTGAAATAATCAGCCACAATACTGCAAAGTGATTAAATTTAACCTTTTTTATTTGTTTTTTTTTTACAGAGACTGCAAGCCAGAGAACATTTTGCTGGACGATGCGGGTCACGTGCGCATCTCCGACCTCGGGCTGGCGGTGGACGTGCCCGAGGGCGGCAGCGTGCGCGGCCGCGTCGGGACCGTCGGCTACATGGCGCCCGAGGTCAGTCGCCGACAGCTAACTAGCCTTCTTGGCTTGCAAGTTTTTTTTGTGGGTTGGAAAGTCCTCATGGATGTCCTCCGCCCCGGGAAGGGCGCAAAGGTCTACCAGACTCTTACTGACTAAAAACCACCCCGTGTTCCGTCTCACGCCTGCGCCAGGGGTCACGGGAACAGAAGATACTTTCGCGACCCCCGCCCGGCCCCGCGGGCCTCGCCAAGTCAGCGAGGGAAGTGAGGTGTTTGACTCCCCTTGCGACGAGTAAGAGGGGCGCGCGTGAACGCGCCGCCACCTCGGGTCCATGTACGTGGGGGGCGGCGGACATCCCCACGTCCGTCGCCCCTGGACCCATTCAGGGGGGCTGGAAGAGGGCGTGGTCCGCCCTCCGCCTGCGCCCGGTGCGTCTGCTGCGGGACGGGTGAGTGGAGTTGATCTCTCTCCCATTCCGCAGCCTCCTACTGTTCCAAGTTTTACCTAATGCAACTAAATACCTACACATATTTTGAATAAACTATCATTACCCAGCACAGAACCCTTTATTCTGGGCTTAACACAAAATTTAACTCATTTAAAAACCAAATCGTACATTTATAAGGCTAAAGAGACGTGCTCCTCAAGATCTTCTCTAACACAAATATAAAAAAGCCATACTAGATGGACATATCATTGGATACTGTACCATGCACGCCATATTTGTACATACCTAAAATCCAGCTTAATGTCGACAAGACAGATTGCAGGAAGAAAAGGAGATTTAAAAAAAATAAAAAAAAAATTGAAATTTAGTGTCATATGTTTGCCATCGACTCCCTCAGAAGAATAACCCAGTAAATGAGTTATATTTGTCTGATTTTTAGAATTGTGACATCTGTCCATAAATATAGCAATGACAGCCGGAAGCTAAAAAACTTAGTTTTATTTTGCTTCTAGTAAAAAAAACTCTAAGAAGAATTAATACCATGCCTTTTAGAGGACTTTCTTTTTTCAGGCTCAAATTATTTGGTTTTGATTCTTGTTATGGGCGCCGACATAATTATTTTCAGGGGGGTGCATTATTAGCAAACTAAGCTAAAAAAATACACTTTTAGTAACCTCGAGATAACTCGCTACACATATACAACTACCTATTTGGTTTGTAATTTTTTGGTTTAAAGAAGGGGGGTGCTAGTGTACCCTCTTGGACCGGCGCCCATAATTCTCATTGCTTATAGTATATGGAAAGTAAATAAGTATTTAAAGTAAAATATATGTAATTATTCCAGGTGATAGACAACGAGCGCTACACGTTCAGCCCCGACTGGTTCTCGTTCGGCTGCCTCGTGTACGAGATGATCGAAGGTCGCGCGCCCTTCCGCGCGCGCAAGGAGAAGGTCAAGCGGGAGGAGGTCGACAGAAGGGTCAAGGTCAGATATTATGTAATAATGACTTCAATTTTGTAAGTAATAGGCTAAGTTATTTTATTGGCTTAAGGTGCATACGCCAGGGTAACCCGCCAAATTCTTGAGATTTTTGTAATTCGCCGTTTAGTGACAGGTTTTTGTTTCCTTCTTGCGCCTACCATGTTCTGTCTCTGCATCAGCATAAGGTAGATTGGTAGAAAATGCCTAAAGCATTAAGTCCGCTTTTTGTACAGTGTCTTTTACTAGTGCTTTTTAAAGTTTTTAATAAATAAATTCGCGATCGTAACAAATTATTTGTATTAATATTTAAAATCACTAATACAACCGCGTAAGTTAATTCTATGCCACTAAATGGCTTTTTCATAAAATAGTCATTCAATGAGATTCATATAATCTCATTGAATAACTTAGAGGGTTGTCTTAATAATATGGTAGCAAATCATATTATGTTCAACATCCAATCTGACACTACACGGCAAATAGCAAAAAACACAAGAAAAATTGAAATTCGCGGGTTAACCTAGCGCATCCACCTTAACTTCTGTTATATGACCGATGGGCAGATACACAGTTGGCAGTACGATGCAATATGCTTGGGTGCTGCACTGCCTAAGTCAAACCAAAGGTCATGGCACATTATACCGGCACCGCAACTGCACAGCAGCCGCACGGCGTCGCCTCGAATGTAGGCTACGGCTAGCTGCCAGTGCGCTAACTACGCATCGTCGGCAAGTGCCAGCTTGCAGTCCGCACGCCGTCCGCGAGGTGCAAGCTAGCTGTCACCGCAAACACAATTGTTATATGGCATTTATAATTGAACACGCCTAGGATTTGCGGTTTTCATAATGTATCGGTTTACGACGGCGCAATGACGTTGTTGGCGACTCGGGAGTCGGCGAGTAGTAAGCAGCGATCGGCGTGCTGCAAGCGTGCGGTCGACGCGCTGTAAGATATGCTCCGCTCGCTATCGGCACGCGGCTGCGAGTTGTTTAGTAGTGGCAAGCGCGCTGACTGCTTGCCGTTGGCTTTTTCTTATTGACATTGTGAAATATATACTACACACGATTTAAAGCTCTAAATTGAATAACAAGTCAATTGCTGGTTTGGAGCGGTGCCGGTGCCGTGCCGGTATAATGTACCACGACCTTGAAGCTCCTCAGAGCCTACTGCCAGTTTTTTACTCGTGCAGCTTGCGGGTTAGGTATACGCAGAGGGCTTAACAACGCTCTGCGCGTGCAGTATAAGGGCCTTTTTTATTGCCTTTTTATTGTTTGCACTCCGTGTGCGGGCCACGCCCGCATGCTTGACGCTGAAACCTATATTTTCATACTTTCTTTTATTATCATGCGTGCCATCCGCACGTAAGTAGGACACCAGTGAGACGCGGCACGCATGCGGGTCTGGCCACAGAATTAAAGGTCTGGGCCGCAATACGCATGACTACAAAAATACCCTAATAATGTGCCGAGGATAATGTTGTGGCTGCCTCGGTTTTGCAGTGCTTCAAGCATGTGTACACTGCCAGACTCGGTTGATAGACCTTTTATCAGGCACTGCGCTGGAAGACATGTGCGTGCGCATGTCCATGTAGCCAACTAATAATAATTATTGAATTTTTTGTTGGGCTATGTACAGTTGGCCAATTAAATCATTTGAAACCATCAAAATAACAAGGGTTTCCCTCCTTTACAGTGCCTGCTGCATTTCGGACGTTTCAAATATTAAATGGTTATGCAAGCTATGGCAATAAGATTCGAAGGCCAATGTAATTTTAAACTTAATCATCACTGATGTAGATCATATTTTAGACAAAGCATTATAATGATATTTTAAAATCCAAACTCTTTGGGATGAACTACTCATAACAATAATATATATTTCATAATTCTTTTTTGATTAAAAAAGCTAAAATAATAGTCGGAACGTCACTCGGAAATAGATTAGATTTAAAATGTTTAGTAAGTATTGAATGTCTTGATTATTATTTACTACGAGAATATAAATTATTCGTTCATTTATGATCGTATAATGAACAAAGAGCTCGGATTATAGTTGAATAATAACAATGTGTCAACACTTAAATTTTTTGCGTTTTATTTTCTCAATTTTTTTTAATTGCCATTACGCAAAGTAAGCAAAATTCAGTGAGGATGTCAGATAAGATACCGGGCTGGTATCCGCAACTCCACGTCAAAGCGCGTGTTTTGCGTATGGGTAATAATCTACCACGCGGGCCCAGTGCGAATTGGTAGATGTCACATGTCTTCGAAATTTTGGTTCTAGGACATGCCGGTTTCCTCACGATGTTTTCCTTCACCGTTTTTGAGACCAGTGGTGACGAAATAAATTACTCAAAGTAATGTGCCTGCCTGGGTTCGAATCCATGACTTACTGTTAGTAAGTCGGGGCCTCCACAACTGGGCCACCGTTGCTCTCAATTTAAAACTAACAATTTCAATATTAAATAGTTTAACTTAGATTAGTTTAAGTTACCAGTCGTGATGGCCCAGAGTTTAGTGCGTGCCTCGAAACATGAGACTTAAGGTCATGCCACATTATAACGGCACGGCAACTGTACAGCTGCCGCACGGCGTCGCCTTGAATTTAGGCTACGGCTAGCTGCCAGTGCGCTAACTACGCATCGTCGGCAAGTGCCAGCTTGCAGTCCGCACGCCGCCCGCGAGGTGCAAGCTAGCTGTCACCGCGAACACAATTGTTATATAGCATTTATAATTGAACTCGCCGAGCACTTGCAAGTTTTCATAATGTCTAGGTTTACGACGGCGCAATGACGTTGTTTTGCTGGCGACTCGGGAGTCGGCGAGTATTAAGCGTGCGGTGTTGGCGCTGTCGCGCACATGTCCGCTCGCTATCGGCACGCGGTAGTGTGTGCTAGTGGCAAGCGCGCTGACTGCTCGCCGTTGGCTTTTTCACTTTGACGTTGTGAAATATATTATACTACCCACGATCTAAGGCTGTCAATTGAATGACAAGTCAATTGCTCTTTTGGAGCGGTGCCGATGCCGTGCCGGTATAATGTGCCATGACCTTTAAGGACCGTGCCGACTGGAACTCCGAGCAAGTTCTCTTCACAAAACTCAGCATTTTTGACGCTTTGATGACGATAGCATCAATATGACTAACAAACGTAAACTTGCTGTCAAGTTGGACTCCCAAATCACAAATAGTGTTAACTTTTTGCAGAATAGCTCCATTTATCGTGTAGAACGACGATCGTACTTTATTGTTCCGCGAAAAAGTCATGTGGTAACTTACTCGCATTGAGAGTCAGCATATTAAGTTGACACCACTCGTGTATAGAATTTAAGTCCTCCTCAAGAAGAACAACGTCAGAGTCCGTTTTAATTTCCTTGTATAGCTTCAAATCGTCTGCAAACATGGAACATTTGCAGTGCCGTATTGTATAGATGACGTCATTAACAAAAATCAAAAAGAGGATAGGGCCCAGGTGAGATCCTTGTGGTACCCTGGAGGTGAACAAATAAAACGGTGATTCAAAACCTCTCACTCCCACTCTCTGTTTCCGCTCAGAAAGGTATGAGGCAAACCACATAAGTAGTTGACCGGATATTTCAAAACTGTTCGAGCTTTATTATAAGCATCATATGATCAACTTTGTCAGAGGCACTGCTAAAACCTGTATAGATAGAGTCAACCTGTATTCTGGATTCAGAGATTTATTTCTGTTCTTTATATATAGAACCAAATCTTATCCTAGACATTAAAATATTTGAAATTCGTAAAAAATCCATATTAGTATATTCAAATAGTGCCACCACTGTATATATAAACACAAAGTCATTTGGTAGAGTTAGTTACTTTAAGTGTTATTATAACTATAAATTGCAGGGAAGGGTGACTCTTGTGTAAATATAATAATAAATAAAAATAATAATATGGATTAAGAAAAATATTATTAATATCTCTAGTCCTGGCACGTGGACTTCGACGCTTAATGTAACATGCTTAATAGTACATTCGTTACAAAGTGTGCATTGAAAATAGCCTTTTTTAACTTCAGTCTTATGCTGTTGTGAATGGAGTATGGTTCATTCGGGAATTCTCCTCAAAGTTTGGTTCCTATTCACCCCGATTTACGGTACACGTTTGTGAACCTAACAGCACGAGCAAGAGAAGTACTCGTCGAAGTTCAGTGAGTGCGGGCGCGCGCTGTGTGGCGCACTGCTGCACAAGGCGGCGAGCGCGCGGCTGGGCTGCAGCGCGGGCAGGCGCGGGGCGGCGCAGGTCAAGGCGCATCGGTTCTTCGCCAACCTCAACTGGGCGCGCCTCGAGGCCGGGATGGTGGATGCGCCTTTCGTTCCTGATGTAAGTATATATTATAGGATGACTGGTAATTAGTGACCGATACTTCAACACGTGAAAAAACAGTTTCTTTGGGAAAGTTATTCGTATTCATGTGTACAAACATGAATACGAATAACTTTCCCAAACAAACTTTTTTTTATACTCATTATTTCTTTTATCACAATATCACAAAAGCTGTTTGAAATTCGCGCGCGCTCTTTTCCGATCAGCTGTTGGCCACGTGTCTGCGTTCTATCTCACATTGTTGTTAGAGTTGGGAGAATTCTACTTGAATACAAGAGTTGGTCCAATCGCCTTGCTGCTTCACCATTATCCCCTTCCGAATAGTAACACAACACCATGTCATTGTACGCACTCGGTGTATAACTGTACGGCATATTGCGCGTGAGCCCGTGAGCATCAGACAAAATCAAAACATGCGTATACGGTGATTGTCTCACGCACGCAACTGTTTTATTATTACATTCAGTACTTCACAACGGTAGCGCTGGGGGTGGCGGGGGAGCGTGTAACGCTACTACTATTAGATTTTGCCCTTCCCGAGGTCAGACCGCTGATCAATCACAGACGCGCGCGCGGGAATTTCAAATAGAGTTTTTGTTGTTTATTGTGTAAATAAGTTTTTGTGTATAAAAAAAAATCGGTTGTCTGTAAAGTCGGTTTACTGACGATAGTTGAACGTGACAACGTCTTAAGAAAATACTTATGGAATGATATAATTTTTCAAAAGAAAACTTTAATTTTATTTGTTTGATAGATATTTTGTATAGATATAGAGAAGGATGTAGATGGAAATCACAATTGAATGATCAAGTTACATTTATTTGTACGCATAAATACAATTATGTCATTTGTTTTTTACAATGTAGGTACAGACGTCAGCACATCAAGTTACCCCAATGTGTCAAATTCTCCCAATTGAATATAAACCTTATTCTGTTAGACATAAAGTTGAAAAACGATCAAAGAAATTTGACACATTGAGGTAACTTGATGTGCTGGCGTCTGTACATAGTTTTTACAAGTATGAATGTGCTTTGAGCAATTGTTTTACATCTTTATTTACAACTTTTAAACAGGTGTGATAATTAACTTCTTACAATTTGTGTTATTGCAAGCAGCGATTATTAGCTGCGCGAATGGCGTTGCTAAAGTAGATGCTACAGCATCTTGGCTCATTCGTGAAATCCTCGGGTTCGTCGGGTTGTTTTTCCATGGTGCGATTGTAAGCGTTCTGTAAAATTTAGAAAAAAAAAAAAACATAAAATTCTTCGTTCAGAAACTCATTTTAAATTTACAAAATACTTAAAAAAAGAGGAGGTTATCAATTCGGATGTTTGTTTTTTTTTATTTTTGTTCGCGCATAACTTCGTCGCTTGCCAACCGATTTGAAAAAAAAATATTTTTGTTCGCAAGGGTAAACCAAATGGTCCCTTAGTCACCAAGTCGAGATCTGATGATGGAATCTTGGCGAAATCGTGGGAACTCTTCAAATTTTATAGGAAACCGTACAGCGATTTTGGTATTTTTTTCTACAAGTGAAGCATTTGCGTTTAATAAGAACCTTTCTACCATCAGATCTGATAATGGAGCCAGAGACGGGCACCAGAACTCCATAATTAGACTATGTAGCCTAGCAGTATTTGGGCTTGTTGGAATTGTAACAGTACGCACTTTCCAGGCGTACCTAACTTACCACTGATAATTTAAAAAGGTCTCTCATTCAAACACAAAAAATGCAAAATAAAAACAACAAAAAAGCAACGGGCTTCATTGAAAAACACTGACAGGTGTTAAATAACTTTAGTTTCGGAAGTCGGTGGCCAATAATAATGAATGCAACAAAACCACCGAAACCACAGACTCCCGAAACTAGAGTTATTTAACACCTGCAGTGTTTTTCAGTTAAGTCGGTTGTTTTTTTTTTGTAAAAAAGTTTTTTGTTATCTGCATACAAAAATACAAAAACAAATTTGGTTGGTGTGAAAAATACCCTGCATTAAGACATTGAATTATGTGTTTGCGGTAAATACAGAAAACCACCATTTTATAGCTTTCTTTTTAAAGTTTATAAGCAATGTGTTTAGCACAATACTAGTAGCCCAGTTACCCCTTCAACTAAACGGAATATGCTTGTGTCTGGAGCGGGTCCAAGTTAATTGTGCAATGGGTGCAAACCGAACTAACAACCACTGCACCACAACAGTATGGGGTTCTTCAAATGGGGAGTAAATAGGTTTTTAAAGGGTCGGCAACGCGCGTGTTGCCCCCCTGGTGTTGCAAGAGTCCATAGGCTACGGTAAACGCTTACCATCAGGCGGGCCGTAAGCTTGTTTGCCACCGTCGTGGTATATAAAAAAAAACCCTCAATCGTCAGTCCAATGCCTTAGCCATCGGGCTATTGCTGCTTAATTTCGAATTTAAATCGCATTTTCATTGATAGATTCCATGATGAATTTCATCAAAATGTGTAATCTGGGGGCTAACTCTTGAAACTAATATCAATTCCAATCTAAAACCAATACGATTTCAATGTTAATTTTGCAGTCACGTGATTCGGTACTCTTTAAAAAACAATATTGTCAACATTGGATTGAAATTGGGATTTCGCCGCGATTACTTTGTTCCACGTGAAGTTAGCTACGTTAAGAGCCGCAATAGTGTTGTCTAACTCATTACTATAAACCGGTAATAGTGCTTTATACTGCTTTATTCTTAAGAAAACCAGGTTAATAAATAAATATGATTTAAATAGTTGACCAATTGATTAATTTTAACGTGTTAAATTCATTTGGGCGTAAGAATATGATTAAAATCATAAGATTGACCATGACTGTGGCTTCAAGCGTTATGATCGTTGCCTACACTATTTAAAAAAAAAGGCCCGGCGAAGAGGTTCTCCAATTTCAATAATAATAAAGTCAAGTGGATAGAAATGTATTCGAAATGCAAGTTTGTTTGTAACATAAACGTAAAGATATTGATAGCGTTTGTTTGGTAACTTATTGGTAAGAAATAATTTTGGTCTGTTAAGTTACTCAGTTAATACTTAATATCAAAGTTTCATACAAGTGGTAATTACACATATATACTGTTATACCTGTTACATGGAGTAACTATAATAGATGTTAATTTATTAAGTGTAATATTTGTATTTTGTCAATATGGTTATTTCCTTGGCCTACGTTTTATGAAAGTAGTCAAATTATGTTGTACATAATAAAAGTTTACCAATTTCAGTAATATGACAAATCGACAATTAGTAGCTTAGCCCATTAATTAGCTTTAAAATTCGTCTTCATTCATAGAAAACGCTTTGTCCGTATACCGCATCAACCGACGCTCATATCGTCTTTGTTTTAATTGCTTTTTATGCGAATTACGTTGAATACTGTATATAACTGCTAAACTCGCCATATTAAACACTTAATACTTATTGAAAACCACTTAAAACGCAAAACAATTTCTAAAAAGTTTCTCTTTTGTTATTGGAAAAATCACAATCCCAACACAACTGACGCAATTGGCAGCTGACAAAATACACTCAAGAGTGCCGTTTAGCGCACGCCAAGTCCGATCCCGATTCCACTTAGTTCCCCAAATAGACAATCAATTTAAAACCAATGTGGCGCTAGCGTCGAACTCAAGAGTACGAAACATTCAAATCCCAATAATATGTCGATCGATCGGAATTAAAATCAAGAGTAAGCCCGCTGGCCTTGAAACTATCAGAATTATAATTGAATCGTCCCATCTTGTTTCCAGCCTCACGCCGTGTACGCAAAAGACGTGCTAGACATAGAACAGTTCAGCACGGTGAAGGGAGTGAACCTGGACGCGGGCGACGACACGTTCTACGGCAAGTTCAACACCGGCTCCGTCAGCATACCGTGGCAGACTGAGATGATTGAAACGGGCTGCTTCACGGAACTCAACGTGTTCGCTAGAGGTAACTCAACATCTGTCTATACCACTCTAGAGGTATGTGGTCAACTGGCCTGTTGGCCTAGTAGTTAGTGACCCTGATTACTATGCCGGAGGTCGTGGGTTCGATTCCCACCCAGGACAAATGTTTGTGTGATGAGCACTATCAGAATTTGTTCTGTGTCTGGGTGTAATTTATCTATAATATGAATGTATTTATAAATATATAAGTATGTCTATCAGCTATTTAGTACCCATAACACAAGCTCTCAAGCTTAACTTGGGACTAAATGGCGTTGTGTGAAAAATTGTGGAATATTTATTTTAATTTGGCAACGATATTATAAAGAAAAAGGTATAAGTAAACAACATTCGATCTTCAAAACCGGCACACTAACGCACGCACGCGTCCGTTGACGGCGCGACGCGACACTGAGGTCAAGTGTGGCTAGTTAGCCACATTTTAACGTGTCGCTTGCTGAGCGCTTATAACCTATCTACACCTTTTTACTTATAATTATATCATTGGAATTTGGTATATCGACGGAAGAGACAGATAAACATAAATGAATGTTGGAGACTGCTCACCCCCTATTACATGGGACTTAAACATAACTGGCGAAATATGGGTATTACACCTCTGCCTAGCCCTTCTGGGATTACAAACGTGACATTATGTATGTATGTACAGACGCCAGCACATCAACCTACCCTAATGTGTCAATATTCTTTGATAGGTTTTCAATTTTATTCTGAACACAATAAGGTTCATGTTCAATTGGAAAAATTGACAGTTTTGGGTAGGTTTTTGTAGTGTTTCGTCTATACAAGAAATTTGAATTTCGTGGGCTATGGCATCCACTTTAAGTACTTAAATAAAGGACATTGCCCATCTCCCATACATCGTCGGGCCCAGAATTTGATGAACCGTTACAAGTTCCAAATTAGTGTTATTTGTTAGATTAAAACATCAACTTTAAGCTACATTAGTTTCAGTTTAATTGACAATTGCATTATCAAGTTATATGGGGCGAATCGTAGGTGAGGTTATGTTAGGGATTCTGCAATTATCAATCTGGTAATGTTCAGATGACTAATAGAAAACTCTTGAGATAGGTTTTCATTCCATACCATAAACGTGTGAATGATATACAGTGGATAATGCATTAGTAAGAACCTACTTATAGAAAAAAAGAGAACAACTATTTTTTACAAATATGTTTTCAATTGAAATATAGTTATGGATTTTTAAAAAAATTGTAAAAATTATACGTAATGATTATTAAGTACTTCCATTTATTTATTCATCTTAATTATCTGACATGTCTATTTCTGATACCCAGTCACCTAGATACCATATCTTTTTAGTGGGAACATAGGTTTATGATTACCGGGTTAAACTAAGTGGAATTAAATTAGTTTTACATAAAGAAAACAAACATTTTGTAGGTACTCATTCTCCTTTATTAAATCATTCGTCTTCATACATTGGTACCTACCCAACTTTAGTACCAAATAATTGACATTACATGCGCACAATAACCTACTGTATGCCTTCCTAAGTACTATACAATTACAATAATATTTAAATATTGCAATATTGCTTGCTTCGACTTAGAGAGCTGTCAATTAAAATATATTTTGACACTGACATTTATTTAAAGACTTGACTCATTGTCTTTTAAGCTATTGCATGACGAAATGCATGATCTCAACAAAAACACACGAACATTACAAAAAATGATTTTCTGTATTTTGCAACTGTAAATTAAAATATTTTTTTACGATTTTGGTTTATCATAAGATAACGTATTTTTTCCATATTTTTTTCTTCTGTAACGAGTTGGGCCCAAAAGTGGGCGATCGTCTTTGAGAGGTGTCAAGGGACACCCGGATGAAACAAATTTATATACTTAGTTAGTTTTATTATTTATGTATAGATTATTGTCCGGAGCAACATAACAGCTCTGCACTTTTGCCTTTGTGCATTTGCATAAAGTCGACAAATGTAAGAATTGCAAGTTAGTGCGTATTCGGCCGTCGATCGCGTAACTCAATACCAAACCAAAACCATCGAATTATCTTTTAGATTAAACTCATTGATTTTCTTATCATTTTAATATAATTAACCATTTCAACCGTTAACCAAAGTCGTATTATTCCAATCTATCAAATCAAACCAAGTTAACATCGTATCAACCAATCCAGAAAGTTGGTATTGCGCAGACAGATACCAATATTTCTACAATTATGTACAAAAAACCTGTAAACCTACAACAAAAATATTCGTCGCAACACTACACTGTTCAATGCGAAATAGAAAGACGAAACGAAAATAACTGGCTTGCTTTCTATGAGATAGAGAGAGAGACAGACAGAGAAACACGCGCACGCCGCACGGCTTACAACTATAGCAAAAAGTGTCGTTACAACTTTTGGTTTTAATTTTTTCCGTCTGTCTCCCCCTTTCGCACCCAATATGGTCTACCTATTCCGATACCTAGTATACTATACCGAAATTCATTATTTACAGGTGAGGACAGTAAGGAGTGTGCGACGGTGGACCTGACGCTAGTTCCGGTGACCACGCCGCCGGAAGAGGAGAAAGGATGCTTCCTATTCGCCAGACGGGTATGTTGAACCAGTATACCAGCCTGTTTTAGTCCCACTGCAGGGCAAAGGCTTCTTCTCATACAGAGAAGGCACGAGCGTTCATCACTGCTTGCGTGCTTACGACGGGTGGGTGATTTCAGACTAACATTCAATTTTTCATGACGATTTTTTCCGTCACCGATGTCAGTGATGTCTAAGAAAAACTAAGAAACTATACAGTATAAATACCCCTTCTTGAAACCACAAGTACCTAATAATATTCCACAGATGTATAGCAAAATAAATAATTAATTAAAAACTGTTTCAAACAATATAAATATCAAAATAAAATCAGAAAAAGTCTACGCTCTGTTTAAGCATCATACCTTGACTTCAAGGTAGGAAGAACGGTAACGCAGCGCGCGACGCAGGCGGCTTTTAGCTTTCTTGTAGTTTTACCTTACTCTCTTTGATTCCTTTGACAATGTGCAATGAAATTTATTTTGACTTAGTTCGGTTTTAACGTGAAGTAATTAAGTTCAACAATACACATTAGTTCCAAGAACAATTGTATTTTACGAGATATTTTTAACACTTATTTATTTACTACCAAAACAAGTCATTAAAAATAATTATTTTTGAAAGTTCGAATGTTTTAATGTTTTATGAGATCAACAAATTATTTATTGGATAAATGAAAAGTTAAATTTTTTCTTATGGTGCAAACGGGTAACTACATACGATGTTTTTAACAGGCTGTTTCCTATACGTAACATGTAAAATTGTTATTTACTTCTCTTAACTTTATCTCTTATCTAATTATTAATATTAATACACACAAGAACATAATTAAACAAAGAAACCTGTGTATCTTTAGAAAGGAAAAGTGATTTTAGAATTATAACAACAGCACGATGATTAAGAAATGTACCATCAACAGTTGTACTACCCTATTCGTCTTTCATAGATCGCCGCCTCAGCCTATAAAGAACGCCGCGCGTGTTATATTAGAAGTTTAGGCAGAAAGTTTGCACTGCGTGGCAACGTCGCTTTTGCAATGTTGAAGGATTCAAGTTCATTGAATCATTGACCTATTGGTTCAATTATACAGATGTACAGACGCCAGCACATCAACCTACCCTAATGAGTAAAACTTCTTTGATAGATTTTCAACTTTATGCTAAACAGCATAAGGTTCATATTCAATTGGGAAAATTTGACACATTGGGATAACTTGATGTGCTGGCGTCTGTACAATTGGAAAAAAATTACAGTTTGGGTAGGTTGATGTGCTGGCGTCTACAAATTTGATTAAAGTTAGAAATCCACTTTATGACCAAACTACTGGACCGATTTCGTGATTTTTTTCAAAATCGTTAGAGACCTAGTATGTGGTTTAATTATTGCATAAGAATATTCTCCATTCTGTATATGAATTGAAAAACTCATATTGTGTTGTAGTAAGTATTGAATTGGTAAATTGGTAGGTACCTAAAAAGAGAGGCCTATATCCAGCAGTGGGTGAAGTCAGGCAGTGGATGATGATGATGATGATAAAGATGACGATGAAGTATTGAATGTCTTTGTTTGTATCCCACAGGTACTATGTCCACAAAAGAAAGTATCAGCTCGGCTACGTCCGGTGCCCGTCCCAGAACACCTGCTGCTGCCATCATCCCCCGCGCCCCCAGCCCCCGCGCCCCCCGCGCCCCCAGCCCCCGCGCCCCCAGCCCCCGCGCCCCCCGCGCCCCCCGCCCTCAGCTGACCGCCCGCGCCCTAGCCGCACTCGATGTCCCCCGCCCCGCTGTGGGCCGCACACAGTCGACGACGAATACAACTTAACCCTCTATGTAAATGGTTCGCCCTATCAAGTGACCAGAGATACACACTGTGAAAAATCAGATGGTAAGTCTCATAGAGTCACTTTTCACAAGGCATTAAACAAACTTGAAAGTTCGAGTCTCACCGCAGATTGAGATGATTTTTGTACAGGACACAATGGTACTGTATTGATGGAGTTTTGTAGACATATTTCATGCTTCTGAACTAAGCAATGACAACTGCTAGTCCTTTGGCAGAAAGGAGATTGTATATGTAAAAAAAACGTTGAAAATATTAGCCCATGAGACAAATTAGCGTCATTTAATTATTTTTTTCGCTACTTTCTTACGTTACACACATTTTCTCATTTCTTGTTGACAAAGTAACGTAAGTTTTGTACTATTTCATTTAAAATATTGACTACCTTGAATGGAAAAAAATGTATGGCACATAGTGATAGTAAACTGTGAAAAAAAGAATTGGAACTGTTCGCGTCTTTGCAAGAAAAGTTTTGCTACTATCATTTAGTTTACCGTCATTATTTACATGTGTCAAAAATAAATAGAAGTTAAAATTTATCAAATGCCCCTTTGTCCTGAGTTTATGGTTAAAATATCTACGAGTATTACCACACTCTACGACTAAATCATAGATATCAATACGGTTATTTCGCTGTGATTGGTCGTAGGAGACAACTAATCACAGCGAAAGAAGTGTAAAAACAATTTGAAATATGGACCAACATTGGGTCATAAATCAAAATACCAAAAAAGAATCACGGAAACAACAAATTCGTGTTTGTGAATCATTAACCACCTTAATAAAAGATGGTGGAACAATTTCCATACAACTGACGCTACAGCCTTCAAGCTCTAAGCAGTCTGGAAAATAATCGCGGTTAGAGTCTAAAATTAAATGAAATTGGAACGTGTGCGTGTAGGAATATGATGCATTTCTCCTTGTACCTGTTGGTTAGTTTCTCAGCTACCGATTTACTGAATGATTGAGGGCTTGCTAATGTTGTTTTTTAATATATTCTTGAACCTTGATGTAACATTTTCTGAAAGTCAATTTTCATCAGTTGTTTTTTTATATATTTCCGTAATTTCAACGTAACTATTCTGATGGCTTATTTTTTAACACAATACAAGATGATTCAGTTCTATAAAAGCCTTCTATTATTTTGATCAAAATTTTCTTATTCCCAATGCCAAGTCTTTAAGATAATTTTTGATAGATTTTGAATGAAAATCTAAATAGTTATAAAAGCAACATTTGTAAGCCAAGCTAATATTATAATGTTGACGATACGTAAACAACTTGTGTGACCTGTTGAAAAAAAACATGAACAATTTAGTTTTTAGTTCAATTTTTTACATTGGCAACTGTAAGATCAATGGCGTTCTTTGAAAGTGGGATTTATTTGCTATCTTACGGTAGATTCTGACGTCGCCCTATTACTATCTGACGTATAACGTTGTTGACACTTACAGTCGCCAATAATAACGCTTGGGGCTACACTTACAGAGTTTTTGAAGAATATTCATATAATCATAGTACCAGGCTGAAACCAGCCGCATACTTAACAACAAAAAGGCCAATTTCTGTAATTAAAAATTATCATAATCTAGTCGCAATATCATCTCAGCGCCAACCAGTGTCAAAGATGTAGGAAAATTAGACGTATTTATGTCAGTATGACGCTGCAATTAAGCTTTTGCACTCGACGTTTTTTTAACGCGCGTAGAACGCAATCAGTACACTCAGTAAAGGCAAACCTGTCGGTCTGTTCAAACGGTACATGTGCATGAACTATCTGCTAATACGCGCAGAGAAAGCGCTTAACAAAAACGCGCGTTGTCAGCGCGATAGAAAAACGTGGTTTGCCAGAACTTTGTAAAGTGTAGCAACCAAATATTTCTCGTATGGATGACTGATATTATTCTGTAACCATAATGCATTTAGCTCAATAGTAAACCTCGGAGTATTACACGAACAAACATTGTTATTATTATACAGTTATTATTATTATTATCATCATGTATTTTATATTTATTTATCATCGTATTATTGTGAGTTATCTGTCATTATTGATATTATTCGTCGAAAGTTTTATTTATCTTGTATAAATTATATTTATGTATTTTATAGGGTTGTTCGGTATGTTGGTGAAGTATCTGTAGATTTAATAGTGTTGTGTGAAACGATTAATTTCTACCGATTAATTGATTTTTGCTGGTCTTTTTAACACATGATAATATTCTGAATATTTTATTGGTATTGTGTCTGTCTGTATTTCACCAATATAACTGAATATCGATGCCAGTCGTAACATTTTAGAAGGGATGTCCCATTGTTTTACCAAGTAGTCAAAGTATATACTTTTTACGACTTATTATATACATTTTTATGATACTTTTACATTACATATACTTAGAAAAGTTTTTTTAAATGGTTTATTTTCTAAATGGCTGATGAGATATGATACTTAAATATTTCCTAATGATGGCTTTACTCCCGTTCAAATTGAAAGCCACGGAATGGATGGGTTGATTCTTGGCTAATTGTGATTATCGTGATTAGCTAGTAATTGAACCTGTTATGCAATATATTATGAATGTTAAGAAATCAGATATTAATGTCCATGCTTTGCAAGTTGACTAAGTAGACTTTGTTGTTACTTGTACTCGTCTTGTTCAGAATTTAGGTAAATAAAAAATAAATTGTTTATTAATATCCAACAAATTACAAAAGTGTTGGATTTTTACTCGAAAACTATTTTGCAAAAAAGGACTAGGCTTAGTTTAGACTGGCCTAATTGGCCAAGGCTAAGTTTCCCACAAATTACTAAATTACTAACAATTTACTAATTTGTTTGTTGTTTGTTTGATCTGGAGTCTAAATTGAGCCTAGGCTGTGTTTTCTTCTTTAATCTTTATGTAGCCTTTAAACACAATCAAATAAATTAATGCTTTCAATTGATTTAGTAATTGTTATTGCATTTACATTAGTTTTTAGTTGCATTTTATTTTTAAACAGAGTTTTTAAATAATAATAACATCAGCCTGTTCCACTGCAGGGCAAAAGTCTCTTCTCATACAGAGAAGGCACGAGCATTTATCGCCACGTTAGCTCAAGGCGAATTGAGATTTTAAATTAAAAGAAATGAAAAAAGATGGTTCAAGATTGTTTACCTCTAGTTAAATATGTAAACAAAACGAGTATAACTATTTCTATGTATCCATAAGTACTGCTGACTCGCTTGTTGCAATAAAATAAAACGCAAAACAGATTTCAGATCATGAAAATGTTGTTAAAGATGGAAGTCATGAGCAATAACTAGCATTATAACAATAAGGTCTACTTAGTAAGTTTGTTTAGATAAATATAGACACGTCATCCGCCTCATTTATGTCACTTAAAAGCTAGATAGTATATAATCAACAGAGATAGAAATAGATACAGTATATTTACTTAAACTTTAATGAAGTATGTAACATAGGGAGGATAATACCTCCTCTAAAATCCCAGAATTAAACTTGTTGAACAGTTTTCATCCCGAGATTTAATAATCACATTTCTTTTATTGGATGTTGAATGCATTGGTAAGAAATTGATGAGCCGTCTTCAAGGCTAGAGTAAATAGGCTCTTAATAAAAATAATCACATTTCTTTTATAGGATGTTGAATGCATTGGTAAGAAATTGATGAGCCGTCTTCAAGGCTAGAGTAAATAGGCTCTTAATAAACTAGTGCGCTTCACAATCATGGTTTGCATCACTGCTTACCATAGGTGGTATCCCAGTCAAGCACTAGTTTATACTATTAAAACATAAGATTAGTTTCATTTACCTCACAAAACACCTTACATTTTATTTGACACTATATTATGAACTCTAAAAACAATACGATTTTCCGCAGCCATAATTTGTTACTGAAATATGCAAAATCCAAAAAAAAAAAATAATGTTGATGAATCTCGGGATCAAAACACAATTATTATTTCGAGATTTTAGAAGAGGTTTTATCCACTCTATATTACTTGCTTGTTCTAAGTTCAAGTAGGTACATATACTCTACCTATTCCAATATCTGGTAATCAAGCAATAATATTGAAACGAATAGAAGAAATCTATGGAATCTATGTATTTAGTTGTTTTCGTCTGTCGTGTTAGTGCTAAAAAGAAAAAAAAGGAGATGTATAAAGGAAAGGAAAAAGAAAAAAGGTTATTAAAGTTTATTTGTAAAAAAAATATATAATACTAAGTGACTCCCTTCCTAAAGATTGTGAATAAAAAATGTCGCCGCACAAAATATTGGGGAAAAACGCGTTAGAAGTTATATTTCTTTGGCGTAGCAAAATAAAAAACTTTCTAAAATTTTTATCTTTCGCGTTGGTAGAAAGAACGACACTTATAATAGAAAAAAGCCAAAATACTGACTGTAGCTAACTTCAGGGTGTCGGTTTTTCGTAACGGTGTGCGCGCGCATCGAAAAAATTTACTGTCATCATTTTTCCATAACGCGCCAAAAGAAGTATAACTTCAAAACTTTTGTCGTCTTACTGTACATTGCCAATTCACTTCGAATGTTTGTATTAGTGATAAGTATTGATGCATTTTGATGTGTAACTTTTTATTGTTATTTAATATTTCGATGCCTATTGTCACTATTGGAGGGTGATTGCGTGTGACGGGGAAGTGGCTTTAAAAAAAAAGAATGAATTTTGATGGTTCTGTGGGCTCAAAAGGCCATTTATAAGTGATTACGTTAGCTAACCTGCGATTTTTTTTTGCAATTTGTTGCTAACAACGTAAAATACGTTGTTATTCTCCGTAACAAATATCTAAAAACGAAATATAATCATTATAAACAGGGCGATTATTAGAAATTAGCCATTAATTTCTTTAAGTCGACCAATTATAACTTTGAGAGTTGTACCTATCGGCGATTATTATGATTGTACTTCGAGAAGAACTTTTTATTGGGTAAGTACCTACCTTACAAGTTAATTACTGAGTTGTAAATAGCAAAATACATTGAATATCGCGAGATAGCTAACGAATTTACTTAATGAGCCTTTTAAGCATATTTTGTTAGCATAGTACGAACGATATGGGTGTTAGCAATGTATTTCATTGCTAATGTTCTAAAAAAGAAGGATTTTTTGACAAATTATTATACGGGTTTGATAAATGTTCCAAACTTGGCTTGTTTAAGCCCTAACAAAAGAATTAGTTATAAGAAGCTATTACTAACATTAGTAGTTATAATGAAATGCTTGCGGTACTAAAAATGAAATCATGGTATCCGTATGGAATTAGGTTAGCCGCAGGGAGACCATTTTGGTAGTAATATAGAGAAAAAGAAACATGTTTTGTTTTACCCTTTAGGATGAATTGGGTCTTTTGAGTACATAAGGGTAGATGAAAAACGTTAGAAAGGAATCTATATAAGAGAAAAGATATTGCAGATTATATACGGGATGTTAGTTTTAAACGGTGGTACATCTAGCATCCAATATAAAAGCTGCAATATTCGACTACTCCCTATTACAAAGGGAATAACAATATTTTTATAATACTCCAGCCGCCTCTGCCACACGCTTTCATTACTTGCCTCTCACTATTTAATAGCCAGGCGTTACACTTTCGCGCCCAAAACACTCGGCGCCATCTTAGATTTTCTACGAAGTCACACGAATTACCACGGAAATATACGAAGTGTAGCGCCTAGATAAGGCATGCAAGGGTAATCGTATTAGACAAGACAGTCATCTCGCTACGATTTTTTGTTTCAGTCGCACAAAATGAATGATTTCACTCGTTCATTCGTTCAATTAGTAAAACTATTTAGTGATTTCCTATTTATTTAAATGTAGGCTGGGTGTAAGTCCAAAACATGGAATTTTAATTGCCATTTTGGTTACATACAAATATATCACAAAGGGGAAAATGTAGAAAATGAGCTACATTTAATACTCTTAAAATTCTTCGATAGTTTGTTGTTGCAGAAAATTTTCCGTCCCGAAATTTTGGACTTACAATCAACTATTTAAACTAATTAACCTCGAATGAGTGAATGGAACGAGTGAAGTCGTTCAATGCTTCACGCTCCTTTTCAATATATTCTTGCAATTATTCAGATATTGACTTTATAACCATATTTTTGTAGTATCAATTTATTTTACGTTGTCATTTCGTTGGATAATGTACAGACGCCAGCACGTCAAGTTACCCCAATGTGTCAAATTTCTTTGATCGTTTTTCAACTTCATGTCAAACAGAATAAGGTTCATATTCAATTGGGAAAATTTGACACATTGGGGTAACTTGATGTGCTGGCGTTAGACTGTGATATTATCGACTGAAGAATCTACACATCTTGTCTCTTCATTCTTGACATTGTCGTGCTTAAAACAAAAGCAAAGTGTTTCTACAATATGTCGCTTTGTCGGCAAAATTCGTAGATACGGTGGTCATACTACGTGAGCTGTTCTACTCAGTTTATATAAAAACCACTTTTTTCTTGATAGTTTGTCAACTTATACATTTGTTATGTTGCTAAGTTATAGTGTTACCATCCATAATGCATTTTTATTTAAGTTATTTTTAAGTAAATTGGAACAGTTTCATTCATAAACTGTTGTAAAAGTTGTAGAGTCAATATCAGAATGCAAGTAAGTTGAGCAAAATGCTCGGTTTGATGAGCGGTGGACTCAACGATGCTCAACTTGGGAGCTCAATTGTACAGTTTTCTTTAGTATTTGAAGTTACTTTTAGGGCAAAGTCATTGAGCTGTAGTGTTGTCTGTGAACATTGATTACAACAATCTTATAAGGAATGGTTGAAGCGAGTTTTTGGCGTACATTGACGAATTTTTTACTGTATACTCTAATAGATTGAAATTTTTCATATAAAAGCACCAATGTAGGTCAGAAATCGCCGCCATATTGTGCTAGAGTAAAACTGACTTTGTATAATACAGTGAAATTAATGCCAATATATTCTTATGAAAAATAGTTATATTAGTCCACTTAAATTGTGATGACTTCTAAATAGATAAAATAGTGTTTCTTGTTACAACGACGTTCACAGATAACACAGTTTTTAAATAAGCATTTAAGCAAAAATGTATGTGTCACCGAATTTTTGTAAGAATTTATATATAATAATGATTAATTAATTAGTATCATACCTGTATCATACTCATTTGATGCATTTTCGACTAAGTGTATTGAAGTGTAGTAGCGTGATACGCAAGAACTTCGGCTAACTTCGGGATTACGGAGATTACCGAACAAGAAAACATTTCTATATCTCTTCATGTGTGTGTGTTATTTCGTGGCTCGTTCCGGTCTTCGGCAATTTCTGTAACTCGAAATATCCCGAAGTAGATCGCGTATCACGCTACTGCATCGTGTTGCGCGCGCGGTTGCAATGCAACCGTAACGCGTTGCTGTATCTAGCTTAATAGTGTTATGGTTAGCTTTCCTTCATACTGTTAGTCGTTATTGCAGTATTTTGATGCAAATATTATTATTTAATAAGCATATTCGTAAATAAATTGACTCCGATATAGAAAGTGTTTATTTTTTTGTAATTCCACAAAGTCAAACCATTTCTTTCAATTGGGCCGTTAAGGCACTTTTTTACGTCACACTTAAGTTAAATAAAATAAAATGATTCTAGTTGCCCCTTCCAGAAGGTAATTTCATATGGAGAAGAATAGGCAAGAAATCTCTTTTGAAAATAGTTTTTACAAAATTTGTGTACGTTAATCAGACATATTAGGGTCAATTTATACTAGCGCAGAGTCGAAGCGCATCGAAGCGTCTATCCAAAACTGAACATAACAAATTCAACCTTAACTCCACAGCGTAACGCACACATTACTTCTAGGATTTTAAAAAAGACGCCGCATTCTTAGGAATACGCGCGTCTGCGCGTGAACAACGCTGATTGGTGCGCGCGCATTCTTGCGAAGTATAGTGTGCGTTACACTGTGGAGTTAAGGTTGAATTTATTATGTTCAGTTTTGGATAGACGCTTCGATGCGCTTCGACTCTGTGCTAGTATAAATTGACCCTTAAATGTAAAGATGATGTACCTAGACTAAAACAACTATGCTAAGTTAGCACAAGGTATTAGATAAAAAGCCATGAACCAGACAACTCATCTTATCGTGTAGTTAGTGACCTGGTGTCAGTTTTAATGCCGCCCATGCCATGGGCCTTTGACTTGGCATCACATAACCCTCGAGAAATATCTCTAAGGCATGCCGGTTTCCTTGCGATGTTTTCCTTCACCGTCTTTTTTTCACTTATTTAGTGATTTTAAAAAAGTGCGTAAGCTTTATTTCCGACTCTTGTGATACAGGAACTCTTAGGCGCTTTGCACATAGAGCAACTATTGCAGCAACTGGCAAGTAGCTTTTTACATAATATCATCGAATGGGATTTCGCAATCAAAGAAAACCATTTAAAAACTTGATAGTTGCCTCAACTAAAGTTGCTCCGTGTGCAAAGCGCCCTAGTACTAGTATAATAGCCTGGGTTACACTGATGCCTTGAAGTAAAATAAATGAGTAATTATTTTATTCCGTTTGGTAGAAACTAGAAAAAAAAATGACAAAAGTTTCAAATTCAACAATTTATTAAACATAAATAACAGTTGGACACAACATCTAATTAAAATCAGAGAATTATACAAAAACGCACCACAAGCTATTCTACTTAAAACTATTAAAGATCAGAATCTCAATTACTTTAATTAAGGAAGCAAACTATTCTACTAGAAGAAATAACAGTCTTTTCCATTAATTTTAATATTACACTTTTATACTGAATACACTTGTCTCAAATTATAGTCAATAATTAAGAAACTATACAAAACTGCAGTAAAGGTAATTATCATCGGGTAGATATTCATATTCAATATTGAAATACATGGAAAACTGCAAATTTATGCGACTCATTTTCTCATCTTAAAACCCACTCTTCCAAATAAAAATTAAATGTTTAAAAGGGAAAATGTTTTAAATGGAATTTACAGTTACGTCCCATTAAATATATTTTAATAATTATTTTTTATATATTTACATATTCAAGTGTGAAATGCTGTAGTAATCAGATCAGACAAGATCCTAGATTATTTCTTGCCCTTTAAAAGTTAAAAAAAAACAAAGATCATGCATATATTAATAAAACCAATATGACATCGCAGGTTTAATATAGTAAATAGCACACATCTGAAACACAAAAAAGATTTTTAGATATTGTTAACGTCTTAAAAATATTACTTAAGCTCTTATCAAAAACGGTATTCCTCAATTTATTTAGATATGTCCATTCTATAAACATATAAAAAAGAATGATGAAATACTAAAACAGATGGTAGTGTATAGATTAATATTATACAGGGTGTTAGTGTGAACACCGTTATCCTTGAAACCGGTGGTTTGGTTTCACTTATAGAACGTAAATTCAACGAAAAATTTTTTTTTTTATTTTTTAAGTAAAGTCTCAATTTTTCCTTTAAATTGTTTCACCCTATACAACTGTACGCAAGTACATAGCAGACAGAGCGGCGCCACGGGTAACTGCGCTTGATCAGACACCGTAAGCTGTGCGCTCGCGCCCGCACACACACCTCAGTCTGCCTATAGCCTCGCTATCGAGCGCACGTCGGTTTAGACACGTTTTTCGCACAAGTGGGTAGTTAGATAAAAGTAATTATGTCGTACACAAACGTACAGTGGACGGAAATGGTACGGCTTTACGCCGCGGCTGGTGATAACCTGGCCGAGGCTCGCAGAATGTACGCAGATTTATTCCCTGGACAACCTGTGCCAAACCGGGAAACGATGTTGACGGCGACTCAAAGGTTATCTTTGGGGGGAAACGAAGCTCCGGGTGTGTGCCACTGAGTTTCATAATACGTCGGAACTCAAATTGCGGGTTCGTAGTGCGTTCAGAGACCTACAAAGTGACACACAGTACAGTGACTGTTGTGCTTCCCAGAGTGCGAAACAGTGTGCGAAAACGTGTGGAGTGGATCCCATTTTGAACATCTTTTAAGACTAATGTAAGTACTTAATTCAATCAGTGTAGATATTAAATCAGTGTAAATTTAATCAGTATTTTTTAATGAAACTGTAGATAAAAACCCTACCCAGTTGTTGTCTTTCTTTCATTTTCGTTGTTGTTAAATATAACTTACATTTGGACCCGTCACGCAACAGAAGGTAGTAGGTATTTTTGCCTGTCCTAAGCCAGGAAAAGTATGAAGGAAAGTTACATCACAGGTTATGTGTATTGTGTTTTTATTGGAATATTGTGTAGGTAGTTCAAACGGACGGCCAGTGCAGCAGGTCAGCGCCCTTTACGCGTAGTATCCATGAATTTATGGACGGTTTCGGACAGAAACTTTCTTATATTTTTGAATGAAAATAACGTTTATTTATTTTTAAATTCAGATAAACATTGTTATAATTAAGTCAACTATCTATGGTTTTAGTGATAACGGTGTCTACACTAACACCCTGATAAAGGTTCTTTAGAGCTGAATACCATTACAGGCATAACGCTAACACAGACATTGCCTGAGGTAGGCGCGGTGCGGGAGCGGGGAGGTGGGGGGAAAGAAAGACAATGGGATATTTAACAAAATTTTTGTTTTTAGTCCCTCATCTAGATAACCAAAAAATATTCGACACATATTTTTTTCTTTTTAAAATTGATGGAAAACTGCATCTAGATTAAGCGAATTCATGTTGAGGAGTGGGGGCTTGTAACGTCATTAATAATAATAATATATTTATTTCAGATAACAGGATCCAGTATGGTTAGTAACAAAGGGAGCTTATACACTATGTTAGTAGACACAGAATTTAAATTACAATCATTAGGTACACATTTCATTCATTAGCTAGCATAAACTGTACTGGCTAGTGACGTCATGCGACATTTTAACTCGGTGTATCACCGTTATTTTTAAATTACGTGAAAAAAGAAAAAAATATATATGTCGAATATTTTCTTGTCTATGATGAGAGACTAAAATTTAAAATTTCGTCAAATAGCACATTGACATGACAGGTTTGTCGATTTGCACACGGGTTAATGTTTACAATAGGTACTTCTAAGAATAACAATATCCTTTAACCTTTCAATTGTGTCAATTAGACACACAATAGAAAGACATTGACAGCGCGGACACCTGTGTCCTCTTGGGGTTAATGAATTAAGAGGGAATCGACGAAGATTTGTTGCGTTATATCAATTTTCATGTCATAATCAGCCTATAATGTACCCAAAGCTGGGACACTGGCCTCTTCTCTGTGAGAAGGAGTGGGCGGGCCCAGGTAGATGTTATAATATATATGTCTAAGACCGTAAACAGTGCTGATGATGTAATGTGCAGTGGGTTCAAACCTACGGTACCGTTACAGCTCGTAAAGTCTCGTATTCACTGTAAACATTTGTTTAGCAACAAAGTTGAATCAACGTGTTGCGGAGTTGCTGTCAACATGTTGCTAGCAACACTGTGTGTTGCAGAGTTGTTAACAGCTCTCGCTCGATGTGTTGCGGTGTTTACGCTCATCGAGCGTGAACACCGCAACACGATGATTCAACTTTGTTGCTAAACAAATGTTTACCATGAATACGGGGCAAAAGTCCCTCATTAATGAGAAATATTCAGTATAAATCGTTCATTCAAACGGTACAACTCTTTATCTTCATTCAAAGAGTGTCTAATGGTGTCCGAAGTAACTTTCGGATGACGTCACCACACCCCCTTTCCGCGCCGCTCACCTGCCACAGGCCCCTGTGGTAGGTGAGCGTAACAGCTAAACGTAAGGCCTGTATAAAGTCCTAATTTCAATACTAAAACCAGTTTCTTTCTAACCAAATTCTACTATAACAACCTCAAATTGCAACTATGCAGCTGTAACTTTTTTCTTTTGAGACTTTTTCTTCTTTTCTTGAACAGGCTTTTGTTCGGCCTGAGCATTCTTCCTCTGATTAGTCTGTGCAACCTTCTTCTCATATATTCTTTGAAACAAAACAAATTTCCCACTTTGTATGTGTTTAGTCTCATAGATGGCGCCGTTGAGCCTCCAAGATGGCGTCTCACAGTGTTGCCAGCTTCTACAATCTCTACCAATTTGTAGTTTATCTAATAATGCTGTCGTCATTTCTGGTATTATTGGTTGTAGGATTATTCCGCAAATTCTTAGCGTTTCCATTGTAACATGTAGGATAACGTCTAGTTCTTTTTGACTTTCCGGTTTTTTGCGTAACTCCCAAGGTTTGGTATTTTCGAAGAAGAGGTTAGCAATGTGTAACACTTTGATGACAGCGTCCACAGCTTTGTAGAACTGGTAGTTTTTGTAGTGAGTATAGCAGATTTCTGTGGGGGTAAGAAGCCAGGAATTAATTCAGATAATATAATTCAATTTAGTAGTAGTTACACACACAACTTAAATACTTGTGTTAGTAACTAAAAATAAAATATATATTTGTAATGTATGTCGCAATAGTATATTTGTAACGAAATTGAATAACATACACAAAAATACCAGACTGTTTTACAATATGAGCGCTTGCGATATTAATAAAAGCATTTTATATGACTGGCCTGCTGGCCTAGTAGTTATTGACCCTGACATCTATGCCGGTCGTGGGTTCGATTTCCACCCAGGACAAATGTTTGTGTGATGAGCATGATCATTTGTTCTGTGTCTGGGTGTAATTTATCTAAAATATGTATGTATTTAGAATTATATAAGTAAGTAAGTAAGTTTATCAGCTGTTTAGTACCCATAACACAAGCTCTCAAGCTTAACTTGGGACTAAATGGCGTTGTGTGAAAAGTTGTGGAATATTTATTTATATTTCTTTTATTTGTCCTAATCTATTTGGGATCGGCGTAGCATGTCTTCTTCTACACGTATTTGCCGACATCTCATTACTCGCCCCCTTTCTAGCCATATCATCTTTCACACAATCCATCTATCGTTTATTTGGTCGTCCCCTACTCTTTGAAACCCTCCACATTCATTCAAAACTTTTCTCACAAAATTATGCCAATTTTTTTTTTGGAAAATCTTCACTCAAATCTATCAAGATTCAAGATTATTACCGAGAATCATCACTTTACTATGCGTTTTGATAAAAAAGAGCTCTGGTTTTGGAAGGGATCAATGCATTTATGACCAAAAATAGTAAAAAACACTACTTAAATTGAACAGTTTCGAAAGTCGGCGGCAAATCATGAATGAAATAAAACCACCAAAGCCTTCCGAAACAAGAGTCATTTAACATCTTTTAGTGCTTTTTTTGTTATTGAGTCTGTTGTATTTTTTTTAAGAAAGTTTTTCCTAGCTGTTTACTTACCAGGCAAACTCTCCACATACTCCATGAGCAAGGTGGCGTGCGGCTCGCTAGCTAATGAGGCGAGTTCTGCGGCGCGCAGCGCGGGGAACTCGTGGCGCGGGTTGAGCGCGTGGCCGCAGCAGCGAGACGCCAGGTTGCCCAGGGTGTCCGCTAGCTCCGAATTAGCTACGTTTATCAGTTTCGTTTCGCTGTAATCTGTAAATAAATGTAACCTGGTTGAAAATAATTGTTCAAAATTAAGTTGTAAGTATAACTAGACTGTTAGGTCTGAAAATCCAACTAAAGGCACCGTACAGTCGAGTTCATTAATATATTGGCACTGTCAAGGATTCAAAATATTGTGAGCGTTGGAAAGCTCAATAAATTCTATAGAACCTATAGATCAAAAATATGTCCTCATGTGAACCGTTCAATAATATATGCTGTGCATTGTGCAATAATATGTGATCATGAACAGTTCAATAATATGTGATCATGAACGGTTCAATAATATATGCTGTGCATTAGGCAAAAATATGTGATCACCCTTTTCAAAAATATAGTATTGGCTTTTATAATATCTGAGCAGGAAAAGCTTCTTAATTATCTCTACATGCATCGGAAAGTCAATTATTTGCTCGAACAAATAAGATCTAGTTTACATTGTTACAGAAATGACAGTAGTTTCCATTGTTTTAAGCGCGTTTGCGTTTGTTTTTTAAATGAGTGTCTTTCAATCGTTGAATGACATGTGCGTCAGTTATAATTTTATTAGAAAAACATTTAACATCATTTGAAGTTAATCTAGCCAGTGATAAATGATGTAGCAAACTCCTTGACCATGCAATTTTAAGATTCATCATTCAGAGTAAAATTATCTTTATAACGTAAGTAATAAGGTTGAATTTGAATTACATTTACTTGTTTAGATATTATTGTATTTATGTGTGCCAAAGAGATTTATAGTTTATTGAATGTCTTTGATGTGTGCATACATAATTGTGAATCCTACAATGTTCAGATAATATGATCTTAATGTTGTTCATATAATAATGTGCTTTTGGCTGTATACATGTTACTGAGAAAAACCAGTCACATATTAATGAATCTAAATCTTGACCACAATTTAATGATGCTTTAGTTGTCACAATGTTATGTTTTTTTTTGACGGTCATATATTTTTGAAGCCTGAAAGGGCCAATATATTAATGAACTCGACTGTACGTACAGTATTTACAGAATGGAAAAGATCACTACAACTAGGTTACTTCTAGTCAAACGTGATTCATCGTCAACCACATTATCGCTTACCATCAGAGGAGATAGTGATCAACGCGTCAATAATAATAATAATTTAAGAAAATCATTTTGTTCGGTTCAAATGTTCGGGTCGGCTTTCATTTTAGCCTGATGCAGCTGCATTAGTCCGTCGCTCCAGTAAAACAGCTAAGTACCAGTGTTTTACATGGAGCGACTGCCCGTCAGACCTCCACTTCCCAGTTACTGGGGAACACGATAAATGAAAATAAAATCTTTATTTGTAGACATAGGTTGTACACAGGTGTTACAAATAAATAAAATATAGCAGTCCATCTACGTCTTGCGTTGAAGCGTACAAATATAAATCCATGCATATTAGTCAATTACATCAGTTTAAATATGCAAATTAAATATACTAGCAGAAGAGATGTTAATGTCGAATAATAATCATTATGAATATAAAATTAATAAAAAAGTAAAATGATAAAATGATTACAATGATTACATGTCATATAATATGCAGGTATTACAAAATTAATTTTAATAATAGAATTTAATATAAAATTGATAAAAAAGTAAAATGATTACATGTCATATTATATGCGGTATTACAATTTAATTTTAATATACTTTGATATAAAGTAAAATGATAAAAATGATTACAAGTCTTATCGATAGCTCTTGGTTAAACTGGTTGTCAAACATTCGGGTTTCAGACTATCCGTAACGACCGTCATAGATCTACAAATGGCAGCCTTGACCAACGGCTTAACGTGCTTTCCGAGGTACGGAGGAGTCTTGATATGTCAAGCGAAGATTAACCTTCCATGGACCCGTGAGGCTGTTATTATTTAACATAAACTACTCATAAAAAATCACTCGGTTTAAATAATATACTCACTGGCATCGCTAGCCATAGTCGCTTCTCTCAGCAGCAGATACCTCAGCGCCTCGTTGCCCACGGGAGTGGCTCGCGGGCAAACCACGTTGCCCAGCGACTTGGACATCTTGCTGCCCTCCACGGTCCAGTGGGAGTGGCACACGAGGCGGCGTGGGGGGTGCCATTTGATGGCCATCAGGAATGCTGGCCAGTATATGCCATGGAACCTGGCGAATTACCAGGGCATAAATTGGGCTTGTATAAGATGAGCTCCCTAGGTCAACAAAATATAATAAAAAGCTGCCTGGCTATGTGAGAATGTATAGACGCCAGGACGTCAACCTACCCCAATGTGTCAAACTTCTTTGATATGTTTTCAACTTTATTTTAAACACAATAATCTTATTATGTTTAGAATAAAGTTGAAAGAGTTCAATTGGGGAAATTGGACAGTTTAACAAAATATAATAAAAAGCTGCCTGGCTATGTGAGAATGTATAGACGCCAGGACATCAACCTACCCCAATGTGTCAAACTTCTTTGAAATGTTTTCAACTTTATTTTAAACACAATAATCTTATTGTGTTTAGAATAAAGTTGAAAGAGTTCAATTGGGAAAATTGGACAGTTTGGGATAGGTTGATGTGCTGGCGTCTATACATACACGTAATAAGTTATCTAATATGATTGAGAGATGGGGCGCAAAGGTTTTAGAAGGTTGTAAAGAAAACTTAAAACCATTTTCCAGGCGTGAAGGATTTTTATGTTTTTTTTTGTGTATGAATGTAAACGAAACAAAAGAAGTATGTAAGAATCGTAGCAGGCGCTCTGTAGTTTCTGCCTACCCCCATGGGAAAAAGGCGTGAGTTTATGTATGTATGCATGTATTTAATAACTCTAAGAATAGGACGTAAATTATTTTTTATACCCCCAAGTAACAAGGATGGCCCAATTTCGATTAAAATAAAAATAAAATAAAAATATATGCCTATGCCGAAAGGCATTCCGTCATAAGAGACCTTATTTAGAAGCAGTTAAACCCATTAATGTACATGATAATACGGAAATAAAGGCTATTTTTACTCCAGCCAATAGGTAATATAAAAAGTCTGAACTCGCCAGTATGCCTTGAGCAGGCCTATGAAAAGTTATCTGTATGAAAAGAGGCCTTTGCCCCGCAGAGGGACTTTAACCCGTCATGTGTCGGAACGTAGATCTATGCGAGACACAATGGGCAATTTAGTCTTTCATCTAAATTACAAAAAAAATATTCGACACGTATTTTTTCTTTTTTCACACAATCAAAAAATAACGGCGATACATCGATTCAAAATGTCGCATGACGTCACAAGCCAGTTCAGTTTATACTAGATAATGACGTTACAAGCCCCATCTCCTCAACTTTAATGCGCTTAATCTAAGCAGTTTTTCATCAAATTGATAAAGAAAAAATACGTGTCGAATATTTTCTTGTAATCTAGATAATAATAATAAATAATACCAGCCTGTTACTGCCCCACTGCAGGGCAAAGGCCTCTTCTCATACAGAGAAGGCTCAAGCATTGATCACTACGCTTGCTCTCGGCGGATAGGCGATTTCAAACTTATATTAACTACAAGTCCAGGTTTCCTCACGATGTTTTCCTTCACCAATGTCAATGATGTCTAAGATAAACTTAGAAAGTACATTATGAATTGAAAAAGTCACATTGGTACTTGCCCGGATTTGAACCACAACCTCGTACATGAGAGGTAGGCGCCTTAACCTCTGGGCCATCACGACACTGTAATCTAGATGAGGGACTAAAAACGTAAAATTTTGTCCAATAGCCCATTGCTTTTTAATTGTTTCTATAAGTAATACAAGTGGTTAACAGGCTGGTATTATTATTATTATTATTATTTTCATTAGCTTTTATTTCTCGGAACCCTTGGGTTCCGGACCTTTGGAAGGCGTACGAAGGGCCGCAGCCAACTCGCAGAGGCCTATTGTCGTCTTTAATGAAATGAGGCACCAACCGCAGATTTTCCCTGTATGCACTACACAAGTGCACCTAAGGAAAACCTACGACTGGTGTAAGACTATTGCAGACTATGAAAAAAAAAGTACTGGACTATAGGTTAGGGTGTCTAAAATGGACTGGATATCTAAAACTATGAAGGACTATGGCCCCTGCCTTACCAATGTTTTATATACAGGTATTAAATGGCAGGGGGTGACTTGCACACTCAATAATGGGCCCTCTGAAACGGCCGCTAGCACATAGTGACGTAGCGACAAGAGAGCAACATAACCTGAGGTGCTTGAGGAGTGGAGAGGCATCCCACGGCTATCAGGACAATCCCGGAAGTACGGTCAAGATCCCTACCAGCACCTTACTGGAATGCTTCCTTCCTCCGAGCACGTTTGCTCTTGCGAATCTCCACTCTAACCGGCCAACTAAGGCAAGAAAGAGGTGGGAGCTCCATTTCTCGTCAGAGTTCACTCTGGCCGGCCAATTCAGGCAAGCCAGAGGTGAGGAACAAGAAATCTCCCGGGAGATCAGGTCCGTGGGGTCGCTACTGCCCAACAGCTCGCCACAAGCTGCCCTGCGGGGTTATTATTATTATTATTATTTTTAAATTCCCCTCACTTGAGTATATCCTTGCCAACCACATGCACGTCAGCCGGCCAGGCCCGCAGCCTCCTCATGTGCTCCTCATCAGGGTAGCCCGCCACAGTCAGGTAGTTGATCAGCGCGTCCAGCCACACGTATATACTTTGTTCTTCGTCGTCGGGTACCTGCGTAATAATGGAAACCTTTCTTGTTATGATGGGTATACACGGCAACATATCAAGCATATAGGGTGACTGGTAATTAGTGACCGATACTTAAACACGTGATTGTATTCATGATTTCAATCAACTTTCCCAAAGAAACTCTTTTTTATACTCATTAACTTTCAATTAATTCAATTACGTCAGTACTGCTTTTTTTTGAAAGTTTACTGTGCTTTGAAGCACAAGAAAGTTTACTGTGCTTTCGTTGATTTGGAGAAGGCCTATGATAGTGTGTGGAGGGATGAGCTGTGGTCGACACTATCCATGTATGGTGTGGACTGGTGCTTGGTACGGGCACTGAAATCTTTATATAGGGATTCCAGTGCCTGTGTCAGGATAAACGGGGCATACACAGACTGGTTTAACATCTCTAGGGGAGTTAGACAGGGCTGTGTAGCGTCACCTTGGCTGTTCAACTTATACATGGATAGTTGTCTGACAGATTTAAAAGAGAGTGAGTGTGGATTGAGGATGAATGAGTTGCTTGTCAAATGCCTCCTCTACGCAGACGATCAAGTTCTTCTTGCATCGTCAGCGGAACAGTTGCAAGACAGGGTGACCAAGATGAATGAAGCATATAAGATGAAAGGGATGAACATTAATGTGAATAAGACGAAAGTAATGGTGTTTGAAAGAGACGAAAACGTGTCGTTGTGCAATGTGAAAATAAACGATATGAGTGTAGAACAAGTGAATGACTTTGTTTATCTGGGAAGTCTGTTTACAAGGGATGGAAAGATTGATGCGGATGTGGAAAGGAGAGTGAATGCAGGAAATAAAGTGAATGGCGCTATACATGGCGTTGTGACCAGCCAGTCTATGTCCGAAAAGGCACGACTGGCTGTTCACAATGGTGTGCTGGTGCCTACACTAACGTATGGAAGTGAATGTTGGGTGTGGCAAAAGAGACATGAAAGTAGAATAAATGCTGTAGAAATGCGTTCCTTGCGAAGTATGTGTGGTGTAACAATTAATGACAGATTGAGAAATGATGATATAAAGCAACGTTGTGGTTTAAAAGAAGATGTAGTAACAAAAATTGAAAAGAGTATGCTTAGATGGTTTGGTCACGTTGGAAGGATGGATGAAAGGCGACTAACGAAAGATATTTACAAGGCAGATGTAAGTGGGAACGCCGGGAGGGGACGCCCTAGAAGGACATACATAGACCTTATTGGTGAGGTTCTTCAGAAAGGTCAGGTGCGTAGTACTCGCAACCGGCGTGTGTGTATGACAACATGTATTAATGTAAACGAAGCAAAAGAAGTATGTAAGAATCGTAGCATATGGCGCTCTGTAGTTTCTGCCTACCCCCATGGGAAAAAGGCGTGAGTTTATGTATGTATGTATGCTTTTTTTTCTAAATTTATTATTGTTATTATTTCTTTAATATGATTATTTTTTCTAATGAGTCTATGTACAATGTGTGCATTAAAAATAAAACAACATTAATATATTTGCACGTCGCTTAAGTGGCAAACATGTCGAACATAATTTATAATAATATCTTGCATGCTTGACATCACAGTTCTGTATGTATACACATTGTTTGAGCAAATAAATATACTTACTTACTTACTGCATTATAATCTATTTTCACTACAGCTGCCACACATAGTTGTTACAACAATTTATTTTAAAAAATGATGTGGATTTAATTTAGTTACATTATTCCATTTTAGTTGAAAATTACAATGTCAATGATAAAAACCTGAAAGAATCAGAGATGGAACAATACATGGAAGGTTATTCGTTTCACTTTTATTCTTTTAAATTTAAAATAAAACAGTTTTAATTAAAATTGTTTTGACTTTCTTTAAAATAAAATGTTCCACATTACTGCTTCTACGAGCCTCTCTGTTCTAATGCTCCGTAGTAAAGTGACATACAGCATGGTACTGCAGGTTGAACTTGGAAATTAGAGACCAGTCACTTACTTAAATTAAGAGTCAACTTACCCGTATCGCCCAATGAACCCTATTGGATGGCCGACTGACCGATATATCGGGCAAGTACGTGTCACCCTCCAACATCTCCTGTAGTTGCTTTTGGAACTTGGATGGGGTAATCACGCCATCTGTGAACAGGAACTTTCATTTTTAAAAGTGTTCTTTGCTGTAGCGACATCTATCGCGCCACATACGAACTAACGATTGACATCCTACATCGCGATGTTAAAGTTATCCGCGTACAAACGTATATACAAGATCCCGACAACAACTGTCGGGCAGTAGAAGCCCACCAGACACAACACCCGTCTGCGAGGAGGATCCGAGCTTTTCTATGAAGTATGAAGAATTTTATACTCTGTTCTAAAGATCCTACGGGACCCTATTAATTATTCATCGGATGTATATCTGCATGTCGCAAGGATGCATTTTATTATTTTTTCCAGTTTTATTTACGTACTTAAAAAAATATTAAAGATACCAGGCTGGTGTCCGCAACTCCACATCAAAGCGCGTATTTTGCGTATGGTATTTACGTACTTACTTCGCTCGCGACTTTGTCCGCGTGAATTTATACTTTTACCTACAAACTCAAACGTAGGGGATGTTACTATATTTTTTTTTCAAAATACGAGGGTGTGTTAAAGTTTAAAAAAGTAAAATTTTAGTTGTAAAATGGAGATAAATATAAAAAATATTTATTACCATTTTCTAGCCATTTCTGTAGATGCGATTTGAAGGCGCTCAGTCTAAACATGTAGTTTGTCTCCTCCGTCCATTCCACCTTGTGACCAGATTCTATTGATACTTTAACCTGCAAATTTAAATTAGTCAATTAATTTACTTTATGACCGGCACAGTCATGCACATACCAAAATGGGCCCAGCACGCCCCGCGTCTCGATTACATGACGAATTTAAAGGATTGATACGTAGCTTGGCGTTTTTGTTTTTTAACGTGACAGCAAAGGTTTATGCCGCTATTTTACAGATATATTAAAATAATCATGTATTCATGTTTACACTATTCAACCTGTAGACGTCTACCATCTTAATAAATGTGTATTCTTACATTCTCCCCATCCCTGAGTTCGTCCTTCACGTGTGTCTCGGGAACGAACGCCTCATCGTTGACGCTATACCAGCCGCTGTATTTTGACTTGTAGACATAATCCTTTTTCACTAGCTTGTTCTGTAAACAAAACATGTTTATTTTTAAAGGTAATTACGACCGTTTGAACTTTATGCATAACTTTTCCATTTAAAATTTAACTGAGCCAAATTTACTGCTTTTGAGTGCCTTTCGGTGTTAGTTATCAGAGTGCAAGTGCGAGAATTCTTTAACTCTAAACTTAAGCGTATTATTAGAGTATACGACAAAATCGCAAAATAAAATTAGCTGTTTCATACATTTTGGTTGAGTAGGTATCAAAATTTTGTATGCAACAGCTCAATTTTTTTCTGCGATTTCTACGTCGGTCGGTCCCATAGGGAAAGTTGTTCATAAACCTATATAGACAATTTACGAAAAAAAAAAAATATATTTCTGATATCTTTTTGTGCAATATATTTTAATTGTGACCGTAATCCAAGGACTTACCCAAAAGTGCCTGACAGCAGCCTTATGCCGTTCCTCAGTAGTCCGTATAAAGTCGGTATACCCAACGTTGAACTCCTTGAACAGCTGCTGGTATTCATTTGATATACTGGTGCAGTACTCTGGTAGGGACAGCTTGGCTTTCGATGCTGCTTGCTGGATCTTAGTACCATGTTCATCTGTACCTGGAATATTACAAGATGCCTAAGATGCCTTTACAATTACTGAAATAAGTTTCCTGACGACTGCCAACTCTTACCTGAGTCTATTGCCACTCCCAGCACTATCTCCTTTTCCTAAATTTTTATGAATTTTAATTATTTGTCTGTTGCATTTTATGGCAACATCCATAAATGTGTGTTTATTTTGAAGTTTTAATTTTTTTTTAATTTACTAATAATTATAAAAATTTATCTTATATGCATATTCAGCACAATGTTATATTTATATTTAGATTTAAGTTACATTAGACCTATAAGTTATATGTGTAGTATTAAACTGTTAGTATAAGTTGGTCAATAAATAAATAAATAAACCAAAATTCATTTGCATCAGCACTTTTTGAACGTCAAAATTACATGAGACGGCCCGCGCTTCGCCACTTCCTAGAGTTTTTTTCTGGGAAGAAGAACCACATCTGTTAGTCACCGTAACTTGAAGTCTACTCTAAAAGCAATGCCAATTTTTGACAATTCTCAGTTGGCAACGAAAATACAGGCTCCAGTAGATATCCTGGGTTTCCTTATTTTGACAAATACATAACAAATGTAGTACTTATTTAGATTGTTGTGACTGTAGGTGAATGATGCACAAATGCACTCTATCCCCTTTTTTACAACAACCTTGCAAATAATTAAATGTATGTAGTATCTTTCTATTTGTGATAATAAACTCATGATAAGTCTTTACTGAGTAAACAAATATGACATGTTTAGTCTCATAAACGCAAATAGACTCACACTAATTAGTGCAAATCAAGTAGCAACTGATAAGGATCTATTCAATTTATGCATTTATTTATTATATTGACTGGCCTGTTGGTCTAGTAGTTAGTGACCGTGACTGCTATGCCGGAGGTCGTGGGTTCGATTCCCACCCAGGACAAATGTATGTGTGCTGTGCACGATAATTTGTTCTGTGTCTGGGTGTAATTTATCTATTTTTTTCATATGTATGTATTTAGAAATATATAAGTATGTTTATCAGCTGTACCCATAACACAAGCTCTTAGCTTAGCTTGGGATTAAACAGCGTTGTGTGAAAAGTTGTGGATTATTTATTATTATTTATTTATTATATTCACACAATAACTGATAATGATGTTTTTATAGGAAATTCTAATGAGATTTCAATTAACAAGAAAGATCAGATATTGGCTTAACACACAGAACATAACATCACGCCTGTAATCCCCAAAGGGTAAGGCAGATATGTACCTGAAGTACACCCACACTTCACCAGTAATATTAAGTTGTTAGTTGTTGGTGTGTAATGTTTTGTTGTTGTTGTGTATGTGGTTATGTTGTGAATTACGGAGGCTACAGGCGGAGTATTCAAAGAAAGCCAATTTGCTTAAAATTAATTTAATTAATAGAAAAGAAATTACATGAATTTATAACTATGACTAAAGATTGCGACTACGTTCGAGGTTGGAACCGAAGTGGCGGTGAAGCCGCCCTAGAAATGGTGGCTTGATCGTTGGCACGTTGCGCAGAGGCAGCATCTCGTGGCCCGGCCCCGTGTTCAAGGTTAATGCATAGTCGCGAAACGCGAAGGCAGCATCTCGTGGACCGTCCCCGGTGGCTGATGCAATATGTTGTTGGGTGGAAATGGGGTTAATGCATCGTCGGCGATACCTCTGTGGTACCGTGGTATAACACCTCCCACCGTAGTTCAGCAGTTATTAGAGGACTTTCGTCGAAAATAATGTTGAACAGTGATCTTGCGGGTCAGGTTGATTCACGTTTTGAGTTTCGACGTTGGCATCCTGGCACGTGGGTCGCTTCATTTCTGTCTCTGGTGGTTCGTTTGATCGCCGTTTTGCTAAGAGTCTTCGGACGATGACGTAACTACTTAATGCAGTTGCACCTAGTAGGAAAGTGTACAACGGTATGGTGGTATGATATAAGGTTGTATCTTGGGGCTTCTTTATTGTAATCGGTGACTGTAGCGATATCTTTGCATTGCTTGCGTGTAGATTTTCCAGGTTTATTGAGTTTAGGGTTAGGACTGGTAGCGTTGATAATGTCAAATTGGGATCCCGTGCAGGTAAGTCTGTGATCTTGATGACTTGTCCTTTTGCATGATCGTTGTTATTAATGATGGTGAATTCAGGAGTCCGCAGGAAACAGTTATGAGGTAGGACAACTAAGAGGCTCCCTTGTAGATTCTTGTATTCATTTCTTCCACAGGACGTCTGGACCTTGGTAGCTTTTGGAAACGTGACGATGTAATGCTTGTCATCTAGTTGCTCCAGTGCCCCTCTGGTGAGTTTGACAGGGGTATGGTTGCAGGAAGAGTCAATTTTCTGCGTTGTAATCAGTTGTTGAATGCAGTCCACTTGATCTCGAGGCTTGAAGCTGGGTTTCATCTCGCAGAGATACCAAGTGTTTGCCTTCGGACATTCTGTCTCCATGTACATGAATTCGTCCTCGTGTATTGCGATATAAGGAGAGGGTGGTATTAGGATTTCATGATCTTTATTAGGTACTATGGAAAGTTTATATAGGTCATAGGTGCTGGGCAATGCAATCGGTATCTTGAACACTATAACTAAGTTATTGCTACTGTAATATGAACCTAATTTAATTGTATCGTAATATTCCCTTATGCTTATATCTAGTATTTCTTCCTTATTATATATACTACGTATTTTAGCTATCATATTTCTTAAAACGTTTATACCGAGCATTGAATGATGCGTACTCTTTGCGTGAATAAAAGCTAGTAGATTCTCTATTCTGCCTAACTCTTCCGACAGGTTTTCTATATTATCTCCCAAAATTAGGAGTAACTGTGAGAGATGGGCATAATTAAGAAGATCTATATTAGTAACTTGGGTGGTATTTATCATTACTTTAACTATTTGGGATATATTTTTCTGATTTTCGACAATACTACTTAAGACTTTTGAATGCTGTAACATCCAATCCTTGCTTAAACTTATATGCTGATTTAACTGCGAAGTTATTTCCTGTTCGTTATCCTGAAGAACTTTAATGGCATTGTCATAACGCAGAGCGTCTGTATAATCTAAGTTGCCTGAGATACTTTTTATAACGGATCCTAGGCCGTCTATAAGGCCTCTTTTAACGCGATTGGAATCAAATGTCTGCAGTTGTTCTGAAATCATATTTAACTTACTTTTAAGATGTGCAATGTGTGGTTCATACAAGAAACGAGTTTTGTTATTTAACTGAGGCTGAATATAATTCAACTGAGTTTGAACTACTGCTACTTTTTCCAGATTTGCACGTTCTTCCGGGTTTAAATGACTGGTACGTAATTTTGAAACTACGTCTCGAGCGCGCGGTGACAGTTGTTTATAGGGAATGCAATCCGGACTATCCGTAATCCGAAAAATCCGGAAATCCGCACATTTTACCTCGACTTGTAAATCCGGATTCGAAAATCGAATCCGCGGATTTTCTGAATAATAAGAAATTGTAATTCGCAATTACATTATCACGCGTATATTTGGCTCGCGTCCTCCACAGGCGACCTCTGGAGGACGCGAGCAGGGCGCCGCCGCGCCGGTGCCGTGCGCGGGTCGCGGGCGGCGGGACGCGAGTGCGTCCTTGATCGGATTGTTCCGTTCATTCGACGACAGCGACGAGCGAGAGAAACATCTTTGTGCGCGCGATTGGATTAGACCGGTGATTTCGTACGTAAGTAGATAAAATAATTATCTATATTCATTATTCTTTAATTCTATGGTTTAAGACATTTATTTCTTTAAAGTAGAGTACAATTATTCACTTACAATGAGACACTTATTGCATACATATAATGTTAATTGGAAAGAGTATAGATCTGATTCGGATCGGTGTGATTGAAGTTAGAAGTAGGTAGGTACAATATTGTTAGTCACTAACACTGTTAGTACAATTGCGCCTTTTTTTCTTTTTTGTATGTCAATAATGACTGGTTTATAATAGTTTAAAAGTAAAATATTGAGTTATTAAATGAGGTAGATATAATTACGTAACTTGAAAATGTGAATTTTAATCAGTGTAGGTATAGAAATAAAACTAGTGTAAAAAGATAGATATATATTTAAAAACTAATATACAAAAGGATTCAAGTCCATAGGACAAGAAGTTTAGGAAATATAGGGACAAATTGTAAGTGAAAATTTCTCAAATACCATGTTTGTAACATAATGTTCTACGATATTTTTATTTTGTTATGTGCAATATAATTATTTAATAAGTAAGTAAATTTTGCAAGCGCTACTTCGTCTTCTGAAGATGTAGACATGCTAACGCAACAAAGTCAGCCTGTATAATGTCGCATAGTAACGTCTTCGCCTCTTCTATATAACCTTATTTTTATTATATGCGAAACCTTAAAAGGGGTCATCATTATGAACAACTTTTACTATGGGAGCAACCCTGATATCGCGAAAAAAAAATCAGCTGTTCCATACATTATGTTGAGTTACACGAACATAAATGTATGGATCAGCTAATGTTTATATAATAAACATAAAACTTACTTTCCATACACTAAAAATAAGGTCCACGCCTGCTTTCATCTCGCCTTCACCTTACGCGGTACGCCGTTTGTGTATAATTCACGCCGAAATTTGTAAATTGCATAACAATGTTGATTTGTTTCAGTATAAACTATGGATTTCAAAGAATATTCCAAAAAATCTGGCGATGCATCTAGTGTATGGGCTCATTTCTTAAGATCCTCAAATGGCGCGGAAGCAAAATGCAAAATATGTCAACGAATTTTTAAGATTAGAGGCAGTACATTAACCTTACATAATCACCTTAACAATTGTCATGCCATAATTCGGCCTTCTTTTACTGCTACGACGAGTAGGAACAATGATGTTGATGAAATGTCTATTATCAAACGACCAAAAATGACAGATTATTACAAAAGTGAAGATTCGCTAGAATATGTTATTGCGAGAATGGTATCTTTAGATGGAATTGCTTTTAAGCTATTTTGCACATCTGAGGACCTAAAAAAACTACTCCGTAAAGGAGGTTATACAAAATTGCCAAGTTCCCCAAATACAATCAAAAATATTGTTATGGGAGTTTATGAAGATGAAAAAAAGAGACTCAAGCAAGAAATTCATCAATTAAAATTAAAAAACCAAAAATTTGGTTTGACGTTCGACGAATGGACCTCTGTTAACAACCACCGCTACATAAATATGAATATACATAGCAGATCCTTTAAGCGTGACTTTTTTCGCAACATGGGTTTGATTCGAATATATGGATCTATGCCAGCTGAGCTGTGCATTTCTTTGATACGGACTAGATTGGCTTTATACGATCTCAACTTGGTTGACTGTGATGTTCTTGGCATGACCACAGATGGAGCCAGTGTAATGTGCAAAGTAGGACGTCTTTTGCCTATATTTCATCAAATATGTCTAGCTCACGGGATACATTTAGGTATATGTGATGTCTTATACAGCAAAAACCATTGCCATTTACCGTCGCAGTCGGTTAATGATCTGCTTCCTTCATTACATACAGATATTGGTGTTTCATCTGAAGACGAGGAAGAGTCAGTTATAGAAGGCGAATTTCTCGTTGAAAGAGCTGGATCTGCTTCTCCATTAAACTTAGACTTTCGAAGCATTTTAAAAAAAGTTAGGACAATAGTAAAACTTTTCAGAAATTCTCCGACTAAAAACGATTCGGTCCTGCAAAAGTATGTCCAAAATGAATTTGGGAAAGAGCTTACACTGTTGCTCGACTGCAAGACACGGTGGAGTAGTATGGCCACGATGTTAGAAAGATTTATCAAATTAAAAACCTGTATCCAAAAGTCGTTACTGGATTTAAAAAGCGATATCAACTTCACTGATGAAGAGTTTAACATAATCCAAGATCTGCAAATGTCTTTAGATATTGTTAAAGCGACAGTGGAAGCTTTGTGCAGAAGAGACGCAACTCTGATCACTGCTGATACTGCACTGAAACTGATGATCGAAAGTCTAGAGAGAAAACAAGGAAATCTGATAAAAAGTGTTTCTGACGCCTTAAAAAAAAGGATTAAAGAACGACGCTTACATTGTGTCGCAGGAACAATGTTTTATCTCCACAATCCGCATGAATTTTCCAACTCACCCTCCGATGAAGTATTTTATAAGCCATCTAAGACAGAAATAGAAGAAGTAATTTGCAGAACTGTAGAAAGCCGTATTAATCCTATAGAAGTGTCTGTTGAATCACATGAGACTATTCCCAGAGAACAAGAGTCTTTAGATCAAGAAATGAGTTTTCGAGAGAGATTAGCATTTGAGTTAAACAAAATCAATAAGGCTGGAGAAGAAAATGTCCTCATCAGCCGAAAGCCTGAAACTGATATTCCCAGTTTAGTGCGAGTGGAAATGGCGTTATTCGAGGATAGTGGTTCACGAGGACGATATTTGGAGGCCGCTTACAAGCATCTTCAATGCATTCCTCCTACAAGCGTCGAATCAGAGCGTGCTTTTTCTGCAGCAGGAATTATGTGTAACCGAATTCGCAGCAGGTTAAACGATAGCACTTTAGATGCTTTATTATTTTTGAGGTCACATTTTATGTCTCACAAAATAACATAGTTTTGTTCTAATTTATGTTGATTAAAGTGAACTCAAATTATTTTGTTACTTTTGATATGTTTATTAATTTGACAAGAAGTTTATTATTTATGTTTTACAGAATTTCTTTTAATTTTTTACTTTTAATTATTTTACTAATTTTACTCAGCTCGATCACGAGTCACAGACTGATTATTTTAATAATGTGGATTATTTTCGTGTGAAATGTTTAATAATTTGAGAAGAAGTTTAGTAATTTGTGTTTATTTTTGATCTCCAAAGTTTATTTTAATTTGTACTTATTATTTTACTAACGCTGAGCGTTCTGAGTAAGCACGCGAGTTACGAACTGATTATTTAATAAAAATATTATAGCTATAACACCATATTAGTATTAAAATTGAATAATTCTCAATACAAAAATAAAATAAAAAATCATATGATTTGATTTTCCTGTGTTTTTATTTTAATCCATTTACACAAATATAAGAAATATCATATTAATAAACTGATATAAGTAAGTTTGTTTGTTTTCATAAAAAATCCGTAAAATCCGGATAATCCGGACTGGACCCAAAATCCGTTCTTAAAAATCCGGATTTTAAAACAGGACGGATTTGCATTCTCTAGTTGTTTAGTACGCGTGCACTCAACATTATATACCTCGGCACTAACTTGACGGTCGACAGAAAATATTAAATCATTTTGAGTAGGGTTTGAAACTTCTAAAATGCCTCGATTACGGCTGACTGACGTAATACATTCACCTATAATGCAGTTACAAATGACTTGTTCCGGGATATACGCATTTCCATTTTGTATATTAATTGGTAGTCTGATCAGTTTAGAAGAACGAGCGGGTATAATATCTTCATAAAGATTGACGTTACGGGAATCATATACCTGAATTGGATTAGTTGCGTGCCTGGTGTTTAAGCACATGTTTTTATAGTCTATATTCGATTCCCATTTACTTAATAAATCTGACCCTATTAAGCCATCGAAATAATTATGAAACTTGTATACGAATAATTTTATACTATCTGACTCATCGAATTCCGCAAAACACGGCAATATGACCGAGTTATTATTTCTACTCGTCGCGTGGACATTCACGACCTCAAAAGGTTCATAATTTAGCGGCGTAAACGGAAAATACTTCCGCATGGCCTCGGGGCTAATAAAGGACTGATTAGCACCTGTGTCTATAAGTAACTTTAAGGGGGGGTTTGAAATTTGTATGTAAGGAAGTTGTCTCTGTGTCTGAATATTAATTTCTATTTTTGTTTGTCGGACTTCGATCCCGGCCGAAAATCCTCGTTGCTAGTGGATGGCTTAGACTCTGTTAATGATTCGCCAGTCCCATATGGTACATCAACAGAAATCAATTTATTGTCATGGTAATCGTCAGTACACGTAAAATTATCATTACATTCGGACTCGACATAATAATACTCAGAGCCATCGTAGTAGGGACCGTATGCATAGTACGGACATTCATTGAAGTTTAATTCGCGAGCCTTAAAGTAGTTGCTCGGTGGTGGATTGCCTGATTTGGTCCAGTCGTGTCCATTAGCAGGCATGGGTCTGCTGACAAAATGACTTACGCCACTCATAGGTGTAGGCCGCTGAGGACCGGGTCCGCTTTGCGTATTTCCGAATACGTCACGTGGAATCATCCTAAATACATTACTTCGTTCATTATAATTTGGTGGTAAAGCCCTAAATATTTGCTGAGTTCGCGACGGCCCCCGGTAAGGTTGAGGTGAATTATTATTACTATTAGGTCTCCATGGCTGCATGGGTGGATGGCGTGAGGGGCCCGGCGTGTTAAAATGGTTTGGTGTCATGGGGAACGGTTGATTAATAATTGGGGGTCTAAATTGCGAGCCCGCTGAGTTATTCGGTTGTTTTTTACTATCTATGAAGCTATTGTTCCGTTGTTGCAGATATAATATGTTAGTTTCTTCTTGTACGTACTGCAATGCATTCTCTATAGATACGGGTCGCATGCAACGAATACGCGAACCTAGCGGTTCTTTCAATCCGCGTAAGTAGGACTGCAACGTAAGCTTTTTATAAAGTTCACGCTTTGCTTCTACGGTGGTGGACAGATTCTCGTGCAAGGTCACATATGTCATAATAGTGCTAAATAGGTTTTGACAGTTTTCATAAAACTCTTGTGGCGTGGTCTGACCTTGTGTTAACGATGAAAGGTCGTTATAGAGTGCAGTTTCGTCGCGTTGATCCGCGAAGTTGTTAACTAATGATGTACGAATGCCATTCCAGTCAGTCGGGATACCGTTAGAATTAATAAATCGAGCGGCTGAACCCGTAACTCTATTTAAAATTCCGTTAAGCAAGGCCTGGTTTTCCAGCTCATTTCCTGGATTGGGATTGAGATACCTCTTTACTAATTGATCGCTTAAATTAATAAACCTAGTTAATGTATTTGGGTTCCCGTCGAACTCTGGGAGTAATCGAAGGGACTTAAATATGGCGTCAATTTGGTCTCCTTGAGCCATTGTGGATGTGTCTTCTACTATGTCACTTAAATCTCTAGCTTGATCTAACCTACTTTGTCTTACGACCCTAGGGGTACAAGAACCAGATTGCCTAGGATGAAAAATCTTGAAAGATTAACGTAGGACTGGGAAAAGGAAAAGTTACAACTATAAGGAGGCAAGACAAGAGCGATTCAAGTGTACTCACAGTTTCATTTCTTGGTTTCTCTGAATCAGCATCGAAGTCTGGATGCACCGGCCGCAGCTTTCCGTGGTTCTGGATACTCGATGAAGGCTTGAGAGCTCAGACAGCGGCTATGCGGAGCCGACAGGATCGATTTTGGAGTCCCTTTTCGCGCCGCGTACTGCCTCGAGTATCCTACCGACTGCGCCAATTACGGAGGCTACAGGCGGAGTATTCAAAGAAAGCCAATTTGCTTAAAATTAATTTAATTAATAGAAAAGAAATTACATGAATTTATAACTATGACTAAAGATTGCGACTACGTTCGAGGTTGGAACCGAAGTGGCGGTGAAGCCGCCCTAGAAATGGTGGCTTGATCGTTGGCACGTTGCGCAGAGGCAGCATCTCGTGGCCCGGCCCCGTGTTCAAGGTTAATGCATAGTCGCGAAACGCGAAGGCAGCATCTCGTGGACCGTCCCCGGTGGCTGATGCAATATGTTGTTGGGTGGAAATGGGGTTAATGCATCGTCGGCGATACCTCTGTGGTACCGTGGTATAACATGTGTGTTTTGTTGTTGTATATTCTTATCATATATTTGTTTTGAGGCATGCAGGGATCTGGATATACAATGGATGGACACCATCCACAGGACAACCTCAGTAAGCAAAGGATACCCTTCAATCAACCTTTGCAGTTTTGGCTTGGGCCAATGTACATGGTTACAACCATCATTGCTTGAGGATACGGAAAGTGGAGGACAGGGTTTTGTGGAGCAGCCTGGGTGAGGCCAGGTCCAGCAGTGGACTCCTATAGGCTGAGCTGTTTTTTTAACAATGTCCACTTTCAAGAGCAATTAGATATAAAATGAATTCCCACACATACACTACACAAGTATTGGAGATTACCTTTTAAGCAAGGGAATGCTTGTGTTAAATGACTCTGTTCTTGCACTTAACATTATAGCAGGTAAAAAATAAAGCAATCTGTTTGATTAAACCATAGTTGCTTGACGATTTTAAGCCTTAACTATATGCTAATGTCAGTATGAGTGTCCTAGGTAACTTAATGATAACATACCTGTGCTAAATATGACATGACAGTCAGGGTTAGTCAGCTTCTCGAACCTCTGTATTGCATCCGCTACTAGCGCTGTGTAGAGGTGACCCAAGTGAGGAGCTGGAACATTGAAAGAGTTTATAGAAATAGCTGTCTCGTTTTATGATGCTGTAGCTTGATCCATCTCCCCTATACTGTGTATGTTGATAATAGCCAACATGCTTGTAGATTTCAACACGGAATTAGACTAGTTTTTTTATTTATTTAGGATCTCCAACAGAGGACTTAATATACAGATACCATACCAGATATGTTGTGCCGGATCTTTAATATGTGTTGGAGATATGGCCGAGTCCCAGATGACTGGTGCAAGGCTGTAATCGTGCCACTGTATAAAGGAAAAGGCTCACAGCAGGAGTGTAAAAACTACCGCGGCATTAGCCTTTTAAGCGTAGTTGGTAAACTGTATGCAAAGGTTTTGATTAAAAGAGTGATCAGACTGACAGACGAGAAATTATGGGACGTGCAGGCAGGGTTTAGAGAGGGAATGGGATGTATGGATCAGATCTTCTCCTTGAGGTGCATAGCCGAAAAATATCTGGCTAAGCACAAGAAAGTTTACTGTGCTTTCGTAGACTTGGAGAAGGCCTATGATAGTGTGTGGAGGGATGAGCTGTGGTCGACACTATCCATGTATGGTGTGGACTGGTGCTTGGTACGGGCACTGAAATCTTTATATAGGGATTCCAGTGCCTGTGTCAGGATAAACGGGGCATACACAGACTGGTTTAACATCTCTAGGGGAGTTAGACAGGGCTGTGTAGCGTCACCTTGGCTGTTCAACTTATACATGGATAGTTGTCTGACAGATTTAAAAGAGAGTGAGTGTGGATTAAGGATGAATGAGTTGCCTGTCAAATGCCTCCTCTACGCAGACGACCAAGTTCTTCTTGCATCGTCAGCGGAACAGTTGCAAGACATGGTGACCAAGATGAATGAAGCATATAAGATGAAAGGGATGAACATTAATGTGAATAAGACGAAAGTAATGGTGTTTGAAAGAGACGAAAACGTGTCGTTGTGCAATGTGAAAATAAACGATATGAGTGTAGAACAAGTGAATGACTTTGTATATCTGGGAAGTCTGTTTACAAGGGATGGAAAGATTGATGCGGATGTGGAAAGGAGAGTAAATGCAGGAAATAAAGTGAATGGCGCTATACATGGCGTTGTGACCAGCCAGTCTATGTCCGAAAAGGCACGACTGGCTGTTCACAATGGTGTGCTGGTGCCTACACTAACGTATGGAAGTGAATGTTGGGTGTGGCAAAAGAGACATGAAAGTAGAATAAATGCTGTAGAAATGCGTTCCTTGCGAAGTATGTGTGGTGTAACAATTAATGACAGATTGAGGAATGATGATATAAAGCAACGTTGTGGTTTAAAAGAAGATGTAGTAACAAAAATTGAAAAGAGTATGCTTAGATGGTTTGGTCACGTTGAAAGGATGGATGAAAGGCGACTAACGAAAGGTATTTACAAGGCAGAAGTAAGTGGGAACGCCGGGAGGGGACGCCCTAGAAGGACATACAAAGACCTTATTGGTGAGGTTCTTCAGAAAGGTCAGGTGCGTAGTACTCGCAACCGGCGTGTGTGTATGACAACATGTATGAATGTAAACGAAGCAAAAGAAGTATGTAAGAATCGTAGCATATGGCGCTCTGTAGTTTCTGCCTACCCCCATGGGAAAAAGGCGTGAGTTTATGTATGTATGTATGTATGCATACCAGATACATGAAATAAATTATTGACGACAAAAGTATAACGTAGGTGTACTCCTTCACTTATAGGAGACCACAGCATGCATAATAAATATGAATAACGAAGCTAACAACAATATTATAATCAGAATTAAATTATAATTATATTAACACCCGTCATGAGACTATATTTTATGTTATAGTTATATTTTATTGTTTTGTGCTTCGTATTAAAATGGTTGTTTTATTGTAGTTACTTCTATAAATAAATGCGTTTTATTTAAAGGCAAATAGGTAGCTATTTATATCTAGTAGTGGCAAGTTAGAATGTTTGTGATTCTGTTAAAAAATGGAAACATGGAATGGCTCTACTTTAGAGTTATTGGCTATTGACTGAACTAACATTACAATGAAGTAAAAAAATATGTGAATATATTATTAAAGTAAATATTTATCTTACAAGACAGAAAAAGATATAAATAAGTAAGTAAGTTATAAATGATAGAGTTGCTTTCCTTTCATTTCCTGTTTGTAACAAAGCCTTGAACCTGATCTTGTATGTTATTCAAAGAATTTATTTACCTTTAAGGAAAATATTGTAACAAGTCCTTTACTTACCAGCATTCACATAAAATATCGGTGTCGTGACATAAAACGGAGTTTTTTGCACAACAGAAGAAAGTAAACGCAATGTTAATCTCATTTTCTTGGAAAATCACCACTTGCAGTGTTTACCCAGCTGATTATCAGGTAAGGTTATGATTTCGATTGTAAACCTAAAGTCTCTTGTTTGTTTATATTGTATCGTTGCGTGCTTTTCATGTGCTTCTATGTATAATTCATTGTTTACGAACTCAAGTCATTATATAAATATTTTACTCTTGAATTCACTATAACCACCAACCGGTCCACCACAAAATTTCAATTGTGAAATATTAAACAACCAACAATTTATGATGACCTGCAATTTGCTACATTTCAATGGTAACGTTCTTAGATAATATACCTCTAGATCGAGCTACCGCGTGGCCGCACATGCGACAGCAATATAAAAGTTCAGTGTTGCTATTCCCTAAAAAAGTCCCAAAATACGACGTATTCAACGTGGTAATAAGAGTGTAGAAGTATCCATGTGTGAGAAAATATAATTTCACGTAAAATACCTACTTTCAATCTTACCTTGATTCTCACAAATAAAATACACTACTACCAGGTGAAGCTTGTTTTGATTTTTTCGCGTGTTATTTATCATTAAAATATATTGAGGTATGGCTGACATCCAGTGTGACATTGACATTGCTGTATAATAACTATTGTCCTTTTAAAATTGCTGTATAAATTCAATAATCATACAATAACACAAACAGTATTGAATACTTACGAATGAAAAGAGATTTTGTTATTGGCCTTTTCTGAGCGGCTTTTACAGCCTATTATACTGAATCCTCCCATCGTAGCGCATTCACCATACACTAAACACTTATCTAATGGAGTCTATTTCTCATTAAATGACTTAAACTATTACAAAAATTGCAAAAACCATCCGAAAACTTAAATTAAATCGACCATTATATTATACGTGACAGTGACAGCTCTTTGTTTGGCTAACTTTCAAAAGTTAGCCATGCAAAAATCCGGCACGCCGTAAGGGACAGAAGATACGATGCTTTGTCTCAATTTTCCTACGAACTTTGTATTATTGCGTCTCACTTCCACACTTGACACTGTAAATTGGGCTACGTCTAGAGGTATATAGTCTAAGGTAACGTTTAACTTTTTAATTCAATCGTATTTTAACCGTTCCAATACACGAAAACTAGCATAAAAGGAGCACTGTTTTCCAAAAATTAAATTAAACTAAATACTGTTTCCCAGCTAGATTGACACCTCAAAACAATTTGTATGACTTCTTGTATTTCTAAAATAAATAAATAGTTTAAAAATGATAAAAGTTACCTACGTTTCTTATTTTGAGCATTTGTCAATCTCGCTAAATTCTGCGTGGATTGGCAGTTGTGGATGAGACATTACCCGAACAGGAAGAAAGGACGGTAAATTTTAGAGTGCGTCGTAAAAATATCTAAATTTTTAATTTAGTTGCATTCTAAAGTTGAATCAATGAATGGACAGATCGGCAGGCAGCCAGTCGTGCGAATTTGTTGTGATGTGATAAAAGTTGCTTCATAGAAGTATAGAATAACCCGTGTTGAAATAAAAAGCCGCAAAATGTCTTACGGAAAGATGGTTATTATGGCTTGTGGCAGCTTTAGCCCTCCGACGTACATGCATCTTCGCATGTTCGGTAAGTAATTGGAAATCGAACGTAAAATGCGCAATTATTTTGCATTTTGTCAATAATTTCGTTGCAGTGAACTTGAACTAATGACCTTTGACATTTAGAATTTGATATAATTTGATAGAACCGTATAGTTTGTGTGATAGATTTAAAGAAATTTATGAAATACCCATCTAGGTGGTCAAGGTTTCATCAACAATTTATTAATATTTTATAACTTTTCTAGAAATTGCTAAAGATTATATACATACTCTGAATCTGGGAAATGTGGTTGGAGGTTTGGTGTGTCCAGTGCATGATGCATATGGGAAGAAAGATTTGGTGCCCGCTCAACACAGGTAAAAATGTTTTGAACATTTATTTATCCCAGAGGCCATTTAGGCATTCAGTTATCAAAATTTAATGCATGTTAATATTGTTAAAACATCAATATCTTGTTAAGTAGGTAATTTTTTTTTTATTTTGTTTTTGGTCATAGTGCCCCTAAGCATATTATACTCCAACTCCTAAAACTCCGCCCCTGACGATGACCCACTGACCATAGTACCTAAAAGATTCAATAGGTTTAATTAAAATCTGTTAATTTCCTTGTACTCTTTTCCTTAAACTATTTATAATATGATTGCAATCCCAATGATTTAGGTAATTAAATTATATTAATTTGTTGCCATATATTACCATCATGCAAAACAAACATGTTTTGGCACTTTAGGCATGCATGTTTAGGTTTAATAAGATTCATAACATCACACCTGTAATCCCCGAAGGGCTAGGCATAGGTGCACCTGTTAGTACACCGACATTTTGCCAGTTATGTTTAAGTCCCATTTAATAGGGGGAAAGCCTATTGCCATCAATCAATCACGAATCATCAAATCAATTGATCAATCGGGCACAAATCCAGACTCCGGGCTGAACAACAAAAAGATCCGAATTAAACTGAACAACAAAAATATCTGATATTTGCGAAGGGTGGGCCGTTTTTGGGGGACTGTCTTTATGTATTTTGTGACGTTCAAAAAGTGCTGATTTTTATCCTTATAATGATCATACTCTGTATTTATATTTAAAACTCACGCTTTTTTCCAATGGGGGTAAGGCAGAAACTATCAAGTTCCATGTGCTACGATTCTTACATCCTTCTCCAAGTACTAATATCATAAAGTTGAAAAGTTTGTTTGTTTGTGTGCAGTTATCTCTGGAACTCCTTTAGGATGTAATACAGACTATTTAACACCTCATTCTACAAACCTTCGGGATACAGCTAGTGTGAATCAAAGACAAGTAAAATAAGATCATTAATTAATATGTTACACCTAAACTAATTCTTTGCCAAATACTCATAATATCTTAAGTTGACACAGATAGTGAAACAATCGTAATTTATCACAGCCAACAGTTCAAGGTGCTGATAAACACATGATGTTTTGTTATGTTATAATTACACACACTACTAATATTCACCATTAGTAATTTTTATGTTATTTGCATTACTAACCAAACATCGTCTCAGAAAATTAATGTAAGAAGTTGATGACGTTAAACATCCAAGATTATTAACAATCATACTTAGCTTGTCAAGTGTCATTTGTCTATACTAATATTATAAAGAGGAAAGGTTTGATTGTTTGTTTGTTTGCATTGAATAGGCTCCGACACTACTGGACCGATTTGAAAAATTCTTTCACCGTTGTGAAGCTACACTATCCCCGGGTGACATAGGCTACTTTTTATCCCTATATTCCCCCGGGAACGAGACCTACGCGGGTGAAACCGCGTGACAAATCAAATCATTTATTTCAATTAATCATTTATTTCATTTCAAATCATTTCGTGATGTCTGCTAGTGTGTAAATAAAAAGCTTGTGTGTACACAAGCAATGTTATAATATTGTAAAAATCTTAAATATTAGTTTCAGATCTTAACAATTAAAATATTAGCAGATATTTATTGAGCATACACACTGTGTCTGCGCAATTAATATTACCTATTCACTAAACTGTCATTAGGGGTTCAACAAGGAAATGTACTGGGCCCAAAATGATTTCAGAACCATTAAGCTGATTGTTTTTAAGAATAGCTTTTATCTGTCTACATCATAATATGACTGATGGGAATCTAACACTGATTTCAGGATAGCCATGTTGAAGTTAGCACTGAGATCATCATCTTGGGTGAAGGTGTCAGAATGGGAGACGCAGCAGTCTGGGTGGACACGGACCAGACTTACACTGCAACATCATCAGGTAATACCATCTGAGTAAATTTTAATAGTGGACCTAACAGATGTTTTTCTGCCCAAACATTGGTTTCAAACCCAATCGCATCGCTACCTACCGGGTCCAACTGTAAACCTATAGTATTTATGGTCCAACAAAAATACAACAAAGACATAATTACCCAATTTGGTGCAGTCGTTCGGGAGTTATGCGCGTACATACATTTCGGTGATTCATTTTTGTCTAGAAGTAGTCCATTTCAGCAATGGATTTAACAAGAAAGAGAGAATCGCGTGTCACAGAAGTGCCAGGAGTATTGAATATTGTTGGGCGCAGTGGCTGAGCAATTGGCGCTCTGTGTGTCGGTCGAGGAATCGATTCTCGCACGGTACATAATATGTATAGTGGCGCACCCATAATAATAATAATAATAACCCCGCAGGGCAGCTTGTGGCGAGCTGTTGGGCAGTAGCGACCCCACGGACCCGATCTCCCGAGAGAAGTCCTGTTCCTCATCTCTGACTTGCCTTTATTGGCCGGCCAGAGTGAGCACTGACGAGGAACGGAGCTCCCACCTCTTTCTTGCCTTAGTTGGCCGGCTAGAGTGGAGATTCGCAAGAGCAAACGTGCTCGGAGGAAGGAAGCATTCCAGTAAGGTGCTGGTAGGGATCTTGACCGTACTTCCGGGATTGTCCTGATAGCCGTGGGATGCCTCTCCACTCCTCAAGCGCCTCAGGTTATGTTGCTCTCTTGTCGCTACGTCACTATGTACTAGCGGCCGTTTCAGAGGGCCCATTATTGAGTATGCAAGTCACCCCCTGCCATTTAATACCTGTATATAAAACATTGGTAAGGCAGGGGCCATAGTCCTTCATAGTTTTAGATATCCAGTCCATTTTAGACACCCTAACCTATAGCCCAGTACTTTTGTTTTCATAGTCTGCAATAGTCTTACACCAGTCGTAGGTTTTCCTTAGGTGCACTTGTGTAGTGCATACAGGGAAAATCTGCGGTTGGTGCCTCATTTCATTAAAGACGACAATAGGCCTCTGCGAGTTGGCTGCGGCCCCTCGTACGCCTTCCAAAGGTCCGGAACCCAAGGGTTCCGAGAAATAAAAGATAATAGTAATAATAATAATAATAATCTTTATTGTCGCAAGTTTACACTTTACAGAGTGACTTAAGATTAGGCACAAGTTAATGTAATGTACTAAAGGTACTGGCACTGTCTCCCAAACTAATCATCCATGATAGGGGAAAAATTCCTAGTGGGGCAACAATTTTAATAAATTAAAAGAAAAGAAAATCCGCAACAATTGAGAGGATTAAACTTATTTTTTATATAATAAGTTATGAGTGTTCAATGACATCAATAAAAAAGTCACTGTTATTGATAAAGAATGAATGACTGCTTCCTTTATGGATGATTAATTGTTTAAATAATACTTATTTGGTAGTCATCATCATAAATCACTTTACTCTTATGGTAAGTAATAGACTGATAAGATTATCAGTAATATAACATACTACATTAAATACTGATAGCTGTATTTTAGCTTTATCATGAGTTAAGACTCATTTGATCGTGTGGTTAGTGAAAAACCTGCAAGCGTAGCATGATCAAGAAGAAAATGATTTTCAACTAAGTAACGGATTGTAGGTTAGGTTAGGTTTAACGGGAAGGTCCCTCGTCTCTGGAGTAGGCAGTGACTTGTCGCTGCCGGCCGTGATAGAGAGGATGGTCGGCAGCGTCGAGTCCTGGGACGCGGTGGTGTCCTTCTGCGAAACGGTCATCTCGCAGAAGGAGGCTGCGGAAAGGGAGAGGGAGATTACTTCCATTCACCCTGCCCGCAGTAGACGCACCGGGCGCAGGCGGAGAGCGGACAACGCCAACGACAACGCGAAGTAATCTCCCTCTCCCTTTCCGCAGCCTCCTTCTGCGAGCTTAATAATAATAATAAATTTTATTGCAGGCGACGCAGGCCCAGAGATAAATACCTTAACCTAAAATACATATATTAATACATTATTACTTAAAAACTAACACGCCGCGCCGTGCCGCTATGCCGGAGGTCGTGGGTTCGATGCCCGCTTAAGACAAATATTTGTGAGATGAGCACGATCATTTGTTCTATGTCTGGGTGTAATTTATCTGTAATATATACATGTACAGAGGCCAGCACATCAACCTACCCCAAACTGTTAAATATCCCAATTAAATATGATCCTTATTCTATTTGCAATAAAGTTGAAAAACTATCGATGTTTGACATAACTAACTAACTTAAAGTAACTTGAAGTGCTGGCCTCTGTACATTTCAAAATATATAGGGTGACTGGTAATTAGTGACCGATACTTAAACATGTAATTGTACTCATGAATACAAATAACTTTCCCAAAGAAACTTGTTTTTATACTCATTAACTTTCAATTAATTCAATTACGTCAGTACTGCACAACGGGAGCGGTGGGGGTGGCGGGGGAACTACTTCTAGTAGATTTTGCTCTTCCCGAGGTCAGACTATCAGCTAATGGATCGTGCCGATTCGTGCCTACTGTGGTCGATAACAGGCGCGCGCGCGGGAATTTCAAACAGCGTTTTTGTTATTTTATTGTTATAAGTTATAAGTTAAAGTGAATAAAAAAAAATTACTTTGGGAAAGTTGATTGAAATCATGAATACAATCACGTGTTTAAGTATCGGTCACTATTTACCAGTCACCCTATACAGGGTGTAACGGAAAGGGTATATACATACAAACAGGGTAAATAGAGTGTTTAATAACGAGTCTTTCCTCAAAATTTCAGCTTCCTACTAACAACTTTGAAACTTCACGGTATTATTTAATATCGACAGTTTATTAAATGCAAAATCATAACAAACGTGTCACCGCACTATAAGGGTCATAGTCCTGTCCGGCAAGGTTCAAGTATATCTATCTCTCCGGATTCTGCGCGCCTAGTACAGAGTTACAGACCTATCGAACCGACGAAGGCGCCACGGCGCGGGCGGGCGACGCGATTGTCGGCAGAATCAAACAAACAACCAATAGATGATTTTGTACATAATATCTCTTCCTGACTCTGTGCGCCTAGTACACGCGTACGCGTACCGCAGGTGGCGTGCGGCGGCAGTGTGATCAAACGTAAATAATTATTTGTTGTTAATAGTAATTGGTAAACTGTAACAGCACGTAATTCTATTTGTTAATCAATTTACGGGCGTGATGAGATACAGACTCGATGTTGAGGAAAACGTAATAATTGCGTTAAAAATAAAAATAACTTTGATAAGTGTTAAGCATGCATAAAGTAACTCACAGTTCACAGGGCTGGTTCAAAATGCTGGCATTTGCGTTGTACGCACAAGGCCGCACCCTCCTTCAGATGCCGTTTAACATTACGAACATTAACTATCCTAAAGGCGGCACTTATTGGCACTTCCATCTCGTGCACTGTATCACACATTCACACGGCACTGCGTACACTTTATTTTCAATTTACCCCCACAAAAAAAAACCAGCGGCGGCGTTAGGCCTGGTGATCGTGGAGGCCAAGGCACCCTCGTACTACCTCGGCCAATCCATTGGGATCCGCGCGTCGAGGTAGTTCCGAACATCACGTGTAAAGTATGCTGGAAGATACAGCTCTCAGATAACCATTCGTTGCTCGAACACACATCATTATTTCGTAATACACGCTATTACTTATGGGTGAAGGTGACGATATTTTCACGACAATTCACAAAGATCACCTACGCGACAATATCACAACTTTACACCGACACGGATAGAGAGCGACTGATTGATTGCACACTAAAACTTCACTTAAAAGTTCGGACATCCTACTATCCTAGACTCCTAGTACTAAGGTAACTAACCCAATTACTTTTTTGTCATTTTTATTTTTTACTAGCTGCTGCCCGCGACGTCGTCTGCGTGAAGGTTCTACAGCACCAAATATACCTACCTAAGATTCCAGTGTTGCTATAGCATTATAAGTAAACAACTTTTAAAATAGCATTAAAATATAAGTTACATGAAGAGAGTTATATGGGAATCCTGCTGAGTTCAGTCATACCATGTGACTGAAGGAAATAGACAAAATAATGCAGGAATGCATTCCAGGATACAAAAGAGTAATAAAAACTTTTTTACAAAAAAAAAAGCAACCGACTTCTTAAAAAAACACTAACAGGTGAAAAATAATTCCAGTTTCGGAAGTCTGTGGCTTAGGTGGTTTTATTTCGTTCATTATTGGCCACCGACTTCCGAAACTGGAATTATTTTTCACCTGTTAGTGTTTTTTAAGAAGTCGGTTGTTTTTTTTGTATTTTTTTTTATTTTGCTATTTTTAGTTCCTTTGTATGTAAAGAAAGTCTTTCAAAACTTGAAAGAATCATTGAAATCGATTAACAATTGCAAAAGAAGTTCTTTCTTAACCTTTTAAAATAGACAGGCGTAATGTTATGTTATGGAAATACATTAACCATGCACAGACATGTGACTGTAGCTATTGCGAGTAATTTGCTGTTATGCATTGAAGAGTTCCATCGCCTGTCTTCTTCATCAGTTTTTCTTCACGAAATGATACTTGCTAAATGTAAATGCTTGATTTGTCACCAAAAAAAAATGTAAAACTTGGTACATGTTTTCCTATATTATTTGAGGAGTTCCCTCAATTCCTCGAGGATCCCTCATCAGATTTGACCTGGTAGTATACCCTATCAAATAAAAAAATAATTTAGAAAATCGGTCCATAAATGGCGGAGTAATCGCGTAACAAACACACACAAAAAAAAAACATATCGTTGAATTGAGAACCTCCTCCTTTTCTTGAAGTCGGTTAAAAATACGTACAAAGGTATCATACCTTATAACACTTCCCTAAAAACTACGTTGGTAGTTATACTGCCAGGAGCCAAAATGTAAAGATAGTCAGGACTGGTGGCGCGGGAGCAAGCGACCGACGTACAGGTGCCCGTGTGAGAAGCAACTCGTCCTTAGATCTACACCCGCTGCTCTGAGTATCGGCTCCTGCGACTTATTGATTGTCATCACTAAGCAAACACTCAAGGGGAACTGTACGCGCTCGAACTGGATCGGAAAGCTATGAAGTATAAGGGGAATGCGTTGTATAAATACTGCCTCGCCGATGCCACAACCCGCCAGAATTTCCACCTCAATGGTGTCTGTGGAGCGAAATGACTTTAAGGCACCACCCGTTACTCAACTTCGGAGAAGATTTGTTCCTGAAAAGCGTAATCGGGACGCCGACATTCAGCTTGATGGTATGCGCTGAAAGTCAACTTGCTGACAGGGAGTTCAAAAATTCCACGGGATAATGTGTGGCGTCATCTTGCTCGACGACAGTGCTTATCGACGTATAGACCACTTCATTCCCCTCAATTTCCGAGAGAAAACATTCGTTAATTGCTGCAGCATGATCATTTTTGGGCGCCAAAATGGCGCTCTCACACGAATTCTGCTGGTGCGCTGTACGACTGATGTCCACGTACACACAGCGAATGAGTTCTTCGAAGCTGGATATCTATCACCACTCTACCGAGAGACTCTAAAAGCTCCGCCTGTCCACTTTTCTCTTCTGGTAGAGTGCCTTTGCCAAGACTTAGAAGGACATCGGAGAATTCTTGAGCGCGTGCAATGCCGCCGAGCCGAGCTCTCATATTAATGGTCAAGCGCAGCGTACGAACTTGTGACGACAAAAAAGATCGTTTACCTAAGCATTCACCTCGTCAGCCCTCGATCCCCGCGTCAACTCGGGAAGCGTTTGCCTGAAATCGCCACTGAACAGAACTGTGACACTACCCATCAAATGTTCGTTCCTGCAGATGCCCTCAGGGTTCTGTCCACGGCCTCAACTGCCTTCCTTTTGGACATCGTACACTCATCCCATATGATACGATCCGAACTTTGCTCAAGATTTTGAGGGTTTTGTTGGAACTTCAATTTGTCAAAACGAAATAGTAGGATACAACTTTCATTTAAAAAATTGCACAATGCCATCTATGAATTTTAAGAATAACTAACTACTAACCTCACCACCACGATCAAAATTTTAATTAATTTTCAAAAGTGTTCATGTGTTACTTGATTTGATTTTTATACATTCTAATAGATGGCGCTAATTCCAAATTGTCTTTATACTACTAACATTCATTAAACTATGTTTCTCTGCCAAAGTTACTTAAATGGCGTAGTTTTTATAGTGTAAAGCTAGATAATAGGATAGCTTACTCAAAACCAACATTTAAATATGCGTCCTTTGATTACACGCTTCCACAGAATGAGTAAGAAGAATAAAGATTCACTGCTCCTCCCCCGTAGGTGATAGCGTGATAATATATAGAGTATGTGTTGACCCGACCTCTTAGTAATATTCATGCAAAATTTGAAGTAAATCCATGCAGTACTTTTTGAGTTCACCCCGGACATACAAACAGCCAAACAGACAACAATTCTAAAAAGTCACTTTTTGTCACCAGTTACGTTTTTCTAACGAAACCCACTCATTTTTTCTTGAAAATTCTCAATGTACAGTTTTTCTTTCGTTACTTTTTTATTATAATGTATTAAATTATATGTAGTATAAGATGAAAAAAATGCACAGTGCCATCTATGAATTTTAAGAATAACTAACTACTAACCGCACCAACACAATCAAAATTTAAATTAATTTTCAAAAAGTGTTCATGTGTTACTTGATTTGTTTTTTATACATTCTCATAGATGGCGCTGATTCCAAATTGTCTTTATACTACTAACATTCATTAAACTTTGTTTCTCTGCCAAAGTTACTTAAATGGCGTAGTTTTTATAGTGTAAAGCTAGATAATAGCATAACTTACTCAAAACCAACATTTAAATATGCGTCCTTTACTTACACGCTTCCACAGAATGATTAAGAAGAATAAAGATTCACTGCTCCTCCCCCGTAGGTGATACCGTGATAATATATAGCCTATGTGTTGACCCGACCTCTTAGTAATATTTATGCAAAATTTGAAGTAAATCCATGCAGTACTTTTTGAGTTCACCCCGGACATACATACAGACAAAAAGACAAACAGACAAAAATTCTAAAAAGTCACTTTTTGTCACCAGTTACGTTTTTCTAACAAAACCCACTTATTTTTTCTTGAAAATTCTCAATGTACAGTTTTTCTTTCGTTACTGTTTTATTATATGTATAGATCAATCCCGCAACACAGTGTAGTAGTGTGAGATCCTGTGGTGGCACATTAAAACATTGTACGTACCATTTACAAAAAAAACGTACCTAATATTTACTTTCTTTGAATAATTTGACTGACCAACAGATGACTAAATTTACTACAACATAACACCTACGTTAATGTGCGTAAACGAGCCAATAAACGGAACTGATTAATCCACTTGTATCAGTATTATGAGATATTAATGTGATGAAAAAGTAAATCCTAGTTGCTTACCTGGTGACTTCAAATTAGGGATAATCAAAAAAAATAAATGAGTTTCACCGTTTCACGATCTCAATCACAAGTAGGTATTTAAAAAAAAACATGTACCTACGTGCTATGCCAGATATCAATGTGAAAAAAAATGTCACAAATCACAATAATCGTAAAAAATAAGCGACGCGGCGATCGCGATGTGCCGACCGACAACTATGTGATTTACCCTAAACATCTTAGTGTGTTTACACACACAAAGATGTTTTCCTATCCTTTGTTATCCTACAATAAACTGCATAGTACCTACGTAATTCTTGTACAGAAATTAGGGTTCAGTATTATGGTTGTGTATGATTAGCGCTATCAGGATAGGAGGACAACTTCCGTTGCTCATGAAGTCCTAGTACTTTTAATAACTTCTCTTGCGTAATTAGAGGCATTGGTGGTCGGTTACGGGAAATAAATCAAAATTTAAAGACGCCGCGCACGCGCTCTTTGAGGTAGCCGATCGTTTCGCTCCGGTATCGAGAAGTAAACAAAGTGTCGCGTGACAAATACATCAAAGATTGAATGAAGGTCTGTATTAAACATTTCGCATTTTATTTGTTTTTCTTTTTCAAGTTGTGTTATGAAGTAATTACTGGCTTACCTACACACTAAGTTTATGAATGTCTAATAAAATAAAATTAAGTACTGAACCCTTTAGTAATATTTGTAGGTACCAGGAGGCACATGAGTTGCGTTAGAAAGTAATTTAGGGTTCATTTTAACATTAAATAAATCGTTCTTTGTATTGGATTAGTAGGTACTACGGTACTTTGTAGTTTCCTAATATTTTTGCTTTCAATTATTTGCCCGAAAGTGTTCAAAACAAATAAAAGATGGTGCTTAAAGCTGATTACAAGAAAGTTGTTTTTAATGCTAAGGTATTATTATTATTATTATTACACACCTCTCCATAACCCTTCGAGAACGAGAATTACAGAAGTGATGTTATGTTAGAACAATGGGCTAGAACTTTTTGCTAAAATACTATTTATCTGATATTTTAAGTATGAATTTATGGAAAAAACATTCTCCCATTGGACCTATTATTAGTTTCTTATGTTAGTTTCTTTAACAACAAACAACTTACAGTTGCTTGAGCTACAATAAGGATTTTGCGGTAGGTAACTTGTATCCTACTTTTTTGTTACGGTGAACTTTGAAGTAAAACAAACATGCGGAACCCATTTTACGAAATGTACCAGGAGAAACAACTCCTTCACGGAATTGTTACTGTACAGAATAGGTCGTTGACACCGATCAGCTGACTCGGTGTAGTGATGTGTAGAATTAAATCAGAAATGTTTTATTTTTCTAGATAATTGTGTCTCAACTTTACAATTATGTATGTATATGTATAAAAACGTTGCCATGTCGTTTCTTATCACCAAGAGAACCCGTGCCCTTCGTATGTATATACCCTTTCCGTTACACCCTGTATAAGTATGTTTATCAGTTGTCTAGAACTCATAGCACAAGCTCTGTTTAATTTGGGACTAGGTAATGTAGTGTGAAAGTTATGGAATATTTATTTATTATTTAATTCTGTGTATTTATGTTTCTGCAGTGCAAATTTTTTTTCTTTCGTTCTTTATGTATAAAGTCTTTGTTGTATTTTTCACCAGGACACCATAAACAACTACCTAACAGGCCAGAACGACCCTGATCCGCCATCTTGGTTGCCGGATGATATCATCAACTTGAACAGTCTGGACGAGCCGGACAACCTGATGGAGAAGCTGAATGGCAACGTCCAAGATGGCGTCACCGTCAAACTGCTTTGTGGAGCTGATCTATTGGAGTCTTTCGCTACACCTGGATTGTGGTCGGATGACGATGTAAGTGTTATAGTGATAAGCCGTGTACCACCATTATGGTACATTGGGTACATGTACAGACCTCCTCTGCCGTGATTCTTTAAAAAGCAGTCAGCTGACAATTTACCGATTTTGAGTTTAGGCGATTAACACACTGCCCCGCATGATGCAGCGTAGCGCGTGGATGCGTGTTCTTCCGTTGCTTGTAAGTATCTCCGTTTGTATGGAAAACACGCACAGTCCAACACACAGAAAATGCATCCACGCGCGTTCAATTCAGTTCAGAGACACGGAACATGCAGCGTGATAATCGCCTTAAACATTGAGCGACATCAGGATTTGGCACTGATATCAAAACCACTTCACTGCTTTTAAAAAAAAAAATATCTCAAAAGCTAAATAAGTTTCAGAAAAAGGGGTTAGATAGGTCGACGCGCCTTTTGTTCCTGATGTCGCTCAATGTTTAAACTCAAAATCGGTAAATTTTCAGATGACTGCTTTTTAAAGAATCACGGCAGTACTACAATCAGTCAAATATCTTTAATAAATTTTCAACTTTATTGATAAAGCATAAGGTTCAAAATTGAGTGGGGAAATTTGACAGTTTCCGGTAGGTTGATGTGCTGGCGTCTGTACATGTGCATAATAATATTGTGCATGCACCTGGTGCGTCAAATGAGTGCAACAGATTTATGAAGTTGAAATTATTTTTTCAGTCACAGCCTTATGAATATAAGCCAGCATTGCACATGTAAGCGGGTACGCCTTTTATACCTGGAGGCTGTTATTTTTCAGTTTCATGGTTGTTTTGCTTGAGTTTAGATTTCAATGTTAGTATGAATTTACTTTTTTTTCTTAATCTCGGTATATTGGAGTGTGCTAGCTAACACGTGACAATCATTCTGAAATGTAATGTTTTACAATGTGTATAAACATAAGTGCTATTTATTGAGCATTTCATTGTATAGATTCTTTGTATACCTAGTTCTTCAAACGAACCAGACAGATGTGTTGCTGGGGAGTTTGTTCCGCCACTTCTTCTTCCCAGCAAAAACACTAGGAAGTGGCGAAGGGTGGGCCGTTTTTGGGGGACTGTCTTTATGTATTTTTTTTTTGACGTTCAAAAAGTGCTGATTCTCAGCCTAGTTTGAATAAAGACTTTTGATTTTGATTTATTGAATCAAATATGGTTGGTAAAAAAATATTTAGGAACACTCATTTGGCATAAGGTTCTAGATTTGGAACGGGTATTTCAAAATCTAAATGAGTAGGTTTCGTTTTTATTCGTGTTGTCTTTCCGTTCAAGTAGTTTAAGGTTTTTATTACATTTGTTACAAACATCGCATATAAATAGTGTGTAACATCTGGGAACGGCTACGGACCGCAAACTGCCACCCCCAACTGTACGGGTTCCTTCGAATCTCTATGAAATTGGGCACCGCGGCCGCTGGCTGAGCGCGGTGGCATCTGGGACTTGTATTATAATCGCTTTCATCTAGTGTCCGAACTCAGAGCCTGACCACGATACGTCAGATACACCACTTGCGCAGTTCAAAGCATTTTGTTGGCTAACTGATTCACCGCTTTTTATCCAAATTACGCTTAGAATTCGCACTTTTTATACGTAAAAAATGACATAAAATACTCCCGAAAAACCCCCGCCTTTTATTAATTCTTGGTTTTGTTGCTAGAAATAAGTGGTGCAACAAACTCCCCAGCAAAAAAAAACTGAAAAAACTATATCTATGTTTTTAATTGTTTTATGGATCCAGTGGTCACAACCGCTACTGCAAAGCATGAGATTCCAGGATCGATTCTAAGCTAAGTTTTAATTTCGCAGCTTAATGGAAAGGGTCAGTTAAGTTAGCAGCTGTCTGCCATGTATCACCCACCTTTATTTATTTATTTTCTACTGAGCCAATTGACACAAACATATTTTTATAGTCCCGACATAAATGTGGATACACGCGAGTGGCGTGCGTGCGAGCGTGCGTGCGTGCGTGCGTGTGTGCGTGTGTTCGTGCGTGTTTTTTATCCTTTCCATTGGTTACGTATGAATTGTCGTGTTTTAATTACCATTATGTTACTCGTTTTCAGTTGGAGAATATAGTGGGTCGTCACGGGCTTATAGTGGTGACTCGCGCAGGCTGCGATCCCGGACGGTTTATTTATGAATCGGACATGCTCTACAAACATAGGGTAAGGTATCATAAACTTATGCCTTAATAAGGAACATAATGCATGTTTTTCTTTACTTACATTAATATAATTTGTATTACATAGCTTTTTATCCCCTGTATGGTCTCTTGCTAGACCATACATTAATTTTAGATGAGGTATTAAGATATAAATACATGCATACATAAACTCACGCTTTTTTCCCATTTGGGTAGGCAGAAACTACAGAGCGCCATATGCTACGATTCTTACATACTTCTTTTGCTTCATTTAAATTCATACATGTTGTCATACACACACGCCGGTTGCGAGTACTACGCACCTGACCTTTCTGAAGAACCTCACCAATTAAGGTCTATGTATGTCCTTCTAGGGCGTCCCCTCCCGGCGTTCCCACTTACTTATGCCTTGTAAATACCTTTCGTTAGTTGCCTTTCATTCATCCTTTCAACGTGACCAAACTATCTAAAAGCATACTCTTCTATTTTTGTTACTACATCTTCTTTTAAACCACAATGTTGCTTTTTCACATGCATCATTTCTCAATCGATCGATATTATACGATTTAAAGTTTTAATTCGTTTTCAAATGAACTTTTTCTGTATATTCAACTGTTGTGTTTTATTGTTTCCAGAATAACGTGATTCTAGTAACTAATTACATAGCCAACGAAGTGAGCTCAACTCAAATCAGGCGGCTGGTTCGTCGCGGCGAGAGTGCCAAGTATCTCACAGACGACGCCGTGCTGGCCTACGTGCGCACGCACCGGCTGTACGGAGCCCCGCATTGTGTCACGTGAGTAGATATAAACCTTTATTGCGTAAATAATAGCCGGGCCATTTTATGGCTCGAAGAATAGCCTATCTATTTCATGGCTCGAAGAATAGCCGGGCTATTTCATGGCTCGAAGAATAGCCGGGCTATTTCATGGCTCGAAGAATAGCCGGGCTATTTCAAGGCTCGAAGAATAGCCGGGCTATTTCATGGCTCGAAGAATAGCCGGGCTATTTCATGGCTCGAAGAATAGCCGGGCTATTTCATGGCTCGAAGAATAGCCGGGCTATTTCATGGCTCGAAGAATAGCCGGGCTATTTCATGGCTCGAAGAATGGCCGGGCTTTTTTATTGCCTAAACAATGGCCGGTCTATTTTATTGCCTAAAGAATAGCCGAACTATTTTATTGGCTAAAGCATGGCCGAGTAATTTAGTTCCCTGAGAAATGGTTCTGTAATTTCTTGAATAGGGATGGCCCAGAATTAGTATTGCCTGAGAGATGGTAGGGCAATTTTATTGTCTGGAAAACGGCCGATCAATTATATTGACTTCAGAATGATCGAGTCATTTTATAGCTTAATGAGTTGCCGAGAAATTGTTTTACCTGATGGTCGGGTTTATTTTAATGTTAATTATTAATTTGTGAATAATAGGCGAAATATTAGCTTAAGAATACCTACATGGCCAATTTAATTGCCTAAAGAAAGGTTGATTAATAATGAAAACTAACTTTTACTTTATTTACTATAATTTAATTTAAATATAGTTTACTTTGTTAAGTTATATTGTGTTGTTATATTATGCCATTTTTAAACTTATTGAGTTTTGTTTAAGTTGTTAAAAATGGTTTTGTATTACAATGTTAATTTTGTAGCTATTTATAGATATTTGTTATTCTTTTTTTTGTTATTTTAGAGATTTCAAGCCCAAATATTAAAGTTTAATAAATGTAAATATATAAATTTTATGATCAGTTCTCAAACATTAACATTTTAATATTGTTTTATGTTGCAAAATTTAAATAAATAAACGAATAACGATGGTTATTTTCTAGTTTCTTTTTAAATTAAATAAAAAGAAGTTAATACAATACATCTAAGACAGAATACTGTTACACATAACTACAGTATAGGCATTAAACACGGCTGTATCTCATATTCTAAAATCACTTCTAACACCAAACCTGTGAGAGATATTCCAAGCAATTATCAACCTTATGTAACTGACATCAACCTATTTATTTTCCACGCTGCCCGGAACAGTGAGTATAACGTCCTTAACGATCTAATCGCTAGTTACGACAAGCGATCGCCGCAAGACGTCATAATGAAATCTCCAGAAGAAACGAGCTTCAAGAACATTCTTATATCGATCAGAGACAAACCCTCTATCATAGACGAGACCATAACGGTTAAGAGGCCTAGGAAAACGAATTTCCTTATGCCCAACTCTCACACTGATTCTGTGAGCCCGCTTTGTGAGCCCCTGAAGCCCAAAATGGCGTATCTTGACAGAGTCCCGTCGACATATGTCCCCGGTAAAGCGGTCAAAATCGTCAGCGATGCAACTGAACACAAAATTGACAAGGTAACTTTAGACACGACATACAGTTCCCTTGATAGTTACTTAAGCAAAGATTCCGACTTCGATCTTTATAAAAGGCGGGTAAGTGAGGGTAACGTTGAGAAAGTCGAAGTGGAGGCTTCGAAGAAACGTTGCTCCTCTACCATAAGGAAGTTGAAGCCGGAGGAAATGAAGAAGAGTAAGTCGGAAGTCAGTAAGTTGTGTGATAAGGTGAAAAGTATTAAGATAAAAGATAGTTCTGGTAGGAATTATAAAACTCGTAGTTGTAATGATATTGTTAGGTTGATTTTGACTAAACACGGTATACATGTTATCAGTGATACGGAGGCTATAGTTTAAAGATTTTGGCTGTATTATTCTATTACTTGTGGTTGAGATTCTACTGGTACAAAGTTATAATAAAATTAGGATGGAACTTTGTAAAAGTCAATCGAAATTGTCAGTTCTCAATTGAAAAATAGTTGAGAACCAACTACCATCTACTGGACTTCATATGTTCCGTACCTGCTTGAGTAACATATAAATTCGTTTTCCTACTTTTTTTCTGATCTTATAAAAATAAAATAAATAAATAAATATTCCACAACTTTTCACACAACGCTATTTAGTCCCAAGTTAAGGTTGAGAGCTTGTGTTATGGGTACTAAACAGCTGCTAAACATACTTATATATTTCTAAATACATACATATTATAGATAAATTACACCCAGACACAGAACAAATGATCGTGCTCATCACACAAACTTTTGTCCTGGGTGGGAATCGAACCCACGACCTCCGGCATAGCAGTCAGGGTCACTAACTATCTCTCTCTCTATCTTATCTTTACTTTAAGCTGTCATAAAACATGAAAAAATCACCATTCCTACTTAATACAATGATTTTTTTCCTAAAAAAGTAAATGAGTTACTATTTTCATTTATGATCTCATTAGTTTGGACAAACCACTATTTAATACAGTTTAAAGTAAAAAAAACCTTCAGGAAAAACTAGGACGAATGAAAAAATCTTCATTTGAAATTATTTATTATTTTAATGTTCATCATTTCAATATTTCAGTAGAATCTCATCTGAAGTCATTCACAAATTTATTATAGCCAAACCACAGAAAAAATGGAATTTTATAAGTTACCTGAAACAGTCAATTTTAACGGAATTGTAAGTTTCTTTAACCTCAAAACTGAAACATAAAAAAATAAAAAAGGCAAGTAAAATAATAAAAAAAAACATAAAAAATAAAACGAAAGTAATGTCATTGGCTGAATGATTATTTCTAGAAAATGTCTTCCAAACTATGAATTTATTTGTCAATTTGCATTTAAGCCGGTTCAACAATCTCTGACTGAATATTTAAATATACATTGAATTTATTCAATTCACTTCATATTACAATTATATTTTGTCTCATCTGCCCTCGATTCGAAACTTTACGAAAATTCTTTGGATGCTTAATTAGATTTTAACCTACGAATATTTGTAGCTCATTTCAGCATTTTTGAATTAAGCACTAAAGACAAAGCCAAAGTCAAAGCCAAAGTGACAGAAAAGTGAAGAGAAGTGGTGATAGTTGAAAATAAATCAAAATCTTTGATCCAAAAGCCCGCTTAAAATCAAATCAAAACGGATGGTTATATTTTGTTTACTATAGCTTCTGCGTAGACTAAAGTTAAACTTAAACTATTATCCCAAGGGAACATATTAACGGTATAAAAAGTATCCTATCGTCGTGGATAGTGCAATTCTGCGTAACTACAATTTTTAAATACTGCGAATATACACCTTTGCTGACTGTGATAAGGTGTATATTCGCAGTATTTAACAATTGTAGTTACGAGGAATTGCACTATCCACGACGCTATGCATTAATCCAGGAAATGGTCCATCTATGTGCCAGTTTTCTTACAAATGTGATTGTATAACAAACACATTTACATTTTTAATTTGTATTATTATTACAATGTAATCAATGGGCTATTTGACATTTTTTTTTGTTTTTAGTCCCTCATCTAGATTACAAGAAAACATTCGACACATTTTTTTTCTTTTTTTACGTAATCAAAAAATTACGGCGATACATCGAGTCAAAATATCGCATGACGTCAATAGCCAGTACAGTTAATACTAGATAATGACGTTACATGCCCCCTCTCCTCATCTCAATCGTGTCAATTAGAGACACAATAGAGAAGACAATGACAGCGCGGACACCGGTGTTCTCTTGGGGTTTGATGAATTGCGCTAAAAAGTAGTTTTCCATCAAATTGAAACAGAAAAATATATGTGTCGAATATTTTCTTGTAATCTAGATGAGGGACTAAAAATTAAAATTTTGTCAAATATGGACTATTTGACAAAATTTTAATTTCCTCATCTAGTTTCCACATGATAGTGGTTTTGAACAGTTTAATTTCAATTCAGAACGGGTTGCAATCTACAGATTTTGGTAAAACATGTTGTTTGCACCTATGGTCACATCACATTAATGGTATCTGACGTCATACAGCAATAAAACAAATGTACGTAAATTACAAATCATCTCTAAGGTAAAATTAAGTAGTATGTTAATAGGTCATAGTTTCGTTCGATATTTGAATACTTTCGAATCGATGGGCTGGTTAGACCGTAAGCCGAATCTAACAAAGTATTAAAAAAGACTATAAGCTTGGTATACAGCATATTGCATTTTGGCAAACTTACTGTTTCAAGCCTTTTTCGATTTTCTCTTAGATTAAAAAATAGTTGATAAGATTTTTGATAGGCTATTTCATGTACGGCTTGCCCTAGTTTCGGTGAATCACCGTTAAAGCCATAATCGCTTACAGCCAGCTTCAACACATAGAGCTTGACCGCAAAACATTTTGTTAGCTATCTGATTTACCGCAAGTGGGGCCGAATGTACAAATCTCGTCAAATAAGCTTGCTGCTCTAAAACAATTCTTTCAGAAGCGCTCGGGCATCCTGCGCTGTTGTTTTAGTTCGAGTATTCCTACTGCGCATACATTTGTACCCTACTTTAGAGCAGTAAACTTACCTGACGTGAACTATAATATTAAATTGTGGAATTTATATTAAATCTATTAAAGTTCTATGCATAAAAATGTATTATGTAAATAGTGATATGTATTTGTAATCAAATACTCTTTTTATAATATTATACGTTTATTACAAAATGTTTAAAAAGTAGGAGTTATATATAAGTATTTTAGTGCCGTACTTACGGTCCTTTGACGAGACATTATCTGAATACTGGCTCAAAGTGCGGCCGTTAGTGTTGTTTCTTTAGATAAATAAATTTCTATACATTTATTAAGTAATTATTATTATAGAAAGTATACTTTTAAAGAGAGAGTTATATATAAACGTAACTTAATTATGTATGTTTACAAAATATAAAAGATTAGGTACTTATTAAAAATTAAACTAAAATATATTACTATTAAAAAGAAGGAATTAAAAGTTAAGATGTTTTAAAAATGAATTACCGACTTTAAAATTGTAAATAAAAATAAATAAATTCGCAAATGAATATAAAGCATAAGTCCTATTAATAAAGCACATTTTACATGAATACTAAATGTCAGAGCACAAAATTAAAATTGAATGGTTGAGGCTTCGATGATGTTTTCAAGTCTTATATTTTCTTGAAGATTATTATTTTTTTAAATTAAAAATTGTTCTTCAAACTGTGGCCGCAAAACCGCAACTCACGTGCAATTAATTTTTTTAACTTAATTAGCCAAATCTAATGTTTAAGATTAATTATTTCTCTTCTCCTTCTTTGATGGTTTTTTAAATGTCAATAACATTGTAATCATCCTGTTACTGTCCCACTGCAGGGCAAATGCTTCTTCTCATACAGATAAGGCATAAGCATTACTCTCCATTTTGGCTCAGGTTGGCAATTTTGCACTCAATATAACTATAAGTCGAGGTTTTCTTTCATCCATGTCGGAGATATCTGCAATTAAGCTAAGAAGTACATATGAATTGAAAAAGTCACACTGGTACTTGCCTGGATTTGAACTCTTATATTATATACTAATATTTATTATTAAATAGGATTTTTTTGTATGTCAAGATATACAGATAGATAGTAATGTTACTTCGTGTTTCAAAGCAGTATTTTTTAATGTAGTGCCAATTTATAAATGTTCCTCTTAAATGTTTTCTTGCATGAAATCATTATTATAGATGTATTGTATAGATAGCATGAAATTATGGTTAATACGATTAATTACTAGTCTCTTGAATTTAATAAATTAAATGTTACAGTATTAAAAATGTTTAAAAAATTATAATTATATTAAAGTTAGGATAAAATCTAAAATATGCTCATGTCTGAATTTCTAAAAGAAGTTATAATATTTATCTATTATAATATACATATACTATTTTTAGTTCCTAATGACATTATACAAGGTGTTTTGTCGCTAAACGAAATTAACATATTGACTCACTTGCTGGGAATAATAACTACTATTATTCTTTTTTAAATTGCTTTTATAATCAATACTGGGCTGCTTTAAATGAAGTGAACAGAGAACATAGTAAACTCGAGAAAAAAAAAAGTTTGCAGTATACACCATGTATATGCAAAATTACATATGTTCAGCTGACGCAAAGTTACCATACTTACTTTGTATATGAATTGTTACCATATTGTATTATTGTATATCGATTTGAATAGATTTATTTTAGCATGTTTTATTGATGTTGCTTCTCATAGATTTATATTACTGTCCCATAGATAATTTATTCTGTATGTTTATTTTTGTACCTTGTCTTGCCCCTATGGACCTAGAAATCAATCGGTAGTATCCCAGAATTAAAACTATATTTTTTTCATACAATATTTCATACTCGAAGTGACTTTTTGTGTCATAAGTGTTTAGAAAAACATGTTTTGAACAATTTGGTTAATTTCTAGGTCCTTATTTTTGTATACCCCTTTTTATTTTTCTCCTAACATGGGTGTTGTGTGCGTAGGGAGGCGGCTGCCCGTTGTAGCTGACATGTTGCGCGCGCGCCGACGAGACGACTACGTAACGCGACCGTAGCGGGGACGTAGCGAGTTCGTAGCAACTCCGTAGCAAGCGTAGCGAGCGTAGCGGGGAGGGCGAAGCGCGCACACTCCTTATTAGATATTATATAGTTATACGTTTTGTCTACGTAGTGCCTACTGTGTCCACTAGTTTGACGTTTGAATTTCGAAGTATTTGTGTTGGGGTTACTGTCTCCAAAAACTTTTGCTTTTTTTTAAATGTTGACACTTGTCTGTCAAAACAAAATCAAATTGTTTTTGATAATATCTTTTAAAATTTGTTTTTTTTATAAATGAATATCATTGAAATGCAATGGAATGTGATAAAAGTTGTGGCAAAGTAAAATATTTTTGGAGAATATATACATATTGACGTATTTATTTTATACGTGCTCAATATTTTGCACAAGCGTGCGAAGCGAAGTATTTTTGGGTTCCTATGAAAATATATAATGTTATTTTTTGTTAATAAAAAGTAAAGTGTTGCAATATCAACTAGTGGACACATACTTAACGGTTTGTTTGACGCTTACGTGGAATACTTGCATGAGATATTTGTATGATATCCCATCATAATTTGTTTTTTTTTTTAATATTTTTGATAATAGAATACCTAGAAGTCATCATCATCTGCCTAGCCTTTTCCCAACTATGTTGGGGTCGGCTTCCAGTTTAACCGGATGCAGCTGAATACCAGTGTTTTACATGGAGCGACTGCCTGTCTGACCTCCACAACCCAGTAACTGGGTAACATGATACCCCTTGGTTAAACTGGTTGTCAGACTTTCGGGCTTCTGACTACAAGTAACGACTGTCAAAGATCTACAAATGACAGCCGGGACCAACGGCTTAACGTGCTTTCCGAGGCACGGAGGAGTCTTGGTATGTAATAAATGGTCACCCATCCACGGAAAGAATACCAAGAAGTTTAACTACGTAATTATCCTGATTGTGGCTACAAATCCTGTGTTGCCAGAATACATTAAGTATAGGGTAAAACGGAATATAGCTATAACACGCATGATCAGAATGAGATGCGATGTTTAATAAAAAATAAACTACACTAGCACTTCGCTCTCGACTTCCTCCGCGTGTATTTGCAAATAAAATATAAACTATGACACCAAAAAAAATTCTTGTAGCTCTTCTTTATAATGTAAGATACAGACTACAGATGTTCCATCTTGTTGCGAGCGTGTTTGCCGACGCTACCTCTACCGGGTGAACTATGCGTGAATTTAGCAACAAAAGGTCGCATCCCATTCTAATTACGCGTAAATGATGCAAGATTTTCAGCCGCCGAATGGTTTTTAAAGTCAAACTCCGTTAGTCCTGGCTGTCATTTGTAGATCTTTCATAGTTAAAAGCCCCTAAGTGTTGAACCAGTTTAATCAAGACGTATCGTGTTATCTCCTGGGCTATGGAGGTCAGACAGGCTGTCGCTTCATGTAAAGCACTGGTATTCAACTGCATCTGGTTACACAGGAAGCCGACTCCAACTTAGTAGAAAAAAGACTAGGCCAATGTTGGGTTTTTTTTAAGACACTCAATTCAGCTGTTCGATTCATTAGAAGTCATCCGAACGAAGAAGTAATGAACGGTGAAATGAATTACAGTACAAAATTGGTTTTATTTTACCACAGTTTTTCTAGATAATAAAAAGCATGTCTCAACTAACGAGTTATAACGAATATAATGAGTCTTGATACTTCATGTATGAGTATTCCACAAAAGTATCAAACATCCATTGCCGCGGTTCAGTAACAGCCTAGCTTTGTCTGACCGTTTCAGCGCTTGGATACTTACATAGTGAATAATCAGCCTTATTATCTGCCTGATTAGGTCAATTTATTGTTATACCGCTTAACGATCATGCAGCTCTGCTATTTTTAACTCTATTACATAGCTTGCAAAGTCTATACTTATTCTAATAACACATCATGTTTTTCTATAAGCGGGAAAAAAATACATGATGGCCTTTTAAACAGAGATGCACAATCGTTTTTTCCTATACTTATATTAATAGATATCAATGAATCTTAGCCTTAGCATGTTTTGGGCTTATTGTATAATTCCTTTTATTATTTAAGTAGCATTTTGTATGAGTGGATGTCTATGCCAGCTTAGTTTTTATAAATACTGTGCGAACGAGGGTAATTCTTAGATAAGATATAAGCCACCTTAAAAAATGCAAAAACTCTGTCGGCGCCAAGCTAAGAACTATTCCATTAAATTTGACATGTAGTCGAGCCACTTGGCGCGCTGGGCACATTTTGCTTTAACATCTATACATGACTGTGGCAGTCAAAGATTTAATAATACCAGCTTGTTAAAAGCAAAAGCCTGTTCTCACACCGATAAGGTAGATTTTTTTAAACTTAAAAAGTACATACTTAAGGGAAACATTGTTACTTACAAGATTTATTGTGCTTCAAACATTAATTTTTTGAAAATTTTTGGCTTGTTTGTTTCTGAGTGCAAATAAATATACTTAAGTCGGATTAAACGTGGTAAAAAATATAGTTTAATAAGTCAATAATTTCACTGTAATGTGAGTTGTATTTTTTGGCTAGCTCACAGATCCCATTATAATCACAAGAATTAGGTATAACTTACCCCGTCAAATTCGTTAAAAAAATATTTGTCCACTGCTTCTTTAAGCTAAGATACCTTTTAGGGCCGGCCAGACCTGGCGAAGCGCAGTAACGCACGTTTTTACTTGCTAAATCCATATCACCGTCACATCTTTCAAAATAAAGGTCGAAAATACGCCGTGTACTTTTGTCAGCATTGATGCTTTTGCATTAATGAAATTTCAACTCTATTTCAACCACCACAATATTGTTTATCAGTGAAAAACCTGCTGCGCTGCGCATCGCCAGATGTGCGCTGGTCCTTAGGACATTCTGTTTTTAGTTTTATTCCAGAAATGTTTGTTTGTCAAACAAATCTAGTTTAGGTTTTCGGCTAGTGATAATGCTAATTAAAAATAAAAGTTCAAATAATAAATATTTATATTTATTACAAAAATAATTATGTACAAATAGTGATTTTTTGCTTTACAAAAAATATGAATTATAATTTGTCTATGTATCTGAAGTCTATAGATCCTGTTTCAATTTTGTTTATTTATAAAGATTGGATATGATTTAAAACTATTACTATAATTATCATTTATTTATCGTTATGCATATAAAATGTGAACTTAATTTTAAGGATCTGATTAGTTAACTTATTTTTAGTTGCCTAGTTAGCCAGGGGCACCGATTCGCTTGCTCACAAGTGTCAACCTAGCATATTACCATCTTATTCTCTCGTGTGAAATAAGAAAAGTACAGAGACAAAGGTGAACTAAGGCTTCGATAAAAACAGTTGCCACTAATCTTTATGAAATATTTATAATTTATTAATTAATTTATTTTTTGGCGTATTATTGGTCTTAAATCGCTTTCATTAAAGTTAATAAATACAATTTCAAACGAATCGACCAATATCATTTGCATAATATTATTATTAAATTTTAATTTGATTTTTGAACAAGGGAATCGGAGTCCAAAGTCGAATGACATGACATAAATTGTATTTTTTTAATAACATATTTTAAAAAATTTCCTTACCTTAGAAAAAGATATATGTATTAAAAAAATAACGTTGTCCAACTCTAGGTATGTCTCAAGAATTATGGGTACGTTTGCAAACATTTATATGAACTTGTAGCGACATCTGTCTCGCCACATTCGAACTAACGACTGACATCCTACATCGCGGTATTAAAGTTATCTGCAGGCAGCGGTGGCCCAGTGGTGGCGGCCCCGACTTACGAACAGTAAGTCGTGGGTTCGAACCCAGGCAGGCGCATTACTTTGTGTAAATTATTTCATCGCCACTGCTCTTAAAAACGGTGAAGGAAAACATCGTGAGGAAACCGGCATGTCCTAGAACCAAAAATTCGAGGATATGTGACATCTACCAATTCGCACTGGGCCCGCGTGGTAGATTATAGCCCATACGCAAAATGCGCGCTTTGACGTGGAGTTGCGGATACCAGCCCGGTATTTTTAATCTTTAAAGTTATCTGCGCAATTTGAACGTATACAAGTTCCCGACAACAACTGTCGAGCAGTAGTAGTCCACCAGACACGACTCCCGTCTGGTCGGAGGCTCCTCCCTTTTCTATGGCGTATGAGGAACTTTACACCGTTTCTCATACCTTTAAAAACTACGCAGACAGCAACAAATGTGAATCATTTGCATTTTTATCCATAACTAGCAGACGTCACGCAGTTTCACCCGCGTAGTTTCCGTTCCCGTGGGAATACGGGGATAAAAAGTAGCCTATGTCCACCGGGAATAGTGTAGCTTTCCACCAGTACAATAAATTTTAAAATTGGATCATTAGTTCCGAAGATTACCCCCTACATACAAACTTACAAATTTTACCTCTTTATAATATTAGTATAGATACACTCACCGGCACAATTAAGGCTCCAGCACATTTGTAACACCCGACGACGCCATCCCACGCGGTTTTATTGGTCAAATCTGAAAAAGTTACTCAAAGTAACCAATTTGAACACCATATTGACGTTGCGTGGCATGGCGTGTTATAAGTCTGTTGCTAGCCTTAACCGCCCACTTATATTTTTGGTCACCTTGTTTGTTTATGTTAAATGTGGCTTATCTACTGTTTTGTTTTTTGTGCCGGTGAGTGTATCTATCAAAAGTCAATATAATCTGTTTCCTAATATCATGTGATTAGATCCTAATCTAGAGACTTAGAAACATAAACGCATCACCTCATCATGATGTCATTTTACAAATTATAATTGAATGTCATTTGACTATCTCTGGCTTCGGTTGTCACAAAGAAAACTTAATTTCTATGTTCCTCGACTATTAGTTGCAAGTAAGGTTCGTGAGTTTCTAGATAATTTACTACTGATATTCCATTCACGATGCTGTAGAAAGAAAAGGCATACCTACAAATATTTAAATCACATCTAAAGGTTACTCACTTAATTATTTGTGATCTGCTTTGCTTCGGACACTATATTTACATCAAAATAATTGGTTTTAGGATTCCGGATTAGCCGAAGAATCGCTTGCAGTATGTATAAGATTGTCACGGCTGATTCTGAGAAGTATGTTTTTAATAACGTAATTTTTTTGTAAAGAGCCTTTTCACTTTGCAACCAGGACCACGACTTGTCGTACGCACGGCCTTTAAAAAGAAGTCTAAAAAAAATCAGTGAACCTTCTCATATGATGTCTAACATTTGACATGTTATAGTGGTAAATACACCGCCATAAAATAAAATGACAGTACGACGTGGTACCGATCTTACGCAAAAGGGATTAGCACTATCTCACAGTCATATATCAGCCACCACGCTGTTGGTCAAATCAAATAATGCGCGCTTCCCATTTTCTCACAAAAATATATAGCAAACGAGAGACAAGAGTACACATTTAAATAACGTTGCACAATACTAGGAATTTCTCCTAGAGTTTGTCTTCACGACCAGTCGTTCCACAAGCGGCGGGAAAAGTATCTTCCTCTTCTTGGCTGACGCTTTTCACGCTTTTGAAGTCGGCCGTGTGAACTAATCGTGCTCATGGTCGCAAGTGCGTTAGGTCCCAAGGAGACAAGTAACTTGTTCTGATTCCGTAAAAGATTCGATTTAAGTAGTTTTCAAATAATTTGGATATTTTATTTGTTTTCATTCGATTTTAGTTGCCAGAAAAAAAAAGCTTTTCTACAGCGTCTTAGAAAAACCGTTTAGTGTTAGTCATATTATAGTTGTAATTAATTAAATAAATACGTAAAATGTTACCGTATAGTTGCTTTATTTTAGTGTTTTTAGCTGCATTAAGTAACTTATAAACACTTTCTGGTGTAAACGTATCAATTTCATGCAGTATTTATAACAATGCAATATCCTATTAAAAATATCTTGATTGATGCTTTTTCTACCAATTAGTAACCCGGTATAAGCATGAGATACAGCTCATAAAAAAATAAGTAATTTGGATTTTTTATTATTCCAAAATTTGAATTGAAACGTTTTTAATCATTTATAGTTGCACCAGGATCTTTTGGCGCGCAACGAAGAAGCGCTGCCATCTTGTTCTTTCAAATGTTTATAACAGCGCCATCTATCGACTTCAATCAGGCAACAAAAGATCCTTGTGACAAGCTATTACAGATTTGTATAATTAAAATATAAAACTTATCAAAGTATATTCTTAAAATCTTCAACATCGAAATGGTCACTAAATGTTAGTGAAGTTAATATGTATGATTATGATATAATATATAATGTAACATTTTTTAAATCTGTGACGTAATTTGAAATATGTGTTATTTTTTGTAAATCAGTTTTAGGTACTATAAAATGCGGCGATAAGTCACCTGCAACTATTATAAAAATTGTTATATTCTGTAACATAAAATCAGTGTTGCCAGTTACAATAAACTAATTATTACCTATATTTGAATACAGAATCTTAGATAATGTTCATGTACAGAGAATCTGTCAAATTTCTCTAGTATTTTCAACTTTATTACATAAAAATAAGGTTCAATTTGGAAGTTTTTATAGTTTGGTAGTGTCTGTACTTTCACTCAATGTTCTCTTCTTCCTATCTATGCGTTAGCGTTATATATAATCTATGTATGTTGGTTTTATTTGACCACAAGATCCTTCAAGTTTCAGTTGCAATGGAATTTGAACTTTGCCGTGTCTGACATAGAGTTTATAATCATCTGAGATTCTGAATTCCAAATATATGAAGTTATTGCTTTTTAAAGAAATAGGGTTGTTTACATACAACCATGTACCTACTAATAAACTACAAAAACAATAAAAATACTACAAAACTATGTACATTAGTATTTCTTCTCAGTGATTGCTTCATCAAGACGGCGACTTAAATCTTTATGTATAACTAGGATGATAAATGCGATTTGTATTTGTATTTATTTGGATCTCCAACAAAGATTACATCTTACACGCTAAAATGAACAAAGTATAAATAGGTACAATTCTTTGTGCATCTTCAAAAACGAGACCACAACTTGCGTTAAAATATCAAACAAACAATTATTAATTATTTTTATATATTAAACAACATTTACGTTTCGCCTTCAGTAATTATTTCGAAACGTACAGACGCCAGCATATCAAGCTCCCTCAAACTGTCAAATTTTCCCAATTGAACATGAACTTTATTCTGTTTGAAATAAAGTTGAAAAACGAAAAAAAAAATGACACATTGGGGTAGTTGATGTGCTGGGCTCTGTTCGTTAATTTTCTTGAAAAAGCTATTTTATTCGCGGCTTTCCTAATGGTTCGCAAGAGAATTAGAGTCACCGACATGGTTCCGCGCACTGCTGGTAAAAAATAACGGTAGATTATCAAAAAATGGAAATTGACAATCTACCTTTTTTTAGTCTTACAAAAAATATTATAAAAATCGAATGTGCTTTCAAGACAAAATCTTATTGCTGCGGGGCATCAACCACTAAAATAACTGCGACCTTTTACTTTGAAAATTTACAGACAAAATTACATCATTCTTAACCTACCTCAAAAAGAGATGGAATAACCAACCTGAAAAAGGAGAGGGTTCTTAATTCGCATGCAGAAAGTTTGTTTTTAGCTCCAAAGATTTAAAAGCAATATCAAAAACACATTTTCTTTCTTTTTGCCATGTTTAAACTCGCTGATAAAAAAAACCCGATTACATACAAGTTACCTACGTTTCTGCATAGGTACTATCTCTTCCCCTAGTTACACACGGATATCAGTTAATTTGTCACATGGTAACCAATACATTTGTCCAGTGAGACATGTACATGTTGTAATCAGTTAAAATCAACAGATTAAAGTCGCCGTTTGTACGTTTACAAGAAATAAACTAGTTAAAAGTGATAGTAACAATCGCTTAGACTAAGTTACCAAACAATGTAAAAAAATAGTGCTTACTTACAACTACTACATTAAAATAAAATGATTTATTTATTTATATTTTTGTTTTATTTAAAATACTTATAATATTTAGTCTATATAATACTTCATTTACAATAGCATTAGACAGAAGTTAATAAAGGTTATTTTTAATGCACACTTTGTGAAATTACAATGAGCATGTTACATAAACGGTAGACGCCGAATTTATTATTATCTATTTTAACTGCTGCTGTCATAGGTACTTAGTTGTAACCATTTCAACATTTTTTTTTAGGAAATGATGTGGATTTCTTCGTTTCACTTTTCTTTCTTCTAAATTTAAAATAAAACAAATTGTACCTAATTAAAATTATTTTAACTTGTCTTTAAAATAAAATGTTCTGCATTCCTGCTTCTACGAGCCTCTTTTTAATTTCTAATGCTATTATAAATGGAGAATAGTACTTTAAAATAAAATAGTTTATTTATTTACATTTTTGTTTTATTTAAAATACTTGCATTTTGATTTATAGAATTTAGATTTTTGGTGTTCCATTTCAAAATGGCATTGCGGAACCCGTATAATTCTGCTGATTTATTTTTTGCTATTTCTGGGTTGGTCCCGTAGTTTGTTAAAAATATAAAAACCTCTTGGCACCAATTTCTGGAAATAAATGATCGACGCGATTGGCTTCAACCAATCAGAGCTGCAGTTGGCGCGCGTTTGATTTTGCGAGAATATTCTTTCCAGAAAATGGGCTTATGAGGTAACTTATGTAAAAAACACTCATTAATTATTAACTTGGTGTTAATGTTAGACTAGGAACAGAGTATAATACGTTTTTATCGAAATTGAGGGAAAAAACTTAAAATTATTATTAAATTAAATACAAATTCGGTAAACTATATAGGTATTATCTTAAAATAATTTAATTAATTTTAGATGTGAGCCAATGTCAGAGAAGTTATAGACAGGTACTGGTGTTCAGACCATGTTATTTTATAAATTAACTTATTAATTAAATAAATTAAAAAAATACCGATGAGATGGCGTAAGACATTGACAAATAAATCCTGTATTCATGGCAATACAATTAATTTAGAAAAATACCTAAATATGAAATAAATTAGATAGGAATTAATAATATTGAATTGTTTAAAACTCCTAGTTATTTAATTAGCTAATTTTAAAATAGTATAATAATATCAAACTTGATAAAAGTCTTGAGTTTTTATAAAACAAAAAAAAAACATACCTACTACCTTTTTACACAAGCAATAGTTTGATTGATAGAGATGATTTCTTGCAGTAATGAGCACTGAAATTATTTTTGACTAGGTTTTGCCTTACTCGCAAAAAGGTATGTTTTATCCCATAAACATATCCTATAGCACTCGTCGATAATATAGCTTTCGATTTGTGAAAGAATTCATAAAATCGAATGAATAGTTTCGGAGATTACTCCCTTTATACAAACTATAGCCAATGTCTGATTTTAGCGCCTTTTTTGTTCGTTGTTACATCAACCATACCTTTATATTTTTGTCCAAGATGAATAAAATAAAATAATTTATTATTACAAGTTCTGCACTTCTTTATAATATGCTTGTTGACTATATTTCAGTTTAAGTCCCTTTTCTAGATTACTAGAACATTAACAACACATTTTTTCTTTTTTCACTAATAAAAAAACCGGTGATACATCGAGACAAATTGTCGCATGACGTTACGATTTCGTAGTTTTGTACTAAATTATGACGTCACAAACACCCTCTCCTTAATTTGAATGCGTCTAATCTATGTTGTTTTCCACCAATTTGGAAAAGAAAAAAAAAAAATTGTTGTCTATTATTTTTTACTATTATTATTTACTGATGGACTAAATAGAATTTTGATATTCATTACACCGTCAACTATTCACGTCACCGTCGGTATGAACTAAACATAGGCTCGGTAGATGTAACAACGAACTTACTATTAGTACAGATACAGATTTGAACCTACTATCAATGACTCCGAAGCATTCCCTAATTCTTCTTGACTGGAGCTTTCACTGGTTCTGGACACTTACACCAAGGAGTCCGGCTCCTATCACAAAGCAGTTCCACATTCAGCACCGTGACGTTTAACCCGTCAACTGCCACTGTGTGTGTGTTTAGAAGTTGGTACTGCACGTTGTGTAAGCCGGTGTGGCGATCGCGGCGGCGGGTTACCTCACGTTGGTTGAAGCATTTCCGCATGTCGCGCTTGCGGTAAGTCTTGTCGTGGATATGTCTGGAATATTATGATTAGATTGTTAATGTTATTATTTATTTTTGCCTGGTTTGTTGCAAGCGCTATTGCTGATCATGAGGTCCCGGATTCGGTCGGGTCAGACATAATGTTACTGAGTTTTTCCATCTGGAATTTCTTAGTAACAGCCAGAGTCTGAATTTGTGCCTGATTGATGGCAATAGGCTCGCCCCCCTATTACATGGGACTTAAACATAACACACCCTACCCTCCCTTACTAACCAGTAATCTATGTTGTTCCCAATAAAACAATTTAATATTATTATTTTATTTTATTCTCTACAAAATGTGGGTGTATCTGGGTACATCAAGCTTATACATTTCCAGTTTATGGTGACCTTGAATTGTACGGAAATTCTATACAATGCGTGATTAGCATATACTGGAAATGGATAGCTTGATGTGTAGCTGTGTGTACAATGAGTTTATACACTAATTAAAACCGTTGCCCACAAAACCATGTTATTAAATGCAGGATCGAGTTTCTTTACTTTAATATAACTAAATATAAATCAAAGTTTTAGGTATAATGCTTTGTTCCAGAATTAAAAAAAAATATCTTAATGCACTTAGTTCAGTTTCAACTGTCACTAAAAGTTGCTTATGATGTTTTTGAAACTTACTGTCATTATAAAATCAACCTGGATCTCATGCAATTTTAGCAGATATTTAAATTAACATAGATTACACATTTTTATCTCAATACTTTGACTGTAGGTACTTTTGAAATTATTTTTGATTTTAAAGGACAAATATTTGTGTACTCACTTGAAAGTATTATCTATCCCAGTTGTAATATTACTCGGTTTGTTTATGGTCAAGTTTGCATCTTTTAGCCTTACATAGAACTCGTCATCTTCAAGTCCCCACCCCCAATAATTATTAGACATACCATTCACTAAGTCATAATGTTCCCTTTTAATTAACAAAATTCCTCCAATAAAAGTAGCATAATGGTACTTCGGATGGGTTTCCGGTGATGATATGTGCACTGGCCCCGCAGAGGGATAATCATACTTCAAATTGTCATTCATAGGCAGCAAGTCCACGTCATGCATCGCTATATAGTCATAGTTTTTCTGTGAATATTCAAATCCCACATTTATCAGTGAAGCTCTATTGAAACGATTATTGTCTTTCTGCTGCACTATGAATATGTGAAATGGTATTTTTTGACGGTTTAGGAAGCTGTACATGTGAGGGACGAATTCTAGAAGCTCCTCGAAGCGGTCCCGGAAAGGCACGAGCACCGCTAGACGTTTTTTCGGCAGTTCCTTGTACGCTATTCGTTGTCGCACTGGGTTAGGTAAGGCCTCTTTTTCTGTGGGAATTATAGATTATTTCTTTTAATAACTACTTTTCATTGAAGCCTAAGAGACTGTAGATAATATATTTGTATAAAACTCACCGTATCGAATAGGTAAAGCTGCTAAATAACAACCCATCACAAAAGTTAACATCAGACATAAACCGAGACATTTCGATGCTGTTAATCTGTAACCCATTACATTAATCCTACGACTCATTTATGCTTATTGTCAAATATTTACAGGTTTATTGTTTAAGCACATTCTTTACAGGTGTACATTGTAATTTAATTTAAAAATCGTTTATTCCGTGAACTGTTTGTTATCGTCGAAAACTTGACAGTTTGACACAAGTTTGACATTGACATAAACGAAACGTTGACGCTACGTCTGTGTTTACAAAGACAACGGTCAACAATAAAAAGTAAATAGATAAAAATATTGCTTTATATTGTAAATAATTGTAGGTAGGGTATCACAAATATTTCATCAGTCGTAATTTTAATATAACTGCATTTTGCTTCAACTGAAGACTTGAAAGGTTTCTCTGTTATGGTTTGAAACGGAAAACAACTGGAATTCTTAATAAATTATTTATTTAATTATATTTGCCTAAAAGAAAAGTAGTCATTGTTACAGATTAGATAACCCTTGTATCACAAATAGCTTGTAAGCTAACACAATATTTATCTAATTCGCAAACATGTTCCGATACAGGTTATCGACGAAAATCACTATTCCATGTACCTATATGTAAAAATACTGTCCTGCCGTAGGTGAGCATCTATTGTTACAATTGTGTGATTTGAGTGATTTCATATAGCTAAAACAAAAGCCTGGAGTAGGTACATTCAGGGGTATGAGGAACAGGGTAAAGTTCCGCAAGCCCCATAGAAAAGGGAGAATTCTCCTACCATACGGGCGTTGTGTCTGGTCATCTGGTGGGCTACTACAGTTACTGCCCGAAGGTTGTTGTCGGGATCTTGTATAATCTTGCAATCCAGTATTAGTTAATACGTAGCGAGATAGATGTCGCTACACACTTCCATTTATTTTGTGGGGTAGGCACGAAACCTATAATTTTTAGCAGTAGGTAACAAAACTTTTTATAAGTTGCGGGTCGACACAAGTAGTATTGTTGGTGGCTGAGTGTTTTCACCGTGACTTTTTTTTTCGTCTTTTAAGCCAGTGCCGCCAAGTTGACTAGATCTTTGCACATTGAGTTCTTCACGGGCGAGAGGGGTACCTACCTAAAAGCAAGAGTGTGTATTTCACCCCCCTTAGCTTGAAACAAAGTAAATGTGGAAATGTGTGTGTGTGTATTGTAGGTGTAAGTTAAATTAAGTACCTACCTACTGCAGGAGCATCTCTGCCTAACCCTGCGGGAAAGTCTTCAGATTCTACCTACAATCATCGTAAGTTATACCCTGCCATACGAAAATGAACGCTGAAATGTGTAGGTTTTAATAGACTCTTCGTGGTTAAATATATTGTATTAGATGCTAAAATCCTTCATATGTCCCCAAACGTGCATTTGAAAACCAGTGTCAGGCAGCATCTCAGTAGATATCTGTCTGGCATTACCGCTGAAATTAACCTTTCGGCGCAGCCGTTTTTACTTGTATTCCTTTATCATACCGTTTGTATTCCTTTTCGTTTACCGTGCGCAATGATATTATAAGTAAAAAGGTGTAGATAGGTAACCTAAGCAATATTCGATCGCTCAGTAGGGTCGTCTGCAAGTCACTGTAACTTGAAGACCACTTAAAGTGCAAAACCTACCATTTTTTTGGAAATTCTCAGTTGTCATCAAGGTTTAGTCTTCACTAAAGTTAGTCACTGGCAATCAAAATTAGTTTATGTATCTATGTAAAAAGAAAGGAAATATTTTCCAGTCCTTAGTAAGGTAGGTACACCTACTTGATGAAAAGAAAAACCTTCCAGTAATTTTCCAATAACGTCTAAAAGATAAGCATCGCATGATGACTCAATGATGTCTGCATCTGATAAAGAAAGACAATCTAACATCTTTTCCTTAAACAACTCCTAAAGCTGCTGTTAATTCAAAGAAAAAAAAATGATGCCATAGTTTACAAATATAGTAAGTAGGTACCTAAGTCTATCTATTAGATGTGTAGGTACCTAAGTAGTTAAAAACTAAATGAGTTTGTATACAATGGTACATACCGACCGTCATCCTTGTACCAAAACTATTATAACAATAAGTGGTCCATAATAACGATTAGTGCAACATTATGAAAAATAATTAACCCCCACCATATTTAAAAATGGAAACAATGGCTAATCACGGCCATATTGTGTCCACTGGCCACCATTAGTTTAGTGGGCGCACAAATGGCGTGCGTAGAGGTCGTTTCATGTCGATTAATTAGCAATTCAAACATATTTAGCTTAATAACAACGTCTAAACTTGGTTTCGATCGCGTTTACGGGTAATTAAATGCTTTCCTAACCATAATTTTTGACTTTAGGTCAGTGTGCTACCATTTAAAAGATGGCGGGCCCTTTTGCCGCGTTGTTATTGGTAGGGCGGGGACAAGCCACTGTTTAGCAATTTTTATCGATGTTTTTTTTTGTTGCTTTTATTTAGTTTTGTTTTTTTACATAGACCCCTTATACAGGACAAATTAAAAACTGTTTGTGTGTACCTAAATAAATGAATTAGAATAGAGTATAACATAATAGAAAACTCTTCATTACACACCATAATTATTATTTTTTTATCTATATTGCCATAATATTACTAACATCCATTTAATAAATGTAGAAATCGTCTGAACCAGTGGCGAAGTGTTCATACAAATCGATTTCTATCGGCTTCCTTTAGGAGGTTCGGAAGAGCAACTCTACCCAACAAATAAAACATAACATCACGCTACAGGCGTTATATTATTTATTCTCAAAGGGTTAGGCAGAGGTGTACCTACCTGTCCTCCCAAATTTCGCCAGTTATGTTAAAGTCCCATGTAATAGGGGCGAGCCTATTGCCATCAATCGGGCACAAATCCAGACAGCAAATAGTGATACGAATACTGAGTTTTTTGTCGGCTTTCCTTTTAAGAAAATTGACCCCCCGCCAATGGTCTGAAGTAAACGTATTGTTTTTACAACAATGTATTAACTCTTTCGTAGATTATTTCTTTGGCAAAGGTAAACTTAGCTAATTGACACGATAACAACTTACTTAATGCAACGGATCATAAACAATAGAAATAAATAAAAGCCTTTCAAGAAAAAAAAACTCATTTATTTTTATTTAGCTAGTTGTTGAAACTTTTCTCAGTACAAAAAATATAATAAGGGGTGAGTCCGGGAGATTTGGACCTCCTTCACTGTATTTTATTGTAATTTTACTAAGAAAATACTGGTACCATAGAGTAAATTGCTTGATAATCAGTAATAGTGGTTTGCCGAATTATAGATCTCAAGTTCGAACCCAAGGCACGCACCTCTGACTCTTAGATTGATGTGCGTACCTATTGCCTACTTATCACTTGCTTCAAAACCGGTGAAGGAAAACATCGCGAGAAAACCGGAATGCCTGACATATATATTTTTTATGTCTGCCTAGCTGTAAGTTTTCCGAAAAATATAATATAAAATAAATAATAAAATATATTTCTCGAAGGCATGTGATGTCAAGTCAGAGGCCCATGGGCCTTATCGTGTGGTTAGTATCTATACTAACCACACGATAAGGAGAATTATAAATATAATTCTGGGTTTCACATAATTATTACAATTATAATAATAATAAATAAATAAATAATAATAAATATTTCACAACTTTTCACACAACACCATTTAGTCCCAAGTTAAGCTTGAGAGCTTGTGTTATGGGTACTAAACAGCTGATAAACATACTTATATATTTCTAAATTCATACATATTATACATAAATGACACCCAGACACAGAACAAATGATCGTGCTCATCACACAAACATTTGTCCTGGGTGGGAATCGAACCCACGACCTCTGGAATAGCAGTCAGGATTACTAACTATGGAGACATAACGCTGTTCATTAAAATAAGTACTACGCATTAAGTCCTTCGTGCATCCGAACTCTTTACGTGACAGATGTCAAAATGGCGTCTCAAATTGGCGGGAATCGATTTTCATTACGTTTTTTTTTTTTCGTAATTATCGATTTAGAACGACATTAACAGTTATTTGATGATATAGTGACCGTAAATTGAGAATAATTTGTGTTCATTTTTATGGTGAAATTTGTAATAAAAAGTTAATTTCTACGCTTGTTTATTTACGAGGTATTATCATTGTTCGTGTTAAGTGGAGGGAATATCAAGTAGGTTTCGTATACGGGTTTTATTTTGGGAGGATGACACGCATGTCTCTTTATAAGTAATTATACACACCTACTCACTCTTGATATCAATACAATGATTGCACAGTGGTTCTACAATTAAACGACTGTTCTACAAATAAGAACAATGCTTGATCTAATTTAGAAGCAATAGGTAGGTACGTTCCTTATCATTGATTAAAAGTAATAATAAATAATAATAAGTTGTTTTATTGGGAACAACATAGGAACCATTTTTTGTTAGTAAACACCTTAGGAACTACAGCTTAAACACTAGGGTTAGTAACAAATTTAAATTCGTAACAATATTAATGAGTCATGTACTTACGAGGCACTTTATGCGGACAATAAAGCCGCAAATGGTGGTGGTGGTGCAATAAAATATTAAAATGCGAACTCAGTATCTAACTAGCGTTATGTCGAGACTCTACCAAATCTGAGACATAAGGAGATAAGATATTGTAGGTATTGTACTGAAGCTAAACACTGAGCTTTCAAAATGACGCAAGCTGATTGGTCGTGTCGATACATTTCTTCTCCTCTCTGCTTTGGTGGAAACTGGGCCTAATTGCGGCCTCTGTGGCATCGCTCATGTGGTACACACGGCTACACATCAAGCTATACATTTCTAGTATAAGCAGATCTCGCATTGTATAGGATTTTCTGACAATGCGAGATCAGCGTAAAGTGAAAATGTACAGCCAAAGACATTCAATACCTATAGACCGGACATCAAGAAGAAAATTTTCGTCCGAAAAAGTGTGTCCTGCTGGATACAAGTCCATGAGTTTTTTGTAGTACGCTCCGCTGCCGCTCCAATATTCATATATTATTCTAGATGGCGTTACTGAGACATGGGATCAAAGTTTTTCTATGACATTTCCTTGACATGCCCGCTCTATAGTCTTTTAAATTTCTTTGTGTACAGCATGATGAGTAGCCGTGTGTACAATAAGCAAGTGTGCAGCAGAATCTTATGTCGCGATTTTTAATGAATTAAATAATATTTCTAGAACTGGTGCTGGTACTGGTAAGTCTCCCGGTTCTCCCCTACTCAAAATCATTATTGTCCGCTCAAACCGTGATAGGAATTCAGTATCTCTTGTAGAATTTTTAATTGCCATACATACCGACAGAGAGCGACCGCCATTTTGCCTCGTGTGTACGAATTAACAACAATTAAATACGAGCGCCGCTCACGGCACGAAATGTCAACAATAAATATCAATTTAACGCACACTAACAGCACAAAGCAACACAATTAATTACCTAAAGTTTTTATAACCACCTAATTACATGGTTCGCTCGAACGGCCACGCTCGAGTTGCCAGCCACAAAAACTTAAGCTCCCCCAAATTAACAAATAAAAACAAAAATTGTGTTTTCGTATTACAATAATAATCGTAAAATATTGGTTGTTTTAATGCGCTTTCCACGTAGTAATTACTGTCAATTAAACAAGATTTTATAGTTAATTTACGTTTTCCGCATCGTTTGCACATTTTATTCTTTAATGAGCTTTGTTACGGTTATTTTTGTTTATTACCTGAGAGAAAAACACACAACACAATATTGTAATATACAGTACAAATTGGGTCATCATCTCAACCTAACAAACTTTTAGTACCTAAGGACCAGGTCCATTATTGGACCCGCTTTATCCCCTAAGAATAAATATCTACCAACCCACAAAACTTTTTACCGATTGCTGTATTTCCTGTTCATTAATAAACATAGGTAAATGTCGCATAATTATTCAAATATTCCCGACATTACGGTAAAACTTCCCTCGCGCCGAATACGCCTAGCCCATGGCAGGCGGGCGGGCGATTAAAAAAAAAACAAATACGCTCCGTTTCACCCAGCAATACATCAACGTCTCTAGTTAAAGATAAGTCCACTAAATACCTACTTTCAACGAGTGAGTTACGTCTTAGTTAAAAGTAATTAAGAATAAGTAGTAAGAACTGGTACCGTGGCATTTCTATGTTTATATTTCAAATAATAATTGACTGTTTCGAACTGGCTGGAGTAATTAACAGACAGAGAACTGGGGATTTTGAATGCGTTATTTATATTCAGCCTAAAGGTACGGGCGTTTTTTAATGAGTGTGTTCATGTTATTGTTTGGTTTGCGTTTCCGAACGTGTTCGAAAGCGATAAAAAAATAAAATCAACACTTTTTAAATGCGCGCCAGGATATTAAATGATGACATGTCTGGTGATTAACTATTCTTATTGGTAATTTTATGTGTATTGGATCGTGTTGATTCAGTGAAATATCTAATTTGTTCTAGGGTAGTTAAAGTTAATAAACACTTGCGATTTGAATTTATAGTCGAAGGCATGAAGAACATAGATTGCAATTAATACCGTGAACAAATCGTTGGACTTAAATGTTTTGCATTCAATTAATAAATGGTATACAGTCCATACAGATTACTGACACTTATTATCGTTACTGCGTAGTACCCGGAGCTGTAAAAGTTGATTAATAAGTTACACTGTGGTCTGAAAAGTAAGATTAGGTTCAGACACTTAGGTTTAGGCGTTCACACAGCACCGGACACCGCTTCGTTGGGCTGTGCTGCGGTTATGAACTTTAAACTGTAAAATCTTGATTTACAAACAAACACCGCTGGGCATAACACACTCACACAGCATCTCCGTGCATTTCATCTCAGCTAAGGGATGCGGCGGCACTCTGATAACCGCCTTACTGACAAATGCAGTCACTGACTGGACGGATTCACTCCTATCAGTCATATCTATATGGTTATTTCCTAAAACGACCACATACAATACTAATCTGCATGGTCCTCACATAATTTGACCAAGATAATGTATGAATTCTTCTCAGGCCTCAAGCGGAAGCCGGCTTTCGCGAACAATAGGTAATTTGTTGTGTCTGGAATTCCGGTAGTTGACGAATTAAAAGGAACTGTGATCAGTGATCACTGATCATCTCTGAGTTTCTTTCGGTGTTTCTTCTTAGCGTACTTACTTAGTTAATGTAAAAAAATATAGTGCTTGATTGACGTGTATTTTTTTGTGTATAAACCAATACTTACAGAAATAAAGTCGACTACATCTAACCCCTTTTCGTAAAAACTGTTGATGGGAATCGATGACGTAGGTAAAACAATGGAAATGAGTATACAATTACTTACAAAGAGACATGCGTGTCATCCTCCCTAATAAAACCCGTATACGAAACCTACTTGATATTCCCTCCACTTAACACGAACAATGATAATACCTCGTAAATAAACAAGCGTAGAAATTAACTTTTTATTACAAATTTCACCATAAAAATGAACACAAATTATTCTCAATTTACGGTCACTATATCATCAAATAACTGTTAATGTCGTTCTAAATCGATAATTACGAAAAAAAAACGTAATGAAAATCGATTCCCGCCAATTTGAGACGCCATTTTGACATCTGTCAAGTAAAGAGTTCGGATGCACGAAGGACTTAATGCGTAGTACTTATTTTAATGAACAGCGTTATGTCTCCACCTGCTTTGAGACAGGGTAATTGAAATAATGTGATACGTGCCTCCCTACATAATCAATACATAAGTAAATGTTTAATTAAGGGTAATTTTATGTGGAGTATCTACGCACATATACAGTTATATAATATATTACTATATTATTAGAATCCCACCTAAGTATGCATTGAAAACAGAGCAGTACAGGACCTTTTTGAAGGTTCTCGGTAACACATTCATAATAGGAGGTGACTTTAATGCAAAGAACACCCACTGGGGGTCCAGACTGACTAATACCAAGGGTAAAGAATTGCTATGTGCTATCAGAGAAATCAATTGCAAGGTGATTTCAACAGGGAAACCCACATACTGGCCTACTGACATAGGAAGAATACCAGATCTGATTGACTTCTTTATTTACAAGAATCTATCAGCTGCACACCTTAATATAGAAAAGGATATGATATGCATTCCGATCATTCACCTATTATATTGACTTTAAGCGAAACAATTATACAAAAGGAAAGCAATCCATGTCTAGTAAACAAAAACACTGACTGGGAGAGTTTTCAATTTGATTTAAATCACAGTATAAACCTCAAAGTACCACTAAAAAACAAACAGCAAGTAGATGAAGAAGTAGCAAAATTTGTTACTGACATTCAACGCTGCGCCTGGCAAAATACACCAACCATGAAAAAAAGAATTGTATCTCACAGATATCCACTCGAAATAAGAAATCTTATAGCTATAAAGCGAGTTCAAAGACAAAAGTGGCAAAAATTTAGATATCCGCCGGATAAAACACTGCTAAACAAGCTCACAAAAAGGTTAAGTAGAGCCATTCAGGCTTTTCATGATGATGCTACAAATGATTACCTTAGCCAACTATCAAGTAATGGAACATCTGATTATTCGCTATGGAAGGCCACTAAAAGCTTAAAAAAGCCCATCATTCACATTTCACCTATTCTAAAAGTAGATGGCAAATGGGCTACTAGTAACGAGCAGAAGGCAACTGTATTTGCTGAACATTTGGAGCAAATATTTCAATCAAACTGTGAGGAAAGCGCTGAAGAAATAGCGTTGGACGGAACTTATCATGACGACCTAAAAATAAAACTAGTTACCCCAAAAGAAGTTAACAGTATGATAAAAAATTTGACGAAAAATAAAACTCCGGGATACGACTTAATCACTGGTGAACTTCTCCATAACTTCCCACGTAAGGCGGTTGTAAAACTCACTACCCTAATCAATGCCTTATTTAGATTGAAACATGTGCCTAGTATCTGGACAGTTGCTGAGGTTATCATGATTCCCAAACCAGGAAAACCACTTCGTGAAGTAACATCATACAGGCCGATATCACTTTTGCCAATCATTGCGAAATTATTTGAAAAACTACTACTTAGGCGATTAAAACCTATTATAGAAGATAGAGACTTGATTCCTAATTACCAATTCGGTTTTAGAGAAAAACATTCCACAATTGAACAAATACACCGAATTACCAATGTTATTGAAAAAACATTAGAGGAAAAGAAAGTCTGTTCTACAGTATTTCTAGATGTAGCACAGGCATTTGATAAAGTGTGGCATAGAGGTCTTATACATAAGTTACGTAAAATGCTGCCAAAACAATTTGCGGTAATTTTAGAATCATACTTGACAGAGACATCTTTTAGAGTAAGACATGAGGATGCCTATTCAGACCTCAAACAAATAAAAGCTGGTGTGCCACAAGGAAGTGTGCTTGGACCTACCCTGTACCTATTGTACACCTGCGATATCCCTGAAACCAAAAATAGCATCATTGCCACCTTTGCAGATGACACGGCTATCATGGCTACAGGTACCACTCACAAAGAAGCAGTGGAGAAGGTACAAATTGCCGTCAATGCCATCACCGAGTGGACAAAAAAATGGCGAATCAAATTAAATGAGTCCAAATCGATTCATGTAGATTTCACCAACCAAAGATCTAATCATACACCGGTATACATTAATAGTCGTGTAGTGCCATATGAAAATAATGCGAAATATTTGGGTATGACTCTAGACGCAAAACTTCGCTGGAAGGCGCATGTTAAGAAGAAACGCCAAGCGTTAGACCTGCTAGACATTCTACCTTGTCAGTGTACAACAAAGTACTTTTATATAAGCAAGTACTCATGCCTGTATGGACATACGGCATTCAGCTTTGGGGCTGTACAAAACGAACTAACGTTGAAATCATTCAAAGATTCCAAAATAAGGTGCTTCGGAGTATAGTGAACGCTCCCTGGTACGTTAGAAATGTTGACATCCACCGAGACCTAGGAGTGTATCTTGTTAGTGAAGTTATAAAAAAACACGCCGAAGCCCATGAACAAATGCTTCTCCATCATGTGAACGTCGAGGCTATCAAGCTCCTTGACACCACAGACATAGTAAGAAGACTAAAAAGAACTAAACCATTTGAGTTAGTTTAGTGAAGATAGTGTTAATTAGTGCAGTGAGTGCTATTCTTAATGAACACAAGAACAAAGTGTCGTTTTATTATAAAATAGAGACAATAAGAAAAGTGCCAATGGACACATTCTTAACTTTGTGAGTTTTTAGCAAATTAAGTTAGACTTAAATTACTTATTAGCCTATAGGTCTAGATTGTAATTTTTATGAGTAACCGTTTAATACAGTTACTCATAATGAAAAAAAAAAAAAAAAAAAAAATATTATTAGAATAACTAAAGTCTGAATTCAGACTAGTAATGATTAATTAATAAATAAAATAAAATTGACTAGATTCTGTGGGTTGTACTTGCATTTTTATATGTCTTTAAAGTTTTTACTGTGTGTAGCTAAGCGGGTATCTAAGGCCGGGCGTCCATTATCGGCATCGGCACGGCTGAGGATTTTAGTAAATGCAAATGATTTGATTTTATTTTATCAGGCTTAGCGTCTACAATTCGGGATGCCAAGGCATGCCAGACCGTCCTGAAGGATGCCGAAGCAGGCTGTAGCGTGTCAATGAAATGTAAGTCTTAACTGTTTCAAATAGGATTTGAAATCGTTTGTATTATAAAAATCCTCTGCCGTGCCGATGCCGATAATGGGCGCCGGGCCTCAGATACCCGCGTGGCGTAGCCACAAAGTAAAAACTTTACTACGCAGCTTTGTTTAGCCGCCACTACGCAGTTTGTGCTAAGCCGTGCCTAAGCTGCGTCTACGTCCTTACTACGCCGCATTTACGACGCGATTCTGCTACGTTATTGCTACGCCGTTGCTACGCGATGCTACGCTGTTGCTACGCTTGTGCTACGCTGTTGAACGTGTTGCTGTGGTGTTGCTACGCCGGCCGTGCCACCTTATTCCTTACAAAGCATCTTCGTTGCTACGTGTACTCTCTGTACTTCGTGCAGTTAAAAATTCTTTTTAGTAAGAATGTGGTAGACATTCTTACTTAGAAAGAATTTTTGACTGCATATGCAGTATTCGTTTTTAGAGCTGTAAGTCTTATGTTCTAATTGTCAAACTTACTAATAATAAAATGTTATTATTTTTCTGATACTTTAATGATAATATAAGATTATGAGTATCTCAAGGACAAGACTAAAGTAAACCCACTAAAGCCTGTATTCTTTGTTATAAGTCGATTTACAAAATTAATAACATTAGGTACAGTACTCAAATGAATTTCAATGGAATTGAAATTAAAAGGTAAATTTTTGACGGTTAACAGACTTAATAAACTAAATGATTTGACTTTTAAAACACTAGGTAGCACTGACATCAACATGGACACTTAGGTGCGTATATAGGTAGATGTATATAGGTACTAAAGTATAATCCGTACTGATATGTAAAAATATTACTAAAATTTTATATAAAAATATCTATTGTGTTCAGTTATTGGCACTGGCCATTCCATTTATATTATGGCATATTTTGGCAGATTGCCAAGTGGCATTTGGCGCCAATACTGAGTGAATCCTGTTTGTTATGTACTTATTTTACATTCAAATTAGATACTTAAGTTATCTACTATATAAAAATAAGTCGGGTTTTCCTTCCTGACGCAATAACTCCAGAACGCACGAACCGATTTCCACGGTTTTGCATTTGTTGAAAAGGTCTCGGGCTCCGTGAGGTTTATAGCAAAGAAAATTCAGGAAAAATAACAATAAATTACATTATTAGAGCTAACACACTAATAAAAATAAATTAAATTACATAAATCAGATGCAACCTTCATAATCACTATGAAAAACTAAGACACAAAATTAGAGAAAAGTAAATGACAGATTGACAACTGACATAATGTCAGGCAAAAAGTAAATATTGAAAATTATTAAATTTCATCAACAATAATTACTAATTTAATCTCCAGCCTTTGATGTTCCATCATAGTACCCACGTGTTATTGGCAAAATTGTGGTGTCTCTCTTCCACAAATGCCATAGAGAAGAGTTGAAGTTGAATATTTTATTAACCGACTTCAAAAAAGGAGTTTTTTCAGCAAAATCATAGTCTTACAATCGAATAAGTCTACTAAGTATATAAAAATAAGTCGGGTTTTTGTTATTGTGTTCACACTGTGAAATTGTGAAAAAAAAGTAAAAAAAAATAAGTAATTCGTTTCTATAATATAAAAATGAGTCGCAAAATGTTTGTTTGTCAATTTGGCCAATTATTTTTTTAAAGTGTTCGTTGAAGTTCAAAGATGGTTTTCACGACGAGAAAAATTCGAATAATTGCCGGAAAAACCCTAAAAACAGCCCTTTTTTTCTTTTTCCCATACAAACATTTTCTAACTAAAATTAGCTTTATTGCTATTGTGTAAAGTTCATATTGAATTACAAGCACTCACTGTTGTTTAAACAATGTAGGTATGTTCCTAACGTCAAAGAGTCAATTTGCACATTAAGAGCAAACCCACACGGGCGGCGCGGCTGCGGCGCGGCGCCTGAGTGGCGCCGCTGCGTTTTTCTACATACAAAAATGCATTGTAGCCACATGGCGCCGTGCGGTGTGCTCCGGCGCCGCGCCGCGCGCGCGTCGGAATCGAGACGAGGCGGGGAGGGGTGTAAGCAGAGCGGAGCCGGAGCGGCGCCGCTCGCAGTTGTTTGTTAGCGATGGGCAACCCCTCATTTTGCCGCCGCTGCGGTGCCGCCGCGGCTCTGTAGAACGTTGCGACGCCGCTCTGCCCGTGTGGTCGCCAGCGCGGCGAAATGGCTTGCGGTGCGGCGCCGCACCGCCCGTGTGGTTTGGCTCTGAAAGATATACCTACGGAGCAATCATAACCAATTTAGTGGTGAAATGATTTTATTAGTAGGAGATTTTCGTCAAACATTGCCAGTGATTCCCGATCACAGCTAATGAACTCAATGCATGTCTAAAGTTCTCCAATTGTGGAAACATGTCAAAGTACTTCATTTAAGCAAGAATATACGTGTCGAGTTGCAAAATTACCAATACATACATACATACATAAACTCACGCCTTTTTCCCATGGGGGTAGGCAGAAACTACAGAGCGCCATATGCTACGATTCTTACATACTTCTCTTGCTTCGTTTACATTCATACATGTTGTCATACACACACGCCGGTTGCGAGTACTACGCACCTGACCTTTCTGAAGAACCTCACCAATAAGGTCCAAAAAAAAAAAAAAAAAAACCAAAAAAAAAAAAAAATTACCAATCTGGAAACATTTTCTCTAAACAACTCATTGACATTGGTAGTCTTATAGACATGCTGACTGGTTGCATTAACATTCCTCAAAGTTTTTGTCAGTAAACTCGATCAAAAGATGACCTTATTCAGAAGGTGTTTCCAGATGTTTCTCAAAATTACAGGAACCATGATTGGTTGAGCGAACGAGCTATATTGACTGCAAAAAACATAGATGTAAATGAATTAAATTTAAAAATACAGTACATCAGTTGATTCGGCTTCTAACCATAATGATGTAGTGAACTATCCACCAGAATTTTTAAACTCGCTGAATTTGCCAGGATTGCCACCTCATAATCTTCAACTAAAGGTTGGATCGGTAGTTATAATAATGCGAAATATCAACCAACCGCGTCTTTACAACGGCACACGGTTAGCGATAAAAAAAAATACTAAACAACGTGATAGAAGCAACTACTACTACTTTACTGAAAGGAAAGTACCTATAAAGGAGAAGACGTTCTCATACCGCGCATCCCAATGATTCCGAATGATGTGCCGTTTGACTTTAAACGACTACAGTTTCCAGTTCGGCTTGCTTTTGCTATGACCATAAACAAGCCCCAGGGGCAATCATTAAGTGTTTGTGGTATTAATCTGGAAAACCCATGTTTCTCACATGGTCAATTGTATTTTGCCTGTTCCCGTGTTGGAAAACCATCAGTTTTGTTTGTCTATGCGCCAGATAATCAAACAAAAAACATCGTATATCACAAAGCACTACAATGAAAATAAAAATTATTTTTGTTAATAATTTATGATCCATATGATTAACAATAAAGAGATAACTTATTTTTAAATGCTTATATATGTTTTATTTAATTATATTTCTTATTCACAACGCCTATCACCAGGGTGACGGTTCTGTTCAGGAGAATTTTTTGCCCCGACTATAAAATATGTAGGAACAAAAAAATGTCACATTGCAAATCATTTTGACAGGACTTTATTGCAATTTAATTAGGCAGTACGAAGTCTGCCGGGTCAGCTAGTTTATTATACAAATAACACGTTAGGTACAGTGGTATGTTACAGACGTGTTTTGAAGCAAAATTGTTTTATTATGATTATTGTGGAGACGGGTGTGAGTATATACGTAGGTATTGGGTATTATTTAATACAAGAATGCCTTTAGGATGTTGTTGCGACTGCTTCATTTCTGCAGAGCCTCAGAAATGTTTGCTGCATCTCACATGGATGGCTTTCAGCTTTTGACTTACCTGTTGGTCTAGTAGTTTGTGACCCTGACTGCTATGCCGGAGGTCGTGGGCTCGATTCCCACCCAGGACAAATGTTTGTGTGATGAGCACGATCATTTGTTCTGTGTCTGGGTGTAATTTATCTATATTATGTATGTATTTAGAAATATATAAGTCTGTTTATTAGCTGTTTAGTATCCATAACACAAGCTCACAAGCTTAAATTGGGACTAAATGGCGTTGTGTGAAAACTTGTGGAATATTTATTTATTTATTTATTTCAAGCCATATTACGCAAAAAGACGGGCCTCGCTGCTATGCAGAAAGCGGTGTGGTCGCAACTCCATCCCATGAGCGGTAGCCGAGAGCTATACCTACCTACGCCAAATATTTGGCACTTTGTGCGGGGGGTGATTAGGTAGGAAACATTATTTTCCTGCCTGGTCATCCTTTGTAGCAATATTTATATTTTTGGCAATGTTACTAACACTAGAAAATGAGTTGTGTGTATTACCACAGTATAAATATTAACACAGTAGGACGACGCCTTTGGAAATCGACGGACGATCACTGGAAAAATGCCGACAACGCCTACACGCGTTAGACCTGAATAATACCTCCCGAACTACAAACATCGTTTTGTTCGCAGTTCGGGAGCGGCTTTCCCACGTCTCGCCCCTCACACCCCGCTTCACTTTCAAGTCGGTCATGGCAATGCGTGCCCAGGTGGAAGTAATATAAATAAAGTAATAAAAATCTGGTCTGGTCTGGTTGTGGTTCATATCCGGGCGAGTACCAATGTGACTTTTTCAATTCATATCTTACCTACTTTTTGAGTTTCGACATGAGACATCGGTGAAGGAAAACATCGTGAAGAAACCTGGACTTGTAGTACCTAAATATAAGTTGGAAATCACCAACCCGCCTTGAGCAAGCGTGGTGATTAGTGCTCGTGCCTTCTCCGTATGAGAAAAAGCCTTTGCCCTGCAATGGGACAGTAAGTGACTGGTGTTATTATTAGTAAAAAAGCAACAAAATAAAACTACATATATCTATTCTACATTTTCTATTCTATTTTTATTATGTCAAACAAAGGCGATGTCGACTATTCTGCCAATGTCTAAAGTAAATTGGACAGCAAGTGCAGTATCAAAAGAAACAACTAAGAAAAAATAAAAATCTTCATTTGAAAATCAACAGTTGAACCCACGGTAGATCTTCATGGGTTAGTATGCGACATGAATTTTAGTTCAATTAGGTAAAGTTCTTGTCCGAATGACAGTGTGCTGTGTACAGACGCAAGCACGTCAATCTATCCCAAACTGTCAAATTTTCCTAATTGAACATGAACCTCACTGTGTTTAGAATAAAGTTGAAAATCTATCCTTTGATAGGTTTAAGTAGGTTTAGGTAGGTATTAATTTGACACATTGGGGAAGGTTGATGTGCTGGCGTCTGTACCTACTCTCTGCATTCTGAAACATTCCTTGTGCCATTGAGTTAAGATTTCATTATTTTAGTTGTTTAGATCATTATGAACGATGTGGTCGTCCGACATTATTAACGCTTATTGTGCAAGTAGGTAGCTAAGTAAACTGGGTAGCACAACGATTACACAAGCGACCACACCGGGTGCTACATAAAACACTATTACACGAAACCCCACAGTCCGTTAAACAGCAATAAAATTAAAATCAAAACATTTTCTCATTATATTGAGAACGGAAGTAAAAACAGCAATTACGAATTATTAAATTAATCTCGAACGCATTTGTCGAGCGCACCGCTCGATCGTAAATGGCATGTTTTACAAAATGGCCGAAGTTGTTCGTGCGTTCGATGTTTAAATATCGATGTCGATGATTGTTGGCGCAGCACTATTAAAATGTTCAGTTTTGTTTTATTTTTGAATTAGGAACAATGTTGTTAGTTTTTTTTTTCTTTGTTGGTGTGACTAGGAATAATTAAATTACTGTCTTCGGTTGTAATTTCAATCTGACATGGTTTCTTAGTCCTGCACGGTCCTGTCTAATGCCAAATAGTTTAATTTACACTGATCTATGTCAAGAAGAAAAAGCACGCGGTGCGCGGCAAAAATTCGGTGTCTCGCATTTTCCAATTAACGTATAAAATACTTAAAAGGCTTCGTAAAAAGCTGATTGACTGGTTGGTTCTCGTAACCTTCCATGTGGAGTGAAGTCAGGTGATCTGTAGAGCAGATTGTACAACTGTCTCGCCGGCCGGCCTTACAGTCCCGAGTGCAGCGGTTATCCTCGATCCCTGCCTATCCAGCTAAGTGTTTACTCCTTTTCTCAACACACGGAATCCCAGGGTTGCGAAATATCAACATCGGAGAATGCAATCGCTTTTCCAGCGTGAAGTTCCTACATTCTTTTTCTATTAGTTTTATTATTAATATCATGTAGCTGCGTCTTTTGGTACGTGGTCGCCATTCCAGAACTTTTTGGCCCCAACGACCACCTGTTTTGCGAGCAATGTGTCTTGCCCACTGCCACTTAAGTTTGGAGATTCTTCGGGCTATATCGCTGACCTTGGTCTTTCGCTGGTGGTAGCAATGGAAGGCCTCCCCCAAGGTGGAGCAACGACTTGGTGAGGGTCGCGAAAATCGGATGGATGCGAGACACACAGGATCAGTCGTTGTGGCGACACTTGGGTTAGGCCTATGTCTAGCCGTGGACAGCTACAATATTCAATTATGGGCATTCTTATCTAGAACTAACAAAACGTCATTCAAATCTTATTTTAAGTACTTAGTTTCCCCAAAAGCTTTAAGTTACTTAAGTAAGTATACAAACTTATTATTCCGGCTTGCCTTCAAAATTATCGTAAATTAAAAGTTCTTGAGAAAAAACAAACTGACGGACATTTTGTTAACCGTTGGCATTGTATTTTGGCATTCGTTTAGCAGTAAAGTATTATTTTTAAACAGTTAGTGAGGTGAAGTTGCCATTCTTCCGACAATTACTTGCACATTTTACGTAAACTGATTAGCTGGCAACATTGGAATGTTAGTTTATACTCCTTGGTCGTAATAAGTTGTGTTTTCAAATTGGTATACAGGGTGTCTCATTCAAATCGGTCAGTATGGGGTAGTCTGAAACTATAAGATATACGAAGATCTGTTCTGAGGAACCATGTCATCGATTTTAATAACAAGAAAAACTACATTCGTGCATTTTAAAAAACATCTGTACTCCGTTCGGGAATCGAACCCGATAATTTAGAAAAAAAAAAACCTACATTATTTCTATTTAGATGTCGACTGTGTAGGTCTTAAGCAGTAAATGTCTGTATGAAACATGATGCCTAAAATGAATAAAATGCATTGTTTCCACATACTTTAATTTATTTTAGTAGGTGCTCGAAGTGACCACCGCCTTTTTCAGTTCAGAGAGAGAGACTCTTTTCCCTACTTGTAATGCTGCATAGATTTTAGAGAATTGTTTTCTTGTAGAATGGGCTATTTGACAAAATTTTAGTTTTTAGTCCCTCATCTAGATTACAAGAAAATATTTGACACATATTTTTTGACATGACGTCACTAGCCAGTACAGTTTATACTAGATAATGACGTTACAAGCCCCCTCTTCTTAACTTTAATGCGCTTAATCTAAGCCGTTTTCCATCAATTTGAAAAATAAAAAATAGGTATGTGTCGAATATTTTCTTGTAATTTAAATGAGATTCTTCTATTTAAAAGGCTGAATCAGCACTTTTTGAATTCCCTCCTCCTAGTATTATTGCTATGTGAATTAGTATTTTTATCTCACATACCAACCATAAACAATATAAATATCCAAAGGTTTTAATGATTACATGTCATTGACAGTTTGGTTTTTTTTTCAGACGAAACATATTACGTAGCTATAGCTCGCCTAACTCCCAGCCTTATTTTGTAACTAAACGAATGGCGTGTTTAGATATTATCTAATTACACTTGTATACAACGCTGTCCCTTACAAAGGTTAATGTTGTCTGCGCCCTTTCATTCACGGCTATTTAGATAAAACTGTGGGTTTTACACTATCTCGATTAAATTATTTGTCTAGGACTCTAGGTATAGACAAAGCGAATTATCTATGGCTCCCGGACAATCGCTTGTTGTGGCATTTTCGACTTAAATTACTGGTGTCTCAAATGAGGTCAATGAAATTGAGTTTTGAAGCTAGATTTACTGCAGTTCAGTAGCTTATTTGACAGACGGCTGATATTAAAATAGGTAATGGATTATTGTGTATGTATATAGTACGTTCGCGTTAAGAATGCAGTAAAGTCATCATTATCCGTCGGCCTAGCCCCGCCCCCTAACCAATCAAATCTTTTCAAATTCATTTTTATAAATTCATTAAACTTAATCTTTTAAAATATAATTTGTTTGAATTTAACACAACTGTGGAATACACCTTTATCTTGCAGTTGCGCTGCATTTTTACTGCATTCTTAACGCAAACGAACTACTTATAGTGGTGTTAAGCTTTTTATGTTAAATCATAGATCTACTTCATTATGAAGAAAAAACCGCCGTTGGTAGTCCAATTCTGTGTAATTACAACTGTTAAATACTGCGAACATACACCTTCGCTGATTGTGTATATCTAAGGTGTAGGTACAGACGCCAGCACATCAAGTTACCCCAATGTGTCAAATTTTCCCAGTTGAACATGAACCTTATTCTATTTGACATAAAGTTGAAAAACGAACAAAGAAATTTGACACATTGGGGTAACTTGATGTGCTGGCGTCTGTACATTTGCAGTATTTAACAATATTGTAGTTACGTGGACTATAAAACACGAAACAACAACAATGCCAGCCTTATACTGCTGCAGGGCAAAAGGCCTTCTCATACAGAACAAGCGCGAGCATTGATCACCACGCTTGCTCAAGGCGCAATAGCGTTTTTAAACTAATAGTAACTTGGAGAATATAGGTAAACCAGTATAGGTACAGAGGCCAACAGGAGAACATAAAGCTACCCCAATGTGACAAAGTGATGTCAAAGTCCATTTCTGGCCTTGATTTTTTCCTCTATGTAATTCAAAGACATTCAATACCTATAGACCGGACATCACAAACAAAATTTTCGTCCGAAAAAGTGTGTCCTGCCGGACACAAGTCTATGAGTTTTTTTTAGTACGCTCCGCTGCCGCTCCAATATTCATATATTATTCTAGATGGCGTTACTGAGACATGGGATCAAAGATTTTCTATGACATTTCCTTGACATTCCCGCTCTATAGTCTTTTAAATCTCTTTGATGTAATTAAAACTAAAAATATACTAATCTATGAGCTTATTGCTATTACAATTTTGTAAAAGTTGATCCCGTTAAGAACGACCTTCACCGAGCTAGTTAATGAATAAAACCTATTTTATATCACCTTCTAGTTAAAAAAATACATGTTAAAGTGTTTGTATGTGAACCTATTTACAGAAAATAAATATGATTTATGATGATGATTTATTTTATATTAATTTAATATGTCAATAAATATATTGCATAAGAGTTGTCGAAAAAATTTCAGTCCAGGATATAATTAGTTAATAATTTATTAACAAAAAATTGTTCACCGGTTTGAATAATGGACAAATTACATATAGGTACCAATTTTCGATTAGTATGGAATTTGTCTGAAATCTTAATTTTCATTTAACTTTCATTCATTAACCAGACCGGTTCAAGTTACTTATTTGTGATGTGCATCACTTGGCCAAAGTTTCCTCAACGAATGGGCATTTTCCTTTTTAGGGTTCCGTACCCAAAGTGTAAAAACGGCATGTTTCAGGGGGGCTCCCATACAATAAACCCTTTGACGTTCCCTTTTTTGCTCGATATCAACGGAGGAAGGAACTTTACCTAGTCAATGGTACGAAACCCTTCGTGCGCGACTCCGACTTGCACTTGGTCGGGTTTTGTTGATAGTTTTCAACTTTATTACAAAAAGAATAAGGTGTAAAACTTTATTTTTCTAATTGGGAAAATTCAAAGGAAAATTGGACAGTTTGGGGTAACTTTAAGTGTTGGCGTCTGTACCTATGCTATGTTAGGTTAGTAAAAGGCGGTTGAAATCAACCAATTTGTTTTCAAGCCTACTTCCCGAGTGCTGGCTACCATTTTGGTAACAAAAATCAATTAACCAAATAGTGTTGTGTAAGTATCGATATAGTTCCCAATTGTCGCTAAAGTGTCGGCCGCCCGCGTCGCTGCGCGCCCACCCGCGCCCATTGTTTACCAGCCACGTTTTTATGATTGATGCTACTAGTGATGCGACTGTTATATCGATAAAAAAGTCGATGGATTTGACTTCCGTAAGATTAACTGTTTTTTGTGGGAGTGGATAATTGTGATGATGTTTGATGCTAGTTTAATTGTTGCGGTGGTTGAGATAGAGATACAAAAAAAAACTGATAATTGCTTAATAGGTAGTTGCAACGTTTGCAACTGGGATCACAATCATCATCATCTTAGTAGATAGACTTGCTGTTGGACATAGGCCTCCCGAAACTTTGTACGGAGCCCTCATTGTGCGAATTTGCACCTGTATGGGTTTGTTGTGGAATAACCCTAGTGTAGTCTTCATGGGAATTCTTGTACATTTATAAAACTTAAGAAAAAATCAAATTTATGAAACAAGAATAACTAGCGATCTACTAGTTATGTAGTTTGGCAGACATTTTGTATGACATTTAAAAAAATAAAATAAAAAAAAAGTATTAAATAAATATTCCACAACTTTCACACAACGCCATCTAGTCCCAAACTAAGCAGAGCTTAATAAATAAATAAAATAAAAATAAAAATGTTTATTGCGACAACTTAAATTTAAATTTACACTTGAATTAGTAGAAGTGTCCTTTTAACCAAGAAGTTTGCTTGTGGTAAGACACTTCCCTTCCTTTGTGACATTTAAAGAAAATCTAAGCTACAGTTATAATTTATTATATTAATTATTAAAAATAGAAAGAGAAACAAAATTTACATGGGTTTACGATAAACTAACTAATACGAGTATATATTGTGAGAGAGTGTGTGGGTGTGTGTAAGTGAAGTGATGGGGAGGTATTGTGAGTTGTGCGCTTGTGCACATACATACATATATTTCTACACACATACATATTATTAAAGATAAATTACACCTAGACACGGAACAAATTTTAATGATCGTGTTCATCACTGGGGAGTTTGTTTCGCCACTTATTCTTCCCAGCAAAAACACTAGGAAGTGGCGAAGGGCGGGCGTTTTGGGGGACTGTCTTATGAAATTTTTGACGTTCAAAAAGTGCTGATATTCAGCCTAATTTGAGTAAATGACTTTTAATTTGATTTGATTTGATTCACTCGAACATTTTTTTAGGTGGAAATCCCGTACGCAAAACACGCAATTAGTCGTGGAGTTGCGGACACCTGCCCGATAAACCTAACCTAGGTCGAAATCGAACACACGACCTCCAGCATAGCAGTCAGGACCATTATCCACTAGACCATTAGGCCATAATATGACCGGTCCTATGATCATCATAAGTACTATTATGATCATAGGATATTTATTTTACTTAAATATTTTTGTGATTTATTTTAATAATGTTTTTATTTTTAATTTTTCTTATGTTGTTACTTGTTCAAAATAGTTTAATAAGTCTAAGTTCTTAACTGTAAGCATTAGGGTAAACCGTATATAATAGTTTAAGAAAATATCAATATCTGTACTCTATACTTATAATTTTATAAAAAGGAAAGATTTTTATGTAACACATAAACTTAAAAACTACTGGACCAAATTGAAAAAGTCATTCACTATACTAGGTACTACTACTTAACTACGTTTTCTCTTTATTCCAAGATTTTCCTGACTCTGTATAAAATTAAACCATACATACTATACGTTTCAAATGAGAATAGAAATGTCAATGACCTCTATCTGTCAGACGTCACTTGAAAAGTACGGTCTGCAACGAAACCTTATTCGTGAGTCGCACTTATCAAAATGAAAAAAAAGTCTTAAATTAATTAGTCTTATAGAGTGCTTACAATTTATTTTTTATTTCTGTTTGTTACGCGGCTGTTTGTTGTGATTTGCTTTTGTTTTTGTCTCTTTGACTGCTTGAAAATGAGTAAACGAGGCGCTGTTTTGCACGGGAGGGCTCGGGAGATTATCTCCAATGTAGACAAATCAATAAACAGTAAAAATATGAAAATTATTCGTTCATGATTCGTAAATAAATTATATTATATTTAGAAACTACCTTGTTTTGCTGATCTTACCCAATTTATTCGAATTGACAGTTACGACGTCACAACATGGCGCAAAGTCGATCCTATTCTCATTTGAAACGCATAGTACATACACACATAACCCATGGGGGTAGGCAAAAATACAGAGTGCCATCTACTACGATTCCTACAAACTTCTCTTGCTTGGTTTACCTTCATACATGTAGTCATACACACGCCAGTGGCGAGTACTACACGTGACCTTTCTGAAGGACATCAACAATAATCAAAATCAAAAGTAATTTATTCAAATTAGGCTGCGGAGCAGCACTTTTTGGACGTCAAAAATTACATAAGACAGTCCCTCAAAACGCGCAACCTTCGGCACTTCCTAGTGTTTTTACTGGGATGAAGACGTGGCAGAACAAACTCTCCCAGCAAAAATAATGTTTGTGTCCTATCTCACTATCCCATCCCTACTGCATCGACAATCTGCAACAACTGAAGCGCAACACTACTCTACATTTATGCGCGTACGCTTTTAACCAAGCTTCACTGCTTAGCGTCCATTACACCGCTGTAGGTCAGTTAAGTTAAGGGTTAAGCAGTTAATAAGAATAACTTAAGTAAGTTTCATGTTGCTTGGCGCCTTTTCTTGTTCTGCAAAGCTATTGCATATTTCATAGTGATGATCACTGGGCAGTGTTCAACACTTAACTGTCAAACAGCTAGTTTCGTATTGGCTAACATCAGTGTGTATTTAGGATGACGTCATGGGCACTCGCAGTGAGGTGATGAAGCGCACAGCACCCCGTCTGATATTCACCGTAACTTTAAGTCCACCTAAAGTGCAAAATCAAATCAAAATCAAAAGTCTTTATTCAAACTAGGCTGAGAATCAGCACTTTTTGAACGTCATAAAAATACATAAAGACAGTCCCCCAAAAACGGCCCACCCTTCGCAATAAGTACCTACGAATTTATTTTTTGTAAATTCTCAGTTTTCTTTTCACCTTTCAATCGTGTCAATTAGAGACACGATTGAATGGTTAATGAATTAAAGGTCAATTTTGTGACTTCCTGAAACTTGAAATGCTTTTTAAAGTTTTTGAACTAACCTACCTATTCTTTTAAACTAGGTGACCCTATATTTGACTTGTTTTGTTTAAAGTGGTCAAAACCGATGACGAATTCCCCAAAACGCCCGCTCTTCGCCACTTCCTAGTGTAACGTGGCTAGTACAGACGACAGCACATCAAGTTACCCCAATGTGTCAAATTTTCCCAATTGAATATGAACCTTATTCTGTTTTACATGAAGTTGAAAAACGATCAAAGAAATTTGACACATTGGGGTATTGACATACTGGCGTCTGTACATAGGCAAAGGGTAATTGCGTTGATGGATTTACAACGCTCGCCTCAACGTTCAGAGTCGAAAATTCAACTGTGCATATGCACTAAGGGCTGATTTCTAAATAGTCAGATGACTTCTATCTGAAGAATAAAAATAATACTTAATAGCAAATATTTTATAATTATAGAAAAGCCATGCCCGCCATTTTTATTCCTCAGTTATTAAAATGGGCAGTTACGTATCAAAGGGAATAAATAATATAAAAGTTCAAAATGCCTATTTGACTTCAACGACCCCGTGACTGGGTACCATGATACCCACTGGACAGACTAGTTACGAAGCTTTCGGTGTTTGGACTACTTTTTACAGCTGTCAACGATCTACAAATGACTTCGGGACAAACCGCTTAACATGCTTTCCGAGGCACGTAGGGGTTAATATGTAGGTACTGAATGGTAACCCGTCCAATTCGTAATGTACGGCTATTATAAGTTACCCAAACATAACAACATTATCAACGACTTAGCCGCTACCTAAGTTAACCTATCAAATTACAAGTTCACTTGGCAAGCAAATATAAAACTACATAAGTACATACAATTAGGTACCTCAAGTCTATTATCACGCCTCGTTCTATAGGAGCGGCCAGCATCGTGACCACATTTGAATATCTGAATACCAGTTGTGTTCAATCCAAAGGTGTTACGGTGTTACCGAAGATTTGATTTTATCTCAACAGAAACCAAGATGGCGGCGTAATGGGTCCTAACTGCGCGATTATTTGTTCGGGGCTATGGGAATGTTTGTTGTAGGTATTAGTTAGTAATAACATCACGGCTGTATTTCTACTTATAAGTGGTAAGTAGAGGTGTGGGGCAATTGCCGTAAAGCCAAATAACATTCAGCTTTTGTTAGATGTTTCTAAATATGTTTATGATAACTATACGCCATCCGAGTAGGTAGTTAACTAAAGGTAAACAATCAATAAACAACGGCGATACATCGAGTCAACACGTCGCATGACGTCACTAGCCAGTACAGTTTATACTAGATATTGACGTAACAAGCTATCTTCTCAACTTGAATGCGCTTAATCTAAGCAGTTTTCCAACAATTTGAAAAAGAAAAAAATATGTGTCGAATATTTTCTTGTAATCTAGATGAGGGACTAAAACTAAAATGTTGTTTAATAGCCCACTAGATATTCTACAGAAACTACTTCCACAGCGAACGGGTCTACCGTCATATATTTTTTATTCATAATTACCCTAGGTACCTATGGTCTTTTATTTTATAACTTTTTTGTAAGTTAGGACAACGTTTTGTGTGCATGAAGAGTTCACCTATAGGTTTGTAAATGGTTGTGATACTTTATTCTGATTTGTTGCCTATGTGTAAATTGCTGGTAGGTCCTACCAGTGGGTGTTGGCGATTTTAATAAATAAGTAAATAAATACAATGACAGCCGATTTTCACACAATTTTCTGATCACCGACGCCGACGCCGCCGCGCCGCGCCGCTTTTAGACTCTCTACTTTTTTGTTATTGTATTAGTGTAGTTAAAGCCAGACAGACCTAGGCTCAGTCTTAGCATTCTCAACTCAGCTGCTAGAAACTGTCTTTATTAAATTACTTAGTATATTATAAGTACCTACCTAAGTATGTTTTGGTAATTAAATAAGTAGGTAGGTATTTATTTGTAATACCATGTCCATTGCTTACCTAAGTCATTCAGTAACCGTCATGCGATCATGCCTGCCCAGTAACTGGGTTGTGGAGGTCTTACAGGCAGTCGCTCCATGTAAAACGCTGGTATTCTGCTGCATCATATGAACTGGAAGCCGACCCTATCATAGTTGGAAAAATTGCAAGAGAATCTTCTGCATGGCACCAATAGATTGCCTCAAAATTGGAAGAAGCTGAATAGTAACGCATTCAAACGTCGTTTAAAATGTTTCTTACACAAAAAAGCATATCATAGTATCGTATCGAAGCGTATCGTAGTATCGTTGTTACTAACACTGTGAGTCCTGTTACTTGTTTCAATAAATTATTATTATTATTATTATAGTGTCGCCGAATTTCTAGCTGAAAAAGTTTTTGATTAAATTGCATATGAAGATGAAGACGCTTGCTAGTAACTGATGAATACGTTTTGAGTAAGTACCTATATCAATATCTCTGCTATATATTAGTCTACTAAAATTATTGATCCTTACGCAGTCAGGTTTACTTAGATATCTATTAATAGCTACCGACCTGATGCCTAAAAGCATTGGGTAGTGATAATGTAAAGTAAATCTAATTTCACAAAGATTGAGGTTGTTTTCTTTACCATGGTAGGAATTTGAAACAGTCATTTGAAAATCGTTTTCATTACCTACTTAAGTATCTCTTAAATGATTATTTTTTACCTACTCAGGTAGGTACATTATGCAAACATGGATAATCGACTTGTGTCACTATACCTACTTCACAATAAAAACCGTTTTAATTTAAAACCTACAGTAAATTGTTTTACCAAAATAATTGTACCCAAATTGTAATACCTACCCACTTCAATATTTTCATAATAAATAGGTATCTTATAGTATCCAATCTGTATTTTAGTAGGTATTTTATAAACAAAAATCAATCACAATGCACCACAGACTATAAATCATAACAATTTTAATTAAAAAATCAACTATTTACCAAACACTGTTTAGTTTGTAATGGTGGAAAATATCCGTGAAATTCAAACTTTATCGGGTTTCATTAAAATTTAATTCAACTACATAAGAAAACAATCGTACGGCCATTGCAACAAATTATTTTATTATCGATAAAAATAATTAAACCGAACGCGATCATAAACATCCGCCATTTTGTAAGAATCAATTATTGGCGGGAATCGTTGAAAAAACCACGTTTATCTCGCGACATTAAGCTAATAAAGCATCGGACTTAATTAAAAGTATTACACCGTGCGGAGGCGAGCGGAGCGGGCGAGCGCAGCGCGAGCCGACTAGCCCAAAACGAGCAAGTCAACCGCGATTACCCACCCAATCGACGCCTTAATTGAATCATAACCAACTAAATTCGAAAGTACCACTCGACGCGTTTCGCGCCACAAATCTGGTGTAATACGCCATACGGCCGGCTAAATCACAAGCTCTTAACTCAAAACGCCCACTGGGAAAGCGTTCCAAATTCAAATAACACCTCTACACGTCTGCTGGCCAATTGCGCAGCAGACATTCAAATAAAGAGTGCAGCTCAGAGATCAGTCGCCACCCCTCGGTAAATACCGTCCAATAGGAGGTGAGGAGTCCATGTTCGTTATTTTTTTTCCGTGTCGACGGGCGTCTCGTGAGTGCGGAGGCTCATTCGGCCGCGCGCCGCCTTGGCGTTCGTATCGCGCGCTCGCGTCACGATGGATTGTGTTCTGTGTGACATGTGCTTCTGATTTGGTGTATTATTTTTTTTTGTGACGGACCCGTTGTGTGTAAAAGCATGATGCCTCTCGCACCGACCCCTGTGGTGGCGGTGCCATCGAAGCCGAAGATAGGATTTAGTATAGACAGTATAGTGGGCGGCTCGGAGCGGCCGAAGCAGGCGTCGCCGCCGCTGGCGAGTCCTGGCTCTCCTTCACCGGTTGCGTCTCCGAGAAGTCCTTCGCCCAGACCTTTGTTGAGGCCTAGTGCGTTGCCTGCAGTGTTTCCTTCCCCCGAGTTGAAGAGGCTGCCGTATTTAGACGCTCAAAGTCACCACCACCAGTTTTTGGCGCACTTCCAAGGAGCTGCTCTTGCTGCGGCTTTGGCGCATCAGCAGCAGGGTTTTGGAGGACCACTGCCACCGCACCCACCTCCACACCCCGCTCCGCCTGTCCCCCGGGAGTCCTACACTCTGTACCCCTGGCTCATCAACAGGCACGGCAGGATATTCCCACACAGGTTTCCTGGAGGTAAGTTCTAATTGTTAGCTTCTGCTTTATTTTTCATCCGGTAGTAGGTATCACAGGACCTGGTCAGTTTCACAAAGTGGCCAGAATACCGCTTTGAGTTTTTAAAACGGCTAGCGGCTGCACATTTTTTCACTATTCGAAGGACCAAAATATGCAATTTATTTTCATTCTAATACGAATGGCAGATAGCCTTAGCAGCAATTTTTTTAGCAGTAAGTGCTGCGGTTAATAAATGATCAAAATTAAAAGTTCTTGTGCAAAAAATTATGATTATTCATAACACTATTTACCTTGTCCATTATATAATTACTAGGCACAACATCCACTTATTTGGACAAACCGTGCCAAAATTCATATCTAGTTAGCTTAAATACAGATTAGCCTATACAGATTATTTTAGGTTTAGCTAAGGCTTTCTACCAGGTGCCACTTTTATAAATTTCAGCAGTCCAAAAGTGCTGTAAATTTTATTTGAATTAAAACATTGTTCATAAACATTACATGGCGCCCAAAAATAAGCTATGACACCATGTTATCATCGTAGGTGCTATGCTAAAAGGTATTCTATTTGGGAAATTCCCGATGAGTTTAAAATAAAATAAAATGATGAATACTTGTAATACCCGTATTACCGATGTTAAAATGTTATGGTCTTAAATATAAATTTTGAGTATGTAGGTAATCATTTGATTAATCACCAACGTTTTTTTATTGGTACTTACGGTAAAAGAGCTAATAAAGTTAACACAAAAAAGCGTATTCCCACAAATGTTTAGCCAATTATGATATAATTTATTATCACGTCTTCATGAGAAAAGCTTCAATATAATTTTTTGTTGTCCAAAGGCAGGTCATGATTTGAAAAAACTTTATAACTCGACCCTAAAAAAAACTTGTACAAAGAATTGTGCTCCAACCATAGTTTTTTCTTACCCATCATATTCTGACAGTTTAGTTTTAACCAGGAATCTTCCTGGAGTGATGAGTTGGATGGAGGATTTTATGGCTCCAAAGAGAGTAAATAATGAGGCTACGCGACGCGACGGCTTATGCAAATAGAAATGTTGTGACCGCTGACCTAAAATACAAGCAGGACGATCAAAGTCAAAGTCAAATCATTTAGGTATTTCAATTAGACCCTTAAAAGTCCTTTTGGACATCAGACTTACAAGTTTAATAAATTAAGAAAATGATTCTGGTTGCACCTTCCAAAAGGTAGTTTCATATAGAATAAGAATGGGCAAGAAACTTCTAAAGATGATGTTTTCAATCTTTTGTCAATACCTTTTTAGACTCATTGCTATGATCTGCTGGAGTCAAAACATTCATATCGTCTTTGTTTAGCATACAATTTATGGAAACTAAAAGAGTATTTACTGTATTGGCTTCGTTAACGAATAGGCCTTTCTTGTCAAGATAACCTGGTGTTATGCCAATAACCTTCGTTGGTTTTTCCTGACATGCGTCTGACATTTGGCATGCAGCACAAGGCCTAATAAAACACCATCGCAAATTCCTTCCTTATTCAAATATTTTATTTCTTCTTTCTTTTTTTCGTCGTTGATTTTTAATTCAGTTTTTAAAGAATGCAATGCGTGCCTTTTTGCCTTCTTTTTCATTGAGAAAATAAATATGTGTCCTGTTTGATTGGTTGCTTCTTGGTTAGTGTTATTTGCCGCCAAATTTAGTATTTTTGACCCAGTCTTACGATCGTCCTTGTCAGCTGTGTTTGATCTCATTTTTCTTTAACGAAATCCAAGATTTCATTGCCGTAAAATAAAAAAGAACACTTTTTTAAATTATCGTAATTAAGACACCTTATCATACTTATATCCTATCATTCGTTAATTGCGTTCTCTATGATCAAATAAATTTTATGATTCAAATTATTCAGTTATACGATTTTTAGTGCCGAATTTGGAACTGATTTGAATTTCCGGCGGCAGATTGACAATTCAGGTGTTTTAGTTTTAGAATATAATCTACTGCTAATCTTATTATTTTACTCTGATTTAATTTTTAATTACAACAAACGTAACCTATTTCCTATTTTAAACCAGTTTTCAAAATGGCCTCACCATTCCGGTCATTCGTTATGCACTGTTATAAAACGCCCATTAGGCACTTAGTTATTAAGGGAAGTTCAATTACTTATGCACTTAATTATCTTTCATTGAGGTTGCATAAGCCATTAAATGTATTACATGCAGTTTCAATTCTTGAAATGATTTTCATTTCCTACTTACAAATTTCCTACCAGTGATGTGTTTATTTGATTAATTTGAAATATTTATCGATATGAATTGGTTGTAATATTAAGTCGAGAATATACGTGGGTATGTGTAGTTATTGTAGGTTTATTTTTTAATGTATGGACGCTTGAAAAGCTCAATTGCAGGTTACAGTGGATGTATGGCGATGTGGTAGCAACCTATCATTACTAATGCGCTTTCGTGATCAATAAATCATCAAGTTGTAACCGCTTGTTAACGAAAAGTATCATGAGATATTTGTGTTTGTACTGTCTATGGTTTTTTTTCTTTTGCTTTGTTCGTAAGCAAGAATGACACGTTCATATTTTTGAACAAAAACTTTTTTTCTGTACTAAAAAGATTATCGATTTGCCCGGGTCGTCGCGTGTAAAGATACGTCGTTGACAGAATTAAAATGTAAAAAAAAGTAGTAGCTTATCGGAACACGAAGCCATTATGATAAAAAGCCCGTTATCTGAGTACGTTGAGATCGTTGTCTTTGCTTGTAAAAAGAAAGTTACAGATTAATCCGTTTGGCGCGAAAACAAAGCTGAATACTTTTGTTACTTGGCATTTCGTGAGGTTCCTTTTTATTTATTTTTTGTTGGTACTGGATGATTAGAGTCTGGCATTTAGTAATTATTTTAATTAACAATTTTATTTTTAAATTGCATTTTGAATTTTCTTTTTACATTTTACTAAGTAGACAGTGATAGTTCGGAAAGCTTTTTAGAAAATTATGCCAAACTGTCAGTTCAGCTTTACCTAATCATATCTAACGATCATGATCTTCTTTTGTCAGTTTATTGAACATTGACTGGTCAAATAAGATGGCGTCACATCAAGACAATTGAATGTTATGATTTTGATGCTTTTAATTTTTTATTGACGTTTTTTAAAAAAAAATATTTCTTTGTTCTCTACTTTGGCTAGAGGCTAAGTATTGCCAGTCAACGTGGCAATGCCGCCAGTCTTTTTGGCACTTAAACAGTTAACAGTGACAAGGATTTTTTGTCATAATTTAGGTATTTAAGTACCTACTATTTGGTTTAAATTCGATAGTCTGACTCGTAAATGAAATCAACAGAAAATTAAATGATATTTATACATATCTAAATATAAATATTTTTTGTATGATTGACATCATTTTCAAAACGAACAATTCGTTATCAATTGACGTTACGAGGACCCATTGAAACTGAACCAAAAAGTAAAGAGCTTTTATTTTTTTTTAATCCGCAATTGTTTGACGTACAAAGTGGCTTTAATAAGTTTGTTTATTCCTATTGTCTTGTTGAAGTCAGATTATCCTTTTAAGCTTCTTAACTTGTTTAAATTTTACCGTTGAACTAACTTGGTTAATTAGTAAAAAAAAACACCGTTATTTCATCCGTTAGTATAATAATATCGCCGGTTGTATGGTTTGTTTTTTGTGCGTAAGTTTTAAAGCTTAGATTTATAATTTTAGAAGTATCTACAAAATACTCTTTTTTACGGTAAAGCAAGGTATTTAAACGTTTTGTTATTTATCGATTTTGTTTGGTTTTAATTTCTGCCAAATTATTAGACACCGCCTTCTTTTTAGTAGGTACTTCTTTTTGGTGGTATAATTTTTTTCTTAAATTTTCTTAGTTCTGATACAATTACGAAATAATTGCGCCCCGCTGCTTCTCCTATTCCTAAGGGCCGAAGTTTAATAGCCTACATTTGGCCTTCCTCCGGAGCTAAGCTATCAAATGCAAAAATAATGTTTCAAATCTGACAAGTATTACCAGATATTAGCGCGTTCAAACGAACACACTCTACAGCTATATTATTTTAGTACTAGCAAACGTCACGTGGTTTTAGCCGTGTAGTTCCCGTTCCCGTAGGAATACAGGAATAAAAGTAGCCTATGTCACCCGGACATAATATAGCTTTCCAACGGTGAAAGAATTTTTTAAATCGCTCCAGCAGTTTTTAAGTTTATTCATTAATTACAAATCTTTCCTCTCTAAAATATATGTGAAGATGAAGTTACGTAGCGACACAAACTAGTTAAACATAAAAAATATAACTTGTAGGTGTAATCTGCACATAATCTGCCTACAAGAGATTTCACATTCAAACTGTATCATTTACATCTAATAACATCCATGTTTGTACATTAATCATAGTAATAATACATAGACAGGGCATATATCGTCGTATATATACACAATTAATGTATTTTATAACTCATATCTAATGAAGTCAATTAAAATTTTATGATTTAATTACAACCCGTCGTTTGTAATTAGTTGTTGTTGCTTCTTGCATGTTTTTATTCTTACATTTAGGGTTCCCTAGAGACAGGAAAAAATATATTTGTATATTGCAGTATTTTTTAAAATTTTCTCGTTTTTAGTCCCAGCCAGGGCGCCAATAGAATTTATAACTGGAAAAATAATTATTAGAATTGAAAATAGTCAAATAATCAAATAATTCAGCTTCAAAAATATAGGTAGGTGAAAAGTATTCTGACTATAAAAAGTCTAAAGTTAATTAAGATCTAAAAAAATAAATTGATAAAAACATCCCGGGAAGAAAATCTATTGGCGCCCCGCTTGGGCCTACATACAAAAAAAAAAAATTAACGCTGGTATTACTATTTTATTTACAATAGTAAAATATACCATAATATAAAACAAAGAAGTCGTCTTAGTAATAGGTACATATTTCTAGAATTTCAATTAGAAATGAGACTTTATTTTGTTATATATATATAGGTACCTACTGTGTTAGAAATGAGACAGTTTTAACGATTCAGCATCAGCAGATAGATTTAATAGTCCATTATAGTATAAGTATATAAATAAAAATCATTTGGTAATGTATGAAAGACCATTACTTGAGAACTCAAAGAAAATAAAATCAAGAGAATCACACTCAGTATTTTACCTACTTATATCGCACGCCGCGCCGTTCCTTTTTGTTTAATGTGGAAAATGTTGTTAATTATACATTTGTATTCGTTTTTTAGTTTTTGGTTCCATAGTGTTATAATTATATTGTAATGTTTAACCGTTTATTTTCCCAAATAAATAAAATAAACATACCGGCCGCCTTGGCAAAATATTTTTTTGTCAAAGTACCTAATTTTTCTTTCAAAAATCTACTGCAAAAGTCAAAAACGAGTATGGTAGGTATTTAGGTGGTGTTTTTGCCTACTCCCGTGGGAAAAAGGCGTGAGTTTATTTATGTATGTTAACAAACTCAAAGATGTAGCAACGGAGACATTAAAGATTATACCATAAATTATGTAGATACTTACCGATTTCTAGAAATCAATTTTATTAGATAAGTTATGTACCTACTACCTATTGATCACAAACATGTTGATCTTTGAACCTACACGACTGTGTGACTGCAGTATTTATTGAAGCTATATCTATTCCTATAAACTCTTGGTAACGATTAATAACTCTTATAATTAAGGGGTTTCATAAACAAACTGTTCAGGGTTAAACAAATATATGTACATAAGCAATGAAAAAAATGTCAAACGAAAGAAGAATCACAGCACTGTGTTCTTGTTGCAAATATAAGTTGGTACGCACAAACAAGATGATTGCAGAAAATAATGGAAAGTCCGGAAGGGCATTTTGCTTACAGGTAGTAAATTAAAACAAAGAGGCTTGTTGCTGTATATTTATTTATTATTTATTTAATACTTCAAGCAAACTAATGTACAAAGGCGGACTTAATGCCATAGGCATTTTCTACCAGTCATCCTTCAGGTGATGCAGAGAAAAGCAATGGTATGTTAATGTATTGGACAAATTAATATTTCTTCCAAGTTGCACCACCAGGCATTGCATTACCAGGTTCTTTTTTTTTCGCATTCAGTCTTACAACTGTCAAACGAATAGGTATATTGGTGGCCATGTTCAAATTGAACCACGATAAATTGGACTAAATTACTAATACTTAGATCCAATTATTATTATTACTTAGATCCTGTTTTAAAATAATATCTATGGGTTTTGGAGCTAGGTTAAAGATTACTTAAACATTTTCAAATAGCTATTTATTATTGTTTACAAAAATTACATCAGGAACCTGGCTTTAGGACAGCCGATCTGTTTATAACCATACATATTACCTAATCACTGAAATTATTTCGGTGTTTTTTCTCAGAGTAGACAGATGGTAAACTCCTCACTAGTTAAAAAAAATGTTTTGCTTCTTTGACGCGTAAAAGGTTTGCAAAAACTTCTTCTTTGCTCTTGCATTTTCCGATGACACGGAGTCGGCTATTCCAATCATGCGAGGCTATTTTATGTTGGCCTTTTGCTTCATCTTTCACAAGTTCCATCTCTCTCATGTCAGATCTTCAATACCAACCCGCAATGGGCCACGTGGTAGATCATGGCCCACTACTTCTCACAGTAAAGAGGTTTATGGCCCCCAGCTGTGGAAACATTTTAGGCTGATAATACTATACCTATCAGCAATTCAGTCGTCGGCTGAAAAGTGACAGATGGTAGAAACAAGTCTGCCGGTTATAAAAGAAATAATGCCCGATATTGTAGACTATTTGTCGACTGAAGAATCTACACATCTCTTGTCTTCATTCTTGATATTGTCGTGCTCAAAACAAAAGAAATATATCTACAATATGTCACTTTGTCGATTGTTCTCTAGACGGAATCCGTTTAGTTCTACGGTGGTCATGCTACACGTGCAGTAGTGCGATTCTGGTCAAATCACCGCGTGAAAATGTTGGTGTGGTGAGAGCAAATTGAGCTGTCATTCCATACTGATGCTAGGCATTGACAGTTCACTTCACTCAAGTTTTCACGGCGTGAATTTTACTGAATCGACCGGCTGGCCATTGAAAGGGCTGTCAGAAACTGACAATCTGAATACCTACTTAATTAGCCTCACATAAGTGTTAGTTATGACTCTGAACTAGACGTTATAACAAATACACAGTAATAAAACTATTTTGAAACAATATCGTGGTAGTTTGACCCTATCGTGCTCCGTTTCATGACTGTATACCAGATAGCCTATAGCCCGAATACATTGTAACTATCGACCCATTAGCTGCAATTAAAATTGTGATAACATAATTATGTTGATAACGACATGAATTTATAGCTTCTTGTCTCGTTTACGATGTGTCCCCGATTTGTTTGTTTTAATTCTTTGATTTATTTTTCGTTCCGTTTAAATTTGATACTGACAGTTTTTTTTCTTTTTTCTTGTCTATGGTTTGATAGTTTTTTTTTTCCGAGAGATAAGGAATAACTTTCGCGGTATTCCTTTTAAATGTTTTTGGGAAATTTGCTTCCAAAAAATGTTGTCTTTGAAGCAAATTGAAGCAAACGGCCCTTCGCATCGCCGTCTGCTAATATTGGATGTTCAATACGGGAGCTTGTAGTCCTAAGTAATGTTTGAGTTTTTAAATCCGTGTTTTAATGACTAACAAAGGTATGACTAACAATATTCATAATTATGATTTTTTAAATTGGAGTCGGATTTTGTTCACACCAAGACAAGCAAAAATAAAGGAAGTGTTTGTATCTATGTACTCAATTAAATAGATTACTTACATTGAAAACAGTAGCCCCTACTACTCCCAAGTAACATTCAAGTTCCCTACTCAATTTCACACCATTATTTAAGTCAACAAAGGGCTGCCATCATAATTGTCCCTTCTTCCGTGCAGTAAATAATATTCACAATAAACTCCATGGATTAGTTGCTTTATCATCCCCATTTTTATCTGCGACCCAATGTTATTTTTATGAACCCGACGACATTGTGAAGAACTCGATTTTAATTAAACTGGCTTAACGCGCACAGCCCATCAAAATCGTCACAAAAAAGGGGAAATAATAAAAATAAAATATTTTTTTCATACAAAACTAATAAGCGTTTTGACAAAGAAGGTTTTATGTGAACGAGCGTGGCCCGGCTCCCGATTATCAACTGACGCCCTTGTTGTTCGAAATTTGATTATTTTATAGTGTTGCTCTTTAGTCGATTAGTTTTTTTGAGAGTTTTTTTTTTATAATTAAGTGTTATTACTAACTGACGGAATTGGCTTCAACTTAAATTATTTATTGACATTTTGCTGCAAGTAGATATCAAATTAACAACTCTCTTTTATTTTTTTCACTATTGTAGAAAGTTATCTATTAAATAGGCCAAAAATATGCCTAACGTAATTTACTTAACTTTCTATGCCAATAACAAGATTAATAGACATATCAACAGCCGCAAATAATCGCATACATATTCGCGCCTATTTATAAATATGATTCACCAAAAAAAACACTAGATACTTATTTGAGCTACCTATCGTGTAAGCTCGTCAAGTTACATACGCTTCGTTTAAATCGCTACGCTAATTAGATGCTTATTTGCATGTCATTATCAATCGTCCTACATATCGATACTTGCACATCACTATCTGCCTCGTTAAGTATGTTGGTAGCACTGCCGTCACATCTTTCGTTACGCGCGCTTTTTTCTTAATTACCGCATATTGTTAAACTACGTGTTTTTTTATTCAAACCATATTTCCACTAAAAGGATTGAATAGCTTATAATTGGCTGTAATTTGAGCTTACTTTGTTGTCGGACGACTGCGACGATTAACTGACGTTAAAAAGCAACGATTTATAATGATTGTTATGTTGGTAACTTTGAGTGGGCAGCCATTTTGTTAGTGATGCGATCGGTAGTTAGACAAATGATTTACAATGTCGACGGCTTCGGAGAGCAACGAAAACTATGATTAATTAACTAGAGTTATTGCTGTTGCCCGCCGGAGATAATGGGAATCTTATTAGAAGTTCGTTTTATTTGTTTTGTCCGTTAACTTTTTAAAGCTTATCAACTTTTTCTTGCCTTCAACACGTTGAAAGCAGATGTTTAATTTAAAAGAGTGTGGCTACAATGAGATATCGTACAGTAGTATCTAAATTCATTTACGGTGTCACGGTCCATCATCGTTTAATATAAATAGTATAATAAACTCTATCTCAAAGCTTATTTTAATTGATGACGTGCGTTTTCAATTCATAATTTCTGTTTAATTGTGTTTGCTATAAAAAAAAAATCATTCATTAAAAGAGTTCAACGCGCAGTGACCTTACAACGACGACGGCTATTATTTACTTACTATTTTGAAAATATTCCTTTTGGGTAAATCTGTTTATCGTCGTGATAATAATTATACTTAGTTTTAATGAATTTATCTGTTACGTGGTCGTAAAACAAAAAGTTTATGTGTATTGTGACACCCTTTCGGGTTATCTGACAGATAAGGATGTTTGTGATTTCAATTACTGAAGTAATAGTATCAATCTTCAATTATTTTTCCGTTAATTATTCAGTTTTTTTAAGCATTGGTACCTATTTTAATAATAATAATAATAATATTATTTTTTACAAACTTCTAAGCATATGAATTAAGCTTCTGTAGTCGATCTAGACAGTGCCTGTTTTTTTTACTATCAGTGCCCAACCATAATTGTACAAAATTAGGCTGATAATCACCATTTTTTGAACGTCAAAATGACATAAGACAGTCCCTCAAAAAGCCCAGCCTTCGCCACTTCCTAGTGTCGTTGCTGGAAAGAAGAAGTGGCGGAAAAAACTTCCCAGCAACACATCTGTCTGATAAGTTACAATCAAGTAGGTAGTTAAGATCTTAGCGTTATTTTTAAGAAGTAACTGTATATAAATAAATTTGAGTTTTGGCTTATTTGAGTGTGGTGTGTGTTCATGCCTAAATGGTAGTATGTTTGTATGATACGTCAATGTTGAAAAAAAAACTACTATTTTTTTCCGAGAAAATAAAAAAAAAACAGCAGTGCAGTCATTCAAGCTCGAACCTTTTTACAACTGACAGTAATGACAGCCAGCATTTTGTTATCTTTGCATGTTGAATACAATTCCTTTGCCCACGTTATATAGGGCGCTTTATCGCATCGTTGCTAATAGCAGCTAATAAGTTACAAGTACCCCAAACATACCTAAAGACTAGTGTTAAAACACATTATAGAAATAAATTGCGGTACTTTTGCAAAAGTCGTGTGTTATCACGCAAAACGCACATTTGCGTTGACATAAACGTACCAGGTAATTAAATTGTCGTTATTTAGCAATTATATACTTTATATATGATGTTTATTGTGGCTATTTTTCCTTATATGCGTTTAATATTTAGTAATGTCTAAGTTAAAGTTGATAATTATGTTAAGGGGTTATGGTGTGGTGATGTCTTTATTATCTAAAGGATATTTAGCTCAGAACAGATGTTTAATGTATTGACATTAATATTTTCTTGTGGCTTTGTTCAAAAAGTTATCCATTTGAAATGTTCAATGTTTCATGCTCTTATCTCTAAGCGCAACAGTCGTATAATTGTCGGTAGAAGAGCTAGTAGTTCTTTATTAGTACTTACCTACTTACTTATGTTTAAAATTGACTAAGTAGGCTAATGTGTGTTTGTTTTTTACCAACTTTAGTTTTTGACACCTGCTATTGCACTTAAGGCTACTAATCTGACACTTTGACAGTGCATACATTCAACAAAATCATTTATATGAGCTATAATACTCCTTGTCCTTAACTCAATCCTATTTTCTTAGGCTCTAGACAGACGGACCGCATTTCAACTGCAATCCAACCGCAAATTGCAGTTCGGATGCAGTTTGAAACGTCGTGTCAACTGCATTCAAACTGCATCCGAACTGCAATTTGCGGTTGGATTGCAGTTGAAATGCGGTCCGTCTGTCTAGAGCCTTAGGGTTGTCACGCACGCTATCTTGCGGTATCTAATATTTTTCGTCTATAGGTACCTACATCTTTTTTTGCCATCATCTCAGTAGGTAGTAAAGTTACCTCCTTTATTTAGGGTCGATAAATAGTACCCCCTTTCTAGCCATTTCATCTTTCATACAATCCATTCATCGTGGCTTCGATTTATTTATTTACTAGGATCACTAACAATTGAATACATTAGTACTAACAATTTAAATATAGGCAACAAATCGGAGTTAAGTGCGAGAGCCACTTATAGGTGAACTCTGCATACACATAATCTTGACCTTTCTCTACTCAAGAAAAAATGAAAGAAATTTCATTTTATTTCATTTACTCATAACATTCATACTCAAAACTACATAAAGTAGATACCTTTGTAGCGACATCTATTTCGCCACATACGAACTATCCTACATCGCGCTATCAAAGTTATCCTCGCAGTTTGAACGTATTACAAGTTCCCGACTACAACCGTCGGGCAGTAGTTAGCCCACCAGACACAACACCCGTCTGGTCGGAAGATCCACCCTTTTCATGGTGGATGAGGAACTTTACACCCTGTTCCTCATGCCTCCAAACCTTTATAGTGCCTATCTATTAATTAACACGACTATTACAAAAAAAAGTGTTAATTCAGAAAGCAAATTGACATATGTCAATTCTTCAGGGAACAGCACGCCTATTTAGGTACAATTAACAATGATTGGTGAGCACCCCAAATTGTGCCATCAGTTAGATGACAGTTGTACATTATATAATAACTTTGTCGCACCGCAAAGGTTACAGCATAGTGTCAATCATTGTGAAATAATTACTGTTTCTTGCCTTCTCTTTAATATCAAATAGGTACGCCATTTTTGCTTGCCATTATTGATTTGTTCTTTAGAAAGGTCAGGTGAGTAGTATTCGAACCCGGCGTGCATGTATGACCAGTGTCACGCCTGACACCAATTAATGATGTATCAAAGCGTATCTAATGTCAATTCGAACGATTCAGAAATTGAAAATGGTAGGGGAGAGCGGGGCTAGAAGTTACCGGGGTAAGTTGTTCCGATTGAAACCAATCCGCGAGGAATAGAGATAGGAATGTTGAATAAACACGTCACGAAATGCAATGCCACAGCGCACTGACGGCGGCCATCTTAGACAGGCCAGTGGAGCTGGGAATATTGGATCCGCAGGACGTGCCTCGCTGATTCACGTAAGTAAATATTTTCGTAATTAACATTTTTGGTCTGTTTCATGAATTTTTACGATTTGCGTTTAGTGTTTTATTGTTTCGATTTGAGGATTTATCTATTGTTGTGATACACTATGCGTAAATGACGTATGTTTAGTCACCTAATCTATATTTTGTTTGTTTTGTCAACTCGTATGATTGGGGCAAGATGTTCCTTTTTTCTGGGGCAGGTTGTGACCTTGGAACAACTTGCCCCAACCAATTTTGTACCAGTAATGAATCATCATCATCAACCTACTGCTGGACATAGGGCTCTATCAATCAGCGCCATAATGAGGTATATATATTGTTATTTTCTTTTACAGTATGCGGACTTACAAAAGAAAAACTACCGAGGATTAATATCCAAGGAATTGCTGCAAACAGCCGCGAATGATGGCAAAAAAATAAAAACAACAGATTTGTAAAAAAAAAGTAACAAATTGTGAAGAAAATAATCACAACTGGCTACAAAAAAAAAAGAGTTGTATTTACGGCAGAACAGGAAGTTATGTTGGCAGACTATAATATTAAAGTTTAGCTCAATTTTCTTCGGCCTTCTAACAGAAGAACTAAAAAAAATGGTGTACAAATGTGCAGTAAAATTCAGTGCTTACAGTATTTCACCATCTTGGCATAAAAATAGAAAACCTGGTCTTGATTGGCTAACAGGTGAAATCTTAATCCATTTTAATGCTTTCTAATGAAACTTCAGAAGATATATCATAATCACAGTTATTTGGTTTTTGCCTATGATGGTGTTTTTTTCATTATTATTATTTTATTGATATATTCAGCCTAAGACAAAGCAATATAGTTAATTACTGAAATAATTATCAAGGTTGATTAGCTGCAAGTTATTTGATAAGATCCTAATGACTAAATGTTGAATAATTGATTAAGTACAAATTATAGTTACTTGTTAAAACATACAAATGTTTACCGATAATACGTTGGATATTGTTGATTATTTACTGCTGAATAAACAGACTTGATTTCGTCGTTTATTGTTGTTTATTTCACAAATAAAACCTTTAACAGATATGGTAACAACTTACCCCGGCTTGTTAACAACTTGCCCCGAATCGGGGTAAATTGTTACTTTCCGACTTTGGTCATAAAAAAAATTATAACAAATAAATCACACAATAAATGGCCCCGATAACTATCTTAATAGCAAAGTTAAATATGTAGGTTAATATTAATCACAAAAAAAGAATATTAAAATCAAGTATTCTTAACAAATTTTGAGGTTAACTGAAAATCGGAACTTCTAGCCCCGCTCTCCCCTACTTACATCTATGATGGGGGACAAATAATTGTGGTTTAAAAAAAAAACGAATCTATTGTGCATGCCTCGAAAAGTAAAACCAGACTTAATTCGACGTTACGTTCATATCAAGAATTGATGACACACAAAAGGCAGTGTAAAATTTCTTTCTATGATTGTGTTAACGTTACGTCAATTTGTAAGGAATTATTGTGTTTCTCATTACTGTCACCAGACAGCGCTATATTATGTAATTATAGTTTCAGTACAAATTGAAGTTTACGCTAAAGCGATCGAATATAGTACTTACAAACAATCTCACAGAGGTCACTGATGTATGAACATTAAACGAATTTAACCTGTATGCAACACACTGTAACTGCTGCTAACATACAACTTATGTAGGTAAGCTACATACAGGTTAAATTCATTTCGTTCTGTAGTTTCTGCCTACCCCTATGGAGAATAGGCGTGAATTTATGTGTGTATGAATGTGTGTTTGTATATTGTTTTGACCATATCCTTGTTGCGCCATTTAATTCTAGTCGTATCGGAAAACTATGCACCCTTTTTACAAGTTCTTTTTTCATACTGAATTTTCCTCCTTAGCACTCCTCTGTGTCCGTTTGTTTTCCGATTTAACTTAAAAAAATATTTAACAGCTTCAACTTGAGGTTAAAGACTGCCAGCTCATTAAAAACGAGCAGTTAAAAGTTGCATAAAGTTAAAAGTAAATAAGACGTAGATAAAAATGTGTAATAAGTAACTCATTCTGTCACAGCCACGATTATATCACTGAAAGCCATCGTACGCGAGAGAGTTGCCAAATTTAAAGAAATTAAAGGCTTTTTTCATACACTTACAGTTATTTTAACTTTAATAAAAGGCATTTATTGAAGGTAACATATTTATCATTGACATTAATAGTATTGTAAGAGCGACAATGTAAGTGGAAATACTTCTGAATATGACAGTTTTATCTCGCTCACAAAGTAATCTCCTCATTAAAACTCACCGGTGAATAATAAATAAAAATAAACGATAACATCTCAATTTTAATGTCTCGACCAACAATGACGTTGCATGTAATTGATATCATACCTTAAATATTACATTATAACCCACGACCATTATAAAAAGGCACATTCTGGAATTGTGTGCTTGTAATCGCGGATGGGTGAAGATAGGTCCGGGTATAATGGTTATGTGTGCAATTATAATGTCATTAGCAAATGTCAGGACGTCGCTACAAGGCCACTGCGTGCGGAACGCGTATGCAGCCACCCACGGGTAATATTATTCCTCATAACTAATGGCCTATTAAAGTTCCAAGTTGGACGAGGCCTTTAGCATGGCTGTTATTTTGATATGAGGCCTAAATTGGTTCAGTAATCTACAAGTAATTGTTTGGAGTGGGCGTGTCGGTTTTTAATTATAATTATATAATTGCTTTTGTGTACAGAAGTTTCAGAACCGGTAGTGGTGCTTTGAATAGAACCATTATGGGAGTGGGAAAGCCAGAGAGATATTTAGGGCATGATACTTAAGTCATGGTACATAAAGCGAGCATTTGTGTTAATTTGATTTAATACACGGACTTACAGGCTGTAATTTTCTTATAATAATAATATTCTTGCCGTCAATTTGCATAAAAATAGCGCAACCAGTGTTACTTAACATGACTCATATATTGAATACACAAATCAATCAAGCACCTATTTGTCACCTCCGTCTGAGTGATGGAGTGAATCCATTCTCAGTACGTCTACATATATTAAAGAGTTAATATGCGTATTACATTAACATCCTGCTGATTACGATCCCGCAAAACGTATAATAATAGCCATTTTACAAACACTAAAGTACTATTGTGTAAATCTAACAAACGTCAAATTTCAACACAGAACTAAATAGCATTTATGAAGCAGAAACACTCGACTGTATAATTTGTGGTGTTTCATTACTTCATATTTCTTAGTACGTAGAAATAACATAAGTGGATGATGGATTATCCTCCCGGGGCAGCGGTCGTTTAGTGGTAATCTTTGTTTAATTTAATTTTAATAGTCGGTACGCCACTACGAGGATAGTGCGCGTGGATTTTGTTCATACTTTGTTCTTTTTCGAATTCTTTTTTTGAACGGCCAGGATTTAAGGAACTGTCACTCTCAGTGAATCGTTAAAAAGTGTGAACAACGTTTTTGCCAAAAATCCTACCAATCTTTTTAATTACCGTGTCCTTTTTCTAATTGTTTAGGAGTAAGTAATAAATAACATAGCCATTGACTTGAAAATAAAACCACACTCATTGTGCGTTCTATCTAACCTATGAATTATTTATTAACGTAAAGAATTTTATATTTAACATTCAATAAGTGTGTATAATGACAATTTTATTACTGTTCTTGTCATGTCTGCATGCCCATAATAAGTTACGTTGTATCAATCGAAGTTGTCAAAGTAAGAATATTTACGCTTATTTAGAAATGATTACCGTGTCCAATATCTCTTGATACTTCTTTGTCGATGGCGCTGCTTCCTAAGTCAAACGTCATTGAGCTGTCAAATTCAAGACACTTAATTTTAGTTCCGTATTTCGCCGCGTGTCAAAATAATCTGGTTGAGATAATAAATGGTATTATCCGCTACAGTCCTTTTTTGTGTTGTTAGCTAGAAAAGTAAATCAGTTGCATGTCAACACTTTCATTCAACTGTTCACTAGCTATGATTAAGTCAAGCATATTTTGCAAACCATATACTTAAGTAGCTAGCGTTATTATCCAAGGAACAAGTTTAGGTACTAGTAATTTTTACTCTAAACAAACTTACACCTTGGCGACGGTGATTAACTTAGCGACAGTTCAAAAGTAAATTGACTTGTAAATTAATGGTCTAATTTTAAGCAACTGCTTTGACTTTGAAAGATAATTGCCTCAAAAATTATAGTAACCTTGAGGTACAAAATACTAGGTTCCACATAATCAATAGGAATGACTTTTCTGTCTGTATGTTTTACTACATGCTAACTATATTCTTTTTTTCCAGGACCAGACATCCCCGGCTTCCTACTCCAGCCATTCCGCAAGCCAAAGCGAATCAGAACGGCTTTTTCACCATCCCAGCTTTTGAAATTAGAACACGCGTTTGAGAAGAATCACTACGTTGTGGGAGCGGAAAGAAAACAGCTCGCGCAAGTGTTGAGCCTCACAGAGACACAGGTTAGTTCAATGCCTATTGGCTTGTCTTTAATTTTTTAGTCTTTGGTGTTTTAGTGAATGAAAAAAAAGATACTATGAATGTTTTTGGTTCAGAGTGTGAGAATGTGACTTCTATGGCTTAGCTCTTAGGTCAGGTAAGCGCCGATAGAGTTTCAAATTATGTCTAAACTTGTGGAAATCTAGCCTCACTGTCCATTTTTGTTTACTGTATAGTATTTCTTCTCTACAAAGCCGACCCCGACATAGCTTAGAAAAGGCTAGGCAGATGATGATTCCTTCTATACAAAAGTACCTAATTATCTTGACAATGTCAAGACCTCCCCATGCGTATAAAAGCACTTGATGCCGATAGTCCCTCTTGTCTCTTGTGCATCTTTGACAGTCGTTACGAATAGCCAAAAGCCCAGAAGTCGGACAACCAGTTTAACCAAGAGGTATCCTGTTGTCCAGTCTCTGAATTGTGAAGTACAGATAAGCAGTAGCTCTATGTAAAACACTGGTATTCTGCATCATCTGGACTAGACTGGACGCTGACTCCTGCAACATCGTTAGAAAAAGTCTAAGCAGATGATGATGAATATACATTAGAAACAGTTTTTGGACCAAGGTCTTGTTTTTAAATATGTCAAAATGCTTTTAAAAAATAACAAAACCTGTGATAATACATGGGCTGTTGTAACAATAAAAATAATGTTGTAATGAACGTTTGTAATATGTAAAAAACATCTCGATCATGTTTTAATTTATTATAATTAATATCTTAGGGTCAAAAGCCGCGGCGTCATAGATTGTTGTCAATTTTGATTTGACATCTTGCTCCAATTATTAAAAAATAACGCTATAAAATAATTTACGAGAATTTTAATTATTATCTTATTGTAAACAAAACAATAGAGGTATTCATTAGATATAATGAGATTGTAATAAAGTATGTTTGTTTTATGGCTATATTATCTAAAGTAAATGATAAAAAAAAACTTCTGGATCATACTACGAACGTTACATGTTTTCGAGATAGGTATCAATTTTATACTGACAGACAGATGTCTTTAGAAACTTTATAGACGGTAGGACTGTAATATAATATGTTACATTTCTAACCATAGGTATTATTAAAATAATAGCTTGTCTGCGACTTCATCCGCGTGAAATAGGTATCATATTTTAAACCTATTTTAACTTGTCAATAATGTACCTACTTCCAATCAGGACAAATGTTTGAGTGATGAACACGATCATTTGCTCTGTGTCTGGGTGTAATTTATCTATACCTAATATGTATGTATTTAGAAATATATAAGTACGTTTATCAGCTATTTAGTACCCATAACACAAGCTCTAAAGCTTAACTTGGAACTGAATGGTGTTGTGTGAAAATTTGTGGAATATTTATTATTTTTAATTTTTATTTAATCATGGAAAGATTTTAGTTTTCACAATTACCTCATACATCCAAACTTACAAACTATAACAAACAAACCTCTTTCCAATATTAGTATTGATAAGGGATATCCTAGTGGGTTGACCGGCGGACTCCTAAATCATATAAGGTCTCGAATTCGAACCCAAGGCATATACCTCTGATTTTTGGGATTCATGTGCGTATTGTACAGACGCCAGCACATCATACCTACCCCAAACTGTCAAATTTTCCTAATTAAATAAATAAATATTCCACAACTTTTCACACAACATCATTTAGTCCCAAGTTAAGCTTGAGAGCTTGTGTTATGGGTACAAAACAGCTGATAAACATTCTATACATTACTAAAAACATACATAAATAATAATAGATAAATTAAGCCCAGACACAGAAAAAAATATCGTGCTCATCACATAAACATTTGTGCTGGGTGAGAATCGAACCTGGGGGGAGTCGAACCCACGACCTCCGGCATATCAGTCAGGGTCACTAACTACTAGACCAACAGACCAGTCAATTGATCACGAACCTTATTGTGTTTAAAATAAAGTTGAAAACCTGTCAGAGAAATTTGACACATTGGGGTGGGTTGTTGTGCTGGCGTTTGTACGATGATCACTTGCTTTTAGAATGAAAACATCGTGAAGAAACAGGCATGCCTAAGAGATATTTCTCGAGGGCATGTGATGCCAAGTCAGAGGCCCATGGGCAGCATTAAAACTCTGACACCAGGTTAGTTACTAACCACACGATAAGAAAAAAGATAATAATTAATTATGTAGGTACACATGGCTACACATCAAACTATACATTTCCAGTTTACGCTGACCTTGCAATGTTCGGAGATCTTACACAATGAGAGATCAGCTTATACTAGAAATGTATAGCTTGATGTGTAGCCGTGTGTACAGACGCCAGCACATCAACCTACCCCAAATTGTCAAATTTTCCCAATTGAATATGAACCTTATTGTGTTTAGAATTAAGTTGTAAGCTTACTTAAATTGCTCCAAGGTATAGAAACATAGTACAGTGTATTTTACAATGGGCTATTTAGTTCAATTTTAGTTTTTGGACCCTCATCTAGATTACAAGAAAATATTCGACACGTATTTTTTCTTTTTTCACGCACCTAATCAAAAAATAACGGCAATACATCGAGACAAAATGTCGCACGACGTCACTAGCCAGTACAGTTTATACTAGATAACGACGTTACAAGCCCACTCTCTTCAACGTTAACCTTTCAATCGTGTCAATTAGAGACACAATATAAAGACAATGACAGCGGGGACACCGGCGTCCGCTTAGGGCTTAATGAATTCATTAAACCCCAAGAGGACATCGGCGTCCGTTTGGGGTTTAATAAATTAATGCGCTTAATCTAAGCAATTTTCCATCAATTTTAAAAAGAAAAAACATGCTGGTGTGTCTATAATTTTTTATCTAGCGATGGACTAAGTAGTTATATTTTAATGTTCATATTCCGTCTAGTACCGTATTAACTTACTTATTAATTACTACGAAGAAGGTCGTGTCTTACAAACTTGCTAAGTCCAACAATACCATCACGATTAATTATTACTGTTAACGATATTGAAATATTGTAATTATAGGTCTTTAATCTTTCAACTGAGGTAATTAGAGACACAATAGAAAGACAATGACAGGCGGACACCGGTGTCCTCTCGGGGTTTAATGAATTAAAAGGGTAATGTAAACATTTCAGATTAAGTAAGATGATAAGTTGGAAATACCAGGCTGATATTTTGATCTTGTGTGTTTAGTAGGTACTTGAAGCTACTTACTTGTAAAAAAACCTGTCGATGTCCAGTGGCCAGCACATAAAGCTACCCCAATGTGTCAGTTTTTTTATAGTTTTTCAATTTTATTTTAAACAGATTATAGTTCATGTTCAATTGAGAAAATATGACAGTTTAAAAACCTTTTGTTTAGTCTTTACAAAACGACCTGTCAGAAAAAAACGACGTGTTATTTTAAAATGAAGATTATAATTAAAAATGAAAGGACAGGCTCATAGTTAATAACAATTTATTAGTCACGGATTTTAAAACAAAGATAAACGAGCTACATTATAATATTCTTTATTTTCACATTGACCACATCAACTCAAAACAAAAACTCCGAAATTGATATTATTATTTTGCTTAAGCAACACAATTAATAAAATGGCATACACAGTGTGTTTTTTGCGTCACCTGCTGTAACTTTTATAATTAATTAACACGCGATTAAAAGAAAGTTTAAACATTAATAAGTTATACCTACTTATACATATTTTACGCGAATTTTCGCTAATACACGAACTGATGTCTGGTAGAAAATATATTTGATGAGGCTGGTAACTCAGCCGTGGAGAGTGAAAAAGTAACTCAGCGGAGTTAATGTTTTACAAAAAGTGTTTTTATTAAGGGCTTAGGATTTATTATAAATTATAACATAATTTCTTATTGTAAAGCAAGCTTCACACACATAAAATGACACTAATAGTCTAGAAACTTGAGATTAATTCTATTGCTGTGCAGGTACAGCAGACCGCACGATAGTGGTAAAAAACCAGTATAAATTGGCCTCGCATTTCTTGAAACTGTACGGAGTTTCAACAAGTACGCTAGGTCAGTAGTGACGTGCCTTCTTAAAAACACTAACTTCTATTTAATAGAGAAAATTCTTTAGGGCTAACTATATACACACTTCGGAAGATTTTTTAGATGAACGTAAAGACAGTCAAATTAACTTAACTCGCTTTCACGCGGGAAAATGACCATAGTTTCAATGTGAAATTCTACTTTTCTTCTCCTGCTTGTCGTGTGATTACTGACTATTCTGGTGTTACAATTTTAATGGCGCCCATGAGCCTCTAACTTTTCTTCACATACCGTCGAAAAAGATCTCTCAGTCATGCCTGTTTCTTCACGATATCTTCAAAACCTATTGATGTCTAGTTAACTGTACAGTCTTCAACTTGTATGCACATGCAGAAGGTTATTTGACCGTGCTATTTCGCCATTAGTTACGCTTCACTTAACCACATGATCTAAATTCCAATAAAACCCATGTCGGCCACATTCTCACGTCCGTCGATGGATTTATTAATTGACATTAGATTTGTAGCTAGCAAAGGGCATTATAATATGTATAATTACACGTCTAAAAATAATAAGGAATGTTTCAATTACTATGTAGTGGCAACTGGGGGTCGAGTCTGCTATTGCAATCGTGTCTCAATGACCGGTCATTGATCGAATATTTGACAGCTTTGACAGTTTTTGTATGGGAAATGTGTCATAAGTTTGACGTTATACCTACGTCAAAAATCGATCATTGACCGGTCATTGAGACACGATTGCAATAGCAGACTCGACCCCCTGGAATTAATAAATGACTATCTTGGAAAGTGATAGGTACTGTTTTGTAGTATTCTGATAGCATGACTTGGTACTAATAAGCTGCACGGATTGATTGATGGTTATGATTCGCATGTCGAGTTTTTTCCGTGGAAGGGCGACCATTCATTACAATGTCAAGCAGAATCTCTCTTTCTCTCTCTCTCTCCATGCCTCTGAAAGCACTTTAAGCCGATAGCCCCGGCAGTCATTTGGATATCTTTGATAGTCGTAACGAGAAGTCAAAATCCCGAATGTCTGACAACCAGTTTAATCGAAGGGAATGTTCAGCCGCATTCAGTTAGGCTGGAAGCCAACCCACCCCAACTTAGTTGGTAAAAGGTCAACCAGATGATGTAACTCATGTAACTCTACCAGCCTAAAATTCACCCAATATGTACTTGATGTTGTGTATCTGAATAAGACTAGCTGCCATAGATTGTAGATTAAAAAACAAACCAAAATATCTTCGTTCATACGGTTCATACAGTTTGCCTATTTTGCCGTCGCGGTTACTTATCACAGAGTACCTTACTTTTAATAACATCTTTTGGATTATATGAGTCAAAGTTACATTCGTGGTTACTCCTACCTTGAGTCATGAAACTATGCTAACATTCAGTGCTGGCAAAAATTAGGTGAACGAACAGTTGTGTGGAAGTCAGTTCTCATGGGCATCCGATGCAAAAGAATGAGGTACATCTTGAGAGGAAAGCTTTAAGTGTGAATGTAAATAGTTGGAAAGGTAGAAAAATACCAAAGAAACTATAGATAGATGAAAATGGCTATAAAGGAGGTGTTTAAATGATGTATAGCGAAAGAAGATACGCTTTGTATCATGTAACGAATAGACTTAAAAACTTCTGAACCGCAGGCCTAGCCATATTAAAAATTCTATTTCTAATAACGTAATCGATAAGACGACAATAGAAAGAAAATGGCGTTTATGGAATCAATTAGCTGTTTGTCAACTGTCAAGTGTTAACGAGTAGAATTTGTAATATGGCTGAAAATGAAATGAAATACACTTGACAGTTGACAAACAGCTGATTCCATATACGCCATTTTCTTTCTATAACAGAAATAGAATAGAAATAGAATTTGTAATATGGCTAGGCCTGCCGATTTGAAAAAATCTTTCACTGTTGGGAAGTTACCCTATCCGCGAGTGACATAGGCTACTTTTTATCCATGTATACCCATGGGAACGGGAACTACAACCTCATGATGTCCGCTAATTTCCAATAAATTGGGACAATGACAGGAGAATGATGATGATGATGAATCTACGTAAACGGCAGCTCACCTCAAACTGACCTTTCAACCTTCAACCAGTACCAACAATGATGAGTAGGTACACAATCAAAGTCATAGAGGATTAAGTGGGATAATTACCGACATTATCGTAACAATGAAATCGCGATAAGAGTATCAAGCGTTGCGTCTAATTGTTCGAAACTGAGCGAAAAAACCGCTTTAATTATTGGATCATTAGGCGTTGGCGTGCGTGCGCGCCGGTACCGTCGACAACTGCAGCAGTAGTTTTTTCTATTGTAGGATTCTTTATCTCGTGTTTTGTTTTATGGGCAATTTGTTTATCTAGCTGGTTAATGATACTCATCTGATTACCTTCAAGTTGATATTAGATTTTTCTAGTTTCTTTTAGAAGTAGAATGAGGTTTATGGTTTTATTTTCTCGTAAATATAATTGTGTTTTTGGTAAACCTGGACTTGTAGTTAATGTAAGTCTGAAATCGCCAATCTGTCTTGAGCAAGAGCCTTTGCTCTACACTGGGACAGGCTGGTATCAATTTTTTTTTGGATGGCCTTTGTTCTTTTATTACCTACGTCAAGTTCTTTTTTTAATACTACCTGCTTATCTCACCTAAATTAAGATGTATCTTTGCCAAATCTTATTTGATTTCTATAAGATTAACCTTCATCATTGCTTTGCTTTAGAACTGGAACTGAAACCAAATTTTATGAGTTTCGGGGATATAATACCTACTCCCACGGTCTAGTTACTTAGCAAACCCAATACGTCAATTTTTTTTTTTCTTATTGATATGCACGCGTTTGACCACTATCTTACCTGATGGTAAGCGATGATGTGGTCTGTGCTTGCGTAGAAGCAACCGTTCACTCTTGACTTAAATACCCTTAGGTTGGATCAGGAAACACTGACTCCGGCAGGAAGTTCCACTCTTTAGCAGTACGCACAATGAATGTGTTCTCAAAACGTTTAGAACGTATGGTTGGGCGTACGTCTAGTAATACTTACGTAAATTAGAGGTGTCATGCATCAACTGCCTAACCATTCCCCTACTACATCGAGGTCAGGTTCCAGCTTAATTGAATGCAGTGGATTAGCAGTATCTTTGATCACTACTATATGGTTATCTTTATGAGATTGGTTGTCAGACTTTCGGGCTTCTGATTTACCATAACGATTGTCAATGGTCTACAAATGACAGACGGGATCAACTTCTTAACATGTGTTGGTACGGTCTAAAGGTCATGACACGTTATACCAGCACCGCAACTGCTAGCTGCCAGTGCGCTAACTACGCGCCGTCGGTAAGGTGCCAACTTGCAGTCCGCACGCCACCCGCGAGGTGCAAGCTCGCCGCCTGCGGGGTGCAAGCTCGCAGCCCGCGCGCTGGCCGCGAGGTGCAAGCTAGCTGTCACCGCGAACACACAATTGTTATATGCGCGAACACATTTATAATTGTACACGCCTATGACTTGCACGTTTTCATAATGTCTACGACGCGCTGTAAGCACATAGTCCGCTAGCTACCGGCACGCGGCCTGCGAGTCTAGTTGTTTGGTAGTGGCAAGCGCGCTGACTGCTCGCCGTTGCCTTTTCCACTTTGACATTGTGAAATACATTATACTACCCACGATTTAAGGCTCTTAATTGGAGCGGTGCCGGTGCCGTGCCGGTATCATGTGCCATGACCTTAAGGAGAATTTTGGCAAGAGTAGGTATGTTTACTTTCAATTGACCTATGGAGCATCAAGTTCTTCGTAAATTCCAGTATGTTCATGATCCGCTAATAGATTATTTTGCTGTCGGTCCGTACAGTTACCAATTCGCCGGGTGTGGTCAGTTACTAATACTAATAGCTCAGCCTAGTTTCTAAACACATTTGCGATGTTTTTTCATAGTCATTAAGTCAGTACTATGTTACCTGTAATTATTTGATTTATTTCCAGTTTTCAAGCGTTTTGTGTCAGTCGATAGAACGTGATAATTGATTGTTTTGGGTTGACGACGATGAGTATTTTAGTATATATACTTAGTTGATAATTCCGGAGTCATGGTCGCAAAATCTTAAAAAAAATTAAAGATCCTAGAGGTTGTGGTGGTAACAGCTGGCTTGGTTAGAACAATTTTACAGCATCATCGTTCCCTCTAAAATGTAAATAATTATATCAATGCCTTTCGACTGTATTCATTTATTACACGCAGGAATAGACCTAAATATAGGCTCAGCTATATTTAGGTCTATTTCTGCGTGTAATCTACACGGGCTCCTTTTTGCCTATCGAAGTCAGTTCTTCAGACATAATTGGACTGGAACTGGAAAAAGACGAAGAAATTCTCTTGACCAAAATACAGTCCTACATAATCATTATTTGCATAAGAACCAATTTGCAACGATTCATAACTCTTTGTCTGTCAGTATATTTGGTGCTGTAAAATATATTAAATATATTATTAACAATATCAGCCGGTACCTAGTGAACCTGCTATAGTGAAGACAGCACAAATATTATTCTACAAACAACTAATTATTATTAAAACGTAGTTCGTTCTAACTCGATAAATGTTGGAAACTACCAATTTGGTAGAAAAAACCCATGGACATGGCTACACAGTTGATTAAGGCAGCCAGTAGGAAATTAGCGCCGCGGCTAATCGCATCATGCAACACTGGTGTTGAAACAAAAAATGTAGAGCGACTCATAGATGGGTGCAGTGGTTCAGTACATACGGTTATTGAGTTGCAGATTAGCTTCTACTGCTTTTATCGTAAATTAAACATTATGTCAAAATAAATTACATTAACGTCAATTAAATCGAAGGACTACTGTGGTGAAGTTTGTAAACTGTGAGAAGATTTGCGTTTGTAAGTTCTTCTTTTTTGTCGGTAAATGTATGTAGATTAAACTCTAACATAAATTAAAAGCACACTAATCTTAATTTAAACAAAATTGAGTGCATTTTCTTTTGTAATATGTCCATAAAAAGTTTTTTTTTTAATAAACAGTGCCGCTTTTTTTTTCTATAAGAAAAATCATATTTCGTGTTAATGGGTTAGAAATTGGTATTTTTATTGTTATTACTAGAGTGTGCATAGATGTATGCTTCTAATTGTCCCTGATGATGCTTCGTTATACCATTCATTGTTACTTTTGTTTAATTACGATGCAAAAAGCCTTAAACTTTCACCATCAAATTCTACAACCCTCCCAAGTCGGTAAGGCAATCATGCATACATCGCAACAAAAATTATTATCATCATTAGTAGGTACATTTCCAACTTACGGAATCCTAAAAAAAAGTATTTCGATCAACATCAAAGTAGCAATCATTATCTCCCGTCACAACTACACATTACCATAGAGAATTATAGAGTAATGAGGCTTGAAAGCCGATCTAATTTATGGTACTTAGATGACGAGCACCATGCTTTTTACTGCTATGTTTAAATATTGAGTTCGATTGATGAAGAATTTACATGTTAAATGAAAATTATTTGTAATTAGGTGTGGTTTAATTGATAGCAGCTGCTTGTTTATGTTCGTTGAAGACAATTAGTTATGGTTTGTGGAGAAAGTTAGAAAACCAAAGACAATGCCGCCTTCCGAATAATTTAGTTCTTCCGAATAAGTGAGTTTACCATTTAGTTACATAAAAACGATGAAAACAAAATGGTTTCTATACACACTGCAATAATTAACGCATGTAAACTAAGTTTAGGTATATCTACTTATCACCTACAATTCAATTTTCCTTAAAACGATACATTAAGCTGCAAAAAATCTTCATATATTGTGAAACAATAAGTTATTGCTGAAATAAGTTAGTAAAAGTGACATGCGATTACATTTTACCAATTCACTTAGTTTTTTGTCTATGGTTCTTCTTTTGTATTACGTGTTAAAGCCACCAATTGATTTTAAAGTACCTATCTTCAGCCGCCGTAATTATCTTGTGTATGTAGTGTGTCGATTATTACACGCATGGCACGGCGATAATCGGATGCAGAACTTGAACATCGTAATTCTCTTTTTTTCTGTATTTATCGTTAAAAAGGCTTAATGTACTGTTTGAACAGAGCAAAAATACTTTACGTGTTTTATTTGGGTAGGCAAGACAATGGCTCACATATACAGGGTGGCAGGGACATCGACGCGCAAACGTCGTGAAAAGGTTGCACCTGATGCCATAAATGAAATTACGAAGGTCATTCATCTCGGAAATGGCTGGTTAAAAAAATATCGTACAGACTAGACCGCGCGCCGCCCGGTGCGGTGGCGTCCTTTGTGGCCGACAATAGAATGTTGGCATTAGGTAGAAAGCGAAAAGCGAAGGCACCTACTATGCTAGTGTTGACCTCGCATTTGAACTTTAGAAAAACAGCTGATCAGGTAGCCCTTTCCTGTTTTACTTTCATTGCTGGTTTAAGTGAAACAAGTGAATTTACAAAATCTCATTGGAATAGGTAAAAATAATGTTTATATACAGTTTACAGTAAAAAAAAATGCAGAAAAAAACGTAAAATTTAAGGAAAAGCCGACGAAAAATTTCAACGCAGGGGGGTCCAGAATCATGTACTGAATCCATGGTAAGCGGATGTGCGTCGATGTCCCTGCCACCCTGTATAAGTCAAAAACAACAAAAAAACTTTAAAATAACTGTAGATTTTTCAGACAAAGTACCTACATTGTAATTATTTCAGTCTAGTTTTAGCCGTTTGTGCAGAACTGGACTCCTATTTAGGAGAAATCAATTCATTATATTGGCAACACAAAGAAGTGTAAACAGACCATCGAGGTTTTAATCCAATATGTTTTTTTTTTCAAGCCAAGCCACGATGACGTACAGCCAACACAGGACAGGTTATACTCGATACAAGTAATTTTATATTATTAACTAAATTACACGCAGCTGGCCTGTTCGTATGTTCGTATATAGTCGGCTATTAAGATAAAATGTTTACCATACTTAATTCGATTATTGGAACTCGTGAAAACGAAATTTTTGAGGGAAATGCTTCTTGGCTGTTTTTTTTTATTTCTTACCTGTGTCCGTTGTGTTGGTTTATATATATTTTTTAATTAGTCATAATTTCTCACATATGGCGGCGCTGCGTTGTTAACGTGTTCGATTTTTAAAGTTTAAATGTGCGTTCTCCATTACGCGTGCGGATTTTTATCGACGTTTTATTTTATTATTAAGTTTAATTTTTGTTCTCAATTGCTCGCACGGGTCTCGATTGTTTATTTCTGTTGTGAAACTATTATCATAATATTTTGTCACGGACTGGTGATTTGTTTTAAGATATCGTGCTATAAAACTAAAAACAGCTGCATATTATTTAATTTTTACGTAATTATTTGGTACAGGTGTGTTCATAATTTCACACCTTTGTTGCAAAACCATCGTAATAAAAAGATTAAATAAAACATTAAATAAATAATCTTGAAGTGTTAAGAATAGGTACGAATCTTTATTTTACTAATGTTTTCATTGTATCAATAACTTTATTGATGTAGATACCTACCTATATTTGTAGTAACACAGTCTGAATAATTTAAACCTTATTAAAGCCTTAGCTTATTTATTAAGTTCACCACCTGTCTATTTTTTTTACTAAATCTGAGAGACAACTTTTCGCGTTCTTATTACCTATTAAGAACGTCCACATTATAATCTATCAAAAATATTTTTAGTTACCCTGAATACAGATGACACTTCATCAAGCTGTGATATTTTTCTAATTGAACATAAACAGAATAACTGTTTAAAAAAGGAAAAAAACTATCAAAGAAATTTGACACATTACGGTAGCTTGATGTCATTGTGCTCTGCTGTGTGATTTTTGCTCTGTACATTTTTACATTTTATGACATTCAATTTATGTCAAAAAGCGTAAGTAGCGCGTGGATGAAATTGCGACTAGATACCTATCTAACGTTATTAATTACGAGAATTGGCCGTCTGAACCCTACCATAAATTTAAGCATCAAAATTAGGATCCATTTTGTAGAACTACGGTTTTCAACAACTCTAATTTTCATTTGTCGTAAAAAAACCATTTTCTTTTTGGCATTATTCTCAATTGTCAGTTAAAAAATAACAATTTACTGAACGCTTTAGATTCTTTCCGATTCTCTCATCCACCTATTGTTTGTATAAGCCCAAATCAACATAAAATAACGCTATCTATTCGCAGAACAAAAAATAACGTTTCGAATCTCCTCAAAACCTATTTCGATTACGTCTCAATTGAGCAAATAAAAAAGGCGGCAAATATTTATTGTGTTACAGCGCATGCGTGATGTTGGAGGGGCGTAGCCCTACGGTGTCCTACGGCGGAGTTAACACGGTCCCCCGTGGTGGGCGCGAATAAGGGGACGGTTCTGAACTGATATGTTTCTTTTATGAAAAAAATAAAAGGTAGCTGTTAATTGAGTTTTAGATTTTTGTCTTTGGTTGATTTTGGTTTGAATTGAAGATCTTAGACAGTCGTTAAATCATACATACATACATAATCTCACGCCTTTTTCCCATGGGGGTAGGCAGAAACTACAGAGTGCCATATGCTACGATTCTTACATACTTCTTTTGATTCGTTTACATTCATACATGTTGTCATACACACACGCCCCGGTTGCGAGTCATTATATGAAAAATTCCAAATTTAAAAATCATTCATTTAAATTCTGCTGACGATCGGCGAAACCGCGACGTGCAAAAAGACGTCAAAATTACATAAGACTGTCCCTCAAAAATCTCGTTCTTCACCATTTCCTAGCGTTGTTGCTTGGAAGATCACTCTTTTATGGATTATATAATTCTAACAATAAATTCTCTTAAGTAAAAATCTGAGTCTATTTACCTAAGAGATTTTACCTCTGAGATAAACTCGTGAGCAATAATTTTAATGTAATAAAATGATGCCTATACCATACAAACACTTTTATATGTCATAAGTATTTGAACTAGAAGGCGAGGTCGGTGTTTCAATATTTGACTACTCTGAGAAGGAGCACCGAAAGAAACTCAGAGGTCAAAGTCTCTTTGAAAGTCCAGACATTATCTTGGGCCGGTCATGTAACAATCATGCAGATGATCTTTTGAGGAAAGAACCACACAGAAAGGTAATATCAGGACTCGAAGTCTGGGTTCTACATATATTCTGAGTACCTAGTATATAACGTAAATAATGTCACTACTCACATTTATACATAACGCACATTACTTAGAGGTCCTCCATTACCATCATACATACCTACCATAAACAAAATATAAACGATAAATCATCCGCCATTAAAACGGTAAGTTCCATCCCGTTTTCCACTTACGACTTTTAATGTCGGAAATCGACACGCGTTCGAACCGTGTACGGTTTTATTACCGACCGTTCCGGTATTGCCGAAGTTTCTTATGTCCGGTGGCTAGCAATGTAATTGCAGCGGAATTTGACATTTATACTAAAGTCTATATTGTCTATGATTCCGATTCGAAGTCACTGAACTTTGATTCGTGTTTATTAAATTAATATATAACTGCAGCAATAAATCGTTTTTGTTGGATTTGCATAATGGCCCGATAGATTTATTTAGTTTGAAGATTTTGCGGAGGGAATTATTTAATTCAATTTGCGATAGATGTTCGTTAGTAGGAAAAGAAAACAAATTGATATTGATGGTTTATCTCTTCTAATTGTTGAATTCATATTTTTTCTCAATATATTCGAAAAAAAAATGTTTAAACAGTCAAAATTGATCGACTAGGTAACATTACGTACCTAGTCGATTAGTTTTCCTACTGTAAGCTTTTAAGTTGCAGTTGTCAGTTAAAGCAAAACTATGTTTACCGTACTTACAACACTCGAAATAAATCTTATTTATCGCCAATTTCCACCAAACAAATTCAACGATTACGGAAAACAATTCTGTGCTTCACTAATGGCGAACGGAAGCGACGTAAGCGGGCGCTTTTCCACATCCGGCCAGTACCTACTCGATTATCGAGTCTTGCGTTTTATCGTGCAATGCCATCACTTAGGCAAGGGAAATTCGCGTTAAGCCTCGTCGTTTGTGAAGGTAAATTGATGGGTTAATTCTAACTTCGTGTTTGTTTTTCTTGACTGGCCTATTTGTTGATGAACGCTTTGGTAATGAGCTTTCGTCTTTGGTTTAGTTTTAATTGATATTGTCTTTGAAAGTGTTCAAGGAGGTTTTAACTCGTTTTGATTGTGATTGTGACTACTGATGTTAACGAAGTGGTTATGTGGCAGAACTGCTGTTTTAATAGTATGCACAAACCTATGTAGAAGATATCCATAATTATTTTTAATTAAACTTGTAACAAATCGTAACATTAGTAAATGAAATACAACGAAAAGATCTGTCTATCAAATAAAAATCTTAGTAAATTAATTAATCTACTTAGTCAATCAATTTATTTATCTAATCAAGAATAAATCGAACTTGTGAAATTGCGTAGTCCATTAAAAAATTCTTATTGAAATAAAATAAAACTCCCTATATCCCCACACATCGATTCAAATACAAGATCGCTGATTCGCTATGATTACTTAGCACGAATTACCGAAATGGCGGCCATGTTATAAAGAAATTGACCATCAATCAACGGTACTGGCCAAAAACCAGTTCACCAATTATTTATTAACAGCGAATTTGAGTGATGTTGTCTCTTTTACACACGACGCTATCATTTTTGGTAGACGATACTTAAATGACATTGACAGTTATCTGTCAGTTTTGGGTAATGGCGGGAAAGCTACTGCGTGGAGAAAAATAGAAATCAGAACTTATATTGTGAAAATTGAATGCTAAGCTGTTTCTAAGGTGGAAAGTAAGTAATATCGTATGTCCCTTTTGTTCTTTTACCCTTTGTGTCCCTCAAATTTCAAGGGTCGCCATCATAAAACGGGTTGCCACCGAAAAAACATTCCACTCAACTCACTTATTTCTAACTGAATCACTTTATTAACATCCAATTAAAGCTCGCCAGCCCTCCAAATATCTAACAACCCCAATTTGTCACTATAATGTCCCTTTCTAAACTATATCTGTCCCTTTCCCTCGCTAATGGAGCTACAATAAAGTAATACGACGATCCGTTTAAATTTTCCTCCAAATTCGCGCGGCATTCTTAATTGCGTATCTCCCCTACTGGTTTCTATCTCTTTCTAACACGTTGTAGCTTGTATAAGTCTGTCTCTGTCTCTAATCCGTAGGGGAACGCCATAATCGGGCACATAAGCAGTTAATCGCATTTCGGGCCATGTTGAATGACACCCCTATTTATTTAGTACGCTATCATTGTACGGATCCCTTTTCCTATTATAACGATTGTTTGCGGAGACCAAAGAGATTAAAAATACTATAGAGCGGGCATGTCAAGGAAATGTCATAGAAAAACTTTGATCCCGTGTCTCAGTAACGCCATCTAGAATAATATATGAATATTGGAGCGGCAGCGGAGCGTACTACAAAAAACTCATAGACTTGTATCCAGCAGGACACACTTTTTCGGACGAAAATTTTGCTCGTGATGTCCGGTCTATAGGTATTGAATGTCTTTGGCGGAGACTTATGACTTTTATTTAACGACCAGCGTTGTTAGGCCTCTTTTGTTGGTATAATAGAGTTTTATGAGGGTTCATTTTACGGTAGTTTGGAGCGTATGAGCAGATGCGTCGTGTAAAACGAATTAAAGTTTATTGTTGTTGTAGCGCGAAGTGGTAGTACATTAAATTTGCATCACAATGTGATAATTGTTTGATGGTCCGTCTCGTTGCGAATTTTTTGAGGTTTAATAGTCGTTTGTGTGTTTCAGTGGTTTAGGAAATGAGTGTGTTTTAGAATTTTAAGTGGTTTATTGACATATACGACTATTACCTATACGTTGGTACTGTACCCAATAGTCGACAGTCGTATTTAAAGGAGTGACTCAAGTCCTAACCTCTCAAGATCTATTTACTTTGGAGAGAGTTAGAATTAAAATAACAACTACAAAATGTTTGGCTGTTGTTAAAATATAACTTAAACGTGATCACCAATTGACCAATTACTAACTTTAGATTCCTTTTGAAGAATATTGTGTGCATGGAAGTTTATATCAGAAATGCATGGATCAAGGCTAAAACAGACGTACCTACTATAACCACCTAGCGACAACTAGTTCGTATTTCTATTGGTACTTTAATATAGAGAATAACAAATAATGATTGTAGGTAAGTTGAATGAAAGTTTCCGAAATTGTTCTTCTAATTTAAGCAATCCGTACTCTAACGGAAAGTTACATTTTCGATGTATACTACAGACGTTTTATGGTATAATAAAACGCCCACGCAAACCATTTCGCGGGGCAGGAGCTAGTTTAGAATAAATTCAAAAAAAGCTTAACCCTATAATGTAAAAGTAAAATGATACAAAATTACATAGTACCATACTCATCCCCGGGGATACAAAAGACCGTATGATGGATGCGAGCGGCGAATAACCCGTAACCGGCAAATGGGCCTATGGGACCGCCGCCACAAGGGTTGAATGGAGAATCCTGATAGGGTCTTTGAATTATGTAATTCTAATAAAATGCATGACGTACGATGTTGGAAGGAAGCATTGGATGGGGTTGGTAAGGTTAAAAAGAAAATTGATGCAGAAAAAGATTATAATTATGTTTATAGAGTACTTTGTGATACAGTTTTCTATTCCCCTATTTGTCTTTTATTGTAAATAAGTAGATGACGACAACTACCTATAGATGTCTGTGTCTCAGACACATTACAAACTTGTATTTACAAGAACAATACAAACGGAAAATAAATTAAATAGTAGGTTCCAAAAGATTTAACACAAATTGGGTAACGTTTTACATACTTAAACACACAACACCGTTCTCTGAAGCCATTTACTACTATAATTATCGTGTTTAAGATGTCTGTAGTAAAATCTTCATGTAACTCTGACATTAACACAAAAGATGCAATAATATCCATTTTGTTATTAAGTAAACTTTGATTTACAACGACTAAACACAGGTTAAAATGCTATTGTGAGAACAGTGGATGGTCGTTAAAATTCACATAAAATTCAAAAGGTAAGAGAAGCTAAAGTTTTGTGTCTGTTTGTAAGTAAAGACATAGCTTGGTGGTATGTTTTTGAAGAAATTATATTATTATTACAAACCTGAACTGTCCCACTGCTGGACCAAGGCTACCCTTGCTTTCCTTCCATTTGTCGCGATTCCGGGCCACTTCTCTACAATTCTCAAAGAAAACAACCAAGTCATCATGCCATCATTTCTGTGGTCTGCCGCGACCCCATGTTGCTGTTGTAAGGCACCATTTTTGGGGTTTTCTGGCCCACAGCTCGTTCGGCATGCGGCGAAGAGATGAAACAAATATATTTTCCAAAACAGTTTGCCTTTAAATTGGGTCCAATTATAGTTCCTTGCGACACTCCTAGCGTTATTGTTTGAATTTTCCTATTTTTTTTCGTAACAACATAATTTGTGAGACCCTAATATCTCAAATTCACCAATAATATTGAGAATACGCGTAAAAGCTAAACAACTCATAAGTAACGAATGTATTTGAATGGTCACTGTCTAGAAAGGCAAATAAAGATCTGAAACTATGTCCATTTTGCTAAAGACATAACTATCGAGTCGTAAACGTTACGTAGGCTGTAACAGCTGTAGTTGTAAACGGCAACCGGTCATTTGGACTCATATGTGAAATACTTATAGGCTGTTTCCACACTAGAGACAGGATAGTTTTTAGACAGAATATCGATCTGTGGGAATCATGATTACACGCGGGTACACCACAAAACTGTCACACAATTAAAAACTTGCAACTTAGAGATATACATACTGCTTTGATCGGAGACTAGCTGATCAACTATTTTGTTTATTGCCAAAGAAATAATTTTGGCTCTGTGTAATACTTAGCATCACTTTGTTTTTGAAATTCTGTTTCATGAAATATTTTTCCATAAAAATGTTTGCAAAAAGGAATAAGGTAAACGCAGGTATTAACGACCCCCTTAAGGCAATTTTAAAATCAACCATTTTTTTTTAGTATACTGGTTCCTCTAAACATGAATAGTTTAATTTTATATGCTAGTGTTATGTATAAAAAATGTATTTACTAAATCAAATACATTTAAATAAAGGATTATCTTGTAAAAAATAATTTTCAAAGTGACTTAGTCGATTGTTGCCATTACCGACCCATAAAAACGGCTGTGAAGCTATTAACGATTTTTATGCAGCTATTCCCGATCGTATATGAGAGGTGGCCTTTTTCCAGCAATGGAATGTATTTAAGCCAGTGATGATGATGATTGATCATAAAATAAAACAAAGTAAAAATGCAAATACTTATTCTTTTTTTTATTATCGTTCATTTTCATTTCTTGTTAAATACATTTTTAAATATTTAAATATAAAAAAAAAACATTTAAACATAAAAAAATAGAAGCCCACCGGTATCGGGAACAGGGTCTAAGGGTCAGGGCTCCAGGGAGAGGAATCGCCTAAAAATGCGCGCCGTGTCCAGAAGTACTGCTTTCTGAATCAAACCCTTGATCCAGCTGCCTAACGAGAGCCTCTTTAGGTATTAGTCGAGGCTCTTTGCTAATAAGTCATTGGCAGACACGACTATCGGCACAATGATTTCTTAGTCCACATACCACATGTCGACAACCTCGCGAGCCAAGTAAAGATACTTGATTTTCTTATCTTGTTCGGCTTTCACGAGGTTCCCGTCATGTGGGACCGTTATGTCAACAAGCATTGCGCGCCTCTCGGTTCGATCCATCACCACTCTATCAGGCTTATTAGCCATGATAGTCCTTTCAGTGATGATGGATCGATCCCAATACAATGTAATATGACCATTTTCGAGAACTGGGTCGGGCACATACCTGTAGTACGGCACTTCCGATTCCACGAGGTTATATTTTAGTGCAAGTTGCTGATGGATAACCCTGGCCACAAGGTTGTGTCTATGCAAGTACTCTTCGTTAGCTAAGCGAGAACACCCAGAAATTATGTGTCGGATTGATTCTCCTGGACGGTGGCATGCCCGACAGATGTCAACCGTGCCATCCTTCACAATAAATCTCCAGTAGTTTCTCGTCATAATAACTTCATCCATAATTGCACAGACAAAACCTTCGGTTTCCCCAAAGAGGTCACCGAAACGTAGCCAGGACACGGACGCTAACTGGTCTACATCAGGCCCATGAAGGGCCCGGAAAAAGCGTCCGTGAAGCTCTTTGCTCTGCCACACTTCCTTGCGATCGTTATTACCAAGCACTACAGGTTTGCGCTAGTTCTCTTTCGCCAAAGAGAGCGGTGTGAGGCCTTTGCAAACCGCAACCACATCTCGATGCATCCCCACGTCGGCTTTTAGGAAATATTATCTGAGACTATACATATATCTCGCGATTGTGGAGAGACTTGCCATTTAAAAAGCCTCGACCTCCACATTTTCGCGGGATATACAGTCTCTTAACCGACGATCGTGGGTGATGCATTCGATATGCGGTCAGCAGTGTGCGGATCCTCTTATCCAGGGTGTCAAGCTCTGTTTGAGTCCATTTGAGTATGCCGAAGGAGTACATCAAGACTGGCATGACCCAACCGTTGACGCGCGCACCTTGTTCCCGCCCGACAAAAGACTATTGAATACTTTTTTCAGGTGGCCAAAGAAACGCTCCCTCAACGATTGCTTCACATCAGCAGTGTTAATGTCCAACGCCTCTGACATACCCAAATACATCTAGGTTTCGATTGGAGAGAGGACTCTACGGTTTATGGAATCCGAATATAAATTTGTCCACACCAAAATCCATCCTGATAGCGCTACTGAAGGTTTCAGTTACCTTTAGTAGCTCCATCAGTTTTAAATTGTTGGGGGCAAAGAGCTTTAGATCACCCATGTAAAGAAGAACCTGACCTCCTCTCTTCAATCGATAGCCTAGACCTGAATTCTCCAGCAGTGTGCTTAGAGGATTCAAGGCTAAGCAGAACCAAAGTGGACTCAAACTGCCACCCTGGAATATGCCTCGCTCAATCCCAATCGGCTCGCTGTTCCTCTAAATCTGTTGACATCCTGGATAGCGAAAAACCGTCCTCCACTGCCCCATACACGTCCTCAGGAAGGCGCGTAGAGTTGGATGGTTTCGGAGGCATTATTGCAATGTCTGCATAAGTCAGTCTGTTGATTCGGATCTTTAATTATAAACTTTCTGTAGTTACGTGTGGCTTCTATTTGATCCTGTATGACCAACATAAAACCCTCGATTGCAGGAAACAATTCGCCTCGTGGAGTCATTCTTTCGACTTCATTTTATCGACGTGTGTCTGGCTCAGATAGGTTTATTATTATTATTATTATTATATTATTATCGTTATTTTTAATAAAACAAATTAGGTAGTACTTTTGTGGCTCCATACTTCTGGAAAAAAATATAACTGTATGTTTTATGTTGTTTTAGCCAAGAAGTAGCATTTATTGATAGGTACCTATTATGTCATAAAAGTAGGTGAGAAAGTAAATAATCTTTATACGATCGGTAATAGCTTCTTATACTTGCTATTGCCGACCCTAGTGGGTCGGTAATAAAGTATGGAAGTATAAACATAAATTGTATTACCGACTCATAAAAAAATAGTTATTTTAATTCAATTGACCTTCGGACTATAAAATAGATTATAATTGTTTAATATCACAAAAAATATGAACATTATGCAGACGGTTTAAACACAAAAACAATGATTTATTATTGTAACTATTCAATATCGATCCTCGAAAAATATCAAAACTTTGGTTATATTGACAACGCTAAAAGGTAACAACTAGACAAAATAGTTTAGTCGCTAATAGATTTTTATAAAGTCTGATAGCTTAGATTTAAACTGGTCCATAAAAATACTTGTTTTAGTGTGATATAATAACATTAAAGAAAAATAAAACTAAAAGTTACGTTGCTGCCATTGCCGACCTAAGGGTCGTTGATAGCTGCCACGACTAAAACTGATGCAGCTAACACCGTCCCATTTTAATTTACAGTTTTATCGTTTCAAATTACTTTTCATTAATAAAATGTCATGATAAATCAAGAGTTGACACTTAAATGAATACATTTAGTAATATAAGATAAAGTATAGACGTCATTTGTTTGTATAAATGTCTTAAATAGAAAAGTCACGTACTTTCTTGAAGGAACAAGGGAACAGTACGACAAGTCCTGCGTCCAGGCTGCTTCGCAGTAACTGACGTATTTTATCTCTTCTTTGCACAGCTACTCACTCTAACGTAAAAGTATACGATGCTCAAGGAATAAACGCGTGTGTAACTGTGCCTACCTATAGCTAGAGTTGTTCTGGAAACGTAAAAACTTCGAGTTACTTTTATAGGTCGGTAATACCTGCAGATTTTCGATGGGTCGTTGATAGCTGCGTTTACCTTATCAACTTTCCCAACTGCAGATATTGTCTTTTTGAGGCTACTTTTAAAGTACGATTGTCTTTGTAATAGTACGTTTTTATATGACTTGTGGTTAATCTGACCAATGCTGACTTTAGTCTTCTTTTGTCATCATCATAATCTGCCGAGCCTTTTCCCAGCTCTGTTGAGGTCGGCTTCCAGTCAAACCGAATGCTTTGCCGATTATCAGTCCTTATCTTCTTATGTATTTTGCTTTGAATATTTTTGCCTTGATTGTTTAGTTTCTGAAAGTTTTAGGGTTCTAGTCATTTTCTTAGTTAAATCCAACCTGTCTTGGAATAGCAAACAGAGTTTAGGTAGAGACTAGTAACTACAATAACATACAACAATAATAACTTCAATTTGAATATTTCTCGCATTCTTCAGTTTTTCTCCTACAAACTATATAGTGTCTGACAGGGTCTATAATGAAAACCTCCTATATTTATATGTAACACATTATAGTACCTTTGCAATAAAGTATTTAGTATTAAAATTTTCTGTTATGTTTTGTCCTATAATGGATCAGAATCGACTGTCTCTCGGAGATAAACAAGATCACTATACATAGTATTCATACACCCCTCTTCCACGCACCATTACTCGCAACAAAAGGGTGGCATCGGAACTAAGTTGATTGATATTTGATGTCGATATATAGAAGGTAATGTAGCATGTCTGTCGCAGTATGGGACCTTATAATTGAGGGGGAGATACCATAAAGCCGTGAAGTTTTAGTATTTATCATTTTTCTCTCACGGTTGGAAATCTGGTATATTGAGTACGGGAGTTGGTGCTCAGAACCAGTTATGTGTTGTTCTACCAATCTTGCTTTGAGCTTTTACACCTAAAGTTGCAATACCTTGGTATGCAGTAATTCTGTGTTTATTGCGTTTTTCATAGTAAGCGTTGTTGTGCAATGATTTGCCTTGATGACTTATTGTAAAAAACATGGGCAATGCGATGAGGCGTTAATGAATTCAGCCATGTGCGATTGTGCATGGCTCTAATTTCTACGTGTGTATGTGTGTTTTTACCTAAAACAGCTGGGTTTCGAGAAATGCGTGTAAAATCAAAGCCTTTTATTTGACTAGTAGTTATTGAAGTATCTTAAATAAGAATACTTAAGTCAAACAGCAGATAAGGGGCCTATTTCCCGAAAGTATGGAGCACAATCATAGGAAACACCATAAAACTAAAATGTTTGATAGAAAATCGTACACACAGCAAAGTTAATGGCATATTCCCCTGTAAATTTTTATCAGTAATAACCCAAAATGTGATTTATAACATGTATGGAATTGTAAGGAGCTATAAACCGTACGATTGCATCAATTTCACGCCAATCCGTTGTAACTAACATGGCGATTGACTGTTTTTACCGTCGCATTCAATTTTCAATAAAAATCAAGATAGGCAACTTATTGCTTTTGACTATAAAAATATAATCGTGTATGTTTCTACCTAATACTAGATAATCTTTTATAAAAATTAAATGAGTCTAATTTTAGCAGTGGTTGCCACGATTTACAAATAACATGGCAGTTTGGCAAAAGCAATGCACTTAAATTGGCATAAGGACCTTGTATTTCTTCCAGAACAATAGCCGAATTAAAATTATTATCAGCAATTACCCTTTATTATATGACTCATTCAGTATAATAAACCACATTGTAGACAATTCAAAATATAAACCAATTCTTAACCTAAATAAGCGTAATGTACAACCTTATCTCCATTTTTGGCAGCATAACAGATATACAGACTCCATGCATTAGTTACAATATCTCAAAAGCGTACTGGCTGGGTAGAACGTGAATACATTTCGCAAGCCATTAACCACGTGACAAATTGTCTTACAAAATGGCTGCCAACGTTTTTTGGGCGGGAAATCTGTTGTTGGTGCGCAGAAAAATTCGACAACGGATTTTTCTTTCAATAGCTTGTGATATATGATTGGAGGGGTCGCATTGAATAGTTTTTTATTGGCTAGTTCCTTTAATCCTTTATTGCTGTTCGTCAGCCATGAAATTATATTATGATTTGTGTTTTATATTTTGTTTTGTAGTTACTTTTTCGAATTTGGTTCTAATTTTATGCAATTGTTTAGATTGAAGACCAAATTAATTTGCATTTGTATTGAAATATTTTATTTGCATTCGAATTGATTGTAACAATGAATCTGGTGTTACAATGACAAGCACTTTTGGACCTTTTTGAACTACATGGACCTATAACATTCGTCCCGTAATACAGCTAGTAAAATCCGAAAATAACCAAAAAATCTTTGTCATCAGGTAAAAGTTTGGTTTCAAAACAGAAGAACGAAACACAAACGAATGCAGCAAGAAGAAGAAGCAAAGACTGGAGGCAAGTCAGGTTCCTCAAACATGAAGCCAGATGATGGCAGCCAACTTAACAACTCCTACGAAGATGATGATGAGGAACTCATCGATATGGACATGGATGAACTTAGTGAAAGTGAGAATGAAACGTAAGACAGTGGACTAAGTGATAAAAAAAGTGTAAATATTAATGTAATCTAGATGTTTAGAGTATAGTTTTATTTATTTATGATTTTTAAGAGGTTTTAGCACTGGCGAGGATGAGGTGGAATCGGTATACTTGTTTCAACTTACAATGACTTTTAAGTTTGAAAAGCGAATCTAATGAACGTTACGTTTGAATTTGTATTGCGTGAAATGTGTTGATTTATGAATATACATTTCATCGTGATTAGAACAAACAATGTTGTATAAACCAAGACCAAGAATTTGTCATCAATTATCTTAATATCAATAATTAATTTAGGCACTTAGCATGTCGCAATCAAATTCGCAAGTTTTAATTAAAATTTATTTGATTACTAAACCTCATTTATCAACAGCCAACATGATCAATCTTCAAAAAGTGGGCGTTAGTTGGTGTTTGCAATAATTTATATCAATTCTAAAGCCATTAAAGCAGCCATATCATTAAATCAACTTTATAAAATGGTTTCAAAATGGCTTCCCGGGTCTTGTTAGCGTCACGGCTTATTAGATAACAAAATTGGCCGTATTATAATAGTTTTTGGGGTTTAAATTAATTAAAAATGGCTCTTTTTTGATGTTCACCCAGTGATGTGGGTATAATTAGACATTTTAGATTTGAAACGTTGATAGGCAGGGTCTGTGGTTTCTCAACGAGCGCTGTCAACGGTGGACAAGGATAACAATACATGGGTTACTGGTGTTAGAAAGAGATAGGAGTAAAATAGAGATGAAGGCGATTATGGGTGCGTTCAGGGCCCTATTATTAAGAGATGCGTTCGAAAACTATCGCGTTCTCGAATCGCGTTTCGTAATTGCTCGCGACGTAACCAAATTGTTTTCGAGTCGTTGACGATTGTTCTCGACGACTATTTGTCTACGCGTTAGGAATTTAACGATAGAGATCTTTTCGTTGTTGATGATTTCTTTGACGCGTTGCTTAACTGTTTAGTTTGACTAACGACGTGTCTGGACTATTGTTTTAATGTGTCACATTCTTTTTATAAGTCTGTGAGCCTGTATTTTTATGGCCATTATCAATTTGGAAGACCAGTTTTTATTATGGAGCGGTTGTTTTGGATTCGTTGTTGAGATTCCGAAAACAAAATTAATTCACTCTAACCGTCAGTGAACGGCCATTTTATGGCGGATTAAAGATGAATGCAAAAATCTTTACGGTCAATTAATCGATTAGCAACTAAGATTTCGCTTAATTAAATCTTTCATAATGCTTGGTTTGCTAGAGAACTATGGTTTGATTGTGATTTTTTTTTGTAAATTTCGTAACTGGATTTAAAATTTCTATTCTTAATTCAAAACTATCCCAGGTCAGTTCTCATTGCATTGTTTACTATGTTCTTTCACTAGGCTGTGGCCTTTAAACCCGAGTTTAAACGAGCGATTATAAGGCTAATTTGTATTTTCCTTTCCGTCTTTTGTTCATGTGATTTACGATTACGAGTATCGAGTTCTCGCCGAATCGATTTACCGAGTGAATCGATTTTAAAAATAAACGATTTTGTTTTTGTTTGGTAAGAGTGTGGTTATGCCATGTTGTTACAGAATGTTGTTTGGAAAACATGCAGAGGTAATACCTACTTATATTTTTAATTGCGGGATTTCTGTCCTGAGAAAAAAGGTTTTTAAAAATGCCACAGAGACAAACAATTAGATGCTTTCTTAACAGCTCTATCAAAGATCCGAGTTTCAAATACTTTCAATCAAAGAGATAAACCGAATTCTTTTTCAAATAAAAATCAAAATCGAACGTTGGAATGCTCTAACTACCATGATATTCCATTCAAACGCGCGATAAAAAAAAAACAGGCAAGGAACCAAAGCGTTAGGCTCCACGCCATTCGTAATTTGAAATCTAGATTCCATTTTCAGCTCAATTAACTCTTAGTCGATTTTAATTATCGATTTTATTCATTAAGTGTTTGCGATTAGCGGGCATGTCGATATTTTACGATGTATTCTTTCGTAAAAGTTCGTTTTTAATTACATTCGCATTGATTGCTTTTAACTCGCTGATTATGTGACATTATAAGGTTTATTGAAGTCATTGGATGTTGAGATAAGGCTATTCGATTCTTGAATTGACTTTGACATCAGAATTTTGAGTGATGTTCATTGTTTTTGACATAAATGTTATAAAATGGACCGATTTCAACAAAAAAATCTATGTGATTAATCGATATCTTAGTCAAAATTAATAGTTGTCAGATTAATGTACTCTTAATAAGTTGAAATTTTAAATGTTTATAATTTATGTTATTTTACGAAAACCATTTTGACTGTTTTGTTGAAATTGGTCCTTCGTACTTATAGCTCAAAATTGAGTAGCAATACACATAAAAGTAAAACATATTACATACGATAAAGTTAACAATTCGCTCAAATATAGTAGTTTTATTAAGCCAGTTCCTTTAGAGTAATAATATGTTATGTGAATAAAATTATCTAACAACTTTGTGCAGTATTAAAATAATTCTACTTCTTGACGTTGGTTCTTTGACTGAAAAGAGAAGTCAGGGTTCATGACGTGAACTAATCTCACAACGTTAGCTCGCGTCATGAATCCTGACTTCTTTATAATTTGACGTCAGAATGTCAAACGCAGCGATTTGAGCTGAGATGTTAAAAATAAATGTGTAATTTCTAATTATGATTTCCAAAAAATACTTCTAATGTATCGATGTCAATAATTTAAAATGTTATTACTTATACCTACTTAAATAAGACCTAATTACTTTTTGTATTTTTTTTTTGTTTTTTATTGTGTCTACATGCATACGAAACAAAAGAAACATCACTAGTGACCAATTATTTGTTCGAAGTTTAAACGTATACGTTATTTTTTCTGTCAATATTTAAAATTTAAAAGACTTTTTTATAACAAAACATGTAAGTATTTCTCTCTTGAAAAAATTGTTGTATGGCCGTCAGTGTAATTGGATTTAAAATATTTCAAAAGAAACTGGAAACTACTGAACACTGACAGATATGTTTTTTTTATTAAGAAAAAGTATTTTCTGACCCTATGACCTTATAAGAAGACATTGTATTTCTGTAATAGCGATGTATTTTTTATAATGTCACTACTTAGTTTTTTATCAACTGCCTATCATTCATAGGTCGCAAAGTAAGTACTAATAGGACTTATTTTGCAACCTATGAATGACAGACTTCATTCTGCATTCACTTTGAATGACACCACTGACATTGACAGCTGGTATTAAAACAGAATTTGAATTTTGAAGATCGTCAAACGTGAAAAAGCTAATGAAACACAATATAGTGAAATGTTTTGATCGTGATAATGCAAAATATACAGTTATATGTTTAAACTATTCTTAGAATCATGACACTTGAGGCCAATAGCAACTGAGCGAAGTATTGAAGATTTCAATGTTTAGGTACCTATACTTCGGAATATTTGTTACGATCGCAAATAACTTTTTTATTACCACATAACTTATAACAGAGCTGAGAATTAAAATAAAAACATAAAAAGGTATATTTGGTTGGATATTCGAGCTCTGCCACCGAAATGTAAATTATTCTTGTGATTATACACTGGTAGTTTCACTATGGCCTAATCACAATAATACCTAGGTTTCTGATTCCTAAATTCAAGTAAAAAAGTACCAGTATATATTTCGAAATAAAAAGTAACGTTCAATTTTATTTCATTGCAGCACAATGTCAAATCTTATGTCGACACCTGTGTTTCGTTGACAGAGTCAACAACTTATTGAAAATATAGGTGAAGTAAAGGTGAAGTGAGCTAGCCCTAGGGATTCACTCACTTTACACTCACAACATCTAGCTTTTTCGGGTCAGATTCTTACAGCATAGAAGGCAGATTTCTTTGCTTTTAATAATGGAAAGAAGTTTCAGATCATTTCTATTTTTTTTCTAAAGTCTTGAATTTTTGAGATGTTACTTGCAAACAATTTGGCGATGTTACTTGAAGCATGCCATTGTGGTTTCGCTGCCTACATTGACTACCCAACAGGCTTCATAAACATTTAAAGCCATAAAGCAACTCGTGCGCGCCCCCGGCACCGCCTGCTCTTAACAATACCTTTCAAACTTCCTTTTCAACCTTAAAGACCAGTGAATGAGAACGCTTCAAGCATTCCCATTCATTCGTTCTCAATCATTCAGATGTTGACAGATGGTCAGACGAGAAAATTGACCGATTTATTTATGTATTGTAAGAAAAATTAAAAGGATACAGAAAATTGTAAATAAAAACTATTTATTTCTTACTTTGTACTTAATAAGGAACTTATGTGTAAGGTTCGGCGCATATGGGCCTACTGACAACAGAGCAGTAATTTGTGGTCATCACTTTTTAAAATGCTTTGTTCAGGAGAAAATGTTTTAATTGATGTTAAACTTATAATTTTTCTCAACTATAGATAACACAAAAGGTCAACTTAAATTGCTGGTTTAAGAGTACATTTTTATTAAAGAAACATTTGAAAATTGGTTCTCAAAAATATTTTGGTCACAAAAGAAAAAATGAGTTGTTGTACGCGATGCTTTTAATAGTTTCTATCAGATCATTGATTGGCAGTAAAAGTTCTATACAAATCTTACGTAATGTCTGATTAAGTTTGACAACTTTGACAGCTTAACATCAATCTGAGACGTCAAATTTACCATAAATGTTTATTCCTTAGTCTAAATTATTGTGCTTTTTATTTAGTCAATTTCGTAAATACTTTTGCTTGACCAATTCACTATATAATAGCTACTGGCAGATTGACCGATAACAGCTTAAAATAATTTTAGGGCAAATTTTTCAACATCATTTTATTTTGTCAGATGAAGGTATTTGATCTGTTGTTGGGAAAATTAGCTCCTAAGCAACTATTGATTGCCTAGAATATTGTCGAAGTCGATCCATTTGCGCCCAACCTTTAGTATTGTAAATGTCCGTATAGTAAAAATGTTCCTTCTCCCGATAAATGTTACTAAAACTATTTGTAAATACTTAACTAACATTAACAATCTAATTAGGCTAGTTGTACATTCTCTTTATTTAAATGAAACATAGTAAACCTGTACATAATTATGTGTGTTTAGATTTAAAGGAATACAGTTTAAATGTATTTGTGTGTATATCGAGTAAATCCCTTTTGCGACTGTACCCAAGTTATTTTTCGTTTTAACTCAATACGAAAATGTAGTAATTTAAAATCAACGAGTGATATATAAAATATATGTTTTTACTCATTTAGCTGGTCGTTTTTTTTATTATTTACCTATTACCTTTTCCCATTCGAACATATTCTTGGGCATCCTTACCTCCTTACATAACATGCCATCACGCCTGTATACCCGGAGGGTTAGGCAGAGGGTGTACCAGTAGCGGCGAGCGGGCGAGCTATTGCCATTAATCGGGCACAAAGCCAGACTTCGGGCTGACACCAAGAAATTCTAGATGGAAAATCTCAATAACGTTTTGTCCGACCCCGGGATCGAAGCCGGAACCTCATGCTTAGCAGTTGCGCTTCCGGCTTTTTGCTATCTGCGAGCTAATATGGCGGCGCTGCATAAGGCGATTCTCACACTGCCCCGCATGATGCAGCGTAGCGCGTGGATGCGTGTTCTTCCGTTGCTTGTAAGTATCTCCGTTTGTATGGAAAACACGCACAGTCCAACACACAGAAAATGCATCCACGCGCGTTAATTTCAGTTCAGAGACACGCAACACGCAGCGTGATGCGTGGCAGTGTGTTAACCGCCTAAATCCTTAGAGTTACACGAGAGTGGACCTCACATTTATCAGTAATCGAATGCTCCTCAAGCTAAGCAGTAGTATTTGCGACCACTGGATTAACGAGGCAGGCCTACTCTCACTTCACCTGAATTTCATGAAAAAATCAGCCAACTATCTAGAACATCCCATAACAAGATGACCCAGGAACTAGGATTTTCAGCAACGATAACATCACGGGCCTCCAAGATAATAGAGCCGACGAAACCCATGTAGTATAAAGCAATTTTGTTGGTGTCAGAAATTCAGAAATCGTCTTTTCAGTTATATCTCTGAAACGGGACGTCCTAGGTAAAAAATAATGAAATTTTGGGTCCCCCCTAGTACAATACCCCCCGGGAAGAAATGTACTCCATTATGTGGATGGCCTTTGATTGGCCTTGGCCTTCATTTTGACCTTATGGTTACTTTAACACTACACGAGGCTATGTTTACTTTGAAGTCCAGACATTAGGTCGAGTCATGAGTGAACCCTGCTGATCGGTGTCCGAGGTAGTCTTATGACCAAAAAATCTCACTGAGAGTGGAAAAATTCAGAAATCGTCTTTTCAGTTATATCTCTGAAACGGGACGTCCTAGGTGAAAAATAATGAAATTTTGGGTCCCCCCTAGGACAACACCCCCCGGGGAAAAACGTACTCTATTTTGTGGATGGCCTTTGATTGGCCTTGGCCTTAATTTTGGCCTTATGGTTACTTTAACACTACACGAGGCTAAGTTTACTTTGAAGTCCAGACATTAGCTCGGGTCATGTGTGAACCATGCTGATCGATGTCCGAGGTAGTCTTATGACCAAAAGATCTCACTGAGAGTGGATCTGTCTAGTCAATGCTCTCATTTATCAGTAATTGTAAACTCTCCACGCTAAGCAGTAGTATTTGCGACTATTAGATTAACGGGGCAGCCCTACTCTCACTTGTACTGTAAGTATTTTATGTAAAAGTCGGCCAGTTTTCCAGAACATCCCATAACAGGATGACCCAGGATCTAGGATTTTCAGCAACAACAACATCACAGGTCTCCAAGATGATGGAGCCGACGAAACCCATGTAGTATAAAGCAATTTTGTTGGTGTCAGAAATTCAGAAATCGTCTTTTCAGTTATATCTCTGAAACGGGACGTCCTAGGTAAAAAATAATGAAATTTTGGGTCCCCCCTAGTACAATACCCCCCGGGAAGAAATGTACTCCATTATGTGGATGGCCTTTGATTGGCCTTGGCCTTCATTTTGACCTTATGGTTACTTTAACACTACACGAGGCTATGTTTACTTTGAAGTCCAGACATTAGGTCGAGTCATGAGTGAACCCTGCTGATCGGTGTCCGAGGTAGTCTTATGACCAAAAAATCTCACTGAGAGTGGAAAAATTCAGAAATCGTCTTTTCAGTTATATCTCTGAATCGGGACGTCCTAGGTGAAAAATAATGAAATTTTGGGTCCCCCCTAGGACAACACCCCCCGGGGAAAAACGTACTCTATTTTGTGGATGGCCTTTGATTGGCCTTGGCCTTAATTTTGACCTTATGGTTACTTTAACACTACACGAGGCTAAGTTTACTTTGAAGTCCAGACATTAGCTCGGGTCATGTGTGAACCATGCTGATCGATGTCCGAGGTAGTCTTATGACCAAAAGATCTCACTGAGAGTGGATCTGTCTAGTCAATGCTCTCATTTATCAGTAATTGTAAACTCTCCACGCTAAGCAGTAGTATTTGCGACTATTAGATTAACGGGGCAGCCCTACTCTCACTTGTACTGTAAGTATTTTATGTAAAAGTCGGCCAGTTTTCCAGAACATCCCATAACAGGATGACCCAGGATCTAGGATTTTCAGCAACAACAACATCACAGGTCTCCAAGATGATGGAGCCGACGAAAGCCATGTAGTAAAAAGCAATTTTGCTGGTGTCAAAAATTCAGAAATCGTCTTTTCAGTTATATCTCTGAAACGGGACGTCCTAGGTAAAAAATAATGAAATTTTGGGTCCCCCCTAGTACAATACCCCCCGGGAAGAAATGTACTCTATTATGTGGATGGCCTTTGATTGGCCTTGGCCTTAATTTTGACCTCATGGTTACTTTAACACTACACGAGGCTATGTTTACTTTGAAGTCCAGACATTAGTTCGAGTCATGAGTGAACCCTGCTGATCGGTGTCCGAGGTAGTCTTATGACCAAAAAATCTCACTGAGAGTGGAAAAATTCAGAAATCGTCTTTTCAGTTATATCTCTGAAACGGGACGTCCTAGGTGAAAAATAATGAAATTTTGGGTCCCCCCTAGGACAACACCCCCCGGGGAAAAACGTACTCTATTTTGTGGATGGCCTTTGATTGGCCTTGGCCTTAATTTTGACCTTATGGTTACTTTAACACTACACGAGGCTATGTTTACTTTGAAGTCCAGACATTAGGTCGAGTCATGAGTGAACCCTGCTGATCGGTGTCCGAGGTAGTCTTATGACCAAAAAATCTCACTGAGAGTGGAAAAATTCAGAAATCGTCTTTTCAGTTATATCTCTGAAACGGGACGTCCTAGGTGAAAAATAATGAAATTTTGGGTCCCCCCTAGGACAACACCCCCCGGGGAAAAACGTACTCTATTTTGTGGATGGCCTTTAATTGGCCTTGGCCTTAGTTTTGACCTTATGGTTACTTTAACACTACACGAGGCTATGTTTACTTTGAAGTCCAGACATTAGGTCGAGTCATGTGTGAACCCTGCTGATCGGTGTCCGAGGTAGTCTTATGACCAAAAAAATCTCACTGAGAGTGGATCTGTCTAGTCAATGCTCATATTTTTATCAGTAATTGTAAGCTCTCCACGCTAAGCAGTAGTATTTGCGACTATTAGATTAACGGGGCAGCCCTATTGTCACTTGTTCTGTAAGTATTTTATGTAAGTCGGCCAGTTTTCCAGAACATCCCATAACAGGATGACCCAGGATCTAGAATTTTCAGCAACAACAACATCACAGGTCTCCAAGATGATGGAGCCGACGAAAGCCATGTAGTAAAAAGCAATTTTGCTGGTGTCAAAAATTCAGAAATCGTCTTTTCAGTTATATCTCTGAAACGGGCCGTCCCAGGTAAAAAATAATGAAATTTTGGGTCCCCCCTAGTACAATACCCCCCGGGAAGAAACGTACTCCATTATGTGGATGGCCTTTGATTGGCCTTGGCCTTCATTTTGACCTTATGGTCACTTTTACATTACACAAGGCTAGGTTTACTTTGAAGTCCAGACATTAGCTCGGGTCATGTGTGAACCATGCTGATCGGTGTCCGAGGTAGTCTTATGACCAAAAAATCTCACTAAGAGTGGATCTAGTCAAAGCACACATTTATCAGTAATTGTATGCTCCTCAAGCTGAGCAGTAGTATTTGTGACCACTGGATTAACGAGGCAGGCCTACTCTCACTTCACCTGAATTTCATGAAAAAATCAGCCAAGTATCTAGAACATTCCATAACAAGATGACTCAGGAACTAGAATTTTCAGCAACGATAACATCACGGGCCTCCAAGATAATAGAGCCGACGAAAGCCATGTAGTAAAAAGCAATTTTGTTGGTGTCAGAAATTCAGAAATCGTCTTTTCAGTTATATCTCTGAAACGGGACGTCCTAGGTAAAAAATAATGAAATTTTGGGTCCCCCCTAGTATAACACCCCCGGGGAGAAATGTACTCTATTTTGTGGATGGCCTTTGATTGGCCTTGTTCTTTATTTTGACCTCATGGTTACTTTAACACTACACGAGGCTAAGTTTACTTTGAAATCCAGACATTAGCTCGGGTCATGTGTGAACCATGCTGATCGGTGTCCGGGGTAGTCTTATGACCAAAAAGTCTCACAGAGAGTGGATCTGTCTAGTCAATGCTCTCATTAATCAGTAATTATGAGCTCCTGACGCTGAGCAGTAGTAATTGCGACTATTAGATTAACGGGGCAGCCCTACTATCACTTGTACTGTCAGTATTTTATTAAAGAGTCGGCAAGTTGTCCAGAACATCCCATAACAAGATGACCCAGGATCTAGGATTTTCAGCAACGATAACATCACAGGTTGCCAAAATACGGAGCCGACGAAAACCTTAAAGTAATTAAAAAGCAATTTCGTTGGCGTCAGAAATTCAGAAATCGTCTTTTCAGTTATATCTCTGAAACGGGACTCCCTAGGCAAAAAACAATGAAATTTTGGGTCCCCCCTAGTACAATACCCCCCGGGAAGAAATGTACTCCATTATGTGGATGGCCTTTGATTGGCCTTGGCCTTCATTTTGACCTTATTGTCACTTTTACATTACACAAGGCTAGGTTTACTTTGAAGTCCAGACATTAGCTCGGGTCATGTGTGAACCATGCTGATCGGTGTCCGAGGTAGTCTTATGACCAAAAAATCTCACTAAGAGTGGATCTGTCTAGTCAATACTCACATTTATGAGTAATTTAAGACCCTCACGCTGAGCAGTAGTATTTGCGACTATTGGATTAACGAGGCAGGCCTACTCTCACTTATCCTGTATTTCATGAAAAAGTCGACCAACTATCAGGCACATACCATAACAAAATGACCCAGGATCTAGATTTTTCAGCAACAACAGCATCACAGGTCGCCAAAGTATGCAGCCGACGTAAACCGTGTCCTACTTAAAAATCAATTTTGTTGGTATCAGGAATTCAGAAATTGTCTTTTCAGTTTTATCTCAGAAACGGGACGTCCTAGGTAAAAAATAATGAAATTTTGGGTCCGCCCTAGTACAACACCCCCCGGGGAGACATGTACTCTCTTTTATGGATGACCTTCGATTGGCCTTGGCCTCGATTTTGACCTTATGGTTACTTTTACACTACACGAGACATTAGGTCCAGACATTAGTTCGGGTCATGTGTGAACCATGCTGATCGGTGTCCGACGTAGACCAAAAAATCTCACAGAGTATGGATCTGTCTAGTCAATGCTGTCATTTATCAGTAATAGGCATCTTGACGAAATATAAAAATCGAAATATAATTATTCCATCAGTTATGTTACATACGTAATAAAACACAAGTATTTTTTTCTTTTTCAAATTGATGGAAAACTATTTAGATTAAGCGCATTATAATTGGTGAGAGGGGGTTTGTAACTTCACTATTCAGTATTAACAGTATAAGATAGTGACGTCATGCGATATTTTGACTCGATGTATCACCGTTACTTTTTGATCACGTGAAAAAAGAAAAAACATGTGCCGAATATTTTCTTGTAATCTAGATGAGGGAATAAAACCGGGGAGAAATGTACTATATTTTGTGGATGGCCTCTGATTGGCCTGGGCCTTGATTTTGACCTTATGGTTAATTTTACTCTACACGAGGTCAAATTTATATAGAAAAAAATTAATTGGGGGTAGGATTTTACTACGAAAGTATAAAACAGTAAAATATTGTATTGTATGTTAATAAGAATGTAATAAGCAGGTTGTGGTTAAGGTTTTAAACTCGTAAACGGCGTGCCAGTAAGGACGTAAACGAAGCATAAGAAGCGTTTATGAATCGTCGCAGTTGGCGTTCTATACAGTCTGTTTACCCCCATGATGAAAAGCGTGGTTTTATGATTAGCTGAATGTTTGTATGGCACGTTCAACAATAACGGTTTGTTATCCCTGGCCTAATCTAATAAAAGTCATATATTCAAATATGGCTGAGGATAAATGAAGAAGACTTTTTAAATGACATATTATGACTAAATTTAATTTTCTTTGACATTCTTAATAATTAATAATATAATTCAATTACTTTATTTTATGCGGCTCATGACATTTTTCAATTGCTTCATTTCTTTTATCCTAGACTTTATTAATTATGATATTATATTTGTATGCCGATTATTGGCCGAACATACAGATCAGCTAAAATGTATAAATAACACCTTTTTGTACTTATGTTCACAAATAAAGATTGATTTGATTTGATTTGATAAGCAAAATTTCGACAGTTCCCAAAACGCCCACTCTTCGCCACTTCCTAGTGTTTTTTTTAATTTCCTTGTGTTTCTTATTCTAGGTAGACATAAGACATAGTACAGGTCTGGCTAGAAACTAGAAAGCGATTTGACTCCACATTTTACCTAAATGGCAGTAAAGGGCTGTAGATAAAATGAAATCAAAAATCAAATAAAAAATCAAATCATTTATTTACTTCACAAACATGGGTAGGTACAGAAATGTTTACATTATATATACATAGTTGTAGATTTTAGAACATGATAATTGTACTTTCGAAACAAAGTGTGCTCTAGAAATAACATTTTTAAGTTCTGTCTGATGATATTGTAAATGGAGTAGGTATATATATGTCCGTAACTACTACTATTAAATTATAAATGTAAAAGTTTGTGAAGATTTTTGGATGTTTCTTACTCAAAAACATCCAAACATCTTCGCGTTAGAAAATTAATCTATGTGTTTAAAAACCTACGCCACGTGGCTGATACCCGAATTATTAAACAGGTGTATTATGCTCTATGCCAGTCCCTTCTGAGTTATTGCATATCCTCTTGGGGTGGAGCGCCGAAAACACTACTCCTTAAACTAGAAAGAGCTCAACGGGCTATTCTGAAAGTAAGCACTTTTAAAAATTATTCATTTCCGACTAAAGATCTCTACAAACGTTGTCAAGTACTAACAGTAAGACAACTGTTTATATTAAATACTGTCCATATTCAACATGCTGAGACCCCATTTCGTATCATCACGAAAAGGCGAAAGGACTTAATATGCCGAACTAAAAAGAGTAACTGCACCCACTCCAAAAGGTTCAATCACTTCCTTGCACCAACTCTCTATAATAAAGTGAATAAACTGCTTCCTATCTACCATTTTCCTAGCCGCACCTGTAAAAAAGAGGTTAAAAATTGGCTCTTGTCTCTAACCTACCAAGAGACAGAGAATCTCCTTAGCGCTATGGTGTAATAAGTTATACACTCTCACTAAAACTTACCGTCGCTCACACACACACTCACGCATTCACTCACACTCTCACACATTCACTCACACCCACACACTCACACATCCACACTCAAGCATCACACGCATTGCATACAGTGCCTGTTTTGTTGGTTTTTTGTGTGTTCTGTTTTTCATATTATATTTTCCTTTAATTGCCTAAAAATCCTAAATTTACGCTTTGTTAATACAAAATCATTGAATCCATTTTGGATTACCTTGTACCACTTAAATCTAAAATTAGATGGAATGTTTGACAAGTGTTTGGGGGATGGAGCTGGTATCTTTAACACAGGTTGCTAAGCAACCTAGCTAAGATGCCAGTTGCGATCCGTACTGTCACCGAAAACCATAAAAACTGTGATTCGTATTGTACTTTTTGTGTAATCCTATCTTAAGGTTTTTTGTACTGAGTATTAATAAAGCATTATTATATTATTATTATTATTATTATCTTCACAAACTACATTATGTCGGGTCATGGGGTCCGAGTGCACGCTGCCTTTTCAAGGAGATTTCTCGCCGACTGGTCGACACGTCGCGTGACCAGAGGGCTGGCTTATTCTTTGGCCAAAGAATTAGCATTGCCATCCAACGTGGCAATGCTGCCAGTCTTCTGGGCACGTTTCCAGATGACAGCGATGGGGAGGAGTATTTTGACGCCTGAGTGTTCCGATTTTTACTATTTTATTTGTAGTTAGTTTAAGTGTACATATTTAGTTTATTTTAATTAGTTTTATTGAACTATATTATTAGTACATTTTAGCAATTACTCCGGAGTAGGTTCGATATCAAATTATTCCTACATCTTTTACATAATATATACCTAGTTACATATAATGGCCACAAATAAATCTTAAATAGATAATTATGCTAGTCCTAACAAATAACTACATATGTTTATAACTAAATTAACAATCAGGACTTGTGCATAATTTATTTAAACTTACAATTATATATATAACTAGCAGACGTCCCGCGGTTTCACCCGCGTAGGTCCCGTTCCCGTGGGAATACGGAAATCAAAAGTAGCCTATGAGTTAATCCAGGGTATCAGCTAACTCCATACCAAATTTTATTAAAATCCATTCAGTAGTTTTTACGTGAAAGAGTAACAAACATCCATCCATCCATCATCACAAACTTTCGCGTTTATAATATTAGTAGGATTAGCGACTTTACTGAACTAGGTTTATAAAACCTGTGTTTCAGGTCATCACTTAACAAGACTAATTTTACGGGTGCATGTTCCATACAGAATTATAGAATAACAACTTACGAACTAAACCTTATAATCTTAGAAGGTACTTACAATAGTTGCTCTGTGTCTGTGTTGATTTGAGCTTTAATAAATACTCCTAAATAAATTTACATATCATATCGTAGTAAAAGCCAGGTAAAATCCTTCTAATTTAAACATCCAAAGTAGAAACCAGCAGCATAAAGAAATTGGCAAACGACCACACATATAGACATGACGTCATCCATCGATATGATGACAACACTAGCGCCGCGCGATGAATTCATAGTAGGGACGTGACACAACTACGTAATTAAGTATCGATATGTCGGAAATTTTCGGTTAAAAACATTTTATTAGCTTCTTGAACTTTGGTTTGTGGTATGACGTTTCATGTTAAGAATTATCAGATTGGATTTTATGTCGAAAACAATCGTGAGGAGTTTCTTCGATGGTTGATTAAGGAAAACTGTGAGGTCCTTGCCAAGGAGTATAATGAAACCTTATTTAAGTTACCTACACAGTAGTCATGCGTTTTTATTGGTTGCGGTTCTTGATCGTAATCGAAAATGTAATGTATGTTTAGTGAAAACAAAAGTGGCATTTAATAATTTTGTCGTGCATCAGGCGGTAACTAATGAATAACTGACCACCTTGTTGCGAGTGTCGTAAAAAGGGACTTACCTTAAAACGGCAGACGGGGAAAATCCAGATTACTTACGAAGGAAACGTGATAATGAATGTGACACGACATGATGACATGTATGAATGTAAACGAACGAAGCAAAAGAAGTATGTAAAGACTCGGAGCATATGGCGCCCTGTAGTTTCTGCTCTTTGTTCTTCTTAGCCTTTCTTCTCTTAACTAGGTTTGTTTCTGTTGGATTCCAGTTTATTAGTTTTTACACGAAGTGGCTCTTGGCTTAAAACTGTAAAGAACCATGAAAAAAATCATCTGACTCATTGAAATTTCTTCTTAAAAAGTAAATAAGTCACTTTGTTAATGAAAAATATCATTAGGTTGGACAGAACTCTCGATTTTATACAGTTTAAAGTAAAAGAAAATCAGTTAAATCATGAAAATAAGGAAAAGTCGGCGACAACTTTCAGGACCATTTGTATTTATTTAGAAAAAGTTGTAGTAGTTGTTGTTGGTGTTGTTTGTTGTTGTAGTTGTAGGTTTTAGTTGTGTGAAAGTTGTCGAATCACTTAAACTTAGTTTTAAGATAACAAATTGTTTAAACTATGGTTTACCTTGCATGGTAGAGCAGTGCAATCGCTCACAAAAATACCTCAATTTACAATAACTACAGACTGTCTCATAATAAAGATGGAGTAGGTATTGTTTTAGCTGTCGTAGATGAAGTCGTGAAGGACTACAAACTGTAACTTCTTTACTTCTTCATCCTTTAAATTCCCGCGATGCAGTCTTCAAGACTGCAGTCTACCGACTAGTGTTCAGACGCTATAATGAAACACGATCAAAACCGAGTGTGGTTCCAATTTGTGATAATTTAAGTTAGTTTCTGATAGATCTCTGTACACGCTATATGAGCACTCGGACCCCACGACCCGAGAGTTTCAACCCCAAACGGCTGGAAAATATAATTAAGATCTATCAAGACGCTTATTCACACTTCGCGTGACCCAAGACTGGTTTTTACCTTGGTCAAAGGATAAGCACTGCCATACAACGCGGCAATGCCGCCAGTCTTTGGGTACACTTCCAGTGGACAGCGATGCGGATGAGTTTTTTTACGCCATATTTTAAAATTTGTTTTTAGATTTTATTTTCATTTCTTTTTATTATAATTATTAATTATCTTTTATCTCTCGGAACCCTTGGGTTCCGGACCTTTGGAAGGCGTACGAAGGGCCGAAGCCAACTCGCAGAGGCCTATTGTCGTCTTTAATGAAATGAGACACCAACCGCAGATTTTCCCTGTATGCACTACACAAGTGCAAAACTAAGGAAAACCTACGACTGGTGTAAGACTATTGCAGACTATGAAAACAAAAGTACTGGACTATAGGTTAGGGTGTCTAAAATGGACTGGATATCTAAAACTATGATGGACTATGGCCCCTGCCTTACCTATGTTTTATATACAGGGATTAAATGGCAGGGGGTGACTTGCACACTCAATAATGGGCCCTCTGAAACGGCCGCTAGCACATAGTGACGTAGCGACAAGAGAGCAACATAACCTGAGGTGCTTGAGGAGTGGAGAGGCATTCCACGGCTATCAGGACAATCCCGGAAGTACCGTCAAGATCCCTACCAGCACCTTACTGGAATGCTTCCTTCCTCCGAGCACGTTTGCTCTTGCGAATCTCTACTCTAGCCGGCCAACTAAGGCAAGAAAGAGGTGGGAGCTCCATTCCTCGTCAGAGTTCACTCTGGCCGGCCAATTAAGGCAAGCCAGAGGTGAGGAACAAGAAATCTCCCGGGAGATCAGGATTAATTAATTATTATTGTTATTATTTCTTGTGTAAAGTTTTTTTTTTCAACTTTAAGTCGGGTTTGAATTAAGGATTATTAGTATTATTATAATCAGAATGGTTATATTAATGTGAGTCAGATAGGTTATAAAACGAACCATATCTAAAGTTATTCAGCCAAAGGTGTAAAAAATGGCAATATGTGGTTAGGTTATCTTTACCCATCTCTGCTTAACTTGGTTCTCACACATAAAAGCCAGATTAAAGTAGAATCAACCGAAAAAAAACGAGGCAATTTATTTTCTTATTTCACCAAAGTGCGGTGACCACTGACGCGCGAAAAGTCAAATAGTCAAAAGGATTACTTAGCAGGTAAGTGGGTTCGGATCCCGGATGATGTAAGCCAATTTTCCACGAAGCGATGCGGGTGGCACATTATAAGGATATTAAAAGATTTCACAAACACACTTAAGATAAGGTTTTTTGTTGTTAGTTACACCGTGTGTACCACCTTTTGGCGGTATATTTTAAATGATTAGATTAACTTTTGTTAATCTGTAGTTAACTGGATATTTTTTCATGAACTGTTACTTAGTTAACCGAACAGTTAAGTGGTAGTTTTAAGCCTTTAGTAATTATCTTAAATTGTTTGCTGGGACGAGATTATTCTCTAGGGATAATTGGTTTATTTTATAATACTAATGAGATATCTAAGATTTTACTGTTCTGTAGATATTTGAGCCCACCTAGTAATAGAATTAAAATGTCCATAACGTTTTTATTAGGTCCGATGTGGCGGATTTAAACAAATATCGGGAGTAAAATCAATAAAATAGTAATTGTGTCTCACTGTGTCAAATATAGGTACCTATATTGGGCTGAAATAAAGGAATTTACTTGTGTAATGTCAAATCGAACGAAACATAATAAAATTATTAATATCAAATACCTACTCGTTTAAATATGATATTAATGTATTTGTAAGACTTTATTCATACCTACCTACAGGTGGTACCTACAAATTGTGCTTTAAATAAAATGTAAATACTACAGAAGAGTGTCGTGATAGCCCAGAGATTAAGACGCCTACCACTCATGCTCGAGGTTGTGGTTCAAATCCGGGCAAGTACCAATGTGACTTTTTCAATTCATATGTACTTTCTAAGTTTATCTTAGACATCTTTGACATCGGTGAAGGAAAAACATCGTGAGGAAACCTGGACTTATAGTTAATATAAGTTTGAAATCGCCAATCCGCCTTAAGCAAGCGTGGTGATCAATGCTCGAGCCTTCTCTGTATGAGAAGAGGCCTTTGCCCTGCAGTGGGGCAGTAACAGGCCGGTATTATTATATTTACAGAAGAGTGGTAAAGAGACCAGCAAATTCCTTTACCCCAATCTGTCAAATCTTCTCCTCCTTTCGAAGCCTACAAATGGATTAACCTTTTAACCGCGTGGCGAAATATCTTTTGCCGTGCCCCTAGCGCCCGGCTACTATTGCTTCAAATCAATAAAATAATACCTACAATAAATAAAAAGAAGCAATCGTCGCTATTTTAAGTTTTTGTTGCATATAATGTATCTATTTGAAAATGGTTTTAGTTGTACCGCGCAGTCAATATTACAAAAGTAAAACGAATAAATCATGCATGTTTTCCGTCGCAGAAATACGACATGAGCGGTCCGGGACACGGAAATATGTGTCGCAAATATGCGACACAAGCGGTTATAAGGTAGTTAGTTGAACGCCTGACAGACGTCTAAAAATCTTAAATAATGAAAATACTGGACTTACTTTCCCACTGTAAGGCAAAGGCCTTTTTTCTATCCAGATAAGGCACGAACCTTATCACCACGCTTGGATTGGAGATTTCAGACATAAATAACTATAACTTTAACTTCTACCTAAATTTCCCTACGACGCGACGTTCTCCTGCACCGATGTCAATTACGGCTAAGATGAACATAGAAAGAACATAAATATATTGTAAAAGTCACATTGTACTAAAAAAAACTATTACTTAACTTCAAAAAGCTCGGTACATGACTAAAATCGACAACAAAAGCATTAAGAAAGAGGATTGCTAGTTCTTTTCAAATAATTTAATAGGATTTCCAAAATGGCGGGTTTTGACAGTCTACTTTGTGTTTTTTTTACTGAACATTAGAACTAAAAAACGGTTTGTCTATGCATAATTTAAACTTCGAATAATCTCCGAGGCCAGTTAATCGTTTTACAGGATTTGTTTGACAGGAAACTAAGCCTTTTTGGTAACTGTTTGTCCCGTTTGAATTTTTTAAATACTTTTTCTTTCACTTTTTACCGCCTTTAATATTCTTTAACACAACTTTCTTAGAAAATATATGAAACAGCTTTTTATGGGTAGTTTCTGGACAAATCTAATGTTAAGTCTATATAACCTAGTATTATTAAGTCAAATAGGTAAGCCGTAACAATAGTCGATGATTAATTCTATCGGTTGGTTAGATAAAGGTAGTCTTGTATGTCTAGTTTTTTTTTAATTTTCACCTGGTATGATTGTCGGTTTAGGTACTCTTGTTGAGAAATCTGTGAATGCGGTTTAGTTTTTTATTTTAAAGAAACCACTGTTTGTGTTTTCTAAGTTAATTTATTTTAAAGTTTTAAAGTGGTTTTACCAGGGCTCATTGATTTTTCCACCCTGTATATTTTTTCATATAGTAAAGTCATACTAATAGTAAGGAAAGTAGTATTGGTAAGGGATTCTTACAAGTTTTATACAGATTAAATCTAATATTACAGATAAAAAATGATAAAAAAAAAATGTCAACTAGATGATATCAAACCAATAAAAGAAACAAATAAATAGCAGTCAAATCACTGCAGTCAACAAATTATTAACCTTTCAGTCGTTTCAATTAGAGACACAATAGGAAGACTATGACAGCGCTGACGCCGGCGTCCGCTTATGGTTTAATGAATAATAAGAATACATTAAATTAAAGTAACTTACGGTGGTCCATGGTGGTCCATGATCAACGTGGATGAGGAATAAAATATCTGCTATTGTGCCTATTACCACCAACCGTAACTAGGTACAGATCCTGACCTAATAAAAAAATCAAGATATATATTTTTTTCCAATTTCCATTACATGTGCTCAGTAGTACTAAGCGCTTCTATCGACTAACACAGAAGAGACACTGGGATCTATGAGAAAAAAAAATCAAAAAACAAAAAAAAAACATTTATGTGAACTAGGCCGGGAATCAAAATTACACAAGACAGTCCCCCAAAGCGCCCGCCATTCACCACTTCCTGGTGTTTTTGTTAGGAAAGAGAAGTTAACAAAGTAATGTTCGTTGTTTGTCTTAGCAACCGGATGTTATTTAATGAAAGAGGCGTTAAACAAACACTATGCACTAGCTATTAATTAGTACGTCACTACGAGGACTGGGATATTAAGTTATCTGTCAGTATTGTTACAAATGATGAGATCTCCACGTCAGGTTGTTACAGACTTATCTTTGTATCTATGGTGGGGTGCAAGTTACAAGAGCTATTACTCCACTTACAATAGCGTTACACGGAAGTTAAAAGAGGTAGTTTTTAACCTTTCAATCGTGTCAATTAAATTAATAGAAAGACAATGACAGCGTAAACACCGGTGTCCTCTTGGGGTTTAATGAATTAATGCGCACTTTTATTGTAATAATTACGATAGACGCAAAATTTGTTATAATTTATTTTCACAGTAGCTGTCACACTACTAAGTGTGTAACCATTGCACCAAATTATAAAATATTAATAAATTATTCATTTACTTTAAGACGCGTTAAGGATTTCATTTAGTTATATTATTTTTTTTTAGTAGAAAATTAAAGTGTTCGAGCTCATCCAAGTTTAAAAATAAATAATAACTTTTATGTAAATATTACAAATAATGGAAATCAGTCAAATCGTCAAGTCATTAATTCACACATAGATAGAAGATTCATGGGCCGTGTAATCGCGGAGAATCGAAACACTGCGATTCAGAATAAGTAGTTAATTTTAGTTACTTAGCTTACCCAACCCTAAAGACAGACATTTTGCTGTAAACGGTAGCTTGGATAGAACAAAGGCACAGAATCGCGACACAGAAAAAAAACGAAATCGCTCCCACCTTTTCCCTTGCACCACACTCCAACGGCGTACCCCAGAGCGCGCTGATGACCTGTGACTTATATTAATATAAACGTCAGACAATGCCGAGCACTATTATTGTGGACCAGCAATGGCTATCGTGGCACCTCCGTATCATTACATCTGTAAAGCTGACTCTACACTAGCTCATGAATCGCGATTTCAAACTTGAACCTTACTTGCACTAGAAAACTTTACTTGCACTAACCACAGTGCAAGTAAAGTTTTCTGCGCGAAAAATATGCCACTTTTCTATGAACTCAACAGTAATTTGCTGGAAACAATTAGTTTTAAATAGTAAAATAGCAAATCTATACATATAATAAAATTGTAGAAAAGTGGTGTCTGTACAATGGAAATATATTAAAAAAAAGTAGCAGGGGTTGTTACTATATCAATGCCGAACCCAAAATTGTAATTAAAATTTTTTTTGTCTGTTTGTCTGTTTGTCGGTTTGTCTGTTTGTCTGTTTGTCTATGTGTTTGTGCACGCTAATATCAGAAACGGCTTATTTGATTTAGATGGGGTTCTCACTAATATATTGTAGTAAGCTTCACTTAACATTTAGTGTTTATTTCATGTTAATCGGTTTATAAATAAAAAAGTTATGTCAATTTAAAGAATCGCGGCGAACATTTTGTTAAGGTATTCTATCAGAGTACGTACACGCCTCGCGCTTGACTGTGGCACCGTAGCGCCCAAACGGGTGAACCGATTTAGATGCGGTTTTTTTTATTTGAAAGCAGGGTTTCTTGCGATGGTTCTTAGACATGATTCATCAAAATCGGTTAAGCCGTTTCAAGGTTATCAGCACTTTTGTGTTAGCTACCTTTGCTATTTTTGACGTCTATGGGTATTAACTTTACATACAAACATATGTGTGGGTTAAAATTTCAAACAGCCATGAGTGTTATATTAATAAGCAAGTTTATGGTAAATTTGGTCTGATGCAGCCAGGATATCTAGCACACTAATACACTCTTGGGAAAATAATAACAGATATGTCGTGTTTGGATTCATTTTAACCAGACTTTTGATTCTGCACACAATGCACTGATGGCAACAGGATGAGCTGATGCTGCAGCCAGGCGATTCAGCTCACCAGTAGGTAGACGCTTGACAAAATAATAGCAGATATGTCGTGTTTGGATTCATTTTAACCAACATTGGATTCTGCACACAATGCACTGATGGCAACATGCAGGATGAGCTGATGCTGCAGCCAGGCTATCCAGCACACCAGTAGATTGACTCTTAAAAAAATAATAGCCGATATGTCGTGTTTGGATTTATTTTAACCAGCATTTGACTCTACATACATTGCACCGAAAAAAACTCATAACTGTAAACTCCATAAAACAAAAGGAATAACTTTAAAAAAATTGAAATATAAACTAAATTAAAAATATAAAAAAACTTCCACCGCAAAAAAGTAAAACATTTAAAAAGTTAAAAATATTACTTTCCTATCGTTGAGCCATCAAATTTTACGTAACGTCGGGGTACCGCTAAAATAAGTAAGTACCTACATACCAACGAGCACTAGAAACATTCCTTACTTAAACGGTACCCCGACGTGAAGTAAAATTTCATGGCTCATTTCATTCTCAACGATAGGAAAGTATTACTTTTAACTTTTTAAATGTTTTACTTTTTTGCGGTAGGGGTTTTTTAATTTTTTAATTTAATTTTAATTGTTTACGATAGTACGTGTTTACTTAACAACTGTGTGTTAAGTAGTAAGTACCTACTATTTTATAGTAAGAATGCCTCGAAGAAGATCCAACCTCTCCCAATGTAGCAGAAATGCTGAAAGAATGAGGTTGGTTCGATCACAGGAATCTGAGGAAGGTCGGGAACATCAGGCTAGGGTTCGTGCTGCAGAAACTTCGACTCAGCGAGAATGTCGACTGAGTTCAAATCGTTCTCGAATGATGACAACTCAAAATAGGGAAAACGGGGAACAACGATAGGGATGTTTATCTGTCGATCGCGAAACTCATGCGCTATCACGTGAGTCTCAGACTTTTGCTGACAGGGAAACCCGCCTGAGCTTCTAGAGAGTATGGACAACAAATCCTCGATCCCAGTAGACACAGAACGAACGGGAAATACGTCTCACTGCCGATCGTGAAGCTCACTATCACGTGAGTCTGAGACTTTCACTGATAGGGTAATTCGTCTGAATTCTCAGAGGGTTCGGACAGCAAATTGAAGAAGGAGAATCTACCAGCTACCCAGTAGAATTTTTAGAATTCCTCAATGCTCCTGGACTACCAGCACATAAAATAAAATTAAAAGTAGGCGTACCCATAATGCTTCTTAGAAATGTAAGCCCCCCAAAACTTTGCAATGGCAGCAGGTTAAAAGTGACCAATTTACAACGAAATCTGATAGAAGCAGAGATTTTAATTGGGTGTGGAAAAGGTGAAAGTGTTTGCATTTCTCGGATTCGTCTCATTCCAAACAATTTTCCAATTAGTTCTAAACGAGTCCAGTTTCCAGTCAGCCTATGTTTTGCGATGACAATTAATAAAGCCCAAGGTCAGACGCTGAAAGTTGTGGGTGTAGATCTAAGTATTAGCTGTTTCTCGCACGGCCAGTTGTAAGTGGCTCTGTCACGGGTTAGCAATCCTAGGAGCCTGTATGATTTCATCCCCGATGGCCATACGTCAAATTAATATCGTATACAGAGAAGCATTACTGTAAAGTAAATTTTTAGCTACCCAAACGACAGTATAATATATGTAATTCAAAATATGCTGCCCGAAAAGTCACTATTCCACGCGGACGAAGTCGCGGGCACAGCTAGTACTTTAATAAGTTTATTAAAACGTGCCGGCCAGTAACGTTCACAGAATAGAGAGGAAAATATAACGAAGTGACAGCTTATGTCAGTTGAGCAAAAGGCGCGAAATTTAAATATTACAACCGTTAGTGACTAGTTAACATGCCCTCGAGCAATATCTCTCAGACATCCAGTTTCCTCACGATGTTTTTCAATTATACAATACGCACATAAGTCCGAAAAGTCAGAGGTGCATGTAAGAAAGAAAGATAAAAAAAAAACATTTATTTGGCACGACACTGGCACACGATAATAAATAAAAATACAAAACAAAAGAAATAACTAAAAAAAAATTAACGATAGAAATAAAGAAAATAAAGAAGTCACTTGCGGCTGCGACGAATTGGTCCAGTTCAGCAAAAATGTCAGACAACCAGCGCCTGTCGCTGGTTTTCAACTGGACCTGACATGTCTTAGGTATGAGAGCTAAGAGCCCGCCACTGGGCTGTTAGTGCTTTTAACTGTGACTAATGAGACACAATAACTTTTTGTGTTGTTTATCTTTATTTTATTACCCCACATCGTAGTAGATTTAAGTAGGTATTTGCTAATCAAACTGTTTGAAATTTGTACTACAAAACCCGCATTAAATCAGTTCCAAACGGTTTGAACAGTATTTAAACCGTATTGAAGAGCGAAAAATAACGTCATTGTGATAATGTTTTTGAGCCAAGTCACTTAAAAAGAGTAAAACGATATTTTGGAGTCTTTTAATGCAGGCATTGTTTGCTTAAAATAAGGTTCCAATCACAAACTAGCAGTTGTAATTTTGTTAAAGTAATAAACAATTTGAATTTTGTATTGAATTGAGTATCAATACACTGATTTTGGTTTGGTTACTCTCTATTGAAAACTTCATGGTGTTTGTTCTATTACGAGTACATACATTCGCGAAGCCTTTGTCACGGAACTAAAAGCCGGCTTCATTTGGATTCAGATTCATTTATTTATTGTAAAACATAGGTAGGTATATACATTATAGTTCTTAACACAGTATAACATTGAGAGCGCTATGTTTTGCCTCTAGGGTGTACAAAATAAGTACTAGGTACACGTCATGCAATACAACTAAAGCAAGAACCGAACTGTGTCATTAGTAATTAAATCCAGATATGTAAAATTTCAAAAAACTAATAATAATAAAATTAAAATGTCAAAGAAATAAAAAAAAGATAAAAATAATTAAGTAAAAGAGTTAATGCCAATGATAATGAGTGAAGTTAGCAAGCGACACGTTAAAATGTGGCTAACTGGCCACGCTTGACCTCAGTATCATCGCGTGTGTCAACGGACGCGTGCGTGCATTAGTGTGCCGTTTTTGAAGATCGAATGTTGTTTAGGTAACCTATCTACTAGTGATGGATTAATTAGCATTCGCATTCATTTTTAACATGCGAATGCTCATTTAGCATTTAGCAAATGAAATGTAGTTGCGAAATTCTGTGAATTGCGAAGTGAATTCATTACTTCGTATTTCGTTCATGCTGATGCAGCGACACTCAGCGGCAGCGTGCGCTCTCCGTCGCACCCACGGGAATACTAAATCTATCTGTTTCACGTTACACTGACTTTTAGCAAATAGCAGGTGCATGTGATGCGAAGAGTGACGTTATACAATTATTATCTTTAAATTGCTTGTACACAGGGGCGTTAATTGTATGAATGCGTCTGATCGTTTAATTCGTTAAATTATTAGCAGGGTGCGAAAAATGAGATTGAGCAATTTATTACCTTATGATCTTTGATTTGCTCGTATTTAACGTCGTATATTGAATAAATTATAAATTGTCGTTATTTTAGCAAATAGTTTAGCAATAGCAATTAACATGCTAAGACTGAAGAATTCACATGCTAATGAAATTTATGCGAAATCGCATTAATTGCCATCACTACTATCTACACCTTTTTACTTAGAATATCATTGCAACAAACGGTATAAATGGAACGCATCTATGTCACGGAACCGCCTATCCTTCGTTATTTTTGCCGGCGTTTGCGCCGCTAGTGTAGAGTGGGCTTAACATCTACCCACAACTGGGCTAACTCTGTGGGTAGCAAAAAAATTAAGCTTTTGTAAGAAAGCATTTGTTTATGTCGTGTATTATTAGTACCTAATCGTATTATTAGGTAGATATTAAACCCGAAGTTACGAGATTTTCAGTGTTAGTTCCGGACTCCAGAGTAGGTAACAGTTAACTTTTATACAATATTTTTTATGTTTCAAAACCAGGCAAACGGTTTTTCTCATAAAAAGCAGGCACAATTGTCGACCACGCTTGTTTAATGTGAGTTGGTGAGTTCAGACCACAATCACAAATCCAGGTTTCCTCCCGATTTATTTATTTATCCTCGCTTCAGAACGCCGTACAGCAATTACACTAATGGAGCATGATGTTTTCCATCACCGATGTGTCTAAGAAAACTATAGACGCCAACACACCAAGCTACCCTAAACAGCTGTCTTATCCTAATCACCATCACTTAGGGAATGCAATCTCGTATGAGATTTCCGCCTAGCGAGATCTCGCGAGTTATGCGATCTCGCGAGATTGGAAGAATCGCAATTAAAACATATGCAAATGCTTGTTTTAAGAACTAGTAATTGACATGATATGTAATTAAATAGAAATTGCGTTGCTTAGTTGTAAAAATAATGTAAGTTTTATTTTAAAAATCAACAGAGTACTTAGTATTTTGTCTCTAACTCTAATAACATTTGTTTATGTCTATAATTATTATACCTACTGTAGCTAAACAGTTCAAATTCTTACAATATTGGTAACAAAACAATAATTATCTATATTTAGGCAACGGCAAGGATTCAGTTCGCGCGCAGCCGCGCTATGAAATACACGTCGTCACGCTGCATTTGTCGATCTCGTTATCTCGCGAGATCTCGTACAAAATTTGACGAGATACAATCTCGTAAAATATGGCCGGGATCTCGGCGAGACGAGATTGCATTCCCTACCATCACTATCTATATCACTACATAGTATTCAATAAAACAAAGTCGCTTCCACTGTCTGTCTGTCCCTATATGTATATGCTTAGACCTTTAAACCTTACCTTTAAAACTACGCAACTGATTTTGATCGGTTTTTTTTAATAGATAGAGTAATTCAAGAGAAAGTTTTATATGTATAATACATGCATAATATAGCAGAGGAACACTGATTATTTTAGAGGTTTCTAATGTGATTTAGTAAATAAACTCATTTTTTCGCGCTTACATTGCAAACGCTGGCTGAACGCTATGAGATAGATCAAAATAATGTACTACAGTATTGTACACCTTAAAAATGTCTACAAAAAAGTCTGGGATTGTATATGTCTATCTCTTAGTGATAACCCACAATATTATAATGACTTATTAACGAAGCTATTTTAAGCAATATATCAATAATCCTTATCTAATGTACCTTGAATAAATCGTACACTTAATAAAGATCAATATTGCCCTTTACAGCATGTAATTTAAATGAATATTTTCGAAGATAAAACAGATTTAAAATGCAGGGGCATAGCGGCTAATTGATCCCGTGCGAAGCCGGGGCGGACCGCTAGTTAAAGATAAACCTTATTCTGTTCATATTAAAGTTGAAAAAATATTTAATAAATTGACATATTGGGGTAGCCTCTGTAGGTACTTGCTTAATATAAATTAGATAAGTCAGTTTCAGAAAACTCACCTTCATAGGTCTGTACATTAAAAGCGAGGCCAGATGCAAAAAGTCCAATTTCCTTCTCCTCTGTAAAAACTAAAAGAACAATACATTGTTCAACAACTAACATGTACCTTTCAATCACATGACATTGACCAATCAAACCACGCTAATATACTAATTAATAACTTTAAAATCATTATGTTGCGGTGCACATCACAGAAAATTCAACCAACATAAGATTACCAAAAGTAAAACATTTTTTTGTCTTACAACCCTGGAGTTAAAGTTGAAAACGATTTTGACAAGTGCTGTCATAATTTTGTCGATGGTCGGCGACATGTTTGACATGTGTCAAGAGTGACCGCGCTTTAATTAATTATGGTCATTGGGCATCAATGTGGAACATGTTTAAGGGCCATACAAGACTGAAAGATTTAAGTAATAGACCATAACTAATTTATGGAAATCAATATTTGAATTCTCTAAGGATTAGTTGTTGAGAAGTAGACTAAACATTATTACTACTTATTGGGCTGTTGCCAGCTTGAGTGTTAATTGAGTAACGCAAATGCTTCACCAAAAAAGTCTTTTTTTTGTTAAGTAGATTACGATCTATCTTAGTGCACTAAAAAATATTCATTTCTATTCATTTGTGCAAGGTATTTTTTTATTTTTTTTTTTTTATTTCATCTTCTGAGAATCAAAACACTTTTTTCATTCATGTTGCCAAGTGTATGCTCTTTTAGGGCATAACAATCTTTGTTCTTCTGTCTATTTGACGGTTTAAGGTGTATTTGTTTTGCTGTAATGCCAATAAACGCATTTTTCTTTCTATCTTTTATTTCTTCATTGTTCCTAATACGTTATCATTCATTACAAAGATTGAGGAAGACCCAGGTTCTAATAGGTTCTTGTGTTAAATCTGCCCTGCTACAGACTTCCCTTATCTTAGAAAGATTATCTAAAAGTACACAAAATAAACCTGACAGATCAACAATAACCAACAGATTTACAGAAACAGATACTTGTAAAGTTAAATTAACTGTTCGCCTTAATACTTAAACCGCTGTCAACGTCCCGAGATTAAGCGATACTAACCAACAAAATGACATACTTAACTTTGCGGCAACTTTAATCTACATCTTCTCAACATTCATTGAGACATACAGTCGATTTTTCGAATGGCGAACTGTAAAAGTAACTTGGTTTTGTTCTTGTTCTAATAATTTGATTAGGTTATCTAGATGAGCGTTCGATTATTGTGTGACGTCATTTTGAACCAACCAAGAAGAGATTCAAATGTTTGGAATACGAAGCCATTTCGGAGCGTAAAGAAATGCGTAGAAAGTTAAATAAATGGTTGAAGTTTTTTATTCACCTATTTGACTGGCCTGTTGGTCTAGTGGTTAGTGGCCTTGACTGCAATGCCGGAGGTCGTGGGTTTGATTTACACTTAAGACAGATGATTATGTGATGAGCACTATAATTTTTGTTCTGTGTATGGGTGTAAATTTATCTATAATACGATTGTATGTATTTAAAATGAAAAAAAAAATATCGTGCGCTTATCAGTTGTCTATTACTCATAGAACAAGCTTTCCTTAAGGACTAGATGCGTTGTGTGAAAATTGTAAAATATTTATTTTTATTAATGCACTTGCGATATTAATGTCACGAGTTTCCATTACTTTATTTAAATTCTTACTTCTTTGTTGCTTTAGGTACTAAATATATTTCGTCCTTAACAGTCTTCATAGTGGTCAGAAGCCTGAAAACCTGATTTCCAGTTTTTCTAAAGATCATCGTAGCGCCCAGTAACCGGGTTTTGGAGGTCGGTTAAGGCAATCTTTCTTAGTAAAATACTAATATTCGGTTTGACTGGAACCCATCTGCAACATAGAGATAAAGGTTAAGCAAAGATGATGAGGTAAATGTTGCCTGAAGATTCAGCCTCTTATACTTATAAAGAAAGAGAAGTGAAGGCTGTTATTCCAATTGGGAATTACATTGTTACTTTATAGTCTATTGTAACAATAAAAAAAACCGCGAAGACGTTAATCCATTGATCAATAACTAGTAACGAGCTACTTAAATATCACATATAACGTAATTATTCAACCTTCAACGTATAAAGTTATCATACGTTACCACACGCCATTTAATAAACCAATAAACTTTAAATAAGCGTCATTATAGTGTGATTGGCGATCGTGAATGCATGTAGCAACATTATGGCACGTTATTATAACTGGCAACACTGTTATTGTGGTGTGGCAACACTCTCACAGACTGTGTTATTGGTGGGTCTATGGTTCTTTATTTGAAAATTAAATTGGCGGTTGCGTGATATTGATGCTCCATTGTTTTTTATTGTGTATTACTTATTATGATTTTTATGAGAGATACTTATTATTTTCTTGCTGTTAGTAACAAGATTATGTGCTATACTATGACTGTTGACCGGCCTGTCGGTCTAGTGGTTATTGGCCCAGACTGTTATACCGGAGGTAGTGAGTTCGAATTCCGCCCAAGACAAATGACGTTTCTGTGATGAGTACGACCGTTTGTTGTGCCTGGGTGCAATTTATCTACAATATAAAATGCATATCCTTACAAACATAGCACAAACTCTGCTTAGTTTGGGACTAGTTGTGTGAAAGTTGTGGAATATTTATTTATACCCAACGTATTTAATTGAGATTATAATTACAAAACATTTGTCCTAGGCCTTTGGCTTTGGGTGGCTCGCCGTCTGATCAAAACCAGGCCCGGGTCGACGGCGCGTTAAATTGTCTTCCACGCGCGCCTCAAAGAACTGTTAGCACCGAAGACGGGGTCCGCTAGGGCCTGTGCCTGCCGGGGTCGCGGAATTTGTTCGAAAGAGTCACCGCGGCCCTGGAACGCAAAAGGCATAAGAGGAGCACGGATGGGTTTTAGCGTTTTAGTCAGTAAGAGTCTGACACTCCCTTCCGCTTCACCCAGAGCGGGAGGAGTCATTTGATGATTTCCCAAAAAAAAAAAAGGTGGGAATCGAACCCAGGACCTCACACTAACTACTAGACCAACAGGTCAGTCAATTTAAGTCAAGGTTTGTTAATTTTCTGACAAATAAAGGATGGTCCGGTAGTTATAGCCTCGCCTTTAGCTACGAGGTTAAGGGTTTAAATACGAACTAGTATCCATTTAACATTTTTTATTTCTAGTCGATGATCCAATGTAATTTTCGCTGCGTTTGTCTGTGATTTGTTGATACCAATGAGATTTGAGATAAGTAGGTACTATAGAGAAGACATGCAATGAGATATGCGAAGGAAAAAATGTCATAGAAAAACTGTGATTCCATGTCTCAGTAACGCCATCTAGCAAAATATAGCAATATTAGAGCGGCAGCGGAGCGTACTAAACTAAACTAATCGACTTGAGTCAACTAGGACACAAGACAAGCATCGGATGAAAATTTTGTTCAACGTCAAATGATTTATTGCAATTATACCCATAAAAGGCACTTTTGAACATCAGACTTGCCTTCAAGTTAAAAAAAAATTAAGAGAATGATTCTAGTTGCTCCTTCCAAAAGGTAGTTTCATATGGAGAAGAATGGGCAAGAAACTACTAACTCTTTTGTGATGATGATGCAATTATATTTATTTCTGTAAATAGGTTCATACAAACACTTTTCGTTTCCTAAGTCCCGTTTAAGTATAGTATGTATAAGTCCCTGGTTGAGACCATACACAAACATGGATAAGCAAAGCATGGGTGGTTATACTAGCCTTACAAAAAACAATGTTAAATACTCTTTGTATTGTAGCATGCAATGTATGTTACAGATAAAAAGCAGACATTTACCGTAAATAGTATTAAAAACCTCTTAGCCTGTATTTTTTCCGCCTACCCACTTAACTCTATAATTTTCTAATAGTTAACTACAAAATATATGACTAATAGTCGGTAAGCGCGTCCCGACAGGTAAGGGGCGTATTCATGGGAAATTACCCCAAAAATGGGGATTTAAACACCCACTTAACCCATCAGCGAGTGCTGCCCTCTAAATGGGATAGCGCCGGCCGGGTGCCCGTGTCCATTGACATACGGGAATGGTATTTCAAGAAGAACCTTGATATATTAAGACACCTTCTACCCGAGCGTGAGGCGACTCGTCGACAAGCGTTTGTACGTAGCGAAAGAAATTTACATGCTATCTATAACAACTGTCAAGTTGCTAGAGGTGTAGATTGCTTGTCTAGGTCTCATTTGATTTAGACCGTTTGACCCTTCTTGTTGACAGGAAATGTTTCGAAAAGAACTGTCAAAAGTGGAGAAAATAGGTTGTTGATTCTTTTCTACTGACGAAACGACATATAACTTCTCATCTTTCTTGACATTGTCATGCTCGAGACGAAAGAAATGTCTATATAATCTGTCACTTTTCTGATTCGTCTGTAGACAAAGGCCGTTTCTTCGGTGTTCATGCTACGCAGGCAGTTCTAGTGTAGGCGAAATGAAGGCGAATTGAGTTGTCATTCCATACATGATGATAGTCATTAACAGTTCATTTCACTCAAGTTTCCACGCAGTGAATTCATCAGAATTGACTGGTAGTGAAGCGCTCACGATTCACTGACAAATGCGTGTAGTTAACTGTAGTTCTTTTCACAAAATACCAACTTAGACGCAAATCTGTATTGTAGGTACTCACATAATCTAGAAAAGATAATGCCTGGATTTTAAAAAGAGACTGTGACCTTGTGAGTTTCTTACATTGTTTCCTTTCTATAGACAATTAATGAAAAATCAGCCCTTTACGAAATAGGTCGGTCCAAAAATAAAAGGTAAGTACCACACTTTCTTAGAGTACCTATTTCCATAGTTCCACTTAACACCTTTTACAATACTTCTTTTAGGCTCTAGACAGACGGACTGCATTTCAACTGCAATCCAACCGCAAATTGCAGTTCAGATGCAGTTTGAATGCAGTTGACACGACTGCAAACCAAACTTACAGTCCGATTGCAGTTCAATTGCAGTCTAGAGCCTTATAGAAATTGCGGCACCTTGAGAACATTAGGTTATGATAATACCTATGTCCAACAATTACCTTCGTGACCAGCTACCACAAAACAATGGACAAACACCCAACAGTTTAGACCTCCACCAATTTATATAAATACGAATATCGTTAACTAGAGTATCATCCAAAACTTTCATTATAAGTTAATTTATTAGTTAATAAGCATTATTTCCTGTACCATTGTCTTAACTGACAGATGTTGAGGTTAAACGCAGTTTAAATTGGTCGATTTGGTTAGGGGATGCGTTTGCGCATGTTTTCTTGCACCTTTGGTTTTTTTTTTTATAGGAGTTTAATGAGGTGGTTAGGGGGTTAATCAGGTGGTATTGAAACGGTATTTCTTTTAAACGATGATTTAGGTTTTGTTTTTTTTTATAAAAGTAGAAACTAGAAATTTCTCGTATTGTGGAGTGCCTGTATAAAGATTGAGCCTAAAATTGCCAGTCCACCTTGAGAAAGCGTGGTGATCAATGCTTATGGTTTTTGTGCATGAGATTTTGGTTTTTGAGTCTTGTATTTGTATACCTACTATTGGTGTTTCTCTGCCGATCTCAGCGGAGAATACACGCGTGATTGAACCTTTTTATGTTTATCTGACATCTATTGCCAACATACAGCATCTCAAAGTAGGTAGGTAACTGAAAATAAGTTTGTAAGGACTTCATATTCTATTATTATTATATTATGTTTGCAATTCTGTGAACGGTAATTTATTTTTATGTTTCTTTTTAAGCTGTAATATTCACACACAATCTAATCTGTTTTTAAAAAGATGAATCAATCAATCAATCATTACTCAATTAAAGGGAGGAGCTTCTGACTTAACAATAATAATAGTTGCACGGGTCGCAGGTTAACCGACGCTTGCCGAGACTGTTCTGTGGATGGGATCACACATATCGAACCGTCCGTGTCTCAAGAAGCACCTTAAACGGAGTATTCCCGTTTGAGCACCTATTTTTTGAGCACCTATGCATTTAGTACCAAAGGTATTCCCATTTCCCATAGGTTAATGCATAGGTGCTCAATATATAGGCCTTGATCGCGGCTGGAATATTCAGATCTATAGCAGTCGTCACGAATAGTCAAACGCTTGAAAGGCTGTCATTCCTAGATTTTTGATAGTCGTATAAACAAACTAACAACTAGCTTTAAATTAAATGCAAAGCTGCATGTAAGTTACTAACAAAACTGGTTCCATTGTTGTCCATAAACAATTTTATTATTATTTTTTACCAGGGCTCATCGTGTTAACACAGTAACTGGGTTTCGTTTGTCAGATACTTAGCAAGCCCCTCCATGTAAAATACTGGTACTAACATAGATATCCGTGGGTACTAAGCTGCATCTGGTTACACAGGAAGCTGACTTCAACATAATAGTAATATTACTTGTTCAAGATCATGAACGGATCGGCTGACATTCCCGAGTTGTTGAGCAAGATAGGACTTCGGATACCGTGTACATTTCTACGAAAATTTCATCTTCTTCACACACCAGTGGCAAGAACCTCGTACAGGCGGAACTCGTATCTTATAAGAGCTTGTCGAGCTTGTAACGTGGCTTGCCAGGAGGTCGACGTCGATCCGTTCGTTTGTGATGTTCGCAGATTGAGAAAAACTCTGTGCAACCACTTCTTTGCTAACATATCCTAGCATCCATGTTTGTTCGAATCATTTATGTAATTGTAGTGTAGCCTACTATTATTAAGTAACTAAACTAAGCTATTTGTTTAATTATAAGTGGAAATTTGTAATTGGCTTTCAGCAAGATAAAATGTGAACTATACTTTACTATAGCTGTAAATTTCCCAAATAAAATAAAATAAAATAAAATAAATAATAGGGAAAGGGTTCCGCAAGATGTTAAGGTTACTTTCAAAGAATGTTAAGGCAATACAGCTGCTAGATAACACAAACTTAGTGCGTAGGCTAAAAAGAACTAAACCTTTTAAATTAGTGTAGTGTACAAATCGAATGGATACAAACAGCGCCCTTCGCGTCCAATACAATAACGCATACAGGGTGCTGATGGGGTTGCCCCGGTACTGCAGCGCGTCAGGGATGTTTGCTGAGGCACGCGTGGATTGTTTCTACACGGTGATGCGGAAGCGGTGCGCATCCTTGGTCCGTAGGGTACGGGGCAGCGCCAACAGCATCCTGTCTATGATAGCTGGCAGGCTTGATTGCGTATTTGTGAACCATTGCTGCATGGTTTCAGCTGGGCCTGTCACCTTGCGGCAATGAAGTCACATTCCGTTTATGTTATAATCTTTGTTTGTTACTAACTTAGTTTGTAAGTGTATTGTTACTAACACTGTGAGTCCTGTTACTTGTTTTAATAAATTATTATTATTATAATAGTGACAATGTTGTGCTATACATAAAACACATGAACATAGTGTTTTTTTTAATAAATTATATCAGACTCTAAGAAAGTGCTACGAACTTGAGTAAAAGTGCAAATAGACACTATTCTTAGTTATTAACATAATCTATCACGTAACATATTAAGTTAGAGTTAAATTGCTTATTAGCCTTTTAGGCTAGATTTAATTATTATTAAGAATGTTGTTCTTACAAATACAGGAAAAAAAAACTTTCAAAGATTAGTTTTGGTTTTTTGGGGTAGGTTCTCAATCATCATCTACATATAGTATTATTCCAAAAGTGCTAATTTAACAGTTTAACATAAATCAATATTTGGTTTTGATCATTTGCTCTGCCGTAAGGACAGTGGTGTCAAACCCGGGCAAGTATCACTGTGACTGTTACAATGAAATGTAATTTCTCAGTTTTTAACCGACTTCAGGAGGAGGTTCTCAATTCGATCGGTATTTTTTTTTTTTTTTTTCTTATGTATGTACATCGATTACTCCGAGATTAATGATCCGATTTACGTGATTCTTTTTTAGTTCGATGTGGAATAGCTGCCATTTGGTCCCATAAAAATATAACATAGTTTGACCAGGTAGTTTTCATTTTATGAACAATTTTATAAAAAAATAATTTATTTTCGAACATTTCTTTGTATGTATGTTCGCCGATTACGCTGAGATTTATGAACCGATTTACGTGATTCTGTTTTAGTTTGATGCAGACTAGTTTCTTTTTGGTCTCATAAAAAAATTACATAGTTTGGCCTAGTAGTTTTTATTTTATGAAATTTTTTGTTCATGAATTTTACTGCTTAATTTCATCGAACAGTTGTTGTTTGTTTGTTTGATTGTAATATGTGAATATGTGTTGTAGAAATGGATAATAATGAATCATCTAGGTATATAAACTTAAAAAACTAAAAATTGTTAAATGAAAACTTTTTTACAAAAAATACAACTGACTTCAAAAAACACTAACCGGTGTAAAATAACTCTAAATTCGGAAGTCGGTGGCCAATCATTAATGAGACAACACCACCAAAGCCACAGACTTCCTAATTTAGAGTTATTTTACATCGGTTAGTGTTTTTTGAAGTCGGTTGTATTTTTTGTAAAAAAGTTTTTTTTTTAGACATCGTTGCTATCTGTGAAGTATAAACAACGTGAGGACACCTGAGGACTTATAATTAGTAAGTTCCTATTATAGATTGAGATTTATCCTTAAAAAGAAAAAGATTTTTAAATAAAAATTTAATCCGACTTAAAATAAACACTACAAAAGAGGTAAGATAACCCAAAATCTTACCTCTTTTTGATAACCCAAAATAGCAGTGATAGCCTATTGGTGTGACCGGTGGATTGCCAATTCATAGGTCTCGAGTTCGAACCCAAGGCACGCACCTCTGACTTTTCGGGTTCATGTGCGGATTGTATAGGTAATTATTACTTGCTTCAAAAACGGTGAAGGAAAAACATCGTGAGGAAACCGGCATGCCTGAGAGATATATGTCTCGACGGCATGTGATGCCAAGTCAGAAGCCCATGGGCGGCATTAAAACTCTGACACCAGGTTAGTTACTAACCACACGATAAGAAGAAGACCCAAAATATTTAAAATTTCAAAAGTCTGTGGCTTTGGTTATTTGGTTAAATTAACTTATTACTGTAATAGTAATATTAGGTACTTCTAAAACTTCATCCGAAGGAAAATGAACTCTAAAATATTTTTCCAAAAAATTAATTATTACAAAATTAAATTTATTTTAAGTAGGTATATTTAAATTAGGCTGACAATCAATTCCTTACAACGTCAAAAACACTTAGGACAGGTCCCCTAAAAGCTAGTCCTTTATAACTTCCTAATGTTTTTGCTGGGAAAAAGAAATGGCAGAACAATCTTCCTAGCATTACATCTGAAGTCCAGTTTTTTTAATAAAAAATATTAAAATGTCATCACAATTTCTCCTCAGCGACAATCAACGCAAAAAAAAATGTAGAATAATTAGACGCATTATTTACAGATAAAGACTGAAATTAGAATGTGCATACATAAACTCACGCCTTTTTCCCATGGGGGTAGGCAGAAACTACAGAGCTACGATTCTTACATATTTCTTTTGCTTCGTTTACATTCATACATGTTGTCATACACACACTCCAGTTGCGAGTACTACGCACAAAAAAAATTAAATTAGAATGTGACTGTTTTTAATGACACGGAAATCATCCCCCTGTATATATGTACATTGAAAAAGTCTCAGTAAATTTGCCCGGACACATCCATAACCCTGTGGTTGATAAGCAAGCGCCTAAAACACAGAGGCATCACCTTCTAACAAGACTCAATAAAATCCGTCACCCACTCAATCTGTCCTCGTTTACGGCCAATAATCACATACACATGTAAAGGGGTTGTAGAATCATGCGGCCCATTAACCAATTGTGTCGGCTAGTTGATCTAAATGGGGTGAGAAACACCCCTTACTAATATGTCTTGAGATACCGAGCATTTTGCTGTGTGGGTGTGTGAGTGTGGGAGAGTGTGCGTGTGTGTGTTAAGGGGAAGTTGAAAGGTTGAAACGACCAACTTTAAATGCTATGTGTAAGAATAGTAACAGTTTAAATTATTATGGGCTCTGTTCTGTGCCAAAATAATATAAAATATTAAATTCTTATGGTCCTACTTTGTGTGTCTGACTCTATCAGTTGCCTAACTGAAAGAAAGAAAATAAAGAAAAACATTTATGTAGCACAAGAAACAGACACAATATTACGTGATAAATAAAAGACACCTTTACAAAAGAAAAAGGTTAAAAAGACAAGACAAAAGGTTAAACATAAAAACAACGGTACCTATCTAATAATATTCGTCAGGAACCAAGTAACAAATCTAGTTAGTAAAAGAAAACAAAATGTTCAAATATTTTGTTAGTAAAAATACTAGCGTAAAATTACCATCATGTAACTCGCTGCACTAAAATCATTAAAATATATCATTAAAATAATGATAACGTAAAACGCCTGTTAAAGTTTTTAGTCACTAAAATTCTAATTCTGAACCTTTACTAGTAATTTTATTAATCAATCTATTAGTTAAATATTAACGTTTAAACAAACTACAAATAAAATACTAGAAAAAAAACCCCTAAAGATAAGCAAAACCGGAATACTCAGGCGTCAAAGTACTTTTTTTTTCTCATTATTATTTTATTTGTAGTTAGTAGTGTTAATATTTAGTTTTATTGTTTTAGTTAGTAAGCAAATATTAAACCTCCACGATTTCAGTTTCTTTTACGTGAAAAAGATAAAAATCTATTAGTCTAGTATTAACGTTAGTACACTAATTTAACTAATATCTCAAAGCCACCATATATTATTCAACAAAAAATTCAAACCCACAACAACATAGCTTCGCCTTAACTTCTCTACAAGAGTGTGTGTGAGTTTAACATAAATACACTGTACACCCAACAGATGTGTGTGTGTACAAGCAAGTGTGAGTAAGCAAGAACAACTTGTTTGTTCAAAGATTTAATACTCAGTAAATTTCTTTAAGTTTACCTGACAGACGCGCCATGTGGATAGAAGTGGGGAGGCACATTCTGTACTTTTGATTTTGATGGTGTTTTTTTTTGTGGTGGGATCTGGAAAAATAGTGATTTAGTTAGGATTTAGGTTATTTAAACATGTTGCCGCTATACTTTAGTTAGCAGGTTATTAACCTATGAGAATATAATGATAATAAAGTAAGACTTTACACACATAGGTACATAAACACACATGCCTTTTTCCCATAGGGGTAGGCTATCCACAGAGCGCTATCTGCTACGATTCTTACACACTTCTTTTGCTTTGTTTACACTCATTGTTACTCACCTGACTTTTCTGAAGAACTTCACCGACAAGGTTTGTGTATGTCCATCTATGATATCCCCTGCTGGCGTTTCCAAAGTTAGACTTTAGTACAATGTCATTCATTGCTATTAAGCTTAAAAATGACACACTAATACTAAACATTAGGAAAAACTGACAATATTAACAACAATTTGTTATGTAACAAACAACTTAAAAATGTAGAAGTACCCTTCAGTTTTGTTTCTATTCCCCTGCGATACTATTCACACCCTTAGATGGTAAGTGAAAAGTCGATACCACACCACGCTGCAGGCAATACGAAAAAAAAACCACAAGTAACCAACTCCTCCTCAATTAAAATTAACAAATGGCTACCTCTATTATCAGCGAACAATAAAATTCAACACATAACACACTCACCCAATAAAATAAGATACAAAAAACTCACTAGCACCCTTACTTGCGAGCTCAACTTAATTGGATATATCATAGACCTCTGTTTGCGCATGGCAATTGATTGCAGTATAACAACATGTCGGCAAATTGCCGAGACGTGGGACAGAGACAACACGACACATCAAACGCCTGAGGTAGAACGAGATAGGAACAGTTCCTTAGCTCTGTCTTCCAGCTGGGCTCTGCGCAGTAACGAGACAGTGGCGAAAATAAAAAGACTTAAATATTTATTTTAAAGGCGATTATTTTGGTTTTAAACCATTTAATCATGACTGCTTTAACGAGCGAGTTAGCCCGAAGGTTTTCTAAATCATTTATTATAATTGACCAATAAAATGTTAATTTTTATAATTATGGCCCTATTGGGAGTTCGATTTTTATTAGTGTGGTAAGGTGTTCTTGATATTTTATTTCAAGTTAATTCCTGGTGTTGGGGAAGAAATATCACTTGGTTTAAAATAGGTGGGTATATTGATGGCTCGCGGCTACGGCACATCATAAATATAATGTGGGGGTGTTCGTGGTGGTGTCTTATGTTTAACTAAGAGACTAGTGGTGAGCGGATGAATTGTTTTAAAAATAACCACTTAAGCCGGTCTATTCAGTAAAAGTCTCGCCGTGAAAACTTGAGTGAAGTGAACTGTCAATGCCTAGCATTAGTATGGAATGACAGCTCAATTCGCTAACTACCTACGCCTAAATTTTGACGCGGTGATTTGACCAGAATCGCACTGCGGTAAGAAGATGTAAGTGAGAGTACCTACTTATGTTGATAAATCCTATCAGCCTAGCTGTTGATTTTTTTCGAAGGGTGGGCCGTTTTTGGGGGACTGTCTTTATGTATTTTTTTTGACGTTCAAAAAGTGCTGATTCTCAGCCTAGTTTGAATAAAGACTTTTGATTTTGATTTTGATTTTGAAAGCATATTATTAACGCTCGCTAAACTATTATGAAAGATTGAGATTGGCATCGATTTCGTAGTTGCCAAACTAAACTGAATTTAGGCTAAATCTATCTACAAGAACTGTACATTTTAGTAAAACTTAAGTTTTTATACTAAGATATCTAGTTTGGGCTCTGGTTTGGCTTTTGATGCCGTTTAGAAATATCTTTAGGCGTTTGCTAACGCTGTTTTCCTTCACCATTTTTAAAGTAATAATTTTACCACATGAACTGAAAAGTCGAAGGTCTAAGGGATCGAACTCAACTTGGTAGTCCGCCGTCGTACGTCACAACAATAAGCTATCACCGCTTTAAGATTCAGGTCATCATTATCTGCTTAGCCTCTTTCCTGCTATCGTGGGGTTCGCCACACACAACACAATAAGAGAGGTTTATAAGGCAAATGTAAGTGGAAGCGCCAGTAGGGGGTGCCATAATAGAAAGACGTACGTAGACCTTATTGGTGAGGTTTTTCAGAAAGGTCAGGTGCGTAGTACTCACTACCGGCGTGTGTACCTTTATGACAACATGTATGAATGTAAACGAGGCAAAAGTAGTATATAGTTTCTGCCTCTGTAGTTTCTGCCTACCCCCATGGGATAAAAGCGTGAGTTTATGCATGTATGTGATAAAAAAATCCCGTGCTACTAACATTAATTTAATTGCCTACAAGATGAGTTTCTGGACACAAATTTAATTATTTCGAGAACGTTTAATATGGTCGTTACACTGGCTTGAAGGTTTTATTTAGTAACACTATTGGAGAGAATTTGTCTTGAAGATCGAAATAAATATCGTTATCTATTAAAGGTAGTCGTATTTCATAGAAGTAGGGACTTAATAACTACATAATATGACGATTATATTTCTAAACGGGTTAGGCAGAGGCGTAGCTATAGTAGGTACCTACGTACACTCACATTTCAAACGACAAACTCACAAGTTCTTCAAACGATTTAAATAGATGTTACCTAGAGACGAACATCACACATTGTACATAAAACTATTTTATTAATCGATTTCTAAAAAGGAGAAGGTTATTATAAGAACTCAGAAAGAGTTTCTTGAACCCATAGAATGGAATATTTATTTGCCAGAAACATGGTAAAAATACATAGGTGGTCACAATGATAAATAGTGCAGCAATGTTCTTTCAGTATGTATTCTCAGAGTAGTCAGACTGTGATACACCGACCTCAACTTCTAGATAAAAAATGACATGTGAAACTGCTCTGAACATCATATTTATTTACCTGTGTACAACAAAAAATTTGAATTTGAAAGTGTTTTATGAACCTATTTACAGAAATAAATATCGTTTAAGTATCATTTCTTATGTTCGACTGCACATAAGCATGCTTCTTTAAAATAATTTTGTATTGAAGCAACTTCATTTTGCTTTCCTACATCTACTATTTCACCCCTCAAAATTCAGACCTCAATAAAATAAAGAATGAATAGATATAGTGGGGGTTGGTTTCATCAAAATTCATGGAATATCTTCAATTTATTCATACAGTCTCGTTGTCGAGTCGTTTCATATGATATTGTTTTTGATGGCAAGTTTGTTTACAACACATTGTTTTGTTTATTAGACTTGCTTTTGTTTGTTTCTTGACATTAAGGACATTGGAAGGGCTAGTGGCTAATTTTAAAGGTAAAGCTATATTTGTCGAAGTTACTCAGTGAACGGGTGACCATCTATTATAATATATGTATATCGGGATCCGTTTGTGCGTCAGAAAGCACGATAAGCCGTAGTCAGAAAAGTCTAAAATTCATCATAACACAGGGGCAACGCGTTACTTACCTAGTCACCAGGTTGTGGAGGTAAGGTAGGCAGTAGCTAGTTAGTTAGACTACAAGCCAATCTCAACAAAGTTAAGCCAGTTAGCTTAACCAGTAATTAGTATTTTACACGAAACGACTGCCTACCTTACCTACACAACCTGGTGACTAGGTAAATAACACGATGCCCCTTTGTTATGACGAATTTTAGACTTGAAACGTGCTTTCTGACGCACAAACGGATCCCAATATATAGGTTAGTCAACCTCGACAAATATAGCTTTACCTTTCACAAGTTAGTTAGACTCAAAGTTAGACTACAAGCCGATCCCAACAAAGCTAGTACAAAATAATAAGGCTAGTTCAATAGATACAATTTGACAATTTGAGATAGCATGATGTTCGTCACTGACATCTGTAAATAGATACGTCTTTTACGAAGTAGCGACATCTATCTCGCCACATATGAACTAAAAATCATCCTACATTGCGATATTAAAGGTATTCGCACAACCGAAACTAGGTATAGAAGATCCCGACAACAACCGTTGGGCAGTAGTAGCCCACCAGATACAACATCCGTCAGCGAGGAGGATCCGACCTTTTCAATGGGAAATGAGGAACTTTAGGTACACCCTGTTATTCATACCTCCTAAACTGGTGACCCCGAACTTGTACGTCAGCGCAGGCTTCGTGCAGACTTACGTCATCGTGACGTCATCATCACTGCCTCAAGCTTTCGAGCAGCAAGTCCTACAGCTAGCCAGCATCAGGGTGACAAATCAACATCGAGCTATGCTGCGCTGTACTGCGCTGTGCTATGTTTGGTCAACTCGCTCGTCTAAAATTTAATGAGGATACAAACAAACCATGTTGTGCTACGCTGTGTGAGGCTACGCTCTGTTTAAAAACGCAGCAGTCTCGAGAGAAGCGCGCTACCCGCCGTGCTGAGCCGCGCTGTGTCGAGCTGTGCTAGGTTTTTTACTTTCATTTTCATCGGATTCAACTATGTCGTAATTTCTACGTTTTTTTGAAAATAAAGTCATTATTGACGAGATTACTTTTAATACTGAGCTAAGCAAAGTTTTTAAAAAACGTAGCTTAAGAAACAGCACAGCACAACCACAGAATAAATATTAATACAGTAGGACAGCGCCTTTGATCTCTGGAAAAATGCCGACAACTTCTACACGCGTTAGACTTGAATAATAGGTAGGTACCTCTCGCACTAGGAACATCGTTTTGTTCGCAGTGCGGGAGCGACTTTCCCGCGTCTCGCCCCTCACACCCCGCACGATTGCCCTGTCTAGACAACTTCGTCGGACGACTGTATGGTTTTAGACTGCGGCACAGCGCAGTACAGCGCAGCACAGCTTGGTGTTGATTGTTAAAAAAACGTAGCTAAAGAAATACAGCACAGCCCAGCGCAGTACAGCGCAGCATAGCTCGATGTTGATTTGTCACCCTCAACCTCAGCACAGCACACTGCACTTCAGCCGGTTAGCAAGCATAGACGCATTTTGTATCTTTCAGGGCCATGGCGTATCTTCGTTGACAGCTCATAGTGATGTTCACTGAGCAGTGTTCAACGATTAACTGTCAAACAGCTAGTTTCGTTTTGGCTATCATCAGTGTGTATCTAGGATGACGTAATGCACACTCGTAGAGATGTGACGAAGCGCACAGTACCCCGTTTCATAGTCACCGTAACTTGAAGTCCATTACAATATCAATTCTCAGTTGTCATTAAAGTTCGGTGTATGTTATTTAGTCACTGGAAATGATAAGATGGCCAATTATAGCCCCTTGTCGACGCAGTAGCCAGCAACATCGACTCACTGTAGCATCAGCAGCATCATCCCAATTCACTGCAAACTGTCTGTCGGTCTTTTACAGACTGTATTTCGGCGAGTGTGCTCTTGAGCTCCACGAGCTCATTCCACCATCTCCTTTCTTCCATCGGGAATCCAGACGTAGTGCAGGTTATCACCCATTCCTTGTAGATGTTCCACACATTCGCACGAAGCGCTTTGCCTGTTCCTTCATTAGGCGCCTGTGCGCCTAATGAAGGAACAGGCAAAGGAACAGGCAAACAGGCAAGCTTCTTGGCTGTCCAAGGAGTGGAATTCCCTGCCTGCATCAGTGTTCCCGAGTTCATATGACCCCAATCTGTTTAAGTCGCGAGTTAATAGGCTTGTTATGGGTAAGCTCGTTCCATCGTCGACCTCATCTCTGACCGCAGGACAAGATTGAGGTCAAGAGTAGACCCATTATATATAATAAAAAAAAAAAACAAACAAACTCACATAAACAATAATAAAGCCCAAACTTGTGAACAAAATACAGTTACCTTTAAAGCAAATATGAAACCAAGAGAACAGTGCTTTAAAAACACATCACAATTTACTTTTTTTTCGGGTTCCGCAATCAATATTATTATTTGAATGGAAATATATATTTATTGGAAGCAATTTTAATGTAATATAAATAAAATACACGCACAGAACGAGCCAACGAAATCTGATCGTCGATTAAAAATAAAACTTTTGCGAAACGATCGAGTAGTACTGCGGATTGTAGGACCTATAATAAAAATGTTTGAGTTTCGAGTTTTGTGATAAGTTAAGTGATTTTAAGTAAAGAAATAAATTAAGTAAAAGTATTTATTTATCATATAGGCTTAAGCAATCATCTATAGCTAAGTAAATATAGTTTTTTTACAAGTTTGTATTTGTATGTAGCGATTACTCATCCAAAGTAAAATATCCTTTCAGTATAGGTAATTCAGGCCCAATCATTTATTGACAATTTCAATGTTTTAAATTTTCTGTGAAAATTTCTTTTGTTATGAATGTCTGAAGTACCTATATTAATGAATATTAAATAAGTATTAATAATAATTTACAACATTGAAAACAATCAAGAGTAATTTATGCAAACCAGGCTGAGGATCAGCACTTTTTCAATTCAATTTGATTCAATTTATTTAATTCAGGTTTAATTACAAAACAAAATATTACAAATTATCCATGTTTGGGTTCATTGGTCAATTAATAAAACACATTCAAAACACATACAATACAATACAATAATGGACACACAAACGGTCTGCCAAAACGCCATCCCTTCACTGACAAGTTCTAAAGGCTATGTTTTATGCTATAGTAAAGCTCCATAACCAAAACTGTAGGCTTGACAGAAGAGATAAATTAAAGACAATAAATTCTCGATGCTATAAAAAACGTACCTGTCTTAATCTATCAAAAAAATTCCACATTTTTGACTCTGGTTTTTGCTGAGAAGGTCATCCTACGTGAATGGCTTTTAAAAACTAATTGTAAACATTATTAAAAATACTTTTTGCCCGTTTGGTCATACACGACCATTTTCCATCAAAAAAATTGAATCGACCGTTATCTAGTGAATACGTCGTTGGTGTGTCAATAAATAAATAAATAAAAACGCCACAGTATCCACCGACCGTTCGCCAAATTGGTCCGCAAGTCCACAACACGTCCCGATACAACAAACAACTCACACATAGGACCGTGTCGAAATAAATAAATTTCGCGCTTCTCGTAAACATGGCGCAACTGACTTTTACTGCGAGCCCAAGCCTTTGTGAGCTGGGTTGGAGATCTGTGAGGACCCGAAGATTTGTAGGGGTTTTGATGGGTTTTTAGTGATTTCAAGGTCAGATGGAGACGCTTGAGGAAGGCCTATGTCTAGCAGTGGACGTCACCCAACTGAGCTATGATGATGACTAGCTAGTCTTAGCACGAATACTTGTGATTGTCAAAATGCCGGGTGTATGTACCATAGCAAAACAAATTAAAAAGAAAAATCCTGAAATGTATTATTTATTACCTAGCTGTGAAAAAAATGTACTTCCTTAAAAAAAAAAACATAAAAAGATCTCCAGAACTTCTTGATATTAACGTAACGCCAATTAGAACGATTTTTGAAATACACCTTCTATGCATCATTTTGATTTAAATTAATAAAAAAAATGAAATTAGTAGGTATCACTCATGGAGTTCATGTGTGAATGAAGTCTTAAAACCTAACGTAATAATAATATTTTATACAAGAATTTTCAATTTTAAGTGACAAGTGGTCACTAAATGTCATGTAGGTAATACAGAATGCCATTTTAATAATGATGGAATTAATAAAATGGCATTCTGTATTACATGACATTTTAAATCATTATGGTATACACGGCTGCACATCAAGCTATACATTTCCAGTTTACACTGACTTCGCATTGTACAGAAATCCTATAGAACGCGACATCAGCTTATATTGGTATTGTATAGGTACCTTGATGTGTAGCCGTGACTCAATGGGCTTGATCATTTGAGGTAGGATTAGCGTTTTCTGACGATTCATAGATCACTCCACTCTTAGTTTGATTTTTATTATTTATTTATAAAAACCATAACAACCTTTTTACAATATTCTCACAATATTTTTTTCTACACCATCTGCAATTTTGTGTTGCCTAAAACAAATATAGGTATACAGAACCCAGAACACACAAGTGACCAGCGTAACCATTTTTTATCGTCAAGAAATTAATTTTTGCATCATAATGCACCACCGTTTTGTCTCTGGTTCGCTTCGAGATTAAACGATTGTTCGTTATTTAGAGCTCTTGCGAACACGTTTTTATTAAATTTCGAATGAAGGACCATAGTGTCGTTTTGTTTTTATGCGAGAATTGTTTTTTAAAACGGCAACACTATATGGTATTTAATGATGTAATTTTCGCGAGAGGTACACATATTTTATTTTTTATTTTGTTTTTTATTCTTTTGTTTGCTTGCGTTTAAATATTAATCGGTATTAAAGTTTTCGGTTTAGGCTGAATGAGTCATATCATAAGGTCTGCCACTTTTATTGTTTTTTTTTAGTGAAAGTATGGAGTAACTCTTGTACTGAACGTTATGGCAATGATAGCCATGTTGACAGTAAGCCTATAGGTACTGTAAATCAGTATTTAAGTCATAGAGTTCTCCTATTAATTTTATAATAGCTAGTTAACACGGCCATATTGCGTTTGCTGTGGCTCAGAAGTTATCAAGCTAAACTACTTAGAAACTCTGAGTCTTTAGAAGACCCAACCAAAGTTTTATCACAACCTGACCAATGGTTTAGGTGTGCGTAGACGACAAACAAACATGTTAAGATACAGATAATGTATCAAATATGACATTAGCTTCATTAACTTCAATAAGTATTAAATCAATTTTGCAAGCTGGTTTGGGAAACTTTTTTATTAAATTGTAGAAAATCTCTCCGTAAGAAAAAAAGTTATGTAAGTACCTGGTAGTTTGAAAACTAACAGGTACTTATATACCACACAACACAGAACTCACACACAACTCATAACTCAATCACTCATAATGCAATGGAATACCATTGCATTTTTGTGTATTTAAAAATGAGTTATGAATGGATTCGGTTTACAAATAAAAACTGTATTCTGTGTTCTTCGAAATGCTTTTATTTCCGGGAACAATTTTCCCACATTTCCAAAGTTTGTACCTTCACTTTTCATCTTTTTGGCACCACAAATAAATGACCATACCATTATTTCTATTAGCCACTAAAACTAGTAATTAGATCGTTATCATGATTATTTACAGTAACTAAGGCAGCTGCCACATTTGTTTCATGTTCCCAGATCAAAATAAAGTATACGAATAAATATTACGAATCTTCACGCCATATCTATTGCAATAAAAAAAAACAAATAAAAAAAAATACGCAACCATTAAGCAAATGCACTAAAAGAGCATTTACTCTACTTAATCATTGTCTCATAAACTGCAGGTATATTAAAAAATAATTTAAATATTCAAATAAACCTCTTAAGAACCGTACCCTCGTCATTTTTGGAACCTAATTTAGGTCCAAAAACACTAACATGTAGGCGTTATAACAAATTGACAATCTCAAAAGGATATCAATAAAATAAAACACGTTTTTATGTGGATACTAACAAACTGAAATTAAGATCTTTTAAACAAAGTGTTCATACGACACTTTTGCCCTCGGCTTTTGACAAAACGCATATTCATCCAACACCATTACTACACCAATCAAATAACTACCTAATTTGCTAGCCGAAAGAACAGATATTTGCATAAACTACGTCTCAAGTTACGCCATTTTGGTTGAATCTAGTTTCAATCAGATTGTCACTTCAAGAGATCGCAATAAAAAGCCAATAAAGTCTCGTACGGACCAGCGAATGCTAATAATCTTATAATAGCGTCCGTTATAACACATCTCACGGTAACGGAGGCTATAAGGCAGTTACACACCGCCGTATTTTGCACTCGAATTTGTAATAAAATAATTAGTTCGAGGTGATTATTTTTTAAATATCTTAAGCTGTTGTAAGGCGACTTTATGTTTGTGTTTCTGTATATTCAATTTTATTGCGATTTTCTTAAAAATGGATCCAAAAATTTCGCTTAACGTATTATTAATTAAATATAGATACACCCATAACTTACAACCCACTCATAAGCTAGTTTGAATCTATACATTGTGTGTATTTTGAACCACGATATTTAATAATAAAAACAAAGGAAGAAAGGCAAGCGCAAGTGATCGCAAGCGATACTACTGAGAACGAGTCCCGGGTTCGATCCCCGGATCGAGTAAAGTGGATTTTCGTCCCCAGTCCATGGAACATACTTTCTAAGCTTGCCTTAGACATCATTGACATCGGTGAAGGAAAACACCGTGAGGCAACCTTTTTTATTTTTAATGATGAGAGATCATCAAATGACTCCTCCCGCTCTGGGTGAAGCAGACGGCAGTGTCAGACTCTTACTGACTAAAACCCATCCGTGTTAGTGCCTTTGCCATCGACACGCTAAGAAGAAGAAGAAGAAGACTAATCTGCATGGTTCTTACATATCTGACCAAGATAATGTCTGCACTTTAGAAGAGACTGACCTCTGAGTTTCCCTCGGTGTTTCATCTCAGAGTAGTCAGATAGTGAAATACCAACGAAAACACAAGTGAAAAACAAAGGTGTAGCTAGGTTACCTAAACAACATTCGATCTTCAAAAACGGCACAGTAACGCACGCACGTCCGTTGGGGCGCGACGCAACACTGATGTAAAATGTGGCTACCTACATTTTAACGTGTCGCTTTCTGAATGCTTTTATCCTATCTACACCTTTTGACTTATAATACCATTGTGTAAAAGTGTTTGTATGAACTTATTTACAGAAATAAATATTATGATTTGATCAGTAAAACAGCTTCTTAATTTCCACAATCATAAACGTTCACCACTAAACGTAAACATAACCTAATCTCAATAAACAAAACTAATTAACCGCCAGCTCTATACCTTCGTACATCTTCGCAGCTCTTCGTCAATCTATACCCGTCTCTCTCGCACAAGTATTAAGTTGTATGCTTTGTCTCGTTTCAACGGCAGTCGAAGCCCATTCACACCTGCACATTATTATATTTGTTTATTTGTTTGTTCGGAGCGTTTTATTTATGTGGCGCTTAATGTAGAAGGATGTGAGTGAAATTGTGGTATTTGGAAGTGTATGGAGTTAAGAATCTTTAGAATTTGCTAAAGAAATGGCGCTAAAGTCTTGGGACTATAGGTGTATCGTAGAGGGAAATTCCCATTTACTGGGGAAACATTGGCCAAGTGATGCACATGGAAGAAACAAAAATGATGGCATATGAAATACCTATATTGAAATCACTGATACAGGAACAACGGCTGCTGTTTAACGCAAAGAACTCTGTGGGCTTATGGGTTTTTGGTTTATTTATTAAGAATTAGGTACAATCCCTACTTAGGTAGTGCTGACCACATAACGGAAATATGATATTAGAACGCAATTAACAATCGAGTGTCATAAGAAAATGCTGAAGAAAATGCAGCTTTTGTTTTTTGTGCTCTCTTTATAAATTGGTAATAGCAATATTTAAGTTACAAAATTAATACTTTTTGTAGAAATTAATACTAAAATAGATGGGGAAAAGAAGCAGCTTATAAGTTGGGAAAAACCTCACAGTCATAAAATTATAAAACACCGAAAAGCACATTTCCTCCCTTACCGTGCACCATCGCAGTTCTATACATCTCGTTAACGCCTGCTTATAAATTTGTCTGTCTGTCCGTCTGGTCGCGCGCACCTCGGGAACTATATTACCTGCTTAACAAATCTGTGAAGCAAGAGTTATTGCGCCAGTAATTGTTTACTAAAATGTTATTGAGTGCTTTTTAACATTTCCTCTGGGTTATTCAACTTTCGGTGTTTATTGTGACTTTATTTTTAAAATGCTTTATCACGCCTGTCATCCCCGAAGGGCTAGGCAGTACACCCACATTCCACCCCATTTAATAGGGGGCAAGCCTAATGCCATTAATTGGGCATAAATCCAGACTCCAGGATGATACTGAGAAATTCCAGATGACTCAACTCAATGACACTACTCACCAATGCAGCGGTGATCGTACCCGGGACCTCAGCAGTAGCGTTAGCGACCACTAGACCATCGAAGCATTTTTATAATTATATAGGTAGGTAGATACCAAAGTGTTAGGTACCTATGTACCTACTATTTTTCAAATAAATTTTGCCACATCTCGGTTCAGTTTTTCTTTGTCGTTGTTTCATAAGTCAATATGAAACAACGACTAAGAAAAACTGAACCGAGAGGGTAGGCGAAATTCAAGACATACCTACTGTTCACCTCTGCAGTTTGCTTGAATACCTATTTATGCCTTATCTTCCTAACAGTTATTATTACAGGTACCAAATGCGGTAACGCGGCCTTTTTTTATATAATGGGTCTTCTCTTGACATCAATCATGTCCTGCGGTCAGAGATGAGGTCAACGATGGAACGAGCTTACCCAAAAGAAGCCTATTAACTCGCGGGTCATATGAACTCGGGAGCACTGATGCAGGCAGGGAATTCCACTCCTTGGCTGTGCGCATAATGAAGAAAAAGGCAAAGCGCATCGTGGTCTTAAAAGTTACTAATCTACAAAATAAAACACAGATATTAAAATATAAAAACAAAAACATATAGTCTACTCTAATCTACTGCACTATAATATAAAAAAAAACAAAACAAAAAAGACAACAGCATTTTAACAGTAATTAAATACATCGAACGTCCTGTGAATATCTATAAAGACCCAAATTGTGCGGGACAATGGTATTTTGGCGAGATGGATCTAGAAGTTATTAATGCAATCAGAGACAAACACACAAGAAGTGGCCTGTTGGTCTAGTAGTTAGTGACCCTGACTGCTTTGCCGGAGGTCGTGGGTTCGATTCCCACCCAGGACAAATGTTTGTGTGATGAGCACGACCATTTGTTCTGTGTCTGGGTGTAATTTAGCTGTATTATGTATGTATTTAGAAATATATAAGTATGTTTATTAGCTGTTTGGTACCCATAACACAAGCTCCCAAGCATAACTTGAGACTAAATGGCGTTGTGTGAAAAGTTGTGAAATATTTATTTATTTTATTTTAAAAGAAGTCCAGTTACTTAAAAAAAAACACATAAAAATCAAAATAACAGCCGCATCTACAAGTTACAAGAGCCACCAACATAATTTATGGACCCATTATTTTTTCCCAATACAAACATTTACTAATATTTTCTTGTAACCCTATCTCTTAGATTGGATTGAGTCATTATCATTACGCTATGTAACCTGATCGTTCGATGGTAAGCAGAGGTGTAACAAACCGACATCTGATGAGAACGAATGGTTTTGTACTTGAAATAGACAAACGGATAAACATGTTAGAGTATTTTATTGTCGCCATTAGTATTTACTATTAAATTGGGACGTTTTTTTAATGTTTTTTTTTTGGGGTAATGTAGGATTAGGTTACAGCTTTGAGAGTCAATGGTTATTGGGTATTTTGTTTTTTGAGTGTCAAATCACTGTAATGTTTTGAATTTGTAAAGATTTTTATTACTAGTACGATACATGATGTATAGGTATGTAATAAAATGATGAAAAATATTCGTAATTAAAGATTTTTTATATCCTACTGGCATAAGACTCTTCCTTCTTCGTCCAGGCGGTTTTCCTTTGGAATGCGCTCCCTCCGTACATCAGGATGGCAACTAGTCGGTTCAAATTTAAAATGAAAGTTCGTGAACATATAAGATGTTGGCAGGTTCATCGCTGGGTTGATTGGTACTCTGAATAGTTGTTCGATAAAAACGTATTTTTATCTCTCTTGACCATGTATTTATTCTGTTTAAGTATGTATGTATCTGTATATTTATTTTGCTTCCGTATGTACCTATGTATCTGTGTATTTATTTTGTTGCAGTATGTGTGTATCTGTGTATTTATTTTTATGTGTCACTTTTTGTCCTTAAATTTTACCCCGTTGCACCTACCTTGTTCCGTCTCTGCACCACCTTAAGGTAGACTGGTAGAAAATGCCTAAGGCATTAAGTCCGCCTTTGTACAGATTTTTTTACTTGTGCTTAGAGTTTTAATAAATAAATAAATAAATAATAAATAATTTCATTTAATTTAATTCCATAACTAAATGAGACGAGCCTGCCGTCCAAAAAACGCAGCGTTTCCTCTCAAAATACACACCCATATATTTCCAGCTTAATACTTATCCTAAAGTAATGGTACGTCACTTCGGCGTGTAGGCTCCGTCAATAATGTTGGTTCGTTTGTCCGTTGCTTTATCGAAAACAGTGGGCGGTACGATGGAGAGGCCGCGTGATTTGATTTGAAGACACGGTAGCTTACTGTAGAGTGATGGTTTCACACTTATGGTGTGCGCAAGAGCATGGGAACCTAAATTATAATGATGCTGATACTGAGATCATAGTACATTATACATACATAAAATCACGACTTTTTCCCATTGGGGTAGGCAGAAACTACATAACGCCACCTGCTACGATTCTTACACACTTCTTTTGCTTCGTTTAAATATATAAATATTTATTTCTGTAAATAGGTTCATACAAACAATTTTACACGGCTTTTTTAAATTATAAGATGAGGTCAGTGTTTCACTATCTGACTACTCTGAGATGAAACACCAAAAGAAACTCAGAGGTCACAGTCTCTTTTGAAGTTCAGACATTATCTTGGTCAGATTATTTATTTATTAAAACTTTATGCACAAGAAAAAAAAGGCGGACTTAATGCCTTAGGCGTTTTCTGCCAGTCTACCTTAAGGTGGTGCAGAGATGGAACAAGGTAGGTGTAAGTGGGTAAAAGTTAAGGACAAATAAGTGACACATAAAAAATACACAGATACATACATACTGAAACAAATAAATACACAGATACATACATACTTAAACAAAATAAATACACAGCTACATAGATACTTAAACAAAATAAATACACAGATACATACATACTTAAACAAAATAAATACATAGTCAAGAGAGATAGAAGTACGTTTATAAAGAACAACCATTCTGAGTACCAATCAACCCAGCGATGATTATGTTAGAACTTAGAACTATGCAGATTTGTGTCTGATAATGGTCTTTTGAGGAAAGAACCGAACAGATATGAGTGGACCAGATCCGCTAGTGCAAGCATTTGTCAGTTGTCGTGAGCTCAACTCGGAACTTGAGGAGCTCTACGTCCTGGCGAACAATAGGTACCAATGAAACAACATCTGGGTTTACGTTCATTTATACCTACATTGTATCCGAATCATCATCATCGAAGGCTAAGCTATGCCAAGTTTATTCTGTGCATGGGTAGCCGTCTTTCATACTTTGAGGCCTATACGTGATGTGAAAATCACGTTAAACCATTGGTCCCTATTATTTTAGCAGTAAAAAACCAACTCACGTGTCAAAACTGCTTTTGCCGAGTTGAATCTGAGGATGGGTAATCGTCGTTAATATATTGAGACCCATCCGTGCCTTAAAAAGCATGTTAAGTCTGGTCCAGGACTCCAGGCTCTCATTTATCAGTCTCAGTCTTACCTTGGGTATCTAGTAAACTGGGTTGTAAACATAGCTTAAAATACTCAATACTTTATTGCATTCTATACCTAATGTGTATGTAGGGGTCAGAGATGGCTGAGCGATGAGCTGACACCGATAGGGATTTCGTGATACCGAGTTCATAACGTAGAATAATAATCTCCACTGCAGTAGTAACCTCACTTAACAATCGTAATCACAAAACATAACTCAAATAGGTAACTGACAGTTTCGTACCGGATGTGTGTCTTCGTTGGTGCCTCAAATCAATCTCTCTGCCCAGTTCCCACGCACCAGCACGACTCAGTCCACGTGATATTACCGAAAACACATTCGCGCCATTTTCAAATGACAAGTAACGTCACGCTGGTCACCATAGACTCCGTACTAAGTCAATCAACTTCACAACTTATTATTCAAGAATATCGCTTTCCACGACAAGTATAATATATTTGGTTAGCATACCAAATATCATACACATTATAGAATGCAAAAGTCATCGAATCAATTATCTAATAATCAATTAAAAAACTTTGCTATGCCCGACACCCTCGGGCATAGCAAAGTTTTTTAATAGGAGAGAGGACGAAGGCGCTTTTTAAATAGGTAGTAGGTACCTACTGCAGTGTTATTCTGTTAAAATCACCCCTCTAAAATGGGGGTGTAATGAAGGCGAATCGAGCTGTCATTCCTCATTATTGCTAGGCGGAGTGATTTTTACTCTTGACCGGCTGGTTTTCAGCTCAATCGAAAATATAAAGTCATTTATTCAAATTAGGCTGAGGATCAACACTTTTTGAACGTCGAGATTACATAAGACAGTCCCCCAAAAAGCCCACCCTTCGCCAGTTCCTAATGTTTTTGCTGGGAAGAAGAAGTGGTGGAACAAACTCTGCTGCATCACGTTAGACTGGAAGTTGCTTTAGGCTCTAGACAGACGGACCGCATTTCAACTGCAATCCAACCGCAAATTGCAGTTCGGATGCAGTTTGCAAAAGACAACGTCGTGTCAACTGCATTCAAACTGCATCTGAACTGCAATTTGCGGTTGGATTGCAGTTGAAATTCAGTCCGTCTGTCTAAAGCCTTAGTAGACAGTTGACGATCTATTATATGATACGATGGTTATAGCATAGAATAAAAAAAACAATTCTAAATGGGTTCCAAACCGCGTGTGTCTACAGTTTTAGGACGAATCATACGTCTATAGAACGCCTCTGCCTACTCTTCAGGCTTAACAGGCGTGATGTTTTATGTTTATTTCAGCCTAGAAACAGCCACACAGCTATATTTGCAGCCTATACAAATTCAATTAAACCGACAGAATCTTCACGAAACATCCCGATCTCGCACGAAAGCTCCCGATCTTAATCGAGGGCCGTTCGGGACATTTTACGCTGCGCCCGCGTCGTTTGTCAGTAACCCGATACTTTTACAATGAACGTAAGACTTTTATATGTGGTAAGAACCTTTTAGTTTTGAAATTGAAATGTTTAACGCTATTTTTCATTGTGTACGTGGGTTTTCGGGTTCCGTGGGTTAATTTGGGATGGTTTTCTGTCTTGATTTTTTCCAACATTGTTGGGTGAACACCCACTCTTCAACATCTGCCTAGCCTTTTCCCAACTATGTTGGGGTCCGCTTCTAGTTTAATCAGATGCAGCTGAACACCAGTGTTTTACATGGAGTTGTAACTGTCGGACCTCCATAACCCAGTTACTGGATAACACGATACCCTTTAGTTAAACTGGTTGTCAGAGTTTCGGGCTTTTAACTATCTTTAACGACTTCCATAGATCTACAAAAATGACAGCCGGGACCAACGGCTTTCCGAGGCATGGAGGCTTCGATCAATAATAGCACCATGGAGGTGTCGAAAAGTTTTCATTAAGTAAATTTTCGAAATTCATCATCATCATCATCATCATCATCATCATTTCAGCCATAGGAAGCCCACTGCTGGACATAGGCCTCCCCTATAGATTTCCAATAAGACCGGTTGGAAGCGTCGTCGGTCCACCTTGTGGGTGGACGTCCTACGCTGCGCTTGCCGATACGTGGCCTCCACTCGAGAACCTTTCGACCCCATCGGTCATCAGGCCTCCGTGCTATGTGCCCTGCCCACTGCCACTTCAACCTGCTAATCCGCTGGGCTATGTTGGTAACCTTGGTTCTTCTACGGATTTTCAAAATTACATCATTCTAATTATAATCTTTACCTGTCAAGTTCTGTAAGTTCTACATAAACAACCAGTGAAATAAATGGTTATTTGTACTCTTAAACCTTTGTTCTTTCTTTTCTGTTAATCAACAAAAATACCAACAAAACCTTAAACATATCACACGTTACATACTTTATTTCACATCTACTTTTACAAGCACGTGTTAGATTGAGTTATTAAATACTCTCATACATATGTACAGTGATGATAGTATTTATAAGGTTGAACGTTTCAAACACAATCGAGTTCCTCAAAGCGACAACATTTTCTTTTGATACTGTGAAAAACGTATCTGAGTATTGATTAATTGACTGGCCTGTTGGGCTAGTAGTTAGTAATCCTGACTGCTATTTCCGGAGCATTATCATTCGTTCTATGTCTGGGTGTAATTTATCTATAAAAGGTATGTACAGTCAGAACCATAAGTCGATATACATATCCATATTTCCTAAACTCATGAACATCTTAGCTTACACAAATTGCTAAACAAGATTAGTGCCATGATTTAATTAACGTCTTAAAGGTTCGAAATTCACTAGTCTCGTTTAGCAATTTGTGTAAGCTAAGGTGTTCATGAGTTTAGGAAATATGGATATGTATATCGACTCATCAGGCTGACTGTACCTGTATTTAGAAATATATAAGCTATTAAGCTTTATGTTTATCAGCTCTTTAGTACCCATAACACAAGCTCTTAGCTTACCCTGGGACTAGAATGATGGCGTTGTGTAAAAAATGTTGTGGAATGTATTAAAATAAAATAAAAAAAGAAACAGAGAAATATTTTTTTATCTCTATTGAAAATAAGATCGATATTGTACAGAGGGCAGCGGATAAAGCTACCCAATGCGTCGAATTTCTTTGATCGTTGTTTAACTTTATTCGTCTTGCAAACAGATAAGGTTAAATTCGTGATCAATTGGGAAAATTTGATAGTTCGGGGTTGCTTGATGTGCTGGCGCCTGTCAATCTCAAATCTCTTGACGTTTAAAACAATAATTTGACCTTAAGGCCTAGCCATAATACAAATTCTAAATTCTTTTGCTATTCTATTTCTATTATAGAAAAGAAAATGGCTTAAATGGAATCAGCTGTTTGTCAACTGTCAAGTGTCAACGAGTAGAATTTGAAAATGAAATACACTTGACAGTTGACAAACAGCTGATTCCATATACGCCATTTCCTTCTATTGTCGCCTTATCGTTTACGATAGCAGAAATAGAATTTGTTTTATGGCTAGGCCTACTTATTTTTCTTTGACTGCAGAAACACGAAATATCAATCTTTCAATGTCTAGTATAAGTTGAGAGGACAGCTTAATATGTCCAGCACGCGTAGCATAAGTAATTAGCGTTGAAACAAACTTTTGGCTACAGAACAAGAGACAAAATGACAGTTTGTAGAAACGTATCTTTTGTTTTGAGCACGACTATGTCAAGAATGAAGAGAAGAGATGTGTCGTTTCTTCAGTCGACAATAGTCTACAATATCAAACATTATTGCTTCTATAATTGACAACATTTCAAAATTGACATGACCCTAGAACAAAAATACCGTTTCTTCATTTTTGAATGCTGGGTTCAAATATATTTTTTAATTTTTTTATTGCTTAATTTCTGAGAAAAAAAAAATAAAAACCAAAAAACATGCGATGACGTCACTTATACGGTGGAATGAGGTGGTTACCTTTGCGTAAGAAATCTAATTATTAAGATGAAAACCATGATGTCAAACAATACATATCTAATGTCAAAAATGACATATCTAATGTCAAAAATGACATATCTAATGTCAAACAAGACATATCTAATGTCAATGTGTGACATCGACAACTGCTAAATGACAGTGACATCTAAGTAACAGTATTTAATTTTGACGTATCACAGTAAAGCAAAGGATGTATCGCCATTCCACCATAAGAAAGACGTCATTTTTAGAATGCACCGAATTTCTAAGTTAAAATTATGAATGGAAGTACATAATTTGGAAAAGCCAAAAAATATGGGTCCTCTAGTTTTGGATTTACTTTTATATAACGTAATAAAACACGCAGGGCAGAAATGTTTCTGCCATCCATCACTTTATTGTTTTTTTTTGTCGTCATACCAGTTTCTACTGTGATCATGCTACGTGTGAAGGAGATGTATAATTTCGCGCTTAATGAGATCAGCAGCTGCAGTGCGATTCTGGTCAAATCACCGCGTGAAAATGAAGGCGTAGTGCAGGCGAATTGAGCTGTCATTCCATACTAATGCAAGGCATTGACAGTTCACTTCACTCAAGTTTTCACGGCGAGACTTTTACTAAATCGACCGGCTGTACTGCCAAGAAATTCTAGATAGAAGAACTCAACCTAACCTGGGAATTAAACCCAAGAACTCATGCATGCTTGCAACCATAGCATACAGAAAGTCTTAAACAATACAAGTGAAAACATCAATTATATTCCTCAAAAGACCATCTCAGACACTAATCTGCATGGATCTTACATGATTTGACCAAGATAATGTCTGGACTTTAAAAGAGACTATGACCTCTGAGTTTCTTTCAGTGTTTCTTCTCAGAGTAGTCAGGTAGTGAAACTCCGATCTTATCTACTAGTTAAAAAAAAAAGACGTGTAAAAGTGTTTGTGAAAACCTTTTTACTTACAGAAATAAATATCATTTATCATTTATAACAAATATGGTTATTTTCATAAAACAGTTATTTATTATTCATAGTATGTTATTTATTTTATTAGCATCTGGAAAGGTGTTAAGTTACCATTTTTATTTTAAAAACATGTTCATGTTAAATGGTTATAGATAAACGATCGATCGTATCGGGGTTCACTCCTGACTGAGTTATTGTCGTGTGTCTTTATTATTTAAGATGGAAGTTTTATTTGGTTTATTATTTAATATAAATAATAAAATAAAATAAAAAGCCTTTTATTTCTTGCATATGTAAAATTACAAGCAGACTTCATAAGAAGATTAATTGATTGATGATTTAATAGATAACTTGCTTTTACTTATTTTGTAATAACAATTAATATTAACAAGAATTTAAATTGATAAGTTATATAATAAAAGATTTAAATAATTAAAAAGATTCTAATACATTATAAGACAAAAATAATTAAAAAGATATTCTATTATTAATACAAAATTTAAATAATTAAATAATTAAAAAGATTCTAATCATTTATCATGCAGACATGCAAGAACCCCTCTTATGTGAGGGTGAAGGCCTCCTCCAGACCTAAAGACCAGGTTTATTAATTATATTGATGAAACCAAGAGTAGAGAATCGGGTCGTGGGTTTGATTCCCATGTCTAGCAAGTGTTATTGGGACTTTCTATCTCGCCAAGAAATCTAGATTTTAGGCTGATTGATAGCAATACAATTTGCTCTCAAAGATGGACCTTGAACTTGGCCTGCCTACCTTTCCCTTCTGAAAATACAGACGTCATCATCTGCTTAACCTTTTCCCAACTATGTTGGGGTCTGCTTCCAGTTTAACTGAATGCAGCTGAATACCAGTGTTTTACATGGAGCGACTGCCTGTCAGACCTCCACAACCCAGTAACTGGGTAACATGATACCCCTTGGTTAAACTGGTTGTCAGACTTTCGGGCTTCGGACTACAAGTAACGACTGTCAATGACGTATGACGGACGGGACCAACGGCTTAACGTGCTTTCCGAGGCACGGAGGAGTCTTGGTATGTAATAAATAGTCACCCATCCACGGATCGACCTCGTCAAGCGAAGCTTAACTTCTACCGACCCCATAAAAAATAAAGACGTGATGCAAGAAAATACAGACAAGATGTTTATTTATTAATATTGTCCTTTTTCCACTAGTACCTACACTTCAGGGACTAAACACATTAATTCCGGTTAATTTAACTTTTGTCCACCTAAAAATACCGGTTTCGTATAAGATCTTATAGTTGGGGTGTGGCAGGGGTCGCCGTGCCCTTATCTCTGGAGTAGGCAGTGGCTTGTCGCTGCCGGCCGTGGTCGAGGCGATGCTTGATGGAAGGCAGCGTTGAGCCCTGGGACGCGGTGGTGTCCATCTGCAAAACGGTCGTCTCGCAGAAGGAGGCTGCGGAAACGGAGAGGGAGATCACTTCCACTAACCCGGCCCGCAGCAGACGCACTGGGCCACCAACGCCCTCTTCCAGCCCCCTAAATGGGTTCAGGGGCGATTCACCGCCCCCCAAGTGCAAGGACCCGAGGTGGCGGTGCGTCGTGTTGCGTGCGACCCTCTTAGACGTCGTGAGGGGAGTTTAAAACCTCACTCACCTCGCTGACTTGGCGAGGCCCGCGGGGCCAGCACCAGTCGGGGGTCGCGGAAGTCTCTTCTGTTCCCGTGACCCCTAACGCAGGAGTGAGACCGAACACCGGGGTAGCTTTTAGGTCAGTAAGAGTCTGACAGACCCGGAGTACCTACATGACATACATGAGGATTTATCACCCCGCATCGAAAAAATCAATGAAATGAAATGATATTTATTTCTGTAAGTAGATCTTCTCAGATACTTTTACATGTAAGTATTTTCTTTAAAACTAAATGGCACTAAATGGCATTTCCAAAGTGACTGATCTCTGAGAAGAAATGGGAAGGGTATATGGATATTCCATTGGGACCAAAGAGATTTAAAAGACTATAGAGCGGGCATGTCAAGGAAATGTCACAGAAAAACTTTGATCCCGTGTCTCAGTGACGCCATCTAGAATAATATATGAATATTGGAGCGGCAGCGGAGCGTACTAAAAAAAACTCATAGACTTGTGTCCGTCAGGACACACTTTTTCGGACGAAAATTGTGTTTGTGATGTCCGGTCTATAGGACCTGGTATTGAATGTCTTTGATTGGGACCGAGATCCCTAGGGATATGGTTTAGACCATACTCCAGGTGTTGTAGAAACAGACTTTAATCTTGGGCTAGTGGTGGTATTAATAAAAATAAATAATAATAACAAAATAAAATAAAAAAAATGTTATAAACTTCTAATTTAAAATTCTCTATTTTATTATTTTGTCTATAACTCAGAAATCTCTAACGAATCGACTTACGCCGATTGATTTTCTAAGCATAATATGTTTCCTAACAACACTAGCTCTTAACTGTACCTCACACTTCCCAATTGAATCATCTGAGCGTAGATCAAGGCTGAAGGTAGGATCATCAAAAAGCCTCAACGATGTACTATCAGCATCGGTTCTCGGAACCCCTCGGCAGGGTCGCGGGGATTCGGCCCCCGCTGCGTCAGTAATTCACGCCACTCACACCTCGCGCGATTGCGGGCTGTGAACTTCGAGTTAGAGGTCTTGGTACTTGGAGGGATTTATTTATTTACTAGCTGCCCAATGCCCAAAAATAACTAAAAAATTATAAGACTTATAAAATTATAATTTTTGAGTTCTATTTACATAAATATACTCAACATCACGCCTGTAATCCTCGAAGGGCTAGGTAGAGGTGTACCTGTAGTACACCCACATTTCAAGAATTAGTGACAGTTTAAGTCTATTTATTAAGGGACGAGCGTATTCCCACCGATCGAGCACAAATCCAGACTCCAGGTTGCTACTGACAAATTCCAGATGTAAAAACCCTTTGCCCGACCCGGGAATCAAACTTGGGACCTCAAGCTCAGCAGTTACGCCTTGCGACCACTAGACCAACGAGGCAGTAGTTTTGTTTAAATTTTATTAATTTCCGTTCCATGTTCAGACTTACTGAATATGACGCACACAATTTTACAAAGATCGGTTAAGCAGTTTCAAAGGAGTTTTATAACAAACACAGTTTGTGACATGAGATTTTTATATATTAGAAAAATAAGAAAATATTGTTCACGACCTATTTTCAGACCTACTGAATATACATTTTAATCTACCTACTGAATAATACGAGTAGTAGTTAGTTCAAATTTAAGCCTGTAACGGATTATAATCGTTAACATCAAGTATCAAGACCGCTCGGTCGCACCCAACACAATAATATATTGATGATGCTGTAAGAGTCTATTGTGATCTTTTGTTAGATTATGATAAGTGGGATAACTTATTCCAACTTAATATAAACGTCTGGTGGTACACCGTAGTGTGGAGATGGCTTTATCTTCAGCGCTGTTTGGAATTACTTATTACAATGTGTGGAGGGGCTTAAAAGTTAAGTAAATTAAGTTGTAAATACTCTGCTGTTAAGTGAAGACAAAGTAGTGTTTGGGTTTGAACTGCTGTTTATTTTGTAATGGTCTTCTGAGAAACATCATTGGCTGGTGAATTTGTGACTTGGTCTGCCAATTATGTACTCTTTAGAATAATAATAATAATGATAATTTATTTAATCGAAATATAATATACAATAATAAGAGTTCTTCATATTCCGCCTCATAGTCAGCATGCAACTCTTTGTGTAAGTTGTCTATAACTCTAAATTACTAAACAATTTTATTAAATTCTTAACAACAAACAATCCTATTTATAATATTTCAATTACCTACGTAAAATAAATAACAAAAAAAAATAAATAAAATCTCAATCAAAAAATTAAAACGTATAAGAATAAAAATGTTTATAAATTAAAAATTACATAATGCTTTGTTATGCTTTAGCTGTAGGTATCTACATAGTTAACACATCAAATCAATACACATGACATTATTTTTTTTATTTGTTCTTCTATTATTAATTTTTTGTTTAATTTGGAACTATAATAATTTAAATATAGATTGCATGTTTCTGATATCAAAGAGTCCTAGGAATTTAAACACGATGTAAAAATTGTTATTTAATAAATAAATTGAATTGAATGGCATTTTGCACGTTTTATTTTGCACATATTTCGGTAATAAGTTAGAGATTTTGAATAACTTTGGGTTACTCCAATGATTTTTTCAAAGTTTTTTTTTTGACTTTCATGATTATGATTGAAAAAGAAAATCATGAGAGTGTTAAACCCAAGCGTTGTCCACATTAGTCCTTACACAAAAAGTCTGTCCGCATTTATCCGCTCACAAGTCACAGTTTGTTTTACATGATAATTGTGAAGACTTATGGCGGACATTCAATATGTACAGGGTTTATTATTACTCATAGCTCAATTCCACGTTAATCTTGAGTCAGGGAATATTTTGTTGAGCTGTAATTGTTTCGTTACAGGGCAGCGGTCTTATCTCAATCTGTTTAATATGCTGTTAAATGGTTTAGAATGATTTTGACGGATAATTTAATGATAAATGTTGTAAGGAAATAGTGGTTTACTTAAGTTATATTTATGTTTTGGACTCAATTAATAAAATAATGAGCAGTAAAATTTAAAAGTAAAAAGAAAACAAACACACATCGCACATAATAATAATAATAATAAACCTTTTATTTCATGCAAAAGTACGATTTCACATATAGTAGCTAATGTTGTTAACAATTCACTTATTTTTAGAAAATGCTTAGATTAGGTAATGATTTATTTGATTGCATGAACCCCTCTTCAACTGAAGGTGAAGGCCTCCTCTAAAGAATACCATGTGTCTCTCTCTTGAGCTATTTGCAGCCAACAGGGACCAGCTATTTTTATCCACTCGTTTGCCCATCTCGTGTGTGGTCTCCCTTGGAGACGTTTGCCCATTGGACCCTTCCACGTTGTTACCCTGTTGGTCCTTCTCTCGTCCTGTAGCCCACATCGCACGTATACCAGTGTTATGCATGGAGCAACTGGCTGTCCGACTTCCACAACCCAGTAACTGGATAACACCTTTCCTATTGATTGAACTGGTTGTCAGACTTTCAGACTTCTGACTATCCGTAACGACATAGAACACAGTATAGACATAATAATTATATAGACTGTCGGGACAAATGGCTTAACACTAATTATAGACGTAATGCATTTTTTCTGAGAGCCAGTCGCAGTTTTAACAAGATTTCATGTGAACCGGGCATTGACCTCTTTTGCACCAAAGCCGGCACAGTTAGGAAGCACTTAGCAAAGCCACATTTTTTGAACAACCAGCACCTTCTTTGCACTAGAAACTTTTAATATTTGTTTTACTTATTATCGATAGTTTCAGTTAGTATCCTATTTCTATTCGGAAGTTAATCATAGGTGCGCTTCGAGGAAAAAAAAGTTAATATTTTTAATTGCTATCGGGAGCGCTACTAAAAGGTGCGCTTCGAGGTATAAAAAAGGAGCACCTCATTAGGTGCGCCTCAAAATGGTAGCGCTTCGAGGAATACCTCTATTATTGTTTGTTATAGTTACTAAGTTAGTACCTATTGTAGGACCAAAATCTGGTTCTTTTTTTTCTGTCATTGGGTATAGCTACCTACTTGTGGAAGCTTGTAATTAGTAAATTAGTTATCTACTATTATTGTCATTGTGTTGATATTAGTCTGTAAGCATTCCCAAAATTGTAAAAAAATAAATAAAAATTAACGTACTTTTCGCGGCACGGTGGAGTCTTTGAATGTTACAAATGATCACCCATCCACAGATCAACCTGGTCAAGCGAAGCTTAACGTTATTATTTAGCCACAAGAGTGCACAAGTTAGTTAAAACAGCCTATTTTAGGCTCCATGGCGACCAGTAGGTAAATCTGCCAAGACGGCTGAGTATGACAATATGAGGCCTAAGTCCAACATTGAATGTTTACAAGTTGAATGACAGTAACATACCTCACAGGACACCAAACAACTCTATTAAATACTTAACATTCCCTTTTGTCTCATTTTCATTCAAAAAGCTATAAAATGTTCTAAAAGGAAAAACGAACTTGATTTGAAAAAAAATTAAGATGATTTGAACTTTACAGCTAAGTAAAGAAGGTGGATTATTATTAAGCTGAAAATGAGTAACTTTGTGTGGGCAGCAAAATAGTTCTGCTATTGTACACAATGTAATCCGAACCAGGATGTATAAAAAGATCTTTGGAGAGTGAGAGAACACTATGGCTGTGAAGAGTCATTCGACAAACCATCGCTTCGATAAACCAAAACTTAGCCAAACACACACGGTGTGTACAGTCGAAACGCAATTTACTAAACGAGATGACACTGACAGTGCGACCGTACACGCCTCGCGTGTTTCAGTCTAACGCAGTGCGCATTACGACACGACGCGTGTTTTACTGTTCCTACAACAAGAATAATATGTTATGCGATTATACGGCAAAACAAATTACAATTTGGTTTTTTTAGCCAACACACATATGAGCTGGGACCACAATCAAAAATCCTATGCCCTATTAATCACAAAAAAAACAGCAGTTTTAATAATCCTAAGGTTTAAATTAAAAAAAAAATATCATAGTACAAAGGTACTTTGATATTTTTTTTTTATTTATTGCAAACAGAATAAGGTTCATGTATTATTGGGAAAATTTGACAGTTTTAGGTAGCTTAATGTGCTGGCGTCTGTACATTTCCACATCTTGAAAAACACTGACGTTTTAATCTTCGATTTTGACTGACTAGTAGTTAGTGGCCCTGACTGCTATGACGGAGGACGTGGTTTCGATTCCTACCCAAGACAAATGTGATTTGCACGATCATGAATGTTCTGTGTCTGGGTGTAATTTATTTATAATATGTATCTATTAAAACCGGTGTAAATTTGTTTATCAGCTTTAGTGCTCATAGAACAATCTCTGCTTAGCTTGGGACTAGATGTCGTTGTGTGATAGTTGTGGAAAATTATCTTTATAATTTAACTCTAAAGTGTATACCTTTGTCTTTGGCTAGTAATCATTCTAGTCGTTTTCTACCCTTAAACCCAAAAGAAGAAGGTAACCACTTCTCAATTCCCGAGTTACCACATCCATTCCTTCCCACATCTGTACAACAAACTGTCACCTGATACTTTTAATATTATGGCATTTAAGTCTTGAGGCTGTTTTACGGCATTATAATAAACAACATCTCGGAACTGATGAGTATTACTTACAATATTAGTGTTTATATACCCATCTTTGTATCTAGATTTTCGTTTACTTTGTTTTGTCATAGTGTAGGTTTGGATGGTAAATTATTGCTGTCTTTGGAAAGGAAGGGCCTTTCTGATTCATCAGGTTTGTTTGTTTAGGTATACTCAAAGAGATTTAAAATACTTTAGAGCGGGCATGTCAAGGAAATGTCATAGAAAAACTTTGATCTCATGTCTCAGTAACGCCATCTAGAATAATATATGAATATTGCAGCGGCAGCGGAGCGTACTACAAAAAACTCATAGACTTGTATCCAGCAGGACCCACTTTTTCGGACGAAAATTTTGTTCGTGATGTCCGGTCTATAGGTATTACATGTCTTTGCTTATACTCTAAACTCACACACTGATCTGAAGGAAAATATCGTGAGGAAACCGGCATGCCTGAGAGATATTTCTTGACGGTATATGTAGCCAAGTCAGTGGCCCATGGGCAGCATAGGCTCTAACACAAGAGGGTAATTCCCGTACTTTTAAGAGCGTTCAAATTCTAAGCTTCTTCTCAAAAGTACGTCTCATTTGTCTATATTTTGACAGGTTTTTGACATTAGATTGTCGTTGACAAGAGATTGCGACTAAATTGGAATTTACTTTCTGTTTCGTCACTAACTACTCAAAAAAAAGATGACTATTTAGTTTAAATACTTACCTACACCTTTTTATTATGACCCGGTCACTAGGTAACAAAGTTTCCCTAATATAACCTAGACTGGCCCAACGAAAATTGAGGGTTTTCGATATTTTTTCTGCCATTGGAAAACAATATTCCTTTTGTAACGTTTTTAAGAACAAATAAACCAAAAAAAAAATCGGATAATACAAATCGTGTATGCATTTTGACAGGTGGTTTGACCTGACGCCACAGTGCTACCATCTCACGAAGAACGTTTCAGAAAACCCTCATTAAGACCTTTTAACTAGTTTATCAATGTGTCAAGCAGTGATCGACGGTTTTCCAAGTCATAGGCCTCGAGTTCAAACCAAACCTTCTAACTTTTTGCATTCATAAGCGTATTGTAGAATCATCAATTACTTCAAAACCGGCGAAGGTAAACATCGTGAGGAAACCAGCATGCCTGAGAGATATTTTTCGACGGCATGTGATGCCAAGTCAGGGGCCCATGGGCAGCATAATCTCTGTCACCAGGTTAGACACTTACTTGACACGAAAACCCAAACAGTTGAACTTATAGAGAAGTGCTATATTTTTCGCGCAGAAATCTTCATGATTGCACTAACCGCGGCTAAACTTTGAAACCGCGATTCATGAGCTAGTAAGAAGATCGTCAATTGTTTTAGACAAAACTAAACGTGGAGCTCCACAAGTTCAGAGTTGAGCTCACGATTTCTGACAAATGCTTCCACTAACTGATCTGGTCCCCTCATATCTGTGTGGTTCTTTCCCCAAAAGCCCATTTCAGACAATAATCTGCATGGTTGATTTTGACCAAGATTTGACTGTAACTTCTGAGTATCTTTCGGTATTTCTTCTCAGAGTAGTCAGATAGTGAAACACCGATCTCTTTAACTCGTTAAAAAATGACGTATAAAAGTGTTTGTAATAACCTCTTTACAATAATAAATATCGTGTAGTTTTTACGGTGTTTCAAAGTCGATATCGCCAAGAAAAAAGAAGAAATCAAATCAACAATCTCTTGCGAAACTATGTAGATGACACGATTATAGTCCAACGTTGTCGGAATAAACATTCACTGACCTAACAACTTGCCTGCCCAACAATAATCTTAACTCTTACTTGACTTAAACTTCACTATTTATGGTCAGCCTAATTCTCACGAGAGTTTTTATACAACACACATACATCACGGCTTAACGAATAGGACTTGGGCACTCGGCAAAAGAGAAACAGAAATACCACTAGGTACCTACTTGTCAACTAGTTCTCGTCACGGGTAGTTAGAACACGTCAAAAGTCTTTCAGCCAGTTTTTATAATCATCATCGTTTATTCATTTGCGAATAATATGGCTACAAAAGAAAAAGTATTATACCGACCAACAACAGTGTCCATTAACACACACAAGAATGTCTACGAAACTAGAGTTTAAGAATGTAAAAATCGTTATTTATAATATTGTATTAAACAACCTTAAGGATTATACTGATATTTTTTTAAGATCAAATTATCAAGGGGTACCCATTTATTGGGTTCTATTGGTACCGTCTCCAACATACTTGGGAAGTTCTACAGGAACCGTTTTACGATTAATATTACCGGCGAACTTAAAATTTTGTTCTTGACTGAGTGGTCACAAGTGCTACTGCTATACGGGAAGTCTTGGTTGGATTCCTGGGTAGGGTAAAGTGTTACTGGGTTTCTTATCTGAAATAATAGTAACAGCCCGGAGTTTGGATTAGTACCTACTCGGTTACGGGAAATAGGCGCATCCCCAGTGCTTTGGGAAAGAAGTGCCATTTCTCAGCAGCTTTTGCACCGAATGGACCTTCTACCAATCAGTTCTACGGTATGATCTCAAATCAGGTGACATGCTCAAATGTCACCTCAACGACTATTTAGTAATAAATGTCGTTTTATGGCTTATTAATGTATATTATAGGATTTTATAGTCGTTTAGAGGAGATGTATGGTAATAGTGACGTTATAGGGTTATTTAGTGGACACTGGTATATTGTCAGATGTGGGGAATTTAGAAGAATTGTTTGTTTTTTTTTTTGGCAAGGTGGGTTTTTGGTTGTCAACTTAGTTATAAGTCTAAGGAACCGGATGTGTCTGATTTATTGTTTGGATTTATAGATATTTGTTGGGTCTTTGAGTTTATTTCCAACAGGAGGTGTTATGGGTCTGATATATCTTATCTCTGTAGTTATAATTTGAAATAACAAATCAACATACTTTGGTATTAACATATAATGCATGTATTATTACTTTTATTACTTATAGTTTTTATATTATTTATTATCAATTATGCTATTTGAATCTTCTTTTGTTGATTTTTTTTCTTTTTTTATTTAAGTAACTAATTATATTTGTGTGTTCTTTTGTGCTTATGTTACAAATCTGATTTCATGTATGTTTATTTTTTTTTTTTTTATAGTAACATCACAAAACTTGAAAATATTGCAAGTGCTGTGCACACCTTTAAGTGGCAAATTCACCCTAGAGTTTAAGTTTGATATTGTACCCCTAAAATGTTCAAGTGAATAAGTCGTTGGAGTGCCGTAATTAAATAAATAAATAAATATAAAGGACAAAAAGTAATAAAAAGGTGTACGTTTTGTCATTGTGATTAAATAAAGGTAACAAATTAAAGTACAGACGCCAGCACATCAAGTTACCCCAATCTGTCAATTTTTCCTAACTGAATATGAACCTTATTCTGTTTGAAATAAAGTTGAAAAACGATCAAAGAAATTTGACACATTGGGGTAACTTGACGTGCTGGCGTCTGTACATTATTCTATTAAAAATTAAATGATCTCGTAAACCTGGGCTTCCTCTCTCCTAGCCTTTTGATGTGCCCTACAGGGTCTATAAAGGTCTCATTTATTAAGTTACCACCTAAAAAATACATTATGTTATATGGGAAGCCATAAAGATATTGAGTATTGAAAATTGAGGTCAATAATTCATTGTTCGGTAATAATAAATATAAATAAATATTCCACAACTTTCATAAACGCTATCGACCCCAAACAAAGCATAGTACTAGACAGCTGATAAAGATACTTATATATTTCTAAAAACATACATTGTAATGTTGTCTTTACATTGTGATTTTACTTACATTTTTGTACATTGTTTAACCTGAAATTTTAAAGCATTCACCCTCCCTAGGTAGCTACATGCTCATTACTTGGAGGCAAAGCATAGCTTTTGTCTTATATTATCATATTTATTATTTAAGTTTTTCTATAAATTATGTTTGTTTACATTCGTAATGTCTGCTAGTGACAGGTCTAGTTTTATTTTTAATTTGTCTGGAGCTAGTTGTAGGTCGTATATGTAAACCACATCGACCTCATTATTTTTCTTTTACTTTGCTTTGAATTGTGTTCTAAAATCTTTCCAAAATTCAATCATCTGTCATTCTGTCCATTTACCTTGGAGCCAGGTGGAATTTGGCAGTCTTCGTTTGGATCTGAAAGGCTTAGCAAGTCATATTAGCTGCGAGTCTAATATTTATGGCCTCTCTGTCCTCGGGCCCTCTAAACTGACGTCCTCCGCCTCCTCTGCAGAAGACTAAAGCCTAACGTCCCTCGGCCATTACTAGAGCCGAGAGGACCACCTCTGACGGCCTCCTCCTCCGCTGCTGAAGACTCAAGCCTGACGTCCCTCGGCCATTACTAGAGTCGAGAGGACCACCTCTGACGGATTCCTCCTCTGACGGACTCCTTCTCTTGACGGCCTCCTTCTCCGCTGCTGAAGACTGAGGCCTGACGTCCCTCGATTACCCTACAGCAGAGAGTGACACCTTTGACGGCCTCCGCCTCCTCTACTGAAGACCGAAGCCTGATGCCCCTCAGCCACATCTACTGCTGAGAGAGGGCCACCCGAGAGGACCGACGGTAGCGGAACTTTTGTTGAGTAACATTATCACAGTATCTATTGAGTTGAAAAAAAAAAAAACAATAACTTTCTACAAAAACTTTATTGTGCCTTGGATATAAATAAGTGCAACCAACAAGTGACGCTGTTTGCAAGTGATTCTGTGCAGTATAACATATAAAAAAACAGTAAAAACCGTATCACAATCTGATACTATTATTCTTCTACCCGGCTTATACAAATAATAACAAACTTTTTAATTAAACTGCTAAAAATACGTGGTAAACTAGTTTCAGTGTGTGCGCCATCCTTACTTTAGTGCTGTGTTTCGTCCTATGGTTTCACATCTAGCCATAACACCGTGATAACTGCCATAAACGCATTCTTTGAGAATAGCGCCATCTCTAATTTGTAACACGAACTATTTCTGTTAGTCGCCATGGTAAAGTGTGGTGCCTGCGGCAAGTTTCTCTCATCGACAGAGGCGGTCAAATGCGAACATTGCAAAGCAAGCTATCATCGACAATGCGTTGGAATTAATCAAATAGGCTCACTAAAATCTCCGTGGCGTTGTCCAGAGTGTAATAAAAACCTCGCTCGAGATAACCGGTCCGAAACGCCCGTTAAAGGGCTTACAAATGCACCATCAGAGGACAGCACGGCTAATCTTATGGATACGAGTCCTATTAACACCACTGCTCTGGACATCACTCAGGATTTAACGACAGAGCTAAGAAAGTTTAAGGAAGAACTCATTAACTCGGTAAGGAGTGAATTCCAATTATTGCGGAATGACTTAGCCAATTTGAAAACTTCCTTAAAATCCACTAACGACCGTCTGAGCAGTTTGGAAGAGAGAGTGACCGCTATAGAGAGCGGAAAATCGGAGCAACCCCAGGACTTGACAATTGCGAAGAGATTTGAATGATCGTGATCAAGACCTGCTAGCCACTGATTTACAAATCTCAAACTTGCCAGAGGTGAGTGGAGAAAACCCAATACACACGGCTATGCTGGTGGCTACAAAGGTGGGGGTGACAATCGAGCCGCGCGATATTGTGAGCGCCGAGCGCGTTGGTGGCAGACGCATAAATGCAACGCAGCCAGCGCCGGCGGAAACCCGTCCGCGCTTCCTAGTAGTGCGCTTCGCGCGCCGCGATCTTCGCGATGAGATGCTGGAAGCTGCACGAGTACGTCGCGGTATGACTACTGCTGATCTCGAGATGCCTGGGCCGTCAGCGCGGTTCTACGTCAACGAGCGTCTTACTAAGCAGAATCGGGAGTTGTTTCGTGCGGCGCGGGAGGCAGCAGGCCGGCTCGGCTGGCAATTCGTATGGTGCAAGCGAGGCCGTATTCTTGCTCGATACAGACCTGGAGACGCTGCTTGCCAAATCCGCTGTGAGGCTGATATACAGCGTCTCTTTGCGCCCGCACCTGTATCGGTTACCGCCGTCGCCGTGGGCCAAAATCAGCCCTAAGTCTTTTTACCTAATTGTCGGCTTGTTGGTATTTTGTTGTATTTTTTGTTTTAATTTATACTTTAAGTTTTTAGTTTTTATATCCGTATCATGTTACATAGATAAAATACATACAACAAAAGTGTTTTGGTCATATAATGATTGTCACCATTGTCAGCTGTTGTGTTTTACAATTGTTACGTATGTCTGTCTAATTCTCACGGCGGCGACGCGACTAGGTGGGCTCGGGAACCGGTTTCATTATACTTCTATTACTTTATATATTTACTTCAACATCCTTTATACAATAATATTTCTAATTCTATTTACAATTCTACAAGTTATAGTACATATTTACACGGATAATTATTATATTACTTCATTTATTTACTGCAATATCCTTTATACAATTATATTTCTAATCCTATTTACATTTCTACAAGTTATAATGCATATTTACACAGAGAATTATTCAATATTATTTATTTATTATTATTCAATTTTGATTATGAAAACAACATTATTTTTTATACTAATTGTTATAATTTTAAACAAATACGCTGAACCTACGTATTATTATCATGTTGTGATAACTGTAGTAGTATTTTTACTTTTTAAAAATGATGCCTAAAAGTGGAAAGTACCTGAAGTTAGGATTCCTCAATGCGGGGTCTCTGGGAACCGGTCATGATGATTTTATTTGTGCTATCGACAGACATAGTTTGGACATTATGGCTATAAACGAAACTTGGCTTAGACCGGGCGAGGAGGGGCGCGCGCCAGTCGTGCCCGGCTATCGTTTACGTCACACGCCGCGGCCGTCAGCTGTTCGCGCGGGCCGTGGTGGGGGTGTTGGTTTTTACCTACGGCGAGGCCTGAGCGCGCGCACCTATACTGGCTCGATTGATACTAGGTTTGATTCCGTCGAACAGATGTGGCTAACACTTTCTCTAAGCGCAAAGAAAATAGCTATTGGTACAGCGTACCGGCCACCTTGGTTGGACCTCGATCTGTTCCTGGACGCCGTTACAAACACTCTAGCCGCATTGAGTAACTGTGATCATTATATACTGCTCGGTGATTTTAACGTGAATATGCTTAACGTAAACGAGGCAAAAACCAAAAAGGTACTAGAATTTCTGGATTGTATGAGTCTCCTTCAGCTTGTCACGGTGCCGACTCATTTCACAGATACGAGTGAAACTCTTATTGACCTTCTTTGCACAGACCTTAAGGCAAGACACACGGTTATAGTGGAACCATTTGGTTCTGTGACTGGCCACTCTATTTTAATCAGCGAATTCCACATAAAGCGGGACAAATTCTTACCTATTGTGACTAAATTAAGACCCTTAAAATATATTTGTACGGATAGTTTTTGTACGGATTTGTCGTTATTAAACATAAATCGTGTTACTGATTTTTCCGATGTTAATGACATGGTTGATAATTTTAATCACGCTTTAATTTCATTGTTTGATGCCCACGCACCATTTAAGTTGTGTACTATTAGGGAATCCTCGTATCCCTGGATAACGGACACTATCAAGCTCATGATGAAGTTAAGAGACACCGAATTATACAAATGTAGGAATAATAAATCAGAACAAAAAAAAGATTACTACAAACAACTAAAATCATTGGTGGAAAGTTCCTTGTATCACGAAAAAATTGCTTACTTTCGGCATAATATTAATAACAAAATAAACAATCCAAAATTGCTATGGAAAAACATTAAATCGACTTTTGCACCCTTAAAGCAACAACAGGACCTTCCCCCACATTTTAGAAACCCAGATCTATTAAATAGCACTTTTTTAAATGTCCCCGGCAACCCGGTAGCTAGTACGTCGCTTATATCGTTCTATGAGTCCCACAGTTATAGCGAGGCAACATTTACAATTGTATCGGTAGACCAAGAAGATGTTTCTCGAATTATTGCCGCTTTGAAGTCAAACGCTGAAGGTTACGATGGTATAACATTGAATATGCTTACTTTAACTTTACCGCACACATTGAGCACAATAACAGAAATTATCAATTGCTCTATACGGACTTCTCAGTTTCCCTACCAATGGAAAATTGCCACAGTTAGACCCCTACCAAAAAATCCAAATCCAGTAGAAGTTAAAGACTTGCGGCCGATTAGTATTCTGCCCTGTCTGTCAAAAGTTATGGAGAAGGTTGTGTGCCGTCAATTAACTCGGTTTTTAGAAGAGAACGATTTGCTACCTGACCTACAATCTGGGTTTAGAAAACAACGTAGTACTTCCACGGCATTGTTGGACGTTACGGACAATATTCTTTCTGCCCAAGATAAGGGCTTGTGTTCAATCCTGGTACTCCTTGATTTTTCTCGTGCATTTGATTGTCTTAATGTCTCTCTACTGCTGTCGAAGCTGAAGTACTACGGTTTTGACGATAACGCCATTAAATGGTTCCGCAGTTACCTCAGCAACAGAAAACAACTTGTTGAATTACGTTTGGCAGACGGTACTACTTTAAATTCAGCCCTTACTTCTATAAAAAGAGGAGTTCCTCAGGGATCAATTTTGGGTCCTATTATTTTTATTTTATACTGTGCAGACATAATAAAGTGCCTTCAGAAATGCAGGTATCATATTTATGCCGACGATGTCCAATTATATCTGTCATTTAGGCCAGATGACTATGAATCTGCCATTAGGGATCTAAACGACGACCTAGAAAGAATTACCACCTGGTCAGATGAAAACTGTTTGGTATTAAATCCATTAAAGACCAAATACATGTTGTTCGGTACGAGACAGCAGTTAAAGAAAATACCCGAAAACCTTAATTTGACATTAAAGGGTGAGCTTATTGACCGAGTGAATGAGGCGCGAAACCTTGGCTTATGCATGGACAGCAGCCTTAGATTTGAGAAACATATTGCTAACTCCGTGAAAAACTGCTTCTATCGTCTGAAGCTACTTTACAAAATGAGGCCTTATTTGTCAGAAAAGCTTCGCGAACAGCTAATCGAAACCCTTGTTCTTTCTAAACTAAACTATGCTGATACTGTTTACGGTCCTCGCTTGCTGGCTCGCACTGATCGACTAATACAGAGGGTCCAGAACGCATGTGCTCGTTTTTGTTATTCAGTTCCCCCTAGAAGTCACGTCACCCCGTTCCTTAATAAACACTTTATACTTAAAATGAAGTCAAGACGAAAGTTACACTTAGCATGCCTACTATTTGGAATAATTAAGTCTAAGAAGCCAAGGTATTTATATGACAAGCTTAGTTGGATGGCTAGTAAACGTGAATGTGCGCCTAGGCTATGTGCACAACAACTTTTAACACAGGCTCATCGCACGGCAGCTTTCAGGGGTAGTTTTCGATACGCTGCATCTAAGGTGTGGAATAATATTCCGCCACCATTAAGGGTTCTGGGCACTATTCACACGTTTAGAACACGTCTACGGCAGTATATGATAGATGCACAACGGAAACTAGATATGGTTACAGCTAATGTTTCTATTATATGAGATGCCTACAGTACTTCTCTTGATCTGCAGTGCTGTGCTTGTGCTCGGCATTCTCGGCACCGCCGTGTTTTGTTGCAGATTTGTGAGGCCTGTAATAAATAGTAATAGTGTCACATCATACGTTTTTAACTCAATTAACTGCTTTGCTAAAACAGGTTTAAAAATCAACTTACCCATTGGTCCTGGCCTACTGGTATGCAACTGGAACGCACGGTGTCGGGACGCCACCTTCTCAATCTCGCACTTATTCGTTAACTATGAACAGTTCATAGTATGTTTTTCATTTCGATGTATGTCGAGATATACGGGACCGTAGAATATTTGAACTGCGAAGTACTTATTGCATCGTAACGACATTTTTTCTCATACTATTTCGCCGTCTAGCGCATACTTTTACGCTTAATAACTCCACTGCCACTCTCACCGATGTGTGATGCACTTATATGTATAACACCACATTGAGTCAATTCCAGACTGTTTATAAATGACTAGTTTCTCCGTATGCACAATAAATAGACCGTCGCGCTCGGCTGCTTGCAGCGGATTAAATTGCGGGTAAAGTGCATTTATTATGTTATCGACTCAACGCAACCTAATTAGTAAAACTCGTTTTCGTTATAAAGCGCCTACACGCGTAATGTACCTACCGTGATTCAAGTTGATCATAATCTTTCCCACTACACAGTACACACACTATCGGCACACTATACATATTATTATAATATAATACATCCATAGGTTATTATTTTTCTTAAACAGGTTTTTAGGCTACATTCTATCTATTTAATTTTATATACGTAAAATATTATTTATTTATGAAGTATAATGATAATTGTTACTCATCCGTCACATGTCCCAAAGGTTCATTTGAAAATCAGCGTCAGGCAGGATCTCAGCATCCGTCTGGCATTACCGCTGAAATGAACCTTTTGGCGCAGCCGTGAGACATGCCATTTTTTGTCTCTTTTTTTTTTCTGTGTTATTGCGTTTTTACTGTGCGTGTATCCAGCTGTTGCCAATAAATGTATTTTCTTTCTTTCTTTTCTTTCTTTCTTTCTTTCTTTTCTTCATTTCATCCTTCATCTTTCATTCATCAGCTTTCCTCTCTTCTTTATCCTAGCTCCAGTAGGTAGGCCTGGTGATAATAAATTCTTATAACTATTCCCTCTAATCTTTTCCTACAACAGTGCTCTCCTCCTAGGTAGGTAAGTTCTGTTACGTTACAACATAGACACAACAAATTATCGTGTTCATCATACACACATACATATGTCTTGGGTGGAAATTGAACCCACGACCTCTGGCAGGGCAGTGAAGGCCTCTAGCCACTAGACCATCCATGTTGCAAATTATGTTCCTTTGATTGCGAGTTACTGGTTTTACGCGGATCTATTAAAAATGTGACATTATTTCGTATTATGTAAATGACGAATAAAATATAATAGCTTTATCTCACATTCATGTTTTTTAAAGAAATCTTTTAAAATACTAGAATGTTTTATTCAAAAATCAATTGTGAAATTAAATTGACATGTTCCATAATTGTATATGAAAAGACACATTATCATCATTATCATCTGCCTAGACTTTTTCCAACTATGTTGGGGTCTGCTTCCAGTTTCACCGCATGTAACTGTGTACCAATATTATCCACTAGCAGTTCGCTCGCGACTTCATTCGCGTGTCTTTAATACCTTAAAAAGGGGTGGAGCGCCACCGCCGCTTAGTTTAGAAAAGTAATAATAAAAATAATAATAATTTAAATTCAGAGATAACTCCATAAAGTACCTAAAACAAGTTAATAAAAAAATCACTTTAAAATACACAACATTAAATTAAAATACATACAAATCCAAAAGGTGTTATCAAAATCAAAATCAAAAGTCTTTATTCAAACTAGGCTGAGAATCAGCACTTTTTGAACGTCAAAAAAATACATAAAGACAGTCCCCCAAAAACGGCCCACCCTTCGCCACTTCCTAGTGTTTTTGCTGGGAAGAAGAAGTGGCGGAACAAACTGCCCAGCAACACATCTGTCAGTTAGTGTTTTAGTAACACAAATATGCACCTAAGAATAAGTATGTCAGTATTTTTAGTACCTAAATCTAACTTATACCTAAGGCTGTCCTTACCAACAAAATTTGGAAAGGACAGTCGAAGCGGGCAGCAATCGTATGTAGAATGCTGTTGCTGCTGCTTCGTAGACGGTGCAACGAGGAGCTTGCCTTCTTGCGTATGATGGCTTGAAAACCATCCGTACGCGCTTCGGCAAACATACCAGACGCACTGCAGCGCCACTGCAGCCCCAACAACATCCTAAAAGCGTCATTATACTGAGTGCCTTAATCTTTTCTTATTTTTTTTTAATATCTGTATTGCTGTTCTTTTGTTTTATGTTCTGTGCATCCAAATAAAGTATTTTCTTTCTTTTTTTCTTTCTTTCTTACGACATTCACAAATAATGTAGCTTTCTATTGGTAAAATCATTTTCTTAATCGATTCAGTGGATCTGGAGAGAACCTCTATTTTATTAAACATGGCATCAAATGACTGACCTCTCTGAGTCAAGCAGAAAGGAGTGTGTTCATACTAGTAAATGACGTTATATTATGCTCACCAGTTTACCATCAATTTGAAAAAGAAAAAAATATGTGTAGAATATTTTCTTGTAATCTAGATGATGGACAAAAACTCAAAATTGTCAAACAGCCCATTGTGTGGACAGTTTTTTTTAAATATTTTCCTCATAATCTTAGTACAGAAAATCCATTAATTATCATGTAGGAATTCGTCAAGATTTACGACTGTATACAGTTTGTCTGTCTGTTCGACCACTCATAAGTTTTAATGTTAATTATTAAGAGCCGTGTTTATTGCTTTATTAGATAAATAAATTAATACTTTATTATAATTAGCGTCATAATTTAAACTTGAATCAGTTTCGTGTTGTGGGAATGACGGAGCGAGAGTTTTTATAGTTTTTACTAGGTTTGTTGGTGAGCAAGTTTGTTGTAATTAGTTTTTATACCAGCCTGTTACAGTCCCACTGCAGGACAATAGCATCTTCTTATACAAAGAAGGCAAGAGTTTTAATCACCACGCTTGCTCTAGGTGGCATGAAAATTTAGACTTAAGTATTTATTTATTATTCGGCTTTTCAACAATATGTACCTACGCTAATTCATTTTAATCTGTACATTTCTAAATTAAGTCTACAATAAGTTGTTAAGTTAACTTAGAACTGCAGATTTCTAAGGATGTCCCCTTTCACGAATCAATCTATTCTAATATTACCTATAAAAATACCTGCCTGGCAAACTTCGTCCCCCCTTAAAATCAATTTATTAGTTTTATTTAGTTAGTTCTTACTATTTTATGTCCTATTCTCTGACCAACTGGAGACCTAGCCATATTACAAATTATATTTATATCATCGTAATCGATAAGGCGACAATAGAAAGAAAATGGCGTTTATGAAATCAGCTGCTTGTCAACTGTCAGGTGTATTTAATTTTCAGCCATATTACAAATTCTACTTGTTAACACTTGACAGTTGACAAACAGCTGATTCCATATACGCCATTTTCTTTCTTTTGTCGCAATAGAATAGAAAAAAAAACAAAAGAAGGTCAAGCCCTTTCGAAAGAGTTTTGTTACAAACACGAGAATTTATTATTTTTGTAATTTTTTTCAGTATTGTCTTGAAAGAATCGCAGCATAATAATATAATAATAATAATAATATTCCACAACTTTTCACACAACGCCATTTTAGTCCCAAGCTAAGCTAGAGAGCTTGTGTTATGGGTACTAAACAGCTGATAAACATACTTATATATTTCTAAATACATACATACTATAGATAAATTACACCCAGACACAGAACAAATGATCGTGCTCATCACACAAACATTTGTCCTGGGTGGGAATCGAACCCACGACCTCCGGCATAGCAGTCAGGGTCACTAACTACTAGACCAACAGGCTAGTCAAAAGCATATAGTTGTCTGTAGTTTCAACCTACCCGCATGGGAAAAAGGCGTTATGATATTATTTGGATAAAGAGTTTATGTACCTATGTAAGTAAAGTTTGTAAGTTTGGATGTAAGTAAACCAATAATCTTTATTTTTGTATGTGGAAGCAGCTTCGTTCCTTCTTCAAATTCATTATCAGTTGGATCACTGCTCACACCACGCAGCTAAAAGCGTAAAAATACCCACTAATAAGGTTTCCACTCATTGATTATTCATAAACGAAAAACAACAAAATTACAATTTTTATAACTCCACCAAGGAATTTTTACTGGACTATATATTACGGAAGCACAGTATGGGGCCTTTTAGTGGACTACTGTGAGCAGAGACACTAGCTAGAAATATTCATTACAGAAGGTCAATTCCATACAAAACTATTTACTGATATCAGCAGTGCTATTGTGTAAAATCACCCGTGAAAATGTTGGACTGGGTCCAATTTATTGGACTGTCATTCCATACTAATTTGTTTTGTGCATGTGGCGATTACTTTATAAGTAATTGTTGCGTTGTATTTACATTTTAAGAATGTACAATTTATAGTGTTGCTGTATTCAGTATGTTCATCAACCGGCTGTCGAGAGTGTTGAATGTAATATTGAATATTCAATGTGACTTTGTCTAACTAAACAGTTTGATTTCCGTCCGTCATTCATCACAAAAACAGTGCTAGTTCAAAATAAGTGGCAGGAACTATGTCGATGTCTAGCATTTTTCGTGTACTGGGTCTATTTGGCTCAGTTGCGAAACTCATAAATGATGAGTTTAGGTTATTAAATTTGAATCAGCTTTTTTTAAATCAAATTAAATCCTTTGTATCCAATCAGATTATTATATTATTAATGATCAGATTGACAGTTGTCCTATATAAACCACTAGTATGTATGTAGCAACATCTAGTTACACTGAAAGTAAACACGACGTAGAACAGCTAGAAAAAGCTAGAAAAATTACGCTAATGTACGCTAGAGTATGAGAAAAAACATTGGCACTCCGGGAGCGCCGACAAAAGTGAAACTTATCGTCAGGAAATAAAAAATTGCAATATATTGCTTGAAAAGTAAATTTACTTATAACAGAGGTGTCGGTTACGGTAATGGTAAGTGAAAGAATTCAATGGTTTTTATCCCATCTCAAAAAACTCAACGCGCCTTTAGAGGTTTTTACTTCAGTAAGTATCAAAATAGATAATTCGTAGGTAACAAAGTAATTTATAATGATAATTATATTGTATAAATTCAAGTTCTTCTAATATCAGACAGCCGTGTCGCTTAGAAGTTTCTTCCGCCACTTCTTCTTCAGAAAAAACACTAGCCAGTGACGAAGGGCGGGCTTTTTGGGGGACTATCTTAGGTAATATTGACATTCAAAAAGTGCTGATCCTCAACTTTATTTGAATAAATGACTTTTGATTATGAATAAAATGCCAAAATATTATTAGCGCGTAGAATTTATTGGTACTTCTGCAATTACTTACTCGATGGAGTTAATGTCTTCATACACGCCTATAAAACAAGTAAAGTGTATATATTTTATTATTATATCGTTTCCCAGTAGCATTTGAATTAATTTCATATGAAATGAATTAACGAATTTTGGTTATTAATTACGGTTATAAATATTTTGTTACAGATGTGTGATCAAAAAGTTTGATCGAAATGAGAATCGGCGCCCAATGGATGGCAATAGCGTCCCTTTATTACATGAGACTAAAATATAACTCGCTAAAATGTGTGTGTACTAATCAGGTGCAGGCCCTTATAAAAAAAATACAATAGGCAAATGGACTACGTAAATTTTAGTTTTCAATCTAGATTAAATAAATAAATATTCCACAACTTATCACACAACGCCATTTAGTCCCAAGCTAAGCTTGAGAGCTTGTGTTATGGGTACTAAACAGCTGATAAACATACTTATATATTTCTAAATACATACATATTATAGATAAATTACACCCAGACAGAGAACAAATGGTTGTGCTCATCACACAAACATTTGTCCTGGGTGGGAATCGAACCCACGACCTCCGGCATAGCAGTCAGGGTCACTAACTACTAGACCAACAGGCCCGTCGGATTACTAAAAAAATAACACTATCCTGTACAGTTTATACTGAATAATGAAGTAACAAGCTCCCCACTTTAATGCGCTTAATCTAAGTAGTTTTCCATCAATTTGAAAATGCAAAACAGTACTTGTGTAGAATTTTTAATAATCTTACAATACCCCCAACTCTGACAATACCCCCACTGCTAAAGCAATTAAGTTAGTTAATGATTTTTTTAAACATATTCCTGAAGCAGATTTATTTTTTGACACCCAAAGCACAATTGCAAAACATGTATATATTTATCTAAACAAAAAGAAATAACTAGTTTTTAAGTTTGTTTGGTTTTTGTTATTTTAGGTTACTTCGTTTTTGTTTTACTATTTCATTTTATTAGTTTAATTAGCTTTTTAAGTAACAGTATAGTGTAATTTATGTGTTTAAATGTATTATTAGTATAGATATATTAGCGATTTGGTTTTAACTGTAGGCTTAAGTTTTAATGAATAAATGATTATGATACTGATGGACTAATTATATTTTGAAATTCAAATACTATTTGAAAGCCTTTTGAAAGTGATTTTATTAAAAATCTATATTGTCGACCTCTCTATACTAACACTTATATTCACCATATGTAGGTACTTTCAAATACATATGAAACTATGTAACAATCGCACATTAAATTAGCAAATAAATTGAATTTACAAACTTATTTCCGACAACTAGGTATGCACATGTATTGTAAAAGCGACACTCACATAACTATAATATTATGTTGCACACAGACCTCATTTACCAATAAATTTACACACACACTCACACAAAAACTCATCATTAGGACTTAAGTACATTTACGCAATTCAATTGGCTACACTTACCCACACTTGCGCAAATACTCACATAAGGTATGTAGCACACTCGCTCACTGTAACTAGTACTTTAATTAAACGATTTAGAATCTTAAAAGTGTATGTAACAGGATGCAAAGCATTATCTTATTGGTCGATGTATTTTGACCACAATGGGTACTCATTGTGTTCTCTGAATCGCCTCTGCGACCAATGGTGTTGGTCCTGTCAATAAATTTTGACAGCTCAATAAAAATCGTTATTGGTTTAACCTCTGTCAAACCTTACGGTTGGGCTACAACGTTGGTAAAATTAGACATAGAACTTTTAAGCGTTTTTAGGACTAATATAAAAAAAAAAAACAAGATACTGAGCCAAGTAGTAACTCAAAAATTAGGTTTATTGTACCAAAAGTATTCTGAACATGGTCAATTTGCTTTGCATTTATTGCATGGTCATTTTCTTATTAATTATATTCTGTTACTAGCTAGCGTTGAGTATTTTAGAGAGTTCAAAATAAAACTAATAATTTTGATTTAATTTAAAGTGTTCAATCTATAAGTATATCTTCTTATATTTAAAGGTACAAATATTAGTATTTTTGTATGTAGCAAATAATCTTAAACTACTGGACCTATTTGAAAAATTCTGTCACCATTAGGAAGCTACACTATCCTTGTGTAAAATAGGTTACTTTTTATCTCCATATTCCCACGGGAACGAGAACTACGCGGGTGAAACCGCGTGACGACCGCTAGTAGATTATAAAAGAGCAATTTTTAACGTAATGTAGGTACTAATAACATTATTTGTAATAATCCTTAACAAAAACACCCATAAAATGCGAGAATTATACAATCAAAGAATGTAATGTTAATGCAAGAATTTCCACTAAAACTTCTAAACCAACAGTACATTTACGTCACTTACTAACTTAGCCGCTTCGCCTAACTCCTAATACTAGGAACTGCTAGTAACACGCACGTGTGTACGGGGGCTAAGCGACCGTTAAGTTATAGCGTAGCATTCGATACACGCGCGCCAGTTTAGTGGCAGCCAATCACGTGTCGCGACTAGCATAATAAAGAACGTTCTTGGCTTATAGTGGAAGCTAGGATGCAGCTAGACTTTAATATGGAGATTGCCATGAATACTGGCATGTTGGTCATTTGCTATTTTTTCACTGCCAGTAAAGATATTTTAAATCGATGTAAAATAACTCTAAATTTGGAAGTGTGTGGCTTAGGTGGGTTTGTCTCATTCATGATTGGCCACCGACTTCCGAATTTAGAGTTATTTTACATCGATTTAAAATATCTTTACTGGTCCGATCCCATTTACAAAAATAGGCGACGTGTAAAAGTGTTTGTAAAAACCTATTTACAAAAATAAATATCATTTATCATTTACCGGTTAGTGTTTTTTTTTTAATTCGGTTGTATTTTTTGTAAAAAGTTTTTATTTTTCAATTTTTAGTTGTTATTTTATGTAGATAATTCATTATTTTCCATTTCTTTACCATACAAAGAAATAAACATATTTCAATGAAATCTAAAAGAAAATTTCATGAACAAAAATGTTCATAAAATGAAAACTACCGGGCCAAACTATATAAAATTTGAATGGGACCAAATGGCAACTATCCAGCATCGAACAAGAAAAGAATCACGCAAATCGGATCAATAATGTCGGAGTAATCGGTGTACATACATAAGAAAAAAAAATACCGATCGAATTGAGAAGCTCCTCCTGAAGTCGGTTAATGAATTGCATTTTAAGTGGACTTCAAGTGACGGTGACCGAAAGAGGGGTACTGTGCGCTTCGTCACATCTCTGCGAATGCATATGACGTCATCCTAGATATACACTGATGATAGCCAAATTGACACTAGCTGTTTGACAGTTCTTCGTTGAACACTCTGCCCAGTGATCATAACTGTCAACGAAGATATGCAATAGCTGCTATGCTGGAAGGATGTTTGATTGAATGAATGAATTAATGATTTATTTATTTGCATGAATATAGGTACATTTTATGATGTTATGTTCTACGGGTTTCACTGTGTGTTGGATTGCCACCCAAGACAAATGTTTGCGTATGAGCACGATCATTTGTTCTGTGTCTGGGTGTAAGTATAGTGGCAAAGATAAATATGAACTTTTTTCCCAATTGAATAATTATGAACATTATTCTGTTTGGCAAAAAGTTGAAAAAGTTCAAAGAAATTTTACACATTGGGGTAACTTGATGTGCTGGCGTCTGTACATACAGTCTACAAAGTTATGGCAACACAAAAAGAGACGAATGCTAAATCGTACTTCTTAGATTGTTCCAAATATAGGTGTCACCTATTCAGTTCAAATGAAAACCAGCGTCAGGCACTAGTTGTCTGGCGTTTTTAACCGACTTCAAAAAAGGAGGAGGTTCTATGTTCGTATGAATGTTTTTGTTTTTTTTTGCCTGTGTCGTGCCAAATAAATGGTTTTTCTTTTCCAATCTTTCTTTTTTTTTCTAATAACTTACAAAAAAACATTCGATACCTAGTGAAGGTTTAAATATAAGGCACACATAACACAGGGATTTTAAAAAACAAAAATACAAAGAACAACGAAATAAATCTATCTCAAACGTACAACCTTAGTTTTTGTAAGACGGTTGAAAATGTGCTATCATCATTTCTTTTGGTTCGCATCTGTCGCGTCGCTTGCAGCACAGCACATGCCTAAAACCTCCAATTCAAAGGATAACAGACACTGTGCTACGCAATTACATTTTTGACTTTCCTTCTTAGAAACGGACAATTGGGACATTTTGTTCATTTGAATATAACTTGTTCCTAAAACTTAAGACTGACTATTGGCTTTGGCCATTCACATCAAAGAATACGACGTTTCAATGTGATTTTTCAATGAATACCTAATGTGTGTAGTTTTTACCTCAAAAGACCATTTCAGACACTAATGCATGGTTTTGACATGATCTGACCAAGATAATGTCTGCATGCTTAGCATGAACACATTGAACACCGAAGAAACGGCCTTTGTCTACAGACGAATCGGCAAAGTGACAGATTATATAGACAGGAACCTCAATCTGTCAAATTTCTTTCAATACACTAGTGCGAGAGCCGGCTGCAGAAATACCTACCTCATAAGATACCCCAATAAGCTGTATTTAGATCGTTAACCGACACTGAAACACGTAAAAAAAATCAGGTCTGCCAGAGCCAATCCTGCCGGGTCATAGAAATAATTGATATTTTTTGACGTAATTTTTTAGTAAAAATTACCTCATACGATACCCGAATGAAAGTGCTGGCAGCAGTTAACCATTGATTAGTTATGTAAAAAAAAGTTGGTCTGCCATTGCGCAGCCTGCCGAAAGTACTTGGCAGACCTCTTTAAAATGCCCTTCTGACACACTAAACCTACCTCATCGAGTACCCGGATGGGACCAACGCTAAATAATAACCAATATGCCCCTGATAATGGATCAAAAGGTCTGCCAGGTCTAAGCTTGCCGAAACTTAGTGTTTAAAGCGTTTGAAGTTGATATGGAGCATAATTTCACCTGTAGTCAAAATAACATTATTTTGTTTCTAAATTTGTACAAATTTATGAATATTAAATATTTTTTATCAAAACATTGAATAAAACAACAAGTGTAGAGATAATAGATGTACATATTCAAAATTTAGCACAATCACTACGAGTTCAATAACATGCTTACAATTTATATACAACTATCAAAACTTAGTTTAAGTTGGCATTACAGTTACCTGAATTCTGTATTTATATGTGGGTTTAGGGAACTAAGTAGACTTTTGAGTGTAGAACCTGTTATTGCGTAAATCATCGAAGGAACAGCTAACGCCTAACCAAACTAACCACCCCCAGGATCTCTCAAAATCCAAGTTTAAACAATAATGGTTAGGTTGACTAGCCATTTACTGTCAATACCTGAGTAGGTACGATAACTATCTTGTAGCATAAATTAGTCGATTCACTAAAAACCGACTAATTCTAAATAGTAGTCACCAAACTAAATTATCGGTACAACCCTAAATGTTCTGATATGTCACAATGGAGGGAGAACGTCACTCAGGACCTCCTATAAAAACGGCTGCACGCATAGGCTCTGCCCTTTTTACATCAAGCGAGCAGCCTACTAGATAAGTCCCCAGTTATTGGGGTTCCTGGCGCTGGCTAAACCACTATCGCTGCTTCGCCCACGCTGCACTGCTCTGCTGCTTAGCTGTGCTCCCGCGTGCCTACCCACGCGGTGAGGAGCACGCACCTGCACGGCCGCCCTACCGCGAGCTACCTTTAAGCCGTGGCCGTGTAGGCAGTGGCCTGCCGCCGCTACCTGCTGGCCGTCTGCGCTGCCGCTGCCAGCCACCACCAACGCTGCCTAGGGCTGGTTGCCCTGAGCCCGCTGCCCACCTGGTCGACCGCCCTGCCGCGCGTCCCTACCGACGCGTGAGGCCGCCTACCCGGCCTACCTACCGTGCGTGGCGATCGACGTCTTCTGGTCGCTCAGGGCAGTACCGTATTACCTACCTTCAGTGACAGTGCGTGATCTTAGAGACACTAGAACCCTAGACCCTAGAACCTATTATGTATGTGTAGTGATATAATAAATGTAGAACTAAGTCTTCCGTGTCTCATTTAACTACCAAGAAATCCACTACGCTACAATCTTAATTCAAAAATTACAAGCCATTAAATAACTAGCTACAATGATGGTGAAATGACAGCAAGAACTGTTATTCAAAATATAAAGATGCAAAAAAAATGAAAATCAGTCGGATTGAACTGTATTAATGTAAATCAGTAAAAGTTTGTACAAAAATAAAATTATAACTTAACGTAGAATCTCAAATATTAATAAAAATCCCTTCATCACTTGAACTGTCATATGACTTATCAATATCGTCGTCCTCTGAATCATTAATTATAATAGACTCTACACTGAGTGGTGTTGGCTCACCTTCATACCATAGAGGTTCTAGGCGATTGTTATTCAAATCCCACCCGTATTTTTTGGTATTTAATTTTATCCATTTATTTGAACATGCGTTTTGCCACATAGCGTTTACGAAAACCGTTCGCAATATTTTTTGTTTTATAACCTTTTTACATGGCGGCATTCTACATGAACTATAATTCCTATTTTTTTCAACAAGGGACCTTTTAATTTTTTGCTTGCGTATGTTTTATTAAAGATAACGTATCTGGCAGCATTAGTATTTGTAAAGTTTTTATTTCCATACATTTCGCAACTAAAATTATGAATCAAATCAACTACTTCTGTATCATTCTCGTATACAATATTCTCGTATTATTTATTGAAAGCTTCCTGGTAGATGGGATTCTGTTTTAACACCTGGAAAGGTTTAGATTTACCTTTATTGTGAAAAACAGCTGAAGTATCTGTCAAAAATTAAATGAATTTCATCAGCTTCTATGGTGCAAATTTATTGTAATATCATTTCGGAAAGTTTTTTAAATGTGCTGGGAATTGAGGATGGTCTCAAAACGGTTGCGATCATGAAGAATCAGATACTCGAATACTTTTTCATGCATATAGAAAAAGACGCAACTAAAGTATCCATTTTAGCATCTGACACAGATATTTTAGTCGGTGTTTTAGCACACGCCTACCCACTGAAACCAAATATTTGGTTACTTTCGGGCGGATTATCAAGAGCCAAAGATCCAAAAGCTATTAAATTGTACCCATTTATCAAAAACACTAGGTGAAACGTTGTGTCGTTCTTTACCAGCATTTCATGCATACACTGGTTGTGATTACACCGCTGTTTTTCAAAATAAAGGTAAATCGAAACCTTTCCAGGTGTTAAAACAGAATCCCATCTACCAGGAAGTTTTCAAAGTTAGGCGTTAGCTGTTCCTTCGATGATTTACGCAATAACAGGTTCTACACTCAAAAGTCTACTTAGTTCCCTAAACCCACATATAAATGCAGAATACAGCAAGAACTATTATTAAAAATATAAAGATGCAAAAAAAAATGAAAATCAGTCAGATTGAACTGTACTAATGTAAATCAGTAAAAGTTTGTACAAAAATAAAATTATAACTTAACGTAGAATCTCAAATTAATAAAAATCCCTTCATCACTTGAACTGTCATATGACTTATCAATATCGTCGTCCTCTGAATCATTAATTATAATAGACTCTACACTGAGTGGTGTTGGCTCACCTTCATACCATAGAGGTTCTAGGCGATTGTTATTTAAATCCCACCCGTATTTTTTGGTATTTAATTTTATCCATTTATTTGAACATGCGTTTTGCCACATAGCGTTTACGAAAACCGTTTGCAATATTTTTTGTTTTATAACCTTTTTACATGGCGGCATTCTACATGAACTATAATTCCTATTTTTTTCAACAAGGGACCTTTTAATTTTTTGCTTGCGTTGTTTTATTAAAGACTAGCTTCTGTCCGCGACTTCGTACGCGAATCCTGTTGCTTATGCCAGCAACAACGGGGTCGTCAAAATCGAAGATCTGAAACGTCTTGTGTCGAATTCTAAAAGCCCGGGGACGGGAAATCAATGGGATGCGCGAGACGATTCAAGACGTTCCAGAATTTTTATTTTTGTTGGTCAACAGGAAATGCCATCAGACTTAACAAATTTTGCTAAGACGCCATTTCTATTATGTATATGTTATATTGTCTCTGGGCTTTGGAGTTCCCCTACAGGTGCTCCAGATCTTCAAATTTAGTCTCACAGCAGAAAACACTCTTCACGTGGAATAGTTTTTGCAATGGCACCATTTTTATATCTCTTTTAGTTTAGGTGTTCCATTTTCCAAAATAAATTATAGCCTATATTGTGCGTGTTGCGTGACGTTCACGATCAGCGGTCAGTCGCGCATTTCCTTCCCCCACTTATCTCTAGAGTCAATGCGTATATACGCTGAAAACTCAAGCGTCATGCTTTTTCCGTGAACGTCTCCAACTCGCGAGAAACTGCATGATGTTCACGATCAGCGGTCAGTCGCGCACATATTCTTCACTGGTGTCTAGAGACCTGAATTTAGATGCGTAAATACGCTGAGAATGCAGGCGTGCTTCGCGGTCCCAAGAAGTTTCCACGGAGCGAGTTGCAGCCTCATGTTCTCGAACAGCATCAAGTCTCTCCTAACGTTCTTCGGTAGATTGTTGGGATATTATGGTCTTTAATCATTTAGCACCTTTGGAACATTGGGAAAGATTTGACCTCTTTCTAGGCATGGTTATAGTTTTATTGTGATGATACCTGATCAATTAAAATCTAAGTGGCTGCTCCCCTGCGTTACCAGGTAGGCTACCATGTAACGAAGATAAATGGAAAAGGAAATTAAACACTCAAATAACATAAGCCCGAAAGGCATATTTATACGTTAAAAAAAAATGGGAGTTTTAGCCAGTAGAGTCTAATTTTCAACGATATACGATCGTCATCGGAAATCTGTCCTGAACTGTTCCCGCCTTCACCGCGTGGAGGTACTTATGTTATTTTATAATTATGCAATGAAATTAGTGATAGCTTTAATTTCTGTATCAAATGTTTCTGATCTTCGATTTTTATAAGTCAACAGGAAATGCCTATCAAACCGAACAACTTTTGCTAAGACGTCATTCCTATGTGAGTTATGGTGTAGCTGGGCTCTTGGAGTTCCACAACAGGTGCTGTGGATCTTCAAATTTATTCTGTCAGCAGAAAATGCTCATCACGTGGAACAATTTTTGCTATGGTACCATTTTTGTATCTCCTATAGTTTACCTGGTCGGTTGTGGTGCATTTAAATCCGTCCAGTAGTTCCGAAGATGAGCGTGTACAAACAAACAGACAAACAGACATACAGACAGACTTTTTTTTTTATTCGTGCTCTATTACTGTTTTAAACTCCCCTCAATTATTATTATTTAAATATAGTCAATGTACAGACACAGTTTTTTTACTGTCTTATTATATTTATTATATTATATAGATATAGATAACGTATCTGGCAGCGTTAGTATTTGTAAAGTTTTTATTTCCATACATTTCTACTTCTGTATCATTCTCGTTTACAAAATTCTCGTCTTATTAATTGAAAACTTCCTGGTAGATGGGATTCTGTTTTAACACCTGGAAAGGTTTCGATTTACCTTTATTATGAAAAAGAGCGGTGTAATCACAACCAGTGTATGCATGAAATGCTGGTAAAGAACGACACAACGTTTCACCTAGTGTTTTTGATAAATGGGTACAATTTAATAGCATTTGGATCTTTGGCTCTTGATAATCCGCCCGAAAGTAACCAGATATTTGGTTTCAGTGGGTAGGCGTGTGCTAAAACACCGACTAAAATATCTGTGTCAGATGCTAAAATGGATACTTTAGTTGCGTCTTTTTCTATATGCATGAAAAAGTATTCGAGTATCTGATTCTTCATGATCGCAACCGTTTTGAGACCATCCTCAATTCCCAGCACATTTAAAAAACTTTCCGAAATGATATTACAATAAATTTGCACCATAGAAGCTGATGAAATTCATTTAATTTTTGACAGATACTTCAGCTGTTTTTCACAATAAAGGTAAATCTAAACCTTTCCAGGTGTTAAAACAGAATCCCATCTACCAGGAAGCTTTCAATAAATAATACGAGAATATTGTATACGAGAATGATACAGAAGTAGTTGATTTGATTCATAATTTTAGTTGCGAAATGTATGGAAATAAAAACTTTACAAATACTAATGCTGCCAGATACGTTATCTTTAATAAAACATACGCAAGCAAAAAATTAAAAGGTCCCTTGTTGAAAAAAATAGGAATTATAGTTCATGTAGAATGCCGCCATGTAAAAAGGTTATAAAACAAAAAATATTGCGAACGGTTTTCGTAAACGCTATGTGGCAAAACGCATGTTCAAATAAATGGATAAAATTAAATACCAAAAAATACGGGTGGGATTTGAATAACAATCGCCTAGAACCTCTATGGTATGAAGGTGAGCCAACACCACTCAGTGTAGAGTCTATTATAATTAATGATTCAGAGGACGACGATATTGATAAGTCATATGACAGTTCAAGTGATGAAGGGATTTTTATTAATTTGAGATTCTACGTTAAGTTATAATTTTATTTTTGTACAAACTTTTACTGATTTACATTAGTACAGTTCAATCTGACTGATTTTCATTTTTTTTGCATCTTTATATTTTTAATAACAGTTCTTGCTGTCATTTCACCATCATTGTAGCTAGTTATTTAATGGCTTGTAATTTTTGAATTAAGATAGTTATCGTACCTACTCAGGTATTGACAGTAAATGGCTAGTCAACCTAACCATTATTGTTTAAACTTGGATTTTGAGAGATCCTGGGGGTGGTCAGTTTGGTTAGGCGTTAGCTGTTCCTTCGATGATTTACGCAATAACAGGTTCTACACTCAAAAGTCTACTTAGTTCCCTAAACCCACATATAAATACAGAATTCAGGTAACTGTAATGCCAACTTAAACTAAGTTTTGATAGTTGTATATAAATTGAAAGCATGTTATTGAACTCGTAGTGATTGTGCTAAATTTTGAATATACATCTATTATCTCTACACTTGTTGTTTTATTCAATGTTTTGATAAAAAATATTTAATATTCATAAATTTGTATAAATTTAGAAACAAAATAATGTTATTTTGACTACAGGTGAAATTATGCTCCATATCAACTTCAAACGCTTTATACACTAAGTTTCGGCAAGCTTAGACCTGGCAGACCTTTTGATCCATTATCAGGGGCATATTGGTTATTATTTAGCGTTGGTCCCATCCGGGTACTCGATGAGGTAGGTTTAGTGTGTCAGAAGGGCATTTTAAAGAGGTCTGCCAAGTACTTTCGGCAGGCTGCGCAATGGCAGACCAACTTTTTTTTACATAACTAATCAATGGTTAACTGCTGCCAGCACTTTCATTCGGGTATCTTATGAGGTAATTTTTACTAAAAAATTACGTCAAAAAATATCAATTATTTCTATGACCCGGCAGGATTGGCTCTGGCAGACCTGATTTTGTTTACGTGTTTCAGTGTCGGTTAACGATCTAAATACAGCTTATTGGGGTATCTTATGAGGTAGGTATTTCTGCAGCCGGCTCTCGCACTACACCTGCCTGAGTAGCATGAACACTTAATTTCTTTTCTTCCGAGACACAGCAAAGACCGTTTCTTCGGTGATCATGCTACGCGTGCTGGACTTTAAAAGATACAACGACCTTTGAGTTTCTTTCGGTGTTTCTTCTCAGAGTAGTCAGATAATAAATCACCGACCTCACTTTCTAGCTAAAAATTACGTGTAAAAGTGTTTGTATGAACCTATATACAGAAATAATATCATTTATCATTTAACAATGCACTTTCTACGGAAAAGTAGTGTAGCTTGTGGCTAAAAAATACCATTTGGGTGACCATTCGTTTCCATGCCTCGGGTCCCGGTTGTCATTTGTAGATCTTTGACAGTCGTTTAACCAAGGGGCTTAGGGGTATCGTGGGTCGGGGTATCGTGGGTCGTGGGTCGTGGAAGTCAGACAGGCAGTCACTCCATATAAAACCATGTTATTCAGTTGCATTCGGTTACACTAGAAGCCGACCCTAACATAGTCTAAATCAAAAAATCAAATCAAAATCAAAAGTCATTTGTTCAAATTAGGCTGAGGATCAGCACTTTTTGAACGTCGAAATCACATAAGGCAGTCCCCCAAAAAGCCCACCTTTCGCCACTTCCTAGTGTTTTTGCTGGGAAGAAGAAGTGGCGGAACAAACTCCCCAGCAACACTGTCTGACAAGTTGGAAGAACTTGAATTTACACAGTACAATTAGTCAATTAGTTATAATTACAAAATAATTAAAAAGTTGGGAAAAGGCTAGGCAGATGATGATGGTCTAATGTACTTTCTAAGTTAATCTTAGTCTCGTAATTAAGGTAAACATTAGTTTAGCAACAGTTGATCAACGTTGTTGATGAACGGCGAGAATGATGCTGGTAACTTTGTTCAAAATCAATATCGGTTGTCCGTGTCTGCGTTAAAATGTTGCCCGAGAAAGTAATGTTGTTGTGTTCTCTGTATTTGATGTATAAGATAGTTTTATCGTTGCTCCACACGACCGCCATGTTTATAAACAGTTGCAAACACGTCACCATTTGATGATAAATTGATGTTTTCGCTGGGCGTCAACTCTGCAACATGGCGTGATCAACTCCGCAACACAAGTGTTGCCTGCAATATGTTGACAGTAACTCGGCCACAGGTTTACAGATCAATACAAAGTTTTTCCAGATCTTTCACAAATTCACATATAAATAATTTGATTATCTATTTTAAAAAAACAATATTTTGTAATGCAAACAATCGAGACGCCTCACTAGCACATAACCTTTGAAATTAAGATTAAGCGAAGTGGGTTTAATCAAAATTAATGTTATCGTCGTCGGTGAAGAAAAACGTCGTGGGCGTTTTGGGGGACTGTGTTATGTATTTATTTTTGACGTTCAAAAAGTGCTGATTTACAGCCTTATTGGAATAAAGACTTTTGATTTTAGTTTTTGATTGAAAGGTTTTGCCAAGTTTCTCTTAGATAAGCTGGCAAGGGAGATTTGAATAGCAAAAAGGTACAATTATATAAGGTAAACGCAGGTATTAACGACCCCCTTAAGGCAATTTTAAAATCAACCATTTTTTTTTAGTATACTGGTTCCTCTAAACATGATTAATTTAATTTTATATGCTAGTGTTATGTATAAAAAATGTATTTACTGAATCAAATACATTTAAATAAAGGATTATCTTGTAAAAAATAATTTTCAAAGTGACTTAGTCGATTGTTGCCATTACCGACCCATAAAAACGGCTGTGAAGCTATTAACGATTTTTATGCAGCTATTCCCGATCGTGTATGAGAGGTGGCCTTTTTCCAGCAATGGAATGTATTTAAGCTAGTGATGATGATGATTGATCTTAATAAAATAAAACAAAGTAAAAATGCAAATACTTATTCTTTTTTTTTATTATCGTTCATTCTCATTTCTTATTAAATACATTTTTAAATATTTAAATATAAAAAAAACATTTAAACGTAAAAAAAATAGTAGCCCACCGGTATCGGGAACAGGGTCTAAGGGTCCGGGCTCCAGGGAGCCTTGATCCAGCTGCCTAACGAGAGCCTCTTTAGGTATTAGTCGAGACTCTTTGCTAATAAGCCATTGGCAGACACGACTATCGGCACAATGATTTCTTAGTCCATATCCCACATGTCGACAACCTCGTGAGCCAAGTAAAGATACTTGATTTTCTTAACTTGTTCGGCTTTCACGAGGTTCCCGTCATGTGGGACCGTTATGTCAACAAGCATTGCGCGCCTCTCGGTTCGATCCATCACCACTATATCAGGCTTATTAGCCATGATAGTCCTTTCAGTGATGATGGATCGATCCCAATACAATGTAATATGACCATTTTCGAGAACTGGGTCGGGCACATACCTGTAGTACGGCACTTCCGATTCCACGAGGTTGTATTTTAGTGCAAGTTGCTGATGGATAACCCTGGCCACAAGGTTGTGTCTATGCAAGTACTCTTCGTTAGCTAAGCGAGAAACACCCAGAAATTATGTGTCGGATTGATTCTCCTGGACGGTGGCATGCCCGACAGATGTCAACCGTGCCATCCTTCACAATAAATCTCCAGTAGTTTCTCGTCATAATAACTTCATCCATAATTGCACAGACAAAACCTTCGGTTTCCCCAAAGAGGTCACCGAAACGTAGCCAGGATACGGACGTTAACTGGTCTACATCAGGCCCATGAAGGGCCCAGAAAAAGCGTCCGTGAAGCTCTTTGCTCTGCCACACTTCCTTGCGATCGTTAGTGTCAAGCACTACAGGTTTGCGCTAGTTCTCTTTCGCCAAAGAGAGCGGTGTGAGGCCTTTGCAAACCGCAACCACATCTCGATGCATCCCCACGTCGGCTTTTAGGAAATATTATCTGAGACTATATATCTCGCGATTGTGGAGAGACTTGCCATTTAAAAAGCCTCGACCTCCACATTTTCGCGGGATATACAGTCTCATAACCGACGATCGTGGGTGATGCATTCGATATGCGGTCAGCAGTGTGCGGACCCTCTTATCCAGGGTGTCAAGCTCTGTTTGAGTCCATTTGAGTATGTCGAAGGAGAACATCAAGACTGGCATGACCCAACCGTTGAAGGCGCGCACCTTGTTCCCGCCCAACAAAAGACTATTGAATACTTTTTTCAGGTGGCCAAAGAAACGCTCCCTCAACGATTGCTTCACATCAGCAGTGTTAATGTCCAACGCCTCTGACATACTCAAATACATCTAAGTTTCGATTGGAGAGAGGGCTCTACGGTTTATGGAATCCGAATATAAATTTGTCCACACCAAAATCCATCCTGATAGCGCTACTGAAGGTTTCAGTTACCTTTAGTAGCTCCATCAGTTGTAAATTGTTGGGGGCAAAGAGCTTTAGATCATCCATGTAAAGAAGAACCTGACCTCCTCTCTTCAATCGATAGCCTAGACCTGAATTCTCCAGCAGTGTGCTTAGAGGATTCAAGGCTAAGCAGAACCAAAGTGGACTCAAACTGCCACCCTGGAATATGCCTCGCTCAATCCCAATCAGCTCGCTGTTCCTCTAAATCTGTTGATATCCTGGATAGCGAAAAACCGTCCTCCACTGCCCCACACACGTCCTCAGGAAAGCGCGTAGAGTTGGATGGTTTCGGAGGCATTATTGCAATGTCTGCATAAGTCAGTCTGTTGATTTGGATCTTTAATTATAAACTTTCTGTAGTTACGTGTGGCTTCTATTTGATCCTGTATGACCAACATAAAACCCTCGGTTGCAGGAAACAATTCGCCTCGTGGAGTCATTCTTTCGACTTAATTTTATCGACGTGTGTCTGGCTCAGATAGGTTTATTATTATTATTATTATATTATTATCGTTATTTTTAATAAAACAAATTAGGTAGTAGTTTTGTGGCTCCATACTTCTGGAAATAAATATAACTGTATGTTTTATGTTGTTTTAGCCAAGAAGTAGCATTTATTGATAGGTACCTATTATGTCATAAAAGTAGGTGAGAAAGTAAATAATCTTTATACGATCGGTAATAGCTTCTTATACTTGCTATTGCCGACCCTAGTGGGTCGGTAATTAAGTATGGAAGTATAAACATGAATTGTATTGCCGACTCATAAAAAAATAGTTATTTTAATTCAATTGACCTTCGGACTATAAAATAGATTATAATTGTTTAATATCACAAAAAATATGAACATTATGCACACGGTTTAAACACAAAAACAATGATTTATAATTGTAACTATTCAATATCGATCCTCGAAAAATATCAAATCTTTGGTTATATTGACAACGCTAAAAGGTAACAACTAGACAAAATAGTTTAGTCGCTAATAGATTTTTATAAAGTCTGATAGCTTAGATTTAAACTGGTCCATAAAAATACTTGTGTTAGTGTGATATAATAACATAAAAGAAAAATAAAACTAAAAGTTACGTTGCTGCCATTGCCGACTTAAGGGTCGTTGATAGCTGCCACGACTAAAACTGATGCAGCTAACACCGTCCCATTTTAATTTACAGTTTTATCGTTTCAAATTACTTTTCATTAATAAAATGTCATGATAAATCAAGAGTTGACACTTAAATGAATACGTTTAGCTATATAAGATAAAGTATAGACGTCATTTGTTTGTATAAATGTCTTAAATAGAAAAGTCACGTACTTACTTGAAGGAACAAGGGAACAGTACGACAAGTCCTGCGTCCACGCTGCTTCGCAGTAACTGACGTATTTTATCTCATCAATGCACAGCTACTCACTCTAACGTAAAAGTATACGATGCTCAAGGAATAAACGCGTGTGTAACTGTGCCTACCTATAGCTAGAATTGTTCTGGAAACGTAAAAATTTCGAGTTACTTTTATAGGTCGGTAATACCTGCAGATTTTCGATGGGTCGTTGATAGCTGCGTTTACCTTAGTTTAAGTTACAATATACCATCCATTCCTTGTAGATGTTCCACACATTCGCACGAAACGCTTTGCCTGTTCCTTCACTATGCGCACAGCCAAGGAGTGGAATTCCCTGCCTGCATCAGTGTTCCCGAGTTCATATGACCCCAATCTGTTTAAGTCGTGAGTTAATAGGCTTCTTTTGGGTAAGTTTCCATCGTCGACCTCATCTCTGACCGCAGGATAAGATTGAGGTCAAGAGTAGACCCAATATAGGTATATAAAAAAACAATACTAACAAAAAAAACTATACCTAGATCGAAAATTAACAAGAAACACATGCATCGTGGCTCGCGTTTAGAATGAATAATCAAACAAATTGTCATTCATAGTGTTGAAGGTTTACTGATTCTTAAGAAAGCTGTTTTTTATTTTACTAATGGCTTCTCACTTGTCACAAGCAGGGTGGGCAGACTAATAATCTTGATTGTTTTGGAATTTTTATGGCCTGATTGACCAACTCCTGATAAGTTCCGGCTAGTTAACTGCTGAATACTGAGGAGTACTAACTAGTAAAAGAGTAAATATTTTATTTAAAAAAAGAACACAATCAATGTTAAATTCAAATCATTCATTAATTTAAATTAGACCAATAAAAGGCACTTTTAAACGTAAAACTGAGAAGTTCTGACTGACATTACCGCTGAAATAGACCTTTTGGCGCCGCCGTAAAACATGCCATTTTAGTCTCTTTTTTGTGTTTTTGCTGTGCATGTATCCAGCTGTTGCCAATAAATGTATTTTCTTTCTTTCTTTCTTTCAAGTTATACAAATTAAGTACCTAAATGATTTTTGTTTTTGCACATTACAGGAGGAGTTTCGTATGGAGAAGAATGGGCAAGAAACTTCATACTTATTCTTTTAATATCCTACTAATATTATAAACGCAAAGGTTTTAAAGGGTGTTTGTTACTCTTTCACGTAAAAACTACTGAATGGATTTTAATAAAATTTGGTATGGAGTTAGCTGACACCCTGGATTAACACATAGACTACTTTTAATCACAGTATTCCCACGGGAACGGGTCATACGCGGGTGAAACCGCGGGACGTCTGCTAGTAGTAAAAATAGTAATAAGGACGTTTTGTAGGCTGTCATTTGTAGATCTTTGACAGTCGTTACTTGTAGTCAGAAGCCCGAAAGTCTGACAACCAGTTTAACCAAGGGGTATCATGTTACCCAGTTACTGGGTTGTGGAGGTCTGACAGGCAGTGTTGCTCCATGTAAAACACTGGTATTTAGCTGCATTCCGGTTAAACTGGAAACCGAAGAGTAATCAGGGTGTTTTGTGGGACTTTTTTCCCCCAAAAAGTTCCTGAGTGTAACTTTTGACGTTTACAAATTGCTGATACTCAGCCTTCTGCTTCTTATCGCGTGGTTAGTGATGAAGAATAATCTGGTGTCAGAGTTTTAATACCACCCATTTGCCTCTGACGGCATCACATGCCCTCGAGAAATTGACTGGCCTGCTGGTTAGTTAGTGACCCTGACTGCTATGCTAGGTCGTGGGTTCGATTCCCACCTAGGACAAATGTTTGTGTGATAAGCACGATCATTTGTTCTGTGTCTGGGTGTAATTTATCTATAATATGTATGTATTTAGAAATATATAAGTATATCTTTATCAGCTGTTTAGTACCCATAACACAAGCTTTCAAACTTAGCTTGGTACTAAATGGCGTTGTGTGAAAAAGTTGTGGAATATTTATTTTTGAAATATCTGTCAGGCGAGTTTCCTCAGGATGTTTTCTATCACCACTTCTGAAGCAAGTGATAATTACCTAAACAATACGCACATGAATCTGACAAGTCAGGGTGCGTGCCTTGGCTTCGAACCTGAGACCTATAATAATCCGCCGGTCACACCATTAGACTGCGGTTCCACCAGAAATGTGCGAGGATTCGTAGCGAGGGATATGTTGGTGAAGAACCAATAGAATCGCTTCATTTACCTCGCCTTGGTCAACACAGCACTAGTGGAACCGGCTCAGTGGTACTAGATTATTGCGCATACAAAACAAGCGAGGGATGTGTTCCGAGCAAGGACATTCAATACCTATAGACCGGAAATCACAAACAAAATCGTCCGAAAAAGTGTGAGATTTTTTTTGTACGCTCCGCTGCCGCTCCAATATTCATATTATTATATTATTCTAGATGGCGTTACTGAGACATGGGATCAAAGTTTTTCTATGACATTTCCTTGACATGCCCGCTCTATACTCTTTTAAATCTCTTTGGTTGCGAGAAATGTGTGTTGAGAAGGATATGTTGCGAGGTTTGCGCATACTGTACCAGCCAGTCCATAGACGGAGTTTGTTGGAAGTAGAAGTGCGATAATTGGCTCCCACTACACCACACCTCCGTCGACACATTACACAGGTTCGCAACGCATCCTCGCACCACACATTAATGCGCATTTTCACAGCTCCGCTACACATCCCCGTAGGCATATTTTCATCGCACAGCTTTGGTGGAAACCCCCACACATTTTCACAGCACAGCTAGACATCCTCGCATGACACATTTCCATAGCACATCTCTGGTAGAAATGCAGCCTTAGGCTATCACTATGGTTAGCCGCTTAGCTGTCTACTTAGCTGCTTTATTAGAAAAAGAATTTTAAGTTTTATTAACTTCTACTATTACCTACTTAAAATTCATTAAGTGTCATGTTTTAGTATTCATAAAAAATGTCACCAAAATAAGTAATTGTCGTGTAACAACAGTTTTGACCATCACTTTGAATAGTTACGAAGTTTTTCTATAAATTTATGTCTTTTTGTTTCAAATTTATGTTATGTTGTATGTGAGTTATGTTAATGGCTGGCGTTTAAACACAAACGTGCTGTTTATAAGGCATTAGATATCGTGTTATAGTGTTAATGGGATAACGCAAAACTTTTATGTTATTTTGGGCTCTATTTGTCATTTCACTCATGACATCGCATTATCAGTTTGAGCAACGGTGGCCCAGTGGTGGCGGCCCGGACTTACGAACAGTAAGTCGTGGGTTCGAACCCAGGCAGGCGCATTACTTTGTGTAATTTATTTCATTACCACTGCTCTCAAAAACGGTGAAAGAAAACATCGTGAGGAAACCGGCATGTCCTAGAACCAAAAATTCGAAGACATGTGACATCTACCAATTCGCACTGGGCCCGCGTGGTAGATTATAGCCAAAACGCAAAATATGCGCTTTGACGTGAAGTTGCGGATACCAGCCCGGTATCTTTAATCTTTTTTTTTATCAGTTTAATTAAAGAAAACAAACGTAAAACTATTTAGTAGATACACGCGCAGTAAATATAAACGGCAACGGAAAAAAATGACTTTTAGACGTCCAAAAAAGGGATGGTGGGGGGATAAATAAATAAATAAATATTCCACAACTTTTCACACAACGCCATCTAGTCCCAAGCTAAGCTAAGAGCTTGTATTATGGGTAATAAACAGCTGATAAACATATTTCTAAATACCTACATACATATTATAGATGAATTACACCCAGACACAGAACAAATGATCGTGCTCATCACACTAACATTTGTCCTGGGTGGGAATCGAACCCACGACCTCCGGCATAGCAGTCAGGGTCACTAACACTAGACCAACAGGGCAGTCATGGATGGATGTCATCATCATTGAACCGAAAGACGTCCATTGCTGGACATAGGCAGCTCCCAAATGTCGCCACAACGTCCGGTCCTGTGCGTCTCTCATTCATCGGATACCCGCGACTCTCTTCAAGTCGTCGCTCCACTTTGTAAGAGGCCTTCCAGCGCTGCATCTTCCATCTTCTTCTTCAAACTTATGTGTCCTGCCTACTGCCACATAAGTTTAGCAATTCTTCGGGCTATGTTGGTGACCTTGGTTCTCTTGCGGATATCGTCATTTCTGATCCGGTATCTCCGAGCTCCGAGGGGGTTGTATCTCAGTATAATCATATAATTAAATAAAACGTTTCCTTGTTTTTAAATATATCCTAAGACACTCACTAATAATGTGGCCTTAATTAATACCCAGAATAACACATAGGTACTCTGCTTAGCTTCGGACTAGATGTCGTTGTGTGAAAGTTGTGGGTTTTTATTATTGTATTATTATTATAAATAGCGCTTATATCCTGCTTGATAACCTCAGCTACTGCATAAATTTCACCCCCATTCTCACAAAGCCTCGCTAATTGCAGGACCCGCTTTAACCCAGACCCGCGGATTTCCCCGAACACGATGCGTCACGTCGTATCAAAACAAAAAAATCAACAATAAACTAAAGATTACCGTAAAAACCGTATAACAACGACAATTGTCTGGCAACCCGTTTGAAAAACGACCATTTTGTGTTCCGATTTCTTAAAAAAGCGTCATAGGTCGTACGTGGGGGCGATGTGGCCATGGTTTCTGGTAGTCTATGTCTTGTCTTTGGTAGAAAGCCTGTGATGTTTATTTTTAAATATCCAGAGTAGAAATTAAATAGACGCACTGGACCCTGGATCCACATGCGTTAAATATTTCGACACTTTTTTCTAATTTCCAAGTTTTCTCTGATTTTATTATTAGCTTGAACTGTATAAAATAATGTATTATATGACAGGTCACAAACAAGGAAATACAGAATGTATTTTTAATCACGGGGCAATTTTTTTCAAATAGTTCTTCCCATGAATATGAAAAACTGCATTCAAAAGTGTGATAGCTACTCGACCAAAATGATTTGAAAAAATCAAAGAAGAATTTCAGGTGATTTTGTTTTCGCAATTTCGGAGTCCCATAGTGAAATTTTTATAAATACAGTCTGTAAATGTATAAAAATCAAAGCAGATAGCGCTCTGTAGTGTCCAAGTACCCCTGTGGCAAAAAGGCGTGAGTTTATGTATGTGTGTGTATGTAAGAAGTGGCGTAACAACTCGACAATACAAACTACTAGAAATACTCATTATCTGTCTAGCCTTTCCCCAACTGTGTTGGGGTCAGCTTCCAGTCTAACCAGATGCAGCTAAATACAAGTGTGTTACATCTAGCACCTGCAGGCCTATCCATATTACAAATTCTATTACTATTTTCGCAATCGATAAGGCGACAATAGAAAGAAAATGGCGTATATGGAATAAGCTGTTTGTCAACTTTCAAGTGTTAACGTAAAATGGCTGAAAATGAAATACACCTGACAGCTGACAAACAGCTGATTCCATATACGCCATTTTCTTTCTGTAATAGAAATAGAATTTGTAATATGGCTAGGCCTACTGGTTCTCTGTCCTCCTCAACATACACTGTGACTGTAACAAGATGTCCTTTAGCTTAACTGGCTGTCAAACTTTCGGGGTTCTGATTGTCAAACACCGACAAATGGCAATCATAGTCAACAAGTTAACGTGCTTTCCGAGGCACAGAGGAGTCTTGATATGTAATAAAAAGTCTCGCCTCCCCAACCCAGTTACTGGGTATCGCAAAACACTCTGGAAAAACTGATTGTCAAACTTCCGAACTTCTGACTACACGTAACGACTGTCAAAGATTTACATGAAAAGATTTAAATGAAAGCCGAAACCATCGGCTTTGAGGCACGGAGGAGCCTTGATTTGTATTTAATAGTCACCCATTCGAGAACCAACGTTCCTACCGTCTTGTCAATTTTATACGTAACTTTATACAGGGTGAAATTGAATATATGCGACAAAATTAAATATACAATACTATATGTTGGCAAGAAAATATAAAACATATCAAATGTAAAATTAATTAACTTTTAACAGTGTTACGAAAACGTTAAAATAATTAAAGTCGCGCGATTCTTACTAGAAAATAGGCAATTTAGGTTAATGACCGCTATGAACGGCAACGTTTATTAACATAGAGCAGCTACTCGACGATGATTATTGAGCACTGCCATTATTGAGTCGGAAGAGATTTTTTGATACTTTAATTTTTCTATTTCTTTTACATATTAAGTATTTATTTTTTCTGGAATACCGATAATTCGTAGGTACTTACATGAAGATAACGTCAATCGACCATTTAAAAACGATGATCACGTAGTTTTTTTTTAATGATTTAGATTATTGTTAAACGAGAACAACTGCCGACAAACTGTTCTGCAGTTTGGCAGACTTTTTGTATGTTTTTGTTGTACAGATTTTGAATAAAGAAATTAAAAAAAAAAAATTGTAAAATAAAACAGTTTATAATAACAATGTTACTTTAACTGAAGCTCGCATTTAATTTTTTCGCATTTATTCAAAGTCACCCTGTATAAGTGGAAACTTGTAACTAATTGGCCTTCTTCTGCAATTACTGCTGACTACTTGAATGCTGTAAGCTGTAAGTTTTCCTAAAAGTAATAAAATAAAGTAAAACTCATCAAGCGTATGCTTAACCTTCGATCGACCTGTGAGACTGTTACATATTATTAAGTTACAAGCTCAACAGTTATCCTTCTTATAAGTCCTAATAACTTTCCTAATCCTCTATGCAAGTTGGTACCCCTACAATGTAAAGTTCCCATTGCTACTCTGTCACTAATAGCACTTTATGTTCAACATAATAGCACTTGATGTGCCACATAATGTCGTGTGCGATAGTGTAACGTGTTCCTGCTACATCAATGAGTTGACTTATGACCTGCAGCGATGGGATTACATGGAGTTGCAGCTGTCTGAGATAGCGGTTGGATTACATATGAAAAATTATAACATTTGGTTACCAAAATCTTACAATATTAGTCTTACCGTAGGGTATTGAGTGACCCAGTAACTGGGCTCTGAAGGCCAGATAGGCTGGATTCTGTTATCTACTGCATCTGGTTATACTAAAAGCCGATACCAACATAGTACCACAGTCTAAGAACATACAGTCGTCCGGCGAAGCCGTCTAGACAGGGCAATCGTGCGGGGTGTGAGGGGCGAGACGCGGGAAAGGCGCTCCCGCACTGCGAACAAAACGATGTTCGTAGTGCGGGAGGTATTATTCAAGTCTAACGCGTGTAGAAGTTGTCGGCATTTTTCCAGAGATTAAAGGCGTCGTCCTACTGTTTGTATTAATATTTATACTGTGATAGTACTAAAGTTTAATTACTCAATACTTTATTGCATGTGAGCTCAATTGTATACACCGAAATAATAATTTAATTATCAACTCCATTGCATAATTTGTATTATTTATTTATTTTATTACTACTTAGACCTATCTCAGTTTAGTTCTTTTTATTCTAAGTGCATTGTCCTCACGAATAATCTGGTTAATATATACCTACAAAGTATTGTAAAGCTTATTTTATATGAGTAAGTAGGTACCTATGGAGTTTCTTGTCTATTCTTCTTCATACAAAATATATTTTGGAAGTGAACTTGAATAATCTCAAAAGTGCCTTTTAGCGGTCAAATTAAAAGAAATTATTCGACTTTCACATACCAAAAGGTTTTACAAAGGTGTTAAGTTTACAAATATCGATTCCAATTTATGAACCTGGGCACAACTAGTTTGTGGCAGAAAGGAGAAAGAGCGCATCTTTAACATGCTAAGAGAATGATTAAATTACCTTCTTACCAAGCTTTAATTTCAATGTGTTTAAGAACAAAAAAGTTACCTTTTCCAGCAGATACTAACCACATCTAATGCTAACGTTTAAACGCGATTTCTGGCAAGAAATTATAAATATTGCAATCTTTGAACACATCATTAACATAATTTGCATGGATCCATGTAAGCCGAGTGTGTCGCGGAATTGACAGAATTCCGGCAAAAGTTGTCACACGCCACACGGTCCTGACGGCGCGGAGGCGCTTGACCAATGCTTTGATGTGTCGACAGTCGACACATCCTAGCAAATATCCGCTTTCGATGGATACCTATAATTCAAGACAACAACACTAAAGTCTGACGACAAATCAAAGTACGGGTTTGTTTTCTTGTACATAAATACCTTGAAACATATCAAATGTTTGATTTTTTGTAGCTATACCGAGGCTGCTTTTCGAGATTGCGACAAAAATCACCAAAAAATCAGAAGCAATTATTTTATTGCTTTCCATATAGCAAGATGTTTAGCTCGAAATGGTCTTTTAGTATGGAGATGATCTGGCAGAAAATACTTAAACACAATTGGTTATATCTATAGGTAGGTAGGTACATAATACTGCTAATAGATGTGAGAGGACAGAACATAAGCTTGTCAATAAACACTATCAAGTACTCAACAAAATATGAAAGATGGTCAATAAATTGAAGCTTCAGTCTTCTGTTACTAAATGCTATCCTTTATTTTTCTGGCTTATTCCCAAGAGCTCCAAATCTATTGTTCTCCAAACAATTTCTCTCCATACATTGATTCCCAACAGCTCCATAATTTTATTAGTTAAATAATAAAATACTAATTTTTTTCCCAGCGGCTCCAAACCAAATTGCGTAAGGTCAACAAAACACAAATTTCTTCCATCAATAATCGAATCAATCTTATCTTAGCTAAGTATTTGCAATCTGTACTTGAAAATTTTTGGAGCTCATGGGAAAGATTTTAATTATTACTTATATATTGCTTTTTTAATTTGGAGCCGTCGGGTATAAAATTATGGAGCGCCTGGGAATAAGCCATTTTTCTACCAGGTCGACCAAACATAGCGCAAAATACTAAAAACCTTTAATTGTCTAAAAGACCCATATTTAAAGTAACTATATCGACTCCACATAGCTCTTAAAGTCGACACCAATGGAAAACACCACAACCAACGGTGCTTATCTAAATAGTTTCCGAGTACATCCAGATGCTTGATAGCAACAAATGAGCGGCAGTAGGTACTTGTGTACTCAGGTAGGTACATGTGAGTATATGTGATCAACGTGTGACATGCTCGTTATGATGTTGTGTCTTTATGCTCATCTCTATAGACGTGGACTTTCTTGTCGGAGACTGATCGTTGTTCTTCTGTGATCACAAAGAAAAGAAAAAAAAATGCAGTCGACGTGCATACAAAGGTAGACAAAATAATAATTTATTACTTAGGTAATATTTGGTTCATTATTTATTTTATAATACTTTACACTTACCTTAGTATTGTAGATTTTAATTGCAGGTACAGAAAGTATTGTAAATAAATAAATAAAAGAGCACCAGTTACACTTTTTTACCTATCCTTCTTTTCTAGAATCATTTTTATATTTTTTTAAACATGTAACTTTAACGTCCAAAATTGCCTTGAAATAAGCTTGAAATTTAACTTTACCTTTGAAAAAAAAAACCCTTATTGTGGTGTTTGTTGGCATTGTTGTTACACATAACTGACCAACTAATTATTCACAAAGCGAATAATCAATAACACCGTCAAATTAAAGAAAGTCCTAAAGTGATAAAAGGAGAGAGCAAACGTGATAATTAGGAAAACTGACGAAAAATTTCAACGCTGGTGGTTTAGACACATTCACGAACTGTGCTCATCAGTATAAGGTTGAACGTAGATTGGGTATTCCACCCTGTAACGATATACAAAAATGCGTTAAAACAACCTTCTTTAATCCTTCAAAGTCAACCGAAATATTCTTAAAACTCATTAAAATCTTTCCTGTAAATGTCTTTTTCTTAATCCACTTCTGAATTAGCCTCGGGTTTCAACCACTCTTAATCCACTAGAGCAAATTGGTTTAAGTATACAAAAAACTGTATAACTTTCAAGACGTTAGAAAAAATGCCTTTTGCGGCAGCCGTGAATAGTTGAGATCCGTGAAATAAGGTGTTTGGTTGGAAGTTAAAAGGGCGTAAGTTGATTGTGCTTTAATAATCTTAGGGCTTTATTTATATGTATGAGTTTGGATACATTTCTGACTCTGAAGATGCAGGCTATGCCTAGTTTCGGAGTTAGAGATACCCATACTTTATTTGCCTAATAGGTATATAGCCCTAGATACAGTATCTAACGACAATTGTAGGTAATTCAATGTCCAATATTCTACATATTTTCAAGTCACTGTTGTACACCTTAGAATATGTGCAATTTTAATATAGGTTTGTGAATACAACTTTTTTTTTTGTTATTTTCATGTTTCACAATGTGTGCATGTCTTTACCTGTTGGCAATAAATATTATTTGTTTCTTTCTTTATTATTATTATTTTTATTTTGTCGTGTTATTCTATTTAGTAATGTGTTTTAATATAAGCTGCATCGTTGGTCTAGAGACATAGATGTAATGATACTGAACCACTACTGGCGAAATCTACCCAGATTTCGCCAGTTTTGAGTGGGTGATATTCCTATAGGAGTATCTCTGACAAGTTCTTCAGTAATTACAGACGTGTTATTTTCTTTGAATTTCCTACCATAACATACCTTCTCCCCCCTTCTTAGTTTTGATGATAAAATACCTAGCCTATGACACTCACAAATAATCTGGATTTTATTGGTAAAAGAATTTTCTACATCGGTTGAGTAAATCTAGAGATTACCCCCTACAATCTTACAAACTCACAAAAATTACCTCTTTATAATTATTACAGTAAGACCATAGAAGGAAAACTCTAGAAACATGAGTGTATAGTGAATATTCTTTAAACTAGAAAATAATAAAACTTCCTACTCTCGACATTGGCCAATATTAAACCAATTTACTCATAATACATTTCTAAACACCACACTCGACTCAGTCAAACGCCTTGCCCAGTATAACCAGATGTCCATTTTTTTTTGTTGCACCCTCCTTCGTTCGTAGTATTGTAATGTTGCCATTGTGTCCCAGTGTCGATTTCAATTAGCTACCCATTGTGATATTGTGGGCTTTTCATTAGCTATGGTCACTTTTGAAGTGGCCTTTTTTTGCTTCCCTTTACAGTTTAAGACAGTGCTGCCACCTTAGCGCTTTCGGAGTTAGATCTAGCGCTTTTTTGGAACACTTAGCGCTGAAATTTCAATTTTAACTCCTAGCGGAAAATATAGCGCTTTTTTTGCAGACCTGGCACAGACACGATAAATGCAAATTTACATAAACGATTGAAATTATCTTACAAAAAGGCTACATGTCGGGACGGCTACCGTCGGGAAAATCGTTGTTAAAACTACGATTTTCCCGAAAATGTTTTAACACACGCCACGTCGAACCAAAAATATAAATGGAAATTACAAAACCCTCAAAAACCACAACCTGCTGGACCTACAAAAATTCAGTCTACAGAACCTGCTCAGACAGCGAAAGCGATTAGGCTCTTTAATAATTTAGATTTAAAATGATTAAAACAAATTTTTGCTAGGTATTATTTGTGTGTGTGTGTTTTTTTGTGCAATCTAGCGGAATCTAGCGCTTTTTTCAAGCACTTTTAGCGCTTACTGGCTTCAGAGAGGTGGCAGCACTGGTTTAAGAGATTTTTTTGATACTTTGGCGGTGGTAGTTGTGAATTGTAACACGCAATTGCTATTTGATGTTAGGTTTATTGCTCTGTATCTTTTTTGTATAGTAAATCATAGTGCTTGTCTACTAGTCTATAGAAATTCGACTAATTTAGCAATTTTTATTAATGTGACTTATTATTTTATCTACTTAATTTATCGATTTAACGTGTACCTACATGTAACATGTCCTTTAACTGAAATTCATTGACATTATATTATCTACCTAATTTTCTGGATTGCAATTTTAAGTAATTTTGTTTTATGTTACCCCTGATTGTGTATACTATCACTTGGCAAAAGGCATAGTGAGCATATTCTCATTCAATACATTATATCTGTAAATCAACCTATATTTAAAAAATAAATGATTTGATTCTATTTATAAACTTGAACTTAGCAATCTCTCACTCATATCTACATATGCGCAATGTACAGACGGCAGCATATCAAGTTACCCCAATGTGTCAAATTTCTTTGATCGTTTTTCAACTTTATGTCAAACAGAATAAGGTTCATATTCAATTGGGAAATTTTGACACATTGGGGTAACTTGATGTGCTGGCGTCTGTACTATACAAGGTGTTCAAGTGCTACAAAGTTTACTGAAATATTTATATTCAGGGTAGAATGGACATATTCGCAGCATAAAGTAAAAAAAAACATCAGTAAGTTTAGAGTAGCTTAAAAGTGTAGAAACAAAAGTAACAATTACACACATAAATCAATACAAAATTAAAAATTTAAAAAACCCCCACCGCAAAAAAGTAAAACATTTAAAAAGTAAAAAATAACACTTTAGCCATGAAATTTTACTTCACGTCGGGGTACCGCTTAAGTAAGGAATGTTCCTAGTACTTGTAGGTATGTAGGTACTTATTTAAACGGTACCCCGACGTTACGTAAAATTTCATGGCTAAAGTGTTATTTTTTACTTTTTAAATGTTTTACTTTTTTGCGGTGGGGGTTTTTTAAATTTTTAATTTAATTTTTATTTTTAAATTTTTAAACTATTTAATTTTGTTTTAAAGAGTATGCAGTTATGAATTTTTTTCAGTGCATTGTATGTAGAGTCAAATACTGGTTAAAACGATTCCAAACACGACATATCTGCTATTATTTTGTCAAGAGTCTGCCTACTGGTGTGCTGGATGGCCTGGCTGCAGCATCAGCTCATCCTGTTGCCATCAGGGCATTGTGTGCAGAATCAAATGCTCGTTGAAATGAATCCAAACACGACATATCTGCTATTATTTTGTCAAGAGTCTACCTACTGGTGTGCTGGATAGCCTGGCTGCAGCATCAGCTCTTCCAGTTGCCATCAGTGCATTGTGTGCAGAATCAAATGCCGATTAAAATGAATCCAAACACGACATATCTGCTGTTATTTTCCCAAGAGTGTATTAGTCTGCTAGATATCCTGGCTGCATCAGACCAAATACACCATAATGTTGCTTATTAATATTACACACATAGGTGTTTGAAATTTTAAGACACTCCTATGTTTGTAAGTAAAGTTTATACCCACAGACGTCTAAATTAGCAAAGACAGCTAACACAAAAGAGCTGATAACCTTGAAACAGCTGAACTGATTTTGATGAATTATGTCTAAGAACCATCGCAAGAAACCCTGCTTTCAAATAAAAAAAACCGCATCCAAATCGGTTTACCTGTTTGGGCGCTACGGTGCCACAGACAGACAGACAGACAGACAGACAGACAGACAGACAGACAGACAGACAGACAGACAGACAGACAGACAGACAGACAGACAGACACACACACATAGCGGTGAAACTTATAACACCCCTCTTTTTGCGTCGGGGGTTAAAAATGAACAAAGTGCCATAGATGAGATATTATATCATCATATTATATTTTAAGAAAGTGTAACGGACTTGAGTAAAGCACAATCTATTTAAAGTTTAAAATAATAATTACGTAAAAATTAAATTAAAAATTTAAAAAACCCCCACCGCAAAAAAGTAAAACGTTTAAAAAGTTAAAAATAACACTTTAGCCATGAAATTTTACTTCACGTCGGGGTACCGCTTAAGTAAGGAATGTTCCTAGTACTTGTAGGTATGTAGGTAGATACTTATTTTAACGGTACCCCGACGTTACGTAAAATTTCATGGCTAAAGTGTTATTTTTAACTTTTTAAACGTTTTACTTTTTTGCGGTGGGGGTTTTTTAAATTTTTAATTTAATTTTTATTTTATATTTTTTAAACGCATTAATTTTGTTTTATAGAGTTTACAGTTATGAGATTTTTCATTGCATTGTATGTAGAGTCAAATGCTGGCTAAAACGAATCCAAACACGACATATCTGCTATTATTTTGTCAAGAGTCTACCTACTGGTGTGCTGGATAGCCTGGCTGCAGCATCAGCTCATCCTTTTGCCATCAGGGCATTGTGTGCAGAATCAAATGCTGGTTGAAATGAATCCAAACACGACATATCTGCTATTATTTTGTTAAGAGTCTACCTACTGGTGTGCTGGATAGCCTGGCTGCAGCATCAGCTCACCCCGTTGCTATCAGTGCATTGTGTGCAGAATCAAATGCTGGTTAAAATGAATCCAAACACGACATATCTGCAGTTATTTTCCCAGGAGTGTATTAGTCTGCTAGATATCCTGGCTGCATCAGACCAAATACACCATAATGTTGCTTATTAATATTACACACATGGGTGTTTGAAATTTTGAGACACAAATATGTTTGTTAGTAAAGTTAATACCCATAGACGTCTAAAATAGCTACGGTAGCTAACACAAAAGAGCTGATTCCCTTGAAACGGCTGAACCTATTTTGATGAATTATGTCTAAGAACCATCGCAAGAAACCCCGCTTTCAAATAAAAAAAAACGCATCTAAATCGGTTCACCCGTTTGGGCGCTACGGTGCCACAGACAGACAGACAGACAGACAGACAGACAGACAGACAGACAGACAGACAGACAGACACACACACATAGCGGTGAAACTTATAACACCCCTCTTTTTGCGTCGGGGGTTAATAAAAATAGATTAAATTGAAGAATTGCTCATTTGTCTTTTAGGCTAAATTGTAATCAATTATTAAAAACCTGGTTCTATTTAAAAAAGGATAAACAAAAGCAATAATAAGTAGAAATTAGGAAAATCCAACAAGACTAGTCTGTAAGAGATCGCTTTTAGCGATTAAGCTCGTTCTAACACCATATGTAACTCTTTAAGTAATTATTTCAAAGTTTTCAACAAGAATGTTCTATTCTAATAGATCTAGGCAACAATTTACAAATTAATTTATAACTGTATCTAATCGAGTGTCAACTCAACATTATTAAGAAATATAATTTTTAACTGACCATACAAACTTTAATACAAACATCATTGTTAAAATTTAACGCAAAATTAGAACTCAATACAAAAACTATTAGTTTCACGTTCACACAATGGCGACAGATGGTCCCAAGTTCACAAAAAAAAAAGTATTAGAAAAGGTGTCAGTGTGTCATAAATTATCATAGACACGTGGATTCGGTGACATCTTGTTTTGTTAAGTTTAAGTCTATTACTTGGTTAAATTTTCATGATCTTTGTGTCAAATGACAGCTGTCCGGTATTTTAGTAAGTTATTCTACGTTTTTATAGAAATTTACGCAACACTGATGTTTAATTTTGGCCGACAAACAGTTTCAACAAGTTCGTCAAACGGCCGAATCTAATATTAATAATTTAGCAGTAAAGTTACTGTTATACTTTTATTAATATTTTGACATAGTTAATAATCGTGCCTAGAGAGATACGATACGACCTACGAGATATTTGGGATTTCAAAAAGATCATGTAGGTATGTGGCCGTTGGCGAAAAAATCCTTTAAACAACATAACATATCATGACGCCTTCCCCAAAGGGTTAGGCAGAGGTGTAGGTACACCCACATTTCGCCAGTTATGTTGAAGTCTCATTTAATAATAGGGGGCGAGTCTTTTGCCATTAATCGGACGCAAATACAGACTCCGGGCTGATGAGAAATCCTTTAACTAGATATCTAAATATCTAAATCCTACTTTGTCGCTCGGATTACCCGTAACGACTGTCAAAGATAAAAGCCAGGAACAACAGCTTATCGTGCTCCCCAAGGCATGGAGGGAATCTTGATAATAAATGATCACCCATCAACAGACCGACCTCGTGCGGCAGTAATTAATTAGTCATAAACCTCTTCAGATGTCGTAGTCCGTCTTAATTGAATGAGATTGTCAAACTTGTCATTTGCGTAAGAATCAACTCTCAAAGCTTCCAAGCCATACTTCCTACACTCCAAACGGAACCAAATGCCATAATAAGCCCATATCTTTTCAATACAACACACCAGCATTCAGTGAACGGACGGTTTAACATAACAAAACACAGCAAAAATCCAAAATTGACTATAAATCGTATAAAGTAGACAGCAATTTCAATTTAATTTTATTCAAAAGTTAGGATATCTTCATAACCATGGTGGCAGTATGCAGATGTAAAACAGAAGGTTTAGTGGTACTAGTGTACGACTGACAGCTCCTAATTTCTTAGCTACAAAAATATATCTATAGACGACACTGCACAGACCAATTTCTTTTGCCAACATGGCAATGCTGCCAGCCTTCTGAGTACTTTTCTGGATGACAGCGATGCAAAAGGATTTTTCGACTAGGTTAGGTTGTTATTAGGTTTTAGGGCTTCGTCTCTCCTACCCTTTAGCTGTGCCCTACATGGTCAATAACGATCTCATTTATTAAGTTAACACCTTAAATACATGTTAGAAGCAATAAAGATATTGAGTATTGAGTTTGTAGCGGCATTTCGCCACATACAAATGAAAAAAAAAACAACCAAATATAGTTGAACACACTTATTATTAAACATGAGGACCCGTTAATAATCGTCGTCGGGCAGTAGACACAACAGCCATCTATCTAGTCGCTGGACCCTTTCAATTCATGGGGGATGAGAAATTTTCGGTTTAAGTACTCCGGTATACTTCTAAAGTTATTTAGGATTTCTCATTGGTGTATGTACAGACGCCAGCACATCAAGTTATCCCAATGTGTCAAATTTTCCTAATTGAATATGAACCTTTTTCTGTTTGACATAAAGTTGAAAAACGATTAAAGAATTTTGACACATTGGGGTAACTTGATGTACTGGCGTCTGTACATAGTTACTTATATTCAAATAAAGACAAGTATTAAACGAGTAAATAATGACGTATTTAAAAAAAACTATAAAAAAACATACAAGTGCCACTAATAACGACCGATTCACTGCGGATAAAAGCAAACGCCTGACCAATCACAATGCTGTGGGCCTTCTGAACTTACTTGTCTATTGACATAAGGTAGCAACCAAGCTACCATACAATGGACAGTGGACCATGAAGCCGCGGGAAGTCACCTATTCGTATAATTTAATATATTGTAATACCGTATTCTGGTGTCACATATCTTTCGGGAGTCTGTTTAGAACTTTAAATGGCGTCATAAAGTTCGTTACGTCATCTTTGACAGGTGGAATTTTTATAAGACTTCTAATTTTAAATCTTGGTTTGTCACGTGTATGAAAAGTCAGGAGACCTGTGTTAAAAATTGTACGACAGATTGCATTAAAATATACTACTTAACCACTCTAAATAATTTAATATCCTTGTCAACTATAGTACTTAGTTGTTACCAACTTACGTTATTTAGGTATTTATGGAAATATTTTAGTTGCCTAAATATCTGTACCGTGTATCCGTAATATTGTGTACTAATATTAATAATTTAACTTTATTTCAGACGTACTTCAATACATTATTACAGAGAAAGGGTTAGTATAGGGTTGTTAGTAGTACACAAAAAGACATTAGTACCTAAGGTGTGAGTAAATTGGTTGTCAAAAAATCAAAATTCATTCATTCAAATTAGGCTAAAGATCAGCACTTTTTGAACGTCAAAATTACGCCAGTCCCTCAAAAAGACCGCCTTTTGCCACTTCGTAGTGTTATTGCTGGGAAGAAGAAGTGGCGGAACAAACTCCCCAGCAACACGTCTGTCTGATATGTTAGAAGAACTTGAATTTAAACTGTACAAATAGTTATAATATTAAAAAACAATCAAAATAAGTTATTTGCTACATGTGCGCACTCCATTATACAGAATACTAGTAATATTAAGCTACCGACATTAGTATTAACTAAAGGCGATTATCACACTGCCCCGCATCACGCTGCTTGTTGCGTGTCTCTGAACTGAATTGAACGCGCGTGGATGCATTTTCTGTGTGTTGGACTGTGCGTGTTTTCCATACAAACGGAGATACTTACAAGCAACGGAAGAACACGCATCCACGTGCTACGCTGCATCATGCGGGGCAGTGTGTTAATCGCCAAACTCAAGCAAAAGTAACTGACTAATAAGAAGCCTCCAGGTATAAAGGGCGTGCCCGCTTACATGCGCAGAGTAGGATTATATCCATAGGTGAGACAATGTCACAAAATAATCAACTAGGACCATCGAAGTTAAATAAAACAAAAAAAAAACAGGTAATAGTTAAAACAATAGCAAAACCAAGGCGTCTTGCCAGCAAGACGACCAGTTACCACAAGCAGCACCCGTTCACGAGCATAACCCAACGCCCGTTGTACAATGTGCATCGTTGTTTCCTATACCCTATTTGAAGCATTGCTACATACCTTCTATGTCCCTTCTAACACTCGCGGTATTAAAAACACTTTGTACGCACCCACACCACAAAATAATTCTAAAACAAACGCACATCAAAAATATAAAGTTACACCATAACTAACAAAATGTTGCCAGCGTGAAAATATCTACGTAAACACACGACCAATCATGCGAGCTCATGTTTACATGTCTTTTAGAGACATAACTCATTAGACAGCATTACAGGCACGTCCGTAATATAATTCTTTACAAAATAACTTTATATAAATCAGATGACACTAAGCGCCGTGCTTGGTGCGAGAATGAGTGGGGTTAGGGCGATGGTACAGTAAGTTGTAGAGAGATACCATGCAATGCGAGGCGATAGCAAGCAATAATATAATATTTAATTGACTGTCCTGTTGGTCTAGTAGTTAGTGGCCATCTAGGACAAATAGAAAGAAATAATATTTATTGACAACAGGTAAAAGATGCACGTACTACTTATGAAACGTGAAATTAACAAAATTTAACAGTAAATAAAAATATGTCTCACTCACGACTGCGCCAAAATGCCCTAGAAGAAACGATCGTACCTACTCATCAAAAAACATTTGTCCTGGGTCGGAATAGCACCAACAGTCCAGTCAAGAGTCTTTACGTAAAAGTGACATCAATTATTACTCAGATGTGTAAACAGAGGAAGCAGGAGGGAAATATTACCGTTTTTATGTGACCGGAGTATTTATGACTGACAGATTTTAAAAATCAGAATTACGCACTTATTTATACTTTGTCTTCATTTCTTACAAGCAGCTTTTGACAATAATTTTAGACAATATATATTTGAATCTTCCTTAATTCAGAAGATGATGATGCAAATTAAGAATCATAATGTGCATATACTTTAGACATTTGTAGTTACTGATATAAAGTGTAGGGTGTAGGGATCTAATAAAGTTCTTCTTTAAATCGATGTCTATAAGCTTAGGGCTGCTTACTAAATTACATTATATGATACGGCGCACACCTATTTCAAAAACAATTGAACACAGAAAACAATTGACGACCACAGTTCGCGCTAAAACAGCTTTCAATCTCTTCTCCATCGCTTCCACTACTCTTCTTACCTAATACATCTCCACTCAAAAAGCCACAAAGATCCCAGATATTGGGCGCACGTACACGACTGAGCCAGGTATCGTATTACGACTAATTTGAATAAGTTATAGCCGTCTTGTTACGCCTGATATCTCTATTATTTAGGGAGGCAACCTTCTTGACAATAGGGCTGTACATGCGTACGACTTTTTTGGTCCCGATGAACTTGTTTGTCGAGATGTAAAATCTAGGGATGGAGCTTTGTTTTGTTAAGACCTTTTCCTTGGGGAGATTTGTGGTTGAATTCTAGAACGATGCTCGAGCTTATTGTAATTTGGTTTAAAAACAAACTTGAGTAGCGATGAACTAGCTAAACCCTTTGACTTATCCATGTTAAGATGGTTAGCGACTTTCTTGTAAATATAGTTCAAATAGTGTCAAAAATCGAAAAGAGTATGCGTAATGACTAATGACTAAAGAAAGGTATTTATAAGGCAGATGTAATTGGAAATCCCAAGAGGGGGACACAGACCTTATTTGTGAGGTTTTTCAGAAAGGTCAGGTGCATAGTACTCACAACCGGCATGTATGACTTCATGTATGAACGTAAACGAAGCAAAAGAAGTATGTAAGAATCGTCGCAGATAGCTCTCTGTCATTCGACCTGTATGTATGTGTGTTATAAGTTCAAACATGTTTTATCCAGACATTGTTTGGGACATTCACAAGCCTTGGTAAACCAGATTACCACAGTAATAACGATATGATCAGTATAAAGTGTGTGCTGCTCAGTGCTCATACAAAACCTTTGTTGCTTTGACACCCACATACAAGATTAAACTCCTCGGCACATGCAGGGTGACTCTTAGGACCATTTCTGTTTTGGGTGAATCAAAATGGTAGGACAATCAGCATATGATTTCAGAAGTTTTTATTATTTAGCGAATTACACAACTATTGAGTTTATTGTGCTGAATAGTAAAATCAAAAAAATAATTTAATTAATTATTAATTGAAATAAGAAACTAAAATTACTTTTTGTTTTCGTTATGATTAAAATAGAATAGATTTTATTCGTAGAATGTTAGTTGAGATCCTAAATAGGTAATTTAGGATCTCATAACAACCTGATAAATGATAAAATAATGATAATAAGGATTATCTAAATGATAAAAACAATAAATCTGTCTATTATTGTCCCACTGCAGGGCAAAGAGTACTATTCTCATTCAGAGAATACACATTTTTTTATCACCGCACTTGCTCTAGGCGGGTTTGGATTTTTTCAGATCTATATTACTTAATAATAAGTTCAGTTTTCATCACCATATATTCCTTCACCAATTAAACAAGTGCATTTATTATATGATAATCTTACTTATTAAACAAAAACTTAAAATAAATAAACAACTAAAACTAACAATAAATAACTACAAAGCGTCAAAAACTTCTTCTGCATCGCTGCCAGCTGGTTAAGTGCCCAAAAGACAGGCGGCATTGCCACGTTGAATGGCAATGCTTAGCCTCTGGCCAAAGTAGAGCCTGCTGGTCTAGTAGTTAGCGACCCTGACTGCTGTGCCGGAGGTCGTGGGTTCAATTCCCACCCAGGACAAATGTTTGTGTGATGAGCACGATCATTTGTTCTGTGTCTGGGTGTAATTTATCTATAATATGTATGTATTTAGAAGTATTTAAGTATGTTTATCAGCTGTTTAGTACCCATAATACAAGCTCTTAGCTTAGCTTGGGACTAGATGGCGTTGTGTGAAAAGTTGTGGAATATTTATTTATTTATGCCATCACAATGACATGATCACCAAGGTTTAAAAAGAAAATAGTCTACATCCTACATTCTACAAATGCATGACAAAATAATATTATATCTCACACAATCTTACGTAAATCGAACATGGGTTTCAATCGTCAATTGTTCGAATACTCATGTATATTGGACAAGGAATCGAGTTACAATATTGTACCTCCATTTTGTTTCAAACCTTATTGCGTAGGAGTTGAGTGAGACAATACACGATTATTTTAATACATTCGTTGAGTATTTTATTAAAGGAAGTTCTTTGTGTTTTTGCGATGTATTTTGTAGGTGGAATATAGATGTTTAGAAGAAATTATGGGTATCCATGTTCATTGAAAAAACATCTTATGTACTATGTTGAAATACTGTTGATGTTGTGGTCCTTGGGTACCCAAAAAGGCCCGCAGTGGGTGTCACGGTGTGACGTTAATACAATAAATATGTGATGATAAGCTCTAGCTTTCCCATAGATCTGAGAATACAGTAAAGGTACCTCCAACCTAGGGGTCTTTAAGTCTAGAGTGAATAGGTTACTTCTACGAGTGAATAGGTTAAGGCAAGTGCTTCATCGTCGACCACATCATCGCTTATGATCAGGTGAGATGGTGATCAAACGCGTGCCTATGAATAATAATAAAAAAGCAACAAGCTATAGATAAAACTTTTAGGGAAACCAATGAGGAAAGGATTAAAAAAAGCAACTTGAACAAAACCAAGACCAATAAAAATGAACAAACCGATCATTGTTCTATGTCTGTCCCTCTAATTCCATAATAAAACAATAATCCCACCACTTTGTAACCAACTAAACAAGAACAGTGTAAACCCCACAAAATAATAAAATAATGATCACCACACAAAGGACTAATTCATAAAATTTAACAAGGCCAATTATGAAGCCCAAACACAGTTTAAATGGTAAAAGGACCAGACTTTGGCGATAGTTCAAGACAAAAGATCGTTTGTGACCGCGACAGGCCATTAAATGACCATATATCTTTGTCGAGGACCAGAAATTGGTTGGGCCATTATTCTCCTAATAATTAGCAGAATCCTGGTGTATTGGGTGTTTTTGGGTTTCGGGTGAAGTGGCCTACAGGGACGCATTTGGGTTTGAGGTTTTAAGAAACTATTAATAATGCGTTCAAAATTTATTAATCTTATAACTAGCTTGACGTCGTATAAGTCTTAGTCATCCAGTGGTTAGGGTTTTGCCTTTCATGCAAGGTTTAAATTTAAAAATAGAAAAGTAAAAATACTCATGAGACTTTCTTAATACGTATGTAATTTGTATTTGTATTTATGTAATTTCTAAGTTTATCTTTGACGTTACTGCCGAAGGAAAGCATCAAGAGAAACGCTAAAATTAAAATGTAAGTAAGTCCGAAATCGACCGCTTTTGGCTTATTTACCTACTAAAGAAATATACTAACTTGTCTTATTAAATAAATAGGTACTATTTCTGCCAACATAAGAACACATCGTTATACCGCATTTTTTTTACTAAAAATACGTTTTGTTAAAAAGACATTTATGTATGCAAGAACAAGACACATGAATCCGAAATAATTTGGGACTAGAGCTGAAATGTATTATGATTCAGTTCCACAGCTTAAACTGTATATAAAAACACTAATAGCAAAAGCTAAAGTGCACCAACTCGTAAGTATCGCAAATCATCCAACTAGGTACCAAGATTTAATCTAAATCCTAACAAGGACCAATGAAATGTCTGTAACAATATTCTAATGGTCCTTTTACCAGCAGTGCGTCTCTGTGCCCACAATAGTTATGCCCAGCAGGGGGCAAGTCCGTAACGCCTGCACGTCAGACGAACACTATTGTACCGTGAGATTGTATCTACAGTTCACTATTATGACGGTTTGGGAATTTGTGGGCAGATAAAAGATGAAATTGTTAAGAGGGCTTTGTGGGATGGGTAGCTTGTTATAGTTTTAACGTTTAAGGAAACTAAGGTGTTCATTCCTTTTATAAGGTACCTTGAAAATAATTATCATCTGAATCTGAAGAGTTTTTTTGTTTAAGTGCGCTTATCTCTGGAACTGCGATAGGATTTGAAATAATCTTTTGCGTGTGATGATGGCCCAATTTTTGGGGAAGATTACTTAACATTAAAGTAAACCAATTCTTATATTACAAACCTACAAACATACTCTTAACCTCACGCCTTATTCCACGTCATTTGCTGACCTTTCTAAAAAACATTATCAATAAGGTCTGTGTTTTGATCTACAAGGGCGTCCTTTCCCGACGTTTTTACTTAAACCTGCTTTATTATCTAGGATGCGAATAAAAACACTGTGCACTCTTTTTCTAGCATATCACCCGCTCGGAGAAATATGACATTTAGCTTAGTCATAGTTTGTTTAAAGAATAATTATAATAAGCTAAGGGTTCGGAGGTCTCTCAATTACCTCTCGTTGCTAACTGCTCATTTGTATCGAAACACCAAATGTGAGGTGTGAGAGTTTTGGGGGACTGTCTGTTATGTATTTATGACGTCTAAAAAGAGCTGATTCTCACCCTAATTTGAACAAATGAGTTTTAAAGAAATCGTTAGCAATTAACACAATATGCATACATAGTGGAAGAACGCTCTGTTTACTTATATCTAATAACAAGTTTAAATACTCCAAATGTGTTGGAAGTTATTATTAGAACCTACCTACCTAATAAATTAATTTGCACACCTTATTAGGTTATAATACATTGCACTTTTTATACCTGAAACACCCTTCAATTGTACGCACCTAATGGCAAATAAAATACTTGATTCGGTTTGATTTGAAACTATCCAATAAAATACTCTATGGACATATAAGTAACCATGAACTAGTTTCCAAACAAAGAATTAAATAAAGTCATACACAACATAATACAAATAAAGTTTACAATTCGCATTTAATTTCAATGAAACTCCCCCACAATTCTGCAGTAGGTAATTTATAAACGCGTGCGCAATTAATTCTGCACAGCTCTTTATTTATTGGTTCAAATTGAATTAGGAACGGGTGATGTGATCTACCCTCCACTCGGTTCAATGTGGATAATGGCCGTTATATTTGAAAGCTGGGTAGAATTGATTTTGTTGGTAATAATTAATGTGTAGATTTTATTGGGGCATTTTTTGTAGGTACTCTCCGCTGCTTTGATTTACTAGTTTAGAAGTTCATTAGCGCGAGCTTGAGCTTGTGGCTAAATAGGCTGTTTGAAAAAAAAATAGTTTTTAGTCCCTCATGTGGATAACAAGAAAATATTCGACACATATTTTTTTCTTTTCAAATTGATGGAAAACTACTAAGATTAAGCGCATTAAAGTTGAGTAGTGGGGGCTTGTAACGTCATTAGCTAACATAAACTGTACTGGCTAGTGACGTCAAGACTCGATGTATCGCCGTTATTTTTTGATTATTTACGTGATAAAAGCGTGCTGTCATCTCTGGGCGGGAGCACCTGGATACCAGCTTGGGCCCCTTGACTCGGTTCAAAAGCGATCCCGTACTCACAAGCGGTATTGAGTGCCTAAGTCTTTGGAGAGACTTTGCCTCCCTATGTGTGCTCTACCGGTTGTATAATGGGTTGTGCTCCGAGGAATTGTTTGATATGATGCCCACGGCCACTTTCTATCATCGCACCGCTCGCCGTCGACAGGGAGTTCATGCTCACACACTGGAGCCGAAATGGTCCCGTACAGTGCGGTTTCAGAGGAATTTCCTCCCGCGTACACTTGGATTGTGGAATGAGCTCCCTGCCGAGGTTTTCTCAAAGGGCTACAGTATGGAGTTCTTCAAAAGGGGAGTAAATAGGTTTTTAAAGGGTCGGCAACGCGCGTGTGGCGCCTCTGGTGTTGCAAGTGTCCATAGGCTACGGTAACCGCTTAACATCAGGCGGGCCGTAAGCTTGTTTGCCACCGTCGTGGTATAAAAAAAAAAAGAAAAAAACTAAAATTTTGTCAAATACCTAGCCCATTATAAAAGCCTCATGGGTTGATCGAAACTACGCTTGACGAGGTGGTTCCGTGGATGGGCACCATTCATTAATAACAAGAAACCTCGGAAAGCACGTAAAGCCGTAATTGGTCTCAGCAGTCATATGTGATCCCCTCATATTTGTATGGTTCTTTTCTCAAAAGACAATTTCAGACGGTAAGTAACATGGTTCTTACATGCGCTAACCAAGATAATGTCTGGACTTTAAAAGAGACTGACCTCTGAGTTTTTTTAGTGTTTCTTTTTAGTCTAGTCCTCACCTTCTAGTTAAAAATGACGTTTAAAAGTGTTTGTGTGAACCAATTTACAGAAATAAATATAATTTATCATTTTTGGTTCTAATGGTAATTTTCCTGTACTTATTGCTAATTAGATGTATTATGTTCAACGCACAAAGAGCTAACATTTAATTCGGTAAAATTTCGAGATGCCAGATATTCAATAGATAAGTAAAAAAAATTTGCGAAAGTTGCACCTAATAATTTTATGAGTACTTTGCCGCCATTCAAATGACACCAAAGCAATTGACAGCCCTCTTTCTCAATACAAGTGTCAAAAACCATAGACATCAGTACATCAATAACCAATCGATACTCAATAGAAACCTACACTTCATTGTGTAACGAGAAGATCTTATGTCGACAGTAAAAACGAATTTATTTGCAACAAATTGTCATTCGCCATTCTAGGAAGGCGCCATGACACAATTATTTCCAAATTCGAAATCTATCTGACTATAAAATTGTTGCCACGTTGCAAAAATCACTTTGCTTTCAATTTGAACTTTATTGCAAAGAGGTTATGAAGCTTGACAGTTAGGGAGCTGTAGAATTAACGTTGTCTATGGATAAAGACCTCAAGTCAGGACTTAACAATGCGCTTTGATTGCCGTCAACCATTGTACATTATTCACGGTCATTATATTCTATTTAGTTCGATATAACCGTTTAATAGTTTACGAAGAGTTCCCCTTAGCATGCTTATTAACAATACAATAAAAATAAATAACCATAGAGCCACTTTACACCTTCTCAGAATACGGCAGTTGTTTGGAAAAAAAAATCAAACGTTCCTTCCCTTTCTGAGTTTTTGTTACTTTATTGATAGCTTACCCATATTCTTTCTTTCCTTTCACTCATGCCAGACAATAATGAACTGTATCTTAATAACACTAACATAGTTATTAAATTTGTCAAACGCAAATCATAAGTTTGCCAATCCAATAATGACGCTTATGAAGTGGAAAACGATACTATCATTCTGTCAATCCCTTTTCACGGTTGTGTTAATATACAATTAATATTTTTGTCACCAAAAAAAATTATGCCATATGACAAAGGTTGTTTGACAAATAATTTTCACATGAAATCGTAAAGTTTGAGAAGCGTGAAATTCAAGAGGTTATATTGTTCTCGGAAAAGCAAATGTGTTAAAGATTTTCGATCGATTGATTGATTATACTTTAAGGGATAACATAATATTGGACAACGATATGACTTAGACTCAAACACGTATTTTACCTTACAACCACAGAGCAGAATATGTAGATCATAATACACCTATATACAGCTAGGGTTATTTGTAAAACACCAACAACCTCGTAGGAGTAGATTACTAACATCATAAACAGACAAAAAAAATCAACTCTCCATACATATTTCCGAACAGTTGATCGAGTTTTGTATGGAGAGTTGTTTTTTTTTTGTGTGTGTAATACGGCAATACCATTTTTGTTGTAATATCACAGTTGTCATCAAAGTTCGGTGTACAACTGGACTCCTGTTTGTCACTTGCAATGAAAATATAGTCTTGCTTGGTGTCACAGGTTGTAACCTTTGACACCCAAGCAAGACTATCTTTTCACATGATGGCAACAACACCGCCTAGAGATGTATCTCTACGCGGTGTTGTTGCCATCTTGTGAATGCCAAAAACCTATTCAATAGGTACAGCAGGCTTAGCCATATTACAGATTCTGTTTCTATTCTATTTCTATTATAGAAAGAAAATAGCTTATATGGAATCAGCCCCCCTAGCCAAGTTACAAACGATTCGTATCTATTCTCTTTCTACAATCGAGAACGCCTCAAATCCCTTTGTTTTAACCACGTGACTTAGCGAAAGGTGATAAGTCACGTGGTCAAAACAAAGGGATTTGAGGCGTTCTCGATTGTAGAAAGAGAATAGATACGAATCGTTTGTAACTTGGCTAGGGGGGCAGTTGTTTGTCAACGGTCAGTTCATTTTCAGCGATATGACAAATTAAACTCGTTAAATGATAAATGATATTTATTTTTGTAAATAGGTTTCTACAAACACTTTTACACGTCGCCTTTTTTAGTAAATGAGATCGGTATTTCACTATTTGACTACTCTGAGAAGAAACACCGAAAGAAACTCAGAGGTCATAGTCTCTTTTAAAGTCCAGACATTACCTTGGTCAGATCAAGTAAGAACCATTCAAATTAGTGTCTGAGATGGTCTTTTGAGGAAAGAACCACACAGAATGAGGGGACCAGATCAGTCAGTGCAAGCATTTGTCAGTAATCGTGAGCTCAACTCGGAACTTGAGGAGCTAAACGTGCCGACGAACAATACCAAAGAAAGAACATTTAGGTTAGTCCCATAAAGAACTCAAACTGCCAGACAAAATGTAAACTAAATAAATTAAAGAACTTAAAAAGATTTAGAAACGAAAATTAAAAAAAAATTAAAACAGTATCAACAGAGTCCTTACATTCACAATAAAAAAAATTATACTTTCAAAGTAAAAATACATGTCAAAACAAACACTTCACACTTGACTGTTGACAAACAGCTGATTCCAATTAGGACGCCATTTTCTTTTTAATGTCGCCTTATCAATTACGATAATAGAAATAGAATTTGTAATATGGGTAGGTCTGCAGGTATTTACGAGTACAAGGTTGCACATTAAAAATTAATCATGTCTTTATGTCCTGAACATTTCCTCAAGTCTGCAAACAATATACTACCTGACCTGTTTATAATTAAGTAATTTAATCTGTGACAATTGAATCTTATCGAACAATCTTTATTAGATCGCTCACATGAATCCAAATACACTGACTCGTCAGAATGTGAAAGGGAACTTTATTTTTATGGAACTAAGGTTGATTGTCGTTAGGTATGCGGTTTTGTAGATCTTTCAGTGATACATATTGAGTAAGAAGGTTAGGTCTACATTTGCGATTGTTTGTGCGACTGATTGTCGTAGGTTATTGCGACTTTATAGCGCGCTATATATGGTCACTATTATTACTCCATACGATAAAACATTAGCCTCTTATTGATAAACGTTGAGTTAAATTACAAACAGTAGCCTACGACTTCCGGATTTAGATAACATTTTACGAGGTTTAAGTTTGGCGTAACTTGCGGAGTAAAGTTTATTAAAAGGAGTAAAAATAAACGTTATAACGACATCGTTGTTTCCTTGTTAGCGTTTAGTAAGTTCCCGTCGACTGCCTAGCGTTTTCCCATCTATTTTCAAGTTTAACTGGATGCACTGTTATACAATGATATTATAAGTAAAAAGGTGTAGATAGGTTATAAGCGCTCACAAAGCGACACGTTAAAATTTGCCACATTTTACCTCAGTGTCGCGTCGCGCCGTCAACGGACACGTGCGTGCTTTGGTGTGCCGTTTTTGAAGATCGAATGTTGTATAGGTAGGTAACCTATCTACACCTTTTTAATTATAATATCATTGCTTTTATACAAGTGCTTTACTAGGAGCTAGGACAGTTACTGGGTAGGACTGGTATTAATTATTTATTTATTTATTTAATACTTCAAGCACACTAATGTACAGAGGCGGACTTCGGCTTCTTTTTCTTTTTCTTCGGCTTTTTTCGGCGGTATGTCCATTGGTTAAACAGGTTTTTAGACTATCGGGGTCCTGACTTACTCTTAACTACTGTTAAAGATCTACAAATGACAGCCGGGTCCAACGACTTAAAAATGGTTACTCATCCACGGTCTCACCTTGATAAGTGTAGCTTAACCTTTGATCGATCCGTGCGACGGTAATTAGATAGCCACAGGCCCGTAATATAATGCTATGAAAAAAAAGTCGCAAATTTGACCTCAACCTTACGTCTGTGTGTGGTATTATGAGCTTAGCCATTGTCAAAGGTCCAACTGATAGTAAAATTATATTATTTTACGATTTCGTATTAGTAGTAGGTACTATAACTAGGCGCCTTTATGAATGAAAAATTAACTTAAATAAATTTTACAGCTTGAAGACTTTTTGATAGGTACCGGTAACTTATTTTAAAACAAATCCACCTAACATGTTACTGTTGAATTAGAAAAACCAATTAATTTCGCCATTTAATATAAACCCGTTCAATAACATCAAAATATGCTGACGTTAACTGAACGCAATTTTAGGCGGCACTTTTGACAGTTGACAGTTTTTTTTCTTAATTACTTCAATACCATAACCAATTTGCGAACTAAACATTTTCATAATTCACTACACAAATATAAAATAAAAACATTTTAACTATGAAGGGCTACAAAAAAGGTTTTGTAAAGTGATCCACCGTCATAAGTAAACCAGGGACAAAAACTGTTATTTTAAAGAATTAAAATGGGCGTTCTAACGCTGTCGGGAGCGATGCCAGCAAATTGCCATTATAATTGGCCGTTTAAACATGTTTGGATTCGATTTTCGAAACACGTTTGGTTGCAAAAAGTTTGAAAAAGGAACGCATCTGTCATTTTGTTGAGTGATCGATTTGGAATGAGGGATAGTTTGTGATAAACATAGGTTATGTTGTTTTTGCGAAATTCGATTTAGATAGTAACGGATAGTGGTAAAAAAAGGTAAATAGATTCTAGGAAGGTGAAATTTGATTGGTAGAATAGAAACTGTTTGTAACCAAATGGTATTAAAGCGAGATTCTGTAGGTATTACTGTCTGAAGTGTCTAGTTTTTAGAACAAAATATACTTTCATAGCTATCTTTTTATAAATTGCTCCTGATGGCTTTACATAAAATTTAAATAACAGATAAAAGAAAGAACGTCATTGGAAAGATGGCAATGACTGCGAATAGGATTGCTGCTAATAGAAAAAAAAACAACCATCAAAGATTTATGCATTTGGATGAAATTTGGATGACCATAGACAACTTCCGCTGATAACAGACCTAGGAAACCGCACGCACGGACCAAACTGGACGCAACGCGGGCCACAGACATAATTTGATTCCGAGCACTGCTCCGATACTTATCGAAGCAGTTAGTAATCAATCAACGAACAAAAAACTATCACCGGTATCGTCCATTGTGTAAAAAAAAATAATTTCTCTCCAGCCATTCTAATGATTCGATATTCAAAAACGTCATAGATTAAAAACGTCAAGCGCCGGACTGCATCATAATGCAGTACTTACAGACACCCCACCCTAGTCGCAGGAAGCGAGCACGTTTGACGCACCCATTAAATTATTACTACGACACCCGACAGGAATTCAGATTTTCTTGACACGAGTATATGTGATACGTGTAAACGACAGCGTAGTTAAAAATTGTGGCTCCCGTTGACACTAAATTGACTAATTTACCTCGAAATTGGTGTTATAGTGAAATATGGTTGTTGGTAGAAGAATGTGTCATTAGACAGGCTTGGCTGTAAATTTCTGGGAGGCGATAAAATGTTGTTAGGGGTACGGACATATTTAAATGAGGATACGTTGGTCAGTGTGATAGATTTATGACGTTTCAACGTGACGCTCCTTCGAAGAACTCGTAACGAATTAATTTATGCCTGTCTACTGTATGAGCTGTTGAAGTTGATGTAGGAACAGGTACATGCCAGTGACTTTTGATCTAGAAAGAAAGAGGAAGAAAATTTGACAACAAGAATTAAATCTGAAAAAGACTTGCGAGGCGAATTATCAGTATGAACTAAGTCAAATTCATCAGAACTTCAGATGATGCTCTTACAATTCCCATAACACATAATGAGCATAATCTACTATATTTTGTTAGACAGGAATGGATGAGTAGCAGAGAGGCTATCTATAGCCATCCATTCCAAACTCCGACACTGTGTTTTGTGCTCGCCTTGTCTGTAAGATGGGTGCTAGTCTAGGCACCGTTTAAAACCCAAAGTGCCATCATGAATCCTAAAACGAATCTTCGTAATTGTTTTTCTCTTTATTCCAGAAATAAGATTTCTGTCTCTAGTCATAAGAAAACCTAGAACTAAATACAATAAAAAAAAAACTATATGTGGAGGTTTAATGTAAAATCGTGATACTTTTAAGTCCTAGGAATAATCAATTTGGACGAAAAACTTACGCCGAATGTCATTGATCACACCGAACTTCGATGACAACTGAGATATTACAAAAAAAATGGTACTGTTTTTTTTTTAAATAACTATTCCACAACTTTTCACACAACGCCATTTAGTCCCAAGTTAAGCTTGACAGCTTGTGTTATGGGTGCTAAACAGCTGATAAACATACTTATATATTTCGAAATATACATTACATATTAAAGAAAAATAACACCCAGACACAGAACAAATGATCGTGCTCATCACACAAACATTTGTCCTGGGTGGGAATCGAACCCACGACCTCCGGCATAGCAGTCAGGGTCACTAACTACTAGACCAACAGGTCAGTCAATTTTAAGGGGACTTGAAGTTGCGGTGAATATCAGACGGGGTACGGTGCGATTCGTCACATCTCTACGAGTGCGTATGACGTCATGCTAGATACACACACAGTGATGATATCTAATACGAAACCAGCTGTTTGAAAGTTCATCGTTGAATACTTTGTCCATTAATTATTAATACTATGAACTGTCAATGGAACTACGCAAGAGCCCTGCAGAACACAATGAACTGCCAATGATCATGTAGCAGCTTTACAACAAAAATCAATACGCACCCCCAGTGCGACAAAGGCGTAAGAAGAAAATGCTAACTTTACAGGAGAGCAAAAAAACTGTTTGGTCTGGTATATCTATTTAGTATTTGATCTTATGATCTTTTTAAAAAAATCAAATAAATTAAATAGTAAAAAAAAACAGCTTTTTTTAACGATATTTCAGATACCTGAAATTGTCGTGTATTAAAGATAATTAATATTTTAAGTTTTACATACGTTTTCCTTATTTAATTAAGACAAATTCTCAAATGTAGGTAAGTATACTGTTTACTCTAATCATCGTTTTATAAATTTACTAGCAGACGTCACGCAGTTTCACCCGCGTAGTTTCCGTTCCCGTGGAAACACGGAGATAAAAAGTAGCCTATGTCCACCGGGAATAGTGTAGCTTTCCACCAGTACAATAATTTTTAAAATTGGATCATTAGTTCCGAAGATTACCCCTTACATACAAACTTACAAACTTACAAATTTTACCTCTTTATAATATTAGTATAGTATAGAAGTATAGATTTGGACACTGTAACTGATCGTGGTTATGTCGTTTAGACCATCATAAAATGCACAGGGTAAACACTACTTACGCCATTTTTGCTTTATTTTGTTTTATAAATGTCATTAAAATCAAGTCATATTAGAAAGTACGCTTACTAATTTCAGCTTGTTATAGGGAAACAAATACGTAAGTAAGATTAAATATATTTTTTGTCAAATTTGATGTACAGACGCCAGCACATCAAGTTACCCCAATGTGTCAAATTTCTTTGATCGTTTTTCAACTTTATGTCAAACAGAATAAGGTTCATATTCAATTGGTAAAATTTGACACATTGAGGTAACTTGACGTGCTGGCGTCTGTACCTACGTAAGTAGGATTGTGGACTTTTTTTATCTGAAAAAATGTAAAACTTATGTAACGCGCGCGACTAATGTTTTTTTCGGTATAATGGCTTCATTTTTCATCAGATCTTAACGGAAAAATTAAGAATGGTGTATCTTTATCTGCGCTATAAAAGTGCAAAAAAAAGTGACGTATTCTTACTTACGCCTTTATTGCACTGGGGGTGCGTTGTACATCTTGCAGACCGTTACAAAATGGTGTCAAAACAAAACCATTATCGAGCCACTGTTAGCTGTTACATATTTCTACAAAACCTTGCTTCACTTGGCAAAGAATAGACTCTTGCGCATGTGATCTGTGCTTTAACTATGGCATTAAAAAGAATTAGGTCTCTTGTAGGCAGCGCAGCCGTCAAAGGATGCGCCGGAGTGGCAATGACGTAACGATGGAGAATAGATCAAATGGCGCAACGTTGGCGTCATATTTTATTTTCAAATGGCATTTATATTGACAGCACGAGCGATAGGTGGAATATTTACGTCTTATTTGCAGTTAGAGTAATAAAGATCTTGGTTTCTGTCTTCAATGTATACAGGGCGACGCAGGTAATTATAAAAGACTGTCTTGTTGGCCGCAAGTGCTACTTCTGACCATGAGGTCCCTGGCTCGATCCCCGAGTCGGGCAAAGCGTTATAGAGTTTTTCTATCTGGATTTTTTCAGTAGCAGCCCGGATCTGTGCCCGATTGAAGGCAAAAGTCACCCCCTATTACGTGGGACTTGAACATAACTGGCGAAATGTGGCTGTACTACCAGGTACACCTCTGCTTTACCCTTTAGGGATAACCGGCGTGATGTTATGTTAAAACACTCCAAACAAAACATTAAAGATTAGGTACTTTAATATTGTTTGAATCCTAAAGGGTTTGGCATGGGTCCAATATCAGAGGCTGAACTAATGATGTGCGGATGAGCGGCAGATACAGGCTACTTTACTCAATTACTACGAAGACTACAGTAATCCGGTTGATTTCTTATCTGCCTGCCTTTTTTTTTTTGAGCGGTAGAAAATCCTCATGGATGTCCCCTGCCCCGGGGAGGGACTAAAAGTCGCCAAGTCAGTGAAGGGAGTGAGGTGTTAGACTCCCCGCGCGACGTCTAAGAGGGGCGCGCGTGAACACGATGCGCCACCTCGGGTCCATGTACGTGGGGGGCGGCGGACGTCCCGCGTTCGACGCCCTTGGACCCATTCAGGGGGGCTGGAAGAGGGCGTGTATGTGTCTTCATACTTTATATACTTTTAAGTCCAAGGAATAATCCATATGGACGAAAAACTTACGCCGAATTAGATGACAACTGAGATATTACATAAATTGGTATTAAATTTTAGTGGGACTTTAAGTTACGGTGACTATCATACGGAGTACTGTGCGCTTCGTCACATCTCTGCGAGTGCGCATGACGTCATCCTAGATACACACCGATGATAGCCAATACGAAACTTGCTGTTTGACAGTTCATCGTTGAACACGTCAACGGTGATAAGTACGCAATCGCCCTGCAGGATGTTATTCAAGAATGAAGATTCTTGCTGTCCATTTGCGAAGAAATTGATGGACATAGGAGACCACCTATACCATACCCTTCAGGATTGAAACGATGTTAAAGTAATGTTTAATGTTTTGTTTAAAGTTATAATGTTATAATCGTCTGCGCCGCATATTAATGACAGGTCATAACAATCATATTCGCAGAGACAAGTTGTGATCGCAAAAATAACGTTTATATGTAAAGATTGAGGGACAGGAAATGCGTGGAGCGGTGGTGAAATGATTTTTTTTTTCTTTCTTCTTCTGTTCGTGGGGTTAGTAGCTAACCTGGTTTCAGAGTCTTTATGCCGCCCATGGGTGTCAGACTTGGCTTTGCTGATGAGACATATCTTTCGGGCTTTATTTTTGCAAAATGAGAATACTACTAGAAGTTTTCTACTTTTTCGAATTAGTTTACTCAAGTAATAAGAGTTGTTTTCTAATTGGTATTTTCTGGGCGATCTTATTTGACACTGTTTTTTTTTCGTAATTACTTTCTGGAAATTAAATAAAAAGACTTAAACTTATGTAATATTTTGTTCTGGTACACTAATTAAAAATTATTTACAATAGACTAATGAGCATGAGTTCCTGGGATCGATTTACGGGCTTTCAAAGTGTTGTTGGACTTTTCCATTTGAGATTTTACGGAGTCTGGATTTGTGGGTTAAACTATATTATGTTCGAAACCGAAGTAAGGAGAACCTACTTAGAAATGAGACTATTGTTCCATCAAAAACGCTACCCTACCATATATAAATATCCTAATTACAACAAAAAAAAAAACACAAATCCACTCCACACCTTTACAAAATATGATATTCAACCCGTATACATTCAATAAACAACGTTGCATTCAATTCAAAACTACAGGAACACACGGTGTGGTCAAGTGCGTATAACTATGCGTGGCGAAGCAACAAGACGCATTTAAACATAACTAATTCGTGTTATGCGCTTAGAATTAATTTCGTGGAGAATGCAAGTGATGCAGCAACTAAACGTACGGTTGGCGGGAGTTTTGACAGCTGACAGTTTTCATTTTTTAAATTGTTTTCTTTTTTTTATGCGTGTTTGATTATTTTAGTCTGGTGCACAATGCTATGATTTGTTTTAATTTGACAACAAAACAATGTTCTATTTTCAAAAAGCTCTCAATCAGAAATACCACACAATAATGTACCACAGAAAGAGTAAAAGGGTTTTGTGCCTTTCATATTTTTTTTACTATATTAGTAAAACACTATTATGCAATTTAATTCCAACTTAATAATTATGTTACGTGATATAGATTATGTTAATAACTAAGAATAGTGTCAATTTGCACTTTTACTCAAGCTCAACTTTTTCATATCATTGGAGGCAAATTGTAAACTAGATATTTTATTATTAACCAAATTATACAATACTGGGCATGTTAGACATATAATAACTGTGAGCATAACCACAACCCTAACTGAGGTCAGACGGAACAAATCATCGTGCTCATCACACAAAACATTTGTCGTGGGTGGGAATCGAACGCATGACCTCCGGCATAGCAGTCAGGACTACTAACTTCGAGACCAACAGGCCAGCCACAAAATAATCACCAATAAATCTCATGGAAAAACCTAATTTACCTTGTTCTAGGCCAATATCTGATCTAAGAAAACATAAACACGTTTCATAGGTCACCTTAATAAATCAAAAGTAGGTAAATTATATTTATTTCTGTAAATAGGTTCAAACAAACACGTTTACATGTAATTTATAACTAGAAGGTGAAATCGGTGTTTCAATACTTGATAACTCTGAGAAGAAACACCGAAAAAAACTCAGAGGTCACAGTCTCTTTTAAAGTCCAGACATTACCTTGGTCAGATCAAGTAAGAATCATGCAGATTAGTGTCTAAAATGAAGAAAGAACCACACAGATATGAAGGGACCAGATCAGTCAGTGCAAGCATTTATTTTGTCAGAATCGTGAGCTCAACTGAGGAACTCCACGTTCTGACGAATAAAACCAAAGAAATAACATTTGGGTTGGTCGCATTAAGTCCTCAAACTGTAAAAGACAAAATGTACAAGATTAAGAAAAGAAAAAAATTAAAAACCCACATAGTCCTTACATTCACAATTGTAAAATAAAAATAAAATAATAATCGTAATAATATCATTTTTGAAAGCAGCCATGTCCAATTCTCTAATACCCAATATCTTATGTAGCTCGCGTTCCTAATGAAGCTATCATTATATCATCTCTGTTTGTGCCAAAGGAAGTATCGGCGTGATGATACTGGTTAAGTATGGAATTTGCAACATTGTTAGGCGATGTGCAGCTATAGCGGCATTTCAACAAAGGGTATAAATATCTATTGGTATTTTACTTACGTAACTTTGATTCAATACCGTTTGTTTGTTTGCTATTTTTCTCTGACTTTTCAGATTTATGTGCGTGTATAATAGGTTGGTGACCTAATTTCAGTTTTTAGTCTCTAGTCAAGAAAATATTTGTCATTTTTTCTTTTTTCACGTAATCAAAATAATTATAACGGCCAAACATCGAGTCAAAATGCCGGAGTATTCCCGTTTGAGCACCTATTTATTGAGCACCTATGCATTACCCTATGGGAAATGTGAATACCTTTGGTTGTACTAAATGCATAGGTGCTCAAAAATAGGTGCTCAAACGGGAATACTCCAAAATGCCGCATGACGCCACTATCCTATCCAGTTTATACTGAATAATGACATCACAAGCCCCACCTTCTCCACTTCATCATCATCCACAGCCCGACTTCATCCACTGCTGGGTATAGGCCTCTCTTTTCATGTACCAATTTCCACGTCCCTGTGCCAGTCTCCTCCTTCACTAGAATGCGCTTAATCTAAGTAAGTTTTCCATAAAAAGAAATAATTTTTTTTTTTTTTTTTTTTCCTTTATTGGCCAACCAACAATTGTTTACACTGAAAATATTTAGAGTAATAATCAACCATTAACTAAGGTTAGTGTAACAATTTCTTACAGGTTAGCACCGCATGCCCCAGAAACGTAATATTAAGTTGTGCCACAAGCACTGTTCTATAAAGGACCATGCAAAAAATCGTCCCATACCACCAACAGATTTCAAACGTATCTCAATCAATTCATCTTGGCATCATGATCATTTTTTATTATGACAACATCTTCGTAAGTCATAGGGGTATCGCACAAAAAAATATTTTTTATACACACTTTTTGGTACAGTAAATTGTAAAAACGTACAGGAACACTATTTAACTATAAAAAAAACTATTGATAGTGAACAGCCGTGAGATGCACAGGATAAAAAACCAGTCTGGCGGTGCGCAAAGTCTCAATTTTTTGGTACCTATATGGAGAAAGGTCGTCACACTGAATTTAATCTGCCGGCAGAAATGCTATCTACTATAATGATAGACGAATCATTACTAACTTACAAAACTGGATAACAGTTCTGTTGACATAAATATGTTTGTAAATGAACAATAACAAAAAATGTGATTAATACTATCCCAAAATGTTGTTATTTCATAAATTATACATGTTATAAAAACCTAAAGTGTTTAGTTGATCAATTGTTTATTGTAAAATGTCTAAAACAAGGTTATTTAAAAAAAAATAAGTACACCCTTTTTAAGTAAACACTTTTTTTTTAATTAGGTACCCCATATATTTACGGACTAAAAATTGTTATTTGTGTTTTTATGAGACTTCATAATAATATTGAAACAAGTCCCATGTCTGTTGGTGGGTTGGGACAGCGCCCATACAATCTTTTGCATGGTCCTTTGCCAGCTAAATAATTATATAATTAAAAATTGATAAGTTGTAATTAAAACTATGGTAGGTAATAGAAGATAAAATTAAAATTAACATTAATATTAAAAACAAAATTAAATATAAGAAAATTAAATAGATATTAGATATATATAGGTACTTGTGCGTTATTTTTTTTAATCTAACTAATAGACTAATTATATATTTTGATATTCATATTCTGTCAACTGCCTATTATCACTTGCTTAAAAAATGGTGAAGGAAAACATCATGAAGAAACCGGCATGCCTGATAAGGCATGTGAAGCGAAGTCACGGCTGGTTAAAAGCTCTGACACCACCAGTTCGATTCTGTTAAAATCCGCGCCTATAAATGTAGGTGAAGTAATGGTGAATTTCGCTCTCACTTCATACCAAAAGCTAGGCTTTGACAATTCACTGCACTCTAGTTTTAACGCGGTGATTTTAACTGAATCTACCAGCAGGTAAGTGACTCCTTTGCCCATGTAAGACTAATAAAAGGTAAAGATACCGGGTTGGTATCCGCAACTCCACGTCAAAGCGCGTATTTTGATGCCGGTTTCCTCATGATGTTTTCCTTCACCGTTTTTGAGAGCAGTGGTGATGAAATAAATTACACAAAGTAATGCGCCTGCCTGGGTTCGAACCCACGACTTACTGCTCGTAGATCGGGGCCGCGCCGCCACCGTTGCTCTCTGACGTAAGACTAATGTACAGACGCCAGCTCATCAAGTTACCCCAATGTGTCAAATTTCTTTGATCGTTTTTCAACTTTATGTCAAACAGAACAAGGTTCATCTTCAATTGGGATAATTTGACACATTGGAGTAACTTGATGTGCTGGCGTCTGTACCTGACTAATAGTATTATTATTAATTGACTTCATTTTAATTTCTATTTTGTTTTGTTGACATTGTTTATTTTAACTTATTTAATCATTCGCACGACGCGCGACTTAAGGTAGACTGAAGATGATCTCATTAATTTATTTACCTACAACCAATGATATTATAAGTAAAAAGGTGTAGATAGATTACCTAAACAACATTCGATCTTCAAAAACGATACACTATAGCACGCACGCTTCCGTTGACGGCGCGACGCGGCGACACTGAGGTGAAGTTTGGCTAGTTAGCCGCATTTTAACGTGTCGCTTGCTAGCGCTTATAACTTATCTACACCTTTTTACTTATAATATCATTGCCTACAACATCTTAAATGTACGTACATTCAAAGCAAATAAAGATTCTGATTCTGAAAAGAAGACGCTACCCAGTCTGCAGTCACCAGGCATTCGCTCCAGGTAAAACATTGGTATTCAGCTGCATCCAGTAAAACTGAAAACCAAAGAGATTTAAAATAGAATAATATAATAATATGAATATTGGAGCGGCAGCGGAGCGTACTACAAAAAAACTCATAAACCAGCAGGACACACTTTTTCGGACGAAAACTTTGTTCGTGATGTCCGGTCTATAGGTATTGAATGTCTTTGCTGAAAACCGACCCTAAAATAGTTGGAAAAAGGGAGTATTCCCGTTTGAGCACCTATTTATTGAGCACCTATGCATTAACCTATGGGAAATGGGAATACCTTTGGTGCTAAATGCATAGGTGCTCAAAAAATAGGTGCTCAAACGGGAATACTCCGGAAAAAGGTAAGTAGTAGGTGGTAGCAAGTCTAAGTCGTGCCTCTACCCTTATTTGATAAATTCAGAATAATTAATATGTTCGCCGCTTGCAACCCATTCCCGATACTTCCCAGAACCAATTAACATTACGTAATCGAAGCTATCAATACCATACACATACAGTAATTAATTGTTTTAGTACCCAGAGATTGTACAAACATATCCTATTGCTATTAATAGGAATAGCGCCAGCAATTCCTATGATATTCCTATTAGCATTCCGTGGACTATTGACCGGAGTTAACTATAGTTGGCTTTAGTTCGCTATAGAAACTATGGTTAACTATTAGCACAGTTGCATCAGTTACGCGTTCGAACTACATTATTGAACAAACAAACATTCATTTGTCACTCATTGGCTCTGTCTCCGGCCAGGGTTGCCAATTAAGAAAACGCTAAGATTAAAAAAATACCTTATTTTGTTATTTTGAAAGATTTCTCCTTAGATTCTAACACTCAGACTCTTTGTATTTGATTCGTATGCGGTCTTCAATGACTTGACGGTCTTACAGGTACGACTTATTGATCCCCGCACCTATCTGAAACTATAATATAGGCAAACACATAGTACACCTATAAAAGTCAGTCAAAAAATGTCATAGGGTGTACTATCTGACTTTCAGCTGCAACCCACATAAGGTAGTGCGTTACCGTTATAAATATAATTAATAAATGAGTTATATGACAAGCGTGTAAGTTTTAAAGCGTTTTATGTACAGACGCCAATGTGTCAAATTTTCCCAATTGAATATGAACCTTATTCTGTTTGACATAAAGTTGAAAAACGATCAAAGAAATTTGACCCATTGGGGTAACTTGACGTGCTGGCGTCTGTACATGATGTTCATCACCAAATAAAATTGTGTCACTTATTTATTGTGCATGTGTGTTTGTGTTGTAAGGTGAAGAATGAAAAGTAGGTATGCATAAATGTGCAGATTGTGAAAGTAGGTATAGGCTAACACAAAAAAAGCGTGACTGCATTTGCACTGGTCTGCGCTGTCATTTTCTTCCTGTTGTGTCTCTAATTGACACGATTGAAAGTTTAATTATGAAACGGACATTCCTGCGATTTATTTCAATTTGATCAAGTTTTGATGCAGCAGCCCTGTCCCCCCACCCTCAACAATTAGGCATTCTCTCAACGCGTGCTTGTCTCTTAATGTATGGTCGTTAAGTCATCGTACGTGGTCTGATTGTGATGCAACTGATATCACTGAGCACTTCGCTTCAAACTTGATATTATGGGATAGGTACAGCCTGCGTAGCATGAACACATTGAACACCGAAGAAACGGCCTTTGTCTACAGAGGAATCGGCAAAGTGACAGATTATATAGACATGAACCTCAATCTGTCAAATTTCTTTCAATGCACCTGCCTGCGTAGCATGAACACCGAAGAAACGGTCTTTGTCGTGTCTCGGAAGAAAAGAAATTAAGTGTTCATGCTACGCAGGCAGGTGCATTGAAAGAAATTTGACAGATTGAGGTTGAAGTAAAAGGGTAGAAATCTGAAAATATCCGGGTATAGAAGAGGAAGAAGGCATGATGAAGAGACAAAATTCTTTATTTTTAATATTATAAACTGGTGCTAGATTACAATATCAACTGATGGTAAGCAGTGATGCGATCAATGATTGTAAAGCGCACTAGTTTATTATGAGCCTATTCACTCTTCACTTGAAGATACCTAAATTATAATCGTACGAGAAGACCGCAGCAGGCAAGTTGTTCCATTTCAATTTATGCGTAGTCATTTGATAGTCTAAAGGCAAGGGGTATCGTTTTACCCAGTAACTGAGTTGCAGTAGCTTCATGAAAAATACTGGTATTTAAGCTGCATCAAGTTAGACTAGAATCCATTCCAACTCGTGCCTTTTTTATTGGAAAATCTATACCTACTAGTACAATAAACCTGAATATAGTTATAAATAAATGATATAATATTTATTTCTGTAAATAGGTTTTCACAAACACTTTTACACGTCTTTTTTTTTAACTAGCAGATAAGATCGGAGTTTCACTACCTGACTACTCTGAGAAGAAACACCGAAAGAAACTCAGAGGTCATAGTCTCTTTTAAAGTCCAGACATTATCTTGGTCAAATCATGTAAGATCCATACCGATTGATAGACATGCCATTGAGTTGGTTAGTAAGTCGTTAGAACGAAACTACTATTCAGATTTGAAAAGTTCTTTTTGCATTTGATAAGTATTCCAATTCATGCGGAAGTTTAGGTTAAGTTAAGTTTAAGCCCTGGCTTTAGAGAAGCAGGTGCGCCAGCACCCATTATTTGGTTAGCTAGCTGACTTGGACCTGCAGGGCTTTTGCGTCTCTATAAGTGTTCAACAATTAAGTGTCAAACGGCTAGTTATTGTAATCTAGGATGACGGCATGCGCACTCGCAGAAATGTGACGAAGCGCACAGTACCCCGTCTGAAAGTCCACTCAAAATGCAATACCGATTTTTTGAAAAATTCTCAGTTGTCATCATAGGTCGGTCGGTGTGCAACTGAACCCCAGTTAGTCACTGCATGGCAATGGTAAGATAGCCAATAACTCTGCAGATTGCTACACGACTATACCAAAGGCCACAAGATTAAGGAACTGATGCATCAAATCAAAGCACAGTATAAATATTAATACAGTAGGACGCTTCTAGACGCGTTAGACTTGAATAATACCTCCCGCACTACGAACATCGGTTTGTTCGCAGTACGGGAGCGGCTTTTCCGGGTCTCGCCCCTCACACCCCGCACGATTGCCCTGTCTAGACAGCTTCGTTGGACGAATGTATGTTTTTAGACTGTGATTAAAGTGTGTTCTGCATGGCGCCAAAGATATTCAATGACATTCTGCCGCACATTAAAGAATTGAATACTTATGAATTTATTTGAAAAAAAAATAAAGAACTTTCTAATTCAAAATTCCAATTATAATATTTCCGAGTTTCTAGCTGACAAAGTTTTACAATTTTGATCTTTGTGATGTTTAATAATGTTATAATAATATTTTAAGTAAATTAATCTGAGTCATGTGAGATACAGTAATAAATTATTCCTGATTGCTGTGTTGCGGTTTTGACATTATTCTATAGCATTTTTTTTTTCATTGATTCATTTATTCTTAATTTGAAATGTTAATTGCATTGAATAAGTAATGGATAAAACTCTCAATAAAAATATTTGTACGCCGTTAAGGCAAAACGTAACTGTGCTAAGTATAATTTTATGTAACATCTTGCATGCCATGTGTGTATACTTATGTTTTGAACAAATAAATGATCTTATCATAACTTATCTCATCTAGTGTTCTGTACACAAAGGTAGCTACTAACTTCAGTAGCTTTTACCTTCACTTACACAATCGGAGCTGGAAGTGTCTCCGTGAAGATCAATACCGCAACCGAAAAGTGTCTGAGCGAGCGAGGCGAGCTAAAATATATGATCCCGACCGATTTCGGCCACAGCGACTTGGATCTGCCTATTAAGAGCATCGCTGGTGTGCCCTCTGGTGACTGACATAGCCAATTTTTTTTGCCGTGAAAGTGCGATCACATTCACTGCAAGTCAGCACCCCTCCGACGTAATTGTAATGGATGGCACTCCACCTCAAATCTCAATAGATTTGGCGCGGTTGCCCACGGGTGTGTAACGATTGTCATAATAACAAAATATCTAACGTTCATTTGACATAATTTCAGTTAACATAATTTTGTTTAACATAACGATCAGTTGACATAATGAATTGTTGATATAATTTCATTTTACCTAATTTCATATGACATAATGAACATTTCCTATAATGCACATTTCACATAATATTCATTCAGCATATTATTCATTTACTATAATATTCATAATCTCTAAGTAACTTTAACGCGCGAAGGCGAGCGAGCGAAGCGAGTGTGCCGCGGCAGTTGCCGCCAAGCGCCAGATCCCTTCTATATTTGGAGAATCATGTGGGTTAGGTTAGGTTAGAACCATGACCATTAGCGCGCGAAGGCGAGCGAGCGAAGCGAGCGTGCCGCGGCAGCGGCCGCCAAGCGCCAGATCCCTTCTATATTTGGAGAATCATGTGGGTTAGGTTAGGTTAGAACCATGACCATTAGCGCGCGAAGGCGAGCGAGCGAAGCGAGCGTGCCGCGGCAGCGGCCGCCAAGCGCCAGATGGCTTCTATTGTTGGTGAATCATGTTGGTTAGGTTAGGTTAGAACCATGACCATTAGCGCGCGAAGGCGAGCGAGCGAAGCGAGCGTGCCGCGGCAGCGGCCGCCAAGCGCCAGATGGCTTCTATTGTTGGTGAATCATGTTGGTTAGGTTAGGTTAGAACCATGACCATTAGCGCGCGAAGGCGAGCGAGCGAAGCGAGCGTGCTGCGGCAGCGGCCGCCAAGTGCCAGATCTCTTCTATTGTTGGTGAATCATTTAGGTTAGGTGAGGTTATTACAGTATGATGTTTTCTGATATTTACTTATTCACTACATAGTTTGGGCAGAAAATGAGTAAATATGAAAATTAGGTCAACTGAACGTTATATTAAAAGAATATTATACATATTGAAAATTATACAAAATGAACGTTATACTAAATGTTATTATGTTAAATGAATATTATATGATGTGAAACAATATGTCATATGAATTTATGTCATTTGATATTATGTCATATGAAAATTATGTCATGTGAACGTTAGTTCAAGTGAAATTAGAGCATTTGTTATTATGCCAAACATTACACACCCGTTGCCCACCCCCTTAAGCCGGTACTCCACGGTACGACCGTGATCAGAACAAAACGCGGGATACATTCAGCAACATCAATGTTGTTACGGCTAACGGCATTTATCGATTACCCCGTGCTCTTAAGTATATTTATGCGTGTTATCTAATTAATAATCAATTCTGTTGAATCCTGTTAGGTTTTCATCATCACAGCCTTTGGCCCCCTGCCAGGTCCGTGCCACGCAATGGAAAGTGTTCATTACTTCATTAGCTAAACTGACGCAATCACGACTTTTCCACTTATCTATTATGTCATGACGTTGTTCGAAGTGTATATTATGAAATGAAAAACTCACATTGATACTTGCCCGGATTTAAGCACAACCACAAGTTAGATTAAAAACGGCTTAATAATAATAAAAAACTTCTTTGCATAATAAGTAATAAGTTGCCTCAATACAGGAAAGATACAGTAACCTGTTATCATTAATATAATATTATCAACTTATTCATTCAACTTAAGATTTCGCGAAACGAGTAACGATCTCATTCATACAAGCGACAGAAGACCACAAAATGTGACACCATTACCAAAACTGTGTCACAGCATATTAGCCTTTAGAAACTTCGACTTAAGTATGGTTATAGCTTGTGGGTTTAAGGTGAGCTGTTACCAATAAGGTGTTAAGGTGGTAAGCGGAAATATTACTGATTGCGTCATTGTAATAAAATGTTTATTGTCATAATCTTCTTAGTGAATACTAATTTGTACAGTTTCTTTTTAACAACAGTTAAAGGTATTATTTTTATTCTTCACAGATATTTCGAATGGGATAATAATATACATATCATCACGCCAGTGATCCTAGAAGGTTTAGGCAGAGGTGTACCAACAGAACACCCACAATTCACTCTCATACCCAATCAATCAACAATCAATTTACTCTCTTTTTCTCTCATTCTCTCTTCATCTTCTCTTATCTCTTATCACTAATTACGTTGAAGTCCCATGTAGCAGACTAGCTGCTGAACTTACTCCAATCAAAAGGGCCACAAAATCTAAAATCTTGGCTAGGAACAGAACTATAGAAAAAAATCAGATGGAAAAACCTTACCCACTATTGGGCCAAATAAATGCTTTTGCTTTCTTTCTTCAATCAGATAGAAAGATCTTAGTAAACTGCAACGTTCAGTAACCAAGAATCAACAGTGTGGTGACCACCAGAAAAGCGCTGGATCAGCGAAACTTGACGAGTCCCGGAGAAACATTAAACTGTCTTGGATTCGGACGAAATTATTTAATAAATGAAAGGAGTTAGGAATACATAAGTAGTTTCCACTTTTCATAATACTTAATAATTATTTACACGGCGCGCATAGGTAGTTCGGCGTTTCCTTTCTCAGGAGCCCTAACCACCGCTAGTATAGCTTGGACCCTGTTTCCGATACCGGTGGGCTACTATTTTTAATTTTTTTTTATGCTTTTTTATTTGTATTTAGAAAATATTTAAAAATATATATTACTAGCAGACGTTCCCGTGGGATTACAGCGATAAAAAGTAGCCTATGTCATTCGGGAATAGTGTAGCTTTCCACCAGTGCAATTTTTTTTAAATTGGATCATAAGTTCCGAAGATTACCCACTACATAATACAAACTTACAAACAAACAAACGAATTTTACCTCTTTATAATATTAGTATAGATAGAAAATAATAATTTATTTAAATCAATTAACAAGACTTACAGTGTTAGTAACTATACACTTACAAACTACTTTAGTAACAGCTAGTCAGACTATTCTCCAGATTTAATTACTGCACCCTTATTCATGGAGTATTCCCGTTTGAGCACCTATTTTTTGAGCACCTATGCATTTAGCACCAAAGGTATTACCATTTCCCATAAGTTAATGCATAGGTGCTCAATAAATAGGTGCTCAAACGGGAATACTCCTTATTCATAAACGCGAACTAAAGTTACTACCGGGATAGACTACGGATTTACTATATGTTTCACGAGGTTTAAGTTTGATACACTCAGATTATACCTACCATTGCCTTCTTTAATAATAAACGCGGGCTAAAGTTACTACTGGTATGATCTACGGATTTACTATACATCTTAAAAGGGTTAAGATTGTTACAGTCTTATTATTCCATTGTGCCCCTTAATAATAAACATGGCGCAGAGGTTAAGGTGCCCACCTCTCATGCACGAGATTGCGGTTCAAATCCGGGCTGGTGTCAATATGAGTTTCTCAGTTCATGCGTACTTTCAAAGTTTACCTCATCATTGACATCGGTGAAGGGAAAAATCGTGAGGTAGCCTGGACTTGTAGTTAATGTAAATTTGAAATCGCCAATCCGCCTTGAGCGTGGTGATCAATTCTCGGGCTTCTCTGTATGAGAAGAGGCTTTTGCCCTGCAGTGGACGAGTAGGCTAGTAGTAGAGTTACTACCGGTTTGATTTTCGGATTATCTTTGTACATTTTACGAGGTGTAAGTTTGGGGTATCTATAACTGTCTATGTTTATTACACGCCAATCAGCTTCAAAAATAACATTCGAAAAAAGCTATTCAAATATCAAAAATCAAAATGAGTGACTTTCTAAAATTTGCGTGCACGCATCTCCTTCAGTTCGAGGCGACCGGGCGCGACCTATATCCATCTCTGTCTGGCATAAAGCGCGCTCTCACTCCCACGTCATTACGTTATTAGCCTGCATGGTACTCCAAGAGCTGTGATTAGCAGGTGATTAAGGTTCATTCAACATAATCATGTAATTATTTATTTATGTTTTAGAGCCGAGTGGGTTTTGTACATAGTATAAGTAAGGTTTTTAGATCAATGTTCATGTTAGAATGAATTATTTTGTAAGACTGTTAATGCAACAAAAACAAGTTAAGATAAATGGTATGTATTAGTATAATATTCCAGCCCATTCTAACGGGTAAAATGCATATTGTGTATGTATTTTAAATACAAATGGTTTTATGTTATTTTTAATTAAGTAATGTTTCTTAAGTACAAACTCACTGCATAACGCTTATTAACAAAATTGACCCATCGGTTTACCAATATTCGAGTAAATGATTTACCTACCACAATACAAAATAAGACAAGGTATCTTTCTTTATCTTAGTGTACCCATTTATTTAGGATATTTAAATACATCAATATAATATATTTATCATCAAATATAGTATGAGTATAATCGGAAAAAGAAGTGTGGGAAGGTTTAAAGTTTCGCTTTAAAGTTTAGTTACCTCCATCAGGAAAATCAAGACGTGTGTGAGTAAAAGTAGGGTGCAAAAGGCCAACTCAGCCTAAAAGCAAATCTAATTAATAAAAATGAATTATTACATCGCCAAGAGAGACATAAACCAAACGCGTTATAGATCCCTAATTGAAATACATTACTTTCACACCAATTACTCCGGAGAATATGTCTGAATTTCATGCGTATACTGCATCAGTGAACTGGGCACGCAGTAACGATATCTGCTCACGATCGGTAATGAAATGAACGAGAACGTTCCGTAGCACCGGTCGGACATACAGACAGACAGATGGGTGAGCTGATTAAATCTCTTTAAGATATTTATTTTGATATCAGCATAGCTCTGTCTAAAGTTTATCTTTGGCATTATTGACATTGGTGAAGGAAAATATTGGAAAGATTCCTAGACTTTTAGTAATTTAAAGGTACATACATAAACTCATGTCTTTTCCCTATAAGGATAGGCAGAAAGTACATAGCGCCATCTGCTATGATTCTACATAGCTATTTAATTTTTTTGCTAACTTTCGATTATTATAAGTTACCTATAAGTGTTAGTTTACAACAGCATTTTTAATAGGCGCATTTATCGCACTGGGGTAAACCTATAATGGTAGAGGTAATGATGGATGTAATGGTAGGTGTGATGTTAGATTGAAAAAAATAAATATGTAATTAATAAATGAATAAACTTTAGGTTCACACGTGTAATTATACACACAAGAAAACAGACACACACACACACGTCAAGCTTAATAAAACACTCCGTCGTCTTCTCATCGGGGGTTAAAATTAGTTCGCCAAATTCTTTGACCGTATGTTCACCAGATATTTACCAGCTAGTTAGATAGACATTTTCCACCGGAAACACACAACATTACAACGTTGTTTATTGTTGTTTGCGAGTACGAACAAATAACAAGTATGTTTGTGTGCTGCATGTTATAATTACTGGCACCTTTAGTGTATTTTCTTCTTATAATGTCGGTATTAACTTTGGTGAGATCTTCCCACATTACAAAGTAATTTGATGTACGTGGTTTGGTTAATATTAAGACGAAAGATCTCGACTGTAATTCCTGAAGGGTTAGGCAGAGTCGTATCATTGAAGACCAATATTAATAGGGGCGACTGGACACAAATCCAGACTTAGTACCTACTGCTACTAGGCTGCTGATAGGCGCTTTTTTGGTCTCGCACAGGTCTTTTTATTAATATATTTTTTTTTATTTTTGTCTTTAGTTTTTTAATCTTTCTTGTATTGTTGTTCTTTTGTCTTATGTTCTATGCGTCCAAATAGATAATTTTCTTTCTTTCTTTCTTTCTACTGATAAATTTCAGACGAGAAACCCTGTCTCAAAATTTACAAAGACAGGCCCCATAACGCTCAACACTCAACACTTCTTAGAGTTCTTGTTGGGAAAGAAGAAGTCACGCAAGTATGGTTACCATATCTTAGGACAATAATATCCTAAAATTTCAGTTTAATTAAACTCCTAACAGGATTGCGGCCGAATTTCGGTATTTTCAAAATCAAAAACCAAAATCAAAAGCCATTTATTCAAATTAGGCTGAGGATCAGCACATTTTGAACGTCGAAATTACATAAGAGTCCCCCAAAAAGCCCACCCTTCGCCACTTTCTAGTGTTTTTGCTGGGAAGAAGAAGTGGCGGAACAAACTCCCCAGCAACACATCTGTCTGATAAGTTAGAAGAACTTGGATTTACACAGTACAATTAGTTATAATTACAAAATAATTAAAATAAGTTATTCACTACATGTTCCAGGATTGCACATCGATGGAAAACTGTAGGAACAAATAAGGTCTTAAGCGATTATGACTTGCGTAAAAGCGCTTGAAGATCGTGGTCATTGCTCACTAGGAGACCAGCGAAGCTTATCTCGTCGGTCTCTCCGAAGACACCAACCTGTGTGTTGTTCACGCGAAGCGCGTCACGATGATACCTAAGCACATGGAGTTGGCGCGCAGGATCAGAAGCGAACGCGCTGCTGCTGCACACGTAAATCACACAGAATACTCACCATCTTGTGTGTCGTTTGTCACTGTGAGTTCACAAAAGGCCTCTTTTCAGGGCCACATATGTACCTATCTGATTATTAAATGTTTCATTTTATCAAAACGTCATACAAAACGTTACCCTATCCCACCTGCTAAACCTACATCCCAACACTCAGATTTCAGTCGATACATTAATACCAAATGTATGCCAATCTTGAAGAAGTAATTGAATCGCAACTTTACAATAAACTACCAAAAGATTTAAAAGAAACAAAACCCATGCACAGTTTTAAAAAAATGCTAAAACACTACATTTTTAAAAACTCACATGATCTACTGCACTATGTTTGAGCCACTTCTAGCTACGCTTATCTGTGTTGTACGGAAACTTGTTGTTGATTCTATTCTATTTTTGTTTATGGCAAACAGAGCCGATGTCGACTATTCTGCCAATGTCTAAAGTGTATTGGACAGCAAGTGCGCAAAAAAAAAAAAAATAAATAAATAAATAATAATAATCTTCAGTTGATACAGTTGGACTCAATGTAGATCTGCATGGGTTAGTATGGGACTGAAACAAACAAAAAATGAAATTACATAAATATTATAATTGTTAGTATTGTTAGTACATTTAATAAAATTTATGCCACATTAAAACAAGCAGAGATTTGAGGCGACAGCTCACAATTTTATATTATTGTGACGGATAAAAACTATCAGCGCCACAAGCAGTTCAGGGGAGGAATATGTTAGAAGGGAGGAAAAATTAATTGGGAGAGGGATCTTAAATTTAGGAAGACGTCTATATAAATCTAAAGGGGGGGCATTATTTGAACATTCAAAAAATATATGGTCCAACGTGCCCTCCTCCAACCCGCACTCACAGAGAGACGAGTCACAAATGCGGAGTTTATGTAAAAAAACAGGGGTACAACAAAAACCTAAACGTATTCTACAGAGGGTAGATATAACGGGTTTTGATACCTTTTTGAAGCGGTAGAACCAAGGTTTTGGTTTTATGATGGGTTCCACTGCGTAAAAAAACCTGCCTTTCTTCCTACTGGACAAATTCCACTGTTCCTGCCAAGAACTCTGAAGTTTCAATTTAGGAAGGGATAATAGGTCATAGCCTTGATGGAGGTTGTACTTGAGATCAGCCGTTGCAGATGAACAAGCGTCCTTTGCCAAGAGATCGGCACATTCGTTACCCTTTATACCACAGTGACTAGGAATCCAGACTAAATGAACATCCTTTTGATTATCAGCGCAAGACAGTAAAGTTTTCTTAATTTTCAAAATAAGGGGGCTGTGCAATTTACTTTTAAAAGGGTTTTTGTTTAAAGCTTGTAGACAGCTTAGTGAGTCGGTAAAAATAACGGCTTTTACAATATTATGGTGTGATTCTATAAAAAGGCAAGCTTCCAATATAGCCACACACTCACCAGTGAATATAGAGGACTCACTAGGACATTTAAATTGTAGAATTATTTTAGAATTTTGATAAAAAACCGCAGCGCCAATGTGATTAAGGTCTGAAAATTTAGAAGCATCCGTAAAAAATAGTTGAAAGCCATTCCATCGGTCACCCACCACCGCGTTGAAGGTCGAATTCGCTGACGGGGAGTTTTTGGAGATACCGATATCAAAGCGGATTTTTGGAGTAAAATTTAAAACATTGTAAGAAAAATGAAAAAGGGGTAATCTGGAATACTTGTCAATCGGGCATGCTAAATTTTGTATTTGTTGGAAAGCTTTCAGGGTAAGAGGGATTTCTTTATTTTTCCAGTAATTTGAGGATCTACATAAGACATTTAATTTGTTCAATTTGACTATAAGAGGGTGGGAAGATCGACATATTAGTCTAGACAGAAAACGGGAGGCCAGATATTGCCGTCTCAGGGCTAAAGGAGGTTCAGCGCACTCAACCTGCAACGCGTTAATGGGAGAAGACTTCATACACCCTGAGATGATACGAAGACATTTGGACTGAACTCTATCCAGCCCAGCCAAAGCACCTTTGTTGCAAGGAATGAGTAGGTATGTACCGTAGTCTAGAACACTACGTACCAAGGCGTTATAAACCAATTTCATGGTGTAGGGGTGGGCACCCCACCACACTCCTGCAAGAACTTTTAAAATAGAAACTACTTTTTCACATTTTTGAATAAGTGCATTAATGTGATGTTTACCCGTTAATTTTGTGTCCAGAAAAACTCCCAAAAATTTTACTTTATTAACTAAAGGAATACTATTGCCTGAAATGTTAACTGAAATATGAGGAATGTGTCTTTTACGTGAGAAAATCACTGCCGAACTTTTTGGTGCCGACAGCGACAGTCCGTGGCTTAAAAGCCACTGGTTTAAAGAGTCCAGAGAGAGGCTTAAAGATGATGCGGCGTCTATAATAGAAAAATCTGTCACATACATGACTATGTCATCGGCGTATTGTAGCATCTGGCAATTATAGTTTAAGCAGGACCCAATATCAGCCGTATACAGATTGTACAGTAGAGGACTGAGGACAGAGCCTTGAGGAAGTCCCCTCCATGACAGTCTTTGATTAAATTCCTCTCCCTGGACTCTCAGAGTCAGTGAGCGAGACTGGAGAAGTTGGCATATGCACTGTATCATCTTTACCGGGAGACTCAGCTGTTGCAATTTTTGCCTGAGCACGGGAAGAAGGACATTATCATATGCGGCAGAGATATCAAGGAAAGCGGCAACCACGGATTTGTTTTGAGAAAAGGCTAGTCTAATATCCGTTACTAAAACTCCAACGCTGTCCATAGTACTAAGCCCTTTTCTAAAACCAAATTGAAATTTCGGCAGCAATTCTCTCGTTTCGACAATCCACTCGAGACGGTTTTTAATTAGGTGTTCCAGTAATTTGGCTAGGACTGAAGATAAAGCGATTGGCCTAAGGCCGTTCGGATCATCGGCAAGTTTTCCTGGTTTCAATAGTGGAATTATAATTTGTGTTTTCCATTGGTCTGGAATCCAACTATATGAGTAGCAAAAATTAATAAAATTCAAAAAATAATGTTTAGCTTTTTCACCAAAATGAGTGATAAAAGAATATGGCACACCATCAATACCTGGGGCTGAATCACGGACATGTCTGAGAACCACATTTAGTTCGTCTAAAGAGAATGGAGCATCAAAAGGATCTTCTGATTCGTAGCACAAGGAGAGACAATCTGATTGACATTCTAATAAAGAGGGAACATATACTGGTGCGATTTTGTCAAAAAAAAGTTCAGCAGTTTCTCTAGTTATTGGTGAAGAAATTGATGGAGAACAACCACGTCTGAACCTTTTTATATTTTTCCAGACCAATGAGATTGGGGTGGATGGGGATAAGGAGGAGCAGAAATTCACCCAACCTGCACGCTTCTTCTTACGGAGAAGACGTTTGGTTCTGGCATTGATCTGACAATACAACTTGTTGTTGATTAAAATTTGTGTTTGAACCAACATTGCTTCAAAAAATTTGTTTTTTAAGACTACCCTTTATTTCATTAATATTTTTAAATGTCTCACTTTCTACAATACGCCCAAAAACAAATTATGTATAGTTTTAATATTCTCATGTAAGTGAATTGATGTATTCTTTTGAGAATAAAGAAATCTCTAACTGGAAGAAGTACCCTTTGTGTATGGATGAAATCGTCAATCGGGTTCAATTATTACCTCCTACTACTACTACTTCAAACACTACTATCTTCTTTAGTATTGTAAACACCATAGAGACACGTTGCACAGTAAGACACTTTAAAATGATGTACTAAGTATCTTTCAAAATCAATGCATTTCATTAAAGGTAGTTAGGTTAGGTAGTTAGGTTCGCTATAGATAGGTATGATGAGTTAGGTTAGGCTATATACATATATATCGTCATTCTAATCTTCATCAAATTTCATTCAGCCGTTTAGACGTAAGAAGCCGACAAACAAACAAACAGAAGTCACTTCCTCATTTTATAATATTAGATTAGGATAGATTGTATTGTGTAGGATATGGATTATGAGCTAAAAAACAAAAAAAAAATTAAAAGTAAAATAAATACAAACCTAGCAAAATAGCAAGGTGCGGTAATTAATGAAACAGTCGATAATTGCTTTACGGAAAACTAATTAATTTTACCTTGTTCGTATAATTACCTATAACGGATAATTAGTACTGCTCACCGCAGTAGATAAGGATGCAAATTATAAGAGAAACTATTTTCTAAGTAAACTTAAACATCACGCTTTTAATGCTTTGACTGGCCTGTTGGTGTAGTAGTTAGTGACCCTGACTGCTATGCCGGAGGTCGTGGGTTCGATTTCCACCCAGGACAAATGTTTGTGTGATGAGCACGATCATTTGTTCTGTGTCTGGGTGTAATTTATCTATAATATGTATGTATATGTATTTAGAATTATATAAGTATGTTTATCAGCTGTTTAGTACCCATAACACAAGCTCTCAAGCTTAACTTAGGACTAAATGGTGTTGTGTGAAAAGTTGTGGAATATTTATATTTATTTATATTTTATATTTAATGCTCAAAGGGTTAGGAAGAGTACTCTCACATTTTGTCAGTTTTTTTGAAGTCACATGTCATGGCAGGCGGGAGCTTTTAATTAGATAATAACAGCCTCACGATCGAAGGTTAAGCAACGCTTGACGAGGTTGGCTGTGTCTCGGAAAGCCGTTGGTCCCAGCTGACATTTGCAGATCTTTGACGGTCGTTACGGGATAGTCAGAACGCCCGAATCTATTCTATTCTATTCTATTCAGTGTAATCGAGGGGTATCTATGTTATCCAGTAAATGGGTTGTAGAAGTCAGACAGTCAGTCACTTTATGTAAAATGTTGGTATTTAGCCGCATCCAGTTAAACTAGAAGCCGAACCTTATACTTAGTTGGGAAAAATCTAGGCAGAATATGATGAATAGCCGGCGCACCCATTACTATCAATCTAAGTCAAAGACAAATCGTTTATTTCAATTAGACCCTTAACAGGCACTTTTGAACGTTAACTTACAAAATAAAATAAATTAAGAGAATGATTCTAGTTGCACATTCCAAATGGTAGTTTCGTATGGAGAAGAATGTGCAAGAAACTCCATATGTACGAGTCATGCATCGTACATGGCACGCGCGCATTGCATACATCAGCACTTTTCCGTCACCTTGCACAAACTATAGTGTAAGGCGACAGTACATAATCAGCATTCATAATCAACGGTACTCATTACAAATCATCAACTATACGTTCATATAGCATGAGTTACTTGATAGTTAAAACTATTCAATAAATCAGATCTTCTTTGGCTATCAGTGACTTATCATTTCAAACGTATCTACAACTTCTACATGGTGTGTGCGATCCATTCAGCAGCGCACACAACATTTTGGTCCTTCGAGCCTAAGAGAAAACCGATAAGTGTTCCGAGTGTCTTTGTGCGGCAGTAACTTACATAGGCTGGTATACCACAAGCAGCATATAACCAGTTCTACAGAAGAAGCTCCTGTACAGGTGCATCGGAGTACGAAGATCATTTTCTACCAGTGCAGCAAGTACAAGAGATCGTCGAGGGTCATCAGAATCATCGCCAGAAGCGGGTGATTCCAGGTGTTTATCGTTCATTCATTCATCATGGAGGGAGTAATTGAAACCCAATATCAAATCATGGAAGCAATGCAAAAACTTCTGATCAATTTCAAAAAAGAAGGAGCTACTCGCAAAACACGAGAAAGTGTACAGAGAAAGGTAGACCTTCTTGATAAATATTGGGTAGAATTCCAAAACAACCATGAGAAGCTCCACGCAGGTGAAGATCCTTCGCATAAATACTTTGCGCAAGATACCTATGAGCAGACTAAACAATTTTATAAAAGCACTAGGGAATTTTTTGTCAAGTATTCAACTCAAGAACAGAATCCAGCTTCACCCGTATTAAAGCCGTCAGTATTTACATTCGAGCCAGCTCCGTCGACATCGGAGTTAAAGCTCGTTCAAGAGCAAGGCGCAGGTGGAGCTGAGCACGGAAGTCATTCGCCCCTATCAATAAGGGTACCCGAGCCCACGGGAGCCGCAAATAACAACCAAGCAGAGGAGATGTTACGCAAACAAAGAAGTAACTTCAAAGCTTTCCAAAGAACCACATCAAACATCAACGTGGACCGCCTCAAAGAAAATTGGCAGTTCGAAGACGCGTTAAAGGTACTAGAGTCAAGGTGGAAAGCAGTTGACTCACTTTATTGGGACCTTGACAGCTTAACTGCCGAAGCCGACGTGCAATGTGAGATGTCTTACAATACGTGCGAACTCATTTATAACCAAATGAAAGCAACCATGAACTCAAAATTGTGGTCAGTCACTCACCGAGAGAAGTCGACGCCGAAGATCGAAATTCCAACCTTTGGTGGCAACTACGAAAACTGGACTACATTCAAGGACTTATTTGTTGAGACCATTCATTCCAGCCCGTCTCTTTCTAACGCGCAGAGGATGCAATTTCTCAAAAGTAAGGTAAAAGGTGAAGCCGAGAAACTCATCCAACATTTATCAATAAGCTCGGAAAATTATGAGACTGCATGGGAAATTCTCAACCACAGATACAACAACAGAAAGCTGATCTTCACGTCTCATATCAACTCATTGCTCGGGGTGCCAACCACTCAACATTTATCTGCAGCATCGGTTAAAAAACTTCACGACACGACGAAAGAATGTATAAATGCAATCAAGAACCTCGGTCTAGACACATCAACGTGGGGCCCATTATTAGTACACTTACTGTCACAAAAGTTGGATACCGTGACTCACAACGACTATTTGGAAGCACTGGCAGACCCACGCGAGCTACCTAACATAGCAGATTTTCTCAATTTCCTAGAGGGAAAATTCGTGTCATGGGAATCATCTCGTCGCAAGCCAGAAACAGCGAAAACATCTCAATCAGAACCTACACAGACAAACAAGAAGTTTCATTCATACAAAGCATTTAGTGCGAATCAGAACAAACATGATAATTATAAATCAAATTCATTGACAAAAGACAGTGAAATTACATTAAACTGTCCACATTGCAATCAACAGCATAAATTGTTTTCGTGCAAAACATTTCTCGAATTACAGCCTGACGCAAAACGGAAAGCAGTTGCAAAATACAATTTATGCAAAAATTGTCTAAGTGCACATATGCAAAAAGGATGTTTGTCAAGAAAAAGATGCCGAGTGTGCAATTCAGACCATAATACATTGCTTCACGACGCTTACGCAAAAGGTGGTGGGCAGACATCAAACAGTAATTCAGTGCAGCAAACGACTACCACCACTGATGGCAAGAAAACAACAAGCAGCAACAGCAATCATGTCTCGCAAGAAGATGTATCAGAAACTCTACTGACCACAGCATTAATCAAAGTCCAAGCATATGACGGGTCTCTGATAATATTACGAGCGCTCCTAGATCAGGGTTCACAAACATCTCTGATAACGGAAAAAGCAGCACAGAAGCTACGACTACCGCGTGGCCGATGCAAAGGTGTCATATTCGGGGTCGGAGCGAAAGAAAACAATTGCAAAGGTGTCATACGAATCACGTGCAGTGCCATTCACGGTGATTATACATTTGACACAGATGTTTTTATTATGCGAAATTTGATAAACAATTTGCCTAATAAAACGTTCCAAAAACCAAAATCATGGGCATTTATAGAAAATATCGCATTGGCTGATCCAGAGTTTAATGAGAGTCGTCCTATAGATATTTTACTCGGGGCTGAGATATACTCAAACATAATCCAGGAAGGTATCATCAGGCACGAAAAGTCACAACCAGTCGCACAGCAAACACGGTTGGGCTGGATATTATGCGGAAACGTGCAAACAACCTTTCAATGCAACGTTGTCATAAATAACATAGACGATATTAAACAATTTTGGACAGTAGAGGACATAGCTGAAAGCTCGGGAATGTCACAGGATGATCTGGATTGCTTGCAGCACTACAAGAACACAACAACTCGCGACAAAGAAGGTCGTTACATTGTTGAGATACCGTTCGACCCAAACTTTCAGGAAAAGCTAGGAGCTACGAAACCCATGGCTTTGGCACAATTCAGGCAACTGGAAAGAAAATTTGGCAAACAGCCCCAATTAGCAGAAGCGTACAAGCAGTTCATTCATGAATATCAAGCACTGAATCATATGGTCGAGTGTACAAGTAACGTGATACCGACTTGTTATCTACCTCACCACTGTGTTCAACGCGCCGATTCAGGAACTACAGCATTAAGAGTAGTATTCAACGCATCGGCGAAAACATCCACGGGCTACACTTTGAACGACCTCATGAAGCGTGGCCCGAATTTACAGCAAGACCTCATGTCATTAATCTTGCGATGGAGGCAATATCAGTTCGCTTATACGGCGGATATAGAAAAAATGTATCGACAGATACTTTGCAACACTGAACATCAACCCTATCAGAAGATACTATGGAGGACCTGTCCTGACCAACGTTTACGTGAATATCAACTCACAACAGTCACTTATGGCATGAAAGCAGCCCCATTCTTAGCCATGATGACTTTGAAACAGTTGGCAGCTGATGAAGGCCACAAGTATCAGCACAGCAGGGCAGCACAAGCGTTGCAAGAAGAATTCTACATGGACGACCTTGTAAGTGGAAGCTTCACGTTGTCATTAGCCAAACAACTGCAAGGCGATTTGGTCCAGTTACTACAGTCGGGAGGTTTCAATTTACGTAAATGGTCGGCTAACAGCGAAGAATTACTTCAAACCGTCGCCAGAGCGTCCTCAAATCAATCATCATTCGATTTCAAGCAAGCAGAATCAACAAAGACGCTCGGGTTGAAATGGAACCCCAATGAAGACACATTCTCGTTCGAGCTAAAAATCGGCGAAACAAAGTCAACAGAAAAACATACAAAACGCTCATTACTATCAGATATTTCAAAGATATTTGATCCACTCGGTTGGTTAGCTCCGATTACAACAAAATTAAAACTTTTATTCAAACAAGTTTGGTTGGCCAACATGCAATGGGACGACCAGCTTCCGGTTGCAATAAGCACCGAGTGGGAAAAAGTCAAAGCTGAGCTACAAAATATTGACCAGCTTAAAATTCGAAGATGGTATCAGACAGGAGAGCAAGACACAATTCAACTACACGGCTTCTGCGACGCATCGTTAACAGCATATGCATGTGTCGTGTATTGTAAAGTTGACACTAACATTACACTCGTCGCTGCAAAAACAAGACTTGTGCCAGAAAATAAAAAGCTCACTTTACCACGTCTGGAGCTGAGTGGGGCGCACTTACTTACAACACTCATACGAAGAATACTGCAAGCCCTCAACGGACGTAAAATCAAAATTTATGGTTGGTGTGACTCCACCGCAGTGCTCGGTTGGATTCAAGGCAACATCAATCGCTGGACACCATTCGTAGCGAACAGAGTCAAACAAATCAGAGACGTCATACCATCAGATAATTGGCATTACATAAAATCAGCTGACAACCCAGCTGATTGTGCCAGCCGTGGCATCACAACAGAGCAATTGAAACAACATAATCTGTGGTGGAACGGACCGCAATTTCTCCCTGGATTCGATGAGGCATCAGTAGCGGAGAAGAGCATCTACGTTACGGATGAAGAGGAGAGAAAATCAAAACAAAGCAACGCCACAACAAGTCAGACACAAAGTGATGATGTTATAGATTGCATACTGCATAGAAACAGCAATTTGACACGCGCCGTGCGCGTGTTGGCTTGGGTGCTACGTATCACACGACGTCACAGCGAGCGCACTGCCTACTTGAATGGAAAGGAATTAGACACCGCAAAACATATGTTTATAAAATATGCACAAGAAACGCAATATTCAGAAGAAATTAGTAAACTGCGAAAACAGGAGCAAGTTCATAACAAAAGTAAAACTTTGTGCCTTAACCCGTTTTTGGACAAGGATGGCCTTTTGAGAGTGGGAGGCAGACTCAAACATGCGAATATTGACGAAGACATGAAGCATCCATTGATCTTACCACACAGCAGCCACTTTACTGATTTAATTATCGACCAAGCCCACCGCCGCACGTTTCATGCGGGGGCTCGGACGACGCTCGCCAGTATCAGACAAAACTACTGGATAATAGGTGGAAACAGAGCTGTAAAGAAGCGCTTACATTCATGCATTACGTGTAAGAAGCATAAAGCTGTTATACCAAAACAACTGATGGGGGACTTACCTGAATCTCGGAGCAATCCTTCTCGTCCGTTTCAGCACACCGGCGTTGATTTCACGGGATACGTCGACGTGAAACTCAATAAAGGGCGAGGAGTCAAGACAAGTAAAGGATACATCGCGGTGTTCGTGTGCATGGTGACCAAAGCTGTGCACCTCGAACTCGTATCAGACCTGAGCTCATCTGCGTTCTTAGCTGCTCTGAAACGCATGGCTTCACGTCGGGGAAAGCCACATCATATCTACAGCGACAACGGCACCAACTTTGTCGGAGCTAATAAAGCACTGCAGCAAGGATCATCAGAACTGCTCAACACATTCAACGAAGAGTTTTATACAGAGATTAATGAGTTGGGAATACAGTGGCATTTTAATGCTCCCGCCTGGCCAAGCGCAGGAGGCCTATGGGAAGCTGCGGTAAAAAGTCTGAAACATCATCTTCGACGTGTTGTTGGCGAGCAAAAACTCACTTTCGAAGAATACAGCACTTTACTTGCTCAACTCGAAGCATGTCTCAACAGCCGGCCGCTGTGCGCACTTACAGAGGACCCAGATGACTTGAATTATTTAACTCCATCACACTTTTTGAGCAGTGGCCCCGTGCTGACTATCTTAGACACTGAACAAGATGAAAGGACAAGATGGAAGCGGACACAGAACATTTTCCAAGACATTTGGAAAAGGTGGCAATCCGAGTATCTTGCAACACTCGCAACAAGGAGTAAATGGAAGAGACCTCACAAGAACGTTCAAGTAAACGACGTGGTCATCATTCACGAGCCTAACCTCCCCGCGGGAAGATGGGCTCTAGGCAGAGTCACTGAGCTACATCCCGGTAGCGATGGCTTGGTCAGGGTTGTTACCCTAAAAACACAAAACGGGTACCTCAAGCGCCCAGTGATTAAACTGGCAGTGCTGGTATCCAACCAGACAGATCACCAATCGCTACCCGAGCAGACAGGGAAAATGCCAGACTGCCAAAATATAACGAAGAACAAACAATCAAAACAAAAACCGAAGTCTAATCTGATAGCAACTATCTTTACAATGCTTCTCTTCATAACATCCATATTTGGCCACGAACAGTCAACATCTTCATATAGTTTGACAAAGATACACAAAGCACTCTATTTCGATCGAATCTCAAACATGCAGTTCATTCGAGACGAGTGGAAACTCATCGTGTATTACGACATGAACCCTTACTGGGACGGTTTGGCAACCTGCGACAAATATCTCAAACAAATAAACGGCGTATGTGAAAGTGAAATAGACAAGACATTATGTGACATCATCCTACTGCAACTACGTCATTCCCATGACGAACTGAAGTACTACAATGGAATGTTACTGAGCCAGCATTTTGAAGAACGCACACGACGGCGGCGAGGCCTCATCGATGGTGTGGGCTACGTCGCTAACAGTTTATTTGGAGTTCTGGATCAACGTTTCGCCGACCAATACAAGCAAGATATTGCTCATAGAAAAGGAAACGAGAATCACTTAGCACTCTTGTGGAAAAACCAGACCTCAGTCGTAGAAGCAGAATACAACTTACTCAAGAGAACTGAAGAGACAATCAATAGGCAACACAAAGCCATTAATCAACATCTAAACAACCTGACGAAGGCAAACAATATATTGAACAGAAATTTGCAAGAACAAGAAGTAAAGAGCGAGCTAGCACTGTCCACCATCATAGCTACAAATATGCTCACGAAGCTAAAATCCATACAAGATACAATTATCGACACAATCACAGATATTCATCATGGAATGTTTAGCGTCCATTTACTTACGCCGAAGCAATTACGAGACCAACTCAGCATAATCTCAGGACAATTATCGCGAGAGTTATCGTTACCAATAGACAACATACAGACAGAACTTCCAAAAATATATCACCTTCTGAAGGTCCAAACAAGGGTAACACAGCAGTACCTCATATTTGAAATCAGAATACCACTGGTCAATAGAGAGAGCTATGACCTATACCAACTCATTTCAATACCACAACAACATGATAACACAACGGTCGCCGTCGTGCCAATATCAGATTACATCGCAATCAACTTACGCAAAGACACCTATCTGGCTATGACGGTGAGAGACATACAACAATGTGTCCAATACGATGAATCTACGCGCCTCTGCCACTCCCGAAAACCCATTTTCCAATTTAAGTCAGAAGACAGCATGTGTATCAAAGATAAAGGTACAAACAGATGTCTCACAAACACAGCAGCATGCCGTAATAATTGGATGGAATTGAACAAAATAAATACTTACCTTTATTATTGTTGCGGACAGTGCTCACTTCGAGTCATATGCGAGCATCAGATTACCGCAATACAAATCGCTAAAGCCGGGGTCATAGTACTGGATTCAGATTGCGTAATTAAAGGCGAAGACTTTACCGTTTTGTCACACAAACTGCGAGACTCAAAGTTTAAAACTGCGGTTGACCTGAAATCACAACAAATCGCACCCATCAACCATATCTTCAACGTCACCTTGCCACAGCTTGAACTCAACGGCACCGATCACGAAACTGCATTGCGGCACATCAAGGAACAGATCGAGCAGATGAAAACAGAAAACGCCTTGAAAACAGAGATTTCAAGCCACGATATACATCAATATTCAGCAATTTATGTGTTGATGACTGGCGCGGTACTAGCAGTAGCAGTTTATCTGTGTCGGTGGATATATCGTCGTCGGCAGAGAAGCACCAACTTACAGTCGGACTTCGGGATTCAGCCTCCGGCGCCCCCTGTGCGTACACAGAACGAGGCCCCTTTCGTCGCTCCGACGCCATGCACTAGGAACTCGAGACAACCAGAAGAGGCCGTGGAATTAAGAAACTTTTCGAGCCTACTTAACAGCATCAAGCGCCACAAGAGGACACCTGCATTCACCAAACCGGTGTCTGGTGATAGTGACTAAGTCTAGTTATAGTTAAGCATAGATTTAAGTCATGAGTTGTAACTTGGGTGAAATTAATAAGTTTGTCATTTAAGCACTTTGTAACTCACTCTCATCATCCACTAGCATCTCTGTCGCCCGGGAATATGTACGAGTCATGCATCGTACATGGCACGCGCGCATTGCATACATCAGCACTTTTCCGTCACCTTGCACAAACTATAGTGTAAGGCGACAGTACATAATCAGCATTCATAATCAACGGTACTCATTACAAATCATCAACTATACGTTCATATAGCATGAGTTACTTGATAGTTAAAACTATTCAATAAATCAGATCTTCTTTGGCTATCAGTGACTTATCATTTCAAACGTATCTACAACTTCTACATGGTGTGTGCGATCCATTCAGCAGCGCACACAACACCATCCTTACTCTTTTAAAATAGGGTTACAATACTTCGTATACAACAATCAGATTTTATGTGAGGACGATGCACCTAGAGTAATAAGAGCTATACTGAGATAGGTATATAAAAAATAAGCAATGGACTCGATAAATCGGGCACAAACCTATATTTAAGGCTGCCACTGAGAAATTCCAGACTAAAAAACACTAAAATACCACAGTATACCAAAACAGTGAACATGACTACCAAAAAGTCTACCCAATTCCGTCCCCCACAAAATTTCAGCGCTTGTTTTACAGGTTATAATGTTTACAGTTTTTATTTGGTGAACACCCTGGTTACCGGGAACTGTTTACTACCCTTAATAAGTGGTTTACTATCACCTCGTTAACTCGGACCATGCCAGGAGCCTTGTTATGAGGGCTGCGTTTACACCGAAGCGTAACAACGAGCCCGTGTAAATGATCGTTCGCTTGTAACAGTAATTTGTTTGTTCAAGTCGTTTTCTTTAAGTGTGTTCGTTAATAAAAAACAGCCTGTTACTGTCCCACTGCGGGGCAAAGGCCTCTTCTCATGCAGAGAAGGCTTGAGCATTGATCACATCGCTTGCTCAAGGCGAATTGGCGGTATCAAACTTATATTAAGGATACGTCCAGGTAGTCAAGTAATAAAGACTCATATGCAATATTCAATTTATTACGCCATTAAATAGAATAACAAATCAGCAATAGGCTCGCCCCCTATTACATGGAACTGGTGAAATGTGGGTGTACTACAAGTTCGCCTGTGGTAACCCTTTGGGTATTACAGGCGTAATGGTATGTTATGTATCGCATTACCCAGTAACTGGGTTGTAAAGGTCAGACAGTCAGTCGGTCCATGTAACATTAGTATTCAGAATGCATGTTCGTTTCGGTGTAAACGCTCCCATCCAAAATAAGAAGTCAACATTAATATATTGGTCACAATCTACCATCGTCTACCGCTCGACTATAAAATGAACCTACTAGGAATTCATTAAGACACCTCTATGGCCATTCAACGGATCAATGGTAAGGCTAATTACTTACTGATTGATTAATAACGTTTCACGTGAAACCGTTCTGTTTCGATGTTCATGTGGCTATTAGGAGTTTATTTATTAGACCAATATAACGATTTTTAAGGAACATGTTGTGAGGAGAGTTTTAGTATGAATGGTAGGTAGTTATCTAATAAATAAGTAGCTGAATTAGGTACTTACACCATAAGACAACTAGTTATTTCATTATTATACTTAGAAGAGTTTTAAGATACTATACAGAGGGCATACAAAGTAATGTCATAGAAAAAAACCTTTTAACAAAAAAAACAACCGACTTCATAAAAAAATCACTAACAGTTATAAAATAACTCCCCTTTCGGAAGTCTGCATGTGGCTTCCAAGCTAAGCTTGAGAGCTTGTGTTATGGGCAGATACTAAACAGCTGATAAACATACTTATATATTTCGAAATACATACATATTATAGATAAATAATAACACCCAGACACAGAACAAATTATCGTGCACAACACACCAACATTTGTCCTGGGTGGGAATCGAACCCACGACCTCCGGCATAGCAGTCAGGGTCACTAACTACTAGACCAACAGGCCAGTCAACTATACAGATGGCATACAAAGAAATGACACAAAAAAAAAAATCTTTTACAAAAAAATCAGGCTACCTTTTTAAAAAAATCACTAACAGTTATAAAATAACTCCACTTTCGGAAGTCTGTGGCTTTGGCGGTTTTGTTTCGTTCATTATTGGCCACCGACTTCCGAAAGTAGCGAGTAAAGAGTTATTTTATACCTGATAGGATTTTTTTAAGAAGTCGGTTGTGATTTTATGTAGAAAAGTTTTTATTTTTAGTTTCTTCGTATGTAAGTAAGTAGCACTAAATCATGGTCTTTCAAAAGTTGAAAGACTCATTGAAATCAGTTAGCAATTGCTAAAGAAGTCCTTTTTAAATATGAATCTATACATCTCTGCCGGACTCCTTCTAAAATAGACAGGCGTAATGTTAAGTTATGGAAATACATAAACCACGTACAGAGATGTGACTGTAGCAATCACAGACACTGTCCCCTGTAATACAGGACCCTGTAGCAAAGGAGGCACACTTTCAATCATAAACTTTCACTCAAATTACTTTGCTTTTGTTTTTTATTATGTATTGTACCTAATACTTTATCTCATCTATAGTTTAATATAGGTACAGTTTATGAAAGAACGAAACCTTCTAATAGAGGCATATTTTGCTTAAAAAAAGGCTTACCTACATCATTTGGATCTGTAAAAGTTAGTAAGATCCTCTTGTCAAGTAGGTCTTCATAAATATTATAGCTAACAAAGAGATTTAAAATAGTATATTTATTTATTTATTTTATTTGGGAAAACAAACAGTAGTATATTAAGTATACACAACCTTAAAACAACTTAAAATTAAAATTAACAAATATACTACCCACAACATTTTCCACAGATTACTATGTTATATAATAAATATATAGATCGGGCATGTCAGGGAAATGTCATAGAAAAACTTTGATCCCATGTCTCAGTAACGCCATCTAGAATAATATATGAATATTGAAGCGGCAGCGGAGCGTACTACAAAAATCTCATAGACTTGTATCCAGCAGGACACACTTTTTCGGACGAAAATTTTGTTCGTGATGTCCGGTCTATAGGTATTGAATGTCTTTGATAGCTAAGAACCATCTCGATTAAGTCTGCCTTTTAATAGAAATGCCGAGAGTGATCAATAGAAGATTATACAATTCACTAACCTTAATGCTGATGTTCTTCTTAAAGGTCAGATGCGTAGCACTCGAAACCCGGATCGATATTCATTCACTTCACTGAAGCTTTCACATGTCTTTTACCGAATTGACCGGCTAGATAACTCACTTCGTCAAAACTTTCACTGGGTGATCTTTAAAGAATAGCACCAAAAATGCACTAAGTATATAATTTTTCAAAATCAAATGATATTAAGACAATTGTTTCTCAGCAATGCCAGCAGAACTTACGTTTTAAAAATGATTGAGGGGTGTACAATTAATTTTATAGATATTCATGTTGTTATAACCGACAGTTGTTACATTATATGATACGACGTGCTGTTCTAAGCAGTATGAGTCACACCCACCGTCTTTTCTAAAAAATCTTGATTATGAAATATAGGAGTAGGTAAAAGTATTTTTGAGGCGCATATTTTTTTCACATTTTTATATCGACGCAGCGCCATAAATTATGTTGGGCTGCACTTTTAGCTCATTTTCGCTAAAACGACATTTATTGCCAGAAGCATCGATAATTATATCAATGAGCACTGTATATAAAAATTGTGGTTAGTACAGTAAGTTGTAAGTTACTATAATTATTATCATAAGTCTCACTGTAATGATAGCTGCATGTAATACTCTGTAACTAAAGATAAAGATACCGGGCTGGTATCCCCAACTCCACGTCAAAGCGCGTATTGTGCGAATTTTGCATGTCTTCGAATTTTTGGTTCTAGGACAAACATGCCGGTTTCCTCACGATGTTTTTCTTCACCTTTACTCTGTAACTATATACCCTACTAATATTACAAGAGGAAAGATTAGATTTTTTTTTTAAATTATTGGACAGTTTTAATTTTTTTTTTTCACCATTGAGAATCTACACTATCCCCGGGTGATATAGGTTACTTTCTATCCCTGTATTCCCACGGGAACGGGAACTACGGGGGTGAAACGGAGTGACGTCAGCTTGAAATGTATGAACGCAAAAGAAACAAAAAAAAAAAAGAATATTGCGACCATTTAAATTTAAATTTACACTTGAATTAGTAGAAGTGTCCTTTAAGCAAGAATTTTACTTGTGGTAAGACACTATACCCTCTCTTTGTTATATTTAAAGAAAATCTAAGCTACAGTTATTATTATTATTAATTATCAAAACATTTAAGAAAGAGAAATAAAATATTTTTATTTGATTTCGCTTTTATGACTAACTAATACGAGTATATTTGTGAGAGAGAGGGTGTGTGTAGAAAAAAGAAATATGAAAGGTTCTATTATATTCTATTTTTTAAATATGGCAAACAAAGCCGATGTCGACTATTCTGCCAATGTCAAAAGTGGGTTAAACGGCAAGTGCTTAAAAAAAATCTTCAATTGATATAGTTGAACTTAATGTAGTCTTCTTGGGTTAGTAAGGGATTGAAACACACAAAAAATTAAATTACATAAATTATTATAATCGTTAGTATTTTAGTATGAATATGCAAGGTTAGATAGCAAGCAGGTGTCAATTTTGTTTTCTGCCTACCCCCATGGAAATAAAGGCACACTAACAGTTCACTAACTCGCATTACATCTGCTCCCCTACCTACCTTAACTTAACTTACAAGCGACACGGTGATTAGCATGTAAGTCTGTTAGTTATGAATCACCCTAATCTCGATTAGTTAAATCAGAAACAAACTCATTAAATTGGTGTGTAAGTAATAATCAACTGATCTCCACGCTTAGCTCGCGTCGTTGGGAGGTGTTAAAAAACAGATTGGGACAAATAAAAACGTTGAAAAAGTGTTCGGTTGTGTAGAGTGACTGTGGTGAAGGATATTGTGGGACTGTCTTGCTACTTAAACGTACAAATCGGAAAGAATAAAGAATCGTTGAGATGACTCTCATTTCCGTTAACAAGCTAGCTTATGATCGGTAATCAATCCAGGTGCATTTAAATATACGGAGAGGGCCTACAGCGCCCTCCGTGTTCAGTACCTACAACATTTTTTTTCGGATGCTGGTGGGGCTTCCGCGGTTCTGTAGTGCGTCGGGCATTGCCGAGGCTCGCATAGATGGTTTCGAGGCTATCATGAGCAAAAGAACGGCATCCCTTATGCGTAGGATACGTGGCAGCTCTAACAGAGCATCCTGAACGTTATTGTCAAGAGGCCAGACTGCCCTTTTCTGATGCACTGGCCCCGTAGGCAGTTGCGGGCCCGATGCTAAGGAAAGATATTTAAATTAGTGTTTTTAAAATATAATACTATTTGCATGTGTTTTCTTTAGTAGTTAAGTTTAGGATAAATTAAATTGAGATTAAATTAATTTAGACTAAATGTAATGAAATAAATATGAATGTAATAAATTGATTGTAATTGTATAACCCGACAGTCCAACAACTTGTAAAGTTTCCTGTCGGAAATGTGTGTGTGTTTTGTCGCCATAGAAAAAAACAATTTACACAGCATAGTGTACAATATGATGCGATAGACATCACAATAGATTATTAAAACATTAATATAATATTACAAATAGTACAGAAATAACTATTTCAATATCCAGTAAGTACTTATACAATATTTTTTTGGGCTTGGTGTTTTAATTTTGGAAGTGTTGTGGAAAAAATATCTAGCAAGTTTTTAAAATTATTAAGAAGCGTGCAAATTCTGGGGATGGCGGAATTAGACACTGATATTAAACAGGAATCTGGATGTTAAAAGATAAGGCAATGTCTTTTCAATAAAGTAGCGTAAATAAAATGAAAAGTTATGGTGCACTAAGCGCAACTGTATGGTAATAAAATAATGATAGAGCGAGACGACACGATTATTGTTGGGTATTAAAACTTTAAAGACGAAGTTAATTAAATTAAATAAGTGACAATAGAACTACAAATAGGCAAAACAACACAGATTGAAATTAAAATGGTTGCGTTCCATTACATACTCAAAGGACATACAACAAAACATATCTTCAAAACTATGGTCACCCTACAACCCACTAAAACACAAGACGACAATCTTACGGGATCTTAATTGGGGTCCAAGCTATGCGCGGCATCCGTCGGCGTCCAGGTCCAAAACAATTCTTTTATTCTTACAACGGACCCTGGACTTTGGGGGCCAGGTCGTGTGTCACTGTCGGCGACGGTCCGTCTGTCTGTCCACCATTTTACTTTTAAATCACAATGCTTTATGTAGCTTGAAGTTGCTCGTAAAAAATCATGTTTGTTTCTCTGAGTGTTCGGGTTAAAAAGAGTGGTTTCCAATTTGTTTTGTTTCCTTATTCTTACTACGGTGTGGGATTTTGATTTTGGGATTTGGGCGTGTAGTCTACATACTGTAAATGTCGTGATGTCCCAAAGATTAAAGCGCCTACCTCGAGGTTGTGACTTTTTCAATTCATTATGTACTCTCTAAGTTTTTCTTAGAAATCATTGATATCGGTGAAGGAAAAACATCGTGAGGAAACCTGGACTTATAGTAAATTTAAGTTTGAAATCGCCAATCTGCCTTGAGCAAGCGAGGTGATCAATGCTCATGCATTATAGATTCTCCCAGTATGCACTAGACAAGTCTTAGTGCACCCAAGGATAACCTACGGCTGGAGTATCTAAGACTAAAGTAGACTATGGTAATAAAAGAACTGGACTATAGCTGGGTGGCTAAGATAAACTGGATACCTGGAAATATGAAGGACTATGGCCCCTGCCTCACCAATGTTCTATATATACACGGATTAAATGGCAGGCAAAACGGCCGCTAGCACATAGTGATGAAGCCACAAGAGAGCAACATGTCCCGAGGTGCTAAAGAAGTGGAGCGGCATTCTACGGCTATCAGGACAATACCGGAAGTACGGTCAAGATCCCTACCAGCACCTTACTGGAATGCTTCTTTCCTTCGAGTACGTTTGCTTTTGCGAATCTACACTCTAGCCGGCCAACTAAGGCAAGAAAAAGGTAGGAGCTTCGTTCCTTGTCAGAGTTCACTCTGGCAGGCCAATTAAAGCAAGATTATAGTGACGAAATCGGTGTATTTTAGATATCAATAAAATCTAAAATATTAGAGCTATTCTATTGTGCCTTCTCTGTATGTGAAGAAACCTTTTTTCCCGCAGTGGGACAGTAACAGGCTGTGATTATTATTGTAATAGTCTACATACCTCATTTGCCTTATAGCCTTTTCCCAACTTCATTTGGCATGGCTTTGGCGTATTTCATTTGGCAGCTCATATAGTGATGATCACTGGGCTAATTGATCAAGGATTAGCTGTCAAACAGCTAGTTTCGAATTGGCCATCATCAGTGTGTGTATCTAGGTTGACGGCATGCGTACTCGCAGAGATGTGACAAAGCGCATAGTATAGTATTTGACTGGCCTGTTTCTAGTAGTTAGTGACCCTGACTGCTATGCCGGAGGTCGTGGATTCGATTCCCACCCAGGACAAATGTTTGTGTGATGAGCACGATCATTTGTTCTGTGTCTGGGTGTAAGTTATCTATAATATGTATGTATATAGAAATATATAAGTATGTTTATCAGCTGTTTAGTATCCATAACACAAGCTCTTAGCTTAGCTTGGGACTAGATGGCGGTTTGTGAAAAGTTGTGGAATATTATATATATTGTTAGATGGCAACACCAGACACTCCCCACCAGCGCAGCCACGCCTATAAAACGAAGAACCCTGCGTAGACTCGTTCATTTTGTCCGCTGTCGTAGAACTATCTACATCGCTCCTCTGCCCATTTTTGATTTATTTTGCTATTTTATTTTTTGTTAAATGTGATTATTGCAGTTTGCTATTAAAATTATTTTTTAATGTTGTAAATGTTTTATTTATAAGATCAGAAGTGTGATATGAAGGCCTAAATCCGCTAGAATACCATCTCTGATTCTATAAATTTGAATTAAACGATTTTTAAACGTGTTCTAAATAATTAATTAATTTTTAAATGCTAAGTTGGGCAGAGACGCAATGCCTTCCGATAGTAAGAGGAAAGGAAGACGTCATGTACGTACTCCCTCGCCTCCTAGTGGTCTAGACCAGATTTTAAAGAGGCTTCAAGATCTGGAGGAACGAGCACGTGGGAACGAGTTGCAACCTGTTCGTCGCCCTCGTGCCATGTCGAGCACGCCGCCGCCAGACGTGGAGCCCGCCACAACACCTGCCTGCACAGCCCCAGCGTCTGTCACCCCGACGCAAGAGTTTGCAACCACACCGTTGCCGACAGAGAGCGACGTCAAAAGCGTAGCCGAACGATTTCTCGACGCCATGATGTCTTTCCCGGTGAGATCAAACCAATATTTTGTCTCGGACTTTGATCCAGGTGTTCATGATGTCGACACGTGGTGCGATGAAGTTGACAAAGCCCGATCGCTTAATCGTTGGGAAGATGGTGAATGCCTTGCTCGCATCGGACATTGTCTAAAGGGTGAAGCTCGCACCTGGCTTAGCCAATGGACAAGCACTATACGCACGTGGTCCAATTTCAAATCGGAATTAAAATCATTATGCCCACGGTCTGTCGATATCGCGAACATCCTGTATAATGTCATGTGTACCGAATCTGACAAGTATGCTACCTATGCTGAATATGCGCGTAAATCCTTATTGAAATTACGTATAGTTAAAGGATTAAGCAGCGAGTTATTAACAGCAATTATTATACGCGGTATTACCGACCCGCAGGTTCGTGCGTCCGCAAGGAACGCTAAATTAACTCCCGAAAGCATAGTAGATTACTTGTCGAGCTTTGTAAAATGTAGTGTGCCTAATCCTAATAGGAAACCCAGTGCTCATAGTGCTTCAAATTCCAATCGTAATGATAATAGCCAGTTTAAACGTAAATCTTATGATATTTCTAAGGTACGTTGTTATCAGTGTAGCGAAGTAGGTCATAAACGCGAAACCTGTCCTAAACGACCTAAATCAGATTCACCAAGCAATAATTCTGAAAATAATGCGAATAGCTCTTCAACAAAAAGTCGTCCAGATAAGTGCGGTTTTTGCAAAAAAGTAGGTCATTCGGAGAGTACTTGTTTTGCTAAAGAACGCGCGAATTCTCGAAATATAAATGGTGTCAACTTTTGTCGCGAAATTGCGGGTAGTTATAAAAATCGTGATGCGACAACTGCTGTTATATTGGGAATTCCACTAGACGTACTAATTGATAGTGGTTCATGTGTTTCTTTAATGACAAAAAATATTGCAAAACATTTCCCGTGTCAAATGAAGCCTACTGATCAGTTATTATGTGGCTTAGGCGGTACGGAAGTTAGATCGGAATCAATTGTAACATTACCCGTTGAGTTTAACGATATAACCGTAGAAATTGATTTTTATATTGTAGGTTGCAATAATTTAAATGTACCTGTCATTATCGGTACGGACGTACTAAATAGAAAAGGCATTACTTATGTACGGACCGGTGATTGTCAACGCATAGTTCATAGTGAGGCGACCGTGAAGGATGTTATGTATGTAAATAATATCTCTTTGTCCGATCAAGTAAATACGTCGGTATCTGGAACTGATAGGGAACGGTTATTGGAGACCCTTACAAAGTATTCAGAGTTCTTTTTGAGTGGTACCGCGACCACAACAGTGAAAGATAGTGAGATGCATATAAAGTTAACAACTGATGTGCCCGTGTACTACAGAGTACAGACCCTACAAGTACAAGACATGAGATGGTCAGGTTAGACCGAGCAATTATAAAATTAATGCATTGGTTAGATCAACGCGACCAAGTAATGTCAAACAAGTTCGCCAATTCCTTGGCCTCGCAGGGTATTTCCGAAGGTACATTCCTAATTACGCGATTAAAACTGCGCAAACCGTCTAAAAGGTTTCAAGTTAATGATTTAGTTTATGTGATTAAGAGCTCTCAAAGCACCGGAAAGTTGGATTGTGGCATGCGAGGCCCATATAGGGTTGTGAGTGTTCTACCTAACGATAGGTACGAACTAAAATTGATAGCTGGTTCGTATGGCAAAACCAGTCAAGCAGCTGCAGGGTGCATGGTGTTGTGGCGTGGCGAATGGACGCCTGACATATGCGCCGGTTTCTTTGAGAGTTAGTTGAGAACTTTCATTGGTATTGTTTGTTGTATGCACCCTGCTTTTGCTTACATTTGTAGACTGTATGTACCAAACAATCACTGTTTGCAATATTGTTTTGTTGTTGGGTGCCGGAGACTCATGTAAATCCTTAGTGCACATGGTTTTGAGTAGGCACATACTGTGGACTGTACTATTGAGAGTGCAGTCCATGGTGGAGGTATCGAGGTTGATGTCGGTGGGGCCCATGCTGACTATAGACCGAGTGTAAATCCTGAAGTAGGTCTCATGGTTGACCTGCTGTAACCAATGTAAATCCTGATGCGCGCATGGTATTTGGTGTAGGAATATGACCTGAGTAAATCCTACTTGTGATATGAAGTCGTTATGTACGACTGTTTGGTTGTTTTGCAAAGTGTTTGTGTTGTTCGGTACATAAAGTTAACATTGCTATTTGAATATTACAACTCTTGTGCTATCTTGTGTAATAACTTTGTATGTGATCTTAATGTTTGTGCACTGCTGTGGTTACAGGTTGCGATGAAGATCTTCCATCCGATGGTGAGGACGATGGTGCTGGTCCATCATCGAGAGCTGACGAAGGCTGCGAGGACGCTGCCATGTCAGGAGAGGCCGTGTTAGATGGCAACACCAGACACTCCCCACCAGCGCAGCCACGCCTATAAAACGAAGAACCCTGCGTAGACTCGTTCATTTTGTCCGCTGTCGTAGAACTATCTACATCGCTCCTCTGCCCATTTTTGATTTATTTTGCTATTTTATTTTTTGTTAAATGTGATTATTGCAGTTTGCTATTAAAATTATTTTTTAATGTTGTAAATGTTTTATTTATAAGAATATTATATTATAGTCACGTCTTAATTTAAAGTCCACATAAAGTGCACCACCATTTTTTCTTTGTTGTCATTAAGTTCGATGTGTAAGTGGACGCAGTTAATCACAGACAATAAAAAGACGGCCTATTCTAGTCCTACTGATCGGCTTTCAGTCTTACCGAATACTGCTGAATACCAGTGTCTTAGATGTAGCGCACTGTCTGACCTCCACGACCCAGTAACTGGGTAACGCGATAACCCTTGGTTAAACAGTAGCAAAAACAACGGCAGCCAGGACGGCTTGGTCCTTAATTAGTTATATAATAAATGGCTAGAACTTACAAAATTGGACCACCAGATACTTAAGGCGCTTTGCAAACGGAGCAACTTTAGTTGTGGCAACTAAAGTCTACTTTTTTAAAGGTTTCTTAACAAATTGCTAGTTGCTCGAGTTGCTATGTGTGCGCAATCCCATTTGATATAATGTAAAAATCTAGTTGCCAGTTGCCGCAATATGTGCGAAGCTCCTCAGTCTTCATTGTGCCGCGTTTCGATGCGGACGTGTTTGCATATTCGGTGTGTTGACTAGCGCGGCGCCTTCTGCCGCTCGAAAGTTTTTGTCGCCATGAGTAGTGATCTGGTGGCGAATGAGTTGCTGGCGTTCTTGCAGCAGAAGCTGGACGTTATGGATGAGGTATCCGCTGTCCAGATTTGTGCAACGAACTTCAGCGAGGATGACATAGCAGCTGCCAAGCTATTGTTGTTCAGTGTGCTGAACAAGCGCGACCAGATGGTGTCCCGCCGGCGAGATGGGACTAGGAGAAGCCTGCAAGACATCATCACGCTGTTCAAGGAGACTGACCCGGACGACGTGCCGACGTTTGTGGCGAAGGAGCTGCATAAGCTTCCACCCGTCACCTTCGACCACGTCGATGTAACGAGCCTCCTGAAGGACATCGTCATGCTGAAGGCCCGCCTTGCGGATGTTTTAGAGAAGTTAGATGCATCCCAAAACACTGTCGCCGATTTGCGCAAGGAAGTTGGCGAGTTGCGCAACAGTGTGGCGGAAACTAGGTCATCAGTCGATGCGTCTAACGTAAACATGTGCAGCGCAGCCGACGTGTCGTCAGAGCCCGCGTCAGCAGTTTTGTCGCCAGCGCGCTTGTCTTTTGCTGAGCTAGCAAAGCCCCCTGCCCGCGTGCCCCGCGGCCCCGTGCCTGTGGTCGCGGCTACTCCACGCAGTGCCGCCCGAACCCCTCGCCCCGTCCCGCTGCCAGTGTCTGCAGCCCTGGCGAAGCCCCTACAAAAGGATTTCGCTAGCGTCACCGCGAGTGCACCTGGTGTTTCTAGACCAGTGGCGGAAAAGGCACCGAATGGTGCTGATGATGAGGGTTTCGTGACGGTGAACAGGAGTAAGCGCCGATCGCGAGCGAATAAAAACCGCTGCGGCAAAGCTACAACGGAGCTCGATTTGCGCGCCGCAGCGCCGAACACTCCGGTGTATATCTCCCGCCTACACTACACCACTAAGGCGGAGGGCATCGTGGAGTATGTGCGCCAGAAGATTGGATACATGCCGAGGGTGCAGTTACTGGAGTCGCGCCGCAACGTCAACTTCAAGGCGTTTGTGGTACGCGTTCCGAATTGTTATCTGCCCGTCGTCATGGATGAAAACTTCTGGCCTCAGAACGTGGTGTTCCGTCGCTTCCGCGGACAAGTTCCACAGAGCAGCGCTAGTGCGTGTTAGTGAAGTGTTAGTTTTTAAGTAATAATGTATAATTATATGTATTTTAGGTTAAGGTATTTATCTCTGGGCCTGCGTCGCCTGAAATAAAATTGATTATTATTTCGTGTATTCATTATCTTATCTTATTCAATACATTTTTAAATATTTAAATATAAAAAAAAAACATTTAAAAATATAAAAAATAGTAGCCCACCGGTATCGGGAACAGGGTCCAAGCTACAGGTCCAGGGTCAGGGTCCAGGTCAGGGCTCCAGGGAGAGGAATCGCCTAACAATGCGAGCCGTGTCCAGTAATACTGCTTTCTGAATCAAACGCTTGATCCAGCCGCCCAACGAGAGCCTCTTCAGGTATTGGTCGAGGCTCTTTGCTATTAAGCCATTGGCAGACACGACTATCGGCACAATGATTGCTGAGTCCACATCCCACATGTCGACAACCTCGCGAGCCAAGTCAATATACTTGATTTTCTTATCTTGTTCGGCTTTCACGAGGTTCCCGTCATGTGGGACCGTTATATCAACAAGCATTGCGCGCCTCTCGGTTCGATCCATCATCACTATATCGGGCTTATTAGCCATGATAGTCCTATCAGTGATGATGGATCGATCCCAATACAGTGTGATATGACCATTTTCGAGAACTGGGTCGGGCACATACTTGTAGTACGGCACTTCCGAATCCACGAGGTTGTATTTCAGAGCTAGTTGCTGATGGATAATCCTGGCGACAAGGTTGTGTCTATGCAAGTACTCTTCGTTAGCTAAGCGAGAACACCCAGAGATAATGTGTCGGATTGATTCTCCTGGACGGTGGCATGCCCGACAGATGTCAACCGTGCCATCTTTCACAATAAATCTCCGGTAGTTTCTCGTCATAATAACTTCATCCATAATTGCACAGACAAAACCTTCGGTTTCCCCAAAGAGGTCACCGAAACGCAGCCAGGACACGGACGCTAATTGGTCTACATCAGGCCCATGAAGGGCCCGGAAAAAACGTCCGTGAAGCTCCTTGCTCTGCCACACTTCCCTGCGATCGTTAGTGTCAAGCACTACAGGTTTGCGCCAGTTCTCTTTCGCCAAGGAGAGCGGTGTGAGGCCCTTGTCTACCGCGACCACATCTCGATGCATCCCCACTTCGGCTTTTAGGAAACATTCCCTGAGACTGCATATCTCGCGATTGTGGAGAGTCTTGGCGTTTAAAAAGCCTCGACCTCCACATTTTCGCGGGATATACAGTCTCATAACCGACGATCGTGGATGATGCATTCGATATGCGGTCAGCATTGTGCGGACCCTCCTATCCAGGGTGTCAAGCTCTGTTTGAGTCCATTTGAGTATGCCGAAGGAGTACATCAAGACTGGCATGACCCAACCGTTGAAGGCGCGCACCTTGTTCCCACCCGACAAAAGACTATTAAGTACTTTTTTCAGGCGCCCAAAGAAACGCTCCCTCAACGATTGCTTCATATCAGCAGTGTTAATGCCTAACGCCTCCGACATACCCGAATACTTATAGGTTTCGATTGGAGAGAGGGCTCTAAGGTTTATGGAATCCGAGAGTTGGGTTCCCACGGATTCCACAATCTCCCCCTTCTTTACATGCATAACCGCACATTTGTCCACACCAAAATCCATCCTGATGGCGCTACTAAAGGTTTCAGTTACCTTTAGTAGCTCCATCAGTTGTAAATTGTTGGGGGCAAAGAGCTTTACGTCATCCATGTAAAGAAGGTGGGATATAACCTGACCACCTCTCTTCAATCGATAGCCTAGACCTGAATTCTCCAGCAGTGTGCTTAGAGGATTCAAGGCTAGGCAGAACCAAAGTGGACTCAAACTGTCACCCTGGAATATGCCTCGCTCAATCCTAATCGGTTCGCTGTTCCCCTGGATCTGTCGACATCCTGGATAGCGAAGAACCGTCCTCCACTGCCCCATACACGTTTTCAGGAAGGTGCGTAGAGTTGCATCAACTTTATACAATTCCAGCACCCTCGTGAGCCATGTATGCGGCACGGAGTCATAGGCCTTCTTATAGTCTATCCAACATGTTGACAGATCCCTTCGGGAACGGCGCACCTGTTGGCTAATGGTCATATCAATGAGGAGCAGCTCCTTAGTACCACGGGACCCATTCCTACATCCATTCTGAGAGGCAGACATGACAGAGTTGTTGTCTATATGTTGATTAATTTTAGTTCTCAGAATGGATGTAAGAACCTTATAGACCGTCGGTAAACAAGTTATTGGTCTATAGTTTTTGGGTTCCGCAGTACTACCTGATTTGTGGAGCAGGTGGGTTATTCCTGTCGTTAGAAACTGGGGCAACGACCCTGTCTCTAAGGCTGACTGGAATCGAGATGCCAAACAAGCGTGGGACCTTTGCAGCCATTTTATCCAAAAATTGTGCAGTCCGTCCGGCCCTGGAGATTTCCAATTGGGCAACGGACGAACTGCACGGGCCACATCTTGGGGGCTGATGATAACTGCCTCCATTTCTGGTATTGGATCACACGCTTGCTCGACCTCCCGAGTCCAATCACCCTCAGTGTGACTGACAGGCACCGACCAGATGTCACGCCAGAACGAACACATGGCGCTGTCATCAGGTAGGCGCGTATCAGTCACACTTTGCTCTGGTTGCTCCCAAGCCCTATAAACCCACCTTTCATTGCTCTGGAATGTGCGATTCTGAGTATACCGCTCCACTCGCCGTTTATACCTACGAATACGGCTTGCCCATGCATACACCTTCTGCTTCAGGAAGTCAATGCGCTCCGTGACACGGGACATGTAGTCTTGGGGACTGACATTAGTCCCCGAAAATGCCCGCCTCACAAAGCGCATTACTCTTGGGCGAGTGTTACCTTCTCTGAAGCAGATTAGTTTGCCGATTACTGCTCTGGCCTCACCGATACGACGCTCAATCCTGCACTGCCAAGCCGCTACAGCTGGCTTTGGTCGCGTAGTTCTGTCATTAGAGAATTTGACGTGAGCTACGCGACATGCCGCTACGGCTGCGCAGTACAAGATTGAATGAGCATCAGCGAGGTCATCACAGTCATCAAAATACTTTGACAACTGCGAATCCAGAGCAGCCACCAGCGCCCTATTTTTATTATGCATGGGCAAACGAGGTAAGCGTGGTCTAAGGTCGAGCGGCATGAAGCGATATTCCCGAAGCGCACTCTCCAAAGCGCTCCTCAATTCCTCACTGCATTGCGTACTTACATTTGTAACCCTGTCATCACATCCTTCGTCAACACAATTGGATGTTAAAATGGACTGTGGTGGTACCACAGTCTGTGACGGAGGAGCAATGACACGGTTACCTTGCATTTCCGTGCGGAGGCGATCAAGCGCAACGTCATCCAACATACGATTACGTTGTATGACCCGCACCTGATCCGACAGTCGTTGTGCCGATACGTTGACAGCTGGTTCAAGCACCTGAAACAGAGCGAGCATCCGGACACGGTACGCGGTCAGATTACTTCCTCCCTCTGTAGCCCCATAGTATGAGCGCATGACATTTTCGTTAATGGATTGCGTCCATCTCATGCGCTGCACACTTCCGCCGGGAGCTGGGACCCTGTCAGAGACCAGTGGGCCTCGAGGTCCTAAACCGTCCGGCGGCCGGTGTCCTCTTCGTCGACGTGTAGGTGTTGGTGACGTCGGCGGGGAAAAATACTCGTCGCTGGAGTTCGACGCGGCTGCAACCGCCGGTGGCACAGATGATCCGGTGTCCGGCGGCGGCGAGGCGGAGCTAAGCGACGAGTCCGGGGTTGGTAGGCGTGCACGTCGTGAAGCAGCTCTGGTTATCATTTAAAATCACTCATTTTTCCTGTAAATTTGTTGTATTATGTGACATGTGTCACTTTTCCTTCTGGTTTTTCCAATATTTTGCATCTTGTATATTTTGTTGATCGCGGAGTTCTAAATATACTTTCTCTGAATATTATTTTTTTTGTAAATTTTGAGTTTTGGTTTGTTTGTAGTAATTTTGCGTGTAAAACAGTTATATCAAATATTATTGAAGATTTTTATTGATTATTATTATTATTTTCATTAGCTTTTATTTCTCGGAACCCTTGGGTTCCGGACCTTTGGAAGGCGTACGAGGGGCCGAAGCCAACTCGCAGAGGCCTATTGTCGTCTTTAATGAAATGAGGCACCAACCGCAGATTTTCCCTGTATGCACTACACAAGTGCACCTAAGGAAAACCTACGACTGGTGTAAGACTATTGCAGACTATGAAAACAAAAGTACTGGACTATAGGTTAGGGTGTCTAAAATGGACTGGATATCTAAAACTATGAAGGACTATGGCCCCTGCCTTACCAATGTTTTATATACAGGGATAAAATGGCAGGGGGTGACTTGCACACTCAATAATGGGCCCTCTGAAACGGCCGCTAGCACATAGTGACGTAGCGACAAGAGAGCAACATAACCTGAGGTGCTTGAGGAGTGGAGAGGCATTCCACGGCTATCAGGACAATCCCGGAAGTACGGTCAAGATCCCTACCAGCACCTTACTGGAATGCTTCCTTCCTCCGAGCACGTTTGCTCTTGCGAATCTCCACTCTAGCCGGCCAACTAAGGCAAGAAAGAGGTGGGAGCTCCATTCCTCGTCAGAGTTCACTCTGGCCGGCCAATTAAGGCAAGCCAGAGGTGAGGAACAAGAAATCTCCCGGGAGATCAGGTCCGTGGGGTCGCTACTGCCCAACAGCTCGCCACAAGCTGCCCTGCGGGGTTTATTATTATTATTATTATTAGCACAGTATAAATATTAATACAGTAGGACGACGCCTTTGATGTCTGGAAAAATGCCGACAACGTCTACACGCGTAGGCCCTAATAATACCTCCCGCACTACGAACATCGTTTTGTTCGCAGTGCGGGAGCGGCTTTCCCGTGTCTCGCTCCTCACACCCCGCGCGATTGCCCTATCTAGACAGCTTCGTCGGACGACTGTAGGTTTTTAGACTGTGGCCTTAGCCACAAAACTCCGTGTTAGCCAGTCACAGTCTGTTGTTCTAATAGGAAGTCCCTTAATGTAAAACTCAGGTATTCAGCGGCATCCGCCTGGCTTCAACATCCTTGAGAAAAGACAGATGTAATTTGCCTTGTTATCATTAAGAAAGCTTTCAAAACCAAAATCATCCTACCATTAGCATGGAAGGAATCTCATTATCATATCTTCCTTGAACGAACAAAACGTTATCTCCATATAAGTAATAAATATAATAATAAGTACCATCCAATCGCAATGAAGAGCCGTATGTCACGCACGCGCCGATGCGGACACACACACGGTCAGACAGACGACGACGACGGTGCGAAAAATTAATTATATTTATTTATTGGCCACTGAACTTGCTGCTCTGTAGTTTTTTTTTGTGGTGACGTCATATTGTATGTGTGTGTTATTTGTGTTGTTATAGAGCAATACTTAGTTTACTATTAATAGACGGGGCATCACAAAAAAGGAGATGGAAAACGGTGGGCCCAAATGTAATAAGTTGTCTATGATCTAAAAAAAAATTAAATATTTTTTTATCTTAGAATAATAAAAATCACCTCAATCCTCAATCTGGATGCGAAGAAATATGAGGAAGACAGTTTTCGTGTGATAATCGATTAACTAATCGATTACACAGTTACGAAAATAAAACCTATGTACGAGATTATCAAGTCAAAGTAATTAAATGCACTTAATAATTAATTTGCACTAAAGCGTTTATAATTACAGTCATATTATTATATAAAATATCAATTATTTACTAAAAATATTAATGATTATCGATTACAAGCAGTCTTTATTTTGAGTCTATTTATGTCACTGGCATGACAGCTGACTGACATTGACACTAGACAGTTGTCGAGTTTTCTGCTCTTGTTTGCTCACTCGTTTCGTGTTTTCCGATGCGTTTTGATAGCTTATAAGCTTTTTTAATTTTTTACGACCCTGCCTACTTTGTACGACCCTTGCTTTCACACTGGACACCGAAGATCGCTCACTCGTTTGACTTGGAATTGTTATTTGGGATTTCACCACCGGCATGACTTTTGTTAAATCTCTTATATCTCTGTTCTCAGATTGACAAAATGCGTAGAATTTTCAGTGAAAGGTTGATAACATTAAGCTATCAATTGATACCAATTTCATCTTTTTACAACTAGGCCCAAGATTGTATGTAATCGTTGCAGTTTCCTTTTCCTCCAAAACTATGGACACAAGAATCTATGTATATGAGTTTTTTTTATGCGTTCACTGCCGCTCCAATATTGATATATTATTCTAGATGGCGTTGCAGAGACATGGGATCAAAGATTTTATATGACTTTTTCTCGCATGTCCGCTTTATAGTATTTTAAATCTAATATTTTAAATCTCTTTGTTAGAGACTGACTACGCCATCGTCGCTGCATCAAGAGAAACGTAGATAAAATATTTGGAAGATTTTGTTGTGGATAGAAAATTAATGTAGGAACAAATCAACGAAAATTTTGAGTGCTGGGAGTTGGGAGTCCTTGATAATTTAGAGAACTTGTGATGTTCGGATGTGTCCATTCCACCCTGTATAACATCACGCTATAAAAACCCAGGGCACAGCAGAGTAGGTACATAATTAAAAAGGTTTTAGAACCCGAGTAGGTGCCTACGTATTTTCAGGTAACCGTAAGAAATGAAGTCGATAAATTAATTCGAACATGTTATTCACTTATTGGAACAGTTATCATCAGACGTCGTTTTCATTATTTGTATTGGAGTCAGTTGAACGAAAAATCGATTACACTTCTCACCAAATTAATCGCTGGAACGAATTGTTTGGGTTAAGTTTTAGGAGATGGGGGATTTTGAAAATACGTATAAGGCAGTCAATTTTAAATTTATGTTAGTTTTTATTTTGATTTCTTGTGTATATGCATAGTTTAATATGTGTTAAAACACCCGAAAATATTATGTATGTTAATAAATACTTGCTTATCGATTAGAGTAAATGTAAAACCCCTGCCAAAATATAGGTGTGACAAATGCTTGCACTGACTGATCTGGTCCCCTCATTTTGTGTGGTTCTTTCCTCAAAAGACCATCTCAGACACTAATCTGCATGAATCTTACATGATTTGACCAAGATAATGTCTGGACTTTAAAAGAGACTATGACCTCTGAGTTTCTTTCGGTGTTTCTTCTCAGAGTAGTCAGGTAGTGAAACTCCGATCTTATCTACTAATAAAAAAAAAGACGTGTAAAAGTGTTTGTGAAAACCTATTTACAGAAATAAATACCATTTATCATTTGATGTTATGTATGTATTTATGTATCTCCATCATCTTATAACTTGCGCCAAGACCTTAAGGACAAAGTGAGACAAAGTTTTTTAATTTGCAATGATTAACACTGCCACTGCAGTTATTTTGTTTTTTGTGTTGCTCTCAACAATTTATCATTTATTATTTAAATATTAAACTGACCAGGATACGGACACTGTTGGTTTTAACACGCTCTTCGTAACGGGGCACGAATGTAATAAAATTTTATCACACGGATTATTCATTGAACCTTTTTTTTGCTGTCCTGTCAAGCACCTTCGCATTAACTGCTGCATAAAATAATAAAGTTGAAGAAAATCAAAAAAGGTAAGTATTTTTAAAACTAACTCTATTTCCAAAATTCGTCTTAAAACTCATCGCCCTATATTTTAGAGGTAGTTATTAGTTTTTAATTTCATTTCTAGAGTAGGTATACACCACTAATTTTTAATCGACTGGCATGTTGGTCTAGTATTTAGTGCCTCGACTGTCGGGAGGACACGGCGCGGCATACGCTGGCAGAGTGTGCCGTTTGGGTGGAGCCGCGCCGTGCCCTCGTCTCTGGAGTAGGCAGTGACTTGTCGCTGCCGCCTGTGGTCGAGAGGATGGTCGGCAGCGTCGAGTCCTGGGACGCGGTGGAGTCCTTCTGCGAAACAGTAATCTCGCAGAAGGAGGCTGCGGAAAGGGAGAGGGAGATTACCTCCACTCACCCTGCCCGCAGCAGACGCACCGGGCGCAGGCGGAGAGCGGACAACGCCCTCTTCTAGCCCCCCTGAATGGGTCCAGGGCGACGGACGCGGGGATGTCCGCCGCCCCCACGTACATGGACCCGAGGTGGCGGCGCGTCGACGTTCACGCGCGCCCCTCTTAGACGTCGGGAGTGGGGGGAGTCTAACACCTCACTCCCCTCGCTGACTTGACGAGGCCCGCGGGGCCGGCACCAGTCGGGGGTCGCGGAAGTATCTTCTGTTCCCGTGATCCCCGGCACAGGTGTGAGTAGGAAAAAAAAAAAAAAGTAGTTAGTGCCCCTGATTGCTATGCCGGAGGTCGTGGGTTCGATTCCCACCCAGGACAAATGTTTGTGTGATGAGCACGATCATTTGTTCTGTGTCTGGGTGTAATTTATCTATAATATGTATTTAGAAATATATAAGTATGTATATCAGCTGTTTAGTACCCATAACTCAAGCTCTGCTTAGCTTGGGACTAGATGACGTTGTGTGAAAGTTGTGGAATATTTATTTTATTTTTATTTATTTATTTATAATTCTGTTAACACATATACGTGTTAAGGTCGCAAATAATATTTCGTTTAACATACAGCCTGATACTGAAAAGCAAATTGCAAAATAAAACAAGAAAATTTGGTACCCTGGCGCGTTCACCTTAACAATTGATTTCACTTACTTTACAAGACAGTCTAGGTACAAAACATTATAAATGAACAGCATTTACCGATAATCTTTAAATATAAATATTCCACAACTTTTTTACACAACGCCATTTAGTCCCAAGCTAAACTAAGAGCTTGTGTTATGAGTACTAAACAGCTGATAAACATACTTATATATTTCTAAATACATACATATGATAGATAAATTACACCTAGACACAGAACAAATGATCGTGCTTATCACAGAAACATTTGTCCTGGGTGGGAATCGAACCCACGACCTCTAGCATAGCAGTCAGTTGCACTAACTACTAGACCAACAGGTCAGTCAAACTTTATCTTTTTAATTCCACCACTTTCACAAGAAATCACTCTCCTCCACACATCGTTTACGAACAAACAAGCACTATTTCAACTCAGTTAATAATTAAACTCAGTGATCATTGACTTACGATCGGTTAGGCGCCTTACAAAATGGTGGCGTCTGATAGCTAATTAAAAGCAATATATAATGGTGGAACGCCCCCGCTGCACGGGTCCGGACGAGCTCGGCACTTTTTTGTTGGGGAAAACTGGTTTTTTTATTACATTTAGCTAGTTCTCCCAAAATTGTGTATGTACCTGTACTCATAGAAAAGAAAGAAAATAAAAATATATACCTTTTAAAAAAATAACAATACACTATAAAAAAAGAGAACTTTAATGAATATTCACCGACCCTGTCGTCAATTACGTTTAAGGCCCATGTAAGAGGTTGCGATTATATTACCATCTACCGGGCACAAAGTCCGACTGTTACTGAGAAATTCCAGATTCCTAAATAGTTTTCAGAAATACCTAATAACGATGTTTTTCAGAAAATTACTTCGTAACTCACGGTGGCGTACGTATATACGCCGCCGTGAGTTACGAAGTAATTTTCTGTTGTGCCAACCTGAACGGAGCAAGAGGAGTGTGTTAGAGTCGAAGCAAGTAGCGTTTTATATGTGATCTCAGCTTACGAATATGGTAAAAAGGTGTAAGTTTGAACTTTTTACATGCAAAAGTCTTAAAAACTCAAAATAGAAGGCCTGAGCAATCCTGCACCCAGGGTAAACCGCCCAAAATAAAACTAGTATGTGCAAGTCACGCAAACGTCCCAGCCTCGCTATTTTTTTTATAAATTCGTAGTTTTAGTCCCAAACAAAAACGTAACTAGATAGAAGCACACCACTTCTTACACGATAATCTAGACAATTAATATAAAGTATTGTGTGTTTCCGCGCTGCACCGCTGCACTGCTTTCTGACCAGTTAACTAAAATTCACGCTATCAAATCTGGGAGCTGAGTAGAATTGCAGCTAGAGGGTAATTTTTAGGTGTTAAATGAGAATAAATTATTTATTGGGGGTCAGAAACTGGGAAAAGTGAATGACTTGGCTAAAATAAAAAAAAAACTATAGATATAAAAACAAAATAGGTAATCTTATCTTTTTATTTTGAACACTTAGTTAAGTCTGGAGTTTGATTCTCGACTCGAGTAGTTACAGACAGCTTACAAAAAAGAAGAAGGTTCTCAATTCGGTTACATTTTTTATTCTTCTAATGTGGGTTAAGTTATTCCTCAGAATTTCTTTATTTATGAAACGATTCAGATAATTACTTTTGTGTTAGTTTGGAAGTCGGCAACAATTAATAAATTTATGAAACAAGACCATCAAATTCACAGACATCCGAAACTGGAGCTTTTTACACATTTAAGTGTTTTTTTTTTATGAAGTCTGTTGAATTTATATCTAATTTTACCTACAACTTTAAGCCAGGTTTTTTACAAAATCGAATCCCACCCTTTCTTAACCCTTCTAGAGAACTGTCAAAGGCTTCAACAAATGATGACACATCCAATATTTTCCTATCTAATGGAAGAAAACTACCATTTATTAATATGTTTATCTTAAATTGGAATGTCGGACGCTGCAATAACACTTGTGATGTACAGTCGAAACAAGGGATTGGTTTGCAGGTGAGCTACCTTTGAACGTTTGTTTTAATAGACGCTTAGTAAAGTAGCAAGCATTTAAATAGAAAAGCTGTATGCAATACAATCTATTCGAATAATATATGACTCTTACGATGGTCTACCTCTCAACTCTCCTCCTCTACACGTATATTTAAGACTATTTAGAACTTGTTTTTAGTTAAAGGAATCCAGCTTTACCCTCTATTTTCATTTAATTATTGATGAAAACTTACAATGGAGTACAGCAGTTGCAAAAACGGCTGTTAGTATTAGATTTAACCTCGGGAATTTCATGTTTGCGTGAAAATGACCCAAAATATCATTTGGTATTCGATAGTGCATTAGCATTCCCTACATACAAATTTACAAACAATCAAATTTTGCTTCTTTACAATAATTAGTCTCTATAGAAGTAAATATACTGAGAGTTTAGACTTGTCCATATGTATTTGGTATATGGTCTTGTTTATTTAGTATGTGTGGTGTAACAATTAATGACAGATTGAGGAATGATGTGATAAAGCAACGTTGTGGTTTAAAAGAAGATGTAGTAAGTAACAAAAATTGAAAAGAGTATGCTTAGATGGTTTGGTCACGTTGAAAGGATGGATGAAAGGCGACTAACGAAAGGTATTTACAAGGCAGATGTAAGTGGGAACGCCGGGAGGGGACGCCCTAGAAGAACATACATAGACCTTATTGGTGAGGTTCTTCAGAAAGGTCAGGTGCGTAGTACTCACAACCGGCGTGTGTGTATGACAATATGTATGAGTGTAAACGAAGCAAAAGAAGTAAGTATGTAAGAATTGTAGCATATGGCGCTCTGTAGTTTCTGCCTACCCCCATGGGAAAAAGGCGTGAGTTTATGTATGTATGTATTTAGATCACTCACATCCACTTGGTTATTTCATTGGAAGAGCATCTCAAACACTGCATGGTTTTCACACGATCTGACCAAGATAATGTCGGAACTTTAAAAGAGGCTGTGATCTCGGATTTTTATTCGGTGTTTCTTCTCAAAGTAGTCAAATAGTGAAACATCGACCTAACCTAGCTTAACGTGTGACGTGTAAAAGAATTTGTAAATTTAATACCAATTTTCATAAATAAAAATATCATTTTATTTCTTGGACACCCACCTCTTTCGTCCACTGTACCTAATCAGGTAGGTGGTCAAAGTGTAAAGTCAATAGAGGACGGAAACGGATGTGTGTGTGTTTGTGTGTCAATATATTAACCGGTGCTGTTAGTGTGCTGTGTCATGATGGGAGAGCAGAGAGGGAGGTAGGTTGTTTTGACACTGCAAGAAGTCAAACAGTAAAAATGTAATGCGAAACTAAAGATTGGTCGTTGGTCTATCGAACGCAAGCGCTACTGCAGGCAGAGCCTGAGGTTTCTTGTTCGATCCCTGGGTCGGACACGGTGGTATTTTTTTTTCTGTTAGGTATAGATATAGAATATTTATAGATTGATGTCTAGAGGCTCGCTCTATTATAAGGGACTAAAACTTTAACTGGCAAAATGTGGATGTACCGGTGCCTAACCTTTCGGAGATTACAGGCGGGATTTTAGGTTTATCTTCAATAAAATATGAACAAATCTATAAAAAAAAATGTTATGTTGGTTCGTGTACGTTTCAAAAACTCAAAAACGTTCTGCACCGATCGAGCTGAAATTTTAGCATGATATTATAATCCGCATCAAGATTTGTTTTTATCTATTTTCTCTTTTAACCATTTACCTAATCACAATGTGCCGCAGCGAACCGTGGCAGGGTACAGCTAGTATATAATATAATAATATGTAAACATACCAATCTATTTAAGAAGATATATAACGAAGAAGACGAAGATATATATCGGAACACCAATACATGTTTTGAAAAACAGAAAGATCTTAAAACGGTCTATTTTTCTTTCGCTCCACTAAATCAGCACGGAAATCCAATATTTGTGATGAAAACACGATGTGACAAACAGACGCACAGACAGGAAGCGATGAGCGCTGTTTAAAACAAACAAAAACCGAACTTTTGTTGACATTACTCTGTTATTGGTACGGTTTTTAAGAATAACTAATCATTTTCACATCCCTATTTGACAATAATTAAAAATTGTTCCAAATTAATTTGACTTGGACATTGGTCAAAATCAAATGATTTATTGACTTCACAAACCCACGTCTCCATCATATCTGACTTCTCATTTTCAATATTTGTGTTCTGCACACGATAAGAATCTTCGTTCCACAAATAATCGTCTTCTACGATGTCCTTCTCACCGTTCTGGTTTCATTCACTCTTCTTTTTTCGTCCAGGCGGTTTTCCTTTGGAATGAGCTTCCTCTGAACATCAGGATGGCAACCAGTTTGTTCACGTTTAAAGTAAAGGCACGCGAACACATTCACAAGGTGTTGGCAAACTTATCCCTAAGTTGAGTAAGCAGATTAGTTTCTCCATTAATATGTCTTTTATTTATTTATTTTTTTCTTTTCTCTTGACCTAGGTATCTCTGGATTTTATATAATATGTATGTATATATGTATTTATCATAAATAATAATTTATTTTTCTTTCAAGTTTTAAGTTACCTTCTTGCGCCTACCATGTTCTGTCTCTGCACCACCTTAAGGTAGACTGGTAGAAAATGCCTAAGGCATTAAGTCCGCCTTTGTACAGTTTATTTTACTAGTGCATAAAGTTTTAATAAATAAATAAATTTATTTTCATTAATTAACAGGCTTTTAACTTCAATAAATACACTATTAACTTTTTTTTCAAATACAAATTCGTTCATTTTGTAAACATAAAATAATAATAATATAATTGGTAAGTAATTAGTTTTTGCTGGGAAGTATGTCCCGCCACTTTTTCCCAGCAAGAACACTAAAAAGTGGTCTTAGAAGTGGTGAAGGGCGGACTTTTGGGGGACTGACTTAAGTTATAATTGCTAATGTTCAGCCTTATACAGGGTTATTTGTAAAACACCAACAACGACGCAGGAGTAGATTACTATAACATCGTAAACAACAACATTTGTTCTACGACTTTTTCGAAAACAGACAAAAAAATCAACTCTTCATACATATATCCGAACAGTTGATCGAGTTTTGTATGGAGAGTTGATTTTTTTTCTGTATCAAAGTATCAATAAACAATATTCATAAACAGCAAAGTTATTAGCGTTTATTTATATCCCAAAAAGTCACCCAATTTATGGAAATATTGTACAGGCTATTCATGACATAGTAGTATTCATTAATCGCCATCTCTCGCTCACGTTCACGTGATCTCGCTCAAGCATGCCCCGCCTCCAACAGCTGTTTTCGTTATTTAAGTTTAACTAAATAGTGGCATATTCAAAAATTTAATTTCAATTTTTTTACTTTAGATTACGCACATAATGATCAGTAATAGGTACGGATACAGCCCCATTATTTTGTACTAATTGAAAAATAGTGGTGTATAAAAATATAAAAATGGATCCCTATTTTCTTCGGTCATGGCATCACGCGTGAACGGCTGGACAAATTTCACTACTTAATTGTTTTTTTTTTGTGTTTGTTATTGTCAGGACAAGGTTCTTAAAAGAAAGAAAAAAATTGAAAAGTTAAGCGGAACATTAGAAAATTTAAGAAAACTTATCGATAGATAAGTAAACATGTTTCAAATGCAGCGCTATCTTATCTCATGACATGACAGATGACAAAATGTCTTCCCAGTCAATTTACAGGTGACAATTTGATATTTGAAAAGTCTCAAGCTAAAACTAAGGAGGTAACATAAATTGACTGTAAACTAAACGAATTTTGCCGGAGCAGCAAGTAAAAAACAAACAATTAAAATGTTTTTTTCATTACACAAACAATTTGACAAAACATTAGTTTTTAGTCCCTCATCTAGATTACAAGAAAATTTTAGACAGGTATTTTTTCTTTTTTGACGTAATCAAGAAATAACGGTGATACATCGAGTTGAAATGTCGCACGACGTCACTAGCCAGTACAGTTTATGCTAGCTAATGACGTTACAAGCCCCCACTCCTCTACTTTAATGCGCTTAATCTAAGCAGGTTTGCATCGATTTTAAAAAAGAAAAAATACGTGTCGAATATTTTTTTGTAATTTAGATTACGGATTCCGATGGCCCAGAGATTAAGGCGCCTACCTTTCATGCACGAGGTTGTGGTTCAAATCGTGGTGGGTCGTCGAGCTCCCTGAAATAGGTTTGAGCTACACGATGTCTGAAGCATGCATGCCGTCTGTCGGGACAGGTCGGCTCAAAGCTGAATTGATTCTTTCTTCAAAAGGCTATTCCAGACTTTGCCCTGCATCGTGAGACTCGCATAGTAAATGAATATAATCTTATGTCTGGACTTTAAAAGAGACCATGACCCCTGAGTTTCTTTCGGCATTTCTTCTCAGGGATCAGTCACTTTGGAAATGCCATTTAGTTTAGTTTAAAAAAAAGACATGTAAAAGTATCTGAGAAGATTTACTTACAGAAATAAATCTCATTTCATCATCATTTCATTTCATTTCATTTCAATCCGGGCAAGTACCAATGTGACTTTTTCAGTTCATATGTACTTTCTAAGTTTGTCTTAGACATCATTGACATCGGTGAAGGAAAACTGGACTTATAGTTACTTAATTTAAGTTTGAAATCGCCAATCCGCCTTGAGCAAGCGTGGTGATCAATGCTCGATCCTTCTCTGTATGAGAAGAGGCCTTTGCCCTGTAGTGGGACAGTAATAGGCTAGTATTATTATTATTATTATAGATTGCGGACTAAAAACTAAAATTTTGTCAAATAGAAAGAAAGAAAGGAAGAAAGAAAAATATTTATTTGACATCAGTCATCAAAACACACATACACACAATAATTTATAAAACAATAGAAGATATACAATAGTAGGTACACATCATGTGCCAATAGCCTATTATGATAGGTCGAGAACGAAAGATTTGCTTTTATTAGGTGATTCCGCTCCTGCAACAGTTTACATGAATTTTACAAACATTGTGGTAGAAATAAGTAAACAGATTAATTTTGAAATTTTCAACATGAAAATGAGTAATTACGTAAAAAAGGTCAGTTTTATTCAAATTATAACAGTAATCATGTTTATGTGTTTAAACGTTGTAACGCAGTCGGTTGCCGGTTGCTGGTTGCGGACAACCGCGAGTATTTGCAGGCTGTTAACTCATTTAATTTATTGCTGTTGAAACGTCGCTGTTAAATTGTTATATTGATGGCCCCGCGGCTTAGTGCACAGGGTTAGCACGAACAAATATCTTTAAACACAATTTAGTATTTGTAAAAACTAAAAGAATAAATTCTTTTAGCTCAGAGAAAACCTAAAATGACATAATTATATTAAGTCTAAGAACTATCAATAACACTCCAATAACACATCCTTGCGTTGTCCTGTGGAACTTGTCCGCAGAAGCGATGGATATCGTTAAGGTTCTACCTAGGGAATGCAATCTCGTCTCGCCGAGATCCCGATCTCGCGAGATCTCGGCCATATTTTACGAGATTGTATCTCGTCAAATTTCGTACGAGATCTCGCGAGATAACGAGATCGACAAATGCAGCGTGACGACGTGTATTTCATTGCGCGGCTGCGCGCGAACTGAATCCTGGCCGTTGCCTAAATATAAATAATTATTGTTTTGTTACCAATATTGTAAGAATTTGAACTGATTAGCTACAGTAGGTATAATAATTATAGACATAAACAAATGTTATTAGAGTTAGAGACAAAATAATAAGTACTTACTCTGTTGATTTTTAAAATAAAACTTACATTATTTTTATAACTAAGCAACGCAGTTTCTATTTAATTACATATCATGTCAATTACTAGTTTTTAAAACAAGCATTTGCATATGTTTTAATTGCGATTCTTCCAATCTCGCGAGATCCCGTAATTTGCGAGATCTCGCGGGACTGGGTTTTGAGTCTCGCGAGATCTCGTTAGGCGGAAATCTCGTACGAGATTGCATTCCCTAGTTCTACCGGTGACCCGTGACGATAATGGTCAGCTATCGACTGACCAACCTTGTCCAGCGCAGCTTAACCTTATTTCGACCCCTTTTTTTAAGGGTGGAAAATCCTCATGGATGTCCCCCGCCCCGGGGAGGGCGGAGGGGTCTGTCAGACTCTTACTGACCAAAAACCACCCCGTGTTCCCTTCTCACACCTGCGCCGGGGGTCACGGGAACAGAAGATACCTCCGCGACCCCGACTGGTGCCGGCCCCGCAGGCCTCGCCAAGTCAGCGAGGGGAGTGAGGTATTAAACTCCCCTAGCGACGTCTAAGTGGGGCGCGCGTGAAAACGACGCGCCGCCACCTCGGGTCCATGTACGTGAGGGGCGGCGGACGACGCCAGAGGTTGATATTATTTAGCCATAAGCGTTTCTTGACTGACAAGGATCTATAACATTGACTCCAGAAACATTTAGTTACAGAACTCATGATAGATATCATGTATCCGACGATGACGATATAACGATACATGGGTAAAACACTCTGTAAGAAACGTTACCATGATTTAAAACACTCCTTGTACCTATTAGATAAGCCAGTATAGTGTGAACAAAGAATACTCTTGCAGTCGCTTGACGGTTTCCCCGTGTGTATTAAGCTTTACGCTAGTTACATTAAATTGTTAAGTTCCGTCATAGTAAGTAAAATCGACTACTATCGACGTTTTAATCAAAGCACGTGCTAAAAAGGTCGCCATTACTTACAAGACTGGCAGGTAACTCGTTTATTACAACATCAATTATAATTTACATGACTTTATTAACTACATTAGATAGTATGGAATTAAGTGACTTAGTCGATTTTTAGATTAAATTTCGTATTTTCTTATTCATAAATGTATAGTAGGTAATCAACAAACAATATTTTAAAATCTTTGCCCAACACTACGAATTCTTCTTGCATCTTAGATGCGTTTACAAACAAACTTACACACACACAGATACCTATCCATAAAAATATTTGTTGAATAACATGATACTTACAAATTTTTGTTCTGTGCTGCATCCAGCAACACTCAAAGCCAACTCTAAAATAAAAATAAAAGCCTATCCCTACGATGGCCCGGTTTTTTTATGCCTACAATAATCATCATCGCTGGAAATAAAATACCTACATAAAATTGATTATAATTTACGTGTCTTCAAGGCTAGAGTGAAAAGGATCTTAATAAACTAGTGCGCTTAACCATCATTGATTGCATCACTGCTTACCATCAGGTGGGATTGCAATCAAACACTAGTTTATAATAAGTACTAACACTATTGATACTGTTAGCATGTATCATCCCACTGCTGGGCAAAGATCCAGGGCTAAAGTGGGTCGTTTAATTAGTCCCTGGTCGTGCCGTCATCTTTTTTTGGGTCTGCCGCGACGCCTTCTAGCTGTGTCAGGGCTCCACGTGAGTTTCTGATAATTAAAAAAAAATGTAACAAAGCTTAGTAATGGTTAGGCCACTGCAAACAAACTTAATTCAATAACAATGAAAAATCGGCTCAAAAATAACTTAGAAGTGCCAACCCTGAGTAGAGCCCCGCCTATTAGTTCCTCAACTCATGCTCAAAGGCGAAGTGGGAGCCAATTTGAGCTCAACACCACACACACATACACACACACTTGCTCACACACATACTCACGCGGTTTGTCTGTGTGTATGCTCATGTTTGCATTCAATACTTAGTTCAAAATCATTTAGTTTTGTTATGTCGAAGATACTGAGTGTTATAATAACGACTTAAACTTCTTCTTAAGATAACATTACGCCTGTATTGGTTGGAGGGTGACAGAGGTGTAACTATAGTCAAATCAAACCATTTATTTTGTGACACAGGTTGGTTTACAGATACATGTTTTGCCAAGTAATGGCGTACAAAATCAGGAAAAACAAAATAATACATAAATGAATTGCAGACATGAAAATTAGGTAGGTATTCAATGTTCAATTAACCTTTTATTCGTGTCAATTATTCAATACAAAGACAATGACAGCGCGAATGCCGAAATGCGTTCGCTTGGGGTTTAATGAATGAATGTGTCGTCGAATGTCAATATAGTAAACACACATTTCGTCAGTTATGTTTTAGGTTCCATGTAAGTAATAAGGGAGAGCCTATTGCCATCAAAAGGGCACAAATGCTGGCTCCAGGTAGCTACTTAGTAATTCCAGAAGAAAAATTCCAATAAAACTTTGCCTGACCCGGGGTTCCATATAGTGATAAAGGAAAATAGGTTGAGAATTACACCCAAACTGAAAGAAAGAAAGAAAGAAAGAAAGAAAGAAAGAAAGAAAGAAAGAAAGAAAGAAAGAAAGAAAGAAAGAAAGAAAGAAAGAAAGAAAGAAAGAAAGAAAGAAAGAAAGAAAGAAAGAAAGAAAGAAAGAAAGAAAGAAAGAAAGAAAGAAAGAAAGAAAGAAAGAAAGAAAGAAAGAAAGAAAGAAAGAAAGAAAGAAAGAAAGAAAGAAAGAAAGAAAGAAAGAAAGAAAGAAAGAAAGAAAGAAAGAAAGAAAGAAAGAAAGAAAGAAAGATCGAACGAAAGAAAGAAAGAAAGAAAGAAAATATTTTATTTGGACGCACAGAACATAAAACAAAAGAACATCAATACAGATAAAAAAGGAAAGATTAAAAAACTAAAGACAAAAAAAAAAAAAAAAAAGACCTGTGCGAGACCAAAAAGGCGCCTATCTCAGCATTAGCTGCGACATTTAAAAACTGGGTACTTAATTAGAAGCAAACCTCAGCAGTGTACTATTCTCAAAAATCACCCCTTGAAATGGGCTATGTGACAAAAATTTAGTTTACAGTCCCTCATCTAGATTACAAGAAAACATTCGACACGTATTTTTTCTTTTCTGACGTAATCAAAAAATAACGGCGATACATCGAGTTAAAATGTCGCACGACGTCACTAGCCAGTACAGTTTATGCTAGCTAATGACTCCTCAACTTTAATGCGCTTAATCTAAGCAGTTTTCTATCAATTTGAAAAAGAAAAAAAATATATGTTGAATATTTTCTTGTTATTTAGATGAGAGACTAAAAACTAAAATGTTGTCCACACTAATGCTAGGCATTGTCAGTTCACTTCACTCAAGTGTTCACGAAATGACTTTCCATGAGGATTTTTACATTATCTTAAAGTTGTTTCAGTCGTTATCAGTAGGTACCGATTAAAATATAGTACATATTTGGATGCTCAGAAAGAGTGTATTTGAGCCAACTTATATTGTGTGTTCTTTGTTATAATTTTAATGAACTTGTCATAATCATTATTTTGTTAATAATAATATAATAATAATACCAGCCTGTTACTGTCCCACTGCAGTATAAAGGCGTCTTCGTTCATACAGGGAAGGCTCGAGAATTGATCACCATGCTTGCATGCATGTCCAAGTTTCCTCACAATGTTTTCCTTCGCTGATGTCAATGATGTCTAAGATAAACTTAGAAAGTACATATGAATTGAAAAAGTCACATTGGTACTTGCCCGGATTTGAACCACAACCTCGTGCATGAGAGGTAGGTGCCTTTAACCTCTGGGCCATCACGACTTTCGTTAAACACTAGCTAAAATACAAGATCAAAAGAACTATGCCTACAAAAAACCGAATATTTCAAGCCACTTATTATTAGATTGAAAAACCGGATAGAACAGTTATCAACCTTCCTTACTTCAAAAGTCCACCCATATTTGTTTAACGATAAAAAACTACTGTCGCCAACAGTACCTATACAACAAAACAAAACAGTACACAAACACACAATACCAGTTTGTCGAGCAAGTCGGTTAACCGACGTTAAAATTAAAGATATAGGATAAATATGCGCAGGCGCTGTCAATAATTTCAATAAATATGGCGAACGACCATAACTTTGTTTTGTGTTGGTTTAATTTGTTCGCTAAAGTAAATTATTGTGCTTTTGTTGTGGGGAACAAGGTTTGTTTACGAAGTGTGTTGTGGCAACTTGGGAGAGAGATTTGCTTGAATGCGCACTATAGGTAATAGGCTGAGTTGAAAATATTTGAATATAAATTGTAAGAAGGTCTACAAATGAGTTATTTCCTATTATTTTATTGAAATTATTTTCAATCTTCCATAGTCTTAAAAGGCTAGACTACTTTTTAAATGGTTCTTGAGAAATATAAGCTTTCTATTATCAATCTAATTATTTTAATTTCTTCAAGTTTCTCTTCTATTACCTCTAACTTACATCCATATTTACTAATATACATACAAAATTCCCATGTTTCACAGTGTAAAATATCACAGTGTTTGTAATAAAATTCTTCCGAAATGGCTTGACCGATTGTGCGTATATTCAGTAGGTCTGAGAATAAGACTAATAAGTTTATGTAGAAGCAAATCAAAATTTGCCGGGGCTTCTAGTCTATCCATACAAATAAATAATATTAAAGACCAAATAACAGCATTTAACTTAATTCGTATATTTATTCTTATAGAAAATAAATACCTAGTTAAATGTAAACACATTTTTTAATTTTTATTTGTCTGTTACTTTTAGCTAATCTTCAAAATGGCTAAACCTATTTTGACAGAGCTAACAGACATAACATATATTATTTCTCCTACACTTATTTTACAAAAATAAGTAGAGAAATCCGATGTTCGCCTGCAAAGCCTGGCGCTAAAAAATCTTTCTACTGACTCAACCTAACGTGAACTATTTAAAGAGCCACTAAGAACTCTGCTGACCCCTCTATATCCGTCGAATCGAGCTCCAAATTTGTTAACAACCCGAAAATAACTCATGTTCAACGCCCGAGGGTAGCTTCATTAGATCATTATTTTATGGGCCCCAAATTTGGGCCATAAAGCCTATTATTTGGGCCAATATCAAGCCAATTATGGGCCTTCTCAGAATGCCGATGATTTGTATCGGGTAGGTATGCGCTGATTTAAAAACTAGCGTTGGATGGGCGTGAGATGGGTGCAGAAAAAATATATTGTTGGTTCTTAATCATTTTATTGTGAGGGAGAATGTTGGAGTAAAAGCTGCGTATTCTGATTTATTACTAAAGAAAATACAATTATCATAAAATTTAAATTCGTATGAAGAAGAGAATTAGCACTTTTGTTTTAATATTTATTTACAATACATACTTCACTTTATACACTAACTCACTCTAAAATATGGCGTCAAAAAACTCATCCGCATCGCTGTCCACTGGAAGTGTACCCAAAAGACTGGCAGCATTGCCACGTTGTATGGCAATGCTTCCTTTGACCAAGGTAAAAACCAGCCTTTTTGTGTCGTCTAAAATTACATAAGACTGCCAAAATGCGTGCCCTTCATTACTTTCTAATATTTTTGCTGGGAAGGAGAAGAATTTGCGGAACAAACTCCCCAGCAACACGTCTACCTGATCATAGATTATATTATTGTGTGTGAGTTTTTTTTATAGTATCGTATTTCCCAGTTACTGGGTTATGCAGCACATCATGGCAAGCTACCCCAAACTGTAAAATTTTCCCTATTGATCATTAACCTTATTTTGTTTGTAATAGAGTTGAAAATCTATCAAAGAAATTTGACACATTGGGGTAGCTTGATGTGCGTCTGTACTTTGTTGTGGTCAACCTAAGTTTTGACTTTTTAGGTACAATTTTAGTGTAGCCCAAACAGCAATGCAATGTTAAAGGAGTTGCGGCTTATTCTGCAACCACAAAACTCATACTGAAATTATAGGAGTAATCACAAATCTAGGTTAGTTTTTCGTGGCATTTAGCAATTTCCAAGGGTCTTATGCAGCAATCTAAAGGGTCACACCACCGAAATAAAAATGCCTAGTATTAAAATGAAATGAAATAAAATGATGAAATAAAATGAAATTTTATTCATTTATTTCTCTATAAGTAAGTAGATCTTCCAAGATACTCTTACATGACATTTTTTAAACTAAATGGCACTAAACTATTGTGATGTCAGAGATAGTCTAGTGGTGTGATCGATGGATTGCCAAGGCACACCTCTGACTTTTCGGATTCATGTGCGTATTGTATAATTATCACTTGCTTCAAAAACGGTGAAGGAAAACATCGTGAAGAAACCGGCATGCCTGAGAGATATTACTCGAGGGTTTTGATGCCAAGTCAGAAGCCCATGGGTGGCATTAAAATTTTGACACGAGGTGAGTCACTAACCACACGATTATAAGATTGTAATATCGGTGTAATAGACACACACATCTCTGGATTGATACACTCTGGAGTGTACATCATTGCATTATTTATTTATTTATTTAATACTACAAGCACACTTATGAACAGAGGCAGACAATGTCAAAGGCATTTTCTACCAGTCAACCTTTAGGTGTTGTAGAGAAAAACAGAACATTTTTAACTTTATTCTTTCCGTATATTTTGACTTGAGGCCAATAAATGTGTTTTTTTTTTCTGTTCATTTCTTTTTATGTGTAGGTCTTTTCTACTTTTCGCGTATAAATGGTATAACGATCAAAAAGCTCTTTCAAATAAAGCAGACTGGCAAGTGGGGTGGAATTAAACAAAGAAAAACAAGAGTATGGCAGCACTACAGACGGTAATTAGCGCAGCGTATTGCTGAACATCGTGCTGCGCCAGCGCCGGTCTTGTAGGGACAGCAAAACAAGCCCTAAAGTACAAGTAAAACTTTTGGATAAAACGTAAGAAAAATCTTTGCGTTAATTTTTCTGAAACATTTCTATTAATTAATGGTATAACCTAGTGCTTGACTGCTATCCAAGCTGAAGGTAAGCAGTGATGCAATCAATATCTCATTTTAAAGTTATGGTGAATTCCCATGAAATTATGTCCTGGATTCTATTTTTTCTTAGTAGCAGCACGGAATCTGAATATGTACAATCTGAATATGTACCTGGTATAAATTATGCAAAATTTAAGTGAGTTCTAGATAATAATAAACGATTATTATACAACTACTAATGCACTCAGTTCCTGCTTTATTAATTATGCATGCAACTGCACCCAATTAATGGGCATTCACTGAGTTTTTTGTTTGTAAGTAAAGGTCAAGTGATTGTTTGACTAGTGTGATTTTGAAGATCGAATGTTGTACCTACAGGTAACCTATCTACACCTTTTACTTATAATATCTTTAGTTTAAATTGACAATTACTGATCAAATTGTGACAAAATTGTTGTCCGCCTTTGTACAGTTCATTTTACTAGTGCATAAAGTTTTAATAAATAATAATAAATAAAATAATATTTGCGCTAAAGAAATTAAAATTATTTCAATACGAAAAACTTTCCAGATACATTACAATGTTTTTTTAACTAAATCGCCATGGCGTCATCATTACTCAGATATTACCTGAGAAGAAATGCCGAAAGAAACTCAGGGATCATGGTCTCTTTTATAATCCGGACATAAGATTGTTTCTTAAGCGAGACTAACGTTGCAAGGCTAAGTGTGAAAAAGCCTTCCGAAAAAAGGACCAATTCAGCTTTGAAGTGACCTGACCCGACAGTTGTCATGCATGCTGCAGTCATCGTGTAGCTCAAACCTATTTCAGAGAGCTCAAGGATCAGTCACACGGAGCTGTCATTCCATAGCATTGACAGTTCACTTCACTCAAGAATCGACTGGCTGTTCGTACTATTTAATTCACATTGACTAGTGTTGTGCTGCTATCGATACGGGGCGTGCCCACATATAACTCACAGGCTATTACCGCTCCGCAGCATTAACAAATATTTAAACATATTATACACGAGCAAAAAACGTGCGCGCGCAGCCCCTTGTGACGTAACGGCACGTTTAAAAATGGAAGCTTTTTTTACTTTTATAGTAAATGTGCGTGTTAACTTTTTTTTTAATTTAGAATCTAAACTGCTCCTAATCGGACTATTTTACTTAGTATTTAATTGTTTTTGCTGACGATTGCAGCCACCGCAAACCTTTTTAATAAAATGCACCTTTACCAGCAAAGAATACTGCTTAAAATTCAAGTCACTCCCAAATAAGATGATAAACTCTAAACTTAATAATAAGTACGGTATCAATTGAAACAAAACATCCCGATAATTCTAAGAACCACATTTGCACCTTACTACACCATTTAATCAACGAGCAACCCCAAAAAAAACATTGATTAATCACCAATACGATATAAACGACCAATAATAAACGCGTTAACTAAAAAATCATTACGGAACCCTTTCCAATACGAAAATAAAGGCATGCCCACATAATTGGAGCTCGAACAAATTTCATTGATATTCCGTGATGGGAAAAAAACACAAAACAAGTTGTCGATGAGATGTGTTCTGGCCCGATATTCTGAGAACGATTCTACAAATTTACTCTTACATACTCCTCGGATCTTAAAGCAATACACATAAGGGTTAATTTCGAATACAGCAGCGTAAGAAATATCTTGGTATTTTTATAATAGGCCACTTACGAGCAGCGCAAATCGCCAAGAATTGCTTCGTCTCAACAAGGTGTCAATTTGGTAAAGTTATGAAAGTTTTCGTTTCTGAGAACTATTTGTTTTAAAGTTACGCCCGTCGACGTTCAGCTGTTTATTATGTGCATTGATTGCGTCCATGGGCGTCCGAGCGTGTTTTATTGAATGCGAACGTCGATAGAATTGGTTATGAATTGGCGCTGATACTGCGGTGGCGAAGAATCGTGTGAGGGGATCATACGAGAGGCGTTACTAAAATAGACTTTTATAGACCAGTGTAGTAGTATTGGTTTTAATATTGCTGGTTTAAATTCTTGTTTTCTTGGTAAAAAATAATTGCCTCCATTGCAGGAATTTCTTCTGCGTTGTGGGTGCTTTTACAAACACTTAGACTAGCTTAAAACAAATATAAAAGAATTGTTGTACATATTGTTGAAGATGCTGCTTTTACACACTGACTTATCACCACACATTGACTGATTTATAAATCAAATAAGATGTTTTTTTTTAACCTCTAAGCCACGTTATAGGCACGCATAAAATCTCACAAGTTAAATTTAAACAATTAATTATAAAGTTTTAAAAAACAATTTAAGGTGCTTGTAAACTTAGAGCTTAACCACTTTTAGACATTTTAAGACACATAAATGATCAATAAGTCTCTAAAACATTTTACGATAAATTTTTTGATGCCCTATAATTATTTTACTTTTCGTTTTGTTTTTATTATGTATTCATGTTCATGTATACATACATAAACTCACGCCTTTTTCCCATGGGGGTAGGCAGAAACTACAGAGTGCCAAATGCTATTATGTATGTAATAAAATAATTTCTTATTTGTACACAATAAATAGAAACAGAATCATTACGTCAAGTTTTCAAATTAAAACTTTTCTTCCAAGTACAGTCAATATTAAAACCAATTACAAAATGATTGCCTTTTGCGAACGCAGTAGCAATTTTCCCACACAAAAACAATTATAATATCGATATTCAAATTATACAAACATCGACCCTTTCCCAGCCCTAAACCGAGACGAGATTTATATCATATCATTATGCATAAAATATTTCTTTTAAACGTATAATTAGTTAATATTAATATTTTAAATTATATATTTTGTCCCGAGGTTGGCTGTGATATTAATGGCGGGTTCGTTTGCTTTATTTATAATTATCTGTTCTTTAATGAATTCTGTTAACGGAAAGTTTATGGCAATCGAGGCTTTGACAGGTAACCGTGTGGATTGAGAAACATTATGGGTTTTTTTTTAGGTGGTTTTGGTAGAAATTATAGCCGCGTGTTTATTTATTTCAGATATTTATATTTATTTAAATAGACGTGCTTAATATTACAGTGTACTAACTTAAGGTATTGTACAAGGCTATTTACTAAACTAAACTAGAAACTTAAACATAATGTATCTTCAGTACTTAAATAATAAAACAAATTACAAAAAAAAATGTTTTAATAATAATTAAAACATACAAACATAATTAATTAATTGATTGGAGTTAGTTCGCAAATCATATTTTTTCAGTTTAGAGAAGAAAAACCTTAAAAAAAATATTGTATTGTCTATTGAGCTTGTATTAAAAACTTCACGGTCTGGTCCGGAAAAAAATTCAACTATTTTAAGTAGCTTAGAACTAAATTACTTAACTAACCTCCTAACCACAAAAGATATTAAAAAAATACTAACATCAAAACCAACATCAGCACAGTACTAACAATCTCTACTTACTCAGAAAAGGACGTAGCGTGATAATATGCACATAAGTAAACACACATGCTCATATTCAAAAGTTTACTGCAAAATGTCTGCACTTATAGCCATTAACTCACGAACACTTCTCAAGACAACCCCTAAAATTTCGCACAATTACCCTTTATGTGGGTAATTTGCGATATACTGGCAACACTGGTCGGTATTACCCCATAACGATCACAAATCTACGTTTGCAGATCACAAACAAAAGTTCCCTTAAAGATCTGCGGCTTAAATACTTTTCTGTCTGCAGAATTAATTTTGTCTGAGTCAAAATTCGTTGAGATCTTGCTATGTAAATTTGAACTTAATTTTGAGAAGGTTAGGGTTTGGAATGGTATTGTACAGATTGCTGGCCATCAGTAAACATCGAGTTAGCACCGGGCCATTATTGAATTTACTTTATATAATAATGGTTAATCACCAGAATGCATCGTTCGATGCTGCCTTGTTACTGAGAGGAATAGTGATGTGACACGCTGTGCTTCACATAATTATCGACAGATTATTATTTTACACGTGATAATAAAATTTAATATTTTATGCATAAAATGCTACTAAGCCTATCTGAAACTTAGTTGGTACCCTATTATTTTTCTCCAAGTATGTTCAAAGGTCGGCTTCCAGTCAAATCGGATGCTGGACAGTATTTTATAATAATATGGAGTTACTACCCATCTGACTTCCACAATCCTGTAACAAAATCTGAAAGCTAGTCTTACCAAAGGGCACCTTTAGTGTTACACTGATACACACCACAATACCCTATGGTCTCACCACTAGTAAACTGACTTTTAGACCTTCTATCGGAGATCTACAAATGACAGCAGACACCAACGGCTTAGTTTGCTTTCCAAAGCACGGATATCCATGCCGGATCTTTGGCGAGAATACCTTAACCTAAATTAAGTGAATATAGCTTAATTGCTTCAGGAAAGTCATATAATATGCAGTGCTTACTAATAAGCTTAAACCCAAGAGAGGTAATTTCATCGATATATTTCGTATATCGACTGCTCCCCACCCGTATCGCCGGCGGCGGCTGGGCGCGGGGCGTGGCACTCATTCTCCCGCCGTAATTTATACCCGCATCGTTAAATAATACCGCTCACACTTGCCACTTTCCTGGACCATAAACACGCACCAATTTTAATTAAGCTTTCATTAGTTTAGATTTGAGATATAAACCTTTAAGTTTAAATGAGCTAGGTGAAGTTGTTATTATCTTTTTTTTTTAACTATCTTGGAATGTTCGTTTAATCAAATTAAACTAATTAAGAATCTGCATTTTTGAAGGTCAACAATTACAAAAAAGCTCCCCCAGAGCGCCTGCCGTTGACCATTGCCGAGTGTTTTTGCTGGTAAGTAGAAATTGCGCAACAAAGTCCTTAGCAACACGGCTGTCTGATTTTGTGAAGATTAACAGTATCTGTCTGGCTTTCAGTTGAATCGGGTGAACTGCCTGTCGGACCTCCACAACCCAGTTCCACAGACTCTTGATCCTCTGACTACTACTGTCATTTGTAAATCTTTGACAGTCGTCAATACGACTGTCAAAGATCTACAAATGACAGCCGGGACCAACGGCTTAACGTGCTTTCCGAGGCAAGGAGGAGTCTTGATATTGTAATGAATGGTGAAATGAAATGAAATTATTTATTATGCAAGTAGGATATGGAAATCACTTTTACACATAATATTTTCCTTTAAAGGTGTTTGAAGTCGGAATTTTCTAACTGACTACCTCTGAGAAGAAAAGCCGAAACCAAAGACATTCAATACCTATAGACCGGACATCACGAACAAAATTTTCGTCCGAAAAAGTGTGTCCTGCCGGACACAAGTCTATGAGTTTTTTTAGTACGCTCCGCTGCCGCTCCAATATTCATACATTATTCTAGATGGCGTTACTGAGACATGGGATCAAAGTTTTTCTATGACATTTCCTTGACATGCCCGCTCTATAGTCTTTTAAATCTCTTTGGCCGAAACAAACTCAGGGATCATCGTCTCTTTTCAAGTCCATAGACACTAAAAATATTAACAAAATTTTCGTTTATTGAACCATTTGGAGGAAAGTGCCAGAAACAATTTGGGTGGCATTTATGTGCCAGTCATCGTGAGCTCAACTTTATGGTCACTCATCCACACGTCAACTTCGGCAAGCGTAGCTTATTGTCCAAAACAAAGTGCGGTTTTTCAATGGTAACATAAATAAAGCTAGGTCTTTACAAGATGGTTAAATATACGGAAGAATGACGTGGTCCAGCCCCTCACGTGAAATGAAAAATACTAGTATGAAAAAGCCTATATTTATACTAAACAATACTATACTGAACAAAAAATATATTATATGACGAAACTGTTTTAAAATCATCTGTACATCACCCAAAGAGTATTACCTCTAGTCCCACGCATTAACATCAAACTTTGGCAAAGTGTAGGAGTATTACATTGTTGGGAAAATTCCCACCATTTTCTCTCTACAAGTTATGGCAGGTGTCTGAAGTTATAAATAATACAAACATCACATAATATCATGCTTGTAATCCGCAAAGGGTCAGAAGTGATCCTGCAGAGACAGTTTTCTGTATTTAATATCTTCTTTAGTATTCCGTATAAACTGTTGATGGCAATAAACTCACCCCTTTTTATAATAATAATAATATTCCACAATTTTCACATAACGCCATCTAGTCTGGAACTAAGCAGAGCTAAGTTATGAGTACTACACAACTGATAAACATACTTACATATTTTAAATACAAACATATTATAGATAAACTACACGCAGACACAAAACAAATGATCGTGCTCATCACACAAACATTGTCCGGGTGGAAATCGAATTCTCGACTTAGCGGCCACTAACTAATAGACCGACCGACAGGCTAGTAGTATTTCATTGAATTTAAACAAAACGGTGTAACCCTGCCTAATTCTTCGGAGATTACAATACTCCACTAAGGGTTAGGCAGAGATGTGTGTGTAGTGTACCCATTTTCGCCCAAAGACATCAAATTCTTAAAGACGGGACATCAGAACAAAATTTTCATCCGATACTTAATTAATTTATTTTTTATTTATTTATTTAAAACCTTAAACTATCATTACAGCGTTTACCCTAATGCGACAGCTAAGAATTTAAACTAATCAAAATTATAATACATTAAAACCTAGGTACATTACTTACAAAAATACATAATTACAATATAGTTTAAATTAAATATCCTTCTGCTTATAACATAATACAAATAGTAACACCTTTGCGAATTCACTGAAACAACATGTAAACACATCAATCTGAGTTTGAAGACTATTGATGGTGCGGATAGCTCTTGTAAGAGGTGCTTTGGCGAGTAAGTTAGTTCTCGCTGAAGGTACAGACACCAGCACATCAAGTTACTCCAATGTGTCAAATTTTCCCAATTGAATATGAACCTTATTCTATTTAACATAAAGTTGAAAAACGATCAAAGAAATTTGACACATTGGGGTAACTTGATGTGCTGGCGTCTGTACCAGTAGCAGTGGCGGGCTTCGCCGCCGCCACACGTAGCGGTCGCCACACACAGACTCAAGCGCTGCAATACTGCCGGATGACTCTCGACTTGTGTCCTACTGGACTCAAGTCTATGAGTTTAATTTAGTACGCTCCGCTGCCGCTCCAATATTCATAAATTATTCTAGATGGCGTTACTGAGACATGGGATAACAGTTTTTCTATGACATTTCTTCGCCTGTCCTCTCTATAGTTTCTTAAACCCCTTTGTTTTCACCAAATATGTCTGGGGCATGTAATAGGGGACGAACCTTTGACCATCAACCGGACACAAAGCCAGGCAGGTTCATTTTAGTGTTCGAAAGCAAAACAGCTGTACATTTGATCCTATGGGTTCGATTCCCTCGTCAGGTTCCTGGTTCCTGTGGGCCTTTGTAGCAATTCGGAGACTGTAATAATCTGTTGTATTAATAGTAAACACACAAACTGACAGCTCCATGCTTCTTCATCAAAATTACGACTAAGCAACAAATAGCACAAAAAAGCGTAAACGAGGGCAGATGTTTCAAAAAACCATTACAGACAGTCTATCTATCTATAAACGGTTAAAGTGGAAAATTATGAAACAATAAATTATTGAAATCATATAATTTCATAGAATTACGCGTATAATCGTGAGCCAAGTTTATCGTCATTATAAAGACATCAACGCGTTTTTAACCTTTAGTGAACAGTTAAGTTGATCTACCTATACAAATAAATAAAATTTAAGTGTCAGTTTGTAGGTCATATCGACATAACAACCAACCTTTTTTACTTTATGCGTAGGTGCCACAAAAAAAATGTTCACTGTCTGTATGTATGGGTCAATCTCTGAAACGTCTTGACCAAAAATGATAAAATGATATTTATTTCTGTAAATATATAGGTAGGTCCGTACAAACATATTTACACGTATTTTTTTAGCTAGATGAGGTCAGCGTTTCATTATCTGGCTTCTCGAGATCCCTGAAATAGGTTTGATCATGTAAGAACCATATTTTGTCTGAATTTTGCCATTTCTTTCACTGTAAAAAACTGGTGTTATAAGATGAAGGTGGAATGAGATGAGAGGCGCTAAGGCCTTCATAATGGATCCATGCATACATAAAACCCCTGAATTTGTTTATTGCTTAATATTTTTTACTATTATTTAACCATTTTTTAGCAGTTGTATCTTGTGCAAGTCTAATAAATACTTTAGTTTCTAGTTTTTATTTCTTTCTTTCTTTACGAAGGCAAAGTCATGGGTTCAGCTAGTAAAACATAAAAGTATAATGTTTTAAATGATAAACCGATTATAGTTAATGATAGGTGGTTAAATACTAGTCTTGGGTAAAAGATTCGTTTGAGTTGACAGCTTGCTTTGGGTACCCATGTAATTAATGAATAAGGTAAGTTCTACTCGTTTAATAAAGTTCAATCGTGATTGTTTTTATCTTTAAGAGAAAAGATTTCTGTAATACAAAGTTAATTAATTTTACATTTGATATGTTTTATATTTTCTTGCCAACATAAAGTATTGTATATTTAATTTTGTCGCATATATTCAATTTCACCCTGTATAAACATACATACTTAAACTCACGCCTTTTTCCCATGGGGGTAGGCAGAAACTACAGAGCGCCATATGCTACGATTCTTACATACTTCTTTTGCTTCGTTTACATTAATACATGTTGTCATACACACAAGCCGGTTGCGAGTACTACGTACCTGACCTTTCTGAAGAACCTCACCAATAAGGTACATGTATGTCCTTCTAGGGCGTCCCGTTTAAAACTTTCACACAAAGCCATCAAGTCCAAAATTAAGCAGAGCTTGTGCTATGAGTACTAAACTGATAATCATACTTATATATTTCTAAATACATACAGTTTATAAATTAATTACACCCAAACTCTAAACAAAAGATCATGCTGATCCCACAAACATTTGTATTGGGTAAGAATCGTACCTACGACCCACTAGACCAACAAGCCATTTAAATTTATTTACTGTATTAATGATTAACAAATAGCTAAAACAAATAGTGCAAGTGGTTGTCTCTGTGGTTGTGGGTGGGTGTTGTGGTTGTGCCTATAGTAGGCAGATCATAGCGAACTTTAATTTCAAATATGATCTTCTAACATACCAGACAGATGTGTTGCTGCGGAGTTGGTCCCGCCACTTCTTTTTCCCAGCTGTCGAATAATTGGAGAGATATTTGGCTAGCATAGACCGTAATTTTGGGACTGACCTGGTATGAAGAAGCAGACTTCTTCAGGGGCCCCTGTCCTTCGATTATGAATGTAGCAATCGCGTAGGCTGGAGTCGATAAATAATCTGCTATTGTGCTGAACGATTGAAAATTGTGATGATTGGTTTTATAGGCTCAAGCTACCGGAGCGAGCTCTTAGCAAACGTGCGGGTTGCTTTTTCCCTTGAGAAGAGAATGTGGCAACACCTCAGCGATCAGTGTTGCGCGCTTGCAAAAACGTTTCGTTTTAGGCATGTCCCGTTTGGAATATGCTAGTCGATTAAGTATTAATCGATTTTAAAAAGAATGAAACGAAAATACGTAGTAGTTTTGCGTACATATACAAAAGTACCGAACACCAGCAAAAACACTAAGAAGCGGTGAGGCTAGGCATTTTGGGAGACTGTCTTATGTATTACTGTCTTATGTACAATCTACAATTATTTAAGAAACTGTCGGAGGTCAGAAGGAATCCAATACGGACTCAATATTAAAACCATATTTATGTGATGTGAAATGTAAAACCGCGCGAATGCAGAAAAGTTTTTTTGGACTTGCACCGCGTATTTATAATAGAGTAGGTACCTAATGCAATAAAAAATATGCCTGTAATAGAATTCAAAAGAGCACTTAATGAAATATTAATTGAGAAAAGTTATTATACAACTGAGGACTTTATTAATGATGAATCAATACCTGATTAAGTACATTTATTATTGTTATAACAACCACTAATTATAGAAATAGATAATTATAATAATAGACTTTTGATTGTGTTTTTTTTTTTTTAATTTTGATTAACCTCAGTACCTATGTATCACAAATAAAATGCTAATCTCTGAAAGATCGCTTTTAGCGATAAGGCCACACAATAAACTCCCTATGAGCCAGGTCCACCATCCTATTTCGAAACCACTGCAACTCTTTAAATACAGAATTAATCATGCAAAGCCTCGTTCTTCTAGTGGTCGCAATGGCTACTGCTGAGCATGCGATCCCAGGTTTGATCCCCGGGTCAGGCAAAGCGTTATTGAGTTTTCCACCTGAAATTACTTAGTAGCAGCCTGGAGTCTGGATTTCTGCCCGATTGATGGCTAGGATCGCCTCCTATTACGTGGGACTTGACAATTACTAGCGAAATGTGGGTGAACTACCAGGTACCTACACCTCTGCCAAATCCTTCGGGGATTACTGGCGTGATGTTATGTTTGTTACTGTTACACCGAAATACAGAACAAACGATCGTGTTAATCACAGAAACATTCTTCTTTGTTGGGAATCAAACCCACGACCTCCGGCATAGCAGTCAGAGTCACTAACCACTAGACCAACAGTCCAGTAAATTACAGTCGACGAGTCCCGATTGAGTTGTCTGGTATTTCGATTTTAAGTTGTATAGCCTTCGCAGGCACTTTTGAATGAAACTGCGGTAACTAACGCCATCTATTATCATGTATAGGCACTAATGTTAAACAATCGATCGTTATTTGAAACTCAAGATAAGTGTGAAGTATTATTAAGAAGTTATAATAAAAATCAAATGTTGTATTTCCATAATTCAGTTTAGAATTCACTACATTATAATCGATTGATGTGTGCAAATGTGTTGAGTACCATAACGAATTAAACATTGTTTATTGATAACTAAAACAATACAAAAAAAATGTGAAATAATTTACTGTAGGTACACAAGTCAATATTTATATAAAATAATGTACAGACGCCAGCACATCAAGGTACTCCAAACTGTCAAACTTTCCCAATTGAACATGAGCCTTATTCTGTTTGTGATAAAGTTGAAAATCTATCAAAGAAATTTGACACATTGGGGTAAGTTGATGTGCTGGCGTCTGTACATACACTAAAGTAAAGAAATAAAAAAAAATATCAATCTTTTATAGTTGTTTATTATTGGTAGCAATTTATACATTTGAAAATAATCTAATTCACGAGTTTTCAATTATTTACTTAGTTGGATAAAAGTCACCCAAAGAACTACTTTATTTTAACTTAACTTTTATTTTATTGTAGGTAGGCACCTACTTTCTTAAATTAATCTTAAACCTTTTAATGATAAAATCTATTGGTTGCAAGCACAACTTTTGACCATTATCAGACACAAATCTGCATGGTTCTTACATAATCTGACCAAGATAATGTCTGAACTTTAAGAGAGACTGTGACCTCTGAGTTTCTTTCGGTGTTTCTTCTCAGAGTAGTCAGATAGTGAAATACCGACGTGATCTTCAAAAAAAATACATGTAAAAGTGTTTGTATGAACCCATTTACAGAAATAAATATCATTTATCATTTATCTGAGCATGATGTTTGGGGTTCAATGTACAGACGCCAGCACATCAAGTTACCCCAATGTGTCAAATTTCTTTGAGCGTTTTTCAACTTTATGTCAAACAGAATAAGGTTCATATTCAATTGGTAAAATTTGACACATTGGGGGTAACTTGATGTGCTGGCGTCTGTACTTATTTTTGAAATAAAAATGTCGTTTACATATTATGAACACCTTTTATAATGTCACTCCTTAAGCGGTTAGCTAGCATTTATTTCGTAATCCTTAGTTAATAATATTAAGTTTATTTAGTACCTAAGCCTTCAAAATTTACAGTAAGTATATTTTAGTACGACGGATGTTTTAGTGAAGAAAGGGATTTCTTGATTACTTTTTATATGATTGAAATAAAAAATATGACAATGTACTGTTTATTTCATTTGAATATGACATGAGCTTAATAATACCAGCATCACAGGTCGATCGAAGGTTAAGCTACGCTTGACGAGGTTAGTTCCTGGATGGGTGACCATTTATTACATATCAAGATTCCTCCGTGCCTCGGAAAGCACGTTAAGCCGTTGGAGATCTTTAACAGTCGTTGCGGGTAGTCAGAAGCCCGAAAGTCTGACCACCAGTTTAACCAAGGGGTATCGTGTTACCCAGTAACTGGGTTGTGGAGGTCCGACAGGCATTCGCTCCATGTAAAACACTGGTATTCAGCTATATCCATTTATTCAGCTATATATTTATTTATCAAGCGACAAGGACTCATTAATTCACAATTAAAACACAGAAATTAAACATAATAGCACACATTACATAAAACACATCCTGAAAACATTACAATACGTACAACACAAAACAAAACAAAAAAAAGAACATTATCTCCCCCATGCCCTAAATATGGGTGCATGTAGGGTCAACCAATGCCTCATGAATGGCCCGTCTAACCTGTCAGCGACGACGGCGAGGAGACTGTTACCGCTGGCCCTCACTCTGCCCGCTATCGAGGCCGCCCTCCTGCGCATAGTGGCATAAAAACAGTCTACGCGCACACCGGCGAACATCCCCGACGCGCTGCAGATGCGAGGCAGCCGCAGCAATGCCCTCAGCGCATTATTATATTGAACTCGGAGGGCTTCGTAGGCTTTCTAACACCCAACGCGGCTTTATGACACCCAAAGGCTGCTCGTATAAAATGAGGTACAGTAGGCTCGAAACAAGGTGACTTTGACTTCCTGATTTGAATGATGAGTTGACTGCAGAAAAACCAGACAAATCTTGCATTCCGACACTAAGATTTAAGTCAATAGAGTCATACCAAAAGAAGATATTATGCAATAACAGTAAGTAGTACTAACCTACTCTTTATGTATGGATGATCAAAAGTCTTTATTCAAACTAGGCTGAGAATCAGTAGGTACTTTATGAACGTCAAAAAAATACATAAGACAATGCCCCAAAAACGGCCCACCCTTCGCCACTTCCTGGTGTTTTTGCTGGGAAGAAGAAGTGGCGGAACAAACTCCCCAGCAACACATCTGTCTGATATACAATCGGGTTAAATTATTGCCCCCTACTTTAACTATTTCAAATACTACTGCCTACTTTAGTATTGTATGTAACATAGAGACACGCAGCGCAGTTAATCAGTTCAAAATTATGTATTTTAAATCTTTCAAAATCAATGCATTTCAGTAAGGTACTTAGGTTAGGTAGTTAGGTTCGCTATATATAGGTATGATGAGTTAGGTTAGGTTATATATACAGGGTGTCTCATTCAAATCGGTCAGTATGGGAAAGTCTGAAACTATAAGACATACGAAGATCTGTTCTGAGGAACCATGTCATCGATTTTAATAACAAGAAAAACTGCATTCATACATTTTAAAAAACATCTGTACTCCGTTCGGGAATCGAACCCGGTTATTTTGAAAAAAAAAACCTACACTATTTCTATTTAGATATCGATTGTGATTTGTGATTTATCGTCTTAAGCGGTAAATGTCTGTATGAAACATAATGTCTAAAATGAATAAAATGCATTGTTTCCACATACTTTCATTTATTTTAGTAGGTGCTCGAAGTGACCACCGCCTTTTTAGGGTAGTCATTCCAATTCTATTTAACATATAAGGCTTAAATAAGAGCACATTAGAGAAGTAGGTATTGGTAGATGTTGTTTTTTTGTATAGAGTTTGTTGTACTTAGTCATCTTAATAAAAGTAAGTAGATACTTATGTAATATATTTATTACACCCTTAATAACCATAAATTTGGTTTCTTAGGTATATGAAGGGTGCCAAATGGAACCTTTTACCTCCACTGTGTGTTAATACGTCTGTCTGTCACCGGGTTGTAACTCATGAACCGTAATAGGTAAACAGTTGAATTATCTCAGTGTGTAGGTATTAAAAATTATAAACAACCTGTTACTGTCTCGCTGAAGGGCAAAAGCCTCTTCTCATACAGAGAAGGCACGAGCATTGATCACCACACTTGTTCAAGGTGGATTGGCAATTTCAGACTCATATTTACTATAAGTCCAGGTTTCCTCACAATGATTTCTTCACCGATGTCAATTATGTCTAAGATAAACTTAAAAAAGTACACATGAATTGAAAAAGTCACATCGGTACTTGCCCGGATTTGAACCACAACCTCGTGCATGAAAGGTGGGTGCCTTAACCAAAACGACGTAGGTAAACATTGTAGTTATTTGAAAATAAACGGGGAAAATAATCATACAACTTACGTGTTTTTTTTTCATTTTGTCCTCATAAACGTAACTTTTCAGGTGCAAGTCCGACTCAGTCTTCTCCAGCTTTTCACACTTCGCAACATAACTTAAAGTCACAACTTTACTTTCCAAGTGATAATCCGATACACTTACAACTCCACGCATTGCCACTAAAACAACATAAAACATACTTTATGTGGCAAGAAATAAAGTACATAATCCTTAATTGTAAGTTTAAAATAAAAAGAAGTAAGTTACAAGTACTCTCGCGCATTTACAAATAATTGGAACTAACCAGTCAACCAATCAGGACGCGGCAGGCTTGAGCACTATTGTCTCTGTCGTGCCGTCCTGCTCGCTCGTGTATATGACGGGTCTCTTTGTCTCTTTCTTTGCTATGATTGGAAAATTGGTGAGTGTTGTCATCTCGCTCGGAGGTACTACTGGTTTTAGATATAGGCCTATTTTTATTTTAGGCCTAGGAGTTGAAATGGAATAAATTGTAAGTTTAATTTTCTTTTTTTAGTTTTAAGGAAAAAAAAATATCAATTTTTGTTTTAACTTTAAGTATCTCTGCCTAATTGCTGAACTAGTAAGTCAATACTATTTAAAAACAAAAAGAATGTTAGGTAAAAAAATCTTTGTAAATTTAACTGCATAGATTTTTATCTAAGAACTCTTATTGGACTTAACATACTTAAACATTACAAGTTACTTTTAAATAAAATTTAGTGTTACTATTTATTTATATCTTATTCTAATATTTATTTACATAGATATTTACAACTGTTTTTTTCATAAAAAATAACTACATACACTAGCAATTAAACTAAAAAATACTTAAACTTAGTGCAGTTGAATTTTATAACATTGCTATCCTATCATTGACATCGGTAAAGGACTTTTTCTTTTTGAGGAAACCTACAGACAAGTCTTAAGTCGCTAATCCGCCTTGAACAAGCGAGGTGAATGTGGTGATAAATGCTCGTGTCTTCTGTGTATGAGAAGAGACCTTTGCCCAACAGTGTGACAGTAACAGACTTGAATTAACGCAAACATAACGTCACATTACGACACGTCTGCGATCCCCGAAGGACTAGGCAGAGGCAATAGGCAATGATGATGGCAACAGACTCGCCACCTATTACTTTGACTTAAACATAACTGGTGAAATGAGGCTTATATTATTATTATTATTGTTAAATCCACCAATAATGATACCAATTGATACTTCACGTAAGCCTTTTAAGAAGTCATTACTACACACACGTTTAAAATACCTCATTTACCCGCATCTCATTATTTCAACCATCTTAATTAACATGCAAGCTTCGAACGAATGAACGAATTAATTTGTCGAGAATGAACGAATGGCTCGCATTAAGGTACCATTCAGCTTTGAATGAACGTAATTTGTATTCGAGTAATTTGAATGGTGCATCCGATAAGGTTAAGTGGTAAGATTTTAATGGTTATCTTGATTTTCGTGTTAATTTTCTTGTAACAATTGTGTTACAATTAGGTTTAAGAAGATTGTATGGGTGTGTCGTTTATCTTAAAATAAAAAGTATTTCTGCCTAGTTGAGTGATTGAAAGAAATGAAAGAAATAACATTTACTTGGCCCGACGCAGGCACACGATAATAAATAAAAGTACAAAAGAACAGAATTAAACTAACAAAATAGACAATACAAATATATTAAATAACAAAATAAGTGCCTTGCGACTGCGCAAAATAGGTCTAGTTCAGCCAAAATGCCTTTTTTTGTGGGGTGTAAAATCCTTATGGATGTCCCCCGCCCCGGGGAGGGTGGAGGGGTCTGTCAGACTCTTACTGACTAAAAATCACCCCGTGTTCCTTCTCACACCTGCGCCGGGGGTCACGGGAACGGAAGATACTTCCGCGACCTCCGACTGGTGGCGGCCCCGCGGGCCTTGCCAAGTCAGTGAGGTGTTAAACTTCCCTAGCGACGCCTACGAGGGGCGCGCATGAACACGACGCGTCGCAACCTCGGGTACGTGGGGGTGACGGACGCCCCCGAGTCCGACACCCCTGAACCCGTTCAGGGAGGCTGGAAGAGGGCGTTGTCCGCCCTGCGCCTGCGCCCGGTGCCACTGCTGCGGGCCGGGTGAGTAGAAGTAATCTTCTTCTCCCTTTCCGCAGCCTCCTTCTGCGAGACCACCGTTTCGCATGCGGAGACCACCGCGTCCCAGGCCTCGTCGCTGCCGACCATCTTCTCGACCACGGCCGGCAGCGACAAGTCACTGCCTACTTCAGACAACTAGTGCCTTTATTTTTTTTAGGTGTGGAGAATCCTCATCGAACCCCCCGCTCTAGGGAGGGCGGAGGGGTTTTTCAGACTTTTAGTGACTCAAAACCACCCCGTGTTTCTTCTCACACCTGCGCCGGGGGTCACGGGAACTAAAAACAAAACTACCGTGCCGATTTCAAAAATTCTTTCACCATGGGAAAGCTACATTAACATAGGCTATTTTATTCCTGAATTCCCACAGGGTCGGGACCTACGCGGGTAAACCGCGTGAGGTCTGCTAGTAGGTACTTATATATTTCTAAAAAATACATAAGTAGGTAAATGACACCCAGATATAGTACAAATGAGCGTCCTCATCAAGCAAACATTTGTCTTGGGTGGGAATCAAACCCACGACCTCCGGTATAACAGTTAGGGCCACTAACTACTAGACCCACAGACCAGTGCTCTCCAAGGTATGGAAGAGCTTTGATATGTTACTGTTGATATGATATAATGATCACCCATCCGAAAACCAACCTCGACAAGCCTAGCTTAACCTGCATGCGACCGTTATTATGTATCCACAAGCTCCTTACTCAACGTCACTTAACAGAATTAAGCTAATCATAAACGCATAAGAATTTTAATATTATTCAGATTTTAAAACTAATCTTTAACACGCCTCATCTTAAGCAACATCGCTATCTGCCCATCAGTTATCACCACCGCACATACATACATACACACAGACGTACAAACGTATAAGCAATCGTACTAAGGAATGGCTCGCGTGTAATTAATTCATACGTTTTGTACTTCACACGCAACGGACGCGAAGTGATCATAACATATATAGAGCTAAGAAGATGTAGACGGACTTTTAAATAAGAAAAAAATTAAACATCATTTATAATTATTAATAATAATTTAGTTAAACGCTCACAATTTCTTCTTAATAATTTTTAAAAGAAAACTAAATGGTTTTTATTCCAAATTGACTGATTCAATTTGGAATGAAAACCATATAGTTAAAAAAAATACTAGTAAAAATGTCTGGAATGATCACCTTACAGAAATGAGTATTGACTATGACTTCACAATAAATTCCCAAAGCCATACGTTCACTATTCCAGTACACATTTGACTAGGAATATAGAGCTGTAGCGACATCTATCTTGAAAGTCTACAAGATTCCGACAACAATGAACCGTCGGGTAGTAGCTAAGCCCTTCAGACACAATACCTGTCTGGTCAGAGGATCCTCTCTTTACTATAGGGGTAAGAAACTTAAAACCCTGTTCCTTATACACACCATAATTACTAACAGTTTAGCCAGCTGATTTAGTGCAAACTAGCAACCCGTGAAAACTTGAGTGAAGTAAACTGTCAATGCCTAGCATTAGTATGGAAAGACAGTTTAATTTCGACTTAACTTATCCTACATTATAACTGGATGATATTACATATTATACAGAATAGCACTGCTGAACTATCTTTCACAATGGCATAACTACATTATATCGCTTATCAAACAAGATTAATCTCGAGCCAGATCTAAATATTCATAAGCCTAGAAGCAATCACGCCACTAAACTGTTTGACTGCGTGGAAAAAGGACAAATATAATATATTTTCAATTGATGTGAAAGGGATAAACTTAGCTACGTCACAGCAGGGAATCTTCCCGGGCCTGTGTTCGATGGACGTTCAACGTGTTTCAAAGTGGGTAGGCAGAGGTGTTTGTGGTACGTTGCTGGCTGTGTATTGTATTATGGTTGCAAGTTTATAAAAAAATATGATGATGACAGACTATGAACTTTCATTTCCTCACTTTTTACCAATTATGTACAGAAACCAGCACATCATCACAACAGTCTGTACTGGCGAACGTAAGATTTTTTGGTGAAGTTAATAATCACTGTCCCACACCATAAAGAATAGAAAATAAATGAGTAATATTTAAGTATGTTCAGACGCCAGCACATCAAGTTATCCCAATGTGTCAAATTATCCCAATTGAATATGAACCTTAATCTGTTTGACAAAGTTGAAAAACGATCAAAGAAATTTGACACATTGGGGTAACTTGATGTGCTGTCTGTACACCATAAAAACTTACAAATAATATTTTTAAGAGCTAAATACGAGTAGGGTTTCGAGTTTTATACCCACTATTATTTTAAATAGAATTAGTTTAGGCCGAAAACTGGCGTGCTTGTAAAACAACTGATTTATTTTTGTGATTTTAGAGTTCCATTCTTATTAAAACCTTGTTCCTAATCGTTCAAAATCAGCAAGCATCATTATTATACTTTGGTCGAGTAGATATTATTAAACTTTTTACCAAAAATGCGAATGCATGAAGAAAAAAATTAAATGCATGATGCAAATTTTTCCATGATTTCCCACAGCGAAAGTTGTTCACATTTTATTTTATAATATCGTTATTGATAAAAATAATTTTCCCCATTCTTTATTTATCCATAGACAGCCGTCAATGGACTTGAAACACACCATAACCATCGCTCATAAAACGGCCGTGGTACTCAAGCTCGTTAAGTTCGCATCTTTTGGTTTATTTTCATAACTACCCATATCTATCACTGTTAACGATGTTTATTTAAGCAGTTATGTTGAGGTAACCACGCTTTTTTACTTCACGGGGATACGACAAACAAATTTTTATAGTATTGTAGGTATCGTGGTACCGAGTCACTGGGTTGAGAAGGTCAGAAAGGCAGTCGTTGTATGTAAAACTTTGGTATTCCGCTGCAAACTACCTTTTGGAAGGGGCAACTAGAATCATTTTCTTACTTTTTAAATTTTTAAGTATGACGTTCAAAGTCCTTTTTATAATTTAATTTAATAATTTATTGTTAATTATAATTGTTCATAATAATTTTAACATTGGCCCCAAACTAGGCAAGCCTGTATCTTGGGAAACCAATTTCAGAAATAATAATAATAATTTATACAATAAAAATGAAAATAAAAACAGTATATAAATTTAGTAAAAAAATATGTAAGTTAGGTCTCTATTCAAAATTTGATTTTGCATTATTTTCAGTATAAAAAATTAAATTAAAAATTTAAAAAACCCCCATCGCAAAAAAGTAAAACATTTAAAAAGTTAAAAATAACACTTTAGCCATGAAATTTTACTTCACGTCGGGGTACCGCTTAAGTAAGAAATATTCCTAGTACTTGTAGGTATGTAGGTACTTATTTTAACGGTACCCCGACGTTACGTAAAATTTCATGGCTAAAGTGTTATTTTTAACTTTTTAAATGTTTTACTTTTTTGCGATGGGGGTTTTTTAAATTTTTAATTTAATTTTTATTTTATATTTTTTAAACGCATTAATTTTGTTTTATAGAGTTAACAGTTATGAGAATTTTTCAGTGTATTGTACGTAGAGTCAAATGCTGGTTAAAACGAATCCAAACACGACATATCTGCCATTATTTTGTCAAGAGCCTACCTACTGGTGTGCTGGATAGCCTGGCTGCAGCATCATTTCATCCTGTTGTCATCAGTGCATTGTGTTTAGGATCAAATGCTGGTTGAAATGAAACCAAACACGACATATCTGCTATTATTTTGTCAAGAGTCTACCTACTGGTGTGTTGGATAGCCTGGCTGCAGCATCAGCTCATCCTGTTGCCATCAAGGCATTGTGTGCAGAATCAAACGCTGGTTGAAATGAATCCAAACACGACATATCTGCTATTATTTTGTCAAGAGTCTACCTACTGGTGTGCTGGATAGCCTGGCTGCAGCATCAGTTCATCCAGTTGCCATCAGGGCATTGTGTGCAGAATCAAATGCAGGTTAAAATGAATCCAAACACGACATATCTGCTGTTATTTTTCCAAGAGTTTATTAGTCTGCTAGATATCCTGGCTGCATCAGACCAAATACACCACAATGTTGCTTATTAATATTACACACAAGGGTGTTTGAAATTTTAAGACACACATATGTTTGTAAGTAAAGTTAATACCCATAGACGTCTAAAATAGCAACGGTAGCTAACACAAAAGAGCTGATAACCTTGAAACGGCTGAACCGATTTTGATGAATTATGTCTAAGAACCATCGCAAGAAACCCTGCTTTCTATTAAAAAAAACCGCATCTAAATCGGTTTACCCGTTTGGGCGCTACGGTGCCACAGACAGACAGACAGACAGACAGACAGACAGACAGACAGACAGACAGACAGACAGACAGACAGACACACACACATAGCGGTGAAACTTATAACACCCCTCTTTTTGCGTCGGGGGTTAAAAATAAATGGCATATTTTTGTAGTTGGGTTCTGTGTTGCACTTGACGACTATGTATTCTGTTCGATACACGGATTAAATAAAATGATTTGACACATTATCATGGTTGTATTTGTCCTGAAACTTAACTTTGACATCTATTTTCGTGAAACCCAATGACGGAATTGGTTTTGCTTTAAAAAACTGTCAATATAAAATATAACTTTACACTAAGTACTACACACTAAATCAAAACATTTTATGATAATCTTTGAATAATCTACCAACAACAATACGATATTGCTCTCGAAAAAACACGAAAACACGTCGTGTTTGTCGCGCATCGAATAAACGCTCTTAAATACGACAGAGAACTTGCTATGTACTGAACAATCTATAGTAACTATGTAAGAAACAATGTGATACAATTTACTAAAGCTTTGCTCTCACTACTTTCCAATGAAAGGGCGGCGTAAGCCAGAAGCGAATACGGACAAGAAAAATTAAATTAAAAATTTAAAAAACCCCAACCGCAAAAAAGTAAAACATTTAAAAAGTTCAAAATAACACTTTAGCCATGAAATTTTACTTCACGTCGGAGTACCGCTTACGTAAGGAATGTTCCTAGTACTTGTAGGTATGTAGGTACTTATTTTAACGATACCCCGACGTTACGTAAAATTTCATGGCTAAAGTGTTATTTTTAACTTTTTAAATGTTTTACTTTTTTGCGGTGGGGGTTTTTAAATTTTTAATTTAATTTTTATTTTAAAATTTTTAAACGCATTAATTTTGTTTTATAGATTATACAGTTATGAGAATTTTTCAGTGCATTGTATGTAGAGTCAAATGCTGGATAAAACGAATCCGAACACGACATATCTGCTGTTATTATGTCAAGAGCCTACCTACTGGTGTGCTGGATAGCCTGGCTGCAGCATCAGCTCATCCTGTTGCCATCAGTGCATTGTGTTTAGAATCAAATGCTGGTTGAAATTAATCCAAACACGACATATCTGCTATTATTTTGTCAAGAGTCTACCTACTGGTGTACTGGATAGCCTGGCTGCAGCATCAGCTCATCCTGTTGCCATCAGGGCATTGTGTGCAGAATCAAATGCTGGTTGAAATTAATCCAAACACGACATATCTGCTATTATTTTGTCAAGAGTCTACCTACTGGTGTACTGGATAGCCTGGCTGCAGCATCAGCTCATCCTGTTGCCATCAGGGCATTGTGTGCAGAATCAAATGCTGGTTGAAATTAATCCAAACACGACATATCTGCTATTATTTTGTCAAGAGTCTACCTACTGGTGTACTGGATAGCCTGGCTGCAGCATCAGCTCATCCTGTTGCCATCAGGGCATTGTGTGCAGAATCAAATGCTGGTTTAAAATGAATCCAAACACGACATATCTGCTGCTATTTTCCCAAGAGTGTATTAGTCTGCTACATATCCTGGCTGCATCAGACCAAATACACCATAATGTTGCTTATTAATATTACACACATGGGTGTTCGAAATTTTAAGACACACATATGTTTGTAAGTAAATTTAATACCCATAGATGTCTAAAATAGCAACGGTAGCTAACACAAAAGAGCTGATAACCTTGAAACGGCTGAACCGATTTTGATGAATTATGTCTAAGAACCATCGCAAGAAACCCTGCTTTCAAATAAAAAAAACCGCATCTAAATCGGTTCACCCGTTTGGGCGCTACGGTGCCACAGACAGACAGACAGACAGACACACACACATAGCGGTGAAACTTATAACACCCCTCTTTTTGCGTCGGGGGTTAAAAAACAGTATTCAAACAAAACTAAATAATAAAATTATAAACGCTGTGCTAAGTAAGATGTGTAACTGTATGTGTCAATAAGAGAATAGAGAATGTGTAGTGTATAATTAAATTGATTGTGTGTAAGAGTGAGTATGGGGTGTGAAAGTGTATATATAGGTGATTAAAATTTAATTTAAACTTTAATTATATTTGCGGCTTCTTCAAATGAAAGATTTAAAAGCCAGGAAGTTAGTTTTTTCTTAATTCAATAAAAATATTTGAATTAATTTTATCAGTCTAATTGAAATAAATTACACACATCAAAAGTGTATAGGGATCAAGCATTTTTATGCGGATTTCTTGAGATTGAGATGTGGCTTTGTAATAAATTTATGATTTTATAAATTTATATGGATCCTTTTTGGTGCATTTCATAATTTGAATCAGGAACTGTGAATCAAATTCGAGTAAAAGATGAAAATCAGCTGTCAATATTTTCCCTATAAAAACATACAACGCATTGAAGACATTATTAGTGCTACTGTTTCCCTACTACTGATTAAAACCAACGTTATTATGGAGCGGCGACGTCATTTAAGCAGGGAAGAAATGCTCAGAGCCGTGGGAATGATAGAAGCTGGTTCCCGGCAACGTCACAGTACGTTGCCGGGAACCAGCTCTGAATACAAGTCAGAGTGTTATCAGTCGACTTTGGACACGTTACCGAAGCACTGGTACCGTGGCTGAGCGCCATGGAGGACGGTATCGCTGCACCACACGGAGACAAGACCGGTACATTCAAATGATAACTCGAAGAGCTCCAACAATAACCGCCATGATGTTAGCCGTGAGGCTTCATCACTCTTCAGGGAACTTAATTAGCGACCAAACAGTCAGAAACCGCTTTCATGAAGTGAACCTTCATTCCCGAAGACCGCTACGGGTACCACCTATAGCAATGCACAATCGTAGGATTCGATATCAATGGGCTCTTGAACACAGAAATTGGGCAGAAGAACAATGGCGTTTCGTGTGCTTTTCTGATGAGTCTCGTTTTGGTATGAGACCGGATACAAGACGTATACGACACTGGAGAACCCCTGGACGCCAACAGCGATTAAAATCCTGCCAGGAAGTCCATCCTTATAGTGGTGGAACCATCATGGTATGGGCGGGTATTTGGATCGGCGGATGAACTGAGTTGATTTGGATCAGAGGCAACCTCAACGCTCAAATTTATGCTGAGACGATTGTATCAGACGTCATCGTTCCTCTACAAGTGCAAATCGGTCCCTTATTTCAGTTAATGCATGATAATGCACGACCGCACACCGCAAGAGTTGTAAGACAGACTCTCGCCGCAGCTAACATCAATGTCCTGCCCTGGCCTGCTCAGTCGCCAGACTTGAACCCGATTGAGCATGCATGGGATATGCTACAAAGAAGAGCTCTGCCGAATATGGAGGGTATCCAGTCGCAAGAAGACCTTTTTTTGTTGTTGCAACGAACATGGGCGGCCATTCCACAGCGTGATTTGAATGAACTCATTTTGAGTATGCCAAACCGATGTTCTTGTGTTGTTAGTGTTCGCGGTAGAAACACGGATTATTAATTGTTTAAGTTACCCAATAAAAATTGAAAGAAAACTGTTATTTCAGTCTTTTTTTCGAACTTCAATGTTAGTGGTTCAAACGTCAAAAATCCCTTTATTAGGAAAATGGCAAATTTCTTTATTAATGCAAAGGTGACTTGGTTTATCGTTACTGTGACAAACGAAAACACTTTATTTGATGAATCCTTAAAGAAAATTTTAATTAATATCAATCAGGAGAAAAGTTATTGCAAAAATATATGTTGATCCCTAGACACTTTTGATGTGTGTATTTGACTTTGACTTTTGTCATCTGATTAGCCTTTTTTATTTTGATGCGAGGTGGAAAATCTCCATAGTTGTCCTCCGGCCCGGGGAGAGTGGGGGAGCCTGTCAGACTCTAACACACTACAGTCTACAACCACCCGGGTGTTCCGTCTCACACCTGAGCCGAGGGTCACGGGAACAGACGATACTTCCACAATCCCTATTGACTGGAAGCCGACGCCAACATAGTTGGATCAGGCCAGGCAGGTGATGATGTTAACATTTATAAATCATAACCTATATGTTATCCTGATGAAGGTATGAGCTATATACATATATAAACTGTTTGAAATTCATTCAATAGTTTTTGCGTGAAGAGTAACATATACCTAGTATGTTTCTTCACTAACCTTCACATATAGAATATTGGAAGGACACAATTTTGCTTGCGTCATAAATTTATAAAACACGCTGTATTTTCAAAGTCAAATCATGTATTTCTATTAGACCATTAAAAGGAACTTTTGAACAATACACCATAAAGTAAAATAAGTAAAGAAAATTCTATTCTCTTTTTTTATTGCAAACCAAGCCGCTGTCGATTATTCTGGCAATGCCTAAAGTGAAATGAAATAAAAAAAAGATTCTAAATTCAATTTGAAAATCGTTCCAATTGACATTGACGTTTACGTCAAACATTCATGTGGGCCGTTCCCGCCTTTTCCATCCGCCATGGTCATCCCACCGTAATAAGGCATAAGCTTACCGGCCATTTGCTCTTTTATAGAGAGTCAGAAGCTCTAATGATGTTGTTACAAAGCTCTTCGAGGCTCTACGGTAGCATTTTTTAGCTGTCAAACTTGGTATTGGGTATTACTGCACAGAAATTAATGGATAGGAATATAGGAATGGGTTTGACCTGAGGAGTTAATTGGTGGGTGATTTCTGACAGTGGGATCAGGCGCGTTCGATTTAGTGGCTAGAATTGTTAAAATCCCGATACGAGTATTAGAGGGCTAAGAAATAATGATGTAAAAAAAAATCAAGTCCTTTTTTTATTTCCGATTTGTGTAAAGATCTTGTGGTGACCACAATTATATGTGACGTAAACAACAGTTTGCGATTAGTATTTTACATGGACCGACTACTAATCTGACCTCCTAAACTCAGTTACTGGGTAATACGATATTTCTGGATTATAGGTACAGACGCCAGCACATCGATTTACCCCAATATGTCAAATTTCTTTGATCGTTTTTCAACTTTATGTCAAACAGAATAAGGTTCATATTCAATTGGGAAAGTTTGACACATTGGGGTAACTTGGTGTGCTGGCTTCTGTACTTTGAATGACAACCGATTTTATTATCCATCCATAGATAAAAAATAAGTAAATGGTGTAGCCCAATCCTTAGACCTAGGTTGTACTAGAAACATTAGACCTATCTAATACCAGGAGTTATAATTTCCCGACACTGCACCTAATAAGCATTATTTACATCCACAAGTAAAGGAAAACTATCTTAAAACATTCATAATTACGCCATTACACCATAAACATACATCGAAAATATCTTAACAGGATCCTTTTAAGTAAAAGTAATATTTACTAAACTACTTTAGTTCAAAATTTGTACGAATATAACCTTTAACGTTTGGTGATAAAGATGATGTCAGCTGTAAAGGTGTGTTCGTTTTAAGGACAAAATGGTCAGAGATGTATGTAAAATGAAGATTATCTCGAGAAAGACCTAAGTATGCAATACACATGTAGGATTATATTACTGCGTTATAAATGGGTTGACTCGCTTTACAGTCGGGTTCGTTTGTTTTAATATTTCATTTGTGTATTGCTGATAAGTATGTGAAATGTTAATTTGTCAAACTAAATAAAAGTCAGAATGCTTGTGGCAGTAAGTAATCTGTGAGTTTGGATTTGATAACTGTCCGTGAATTTTAAATAAAAGAAATCATGTCTATCCATACTAATATTAAGATATAATAAGAAATATTAATGAGAAAGTAACTCTGTTTGTCTGTTTGTTTGTCGGTTTTTCACGTCTAAACGGCGGAACAAATCGTAATGAAATTTGGCGTGGAGATAGATCATATCATTTTTTTTTCTCAAAAATAAATAGGCAGAAAATTCGTTTTTCATTCTGACTAATGTCCTTCTAATCGTGTCGATGGCAAACATTATTATTAGATACTATTACTTAGGTTAAACTGTCCCACTACTGGGAAAAGGCTTCCCTCCATTCCTCCCATCTGTCGCGATTCTGCGCTACTTCTCTCTAATTATGAAGAAAGGCATCCAGGTTGTCCCACCATCTCCTTCGTGGTTTGCTGGGGCTCCTGTCCCTTTTGTAGGGACCGCTAAACAAACAGAGCAAAACAGCGACACTCCCTTCACATAGCATTAACAGTAGTAGTATTAACCCCAAAAATATTTTGCCAGCCTTTGACCCTTCTTCAAAGAGTCAGCGAATTGATATTTGGCTTAAAAATGTAAATGAGTGTGCCACTGTTTACGGCTGGGACGAGAGGACTGTTAAATACATTTTGCTATGCAGAAACTACAAGGATTGGCTAAAACTTGGTATGAGAGTTTAAACTCCATACTACCTATTTACTTGGAGTGAGTGGCAGCACAAATTGACATGTGCCTTCCCGTTTGATCAAAATTATGGCCAATCCTTGGAGGAGATGCTCAGGAGGAACTGTCCCTTTTGTAGGGCACCAATTCTGGGTTTTCATCATTCTGGGCCATCCACGCCGACCTAGCCCACAGCTCGGTTGGCGTGGATGGCCAACATAGACACTAAATATCTAAATTTTGTTAAATTCTATGTACAGACGCTAGCACATCAAGTTACCCCAATGTGTCAAATTTCTTTGATCGTTTTGCAACTTTATGGCAAACAGAATAAGGTAAACATATTCAATTGGGAAAATTTGACAAATTGGGCTAACTTGATGTGCTGGCGTCTGTGCCTACTACACTATCGGCTGACACAATCTTTAGGTCCTCACGTGAGCTGCCGGTTGATTAAGTAAACGTCACCGTGAAAACTGGTGTAAAGTGAGCTGTCGATGCTTAGCATTAGTATGGAAGGACAGCTCAATTCGCCTTCATTTCATCTGCATTTCCACGGGATGATTTTTACAGAATAATAATGCTGGTGACAGGCCACGCAGCCTATACACCACTATTTTTAATTAGTACAAACAAAATTGGGCTGTATCCGTACCTGTTACTGATCATATTTGCGTAATCAAAAGTAAAAAAAAAACGAAATCCAATTTAAAAAAAAACCACTATTTAGTTAAACTTAAATAACGAAAACAGCTGTTGAAGGCGGGCATGATTGAGCGAGTACACGCGAACGTGAGCGAAAGTTGACGATTAATGAATATTACTATGTCAGGAGTAGCCTGTACAATATTTCGATAAATTGGGTGACTTTTGGGATATACACAAACGCTAATAACTTAGCTGTTTATGAATATTATTAATTGATACTTTACGAATATAATGAGAAGACCGTCTAGAATAAGCCCTTTAAGTATTTGTACTAATTATAAATTAGTGGTGTATAAAAGGTGTAAATACTTACGTACGCTTGCCCCAACTTAAAGCAAAGATTAGCTAACGCCCGCCAATTAAGAAGTCAGTCTACACAAATCTAATTAAGACATTTTAAATAGACCATTACATCACTACCTACTTAGCAACAAATAATCTTAACAACAGCTCACAAAAACACACAAACCAACACAGATTTATCATCAATTTAATCTTAATACAAACAGAATAATGTAGCCGTCAGAAAAGGTAGCCATTCTGACACCCTCGTCCCGGCCAAGGCACCACGGGGTACCATTGTACAGAAAATAATGAATACCCATCCGAGATGAGCTTAATATTATAATTTGAAATTTTTAAATGTATAGAGATATTAAAAGTCACGCGCTCAAGTGTTTATTTAACGCGTATCTGAGCGATTGAGTTTTAAAACGAATGCGCCAGGTTTTTTTTTTTTGTTATATTAAAGGTGAATGTTCGGGTGATCGATTGGGTTTGGCAGGTGATTGTGGGGTCATAGGCTTGTCTACAAGCTTGTTCGATTGGGGTGCGTAGAGATTGAAGTGTTGTGTATTTTTTACATCGGTTAAAGGGTTTTCAACTGAGACAGAAATTATACTGACAAAATTATGTTTAAACTAGTGGTCGCCTAATAATGGCTGGAAATCTAAGCTGTTAAATCAAATCAAATCGTTTACTTTGTGAAACATAGGTCAGTTTATAATTCAATAATATTACTAGTATAGATAAAGTCAGATTTCCAGACAATGTTTTCCTTTACCGATGTTAGTAGCGTCTAAGATAAACTTATAATAGAAAGTACACATGGATTCAAAAAGTCACATTGGTACTTGCCCCGATTGAAACCTAAAACCTTAAGCATGAGACACGAAACCCTAACCACTGTACCATCACGACATTAAAACAGTTATAGAAAGACCTGAATTGCGCAAATGTGACATGTTGTTTTTGATTGCTTCTAACCACATTCCATCAATTAAAAACACTAACCCACAATGCATTACATGTAATAAACAAAAAAACATTATTACACTTCTGGAATGCAACCCACAACATTCCGTTACCTGATACTTTAACCACACAGCTATCATTATTCTGTATTTATTAAAAGCTATGAGTTACGTGATACCTAATGGCTCAGAGGTTGTGGAAGTGGCTCCTAAAGGGCAGTGTTGCGAGTTCGGATTCGAGGAAGCCGACCCCAACATAGTTGATAAAAGGCTAGGCAGATGATGACACTGCGGGGACGATGGCTAAATACAATCTCACGGGTCGATAGAAGGTTAAGCAACACTTGCCAGGATTTGCCCGTAGATGGGGGTCCATTCCACAGATGATACCAAACCCACACACACACACACACAGACACAGTATAAATATTAATACAGTAGGACGACGCCTTTGATCTCTGGAAAAATGCCGACAACTTCTACACGCGTTATACTTGAATACTACCTCCCGCACTACGAACATCGGTTTGTTCGCAGTGCGGGAGCGGCTTTCCCGCGTCTCGCCCCTCACACCCCGCACGATTGCCCAGTCTAGACAGCTTCGTCGGACGACTGTATGTTTTTAGACTGTGGTATAAACGACGGTTTTTAGCAAAACTTGCCTAAGTTTTCCCGTTTGGATGGTTGTCCTTTCAGTGCACGATACCAAATCCAGAATGTAATATGTTGTTCTTAAGTTAAATTTTGACTGAACTAAACTTAATAACAACTAATGAAACGTCGTACACAATTCTGACTACCCCATCAGGAAATAAAAGCGTGATGTTATGTGATAGCAATAAGAAAACTTATACTAATAAAATATGACTAATGATGTTAAAACAGATAGGGTTCGATTTAAAATAAATTATTTATACACTCAATGACTCATGAGTATTCGGAATACACGAAATAACTTGACGCGTGAGGTGGGCGCACCGATTAACTGAATACTGATTGAGTCACTTGAAAATATTTGTATTAACTTATTTCTATTCAATATTGTCTCGTGTAATTATAAGATTTACATTTTACGGTTGGTAAATTTCGGTGCTAAATTTCTGGTAATAGGATGAAAAAAAAAATATAATCTGTAGTATTTTTCTTTTTTTTTCTTTTGGCAACATTTCAATTGCTTGTTAAGTCAACTTTTCTTTTTCACATTTCAATTGATGATGACAAAATGATGTCAATCTTATTTTGCATGCTGCTGTGTCAGCGAGACATGAAGAACTGTTTTAAACTTAATGTTACAACCTTGTACCGTGTTTCTGGCAAAATTATTATTATTATTAAAATTTTCACCAACTGTTCCAACAAAATTACCTCATCATCTGACTAGCCTTTCCCAACTATATTAGCTTCGGCTTCCAGTTCAACGGGATCCAGTTAAGAGCACCTGATCTTCATCCATTACTGGTAGAAAATATTTTTTAAATAACTTTATTTAATTACCCATATTAGCAAATAAATGATTATTTGTTTTTATTATTTATATGATTATTTATTATAACTTTAAGTTTTCAGTCATTTCGACAAAGCCAAAAATCCGTACCAGATCACAAAAATCTAACAACCGGTGCATCCACCCCACAGATAATGATCACATAACCGTCATCTAACGACGCCATGATTAACGACACACCTTGCCCAGTAATGAAGGATAATCATCACTGTTTGTTTTTAAATGGATGCCCAGCGTTGGGCTTTTAGAGGTCCGTGGGCCAATTGGTTATGTAGGTTTTTGTTTCTTGTGTCGGGATTTAAGATGGTGTCGTTTGGGCATGAGGAGTTTTTTCTTTTGTAATTTTTGAGTACCTAACAGCCCCGTGTCTGGATTTCTGCCCAATTGATAGAAATAGGCTTGCCTCCTATTAAGGACATGGGACTTGAATATTATACTTTGTGTGTGCAATTGTGTATTAATTTGAATTGTATTATATCTCTTCTTTATCAGGCAAGTCCGCCTTGAGTAACTGTGTTGATCAATGCTCGTACCTTTTTATGGTATTATTATCTAGAGCTTCAGCTTGACTGCAATCCCACCTGATGGTACGCAGTGATGAAATCAATGACGGTGAAGCGCAATGGTTTATTAAGAGCCTATTCATTGAACACACCTAAATTATAATCAGGCGGGAAGACAGCAGCAGGCAAGTTGATTCAGTTCTTCGATGTACGCGGTATAAACGCCGAAGCGAAACTCGTATCGGATCGTAGAAGACTTTCTCAGTATGAGAAGAGGCTTTTGCCCTGCCGTGGGAATTTAACAGGTTGGTATAACAATACAATCCACAACTAATAATATTTGAAAGATCTACGGAACACGATAATATCTATCAGAATTAAGTTTCTAATATAAGTTGTAGGTGGCACAATGACTCTACAACTCTGCTGATGCTCAAACGAAACACATTTTGACGTTAATGATTTATTATATAATAACAATTCCAGGAGGTAGCAATATTTGGAATATCTTCGTTCTATTGGATGAAAAAAATCTGGTGGCTACCTGGCTTCATTGTACAGACGAGACGCCACCACATCAAGCTACCCAAACTGTCAAATTTTGCCAATTGAACATGAACCTTATTCTGTTTGATATGTAGTTGAAAAACGTACAAAGAAATTTGACACATTGGGGTAGATTGCTGTGCTGGCGTCCGTACTTAAGAATATCTGCAACTAACACTTCGCCCGCGACTTTGTTCGCGTACATTTCTTGGGATCATTTATAGGGAAAATTTGTCACATTGGGGTAACTTGATGTGCTGACGTCTGTACCAGAATTCTAGGAATTGCTAAAATATTCTATTAAACACATTGACTATAGTTAACATTTTGGGGATCGTACTAACGGCGGGTGGTTGAAATGCTCGAATATTTTGCCCAGAAATCGAACACAGAATCACAAAACAAAAGATGTTCCAGTTTAAATAAACGATCAAAAGGTGACGAAACCAAAATATTAATATCAACACACAATCTCAAGCCGTACGTAAATAAGTTAATCAAGCTCACAATAATGATCTTTTGAGCGCTGACAGTGAAGACGGAACATTAACATCAGCTAATTACCCTGCCAGTCTTCAAGTGATTGAGGTCTTAATTGAAATATCTCTGTTTGTGAAGCTTACCCCCTGGCAAGCTGCGTGTCTTTGTTTTTGACTGTCGACGTGAACTGGTGTGTTTAGATCTTCATATTACTACGCTTATATTCTTTGGAGGGATAGGTGTAAGGTGTAAGTGTATTTATTAAAAACCGTAGTGCTATAAAAATAAACAATATCAGCCTGGTACTGTTCCACTTCCAGGCAAAGGCCTCATTCTGTCTCTTTCAGAGAATGCACGAGCATTGAACGCCACGCTTGTTCAAGATGGATTGGAGATTTCAAACTTCTAATAACTAAAAGTCTATCTGGTGCCTACACTTAGGTATTCATGGAAGTGAATGTTAGCCATGACAAAAGAAATATGAAAGTAAAATAAATGCTGTAGAGATACGATCCTTGCGAAGTATGTGTGGTGTAACAATGAATGACAGATTGAGGAATGATGTGATAAAGCAACCTTGTGGTACATGCTTAGATGGTTTAGTTAGTCAAGTTGAAAAATTAAGGAAAGGCGACTAACGCCTGGAGGGGACGCCCTAGAAGGACATACATAACCTTGTCGATGAGTTTCTTCAGAAAGGTCAGGTGCGTAGTCCTCGCAGTCGGCGTGTATGTATAGCAACATGTATGAATGTAAACGAAGCAAAAGAATTATATAAGAATCGTAGCAGATGGCGCTTTGCAGTTTCTGCCTACCCCCATGGGAAAAAGGCGTGAGTTTATGTATGGTGTGAGTCTGTATAATTGCCGGCTGTTTTTTTATGGAAACCTTAATCTATTTATTGAGTATCTATTGTTAATAATCGAATCACTTAGGCGTCAAAAGCGCTCCTCCAAATCGCTGTCATCGGGAAATATAAGATACTTCACTAACGCAAACCTATATTGGCATGTCTGCTGTGTTGATTACACGTAAAATATGGCAAACTGCATAAATAATGACAGTCAATACATCAGTGTCCTTACGAACGATACTCAGTCAATCTGAGCCGTCTCTATCGAGCCGTTTCTGAGAAAGGATTGTTATTTTTGTTGTTATTGTGTTTGCCCTAAACCCTAATGAAGGTAGGATCAAGATAAAGTTAACTGGATGAGACGCTTATTATCGAGAAAAAAATAAATTCCCGTGAGACTTTTGATGGGGTCAAAATAGTCATTATTTACAATAAGTAGTTGTACGAATAAACCAATTGTACAGCTTAAACTTCAGAATAAGACATATCTTTTCCACCTATTTGACCTTTAAAACATAGTTACTGGGTAACCCTGTCGGCTTACCCAGTAACCCCGGGTTTTAACCGCCTTTGTTGAACTGATTTTCAGACTTCCGGGCTTAAATGTTAACCGAGACACTCTTAGCGTACTAGATTACTTAAACAAAGAGAGTTAAGAAGAAAAGTAACTTGAATGTAATGTATTTTGAGTGCCCATTAATTTACACTAATAAACAAATGAAAAAATAACAAGGATATTATGAAAAGAAAGTGTTTTGGGTGCGAAATGGCGATGCGTCATATTTCACACCAATTAAAAATAAGAAAGTCTATTTTCTAACATATTAGTAATCACAAAGTTTTCTAAAAATATTAAATCACATTTGTTTTAGAAAACAGCAAGGAATGTGTCGGACTGATTTACCAAGAGTTCTGTACAATGGTAGAAAAATGTTTTGTTATATTTTGTACATTATATTTTAATATGACCGCAAAATTAAGTTGGTTAGGTTTTGCTGACTACTAAACAACTGTGCCTTACTGTGTACAGGACACTGCTTTAATTTTCGTGTAGTATTCATTAACCTCAATCAACTAGATTTATTTTGGTTATTTTTTTGCAAACCTAGAAGATAAGGACATTTATACAGAAGTTTAATTGTTAGCCGAAAACACTAGAGCGTCAATGAAATTAAGTATTAAGCACTTTAGAATTTCATTTCGGTACATAATCCTAAAAAGAACTTTCTAAGCAACCTTAAGACAAAACTTTAAATTAATCAAGTTACTTATCTTAAATATTAATCTGTAACTTAGTTAACTTAAAAACACATGAGCTCAACTTAATTACCGAATTTAAGGCTCCCGTGTCACATTTAAATGGTATATTATTATTATTTATGGCAGCCATTTTGTTTTAAGATTTTTAATAGCGTTATCTGTCAAAATGACAAGGGAATGACAGCGCAGGCTGTAACTACCTTTACAAATGTACGAACATGATTTTGAACGAAGCTTGATTTAAAAAGGCATGTTTTTATCTACGTTTTTGACTTCTTTTCTAACTTTGTGTCATAATTTTTATGCCGCCCATGGGCTTCTGACTGGCTTCAAATGCCATCGAGAATCTGTCAGGAGATATATCTCAGGCATGCCGTTTCCTCACAATACTTGCTTTTGACTGGAATACCCATAGAGGGGCTTATGGAGAAATAAAACAGTTACACAAGTCGGTCAAAGCTACACAAGTCACTCAAAGTTAAGGAGGAACAATCTATATGCTATAAAAAAATATTTGTAACGTGCCCTTCGCATTCATGTTGTCACATATCCCATTAAACAATATCTTCAAAATCCCAAACTCTTTTGCAAAAAAAAACAATAAATATAACTTAATTAAAACACGCAGCGCTAAAATGGCGCTTAAAAATAAACAAGCCTTTAATGAGGCCATCACTGAGAATATTAATTGTAATAAAAAACATTATCTTGAGATCTACCAAGTTTTTATGTTTGTGTATCGCTTGACAAGAAATGTGCTCGATTTAATGATAAAAACTTTATTCGAATGAGCATATTTGGGATAAGAAAACGTGTTTTACTTTTGCGAAGGCATATTTTAATGGGGTCTTGTGTGATTTACCTACTGCTAAATAAATGGTGGATTACATATATGCATAAACTCATGGCCTTTTTCCCATGGGGATAGGCAGAAACTGCAGAGTGATTGTGCGCCCTATTGGTGGTAAAACAGTTGTAATATATGTGTAAACATAAATAAAAAAAAACATTAAACAAAATACAATTTTATATTTTTCTTACTTTTTAGCCAGATTTTTTTTAGGAGACATTCGTTTCAGAAACTGCGTTAAGATCTATCTACAAGATACAATTTTTTATTTAGTTAATGCAATTTTTATACTAGAAACCAGATTGATTAGTTTTCTTATACATTGATTACTCTTTTCAAAAACAGCTACTTGTGACTGGCCTGTTGGTCTAGTGTTTTGTGACCCTGACTGGACTGGAGGTCGTGGTTTCGATTCCCACCCGGGACAAATGTTTGTGTGCTGAGCACGATCATTTGTTCTGTGTCTGGGTGTAATTTATCTATAGTAGGTATGTATGTATTTAGAAATATATAAGTATGTTTATCAGTTATTTAGTACTATAATGTAACACAAGCTCAGCTTAGCTTGGGACTAAATGGCGTTGTGTGAAAGTTGTGGAATATTTACTATTATTTGTAGCCTTTTTTATTTCAACACTTAATTAAAAGCTCTTTTTGTAAAACCCACTCAAAATGTACCTAAAAGAAAAGTCTCAAATTCCTTATTCGCTAACAACTAAAACAGAAATCTCAATCATAAATCATCATTAACATTTAAACATTCAATAAATCTACTAAAACCACAAATTCCATCAACCAATCCAATTTGAGACCCGCAAAAGAATCTTAAAGAACCCTAATTATCGAACCAGCGTAATTAATAAAATAGACACATAGTTTTGACCAGAGACATTCAAATTAACAGAAAAGACCCGTTGCCTTTTAGGGGTCCTTAAGCAAAGTGTGTGAACGCGAAACTATGTATTACTTAGCGTCTATTTGTTCATCTGTCTAACACCGGGATGTACCTCATGAACCGTAATTAGGTAAGGAGTTGGAACTTAAACGTTGAGTGTGGGTTCTTACCACTATAACAACAGCTATTTTTGTGGTTTAAGGCTTACTGCTGAGCATACGGCGCTGGGTTTGATTTCCGAGCCGAGCAAAGTCTTGTAGGGTTGTTCTATCTGGGATTTCTCAGAGGTAGCTCGGAGTCTGATTTTGTGATTCTGAATTGGTGGCCATCGGCTCGCCACCTTTTACATGACATGGGACTGAATGTACTATAATATGTACCTCTCTACCAACTACCTCAGGTCTCATTAATAATAATAATAATAGTAATCGTTTATTTATAATAAGAGACACAAATACAATAAAAATATCTTTAACAATTTGGATTAGAACACAGTTGCATATTTGCCTGAACTAGGTTGAACCTGTGTTTTAGGCTAGACAGTTCATAAATACCTTAATTAGAAATTATAAATAAATTAACAGTGAAACGTACCTAAAAAGATGTATGGTAGTAAACAAAAAACATTATGTGTGAGAATTATTTGCTGACACGAAGTAAATCTTCTGTTTGTGCGTACGAAATATTTCTTAGAAAATTAATTACAGCCATTTTACAATTAAAATAGTTTAACTTATAGATACTTAGTTTTCTATTTAATCGATTGTACAAAAATGGGCCAAGAAATGCAAAGAATCCTTCTGCAAAGACATATTTAAAGGTTTCATTAGAAATGCACACTATATCTTTTCGTCTCTTGTTAGTACTGTCAGCATTGTACAAAAGCATGGTATGTTGTTTTAACACTACTATACTTCAAGAATTCTGTCTAAACTTTCTAGAAATATAGGCATATGTTATATGACTTTTGTGTTTAGCAAAAAAACACAAAAAAAAACGCTGAAAACTTTTGTTTTTTCGATTTTTACGCCACGATCTATCTCAAATTAATATGACAGTACAGAACCCATAGAATGGGAGTCTCACTCCCCCTTGGCCCCCTTTTAATATACAGTATTACCACAACACTTGTAATTGCCGTTTAGAAATACGAGCGTTCAAATTGAAATTAAACCAATAGGTATATCGTTCTGTTTTACGTTACACACATTCAAAGTTATCGGATAAAATAAATCTTTGTCGACATATGTATGGGAAATATGTTTGTCCGTTCGGTTGCTAATGATTTTATGTAGGTTCATACAAACACTTTTACATGTCATGTCATTTTTTAACTAGAAAGTGGGGTCCGTGTTTCACTATCTGATTACTCTGAGAAGAAACACCGAAAGTATGTAGGTTGTGAATGGGGTCTTTGACAACATTTTAGTTCCAGACCGTCATCTAGATTACAATAAAATATTCGACAAGTATTATTTTTTTTTTGAAATTGATGGAAAACTGCTTAGATTAAGCGCATTAAAGTTGAGGAGAGGGGGCTTGTTTGTTTTGATCACGTGACTTAGCGAAAGGTGATAAGTCACGTGGTCAAAACAAAGGGATTTGAGGCGTTCTCGATTGGAGAAAGAGAATAGATACGAATCGTTTGTAACTTGGCTAGGGGGGCTGTACTGGCTAGTGACGTCATGCGACATTTTGACTCGATGTATCGTCGTTATTTTTTGAATACGTGAAAAAAGAAAAAATATGTGTCTAATATTTTCTTGCAATCTAGATGAGGGACTAAAAACTAAGATTTTGTCAAATAGCCTATTGTTGGATTGGAAAAATCAGAAAATTACCTAAATGTAACATAATAGCCAATGTAAGATAAATAAGGACTGGTGTGACCGGCGGATTGCCAAATCATAGGTCTCGAGTTCAAACCCAAGGCACGCACCGCTGACTTTTCGGATTCATGTGCGACATGTGCGTGTTGTATAATAATATCATAACGTCATCACGTCATAATAACGTCACGCCTGTAATCCCCGAAGGGCTAGGTAGAGGTATACCTGGTAGTAACACCCACATTTCGCCAGTTATGTTTTTTTTAAGTCCCATGTAATAGGGGGCGAGCCTATTGCCATCAATCGGGCACAAATCCAGACTCCGGGCTGCTACTGAGAAATCCCAGATGGAAAAACTCAATAACACTTTGCCCGACCCGGGGATCGAACCCGGGACCTCATGCTCAGCAGTAGCGCTTGCGACCACTAGACCAACGGGGCAGTCATAATATCACTTGCTTCAAAAACGGTGAAGGAAAACATCGTGAGGAAACCGGCATGCCTGAGAGATATTTCTTGAGGGCATGTGATGCCAAGTCAGAGGCCCATGGGCGGCATTGAACGATTAAGCACACAATAAGAAGAAGAAGACCTAGATATAACATCGTGTTCTTTTGAACCGACTTACAGAAATAAATTTACTATTAGTAGTCTTTAATTTAAAAAGGGAAGCACAGACAATGGAAAGTCAGCCCATTATCACTAATGACAAACTTTTACTTTTAATACCAGCCAGAATAACGGTAAAAGAAAACATCGTGAGGAAACCGGCATGTCCTAGAACCAAAAATTCAAAGACATGTGACATCTACCAATTTGCACTAGGTCCGCGTGGTAGATTAAAGCCTGTACGCAAAATACGCGCTTTGACGTGGAGTTGCGGATACCAGCCCGGTATCTTTATCTTTTTTTTTACCAGCCAGCATTCTTCCCATCAAAAAAAAGTTTAGATATTAAAACACAACCTCCTTTCTGACAATTCGTCCAAACCGAGCAACGCCACAGAACATTGCTATAGCCAGATAAAAAATAAAATAAATCCACTATCTCTGTGCCTGAGCATAGCGCGACCAATTAGTTTATTGGTCGACACATGTCCTTCCCGGAACGCGGAGATAACATCATCTTAGGAACGACGCACACTGTACCGAACATACCAATGAGTGAACGAATGAATGAACTCAAACCCCTCCTTAAAATAGTAGCGTTGCGCGACTCGTGCTGAGCCTGTCGATATAAACTCGCTGCCCTAAGCCGAAGCTGCCCGATGTGTAAGCGTAGTCGTTTAGTTTCGAAGTTTTTGTACCCTGGCTGGAGATCTTAATTATTTTTTTAGTTAAGTTATCCCCACAGGATTGCTCAATTAAGCAGTTCACATCCCTTTCTAAGATAACTGCAACATGCCCCTCAAAAAAAAGACTCACGACACCTGACGAAAAACCTAAACCTTAAGCATTTCTAACAGTTAATCAGTGAAGCCTAAAAGTCTGACAATCAGTCTGTGCGTGAAAATAATCTGTATTAAAGGTGCATTTGAAAACAGCGTCAGACAGCATATGTTTGGCATTACCGCTGAAATCAGCCTTTTGGCGCAACCGTAAGACTTGTCATTTATTTTTTACAATAAATATTATTACTTTCTTTCTTTACTTCTTTCTTAGCTCCCTTTCCACAGCCTCCTTCTGCGAGACAACCATTGCGCAGAAGGAGACCGCCGCGTCGTCGCCCCAGTGTCCGCTTAGCCTAAGCTGAACAAATCCGAAACGCGCGTTAATGTGCACGTACATATATCGCCCCAATAATATACACATCGGGCCGAAAAAACAACACCATTGCCCGATACCCAATTAATAAAAAAAAGCCTTTAGCTCGCTCTTCTTTTTGTAATGTTTTGTTAAACAACTAAATTTGGGGTGAAAAAAAACAACCACCATCTTGTTATCCGTAGTCAACTTATATTTATTTTGACAGCAACCGTAAATTCAAAGGTTTTTGTTGGCTCAAAGATTAATCACCTATTATATTGGTAATTTTAATAGGAGAAGGTGTCGGGCACCATTTTGGGGACCCGCAGGTGTTTTATTAGCACGATACCATCTTAGCTTGATGATGTCATTCGGATTCCGTAGAGATTGAGATAAAAGAGGGTTTTTATGGTAATTAGTGTGTGATCGTTTAATTTTATGTTTTTAAGGAGATATTTTCACGCTGTGTTCTGTAGAAGGTCGGCTGAGTTAATGCTCTTTATTGTGTGTTAAATAATTTATTAATCTTTTTTTTTTGTAAAGCGAGAAAAAGTATTTTAGAGTTATTAGGATATTGCTACTAAGATAGCGTTTAACTTTAGGCCAGTTGTTGCATTTAAAGCAAAACATACTGTTCATACGTCAACTTTTACCACCATTAAGCATTATTATGCTCATAAGTGAAATTCTATTACATAACTTCATACAATTCGAATAGACGTAAAAAGTAGGTACCTAAATGTGGTATTTTCTTTTGTCCTGAAGTTTATTGAGACGTTGAATTGTGTCATAAAATAACTATGATTTTTAGGACTCGTTAGGCTTTTAGCGATAATGCTACCCATTGTAACACCCTACGTAGTTCTTTTATGTATAATTTGTGAGTTTTTATAGTGTGCATTAAAGAGTATTTTATACTTTTCTACATAATATACAAATTGGACTGAGGATTAGGACCATTTATACGTCAAAAAATAGATAAGTCTACCAAAAGCATTTCCTAGCTTCTTTGCTGTGAAGAACAACCACAATATCTCTTCGTTTAGTTAGACAGAACCCTAAACACAAACTATCCCGAATCTTTAAACAAGCCACAACACTTCACAAACATAAATATTTTAATCACCATACAAACAATTTAGGCGTGTGACACACTGGGTTCGACGCGGTTAAAGCCGCGCGGTCACGCGGTTTCAAAGACGTGCTAGTTGAAATAATTCAGAGGAAATGAATTTGGACAAACGCAAATTAACTTGTGAGTAAATTAAGTCAGTTTTTTGTCGACCTATAACAGTTGCTATGTACGTAGTCAGACCCCTAAAATTCAAATACCAAGGTGTACCTTGTTACCCAGTTACTGCGATGTGGAGGACAGATAAGCAGTCGTCCATACAAACACTGGTATTGAGCTGCATGTTGCAATGTATGATGCTTTTTCTCCTAAACAAACAGATCAACACGCATCTAGCCGCGAGTTACGGCATCCCGCGCGCAATGTATCCAGCACGGCCCTCTCAAGGGACACAGCTAGATGTTTAGCCTTGTAATGTTGCGCACGGTTGCGCATGTGTAACCAACGCTTCATCTTGTTTTAAAGATTCGCGGTTTTCTCAGTAAAAAAATGTATGGAAAGAGCTACCCGCGTCTAGCCACGAGACGACTTGCCAAGTGCAGTGTATCCAATAAGGCTCTTTCAAGGGACACAGCCAGACACTTAACCGTGTGTCACGTTGCCGTATGTTACCAGTGCTTCATACTAGCACGCGTGCGTAGTAAAGATGCGCATTTTATCCAGTGAAACCGCGCCAACAGTGTTACACGCGTTTAGCCGCGATTTACGGTATCCCGCGCGCAGTGTATCCAACACGGTTCTCTCAAGGGACACAGCCAGACATATAGCCGCGTGTCGCGCCGAGTCGCGCGTTGTGTTACCAGTGCTTCATGTTGTAGTGAAGAGCGCTTGTTAGAGAGCAAACTATTTGTTCCGGCACGTATAAACTCGATTAATGTGAACAGATACCCCGGTACGTCGGCCAAGGCGATTTATTAGACTTGACTATTTACGGGGCAAGTTATGAGATGAAGCGAGAAAATGGTGTTTTAAAGCCATGCTAGTTTTGTAACGGTTAAATTCTATGCGGACTTTCCATCAGGACCTTGAATAGAATATGCAAACAAACAAAACTAGATATTTTTTTTAATTGTAGTGATTATTTATTTATTTATTTAATACTTCAAGCACACTAATGTACAGAGGCGGATTATTGTTGTGTGTGCATATTGTGTATATTGTAGTGCTTGTGTCGTGTGTATATTTTACTTCTGCACTAAGAAAATAAATAATAATTTCATTAATTTGGTTCAAATTTAAACTTAACTACACGAATATGCAAAAACAAGGCAAACCTTTTGACTACAAATCCATTTTATTGATTTTATTTAATTCTCATTTCAACAAATTGGTAAAGAGATAAATGATTGATGCAGTCGATACTAGTGTTAGACGTGAAGCTACTTCCTATTTGACCTCCAGAATGCGGTTACTGTAACAAAGTACAAATGCTAGCAATTGACGGCTCACTTCACCTTCAATTTACCAGTATTTTCCAAAGGCGATTTTTACAGAAGAGAACTGCGATTTAGTAGATAACGTTCGGATTGTAGCAGGTAGTGTTCTATAATATGTGCCTTATAGGAAAGTCATGAGTTTATCTACGTACGTACATTATACTTATGACTTTCCCATGAGGAAATTTCCCATTTCTGGATAATTAATGTATAATAAAAAAATAATCCACAAAACGCTACCGTCTTTCAACTTGTACTAAACCCAGCATGCGACCATATAAGCGGCTCAGCAGTTTGTTAAACTATCCTCGAGTGAGAACTAGCATTATTGGACCACTAATTAATTGTGTTTTATATTACGCCCGTTTAGTGGCCTCGGATTTATGTATTTGATGTTTCGATGAAATATTAGATAAGGTAAGGGTGTTTTTGGATTCGTGAAGATAGTTTTTTTTCTGGTTATATTTTTGAGGATTGGAGATCATTAGTGGAATGGTATCTAAGCTGCTTTAGTCCTGTATGTATCGAAGAAGAATTTAGTGTCAATTTTGGACCCAAGTCTTATCCACATTGGCATGGATTTCTGACTTAAATTACTTGGTCCCGTATAATGGTCCTAGTTTGCTCTCCTATAGGTCCATTTCTGTTAAATGGTATATCGCTTAATATGTTCAAATATATATTTTTCACGAATCTCCAAAATATCACAAATGAGATAGCCTAGCTGTAATCTATATCTAGATGCAAAGATGACCCATGACTTCGTAATATTGACTTACCAATAGAAGTGTGATAGGTACAGCCGCCAGCACATCAATCTACCGCAAACTGTCAAATTTTCCCAATTGAATATGAACCTTATTCTGTTTAAGATAAAGTAGAAAAAAGGATAAAAGAAATTTGACACTTTGGGGTGACTTGATGTGCTGGCGTCTGTACAACCGATGTTGTTTTACTTCTAAGTTTTTTAAATAATAAAGAGTTTCAAAAGTATTCGTAAATAAATACTTTCACAAATTCCTCTCAGTGGGGTGACATTTACTGAATCGACCAACTGCACACCACGTGAAAACTTAAGTGAAGTGAACAGTCAAGCATTAGTATGGAATGACAACATGATTCGCCATCACTTCACCTACATGTTGACTGGGTGTTTTGTACAGAATACTACTGCAAAACTTTTGGTATTTCTCCTGAGCCGTAAGAGCTTTCAATAACATTTAACCACACATACACAAACATCCAAACCCAGAATTACTTCTGTAGGCCATACAAATATTTTTTCTGTTGCGGGATTCGTCATTTTTACACTATGCAACAACCAGTAGCTTAAAGACTAGTCCCATCAGAAAATAAAGAAAATTAGATCAAGAAGATCATCGGCAATGATGCACTCGTTGAGTCAAAACTTCAAAGTCTTGAGCATCGACGCCGAGTTGCTCGGCGTTGTTCGGAGAGTGTGCATCGGAATTGCACGATTTAAGTCCACCAAGCCCTTTTCATCATCGGACCACCAGACGTACAGCACTGCGCCACCAGTACAGGGTAGATATCCCAACCATACGTACTAAACGCTTTCCCTGCCGGAGTCAGTGTTTCCTGATAGCTACAACCTAGGGGTCTTCAAGTCAAAAGTGAACAGGTTGCTTCTAGGCAAGCGTGCTTCATCGTCGACCACATCATCGCTTACCATCAGGTGAGATAGTGGTCAAATGCGTGCCTATCAATAATAAAAAATAAAAAAAGATGTTGAGACTCCTCTGCCTACCCCAGTTCCTTAAGAACCTCGACACCCACATTCTTGCACGTCGCTCGATCGTCGAACAAATCTCGTCGCGGGCTAAACTGGCGATCATTATGCGCAGGAGACAAAAACGCGTCCAAGGAGACATGGAATCGCGACACTCATAAATAAATACATATCACTGAGTTTGGTGTATGAGATGAGCGATCAGGTGATGTCTAACGTGATCTAAATGACAAATATTAAAAAGAAAGAAAGTTAGAAATAAAAGTACCTATTTATTTGGATTACGTTAAAAAGAAGCTGCTGACCATCACATGAGGTCCTGGGTAAGGCTAAGCGTTAATTAGTTTTTAACCGGTTTCCAAAAAGGAGGAGGTTCTCAATACAGTTGTATTTTTTTTAGGGTTCGTTACCTCAGTGCTCCGTTTTTAGTAACAAATCAAGCATTTTCATTTAGAAAGTGTCATTTGGTGAAGAAAAACTGATGAAGAAGACAGGCAACGGAACTCTTCAACGCATAACAGCAAGTTATTCGCGATTGCTATAGTCTGATGTCTATGCTGAGCTTTTGTATTTTCATAAAATAACATTATGCCCTTCTATTTTTAAAGGGGCCCTGTTTCGCTGGTAAGTGAACTCTAGAATTGTCCGTGATGCTCGGAAATTATTTTACCGCCCGTGACATCTTTTTTCTCCTTTGTCTTTTTTTTATGACATAAGACACTATTTTATCCCAGCGTCAGGCACTAGTTCTCTGGAATTTCTGCTGAACTGGACCTATTCGGCGCAGCCGCAAGGCACATTTCTTAGTTTTCTTTTTGAAGTTATATTTCTTATGGCACGTTAGGGAAAAATGACGAGAGTCAATTTTTACGATGCGCGCGCACACCGAAACGAAAAACCAACACCCTGAAGTTAGCTATAAAGTCACAAGTTTAGTTAACTTCTAACGCGAGTAATAAGTATACACACTGACATACACTGTTTTTTTTCTACTGTTTAATTTCTTTTAGTAGCAGTGATAGCCTAGTGGTGTGACCGGTGGATTGCCAATTCATAGGCCTCGAGTTCGAACCCAAGGCACGCACCTCTGACTTTTCGGATTCATGTGCGGATTGTATAATTATCACTTGCTTCCAAAACGGTGAAGGAAAAAGGAAAACATCGTGAGGAAACATGCATGCAGGCATGCCTGAGAGACTATTCTCGACGGCATGTGATGCCAAGTCAGAGGCCAGGAGGACACCAGGTTAGTTACTAACCACACGATAAGAAGAAGAAGATTTCTTTTAGTTTAATTATTTTCTTTTGTACTTGTATTTATTATCGAGTACCTGTGTTGTACCATATAAAAGCTTTTACTTTCTTTGTTCTTAATCCCCGCTTCTCGCCACCACCTACACCGTACCCCGACATAAAAGACGAACACCGCGCGTTCCCCATGCATGAGGCACCATGAAAAACCTGTGAAACCCGCGTAATGGCTACAGAACATTTGTACTATTATACCAACGAATATTTCAGTGGGCTTCTTATAGCCCTACCGATTTATATCACCCGACCGACAATGGCTTTTTGTCTGACTAAGGTGATTCTCAAATTGTCTGCTTTTAATGTTTAATTTATGATGCTATTTGTTAAATCTGCGGTTGAAGTGTGTGTGTTTTGTTTTGTGTAAAGGTTTACAAGTAATGGTGATCTTGTTGGGATTTTACGTAGAGATTAGAGGTAATTAAAAATCGTGTTGTTTATTTATTTACATTGTATCCTTAATAGCTATATTAGCCGGCTAACCTTTGGCGACAACTACATTTTATTAAACACTAGCGGATGTCACGCCGTTTCACTTGCATGGATTCCGTTCCCGTGGGAATACGGGGATAAAAAGTAGTCTATGTCACCCGGGGATGGTGTAGCTTCCAAAGGTAAAAGATTTTTTCAAATCGGTCCAGTAGTTTTTAAGTTTTTCCGTTACATACAAAAATATAAGGCTTTCCTCTTTTATAATATTACACTACGGCTGTATTCCCCAAAAGGGTTAAAAAGAACACACCTTTTCACACAACGCCATTTAGTCCCAAGTTAAGCTTGAGAGCTTGTGTTACGGGTACTAAACAGCTGAAAAACATACTTACATATTTCTAAATACATACATATTATAGATAAATTACACCCAGATACAGAACAAATGATCTTGCTCATCACACAAACATTTGTCCTGGGTGGGAATCGAACCCACGACCTCCGGCATAGCAGTCAGAGTCACTAACTACTAGACCAACAGGCCAGACAAGGGTTAGGCAGAGGTGTACGAACAGCATCACTACATTTCGCCAGTTATATTTAAGTAAGTTATAGTTATCAAATATATAAGGTATGTGCTGCTAGGCAGTTTGTTCCTCCGCGTCTTCTTTCCAGTTAGAACACATAGTATACTGACTGGCCTATTGGTCTAGGGTTCGATTCCCACCCAGGACAAAAGTTTGTGTGATAAGCATGATCATTTGTTCTGTGTCTGGGTGTAATTTATCTATAATATGTATGTTTATATAAGTATACAAGTAGATATGTTTATCTGTTGTTTAGCACCCATAAGACTAGCTCTGCTTCGCTTGGGCCTAAACAACTGATTAACATACTTGTATATTTCTAAATACATACCCTGTTGTATGTATTTAGAAATATAGTGTCCAGATTTACATAAGACAGTTCCCAAAACACCCTTCACCATTTCCCAGTGTGTTTGCTGGGAAGAAGAAGTGGCAGAACAAAATTCTCAGCAACGCGTCTGTCAGATATGTTAGAGTAACTTAAGTTTACAATGAGTATGGTATAGTTTGAATGGGATAGTCTGTTTCATAAGGAATTTGACTGTTACAGCTTAACAGGATTGAGCATAACGATTTCCAAGCAGGTAAGTGTGGTTTACCCTTTTCTGCTCTTATCGCGTTTCAAGTCTGGTGTCAGAGTTTAAATGCCACCCATGAACCTCTCTCTCGTGGACTTAGCTTCACATGCCCTCTAGAAATATCTCATAGGCATGCCATACGCAAAATAGCGTAGCGTGGAGTTGCGGATACCAGCCCGGTATCTTTAATCATTAAGGCATCCCGGTTTCCTCACGAAGTTTTCCTTCACCGTTTTTGAAGCTAATGACTATTCTACAATTTCATATGAATCCGAAAATTCAGAGGTCTTGGGCCTTGGTCTGAGGCCTTGGCACAGCCTAAAAACATACAGTCGTCCGACGAAGCTGTCTCGACAGGGCAATCGGGCGGGGTGTGAGGGGCGAGACGCGGGAAAGCCGCTCCCGCACTGCCAACAAAACGATGTTCGTAATGCGGGAGGTATTATTCAAGTCTAACGCGAGTAGAAGTTGTCGGCATTTTTCCAGAGATCAAAGGCGTCGTCCTACTGTATTAATATTTATACTGTGGCCTTGGGTTCGAACTCGAGATGTATGATTTAGCAATCCGTCGGTCACACCAAATACTCCTAGGCTATCGCTGCTTCAAAATATAATTTATATCTAAGCAAGTATAACAAAGCTGAAGAATTTGTTTGTTCAAACATAACGCCTGTTAACGTCGTAGGATTAAGTAGATGTCCCTATCCACCCGCATTTAGCCTGTTATGATTTTGGGCACAAATGCAGACCCCAGGTGAATACTGCGTCCGCGTAAGTCCGCCTTTGTACAGTGTCTTTTACTAGTGCATAAAGTTTAAATAAATAAATAAATAGTACTGAGAAGTTCCAGATAAATTAACTCAATAAAGCTTTGCCCGATATAGGGACCGAGCTCGAAATTATAAATTAAATTAAATCAATACAATTATAATAATCTCAATAATGAATTAATTATTTTACTTGTTTTAATGAATATAATCTTCTTTTTATTATTTTGTTAATTAAGTATTTATTATTTTTCCTGTTGTCTTTAAAATGTTTTTGTTGTACTATTTAACTTAAAATCGTTTAATATTTCATGTTAACCATTTTTTTTTTTGTGTGCATGTTGTGTTAGCCAGTAAGTAGTTATTACACTTACAAATGTATTTTTTGTAAAATTTGTAAGCCATAAATGTATTAGTGTACATAACTGTTGGCTAACCTAATAAATAAATAAATAAATAAATCTTTAGCTCAGCAGTAGCGCCTTCTTTAGCTTCTGTAGCCGCAACTCAGCCAGCGTTAGGGTCAGCACAGACGGAGACGTTTTTATTAAAGCACTTGAAAATCAACTTCAAATTTATGAAATAAAGTGCAAGGCCTGTTTACATTGTTACTTGTTTCAATTATATGCACTGTTATATACTTATATGTCCTATAGCCACCGTCAGAAGCTCACACATCACATACAATTCACACGTCCGCTTTTTCTTTGATCGCGGCGAAAATTCCTGACGATGTGCGAATCTCTTCATTAGGACCACGGTTTTTTGCCCCAAAATGCCCCAGACGGTCTGGCCAGAGCTTTATTATGTTGTCAACTTGATGTAACGGTGCCAACAATTTTTTTTTTTTTACTTGAATTTAATTAAAGGGAGGAGAAAGTGTATAAAGTTATTGCTGGGGTACAATGTTTATTTGGGTTGAAAGGTTTTGTTTACGTGTATGAAACAGGGGATCATTTTTATATATGGGGTTATTTTAAAATAAACTAAAAACCTAGAAAATGGTGATAGTCTTTGTGGACTGCCATGTCGTGCCCAAGGTACGGTTCCCTGACTTTGCGTATTCATGGGCGTATTGTGTAAATAATACTTGCTTCATTGAAGGAAAACATCGTGAGGAAACGGCATGCCTAAGAGATTTTGTCTCGACAGCATGCTTACAGCATGTAAAGCCGAGTCAGGCTCATTGGCGGTGCACGAATCTGATACCAGGATTCTAATAATATGATACTAACCCTGAAATATAAAGAAACCTCTTTTACGTACATATTCGTATGTTAAATTTATTCATCAGGCGATTTATCAAATTAAATTTTAACTACTTATGTGTGTAAAATATTCCATAACACAGAGCGCTTTGAAAAATTTTACCTATTAAAAATAAAAACTTTTTTCCAAAAAATACAACTGGCTTCAAAAAAAACACTAACCGGTGTAAAGTAACTCTAAATTAGGAATTTTGTGGCTTTGGTGGTTATGTCTCGTTCATGATTGGCCACCGACTTCCGAATTTAGAGTATTTGTCAAGTAGCCTATTGATGCCATGCAGTTTTTAAAACAACATTGAAAACCCATCAAAATATACCATTACAAATCACCACTCAACCACCTCACTCAATTTATTACTTAATCAGAATCTTGGCGAGAACAAATGCCCATGGGGTATCGCACCCTCGTTATGGGGTATCGCTAAATCCCATAACATGCCCCATGGGGGTTGTTCCGGTTAACCGTTACAAGCGATGGGGCGGCAAAGTTAAGCTAGGGGGTAAAATAATATGGTGGTGTGTTGAGTTTTATTGGAGAAATGATTATTTGATGGTTATTTGTATGGTTCGTTGGGCTAATGGTCGCAAGCTCTACTGCCGAGGATGAGGGACGGTATTTGATTCCCGGGTTAGAGAACACTATATTTATTAAAAAAAAAAAATAGCTATCATTACAGTGACCCAATGCAATAGTGTAGTAACAGATTTACATCTAATCCTACTAATATAATATTATAAACGCGAAAGTTTGTAAGTATGGATAAATGGATGGACGGATGGTTGTTTGTTACTACATACATACATACATAAACTCACGACTTTTTCCCATGGGGGTAGGCAGAAACTACAGAGCGCCATATGCTACGATTCTTACATACTTCATGTTTGTTACTCTTTCACGTAAAAACTATTGAACGGATTTTAATAAAATTCGACATGGAGTTAGCTGACAGCCTGGATTAACACATAGGCTACTTTTTATCCCTGTATTCCTACGGGAACTTGACCTAAGCGGGTGAAACCGCGGGACATCTTAGTAACTTGTAATCTAACAGACTAAAGTCTCCGATATGACACAAAAGGCGGTCCGTGTGAATTCACTCAGTCATTCACTATTGGATTTTACCAATGTAATTTCTAAATTACCTTATAAGTATCTATATGGGATTTTAACATACTGTACACCTCTGTAATATCTGTAAGCGAGTATCATAATTTTGTCGGTTTCCTTCACTGACTGATAGGTAATGAAATAAATTTGTGTAAATTATTCCGCTAAGTTTGGTTTTTCGTTCATCAAACTTTTTTACCAAGTTCGAGAACGTTTGCAATTAATTAGGGTCGATATTTTCCCATAGGTTTATCGAGATGGGTCTCCGAACGCAAACTACAATCGCAAACTATATGGGTTTCTATGAATTTATATGTATAACACTTACCTACATACTAATATTACAAATGACAAAATAAATCTGTTTGTTTGTCGGCTTGTTACTATTAAACGGTTGAACGGATCGGTATGAAATTAGAGGTGGAGATATATAGGATAAGGATAGGCTATAATTATTCTCAAAAAAAAATAATGATATGAAGAAAATTCGTTTTCTTACATATCTTTTAAATGCAGCGCCATCTTTGGTGTTACGACAGACGATTATATGTATAATGTCTTCCCAGTCCATTTTGTAGGTGTCATTTTACATACGAAAAGTCTTAAACTAAACCTAAAAAGATAAGACAACATGAATTAATTAAAAGGTGGAACATATATATTGCCGGGGTAGCAAGTCTATGCCTCAGACTTGTAGGTACCTTAAATTAAATAAAATAAAATAAATAAATATTCCACTAACTTTTACACTACGCCATCTACTCCCAAGCTAAGCAGAGCTTGTGTTATGGGTACTAAACAGCTGATAAAAATACCTAGATATCTAAATACACACTTAATTATAGAACAAATGATCGGGCTCATCACAGAAACATTTGTCCTGGAACAATCAGTGGCACTAATTATTAGACCAACAGGCCAGGGCCTATGTTTCACAAATAAATATTCTGATTCTGATTATGTATTTGCATTCCAAAAGGGCAACCAAAGAAAGTCCGAAAAACCAATTCCTTACGTTAATCACAACACACATTTGACCCGCGAAGCCCAATTTCGTCGCACAAACAAAATCGCGAATGAAATCTTAAAATATTATTATGTATGCACTTTTTTTTGGTCTTTGGTCGAGTTGCGTTTGTTTATTTGCGTTTACAGGCGCGATTCGAGGAGTGGACGTCAATCAACTCGCCACCGAGGCGTCCAGTCCGATTGTTTTCAAATAGGATATGTCCCTACTTCGTATGGACAAGTATAATCGAGAAGGTAAAGGAGCATACCCATGGGAGATGTAACTGTTGTTTTTGGTTTTACTTTTAAGTCGACATGAAGTAAGTGGCGACATCTATCTCGCCGCATATGAACGAATTACTGATGTCCTATTGTCCTACATCGCGGTGTTAAAGTTATCCGCGCGATTGAACTTACACAAGGTCCCGAAAGTAACCGACGTAGTAGCCTGGTGGTTCTTGTGGTGCCGGGTGGGTAGTGGTTCTAGGCATTTCTATGGGGAATGTGGTACTTTACACCTTTTTTCTCATTTTTTAAGACTAAGCTACACTTGCCAATAGTTGCCAATATCGGTTCGAAGATGGGGATCATTCGTTACTTATCCAAACCCCTTCGTACCTCGGATAGCTCTCGTTACGGGAGTAGTGAGAATCGCGAAAGTCTGACAACCAGTTTAAGCAAAAGGGTATCGTTGTTTCCCATGTCGCTGGCTTGTGGAGGTCAAAAAGCCAGGAAGGGGAAGAGGTAATTGCATTTTACTTCGATACTATCAAAACATAATGCATGTGCCTCACGCACGTTTTACTGTCTTAAAAACATTGTGTCCGACAGTCGACAGTAAAATTAAATTTATTTTTTATTAAAATTAGGCTAAAGAAATTTGACGTTCACGTAAGATAGTCCCCCACAAAGCCCACCCGTCGCAACTTCCTAGTGTTGTTGTGAAGGTAATTATTTACTATTACTACTATTATTTGACTTGTAAAGCACGTATGAACGTCAAACTTAAGTTAATTTAAAGAAAAGAATGATTCGCGTCACCAACCATTGTACCGGGTCTCTTATGAGGTTGTAAAACGAACTCTTAACCAAATAGTGTGGCGATACGTATCGCTTGACGCGAGCTGAGTTTGCGAGTCAAATGTGAAGATAGCCGAGAGCACAGGACTTGTGGAAACACACGGAGGACTATGGAGAACTACTGCTCTGAGGAGACTGTAGATATAAGGAAGGAAAAATGATATTTAACTCGGATAACTAGAATCCATATTCATCATCATCTACCTAGCCTTTTCCCAAAAAACTATGTTAGGGTTGGCTTGAATTGTACTAGAACTTGAAGCCATATTGTGCAATTAAAATAAAATTACACAAAAAAATAAAAAAATGTTTTTTTTTTCGTACGAAAATATGCATTAGCGCTAGTTTACTAGTTCCCTGGGGCTCGAGTCTGCTATTGCATTCGTGTCACAATGACCGGTCATTAGTCGAATATTTGACAACTTTGACAGTTTTTGTACCTATGGGAAATGTGTCATAAGTTTGACGTTATACGTCAAAAATCGATCATTGACCGGTCATTGAGACACGATTGCAATAGCAGACTCGACCCCCTAGTCACTAGGATTCTCTGTGTCGTGAGAAACGGTCTCTTCCTAGTCAAGTGATTGATTCTGATTTTCTATATATAGGGCCCATTACATATCAAAGCATTATACAAAATAAATAAAATTAAAAAAATGTGTAAAAAGTAAAGCGACATAAAAAAGATCTATTAAATTAACAGAAGTTTCCAGTGTTTGTAACAGTTGGTTGTTTTTCTTTCTAAATAGATTTTATTTGTCATTGATAGGCTAATAAATGAAATTCTTGGGTTTTTAGCTTTTTGCTGGCACAAATATGAAAAAATACCATCTATCTCAGTTGTTATTTTTAACAGTTACCAGCTAGTAGGTAAGTACGTGTTGGTAAAATCTGGCTTATTAAGTAAGTTATCTTAAGGGCCTTCAACAGTGAAAAATCTTTATCCAAAAGACCTGTGAACTGCAAAACTAATCTGAGAAACTATGTACTGCGTTCATCAACCAGTTTCCAAAAATGTAAACAAACATGTTTTTTGGAACAATAACTTTTAACATCCACATAGGTATCAGTTATGTTTGAGGTACAACTTTAATAGGCGGAGATCTATTGGCATCTCAGAAGTACTGCGAAAGAGATTATTCATTCTTTATTCATAATTGTACCGTGTACCTTTCATACTATGTTTTGATATTTGTTTAGTCGTAATTTTGTCTTTTAACTGACCTTAGATAATTAAACTTGTGATGTTGAACCATTTTAATTCAATAATAAATTAATAAATGTTTTTTTTTATTAATAACTTTTAACATCAGATAAGATAACACATCAGATAAGGTTGAAATCAACTTACCTTTCATAGTTTTGATATTATTTTTCGTCCTCATAATTTTGTCTTATACCTTTTTTTTAATCAATATTTGTAAGCATTATTTTTAGTAGGCAGCTTATTCGTTACGTGTGCAGTGCAAGGCAATAGGTACGCTCCTTATACATGCATGTAGCTGGCCAAATGTGTGTCCTTTACCTTTACGTATCCGTTCGAAGAAGACTATCATGATTTATGTTACGTCAATTGGAAATAAAGATTTGAACACAGAATACCTGTAAATATTGACGTAACCAAAACCCGTGGTTACGTTACTAATCATCAATACACACCATTTATTACTATTTGACATAAAACCTCGTGGGAAGATAACCATCACACACTATTTAGTTTTCAAATCAATGGTGAATTAATGGATGTCTACATATTTAATGGTGTACCACTATGAGATCCGGCAGACATGCTAATGTGCATGAGAAATACGTTTAGCAGCCAATTACATAATTAAGTTTGTAAATAACATTGGTTTTATTGGATTTGGGTTCCGTAAGAGGTTTAGAGAAAACCACAAACGAAAATAGAAAAACAAAAATTAGGATTGAATATTATACCCGACGTATGGCACAGACGCCAGCACATCAAGTTACCCCAATGTGTCAAATTTCTTTGATCGTTTTTCAACTTTATGGTAAACAGAATTAGGTTCATATTCAATTGAGAAAATTTGACACATTGGGGTAACTGGGTGATCTGCTGGCGTCTGTACATACTACTCAGGGAAAAATATTCAATGCTGCAATAGATAGACAATACCAACTGAAATGCTGTCAAGTTTAAAAATATGAAATTCATGCACAAGAGGTTAAGTTACAAAAGTGAACAGAAAATAAAGATTTTAAAACTCTGATTCATGGGCTTACAACTATAATCATTAAACTGTTTGTGAAGTAAAAGTATTCTTATTGTGTAAGAGCCTAACAAATAAATAAAGCAACTTACCTACAAGACATATAGGAGGCCAGCAACTTCATTTTCCATCTTGTTTCTGCTTTCTAAAACAAAACAATAAACTTTCAAAATTATAAACATGAATATTACTTTTTTGGACTTAAAAACTTATTCTTCAGAAGTACCTAACCATTGTTTTTAATTACCATTTTAATTTTTACATCTGGAATTTCTCAGTAGCAGCCCGGACTTTGGATTTGTGCCTAATTGAAGGCGATAGGCTCGCCCCTTATTACATGGGAGTTAAAAATAACTGGCGAAATGTTGGTGTACTACCAAGTAGGTACACCTCTGCCTAGACCTTTGGGTATTACAGGTGTGATGTAATGTTAAGTTATTTTAATTTTATTGTGAAGAACCCAGTATATATTAAGCGCGCTCACGCTTGACCATATTAATTCAATCGGAGAGGTAGACATAATGATATGATAATCATTTATAATCATTCATAATACCGTCAATCGTGGTCATTGATTCCCAATAACATAATCTTTTAGTATAGATTTGACATTCTAAATTACTTTGAATACATTAAAGAGATACTAAGATTTTACCATGAGTTTGCTTGCCAAATAGTTAACTTGTCACAGGTAAAACAGTTATAAAGTAATAAATTTAACAACAGCAACAATTTGTTTATTTAGGGATTTCTATTCTATTCTATTTTTAAATATGGCAAGCAAAGCCGCTGTCGACTATTCTGCCAATGTCAATAGTGGATAAAACGGCAAGTGCGTAAAAAAATATATATTTATATAGATATCTATTAAATCTTCAATTGATATAATTGAATTTAATGTAGTCTTCTTGGGTTAGTATGGGACTGAAACAAACAAAAAATTAAATTACATAAATAATTATAATTGTTAGTAATTTAGGGACTTAATTATGATTTGACTCTTTGCATCATCGCTATTTGGTTGCGTCAAGATTTTATAGGATGTGCCTACATCAAGTCTGTTTTACCTCAAGACCATAAACAAATCATTTCCCTGAGACATAAACTTGTAGTATTTTATGAAAATAAATTATAATATACCTACCTAAGTAGACGAGTAAATCGTAGTACCTAAACGACAAAGTTATGAAACCATCGTCACTTATCGTCTTGAAAGGACCAAAAGGCTCTTTGTTCAAAAAACTTTTCAACAAACACACACACGTACGAAAAAAAGTTTTTTTCAAGTATCAGATAATCAAGTGAAGCCATTAAAATTGCCAATTTAACGTTTAACATAATTTTATGTCAAGTTAATTTGAGCTGTTGTAACATAAATCACATCGACCTTGTAATTTAAATAATATGTTTATCGAGGCTTACAACGTAAACTTGTATCGTGATAACTACGCAATGATTGAACACACACACCTTTATTAATAAGATTTATTAGTCTTAAGGGCTTATTATTTTACTTTCTTAGTTAATGTTAGCTTTCAATTTAAATAATTAACATAATTCGTGCAATATGATACCAAAACAGTCGTAATTTTAGCTTCGTTTATTGACCTATGTTGTTTTTTTTTATTTTTTATTCTAGGTAAAATAAATAAATAAATAAATATTCCACAACTGTTCACACAACGCCATTTTTAGTCCCAAGTTAAGCCTGAGAGCTTGTGTTATGGGTACTTAACAGCTGATAAACAAACTTATATAGGGTGACTGGTAATTAGTGACGGATATTTAGACACGTGATTGTATTCATGACTTCAATAAACTTTCCCAAAGTAACTTTTTTTATACTTACATTAACTTTCAATAATTAATTTACAATGGGAGCGCGGCGGTGGCGGGGGAGCGTGTGACGCTACCACTACTAGTGGATTTTGCCCTTCCCGTAGTCAGACTACCAGCTGATAGATCGTGCCGATTCGTGCCTACTGTAATCGATCACAGGCGCGCACGGGAATTTCAAACAGCGTTTTTGTTATTTTATTGTGTTAAAAGTTATTGTTTATAAAAAAAAAAGTTTATTTGGGAAAGTTTATTGGAATCATGAATACAATCACGTGTTTAAGTATCGGTCACTAATTACCAGTCACCCTATATATTTATAAATACATACAAATAATACATATTATAGTTAAGTAACACCCAGACACAGAACAAATGAACGTGCTCATCACACAAGCATTTGTCCTGGGTGGGATTCGTACCCACGACCTCTGGCATAGCAGTCAGGATAATAACTGCTATGTGTTTTTGCTGTGCGTGTATCAAGCTGTTGCCAATAAATGTAATTTCTTTCTTTCTTTCATTCTAACTACTAGACCAAGAGGCCAGTCGGGTAGGTATATCGTAATCTAAAAACTATTTTAAAAGAGAGTATGGAGTTTTTTGCCCATTCTTCTCCATACGAAGCTATCTTTTGGAAGGGGAAACTAGAATCATTTTATTTTATTTAAATTGTAACTTTGACATTCAAAAGTGCCTTTTAAATTGCTTAATTAACTGAAATAAATGATTTGACTTTGATTTTGACTTTGACCACATAATACCCGAGGATAAAATGGATTAGGACACATGCTTTTGGTGCTATTGGTACCTATAAGATCTATACCATGTATGCATTAAATATTGACATTACCTGACATTGCCTGAAGCATCTCAATAAACAACGTTTTAAAATTGATATTAACCAATTGACCACTGAATGAATATATTAAAATGTTTTTTTTTTTAATTTTGTATTCTATAGGTAGATTAATTTTGTTAAATGGCCAAATTAAATGCATATTTTTGTACTACGAATGGCAAAACATAGAGATTTTTTTTTAATTTTGTATTCTATAGGTAGATTAATTTTGTTAAATGGCCAAATTAAATGCATATTTTTGTACTACGAATGGCAAAACATAGAGAAACTATTATATACGTATGACAATAATTGTAACATCTTGTACACTCTGTTGTAACACAGTCTAAAAACATACAGTAGTCCGACGAAGCTGTCTAGACAGGGCAATCGTGCGGGGTGTGAAAGGCGAGACGCGGGAAAGCCGCTCCCACACCGCGAACAAAACGATGTTCGTAGTGCGGGAGGTATTATTCAGGGCTAACGCGTGTAGACGTTGTCGGCATTATTTCAGGGATCAAAGGCGACGTCCTACTGTATTATTATTTATACTGTGGTTGTAACCTGTGTTCATAAATAAAGACTATTGATTGAATGATTGACCATAGGCAATCCCTAGCAGATTGGCGGTACAAATTATCTCATAGTCGCAAGCTGAGCATGGGGTTTTAATAAGATTCCACCTCGTAATATGTTATTTGGTCTTGTGTCTCGTGAATGTTTTCTTTCGCATTTATTATATTAGTAGGATAAGCGGCACTGTTCAGTTTATTCCCCCGTATACGATCAAAAATGTCAGTCGTGCCCATGTTCGGTGTGCGCCTGCAGATTTAACGACCGCAGAATTTGTTGGTCCTTCTGATTGAAAGGGTATTACTATTTGATTTGAGTTTCTTAAAGGCCTTTTTCTTGTATGCATTGTGGTACTTCACCTGCTTGTTTTAAATGGACCAAATTATAAAGAGAAAAAGTTTGGTCCTTTGAGTCTTTTTATTCGTACCTATAGCTTACTTCGATTTTAATTACTCTTTGACATAATTATGTGACTCAATCATGTTTACGGAGGACACCTTTGACATTTAGATTATTAAAATATTAAATCAATCAAGTATTAAATTTAGGTTATTTGATTTTTGACATTGTTAAATAGCTATGTGTTAGTGCGTAAGTAAGGGGTGTATTTAAATTAAAATGTTTGTCTGAGGTTTTAACACAACACTAACCTTGTTATTATTATTTGTATGCTTTCGGGTAAAATGTAGCGAACTGACCATAAAATAACACCTTATTGTAGTGACACCTACATTTACGAACAAATTTGATTTGACTTGATTTGATTTAAGGCGATTATCACACTGCCCCGCATCACGCTGCTTGTTGCGTGTCTCTGAACTGAATTGAACGCGCGTGGATGCATTTTCTGTGTGTTGCACTGTGCGTGTTTTCAATACAAACGGAGATACTTACAAGCAACGGAAGAACACGCATCCACGCGCTACGCTGCATCATGCGGGGCAGTGTGTTAATCGCCTGAATCATATTATGCACTTTAGTGGTAACGCTGACCTAAAGTGCGTCTAACGCAGTAACTAGTTTTCTTCGCGGCTTCATTCCCCATGACTTAATGGTTTATGAAACAGGTACCGTGATTATTTATATTTTAAAAGTATAGCACTTAGCGATAGTGAGCTTTCTATCTGTGACAAAAATTTTAAGAACTACAAGAATGAAAATAAAGGTTTTTCCTTGCAATTTTTAGTTTTTGAATAGAAAAAGAAAAAAAAATGTTTTTTCAATTATCAGTGGTAGGTACCTACTCCTGGCAAGTGCATACCGTTACAATTTCAACAAGCCCAAACACGGCTTGGATACGTTGTCTTATTATGAAGTTCCGGAGCCTGTCTCTTGGCTTCATCAACAGATCTGATGGTAAAATGGTTCTTGTTAAACGCTAATGCTCCACGTGTAGAATAAATACCAAAATCGCTGTACGTTATCCTATAACATTTGAAGAGTTCCCTCGATTTCGCCAAGATTCCATCATCAGATCCCGACTTGACTATGGGACCATTTGGAAAGTATACCCTTTCCAACAAAAAAAATAATCAAATCGGTTCGCAAGCGACGAAGTTATGCGCGAACAAACATAAAGAGAACAAACATCCGAATTGACAACCTCCTCCTTTTTAACCGACTTCAAAAAAAGGAGGAGGTTCTATGTTCGTTTGTAGTTTTTTTTTTTTTTTTTGTATGTTACCTGATTTCTCCGCCATTTGAGGACCGATTCTCGAAATTCTTTTTTTGTTTGAAAGAGTAGACTCCTGAGGTGGTCCCATTTTAATTTGGTGAAGATCTGGTGCTGATCTTCGGAGATATACAACGGAACTCTTCAAAAATAGACGGCAAATCTATCGTGATTGCTGGAATCGCTTGGATGTTTATTGTTTATACAACATCATGACGTATCATCACGCCTGTATGCTCAGAGGGGTAGGCAGATGTGTTCAATATACCTAGATTTCGACAGTTAGGTATGTTAAGTTTAATTTATTAGGGTTAGGTGGACAACCCTATTATAATGACATGTATTGTTAACAATTAACAATATAAAATCAATTCATGACAAATGTTTGTATGGGAACAACTAAAAATGGAAAAATAAAAAACTTTTCTACAAAAAATAAAACCGACTTCAACAAAAATAACACTTTGGAGGTATGAGAAACAGGGTGTAAAGTTCCTCATCCACCATTGAAAAGGGAGGATCCTCCGACTAGACGGGTGTTGTGTCTGGTGGGCTAACTACTGCCCGACGGTTGAAGTCGGGAACTTGTACCTATACGTTCAAATTGCGCAGATAACTTTGATACCGCGATGTAGGATAGTTCTTATGTGGCGAGATAGATGTCGCTACAACACTAAACGGTGTAAAATAACTCTAAATTCGGAAGTCGGTGGCCCATCAAGAATAAGACAAAAGTACCAAAGCCACAGACTTCCGAATTTAGACTTATTTTACACCGTTTAGTGTTATTTTTGTTGAAGTCGGTTTTAATTTTTGTATAAAAGTTTTTTATTAGAAGTCGATTAAAAAGGTCGGTAAACAGCATTACAGAACTCTGCAGAGCTTCCCATATTATCGCTTACGATATAATCAACGTGTATGCAATGACAATATAGGTAGTTAGCAAATGACAATATTAGTAGTTTCCCATAGGGGAACCATGGGGTTAGCCATGGGGGTTGAAATCATGGAACTAATTGACTTACGATATCACGCCCGCCCTATAACACAATCATTTTATGGGGCTATTTATTTCTGATTCACTACTGATAATCATAAATAATTACATTCTAACATAATCACATTGGCTTTTAAGTTTTAATTGCTAGATCTCTTAATTCTTCATCGTGTGGTTAGTCACTGATCTCCTCTGGGCCTCTGCCCATGGGCAGCATAAAAACTCTGACACCAGAATGACAGAGAACTTGGCTTCACATGAGTCAGTTGTGGAACTTAAACAGTCGTTACGGGTAGTCAGAAGCCCGAAAGTCTGACAACCATTTTAACCGAAGAAAGGAAGGAAAAGCAGCAGCAGCAGTGTGTGTGTGCAGTGTTTGGCAGTTGAACATGAATACTTTTAACCACTCGAATGCCGTAATTTTAGAAACAATTAAAATGCAATGGTGTCTCGCGGGAAGGTCTTCTTCTTATCGTGTGGTTAGTAACTAACCTGGTGTCAGAGTTTCAATTCCGCCCATGGACTTCTGACTTGGCATCACATGCCGTCGAGAAATATCTCTCAGGCATGCCGGTTTCCTCACGATGTTTTCCTTCACCGATTTTGAAGCCAGTGATAATTATACAATACGCTCATGAATCCGAAAAGTCAGAGGTGCGTGCTTTGGGTTCGAACTCGAGACCTATGAATTGGCAATCCACCGGTCACACCACTAGGCTATCACTGCTGTCGAAGCGGCGGGAAGGTTAACTTAGTAATTAAACTTTTTACTTCATTTTTGTAACATTACGTTTTAAAAAAAGTTATGTAGGGTTGGTAGGTAGGGTGACGAAAATCGAAAATAGTATTATATGCTTAGATGGTTTTGTCGCGTTGAGTATGAATCATTAAAGACGACTTACGATTTAATAAGGCAGATGAAAATGGAAACGTTGGGAGGAGACGCCCCAGAAGATCATACACAGATGGTGATGCTCTTCAGAAAGGTCAGATGCGCAGTGCTCGCAAACAGTGTGCGTGTATGGCTACATGTATGAACGCAAACGAAGTAAGAGAAGTATGTAAAAATCGTAGCAGTTGGCGCTCTGTAGTTTGTGCCTGTCCCCATAGGAAAAAGGCGTGAGTATGTATCTGTATATTAAACTTTATTACCCAACACGTCATAATATCTCCACTTTGGCTAACAACCAATAAAAATAATTAGCTAACTCCATTTATCACTATTATGAAATCACTAGCAATTACTGAAAGAAAATTACGCTGAAACTCAATCAAAGGAAAATTTACCTTATCTCATGTGGAGCAACCTGCAAAATCCTTCGACTGAAATATGAAGTCTTAAAATAATATGTCAAGAAAACAGACAATAGAAATTAAACCGTGCTATGCCAGAATTAAAGTTGACAATCGCGAAAATGTGGTCTTCTGTATGAGATTTTCACAGTGCCAAACCTAGAGGAAAGAGGCTGGTTGCCTATCCTTTTCTAGCACACAGTAAAGTATATTCCTGTCTCTGTCACACACGCTCTATTGATTTTCCACAAGCGGATGGCACCTTTAAGAGGAGGGTATTTGCATACTGCAATTTGCTAAATCTTGTAAAGTGTTTTAGGGTTCAGTGTCATAATTTTGAGCGTAAAATCTTGAAAAGCGGCTGTGTTATGCTTTTGTCTTGTCAGAAAATTGAATTTCCTTAATGAAAAATATGTGAACTTTGATGAAATGTGTGAACATCTTACCTTTTTCATCAATTTTATAACAAGGAGGAAATTATGAACAAAATTTTGTAGCAACTTATTCATTACAAAAAGTTGATCTATATGTTAATTACTAAGCATTACGTATGTTGTATTAATTAAAGCTTTTTCAATGTATCAGACAGATGTATTGCTGGGAAGTTTGTTACGCCACTACATCTTTTCAGCAAGAAAACTAAGACATGCGGTCGTTTTTGGGGACTGCCTTATGTCATTAGCCTAATTTGAGTAAATAATTGATTTTGATATGTACCGAATCTAAAGAGTGAAACTGCTTACCGGAGTCCTCGGTTTCTAGATAAGCTATAAGTCTTGTTATAAGTGTCGCCTGGTTAAGCGTGCACAATTACCAAACATCACGTATTGGACTCAGCATTACAACCAACTTAATTGACACTAGACATTAATATCTGAACGCGTCGACCAAAAACACGACAAAATTCAAGATCAACTTGACATCTCTAATTTAGTTAGTAGCTGTCACTGTCATTTTCGCGACACATCTGTCAGAATGACATTATCATTTCTCCATTTAAAAATAAAACAAGGAATTCGAAGCCTTTGATGGACTGTCATCAGCTGATTTCCTTAACTAATACCAGGTAAACATTATAAATAGATTGCTAGACGCTTATAACAGTTTTATAAAGATTTTCTGCCTGAACCATTCACATTTTAACTAGAGTCAGAACCAAAAAAACTGACAAAATTTAATCTAAAAACTGTAATGCCTCTACCCCTTAAACAATGAAGATTCGAATCCTCCCCCTTCCCCCAATTACATAACAATCGTCGCATTAAACTTTAATTGGGTGTAAAGAGCGCCCCCTTAAATGGGAGCCACCCAATGTGTAGGTACACAAGTCACCCACACAAGGGCGGATCCAGCTTTGGCGCCAGGGGGGGGTCATATAGTCGTGGTCAAGTCAAGAACTTATAATTTAATTTTGATAACAATAGATACTAGTAAAAAGTAGGTATTTTATTAATGTACGTAAGTACCTACTATACTTAAAAATATTTATTCTTTATTGTACACTTGAAAAACTTAACAAATAATAACTTGTACATATACACGTACATATTGCCATCTTCTCTTGAAGACATCCAGAGAAGCACTACCACGCACGGAATGAGGCAGCCTATTTATAATGTGACTCAGGTTGGCTAGACAAATCTTCAAAATAGCTCGCATTTACTAAGTCAATAGGGCACTTTATGTGACAGCTAAACACCCTCATTTCAGAATCTGTGACGATACAGAATCCTAGATAGTCGATCGAAAACGTGTCCAGCCAGCTTGAAAAACCACTTTTCGCTGGTCTCTCAATTTCGGTAACGGAAGGGATTTTGACGACTTTTTGCATATCAACGGGCGTCACATAAATTTGTGATAGGCATCGAGCTAAAAGTTTTGTGATACGTACAGTGGTTTAGTAGAAAAATGCAAAAATCTGTGTCCAGTCAGCTTAAAAGACATGGCCGACTCCTACTCTCAGACCGAATCATGACCGAATTCATAATTCTTAATGTAAACTATTTATTAAAAGTCGTAGAAACGTGAAAATAACTCTAGGATGTTTGGATACACTCTTCAAAATAAATATTTGAATATATTATTCATCAAGACGCGCGGCAGGTCAAAAAGTGGTGTCTGCGATAATCGTGAAACCGTTAACTTTTTAAGGTACCCTAGCAATACAATTCTGGCAGTCACGGGTGTTTTATATACATTTTAGTCTAACCTTCAGGCGTACTACACATAGATACAGTGCTTGTGTTATGCGTGTATCGAAACGTAGATGCATTTTGTAGGTATTGCATTCATTGACACATAACCACAAAAAAACAATTAACACATATATTATTTTGAGATTTTTTGTCGCCTGTTCTAGAGAAATGTAATTGTTGCGATTAATTTTTATTTATTTTAGAAGTCATTTTAATATTTTAATAATTAGTTTACATTAAGAATTATGAATTCGGCCATGATTCAGTCTGAAGGCAGGATTCGGCCATGTTTTTTAAGCTGGCTGGACACAGATTTTTGCATTTTTCTACTAAACCACTGTACGTATTACAAAACTTTTAGCTCGATCCCTGTCACAAATTTATGTGATGCCCGTTGATATGCAAAAAGTCGTCAAAATCACTTCCGTTACCGAGATTGAGAGACCAGTGAAAAGTGGTTTTTCAAGCTGGCTGGACACGTTTTCGATCGATTATCTAAGATTCTGTAGCGTCTCAAGTTCTGAAATAAGGGTGTTTAGTCGTCACATAAAGTGATTGACTTAGTTAAATGCGAGCTATTTTGAAGATTTGTCCAGCCAACCTGAGTCACATTATTTATATTCCATAACCGTGGTGAATGATTTGTCATAACAGCTAGAGGTATATCGAGGAGTATGACGCAAAATTCCGCAAAAGAACGAAGTGAAGAGGTGGCACGACAAGGGTTTCCAACAAACCAAAAAACCTTTTTTGCAAAAAAATTAAACCGACTTAAAATAACTAAATTAGGAAGTCTGTGGCTTTGGTGGTTTTGTCTTATTCATGATGGGCCACCGACTTCCGAATTCAGAGTTATTTTACTCCGTTTAGTGTTTTTTTGAAGTCGGTTTAATTTTTTTGCAAAAAAGTTTTTTATTTTTCCATTTTTAGTGGTTCCCATACAAATATTTGCTATGAATTTATTTATATTGTTAATTGTAACAGTAGGTACAGACGCCAGCACATCAAGTTACCCCAATGTGTCCAATTTTCCCAATTGAATATGAACCTTATTCTGTTTGACATAAAGTTGAAAAACGATCAAAGAAATTTGACACATTGGGGTAACTTGACGTGCTGGCGTCTGTACATGTCATGATAATAGGGTTATCTACTTATTCCTAATGAATGAAAATTAACATACCTAACTGTCGAAATCTAGGTATATAGTACACATCTGCGTACCCCTCAGAGCATACAGGCGTGATGATACGTCATGATGTTGTATAAACAATAAACATCCAAGCGATTCCAGCAATCACGACAGATTTGCCGTCTATTTTTGAAGAGTTCCGTTGTATATCTCCGAAGATCAGAACCAGATCTTCACCAAATTAAAATGGGAACACCTCAGGAGTATAATACTCTTTCAAATAAAAAAAGAATTTCGAGAATCGGTCCACAAATGCGTGAGAAATCAGGTAAAATAAATTAAAAAAAAACACACACGAACATAGAACCTCCTCCTTTTTTGAAGTCGGTTAAAAATAGACACAGACAAAATACATATTTATTTAAATAACAAAATCAAGTTTTTCTTTTACGTCTTCTCCCGAAACGCGTTATTACGTCATTTACGTCAATGGGTACGTTTTTATGAACGTGGAGAAGTGCCAGTCCGGTAAGGCGATCTTCAACCATTGAAGATCTTAGCCAGGATTTAATTCTGCGCAAGGTAGAGAAAGACCTTTCTGCTGTCGCTACACTGACACACTACATCGCTAGTGTAGCCATAATACATAAAAAAAATCATATAATAGGATACATATCGATGTCACAATATAAAATAAAATAAGATCAGAAATCGACTGCGGTAAGGGTGTGATTGAGGTTAGGTCTAGCTACCCGTTACGCGCCGCGTAGTCGACAAGCGCGGTAAAATTCAAGTTTTCGATGCCTTCGTTCCCAAACGTTTGCCATCATACAAAGTTATTATATTAAATTAATTAAATATTGAAGGTAGGTATGTAGTTACATAAAATCTGTATGGTGACAAGATACATAAATAAAACCATTATGTTCAATTAGTGGTCCACCTAAGTCCTGGAACCAGCTCAGGGGGGGGTCATGACCCCCATGACCCTCCCCCTGGATCCGCCGTTGCACCCACACATAGAACAAAGCCTGCTGATTGGTCGGATAGGGGACGCGAATATTGCGCACATGTTGAAGCTATTTGTGCTATGCAGATATGGATGTACAGGATGTGTTAAAATGTATGACGTTAATTACGTCATTATCTCTCGCTGGGCTATATTACAACTGTTAGTTTATTATTTACAAGTACCTAAGAAATTATTCTATTGCATACATAATAAAAACAAAAAGGCAAGTAAAATAATTACAAGGCATCAAAAAATTCATCCGCATCGCTGTCAACGGGAAACGGGCCAAAAAGACTGGCCGCATTGCCATGCCACGTTGAATGGCAATGCTAATTCTGTGACCTAAATAGTTTTGCTTATACCTTTAATTAGAGACACAATAGAAAGACAATAACAGCGCGGACACTGGTGTCCTGTCGGGGTTTAATGAATTAAATTGTTTTTTTTTTATATTGAGGATAAGCAAAGAGATTTGCACTGACTGTTCGGTCCTCCCAAATATGTGTGGTTCTTTCCTCAAAAGACCATTTCAGACACTAATCTGCAAGGTTCTTATATGATATGACCAAGATGATATCTAGAGTTTAAAAGAGACTGATTACTGAGTTTCTTGCGTTGTTCTTCACAGAGTAGTCAGATAGTGAAACGACCTAACCTAGCTAAAAAATTACGTGTTTGTATAAACCTATTTACAGAAAAAAATATCATTTTTTCATCATAATCATCATCATCGTAATTTTATAATCATTATGATGCTATAGAGGGCATGCGAAGAACTACCTTAAAAAAATATGATCCCATGTCTCAGTAGCGCCATCTAGCATAAAATATGGAGCGGCAGCGGAGCGTACTAAACTAGACTAGATGAAGGTTTTGATCGTGGTGTCTTGTCTATAGTAAATATAGAATGTCTTTGAGGATAAGTAAATTTTACAATAAAATTATTCTTAATTAACTGGTTACATACATACGTAAAAATAAACAAACAAAAGAACAGTAAACCAATTATAGGGCATCAAAAAACTCATCCGCATCGCTGTCAACGGGAAAAGTGCCCAGAAGACTGGCCGCATTGCCACGTTGTATGGGCATTAATGGGCAATGCTGATTCTCTGACCAAAATAAAGGCCAGCCCTCTGGTCACGTGAAGAGTCGACCAAACGCTTGGCGATGTCCCGGAAAACTAGTAAATTTGATTAATATTAACATAAGATTAGGTTATGGAATTATGGATATTACATTTAAACTTAGTTCATTGTATGAAAAGTAATAGTAAATTGACAGCATAAAAGAACAAACCTTACCTGCAAATTACAACAATCTTGTGATTTGTGTCTAATGAAACATAAAAATTGCAGTGGTTATAAATATCTGTGTACGTTATGCGGTTATTTGATTGTGATTCAATACCTGATTGTACTAGTGAACTGTATCACGGCAGGTCAGTCTTCCTCGTTCACAAACACTCACACACTTCTACACAATTACACATAAGTAGTTTGTATTTGACTGCTAAATAAAACAAAACACTTATTTATGCTTCGATCAATAATTATTGTACCTCCTAATAAGTATGGTTTTAAGAATGCAGTACTGGGAGGGTATGATTTGATCATATGCTGATTAGAAGACAAAATAATGAGGGTAGGTAGATATAATATATAAGCAAAAGTTAAAACTTTTGCTTACATAATATTATATCTACCTACCCGTACTTAACCGTAACATAAAATTCAAAATTTTTATTATACGGTTAAGAATTTATATAAAAACAAGAAAGCATATATATATAATTTAATAATACAACAAGAATAACTAAAAAGCAAAACAATAATAAGGAAAAATTGCCCATATGTGTAAAATGTGGGTTAGTGAGAATGTGTAGGTATTATGAAAATAATATATTTCTGTGAATGTTTAATTACATAGATTTTAATAGTTTTTCTGTATCATTTATTTTGATGAGGTGTTTAAAGTCAAGTAATAATTAAACAGCTCGCACATGAATCTAAAAACTTAGTTGTGTCTGCTCATATAATGGCAATCCATGCTTGAACACACCATTGGAGGCAGTCGATCTATCCCGAAATATATCACAGGTATATTTTTGAACATCCTGTATGTCAGACGTTGGTAATGACACGTTTAACTGTATTGCACGTCTCACTCACACTTAGACAGAGAGGTGAGGGTGTGGGAGGGAGGAGGGTTGTCACACAGTAAACGTGGAATCTGGGAGGAACAAAGTGTCTCCTCCACATTTCGTTAAAGAAATGGGAGTAAATGGCGTTCTTGCGGTTCCCTAATTAATTTGGTTGGATCTTTACTAATTACTGGGTTACTTTCTAATTTCATATGACTTAAAAGTAGTAATTTTTGTAATCTTTCTTTAGGTTCTAAGCCTAGCAAATAGATCTGTGATGATTGGTCTTAGACATAATGTCAATTCGTCGTCCAATGTAAATAATCGTTTCCAATGTAATATTTATTTATTTATTTGTAAGTAATTATTCATACTCAATAATCAACATCGTTATTGGTTTCCACATGTATCTATAATATGGTGACTTCACAGCAAAAGAGAAGGAGCGAAACAGCTTGTTTTAGGGTATTAAATGCTGTAGTATTGTAATATTTTCTCATCTAAATTCGTTCAAATTAACGTTACGTTTACGACGAGCATTCTTGATCTTGTACTACTGTACTTTTAGCTTGATTCAGAAGATTTGAGGAACACATCCTACACTACGATGGCGACAGTAGGTACAGTAATTACCGAGGCCAAGTTATTAGAATACCAAGTAGGTATCACCATCGTACGCCATACCAAGTCCTAAAAAGAACGAATCCAACAACACCCAAATACTCTGGCTCGGTCACTAATGGAGAATCACAGCAAAGCGCGACGATTAAAGCGCAAAATACCCCAAGACCTAATCCAATCACAGTAGGTAAATATAACAACATAACATCGCAGAGGTGTACCTGGTAGTACACCCACATTTCGCCAGTTATGTTTAAGTCCCATGTAATAGGGGGCGAGCCTATTGCCATCAATCGGGCACAAATCCAGACTCCTAGCTGCTACTGAGAAATCCCAGATGGAAAAGCTCAATAACACTGACCTCATGCTCAGCAGTAGCGCTTGCGACCACTAGACCAACGAGGCAGTCAAAGTAAATATAACTACTGTTTAAACAATATGGATGTGACACAGGTCACATACCGAGCGAGTCAGCGATAGTACCAACCGACTTACTTCTATATGTCCCACGAAGGAGACAGATTGTAATAAAAAATGTACAAAAAAAAAGTTATTAGCATGTGATAGTTATGGCTAATCCAGGCAAGTACCTACCAATGTTTCTGTTTTAATTGTAGGTACTTGAATGTGTACTTTCTAAGCTTATCTTTGATATCATGGTGAAAACCAGCCGGTCTATTTAGTAAAAATCTCTTCGCGCAAAATTTATTTATTTTTATTTATTTATCTAGTTTTCCATCTTACATCTGTCATTACAGGTTTACCCCAATGCGATAAATACGCCTATACAGGGTGTAATTTTTTCATACAAAAGTTTGATACCTACTCGACGAAAATATATGAAACAGCTGATTTTTTTTCGCGATTTCAGAGTTGGTCCTATAGCGAAAGTTGTTCATATTCAACAGTAGAACAGCCTGTGGAAGTTTGTCCCACGGTCAAAATTACACCCTGTATAAATACAATTGTACAGACGCCAGCACGTCAAGTTACCCCAATGTGTCAAATTTCTTTAATCGTTTTTCAACTTTATGTTAAACAGTATAAGGTTCATATTCAATTAGGAAAATTTGACACATTGGGATAACTTGATGTGCTGGCGTCTGTACAATTAATACCTATAACTTATAAGAAACAATGCATTTCTTGTGAATTCACTCATAGTACAAAAGACTAAGAAGTCTGTCCCATTAGCCATAAGGTTGAGCGTGCAAAGTGCGCGCGTCAGTGGCGCCTCTTTTAAAAGATTGGTGCGACCGCGCGGGACCTCCAGCAAAGGCGGCTGACGTCTCCGCTACACGTACCAGTCTGTCGTGAGATGAGATGAGCGTGAAGTGATCTGAAAAACCCTTTTACATGCCATTTTTTAACTAATGAGGGGAGGTCGGTGTTTTACTATCCGACTACTCTGAAAAGAAACACAGAAAGAAACTCAGAGGTCACAGTCTCTTTTAAAGTCCAGACATTATCTTCAATCTCAAGCATTAGTGTGAGATGGATGAAAGGTTACTACTCCTTTACTTCACCAATCTTTCCATTTTTACAGAATAATGCTTTTAATCACGGACTTATAATTATAATAAGTAATCAATAAGCTGATGCTAGCGGCTTCACACGGCTTATTTTATCCCGAGACCTCCAACAAATATAATTATATTTTAATCAATGTATACAAAAACTTGACACATTTATAATAAAACCTTTCTCGATAACCACTTTGTCTATTCGTGAAAACAGCATGAAAATTGGTGCTGCAGTTTTTGAGACCGAACAGACAGACGCGGTAGCGGTCTTTGTTTTATATTTAAGTCGGAAACTGTATATTCGTGTCAAGCAAACGAAGTGATCAATGCTTGTAGGCCTTCTTTGTTAGAGAAGAGGCCTTTGCCCTGCAGTGGGACAATGACTGCCTGGTAATAATACATTAAATACTTTATGATTTGACTATGTAAGCAAATCTTCTTTAAACATTATCTTTCGATCCAAGATCAGTTCAAAAAGATAATAGGAACAAAGTAATCCTAAACGCTTCACATAAGGGAAGCATCAAGAAATTCTGCGTCCAATCCATATTGGTGTTAGAAAGAGACAGGGGTGTATGTTCGAGGGGGATGGAGCACTCAATCCATCGTCTTACAATCCCATTTCCGGCAAGTATCACTCCTTTAGCAAATACCTCCCACTTTTGTACAGTCGAGTAAAAGAATCTATGATTATTCTTCAAAATTATATTAGTAACATGGCTTAATATTAATGGCCAAGCACGGATCGAACGTTAAGCTACAGCTTACGAGGTCGGTCCGTGTATGGGTAGATAACTATTAATAATTGCTAGTCTATTTGTCTGTAGCGACCTCTATCGCGTCACATGCGAACTAAACTGACGTAACTGTCACAGAGCGCAATGGTTAATAATAGTTGTGCGTGGAATCTAGTTGCTCATGCCATAAGGTAGTATCGTATGGGAGAAGAATGGACAAGAAACTCCATAATTACCGAACACCAAAAATGACAAATTAATTTACGCACTGCTGAGTGAGTACTGCATGCCACGTCATACATACACAACTCTGCGAGTCCTACGTTATCCTAGATGCACATTGCATTGATTAAAGAAATAATATTAATAGTCAATACCAAAGAGATTTAAAAGACTATAGAGCGGGCATGTCAAGGAAATGTCATAGAAAAACTTTGATCCTTAGATAATATACCTCTAGATCGAGCTACCGCGTGGCCGCACATGCGACAGCAATATAAAAGTTCAGTGTTGCTATTCCTTAAAAAAGTCCCAAAATACGACCAAAATTCTACTTAACTGCGGGTTCCAATTTTAGCACTATTGTAAATTATAATTTACGTATTCAACGTGGTAATAAGAGTGTAGAAGTATCCATGTGTGAGAAAATATAATTTCACGTAAAATACCTACTTTCAATCTTACCTTGATTCTCACAAATAAAATACACTACTACCAGGTGAAGCTTGATGTGTGTACATAGAAGTAACTCTTTAGAAGAACACTACATTATTTTTCCGCGTGTTATTTATCATTAAAATATATTGAGGTATGGCTGACATCCAGTGTGACATTGACATTGCTGTATAATAACTATTGTCCTTTAGACAAAACCAACTTATTTTGAAAATATCTAATTTTTTGTTTATACTTAACATTTATTCATAAAATGAATTCTTACTTCCAAATATCTTTAAGTACCTACGCGATTGCCTTCAAGAGTAAAACTTAATGATTGTCGAAAGGGCTCTGTTCGGTCGTACACATGTTCACTTAAACTTAAAAATAAGGGTTCGCCCACAAATTTGTGTGTTTAGCCACCATAGATTTATTTGATTATTATGCCTACCTTTTGAACATTAGGCCTGACAGTTAAGGGAAAAGATTTGAAACGTGTAGCAACACTGTAAGTAAGTATTCCTAGGTTATGTGATATAAGAAATCAAGTTTATTTTAAGAAATCTTCCATATTTTGGTCTGAAAGCCATGACAATAAAAGCGCACAAATGTATAAATTCAATAATCATACTATAACACTAACAGTATTGAAAACTTTCGAATGAAAAGTGATTTCGTTAATATCCTTTTCTGTGCGGCTTTTACAGCCTATTATACTGCATCCTCCCATCGTAGCGCATTCACCATACACTAAACACTTATCTAATGGAGTCTATTTCTCATTAAATGACTTAAACTATTACAAAAATTGCAAAAACCATCCGAAAACTTAAATTAAATCGAGCATAATAATATACGTGACAGTGACAGCACTTTGTTTGGCTAACATTCAAAAGTTAGCCATGCAAAAATCCGGCACGCCGTAAGGGACAGAAGATACGATGCTTTGTCTCAATTTTCCTACGAACTTTGTATTATTGCGTCTCACTTCCACACTTGACACTGTAAATTGGGCTACGTCTAGAGGTATATAGTCTAAGCTTTGATCCCATGTCTCAGTAACGCCATCTAGAATAATATATGAAAAAAACTCATAGACTTGTGTCCGGCAGAACACTTTTTCGGACGAAAATTTTGTTTGTGATGTCCGGTCTATAGGTATTGAATGTCTTTGGTCAATACGAAACTATCTGTTTGACAGTTAATTGTTGATCATTTTACCGTCAACGGAGATACGTCATAGCCCTATTATAGAACCTCATATCAACGAGATTCTTAAAGGTTTAAGTAAATGGAAACCCTTTCACACAAAATAGTTTTCAACATCCATTCCAAAAACCATAGACATTGTTTCCCCGTCTGTACTCTATGCCCAAGGGTGGCACTTATCTCTGCAAGAGCTTGGGGGCGGGTGGTAGGTTTGGAATGGGCCAAGGGGGTGTTATTTGCCCCCTATTACCGAGCTGTTAGTATAAGCGGCGACGGGGGCCATTTGTAGAGCATTGTATATAGATATGGATGCTGCGTAGAGAGCAGACAGATAATTGAGTCTGATTAAATAGGAATTAGTTAACATTATTAACCCTAGTTGTTGGTACTATTTGTGTTAAGTGTACACATGTCACTCTAGTTAGTTAATTTTTAATTATGTTGAATTGTTTAAAGTTAGTATCCTTATAAAATATGACGGAAACCTTTTTTGAAAGTGTAATTATGGAGTTTCTTGCCCATTCTTCTCCTAAAGTAACTACCTTTTGGAACCGTCAACTAGGATCATCTTTATGCTTTTTTTTAATGAGATTTAGTACATTTTCACAATTAATTTAATTTTAATAGTATATTTTGACCTTAGCATCACTATTTTGTGTGCCTTTTCTCGGAACATAGGATGGGCTAAACTTAAAGATCATTATACCGTGTGTTCACAAACTTAATAAACGAGCTAGAATATAAAAAATTATTTGAATTGAATGATTTTAAGCCCGTCATTGTACCGTATGCATCATCAATGATGCAGAGGAGACTAATTAGTTTTGTTTGAACCATTAATGGTGCAAGTGAAGGTGCATTGATAGTATGTTCATCTGCACTATGGGCATTTTGACAAAATTTTAGCTTTTAGTCCTTCATCTATATGTATTACAAGAAAATATTCGACACATATTTTTTTTCTTTTTAAAATTGATGGAAAACTGCTTAGATCAAGTGCATTAAAGTTGAGAAGTGGGGGCTTGTAACGTCATTAACTAGCATAAACTGAACTGGCTAGTAACGTCATGCGAAATTTTGACTTGATATATCGCTGTTATTTTTTGATTACGTGAAAAAGAAAAAGTATGTGTCGAATATTTTCTTGTAATCTAGATGAGGGACTAAAGACTAAAGTTTTGTCAAATTAAAGCCCATTAAAGAAAAAGAAAATGGTAAGAACAAAATCACTCTGTGATAGATCATTATCCTGCACACGGACATGCCTATCTTTTGTTTCAAACAATAATTTCTATTTTTGTGAGTCACATTATCAAGGATCCCATGAACCAGCTTTTCCAGTAACTATACAAATACAATAAAATTAAGCTTTGATCATGTCTCACTGTAGGTATTCACTTTCAAACGGGTTTTTTTATTTACACTGAAAACACGGTGAGTATGCAAAGATGGCTTCGATCGAAATCACTTCGTTTTTTCACCAAACTCAAAAAAGCCAAATATCCTTAAAAATTGGTCGCCCATAACCCCAAAATGAAGAACGCCGATAATTGGGTGGAACCCAACACCGTTCGCGACCAACATAAACTAGTAACTCGACACTAGCAATCAGGGTTTATGTGTTGAAAGCAATTTTCTAGCGACATAATAAATCCTAAAGCGATAGATTCGTCCTCTTTGGTTTGTGCTGCTTGCGACTCGAGTGTCTATGCTCTTTTATTATCTGTCTCTTAGATAGGTAAGACATAGAGAATGGAGTGTGTTACTAAATGTTCCTAACCCAGCTGTGAAGTAAATACTGGTAAGAAAGTGTGAGAGAGAGATAAAGCGAACGTGCGGCCAATAGTTGTCTCTTTCTAGAAGAAAAATTAAAAGAGAAAGAAAGAGACAGGTATTGTCCGCACAGTCCCTCTGTCTTTTTCTAGGAAGTGGTCAATGTTGTGCGGGTATTGTTCAGTCCATTATCTATGTCTATGGTGAAGTCCTACCATCTTATCAGCCGGTCAATTCAGTAAAAGTCACCTAGTGTGAACTCGAGTCAAGTAAACTGTTAATGATAGAATGAATATTTCTTTATTCGAGTATCCATGACTCACAAAAAAGACGTAAGTAAAACTTAAAAACTAGGTTAGTAAGAGAAAAACAAAACATACATAACGGTGGATCACTGCTGCGACAACCCATGAGAAATTGCACAACAGCGACCCACATAAACACAGTCTATGCGACTAGCAATCATGTTTAAGATGCTGTTGGTGCTGCCCCAAACCCTGTGCACCAGGGTAGCACACCTCTTACGCACGCATTGTCGCGTAAAAACAATCCACATGCGCATCTGCGAACATACCCTACGCACTACAGAAACGGGGCAGCCCCACCAGCATCCTAAACACGTTATTATACTGAACGTGGAGAGCACTATACGATCTTTGCGTACACCTAGCCCACAGTCTGCACGTGTAAAATGATGTACAGTACGCTCGAAAAAGTGTGATCTTGACTGGAAGTGAACAACGTGAAAACCTGCGAGCCAACATGTTCGTTCTAACCGACAATGCCCTCCGCTCACGTTCAATGTCATCATCCTAAATTAATGCCTAGCATTAATATGGATTGACAGCTCAATTCGCCCTCACTTCGCCTAAGTTAGCACGGGGTGATTTTAAAAGAATCCCACTGCTGTTCAGTTGACAGTGGCGCTGAAGAATTCGGTATTGCCGTTTTGAAACTGGCAGCTGACGCTGCTGCCGTTCCAACTTTGCCCATCTTAACAGCTAAGCTATCTTGGGGACTTGACAATCTTAGTTCTATTAACTGGAAATAGGTTGACGTAAGTAGTTGTTAGATCATTATATTTTGTTCGTAGCTCACTTACTTCACTAATAGATATTGTAAAGAGGAAAGAGTTGGAATTGTTTATTTGTTTGTAAAGATTTAACTCAAAAACTACTCAACCGATTTTAAAAATCCTTCAACATTTGAATGTGGTAGGATTTTTATATAGGTATACGCGAGTAGTTAAAATCTTAAGTAACGTAGAAAAGCCGTGAGCGAAATGCTTAATATCCAATAAATAGGTACTTACGCAAGTTATTTTTACAAATTTCTAAAATGTATTCCGCAGCTTAAATCGACATAAGGCGTGCCCGAATCTCTCCAATTATAAAAATATATGTTTTAAGGGTTATTGGAGAAAAGTGGTTTCTCCAATAACCCTTAAAACATAAATTTTACTAACAATTTCAAAACAAAACAACCGAAATATGAATTCCCAATAACATTTATTTCGGCGACTATCATGCAGGAGCAATATGGCGCGCACTTTCGCGCCAATTCTATTCAATATGTCGGCTGGCAGTAAAAAGAAAATGGGCTAGAGAGGAAACTAATAAAAATACGATAGTCCACAATAAAATGTTTGGCGTAAAAATGTTTACTTTCAAAACTGAAATGTCTTAAGGATCTTTTAGAAACCATATTATAGAAACTAAATAAGTATTATAGAATATACCCTTTGATTACCACAGTCATGGAAAGATCATGACAGATAAAAAACCAAAATGTGTACAGTACGCCACGCATCACGATAACATGACGAAGAAGTATCCATTCGAAGCTTGGCGCCGTAAGCACGTTTTTACGTTTTTGATGTGGCAGTCAATAAGTCAAGAGGTAAGTAGATCCCTTGTCACGAACGCACCTTTTTTGTGAATATTAGCACCTAACCTAACTTTAAAAGGCACTGTTCCTTATCATCATCATCATCATCTATGTTCAGGGTCACCATCAGAATCAGAACTTTATTTGCTATGTACTACTGCAGGTACTGGAATAAGATATTGTACATCCAGCTCCCCAAACTGTCAAATTTTTCCAATTGAAAATGAAGCGTATCTTGTTTGTAATTAACTTAAAATACTATCAATGTGACACATTGGGGTAGCTTGAAGTGCTGGCCTCTGTACAAAAATTAATGAGATCGGCTACAGTCTACCTTATCGCGTGTAAATAATTACATAAGTTAAAATGAACAATGTCTACAAAACAAAACAGAAATTAAAATGAAATCAATTAGTAATAATACTATTAGTCAGGTACATTAGTCTTACATGGTCAAAGCAGTTTTGGAGGTATGAGGAACAGGGTGATAAGTTCCTCATCCACCATTGAAAAAGCAGGATCCTCCGACCAGACGGGTGTTGTGCCTGGTGGGCTAACTACTGCCTGACGGTTGTTGTCGGGAACTTGTAGGTATACGTTCCAACTGCGCGGATAACTTTAATAGCGCGATGTAGGATAGTTCGTATGTGGCGAGATAGATGTCGCTACACAGTTAATTTTAACAATCACAATCTGAATAAACTCATCATTCTTGAAAGAAAGTCTTTCTTTCTTTGGGTCGGCCGGGGCCCAGCAAGTCATCTTCTTCCATACATCTTAATTGCCGTCATCTAAAAAGCGACCTCTTTTCTAGCCATCATCATCTTCACACAATCCATCCAACGGTTCTCTGGTCTTCCCGATAACTAGGAAAATACATCTTTATACTCAATCCTTATCAGGTGGTACGTTCCTCAATCTTCTCCCTGAACTAGGTTTGAGCTGCACGATGACTGAAGCATGCATGCCGTCTGCTGCTTTTCCAGACTTTGCCCTGCATCATTAGACTCGCATAATACATTAATACTATCTTATTTCTGGACTTTAAAAGAGACCGTGACCCCTGTTTCTTTTAGCGTTTCTTCTCGGGGATTTGTCACATTAGGAATGCCATTAAGTTTAAAAAAAATTGACATATGGAAAAGTACTGGGAAGATCTACTTTGTTTTTTCTTTTTTTTTTCTCTTATGTGCATCCTGTAACTTCTTCGTGCTGTCAGACAGCCTCTTTTTATTTGTATTCGTGTTACACCACGAATTCACATTTTAGTTGCATTTCCAGTCGATTCAGTAAAAGTCACGTCGTGAAAACTTGAGTGAAATGAACTGTCAATGTCTAGCATTAGTATGGAATGAGAGCTCAATTCGCCTTCAATTTACCTACATTCTCACGGCGTGATTTTTACAGAATGGCACAATGGTAAAGAGGGTTCAACTAAGCTTTTCAGATTCAATAAAAATGGTAAATTGGAGTCGGGTATTACCCATAGACAGCATGAGGCATGTGCTTATTTTCCAAACGGCTTTGGGCATTTATCTTTCGATACATGCTGTAATAGGTAATGGGCTATTTTAACCAATTTGTCTTTAAAACTATGAGGAAATTGAGGCCTAAAATATTCTCAGCTTTTATCTCGCGACCAGCTCTAGTCTACGATACAAAATACAAACAAAGAACATCCTATACCCGGCATTCGGCGCTTAAATCCGTTCAGAAACGAAACCCCACACGATATTTTCAACGGTTCTTGAACGAATATTGCTCCCGGCGGATCGATTTCGGACGAAACGACAAAAGATGTTTTGCCTCCAAAAGAAACAAATTTGGCGGCGACCATTTTTGAAAGACACTTTGTGGAGGGTCGGATAGGTAGTCGAAAATTGTTTGTTGAAAGCCTTCAGAAAAAAACACTCATAGATTTTATATAGGTAGGTACTCATATTATTAGATATTATTACTTACAAATTAGTTACATTTTGTTTCCTGTTCTAGATTCTAAGACAGATTTAAGTGACTTAACCTGAAAAACTTGTCCCCTTGCACTCGCCGGGAGTGACTGCCATAGAAGGACATACATAGACCTTATTGGGGATGTTCTTCAGAAAGGTCAGGTCATCAGGTGCTCAGTACAACCAGCGCGCGTGCTGGACCAGACATATGAACGTAAAACGAATCATGTAAGGATTCTAAAAGGCGGGAGTTTATGGATATAGGTATTTATGTATAGTATACATACGTTTCCTATGCTAATTGTTTTTGTTGATATATAGAATTCTAACCCATGATCACATCGCAGCAACATAAATATACTACCAGCAAAACCTCCAAATTTACTGGAAACAATTCTAGCACAACTTTAGGTAGGTACTAGGTACACGTTTATTAAAAAGGGAATATAATCGTTTAACAACAACTTAACCTACAAAACGACCAGTCGCAATCGAAAACTCTCCCGAAATCTAATACCTAAGCATCCGATCTCCCGTCTAAAATATGTTGATCCCAAAACAAAAAGGTTTTTCTGTATTGTTTTCACAAATCGGGCCCCGGCCCGCGTTAGATTGTACGATTGAAATTTGTTCCGGCATCGGCCATTTTATTCCATTTGATCACTGCGAAGCGTACCATTGTTTTGTTTTTGCTTTAAACGTATTTTTTTCGACCCTTTTTTGTATTTTTGTGTGCGAGAGTAATATTCGCGGGATGAGAGATTTGGTTTTTAGTAGGTAGGTTCAGTAGAATTTAGTGGAATCAGTTTACTAAACAAATTCTTTGAACTAAGAAGGTACGTATGTATGAGTGGTCTTGCTCTGAGTTGGAACTCTGGCTGCGAGCAATTATAGCCTTAAGGGGGGATTCAATGAAACTGAGGTAGACTGACAAAGCACTGGACTGACTGGACTGTGCAAAGACGTTTTAAAAAAAAATGTTGATGAAACTAAGAGTTAGGCCCGTCGCTAACCTACTGGCGGCTTGGCTAGACATGAGATTTTTTTAATACAAATTATTTCGAATCATATTTGTACTGTAAAGACTCTCTCGACCCACGTTGTGCCAAGTCGCTAATATATAATTATAGGTTTAAAATAAATTTTCCATAAGTCCTGGTTGTTAATAACACATAATGTAGTTATAATGTTGAGTACTAGAATAATTATTTATATCTAATTGGGTATATCGTGTAAATTATTCAATAAATTTGATTTGATTTGATTTTTTTGATTTGTGCCGTGCCGTCAGTGTGTGCTGGGCCTTAGTCTGGATTGCCAATATTTGTGGCAATCACATTCAAGGGTCCTCCCTGTCTGTCAAATGTAAAGATCATCTGCATAGACTTATTGACTATGTTCAAGTCATACTTGACCATGGCTAATACCCGACCTGCTGGAATACACCAGTATTTAGTTACCTATACAACATCCAGCTGAATACCAGTATTTTACATAAAGCGACTACCTGACCTCCACAATTCATTTACTAGGTAAAACTTCACCTTAAAAATATACAATCGACTTCATAAACACAGTATCTAAAACATGTAAAATCCCTAACTGTAGTTTCGGAAGTCTGTGATTTTAGCGGTTTTATTTCATTAGCATTTCAGTCGTGTCAATTAGAGACACAAAAGAAAGACAACGACATCGCGGACACTTATGTCCTCTTGGGGTTAAATCAATTAAGTATTTTATTTGCCACCGATTTCTGTAACTTTAGATTCAGAAATCTTTTAGCGTAAGTATTACATATAAAGTCGGTTGTATTTTTTGTAAGTTTTTTTTTAAGCTTTAATCGACCATTGCTGATTGTAAATAGAGAACATTATCAATATTATAAAAGTTATAAAGTTATACCTAATATGGGATCCAAAGAGAATATATTGAATTTTTCATTTGTTTGTAATGGATAAACTCAAAAATTGCATAAACGATTTAGAAAAATGTTACACTTAAGAAAAGCTACATTGCATACGAGTAACTTAATTGTAAGCTTAATTTTATTTTACGGTGGAGGAAATATCTGAGCTCGAACGAAATAACACAAAGAGCTAGTATTAAGATAAGCACGAAATGAGCAGCTGATAAACCATGACTAATCATTTCTTTTTTACGAACTTCGCTCCGAAATCTTCGAACACCCACATTCCCGGAACCAATTTGTCCTTTAAACATTAAACTATGAGTTATGGTAACACAAAAACTCATCCCTTCGTTAAACTATATTTGTTATAACTTCGTAACAAGTTTGACGCAAGGGAACCGTTTAGTTAGATGGGTTTGTTAAGTGATAAGGAAGTTAATCGTCGTTTTAAATGGGTGTTAATCGAGGTTTAGATGGAATGTGTTAATTGACGGTTGGGCTAAGATTTTGGGAGCGTAAATCTATGGTTACAAGAATATTGAAATATATACACAACCTATATTTGTATTGCATCATTTCTTTTAGTCTCTGGTATGGTTACATTGTTATTTCCTTTATTTTTTAAACAAAATATTTATTCAATTATAGAGATCTACTACTGCCGATAGGAATTAAGGCGATTAAGTTAGAAGTATCAAAGTCGTGTGTATTTAACAAAAACGTTCATGGATTAAGTAGTTTTTTAACCGACTTCAAAAAAAGGAGGAGGTTCTCAATTCGACGGTATGTTTTTTTTTTTTTTTGTGTTTGTTACGCGATTTCTCCCCCATTTGTGGACCGATTCTCAAAATTCTTTTTTTATTTGAAAGAGTATACTCCCGAGGTGGTCCCATTTTAATTTGGTGGAGATCTGGTGCTGATCTTCGGAGATATACAATGGAACTCTTCAAAAATAGACGGCAAATCTGTCGTGATTGCTGGAATCGCTTGGATTGAAATATTTATTGTTTATACAACATCATGACGTATCATCACGCCTGTATGCTCTGAGGCGTATGCAGATGTGTACAATATACCTAGATTTCGACAGTTAGGTATGTTAAGTTTCATTTATTAGGGATAAGTGGATAACCCTATTACCATGACATGTATTGTTAACAAATAACAATATAAACATAAATTCATGGCAAATATTTGTATGGGAACAACTAAAAATGAAAAAATACTCGTCGGTTTTACTTTTTTGCAAAAAATAAAACCGACTTAAAAAAAACACTAGCCGGTGTAAAATAACTCTAAATTCGGAAGTCGGTGGCCCATCATGAATAAGACAAAACCACCAAAGCCACAGACTTCCTAATTTAGAGTTATTTTACACCGGCTAGTGTTTTTTTTAAGTCGGTTTTGCTTCTATAACTTCTCCAGCGCTAGCTAATTTTACGCTTAATATGGTATAATAAATCTAAGCAAAAACTAGGCTTACTAATTTATGTTACCTTTGCCCCATTATGAACAAAAACATCAAAATGGCCGCTAAATGACAGCTGTTTTCGCATGGGTGGCCGCGTTCAAAGATAATCCATATAATCCGACCTGTTTAGATAACTAATGAACGCAACTTATCTTAAAATCGTTAACATGTGTTTTTAGTAACACTACTAAGCTTGCAATGTGATATTATAATCTCAGTTTAGAATCTTACAAGAATTATATGCGTGGCAAAAAGCTCTTTACAGTTTTTGTAACCCTACAATGGTCATAATATTATTACGCTTGGCATACATAATTGTGATAATAATTATTTCTTTTTGGTACGGTTAAACCAAATTCATGAAAAACACTTGCAGTTTATGCTTTTGAAAGGATTTTTATCCTATCACCTTTCCTGTTTATAAATTATATCATGCATTTCGCAAGTTGAACGCATGTAATGTGATTGGCTGGTACCTAGTAATTTAATTTAACCAATTATAGAATTTAACAATTTACCACGTTAATTTAACGCCCATTTTCGTACGAGTCGAAGTATAAAATGGCGAATTATTAGATTTCCGATGGATTATTCATATTTAGGTAACCTACACTAATTTAAAGTAAAATCGTCTCATCATATAAACTACTTAAACAAAAAAGAGACGTTAAAATAGCCGTCCTTATCTTTAGATCGAAATAAATATCATTCAAAGCCCAAATTAGTTTGAAAAAAAAGCACTCATTTAAGTAAAACTATTTCTGTTACCCCGAAAACATTAAACTTGACAGAATGATAACGCGAAACAATAATTGTTGTAACGACAGAATTCGACCGAATTGTCTCTGATGGATCGTGAACGCATCCGAAAGTGTAGAAAAAAAAAAGCGTAACAATTCAAAAAAAGAACCGACGACGATTGTTAGGAAACACGCTTGACTTTTTGTGTTGCACTATTTTTGAACAGTTTGGGGAAAAAGTTTTTATATCCATCTTGTGTCTTCTGTAAGAAATAACGGAATTGGGACAAAATGTGTAGAATGTATGTATTGTCACGCCTGGTTAGGATGTTAAGAGGAATAAGCGGATGTCCTCGTAAAGGACGGGTATTTTTAACGGTTCTCTTCTGTTTAGGTACTGTTAATGTAGGTAGGATAAATTATATAGACTGGCCTCTTGGTCTAGTAGTTAGTGACCCTGACTGCTATGCCGGAGGTCGTGGGTTCGATTCCCACCCAGGACACCCAGTCAGGGCCACTAATCACTAGATCAACAGGCCTGTCAAGGTTTGTAGTATTTTATGTACAGATGCCAGCACATCAAGTTACCCCAATGTGTCAAATTTCTTTGATCGTTTTTCAACTATATGTCAAACAGAATAAGGTTATATTTAATTGAGAAAATTTGACACATTGGGGTAACTTAATGTACTGGCGTCTGTACTTATAGATGATATAAGTAAGTACCACTCGAGTTAAATTATTACCTCCTACTATTACTTCACACATCAAAAGTGTCTAGGGATCAACATATATTTTTGCAATAACTTTTCTCCTGATTGATATTAATTAAAATTTTCTTTAAGGATTCATCAAATAAAGTGTTTTCGTTTGTCACAGTAACGATAAACCAAGTCACCTTTGCATTAATAAAGAAATTTGCCATTTTCCTAATAAAGGGATTTTTGTCATTTGAACCACTAACATTAAAGTTCGAAAAAAAGACTGAAATAACAGTTTTCTTTAAAATTTTATTGGGTAACTTAAACAATTAATAATCCGTGTTTCTACCGCGAACACTAACAACACAAGAACATCGGTTTGGCATACTCAAAATGAGTTCATCCAAATCACGCTGTGGAATGGCCGCCCATGTTCGTTGCAACAACAAAAAAAGGTCTTCTTGCGACTGGATACCCTCCATATTCGGCAGAGCTCTTCTCTGTAGCATATCCCATGCATGCTCAATCGGGTTCAAGTCTGGCGACTGAGCAGGCCAGGGCAGGACATTGATGTTAGCTGCGGCGAGAGTCTGTCTTACAACTCTTGCGGTGTGCGGTCGTGCATTATCATGCATTAACTGAAATAAGGGACCGATTTGCACTTGTAGAGGAACTATGACGTCTGATACAATCGTCTCAGCATAAATTTGAGCGTTGAGGTTGCCTCTGATCCAAATCAACTCAGTTCTTCCGCCGATCCAAATACCCGCCCATACCATGATGGTTCCACCACTATAAGGATGGACTTCCTGGCAGGATTTTAATCGCTGTTGGCGTCCAGGGGTTCTCCAGTGTCGTATACGTCTTGTATCCGGTCTCATACCAAAACGAGACTCATCAGAAAAGCACACGAAACGCCATTGTTCTTCTGCCCAATTTCTGTGTTCAAGAGCCCATTGATATCGAATCCTACGATTGTGCATTGCTATAGGTGGTACCCGTAGCGGTCTTCGGGAATGAAGGTTCACTTCATGCGAGCGGTTTCTGACTGTTTGGTCGCTAATTAAGTTCCCTGAAGAGTGATGAAGCCTCACGAGTTGTAAGACAGACTCTCGCCGCAGCTAACATCAATGTCCTGCCCTGGCCTGCTCAGTCGCCAGACTTGAACCCGATTGAGCATGCATGGGATATGCTACAGAGAAGAGCTCTGCCGAATATGGAGGGTATCCAGTCGCAAGAAGACCTTTTTTTGTTGTTGCAACGAACATGGGCGGCCATTCCACAGCGTGATTTGGATGAACTCATTTTGAGTATGCCAAACCGATGTTCTTGTGTTGTTAGTGTTCGCGGTAGAAACACGGATTATTAATTGTTTAAGTTACCCAATAAAATTTTAAAGAAAACTGTTATTTCAGTCTTTTTTTCGAACTTTAATGTTAGTGGTTCAAATGACAAAAATCCCTTTATTAGGAAAATGGCAAATTTCTTTATTAATGCAAAGGTGACTTGGTTTATCGTTACTGTGACAAACGAAAACACTTTATTTGATGAATCCTTAAAGAAAATTTTAATTAATATCAATCAGGAGAAAAGTTATTGCAAAAATATATGTTGATCCCTAGACACTTTTGATGTGTGTATTTTAAATACTACTACCTTATCTAGAATTGAATGTAACATAGAGACACGCAGCGCAGTAGTTCAGCTTAAAATGATGTATTTTGTATCTTTCAAAATCAATGCATTTCAGTAAGGTAGTTAGGTTAGGTAGTTAGGTTAGCTATATGATAGGTATGGTAAGTTAGGTTAGGTTATATGTATAAATACATATTATGTTGTCATTATAGTTCTATGTAACACAAAAGGTTTAAAGAGCACATTAGAGACTCGCTAAATAAGAAGTAGTAATAGTTATTATTGTTTTGGATCTATTTGTTTTCATCTTATTAAAAGTATGTTACATATCTCTAATGTAAAACATTCTCGTGTCTCAGTGTTTTTTAACCCGCCTTGAGCAAACGTGATGATTTATGCTTTTGCCTTCTTTGAACGAGAAAAGACCTTTTCATTGTTATATGAGCCTTTTCATTGTGCTATGGAGGATTTTTATCATCCAAAATCCTAAACGAAAAAAAAATAACTCAAAATGCTGTTCCACCACACCCAAGATTAATTTAAAGTACTGCAGTGCGATTCGTGAGGGTGAATTGAGCTGTCGTTCCATAGTATAATAATGCTAGGCATTGACAGTTTTCACGGCGTGACTTTTACTGAATCGACCGGATGATCTTATTTATTTACAGAGTAACTAAAAATATTATTTTATAAGATAAAATAATGGAGGATTGCCTAGTTGGTCTAGTAGTAGCAACGCAAGTGCTGATGCTGAGCAGGTAGGTCTCGGGTTCGATCCCCGGGTCGGGTAAAGTGTTATTGAATTTATCCATCTGGAATTTGTCAGTGGATTCCTAAATAAACTAGCGTTTCGACCGCCGTCATTACCATTCCCTAAATTTTAAGGGAAGAGAATGTATTTAATGCAATATTTCAGCAATTTTTAGAACCTGCTAAACTACCAGAATCTAGAAATGTCTGGAATATTCCATTAATAGGTACATTAAGGGGAAGGTATATGACGGCGGTTAGAACGCTAGTATATTTACCCAATTTACTCAATTTTATTACATTTTTGCTGTGACCTACAGGGTCCATGATTATACGTAGCTTTAAGCATTATTTTAGAATCTATTGTACATTGTGGAATGCAAATAAATAATATGAATACTTATGAATAATAATAAAAAACGGTTAAGTAGTATGAATCACAAATTGGAATGTATCAGATATAATGGTGATAAACATACACACATACAGACAGACATGATTTACACAATGCTCTTTCACTTACCAAGTGTTTACTACACTTCATTGCCACACAAATGATTGCTCAAAATAAATAAGAATAGGTTACCTATTTGTGGTTTAAGAGCTAGTCATCTTTCAACTACGCTCGTCCTTTTTACCCGACCCGCCAGGCGGGTTATATGGACATTGACGGAGGAGTCGGAAAGTCCTCCTTTTTGAAGGAGGACTTTTGGCCGAAAGGTGTCGTTTTCCGGCGTTTCCGAGGACGGTTACGCGACACCTCGCAGCGAAACACGACGCCGACGTTACGTGTTTAGTTACTGTTTAATATGTATTAGTTTGTTATTATTGTATTATTTAATTGTGTGTATTTTACTTATGGGCCTTAGTAGCCTGAAATAAAATGATTATTATTATTATTATTATTATTGACGACGATGGACCTTATTCTGGTTGGCACTTCTAGTGTTGAAATTTACCGTCGGCTTTTCCTAATTTCCAAGAATTAGGTACAGACGTCCAGCACGTCAAGTTACCGCAATGAGTTAAATTTCTTTAATCGTTTTTACAACTTTATGGCAAACAGAATAAGGTTCATGTTCAATTGGGAAAAGACACATTGGGGTAACTTAATGTGCTGGCGTCTGTACCTGCAGTGGTATTGTATAAGATTCACCCCGTGAAAAATGTAGTTGAAGTGAAGGTGAATAGGCCAGTTGATTAAATTTTAGTTTTTAGTTCTTCATCTTGATTTCTATTTTAGGCACATATATTCCTTTTTTCTCTTTATCAAAAAATAACGGTGATAATGTCTAGTCAAAAAATGTCATTATGCGCACTCGCAGAGGATGTGACGAAGCGTACCGTATCACTTAAAGTGCAATAAGTAAGTACCAATTTTTTGTAAATTGGTACTTACTTATTCTGTTGTCATCCAAGATCGGTTTGGACCCAAGAAACTGGCAATGAAGAGATAGGCCTGTAGAACTCATAGCATCAATAAGTGTGACGTTTAAAGAAACAGTGTTGTTTCCTAGCTCTCTAACTATAACGCATATAACAGCAAATCGTCATAACACCACTAAAATATGATTATAAAAAAGCAATAAACGGGTAACGAAACTAAAATTAAGTGCATTAGTTTATTAGTCAGTGCTGTACTAGCGAGTGCAAAAGTAAAAAAAAATAAAAAAATATAATCAACTAGCTGTTTCGACAAACTTCGTTTAGCCTTAGAATCAATTTATATTCTGTTATCTTCTTAGTTTTAGCTTAAGAATTTCTTAGATTTTAACTTAATAAAAAATAGAATACCTAAGGTTCATGTTCAATTGGGAAAATTTGACAGTTCGTCTGTACCTACGAAATTTCAACCGAAGACAAAACTAAGTATTTTCTTTCCGTAGACGAGCTGCGTAGGTACTGTACTAAACGCATGGCTGAATTTATTTCTAGAATTTTGCTTTTGATTTGCAAGTCTAATTACCTACGTTATTTATGGCGTGCGGTCACTTCTTCTTAACTTTAATAAATAAACTAATTGCGTTTTAATTAGATTCATTAGTTCGTTATCTGTTTATATCTCTCAGTTGAAGATGTGGTCGTGACTAGGCATAGGCACCTATCTAGGTACCTACTTATTCTATTGTGTGAAATGACTACGGTGTGAAATCTGGTACTCTCTGGTTTATTTTTTTTTATTTTTAGAGTAGGTGTTTATTGATATTCCTAGTGTTTTTTTTTCAGAGGCTTTGAAAAAAAACACAAGGAATATCAATCATAGGCTTCAAGAAATGGGGCGTATAGTCAAAGCTTTTGCAGTAAAACCATAATAATATTAAGATGATAAATAAGGTCACTATTCGTAATGGTCAATAGTCGTGATGGCCAATTGGTAAAGGGTACCAATGTAACTTTTTCAATTCATATGTTATACTTTCTAAGTTCAACTTAGACATCATTATCTTCGGTGAAGGAAAAACATCGGGAGGAAACCTTGACTTTTATGTAGTTAATATAAGTTTGAAATCGCCAATCCGTTTTGAGCAAGCGTGGTGATCAAAGCTCGTGCCCTTTCTGTATGAAAGGATACCTTTGCCCGGCAGTGAGATTTTGTGACGTCCCCAAATAAACGTACCTCGGAAGTGTCGTGGCAGAGGCTGGAGGCAGTGAAGAGGATGTTTCTTCACGGATCACCAAAGCCCGAGCTACCTTCGCGCAGGTGAGACCTTTCTGGTAGTCGCGGAAACTGACCCGAAGGATTAAACTTAAGATTTTGGGGTCCAATGTGAATTCTGTGCTGCTTTACGGGTGCGAATCGTGGAAGGTCTCAAAGGACATCTCACGCCAAATCCAAGTTTTCGTTAACCGCTGTTCTCGACGCATTCTCAAAATTTACTGGCACGAGACCATCTCCAACGTTGAACTGTTCGAGAGATGCCACGCGAGCCCGATCGACCACCAGATCATCAAGCGTCGCAAGTGGAGATGGATTGGACACACGCTCGGAAGAGACCCCGACCATATACCTAAACAAGCGTTGGACTGGAATCCCCAAGGGAAAACGAAGCGTGGCAGTCCCCGACAAACCTGGGGTCGCCCGTTTTGGCAGAAGCGGCGAGCATCGGATTGACGTGGAGCCAGATGAAGCGTGAAGCTCAAGACTGATCGCGATGGAAGATATCTGTGGACGACCTAGTCTGCCCCATCCAGGGGTTATTAGGACATTAAGTATGTGTAGCCAAGTCAGAGGGCCATGGGCGGCATCGACTCTGCATCAGGTTAGTCACTAACACACGTAAATAAGAGAAGTCGAATATCTACCTAGGTTTGCTTCTGGAGACCGCAAAGAAAATATGACAAAAAAAATAGTAGTGGTGTCAGTTATTCTTTCAGTAGCTTAAAAAATAAACTCTGTATAAAAAAAAAAATTGAAAAATAAATAAATTTAATAAGACTTTTGTACTCGCCTAGCCTATTCATCTGTCATCGCATCAGATAAGTGCGCGAAGCCGCGAACGAGCGTTCCTTCGGATACATTAGCAAAACGTAATATAACATAGATGCGTTCATATTAACTGAGCTATTGTCGAAGTGAAGGCGCGAATGGATAACTGACAGCTGGGTTGCCTGGAATAAAAATTAGAGATGAGTAGGTAGAATTTTGTTAAGGAGTATGAAAATTGTTAGTTCTTATCTTATTAGACTTAATTTTACCTACATGACAAGAAATTCGTTAGTTTAATGGTATCTAACGCGACTACAGAGTGAGCAGTACTAGCCGTACCTTATAGTTGTGATCTTCAAATCGGAAACAACGTTGTTGGAGGTTTTTCACCAGGAATTTGTCCGTACCATGTGAAGTTTGGGAGTTGGTTTTGTGACACCCCAGTCGCTCAGAAAACACGTAAAGCTGTTGCTCTTGTTCCTGGTTTTTGCTGGGTCTTATCAGATTTCCATCGGACTAGGAGAGAGTGTTTTTCCTCAAAGAGGGTCAGAGTGTGACCTGTGTTTTCGCTCATACCTACTAGTACAGAGGCCAGCACATCCAGCTTTCCCAATGAGCTTTTCTTTGATAGTTTTTCAACTTTATAACAAATAGAATAAGGTCCATGTTTAATTCAGAAAACTTGACAGTTTAAGGTAGCTTTATGTCCTGGCGTCGCGTCGTATAATGTACCGAACATTATAAAATGACCAGCATTTTCTGCATAGGTAGGTACTTAATCTTTTCTATTGATGGTTGGAACTATTTTTTAACCGACTTTCAAAAAAGGAGGAGGTTCTATGTTCGTGTGTACCTATGTATTATTTATTTTTTTTTTTTTTTTTTTTTTTTATTTTTTTTTTTATGTATGTTACCTGATTTCTCCCCCATTTGTGGACCGATTTTTTGTTTGAAAGAGTATACTCCTGAGGTGGTCCCATTTTAATTTGGTGAAGATCTGGTGCTGATTTTCGGAGATATACAACGGAACTCTTCAAAAATAGACGGCAAATCTGTCGTGATTGCTGGAATCGCTTGGATGTTTATTGTTTATACAACATCATGACGTATCATCACGCCTGTATGCTCTGAGGGGTACGCAGGTGGGTACAATATACCTAGATTTGGTCAGTTTGGTATGTTAATTTTAATTTATTAGGGATTAGTGGAAAACCCTATTATCATGACATATGTATATTGTTAACAATTAAGAATATAAAATAAATTCATGGCAAATATTTTTATGGCAACAACTAATGGAAAAATAAAAAACTTTTTTGCAAAAAATAAAACCGACTTCAAAAAAAACACTAAACGGTGTAAAATAACTCTAAATTCGGAAGTCGGTGGCCCATCATGAGTAAGACAAACCCACCAAAGCCACAGAATTCCGAATTTAGAGTTATTTTACACCGTTTAGTGTTTTTTTTGAAGTCGGTTTTATTTTTTGCAAAAAAGTTTTTTTTTTAAAGAATCTGCACATCAATCTAACTAACATAAAACCAACAAAAATACATTACATCTTTTTACGGAACTTCTATTTAAAAAACTGGCAACCCCACATAATTCGAAAATATGGCGTGAACAGATTGCCCGTTGACAGCTTTATAGTCCACCATTTTGGAGTCCATTTAGTAAATGCAGATAAATATTTATCGGCCCAATAACATGCGTTATGCTGATCAGTGGCGTTTATTTTCGTAGCTGAGAGCTCTCTGTGAATCGGATGTTTGTTCATAAATACGATTGTGTTAGACATTTTTGAGCGCTGTAAATCTTAAAACAATGATGATTGCTAGATTTACTGGGAACAGAAGAAACGTTTTTATTGTCTATTTATCATGTCAAAAAAAATGGACGGATGGGTTTATTTTTTTAAATGGACGATGATCAGTTTATTATTAAAAGAAAAGAAATATAAATAATATAATATAGAAGGCCTAGAGAAAGAATGACTCAAAGAATGACTTCTTTGATCTTTGACAGCCATAAAAGGCGGCTAGAAGCCTGAAAATCTGACAACTGGTTGTTCGCCAAAAGGTATTAGATAGGCACTGCCTTTATGTAAAATAATGGTAAGTATAGTACCTAGGTACCTATACAGCTGCATTTTGTGTGACTAAAAGCTCTTTTTAACCGACTTCAAAAAAGGAGGAGGTTCTATGTTAGTGTGTATGTATTTTTTTATGTATGTTACCTACCTGATTTCTCCGCCATTTGTGGACCGATTCTCAAAATTCTTTTATTTGAAAGAGTAGACTCCTGAGGTGGTCCCATTTTAATTTGGTGAAGATCTGGTGCTGATCTTCGGAGATATATAATGGAACTCTTCAAAAATAGACGGCAAATCTGTCGTGATTGCTGGAATCGCTTGGATGTTTATCGTTTATACAACATCATGACGTATCATTACGCCTGTATGCTCTGAGGGGTACGCAGATGTGTACAATATACCTAGATTTCGAAAGTTAGGTATGTTAAGTTTCATTTATTATGAATAAATGGTTATCCACTACATGCCATGGTAATAGGGTTATCCCCATCACCATGACATGTATTGTTAACAATTAACAAAATAAAATAAATTCATGGCAAATGTTTGTATGGGAACAACTAAAAATGGAAAAATAAAAAACTTTTTTGCAAAAAATAAAACCGACTTAAAAAAACACTAACCGGTGTAAAATAACTCTAAATTCGGAAGTCGCGTTGGTGGCCCATCATGAATAAGATAAAAACAACAAAGCCACAGACTTCCTGATTTAGAGTTATTTTACACCGGTTAGTGTTTTTTAAGTCGGTTTTATTTTTTGCAAAAAAGTTTTTTTTAAATATACCTACTTAATAAACTAGTGCTTGACTGCAATCCCACCTCAGGATAAGCAGTGATGCAATCAATGATGGCGAAGCGCATTTGTTTATTAAGAGCTTACCTATTCACTATAGCCTTAATTGACGCAGCAGACAGGGACTCCAACAGTAGGTACGTTGTTGGGCAAATCAAACTAAAATCAGTTCAAAACAAAATAAATTATTCATAATATAATAATACTAGCAGACATCCCGCGGTTTCATCCGCGTAGGTCCCATTCCCGTGGGTACCTATAAAAAGTAGCCTATGTGTTAATCCAGGGTATCAGCTAACTCCATACCAAATTTTATTAAAATCCACTTAGTAGTTTTAACGTGAAAAAGTAACAAACATCCATCCATCCATCCATTCATCTATCCATACAAAATTTCGCGTTTATAATATTAGTAGGATGTTACTAAGCATACATTTTAATGTAAGTAGGTAAATATGTTGGCTATGTAGGTACTCATAATGACCAATGCTAACTATGCGAAACTATGCGAAACATTACAAAGGCAAAGATGGATCAATTTTTTGAAAAAAACCGGTGTTAGCTATAAGCACAAAGACTTACATACGTCTATCATCTTCCTAATCTTAGATTATTTTAGACCAATTTGATACTTGTAACGCCATCTAGTATAGCACTTCAACATTTTTTGAGCGCCATCTATTATTCACTATGAAAACTAGTAACGCACTTTTTGGACAACCTCAAAATATTAATAATTTACATTTTCTGAACAAGAAACTGGAAAGAACCAAAAATTACCCTAGAATAAATTCCCAAGCCGGGCAGTGTCTTTATTTCTATTATGATTTTCTCGAGCAGTCAAAAGAATAATGTGAAAAAACTGGCAGATTTCATTAATGTGACTATTTATTATTGGCAACATTAAAAAATTAACCAATGGATTGTTCATATTTTGTCTCCAGAAAATGTTATAAACCACTTTTATCGTGTATAAATAATCTTCTATTATATATTAGTACAGTTAACAAGATCCAATTAAACCTTTCAATCTAATAATACATTTATTACATACTTAATAAAAACTAAAAGAAAAGAAAATTATAAGGCATCAAAAAATTCATCCGCATCGCTCTCAACGGGAAACGTGCCCAAAAGACTGGCCGCATTGCCACGTTGAATGGCAATGCTGATTCTCTGACCTAAATAAAGGCCAGCCTTCTGGTCACGCGAAGAGTCGATCAACCGCTTGGCGATGTCACGGAAAACTATATGGGCATTCGGACCCCACGGCCCGAGTGTTTCAACCCCAAACGGTTCAAATATATAACTTCCGATAAGGTTGTTATATTTTCGCCGTTTGAGGTTTTCAGCACCTGCAGCAGCCGCACCAGCACAACACGTCGTACTAGGAAGATGGGATGGCGCAAGGGTATCGACACATGTTGCATCCCACACCAAAGGCCTACCCAACTTCCAAGGCATTATGGTTACACCGTCTGGTCTCTTCCCATCGTCGCGTGCCAAGCCATTAGGTTCTAAAATAGCGGGCACCCCGGCGGTGACAAGAGCACGACGAATGATGTCATTAATGCTAACGTGACGTGCTATGCGACCTGCACTTCTGCTGCAAGACAGGCCGTGGTGTCCGAAGCAGTCGACTGCTTCACCGCATTGACAGCGATGCGGAACTCCGCAAGGAGCGCCCAGACGCAGGCATGTAGCGAGCCGGAAGGTAGTGTCACCCAGCATGGTGCCAATGTTGGGTGACGGTAAAGCCTGAAGCCAAAGGCCCGACTCCCACTCACCCACAGCCAGCAGGCGAGCACGCTCAGCAGGTTTGATCGACGTATTAATAAGATTATTCTGTATCAAACTGCAGAGCGGCTCGTCCCACTGTCTCTGGGAACATGGGTTCACGGGCAGATCTGTATCCGGGCAAGCCACTTTCCAAGCGTTCACCGCATCGGACAAACACGGCACCTTAAAGTGGACCAGAGAGGAGGCTAAAATTATGCTAGTCAACTTCTCAGTGCTGTGGACCGAGGACAAGAACGCCGGTAAGCTTATACTGGTAATTTTACGAACGCCGAGACCACCAAATCGAATAGGTAAAGTGGCTTGCAGCCACGCTCGGTCGTCCAAGGCCACATTCAAAATGGATGTCAATGTAGAGTGAATAATCTGGTCAATTTTTTCCAAAAGATGTGGCTGTGTCCACAATGGGGAGCAGCGTAGATAATACATAAAATTTGGACCAAAACAACAGTACCTAATAAGGGTGAATGCGGAATGTAAATTAATTTTAGAAAGTCTTTCCGAAATATCGTTAAAATTTTGAATTTTATCGTCAATGAAATTGGAAAAGCTATCTTCAAAAATTGGGGAACCTAGGAGGTGCAGCGAGCTCTTTTCAGACAATTTTATTTGTGGGGCTATTTCATTGAATTTCTGAAAAGTTTTTTGTGTTTGGTTAACATCAGCAACGTAGACTTCGCATTTCGAAGGGTTAAGATCCAGGCCAATTGATTTAAATTGCTGTTTGAGGAATTCCAGGTCTTTTAAAACTGTATAAATCAATGTCAAATCGAATATAATCCATTAAAAATATTTTCTTATCATCACTCTAACATAAAAATATGAACATTTTATTCTTAGTTCAAGTGAAATGGAACAACAAACTAGACAGTGCTGCCAACTGCAAGAAGTAGGAAATCAGAAATAACTTGTCTCAAATCCACCATTTTCCCTTTGTAACTAACCGGTGTTCAAAACACGTGCGTACGATCAAGTTACATGGAAAACTTGTGTGATCACGGTGCATATTGAATATATACTTACACTAAAAAGTGCGCCGGGTTTCGATAAACGGGCAACGTGTATTAAAACAACAGAATGAACACTGAAAAGCTAAAGAAGTTGCAGTCACAGGTGCGCATCGGCGGTAAGGGCACACCAAGACGCAAGAAAAAGGTTGTTCATGTTACCGCAGCGACAGACGACAAGAAGTTGCAATCATCCCTCAAAAAGCTGTCAGTGAACACAATCCCTGGCATCGAAGAGGTGAATATGATAAAAGATGACGGTACAGTGATACACTTCAACAATCCGAAAGCGCAAGCATCCCTCGCGGCCAACACTTTCGCTATCACCGGTCATGGAGAGAATAAGCAGATCGCCGAGATGCTGCCTGGCATCCTTAGTCAACTCGGTCCTGAGGGTTTGAACCAGCTGAAGAGATTGGCGTCAAGCGTCGCCGCGCCGAAACCACTCGACGAGGACGATGAGGTCCCTAACCTAGTCGGCAACTTCGACGACGCCTCTAAGCAGGAGGCCAAGGAAATCATCACGAATGAGAAAGAGAAGGAAAAGGAAAAAGAAAAGGAAAAGAAACCAGAATCAGAAACCAAAGCTGCGGAAAAGAAAACCGATTAAACTTCCAGTCGGTTACAATGGTGTAGTTTTTAATTTTGCTCACCCAGTGACAAAGGGTTTCCAAAGCCACAGAGGCGTCTCAAATAGTTCTCATTTTATTTTACATTGTGTTCCTAATAAATGTACTTTGAATTTATCATTTTCTACATTTATTTGTATGTGTAAATTGTGTATGTGTTATGTTGGTACAGGGACACTGGTTTTTTATTTTTTTTTTTTCTAATTACATGTGACTTTGGAAACCTCAACCATCCCGATTTAAAACTGCTTAATTCTTATGCCATGCACTAATACATTATTTATAGTTTTTATATTGTAACATACAGCATAATGGGATATGAAACTTGTCGATTGTCTTATATAAATAGGGCTTAGTTAAGTGTTAATGAACCTATTGTTGAGATATTGGCGATATAGGTATAACATTTACATTATATTGAAAAATATACATTATTTTTGACAGTGCACCAGGAAATCATAGAGTATATAATATGTATAGTAAAGAGGTGTAATGGTACACCTTAGAATATTTTAAAAATATTTTCTAAAAGTTGTTGATTCATGTCCGGAGTAAAGATTTGCTTTCTTAAAAAATAGGTATAAAAAAAAACAAAAGTTTAGTCACAGGTAGCTCTTTAGATTATTGAGCTAACATTGTATAAATAAAATTATAAAAATTGCAAAACTTTGTAAATGATTAGAGTTTTGGTATGTGGAGAGAACATTAAAAACTTTGATCAAAGAAAATGGACTTTTATTTTACTGTTCAAATTTAAGTCTGCCTTGGTGGTCTAGTGGCATAAGTGGTACTGCTGAGCAAGCGGTCCTTGGTTTGAATCCATGGTTAGGGAAGGTGCAGTTTGGTATTTTGACTAGGAATTTCCTTTTAGCAGACTGGACAAGATCTCCATGGCTTCTGCATGCATAGCATGAACACATTGAACACCGAAGAAACAGCCTTTGTCTACAGACGAATCGGCAAAGTGACAGATTATATAGACAGGAACCTTAATCTGTCAAATTTCTTTCAAAGTTTCAATACACCTGCCTGCGTAGCATGAACACTTAATTTCTTTTCTTCCGAGACACGACAAAGACCGTTTCTTCGGTGATCATGCTACGCGTGCTGGAAAACCCTTCAAAGTTAATTGATATGATGTAAGAAATTATTTTAATATATTTCGGACCTACGCCTCTGCCAACCCCTTCAGGGTTATCAAGTGTGATGTTAGAACTTATTCATAAGTTTAGTATCTTAATTAACCCCTATCTCTTCAAAATGTTATTTAACTGGCATCTTCCGGGTAAATTAATACATCATGGACTGTCACCTCAGACCCAGACTGGAGTCGAAGATAATGCATCTCAAATAAAAATTGTATTTTCATTACTTTGTGATGTGATTGTGAAGCATTTTAAATTCAATAGGTTAGGTTATTGTTTGTGTAGCAGTAAGGTGGAAGCACTGTTATAGTTAATTCATTAGGTTAGCACCAATTTAAATTTCAAATCACGTTAAATAAAAGTAGGTAGGTAGGTACCTACGTCCAAAGCCAAAATTACTCGAATTTAATAAGTAGGTAAATAAATAGCTTGAACCATTATTTCCGGGTCGTGTAGGCCAATACGACCTTCATGTCAATGACAATAAATTCCATATTCGTGTATCAGAACTGTGGGCAATAAAAAATCAATTTGATTGATTAGTTACACTCGCCAGTGACTCGCCTTACCTACGTAATCTGAGTCTATAATTTATTTATCAATAGTACGAGTTAGTTCAGAAAATAATAGATAAACTTTGCATTTGACACATTTTCTGACTAACCTATACAAAATACAAATACATAAACAAGCATCGTAGTTTTGATAAAACGTGCAAGTCTTGTAGGTACCTATGTGAAAAGCATGTTCAACAATAATGTTTACGGATGTGCGATGCGCCCAAAGAGTAGGAAGGAAGCGCCAAAGTGATTATTATCATAAATATTGTTCATGGCTTAGATAATATACCTCTAGATCGAGCTACCGCGTGGCCGCACATGCGACAGCAATATAAAAGTTCAGTGTTGCTATTCCTTAAAAAAGTCCCAAAATACGACCAAAATTCTACTTAACTGCGGGTTCCAATTTTAGCACTATTGTAAATTATAATTTACGTATTCAACGTGGTAATAAGAGTGTAGAAGTATCCATGTGTGAGAAAATATAATTTCACGTAAAATACCTACTTTCAATCTTACCTTGATTCTCACAAATAAAATACACTACTACCAGGTGAAGCTTGATGTGTGTACATAGAAGTAACTCTTTAGAAGAACAGAAGAACACTACATTATTTTTTCGCGTGTTATTTATCATTAAAATATATTGAGGTATGGCTGACATCCAGTGTGACATTGACATTGCTGTATAATAACTATTGTCCTTTAGACAAAACCAACTTATTTTGAAAATATCAAATTTTTTGTTTATACTTAACATTTATTTATAAAATGAATTCTTACTTGAAGGCAATCGCGTAGGTACTTAAAGATATTTGTCTTTAAGTACCTACGCGATTGCCTTCAAGAGTAAAACTTAATGATTGTCGAAAGGGCTCTGTTCCTTCGTACACATGTTCACTTAAACTTAAAAATAAGGGTTCGCCCACAAATTTGTGTGTTTAGCCACCATAGATTTATTTGATTATTATGCCTACCTTTTGAACATTAGGCCTGACAGTTAAGCGAAAAGATTTGAAACGTGTAGCAACACTGTAAGTAAGTATTCCTAGGTTATGTGATTTAAGAAATCAAGTTTATTTTAAGAAATCTTCCATATTTTGGTCTGAAAGCCATGACAATAAAAGCGCACAAATGTATAAATTCAATAATCATACAATAACACAAACAGTATTGAATACTTACGAATGAAAAGAGATTTTGTTATTGGCCTTTTCTGAGCGGCTTTTACAGCCTATTATACTGCATCCTCCCATCGTAGCGCATTCACCATACACTAAACACTTATCTAATGGAGTCTATTTCTCATTAAATGACTTAAACTATTACAAAAATTGCAAAAACCATCCGAAAACTTAAATTAAATCGAGCATAATAATATACGTGACAGTGACAGCACTTTGTTTGGCTAACATTCAAAAGTTAGCCATGCAAAAATCCGGCACGCCGTAAGGGACAGAAGATACGATGCTTTGTCTCAATTTTCCTACGAACTTTGTATTATTGCGTCTCACTTCCACACTTGACACTGTGAATTGGGCTACGTCTAGAGGTATATAGTCTAAGGTTCATGGGGAAGGGAAACTGCGGTTGCCGGTTTGCAAAATTTTGGTTGGACTTGATAGTTGCTGTTTGTTACCTACCTACCTACCACAATTTTTTCATTAGTCATTTCAAGATAAGATTACTAGTACGAATATTCTTGCGTCTTCGATATAAAAATAGTATTTTTTTTATCTCATTGTGTTAGTTTCGTAGTGACGTATTTATTTATCTTCGTTAATCTTTCGAATACGATGAGTAATGTAATTTTTAAAAGGGAAGACTAACGCTAGATATCCATAATAATTTGAGTCCGTTCCGTTGCAATAACAAAACGTTGAGTTGTCAGAAAGGAGGTCCGATCAAAAACTAAAATATTTCATTCAGTAGGTAAATACCTACCTACACAGACACAGTGGTGATTACCTATTTAGGAGGCGGCAAAAAGATTTGCCGCCCAATCAGAGGGAAGTAAAAGAGCTTTTTCTGTTAGAATTTTACAATAAAAAAACTTGAGAGGTGTCAAGGGACACCCGGATGGAACGAAGTTATATAGTTAGTTATATTATTTATTATGTACAAATAACCTGTATACACTCAACAAAAATAACACACTGTTCAATGCGAAATAGAAAGACGAAACTAAAATAACTGGCTTGCTTTCTATGAGAGAGAGAGACAGACAGAGAAACATAGATTTATGTCATAGAAGTTACAACTCCCGGTCTTAATCCTCTCTCTCTCTCCCTCTCTCCCCCCTCCCTCCCCCTCCCTCTCCCTCCGTCCCTCCCCCTTCCTCCCCATCCCTCTCCCCTCCCCGTCTCTCCCCTTCTCCCCCTCTCCCTCAACAACAGGCACACACACAACAAACACACACACACACACAACAAACACACACACAACAAACACACACACACACACACAACAGAGAAACACGCGCACGCCGCACGGCCCACAACTACAGCAAAAAGTGTCGTGACAACTTTTTAACAGACTTCAAAAAAAGGAGGAGGTTCTATGTTCGTGTGTATGTATTTCTTTTTTTTTTTTTATGTATATTACCTGATTTCTCCGCCATTTGTGGACCGATTCTCAAAATCCTTTTTTTATTTGAAAGAGTAGACTCCCGAGGTGGTCCCATTTTAATTTGGTGAAGATCTGGTGCTGATCTTCGGAGATATACAACGGAACTCTTCAAAAATAGACGGCAAATTTGTCGTGATTGCTGGAATCACTTGGATGTTTATTGTTTATACAACATCATGACGTATCATCACGCCTGTGTGCTCTGAGGGGTACGAAGATGTGTACAATATACCTAGATTTCGAAAGTTAGGTATGTTAAGTTTCATTTGATAGGGATAAGTAGATAACCCTATTACTACGACATGTATTGTTAACAATTAACAATATAAAATAAATTCATGGCAAATGTTTGTATGGGAACAACTAAAAATGGAAAAATAAAAAACTTTTTTGCAAAAAATAAAACCGACTTAAAAAAACACTAACCGGTGTAAAATAACTCTAAATTCGGAAGTCGGTGGCCCATCATGAATAAGACAGAACCACCAAAGCCACAGACTTCCTAATTTAGAGTTATTTTACACCGGTTAGTGTTTTTTTAAGTCGGTTTTATTTTTTTCGTAAGAATTTTTTCCTTCTAGCCCCCTTTCGTAACGCGCGATAAGGAACTTCGTTCCAAAACATGATCTACTGAAATTTATTTGATACTTGCATAAAATGATCAGAAATTTTAAGAGTTCGTTGGTAGGTACATTTTAAAATGCACGAGCGAGCGTAGTGTACTTTTAGTACGTAGGATCTTTTAGCACTTATTTGGTGGACATAGCTGACTGATTGTGGTTAGTAGCCCTGACTGCTATGCCGGAAATCGTGGGTTCGATTCCCACCCACCCAAGACAAATGTTTGTGTGATGAGCACGATCATTTGTTTTAGTCTGTGCCTTTATTATCTAAAATAAGTACGTATTTTTAAAATAATATACATATAAGTATGACTGCCTCGTTGGTCTAGTGGTCGCAAGCGCTACTGCTGAGCATGAGGTCCCGGGTTCAATCCCCGGGTCGGGTAAAGTGTTATTCAGTTTTTTCGGATACCCCAAAATTTTTGTTAAACATTCATAAATCATACGTAGATGGTAAAGAAGAAATTGTAATTTATGTAAACAGAGATGTAAACGAAGTAAATAAGTACCTATGTAAGAATCGTAGTAGGTAGCGCGGTATAGTTTCTGATTAACCCAATGATATTATAAGTAAAAAACGGTGTAGATAGGTTACATAAACAACATTCGATATTCAAAAACGGTACACTAACGCACGCACACACGACACCGAGGTAAAATGTGGCTCAGCCACATTTTGATGTGTCGCTTTCTGAGCGCATAACCTCTAACTACCTACACCTTTTTACTTATAATATCATTGACTTGAACCCCATGAATGAGTGAGTTTGTGATGTATCTAGACAATAGACATAACTATCATACCTAAGCACTTAATTTCTGATTTAGGTATCTTTATGGCAAAAACGGAAGGGGAGTGACAAAGAGTATACCGTTGGAGGTGAGTGCGTTTTGCACTTCGATGTTACGGGGCGGTAGACTATTACTAGAATTGTTTAGCATAATGATAATAAAAAAGACGGATAGATAACGAGGTGGCTCGCACCTCAGCAAACTACTATCCGGGCCATAGCCATAGTCAGCAAAGGAGTAGGTAATAGAATAGAATAGAATAGAATACTCTTTATTGTACACCATTAAAACTAATAACACGCTAAAAACGCTACGCTATAATATGCTAATTATGCTGCGCGCTAATGTTTCTGTCTGTTTTTACAAAAAGATATTTTTTTGTATTCGTAAATCGTTTTGTATAGCACAATTTTTCTTAAAGAACATTTAGCTTGGTTTCAGAACGCAGCACCGTCGGGCCGTCGGTCTGTCAGTGTCAATGTCAAATTTTATCGCTGTCAAGTTGAAAAAATAAATAAGCCCAAAATAATTTAGTGTTTCTTTTCCTTCAGTTTTAGAAAGGATATCCTGGATTTTTGTGCTACTTTTCTATCATGATAGCACGGCCATGGACCGACGATCTACCAAAATGCAAAAACTCCTGTGTAGCCTCCTACTTTTCCCGTTTAGGAGGCGGAAACACGAACACTACTGATGATTACCTGTGTTTTTATTGCCAAACCGAGGATAATTTGTAAGTACACTTTCATTACACTTTAAAAGTAGTTGAGCCACTGTGATGTATCAAAATTTATTTACGTAGGTAATGAATTGCACCGTGAAGGTACTAGATAGATATTATGCTGTCATGGTCAAACATTATAATGTTTCTATTTTTGGATCCTTCCATGTGTAAATCAACAGGTAAGATAATGATATTGTCAATAACAGATTACTGTGGAGAATCCTTTGATTGTGTGTCATAGTATTTTGGTAAAATTGTTGTGTGACTTGAATGACTTTAGTGTAACTAGAGTATATTTAAAATCCTAAGATGAAAATGCTTATGTGATAGAACTTTATTTAAAAAAAAAACTATCCATTTCACCATTTTCTTTAAATTGTTGCCCCAATCTAGGAATTTCGCCTGTATTGGATTTATTTACAATATTAATTTCAACTTACAAAACAACAACTTAGCTCAACTAAGGGTGGGCTTTGTAAGGGACTGTCTTATGTAATTTAGATGTTCAAAAAGTGCTGATTCTCAGCCTAATTTGAATAAATGACTTGATTTTGATTTTGATTTTGAACTCCAATCAACAACCAACTCAACTCTAAATGACAGCATGTTTAGTGCATTGGTTGAATGATTGGCTGCTATGCTGCCTGTTGTGGGTTTGATTCTCACACATAACAAATATTTGAATGGTCTACAATAATTGTTCCAGGTCTGGGTATTTGTAAATGTGAAGTTAAATGTTTGTAAAACACCCACAATATGGGAGAAATTCCTTGTACATACATACATACATACATAAACTCACGCCTTTTTCCCATGGGGGTAGGCAAAAACTACAGAGCGCCATATGCTACGATTCTTACATACCTACTTCTTTTGCTTTGTTTACATTCATACATCTTGTCATACTCACACACGCTGGTTGCAAGTACTACACACCTGACCTTTCTGAAGAACCACACCAATAAGGTCTATGTATGTCCTTCTAGGGCGTCCCCTCCCGGCGTTGCCACTTACCTCTGCCTTGTAAATATCTTTCGTTAGTCGCCTTTCATCCATCCTTTCAACGTGACCAAACCATCTAAGCATACTCTTTTCAAGTTTTGTTACTACATCTTCTTTTAAAATTCCTTGTGTGGGGCATCATTATTTTTTCAAACTTGAATGTACAGATGCAGGCCTAACCTGTCAAATTTTCCTAATTGAACATGAACCTTATCCTGTTTGTTATAAAGTTGAAAAACTATTTTATAACTTGATACATCAAGATAGCTTGATGTCAATTCAGTCACAGGCCTGAGCCATACCACAGTCTAAAAACATACAGTCGTCCGACGAAGCTGTCTAGACAGGGCAATCGTGCGGGGTGTGAGGGGCGAGACGCGGGAAAGCCGCTCCCGCGCTGCGAACAAACCGATGTTCGTTGTGCGGGAGGTATTATTCAAGTCTAACGCGTGTAGAAGTTGTCGGAATTTTTCCAGAGATCAAAGGCGTCGTCCTACTGTATTAATATTTATACTGTGGCCATACACTCTGACTCCATGACACGCTTTTGCGAAAACTAAGTCATTATGGTGTCCAAAATGTAGCTCTTAATGTAATAAATTCATATTTACACAATAGGTTTTAATGCGTAGATGTCAATGGTGCAAAATCTTCAGGGTTAACAGTTCAGTTTGGTGTACCTCAGGGTTCTATACTGGGTCCTTTCTTATTTTTAGTATATATAAACGACTTACCATTATTTTCAAACGGTATCTGTGATGTTGTACTGTTTGCAGATGATACCTCTCTTATCTTTAAAGTAGACAGGAATAGACAAGATTTAGACGATGTAAATAGAACACCTTTAAAAGTCACAAATTGGTTTACGACAAATAATCTAGTTCTTAATGCTAAAAAGACGAAATGTTTAAAGTTTGCTTTGCCCAATGTTAGAAATCTCGGACCCATAATTATCATCTTATTATTATAGTACACTGTATGGAGTATTTGAACCACACAATGGACTGGATGCGGCAAAGTTTATCATGCAAAGGATGGCGGCGGAGATCCTGTTCCCACCACCCTCGGCCAATACTGATGAGGAGATTAGAGAAAGACTAAGGTAAGATTTAGGATACAACTTAAATTTAGTACGGGACAAGCCTATCGCCGCTAACTATGATTATGTAAAAAGGGGTGTGAGCCTTCCATCAATGCTCAAAATGATCAACCATGAGTTCAGTACAGTCATGATTCTGGACACCATGGAAGCTTTTCATGCTTTTCGAAAATGTTAAATACGATGTTTTGGATATGAGCTTAAAAATAAACATTACTTTTTTATTTATTTACAAAATCCACGTCTCTTAATCACCCTATTATGCAACAGAAACTGATCAGAAACAAACGGAATGACATGCTAGCGCCATCTAAGCATAGTAGTAGTGTGTGGTAATGGGTGGGTGTGTTGCAGTGTGTATAATGAGTTGAAGTGGTAAATGGACTACTTTTATGCATTTTTTTTATATATCAAAAGCTAATACAATATCCCTGATCCACAAACTTCAAAGTGTTTCTTTTAATGATTTTTTAGGCATGCATTTGTATCAGTAGAAAAGGCATATACGGAGAACTATGATGGGATGATAGCTGAGAGAACCAGCCTGCAGTACCAGCTGCAGACCCTGAATGAAACACAGGTGAGTTGATTTGTTGCCACATTATAATTATGTAAATGGAAAAAAATAAAAATGACAGTCAAAACAGATCAAACAGTTACACTATTTTCACATTTACTTTTAAAACATTTCCAGGTCTCCCAGAACTACAACATCCTAGCCCGGTTAAAAGAGATAGATGTCCATCTGTCTGGGGGAGCAGCGGTCGTAATAGCATTAGTTCACGCAAACAAGTTGTTTGTGGCCCATGTTGGAGACACAAGGGCCTTGCTCTGCCGTACTGATGATAATGCAGTGTTGAGGGTTGTGCAGCTGACGGTGGACCATAGCCTGAACAACGAGGATGAGCTGCTGAGGCTGCAGCAGTTGGGGCTAGATGTTAATAAGCTGAGGAATGGTAGGTATTTTAAATTGAGTGGTTTGTCATCAAAGTTACTATGCTATGCTAGGTGTGGCGAGTTCGTTTCTCGCACGGAAAAAATATTTGTATGGTTTAGAAATACTTGTTCCAGGACAGGGTTGTTTGTATATGTGAGTTAAAATGTGTCTAAACGACACGAGCTAGGACTTAGTGTAGGGCAACATAAAAAAATGCAACATCTATATTGGTCCCTTCGTTTGGGTGCTACGATGCCATAGACAAACACAGATACAGATACAAACGTTAAACTTATGACACCCTATTTTGGGGTGGATGGTTAAAAAGTAGAGAAAATGATTTAAAACTAGGAATATTTTTTAGGCTAAGAGACCATAAATCAAAAACCAAATCAAAAGTCATTTATTCAAATTAGGCTGAGTATCAGCTCTTTTTGAACGTCAACATTACATAAGACAGTCCCCCAAAAAGCCCGCTCTTCGCCACTTCCTAATGTATTTGCTGGGAAGATGTGACAGAACAAGGTTGACTGGCCTAGGTTGACTGGTACAAAATGCCTATGGCATTAAGTCCGCCTCTGTACATTAGTGTGCTGGAAGTATTAAATAAATAAATAACAAACTTCTCAGGAGATTTACTGAGCAGCTGATTTTTCTTCGCGATTTCAGTGTTTATTTTTTAGTAAAAGTTGTTCATAATACACAACAACCCCTTTTCGGGTTTACTCACGAAAAACTAAATTCCTTTCAGCTCAATACCTCGGCAATCAGACTGGCACGCGGTGTCTCGGCAACTACTTAGTAAAGGGGCTGTATAAAGCATTCCCGACCATTAGCGCAGCAGTTACCGAACCAGTCATCGCTGCACCTGAGATACATGGACCTATCATCCTGGATGAGTCTTGCAGGTAAGTCATCAAAATGACAGCACATTGACTCAGCGGTTGAGCGAGTTGCTGCTGCCCCGCGTCTTGCGGGATCGATTCCCGCACAGAACAAATATTATTATTATGTATTTTTTAAATGACAACTTTTGGTCCACACTTTTGGTTAGTACCTATTTACTTAAAACTATGTTAGTTCTAACACACAACAACACAACAGTTCATACATAATATTTTGAGTTAGTGAGCTCCATTTGACATACAATAAAGTTAAAATATAAAATACGTCACGCAGTTTCACCCGCGTAGTTTCCGTTCCCGTGGGAATACGGGGATAAAAGTAGCCTATGTCCACCGGGAATAGTGTAGCTTTCCACCAGTACAATAATTTTTAAAATTGGATCATTAGTTCCGAAGATTACCCCCTACATACAAACTTACAAACTTACAAATTTTACCTCTTTATAATATTAGTATAGATACGATCCGATACTGCTTCATGATAAAATTAAATTTCTCAATAAAGTAAATTGTGATCAGATTAAATTCAAATATTGAATAACTATTATAATTGACATTGTCAAATAATTAAATTAAAGCAGATTAAATTCAAATATTGAATAACTATTATAATTGACATTGTCAAATAATTAAATTAAAGTAAAATTATAATTAATATTGGATGGCCTACAGTTGTTTAGGTACTGGTTGTTTGTGTATGTGAGTTTTTATGTCTGTAAACACACCCACGACTCAGCAGAAATTCTTAGAGTTTCTTGCATATTCTTCTCCATATGAAACTACCTTTTGCAAACAATGTGCAACTAGAATTATTCTCGTAATTTATTTAATTTGTAAGTCTGATGTTCGAAAGTGCCTTTTATGGGTTTATTTGAAATAAATGATTTGACTTTAACTTTAGTGTGGGACACCATTTTGTAAAAGAACTAGTTTCTATATTTCTATAGACTACACACATCTGATAAACTTAAATAAATATTAAAATTCGATTATAGATTAAGTATCGCTGTAAATTATCCTAAAATTATTGTTAGTCTACTGCAGCGTCATTCAGACCAATGTATTCGTATTTTTTTTATAATGTGATTGAATGGCTGAACACTGTTTCCCACAATACGAGCACAAGCTTATCGTGGGAATCAGTAACAGTACCTTTTTTGCAATACAATATTATTTTATTTTATTTTTTACTTCTTGGTTATGTACACTTGGGCCATACATTCAACAATGCATTGCATACTAATAATAATATAGATCTATTCACCTTTGACCAGTTGTGCTATTTGATAGCAAATGGCCTCGTTAATATTTAATAAACTAGTTTTGTTTATTATTTGATAAATTATAAGGTTTAAGATTTAGATCCAATATAATGTAAATGGAAAATCACACTCGGAGTGAGCAATCTACTGGAAAAGGGTCGGATGTTTTTCATTTATTTTTTATCAGAAATAATAAATGGATTGTGACTCGCGACTTCGAACACGTCTATTAAGTACATTTTCCTATTAAATTTAACATTCCCTCAACATATTAGTTTTTGAAAATAAAATATATAAGTACGTTGTTACTCGGTGATAATATAGCTTTCTAATGGTGGAAGATTTTCGAAAATCGTTTCAGAAGTTTTTGAGTTATGTCACAACAAAGAAATACATCATTCTTCTTCTTCTTGTATTAGTATAGAAGACATGCTTTTTTTCCTCTTTATTCATTTTGTTTTCTTAATTTGATTTGATTTGTTACAGATTCCTGGTCCTAGTAAGCGCCGGCGTGTACAAACGCATCCAAGAAGCCAAAGGAAGCTACGAGCAAACAAACAAACAGCTCGCCCAAATCATAGTAGAGAACTTCAGAAAACACGACTTCAGAATGGTCAGCCAGTCGGTCTTAGAAGAAATAGAACAAGAATTTGTTTCATACTGCGTAAAAAATAATTTAACACCAAAACCGAATACCCATATGTCTTTATTAATAAGAAACTTCAACTTTCTACCGACGAACGAAGACGAGAATGCCCCAAATCACAGCGTCACCAAAAACACCTCCGTACGATTCAATCCGATTGTCCAATCAAAATCGAACACTCTCCTCAACGAAATCGATTCGGAGATTTACTCGTCGGGAACGGGGACCAATGAGATCGAGACGAACGATTCGATTATCGATACTAATCGATCCATGGAATCGACTTCAGATATTTATCCGGTTGGCAGGCCGTTCGATCGAGATCGAAAGATTAGGAGTTATGTTGATTTTTCTTGTTATTTTGATAATGTTGCTAAGGCACGGAAGAATGGTACTCTGCCTGATTTTATTAAGTGATTAACTCTACATTTACTGTTGTATTTATTAAACTTGGGCCAAATGTCGAAGTTTGTGCATTCATTGTGCTATGCTTGACGCAATCGTAACGACGATTTGAACTATTTGAAAATACTCGTTCGAAGGACTATTTCTAGAGCCTCTTTGTAACTAGAACTTCATTTGTTAAAAAATTGCATCAAGTAAGTTCTGCATTTTTCTTGACGTTCCTTGTTAGTTAGTTTTTCTACTCTTCGGGATCCTAATTATAGTGATTTTGAGATCCGGCTCGAAGGTGCTCATTCGAGTATTCAACGCAATCAGTGGTCTTTGTAGGTAGTGCAGGGCACGAGCACAAAATTTTGAACAAAGGTTCATTAATCAGATTTAAAGTTACGTTTACGTCAAGCATTCATGCTAGACACATTGCTATAATCAATGTTTGTTATTGTAATACATATCAAAGTAGTATTATTTGAAGGTTTTAATTGACTTGTATATACATAATATTAAACTCACGCCCCTTACGCTTATCTGCTACGATCCTTACATACTCCTTTTGCTTCGTTTGCGTCTGAAAATCAGGTCATACACACATGCCACTGGTTACGAGTACTAAACACCTGATGACCTGACCCGGTGTATGGCCTACTTGAGCGCCCTCTCCCGGCGTTTCTACTTCACACTACATCTGCCTTTTAAATAATACCTTTTGTAAGTCGTTTTTTAGGGTTCCGTAGTCAACTAAAAACCCTTTTAGTTTCGCCATGTCTATCTGTCCGTCCGTCCGTCCGTCCTCGCTTAATCTCTGTGACCGTTAGCACTAGAAAGCTGAAATTTGGTATCAATATGTGTATCAATCACGCCGACAAAGTGGTAATATAAAAATTGGAAAAAAATGTTTTATTAGGGTAGCCCCCTTATATGTAAAGTGGGAAGTGTTTTTTTTTTTAATTTCAACCCTAACGCGTGATATATTGTTGGAAAGGTATTTAAAAATGAATACGGGTTTACTAAAATCATGTTTTGATAATGTCAATAATTTCAGAAATAATCGCTCCTAAAGTAAAAACACAATGTGTCCCCCCCCCCCCCCCTCTAACTTTTGAACCACAAGTTTAGAAAATATGAAAAAAATCTGAAATGTAGAACTTTATAAGGACTTTCTAGGAAAATTATTTTGAACTTGGATGGAAACAGTTTTTGTAAAAAAAAGACAAAAAGTTGTACAAAATAATTTCTGGACTAAGTTTGTAGTATAATCGTATATGCAAGCATTTTGAACACTTATTGTGACGGACTGGAAACTACGGAACCCTACACTGAGCGTGGCCCGACATGCTCTTGGCCGGTTTTTAAATTTCTTAAAAACTATCTAAGCACTTGGGCGTTTTCTACCATCCAAACGCGAACATAGGTTTCCAACTCGATCGCTCATCTAGTGAGTCAAATAGTAAATGTATTCAATTCAGGGTGGTACTCAGACAAAAAAACTTTAAAAAACATCTAGCCGTTTAGGAGTTGAGTGACAAACAGATGTACAAAAAAAGTAACGTATACCGTACATTACATGAAGATGAAAATTACATTTAAAGTCAAATGTATGTAAATTTATTTGAACTAAACAAATTAACTGACAATCACTGTTACTTGCCTTAAATAATGATAAGATAATGTTTTAAACTATTATTTTACGAAAAAGATTGTTTTGTGATGTGTAAATTAATGTATATTGACAATATTGAAATACTATGATTTGTTTTATAGAAATAAACGGTTATTGTAAATATTTTGTGTAGCCTACTTATTTTATTTGTTAAGTAAGCTCTTTAGTAAAATACAGGGTGTTAGTGTAGACACCGTTATCACTAAAACCATAGGTAGTTGACTTAAATAAAACAATGTTTATCTGAATTTAAAAATAAATAAACGTTATTTTCATTCAAAAATATAAGAAAGTTTCTGTCCGACACCGTCCATAAATTCATGGATACTACGCGTAAAGGGCGCTGACCTGCTGCACTGGCCGTCCGTTTTAACTACCTACACAATCTATACTAATATTATAAAGAGGTAAAATTTGTAAGTTTGTAAGTTTGTAAGTTTGTATGTAGGGGGTAATCTCTGGAACTCATAATCCAATTCTAAAAATTTTTTAACTTGCTGAAAGCTACATTATTCCTGAGTGCTATAGGCTATAAATTGTTTCTATAACATGTATATTAACCGAGCTATCACAACTTTTGTCTAACAAGTCGGAAAAAAATACCCCATAAAACAGAATCATTTGCGTGCGCTGCCTAAACAGTTGCTTAAAATTAAAAACGATGTATGGCTACCTGGACCGTCTTAATTATTTCTACAAAAAAGTCCGCGATACCATATCTCTATCTTTTATATTTTATCTTTTATACTTCATTTATTGCATTAAAAAATTTTTTTTTCGGCATACTTACGTTTGGTTGATTATTTGAGCAACAAAATATTAATTCATTAGACAATAAATTATTTCAGTATCACAAGAACATCATACAGATAAGATTTGCCATTTACAGTATATCAATTGGTCATACAGTTTCGGAGATGATATAAAATTACTAAAACGCAAAATGCCCCTAGCATAAGTTTCATTGTGCAGACGTTTTACCTATTTGCCCATAGATGGCGTTCTGTAATTACGTCATTTTTCTGAATCGCGGTGATAAGACTCCGTTGTCGTAAGAGTTAGAATTCTAATATTACCTACATGTCAGTTGCTTATTGGTTCGGTTGTTTCGTTCGTATGGTTGTTGTTGTTGATAGATACCTCAGAATCGAAAATATTGTAATTTCGTTGTACGTGATAATTGTTTTCAAGTCTGTGCGTAGTTTGTTGTGAGCATGCTTATAAGGAAATCTCAACTGTCCCGGCAGACATCACAGACAAGAGCCGCTCGAGCGAGTACGCCGTACGGAAGAATCTACCCCTGAAAATGAGCAGGGCCTCTCGAGAAATCTATACTAATAATAAAAAAATCTGTAGAAGTAAAATTTCTGTACATTGAAAATATAAAAAAAATAGCGGGGGGTGTTACTAGACCGAAACCGAACCCAAAAATTTTTGTCTGTATGTCTGTCTGTCTGTCTGTATGTTCAGGTATCACGCAAAAACTACCGGTTCGATTACGCTGAAACTTGGTATACTTATTCTATAATATCCTGGGCATAACACTGGGTACTTTTTATTCCGAAAAAGTATATACAATTTTGCGGTTCGATCCCTAACCCCAACTGCACCAACCGCAAATAATAAGTTTGTCGTAGGTTACGTCACCCGCAGTGGAGTTCACCAAGGGGCGCTGCACACGGCTAAGATACTATAATGTTTTATCTTAAGATGCAATATAGTTCGCCATAAAATTCAATGGACTATCACACACTTCTAAGATAATCTTCTTCTTCTTAGCGTGTCCATGGCAAACAAAGTCACTAAATTCTAAATTGAATGACTAACTAAGATAATAAATAATAATTATAATAAAACTGTACAGAAGTCAATTCTGTACATTGAATATATATTCAAATTTAATATTGGAGGATGATTGGTGATCGATACTGATGCCAAAAATGCAATCAGTAAATGTTTTGTCTATCTGTCTGTCTCTATGTGTACGCATAGTTCAAAAACTATTATAGGGATTTTAACCAAACATGGTACAGTTATAATCAATACGTCTAGGCAGGTTGATCTAAGTCTCAGTTGTTTTACACATGGTCAGTTGTACGTCGCTCTTTCCCGGGTCAGTAGTTCCAGAAATCTTTATGCATACCTAAATACCGGAAGGATCAACTTTGAAAGTTGTCTATCCGGAAGTATTATGCTAAAATTATTACGTTTCTAAATCAACGCACAGCCCAAACCTCTGGTATTAGAGACATGAAACTTGAAGGGGTGTTCTTAGTGAAGAGTAAGTATCCACTAAAAAACGATTTTTGGAAGTTCAACCCTTAAAGGGAAAACATAGGGGACGGAAGTTCGAAATCCACGCGGGCGAAGCCGCGGGCAAAAGCTAGTATTCCAATAAAAACACAATACACATAACCTGTGATGTAACTTTCCTTCATACTTTTCCTGGCTTAGGACAGGCAAAAATACCTACTACCTTCTGTTGCGTAACGGGTCCAAATGTAAGTTAGATTTAACAACAACGAAAATGAAAGAAAGACAACAACTGGGTAGGGTTTTTATCTACAGTTTCATTAAAAAATACTGATTAAATTTACACTGATTGCATATCTACACTGATTGAATTAAGTACTTACATTAGTCTTAAAAGATGTTCAAAATGGGGATCCACTCCACACGTTTTCGCACACTGTTTCGCACTCTGGGAAGCACAACAGTGTCACTTTGTATGTCTCTGAACGCACTACGAATTCGCAATTTGAGTTCCGACGTATTATGAAACTCAGTGGCATACACCCGGCGCTTCATTTCCCCCCAAAGATAACCTTTGAGTCGCCGTCAACATCGTTTCCCGGTTTGGCACAGGTTGTCCAGGGAATAAATCTGCGTACATTCTGCGAGCCTCGGCCAGGTTATCACCAGCCGCGGCGTAAAGCTGTACCATTTCCGTCCACTGTACGTTTGTGTACGACATTATTACTTTTATCTAACTACCCGCTTGTGCGAAAAACGTGTCTAAACCGACGTGCGCTCGATAGCGAGGCTATAGCCAGACTGAGGTGTGCGTGCGGGCGCGGGCGCACAGCTTACGGTGTCTGATCAAGCGCAGTTACCCGTGGCGCCGCTCTGTCTACTATGTACTTGCGTGCAGTTGTATAGGGTGAAACAATTTAAAGGAAAAATTGAGACTTCATTAAAAAATATTTTTTTTTTTCATTGAATTTACGTTCTATAAGTGAAACCAAACCACCGGTTTCAAGGATAACGGTGTTCACACTAACACCCTGTATATGCAGAGGAAACTCGTACATTATGAAATAAGATGACGGCACGCTTGCCGCAGTGGTTGAGCGATCAGCTGCTTCGCTGCGTATTTCAGGTTCAATTCCCGCACGGATCAGATATTTGTTCTACAGGTCTGACTGTTTGTGTATGCCAGTTCAAGTCAAATCATTTATTCAAATTAGGCTTAGTTTTTAATCACTTTTTGAGCGTCATAAATTACATAGACAGTCCCCAGAAATGTCCGCCCTTAACCACTTTCTAGTATTTTGGGCAAAAATGTTGGCCATGATCTGCGGAGGGTTTATCCCAGCAAAAAAACTAGGAAGTGGCGAACGTTGTATCAAAAAGTGCTTTCTCAGCCTAATTTGAATACTTGAATTTTGATTTTGGTGCCACATAGGCGCGGTGGCGACTGGGAATTTTCATTCCCATTTGCCTCCGGTGGCAATCCCCGCGGAGGCGACTGGGAATCAACGCACTGAAAGTCGATACCATCTGCAAAACCCTACTTTAGGAAATTTTCTTTTTATTTATTTTATTTTTACGTGTAGGTAATAAGTTTTTGTTGGAAATTAAAATGATGCAATAACAACACAACACATCTTGCCTGCTGAGGTATTTCCGTCCGACTATAATTTATTTAGGTGTCTTCAAGGCTAGAGTGAATACGCTGTTATAAAACTAGTGCGCTTCACTATCACTGATTGCATCACTGTTTTACCATCAGGTGGGATTGCAGTCAAGTACTGGTTTATAGTATTAAAAAAAAATGCGAAAGCAGATAAGATATATATAACTATTTATTAGCAAGTAAGTAGATGATGATACACAATACAATTAATATAAAACAATATAATTAGATTGGCTTGTAGTCCAGCTTGCTCTCAAGCTTCTTGTTGTCAGCCACTTTGCGCACTGCCTTCATTAGATCCTCCTGCAAACAGAAAATAATACTCTTTATTGTACACCATAAACACTTACAAATTATAACTTTTAAGGGCTACCATAGGGTGATACAAAGAGCGGCCTTATCGCTAAAAGCGATCTCTTACAGAGGTACTATGAGGAACAGTAAAATTGATCAATAAAATTAAGAAATTGACATCTCTTGAAATACAGTGCTTTAAAATAGGCAAAATATGCCTAGCCTTATTATGTTGAGGTCAACTTTCAGTCAGTAAACACGCACCGATTTTTATTTTAGTAACAAATCTAGCATTTTCATTTAGCAAGTCTTGCTTCATGTGGTGAAGAAAAACTGATGAAAAAGACAGACAACGGAACTCTTCAACGCATAACGTCAAATTACTCGCGATTGCTACAGTCACAAGACTGTGCATGGTTTATGTATTAACATAACATTACGCCTGTCTATTTCACAAGGGATCCGGCAGAGATGTATAGATTCATGTTTAAAAAGAACTTCTATAACCGAATTCAATGATTCTTTCTACTTTTTAAAGACTTCTTTTGGGGCTTGTTTCTTTGTTAATTCTCAGCTGTGATCAAAGTTCGAGTTTGTAACTGGACGCTAGTTAGTCACTGGTATTGAGACTACACTGGTAGCCACTGGTACACTGCAGATGCAGCTGAATACCAGTATTATACATGGAGCGACTCCCTATCTGACCTAGTTAGTGACCTTAATTTGTTTACCAGTTAAAAACATATGAGTAAAACTTTACCTGTATGATGTACTCTCTCTCAGCTCTGATGGCGAAGAGACCAGCCTCCGTACAGACGTTCCTGAGATCAGCTCCGTTGAAGGTGTCAGATAGTTTGACAACTGCCTCGTAGTCCATCTCGCCGTGCTTCGCTATAGGCGCCGCGTGGATCTTCAGGATTTCAAGCCTGGAAGGAGAAAATATAAGAAAGTGTTCGTTTATTGGGTGTTTACTTTATAACTGGCGAAATGTGTATATACTACAGGTACACCTCTGCCTAGCTCTTCAGGGATTACGGGCGTGATATTATGTCTTACTATTTATTGATTACCTCGCCCCAGTTTCGCACGGTCCCAGTTTTTTTTGGTGTTAAGATTTTTAAACCTAAAAATGAGTCTTAGTCTAGAAATACAAAAAAAAAGAACTAGTGAAATAGGCGCAGCTGCTTTGAAGTGATGTACGGACAAAAGTTTAAAGTAATTTTTTTTTTTTTTTTGATAATATTTTATGCGGTAAATAGTCAGTCAAATCGAATTGGATTCATCCTGCTATTTTCTCTTTTTACAGAACCGTAAACATTCCAAGATTATTCTCTTCTAATCATCAGTAAACAGATCTAATACAATAAAAGAAAACTCAGAAGATCGTGATAAGTTTCAATGTCGGGACTTCAAAATTTATGAAAAGTACTTATCACATCGATATTTGCGTCATTATAATCCTCTAATATATAAAATTCTTAAGTAAGTGTTTGTTAAAACTCGTCCATAATAGTTATTCAGATTCTAATGATATTTCCCCCAAGCTACACATACCACATAATGATCTTACACACATCCCGACACCTACACAAACACACTCACACATAAACGAACCCACACACTTATGCACACAACAAACATACTACATTATACTACTAATATACTTACTTATATAGGTTATAAAATGTTAATTAGTTTAAAATTAATCTTTTTGCTTTTTGCTTATTTCTCACACATTTGTAGAACGATTGTAAACTGGAGGAGCGGAACCACCTAATACAAGCACATCTTTGCTTAAAAAGTGACTCCAAACCTAACATAGTTATTGTCATAAGTGATGAAATAAACATTTTTTTTTTTTTTTTTTTTATTTCCTGCGTATATAAGAGGAACGAAGTTCTTTGGGGCAGCTGGTATATAAATGTATTTGATATCTCTTACAACCTCAATTTTGATAATATGTATTCTGTCTTTACCTAGCCTGCTCATTAGGCAACGGGATCTCAATCTTCCTGTCCAGTCTACCAGGCCTCAACAAGGCAGGGTCGAGGGTATCCGGCCTGTTCGTGGCCATGATCATCTTGACCTGGCCCAGGGAGTCGAAGCCGTCCATCTGGTTCAGCAGTTCCATCAGTGTGCGCTGGATCTCACGGTCAGCGCTTGTTCCTTCAGAGAAACGTCTGCCACCTGGAGAAGAGAGAAGATTATATAAATGGTAGGTCTTTGGTGAGGGACTTAACCCTTGCTCTATCTCATATTCAAGCACAGCAAGCTTTGTTGGCGCTGAGGCCCTCAATTTTTGCAAATATTAATAAATATGGCGCTAACAGTACACTAATTTAATTACCAGCTGCATTGCTTATACCTATCCCACCATCCTACCACCTCACCATCCCTATTACTTTGTACCTATCTCAGTAAAGTAGTTTTTATTCAAGGTTCATTGTCATCACATATAATCTGATTATGGATACAAAATGATGTAAAATCTATTTTAAAAGAGTAAGTACGGAATTTCTTGCACATCCTTCTCCATAATTATGAAACTACCTTTTGGAATGTGCAACTAGAATCATTCTCATAATTTATTTAATTTGTAAGTATAACGTTCAAAACTTTTATAGGTCTAATTGAAATAAATGATATGACTTTGACAATATTCCACACCTTACACACAACGCCATCTAGTCCCAAGCTAAGAAGAGCTTGTGTTATGGGTACTAAACAGCTGATAAACATACTTATATATTACCAAATACATAAATTAACAGGCCAGTAAAAGTAGTACATTGTGTATGGATGATATGTCAATGAAGCTAAATTACTACCTCGTACTATTACTTAAAATACTACTACTACTTACTCTAGTTTTGTATGTAACATAAAGACACATAGCGCAGGAGTTCAGTTTAAAATTATGTATTTTGTATCTTTCAAATCAATGCATTTTAGTAAGGTACTTAGGTTAGGTAGTTAGGTTTGCTATAGGGTAGGTATGGTAAGTTAGGTTAGGTTATGTGTATATATATTGTCATGTTGGTTTGGTCACGTTGAAAGGATGAATGAAACGCGACTAACGAAGGTATTTCGTATTTATAAGGCAGATGTAAGTGCAAACGCCGGGAGGGGACGCCCTAGAAGAACATACATAGGCTTTATTGGAGAGGTTTTTCAGAAAGTTCAGGTGCGGTGTTCTCCCAACCGGAATGTGTGTATGACTACATGTATGAAAGTAAACAAAGCAAAAGAAGTATGTCAGAATCGAAGCAGATGGCGTTGTGTTGTTTCTGAATGTTGCTACATTTTGAATTTATTTATTTATTGATAGTAAACTCAACAGATTTTTTTACAACAATTATTATAATTAAATATCTCGTAGATGGATTCAGGTACATAACAATTAAGTGCCTTAATCTTGTGTGAGTGAGTGTGATGAGCATGATCATTTTTTGCTGTATCTGCGTGTAATTTATCTATATTATGTATGTCGTGGAAAGCGATATTCTTGAATAATAAGTTGTGAAGTTGAATAACTTAGTACGGAGTCTATGGTGACCAGCGTGACGTTACTTGTCATTTGAAAATGGCGCGAATGTGTTTTCGGTAATGTCACGTGGACAGAGTCGTGCTGGTGCGTGGGAGCTGGGCAGAGATCAGATTGATTTGAGGCACCAACGAAGACACACATCCAGTACGAAACTGTCAGGTACCTATTTGAGTTATGTTTTGTGATTACGATTGTTAAGTGAGGTTATTACTGTAATGGAGATTGTTATTGTATGTTATGAACTCGGTACCACGAAACCCCCATCGGTGTCAGCTCATCGCTCAGCCATCGCTGACGCCGACATGTATGTATTTAAAAATATATACTTAACTAGGTTTATCAGCTGTTTAGTACCCACAACACAAGTTCTGCTTAGCATGGGCCTAGATGGCCTTGTGTGAAAGTTGTGGTATATTCATTGATTTATTTAATTAAGTAGTTGGTGTACTTACCAATGGCATCAATCTCGTCCATGAATATAATGCAAGGCTGATGGTCGCGCGCGTAGTTGAACATCTCCCTGATGAGACGCGCCGACTCGCCTATGTACTTGTCCACGATGGCTGATGATACCACCTGATGATTACATAGTTAATAATGAGAAAGAAAGAAAAAAAAAAACTTTTTGTCATACGCACAAGAAATACAACAACTACAACTAAGTCTAGTATGTGTATTTATGTAACTTATGATCTATGCCTGGCAATCTCAGCATAATGCTACCCCTTCAATCACAATAACATTAAAAATATAAAAAATGCCTGAAAAATCGAGGATTGGACTATGGGACTTTTTTATAGAAATGAGACAGGATTTCCTTATGAATTTGACTGACTTTGAACGTTCAGACGAAATTCGTGGCGGGATCGAAGATCAAATCTAATTGAAGAAAGGAGATTGGCAGTGGTTTTAGATAGTCTTATACAATTATTGACTAATAAAAGAAGTGCTAATTTGAATGTATAATTAAAAAAAAAAGTTGGAAACGCCCCATATTGTTTATGCTATTTTGAGTTCTTTTTCTAAGTCGATTCGTCTGATATGTAACTTTGCTACTTTTCGTATGAAGAGTGGTTAACCTAGGATCAGAGTTTTCGTTGATTCCCAGTCGCAAAATGTGAATAAAAATTCCCAGTCGTCACCGGCGGTGACTGGGAACGCATTGCCCCCACTTTAGTTTCGCTGTACATTGATTTCTCCATTGATGATAATTAAATAATTTCGATATCAGCATTGATATCGAAATCAAAATAAAAAAATATTTCAATGCACTTTGTCTTTTTTTGTTCTCACGATGGAGAAAGCAATGTACAGCGAAACTGAAGTGGGGGCAATGCGTTCCCAGTCACCGCCGGTGGCGACTGGGAATTTTCATTCCCATTTGCCTCCGGTGGCAATCCTCGCGGAGGCGACTGGCAATCAACGAGAGTTTTTATGGTCATTGGCCTCTGAATTGACTTTGCATGTAGTCCAGAAGTATTTCTCAGGCATTTCCGGTTTCTTCACCGTTTTTGAAGCAAGGTACAATACTTCACAACTAAAAACTCAGAGGTGTGTGGCATGGGTTCAAACTCGAGACTTATGACTTGAATGTACACTCACTGCTAGTTTTGCTATTTGAGTATTCGTACAAACCTTTAAGAAATTAGCATCGAGCTGCGATGCAACGGCCCTAGCCAGCAGAGTCTTGCCGGTGCCAGGAGGTCCGTACAGCAGACAACCCTTGGGAGGAGTTATGCCGACGCGCACGAACAGCTCCGGGTTCATTAGAGGCAGTTCAATCACCTGGAAGGTGGAGATATGGTAGGTTATTACAAAACAAATGTATTTCCTGCATCATCCACACTGAACCTGTATTACACCCTCTCTCCTCTTCCCTCCTATTTTTTCTATATCATGGAAGTCTATGTCAGAGAAAAAGAGTATTATTTTTATTGTTATTTATTTATTTAATTCAAACAGAAATAATGATTCATATTGTTGTTGGTAACACTTACTAGATCCATTGTTGCAGTTTGATCTTTTGATTTCGTAACTACAACAGAATAATTTTTTTTATCTAATAGGTATGTATAAAATTCTTGTGTCAGTGTGTAACAATACTTCTCTGAAACGGTTTAACCAATTCTTATGAAATTTTGTGTATATATTCATTCAGTTTGTAAGTAAATTATTAGATTAGTAATAAATTTACTGGAGCAGATAGTAATCTGCATATATTTTTGTACCATCTTGTAAACCATGTACTATTAAGCACAGATGAGCTCCTACAAATCTACATTAATAACATTTCTTATTTACAACTATGTATAATAAAACAATTTTCTATATAAACTGAATATGCTTTGGAACTTGCCTCTCTAAGTTGTCTGATCTGTTCCTGTAGACCTCCGATGGCGGAGTATGTGACGTCACCAGGGTCTTCATGACTCATATTGTATACCAGAGGATCAACCTGAAAATTTCATTTTATTGAAATTAGTTATAACAAGCACTTTGTTTACAACTTCTTACTTTAACATCCCCACCACCCAAATAAAATATAGCCTATGACACTGACAAATTATGTGGCTTTCTATTAGTAAAAGAATTTTCTAAATCGGTTCAGTTGATCCTGGGATTACCCCACATAACTTCACAAACTTTACCTCTTTACAATATAAGAATAGATAAACAGTTATAATAGAATTTTAAATTTTTAGTTTAAATATGTAGAATCTTCATATGTAGGAGATTAACCTTTTCAGCGCTTGTCTAAATATGAGTTGCCGTGCCCCTAGCGCCAGGCCAAAATTGCTACAAATCGATAAAATAATACCTACAGTAAACAAGGAAAAACAATCATTGTATCAATTTTTAGTTTTTGTTACAAAATATATTTTGTTAGATAATGGTTTTAGTTGTACCACACAGTCAGTGTTTTGTGAATAAAACGTAAAAATCATGCATGTTCCTCTGTCGCAGAAATACGACATGAGCGGTAGGTACACGGAAATATGTGTCCCATATATGCGACACAGGCGCTTAAAAGGTTAAGGAACCATCACAGAAACTTGAATGAAAGTCAATTCATTTTATTTTCTTGAAAATAATGTAAAATAAAGTATATTTTGACTACAATAATCATACCAATAGTGTAGAAATATCTGGCTGAATTTCTATTAAAATGTAAATGGCAAAGCGCTGATCAATCTACAGTGATGATGCCATCAAATTACTAATTCATCATCTGCTGAGCTGCTTTCCCGACCATATTGGAGTTGGCTTCCAGTCACCAGAACTGAATACTAGTGTTTTACATGACAACCCGTGTGTCTGGATAACAGGAAATCCCCTAAGCACGGACCTAGGAACAGATGGTTTATAATGATTGGGCACCCATCATCGCCAAGCGTAGCTTAACCTTCGATGAATCCATGCAGCTATTCTTATTTAGCCACAACCTAACCGTTCTGACTACTTCAAATAATAGGAACAATGCCATGTAAAAGAAAGTAGCAATCTTATCTGGATCTTACCTCTCTAGGTAAATGCCTCATGATGGTGAGTGTGGTCATGTCTAGAGCAACCCTGGTTCCTCCCTTCAGCTTCTGTTTGTCCAGCTGACGACGGCAGCCAACTACGTAGCGGGGGCCATTCGTAGCTTTTACGATGACTGGAAATTAATAAAAAGAATTACTACTATTACTGAAGTCATGGTATTAAATGGTGGCTCCATATTTAGGTCTCAGTTCAGAAAAAAGAATTTTGTAAATCGGCCCTTAGATAGACAGAGTACTGAGGTAACAAACCCTAAAAAAAAAAAAAAATACTGCCAATTTAAGAACCTCCTTTTTTTCAAGTCGGTTAAAAAGAATATACATACCTACCATATTTTTCTTTGCTTCACACTCATATTTGCTACAACTTTATGAAGTGTTTATGCAATATGGTCACCACTTAACTGGCCTTTAACTTTTTGTCTTTGCCAGAATACCAGACACAATAGAAATTCATTTGTTTGCGGCTCACCAGTGACCGGTGTGGCATACCAAGACATATAATTAGTTGCTCTTCAAACTATGACTATACTCTCTGTGTTTTCAAGACTGTTTATTTCCATACCAATAATGTTTTAATTATTGATTGATTGTCTAAAATTGTTACTTATTTGCTAATTTTAATTTTTATGAATTATGTTAAATTCACCAGTAAGATAAATGTCCGACGGAGGGCCAAGCCTGGAGATCTGTAATACAGGTTTTACCTAAAACAGACACCAGTCTCTTTGTAGTGAAAATTGACTTTGTATTGTTTATGAAAGTTTTCATTAAGATATTTATGATGAAATAGCCAATTTTTTTTATATTGGATATAGACAATATCATCATCACTTAGGGTTTTCCCAAATACCTTCAGGTCAGCTTTTAGTCTAACCAGAAGCAGCTGAATACCAGTATTTTACATACTTAGCGTGACTGACTATCTGACTTCTTTGTAAGACTGGATGTCAGAGTTTTCTGCTTCTGACCAACTACCTTAAAGAAGTGTGAAAGATCTACAAATAATAGTCGGAACCAAATTTTTAACATACTTTCGGAACATGGCTCAAATCAACTTTGGTAATTATTATTTATTATTCAAGATCAACCATTTTGGCTGTTATTTCCAAGCCACAAGTCATTCATTAAACCCCAAGAGGACACCGGTGTCCGTGCTGTCATTGTCTTTCTAATGTGTCTCTAATTGACATGATTAAAAAGAAAACCAATCATAATACTTACATTTCTCTTCAGTAAGCTGCTTCAGCACTTCTCCGACAATCTGACCGACACTCTGCAAAGCTTTCAGATCATTCTCGCTCTTGTCATACTGTTTAGTTACATCCTTCAATTTGTCTCGCACTGAAATAAAAGAAATGAGGTTATTTTGTGTTTGGTAAAGCAGCCAGATCTACCTAACAGTATATGATCAAGTTGTAGTATAGTTAAATGAGCTACTTATATGAAACAGACTGCTCTAGCATTATTTTAAGAATAATCTGCTTGTATTAAAATTACAGAGTAGCCTTAGCGAAGTATAAGAAAACTGATACTGCAATTGCTAACTTATCGAACAATAAAACCAACCTGATCGACCTTTCAAAAGTAGATATTATGAATTAAACATTACACTTTTATTAAAAATTTATTAATTATGATATTATTTCCTTGGTATCATCAACAATCATCTCTATAATGCATTTTGAGACAAAAATTGGTGTCGTGATTCGGCATAATTTGATGACAAGCAATACTAATACATACTTTCTTTAAGCCTTGATTCCACTTCTTTGTGTTCCATCAACTTCTTCCTGTAGTCTTGAAAGGCTTTTTCACGTAGCCCGTCCATGGCTGACGGTCCGGCAGGCATTTTTGATAGAAATTATGTTTACGTGCTAAATGCAAAAACGAAAATCACTACTGTTTGACAGTTCGTTCTTTGCGTTGACAACCATAGACAATTTAGCTCAGTTCAGAAACACACTGTCTTTGGTGACAATTGACGATGTTCCGTAAACCAAAGACTACTATAGTATACTGCCAACTGTAAACAGAATGCACTAAATGTAAAACTGTTTTGGCCCATTTCCCAGCTGTGGGAACATTATAAGCCGATTGTGAATGTGATAACAGTGCAGTGATAGCTTAGTTGCGTGAGACCGGCAGATTGCGAAGTCACAGGTCTCGAGTTCGAACCCAAGGCACGCACTGCACCTGTAACTTTACGGATCCATGTGCGTATCATTGAGCAATGATCACCTGCTTTAAAACTATGAAGGAAAACATCGTGAGAACCACATGCCTGTGAGATAACTCTATTCTACCTAGATACAGATTGGGAAAAATCAATGGGCCCTATAAGAAAGCCACTAGGTAACAATAGGTACCTGTGAAAAAGAAATTAACTCAAACAGGAATCGAACCAGCCAAAAATTCAAAAAATAAACACAATATTGCACTAACCGATACAATAAAATCTCTCTTTTAAACATTAAAATTGGTTCTTAGGAATAAAAAAGATCATGAAACCTAACATTATCATTTTTTTTGGTCATCAATCATTTTGCAGTCCCGCACCGCAAACAAAATAAAACGTCACTATTTAATATCTCTAAAAATGAAAAGAAAAAAGAAAATTTCAATTGTTGAAAGAAATGTGCAATTAAATAAAACGATTTTTGTTATTTTGGTTGATTAATTGGTACCTGAATTTTCAATTGGTCAGATAACCTTTACACTTACAGGTTGAATCTGCCTCGTTCCCATCTTAAAATGCACTCTTCTAGTACATATTCAATGTCCATAAAAGTTTATAATAAATTTCCAGAAAACCTAAAGGAAATAGAAAAAACCAACTCATTTTTAAGAAAATTGAAACTTCTCTTAATAATAATTAGCAAAGCCTAACAGACCAACCACAACCAAACCAACCAAACCACAGAAGAATTTCTAACAGGTAATTTGACAAATTGATTTGACTAGGTACTAAATAAATAAATGTATGATAATTTTGAATAATTATAATTGAATATAAATAAATACTTTAATAAATATAAATATATGGTATAAGATATCAGTATAATAACTAGGTAATAATTTAATTGAGTAGATAATATTTTACAAATATTTAAGATTTTTAAAAAAATGTTTAAAAATGCGCTCTTCCTCTCTCCTACTCATCTTAATTTTGATGTTGCTGTGCCCGACAGGGTCCATAATTGTTACTCGAATCTGTTTAACCTTCCACCTGTATGTTCATTATGGATTGCAATAAATACTTGAATACCTACTTGAATACTTTATCTAAAGAATATCTAAATACGGCAGTTTCACGTTTCTCGCAGTTAGGTTCGCCCAAGTTAGGTTCATTCTGGTTATATTTTAATTTTACAGGAGAATGAAATGTGCCAAAACACATTTTCATCAGCATTTTTTACTAAACAAAATCTTAACCTTCCTCATTGCTTCGTAAGTTGTAGTCGGATATTAGCGAGTGTCAACTTTTTGAATTTTCAACAGATTTTATCGGGTTAGGTATTAAGCTTGTCGAGAAATCTGGGAAAGCAGTTTAGTTTCTTACTATAAATAAAGCAATGTTTCCATTGAGTAAAATAATCCATGTTATTATTTGGAAGGTGTTTGTGGAGCTTGTGGCTAAATTATAACAGCCGCATGGGTCGATCGAAGGTTAAGCTACGCTTGACGAGGTCGGTCCGTGGATGGGTGACCATTTATTACATACCAAGACTCCTCCGTGCCTCGGAAAGCACGTTAAGCCGTTGGTCCCGGCTGTCATTTGTAGATCTTTGACAGTCGTTACTTGTAGTCAGAAGCCCGAAAGTCTGACAACCAGTTTAACCAAGGGGTATCATGTTACCCAGTTACTGGGTTGTGGAGGTCAGACAGGCAGTCGCTCCATGTAAAACACTGGTATTCAGCTGCATCCGGTTAAACTGGAAGCCGACCCCAACATAGTTGGGAAAAGGCTAGGCAGATGATGATGATGATTATTTGGAAGGTGTTTCCGTTCTGGGCCCATTGATATTTTCCACCCTGTGTATGGTACCTCTCATCTACGACTCGGCATAGTAGGTGCCTATGGAGCGATCTTGTTTTAGAAGCAAAATAAATATAAAGAGGAAATAAACTTAAAAACTGCTGGACCGATTTTAAAAATTCTTTCACCGTTTTGCTGCAATATCCGCGGGCGACATAGGCTACTTTTTTATACCTTTACTAGCTGCTGCCCGCGACGTCGTCTGCGTGAAGGTTCTACAGCACCAAATATACCTACTTTGGATTCCAGTGTCGCTATAGCATTATAAATTAACAACTTTTAAAATAGCATTAAAATATAAGTTACATGAAGAGAGTTAGATGGGAATCCTGCTGAGTTCAGTCATACCACGTGACTGAAGGAAATAGACAAAATAATGCAGGAAACATTCCAGGATACAAAAGAGTAATAAAAACTTTTTTACAAAAAACAAACAACCGACTTCTTAAAAAAACACTAACAGGTGAAAAATAATTCCAGTTTCGGAAGTCTGTGCCTTTAGTGGTTTTATTTCGTTCATTATTGGCCACCGACTTCCGAAACTGGAATTATTTTTCACCTGTTAGTGTTTCTTTAAGAAGTCGGTTGTTTATTTTTGTATTTTTTTTTTCATTTTGCAATTTTTAGTTTCTTTGTATGTAAAGAAAGTCTTTCAAAACTTGAAAGAATCATTGAACACCGTCGAATTGAGAACCTCCTCTTTTTTTTGAAGTCGGTTAAAAATACGTTCAAAGGTATAAATACCTTATAACACTTCCCTATAAACTACGTTGGTAGTTATACTGCCAGGAGCCAAAATGTAAAGATAGTAAGGACTGGTGGCGCGGGAGCAAGCGACGTACAGGTGCCCGTGTGAGAAGCAACTCGTCCTGAGATCTACACCCGCTGCTCTGAGTATCGGCTCCTGCGATTTATTAATTGTCATCACTAAGCAAACACTCACGGGTATATAGTAATGTGTTGACCCGACCTCTTAGTAATATTCATGCAAAATTTGAAGTAAATCCATGCAGTACTTTTTGAGTTCACCCCGGACATACATACAGACAAACAGACAAACAGACAAAAATTCTAAAAAGTCACTTTTTGTCACCAGTAACGTTTTTCTAACAAAACCCACTTATTTTTTCTTGAAAATTCTCAATGTACAGTTTTTCTTTCGTTATTGTTTTATTATATGTATATAGATTAAAAAGTTTTCATCCCTTTAGTCATAAGGGACGGTAACAAGCGAGTGAAACCGCGAGACGTCCGCTAGTCAATTATAAAATGTCAAAACTAGGAAAGACCATTTTTATTTAAACAGGCCTTTTTTGATAATGCTTACTTTCACAGTGGGTAAGTAGTTCCCAAAAAACTTATTATTTATCTAACAACATTACAGCTTCTACGAACCTTAAAAGCTCATAAATTTCGGGAAAGCACGTCAAAATAAAAATACTTCGCTATTTCTCATTTCTTTTAAAAAATATCACAGTATGATGCATGCCCGCCACGCGCCGTAATGGCGGCGCGGTTTCGCGCCAAAATATAATAAAATAAAGCTGCACGCGTGTGTTATTTGCACGGCACGTGATCTAGGTTCTCTAGAGATCACGTCTTTTAGGTATCTAGTTTAGACCGCACGTTTTATTAACTGTAGGTAGGTAACCTGAGCGCGAATTGGGAGTGCTAGATATTTTTGGTACAAAATGACTGGGGCGCTGCGTCGTGACTTCTTGATCTAAAGCTCAAGATCCGTTTGTCTATGACTGAACAGGTAGATCGAACGCCATCTTAATAAATTATTGCTGCTATCGTCTGTAGACTGGTAACCAACCCCACTTATCTAAAATATTAAGTTTAGAATAATTACGCAAAGAAACCTAGTATGAGAACAAAAAGTGAGACAACTAAAACTGAGCCAAAATTGGCTTCTTTGTTTAGCGAGCCGTGTCAGTAGGTACTAAAAGTCACGTTCCATCGCACACATCTGCTCGCAAGTGAACACATTCGGCTCACCCACACAAAGTGACGAAGTAATAAAGTGGACACACGATTTCGCCCGTGTTTTGTACTAAACGCGGCTTCTATGTGTAATAAATTATTCTAGCCAATAAGTCTTAACGAAGGTACAGATGTAGGTACACATGTCTAAGTTAAACTCCGAAATAAGTCATCCGATTTCAAAATTCTTTTACATAATGCAGAATGCAATTGGAGTATAATGGTAAAATTGACAAGCGGACAAATCTACCTCAAACCTGACAATCAATTCTTGTTCCTTCTCTGTATTGAGATGTTACATAAAACTTTTCTTCTTTCTTTCTCTCTGGATTTAAATTAATAATCTAGCCTGTTACTGTCCCATTTCAGGGCAAAGGCCTCTTTTCATACAGAGAAGGCACGAGCTTTGACCACCACGCTTGTTCAAGGCGGATTGGCGATTTCAAACTTATATTTACTGTAGGTAAGTACAGGTTTCCTTACGATGTTTTCCTTCACCGACGCCGACGTCAATGATTTCCAAAATAAACTTAGAAAGAAAATATGGATTGAAAAAGTCACATCGGGATTTGAACCACAACCTCGTGCATTAGAGGTGGAGGGCCATCACGACACACTACATTCATGGTTATTTATTTATTTACATCAAGCACACTTATTTAGAGAGGCGGACTTACTGCCATAGAAATTTTTCAGTAATACCACGGTAATATAATAATTATTGATAATATTACCGTGGTAATATGCAACACTTCTGCACTGTGCACTGCAGTGAACTCATTACATGTTAGCTAATAATCAGAAATCAATACCATTACCCAATATAAGCGTCATTTTCCAACTCAACTAACATAAACGTTAGGTACACGTAACGCAGCGGCATGAACGCCCATAAAAGATATAAATGTAGAAATATCTAAGAGCTAACAAAACGATCGAAACTGCACAACTGTTCTGTTAGATAAGTTCTTATTGTACGATCTTAAGCACTTTATTTGAGCGCTAAAATTTTAGTTCTGCCATCAAAATGGTGGAGGTAAGTAATGGTACTCGGGAGAATGGCGGGAATCTTGGATATTATGACATTGGTAGGTACCAGATCTTAAGGCTAGTTCCCATCGCTGAATATTTTGCTACGTACAGTAGAAGGAGAACTTTACATATTACCTAGGATTGGACTCCACTGGGCCATCATTTAGTGTTAAAGTTATCTTTTAATGAAAATTGTGCATTATGATATAAGTGCGGTAGGTTGATAATTACAGCCGAGGCAATATTGCTAGCCCGAGCCGCAGGCGAGGGCTACAAGAAAGCAGAGGCTGTAAGTATCAAAACGCACGTATGTCATACGCCGTTTTATAACATACCTATTTGCGAGGAAATAAATATAAATATAAATAAATTTAAATGTTTCACAACTTTCACTCAACGCCACCTAGTCCCAAGCTAAGCAGAGTTTGTGTTATGGGTACTAAACTGCTGATAAACATACTTATACATTTCTGAATACATACATATTATAGATAAATTACACCCAGACACAGAACAAATGATCGTGCTCATCACACAAACATTTGTCCAGGGTGGGAATCGAACCCACGACCTCCGGCATAGCAGTCAGGGCCACTAACTACTAGACCAACAGGCCAGTCATAATAAATAAAACTCGGACTGAAATTTTACAATAAAAACAATACAGCGAAAAGAAAAAGCGCGCGGAATAATTTATTTTGATCCCAAATTGGCGATGCGCAGCGCATCAGATTTTTTTTAAGTCTAAGGCACAAAAACAGACAGTACCTATTATTAATAAAGTAAATTAATTAATGTTTTTTTTTATTTTGGTTTCTAATGGTTGTAATTTATTGTCGAAATTAATAAAATTAACGAATAAAACTTTTATTTTTTATATTTTATCTGTCAAAGTTAATTTTATTCATAAAATGTTGACCACTTTTCTGACATACAAACTCTTTGCTAAGATTAAAAAAAAGGAACCGTTCGTTTTAATCGGAGCATCTTGCAAACCGTGCGTTTTACATTACCATTACGCACTAGTGCGTAATGAGATACATTACGATACTGAATTTGGCGGAATAAGAGACCCTTTACGAGCAAATGTGTTATAAAGAATGTTAAGTATAGGTTAGGTACTAGTTATAGTTAGATTGATTAATATTGAAGTAAAAGCTCATGTAGGTAATATTAATTACTCTTGTTGTAATATGAGGTTATAAAATAATGATAACTCATAAACGATAAAAATGTATAAAGTACCTATTACTACTTCTAAGTAGTGAAAACAAGTAAATGCCGTTGAATAAATGGCTATTGACAATGACTACTTTGATGACTCCCAAACATTGCTCTCTAAAGCCACCTCTTTCCAAAAATGCTTTTTATACGGAAATTCAGGATTAACTTAGGATTGAGTTTGAGTAAACTCAGACCTGGCAAAACATAGCCTAAAGAATTGTATTCCTAGTAGAAGAATAAATAGGTAATCATACTTTGTGTAACTATCAATTTTATTTGATTTGGGAAAAACAAACAATTGTACAGTGCCTATGTTTTACAGCAAAGAAATATTAACATTATGGGTAATACAGATTACTTGTGCACATTATTAAATCAAAGTTACCTAAAGATTCAAAGTAACTTCGTTTTATCAGTACCTACTTATTGAAATGTTTATAAACACATAGATAGGTTTTTTTTCAAACATTTTTGTGGAAATAGCTTAAGAAAATAACCATTTTACGGTTTAGTACCGTAACCTTTCCTTAAACAATTTAATTAACCTGTCAATCGTGTCAATTAGAGACACCATAGAAAGACAATGACAGCGCGGACGCCGGCGTCCGCTTGGGGTTTAATTATCCGTGGGTTTATTGGATTAAGGTATGTATGTTGCAGTCAAAACTCTTAACCAGTCAAAAGTATCTACTATTGACTGGCAAAATCAGTCAAAACTACTTTTGACTGAACAAGTTGGTCAAAAGTGGTTTTGACTGAAAATTATTGGTTATTAGCACTTTTGACTGCAAATTTGCAGTTAAAAGTACTTTTGACTGACGCTCGTAGTCAAAAAATCTTTTTTGCAAAAAGTAAAACCGACTTAAAAAAAACACCAACCGGTGTAAAATAACTCTAAATTAGGAAGTCTGTGGCTTTGGTGGTTTTGTCTTTTTCATGATGGGCCACCGACTTCCGAATTTAGAGTTATTTTACACCGGTTGGTGTTTTTTTTAAGTCGGTTTTACTTTTTGCAAAAAAGATTTTTATTTTTCCATTTTTAGTTGTTCCCATACAAATATTTGCCATGAATTTATTATTATATTGTTATTTGTTAACAATACATGTCATGGTAATAGGGTTATCCACTTATCCCTAATAAATTAAACTTAACATACCTAACTGTCGAAATCAATATACCTATATATTGTACACATCTGCGTACCCCTCAGAGCATACAGGCGTGATGATACGTCATGATGTTGTATAAACAATAAATATCCAAGCGATTCCAGCAATCACGACAGATTTGCCGTCTATTTTTGAAGAGTTCCATTGTATATCTCCGAAGATCAGCACCAGATCTTCACCAAATTAAAATGGGACCACCTCGGGAGTATACTCTTTCACATAAAAAAAGAATTTTGAGAATCGGTCCACAAATGGGGGAGAAATCGCGTAACAAACACACAAAAAAAAAAAAAAAAAAACATACCGTCGAATTGAGAACCTCGTCCTTTTTTTGAAGTCGGTTAAAAAGTAGTTTTAACTGCATTAAAGCATCAGTCAAAAGCAATAAGGATCTGGCGCTCGGCGGCCGCTGCCGCGGCACCCTCGCTTCGATCGCTCGCCTTCGCGCGCTAATGGTCATGGTTCTAACCTAACCTAACCCACATGATTTGCCAACCATAGACGGTTTTACCTGACTGATAAAACCAGTTAAAACCACTTTTGACGGAATCACTTAGTTAAAAGTACTTTTAACCAGCTCTATTAGGCAAAAGTACTTTTAACTGTTATTTTAGTCAAAAGTTTTATTGATTATTGCATACGGTCAAAAGTACTTTTGACTGATTTTGCTAATCAATAGTACTTTTGACTGGTTAAGAGTTTTGACTGCAACATGTAGGTACAATCATTTAAAGAATAATGTAAAATTTAATGTGAACTTTTAACATGTATTTTAGTGTATGCTTTGTTGGTTGTCCTTAAATAAATTAATACGTAAATAAGACCTGAACATCTTAGTACCGAAACTATCTAGATTCCCTATCATAACTAGCACATAGTATCAATTTGCTGTGAAAAATTTAAACCACATTAACGATTGTTCAGAAACTTTTATGGTTCACTCGTTTTTTTACGATACACACCACTTTTATGCGTCATTTGAAAAATAACAATTTCTGTGGGAAGCGGCTGTAAACCTGTGTCTGTGATAATCTTGGAAAGTGCTGACATGATGCTACGGGTTTATAGTTTGTGATTTTCTTTAGAGTGTAAATAAATAAGCGGCTTCTGGTAATAAAGTTTCCTGTGAGATACTTTGTTGTGGATGTCATCAACTGCCTAGCTTTTCCCAACTATGTTGGGTCAGCTTCCAGTTTAACTGGACTGGATGCAACTGAATACCAGTGTTTTACATGGAGCGTCTCCCTGTCTTACCTCCACAACCCAGTAACTGGGCAACATGATAGGTGGTACTAAACCCTTGGTTAAACTGGTTGTCAGACTTTTGGGGTTTTCAAGCATTAGGTATAGGCTGATCATGTTGTTAGTTTGGTTCAACAGTTTCCTTGTTTTATAGGGACTGTCATCAAATATGAAACAAAATAGAGGATAATGCCCGGTTTTCGATCTAAGAAATTTTATGTTTTAGCCCGAAGTGGGTTTAGTTCTGAGTGCTGAGTCTGTTGTCAGGTATAGGAAGGAACAGAGTGTAAAGTTCCTCATCCCCTACAGAAAAAAGAGGGTACTCCGACCAGACGGGTGTTTCGTCTGGTTCAATTGCGTGGATAACTTTAACATCGCAATGTAGGATGTCAGACTTTAGTTCGTAATGAGCTGGATAGATGTCGCTACCTACCTGCAAAAAAATAAGCTGAGGACGGGAGGAAAAAAAGACAGACGGACATGGCAAAACTATAAGGGTTCCTTGTTGACTATAGAACCCTAAAAGATTTCCACAGATAAATATAAAAACTCCTCGTTTTTTGAACTTGTTTAAAAAAAAACCATTAGCAGACATGACTCCCTCGAGACAGTTTCCCACAAAGTATTACAAAGTGCCACAATGTCTCGCCACTATAGCTAGAACAAAGTTTAGCTGTAACAACACCAAGTTTAACATATTAAACTGAAGCGAGTGAGGGTCACCTAACAACTTTGTATCTTAATACTTACACGATGCATCTTTGTTGAAAATGCATCTGAGAGCATTAAAAGTCAAAGATAAATAATTAATTTATATAAGACCATTAAAAGGCACTTTTGGAGGAGCTTGTGGCTAAAAAATATCAGCCATACTAAACTCTTTGGGAACACATTCATTGTGCGAACATCTAAAGAGTGGAATTCCCCGCCGGAGTCGGTGTATCCTGATAGCTCCAACCAAGGGGTCTTCAAGTCAAGAGTGAACAGATTGCTTCTAGGCAGCCGTGCTTCATCGTCGACCACATCACCGCTTACCATCAGGTGAGATAGTTGTCAAACGCGTGCCTATCAATAATAATTTAAAAAAATCCTCAAGGGTCAATCGAAGGTTATGCTACGCTTGACGAGGTTAGTCCGTGGATGGGTGACCATTCATACATGTAAAGACTTCTCGGAAAGCACGTAAAGCCGTTGGACCCGGCTGTCTACAAATGACACGACTGTAACGTCCTAGATTAACATCTAGGACAGCCGTTACAGATAGTAACTCGAATGTTCGCATGCATTTCGTACTTGAACCCCTCTTAGTTTTGAAAATATGTATAGCCTATGGCACTCAAAATTAAGAGCTTGTGGCTAAATTATAACACCTCGGAAAGCACGTTAAGCCGTTGGTCCCGGCTGTCATTTGTAGATCTTTGACAGTCGTTACTTGTAGTCAAAGCCAAAAGCTTGAAAGTCTGTCAACAAGTTTAACCAAAGGGTATCGTGTGTTCAGTAATTGGGTTGTGGAGGTCAGACAGGCAGTCGCTCCATGTAAAACACTGGTATTCAGCTGCATCTGGTTAAACTGGAAGTCGACCCCAAGATAGGTGGGAAAAGGCTAGGCAGATGCTGATTTTGTGCTTCCTGCCCCCCTAGCCAAGTTACAAACGATTCGTATCTATTCTCTTTCTACAATCGAGAACGCCTCAAATCCCTTTGTTTTGACCACGTGACTTATCACGCTAAGTGATAAGTCACCAGATGCAGCTGAATACCAGTGTTTTACATGGAGCGACTGCCTGTCTGACCTCCACAACCCAATTACTGAACACACGATACCCTTTGGTTAAACTGGTTGACAGACTTTCAAGCTTTTGGCTTTGACTACAAGTAACGACTGTCAAAGATCTACAAATGACAGCCGGGACCAACGGCTACAATCGAGAACGCCTCAAATCCCTTTGTTTTGACCACGTGACTTAGCGAAAGGTGATAAGTCACGTGGTCAAAACAAAGGGATTTGAGGCGTTCTCGATTGTAGAAAGAGAATAGATACGAATCGTTTGTAACTTGGCTAGGGGGGCTGGCCAACCCCTGTCGGCTGTCGCTCAGGATCCCATGTCCGTAGAGGTACCCTTCTCCAACTTCTGAGGTGGAGAGCTAAAAATTTCCTCTCGAGCTCGCTTTAATTATTTTTAGTTACTGTTGGAAAGAAAGAAAGAAAGAAAATACATTTATTGGCAACAGCTGGATACACGCACAGCAAAAACACAATAACACAAAAAAGAGACAAAAAATGGCATGTCTCACGGCTGCGCCAAAAGGTAAATTTCAGCGGTAATGCCAGACAGATGCTGAGATCCTTTCTGACGCTGATTTTCAAATGAACCTTTGGGGCAAGTGACGGATGAGTAACAATTATAATTATACTTCTTAAATAAATAATCGTAATAATAATCGCGTAACATAATCGCGTTGGCTCGTGGAGGCACTTCTATGTTAAATTGGGTTCCCTACGTGTCTTCGAAAGTTTGAGGTGTCGATATAAAACCTTAACTATCGAGGAGGTACAAGAGGCCAGCCGTTTCTGCTCACCCCATGAAAGAAGCAGCGTGATGTCTCCAAATGAAAGACCTACTATTTATCCTTTAAAAGGAAAAAATAAACTCCTGGGTCAAACAAGTCCGTACCATAATCTCTTTGTAGTTTTATCTATTTTTTTGCGAGAAACTTTGACACTCGGATCCGCCTCCGGCCAAGTTGATAAATATGAATCTATGTGTGTTTTTATCATGAAACGCAAGTTTTTACATCTTTAGATAAAAGGGATATTAGATTTGAACTTATGTCCAGACTGCCGGCTTTTTCATCTGTGAAATACTTACGAAGTGATTCCCCCCCCTAACGTTGGCGTGAGCGGTCATGTTATTAAGTCCTCCGGATAATTTATTCTAAACTAATAGTAAATAGTTCAGATATCATTATAAAAGTTATTAAGTCTAGTGAACAACTACAATATCTACAAAACAGTGCAAAAACTATTCCCATACTCAAACTATTACTCGAGTTATAATCAAAAATCATTTTAAAACTTTCCGTAAACAGTGTGCTTGTGCAAAGTGAGTGACCTTCGTGAACAAAGAACTGAGTCATTAACGGTCATCGCATATAAACTTACTGAGCTTCTTAGCAAGCATATACCGTTTTTGACTGCGTCTAACAGCGTTCAATTGGTGTCGCGGCGTAGCGACCGGTCTCTAGAGGACTGATTCGTGAAGGCGCAGGTTCGAACACGGCCACAAGATAATCTTTTTGTTATAATTTTTGCTTTAAAAACACTTTCTTAACCGAAGTGTAATCAAATCATCAGATATTTTGATTTCTTCTTCAAGAAATTATTTTTATATTACGAACAAAGATGTATAAATCGCCGCCTCAGTCTTCTTCTCTTCAAACTACACCTTCTCGCTCCGAGTCTGATGTCCAAAAGCTATGCCAGGAAGAAGGCTTATGTTTAAACACAAGCCCCGAACACATCATTCAGAGAGGCAATAAACGCCGTCGGCCAATGAAAGATGGTACCTATATGGATCGCTTTGAGGACAAATTTCTGGGCCTGAAGAACGACATCAAATCTGATCTCAAAGATTTGATAAATGAATTAATTAGTTCACAGAATATCCGTATGGACAAATTTGAGGAACATATTTTAGAAATTAAATCTCATTATTCAAGCATTGAGGCTACCAATCAAGAAATCGAGAAATCAATGACAGCCGTTTCAGATCAATTAATATCTTTGGAGACTAAAATTGCTAGCTTAGAAATTGAACGAAGCTCTATGGCCGGGAAGCTGGCTACACTTGAAGAAAGACTTGACAACATAGATCGTAACTGCATTAAGACCTGCGTCGAGGTTCGTAATGTTCCAAAGTGTCAGAAAGAAACTAAAAGCACTCTATACACCTTAGTTCAAAATCTTTCTAAGCAATTGGAAGCCAACATACAACCAGCAGACATCCGGGACGTTTCAAGACTACCGTCTAAAAAAGACAGCAAAACATCCAACATCACCATAGAATTTACAAACACTCTACAGAAAAGTAACTTTTTACTAGCTGCCAAACGGTTTAATACCAACCACTCTACGGATAAAATCAATTCTACTCACCTAGGCTTGGATGGACCTAAGGCCCCAATCTATATTGCTGAACAGCTTACACCGCTTACTAAAAAACTATTCTACGAAGCTAGAAACTTCGCCAAAATAAATAAATTTGCATTTTGTTGGACATCAAATGGACGTGTCATGTTAAAGAAAACCGTCGATGGTCAGTACACAATGATCAAAAATGAACAACAACTGTCACAAATGTCACAATCATCACATCATACATGACTAATTTGTTTAGTAAGATTAAATTGTAATTTATTTTTTGAGATATTTTTATGTTTGTCATTACTTTTTAAAATTAGTAGCTATAGTTTGTTTCTCTTATTTTTTGAAAATGTTAACTCATGGTGCACACAAACATTCCCACACAATACTCAATTTACACTTCAGTCTATACACTTCACTACACGCTTAAATTTCATACATTATGCTCCTTACGTGATTTATTTAATTCTGTTTTCCAGTTTTTATACGCAACATATGACCCATGTTCTTACCTTAAAAAATGCTTGACAACGCAAATGCCCTTATGGACACTGTTGACAACTTTTCTGTATCGGATTTACACACTTGCGCCCCGGAGCAGGCTAAAACATTTATTAAACATCCAAAACAGTATCTAAAAATCCTTACACAGAACATTAGATCGATCAATTGTAATTTTCTAAGTCTACAAACACTACTACAGCGCCTCTCGGTGGATTGTGACATTTTGGTCTTGACCGAGTGCTGGTTATTATGTTCAAGTAATGACCACATCCCTGACATCGAAAACTTCATTATGTACAGCACTGCCAAGAACTTAAATCAAAGTGATGGTGTTGTGGTCTATGTCAGGTCCAACCTTACTGTCACCTGTGAGGAACTTTGCTTTGGTAGTTCCGCGACCGGATTAGCTATCAGGATGGGGTCTCAAATTGCTATTCTGTGCATTTACCGATCGCCATCGATAAGCAACATTGATAATTTTCTATCCTCTCTAAATGTCTTAATTCCCACCTTCTCCAATGTCACTACTGTAGCTATAACTGGTGACATTAATATCGACATAAAACCGATGTCACTTGACGCTCGTTCCCATGATTACCTCAGCACTCTTGCATTCCACGGATTTCTTCCTACCCATACTCTTCCAACCAGAGGAAACAACTGCTTGGACCATTTATTTTTAAAAACCACGAGGTCATCTGTCTCACTAATCTTCGATACGACTCTTACTGATCATTGTTCTTCATTGCTGTGCATTTCCAGTAAAAAATCACATGGCAATATTGTTAGATCCGTCACTAAAATCGATTTTGACGCCATGGATAAGACTATGGCGGCACTAGACTTTACACCCATCTACTCAATGTCGGACTGCAATGTTGCTGCTGATGCTTTGGTTGGTCTCATGTCTAAAGCAATTTCGGAAAACTCTTCCACCAAAAAAATACCATCTAACAAGAAGATTCTCAAACCCTGGATCACCCCGGGTTTGCTGCGGTGTATGAGACACAGAGACTTGCTACACAAAAGATTAAAACATTCGCCTGATAATGTCACGCTTGAAATTTCCTATAAACGATACAGAAACTTCTGCAACAAAATATTAAAAAAAGTCAAAAGACAATTCGACACCCAAGAGCTTGATAAAGCTGGAAATAACACAAAAGTTCTTTGGGAAACTATAAAACGAATCACAAGCGCACAAAAACAACAATATGCATCTACACAATTACTTTCACACTCGGACACTCCCATTCAGTCTTGCAATGACCTTAACAAGTTTTTTGCTGATATGGGTAGAAAACTTGCTGATAATATAGTCAACGACTACACTTCACCAATTTTACCTTGCTCCCATTCTAACTTTTCTTCATCGTCATTTGTATTAGATCGCACGGATATTGAAGAGGTTAAATCTGTAATTGAGTCCCTTAGATCCTCTGCTGCCACTGGATGTGATGGTATTTCTCCTGTGGTCCTTAAGAGATACTGCAATATTCTGGCGCCAATTTTAAACCACATATTTAACCTCTGTTTTGAGACTGCTATCTTTCCGTCAGCTTTAAAAAAGGCTATTATACACCCTCTCTTTAAAGGTGGCGATGGAAACTCGTTCAATAACTATCGCCCTATAGCGGTACTACCTGCCCTCTCAAAGGTTCTTGAGCGCCTGATTAATAAAAGATTAGTGGATTTTATCGAAAAGAATAATTTGTTTTCTTCTCAGCAATTTGGGTTCCGGAAGAACAAGTCGACCTGTGATGCAGTTCATGAACTAACGAACTTCATAGTAGAAAAAATAAACAGTCGCAAGAAGGTGCTTACCGTATTTCTTGATCTCGCTAAAGCCTTCGACACCGTTCCAATCCCTACCCTTTTACTTAAACTTGAGAGAGCAGGCGTCAGAGGACTACAGCTTGAATTGTTTAAAAGCTACCTGACAAATAGGTTGCAAATGGTGAAAATTGGTGACCACTTTAGCGACGAGGTCCCGATTTGCTACGGCGTGCCGCAGGGTAGTATACTTGGTCCGACACTGTTTCTCATCTTTTTAAATGACCTTTGCGATCTCAACTTAACAAATGCAAAAATTGTGTCTTTTGCTGATGATACGGCTCTTACATTCTTCGCTGAATCGTGGCCGGAACTTCAGATTATTGCACAATCTGGTTTTAACTCTGCCTTTAACTGGCTTCGATCCCACGCTCTAACGCTTAACACATCTAAGACAAAATTGATGACGTTCTCTATTTCACCGACCTCACAACCTGATATTCCTATCACTATAAAGGCTCACTCCTGTAACAGTACACATTTAACCGATTCATTGCCACCTTCATTTTCATGTCAATGTTCATCTATTAGCACTGTTGACAATATCAAGTACCTAGGTATAACTTTAGATAGATACCTGAATTATAAAACTCATATTAATTTGGTAACAAGCAGGGTCAGAAAACTTATGTATATTTTTAAAACCCTTCGACTCGTCGCCAAGCAGTCCGTTATTCGCAATGTTTATTACGCGTTATGCCAGTCAATAATCACTTATTGTATTACCTGCTGGGGTGGCGCCACAAAAACTGCTCTTAAACCCTTGGAAGTGTCTCACAGGGCTATATTAAAGGTTGCAACATTTCGACCTATACTTTTCCCAACCTCAGAACTTTACAAAAAATGTGGGGTCCTCAGCATAAGGCAGCATTTCATTCTGCAAACTATACTACTGCAACATTTAAAAACCCCCCTTATTCATATTAATATTACCAAACGGCGGAAGGATATGATTTGTACTGTTCCACAAACTCAGTTTAAATACACAAAGAGATTTTTCTACTATCTTGGCCCTTGCTTGTACAATAAAATTAACGCTTCCTTATACATCTACAATTTACCACACAGCAAATGCAAACTTGCCCTCCGTACATTCTTCCTAAACAAAACCTACGACGAGACTGAACAGTACTTAGTGACACTTACATGAAAGTAACTCAATTCCACAATATTCAAATTCACACACACACACACACACACAGAGAGACACACACACACACACCATACACATACAGAAACACATAATCACTCGAATTACCACACCAGCACTACTCAATCTAATTTGGTTTATTTTATTTTTATTTTATTTTAAGATTTCGATTTTGGTTTTTTTGTTTTTTGTTTTGTTAATATTATTATCGCCGAAAGTATAATACATGATTATTGTGATACTCAAATAGGGAGTCGAAACTGTCTCCCCTAAACACAGATTGCTCAGCAATCTAGCTAGGAGAGCAGTGAATCATCCAGCTTTGTTGTACCTACTACATGTAATTATAAATGCATACTTTGTAAATCCCTCATGTACTACAAAACTTTATGAACTTTAATAAATATTATTATTATTATTATTATTATAATAATGTTCTACTAGACTAGCTGAACATCCGCGGATCTGTCTACGCGTGTGGTTTACCAGTTTATTTTTACTCCACCACAATAAGGTTAAATAGTTTCGGAGATTTGCTGTAATAAGGCAGAACGACAAAAAATAAAAGGATTTTTGGTAAATCTATTGTAAGTTTATAAAATTGTAACTGTCTTGTGCATTAATACCAGATGAAAACTTAATTGTTTACCTTGTTGCACCTACCTTGTTCCATCTCTGCCACACCTTAAAGTAGACTGGACTTTGTACAGTTTTTTTTTACTTGTGCATACAGTTTTAACAAGTAAATAAATACCAATAACCTATATTTGCTTCATAACGAGGACCCTGGCAGTCGTCCAGTGAAGCCAAGGAAGACTGAGGCGGTTCAAACTTCACAATACAGATAACAAGTCGTTGTCATTTTAAAGTTCTCTCCGATAGTTAGTAATTTCCGTGTGTCGTGTACGAGCTACGTTGGGCCCGATGTATCTCGTAACTTATTAAAGTTTTGTCACTAACTTGTAGATATAGTTAATATAGTTATACGTCTTTTGGTGTTATGGTTGTGTTAATTAAAGTATGGGAAGTGGAACGGCTTCGATTTTTTTTTATTTAAGTTTACAATAATCTATTCTACGGTCATATTTCGAGGTTCACAGACGAGAAATGGACAATTAAAACGACACGTTGGAGAGGACCACTAGGCAAAAGAAATGTCGGAAGACCAGCTAGACGGTGGGCTGATGAAATCGTGGAGAAAGCTGGGCAGGACTGGATTGCCCTAGGCAAGGACAGAGTCCTATGGAAGGAGAAAGAGGACGCGAACCCAAGAAATATGATCCACATCCCAGCAAAATAAATAAATTTATAAATTAACTAACCTCATTTACAATAGACCAATAAGTAAATAAGTACTAACCAAACTAACATACAATTATAAATTAGCATGTAAAATATCTGGATGTGGAAACAATAAAAAAGGCTTTATTATTATTATTTAATCTATTCTACAGGGTGTTTTCAAATCACGGATTTAGAGGTAACGAGGAAAAGGATGTAAAGTTGCTTATCCCCCATAGAAAATGTAGGATCCTCCGACCAGACACAGGTGTTGTGTCTGGTGGGCTGCCCGAAGGTTTTTGTCGAGAACTTGATCGAGTATACGTTCTAATTGCGCGGATAACTTTAACATCGCGATGTAGGATGTCAGACGTTTAGTTCGTATGTGGCGAGATAGATGTTGCTACAATGGGCAAAATTTTCACAGGCTGTTCACCTTAAAGAATCGATGATCGTATATTATCATATTAAACTTATTAAAATAATAAATAGATAGTAATAGACTATTATACATTTAATAATATCGCTATTAAAAAAAAAAATAGAATATCTATACAATAAAACTATTCTAAATTAACTGGTTATACATACATACCTAAAAACAAACCAATTATAGGGCATCAAAAAACTCATACGCATCACTATCAACGGGAAAAGTGCCCAGAAGACTGGCCGCATTGCCACTTGTATGGCAATGCTGATTCTCTGACCGAAATAAAGGCCAGCCCTCTGGTCACGTGAAGAGTCGACCAAAAGTAGTAGTAAGTAGTAAAAAAAAGTAAAGTAAAGTAAAGTAGTAGTAAGTAAATACTTAGTATATTATTTTAAAGCTAACTTCACTTACTTAACATATTTTGAACTAAACGAGTGGAACAATCGTCGTCGTGTGTAACTTTAAAGTTGCGGCTCAGCTGTGTTGCATCCTGTTGGTATTCTTGTTAAGGAATGTGGAATAGATACTGTTCACATAATAGGGAAAGTACCTCTGTAAACTATGTTTGAGTAACACGATGACTGATGGAGCATGTCGCTGGTCAACTCAAGGCCCCCAGAATCGTGGGTAACCGCGACCCCCGGCGCAGGTGTGAGACTGAACCCGGGTGGGGTGGTTTTTAACGAGTCTGACAGATAGACCCCTCCTCTGCAGTAGGTACAGAAATTTAAGTGATTAAACATGGACTTTATTCCATTTCGTATAAAGTTAAAAAGGATTAAAGACATTTGACACATTGGGGTAGCTTGATGTGCTGGACTCATCAAAAATACATCCAATGGGATTTTCTACCGCGAGATGAAAAAAGGTCAACTCAAAGCTGTAATGGCTTATTCTTTAAAACGCCTTTCTAGATACCTATTGTCTTGTATTGTTAGACACACATCGAGAGTTGCTGGCAACCGTCACTTAAAAGGTAGGGCGAATAGGGCGTTCAAAATTCGACAACGAAAAAGGGTGCCTAAAAAGTTGGCAGTCTTGCCACGTTGAATGGCAATGCTGATTTGTTCTCCAAAACAGGCCGAGACCCTGTTCAATAAAACTATCTATTATGTCTACGGTTTTCTTAGTTGTTAAAAATTGAATATTTTTAAAGCGATAAGGCTAAGTAATTATTTGTATTTTTTGGTGTACGATAAAGAGTATTCTATTTTATATAGTTTGTCTGTAATATGTATGTATTTAGAAATATATAAGTATGTTGATCAGTTGTCTAGTACTCATAGCACAAGCTCTACTTACGTTGGGACTACATGGCATTGTGCGAAAGACGTGGATTTTTTTATCATTATATGATTTATTCTATTCTTATTAAATTGTCGTTCGCGGCCCAGATAGCATCGTATGCGAAGACATTACCGGTAGTGCTGTAGTAAGACAAACGCTAAGTGTGCGTTCTCGTAACGTCAACGATAACGATCGACTTCAAGAAGAATGCAATACAAGCAGTTTGTGACACTATTCTATGTTCTATTAAATAAAAAATTTAATAGTCTTAGACTTAAGGTTAAATGGTAAATAATAACAGTCTCATGGGTCAATTGACCCTTCCGTGCCATGGAAGGCACGCTTGACCACTTCGTACAGTTTTTAGATCTAGTTTATTCATCATCATCATTTCAATTGTAGCTGTCTAGTAGGTACTAATTTTTGTACGCCCTAGAGTCAAAACGTAACGCTCTAAATGTTTTACTGTGTTAAGAACTATAATGTACCTACAGTCACGAGCAAAAATATATATACATTGTCACATTTCCAAAATATCTTAACTAAGTACTACTACTTATTAAAAAAATATGTGTACGATATTTTCTTCTAAATTATCTAACCATCAAACTGGTTGATTTCACAGTAATTAATATAAACGAAAATTTGATAAAGATGTGTAGTTAATTTTGACACGATTTAACGTTTACATATTTTTTGGACAGTTAGCATACTTATTTTTGAGAAGAATCAGAATTTTAAGGGCGTTTCTTTGTTACTGCTCGTGACTGTACAACTACGTTTTACAATAAATAAATTAATCTTAATCTCAGCAGAAAGACGTCCACTGCTGGATATAGGCCCCCAAGTGTCACCACAACGATTAATAAAATAAGATAATGATTCGTGTAGCGAAAGCCCAAAGTGTAGTACTCGTATAGTTAGATTTGAATGGGTAAGAAACTCCATACTTCAAATGTAAAACTCTATGTCAAGCCTACTTCCCAAATAAAACCCTTACGTCTGAATATGATAAAATCTGCCGTCCTTATCTCCGTGGGTACTGTTGAAAAGTTCAGCAGAATCCCAAGTATTATTGGTGCATCAGCATTCCTCGAAGGCGAATATGGTTCAACTTTGAACGAGTTTCGACGGGGACGGATGCCAATCTTCAGTCGTTCGATAACCTAGTGCAAATTGAATTTTAGACGAATAGTGAGTTGTGGAGTCTCAGTCTATATTTACACGAGCATACAAAAACACACACACACACACCCTCACATTACATTTAAACGTTCACTTTACTCTTAATCTTTTGATGTTGTTATTAAATTAAATTAAAAAATAAAATAAAATCGTTACCAAATATTGTTCCAAAATCACTAAGCAATAGATTTCTCCATTCAAGAGGGAAACGGCTCTGTTTCTCTTTACTACAGGCTATTATGTAGCCTATCTAAGAGGACAGAACCCCAACCATTACTGTAGCAAACAGTTGTTTATTTTGTTATGTAACTTTTTTAGTGTATCTACTGCAACACCTTATATGCAATAAAGATTTTATTATTATTATTATTTAAATATCTACATGACGCATAGTTTTTCTTTAAACGTGTTTTGCACTCATTTAACCCGGCGAGCATGTGGAGGGGTCATTTTGACCCTGCCAATTTTTATTCATGTATAGTTTTCTTTTCTGCGATAGTAAGCATTTGGACGTCGCAGTAGCTGTTACTAAGGGCCCCGCGCGGGCGCCGCGCCCCACTACTCAGACGCCCGTCGCCTGCCACGGGAGCAACACATATATTTGTTCAGAACACGTTCGTTCTGCCAGGATTGTGCTACAATCATAGATAATAATGATGTGAAGGTTATAATTGATGATAAGAATGTAAGTGAAACTGATTGATCTCTACGTACATACCGAATTACAAGTTAATTGACAAAAAAAGTCTGTATTTTATGTTTGTATAGAAATGTTATCCTGAAGTGATTATTTTGTAGTAGTTTGCTAAACCTGATTTAAATATAATATTTTGTACTATTGTATACGTATTTTAGTATCCAGCCATAAATATAATCAAGAACTTAACTTAACACCTCAGAATACATAGTCAAAAACTATTAATTTAGCCATTTCAAACGCATTTAGTATATAGGGTCAGAATGACCCTCCACAATTCCTACGTAACTTTTTTCACCACATCCTCGCCGGGTTAAAAAAGGTATGAAACTATCCCAAATTGGTCTGAATTCGATGGTTGACGACTACAATAGTATTTTTGACGAAAATAATTAAAGAATACCTAATGCTAATTTAGGATGAAACATGCTGGCGAATGACAATTGCAATACTTGTAAGAGGCTGCTAATAAAGTCATATTTTCTAAACATATGGCATTGAGGTCTTACACAAAAATACCGACCTACCGGTTTACAACAAAAAAATAACTTGTTTGTTAGGTTACTAACAATAAATAACTACAAAGCGTCAAAAAATTCTTCTGCATCGCTGCCAGCTGGTAAAGTGCCCAAAATACTGGCGGCATTGCCACGTTGAACGGCAATGCTTAGCCTCTGGCCTCTGGGAAGCGTCAACAAAACGTTTGCAGATGTCTTTGTAAAAATAATTACATAATTAGAACAAGAGAAACCAAAATAAAAAATGTTCAGCCCTTATTAACGAATACTTACATAAAATAAAACACTGTATTATATTTAAAACTTTCCTAAGTTACTTAATTATTGTTACTATCAATAACATTTTCCCAAAACACATTACAATACTATCTTACAAAGTATCCCTAACACTAGGTACCTACATATTATAAAAAAAACTAACAAAGTCCTCAGCCTAGTCTGTCTGTCTGTTAGCGATAAACTCAAAAACTACTGCATCGATTTCCATGTTGTATTCACCAATGGATATAGTTGTTCCCAAAGAAGGTTTTAGTATATAATTTGTAAAGTTTCTGAATACATTAGCTAAAATAAATAGCAACGAAAACGCTGCCTAAACCCTTTGCGATAATAATAGTGGAAAAAATGGAATGGATGGTGGAGTTGTGTGTGTTGGGGGCGTAGCCGTAGCTGTAGTAAGTGGTAAGTATAAGCGAATACCCTAAAAACTATCACCAATCTGTTTGCCAAAATGTATGTCAGGTCCCATAATCTAAAATATCCTTCAAACTCGTCATACGAGATGCTTTTCACGATCGAACTAACACTCTGCAGCGCAAACTTTCCACATTATTTATGTTAAGTGCGAATTTTAAAACCCAACTTAAGTCATAAAGAGTTTCCGAGACGATGGCAACACTACTTAGTATCTAGTATATCGATAGTGTGAAGATGATGTTTTTCATCTTATCGTGTGGTTAATGACTAATCTGGGTCAGAATTTTTATGCCGCCCTTGTGCCTCTGATTTGGCTGTAAATGCCATCGAACAAGTATCTCTCTGGCATGCCATGCAACCTAGATTGGAGAGAAAAACTCTTAATTTTGTTAGAAAAATCAGTAATAATACGTGAATATGTAAGTGGCCCGATTTATTTGCTCCCAATTAGTAGTAGTAATTATAATGTCAGAGCATGTTGCTGCCCACTAACCGTAAATATCTCGTCTCAAACAGAGATCACTTGTTCAAGGCCGATTGGCGATAGGCGAATGCTTTGCTTGACTCGAAGATCAGACCCAGAAACTTGTAACCAACGAGGCAGTAGGAAAGATGTCGAAATAAATAAAAAAAAACATTGATTGATAAAATTTAATAAGCACAACATGTTACTCTTACTAAAACACTATCTCTTTGTTATACTGGAATAATTGCACACGACCCGCCGTTTCTTCTCTCGCACCATTGTACAAGAGTTTGAAATGGAATACTAAACTACATACAGAATCTATGACAACAGGCCAATAAGAACATACAGAGGACATTAGTTTTAAAGTTATCTAATATTTATCAAGGCAGGGCTTTTTTCCGCCGGTTCTATTTCCATGCTGCTTACATTGGTTGATATCTTACCACTAGCAGTTTCCCCCTTTTTCTACTACAGGACATTCGTCCGGACATTCTTTAATACTCATTGCACAATTCATACAACAATTAAAACATGGGATACATGAAACAAAAGGACTTACTACAATAGGTAGAATTAAAAAACACATTTGTCACATTCTATGTTTATAACGAAGCACACTTTGTATTCTTACAAAGGTCTTAGTTCTCGAAATTACACGTCCCGATCACTCGAAAATTGAAGCTGCATTTAGATCTCGATTATTCACGCCTGGATTGGTTTCTTCTTACATCTGTTGTGTCGGCATTGTCACCGAAAAACCAAAGTAAATACCAGCCTGGTAAAAGGAACAAGCAACTTGGACAGCACGAAGGTATGCAGAGGACCCAAGGGCACAAGCATATGATGGGCAGCGAGCAGAAGAATGTTACCGGTGAATAAGACGAACGCATTAATAAAGATTTTTTCTAATACCGCTGAGAATTTTGAAATGTAAGCGATTTTGAAACTAAAGTGACAGTTGAAACAGTTGTCTATGAACTTGACAGTTTTGAATCATAATATGTTGAGTGCCACTGAGAAAAGAGGTTTGTAGGTTTTTTTTTTGATGTGTTGATGAGAGAGATGGTGAAGCGCACTAGTTTATTAAGAGCCTATTCACTCTAGCCTTAGGTTAAGTTAGACCTAGGCAATAATAAGGTACTCCGGTCACAGGTTGGTCAAACTTGAAGAGATGGAGATTAGCAGACAACTCCAGGCTTGAGTGCTATCTAAATGCTAACTACCTATAGATCTGCACACCGAACTGTGATGACAACTGAGAATTTACAAAAATTTATATTGCACTTTAGTGGACTTCAAGTTACGGTGAACGCCTCAAATCCCTTTGTTTTGACCACGTGACTTATCACCTTTCGCTAAGTCACGTGGTCAAAACAAAGGGATTTGAGGCGTCCTCGATTGTAGAAAGAGAATAGATACGAATCGTTTGTAACTTGGCTAGGGGGGCTGGTTTGTTAACGACTGGCAACTCGAAGTAGGCATCCACCGGACATGACGTGTCATGGCGCGCGGGTGAATAGGTTTGGCGCGCAACAGTTTCATTGTGGGATTTTATTATAATTTAACTAATAGAAAGAAATGCTCTGCATACAATATAATTAATCGCATTAATTACCAACACAATTAAATAGATGACATATTTAGTTTATTGGAACTTAGTAATAACAATTAATTTTGTTTTGACTTAAAATTATAAAAGGTTTTAAAAATGTAGAATGGAATTAGAACGTTGTTGTTGATGGTTGATCTGTGAAAATAGTTTTGGGGAAACTTGAACTGTGAATAATTTAAAAAGTACTTAGTGACCGTGTACAAGTATTTTATTCGGCCAATCTCCTGCTTCGCTATTAGGTTATTGACGGAATGTGACATCGCCACTAAGGTTTGTGTATGTCGTTCTTGGGCGTTATGACAGTGACCGACCCGTGGTACAACTGCGATGTCCAACTGGTTGTACTACGGAGAAGTAAATTTACCCATGGTTCAACTCTTTTTTCTGATATTTATGATTATGACCCGTTGTCGCGAAAGATGAAATCGCGATGTTCCAAACTTAAAATGTAAATATATAATTGCACAGAACTAATGTAATAGCAACACTAAATCAGTACTGACAACTTGACGCTACAAAAGGACGCCTCTGTTTGAATGGTCATTAGAGCATATTCAGTCTGACTAATTAATGAAGTTTATTGTAAAGTAAATTCAGTGCAAGAAGATCATAAGTAGATTCTTGTCACCCGTGATACGCGCCACCTGGAAAGCTAAGTATTATTTATCTGTTGTTGTACTTTTACCTACTAGAATTGTTTGAGTCACCTAAACTTAAATGTGTTGGTCGTGCCTTCGGCGTTGGGCTGGGGGCATAACAGCGACCGCACGCGAGCTGCTTGTCCGGACATAAAAGCTCTTGGGAGTTTATAGGAAGGGTCGTGGGCCAACCTCTCTTATAAATCTTCTTGGTCCCCCATGGCAGTAGTATATAATTGGGGCATCTGGATCAAAGGAGATCCAGACACCCCAATTATGTCTATTCAAATAGATAAAAAACATATATTCAAATAGAAGAAATCTTGTTTGTTGAAATGATGGTCTATTAGAATATACTGTTTAATTCATTGGAACATATCTACTCAAATAGATGAAATTTTATTTATTGACTAGATTGTCTAATCAAATACACTATTGAAATGAAATTGAAATGATATAAACTTTTCTATTCAAAATGACTAGTGGGTGGCAAATTGAGATGAAAAAAAAAATGTATTTTCAAATAGATGAAATCATGTTCGTTGCATTCGTGGTCTACCTACTATTTCATCGGAAAATAAAAATTCAAATAGATTCTGCATAACATTCTAAATTGATCCAAGGAACAGATCTGTATGATTGGTCTTAGAGGTGTCACAAGTCTTTTATTAAATAAAACTAAAAATAATGATAATTTAAACATTTTAATTCACATTTTTATATTCTGAATGGATGGGATAAAAACGATTTCAAGTCAAGCAATTTCATCTTCAGGCAGAATCTGATATCATAATTATAATGTTCCTCCTCCACTTCAGAACCATTTTATACTTCTGTTTCTTTAATAAATTGTCGTTTGAGTTTATCAACATAATCTGTTCCTTTTACAGCATTTAAATAAAAGCAAGCAGGAAAAAGTATAGCATGCTGCATCCAAGGGTCATCGTAATACTCCCAATCTTTGATATCACCTCCGCACGAAAAACACATAACTTTATCGTTTAAACCACTTCCGCAGTAAAAAAAACCTGCATCAGCCATTTGCCTCACCAATCTTCGTTTTGAATCTACTGTAGCCCAATAATGTCTGAATGAACATAATCGAATTTGAAATTCGTTATATATTTCATATCGTGGGCCAAAGTAATTTTGAATCATTTTTTAAAGGTCTTGATACGGGTATGTGTGTAAGCATAATGCAGTATTATATCTAGTGTTGTTCATATAAAAAGATGTGGTTCTGCGTGTCATTATGGATAGGACTGACCTTTAGTTTTATTTTTTAATATTTTAAAATTATAGCTGGTGCTATGTAAGTAATGTATATCTTATGTATTTTATTTTGTAATGAAATAAAACAAGAAAAAAACAATCAAAAAAGTTTATTCTCATCTGTACACCATTTTCTCAAACACATTACAGTTTTTAAAGCACATACATTCGAATGATACACACAATTAAATATTTCATTAGACGTTCTATAATCATCAAATAATTTTTGTAAACGAGGACAATTCTTATCTTCTAAATTATATATTTTATCATGTTTTACAATGTTTTTCAACCAAGACACTTTTTCACTTCCTTTAACATAAATGATTTTATCTTCCAGATAAGGTACAATATATCGATGTAAGTTCAAGTATGGTATAAAACCCTCTCTCCAAAAAATTTTTCTGTTTCTCTCTATCCAACTTACTTGCAATCTTTCTTTGTTTGTAAGATTGTAAAATGGGAACGGTGGTTTGATTAGTAATACCATAATTTGATTTCCACATGTTATTGCCATTTCTTTAACGATAAACTCGTTACTTTCCGTCTTAAACCCTTGCACATCGACTATAGCGTTCATAATAATTTCTTTACAATACCACTTAATGGTTTATATTCGAATAGACGATCGTTGATGATTAGACAATAGGCAGATGTATTTTCTGGTATGTCTTCAGAACTTTCAATTTCCAGCCTCACATCTACAACCCCAGTTTTCAAGGCTTCGTTCTGTCTTGAGCAATCAATTACAAATAAAGGAGCCTTTTCTTTAAATTCGCTCAAACTAAGCATTGGTTCAGACCGAGTGTTATAATAAGACTGGCGAAATTTGGTGAACATTTCATATAATATATAATACTTATCTTCAGAAAATTTTGCATTCACCGATTCGTATGGATAATATTGAGAATTTAAATAAAGAGTAACATTAGTTAATTTGCAATGGTCAAATATTGAGCAGTCTTTACTTTTCATATTTTTTCTATTTGTCTGCAAACCAAAGATCACATACCTTGGTTTTTCGAGTTGTGAAGCAGTTTTAACAACCCAGGAATGTTTTGTAGTTTTAGGTAATAAAGGGTATTCGTACAAGTCCCAATTTCTGAAAGCTATTTGAATAGGACGATCCTTTTCTAAATGTTTAAGTAAAGTTAATCTTTCCCGATCTGAAACTTTTATATGAGGCATACGCCATTGCAGTCTCTCTATATTTACTTCAATAGAGTCATTATTATCAAGTATAACACTATTAAGATTCGAACTGCTCCTTTTAAGTATAAGTTCATGTTTACAGTTAATGACAATTTTATTATAATCTTCCGCAAATCCTAAAACTTTATTCAAAGGTATAAGGGCACTAAAAATACCATCGTTATCTTTAACCCCATTTAAATTCCAACCCCAAATAGCAGCAGCCCTACTTTCTCCCTCGCTCATTGACACATATGATTTTAGGGTTGCAGAAACACCTGCATTTTTTATTCGATCTATCTCTACACCATTAATTTCATATCGAATGTCTTGAAATAGAAAGGATATGTGATTATTGGTAAAATTAACCACCTTTCTTGTTAGTTTTCCTGCTCCATCTTTCGAAACCGTGGTGGCTCGGCCTTCCACGTAAATGTAGCTGGCTGAAGGTAATACGTACAAATCTTGTTGATTTATGGGTATACGTATTTCATCATTTTCATTAAAAGAGGTGCTATATGGATTATAGGTATGAATTTCATAACTCACTATAGAGTTATCGAATTGTGGTAAATCATTCACTTGAAGAATACTCATAATTTAAATCCCAAAGCTCGAAGAAATAATTTATTTTCTTTAGTTATTTTTTTTAAAGTTTGTGTAATATGTCTTCGTCTTTTGAAGGTACGAGAACGAGTAAAACTATTAACTTTGTCAGGTGATTTTATATTGTAAACTATCATTTTATTTTCTCTCTAATCTTATCCACATTCAACTCTTGTGACGGATAATGTCAAAGTGTTGTTTAATGTAGACGACATCTAACATTTAAACCTTTTTTAACTGAAGATTTGATAAAACCTTGCTTTTTCCAAAACTCTTTAAGGAATTTTATGCATAAATGTCCGCAATTGAATAAGTTATTATTTTGCAAATTAATGTAATTATAATTAATATTATTAGAACCTACATAGCGAACAAATTCTATTGGAGGTTTCAAGTTGCCGTAACTGTCAAAGTACTCAACGTATTCATTAAAAATTATATAGGCTACCCAATGTGTACCTGAATTTTTTGAATGATCTAAATTTATGATTCCGCACTCTTTAGAAAACGGAGACTTCGGTAAGGTATCTCTCATATACACTCCGCGAAAATATGGAACGTTTTTAGTAAAATGTATGATATCTATATTAGTAAGTGCATGATTAGGTAGCCTATGACTTAGTTTTTTTTCTTTAAATTTGTATATATTCCAAGTCCATCCTTGTAACGGTTTAACCGCAGTCCGTTTCCAATACATACACCTTCCACATTCTTGTTATGTCTTTTCATTTCTTCTAAACGCTTTTTTGCAACTCTATATTCATTTATGGTTTTGACGATTCCAGCAATTCCGCTTGCAATACTGCCAGCAGCAGACAAACCAGCGAATATTGGTATTAAAGGTAGAACCCCTCCAGACTTAGGAATTGGTATTACACGTGGAATCCTGGGAGATGAATCACGATTCAATTCTCTAGCAGCAGCGTAGGCCATTTCTATAAGTTTTTTCCTACACTTCGGTTTAACTTTTTTAATGCATTTTTTAGTATTGGTTACTAAATTTTTAAAGGTTTTTTTGAGCCCAGCTCCAGAACTTACTTTGGTTAACATTATATTATTAACTAAATTGGCAGCAAGTTTTTCTCCTGTGCTTGCATCGGAAGACAAAGCACGCTTTTTTGCCATTTTTAATAAAATTAAATCTGCTTTGTGGCGATCTTTCAAACTTTTGTAATCCCTATATGCAATATCGTGATGTTTACAATAGTCGTCTAATTTGTTTACACCTTTATCGCCTCGAGCTAATCTTTCACGTAATTTAGTTCCTGGACCGCAATAATTATATCCTGGCAAATGGAGCTCAAATGGTAAATTATTAATTAAATTATTGATAAGTCCTTCTCCTTTCATGTATATAAACAGAATGAGAACACCATCATACACCATGATGTTATATCGTTAAACCACTCATAAAACGTTGGTATCATCAATCCAACTATTTTCGCAGGATGATAACCCCAACCATTTCACGAAAACTTTTCTGCCTTTTCGTTTTAAAACTTTTTCAACAAGGTAAATGTCAGGATGTTTAGTTTTTTGTAATTCTTGATCGTAAAATGCTCCTAAAATAGGTTGCTGTTTAACATCTTGTAATAAATATGTAACAGGATTTGTGTTTTGAACTTTACTGATCTTGAATATCTCTGTTGACCAATTAGGAGTGTAACCTTTTTCAAAACAACCTTTATATTTACTTATTCGAACAAAATCACCCGTATTAAACTTAGGATATTTTGTTTTCGTTCGATTTTGATTGTAAAATCTCTGAAGTACTTTAGTTTTATTGCTATGATTAACTTGAGCAGGTGGTAAACCAATTGTTCTATGTATTGTATTATTATATCTATTCATGATTTTCGCAAGTGTCCCGTCAGTCCATTTATAATTCCCCTTGAAACTAAATTCCTTGAAAAGCTTATTCTTTATCGTCCTTATTAATCGTTCTACAATTGAAGCCTTTTTCGTTGAATAAGTGCAGTAGTGGTTGATAGAATTCTTTACTAACATTTTTTGAAATTTTTTATTGTAAAATTCTTTTCCAAGATCTGTTTGCAAGTTTCTAGGAATGCGTTTTACTTTACTCAATAATGTAATAAAAGCTTCAGATACAGCTTCTTTGTTTTTTTGTTTAAGTGGAATAGCCCAAGCGTACTTAGAGAATCCATCAATGACAGCTAAAATGAATTTGTTGTTGTTGTTGAATTTGGAGAAACTTTGCATATCCATTAAATCAGCTTGCCACAGATCATCAATATCTTTTAATATTACATGCCTTCGAGGAAAATTTATTCTTGCACTTCTATGAATTTCATTTATAATAGTTCTTTTCACTTTGCTCATTCTTTCAACTGTCACTTCTGAATTACAAAATTATAATGGTATTCAGTTTATATGACGAGTCTTTTTATTCTTTTATAATACCCGCTTCTTTTAACTCTTCAATAATTGACAAGATTTCGTTGTCAAGATTGGTATTACCCGCAGTTTTAGATGCGATCAAAAGTTTAAGCCTGTCCACTAATTCATTAGGATCATCCCAATAAACAAGTTCGGTGTTTTTTTTGTACTTTTTAAGATACGGCAGACCGGCACCTCGTTTAAGTTTAGATTTAACTTCTGCAGGTTCTTGTAAGCGTTTACTAGACTCGGGAAATAACGGTTTGATCACTTGAGAATATTTTAAACCCTTATCACCTTTAACTTGGCCTGCAGGATCAAAGTCTCTTTTATGAGCATTAGTTGTAATAAGTATTTCTTTGTAAACTAATTTATCCTTTAAATTGACCAAACTTAAATCAGGCTTCTTGCGAAGCAATAATTCTTTTAGACCAGGTGTTATTTTATACTGTTTATTAGCTACACGAATTAAATACACTTTATCCGAGTTCTTGGAAACTGTAGAGAAATTAACTATTGTATTTCCAATCATATGCTTATCATTTTCACTACGTACGCCAAATGGTATATTCATATCATCGTATATTTCAAAGACATCTTCTTTTGTCAGCGACACATTATTATCTTTTCCTGATTCAGATGTGTTACCTTCTTCGTCTTCTGAATAAAATGTTTCTGATTCAGATGATTCATGTATGCACATATCAAGTGATTTATCATGCAAAAACATTTTTGAACCTAAACCAGTGTTCTTAGTTTGGTCAACATAAGTATCTTCATTTTTTATTATAGAAATTTGCTTGTTAGCCGCTATAGCATTGAGAGGGTCAGCAAGAGGCTTAAAAAAATACTTCAGATGAGTGTCGGTATTAAATTCATGATCTTTCATTTGTTTCACCTTTTGCTTTATAGCGTCCGCAGACTGTATTAACTGATTTGTAATGCTGTGGTCCATTATACGACTTGTACGCAGAAGTATTTATACTCAAATGATTTTTTTTGTTTTTATTCATTATTTATATAACCATTAATCAAAATAAATAAAGTTGTCGAAGGACTGTCTATATCTTCCTTTGTTTAACTCACAATCCTTATTAATTGTTAAAAAATCATAAGGATGTATCCAGATTTTAGTACACATATCTTTAAACCCAGACCACTCCATATCAGAACTAACATGTTCATCATATATATGTTTCATGTTAACTTCATCTTGCTTGAAAATGATCAAAAAGTTAACATTATCACGTAATAGCTGCTTTGGTATTTTAGAATAAGTCTGAGATAAATAAAAGCAATCTATACCTCTATGTCTACCCATTGTAAAATAATTTCGTATGTTTATTTGTTTTTCACAAACTACGTCATCGAATATGATAACAGAGTTCAACAAGGCATCGTTAGGATGAATAACATCGTCATCAAAATTAAAAACAAAAAGTTTTACATCTGGAACTCTTTGCAAAACTTGTTTTATAAAACTGTATTTCGGCTGAAAACTGGTCTTGGAATACAGATAAACATTGTTAAACTTTAATCCGTTTGTATGAATTAATAAACTAATCATAACATTCGTTTTCCCACAATTCGAGGGTCCACATATTATGCACCGAATATTATTTGGGAGAAGTATGCTGTGTTTCGGGCGTAGTGAATTTTCCTTTACATCAATATTTTTAACATCCAATGATACTTGTTGCTTGACCCACTTCATGTTTGTATCTAATAAGAAAACAATTCGGGCTCTAGTATTTATAATTCTTATCAGAGTTATTGATCGAAGCAATATTTGAGGTGAAGATTACCTATACTATTTTTACAACTTTAACGAAATGCTTGGACAGCATAACATAACATCACACCTTGTTTCCTGAAGGTTTTGGAAGCTTATGGATAAATAAAACAAAAAAAATGCATTTAATAAACTATTTTATTAAATAAAATCATACCCAATTTGTTTATAGATAGACACAATTTCAATATAATCATATTTCTACTTTGACGAATAATATAAACAGGAGAATACACATCTATAATTTAACACTTTGGTAGATGTATTTATAAATATACGAGTACAGTATAGCTAAATAATACATTTTAAGAAATTGTATCACAATGACCCCATGGTAAGGTTTCAATTTGATTTGGAAGTATTTGTCGTTTGTCGTCACTCCTATTTAATGCAATTTTATTCAGTTGTTGTGAATAGAGAACATGTTTAATTGATTTTATTACATTCATTTTACGTTTGATAATTGTGTTATTGTGTAGAGCAGCATTATAATCAGAAAGCTTTAATTGATTTGTTACGGGTTTCGTTATACCTTTTGCCTTCTTTAATGTTGTCTTTACACTTTTCAAACAATAAAGTTTAGCCCTTAGGCCAATGAATTCAGAAATTACCGAGCCTCCGAGTTCATCTTTAAACAGGCCTGGTATTTTTTCATTTATTTTAGGTATTCCATATGGATTATCCTCAGCAAAATTACTGGTGTCAAATACCGATATATTATCAACCATATCCTTATAAAAATTATCCGTTTCTACCAAGTAAAGTAGGCTATCAGTGTCAGTGTAACATAGTTTAGCTTTTGTACCATATCTGTTTTTGATATAACCATAGTGGAATTTATATAAGTGTTGTTTGGCATACTCCAATACAGTAAAACCAATGTAAATGGGTCTATCCAAAATTATTTTTTCAGGGCTTAACTGAACAGCCACAAAGTTTTCTGAAAAGATTGAAATACTTTTCAGGTTGGGTTGTACAATAAGTTTTTCAGCACCTATATATTTATTTGTTTTATTATTAGAATCTTCCCACTTTGTTACTAACTTTACATTTACTTGCTTGCGTTTATTTTCTATTGTTTTTCCAAACACAGCATTATTCAAAAGTTTGAAAAAATCTTTATCGAAGGCTGATGTAGAAGCTTGACGCAAACGAGTATTTAAATCTATGTACTTTTGTAAAAAATGGTCTTGTCTAAATCTGAGAATGCGATGTATTCGGCTTAAAATCAACCCATTGTTCAAGCATTGTTTTAAATGTACGTAGTGAATGATGTAATTATATTTGTCATACAAATTCGCAATTAATTTTGTAGTTTTCCCACCAGGAGGTACAAACCTTTCTGGTGCAAATGGTAAGTCACTATGTGAACTATGCAATATTTCTGGATAGGCCAAATCGACTTCTAGAATATATCCGTATTCAGAATCATCAGATATATTCAAAACATCAAAGTTAGCACTTTCATTTTCTGATAAGAATTGAAATTCCGATACAGGCATTCTTTTTCTCATAGCATATCCGTAAAGATTGTTACAATCAAGATATATTAAAAAAGATGATGGCTTATCATCATTGAAATAAGGAAGAAATTTATTATTCGCTTTGACATGTCGTAGGGAACACTGTGCTAATCCTCCGCGTATTCCTTTTTCAAGTAGGTTATACATTTCCAAGTCATGAATCAACTCTAATTTAACGCCAGTACACAAAAGCATTGCGTCCCAGCTTAAACTTGGCGCAGAAACATAATATGCTGGATCGAGATTATAATATTCTAAACTTGTGTTTCTAAAATGTTCAAATATGTCGCATAATAGTAATACATCACATTTTAAGTAAAGATCAGTATATTCACCAAGAGAATTGATTTTGAAAGTATACCAAACTTTTTGTGCATGTGTATATTCATCGTCAGAAATATGCTCCAGCTTCATTGTGTTATAAAAATACTCTCTAGGTGGCAAACAAGTTTCGTCATACTTAGACCATGCATCAATATATTCGTATGGATATATACCCTTTTGCCTCAATAAGCATACATCGGTTTCATCGTCAAATTCTCTTGAAAGATTTATGAAATCTTCTACATGTAAATTCTTAGATAATTCATATAAACTCGAACTTAAAAATTGATAAGAGTCTATAAACTTTATTTGAACAGAACAAGACTTATTCTTAGATGAGAGGTTTTTCATAATACAAGTGTATTTTTCTTTTGATTTAGGAATTATTTTAATAGGACCATCGTACTTAACCAGTTCTTTAATAAATAAATGAGAATCATATCCAGATAAATTATGGAAAACAACAGGTATAAACGGACATATTTTAAACGTTAAATTGCAGCGAGAGTGTGCAGCTCCTCTGTATTCCGATGTAACATGATCGTGATCTCGAACTTTGTCACCCAATAACAAATGTTTACAAATATGGCAACGAGTAGCCTCTTCGTACTCTATTTGTTGTTTGACTGACAAAGGTCTCATGGGTCGATTTTTAGACAGTATAGAATTTATGTAAGTGACATCTTCAATTAAACGTTTTATAAACACTTCTACACAATCCAAACCTCTATAGGTAACAAATTTATTCAAATCTGGATCGTGTGAACAACAAACGTAATATGCAAAACAGGATGGTTCATGCACTTTTAAGTTCTGAGTATTTTTAGATCCATTTTCAGAACAGTTTTGCAATATACTTTCAAAATCAGCATAGATAATAAAATGTATTCTTTGTTGTCTCTCATAATTTTTAAATTGTATAATACTATTTTTTTCCGGTAATACAGTTAACACTTTAGAACAATCGTGTGAGCTATATTTTGATTCACTAGAAAAAAATTGCAAACAAGCATCGCAAAGTATAAAATTGCCTTTGTGATGAGTAACTTGACGGCGGATAAGTTTAGCTAGGTCTTTAATTAGACAGTAGTGTCCTGAACCATTACGCTCGAAATACAACAAATTTACATGTTTGTTTTTCTTTGAGCTTGTCATGTATAGAGGTCCGGTCACATGGCATTTTTTATCTAAACCATATATATTAACACTGATATTAGGGTTATTTTTTTCAAACATTTTTATATCAACCGAGGTAGGTGGAAATGTTATTCCTTCAATATTAAAAACATCGGTATAGTGAGGATATGATTTTGTTCTACAAACATTATCCTTTGATGGAAATAGGGAAGCAATAATACTCCATAAAAAGCAATGGTTGTCATTGTTCTGTATGTTTAAACAACTTTTCGTATTCCTTATAGCTGGAGGAAGCTCGATATACGTACCACCTTTCATTGGACAATATTTGTTTATATTAATTTCTAAGTGACTAATAGAGATAAAAGACCAACCGGAATCACGTTGGTTAAATTCAGACATTTTTCCCTGAAAAGTCTCTTTAGCATTCATGTATAATTCATTTAAATCAGTATTTAGGTAAACATTAGCATACTTTGTATTAAAAGATTTTAGCTGCTGCTCACCGGTTTTTGGTAATAAGAAGTAAGCAAATAGCTCAAAATTTACTTTTATACAATTATGTTTCAATAAAAGTATTTTAATTAGTTTCAGAATATCGCTTTGATTCCCAATCAGAAAAGCCTCTGGTGTTAAATACTCGGCATCTGGTGCCGGATTTAAGCGATACGTGTTTATTCTGTTTCGAAAAGCAGTTGCAATTATTTCAATGTTTCTCAATTCAGTTTTAAGTAAACAGTTTGATTTATGCAAATTAGTTCTCACATGATATTTATATTGCTGTTTCGGTAATTCGATTTGACATTTATCACATTTAATTAAAATATCTTTTATAATTGTGTTGGTGGTTGGTGTAACTGGAAAAAAAAAACAAATTGTATAAGTATGATGAATGTTTAATAAAGTTTAATTATAATTATAAGAATAACAAACTTGATTACATGAATAGCTTAACTAGTAACTACCTATTGGGATTATAAATGTAGGTAGAACCTATACCTAAGTAATACTCATATATTTTACTTGATTAACATGTTTAGTAAATACTGCATAATAACATACAAAATAACATCGCGAGGTATACGATGAGTGTGCCCAAATATTTAAGTGAACCTATCTAAAAATAAGAACTCAAAAAGGTCTGAGGGCTAGATTTAAATTCTTTGCGCGTTGCGCATATAAATTTAGTTAGATGACCCCAAGCCTCAGTCCCCTCATCCGTCCGGTTTTTAACAGCTACAACGGCCTGACGCCACCGATTCATCGGTGCTACATTTTCGATTTCATCACACCGATAAACCTTTAGTTCGATGTAATGCGTACCCGCTTTGGTAAGTAAGGTTTGGCGAGCGTGGCCCGTTGCCAGCCTTCGAGTTATCGACGAACTAAGAACAGTATTGGGTTTTTTACCAGTGGTTTCATGCGTGTCCCCGTCTTGTTCATCGCTGTCGGTGCCGAATAAATCTGTTGCGGTGAGATGAGGCTTGCTGACTGGATTAATTTTCACCTTTTTTGAAGATGACGATGTAGACGGAGTAGTTTTTGGTGGCCGATGGGTTGATCTCGAATCCGAACTTGACGGTTTCGATCGTTTCTTGTTTTTTTCGCTGATCGCCACATCTTGCACAGAACTCGTATCGTCATCTGACAGAAAGAGGTCCTCAGCAAGTCTGGACCTGAAATAATATAAATAACTGCGATTAGATTCCGTTTATGAGCAGATACATATAAAAGAACCGTCTAATTTAACAGACATTAAATAGTATGATAATAAACTGTTTACTGATCTAGGGAATTGAACCCAGGGTGTAACGCTCAGCAGTCGCACTTGCCAAGTAGTTAAGTATTCTATTCATAGCATATTTAATTTTCATTCTATTCGATTCGATTCAATAACTGCGATAAGAAACTATCTCCGAGCAGATACATATCAAAGAACTACCCAATTTCTTGCTTTAAAATAGACACCAAGTATATAATAGACATTATTTAGTACGAAAAAAAACGTTGACCTAAGGAATCGAACCCGGGGTCTAACGCTCAGCAGTCACACTTGCTAGTCTGATCACAACATATTCACCTCACAAATATAGACATCAAATATATAATGGACACTATCTAGTATCGACCAGGAATCGAACCCGGGTCTAACGCTCAGCAACACACTTGCTGTTCTATTCATAATAATAAAGCCTCACGTAACAATAAAGAGTTGATGATACATTTAAAATAGACAATAAAATAATAATTAAAGATAGGTACTTACATTTTAAGCCGTTGTTCACTTTTCACTAGATTATTTAGTTAATTAATTAGAAGATGTGAGGTCACCACCTTCAGGAGAGCTAATGTTGATCCAGCTTCCAGCCCAACGACTTAAATACTTTTCATAACTATACGTCACAATCCCAAATATGGAGAGAGCTCACGATTTTAAAACTGTTTATTCAGCTAAACTTCCTAACAAGAGATGCAATTGCACATACAATGGAAATATCGCGGGTTTGCTTGTTAATTAAGCATCAAGTAATAATAAAATTCCGACAGCATTTTATCCAAATGTAATAAACAAAATTAAGGTTGTGGTACACTGCCAACAATATTTTATTTTAATCATGATTGTGTTATTGTATTAAATTAAGCGTAGAATCATTTCGGATGCTAGTGTAAACGCAATTTAAGTGTAACATACTAATAATATCCTATGGTTTTGTTCTGCAATATATACTAATATTATTGTTTTATTTTGTTTAGAGAAAAATGTCGGTTAACTTTACTACGAAAACAAAGCCGTGAGTAAAACCGCAGGCAACCACTAGTCATAAGAATATTCTACATAATTATTATTGCATTATTTTGAACTCTATCAACTACACTAAATTTCATATATAAATCGGGTATAAAAAAGATACAACTTCACTTTAGTTCTTTATTTCTTTTAGTGTGCTACTGTTTTATATTAAATCTACAATGTCGGTAAGTGCCCAATTAAAAAAAAATAAGTACTTTTAATTATGTTATAGCTTTAATGATACCAGTAGTAGTAGTACAACAATAATATGTCCTGTTTCAGGTACCAGACTGGGTTTATTCACCAATTTCACCTCCATCATTGGATCCTGATGTGGTTGAGAGAGCCATAAATTATTTGGAGATGGAAGAACCATGCCGAACCCAGCCTACTCTAAATACAACTTATAATAGCAAGAAAGAGTTAATAAGTTTTTACAAAACAATTTCCATCGGTGGTGCTAAAGTTATACGGATCGAAATCTACGACGCAAACCAATTTGAAAATAATTCTATGTGTCAGTGCAGTGCGGAAATATGTGTCCAACATATTGTGAAGGACATTAACAATGATGGCATATACTTACGTGTCAAAGACTTGCTACCATATTTAAATAATACTTTCTATCAATCGTTGTAAAAGATAAGTGAAAGGAACACAATATGTAAATTAAATAATATTGTTAACCTATTAAGTCTAATGTAATATGATCTAAGATAACATGTATACCAGTTCTAAAGAAATGATAAGTAAAATAAATCATAAAAATCTACTATCCATTTACTAGAATTTATATTGTTACTATAACAGACAAAATTTATGTTATAATAATAATAATAAGGTACTTACTTTTATATGTTAACTGTAGATACTACTTTTATTAATAAATACCTATAACTTGTTTGTCAAATTAGATAACTAGACTATGTTAGAATAAAAAAATATATAAATAACAATTTGTTTTATTGTTAATAGCCAAGTAAATAATATTTTGCTTTTTAATTCAAATATGGAAAAAGAACACATCCTGTTATTATAAGTATTAATAACGCTTTGCCTGACCAGGATGGAATCGAACCCAGAACCTCATGTTTGGCATTTTCACTTGTAAAGTGTGAATGAGTTTTATCAAAGAGACAGTTAAACTGTTAAAATAAAAATTTGTGTGGTATACTACAACTAAAAAACCCGACTACTGAATAAAATGTAGCCTATGTTACCCGGGTCATAATAACAAATCGATTGACGACTTATTCATAAAAATCGGATGAACAGTGTTTAGGCACTACGGAGGAACATACGTAAATAGATACATAGGTACATAGACTGCTAAAACCATAACCCTTCCTTTGGCTTCGCCGTAGTCGGGTAATAATAACTATAGTAAACAATGCATGCCGGGCGCCATGCAGTCGCAGGTGTCAGATAGCTTGACAGATATGGTAATGAATTAAATAGTTTCGCTTATCCGACGACGTTACTAAGTCAAGTAATTTCTAGTCCGATTGAGTTTGCGGGTTCAAATCAGACATGTATTAAAACGCATGTTTTTTGAAACCCATGTTTCAATAGGTAATTCAGTTATAATCGTCACATAAGCATCATAATATATCGTTTCGCTTTCCATCTGTCAGACAGTGATATCACGATGCTAAAGCTAAGTAGAATTTGTGTTCTAGCCCTAGTCTGACTTTTGCTTTGCAAAGAACACCAAGTGGTTGTCAAAAATAATAATGATGTCAGTAGAAGATTCCAGCAATTTGAATAGCACATTATAATTTTCTTATAGCTATCCACCAATTTGCCACCCTCTAATCATTTAAACTCAAGAAGAACAACTATTTAATAAATAAAGATTTGCCTATTTGAATAGATTAATAATATATTATTATTTAATAAATTATAATTTTCTTATAGCTATCCACCAATTTGCCACCCTCTAATCATATAGACTCAAAAAGAACAACTATTTAATAACTAAACATTTGCCTATTTGAATAGAAAAGTTTATATAGTTTCAATAGTGTATTTGATTAGACAATCTATTCAATAAACAAAATTTCATCTATTTGAGTAGATAATTATGTTCCAATGAATTAAACAGTATATTCTAATAGACCATCATTTCAACAAACAAGATTACTTAAAGCTAATGAATTATTAAATTCATAAATTTGCCACTCTCTTATCATTTTGAATAGAAAAGTTTATATCATTTCAATTTGATTTTAATAGTGTATTTGGTTAGACAATCTATTCAATAAACAAAATTTCATCTATTTGAGTAGATATGTTCCAATGAATTAAACAGTATATTCTAATAGACCATCATTTCAACAAACAAGATTTCTTCTATTTGAATATATGTTTTTTATCTATTTGAATAGACATAATTGGGGTGTCTGGATCTCCTTTGATCCAGATGCCCCAATTATATACTACTCATGGCCTTCGTGTGCCGACGGGCACAAACGTTGACGAACGTATGAAAAATTACACTATATCATATATATATAGGTAATATAAAGGGGGAGCATTCTAGACGGAGGCGATGGGCCGAAGTCGGAAATGAATGCGTGCTTCTGCAGACGTGGAAAGAATCCTAGTATCTGATTAGCACATAGGTGTCTCAAAGGCTGTTGATGAGAACTTGAAGTAAATTTCATCATAGATATTGCAATTAAATAACCGTTTTAGATAGCTTTATTGATGGAAACAGATAGGTAGTACTTAACCCAAAGATTCATGGGTAATTAAACTTACAGATATCATAGTTACACCTGAGAAGTTGGATGGATTGATGGTCGGCATAGTTTTAACACTTCGGTGCCCTTGTGGACCGAAGATAAGAGACTGGATTGAGAGACGCTTGCAAGTCGGAGGGGAATCCGTATCGGTGAGTGTCTCTAACATTATCGTGAGGCGGGGATTTCTTTTCACATCAAAGCGAAGCAGTACAATCCTATATTATTATAATAAAACAAATCACATTGTAAATCTAGAGATAACCAGAATATAATAGAAAAGAAAATAACTCAGAGAACACTTACCTCAGGAAATGATGAACCAACAATTCTTGATGATGAAAAACACCTTAATGATAGCATACCTAAAAGCACTGCTACAATTGAGATAACACAAACTCCTGAAGTGAGAGATGTGAGAGATGCGTCCTTGAAGGCTCGAGAGAAGATCCGAGAGTGGACGCGAGACTTGATGGAACACATGTAACTTCTGTCGTCGTCGGGAGTGTCGCGAAAGATGAAATCGCGATGTTCCAAACTTAAAATGTAAATATATAATTGCACAGAACTAATGTAATAGCAACACTAAATCAGTACTGACAACTTGACGCTACAAAAGGACGCCTCTGTTTGAATGGTCATTAGAGCATATTCAGTCTGACTAATTAATGAAGTTTATTGTAAAGTAAATTCAGTGCAAGAAGATCATAAGTAGATTCTTGTCACCCGTGATACGCGCCACCTGGAAAGCTAAGTATTATTTATCTGTTGTTGTACTTTTACCTACTAGAATTGTTTGAGTCACCTAAACTTAAATGTGTTGGTCGTGCCTTCGGCGTTGGGCTGGGGGCATAACAGCGACCGCACGCGAGCTGCTTGTCCGGACATAAAAGCTCTTGGGAGTTTATAGGAAGGGTCGTGGGCCAACCTCTCTTATAAATCTTCTTGGTCCCCCATGGCCTTCGTGTGCCGACGGGCACAAACGTTGACGAACGTATGAAAAATTACACTATATCATATATATATAGGTAATATAAAGGGGGAGCATTCTAGACGGAGGCGATGGGCCGAAGTCGGAAATGAATGCGTGCTTCTGCAGACGTGGAAAGAATCCTAGTATCTGATTAGCACATAGGTGTCTCAAAGGCTGTTGATGAGAACTTGAAGTAAATTTCATCATAGATATTGCAATTGAATAACCGTTTTAGATAGCTTTATTGATGGAAACAGATAGGTAGTACTTAACCCAAAGATTCATGGGTAATTAAACTTACAGATATCCTAGTTACACCTGAGAAGTTGGATGGATTGATGGTCGGCATAGTTTTAACACTTCGGTGCCCTTGTGGACCGAAGATAAGAGACTGGATTGAGAGACGCTTGCAAGTCGGAGGGGAATCCGTATCGGTGAGTGTCTCTAACATTATCGTGAGGCGGGGATTTCTTTTCACATCAAAGCGAAGCAGTACAATCCTATATTATTATAATAAAACAAATCACATTGTAAATCTAGAGATAACCAGAATATAATATGAAAAGAAAATTCACGCGCCCTCGCGACACCCGTGGTACAACGGTGGAATTATGTCCAACTGGTTGGACCACGGGGATAGGATGATCGTGTAAAACAAATGAACGTCTAAAACACAGGACTTGGGGCATCCCGACGTTAGGTTAGTTAGGTTCCTTTCAGCCGGAGGTCGCGGAAGTATCCTCTGTTCCCGTGACCCCCGGCGCAGGTGTGAGAAGGAACACGGGGTGGTTTTTAGTCAGTAAGAGTCTGACAGACCCCTCCGCCTCCCAGGGCGGGGGACATCCATGAGGATTTTCCACCCCTCAAAAAAAAAAGTTAGGTTCCTTTAAACCCTGCAGACAGAAATAGGAGCCCCGCGTAACGGGGTTCCGTCGTCTACGCTTTTTAAATTTCTTCGTTGTTAAGGCACTTCAGCGTGATGGATAACCTTTTTCTGTTTATTACCAGTAGTTGTTCCATAGATACATTCAATTCCTAGAAGTACAACTAGTTGGTCCAAGGATAGAACAGCTCACTCAAGTTGAACCATTGGTAAAGATATTTCCTCATAGAACCAGTTGGACATCACAGTTGTACCACGGGTCGGGAGTGCTTTTGACTGTGGTAAAGGTCTGTAAAATGTAAGTCCTTCTAGGGCTCCTTCTTATCAACTTACATCTGTCTTTTAGATATCTTTTGTTAGTCGCCTTTCATTCATCCTCTTAACGTGACCAAACCATCTAAGCGTATAGTCTTTTGAACTGCAATATTTCAGGTAAGCATGTGTATGGCCTGTTGGTCTAGCAGTAAGTGGCCCTGACTGCTATGCCGGAGGTCGTGGGATCGATTTCCAACTAGGACAAATGTCTGTGTGATGAGCACGGTCATTTGTTGTGTGTCTGGGTCTAATTTATCTATGACTAGCAGACGTCCCGCGGTTTCACCCGCGTAAGGCCCCGTTCCCGTGGGAATAAAGAGGTAAAAAGAAACCTATGAGTTAATCCAAGGTGTCGGCTAACTCCATACAAAGTTTTATTAAAATCCATTCAGTAGTTTTTACGTGAAAGAGTAACAAACATCCATCCATCCATCCTCACAAACTTTCGCGTTTAAATATTAGTAGGATATATTATTTATGTTTTTAGAAATCTAAGTATGTTTATCGTTCAGTACCCACAATACAAGCTCTTCTTAGCTTGGGACTAGATGGCGTTGTGTGAAATATGTGGAATATTTTTTTTTTTTTGTGTTGTGTGTGCAAAAAATGTAAAAGAAGACCAATATATTATACATTTATCAAAAACTTTAATAATAACATGTTACAACTTTACAATTCATTCAAAATGACCTATACGTGTTGCACTCGCATTGTGTTAGTGTTACACTTGCAAATACAAAGTTTGTTGTCAACTATTGTCGCAATTTCTTTTTCTTCATTTTTTTCGCAACAAGAAACTAAGCATGGACATATTATAGGGTAAAGGCCGACCAGGGTAAGCAGTATAAACGGGCAAACTGGCAAATAGGGGATACAACACAGGTGGCTGAAAAGCAAGCTTCTGTTATTGCAATACATAGCTTATTGCTAGTGTATTAAATTCGATATTTAGATATCTTGTGTATTTAATTTAATTACAAAATGTCGGCTGTCCTTATGAGGACAACTGTGGTTTTCTTCTTCTTCTCCACGAACCCAAGTTAGATAGGTATAGTAACAAATAAGGCAAGATATACAAGGACTGACGATCATCAATAAGTTCAAGAATATACACATTCGTCAATCGGATCCACTGACTCCTCTGTCTTTTTTTTATTTGAGCTGAGTTTGTTGGTCATATAGTATTATTTTATATCACACATAAATCAAGCTGCACTTTTTTCTTTGAAAAGAATATTAGTAGTTGTAAAATTAAACCGTGTGTGAAGTATATTGTGTCCAGTTCTTAGTTTTACCTGGCTTGAATTGTACACTCAGTCAATTATCATTAGAAATATTAAAGAAAATACACGGGAAATTATAATAGGTAGGTACTGTTTTGAAAATTTTGTTTGATTTATCAATGACACCGGTGTCTAAAATGATTTAAGTAAATAACGTCAGCTAGAAGTATAGACAATCAATGCATAGATTGAAAATATATATATTGCACCACAATATTTTTTCAAAACTGGCTTCTAATGGGGTTGCCCTATTGACGGGAACATCACGAACAAAATGTTCATCCGATTTCGGTTTTTTGGAACGAAGTTTCTTATCGCGCGTTTCGAAAGGGGGCTAGACGGAAAAAAATGAGACGAAAAGTTGTAACGACGGATGGGGGGGGGGAAGTAGGGAGGGGAGAGAGGGTGAGGTAGGGAGGGGAGGGGTGAGAAAGGGGGAGGTAGGGAGGGGTTGGCAGTAGGAGAGGGGAGGGGTTGAGGAAGGGGGAGGGGGAGATGGAGTGAAAGAGAGGGAGAGGGGTTGAGAGGGAGAGGAGCAAGATGGGGCGAGGGAGGGAGAGGGAGAGAGAGAGAGAATTAAGACCGGGAGTTGTAACGAAGACACCCGGATGGAACAAAGTTCCTTTCGATTTATCTTGAAGGAATTTTACCATTCCTTCACTAATCAATCGAAAGGAACTTCGTTCCATACGGGTGTCCCTTTACACCTGTCAAGTTTTTTTTGTCCTAGTGGACACAAGTCTATGAGTTTAATTTAGTAAGCTCCGCTGCCTCTCCAATATTGCTATATTATTCTAGATGGCGTTACTGAGATATGGGATGACAGATTTTCTATGACATTTCATCGCATGTCCTTTCTATACATTCTATAGCATTTTAAATTTCTTTGCTAGAAACAAAGACATTCAATAATTTTAAATCTCTTCGGCTAGAACTAGAAACTATGCTATTTGCTACGGTTCTTGCACACATTTTTTCAGAAAAAGGCGTTAGTAAATTTTAAAATGCAGTGGTCGATTGGTCGTCTCTATACGATCGATACCAGAGCTGGCCTTTTTTGTATTAATAATGGGAATTGCCATTGACATAGCGTTGATATGATTTAACTCTTTAACCGCCTTAGTCGGATTTATCCGACAACTATTTTCGGGCCCATTCCCCCTGAGTCGTATTTATACGACAAAATTCAATGTTTGTCCAATATAATTTCTTTGTTCTACTTTACATTCTTCCCAAAAATAGGCTAATTCAGGCAATATGATAAATGTATTGACGATTTACTCGCACAAGTGGGGCGCTAGGGGCACGACAATTGATATAAAATCAGGCGGCTAAAAGGTTAATGAGTTTATGTGAACTATAAATTATCTAAATAAACAAAATTGAATCGTCAAAATGTATGCATGCGCATAACCTACTTCCGAACAACTGCATTGCATGTATTTGTTTTGGGCGCTGCATGATGGACTGTTTAGATTAACAATTTATTGGACCCGCTAAATGGTGGGTTTAAAAACCAAATTTCGTGCAGGACAACGTCTAGGAATATCTGGTCCGCTAGATAAGGACAAATAAAACACGCCAATATAGGATCATAATATTCTGATTTATAATAAGTATTAAATTGCCGAGCATCGAGTCTCTTTAGCATGTTCGATGGCTTTTGGAACACCCTCATCATCGTCAACGTGCACAACTAGACATTGGCAACACTTCATACCTGAAAATTATGAACAGCCATAAATCCCTGGAATCTGAACTTCACTGTACTTAAATTTCATTAGGATAAAGTCTTTTAATTTTGCATCATTCGCTCTAAGGCGATTAACACACTGCCACGCATCACGCAGCGTAGCGCGTGAATGAGTGTTTTAACGTTGCTTGTAAGTACCTCATTTTGTATAGAAAACACGCACAGTCCAACACACAGAAAATGCATCCACGCGCGTTCAATTCAGTTCAGAGACACGCAACAAGCAGCGTGATGCGGGGCAGTGAGATAATCGCCTAAGTCAACAAAAATGTAAAAAAGGCACAAGCACTTAAATAAAAATGAAAAGTAGTCAAAACAAAAAAACAGGAAAATACGTAGAAATTGCATTACAAGGATTGTGCCTATGTAAAATGCGATATGACGTAGCGCACGGTTCCCCGTCTAATAGTTACCGTAATTTGAAGTCCATTTAAAGTGCAACATATTTTTTTTGTAAATTCTCAGTTGTCATCAAAGATTGGTATGAAACTGGACGCCAGTTGGTCATTGGCAATAAAAAGATCGCTATCTTTTATAACCCTGCATAGCTACTGTCCGCAAGGAATTTAGAAGATCACCTTAAACATTATAACGCTTATGGGCTTTCACGTACCTACTGTTGGGGAATATGTCTCAGGCATGCCGGTTTCCTCACGATGTTTAACTTTGATTCATCGTTTATAAACAAAGACATTCAATACCTATAGACCGGACATCACGAACAAATTTTTCGTCCGAAAAAGTGTGTCCTGCTGGATACAAGTCTAAGAGTTTTTTGTAGTACGCTCCGCTGCCGCGCATTTATATATTACTAGCTGCTGCCCGCGACGTCGTCCGCGTGAAGGTTCTACAGCACCAAATATACCTACCTAAGATTCCAGTGTCGCTATAGCATTATAAGTAAACAACTTTTAAAAGCATTAAAATATAAGTTACATAAAGAGAGTTTTTTTGTAATTTTTTTTTTATTTTGCAATTTTTAGTTTCTTTGTATGTAAAGAAAGTCTTTCAAAACTTGAAAGAATCATTGAAATCGGTTAATAATTGCAAAAGAAGTTCTTTCTAAACCTTTTAAAATAGACAGGCGTAATGTTATGGGAAATACATAAACCATGCACAGACATGTGACTGTAGCTATTGCGAGTAATTTGTTGTTACGCGTTGAAGAGTTCCATCGCCTGTCTTCTTCATCAGTTTTTCTACACGAAATGACACTTGCTAAATGTAAATGCTTGATTTGTCACCAAAAAAAAAATGTAAAAATTGGTACATGTTTTCCCATATTATTTGAGGAGTTCCCTCAATTCATCGAAGATCCGTCATCAGATCTGAGGTTCAATACTAATGGGACCAACCTGGTAGTATACCCTATCAAATAAAAAAACGATTTTTGAAAATCGGTCCATAAATGGCGGAGTAATCGCGTAACAAACACACAAAAAAAAACACCGTCCAATTGAGAACCTCCTCTTTTTTTTTAAGTCGGTTAAAAATACGTTCCTTATAATACTTCCCTATAAACTACGTTGATAATTATACTGCCAGGAGCCAAAATGTAAAGATAGTCAGGACTGGTGGCGCGGGAGCAAGCGACGTACAGGTGCCCGTGTGAGAAGCAACTCGTCCTGAGATCTACACCCGCTGCTCTGAGTATCGGCTCCTGCGATTTATTGATTGTCATCACTAAGCAAACACTCACGGGGAACTGTACGCGCTCGAACTGGATCGGGAAGCTATGAAGTATAAGGGGAATGCGTTGTATAAATACTGCCTTGCCGACGCCACAACCCGTAATAATTTCCACCTCAATGGTGTCTGTGGAGAGAGATGACTTTAAGGCACCACCCGTTACACAACTTTGGAGGAGATTTGTTCCTAAAAAGCATAATCGGGACGCCGACCTTCATTCAGCTTGATGGTATGCGCTGGAAGTCAACTTGCTGACAGGAAGTTCAAAAATTCCACGGGATAATGTGTGGCGTCATCTTGCTCGACGACAGTGCTTATCGACGTATAGACCACTTCATTCCCCTCAATGTCCGAGAGAATGCATTCGTTAATTGCTGCAGCATGATCATTTTTGGGCGCCAAAATGGCCCTCTCACACGAATTCTGCTGGTGCGCTATACGACTGATGTCCACGTACACACAGCAAATGAGTTCTTCGAAGCTGGATACCACTCTACCGAGAGACTCTGAAGGCACCGCCTGTCCACTTCTCTCTTCTGGTAAAGTGCCTTTGCCAAGACTTAGAAGGACATCGGAGAATTCTTGAGCGCGTGCAATGCCGCCGAGCCGAGCTCTTATATTAATGGTCAAGCGCAGCGTACGAACTTGTGACCACAACGAAGATCGTTTCACCGAAGCATTCATCTCGTCAGCCCTCGATCCCCGCGTCAACTCGGGAAGCGTTTGCCTGAAATCGCCACTGAGCAGAACTGTGACACTACCCATCAAATGTTCGTTCCTGCAGATGCCCTGCAGGGTTCTGTCCACGGCCTCAACTGCCTTCCTTTTGAAAATCGTACACTGATACGATCCCATATGATACGATCCGAACTCTGCTCAAGATTTTGAGGGTTTTGTTGGAACTTCAATTTGTCAAAACGAATTATACGATACAACTTTTATGAAAAAAATGCACAATGCCATCTATGAATTTTAAGAATAACTAACTACTAACCTCATCAACACGATCAAAATTTAAATTAATTTTCAAAAAGTGTTTATGTGTTACTTGATTTGATTTTTATACATTCTCATAGATGGCGCTGATTCCAAATTGTCTTTATGCTACTAACATTCATTAAACTTTGTTTCTCTGCCAAAGTTACTTAAATGGCGTAGTTTTTATAGTGTAAAGCTAGATAATAGCATAGCTTACTTAAAACCAACAGTTAAATATGCGTCCTTTGATTACACGCTTCCACAGAATGAGTTAGAAGAATAAAGATTCACTGCTCCTCCCCCGTAGGTGATAGCGTGATAATATATAGCCTATGTGTTGACCCGACCTCTTAGTAATATTCATGCAAAATTTGAAGTAAATCCATGCAGTACTTTTTGAGTTCACCCCGGACATACATACAGACAAACAGACAAACAGACAAACAGACAAACAGACAAAAATTCTAAAAAGTCACTTTTTGTCACCAGTTACGTTTTTCTAACAAAACCCACTTATTTTTTCTTGAAAATTCTCATTGTACAGTTTTTCTGTCGTTACTGTTTTATTATATGTATAGATTGTAGATGTCGATACTGAGACATGGGATCAAAGTTTTTCTATGACATTTCCTTGACATGCCCGCTCTATAGTATTTTAAATCTCTTTGTTTATAAAGCAAGAGATAAGTATGCAATACGCTGAATCAATCCGAAAAGTCGTAGGTTCTTGAGTCAGAAGGGTTCAAACTCAAGCCCTATCACTTGGCAAATATAAGTTTTTATCTTTTCATTTTAAATTACCTTTGATGCCCAATGGGAGGCAAGATAAGCAAGGAAGTAGAACAGAGGGATAGCAGCACATCCGCGGGGCGCACACGCAGAAGCACATTTATGTTCATCAGCTGTGGGCCACTGGTACCTTTGAGTAGTCCAGAGGAATCCATTGGACTTACAAGCATTTTTGCCCTAACTTTAGACAACATCGTTTCACTGATTTTGCCATTGAGGACAGTAAATAGATCATAGACAATGACATGATGGTTTTCACAGTGACAGGAGTGACAGCTCAGATATGGGTGAAGAGTTTTTATTGCATCATAAAAAAGAGTTGAAGTTGAAGTTGAGTTTTTATTGTAATTAAGAGTGTTTTGTGGTATGGGTATGTGAAGCGAAGGCACGAAGATAAGATGAATGTGTAGGGTTAGAAGAGTAAAAAAAGACCAAAAAAAATATGAATGTGTTGTTTGAAAGATATTATGGCTTCTAGCAGCACGCGTAGCATGATCACCGAAGAAACGGTCTTTGTCGTGTCTCGAAAGAAAAGAAATGAAGTGTTTATGCCACGCAGGCAGGTTTATTGAAAGAAATTTGACAGATTGAGGTTCCTGTCTATATAATCTGTCACTTTGCCGATTCGTCTGTAGACAAAGGCCGTTTCTTCGGTGTTCAATGTGTTCATGCTACGCATGCAGGTGACTATTGAAATAAGCCCGCGTAGTAAATTCAAGTCAGTCTCTTTAAAAGTCAAAACATAATCTTATTTTTTGACATTTTCTTAGTTACATTGACTGTCCACTTGGTCTAGTGGTTAGTACCCCATCTTGCAACGCTGGAGGTCGTGGGTTTGCTTCCCGTCCAACACAAATGTTTGTGTGATGAACACGGTCATTTGCTCTGTGTAATTTATAACTATGTTATTAGAAATATACAAGGTGCAGCGCAGTCGGCACACTTTTTGTGCGATCGAGTCTGCGGCGTAAAAAAAGTCTGCATAGCGCGAAAAAAGGCAGTCGCGGATTTTTCACAGACTCAACGCACACGACGCACATCTTCGATCATTCTGCCGGCAGAGCTGTAGGGACGTAGACGCTATGGAAATCGTGCAGAGATCGCGAAGTATTATTTTGTACTTGAAGTAGGTACAGAAAAAGAAGAAGAAATAGAGAATTTTGGGTACATCCTATACTTTCGGAAAGATTACTGAAGGGAGAGTTCCATACTAAACATTCAATTCTGAAACAACATCCGGTATTTTTTTTCAAATTTTATGAGTTGATACATTTGATAAGTTGCTATTTATTTTAAGACCTGCTTTGACTCATTCAGAAACAACAATGAAGAATCGACCTCTGGCGCCATGATAATAGATCGCGTGCGTTACGTCCACTTCTAGCAAATGCAGATTGCCGACTAAAGTTTGCGCCGTCTGCGTTAGCGCGCGTTGAAGCAAACGTTCAATTTTTTTCACACACTTTTTGTGCCGAGCGGCGCGGCGCGGCGCGGTGCGGTCTGCCCGAATTACACGCATTTTTTGTGCGCCGGACTTTTTGCGCGTCGTGTACGTTACTGCATATATTCTGCATATGCATAGGTTCTATTTTCACAGACTAAAAAGTGCGTCACGGATAGTCTGTCGTCTGCGCTGCAACTATCTAAGGCGCTGCACCTAACGCCCGATATTAATATTCTATCTCAATCCAAATCCCGTTCCTTTGTTTTTGACGGCTGCTTCTGATTGGACATCTTTAAGACTAGGATAGGCGAATTCGGTCGTTGATTGGTTACAGACAAAGATCGGGATCAAGATAGCAACCGAGATAGATTATTAATATAAAGCGTAAGTAGGTATGTTTATAATCTAGTGCTCATAGCACAAGCTCTGCATAGTTTGGTTCCAGATGGCGTTTATTATTATATTAAGTTCATTAAGTGAGGACCAAGCAGATCACAGATGAATGTTTTTAAGGATCTTTGTATCTACCTTTTGGAGGGGGAAACTAGAATCATTTCTTTTTTTTTTACTTCTAAGTATGACGTTCAAAAGTGCCTTGTAACGGTCTTATTGAAATAAATGTTTAGACTTTGTCTCTGACTTTGAAGAACTGCAGTGCGAATCTGGTCAAATTACCGCGTGGAAATGTAGGCGTAGTGAGGGCGAATTGAGCTGTCATTCCATACTAATGCTAGGCATTTACAGTTCACTTCACTCAAGTTTTCACGGCGTGACTTTTACTGAATCGACCGGCTGCACAGATATGAGTGGACCTGTCTTGTCAGTGCCCGCATTTGTCAGTAATCTTGAACCCTGTATCTAAACTCAGAACTTAAATCAAGTCGCGCTCATACACAATCATTCTTAAAAATGTATGTACCTATGAAAATCAGAAATTTTTGACAGATTTGGACTGAGATTACTTAAAATGCATTTCAACAAGAACTAAACAATTAATGCATTAAAATACAATGTCCTTTCTCAAGGGTGGTGTATTTTTTTAACTAAATCACGTTCAAGTATGCAAACGTTCTTTAAAATACGGGAATGGCCCGTTTGTTTGGCCCCAAAAATATTGTCTAAAACATTAACCAATAAAATTTAACACCCTTTCAGGTCTTCATAAGTTATTGAAGCTGACGCGGATGTCTTGAACTTTATCTTAAGTGAATTTCCACGAACTTCAGAGCTTTATGAAACTACAGATTTTGAACTACCGTATACAGGGTGGTTTGACAATAACGGTGATAACGTTTGACGCAGGCTAGCACTATCAGTTATATTGTTGCCACTTTCACCATCAAAAAAAAAAAGATAGACAAAGTGCCACGAACATCAAAAGTGAAGCCACCTTTTTATCTATGTGTGTCGCGAAGGGTTGCCATTTGTTGAACTTTCCCCCTATAACTTGGGAAATAATATTTTATGCGGAAGGTAATAATTAGGTAGGTAAGTAATTTTACTAGTCAGTACAACTATGATAATGTAGACTATGGTTTGTACCTCAATTTATTTTATTAAATACATTTAAAAAGGCATTTGTCTTATCTTTAATCGAAAGGGGAAATTATAAATAATATCAGGCCTCGTACTTAATGTCACTGCTTGACTCGCGACGTACTAAGATGAGCATGGTTTTAGTGTGTGTGCGTGTGTGTGCATTTTACTTGTAGGAGCACGGTTTCGCAATGCGCCATCTTCCATGTTTTGTTAGTTTGAGTGTTGCCAACACACAGTGAGAAGCTGCGCTAATCCAAACAACAACCCGTAGAACAGTCATCTTCGAAAACTTAAACACCCTGTACATATTTGTTTTAAATGTTTCCGCGATTGTTTTTGTTTTAGAAGTTTGTTTTGTATTGTTTGTTTGTTCGAAGTTGGTGTTGGTTTATTTAATAATAGCTTTTAACTTGTACACATCTTGAGGCTACATAGTCGGCGGTATAATGGTCGATAACAAGCAGCCAGTGCTGAGCATACCTAAGGTCCTGAGTCCGATTCCCGGGTTACGTAAAGATTGATTGGGTTTATCGTTTTCTTTGACTTCCAGTCTATTTTACTTGAAGCGACTGCTAATCTGACGTCCACAATCTAGAAGATGGGAGATCCGATACCATTGGTACAGAGTCAGCACATCAAGCCATCCCAATGTGCCAAATTTGTTTGATAGATTTTCAACTTTACTTCAACTTAATAAGGTTCATGTTCAATTGTGAAAATTTGACAGTTTGTGGTAGCTTGAGGACGGCGTCTGTACATACATGCTTTTCGAGGCACGTTTGGGTAACTATATAGTTATTAAGGTACCTACACCTTGGTAAAATTGGTAATCAAATTTTCGACAGACCACCCGTAACGACTATTACAGCTAAAAATGATAAAAATCAGAAGTCAAAGGCTGAGGATCAATACATGATGAACGTCAATATTATATACGACAGTCCCCCAAAATCCCGCCCTTTGCCACTTTCTAGTGTTTTCGCTGGGAAGAAGAATTAGCGGTATAAGTTCCCCAGCAACACGTCTGTCTGAAAAGTTAGATAAAATTGAATTTATACAGTATAATTCGTTACCATTATCCTTTATTTGATGCGGGGTGGAAAATCGTCATGCATATCAGGGACCTGTCAGACTCTTACTGACTAAAAACCACCTCGAAATCGTCTCATACCAGCGCCGGAGGTCATGGAGAACAGAAGATACTTCCATGTGCAATGACTTAACGCTTTTCTGAGATACAGATGGGTAAATAGGTAACACAATACTCCATAATCAAGCAAACTTTTAAGGCAAAAATAGTTTTTTTTTTTTCTTAAAGTAAGATTTATGCACCCTCGTTCTAGAATCCTAAACCAATCAACGTGTTCTACTTAGCAGAGCTAAGCATAACTTTAAAACATACTTTAACTCTAGTTAGAACATGATACTGACAAACAGGAACAGTTTAACTGGGATTAACGATAGTTGTTATAATTTCTCAATCTAACTCAAGTTACAGTTAAGTTTCCAAGTTGTGATAAGTTAGCGCGGTGCGACGCTTCACCTGACAATTTTGAACGTGTTTGGTGATTTAACATCCATCCAAATTTTGCCCAGCTCCTTTGAATAAATTTTGTTTTTTTCACAGTTGTATGTTTTTCTGAAGACTTGATCATTTTGTTTTAATTTCAAGTCGATAGCTCTCCGAGTTCCCGACATAAAGGGTGTAGACAGAGTCGGACGGACAACAAAACGATCCTAAAAGGGTTCCGTTTTTAGTCTTTTAAGTTACGGAACCCTTAATCCTAAATGACGCAAATCATGCAAAAAGCGAAAATTCTTGTATTTTGGTGTTGACTAAAAACTAAGATTTAAAACTAATATTTTTTTTATTATTTTTGCCAGCCAATTTTTTTCAACGATTAGACTTTTTATTTGTTTTTCTTCAGGATCCAAGCGTTCGCTAACTTGCTGCAGAAATACACTTGCCCAGTACTTACACAGTTTATTGTGGACTTGGCACCCTGGGCAACAGCCTTAAAACCGACACTATACTGTACTGTACCCTTAAATCACATCACACACATGCCCAAAGTATCGCTAGCAAGTTGGCAGTTCTGAAAACTTCATTAGCTGTAGTTGGGCAGAACATAAATTTGAAATCGTATTTTCAATTATGTTGTATGTGTAAGTTAACAAGACATTTCCCAAGCGGCGCGCTCTGACTTTCCGTTGTGGACACACGGGTGGAAAGGATGGATAGCGAATGTGTTCGGTGATTTTGTTGACTGTTATAAATGATGGGTTCTGATGTTAAAGGGCAAGGTCCGTTTTGTTGAGGAAACTTTGGCCAAAATGCACACAGATAAAACAAATAAGAGGCATGAGGATAACCATCACAGATAAACAAACAACGGCTGTTCCATAGAACGTTTTCATAGAACTCGGTGAGACGTTTTTTATTAAGAATGTAATTGCAATGCCTCCTTTGACGGTACGATCACCAAACCGAAATAATAGAATGCAATGAACAATTGAGTGTCATAAACAAATAAAATTGGTTTTAGTTTCTTTGTACTCAATACAAATTGTCAACAGTAATATTAAAGTTACTAAATAATAATTAGTATAAGTATTTTTATTATTCATTACATAGATGGAAAAAAATATGGCCAGAAATAGTCGTTTCCTTTTAACGACTAGTTTGACACTAAGTAAATTACAGTGTTGTTAGCTTAAAAGTAAACGACCGGGTATACAGGGTGTCTCATTCAAATGGGTCAGTGTGGGAAAGTCTGAAACTATAAGACATACTTACGAAGATCTGTTCTGAGGAACCATGTCATCGATTATAATAAAAAGAGAAACTGCATTCATAAATTTTAAAAAACATCTGTAGGTACTCCGTTCGGGAATCGTACCCGGTTATTTTGAAAAAAAAAACTTACACTATTTCTATTTGGATATCGATTGTGTGGGTCAGTAAATGTCTGTATGAAACATGATGTCTAAAATGAATAAAATGCATTGTTTCCACATACTTTATTTTACTTTAGTAGGTGCTCGAAGTGACCACCGCCTTTTTCAAAACAATATTCAACACGTTTAGGTAACGATCTTACAATTGCATTTTGTATCTTCATGTGGTGAATTTACGTTAAAATTGTCTCTATGGCTACTTTTAGGTCTACAACGGTGTCATAGCTTGTTTTGTACACTTCATCCTTAACGTAACCCCACAAGAAATAGTCCAGAGGCGGTATTGAAAAAGGTGAGGCCTTACAAAAATGTGATTTCCTGTCGATTTCCAACACAATCTTACCGTCGCTTAGACAAACCATTCTTCTTGTTACACAAACAATGGCTCCGTGTGTCTTGCCAGACTTCACAAAGTGTGCCTAACTCGACAATCAAGTTGCCTACGTTTGTTTCGATATGTGAGACTCCTCGGGAACTACATTATGTACCTATTCTATGTATTATATATCGAGTACTGTCCCAGCGGGGGATAGGGACTGTCCACTCTTACGAACTTGGTCACCGTGTACAGTTTAGTTGGTGACACTTTTGTAATGCCATTGTTCCTTTGTTTACATTTTAATATGCATGTTTCTGTTGGTTATTATTTATAAAAGACTAATAAAACGACGGTTGGATTGTAGGGAATGATAAATTTTAGCCTTTATGTTAAATTGATGAAAGTATAAGCTACATAACTATCAAGTATAATTGAAAACTATTCAGTATTTTTTGCATGAAAGAGTAATAAAAAATGTTCACACTCATTATATGCACAAGCCTTTGATAGTCCACAAACTTTGATAGTTCAACTTTACATCTTCGTACTTCCCGTTCCCGTGGGAATACAGGGATAAAAAGTAGCCTATGACACGCGGGGATAGTGTAACTTTCCAGCGGTGAAAAATAGAAATTTTCAATTCAGCCCAGAAGTTTTTAAGTTTATTCGTTACATACAAAAATACAAATCTTTTCTCTTTATCTTACTAATACCTACTAATATCGTAAAAACTACTGAATTAATAAAATTTGGTATGGAGTTAGCCGAAACCCTGGATTAACACATAGGCTACTTTTTATCCCTGTATTCCCACGGGAACGGGACCTACGCGAGTGAAACCGCGGGACGTCTGTTAGTAATATTAAAAGTCCCTATAGATAGAATAAAATTTGACAGCTATGGGTAGCCTGCAGGTACCCATAGCCATATGACATTTCTATTTCTATTTCTATTTCTATTATCGTAATCGATAAGGCGACAATAGAAAGAAAATGGCGTAATATGGAATCAGCTGTTTGTGAATTTATTGTCAAGCAATAAGTGTTAACGAATAGAATTTGAAAATGTAATATACTTGTCAGTTAACATACAGCTGATTCCATATACGCCATTTTCTTTCTATAATAGAAATAGAATTTGTAATATATGGCCAGGCCTGCTAATGTGCGTCTGTACATACATCCATCCTCATAAACTTTAAACATTTAAAATATTAGTAAAATTTATATTTAAATTATAATTCCGGCTTCAACATTTATATTATCAAACTCACAGCTCTTAACGATTAATATCGTCTAGCTAGACTTTTGCGAAACCTAGGCATAGTTTTGTATCAGCCTGAACTTTTTTAGTTTATTATGATTAACGGTAGGACAAGTCTTGTCTTAACAACAGTAAAACCTACTCTTGTAGATAACGTAGTCCCGAATACATATCATAATTACTTACTAACAAAGGTTCTAAGTATTTTTGTAACTAACAATGGACTAACTAACTATGGATCATTGGTGACCGTCAAGATGAAGGGACCAAGTCTCGGATGTCTGTCATCCATATATTAAAAAATAATACCATAAATCTACTATTTGCTACCTTTACTAAAAAAATTGCTAAGTACCTCTATATTTGCCGAAAAACTTTCACAAAATGTTGGTCCCTCCATCATGACGTCAAGATGGAGGGACCAAAGTGATAAACTGCTCTCTGGAATGTTCCACCTTGCTAGTGTTTTAATACCTTAATTCTACCTAAATAATATTAATTCTGACTGACTGAAAAAATATTTGTTGTAAAAATATCGAGTAATTTGTTTGGTCCCTCCATATGACGATTCAATTATTTAGTGTAGTATATAGATGGTCAGTTTATTTTCAATTTTCGAAGGATACATATTTAATACCCATTTACTACCTTCCAATGATATTATTTTTTATGTTATAGATTATTTTAGAGAGCCGAAATCTAAAAAATCCAAGTTGACGAATTATTAAGTGCTTTAACGCAATAGGTATAGTTATACAACTAAGAACGCAGTATAGCTAAGATTCACCGCCAGGAAACTGGTTTTCAAATAATAAAATCCGCATTGAATTCGGTTCATCCGTTTAGACACGCACAACGCAGACAGGCACACAGACAGATAGACAAACAGACATCGCCAAGGCCAATCTAAGGTCACCCACAAAATAGAGTACTTTTCTCTCCTGGGGGTGTATTTAACTAGGGGGATACCAAATTTTCATTATTTTTTACCTAGGACGTCCCGTTTCAGAGATATGAACTGAAAACAGGATTTCTGAAACAAATGAGAATTGCATTTAAAATTGGTCACAGAGCTTTCGTCGACTCCACATTTTGGCGACCTGTGATGTTGTGATTGCTGGAAAATCGACTTCCTGGGATATTTCGTTAGGGGATGTTTCAGATAGTTTATGAAATGCTAATAAGAGTACCTCGACACCGATCAGCATGGTTCACACATGACCCGACCAAGACAATGTCTAGACTGCCAATGAAACTTGGGTTCGTGTGATGTAAAAGTAACCATTTTGTCAAAATCAAGGCCAAGGCCAATCAAAGGCCACCTACAAAATAGAGTACCTTACTCCCCGGGGGGTGCATTTAGCTAGGGGGATACCAAATTTTCATTATTTTTTACCTAGGACGTCCCGTTTCAGAGATATGAACTGAAAACAGGATTTCTAAAACAAATGAGAATTGCATTTAAAATTGGTCACAGAGCTTCCGTCGACTCCACATTTTGGCGACCTGTGATGTTGTGATTGCTGGAAAATCGACTTCCTGGGATATTTCGTTAAGGGATGTTGTAACGTTGTACAGTAAGTACACTGTCTATAATTTATAAGCTAGTAAATAACTAATAAAGATTATGGTCAAGTCATTGTAATATAAATCCAACCCGTACACATCACCTACTGCGCCAGTAGGATACTTTTGTCTCACTCGCTCGCATGATTAGGAACCTGTTTGCCTCCCACTCCATACGTCTTATGCGCGGCCGCAGCACCGGACTGCGGTCCGCGTTAAGCTGGCATTCAACAGAATCGTCACTGGAGACGCACGTTCACCAACACTTACTTTTGCGTGACGTCACACGTGCGGTCTCCAAAGAAATTCTATTCGCTGGTCGGTTTGTCTAGACTGCCAAAGAAACTTGGGTTCGTGTGATGTAAAAGTAACCATTTTGTCAAAATCAAGACCAAGGCCATTCTAAGGTCACCCACAAAATAGAGTACTTTTCTCTCCTGGGGGTGTATTTAGCTAGGGGGATACCAAATTTTCATTATTTTTTACCTAGGACGTCCCGTTTCAGAGATATGAACTGAAAACAGGATTTCTGAAACCAATGTGAATTGCATTTAAAATTGGTCACAGAGCTTCCGTCGACTCCATATTTTGGCGACCTGTGATGTTGTGATTGCTGGAAAATCGGCTTCCTGGGATATTTCGTTAAGGGATGTTTCAGATAATTGGCAGACTTTGTCATGAAATACTCATGGAAGTACCTACCTCGACACCGATCAGCATGGTTCACACATAACCCGACCAAGACAACGTCTAGACTGCCAAGGAAACTTGGGTTCATGTGGTCTAAAAGTAACCATTTAGTCAAAATCAAGGCCAAGGCCAATCAAAGGCCACCCACAAAAAAGAGTACTTTTCTCTCCGTGGGGTGTACTTTGCTAGGGGGATACGAAATTTTCATTATTTTTTACCTAGGACGTCCCGTTTCAAAGATATGAACTGAAAACAGGATTTCTGAAACCAATGTGAATTGCATTTAAAATTGGTCACAGAGCTTCCGTCGACTCCATATTTTGGCGACCTGTGATGTTGTGATTGCTGGAAAATCGACTTCCTGGGATATTTCGTTAGGGGATGTTTCAGATAGTTTATGAAATGCTCATAAGAGTACCTCGACACCGATCAGCATGGTTCACACATGACCCGACCAAGACAATGTCTAGACTGCCAATGAAACTTGGGTTCGTGTGATGTAAAAGTAACCATTTTGTCAAAATCAAGGCCAAGGCCAATCAAAGGCCACCTACAAAATAGAGTACCTTACTCCCCGGGGGGTGTATTTAGCTAGGGGGATACCAAATTTTCATTATTTTTTACCTAGGACGTCCCGTTTCAAAGATATGAACTGAAAACAGGATTTCTGAAACCAATGTGAATTGCATTTAAAATTGGTCACAGAGCTTTCGTAGACTCCATATTTTGGCGACCTGTGATGTTGTGATTGCTGGAAAATCGTGTTCCTGGGATATTGCGTTAAGGGATGTTTCAGATAGTTTATGAAATGCTCATAAGAGTACTTCGACACCGATCAGCATGGTTCACACATGACCCGACCAAAACAATGTCTAGACTGCCAAAGAAACTTGGGTTCGTGTGATGTAAAAGTAACCATTTTGTCAAAATCAAGGCCAAAGCCAATTTAAGGTCACCCACAAAATAGAGTACTTTTCTCTCCTGGGGGTGTTTTTAGCTAGGGGGATACCAAATTTTCATTATTTTTTACCTAGGACGTCCCGTTTCAGAGATATGAACTGAAAACAGGATTTCTGAAACAAATGCGAATTGCATTTAAAATTGGTCACACAGCTTTTGTCGACTCCACATTTTGGCGACCTGTGATGTTGTGATTGCTGGAAAATCGACTTCCTGGGATATTTCGTTAAGGGATGTTTCAGATAGTTGGCAGACTTTGTCATGAAATACTCATGGAAGTACCTACCTCGACACCGATCAGCATGGTTCACACATAACCCGACCAAGACAACGTCTAGACTGCCAAGGAAACTTGGGTTCATGTGGTCTAAAAGTACACATTTAGTCAAAATCAAGGCCAAGGCTAATCAAAGGCCACCCACAAAATAGAGTACTTTTCTCTCCGGGGGGTGTACTTTGCTAGGGGGATACCAAATTTTCATTATTTTTTACCTAGGACGTCCCGTTTCAGAGATATGAACTGAAAACAGGATTTCTGAAACAAATGCGAATTGCATTTAAAATTGGTCACACAGCTTTCGTCGACTCCACATTTTGGCGACCTGTGATGTTGTGATTGCTGGAAAATCGACTTCCTGGGATATTTCGTTAAGGGATGTTGTAACGTTGTACAGTAAGTACACTGTCTATAATTTATAAGCAAGTAAATTTTAACTAATAAAGATTATGGTCAAGTCATTGTAATATAGTTCCAACCCGTACACATCACCTACTGCGCCAGTAGGATACTTTTGTTTCACTCGCTCGCATGATTAGGAACCTGTTTGCCTCCCACTCCATACGTCTTATGCGCGGCCGCAGCACCGGACTGCGGTCCGCGTTAAGCTGGCATTCAACAGAATCGTCACTGGAGACGCACGTTCACCAACACTTACTTTTGCGTGACGTTACACGTGCGGTCTCCAAAGAAATTCTATTCGCTGGTCGGTTTGTCTAGACTGCCAAAGAAACTTGGGTTCGTGTGATGTAAAAGTAACCATTTTGTCAAAATCAAGGCCAAGGCCAATCAAAGGCCACCCACAAAATAGAGTACTTTTCTATCCGGGGGGTGAACTTTGCTAGGGGGATACCAAATTTTCATTATTTTTTACCTAGTACGTCCCGTTTCAGAGATATGAACTGAAAACAGGATTTCTGAAACAAATGCGAATTGCATTTAAAATTGGTCACACAGCTTTTGTCGACTCCACATTTTGGCGACCTGTGATGTTGTGATTGCTGGAAAATCGACTTCCTGGGATATTTCGTTAAGGGATGTTTCAGATAGTTGGCAGACTTTGTCATGAAATACTCATGGAAGTACCTACCTCGACACCGATCAGCATGGTTCACACATAACCCGACCAAGACAACGTCTAGACTGCCAAGGAAACTTGGGTTCATGTGGTCTAAAAGTAACCATTTAGTCAAAATCAAGGCCAAGGCCAATCAAAGGCCACCCACAAAATAGAGTACTTTTCTCTCCGGGGGGTGTACTTTGCTAGGGGGATACCAAATTTTCATTATTTTTTACCTAGGACGTCCCGTTTCAGAGATATGAACTGAAAACAGGATTTCTGAAACAAATGCGAATTGCATTTAAAATTGGTCACACAGCTTTCGTCGACTCCACATTTTGGCGACCTGTGATGTTGTGATTGATGGAAAATCGACTTCCTGGGATATTGCGTTAAGGGATGTTTCAGATAGTTTATGAAATGCTCTTAAGAGTACCTCGACACCGATCAGATCAGCATGGTTCACACATGACCCGACCAAAACAATGTCTAGACTGCCAAAGAAACTTGGGTTCGTGTGATGTAAAAGTAACCATTTAGTCAAAATCAAGGCCAAGGCCAATCTAAGGTCACCCACAAAATAGAGTACTTTTCTCTCCTGGGGGTGTATTTAGCTAGGGGGATACCAAATTTTCATTATTTTTTACCTAGGACGTCCCGTTTCAAAGATATGAACTGAAAACAGGATTTCTGAAACCAATGTAAATTGCATTTAAAATTGGTCACAGAGCTTTCGTCGACTCCATATTTTGGCGACCTGTGATGTTGTGATTGCTGGAAAATCGACTTCCTGGGATATTTCGTTAGGGGATGTTTCAGATAGTTTATGAAATGCTCATAAGAGTACCTCGACACCGATCAGCATGGTTCACACATGACCCGACCAAGACATTGTCTAGACTGCCAATGAAACTTGGGTTCGTGTGATGTAAAAGTAACCATTTAGTCAAAATCAAGGCCAAGGCCAATCTAAGGTCACCCACAAAATAGAGTACTTTTCTCTCCTGGGGGTGTATTTAGCTAGGGGGATATCAAATTTTCAATATTTTTTACCTAGGACGTCCCGTTTCAAAGATATGAACTGAAAACAGGATTTCTGAAACCAATGTAAATTGCATTTAAAATTGGTCACAGAGCTTTCGTCGACTCCATATTTTGGCGACCTGTGATGTTGTGATTGCTGGAAAATCGACTTCCTGGGATATTTCGTTAGGGGATGTTTCAGATAGTTTATGAAATGCTCATAAGAGTACCTCGACACCGATCAGCATGGTTCACACATGACCCGACCAAGACATTGTCTAGACTGCCAATGAAACTTGGGTTCGTGTGATGTAAAAGTAACCATTTTGTCAAAATCAAGGCCAAGGCCAATCAAAGGCCACCTACAAAATAGAGTACCTTACTCCCCGGGGGGTGCATTTAGCTAGGGGGATACCAAATTTTCATTATTTTTTACCTAGGACGTCCCGTTTCAGAGATATGAACTGAAAACAGGATTTCTAAAACAAATGAGAATTGCATTTAAAATTGGTCACAGAGCTTCCGTCGTCTCCACATTTTGGCGACCTGTGATGTTGTGATTGCTGGAAAATCAACTTCCTGGGATATTTCGTTAAGGGATGTTGTAACGTTGTACAGTAAGTACACTGTCTATAATTTATAAGCAAGTAAATTTTAACTAATAAAGATTATGGTCAAGTCATTGTAATATAGTTCCAACCCGTACACATCACCTACTGCGCCAGTAAGATACTTTTGTCTCACTCGCTCGCATGATTAGGAACCTGTTTGGCTCCCACTCCATACGTCTTATGCGCGGCCGCAGCACCGGACTGCGGTCCGCGTTAAGCTGGCATTCAACAGAATCGTCACTGGAGACGCACGTTCACCAACACTTACTTTTGCGTGACGTCACACGTGCGGTCTCCAAAGAAATTCTATTCGCTGGTCGGTTTGTCTAGACTGCCAAAGAAACTTGGGTTCGTGTGATGTAAAAGTAACCATTTAGTCAAAATCAAGGCCAAGGCCAATCAAAGGCCACCCACAAAATAGAGTACTTTTCTCTCCGGGGGGTGTATTTTGCTAGGGGGATACCAAATTTTCATTATTTTTTACCTAGGACGACCCGTTTCAGAGATATGAACTGAAAACAGGATTTCTGAAACAAATGCGAATTGCATTTAAAATTGGTCACACAGCTTTCGTCGACTCCATATTTTGGCGACCTGTGATGTTGTGATTGCTGGAAAATCGGCTTTCTGGGATATTTCGTTAAGGGATGTTTCAGATAGTTGGCAGACTTTGTCATGAAATACTCATGGAAGTACCTACCTCGACACCGATCAGCATGGTTCACACATAACCCGACCAAGACAACGTCTAGACTGCCAAGGAAACTTGGGTTCATGTGGTCTAAAAGTAACCATTTAGTCAAAATCAAGGCCAAGGCCAATCAAAGGCCACCCACAAAATAGAGTACTTTTCTCTCCGGGGGGTGTACTTTGCTAGGGGGATACCAAATTTTCATTATTTTTTACCTAGGACGTTCCGTTTCAGAGATATGAACTGAAAACAGGATTTCTGAAACAAATGCGAATTGCATTTAAAATTGGTCACAATGCTTTCGTCGACTCCACATTTTGGCGACCTGTGATGTTGTGATTGCTGGAAAATCGGCTTCCTGGGATATTTCGTTAAGGGATGTTTCAGATAATTGGCAGACTTTGTCATGAAATACTCATGGAAGTACCTACCTCGACACCGATCAGCATGGTTCACACATAACCCGACCAAGACAACGTCTAGACTGCCAAGGAAACTTGGGTTCATGTGGTCTAAAAGTAACCATTTAGTCAAAATCAAGGCCAAGGCCAATCAAAGGCCACCCACAAAAAAGAGTACTTTTCTCTCCGGGGGGTGTACTTTGCTAGGGGGATACGAAATTTTCATTATTTTTTACCTAGGACGTCCCGTTTCAAAGATATGAACTGAAAACAGGATTTCTGAAACCAATGTGAATTGCATTTAAAATTGGTCACAGAGCTTCCGTCGACTCCATATTTTGGCGACCTGTGATGTTGTGATTGCTGGAAAATCGACTTCCTGGGATATTTCGTTAGGGGATGTTTCAGATAGTTTATGAAATGCTCATAAGAGTACCTCGACACCGATCAGCATGGTTCACACATGACCCGACCAAGACAATGTCTAGACTGCCAATGAAACTTGGGTTCGTGTGATGTAAAAGTAACCATTTTGTCAAAATCAAGGCCAAGGCCAATCAAAGGCCACCTACAAAATAGAGTACCTTACTCCCCGGGGGGTGTATTTAGCTAGGGGGATACCAAATTTTCATTATTTTTTACCTAGGACGTCCCGTTTCAAAGATATGAACTGAAAACAGGATTTCTGAAACCAATGTGAATTGCATTTAAAATTGGTCACAGAGCTTTCGTAGACTCCATATTTTGGCGACCTGTGATGTTGTGATTGCTGGAAAATCGTGTTCCTGGGATATTGCGTTAAGGGATGTTTCAGATAGTTTATGAAATGCTCATAAGAGTACTTCGACACCGATCAGCATGGTTCACACATGACCCGACCAAAACAATGTCTAGACTGCCAAAGAAACTTGGGTTCGTGTGATGTAAAAGTAACCATTTTGTCAAAATCAAGGCCAAAGCCAATTTAAGGTCACCCACAAAATAGAGTACTTTTCTCTCCTGGGGGTGTTTTTAGCTAGGGGGATACCAAATTTTCATTATTTTTTACCTAGGACGTCCCGTTTCAGAGATATGAACTGAAAACAGGATTTCTGAAACAAATGCGAATTGCATTTAAAATTGGTCACACAGCTTTTGTCGACTCCACATTTTGGCGACCTGTGATGTTGTGATTGCTGGAAAATCGACTTCCTGGGATATTTCGTTAAGGGATGTTTCAGATAGTTGGCAGACTTTGTCATGAAATACTCATGGAAGTACCTACCTCGACACCGATCAGCATGGTTCACACATAACCCGACCAAGACAACGTCTAGACTGCCAAGGAAACTTGGGTTCATGTGGTCTAAAAGTACACATTTAGTCAAAATCAAGGCCAAGGCTAATCAAAGGCCACCCACAAAATAGAGTACTTTTCTCTCCGGGGGGTGTACTTTGCTAGGGGGATACCAAATTTTCATTATTTTTTACCTAGGACGTCCCGTTTCAGAGATATGAACTGAAAACAGGATTTCTGAAACAAATGCGAATTGCATTTAAAATTGGTCACACAGCTTTCGTCGACTCCACATTTTGGCGACCTGTGATGTTGTGATTGCTGGAAAATCGACTTCCTGGGATATTTCGTTAAGGGATGTTGTAACGTTGTACAGTAAGTACACTGTCTATAATTTATAAGCAAGTAAATTTTAACTAATAAAGATTATGGTCAAGTCATTGTAATATAGTTCCAACCCGTACACATCACCTACTGCGCCAGTAGGATACTTTTGTTTCACTCGCTCGCATGATTAGGAACCTGTTTGCCTCCCACTCCATACGTCTTATGCGCGGCCGCAGCACCGGACTGCGGTCCGCGTTAAGCTGGCATTCAACAGAATCGTCACTGGAGACGCACGTTCACCAACACTTACTTTTGCGTGACGTTACACGTGCGGTCTCCAAAGAAATTCTATTCGCTGGTCGGTTTGTCTAGACTGCCAAAGAAACTTGGGTTCGTGTGATGTAAAAGTAACCATTTTGTCAAAATCAAGGCCAAGGCCAATCAAAGGCCACCCACAAAATAGAGTACTTTTCTCTCCGGGGGGTGAACTTTGCTAGGGGGATACCAAATTTTCATTATTTTTTACCTAGTACGTCCCGTTTCAGAGATATGAACTGAAAACAGGATTTCTGAAACAAATGCGAATTGCATTTAAAATTGGTCACACAGCTTTTGTCGACTCCACATTTTGGCGACCTGTGATGTTGTGATTGCTGGAAAATCGACTTCCTGGGATATTTCGTTAAGGGATGTTTCAGATAGTTGGCAGACTTTGTCATGAAATACTCATGGAAGTACCTACCTCGACACCGATCAGCATGGTTCACACATAACCCGACCAAGACAACGTCTAGACTGCCAAGGAAACTTGGGTTCATGTGGTCTAAAAGTAACCATTTAGTCAAAATCAAGGCCAAGGCCAATCAAAGGCCACCCACAAAATAGAGTACTTTTCTCTCCGGGGGGTGTACTTTGCTAGGGGGATACCAAATTTTCATTATTTTTTACCTAGGACGTCCCGTTTCAGAGATATGAACTGAAAACAGGATTTCTGAAACAAATGCGAATTGCATTTAAAATTGGTCACACAGCTTTCGTCGACTCCACATTTTGGCGACCTGTGATGTTGTGATTGATGGAAAATCGACTTCCTGGGATATTGCGTTAAGGGATGTTTCAGATAGTTTATGAAATGCTCTTAAGAGTACCTCGACACCGATCAGATCAGCATGGTTCACACATGACCCGACCAAAACAATGTCTAGACTGCCAAAGAAACTTGGGTTCGTGTGATGTAAAAGTAACCATTTAGTTAAAATCAAGGCCAAGGCCAATCTAAGGTCACCCACAAAATAGAGTACTTTTCTCTCCTGGGGGTGTATTTAGCTAGGGGGATACCAAATTTTCATTATTTTTTACCTAGGACGTCCCGTTTCAAAGATATGAACTGAAAACAGGATTTCTGAAACCAATGTAAATTGCATTTAAAATTGGTCACAGAGCTTTCGTCGACTCCATATTTTGGCGACCTGTGATGTTGTGATTGCTGGAAAATCGACTTCCTGGGATATTTCGTTAGGGGATGTTTCAGATAGTTTATGAAATGCTCATAAGAGTACCTCGACACCGATCAGCATGGTTCACACATGACCCGACCAAGACATTGTCTAGACTGCCAATGAAACTTGGGTTCGTGTGATGTAAAAGTAACCATTTAGTCAAAATCAAGGCCAAGGCCAATCTAAGGTCACCCACAAAATAGAGTACTTTTCTCTCCTGGGGGTGTATTTAGCTAGGGGGATATCAAATTTTCAATATTTTTTACCTAGGACGTCCCGTTTCAAAGATATGAACTGAAAACAGGATTTCTGAAACCAATGTAAATTGCATTTAAAATTGGTCACAGAGCTTTCGTCGACTCCATATTTTGGCGACCTGTGATGTTGTGATTGCTGGAAAATCGACTTCCTGGGATATTTCGTTAGGGGATGTTTCAGATAGTTTATGAAATGCTCATAGAGTACCTCGACACCGATCAGCATGGTTCACACATGACCCGACCAAGACATTGTCTAGACTGCCAATGAAACTTGGGTTCGTGTGATGTAAAAGTAACCATTTTGTCAAAATCAAGGCCAAGGCCAATCAAAGGCCACCTACAAAATAGAGTACCTTACTCCCCGGGGGGTGCATTTAGCTAGGGGGATACCAAATTTTCATTATTTTTTACCTAGGACGTCCCGTTTCAGAGATATGAACTGAAAACAGGATTTCTAAAACAAATGAGAATTGCATTTAAAATTGGTCACAGAGCTTCCGTCGTCTCCACATTTTGGCGACCTGTGATGTTGTGATTGCTGGAAAATCAACTTCCTGGGATATTTCGTTAAGGGATGTTGTAACGTTGTACAGTAAGTACACTGTCTATAATTTATAAGCAAGTAAATTTTAACTAATAAAGATTATGGTCAAGTCATTGTAATATAGTTCCAACCCGTACACATCACCTACTGCGCCAGTAAGATACTTTTGTCTCACTCGCTCGCATGATTAGGAACCTGTTTGGCTCCCACTCCATACGTCTTATGCGCGGCCGCAGCACCGGACTGCGGTCCGCGTTAAGCTGGCATTCAACAGAATCGTCACTGGAGACGCACGTTCACCAACACTTACTTTTGCGTGACGTCACACGTGCGGTCTCCAAAGAAATTCTATTCGCTGGTCGGTTTGTCTAGACTGCCAAAGAAACTTGGGTTCGTGTGATGTAAAAGTAACCATTTAGTCAAAATCAAGGCCAAGGCCAATCAAAGGCCACCCACAAAATAGAGTACTTTTCTCTCCGGGGGGTGTATTTTGCTAGGGGGATACCAAATTTTCATTATTTTTTACCTAGGACGACCCGTTTCAGAGATATGAACTGAAAACAGGATTTCTGAAACAAATGCGAATTGCATTTAAAATTGGTCACACAGCTTTCGTCGACTCCATATTTTGGCGACCTGTGATGTTGTGATTGCTGGAAAATCGGCTTTCTGGGATATTTCGTTAAGGGATGTTTCAGATAGTTGGCAGACTTTGTCATGAAATACTCATGGAAGTACCTACCTCGACACCGATCAGCATGGTTCACACATAACCCGACCAAGACAACGTCTAGACTGCCAAGGAAACTTGGGTTCATGTGGTCTAAAAGTAACCATTTAGTCAAAATCAAGGCCAAGGCCAATCAAAGGCCACCCACAAAATAGAGTACTTTTCTCTCCGGGGGGTGTACTTTGCTAGGGGGATACCAAATTTTCATTATTTTTTACCTAGGACGTTCCGTTTCAGAGATATGAACTGAAAACAGGATTTCTGAAACAAATGCGAATTGCATTTAAAATTGGTCACAATGCTTTCGTCGACTCCACATTTTGGCGACCTGTGATGTTGTGATTGCTGGAAAATCGACTTCCTGGGATATTTCGTTAAGGGATGTTTCAGATAGTTTATGAAATGCTCATAAGAGTACCTCGACACCGATCAGCATGGTTCACACATGACCCGACCAAGACAATGTCTAGACTGCCAAAGAAACTTGGGTTCGTGTGGTCTAAAAGTAACCATTTAGTCAAAATCAAGGCCAAGGCCAATCAAAGGCCACCCACAAAATAGAGTACTTATCTCTCCGGGGGGTGTATTTTGCTAGGGGGATACCAAATTTTCATTATTTTTTACCTAGGACGTCCCGTTTCAGAGATATGAACTGAAAACAGGATTTCTGAAACCAATGTGAATTGCATTTAAAATTGGTCACAGAGCTTTCGTCGACTTCATATTTTGGCGACCTGTGATGTTGTGATAGCTGGAAAATCGGCTTCCTGGGATATTTCGTTAAGGGATGTTTTAGATAGTTGGCAGACTTTGTCATGAAATACTCATGGAAGTACCTCGACACCGATCAGCATGGTTCACACATAACCCGACCAAGACAACGTCTAGACTGCCAAAGAAACTTGGGTTCGTGTGGTCTAAAAGTAACCATTTAGTCAAAATCAAGGCCAAGGCCAATCAAAGGCCACCCACAAAAAAGAGTACTTTTCTCTCCGGGGGGTGTATTTTGCTAGGGGGACACCAAATTTTCATTATTTTTTACCTAGGACGTCCCGTTTCTGAGATATGAACTGAAAACAGGATTTCTAAAACAAATGAGAATTGCATTTAAAATTGGTCACAGAGCTTTCGTCAACTCCACATTTTGGCGATCTGTGATGTTGTGATTGCTGGAAAATCGACTTCCTGGGATATTTCGTTAAGGGATGTTGTAACGTTGTACAGTAAGTACACTGTCTGTAATTTATAAGCAAGTAAATTTTAACTAATAAAGATTATGGTCAAGTCATTGTAATATAGTTCCAACCCGTACACATCACCTACTGCGCCAGTAGGATACTTTTGTCTCACTCGCTCGCATGATTAGGAACCTGTTTGCCTCCCACTCCATACGTCTTATGCGCGGCCGCAGCACCGGACTGCGGTCCGCGTTAAGCTGGCATTCAACAGAATCGTCACTGGAGACGCACGTTCACCAACACTTACTTTTGCGTGACGTCACACGTGCGGTCTCCAAAGAAATTCTATTCGCTGGTCGGTTTGTCTAGACTGCCAAAGAAACTTGGGTTCGTGTGATGTAAAAGTAACCATTTAGTCAAAATCAAGGCCAAGGCCAATCAAAGGCCACCCACAAAATAGAGTACTTTTCTCTCCGGGGGGTGTATTTTGCTAGGGGGATACCAAATTTTCATTATTTTTTACCTAGGACGACCCGTTTCAGAGATATGAACTGAAAACAGGATTTCTGAAACAAATGCGAATTGCATTTAAAATTGGTCACACAGCTTTCGTCGACTCCATATTTTGGCGACCTGTGATGTTGTGATTGCTGGAAAATCGGCTTTCTGGGATATTTCGTTAAGGGATGTTTTAGATAGTTGGCAGACTTTGTCATGAAATACTCATGGAAGTACCTCGACACCGATCAGCATGGTTCACACATAACCCGACCAAGACAACGTCTAGACTGCCAAAGAAACTTGGGTTCGTGTGGTCTAAAAGTAACCATTTAGTCAAAATCAAGGCCAAGGCCAATCAAAGGCCACCCACAAAAAAGAGTACTTTTCTCTCCGGGGGGTGTATTTTGCTAGGGGGATACCAAATTTTCATTATTTTTTACCTAGGACGTCCCGTTTCAGAGATATGAACTGAAAACAGGATTTCTGAAACCAATGTGAATTGCATTTAAAATTGGTCACAGAGCTTTCGTCGACTTCATATTTTGGCGACCTGTGATGTTGTGATAGCTGGAAAATCGGCTTCCTGGGATATTTCGTTAAGGGATGTTTTAGATAGTTGGCAGACTTTGTCATGAAATACTCATGGAAGTACCTCGACACCGATCAGCATGGTTCACACATAACCCGACCAAGACAACGTCTAGACTGCCAAAGAAACTTGGGTTCGTGTGGTCTAAAAGTAACCATTTAGTCAAAATCAAGGCCAAGGCCAATCAAAGGCCACCCACAAAAAAGAGTACTTTTCTCTCCGGGGGGTGTATTTTGCTAGGGGGACACCAAATTTTCATTATTTTTTACCTAGGACGTCCCGTTTCTGAGATATGAACTGAAAACAGGATTTCTAAAACAAATGAGAATTGCATTTAAAATTGGTCACAGAGCTTTCGTCAACTCCACATTTTGGCGATCTGTGATGTTGTGATTGCTGGAAAATCGACTTCCTGGGATATTTCGTTAAGGGATGTTGTAACGTTGTACAGTAAGTACACTGTCTGTAATTTATAAGCAAGTAAATTTTAACTAATAAAGATTATGGTCAAGTCATTGTAATATAGTTCCAACCCGTACACATCACCTACTGCGCCCGTAGGATACTTTTGTCTCACTCGCTCGCATGATTAGGAACCTGTTTGCCTCCCACTCCATACGTCTTATGCGCGGCCGCAGCACCGGACTGCGGTCCGCGTTAAGCTGGCATTCAACAGAATCGTCACTGGAGACGCACGTTCACCAACACTTACTTTTGCGTGACGTCACACGTGCGGTCTCCAAAGAAATTCTATTCGCTGGTTTTTTTATTTTCATTTAAACTTTAATTTAAATTAACTTGGTGAACAGTGTTCTCCCCGTATTGGGTAAGTGTTGACAAATTCACGCTTTGCCTTCTCATGTGTCTTGAAGGTCAATGACTTGCAAATAATGTATTACATCATCTTTTTTCTTACCTCAACTTGTAACTTCATTTCAACCTTAAACGCTAATTATTTGCTCACATCATTATCATTGTGTTCTAAATGTTTTAATCTGTGTAAATTCATTTAATGTATCTTTTCTTGTGAACTCCGATTCTGAAGGTGACCTTTACACACAACCGCCTTAAGCGCACAAGTACATCTGCCTTACGCTTATGCTTACGCTGCTGTGGTCACCGTCAGGAGAGGATTAGCTGGATAATTAATAATCCACTGGACATGAATTCCAGGGTCCAAAGTTCCGGGTTCATTTGCCCAAGAAGACCGTTGACGACCAGACACCAACACCAAGGACCTTCCACCTCAGCCCTCGGGTCATCCGTCACCCAGGGACTACTCCTGTGCTCCTACGTCGTCACTACGCGCTAAGCCAAGCCAGGGCAGTACTTAGTGGCACCTACTTCCTTAGAACGGGAATGCAAAATTGACGGGCCTTAATACCCACCTACGACCCATAATAAAAAAAAAAATTGAAAGTGTTTAGTGGGTTTTATTAACCTCTTAGTTTTAATAATAACTCACACGCTTTAATGTTTCAGATAGTTTATGAAATGCTCATAAGAGTACCTTGACACCGATCAGCATGGTTCACACATGACCCGACCAAGACAATGTCTAGACTGCCAAAGAAACTTGGGCTCGTGTGGTCTTTAAGTAACCATTTAGTCAAAATCAAGGCCAAGGCCAATCAAAGGCACAAAATAGAGTACTTATCTCTCCGGGGGGTGTATTTTGCTAGGGGGATACCAAATTTTCATTATTTTTTACCTAGGACGTCCCGTTTCAGAGATATGAACTGAAAACAGGATTTCTGAAACTAATGTGAATTGCATTTAAAATTGGTCACAGAGCTTTCGTCGACTCCATATTTTGGCGACCTGTGATGTTGTGATTGCTGGAAAAGCGGCTTCCTGGGATATTTCGTTAAGGCGAGGTTACCCCAATAAACGTCGTCAACAATAGCGTTTTACTCGTACATGGAACGGATTTAAATTTTGAAAAAAATGTATTACATAGTTGACTCTTTGATCATGATATGTCGGGCATGCGATACACGATTACTTACACTTCACTGCATCCAATTAAATCGCAAAGACATGTCCAAATGATGGCTAAATAATCGTTTTACTTGAGTTATATTAGGCTTTGAAAAATAAAACTTATATCATAATAAAGGTCGTAAAAAATGTGTATTATCTCGGGTCACATAATGTGCAATATGAAAATAAATGTATCACAAATTCCAAAGTTAAGTGTATTTCACTAGTTTGCGCTCGCTCCGAGTCCTTTAGTCCCGAGCGGAACGTGTTCGAGGTCGGACGTGCGCCAATTTTTTCCGTCATCCCCGTTATAAAATCGATTTCGATAAATAGTAATACATGTACATACTTTATCATCACTTTAATTTAGTTTTTTAAATAGTTGTAATATTTTTTGTTTTATTAGGTACATTATTAGGATAAATTTGTAGATAAGTAAAATAAATCAAAATGGTCAAGAATAAAAAAATTTCTTCTTTGGCTCTACGAAGACTGAATAGGTAAACAAAAAAGGTAGGAATACTTTGACGATATTTTTTATTTAGGTACCTACCTAAATTATATTTTACCATACAAATAATACCTTAGATGATAAATTGAATCACAAACTTAGGTAGGTACGGATAATACTTTTACAACAAGGACACGGTTGCACGGTTGGCGCAGTGGCTGAGCGATGTGCGCAGCGTGTCGCGGGTTCGATTCCCGCACGGAACAAATATTTGTATGACCTAAAAGTAGTTGTTCGCGGGTCTGGGTGTTTGTGTATGTGAGAATAAATGTTTGTAAACGCACCCACGACACAGGAGAAATTTCTAGAGTAGGGCAACGTTTACAAAAAAAAAATACTAATGCAAATAACAACGATGAGCGCGAAAGTCTTTCATGCTTTATTTTTACCGCGAAACGTATTTACCAACCATACCAAGTGTATCGAACAGTAGTATTTGAACCCTAACATAGAGCAAATAAAGTCGCCACGCGCGCAAATGCTATAGTGGTTTATTGTTGCGTGACGTCAAATAGGTAGTTCACCCGTTCAACCTGCTGGGATTTTGTATTTTTTAATAGATTTTGCCTACGAAATCGCCCGCCATTTTTTTTTCTAATTGTTTTGTGATAATAAAATATACGTAACCTAAGGCATAACGTAGCTTTCTAATAGGTAAAAGATTTTTCTCTCAGTATCGAATCAGTAACGCCATGAATTTGCGCATTGAAACAAAAAAAAATACTCGCATCAACATACTCTTGAGCAGTGGTGGCCCAGTGGTGTGTGACATCTATCAACCCGCAGTGGGCTAGCGTGGTGGATTATAGCCCACTCCCTCTCATAGAGAGGAGGGCTGTGTCTCGGCAGTGGGAACATTATAGACTGATGATGATGATGATGAACATTATTGTAGTAAATAGTGAATAAGATGGGATGGTGGTCACACCGTCTACTCATAGGAACTGTCTCCAGTATGAACATCAAACCACCAGCAGCACGTCACGTGAGTATTAGGTAAAACAACCCACAGCTACCACAACACAACAAATAATATTATTATATTTTGTGTCTATGTTTGTGAAGGTCACGTACCACAGCACACTCGTACCACAGTGTAGCAAAGTACAGTATTACATTGCTCATTTCCTACAAGTATGTTTTTATTTTTCGCTAATACAAAACTACGTTATGCCTGAGTTATATAATTTTAATGCCTGAGTTATACAACGTGTTTTTTTTATATCCCATAACTCTAGGGTATGATTGAGATCATACGATGACGGGCCTGTTGGTCTAGTGACGGGCCTGCTGGTCTAGTAGTTAGTGACCCTGACTGCTATGCCGGAAGTCGTGGGTTCGATTCCCGCCCAGGACAAATGTTTGTGTGATGAGCAAAATCATTTGTTCTGTGTCTGGGTGTTTGGGTGTGTTTGTATTTAGAAATATATAAGTATGTTTATCAGCTGTTTAGTACCCATAACACATAAAGATGGCGACGAAGAAAATTTTTGGTTTTTCCGTCATGGGTGTCGTTTTCGTGGTTTTCGGGGTAGCTGATTACGAAAATTAGGTCAAAATGAAAATCCAAGATGGCGCCGAGGAAAATTTTTGGTTTTTCCGTCATGGGTGTCGTTTTTGTGGTTTTCGGGGTCGCTGATTACGAAAATTAGGTCAAAATTAAAAATCCAAGATGGCGACGAAGAAAATTTTTGGTTTTTCCGTCATGGGTGTCGTTTTCATGGTTTACGGGGTCGCTGATTACGAAAATTAGGTCAAAATAGAAATCCAAGATGGCGACGAAGAAAATTTTTGGTTTTTCTAACATGGGTGTCATTTTCGTGGTTTCCGGGGTCGCTGATTACGAAAATAAGGTCAAAATGAAAATCCAAGATAGCGCCGAGAAAAATTTATGGTTTATCCGTCATGGGTGTCGTTTTTATAGCTTTTGGGGTCGCTGATTACGAAAATTAGGTCAAAATAAAAATCCAAGATGGCGACGAAGAAAATTTTTCAAAAATCAATGAACTCAAAAACCATGACAACGACACGACACCCATGACGGAAAAACCCAAAAGTTTTCCACGGTGCCATTTGGATTTTCATTTTGGGCTCATTTTCATAATTAGCGATACCAAAAACCACGAAAACGACACCCATGACGGAAAAACCAAAAAGTTTCTTTGTCGCCATCTTAGATTTTCATTGACCTCATTTTCCTAATAAGCTACCCCGAAAATTACGAAACCGACACCCATGTTGGAAAAACCAAAAATTTTCCTCGGCGCAATTTTGATTTTAATTTTGACCTTATTTTCATAATCAGCTACCCCGAAAACCATAAAAACGACACCCATGACGGAAAAATCAAAAACTTTCCACGGCGCCATCTTGGATTTTCATTTTGACCTGATTTTCGTAATCAGCGACCCCGAAAACCACGAAAACGACACCCATGACGGAAAAACCAAGAATTTTTTTCGTCGCCATCTTGGATTTTCATTTTGACCTAATTTTCGTAATCAGCTACCCCGAAAACCACGAAAACGACACCCATGACGGAAAAACCAAAAATTTTCTTCGTCGCCATCTTGGATTTTTATTTTGACCTAATTTTCGTAATCAGCGACCCCGAAAACCACGAAAATGACACCCATGTTAGAAAAACCAAAAATTTACCTCGGCGCCATCTTGGATTTTCATTTGGACCTTATTTTCATAATCAGCGACCCCGAAAACCATGAAAACGACACCGATGACGAAAAACCCAAAAAAATCCACCTTCAAGTAATAGCAAGCGTGATGTTATGTTTACTCCATTGAGTAAACTTCAGTGGCCATTCAGTCGCGCTAAAGTCCAGTCGCGCAAGTGTCCATTCGCGCATCTGTCCTTTCGCGTAAAAGTCCATTCGCGCAAGTTTCTTGGCGCGCAAGTGTCTATTCGCGCAACTGTCCAATCGCGCAAAAGTCCATGCGCGCATCTGTCTTTTCGCGCAAGTGGATTCGCGCAAGTGTCTTTCGCGCAAATGTCTTTCGCGCAAAAGTCCCAGATCCGTACTAAACAACTGATAATTTAATTATGATTGATGATATAATCTCCGAAACTATGCATTTTTGGACCATCTATTCTAGGAGTTTTAGTATTATTTTTACCCACAGAATATAACCCAAGAGTTATGGGATATCAAAAGAAACACCTTGTATATAAACTACGTTATGCCTGCAATTATAATACTTCATTAAAAAAAAATAGTTTCTGTTAATTTCGTTTTTTTTTTGTTGTAAAAACGTATAGCGGTTTCCAAACCACCTCCACCTACCAATTTCCAACTGTGTAGTCCTAACAGTTTCTTAATAAAATGGTTGTGACATACGGACAGACAGACAGACAGATAATTATAAAGAATCTATTAGGTTTTAGTTTTTTGCCATTCAAACCACGTCAACTACGTTTCGACGAATTGTAGCCAAATGTGCATAGTTTAATTTACATATTTTTATTACTTTTATTTCTATACTTTTAATTGATTTTTCCTCCATTTTTACTTTTATCTGGCAATATTTTAGCTAATCTTAATTAAACTGTGATTAACAAATCAATTATTTATTTATTTAACCCATTTTCCTAAACCCATATTTTCCACGCATACTTATATTCATATTAGGTGGGATACTAAAATTAAATAACCATTCAATGCATCTAAGTATTTTTGAATTACAATATTGATATCGTAGTTCAAGAATTCTATCATATCTAAATTAATAAATTGAAGTTGCTCTACGGCATTACTCTATTCTGTGACGCAACTGTGTACCTACTCGAGTTCGTGAAGTCATGAATGAGCGGTACGACGACAGCGCGCGGCGTTTCTCCGATGCATCGTAGTTTATTACGTAGCGCTATTGGTTGCGGGGCCTGAGGTAAGCGTTAAATGCCTACACGGCTGGGGACACCTCGCCTTAAGGGATGTTTCAGATAGTTGGCAGACTTTGTCACGAAATACTCATGGAAGTACCTCGACACCGATCAGCATGGTTCACACATAACCCGACCAAGACAACGTCTAGACTGCCAAGGGAACTTGGGTTCGTGTGGTCTAAAAGTAACCATTTAGTCAAAATCAAGGCCAAGGCCAATCAAAAGCCACCCACAAAATAGAGTACTTACTTTTCTCTCCGGGGGGTGTATTTTGCCAGGGGGATACCAAATTTTCATTATTTTTTACCTAGGACGTCCCGTTTCTGAGATATGAACTGATAACAGGATTCCTCAAACCAACAAAATAATCCTTCTCGGCTTTCGTCGGCTCCATGTATTGGCGATCTGTAATGTTGTCATCGCTGAAAAACATAGGTCCTCCTGAGTCACCCTGTTAAGGGATGTTTCAGATATTTGGCTGACTTTTTCATGAAATACAGCATAAAACAGAGTGGGGCTGCCTCGCTTATTTAGTGGTCGCAAGCGCTAGTGCTTATAGCGTGAGGAGCTTACGATTACTAATAAATGTGTGCATTGAATAGACACAAAACACTAAATACTTACTAACTAAAACAAGTCTAAGCCCTGTGTGGTTCTTTCATCATAAGAGTACCTCAGACACCGATCAGCGTGGTTCATACATGACCCAACCAAAATGATGTCTGGGACTTCAAAAGAAACATAATCTTGTGTAGAGTAAACTAACCATTAAGTCAAAATCAAGGCCAAGGCCAATCTAAGGTCACCCACAAAATAGAGTACTTTTCTCTCTTAGGGGTGTTTTTAGCTAGGGGGATACCAAATTTTCATTATTTATTACCTAGGACGTCCCGTTTCAGAGATATGAACTGAAAACAGGATTTCTGAAACCAATGTGAATTGCATTTAAAATTGGTCACAGAGCTTTCGTCGACTCCACATTTTGGCGACCTGTGATGTTGTGATTGCTGGAAAATCGACTTCCTGGGATATTTCGTTAAGGGATGTTTCAGATAGTTTATGAAATGCTACTCATGGAAGTACCTCGACACCGATCAGCATGGTTCACACATAACCCGACCAAGACAACGTCTAGACTGCCAAAGAAACTTGGGTTCGTGTGATGTAAAAGTAACCATTTAGTCAAAATCAAGGCCAAGGTCAATCAAAGGCCACCCACAAAATGGAGTACCTAATCTTGCTTATTAATATAACACACATGGGTGTTTGAAATTTTAAACCACACATTTGTTTGTAAGTTAAGTTAATATCCATAGACGTCTAAAATCGAAACGGTAGCTAACGCAAAAAAACTGACAACCTTGAAAGTAAGTAACCTTAGTAAGTAAGTATTTGAAAGTAATGAGGTAAAAAAAACCCTAAAAAATAGATATATCCAAAGTAAGAATCTCCTCCTTGTTTGATGTCGGTTAAAAAAAGCTATTATTGCGGTAATCTAAGACAATTTGACAGCTAAATACTTCGTGTAGTGAAAAGAAGCAGATGGGAACCGAGTTGTATGGACAGCTTGCCACTGCTATACCTAGTGTTAATGTGTTTCTTGGCTAGTGTTTCAGGATTACAGATAATAAAACAAATGCATAAAGATTAAAATTTGTATATTGGTACTTCGTATATTTTTTCATTTACATTTTGAGTCGATAAGAATTAATAGTTAATCGTATAGTCTTAGACGATTTTATTAATTATAATTATTATTTTTTTATAAAGAACTATATAAACGTAACGCGTTTCGAATTTTATATATTAAAAATTAAAATATTTAACAAATACTATATAGATTATTATACTGTAAGTATAAATAGTTTTTTTTTAATAATTTAGAACATTTTTACTGAACAAGTTACTAGATACACAGGATAGCCTATAAGTTATTTAATTTTTAAGAACAATCTAAATATTTTCACTAAATAAGAAATAATGGCGTTAAACTGTATTTTTACAAGATTTTTTAAGAACTGTACAAAAACCTGTATGTATTTTGAAAATCTTTTGCACACTTAAATAATATTTTTTCACATTTCAATTTCACTCATTAAAATTAAATTATTGCGTTTTTTTTAATCATTCGCACAACACTACAACTAAGTGTTGTGTAAACAATTTTTAAAGTCTAAAGTCGAATTTCGCGACTTTCAAAATAGAACCTGCACAACCAACAAGGGCTCGTTGTTAGATTGTGGGGTTCTAGATTTTCAAAACATTGTTACTCCGCATCAAACATATTTTATTTTCACTAAATATTTTATACATAAAAAAACTAAAAAACAAACCATAACTGTGAAATTTTTTTGGTATTTTATTACAAACAAGTAAGGAAAGTTAACTACTATTATTTGACAACCACACACACTTTGGAAGACTATATGAAATTTTAAATTAGTGAAAAACAAATACGAAAAGAAAACTACACTCTCTATTGCTTTTGAATTCAGTACATAATTAATTTCTAATAATTATTTTATCTAAAAATCTAATTTTATAACTAGTCCGGCAATGGTGTTGCAATGTTATTATTTTTACTTAAAAACTAGATATAATACTTAATTATTAAGTATTATTAATTATTAACTCTAAGATCCAAGAATCTAGTTTACACCGATTTAGAATTAAGTTGTCGTTGTTGTTCATTAATAATTATTATACAAGAGTTTTCGCAATAATTATTGAGGAAATATTATTTACAATCGTATTTAGGTTGGAAAAAGATTTTTATTTTTATTAAAAACTATCATCAGTCGTAGGTATAGTTGATAAACTTTTTAACAAAATTATTAAAAAATCACGATTAAAAATTGTGAAAAATTACAACTAATCTAAGTATTTCGAAAAAAAAAACTTAATGATTTGGAGTTTTGGATTACAACACAACAATATACATAGAAAGAACACTACATTTCACTAAAACATAAACACCCCTTAAGTACTAAGTAGAAACAATATTTTTACAAGATTAAAATTTTACTGGATAAAACGTTTTTACTATCATAAGATTAGAAAAATTTACAGGAAGTATTTGGTGTTCTTTTTGGTATTATATTTAATTTTATCTAACATTAACTTAGGCTAAATATAAGTACATTATTTACACAAAGAACTAAAACTAAAAAATATTTAAAAGCGTCCAGCGCTGTTTAAAAACCTTTTAAAATTATGATTATCAAATTACACCAAAATCTTGGTTGAATAAGATCCTTAGACAAAATGAAAACTAAACTAAGTGTAATATTTACATTATTTTTCAATAAAGTGCATTTTATTGTGTTGTAGTGCTTGTCGATAGGCACAGAGGCACAGTCATTTTTTTTAATTATTTTTTTTTAACCTACGTAAGACTGTTCACATTGTGAAAGAATTATAAACTTCTGTCTTAGATAATAATAAATTAATTATTTATGCCTTGGGTATCTTTAAATATTTATTTTGTTTATTTAACATTTTGTATAATCTATATGACATAAGTATATTGTTCTATAGTGGATTACTTTTATGTAGGGATCTGTTCTACGTTGATCTTGGCATAAAATAAAATATGTTTTAAATAATTTGAATTACTTTCACAATATAACCAGTATAATTTTAAACACCGCATCTTTACAATGATTGCTTTATTTTCCTTGTTATATTAAATAGATGTTGACATGATTTAACAGTTTTAAATATATACGTATTTAGTTTCACTGGTATTTTTATTTTTGATGAGAAATCTAAATGACGTCAACATAATCCAAATTTTGACTTTTCAAAAAAAGTAAAATAACGTACCAAAGTTATTATTTTCTCAATTTATTAATTACCTAATTATTGAGAAAAATAATTAATTATAAATTTCAGAAATAACACTTTCATGAAAGATTTCTCAATAAACAAACAGCTTTTAAACAAATAACAATTCATACATTTTATGTGTTTTATTTAGAATGGTGAATCTTAGGATACTCAATATAGCAAATAATTTTACATGAAAACTACAAATACTTCACTATTTTGTACGTATATAAGCGTATGGGTAAGTCTTCAAGGGATTGTCAAAGAAATATATATAAAAATGTATTTAATTATATGTCAAAGCTATTATAATGTTTTTTCTAGCAAGTTTAGAGTTTCTAAGACCTCTACCCACTGTGGTGTAACCGTGTGTGAAACATATCGACGTATATTACAGTTTTTTAGATTTCAATGTTTTAAGCTATGTTTATTTCGAATTTTGTGTAGTTCAACATCATTTGGTAGATTTTTGTTACCATATTTTATCTGATTTAAATGAATTGGAAATTAAATTTTAAAACCGACATGTGAAAAAAGTGTTTCAAATAGATAGATACTGTTGCTACTTTTTTTTCTGATTTTATTTTCTGTTTTACTTTATAAGTCGTCATTCTACCATCAGTTATTATTTGTTACGCCTCAGTGGACACAGGTGCTAACACAGCTAACGCTAATTAATGTTTTACAAAACTCTGATGACATTAAAGCTATGTAATTCCTTTATTGTACTATTAAAGGAATAATTATATCATAAGTATGTATAATTTTTCAAATCCATTAGTGTTTTTGCAGTTTCTTCATATTTTATATATTAATCTATGATTTTGCTACGAATATTAAAAAAGTCCTACGAAATGAATTACGTAATAATGTATTTTATAATTTACAATTCCTTTTTATATTGCAACAAAAATGTACAGTCGCTTCGTGATTGTTCTAATTAGATTGTTTCTTAATCTATAGACAGTTTTTTGCTTAATGTTGGCACTACTCAATTATGAATTTTAAAAATAATTGTATTTTTTATATTTATTGTTCGACTTTTCTAGGTCCTTCAACTAGTTTTGATGTGTTTTCAATTTGTCTATCTAGAATATGGGCAGTTTTTATGTAATAGTTTTACGTGAAATGACCGTAAGTATGTTCTATATAAAAAGCTTAAAAATATGAACAAGCTGACCTAAGACGTTATGATAAGACGAATATTTCATATTTTATTTTATCTGTAAGCGTAATTTTTTTTCACCACTGTTCTATATTGACTGCTTTACTGTATTTTGTTCTTTGACTGATAATATAAAACGCCACATACTTAGCTTCGGCATAAAAAAACGATTATCTGATTGATTAAATGTCAAGTTCGTGCATAATTTCCACTGGTATAAAACTTCACGGCGTTGAATGAAATATTATCAACCAAAGTCCAATGGCCAAAGTATCACTGAACCGTTCCAATCATTATTAAAACTATTGAGAGTCCATTCAACGTACATTGTAAAGATTCGGTGCTGCCCTCTGCTGAGCCATCAGGATCCTGTTGGCTACGCATCGGTAACAGCACACGTAGGCTAAACATCACTTAAACAGTATCCTCCTGAACGCTCTTCTAAAATCCTTGTTGAAGATCGTGTAGATCACGGGATTCAGAACAGAATTCATGTAACCAAGCCAGAAGGCTATCGCGAACGCGCTCGAGGGTATCACACAGTTCCTGCAAGCCGCCTTTAGTATGTACAAGAAGAAGAAAGGCAGCCAGCAAGCGATGAAGCTTCCCATTATTAACCCTAGAATTAAAGTAGCTCTCTTCTCCTTCTTTCTCGCTAATCTCTTCTTTTCTCTTTCTGGGTCTCTCGGTTTGTGCGGCTTAGGGAGCGCTGGTTCTAATTCTGATTTGCATGGTTGTGACTTCTCCTGTCTTCTATCTGTCTTCTTGAAGATGCGTAATTTTAAGGGTTTGACGCCGCCGCATCGGCTGACCACGCCGGAGTCAGATGACGACGGTTCCAACTCGGAGACCATGTCGGCATCTATGGCGACGCTGGGCGCTCTGCCCCTAGTCTGCTGTAGTTGGAGCTCACCGTTCACAGAGAGCGTTGAGCTCCTCAATGGACAGGAAGCCAACGGATTTTTTTGTACTTGTGCTGCTGTTACGACCTGGGGAGAGAAAGGGTGGTTAATATTTGTTTGTATTAGTGTAAAAATGGTAGCAAGAATGGGAACGGATTTCGTTCTGGGGAAGCATACTCGTAACAAGAGCATAAATTAGTTGCAGAACCTAGAACTCCAATAATGTTGTGAATATATTCATCACAATTATTATTCTATTTATAAGTCAGTTTTATTTAAAATCTAGACCAGTACCAACATGTCTTTTTGAAATTATATCTTCTTTCTACGTTTATCTCAGACAGTGATGACAATGAAGGAAAACATTGTTGGGAAACCTAGTACTTATAGTTAATGTAAGCGTAAGCGTGCATGTTAGTCCAAGCTTGTGCGTCCTCTGATGAGAAGAGACCTATGCCCTACAGTGCGATAGTAACAGGATAATAATGTATTATTATTATTTTCGCCACCGTTGAGCAGATAAGTCCTGACGTGGAGACTACGTATCACCAAGCCTAGTGAGACGCCCTCCAGTTAGATGGTCCGACGACCTGAAGAAGGTAACTGGGCCAAGCTGGATGTGAAAAGCAGAAGGCAGAGTGTTGTGAAGCAGCCTGGGAGAAGCCATGTCCAACAAAACCCAAATGTTCTTTCTGTGGTATTGTTTGTCGGCACGTGGAGCTCCTCAAGTTCCGAGTTGAGCTCACGATTACTGACAAATGCTTGCACTGACTGATCTGGTCCCCTCATTCTGTGTGGTTCTTTCCTCAAAAGATCATCTCAGACACTAATCTGCATAGATCTTACAAGATTTGACTAAGATAATGTCTGGACTTTAAAAGAGACTATGACCTCTGAGTTTCTTTCGGTGTAAGAAACACCGAAAGAAACTCAGAGGTCATAGTCTCTTGTCTCAGAGTAGTCAAAAAGTGAAATACCGATCTCATTTACTAAAAAAGGCGACGTGTAAAAGTGTTTGTAAAAACATATTTACAAAAATAAATATCATTTATCATTTAACAAACTGTGATAGATTAAGTTGAATGATATTTGAACTCTCCTATCTTTCAATGCTGTTTGCGCAATTAGGCTTAGGCAATGCTTTCAGTTACTTTCCAAAGTTTTTTCTATACCGACCTATTTATACTAGATCTATTGTAATACTTGTTACAATGCAATACTATTCAATCAATTCACAGACTGCAAGTGATCATATTATACAAATATAAATTGACTGAAAGTCAAGCAAACTTTGGATCGATCTTACTCCAAACAGTGTTAGTCGAAGCAAACTTGGGCTTAGTTAACTTGAAGCCACAGCTCACAGTTAGATTAGGCAGCTTCTAAGTGACTATTACTTTACCTGGTACATTAATGGTTATTTAGAAATTGGAGACCTATAGTCTAGCTAATGTAAGGGTCATTGACGTACAAGCTCATAACATGAGTTCAATCAATACATGATTCTGGTGTTGAAATTTTTTGTCAGATTTATTCAATTTTTAATCAAAAAGTAAATAAATTATTTCTTCAATTGAAAATCTCATAGGTTTATTTATTTATTTATTTATTTATTGAGGTAAACCAACAGCTTCTGTATACAGCATTACATTAGAATAATAGTAAAAAGTATCAGACATATACAGTCGCCAATAACAGGTCAACCAACATTCATGTGAGTTTAGATAGCGATATTAATTTTGAACAGTTTTAAAGTGAAAATCATAGCTATTAGGAAAAGCCGACGAATAATTTTCTTCCTGTTGTGTATCAAGAACTATGTGCTATATGGGTAAATTAACCACAATTTACGCCATAGGATAAGATAGGCGTAAACTGTGGTTAATTTACCCATATACCGAGTAGTTTCAAGTACTGTCTTGTAGCGTATGGCAGTGACAGTTTCGATAATATTATTTACTTAGTTTTAAGAGCTGCGTTCTATATTTAGATTGGCACCATAGATAATTATTGAACGAACCCTCCCTTCTGCTAATTCTTCAATAAACTTTATTATTTTGCTCCATTCGTTGAAGTGGTGACCCCGACGTCTCCTTCTTATCGTGTCTAATCTGGTGTCAGAGTTTATGCCACCCATGGGCTTCTGACTTGGCATCACATGCCGTCGAGAAATATCTCTCAGGCATGCCGGTTTCCTCACGATGTTTTCCTTCACCGTGTTTGAAGCAAGTGATAATTATACAATACGCACATGAATCCGAAAAGTCACCGGTGCGTGCCTTGGGTTCGAACTCGAGACCTATGATTTGGCACTCCGCCGGTCACTCCTCTTTCACTGCTTTCTTGAAGATAATGATGAACCATGACATGATGATTAATATTTAGTACAGAAAGAGTACCTGGTAGGCTACTTTGAGCGTGTCCTTCCGTTCGTCAGGCGGTGGAGGCACTGTGTCACCAGCTTCACTCGTGGATATGTCTGATGCTAGTTCGCAGGTCACTGTCGGGATCTGCACTTGAGGCGTTTCTATTGTTGATATTTGGCTTTCGCTGGAAATAGAAAAAGTTTATGTTAACATGGCATAAATCTGACCAAGGGTTAAGGTAGGTTATTATGGGTAGGCCTTTAGTGTGGGACGCTACTTGTGTCGATACTCTTGCGCCATGCCATCTTCCTGGGTCAACATGCTGTGCTGGCGCTGCTGCTGCGGCTGCTGAGAACCTCAAGCGGCGGAAATATAGCAACCTTGTTGGTAGTTATACTTTCGAGCCGTTTGGGGTTGAAACTATTGGGCCGTGGGGTCCGAGTGCTCGTCTTCTTTACAAAGACATCTGCAAACGTTTAGTTGACGCTTCCCGTGACCCAAGGGCTGGCCTCTACTTTGGCCAGAGGCTAAGCATTGCCATTCAACGTGGCAATGCCGCCAGTCTTTTGGGCACTTTACCAGCTTGCAGCGATGCAGAAGAATTTTTTGACGCTTTGTAGTTATTTGTTGTTAGTTTTAGTTATTTATTTATTTTAAGTTTTTGTTATGATTAAAAATATACTATTTAGGGTTAAGGTGTACCTAAATACTAATGTTTCGCCAGTTACGGATAAGTTCCATGTTACAGGGCCAACACCATCAATTGGAAACGAATGCCAGTCAGAAAATTCTGATAACATCTTCCCGACGCGACGGGAGAATCGAACCGTAACAGTGCATACCTACAGCCACCAAGCCAACGAGGTAGGAAAAACAGTGTGCTATTAATTATTGGCATTTATTTCATTTAGGTACTAACAGACGCCAGCATTTTTACCTACCCCAAACTGTTAAATTTTCCCAATTAAACATGAAAATAAATAAATGAACCTTATTCTGTTGAGAATCAAGTAGAAAACCTATCAAAGAAATTTGACACATTGGGGTAGGTTGATGTGCTGGCGTCTGTACTATTTATAGTAAAAAAGGTTTTCAGGAATTTAGACCTCCTGCATAAACTTTCAAATAATCTCTTCTTAGCAAACCAATTGAAACGACCGTTTATAATTTTATTAGAGCTTTTTAAAAGTAAAGTTAATACAAAACTAAAAAAAACATGTTTTTGGGTTAATCTTCGAAACGACTGGAATGATTTTAACGCAACTGTCACTGTTGGTCTGTAGTGTTATAAGGAGTTAGGCTAGATAGAGGCTATTTTCGTATAAAAAGAACACTATTTTGAGTGCTTTTTACCAGCTGTACCGCGATTTCAAAAATCAAAAAAATCACGCGAAAAAAATTGCGCAAAAACCGCGCAACCGCGCGCGTGAAATCGCGGGTACAGCTGCAGGTAACAACTATTTTTGAAACAGTTGATATTCTCTGTTGCCCCTTTACAAGAATATCTTGTAAGACTATCACTCGTCAATGATGTAACATACCTATATTATTTTTCTACATGAAACAGCAAATGATATTTGAGAAAGAATCTCGCAGAAATTTAGCTAACGGGAAAAGATTTCAACGATTTTTCGATCCGCAACGGAATTCAGAAAATCCGTAGCAACCCGGATCTCGGGACCGGGTTCTGAATACCGTATTTATTAGGGTTCCTTTCTTATAATTTCTTATTGTCCTTCAAAACAAGTCAAAGATCGTACTTGGATGCTTTTATTTACTTTTATTTGTGTTGAAAACGTTTTTTGTGAGTACTTCTATTTCAACAAACAAACATACCTACATAATTTGCCTAGCTTTTTCCCTCCTGTGCTGAGGTCGACTTGCTATCAAATTAAACGCAGCTGAATGCCAATGATTTACATAGATCGACTCAACTGTCTATCTGACCTATCCACATCCCCGGTAACTTTATCATGTTGTCCCCAAAACCCCAAAAAATACTACCAAGGGGTACTCTTTGGTAGTAGAGACTGGTTGTCAAATTTTCGGGGCTTTGAATACTTGTAAGTATTGACAAAGATCTACAAATTAGCTATTTGCTTGCTTAGCGTGCTAAAAATCTAATAAAATTTCAAATCAATTTCTTTGCTTGATAGGGCACGGTATACTGACTGGCCTGTTGGTCTATTAGTTAGTGATCCTGACTGCTATGCCGAAGGTTGTGGGTTCCATTCCCACCCAGGACAAATATTTGTATGATGAGCACGATCATTCGTTCTGTGTCTGGGTGTAATTTATCTATAATATGTATGTATTTAGAAATATATAAGTATAATGTTTATCAGCTGTTTAGTACCCATAACACAAGCTTTTAAGCTTTACTTGGGACTAAACGCGTTGTGTGAAAAGTTGTGGAATATTTATTTATTTATTATACTTCATTTGCAAGTCCAACTCATGCAAGTGTGTTTTGGGTTTTTTTACTTCTCTTTCTCTTTTTAACGAGAGCAATATTTACTTATCAAATGTTCAGGCCACACCACTGCAACGCTAAATAAAACCGGGCAAACACGTCATGTACACACGGCTACACATAAAGCTATACATTTCCAGTTAACCTGACCTCGCATTGTACGGAAATCCTATACAAAGCAAGATCAGCAGTACAGTTTTCAAACAAAATGCTAAAGGAAAATGCCCATTTGCTAAGGACACTTTGGCCAAGTGATGCACATTCACATTAGTCATCACAGATAAAGAAAATTCGGCTGTTTTTCACAAGAATTGCAAAACCTACTTTGATACTCGTAGTACTGACCACCGCACGGAAATATTAGTAAGCAATAAGCAATTAAATGTCATAAACAAATCGGCTTTTGATATATTTGTACTCATCACAAATTATGGTAATAGGTAGTAATATTTAAGTTACTAAATTACTATATTTTTAGTATTTACTACATAAATTGGAAAAACTAGCCAGAAATGGGCATACATCTCTTTAAAATACCTCAGCCTGATTTTATACAACAAGAAACACAATACTTAACATACAAGCAACAGGTTCAGACTATCCAAATCAGAAGGCTATATTCAGCAGAACATTGGAACATAAAGAGATGAAATGAAAACGCTTCGAATATGTTCAACCGGTGGATTTGAAGCCACTTGTTGATAAGACACTTATGAACGTGTGTTTCATTTTTCCGTTACATAATTTCGTGTTTCAGGTGAGATTAAAAAAAGTGGATTAAAGGTAAGTTTTTGAATCTGTTTTTCTTTTATGAACTTGAATCGGAGGTGTTCGAACTAGCGTGTATAGTATAATCACGTCACAGTTTAACCGTTTTAACAAAATGCGTGCAGTCGCTTTTTGCGTTGCGCAGTTTTTATCTTAGTGTGGCCAGAGCTTTTGATAAACATATTTTGGAAGAATTAGTGATGTAGCCTTTTTACGTGACGATGATCAGTGCGATAGTTTGCTGTTAAAATTTGGGATTATACTGAACAAAAAAAATCTCGTAACAAAAAATGATCGAAATTTAGTCGCAATTTCATCTCGACGTTAGTTAATTTCTAAAACTTCTTAGAAAAGTAGGGAAATTAGACGTATTTTTGACAGATTAAGGCTGCGTTTCCACCAGAGATGTGTAGCGAGGGATGTGTTTTTAAAAACCAATAGAACCACAGCCAGTGATTCTATTGCTTTTTAAAAACACATCCCGCACGCGACGCAGCCTTAGACTGGGATTTAAAAGCAATCGATCTAGTTTATTATTAAATACAATAATTATAGCCCTATGATAATAATAGCCCTATGATATTAATAGTAAAGAGAACTTGTTATTGTTCACTTTTCTTTTTACTATCCATTGCCTCAAAGTAGTTACTTAACTATCCAAATTGACTTATACTTCATTTCAAAATCAAATGATTTATTTCTGTTAGACCATTAAAAAACACTTTTTAAGGTCAAACTTACAAGACAAGTTAACTAATAAATGTTGATTCTAGTTTCCCCCAACAATAGTAGATTATTAACCAAGGGCTGTATGACATCAATTGCATACGAGGTTTTTGGCGCCTGAGCGAAGCGAAGGCGCTAATTAACCCGAGTATGCAATTGATGCTTACGCCCGAGATAAATACTCTGCTTTACATATCGATTGTGAGGTAAGTAAACAACAAGACAGCAGGTTTCAATGAACATTTATTAAGAAGAAAAAAATGTGTATTTAATTAAAATTAATAGTAAAATTATTACAATTTGTAAGAGATATAGTCTCGTTCTTTTTAGGTATATTTATAAAAAAATTAACTTTTTAAAAATATTCTTCGTGCAGTATGAGTATGACAGTTCTTTTTTCAAATTCCAAAACCTATGCTGTAATGATAGTCATACACCCAGTCATTCAGGGGTGTAAGGGTGTACTTACAGAGCAAGAGATATGTAAAAGGTATTTTCGTAACAAGAAGAATGGACAAGAAACTACTGTAAGTACTACTCTTTTAAAATACATAGTTCACAATATTTTAGAAAATATTATGACAATATTTGAAGCTCAAGTTTACCTAGTTCCCCAACCAGCTTTACAGTGTTCCAACGTTTGTGCTTATATAAAAAGTGTATATTTACCCGTTATTATTACTAAGATGTCCCAGGGGCATGGGGTGAGTGGAGGGCATCGGTCGCGTGCCCTTCGCCGGGTTGCTGAAGCTCGTCTGTTGCTCGTTCTATAAACAGAAGATGGTAATTAAAACGACACTTTGAACACATGAACTCACGCCTTTTCCCCATGGGAGAAACTAGCGCCATCAGCTTTGATTCTTACATAATTCTTTTGCTTCGCTTACATGTTGTCATACACACACGCCGGTTGCGAGTACTACGCAATTTGACCTTTCTAAAGAACCTCATCAATACGGTCTGTATATGTCCTTCAAGGGCGTCCTTTCACGGCGTTTCTACCTTTCGTTACATAGATGTAAACACAGCTTTATTCCTTTGGAGGTAGGTAGGAACTACAGAACGCCGCTTGCTATGGTTCTTAAACACTTATAATACAGGATGTAGTTTGAACACTTTGACTGCCATACTGCCAGATACAATAGAAATTAAATTCTTCGGGAAATAATCCTCATGCTGAGCTCTGGCAACCATTACACAAAAAAGGCAGTTTAATTCATTAAACCCCAAGAGGACACCGGTTTCTGCGCTGTCATTGTCTTTCTACTGTGTCTCTAATTGACACGATTGAAGTTAAAGAGTATTGTAATGAAACTGAGTGGGCTGGCCATCAGTAGGGAGGGGTCAATTTAATTAATAGGGAAGCCAACAATACAAAAAAACTTAGTGGGTATTCGTGTCACTATTTGTGGTCTCTTTTGAAGTCATCGGTCTACCTACCACCGTGTATAACTTTAGTGTGAATGCCTTATATTTGGCAATACTCGAGTCTAGCTGGCATTAGTCAATGTAGTGGTGGAGTTGCTCTTCCAAATCTCCAAAGTGAAGACAGGAATCGACTTGTATGGATACTTCGCCACTGCCGGCCATAATTATCATCATCATCATTTCAGCCATAGGAAGTCCACTGCTGGACATTAGGCCTCCCCTATAGATCTCCAATAAGACCGGTTGGAAGCGGCTCGCATCCAGCGCGTTCCCGCGGCCTTAATGAGGTCGTCTGTCCACCTTGTGGGTGGACTACTCAGCGCTTGCCGATACGTGGCCTTCACTCGAGAACCTTTCGACCCCATCGGTCATCAGTCCTCCGTGCTATGTGCCCTGCCCACTGCCACTTCAACCTGCTAATCCGCAGCCCATAAAATCTTGAACAAACCGACCACTGCAGTGGTAAACGTATTCTTCAGTGGAGACCGCGACTCGGCAAACGTAGTGTAGGGCGCCCTCCGGCTAGGGAGGATGACGACCTACGCAAGACTGCTGGCAGTTTCTGGATGCAGCAAGACAGGGGGTGATAGTGCTTTTTAGGAGAGGCCTATTTCCAGCAAGGGGCTGATGATGAAGATGATTATAAAGACATGAAGTTCAACTATACTTACAGCTCTAGGCCTAGGATTCTTCCGGATCCCTCTCCTCGCTCTCGCCTTGGCCGCGTAGTATATCCTGATGTAGACGAACACCATGATACAGGACGGTATGTAGAAGCTGCCCAGCGCTGAGTACACCACGTAGCCAATGTCGTCTGACACCTGGGAAAGAATAAGAAGATGGTTAGTAAGGTTCTTGCAAGGTTGGTTGTGATTCGGTCATGGTTTGTCAGACACGTAACATGACGAATTTGTCCGAGGTGTTGTAAATCAACAATGGTTTTATAAAATTCTTCGCTCGTGACTTATATTTCATACTTACCCTTTAACTTTTGACATTTCCTAGAGCCCTTAGTAGTTTTAAAAATAAAATATAGCCTTTGATGTTACTCGGTGACAATACTGATAATATAACTCTCTAATGGTGAAATACTATTTAAAATCGGTTCAATGGTTTTTGAGTTTAAACCCTACGAGCAAACAAACGAATCTTTCTTTTTTATAATAATTATTATAAATACCTACTTATACTAGCTGCCCCGGCAAAACTCCGAAACAGCTTGACCGATTCTTATGAAATGTAGTGTGCATATTCAGTAGGTAGGACGTAGACTAATACAAACTTAGTAAAACTATTACATTAATTCTAAGGCGAAAAGAAGTTTAAAAGCAGCTAGTAATAAATAAAATTTACGATTGTTAATATTTGGTTTACACCCCGTTAACCAATAAGGCACATGAAACCCATTTCTCAGATAGTTTCCTGTAGGCGGCTGCGACGCAGTATGATATTGGGCACGTCCTTTGTGCACGTGACTTACGTAGTATTGCAGTTGTAAAAGACAAAACGATATAGCTTAATATGAACTGGCTGAACTGTTTTGGCAACCGCAATCGCGTTGGTTGCTGGGTAACCAAGTTGCTAGATGAAACGTGTAGGTATTGACCCCTAATTTGGGTAAACCTACCTTACTCTTCTCTTCTATTCGGTCACATAGCAAGGAAAGACGGTGGTAATCTCGAAAGGCTAATCGTGACCGGCAAAGAGAATGGATCCTCAAATTTACACGCGTACGAAGTGAATAATTAAAACCAAAACAGTAGAATATCTACTAAAACTGAAGTCATTGAAACCTTTTTAAACGACAAATCGATTGACAAAATTCCCTTCCACATTACAAGGTTTAATAACTTCGCGAAGGTAAAGGAAAGTCGTTCGATGCAAGTGATCCGAAACCGATCAGTTTGAAACTCCTTTAGGAAACGATTATTGGAGATATAATAAATTATTCCAATCTACATCTTTTCCAAAATCATTTATAGTCAAAGTACCTAAAAACGAATATCGAATCGTTTGCGAATCGATTGCAGTAGGTACCTAATCATAAGAGATTCATTGTTTTCGATTGAACAGCGATTTTTCTTAAGAAGCTCTTCATTGAATTATTATGATCATCATCATGGATTTCTGGGTTTGATTTCCGGATCGGGCTCATTGTGATGTGATAGATTTTAACTTACAACATACCTACGCAAAAACGACGAGTTGTCATACCTAAGTTTGACGTGTCTGTGTGTGTGTGTTGTGTGTGTCTGTGGCACTGTAGGCCGTAGCTCCCAAACGGACCAACTGATTTTGACGTTGTTTCCTTTTGTTTGAAAGGTGAATTAAGGTCATGGCACATTATAACGGTACCGCAACTGCACAGCAGCCGGCTAGCTGCCACTGCGCTAACTACGCATCGTCGGTAAGGTACCAGCTTGCAGACCGCAAGCCGCCCGCGAGGTGAAACCTCGCCGCCTGTGGCGCACAAGCTCGCAGCCAGCGCGCTGGCCGCGAGGTGCAAGCTAGCTGTCACCGCGAACACAATTTTTATATGGCATTTATAATTGAACACGCCTATGACTTGCTCATTTTCATAATGTCTCGGTATACGACGGCGTAATGACGTTTTTCTGGCGACTCGGAGTCGGCGTGCTGTTAGCGTGCGATCGACGCGCATAGTCCGCTCGCTATCGGCACGCGGGCTGCAAGTCGAGTTGTATGGTGGTAAGCGCGCTGACTGCTCGCCGTTGGCTTTTTCACTTTGACACTGTAAAATATACTACCCACGATTTTTATCTAAATTGAATGACAAGTCAATTGCTGGTTTGGAGCGGTGCCGGCGCCGTGCCGGTATAATGTGCAATGACCTTTAGTCGGGAGTGTTCTTAGCTATGCTTGGTGAAAATCGCTCTATGATGGCCGCACCACAAATTAGCGATTACATATTTTTTCACAAGCTCGTCATTATGGGTATCGAATGAAAGGGCTTGACTAGACTATACACTATGATAAATATCAAATCAAGATTTTCTTTCACCGTTGCGAAGCTACACTATCCCCGGGTGATATAGGCTACTTTTTATCCCTGTATTCCCACGGGAACGGGAACGTGTATTTTATAAAAACAGAGGACAGAAAATCTTATTAAGTCATGATCAATTAGCTTATTAAATAAGCTTTCTTACAAGGTATATCACATTGGTGTTCAAATTTATTCGGAATATTTATTCCACAACTTATCACACAACGCCATTTAGTCCCAAGCTAAGCTTGAGAGCTTGTGTTATGGGTACTAAACAGCTGATAAACATACTTTGTATATTTCTAAATACATACATTTACACCCAGACACAGAACAAATGATTGTGCTCATCACAAAAACATTTGTCCTGGGTGGGAATCGAACCCACGACCTCCGGCATAGCAGTCAGGGTCACTAACTACTAGACCAACAGGCCCGTCAGAAATTCCCGTCAGGAATAATAGCCTATTTTTGACCGTCTCCTTTCAACTAGCTAGGTCCACTCGTTCCTGAGAAAATGTGTGTCCCGGTGGTGACGCACGGACAGACAGACGGACAAGAGAGTTACTTTATAACGGTTACTTTTTAACCTTTTGAGGTACCTACGAAACCCTTAAAACCAATGTACTTTTTGCTTAAAACACATACAATTCTTAACGGTCTCGCGTAAATATTCTTATTTTGTAACATTCCTTTCAGAGTTTAATCTTAGACCATTGTGTGCCCACAATAGACGACAGATATTGGACCGAATGTAGGTACTTTATATGAAAAGTAGACGCCTGCGCGATTAGACACGATCTGTTAAAGACGGTAATATTGTAGTAGGTATAGTAATATTTGTAGTTGTTCGACTCATAACCTTGTGGCTAAATAAAAACAACCACAAGGGTCGATCAAAAGTTAAGCTACGGTCACCGAGGTCGACTCGTGGATGGGTGACCATTTATTATATTTTTAAATACCCCTCCGTGCCTCGGAAATCATGTTATGCATTTGGTGCAGTTGATTTGGCCTGATTTTTAGGGTTCCGTACCTCCAAAGGAAAAAACGGAACCCCTATAAGATCACTTTGTTGTCTGTATGTCTGTCTCTGTCAATACTTTTTATTTATATAATTCGCGGAGAAATCGAGTTAAAATTTAAACCGTAGGTAAAAATATTTCAAAAAGTTGTAAAAAATCAAAATTCTGAGATTACGTAAAAAGAGATACGGCCGTTAATTCAGAAAATAACGCTTAAGTATTTCAAAACTTTCGAACGAATCAAAATTCATAGAGTACTTCCCGTAGACCTAGAACTATGAAAGTTGGCAAGGAACATTGTTATAAACCAAAAATAAGTAAAAGAAATAATCTCAGTGAACTAAACATTTGTAATCCGCGCGATTCGATTTCTGGACTATTTATAATGATCCTACGTACGGAACCCTCGGTGGGAAAACCCGACTCGTGCATGTCCGGGATTTTTTAAATAAAATACTTGTTAAATTACATTTTTTTTTTTATACCTAATGTTGTATTTTCTTATTTCCTATGTGTGTCTTATTAGATATTTCCATCTCTAATCTCCAGTACATATCAACATCTGAAGATCCCGGGTACAACGTTACCCCTTAGCAAGATCACTCCCAGGGCAGTTCAGTCATGATGGTAGCTGCGACCTCAGTACTAAGTTAGTAACGACTGCTTGAGTAGACAGACGTGCCGTGTAATTGTTCCATGAATATGGAGTACATCCTGGGAAACCAGACCGCCTGCCTTTACTGACTAAAATAGCTACTGGATAATCGTTTTACGATGGTGTGCCTGTCTTGTACAGACGCCAGCACATCAAGTTACCCCAATATGTCTAATTTCTTTGATCGTTTTTCAACTTTATGTCAAACAAAATAAGGTTCATATTTAATTGGGAAAATTTGACACATTGGGGTAACTTGATGTGCTGGCGTCTGTAGTACTACTCCCAGTTTACAGACATCACAGTAATTAGTAGTGTTTTAATGTATTTTTTGACTGGCCTGTTGGTCTAGTAGTAGTGACCCTGACTGCTATGCTGGAAATCGTGGGTTCGATTCCCACCCAAGACAAATGTTTGTGTGATGAGCACGATCATTTGTTCTGTGCCTGGGTGTAATTTATCTACATTATAATAAGTATGTATGTGTTTAGAAATATATAAGTATGTTTATCAGCTGTTTAGTACCCATAAAACAAGCTCTTAGCTTAGTTTGGTCCTAGATGGCGTTGTGTGAATAATCGTGGAATATTATTTATTTATAATGAAGGGCGGGCGCTTTGGGGTCAGTCTCATGTATTTTTTGACATTCAAAAACCACTTTGATTTTGATTCTATGTAGTTCGTACTTTTTCTTGTTTATAAGTGACTCCAGTCAGTACCCACTCGGATTCGTCAGTAACCTAAATATCTTCAAGTAAGCAGTTTCACGCACAGTTGACTCAGAACCATCTTTGCTTAACCTTAGTTTTTTCTTTTAAATAGGAAATTACGGAGGTCCGTAACAATTTCATTATTCGACCAAAAGACAAAGGTCGTTTTGGAACGGAAGAGTAGTTAGATAAGTGTTTAAGTGCAATGTAATATAAACTCAATGCTTTCAGCGAAACGGTCTGTTTTCCAACTTTGATTTTGTGATTACATTTCGGTAAGAGTTTTTGAGGCGGGGTTTTAGTGTAAGTGAGGTCATTTTTAGGGTTCTTTAAGCAAATGGTAAAAGGAACCCTTATGGTGCAGCTGCGTCTTTCTGTCTATCCGTTATAGATGTTTACTTCAGTAACCACTAATCGATTTGAAATGTTTAATGGTAACTAAGAATGATTGCTTACCCTTACAATTCAAAAATAAGTACAAAGTTTAATAAAAACTCGTAATTAGTCACACCATGTGTCTGGCGGGCTGCCAAATTATAGGTCTCGAGTTCGAACCCAAGAGTCACCAATATTGAGCACGATTTTTACGATAAATCGGCAGAAATGTTTATTGACTGCCTCGTTGGTCTAGTGGTCGCAAGCGTTACTGCTGAGCATGAGGTCCCGGGTTCGATCCCCAGGTCGGACAAAGTGTTATTGAGTTTTTCTATCTGGAATTTCTCAGTAGCAGCCCGGAGTCTGGAATTGAGCCCGATTGATGACAAAAGGCTCCTCCCCTATTACATGGGACCTAAATATAACTGGCGAAATGTGGGTGTACTACCAGGTACACCTCTGCCTATCCCTTCGGGGATTATGGGCGTGATGTAATGTTAAATGTTTATTACGATCTATCACTTTGTACATTGTTGTCGACAAAAAAATCGTCAAATTTCTTCTCTTCACTAAAGATATGCTTCAATCGAGCACATACCTATTGCCCACGTACAAAATACTAATTTATGTTTAAACTATTTTCTTTTAAATCCATTGTTTCTTTCCTTTAGTACTTTTGTTTGTTTATTTTTGTTACTTTATAATATTTGTTATCACAAATGACATTGTTTTGGGAATACACTAGCTCCTGCAACACAGTGTACACTAGCGCAGGAGCTAGGGATTTCATGAAGATGTATTATATAATTATGTTAAGTTGTGTCAATAAAGATTACTATTAATAATCAGTCACTTTGTCCATTTTTTTCGTACTCGTAATACGTTTTTACGGTGATCTAGCTACGCGTACACCAGATCGATTCGCTAAAAGTCACCTCGTGAAAACCTAAGTGAAGTGAACTGACAATGCTTAGCATTGGTTTGGAATGACAGTTCATTCGCCGTCACTTCACCTACATTTTACAATTTACGTATTTTTAAAGAATCTTCTGGCTGCAAGCGTAGCATGATCACCGTAAAAAATAAAATTTCTTCTACAAAGGCAAAGCGACAGATTGTATTAACATTTCTTTCGTTTTGACTTTAGCAATACGGCGAGCTATTTCAGTGAATATATTTCTCCAGATAGCTCTTTTCATTGCTCTCTTGCTAACATTAACGCGGTGTCCTGCGTGAGCGACGAACACGACGCGACGCGACGCAAAACGACGCGACGTAATGCCACGCGATGATACACGCGACAAATGTCCTACGTGATTTTGGTCATTACTTCTCGAATCATGGAGAAGTACAGTACAATTTTGCTTGAAAGTTAATATTTAATATGGTGTCGCATCTGGTCGCTCTCAAAACAAGTCCGCGTTACGTCGCGTCTCGTCGCAGACTGTCATATAGGCCGCAAGTTGAGTATGCCGTTGAATTGATAGCGTTCGTCGCGTTCCCAGCGTCGCATCGCGTCGCGTTCGTCGCTCACGGAGGACACCGCGTCAGCCTTCTTATAAGGCCCATCTAAAGCGACCATTAAGAGAACTGGCTCAAAAATCAGTTGCAAGTTTCAATCAATACATATACACTTACATGAAAAGTTAAATAAAAGCATGTAAATATCTATCACGTAAGAAATAAAATTTCGCCGTAAAGAATAAACACGAAACTTAGCCCATTGTAACAACCTACATAACACTTATAAGAAGAATAAAGCTACTAAAAAAGCAAAAAGCATCAAAAAGCTTAAACTACTTATACAACTTGTTATCATCCGTGTGTCCCAGACCATTCTAATGAACAATATTGTGTCAAAAAGCAGGAAGAAACCGCGCGAAAAATAAAAATGTTAACTTTTTAACAGAAAAATGCGAACACGGGAAAATTATACTAACTTTTATTCTTTCCTTAAGCTATAATTTATACTTCAAATTATCGCGATGGAAACTGTTTATTGTAACGTACAAGTTTTCCCTTTCTTCATCCCTAATTTTCCCCTGTTTTTACCCCTACTTGACCCTAAAAAAGTTACTTAGGCTTGTTGCACACTTGTTCGGGTCGGCATTTTTCGGCAATAATTCGGCAAAGTTGGATATGACATCTCTTGTATTATGCTGCGGACTAAGCTTAGATTTAAAAGACCATATTTAAAAGATCAAAATCGACCAGCCTGCGTAGCATGAACACCGAAGAAACGGTCTTTGTCGTGTCTCGGAAGAAAAGAAATTAAGTGTTCGTGCTACGCAGGCAGGTGTATTGAAAGAAATTTGACAGATTGAGGTTCCTGTCTATATAATCTGTCACTTTGCCGATACGTCTGTAGACTAAGGCCGTTTCTTCGGGTTCCCTACGTGTCTTCGAAAGTTGTTACTTCGATTTTTCGGTGTTCAATGTGTTCATGCTACGCAGGCAGCAATGCTCTTCTGTAAAAATCGACCCGTTTAAATGTAGGTAAATTTGCTGATCAGCATGGCGATCAGCAAATTTACCTACTTACAAATGACAGCCGGAACCAACGGCTTAACGTGCTTTTCGAGGCACAGAGAAGTCTTGATGGTCACCCATCCACGGAACAACCTCATCAAGTCTAGCTTAACCTTCAATCGGCCTATGCGGCTGGTATTAAAAAAAAAGGTAAAAAATATTTGATTTTGAAATATTAAGTCATGAACCAATGTTAAAAACCAACCTTTTTGAGAGAAATAAATCATTATTATGTTTGGTTTTATTTCTCGGAACCCTCTGGTTCCGGGCCTTTGGAAGGCGTACGAGGGGCCGAAGCTAACTCGCAGAGGCCCGTTGTCATCTTTAATGAAATGGGACACCAACCGCAGATCTTCCCTGTATGCACTAGACAAGTCTTAGTGCACCCAAGGAAAACCTACGGCTGGTGTAAGACTATTGCAGACTATGGTAATATAAGTACTATTATTATTATTAAATTATTACTAGCTGTACCCTGCCACGCTTCGCTGTGGCACATTGTCATTGAATGGTTAAAACAAAAAAGAAAAAATGACGTGTGGCACTCGGAGACTGCCGCGGTAAAGCAATTGCATAGCATTTTTTATCAACTCCTCTCCTCTCCCCCTCCCCATTCCTCCCCTCCCCCTCTCCCCGTCCCTCCCATTCCCCGACACCTCCCACGCCCTCCCCTCCCCTTCCCATTCCCCTCCCCCTCTCTCACTCTCCTCCCCTTCCCCTCCTCTACGCCCTCGTTTTGTCCTCCCCCTCCACTCCCCTCCCACTCCCCTCCACATCCCTTCCCTGCCCCTCCGTCCTCTCTTACAATTCCCCCTTCCCTCTCACAATCTCGCCCTCCCCACCCCTCCCACTCCCCTCCCCTTTCCCCTCCCCACTATCACCACTGTGCCTGTGTTATGTTATTTTCGTTACTGAATTTCTGTATTCGGTTTTCACGCTCAAGGCCCGCGATAGAAGCTATGCAATAGCTTAAAAAAATGTAAAAACCATCGTTGATGCGGATTATAATATCATGCTAAAATTTCAGCTCCATCGGTGGAGAACTTTTTGAGTTTTTGAAGCGTACACAAACCAACATAACATTTTTATACATATACTGGTAAATAATTGATGTTATCGAGCGGGATAGAAAATGATAAAATTATGAAAATGACTTAAAAAGCAAGGGTTGGTGATAAAAAAGTGCAAATTTAGAGTTGTATGTATTTTTTGATGCCACATAATAAAAAAATAAAAAAATAAAATTTGGGGTGAACACTCCTTATCACTTAGAGGTTAGAAAAATAGATAGTAGCCGATTCTCAGGCTTACTGAATATGCATAAAAAATTTCATGAGAATCGGTCAAGCCGTTTCGGAGGAGTATGGGAACGAACATTGTGACACGAGAATTTTATATATAAGATAAGATTAAATGAAATGAAATGAGGGGTTCATTTTAGTTCATTTAATACCAGCCGTTAAAAATCTCCTACAGTCAATAACTGACCGTGGGTAAGCAATTCAACCATAAGCGTAGATATCTTTTCAAATCTATAATCAATATCGCTTACCGTAGCGGGGTAAGCAGAGCAATTTTAACGCAACATTAGGCATTATTATCGATAGTAATGGAAAAGAGGAGGGGCGCCACTGTGCCACTGTTCACATCGGTTTCCTAGTTAAAGTGAAATTTAAAATATAAATAGTGATACACCAATATTAAAAAGCATCTAACTTTGCAATTATAAGTGAGTGTCATCAGGACGAATAATAAATAACTAAGTGAAAACCCTGGGAAGTGTAATATCTTGAACAAAAGTGCAATCCATCTAACGGTCGTGTAATTTGAACAATACCGGTTAATATGCGGTGGCTAGTAGGAGAATCAACCACAAACATTGTTCTCGGACTAATAAGTGCTATGAAACAGTGATTAGTGCATAAATAAAGTGTGATAACATTAAAATAACCTAAAATTCTTGTTATAAGAATTGAAAATGCAACTCACTGTTCCATCGGAATAGGCGCCATCTGTTTTGAGAAGCCAATACTACAAAGCTTCTCGTGTGTGAACCACAAACGCAAGCGCCATCTATTTTGAGAAGTCAATACTTCAAGGTTTCTCGTGAGTCGTCCGTAAACGCCAGCGCCATCTATTTTGAGAAGCCATTACTAAATAGCTTCTCGTGAATCGACCGTAAACGTAGGCGCCATCTGTTTTTGTATAACTGGAAGTAGGCCTTACGAGAGGCGATATCGATCACGAGCAGCGCGCACGCATCACATCGTAGACAGAACAGCCAGTCACAACACTCGTAGCTTAATACTTTCATCGCTAGAGGGCGCATCTCGTTCGATATATCAATAAACTTGTTCAATATGGAGGACTTGAGAAAGTTGATTTTGGACATGAAAAGCGAGTTTTCACAGAGGTTTACCGCTATAGATTCAAATATTGCACAGCTAGAAGATAAAATTACTACTAATATTACAACATATTTGGATACAAAAGTGGATGTTATAAACGAAAACATAGATGTCTTAAAACTAAAACTAGAAGAACAGGAACAAAGACTTTACATACTAGAGAAAAATAGCGTGCAAAGAAATTTAATGTTTTTCGGAGTAGACGAAAATGAGAGCGAAATGTCGTATTTCGACTTACAAAAAAGTATTATGGAAGTCATAAACAAAAAAATTAAAGAAAACATTGAAGAATTTGAAATACAGTCAGTGAGAAGAGTAGGCAAAAAGGGAAACAAAACACGGCCTATATCAGTGGTACTCACCACATTAGGAAAAAAAATAAACATTCTTAAGAAGAAAAAGAATCTGGAAGGGACACAAATTTACATCGCGGAAGAATATCCTGTAAATATTCTGCAAAAGAGAAAAGAACTTAAAGAACAACAACGACAAGAAAAAGAAAAAGGCAATATTGCTTTTATTAAATATGATAAATTAGTTATAAAACACACTGATCCAGAAACAAACTCCAAAAAAAGGCAGCTTTCCATTTCACCGCTGCAAGTATCTTCTCAACAACCACATACTTCTGAGAATACGACAAACCCGATCCAACAAAGGTCAAATATTCAAATTAATAAAAAACATAAAACAAATAAAAACACAATAATGTCCTACGTCAAAAGAACTGAGGATGCATGAAAACTAGAGGCCTCCTCCACACAAAATACAAATTATAAAATTAAAAACATATGTATAAACCCTCTCCCAAGCCGGCCGGTCACCGTGGGAGTAGTAGACCAAAACCCTCCAAAGATAAAAGTTTCATCTATGTTAGAAGCCAGAAGCAAGCCAAATGAATACCAGCCTTATATAGCGACAAAAAAAAACCCAGTACAGAACCCCTCACCACATCCGGTCTCCGCGGCGGTCATAGACCACAACCTTCGACTCCAACCACTCTACATCTGTACGTATAATGTAAGATCTCTTTTATCAAACGAAAGACTTCTTGATTTTAAAGAGGCAATAGCAAAAATAAAATATGATATTATTGGTCTCGCTGAAATAAGAAGGTCAGGCTACAATATTATAGAAGACGATGACCACATATTTTGCTATTTTGGGGAAACGAAAGGAAAATACGGCGTAGGATTTTTTGTAAAGAAAAAATACAAGAAAAATATTGAGAGTTTTATCGGAATAACAGAACGTATATGCATTTTAAACCTTAAATTCGAAAACAAAACACTTACAATTGGACCGTGTTATGCAGAAGGCAGCCAAGTCGGGAAAAGTACAAACAGAGTTATGAGCATTTTTCTGTCGACGGTTGCACTTCGGTTGTATATTAATTTTCTGATTATTTTTTATTTGAGACATATTGGTATAGCTGTTGTTATTTATTGTATCCTATCCAGAATGGCGAAACGTGGCTAGTAATATTAATAATTGCAATTTTAGACGTGGCTGTTTTATACAAAATAGCATATTTTGTGCAAATCACAATAAAGTATAAACCAGCCATGTAAGTTGGCTGTGTTTTAAAATGTAATCAGTAACTATATAGGACATAAAAAACAGACAAGAAAGTATTATGTGTAGCAGCTATTGACTAAAATGTTTACTACGTTCACTAAACTAATCCGACTGTTGTATAATGTATTCATACTGTTTTTTACTTTAACTAGGTACAACTGTACACTTCATTTAGGTCTTATAACAAATCAAATAAATAAAATTATTTTGATTTGAGCAAAAACTTGGCAATAGAATATTAGAAATATTTATTAAAAAAGCATTAAAACGTCACAAATGCAAAATATAAATTTTCGCACTTATTCATCATCCAAAATAAATTTATTCTAACTCAGTATTAAATCCATCAAAGTCATCTTCAATACCAGGTGCACATGACGTCAAATTGTCATAAAAGTGTCGAACATCTTCTGGTATTAGATGTATTATTGATATTATATCACGTATCTTGGGCTCTGCTATAGATTTTCGATTTGGCCATAATTTAGTCATATACTGACTCTTAAAAACACCTTCTCTTTCTGGATTGTCAGAGCCGTGACGTGGTGATATTTCAGCAGTCCAGTCCAGCCAGTGTAGCAGTCCTAATCTTCTTGGTCAAAGTTAGACTTCATTTAAATATGATATTGGTTCACTTTTAGCCAATTCACTTAGTCATTATTTGTTGTTTTCTTGCGATTTACTATGACTTGAGTCTCAGTCGAGTAGAAATCATCAACTAACATTTGGCAATTCTTTTTGCATATAGCCATCATTTGAATGTAGTCGTCAGGCGTATAAATCCTTTGATTGTACAAAGCTCTCTCAATATCACCGAAGTCTTTATCATTGGGTAAATAACTTTGGCCTGGCATCAAATACTTAAATGTTATAGATTATAGGTTTGGTTTCATCTCGATTGCTGCTTTCATCATGAGAGTAATTTTTATGTTCCGGCTTTGACCGCCACAAGAATCTGACCAAAGAATTAAATCTTTTATAGTGTGCGAGTTGAGCTCACGATAACTGAAAAAAGCTTGCACTGACTGATCTGGTCCACTCATATCTGTGTGGTTCTTTCCTCAAAAGACCATTATCAGACACAAAACTGCATGGTTCTTACATAATCTGACCAATATATTCTTTCGGTGTTCTTGTTTCTTCTTAGAGTAATCAGACAGCGAAATACCGACTTCTTCTTTTAAAAAAAACGACATGTAAAAGCGTTTTTATGAACCCATTTACAGAAATAAATATCATTTATCATTGTCAGAGACGTTCTTGTCGATCTGTTTTAAAAGTGATGATCCCACTTCCTGTGCGACACGTCCAGCCTGACCCTCGATCCATGTACAGACGCCAGCACATCAAGCTACCCCAATGTGTCAAATTTCCCAATTTAATATGAACCTTATACTGTTTGGCATAAAGTTGAAAAACGATCAAAGAAATTGTTTTTAGCACTGTGCACACCCAAGTTATAGAGCCAGAGTTGCCTTTTATAAAAAAGCCAACTGTGATTACCAACAAATAAATAATTTGCAGTAAACAGCCATCATAGAGTGGCTGCCTTTTACGTAACTCGAACACTGATACCTCCTAACATTTTGAAATTTGTAAGAAACGGCCATATAGTTAGGCTGACTTCTGCAAAATAGATAATTTAATTTTTGTCAAAATTGGCTGCATTTTACACGAAGATGACTGTTTTTTACAATAAACATTTTGTAGACATGGCTGCATTTGACGGCTCATATCTCCGTAATAAATAGAGATATCGACATGGCTGTTTTAGCAAAAGATCGGGCGTGTCGAAATTAGTATGGCTGTGTTTATAACTCATTTTTGGAAAAAGTGCCACATGGCTGCTTTCTGCATAACACGGTCCAATTGTTCAAGTTCACGCACCGACCATAGACGCAAGCGATCAAGAAATCAATATTTTCTACAATCAACTGAGGCAGATTCAAATACATAAGAAACATCTAATAGTGCTGGGCGACTTTAACGCTCGTGTTGGTCAACGGTTGGCTGGTGAAGAAGGAACACTGGGCAAATATTGCTTTGGAAAGAGAGACAAAAGAGGCGAAACCTTGCTTCAGTTTTGTAGTGAAAACAACTTAGTTATAACAAACAGCCTGTTCAAAAAGAACATTAAAAATATGTGGACATGGCTCTCGCCTAAGAAAAACAAAAGTCAAATAGATTACATACTAACTAATAGCAAAACCAAAATTACAAATGTAGAAATAATACACAGACTATCGTTCCCCAGCGATCACCGTTTAATACGTAGTACTTTCAATATATCTAATTCGAATAAAAGCAGGGCCAAGTACAATAACAATAATAACAAACTTAACACAACAGAAGATAAGGCACAGTTTCTCAAAGCTTTAAGTAGAAAAATCAAAACGATAAACCAAGAAGAAAACGATGACATAGAATCATTTTATAGCAAAATCAAGATTGCAATATCTGACAGCTTAAACCTTATTAAAAAAGAAATTACTACAAAACGTAACATTATCCCGGAGTATATTAAGAGTCTCATTATAAGAAGAAATGAATTAACAAACAAGAAAAAGTTGACAGAAGAAGAAAAGAAAGAGCGCAGCTATCTATATAAAAATATCTACAAACAAATTAAGAAGGTACACCATGATCACAGAATAAAAACAATAGAAAATCATCTTATATCATCAGGAAGCCTAAAAAAGGGTTTCAAAGCACTCGACTCTACAAAAAAATGGATTCCCTGCCTGACAGAAGACTCTACTAACAACAAAACTTTCTCTAGGTCAAAAATTATAGAAATAGCCACGACATTTTATAAAAATCTTTATACAGCACAAGAAACAGATCACGAAAATTTAATTTTCACTCAGGACTGTACCACTCTGGACAGATTTTCTCCCTATGAGGTCATAAAGAAAATAGAACGCTTAAAGTCAGACAAAAGTAATGGACCTGATGGCATCCCAAATGAAGCAATAAAGACAGGCAAATATCTACTAGCATCTCCCCTAACTACCCTATTTAATAAGATTCTAGATGATAAGAGAATACCAACAGTATGGGCAGAATCCGATATAATCCTACTGTATAAAAAAGGAGACCCTGCTGATATCGGTAACTATCGACCCATCAGCCTTCAACCAAATTTATACAAACTGTTCGCCTCTTGTCTAGAAGATCGCCTTGCTATATACACCGAGAAACATCAGCCACCGGAGCAGGCAGGCTTTAGAAGAAATTTTTCCACCATAGACCACATACACGCATTGAACTTGATCATAGATAAGTATGAAGAACATAAAAGGCCTCTCTACTTGGCTTTTATTGATTATGCCAAAGCCTTCGACTCAATATCTCATAGTAGCATGTGGAAAGCCCTACATGAGTGCGACGTTCCACTGGAGACTGTTGAGCTTATAAAGGACATTTATAGTAAATCTAAAAGTCGTGTAAAGCTGGAAAAACGTGGGCCTGAAATAAATATATGTAGAGGCGTTAGACAGGGTGACCCTCTCTCGCCGAGAATCTTCATAACTGTTCTACACAGTATCATGAGAAATCTAAGCTGGAGTAGTAAAGGTTTAAACATACATGGCAATTATTTAAGTAACCTCCGGTTTGCAGACGACATTATACTTTTCTCGGAAACACCAACCCAACTGGAAAAAATGATTAACGAATTAAATACTGCAAGTAGGAAAATTGGCTTGGAATTAAATACTACTAAAACAAAGATCATGACCAACCACCAACCAACACCTATAACAGTCAATAATATCGCACTGGAATATGTACAAAATTATATATACTTGGGTAAACAGATATCTTTTACTAAGACCAGACACCAGGATGAACTGCACAGACGAATAAATTCTTCATGGAACAAATTCTGGAGCAACAAAGAAGTACTTAAATCGAACCTACCTGTAAAGCTGAAGAAGAAAGTTCTGGATACCTGTATACTGCCATGTCTCACCTATGCTTGTCAAACTTGGATCTTTAACAACCATACAAAAAGAAAACTACAAGTATGTCAGAGATCAATGGAACGCAGTATTCTAAATCTTAAAATAAAAGACAAACATAGAAATACTGATATCAGAAAAACAACAAATGTTATAGATGCTTTAAACCATTGTAAGAAACTGAAATGGAAGTGGGCTGGCCATATTGCACGCATGAACAAAGAAAAGTGGACTAATAGAATAACTACTTGGCTAGGCCCATCCAACAAACGGAGCAGAGGAAGACCAAAAGAAAGATGGATAGACGAGATAATCGAAGTGGCTGGTAATGACTGGATTACAAAGGCAAAGAATAGAGAGGCGTGGAAGAAAATGGAGGAGGCCTTTACTCGTTGAGAGGTCCTTAAAAATGTATACTCACCATGCACGCATGTTAATAATACATAAATATTAGTATAAGTACATAAATTAAATTATTAAAAATTAAATTGTTCTTTATTTGTTATACTCTTGCAAATGTTTATTTTTTTTTAGATTTAGTTATTCGAAAAAGTTGCAATATGTTATTTTATATATTATTTTAATTGTAATTTAGCAAAATAAACAAATGCATGATATTGATTGATACTGAATTATTGTTAAATTTATTTGCTATAATTATTAAGTTTTAATGAATTATATGTATCTTTTTAATTGAAATTAATGTAACTAATGAAATGTACCTAATTTATTTTTTTAAGGAAATAAAAGGCTAAAATATAAATATAATGGAAAAGAATTGTTAGCATATTCACTTTTATAGTTATTGAATTAAATTTTACGCTGACTAAGAACGGTTGAAGATAGTCTTTATCTTTTATTGGTTAGTTTAACTGTGTCGTTGGTTTAGTGGTTAGTGGCACTGCCTGCTATGCCGGAGGTTGTGGGTTCGATTCCCACCCAGTACCTACAAATGTTTGTGTGATGAGCGCGATCATTTGTTCTGTGTCTGGGTGCAATCTATCTATAATATTATGTATATATGCATTTAGGAATATATAAGTATGTTTATCAGCTGTTTAGTACCCATAACACAAGCTCTGCTTAGCGTGGGACTAGATGATATTGTGTAAAAGTTGTGGAATATATTACATTATACAGTATGGATACCACTCATATACAATAAATAAAACCACATACTTGTCACCACCTTTTCTGAGGATTTTGAAAAAATGAACGAAATCGGTCCAGTAGTTTGGTCAAAAAATGGATTTCTAACTTGATCTGAACATTTGTATAATCGAACTTCTAGGTCAATGATTCAATGAACTCCTAAAGCGACGTTGCCCTTCCGTGCAAAATATCTGCCTAAACTTATACTAAACATCACATGACCCGCGGCGCGGCGTTCTTCAATGGCTGATTCGGCGAACTAACATAGCCTTATAACAATTAAAAGAAGTGATAACATTGTAATAAAAATAAAAATAAATGCATACTTAATATACGTAACGTATACATGAAGAATAAATATTTCACAACTTTCACACAACGCTGTCTAGTCCCAAACTAAGCAGAGCTTGTGCTATGAGTTCTAGACAATTGATAAACATGCTTATATAATTCTAAATACATAATAAAGATAATACTTTATGTATGGATGATATACCAATCAAGTTAAATTATTACCCCGTACTATTACTATTTCAAATTCTACTACCTAATCTAGTTTTGTATGTAACATAGAGACACGCAGCGCAGAAGTTCAGTTTAAAATGATGTATTTTGTATCTTTCAAAATCAATGCATTTCAGTAAGGTAGTTAGGTTCGGTAGTTAGGTTAGCTATAGGATAGGTATGGTAAGTTAGGTTAGGTTATACATATGTATAATGTTGTCATTTTAATTTTATATAACACAAAAGGTTTAGAGAGCACATTAGAGACTCGCCAAATTAAAAGTAATAGTCGTTTGTAGTCTTTTGGATCTATTTGTTGTCAACTTTATCATAAAATTCTCGTGTCACAGTGTTTGTTACCAAACTTCTCCGAAACGACTTGACCGATTCATATGAAATTTTACGTGTACTCATATATACAGTAGGTCTGAGATTAAGGCGTTTACTATTTTCTTAAAAGGTGAAACGAAGCAAACGTAGATCCACCATTGTGGGTACTGAGGGGTTGCCCACAACCCTAATTGAGGTTTATGTCCAATAGTTATAAAAAAGCGTTTTATGAGTCTACACGGTCTATTTTCCGTTTAGGTGTCTTAATAATAATAAATCATAGCAATTGGGTATTATTGTATAATTTAGGTTATACGCGCTCAGCAAGTGACACGTTAAAATGTAGCTAACTAGTCACACCACAGTGTGGCGTCGCGCCCCAACGGAAGCGTGCGTGCGTTAGTGTACCGTTTTTGAAGATTGAATGTTGTTTAAGTAACTTATCTACACCTTTTTACTTATAATATGATTGGTATTGCCCCATAATGCTCAAATTTGTTTGGAGAAGGTGTCCTGGGTGACGGTTCCAATTGTCTTCTTTGGGGTAGGTAATCAGGATCGTCACCCAGGGCGCCTTCTTCAAACCTGTCTGAGGTGGAGCGCAAAAAGTTTTCGAGCTCGCTTCGCTAGCTCAGATGAATTTATTCTTGAGTCTTTATATACATTTGTAGATGCAATAATGTACAGTACAATTAAGTTTCTTAATCTTGTGGCTCTGAAAATATTTCTATTAATGCAACCCACCAAAACATTTCATGTAAAATGTTGCCAAGACTACCACATAAGGTTTGTTTTGTGAAAAAGATATCAGATCTCATGTAGAGCCAAGCTTCTGAATCTACACGGCCTAACCTATCGACCCTAACTTCACAAAGTCTACATATATATATAGAAAAAAAAAACCACAACTTTTCACACAACGCCATCTAGTCCCAAGCTAAGCTAACAGCTTGTATTATGGGTACCTACTACACAGCTGATAAACATACTTATATACTTCTGAATACATACACATCATAGATAAATTACACCCAAACACAGAACAAATGATCATGCTCATCACACAAACATTTGTCCTGGGTGGGAATCGAACCCACGACCTCCGGCATAGCCGTCAGAGTCACTAACTACTAGACTAACAGGTCAGTCAAATCGCCGTTTCGCTACCATCGTGGAGGTGATGCGAACATTTAGTTTCTGAAGTACTAGGTAAGTACCGAAACATCGTCATACATTTTTACTGGTAATGTATCGATGCATCTATCGTAGGGAATACTTAGTCCGAATCCTCCTTTGACGAATTTTTGAGTAACCGCGGGCTGTAACCACAACCCTTTAAGAGGCCTGGATCCGCGTCTGTTCTTCAGTTATATGTTCAGAAGTTACATACATACATAATATACATAACGTCACGCCTGTAATCCCCGAAGGGTTAGGCTGAGGTGTACCTGCAATAGTACACCCATATTTCGCCAGGGAGGTATGTTAAAGTCCCATGTATTAGGGGGCGAACCTATTGCCATGAAATAGTTGCTTCTAGGCTTGTGTTTCATCGTCGATCACATCATCGCTTACCATCAGGTGAGATAGTGGTCAAACGCGTGCCTATCAATAATTCAAAAAAAAAATCGGGTACAAATCCAGACTACAAGTTCCTACCTACTGACAAATTCCAGATGGAAAAACTCAATACCACTTTGCCCGACCTGGGGATCGAACCCAGGACCTCATGGTCAGCAGTAGTAGCACTTGCGACCAGTAAACCTACTAGGAAGTCAAAGAAAGTCAGTCATGTTAAGAGGTTCTACGCAATAAAGCCAAAAAACACATGACATTATCATTAAGCAGGCCACAAACTAACTCAATAAAACACAATTTTATTTCGGTGAACTGAAATATAATTTGACCACAAATGAGAGCCCTTCTCGATCGTGTAAGGACACGGCGTTTTTAGAGTATATAAAAAAAACGTTTTCTCTGTGGGATGGCAACCCTGATACCCTGATTTGACACTTCTTTTTCGCGCGTTTAATGGCACCGCACGGGAAAATTGTTTCGGAAGAAAAGTTTTACAAAGAATAGGCAAATGCAGTTTAAAGTTAGTGTCATCGTAGTGTGCACACAATAGAATCGTGCAACTCCAATTGGCGACCCCAAATTCACCGTGACAAACCTATTTGTGCGCCTTGACAGTGGCGAAGAAAAGTTAATTTGGTGTTTACGAAATCAAGAACTAAATCAAGAAATGCTACTGTTTACGATTGTTGAGCATAATATACCGTGGGGGTACGTGATACTTTCAACACGAAGATCAAATTTGTTACGAGATAACATTTTTGATAGTCTAAACTAACTAATCAACTAATCAAGAACTAAATCAAGAAATGCTACTGGTTACGATTGTTGAGCATAATATACCGTGGGGGTACGTGATACTTTCAACACGAAGATCAAATTTGTTACGAGATAACATTTTTGATAGTCTAAACTAACTAATCAACTAATCAAGAACTAAATCAAGAAATGCTACTGGTTACGATTGTTGAGCATAATATACCGTGGGGGTACGTGATACTTTCAACACGAAGATCAAATTTGTTACGAGATAACATTTTTGATAGTCTAAACTAATAATACAGTGTCAACTGTTGTGCTTTGGCTTTGTTACAAACCAGCACGTACGTGTTTATGCATTAAGGTACGAGATACTGTTTATGCAATAAAATCCACGGAACGATTAAGCTCCTTGAGCAAATAACCTTGAGGGCCTAACACTACCTACGTAATACCGTAGAATACATTCAAAATGCTCCTGAACGTCTTTTATAAGTGTTAAAACCAGCACGAGATGCTGTGGATATATTAATGTGATCATGGATTCTCCTGAACAACAATATACACTCATGACGGTAAGTCAGTAATGTCATAAATTTGCTGCTGAACAACCTAATGTATTAAGAACAGTGCGAGACACTAGAACAGTGCGAGACACTGTGTCATGCAGCCAAATATTATGTCCCTGAACAAGCATATGTATTTCCATTGTATGCAATACTGTGAAATGCAATATATAACATTGAAAACTTTAGTTTAAATGGTATCTTATGTGATCCAAATTGATTCTGAGAAACCTAAAAGGTATTTCTTAATGTTTGAAATGACATCATTGTCTCACTTGACTGTTGATTATAATTATCAGCAGGAGTCCCAAATGATCAAACCCGCGAGGTAGACATTTGAGATATTTTACTACGATTTCTTTCTGATTTGTATTACAAGCACTGGGCCAAGAGTATGAATATATTAAAAAATATGAAAATCTAAATATTCATAAATATATTTACAAAATGCATCACATAGTTGAAAATTCACAACTTCTGAATGCCTAGTTTATTTCATATGGGCAGCGATCTCTGAAGCTGGGGAACTAGAGATGAGTACATTGTCCACCAAAATGTGCAAAGTACTATGTATGCAAAGACATGTCTAGCATGTATAATCAATGAAACAATAGATGTAATGACTATACTAAATTCTCTTAGTGATATTTGTCATGAACAAACCTATTATTTTAAAAGTTTGTGTAGTGAATACAACTAGAAATAAGATTTAAAAATGTGCTAATTCTGTTATGGAAACGGCAACAAAAGCAATATTTGCTAAATACATAAATTATGTGTAAATACAAGCGGTCCACTCTGACAAGGGTATCAGAGTAAATCATCTAAGGTGATGACACATTGGTTCATACCATGGACTTGCTACAGTCCACCACCAGGTAACCTTTAATTTTCTGTGTTCCATGAGAACTCCAAGGTCCCTAGGTACATGCTGGGAATAACTACCTGGTTTATGTTGAAAGTTATTGACCCTACTATAATGTAGTTGTCTAATGGAAATATAACGTTTGATTTCATTTCTTTGTGAAATTAAGTACCTATGTATATATATGTATGTTACATTTCAAAGAAAATTGTTAGACACAGATCAGATGTCACATGTTTTGATTTAACAGTGAAGTTTCACTCATGCAAATGAGTATTACTAACATTTTTCAGTTGGTTACTAAAACACCATGCTGTCATTTATATAAGCTTTGACTGTTTGTACCTACTCTAGGTACATATTAATATTGTTGTATGCATTACATGCACCAAAATTAAAAAAAAAAAAAAAAAAAAGTAATTCAGGCTTCCTATCTAATAAAAATATTAATAATATTTTATGTATTGGCCATACATATAACAAGTGTTTACTGATCAACAAAACAACAATTAGTATGTATTACCTTGAAACACTTGGCTTCAGCAAAAGAGAAACACTATCTAATTTAACATTGCAAACTACTGGGAAAACTATTGTGTTTGTTGCTTTATAATTTCTAAAACTAAGTAAACTAAACACATGCTAAATTACGGTGTTTACAAAATCACACACATGTGGGACATGACATTAGTTGCACCATAGCCAACCATACCACCAGTACCGCTACCTACATACAGAAGAAATGGAATGTATGAAGTACCTAGCATAACAAAAATCAAAACTAAATGATGATGCTTCAATGACTTATAGGGTTACAGCAACATTTTATGGTAGCGAGGTAACATAACACAAGACAGGAAATATTTAAATTAAATAATATAAAATTTGATTTACAGATGCTTCTCTTCTTCAAAGGCAATAGGCTCGCCCCTATTACGTGGGACTTAAACACAATGGCAAAATGTGGGTGTACTACAGGTACAACTCTGCCTGACCTCCCGGAAAATTACAGGGCGTCATGTTTGCTTGCTTCTCTTCCAGGCTGAATTTGAGAGGTTTGCAGGTCTATGGGTGACCATAGACTATATCTTGTTCTGATGTAATATCCTATAAACCATTAAGAACTAATGGAAGTTTTTTCCTTTCTGATTTAGTGAAGTGCCTTGCATAATTGAAAAGTAATTATGAAGTTCTTCGGACAAAACTACTGCCCTAGTATGCACTTGTTACTCAATTGTCACACCTCAATCAGATTAATTGAAGAATATGGGATTGGTATGCAAATACCTTTTAAAGTTGAGGCATGTTGCTTCAATCTATGGATAACTGGGCAGATGAGGATTCGAGAATAATAACATAGCTAGAGTGGGGATTATCTATAGAAATATTTAATTAAAGCATGCTGTTGGTTCATTCCCTCCCAGAATCAACACAAACTCCAAATTATATGTGGCTGGAATTAAAGGCCGTTATAATATATTTAGTACACTCATTATACTGTATCTTGTCAGTCATTGCTATTGACAAAAAGTTGATAGTAACCAACAATTTTTTACTCTAATAGTGAATTATTATCTTTTCAGTTCAGACTACTTACTGAGAAATTTTACCCTGGCAGCAATCATCTTCTGTAAGAAACATTCATATGCAGAGGTTTGCCAGAAAGCTCACTAAATGTTATTTTATCATCCACGAGGTATTGTGAAATAATTTAATGTTATTTATAAAAACTGATGGTCATTCTGCCTAAACTCAGATAGACATCTACCCTCATTACTAGATGTAATGCTGTAGGTACTTCACTGAAACACTTAGAAGAAACGAAGGCTACAGCTTACTCAACACTGCTTCACTTTACCTTCTGCTGGAGAGAAGAAGTAGCAGTGACGATCACAGATCAGGATAAACCTTTAACGAAACGCTCAACGGAATATAATCGTTCTGCGCAAGTATCTTAATACTTGGGTTCTCCTTCGTTATTTCTTATTGCTATAGTGCAAGAGTACTGAATAATTAGTTGACAATTTGAATTTTGAACAAATAACTAGAACAAATTGGCTTAATATTAGTTATTGCTATTATGCAGAAGTTTCCTTACTTAACCATGAAATATTTATACATGTCTTAGTGGCAGAACATTATGTACAGTAATTAATATTGTTCAAAATACAAATACATAAATTTCATCTAAAATTGTAAATGACATCAGTCAAATCACCATCCTAGGACTATAATGCTGTGGTTGTTCTAACTAGAGATTTACGAACATATTATATCAATCGAAGTCGGCTATCGGGACTAGTGCAAAATATTTTTGCTAGTTACTATTAGACAACAAATATTTGCTAGTTACTAATATTATACGAGAACATACAGACAAGCAATTAAGATGGATTATGATGGTTAGTCATGAAGGAAAGTGGTAATAATACTAAAATATTGACTCCCAGTAGCAGACGTACAAAACAAGACAAGCAAAAATATCATGATGCAATTAGCTAAGACAAGTCTCTTAAATGATTGCTAGGTTTTATGATGCATCAGCGAATGCTAATGTGCCGCAGGACAGATTTATTTATTTTTTGTCTTTGCTTCCAATTTGAGGACGTAATAAAGGGATTTTGATATATTATAAATATATTTATATAGGTACATTTAGTACTATAATGTGACTAAAAATCTAATTGGTTTAGTTAATATGACTAAAGAACATTTATTTGGTAATTATTGTATAGGTTAATACCTGAGCAATGTTCTCACTAAGTTTAAATACTAATACTACTAATAAGTGGTTAAAACACTTTGAGCAAGTTGATTTCATGTAAAAGTTGATTCTAAATGTCTGTTAAATCCTCTTTTATCTTAAGTGGCTTGCCCATAGCAAGCATGTGGCAATGGCCCATGTCGACTTGATACTCTAAACATCTCATTTGTGGTCAAATTATATTTCAGTTCACCGAAATAAAATTGAATAATCAGACGAACTTACCTTATGTGAAGTCCGATTATAATTTTATGAAGGGTGAACTGAAATATAATTACCCGCCCAGCCCATTCTGTTTTTTGATAAAAAACAGTCCCTGGTCGAATGGGCCAACAATAAAATAATCTCTAAAAAAGTGTCAAATCAGGGTATCAGGGTTGCCATCCCACAGAGAAAACGTTTTTTTTATATACTCTAAAAACGCGGTGTCCTTACACGATCGAGAAGGGCTCTCATTTGTGGTCAAATTATATTTCAGTTCACCCTTCATAAAATTATAATCGGACTTCACTTAAGGTAAGTTCGTCTGATTATTCAATTGTAGTTCAAAGAATGTGATAACCAGCCCTAGTGTGCAATAAATAAAACACAAAATCCCTCACCGCGAGGGTAGGCAAAAAAATCTTATTAAATACAATCGCACTAATGCAACGTGAAGGCGAGGTTTTTTTCTTCCGTTGAATAAAAACAGGGATCTTCTTCTCTAAGTGGTAGGGTCAGCAAAACAATCTGCGAATACTTTTTGAGTTTACTTATAAATAATCAAAAGAATAGAATAGAATACTCGTTATTATTGAGACAAAGTTCCATATTAAAGAAAAAAAAATACTCGATATACCAATAAATACTTACAAATGAAAACTTAAAGACTCACATGGGTTGCTAAAATGGGCGACCTTATTGTTAAAGGGTGTCTTATTGACAACTTTTGGATGTACTTGATAGAAAAGGAGAAATAATATTTTCACATGTAAGGTCATCCGTATGGAAATTTTATTTTGTATAACTTATTACGTAACTAAGTATTTTCATCGAAAAATGAGTCGAAAAGGAGTTATTCGCAAAAAATTGTTTGGGACCGCCATTTTACCAATATGGCGGTGCAACATGCGAAAAACGAGACGACGAAGTAAAATTTCAGAATGACTACGTTAAAATCTATAAAATTACGAATTTTTAAAACTCCTGGAACACTTTTTACTGAAATTATGATTGTAGATGGTACTATAGAGAGAACATGCGAAAAAATTACATTAAAAGTGTGATCCCATATCTCAGTAACGCCATCTAGCATAATATACCAATATTGGAGCGGCAGCGAAGCGTACTAAAATAGGCTCATCAACTTGTGTCCATTAGGGCACCAGTTTTTATCTGAGCCCTTTTAATGAGTGTAATATTAACTTGACGTATAAATGTCCTTCATATACTAGTTATAAGTCATTAAAATAACTTTAGTTTTACAATTCACTGTACTGATTGCTATTTTACGCACTTTAAAACCATCTGAATTGGGTCTCTCATTAACACAGAATATCGATCTTTCACACTCCCACATTGAACACATTATGATTGAGTTACCCAGCACTGTCACCAATAAAAGACACATTGTGAGTGCTGCCTACATACCACCTAAGACTTCTACTTTAGTGTATGAGAAGCACTTTGAATTGCTACAAGAAGTGTTAGGCCATCCTAGTGTTGATAGTTTCTTTATTTTAGGAGACTATAATCTCCCTGAAGCTAATTGGCGAGAACCCTCTGCAACAGATATCTCGAACATTGCTACATTATATTCTGGAGGATCCCCGGCCTGTGCAAATTTAAATATCCTGATTTCACTTTTGGGTGCTTCTCAATTTAACGACATCGTGAATGACAAAGGTAAAATACTTGACCTAGTCATTTCCAATATTCCGTGTAACGTTTCTCATATCTTAACCACATTACTTCCGATTGACACCTACCATCCTGTTCTGACGTGCGAGACCTTTTTAAACGTTAAAATCACCCCGATGACTAAAACCCCTCTCCACAAATATTGTTTTCATAAGGCCAACTATGACAATATTAATCGTAACATACAGCAACTGAACTGGTCTGATATGCTATGTCCTATGAATTCTGAGGAGGCTCTAGCTAGATTCTACAGAGAGATAGATAATATTATTAAACAAGACACTCCGCTGGCCCGACCTAGATCTGTTAGCTATCCCATATGGTTTCCTCGTGCTCTCATAAATATTTCTAAAAAGAAACAAAAGGCATGGATTAAGTGGAAAAAATATAATAACATTTCTGATTATGAATCATTTGCCAACTATAGAAAACAGTTTAAGGATACATGCCTTAAGAGTTTCAGTTCGTATATCAGTTCTGTGGAGAACAATTTAAGTAAAAATATAAAACATTTCTGGACCTTTGTTTCTAATCGAAAAGATAAACCTGGAATCCCGTCTAAGCTTCAATACAAAAATGCTGAAACAAATGATCCGGATATGGTATGTAATATGTTCTCTGACTTTTTTTATTCGGTATATGAACCTATATCTCCTTCGTTGTCTCATTGGAGGCCACCGCAAGACAACAACGCAGTACACGATGTCTCTATTTGCGACCTTTCTTTTAGTAAAGAGAATATATTAAAGGAGCTTAAATCCCTAGATCTAGCGAAAGGTCCTGGTCCTGACGGACTTTCGCCTTACTTCCTTAGGAATACTGCTGCTTCCATCTGCGAGCCTCTATTTATTATTTACAATAAATGTATAACTGAGGGAGTTGTACCTAAGCCTTGGAAGCATGCGTATATTGTGCCCGTTCACAAAAGTGGATCCAAACGCAACGTAGAACACTATCGTCCCATTTCCATCCTGTCTGCCTTGTCGAAACTCTTTGAAAGGTTAGTCCATAACCAAATTTATCCTGTACTCCACAACATTATAATTCAACAACAGCACGGTTTTGTCAAACGGCGGTCGACAAATACTAACTTATTATTATTTTCCAGCTTTTTGTTTGACTGTATTGATAGCCGTGTACAAGTAGATGCAGTGTACACAGATTTTTGTAAGGCTTTCGACAAGGTAGACCATGAAATACTTCTTAATAAAATAGCGTTCAACGGAATCCGTGGTAATCTTCTGAGGTGGTTTACCTCGTATATTACCAATCGCAGTCAGAGGGTGGTAATCAATGGTCACCAATCTAACATTGCACAGGTGACCTCTGGTGTGCCTCAAGGCTCTATACTTGGTCCCCTTTTGTTTATTTTATATATTAATGACATCAGCCATTGCTTTCACAATACCAAGTTTTTATTATATGCCGATGATCTCAAGGTATACAGAGCCATACGACAAACAAGTGATTGCCTACTGCTGCAACAAGACTTAGACCGACTGTCCTATTATTGCCAGAAAAATAAGTTGCAACTAAGTTTACCGAAATGTAACTTCATAAACTTTACAAAAAATAAAACAAAAATTAGCTATACATACACTTTGTGCAATGCCCCCCTACTTAAAGTGGACTTCATTCGTGATCTCGGTGTTATCCTTGATTCTAAGCTTTGCTTAGACCTGCACGTAGGAAATATTGTTAATAAAGCATACCAATTATATGGATTTGTAATGCGATCAACAGTCGATTTTACAAAGCCTTCCTCTTATATTTGCCTGTATAAGTCTCTAGTTCGTTCTCAACTGGAGTATGCCGTGTCCGTTTGGAGTCCATTTTACAAAAAATATGTTGAAATGATTGAATGTGTTCAATATAAATTTCTGCGTACCATGAATTACAGATGCTATGGATATTACTTGCCATACCAAGATTTGCTTGCAAAGTATAAGCTCACAACACTTGAAAATCGACGTAAGTACCTAGAAGCTATGAACTTGTATAGTATTGTAAGAAATAAATTTGACTGCATTGAACTATCCAACATGTTATGCTATGCAGTTCCTAGGATAGTCCACAAGCGAAAGGTGCGCGCTGGCAGATTATTCTCAGTGGGTACTTGCAAGTCCAACTCTGGCTTGCGTTCGCCTGTTCGCAGAATGGTCGATTCCTACAATAAGAATTTTGAACATATAGACATTTTTGCATGTGCTCCTTACAGGTTCAAAAGTCTTATACTTAAGAACGTTTCTTGAATGTTTCTTGAATGTTATTCTTTGTTATTCTTTATTTTTCTAGTTTAATGTTATTCTTTGTTATACTGTGGTTTTGGGTATTATATACTGTTATATTCATATTTCTTCATTATATACATCATAAACACGAAAATTAATTTAGTAAGTTAGTATTATATTCAAAAAATAATTTGAATTTGTAACCCTAGCGATTATTTTCACTGTATTTTATTCCTCAGTTAATCCGTGTACAGCGTCGTGGGCTGCAATATTGTCAAGTTTTGTGTATATCTTGTTCCTACTATTTATATTGTAGCTGTTGGCTGTACCTCTTGAATAAAAATAAAAATAAAAATAAAAAATAAAATTCACATTACAATAATAATTATGCAATTTTTACATTTTATTGACGCAGCAAATTCTGTCCGCAGCAAACTAGTTGTAGGTGCATTAAAATGCTTAATTGCTTTTATTGTTACAATCATTCTTTCTTTTGCAGTTAGTATTTTTATTTATTAATGCTTTAACTATACAATAAAACTATTCTAAATTAACTGGTTACATACAGACCTAAAAATAAACAAACAAAAGAACAGTAAACCAATTATAGGGCATCAAAAAACTCATCCGCATCGCTATCAACGGGAAAAGTGCCCAGAAGACTAGCCGCATTGCCACGTTGTATGCTAATGCTTAATTGTAAAATATGTCTCGGTTACTTGTAAAGTGTTGATGCAGAAAAGTTGTAAACTAATCAAAATATTTTACTTAGAATAAGATCATATTTTATAGTTAGTAGGTAAGATATTTTTGATATTTGTTATAGGGATTTAAAATAATTTTCATGTATACCTTGAGTGTTTACCTGAGATACAGGTTTATCCTAGATCAGGTAGAAGCCACTAATTATGTACCTCTAGTGTAAGGACCTAATGTTTTAATATGTATGTACATCTATTATTTCAATAAACAATTTCAATTTCAGTTTTGGATGAAAATTTTGTTCTGTGGTATCCCGTCTATTGTAATTATTGAATGTCTTTGATTTCCAACAATTTGATTATGAAACATAGGATGGCCATACAATCTTACTTTTCACTTTAAAATCGATGATGCATGTAGTAAGCCAACAATAAACTAAGACAATCGTACTTAAGGAATGAACTCCAGTCGTTGGAGTTTTTTTTTACTGGAATTGTTAATTAATCAGAACCCAGAAGCATCTAAGTGGTTTCTAACGCTTTTATTTTTAGTTGTAACATAATTAAAAAGCTTTAGAATCCGCAGAGAGGTTTTAGTCTATTTGTTGGGCAAACATGTCTAGCATTAATTAAAAGAACTGCGCTGGTAAGCAGGCACTTAGTTTAAAGTAAATGGATTCATTTATCTACGTACATGTTTTAGCTCGAGCAATGGTTTAGTTAAAACTCTTTTAGCTAGTAACTTCTTTGAAAATTATAATCCTAACTTTTTTTTTTTTCAATGAAAACGTTGCAACACTCTAGGAATTTTCTACCTTCCACCCTGAATTTCCCTACCTAAGGCGATGGACACACAGGACCGACGTAAGACGACGACAGACATGTCTCTTCTGCGTCCTTTTTAACAAAATGTGTAGAAGCGTCAGGAAGCAAAACATTTAGAAAAGACAGAGCGCGGACACGGAGCTTACCCGTCTACGCACTGTTGTAAATCTTATAAAAAGGACAGGACACGGGCGAGAACGAAAGTGCGAGCGGTATGCGGCGTGGTTACCCGGAATCGCGCGGCGCTGTCATCTCGCCTAGCGCCCAGTGTCACGTCCGTGCCTTGTCTTTTCTATTTATTTTCAAGTCGCGAGGGCGCCCGTCTGCGCCCTGATCGCGCCTCGTCTTACGTCTTTTCTGTGTACAGAGCTTAACGTTCTGTACCTTACGGTCCTCCACAACTCACACTTTTCCAGTATCTTTACAAAATGTCTTTTATAAAAACTAGACTAGGTACCTACATATTTATTTTTATTACGAAACAAAGCAAGTGTGTTGGTCGTAGACAGTTTAGCTTCATAAAATAAGAAACTTTTACCATTAGCATTGTCTAAAGTACGTCCAACCTAGGCTCGGTTTTCAGTCTAACTAGTTAGATCAGAATATATATATGTCCCATATTGTGTGAAGAAAACTTTACACATAACTAAAATTAGGTATAAACTTTGGGCGTAATTTGAACGTGTTTGAAAACAACTAAACAACTAAGTCTCGAATAATAACTGAATATTGTTGGCGTGTCGATAGTTAACGATAATCATCGGAGTTTTATCGATGAGAATCGGACTATTCCTCAGAGGGTTTCGATCGAGAAACTCTGGAAAACAATTAGTGTACGATGAAAACGAAGAACTTATAATTAATTGGTGGGCTTTGTATTAGGGTCCCGTTGGTCACCATCTAAAAATCCAACATATTCAACTCATTTTTAATTGGTTAAGCGCTCTACACACCAAATCCGGCGGCACAGCTCGCCGACACAACCCGGCGGCTTAAGTTGAAAGAAGCATGTCGGCAACCTTTGCGTATGTTTTTATTCTATGTACCTACGCATAAAAAAAAGAAGGTTATATATTCAACTGTATTGTATAAACATACATAAAGTGGAATATACAACCTCATCCCTTTTAGAAGTCGGTGAAAAACCATTCCGCCTCGAGACAAAATATTTTTTACAGTCACGTTTTATTTCTGTAATATAAAAACCGTATTTTTTTGCTATCGTTCCTGGAGTGGGAGCGACATAATTCGTGGAATCAATGAGCGGATCCACATCAAAGTAATGCAGTTATCTTGTAGCTTAGCCTCTTGGGGAAGCCTGATTAACTGGGCTGCTTACCCCCTTATACAGGAGCGCCATTTAATTTAAGACTGAAACCAGGCTTTTATGAAATGGTATTTAGTTTTTTGAATTACTAGTAGATGTCACGCGGTTTCACCCGCGTAGTTTCCGTTCCCGTGGGAATAAAGAGATAAAAATAGCCTATGTTACGCGGGGAGAGTGTAGCTTCCCAACGGTGAAAGAATTATTCAAATCGGTCTCGTAGTTTCGGAGCCTAGCGCAATGCAAACAAACAAACAATCAATATCTCCTCTTTATGATAAGAATTAGTTTAGAAGTATAGATATCTTCGGCCTGTCCTTTTGAACCGTAACTAGGTATGTATGTTGGGGTCGGCTTCTTGCCTACGTAACATAGTAAATTGATATAGCTTTGAAATTAAATGTGTCTATGACTGCCCATTGGTTGCTAGTGCGAAAGTTGAGCGTGGTGTCCTAAGTTTAAGTCAGCACAAGCTACCCCAATCTATCGAATTTTCCCAATTAAACCTGAACCTTATTCTCTTTGGAATAAAGTTGGAAAATAAATTTGACGCATTGAGGCAGCTCGATGTGCTGGCCTTTGTCTAATTTCCGAGTCAGAGAAATTATAGAAAAACAAAAGTTGTCATTCTCCATCATCATATGTACAGCCTTTTCTTAACTATATTAGAGTCAGCTTAAAGTGAACTGAATGGAGCTGAATACCAGTGTTTTATATATATTTTTCCTGTGACTGTTGATCTGACATTAAAAAACCCAGTGACTATAGACTATAGACTATATACAATATCAAGTTAGACTGGTGGTCAGACTGTTATTAACCCAATATTACTTTGCCCGACCAACAATCGAACTCAGGACCTCACGTTCGACTGACGACCACTATAGCAACGAGTCACCACTATTGTATATTATTTCTTCATTTCGTTCTAATCCCAGTGAATTTCAAATGAAACAGTTATGAGCGTAAAGATAAAGATACCGGGCTGGTACCCGCAACCCCACGTCAAAGCGCGTATTTTGCGTATGGGCCATAATCTACCACGCGGGCCCAGTGCGAATTGGTAGATGTCACATATCTTCGAATTTTTGGTTCTAGGACAAGCCGGTTTCCTCACGATGTTTTCTTTCACCGTTTTTGAGAGCAGTGGTGATGAAATAAATTACACAAAGTAATGCGCCTGTCTGCGTTTCAACCCACGACTTACTGTTCGTAAGTCGGGGCCGCCACCACTGGGCCACCGCTGCTGTCATATATAATGAGTTTGTGCCGTGAAAATGTAAACAAAGATGTCATTATATATTATTATGCAAATGTTATGATTTACGCGTCAACGTAGCTGTTATAGGTTTCTGATGTTCGAAGACATCCTACCAAAGAGATTTAAAAGACTATAGAGCGGGCATGTCAAGGAAATGTCATAGAAAAACTTTGATCCCATGTCTCAGTAACGCCATCTAGAATAATGTATGAATATTGGAGCGGCAGCGGAGCCTACTAAAAAAAAGTCATAGACTTGTGTCCGGCAGGACACACTTTTCGGACGAAATTTTGTTTGTGATGTCCGGTCTATAGGCATTGAATGTCTTTGCATCCTACCAATATTATAAACGCGAAAGTTTGTGAGGATGGATGGATGGATGTTTGTTACACTTTCACGTTAAAACTACTGAATGGATTTTAATAAAATTTGGTATGCAGTTAGCTGGCACCCTGTATTAACACATAGGCTACTTTTTATCCCTGTATTCCCACGGGAACGGGAGACCTACGCGCGTTAAACTGCGGGACGTTTGCTAGTGTGTTAAAAATAATATATACGGGGTTATTTGTAAAACACCAACAACCTTGCAGGAGTAGACTACTAACATCATAAACAACAACATTTGTTCTACGTCTTTTTAGAAAACAGACAAAAAAAAAACAACTCTCCATACATATATCCGAACAGTTGATCGAGTTTTGTATGGAGAGTTGAATTTTTTTTGTCTAGTAGTTGTTGATGTTGAAGTTTGTTTATCTACTTAGTACCGTTGTAATAGTCATAGCACAAGCTCTGCTCATTTTGGGACTAGATAGCGTTAAATGCAAGCTGTAGAATATTTATTAATTATAATTATTAAAAAATATCACCTGCTTTAAAAACAGTAAAGGAAAACATCGCTAGAACAGAATAAAAGGAAAAGTAGGTACTCGATACCAAAAAGAATCGATATTCTTTCCGTGTCCCTATTCAGAATAACAAAAGTATCACAAGCAGGCTTTGTTTATTTTATAATTTATCTTTAATACCTATGTATGTATTTAGAAATATATAAGTACGTTTATCAGCTGTTTAGTACACATAACACAAGCTCTCAAGCTTAACTTGGAACTAAATGGCGTTGTGTGGAAAGTTGTGGAATATTTATTTATTTATTTTGATGACTTACTCGTATACCACATCAAAATAATAATACGCTCTTTGTCAGTATATTGAGAATGTACTATTAATTATACAACCCATATTATTGTGAGGCTCCGCTCATTATAAAGCGAGATTACATGTGTATTTGCCAAGATTACAATATGCTCCTACCACTATCACTTGCTTTGAAAATAGTGAAGCTAAACCTCGCGAGGAAACCGACATACAAAGTCCTTAAGGTGGATGTGCCAGGGGTACCCCGAAAAATACAAATTTTCTCTTGTTTTCTGCAATTTGCCGTTCACTATCAAGTTGTATATTGATTTAAAATGTTCCCAACCCTAATGTTCTTTCTTCGGTATTGTTCGCCAGCACGTGGAGCTTCTCAAGCTCCGAGTAAAGCTCACGATTACTGAATAATGCTTGCACTGACTGGTCTGGTCCCCTCATATCTGTGTGGTTCTTTCCGCAAAAGACCATTTCAGACACTAATCTGCATGGTTCATAAATGATCTGACCTGACCAGGATGATGTCTGGACTTGAAAAGAGACTGACCACTGAGTTTCTTTCGGTGTTTCTTCTCAGAGTAGTCAGATAGTAAAACGCTGACCTCACATAGCTAAAAAATTACGAGTAAAAGTGTTCGTAAGAACCTATTTACAGAAATAAATATAATTTTATAATTTTTTATCAAATATGTAATAATATTATTCGCGACCGTAGTGTGTGTCAATAAATATAATATGTCAAGTCGTAAAAGGTCAATGTGTATCTGTGTCTGTGCGTGCAGTTTTAGTATAATAAATAATGATTTAAACTATTTATTTTCTTTATTTAATTATATTATTTATTTATATTACTGATTTATATTAATTATTATGTACTCTTTATTTATATGTTTATCTATCTATTCATTTATTCATTACAATATAAGTATTGTTTAATTATCACAAGATTATTAATTATATAATATCAAATCAGTCCCACTACCATTAAATACGGCTTGGCCGCTCGAGCGGTTATCTCAATAATATCAAACAACAATAATTAACAGAAATCTGTCCCAAAAATTATCAAATTGTTCGTTTAATTTGCGTACGTAATCGAAAATTGATTGCTAATTAATATTTTACAACAACGTCCAAGTCTGTCTGTCTGTCCATTTTGGGTGATATTTGGAACAATGGAAGGTAATTTGTTGGAGTGCCACAGTTTTCAAGAGAATAAAATAAACTTTATTATTTACAACACCAAAAAATTATTACACTTTTAAGTTTTGTAAATATTTAAGTAAGTTTGTTTTGGAAATACTTGTAATAGTAACGTTTTTAATGTATAAACCAGTGCTTAGCTGGGATCCCACCTTGTTTGGTGTGCTAGGTCTACTATTGAGCAATGAGGTCCTGGGTTTGATATTTGGGTCAGGCATAGTGTTGTTGGATTTTAATAGAAACTGGGCGGACACTGAATTTTTAGACTACTCGCGATCTCCTGACTTTGTCTGCGTGCATTTAGTACTTTGACTTCCCCTTCACACCTCCCTAGTTAGAAAAATAAAATATAGCCTATGACACTCACAAAAAAACGTGGCTTTCTATTAAGTAGTAAAATAATTTTCAAAATCGGTTTAGAAGACGCAGAGATTACCTCCTACAACGTCATCAACTTACAAAACATTAAATATATCAGATACCGCGTTATAACATAACATAACGTTACATCACGCCTGTGATCCCCGAGGGGTAAGGCAGAGGTGTACCTGGTAGTACAACCACGTATCCACATTTCGCCAGTTATGTTTTAGTGCCATATAATAGGGGGCGAGCCTATTGCCATCAATCGGGCGATAATACAGACTCCGGGCTGTTACTGAGAAATTCCATGACACTTGGCCCGACCCAGGGATCGAACCCGGGACCTTATGTTTAGCAGTAAGGCTTGCGACCAACGAGGCAGTCGAACCGCCGACGCTTTATAATTCTACTAATATTATAAACGCGAAAGTTTGTGAGGATGTATGAATGGATGGATGTTTGTTACTCTTTCACGTAAAAACTACTGAATGGATTTTAATAAAATTTGGTGTGGAGTTAGCTGGAACCCTGGATTAACACATAGGTTACTTTTTATCCCTGTATTCCCACGGGAACGGGGCCTACGCGCCTGAAACCGCGGGACGTCTGCTATTTGATTATAATATTGACAAGTGTTACAGATAAACATCCATTTGTTCAGGTATCTTCTTTTGTTTTAGATAACAGTTGTTACTTCAATCGCTAAGATAAATACAACGGCGATGGATGAACTACTAAAGCCACAGACACACAGGGTGTAACCGCGGGGCATCTGCTAGTTTTAGTATACATTTAACATAACACTACGACCCTTAAGAGCGAATAAAACCATGAGGCATAACTAGTAAACTGTTTACAGAACAACACCGGGCAACAAACATAAGCTAAGATTTATTATTTGTTATTCGTTAATTAAACACAATCAATATTCATGTTAAATGGTATTCCATTAACGGTAACCATTTATTTCTCAACATTTAATTGAAAACAAAGTGAATGGTAAAACAATATTGAACTTTATTTGATAAGTTAGTATAATAAACTAGCTATTTTCCGCGATTTTGTCTACGCGGTGTTTAACAATTCTGATTTTTATTTATTTCAACATCATGCAATGATAATAAAGTTTTAGGTTAGCGCTCAGCAAGCGACACGTTGAAATGTGGATAACCAGCCACACTTGACCTTAGCGTCGCGCCGTCAACGGAAGCGTGCGTGTGTTAGTGTGCCGTTTTTGAAGATCGAATGTTATTTAGGTAACCTAGCTACACCTTTTTTTATCATTGATTTTATGCATTAATTTCCTAATATTTTATCATCCGCTATATATCTACCAAGGTTTCGTACAAATCCCTTCAGTCGTTTTATTTTATTTTATTTTACTATAAACAAACACGACTGAAAAACTAGAATTAAGCATTTCTGAATGTAAATACTCTCTTTCTTTTTCTTTTCGTGTTAGTGACTAACCTAAAAAAATAAATAAAAAAAAGATGATTAAAAAAAAAGATGTCGATGTTCTGCTTCACCGTTTTTAAAGCAAGTACCTAACCATTAAACAATACGCACATGAACTCGAAAAGTTGGAGTCAGAGTCAAGTCGAGACCTGTGACTTCGCAGTCACATCACTAAGCTATAACTGCGGAGTATTCCCGTCTGAGCACCTATTTATTGAGCACCTATGCATTAACCTATGGGAAATGGGAATACCTTTGGTGCTAAATGCATAGGTGCTCAAAAAATAGGTGCTCAAACGGGAATACTCCATAACTGCTTACCCTGTACACTATAGAGTGTACAAGATTCTCTAAGAAGCTTAATATTTAGGGAAAATAGGATGGCCTATTTTAGGGATCCGTAAGATCTTAACCGTGAAGACACCATTTACAGAATAATGAAAATTTAAACCAGCCGAGTAACTTATGTATTGAATTAAATTAGTAGAAAGTTTTTGGTAGAACGACCTCCAAACGACCCAAGACCAATTTGGTCCAATACCCAAGTTATAGAAAATAATAAATTTTAGTAAAATGTAGCGACTCAAAGGACGCCGCCCATAGCTTTGGTAATAGTCTTCCTAAATTGTAATGTCACAACGTTAATTAATTTCTACCCGATTTTGTAGCTAAAAGGAAAGTTATGAAGTTCATGCCGTCTTAGAAAATTATTTTGAAGATTATTTTCATCAGCCGATGACGAAAAAGGTTCCTATTGGTGCACAGTTTGAACAAAATAATATAGACAATAAAAAATGTTCATAAAATAAAAACTACTGGGCCAAACTATGCTAAAATTTCATGGGACCAAATGACAAAACTATTCCGCATCGAACTAAAAAATAATCACGTAAATCTGATTACTAATTTCAGCGTAATCAATGTAAACCTATACAATACACCAATCGAATTGAGAAGTCGGTTAAAAACAGATCTAAGTCGATCAAAGGTTAAGCTACGCCTCACGAGGTCATTCCGTACATTGGTGAAAGTTTTTTTTAATAACAAGATTCCTGGGTGCCTAGGTAAACCGTTGAGACAAGCAATTGCTCCAAATAAAACACTGGTACTCTGGTATGGTTTGAACTGGAAGCTGCACATGCAGAGTTTTTGTTCGCGTCCGTTGACTCGGTCGTTACCAATATCAGCAATCGCACTAACAACCAATGAGGTTAGTCATATAAGTACATACGTGTTTTATTCTATAGCTAGACATATAAATCAATGCTGTTTACGCTAACCCATCGAAATCGTGCAGCCGTTGATGTATAGGCTCTCAAAATAAATGCGCATAAAAATGGGGGTTATAAACAGCTGATTTCGGATTCCGTTTTCCGTGTAGGTACGCTTCAAGCAAATCGGGAGATTTTCAGATTCGCTTCGGAATACACACTTATCAGGATTGGTTCGTTGTAAGGTAGATATCTTATTTGGTATACAGAAAAGATATGTATACAATACAATATGTATAGTTTTTTATTTTCTTTCGTAGATATAAAATTCTAGAGCTAATATATTCTTACGTAACAATATTATTAAAAGTCTTAGCATTGGTCAAGAAATGCATAGTTTCGAAGACATCGTCAATCATAATAATTAATCTACTAGTATGATTGACACTTTACACTGACTGAACAAAATAAGATATTTGTAAAAATCTAATGACAGTTGATTCTTATCGTACTTTGAAGGTTTACTTACGATGTCTTTATTTAAAAACTCTTGCATGTAATTGTGTACCCATTTTGAATTTCACCAATTTTATTTGTTAGTTTTACTTCTGTCATTAAAAATTCTTATGATTTTTTAGTCTGAAGAAAATAATCAAACATAAAAAAAACTTGAGGCCACGGTTATTGTTTCTTTTCATACAGAGAAGAGCCATATATAGCTTTGCTGCGTTAGTGCAACTGGATAGAATAATATTATTTTATACGTATGAGCAACCACGGAACAAAGGAACGGAGGTAAAGTTCCTAATCGCCTACAACGTTTAAACACTTAACACCATACAAAAACAGCATAGCATAGTGTTATTCAGTTTTTCCATCTGGAATGTTTCATTAGCAGCCCGGATTCTGGGTTTGTGCCCACCCGCAATAGGCTCGCCCCCTATTACTTAGGCTGTTAACACACTGCCACGCACCACGCAGCGAAGAGCGTGAATGCGTGTTTTTACGTTGCTTGTAAAGTATCTCCGTTTGTATAGAAAACACGCACAGTCCAACACACAAAAAATGCATCTACGCGCGTTCGTTCAACACTTTGATACGCAACATCTAGCGTGATGCATAGCAGTGTCATAATCGCCCTAAACATAACTGGCGAAATGTGGGTGTACTCCAAGTAAACCTCTACCTAACCATTTGAAGATTACAGGCGTAATGTTATGATAAAAACAGCATCTGTCGTCAGCCCCAGTTGTTACCACCTCGAACTTCCCTTATATATCTATATCTCACCATAAAATGGGTAGAAAGTCCTCTAAAACTGTATTTATGAATGCCATCTAGAGCAATCTAGGGCTCGACTTACGCGTCTAGCTAGATGGGCATTACAGTCTTGCCCACTGAAAGTACTGTCCCGGAAATTTATACCACGACCCCCCCTCCCCTTTCACCCCTTTCCACCCCCTTTCCCACCTCTGACGTCACGCCTTGTGAACTAGTGAACTATTTTAGTCAAGGTACTGTTGACTCAGTAGATATTCTGTTTCATTTGTTTAAGAAATTAGAACAGTTATGTATTTGCATTATTTATTGTAATTGCATTACCCAATGATACCTATTTAGTTCTGTTAATAGATCTTTTAAGATACTTTTACATTTAAATTTACATTCGTACGTTAACTCATGCCTTTTTCCCATAGGGGTATGTAGAAACTAGAGAGCGCCATCTTACATACTTCTTTTGCTTCGTTTACATTCATACATGTTGTCATACACGCAAGCCGGTTGCGAGTACCACGCACCTGACTTTGCTGGAGAACATTACCAATAATATCTGTGTATGTGTGCATTTTCAAAAACCAGAAATCAGGGGTCTATAATAAAATATTATGCAAATCTCACGATACAGGAAAAAGGAAAAGGCCTTCTGATTTTTAGGTAGATTGTACAAAGGTCTAGCCTATTTGTTTTTTAATTTACAACTTTCAGAGCAAATAAAGTATTAGTATTAAGAAAGAACCATTGCAGCTTTGAGTTGTCCTGTCTCGACAGATGGAATGCATGCAACTGTCATCGTGTAGCTCAACCCTATTTTAAGGAGCTCAACGTCCAATCACACGACGCGACGCTACCAAACCTGCAGTACATTACTATTTTCTCTACTAAAAAAAAGGCCAATATACATAAGTCTTGTATCATACCTAGTAGTCGTCTGCCTAGCCTTTTACCAACTTTGTTGTGGTCAGCATCCAATTCCAAGGTCCAGGTCCAAGGTCCAGGATTCCAGGTCAAATTCCAAAAACCGGATGCAGCTGGATACCAGTGCTTTACATAGAGTGACTGCCTTTTTTTTATGGGTTGGAAAATTCTCATGGATGTCCCCCGCCCCGCAACGCCCTGCCTATGGCACCCCGTGTTCCTTCTCACAACTGTGCTGGGGGTCACGGGATCAGAAGATACTTCCGCGACCCCCGACTGGTGCCGGCCCCAAGGGCCTCACCAAGTCAGCGAGGGGAGTGTGGTGTTAAACTCCCCTCGCGACGTCTAAGAGGGACGTGCGTGAACACGACGCGCTGCCACCTCGGGTCCAGTTACGTGAGGGGCGGCGGACGTGTCTCCGCCTACGTCTGGTGCGTCTGCTGCGGGCCGGGTGAGTGGAGTTAATCTCCCTCTCCCTTTCTGCAGCCTCCTTCTGCGAGATGACCGATTCGCTGAAAGACACCACCGCGTCCCAGGACTCGACGCTGCCGACCATCTTCTAGACCACGGCCGGCAGCGATAATTCACTGCCTACTCCAGAGACACGGCGTGGCTCCTCCCATAGAGCGACTGCCTGTCTCCACAACCCGGTTACTGGGTAAAACGATACCCCTTGGTTAAACTAGTCCTCTGAATTTCAGGTTTCTGACTGTTTGTAATGACTGTCATAGATATTCAAATGACTGAAAATACATACAACACAAACCTAAACTCAAGCCTTTTTCCCATGGAGGTAGGCAGAAACTACAGAGCGTCATATACTACTATTTTTACATACTTCTTTTGTTGAAAGCATACGTAAGGTAAGTAAGTATTTGTACTCGTTTAAACTAAAACAAAATTCAAAGTCGAATTGACACAGCCCAGCGTAAGCCACATTCAGCCTGTAATTTCAAAATAAGGGGTTTTTCAAAAACCAATTTTCTGTATAAACACCGCTTGGTGATCCGGTAGGGTTATTTATTATTTAAATATTATCCTTTACCATCCGTTCGTGGTCCCTAATTGAAAAGCCGTTTGGTTAGGCCCCTCTCGCGATACCATAGGGAAGTGAGGGAACAGAGGGAAGGAAGGGAAGAAAGGGTTTAAGGGATTATAAGTGAGGATTATAAAGGACTATACTTATAACTGTTTTGAACAAACTCATATTGGGCTGTAATTATGTCATTAAATGGCGTGTTTTAGGGAGGGAGCAAATGTTGTTGACCTCGGTTACACCCTGTGTTGGTGGTTTCTGAAAAAAGCTATATGTGTATTGACTGCTACGCGACATTGCGCAGGTTTGATTCCCACACGAAGCAGCTATATGTATATTTGGCTTTGTTCCGGGTCAGGCTGTATGGGTAAGTAATAAGTTTATATGTTTGTAAAGGCACAAGCAATACTGGGAAATTCTTAGTGTGGGCAAAAGAAAACAAATTTTTATACTGCCTCGTTCTGTTACAAGGCCGACCCCGTTAGTCTTTTTTTAAAAAAAGACTGTTTTATTTTAAGCACTTATTTAATGGTAAAAATCCAAGGTAACACTTTTAACATCAACTTAAAATAACTATTTATTTTAACACCAACTAAATATAATAAGTATCTTTTTCTCAAGATTTTCCCAAACTTGGGTTACGCGACGGCGTTCAGAATCTAACTAACTTTATGATATAAAAAATACCGCTAATGCGCGTTAATTGCAACTCAGTGTTTACTTTAACATGAAAAATGAGAACCAAAACTATAAAATGCTGATGTCGACTTTATTGCCTTGTAATAAGGGTTATAACAGTTCGTATACTGGCTGCTAGCGTTACTGCTGTGGTTCTAGGTTTGATTCCCGAGCTAGGCAAAGTGTTATTGGGGTTTTCCGGCTACAATTACTCAGTATCAGCTCAGAATCCGGCTTTGTATCTGGGCTAAGGCATTAAGTCCGCCTTTGTACAGTTTTTTTTTACTGCTTAAAGTTTCAATAAATAAATATAAAAATATTCCACAACTTCCACACAACGCCATCTAGTCCCAAGCTAAGCAGAGCTTGTGTTATGAGTACTAAGCAGTTGATAAACATACTTATATATTTCCAAAAACATACATATTACAGATAAATAACACCCAGACACAGAACAAATGATCGTGCTCATCACACAAACATTTGTCTTGGGTGGGAACCGAACCCACGACCTCCGGTATAGCAGTCAGGGTCACTAACTACTAGACCAACAGACCAGTCGAAAAATAAATGTCAATAGGCTCGCCCCATCTTAAAGGCCAACTTATTAGTATGTGGGTTGCACATTCATAATACCAAGTCTTGTTAACACCTCCTACTAAGCTAAAGGTTTACTAGGCTAAGGTTTTGACAAGGCAGAAGTAAGTGGGAACGCCGGGAGGGGACGCCCTAGAAGGACATACATAGACCTTATTGGTGAGGTTCTTCAGAAAGGTCAGGTGCGTAGTACTCGCAACTGGCGTGTGTGTTTGACAACATGTATGAATGTAAACGAAGCAAAAGAAGTATGTAAGAATCGTAGCATATGGCGCTCAGTAGTTTCTGCCTATCCCCATGGGAAAAAGGCGTGAGTCTATGTATGTATGTGTATGTGTACTAAGCTAAAAATGGTGTTCAGTGGAGTGGGTTCACGTCTATAGTGCTATGGGTCTCCACGACCTCTCGATTGCGAGTCCAACGCCTTAGCCATTGGGCTATTGCTGCTTAAAACATGGATCTGCTACAGTTCCATCTCTGCCTAAAACAGTCGTAATACTATCCAAAACTATTCTTCAGTTAACTTTTACAACATAGTTTTCGACGCTCGTAAGTTCAGTCGATAATAAAACTTTAGTGTACGTCTGTAACTTTGGTGAAACTATGCCAAATTTAACTTTGTACGACAAACTGTTACAAAGAGAGTATTTAATATGGAACAGGTAAGTTGGGGACGGTTGTGTAGCGGTCACAGCTACACCGGAATTCGTATGAATTCGTAATATTAATTTAAACTTTTTATAATTGTAAACACTCCACAATACAAAACTTTTCCTTATTGTCCCGTTACACCGAACTGTCAAATTTGAACAAACGTCAAACCAAAGACCAAAAAACTTCAAACACAAAACACGATCATTGTCTGTGGGTGAAAACTAACATATTTTATTAGAAGTATATTTACATATTTATTTAGTTGCTATATTTACATCACACATAATATTTATTTACAAATTTAACAATACGCATAATTATTTACACTATACAAAATATAGGCTTAAAATTGTAATGTTCTGGTCGCTGCCTTTCCGAACGCAACTTCGGGCGCGTTCGGCAAAGCTCGGCTTTCATCGGAGCATATGACTTGCCTAATAGCGATAAAGCATCGTCATGTAGATCAGTACTCGTTTTGACCTCCCGAACAGTACACGCTTGAACTTTCAACCAAATCTAGACTTGCTCGTAGACCTAAGTTCTGCTAGTTGACTCGATATCGTCTCCTTAGCTTTTTGTCTGTGTCCAGTAATTTCCCCGCTGTCGTCTTAACTTAATTGTAGCCTTAAGCGACTCAGAAGTGTTGAGAAATTAATTATACAAGGATAACGTTCAAACCACCGTTTCATTTCGCCATTTTGCTCTATACACTTCATTGGTGACCCCGTCAAAGAGCACAGTAGCCACGCGGAGCAAAGATGCCTACCGGAGCAGAGCAGGGAGCGCAGGCGGACGCAGCAATGGTCAAGCAGGACGTGTGCAGAGTCAGCGTGAAGTTGCCGCCATTCTGGCCTGAGGAGCCGACACTTTGGTTTGCACAAGTAGAAGGTCAGTTTACAATAGCCGGCATTACCGCCGACACCACAAAATTCTACACGGTCGTGGGGCAGCTAGACCATCGCTACATGGTAGAAGCTCGGGACATAATAGAGAACCCACCAGCACAGGACAAGTACGCCAAGCTGAAGGCTGAGCTCATACGTCGACTATCCGACTCGCGTGAAAAAAGGGTTCAGCAAATCCTCACTCAAGAGGAGCTCGGCGACCGGAAGCCATCACAGTTCTTGCGGCACCTGCAGACTTTGGCCGGACCACATGTTCCAGACACATTCCTAGCCACGTTGTGGGCGAGCAGGTTGCCGACGAACATACAGACGGTAATAGCTTCCCAGCCTAACCTTCCGCTTCAGTCTGTCGCAGATTTGGCCGACCGCGTGCACGAGATCGCGCCAACGCGGCCAGCGCTCACGACACCTCCCGCCGTGGCGAGCACGAGCACCAGCAGTGACATCGCGGAGCTGAAACAGTGCATGGCGGAGTTATGTCTACAGGTGGCGGCTCTACAAAAGCAAGGTCAGGTACACCATCGATCGCGCTCCACAGATAGGTACCGGCGTGGTGACAGAGAACCGACCCCAAGCCGACGCCGCAGTCGCTCGCGCTCCAGCAGCGCGTGGAACGACGCTCACTGCTGGTACCACAACAGTTTCGGTGACAAGGCCACGCGGTGCAGGTCGCCATGTACGTACGCGGGAAACGCCGTCGGCAGCCGGAAATAGCGGCAAATGGCTGCCCTCACAAACCACGCCGCCTATTCGTAACAGATCGGGACTCTAAAACCACGTTTTTAGTAGACACAGGGTCCGATCTGTGCGTATACCCACGTGCAGCCCTACGACAGCAGCGCAGCAGGACGGCGTACCAGTTATACGCGGCAAACGGAACTGCCATCGACACGTACGGTTGGGTGGAGCTCCACTTGAATTTAGGGCTTCGCCGCGTGTACACGTGGAAGTTCGTGGTTGCAGACGTCACCAAGGCAATCATAGGCGCCGACTTCTTGGCGCATTATAACATCTTGGTAGACCTCAAAAGTCACCGGCTAATCGATGGGCTGACCCAACTGTCTTCGCCGGCGTCGCCAGCGGCCGAATCAGCAGCAATGATCGCCTCAGTGAAGTCCGTAGGAGGCAACACGGAGTACCACGAGATACTTCGCCAGTACCCGGAAGTCACGCGGCCTGCTGGAACACAGAAACAGGTCAGTCACGGTACCGAACATCACATCCGCACTACACCAGGTCCGCCTATCACTGGACGACCTCGCCGTCTGGCACCAGACAAACTGAAGGCAGCACAGAGGGAGTTCGAGGCTATGCTGGCTAACGGCACAGCACGGCCGTCAGAGAGTCCGTGGTCGTCCCCACTTCACCTCGCTCCTAAGAAGGACAACAGCTGGCGGCCATGCGGTGACTACAGGGCACTCAATGCCCGTACTGTTCCGGACAGATACCCCATCCCGCATATACAGGACTTCTCACATCAGCTGGCTGGCAGCCGAATATATAGCAAAATCGATCTCATTAAAGCATACAATCAGATACCAGTCCAGCCAGCCGACGTTCACAAGACAGCGATCACAACACCTTTCGGACTGTACGAATTTCCATTCATGACCTTTGGCCTCAGGAATGCCGCTCAAACGTTCCAACGGTTCATGGACGAGGTGCTGCGCGGGCTGCCGTTCTGCTACTGTTATTTAGACGATATTCTCTTGTTCTCAGAGACAGCAGCCCAGCACACCGAGCACCTGCATCAGCTTCTGAAGCGGTTATCCCAGTATGGAATTATTATTAACTCGGCAAAGTGTGAGTTTGGCCGTACCACCATAACTTTCCTAGGACACGAAGTATCCGAAGAAGGTGTTCGCCCGCTGCAGGAGAAGGTGCAGGCAATCCAGGACTTCCCAGCTCCCAAGACTGTCAAGGAGATGCGTCGCTTCCTGGGTATGTTCAATTTTTACCGCCGCTTTGTCCCAGATGCCGCTCGCTTACAAGCGCCACTCAACGTAGTTCTGGCAGGACCTAAAACAAAGAGAACACAAACAATTAATCTATCGCAAGAAATGCTAGACGCTTTTAACGCTTGTAAAAGTGGCTTATCTAGGGCAGCTCTGCTTGCTCACCCAGAGCCCAACGCCGAACTCGCGATATTTACAGACGCTTCAGACACTTCTATGGGTGCAGTATTACAGCAGAAGGCAGGTGTCACATGGAACCCACTAGCATTTTTCTCTAGGCGACTGTCAGCTTCACAGAAAAAGTATAGCCCTTATGACAGGGAGCTCTTAGCCATCTACGACGCAGTCAGATACTTCCGCCACATGGTTGAAGGTAGGCACTTCACCATTTACACGGATCACAAACCCCTGTCATATGTGTACGCACACAACCGTGACAACTGTTCACCGAGGCAATACCGGTACCTGGACTACATTGCTCAATTCACCACGGATATCAGGTTTGTCGCAGGCAGGGACAACATTGTGGCAGACGCGCTGTCGCGTGTGGAGTCGGTGGCAGTACCGGCGTGTAATTACACAGCTCTTGCACAGTCCCAAGAAACAGACCACGAGCTGCAGGGGCTCTTAAATAACAACAGCACGTCACTCAAGCTGTGTAAAGTGCATTTCACGGACTCAGGCACTGAACTATATTGTGATGTCTCCACTGGTAACACCCGCCCTTATGTTACAGAACCCTTCAGGAGGCAGGTGTTCCAAAAACTACACCAGCTGAGCCATCCCGGCAGACAGGCCACAGTCAAACTGATTTCTGAGCGTTTCGTTTGGCCTGGCCTAAAGAAGGACTGCAGGGCCTGGACCAGAGAGTGCGTAGAGTGCCAGAAGAACAAAATCTCGCGGCACACAACCAGTCCCACCTCCGCTTTCCCTGTCCCTTCCCAACGCTTCTCCCATGTCCACATGGACATAGTAGGGCCACTGACCGTGTCATCAAATTACAGGTACATACTAACTGTGGTCGACCGCTTCACCCGCTGGCCTGAGGCGTACCCCATCGCGGACATCACAGCGGAGACATGCGCCCGCACTTTCATCACCGGCTGGGTGTCCCGCTTTGGCTGCCCCCAGCGCATCACTACCGACAGGGGCAGGCAGTTTGAGAGCAAGCTGTTCCACACCATCACGGAGACCCTCGGTAGCCAGCACCGCCCAACCACAGCATACCACCCAGCCTGTAATGGCATGGTGGAACGCCTACACCGCCAGCTGAAGGCAGCCATCCGCTGCCACACAGACACCAACTGGACCGAAGCACTACCCCTGGTGCTGCTCGGCATCCGCAGCGCCTGGAAGGAAGACGTCAAAGCATCAGCGGCAGAGCTCGTTTACGGCGAGCCCCTAAGACTCCCAGGCGAGTTCATCGCCCCCACACTCACCAGCACAGTCGACTACACCGACTTCGCGTCAAGACTCCGGCATCACATGGCGAAGCTGTCTCCAGAACCGGCGAGTCGACACGGCAACAAGCCGTTCTACGTGCCCGACAGCTTGTCAACTTCGTCTCATGTATTCTTGCGACATGACGCCGTTCGCCGACCGCTAGACCCGCCGTACACCGGCCCCTACAGAGTCCTGCAAAGAGGCGACAAAACGTACCGTATTGAGGTAAACGGAAAGGAAACCACAGTAACCATAGATCGGTTGAAACCCGCTTACCTCAATAACGCAGACTACAGTCCCTCCGGTGTAACCAGCGCACCAACGGTCGCAAACACAGCACCAACGCCACCGCAGCCCACCGTCGAGAAGAAAACACGCTCCGGCCGCACCGTTCGCTTCCCGGACTACTATCACCCGTAGCTAAGTAGCCACGGTCTCAGGGGGGGAGTAGTGTAGCGGTCACAGCTACACCGGAATTCGTATGAATTCGTAATATTAATTTAAACTTTTTATAATTGTAAACACTCCACAATACAAAACTTTTCCTTATTGTCCCGTTACACCGAACTGTCAAATTTGAACAAACGTCAAACCAAAGACCAAAAAACTTCAAACACAAAACACGATCATTGTCTGTGGGTGAAAACTAACATATTTTATTAGAAGTATATTTACATATTTATTTAGTTGCTATATTTACATCACACATAATATTTATTTACAAATTTAACAATACGCATAATTATTTACACTATACAAAATATAGGCTTAAAATTGTAATGTTCTGGTCGCTGCCTTTCCGAACGCAACTTCGGGCGCGTTCGGCAAAGCTCGGCTTTCATCGGAGCATATGACTTGCCTAATAGCGATAAAGCATCGTCATGTAGATCAGTACTCGTTTTGACCTCCCGAACAGTACACGCTTGAACTTTCAACCAAATCTAGACTTGCTCGTAGACCTAAGTTCTGCTAGTTGACTCGATATCGTCTCCTTAGCTTTTTGTCTGTGTCCAGTAATTTCCCCGCTGTCGTCTTAACTTAATTGTAGCCTTAAGCGACTCAGAAGTGTTGAGAAATTAATTATACAAGGATAACGTTCAAACCACCGTTTCATTTCGCCATTTTGCTCTATACACTTCAGTTGCAATAATATCTTACAGTCAGCATTCTGTGTTTCGGGTTATGAGTTCGCTTCATACTTGGAACTTTGGAAATGATTCTTGAGTGAAGTGAAGGCGTGATTTTTGGTGAAGAGATCGGCTGTTTGGGCGCCTTCAAATTTGCCGCCAGGTGCCGCACGGCGGCAGCGCGGCTGCAGCGCTACCGTCGCGCTGCTTTGTTAATCCATATAAATAAAAAACTCGCGACTGCAGCGCTACACCCGCGCTATGGCCGCGCATCGGTTCATCAATCGACTAGTGATGATGTGTACGTGTTTTTATTCAGACATGAACGAAAATCAGGTTGAACAATTTATCGATGAGGTTGAAACTAAATGTACAACACTATGATGCTCGAACCTAGCGGTTGAAGCGCTGTAGCCGCGCGGCTCTTTGCGGCTAATTTGAAGTCGCCCTTACATTATCATAGTGTCAATTTTACAACCTAGTGACAGGGTAGCATGTAGCATGATACTTCTTGGTTGTCAGACTTTCAGGCTTTTACCCGTAACGACTGTCAAAGATTTACAAATGACAGCCACGACCAACGGCTTAACGTTGTTTCCGAGGCACGGAGGAGTCTTGATATTTAACCAATAGCCCCCCATCCACGGACCGACGTCATCAAGCGTAGCTTAACCTGTGCAACTGTTATTAATTAGCCACAAGCTCCTCAAGTGAAAATGTGCACGTTATATACGCCCCCACCTACGTAATCTTTATGTAGGTTCCCGCTTTTAGTATTGTTAGGGTTCGTTAATTTACACTTATTTAATTAAATTGAAACCTATAAAGATTAGTTTCTAAGCCTGTAACTATTTGATTTGAATATTTTGTACTGACCACACTTTACTTTGTCATTGGTCGTTGGACGCTTCCGATTGGCTGTGGCTAACCAATCGGAAGCCGGCATGGTCATCTGGATTTTACCGCGAGAATTAAGAAAAAACACGCGAGTGGCGGGAATTTGGTTGGTTGTAGGGACGGGACTCGAGCGGTGGAAAAATTGGTCGGAAAAAAGATTAAAAGTTGCGTCTCCTATTCCTGTATTTTCTCTTCAGTACTTCACACCTAGGCATCCTGAAAGTCTTAATTCAATCATAAGTCTCAGGTATTCTCTGTTTATAGTATAAAAGCCCTGAATGGTCCTCATGTACACTGTAAAGCAGAAATAGCATGACTGTTCACGTAGCAATGAGTCCTACCTATAATGTTATCGCCATTGCGGTTTTCAATTCATCGTGGGATTGGAAGCCGCAGGTAGACCTGATGTGTTGGGTTTTGTATGTAAAATTACACGTCTAACCTGACTGAGGTGACAATAGAAAATCTGGAAAATTAACTATTTTATTGATTGGTACTATGGTTCTATCTATTTCGGAAATGTAAATGAAAATCTCCTTGGGAATCATATTTGCGAACCGTTTGGGGTTGGAACTCTCGGGTCGTGGGGTCCGAGTGCTCATAGCCAGTACGAAGATCTTTCAAGACGCTTAGTTGACATTTGTGTGCTTGAAGTATTAAATAAATAAATAAAAAACGTCTGGTACGTAGGTGACCAAATTTTTGATAGCTAAGTAAAGTAAAATGGCCCAAAGTCCTCGGAGCTATAAAATAAAAAAAGAAAATTAGTTACCTACTTACTTCCATTCTGCTCGTAGCACTCACAATGTAGGGGTCATATTATCAGACGACGTAGGTACATGTAAAAATTATGCTCATACATCTCCCTGCCAAACTCGAGCATTTTTACAACACGGTACTTTGGCTAGAGATGGGAAAGGTATCGATGTTTCACGTAAAAATGTTATCGATGTTTTTTTTTACGATTTTTTTGCTTTTATTGTGGACTTAGCCACACACAAAGATAGTTAATAGCTACTATAAACGGGATATCACGAGAAAAAAATTCTTCCGATACTTGAGTCCTGACACCAAGTCTACGAGTTTAATTTAGTACGTTTTTCTGCCGCTCTAATATTGTTATATTATTCTAGATGGCGTTACTGAGCCATGGGATCCCAGTCCTTTTGTGCCATTTCTTCGCATGACCTCTCTTAGATAGTATCTTAAATCTCTTTGGTCACGCAGTATTAAGTTGATTAGAAGTACAGACACCAGCACGTCAAGTTACCCCAATGTGTCAAATTTCTTTGATCGTTTTTCAACTTTATGGCAAACAGTATAAGGTTCATATTCAATTGGGAAAGTTTGACACATGACATAACACTTGTCTTGATAGAAATTTAGGCTAATTCAAATAAATAACTGAGTCTATTGACAATATGCATGTTGACAGAATATGAATATCAAAATATAATTATTCCTTGAGTTAGATTATAAAAAATAATACACAAGTATTTTTTTTCTTTTTCAATTTGATGGAAAACTACTTAGATTAAGCGCATTAAAGTTGTAATGTCATTATTCGGTATTTAAACTGTGTAAGAGAGTGACCGTAGTATCGCCGTCATTTTTATTATTATTCGAAAAAAGAATAAATATGTGTCGAATATTTTCTTAAAATCTAGATGAGGGACTAAGAACTAAAATTTAGTCATTAGCCTATTAGTGTTATTTGTGTAATGATACTAGTTTTCCTACATAATTCTCATGACAAAACACAATATAATTTGCCTTAACAGTAAGTCTTTGCCATGGAGTGGGACGTTACATGCTAGTAATTAATTTATCAGGCCCCGACGATGGGTAATTTAATTGTAAATGAAATTGCAGTAGTTGACGAGTCAATTTTTTTTGATTGATATTAGTAAATCGTCGAACAAATTTAATTGACACCAATCTTTAACATCAATTAGTAAATTTTCATTTGTATTTTGGATTTATGTGTCGAATAAGTGTATTTATGTATTTTATTAAGTAAAATCTGTTTTGTAACTGTATTTTCTACCTATGTTTAATGCATGCCGTGGCAGCCTTAATTAAGGCTACACTATAAAATGTAAACATAGTAGTTATAAGTCCTCTAACATGTATATTTTATACATCATGTATGTGTATGTGCTTTGTTAGTTGTCCTTAAATAATAAAATAAAAATCGATCCGTCACTCAGTCATTGCTTTGTTTGAACATTTAGTGTCTCACTACTTTTAGCCCAACCTGTAAACCAGTTTTAGCGTGAACTTTAAGACCTGAAGTACTAAAACCCGAAGAGTTACGATCGATATTACACGACACAAGTATAGTACACTGTAAAACTCACCAATATGTTATATTGGAAAAGTTTACGATACAACAGTCATAAAACGAAAAATAATATCGTGGATTGAGCGGTTCATAGGAAATAATCTTAAAGTGCTGTGTTAGTTTAAAAATAATAGACCTTGCAATTCTTTGATTGCATTCGTGGAGTAAATGTGTTTGGGCTAAATTGAACACTGGAATGTTAAAAATAGAGTTTGTTCTTTAAAAATCGCAGTCAAAAAATAAGTTGATTAAAAATGTGATAAAAATGCGACTACCACTTGACTTTGCATTTTACTGCAGTTCTAGTGTAAGTCTAAAATGGCCAGCCAGCCTTAAGCAAGCGTGGTGATCAATGTTCGTGTCTTCTCTTTATGAGAAGAGGCCTTTTCCCTGCTGTGGGATCGTCACAGGTTTGTATTGTTTTTTCTACTTTTATATTGGAGAATTAAATACTATTAGTAAAGATACCGGTCGTCCGATTCTGTTGCTGATTGTAAAAAAATACTTTCTTCTGTTTTAAAGTCCAGACTTTACCTCGGTCATATTACTTGAGGAACATGCAGATTAATGTCCGAGATGGTCTTTCAAGGAACGTTCCACACAGATTTGAGTAGACCTGTCCAGTCCGTGTTCAGCATTAGTTATAATTATGTAAGTTTACATGTTAGTAAAGGCACCTATGATACAAGAGAACTTCCTAGTTTGTGTCAACGCTTTAAAAAAAAAAAAGAAATACCGAAAACATCGACAAAATTTATTTACGCGTCTTTCCCCACCCTATGCCAATTTATTACACAAATGTGTGTATATTTGCTACACACTGTACTCGAGAATCCTTTTTTACTAATACGCCATAGATTAGAGTAAAAGCATAGTGATGTGGGGTATTAATTTAAGGTTGCTTCGACGTACCTACAACGTACTTTGTTGTCTTGGCTACGAATAAGGTTAATGTAACGAGAATTTTGTAAGGAAATGTTGAGATTGTTCGCTAACTTTGTATCAGATAGAGCGCTTTTACGGGTAAAGTATTTGATCTCATCAGCATTGTGCATTTTAGTAGCAGAGGTTTCATCAGGACCAACAAATAATCAGAATTCAACTTGTTACATTGTATTGCATTCATTACTTTGGCGCTCAAAATCAAAAACCAACCTGTTACTTTGTTTTGTGGTTATTACTTTTCTAGCAAATTAAACTACCTAAATCTATCACATTTCTTTGATATATCTACACTTGGGGTGCTTCTACAAGGTGCATGTAGCTGGAGCAAGCAAAGATTCAGATGACACGTGTAAGTAATATGCGCAAGCTACTTGTTCAAGTTACTCGCTTGCACTTCATAATGCAAATAACTGGAGCCACTAAAGACAAGGGCTACTTGCGCAATAAGAACGCACAAGTTATTTGCTCGTGGTCAAGAGCTAAATGCGCAAGTAACCCGCGCACGGGCTACAGAGTACAAGGGTCAGTTGCGCGGGTGGCTCGCTTTGGTACATGCTCGAGTCGCTAGACCCGCACTTGTTTTTAAACGGTAAAGTTTACGATGCATACAACCTGCGCAAGTGCCTCAATATGCGGAAGCTACTTGCACCATGTAGAAGCACCCTTAATTACAAGAGCATAAAGGTCAAGAAAAAAAAGTACTGAGCTTGTTGTAGCTTGGTGTCCTAGTAATTTCAAGTTTAGAATTAACAAAAACCCTTTTTAACGTCCATTCAGTGCCAGCAACTTACAATGTAACAAAATGACAAAAACCCTAGAAATGTTATTAGAAAGCAGATAATTTATAACGTATTCCTATCTCCAGTCCAACCCTTATAATATGATTCTAATAATTTATCTAAACCTTCACGCAGAGTCTAGGTTAGCTCGTAAAAACTAGGTCTAGACACTATATAGATAAGAGCAGAAGGTGAAGTACAGGAGCACGCATGTCACGCACGCTTGGCACGCACGCTTGGCACGCACTCCCAGCATACACGTACGGTACACACGCTCGCACGCCACGCACACACTCAATACTCAATACATTTATTACTTCCACATGCACGTGTATTTGAATAAATTAATACATTTTAATTTTATAATGTCTGTACTTTAAACGATGAATGTGAATATGTTTTGGTTATAATTTATGTAATTTTATTTTATGACCTGTTTTATAAAAAAAAGTTTATATGGTTCATTCAGATAAGTGCCTGTCACAATTCGTCTACAGCGGATGCGGGACTTTATATACGCTATTCCTTAGACCACCTAAAAACTGACGATTCTGTGAGTATCGATGTATGTCGATGTATGAGAGCAGCACGTAAACGATTACCATGTGTCATTGTAGAAACGGGTTATGTCGACGAGTTGACACATTTCTTTACTTTGCTCTTGACATTGTCATGCTTAAAGCGGTCGAAATGTCTCTACTGCCTATCAATTTGTCGATTCTTCCACCAACTAATCCTTTTTTACGGTGATCATGCTACACGTGTAGCGCTAAACAGATCGTTGTGGAAATCAGTGTACGCCTGATGGCTGAAATGATGATGAAGTGAGCCTTCTGTATTACTTTGTGGTGTGACTCCCTGGTGGGAATACAACGTCAACGCAGTTGGGACGGGAGAGAACTGTTATGTATTTATGGTACGTGTTACATGATTTATTTATCAGGTGAATGCTGGACATGTAGTTACAGAAGGAAATATGGAATTGCAGTGGAAGAAGTATGACTGCCTCTTTAGTCCAGACTTCCAGAAGTCGTAAGCGCTACTGCTTAGCATGTGGTCCTGGGTTTGGTTTCATCACACCAGTGCTCTTCCTCTTGTCTCCTCAGGGTCCATAATTTTATTTAATATAATTTTCCCTACCAACTGTACATTATGGTACGCAATAAAGAATTGGGAATTGGTTCTCGGGTTGGGCAGTGTTCTTTCGTTTTCTTATCCGGGTTTTTGCATGGAAAAGGTCTCTTCTCATAGATACATGTTTAAAGAGAAGGCACGAGCAATATTACGGATTACGGATTGGCCATTTCAGACTAAAATAAACTTTAAAAATGAACGAAAAAAAAATGATGAATATGAATAATTATGAATGTTATTGGTGTATAAATTATGTTTAACTATGTTGTGTTGTATGATGAATATAAATGTAATTGGTGAATAAACTATGTTTTTTTTAAACTAAAGTGCAGGTTTTCTAACGATGTGTTTCATTACCGCTGTCAATGATGTCTAACTTCTAACGTAATATTCTGGAAAGTACATCAGAATTTAAATTAGTCACATTGGTACTTGCCCTAATTGAAATCGCAACCCCATGCATGGGAGGTCAGCGCTTTAACCTAAGGACCATTCCGACATTACGTGTCCAATATTTTTTTTGCAATCAACCTGACGGATCAAACACATTTTTTTTAAGAAAACTCCTCTTTTGAACTGACTCAGTTAAAACGTTCCCGGTTCACTTTCCGTATGTTTTTATATAACAAGGTTATTCTTCTGGCGATTACAAACATACGTACCTACACTCTCACCTTTTCCCATGGAGGTAAGCAGTAACTACAGAACGCCACCTGCTACGATTATGACACACTTCTTTTGCTTCGTTTGTTTCGTGAGTTCGATTCCCACCCTGGACAAATGTTTGTGTGATGAGCACGATCATTTGTTTTGTGTCTGGGTGTAATTTATCTATAATATGCATGTACCTATTATAAGTATTTTTATCCGCTGTTTAGTACCCATAACACAAGCTCTGCTTAGCTTGCGACTAGATGGTGTCGTGTGAATATTGTGTAATATTATTATTATTATTTATTATTCGTTTATTTCTAATCTAATTCTAATCTTTTAGAGACGCCTTACTACAGACACTAGCTCGAGGTGCTGGCCCCTGTACATGTACAATAGTACGCAATCCTTCACGCGTGAGTTCGACTCGTACTTGGCCAAATATTTGTTTACATTGTTGGAAACCCAAATACAGACAAAGAATACGTAAACAAATGTGTTTTTAAATATTTTCTTGGTTTCCCTGTTGCCATTTTATGGTTTACAGTGGCGTATTGTTGATTGGATTGGGTATCTTATTGGCAACATTTCTGTTTCAATTCTCGTATACAATATTTCGTTCAAATTCTTCGCGTGCGGTTTTGAAGAAATAGATTTGTGTCTTTTTATTTGTGATGTAAAAGTTTAGTGAAAGAGTAATGTGCAGTTATGAGTATTTTTTTGGCTTATGTATAATTTATTTTACTTTAGACAAAATGTACATTTTACAAATGGTTAGGCACAGTTGTACCTACTTATAGAACGCCAGTTATTTTTAAAGGACAGAGGCATCAAGCTACCTCAATCTGTCATATTTCTTTGATTGTTTTTCAACTTTATTACAAAAAAATAAGGTTCATGTTCCATTGAGAAATTTTGTCAGTTCGAGACAGCTTGACGTGGTGCCATTTGTACAGTGTAATAAGAGACAAGTCTACTGGGCACAAATTCAGATTCCGGACTGCTATTAAGAAATTGCTGATAAAAAACACAGTGACACCTTGCCCAAATTGTGTCTAGAAAGCTTCACTATACAACTGGGAATGTAGAAAGCAACACTATATACATGGGAGTTGTATCTAGAAAGTAAGACTATCGATTTGGGAATTGTATCTAAGAAGCTGCACTATTGACCCGGGAATTGTATCTAGAAAGCTTTACTATCGACCCGAAAATTGTATCTAGAAAGCTACACTATCGACTAGCTAAATGTATCTAGAAAGCTACAATATAAACTTGGGAAATGTAGATACAATTCCCAAGTTTAGAATGCTACACATTAGACCTGGGAATTGTATCTAGAACATTGTTGCTACAATTTTGTCGAGAAACAAGATATGTTAGGCTTCTTGCACGCGAATGCGAATTGCATGCAGAAGCTAGATGACTGATAAAAGACCACTAAATAACAGACACGGAGTAAATTAAACTAAAGGTCGCGACTTCCATAAGACCACTCAACGAGCACCCAATTCCGTCTAAAGAAATTGTCTGTAAACGATGTCCCTTCCATTAAAGCCTGACTACAAGAACATTCACACCCAAGTCCCAACAAAAAGGCGTCCTACGTACAGTCAGCGTCAAAAGTCGATGACCATATTCATATCTCCTAAACTCATGAACACCTTAGCTTACACAAATTGCTTTACAAGTCCAGTGACAGATTTTAATTAACATCTTAAAAGTTCAAATTTAGCTGAACAACACTTTGTATGCGTTAAGTTATTAACGCTTAATTGTTAAACGTAGCTGAATCATATTACGTGATTTTTTATGGTTTAAAATTAGATTACGAAATAGACGAAATGATTTTTAAACCATATAACAAGTGTTAAGATGTTTTAGACGTATTTGGTATATTATTGTTCAGCTACTATTGACAATTTAGCGTTAAGTTAATTCATGCAAAGCGTTAAGATAAGATAAGTTAGGATAAGATTTATTTATTTGAATAGAATGTAGGTAATGAATACATTAGGTGTTACAATATTTTTAGATCCTTATACATTCTGCCTCATGGCATGCAAAATTTTATTAGCTTTAAATACTTACACATTAATTATTAACTTATTACAGTTTTCTTAAACAATATACTATTAACTATTCTTATTATTTAATTTATTTAGAGGTACTTAATTGTTGAATATATGACCACAGTTATTAAAAAGACTTGTCATTTAAGAAATCTGATACAGAGTAATAGCATTTATTTACAAGTAATATTTTCAAGTACTTTTTAAATATTCTTAGAGGTTGCTCTTTAATATTTTTTGGTATATGGTTATAGATACGAGGAGCCATACACATAACACTTTTCCTCAATAAAGCAGTTTTATATTTACCAATGCATAATGCGTTGTTAAGCTAAATTTGAACTTAAAAGATGATCATACAATTCTGGAATTAGTCTTATTTAACGATTTGTGCAAGTTAATATGTTCATGAGTGTTGGAAATATGGTTATGGTCATCGAGTTTTGACGCTGACTGTACTCAATAAAAAATATTTCCATATCGTTTTGGTAAAGTGTTGCTTTTTTCCCCCATATGTACCCTTTTAGACCCCAAGTGGACCTTTGATTGTGACAGATACTTGGGTCCAAGCGACCCTTATTACTACTGCTAGTGCGAATACCAGCCTTTTGTAAAGTGATACAGGGTTAGACGGTTCTGCTTGTATTTGCTGAAAGTGCTGTAAATTAAGTCTTAGAAAAATTTGAGTGCTCTCAATAGAGGCCATTTTGTACAAGTGGACGGTCCACGGCTCGTTTCTTTATGGGATTTTGTATATCTTTATAGCTATTCACATTTCACCAGTTATCTCTAAATCTCATATAATAAGGGGCGAGCCTATTGCCATCATCGGACACGTCTCCAGGCTCAGGGCAGGGACACCCTAGAAGGACAAACATATATCTTATTGGTGATGTTCTTCAGAAAGGTCAGGTGGCGCTCCGTAGTTTCTGCATACTGCCTTAGCAAAAAGGCGTGAGGTTATGTAGGTATGTATTGTGTTAACTTAGCTTTTGTAAAAATAGTCTATTTACATAATCTGGCTTAAAACTCTGTACCTGAACCCAGAAAGTAAACAAAATGTTGAATATTTTTGTGTTTGTTTAACTCCTGTTGTGGTTTAGAATTATGAAATAAAATGATGAGCCGTTTACGAGTATATTACGCACACGTTTTATAAAAAGTGTTTGTTTTAGGCAAATATTTAGGAGTAGGAGTAGGCAGTATTACTGTCCACGTTAAAATTTGTAGCTCCATCAAATAAGCTAGCTTCATAAAGTACATCCATTATTGTTTGTTGTTGTTTATTTATTTTGATTTTAATTTTATTTATTATCATTTGTTGCATCTGTCATTTTATATTCTGATTATTTATTAGGTATACTTATTTATTTATTTACATATAGTTTATGCCTCTTTGTGGGCTATTCATTAATGTATTCATGGCTTTACAGTAGGCCCTATCTAATAACAGCGCTGCGGTACCTATTTATTGTTTTGCGGCATCGTGCTAAGATTCTTTTGGCCTCACACAGGTCGTTTAATTTTTATTTAATATATTAGTTTTAGTTATGTACTGTTAAATTACTGTGCGTGTCTCAAATAAATAGATTTTCTTTTCTTTCTTCTTTCTTTCTTTCATTATTCAGCATCCAGTTTATTGGTCAAGTTGTCCTTTGACATAGGCCTCCCCAATGTCTTCCACTCATCCCGGTCACGATCTATTCTTCTGAATTCTTTTGGCAGATCGTCTTCCCATATTTTAATTGGTCGTCCTCCTTGTCTTTTCCCATTCTTAAGATACCTTTTCATTACATCTTTCGACCATTTTTCTTCATCCGTTCTTTAATTAGATAGTTCAATTCTAATTCATAGTTTATTGTCAGCTATGATGATTTTAACTTTACAGACACCCAGCGAAGATATCGTGTAACAAACGCACAACGAAATACAGTCAAATTCAACCTTGGACCTTCTCCTTTTCTTGAAACCCTTAAAAATACCTTTACGTTATAGTACACATTGTCTGTCTGTTTCTTACTATTGGTACGAAATAAACTCATAAATATTGTAACATAATCAAAAGACATTACGAATGTAGAACAGTGGAAAAATATAATGGCGGAGTAATGATCACATGTAACGAGGGGCGAACTCGTCGATGTATGTGAACACATTCGCTTATGGCCATAGCCAAGAGCGGTGCGATTTGCGGCGCGGCGCGAGATGTGGCATGCGGTGACGCGATGTCCTGAGTGACGCGACGTCCTACGTAGGCGGTTCAAAGCGAACGCAATTATGAAGCGGTGACACGCAAATTCAATGCGATGCGGTGCGACCCGTGCGTTGCGATGAGGCGGCTGTGTCTTACATGCTACGCGAATCGCCCCGCACTGCCGCCACTGAAAACAAAAACACGACGGCACCGCATCAAGTTCGCGCGAAAGTATCAAGCCAACTGATCGCGTTCGCTTTATTTCGTACCGCGCCGCACCGCAATTCACGTGTGTTTGGTCACGTAGGCCACTTCAATACGTCTCGCTCGTCTGTTTGTTGTTTTCGCCGCGCCGCGCCGTTTTGCGTTCGCTGCTAGACCGCTCACGCGGAACATTGACGCTACGTCCTGCGTACTGGCTTTAAAGAAGTAAAGGTCTTAACAGAAGTAGACAAGTTTTAAATCTACATACGATCGCTCAAAGTAAACGCCTGTATTTATAATCAGCTTTTAATTTTCCCACCGCTGGGACACTGGCCTCTTCTCTGTGAGAAGGAGTGGGCCGTAATCTACCACGCGAGCCCAGTGCAGAATGGTAAATATAGCATGGCTTGGATTTTTTCTTGGTTCTAGGACATGCCGGTTTCCTCACAATGTTTTTCTTTAGAAAAGCATTTATTTGACACGCACAGGACATATAACATTAAAAAGCAAAAAAACTATACAGAAAATAGCAAACGTCACGCGGTTTCACCTGCGTAGTTCCCGTTCCCGTGAGAATACAGAGACCATCATTATTTTGAAATCGGTCCTGTAGTTTTGGAGCCTATTCAACAACACAAACAAACTAACAATCTAATATTACTTCTTTATTATAGTAAACTAGATAAAAATAATGAAAAAGTGGAAACGAAAACCAAAAAGAAAAACCATAAAAAAGACCTGTGCGAGGCCTAAAAGGCCCGTATTTCAGCATTATCTCAGCAATTTATTTAGTTCCCTCAACTCTTCATAGCTATTCTTAAAACCTAACGACTAAATATAACTTCTGGGTAAAGAGACCTATTATAACTGTCACTGACACACCACCTCCAAAGAACTTTACGACAAAATGATTCCCTTATTAAAAGTTACATATTGCCTTACCAGACGTCTCACGGAACAATATCTAACGCCTATTTCTAACTCACAAACAGACATACTTCTAACTTAAGAACAATTGCTGAACTTTAAAACAAGCATCTTTTGTGCCAAGTTAAAATGGTTAGACCATTTCATTACACACAAAGAATCCTCGCCGGATCTCTGACAGGCAAGTTTTTTGTTTAAGGGGTGCCTCGCGTTGCTTCTCCGTACAAAATAATATTCAGAACTTCATAAAATTTACTGAGGCTTATTAATGTTCATAGTTCCACCGCCTCTGGTACACCTTCGACTTTTGGAATTCATGTGCGTATTATATTTACCAAAAACTTTTAATTAGTACTTTAAGGGCTTATTCTAGACGGTCTTCTCATTATATTTGTAAAGTATCAATAAATAATATTCATAAACAGCAAAGTTATTAGCGTTTGTTTATATCCCAAAAAGTCACCCAATTTATGGAAATATTGTACAGACTATTCATGACATAGTAGTATTCATTAATCGTCATCACGACTCACGTTCGCGTGATCTCGCTCAAGCAATGCCTCGCCTCCAACAGCTGTTTTAGTTATTTAAGTTTAACTAAATAGTGAAAAATGTTAATATTGAGTTTTGTTTTTTTTTACTTTTGATTACGCAAATATGATCAGTAACAGGGATACGGATACAGCCCATTTTTTTTTGTACTATGTTAAAATAGTGGTGTATAATTTGCCCTGGCTTCAAAAACGTGAAAGAAAACATCGTCAGGAAACCTGACGTCAGGATGCCTGAGAGATATTTCTGCAGCACGCGTAGCATGATCACCGAAGAAACGGTCTTTGTCGTGTCTCGGAAGAAAAGAAATTAAGTGTTCATGCTACGCAGGCAGGTTTATTGAAAGAAATTTGAAAGATTGAGGTTCCTGTCTATATAATCTGTCACTTTGTCGATTCGTCTGTAGGCAAAGGCCGTTTCTTCGGTGTTCAATGTGTTCATGCTACGCATGCTGGGCATGTTAAGCCAAGTGATAGGCCCATGGGCGACATAAAAACATGTTGCCAGGTTAATACAAAAAGAAGAAGAGGAAGTTGTCCTATAATAATATGGATCAAATCAAATCAAATCATATTTATTTCTGTAAATATGTTCATACAAACCCTTTTATAAGTCATCTTTTGGCAGGTGAGATCGGTGTTTCACTATCCGACTGCTCTGAGTAGAAACGCCGAAAGAACTCTCTGAGGTCGGTCTCTTCAGAAGTCCAGAAATTATCTTGGTCAGATCATGCAGGTTAGTGTCTGAAGTGGTATTTTAAGGACAAAACTGCACAGATATAAGAAGACTAGATCAGTCAGTGCAAGCATTTTTGTCAGTTATCGTGACCTCAACTCGGAACTTGAGGAGCTCCACCTCCCGACGAACAACACCAAAGAAAGAACATTTGATTTGGTCGCATAAAGTACTCAAACTGCCAGACAACATGTTAAAAAAAAACGTAAAAGATTTAGAAAAAAAACCCCTTCTTACATTAGCAATGATTACAAAACATAAAATAAAATAAAATACATCTTCATAAAGTTTACAGAGGCTAAAAAATATTGAGAGGAAATCGTACCTTAACCAGGAAACCATCATATCACCCTGTGAAAACTACGTAAAATGAACTGTCAATGCCTAAGCGTTAAGCACAGTCTAAAAACATACAATCGTCCGACGAAGCCGTGTAGACAGGGCAATCGTGCGGGGTGTGAGGGGCGAGACGCGGGAAAGCCGCTCCCGCACTGCGAACAAAACAATGTTCGTAGTGCGGGAGGTATTATTCAAGTCTAACGCGTGTAGAAGTTGTCGGCGTTTTTCCAAAGATCAAAGGCGTAGTCCTACTGTATTAATATTTATACAGTGGCATTAGTATGGAATGACAGCTCAATTTGCCTTCACTTCAACTCATGTATAATTTTACTGGATGATTTTTACAGACTAGCTTAAAATACCTCCGTAAATTTTTGTATGAAAAAGAAACTCAAGCAATGCCCTCGAGAATTGAGTTACAACTTTTTCGAAATTGGTGGAGTTTGCTAAAAAGTTTTGACCAAGAACAGATGACAGGCGGTGACGCGCGTTTACGAATATACCTATGATATGCTTCCCTTTTACATTTTTCCTTTCATTTTTGTTTATAAGTGGTACAACTTTCGTACACAATTGAACTTCGGTTAGTATAGAAAATCGGTAAGTACCGTGGCGTAAAAAATAAAACCGATTTTTGTGTGTCTGACTGGAGGTTTTGTTCTTCCTAACTCATCATCTCATCATCATCCACTGCCCGACTTCACCCACTGCTGAGTATAGGCCTCTCTTTTTATGTTCCAATTTCCACGTCCTTGTGCCAGTCTCATCCACGGTACTCCCGCAATGGCAACAATGTCATTCGCCCATCTCGCCGCCGGACGCCCTACACTTCTCCTGCCGTTTCTTGGACGCCACTCGGTCACAGCTTGACTCCACCGGCCATCACCGCGTCTAGCTAGGTGTCCTGCCCAACTCCATTTGAGTTCCATAGCGCGATTTCCAATATCGATGACCTTTGTGCGTCTCTTGATTTCGACGTTTGGAACTCGATCTAGTATATTGATGCCGAGCATGGAACGCTCCATGGCTCTCTGTGTTACTCTGAGTCTGTACACAGCCTCCTGTGTGAGCGTCCACTTCTCGGCACCGTACGTCATGGTTGGCAGAACACACTGATTGTACAGACGGGTCTTCAGGCAGTGTGGAATTTGGGCTGATTTCAATATGTCGTCCACTTTGCCAAACGCAACTCATCAACTGCCGAGCCTTTTTCCAAGTATATTGGGGCCGGCTTCCAGTTTATCCTGATGCAGCTGAATATCAGTCTTTTACATTAAACAACTGTCTATCTGATCTCCACAATTACAGGGTAACACAATACTCCTTGGTTAAACTGGTTGCCAAACTTTTGAGCTCCTGACTACCTACAATGACTGCCAAAGATGTAAGTACTCCGATCTGTTTTCTGAGGCACGAAGGGCTTAATTAATATGGTATTGATAGTAACCAATCCATGCCAAGGACCGGTGCTGCTGATATTAAAAGCCTATTGATGTTGTATTCTTTACAAAAAAATAAATTTTGATGCCGATATATGAGATTTTAAAGTAGACATAGATAGTTTAACTAGGCTGCATGTCTAAGGGTTCGTGTTTAATATTCATCTTTATTACCATGCATAGTTTCTTCTCAACTCTAGTAGCGTATCTGTAATCTATTCTAATCTATGTACACTAATATTATAAAGAAGAAAGATTTCTTTGTTTGTTTGTAAGGATTTAACTCAAAAACTACAGAACCGATTTGAACAATTCTTCCACCATTAAAGAGCTATGTTATCGTACCTAGGCTATTTTTTTTTTCTCAAAATTCGAAAGTGTCAAGAGGGAAAAGTATCTACGAAATTCACCCGAACGAAGGAGTACACACGGCTACACATCAAGCCATAATTTCCAGTGTAGGCTGATCTCGCATTGTATAGAACTTATGTACAATGCGAGGTCAGCGTAAACTGGAAATGGATAGCTTGATGTGTGGCCGTGCGTACTAATACCACAGTCTAAAAACCTACAGTCGTCCGACGAAGCCGTCTAGACAGGGCAATCGTACAGGGTGTGAGGGGCGAGACGCGGGAAAGTCGCTCCCGAACTGCAAACAAAACGATGTTCGTAGTTCGGGAGGTATTATTTAGGGCTAACGCGTGTACACGTTGTCGGCATTTTTCCAAAGATCAAAGGCGTCATCCTACTGTATTGATATTTATACTGTGCTAATACCAACCACCTAAAAATAGTGACATGTGTGTAATTCCAACTCACTGCATATATTTAAATACTTGAATTCATCTCATAATCAAAAGGATTTTATTCCAATGGCCGCTACGGTAGCGAATAGGGTCAAACACGCCAGATTAACCGCATGAAACAAAATCGTATTTACAAAATTAGATGGGCACCGAAGTAAATATTTTAATATAAGCAAATTCACCTGTGAGGTCACACTAGGTGAATTTCGGTGCGCTTACGAACTGGGAGTTTTCGTTACGTCTGGCTAGACACCAGTAATTCGTTTTAGTGAATGTTTAATATGGGAAATTCTGTGTGTAGTGTGTAGAATTGTTTAACCTCAACTGTAGTGGACGATTGTCAATTTTTATCGCACTTACCTTGTTTCATCACTGCACCACCTTAAGGTAGACTGGTAGAAAATGCCTAGGGTTTTAAGTCCGATCTTTGTACAGTTTTTTTTAGGTTGTGCATAATGTTTTATTAAAATAAATTCGGATTTTGGGTGTGTCACTAAAACAAAAAAAAAGGAACCCGTATGCACCCTGTAACGTCGCGAACAGTCCAGATTTCTAGAGGCAATATTAAACATAACACTAAAACTCAGAAGAGTTTGAGTGTTAGAAGTTGTTACCTACCATTGTTCTTACACCACCATTTATATATATACTATAGAAATAGTAAATCTATATATAGTGAAAAATAAAAGCCCAAATGTTCCGAGAAGGGATGCCAAAACTCTTGGCCATGGTTCACTGGTTATTGAGAAGAAATGAATTTAGTTTGCGGCCTTGGGAACCAGTAATAAAAAACAAAAAAAAATATAATCTTTTCTCTTCTCTTTTCTTCTTCTTTTTTTTTCTCTTTTTTTTCTTTTATTTTCTTTTTGTCTTTTCTTTTTTTCTTTTCTTTTCTTTTTTCTTTTTTTTCTTTTCTTTTTTTTTCTTTTGTTTTTACTTTTTTCTTTTCTTTTCTTTTCTTTTTTTCTTTTCTTTTTTTTTCTTTTTTGTAATGACGCAGCCACGTTGCTACTGATTGGACTACGCCAATCCTCATTGACTGTTCAATGGGTCCTTTTGAAAATATTTGCATAAGCTTCACAATTGAATCTGCCCTCGCACTTGGCAGTCGCACTACTAAACCCAAGACCAAAAGTTACATCAGTAACCAGTACCTCCCATCTCTTTCTACGACACACTTGTTCGTACCAAAAGACCATTATATTATTCGCTTCACATTTCACAGAATGGAACACAAACCATTTGAAATAACGGTCTCAGATAGTATCGGTAGTACAGTACATCAAGTAAGAACCGTTGTTGGTAACTGGTGTCCGTGTAAGTGTATAATAAAAATATATTGTATGCGTAAAGATCGGGTTATCTTAATTTCCTTGCGAGGATCGGAGCAATATATAGGAATGGAATATTTAAAAGATTGAGGGTGGGAAAACTGGAAACTTGCCATTCTGGTGGCGATGTTTGGTTGACAAATAGATAAACGATTTTCTGATAAAATATTTTGTGGGTTATCAAATTAATTCAGCGTCCGAAAGTTCGAGGTGAAAAAGAATGCGAGGTTGTAGAGGCTTGCTGTATGGCTACGCTATCTGAGGTCAGTCCGTGGAAGGGTGAGCATTTAATACATGCCGAGACGCGTTTCGAAAAGCACATTAAAAAGTTAGTCCTGGTTGTTATTTATACATTTTTTTTTTGACTGTCCTGTTGGTCTTGTAGTTAGTGACCCTGACTGCTATGCCGGAGGTCGTGGGTTCGATTCCCACCCAGGACAAATGTTTGTGTGATGAGCACGATCATTTGTTCTGTGTCTGGGTGTAATTTATCTATAATATGTATGTATTTAGAAATATATAAGTATGTTTATCAGCTGTTTAGTACCCATAACACAAGCTTTCAAGCTTAACTTGGGCTTAAATGGCGTTGTGTGAAAAGTTGTGGAATATTTATTTATTATTATTTATTATTATACATCTTTGACTAGTCGTTACTGATAGTCCCGAAAGGCTGATTGATAACCACGGTTATGTTGAGGAGTATACCATCTCACCTAGTAACTGAGTTGGTGAGGGCAAATATGCAATTCTTTACTGTATTACTCCGGTATTCAGCTGGATTTAGTTAAGTGGATCTGGACAATGTTGGGAAATGGCTACGCAGAGGATGATTTATGATGATAATGACGAAATTAAGGAATGTTGGGTTCTTTTTTTTTTTGGTGCGAAGTGGGAAATCCTCAATATTCAATATTTTCATGGCGTTCCATATGTATTCTCAGGTGGTAACTTTTTGAATAAAATCATTATAGACCCTGTAGGGCATGGGTGACCTCCACCCCAAGGAGGGCGGAAGGGTCTGTCAGACACTTTCAGACTTATAACCACGCCGGTGCACGGTGTTCCGTCTCACACCGCAACCCCTGGCTGACCTGACGAATTTTTCGAACCTTCGTTATCGTTAATGACGATGCAACTTAGTGTAACTACGCCCCCAGAATTATTTAACAAGAGGTTATTACTCAATACTCAATTCTTTATTGCATTCCACAATGTAGGCTTAGGTGGTACTGAAACATTTCAAGAAACAATCATGGACCCTAGAGGTTATTAGTATTACATACCATGAGAATTGTTACTCAATATCAATACACAAATGACACATTTCGTCTCTAAGGACCAACATAACTGGGGGTCGAGTCTGCTATTGCAATAGTGTCTCAATGACCGGTCAATGATCAATTTTTGACGTATAACGTCCAACTTACGACAGATTTCCCATACAAAAACTGTCAAAGTTGTCAAATATTCGATCAATGACCGGTCATTGAGACACGATTGCAATAGCATACTCGAGCCCCTGGTCTTGTGATGCATGTTGTTGAATCTGTAAATTTGTCTATAATTATAAACAAAAATATTGTCATTTGATGTGTTCAGAATGATGCAATGTAAACAATAAGACACATCATTTTTAAATATTATTGACTTGCTTTCTCATAGTTAGGTTTATTGCTTGCTTCCAAACGGACGTGCAAACACTAAATCCATATTTCGTTGTACAAATAAATTTCAGTGTAATATTTTGTTTGAAAGTTATATTTTGCGGATGCTGAGAATTTTATTTTTGATAGGTAATGAATTTATTGGTGGTATTGTTTTGTATGAAATATGTACTGTGCGTTTTCTGTTGTGTTTCTAGTTAAGTTATTGAGTAAAATATCATTAGGTATGTTGGCGTTATACTTTGTAGTTTTTGGGTTCGATTACTTGTGCCATTAAATTTTTATTGGGTATGTAGCAGCCCCAAGGATGGATTCGTGCTCGATAGATGGTATACGTTTGCCTCTTTTGCCTGGGAGTTACACATATTAAGTATTGGGTGGACACCTCTGCCTTCCCTAAAAGAAAAGAAAAGAAAGAAAGAAAGAAAGAAAAATATTTAAAAGGCATAGAAGCGTGACGTAATTTTTAAACTAAGATTTAACCTGCCGTTTAGCCTTACATATATTTCGTTTTAGTGTTAGTTTCCTTACTTTACATATTGAGATTGTGGGTTCAAACCCAGGTGAATACCAACGTGAAGAAAGCCACAGGTAAAAACTGGTAAACCTTCTGATATTAAACATCTAGGAAGAGGTGAAGGGTAGGCGTTTTGGAGCATTGTATTAAGTATTTTTGACGATTAAAAGTGCTGATTCTCAGCCTCATTTGAATAATTAAACTGGACTTAGATTTTATACTTTTTTTCTTTTTTTTTTTTCTTTTTCTGAACTCTCTTTATTATTTTATTCACAATACTTAACTTTATACACTAGAAATGAAAATACAATCTAAAAACTAAAAACTAAATCTAAAATATGGCGTCAAAAAACTCATCCGAATCGCTGTCCACGGGAAGTGTATACGTGATTTTATACTAAATGTTATTTGTCTTTTTATTTCAGTCTCAAGTCATGTATTTCTTCGAGTTCTTCGTGTTAATCGGAGCACCTAGCTTCATACTAGCTGTAAACAACAACACAAACACAGATCTGATCATTTGTGATGGCGTGGTCTTCCACAACGTCTACTATGATCGAGAGCTTCTGTTCAAGGACCTAGGAAGGCCTTACAACTTGATCATGCATAGGTAAGTTACCCCTTAAGGCTTGCATAGACAAGACGGAGGACGATTTTCAATTTATCGAAACTACCTTTTGGAAACGGCCACTAGAATCATTTTTATATTTAACCTAACTTGAGTTTTGCGTTCAAAAGTGCCATAGGTATAATGTCTGATTGAAATAGATTATTTGACGTTGACTTTTTCAATTGAATATTTAATTGAATACTTATCTAATCAACAGTGTAGGTACAGTGTACATTTGTTATTATGTGAGCACAATATGTCTACCAACAGAATTAATCCAATAACTATATGAGGCAAACAGATTAATAAATCTAGCCAAGTAACTAATTCTGGAGATTTCATCAGTAATGCTAAAACCAAAAAAAAAAACAACAACATTGCCAACATAATATAATACTTAAAAAAATCACCATGTGTTTGTTTGCTCAAATTGATGATGTAATATTTGTGATCATTACCTGTGATCCATTAACTCGACGTCAGTCATGACGTCATGATAATAAAAAGTTTAAACAATGTGATCATGGTTTTTTTATTGACATTTATGCTTTTGAGTTACGATACGGGCATATTGGTCGTAGTTTTCCAAAAAGAGGGCAAACAACTAATTCTAGGTTTGCTAAAACATCAGTATGCAATCTGGTGATTGCATATTTTCTTTCTATTCTTTAGTATTATTTCTCAGTATTATTTCTTTACTGAATATCCATTCATTTACCTACAACATTTTAGGTCTGTACCTAGGGAATGCAATCTCGTCTCGCCGAGATCCCGATCTCGCGAGATCCCGGCCATATTTTACGAGATTGTATCTCGTCAAATTTCGTACGAGATCTCGCGAGATAACGAGATCGACAAATGCAGCGTGACAACGTGTATTTCATAGCGCGGCTGCGCGCGAACTGAATCCTGGCCGTTGCCTAAATGTAGATAATTATTGTTTTGTTACCAATATTGTAAGAATTTGAACTGATTAGCTACAGTAGGTATAATAATTATAGACATAAACAAATGTTATTAGAATTAGAGACAAAATAATAAGTACTCTGTTGATTTTTAAAATAAAACTTACATTATTTTTATAACTAAGCAACACAGTTTTTATTTAATTACATATCATGTCAATTACTAGTTCTTAAAATAAGCGTTTGCATATGTTTTAATTGCGATTCTTCCAATCTCGCGAGATCCCGTAATTTGCGAGATCTCGCGAGACTGGGTTTTGAGTCTCGCGAGATCTCGCTAGGCGGAAATCTCGTACGAGATTGCATTCCCTATCTGTACCTATATTTGTAGCAAATAAAGTTCTGATTCTAATTCAGAAAGCTGCCTTATACTTACATATTTTCTTATTTGTTGTTATTTAGCTAGATTGAAACCCTGATTACTATTACCTGAAGGCCATACAAATATTTGTTCCCTCCGGGGACTAAATCTGCGATACGCAGCGCAGTTACTAACCACTCAGCCATTGCGCCAACAGTGCCGTTATGTATAACTAAATGCATATTATGTTCAACAGATTTTCAGGCATCCTGTTCTTCAGTCACACAATCCAGAACGGTTCTCAAGTCGACTTTCAGATCAGCGCCTGCCATCTTGAAAAGAGGACTTGCAGAGAAATCCACGGAGTTCCGGGTGGCTATGCTGTAGCTTATGACGCTGGCAACGACGACATATACTTCGGCGGCCATGACGGCATCTACAAATACAACTTCTTAACAAAAGAAGCGGAATTTTTCGCCGAAGAAGGAAAGTCAATCTGGGGATTGTTTGTTCGACGCAACTTTTACTACATTGAGTACCCGACGCAGAAACTTTTCGTCTACAAATCTGACCGTTTCGTTCAAGTAGCCGAAGCTATTAATATAGAGGTCGACATTTTCTTCGTGTCCAAACATTTTGATGTTTACTTTGCCAACAAAACAGCGTTGTATAAAGTAGAAAAGCCCCTGAGCGAACCTATAGTTTTAAATGATGAGATTGTAATCAGACAGATTGTAGAAGACAATTATGGTGACGTATTTTTCTGTGCTGGTGACGGAATTTATCTCGAAGCTAAACCGTATCATAGATTTAAGAAAGTGGCTGTAATAGACCAGGCTTTTGGTATGACTTTTGATGATAAAGATAACGTAATATATTCTGATAGAAATAACATATATAGGTTGAATCCAAGCCAGTATAGTAGTATTTGTTTAAATGCTATAAATAATCCAGACGCTAGAGCTGATATAGATAATTCAAAAAGGAAAAATAATAAATATTAATGAACGTTAAATAATGTTATAATAATATGCAGGATGAAATTGATTAGACGCGAGTTAAATGTAAATGTATGCTGAAATATTAAATGTTAGACAAAAATATCCTTCATAAAAGTAATTTGCGATGAATGAATTGTCGATCAGACGCACCTTTTGGAACTTCTTTGTATCGATATTTATATGTTTTAACCGGGACGCTTTGCTGTCATACACGCACTCTCTTGTTAAAATTTTCATAACCATTCTGCTTAAATGTGGCGTTCGTTGATGCAGCGTTTGATTCCCTGTTAGTAATTATGGGTTTTGACTCAAAATAACCCCAAAAAAATAAATCTAAAAGTCTTTTTTGTGTCTAATACTCTCAGGTGTCGGTTTGTTATTTAGACAGGCCAAGAATTTAATGTAGAAAAGCCGGTAAATTTTAACCTTGCGTTAGTTTTGGATGTAACATATCTCACTCTTTATTATTCTTTCCAAAGTGAATATATTATCAAACAAAAATAATCAACTTACAACAAAGGGATTTTGTTTAAGTGTTCCTCAACTGTTTATTATTATAGATACTACAATGGATGGACAAGGCATACTTAATTTCGTCTTAGTAAATCAAAACCATAGTGCATGGTCATTGTACAAATAAATTCAGTCAAGAAACATGTGTGTGACAAGATTATTTCTGGCAGTTACTTTAATTTGATTTGTATTCGTTATGGATATTTTCTATATTTCTAGTGTTAAGTAAGTTGCCTTTTTCTATTTGTTGTTGATTCTCAAATGTTTTTGAACTTGTTGGGTGAAAGGTGATATTGACACTTTAAGTGCTAGGTATGGCATATTTCTAATTTTTACGATTTTTCTGTTATTATTTTTACTATGTTCCGCAAAGTTTTTAAAAAAACTTGATGTAAATCTAACTCAAAGAGATTTTAAATTAAAATGTATACACTTTTCATATCGAAAAAAATATTGCGTTTGATTTTGTATTTTTTTAAGATTGAAAGTAAAATTTATTAGTCCGTTAATTATTTAGGTATTAAGTAGTATTATTTTATGTTTGTGTCCCTTCCACAAAATACTCCGACGTTGTGCATGTATGGTCTTAATTAAATATCTAAACAAGATAAGCAATTGCCAACCCTCAATAAATGATTTACAACCAATTTCTAATCCTGACTTCTTTCAAAAGATCTGAGAAAGTAAGATTTACTTATGATTTCTCATGGTACATGTAGTTTTTGTTTCATGCTCTTTAGCTTTTTTATTATTATTATTGCCATAGAAACCACTAGTTTTGTATAGACAAAAGTTGTATAGAGCTGAATAAGTCTACATAGTCCCTTAGATTGTAGCGTGATTTTAAATAGCCTTTAACATTCAAAACTAATAAATGTCAAAAGATTTCTTCAAATGCTTCGCGTTGTGTTAGAGATTAGAGCGTTCCAACAAAGAACAAACTCTCTGGTTTTATAATATTGGTACAAAAGTATAGATGTACATTTACTGTTTTATAATTTCAGGAAGTCCCCAATGTTTGTCAAGCTATGCATTCTACTATCAGTCGCAGCACACGTCACGGGTATACCAGATACTCCTTGCAACCGTCTTAACATTGGAGACAATTGGTATGACAGAGACACTCTGTGGGCCAATAGCGGGAAACCTTATAACCTCAACGTGCACAGAGGTTCAAACACTCTATTCTTCAGTTACTCTCTTCCAGAAACATATTCAGACCTGGATTTCCAGCTGGCATACTTCCAAATAGATACTAGAGAGTACCAAACCATAGCTGGTATCAGAGGTGGTTGCTCCGTTACTATAGACCAAATGAATGATGATATATTTTTCGGTGGCAGCGATGGAATCTACAAATACAATATGCTCACAAAACTAGCTGACTTCTACAAAGAGAAAGGGAAGAATGTCTGGTCTTTATTCTACAAGAAAAATCTATTCTACATAAGCTATCCCGAACAAAAACTCCATATAGAATACGATGGCAAATTTGCAATAGTGAAAGAATTTGAAAATTTCGAAATTGATCACTTTCATGTTAGTAGTGTAAATGTAATTTATTTTGCTAATAAAACAGGTTTATATAAATATAATAATCAGAAAATGGAATCCAACGTAGTTACTGAACTAATAACAGTTAGACAAATCGTGGAGGATAATGAAGGAGACACGTATATTGTAAGTAATTTTGGTGTTTTTATAGATGGTAAGTATGAAGGCCTAAAAAAGATTTTAGATATGAAGAATATATACGGCCTAGCTTTTGATAAAGATAATAATTTCATTTACTCAGATGATAAAAATATTGTTAAGCTTGTGTTTAGTCTTGTCGGTTGTGATAAGAAAAAAGGACATTGGTAAATAAATGTAAGTTAAAGTGTATTTTTGTTTAATTCCATAAATAGATTTATTGCAAACAAGAGTTTAGAGATTCCTTAGTCCATAAGTTTTTTTTGAAACGTAGTATTTGCGTTCCTGCCTTGTGGTTGCATTTGCAGACACTATTATAGTCTCCAAAAGGTAAGAAACCTGATGGTTATCGTGCATAACACACATTCCAAGTTCATACTTGGAATATCTATATCTTGAACCATCATGTGTCTAACTTTTTTCTAACTACGTTGAGGTTGGCCTTCCGTTCTAATCAGATGTAGCTGAGTACCATTACTTTGCATTTAGTGCTTCATGACATAACCTCAGCAACCCAGTTGCTGGTGACAAGATATATTTTCGTAAAATGGTGAAAAAAAGATAAAAATACATGTCATTTTTTTTAAACTAAGTAGTAGATGAGATCGGTGTTTCACTATCTGACTACTCTGAGAAGAAACACTGCAAGAAACTCAGAGGTCACAGTCTCTCTTAAAGTCCGGACATTATCTTGGTCAAATCATCTAAGAACCTTGCAGATCAGTGTCTGAAATGGGCTTTTGAGGATAGAATAAAGATTTGACGGGACCAGATTATTCAGTGCAAGCAATTGAGCTAATTGCGCTAATTGAGCTTGATCGTGAGCTCAACTCGGATCTTGAGGAGCTCCACGTGCTGACGAAGACTGGCATACAAACTGACACCAGGTCAGTAATTAGCCACATGAAAAAGAAAGCAAGATTATTCAAACATGGAAAAATATAAAATAAAAACAGAAATGTTCGTGCATCTCGTTTAAATTCAATATCAGAACCCTTGCATTTTAAATGAAAATATAATTAACAAAAGCAGTCTGACGTAAAATAATTAATGTGAAGTTAAAGCTTATTTCATTTAATGCTAGAAATCTGTGTGCATTTTATTTTTCCACGAAGTAAGTTAATTAGCTGATCGTAACTAATTTGTACCCGGTTTTAATTCTGTGTTTGTGTTCAGTTATGAAAAGTAAAAGAACTAAGCAAGGAATGGTTTCGGTCCCATCTTGCCCGGTCTTTTCGTACTGATAACGGGGCAGATGGTATCTCAATGGGTTCATCAGCCCCATGGTGCGGTGTGGTCAGTTTTGCCAATAATTTAAGCGCCGTCGTCGGCATCGACTGAAGTTAAATCTCTCAAATCATCAATTGCGAGTTAGCTTTAAACGTAAAAATCATCTAAGACCACGCAGTGGAATAAATAGAAAAACGGTAGACAAAAAACGCAACAAAATAAACAATCATTTACCATTTAATTCATTGCAATGAAACACTATAATAGCCATTTTAACATTCGTCGGATATTCGTAACCAAACATAATGATGGACATGTTTTTAATCCGGCCCCGAGGTTTCGGTCACGAGCCCGAAAACCGGTGATATTTTAAATTTTAAATACGAATCGACATGCACCGAATAATTGAAACGTGAATTGCATATTACTTTTTTTATTGTCGTCTGTGCGATGTTCTTGTATGACGTGTTTCATTGCGGAACATGAGGTCTTCCGTTGGATTATCTGGTCAAATATTCACTAGTTTTTTCATCAGGTATTTCTCAGCAGCAGCCCGAAGCCTGAATTTGACAGGCCTGTTTTCTAGTGGTCCTGACTGCTATGCCGTTCCGAGTTCGTAGGTTCGATTCCTTCCCAAGACAATTGTTTGTGTGATGAGCACGATTATTTGTTCTGTTCTGGGTGTAATTTATATAAAATGTATGTATTTAGAAATATATAAGTATGTTTATCAGTTGTGTTCATAGCACAAGCTCTGTTTAGTTTGAGACTAGATAGCGTTGTGTGAAAGTTGTGTTATATTTATTATTCATTTATTTGGTTTGGTTGGTGCCAATAGGTTTCTGCTCGGATCCCTAATTGTTAAGAGTAATTCCATCAAACATCATATCTGACAGTGAAAGTTGCGTTAACATCAATCCAATCATTTTGAAGATTTGCCGCAACAAAAAGTCGTATTTATGTATAAAAAATTCGTACCTAAGTATCTCATAACTCCATGTGTTAAAGAAAATCCATCAGTACCTCACAATATTGTTTAAAAATGCAACTGCAAATAAAAATAAAAGAACACTGTGGACAAAAGACTAGTTAAAACAAACATTGGGCGCTATTGCCAACCTATCAATATCGCAGATACCTTTTTTTCAAGTCATCGAATAGATTGGCGAAACTGAATTTTTGCATAGAAATTGGTGGATTTTTACCACGGTGCCGTCTGCGGTGACTGTTTTGAAAATGTTGAAGTATTCTGCATTTTATTTTGCATTTTCCTCTAAAATTTTGAACAAACGATATTCCGAAAGTTGGCAATTTTGATCTTCGAGATTCAGACCTGAACCCACTAAATTATCATTTAAGGTTAAAGTTTGCAATCATGTGTGTAAAAGAAGTCCGCTGTAGCAATTGCACAGCTCTAATGTTTTTTTAAAATTTTGTAATTACTTATGTACTATGTATATTCCTACAATTATACATACCTACATGTGTTGGTACCTACCGCTGAACTTCTTTGCATCGTCCAAAGGTTGACTGTTATGCCAATACGAGTAGCATTAAGCCCGCCTCTATAAATTAGTGTGCTTGCAGTCAAATAAATAAATATGTCAGATTTAGCAATAACCTTTCAATATGTTTAATCATTGCTTCATTTAAATTATCATTAAATAACTGTTTCCTTAATTTTGACGTTTATTCACACATTTCCATACTTGTATTAAACAATTTAAATAATGAAATCATTAAATTAATCGTATGAAATGAAATTGATGTGGAATAATAATTAAGAGGTGTAGTAATAATGATTTAACTCATTATTGTAACGAACTTATTGTTTTCGACAGCCTACGCCTCCATATTGCGAGTAATTTATTGCAAATATCCCCCACTTAATACATTAACGTTTTGCAAAATACAACCCATGCATGCGGCTTCGCTGTTATTCGTGATCTTCATTTTATTTTAATATGTAAGTAGGGCATTTTGTACTAGTCAACATTTAGATGATTCAGAAACAATGCTTTTGTAGCTTTAAATAGTACCTTGCGAAACGAAAAAGAGGTACAGACGCCAGCACATCAAGTTACCCCAATGTGTCAAATTTTTCCAATTGAATATGAACCTTATTCTGTTTGACATAAAGTTGAAAAACGATCAAAGAAATTTGACACATTGGGGTAACTTAAAGTGCTAGCGTCTGTACCTATATTATGTTTAATCTCTTTGTAACACTGTCACAAAATTTAGTTTTACATTTATTATTGTGCTTTTTGAAAGAACAATCCTTGCCACTCAAATTTCGCTTCCATTTATTTTCTGCTTACACCCGTAACCTTATTTGCTCGCTATAAAGCATGAAAGCGTTATTATAAATTCATACACGACAGCATTAATATGTATGAAATTAAACACACAGAACGAACAATTATGCACAAATTTACTATATCCCGTCAAAATGACCACAGTGTAGAACTCCAGACGAAAATTTGGAAATACATTCGGTGCTACCGTACACCGGGCGAATTAAATTTAACAATTGCGGCCTATGCATCGCTGTACCACGTTACGAACATATTTTTTCCACACCATTTTTATTTTTGTACCACTGTGTCGGTTTTTTCGTGTCAAAACATGAAAGTGTTTTTTGGGACGACTGAATAAGGTTTTAAAGTGTAGTGCGAACTGAATGCAAATCCACAATTTTACTATACGTAAAAAACTGAACTTTTCATGTATAAAGAGGTCGGTGAAATAAAATATCCTGGTATTTAGAGTCGCGTGTTGAATTGGTTTTTTGTTGGCATACGCTGATTACTAACTGAACTATGTATGTAGGTACATGATTTTTTTTGCAGTATATTTTCTTAAGGAATACTAGCTACCCGGGCAAACATTGTTCCACCTTAGAATAAATTGATGTTATAAAAATATAAAACTTAGTTAACTTGGTCCTAATTAATATCAACATTTATTTATTCATATTTGACTTAGAATCAGCGCTTTATGTACATCCAAATTACATAATCAGTTCCTCAAAAAGCACGTTGCGACTTCCCAGTGTTTTTGATGGTAAAAAGAAGTGGCGGAACAAACTGCCCTGTTTTTCTTACGGTATACCAGCCGACCGATCGTTCTCCTTTTCAGAAACACCCATAAAAACAAAAAGACTATCTTCAGAAGTCTTATACCTGACTGAATTTTATCACCTACACGGCACACATTTTCTCTCAACAAAATTAATCTAGTCGTAACAAAAACACAATTTTCTTTAATTTCCTTCAGGAGAAAATACCTATGTTCGAGATATTTCGACGGCAGCCATTTTCTTCTGGGATATTCGAAGGTAAATGTCGCCTTGGTATTTGGGGAAACTGGCTTGCTACGGTTCTTTGGTTGTGCGAATGTACTAGATGTATTTGGAGCTTAAAAGGAAAATTTCTAGATCCGTAGTTTCCAAAGTTGACTGGACTGCGACCCAGCTGGCAATAAACTTCAAAATCAAGGACTATCTCTCAAGGACCTCTTGTTTATGTGTATTTTCAACAATACATCTATAGCACAGACGCCAGCGCATCAACCTACCCCGAAACGGTCAAATTTTCCCAATTGAACATGAACCTTATTGTGTTTAGAATAAAGTTAAACCCTATCAAATAAATTTGACACATAGGGGTAAGTTGATGTGCCTGGCGTCTGTACATACAACATTTCGCCAGTTCCTTTTAAGCTTTCATGTAATAGAGGGCGAGGCTGAGCCATCTATCGGGCAGAAACCAGCAACCAACACCAGTGTTCGAGCTTTGACTTTGAAAGGAGATGTTTCATTTTCGGCCATCTGATGTACAGACGCCAGCACATCAAGTTACCCCAATGTGTCAAATTTTCCCAATTGAATATGAACCTTATTCTGTTTAACATAATGTTGAAAAACGATCAAAGAAATTTGACACATTGGGGTAACTTGATGTGCTGGCGTCTGTACCTATATTTAAATTTTTTGCATCTTTTCAATTTCAACCTGTATAAATAAACGCAGAATAGACTCCTTACTTTTCTGTATATCCCCAATTATAAAAATAAACAATTCCTTATCTTACCTTTTAAAAGAACAAACATAGAACCACGAAATACGCCGTGGAGCAACATAAAACATTCCGACACTTGAGGGCAATAAAGTCGTTTCTGTACATAATACTTACAATAATAATTCTACCTACTAACATTCCACGGTTTTATCGTTCGTACCTGAAACAATAAAAACAACGTTATGAATCATTCGCGATAAGAAAGAAGTATAGAAAGAATTGCTGGTGCCATTTTTAGTAGTAAAAAGTTGGGTTACAAAAATATAGGCCAAGACGAGCTCAAAAATGTGATACTTAATTATAATTATTGATTTATTTATCATCGCATAAGAACGCCGTAAAGCATCAATGATCATCTGCTTCTTTCCATAATTATAAACTTTGTGGACATCAAACGGTCGGAGACTGCTGTAGATCACATACGCATGATGTGTCTCGCTCGTCATCATCATCATCATTTCAGTCGAAAGACGTCCTGCTGGACAGTGGTCATAGGCCTCCCCAAATATGCCTAAACGACCGGGTTTGTGCGTGTCTCATCCATCAGATCCCGCGTCTCTCACCAAGTCGTCGGTCCACCTTGTGGGAGGCCTTCCAACGTTGCGTCTTCCGGTACGTGGTCGCCATGTTAGCATTATTAGCATTATTATTACAGGCCTGTTGGTCTAGTAGTTAGTGACCATGACTGCTATGCCGGAGGTCGTGGGTTCGATTCCCACCCAGGACAAATGTTTATGTGATGAGCACGATTATTTGTTCTGTGTCTGGGTGTAATTTATCTATAATATGTATGTATTTAGAAATATATAAGTATGTTTATCAGCTGTTTAGTACCCATAACACAAGCTCTCAAGCTAACTTGGGACTAAATGGCGTTGTGTGAAAAGTTGTGGAATATTTATTTATTTATTTTATTAATATAATGAAACTGGAGGTCCCAGGTGATGTTTAGTAGTAATAATAATTTAATTCAGGTAATGAACAAACTTCTACAAGATAAAATCATACATAGAGGTCTCCTCTTAAGTATGAAAGATACCTCTGCTAAGAGACCCCGCTCTTCTAAAACTAGAAACAACAATTATGAAGAAGTGTTTATGCTATACATATAAATTCAACTTACGTCTGGGAAGGTATGAGAGTGTGTATGTAAAAGTGTGTGTGTGAGTGTGTGTCAGTTAGATATAGTCGCGTATCTTACAATTATGGCATGACACTTTGTGACAGAGTTTCAATGTCGTCATAGCTCTTGCATTTTAGCCAGTCTAATTAAGTTTTTTTTACATTACTTAAAAGGTAGTTTTAGTATAGTAACGACTGCAGGATATCCGTGGTTATCTTCAAGTATCCCGTCAAAAGGCCCACCCTACCAAACATCTTGTTAAAGTCAGTGTACTTATTACTCATTATTATTCTAAGCAGCGGCAGCCGTGTGACCGGAGGACTGTCAAATGATAGGTCTCAGGTTCAATTTATATTTATTTATTTTATTTATGAGAATAAATATAATGTCAGTACCTTGTCAATATATCTATGAAAATATAATGTATGTAAGAAAAAATCCTCAACTCTTTAGTAAAACAAGCGGTAGACATCAGTTTAATACAAGAAATAAAGATAAAATAGCTCAACCTTCCTTTAGATTAGCAAAAGTACAAACATCTTTTATGGGGTATTGTGTTAAATGTTATAATAAAATACCATGTGATATATTAAAACTAAATGAAAGAAAATTTAAAACTAACATTAAAAGTCCACTTTGTAAACTGGCATATTATAAATTAGAAGATTATATTCAGGATAGGAATGCTTGGAAACATGCTGGTCCTGCTCAATAGGACAATCATTGGAGTCTTGACAAAATCAACCTGGTTGCTAATATAATAATGTACCTCTGTATTGTTTTCTATTATTTTTTTTATTTTTTCACTTGTTTTTAAATTAATGTTATTACATTTGTAAATATGTGAGCACAATACAATGTATCTAGCTGTACCACATGTAATTATCAACTCCATTGCTTTTTTTTTTTGCTTAAACCTATCTTAGTATAGTACTTTTATTCTAGGTGCATCGTCCTCACATATAATCTTATTGATGTATACAAAGTATTGTAAAATCGATTTTAAAAGAGTAAGTATGGAGTTTCTTGCCCATTCTTCTCCATACAAATCTACTTTTTGGAAGGGGCAACTAGAATCATTTTTAAAGTTAATTTTTGTTCGACGTTCAAAAGTGCCTTATAGGGGCCAAATTGAAATAAATGGCTTGACTTTGACTTTGACTTTGACTTTGAAACCCAGGGCACGCACCTCTGACTGTTCGGATCGACGACGTGCGTATTGTAGAATTATCACTTGCTTCAAAAACGGTGATGGAAAACATCTTGAGGAAACTGCCTGAGAGATGTTTCTCGAAGGCATATGAAGCCAAGTAATAGGTCCATCATGGGCGCCATTAAAACTCTGACATCAGATAAGTCATTAACCACATGATGATGATTAAAACTCTGACATCAGATTAGTCATTAACCACAGGATGATGATTAAAACTCTGACATCAGATTAGTCATTAACCACATGATGATGATTAAAACTCGGACATCAGATTAGTCATTAACCACATGATGATGATTAAAACTCTGACATCAGATTAGTCATTAGCCACATGATGATGATTAAAACTCTGACATCAGATTAGTCATTAGCCACATGATGATGATTAAAACTCGGACATCAGATTAGTCATTAACCACATGATGATAATTAAAACTCTGACATCAGATTAGTCATTAACCACATGATGATTAAAACTCTGACATCAGATAAGTCATTAATCAGATCCTTATCGGTTCGCTGTTTGACTGGATCTGTCGACATCCTGGATAGTGAAGGACCGTCCTCCATTGCCTCATACAGGACATCAGGAAGGTGCGCAGAGTTGCATTTATTTTGTGCAACTCCAGCACACTCATGAGCCATGTATGCGGCACTGAATCATAGGCCTTCTTATAGTCTATCCAACATGTCGACAGATTCCTTCGGGAACGATGAACGTGTTGGCTAATAGCAATATCTATGAGAAGTAGCTCCTTAGTACCGCGGGACCCGTTCCTACATCCATTTTGAGAGACAGACATGATCGAGTTGCTGTTGGTTGTTAATTTTCATTATTATTATTATCAGATTAGTCATTAACCACATGATGGTGTTTAGTAGTCTAACCAAAGGCTTTCGTGTTGCCAAGTTACAGTGTTTTACAAGGAGTGACTCTGACACTCCTTGTAATCCTCCTTGTATCTGACCTTGAGAACCCAGTGACTACGTAACACTATACCCCTTGATAAGATACTTTAGGAGTACTGACTTCTCGGTAGATACTTACAATTGTCATAGTCGTACAAACAAACAGTTTTTTTTATGTTGATAGTCACGCGTTTGACCACTATCTCACCTGATGGTAAGCGATGATGTGGACGACGATGAGGCACGCTTGCCTAGAAGTGACCTGCTCACTCTTGACTTAAACACCCCTAGGTTGTAGCTACCAGGAAACACCGACTCCGGCAGGGAATTCCACTCTTTAGCTGTACGCACAAAGAAGAAGTCAAGTCAAGTCAATCAAGTTTAGTGTGCTTCCTGATGCACGAAAGAGTCTAAAACGTTTACTACTACTACTAGCGTGCATCATTCCACTGCTGGGCAAAGGCCTCTCTCCATGACTTCCAGTTTTTTCGATCTAGGGCTAAAGTTGGCCACTGGTTTGTCCAGGTCGTCCCGCCATCTTCTTCTGGGTCTGTCGCGACGCCTTCTAGCTGTGTCAGGGCTCCACGTGGTGGTTATTTTGGTCCACAGCTCATTGGACATACAACATACGTGGCCAAAACGTATAAAATAATAAAAATAATTTATCATAATATAACTAACGCAAATCTTTGAATCAATCATGCATTTTCCGCAGATTATGTTGATCACAACTTTACTCCGCGTTTATTAATAACAGGGAAAAGGGTTAAACAACTTAATCCTTACAAAATCGCACAAACAAATACACATACCAATCTCGATAATCATAATACAATTCAACTTTGAAACTCTCTAACAAAACAGTGTAGGTACCTAAAGCTTTATTATTTTCCAACGGAACCCTACTGAGGAACAAAACTCATAAATCTGACAAAAGTTATACGTTATTGCTTAATGTTTAGGCAGTTTGGTTAAAACAACGGTATGTTTCAGATCGATTTAGTTTCAGATTTCGGCTTAAGAGTCATCGTTTTAGCTCGTGGACCTACATATGTATTGTATAATAGTGGTAGTCATAAACCCTAATTACAAAGACATTCAATACCTACTTATTAAAAAGTAGACGAGACATCACGATTATCACGAACAATTTTTTTTTTTTTAAACTAAATGGCATTTCCAAAGTGACTGATCCCTAAGAAGAAATTCCGAAAGAAACTCAGGGGCCATGGTCTCTTTTAAAGTCCAGACACAAGATTATATTAATTTATTATGCGAGTCTCACGATGCAGGGCAAAGTCTGGAAAAGCCTTTTGAAGAAAGAATCAATTCAGCTTTGAGTTGACCTGTCCCGACAGACGGCATGCATGCTTCTTGCTTCACTAAGACATGGGATTACTTCTTGCTTCACTAAGACATGGGATCGGGTTTTTCTATACCATTTCTTCGCTTGTCTTCTCTATATTATCTTTAATCTCTTTTCTATTATTTTATAGTGTCATCTTCATCAGCATTCTTTTGGCTCAATGTTACAAATTACAAAAACCCAAAGTCACCTCCAGCATTTTCACTAGGGATCTCAGCCCCTTACGACCAGCTTGTTTTACTTAACACCAAGCTATTCAAATAAATGTTTCTGCCAACACAAAACATCTTAATGTCCGCCTCTAATACAACTTTATAGGCCATTCAAAAAATAATTACTGGCTTTATTCTAATAAAGCTTTTAGACAGCCGGGTGCTAATGTCTTATTAAAATTATAATTATTTAGATTATGTTAATTTCCTTGGCTCTTTGTAACGTTTGCTTAATTTTAAAGTAAACGTTTGAAAGGCGCATTTTTGACGAGTTTCTGGAAGGTTTCGAAAGGGAATTTGACCAGTTTTTCTGAAGTGTAATGCGATCGTAATAGGAAAAAGGAATAATAAAACTGCTTTACTGTAATAATTCTGAGTTTTAATCATAAAAGTGAATCTGTTACTGGGGAATTGTGTACACAAAATGAGTATATCCGACAGAGAACCAATGTTATCGACATAGCTCAAAAGATTAGCCAGATGAAGTGGCAGTGGGCTGGCCATACCTGGCAAAGAACCGACCACCGCTGGGGTAGACGTGTTCTTGAGTGGAGTTCTAGGTGGGATGACGACTTGCGGAAGATTGCTGGCAGATACTGGAAGACAGGGCGCTGTGGCGTATTAGAGGAAGACCAGGTCTGTCCAGCAGTGGACTCCTGTAGGTTGATGATGATCACGATGTGTACACGGTGCTATTTGGTAATGAGCGTTATCAAGTCTGCTAGTGGATGTAAAAGTTCACGAACACTTCGCTCGCGATTTAGTTCGCGTGCAGTTTGTACTCCGACATCCCCTCTACGCCCTATTATAGGTTTTAAAATAAAATATAGCCTATGACACTCGGAAACAAAGTGGCTTTCTGTGGTAAAATAATTTTCAAAATCGGTTCCGGAGATCGAAAGATAATTCCATACGACGATGTCACAAACTGGCTAGCTACTAAAATGGCTGGCCTCACTCACAGATTTTGGAAAAGACAGTCAGTAATGGCCAAAGACATTTAATACCTATAGACCGGACATCACAAACAAAATTTTCGTCCGAAAAAGTGTGTCCTGCCGGACACAAGTCTATAAGTTTTTTTTAGTACGCTTCGCTGCCGCTCCAATTTTCATGTATTATTCTAGATGGCGTTACTGAGACATGGTATCAAAGTTTTTCTATGACATTTCCTTGACATGCCCGCTCTATAGTCTTTTAAATCTCTTTGGTAATGGCATTTAGAATGCTGTAGCTGCTACTTTGTAGACGGTGCACAAAGGAGTTTGCCTGAATGCTGTCAGATGGCTTGCAATGAATGACAACTCAATTCGCCTTTACTAATACTTCATTTTCAGTGTGATTTTTAAAAATAGCACTGCAGCATCCTAAAGGTGTCATTATATTGTGTGCGCACGGCAGGGTTTATCTTTATTATTTATTTATTTATCCTTCAACAAATTACATGTTTTTTCCAACAGTAGTTTTAACAATGGTGGTCATAAAATTATGAATCGAAATAAAAACTTTAAATACACATACAAACATAAGTTCACGCCTTCCTCCCATGGGGGTATGCAGAACAATACATATCTACTTCTTTTGCTTCGTTTTCATTTATACATGTTGGCATACAAACCTGATCTTTCTGAAGAACCTCACCAATAAGGTCTATGTATGTCCTTCTAGGGCGTCCCCTCCCGGCGTTCCCACTCATCTTGCCTTGTAAATTTCGTTAGTCTCCTTTCATTCATCCTTTCATAATGACCAAACCATCTAAGCATACCCTTTTCAATTGTTGTAACTACATCTTGTTTTAAACCACAACGTTGCTTTAACACATCATTCCTCAATCTGTCATTCATTCATTGACTTATAATAACATATTGTTCAAAAAAAAAAACTAAACGTACCTAAATACCATGAAATGTAGTTATTGGTCAATTTAAATTGCAGCAATGTCAACGAATAAAAAACCCTTGGAAAACCACACAAAGATATTCCCACCGTAATTCAATCTAATAACACTTTTGTACAAAAGTCAAAAACAAAAATACTCAAGCAGTAGCGACCTAATTACTCTTGTTAGGCGAATTACAAAAATCACATTAATTATTCAAATTATAAAAGGTTACACTTTTCAGCGTAATTAAATGATTTCAAAGCCTTTCAGAGCGCGCAAATTTTTTTTTCTGTAAAAAGTTAATTTAATTTTTTCTCTTTGAATGTGGCTGCGGCATGAATGGATGGTGCGGTGCGATTTATGTTAGGGGTAAGCAGAGTTCCTTGTTATGCTAATAGGATGAGTGAAGGTGCTTTTATTACAGTTTTCGGGAGTCGGGTATCTTCTAAAATAACTGTTTATGTACTTCCTCCGGGCTCAGAATGTTTACTGACAACGTGATTTTTTTAAATTATTTATTCATTCTTCAAAGTAGGAATTTTTAACAATAAATGTGACACAAAATTAAAAAGGTAATTATCGTAAAGCTATGAGCTGTGTTTTTTTTATTATTATTTTTTTAGTATTTTCTTTTTTTTTAAATAATAATCCATGATTTCAATTTTTGTAAATATGAGAGTACCATGTATCTATCCACATAATTATGTATCTACTAAAATGAAATACTGAAAAACTTTGAATGTATCTTAGGATGTATCTTAGGATGCTATTATTTTTTTTTTATTCTAGGTACAGACGCCAGCACATCAAGTTACCCCAATGTGTCAAATTTCTTTGATCGTTTTTCAACTTTATGATGAACAGAATAAGGTTCATATTCAATTGGGAAAATTTGACACATTGGGGTAACTTGATGTGCTGGCGTCTGTACATCGTATTCACTTAATGTCTTTTTTATTGTATATTGTAAAAACTATTTCAAAAGAGTAAGTATGGATTTTGCTGCCCATTCTTCTCCGTACAAAACTACCTTTTGGAAGGGGCAACTAGAATCATTATATTTTATTTAACTTGTAAGTTTAACGTTCAAATGTGCCATAAAATGTTAAATGGTGTAATTAACTTACTTGTACATTTCTAAATACATAATATGTCCTGGGTGGGAATCGAACCCACGACCACCGGCATAGCAGTCAAGGCCACTAACTATTAAACCAACAGGCCATTAAGATTCATCAGATCAGATTGTTTCCACAAAAGTAACCTATTGCTCAACCGCTGCGCCAGCATCCTAGAAGTACCACACCTATAGCTTGTCAGCACTCATTATCTTATAATCACTAGTCAAAAATAATAAGCCTCTTTACGCAGACCTCCCAAAACATTATTTCTGCCAAGAATCAGCACCTTAAAATTTAGTTGTACTAAATTCTTGTTATGTTAATTCATTGCTATTAAAATCCAACAGGCGGTCGGTAGAACTTAAACAACCGGTGCCGTTACCATTACCACTAAAAGCAACCTTAATGGGAATTCATATTCAGCAAACAGCATTTTTGCATCGTCGGTATCGGTTGCGTTGGGAGACGAGCGGAGCGGGGAATGGTAAAAGTAGGCTATCAATTAGGACCGGACCTAGTATACTGCTTGGGGAACTGCTTATTTTTATTAACAGATATCATAACTTAAAATAACATCACGCCTGTAATTTCCGAAGGGTTTGGCAGAGGCGTATGTAGTATGCCCACATTTCACCAGTACTTTAAGTCCTATGTAATAGGAGCGAATTCATTACTTTGGAGGCATGAGGAACAGGGTGTAAAGTTCCTCATCCATCATTGAAAAGGGAGGATCCTCCGACCGGGTCTTGTGTCTGGTGGGCTAACTACTGCCCGACGGTTGTTGTCGGGAACTTGTATACGTTCAAACTGCGCGGATAACTTTAACAGCGCGATGTGGGATAGTTCGTATGTGGCGAGATAGATTTCGCTACATTACCATCCATCGGGCAGGAATCCAGACCAGACTCCAGGCTGCTACTGAAAAATACCAGATGGAAACTTCTATATTTTTTTGCCCAATCCTAGAATTGAACGTAGGATCTTATGCTTAACAGTAGCTCTTGTGACTTTTAACTCTGACACCAGCAGGCCTAGCCATGTTACAAATTTTATTTCTATTACAGAAAAAAATGGCATATATGGAATCAGCTGTTGGTCAACTGTCAAGTGTATTTCATTTTCAGCCATATTACAAATTCTACTCGTTAACACTTGACAGTTGACAAACAGTTGATTCCATATCCGCCATTTTCTTTCTATTGTCGCCTTATCGATTACTTTAATTGAAATAAAATTTGTAATATGGCTAGGCTTGCAGGTTAGTCAATAACTACCTACTTACTTACGAAAAGGAGAAATGAGAAGACCCATCCCCGCTCCGCTCGTGACACCCTGCACCCTATCACTCTAGGGTTTGTTTAAACGCTTCTTTCAAAGCGTCCATTCTCAATTGGTTTAGAACCTATCTCGGTGATGCAGCCTCTTTTATTATGATGGACTTTTTACTGGTTTATAACACGAGCGTGTTTCAACTTATTACGTTTGCGTTGTTGTAAAGTGTTTTCGGTCATTTTTCTTGGAAGTTCAATTTTTAAGGAGTGGAATTCACTGCTGGAGTCAGTGTTTTTCTTTATAGCTACAACCTAGGTAGGTCGAAAAAAGAAACATTTTCTGTTCTCGGTATTGCAGCACTTCCAGCATGTTTGCCGAGGCTAACGTCGACAGTGTTGTACCTCGACACTAACTCGCATGCGTGAAGTTCCAACAGCATCTTGAGCGTATTAACGGACCGGTGGGATTCTCCGATGCTTGAACACTGAATACGACTACGTGCAATAAAGTAGCAGCTCAGATGTTTTTGGTGTCCAAATGTCCCAAAATTTAGTTTTTCAACAACATTTACCTATTTCAGAAAACATCCATATTACTTATAACACAAACATTTAAAAACAATGAAATCACATCAAAATAAAAATAAACACACACACATAGTAAAAAACAGTAAAGGGGACACAGTTGCGATGATGTGGTCGACGAGTAACGCGTTGAGGAATACACCCGTTTCTTTCAACATTAAGGACGTCGTTTCATTTAAAGCTGCGCTATTTCCAGCTAAGCTTTGTAATACTAGCACATATTGTTGTTTGCACATGGTTTACGGAACTATGTACCCGGATTAATATTATAAAGGGGTGATCGCGTTGCACTTTAAAAGCAGTTTGTGTATTTAGATTACAACCTTTACTACAAAAAATTAGATTACCTACTAATTCCAGTTTATGTAACCTCTATTTTCCACATCAAAAAAATATAGTGCAGTTCCAAAATTCTTTCGTACCCAGAATAATAAATATAAATAATAAATATTCCACAACTTTTCACACAACGCCATTCAGTCCCAAGTTAAGCTTGAGCGCTTGTGTTATGGGTACTAAATAGCTGATAAACATACTTAAATATTTCGAAATACATACATATTATAGATAAATTACACCCAAACACAGAACAAATGATCGTACTCATCACACAAACATTTGTCCTGGGTGGGAATCGAACCCACGACCTCCGACATAGCAGTCAGGGTCACTAACTACTAGACCAACAGGCCAGTCAAAGAATAAACACTTAATGATTCTATAGTTCCTCCTTCATACATAAACTCACGCCTTTTTCCCATGGGGGTAGGCCCTTGCCGTGTTTAACCTACCCCCTTGGGAAGGTTTAGAAGTATATAGGTAAGTATGTTTATCAGCTGTTTAGTATCCATAACACAAGCTTTACTTAGCTTGAGACTAGATGTCGTTGTGTGAAAGTTGTGGAATATACTATTATTATTAATAACATTCGAGTACTCGTATCTTGCATTTTTCGTCATTCACGCAGACCAAGTCGCGTACTAGCTTAAATTTATTTTTCAACTTATTTTTGCTTGTGAAAAAAATAAAATCTAACCCCGTATAATATTCCGTTTCCCACTTACCCCCAAAAAGTACTTATTTATAGTAACAGCCCCCTTGGGCCACCCGTCCTTATAGTAGGTTAACGGATTTTTCCATACGAGGTTACCCCAATTTTTCAACGCATAGATATTTCCCTTCAAAATGGCTTTTGGGCACCGTTAAAATATATATTATGAGTTTGTGTGTACTATACTTAATATGTGTACCCTTGCTTTTTATGGATACGGCTGTATGTTATGCTTTTGACTCTGTAAAGGGTTTGAAAAGAATATGGTTGGTGTTGTTGGATCCTCTTTTTGTTGATTCATGTCAAAATTTTGACTGGCCTGTTGGTCTAGTAGTTAGTGACCCTGACTGCTATGCCGGAGGTCGTGGGTTCGAGTCCCACCCAGGACAAAATGTTTGTGTGATGAGCACGATTATTTGTTCTGTGCCTGGGTGTAATTTATCTATAATATGTATGTATTTACGGTTTTAGACATTTATTTTCTTAAAAGATTTACAATCACTTACAGAGAAAATACAATATTATTCTACTATATAAAAATAAGTCGGGTTTTCCTTCCTGACGATATAACTCCAGAACGCACGAACCGATTGCCACGGTTTTGCATTCGTTGGAAAGGTCTCGGACTCCGTGTGGTTTATAGCAAAGAAAATTCAGGAAAAATAACAATAAATTACATTATTAGAGCTAACATACTAATAAAAATAAATTAAATTACATAAATCAGATGCAACCTTCATAGTCACTATGAAAAACTAAGACACAAAATTAGAGAAAAGTAAATGACAGATTGACAATTACTGACATATTTAATAATTTTCAATATTTACTTTTTGCCTGACATGGCAAAAAGTAAATATTGAAAATTATTAAATTTAATATTTTATTTCAGCAAAATCATAGTCTTACAATCGAATACGTCTACTATATAAAAATAAGTCGGGTTTTCGGTATCGTGTTCACTGTGAAATTGTGAAAAAAAAAGTAAAAAAAATAAGTTATTTCAAATATATTCTCGAGTAACATTATTATTTATTTATTAATAACTGATATTATTGAATACGCAAGATTCATTATTAATCTATAATATAAAAAATGAATCGCAAAATGTGTTGGTAAGCGCATTTAACTCAACAACGCCTGGACCAATTTGGCCAATTCTTTTATTTAAATGTTCGTTGAAGTTCAAAGATGGTTTTTACGGCGAGAAAAAATCGAATAATTGCCGGAAAACCCCTAAAACAGCTCTTTTCTTTTTCCCTTACAAACGTTTTCTTTTACAATGAGCTTTATTGCTATTGTGTAAAGTTCATATTGAATTACAAGCACTCACTGTTGTTTAAACAATGTACTTAGGTATGTTCTTAACGTCAAAGGGTCAATTTGCATATTAAAAGATATACCTACGGAGCAATCGTAACCAATTTGGTGGTGCAGTGATTTTATTAGCAGGAGATTTTCGTCAAACATTGCCAGTGATTCCACGATCAACACCAGCTGATGAACTCAATGCATGTCTAAAGTCCTCCAATTGTGGAAACATGTCAAAGTACCTACTTCATTTAAGCAAGAATATGCATTTCGAATTGCAAAATTACCAATCTGGGAACATATTCTCTAAACAACTCATTGACATTGGTAGTGGCAAATTTTCTATAGACATGTTGACTGGCTGCATCAACATTTCTCAAGTTTTTGTCAGTTAACTCGATCAAAAGATGAACTTATCCAGAAGGTGTTTCCAGATGTTTCTCAAAATTACAGGAACCATGATTGGTTGAGCGAACGAGCTATATTGGCTGCAAAAAACATAGATGTAAATGAATTAAATTTAAAAATGCAAGAACAAATTACAGGCGAATCGAGGATATATAAATCAGTTGATTCGGCTACTAACCAAGATGATGTAGTGAACTGTCCACCAGAATTTTTAAACTCGCTGGATTTGCCACGATTGCCACCTCACAATCTTCAATTTAAAGGTTGGATCGGTAGTTATAATGTTGCGAAATATCAAAGAGATTTAAAATACTATAGAGCGGGCATGTCAAGGAAATGTCATAAAAAAACTTTGATCCCATGTCTCAGTAACGCCATCTAGAATAATATATGAATATTGGAGCGGCAGCGGAGCGTACTACAAAAAACTCATAGACTTGTATCCAGCAGGACACACTTTTTCGGACGAAAATTTTGTTCGTGATGTCCGGTCTATAGGTATTGAATGTCTTTGCGAAATATCAACCAACCGCGTCTTTGCAACGGCACACAGTTAGCGATAAAAAAAATACTAAACAACGTGATAGAAGCATGCAACTATACTGAAAGGAAAGTATAAAGGAGAAGACGTTCTCATACAGCACAATTATTCCGAATGATGTGCCGTTTGAAATCCCTTTGTTTTGACCACGTGACTTATCACCTTTCGCTAAGTCACGTGGTCCTAACAAAGGGATTTGAGGCGTTCTCGATTGTAGAAAGAGAATAGATACGAATCGTTTGTAACTTGGCCAGGGGGGCAGTTTCCAGTTCGGCTTGCTTTTGCTATGACCATAAACAAGTCCCAGGGGCAATCATTAAGTGTTTGTGGTATTAATCTGGAAATCCCATGTTTCTCACTGTGGTCAATTGTATGTTGCCTGTTCCCGTGTTGGAAAACCATCAGATTTGTTTGTCTATGCGCCAGATAATCAAACAAAAAACATCGTATATCACAAAGCACTACAATGAAAATAAAACTGATTTTTGTTAATAATTAATTCACATGATTAACAATTAAGGGATAACTTTTTTTTAAATGCTTATTTATGTTTTATTTAATTATATTTCTTATTCACAACGCCCTATCACCAGGGTGAAGGTTCTGTTCAGGAGAATTTTTTGCCCCGACTATAAAATATGTAGGAACAAAAAAATGTCACATTACAAATCATTTTGACAGGAATTTATTACAATTTAATTAGGCAGTACGAAGTCTGCCGGGTCCGCTAGTAACTTATAAATACATGAGGCCGATTTGCGTAGGTAGTGGGTTGGTACAATAAGTCAATAACAAGAATGACATTAGGATTTCGTACTTAACAGTTTTAGTAAACTCGTAAAAGGGGTAATTGTAGAAAATAATAGAACTAAGTGCACGACATCTTATGCGCTAGACGCTATTTAGGAGTATATAAGTATGTTTATCAGCTGTTTAGTATCCATAACACAAGCTCTGCTTAGCTTGGGACTAGATGGCGTTGTTATTAAATGTTATTTAATAGCTGGTCGGCTGGCTGGTCTGGCTGGCTGGCTGGCTATTAAAATAGTGAGGGGTAATACTTAAGGCTCTCGCAGATAGGCATGACGCGACATTGCGAAACTATTTCGTCGAATACTCGTAAATATCCGCAGAGTTATTGATTGAATTTAGTTCAACTATTTTTTCCTATTATATAAATAAATAAATATTCCACAACGTTAACACAACGCCATCTAGTCTTGGGACTAGATGGCGTTGTAAACAAACTAAACAGAGCTTGTGCTATGAGTACTAGAAAGCTGATATACATACTTGTATATTTCTAAATACATACATATTATAGATAAGTAATAACCAGACACAGAACAAATGATCGCGTCGTCACACAAACATTTGTGTTGGATGGGAATTGAACCCACGCCCTCCAGCACAGCAGTCAGGGACAGAGAAAATATCTTCATGGCCGATGAAGATATTTAAATAAAACTTTTTTGCAAAAAATAAAACCGACTTCAAAAAAAACACTAAACGGTGTAAAATAACTCTAAATTAGGAAGTCTGTGGCTTTGGTGTTTTTGTTTTATTTATGATGGGCCACCGACTTCCGAATTTAGTGTTATTTTACACCGTTTAGTGTTTTTTTTGAAGTCGGTTTTATTTTTTGCAAAAAAGTTTTTTATTTTTCCATTTTTAGTTGAATTTATTTTATATTGTTAATTGTTAACAATACATGTCATGATAATAGGGTTATCCACTTATCCCTAATAAATTAAAATTAACATACCTAACTGTCGAAATCTTGGTATAATGTACACATCTGCGTACCCCTCAGAGCATACAGGCGTGATGATACGTCTTGATGTTGTATAAACAATAAACATCCAAGCGATTCCAGCAATCACGACAAATTTGCCGTCTATCTTTGAAGAGTTCCGTTGTATATCTCCGAAGATCAGCACCAGATCTTCACCAAATTAAAATGGGACCACCTCGGGAGTATACTCTTTCAAATAAAACAAGAATTTTGAGAATCGGTCCACAAATGGGGAGAAATCAGGTAACATACATAAAAAAAAAATACATACACACGAACATAGAACCTCCTCCTTTTTGAAGTCGGTTAAAAATACGATGCAATCTCCGATATTTTTATAATTAATAGTGTATGCCTACAGGGTACATTTTTAAGTTCAACAAAAAACCTTTGATACTAAACTCACACCAATAAATACCTTGACTTTGACTTTGAAGAAATAGTTACCAGTAAAACTTGTACCTCAGTAACAAAAACAAAATCCTTGTCTTATCTCTTCTTATTTCTCTCAATAAAACAAAATGGCTACAGAAATTCTTCATCGCTACGAAACCACACCATTACTGAAGGCATCCAGTTTTATACTTAATTGTATCAGACAGACGAACAGAGGGAGGCAGGAATGTTGATTGCGTGTCGGCCATTATTATTCGTTTACTTGTAAAAACAATGCGGTTGAGATTTCTTGAAGAGATTTCCGCTGAGGTAGCATTGAATGTGTGTAGTTTGTTTTAACTTTGAACAATGTAAAGGTAAGTTATTTTGAAAATGAAAGGAAGGATTTTGTATCTTGGACTGTTATTATATAAATAAATAAACATTACACAACTTTCACAGAACGCCATTTAGTCCCAAGCTAAGCAGAGCTTGTGTTATGGGTACTGATAAACGTACTGATAAACTGATACACATACTTATGTATTTCTAAATATACAGATACTTATTATAGATTATCTATACTAATATTATAAAGAGATAAAATTTGTTTCTTTGTTTGTAAGTAAGTTTGTAATCTTAGGAACGAATGATCCTATTTTAAAAATTATTGCACTGGTGGAAAGCTACATTATTCCCAAATGGCATAGGCTACCTTTTATCCCTATAATCCCACGGCAACAGTAACTACGCGTAGAAACCGCGTGACGTCGTTATAGATAAATTACACCCAGACACAGAACAAATGATCGTGCTCATCACATAAACATTTGACCTGAGTGGGAAACGAATCAACGACATCCAGGATAGCAATTAGGGTCACTAACTACAAGATCAACAGGCTAGTCAGGCCATTTATGATTCAGTTTTTAGAGTTCCTTCCTTCATTACATCATCGTCAGCCTAGCCTTTACAAAGATGCAGCTGAATACCAGTGTTTTACATGGAGCGACTGCTTGTTGGACCTTCACAACCCAGTTACTGAGTAGCACGATTCTTCTTCTTCTTTGGTCCCTCAATGGTGAGGATCGCGACCACAACAGCGAGCTCTCCATTCGCTGCGGTTGTTGCAGCTGTGGACTGCCGTCTGGATGTCCAGCCCCACAGTTTTCCTGATGGCGTCCATCCATCTTGAGGGTGCTCTGCCCCTGGCTCGTTTCCCTCCATCTGACCCACTATGATGTGCTTCTCCAGACTATGCTTAGGAGACCGCATGATATGTCCGAAGAAGCGAAGGGCCTTTTGGTGGCAGATTGCTGAGGGCCTCGTCGTGATGTTAAGCTCCTGCAGTATGGATTCGTTGGTAGTAGAGTAGCACGATACCTTTGGTTAAACTGGTTGTCAGATTTCCGGGCTTTTGATGATCAGTAACGACTGTCATAGATCTACCAGCAGGGCTCAACGTGCTTTCCGAGACACGGAGGAGTCTTGATATTTATTTTATTTTATGGTTACAGAAAAACAAACGGTAGTAACAACTAACAAATACAACAAATTATACAACTATTAACCAAATACATGTTTTCGCATATAATTTACTATGATGAGTTTGATAGAGAGTAAAATAAAAAAATGAAGGTGAATTGCAATGACAGTATGTGCAAAAATAATACTTACACAATCACAACAGTACGTCATTAAAAAAAAAACAGTTAGTGAACCAATTCGAACCAATGTTTAGTAAATATTCGATTGAATACATGCGGCTTAGTAGTAAACAAGTCAAGTTCAGAAAAATCAACCAAATTATTGTAGGACTTTGCGCATCTTACAAAGAACGAATTCTATCTGTAATTTGTGTAGCAGCGGGGGACGTTAAGAAGAAGAAAGGGTATTCTAGCAGACCTATTAGGGACGCGTAAACTAATCTTCGAGAGTATTTGCGAGGCGTTGATGAAAGATTGTGCTAACTTTACGAGGAAATAGATATCTGATATAGGTACTGATATGTTAGGAAAGGTCACGCGACAAACCTTCTTCAGCGAAGCTTAACCTTTAATCGGCCCTTGAGGCTGTTGTTATTTAGCGACAAGCTCCACCTCCTCGTCGATGGCCCTAACCTCCTGTATACAAAAACTCTGTCTCGATTCGTATGTCCAGTCAATAATTTCCGAGCGTGTGCGACCGGCCTAGCGTCGTCGACGAAGTTATCGAAACTTGCTCGATAAAAGCTACGACAAGTTCCTTTGTAATCACGAGTTAGGTAATTGCTTCCAGATCCAATAAATAAACATGCCCGGACTTAGGAATTGGGGGTCTGATATTTGTAGGAGATTAGCTGTAAATACCTACTAAGGAGTTATTACATAAGATATTGTTCAGGAGCTACTAGAGGGAAGAAAGACACCTGTAAAAAAATGTATTCAATAACTTTACTAATATAAATAAATATAAATATATTCCACAACTTTTCACACTACGCCATTTAGTCCCAAGTTAAGCTTGAGAGCTTGTGTTATGGGTACTAAATAGCTGATAAACATACTTATATATTTCTAAATACATACATATTATAATAGATAAATTACACCCAGACACAGAACAAATGATCGTGCTCATCACACAAACATTTGTCCTGGGTGGGAATCGAACCCACAACCTCTGGCATAGCAGTCAGGGTCATCAACTACTAGACCAAAAAGCCAGTCAAACTAATACTCGACTACTTACTTAAAAATCACACTTTATACAGAGTAAGCTGAAAATACCATGGAATTATTATATAAGACACGTTTCAAGAGCGTCTAGAGGAAGAAATTGTAAGACCGTTCTTGACCATGGCTACAAAAGCCATGGTCAAGAACATCAGTAAAAAAAAAACCTACATTATATAAGTAGGTTATTCAATATTTTTCAATGGTCATGGGAACTGAAGATATTTATCTTCGGTTCTTGTAACTCCGGTGTGAGACCGAACACCGGGATGGGTATTAGTCAGTGTAAATCTGGCAGACCCCACCGCCCAGGGGAGCCCTCCCCTGGGCGGTGGGGTCTGCCAGATGACTTCCCGTCAACCATGATGATTTTCCATCCCGCACCAAAAAAAGGTCAAATTGGCAGGCGCTCCATGTACATGTAATAATAATAATAATTAAGCTTTATTTAATTCCACAATAAATTAGATTAAAATAATAATACCAGCCTATTACTGACCCACTGCAGAACAAAGGCCTCTTCTCATACAGAGAAGGCTCGAGCATTGATCACCACGCTTGCTCAAGGCGGATTGGCGATTTCGAACTTATATTAACTATAAGTCCAGGTTTCCTCACGATGTTTTTCCTTCACCGATGTCAATGATATCTAAGATAAACTGAGAAAGTACATATGAATTGAAAAAGTACAGTGCGTAGTGGTACTTGCCCGGATTTGAACCACAACCTCGTGCATGTGAGGTAGGCGTCTTATCCTCTGGGCTAAATTAGATTACATTATTTTATTTTATTTCGAAATTTATACATTAGTTTACTACTCATACAATGTCATCTCCTTCTAATGTGGACCCCCTCAGGGTAAAAGCCTCCCCTAAAGAATTCCATTTACCCCTATCTTTAGCAGTGTTCATCCAGTCTCTTCCTGCAACGGATACAATCTCGTCCTGCCACCGGGCGCCCGGGCGACCTCTACTTCTCACGCCATGCGGTTCTTTCCATTTTGTGATGTTAACTGTCCATCTTTTGTCATCGTATCTCCCAACATGGCCAGCCCATCTCCATTTGAGACTTTGAGAAAAGTGTAGAGCATCCTTTACATTGGCAAGCCATGTACATGTACCTACTGGTAATTAGCAGCACCGGTTATACAAGAAACTAACCTTAGCAAAAATCCCGAAACTCTCGAGAGAGGTCTATATTTAGCCTCACGACACTCCCAACCTGAAATGGACCCTACAAATAATCTCATTGACCTTTTACCTAAGTTATATGCAGAAACATTTACGCCCTTTCTCATCCGTAGTAATCCTAAGTAGGACCTAAGTAATAAATAAAAGGGCTTTAGGGACCACATAATTTGAAGCCAGTTTCATTAGACAGACTTTGTTTAGGTCCTAGCGGCCTAAGGAGCTAGGTCTTAAGCCGTCTAGATTGTAAGTGGCTTTGTTATAGGGTCTTAAGTTATAAAGAGAAAAGTATGAGGATGTAACAATTTATTTTGACCCGGTTATTATACTTTTATCTTTATTCTGTTGAGTTTTAATTTATAGGATAATATTTTAACTTTTTTATTTGTTTAATACTTCAAGCATATTAATGTAGAAAAGTGGACTTAATGCATTTTCTACCAGGCAACCTTTAGATGATGCAGAGAGCAGTGGTGCAATTTTAAATTAATAAACTAAGACAGCAAAACAATGTGTACAAAATAGTTAGTATAAATATATAAATAATGTACCTTTAGATATAAAATATAAGATACTACTGCCAACTTCTTAGCAATAAATTCTACTTACTTTCCTTCTTACTTTTTACTTCTATTATAAATGCGAATATATTGTGAGTGTGTTTTTTACGCTTTTTTGCCTTAACTTTTCATCCGAACATCATTAAATTTTGCAAACATATTGTCATGAGTATAAAGTGGAGGAGATGGGTTTTTATTGCTGTTCTCAATATATTGCTTAATTCAGAAAGCGAAGTTGCGGGAAAAGACTAGTCGTAATATTAAAAAGTGTAAGTTGTGAGAATGCAGAGTCAGTCAGTTTCTACTACTCTTCAAAAAATATTGCAGCATTACTGATAGCTTACAACAATAATCTATCCAACATCAAAATCAATAACAGCTCAATTCTAATACAATGGCCAGTAATAACTTAGATAGATTTTAATAATGTATTTTACTACGAGACAGGTCGACCAACCATCATTTATTAGGACAATAAATAATACATGTTACCTCGTACTTGACTTTAGTTATGTCTTATCGATAAGTGATATCTTGAAGAACCTTTTTGGGTTGATTTCTAGAAAGCGAATGGCCTATTGTGACTTAGATTATACATGAAGCCAATGATATTATAAGTACAAAGGTGTTGATAGTTTATACGCGCTCAGCAAGTGACACGTTAAATGTGGCTAACTGGCCACACTTCACCTCAGTGTGGCGTCGCGCCGTCAACGTACACGTGCGTGCGTTGGTGTACCGTTTTTGAAGGTCGAATGTTGTTTAAGTAACCTATCTACACCTTTTTACTTATAATATTATTGCATGAAGCGATAAGGCCGCCCATTGTAACACTCCATGCAGCTCTTAAATTATTGACAAGTTTTTTTGCTGTACAATTGCGTTGGTGTGTTTAGCCAAATTAGGAAAATATTTATTAATATTATAAAGCTAAAGAGTTTGATTGTTTGCTTAAACGCGCTAATCTCAGGAATTACTGGTCCGATTTAAAAAAACATTTAGTCGCGTCGTTATAAATAGCCAATTTATTGAGGGATTCCTCGAAGCGCTACCATTTTGAGGCGCACCTAATGAGGCGAACCTTTTTTATTCCTCGGAGCGCACCTTTTAGTAGCGGTCCCGATAGCAATTAAAAATATTAACTTTTTTTTCCTTGAAACGCATCTATGATTAACTTTCGAATAGAGATAGGATACTAACTGAAACTCGATAATAAGTAAAACATGTTATTTTAAACAATTTGCCAAAACTCTGTACCCCTTGACCATAGATTAGTTTTAAATACCTCAATTTATTGAGGAAGAGTATACGTAGGTACACTAACTAAGTAGAAGTTTATTCCATTCAAAAAAAAAGAGCTGTTACGTTTTACAGTAGGTACTATGGATACACCTATGACTTCAAAAAAAATACAGGCGAGGCGATTTCATAATTTCTCTCAGTCTTAGGTTTCACAATCTGGTGCATTATGAACCTTCAATATTGCACCCAGTTTTATCCAAGGCGTAGCTGCAAGCATTCACTCACACCCCATAAAGTACCTTTTTCTTCTCAGTTGAACTTTACTACTTGTACCAAAGATTAGGGGTTTAAGGACGCAAGGAGTAATCACTATAAAAGGAATAAACAGAAGGTAAGAAAAAAAGGCGCTTAACTTTTATATATAACTGGCCTGTTGGTCTAGTAGTTAGTGACCCTGACTGCTATGCCGGAGGTCGTGGGTTGGATTCCCACCCAGGACAAATGTTTGTGTGATGAGCACGATCATTTGTTCTGTATCTGGGTGATTTATCTATAATATGTATGTATTTAGAAACATATAATTATGTTTATCAGCTGTTTAGTACCCATAACACAAGCTCTCAAGCTTAACTTGGGACTAAATGGCGTTGTGTGAAAAGTTGTGGAATATTTATTTAGTATTTATTTATTTATCTGTTTTGTAAAATAACTCTAGACACACACGCATACATACATAAACTCACGCTTTGTTCCCATGGGGGTAGGCAGAAACTACAGTGCGCCATCTGCAACGATTCTTACATACTTTTTTTGATTAGTTTACGTTAAAATAATTATGTAGTCAACACGCACGCCAGCGCCGGTAGTGAGTACTATGCACCTGACCTTTCTGAAGAACATCACCAATAGTGTCTGTGAATGTCCTTCTAGGGCGTCCCCTTTCGGCGCTTCCACCTGGGTAGGTACAGACGCCAGCACATCAAGTTTTCCCAATTGAATATTATGAACTTTATTCTGTTTAACGTAAAGTTGAAAAACGATCAACCAACTTACAATACTTGATGTGCTGGCGTCTGTACATCGGTCTAATAAGTTCGAAAATTTTATATTAAAACCAAACAACTGAACGGAAAGTATACCTACTCGAACAAAACGAAAATGATCTAAATCAGTCCGTAAGTGACGGTTAGAAAAAAAAGAAGTCTGCAATATTTATGACAAAGTGAGCCTTCTGAACATACTTTTTTGTTCAATGACGTCAAACTCGTTTTTTTTTACTATGATCCAAGATGAAAGTGACTTGATTAGGGATGTAAAAAAGTTACAACTTTTTTTTATAGGTCCAATTTTTGGTCGACATTTTATGTTAACTGTTGCATTGGAGGGTGTATGGACCATGAAAGTATAGTTGGCGTATGTTGACAGATGTAGTGATGATGATGAAGAATACAAAGAACATTAACTTTTATTCATACATTTTTGGTCTTAAACTCTTTCGATAGATCTAAAAGAATTCGACATTTGTATGTTACCGAATGAGGCTTTTAATACAGACCAAATCATCTCAACTCAACCAACCAATACTCACACTCGACTCAACATCACTCACTCAATACTCAATCATCTCATCAGTGTTACTTGGGACAAAATGGCGTTATGTGGAAAATTGTGGAATATATTACATATCTATTTCTTTTGTTAGAAATCTCAATACGTTACTTTATTGTATACAAGTGAAATAACCTTCCCATTTAAACAGGGGATGCACAGCGATGTACCTATATACTAAACTAAATGAAGTTAGTTAACTCGGACTCCAAATATCAAAAGACATTTACTTTTTAAATTAGGCTGAGGATCAGCACTTTATGAACGTCAAAATTACATAAGACAGTCCCCCTCAAAAAGCCCACCGTTCGCCACTTCCTAGTGTTTTTATTGCAAAGAAGAAGTGGCGGAATAAACTCCCCAGCAAAAAATCTGTGCATACTTTTAACATTGGATTTTTTGAAGAATTTCTCCAGAATTATTTCCTGAATTTATTCCTGGTGTCAGGTTGTACGGTGTTGTTGTTCAACTTTTCACCCTGTATAATCATTAACAGCAACCTATTCAACGCCATTTTTAGGGTTCCGTCCTTCCAAAGAATAAAAATCGGAAGATCCGAGTGATCACTCTCATGTGATCTAAATCACTTTGCTGTCTGTCAGTCTGTCTGAAATTTAAACCTTATAGGTACTTAGGTCTACGGTACCATGAAGTTGTGAAAAAATCTATTTACTAAGTTTACGTAAAAAAAAAACAGCCGTTTATTCAGCAAAAAATGCATATTTCACCATTATTAAGGGAATTAAAATTCGCAGGTAAGTAAAATCTTTATAAACCACTAGTTTAATAACAAATTTAAAAAACTATACATTTGTGAATATTTTTTTTTTTATTTTGGGTTCTTAATTTCTATAGGGAGTCGGGGTATCATATAAAATGGCTTGCGGTTTTATCCGTTTGAGAGTGATAGAGTAACAGTCATCCATCCATCCTCGCAAAGTTATAGGTAAGATTTTTCGTGTTTGAAGCTGAATTTCAGGAAAAGCTCTATTCGATTCTTCGATTGAGAATATAGTCCAATCTATATGTTCTTAGATAACTTAATAACTGAACGGTTTTTATTAATGGAGACTACTTTTTGTTCACTAGCACATAACCATATACTATCATTAATCACACATACACTCACAGCTCACACTCACTCACACACACAAACACACCATTATACACTACACACCCTCGCACTACAGCGCGCCTTTAATTAATCATTATTTTGTTTGTTTGTTTAAGTTTTACTTTATATTTTTGATTTATATCACTTTCTTTTCGAATACCTACTGTAATGGAATGTCTATTCAATAGCTTATACAAGTTGTAACTAGGTACTGGAAGAGTGGAACTTCCTAACACAAGTATTCTTCTTACTTAAATAGAAATTCCCTGAAGACCAAATGTAAACGTATTCTTAAGTTATTGAAATAAACATTTATTATTATTGAAATAAAACATTTATTCTTGAACTATTTCTATTGATCCTGCGTGCGGAACTGTCGGTGGGCGATTCCGACTCGCACTTGTCCGGTTTTTACTACACACTCTAATTACATCCCACTTTCTTAGCTCCAACCACCATTTTAGTCAAAAAACAAAAATAGAAAAATAAACACAAGTCATTCATTCCACCTGCAAAATTCCCAGCTTTAAATGAAGAAACGCATTAACTGAAGTGGGCATATATTTTTTTTAATATATTTTGTTTTCTAGAATGGGTCACCGACTTTAAAAGCAGAGACTCGTTAAAGGGGAGTTTAACGATCTTACTGGCGACAAAAAAATAAGGTAGGCACACATGTTAGCTCGTTATTTATTAACCATCTAGGTTACTTTTTCGCGTTTACGTAGTCTGGTAGTAAATAATGATGTGAGTATATTTTAAGCACCGTCTGTGGGGACTTTGGGGGTAGGCCTATATGTTTTTTGTTTTGTTTATGTGGCTATTAAAACGGCCGCCTGTAAAGATTTTTTTTACTTGTAGGGTTCTGTCAAACGTATTGTAGCGACATCTGTGTCGCCACCGTGTGAACTAAACTTTTCGGGGTACCCTAAAACGGGGTTAATAGAAACTTAAGGGTGAATAGAAACAAAACTTTGAGGAAGATTTGCACGCGAGTTTAATATTGTTTGATATTATCAAGGTGTCGAAACTATTAATCTCAATTATTTAAAAGCATTACAGTTCTTCTTTATAACAAACAACTTTTTAACCGACTTCAAACAAAGGAGGAGGTTCTATGTTCGTGTGTATGTATTTTTTTTTTTTTAACTTATGTGAATAATGAAAATGTTGTTTCTATTTACCCTTAAGTATCTATTCACCCCATTTTACCCGGTATAAGGAATAGGGTGTTTAATTCTGTATTTCCCATGGAAACTCTCGGATCCTCCTCGCAGACGGGTGTTGGGTCTGGTGGGCTACCACTGCCCGACGGTATTTGTTGTCAGGACCTTGTTATACGTTCTATCGCGCAGAAAACTTTAACATCGCGATGTAGGATCTGTCAGTTTTAGTTCGTATGTGACGATATAGATGTCGCTACAAATGAGAAAATCCTAGATCTTCCTTTTTGGTTACACCTTTTCTTGCTTTAAATTGCAGGGTTGGCTTTCATAATCACGTGACGTCAGTTATGTCAGTATTGTGCATCTGCTCATCTTTTAGGCCTCTTTGGATGTATCCTAGATTGCGGTATTGAAGTTATCTGCGTGGTTGTTCATCCTCTTATTTTCATATGGCTAGTGCTAACCTGATGCCTGAGTTTTTATGCCATGATGTGGCGTGATTGTAGCATGATCCTCGTAGAGAAAGATTTTGTCTTCAGAAGAATTATTGACAGTGACAGTTTGTTATCGTCGACATCATGTATTGACACATTTCTTTTCTTTACTCATGACATTGTCTTGTTCTACAACGAGGAGAAATGTTTCTACAGTCCGTCACTTTGTCGATTTTTCCGAAGACAAAATCCTTTTCTACGGTATCATGCGACGCGTGCAGGATAAAGAAAGAAAAAAGAAAGAAAGAACGTCAACTTAGTTCGTACATGGCGTAATAGATGTCGCTAGTTACATCAAAACACGTCCACTTGTCTCAATCTTTGCAAGTCGGTCAATTATTTCTGTCTCCTTCTAACAGTTTCCTATGGCAGGCTGTATAAGGGTTTAGATGCTTGTTATCTGTGCAACTGTCAATTAAAGTGAGTAATGTCTGCGAGCACTAAGGGTGACGTCACGACGCCATTTTGAACTTCTAATTTTAGACCGTAAGGTTTTATGAAAATGTAGGGTAATAATTAAAGCTTGTTACTAAAACAGGATAAGTACAACTTAGAGTAGTGCTATTCTGTAATAATCAACTTAAAGATAAAGATACCGGGCTGGTTTCCGCTACGTCAAAGCGCGTATTTTGCGTATGGGCCATTATCTATGACGCGGGCCCAGTGCAAATTGGTAGATGTCACATGTCTTCAAATTTTTGGCTCTAGGACATGCCTGCATGTTTCCTCCCGATGTTTTCCTTCTCCGTTTTTGAGCGCAGTGGTGATGAAATAAATTACCCAAAGTAATGCGCCTGCCTGAGTTCGAACCCACGACTTACTGTTCGTAAGTCGGGGCCGCCACCACTGGGCCACTGCTGCTCTAATAACCACCTTGTGAGAATATAGATGAAGTGGAGGCGAATTGAGCTGTCATTTTATACTAATGCTGGGCATTGACAGTGAGCAAACTTTGATATCATTGGGAACATTGCTGTTTCCCAGTGAAAACATTAAGAAGTGGTGAAGGGCAACATTAACCCTTCCGTTTTGGGGGACTGTCTTAAGTTATTGTCGAAGTTCAAAAACATCAGATTCTAAGCCTAATTTTAACAAATGAATTTTGATTTTGAAACTGCTATCCAGGGGGTCGAGTCGCAATCGTGTCCCAATGACCGGCCAATGATCGATTTTTGACGTATAACGTCAAACTTTTGACACATTTCCCATACAAAAACTGTCAAAGTTGTCAAATATTCGATCAATGACCAGTCATTGAGACACGATTGCAATAGCAGACTCGAGCCCCAGCTTCTTAAACAAAGTTACTTGACACAACATACCAAAGCATATTAACACACTAAAAGATAACTCCAGTTTCGGCAGTCTGTGGCTTTGATGGTTTTCTTTCATTCATGAATGCTACCAACTTCCGAAACTAGAGTTATTAAATAAATATAAATATTCCACAACTTTTCACACAACGCCATTTAGTGGGACTAAATGGCGTTGTGTGAAAAGTACCCATAACACAAGCTCTTAGCTTAGCTTGGGACTATATGGCGTTGTGTGAAAAAGTTGTGGAATATTTAATTTAATATTTAATTTATTATTTAATATTTAACTTTTGTATGCAACAGCTGATTTTTTTTCGCGATTTCAGAGTTGGTCCTATAGCGAAAGTTGTTCATATTCAACAGTAGAACAGCCTGTGGAAGTTTGTCCCACGGTCAAAATTACACCCTGTATAATATGTCTAAATACATACAAATTATAGATAAATTACACCCAGACGCAGAACAAATGATCATGCTCATCACACAAACATTTGTCCTGGGTGGAAATCGAACCCACGACCTCCGGCATAGCAGTCAGGGTCATTAACTACTAGACCAACAGGCCAATCAACTATTATATACCTTTTAGTGTTTTTCTTTATTGAGGAGGATGTATTTTTTTTTGGTAAAACGTTTTTGTTTTTCGTTTATGTGCAAAACCAAAGTACTAAAATCAATCAATTTAAAGTTGTTCAATTTCAAATCGCCACAAAAAAAACAATAACCGAATCGGCTACCCTCTTCCCTTTTCATAAGTCGGTTAATAAAAAAAACATGACCTATTTTCCCCGAGAATCCAATAATGAATATTTGCAGACACACCGAAATTAAAAGAAACGTACAAGGATGAGCATAACCGAGCAAGCAAGCCGAATAAAAAAACGAAAATCCGCACATTTTCAAGCCAAGGTCCCCACGGTAAATATTTTATAATAGCTTCGGTTAGCTCGCTTCGCTTTAATGATGTCATCGCTCGCTTTTACGCTCGAGTGCGCTCGCTTACTGCTCGTGAGCATAGATGGCACAGGTTTCATATTCGTAGGGTAAAAAATGTGACTTTGATGCGGTTTCATTCTGGTAATAGGAGTACCTACCTATTTAACAGGATTTTTCTTCGGAAGCGATAATAATATATGCATTATTTTAATTGGTACAGTAAATGTTGATAATGAAAAGAATACTGTTTATTGTTTACCAAATTTTAACTTAAAGAGCTGCATAGGGTGCTACAATGGGCGACCCTAACGCTAAAAGCTATCTGTTAAAGACAACCTTTGTGTGGAGCTGATAGTGAAGAGGAAAATGTAGTTTGCGGTGTATCATTTACATCTTTTCAATAATCATTATTGCATAAAAAAAAATGTTATAATTTAACGTGTTAAGAGAGAGGTAATAATTGTAACGGGTTATATAGGTAATTGTAATAGGTTTCACAATATTCGAATTTTCAACTGAATGAAACTGGTAAAATGTGGGTTTATCTACTATTTATGTACAGGCTTTTTGTCCGTACAGGGAGATGTAGTATGTACGAATCACATGGAATGTATACAAAAAAATAATACTTATCACTGTTTTGTGTGCGATACTGATCGATCTATTAATTAAGTAAAATATTACATTAAAAAAACATGAAGTAGGTTACTTGTGGTCAGCGCGATGGCTTATTCAAGAAATGTATGATGCTTGTTAAGGTAACAACTAACACAATCACATTTCATGTAACGATGCTCGTTCACTATTAATACCTACACCTCTGCCTAACTCTTTGCGGAATAAAGGCGTGATATTGTGATGTTATGAAGACAAAAAAATATAAACAATACGATCCTTTGTGAATGTATGACGACAGAAAGTTAATCCGCAGAATGACACAAAGTCTCGACTCGTAACTTGCCCCGGTATACAGTGGTCGGACAATACCGGTGCGGGCGGGCCGGGGTGCAAAGTATAAGCTTATTATGTAGGGGGATAATGCGAAAGAGTAGTTGGGTGTATTTACTACGATTTTAATGAGGAGATTCTAAGGCTTTTGCGGCGTACAAAAGCTGGTATTAAAAGCAATGGAGACACGGTGCTAGCGGGCCCATATTACGAGCAGAAGGTCTGTGGGTTTTAAGAACGTTCATATTCAAAACATAGTCTCAATAGAGAGAGTAGCCTGCGAATCATCCAATGCTACTCCTTTTGAATTTTATTACACCCATCACGAAAATGGATCATTATGTTTCATTATTCATTTATTACACTCTAACATTTATATTCAGAACTTGTCTTAGAATTTTTAGTTTTTATTTATATGTACAATACTCAATCGACACTCGACCCAAAAGGTGCATTTGAAAACCAGCGTCAGACGGCATCTGTCTGGTATTACCGCTAAATTGAGACATGCCATTTATTTTTTACTGTTTTTGTTTGACGCTGATATGAGATTGGGACTATAGATTTGAACGTTTTTTCATTAAGGAAATTGGCCTTCTGATGCTAACCAATGCAACCAAGGGATATTGTTATCGTTTCTGAAAAGTTAGGCAGTTGATGACGTTGTTGATCCCGATGTCTGGATTGATGGCAATAGGCACGCCTCCTAATACATGGACTTAAACATAACTGGCGAAATGTGGATGTTTCTACCAGGTACACCTCTGCCTCAGCCCTTCGAGGATTACAGGCGTGATGTTATGTTTGTTGGGTATAATCAACATAATATGTCTCGATAAAAGCAGTGGAAAACATTTACAAACATTCATCAGGGATTTTGTCACCAGCTTTTAATGTTCCTTTTTCCTTGCTTGCGATAGAAACCTAATTCTCGCGACCTAAATCTATTTCCTATCTAGAATACCTACAAGGTTTACTTATTAGCAACCCCGCTACAGCTTCAAACTTGGGCCACAAAATCTACGCCAGCGGAAGAAAGTAATTCCTTAACATGACCAGAAGTTTATTCGTTAAACTTCCGCGGAGCCGTCACAGGCAGCGACGTCAGCGTATCTTAGATATTCCGTTATCATACTCATCTGGGCTATGGTGAGCACTGGACGGTTCGATAAGCGTTGTGTGGGTGTGTGTGTGTGTGTGTGTGTTTTGGCTGGAATATGATATTGTATAAACTTACAGGAGCACGGATCGATTAATACACGGCTACTGTCTATCTGATCTTTGGTTTTACCAATACTACTAATCAAATGGATAGGCTTTTCCCAATTATTTTGGGGTCAGCTTCTAGTCTTACGGATAAACGGATTTTGTCTTCAACAGAATCAACAAACTGACAGATTGTTTATTAGGTATTAAGTATTTCTTTTGTTTTGAGCACGACAATGTCAAGAATGAAGAAATGAAATGTGTAGATTTTTGAAGAGACAATCGTCTACGATACATACATACATACATAAACTCGTTTTTCAACTTTATGTCAAACATAAAGGTGCATATTCAATTAGGAAAATTTGACACATGGGGGTAACTTGATGTGCTGGCGTCTGTACGTGAGCTGATGCAGCTAAAACTAGTATTTTAAGTTTTTACACATTTATTAAAACATTAATTAGGTACAATTCTATAGCTTAGAAATTAAATATGTCTGTGCTTTAAAGTATAAAATTTACAGGGATAGTTTTGAAAGAACTCATCTATCGAATAAAAGCACTCTTGTAACAACCACTTCCGCAACGCAACACAAAACTTATTGAAGGATAGTTGAGTAATTGACGGCAAAGCATTGTAAACTAAAGGAGCCATATAAACGCAGCTCCGCCGAAATAGTTCTAGCTTTGGTATGGGCATTTCAAAATCTAATCTGTGTAGGTTTCCTTTTATTAGCGTTATGTTTGCGTTGAAATAGTTCAAGATTGGACCTCACAAATCTAGCAACTTCGTAGAGATAGATTGTGTAACTTGAATATCGGCCTACATGAGTCAGACCACTGCATTTTAAATATTGCACGAACACACTTTTTTGGGCGACAAAGATTTTGCCATATCAGAAGAGTTGCCCCACACAACTATATTATGCGTTTCAAATGAGAATAGGAATGACCTTGCGCCATGTTGTGACGTCGTTGCTGTCAATTCGAATTAATTGGGTAAGATCAGCAAAACAAGGTTTTTCTAAATATAAATAAATAAATAAATATTCCACAACTTTTCACACAATGCCATTTAGTCCCAAGTTAAGCTTGAGAGCTTGTGTTATGGGTACTAAACAGCTGATAAACATACTTATATATTTCTAAATACATACATATTATAGATAAATTACACCCAGACACAGAACAAATGATCATGCTCATCACACAAACATTTTTCCTGGGTGGGAATCGAACCCACGACCTCCGGCATAGCAGTCAGGTTCACTAACTACTAGACCAACAGGCCAGTCAATATATATTTTTACAAATCACGAACGAATGATTGTTTAAATTGTACTGTCAAAGTATTTGTTTGCATTAGAGATAATCTCTCGAGCCCTCCCATGCAAAACAGCGCCTCGTTTACACATTTTCGAGCAGTCAGGGAGATGAGAACGTAAACAAATAGATATCAACAACAACAACCACAACAAACAACCTGTAACAAACAGAATTAATAAATAAAACGTAAGCACTCCACAACACTAATTAATTTAGGACGTTTTTTCATTTTGAGTAACTTCAACTCGGTAAAACAAAAAAAAAGATAATAATTGATACGCGATTAAGCTTTCGTTGCTGGCCGTACTTTTTAAGCGACGTTTGACAGATAGAGGTCATCGTTCCTATTCTTATTTAAAACGCATAGTACCATATCTTATTACTGAGCAGATGTATGCGTGATACGTCATTATAGGCATTAAGTGAAGCAGTTGCTCCTTTAGATAGGCAGGCAGTTTTTTTGAGCTCCACAACCCAGTAATACCCTGTTTAGTAAGATGGACTATCAAACTTTTGGGCTTCTGTAATGACTGCAAAAGATCGATAAATGACAGCCGGGCTTTCCGAGACACATAGGGGTCTTTATTTATAAAATGGTCACCCATCTACGGACGGACCACGGCAAGCGTATCCTGACCGACCATGTGCTGGCTGTAATTATTTTGCTACAAGTTTCATACAAACACAAAATAGTAACGACATGAAAGAAATGAAGAAATGCGTTCCTTGCGAAGTATGTGTGGTGTAACAATGAATGACAGATTGAGGAATGATGTGGTAAAGCAACGTTGTGGTTTAAAAGAAGATGTAGTAACAAACATTGAAAAGAGTATGCTTAGATGGTTTGGTCACGTTGAAAGGACTTCATCCAGAAAGGCGACTAACGAAAGGTATTTACAAGGCAGATGTAAGTGGGAACGCCGGGAGGGGACGCCCTAGAAGAACATACATAGACCTTATTGGTGAGGTCCTTCAGAAAGGTCAGGTGCGTAGTACTCGCAACCGGCGTGTGTGTATGACAACATGTATGAATGTAAACGAAGCAAAAGAAGTATGTAAGAATCGTAGCATATGGCGCTCTGTAGTTTCTGCCTACCCCCATGGGAAAAAGGCGTGAGTTTATGTCTGTATGTATGTATGTATGTATGAAATCCTCTTACCATGACATACTTACTTTCAGAAAACTAGAGGTAAAACCTAAATTCTCCAAATATACCCCAAAACGGGACATTACTATTAAAATATTCACTTATATAGCAACGTTTGTAATGCTTAGGCCTGTATGGCTATCGGCCCCAAGGGGGTCGTACTATCTTGCAACCCACCGCCCATGATCTATGGCAGTTCCAACTGAATTTTTATTTTTCGGTTAGTGAATTATTTTTAGCTAGCATTTCTTTCGTTCATCGTTTGTTCATTGGTGAATGTTGTGACCGTTCAGAAGGCTGAGCCAAAGACATTCAATATTTTGACCGGTCTATTGGTCTAGTAGTAAGTGCCCCTGACTGCTATGCCGGAGGTCGTGGGTTTGATTCCCACCCAGGACAAATGTTTGTGTCATGAGCACGATCATTATTTTGTTCTGTCTCTGGGTGTAATTTATCGATAACTAGCAGACGTGCCACGGTTTCACCCGCGTAGGTCCCGTTCCCGTGGGAATACAGGGATACAAAGTAGCCTTTGTGTTATTCTAGGGTGCAGGTGGGGTCAGCTAACTCCATACTAAATTTTATTAAAATCTATTTGTAGTTTAGGAGAGAGGGAGGGGAGAGAGAGAGAGAGAGAGCCTCTTAAGTTTTTTTTTGTTGGTTTCATTCTCCAGAAAATTGACTCCTCGCCACTGGTTTTTAGGGTGATCATACTACGCATTCAGATGCCGTTCTGTAGTCTCTGCCTACTCCAATAGGAAAAACGCATAAAATATGTAAGATAAAATTGTAGGGGAGAATAAGGTACAGTGATGGTAATTGACTATCTGTCGGTATTTCAATAAACTCAGTCATGGATAATAAGTTAATTCTCGTCCCAGTCTCCCCTATTGACAATTCACGTTCAACGAGCGGTAAATATGGTTTATTTACTGTTCTTCTTCAAGTATTTACTGTAATACTAGGTCGTACTATCACGCCTAGGATATCAAAGGTGGTAGGTAGTCATGTATTGTTAGGTTTAACATAACATCTCGCCTGTAATCCCCGAAGAGTTAGGCAGAGATGTACCTGATTTATTACACCCACATTTCGCCAGTTGTGTAATAAGGTGCGAGCCTATTGCCATCAATCGGGCACAAATCTAGACTCTGGGCTGCTACTGAGAATGTTCAGATGGAAAAACGTCGTAGGTTTAACGTCTTCAAACACAATCAAATCGTTTATTTGCTTATGCAGAATTTATGAGTTGTTACAGAAGTGTATAAAAAAAAATTAAGGTGTTTTGTATTCTATACAAATGTAGTTTTGTAACAAGCACTGTGACATGTCATTTTTTTATATTAAGAAAGATATCCCTATAAATTGGAACGGAATCCTCGGTGGGCGAACCCAACTCGCGCTTGTACGGGTTTTTTTTAAATAACAACTCCATAATTATAATCTCTTTAGATATCCTTGCTTCCTTATATTAGCCCTCCATCTCTAATACTTAACCAACATACTCCTACCCCATAAAGTAATACGACAGTTAACCATTTTATCTTGAACATAAGCATACGAATGACTCGCAGATGTATTAGCTGGCTGACTTCCATACATAAAAATAAAATATTTCATATTCATTTTGTTTATCTCGATACTCGGTGCCTCGATGATACGGGAAGAAAATGGCAAGAAATATTTGGGACAAATCAGAAGTTTCCTCTCTTCGCATCTTCAGAATTGGTACAAGGTCCTTTTTAATATACCTACTTGATATTGAAGAGCTTAAGGAGCTTCTGGCTTAATAATAACAGCATCACGGGTCGATCGGAGGTTAAGCTACGATTGACGAGGTTGGTCCGTGGATTGGCAATTATTTCGGCTAAATCAGCCTTGGTCCCGGCCGTCATTTAAAGATCTATCTAGTGAGGTGCACACTAATAATCGACTAAATAGTGATATCACAACATCCCCCTTGTTGAGTTCAAAGGGCAATGCCCATTTCTGGCCATGTTTTTCCCATCTATGTAATAAATACTAAAAATATACTAATTTAGTAACTTAAATATTTGTCTGGCATGTTGGTCTAGTAGTTAGTGATCCTGACTGCTATGCCGGAGGTCGTGGGTTCGATTCCCACCCAGGACAAATGTTTGTGTGATGAGCACGACCATTTGTTCTGTGTCTGGGTGTAATTTATCTATAATATGTATGTATTTAGAAATATATAAGTATGTTTATCAGCTGTTTAGTACCCATAACACAAGCTCTCAAGCTTAACTTGGGACTAAATGGCGTTGTGTGAAACGTTAAATATTGCTATTACCAATTTGGGATGACTACAAAGGTATCAAAAGCAGTTTTACATATGACACTCAATTGTTTATTACATTCTAATATTTTAGTTCGGTAGTCAGTACTACCAAAATAAGGATTACAATTCTTAATAAAAAAGTCCCACCAAGTTTTATGTGAAAAACAGCTATTGTTCCTTAACCTGTGATGTCAATCCTAGTGCCTATCATTCGTTTCTTCCATGTGCATCACTTGGCCAAAGGTTCCTCAGCAAATGGGCATGTCCCTTTAACATCGGACAAACAATTCAAAAGACACAGTAACAGTTATATTAATACTAGACAATGTTGTTTATAAAACTAATCCATTTCTTCTATTAACCTTCTTGTAGGTTTTACAATACGACCTGACCTAGTCGTTATGCTTGATTTTTGAGAAGAGGATTCTTGATGTCTAGATTCCTATCCGTCACCTTCCTCTCTCGCTTTTGATGAGTTGGACTGCATAGGAGGGTTTGCAAGGTTTTGCAAACCTAATCTTATTATCTTTAAGTTACGTACTTTTCAAATCCAAAATCCAATAAATCATCTATAAATAATCGATTCTCCACCTCAGTTACCAAATGTTTTAAGTATATTTTTGTACGGCAAAACAAAACAATAGTCGGTCGCAGGAATGCGGTCCAACTTTCGCGCTTTCATACGCTTTCATTTGTTTTTGTTTTCTATTAATTTCGTATACGAATTTGTTTGTTGTTTTAGATACAAACTGTTGTTTTGGTGTATCCTGGAACTAAGGTAAGCGTGACAAATAAAAATATTGTGTAAGTTATTTCCTGAATCGTATTTATTAGACCCGTAAAATGGTTGATACTAAACACTTTCTTACACGTCATTTTTTAACTACAAGTTGAGGTCGATGTTTCACTATCTGACTATTCTGAGAAGAAACTCAAATCCTCGTTAAACAGTTTTAATTCACCACATAATTATTATACAACCTGTTTCTTTAATCCCATAACTCGAGGTATACATTTTAAACGTAAACACAATACCTACAAAAAATCCTCAAAAATGTAACTAAAAGATGCAGTTTCCCAGATACCATCAATCATAATTTTTATTTATTTATCAACAAACATTTACCATTACAGCTAACCAATGCGGTAAATGGGCCTTAAATAATTCATAGCTTATACTTATTTTACTTTTTTAAATTAATTTAACTGCAACTAAGTAATTGATAAATACGATTAATTCATTTTCATTCTAACCAATTATTCATAAAATATTTTTAACCAAGAAAATGTGACGTTGTCATATTTTACGTAAGAGTGTTTTACATAAATTAATAGGTAATATTGTGACTTATTGAATTACCATTTTGTATGAAAAATTAAAACAAATAAGCAAGCATAATTAAAAAATTATTCATATGCCAGTGGATTCTTTGATAGTGGTCTCGTTCATGAGAGAACCCAAGAGTTTTAGGATATAAAAAAACTATTTAATTTTGTATAAGCTCACGTCTCAATTCAAAATTGGGTAGGCAGAAAAATGAGAACGCCATGTTCTACGATCATTTGGTTTGCAACATTTCCATTCAAGCTCCAAGATCCTAAACTTATAGAGTTCTAGATGTAAAAAAGCTGAACTTAGCCCCAACCGAGAATCGAACCCTGATTCTCATAGGTACCTACTTAGCACCAGGACTTTCAACCAATAGACTAACAAGGCAGTTATCAATAAACTTAAAACACATCATACACTGCGAAAGCACATCGGTTATTTTCGGACACAGTTTTGAAGCCATGCAATTCTAGACCTGGCCGTCTGCCAAGGGACACATATATGGACCACCTGTCTTCCATTACATTCGAATCAGATTCCTCTCAGCCTTTTGATATAGGTACAATGTTTGAAAGGTGTAGTCTGGGTCCAAGAAATGGCACTGAAATTGATTTGTAACCGGTCTGGATTTATGCTGTAGTCGGATTTTTGAGATGTGCTGATATTATAAGTATTGGTGGCGTAAAAATAATGTTGGATCAGCTGTCTGGGGTAGTATATTTAGTATTTTGATGGAGTATGGTGGTATGATTTATAATATTGTGAAGTAGTAACATAATGTTAATAAAAGCCCAACCTATAGCGTCGGACTGAGGATTGAAGTTGTGGTTAAAATCCGGGTAAGACCCAATGTTATTTACACACCACTATTTTTTAATTAGTACAAATACTTAATGGGCTTATTCTAGACGGTCTTCTCATTATATTTGTGAAGTATCCATTATTAATAATATTCATAAACAGCAAAGTTATTAGCGTTTGTTCATATACTAAAAAGTCACCCAATTTATGGAAATATTGTACAGGCTATTCATGACATAGTAGCTGTGATAGCAGTATTCATTAATCGTTATCTCTCGCTCACGTTCGCGTGATCTCGCTCAAGCATGCCCCGCCTCCAACAGCTATATATATTTAAGTTTAACTAAATAGAATAATATTTAAAAATTGAACTTCGTTTTTTTTATTTTTGACTAGCTTCTGCCCGCGACTTCGTACGCGGATCCTGTTGCTTATGCCAGCGACAACGGGGTCGTCAAAATCGAAGATCTGAAACGTCTGACGTCGAATTGTAAAAGCCCGGGGACGGCAAAACAATGGAATGCGCGAGACGATCCAAGAGGTTCCAGATTTTTTTTTTTTTGTTGGTCAACAGGAAATGCCATCGGACTTAACAACTTTTGCTAAGACGCCATTTTTATTCTGTATATGCTATATTGTCGCTGGGCTTTAGAGTTCCACTACAGGTGCTCCAGATCTTCAAATTTAGTCTCACAGCAGAAAACACTCTTCACGTGAAATAGTTTTAGCAATGGCACCATTTTTATATCTCTTTTACTTTAGGTGTTCCATTTTCCAAAATAAATTATAGCCTATATGTTGCGTGACGTTCACGCTCAGCGGTCAGTCGCGCATCTCCTTCCCCCACTTATCTCTAGAGTAGATGCGTATTTACGCTGAAAACTCAAGCGTCATGCTTTTTCCGTGAACGTCTCCAACTCGCGAGACAGTGCATGATGTTCATGATCAGCGGTCAGTCATATATTCTTCACTGGTGTCTAGAGACCTGGATACCTGGTAGATGCGTAAATACGCTGAGAATGCGGGCGTGCTTCGCGATCCCAAGAAGTTTCCACGGAGCGAGTTGCAACCTCATGTTGTCGAACAGCATCAAGTCCCTCCTAACGCTCTTCGGTAGATTGTTGGGATCTTATGATCTTTAATCATTTAGCACTTTTGGAACATTGAGAAAGATTTGACCTCTTTCTAGACCGTATGGTTATAGTTTTATTGTGATGATACCTGATCAATTAAAATCTAAGTGGCTGCTCCCCAGCGTTACCGGGTAGGCAACCATGTAACAAAGATAAGTAGAAAAGGAAATTAAACACTCAAATAACATAAGCCCGAAGGCATATTTATACGATAAAAAAAATGGAAGCTTTGGCCAGTAGAGTCTAATTTTCAATGATATACCATCGTCATCGAAAATCAGCCCTGAACTGTTCCCGCCTTCACCGCGTGGAGGTACTTATGTTATTTTATAAATATGCAATGAAATTAGTGATAGCTTTAATTTCTATATCAAATGTATCTGATCTTCGATTTTTATAAGTCAACAGGAAATGCCTATCAGACCGAACAACTTTTGCTAAGATGTCATTCCTATGTGAGTTATGGTGTAGCTGGGCTCTTGGAGTTCCACAACAGGTGTTCCAGATCTTCGATATTTATTGTCTCAGCAGAAAATGCTCATCACGTGGAACAATTTTTGCTATGGTACCATTTTTGTATCTCCTATAGTTTAGCTGGTCTGTTGCGGTTCTGTATCAGGTGTTCCGGATCTTTAAATTTATTCTCTCAGCAAAAAATGCTCATCACGTGGAACAATTTTTGCTATGGTACCATTTTTGTATCTCCTATAGTTTAGCTGGTCTGTTGCGGTTCTGCATCAGGTGTTCCGGATCTTCAAATTTATTCTCTCAGCAAAATATGCTCATCACGTGGAACAATTTTTGCTATGGTACCATTTTTGTATCTCCTATAGTTTAGCTGGTCTGTTGCGGTTCTGCATCAGGTGTTCCGGATCTTCAAATTTATTCTCTCAGCAAAAAATGCTCATCACGTAGAACAATTTTTGCTATGGTACCATTTTTGTATCTCCTATAGTTTAGCTGGTCTGTTGCGGTTCTGCATCAGGTGTTCCGGATCTTCAAATTTATTCTCTCAGCAAAAAATGCTCATCACGTGGAACAATTTTTGTATGGTACCATTTTTGTATCTCCTATAGTTTAGCTGGTCTGTTGCGGTTCTGCATCAGGTGTTCCAGTTTCCAGGATAAATTATAGCCTATGTGTTGCCCAGACTTAATATCTATACAACAAAAAAAAAATCATTCAAATCCGTCCAGTAGTTCCGAAGATTAGCGCGTGCAAACAAACAGACAAACAGACAAACAGACAAACAGACAAACAGACAAACAGACAAACAGACAAACAGACAAACAGACAAACAGACAGACTTTTTTTTTTGGATTCGTGCTCTATTACTGTTTCTAAACCCCCCTCAATTATTATTTTTTAAATATATTCAATGTACAGACACAGTTTTTTTACAGTCTTATTATATGTATAGATTACGCAAATATGATCAGTAACAGGTACGGATACAGCCCAATTTTTTTTGTACTAATTATAAAATAGGGGTGTATTTGTCAATTCCAGTGTACCTACTTAGACAATATCTTATCGATACGTGATATCTTGAAGAACCTAGGGATGAATGTCTAGCACAGTTACCTGTCGTGAATTGGATTGTACATGAAATAGGCAAGACTTATATCATCATTTGCCTTGCCTTTCGTCAACTGTTTCAATTCACAAGTACTTTCTAATTTTAACTGAGACATCAGTGACGTTGGTGAAGGAAAACATCGTGAGGAATCAGACTGATCTACACTCACTGTTATTACTTAACGAATAAATTTAAAAAGTACTTAACTCAAGCTACACTATCCCCGGGTGACTAGGCTAATTTTTATCCCTATACTCCCACGAGAATGGGACCTACGCGGGTGAAATCGTATGACGTCCGGTAGTAGTAAATATAAGTTTGAAATCGCAGATACGCATCATCAATGCTTGATGAGAAGAGGCATTTGCTCTGCAGTGGAACAGTAACGGTATTATAATAGCTGGTTTGCAGATTTTCGGGGCTCTAACTACCCGTAACAACAATGGCCAGTGTTATACGCCAGTCATTGGGCTAACTAATTACCAATCAACGCACTAGTAAGCACAAAATCACCATCTGCTTAGATTCTAATAAAGAAAACCCCAATACAAATAGACCCTAAAAAACAAGCTCAAAAATGTCGTTTAAAAATTACGTCATCTCATTTTCCTTAACGAAATATTACAAAAAAACGTTTCACAAAAAAAACCGTCTACTTAAAAAATATCCTTCTAATCAAACGTTGGGCTAAGAAAATTCGCTTTCCGGAAGCTAGTAAACAAAGTGTATCAGGGGCTCATCTTTTCACACAATTTGTTACAGTCAGGGTTGGCACGTAAACGAATGGGAGGGTTCCGCGTAACATGCACCCGTCGATGTGTGTACGAACCCCGTTTTCGCTTCATTTGTTTGCCAGGGTGCAACTTCTACGGGTATTTTGTTATGTTTAAACTGATTTTAGGACTAAAATACAGTGTCTATTATTCTTGGTAATCAGTGAACTGCCAAGTAAAAGGTCTCGAGTTTGACGCAACTCTATGCAAAAAAGGTCAGCAATGTACGCAAAAAATTCCTATGTAATGTGTGGACGTATATATAATGCAATTCCAAATATTGTTAGAGAACTGCCTACAAAACGATTTAAAGGAAAACTAAAAATATGGCTAATAGACAAATGTTTTTATTCTATATCTGAACTGTTACTGAATTGAGTATATTTTGTGTTGTAAACAGATGGGTAATCGTATTAAATATTAAGATTTAGTATGTACAGATGCCAACACATCAAGTTACTTCAATGTGTCAAATTTTCCCAATTGAATATGAACCTTATTTTGTTTGACATAAAGTTGAAAAACGATCAAAGAAATTTGACACATTGGGGTAACTTGATGTGTGTGTGATTGGGATGCTTGTGTGTGTGTGTGTCTGTACCTACTTAAATATTTGCATGTCGCATACCGACAAAATGTATCCGGTACTGTTAATTTCTACTGTCCATCACTATGTAACCTACATTTTATGCAAATAAATCCTACTCTATTCTATTCTAACTTATCGAAACAACATTCACAAAATGCCATCTAGACCCAAACAAATCCCAAACAAATCAGGACTACATAGTTCTAGACAACTAATAAAAATACTTTAAATATATTTCAATTTTTTTTTTTTTTTATATATATAATGGGTCTACTTTTGACCTCAATCTTGTCCTGCGGTCAAGAGGAACATGAGGTCGACGATGGAACGAGCTTACCCATAAGAAGCCTATTAACTCGCGACTTAAACAGATTGCGGTCATATGAACTCGGGAACACTGATTCAGGCAGGGAATTCCACTCCTTGGCGCATAATGAAGGAACAGGCAAAGCGCTTCGTGCGAATGTGTAAAACATCTACAAAGAATGAGTGATAAACTGCAGTACGTCTGGATTCCCGATGGAAGAAAGGAGATGGTGGAATGAGCTCGTGGAGCTCTAGAGCACACTCACCGAAATACAGTCTGTAAAAGACCGACAGACATGCAACTTTGCGGCGGTGGACCAGGCTATGAAGCTTGGTTCCCACCAGCTTTTCGTCACCAATGAGCCTCTTGGCTCTGCGCTCTACCCAGTCTATGTGTTTTTTTTAGTACGCTCCGTAGCCGCTCCAATATTCATATATTATTCTAGATGGCTCAGACATGGGATGACACTGAGACATGGAATCAAAGTTTTTCTATGACATTTCCTTGATATGCCCGCTCTACCGTATTTTAAATCTCTTGGTCTCTACAGACTGAATAAAAATAATAATTATAAGTAATCTGGGGAGAACGTAGTGACACAAGAATTTTATTTATTCAAAAAGATGTAACATTCAAATTTCGTCAAATTTGTTAAACTATCATCATATTGTAATGGGGGTCAGCCTATTGCAATAGTTTGGACACAAATTCAGAATTTAGGCTGCTACTGAGCAATTCCAGATAATAAAATCTGGCAAATCTTTGCCCGACTTGGGAATGGAACCAAGGGCCGCATGTACTATAGCGCTTGTCACTACTAATAAGGCAGGATAAATACATTGTAAGGTTACCTAACTTATATATGATAAATAGCTATGTTACCTACAAGTAGGCCCTTACTCGATGTTTATTGAAATTACTTTTTCTCTCAAAGAAACTAACCCCAATACGTAACATTGCTAGAAACCCGAATCTGAGCACAAAACCAGTATTCCACGAACAAAAAAAAATCTATTAAAATCTCTCCAGTTCCCGAGATAAACATGCATAAACATACATACATACTATCCAGCGTATCTCTAAATTACCATAAACATCCCTTGCTTCTATAAAGCGAGCAAATTTTCCTCAAAAAAGTTTATCATACGACAAATTATATTGCGGATCAGAGCACCCTAATTTATATAACGATAAGGTTTAGTTTAGCTTATCTCAATGTTTGTTTTTAACTTTGCAATACGTTTAGTGGTGGGCTTTGAATTTTTCGGGGAAAAGTCGAGACGGTTTTTGCTGATATTTATTTAAATGGACTTTTATAGGCTTGTGTTATAGTTTATGTGAGATAGTGGGATGTGTTGGACCCTCTTCAACTTATATCTTCTGTTCACACAACATTAGAACATGCCTGCTGCGGTCTTCCTGTCCGATTATAATTTAGGTGTCTTCAAGGCTAGAGTGAATAGGCTCTTAACTTGTACGTATCGTGGGTTCGGTTTCCGCTAAGAACAAATATTTCTGTAGTCCACAGGTAGTTTTTCTGCGTGTTGGTTGTGTATGTGAGTTAAAATTTTTGTTAACGCTAACACAGGAAAAAAACCAAGTGTGGGGCAACATTTTTAAAAACAAAGACACTGCCTCCAACCGAGATTTAAATTTAGGTCTCATGTTCGACAGTTGCACTTGTGACCTTTAGGCCACGGCCACGAAATCAACGGGTAGCGGAGGCGAGAGCGGTCTTGCGGTGCTGCTTTTTTTTTTGAGTGGCACCTCGAAGTTCATCCTGTAGAAGGATGTTCATTGCTTAACCGGGCACCGGGCGATACTGTGAAGATGACTTAGCAAATTAAGACCTCCAGCTAGGGTGGAAAAAACTTAAAAACTAAGCGACTACGCCACATAGACTAGGGCACCTCCTGCGGGTAATGGCCTCTGCTTAGGGCATCGCTTGGGGACAGCAATAGGACAGGCTGGATCTGACCGAGTGAGCGCAGCGCGTTTCAATGCGTAGGTTTTTTTTTCAAATACATATATAATGGGTCGGCCCATGACCTCAATCTTGCCCTGAGGACAGAGATGAAGTCGACGATGGAATGAGCTTACCCAAAAGAAGCCTATTAGTTACTTAAAGAGATTGTGGTAATTGGAACTTGGTAACACCGATGCAGGCAGGGAATTCCACTCTTTGACTGTGCGCATAGTAAAGGAACAGGTAAAGCCATTTGTGCGAATGTGTGGAACATGTGGAACTGATTTATATGTAACTGGCGTCGAAGGCAGCGGGGCGGAAGCGGAGCGGAAAACACTGTTCGAGCGTTGCGTCCCAGTCGAGCGCTGTCCGCTCCACTGGCGCCCCGTTGCCCGCTGACATAGTGTCAGTTGCCTTACACCTACTAAGCGGAAACAATCATTCCTAAACATCAAAGATAATTATAATCTGTCACCCGCACACAGGGATTGCGGTGGCAATTAATTATTTTCTTATCAACAACTCAATCATCTATTGCTTGACAAGGTAATAATTGAATTTCATACGCTGTCATTCCATGTAAAATACTGGTGATTCAGCTACAGCTGGGTCTTGCCAACTATGTTGGGGCCGGCTTCCAGTCAAACCAGATTCAAAGTCTAATAATTTAATTCAATTAGACCATTAACAGCCCCTTTCAAACATCCCTACTACTGGGTAACACGGTACCTTGGCTGACTAACTGTTTACAACGAAAAGAAAGAGTGGGTTTGATCATGATCACTTATACAGAGACCAATCTTGTGTGGCTTGTTGCTAATTCCTAGCCATAAGTCCCTAAAAACAAGCTTAACAAGTTGAATAGGTACCAAAAATTCTCTCATTGATCATTCACGAAGAGTCCCATTTTCAGTCGTAGATAAATCAAGTTAAAATATTCCCTTTATAAAATCGAGTTACATAAGTTTGAGAAACGAGAACATAACAATTAGAAATTATTCTAAACAATTGATTATAAGTAAATCAAGTCCGATGCAAATCAAGTTAGAGAAGTTAGTAATCGCGCTTCTATTGTTTCGAAACATATTATATTCTTATTGTTTCGCCGGTCTGTATTTAAGAATTGATGGAAAACTGCTTAGATTAAGCGCAATAAAGTTGAGGAGAGGGACCTTGTAACGTCATTGACTAATATAAACTGTACTGGCTAATGACGTCATGCGACATTTTGACTCGATGTATCGCCGTTATTTTTTGATTACGTGAAAAAATAAAAAATAGGTGTCGTATTTTTTCTTGTAATCTAAATGAGGGACTAAACATTTAAATTTTGTCTAATAGCCCATTGTGTCTTGAGGTTTTATTCGAAAATTAATTCATCATCAACATAAACAAAAAACTAATAAAAAATGCAAGATAAAAACTTTTTACAACAAAATACAACCTACTTCATTGAAAATCTTTTATAATTTTTGCCTTTCGAATTGCCTGTTATAGTTTAAATGTCCTATGTAAATCAAAGCAGAGAAATTCCAGATGTATGCAAATGCAAAAAACGAATAACACTTTAGCCGTTCCGGTAATCGAACCCAGAACGTTAGCTTAGCAGATGAGCTTGTGACCATCAAGGTAGTTATAATGTAATAGCCCAATAGCTAAGGCCTCGGCCTGGCAATCGAGAGATCGTGAGTTCAATCCCCACCTATTGCTCTATTAACATGAGCACACTTCAGACACAAACATATTAAGCTTAGTTGCTCGTACGCTTTTTTTTAAAGAAAATCATTCTGAAAATATTATAACAACGTACATCGTACGATACGCACGACATTCACGATTGCACATGCATTAGTACTACATCCTTATGTCCCAATCAGCAAGTAATATTCATAACAAAAATCCCGGGAAAAAAATCCCGCTATTTCCCATCACTACGCTGATCGTCCGCCCGGATAAAGGGACACAGGTGTTGGCTAAGTTTATTAAATGAACGTTTTGTACTCACACAATTATGTATTCTGCAAAGTTCGTTGAAAAATGCTGAGCTCAGCTGTGTAGGATTTGTTGACATCAGATGTGAAGGTGGAAATGGGACAGGGAAGATAGAGGGAGAAAGCCCATGGTCGTCATTTTGTAGATTAGGCTATAATATGAATCCAGTGCCTTGGGGCTGCAAGTAATTTTGACATAATTATATTGAATAAAATCATCTGCCTAGCCTTATCCCAACTATGTTGGGGTCGGCTTCCAGTTTAACCAGATGCAGCTGAATACCAGTGTTGTACATGGAGTGACTGCCTGTCAGACCTCCACAACCCAGTAACTGGGTAACATGATGCCACTTGGTTAAACTGGTTGTCAGACTTTCGGGCAAGACTTCAAGTAACGTCTGTCAAAGATCTACAAATGACAGCCAGGACTAACGGCTTAACGTGTTTTCCAAGGCACGGAGGAGTCTGGAGATATAATAAATGGTCACCCATCCACTGACCGACCTCGTCAAGCGTAGCTTAACCTTCGATCAACCAATGCGGTTGTTATAATTTAGCAATAAGCTCCTAATTATGTAGAGAAGAATACTCTACATTAATCAAAAATCAGTCTTTTAAACATAAAAATACCATACTTAACTGGTGAAATGCACGGGTGTATTATACCTCTGCCTAATCTAAAAGGGATTAAAGGCGTGACGATGTGTTAATTTTAACGTAACTTATTCCCGAAAAATTTATAAAAAAAAATGTTTTAAAGGATTAAAAAAAAAATTAAATAAAAAAATATAAAAAAAATTAAGTAAGTAAGTATAAACTAAACATCATTATTATTTATTATTGTTTTTATTTATTTTAGAAAACTGTCGTATCACACTTTATGAATGCCGAAAATAAATAAATAATTTTAAACATAAGGTACTGTAATCTAATAATCCAATGATTTGGGAGGTTACTGTTACTAGCCCACTGCAGGGAGAAGGTCTCTTCTCATATAGAGAATTGAGCACCACATTTGCTCAAAGTGAAAGAGCGATTTCAAACTAATATTACAAAATTATAAGACCAGGTTTCCTCACGATATTTTCCTTCACCAATGTCAACGATGTTTAAGATAAACTTCATTCACAGCCCATATTCAATCACTGCTGGGCAATCTTTTTTGGTGCTAATTTCCACGTCTCTGTGTCGTCCGCCCATCTCACCGCCGGACACCCCAACAATAAACTTCGAAAGCATACATACATATAGAAAAAGTCACATTGGTACTTTGCTCGGATTTGAACCACAACCTCGTGCAAAAATACAGCCAAAGCCAGCGTGTAAACAGTGGCTGTCTTTAAATGACTGTGGTACACTGTACGTGATTTCCACAAAATCTCATCAGGTACACACGGATATAGGCCATCCCCTAATAGAAAACGACACCGCAGCGCCGTCTGAAAAATTTCAAATTGAGGAAAAAACGTGTTATCGCAAAATTTCGTGTAAACCCAGAATTATTGAACGCTCTTGAATTATTCATGAACAAAATATCACTGATTTCAATTGGTTACAACTAAATTTGATTGTTTTTCCGTACGCCATCAACGATTCTCGTGATAAAATATTCATTAAGCGTGAGCTGGACTAATTGAATGACTGCTTTAGATGTTAAAAATACTTGAGAAATGTAAAAAAAACAGTAGAAAAAACGTTTTTTGTGGGAATCTAGAATCAGTCTCGTTAGGTTTGCTCGTTTATTTTTGGTTAAATTCAATCTGAATTCTGATTGGCTCTGGAGACTCGGAGCTTTTTTGTTCTGATTGATGACGGACTACATAACTCAGTACTTTGATACCTTTTTTTGTTAATATTATAAACCAGTGCTTGACTGCAATCCCACCTGATGGTAAGCAGTGATGCAATCAGTGATGGTTAAGCGTACTAGTTTATTAAGAGCCTATTCACTCTAGCCTTGAAGACGCCTTAATTATAATCGGACCTAAACTTGGTTGTGGAATTTGTTCAAAAGAGTTACCACTGCCCTGGAACGCAAAGGGCATTAGAAGGAACACGGATGGGTTTTAGTCAGTAAGAGTCTGACACTCCCTTTTGCTCCACCCCGGGAGGAATCAATTGACGATTGCCCATCCTTAAAAAAGGTTAAAGGTAACCAATTTATACTTCTTTTGTATTTAAAAGTCAAAGTCAAAGTCAAACCATTTAATTCAATTAGGCCTGAAAACAAGCACTTTTGAACGTTATACTTACAAATAAATTAAATTAATATGATTCTAGTTGCACATTCCAAAAGGTAGTTTTGTATGGAGAAGAATGTGCAAGAAACTCCATACTTACTCTTTTAAAATAGATTTTACAATATTTGTATACATAATCAGATTATATGTGAGGACGATGTACCATGAGAAACAAAAAAAAAACAGCTATCCTGAGATAGGTGATATAAAATAAGCAAAGCGGCTGGTAATAGTATGAGCGTATTGAAAGATACATGGTGCTCACATATTTGCATAATATTTAATCCAAAGCTGATTATTAAAAAAAAAGTAATAATCATGAAGTTAATACTTAAAATAAAAATAAAATAAAAAATCAAATTACAATATGTGATACAGAGAAAAAGCAAACCAGACATTAAGTTGTCCTATGGAGCAGGACCAGCATGTTTCCAAGCATTTTTATCTTCAATATAATCTATTAATGTATAATAAGCCTGTTTGCAAAGTGTTTTTTTAACATAAGTTTTAAAGTTTCTTTGATTTAGTTATAATATATCATTAGGTGTTTTGTTGTGGCATTTAACGCAGTACCCCATAAGATTTTGTACTGATATTATCTTCTCTGTTAAATGATTTAAGATAAAATTCTGATGCAGGCCAACAGTAACAGTATTAGGTACTTACTTTTACAAAAGGATTATTATTATTATTATTATTATTATTTTAATATTTAATTTTTTTATCTCCGGCTATCCGGGAATTCCTGATTGCACGGGCCTAAGCCAAGTGTTCATCAGTTGGGTTAAAAGTGTTGTACGTTGTCCGTCTCACACTGAAGAAACTTTCTTACTAGCCTGCATGTGTTGAGAATAACTGCTTTCTGCAGTAGATGGTAAGTGTTGAAAGGCAGGTTCAGGGATCTAAGGGACTGATGAAGCTGTTTTGGGATGACTCCTGTTGTAGATATTACTATAGGGATTATTAATACTTTTTGGAGATGCCAAATTCGGGTTATTTCATCTTTTAACTCGATATATTTTGTTAGTTTTTCGGCTATTGTATTCTGTAAGTTGTGAGTGTTTGGCACTGCTATGTCTATTAGGAATCCAGTTTTGTTTATTTTGTCTATTAATGTGATGTCTGGTCTATTAAAATGAATTGTGCGATCAGTGAGGATAGCTCGGTCAAAGTATAATTTTGTTGTTGAGTTCTCTAGTACAGTTTGGGGGCTGTATTTATAATATGGTACTATGGTTTCTATGAGTTTAAATTTAGAAGCTAGTTTCTGATGAATTACGTTGGCTACCTGGTCGTGTCTATGTTTGTAGTCGGTTTGGGCTATTGATTTGCAGGCCCCTGTTATATGTTGAATTGTTTCTGGGGAACTATTGCATTTTCTACATGTATCATTTGACAAATTTTTTATTATGTGTTTCCTGTAGTTTTTGGTCTCTATCACTTGGTCTTGTATAGCTAGCATGAAGCCTTCAGTCTCCGGGAAGAGCTCACCTCGATTTAGCCACGCGTTCGACGCAACTTTGTCGACATTTGATTGGCATAAATCTTGACGGTGTCTTCCGTGTAGTGACTTTTGGGTCCACTCTAAGCATTTGGTTTTATCATCAATCACTTTTTCGTTTTTCTGTTCAGTTGTGTCTTTAAGATTAAGAGGTGTTAACTTTTTATCGGTTTGAGTAATTAGGTTGTGAAGTGTTGAAGATGTAGTTTTGGTAAAGAAGTATTTTCTGAGGATCGAGATTTGTCGGTTGTGTAAATTTGAAATATCTATAAGCCCTCTGCCTCCTTCTTTACGTGGTAGAGTTAGCCTTTGTAGGCAAGATCTAGGATGGTGTTTACGGAATCTAGTCATTGTAGTATTAATTTTGCGTTGTAAATTTATGAGGTCGGTTTTTGTCCAGTTGATTATACCGAACGAATAAGTGAGAACAGGTATGGCAAAAGTGTTAATAGCTTTTACTGTGTTTCGTGAATAGAGTTGTGTTTTCAGAATTGTGTTTAATCTATGTTGAAATTGTTGTTTAAGTTTCTGTTTTGTCTCTTTATAGTGTATATGTCTGGATTGTATATACCCTAGATATTTGTAGGTATCCTCTTCATTTAGAGGTTCTATTTGTTCTCCTGTTTCTAAGGTATACTGGTGTTGGTAGTGTTGTCCTGCTCTAACTGAATTTATCTTGCATTTATCTATGCCGAATTCCATTTTAATGTCGATGGTGAAGTTTTCTGTCAGGTTAGCTAGCTCGTTAAGTTCACTCTCAGTTTTCGCGTAAAGTTTTATGTCGTCCATGTACAGTAAATGGTTTAAAATGCTACCCTGAGTTTCATTCTGTCTATTACTTACAGTTGAGTTTAATGGAATTCCTAGTGAGGTTGCGTTTAAGATTTTAGACAGAGGATTTAAAGCAAGGCAGAACCACAATGGACTTAGTGCGTCTCCTTGGAAGATTCCTCTCTGTATTTTAATTGGGATGGTGTCAATTGTTTCGATAGGTGTAGTAAGTCTTAATACTGTAGTCCAGGTTGTCATCATGGTCTTCAGGAATGTCACTATAGATGGGTGTATTTTGTAAATTTCTAATACTTGCACTAACCATGAATGGGGTACTGAGTCATAAGCTTTTTTGTAATCAATGTACATGGTAAAAAGATCTGATTTGGATTTATTAATATTTTTTAAAACAATAGAATCTATAATTAGTTGTTCCTTGCAGCCCTGGCTATACTTTCGACATCCTTTCTGTTGTTCGGCTAAGATGTCATTGGCTTCAGTGTGTTGGTATATCAATTCTGATATACAGGATGTAATGATCTTATACAAGGTCTGCAAGCAAGTGATTGGTCTGTATTTTGCTGGGTTCGAGAGGTCATTAGGGTCCTTTGGTATCATATACGTAGTACCAGATGTAATGTAAGAAGGTATTGATTTGGGATCTTGGATGAATGTGTTTATAAAATTACATAGATGACAATGGATAGTTGTGAATTTTTTATACCAGTAACTATGTATGTGGTCTGATCCAGGAGCTTTCCAATTATGCAATCTTGACAGGACTTTATGAAATATTTCTGGGGGTATGTGTTCAAATGCCATTGGCTGAGTGTTTGTATTGTTACTTGATATTTCTGATTGTATCCAGTCAGCTTCTGAATTGTGGCTGACAGGTTGTTCCCATATTCTGGCCCAGAACTGTTGTAATATTTCTGGGTCAGGGGAGTTGTTTTCGTTGTAATTTGGATCGATCTCTTGAGTATTAGCTGTAGTTTGTCTGATATTGCGATAGAAAAGTTTTTCATTGTGGATGAATTGAGTGTTTTGTTGTTTTCGTAAAGTACATGCTTTATATCTAGCAAGTCGGCCTGTTACGACTGCGAGTTTTTGTTTCAGTGTGTCGAGAGTGTGAGCTGCTTGTGTGTTAGGTTCTTCGTGTACAGTATGAATTTTATATAGTTTTATGATCTTATTTACGTGTTTTCCTAATTTTCTACTCCTATTGCCGTTTATAAATTGTGTCATTCTACCTATTTTTGATCGTAGATCTTTAAGTTTTTGTTCTAATCGTCTTTGCCATTTCGGTTTGTATTCTGTTTTTTTAACTCGAATATTGTCCCTCGGTTCAAGTGTTATTCTTGCTCCGTTTATCTTAGCGACTGTCCATGCCGCACAGTATATGATGGTTTGAAATGTATTGAAATCGGTGTTTATGGTAACATTTTCCGGAAGAATGATTTTGTCTACGTAGCTAATTATTTTTGCAAGATTTTTAGATGGTTTCTGTTTTGGAATATACATTCTATTTGTAGGGATAGATTCATTAAAAAAATGGAGTGCTTGTTGGAAAGTATCGTCCATTACTGGGTCTCTTTCATGGTTAATTTGCGTATTAGGTAAAGTTTCTGTTATACAATTTAATTCGACGTTATTCGGAGTTTGATCGCTAGGCATAGATTCTTCGACAGTGTATATGTGAGTATTTTGTGTTATTTGAATATTATTACTATTGATGTTAGTAATAACTGTTGTCGTTTCTCTATTGTGTGAGTTAAGGTTATCTAGCCCTATTTCTTCAGATACCTCTGACATTAGTGAATTTAGTTTGTCATTGCTGATGTACTGATTATTTATTATTGCCCTCCTCTGATCAGCAATTCGTTGTTCACTGAGGTGAGCAAGTGAAGGGAAACTTTTGATAAAATCTTCATACATGCGTTTTCTATACACCGTTTCATTTTTACCTAAATCTGTAACTCTATAATAAGACCGCATTATGGCTTCATTTTGTTCAGTGGTCCATCTCATTCGACTCTGTGTACTGTGTGTTTCTAGGTTAGTAAGTTGTGTTTGTGTTTGTTGTGTATGATCAATAGAGTTTTTTAATTGTAGAGTAAAATGGTTCAATAATTGAACCATTTTACTCTACAATTAAAAAACTCTTGTAGTTGATCTAAGTTTTCTTTTACTTCTTTTGTTATCTCTTCTATTGTTTCTTGTGGTAATAACTTGTTATTTACTATAGCTCTACGTTGGTCTCCTATTCTTTGGCGACTAACTTGCATATTCGGGTATTTTTCTATAAATTTCAGATGGAGTGGTTCAAGGTAAGTTTTTTTGTCTGTATCTAATAAAGTCAATTGTAAATAAGTGCGCAGTATGAACTTATTCATATCAATTATTATTATTATATCTTTTTTTGGTAAAAATAAATAAAACATCTATTCTTATCTCGTGATCACTCAGTGGTCGTTATTCGACCGTAAATTTTATGTTCAATAGAAAATCAGAACTATGCATTTCCTGCCAATGTTAACTTGCATAACTGCCAGCCGTCATATTTATGTTTGTCTACAAAAGGTTGATCACTATCGTTTTTTTTTGTTATAATAGTTAACTGCTTATTGGTTTCACTTCGATGGTCCTAGATTATCATTTTAAATTACTTAGAGTCACAGCCTTATGAAAATAAGCCAGCATTGCACATGTAGGCGGGTACGCCTTTTATACCTGGAGCCTGTTATTTTTCAGTTTTGTAGTTGAGTTTAGATTTCAATGTTAATATGAATATTTATATTTACTTTTTTTTTATCTCGGTATATCGGAGCGTGCTAGCTAACACGTGACAATCATTCTGAAATGTAATGTTTTACAAAGTGTAATAATAATAAACGTACAACCCTAAACCAAACCCTAACCTATAAACCTTGGTGCGTTTTGTTGAGCATTTCATTGTATAGATTCTTTATATAACCTAGTTCTTCAAACGAATCAGACAGATGTGTTGCTGGGGAGTTTGTTCCGCCACTTCTTCTTCCCTGCAAAAACTGCCTGTCTTTAAGTATTTTTTTTGACGTTCAAAAAGTGCTGATTCTCAGCCTAGTTTGAATAAAGAATTTTTTTTTTGATTTTTTATTATTATGGTTACATTATCTTTATGATGGCAGAATTGTTAAATACCTAACGTGAACAATTAATATTTGAATTGATTTAATTTTATCAATTTCTAGCATAAATGTATAAAGATATTAAGTTTCTGGTCACTCCGCATAGACATTCACTGTGCCAAATCCCACAGGGGGTTTTCCACGAAGCGCAACCTTTTCTAAGCGCAACCATCGAAGCGCAACAAGGCGTCAACTTTCTGTTTTTCTGATATCCTGGTACTATAAATTTTGACCTGAAAATTTAAACCTCGCGGTCGTCCGAAGACTTTGGTCGACAATGACGAATTAAAGGCGATTGTGGAAGCTGATGATACACAATCTACGGCTGAATTAGCAGCAGTTTTTGACGTTAGCGTCAAAACAATATTGGTCCATTTGCGTCAAATTGGCAAGATAAAAAAGCTTGACAAATGGGAGCCCCACGAACTCAATGATCGCCAGCGCGAAGTACGCGTCGAGACGTGCCTTGCACTGCTCGACAGACACACAAATGAAGGAATTTTGAACCGCATTGTTACCTGCGATGAAAAATGGATTCTGTTTGATAACCGCAAGTGTTCAGCAAGTTGGTTGGATCCTGGTTCAGCACCTAAACAATGCCCTAAACGAAAACTTACCCCTAGAAAAGTGATGGTCACTGTTTGGTGGTCTAGCGCCGGTGTGATTCATCACAGCTTCTTACCAAACGGGGTGAGCATTACTGCAGATGTGTACTGTGAAGAACTGGACACAATGATGGAGAAACTGGCACATCTCTAACCAGCATTGGTCAATCGCTCGTCTCCGCTGCTCCTGCACGACAACGCGCGACCTCATACTGCACAGCAGACGATCTCCAAGTTGCAAGAACTGGGAATGGAAGCTCTCCGTCATCCGTCCTACTCACCAGACCTTGCGCCTACTGACTACTACTTTTTCCAGAATTTGGATAACTTCTTGGCGGGAAAAAAAATCAATACCCGAGAGGCAGTACAAAATGCCTTTGAAGAATTTGTTGCCTCCCGTCCAGCTGATTTCTTTAAGAAGGGCATCAATAAACTGCCACTGCGTTGGCAAAGATGCATTGATTGCATGGGTGATTACTTCGGTGAATACAAATAAAAAATACATGAAAAAAAATCGTTTCATTCTTTTCATACAAAACGGCAATTTCATAGGTAAAGACCTATTATATAGATTTATGGCAAGTAGCGTCCACCTGCATTTTAATCGCATAGGTAAAGACCTATTATATAGATTTATGGCATGTAGCGTCCACCTGCATTTTAATCGCATACAAGACAACGATCAACCATCTGCTTGTCCTCTAATTATGGCAATTTTCCAAGATCTTGGAACCATTCTTGGACGAGAATATTGGCTGATGAATTTTTAAACAGAATTGGGGCAAATGAAATGATTGGTCGCCGTTGGTGCCAAAACGGATAATGAGTCTTAGATAATGTATAATGATGATAATGTAAGTTATGGTGACATCCTAATAAGTATTTTAAGTATAAAGTAAGTTGGTTTGTTTGTTACCTTACACGTCTAAACAACTGAACCGATTTTATGTTGTCAGGGGTACAGAAAATTAATTAGTAAAAGCTTTATTCTACCCTGTAAGATTGTCAAATTATAATTTAACGACAATGTCCTGCATAAGTGCACAAACGTTGGTTTCGTACTCGATCGCACCGCCACCTACCGGGTCAAATTGTGAATCTAAACCATCCAGCGAACAACACAATTACAAAAAAAAGAATTATCCAATTTGGTGCAGTCGTTCGGAGTTATGCGCGTACATACATTTCAGCGATTCATTTTCATTTAATATAGGTAGAAGAAGATAAATAAGTCAGAAGATACGTAGCATTACATGAAATACGCACCAAACTCCAAAAACAGAAATAAACCCAAAATTAATTCAACACTTTCTCGGATCGCTTATCAAACTTTAGCGTACAAGTGTAAATCGTCCCTAAGGTGTTATAAATACGCGTTTTATTCATGAGCCTATCTCAACAAAATTAATGCGTTCATATCACTCTCGTTAAAGTTGAAACACACTTTGTCGCAATTTGACGTAACGTACGTGTGATACAAATTGCCTTAATCGCGCCGTGAGCCGTGTTTTTGGGGGATAAAAATAGGTATATAGCTAGATATATGGTTTGTGTAAATGTGGGGGCATGTAAAGGATTAGGGAGTCGTAGGTATACATATAAGGGTAGACGTATTTCGTTAAGTGTTTGTGGTATTAAAAATCTAGTTTGTCTTACAGAATTTTACCTATATTTCACAAAATATTCCACAACTTTCAACGCTATCTAGCCCCAAACTAAGCAGAGGTTGTGCTATGAGTACTTGACAATTAATAAAAATACTTATATATATTACAAAATACATAAATATTATTGATAAATTACACCCAACAATCGTGCTCATCATATAAACATTAGTCTTGGGTGGGAATCGAACCCACGACCTCCGGCTTAGCACTCAAGGTCACTAACCACTAGATCAACAGGCTATTCGGCCAGTCTTGAAGCAATCAGAAATTTATATAGCTTTAGATTTCTACCAGATGATGATAATTCCTGCTTACCCTTTCAGGAAAACCAGGCGTAAAGTAAAGTCATTGTAGTTTTAAAATAGCATGTATATTCATATTTCTATAAATAAATCCACACATCAGTCACCGCTACCCCACTGAGCATAATGTTCCTATTCTATATACAGGGTGCCACCATTTTTTTAACATAACTCTGTGCTCCTTAGCGTCGAAAATTTTCATCGGGTTTGCTATAGGTAATGTTTGCATAAAACTGCAAAAAAATACCAAGAAAATCTCGTCATTTAAATCTATTCCAATAAGAATTTTAAACCTCATGGAGTGCAATAGAAATAAATGAAAGCATAAAAAAATAAATAAAAAAAAACTTGGAAATTAGTTTATCCGAACACTATAAAATCAGAGCGTATTCTCAAGCTCATCTAACATAATAGACAGACGTGTTGCTGGGACACCTTAAACTTTAACCTACATACTGTTTCACACATAAATTAAACCGACTGATTCTGGGGAGTTTGTTCCGCCACTCAAGACACTATGAAGTGGTTAACGGCCGCTATTTTGGAGAACCGTCTTATATAAATTTTGACGTTCAAAAAAAGCTGATCTTCAGCCTAATTTTAGTAAATACTCATAGTACTAGCTCTGCTTTGTTTGACACTAGATAGCGTAGTGTGAAAGTGAAAGTTCATCATCTGCCTAACTTTTCCCAACTATGGTGGGGTCAGTTTCCAGTTTAACCAAATGTAGCTGAATACCAGTATTTTACATGGAGCGACATGTCTGACCCCCACAACCCAGTTTCTGGGTAACACAATCCCCCTTGCTTCACTCATCTACGGAACAACTTTGTCAAGCGTGGCTTAGCCTTCGACAGACCCTCCATTTTTTTCCCCCGGCGCACAATCCACTCACTTTGAGTTTTATAATTACCAATTTTGTGTAAACTCAAGTTTTTCTAACAAAACAGACAGATGAGAATGAATTTTGATTCTGATTTTGATTTTGATTTTCTGGCCAAGGTATTTTGATGTGCGACAATGTCCTATACACCCTGTATAGCACCTACATCGCCGCGCATCGCACGCTCGCTTAGCTTTCTGTGTCGCTCTGCCCTGGCGTGGCAGGCGAAGTGGAAATGTTCTCGCTTTCAAATGAGTGTTGTGAGGGGTGGGCAGAGTTAGAGGTAGGGAGTGTTTTGTATTGTAGGGTAGATTTTATTGGATCTTTAGATGTGCGCCGCAGTTTTACCCGTTACTTATAAATGTCGTAGCGTGTTGTCAAAAGTCATTTATAATTCCACAAGAATTGAATGATAAAAACATTTGGTTTTGATTTGTGAACTATTAGGCTACCATCATCATCTTCTTCCTTTTGGAGGAATGAGGAACAGGGTGTAAAGATCCTCATCCACCATTGAAAAGGGAGGATCCTCCGACCAGACGGGTATTGTGTCTGGTGGGCTAACTACTGCCCGACGCGCGACGGTTGTAGTCGGGAACTTGTATAAGTTCAAACTGCGCGGATAATTTTAATATCGCGATGTAGGATATCAGTCATAAGTTCGTATGTGGCGAGATAGATGTCGCTACAGCCTTTTACCTACTATGTCGGTCTGGTTCTAGTTTAACCAAATTCACCGAAAAAAACGTCTGCTTTCAGTTTAATTCAGCAAAAAAAACAGTGTTTTACATAAAGTGACCGGGGAATTGGGCTATTGGGAATGTATGGATAAAAGATAATTTAATTTTTTTTAGATCATTAATTTACCCTAATGTTAGTTACCATACTCTTCCGAAACAGTATTTTGTGTGTATATAAAGTAGGTCTGTAAATAGGCCGTAAACTATTTCTGAAAGGACACCGTAAACTATTTAAAAAAAGACGAGACGAAGTTTACCAAGGCAGCTATGTAGTTTAATTCTAAAAATATGTGTAAATAGTACAAATTGAAGCTTACAGTGTTATTGGCAGAACGCGAAATGTACCCATATTTCGTATTATGTAATACTAGCTGGTGCCCACGACTTCGTCTACGCAGGATTACCTAGTGCTCCAAGTAGCTTATTTTGGACAACTCACACAATATCTTTACTAATTATGACCTATGTCCTATTCTGATGTATAAGCTTTGTTATTGTAAAGTTTCATTAATCCATTTAGTAGTTTTTGCGTGAAATAGTTACAAACACCCAAAGAAACATTCGCATCCTACTAATATTATAAACGCGAAAGTTTGTGAGTATGGATAGATAGATGGATGGATGTTTGTTACTCTTTCACGGAAAAACTACTGAATGGATTTTAATAAAATTTGGTATGGAGTTAGCTGACACCCTGGATTAACACATAGGCTACTTTTTATTCCTGTGTTCCCGCGAAAACGGGACCTACGCTAGTGAAATCGCGGGACGTCTGCTAGTTTATAATATTAGTAGAATAGGTACACCTCTATTTAGTCCTTTAGTGAATACGGGCTTGATATTGAGTTATGTGCTACCCACAGTTTGACAACAAAGTAAATCCCTGCAACACTACTCAATTACCCTCTAAGATTATTAACCGTAATAATTTGACTGTTTGATTGTAACCACAATAATAATTATAATGCGCCATATGTTTGAACAATCTACTAATAATGTTGGTGTTATGATTCTGTTTACCCGATTACTCAGAGTAAACGGGGAGATAAATTCTAAAAATATTTAACAGGAAATAATTATAGTTCCATCAAGTTTTCCATTGCAAAAAAAAACTCAGTCTAAATCTGTCAAAAAATCATCATAAGTTATTTCCCCTACATTTTTGACCTGGTGGAAGATCTTGCTATTAACTCTAATTATCACTGAAATGAGATTGGCACTAAATAGAATTTGAATATACATATATACATACAAACATAAACTCACGCCTTTTTCCCATGGGGGTAGGCAGAAACTACAGAGCGCCATTATGCTACGATTCTTACATACTTCTTTTGCTTTGTTTACATTCATACATGTTGTCATACACACACGCCGGTTGCGAGTACTACGCACCTGACCTTTCTGAAGAACCTCACCAATAAGGTCTATGTATGTCCTTCTAGGGCGTCCCCTCCCGGCGTTCCCACTTACATCTGCCTTGTAAATACCTTTCGTTAGTCGCCTTTCATCCATCCTTTCAACGTGACCAAACGTGTCGTGTCATCGTTTTGAATAGTTTATTACAATCTAGATGAGGGAATAAAAAGTAATATTTTGTCAAATATTATTGACAAAATTTTCCCCATTGGGTTTCAGACTAACATTTTGGGAAAGATGTTAAGTTCATCATCATCATCATCAGCAGCCCACAGAAGTCATCAGTCTGCTGGACATCCTAATGAGCGCTACATCACCCTATCTTCAGCCTACCGCTTCCAGCATCTGCCAGCAGTCTTCAGCAGATCCTCATCCCACCTAGCCGGAGGGTCCTACATAACCTTTGCCAAGGCGCGGTCTGCACTCAAGAACACGGTGTAATGTTATGTTTATTCAATTGAGACTACATAGGGCACGTCCAGTTAGGTAGGTCCGACTTCAAGAAAGAGGTCAGTCGCCGAATCCAACTCGGCTGGGCAGCGTTCGGGAAATTGCGTAATGTCTTCTCGTCCGACATACCTCAGTGTCTCAAGTCGAAGGTTTTCGACCAGTGTGTGTTGCCAGTGATGACTTATGGCACTGAAATGTGGTCTCTCACTATATGAGCCTTATGAGTAAGCTCAAAGTAGCACAACGAGCTATGGAGAGGGCTATGCTCGGAGTCTCTCTACGAGATCGAATCAGAAATGAGGAGATCCGTAGAAGAACCAAGGTTACCGACATAGCCCAGCGGATTAGTAGGATGAAGTGGCAGTGGGCAGGGCACAAAGCACGGAGGACTGATGACCGATGGGGTCGAAAGGTTCTCGAGTGGAGGCCACGTATCGGCAAGCGCAGTGTAGGACTTCCACCCACAAGGTGGACAGACGACCTCATTAAGGCCGCGGGAACGCGCTGGATGCGAGCCGCTTCCAACCGGTCTTATTGGAGATCTATAGGGGAGGCCTATGTCCAGCAGTGGACTTCCTATGGCTGAAATGATGATGATGATGAGGGCACGTCAAATACTAAGCAATATTGAGCATGTTTTGTTGGGAAATTTTGCTGGTCATTGCAGTCGACACATTGCCTACGAAAACGTTGAACGTCTACAAGCCGTAAAACAAATAAACAATAATAAATATAAAATGTATGTGTTTTTATGTGTGTGTTGTGTGCGCACATACAAATATGTAGTGGACGCCCTAGAAGAACATACACCACAGATATAAATAGACCATAGATAACGTAAGAGCAACTACTTCGCGTGCGTAAGTGGCCACTTTCGCGCTCCGTTTCCTTCCATGCGGTAAGTCATTTTTAACCCCCGACGCAAAAAGAGGGGTGTTATAAGTTTCACCGCTATGTGTGTGTGTCTGTCTGTCTGTCTGTCTGTCTGTCTGTCTGTCTGTCTGTCTGTCTGTCTGTCTGTCTGTCTGTCTGTGGCACCGTAGCGCCCAAACGGGTGAACCGATTTAGATGCGGTTTTTTTAATTCGAAAGCAGGGTTTCTTGCGATGGTTCTTAAACATATTTCATCAAAATCGGTTCAGCCGTTTCAAGGTAATCAGCTCTTTTGTGTTAGCTACCGTTGCTATTTTAGACGTCTATGGGTATTAACTTTACTTACAAACATATGTGTGTCCTAAAATTTCAAACTCCCATGTGTGTAATATTAATAAGCAACATTGTGGTGGATTTGGTCTGATGCAGCCAGGATATCTAGCAGACTAATACACTCTTGGAAAAATAACAGCAGATATGTCGTGTTTGGATTCATTTTAACCTGCATTTGATTCTGCACACAATGCACTGATGGCAGCTGGATGAGCTGATGCTGCAGCCAGGGTATCCTGCACACCAGTAGGTAGACTCTTGACAAAATAATAGCAGATATGTCGTGTTTGTATTCATTTTAACCGGCATTCGATTCTGCACACGATGCACTGGTGGCTACAGGATGAGCTGATGCTGCAGCCAGGCTATCCAGCACACCAGTAGGTAGACTCTTGACAAAATAATAACAGATTTGTCGTGTTTGGATTCATTTTAACCAGCATTCGATTCTGCACACAATGCACTGGTGGCAACAGGATGAGCTGATGCTGCAGCCAGGCTATCCAACACACCAGTTGGTAGACTCTTGACAAAATAATAACAGATATGTCGTGTTTGGATTCGTTTTAACCAGCATTTGACTCTACATACAATGCACTGAAAAAATCTCATAACTGTAAACTCTGTAACTCTATAAAACCAAATTTATGCTTTTAAAAATATTATAATAAAAATTAAATTAAAAATTTAAAAAACCCCCACCGCAAAAAACTCAAACATTTAAAAAGTTAAAAATAACACCTTCCTATCGTTGAGCCATGAAATTTTACGTAACGTCGGGGTACGAGTAGGTACTAGGAACATTCCTTACTTAAGCGGTACCCAGACGTGAAGTAAAATTTCATGGCTCAACGATAGGAAGGTGTTATTTTTAACTTTTTAAATGTTTGAGTTTTTTGCGGTGGGGGTTTTGTGATTAGTTGTATACGTTATTCCGTAAAAAAAACAATAATTTTCAATCTAATACCCTCAGTAATACCTGGTAATAAGTACCAAATTTGAGAAAAACAAAACATTCGTATTACATTGCGTACCTAAAGTCAAAAAATTGCACGCTTGGTTTTCATACAGATCGTGATACTTGCGTTATCTAGGTCTATCTATATTTTATGGACCCATGGTCTGAGAATAAATTTATTATTATTTTTATGCGCTGATATTTCTCGGAACCCTTGGGTTCCGGACCCTGGAAGGTGAACTTGTTACCTAGTACTATGGAAGGACTATGGCCCCTGCCTCATCAATGCTTTATAAATACACAAATAAAATGGCAGGGGGTGACTTGCACACTCAGTAATGGGCCCTCTGAAACGGCGGCTAGCACATAGTGACGTAGCGACAAGAGGGCAACATAACCTGAAGCGCTTGAGGAGTGGAGAGGCATTCCACGGCTATCAGTACAATCCCGGAAGTACGGTCAAGATCCCTACCAGCACCTTACTGGAATGCTTCCTTCCTCCGAGCACGTTTGCTCTTGCGAATATCCACTCTGGCCGGCCAACTAAGGCAAGAAAGAGGTGGGAGCTCCGTTCCTCGTCAGTGCTCACTCTGGCCGGCCAATAAAGGCAAGCCAGAGATGAGGAACAAGACTTCTCCCGAGAGATCGGGTCCGTGGGGTCGCTACTGCCCAACAGCTCGCCACAAGCTGCCCTGCGGGGTTATTATTATTATTATGTCGTGATGGCCCAAAGGTTAAGGCGCCTACCTCTCATGCACGAGGTTGTGGTTCAAATACCAATGTGACTCTTTCGATTCATAATTGTACTTTCTAAGTTTATATTAGACATCATTGACATCGGTGAAGGAAAACATCGTGAGGAAACCTGGACTTATATTTAAAATAAGTTTGAAATCGCCAATCCGCTTTGAGCAAGCGTGGTGATCAATGCTCTAGCCTTCTCTGTATGAGAAGAGGCCTTTGCTCTGCAGTAGGACAGTAACAGGCTGGTATTATTATTATTTTATTATTATTATTATTATTTATCTGTGACATACACAGACCTAATTGGTGATGTTCTTCAGAAAGGTCAGGTGCTTAGTACTCGCAGCTGGTGTAGGCGAATGATCAGTGGCACTACTTAGCATGAATCCCTGACTGGAGTAGGAACGAATTGACACGTTATTTTTAGTTAAGTAAATGTTATAAATGTTGCATACATTATTTACAGAGCTTTACGTTTGCGTCAAGCATTCGTGTAGGTACTAAAATACAGATTTAATCTTTAAACTTAAACGAAGCAAAAGAAGTATGGAAAAATCAGGTGGCGCTCTGTAGTTTCTGCCTACCCCATGGGAAAAGGCGTAAACCTATGTTTATAAACAAATCCAAACAAAACCAAAACTCAAATATTTAATTAAAATCACAAACTTTATTAGACTACAACAATATTTATTTGTTCCAAACTTTGTCGCCAATTAAACTTGGACGAAACTTGACTAAGGGTCGCGGCCGGTCGAAAAATATCACTATCGAACGTCGACATTACATCGGCCTGCCAAGTTGGCGGGTGATTGCCAAGCTTGGCGAAACTTGGGCCGCTTGGCGAACTATTTGGCGTTGATACGGTTCGGTTTGATTGATCGCACTTTTATAGGTTGTTTTATTAAAAGGGTGTGAGTGTGTGTGTTGACGTATCGTTGCGAAGTTTTTCGTTTATTATATTTTTACGATTTTACTTAGGAAAGGGTAAAACAACATAACATAACGTCACGCCTGTATTCCCCGAAGGGCTAGGCAAAGGTGTACCTGGTAGTAGGTACACCCACATTTCGCCACTTATGTTTAAGTCCCATGTAATAGGGGGCGAGCCTATTGCCATCAATCGGGTACAAATCCAGACTCCGGGCTGCTACTGAGAAATCCTAGATGAAAAAACTCAATAACACTTTGCCCGACCCGGGGATCGAACCCGGGACCTCATGCTCAGCAGTAGCGCTTGCGACCACTTGACCAACGAGGCAGTCTAAAGGGTAAAAGAAGTAAGAAATACTAACTAAAGAGTTGATTTGAGCTGCTACTGAAAAATTTCAGTTGGTAAAACTCAATAATACTTACACACCCTACACACCACCAGCAGAGCTATTGTGTATCTCCGTTGACGGTTCATAAAGATGATCACTGGGCAAATGTTCAACGATTAACTGTCAAACAGCTAGTATCGTATTGGCTAGCATCAGTGTGTATCTAGGATGACGTCATGCGCACTCGTAGAGATGTGACGAAGCGCACAGTACCCCGTCTGATAGTACCTAACCGTAACTTGAAGTCCACTTAAAGCGCAAAATATTTGTTTTGTATATTCTCAGTTTTCATCATATTTCGTTGTGCAACTGAACGGCAGATGTTAGTCACTTGAAATTAAAAGATACCGAATACCCTGCTCTTCTTCATTTGGGTCTACCTCAGCATAATAAACCAGATAAAAACTCTTACGTCCATGAATAAAGAAAGAAAGAAAATACTTTATTCGGACGCACAGAACATAAAACAAAAGAACAAAATACAGATAATAAAAAAAAAACAAGAACTAAAGACAAAAATAAAAAAATAATATTAAAAAGAGACCAAAAAGGTGAATGGTAGAATATGACCTAAAGTGAAGGTAGTTACATAATATTCTGTTTTTTGTGTCACAGTTTTGTTGTAAAAACTCCAAAATCGACCAATATTATAACTTACTTTTTTGATGCAGTTTCTAGTGAAGCTTACCTGAAACAAAAAAAATATAATGAATTTTAATATTAAATAATGTCCTGTATTTCCCAAAGGTTTAGGAAGAGGAGTTATGTTTCCAGTGTAATTAAAAAAATCAGCTGTTTTATACATCTGTCTTAACCTCGTTGTAATAATGCCTGATTGGGGTTGGTCAATCATCATTGTATGATTAATTTTATTACCTTGGGTTCTGCCTGTAATAATAATTGTACCTATACGGAAATTAATTAATAAATACATTTTGGTTGAGTAAGTATTAAACTTTTTCATAAAACAGCAGATTTTTGTTTCGTGATTTCCGAGTTGGCCAAATAGAGAAAGTTGTTCATATTCATGGGTATCGATTTTTAAGAAGATGGGTAGAAAGAACACCTTATGTAAATATATGCTACGATTCTTACATACTTCTTTTGCTTCGTTTACATTCATACATTTTGTCATACACACACGCCGGTTGCGAGTACTACGCACCTGACCTTACTGAAGAACCTCACCAGTAAGGTCTATGTACGTCCTTCAAGGCGTCCCCTCCCGGCGTTCCCACTTAAAGAAAGAAAGAAAAAGCATTTATGTGGCACGACACAGGCACACGTTAAAATAAAATAGGTACACATACATCTGCCGTGTAAATACCTTTCTTTAGTCGCCTTTTATTCATCCTTTCAACGTGACCAAACCATCTGAGCATACTCTTTTCAACTCTTGTAAATACATCTTTTTTTTAAACCACAACGTTGCTTTATCACGTAACGTTGTTTTTCGTTTTTTTTTAATGTAGTTAGTGGTAAAAATAAGCTCTGTATGTAAGACTTCTGTTGTATTACCTAGAATAAAAAAAAACTGCAAATGTCACCAAAAAAAAACAATACTCTGGTGTGAAGATCACGTTTGCACGCTATATATCCCAACACCCCTTGTCTCTGGGCAATTTATTGCCTGTATTTATTGCATCCCCGTAGAATGTTACTTACAAACGTATAGTAGGCAGAATTTGCGGTGTCGTGTAGTTATTCTGTTAACGTCCATTCGAAATTTGAACAACTGTCTTTACGCCCGATTTTATCATCTGCCTAGCCTTTTCCCTAAAACTGTGTTTTGGTCGGAATTTAGCTTAACCCAATTTAACCTTTCAATCGTGTCAATTACAGACAAAAGAAATACAATAACAGCGCGGACACCGGTGTCCTCTCGGGGTTTAATGAATTAAAAGGCATTTTTAAACGACTTTCAAGTTAGATACAATATTATTATGTAAATGATTCTATTTTGCCCATCCAAAATAAATAGTTTTATATGCAGGAAAATGGGCAGAAACTCTTAACTTACTCTTTAAAAATAGTATTTTAGCAATGATAGGTCCAAATTTCAAAACCCCCCAAGGGGTCACCCAATCTATCGCACACTCGATTTTTAACCGACTTCAAAAAAAGGAGGAGGTTCTATGTTCGTTGTATGTTTTTTTTTTTTTATGTATGTTACCTGATTTCTCCGCCATTTGTGGACCGATTCTCGAAATTCTTTTTTTGTTTGAAAGAGTAGACTCCTGAGGTGGTCCCATTTTAATTTGGTGAAGATTTGGTGCTGATCTTCGGAGATATACAACGGAACTCTTCAAAAATAGACGGCAAATCTATCGTGATTGCTGGAATCACTTGGATGTTTTTTGTTTATACCACATCATGACGTATCATCAAGCCTGTATGCCCAGAGGGGTAGGCAGATGTGTTCAATATACCTAGATTTCGACAGTTAGGTATGTTAAGTTTCATTTATTTGGGTTAGGTGGATAACCCTATTATAATGACATGTATTGTTAACAATTAACAATATAAAATGAATTCATGGCAAATGTTTGTATGGGAACAACTAAAAATGGAAAAATAAAAAAACTTTTTTACAAAAAATAAAACCGACTTATAATAACCACTAAACGGTGTAAAATAACTCTAAATTCGGAAGTCTATCAAGAATAAGACAAAAGTACCAATGCCACAGACTTCCTAATTTAGAGTTATTTTACACCGTTTAGTGTTATTTTTGAAGTCAGTTTTATTTTTTGGAAAAAAAAAATTATAATGATGACAAATAGATAAGTTACACGTAAGTTAAGTTTAAATGTGAAAGTCTCTAACCTGGTTTTAAGTTACCTTTTTGTGCTCTTGCAGGGTCATGTAGCGTGTGACTGGTTGTGTTCATTGTCTTGATAATTTATTTATTATTATCTCACTAATTTAGGAATACGTTTTGTACTGCTGCACAACAGACAACATTGCCATAGATCGAACATAATGAACAAAACTATGATAGGTATTTGGTACTTGTCGGATTTGAGACCACAACCACATGTACTTTTAACACTAGGCCATTACGGCGTCCCCAATCAAACAGCTTTACCACAACTAAAACCTGCCACACATGATCCTATTAACAACAATATCTACGATAAAGCAACACAACACTAACTGATTCAATAGAAATCCATTTAAGCCTGAATTATTAATTGAAACATCTCTGCTTGTACCTGGAGTAGCTTACAAGTTGATGAATTTTTAAATGGTCACTTAGTAATTTCAATTATTGTCAGTTAAGAGGATAGACGCAGTGGGGGTCTGAAGGGGTTGTTGGGGTCATGAGCCCCCCGCCGAACATCAGTATCGTATAAGTGAAATTGACAAACATCTTGAAAATGGACGATTTATCTAACTTAAAGGAATAGAAACACTCAAAAAGGTTTCTGTTTATCTGTTGTGCAATACTTTTAAATACCATTAGCCCAGCGGATTAGTAGGTTGAAGTGGCAGTGGGCAGGGCACATAGCACGGAAGACTGACGACCGATGGGGTCGAAAGGTTCTCGAGTGGAGGCCACGTATCGGCAAGCGCAGCGTAGGACGTCCACCCACAAGGTGGACAGACGACCTCATTATAGCCGCGGGAACGCGCTGGATGCGAGCCGCTTCCAGCCGGTCTTATTGGAGATCTATAGGGGAGGCCTATGTCCAACAGTGGACTTCCTATAGCTGAAATGATGATGATGATGAATACATTTAAATTTGAATACGGTAATATTTAAACTAGTGCGATTGCACTAGTTTAGTTAGTGATCAGATGACCATGAAACGTAAAGCCACAGTCTCTGTATAACATCACGCCTGCAATCCCCGAAGGGTAAGTCAGAGGTGTACCAGGCGCATCTACACCCCCATTACGCTATGGCCATCAATCGGGAACAAATCCAAACTCCGGGCTGCTACTGAGAAACTCCAGATCGAAAAACTCAATAACGCTTTGCCCGACTCGGGGATCGAACCTAAGACCTCATGCTCTGCAATAGCCCTTGCGAAAACTAGACCAAAGAGGCAGTCAGTCTCTTTTACAGTCCAGACATTATCTTAATCAGATTTTTGAGATCCATGCAAATTAGAATCCGAGGCAGTTTTTCGAAGAATGAAAAAATCCTTACCCAAAAGAAATTAAAAAAAACTACCATATACTCGTACACAAAGAGGTCAAATCACATATTTATTTAAACTAAAATACATACCTATTATAGATACATTCTAGTAACACCGAGACACATAACAAATGATCGTGCTCATCATACAAACATTTGCCTTCGGTGGGAATTGACCCAGGTCCTTCGGCATAGAAGTCAGGGCCTAGACCAATATCCAGATCCGAATAAGCTAGGCAATGATGACACGTTATGCTAATACCGTACACTATGCCTGTATTTTCACAGGACTGTTTCTCATAAATCACCTTGTAAGTCAACGTAAGCTCAAACATGTGCTCAAAGCAAATATTTGCAGTAGTCGAGTGCTCAATATTGACTGATACTCAATGTTCTGATGTTGCTAAATGCTCAAGTGTAGCTAAATATTATCTTAGGGAGTAGTGTTTAGTTATTTAGTGTTCGATGTGTTGTGTTTGGAAATGGAGTGGGCAGGCGTTCAAGTGGTAGAAATTATTTTTTCTTGAAAAGGGAATGAATGAATGAATTATTTATTTACATAAAAAAATCTTAAAACTAAGTACCTACCCACATTGCCCCACAAAACTGCTTACGCACTTTAACTGTGAGATAGCTGAGTCTCTTTTACGATTTGTATGCTTTATGTAATAAATAAATAATCGCCGATCTCAAACATGGCTGCTGTGACTTCAATACAACCCTATATTAAATAGTAAAAGGTTTCATAACCAATAAACTAACCGACTTACCTATTTTTGTATTCCGTGTCAATACCACGTCAATACTTACCTCCCCTAACTTATATTGGATGACAAAAGGCTAATCCCTTAATATTTTTCTCCCTTTTCCGACACGATAAAATAAATATAAGTACGAAGAAATCGAATCCCAACATAAAAACACATGAAATACTATCTATATCCACACTACAAATGGATATAAACGGGGAAAAAATATAATAATATTATGTCGTCAGAACTTAGAGTGTAGACACACGAGTCTACTATCGACTGAATATTTTTTCTCTTATGTTAGTACGAGCTCTACAAGCTCAGTGGTAAATAGGCATAACGACGGTGTAGCAATCATTCAATATTCTATTTAGAACCTAAGTAATTTAAAATATGAGCGCATTACATTAAAAATTAGGAGAGGCAGCTTGTGACGTCATAATTCAGTATAAACTGTACGAAACCGAAATGTCAATCAACCGTAATTTTGACTTAATGACGTTTTATTTGATTATGACCAAATAGTAATCTATATGAAAGACTTAAAACTAAAATTTAGTCGTCTAGCCTATTATTGAGTGTAATACATCTTAACCTGTGGTTTTAGGTTTATAAACTACTGGCGATCGTCACGCGGTTTTACTCGCGTAGTTCCCGTTCCCATGGAAACACAGGTACAAAAAACATAGCCCGTGTCACCCGGGGATAGTGTAGCTTGCCAACGGTGAGAGAATTGTCTCTCTCTCAGTTTTTCAGTTTATTCGTTACATACAAGAATACAAAATATTATATTAGTATAGAAACACTGTGTCTGGTTAAACTTCTTCCTTCAATAGAAACTCAATCGAACAGAACCGTCTGTCTACACCTTAACGCGCGTGTAGTACCTCATAAAATATAAAAATTATGCGGCTGCCACTAAGATACGAACTGCGGGTGTCAGAAGCCGGGCCAAAGAATTTATAGTGTTTATTTTAGTAGGAATATAGGTAACGTTGGTCTTGCGTATTACCGATTATGTCAGAAATATTGGCAGTTAGGAGCATAACGTGACGTTTATTTGCTTATCCCCGAAAGTTAAGGTAGAGGTGTGCCTTGAGAGATAGACGACGATTCGACTGGCCTGTTGGTCAGATTCAGATTCAGATTCATTTATTTGCCTGAAATATGGTATTTTACAGATGTTGAGAAGGCATAGGTAAACATTTGAACTTCATATTCCGCCTCCTAAATTAGGCATGCAAATTTTGTAACAAAAGCAATGATTTAAAATACTATAACCAAAAAAATCAACACAATTATTAAATTGCTATGTACATAAAGAAAAAAAGAAAGTACGATTTCAATAAATGTCCCAATATTAAATTACAAATGTCAAATAAAAATAATAATTAAATTTCAAATACTTAATAATAACAATTAAATTAGATTACTAATGTCAAATAATAGTACTTAGTCATTAAATTACAAACATTATATGACCACAATAATTAAGCTTTCTTAAATATAATTTTCAAAATTCTCATGTCATGCAACTCTAGGTCTAGTAGTAGGTCTAGTAGTTAGTGACCCTGACTGCTATGCCGTAGGTCGTGGGTTCGATTCCCACCCAGGACAAATGTTTGTGTGATGAGCACGATCGTTTGTTCTATGTCTGGGTGTAATTTATCTATAATATGTATGTATTTAGAAATATATAAGTAGGTATGTTTATCAGCTGTTTAGTACCCATAACACAAGCTCTCAAGCTTAACTTGGGACTAAATGGCTTTGTGTGAAAAGTTGTGATAACAAAAAAAAAGACACAATGATATCCTACTAATATTATAAACGCGAAAGTTTGTGAGGATGTTTGTTAATCTTTCACGTTAAAACTACTGAATGTATTTTAATAAAATTAGGTATGGAGTTAGCTGAGACTCTGGATTAACAAATATAGGCTACTTTTTATCCCTGTATTCCCACGGGAACGAGACCTACGCGGGTGAAACCGCGGGACGTCTGCTAGTTATAAATAAAAAGGTGTAGATAGGTTAAGGGCGCTCAGCAAGCGACATGTTAAAATGTGGTTATCTAGCCACACTGGACCTTAATACCCCGTCGCGCCGTCAACGGACGCGTGCACGCGTTAGGGTGGCGTTTTTGAAGATCGAAAGTTCTTTAGGTAACCTATCTACACGTTTTTACTCATAATAACATTGGAAAGACAGGGTATAATCATCATAACAGATCCGGACACGACTAGTAAGTTCTCTACGTTATCTATCACCTATCCATTTTGATTGCTTTTTCAGTGGTCTGTTGGTTCAGTGGTTAGTGGCCTCGACTGCTACACTGAATGTCGTGGGTTCGGTTCCAACCCAAGACAAATTTTTGTGTGATGAGCGCGATCATTTGTTTTGTGTCTGGGTGTAATATTCATTTATGATATGTATGTATTTAGATATATATTAGTATGTTAATCAGTTGTCTAGTATTCATAGCCCAAGCTTAATTAGGGATTATTACAAGCTGCCCCACAACTCAAATAACTATTGCTAATTATTCATACATCTAGGCTTTACATAAAAGTTGAATATTTATTTATTTACTTTCAGTTCAGACAGTTTCAGTCTTAGATACACAATCTGCTTTTAAAGCGCAACGCAATCTCCCTTTTATAATATTAATCCGATTACTTTGTCCCATAAAGCATGTGCAAACAACAATATGTGCTAGCATTACGTAGCTTAGCTGAAAATAGCGCAGCTTTAGGTGAAACGACGTCCTTAATGTTTTGCTTGTGAAGCTATAATTTGGTTTGTAAAAATAAAAAAAAGTATTATACAGGGTGTCTCATTCAAATCGGTTAGTATGGTAAAGTCTGAAACTATAAGACATACGAAGATCTGTTCTGAGGAACCATGTCATCGATTTTAATAACAAGAAAAACTGCATTCATACATTTTATAAAACATCTGTACTCCGTTCGGGAATCGAACCCAGTTATTTTGAAAAAAAAACCTACACTATTTCTATTTAAATATCGATTGTGTAGGTCTTAAGCAGTAAATGTCTGTATGAAACATGATGTCTAAAATGAATAAAATGCATTATTTCCACATACTTTAATTTATTTTAGTAGGTGCTCGAAGTGATCACCGTGCGGGATGTGAGGGGCGAGACGCGGGAAAGCCGCTCCCGCACTGCGAACAAAACGATGTTCGTAGTGCGGGAGGTATTCAAGTCTAACGCGTGTAGAAGTTGTCGGCATATTTCCAGAGATTAAAGGCGTCGTCCTACTGTATTAATATTTATACTGTGCTATTACTGTCCATATATAAAAATAAAATGACGTTTGTTTGTCTCACTAAAACTCTAAAAACCTCGACCGATTTGGCTTATTTAGGTCTTGAAATATTTGTGGAAGTCTAAAGAAGGTTTACGGTAGGTATTTAAATAAGTATTTTGAATCGACAACAATACCTATGAGCACAATATTGGCTTTATTGCGTATTTAGATTTAAAAAATACGAAAAGTCAAATAGTGACACTATGACAACGGAGAACTTATGCATTGTATGTATTGACATCCAATAAGATGTTGTTATTGGATGTCAATACATACAATGCATAAGTTCTGAAATTAATTTGGTACTAAACTTTGAAAGAGGTTTGAAGCTGCATAAAAACGTCTTATGTTTCAGAAATCAGTTTACGTAGATAATTAATAATGACAACAGAGACGAACTTCAATAATTCTTTGTATGGTGTCTGGACTTTAAAGTAGACAGGGAAAACTAAGTAAATTGTACTTATGTATCATAGAGACACGCAGCGTAGTAGTTAAGTTTAAAATTATGTATTTTGTATCTTTCAAAATCAATGCATTTCGCTAAGGTAGTTAGGTTAGGTAGTTAGGTTCGCTATAGGATAGGTATGTTAAGTTAGGTTAGGTTATGTGTATATATATATCGTCATTCTTATTCTATTCAATACAAAAAGTTTAAAGAGCACATTAATTCAAATAATCTTATCTGTTCTGATTAGAGGCTCGCTAAATGAAAAGTAGTAATTAATGTTTAGTTGTGATCTTAATAATAGTATGTGCCATCTAACATGTTATAAAATTCTCATGACACAGTGTTCGTAACAAAACTTTTCTGAGACGGCTAGACCGATTCTTATAATTTTGCGTGTATATTCAGTAGGTCTGGGAATAGTGCTGGAAACTAAAAAAAAACTAAATAAAACTAATAAATTGATTCTTAGGCAGCTAGTAAAATATCAAAATGTTTCATACGGTGAAATCTATTTCATAATAATGCCATCAACATTATTTTGTGTAGAAGCAATCTTTATCGACCGACGTTATGACGTCGAAGAAAAGTTTTTGACGGAGAGTCTTGAGAAATCGACTGAAATCACGCTCAAATTTTTACGGCCTCCGTAAAATACTCTTTACAGCAAATGATTTTGTAAAATAGTCCTTATTAACTTTCGGAACAGGTTACTATATTAGAATCTACAAATAATAAAAATCAAAAGTCAATTATTCAAATTAGGCTGAGGATCAGCACTTATAGAACGTGAAAAATAGAGTTAGACAGCCCCCCAAAACGCCCACCCTTCACCACTTCCTAGTGTTTTAGCTGGGAAGAAGAAGTGGCGGAATAACCTCGTTTTTATGGTGTACAATGAGGAGTATTCTATTCTATTCCCCAGAAACACGTCTGACTGGCCTGTTGGTGTAGTAGTTAGTGACCCTGACTGGTATGCCGGAGGTCGTGGGTTCGATTCCCACCCAGGACAAATGTTTGTGTGATGAGCACGATCATTTGTTCTGTGCCTCGGTGTAATTTATCTATAATATGTATGTATTTAGAAATATACGTTTTATGTCTGTCTGTTAATAAAACATCTATGGTATTTTACTGGAGTAGGTATGGTAAATATCTATGGGGTAATCTTTGGGTCAATACTCAAACGTCGCTGGATGTCCTACGCATCCAATATCACTAGTATATATTGGAGTGTGCAAGCTAACATCATGTAGCAAAAAAATGTATCTGAACTGATTGGTTGCAGGCACTTCTTGTACTCAAAACTCCTCACTACAACCTGTCTATAAATGATTATTTCATTGGTGAGGTCGGTGCTTCAATATCTGACTACTCTGAGAAGAAACACCAAAAGAAACTCAGAGGTCACAGTCTCTTTTAAAGTCTAGTCATTATCTTGGTCTGATTTTGTAAAAACCATGCAGATTACTGTCTGAAATGGTATTTTGAGGGCCGAACCATACAGTTTTTTATGACAACCGCATAACACAAGTTCTCGATCATAGGCACCACTCTCGAACCCCACCAATTACCAATCACATAGAAACCCACTGAAGTAATTAATTACAGCACCTTTACAAATGCAAAAAACCCGAACACCCGAACCCGACGTTTATTATCACCATTGAAAGCTTCAACCCATTGGTTCGAGTTAGATCACAATAAGTACATACCTTTGCCATTGTTCCCCGATGCTACCCTCTTCAGAAAGGTTGAGACACGGAGAAGTAATCAATGGAGTGGTACTAAACATTAAACTCTGTTTTTTCCGAAGGCTTTTTATAGAGGTGCAACGATTGATATACTCACATTTTGGCAGTTATGTTTAAGTTTATTTCCCTATCTCGGGGTATACAGTATAAAGCCAGTTGCAATGATATATTTTGCTAAAAATCTCATTGAAATAGGCATAATTAGGCATCTTTGACATCGTTGACATAGGTGAAGTGAGCCATCGTGAGTAATCTAGACTTATAGTAAATATAAGTTGGAAAAATAGTAACTCGCGGTTACCTTTTGGTCGAAAGGCGACCATTTTAGCCTTCAGCACTCCTTCTCTACTCTTTATTATATTACTTATTAGTATACAATTACAATTAATAGGAAGACATAAAGCGGCATTTTTAGAGTGACGTGACGAACGCAGGAAACCAACTGTTTTAGCTTTCTGCACTTCTACTCTAAATAATTTTTGTTTACTTTGCCAAATTACACACTCTGACATACTCGCAATAAACTTAAAAAAGATTGGATGTGATTGTAATGATCCTTTTTTATTAATGTGATTAATAAAAATTGATCATCACAATGTAAATTTCTGTAAATTGATTTTTACCAACACTTTAATACGTCATAATAATTGAAGTAGATATTTATTTATTAAAACTTTATGCAAAAGTAAAAAAAAAATTGTACAAAGGCGGACTTAACGCCTTAGGCATTCTCGACCAGTTTACCTTAGGTGATGCCAAGACAAAACATAGGTGGCAAGCAAAGGTAGGTGCAGCAAAGTAACAAAAACTTGAAAGTCAATAACCTATATGAAATAATTTATAGATGTAGCGACATCTATTTCGCCACGTACGAACTAATAACTGATATCCTAGATCGTGATATTAGAATTATCCGCGCGACTTGAACGTTTACAAGTTCCCGACAACAACCGTCGGGCAGAAGTTGGCCCACCAGACACAACACCCGTCTGGTCGGAGGATCCTTTCTTTTCTATGGGCGATGAGGTACTATACACCCTGGTCACACCTCTAAAGATACATACATTAAATAATATGTGTGTGTCTTTAGATGTATCCTCGATATTTATCGTGGGAGTAAAGCTATATTAATGGAGAAAAACTATCTGCTAACTCAAATTTAAGATAAATATCAATACAACAAGTGAACACTCCATTTATTGATTACTCCGTGGATCAAAAGGACCCCGAGCACCTACAAAGGCGTTTTGCATTCGAGGGAGGGTTAATGAAAATGCTAATCTTTATAATAGGAATCGTGGCCTATCGGGCTGTGTGTGGAAAAAAATCGCCAAAATTATTACGTTGGGGTTACAATGTGCATCTTCTGTTTTCCTGTTGTTTTTTTCATTTGTGAGAAAAGTTTTTATGCTTACATAGTTTCGCACCTTTGGTGTCCTAGTGCTTACAAGCGCTGCTGGTTATCGTAAGATCCTCTGCTCGATATAAGGGGCGGGCATGCAGATAATAGGCTTGTTGTAGTCCATCCAAAGGTTGTCTGTAAGAGATCGCTTTTAGCGATAAGGCCGCCCATTGTATCACCGCTTGTAGCCCTTAAAATTATAATTTGTAAGTTTTAATGGTGTACATATATAGAGTATTCTATTCTATTCTATTCTATTCCAGTTGACTAAATTTTAGTTTTGAGTTTTGAGGCGCATACCTACCTCTGTGGAAGGAACATCAAACCACCTCCGAACACCAATAGTTCTACACATACACAGATAGACATCATCCCGGACCCGGAAAAATTTCGTTAACTGAATAACTAAATTTTTTCGTCAGCTTTGCTTTAATAGGCTACTTGACTGAGTTTTAGTTTTGAGTCCCTCATCTAGATTACAAGAAAATATTCGACAATTTTGTTCTTTTCTCACGTAATAAAAAAAATGACGTGTGGCACTCGGAGACTGCCGCGGTAAAGCTATTGCATAGCATTTTTTATCAACTCCTCTCCTCTCCCCCTCCCTCCCACGCCCCTCCCATCACCCCTCCCTCCTCCTCCCTACCCAACCCCTTCTCTCCCCACTATCACCACTATGCCTGCAATAAAAATATATAAATATAAATGCAATAGCTTCGGCCTTCAAGCCACACCTCCTTGCCCGTCGGAGTGGGGAGCGTGAGGTTTTTTCGTTACTTACGGAATTTCTGGATTCGGTCCCCGCGCTCAAGGCCCGCGATAGAAGCTATGCAATAGCTTAAAAATAACGGTGATACAACGAGTCAAAATGTCGCATGACGTCACTATATTATACAGTTTATACTGAATAGTGACGTTACAAGCTACCTCTTCTCAACTTTAACGCGCTTAATCTAAGTAGTTGTCCATCAATTTGAAAAAGAAAAAAAAATACTTTAGTATTATTTTTTACAATGTAACTGATGTACAGACGCCAAGCACATCAAGTTACCCCAATGTGTCAAATTTCTTTGATCATTGTTCAACTTTATGGCAGACAGAATAAGGTTCATATTCAATAGGGAAAATTTGACACATTGGGGTAACTTGATGTGCTGGCGTCTGTACTATATTTCTGTGGCCCTAGTGAAAAGGTACCAAAGTGATCAGAAAACCGACTTTTACAGTTTTTTTTTGGTGTCAGTTGGACCCTTTTACACAAAGTAACTTTCTTATTTTTAGAGATAGCTTAGATCTGTCTTTACCAAACGATAGAGCATTTTTTTCTGATCACTTTGGTACACTTAACTCATTTTCGACAAAATTGGACTTATACCCCTTTTCACTAGGGCCACAGATTTATATTTGATATTCATTATTCTGTCTGTGTGTATTGTTAATTTGGCTTTAGGATTTTCTTAGTAGCATTTTTTTTGTTCAGTTAATACGATTTGATTTTCTCTTGTTTCGTAAATACCCTGTCAAATTAGGTGGGTGATGAATTTTACAGAAAAAAACCCAACAAGATCTCAAAAAAGATATTGCACAGTATACGCAAAATAATCAGATACTTAATGATTATAAATGGGAGTTTATTATATCGAATACAATCGTTTGGAATTATGAATGTCTTTGCAAAGTTTTCATTCGACCTCATTTTTCAAGCTGTCATTATATTTTTGGGAGTCAAGTTTGAATAAGTTTGAACTCATTTATTAAGTTAAACTTTTGAGTGTTTTACAAATGACTGCAGTGACGATGCGTATGATAAAGCTTATAGAAGTTGTACCTACTAGACTTTTTAATAATTAGTGTTATCTCTCAAGGCTGGGACCTTCTACCTACTCCCTGTAGTAAACTACGAGCAACGGGGGTGATAATGACTTGGAATGTGTTTTACTCTTGTATCTAAATAGGTCTGTTTGATTAAAACTGTTGAATGATTGATGATATTTCGAATGGTCCGTTGGTCTAGTCGTTTTTGGCCCTGACTGCTATGCCGGAGGTCGTGGGTTCGATTGCCACCCAAGTCAAACGTGTGTATGTTGAACACGATCATTTGTTCAGTGTCTTAGTGTAGTTTAAAAAACTACATCCAATAACCCCAACTACGAAATAAACCTCCTAAATTAAATTTATATTGATTTAGTACAATCTATAACATTATATGGTATTCCTATATGGGGAGGGGCTCTCAAAACCCGGTTTTTAGATGTAGAAAAGGCTCAAAGAGCTCTTATAAAAGTTATGTACTTCAAAAAACAATGTTTCCCTACTGTGAGTCTATATCAATTGTCCAACCTACTGTCAGTTCGAAAATTATATATTGTATACACCATATTAAAAAAACATAAAACACTAACCTATGATCCTTGCATAGAAACTAAACGTAGGAAAAACGTAGTCACAAATGTTCCTATAACAAAGACTACTTTTGCTAGTAGGTATCCAATTCAAAAAGCGATCAGCTTATCTTTACAATAAAATAAATAAAATAATACAGATTTTTTCGAAGACCTCTCATGAGTGCAAATAAGTACTGATAAAGTGGATAAAAACCCTAAATTATGAAGAAACAGAAAAAATATTGTTATACGTGGAATAAACATGCATTGATTACAGAAACACACACACACATGCCCACACACACACACACACACACACACACAATCCTACTGGTACAGTAACCGACCCCAACTTCTTGGGGCTAGGGAATCTTACAGCAAACCTTAGGCTAATAATAAATAAATACTTACTCACTAAATTTACTTACCCACTAAATAATTAAAATACAAAACTTATGTTTACATGTCTCTTGCTATACTGTTAATACGTTAAGGAAGAGCGGAGCCTCCTGACACAGGCATATTTACATGCTTAAAAGGAGACTCCAACAACTAATTATAAGGAGGAAAATTTTGTTAAAGAAATAAAGATTTTTGTATTTTTGTATTTTGTATTTGCATTTAGTTTATCTTTATTAAAAGAAGAAATAAATAAGTATGATTATCAGTTGTCTAGTACTCATAGCACAAGCTCTGCTTAATTAAGAACTAAGATGGCGCTGTGTAAAAGTTTTGGAATATTTATTTATTTATATTTAAATGGCACTTTATTACAAAACCAAAAGAAATATGTAAGACGCCATGTAAGCCCCATGCGAAAAAGGCTTGACTTTATGAATGTATGTATGTTTGTTAAGAAGAGCATGTTGACCCTAACATAGTTGGGAAAAGGCTAGGCAGATGATGAGTGAATTTATCCCCTATGTGTCCAACTTTAGAACACAAGTAAGTACCATCTTGCTTAATCACCAACCGTTGACATCGCAAATTCTTGTGACCCCATAAAAAAGAGGGACAAGTATTTATGAAAAATTCCTTCATAACTTTTTGCACCGACATTGACGTCGCGAAGCGAGGGGTAGACGCGACCCTTTACTTAATTTCATCAAGGAAGGGTTAATGAAATGTCTTTCAGTGATTTTCGACGTGACAATGGACCGGCGTTATTTTAGGGTTAAATTCGGAGGCGTTCTTTACTTTTTAAGATGGGGAAATGGAGCTGTGTGGCCATGTTTCTGATTATAAAGTTTAAAAAAAAAAAAAAAAATGAGATTCTAGAAAACTTAGATACCTAAGAGGTATAAATTTAAAATTCTACGTACTCTAAGTTTTCTAAGTTTCTTCAGTTCACGGTCTTTTTGACCCTACATAAATGGAGCTATGATCTTGAAATTAAATGTTAATAATCTACCCTTGAATATATAAGGCTACTCATCTATTGAGGTACTAAGGGTGGAAGTGACCCCTGTAACCATGAGATCATACCATAATCCTAGATCCTCCAGCGTAGAATTTTCCATCGGCCATTCCTAATTTCTAAGTTATTCCCGTTGATCATTTTAGATTAAACTATTTAAACCATTATTTTTATCTAACGAAATAAAATTTTTGCTGAGATCCAAAAACGACAGCTGGCAGCAGCGGCTTTGGGTCGACACACTCTAATTCAGCTCCATATAGCGTTTGTAAATAGAAAACACTAGTTTCCGTAGGAGATTAATACGCATACAGGTCTCATACAAAATCAGTATTTTATGGACTATTAACGTGCTTTCTGATGTACGACACATGTTGATAATGCAGCTAATGGATGACTACTCATTACTTAAAAAGACCCCTCCGCGCATGGACCAACCTCGTCATGCGTAATTTAACCTTCGATCGACTCACACGAGCCCCTCATTGGGGTCCAGCATCATGTACAGAATTCATAGCCTCTGTATGTCCACTCATGCCCTTTCCACCCCGTAGATATCAAGACAGTTCGACCTTTCTTTCAATTGCCTCTCGAAACTTTAGTATAAGTTAGCGATACCAATTGCCGTAGAACTTCCAATCTTACATAATATTTACGAAATTTAACAGACTTGACTGCCTCGTTGGTATTAAAGACGCAAGCTAGAATATAATATCTAAAGGCTTATTCTCGTTATTAAACATTCAAAATCTAAGTAGTCGCAATCTCACCTCAGCGACAATCTGACTGGCCTGTTGGTCTAGTAGTTAGTGACCCTGCCTGCTATGCCGGAGGTCGTGGGTTCGTTTCCCACCCAGGACAAATGTTTGTGTGATGAGCACGATCATTTGTTCTGTGTCTGGGTGTAATTTATCTATAAAACACACATCAAAAGTGTCTAGGGATCAACATATATTTTTGCAATAACTTTTCTCCTGATTGATATTAATTAAAATTTTCTTTAAGGATTCATCAAATAAAGTGTTTTCGTTTGTCACAGTAACGATAAACCAAGTCACCTTTGCATTAATAAAGAAATTTGCCATTTTCCTAATAAAGGGATTTTTGACATTTGAACCACTAACATTAAAGTTCGAAAAAAAGACTGAAATAACAGTTTTCTTTAAAATTTTATTGGGTAACTTAAACAATTAATAATCCGTGTTTCTACCGCGAACACTAACAACACAAGAACATCGGTTTGGCATACTCAAAATGAGTTCATCCAAATCACGCTGTGGAATGGCCGCCCATGTTCGTTGCAACAACAAAAAAAGGTCTACTTGCGACTGGATACCCTCCATATTCGGCAGAGCTCTTCTCTGTAGCATATCCCATGCATGCTCAATCGGGTTCAAGTCTGGCGACTGAGCAGGCCAGGGCAGGACATTGATGTTCAAATCTTAACTCGAAGAGCTCCAACAATAACCGCCATGATGTTAGCCGTGAGGCTTCATCACTCTTCAGGGAACTTAATTAGCGACCAAACAGTCAGAAACCGCTTGCATGAAGTGAACCTTCATTCCCGAAGACCGCTACGGGTACCACCTATAGCAATGCACAATCGTAGGATTCGATATCAATGGGCTCTTGAACACAGAAATTGGGCAGAAGAACAATGGCGTTTCGTGTGCTTTTCTGATGAGTCTCGTTTTGGTATGAGACCATCTGGTCTCATTAATTGTTTAAGTTACCCAATAAAAATTTAAAGAAAACTGTTATTTCAGTCTTTTTTTCGAACTTAAATGTTAGTGGTTCAAATGTCAAAAATCCCTTTATTAGGAAAATGGCAAATTTCTTTATTAATGCAAAAGTGACTTGATTTATCGTTACTGTGACAAACGAAAACACTTTATTTGATGAATCCTTAAAGAAAATTTTAATTAATATCAATCAGGAGAAAAGTTATTGCAAAAATATTATGTTGATCCCTAGACACTTTTGATGTGTGTATTTATGTATTTAGAAATATATAAGTATGTTTATCAGCTGTATAGTACCCATAACACAAGCTCTCAAGCTTAACTTGGGACTAAATGGCGTTGTGTGAAATGATGTGGAATTTATTTTATTTATTTTTTTAATCTAACGTCAAAAACTTGTCAAAAATAAGGAGTATGTTTGACAGACTGAAAATATGATTTGTATGTAAAAGTACTTAGAAATACGGGAAACACCTTCGTCCCACGTCCCTCAAATCCTAAAAACAACTGTGTTGGGCAGTTAGTAGCTCACCAGACACAACACCCGTCGACGATTGGTTATCTTTGCATAACCAGTTACTAACTGCAGTGTGATTCTGGTCAAAAAACCACGTGTTTTTTTTTTTTTTTTTTTTTTTTTTTTTTTTTTTTTTTTTTTTTTTTTTTTTTTTTTTTTTTTTTTTTTTTTGGCACTCGTTTGACCACTATCTCACCTTATGGTAAGCGATGATGTGGTCGACGATGAAGCACGCTTGCCTAGAAGCAACCTGTTCACTCTTGACTTGAAGACCCCTAGGTTGTAGCTATCAGGAAACACCGACACCGGCAGGGAATTCAGGCTGTCATTCCATACTGATGCTAGGCATTGACAGTTCACTTCACTCAAGTTTTCACGGCGTGACTTTTCTGAATCGACCGGCAGGTGTCCATATGCACACCGAGCTTTGATGACAACTGAGAATTTACAAAAATTTGGTATTGCACTTTAGTGGACTTCGAGTTACGGTGACTATCAGATGGGCAACGGTGCGCTTCGTCACATCAATGCAAGTCCACATGACGTCACCCTAGAAAGACGCCGATGATAGCCAAAACGAAACTAGCTATTTGACAGTTAATCGTTGAACACTATTTATTTATTTATTTATTTACAAAGGCTTACCAACTAAGACACATACAGACAATCTTAGAAATAATACAAGTAACAGTTAATGTATGCTCTTAAATTACAGGTAGGCTCAACATTATTTTTAGACACTGCTCAAGCAAATATTTAAAAATGAATGTCTTTGTTTAAAACTAACCACAACTAGCAAGGTTATTCACAATATAAACCAAATTAAAAAGCAACTAGTATTGTTTGTGATGACTTATTATTAAATAAAGTTAAACATACCAACACAACGAAAAACACAGAAACTACAAACATAAAAAAAACTTTTACTCTAAAAACTTGACAAGCTATAAATGGCTCTTTTAAATACGTTTTATTTACTTGAAAGTATATCTATGTCATGTTTATTATAAATGTCATTACATTTTCTGAGAATATAGGTGAGAGGTGCATTACTGCCATACTTATTTCGAGTATATTTAGAGGCGAAAGGAATATAATTTACTAGCCTAGCTGAAGATCTTGGAACTTTTATTTTAATCTGAGTATGCCTAGTGATCGTCAGTATAAACTGGCAACAGAGCTACGCAGCCCTGCTGTTCAGAGGATCCAGCCTTTTCAATGGTGGATGACGAACTTAACACCCTGTTTTTCGTACTCATATTAAAATGGAACAAAAATAAACCACGGTTTCCAGTTGGCAAATATAGGTCGTAGGTACTCAGCCAATATTTAGGTAACGGTAACTATGCTTTCTCCTGAATTGACTTCGAGCCTATTTCCTAAAACAAAAGGTTATGTAAAACAAAATGGCGCACTTTGATTTTACTTCCCCTTAAAAAAGCCGTTACGTACAAATCCCGACACTTTAACAAAAAAAAATCTTAAAAAATAAAAGGAAATTCTAGAACTTCCCTCCATTTACACGTTTTGTGTAATGTTCATTCGTTTAAAGATTATGTTCCGTGAGATTTTGCTGATATTTTTTTCCTATTGGATAAATTGAATAGGACTCGCTGAATGGAGAGCTTATTATGTCAAACGGATCAGTCGTTTGTGTAAGTGAATCCAAAAGTTAATGACGACTTACGGGCTGACTTTGATTCGTATTTGATTGATGAATTCATAAAAGAATATGACACAGAGTATATTTTCTTTCAGTTCAAAGATTTAAGCAGTAACTGCCTAGTCGTGTGGCTGGTGTTCATAATTTATTTTGTCATATACAAATGTCATAAGGTTAGATACTGATACTGTTAGCCTGCATCAACCCACTGCTGGGCATGACTTCCAATTCGTTCGATCCAGGGCTAAAGTGAGCCACTGGTCGTTTAATTTCTCCAGGTCGTCACTCCATCTTCCCTGAGGTCTGCCGCGACGCCTTCTAGCTGTGTCGGGGTTCCACGTGGTGATTATTTTGGCATACAACTCATTAAGCATACGGCAGACGTGGCCAGCCCATTCCCATTTAAGTTTGGCGGCTTTTCTAGCAACGTCAGTGATCTGTGTTTTGGAGCGCAATGCGGTGTTGCGAATGTGGTCTGTTAGTTTGACTCCAAGAATACTGCGCTCCATTGCACGTTGGCTAAGGTTAGTTAAACATAATGATTCTTAACAGTGAAGTAAAAAAAAAAACAAAGCAATAAAACAAATAATTCTTAATTATGTATTGATATAATGCTGTAAGGTTGTGCGTATGGCTATGGCTTTTCAAACTAGAAAACTATACGATAATACTGGCATATTGGTGAAGGAAAATATCTTCAGGAAACTTAGATTTATAATGAATTCGAAAAAGTCTGAAATCGTCAATCATCGGGTCTTGACTTGAGCAAGCGTGGTGATCACCGCTCGTGCCTTCTCAGTATGAGAAGAGGTTTTTGCTAGTGGGATATATGAGTCAGTGCATATTTCAACTAAATACAAATGAATAGATATTCCACAACTTTCACACAACGCCTTCTAGTCCCAAGCTTAAACAAAGCTTGTGTTATGGGCAATAAACAGCTTATAGACATACTTATATGTCTCTAAATACATATATATTATAGATTAGATTACATTACACCAAGACACAGAACAAAATGATCGGGCTCATCACACAAACATTTGTCCAGGGTGGGACTTGAACCCACTTCCCCGGCCTAGCAGTCAGGGGCACTAACTTCTAAATCAACACGTCACGCGTCAGTCGAATATGAAAAAAATTAAGAATAGGTCTTCGCCCTTTACTAAGAAAGTAGTACAGACCAAAATTAGCATACGTTTCACCGCATAGGCGAAAAAGTAAATATGTACAAAAAAAAAACTCTTATAGAATGTTTTTTTTTTTTCAGTAAAAATGTCGGATAGGAATTTAATAAAGTCCTACTTAGGGTTAATACGTGTTGCCTATATTGTGCGATATTAGGGACCCGTAGGTATGTGGCAAAGACCTTTTTATATTCGTTTGGTAATGTCTGCGTGAAACACGTGTTAGATGTTAGGTATAATATATCAGACTAGTATTACGCTCGCGACATCGTCCGCTTGAATTTCATACCCCCTTTAAACTTTGATATTCCGTCGACCTTCCCGTAGTTTTGAACATAAAGTATAGCCTATGTTACCCGGAGATGAAAATGGCGGATGATTTTTTGGAATCATTTCAGTAGTTTCTGAGTTAAGTCCCTACAAAAAGTCTTTCCTCTTAATAAAATTAGTATAGATGGTTAACATATTAATGGGTAGAAATAAATCCACAACTACAGAATTAGTTTTCTGTGCATACTATTTTGTTTTACTTAAAGCTTTTTAAAAATATTTTAAGCAATATTTGTAGGTACAGAGGGGTACCATTCCCATATTTTTAATAACGTGCGCATTCTTAACTAACAAAAAAAGAGCTATTTTTCCCAACAGTTTTTAAAAGGTTTTGACATTGAATGACCCTACGATGAGATTGGGTATAGATTTTAAACGTTTTTGAGTACGCGAATTAGCTTTCTGATGTCTTGATAATAAAACCCATATTGCTTTACTTGCGTTCACGTTTCCATTTACCATCATTTTAATAGTCATCGAATCTTTTTTAAAAACAAATAATAATTAGATTTATTTATTTTCTTATCATTAGGAATATACTACACAATGTTATATAAATAATTTGTAGACGACAGACGGCTAAACTAGGGTGTTTAACAAATCCTGTATTTTAGGTCACCAGGCCCGATAAACACAGTTTAAATTTATCTATTTACGAAAGACTGACAATCTTGACAATCTGTCTTTAAGTACTTACATAAAATTAATAAATAATAAAAAAACAAAAAAAAAATAGTAATTGATTATGAGTACATACATGCCAAGAAAGATATGTTTAGTGTGAGGTGTGTGTGTGTATGTGTGAGTGTAATATGGGGTGACAGTGTGAGTTTTGCAAAGATAGTAATTTCAGTGTTCTTTATCTACTCTTTCTATATCTCTTATTGTATCCTCTCCTAACAGATAAATAAAAGTCACTCACACGACCCATAATCACCCTATCTACATAAATTCATACACTCAACAGAACATGGACCATACTAGCCCAACTACGACCATTGTGTAAACCTAAAAACATTTCGCTCCATATTCCTAATTCAACCCTCCAGCGCCATGGCAGGCGGACCATTACAGTATTGTACTATTTCAGAATAGGAATATTAAATATGTAAATGTTAAGGTCTAACTAGCCAGCATTACGTAGAACTAGCCATAATATTTTATGTCTAGGTCTGTCTGCGTTAGCCTTTCAAGACTATGTCTATATTTGAACTGAAATAAGCGCGATTATGTTAAGGTTTTTGTGATGAATTAATATAATATTCGGTCTGTAGTTAATCTTTATTAACCCCAGACCTAATATAAAATAATGTTATTTAATGTTGAAATATATTTTTAAAGTTAAATCACCGTGTAAGCGTCTCATCTCTCTCTCTCTCTCTCTCTCTATCATCTATATCTCTTTTATCCTCTCAACCAACATTTTCAGTTATGCGTAAAAAAGAGATATAAAAAATATGACATTCAGAGTAAAAATGGTAGTATACTGCGGACTAGAGAAATGACAGTGACCTTCCATTTAGGTTGTTTAATTTTATGTAAAAAATATTTGTAAATAAACTTGTCTACCATATTGTCTACTTTTGGCTGTACGAAATAGAAAACATAGCTAACATTTTAAAACGCATCGACCAAAAACAAAGCAAAGTTCAGGACATAAGCTAATTGACAGCTCTGACTTAGGACATTTATTATCTGTCACTGTCCAGGCTTCGAGCTGTCACAGACAATAAAATGTCAATAATATAATTAGTATCACTAGTGTTAGTATTGTAAAACGGCCTAATTAAAATAAATGATTTTACTTTGAAAAATATCTGCACTAAAAACAAAAGAAGAAATTAAATGATGCGATTGTTTTTCTGTATGTTCACACAGGCGGATTAAAATTACCTTCTCTGCAAAGATTTACTCCTACGTTCGTATTTCCAAATTCTGTGAGCCGTTATATTCCTGGCAACATTAAACTAATTAATATCTACCATAAAGCGAACACGCTGGGATTTTGAGTCCGAAGTTATTACCTACAATCATATAGGGAGTTGTTTGTTATATACATTATAATATTACGCCATTTCTTGTAGCAGCGCGATGTTGGGTTATTAAATTATAAATACCACCTGGTATGGAGCGGGGTGGTTATTGTACTTTTGAGGACGTTGGAGGGTTAAATCAAGGTATTTTATTTTTTCCTTGTCGACTCTCGGGAGGACACAGCACGGCATACGCTGGCAGAGTGTGCCGCTTGGGAGGAGCCGCGCCGTGCCCTCGTCTCTGCCGCTGTGTCGCTGCCGGCCGTGGTGGAGAGGATGGTCGGCAACGTCGAGTCCTGGGACACGGTAGTGTCCTTCTGCGAAACGGTCATCTCGCAGAAGGAGGCTGCGAAAAGGGAGAGGGAGATCACTTCCACTCACCCGGCCCGCAGCAGACGCACCGGGCGCAGGCGGAGGGCAGACGACGCCCTCTTCCAGCTCCCCTGAATGGGTCTAGGGGCGACGGACACGGTGACGTCCACCGGCCCCCACGTACATGGATCCGAAGTGGAGGCGAGTCGTGTTCACGCGCGCCCCTCTTAGACGTCGCGAGGGGAGTCCAACACCTCACTTCACTCGCTGACTTGGCGAGGTGCCGGCACCAGTCGGGGATCGCAGAAGTATCTTCTGTTCCCGTGTACAGGTGTGAGAAGGAACACGGGGTGGTTTTTAGTCAGTAAGAGACCCCTGTGCCCTCACCGGGGCGGGGGACGTCCATGAGGATTTTACACCCCTATAAAAAAAGGTATTTTTTCCTTGTTTTCTTTGCTAACTGAAAAGTTGAGGCTGAAGATTCTTATGAGTTCCACTAGTTTCTATGATAAATCGTGTTCAGTGGATGCAGTACGGCTATGGTCAATTATTAGCCCTACTATAAATCGCTTTGTCAGCAGTGTAGCTTCTTCCAAATCTAGCAAATAAGTTATTATAATGTAGGACATTGTTGTTATACCACAATTAATTGTCATTTGAATTTATTTAAGCTATAAGTGTATATCGTGTATAGGATTAACATACAAAACAAGATAATAATCATTACTGTCTATTTTTATAAGCTTGTAAGCTTGATTTCTTATATATTTTTTTACAGTTGAAGAACTGTAAAAAAATATAAAAAAGCTATGGCATAGCATTTTTTATCAACTCCTCTCCTCTCCCTCCCTCTCCCTCCCTCTCCCTCCCTCTCCCTCCCTCACCCTCCCTCTCCCTCCCTCTCCCTCCCCTCCCCTCCCCCTCTGCGCCCTCCCTCTCCGCGTGCTATTTCAAAAAGACATTATTTATAGTTCTTAAACTCAAAACTAAAAAGTATCACCGCTGCGCCTGTGTTAGATTATTTGCGTTACGGAATTTCTGGATTCGGTCTCCACGCTCAAGGCCCGCGATAGAAGCTATGCAATAGCATAAAATCAAAAGTAGTTTATTCAAATTAGCCTGAGGATCACCACTTCTTTATTTAAATTCAACCATAAGTATAGAGCTCACATATGGACCCCAATATATTTTGAAAAAACTCATCAGATGATGATAAACTACGTAGTTAAAGTACCTACCTATTTTCTAATATAATACAGTTAAATTATAAGTAATGTAAATGATAATAATAAGGAGTATTGACTATTGAGGTGAAGGCAAAATAGAGGTGTTTGATAAAAATGATACATATATTTATTTCTGTAAATAGGTTCATTTAAACACTTTTACACGTCATTGAAAAAGAACACCCCAACGATTGGGGATAAGTTCAGGATGATTCTGACGACAATCAATCCTATCTAATTACCTTAAAAACGCAAGTAACAAGCTTACCATTTAGACTAAAATGGTACTTCAGGTACCTAGTTTGAAAGTGAACGATAAAATCTACAAGGTGAATCGTAAATTATGAAATTAATAAACTTTGCTATAAAACGGGGTATAAAGATAAAAGATTAAGAATTTTACTATCTTAAGTAATGTTATCTTTAAATTCTGACTAGCCTGTTGGCCTAGTAGTTAGTGACCCTGACTGCTATGCCGGAGGGCGTGGGTTCGATTCCCACTCAGGACAAATGGTTGTGTGTTGTGCACGATAATTTGTTCTGTGTCTGGGTGTAATTTATCTATAGTATGTATGTATTTAGAAGTATATAAGTATGTTTATCAGCTGTTTAGTACCCATAACACAAGCTTTCAAGCTTAGCTTGGGACTAAATGGCGTTGTGTGAAAAAGTTGTAGAATATTTATTTGTCGGCGTCAGCAATGGCTGAGCGGTATGGGCTGACATCAGGGGTTTCGTGGTACCAGGTACATAACGTTGAATAATAATCTTCATTGCAGTAATAACCTCACTTTAATAAAAGTAATCACATAACTTAAATCAGATAGGTAAACAGACAGTTTCGCACTGGACTAGTGTCTTCGTTGGTGTCTCAAATCCAACTGAGCTCTGCCTAGCTTACACTTCCCAATACGACTAAATCCACGTGACATCGCTCGCGCCATTTGCAAATGACAGCTGACGTCACGGCGTTTACCATACTATGTACTAATGTAATCAACTTCACAACTTCTTATTTCTGAATATCGTTCGCCACGACATATTTATATTTAGAATATTATTTTATAATTCATGAAAATCCTTTGTAAAACTACTGCTTTGGTCTAGTGGTCGTAAACGCTACTACTGAGCATGAGGCTCTGATTTCTATTCCCGGATCGGGAAAAGTGTTAAAGGGTTTTCTGTTTGTAATGACTTTATAGCTGGTGTTTTCGGATTTGTGCTTATTTGATGGCAATAAGCTTGCCCCTAATTCCATGGGACTTAAACATTACTAGCGAAATGTGGGTGCCAATATGGTGTTTTGTAGTTTTTGCCTACACCCATGGGAAAAAGGCTTGAGTTTATGTTAGTATGTATTTCAGAATATACCACATTCAATGAACAGAATCATCCCGTTGCTAAATCCGGTATAAAAGAGAAAGAGACACTGTCATACTACTATTTGAGTTCAAAATTAAGATATCATTTTCACACGTTCTTTCCAAACCATACAGTGGCGATGGCAATAAATTTGTAGTTAATTTAGGAATAATGCAATGACAGTGCAGTGACTGGCTTGTTAATCCAGTAATTAGTGACCCTGACTGCTATGCCTGAGGTTCTGCGTTCGATATCCACCCAGGACTAATTTAAATGTTTGTGTGATGAACACGACCATTTGTTCTGTGTTTGGGTGTAATTTTTCTATAATATGTATGTGTTTAGAAATATATAATTTAGTACGTTTATCAGTGGTTTAGTTTAACACAAGCTCTTCTAAGCTTGAGTCTAGATCGCGTTGTGTGAAAGTTGTCGAGTATTTCTCTCTTTAAGCGAAGAGTAAATAGTAGAAGAGAGAGTAGAGAGAGAGAGAGTAGTAGTAGTAGTAGTCGCGAGTTAATAGGCTTCTTTTGGGTAAGCTCGTTCCATCGTCAACCTCATCTCCGACCGTAGGACAAAATTGAGGTCGGAGTAGACACATTATAAATTAAAAAAAAGTCATTTAGTACTACTACTACATTCTTCTTAAATTGCTTGTTTGGTTGTAATTCTGCTTAACCCTGTGGGTACAGGCGTGATGGTATATTAGTATTTAGGTACATACCACTCTAAGCTAACAGGTCGACTCTTTCTTTATATTATATTATTTAGAACATGGCATAGTGTTTTGTTTCAAAATGTGCCATTCACTGATAAATAAATATCTTTCTGAAGAGGTTGAAGCAAGGTTCTACGGTATCTACAATGTCACGAAAATAGTACAGTATACACAATAACTTAAAAGCCTTATCGCATAAGTCTAAAAGATTGAAATCAGGCACGCAATACCAACGGGGTGGTTTATAGACAATATTTTATTTATGGGATCTATTCAATGGTGTGCCACAATCTCTTGAATCAGCTGAGTTAGAAGTATTTTTTCTTCGTGTTTAAGTTTTTTTTTATATTATTGATAGGCACGCATTTGACCACTATCTCACCTGATGGTAAGCGATGATGTGGTCGACGATGAAGCACGCTTGCCTAGAAGCAACCTGTTCACTCTTGACTTGAAGACCCCTAGGTTGTAGTTATCAGGAAACACCGACTCCGGCAGGGATTTCCACTCTTCTTCTGTTCGCACAATGAATGTGTTTCATAGCGTTTAGTTCGTATGATTGGAATATCTACCATGTACCGTGTATGTAATAGGTACTTCTATTTACTAAAGTTTAATAATAACAGCCCCACGAGTCGAGAGAAGGTTAAGCTGTGCTTGCTGAGGTCGTTAAACTGACGGTCGAACACATAATATGTCGGTACACAGATGACCGAACACATACTCCGTCCGTGACTCTGACAGCGCGTTATACGTTATACTTAGATCTTTGACAGAATAGCCAGAGGTCTGTCAACCAGTCTTATCTAGGGCTTTTTACCCAGTTACTGGGTCGTGAAGGTCAGATGGGTAGTCGTTTTGTGTTATATAGTCATCATCATTCATAGTCATACCGAAGATTAGGTTTTGTTTTACGTGATTGCCGCGATTTTCACACCGCTCATACTGTCAAAATCACATTTAATGCGTTCGTTCGTTGCAATCTCGAAACCAGCTCTTGTGTGTGGAACCCACATGAAAGTACCTACGGGATCTTATTAGAGAAGGTTCAAAAAGTGTTCCTTAGGTACCTATATAAGCAGAAACACGGCTACTATCCACTCTATCCGACAAAATTCTTACTAGGTTGCCTTGCATATAACTCGCTTGAGGTATGGCGAGTTCGAGATCAAATCATTATAGACTGTAAGACGCTCCGTGGCGGTTTTGATGCTCCTGATCTGTTGGATGTGCTGGCGCACTTATTTGTACCGAACAATTACTGCCGGGGAAGAAAGCACAGGCTGTTAGCCGTGCCTCCATGTCGTACTGTCGCTCGTGCTAAGTCGCCAATACCTCGCACCCTGGCCGCCCTTAATGATCTCTTGGACTCTAATCCAACAAAAGATCTGTTTGCTGATGGATGGTACGAGATTTTATTGGTATGTCAGGAGTACTGTGAGAAGAATTCTTGAATGTGTTTTCAATCTTGTTTTTTAAATGGTTTTGTTATTTTTCTTTAATTTGTTTTATTTTGTATATTATTATGTTATCTGTAATTTTAGTTACTGTTATTGGTTAAACCGTAGTAATTAAATAATTAAATAAATCATAAATAAATAGTATTACCGTGTTTTTTTTTACTTTGACAGATCTCAAGTAAACTGGCAGGCCTAGCTATATTACAAATTCTTTTTCTATTCTATTGCGATAATAGAAAGAAAATGGCGTACATGGAATCAGCTGTTTGTCAACTGTCAAGTGTATTTCATTTTCAGCCATATTACACATTCTTCTCGTTAACATTTGTCAGTTGACAAACAGCTGATTCCATATACGCCATTTTCTTTCTATTGTCGCCTTATTGATTACGATAATAGAAAAAGATTTGTAATATGGCTGCTGACCTGCCAATAATGCACCTGGCCCTGCTAACAGGAAAAGTGAAGAATTAAAAAGCAGATTATTATCATAGTATACTTTAGTAATATTATAGTACAAGTTTGTGAGTTCGTGACATTATAGGGAGTAACCTCTGGATTTACTAAACCGATCATAAAAATTCTTTCACTAATAGAAAGACGCAATTTTTGTGAGTGTCATAAGCTAAATTTTATTTTCACAGCTAAGAGGAGGTGGAAGGGATGTTAAAGCACGAAATGCACGCAGACGAAGTCGCGAACCAATTGCTAGTATAAAATAAAAAACACACATTTAACAGTAAACGAAAACGGTCTCACTTTCCTAAACTATACTAAACTCAATTTCACGAACATTTTCGATAACAGACATCCCGGACCGGAGGACCAATTTTTTCTCGCCATAATTCTATATACCACTCCCAGATTCCGGCGAGACTCCCTCTTACCATACTAACTGGGGCATTCGTGCTCCGCATATTAAGTATATGTCAATTGATTTGTAATATGTTTTATTTCTACGAAACCGATAATTTAATATGGATACGTGACCTTTTTATGCGTTCTTCGCGAATTTCACCGACTGATTTTTTTCGCAATTTGGTAGCTGATGTGAATTTTATTTGAAGTGTTCTCCGTCGAGTTCTGCGGCTGTTATATTGATATTGATGTTAAATTGAGTGGGTATTGTTTACATGGTTACAAATAAGGTTTTCTCCATTTTGTTTTTATGTGCCTACTTTCCCATCTTTCTGGAGCCATGAGAATAAAATATTGATGGAATTCTAGAGTAATAAAGTGTCCATGTTATTGTCATTGGGGTTTGTAAGGACTCTTTATCTGCCTGTTCTAAACTATGTTAGGGTCTACTTTCAGTCTAAATGCATCTGGATTCATACCGTTATTTTGTATGGAGTGACTGTCTATCTTAGTTCCACAACTCAGTTTCTGGGGAAGGTTGGTGGAGATGGATTACATAAGGTCTATAAATCGCTCAATACATTGTGAACCTTATACTTAGCTTGTTAAATGCTTAACAAATAGATTACGCAGCTTGTATTAGGTCTTTTTTCTATTTAGTACTAGCAGATGTCCCGCGGTTTCACCCGCGTAGGTCCCGTTCCCGTTGGAAGACAGGGATAAAAAGTAGCCTATGTGTTAATCCAGGGTGTCAGCTAACTCCATACCAAATTTTATTAAAATCCATACAGTAGTTTTTACGTGAAAGAGTAACAAACATCTATCCATCCATCCATCCTCACAAACTTTCGCGTTTATAATATTAGTAGGAAGTAGGATTTACTTTGAATGATAAATTGAGAAATACAGTGAAAAAACAACATTGTGGTTGAAAAGAATATTATCTGCCTATCCTTCGTCCAACTATGTTGAGATCAGCTTCCAGTATAACCTGCAACTAAATCCTGTGTTTTACATAGAGTGACTGTATTTTCAACCTCCACAAACCCAGTAACTGAGTTACAAGGAACCTCTTGGTTAAATTGGTTGTCAGACTTTCGTTTGAGAACCAGTTTAACTGTTATCGACTACTTTTAACGACTTTCAACGATCAATTGATTGGAAATGGCGTTCTGTAGAAATGCCATCCCATGAGAAAATGGCTTCAGTGTAAGCATGTAAAAACTTTACTACATTACAGTCAAACGGGGTGAATAGAAACGCAGGGGTGAGTAGAAACAAAACTTGAAAGAGGATTTTTGCGCTCGTTCAATATTATTTGTTACTAACAAGGAGTCGAAACTATTTATATCAATTATTTATAAGTATTAGAGCCCTCCTCGTGTGTTAATAGACAACTTTTAACTTACGTGAAAATCCTCCTCAAAGTTTTGTTTCTATCCACCCCTGCGTTTCCATCCACCCTGTTTGACTGTACTTAAAGTATCACTTTATCAGTATCAATGTAATATAACAGTAGTAGTATAATAATATAACAGTATCAATACTCAAGTATGCATGACAAGCACTGTAATAAGATGACTGGATATAAAGTTGAGTCTCACTCAACACGCGCAAACATAACTCTTATATTTCCTCCGCAAAGTTGGGTAAACAAAAGACAATGTTGCTCATATTTTTGTAAAAGTTTCGAAGTTCTGCCGTCATCTGTTGCTTTGTTGAATTCTAATCCAACAACGAATAAACAAACAAATGTTGCGTTCAGAATATTAATTAGGTTTATTTTACGTTTTGACGGAGAATTTACGTCTTGTTACAAACATTTCTTTGAAATTTTCCAGTTAGTTTGATGATTGAAGGGTGGATTTCAAGGAGTCTACGCAAAATATCTATATACATCTTCTTAGGTATATGTCAATCACTAAACTTAAAGCTGATTGTAAGTATTTGGTCTCATTACAAAAGAAGGATTTCTACTAACCATGTAGGCACTATTATTTAACCTTTCAATCTAATAATACATTTATTACATACTTAATAAAAACTAAAAGAAAAGAAAATTATAAGGCATCAAAAAATTCATCCGCATCGCTCTCAACGGGAAACGTGCCCAAAAGACTGGCCGCATTGCCACGTTGAATGGCAATGCTGATTCTCTGACCTAAATAAAGGCCAGCCTTCTGGTCACGCGAAGAGTCGATCAACCGCTTGGCGATGTCACGGAAAACTATATGGGCATTCGGACCCCACGGCCCGAGTGTTTCAACCCCAAACGGTTCAAATATATAACTTCCGATAAGGTTGTTATATTTTCGCCGTTTGAGGTTTTCAGCACCTGCAGCAGCCGCACCAGCACAACACGTCGTACTAGGAAGATGGGATGGCGCAAGGGTATCGACACATGTTGCATCCCACACCAAAGGCCTACCTAACTTCCAAGGCATTATGGTTACACCGTCTGGTCTCTTCCCATCGTCGCGTGCCAAGCCATTAGGTTGTAGGCACTGTTTAAGATCAAATCATATATTTCAATTAGGTTTATTGTCAATTATTAACCGTTTATTCTGAGCTGATTCAGATGTGCGTCGTGTATATTATGTTTCCGTCCTATCTAAGTAAAATTAATACCTGCACTAAATTATAAAATCTACACTGTATTTGATGCAACATTCAATTAGCCACAAAGCCTTTCGTGGCCCTAAGTTAAAAACGAAGGCCAAAGGAGCTTACACCTTAAAAAAAACAAACGTATTCTTTTTTACCTCGAAAATACAAAATATAATAATGAAATGTCGAGACACATTTTATAAAAACTTTCCCTTCAGGTACATTTTTATATCTATAAACGATACATCAACTTGACAGCGGACCCTCGCTGTCAACTTTTGATGTCAAAATGGCCGGAGCGACGCAAAATGGCGGGTCTGTCACTCAAATACGCACTCTTTTTTTGTGTTTATTCTGTCATTTTGTATAACGATAATATATCTTTATTTTCCGAATGGAGTAACAGGCATCTGTTTATTTTTTGTTTGTTTGTTAAGTAAGTTGTAATAAATTGTAGCGTGTTTTCTGAGGTAATTGAATGACGTTCGCAGATGAGTGGTCTTTTGTGTAGATTAATTCACGAGTCTGCGTCGCTGTTGCAGTGGTGGGAAGCGCTACTGCCGAGTTTAGGTTCTATTCCCGGATCGTTGTAATAAAGAGTTCGGATTAGTTCTCGAATGATACTAATAGACTCGCCCCTTACTACATGGGACTTCAATATTACTTCTTCGATTGGCCTAGTCTACTAGTTCGTAGCCATGACATTTCATAGCAGATGCTGGTGGGCGTGGGTTCGATTCCCACCCAGAACAAATGATTGTGTGATGAGCATGATTATTAAAATCGGTTCTGTGTCTGGGTGTAATTTATCTATAGTATGAAAGTATTAAGATATAAGTATGTTTATCAGCTGTTAAGGACTAGATAGCGTAGTGTAAAAGACTTGAAGTTAGGTTAGGTTAGGTTTAACGGGCAGGTGTCCACAACTCCACGACCAAGCGCGTATTTTGCGTACGGGTGAGAATAAACCCTATTCCATCCATCCTAACTCCTCGAGGAAGGCCAGCAGAGGTTTAACGCTACCGGCGATCTCTCGGAGGGCTGGGTTTCCAAAGTACTTTGCCCTGTATGCGGCAACCACTGGGTGGTTGAAAAGCACGTGCGATGCCTTCTCGTCCACCTCGACACGTCCACCAAGACATGAAGTTGTGTGTAAACTAACTAGCTAAATATAGGAGCGCTATAGTTACACCTCTGTTTCACCATCATCATTTCAACCAAAAGACGTCCACTCTTGGACATAGACCTCCCCCAAGTATCGTCACAACGACCAGTCCTATGCGTCTTGCATCTATCGGAATTCCGCAACCCTTAGCAAGTCGTCGGTCCACCTTGTGGCAGGCCTTCCAATGCTGCGTCTTCCAGTACGTGGTCACCACTCCAGAACTTTACAGCACTAACGACCACCTGTTCTGCGAGCTATGTGTAGTGGGGCCCTTAATAAATCTACTTACCTTTCGGAAAATACACGCGTGATGTTATGTTATTATAGAGGAGTAAAAGTCTTCCGCGTTATTAGTCTAAGATTTAGTATAATATGCCAAGTTCTGTACCCACAATCTGCCCCAAAATAATACCTAGTCTAAATCTGCAAGTAATTTTTCCGAACCGTCGTTACAGTTCGAGACTCGCATTCATCTCACAAAAAAGCTCACGCTGCCAAACAATAGAACAATAAACATACTGAGCAATAAATAACAAGCGGAGAATGAACGAAAAAGAATGAATGAACTACGGCAAAGTGACGTCATTCGTCCAGAATGCTGACGATAGTTTCTCAATGAAATATAGGTATATTTATAAAGAACACTGTATCAGCACTTGGTCTTTTGAGCCGAATCGCGTGCGGTCGCTTTTCTTTTTCTCGTAGAAAAGGCTAAGTATTATTTTCCTTATTCTTGTTTTTTACGTGTTGCCAAGACCAATTAACATTACTATTAGCACAGTATCGGAATAACATTTAATGAAGATAAAAAGAACATCATTTAAACAACTGGGACTGGTTTTAAAAAGGGACGGATACAGCCCATTTTTTTGTACTAAATAATTATAAAATAGTGGTGTATAAATAAAAATGAATCGCCGAAATGTATGTACGCGCATAGCGTCCAAACGACCGACTAAATCTAATCATTCTGGCCTGTTGGTCTAGTAGTTAGTGACCCTGACTGCTATGCCGTAGGTCGTGGGTTCGATTCCCACACAGGACAAATGTTTTTGTGATGAGCACGATTATTTGTTCTGTGTCTGGGTGTAATTTATCTATAATATGTATGTATTTAGAAATATATAAATATGTTTATCAGCTGTTTAGTACCCATAACACAAGCTCTTAGTTTAGCTTGGGACTAGATGGCGTTGTGTGAAAAAGTTGTGGAATATTTATTATTTATTTATTTATTTATTCTTTTTTTGTTTAATTTATGTTGAGCCCTGGATGGTTTAGGTTAGAAGGTAGGTTAGGCAGGAACTTTTATATAAATTATTATCCTTAAAATTTCCATGATTTCGGTGTAACATCATTCCGAGGTGAGATTAAAACCGCCCTTAGTTCCGCGCAAGTCACGTCTCGGCAATTAAACAACGTTGGATTTGCTTCTGACTTATCGCTATACCCATCTCTTTTGATTATCAAAGACCAGTGCTGGATATAAGTCTTTCCTAAAGCGAGAACGATTGCAAAATTAAATATAAATATAAAAATATTCCACAACTTTCACACAGCGCCATATAGTCCCAATCTAAGCAGAACTTGTGTTATGGGTACTAAACAGCTGATAAACATACTTATATATTATTTCTTAATACATACAAATTATAGATAAATTACATCCAGACACAGAGAAAATATTCGTGCTCATCACACAAACATTTGTCCTGGGTAGGAATCGAACCCACGACCTCCGGCATAGCCGTCAGTGCCACTAACTAACTACTCGACCAACGGGCCAGCCGTTGAATTTTCCAGTAACTTTGCCATTCGCGTAAAAAAGGGCCAAAATAAATATTCCTTTTTAATATCTAGTATTTAGGTCAGTGGTTTCCAGAAAAAACGATGCCAATTTTCAAGAAAGGGTGTTTCAAAGGTGACCGAAGGATTTAGTCTAGAGAATAATCTGTTAGTAAAATACAACCGACTTCAAAAAACACTAACCGGTGTAAAATAACTCGAAATTAGGAAGTCTGTGGCTTTGGTGGTTTTGTCTCATTCATGATTGGCCACCGACTTCCGAATTTAGAGTTATTTTACACCGGTTAGTGTTTTTTGAAGTCGGTTGTATTTTTTGTAAAAAAGTTTTTATTTAACAATTTTTAGTTTTTATTTTTACATACCTAGATGATAAATTATTATCCATTTCTACAACACATATTTACATATTACAATCAAACAAATAAACAACAACTGTTCGCGATGAAATCAAAAAGTAAAATTCATGAACAAATATGTTCATAAAATGAAAACTACCTGACCAAACAATGTAATTTTTTAATGAGACCAAAAAGAAACTAGTTCGCATCAAACTAAAAAAGAACCACGTAAATCGGTACATAAATCTCAGCGTAATCGGTAAACATACATACAAAAAAGTGTTCAAAAATAAATTAAAGTTTCATAAAATTGTTCACAAAAAGAAAACTACCAAGTCAAACTATGTTATATTTTTAGGGGACCAAATGGCAGCTATTCCGCATCGAATTCAAAAAGAATCACGTAAATCGGATCATTAATCTCGGAGTAATCGGTGTACATACATAAAAAAAAAATAAAAAAAAAAACCGATCGAATTGAGAACCTCGTCGGTTAAAAAAATACACTTAAAGGTGTAACATAGCACTAGTTTTAGAAAACTGTGGCTTTGGTGGTATTGTTTCATTTATTATTTACTACCGACTTCCGACTTTTGTGTTTTTTTGTGAAGTCGGTATTATTTTTTTTTGTTCAGTAAAGCTTTTATTATTAAAATCTTAATTTTTCTATAATTATGTATTATACGGTGTGTCTGTTATTTATTTATTTAATACTTCAAGCACACTAATGTACAGACGCCAGCACATCAAGTTACCCCAATGTGTCAAATTTCTTTCATCGTTTTTCAACTTGTGTCAAACAGAATAAGGTTTATATTCAATTGGGAAAATTTGACACATAGGGATCGCTTGATGTGCTTGCGTCTGTACAAAGGCGGACTTAATGCTATAAGCATCTTCTTTTTCTTTTTGTTATGAGGGTGATAAATTATTTCCAGTTATTTTGATGCAACTTATCCAATTTTGATAAACATTATATGGGACAACCTCTGAAGTAGCCTACCTTTTAAATTTTTACAGCGGGTCCTCCGGCCGCCTCGTAAGAGATCGGAAGTAGCCTACCTACCCAAAAAAAGAATTATCAAAATCAACTAATGCTTAAAATACAGACGAATAACCTAATTTTCTAAAATCGGTTAAAAAGAGAGAAAAGTTATTTATTTAATACTTCAAGCACACAAATGTACATAGGCGGACTTAATGCCTTAGGCATTTTCTACCAGTCAACCTTTAGGTCATGCAGAGACAAACAGTGGTAAGTGCAATTCCGTAAGAAATTTGAAGAGAAGTAAACATAGATAAGTAAACAATAAATATCACAAATATCATAAAATATTATATAATAAATATATACACAAAAAAACTTAAACACATGAACATGATAATCATGCCAAGAGAAAACATTAGCGCTGTGTTATTCTTCGCCGAGAAGGACGTGTATTACTATCAGAGGTCTACACATCAAATTGCATGTAAATAGAAAAGTGTAGAATAGAATACCTACTCTTTATTGTACACCCTAAAAACTAACAATTAATAACTATAAACATTTCATCACTAACACCGTTTAAACGACATTTTTCGATTATGTTCACCATAATACAAGTGCGATAAACACAAACATAAAACGCATCATCTGCGACAAATCACAATGATAAAAATGTTTTTGGCAAAAAATACAACCGACTTCAAAAAAACACTAACTGCTGTAAAATAACTCTAAATTAGGAAATCTGTGGCTTTGTCTCATTCATGATTGGCCACCGACTTCCGAATTTAGATTTAAATTATTATTCATACAAAAAAAAAATCAAAAAAAAATTAAATGTTCATAAAAATGTACAGACGCCAGCACATCAAGTTACCCGAATGTGTCAAATTTTCCCAGTTGAATATGAACCTTATTCTTTTTGACATAAAGTTGCAAAACGATCAAAGAAATTTGACACATTGGGGTAACTTGACGTGCTGGCGTCTGTACATAAAATGATAACTAACGGGTCAAACTGTGCTAATTTATGGGACCAAATGACAACTATTCTGCATCGAACTAAAAAAGAATCACGTAAATCGGATCATAAATCTCGGAATAATCGGTGTATATACATAAAAAAAATACCTCCTCCTGAAGTCGGTTGATAAAAATATCGCATAAGTAACACTTATCTTGCTTACATCACACAATTTTTTTTTTTTTTATAAACACTACTTAACAATACTAACAAATATCTGCATACACACTCGTACATAAACTCAAGCCTATAAAGGTAAAATAGTAAAAAAAAACCCTCGAAAAACACAACCCACTTTCGAACGCAGCCGGCCCAAAAATATTACGAATTTTCTCCCTTACGGTGTAACTCTCATCCAAGTTGAGATTAAGGCAGCCCTTCGTTCCGCGTGAGTCACGTTTGAGCAATTAAACAAGGCACGCGTTTCCTCTGAGTTACAGCGACGTATCCTACAAGTAACAACCACACTCTGTATAATATTCTTGCGAAGAAATTTCTCGTTTTTCATATGTGTATGTATGTATAGAAATACATATATTCTTGCTCGTGTAGGCTTGTACTGATGGAAGTGTGTTTACATTTGTATGTGTGTTGTATTAGTTGTTTGCTGAGCATCAAATTAATATGCCTAGCCTTTTCCTAACTGTACTCCATTTATAATATAATTAGAAAAAAGCCTCGTAAAAGCAGGAATGCTGAACATTTAACTATAAATGTAAGTGATTCTTTTTTAATTCAAATTGTTTTATTTTAAATAAAGAAGAATAAAAGTGAAACGAAGAACGTGTCCATGTACTTTCGTACGTCATGTACAACTTTATTTGTCAAAAAGAGTTACATTCACTTACACTAGAAAAAAAATATATTTCTAATTAGAAAATATTATGCGACGCGGTGACGCGATGGTTACAGAACCAAGATAGGGTTAGACTATCCCGAAGATAACTTAAAATTTAAAATGCCCTAAAATGTGTTTCTTTAAAGATCTTTTGAAATAATACATGGACTTTTGATCTTTCACATTTCGAGGCAGTTGGTTGTAAAGCGGTGCTTCTTCGTACAGAATAGTATTCCTGCCGTAGTTTGTTCTAGGCGCCCCCAACACTATGTCATTTGCTTGCCTAGTTCTGTATCCATTTTTTATTTGTGATTTTATCTCTGCTTCTTTTAGGTTTTTATCATTGACACTATAATTTTCAACTAAAATGAAATAATAGAACTAAATGTAATCCACATCTTTTCTTAAAATAAATTGTTGAAATGTTTAAAGTTTAAGTGTGATAGCTGTTGTGAAAATAGATTACTTATAAAAAACTAGCTGCACCCTGCCACGCTTCGCTGTGGCATATTGTGATTGAATGGTTAAAGAAAAAAAAATAGATTAAACAATCCTTGATGCGGATTATATATTATGCTAAAAACAATCCTTGATGCGAATTATACAGTATGGGGACCACTCATATACAATAAATAAAACCACGAGTTATTGTAGTTTACAGGAGGACGTAAACATAAAATATTTTATAATAAAACGCATAACAAAAAAGTGAAAGGAGATGTTTCATTTTCGGCCATCAGATGTACGTATGTCGAAAAAAAGGAGAAAAAAAAGACAAATTGGGGAAAAATAGTATCTGGTGAATTTGAATCTGATTTGTTGTGTACAAAAAGTATTAATTTTTCAATTATTGCCATGTTTTATTCAACATGGCGTCTCGTTTGCTTGCATACTTTATTCGTTCTGAAATAATGTCTCATCCAATTAATGCAATATAGAAAAAAAATAAAAAAGTTGTGTATTCTTGTACGGTTAAAAATAAATTAATATTATCCTCTTGTGCATATTTTTGGTAAATATAATTAAGTGTGATGATTTCATCGTTTCAAAAATCTTTATTCTCCATTTTTGAACTGTGTTTCTGAACGAATTAAAAAAACAGCTTGACTTGAAACTCATTTATGTCACTTGTCAAGTTGTCAGTTTTTTTATTTCGTTCGACTCGATTTGATTTTGGCTTTCGTGGTTTTCAGTGTTATTTTGCATTTTCTCAATTTTATACTACTATAACTTCGGTTTTGTGATATCTGCTCATTCTTGCATTGACTTTGGCTTTGTTTAGCGGTACTCGAACTCAGAAATCTGAGGTTTGGATTCGTCTGCCCATTGGAAATCTTCTGTTTTAACTTACATTGAAGGTAAATTATTGAAAAATATTTGTAAATCAGTTGGATTAAGTTGGAAACACAAGGTTTACCTCATTGTTTTTTGGAGATCCTTTGGCTTGTTGGGAAATGGCTTGTGTGAAGTGCAATAAAGGGATACTCAGTGATGAAGTCATTATATTGCAGCAGATTTAGGTCCAGAGCTTTTGTTTAATTTTTTAACAAGACATGGCTCAAGAGGTAAGAATATAATTTTTAAACAAACAGTTTCAAACATGTGCGACTCAACATGTAATAGGTATCACTGGCTTTCATGTTGGAACTTATATTAAATGTAAAAACAAATGTTAAATACAAACACATGAATGCAATTAAGATTTTGAGTTTGAGTTTTATCCTTTCAACTGTCAAATGACTATAAACAGTTCTTAATATGTTAACTAGGTATTATGAACTTGTTTTCAGAGTATATATAAGTATGTTTTCAGATTGTTCCTGATGCTGCATTATGCAAGGCATGTTGTAACTCAATTAGTAATCTTCTTGAGAGTACTCATAGTAGTACTAAAGTAATGCAGGGTAATGGAATAGGACCCATCAGTGAAACATATGAATCAAATGTACGTGTCTGTGTCATAATGTATGTGGTGCCTTTTATCTTTAATCTCAAGGTCGCATAATTTAACGAGTGGCCTCAGAGAGATGCAATATCTAATTTAATTGCCTCAAGACATGTACCTACTATTTGCAAACAGTTCACTTTGCTTTTTTTGGCTTTTACAACAATTTATAGTATCACTAACAACATGATAATAATTTCAGATACCAGATGGTGCCATTGTTTGCCATTGATGTGAGGTGAGTGCCTGCAGGCTGGTAGATGTATCTACCAGATCTCTTTCTCTCTCAGAGAAGATCACACAGTATTCCACATGGTCCTGAGAGAGATGAAATCACAGCCCGGATAACTCCACAACAGGTCTGTTACCTACTGTAAATATGCGTTATGTATGATTTTTATATATGTTAAGATTACACTTACAATTCTCCTGCAATAGACTGATTCATGCGATAAGAAAGTAATGATTGTCAATTGTATGGGAAAAATACATAATAAAACTATGAAAATGTTTTATCAAGCTTGGTAAAAATCCTAACAAATGTATTATTTTTAGATACCCTCTGGAGGCAAAGTATGTTATTCATGCTGGGTATCTGCTAGAAGAAATGTACAGCGTGCAGCCAATCTTCACCTTAATAGTAGGAATGTTTGTGTTGTATGTTCAACATCAACATTGAGACGTCGCACACATTTGTTCCTGAATGCTCCAGAAAGAGATGTCATTTCTAGAAGAATATAACCTAGACAGTTTGTGGTTTTTATCTGTATATGACTTGTAAGAATCCCTTATCAATAAAATACTATGACTACTATGTATTGATCTGTGAATGTGTGAGTTTATTCTGTATTGTTTTTACAGGTCAGTTATCGTTCATTGGTGTGCAATGTTTGCTGGACTTGGGCTAGAAGTGCTGTTTGTTTAGAATATGAACCACCTATCGTTGAAGCTGACTCTAATCCAAACTAACCTCCACAGGTTTTGCCCATTACATATAATTAAACTCATACAAAAAAGTTGGTATATCTAGTTCGAGTTGTTTTGTACCAGGTTGTACAAACCTAGAATGTATCAGTAAGAGAAGAAGAATAAAGTTTTAAATCCTGATTTGTTCCTTTATTTCTTTTTTTTGGAGAGTCCCTACACTCCTTCTGTAGTTCACCAAAGGTTTAACATCCCTCAGAAAGCATGTTAAGCCAAATGGCTTATTTATTGATCTCCATCGTCATTTGAAGATATTTGACAGTTGTTATGGATAGATAAAAGTCAGTAGGTAAATCTGATACCAATATTTACAAATGGTAGGTACCATTTTACCCAGTTACCGCACTCTTTATATTCTGCGGCATCCAGCTTAACTGGAAGCCGACCCAAAAAGCAATGACCCTTTCTCCAATGGTTTTGGGGTCGGCAGGTACCTTGTTTTCCAATTATGTACCTACTTACATTTTTAATTTCAATCTTACTAGTAGGTACCATACCAATCTATTCAATAATTATAGCATCATTACAGCTTATTCTGTATAACATTCGACAAATGAGACCGGTAACTTGAAGGAAAAGAGATTTAAAAACTAGCTGAAGGAAATGTATTGAAATAAACGCATCCAGCAGGGATTGAACACAGTAGGTTTTAACTTTTATATGATAAGCCAATACTCCCTAAAGAAATGATTCTTGATCTTGCTTTAGTGAACCACTTTTGTCTAATATTTTTTATGAAAGATCACAGTAATTATGATCTTAGACTATTAATGATTTATTTGTTCGATGAACAAAAACTAAACAATTATATTATAGGTTAAGTAAACGTCATTTCTACAACCTGTCATGTATGGCTGTCAATAACCCTTAGGACAAACGTCAAACTTTTACAATTTTAATTTTGTACATAAAAACCATATGATATTATGTAAAAAAATTAACTTTATTCTATTCAGGGGTAAGTTTCGCAGCTTCGCTGATGGCGTACATGTTATGGCCGGAGGCCCATACAAAAATGAAACATGTCCTTTTCGAACAAAATAAATGTCAAAATAACATCAGTAAAAGTCTACACTCTGTTTAGAAAACGTACCTTGACCCGGGAAGAACGGCAACCACGCGAAGCGGATTCACAATGTAGGTAGTACTACCATCACGTGACGTTTGCTACTTAGCTAAGCACTGTCACGTGTCGGCGCCAAAGATTTGATTCATTTGAGAATGTGCGATGAAATTACGTTCACTTAGTAAGTTTGTATTTATCACCATATTTTCATTTCGCAATAACTAAACTGAGCTAAATAAATTCAATGTTGCACGTTAGTTCCAGTCGTTGTTCAAAAGAAGATGAAATATGAGGCGGAACGATACCTTGATTAGTGATAAGCGCTGTTTTTCTTCCCTAATTTGCACTGGTTGTATTTAAACCTTTGGACAGTTCCCAGGTTTGTACAGACACTAGTTGGGCACACGTAAGTTCCGCCACATCTCGCAAGGAATGCTCACGGCTCCCGATAAATTAGATAAAAACACACGCGCATTCACAATGGTTAGTAATAACTCTACAAAAATAAATAATAATTACCTAATTGAAAAACACAATTTACGCACACACACTAAGTCAAGTTGCTAATAGCTTATAAGTTTACATTTCACCGTAACTAAAACAAAAAATATCATTTTATTTTAATTCGACCAAATCACCGCGTAAGTCCCGGCGGGAGACGGCGCGGCGCGCACACTGACAAAGGACACTCAAAAATAGCAAAATATTAAAGTAATAAATAGGGTTAACCGTGCAATTGCAGTTTATCGATACTTTTTTACACTTATTTATTTACTGCCAAAACAAGACATTAAAATGCAAGTACTTTTTTTAATGCTAATGTTTTAATATGGAAACAAATCAACAAATTATTGATTGGATAAATTAAAATTTTATTTTTATTTTATTCTATCGCCAGAGGAAGAAAATAAACTTTTCAAACGGGTAACTAGATAGATAGGTACGTTTATTTTTTAAAGGTTGTAACGGTTTTATTTAAAGATCCTATACGTTACATGTAAAATTGTTTTTGTTGACTACCTACTTTATTCATTTTATCACTAAATCGACTTATTAATATTTAATAAGTAGGTACGCATTTGAACAAAAAACGCTTGTAGCTTTTCAAAGGTAGGTACAGTATAGTAATAATAGAATTATAATAACAGCATGATAATTCTAAAAACACCACGCTCTCACTATTTAAAGTTAAACAGATTTCTTTGTTTATCGATCATTATTCGATATCAGGTGTACCTCCCTAGTCGCCCGTGAAGTTCGCCGAATCAGCCAATGATGTCGCCGCGCCGCGGGTCATGTCAAGTCATGTGATGTTTAGTATAAGTTTAGGCAGATATTTTGCACGGAAGGGCAACGCCGCTTTAGGAGTTCATTGAATCATTGACCTAGTAGTTCGATTATACAAATGTTCAAATTTGATCAAAGTTAGAAATCCATTTTTTGACCAAACTACTGGACCGATTTTGTTCATTTTTTCAAAATCGTCAGAAAAGGTGGTAACAAGTATGTGGTTTTATTTATTGTATATGAGTGGTATCCATACTGTATATCATGCTAAAATTTCAGCTCGATCGGTGCAGAACTTTTTGAGTTTTTGAAACGTACACAAACCAACATAACATTTTTATATTTATATAGATTCGGCGTCTGTCGTAATTGTAACATTCTTAATAGTACTTTCGTTGCAAAGTGTGCATTAAAAATAACCTTTTTTAACTTTTGTCTAATGCAATCGTAAATTGAGTATAAATAAATAAATATTATTCAACTTTTACACAACGCCATCTAGTCCCAAACTAAACAGAGCTTGTGCTATGAGAACTAGACAACTGATAAACATACTTACTTATATATGTTTTTCATAATAAAGTTAAACAAAAAGATTTAAAATACTATAGAGTAGGCATGTCAAGGAAATGTCATAGAAAAACTTTGATCCCATGTCTCAGTAACGCCATCTAGAATAATATATGAATATTGGAGCGGCAGCGGAGCGTACTACAAAAAACTCATAGACTTGTATCCAGCAGGACACGTCCTCTTCAAGGACACGATATGCGATACGCCCCTCAAATAAATAAATAAACACTTTTTCGAACGAAAATTTTGTTCGTGATGTCCGGTCTATAGGTATTGAATGTCTTTGTAGTTAAATGACACCCAATTCCAGTTGAATTCTGTATTCCTGGTAAATTTAATGAAAAAATAATACTTGGGGTGCATTTCATGTGGCGTATTTCAAAGTTGGCAAAGTCAAATAATTTATTTCAATTAGACCGTTAAGAGGCACTTTTGAACGCCAGACATAAAAGCTAACAGCTTAAGAAAATTAATCTAGTTGCCTTTCCAAAAGGTAATTTTGAATGTAGAAGAATGGGTACCTACATAGAATACTCGTAAAATAGGTTTTACAACACTGTATAATTATTTCCATTAATCAGATTATAAATTATGCGAGGACGATGTACTTACTGAGAATTAAAACTACTATACAAAGCAGATAGTTACGAAATTATAGAAAATAAGCAATAAATTGTGCTGATAACTAATTTTTTATGCTTATAAACATGGTTGTCCGAGGTATACCACCATGTATTAATTTATCCCTTATGAGCATATTTCCAAATGTAACGTTACAATTTACCGAATAACATATAATAGAGAACGCACGCGTAAATTAAAACTGTCAGCCTCCCGCAGAATACATACGTGCGATATTGTATGTTAGAGATGCTGTGGGGCCAGAGAGAAAGCGATTTCATAAGTAATTATTATTTTTACAGAGGCCAACACAGCAAGCTACCTCAACGTGTTAAATTACTTAATAAAATTGCTTATTGCAAACAGAATAATGTACAGACGCCAGCACATCAAGTTACCCATAATGTTTCAAATTTCTTTGATCGTTTTTCAACTTTACATCAAACAGAATAAGGTTCATATTCAATTGGGAAAATTTGACACATTGGGGTAACTTGATGTGCTGGCGTCTGTACATGTGCAATTGGGTTTTTTTTTACAAAATGGTGTGTGTTGGTGTGCTTGATGTGCTGTGTGGCTTAATATAAAAGCAACACATAGCATATAGAGATCGACTAGGTTGTACAGTTCCGTCAATATTATTGTCGGATTCCGGAGCTCTTAAACTACGTACGCAGACCTGCATCTTAGAAGTCGCATATTTTGCGGCTTTTTATATTAGGTATACATTCATGACATTTTGTTACAAATATCAAATTGTTTTATTGTGGTGTGGAGTGTTGGTGTGTAAGTATTACTTTATATGGGGTGTTTATGTATTTACGAGTCGAAGATTTCTATCATTTCTATTATCACGGCTGTATTACTCGAAGGGTTAGTGTGGCGACCACAAACCAGAAACATGGAGTTAGCAGGCCTCCCACTATGTAGATGGACGACCTGGTAATGGTCTCTTGAAACGGCACTGCATTTCAAATAGAAGTTTTTTTCTTTCTTTATTAATTGTCGCTATTACCCCCCACCCGCTAGTCTAGGAGCCGCACCACGCCACTGGGTCGGCGTTCGTGGAATGCAATAAGACCGCCGGGGTTACGTCGACGCCGCGGCGCCTGAAAAACTCAAGTCTGACTCCTATACTACTATAATGCCGTTTATATAACCGCCTTGTTTTCGCTTTACATGAATTTACAGCTACACAACGTATTTCTATTTGTTCGGTATGGTTTCTATTTACTATAACATTTTAGTTTTCGCGAAACGGTTCGTTTGAGAAATACCACTGTTCAAATATAAACTAAAACGCAAATGGGATCGCTGCCTACTTCTGTTGTATTGGATCTAAATGTAACATCTCTTTTTTTTTCATTTTCTTTAATGACAGAACCTGATGTCAGAGTTTATGCCGCTCATAAGCCTCTGACTTGTCTTCACATGTCAAAGTCAAAGTCAAAGTCAAATCATTTATTTCAATTAGGCCATTTAAAAGGCACTTTTGAACGTTAAACTTACAAGTTAAATAAAATTTAATGATTCTAGTTGCCCCTTCCAAAAGGTAGTTTTGTATGAAGAAGAATGGGCAAGAAACTCCATACTTACTCTTTTAAAATAGTTTTTACAATATTTGTATACAATAAAAAATACATTATATGTGAATACGATGTACCTAGAATAAACAAAGTAAAATAAAAAAATAAATAAAAAATAACATACTATGCTAAGATAGATTAAGCATTTTAGTAGGATAGATACATGGTACTCTCACATTTACAAATATTAAAATCACGGATTAATATAACAAATCAAGAAAATATTAAATAAATAATAATAAAAAAAAATACACAGCAGAATAATAGCGTGAGTGTTGCAAAAATAAAGCAAATTAAGATTTTGTCAAGTTCCTTGATTGCCCTATGGAGCTGGACCAGCATGCCGTTGATAAATATCTCTCAGGTTTCTTTAAGGTGTTTACCTTCATCGATTTCAAAGCAAGTGATTGAAGAACAGAATACTCTTTATTGTACACCATAATAATACCAGCCTGTTACTGTCTCACTGCAGGGCAAAGGCCTCTTCTCATACAGAGAAGGCTCGAGCATTAATCACCACGCTTGCTCAAGGCGGATTGGCGATTTCAAACTTATATTAACTATAAGTCCAGGTTTCTCCACGATGTTTTCCTTCACCGATGTCAATGATGTCTAAGATAAACTCAGAAAGTACATATGAATTGAAAAAGTCACATTGGTACTTTCCCGGATTTGAACCACAACCTCGTGCATGAGAGGTAGGCGTCTTAACCTCTGGGCCATCACGACACCATAAAAACTTACAAATTATAACTTTTAGGGCTTCATAGGGTGTTACAATGGGCGGTCTTATCGCCAAAAACGATGTCTAACAAACAGCCATTGGATAGACTTGATAGTGAATGTTCGCAACGTAGGTAGTTTTGCTGGAAGTGTAAGAGGTGAGAGAGGTGCGGGGGTAAGCGAACCCCGCGGTGGTGCAGATCTAGCCTTAGCGACCGCCGTACGTCTCTTGCGCTCTGTGTTTTCTACATGTCACTGCTTTTGATCAATATACTGTCGAGCGCATTTCGGAGTTTTACTTCACGACCATCTCCCAGCTCATAGTTTATAGTGAAGAAGAAAAGAATGATAATAAATATGTTATGAATGGTCATCTAATCGTGGGATGATCGTGGCAAGCGTAGCTTAACCTTCGATCAAACCGTGTTGCTATTATTATTAAGCCACAAATCCTTCAGTTTTCCCTATTCTCCTAATAAATATAAAAGCCACAGCACAGAATTGGAAAAAAGGTTAGAAATTACGAGCAAGAGACGCCTTGTTGTATGACTTTCGGGCTTCAAACTACCCGTAACGACTTGTTACCACAACCCAACAAACAAATATCAAATATTCAGCACATTATACATTACACGGTTTCACAGCCAATTATCCATTGCTGCGTTAGTACACAAAGCTTAACGCCACATTAAACATTCGCAGCGATGGACTGCGAAATAATTTATTACCGCATCGAAAAACGAAAATGCTATTATTTTTCATTCATAGCACATTAGTACAATTTATAGTTTGTAAATTAAATACTTTTATACGTGTTGGGGTAAGCTGGGCTTGAAGTAATTGAGGGTGAAATTGATAATTGCTGAGGTTGTATAGAACAGGTGGCAAGCATTACTGCTGAGAATGAGGTACCGGGTTCGATCCCAGGGTTAGGCAAAGCGTCATTGAGTTTTTCTGTATGGAATATACGTACGTACGCTGTATGTCTAGGAATGTGCATTTCTCTGGTAGCAATCTGAAGTCTGGATTTCCACCCAATTGAAGACAATACACTCGCCCTTTATGACGTAGGACTTAAAAAAACTGTCATAATTTGGTTGTGCAACCAAGAACACCTTGCCTTGCCTTTTAAAGAAAATTAATCATGATGGTTTGTGTGTGTTTTCATTTGGACTTTTATTCAATCAATTTTTAATCTACATTAGATAGTATGCAACAAAATGCACATTCTTCAATCCAACTACAATCAGTCTCAAAAGAACCGCATCCATCTCATTTCCTCACATAGAATTAGAAAGAGTCGGAGCATTCGGTTAGTTCACCCGCCCTTGACATACCGCAAACCAGGTGTATGGGGTCAACCCGACCGCGAACTAGGTACTTAGTGCATATAGGTATAAACGTATATACAGGAATACTTGGATACAGGCATTATATTGTGTAGGTACTAGCATTTTGTCCGCGTGTATTTCGCATTTTGACATTCTCTCCACTCCACCTCTCTCATTCTATTGGTTTAAGAATATTCAAAAACGGTTCAGGTTTCGGTTTTCAGTAGATCCAGAGATAATCCCCCACAACGTTACAAATTTGAACTCTTTAGTCTCTTAAAGAGAAAAATTTTACAAGGAACTTCTTCCATTCTGTATCTGGAGAAGGGCGTTGGTAGCTGCGCTACAGTTTATACTTTTGCAGCTATCATCGTTTCACTTATTGTACCTATTGTCTTGTATTTCTGTTCCTAAATATACTTTTTATTATTATTTTTTTTACTTTGTATTATATAGGTTCTAAACGACTGATAAACATACTCATATTATTTCGAAATACATACTCATTATAGATAAATTACACCTAGACAGAGAACAAATGATCGTGCTCATCACACAAACATTTGTCCTGGGTGGGAATGGAACCCACGACCTCCGGCATAGCAGTCAGGATCACTAACTACTAGACCAACAGGCCAGTCTAAACCCAAAACAGATTACACCCTACAACCTTACTTTGACCTCTTTATCTAAATGTGTAGGTACTTCTATTATTTTAAAGAGGAAATATTTGTATTTTGTATGTAACGAATAAATTTAAAATCAACTGGACTGATTTGAAAAAATCTTTCACCGTCGAGTGTAATTAGCAAATTTTTAACCCCCGACGCAAAAAGAGGGGTGTTATTAGTTTGACCACCTGTCTGTACCACCGTAGCGCTTAAACGAGGGAACCGACTTAGACGCGGTTTTTTTATTTGAATGCAGGGTTTCTTGCGGTGGTTCTTAGACATGACTCATTAAAATCGGTTCAGCCGTTTCAATGTTATCAGCTCTTTTGTGTTAGCTGCCGTTGCGATTTTAGTCATCTATGGGTATTAACTTTACTTACAAACATATGTGTGACTTAAATATTAAAAAAGCAAGTTCAAGAATTTTTTAAATAAACATTAAATGATAAATTTAACACGAACAAACTCGTGTACAGAAGCCAGTGTTGCAAGTCTAGTTAGTATCCTAAAGCAACAATTACTTCCACAAACACCTTACGTATAGTCGAACAATACCAATTCACCACATAACACTTAATCCTTTGCGGAGTGCTAAATACAACCGATATCCATTTCTAACCAAAACGTCTCAATACAATCGAATACTAGCCATTGTTACCACTAACCAAGACATTTCTACATTGCCAGTCAAATCTTAACTTTACCACAAAGCGGTTAAGTCTATGTTCGGTTGTGAAGTGTCTTATATAAACTGATTGAGTAGTTGAATGATGACTTATGGACAAACAGCTTGATTGTACATATAGACATGCATACATTAGCTTAGTTAGGGCTTGTTGGTCAGTGTAAGCATAACACAGGAAGCTATATGTACCTATAGCAGGAGCTTATAGGCATAATTTAATTTTTAAAAATACAACCGACTTCTTAAAAAAACACAACAAAACATAACATTGCGCCTCTAATCCCCGTAGCACTAGGCAGAGTAGTACGCCCACATTTCGCCAGTTATGTTTAAGTCCCATGTAATAGGGTGCGGGCCCATTGCCATCAATCGGGCAAAATTCAGACTCTGGGTTGCTAGTGAGAAATTCCAGATGGAAAATTCAACAACACTTTGCCCGACACGGGCATCGAAACCAGGACCTAATGCTCGGCAGTAGCGCTTGCGACCACTAGACCAACGGGGCAACACATCACAACAAGTGCATAATAGCTGTAGTTTTGGAAGTCTGTGGCTTTGGTGGTTTTGTTTCATTCATTATTGGCTACCGACTTCCCTTTCTTTTACACTTGTTAGTGTTTCTTATGAAGTCGTCGTTTTTTTGTTGTAAAGAAGTTTATATTTTGCAATTTTAGATAAAATCGATTAGAACATTTATTTGCCAGAAACATGGTATAAACACATAGGTGGTCACAATGATAAATAGTGCTAAAAACATGTCTCACTGTTAAACGTCATGATGATTTAGTATTTTCTATTTCTTGTGATAATACAATACAACCAAACAACTGAACCGATTTCGATGAAACTCAAATGTGAAAGGAAAGTATACCCTTTCAAACAAAAAAAGAAATATTTTCAAATCGATCCATAAATTACGGAGAAATGCGTTAAAACACGTAGGAAGATAAAAATTTGCTGAATTGAGAACTTCCATCTTTTTGTAATTCGGTTGAAAATAGCGTTGAACTATTGAAACTATCACTGCTATAATAATAATAAATAATATAATAAAATTCATTTATTCAGGTAATTAAGAAACCCGTTACACATGATTAAATTACAATTGCATTCATATATAGGGTGACTGGTAATTAGTGACCGATACTTAAACACGTGATTGTACTCATGAATACGAATACCTTTCCCAAAGAAACTTTTTTTATACTCATTAACTATCAATTCATTCAAAAACGACAGTACTGCACAAAGGGAACGGTGGGGGTGGCGGGGGAGCGTGTGACGACTGACGCTACTACTACTAGTAGATTTTGCCCCTCCCGAGGTCAGACTATCAGCTGATGGATCGATCGTGCGTGCCAATTTGTGCCTACTGAGATCGATCACAGACGCGCGCGCGGGAATTTCAAACATATTTTTTGTTATTTTATTGTCTTATAAGTTATTGTGTATAAAAAAAAAGTTTCTCTGGGAAAGTTTATTGAATACATGAATACAACCACGTGTTTAAGTATCGGTCACTAATTAACAGTTACCCTATATATATATACATTAATTAGTCAAACAGTTAATAGTATTAAAGTGTGTTCGTTCATGATACAACAGCGGGCCCTATCAGAATAACAACACTGCGATATTTTTTGTTTTTCTTTAAACATCGCGGTATCGTGTTTAGATAGGGGTTTTTAGCCTCGCATAGGTCTTTTATTTTTTTGACACGTTAGATTTTGTTATTAAAATTTATGTGCGTGTCCCATGTATTTTCTTTCTTTCTTTCTTTCAATATTCTTGTCAGCCCTGACTTAAAGTTTTTCATCTACCAAGTGAATTCCTTTGCATCAGAAATCGATGTATGGAAATAGTTAAGCTATGAAGAATGGGAAGCACTTAATATCGTCCTAGGATGAACTTAGCAACGTCAACTATTCAGGCATTTTCTATAACATGCGGGTTATTTCAATTTCCAAAGTATCTGTGTATATGCCGCATAGCGCTGAGTGCAGTCTTAGTAGGCTGTAAGTTATAAGCTTATTGTTATGTGTTGTTAGTCAACAAATAATTAACTCTTAATTAAAATTTAATTAAGATAAAGCAATATTACTATTTTTAACCGACTTCAAAAAAAGGAGGAGGTTCTATGTTCGTGTGTATGTACTTTTTTTTTTTTTATGTATGTTACCTGATTTCTCCGCCATTTGTGGACCGATTCTCGAAATTATGTTTTTGTTTGAAAGAGTAGACTCCTGAGGTGGTCCCATTTTAATTTGGCGAAGATCTGGTGCTGATCTTCGGAGATATACAACGGAACTCTTCAAAAATAGACCGCAAATCTATTGTGATTGCTGGAATCGCTTGGATGTTTATTGTTTATACAACATCATGACGGGTCATCAAGCCTGTATGCTCAGAGGGGTAGGCAGATGTGTTCAATATACCTAGATTTCGACAGTTAGGTATGTTCAGTTTCATTTATTAGGGTTAGGTGGATAACCCTATTATAATGACATGTATTGTTGTATGGGAACAACTAAAAATGGAAAAAATAAAAAACTTTTTTACAAAAAATAAAACCGACTTCAAAAATAACACTAAACGGTGTAAAATAACTCTAAATTCGGAAGTCGGTGGCCCATCAAGAATAAGACAAAAGTACCAAAGCCACAGATTTCCTAATTTAGAGTTATTTTACACCGTTTAGTGTTATTTTTGAAGTCGGTTTTATTTTTTGTAAAAAAGTTTTTTTTGTGGACTTGAATTATTTGTGATCTAAGTTTTTTTTTATTATTATTGATAGGCATGCGTTTGACCACTATCTCACCTGTCGGTAAGCGATGATGTGGTCGATGAAGCACGCCTGCCTAGAAGTTATATTGCTATGCTCATTGTATTTTTGACACTGTATTTTATGCATTATATGGACGAATAAACAATTTCTTATTATTGTTAAGTTAGTATGCGTATACTATAGTTAAGGTGTACATATTATGCCGATTGTAAAAACAACATGTAATTAAAAAACGCTAAACTGACTGACTGACTTTGACTGGCCTGTTGGTCTAGTAGTTAGTGACCCTGACTGCTATGCCGGAGGTCGCGGGTTCGATTCCCACCCAGGACAAATGTTTGTGTGATGAGCACGATCATTTGTTCTGTGTCTGGGTGTAATTTATCTATAATATGTATATATTTAGAAATATATAAGTATGTTTATCAGCTGTTTAGTACCCATAACACAAGCTCTTAGCTTAGCTTGGGACTAGATGGCGTTGTGTGTAAAAAGTTGTGGAGTTGTGGAATATTAAAAGTCAGTTAGTTTAGGTTTGAATTCAAAAATAAATAAACGACTTCTAAGTACTTTTAACTATTTTTTATTTTTTACTTTTTCCTCTACTTTCTTTTAATAAATTCATTAATTTATTTAAATTTAATTTTGTGTGACAATTCAAATCATTAAACCCCATGCAAACGCCGAGCTGTCATTGTCTTTCTATTGTGTCTCTAATTGACACGATTGTAAGGTTAATATAACGTTTCTAACTTTGTTTTGACCATGTATTTGTATGTCATTAAGGTCGAACATGACGGATCCTTTTGTTTATGAGAAACCTAATGCCTTTCATGTTTCTACGAATAAATGTCACTTTTGAGTCCCTATTGGCCCCATTTTACGGAACGCATGGTCACTCTCTACCCGCTCCCCGCTCATCACTCAGCCCGCTTCCCAAGCTACACATATCTGGTATTTAAGCCGACACACTCAAGTATTTGTGTTCGGCTTAACTAGCGAACTGAATACTGCTGGCTCTGCAGCTACCCTCAAAGGATGGTTCATTTAGTCAAAGGAGCTGTCTCATTGTAGAGAGATGCGGATATTTTATGTGGGTGTAAATGTGTGTGGGTGTAAATGTGTGTGAGTGTAGGTAAGTAGTGCATGGGTGGGTGTGTTGTATTTACATCTGGTATGTATGTTAACTTAGATGTGATCATTGTTTACTGCTTGTTATTATTATTTTCTGGATTAGAACGAAGGATACTTTTTATCTCTGTAATATGTTCCCTTGGGATAATCTTGTTATTCTTTACGCAGGCAAAACCGTGGGCAGAAGTAAGTAAATAAGTAAACAAACTTTATTTAAATAAATTAATATTCCACAACTTTGATTTATTTATGCCTCCTAGTCCTAAACTACTACTACTACTGCTTGCATTGCTGCACTAGATTCATACACATACTTATATATTTCTAAATACATACTTATCATAAATGTATAAACTACACCCAGACACAGAACAAATGATCGTCCTCATCACACAAACATTTGTCTTGGGAATCGAACCCACGACCTCCGGCAAAGCAGTCACGGTCACTAACCACTACACCAACAGGCCAGCTAACTTATTTACATTTGAAACATAGATTTGAATGCTGTGTTTCCTGATTAAAAGCAACTCCTACGGGTTTTGTAACAGGTAACTATGAGGTATTATTTTAGTAAATGGACACCAAAATTCATCTGTTAAGACTGAAGACTACCGCCTCTGCTGCCCCCGGGGAAATCAGAGGCGAGCAAGGATTTGGAGGAGCATTTAATCTAAATACGATTTCACGTTTCTGTTGCTGGCTCTAAATCTTTGGCGAAACAAACTTACATAATCATATACGACATTGATTTCGATTTTTTCCTGAATGGGATCAGCTGATTTTATTCAGGAAAAAATACGTAGTCCGTGTACTAGATCTGCTCTTACCTACACACACACACACATACAATTATATACACAGCTATGTATGAGCAAGACTAGTAAATTAGTAGTTCGGTGATAAATCACGACGTAGTAAAAACAGAACTAGTTAGTAGTTTAGTACATGTTCATAATTTACTTTCTGGGTATTCAAGTACTCGTGAGAAGTTTATATTTTTTGGCGTTTTTAGCTCGACAAATTATTTTCAAAAAATATCAAAGATATTTGACACATTGGGGAAGCTTGATGTGCTGGCGTTTGTACCATGTCGAGTTATAAACGCCAAAAAATAGACACTTTTCACGACTACTTTAATTCCCAGAAAGTAAATTATGAACATTTACTAAACTACTAATTGGTTTAATTTTTACTCCGTCATGAATATTTACCGAACTACTAACCGGGTTTATTGAATACTACTAATAAAAAAAAACACTAACTGGTTGCAGTTAGTGTTTTTTTTTTGTTAATTCCTGTCAACTATGTTTTTCGTTGTCGAATTAAGAACCTCCTCTTTTTTTGTAAATCGGTTGAAAATGAAGGCAGCCTGATACTATTCTAGTACAAATGCTAATATTAGCAGTTCCAGAAGTTTCTTAGCAAAAACTGTGAATCATTAATATTAATAATTTTGAACCCCTTATCAACAGACGTTTTGAACTAATCTTTTAGTTATTACGATCCCTTTAATGTGCTTTCATGAAGTTTGAGTTTATTAAATAGCTTTTGTGACCTTGGGAGCATTCGCTTAATTTCTTAGAAATCTTTTGGAGAAACGACAGTTAGAACAAAGTTTGTCGTCGGGCGATCTACGATTTTATTGTAAATTATCTGATAATTAGTTGAATTTAACTATTGAGCGTGATATGTCGTGATGGCCCAGAGGTTAAGGCGCCTACCTCTCATGCACGAGGTTGTGTTTATTTATTTATTTATCAGAAACAATTAAATTGTGTTTGATACAATACATACATCATAATTAATAATATTAATATAGTTTAAAGTGACATGCAATAATATAAAACATGCAGCACTAACTAAAAACAAAAACATTAAAACATTTTTTTTTTTAAATAACATTGTAACCACACACTTTTTTTTTTTTTTTTTTTTTGTTAAATGGATAATTGGAATTATAAATTACAGTTCGTCTACTGAGTACAGATTCCTATCCAACAGAAATGCTTTTAGCTTAGCCTTAAAAGAGCTAGTGTAAAACAAGATTTTTAAGTCCGCTGGCAGTCTATTAAATATTTGTACAGCTTGGTAATGAGGGCTATGCTTGACAATGTTGAAGTTAGGTACAACTTTATTTTTAAAATCCTTCCTACGAGTGTTTTCCCTGCTTGTTCTTTCCTCCTCAGACTCGAATTCATTAACATATTTTTTAAAATTAACTAACAAAACAAGTATGTATAAGCTAGGCATTGTTAGAATATTTAAACGCTTAAAATGAGATCGACAGCTTTCTATTTGCGAGATTCTGACTATTGTACGAATTGCTCTTTTTTGGAGAATGAAGGCCCGTTGAGGATTATAACCGTAGCTTTTCCCCCAGAACTGTATACTGTATCGAAGTCTGGATTCGACAAGAGCATAATATACCATCTTTAACTGTTCCGTATTTATTTCGTCTCTCAACTTTCTCAACGCATAACACGCAGATGATATAGATGAGTCTATGTGTGCTAGCTCCTTTTTCCAGTTGAACAAATCATCTAAGTGGATACCCAGAAATTTGACGTCTGTCACTAGTTCAATATTTTCATTGTTGAGGGTTATATTCATATTATCCTTATTGCTTGCAGTGGTCCGAAACAACATGATGTTCGTTTTTTTAATATTTATTATTAATTTATTTGTATTGAACCAGAATTGAAATGCTGCTAACGTAGTATTGACCTTTTCAGTCAGTTCACTAATACTTTTCGCCCCTGCTACAGCGTTAGTGTCATCTGCAAAGACTACGAGGTTGATGTCTGGATTTTTAATTTTAATGTAATTTATCAAATCATTAGTGAAAATAATAAAAAGAATTGGACCCAATATGGAACCCTGCGGCACGCCCGTAGTAATATTGATCATGGATGATTGGTATGTTTTTCGTTGTCCATTTTGTTCTATAGTGCTGGTTTCTACATACATTTTCCTGTTTCTTAAATACGATGTAAATAATTTAAGGGCTCTGCCTCTGACACCATAATAATTTAGTTTGGCAATAAGTAGATTGTGATCTATCGTATCAAATGCGGAAGATAAGTCCAGAAAAATACCAGCTACCTTTAATTTATGATTTAATTTGCTAGTCACATCATCTATAAGTTTATAAATGGCATCACCAGTGCCAATTCCTTTCTGGTAACCGAACTGTAATGTGGTTCAAATCCCTAAAATGTGGTTCAAATCCGGGCAAGTACCAATGTGACTTTTTCAATTCATATGTACTTTCTAAGTTTATCTTAGACATCATTGACATCGGTGAAGGAAAACATCGTGGGGAAACCTGGACTTATAGTTAATATAAGTTTGAAATCGCCAATCCGCCTTGAGCAAGCGTGGTGATCAATGCTCAAGCCTTCTCTGTATGAGAAGAGGCCTTTGCCCTGCAGTGGGACAGTAACAGGCTGGTATTATTAACTATTTAGCGTGAGGTCCCGATTTCGATTACAAGGTCAGGTAGTCTTGTTTGACTGGCCTGTTGGTCTAATTGTTAGTGACCCTGAATGCTACACTGGCGATCGTGGGCTCGATTCCCATCCATGCTAAATGTTTGTGTGTTTGAGCACGAGCGTTTGTTTTGTGTATGATTGTAAATATCTATAACTAAATGACGTCACGTAGGTTCATCCGCGTAGTTCCCGTGGAAATACAGGGATAGAAACGAGTTTTTTCAAATCGGTCTAGTAGTTTTGGTGCCTATTCAAGGCAAACAAACAAACAATCAAATCTTTCCTCTTTATAGTATTAGTCTATGGTCTATTATATGTACGCTTTAAAAAAAATAAAACCGACTTCAAAAATAACACTAAACGGTGTAAAATAACTCTAAATTAGGAAATCTGTGGCTTTGGTACTTTTGTCTTATTCTTGATGGGCCACCGACTTCCGAATTTAGAGTTATTTTACACCGTTTAGTGTTATTTTTGAAGTCGGTTTTATTTTTTGTAAAAAAGTTTTTTATTTTTCCATTTTTAGTTGTTCCCATACAAACATTTGCCATGAATTCATTTTATATTGTTAATTGTTAACAATACATGTCATTATAATAGGGTTATCCACCTAACCCTAATAAATAAAACTTAACATACCTAACTGTCGAAATCTAGGTATATTGAACACATCTGCCTACCCCTCTGAGCATACAGGCTCGATGATACGTCATGATGTTGTATAAACAATAAACATCCAAGCGATTCCAGCAATCACGATAGATTTGCCGTCTATTTTTGAAGAGTTCCGTTGTATATCTCCGAAGATCAGCACCAGATCTTCACCAAATTAAAATGGGACCACCTCAGGAGTCTACTCTTTTAAACAAAAAAAGAATTTTGAGAATCGGTCCACAAATGGCGGAGAAATCAGATAACATACATATAAAAAAAAAAAAATACATACACACGAACATAGAACCTCCTCCTTTTTTTGAAGTCGGTTAAAAATGTATAAAAGAATGTGTATTATTTATCTATCTAGGAACCATAACACAAGCTCTGCTTAGTTTGGTAGTAGCACAGTCTAAAAACCTACAGTCGTCCGACGAAGCCGTCTAGACAGGGCAATTGTGCGGGGTGTGAGGGGCGAGACGCGGTAAAGTCGCTCCCGAACTGCGAACAAAACTATGTTCGTAGTTAGGGAGGTATTATTCAGGAATAACGCGTTTAGACGTTTTGTCGGCATTTTTCCAGAGATCAAAGGCATCGTCCTACTGTATTAATATTTATACAGTGGTAGTAGATAGCGTTGTGTGAAATTTATATTTTTAACCGACTCCAAAAAAGGGGGAGGACATTTTTGTAAAAAATAAAACCGACTTCAAAAAAAAACACTAACCGGCGTAAAATAACTCTAAATTAGGAAGTCTGTGGTTTTGGTGGTTTTGTCTTATTCATGATGGGCCACCGACTTCCGAAAATGTTTTTTTATTATTACTGCACCCGGCAATAGGCTCGCCACATATTTGTGAGACTTGAACAAAACTAACATACCGTTGAAGAAACGGCAAGAGAAGTGTTGGTCGTCCGGCGACGAGACGGGCGGGTGACATTGTTGCCATTGCGGGAGCATCGTGGATGAAGCTGGTAAAGGGACGTGGAGATTGGCACTAGATAAGAGAGGCGTATACCCAGCAGTGGGTGAAGAAATGTCATAGAAAAACTGTAATCCCATGTCTCAGTAACGCCATCTAGCATAATATATCAATATTGGAGCGGCAGCGAAGCTAAACTAGACACAAATATCCACTAGGACACAAATATCGGATGAAAATTTTGTTCGTGATATCCGTCCATATTACGGTTTGAATATCTTTGCGAAATATGAAAGTAGGTTCAGTACCTACATCATCATCATCATTACAGGCGAAAGAAGTCCACTGCTGAACATATTATGCTTACCTTAAGTGTCTCCACAACGACCAGTCTTGTGCGTCTCGCATCCATAGGATTCCTGTGACCCTCACCAAGTCACCTCCATCTTGTGAGAGGCCTTCCAACGCTGCGTCTTAGTACGTGGTCGCCATTACAGAATTTCTGTTCGGCCCCAACAAAGACATTCAACACCTATAGACCGGACATCACGAACAAAATTTTCGTCCGAAAAAGTGTGTATTGCTGGATATAAGTCTATGAGTTTTTTGTAGTACGCTCCGCTGCCGCTCCAATATTCATATATTATTCTAGATGGCGTTACTGAGACATGGGATCAAAGTTTTTCTATGACATTTCCTTGACATGCCCGCTCTACAGTATTTTAAATCTCTTTGGGCCCCAACGACCATCTGTTCTGCGAGCAATGTGCCTTGCCCAATGCCACTTTAGTTTGGCGATGCTTCGGTATCCCTCTGTCTAATCCTGCCTATCTGAAGCAGATAGGATACAGCACATTGGTTCAACATTAACCCCACATTTGTCCAAAGGGTTAGACCCTTTACTGGGAAATTAAAAAAATAACAATAACGTAGGCTAAACATATTGTGACATGTTAATAATTCACCAAAAAGGTTCAACGTCACAGCTTTTGAGTTATGACGCTAGAGGGCGTTGCGTGGCGGCTGTTATTTATGGTAGGTTGGTACATTAACTTAGTACCAAGGCTGATGGTTAGGGGTACAATACGTTTAGATTTTATATTTTTACGTAGGTGTTTACAAATTACGTAACAAACATTACATCAAGATCCTCCTACGTGCATCGGAAAGCACATTAAGCCGTTGGTCCCGGCTGTCATTGTTACAGATAGTTAGAAACCCAGTTTAACTAACAAGCATCTTGTTACCCAGTACCTAACTGGGATGTGGAGGTCAGTTTCAGTCGAAATCAAAATGAAAAGTCATTTATTCACATTAGGCTGATGATTAGCACTTTTTGGACGTTATAGTTACATAAGGCAGTCCTCTAAAAAGCCCGTCCATCGAAATCGTGGACGCGCTCGTTATTTGATTTGACCAATGCATGCGCAGGGTGGCGGAAAAATGGTTGTAAAATGGTGCCAATCTATTTTTTACCGGGTCGTACTGAACATGTTAGATAGTACAAATCATACGCCATTTACCTAGTCATTAATTTTTATTACCAGCTGCAAGGCTTGCTTCTATTTTTTTATCGTGGGTATCGATAAATAATCATTACCATTTAACAGTTCCGTCAATAAGTGTAATTTTGCAACACCCAATTCGTAACTATCAATAAGATCTAGTACAATCCTTCAAAACCCACAGGAAATTAAAATCTTTATGGTTATACATTTCTAAGAACTTTATCTGACCCGGAGGAAAATGAAATAAACTTGGCGTATAAAACTAAAATTTTCTATATTTCTCTTAAGTATACTGTTTGAGAAAGCTGGAAGCGATGCAGCGGATTAAGCGCTACATTTCAGCTGTAAATTGAGTTCAAGGAAAACTTTGATTGGAGCATGTGGTACGAGTTTTCTTTCGAGTCGTGTTCAACTGGGAATTAGGAGGTATTTAAGAAGTTTGATGCAGTAGCTGGTGGGAAGATAAATATAAATAAATATATAAATATTCCACGACTTTTCACACAACACCATTTAGTCCCAAGTTAAGCTAGAAAGCTTGTGTTTTGGGTACTAAACAGCCGGGTGTTATTTGTAAAAACAGCAATCTTTTTTTCGTTTCTTATTAGCTCGGGTTATTTATTATAATTTTTTATCGACATAACAAGTGGGCCAGATGAATGCATTTTTAAGCGAGATGTTGGATTCTGACATACCTCTTTTGCTTCGTTTACATTCAAACATTATGTCATACACACACGCCGCGCGCCGCGCCGGTTGCAAGTACTACGCACCTGACCTTTCTGAAATACCTAATTCTCAAAACTGTTATGTTCATGTTTCGATTCGGATTCTATCAGGTTATTTAGTGGGAAATGAAAATAAAACGACTTATTTATTTTCTGTTAAATTGTACAAATAAATTTTGACGGCTATACGTCATTATAAAAAAAGAAACCATTAGTAAGACATGTAGGTTGTAAAAGTATTCCTGTGGAGTCTATGGTAGGCGTTATGCGTAAACATACCCCCGGGCGTTGAAAGCCTGTCTTTCAACCGGATTAGTCACATTCGGGGTAGATGGGTAGCGGACAAATCTTGCAAAATGATCTGCGGAGCAGGCCACTGGAGGTCTTGACGTCGGCAACTCTGATTACGCCATCAGAACCAAGATAAGTAGCAATAATCCGACTCATTTTCCACTTTAGAGGCGGCATGTTGTCTTCTTTTAAAAGGACTAAGGAGTTCAGCTTAAGAGAACCCTTACATGTGCGCCATTTCGTCCTGAGTTGGAGCTCTGATATTATTCTGGTAGAATAATATAATAAGATACCTACTTAACAGTAAGATGAGGAGTACTTCAGAATCAAGCAAACCACAGTGTTGCAAGCTGTGACGTTATTTCCCACTTCTACCAGATGGATTTAGTGGAAAACCTCAATGTTTCAATATAAAAGTTCCGTTATTGTTATTTTAGTTTTATGTCTTCCAACCGCCATGTTGGTGGAAAAATGGAAAATAAACTTGTTACTGACGCGAAATGAAAACTTTTATAAGTTACAGAAGTATTGTGCTATAGTTTTTGTTTGTAAATGTTGCTGAAGTTTAAATAAGACAAGCTATGAAAGTTTTTGTGGTTTCAAATAAGTTAGTTAGAGCTTACTGCTAAAACACTGGTAATACAAGTAAGACAGTTTCATATTTTGGAAAGAATAAACCTCTTTGTTTACTATAATAATAATAATAATAACCCCGCAAGGCATCTTGCTGGCGAGCTGTTGGGCAGTAGCGACCCCACGGACCTGATCTCCCGGGAGATGTCTTGTTCTTCATCTCTGGCTTGCCTTGATTGGCCGGCCAGAGTGAATTCTGACGAGGAACGGAGCTCCCACCTCTTTCTTGCCTTAGTTGGCCGGCTAGAGTGGAGATTCGCAAGAGCAAACGTGCTCGGAGGAAGGAAGCATTCCAGTAAGGTGCTGGTAGGGATCTTGACCGTACTTCCGGGATTGTCCTGATAGCCGTGGAATGCCGCTCGACTCCTTTAGCACCTCAGGACATGTTGCCCTCTTGTCGCTACGACACTATGTGCTAGCGGCCGTTTTAGAGGGCCCATTATTGAGTGTGCAAGTCACCCCCTGTAATCTGTGTATATGTAAAATTGATAAGGCAGGGGCCATAGTCTTTCATAGTTCTAGGTATTCAGTCCATTTTAGCTATCCTAACCTATTATCTAGTACTTTTGTTACCATATTCCGCAATAGTCTTACTCCAGTCGTAGGTTTTCCTTGGGTGCACTTGTCTAGTGCATACAGGGAAAATCTGCGATTGGTGCCTCAATTCTTTAAAAACGACAAAGGGCCTCTGCGAGTTGGCTTCGGCTCCTCATACGCCTTCCAAAGGTCCGGAACCCAAGGGTTCCGAGAAGTAACAAGGAATAAAAATAATAATAATATAATATTATGATAAAATATTTTAAAAATATTGTGTTCATCTTTCGAGGCTTTCATTGCACGGTTGGGTCAAGAACCTGATCCAGAAGGCAGTACTTCTTGATACGACCCGCATCGTGAGGACCCTGCTTCCACGATCGGTGGTCCACTATTTTTTTTATATTTTTAAATGTTTTTATACTTTTTTATATCAATATTTATAAATGTAATTTATATGTATGTAAAAAAAAAAACGTGGAAATAATAATATATTATTACCAGCCTGTTACTGTCCCACTGTATGCAAAGAAGGCACTAGTATAAATCACCATGCTTGCTTAAGGTGGATTGATAATGTCAGACTTATATTGACTGTAAATCCAGGTTAAACACGATGTTGAACCTATGAAAATAATCTCTAAGATACACTTAGTATGTTCCTACATGACTACTTGAAAAAGTCACATTGGTATTCGGATTTGAACCACAACCTTATATGCAAGGGAGGTTGGCGCCTTAACCACTGGGCTATTACAATATATTAATATGCTAGCACCTCTTGACTATAAATTTTACTGTATAACTAGTCTGGTCAACTACCCCAAAACCAGATCTTATGGATATAATTTTATTGCTATGTAACGGTGTCGAAATTAAATAAGTAATTGTCAGTCAGACCAGTGTAAAAAAAATACTATTTTTTGCTTACATAAGTATACTTGCAGCATGTATTTAACTTGTACCTATATTATAACTTGCAACTTGTATATGTAAACAAAGAAGAGTGAGTGTGATACGATCAAAATAAAAAGCCAGCTTGTGTGTTTGCAAAGTAAATTCAAATAATTTATTTCAAATACACTATAATACTCTCTTCAAACGTAGTTTTGCATTTTACCGGTATTATTAACATTTTGTCTGGCAGTTTGAGTATTATATGCGACCAACCCAAATGTTCTTTCTTTGGTATTGTTCGTCAGGACGTAGAGCTCCTCAAGTTCAGAGTTGAGCTCACGATAACTGACATAGGTATGCTTGCACTGGCGGATCTGGTCTACTCATATCTGAGTGGTTCTTTCCTCAAAAGACCATTATCACACACAAATCTGCATGGTTCTTACATAATCTGACCAAGATAATGTCTGGACTTTTAAACAGACTGTAACCTCTGAGTTTCTTTCGGTGTTTCTTCTCAGAGTAGTCAGATAGCGAAATACCGACCACATCTTCTTATTAAAAAAAATATGATTTACAAAAATAAATATCAATTATTATAGAAAATAATGTTCTAGAAACTCTAAACTTACTCGTTTTACAATAGTTACATTTAAAAATAGCATCATTTCAATTTTTATACAATACTTTAAATTTTTTGTGTTTGTTCGACTATGGCTTGTCTAATGTATACTGTGTGGAAAGAAATGTAGACTATAGTATTCGCAATGGGAACATTGTGATTTGTGTCAGTTAATATTCTCCCCGTTTGGGATAATAAGAGTGACAGTTACTTTTTATCATAGCTAGTGTTTTCAGGCTTATTGCTTTATCAAAAGTCAGAATACTATCTCACATAACGTGTGAACGGAGGCCTGTTTTTTTAATATAATCTATGTTGATATTTAAAAAAATTATGGTTTTGATTGTATTTTGCATTTTTTATATGTATAGTTTTTCTGTGTATTTGTCCAAAAACTTTTATATTGTATATACCTACTATGTGTAAATAGCACTTACAATCTACATAAATATCTTCTTTTGTTTCTCCAAATTCATTTCGCCTGTAAGTTTTTTTTTGTATCACCTTATGTATCTCTTTAAATTAATATAATATGTGATATGCGTGTGTGTGTGAGTGTGTGTGTATGTATGTATGTGTGTGTGTGTGTGCGTGTGTATGTGTGTGTGTGATATGTGTGTGATGTGTATGTTTATATAATATGTTCTTCTATAAAAAATAAACAAAACCTTTCAGCTATTTTTTTAACCCTTATTTACAGTCAGTCAGGCCCGGAACAAGTACCTGCAGCCCATACAAATTGGTTTCTATGCACTGTGCTAACCGTCATGCTATTATATTTTAAACCCTAAAAAACCATCGCTCACATTCCCACCCACAGACAAATAACCCGTACACACCCGTCACGATTAGCGAGTGACGAGGGGCCCCGCTAACCCTCATACAAACTTTGTGCTCTGCCTACCCACTACCTACCTAGCGACTACCTACTGCCTACCTACCGAACGTTTGCTAAAAACTTCACTCATTAACAAACGTCGCGGAGTATTCGTTACGCTTGGTTGATGCGCGATTTGCGGGCCGGTCTGAGCGATAAGCGGAAGCGATAACAATATTTTTAAAATTAAATCCTTGAAAATCGAATTGCATAATAAGGTTTCGAAATTATGAATAGGTACCAGAATTTAAGTATTAAATCTCAAAAGCGTTGTGTTTGTACGCAACACACCTTATGTATTTTCATTATAAAATAATGACATTATTTAACACGAGAGAGTTGCGCTGACATTACATGGCTAGAGACATTGAATGGCACCAACAAAAACCAAAGAGAATAGTATCAGAAAGTAAAGCCTTGTCACGCGTTGGACCTGACGAACACTTTTTTTGGGTTTCTAACTAATTTACAAGATCTAGAAGACTTTGCCAAATTTAAGTGCCAGTCGGCGGTGCACATTGCTTATAGAACCGATGGCAGGGGCTTAAAGGCTCTCGTGTAGCGACCGCGTACCAAAACACCGCTATTAAGGGTAAGTACGTGATGGTAAATATTTAAGACTATCATAATAATTTGGCTACCAAATTCAAAAAGATATTTTCCAATCCAAAAGATAGTTAAAGAGATTAGCGCATTGAAATTAACAAACTTTTAAAAGTAAAGATTGAGATTTTCTTAGCTCTTGAACAAACTACCACGCGCTGGGGTAAACGTGTTCTGGAGTGGAGAGAGCGACTTGACAAATGTAGTGTAGAACGCTCTTCGGCTGGGTGGGATAACTGCTGGCAGATGGTGAATGCAGCAAGCTGAAAGAAAGGCGCTGTGGCGCTCATTAGTGGAGACCTATGTCCAGCCGTGGAATACTGTAAGCTGATGATGACGATCACAAAACAAAAAGGTTAGAATTGGCGTCTCCGCTTAACACAAACCGCTACATCCCACAGCTTACCCCAAACACAAACTTCAACGCTTATTGAAATAAACTTGAAAATAAACATGGAAAATTACGAGTACGCTAATTGTATTCCAAAAGTATTATATTATTTAATATAAAGTTCGGCACAAACATTTGGTGTTCGAGAGTCTATTTGGGACCACTTGGAAATTTAAACCAAAATTATAATAATATTTGAAACTTTGATTTTGTTTGCAGTTTCAAGTTTGCGTTGCATCTGTTTACATTGAAAGCACAATTTGTATTTTGGTTTAATATAAAACTACTAACTTTCTGGGGATAAAAAGAGCCTATATTATTAATGTATGTATGTATTTAATTATCTATTTTATTTGATCATGTTTTATATTATTGATTTTAGATTGATTTTTTTGGCGTTTTCGTTGTATTTGTTTTTTATTTTATTTTTTGTTGTTAAGCTGTTATGCCGTATATTATTGTTGTGGATGTAGTGCTCTTTTATAAGTGATGGGGCACTTCAAATTTTGTTTGAAATATGTTTTTATATGAATGTAACAGTGTACTCATTGTTAAAGAGCCAAATTAAATAAATAAATAAATGTACACTCATACTAGATGGAGGGATAGACGTAGAATAATTATGCACGGCCAAGAAAATTAAAAAAAAAACTAAGCTTAGCAGAGCTCTATTACAAAACACCCAGTTATCACCTCATACTTAAATTATCACTATAAGAAAACTAAAAGTATCACAGGGCATCAAAATTCATCGATGTTAACGAGAAAAGAGTGTCCAAAAGATTGGCGCATCGTTGAACAAAAGAAAGAAAGAAAAGAAGAAAGACTAAAGTTTGTTTTTAAGCTGTAAGTCTTCCATGTTTTAATAAATAAAAAAAAAATTGGCAAACAACAAAAAAAACAAAAAAAAAATAGTAAAAAATAAAATTAATGGCATGTCTCACGGCTGCGCCAAAAGGCTTATTTCAGTGGTAATGACAGACAGAAGCAGCAAACAAAAACGCTGTTTCTCAGACTAAATAAAACTAGAATAAACGGAATGTGCACGTTCATTTAGATTAGACCCGCATTTCATTTTGACTTTAAAAGAGACTGACCTCTAAGCTTTTTGTGGTGTCTCTTATAGTCTAAGATCCCATTAAGAACAACCTTCACCGAGCTGGTTACTGAATGAAACATATTTTATATTAAATTTAATATGTCAATAATTGGTTTACTGTTCTTTTGTTTGTTTATTTTTAGGTATGTATGTAACCAGTTAATTTAGAATAGTTTTATTGTATAAGTATAGTATTAATAAATAAAAGCTTTTTTACTTTCAAGTAATTGTGTGACAAGATAAAACCTGAAACATATCGTGGAAACATATCGTATTCCATTTAGGAGTGTAATAGGAAAAATATATGTCAATAAATATATTTCATGTGGGTTGCCTAAAAAGTCCAGAATATTTTTTTACACACCAACCTCACCTTCCAGTTAAAAAATTGTCATGTGTTTGTTTGAACCTATTTACAGAAATAAATATCATTAATTAATCATTTAATTTTTAACAATCCCACCAAAAACACACATTCCCACGCCATTCAAATCGCCATGAACATAACATAAAACGTAAATCTAACTACACACCGCTTCCCTGGTGTAATTTGTCACCAAGTTTTGCAACACCTGCCATGTTATCTCAACTGGAGTCAAACATCCTCCCCCCACCATACACCTCTGCCCCCTACCATACACCTCCCCCCTCCATAACGACGAGTCCTGAAGATATCCCTTTGTTATAATATGATTTATAATCAGTATTTTAGGTGCCACTGTTTGAATGGATCAGATTTTGTATGGTACGTTTTCGGTGTGTGGTATTTAAGCGTGTAGGATGGATTGCAAGCAAGGTAATGGTATTTGTTTTTGATTAATTCAAGTAGGACTTGGGTATTAATTAGAAACGTGACGATTCAAATGTTACCAAAAGCAGCGAGTGTTTCGTCCGTGCCTAAATTTAAGAGGCAAACTAAATACAAAAGGCATGTTCGACAGAATACGAATATCAAAATATAATTTAAAGATTATAAAAAATAATACACCAATTTTTTTTCTTTTTCAAATTGATGGATAACTACTGAGAGTTGTTGCGCATTAAAGTTGAGGAGAGGAGGCTTGTACCTAACGTCATTATTCAGTGTAAATTGTATAGGATAGTGACGTCATGCGACATTTTGACGCGATGTATCGCCGTTATTTGTTGATTACGTGAAAAAAGAAAAAATATGTGTCGAATATTTTCTTGTAATCTAGATTTAGATTTAAAATTTAGATAGATTTATATATTTGTGGAAACATGAGTTACATAACATGGAATGCACGGCGTACAAATATTACATTGTTTTGCTTACGAATACAATTAATATTAATATTCATTCATCTAAATGTCTTGATTTCAATTACATTGCATTAGCATAATAATAGGATAAAATCTAATAATGTCAATAATAAATAATAACACCAAGGCCAAATATAAAAAAAAAATCTAATAAATTATTAATAATTATGAAATGTAGAACACAGTGCATTGCTCTATTTTATCATTTAAAAATTCTATCGTGTTGTAGTAAGCTAGATTAGGGACTAACACTAAAATTTAGTCAACTAACCTATTTGTTTAGTTCAAAGATTTGTAGATTTGTATCATGTTCTTTATGTTTGTGCTGATATTTGATTGATTTATAATGATAACTAACTGCGCTGTACATATGAATGTATACATATATACACCTCTATTTTTTAATTAGTACAAAAAAAAATTAGGCTGTATCCGCAACTGTTATTGATCATGTTTGCGTAATCAAAAGTAAAAAAAAAACGATTCTATTGCCAAAAATCGGGCACGAATCCGAACTTCGGGCTGCTACTGACAAATGCAGATCCAGATTCAAGACTAAACACATTTTAAGTCATTCTTACTGGTGTTCCTCGTCGTTTAGTACAGGGAGTAGGTAGAAGGTCCCTAGGCTTGAGAGATAACAAACGCTGAAGTGCCACAAGTACAGTTGACGCTAGACTCCTAATGAGACGACCACTTGGGTCACAGTACAGTGACAGATGTAGGCTGTTTGAGGGTGAGCAGAGCTCTAAGCTCTGTCGGGAGGGTTTAATTAAACGTTTCGATTCGGTTTATTTATCTTTTATAGCCAACCAAAAGTTGATAACATTTAAATCATTTAATGTATAAAATTCTGGTTTCACAGTTTTTGTGAAAAAACTCCACCGAAACTGCTTGACCGATTGTTATGAACGTTTGTGAGTATTTTAGGCCTGAGAATACGCGACTTCAAGTAATAAAAACAGAATAAAAAATATATAAGGTAATTTTAACATAATTAATCAAAGTCAAACAATTTATTTTAATTAGGCGCATAAGGCACTTTTAAACGTCGAACAAAAATTAACCTGAAAAAAATGATTCTAGTTGCCCCTTCCAAAAAGTAGATTTGTATGGAGAAGAATGGGCAAAAAATACCATACTTACAAGATTAAAGTAACAATTTATTACAAAATAGAATGGAATACAAATATAATACTTTATGTACACCATAAAGCTTACAACTGATTACTTAAAGAGCTGCATAGGGTGTAACAATTGGTGGCCTTATTGCTAAAAGCGATCTCTTACAGACAACCTTTGTATGGACTTGATAATAAAGGAGATATGCAGATATTTTGTGGTTAGTAGGTGGTACCTTATGCCCTATTATGTAAACACTTTGCCACAAGTACCTACTCTAACTATTATGAATATATGATGGGGCAATTTAGGGCATAGTTTACCTTGTACCTAGTATTCGACCACTTCGAATACTTTGGCAAAGGTTAAAATCCAGACATTAAAACAACGTCATCACCACTGTACTCTTGAAAGGCAGAATTGTACCCTATGCTACAACCAGGAATGATAGTGATAGAAAGAAAGAAAGAAAACATTTGCGAAAGGTGATAAGTCACGTGGTCAAAACAAAAGGATGTGAGGCGTTCTCGATTGTAGAAAGAGAATAGATACGAATCGTTTGTAACTTGGCTAGGGGGGCAGTTCAGCAAAGTGCCGAACAACTAGTGCCCGACGCTGGTTTTCAACTGGCCCTGATATGGTGTATGATGATAGATGATGTATCAACAGTACATTAACATTTTGCCAGTTATGTTTAAGGCCCACGCAATAGAGGCAAATCTATTGCAAACAGAAAAAAAGATAAGATAATTAACTCCCAGGTTCCTTAAAGGGTTAGACATAGTTGTGCCTACTTATATAGGGTGACTGGTAATTAGTGACCGATACTTAAACACGTGATTGTACTCATGAATACGAATAACTTTCCCAAAGAAACTTTTTTTTATCACATTAACCTTCAATTAATTCTATTACGTCAGTACTGCTCATCGAGAGCAGTGGGGGTGGCGGGGGAGCGTGTGACGCTACTACTACTGGTAGATTTTGTCCTTCCCGAGGTCAGACTATCAGGGCTAGCATGGGCTGGGGATATAACTTTTATCCACCGGTTATTTCCACTGACAAGGGATACAATTATCTTATCCACCTGCCAAAGCACGGCAACAGGGGGAAAGAGAATTATATCACTTTTTGACATTAGACGTGGATACTCATCCACGGCTTATAGCATGGCGACTAGTGAAAGATTTCGCGATTCGAGCAATCCCAATTGACAACAAAACAAAATAAATATCCAGTACAGATGTAATAAAACGATGAAAGTACTTTGGTTTACATGACATTCTCGACTATTGTGTAATTTCATAAAAGTTTTCTTATAATGGCAATAATTTCGAGGACAAGCGTTTCCCCTGGTTTATCCCCGTGAATAGTTTATCCACCCATGTCGCCATACTCGGAGGGTGGATAAAAATGACAGAGGGGAATAGTATTTTATCCTCTCCCCGTGGAAAGAATATCTCCGGCCATGCTAGCCCTGCAGCTGATAGATCGTGCCGATTCGAGCCTACTGTGATAGATCACAGGAAATATCAAACAGCGTTTTTGTTATTTTATTGTGTAATAAGTTATTGTGTATAAAAAAAAAGTTTCTTTGGGAAAGTTTATTGAAATCATGAATACAATCACGTGTTTAAGTATCGGTCACTAATTACCAGTCACCCTATATAGAAATCGAAATCATGAATTTGCTATTTTATTTATTTGCTAATACAGGACCTATAAGCAATTTTGCCCGACTTAGGATTTGAACACAAGACCTCATGCTTAACAGTTCTGCTTGTGCGACCAGCGAGCCACTAAAAGTACAAAACCAAAATTCAACCTAAAACTAAGTTGGTTGGCCAAAGTTCTAAAATTAGTTAACTAACTAATTTCTACCGAAATGCATGCCTAAGCAACGCCGGGGCTCTAAACTAGTTACCCTAGCCAAGTACACACGCGTGTTGAAGTTTACAGTTATGGCGAGTTTGTTGTTTGACTACAGAATTCATAATTTCGGGACCAAGTAACGAAAATTTTAATCAATCTTCAGCAAGGCTATTGGTTTTTTAGGATTCCGTAGTCAACTAGGAACCCTTATAGTTTCGCCATGTCTGTCTGTCGTCCGTAGTTAATAAAAAGCTGAAATTTGGTACCTATATGTGTATCAATCACGCCAACAAAGTGGTAAAATAAAAATTGGAAAAACATGTTTTATTAGTGTGATATATTGTTGGAAAGGTATTCAAAAATGAATAGGGGTTTACTAAAATCATTTTTTGATAATGTCATTAATTTCGGAAATAATCGCTACAAAAGTAAAAAACAATTTGTCCCCCCCCCCCTCTAACTTTTGAACCATAAGTTTAGAAAATATGAAAAAAATCTGAAATGTAGAACTTTACAAGGACTTTCTAGAAAAAATATTTTGAACTTGATGTCATCCTAGATACACACTGATGATAGACAATACGAAACTAGCTGTAGCTAATTGTAAACCCCGGAAGGACACCGGTGTCCGCCTGTCATTGTCTTTCTATTGTGTTTCTAATTGACTCAATTGACAGGTTAAGTCTTTGTACGCCGCGTCGGGCGTCGGTCACACGTTGACCGCGAACAATTGAATTTCTATTGTGTCTGGTAGTTGGCAGTCAACGTGTCAAGCCTCTTCTTGTACAATAATAATAATATCTAATAATAATAATTTATTGAAACAAGTAACAGGACTCACAGTGTTAGTAACAATACACTTACAAACTACGTTAGTAACAAACAAAGATTAAAACAGAAACAGAATGTGACTTCATTGCCGCAAGGTGACAAGCCCAGCTGAAACCCTGCAGCAATGGTTCACAAATACGCAATCAAGCCTGCTAGCTATCATAGACAGGATGCTGTTGGCGCTGCCCCGTACCCTACGGACCAGGGATGCGCACCGCTTCCGCATCATCGTGTAGAAACAATCCACGCGTGCCTCAGCAAACATCCCTGACGCGCTGCAGTAACGGGGCAACCCCATCAGCACCCTGTATGCGTTATTGTATTGGACGCGAAGGGCGCTGTATGACTTTTGAGTATCATGTACCCACAGACTGCAAGTATAAAAAGACGTGCAGTAGGCTTTAAATATAGTACGCCATTAGAAGCACGCCTGAATCTACAGAACACGAGCATTTCTTACCACGTTTGTTCAATCATTATCATCATCAGCCCACAGTAGTCTACTGCTGGACATAGGCCTCCCCTAATAAGCGCCACAGCGCCTTATCTTCAGCTTACCGCATACAGCAACTGCCAGCAGTTTTTCGCAGTTCGTCATCCCACTTAACTGGAGGGTGCCCTACACTACGTTTGTCAATTGTTTAATGCGGGCTGGCTATTTCATACTTTTAAAAGTCCAGATTTACTAACGATGTTTTCTTTCACTGATGTCATTTAGGTCTATGCCTCTTCCTAGATCAGCCTTAGAATTAAATGGATGGAAACTGATTTACATCTATGGATAGGAGATTATAAACCTGCGTGATGGTAACTACATACTATGCTGTTTAGTATGTGTAGATAAATCGTCAAAACTCATAACACCACTTACGATTTCTGATGATGTCTAGTTGAACTTACCTGTAACAAAAATGAATCATTTAATTTAGTGTTCGGTTATTTTTATATAAATTATATTACGGTAACACTGGGTGTAAACTTTCGAACTTCTGGCAACCCAAAACAACTGTCAACATTGTATAAAGTGTTTTTTACGGCACTTCATTTCTAATACCAGCGTTAGGCACTAAAATGTGTTAATAAACAATGGACGGTTCCCGTCTACGGATTGACCTCGGTAAGCGCAATTTACCCTTTGATTAAAAATCTAACAATTGACATGTACAGACGCCAGCACGTCAAGTTACCCCAATGTGTCAAATTCCTTTGATCGTTTTTCAACTTTATGTCAAACAGGATAAGGTTCATATTCAATTGGGAAAATTTGACACATTGGGGTAACTCGATGTGCTGGCGTCTGTACCAAATGTTTATCCCAAAAAGGCATAAAATTAATAAACTAAGTACTCTAGCTTCTAAAATTGATAAACGTGGCTACACTTTTATTGTAGGTACCTAGCAAAAAAAAGCTTTTCAGTTTAACCCAGGTATTGAATAAAACAGCCCATCTAAACGCTAATTTTGTATCATTGTCTCTCAATAAAGCCAAGGTTTCACTGAGAAACCTTTATAATTTACACCCGAGACATTGCTAACAAAGAAAATCGATGCTTAAAAAAATAAAACATTCGAAATTTAAACGTTCCAAAAGAAAGGAATGAGAGAAAATTTACAAGGAAGACGAAAAAAAAATCTCTCACCTGCCAATATTCTTCGTTAAAAAGTACAAATCAAAATCTATTCGGAGGTAGGCATACAAAAGGTTCCTTTGCCTACAATATTCTTAAACGAAGATTAAAAAAAAACTTTTCAGTCCACCTTTCGATTTACATTGAAATTTACACTTCGGGCATATTTTTTTGAATAAAGAATTGATAATTTTCGATTGGTAACATTGGATCCTTTCAAGATGGCGTCTCTTGGGCTCGGATTTTAAATATTAACGCGCTGTGTATATATTTTTATCGTGTTCTGATTTCTTTTTAATATTATGGTATAAGTTTTTGTAATGAAGAACGTAGGAAATTCAATTTCGTTAATTTTTCATTCATAAAAATGATCTTTACAGGCTATTTTTAGTAGCTTAATTTTGATAGATATTTTCAATACGTGAGGAAAACTCTTTAATTTAATACTCAAACTACAGAGTTATCGAAATTCCAACAAATAAACCTATCCTAAACCTTCCTCGAGAACTACTCTCTATCTATTGGTGAAAACAGTATAAAAATCAGTTCAGGAGTTTTTTAGTTCATCAACGAACGTCTGTTCGCCATTAATTTAAAAACATCTGAACTGATTTTCATACTGTTTTCACCAAGTTCGCGATAAACTAAAAAACTCCTGAACTGATTTTCATAGAGTTTTCACCAATAGATAGAGTAGTTCTGGAGGAAAGTTTAGACAGACAAACGCTGCGGAGGACTATGCTGTAATCGGCATACAGATTGAAGCCCCCCTGGCCAAACCTGGGACATTATCTCAGACAGTTCTTCAACTTTATTACAAAGTAATAAGGTTCATGTTCAATTGGAAAAAAATTACAGTTTGTGATGTCATTTGTCATTGTTGAGTAATTTTGTTTTTAATTTCCAGTCTTTGTATTAATTTACAGTTTTAATTTGTGCGTACAATTTTAATAAATAAATGAATTTAGACCTTTTCCCAACTATGTTAGGGTACCATTTATTACTCTAACCAGATAGTTACAAAGATAATAAGCTACCTAGAATTTTAAAAGAATGAGATAATTTAAGTAAATTCAAAAAAATGCTTTCACAGTTTCTACTTAAAAAAGCATACTACTCCATTAAGGAATATTTAGAAGACAAATTGATTGGTCCATAATAACGCAAAAAAAAGGAAATTCAAAATGAGAATGTGTAAAAAAGTAGGTACTTACTTACTACTAATTTGTTACAGTGTTAAGATACTTAACCAATGTTAAAATTTGTATACCTTGCAAGGTGAAACATGGTGTTGCACATAGAATTTGATATTGTCACCAAGTCATTTACTTTTTACCTATGTTATACAAATAAATTACTTTGACTTTGACTTTGACTTTGAAAGAAATCTCAGTATTTTACCTGGAATGACTGGTCCGATATGACCTTAACACCCCAGTTACTGAGTAAGAAGATACTCCTTGGTAATATTACTGCTAGAAAAGCTTGAATTATTTCTAAAGTTTATTTGTTCATGTTAGATTCATAAATCATTCAAAAACCACATCTTCTTCATAAAAGTCTTGAAAACCTTAAATTATGGCCACCGGAACCGCTTACCATTCAGGCGTTGAACACCGGAAGTGGCGTCAAAGGCGGCGCGTGGTAATGGCGGCCGGTGGTTTCTGTCACCACCCGCATTTCCGGTTGTGGCGCTAACGTGACTCTTATAACTTAGATTGGTACCTTTTAACTGGTATTTACTTTTAATGGATTTAATTCAATTAAAACAGTTGAGGTTGGCCATTCGAAAATTTTATTTCCTTATTTCGCACCAAATTGAGCTCACAACGTTTTGTGATTTTAGTTTAATACCTATTATGTTTGTTTGAAGACGTTAAGCCTGTGGCTAAATCATAACAGCGGGACATGTAAATCGATGGTTAAGCTACGCTTGCCGAGGTCGATCCATGGACCATTTATTAGAAATTAAGTCAAAGTCCATCCAAAGGTAGTCTGTTGATCGAAGTACGCCCATTGTAACATCCTATGTAGATTTTAAAGTTAACAATATTCTGTTCTATTCTCCTCCAGGCCTCGAAAACAAGCTAGAGTGAATAGGCTCATAATAAACTAATGCGCTTCACCATCATTTATTGCATCACCAGGATCTAAAACCAACCTCGGTCACTTCGCCGTTCTGCCAAGGCTCTGTAGAAACTACAATGAACTGTAAAAGCACCACAACCTTGATATTACACATAAGATGACGGTATATAATCTCATTGTAAACATGTTTAAGGGAGAAAATAAACGAATTATTATTATATTATTATTATATGTATATAAAAAAAAACCTCTCAATAATAAAATAAGATAATACAAAAGACAAAAGTGTCGTCTGTATAATCTTATTTTATAATTCTTGTTCTAGTTTTAAATTACCACGTGTTTCTGTTTAAATTCTTGTTTTTTAAATTTTATATTTTATTTTTATTGTCTTGTCAAACTTTTTTGTAACCAGCCCCCCTAGCCAAGTTACAAACGATTCGTATCTATTCTCTTTCTACAATCGAGAACGCCTCAAATCCCTTTGTTTTGACCACGTGACTTATCACCTTTCGCTTAGTCACGTGGTCGAAACAAAGGGATTTGAGGCGTTTTCGATTGTAGAAAGAGAATAAATACGAATCGTTTGTAACTTGGCTAGGGGGGCAGTTATTAAGTGCATGCTGTGGTTTCCTATAATATTGGGGGAACAGTAATCAGTTCCTAATTGCGGATGAGTTTTTTGACGCCATATTAGATTAGATTAAGATTTTAGTTTTTAGATTTTATTTTAATTTCTAGTGTATAAAGTGACGTATTGTGAATAAAAACACTCAATTGTTTTTAGACACTTAAAACAGTTCCTAATTTATGTCTAGGTATCCTCTGTTGGAAATTCTAAATAAATAAATAAAAATAAAATCACTGCTTACCTTTATAATTTACAGTTGCAGTCAAGCACTAGTTTATGATATTTAAAAAAAAAACAACGTTTGAACCTTGGTTCCCAGCTGCCATTTGAAGATCTTTGACATTGGTTACGATAAGTCAGAAGCCCAAAAGTCTGACAACCAGTTTATCCAATGGGTATCGTGTTACCCTTCTTGGTTTGGAGTTCAGAAACAGTCTTTTCATGTTAAACAGTGGTATTAAGCTGCATCCGGTTAAACTGGAAGCCGTACAAATAGTTAGGAAAAGGTTTGGCAGATGATGAAAGAGAAGTAAGATAAAGACTTCAAACTCAATATTAATTTTAAACTTAGAAACAAAACAAGTGATATTAAAACCCATAAACAAAATCTAAAACGGACCTCGAACGAACCCCTTGAACGAAGTTCTTCGCAACCGCCATAATGAAAACACTTAAAATAATAATGATTAAAACTGGGGCTGCAAAGTTGAAAATTCGAAAATTCAATTTATAATTATGTCAGCAGTTAAATTCTTAATCAAATTATATTAAATGCATTTTATGAACGGAGAATCGAGAACTGAATTAAAACGGTTATTTGAACCGAGTGGCGTTTTAACGATATTTAAATCGAATGAAAGGGCTGGGAAATGTTTCGAGTAGTTTTAGTACATTTGTAATCGATATTTTGCGAAGCTTGTGGATAAACAAAAATGGCCACACGGGTAGATCTAAAGTTAAGCTATGCTTAGCTTGTCAAGGTTGATCCGTGCATGGTTGAACATTTCTTAGACCTCTCCGTAGTCGGAAAGCACGCTAAGCCTGACTAAACTGACTGAGTTGACTGGTAGAAAATACCTATGGCATTAAGTACGGCTTTGTACAGACACCAGCACATCAAGTTACCCCAATGTGTATAAACATTAGTGCTATTTATTCTTTGTATACCTAGTTCTTCAAACGAATCAGACAGATGTGTTACTCCCCGTTTGTTCCGCCACTTCTTCTTCCCAGCAAAAACACTAGGAAGTGGCGAAGAGTGGGCCGTTTTTGGGGGACTGTCTTTACGTATTTTTTTGACGTTCAAAAAGTGCTGATTCTCAGCCTAGTTTGAATAAACACTTTTGATTTTGATTTTGTGTCAAATTTCTTTGATCGTTTTTCAACTCTATGTCAAACAGAATAAGGTTCATATTCAATTGGGAAAATTTGACACATTGGGGTAACTTGACGTGCTGGCGTCTGTACATTAGTGTGCTTGAAGTAATATATAAATAAATAAGCCTTTGGTCCCGCTGTCATTTAAAATCCTTCCTCAAAATACCATTTCAGACACTAATCTGCATAGTTCTTACATGATTTGACCAAGATAAAGTCTGCCCCCTAGCCAAGTTACAAACGATTCGTATCTATTCTCTTTCTACAATCGAGAACGCCTCAAATCCCTTTGTTTTGACCACGTGACTTATCACCTTTCGCTAAGTGACGTGGTCAAAACAAAGGGATTTGAGGCGTTCTCTGTGACCTCTGCGTTTCTTTCGGTGTTTCTTCTCAGAGCAGTCAGATAGTGAAACACCGATCTTATCTAATAGTTAAAAAATAACGTGTAAAAGTGTTTTTAATAACCTATTTACATAAATAAATATCATTATCATTTAAAAATCGTTGACAGTGTAGCGGTCACAGCTACACCGGAATTCGTATGAATTCGTAATATTAATTTAAACTTTTTATAATTGTAAACACTCCACAATACAAAACTTTTCCTTATTGTCCCGTTACACCGAACTGTCAAATTTGAACAAACGTCAAACCAAAGACCAAAAAACTTCAAACACAAAACACGATCATTGTCTGTGGGTGAAAACTAACATATTTTATTAGAAGTATATTTACATATTTATTTAGTTGCTATATTTACATCACACATAATATTTATTTACAAATTTAACAATACGCATAATTATTTACACTATACAAAATATAGGCTTAAAATTGTAATGTTCTGGTCGCTGCCTTTCCGAACGCAACTTCGGGCGCGTTCGGCAAAGCTCGGCTTTCATCGGAGCATATGACTTGCCTAATAGCGATAAAGCATCGTCATGTAGATCAGTACTCGTTTTGACCTCCCGAACAGTACACGCTTGAACTTACAACCAAATCTAGTCTTGCTCGTAGACCTAAGTTCTGCTAGTTGACTCGATATCGTCTCCTTAGCTTTTTGTCTGTGTCCAGTAATTTCCCCGCTGTCGTCTTAACTTAATTGTAGCCTTAAGCGACTCAGAAGTGTTGAGAAATTAATTATACAAGGATAACGTTCAAACGACCGTTTCATTTCGCCATTTTGCTCTATACACTTCATTGGTGACCCCGTCAAAGAGCACAGTAGCCACGCGGAGCAAAGATGCCTACCGGAGCAGAGCAGGGAGCGCAGGCGGACGCAGCAATGGTCAAGCAGGACGTGTGCAGAGTCAGCGTGAAGTTGCCGCCATTCTGGCCTGAGGAGCCGACACTTTGGTTTGCACAAGTAGAAGGTCAGTTTACAATAGCCGGCATTACCGCCGACACCACAAAATTCTACACGGTCGTGGGTCAGCTAGACCATCGCTACATGGTAGAAGCTCGGGACATAATAGAGAACCCACCAGCACAGGACAAGTACGCCAAGCTGAAGGCTGAGCTCATACGTCGACTATCCGACTCGCGTGAAAAAAGGGTTCAGCAAATCCTCACTCAAGAGGAGCTCGGCGACCGGAAGCCATCACAGTTCTTGCGGCACCTGCAGACTTTGGCCGGACCACATGTTCCAGACACATTCCTAGCCACGTTGTGGGCGAGCAGGTTGCCGACGAACATACAGACGGTAATAGCTTCCCAGCCTAACCTTCCGCTTCAGTCTGTCGCAGATTTGGCCGACCGCGTGCACGAGATCGCGCCAACGCGGCCAGCGCTCACGACACCTCCCGCCGTGGCGAGCACGAGCACCAGCAGTGACATCGCGGAGCTGAAACAGTGCATGGCGGAGTTATGTCTACAGGTGGCGGCTCTACAAAAGCAAGGTCAGGTACACCATCGATCGCGCTCCACAGATAGGTACCGGCGTGGTGACAGAGAACCGACCCCAAGCCGACGCCGCAGTCGCTCGCGCTCCAGCAGCGCGTGGAACGACGCTCACTGCTGGTACCACAACAGTTTCGGTGACAGGGCCACGCGGTGCAGGTCGCCATGTACGTACGCGGGAAACGCCGTCGGCAGCCGGAAATAGCGGCAAATGGCTGCCCTCACAAACCACGCCGCCTATTCGTAACAGATCGGGACTCTAAAACCACGTTTTTAGTAGACACAGGGTCCGATCTGTGCGTATACCCACTAGCATTTTTCTCTAGGCGACTGTCAGCTTCACAGAAAAAGTATAGCCCTTATGACAGGGAGCTCTTAGCCATCTACGACGCAGTCAGATACTTCCGCCACATGGTTGAAGGTAGGCACTTCACCATTTACACGGATCACAAACCCCTGTCATATGTGTACGCACACAACCGTGACAACTGTTCACCGAGGCAATACCGGTACCTGGACTACATTGCTCAATTCACCACGGATATCAGGTTTGTCGCAGGCAGGGACAACATTGTGGCAGACGCGCTGTCGCGTGTGGAGTCGGTGGCAGTACCGGCGTGTAATTACACAGCTCTTGCACAGTCCCAAGAAACAGACCACGAGCTGCAGGGGCTCTTAAATAACAACAGCACGTCACTCAAGCTGTGTAAAGTGCATTTCACGGACTCAGGCACTGAACTATATTGTGATGTCTCCACTGGTAACACCCGCCCTTATGTTACAGAACCCTTCAGGAGGCAGGTGTTCCAAAAACTACACCAGCTGAGCCATCCCGGCAGACAGGCCACAGTCAAACTGATTTCTGAGCGTTTCGTTTGGCCTGGCCTAAAGAAGGACTGCAGGGCCTGGACCAGAGAGTGCGTAGAGTGCCAGAAGAACAAAATCTCGCGGCACACAACCAGTCCCACCTCCGCTTTCCCTGTCCCTTCCCAACGCTTCTCCCATGTCCACATGGACATAGTAGGGCCACTGACCGTGTCATCAAATTACAGGTACATACTAACTGTGGTCGACCGCTTCACCCGCTGGCCTGAGGCGTACCCCATCGCGGACATCACAGCGGAGACATGCGCCCGCACTTTCATCACCGGCTGGGTGTCCCGCTTTGGCTGCCCCCAGCGCATCACTACCGACAGGGGCAGGCAGTTTGAGAGCAAGCTGTTCCACACCATCACGGAGACCCTCGGTAGCCAGCACCGCCCAACCACAGCATACCACCCAGCCTGTAATGGCATGGTGGAACGCCTACACCGCCAGCTGAAGGCAGCCATCCGCTGCCACACAGACACCAACTGGACCGAAGCACTACCCCTGGTGCTGCTCGGCATCCGCAGCGCCTGGAAGGAAGACGTCAAAGCATCAGCGGCAGAGCTCGTTTACGGCGAGCCCCTAAGACTCCCAGGCGAGTTCATCGCCCCCACACTCACCAGCACAGTCGACTACACCGACTTCGCGTCAAGACTCCGGCATCACATGGCGAAGCTGTCTCCAGAACCGGCGAGTCGACACGGCAACAAGCCGTTCTACGTGCCCGACAGCTTGTCAACTTCGTCTCATGTATTCTTGCGACATGACGCCGTTCGCCGACCGCTAGACCCGCCGTACACCGGCCCCTACAGAGTCCTGCAAAGAGGCGACAAAACGTACCGTATTGAGGTAAACGGAAAGGAAACCACAGTAACCATAGATCGGTTGAAACCCGCTTACCTCAATAACGCAGACTACAGTCCCTCCGGTGTAACCAGCGCACCAACGGTCGCAAACACAGCACCAACGCCACCGCAGCCCACCGTCGAGAAGAAAACACGCTCCGGCCGCACCGTTCGCTTCCCGGACTACTATCACCCGTAGCTAAGTAGCCACGGTCTCAGGGGGGGAGTAGTGTAGCGGTCACAGCTACACCGGAATTCGTATGAATTCGTAATATTAATTTAAACTTTTTATAATTGTAAACACTCCACAATACAAAACTTTTCCTTATTGTCCCGTTACACCGAACTGTCAAATTTGAACAAACGTCAAACCAAAGACCAAAAAACTTCAAACACAAAACACGATCATTGTCTGTGGGTGAAAACTAACATATTTTATTAGAAGTATATTTACATATTTATTTAGTTGCTATATTTACATCACACATAATATTTATTTACAAATTTAACAATACGCATAATTATTTACACTATACAAAATATAGGCTTAAAATTGTAATGTTCTGGTCGCTGCCTTTCCGAACGCAACTTCGGGCGCGTTCGGCAAAGCTCGGCTTTCATCGGAGCATATGACTTGCCTAATAGCGATAAAGCATCGTCATGTAGATCAGTACTCGTTTTGACCTCCCGAACAGTACACGCTTGAACTTACAACCAAATCTAGTCTTGCTCGTAGACCTAAGTTCTGCTAGTTGACTCGATATCGTCTCCTTAGCTTTTTGTCTGTGTCCAGTAATTTCCCCGCTGTCGTCTTAACTTAATTGTAGCCTTAAGCGACTCAGAAGTGTTGAGAAATTAATTATACAAGGATAACGTTCAAACGACCGTTTCATTTCGCCATTTTGCTCTATACACTTCAACAGTATAAATACCTAGCTGCTTTCACTATTACCAAGAAATCTAAAACCAATGATAAAAACATAAATTATTTTGTATTGATATTGTGGTCTTCAACACAGATTAGCCTGTTCTTAGAACATTTGAGTATTTTTGATGTTATCTAATTTTAAACATACAACCAAATCCAGTCAAAGATTTGAACATACAACCGCTTGTGTAAGACGCGGTATCAAAACCTCGCCATCACGATAATTTATTTATCGATGCAAAGTTTGTCTCAACACTATGCGTTAGTAATTATACCATGAAATGTTTAAGGTCCATAATAAAAAGGCGCTTATCTTAAAATAGCTAAGTTTTCGTATTCGCAAGCGTCGTATGGGGCCCTTCGTGTCCAATTCAATAACGCGTTTAGAAAACTGATGGGGTTGCCCTGGTGTTGCAGTGCGTCTGGAATGTTTGCGGCGGCCCGTGTGGATTGTTTTTACACTATAATGCGCAAGCGAGCAGCCGCCATGGTGGCGCGAGTCATGGTCAGCCCAACAGGGTTCTTAAAATGATTGCTGACAGAGTGGACTGTCCGTATGTGGTTCACTGCTGTCAGTTACATGTGTCACCGTATCGTGTTTCCTACTGACACTTAGTTTTTATGGAGTATTACTAACCCTCTATGAGTTTTATGCTCGAAATAAAGTTTTTAATTAAATTAAATTAATTAGCCTTTCAATTTATAAGGTAAGCAGGCATGTAGATCACGAATGTTACTTTCGCACAATAATCGTGCGTTCGTAGGTTATTGGGGGGACCCGGGACACTTTCCATGCTTGCCAGGCCTTGGCAAACGTCTTTAAGCCCCAAGCGTCCACAAATCGCGCTTGAAATTTGGAAGTCGTTTGAATTATGCTTGTTATTGCGTCAGTGAACAGTACATCCAAGCGTGGTGGACACCAAACTTGTGTTGGCTATTGCGTTTGGTTTAACATGCTTTTATTTCAAACTAGTTTTTGAAGCGTACACATACCAACATAACATTTTTATATATGTAGGGTGACTGGTAATTAGTGACTAATACTTAAACACGTGATTTTACTCATAATTTCAATAAACTTTCCCAAAGAATTTTTTTTAATTTCCCTTTTTATTTATACAATATAACTTATAACACAATAAAATAACAAAAACGCTCTTTGAAATTACCGCGCGCGCGCCTGCGTTCGATCAGCTGATTGTCTGACGTCGGGAAGGGCAAAATCTACTAATAGTAGCGTCACACGCTCCCCCGCCACTCCCAGCGCTTCCGTTGTGCAGTACTGACGTAATTACATTAATTGAAAGTTAATGAGTATAAAAAAGTTTCTTTGGGAAAGTTGATCGTATTCATGAGTACAATCACGTGTTTAAGTATCGGTCACTAATTACCAGTCACCCTATTTAAATATAGATATAGATAAAATAAAAGTAAAACAAAAACAATTTTGACGACCACGATGATGGTGAATGACAACGATTTATTTCTGCAATAGATGGTAATGCAGGGGAACCAACAAAGAATCGCTTGAGTAACAATAAAAGGTTATTTATCGCACAAGTGCTTCATCGGTTTTGATTACTTCTTGTAACAAAAAGAGAGGAGATCACTTGGGACAAAACGAATTTGTCGGATACGTAGTGCTCTTGTCACCATCACGTTCAACATGGCCGCGCTGACCATCGCTTCGGCGCTCCGCTAGACTGACAGTTGTCTAATCCCGTTCCTCTTTACAATGACATTCTAATGTACGCCGAAAGATTCGTAAAAATCCCTCTCTCGAAAACTCAGCAAGACGCCTCTAAGCATCTTGTACGAATTCGTAACAACACGTGATTCTCATTTACTCAATGTATCGACGTTTTTTTTATTACGAGAAAAAAAGGAAAAATATGTGTTTACTATTATAGCAATCTAGATGAGGGACTAAAAACTTAAAGGAGAATGCCAATTTGTGCCCCAAAGTGTACAGAGATCATTGTATTACAAATACTTATAATAAAATAAGATACGAATTTTAGAAAATAACTAACATTCCATACCAGACGTGGAAAAAAACTCACAATAAAAAGTATCTTTCTTTTTATTTCACTTGAAAGTACCCTCAACATTGCCATATAATATTAACAAAGTAAAACAGGGAAAAACTATCTTAACACATACCTGGCCTAAAATGTTAAATATTTGTAAGTTAGCGTAACTTATAACGTAATACATTATTATTAGTGTTTTATGTTTTCTTATCCATAAATCGAACTGTAATATTGTTAGATTAATAGTTTAAAATAATCTGAGCATTCATATCTAACATTATTTTACTTTTGTTTTGGCAACACTCAAGTCTTCGATCAAACGTCAAATGTCATTATGTCACAAAATATTCTGTCTACAAAAGTATACTAACCATAATAGATTTACTTTGAAAAATAATGCCCTCCCAGTGCTTTATAACGTGTATAATATAAATACACTGTGTATATTAATGCCTGGAACAGATATCTAAACCTGTTTATACCTTAATGTTTACAATAAACATAAAAATACTTTAGCCGGTAGGTACAAAAACGGTTTCTTTAAACCTTTATAACTTTTGTCCACGACTGCTGAGCAATATGCGCCTTTTATACTTTTGTTGTAGAAGATCTTTACTATTAAATTACATAGATTTCATTCATGTACAGCCTGGGGCACAGGTTCATACAATTTTTGGCATTGTCTTTTAGTCATCTAGCTTATTAAACCCTTTCATTTAATTAGCCGGTACTACAATCAAAACTACATTACAAAGTTCAATAATCGTTTTGACGTCAAATCGATAATAGCAAGATACGATGTAATCGATCATCGCCTTGGGCCGATAATTTGTTCGTCCATGGGTCTCTGTTGACTGACAGGGGGAAATGAGTTGATCCGGGCTACCCCCATCGTTTGGGGGCTTTTGTCATTAATCAGTACCAATGCACCTACTTGTAATCTTGATTGCTGGAAGTTGAAGCGAATTGTTTTAGTGTAACAAAGATTTTTATTATTTTTCAAGAATCCATATACACCTTAACTATATTGTACACATAATAAAACATATAAAAAGTTAACTTAATTTCACAATCTATAAATTACAAAACGTCGAAAAATTCATCCCGTTGCCAGCTGGTAAAGTGCTCATAACGCGGTGTCCTGCGTGAGCGACGAACACGACGCGATGCGTCGCAACGTAATGCGACGCGATGCTTCACGCGACAAATGTCCTACGTGATTTTGGTCATTACTTCACGAATCATGGAAAGTACAGTACAGTTTTGCTTGAAAGTTCATATTTAACGTGGTGTCGCATCTGGTCGCCCTCAAAACAAGTCCGCGTTACGTCGCGTCTCGTCGCAGACTGTCATATAGGCCGCAAGTGGGGTATGCCGTTGAGTTGATCGCGTTCGTCGCATTCCCAGCGTCGCATCGCGTCGCGTTCGTCGCTCACGCAGGACACCGCGTAAGATGGCCACGTTAACTGGCTATGGAAAGCCTCTGGTCAAAGTAAAGACCAGCACTTAGATCATGGGAAGCGTCAACTAAACGTTTTGAGATGTCTTTAAAAAGAAGACGAGCACACGGACCCCACGGCCCAAGAGTCTTAAACCCAAATGGCTTGAAAATATAATGACCGGCAGATAGTGTTGTGTGGTGGGTCGTCGAGCTCCCATAAATAGGTTTGAGCTACACGATGACTGAAGCATGCATGCCGTCTATCGGAACAGGTCAACTCAAAGCTGAATTGATTCTTTATTCAAAAGGCTTTTCTAGACTTTGCCTTGCATCGTGAGACTCGCATAGTAAACGAATACAATCTTAAGTCTGGACTTTAAAAGAGACCATGACCCCTGAGTTTCTTTCGGCATTTCTTCTCAAGGATCAGTCACTTTGAAAATGCCATTTAGTTTAAAAAAAAATACATGTAATAGTATCTGGGAAGATCTACTTACAAAAATAAATAATATTTAATTTCAGTTACCCACTAGGTTGCTATATTTACGCCGCTTGAGGTTCTCAGCAGCCGCAGCAGCAAAACCAGCACAGCATGTTGACCGAGGAAGATGGGATGGCGCAACAGTATCGACACAAGTTGCGTCCCATACTAAAGATCTACCCATCTACAATTGACAGCTGGACCAACAGATTTACGTGCTTTCCGAGGCACGGAGAGGTATTAATACGTATGTTGTGGTATGTTGTTGTTGTATAAACAAATGTTTTTTGACTGTCCTGTTAGTCTTGGTGGTCGTGTGTTCGATTCCCACCCGGAAGAAATAAATTTTGTGTGATGAGCGCGATCATTTGTTCTGTGTATGGGTTTAATTTTTTTATCTGTAATATTTTTGTTAAAAAAAATATACAAGTATGTCTATCAGTTGTTTAGTACATATAACACAAGCTCTGCTCAGATTCGGACTAGATGGCGCAGTGTGAATGTTGTGGAACATTTATTTTATTTATTTAGCCTTAAATATACCAGTATTTAATCTATGGATTTTTGGTTTTTCAGGTCTTGATATGCAATGAATAGTGACCCATCCATTGACTGACCTCTGCAAGCGTAAACTTCACCTTAGATAGACTCGAACCGCTGTAATTATTCAACCACATTAACAGCCAGAAAGTTTCCACAGTTAACAATATAACAGTACACCAACAAGCTATAATTTCAGAATATTTACCACGCACGACTTGGAACTACCCACTTATGATAATGACTTACTTAGCATGACAATATGGCACTAACTACCTTCTGTTATTACTGTACACTGTGGTACTGAACCAAGGCTGTAAAAATATGATTCGACCTCTTTTTTGTTTAATTAGGTTCTAAGGTTAATGAAAAAAAGAAAAAAAATGCATTCATTCGGCACGGTTTTTGTTGTTTGGTTGGTTTTTTTGTATTGCGAACTGATTTTGAAAAGAAGGAGGTAACACGTGTCTTTACTGGAACGGAAGAAGCTAGGATATTTTTTTCCAACTATCGCTACCGGTTGGGATATAATGGAACTTGTCAAATATAAAATAACGTTCATACTCAATTGGGAAAATTTGACACATTGGGGTAACTTGATGTGCTGGCGTCTGTCAGTGATTAGAATTACTGACCGAATTTTAATATTTATTTTGTTTCAATAGATATATTTTATGTAATCACGAGGTGGTCCCAATTTCTAAAAGGGTCCTCGTACTCGATATATATAAATTATATTACGTTTATAAAGTTTCACAACTCAAAAAAATCATCTCTCCCTCGTGGCAAAAAAAATAGTCAACTAAAGCCACAGACATTAACTATTTTTGCGCCATAAAGCGTTTTATTGAAATCGGTTTACTTTAGATAAAGTTTTATTTTCAGATTTAAAGGAGATGTTTCATTTTCGGCCATCAGATGTACGTATGTCGAAAAAAAGGAGAAAAAAAAGACAAATTGGGGAAAAATAGTATCTGGTGAATTTGAATCTGATTTGTTGTGTATAAAAAGTATTAATTTTTCAATTATTGCCATGTTTTATTCAACATGGTGTCTCGTTTGCTTGCATACTTTATTCGTTCTGAAATAATGTCTCATCCAATCAATGCAATATAGAAAAAAAATAAAAAAAATGTGTATTCTTGTACGGTTAAAAATAAATTACTATTATCCTCTTGTACATATTTTTGGTAAATATAATTAAGTGTGATGATTTCATCGTTTCATGTTACCCAGTTACTGGGTTGTGGAGGTCAGACAGGCAGTCGCTCCATGTAAAACACTGGTATTCAGCTGCATCCGGTTAAACTGGAAGCCGACCCCAACATAGTTGGGAAAAGGCTAGGCAGATGATGATGATGATGTGATTTCATCGTTTCAAAAATCTTTAGTCTCCATTTTTGAACTGTGTTTCTGAACGAATTAAAAAAACAGCTTGACTTGAAACTCATTTATGTCACTTGTCAAGTTGTCAGTGACAATTTCGTTCGACTCGATTTGATTTTGGCTTTCGTGGTTTTCAGTGTTATTTTGCATTTTCTCAATTTTATACTACTATAACTTCGGTTTTGTGATATCTGCTCATTCTTGGATTGACTTTGGCTTTGTTTAGCGGTACTCGAACTCAGAAATCTGCGATTTGGATTCGTCTGCCCATTGGAAATCTTCTGTTTTTACTTACATTGAAGGTAAATTATTGAAAAATATTTGTAAATCAGTTGGATTAAGTTGGAAACACAAGGTTTACCTCATTGTTTTTTGCAGATCCTTTGGCTTGTTGGGGAATGGCTTGAGTGAAGTGCAATAAAGGGATACTCAGTGATGAAGTCATTATATTGCAGCAGATTTAGGTCCAGAGCTTTTGTTTAATTTTTTAACAAGACATGGCTCAAGAGGTAAGAATATAATTTTTAAACAAACAGTTTCAAACATGTGCGACTCAACATGTAACAGGTATCACGTTGGAAGTTATATTAAATGTAAAAACAAATGTTAAATACAAACATATGAATGCAAATAAGATTTTGAGTTTGAGTTTTATCCTTTCAACTGTCAAATGACTATAAACAGTTCTTAATATGTTAACTAGGTATTATGAACTTGTTTTCAGAGTATATATAAGTATGTTTTCAGATTGCTCCTGATGCTGCATTATGCAAGGCATGTTGTAACTCAATTAGTAATCTTCTTGAGAGTACTCATAGTAGTAAGTAACGCAGGGTAATGGAATAGGACCCATCAGTGAAACATATGAATCAAATGTACGTGTCTGTGTCATAATGTATGTGGTGCCTTTTATCTTTAATCTCAAGGAGGTCGCATAATTTAACGAGTGGCCTTAGAGAGATGCAATATCTATTTTAATTGCCCCAAGACAGGTACCTATTATTTGCAAACAGTTCACTTTGCTTTTTTTGGCTTTTACAACAATTTATAGTATCACTAACAACATGATAATAATTTCAGATACCAGATGGTGCCATTGTTTGCCATTGATGTGAGGTGAGTGCCTGCAGGCTGGTAGATGTATCTACCAGATCTCTTTCTCTCTCAGAGAAGATCACACAGTATTCCACATGGTCCTGAGAGAGATGAAATGACAGCCCGGATAACTCCACTACAGGTCTGTTACCTACTGTATATATGCGTTATGTATGATTTTTATATATGTTAAGAAAGTAATGATTGTCAATTGTATGGGAAAAATACATAATAAAACTATGAAAATGTTTTATCAAGCTTGGTAAAAATCCTAACAAATGTATTATTTTTAGATACCCTCTGGAGGCAGAGTATGTTATTCATGCTGGGTATCTGCTAGAAGAAATGTACAGCGTGCAGCCAATCTTCACCTTAATAGTAAGAATGTTTGTGTTGTATGTTCAACATCAACATTGAGACGTCGCACACATTTGTTCCTGAATGCTCCAGAAAGAGATGTCATTTCTAGAAGAATATAACCTAGACAGTTGTGTAAAATAGTTAACTGTAAATCTATGTAGTATGTGGTTTTTATCTATATATGACTTGTAAGAAACCCTTATCAATAAAATACTATGACTACAATGTATTGATCTGTGAATGTGTGAGTTTATTCTGTATTGTTTTTACAGGTCAGTTATCGTTCATTGGTGTGCAATGTTTGCTGGACTTGGGCTAGAAGTGCTGTTTGTTTAGAATATGAACCACCTATCGTTGAAGCTGACTCTAATCCAAACTAACCTCCACAGGTTTTGCCCATTACATATAATTAAACTCATACAAAAAAGTTGGTATATCTAGTTCGAGTTGTTTTGTACCAGGTTGTACAAACCTAGAACGACACATAGTGCCTGTGTACTTGATGATGTATCAGTAAGAGAAGAAGAATAAAGTTTTAAATCCTGATTTGTTCTTTTATTTCTTTTTTTTGGAGAGTCCCTACACTCTTTCTGTAGTTCACCAAAGGTTTAACATCCCTCAGAAAGCATGTTAAGCCAAATGGCTTATTTATTGATCTCCATCGTCATTTGAAGATATTTGACAGTTGTTATGGATAGATAAAAGTCAGTAGGTAAATCTGATACCAATATTTACAAATGGTAGGTACCATTTTACCCAGTTACCGCGCTCTTTATATTCTGCGGCATCCAGCTTAACTGGAAGCCGACCCAAAAAGCAATGACCCTTTCTCCAATGGTTTTGGGGTCGGCAGGTACCTTGTTCTCCAATTATGTACCTACTTACATTTTTAATTTCAATCTTACTAGTACCATACCAATCTATTCAATAATTATAGCATCATTACAGCTTATTCTGTATAAAATTAGACAAATGAGACCGGTAACTTGAAGGCAAAGAGATTTAAAAACTAGCTGAAGGAAATGTATTGAAATAAACGCATCCAGCAGGGATTGAACACAGTAGGTTTTAACTTTTATATGATAAGCCAATACTCCATAAAGAAATGATTCTTGATCTTGCTTTAGTGAACCACTTTTGTCTAATATTTTTTATGAAAGATCACAGTAATTATGATCTTAGATTATTAATGATTTATTTGTTCAATGAACAAAAATTATACAATTATAATATTATAGGTTAAGTAAACGTCATCTCTACAACCTGTCATGGATGGCTGTCAATAACCCTTAGGACAAACGTCAAACTTTTTCAATTTTAATTTTGTACATAAAAACCATATGATATTATGTAAAAAAATTAACTTTATTCTATTCAGGGGTAAGTTTCGCAGCTTCGCTGATGGCGTACATGTTATGGCCGGAGGCCCATACAAAAATGAAACATGTCCTTAGTATTGTCAAAACATCGGTGCTAGCCTGAAATGAAAATCAACGCCAAATTTTATATGACCAAGTATGAAGTGTAAGAAACCTATATAGGTAATATGCTACATATATTATTCTTTTACAGAATGTCTACTGCCCCATCTTAAAAAAATCACCTCATCTAAAAACTAATAGGTGTCAGGGCAAAAGACTGACAGGTGACCATGAATATTTATTACATAAATAATAATACACGTTTTTATCCTGTGTCGCGGTGGCAAACAACACTAGTGGTGGGACGTAGGAGCTTGTGACTAAATTATAACAGTCGCATGGGTCGATTGAAGGTTAAGTTACACTTGACGAGGTCGGTTCCTGGATGGGTGACCATTTATTACACTTACCAAGACTCCACCGTGCCTCAGAAAGCACGTTAAGCCGTTGGTCCCGGCTGTCATTTGTAGATCTTTGACAGTCGTTACTATTGTAGTCAGAAGCCCGAAAGTCTGACAACCAGTTTAACCAAGGGGTATCATGTTACCCAGTTACTGGGTTGTGGAGGTCCGACAGGCAGTCGCTCCATGTACAACACTGGTATTCAGCTGCATCCGGTTAAACTGAAAGCCGACCCCAAGATAGTTGGAGAAAGGCTAGGATAGATGAGATGGTGGGAGGCCGGCACCAGTCGGGGTCGCGGAAGTATCTTCTGTTCCCGTGACCCCCGGCGCAGGTGTGAGAAGGAACACGGGGTGGTTTTTAGTCAGTAAGAGTCAAATTTTGCTGTGTCTGGGTGTACTTAATTAATCTACATTATGTTTGTATTTATAAGTTAGAAATATGTTTATGAGTTAAGTATCGTTTACCCGACTGCGTAGTTGAGTTGTGGAATATTATTTAATGCTTGACTCAAAGGTAATCAAAAATACTCGTTTGAAATATAGGTATCTATTAATAAGTTAAATTACAGACCTGTATTTTACATCGTTCAAATTAGCGTGGCGCTTATTCAAATAAAAAAAAACGCTTATGTCAAGATACTCAACGTTTGTACTTATATCTCCGTTATAAATAAAAAAAAATACCTTTCAACCTTAGACCACTGATAAATTATATTATTAGAACTTAGAAACAAAAAAAATGTCGAAGTAATCTTCAAATTTTTCGTCAAAATACTACATCAGAATTTCGCTCAAAGACGTGAGTCGAAGTACCGAAGTAACTTCGAGTACTTTCTCAATTGTCATTTACCATACAGAAGCGATTTGAACACTTGTGATGTCATTGAAACTCCGAAACTTGATTTCTGATACGAATCGCGAGTTTACCTAAATTTTAATTTTATATAATTTTAGAAATTTCTGTGGCAATATGGCAGTATCACGCTAGGTAATGAACGCTTTTAGGCTTATATGAATATGATTTAGGTCGCGACTTTTGGTTTTATTTAGACATTACATACATACATACATAAACTCACGCCTTTTTCCCATGGGGGTAGGCAGAAACTACAGAGCGCCATATGTCACGATTCTTACATACTTCTTTTGCTTCGTTTACATTCATACATGTTGTCATACACACACGCCGGTTGGGAGTACTACGCACCTGACCTTTCTGAAGAACCTCACCAATAAGGTCTATGTATGTCCTGTCATGTATGTGTATTTAGACATTATATCTCTGTATTTGGCCAACTACCTAGTAGATGAGAAGACTTAGGTTCTGTTTTGACTACACTCTAAAACTAGAACAGATCTAGATTAGAATCTAGATTCTAATAGCTGGCTTAAAAACAATCTGGTTAGGTTAAATCTGGTTAGATTATTTTTCATTACAAAATGTTGCTGTATCGGTGACGAATGTAGAGTAATTCTGACTCCCGAACTAGAAGATCTAGTGATTTAGGAGCTAAATTTCTACAGTCACTATGATACAAGAAACTTTAAGAAAGTTAATTAATAATATTCCACAATTTTCACACGAAGCCATCTAGTCCCAAGCTAAGCGGAGCTTGTGTTATGGGTACTAAACAATTTGTTAAACATACTTATACATTTCTAAATACATACATATTAAAGAATAGCAGACGTCCCGCGGTTTCACCCGCGTAGTTCCCGTTCCCGTGGGAATACAGGGATAAAAAGTAGCCTATGTCACTCGGGGACATTGTAGCTTTCCAACGGTGAAAGAAGTTTTCGAATCAGTCCAGTAGGTTCGGAGCCTATTCGATGCAAATAAACAAACAATCAAACTTTTCCTCTTTATAATATTAGTAGAGAAGTATAGATAAATCACACCCAGGCACAGAACAAATGATCGTGCTCATCACACATACATGTGTGATACATACATGTGTGATGGTTGGCAAATTAGCCCGCGCCCTTCGGCACAGAGGTTACTATTAGACCAACATTGACCACAAAGATTAAAAAATCGATTACAGTGAATTTTTAAAAGCAGTTATTTTCGATATCGACAAGCACATCTCCCAACTCTATTTAATAGAGTAAAACCTCTATCGCCACACTAAGTCGACCCATGAATATAAAGTGCCACGAATGCATTTGAACCACAAAGCTTCCCAACATAATATTCTGAAACATAATTCTCTTATTATATACAAGAACATATTTATATGCAGATCTCGGGGAAAACTGGAGACCGCGATTTCTAGAGGTATTGCGCAGCAGAGATTCTCAAATGAAAAGAAAATTTTATATTTTCAAATAGGAATATTCACGGGGAAAATTAATTTTCTTTAGAGGATGTTCTCAAAAATATCCGCGTTATGCAACTTTGCGAATGTATTAGAGCACTATGTGTATGGGTAAGGCAGATGTGTTATTTCAAGTTATTTATAAACAATGTACTAACATTATAAAATTCCATTATTAAATTATTTTTAGGTAAGTACATTCTATATATTTAATGTTAGTACTTAAATATCAAAACAGCCGTTATCTAGTGCTAGTCCACATTATCCTACTCACAATTATTAATTTTTTCTTAGTTAATACTTACCACATACAACCAAAGCCCATATTGATACCACACCGCTCAATCTGAACACACTTATTATATGTATATCATTAATAGTAGTTTGATAAGTAATATTTAAAATTTATTTTTTATTTAATAAAATATTGTCTAGAATAAGCTTCCTCTTTCCTAAACTCACTTATTTTGCTGTGCCCGACAGGGTCCATGTTATGATCTAATTTTAAGTTTTACCATCTAAGAATAAATGTAAATTGCAATAAAAGTACCTATTGAGTAAAGTATTGAGTATATTGAGTATTATGTCTGAAATTATTACCACCTACAAATTTTCATCACCTTTTCAAAAATCGACAAATCTTCAATCGACCACTAATCGCTTAAATAACGCCAATCGGATTAAAGTTTAGGGTGACAAAACTAATAAACGATCCGTCTGTTTGTTTGTGTAAAGCTGATCTCGCCACCCAAATTGATTTCACGAAATTAAGTGACAATGGGGAAAGGGTTGAGGGAGATTTTGCTCTGTTGTAATATTGCAATAGTGGTTTACGATAGTCATAATTGTATTGTGATTTAATGTTATCTACAGGGTGCAAAGAGATTGAAGGTAGTATAATATAGAGAAGATGAGAAAAAATGACATAGAAAAACTGTGATCCTTTGTCTCAGTAACGCCATATAGAATAACTAGTAGACGTTCTGTGGTTTCACCCGCGTAGATCCCGTTCCCGTGAGAATACAGGGATAAAAAGTAGCCTATGTGTTACGGGTTGCGGGTGAATACGCGGGACGTCTGCTAGTATGTATGTATTTAGAAATAGATACAGTGTGTTTCTCATTTGTCTAGTTCTTGGCGTTCTGTAAAAGTTGTGTAGTTTATTTTGTTACTAAACTTAGAATCTTAACAGGTTTTAAACTACATGAAAAAGTATTATATTTTATAAATGTATTTACTTTATTAATAAAGACCACGGAGACGAACTTCGACAACTCTTTGCAAAAAGATATTAAATTATACTGTCTGGACTTTAATGTATACCGGGAAAACTAAGTAAGTAAATTGCATGTAACACAGAAACACGCAGCGTATTAGTAAAGTTTAAAATGATGTATTATGCATCTTTCAAAATCAATCCATTTCAGTAAGATAGTTAGGTTAGGTAGTTAGGTTAGCTATGTAATAGGTGTCGCGGAAGGATCTTCTGTTCCCGTGACCCCCGGCGCAGGTGTGAGAAGGAACACGGGGTGGTTTTTAGTCAGTAAGAGTCTGACAGACCCCTTCGCCTCCCCGGGTGGGGGACATCCATGAGGATTTTCCACCCCTCAAAAAAAAAAGCTATATAATAGGTACGGTGAGTTAGGTTAGGTTATACATATGTTGTCATTATAATTTTATCTATTAAAAAATGTTTAAATAAGAGCACATTAGAGACTCGCTAAATAAAAAATAGTAACCGTTACGTTATTATTGTTTTGGATATATTTGTAGTCATCTTAATAAAAGTATGATTAACAACATAATATTTTTGTTTTTAATTTTATATTATTATTTGTTTGTTACTTATTTCCCTATTCTATCAATATAATTATATTCTTTTTACATTTGTTTACCTACTTATTTATTTATTATTCCTCTTTGTGGGCTTTTGTACACACGCCAGCACATCAAGTTACCCCAATGTGTCCCAATGTGTGTGTGAATGTGAAATTTTCCCAATTGAATATGAACCTTATTCTGTTTGTCATAAAGTTGAAAAACGATCAAAGAAATTTGACACATTGGGGTAACTTGGTGTGCTGGCGTCTGCACACCAAGTGTTTTGTGTTTGTATGTTTTGTTTGTGTTTTGTTGTGTGTTTTCATGGCATTACAGTAGGCCCTATCAGAATAACAGCGCTGCGGTATTTATTATTTTTCTTTAAACCTCGTGGCATCGCCCTAAGATAGGGGCCTTTTTGGCCTTGCACAGGTCTTTTTGTTATTTAATAATAATATGTTAAATTAAGTTTTTAGTTTTAAGTTCCTGTGCGTGTCCCAAATAAATACATTTTCCTTCTTTTATCAATAAACTCTTGCTCATTTCCAACAGGGTGTACTCAAAAGTCTTAGTTTATAATATCTGTTATCCTATATACATATATTATGATGTTGTATTTGGCTCCAGTGCCATTCATTGGGGCACTTCATTAATCTTGGCCGCGCTGCAGGACGGTACATGCGGTAAGTAACCAGTTTGTTTTAATTAGCTTTATTTCGTTTAAAATATTACACTTTAAATTAACTGTCCTGTAGAATATGTACCTATATTCATACAAAAGAAATGAAAGGAATCATTATGGTATCGAAAATTCGTCAGCTTCATTGCTAAATGAAAATATGCCCAAATAATAGAATAGAATGACTTTATTTGCATAAAATCAAGTCAAATGTATTATTAGTTATAAGATGGTCAGTTCGCTACATTTTCCCGGAAATCATACAAATAATAGCCAGGTTAGTGTTGTCCTCTACTTATTAACTAATGTTAAAAAATTTGACAGTTTGGGGTAGAAAAAAAAACTGTAAGTTAGTGAGTCCGAAACAAGCGTTCACTTACTTCGCTTCGCTTCGTTCTTACTGGATAGGTTCAATCAATTCTGTGTGGTTCTATCCTAAAAAGACCATCAGTCATCACAGATTAGTCTGTATGGACCTCATTCACCCTAATATGATTGATCAGAAAAAAAAAGTCTGGACTTTAAGGGAGAACAAAATCTGTGACTTTCCACCAATTCTATTTTTATTATTTGACGTGTAAAATCATTTATTAAAAACCTATTTAGAGAAACAATGCATAATTTAGCAAGGGGTTAAATGTTTAACCTACCTCACTTAACACACACATCACAAAATCATTTCAGACTACCTTCTTCCGCAGGTCAAAACAATACTTTATTTTAATGTCTTTGTTATTTTGCACTGGCACGACTCGAAAATTAACAGCATTTACAATCCTACCGTAATTATGCAGACGGAATAGAGAAAATAATTTTACGTTATAACCACAGATATTCTAAACGGCGACGGTGTATAAATTAGAAGGTATGCCAGAGAGTATGAATAAAACAAGGTGTGAAATATGGTCGAACGTGACAACGAATAACGCTGACTTTACAGCGATGCTTTAATAAATAAAGCATCGCGCTGTGTTATACCTATTAAACACTAGCAGACGTCATGCGGTTTCACCCGCGTAATTCCCGTTCTCGTGGGAATACAGGAATGGAAAGTAGCTTATGTCACCTGGGGATAGTGTAGCTTCCCGCGTTGAAAGAATTTTTCAAATCGGTCCAGTAGTCTCGGAGCCAATGCATACAAACTAACAATCAAATCTTTCCTCCTTTTAATATTACTATTATAGTATAAATTGTACTGCTTCAATCCGTTTATTTTCCTTTAAAAATTGCACTTACCACTGGCTCTCTCTGCTTCCAAAGGTTGCTGGTTGTTGCTCGTCTGTTTGACTTTATTCTTAATTCTGCTTCTTAACAATATTTTTTAATTACATTTCTCATGGAACCAGCAATCACATTATTTCCTCTAAAATTTCTTCTACAATAAATTTTACATTCATTTACTGATACTGATACTGCTAGCCTGCATCATTTCACTTCTGGGCTAAGGGTTCTCCACATGACTTCAAGTTCTTTCATAAATGAGAAATGGTATTTATTTTTGTAAATAGGTTTTCACAAACACTTTTACACGTCATTTGCCTTCGATCCAGAGCTAAAGTTGCCAGGCCATTGGTCGTTAAATTTGTCTAGGTCAGCTCGCCATCTTCTTCCTGGTCTGCCGCAACTCCTTTTAGCTGTGTCAGGGCTCCACGTGGTGGTGTTTTACATTAATTTATTTAATTTTTCATTAATTAGACTAACGAGGCAGTCAAATGCGCTCTATATCTCCAAAATTAATACTCTAACCACGAAACATTGTATATTTATTTGGCGTCTGCCTCCCTCCGGTGTAGTGCCATCCTTCATGTGCCGACGTTAATATCAGGGATGAGCGGGGCTCCGTTTTTGCGTAGAGCCTCTACCAGGCTGGTGTGGTACAAGGTGCGGGAGTGAAGCGGGGATGAGTTTATTATAGTTTGGAGTTAATTAATTAGTGGTTGTAGATTTGCATGTTGTGTAAAAGAGTTCAAAATCAATGAAAATCAAAATTCTTTTGATTAAAATAAGGCCGTTAAACAACACTTTTTGAACGTTAAAATACAAAGGACAGTCCCCTAAAACGTTTCATCCTTCACTATTGCCCAGTACTTTGTAGGGGTTCCTTATTGCTTTTCTGGATTATTTATTTGCTTGATTTCACCCTTAATTTTATACATAAAGAAAAAAACGTAAGTAGACGCTTAGGATCCGAAAAGTCCCTAATTTTAAAAGGCTATGAAACCTTAGAGCTGACTCATTTTTACAGAAAAAAATACAATAGAAAAGGAAACTCCTTATTATGCTCCATAAAAAGTTACAAATTATAACTTTAAGATCCCTAACCAAAGGTTGTAAGGTGTAAATCTATTGTTTTTACTATGCTCATTATCGAGGTCAAGTTGGTACAATCATTTAATTTTTAAGATTTTCTAAAGGTAATAAAATACATTAATTAATACATCAAACTTTTCATTTTAGGTTGAGGTACTTTACAAAATCTATGTGTTGTAAATAATCTAAACAAAGAAGTTTTTAAGAACTGTTGATTGAATCCAGTTTTAAATGATAATGTGATTTTAACACATAATTCGAAAATAATAAAACTCCCAAAACGCCCACCTTTCTTAACTTGGACCACACAAGAAGATACCGCTAAAATTAATTACATTTATGACGGCTAGGTAATTAGTGATTAAGTATTTGCGTTCAGACCTTTACACTAGATTGGGACGCTTGCCTGCTTGGCAGACTGGGGGCTTGCATATAAATGATGTGCTCACGGATTTAGGTGAAGCGGTAAGCAGTAAACGTGAGGTATGGCCCAGATATTACTGGAAATATATTACGTTGTATTTTCAGGGAACTTGTGGTTTTAAATTCTGTTTTTAACTAAACTATTGTCCAATATTATAAGAGGTGTGTATGGATTGAGATTAGAATCTTTACCAAAATGTATTCATACTAATATCACAGAATAAATATTAATACAGTAGGACGACGCCTTTGATCTCTAGAAAAATGCCGACAACGTCTACACGCGTTAGCCCTGAACAATACCTCCCGCACTAAACATCGTTTTGTTCGCAGTGCGGGAGCGGCTTTCCCGCGTCTCACCCCTCGCACCACGCACGATTGCCCTGTCTAGACGGCTTCGTCGGACGACTGTATGTTTTTAGTCTGTGCTAATATTATAAAGACAACTGGCTCAACACGAGACCAACAGGTCTAGTAGTTAGTGACTCTGACTCCTATGCTGGAGGTCATGGGTTCGATTACCACCCAGAACAAATGTTTGTGTGATGAGCACGAACATTAATTGTTCTAGGTCTGGGTGTAATTTATCCATATACAAATAAATATAAATATTCCACAACTTTTCACACAACGCCATGTAGTCCCAAGTTAAGCTTGAGAGTTTGTGTTATGGGTAGGTACTAAACAGCTGATAAACATACTTATATATTTCTAAATACATACATATTATAGATAAATTACACCCAGACACAGAACAGATGATCGTGCTCATCACACAAACATTATTTTGTCCTGGGTGGGAATCGAACCCACAACCTCCGGCATAGCAGTCTACTTACTAACTACCAGTTCAGTCAGGCCAGTCTATATTATATATGTGTTATAATAGAAATAGGTATATAAGTATGTCTATCAGTTGTTAGTCCTATAACACAACTAGAAGGCGTTGTGTGAAAGTTGTGGAATACTTTTATTATTATAATTAAGGGGTATGTTACCCAGGCTGTGGAGGTCTGACTGGCAGTCGCTCTATGTAAAACACTGGTATTCAGCTGCATCCGGTTAAACTGGAAGCCGACCCCAACATAGTTGGGAAAAGGCTAGGCAGATGATGATGATTATTGCTTCTAGGGACCTTCCAGACCAACTACTCTTACTGACTTCACTATCAAACACGCACCATGAAAAGCGAAAAACAATACAGCAACACCATGTCATGAATCACTCACGGAAAAATAGACCCATCCGTTTGTTTCCCGACAGAAAAAAAAGGAGGAGAAAAAAAGCCGTCTTTGAAAATAAACGCAACGAAACGGTTATCCATCACTAAAAGTCCCAAGTGCTTTCCGAGAACTAATTTACGGGAACAACATTATTGTGCGACTAAAAAAACATTACTTTCAGGCTGAAAAATGTAGCCTTCTAATATTGTGAAGTGAGAGTTGCTCGCTTAACGTTTTAGTTACTTTTGTGGGAGTCGTCGAATGGTTTTGTTGTTAATTTTCTGTTTTAGTCTAAGGAAGAATAGATTGGTAATTTAAAAAAGATAAAGATTAAAGATACCGGGCTGGTATCCGCAACTCTAACGCCACAGAAAAAGTTAACAAATATCTTTTTCCAAGAAAGTGGCCAGGGAAATGACAACTCTAAGTACCACAGTTACCCTGGAGTGTCCGTTCCCTGCGCTAAGTGACATCGGCTAAATGTATTTGTGCAATACTCAGACGTCTTGATTGAATAACAGCTACAAACGGCTTGAAATGCTCCCTAGCTGTGTTAGCCATTACACTCAGTAAAGGAAAAAGGCTTTTAATGTTACTTGCTTGCTGGAAGTGCTGTTTTTTGCTTTAATTTTTATTCATTTTCTAACTCTTTAAGTGACAAGAGGCTTCCCATAGCTGCATACGTGTTTTTAATTGAAATTTTCGCATACAACTTACATCGAAACTTCCGACAATTGCGTTAGGTTTGATAATTTTAAAAGTAAGAATGAAAACTTTTATCTTTTATATTTAACTGGCATTTTGGTCTAGTATCAAGTGGCCTTGACTGCTACGCCGGAGGTCGTGGGTTTGATTTCCACCCGAGACACATGTTGTGCGATAAGTACGATCATTAATTCTATGTCTGGGTGTTATCCTACTATAATATTATAAACGCGAAAGTTTGTGAGCATGTTTGTTACTCTGATTTTAATTAAATTTGGTATGGAGTTAGTCGCGACCCTGAATTAACGCATAGGCTCCTTTTTGTCCCAATATTCCCACGGAAACGGAACCTACGCGGGTGAAACCGCAGAAAGTCCGCTAGTTTATCTAGAAATATGTTTGAATTGAGAAATATACAAGCTTTGCTTTGTTTGGGACTAGATGGCGTTGTGTGAAACTTGCGGTATACTTATTATTTATTATTGTAATGATTTTCTACAGTTTAGGAAAGCTTACATACGAAGATCACAACAGTTACAATGGTTCGTAGAAGTCGCCACAGTTAACCGATTAAACGATACTAACACAGTTCGAGTGGTTTTCTAAACTTGAAGTCTATGGACGAATAGTACAAAAACTAGTCATAAATAGCAACTAATAACATAACATTAAAATCAACTTCCTCATGTATGAAAGATGATGATGATGATGAACTTGAGATCAACTTGACAGGGGGTCGAGTCTGCTATTGCAATCGTGTCTCAATGACCGGTCAATGATCGATTTTTGACGTATAACGTCAAACTTATGACACATTTCCCATACAAAAACTGTCAAAGTTGTCAAATATTCGATCAATGACCGGTCATTGAGACACGATTGCAATAGCAGACTCGAACCCCTGATTGTTACCTATAATCTTAATTATGAGGTGTATTTGTACTATGATATAGTACAAATAAATAAATAAATATTCCACAACTTTCCACACAACGCCATTTAGTCCCAAGTTAAGCTTGAGAGCTTGTGTTATGGGTACTAAACAGCTGATAAACATACTTATATATTTTTAAACACATACATATTATAGATAAATTACACCCAGACACAGAACAAATGATCGTGCTCATCACACAAACATTTGTTCTTGGTGGGAATCGAACCCACAACATCCGGCATAGCAGTCAGGGTCACTAACTACTAGACCAACAAGCCAGTCGAATAGTATATTATGGCAAATCCACCTGCAAGGTCGAAACTTTGGTTGGTATTTCGCTCCCAAAATCTCAATGAATAAATATTTTGCAGTCGTGCTTAGTCGGGTCACTTGGTTAAAATCTATACTAATATTATAAAGAGGTAAAATTTGTAAGTTTGTAAATTTGTATGTAGGGGGTAATCTCTGGAACTCATATTCCAATTCTAAAAAATTTTTAACTGGCAGAAAGCTACATTATTCCTGAGTGCTATAGGCTATATATTGTTTCTATAACATGTATAGTAACCGAGCTATCACAACTTTGGTCTAGCAAGTCGGAAAAAAATACCTCATAAAACAGAATTATTTGCGTGCGCTGCCTAAACAGTTGCTTAAAATTAAAAACAATGTACGGCTACCTGGTTCGTCTTAATTATTTCTACAAAAAAGTCCGCGATACCATATCTCTATCTTTTATGTTTTATCTTTTATACTTCTTATAATGCATTAAAAAAATTTTTTTTCGGCATACTTACGTTTGGTTGACTATTTGAGCAACAAAATATTAATTCTTATGACAATAAATTATTTCAGTATCACAAGAACATCATACAGATAAGATTTGCCATTTACAGTATATCAATTGGTCATACAGTTTCGGAGATAATTTAAAATTACTAAAACGCAAAATGCCCCTAGCATAACTTTCATTGTGCAGACGTTTTACCTATTTGCCCATAGATGGCGTTCTGCAACTACGTCATTTTTCTGAATCGCGGTGTTAAGACTTTCCGTGGATTGATGACCATCTCGAATTATTAAGCCCACGTTGTTGTCAGTTAAAGTTCTACATATTACATGTCAGCTGCTTATTGGTTTCGGTTGATTCGTTCGTATGGTTGTTGTTGTTGATAGATACCTCATAATCGAAAATAATGAAAATATCGTAATTTCGTTGTACGTTTGTTTTGTATGTTCGTAGTTTCGTACTTCGTTCTATCGTAATAAATTAATAATCGATATGAGTTATTCGATATTACGATTGTTTTGTTTTGTAAAAGCGGACGGTGTTCGAGTCGCTCTCCCTTTGTTAATAATTGTTTTCAAGTCTGTGCGTAGTTTGTTGAGAGCGTTCCTAAAAGGAAATCTCAACTGTCCCGGCAGACATCACAGACAAGAGCCGCAGGAGTACGCCGTACGGAAGAATCTGCCCCTGACAATGAGCAGCGCCTCTCGAGAAATAGAGAATATATTTCGCAAGCACGCGCTAGAGAATCTAGCTCCGAGCGCTCACAGCGCCTCGCTAGCCAAAATGTGAGGACGTCGCGGGCACTCGCGGGCCCGTGCTCGAGAAACTAGCGCTGAGCGTGCGCACAGACGGTGCGCACGTTCAGCGTCTGAGTTAAGGCTGCGTCTGAATTAAATCTGAGTTAAGGCAGCATGCCTCTGAGACTAGGGATAGGGAGACTAGCGCTGAGCGCTCGCAGCGGCTTGGTAGGCAAAATGCCATAACATCGCAGGCCCGTGCTCGGGAATCTAGCGCTGAACGTGCGCACTTGCGCAGCGTCTATCTCATTTAAGGCAGCATGTCTCTGAAACAAGGGATAGGGAGACTAGCGCTGAGCGCTCGCACCGGCTCGCTAGGCAAAATGCCATAACATTCAGTAATCTTTGAAGTTACTGATCTGATTCCAAAAAATATTTCACTAATAAAATTAAATACAGTAATATCAATCGAGTGTAATCTTATGTTAAAACAAGAAATTTTCCGCGGACGAAGTCGCGGGCAGAAGCTAGTAATATATATTTTCCTTCATATCCCAATACACTATACTATACAATACACTATATATATCGGGATGTCCTCTAGACAGTCTTTAAATCAACAGACGATTTATTATAGAGACATAAATAATGTGTCAACGATTGTATGATTTGTATTAGAACGACTGTCTTTTTGACCTCCATAACTCGGTAACTGTATATCTTTTGGTAAAACTATGGTTGTTAGATTTTTGGACTTTTACCTACCCGTAACGACATCGACAGTCAAAGATATTTTCATTATTTTTTTCTTTCTTATCCCCTTACCCACAGATTAAGCTTGGCAAGTGTATTTTTACCTTGGGTTGACCCTTGTGGCTATTGTCATGTAACCAAGTAATAATAAGCCCTATAACTTTTTGACTGGCCTGTTGGTCTAGTAGTAAGTGACCCTGACTGCTATGCCGGAGGTTGTTGGTTCGATTCCCACCCATGACAAATGTTTGTGTGATGAGAACGATCATTTGTTCTGTGCCTGGGTGTAATTTATCTATAATATGTAAGTATTTAGAAATATGTAAGTATGTTTATCAGCTGTTTAGTACCCATAACACAAGCTCTCAAGCTTAACTTGGGACTAAATTGCGTTGTGTGAAAAAATGTGGAATATTTATTTATTTATTTATTTATAACTGAACTCATAAATTTTGATTTAAAGACACCAACATTTGCAATGTGATCTCGTTGACTAACATAGTTTTTAAATGATCTTATACCAACATAGGTTAGGATTAACGGGCAGGGATCCGCAACTCCACGACCAAGCGCGTATTTTGCGTACTATACCAACAGAATATGGACATGTAAATTAGTCTGAATGAAATGATTTTTATTATAATTTTTATTTAATATTTTTTTTATAAATAAATTGTACCTACCCTTCAAAAGCTTCAAAGCACAGAAGTGAAAACTTATCGTCAGAAAATAAAAAGATGCAATCTATTGCTTAACACGTAATACTTTTAATTATTTATACACTAACCGATGACCGCGGCTTAGTTGATGTCGTGTAGATGTCGGTAATCGCGCCCAGCTTCCAATATTGGCTTATTTTTTGCCGACACTTCAAACAAATATCATTATATTTTAGCCAATACAATACAAAATCTTTACAATTATTATATACTAAAACCTTCTTCGAGAACCACTCTATCTATTGGTATAAATAACATGGAAATAGGAGCAAGAGTTTTAGGGCTATATTAAACCAGGACACCAGAGTCGCCACACCACACTGAGACAGTATCAAAATGGACCTGGAAGAGATAGCACTACTGCTGTAAGTACATAGGAAAAGCGACACTGATGAAATGAAATGATATTTATTTCTGTAAGTAGATCTTCTCAGATACTTTTACATGTCTTTTTTTTAAACTAAATGGCATTTCCAAAGTGACTGATCCCTGAGAAGAAATGCTGAAAGAAACTCAGGGGAAATGGTCTCTTTTACAGTCCAGACATAAGATTATATTCATTTATTATGCGAGTCTCACAATGCCAGGCAAAGTCTGGAAAAGCCTTTTGAAGAAATAATCAATTCAGCTTTTAGTTGACCTGTCCCGACAGACGGCATGCATGTGTTTGAGACACCATACAGCTCTATAGTAATTAGTGGTGGCGCGACCAGTAACATTATATGCTTTCGTCCGAGCTGGTTGCGCAACCGAACGGACACCAGGTGAGTAAATAATAATAAATAATAAATAAATATTCCACAACTTTTCACACAACGCCATTTAGTCCCAAGTTAAGCTTGAGAACTTGTGTTAAGGGTACTAAACAGCTGATAAACATACATATATATTTCTAAATACATACATATTATAGACTAGCTTATGCCCGCGACTTCGTACGCGGATCCTGTTGCTTATGCCAGCAACAACGGGGTCGTCAAAATCGAAGATCTGAAACATCTGATGTCGAATTCTATAAGCCCGGGGACGGGAAATCAATGGGATGCGCGAGACGATTCAAGATGTTCCAGATTTTTTATTTTTGTTGGTCAACAGGAAATGCCATCAGACTTAACAACTTTTGCTAAGACGACATTTCTATTATAACATAAAAAACATAACATAACGTCACGCCTGTAATCCCCGAAGGGCTAGGCAGAGGTGTACCTGGTACACCCACATTTCGCCAGTTATGTTTAAGTCCCATGTAATAGGGGGCGAGCCTACATTTCTATTATGTATATGTTATATTGTCTCTGGGCTTTGGAGTTCCCCTACAGGTGCTCCAGATCTTCAAATTTAGTCTCACAGCAGAAAACACTCTTCACGTGGAATAGTTTTTGCAATGGCACCATTTTTATATCTCTTTCACTTTAGGTGTTCCATTTTCCAAAATAAATTATAGCCTATAATATGTTGCGTGACGTTCACGATCAGCGGTCAGTCGCGCATCTCCTTCCCCCACTTATCACTAGAGTCGATGCGTATATACGCTGAAAACTCAAGCGTCATGCTTTTTCCGTGAACGTCTCCAACTCGCGAGACAGTGCATGATGTTCACGATCAGCGGTCAGTCGCGCACATATTCTTCACTGGTCTCTAGAGACCTGGATGTAGATGCGTAAATACGCTGAGAATGCAGGCGTGCTTCGCGATCCCAAGAAGTTTCCACGGAGCGAGTTGCAGCCTCATGTTCTCGAACAGCATCAAGTCTCTCCTAACGCTCTTCGGTAGATTGTTGGGATCTTATGGTCTTTAATCATTTAGCACCTTTGGAACATTGGGAAAAATTTGACCTCTTTCTAGGCATGGTTATAGTTTTATTGTGATGATACCTGATCAATTAAAATCTAAGTGGCTGCTCCCCTGCGTTACCGGGTAAGCTACCGTGTAACGAAGATAAATGGAAAAGGAAATTAAACACTCAAACAACATAAGCCCGAAGGCATACGATAAAAAAAATGGGTGGTTTAGCCAGTAGAGTCTAATTTTCAACGATATACCATCGTCATCGAAAATCAGTCCTGAACTGTTCCCGCCTTCACCGCGTAGTACCTCCTACTTATGTTATTTTATAATTATGCAATGAAATTAGTAATAGTTTTAATTTCTATATCAAATGTTTCTGATCTTCGATTTTTATAAGTCAACAGGAAATGCCTATCAGACCGAACAACTTTTGCTAAGACGTCATTCCTATTTGAGTTATGGTGTAGGTGGGCTCTTGGAGTTCCACAACCGGTGTTCCAGATCTTCGATTTTTATACGTCAACAGCGAGTGCTCATAAGGCTGAACAACTCTTGCTAAGACGTCATTCCAATATATGTTATAGTGTAGCTGGGCTCTTGAAGTTCCACATCAGGTGTTCCGGATCTTCAAATTTATTCTCTCAGCAGAAAATGCTCATAACGTGGAACAATTTTTGCTATGGTACCATTTTTGTATCTCCTATAGTTTAGATGGTCTGTTGCGGTTCTGCATCAGGTGTTCCGGATCTTCAAATTTATTCTCTCAGCAGAAAATGCTCATCACGTGGAACAATTTTTGCTATGGGACCATTTTTGTATCGCCTATAGTTTAGCTGGTCTGTTGCGGTTCTGCATCAGGTGTTCCAGTTTCCAAGATAAATTATAGCCTATGTGTTGCCCAGACTTAATATCTATACAACAAAAAAAAAATCATTCAAATCCGTCCAGTAGTTCCGAAGATTAGCGTGTGCAAACAAACAGACAAACAGACAAACAGACAAACAGACAAACCGACAAACAGACAAACAGACAGACTTTTTTTTTTGGATTCGTGCTCTATTACTGTTTCTAAACCCCCCTCAATTATTATTTTTTAAATATATTCAATGTACAGACACAGTTTTTTTACAGTCTTATTATATGTAGGGTCTGGGTGTAATTTATCTATAGATATATAGATAAATTACACCCAGACACAGAACAAATGATCGTGCTCATCACACAAACTTTTGTCCTGGGTGGGAATCGAACCCACAACCTCCGACATAGCAGTCAGGGTCAATAACTACTAGACCAACAGGCCAGTCAAAAGTAACTCTCAATAGAGCTGTATACATTTTATTGGTAGTGGCGACTGTTTGCGCCGCCATGGTGTCCCGGTAAAATATAGCCCTTAGAGTTTATTGTAGTGACAAGTGTCGGTTACGGTAACGATAATAGTGTCGCGATTTCAATAGTTTAAATCCCGTCTTAAATATACCCAACGCACCTTAAGAAGTTTACATTTTAAATAGACCCGGATTATTCCAGTTAAAACTGGTTTTAACCGGTTCAGTCGTGACTAAAGGGTTTAACAGTGTTGCACTGTGGACAAAATATATTAAATATTTTACGAGCCTTTTACAATGTCGGCCGTAAATCCATGGTGGTTGCTTCCATAGTTAGAATATTGAATCTTAAGTATGGAAGTTCTTAGCTGAAAGAGAAGAAAGATCGAGGGAGGTGCGAAGAGTATGGCTATCTCTTTCGGCTTAGTAATAAAAAGGTTCTATTTAATGTTCGCAATTTTATGAGGGTTCGCAGTGATTTGAATGGTGCCAATATGGAGTTGGTTCACACTGTATAAGCCACAGGGTGTTTTAAAAGATTGACCTTATTTTTTACGATTTTTGTTCATAGATATTTGTTTAGAACTGTGTGGATATTAAATTCGCTATGTTTGCATAAGAGTTAAACATATTAATTGTTGTGTACTCATGTTTTACAAAAAAAAGTACATTCTGTTCTTTTCTATTCAATTAACTTGACATTTTTTGCGACTATGTGTGTTAGTAATTAAGGTAACGACTTTTTTTTCATTTTTTCATGGGGTAAGGCAGAAGGTTTACATTGCCATCTGCTATAACCCTTACGTATCCTGACTGCTTCATTTATGTTCATACATCTGGTCATACATCTAGTCATACATGCAAGACACGGTTGCATATACCACGCACCTGACCTTCCTGAAGAACATCACCAATGAGGTCAAGTTACCTCCTCTAAGCCGAATTCACGGAGTATTCCCGTCTGAGCACCTATTTATTGAGCACCTGACCTATGGGAAATGGGAATACCTTGGGTGCTAAATGCATAGGTGCTCAAAAAATAGGTGCTCAAACGGGAATACTCCGAATTCACGACGTACAGTAAAATAAATTAGCAGTTTTGTTTTATATTTCAACGTACCATTAGCTATAACCCTAGCATTATCTAAATACTTGACGTGATGGTGGGCATAGTAACTGAGCGATTGGCTGCAGCGATCCGTGGTGTGGACTCTATTCCCGCACCTAACAAACATTTGTGTGACGTACTGCTTGTACGTCACACAAAACAAACACTGCCAGATCCAGGACATCTGCTTGATGTCCTGGATCTAGCAGTGTGTTTATTTGAGTTTAAGGGTACATATCTGAAGATGCGACGTCGCCTTTTATTTTACTATTCGCGACTGCGCAGAGCCACACTGTGTCCCGTGCGCATTCCCCGCTGTGTCGCATGCGCAGCGCAATCAATACCCTTATTTTTGACCTACCCGATTGTGACGTGTTGAATGACAGATTCAACCAAATCATGTTATTGTGCTCGAGATTTTGTGAAAGATATTGTACGTGAATATTATTGTATGTCTTAATGATTTGTAACCCAACAAAATGTATTTTATAATGTAATTTATATTAATGCTGTACCTATCCAGATGAAATTTAAATTTTGTATAATACATAAGAAATTAATTAATTACTGTTACTGGTGTATAATCGTTGTAATTAATAATAATAAATAAATAAATAAATCAGTCGCGTAACGCCAGAACAGACAAATATTATGTAATAAAACATTCAACCTTACACACTCAACCGAGGCGTCGAGGTACGGGGCGTTCGCGACGCGCATCATCGTCAGATATAAGCCGACCCTAAATGTTGGTTTAAGGCTTCCACGATTCAGAAAGGATCCCTAGTATAAAGCAACATTCGAAAAAACAAAAGAAACACTATCGAAATAAAAGTGTAATTACTAGACAAGATTTAAAAAAAAATAACGAGATTTTTTGTTACCTTTCTAGGTAAAATCTTTTAAATTGGTTTGTTAATTACTAGGCTTTATCTAGGAATAATTACACTGGATATTTAAAAACAGTGATAAATTGTAACACTATTTGGGAAAGATTCCAGAATATTAATTTACTGGTTGCGCCGCGCGGTGTTACTCGCCATTAACACCAACGTTCGCATTTATAATATAGGTAAGTGTGTTTTAAACTTTATGCGCAAGTCAATATTTCTTTGTGGAATGCGCTTTCCCAGGAAATCAGGATAGCTACCAACTGATTGGCTTTTAAATTGAAGGTTCGTGAACACATTCATAAAAAAACGGCTGTAGTTTCATCACAGCGCTAATGTTATCCCTTGGCATGATTATCATGTTCATGTGTGTTCTTTGTTTTTTTGAGTGTGTCCGTGGCATCACAACGGGCCCTATCAGAATAACAGCGCTGCGATATTTATATTTTTTTTAAATGTCGCAGCTAATGCTGAGATAGGCGCCTTTTTGGTCTCGCACAGGTCTTTTTATTATTATTTTTGTCTTTAGTTTTTTCTTTATTTATCTGTATTGCTGTTCTTTTGTTTTATGTTCTGTGCGTCTAAATTAAATATTTTCTTTCTTACTTTTTCTTTATGTGTTTAAGTTTTTTGTGTATATATTTATTATATAATATTTTATGATATTTATCACATTTATTGTTTACATATAAACTATGTTTACTTCTCTTAAAATTTCTTACGGAATTACACCTACCACTGTTTGTTTCTGCATGGCCTAAAGGTTGACTGGTAGAAAATGCCTAAGGCATTAAGTCCGCCTATGTTCATTTGTGTGCTTGAAGTATTAAACAAATAAAATAATAAACTTCCACACTGTAAGACTAAGACAGGTATAATTATTTCTTCCTTCGAAAAGAGTAGAGGAAAATATTGTGAGAAGATATTTCTCATTGGCAAGTAAAGCAAGTCGTAGACGCATGGGCGGCATAAAAGCTCTCCAAATTAGTCACTAATTGCACAAAACAAAATAGAAGAAGGACAGCAGTCTCTTCTCATACAGAGAAGGCTTAAGGATTAATCAGTGCGTCAACATTATAATCACTTACGGTGTTGTCCTTTACCGATATTAGTGATGTCTAAGATTAATTTAAAAGTAAGAGTTACCTCAAGCTTAAGAGGCAAAACCATAACCATGGTTCCCTCCCGCCATTATTTTTGGACAAGAAAGAAAATGATTTATTTGGGACACGCACAGGAAATATAAGGTGTACAGACACCAGCACATCAAGTTACCCCAATGTGTCAAATTTCTTTGATCGTTTTTCAACTTTAATGCAAACTGAATAAGGGAAAATTTGACACATTGGGGTAACTTGATGTGCTGGCGTCTGTACATACAACAAGCAAAAAAAATTTGATACCGTGTAACGGGGTGGATGGAAACTCAAGGGTGAATAGACACAAAACTTTGAAGAGGATTTTACACATAACATAAAACATAACGTCACGCCTGTAATCCCCGAAGGGCTAGGCAGAAGTGTACCTGGTAGTACATCCACATTTCGCCAGTTATTTTTAAGTCCCATGTAATAGGGGGCGAGTCTATTGCCATCAATCAGACACAAATCCAAAATCCGGGCTGCTACTGAGGAGTTTCAGATAGAAAAACTCAATAACACTTTGCCCCACCTGGGGATCGAGTCCGGGACCTCATGCTTAGCAGTAGCGCTTTCGACCACTAGACCAACGAGGCAGTCAGTGAATTAATTTTTTAACTAGTTTTGCAGCAAGGTGAGGAAACTATTTTTTTTTTATTTTTTTAAAAGCATTAGACTCCTCTTATGTAACGAACAACTTTCAACTTACGTGAATATCCTACTCAAAGTTATGTTTCTATTTACCCTTGTGTTTCTATCCACCCCGTTTACCGATACCTACTCGGTCAAAATGTATGCAACGGCTGGTTTTTTTTTTCGCTAATTCGGGTTACTTCTGTAGTAAAAGTTTTTCATATTCACGGGTAGAACACTCAGTGATTTTTTTTCCCAAGACTGATTTTTTTGTTATTTTTTACAGACATACATACAGCTATCATTACAGAGTTGAATCGATAGATGTAGACAAACATAATATAAATTTGCAATAAAATTCAATTCAATTACAATAAATAACATTGAATTTAAAATAAAATACAATTCAAATTAATACACAATTGTGAAAAAACACAATAAGACAATCAATATACTACAATTATTCTTCAATCAAATATAATTTATTATAACATGATTTCAATTTGAATGTTAATTATTACAAAAAGTGTAATGCAACCTTTGCGAACTCGCTCAGTGAACACGAGAACAAATCTATTTTATCCGCAATTAGGTTTAGTGTGCGCAGTGTTCTCGAGAGTTGACGTTGTTGAGACGAGTTGTTGAATACACCTATACTCCATCCGATTAGGTCGTTAACAAAAGGTAAACAATTTTGACATGTATTTTCAGTTAATAACACAGTTTAAAAATAAAATTCAGCTGACCACAAATTTAGATACAACAAAAACGATTACATGATCAATTAAACAATTTGTTTAAACAGTAGTTGAATTTAATTAATAAGCGTTTATGTAAAATGACTTGTCAAGATTGTTTACCTTTAGTGAACTACCTACTCGGATGGAGTATAGTTTAACAAAACGATAACAAGAAAAATTAACCAAATTTTTTTGTTCAATAGTTTGTCTGTCAGTCTTCTTCAGTTCATACCGAAGATTTTCCTTTACCAAACTATATTATACGCCCTAGTGGAATACTAAACCGATTATCTGTTTTCACATGAACGCCTGTCAGACAAACATTACTAATCTTGTATAATATTAGTTTAATATTGTTAGTTAAACAAGTCAATCATAAACACAGCTATATTGAGTTAATGTAATGTTTTGTTCGCTTTGTGGTTATGGTATCAGTTGTCATGCATGAAACTGTGGGTTCAATTCTGGGCTAGTTTCATTAATGTAACTTTTATAAATCAAATGTATTTTTTACCTTATTGGTCTAGTGCTCGCAAGTCCTATTGCCAAACATGAGGTATTGGGTTGGATTTCTGTGAAGGGCAAAGTGTTATGGCTCTTTCATCCAGAATTCAGTAGTAGCTGAGTGGAACTGAGCTGCAACTGAAAAATTGGTTAAGTATGACCCAGTGACTTCATTTAAACGGCATTTGACATTGCGGCAGGCTCAGGCGTAGGGAACGAGATGAGCACTATGAGCAGCACTTATTTAACGATTATTGATATGGTAATTAATTCATAAATGATATTTAATTCTGTGAATTGGATTTTAACAAACTTTTTTTACGCGTCATACAAGTAAAATGTATTTTACTGTTAAACTTAACCCAGTTTAACAGTAAAATACATTAGTCGGTAAATAAAATCTGGAAACTGTGAAGCATTTATGTTGTGCTCTTATGTGCTCCAACGCTCTGAATCTATACTAATATAATATTAAAAGTTTGTGAGTTTGTGTCGTCGTAGAGGAATCCCTGGATCTACTGAAATTCTTTTACCAATAATAGAAAGCCACATAATTTGTGAGTGTCATAGGCTATATTTTATTTTCAATGCAAATAGGGGACAAAGGGAAGTGCTATTACAAAATAAAGTAACATACTTAAAGCAAAAAAGAAGGAAAAACGTTATAATTATGACAAAACTTTAACATTTAGTAATTTGCTACGAAGCGTAGCGGCGTAGCACGTTCAGCTACGCCGTAGCATGACGACTACGACGGGTTCCGCTACGCATAACTTGTTACATAAAACACTTTTCCGTACGAAAAATGGACCTCGGAAATATCCCGAGAAAAAAGTTGAAAAGAAAGTAAGATAAAACAAAGTACGGGAAAGAGATAAAACAGCTTCATTGTCGTTAAATCCAGTCAATGGAAGGCGTATCGGCTTAAAACAAATCACATAGAAGCTGTTGCCTCTAATCCGTTAGGAGGGTTACTGAGCTAACTATCGGGAATAATCAAGATTGCAGATGTATTAAGTATCGAATCTTTGGCTCCTAGAATTTTATTTATCAGGACTTTTGTTAATATTTTTGTGGTCTATTCAAATATAGGCACTATGAAGTCGTGAAAATGGGGCGTTATGGGTAACAGACTGCCCTGTGTATTTTTGAATTTAAAATATAGCTGATTTTCAGTTTTAGCCTACTAATATTATAAACGCGAAAGTTTGTGAGGCTGGATGGATGGATGTTTGTTACTCTTTCACGTAAAAACTACTGAATGGATTTTAATAAAATTTGGTATGGAGTTAGCTGATACCCTGGATTAACACATAGGCTACTTTTTATCCCTGTATTTCCACGACAACGGGACCTACGCGGGAAACCGCGGAACGTCTGCTACTTAAGAATAAATGAGCTTTGGTTTCAATTTAAGGCACACTTTTTTCAAGTTATAAAGATTGTGACATGGTTGTGTATTGATTATAAATTAAAAAAAAAAGCCTCAATTTATTTTTAACTTCTCTGCCGACTGGTAAACTTCGCAAATGACTGTTGGCGTTGCCATGTTGCATTGTATATATAACCTTTAAGGTTACAGTACACTATATTAACGCTAACTAATATAACTGCTCGACAATGATGTGAAAAAGCGGAAGAAAGAGCCTTCTAGTATAGGCATTGTTTGCCTTAAAGGAAGCTTTAAATACGTTTAAATGTAATGAAATTATTATGCATCGCATTAAAATATTTTGTGTTTGTATTTGTTATTCAAGAATGCTTAGTCTCTGGTCAAAGTCGAGGCTAGTCCTTGGGTCAAAAACACCGTCAACCAATCAGCTTCTGAAATAAATAGGTAACTCTTCATAACTTTACAAACACACACATTTGTTTTTTTCCCATCTTATTATCAAAACAAAACCGACCAAGGAATGTTTTTGAAGGGTATTTCTTTATAGAAAAATGTTTACGTCAAATCAATCAAAACCGGGGCTTAGAACAAATGGCTTCGAAAACGTTTGAGGAGCGAACCGATTGAGATAATCATAAACAAATCACATCCAAGCTGCCTCCGCACTAATCCTCTGCCACTTAGGGTTGGCACGCCACGGATATCGTCACAAATTTTATGGCAATTTAATCGTTACTTTTCACTTTATTCAATTCACATCCACATTATGACAGGAGTGACAAATAGCTTAACATGCTTTTTGAAGTACGGAGAAATCTCGAAATTATGTAATCTGTTTATCAATTGTATAGTACTTATAACACAAGCTGTTTGTCTTTTGGACTAAATCCCGTTGTTGGAAAAATGTGGAATATTATTTTATTTATTTATTTAGACTGACCTCCTTAAGCTAAGTTTAACATTCAATCGACCCGTTAATAAGGAGAAAGTATACATTAAAAAATCGCATCAACCCTGCTTATGTATTTAGTGAACAAGGAAACAAAATGTCATATCATTAAATCCCACAGAAAAAAATGTTGATCCAAAAACAAATAACAAACAATGTATCAGCTGTAACACGGTACCCATGTCCCACACCCATCACATCTAATATTCCTGACTTATCCGCGGAACCCATCGGATAAATACGCGCGTGGCAACCCTGCGCAACATGTTTACATTCTGCGATCGTGATGGATCGCTTGCCCGCCACCCTACGGCCTACCGAACTGACGAGGATATAGAGAAGATGGGTGAGACAGGCGTGGCTGTGACTGAGATGGAAGCGTGGTCTTCTTATTTATAACCAACTAACAAAAAAGGAGAAGGTTCTCAATTCAGCTGTATTTTTTTATGTGTATTCACCACATCATCATCGTCAGTCTACAGTAGTCAACTGCTGAAAATAAGCCTCCCCTAATGAGCGCCACAGCGCCCTGACTTCAGCTTGCCGCATCCAGCAGCTTTCCTCAGGTCGTCATCCCACCTAGCCGGAGTGCGTCCCTACACTAAGTTTGCCAAGTCGCAGTCATAACTTCGTAATTTAAGGATCGATTTTAAAAAAACCCTTTTTTGTTACAGCGGGTTTTATATACTTCCCTTTTTAAATTTCATCGAAATCAGTTTAGGAGTTTGGTTGCAATAGCAAAATAAATGGAAATTAGTTAATTATATAAATAAACAAAATATAAAAAATTGCAAAACATATTTTTTTAACCGAAGAAAATAAAAGGTGGTGGTTCTCAAGCCTGTGTTTTTTTTCTTTTTTTATGTACAGACGCCAGCACATTAAGTTACCCCAATGTGTCAAATTTTCCCAATTGAATATGAACCTTATTCTGGTTGACATAAAGTTGAAAAATGATCAAAGAAATTTGACACATTGGGGTAACTTGATGTGCTGGCGTCTGTACCTATAACCATTAGAGTCTTCCAAATTTTATTTTTTTCTATTTTTAACCGACTTCAAAAAAAGGAGGAGGTTCTATGTTCGTGTGTATGTATTTTTTTTTTTTTTTTTTATGTATGTTACCTGATTTCTCCGCCATTTGTGGACCGATTCTCGAAATTCTTTTTTTGTTTGAAAGAGTAGACTCCTGAGGTGGTCCCATTTTAATTTGGTGAAGATCTGGTGCTGATCTTCGGAGATATACAACGGAACTCTTCAAAAATAGACGGCAAATCAATCGTGATTGCTCGAATCGCTTGGATGTTTATTGTTTATACAACATCATGACGTATCATCAAGCCTGTATGCTCAGAGGGGTAGGCAGATGTGTTCAATATACCTAGATTTCGACAGTTAGGTATGTTAAGTTTCATTTATTAGGGTTAGGTGGATAACCCTATTATAATGACATGTATTGTTAACAATTAACAATATAAAATGAATTCATGGCAAATGTTTGTATGGGAACAACTAAAAGTGGAAAAATAAAAAACTTTTTTACAAAAAATAAAACCGACTTCAAAAATAACACTAAACGGTGTAAAATAACTCTAAATTCGGAAGTCGGTGGCCCATCAAGAATAAGACAAAAGTACCAAAGCCACAGACTTCCTAATTTAGAGTTATTTTACACCGTTTAGTGTTATTTTTGAAGTCGGTTTTATTTTTTTATTGTATAAGTGTGGTCCTATTTAAATTTGGAAAAAAAATCTAACCCTAAGGTTGACCAATCAGAATATGGTTGATTTTCGCCTACTAAATTCCACCTTTCAACCAACTCTGTTGCGCTTTCAATTTTTTTTTTTAAACAAATTGTGCTATGATTATTTGCGCCATTTCTAGTAACAATTAAGCTACATCTTCGTTTTCTCCCAAGCCGTCAGTGTGCGCGCGAACATTTGATAAATGCGTACGTCAGTTTTTGTATACCTTTATTTTTATCAAATTGGATTTTTATTCGACTCCAATCTTACGTGGCAGACTGGTTCATTTGGGAGTTTCGTTTCGTTGTGGTTATGGACTGGACTGGTTGCAATGCGGTTGAAGATAACTGTTTGAAAATTACATTGCAAGATTTCGCTTGTACATCTACCCTAGCCAACAATGGCGAGGGATCAATTTACTTGAAAGGGAAGCCAATAAAAAAAATCTTAGTATTCCTATCACTATTTGTTGTCTTTCTTGAAGTTATCAGTCTACTAACCATCTGTCTCGTGATTTCAGAGGGGCAATCGTACCAAGGGGGGAAGGGGGTGTAAAACCTCTAATCGCTGGCCACAAAGACGAGCGGCACAAATGCATATTTCGAAGAACAGCTCATGTGACAGAATTTACAAAATAAAACATCAGGTAGATGGAGAGTATACTGCCGTGCTGAACGCAAAAGCGGTATCTCAGGGAAAGCTAGTTTCGAGAAAATTTAAGTTTTGTAAATATAGCTTTCTTTAAATTTTATAGATTGATTACATGTAAGGACATTTTCACATGTTTTGAATAAAATACCGCTAATTAGCTTAGTTTATTGGATGTGTCTTTCTTTAAGTTTTTTGATGCCAAATCAATTGTACGATTTTTTTGAGATACCGCTTTTGCACTTAGCACGGCAGTATAGAAGGTCTATAAATGTCACCGGGACTGCCAGCTTAACGCGCTGAGGCACGGAGGTATGAGATTAGCTGGTGACCAATCCACGGACAACCTGTAAGCGTAGTTTAACCATCGAGCGGCCAATACAGTTGTTATTAACCAGCCACAAGCCTTATTCATTTTTTTTTCTTTTTTTTAATACTATGAACCAGTGCTTGACTGCAATCCCACCTGATGGTAAGCAGTGACGCAATCAGTGTTTTATTTATTTATTCTGGAAAAACAAACAGGTACACAAACATAGTTTAAACCAAAATTTAAAATAACATTGCATAGTGACGTTATCCACATTATAATTTTGGACATTTAACCCGTCTTATAATAATATACACGTAATATTTCCTTTGACAAATCAATAAAAACTAACGAAGACAAAGCGGACACTACGGGCTTGTGACGTCATTTGTAGGTGCAAAGTGTAGGTACCCAATTTAAGGTTTAATGTCACGCAAAATGACAAAGTAATCTATTGTTATCATTTTCGTTTATTTATTTATAAAGACTATACTAGTAACCCTGTGTCAGAAATTGTTTGAAATGAAGAATTTGATATAAGTAGTCTAAAAAAACCGACGAAGTATATAAAAATTACATTTTCACACTTTTTTGATTGGCCTGTTGGTCTAGTCACTAAACCATGACTGCTATGCCGGAGGTCGTGGGTTCGATTCCAACCCAGGACAAATGTTTAAGTGTTGTGCACGATAATTTGTTCTGTGTCTGGGTGTATTTTATTTATAATATATATGTATTTAGAAATATATAAGTATTTTTATCAGCTGTTTAGTACCCATAATACAAACTCTCAAGCTCACAAGCTCTCAAGTAAGTAAAAAAAAAAACTAATGCTAAAAAACTATTTTTTTTTAGCATGCATACATTAATAATATTACAGATAAATAACGCTCAATCTTATCTTCAATCTCTCCGAATCCAATCCAATCCAATTCTCTTCTTCTTTTATTTTTATCTTTTTTTTTGTTTTTTTCTTTATCTTTTTTTTTCATTTTTTATCTTTTCGACTAAATGGCGTTTTTTGATAAGTTGTGGATTATTATTATTATTAATAATATTATACTTACGGCACAAACACATAGTGTATTTTCACTGTTTCTTCTCCAACCTATCACTGTACGATAGCTATAAGCCCTAGAGACACAACAAAACCTAATTTTGCCGAACAAAACCATCCTTAAATATACATAAATAAAGAGCTACACATTAATCCACTAAAGAGACGTATTCTGTCTTCAAGTTTCTTTCAAAATGGAGTTCTTGGAGCCAACAGAATGGCTGTCGTTACAGATGTCTGGCTAAAAAGAAATTATTGCACGAATCTTCTGTGAATGAGGAAAAAGTGTGGCGTCGTCGGTGCTTTGGCTCGAACTGGATAAAAATGGGCAGGACTCTGGTTTGGAATGGGCAATCTGTTGAAATGTGCTTGTAGAGTAAAGCGATGATAGATGGCGATTAAATGGATTTGTAATTGGCATAAAAATTCTTAGTTTTTCCTTAAGTTATGTTTTAAAGACTTCCGTGGTGATTTTTAATTTTTAATTTCTCTTTTTACTCCATTCATAGCATTAGAAAAAATAAGCTCGTAGAAGCAGTAATTCCGGACGTTTTTTAATAATAATAATCTCAAAGTTTGTGAAGTTATGTTTGTTACACTTTCACGAAAAACTACTGAAGGACTTTTATTTAAACTTAATAGTTAAGTTGATTCTTAAGAGTTATCAAAATTTTCGTATCACCGTGTGTCACAGAACTAAAGCCTCATTGTTAGCGAAAAAATATTAACAATTAGTGGAGATAAATGGACATTCGGGACAATTGGAACTATGTAATACATTACTTAGGAAATATGATGCAAAATTAGGAGATTTAATTACTGAAGCAGCAGCAGTAGTGATCCACAGTTATGTGTGTTTTGTTTTTCTTTAGTGTGTATTCGGTGTTACAAACCTAGTTTTTAAGTTTTACGAACATAATTTTGTGAGTCATGGATACTCGAATAAAGAAACATTCCATTCTATTGAAGTACTCGAGTTTATTACAGAATAGTTTTAAAAGTAAATATAATTATGTAGGTATTATAAAATTTTAAATATTTGAGCATTATCATATTGTGACTGAAATTCATAGCAAACGTGTTATTGATAATTATTTTCAGGCAAACAGTTCTAGTGGCCTTAAGAAAGCCGGCCCCCGCACGAAGGCGTGGTGTGGTATTGTTATACCCTACGATGTTTGTGGGCATATCAAGACTACAGTGTTAGTTAAAAACCACAGCACAGTGATATCCACCTAAATCTCTGCCTAACCTTACAGGATATACAGCCGTGATATTTGAAATCTTTAAACTGTAAACATTTACGGAGAGTCAGGAACAAAACAGAAACAGATAGCATAATTTCTTAAACCCTTTGTTACTGGACAAAGAAATCTACTTAAGATACAAATGGCTAGATCTATTCTCCACAAAGTTAACTCTAACTTAATATATTTAACTGTATCAGATAAATGGTCGAGCTTTTAAAGTAATTAAGTTGCACTGGCACCATCTATGAGGACAATTGTCTTACTATTGTCTGTTAAGAGTTTATTAGATTGTAAAATAACATCACGTTTTATTTCTACTTAGGTTAGGCAAAATTTTGTGATGAGAGGGGAGGGGATAGGGGGACGGGTAGAGGCAGGGGTCGGGAGGGGTTAGGGAGGGGAAACAGAGGGAGGGGTGAGGGAAGGGGAGGGAGGGGTGATGGGAGGGGCGTGGGAGGTGTGGGGGAATGGGAGGGAGGGGGAGAGAGAGGAGAGGAATGGGGAGGGGGAGAGGAGAGGAGTTGATAAAAAATGCTATGCAATACCTTTACCGCGGCAGTCTCCGAGTGCCACACATCATTTCTTATTTTATTGTATTTTTAGTACGCCCATAATACACAATTTACGTTATACACTTTTTTAATTGACCACTGAGTAGACACAATGCAAATGCATGCTAATGCTGAGATAGGGGCCTTTTTGGTCTCGCACAGGCACATACTATTATTTTATTTTTATTTTTGTTTTTAGTTTTAAATCTTTTCTTGTTTTTTTTTTACTATCTATACTGTTGATGCTTTTGTTTTACGTTCTGTGCGTGCAAATAAAGTATTTTATTTTCTAATTTAGTGACTTATGGGACAGGGAAGTAGTAAAGAGCCATGTTGCTTGAGGTGAGTTTGTTGCCGTGCAAATAGAAAATAAAATAAAGTTTATAATTACCAAAACTGTCGAAAACTTCAAACGGGTGTGCGACGTGACGCATCAATATCTTACCTGTAACAAAAAGAACAGTAAAATTAAAGATTACATTAATATGAACTACTTATAACTTTAAGCTATTGTTTAGCATAGAAATAGTTAAAGTTAAATCTTTATTTCAATTAGGTCCCAGTTGACCCCAATATGGTTGGAGAAAAGCCATGAATTGGTCTACCTCATGGGGAAAGGCCACTTTGATGATAAATAATTTTATTTTTCAGCTCAAGTAGCTTTATTACCTTATTCTATCTTAAACCCTTTTCAACGAACAAAAAGAAAGAATCCTAGAAAATGCCATAACATCATTTCATACAAAAACACGCAACGATAGTGAAGTGACACGTCATCGTACAATATCGATGTTATCAATCATTCGTATTCTCAAAGCGATTGTTTCGTATCGCTGCAAATCGATTCAGATGCGAACACGTCCTAGCCACAATATAGTGGAATACAGAAGGTTAGCTCTATAAAATAGGCGTAGACAAACGCGAAAATATGAAGCGGAGAAGGCTCTTTCCTATGTTTATCGTTTTTTTTTCTAATTCCAATATGTTTTTAATTGAAAACTACTACTCGTGCAATGTAAAACATTGGTATTCAGCTGCATCTGGTTAAACTGGAAGCCGACCCCAACTTAGTTGGGACAAGGCTAGGCAGATGATGATGAGAATGATGTACAGACGCCAGCACATAAAGTTACCCCAATATGTCAAATTTCTTTGATCGTTTTTAAACTTTATGTCAAACAGAATAAGGTTCATATTTAATTGGGAAAATTTGACACATTGGGGTAACTTGATGTGCTGCCTGCGTAGCACGAACACCGAAGAAACGGTCTGTGTCGTGTCTCGGAAGAAAAGAAATTAAGTGTTCATGCTACGCAGGCAGGTGTATTGAAAGAAATTTGACAGATTGAGGTTCATGTCTATAAAATCTGTCACTTTGCCGATTCGTCTGTAGACAAAGGCCGTTTCTTCGGTGTTCAATGTGTTAATGCTACGCAGGCTGGCGTCGGTACCTGCTGAACTTCCCTTATTCAATGTAAGTACAGACGCCAGCACATCAAGTTACCCCAATGTGTCAAATTTCTTTGATCGTTTCTCAACTTTATGTCAAACAGAATAAGGTTCATATACAATTAGGAAAATTTGACACATTGGGGTAACTTGAGGAGCACATTAAGTTACCCCAATGTGTGAATGATTAATTAGTTGAAATTAAATAACAATACTTTAAATCTTCTTTGGTATTAATTTATTATCATTTAAAAAGTCTTCAATTTTATAGTAGGTAACATTTGTCAATTAGTAATAATGTGTGAGTTTTTTTTTTAATTTTACTAGAGGCATATTTTTGATATTGTCAGGTATTTTATTGTAAATCTTTGGTGCAATGTCAAAAAAACTCTTTTGCATTAAAGATGTCTTGCATTTTTTATTACATTACTGTGACAAATATTGAGCACGTATTGGCATTCTTATTATGGCAGACGTTTTTTTCGAACAAGTGGAAGTTGCTTTTTATAAATACTGCAGATTCAGATCACAGTATCAGCTGCGCTTGCTATACGTAGGGCGTGTCTATGCGCGTACGCCAGTTTCTACTCGTCGCATTTGATCTTCTGCGTCTATTTGTACAGTGTCGTATCCGTCGGAATTATTCCGACATGCTATTAGTTCGGGAATATTTTGTGGGTAGTCGATCGTACCGCTGACTTACAGTTTTTTGACGTGTGTGAGATACAGGATGTTTGATGTCTAGTCAGGAGATTTTTGGGGCAAGTTTTGCTAGTTTTGAGGAATGGTTTGATGGTGAGTTTTTATTAGGGATAAATATAGCCATGTAGTGTACAGAAAAAAAAAATGACGTATTTTTTTGTAATGTTTCCCTACACTGTTGTTTGGTGTGCTAACAAACATTTAACTTCACATACACGAAAAGCTGGACTATAACAACTAGGCCTGTAGGCCATGCAACTGTTTGTTCCGTGCGGGAATCGAATTAACGACACGCAGCGCAGCAGGCAATAGATCAGCCACTGTGCCAGCCGAAATAAGATAAATAGTCATAAACATTTAAATGTAAGACTGCCTCGTTGGTCTATTATTGATAACAAGTGCTGCTGCTGAACGGTCTCTGGTTCGATACCCGGGTTGGGCAAAGTGTTGTTGGGTTTTTGCATCATAAATTTCTTAGTTGCAGTCCAGAAAGTCCAGTCAGAATTTGTGCCCAATTGATGACAATAGGCTCGCCCCCTATTACATGGACTTTAACATAACTGGCGGCATTTGGGTGGACTATTACATGTAAACCTCTGCTTAACCCTTCCGAGATTACAGGCGTGATGTTATGTTATCTATACTAATATATCTATATATATATATATATATGATCCCGACCGATTTCGGCCACAGCGACTTGGATCTGCCTATTAAGAGCATCGCTGGTGTGCCCTCTGGTGACTGACATAGCCAATTTTTGCCGTGAAAGTTCGATCACATTCACTGCAAGTCAGCACCCCTCCGACGTAATTGTATTGGATGGCCGCGGGTGGTCGGGCCTTAAGCTCGTCACGTTTAGCATCGAGCTCTTCTCTACGTCGCCTTTCAAACTCAAACACCTTAGTGCTCACGGTATGCCTCCACAGTGACCGGTCCGCTGCCATTGCCTCCCATTGTGACGTGTCTAAGTCACATCGTTTCATGTGGCCCTTAAGCACATCTTTGTACCGAAGGAGTTGGCCGCCTTGTTTCCGCTTGCCATCCTGCAGTTCTGAGTAGAAGATTTGCTTCGCCACTCTGTCGTCAGACATTCGGGAAACATGGCCAGCCCATCGCAACTGGCGCCGCATTATATAGGCCTCTATGCCACCGACATTAGCTCGCCGTAGTACTTCCGTGTTACGAACACGGTCTGACCAGTGGATGCTCATAATGTCCCGTAGGCATTTCAGATGAAATCTATCTAAGGTGCGAATGTGCTTGCGGTATAAACACCATGTCTCGGAGGCATACAGGAGATTTGGCAGAACTATTGCCATGTACACAGCAATTTTCGTAGAGAGCTTTATGTCATGCGAGCGGAACACCTTAACACGAAGTCTGCCAAAAGCCGCAGCAGCTGATCCAATTCTGCTGTTGACTTCGTTATCAAGGAGACACCTGGATGTTATAGTGCTGCCCAGATATTTGAATTGGTCTACTTGCTTAAGCGAGACGTCACCGAGTTTAATGTCGACTGGGCTATTGTTCAGGGTATCAAAAGTCATGACTTCAGTCTTCTTCACACTGATCTTAAGGCCAAATCTGCGACATGACTCATCAAGACTCGACATAAGCCTCTGTAGACCTTCTGGGGATTCCGCCGCAAAGCATAAGTCATCTGCATACATCATCTCAGTGATAGTCACGTGGGACACTTTGGTGTGAGCTTTGAGTCTAGCCAAGTTGAAGACACCACCGCCATTGATACGAAAACGGATACGAATACCCTCGGTTAAAGTCTGTAAGGCATCCCTAACTACAACTGAAAAGTACAGAGCGAATAAAGTTGGAGCGAGAACACAGCCTTGCTTTACGCCGCAGCTCACAGAAAAGAACTCTGAATCTTCGCCCTGCACATTGACACAACAACGCATATCATCATGCAGGAGTCGGATTATCCTTACAAACTTGTCCGTGCATCCAAGCTTCGTCAATACCACCCATAAGGCTTCTCGAGGCACACAGTCAAAAGCTTTTTCCAAGTCAACAAAACAAAGGTACAACGGTTGACCCTGCTCTCGACTCTTCTCTAGGAGGTGGCGGACAGAGAAGATGGCCTCACATGTGCCTCGATTCGGCCGGAAGCCAAATTGGGTCTCAGGCAGAATGTCTTCCGACAAGGGCATCAAGCGGTTAAGTAAAATTCGCGCAAACACTTTTCCTGGAGAAGTCAAGAGGGAGATTCCCCTATAAGAATTGCAGTCGGATTTGTCACCTTTGTTCTTGTAAAGGGAGCAAACACGAGAGACTTGAAAGTCTCCAGGTACTTTCTCTTCATCCCACATCTGTACAAAGAGCTTCCAAATGGTTTCATGCAATTCCTCACCCCCATACTTAATATATATATATCTATACTTAATATATGAAGAGGAAATGTTTGATTGCTTGTTTGCATTGAAAAGGCTCCGAAACTACTGGACCGATTTGGAAAGTTCTTTCACTGTTGGGAAGCTACACTATCCCCGGGTGACATAGGCTACTTTTATCCCTGTATTCCCACAGGAACGGGAACAACGCGGGTGAAACCGCGGGACGTCTGTGTTTATATAAATGTATCTAAATCCAAACAACCTGTATAACGGTAATGTAATAGGTATCAAGGAAGAAAATTGTGTTGAGTAGCTCAAATGTTATAACCCATTTCAAATTATCGTTGTGACATGTACGTGTATATTGTAGCTCTTTCCAGTTATCGTCTATCTCTTTCTAGCCTGGAAGGTGGTTATGTACCTAAGCGTAGTAACATAGCTTTTAGAGAAACAAATCCTGGCTAAGAAGAGCTAGGCTATCTATATTATTATTTACTGTTTTATTTATTTTTTAGTTTTCAAATTCAAATTTCATTTATTTGCAAAAACATGTGTAGATAATAGTCATAGTATGATGCTTATTATAGGTGTTACAGTATATTCTTTGGCACAACATGTTTGACCATGGCTGGTATACAAATTAGGTCAGAAGACCATCAGATTTCAAAACAACAATTTTTGTTTCGACTATTTTTATGTTACAGATAAACAGATGTTACATGTTATATAACTATAAACAAAACAATGGTCGCGACCGACAGGTAAGTCGGCCGGGAACTAACCAGGTTTGATGATGCTTATCATCAGCCCACAGTAATCCACTGCTTGACATAGTCCTCTCCTAATGATTGCGACAGCGCCCTGTCTTCAGCTTGCTTTAATGAAGCAATATTGAAAAATGTGTCGCAACAACGTTATTGACAGCTAATTGCGACGCTGCTAACTTTGTAAACGCGCCCTTAAGCACAAAAAATAAACAATTCCATTTCCCATAGAAATTAATTTCAGTTCAACTCAGTTAACAGCCAAACAAATACGCTGTAATGACGTAAGCTCATTTATTGACACATAAAAAGGCATATTTTACCGTCTTTACATAATAAGGCCAAATATGATTGCGGTATTGTTAAATACCGCAAACGCACATTGTAGATATTAATAAAATACCGCTAATTTTGTGCCTGTGTTGAAATTATCGGGCCCGAAATTTTGATGATTGTACTTGATTTTTAATGGTTTGATTTTAATATTTGCAGTGTGAGAGATAAAAATGGGAACCGAGGTAATTTTTTATTTATTTTTTGTTGTAAATTGAATGAGTTTGATGGCTCATCGAAAAACACGGCTTACATTTTTCGATCATTATTTTTGGTAGTTGTGTTGTTGAATTGATATTGCCTAAAGGTAGTTTTGGAAAAGAAATAATACTAATCTCAGGCCAGTATTTGGCGAGATTACTGGCAAAATGAGGTGGGTCTACTACAGGTACATAACTGCCTAACTCCTCAGGGAATATGGGCGTGATTGTTTGATGTTATATTCAAAAATAACTCTGGAACAGTGTGTAAGTTAAGACATGAAATATTTATATCATTACATTTAGCAACCTGTTTTATTTTCTTTTAGACTTCACTCTTTAACGCATAATTGTTGCCAAAATCCACAAACTACTTTTTTACTATTAAAAGTTACTATTAAAACACAATGTGTTTCTGAACGTTGTTTTATTTCATGGCTAACAACTTAATCACAACATTTTTTTTTAAGGTTCTACTGGCTATATGTATAGGTTGCACATTACTATAATAATAATATTATAGTAGTCTGGTTAACCCCTCCAACAAAGTGCAATGGGTGGGGATCGAACTCACGACCCCTAAAGGTCCAGGCACATTATAACGGCAACGCAACTGCACAGCTGCCGCACGGCGTCGCTTCGAATTTAGGCCACAGCTAGCTGCCAGTGCGCTAACTACGCATCGTCGACAAGGTGCCAGCTTGCAGTCCGCACGCCGCCCGCGACGTGTAACCTCGTCGGCGGGCGCTGGCCGCGAGGTGCTAGCTGGCACAATTAGTCACTGGGAACACAATTGTTACATGGCATTTATAATTGAACACGCCTAGAACTTGCACGCTTTCATAATGTCTCGGTTTACGACGGCGCAATGACGTTGTTTTGCTGGCGACTCGGGAGTCGGCGAGTAGTAAGCATGCGATCGGCGTGATATAAGCGTTCGGTCGACGCGCTGTAAGCACATGGTCTGCTCGCTATAGGCACGCGGGCTGCGAGTCGAGTTGTATGGTAGTGGCAAGCGGGCTGACTGCTTGTCGTTAGCTTTTTCATATTGACATTGTGAAATATATTATACTACACACGATTTAAAACTCTTAATTGAATAACAAGTCCAATGCTGGTTTGGAGCGGTGCCGGCTTTAGCCGACGCCTTACCCATTGGGCTATTGCCGCACCAACCCATTCATTCTGCGAGTATACATTAGCTTTTTTTTCATTACTCGTCTTCTTCTTTATAAAGTTTCTTACACCTTCCTTTTCTCAAACAATTCGGGGCTTAGAGGACTGTCTCTCGGCCCCTGACGTAGGTACCCGCGACCCTATAATCGGTTAAGTGAGTGTAATATGTCAGAGCTCCACAAAAATGTGCTCGTTCGTATTCTGGTGGCGTCGGGACAGTGTAGTGCTGCCCTCTAGGGAGACTGGACTGTACAAATGTAATGTGTGCGTTGTTAAGATGGAATTCTTTGTGAGAGGAGTACTGGAAGTTTTTTAAAATAACACACATAACATCTCAAGGTGAAAAATAACTCCAGTTTCAAAAGTCGATGGCCAATAATGAACGAAATAAAACCACCAAAACCACAGACTTTACAAACAGGAGTTATTTGTCACCTGTTAGTGTTTTTTACTTCTTAACTCCTCAAATGTCTTAAGTTACACAGTTCGACATAAGAAAAAACGCTCCAAGTGTCTTAAGTCGGACAGTTACACTTAAGGGCTTGGTCAGGATTGGTTGCTAAATATTTGTGGTTGTACTGCAAGTAGCAATATGTTCTGTATTTATATGAAAGACATGGTTCATTCACTCTTACGTTTAATAGTTTTCAACAGTAGAAACATTATTTTGAACGAAATAAAAAATAAATAAATTCATCTGACATTCCACTCACGGCAAACGTCAAAGTGTGTAGGTTATGTGAATGAATATTATCAAAATGAAAACAAATCACGTCACAGCAATGTCTGGTCAGTTTTATTTCACTACGTAGCTGTTTTATTAGATAGGAAAACTAATGAGGATTACGGGAAGGTATCATTTATAATTTGTTATTATCGATTTAACAGTATAATCTTCCCTTTTCTGAAGGCCTACCTAAAGTTATTATCTTACTCGTAAAAGCGTCGACATTGTTGTAATGTGCGTGTACGGAGGTCGACACCCGAAAGGTTAAAAGTATTTGTAAAAATCAGAAATAAATATGATTTGTCAAAAAACTCTCCAAGCCTTCCGCCTAACTAGTTCCCATTCAAAAAGCACACAGAATGATCAAGAACTCTTACAACATAGAGCTTTTAATCAGCTGCGATATTAAATGTTAAATTGTAATTTGTATTCCAGTAACGTAGTAGTAGAGTTTAGCTAAGTTCAGCTCTACTAAGCTAATTTTGGGAACAATTAGAAGCATGGAGCCAGCCTAGTCGAATTACTTAGTTTCTGTTTTGCATAAGCGATTGTGTAATGTTTAATCAAGTTAGGTAATTTACAGTATTTATGTGAGAAAGCTGTGAAATTGTTCGTAGTCTAAACTACCGTACCAGTCTGCAATGCTATTACGTTAACGGTTATCCGTTGACACATAGTGATGATCACTGAGTAAAGTATTGTAACCTATTAAAAAAACTAAATAATCTCGTAAAACAGGGCATTTTCTCTCCTGCCCTTTTGCTGTGCCCAACAGGATACATAAAGGTCTAAATCATAAAGTTACCTCCTTAAAATACAAAACAAAAAACAATAAAGATGAGTTTTGAAAGTCAAAGTCAAAGTCAAATCGTTTATTTCAAATAGACCCATAACAGGCACTTTTGACCGTTAACTTACAAAATAAAATATTTGAAAATGATGAATAATTGAAAATAGTGTATTGGTACTTTCCTGAACTTGAACCCACAACCTAATGCATGGATGGCAACGCCTTAACCATTACCCCATCACGAAATCTTAAACAATAAATAAATAAATATTCCACAACTTTTTTACACAACGCCATTTAGTCCCAAGTTAAGCTTGAAAGCTTGTGTTATGGGTACTAAACAGCTGATAAACATACTTATATATTTCTAAATACATATATATTATAGATAAATAACACCCAGACACAGAACATATCGTGCTTATCACACAAACATTTGTCCTGGGTGGGAATCGAACCCACGACCTCCGGTATAACAGTCAAAGATCACTAACTACTAGACCAACAGGCCAGTCAAATCTTCAACGATACCTTAGAAATATTTCCCTTTCAAGACCCCAAACTAGTCAAGAAAATACAAAACATATTCCAAACTTAATACCTATTTAAAGAAATACAAACTTGTCGCATTCAAGTACGCACTTTACCTTCTAAAAACCTTATTTTTTTCTGTAAAGAAACCCGTTCTCAAGACATTTCCTCGGTTCATGTATTTCACTTTTGTTAAGTCGATGTGTCCAATTCGTCAAATTCTACAAATAACGATCGTATGTATTCTGGGAGCGCGTCCATCGCACTGGACTGGACTTTACTTGAATTGTAAGTGATGCTGCGTTCAGTGTGGGGTGGTGGGATAGTAGAGTACTAATATCAAAGTCAAAGTAATTTATTTGTATAACATAGGTAAAAAGTATATGACTTGGTGACAATATCAAATTCTATGAGCAACACTATGTTTCACCTTGCAAGGTATACAAATTTTAACATTGGTTAAGTATCTTAACACTGTAACAAATTAGTAGTAAGTAAGTACCTACTTTTTTACAAATTCTCATTTAGAATTTCTTTTTTTTTGCGTTATTAAGGACCAATCAATTTGTCTTCTAAATATTCCTTAATCGAGTAGTATGCTTTTTTAAGTAGAAACTGTGAAAGCATTTTTTTGAATTTTCTTTTGATACCTTGGTATTTTTTAACCGACTTCTTCGCGGTTTTATTTCAACAGTCTTTGTTTTTTTTAAGTCATTAGATGTAATGTAGGATATGTGCATATGTGTATATGTGTATAGTGTTGTATATTTATGTTCGAAAAAAAATGCCACAGGTAGAAATCAAACTTGCGGGCGATTGGAATTAAACGTAAATTAAATTGTGTGCCTTTCAAAGTAGTTTTATAGCTGTAAACACATTCTAAAAATAAACAGTAAAATAGACACCTTATTTAAGCTAGGTTTTCTCATTCAGGAACTGAGAAAATAAGGTGTCCAAAAGTTACTCCGCATCGCTGCTGACTGGCGGCATTGCCAAATTGAACGGAAATGCATAACCTCTAGCTAAGTTAAGAAACCTTTGGTAACTATCAGAGATTAATACACTGAATCACCTTTTATTGTTCCTTCATAATTAAATACCTATTATAAAGTAAATTAAAATTAATAATGCCAGCCTATTACTGTCCCACTGCAGGGTAAAGGCCACTTCTCCAGATAAGGCACGAACATTGATCACGCTTGCTCAAAGCGGATTGCTGATTCCAAACATAAGTATAAGTCCTAGTTTCCTCACAATGTTTTCCTTCACCGACGTCAATGATGTCCAAGATAAACTTAAAAAGTACCATATAAAAAACTTTTTTGCAAAAAATAAAACCGACTTCAAAAAAACACAAACAAAAAAATTCAAAGAAAAACACAAAAAAGTGTAAAATAAAACGCTTCAGAAGCCGGTGGCAAAAACACCAAATCAATCAAATAAAGTTTAAGCTTCGAAGTTGGTGACCTTTGTTTGATTGATTTCGTGTTTTTGTCACCGGCTTCTGAAGCTTAAACTTCACTATTTTGTGTTTTTCTTTTAATTTTTTTTTGTGTTTTTTTCAATACGGTTTTATTTTTTGCAAATAAGTTTTTTATTTTTCTATTTTTAGTTGTTCCCATAAAAATATTTTCCATGAATTTACGTTATATTGTTAAATGTTAACAATACATGTCAAGATAATAGGGTTATCCACTTATCCTTATTATAAACATACCTAACTGTCGAAATCTAGGTATATTGTACATATCTGCGTACCCCTCAGAGCATACAGACGTGATGATAGGTCATGACGTTGTATAAACAATAAGTATCCAAGCGATTCCAGCAATCACGACCGATTTGCCGTCTATTTTTGAAGAGTTCCATTGTATATCTCCGAAGATCAGCACCAGATCTTCACAAAATTAAAATGGGACCACTGCAGGAGTGCAGGAGTTTACTCTTTCAAATAAAAAAGAATTTTGAGAATCGATCCACAAATGGCGGAGAAATCAGGTAACGTACATAAAAAAAAAATACATACACACGAACATAGAACCTCCTCCTTTTTTGAAGTCGGTTAAAAATAAATAAGCCCATTATGTTAGAAAACCTCATTAAAAATAGGTACAAAAACTATTAAAACCCACACTAAAATTCGAGTGAGTAGCCTAAACATTAATTTAGCTAAGTAATCTCGTGTGCTATTAGACTAAGATTCGGGCGAGCGAGCTGACTGGCTAACAAATAATTAAGACAAGTTGCGCCTGAACCTAATTAGTATAAACATTGCACTTAGGGTAATCTAAAGTCCAAACTAAGGGCTATTTTCGAACAACGTTCTTACGTTTACTAAAAAATATAAGTTAAGAATAATAACTTTAAACTAACATTTTGAAAAAGTATCGTACAACTGATTATGAATCAGAAAGCAGTCGTCTTGGATACAGCATGCTCACGCTAGATCCCTAACCACCGTTATCCTGGGTTTTACTACCTCGATGCGGGGGCAGGGCAATATTTTTTATGGGTACATATTTTTACAAAAAACATTATTTTAATAAATCTATGTTTGTTAAAATGTATGTAAAAATATGTTAGTAAAAGAATACATACACACATTCATAAACTCACGCCTTTTTCCTAGGCAGAAACTACAGAGTGCCATATGCTACGCTTCTTTTGATTCCTTTAAATTCATACGTGTTGCCATACAAATACGCCGGTTGCGAGTACACACCTGACCTTTCTGAAGAACCTCACCGCTAAGGTCTATGTATGTCCTTATAGTACGTCCCCTTCCGGAGTTCTCACTTATATCTGCCTTGTAAACTTTCGTTAGTCGCCTTTCATTCATTCTTGCAACGTGACCAAACCATCTAAGCATACTCTTTTCAATTTAGTAAAAGAATACTGAGACATAAAACGATTATAGCCGATCAAAGTCAAGCTAGCTACTCGTATGTTTTCTGAGATAAATCAGTGGGTGGCGGTTAGAATTGAAGCCAATGACGTCAGTTGTCTATGTCAAAGCATAATAATTATCAAACATCAAAAACAAAACGTAAAAATTGGGAAATGTGAAAACTAAGATTGCTTGGGAGTCCAGAATTAAATACTAAACTCACGATATCTGCGTAAATAATTTGATTAAGTCACGATTATTAATGTACAGACGCCAGCACATCAAGTTACCCCAATGTGTCAAATTTTCCCAATTGAATATGAACCTTATTCTGCTTGACATGAAATTGAAAAACGAGCAAAGAAATTTGACATACTGGAGTCACTTGATGTGCTGGCGTCTGTAGGTACGTAAAATATGACGTCGTATTTTCTTGGCTTTAAATTGGAATTGGGCTTGGCTAGAATGAAAATTATACTATAATTCAATAATTAATCTTCGAAACTATGCATTGTTTAACCATTTTTTTTTTAATTTTTTTTTTGTATTATTTTACTTATACAGCGTGTAACGGAAAGGGTATATACATACGAAGGGCACGGATTCTCTTGGTGATAAGAAACGACATGGCAACGTTTTTATACATATACATACATAATTGTAAAGTTGAGCCCGCCCGCGCCGTCGCGCCTTCGTCGGTTAGGCAGAGCCCGATAGGTCTGTAGGTACTAGGCGCGCAAAACCCGAGATAGATATACTTGAACCTTGCCGGACAGGATTATGACCCTCATACTGCGGTGATACGTTTGTTATGATTTTGCATTTAATAAACTGTTGATATTAAATAATATCGTGAAGTTTCAAAGTTATTAGTTGGGAGCTGAAATTTTGCGGAAAGACTCGTTATTAAATACTCTATTCACCCTGTTTGTATGTATATGCCCTTTCCGTTACAGCCTGTATTTAAAGTATATAAACCTCGAGTGATGGGATTTAAAGGACATGTGTCGAGTGAGTAAAATCTTGAAAAATTAAAAAAAATACGTCTAATCTGTAACAACTTTCATTTTGAATAATTATTTTCCACTATGCTCTAAAAAAGGTCTTTCCACGTTTATTACTCTTTGTATAATATTAATGTGTAGAAGGTTTTTAATGACTTTTATTTTGATGTTAATCTCAGTAATTTAAATATGTGGTGTAATTTAACTAATGTCTTAATGTACGCGGCTTAAATGGGTTTATCAGATTATTGCATTAGTGTTTGAAATACTTGAAGCTTTATTTGTAATTAAGTTAAAAAGCAACAAGTTTGGACTAGTCGTCTTTTATTTATGCTCTTAACACGACCAACCATAGATGGTTTGAAAGTAAGAAATAAAGAAAAATAATCTAAGACAAAAAGGTATGCTTTGCCTCCAAGTAATGAGCATGTAGCTACCTAGGGAGGGTGAATGCTTTAAAATTTCAGGTTAATCAATGCACAAAAATGTAAGTAAAATCACAATGTAAAGACAACATTACAATAGAGGTATACTCATTTATTTTTCTTTATTTCTTACTTTTACACACGGCTACACATCAAGCTATAGGTACATTTCTAGTTTTACGCTGACCTTGCATTGTACGGAAATCCTATACAATGCTAGATCAGCTTATACTGGAAAGTGTATGTGCATGCTTGATGTGTACTTGTGTAGCTGTGTGTATTTTTCAAACCAAACTGTATTTTTCTCCAATTGAACATGAACCTTATTCTGTTCGAAATAAAGTTGAATACCTTCAAAAAAATTTACTCATATGGGATGCTTGATGTGCTGGCCTCTGTACATTGCAGTTTTAAAAAAACTTAAAGAACAGTTCTACTTCTATACGTGTGGTTAGTGACTAAACTGACAAGAGTTTTGTGCCAACCATCGGTTTCTGACTTGGCTTCACATACTGTCGAGAAATTTCTAAGACAGCGGTTCTTTACCTTTTTAACTAACGACCCGAAGCAAAAATATATTTGATGCTCGCCACCCTAATATCCTATTTAACTTCCAGTAATAATAAAATAATAGGACTGACTAAGATCCCAATATTACCAGCGACCCGAAGTGAAGAAATTCAAATTCATGTTCAAATTCAAATTCATTTATTGGTGTGATTTTTGGTACATTTAACATGTGATCTTAATAATAAATAATTCGTTCCTCAAAAATCTACCTTAAAGGCGTACACTCTTTCACGTACCGTTAATAAAAGAAATAATCAAAATTAAATTAAAACGCAAGCAAAACATTAACAATTAAATATACATATAAATAATAAATGGGATTAAAGATAAAAATACAATGTCAATAATAGAATGCAATAGAATCAAATTTACCTACAATGTCAGTTAAATAAATGTGAATGTCGAATAATAATATGTTAGTAAAATTCTTAAAATTCTTTCTCAGTAAGGAATTCATTGAGAGTATAGTAAGCTTTCTGAGTTAAAAACTTCGGAGCCTGCTTTTAAATAAAGGCAGTGGCAATTCTCTCCATTGCTTAGGTAATTTATTATAAATGACTGAAGCCATGCAGTAGACACTCTTGCGCATTAGTGCCGTTTTGGCGGGGTGGGAACACACTAGATTATTGTCGCGAAACGCTGTTCTAAGACAAACATTTAAAACAGTTGACAGTCGAGCCACTGTCGCCAGTAAACTGTCCGACTTAAACACTCCTTCGGCAGGTACCTGATTTGTAAAGAGTATGTACGTGCTGCCTATTCACGATCCTCGCCTTACGTGCTGTGTAGCCGATAATAGGCTTTGTATACCCTTGTACCTCGTTACGTCCAATACTCCTGGACGTATAAAGAAAGTCTCAGTTTTTTTTTTGTGAAGCTGGAAATCCACTTAGATTCAGGTTCTAAAGGTGTCATAAGGGCGTTTCATACGTGTTTGTTATCTCTTGGGATTTTAGGATGGTTCCTTTATGAATTTGACAGTTGAATTGGATAGGGTTTTTTTTTTGTAGTAAGTAGGCACGGTTTCGTAGGTAAGGTTATTTTTTTTTGGGGTAAGTAGATGTTGTAAATAGAAGACGTTATGTTGGATAATATATGTGATATACAATAGACAGATGTAGTATTGATTTTAAATGGAACTAGCACTTCGTTCGCGACTTTTTCCGCGTGATTTTTTTACTTTCCTCTTTAACCTTTCATTCGTGTCAATTAGAGACACAATAGAAAGACAATGACAGTGCCGACGCCGGCGTCCGCTTGGGGTTTAAATAATTAAACTTTGAGATTCCGTCGATCCCCTCGTAGTTTAGAAATTAAAATGTAGCCTATGTCACTAGATTGTAATATAGCTTTCTAATCGTAAAACCATTTATAAAATCAGTTCGGTAGTAGGTAGGTGAGTCACTTCCTAGGAAGCCTGTGCTCGCTAATTTGGTCTAATTTGGCGATCACTCAGATGTTACCTCCCGTTAAGAAGGTAAATTCCCAAGATGGGATGAATAATATGACTGGCCTGTTGGTCTAGTACTTAGTGGTCGTGACTGCTAGTCGTGGAGATCGTGTGTTCGATTTCCATCCAAGACAAATGTTTGTATGACGAGCCGATCATTTGTTCTGTGTCTGGGTGTAATTTATCTAAAAATGTATGTATTTAGAAATATATAAGTATGTTTATCAACTATTTCGTATCCATAACACAATCTCTGCTCTAGATGGCGTTGTGTGAAAGTTGTAGAATACTTATTAAGTATTATTTATTTATTAATTTGCTTCTCTCACGAGTTCAATATTATAGTCACTGCTATATATCCATCATCATCATCATCATTTCAGCCATAGGAAGTCCATTGCTGGACATAGGCCTCCCCTATAGATCTCAAATTTGACCGGTTGGAAGCGGCTCGCATCCAGCGCGTTCCCGCGGCCTTAATGAGGTCGTCTGTCCACCTTGTGGGTGAACGTCCTACGCTGCGCTTGCCGATACGTGGCCTCCACTCGAGAACCTTTAGGCCCCATCGGTCATCAGTCCTCCGTGCTATGTGCCCTGCCCACTGCCACTTCAACCTGCTAATCAGCTGGGCTATGTCGGTAACCTTGGTTCTTCTACGGATCTCCTCATTTCTGATTCGATCTCGCAGAGAGACTCCGAGCATAGCCCTCTCCATAGCTCGTTGGGCTACTTTGAGCTTACTCATAAGGACCATAGTGAGGGACCACGTTTCAGTGCCATACGTCATCACTGGCAACACACACTGGTCAAAAACCTTCGACTTGAGACTTGGCTATATATCCGTGGTGTCTTTATTCCCAGTCGACGATTATCGTGTTTTTCAAGGCACTCAGGAGTCTTAATATGTAATAAATGTTCACCCATCCACGGACTGACCTCGGTAGCTCAACCTTCGATTCACTTATGAGGCTGTTAATATTTACCCGTAAGCCGTCATTTATAATACAGAATTTCATCTAGCCAACCGATTATTAAAGCACGTCGCAAAAGAACTATTTACTTGTATTTCCACTACTAGGTTTCTTTATACAATCCAGTGTCTCTACTTACCCTTCAGGGAATAAAGTCGAGTCTCGCATGACGTCACGTTTTTCCTCCACTTCACTTTCTTTTAACTTAATAAGCCACTGACACTTTATATAATTCTTTCATTCCGTTTTCAGAATTTCTTGTGTATACAAGAAGTATCGTAACTAAGGTTAGGGTGAGTCCACATTGCGAGTATTTGTTGTGGTCTTCTTATCGTGTGGTAAGATAGTTTTAATGCCGCCCCATGGACCTCTGACTTGGCATCCCAGCCTGTTACTGTCCCACTGCAGGGCAAAGGTCTGTTCTCCGTACGGTACGTCTAGTGGTCCGATGATGGAAAGGGCTTATATGAATTAATAACATGCTAAAGTCTACTCTTGACCTCAATCTTGTCCTGCGGTCAAAGATGAGGTCGACAATGGAACGAGCTTATCCAAAAGAAGCCTATTAACTCGCGACTTAAACAGATTGGGGTCATATGAACTCGGGAACACTGATGCAGGCAGGTGATTCCACTCCTTGGCTGAGCTTGATGTGTGAACAATCGGTATAATACCTACATAGTTAATAGGTTAGGTTAGTAGTGGAAAATGTTTTCACAATATTGTGAACTATAATGTTGTCTACTTATTCAACATGATGAAGTTGTATACTAATTTGAATTCTGATATGTGTATGATATTTTGTTTTGTTAAATTTACATACCTATATTATTGATTTGGCATTAACCGTGCGTATTCATTTTGGAACGTGTTAGGATAGAGAAAAACCAACATTAGCGCAAAATTGGTTTTTCTATTCAGTAAAAATTAACACCTAAAACTTGGGTGAAGTAATCAGGTCATGCCCCTATCATTAGAATATTATGGAGTTTCAATTCACTTTGCATTTACTATACCAACATGTTTACCGAAATAATAATAATAATAATATAATTTATTTAGGTCCTTTTACCCATTATTACATTTGTAAACTTAAAATACATAGTCGAACCAAGTTTTTTTAAACAAAATAGCTTAAAAACTTAAAATTGTAAAAAACGAGTTTAATTAACACATATCTCTAAATATCTAAACGAAGGTGCGGTGGAACTGACATTATCTTGTGGCGACCTACCTGAGCTAGGTTAATGAAAACCTGTGTTTCAGGCCATCCCCAGACTAAGCGAACAGCTGACTACAGTTAATACATTGAATTGAATTACATTTACACTATGCTACTTATGCAAATACAATATAAACAAAAAATACCTTAATAATAATATCTACAGAGTTATTGAAGTACTACTAGAAGTTTTTCTGTATCAGCGTAATCAAGTTTACCCAGATATTCGCACAGCTTTAGACTACAATCTTTGTAGCTAGCACTATAAATATCAAGTATTCTATTGAGCTTATTATATAAAACGGGTCCTAAATAGATATAGAATCGGGTTACAAAAGCATGTCTAGTTTGAGATTTTATGCAAACCAAATCTTTCCTTCTCTTGTCAGAAGGTACTGGTTTGTAAGTGATTTCAACGTGCTGATATAAAATTATGTGCAGGATAAATAATTGGCGTACTGTTAGCACGTGACATGCAATGTAAAGCTGGTGCGTAGGAAATCTGAAAGGCTTAAAAGTGGCTACCTTTAGGATAGCTCTTTGAGTGCGTTCTAGATGGATTAAAATTGATTTTGCAGCACCTCCCCATGAAGTTATGCAGTAGGTAAGAACAGATTGGCACAAAGCTAAATATACCTGTTTAATTAATGTGAAGTCAGCAATGTAACGTAAGTTTTTAAAGACATACATTAATTTACGAACTCGAGTACATAGTAACTCAATGTGTTTACGGAAATTGAGGTTTGCGTCAATCGTAATACCTAAATATTTTATATAATCGGCTTTTGCTAGAGTAGGACACGGGCATGCAGTGTCAGCGTCTGTCGTGCAGTTATGAACATAAATGGTAAGGTTAGTAAGTGGTATGTTAGTGTTTCTCATACTAAATAAAATGTATTTAGTTTTATCTGCATTTAATGTTAGTAGATTCTCACGTAGCCAATTAGACACAATGTTAAAGTTACTCTGAGCATATTTATAGACCCCATCCCGTGATTTAGCCGAGAACAACAGGGCTGTGTCATCTGCATATGACATAACTATACCATTTGATAATTTTAGGTTGCACAGTTCATTTATGTAAATGAAATAGCACTGCTCAAATAAAATAAAATATACACACGTATCTTTTGACACGTGTGCATATTTTCTTTGAAAGTCGACGTATTTTTCGTTTGGGAAAACCTGACACACAACACTTTATGTATAGATACGACTTGTGTAGTAATTTTCGTGTAAAATAAAGTTTAATCTTTGTACTTTTTCTTGCTTAGTAAATCACAATTATTTGTCAAACGGTTTTCTCCTTTTCGTGTTACACCTGTCACAACTGTCAGAATGTTTACACCCTCTGCCTCTGACTTTGCTTCACATGCCATCAAGAAAAAAAGAAATTCAGGCATCTCGATTTCCTCACGATTTTTCCGTCACCGTATTTGAAGCAAGTGATAATTAATAATAATAATTACAATACGCACATGAATCCGACAAGGCAGAGGTCTTTCACTGCTTAAAGTATTACAGTGTGGACGTACCTGTAAGCAAATTGGCATACTTCCAGTATTATTACCTATGTCTCACGTTAGCCTATGTATTTTGGTTTTCGTTTTTATTTTGTTAGTAGTAAGTAGTCTTTATAGGAAATAATATGTGTTATTGGTGTATTTGCCACTAGTGTTGCTTAAAGTGAATAAAATGAACATTGAACAAATTTGTGGCCATGTTGCTTTGGTTGTAAGTTTTTTTTATCATCTTTAGACGTGTGCGGGTTCAGCAAGGCTTATCACAATATCCGACTTGCTACATTACTTTATTAAAAAAAATCATCGTAAAGAAACTTGGAGTTATAGTTAAATAAAAGTTTGATATCGCCATTCCACGTTAAGCAAGAGTGGAGATCAACGCGCATGCCTTCTCTGTTCGAGAAGAGGCCTTTGCCTTGCAGTGGGATAGTAACAGGCTCGTATTATTATTATTTCCTTTAACACATGTCATATAGATTATATTTTTAAATATTTACGAGACAAAATTAAAAAAATATATGTATCATTATTTTAAACTTAATGATCGCAGCATTATGCTGATATATTTCAAGTAAGTTTTGGTTTAAGTATAATATTATTTTGTAACACTAATTTAAAATAAAAAATAACAAAACATAATATATATCACGCCTGCATATTCTGAAGGGATAGGCAAAAGTAAACCCACATTTTACCAGTTATATTATATGCTATGTAATGGTGAACATGCCTTCTGCCATTAAGCGGGAACAAATCTAGACTCCGAGCTCCTACTAAAAGTTATCAGAAAGAAAAACTCATTAACATTTTGCCCATTGTCCGACCCGGGGATCGAATCCAAGACCTCGTCCTTGGCAGTAGCACTTGTGACCTAGACAAACGATTCAGTTGACTATATTTAAGTTACATTTAATAGGGGTGAGCCTTAGTGTGACAAACCTGGAACAAAACCATACGTCAGACTACTACTGAACTATATATATAATTTCAGATGCAAAAACTCAATAACACTTTGCCCAACTCAGGAATCAATTTCAGGACCTCATAACCTTTGCGACCACAGTACTAACGGTGCAGTTCACCTTTTTTATCAACTTTAATCTGCTTCCTCAATAAAATAAACTAGACCGGGATTAAGTGTTAGTTAGCTTCATGGAAACAATAATAGTGTCCTTTTTAAGACCTGGCTAGTCTACCCGAAGCTGTTACAGTTAAAATACTATCTTGGACCGGTTCCAAATACTGCCAGGAAAAAGGACAGAATCAAAAGTATTTTTTAACTCCTAACTATACTATAGAAATTGGTCGACTTGTAGGTAATTCGGTGATGTCTTTCGTTTTAAGTGGCGTTCTGTATTGAGTTTATACACATCACGCCTGTAATTCCCGAAAGGTAAGGCAGAGTTGTACCTATTGGACACTCAGATTGCGCCAGTAATGTCAAATCTCAAGTAAAAGGGGGCGAGCCTATTGCCATCAATCGGGTACAAATCTAGACTCCGGGTTGCTGTTGAGAAATTCTAGATGGAAAGACTTTTTTACTCTTTGCCCGACCCGGGGATCAAACCTAAGACCTCAGGCTGAGCAGAAGCTTGCGATGCGACCACTTGAACGACAAACTATTGACAATTTAAGAAAACTTAACGACATTGTTAATCTTGGATGTCATAATATTATGAAAGGTGACAACTTTCCTCTAAGTTCATTATTAAGTTGACAATTGACATTTGACAAGTCTATGCTAAAACTAAGAAGGTAACACAACGTAATAAATTGATTCTAAAAGGTCATGACACATTATAACGGCACGGCACCGGCACCGCTCCAAACCAGGAATTGACTTGTCATTCAATTTAGAGCCTTAAATCGTGGGTGGTATAATATATTTCACAATGTCAAAGTGAAAAAGCCAACGGCGAGCAGTGAGCGCGCTTGCCACTACCATACAACTCGACTCGCAGCCCGCGTGCCGATAGTGAGCGGACCATGTGCTTACAGCGCGTCGACCGCATGCTTACAGCACGCCGACTCCGAGTCGCCAGCAAAAGAGCATTATGAGAACGTGCAAGTCCTAGGCGTGTTCAATCATAAATGCCAATAAACAATTGTGTGCGCGGTGACAACTAGCTTGCACCTCGCGGCCAGCGCGCGGGCTGCGAGCTTGCATTTCCCCGGCGGCGTGCATACTGCAAGCTGGCACCTTGCCAGCGATGCGTAGTTAGCGCACTGGCAGCTAGCCGTAGCCTTAATTCGAGGCGACGCCATGCGTCAGCTGTGCAGTTGCGGTGCCGTTATAATGTGCCATGACCTTAAGGCTGAACGAAGTTTGTTGAGCAGTGAAAGCGTGTGTGTGAGTGAAAGCGACGTAGACGCACATCCCTAAAAAAAAATTCAGAATAAGATTCTAGACCCCCGAAATCTCCATCGACTGTTTTGACCTTTTTATTTGGACTACTTATAACAAAATCACAAGAAAACTATCATTTCTAGTTAACTCGAATCTTATCTAAAAGTAAATAAAAATTTACGTCTGTTATTGAAAATAGTCATTGGAATGGACAAATATCTTGATTTTTTTTACAGGAAACCGACGAAGGACTTTAATTCTGGGATGTTTTGAATCATGTTGTGGACTAATGCTTAATTCCACCCTGTATATTAATTACATAATTAACTAACATAAAAAATATTCTTCAACTTTCATACGACGCAATCTTGCCCCGAATTAGGCAGAGCTAGTGCTATGAGTACCAGACAACTAACTAAACTAAATAATTTAAAAACAACTCTTTGAAAATAATACCATGTAAAAGTAGTTACGTTACAATCCTAAAAATCCCTTTTCCTCGGTTCAAAGATTACAATTTAACGACACAATTTTTGATAGCGACACCGTCCGCCATCTTGAAAATCCAACTAAGTCTCTCATATCTAGCAATTTTAGCTAAGCACCTCTGTAAATGAGGATTTTAGACCTTGTGACCGTGTTAAAAAAGCTGTTTTTTATATCACATTACTCAAACTCTATATTCTATAAAGTACTTAATACATAATTATGATACAAAAAGTTCTCGAATACCTATGTGGTTCAAAAATGCATAGTTCCGAAGATATCATCAATCATAATAGATTTAACTGTAACTAAGATTCATTTAAGCTAGTCGATAATGAAGGAAGTTTTAGTTTTTTTTATTCTAATATTTTACGGATATAATATTATATGTATAAAATTGAAATGTGCTATTCAAGCCTTTTCAAATGATAAACAACACGACATGATTACATTTTTAATCTTGTTTTATGCTTTATTTCCTTTTGAGGACGTCATATATTCAATTTAATGTGACATCACAGCCTATAACCACCAGACAAGCAAAATGCTTCCAACGATACCTTATTTGTGAAATTATGATAAGCAGTTTCGAAGTTTGGTTTCCAACTGATGAACAAAAATAGATAATTAAATCGCAAAATCATGACACTCTTTTTTGCTTCATGGCGAAGCAAAAAAGAGTATCATGAATTTCGGAATGAGTCGAGAATGATAATCAAAGTGGATTCCGCTGAGTCCTTATTTCATGAAACACATCTTTCTAAGCAATTTTTACTCAGTTTCTCTTTTATATACCTTCCTACACGCTGAAATAATGCGAACGCAGAAAATAATTCCTACCCTACCTAATACAAGTTATCACAATTACTCATTGCCCTTTCGCTATTAGAGAAAAAACACGCGAACCTATAAACAAAAGTCTTACTACTCTGCTCACCCCATAAATCTCACGTCGTTATGATATAACGTTATTTACCAAACTTTTTTTTTGTTCCCTGCCTTTTTCCCCTCAAAGTAGTTAAGCAATTATGTGCCTTAGGTTCTTAGTGTAATGGTATAAAATGGGTTAAGAAATGAAGATTTAGTACTTTTGCCGTGTAATGCGTAGACTTTTACGAAAACAGTCCACCTATGTATATTGTGTTCGGAAATCTTTTGGGAGTTTCAATGTTATATAACATTATTTTGTATTAGTAAACCACTTTTCCACTGAGCACTAGCTGCCCGCCAAAAATCGTTCCGTCTTATAATCAATTTATGGCGTGAAAAATGGACCGGGAAGACATTTGTCACACCTGCGATGATAACAAAGATGGCGCTGCATTTTATAAAATGTTTAATTGTCGTCAAGTTTCCTTAAATTTACTAAAATTATTTTAGAAAAATGTATACTGCATGTCGATTATTTACAATCATTTACCAAATAGTTGTCAAGACTTACCACTGACAATGTTTAAAAAAATGTTATTCAACATATTACTGCATAAAAGATACTGAAAAATCAATAGATTCTGTAATTTGTAAGCTCGTTTAATTGACATCGCTTATTGTGAAGACATTTGCACGCCATGTTGTGGCAGGATATGCCGAAACAAAACCATTGTAAAATTTTTATACCATATTCTGGCAAATAAATATTTTTGATTTGATTTGATTTGATAAGGATCCGCTCAACTTTCTTAGTTTTTTCTTTCATAAGATCCTTCTCTTAATAATAACTAACACAACAAAAAAAGAATTAGCGAAATTGGTCCAGCCGTTCGCACGTAATGTCATGGCTAAGAAAAATAGGGATTTATTTTTATAAACACCACTAATTTTTAATTAGTACAAATACTTGAAGGGCTTATTCTAGACAGTCTTCTCATTATATTTGTAAAGTATCAATGATTAATATGCATAAACAGCAAAGTTATAAGCGTTTGTTTATATCCCAAAAAGTCACCCAATTTATAGAAATATTGTACTTACAGGCTATTCATTACATAGTATTATTCATTAATCGTCATCTCTCGCTCACGTTTGCGTGATCTCGCTCAAGCATGCCCCGCCTCCAACAGCTGTTTTCGTTATTTAAGCTTAACTAAATAGTGGCATATTTAAAAATTGATTTTCATTCTTTTTTTACCTTTGATTACGGCTAAGATCAGTAACAAGGTACGGATACAGCCCATTTTTTTTGTACTGATTAAAAAATAGTGGTGTATAAGATAACAAACTCTATCATTACGCCTGTTATCCCGAAGGATAAGGCAGAGGTAGTAGGTATAGTATAGTACCTGTAGTAGGTCATCATCATCATTTCACTATGTCCACGGCTGGACATAGCATGCATGCAGCATGCTCGTGACTCGCATAATAAATTAATACAATCTTATGTGTGGATTTTAAAAGAGACCATGACCTCTGAGTTTCTTTCGGCATTTCTTTTCAGGGATCAGTCACGACCACTCCTGTGCGTCTCGCATCCGTAGGATTCGATTCTGCAGTAGGTGCTTAAACCCACTTTTTGCCTGTTATGTTAGAGACCCATGCTATAAGGCAAACCTATTTATTGCCTTTTGAAAATTTTAGTTTTTAGCCCCTATTGGCCTGGCCTATTGGCCTAGTAGTTAGTAGCCCGTTAGATTCCCACCCAGAACAAATGTTTGTGTGATGAGCACGATCATTTGTTCTGTGTCTGGGTGTAATTTATCTACGATATGGATGCATTTAAAAATATATAAGTATGTTTATTAGTTGTTTAGTACCTACCCATAACACAAGCTCTGCTTAGCTTGGGACAAGAAGGCGTTGTGTGAAAGTTGTAGAATATTATTATCACTAGAAAATATTCGACACATATTTTTTCTTTTTTTACGTTATTAAATAATAACGACGATTCATCGAGTCAAAATGTAACACGATGCCACTATCCTATACAGTTTATACCTAACTATGACGTCACCAACCCTCTTTCTTTGATTTTAATGCGCTTAATCCAAGTAGTTTTCCATAAATTTGAAAAAGCAAAAAAATACTCTTTAATATTCTAACTGATGGACTTAATATAATTTTGATATATTCAGACACCGACCACAGCCTATTAGGACACTATAAAACAAACACAAAAATAAACTTCCAAAAAACAAGATGGCCGGCCTATCATTGGCTTACGAGTGCCTCGAAAAAGATATGAAAGATTCGAATAAAAAAAAGAAAAACAGCGAAAGTTTCTTTTACTTGAATAGTTCTTAACCTACTTTCAGTCAATTCATCACAAAATCACATTTCTACTTTCCAAAGCCGATATTTTTCTGTTCTGTTGAAAAAGTTTCACTCGTGGAAGTTCGGTCTTCGCGAGATTTTACAACAACCATTCTGTCGTAAAATATTTGACTGGATTTCATTCGTTTTTCCTCTATACCGGTTTCAACCGCTTTCGGGCAGATCGAGTTGGTTTTAACTAGAATTCCGGATTAAAGACTTTAAATTAAATATGTTTTTGTGCGGATTTGGTTAGCGGTTTTCCTTGTGGAATAGACGATTTTGGAATTGGGGAACGATGAGTTTATTTTCGCGACTGTAAGTAGTTTTTATTTCAATACTTCTAGGGCTGTCTCGAACGTTTAGTGGTCGTAAGCGTAATATTGATATTGTAAGTGATATTATGGGTCCGATTTTCGGGTCGGGCATCGGGCAAACTGTTTCAGTGTTATGACGACAATAGTTACACATACGTCTATGCCACCTACTATGTAGAAATTTTAGCTTTTTACGTAATACCTACCAACCATTTTTTTTTGGTTTTTATCTTTTATTGTGTTTTTTATTATCTGTGTTGTTGTTCTAAGTATTTTCTTTCTTTCTTTCTTATACTATTTATGTGATGTAGCTCGTTGACAGACTGATAGACATTGGAGGTTTCGACAGCGTCAACTGAACTTCATTACTAAACAGTATTGGAGTCCCGTTGGTATCCTTTCGGTCAGGAATAATAAAAATTGCGTGTTAATTATCGAAATACCACAGATTTTTTTTTTGGGTTTCTATTTTCAAACCAAAACTCATGGCATAATACGAATATTTAAAAACGATGTTGCCACGACAACGCACATTAACAAAAACATCCATTGACACCAATAGCCCCCTAACCTCCGCCCCCATTCAAGTGCAATAATACCCTAAAACAGGAGCTTTACAAACTTCAAATGGGTAAAATTTAAACTTACACAAATATAACCCTTCCCTCGTTGATAAGATGGAACAAAAGCCTTGGCATCGTAAAACTGGGATATAATTGTATAGATGAGAATCTTAACGTTGGTATTAATGATCGAATTGATGCTGGCAACCCTAGGGGTAGCGACATCTTTCGGTAGTTTGGGGAAGTAAATAAATATGTTATTGGGAACTGAAGTTTGATGGAATTTTGAAGACAGTTTAGGGGTGGGTTAATATGGGCTACATGTAGATTGTAGATATGATATTATTCAGTAAAATTTTATATCTATCTATATGTATACAAATGTTGGTTTGTGTACGCTTCAAAAACTCAAAAAGTTCTCCACCGATCGAGCTGAAATTTTAGCATGATATATAATCCGCATCAAGAATTGTTTTTATCTATTTTTTTTTTCTTTTTGTTTTAACCATTCGATCACAATGTGCCACAACGAAGCGTGGCAGGGTACAGCTAGTTGTTTTATAAAGTCGTGATGGCCCAGAGGTTAATACCTCGATAATACCTCTCATGCACGAAGTTGTGGTTCGAATCCGGGCAAGTACTAATGTGACTATTATGATTCATAAATGTACTTTCTAAGTTTATCTTAGACATCATCAGCATCGGTGAAGGAAAACATCGTGAGGAAACCTGGACTTTGGTCAATATAAGTTTGAAATTGCCAATCCGCCTTGAGCAAGCGTGGTGATCAATACTCGTGCCTTCTCTGTATGAGAAGAGGCCTTTGCCCTGCACTGGGTCAGTAACAGGCTGATATTATTATTATAATTATTTATTATGCGTTTTGTGGACACGTAGTTCTGCTTCAAAAGGGCCAACTATCGGATTCTATTGTATTTTAAGCCATTCGGAGACCAGCTTATATCAGACCAGCAAATATACCATACAAATCAGTCCAGCCGATTAGGAGGTCTTAGGTGACAAACACACGTACTGATGAATTATAAATATCGAGTCAAGTAACTAATCTTTATCAATAAGTACCTATTAGTAAATGTTCGCTGTCCGTCTGTCAATTATTGGTAGAAGAGCGTGTAAAACTTATGTGTAATTCTGTGTGTTTAACTAATGTAATTCGCTAATGGCCGTTTTATGTTAAATAAAATAAATAAATAAATATGTCTTACACGAAAAGTGTTTAAATTTATTCGATGTTTTTGTTGCTACGCGAGGTTGTAAGTTCAGATTCGGGCAAGTATCCACTAAGTTATTTCCAAATTAAGTCGTAAAAAAAATAATAATAATGGTAATGGTGGTTGGTGGTGGTGGTATGGTATGGTATGGTGGTGGTGGTATGGTATTAATTGTAGTAAATACCTAAATTGAGAAAAACCCAGAAAAACTTATTATTAATGATATTGACTTTTGACTGGCCTATTGGACCAGTGGTTAGTGGCCCTGACTGCTATGCCGGAGGTCGTGGGTTTGATTGCAAAGACAAATGTTTGTGTGTTGAGCGCGATCATTTGTTCTGCGTCTGGGTATAATTTGTGTAGGTATAAAATGTATGTATTTAGAAATATAGCACAAATTCTGCTTAGTGCTTAGCTTGGGGCTATATGGCGTTATGTGACATTTGTGAAATAATCATTAATTTATTTTTATTTATATTATTGGTTTAAAATTGCCAACTTGCATTACACAAGTGTGGTAATTAATGCTTATGTCCTCTTTCTATGAGAAGATACCCTTATTTTGCATTGGCAACAGTAATCATTATTTATATTCAACCCTCCAAAATAAAGAAAGCTTCCAAAAACTTTTTAACATCCTGTTTTTTTTTTCATTTTTTACTTTAATTACATTAGAAGACTAGTCTAAATATTCAGAAAACTTACATGTCTAACCAATAAAGAAAAAAAAAACCAGGTGTTACAGCCTTCTTCGACGCCTATACCGTATTATGGCCACGGCCCATACTCTATTGTCATTTAGCCTTCTTGTCACGTCATCGAACCAACCTTATCAATTTCACCCGTAGACTTCGAAAAAATAAGCTTTCTTGTCGAATATTAAAGGTCCTACATTCAATACATACTACAGATAGACCATCACGAACAAAATCTTCATTCGACACTTGTGTCCTAAAGTATACACAAGTCAATAAATCTGCTCAGTATATTAATAACGGTTTCACCCGCGTATTTCCCGTTCCCGTGGGAATACGGGGATAAAAAGTAGCCTATGTCATCCGGGAATAGTGTAGCTTACCACCAGTGCAATATAATTTTTAAAATTGGATCATTAATAATAGTACATTCGCATTAATTAAGAATGCAGTAAAGTCATCATTATCCGTCGGCCTAGCCCCGCCCCCTAACCAATCAAATCTTTTCAAATTCATTTTTATAAATTCATTAAACTTAATCTATTAAAATATAATTTGTTTGAATTTAACACCACTGTGGAATAAACCTTTATCTTGCAGTTGCACTGGATTCTTACTGCATTCTTAACGCGAACGAACTATATGTAGTCCGAAGCTTACCCCCTACATACAAACTTACAAACAAATTTTACCTCTTTATAATATTATTAGTATAGATTATTAATCCATCACTTGTCCCCAAAGGTTCATTTGAAAATCAACGTCAGGCAGCATCTCTACATCTGTCTGGCATTACCACTGAAATGATTTTTTATAGTTCTTTCTCCGTTGCTGCTCTAATATTGGTTATTATGCTAAATGGTGTTTCTGAGTCAGGAGTTCATATATTCCACAACTTTTTCACACAACGCCATTTAGTCCCAAGTTAAGCTTGAGAGCTTGTGTTATGGGTACTAAATAGCTGATAAACATACTTATATATTTCTAAATACATACATATTATAGACTAGCTTTTGCCCGCGGCTTCGCCCGCGTGGATGTCGAACTTCCGTCCCCTATGTTTTCCCTTTAAGGGTTGAATTTCCAAAAATCGTTTTTTAGTGGATACTTACTCTTCACTAAGAACACTCCTTCAAGTTTCATGTCTCTAATACCAGCGGTTTGGGCTGTGCGTTGATATATTATAAACGTACTAATTTTAGCATAATACTTCCGGATAGAATACTTTCAAAGTTGATCCTTCCGGTATGTATGCGAAAAGATTTCTTGAACTACTGACCCGGGAAAGAGCGCCGATTACAACCGTACCAAGTTTGGTTAAAATACCTATAATAGTTTTTGAACTATGCGTGCACATACAGACAAACAGACAAAACATTTACTGATTGCATTGTTGGCATCAGTATCGATCACCAATCATCCTCCAATATTAATTTTGAATATAAGTTTAATAGATGTACATAATTATCTTCGTAGTGTGTGATAGTCCATTGATTTGCATGGCAAGCGATATTGTATCTTAAGATAAAATATAATAATATCTTAGCCGTATGCAGCGCCCCTTGGTGAACTCCACTGCGGGTGACGTAACCTACGACAAACTTATTATTTACGGTTGGTACAGTAGTCGGGTCTAGGGATCGAACCGCAAAATTAAGTTTGTTTTTTATTGTACATACTTTTCCGGGATAAAAAGTACCCAGTGTGGTGCCCAGGAAACTAAAGAATAAGTATACCAAGTTTCAACGTAATCGAACCGGTAGTTTTGGCGTGATACCTGAACATACAGACAGACAGACAGACAGACAGACAGACAGACAGACAGACAGACAAAAATTTTTTTAATCATATTTTTGGGTTCGGTGTCGGTCTAGTAACACCCCCTGCTATTTATTTTTTTGATATTTTCAATGTACAGAAATTTTACTTCTACAGATTTATTATATACTTCTACAGATTTATTATAAGTATATAGATATAGAAGATAAATTACACCCAGACACAGAACAAATGATCGTGCTCATCACACAAACATTTGTCCTGGGTGGGAATCGAACCCACGACCTCCGGCATAGCAGTCAGGGTCGCTAACTACTAGACCAACAGGCCAGTCATAGTTTTTCTATGACATTTATTCGCATGTCCATAGTATCTTAAACCTCTTTGTTCCCATTTCTTTTTTATTAATGTCAGGCCTCAGGCCTCATGGCCACGAGACGGTTTGTACACGACCCGGTTCTCTATTGCGTTGGTAGCCCTGTGCACGCGCCGCTCGTCTGTCCGGTCTCGTGTGCATGCGCTCACACACTGCCATACTCCACTGCGCGCCAGGGGTATATACGGCGAGCACCGAGCCCGGTTGTACGGCGAGCCGGCTCTAGTGCCAGTGTCGTGTGGTTAGCTTCATAGAGTTTCATACACGACTGACGACCGCCCGTAGACCCGGTTTGACGCCGGGCTTAGCTCCGGTGCAAAACCGTCTCGTGGGCATGATCGCTCAGTGTACTCTTAACGAATAAGGATTAAATTTTGAAAGGTAACGGAAGGATATTGGAGTTTAAGGAAATCGATTTTTGAGTATTATGGCGATCAGGCGATGGCTTATCTTTTATGTTAACTAGCAAAGATTTTCTGATTAAAAAAATGTTATCAAAAATTCTGATTGATTTTACTAAACAAATCTATCATTTGAACTGCGGCTTGAAAAGTTCTTTACACAATAAAAAAATAAAAAAGATAAATATTTCTCGTCTTCTTTGACGGGCCTGTTGGTTGGTCCAGAGGTTAGCGGCCCTGACTGCTATGCCCGAGGTCATGGGTTCGATTCCCACCTAAAACAAATATTTGTGTGATGAGCACGGTCTTTTGTCCTGTGTCTTTGTTATGTAACTTTTTTATATATAATACCAGCAGACGTCACGCGGTTTGACCCGCAAGTTCCCGTGGGAATATGGGGATAAAAAGTAGCCTGTGAAACTTGGGGATAGAGTAGCTTTCCGACGGTGAAAGAATTTTTCAAATCAGTCCAGTAGTTTTTAAGTTAATTGGTTACTTACAAAAATACAAAATCTTTCTCCTCTAGCATGAATAACTGGCGAAATGTGATAAGTAAACATCTGCCTAACCTTTTAGGTCCAAATAGAAGCGTAATTACATTTCACACATTAAACAAATAGCTTTTAGGTCACAAAGCATCACATTAATCTCATAACACAAAAACCATTCTCACTCAAAGAATAGATTTCAAATCATTCAAAAAATTAACACTCCGCAAGCGTAATACTAAAGTCTCCAATTTCCTGGCATCCTCGCTTACTGTGGATATTTGCATAACCAATATCCATAGGGTGGTTGCCACCCCTTCGCTGGAATCCTACCAGGGTTCAGGGGGCTTATTACACCCTAATCCTAAGTGGCAAAGTATCATCACGGTTCCTGGTGGCTGGAGTAATTGGGTTATAGATTGCAGCTGCTGGTTTTTTTTTATCTTAAACAATACACCACTAATTTTTAATTAGTACAAAAAAATGGGCTGTATCCGTAACTGTTACTGATCATATTTGCGTAATCAAAAGTAAAAAAAACGAAATTCAATTTTTAAATTTGCCACTATTTAGTTAAACTTAAATAACGAAAACAGCTGTTGGAGGCGACGTATTCTTGAGCAAGATCACGCGAACGTGAGCGAGAGATGACCATTAATGAATACTACTTTGTCATGAAAGCCTGCACAATATTTTTATAAATTGGGTGACTTTTTGGGATATAAACAAACGCTAATAACTTTGCTGTTTATGAATATTTGTTATTGATACTTTTCAAATATAATAAGAAGACCGTCTAGAATAAACTAATTAAAAATTTGTGGCGTATATTTTTATTAAATCAAAAAAAACTAGCAATGTGGGTTGCACTTTACTAATAGTCTTGTTAACCGATTTAACACAGCTAAATAATTATGATTTTATCTGGAGTGGGTTTACGTCAATAGTGCAATGGGTGGGGACTGAACTCACGACCTCCTCGATTGCCAGTCAAATGCTTTAGCCTGGGCTATTGCCGCTTTTATTGGGATGTAAGAGCAATATTTTGTGAATAGTGAGGGACTAACATGATAATGACGAATGAATTCTACATTAATGAACTTTGATTAATTTGAATATGCAGTGACAAAAATCAAAATGAATGACAGATTGAGGAATGATGTGATAAAGCAACGTTGTGGTTTGAAAGAAGATGTAGTAACAAAAATTGAAAAGAGTATGCTTAGATGGTTTGGTCACGTTGGAAGGATGGATGAAAGGCGACTAACGAAAGGCATTTACAAGGCAGATGTAAGTGGGAACGCCAGGAGGGGACGCCCTAGAAGGACATACATAGACCTTATTGGTGAGGGTCTTCAGAAAGGTCAGGTGCGTAGTACTCGCAACTGGCGTGTGTGTATGACAACATGTATGAATGTAAACAAAGCAAAAGAAGTATGTAAGAATCGTAGCATATGGCGCTCTGTAGTTTCTGCCTACCCCCATGGGAAAAAGGCGTGAGTTTATGTATGTGTATGTATGTAAAAATCAAAAAGAGAATGGTTAGATGATTTGAATGACAGGCGACTAACAAAAGGTATTTTTATGGAAAATGTAAGTAGGTATTTGTAAAGTTCTTCAGAAAGGTCGGTGTTTATTACTCACAACCGGCTGGTGTGTATGACTATCTGGTACTGGCACCACATAGTGGCAGATCAAACTAATTGGATCAGGGAAGTCTAAGCCCCGAAAGTCTGACAACCAGTTTAACCAAGGGGGTGCAAATAATAACTTAAGGTCTGCATAGAGTGTTACAGTGGGCAGCCTCAGTAATTATCATTTTTATAAAAAATCTTTATTGCCTACCATAAAAATCCGTAAAATACATTAAATTAAACGAAATTAGCATATAAAACTTATGACATAAAATATGCTACCCATATAATGATTTTTTGACGTCTTCTTGGTTCGTCGGCTGACATCATCATCGAAGCCAAATAACTTGGCTAATGGTTTAAATTTATGTATTTTGCCACGAATGCACATGCTAGTGGCACGGATTATTGAGATGATGATTCTTGATCTTAACCCACCCATCACTACGCTACAGGACCTGTTCCAGCGGTCAGCGATTGCAGCTCAATTATCAAACGTATCGTTCAACTCTCAACTCAATTACGTATCGTTTTTTGTTAAATATCGTAACTCATGATGTGATAGGGCTTTTTGGCCTAGTTCTTTTTTTGTTTTTCTTAGATGTTTACTATTTCTTTTATTATAATAAAATACAATATTCATTGTCTACACTTATATTATAAATAGGAAGAATTTGTGTGTGTTTGTTTGTGTGTGCGTATGTTTGTAATGAATAAACTCAAAAACTCCTATGCCGATTCCAAAAATTATTTCCTCTTTGGAAAGCTACACTCACCCTGAGTAACATAGGCTACTTTGTATAACTGTATTCCCACGGGAACGGGAACTACGCGGGTGAAACCGCGCGACGTCTGCTAGTCATTTATATTCCCTGTCAGTATAAAAAAAAATATTCTCATTTCTTTAATTTTAAGTAATGTTATGTTAGTTAAATACTATGGTTTTATAAACAGATGTACCTACGGCAAAACATTTTTTCTATAAACACTTTTGCAGCCATATTCTCGTACATTAATATTCAGCTGTCGAGATCCGTTTTTCTTTTTTCGCCTTTTTTTGATATTGGCGTTTTCTCGATCCGTTTTTGCCGTGTGCTTAATTGAACTAGTCGTTCGCTCGTTAATAAAATAATATCGGAAACATCGGGAAAGCGTGTTGAATGCTATTTCTACTTCATTAGTATTATGTTACAGGTTTATTTAATGTTTTTTTTTGGCGTGGCAATGCTACCAGTCTTTTGGCCACTTTACCATTTTACTGCTAGCTTTAGTTTCTTCTGTTGTGTTAGTATGTTGAGTAAAGTATGTGTTTGAGTGTTTTTCGTTTAATGGAGTTTCTTGTTCATTCGTCTTCATACGAATATACTAAATTACTTTGTTATCAAATTTATTTTTGAACCAAAAAGTGTTACTTAAGTTGGCGATCGGAGCCTCGTATTAAGCAAGTAATGCCTGTATTAGGAGATCCAACTCTACCATAGCTGTAGTTATAATCTTTCACTTGTGAATTTGACGTTCAAAAATTCTCTATCTAATGGACTGCAACAGAAAAAGAAGTTGATTCTGACTTAAGTTGATCTTCGTTACAAGTAGTTAGAAGCCTGAAAGTCCGTCTTACATTTAACGGCTGGTGCTCAATGTAAAAAACAGGCTGCATGCGATTTGACTGAAAAATCATCATACTATATCGACTACGAAACTTCTTGATTGATTTGAATAATTCTTTTGGGAAGCGTTACCGTTGGGAAGCTAAATGTAGTACAATACTCGTTAGCAACAACACTGAAGGAGACAAAGTAGGAAACACCGAGGAATTAACACGATTTACTCATTAAGATTTTGAATGATGACAGTAACAAATGAACAGACTCCTACACAGCGGTAACACTTTAATAAAAAACCTCTCACAATCGTAGAAACCCATTACAAGTACATACATAATTCTACCCCAAACATAAACGCTTTAATTCCAAGAAGACAATGATGAATCGACTTCCAATGGTAGCGCCGAGTAGCATTCAAATGGGATATTATTTGGTTAGAATCGTCGAGATCCGCACTTGCGGCATTGTGTTCAAATTCTCACCTACTCGATTGAAATCTGAGAAACAGTGTATATTGAATTACATTTGGGGGACGCCTTGAGGTTGTGTTTGAATGCAAGCGAGTTGCGGAAACAGTAGAATATTTATTTATAATTTTTTTTTCTCAAGCACATTACCAATAATTTGTTCGCATTTTAGTATTATGAATTAAGAAAGCCATACACAATCTATACAATTATTGTAAATAGGTAAGAAAATAAATACAATTTATTTATTTGCCAATAATGTAGGTATACATTTATACAGATAAAATGGTTATTTTGAGAGCGTTTCGATACATTTTGCCTTACGGCATGCAAAATTATTTAACATGATAATATTCGCAAGCAAAATAAAAAAGGACAATCAATTAACTATAAATGTCTACAAATTAAGTTAAGAATGCCAAAAAAGACGTGTACAAATTAAAAGTATTAAGACAATTAATTCAATTACAAAATGAATGTCAACAAATTCAATTTCTAATGTCAGTAATTAGAATACAAACAAAAGTTAGATATATGAACTCGCGAGAACTTTCAGCTTAGGAGATAACGATGGCCCTGAATATTTTTCAAATAGCAAAATTAATGTATTCCTCTAAATACATTCGGAACAAATGGCACAGTAGGTTAACTCATAAGCCGCAGTAACGCGTGGCAAGATCAGAATATTACAATGTAAAGAATATTGTAATTCCCGCTTCCGCTCCCGTTCCGCTTACAAACGTACCAAATACAAAGTTGCGTGAGACCACACAGCTGACAATCTCTATGTTTTTTTTGTGGTGTTCAAATCTGATTACATCTTGCTATATAGAAAATGAAAACAAATCAATTGTTACTGTGTCTTGCCCAATTTTCTGGGTTTCGTTCTTGCAAACCGGAATTCGGGATTTTATTTGTTGTTGAACATTCTTGTTTAGACAATGTTTATTAGTTAAGACACCTTTATTCTCATAGGGAATATACGTACTTTACTTTCCACACCTTCTTTATTAGGTATTTCTTTAGCAAAAATCATCACCTACAGTCAGTACAATCAGTTAGTTGACGAAAAGTATTATATGGGTATCCTATAATGGGCTATTTGAAAACATTGTAGTTATAACTTCCCTCATCTAGATTACAAGAAAATATTCGACACATGTTTTTTCTTTTTTAACCGACTTCAGGAGGAGGTTCTCAATTCGATCGGTTTTTTTTATGTATGTACACCGATTTTTCCGAGATTAATGATCCGACTTCCGTGATTCTTTTTGATTTCAATGCGAAATAGCTGCCATTTGGCCCCAAAAAAATATAACATAGTTTGACCCGGTAGTTTTCAATTTATGAACAATTTTATGAAAATTTAATTTATTTTTGAACACTTTTTTGTATTTATGTTCACCGATTACGCTGAGATTTATGTACCGATTTACGTGATTCTTTTTTTAGTTTGATGCCGACTAGTTTTTTTTTGGTCTCATAAAAAAATTACATAGTTTGGTCTGGTAGTTTTCATTTTATGAAAATTTTTGTTCATGAATTTTACTTTTCTTTTCATCGCGAACAGTGTTGTTGTTTATTTTTCACGTACCTAATCAAAAAATAACAGACCGATCATGCGACAATTCGACTCGCTGTATGAGTCGAATTGTCGCATGATCGGTCTGTGAAGCTATTTAGCCACAAGTTAATCTCCGGGTTAGATATGCATGACAAATAATTTGACGTGTTAAAACGTGCTTATCATCACATTCACGTTACTGTTACCAAATCATAACCTACAGTACAACCCCGGGCGCTATCTGTCCGTCAATCTAACAACATTTAGACGATGACACTCGCGGGAAACGTCTCTTACCTGTAGGAAGTCTCTGTCAGGTAGATATATATCTCTCTCTCAGGTAAATTGACACCAATAAGGATAGTAATACTTTTTCCCCTTATAACGTGGCTACTTCATGTGTGGTTTTGATTCTGGTTTAGTTAAGGGAAGCTTGGGTTTTGGTCACTTCAAAGATAGTTTACTAACTTGCCAGAAGTAGACGAGAAAATACAAAAAAACTGACCTTGGTGTACGTTTTAGTAATGTTAAAATTTTAAACCAGTTTTGTAGTCGTGTTAGGCAGTAGGCACAGTGTATTCAAGTATTTATTGAAATTCATAACGTATATACAAGTGGAAGGTTAAACAGTTGCGTGTAACAACGAGGTACTTAACTAAATTTTAGTTTTTAACCCCTCAACTAGATTAGAAGAAAATATTCGACCCATATTTTTCTTTTTTCACGTAAGTAATAAAAACATAGCGGAGATACATCGAGTCAAAATATCGCATGACGTCCCTAGCCTCTTCTTCTTCTTCTTCCTCGGTCCCTCAATGCTGAGGATCGCGACCACAACAGCGAGCTCTCCATTCGCTGCGGTTGTTGCAGCTGTGGACTGCCGTCTGGATGTCTGGCCCCACAGTTTTCCTGCTCTGCCCCTGGCTCGTCTTCCCTCCATCTGACCCACTATGATGTGCTTCTCCAGACTATGCTTAGAAGACCGCATACGGAATAACGTCCCTAGCCAGTACTATATTATACTACTAGCTTTTGCCCGCGGCTTCGCCCGCGTGGATGTCGAACTTCCGCCTCCTATGTTTTCCCATTAAGGGTTGAATTTCCAAAAATCGTGTTTTAGTGGATACTTATTCTTAACTAAGAAGTCCCCTTCAAATTTCATGTCTCTAATACCAGCGGTTTGGGCTGAGCGTTGATATATAAACGTAAAAATTTTAGCATAATACTTCCAGATAGACTACTTTCAAAGTTGATCCTTCCAGTATGTATGCATAAAGATTTCTGGAATTACTGACCCGGGAAAGAGCGCCGTACAGCTGACCATGTGTAAAACAACTGAGACTAAGATCAACCTACCCAGGCGTATTGATTACAACCGTACCAAGTCAATCCCAATCCCTATAATAGTTACTGAACTATGCGTGCACATACAGACAGACAGACAGACAAAACATTTACTGATTGCATTTTTGGCATCAGTATCGATCACCAATCATCCTCCAATATTAATTTTGAATATATATTCAATGTACATAATTATCTTCGTAGTGTGTGATAGTCCATTGAACTGTATGGCGAGCGATATTGTATCTTAATATAAAATATTATAATATCTTAGCCGTGTGCAGCGCTCCTTGGTGAACTCCACTGCGGGTGACGTAACCTACGACAAACTTATTATTTGCGGTTGGTACAGTAGTCGGGTCTAGGGGTCGAACCGCAAAATTAAGTTTGTTTTTAATTGTATATACTTTTCCGGGATAAAAAGTACCCAGTGTTGTGCCCAGGATATTAAAGAATCAGTATACCAAGTTTCATCGTAATCGAACCGGTAGTTTTTGCGTGATACCTGAACATACAGACAGACAGACAGACAGACAGACAGACAGACAGACAGACAGACAGACAGACAGACAGACAGACAGACAGACAGACAGACAGACAGACAGACAGACAGACAGACAAAAATTTTTTTAATCATATTTTTGGGTTCGCTGTCGGTCTAGTAACACCCCCTGCTATTTATTTTTTTGATATTTTCAATGTACAGAAATTTTGCTTCTACAGATTTATTATAAGTATAGATATAGATATTAGATAATGACGTTACAAGCCCCCTATCCTAAACTTTAATGCGCTTCATCTAAGCAGTTTTCCATCAATTTGAAAAAGAATAAAAATACACAACACGTATTTATAAAAAAAAGAGAACTTTAATCATCAAAATAGTAGGTAAATCTCATCAAATTAATACAAAAAAACCTGTGTGAGCACGATCCAATATCGTCTCAAGCTAGATTTAACAACTGAACTATCCAAAACTTTCACATGTATAAAGCCAGAACTATCCACAAGCATAAAGGAACTCCATCTCTTAGATACCAAATTCCAACTAGGACAACCCAAAACTTAGTTTCAATTAGAAATAAATAAGTAAATAATTAATGTCGTACGTGATTCTCAGTTCAGTTGAACTGACAAACATAAGTTTTGTAAGACCAAGTCTGTGAGTAGCAGCCATTGAAAATGTTTAAGACAATCACAAGTAAATGGTTCTCCTCAGTTTCGCTAACGTTATTTTCATTTGAGGAGCAAGTTGAAGGAGGAAGCGTTTCTCTCCTTCTTTTTGAGTGGTTGAATCACATACCTATAGTCCATTTGAAATAAGAAAATAAACAATAAACCTTTTTCACAGTCCGTTCAACCGATTTTAAGTTCTATTACGTTGGCAGCATGACAAATGGCAGCTGCAAGAAACAGTTGATATTGTATCCGCGTTTTAGCTCATAATGCCATCCTTATAATTTACGAAATAGAAGTTAAAATCGGTTGATCCAACTGTTAAACGGTTTGTTTCAATTTCTTTTCTTATTTCAAATGGACTATAGTTTTTAACTTCTGTCTTGGATACACATCCCATCGAGAATTAATAAGAATAATAATAAGTTAATAGTTTTGTCTGCCAGTGGCTTAATAGCCGAGAGCCTCGATCAATACCTGAAGAGACTCTCGTTGGGCAGCTGGATCAAGGGCTTGATTCAGAAAGCAGTATTGCTAGACGTATTGTTAGGAGGTTCCTCTCCCTGGGGCCCTGGATAATAAAATTGGGTATGGAGTTAGCTGACACCCTGGATTAACACATAGGCTACTTTTTACCCCTGTATTCCTACGGGAACGGAACCTACGCAGGTGAAACCGCAGTAGGTACTTCAGCTAGTGAATTATAAATTGAACTACTAAATTCCAAAACCGCTATCTCTTCCTTACTTGTACCACCTAAACATCTCAGGGCAGCCCAAGGCGACATCACAGTGTCCTAAACACTAAAATGCACTTAGACGCGCTTCCAGGGCACGCCTGTGTTTTGTAGCAGTAATGAACTAGCTTGCGTAATATCTGGATCAAGGATTTTGGTGAATATTTAAAATTAATACTGGAAATGCAATGCGCTGTGAAATACAAGATGTCATAAATTCTGCGTGGAGTAACATGTTGCACAAATATTAATATCGAAGTTTAAGCTATCCCTTACCGAGATCCAACCATGGATGGGTGACCCATCCAAAAGTCGACCTCGGCATGCGTAGCTAAACCTTTAATGGATAGAAACCACGCGTTAATTAGCCAGGAGTTAGTCCAGTCCAGTCCTAGTGAGTGATAATAGAGGCCCATCCAAAAATTGACCTCGGGAAGTTTAGCTTAACCTTTAGTAGACCGTGTATTATGTTATGCCATAAATTGATAATGGATCACCCATCCTCATAACGCCCTCATTAAACGAAGCTTAACTTACGTTGCTACAAATGTGGTGAAAATCGTGAACGTGTGACGATAGAATCAGATGCATACCCATCCACAAACCGACCTCGGAAAGCGTATTTAACCTTCTATTGACTCTTTTTATTTATTTATTAAAAACGAGCCTGACGTTTTGGTCGCAGCGCATAGAATACCCAACATTGTACCTTAGTGCCTTTTTGGCGCAGCCGTGAGGCACACAGCACATGATGTGTACCTACTATTTGTATATTTTCTATTGTTTTATAAATTATTGTGTGTATGTGTGTTTTGATGACCGATGTCAAATAAATATTTTTCTTTCTTTCTTTCTTTACCTTTCCCAGTCTTTAAAACACAACCTCCCCCGTCTCAAACTGTCGGTCAAAAGGGTCCAAAGCAAATAAACCAAACGGGCTGAGTTAACGAGAAATAAAAAGATTAACTGACATTAACCAAGCAAGCTAACTACGTTACAAGTGATTACAAGAAATTACTAAGGACCTTTATATTAGTTTATTTATTTTTTGCGACTTGGTTACTTTTAGGTCTTCAGCAAATGTTTATTTGTTTCAAAGGTCAAAGGTTCGAGTTAATTAGAGGTAGGTACTTATATTGAAGTTTATCTAATTTACTTTTCTGGCTGAGAAATGGGCGGTTCGCACTCAATTTTTTTGATGAAATATCTGGTATTATACAAGATTAAATTGTTTCAAGTTGAAATAGCACCATTTATACTTACTTTCACTACATACACTACACTACACTACATACTTACTTACTTTTTATAGAGTTACTTTCGTTAACTCTGTCCGTCTAGCTTTCACGCCAAAACTACTGAACCGATTTAAATAAATTTTGGAACACAGATAGTCTAGCACCTGAAAAAAAACATATTGCTAAATTTAATTTTAAAAAAGGTTTGTAAGAGGTTAAAAAGGGGGATGAAGGATTGTATGAAAGCAGTCATTTTCAAAGCAAATCGTGAAGCTCATATTTAAGGCAGTTGATTAAGTGTAAATAAGTATGGCAATCAAAGTTTGTAAAAATGTTACCATTAAGGGTGTATAATAAACATAGGTGATAACATAAATATGAAAAAAAAATCTTAACTGTCTACCCAAACACATTTTGCCACGCGGACGAAGTTACGGGCACAGCTAGTATTATTATAACTTAGCCAAATACATGATGAACAAACATCCAGACAGCATGAATTGTGTAACACACAGACAAATCTTTTTACATAAACGCTCATTAATTAAATACAACTTGTTTAAACAAATTGTTTAATTGATCATGTAATCGTTGTTGTTGTATCTAAATTTGTTTTCAGTTGCATTTTATTTTAAAAACGTGTTATTAACTTAAAATACATGTCAAAATTGTTTACCTTTTGTTAACTAACTAATCGGATGGAGTATAGATCAACAGGTCATACAATCAGTAATTTTACAGGTACACCCCTGCCTGTATCCTTTGGGGAATACAGGCGAGATGTTATAAATGATAATATCTTCATAAAAAACTATAAAAATTACAACTATTGTTACGTAGACTACCACTAGCTTAACCACAGAGACACTAAAACCAGTTTTAATACATAACCACCCTTAAACGTAGAAGTTAACCGACCCAGTTAGCGATAGCCGTGATTTTACGACGGTAAACGGTCAGCGGTACATTTTATTACTTGTTTACGGCTGCAGCTAAATTACTGTACGTGTAAGAGTTAATTTCTAAAAGCAATTTGTTCTCTTTTAGGCACCGAGAGAGATTTAGTGCGCTTACAAACATTTCTAGAAACTTGTTTATTACTTCGGGATTTGTAACGGGGATCACGCAGATGTGAAATGGAACATATTATACAGAGGTACAAAACATACATGAACTTACGCTTCTTTCCCACGGGGTAGGCAGTAACTACTAAACCCCACCTGTTACGATCCTTAGGTACGTATGCCTTTTGCATCAAACGCGCACATGAGCCTTTTGAGGAAATCACTAATAAGATCAGTGTAAGTTTTTCTAGGGTGTCCTCTTTCGAGTTTACACTGAGATCTGCCTTCTATACATTTAATTTCTTAGCAACGTGAACAAAATATCGGAGTACACTTTTTTCAATCATTGAAGCCACATCTTCTTTTAAACCACAACGTTGTTTTACCACACCATTCCTCAATCTGTTATTCATAGTTTAAACGAAACTGGATTTTTATCAGAAGCAGCCTGGAGTTTGTGTTGATGACAATAGGCCAGTCCCCTATTACATGGGGCAAACATAGTTAGGAAAACGCGAGTGTCTAATAATACTAGGTGCCTCTCGGCTCTCTGCTTATAGCTTTTATAATAAGAGCTTAATTGTTAAGGCTTTCTTCTTCTTCTTAGCGTGTCGATGACAATTCAAATTGAGTCGGCCCAAAATTTGGCGACGAGTTCGGCACTTTTAAATAATCTTTTAAACGATATAAGTATGTATCGAATCGATGCGTTTTATTATTTAAAAAAAAATATCCTTAAAATGAGTGGAAAAAAGCAAGTGGTTCGTTATTCGCTCCCAAGTGAATTATTTCATTTCTAAAAGTACACCCACTTTCATCAGACATTTGGAAATGCTTAGAAAAGCTAATATAAATTAAAAGCTGCTTAAACCACAAAAAAAAACTATTTTCTTTCTATTTCTCCAATGTTAGCACCAATTTTTACACAACAACGGTCTCCATGATTACTCTCAAATCTTGCACAGGGCGAAAAACTCAATAAAGCTCTTTATAGGTACATCTTGTACGCGAAACTCCCGAGATTCGGACTCTGTCAGTCGGAAAATAACACGAAGGCTGAGTTGACAACATAGTGTTTATAATCTGTGGGGAAAAGTTTGTCTGTCTGTGTAAAAAGGTTCTTAGTACAGACGCCAGCACATCAAGTTACCCCAATGTGTCAAATTTCTGTGATCGTTTTTCAACTTTATATCAAACAGAATAAAGTACATATATTCAATTGGGAAAATTTGACACATTGGGGTAACTTGATGTGCTGGCGTCTGTACATGAGGGAAATCTGTTTTTTTTTTGTATGTATAATTCTTCGTGTGTTTATGTATGTAAGGAATGAAAGATTAAATAATACAATTTGTTTGAGTGACGCCAAAGACATTCAATACTTAGGTACAGACGCCAGCACATCAAGTTAGCCCAATGTGTCAAATTTCTTTGTTCGTGGTGTATATTACCTATGTTTAAAAATAAGAACGAAAATAAAAATATGGCGTTTTGACATATTGTCTAAGTAAGTAGACCTGTTAACCGCCATTTTTATTTCCCAGTTGGAACTAAAATTGCTATTGTAAAAGTTACTGTAGAGGTTTTATTAAAGAAACATCCATAAAATATGAAAATACACTAATATACAGTACTTGTAGCTCCGAATGCGATAAATATGATATACGAGTAAGAATAATAAGAGAAGAATAATAACAGATTTTACTACCTACTTGTTGCTTTAGACAACTTTAAACTTGAAAGCGTCACCTATATTTTAATGTGGTGATTTCAACAGAATGGAAATACAGGTGTCTTTGTACAGACGCCAGCACATCAACCTACCTCAATGTGTTAAATGTCTTTGATAGGTTTTCAACTTTATTCTAAACACGATAAGATTCATAGTCAATTGGAAAAAAATGACAGTGTACCTATCAGATACTAACAGACGTCACGCGATTTCACCCGCTTAGTTCGGTCCATAGTTGACAAAATAAATGGTGAACATCATCATTTCAGCCATAGGAAGTCCACTGCTGGACATAGGCCTCCCCTATAGATCCCCATTAAGACCGGTTGGAAGCAGCTCGCATCCAGCGCGTTCCCGCGGCCTTAATGAGGTCGTCGGTCGACCACCTTGTGGGTGGACGTCCTACGCTGCGCTTGCCGATACGTGGCCTCCACTCGAGAACCTTTCGACACCATCGGTTGTCAGTCCTCCGTGCTATGTGCCCTGCCCACTGCCACTTCAACCTGCTAATCCGCTGGGCTATGTCGGTGAACATACGAACAGTCAAACATAATAACCTCCTCCTTTTGAGAAGTCGTCGGTTAAAAACAGTTGAGCAAATCCGTAAACTGAAACTAGTAGAACATAAAATTCGGTTGTCCGTCTGTGTTTCGTGGATAAATCAACAAACGCAATGACCCGGACTGGATTGTGCTCCAAATATCCACTTTCTGATACATTACCTCCAACTATTTCATGTTTTACCAAGCATAGGGTAAACCTTTCGTAGATACGAATAGAATAACTAAGTTTTGATTACGTTACAAGTTTAACTAGGCATGTGAGGGAAAATGGAAAATTACTATAAACAATGAACAAAAAAAATGACAGTCGATGTTTTTGGTATCATTTTCAGACTTTGAGCTTGGTGGCCTGAGCATAAGATCTGACGTTTTTGGCGCAGCCGTGAGACACACAGCACATAATGTGTATTCTTCCGTATTTTGTATCTTTTATAAATTATTGTGTGTGTGTGTTTTAATGACTGATGTCAAATAAATATTTTTATTTCTTTATCTCAGATATGATTCCCGGGTCGGCCAAAGCGTTATTCGTCTTTTTCGTGTGGGATTTTTTAGTAAAAGCCCAAAGTGATTTGGTGGCAATCTGGACAGAAACTTAAATTAAAACTGGAGACATAATTACGCCTGTAAGCTCCAAATGGGTAGACAAAGGTGTTTCTATAGTTCACCCACATTTCACCAGTTAAGTTAAAGTCCTATATAAATAAAAGAGGGCGAGCCTATTGCCATGAAGCGGCCACGAATCCAGACTCCTGGGTCCTACTGAGAAATTCCAGATAAAAAAAACCTCAGTCACACTTTGTCCGACCCGGAGATCGAACCCGGGACCTTATGCTCAGCAGTAGCGCTTGCAACCAGTAGACCATCGAGGCAGTCAATGGGCTATTTCACAAAAAAAAAATAACCCCTCTTCTAGAATTACAAGAAAATATTCGAAACATATTTTTTTTTCACGTACTTAATCAAAAAATAACGGCGATAAATCGAGTCAAAATGTCGCATGGCGTCACTAGCCAGAACAGTTTATACTAGTTAATGACGTTACAAGCCCCCTCTCCTCAACTTTAATGCGCTTAATCTAAGCAGTTTTCCATCAATTTGAAAAAGAAAAAAATATGTGTTGAATATTTTCTTGTAATCTAGAATCTAGATGATGAACTGAAAACTAAATTTTCATCAAATAGCCTATTCAGTCAGTTAACCCATTGCCAGTCCCATGAGCCACATATGGTTCATGTTGATTGTTTAACTATTGTGTCTACTTTATGAACAGTTAAAGTGTTAAGTCCCTATGACAGTAAAATGTTATATTCAAAGTTTTCGGGTCTAAATCTAAATCTAATCTCATCTAAAAACAAAATTATCCCCCCGATCAAAGACTTTGTAAAAAATGTTCCACAATTTTACCCAAAAAAAACTAGTTCATAGGCGATTATCACACTGCCCCGCATCACGCTGCGTGTTGCGTGTCTCTGAACTGAATTGAACGCGCGTGGATGCATTTTCTGTGTGTTGGACTGTGCGTGTTTTCCATACAAACGGAGATACTTACAAGCAACGAAAGAACACGCATCCACGCGCTACGCTGCATCATGCCAGTGTGTTAATCGCCTTAAGAAGACTTTAGGATGGATGCCTCATCAAACCACGTTTACGATTTTGTTCAATGAAGATTATTTCAATATTTTCTAGACCGCAACGATCAAATTGAAAGGCTATAATCCTGCAGAAGTTTCTTTTTATGAATAATAAAACGGTAATACAAGGTAAAACTTATAAAGTGTTTTATATATAAAAGAGTGTTTATCGATATAGGTACTCAGGTTTTATTAGATAAACATAAAATTTTATAGAGATTTCTGATAGTTATGGATTACTGTTTATTTATATTTTAAACCATCACGTATGTAACAACACACATGTATTTTCCCAAAGGTCTTAGTAGAGCTGGTATAGCTCTATATTATTTTATTTCAATACACAACATTAGTACACTTTTTCTTTTTTTATAATTTCATGATTTTTGTTATTACTTTTGTTGGGGTTGGTACTCTTCAATGATAAGCGGACTGTATATATAGGTGATTTATTAATTACTACAATTATGGAAAGTTGAATGGCGGATGACAAAACTGCGAGGGAGATGAGAACGAGAAGTGCGGTGCGAATGTCCGTCCGCTCGCTACCAGGTTTTTCGGACACTGGCGGGAGGCCCCGCGGCCGGCCGGCGCGCGCGCGATCCGCGTCCTCGCCCCGCGCACCTCGAACCCCCGCCGTCGGCCGCGGCGCAACTATGAGCTCGCGGCGCAACCAGTGGTTCGCGCGTGAACATGCTCCCCGGGTTGAAGCATTCTTCAAAGGATTGGTAGCGGGCAAATATTGTTGAAGGCTCGCCGAATAGTCCCCTTCTTTGTCTTCATCTCGGCGACTCGCACGACGCCATCGGAGCCCGGGTACACCTGCACCACGCGGCCCAGCAGCCAGCAGAGAGGTGGAAGCGCCTTATCCTTGACCAGGACAAGGCTCCCCACCTTGATGTCGCCTGATGTTGTAGACCACTTGGTTTTTTGCTGTAGCAGAGATATGTATTCGGTGTTAAACCTTTTCCAAAAATGTTGTTTGATGTATTCCACCCTTTGGAATCGCTCGAGTCGACTGATGTTTCCGCTGTCAGTCATCTGTGGATACGGAACGGACGTGAGTGATCTTCCAATTAAAAAGTGAGAAGGAGTAAGGGCACAAAAATCAAGTGGATCAGGAGAACAAGGAGTAAGAGGTCGGGAATTGAGAATAGCCTCTATTTGAGTTAGGCACGTAGCCATCTCCTCGTACGTGAAATGCGTTAGTTTAAGCAGTCTCTTAAGATGATGTTTCGTAGAGCGCACGGCGGCCTCAGCAACGCCATTGAAATGTGGGGAGTAGGCAGGCACAAAGTTAAATTCAATTCCTTCCTGAGCGACATCATATGCAATATTTGAGGTCTGCAAAAAAAGACGGAGTTGATTACAAGAACCGACAAAAGTTGTACCGTTATCGGACAATATGCTACGAGGTTTGCCACGGCGCGCAGTGAATCTCCCCAAAGCAGCCATGTATGCCTCCTTTGTGAGATCCGTGACAAGCTCCAGGTGAACAGCTTTGACAGCAAGGCAAACAAAAATACATATGTACGACTTTATAAGCCTGCACCCTCTTCCCTTCCGGTCAGCGATCAGTATTGGGCCAGCATAGTCAACACTTGAATTTAAGAATGGAAATTCTAAGTTACTTCGTGAATTTGGAAGTTGTCCCATTATAGGTTGGGCATTTTGAGCTTTGTGCCTAAAACACACGACACATTTTTGAACTGTCACTCTAGCTAAATTCCTACCCCCTAAGGGCCAATAGTTTTGCCGAATATTTGCCAAGAGCAACTGAGGTCCTGCGTGTAATAGTTTTCTGTGAACAGCTTGAAACATGATTTTAGTTACGTGATGCTTACTGCACATGAGAATGGGATGTTTCACGTTGTAATCGTATGGCGAGTTACTAAGCCTGCCCCCGACACGAATAATGTTGTCTGAATCTAAAAAAGGAGATAAAGAAATAAGTCGATTTTTATGAGGCAAGGCTTTTCCTAATTTTAAAATAGAATATTCATCCGGGAAACTCTCAAGTTGTGCATTTAGTAAAATACATTTTATTGCACATTGGAATTCCTCGTTAGACAACCACCCTACCAACTTATTTTGTTTATTTTTTAAATTGTAAATATACCTTTTAACATAGGCCACAATTCTATGCAAACGGTTAAAATCTGAACATTTATGAATTAATTGTGAAATGTCTGTTCGACCTAATGGAGTGTGAGTGTGGCTATTGTCAGACTGATTTACAAAATAAGTTAGTTCAGGTAAGTCTTGCTTTGCAACATTGTTTGGCGGTTTCGGCCACAGGTATTCATCCTGTAACAAAAATGAAGGGCCTGCCCACCATAAACTAGAATTGCTGATATGATCAGCCATCACCCCTCGAGAAACTAGATCCGCGGGATTGTCCCGTGTTGGCACATAGTTCCACATGGATCCTTGGGTAGTCTCCTGTATCTCATTGACACGATGCCTAACAAAAGGCTTAAGTTGTGTTGATGGTGTGGATAACCAGCTCAACACTATCGTTGAATCACACCAAAAGACGCATCGGCTACTTGATATGGTAAGGGATTCTTTGACCTTTGTACACAATCTTGCACCTAATAGCGCCCCACATAGCTCTAACCTGGGCATCGTTGTTGGTTTTATTGGGGCTATCCGATTTTTAGAAGTTAATAAGCGTACCGTGACTGCATTGCTGCTGTCAATGCTGCGTATATAGACACAAGCACCGTATGCCTTTTCACTGCTATCTGTAAATATGTGTATTTCATTAATCATACAGTTGTCACATATAACCCACCTGGGTATATTTAAAGTATTTAAATATTTTAATGCCTCTACAAACTTAGACCATTGATCTGCTATGTCCTGAGGAACCTTATCATCCCAGTCACATTTATTGACCCACAATTTTTGCATAATAATTTTTGCTTCAACAACACATGGACCAATTAACCCCAAGGGGTCAAAAATTTGGCTTATTATAGATAAAATGTGTCTTTTTGTTATTGTTGTGTTAATGTCAATATTAATGGAAAATGATAACACATCTGTTTTGCAAATCCATAGTAGCCCTAATGTCTTTGATGTATAATTATTTGACAAATCTAAATCAAGGCAAGAGTCATCCTCTATGTTTATTATCTCTTTTAGAATTTGAGTGCTGTTTGACTGCCATTTCCTTATATTGAATTTAGCTGTATTTAATATTGATTTTATTTCCTGACAAAGTTGTATTGCGCCGTCTATAGTATCTGATCCACTCAACAAATCATCTACATAAAAATCACGCTGGATGCTAGTTTTCACATGCTGATTATCTGTAGCCTCTGAAAGGCTCACTAGGCATTTAGTCGCGAGATAAGGCGCCGACGCCGTCCCGTAAGTGACTGTATTTAATGTATAAGTTCTGAGTGGTTCTGACGCGTCTTTCCTAAATATAATGCGTTGTAGCGATCGTTGACTGGGGTTCAACTCGACTGCTCGATACATTTTTTCGATATCCCCTGAAATTACATATTTATGTTGTCTAACTCTCAGTAAGATCGAGAGTAGATCATTTTGCACAGTAGGACCTACATATTGAATATCATTAAGTGATAATCCCGATGTAGATTTTGCTGATGCATCGAAGACTGTTCTCAACTTCGTGGTTTTACTTGATTCCCGCAAAACCCCATGGTGTGGCAAAAAATAACTATTATTATTTTTATGACTATTTGTTAAATTGCTATCCTCTGTCATATGACCTAACGCTTCATATTCTTTCATGAAATCAATGTACATACTTTTATAAATCGGATCACGTTCAAAGCGTTTTTCTAATGATAAAAATCTACGTTTAGCGACAGTGTATGAGTCGCCAAGAACGCTTGGACTTGCCTTAAGTGGCATAGTAACTACAAACTGACCGTTTGAACCACGGACGGTATTTAAATTAAAACTTTCTTCGCAAGCACGTTCCTCCATAGAAAGGCAGTGCTTGGGCGATATTGTATCAAGTTCCCAAAATTTATTTAAGTCAGGACTAGTAATTATTTTTGAAAAATTACATACATGTGTTTGTTTATGTATGCTAGCAGGTACAGTACCAGAAATTAGCCACCCTAATTTACTTTCACACAACTTTGGTAAATTCTTTCCTAAATTGATATGATTGGCTAGAATAACATCCCAGAACAGTTCAGCTCCTAACAGAATATCAATGTCTGATGGAACATTAAAAGATGGGTCTGCTAAAAATAACCCTGAAGGAATTGGTATGTTTTCAGTATTTATGTAGGTTGCTGGCAATCTCCTAGTAATCTCTGGTAGTATGAGACATGTTATATTAAAAGAGTAATGTTCATATGTGGACTCAATAGTAAGGTTGCAAGAATGTGTACTGTTACTGGTCAAACTGTTAATACCTGTGACCTTGGATGTGGTACCAACTCGAGACAATCCCAGATCTGAGCAAAGCTTGTCGGTGACGAAGTTGGCTGTACTACCGCTGTCTAATAGGACTCTGGCGTTATACCTTTCGCCTGTGCCACTCGCCACTCTCACCACAGCTGTGGACAGTAAAATGTGTCTCTGAGAAATAGGCTGTATATCTGCTGAAAGTGACACATTATTAGAGGATGTACTAGGCATAGGGTATTGTAGTACTTGAGGATCAGGCTGATCTAAATGTAATAAAGTATTATGACTCTTCTTACAGTACTTGCAGCGAGTGAATCTACAACGCTTTTCAGTATGGCCAACCCGTAAACAATTCAAACATACTTTGAATTCTTTTGCATTTTGCAGTCTTTCTTCTACGGCTAATTTCTTAAAATTTTGGCATGAATAAAGATAATGATTTTGAGAACACATAGAACAATTAATTTTAATTTTGTTTTTGTCATTATTTGTTTCTTGTTTTTGTGAGGTAACAATGAAACTTTTTGATTTATTACCGCTAGATGGTTGCACTGAATCTAGTTTTTTATTTTCCTCTAATGTCTCTAGTAAATCAGCCTTATTGTTCATAAATGTACAAAACTGAGTTAAAGTGGGTGAGTCTGATAAAGTATTACGGTACTCTTCCCAATGCCTACTGGTGGTACTATCTAATTTTAATGTCATTAAGTAAATAATTAGAGTATCCCGTGAGGGCTCCTTTAACAATGTTAATGCTCGTATATTTTTATTCGTAACATCAACAAGGCGGCGTAAGGCAGCACTAGATTCATTGGTAATAGGCTCTGCATTGAACAGGGCCTTGACATGATTGTTTACTAACAGGCGGCTATTGTTATACCGCTCACTTAATAAGTCCCAAGCTAACTTGTAATTTTCATGTCTAAAATCTATATTTTTGATAATTTCAGCAGCTTGTCCTTTTAAGGAAGCACGTAGATAGTGAAATTTATTTATGTTATCAATGTTGTTATTATTATGGATCAATGATAGAAAAGTGTCCCTATATTCTAACCAACACTGATAGCTGCCATCAAAACGAGGTAAATCAATTTTAGGCAAACGTATAAAGTTGTTTTTTGTCCCACCTGTCACCTCGGAGCTTGATACGGAACCTGCGGAATCCTGTGGTTGATGCTGTTGCTCAGCAGCAATAAACCTCCGCGCCGTGGCAACCAAGCTGTGGTAAATTTCTTCAAACTTGAAGCGATCCGCGTAGGCATCGTCGGGATTGTCCGACAACAGCTCAATCTCGGTCTGTAATACATTAAACTCGTCATACAACTGTTCAAATTTACTAAACCGACTTCCTAGATCTAGTACTTGCAAGTCTGATAGTCGATCACTGTCTTCCAAAGTGTTGAGATAAGTTTTGAAATTAGTAAGCTTAGCCTTCATCGAACTGCGTTTTTTAATTAGTTTGTCGGCCATCTTGTAATAGGGAAACACGAAGGAACCAAATTGTAAGCACTTAAATTATTAATTTACGAATGCTAGCGGGCAATGAATGCTGAATAGGCTTACACGCTATCACACTCAGCCAACACTGTAATAGCTGAATAAAGTAAAATAATTAAGCACTGAATAGAAACAATTTGGTTGTAAAATTGTAGGTATGCATCAAAATGCCGTCAATGCGATTGCCACACGCCTAGCGAAGCGAAGTGAAAATAGGTAAGTACATGCGAAGTGATTAGCTTGAGCCAACTCAAATATAGGCAATGGAGATGACTTCAATTTATAGACTAATGCAATATGCATGGAAGTGTGAATAAAGGAAAAATTGGAACGAACTCACAACACGCCCTTGTCCTTATCCACACAATCCTTGGGAGACAGCAACGCGACGCGGCTCAATCAGGCTCAATAGATCGCCACACGTGGTGTAACTCGCTGATAACTCCGGTTTTCACTCGTAGACGGCGACGCCACGCGGCACATAGGTCGGCGCACGTGGTTTTCGCTGATGATTCCAGATAATCCAGATTAATATGCACTCGTAACGCACGTAGACAGCACGGCACAGTAGATGGCGCACGTCGTGATGACCACTGACGACTCCAGTTGCCTCAATCTTCACCCGTAGTCTCGTTGACGGCGAGGTCACGCACGCGGCACAATAGGTCGGCACACGTGTTATCTCACTATTCCAGTCCTTTCAATTTTCCAGTCGCAGAGTGGACTGCACGGTACGATAGTCGCCACACGTGTTCTCCACTTGATATGACTCCAATCGCCTTAATCTTCGCTCATAGACAGCGATGCCACGGCACAATATAGCGATGCACGTGGTGTGGGGCGAGTCTGCGCTGCCGACTTTTGCAGTTTCTTCTTGTAAAGATGATTCTTCTTTACCGGTGGAAGGACCAATGTTGGGGTTGGTACTCTTCAATGATAAGCGGACTGTATATATAGGTGATTTATTAATTACTACAATTATGGAAAGTTGAATGGCGGATGACAAAACTGCGAGGGAGATGAGAACGAGAAGTGCGGTGCGAATGTCTGTCCGCTCGCTACCAGGTTTTTCGGACACTGGCGGGAGGCCCCGCGGCCGGCCGGCGCGCGCGCGATCCGCGTCCTCGCCCCGCGCACCTCGAACCCCCGCCGTCGGCCGCGGCGCAACTATGAGCTCGCGGCGCAACCAGTGGTTCGCGCGTGAACAACTTTTTTTATTATGTAAATATAGGAACACTATAAATCTATCAATATACTAATCTAATTACCGGCTGCTTGGCTTATTTAATATCACCTTGTATTTATATCTATGTCAGTACAGTAGTTTTCATTCAAGGTACAGACGCCAGCACATCAAGTTACACCAGTGTGTCAAATTTCTTTGATCGTTTTTCAACTTTATGTCAAACAGAATAAGGTTCATATTCAATTGGGAAAATTTGTCACATTGGGGTAACTTGATGTGCTGGCGTCTGTACATCGTCCTCACATATCTATAATTTGATTATGTATACAAAACGTTGTAAAATCTATTTTAAAAGAGTAAGTATGGAGTTTCTTGCACATTCTTCTCCAACCACCTTTTGGAATGTGCAACTAGAATGCATTCTCTTAATTTATTCAATTTGTAAGTCTGATGTTCAAAAGTACCTGTTAAGGGTCTAATTAAAATCAATGATTTGACTTTGACTTTTGTCAATCACAATCTATGCACAATTGATCTATATGTCCATTCTTTCGACGACATAACCTGTTTTAATGGTGATAGGGCTTCGCATAATGATCTTACACGCACGACGCACAACGGTTGAAAACTACGCCCTTTATCTTTCTGAAAAACCTCTCAAATAAGGTCAGTAGTAGAAAGACTCTAGGGCGAGCTTCACGTTCTAATAAAATACAGACATACATACATAAACTCACGCTTTTTTCTCATGAAGGTAGGCAAAAACTACAGAGCGCCATGTGCTACGATTCTTACATACTTCTTTTGCTTCGTTTACATTCATACATGTTGTCAAACACACAAGTCGATTGTGAGTATTAATATAATAATTATTATTTATTATTGATAAGCATCAGGGTTTTAACAAAGAACCAACCTATTCAGAACCAAGTCTAAGATACCTGGTTCATCAGGCAACGTTTACGATTTTAAAAACCCATGAAGCTTTCAAGTCTAGTTTAAAATAACTGGCTCAGCAAGGCCTCATTTACGTATTTTGTCGGTAAAGCTAATTTTAATATTCTCAGTAAAAACCACAAACATTATTTATTTATTTATTATTTATTAAAACTTTAAGCACTAGTAAAATAAACTGTACAAAGGCGGACTTAATGCCTTAGGCATTTTCTACCAGTCTACCTTAAGGTGGTGCAGAGACAGAACATGGTAGGCGCAAGAAGGTAACAAAAACTTGAAAGAAAAGTAAATTATTATTTATGATAAATACATATATACATACATATTAAATAAAATCCAGAAATACCTAGGTCAAGAGAAAAGAAAAAAAATAAATAAAAATAAAAGATATAATAATGGAGAAACTAATCTGCTTACTCAACTTTGGGATAAGTTTGCCAACACCTTGTGAATGTGATCGCGTGCCTTTACTTTAAACGTGAACAAACAACATTATCAGTGTTCCCCGCTCAAAACTGGTACAATAATCGTGCCCATAGTTCCACAAAACCGCTGAACTAAACACATCAGCTACGCTCATCACTGTTCCGCACACTGTTCCGCGTCACTAGAGCAGGTAGCAGTCACATGTCCCGATGCACATCACTAGCTTCACATAATTAACGGTTAGCTATATAAGATCCTCGTGAAGTGCAAATTTGCTAATGCTTTAATCACACCTGAAGCGTTGCGGTAACTGCACAGTATTTTCCTATGGTATTCGTCAAAAATAATATTTACGGAAATACATTATTGACTGGCCTGTTGGTCTAGTAGGTAGTCGCCCTGACTGCTATGCCGGAGGTCGTAGGTTCGATTCCCCCCCAGGACAAATGTTTGTGTGATGAGCAAGATCATTAATTTGTTCTGTCTCTGGATGTTTTTAATCTATAATATGTATGTATTTAAAAATATATAAGTATGTTTATCAGCTGTTTAGTACCCATAACACAAGCTCTGCTTAGCTTGGGACTAGATGGCGCTGTGTGAAAAAGTTGTGGAATATTATTATTATTATTTCGTTTTAACCTCAAATTGAATCTAGTTTTAAAATACGTCACTAAATATGTACATCACAATACAAAAACTCAGTATAAATATAACAGACATGTCTATAATTGTGCGCGTGATGTATTTCCATATTGCGTGTTAAACAAAAAATGTAAGCATTTCTCTAGAACAGCCATTTGTGACATAACGAAGAAGTCACAAAAGGTTAACGTTGCAACTTTCCTGGAAAAATCCTATTTTCTACAGAGCCGTGTCTCCCTATAAGATCTAGGGAACATACACTGATCAATTAAATTCATAAACCAAAATAAAAACCTGCAAAGCTGTGACAACTGTAAACTTATGAATAAAAGTCTGAGGTGTGTCAGGCAGGTAGGTTATGATCTCCTAATAAAAGTATGTGCTTCAGCAATCATGACTTATTTTGTGAAATTATGGTCCAAACCATTAACCTTAAAATATGTAATAACAACTCTATGTAATTCCAAAATAGCTTTTAAAATTATTGGATGAAAGGTTACAGGGTGCGACCGGAGCAAGTAAACCGATTGATACCTATTATTTTTTTCTGATATAAATCAATACAAACGCGCAGTAATACGTACATAATTTCCTACACAGCGTAAACATACAAGACTTAGAAGTTGTCTTGGGGGTCTTATTTTGTGACGCGATGTTCGTGTGAATTCGGAAACACGAAAATTGCCGAAGCGCTTAATACTTGTTATTTCTCGTTCTAGGTCTTTTTCATTTTATTTTTAAATGTTTAATGCCTAAACCTAGTGTCACATTATATTTCTTCCTTTAATTCGTAAGTTACCTGTGTTAAAAAAGACAAAACAAAAAACTAAAATTCAACACGGCCAGCAGTTGCACGTTGTAACTGCGACAAGAGAGATTCCTACCACGCAGTCGGTGGGATGCCAGGAATGACGACCTACTTTTAACGCCTCGTGTAATGTGGACCTTCTGAACCCATCTACATAGTGGCCAATGTGATGAGTTCCGAATGAATTAAGAGTGATGGATGGTATGCCTTTTAATATATAAGAATACGTCTTTTGTCGTATTTATTTACTTTCAGGGTAAAGTGTGTTTCTAAGTGGTTGGACTAATGGGTACTGGTAGTTCCGTGGATCTTATCTTGGGTCGTTAAGAAGGGAGGTTCCTCAGTTGCGTGAAATTGATGATATTGCAACGAGTAAGGTTTTTACGGACCGTATGCTTGCATTGTAGGAGACATTTTATTGTTATGGATCATCTTAACGAATGTTATTTTGTGTCCTTTAACTTGTTAGTTTTTGTCGTATACAGTGTCCATGGGTCATCTTGACACACACACTGATACCACAGTATAAATATTAATACTCTGGAAAAATGCCGACAACTTCTACACTCGTTAGACTTGAATAATACCTCCCGCACTACGAACATCGTTTCGTTCGCAGTGCGGGAGCGGCTTTCCCGCGTCTCGCCCCTCACACCCCGCACGATTGCCCTGTCTAGACGGCTTCGTCGGACGACTGTATGTTTTTCGACTCTGCTGATACCATGAGTTTTGGTTTCCTGATGTACAGACGCCAGCACATCAAGTTACCCCAATGTATCAAATTTCTTTGATCGTTTTTCAACTTTATGTCAAACAGAATAAGGTTCATATTCAATTGGGAAAATTTGACACATTGAGGTAACTTGATGTGCTGGCGTCTGTACTTTACTTTAAACTAAATAAAAACGTTATTTCGACCTATACCATTGAGATTTTATGATGATGAAATCTCATTCCTTATTATAATTTTCATTGGTATTGCTATATTCTTTAGATAAAGCATTGACTAATTTGATTAGGGAAACTCTTTGATTGGGATTGTGTTTGAACAGTTCTTTACAGTTTAAAGCAAAAATAGTGGTATCTGAACCTTCCTTTGTAATGAACCTTTTGGCGCTTACTGTGCGTGTATCCAGCTGTTGCCAATAAATGTATTTTCTTTTCTTTCTTCTTTTCGTTCTTCTTTTCTTTCTTTTCTTTCGTAAGTCGTAAGTTTCAAATCGCCCACCCATCTTGAGAGAGTATGAATAGAATTTAACACTCTTTATTGTACCATAACATAACTTCAAGGATCAGGATGTTATAATACGCAGCCTGCCTATGAGTGCCCTGACTGGTGAGCATGGTAATTAATGCTCGTGCCTTCTCTTTATAAGAAGAAGCTTTTTCCTTGCAGTGAAACAGTCATATTATGTCTGGTATCAAAATTATTCTAAAATATTCATTCCTAGCTGACGTCACGTGGTTTTACCCGCGCAGTTTTTGTTCCCGTGGGAATACTGGGATAAAAAGTAGCCAATGTCATCCGGGAATAGTGTTGCTTTCCACCAGTGCAATAATTTTTGAAATTGGATAATTAATTCCGAAGATTACCCCCTATATACAAACTTGCAAACTTACTAACATACAAACTTACAAACATACAAACAAACAAATAAATTTTACCTCTTTATAATATTAGTATAGATATTACAGTATTCAAGTATTTATTGCAATCCATAATGAATATACAGGTGGAAGGTTAAACAGTTTCGAGTAACAATTTATGGACCCTGTCGGGCACAGCAACATTAAGATGTGTAGGAGAGGAAGAGCGCATTTTTCAACATTTAAAAAAAATCTTATCAATATTTTGTAAAATATTACTCAATTAAATTATTACCTAGTTATTAAACTGACATCTTGTACTATATATTATATTTATATTTATTATAGTATTTATTTGTACTCAATTATTTTATACAAAATTATCATACATTTATTTACTTTACACTCAAATCAATTTGTCAAATTATCTGTTAGTAATTCTTCCATGGTGTAGTAGGCTTTGTTAATTAAGAGAAGTTTCAATTTTATTAACACGTTGACTGCCAATTACCAGAAACAAAAGAAATTTAATTGTTCGCGGTCAACGTGTGACCGACGTGGCGTTCAAAGAGAAATGAGTTGGTTTTATTTACAATTTTTTACTGCTAAGTACATGTCTTCGCCACATTGCTCAAACTGTCATCACCTACCAACCTCCAATTCCACCAAGTCACAAGGTTACCCCCTAATTCCTAATACCGGCAACATGAAGTTGTAAAGTCACACACACACGACGCCTAAGTTCGGATATAATTTAACCCATTAGTAACTAATCGAGCCACGATCAGTCGGTAATCGGTTTCCAATACCCGATGCCATTAATTTGTTTCATTTCATATGTGTATTAGCGCTATCGTTTATATTTTGGTAGTTGATCGTTTTGTTGTAGTCTGTTTTTGTTGATTTTATTATTTTTCTTTGACGGATAGAAGACGAATTTATTACATGAAATCGAGCTTTTTTTTTACAGAGCGCACTCTCGCGTCTCACAGCAGAAAACACTCTTCACGTGGAATAGTTTTTGCAATGGCACCATTTTTATATCTCTTTTACTTTAGGTGTTCCATTTTCCAAAATAAATTAAAGCCTATAATATGTTGCGTGACGTTCACGATCAGCGGTCAGTCGCGCATCTCCTTCCCCCACTTATCTCTAGAGTCGATGCGTATATACGCTGAAAACTCAAGCGTCATGCTTTTTCCGTGAACGTCTCCAACTCGCGAGACAGTGCATGATGTTCACGATCAGCGGTCAGTCGCGCACATATTCTTCACTGGTCTCTTGAGACCTGGATGTAGATGCGTAAATACGCTGAGAATGCAGGCGTGCTTCGCGATCCCAAGAAGTTTCCACGGAGCGAGTTGCAGCCTCATGTTCTCGAACAGCATCAAGTCTCTCCTAACGCTCTTCGGTAGATTGTTGGGATCTTATGGTCTTTGGGATCTTATGGTCTTTAATCATTTAGCACCTTTGGAACATTGGGAAAAATTTGACCTCTTTCTAGGCATGGTTATAGTTTTATTGTGATGATACCTGATCAATTAAAATCTAAGTGGCTGCTCCCCTGCGTTACCGGGTAAGCTACCGTGTAACGAAGATAAATGGAAAAGGAAATTAAACACTCAAATAACATCCCGAAGGCATACGATAAAAAAATGGGAGTTTTAGCCAGTAGAGTCTAATTTTCAACGATATACCATCGTCATCGAAAATCAGTCCTGAACTGTAGTACCTCCTACTTATGTTATTTTATAATTATGCAATGAAATTAGTGATAGTTTTAATTTCTATATCAAATGTTTCTGATCTTCGATTTTTATAAGTCAACAGGAAATGCCTATCAGACCGAACAACTTTTGCTAAGACGTCATTGATATTTGAGTTATGGTGTAGCTGGGCTCTTGGAGTTCCACAACAGGTGTTCCAGATCTTCGATTTTTATATGTCAACAGCGAGTGCTCATAAGGCTGAACAACTCTTGCTAAGACGTCATTCCAATATATGTTATAGTGTAGCTGGGCTCTTGAAGTTCCACATCAGGTGTTCCGGATCTTCAAATTTATTCTCTCAGCAGAAAATGCTCATAACGTGGAACAATTTTTGCTATGGTACCATTTTTGTAACTCCTATAGTTTAGCTGGTCTGTTGCGGTTCTGCATCAGGTGTTCCGGATCTTCAAATTTATTCTCTCAGCAGAAAATGCTCATCACGTGGAACAATTTTTGCTATTGGACCATTTTTGTATCTCCTATAGTTTAGCTGGTCTGTTGCGGTTCTGCATCAGGTGTTCCGGATCTTCAAATTTATTCTCTCAGCAGAAAATGCTCATCACGTGGAACAATTTTTGCTATTGGACCATTTTTGTATCTCCTATAGTTTAGCTGGTCTGTTGCGGTTCTGCATCAGGTGTTCCGGATCTTCAAATTTATTCTCTCAGCAGTATATGCTCATCACGTGGAACAATTTTTGCTATGGGGCCATTTTTGTATCGCCTATAGTTTAGCTGGTCTGTTGCGGTTCTGCATCAGGTGTTCCGGATCTTCAAATTTATTCTCTCAGCAGAAAATGCTCATCACGTGGAACAATTTTTGCTATTGGACCATTTTTGTATCACCTATAGTTTAGCTGGTCTGTTGCGGTTCTGCATCAGGTGTTCCAGTTTCCAAGATAAATTATAGCCTATGTGTTGACCATACTTAATATCTATACAACAAAAAAAAAATCATTCAAATCCGTCCAGTAGTTCCGAAGATTAGCGTGTGCAAACAAACAGACAAACAGATAAACAGACAAACAGACAAACAGACAAACAGACAAACAGACAAACAGACAGCCTTTTTTTTTTGGATTCGTGCTCTATTACTGTTTCTAAACCCCCCTCAATTATTATTTTTTAAATATATTCAATGTACAGACACAGTTTTTTTACAGTCTTATTATATGTATATTTTTTAAATATATTCAATGTACAGACACAGTTTTTTTACAGTCTTATTATATGTATAGATGACTATTTCCACAGCCCAAAAAAAAAGTGGCTTTGGTGGTTTTGTTTCGTAGATTATTTGCCACCGACTTCCGAAAGTTATTTTGGAGGTAGGGGGTAGGTAGAAACTACAGAGCGCCGTATGCTACGATTCTTACATACTTCTTTTGCTTCGTTTACATTCATATATATGTTGTCGTACACACCCGCCGGTTGCGAGTACTACGTACCTGACCTTTCTGAAGAACCTCACCAATAAGGTCTTTGTATGTCTTTCTAGGACGTCCCCTCCCGGCGTGCCCACTTACATCTGCCTTGTAAATAACTTTCGTTAGTCGCCTTTCATTCATCCTTTCAACGTGGCCAAACCTTCTATGCATACCTTATTCAATTTTTGTTACTACATCTTCTTTCAACCACAGCGTTGCTTTATCACATCATTCCTCTTTTCTTTTTATTATTACTTAGCAAAGACTGGCCTGTTGGTCTAGTAGTAAGTGACCCTGACTTCTATGCCGGAGGTCGTGGGTTCGATTCCCAACCGGGACAAATGTTTGTGTGATGAGCACGATCATTTGTTCTGTGTCTGGGTGTAATTTATCTGTAATTTATGTATGTATTTACAAATATATAAGTATGTTTATCAGCTGTTTAGTACCCATAACACAAGCTCTTAGCTTAGCTTGGGACTAGATGGCGTTGTGTGAAAAGTTGTGCAATATTTATTTATTTATTTAAAGAATTCCAGGTGGTCATTTACCACACGAAAATGTGACATAAAATCCTTATTTCGTTTCAGTACACCGTTGCAATCTTTATGTACGGTAAGTAATCATGAACATCACTATACTCATCAGTTATTTAGTTGATACAGTTTTATGCATATTATTTATGATATCTATGTGTAAACGAAACAAACAATGGCGTCCCGGTTACTTAACCAACGTAATAGATCGTGCAAAGTTATTGTTAACACGTGTAACTTATTATTACTGGCACGCGCCAAAAAACATCCATACGCGCCATAAAATAAAAATGTGTAAAACCACAACTCCCACATAACCGGATTACCCGGTCGGACCCAGATAACCGTGTGCCCGTACAACCCTCAATTATATACAAATCGGTTTAAATCCGTCTTGGGTTACGTACTACGGTGATTATGGGGTAAAAACAACTGTTGGATGCTCTTTGATTAAATATGTTACTTTGGCTAAAAGACTGATTGTTTTCCAACAAGCCTATTAACTAACAAGACACTCGTAAATTACGGAAGCTTAGTTACTGTGATATTTTTTAGAAAAACCTATTGAAGTCTCTAGAACAGGCTAGCTTAGGTGCTGCAGAATTTTCCAGACAGAAAAAATAAGAAAGCAAGATTTCTCTTTATTTTTCTTTATATAGATAGTCAGTTTCGGTGAAAATAGGTGGACAATTAGTGGACATACATTTTCTTTCTTTCTTTCTTTCTTTCTTTCTTTCTTTCTTTCTTTCTCTCTTTCGTTCTTTCTTTCTTTCTTTCTTTCTTTCTTTCTTTCTTTCTTTCTTTCTTTCTTGCTTTCTTTCTTTCTTTAATTCTTTCTTTCTTTCTTTCTTTCTTTCAATAAATCTGCCTTAATATAGCAACCTTGTTGGTAGTTATACTTTCGAGCCGTTTGGGTTTGAAACTCTTGGGCCGTGCTCGTCTTCTTTACAAAGACATCTGCAAACGTTTAGTTGACGCTTCCTTTGCTTTGGCCAGAGGCTAAGCATTGCCATTCAACGTGGTAATGCCAACAGTGTTTTAGGCACTTTAGCAGCTGGCAGCGATGCAGAAGAATTTTTTGACGCTTTGTAGTTATTTATTGTTAGGATTAGTTATTTATTTATTTTAAGTTTGTGTAACATAGTAAGTTTATCATAAGTAAACTATAAATATAGAAACCTTAGTAAGTGTGTTTGAGTTTCTTAAATAATGGTAGACCAAGGTGGACAAATTAAGCCGACTTTGGTGGTCAATTAATGGACCATGGTGTACCACAATGAAACGAGGCTATAATTATAATTATGTTTAAAAGAGTGTTAGCCTAGAGATCTTTCACCTACCTAGTTTTAAGTTCAGCATTCACACATATTCAATTTGTGTTAAATTACAATGCACAGAGTGGATTTAGTAGCTTGATGTGTCTGTTCCTTTACGAGAGGAATAAATTATATTATCATAAAATTTAATTAGAAAACTAATTGAATAAAGTATTGTTCATTGTCGGTATACCATAAAAACTGCATATAAACTTTTGTTTTATGTGGACAATGTTAGACAATGGTGGACAATGGTGGACAATGGTGGACAATATTGTACAATGGTGAACAATTAAATAGTGGACATAAATTATAAAATACAGAAAGCCTGGCAACCTGTCAACTAAGCACCATAAGTTTACAACTTGAAACCACAACAATTGTGAGTCTGTGGTTACAAACGAATGAATTTGGCGATAATTGCTTTTGGTTTTGGCAGTTCACAAACCATCTGGTTACTACACTGATGTTGACGTAACATGTGGACAGTGTAGCGGACAAAGTATGTACCGATTTAGAGCCGATAAACATCATTTATTTTTTGTTTTTTGGTTTGCATTGAATAATCTCTGAAACTACTGGACCGATTTAAAAAATTCTTCCACCGTTGGGAAGTTACACTTTCCCCAGGTGACGATGGCTGCTACCCAGTAGAGTGCTTTATGGTTACATACAGTTGCAAAAAAAAAATCGCTTATTTTTTTTTGTGCAACTGCATTGAGTCCAAATGCTAAGTGTTTAAACCAAAGACAGATACATTTTTCATAGAGTGTTCCCGTAGTACCAATATCACGGAAGAAAAACTTCGATATTTTGTCAGTTGAATTTTTGTGAGAGAAGTGACGTCATTGTGTTTTACTACGTTTTAATACGTATACTAATGAGAAATACCAGATGGAAAAAACAAAAAAAAAACACTGCCTGGCCGGGGAATAATACTCAAGACCTCATTACTAGCCCAAAAAGGAGTAATAATGAAAATAAATAGTTTAACCATCAGTAATTTTTAGTTGCAGCTCGGAGTCTGGATTAGTACTCGGTGTTGGCAATTCACTTGTTCCTATCACATTAGATAAGCCTAGTGCTTATCTGACAAAATGTAGCTATGCCTACTACTCAAGTCAACCACATTTTCTCTGCCTAACCTTTAGTTGTCATGCTACGCGTGCAAGCATGATGTTATGATCAGAACCAGAAAGTACACAGAATAACACACCACCCTTATTTATTCAACCACAGCGATGTAAAAAACCCAACAAAACGCAATTTAAATTATTTTGAACTAGAGTCGTAAATAATGTTTGCTGAGAATAAAACACCCGGAATATGACCGGCCACACAGATGGCTGGTTTAATTAAAAAACGCGAAATCCATGCATCATAACGCGCGGTGACCTTAACCTTTGGTGGTGACCTTGGAGGGGGATTTGGGTCAGGTTTGGAGAGATATATTGCATTGGTTGACGTTAAAGAAAACAACATTAAAATAAAAATAGCTAGCACTTCTTCCTACGTCCACCGCATCTTAGTTTTAAAATAAAATATAGCTTATGACACGACCAAATGATTTGGCTTTCTATTGGTTTATAAAAGAATTTTCAAAACCGGATCAGAAGGTCCAGAGATGATATTAATGACTGCTTATCTGAGCAGTGCTCAATAATGGACAACGTAATACATTGTAGAAATATTTATTTCGTTATAAGCACGATAACGTTGACATATCCCTTTCTACAGAGTATCGTACGCGTGCTAGCTATCCGACTAAGAAAACCAAATAAAAAGGCACAAAAACCGTGGATTTCAAAACAAAAGGCTCAGATCAGGCCGGCTCCTTTTTCTTCATGCCAAATTAATTGGCTGAGATGTCCCGCTCAATTCAATGGGATGAAAACATTTGTTTTTTTGGTTACTACACCGTTAATGGTATATTTTCTTTACGAAACGAAGGATTTTTTGGAGAAATGTGTAGAACAAGACACCATACGCAACTTCACAAAACATCACGCTCGGCTTCTGAACAACAGCTGTATAACCATTCGTAGTTGCCAGTGTAAAAACGGATTTTTTCGAAGAAAGAAATGACATTGCCAGATTGTAGAAATTTCTTCTGCCTTGAGCATGACAGCAGCGCCAGATTGTAAAAATTTCTTCTACCTTGAGCATGCTTCTGTGTATCGATTCTTCAGTTGACAATTACAGTTGATGTTGACAATGTCTTTCATGATTTCTACGACGTCCCAGATTTTTTTTACAATCTGCCACTTAATATTCTACCATGGTCATAACTCCTTTGTACTTTGAGTTGAGTATTGGTGTCTGGTTCTTGGCAATAGGCGCGCCTTCTTTTAAAACATTATACCTAATACAAATTATTATGGGGCGTGCTAAGAGATGTTTTTCGGATCAGAGGCCTATAGACGGCATAAAAATTCTGACCCAAGTAGTGACTAGGGGCAGAATTTTATGTGGTTTTGTACTAAACGTCTCTCGCTCTCCTCTCCCCCCTCTCTCTTTCTCTCTCTCTCTCTCTCTCTCTCTGCTCTCTCTCCCTCTCTCTCTCTTATTAATAGCTTTGTACTGGATGTAGGAGTTTGTGGCTAAGTAATAATAGTGAACCACACAAAAAGAGGAATAATTATGTTAATTAATAAGACATTATCACACCTAATTATGAACCGAATCAGAATAATCCCTAAAGAAAAAAGTAAAAGACAATTGTGATGACAGACAACCTTTACTGTTGACTACACTTGAATAATTTTTAATATCTAGGGAACTTAATTCGAGAGACTCCTTTTCCGCGTCTTAATCAGGAAAGTAACAACGAAGCGATCTGCCAGTCTCTTTGTGAGGCATTGAGAGGTGGTCATAGAAATAGCGGTGAGCGGAGCGAGAGCGGGGTTGGTCCGTCGCGTAGAAATTACTGTCAAAAAACGTGTTTCATTTGCGTCGCATGAATCAGTACCTCGTGTAATTTTTTTGTCTTCTCAAGACTATGTTTCTAATCACCCTTGAGTATCAATTTAAATCAACTGTATTTTTCAGTAGTTACGTGCCCATGTCTTATCCACTCTGAAATGAAAATTACACCACTAGTAGCTACTGTTCCCTAGCAAATTTCAATACTCAATACTCAATATTTATTGTGTTCCACAATGTACATAAATGGTCTTCAGATTATAAAGGTACAGAATCATTATGGACCCTGTCGGGCACAGCAAAAACTTAGAAGAGAGGAAGAGGGCTAATTAAATGCAGCAGTAACTTAATTTCTAAAATCTTATTATCTTATTTTAGTATAATAAGCAAGTACTAATACTGTAATTGTTATAATGTGTTAAATATAATATTATGTACGAGATATATTTGTTTTTAATATCATATACTTATGTGGAGGTATTATAATTATTTATTTGTTTTCTGTGGGTGTATTTTTTTTTGCTTCTAGCAAGTTACTTTTAAATTTCCTCCATTACCAGTTCCTAGCAAAATTTTGGGGGTTACGTAAGTTATTTAATTATGTTTAGGTCTAACTAGCTACATCACAGAAACAAGATGGTTTCCACGCTAAATGTAGCTATCATAACTTCATCTATCAATACCCGCTTACAATGTAACAAAATCTTTACTGTCAGCACAAATATATTCTTTAGCAAGCAAAGTTGGACGTTTGATGTATAGCTTCCTCATTTTTTAATTAAACCACATTTATATGGGTTGGATTTCTGTTTTAGAAAGGGTATTATTTTTATTAAATTATGGCTGGATTTATTTTGGGAGCACTTAAGAGTCTTGAGGCAAGTTTTCCATCGGCCCACGTAGCTGTATTGATGATAGACATCGTAGTGATTCAGTTTTGATTTCGATAATTAAAAGAGGATTACTTAGATTACTAATCAATCAGTGTCTTTGTTTACAGGGCTCTAGGGTTATTTTCAATTAACATCGGGCCTGTGTTCTCCAATTAGGCAGACAGAGGTGTCTGTAGGGTTCCACTAACTTGATGCTACATAAAATTTTAGGATGAAGAAAACCATTATTTTTTCTATAAGAGTATGTACCACAGAACGTCACCACGCGTTTAATTTTTCAGTCAGTACCTCTATTATGAATGCTTGACAAAAACGTACCAGAAACGTATGCTTTAAAAAACGAAAAAGTATTATTCTGGTTCATTTTTTTCTTTTTAGTTTTTTGTTCTTTATTTTAGTTACTTTGTTTTTCGTTTATTATCGAATGCCCGTGTTTGGGACAAATAAATACTTTTTTTTATTTCTTTCTTTATTATTTAGTTTTAAAACTTATGTGAAACAAAATGGGCTAGCCTGATAAATTTAACTGCTCGAATGTCCTTACGAGCCCCCGGTGGATCGTAAGCCATACAAACAATGTTCGACGACATGCGATGGGTTAAACCTAAATGATACAGGATGGTTGTAGTTTCAAAAACAAAATCATACGTTTCGAGTTTACGTTACAAAAGTTTAACATATATATGACTGCCTCATTGGTCTTGTGGTCGCAAGCGCTACTTCTTAGCACGAGGTCCCGGGTTCAATCCCCGGGTCGGACCTCCACAACCCAGTTACTGGGTAACACGATACCCCTTGGTTAAACTGGTTGTCAGACTTTCGGGCTTGTGACTATCTGTAGTGAGGTGCGAAGGAGTCTTAATATGAATGGCCCATTCACGGGCCATCGACGACCCGAAAGAAAGCAAGAGTAAAAAGAAAAATTTACAAGCAATTGAAAAGAATAAATTTATAATATTAATTAATTCAAACCTTCACACAATAAACAATGTATTAGCATATTAATAGAGCAACACCGACACTTTAACATGCTATAAATATTTTTTCCTTTAACGTCTATTTAGTAGGCGAACAATACAGCAACGTGTTACAATACAACAACAAATTCAATAGATTGACTTTAGCACAATGCTGCGTTTCTCAGTGGAACAGTATTATATACCTTAACGATTATGATAATAGCTTAAATAATCTTCTTTTTCATCATATAATAATAGGTGTGATTCTTTGTGAAATTTTCACAATAAAATCATGATTTATCGATGGATATTGTTAATCGAAGCGTATTGAATTTTTTTCAAGGGATATTAAGGGCGCTGTTGCGTTTATTTTCTATGGAAATTTTCTTATCAGAGTGTTGAGGGGTGCTGTTGAACGTAATTTTCTTAGACATTAGCCTATCTTCGGAATGCTGCAAGCACGTGGGTTTTGGATCAAATCCGGGAGAAGCATTAATGTAGCTTTTTGACTTCATAAATACTTTTTTTTTCAATTTTTTCTCTAGATAATGTAAGATATCTATTAACACGTTGACTGACAACTACGAGACAAAATAGAAATTCAATTGTTCGCGGTCAACTTGTGACCGACGCGGCGTACCATGACTTAACATATTATTATATAAAATGAAATGAGGTTTATTAACCTCCCTAAAACTCGAAAAGGAATTAACCGCATTGGCTAATTTAGGTGTTGAAATATTTTTAGAAGCTTAGGAGAGGTTTGAACGGTGAAAATAATAAAAAAAAACGTAAGAAAAGTACTAAAAATAACAATATAAGGAAACTAAGTTAATTGTATGTAAAATAGCAACACGCAGAGCAGTAATTCAGTAAAAAAAATGGATTTTGGATCTTTCAAAATCAATGCATTTCACTAAGGTAGTTAGGTTAGGTAGTTAGGTTCGCTATAGGGTAGGTATAGTAAGTTAGGTTAGGTTATATGTATATATGTTATTATTCAAATTTTATCTAAAGCAAAAAGTTTAAATTAGAGACTCGCTAAGTAAAAAGTATAATAAGGATATATAAGATCTATTTATCTATTATCTACATATATCTTAATAAAAGTAGGTAGGTACACCTCATAATATAAAATTCTATTTTTATCTTGGACAAAAATCGCGAGGAAACCCGATAATTAATACGTATAAGTCAAATGTCGCCAATCCGCCTTGAGCAAGCGTAGTGTTCGATGTTTGTGGGACAGTAACGGGCTGGTAGGTTAGCGAATCGAAAGAAAACTTGTTAATTATTAATTAGGTAATAAAAGAAGAAGAAGGTAGTAGGTGTCGAAATTTTATCTAATGAATAAAGTCCTCGTGCCACAGTTTTTGTTACCAAATTCCTCCAAAACGGCTTGACCGATTCTTAATTAAAATCATTATCATTTATTCACCAGAAATGTGGTAACATAGTGGTGATAAGATCATTTTTGTCCCGTCATATTCTACCATTACAATGGTGCGTAAGTATGTCAAAGTTAGAGACTAGTTAGAACAAAATCAATTAATTAATAGGTAATAATAATATATAAAATTTATTAGTAATTTAGTTAATTAATGTCAAAATGTATTTCATAAATAATAATTAAAATTATTGTATTAAATTAAGTTATTGTACACGATTGCAAAGGTATGCGCAAGCTTTTAAAATTAATTTAAAAGTCAAGTATTGTGTTGCCATGTCAGTAAGATTATGAAATTTCAACATTACTTAATCACATAATTTTCTTTATATTATTATTTATTATTATTATTTATTATTATTATTTATTTTATTTCTTAAGAAAACTTACAGCTAGGATACAGATAGTTGACAGATAATGAAAGAAGGCTAATTAAAAATTTTCACTGACAATATTAAGGTAGCACAAAGCCCAGCCCAGCCCAGCCTATATGTCATAAAACCCCTTAAAGTAGGTATAGAATAAAGTTTGTCGGGGCAGATAGTTATTTAAGTAAAATGTTAGACACTTTACTAGATAAAAAAAACACATAAAATGAAACATAAATCATTTATATTTACATAATGTTTTATTTTATGGAATTTGTGTTGTGAGTAATGTTTAATCAAACTGAAAGTCCCCTTTAAAGTACTGTTTCTACTAACCCTTGTGTTTCTATGCACCCCATTTTCCTACTGCATTTCAAGCAAAGTTCAAAACTTTTGATTATCACCAAAGTAAAGAAGATATCGGGGATTAGGTTCAACGGATATTGCCTTGTGATATAAGCACCGGGACACGGTACACGAACGTGTTGGGACAGGCGTGTTGACACATTTTGTGGATTAAAGGGAAAATGGATTTCGATTCCTAGAGTAAGTATGGCAGAGCTGGAGAAATCTGATTAAAACAATGAAGAGAAGTACTTTTTAGTTGGTGATTTGTATTGTGGGATGTGGTTATTAATGAAATGACTAACGATAGTTGCTTCTGTGATTGGTTTTTAAAACACTTAGAGCTATTTTATCAACAGTCTGATAACTTTTATCTGAAGAATACACAAAGCGATTTAACAGACTGCCTATACAGAAGTTGTCAAACCGCCATTTTTATTCATTGGATAAATGTTGTCTGGTGATTAAAAAAAAATCGCCGCATAATGTGATAAAACAGAAAGATAGAAAAATATTAACTAAGTAGTTTATTATAACGAGCTTTATTTTATGGAGCTAAATGAGTGTAAAGCTGTATACGCACTATGCGGCTAACCGCATGCGGGTAGCCGGACGGCTGCCCGCACGTTACGGTGCGTATGCGGCTGTCCGTGATATAGCAACGTATAGCAACCGTCCGGGTGGCCGGAGCGGTCTGCGGGTAGCCGCATCGCAGTGCGCATAGAAATGAATATTACGTACATAATTGTGCTTGCGGCCAGCCGTCCGGCTGCCCGCATAAGGGGAGCCGGACGCATAGTGCGTATGAGCTCTAAGTTGTCTTTTAATCTGTCGCTGAGAGGCATGGTTGTGATAGACTAGTGTTGTGACCGTTGGACTACCAAGTCTTAGGTCTCGAGTTCGAACCCAAGGCACACACCCCTGCAGCATTGTTATCACTTTATTCAAAAACATCGTAAAGAAACCGGCACGCCGGAGAGGTATTTCTCGAGGGTATATGATGCCAAGTAAGAGGCCCATGGGCGGCCTAAAAACTATGACACCAGGTTACTGACAAATCAGACGAAAACAAGAAGAATATTAATTGCAGTGCCTCCGGCATGTTTGCGGAAGCGCGCACCGGCTGTTTCCACGCCACCATGCGCAAGAGGTGCGCGTCCTAGGTGCGCAGGGTGCGAGCCAGCTCGCAGCTCGCTCGTGGCTATGATTGCGGGGAGACTCGATTGTCCCTATATGAGGCACTGTTGTAACCGGCATGTTGCTAAGGTCTAATAACTGTTATTATATTGATTTCTCTGCTATTCCTAATTTCATGTTTTTTTTTTATAATATGATAATTTAATTTGACATTAATTTATTTAATTTGACATTAATTTATTTAATTTGACATTAATTTATTTAATTTGCATAGATTTTGTATTTTACTTTTGACATTTATCTTTAATTCAATAATCTTTTTAATGCATTTTATTTTGATGTATGTAATTCTGACATTTATGACATAGCGAGCCGAGCAATATTTTATGTGTCTGTATTTTTATTTTTATTTGTATTTTTGATTTTATTGTTGTTTTATATGGGTCACAAGCCTGAAATAAGTTAATTTTATATACAATAGGTACCTTAGATTATTTTTAAGGAAGAATTACATAGATTTGAAACTACTGCAAGAGCGTAATATAGTTTCCAAATTGTGAGGCAAATGTAACAAATATTACTTATCTAAAAATGACATTACATCTCGACTATTATTACATCTCGATCGTGTGCTAGCTATCATGTAGCAAATTATTTAATTTAAATGATTATGTTTATTAATTACCAATACTGTTTAAACTGTTCTTCTAACATATCAGACAGACGTGTTACTGGGGAGTTTGTGCCGCCACTTCTTCTTCCCAGCTAAAACACTAGGAAGTGGCGAAGGGCAGGTATTTTTAGGGACTGTCATATATAATTTTTGACAGTCAAAAAGTGCGGATCTTCAGCCTAATTTGAATAAATGACTTTTGATTTTGATTTTGACTGCTTTCTCAAAAGTAAACAAATGTGTAATAAGTATTTGAAAATACACAGAGAGTTTTTATTACTACAATTCTGTAAATAATTTTAACCATTATTTTACTGACAATAAGAGAATAGGAATTCTTGTTTTGGTTTTGTTTAAAACAACATAAAAATAAGTCAAGTACAGCTTACGCTTGATTAATTCCAAATAAGAAACAACAAAGCGAATACCGTCACCTTGTCAATCATCTTGAAAACTGAGCCATTGTTTACAAAATAATCTATTTACATTGAAATAAACGACTCGTGTAAATGATATAATGACAGTAGAGCACGAAAATACGTCAGAAAAACGTCTGATATAGGAAATGAGGGTAAAATTGAGACTCAGCCGGTTCAGACGAACAGTTCCGTTGCGAACGGATATGTACACAGCTGAGTCGACCCTATATACTTTTTTGAATAGGACAAGACTTCATTCAGACGATTACAAAACTTACCACCCCAACTTAGAACTCAAAATTGAATGTTGAATTTATAAAATATTGAGGGGAAGAATCTTTTGGAAGTTGGTGAATATTCCACCATAAAATTTTGCCTTAAACATTTCTAGCGTGTTCAAATACGATGTGTAACCTAGGATTTTGCTGGGATGAGCAGGTTTAGTTTTGTGCATCTCTATGAAATTGGCTTGTTTACTTATGCTTGACTTAAGGTAGTGTTAATATCGGTTAGGCATTGACTTGTCGCTGCCTGCCGTGGTCGAGAGGATGGTCGGCAGCGTCGAGTCCTGGGACGCGGTGGCGTCCTTCTGCGAAACGGCCATCTCGCAGAAGGAGGCTGCGGAAAGGGAGTGGGGAGTCGTTGGACTCCCCTCGCTGACTTGGCGAGGCCCTCGGGGCCGGCACCAGTCGGGGATCGCGGAAGTATCTTCTGTCCCCGTTACCCCCGGCGCAGGTGTGAGAAGGAACACAGGGTGGTTTTAAGTCAGTAAGAGTCTGACAGACCCCTCCGCCCTCCCCGGAGCGGAGGACATCCATGAAGATTTTCCACCCCTCAAAAAATAAAAGTGTTAATATCGGTAGCTATATACATATTAGTTATTTTAAGTGTGCGGCGACGTTTTTTGAACATATCTAAGTGGTCTGTAATGTTAGCCCTAACTGCTGAGCACAATTTGGATTCCTGTGAATTTTCCAACAGCGAAAACTCAGCGGTTGGTCGACTCTTCACGTTACCACAAGGCTGACCTTTATTTAGGTCAGAGAATCAGCATTGCCATTCAACGTGGCTATGTGTCTTTTGGGCACTATTCCGTCAGTTATTTTTTGATGTCCTATAATTCTTTACCTTTAGTTTTTATTGGGTATGTACAAGTTCATAATAGTTATAAGTTAGTGGGAAATTAATTAATAGGTATGAGTAGTATTAATAATACAACTAATATATATTACTACTAATATACTACACATAAATATTATTAGAAACAAATATATCTCGTACATAATATAAATATAACACATTATAAATATTGCAGTTCTTGCATCCTATATTAAATCTATATCTATACTTATAATAAATCTGTAGAAGTAAAATTTCTGTACATTGAAAATATCAAAAAAATAAATAGCAGGGGGTGTTACTAGACCGACAGCGAACCCAAAAATATGTTTTTTTTTATTTTTTTTTATTATGTATCCTGCTCATCACAGCAATCTGTCATGGACATTTAGCTGCTCTTTTGTTTGAATTTCTTCTGCATTTGGTCTTTGTAGCAGTGAGTAATTGTCCATTGTCAATTCTCACTCATTCCGCTGAGAATCTTTTTATTAAACTTGGAACACTGTTCCTCTTAAGTCTTGTGTATACTATACTTCCCGACCCCGACAAATCAGCAGTTGACGTGTTTGGTGAGCTTTTTCTGGTAGTTTGTACTACGGGCAGCAATCTCTTGCTTTACAGTTTGAAGCTTCAGATCTTTCAGGATGTATTTATTGTGTATGCATTTAGGGATGTTGAACATGAATCTCACAGCTTTTGTCTGAAACCTCTCCAGGATGTCGATATTGCTGTTGCTTGCTGTTCCCCAGAGCTCCATTCCATATGTCCAAACCAGCTTCAATATTATGGTTTTGTATATCAGCATTTTGCTTTCGTTGGTTAGCTGAGACTTTTTACCAATCAGCCAGTACATGCTTCTCAGCTTTGTGTCTAGGGTTTTCCTTTTACTCCAGATGTGTTTTTGCCAAGTTAACCTTCTGTCCAGGTGCATGCCAAGGTATTTTGCACTATCTTCGTGTGGGATTTGTTCACCGTTTAGTGTAATTGAGGGACAGTTTCCTTTCCTTAGAGTAAAAATATGATTAAAAAAATTTTTGTGTGTCTGTCTGTATGTTCAGGTATCACGCAAAAACTACCGGTTCGATTACGATGACACTTGGTATACTTATTTTTTAATATCCTGGGCACCACACTGGGTACTTTTTATCCCAGAAAAGTACATACAATAAAAAACAAACTTAATTTTGCGGTTCGATCTCTAGACCCGACTACTGTAACAACCGCAAATTAAAAGTTTGTCGTAGGTTACGTCACCCGCAGTGGGGTTCACCAAGGGGCGCTGCACACGGCTAAGATAGTTTAATATTCTATCTTAAGATACAATATCGCTCGCCATACAATTCAATGGACTATCACACACTACGAAGATAATTATGTACATTGAATATATATTCAAAATTAATATTGGAGGATGATTGGTGATCGATACTGATGCCAAAAATGCAATCAGTAAATGTTTTGTCTATCTGTGTCTCTGTTTGTATGTGCACGCATAATTCAAAAACTATTATAGGGATTTTAACCAAACTTGGTACTGTTGTAATCAATACGCCTGGGCAGGTTGATCTTAGTCTCAGTTGTTTTACACATGATCAGTTGTACGGCACTCTTTCCTGGGTCAGTAGTTCCAAAAATCTTTATGCATAGGTACATACCGGAAGGATCAATTTTGAAAGTAGTCTATCCGGAAGTATTATGCTAAAATTATTACGTTTATATATCAACGCTCAGCCCAAACCGCTGGTATTAGAGACATGTAACTTAAAGGGGTGTTCTTAGTGATGTAAGTATCCACTAAAAAACGATTTTTGGAAATTCAACCGTTAATGGGAAAACATAGGGGACGGAAGTTCGACATCCACGCGGGCGAAGTCGCGGCCAAAAGCTAGTAAGATAATAAGTTTTTAGAAATTAAGTTACGACTGCATTAGCCCTCTTCCTCTCTTCTAAGTTTTTGCTGTGCCCGACAGGGTCCATAATGATTCTGTACCTTTATGTTCTTAAGACCATATATGTACACGCCAGCAAATCAAGTTACCCCAATATGTAAAATTTTCCCAATTGAATATGAACCTTATTCTTTTTGACATAAAATTGAAAAACGATCAAAGAAATTTGACACATTGGTGTTTATAGTAACCGTGGTTTCTCTCTTCAGTAACCGTGGAAAGCAAAGGCAGTTACCCACCACATTACACTCAAATATTTCCCTTCCCAAACATACTTTCAATTCAAACCCAGAATATCCTTATAAATCACAATACGTGTAGGCTTTGTTAAGATTAAATAATTACGCGAATTACAATGTGGAATTACACGGGATTAAGCATAATTCTATAAAGGTTGAAACGTTTTCGGTCAACCCTTAGAACCCGCGGTAATCCATTTAAAAAAAAAAAAATGTTGTGGCTTGTTTCTTAATTGTCTCTGACTTAAACTTGTATAGATTTCATTTTAATGGTGATGTAGTATAACATTTATGTTAGATCCTGGCAACTATTTGCAACTTCGATCCAAATGTTTATTTATTTATAGACTACTAGCAGACGTCCCGCGGTTTCACCCGCGTAGGTCCCGTTCCCGTGGGAATACAGGGATAAAAAGTAGCCTATGTGTTAATCCAGGGTGTCAGCAAAATCCATACCAAGTTTTGTTATAATCCATTCAGTAGTTTTTACGTGAAAGAGTAACAAACATCCATCCATCCATCCTCATAAAATTTCGCGTTTATAATATTAGTAGGATAATAACCCTCAATCCTAAAACCAGTTATAGCTTAATGATGTGACCGGCGGATTGCTAAATCATAGGTCTTGAATTCGAACCCAAGGCACGCATCTTTGACTTTTCGGATTCATGTGCGTATTGACTAGTTTCATAAAACACATGTTACTCTTAAACAATTCAGACATTTCACGTGTATTTTCAGACTTTCAGACGATGTAAACTTTTCCATTTAGATTCAGTCTTAAAGCAAAATATGTTCGAACAAGCATTTATTTTATTAAACTCTTGAGTTAAGCCGTTGCTCTGCAACGAGTGGTTCAACAAGGTATTGAACAAGCACTCGATCGCACGATCTTGTCGCTTTGAACGTATTATTATGTTCAGTTCAAAATATTAGCCAGCATCGTGCAAAGATGAACAATATATGGACATGAAGAATAAATTGTTGCATATTAAAAAGAGTTAGAAAGAATTAGAAATGGATTTATTTGAATAAATACATATTCGACAATTTTCGCACTAAGAAAGACAGAACGAAAGTAAGAAAGAAAGAAAGAAAACATATTTATTTGGCACATGCCACAAGTGCACAAAACAAGTAAAATAATAGATAATAATGAAAATCTAAGAAATAACACAAAAAAAACTTTTTTGCAAAAAATAAAACCGACTTAAAAAAACACACTAACCAGTGTAAAATAACTCTAAATTCGGAAGTCGGTGGCCCATCATGAATCAAAACCACCAAAGCCACAGACTTCGTATTTTTTTTTGTTATATCAGGTAACCTGATTAAAAAAAATACATACACACGAAAATAGAACCTCCTCCTTTTTTGAAGTCGGTTAAAAAGAGTGTGTATCCCACGGCTGCGCCAAATAGAACCAGTTTTTAACTTTTCTTTACTTTCTATTGTTTGTTTTCCACGTTGTTTATACAGGCGAAAGTTTGTGAGTGTGTTTGTTTGTTACTTCTTCACGTCTAAACGGCTTGAGCGATTTTAATAAAATTTGGTATGGAGTTAGCTGACATCTTGGATTAACACATAGGGTAGTAATTGTTAATATAAAACCACGCACTTTCATAATTTTATAACTTAAGTCACTTTTTCCACCGACAACAAGTATTACTTGATGTTTTAACCGACTTCAAAAAAGGAGGAGGTTCTATGTTCGTATGTATGTATTTTTTTTTTGTACATTATAAAACTGTGTCGTGCGGATGACAATAGTACCCAGCACTGCGGGCAACTCGTTTTTATTTCGGATGCGGCTTTAGAGCCGCTGGTAGTTACACAGTAAATGATGTGATTCTCGTGTTGCAAATTATTTCGATCAAGTGCCCGAATTATTTGCAAGTATCACGCACGCGTGCCATAGCTCACTATCCCTACACCAGACAAATGTGGCAGCTACCTCAATAATAATTGAGACAAGTTTAAATTAAACACAACATCTGAGGTCCAATCAGAACCAAACCTACTTGATTTGACAACTGCAATTTTCGTCCATCCCTTTCTTATTTTATCACCCAGTAAAAGACAGCAATAGTTTCAGATTTGATCCTTCATATACGGCGACCTGTCCCATAAACAAGTTCTATGTCCCAAGACAGTTTTTACGAATGTTTTTCCTACATTCCTAGGTTACGCAATACCTTCCATAAATTGTGCCAAGTATACTGGCAAGTTCAGGGCCATGCTTGGCATATTGCCAGACGTTTGGCAATAAAGGTTGTTATTATGTAACTGCTTGTAAGACCCTGATTGGCTTATTCTCGCCTGTTTAATGTAGGTGCCAATTCCAAAGTGTTTCGCTAGTGTTAAGTGATTCTGTAGGTTGTTTAATTGAATACAAAATTTGCATTCAATCATTGGACGGTTATACGTAGAAACGTTGATACGTTACCGCTATCTACTAATTATTATGTAGGTCCAATTTATACCCAAGCAACCCCGTTCGTCAACAAATTTTGGTTTGATTCCCACCAGGAAAAATGTTTGTGTGATACGATCATTTGTTCCATGTAATAGGGGGCGAGCCTATTGCCATCCATCGGGCACAAATCCAGACTCCGGGCTGCTACTGAGAAATCCCAGATTGAAAAACTCAATAACACTTTGCCCGACCCGGGGATAGAACCCTGGACCTCATGATCAGCAGTAGCGCTTGCGACCTCTAGACCAACGAGGCAGTCCGCAGTCTTATGTATATATTTAAAAATAATATGTATAAGTATGTTTATCAGTTGTTTAGTACCCATAAAGAAAAGTTATGGAATATTTATTTATTTATCATTAAAGAATTTATAGAAACTAAAACATATGCTTCAACAATAGAATCATAAGTGAAGTTAACGCACACAGTAATAATGTTTCATTTTTAATTTTATGTGTTAACTAAACAGCTGATAAACATACTTATATATTTCTAAATACATACATACTATAGATAAATTACACCCAGACTCAGAACAAAAGATCGTTCTCATCACACAAACATTTTTCCTGGGTTGGAATCGAACTAACGCCACTAACTACTAGACCAACAGGCCAGTCAGAGAGTCAGGTTAAATAAATAAAAAAGTTGCGAACTAAATTTAAATTGAAACACTAACTTCGGTGATGCTTTTCACCATATTCGAACATGCAAAACCCATGCATAAAAGACAAAACCCACGTAAAATCAAGACGCACAAACAGAAGCGTTCTCCTAATTAAATTTCCCTAATACCGTCATCGTGTACACTTGGTAACAAGGGCTTGAACAACTTTTATAATCAGAGTGGACTCTGGCGAGGTGCCAAGAAAAGCGCTAACATGAGGGGCTGATTCGTAGCTGGATGATAAGTGCTTCTGTCGTTATACTGTGATGAGTCGTGGTAGAAGAAAGTTTGAGGAACTATTCAGTAACATAAGAACATCACATTCAAAGACATTATTTCAACTAAGCCATTAAAATGGCAATTGTAAACGTCAAATCTTACTGAATGAAAATAGAGAAAAGCCGGTTTCTGGGCATGTTTTTTCCATCTATGTAATTAATTAATACTAAAACTTTTTTGCAAAATATATAACCGTCTTCAAAAAAAACACTAACTGGTGTAAAATAACTCTGAATTAGGAAGTCTGTGGCTTTGGTGGTTTTGTCTTATTCATTATGGGCCACCGACTTCCGAATTTAGAGTTATTTTAAACCGGTTAGTGTTTTTTTTTTGAAGACGGTTTCATTTTTTGCAAAAAATTTTTTTTTTTTACATTTTTAGTTGTTCCCATGTAAATATTTGCCATGAATTTATTTTATATTGTTAATTGTTAACAATACATTGTATAAATGAAACTTAACATACCTAAACTATCGAAATCTACACATCTGCGTACCCCTCAGAGCATACAGGCGTGATGATACGTCATGATAATAAACATCCAAGCGATTCCAGCAATCACGACAGATTTGCAGTCTATTTTTGAAGAGTTCCGTTGTATATATCCGAAGATCAGCACCAGATCTTCACCAAATGAAAATGGGACCACCCCAGGAGTCTCAGTCATAAACGGGGAAGAAATCAGGTAACATACATAACAAAAAAAAACAAAAAAAATACATACACACGAACATAGAACCTCCTTCTTTTTTGAAGTCGGTTAAAAATATACGAATGCTAATTTTAATAATAGGACGTAGCAATGGACGTAGGCTTTTGCCGTCAACTAGAAACAAAATATAAAACTAATTATTACCAATAGTCACGATTATTGTGTGCCTTCTGGCTGTCAAAGAGGATTTTTTTATAATTATGTTTGGTCCCGCTACCAACTTTTCAAACTCAACACTACAAACTAATACTAGTTTCTATCTAAATCACAAATTAAAATACAAAAAATAACCTTATGCGCATCACACAAAATTACCCAAACATTCAGCACCGGCCAATTGCACAATACTTTTAGAGAAACCCTCTACATTCAGTCACCATGTGGTTTTTCAATCAGCCATACGGGCCCCTAACAAAGCGTCAGCCCGTTGGAGCATACGGTTTTCAATCAACGAAAACTTTATTACCAACGACGAGTATGCAGGTCGACGACTCTTCTATGTTGCGTTCATCTTTTTGTTGTAATGCCGTATGCAAACAATGGCGAAAATTCTGGTGAAATTGTGGATGAGAGATAATTTTTATTACGACAGGCCTGTTGGTCTAGTAGTTAGTGACTCTGACTGCTATGCTGGAGGTCGTGGGTTCGATTCCCACCCAGGACAAATTTTTGTGTGATGAGCACGATCGTTTGTTCTGTGTCTGGGTGTAATTTATTTATAATATGTTTGTATTTAGAAATATATAGGTACGTTTGTGAGCAGTTTAGTATCCACAACACAAGCTCTTAGCTTAGCTTGGGACTAGATGGCGTTGTGTGAAAAAGATGCGAAATATTTATGTCGTGGAAAGCGATATTCTTGAATAATATGTTGTAAAGTTGATTAACTTAGTACGGAGTCTATGGTGACCAGCGTGACGTTACTTGTCATTTTAAAATGGCGCTAATGTGCTTTCGGTAATGTCACGTGGACAGAGTCGTGCTGGTGCGTGGGAGCAGGGCAGAGCTCAGATTAATTTGAGACACCGACGAAGACACACATCTAACACGAAACAGTCAGTTACCTATTTGAGTTATGTTTTGTGATTACGAATGTTTGGTGAGGTTATTACTGAAATGAAGATTGCTATTCTACGTTATGAACCCTATCGGTGTCATCCATCGCTGACGCCGACATTAATATATTTATTCCTCTATTAATTTGTGTGTTATCATCATCTGCCTAGCGGTAGCGAGAGGTCAATTTTCTAAAGAGGGAAACCGACATAATAAAACTTAGTATTCATGGCCGTATTAATGTCGTATCTCTTGAAGTCATTGGTCTACCCTACCATCCTGTATGTGAACTAAAATGCCTTATATTTGGCAATTCTGGCTGCCATGAGTCAATTGCTCAAGAGTTGGTCTTCCGAATATCCAAAGGGAACCCGATATAATTGAGTTGTATGGAGACTTTGCCACTGCTGCCTTGCCTTTTCTTAACTATGCGAGAACATCTTCTTTTTTTTCTGTATTAGTAAGAACAACATTCTTAATAATAATTAAATACGATCTAGCCTAAAAGGCTAATAAGCAATTTAACTCTAACTTAATATGTTACGTGATAGATTATGTTAATAACTAAGAATAGTGTCTATTTGCACTTTTACTCAAGTTCGTAGCACTTTCTTAGAGTCTGATATAATTTATTTAAAAAACACTATGCTCATGTGTTATATGTATAGCACAACATTGTCACTATTATCCATTCACTTTGTACACTACACTAATTCAAAAGCTTTAGTTCTTTTTAGCCTACGCACTAAGTTTGTGTTATCTAGCAGCTGTATTTCCTCAACATTCACGTGTCGATGAAGTCTGTACTCGTGAGATTCAGCAAATTTTTGTATAATAGTGGTGACGAATTCCATTTTAAGGTCACGGTGAAGGTCGTCATTTCTTATGTACCAGGGTGCATTGACGGCGTCCCTGAGTACTTTATTTTGGAATTGTTGAATTATCTTGACGTTGCTTGTTTTAGTACAGCCCCAAAGTTGAATACCTTACGTCCAAATTGGCATCAAAAGATGCTTGTAGAGTGTTATTTTATTTTGTAATGATCGAGCGAGAACATCTGATCAACGTATTATTGTAGTTTGAAGCCTTCTGGTCACACTTCGTTACTTTTTTTTACTTTTATTTTGTTTGCCTTTTTGTCTCTATTACTTTTCATTGTGTCAATATCATGCATACCTGTTATTTGTGTGGTTACTGTAATGCCCTTTTGCCATGTAATTATTATTTGAATATTGTTGGTGACTGTGCTGTTGGTGTGCTTATTGTAAATAAATAAATAAATAAACCTATTTTAAAAAGAGTAAGTATGGAGTTTTTTGCGAATTCTTCTCGATACAAAACTACCTTTTGGAAGAGGCAACTATGGGGTGTGATGTTAAAAAGTGCCTTAACGGTCTAATTGAAATAAATGATGCAACTTCGACTGTGACTTCTACTTATGCTTGTGGTCGGCTTCCAGTTTAACTGGATGCAGCTAAATACCAGTGTTATACATGGAGCGTCTGCCTATCTGACCTCCACAACACAGTTCAGTTGCTGGGGAGTTTGTTCCGTCACTTCCTCTTCCCTGCAAAAACACTGGGAAGGGTCGGCATTTTGGAGGGGTGTCTAATGTATTTTTACGTCGAAAAGTTTTGATTTTCAGCCTAATTTAATTAGGATACCGCTTGTTAACATTGGTTGCCAGATTGAAGTCTCCTGACTAACGACTGTCATAGATCAACATAGGTACAAATGACAGCAGGAACCAACGGCTTTACGTTCTTTCCAAGGCACGGCGTATATTTAAAAAAAACGGTGATTCATCCACTAACCAACCTCGTCAAGCGAAGTTTAACCTTCGAACGACTCGTGAGACTGTTATTATTTAGCAACAAGCTTTTAATTTGTTATGTGGGGAAAAAAAAGCAGCCGCACCACGGATTGTTTAAAAATTGGGAATAACTGAAGTTTAAAACAGCCGGCTCTCCGGTTGTGCCCGCGTCCTTCGTCACAGACCACAGACTATGTAAGCATAATTTCATGCTCTGTGTTGGTGGTTTAATCTAGTCGCTGGAACGTGGGAGATGCGTTGGAGTGTTAATTATGTTTTTAATTATAAATGTATCAATATTTTTATCATTATATATTCTTATTATATTTTGTTTTTATCTATTTATTTATTTACGTATATTAATTGTATGCCTCTTTGTGGGCTATTGTATGTACAGACGCCAGCACGTCAAGTTACCCCAATGTGTCAAATTTCTTTGATCGTTTTTCAACTTTATGTGAAACACGTTATGGTTCATATTCAATTGGGAACATTTGAGACATTGGGGTAACTTGATGTGCTGTCGTCTGTACATACATTCTAGTCATGGCAAGTAATATACATTCTAGTCATGACATGTTACTAAATTACTTCCAGTTACTGGGTACAAGATAAATGTGACGATTTACAGATCTGTTTTTCACAAATACATTTAATACCTAGGTACTTACTGTAGACGGCACATCACCAACAATATTTTCGTCCGAAACTTGTGTCTTACTAAGAGACAAGTCTATAATTATCTAAATCTCTTTGGTATTTCACCTAAGTACAAAACCTGAATTTACTTAACTACTTTACTTTCAAAAGTTACCTCTGCCTAATCCTTCGGGATATACAGGCGTTATGTTATGTTATGTGTGTACAAGGTTTCAAGTTGATATAGTTACCCTGTTACTAAATGTTTATTAAAACTTTATACACAGGTTAGCAAACACTAAACATGCAAATTATACACTATTCCGAAAACTTTTGCACACTATGCACCCCAACTGAAACGTGTATTAATTGCACACTGTTCAAAAGTCGCTTAATAATGTAATCATAAATGTTCAGACCACACAGCACAGTGTTCACTAAGCTTTATTTTGTGAGCAAAACAAATGTATTTGGTGGAAAAAGTTAATGTTTATTCCGGGCCGATGGGCCCAGTGTTTAATTTGGTAAAAAGTAAAAGTAAAAGTAGACAAAAGAAAAATTATATATGTGCTCATGAGCGCGGGGAAAATTTCGTACATGGCTGAGAGATTTTTAATATTGTGTGATCTTTTGTATGAAGGCATGTATCCCTTTGTATATCAATTGGATGGACAGGGGAATTCGCTAGTGAACGAAGGTTGGCACTTTTAGGGTTCCATGCAAAAAGAATGCTACCACCTGGCAACGGGACCCTTTTATTTAGTCTCCGATGTTTGTTCGTATGTCATTCTATCACCGAGTTCTATCGCATTAACCGGAAATATAGGTATCCACTTGACTTTTTCACAAAGAGTGTATTAGCGTTCCAACTTTATCCAAAAATTATAAAAAGTGTACATACGACATAATATCACGCCTGTAGTAGGTATTTGAAAGGTAGGGTAGAGCTGTACCTGTCACCTGCATTACCTATGTGTATTCATCATGCAATTTTTTTTAAGAAAAATGAAATGGAGTATTTTTTTTTTTTTTTTTTTATTAAATACGTTGAGACCACACTAGGAATTCTCCTGTATCTATTTGCCTTTACAAATATTCAAACTCATTTTCGCAAACTGTCAGATCCTATCTTGGCACCGTGCTTTGTTCTTTTGAACTTGAGACACACAGCTCAGCAGTCAATCCCTCAACCACGACTCCAACCGTGCCGCTTACCATTAGAAACGCGCTGTATATAATTTTATTTATTGTTCTTGAAATATTTTTTTCGCGTCGGAGTTGCGCAAGCCCGTACTGATGACTTCTACGCGATTACGCAAAAAAAACAGCGTCGATATTGAAGAGAGTGCGGGACAGGCAAAACAGCATCCTAAACTGTAGCTGAGAGCTTTGGCTCTCCAATTGTACAGCAGTTTATGCGGAGATTAATTGTTACTAACACTGGGTAATAAATTTTTCTGTTACTAATACTCTATGGATTATTGTGGTCCGAAATAAAGTAGGTATAATAATTACTTTATTTATCTCTAATCTTGTACGACTTTACAGAACCCACCGTGTGGTAGTCCAACTCGCTCCTGACCGCCTTTTTGTATATTATTTCGAATACGTTTGAGTAACTCATGAAAGTTAATGAAGCATTGGTTAACAATAAATTAAGCGCGGAACGTATCTTGGTAGAGCGAGCACAATCACAAACGATCTACTTCTTCATAACAATGTCAAGGATATTATGGACATATTATAACTTCACGCCATCTTCTTAAAGGGTTTGGCAGAGGTGTATCTTCTCTACACCCACATTTTAAACCGGCTTGTTGTTAGAGTGGTTAGTGGCTTTGACTGCTATGCCTGGGTTCAATTCCCATCAAAGACAAATGTTTGTATGATGAGCGCGATCATTTGTTCTGTGTCTGGGCAGACATTAAGAAATGAACGTGATCATCACACAAGACCACATTTGTCTCAGGTAGGAATTGAACACACGACCACAGGGTATACTTAGTACCTAATCAAAATGTTAATTGTTGTGAACTTCGATGACAACTGAGAATTCACAAAAAAATGGTATTGTACTTTAAGTGGACTTCAAGTTTCGGTCACTGACAAACAGGGTTCGGTGCGCTTCATCACATCTCTGCGAGTGCGCGTGACGTCATCCTAGATAGACACTGATGATAGCCATTACAAAACTATCTGTTTGACAGTTTATCCTCCTCTTGAGCAAGTACAGCAATTCAAATAGGTACCTGGGTCACTTTGTCACCACTGACCTCCGGACGATGCAGATATTGAAAGGGAGCGGAGGGCTCTTTCCTTCCGCGCGAATATGATAGCCGGCAGGTTTGCACGGTGTTCTGCAGACGTAAAGGTGACGCTTTTTAGAGCTTTCTGTACTTCCTTCTACACTTGCAGCCTGTGGGAGAGGTATTCGCAGGCGTCGTATGGAGCCCTTCGTGTCCAATTCAATAACGCGTTTAGAAAGCTGATGGGGTTGCCCTGGCGTTGCAGTGCGTCTGGGATGTTTTTGGCGGCCCGTGTGATGGATTGTTTTTACACAATAGTAATAAGAAAATCAAGTATCTTGACTTGGCTCGCGAGGTTGTCGACATGTGGGATGTGGACTCAGCAATCATTGTGCCGATAGTCGTATCTGCCAATGGCTTAATAGCAAAGAGCCTCGACCAATACCTAAAGAGGCTCACGTTGGGCAGCAGGATCAAGGGTTTGATTCAGAAAGCAGTACTACTGGACACGGCTCGCATTGTTAGGCGATTCCTCTCCCTGGAGCCCTGACCGCCGGTAGCTTGGACCCTGTTCCCGATACCGGTGGGCTACTATTTTTATATTTTTAAATGTTTTTTTTTATATTTATATATTTAAAAATGTATTGAATAAGAAAAGAAAATGAATACACGAGATAATAATAACGTTTATTTCGTAAAGAGATTGCAGAGGTTACAGATGTTGCATTTATATACATATGTCAGGACATACAATATAAACGGGTGGAGTACCTGTTCTCCTAGATTGGCTAAAAATTAGCCTGTGTTAAGGAGAGACAGTGCCAGTCCCCTAATTGGTGGATTGGAAAACAGCATCTGGATTTAATTGTAGTGAGTTGGAAATAATATAAAACTTATTACAATATATAAAACTTATTACATCAAAAGTGTGAGGGTGTATGTGAGTGTGAGTGTGTGTGTGTGTGTGTGTGTGTGTGTGTGTGTGTGTGTGTGTGTGTGTGTGTGTGTGTGTGTGTGTGTGTGTGTGTGTGTGTGTGTGTGTATGTATGTGTGTGTGTGCTCTCGCGTTTGTGTATGTGCGTATGTGCATACAATAATGCGCAAGCGTGCAGCTGCGATGGTGGCGCGAGTCATGGTCAGCCCCAACAGGGTTCTGAAAATGATTGCTGACAGAGTGGACTGTCCATATGTGGTTCACTGCTGTCAGTTACATGTGTCACCGTATCGTGTTTCCTACTAACGCTTAGTTTTTATGGAGTATTATTGTTACTAACCCTTTAGAAGTTTTATGCTCGAAATAAAGTTTTAAATTAAATTAAATTAATCGTTGAACACAAAGACATTCAATACCTATAGACCGGACATCACGAACAAAATTTACGTCCGAAAAAGTGTGTCCTGCCGGACACAAGTCTATGAGTTTTTTTTAGTACGCTCCGCTGCCGCTCCAATATTCATTTATATTATTCTAGATGGCGTTACTGAGACATGGGATCAAAGTGTTTCTATGACATTTCCTTGACATGCCCGCTCTATAGTATTTTAAATCTCTTTGGTTGAACATATTGCCCAGTGATCTGAACTGTGAACTGTCAACGGAGATACGCAGCTTAGCCCAGCTGGCAAGCCAAATGTCAAATGTATTCTCATTTTAAATTATGATTTTACCCGCCATATTTTGTTCTCGAACATCGCAATCGGACTCTAGCAGCGATTAATAACTAGCTAAATCCTCTTTTCTCCTTCGCTCGCAAGAAAAAGATGGCAATATTTTTTTTAATAAATAAACCAAAGAGGTTCTCTGTCTATTATTTTTCTTTAAACATTTATAGTTGGTAAGAAATTTTTACTCGACATGGAATAAGATAAAATGAGGTATTATGGTTTTGACAGCTTATTTATAGTTTCCTTAGAATGCTTGGTTTCCTTTACCTGGTTTGAATTTTAAATCTTCTGTGTTTCTTAAGAAATGGTTAAAAGGTTTCAGTTTAAATGTATTGTAAGTTTTGTGATAATATAATAATATAATTTTTAGTTTGTAAGGAATAGGGGTCTTGTCAAAAGCAAAGATTTAATCCTTTTGTTTTTGCGCTAAGACACGCGGTTTATAAAAAAATAAAATCTACCTTTAATATAAAACTTCTCCACCGAAATAAACGTGAACATCTCTAGAATTTATAAAAATCACAGAATCATCAAAATAATAACGACCCATCACAAAAGCAATCAGTTTTAGTGCACCTTACACCCCCAATTTACACCGACAATACATTCTTACGCCGACATTCGCCGACACTTCGCCGACATCTCATCACTCTTTATCACTACATTCATTTTCGTCGCAATAAAACCGAGAAACAAACGGCGGCGTGTCCAATCTCTGTTATCACTCATTAGATAAGACAGTGAAAGTCTAAAGCCGAAAATCACAATCTCACAATGCTGAAAAAAAGCCACTTTTTCACAGTCCCGACAACTTTTCATCTCGCTGTGTGCTGTAAAAACGTAATTTGTTCCTAAAAGGTCCTTTCATTTTTTGTGACAGTCAATTTGGAACTCTAACTTAACCGTTTAAAGTACAGTTTTGTTTGTTGAGAGAACTCGTTGGGACCTTTTGAAAGTGAGGGGTGGGAAGTTAGTGAAACTATGTCGCTAACGTTGGCAAAACTATGGTAAATGGGAAAAGTTTTCGACGCTACATAATAATGTATGTGCTGCCACTAATTCATGGTTAAACGTGGATTCAGACACGGAAAAAGTAGGTGAGAACAATTGTGTTTCAATTTTTTTTTTGAAGACTGGAATATGTCTAGCTGAAGCCCTTAAAGACGGGCAAACATTTTCTAGACGGAATAATTTTGACTAATATGTTTTTCCAACCCATTTTCTGCTTTCTTCCCTATTTGCTATCCAATTTGTAACCAGCCTAGTTACTAGGCTACAAGCACTACCGCTGAGTAAGAGGTAATTGGTTCAATATCTGAGTCAGACAAAATGTTGTAGGGTTTGCCCAAGGCTGTTTGAACTGGCCGTATATTATGGCCACACGCAGCGGCAAGGCACTGACTAAATATTATTGTTCCTGTTTTTTTTTAAATTAATTATTTTTTTATAGAACGACAGCAACAGCTGTGATGGTTAACAATTAAATAAGCAACACAAAGCCAATACTTAACAGGCTTAGCACGTGTAAAAACAGAAAAAAAGTCGCTGAAATTATATTTTTTTTTGTAATAAATAATATGCCTGAGCAAAACGACTAGTTTCTTTCTTTCTTTCCGTATGAATATTCCACAATTATATAAATATTAATAGATAATTAAAAGTACTGTCTACTTCCAAGGTCTTTTTTGACCTGCAGTTAGTAGTGATAAATTATATTTACTTCTGTAAAAAAATCTTACAAACACTTACTATAAGTCATATAAGTCTTTAACTAGAATGGGAGGTTCGTGTTTCACTATTTCACTAATCTGAGAAGAAACATCGAAAGAAACTCAGAGGTCACAGTCTCTTTTAAAGGCCAGACATTTTTTTTTATCTTTATTTATTTATTTAATAGGCTAGCCTACAATTGTTATCACAATACATTATAACCTTTCTTTCTCATTATTAATCTTGTATAGGTCATGTGAAAACCATGCAGATTACTCGTAGGTAGAGTCTGAAATTGTCTTATGAGAAAAGAACCACACTGCTATGAGGGGACCAGATCAATCAGATTGTACTGACACAAGCATTTGTCAGAAATATTAAGCTCAACTCAAAACATAAGAAGATCCACGGCCTGACGAACCATACCAAACATAGAACATTTGGGTGAAGAGACGATCCCAAGTCAAAAGCCAATAGGTTGATCCTCAATCTCAGCTATCATATGCTGCTAGCTTAACTCCGTGGCCTGAGGTCACTAAGTACCAAAGATATTTAAGATACTATACACCACTACTTTTTAATTAGTACAAATACTTAAAGGCTTATTTTAGACGGTCTTCTCATTATATTTGTAAAGTATCTTCTTTCTTATATATAAAATTCTCGTGTCACAATGTTCGTTCCCATACTCCTCCGAAACGGCTTGACCGATTCTCATGAAATTTTTTATGTATATTCAGTAAGCCTGAGAATCGGCTACTATCTATTTTTCTAACCTGTAAAAGATAAGGGGTGTTCACCCCAATTTTTTATTTTTTATTTTTTTGGTAATTTTTATTTTTTTTATTTTTTTATTATGTGGCATCAAAAAATACATACAATTCTAAATTTTCACTTTTTTATCACCAACCCTTGCTTTTTAATAGTCATAGCAGAACTTTTAATGACTTTGAAATATCACGAGGAGAGGGAAGAGGGAGGGGAGGGGGAGAGGGAGAGGGGGAGGGGAGTTGGAGTTGGGATTGTGAGAGGGGGGGAGATAGTGTGAGGGGGGGGGGGGAGATTGTGAGAGGGGAGGGGAGTCGGAGTTGGGATTGTGAGGGGGAGGGGAGATTGTGTGAGGGGGTAGAGGAGATTGTGAGAGGGGAGGTAGGGAAGGGTGAGGTGAGAAGGGAAGGGAAAGGGGGAGGGGCGTGGGAGGTGTGGGGGAGAGAGAGGGGGAGGGGAGGGGGAGAGGGAGAGGGGGAGAGGGGGAGGGGGAGAGGTGTTGATAAAAAGTGCTATGCAATATATATATATCTCTTTACCGCGGCAGTCTCCGAGTGCCACACGTCATTTTCTCTATTTTTTTCAACCATTCAATCACAATGTGCCACAGCGAAGCGTGGCAGGGTACAGCTAGTCATTAAATAATATTCATAAACAGCAAAGTTATTAGCGTTTGTTTATAGCCCAAAAAGTCACCAAATTTATGGAAATAATTGTACAGGCTATTCATGACATAGTAGTATACATTAATCGTCGCTCACGTTCGCGTGATCTCGCTCAAGCATGCCCCGCCTCCAACAGCTGTTTTTGTTATTTAAGTTTAACTAAATAGTGGCTTAAGTAAAAATTTAATTTCGTTTTTTATTATGATCAGTTGGTAGGTAACAGGTACGGATAGAGCCCAATTTCGTTTTTTTTTTTACTTTTGATTACACAAATATTTATGATCAGTACTTAGGTAGGTAACAGGTACGGATAGAGCCCAATTTCGTTTTTTTTTTACTTTTGATTACGCAAATATTTATGATCAGTAGGTAGGTAACAGGTACGGATAGAGCCCAATTTCGTATTTTTTTACTTTTGATTACGCAAATATTTATGATCAGTAGGTAGGTAACAGGTACGGATAGAGCCCAATTTCGTTTTTTTTTTTACTTTTGATTACGCAAATATTTATGATCAGTAGGTAGGTAACAGGTACGGATATTTTTTGTACTAATTAAAAAATAGTGGTGTATATGTAGAGAACATGCGAAGAAATCTCATAGAAAAACTCCAATCCCATGTCTTAGTAAAGCCATCTAGAATAAGATACATCGACTTGTGGCTACTGGGACACAAATATCGGGTGCAAATTTTGTTCGTGATGTCCCACCTATATTCAGTATTGAATGTCTTTGCTAAGCGGCCTCCAATGTGGCCATGTGTCTATAAGTTTTGACCTTGATAGTGATTTGGACCGCTGCCATAAGGTTTCAAGAACCAAATGTCGCTGTTTGTTGTAGTAAAATACCTTCTGCTGGGATGAATATACTATTTACCTTTCAGTTAGTGTTATATTTATCCCGCCAAAACAAATTCTTTTTTTTTTGTTCTTCTTTTTTAATTGAGGCTTTTGTCCACAATGGCAAGTCAGCCTCATCATAACTTAAACTAATCTAAACTAAATCTTAAAATACAATTTACAATATTAAAAAGTAAATAAATCACCTTAGATAAAGGCTGCGCTAACATTTTTACATATGGACCAATATCAATTTTATGAATGCTTAATATTAACTCTCTTTCTTTCTTTGTCCTAACACATTCTAACAGTAGATTATGATCAACATCTTCAACCGTTCCGCATGTTTCACAATTGGGAGAATGTACTTTTTTCATTAAAAAACCAAACTTGCGGGAAAGGTAGTGAAATTATGCTCTTATAAACAATGATATTATATGTAAAAAGGCGATCTTCAAAAACGGCACTTTAACGCTAGCGTCCGTTGACGGCGCGACGCGACACCGAGGTCAAGTGTGGCTAGTTAGCTACATTTTAACGTGTTGCTTGCTAAGGGTTTATAACCTACCTATACCTTTTTACTTATAATATCATTGCTTAGAGGATAGTCGTGGTTGTATGCTCCTATTATCCTAAAGGTTATGATCGCTTACTGCTATTTTGACGTTGGCCAATCATCTGACATAGCGTACATTTGACATTATATCTGACATACTTTTCGGATAGTTAGATAGATGAAGTCGGATAATTAATAATTCGTTAAAAAATACTGAGTTCTGAGGGTAGTACACATTAAAACAAATGAATTGAGAACCTGGAGGAAGATTCTTGTAAGTTGGTTAAAGCGAGTTAATAATACATTAGCATGCATACAGCAAACATAGCATTATAACACAGGCGTGGTGCCTGTATTCCTGGAAGGGTTGAAAGGTAAACCTATTCTAGGTACTACCAAATATTGCCCGTTATAGCTAAGTATGTTCCCAACGGCAGAGGTAACTGCAGTCTGCAGTTAACTCTGCCGTTGGGAACATGCCGCTCGTGTGTAAGAGCTCTAAGAACCATGTGTTAAGGGGCAAGTCTTATACCATCAACCTAGCACAAATATACACTCCAGGCTGCTTCAGAAAAAAAATCAGCCAGAAAAACCTTATAAGGTTTTATAAGACCCCGAAATCGAAGCTAGGCTCTCATGTTCCACAGTGCTACTTGCAACCACTAGATCAAAAGTAATCAAAATATCTTGATAAGCAATCCATCGAGTGAACACATCAGTCCCTTACGGTCACAAATGACATTCAATCAAATGGATCTATACCCATTTGTTTTGAATATTTTAAGTCCATTATGAGGTTTGGGTTTTTAGGGTTCCTCAACGTTGTGAATAAATTAGGTGAACTACAGATTTGTTCGATTTCTTTGTCCGTGGCATCACACGGAGCCCTATAGAATAGCAACATTGTTGCATTTGTTATTTCATTTAAAATCCATCCATCCATCCATTTTTTAATTATTTCTTGCCTGCTGCAGTCTTCCCGTCCGATTATAATTTAGGTGTCTTCAATGCTAGAGTGAATAGGCTCTTAATAAACTAGTGCGCTTCACCATCACTGACTGCATCAGTGCTTACCGTCAGGTGAGATTGCAGTCAAGCACTGGTCTATATAAAAAAAAAAACAGGATTATCATTAAACATGGATTATAAATTTATTTAGTCACTAAACTTAGGGAAAGATTTTATGCTGTGTAAAAAAGTCTTATATTTCTGAAATCAATTTACGTAATTAACAATGACGACAGAGACCTACTTCATTATATACTACTTGGAAATAGGTAAATAATATACCTACTGGGGTTTAAAGTAGACCGGGAAAGTAAGTAAATTGTATGTAACCTAGAGACATTCAGCGCAGTACTTCAGTTGAAAATTATGTATTTTGTATTTTTCAAAATTAATACATTTCAGTAAGGTAGTTAGGTTAAGTAGTTAGGTTCGCTATAGGTTGGGTATGCTAAGTTAGGTTAGGTTATATGTTTATATATTGTCATTCTAATTCTACCTAACACAAAAGGTTTAAAGAGCACATTAGTTCAATTAATCTAATCTGCTCTGATTAAAGACTCTATAAATAAATAGTAGTAATTATTGTTTTGTCATCTCTATAAAAGTATGTTTGCTAAAGTATAATCGCAGGTCAGCAAAATTTTATGATAAGTTTAAAACTGTACAGTATGTGAATCTAATATATAAAATTCTCGCGTCACAGTGTTTGTTAGAAAACTTCTCCGAAACAGCTTGACCGATACCTACTTATGAAATTTTGTGTGTATAGGTAATAATCAGCTAATCAGTACGTTTGAGAATGGGATGCAAACTAATAGAAAATAATTAAAACTAATAAATTGATGCTAAGGCGGTACAAAGTTTGCCGGGGCAACTAGTATCTACAATATACTAAGTATTTGTAACTGTACTGTATAAACTTACATTTAATCATGTGGCGGAGAAAATAAACGTTATTATTCATACAAGAGAAGTATGCAATAACCCATTCACTAGCAAAATGATAACCAAACCAAACATTTTAAAATTCTGAAGGAGATCGTACTTAATAAGACTACAGAACCCTTTACCTCAGTTTCCAGCTTAACCTTGACAGTTTTTTGTAGCGAGTTTTGGGTCAAAACATTAGGTTTTTGCAGAATCATTATGTTAATGTAATGAAGCGCCTGATGGATGCGCTTGAAGCCTTTTAAAGAGCTGTAGACTATTTGTTCGAAGTAATGTGGGTAATTTTCTATTTCTTTCAACTTTTATTTTACATCGTTTTTAAAATACAACGATCAGCTATTATAAAACGCGACAGATTATGCCAATGTAGTTCTAGACAAGGTGTTTTTCATTTAAACTATCATTTAAGTGTCATTTAACCACAGGTTCTGTTTATCCCTAATTTGTATGTTTTTTTACATACATACCTAACTTATACCATGGCGCGCTGTAGTTTCTTCATACCCCATGGTATGAAGAAACTACAGCGCGCCATATGAAGCTTCTTGCTCATTCTTCGCCATATAAAACTTTAACCTTTTGGAATATAAAACTATAATCATTTGCTTGATTTATTTAACTTCTAAGACAGACGTTCAACAGTACTTATTATGCTAAGAGATTTAAAATACTACAGAGCGGGCATGTCAAGGAAATATCATAGAAAAAATTTGATCCCATGTGTCAGTAACGCCATCTAGAATAATATATGAATATTGGAGCGGCAGCGGAGCGTACTACAAAAAACACATAGACTTGTATCCAGCAGGACACACTTTTACGGACGAAATTTTTGTTCGTGATGTCCGGTCTAAAGGTATTGAATGTCTTTGTTATTATGGAGCAAATGAAGTTTGACTTTGAAATTTTGAATAGGTTTAATACCTATAACTGACGATGTCACATTTCCTAGTAGCTACCAAAAAGTCAAAGATATAATTATGTGACGGATGCATCTCTGCCTAACCCTCTGGCGAAAGTAGGCATGATGCTATGTACACCTGATACAACACAAGTTGAAGAATCTCACCAGAGCTCTGCACAAAAACAGATCTAAAGAAAGCTTTTTCTCGTCAAATTAGTTTCTATTGAACGAGGCGCTTTAAGGAGAGTAACAGGTAGCTAATCAATTGGTTAAGGGCGCTGCTGAACCCCATTTCCTTCGATTTACAGCTCGCGTGAGATAACAATCGGATGAGGTTTTAATAGCTAAAACGTTAACTAGTACTGTGCTAAAAGGGATATTGGTTTTTATGGTGCTTGAGGATGTTATTAAACCTCATAATATAGGAGTAATAAGCCACCAGGCAAACTAAGTTATTCCTATTCGCAGCCTTCTTTTATTCATTACTAGCAGACGTCACGCAGTTTCACCCGCGTAGTTTCCGTTCCCATGGGAATACGGGGATAAAAAGTAGCCTATGCCCACCGGGAATAGTGTAGCTTTCCACCAGTACAATAATTTTTAAAATTGGATCATTACTTTCGAAGATTACCCCCTACATACAAACTTACAAACTTACAAGGCCTGCCTCCCTCAAAATCAAAATAGTTATTGTATAGAATCACAAGTCAATTCTCAGTTTTTTCTTTAGATACCTTAGTATTCTGCATCAGAACATTGCAGGACTAATCAATAAATCAGATACTTTAACTGTAAAGCTAGAGGAAATATCCCACGAAGGAACCAACATAGACGTCATTTGTGTTACAGAACACTTCATACAAATGGGCTATGAGGATTTATTACATATTCCAAATTTTTGTCCAGCCGCCTTCTTTTCAAGAAATGCAAAAAGAGGAGGGGTGTGTATTTTTGTCAGAGCAGAATTGCAATTCAAAGAAATATCAGACATAGCAAAACAATCAGTTGCAGGGGTTTTCGAATGCTGTGCTGTAGAGATACTATGTCATAAAATTATTATTATTTGTATTTATAGAATTCCTAAACCTAATTATGAAATATTTTATGAAAAATTAGATAATATCTTGACTAAATTATGTGTAAATTCAAACAAAAAAATCGTAGTGTGCGGTGATTTTAACATCGATGTTTTGAAATCAAACAAAACGACATTAGAATTTGAGTATTTTCTTATGAGGTACAATCTAAAACTAGCACTTTATACTCCGACAAGGCTAAGCAGTCATACTTGCATAGACAATTTTGCACACAACTACCGAAAAAACTTTAAAGCTGAAGTTAAAGATCTGGCCCTTTCAGACCATACGTGTCAAATACTAAAAATACCTATTAGCAAAACTTGTAAACTTCAGTATTGGAAAACTAAAAAGCAGGACATGAGCTTAAATAATTTGAAAACTTTTAAAACGCATCTTAGCTCTCTAACTTTTCTACAAGTTTTTGATTCTATGGACGCAAACGAAGCTTTTAACAATTTCATGGATGATTTCTCTCTTTTATATGGCTTATGTTTTCCGAAAAAAATTATGACTATTAAAACAAACAAGGCAACGAAATGGATATCTCGAGGAATACAAATATGTAGTAAAAAACAAAGACAGTTACTCTGGGAGTACAGATTAAATTCAGACTCAATTAATAAAAAAGTTCTTAAAAACTACACAAAACTATTTAGAAAAATTATAAAGCTTACACAAAAAGCACAAAATAATCATTATATAAACACTGCCGAAAATAAATCGAAAGCTACCTGGCAAATAATAAATAAAACTAAACTGTGTTTGCCACAAGAGCCAATCATGCGCATTAATAGAGATAATCTGTCGTTTACACACCCCGCAGATATAGCTAATGAATTTAACAATTATTTTATTAATGACATTGAAAATATTGACAAATCTGACATTTCGTTGAATAATATTAATTTAAATAATCAGACACTAAATTCCTTGTTTATGCAACCTGTTGGGATTAACGAGATATTAAAAATAATTTCCACCCTAAAAAACACAAGTACTGTTGGATACGATGGCGTTTCTACTAAAGTCATAAAATTCACAAAAGAAGTAATAGCACCTCCATTAGTACACATAATTAACCTGTGTATTACGAATGGCATATTTCCAGACAGACTAAAAAAAGTAATCATAAAACCTTTACATAAAAGAGATGACAAAACAAATTTACAAAACTATAGACCTATTGCAAAAATTCCAATCTTTTCAAAAATTATTGAGAAAGTCATCTATAATTCCTTTTACACATATTTCGAAAAATATAAATTATTTTGTAATGAACAAAAGGGGTTCCGTAAGAATACCACAGTTAATATGGCACTCTTTGACCTATTAACAAATATAATGTCACCGGTAGATGAAAGAAACCCAGTATGTGCAATTTATACCGATATGACTAAAGCATTTGACTATGTGGACCATAAAATTCTGTTACACAAGCTACATAGTTATGGCATAAGAGGAAACGTCTTACAGTTGGTAGAATCATACTTGAGAGATAGACTGCAATGCGTTGAAGTTTCTAGAATTTGTCCAAAGAGTAAGCTAGAAACAATACATGTATCTAAATCAAGAAGTATAAAATATGGTGTTCCACAAGGTAGTGTGCTTGGACCGTTACTTTTTTTAATATATATTAACGACCTACCGAAAGTAACAAATAACAAAATGGTTCTTTTTGCGGATGACAGTACAGCTATAATCAAGTGTACAAATAAAAATAATTACGAGCAAGACATAAACACTACTTTACAAAACATAATCAACTGGTTACACAACAATAATTTAGTAATAAATCTAAATAAGACGAAAATAATGCATTTTTATCAACGTCTAAAGCCCCCAAGTGTTCAAATTGAATACCAAGACTGCAATATTGGCGAAGCAAATGAAGCTAAGTTCTTGGGTATAGTGATCGATAGCAAACTCACTTGGAAACCTCATATACAAGCTCTTTGCAAAAAACTAAGCAAATCTGCATATGCTCTCTTCCAACTGTCAAAAAAAGTCAACAGTCAGGCTCTCTTGACAGCCTACCATGGATTAGTTGCTTCTGTTTTGCGGTATGGTATTATTTACTGGGGGCAATCGACCGATAAGGAACTGGTGTTTAGAGTGCAGAAGAGATGTATAAGGTCAATGCTAGGTCTAAAAACAACGCAAACCTGTCTTCCCTATTTTAAATCTTTGAGAATTTTAACTTTTCCATCCTTATATATTTTGGAGGTAGCTTTGTTTGTAAAAAATAATCCACAATTATTTAAGAAACTGTCGGAGGTCAGAAGGAATCCAATACGGACTCAATATTTAAACCATATATGTGATGTGAAATGTAAAACCGCGCTAATGCAGAAAAGTTTTTTTGGACTTGCACCGCGTATTTATAATAGAGTACCTAATGCAATAAAAAATATGCCTGTAATAAAATTCAAAAGAGCACTTAATGAAATATTAATTGAGAAAAGTTATTACACAATTGAGGACTTTATTAATGATGAATCAATAGCAATACCTGATTAACTACATTTATTATTGTTATGATAGCCACTAATTATAGAAATGTATTTACTTTTATTCTGAATGACATACTTATTATTATTATTGACATTTTATTTTTAATTAATTAGACATTTATATACATATTTTTTTTTTTTGACATTATTTTATTTTAAGTCATTCGTATTGTATTTTTTAAGTTTTTGAATTTATTAAAATTTGCATGCCCATGTGACGGTAGAATGTGGAGGACTTAATTATGTAAAAAAAAAAGAACAGCTATGTACCAAAAACCCATGTTTGCAAATAAATGATTTGATTTGATTTGATTTGATTTGATACAAATTTTACCTCTTTATAATATTATTATTAGTATTAGTATAGAAGTATAGATTATGAAATTTATGAACAGCATCGGCTCAGCATTATGTCAGATAAGAACATAGGGTGCACAATATAGTCCCAGGGTCAGTTCAATCAGTGCAATAGTTCTGCACGTCGTAGGTTTTCCTTCCCTCCTGTAGGCACTAGACAAGTGCACACTTGTCTAGTGCAAACAGAGGAAATCTGCGGTTGGTGACAAATAGGCCTCTGCGCGTTGGTGACGATGACGGCCCCTAGTACGCTTCGCAAATGTAAACGTATACACCAAATTCTTTGATATATATTTCTAAATTATCAATACAACTCTCTTTGCCAAAATGGATAAAGGCCTATTCAGACCTAAGCGGTATTCGCTACCGTCTGTGGCAGAGAAACCCAGTGGGTATGCGGTAATATTACTGTTCAAACCTAAGAGGTACCGTCAGCGGCAGACGGTAGCGAAATTGATACTAAATACCTGAGCGAAATCCGCGCGGTATGTACCTCTACCCACAGCGGCAGCAAATATCGATCAGGTCGCTCTAGCCGCGGTACTTGATACTAAATACCTGAGCGAAACCCGCGCGGTATGTACCTCTACCCACAGCGGCAGCGAATATCGCTCAGGTCGCTCTAGCCGCGGTACTTGATACTAAATACCTGAGCGAAATCCGCGCGGTATGTACCTCTACCCACAGCGGCAGCAAATATCGATCAGGTCGCTCTAGCCGCGGTACTTGATACTAAATACCTGAGCAAAACCCGCGCGGTATGTACCTCTACCCACAGCGGCAGCGAATATCGCTCAGGTCGCTCTAGCCGCGGTACTTGATTCTAAATACCTGAGCGAAACCCGCGCGGTATGTACCTCTACCCACAGCGGCAGCGAATATCGCTCAGGTCGCTCTAGCCGCGGTACTTGATACTAAATACCTGAGCGAAATCCGCGCGGTATGTACCTCTACCCACAGCGGCAGCGAATATCACTCAGGTTTGAATAGGCCTTAACAAACATCATATTTTTATGTAACACTCATTACTTTAATCGACCAAAGCTAAAACAACGAAACATTAATCCTGATAAAAACCAGCATTCCCATTACGCTATCCATCGAAACATCAATCCTTTGAAACAATATCTGCCGCTTAATGAAAACAGCAATGCACTTTATTTTACAACCGAGCGCTGGAAAAATATACCTTTGTTTTAAGAATAAAAATTTATGGACCAAAACGCAGCGGCCGGTAAAGACTGACATTTTTATTGGAATACAGTCGTTAAGCGAATTAAAACTGGCATAGTTTTAAAGGCAGTTTATTGCAAAGAGTCTGCATTTGTGGTTTTTATTGGCTGGAGAGCTTATTTGCAGGGTTTTCGCAATGTGTTGCCTGAAATATGGCGTCGTTAGTCTTGTGGTCATGGTCGATCGAAAGTTAAGCTACGCTTTCTGAAGTCGGTCAGTGGATGGGTGAGTATTTGTTGTATGTCAAGACAGGAGAATAAGGTTCATATTCAATTGGAAAAATTTGACACATCAAGTTACCCCCATGAGTCAAATTTTTTTGATCGTTTTTCAACTTTATGTCAAACAGAATAAGGTTCTTGTAGATCTTTGACCCAGCGGATTAGCGGGAGTGGGCAGGGCACATAGCACGGAGGACTGATGACCGTGGGGTCGAAAGGTTCTCGAGTGGAGGCCACGTATCGGCAAGCGCAGCGTAGGACGTCCACCCACAAGGTGGACAGACGACCTCATTAAGGCCGCGGGAACGCGCTGGATGCGAGCCGCTTCCATTGGCCATATTGGAGATCTATAGGGGAGGCGTATGTCCAGCAGTGGACTTCCTATGGCTGAAATGATGATGATGATGATGAGATCTTTGACAGCCGTTACGGGTTGACCGAAGCCCGAAAGTCTAACGAGTAGTTTAACCAAGGGCTGTCGTGTTACCCAGTTACTGGGTTGTGGAGGTCAGATAGGCAGTCGTTCCATGTAAAACATTGGTATTCCGCTGCATTTATTTAGAGTGGAAGTCAATCCCAACACAGCTCAGAGTAGGTCAAAGTCAAAATTCAAACCATTTATTTCAATTAGGCCATTAAAAGGCACTTTTGAACGTCGAAGAAATATTAATTTTTTAAAATTATTTTAGTTGCCCCTTCCAAAAGGTAGATTTGTATGGAAAATAATGGGCAAGAAACTCCATACATAGGTACTCTTTTAAAATAATTTTACAATACTTCGTATACATTAATCAGATTACATGTGAGGACGATGCACCTAGAATAAAAAGTACTATACTAAGATAGGTTTAAGGAAATACAAAATTAAGTAATGGAGTTGATAGTTACATGATTAAATTGGTACAGCTAGATACATTGTGCTCACATATTAAAAAATATAATAACAATAATTAAAAACTAGTGAAAAAAAAAAGAAAACTATACATAGGTACATTATTACATTAGCAACCAGTATGATTTTATCAAGACTCCAAGATTGTCCTATGGAGCAGGTCCAGCAAGTTTCCAAGCATTCCTATCTTGAATATAATCTTCTAGGCTAGGCAGATGATGAGTCTTGTGGTCATAAGCACTACCTAGCATGAAGCCCTGAGTTTCTCTATATCTATATCTCAAACAAAACTGGCAAATCTGTGTGTATCTATAGAGCACACTCATGCCTACCTCTTTTGGGGGACACAGGTGCGATGATGTAATCAAACTTACGTATATTATCAAACGAATAACAAAAGAAGATTATTTTATTTGACTAAGAACAATAAATTCCCAATAAAATGTTTTTCACTGCTTCTATCGGTCCTTATCAAATTAAAAAGTTACAAAAAATAGGTAAAAGAAAATCTATTACTGAAGATTAAAGTACCTAATTCTTTTAAACGCTAATCGAAATTTCAAGAGTAAGTATCCAAAACAGAGTTCAACCGATCAAATGTAATATATCATTCAAGTATATATTACGGTACTTAAGGATCATTTTCGAACAATACTCCGATAATATGATTATGTTCCGCCGAATCGTTTCATAACATTACCTAATATCTGATGAAAAAAATGTATTCACTGCCTATATTGAGAGAGCAACGATTGAAATTGAAATACGCAAGGTTATTGTAACTCCAAGCGACAATTTTCGAAGCGAACGGGTCACAGATGCCGGCGATATATAATAATACAATACTGTAGGACGGAATAATAGACAGAAATCATTTTGTGGTACAAATGTTGAGTGAAGCGAGTTATTTCAATTATAATGGAAACAATTTATAGGGTTTTAGTTCCTTTGAGGTTAATAAAGATACTTAAATCGATAAACGTTTGAGAAAACTCGACGAAGGAAACTTTCAACGAAACGATAACGAGAGTAATTGATACAAAAGTCAATCGATAGTTTGAATTCAGTCACAAAACTAAAGCCAACGTGGATTACAAAGTAAATATACGTACCATTTTATATCCCGATCTCTTTGATGGTATTTTTAGGGATCCACGTTTGGCTGAAATCAATATCTATATATAGGCTTCGCTCATGACTTTAACCAAACACTGATCAAACCTTTTGAGGCAAAAGAGGTAGAAAACATTTGGAGGGACAGGCGACATCGATTGTGTTCTATTCGATTCGGTCTGCAGCAATGGTTTTGAGGAAACAATGCGACACAACCGCGGCTTCCAATAACTTCTAAAATTGTTGCCTTGTTTACCTCCTGTATAGAAGTTATTTTGTGAAGATCTACCTGTAAGAACCTTCTTTTATCAAATTATAAGTTTATGTAAAATAACATTACAAGAATTTCATAATCTGTTACTATCCCAATGCTGAGTATAGTCCTCTTTCATACAGAACGTACGCAGGTGTACGTTTATAACGACGGTATGATTAGGTACACACGGCAACACATCAAGCTATACATTTCCAGTTTAAGCTGATCTCGCATTGTATTGGGTTCGATACAATGCAAGGTTAGTGTAAACTGGAAATGTCTATACTTAATATTATAAAGTACCTGCCTACAATCATCTATACTTAATATTATAAAGAGGTAAACTTTGTTTGTAAGTTTGTAGGAGGTAATCTGTAGAAGTCTGTAGGAGGTAATCTTCGGAACTAATGATCCAATTTCAAAAAAATAGGACTGGTGGAAAGCTACACTATTCCCGGATGACATAGGCTACTTTTTATCCCTGTAATCCCACGGGAACAGGTACTACGCGGGTAGAACCGCGTGACGTCTGCTCGTAGCAAATGAAGTTCTGATTCTTAAGCATTGTACAGACCATGTTTGTAAATATTTAATGTCCTCGTGATCCTCGTGGTTGAACATAGTTTAATTTACTTTAAACCACTATCATCGCTGTGTTTTAATATCGCGTTTAAGGTAAAAAAATGCTTTGAATCTTAGCCTTAAACATTCAATGATAGTCGATACGAAAATCTCTTATAGAAATTCAAAAGGGTAAGGAAAGCCTTTGATGATACAAGGATCTAAAGTGAACAAAACTGAAGCCGGTTTTGTTGAGCACTCCGTCGGTGAATGTCGCTGGATAATTAGAAAGTTCGTTTTTTTTGGGTAAATACTAGAATTTTGAAAAGCTACGAATTGGTTTTGTAAGGGTATGTCGATAGTCGATATCAGAATTTTATGGATGTAAAAAAAACTACTAAGTACTATACATATAAACGTTATGCACTCAAGTTGTTCTAGCTTATCGGGCAGACGTGTTGCTAGGGAGTTTGTTCCGCCACTTCTTCCTCCTAGCAAAAACACTAGGAATTGGCGAAGGGCGGGCTTTTTGGAGGACTGTCTTATGTAATATTGACGTTCACAAAGTGTTGATCCTTAGCCTACTTTGAATGAACGACATTTGATTTTTTTTATTTATTATTTTTACTGACGGGTTAGCGAATTTGACAGTAAGAATACCCAATAAGCGCTTGAGTTTCCAACTTCCCAAATAGACTACAGTTTTCGAGCGTTCTACCTAAAGTGTAAAGACGGGACCCTATTACTAAGACTGCACTGTCCATCTGTATGATTGTCTGTCTATCACCAGGCTGTTTCTCATTAACCGTGATAGCTAGACAGAGGAAATTTTTACAGTTGATGTTACTTTTTTTCCAATGGAACGTGAATCTTATTCTTTTGTAATAAAGTTGAAAACATATCAAAGAATTGTGATAGAAAGGGAGAGTATGATGTGTTTGTCTCAGTACAATAATTTGATCCATTGAAAAGTCAACTGCGACGTAATAACAACGATCGTTTAGACACAACCCACCTACATCTTTTGACTGGCCTGTTGGTCTAGTAGTTAGTGACCCTGACTGCTATGCCGGAGGTCGTGGGTTCGATTCCCACCCATGACAAATGTTTGTGTGATGAGCACGATCATTTGTTCTGTGTCTGGGTGTAATTTATCTATAATATGTATGTATTTAGAAATATATAAGTATTTTTATCAACTGTTTAGTAGTATAACACAAGCTATCAAGCTTAACTTGGGGCTAAATGGCGTTGTGTGAAAAGTTGTGGAATATTTATTTATTTATTATTTATTTATCTTACAAGCAAAACAAAACATCAGTTCCACTCTTTTTTTCGCTTTCAAAAACAAAACAAAAGATGCGTTTTCAATTCCCACGACTATAAACACAATAGCTGGTATCATTGAAGTTGCAGACGTTATAAAAACTCCGATAACAATGCCAAACTTCAATACAGAAGATATATTACGTGAACCAATAAATAAAATAAAACCTTCTAAGCCATTTTATTTCAAATGAATAGCCGTAACTTAAATAATAAGTGATGATAAATATAAAGATACAGAATGAATAATGGAGAGTATGTTTGTAGATATCGCTCGATCTAAAGAAAAACAAGTTCACTGGTTGTAAGGGATTCGATGGTATTATGATGAATAGGAATATATTGGGAGCTTTTGTACCTATTGGTTCACAAAACAAACATATTGATGCGATTAATTTTTTAAAAACTGAATAAGTTTGTTGGAATTCTTTAGGTGCAATTCTTGTGATGCTAAAGGAATATAATTTTAAGAACTAGATTATAGAATAGCACTGATAGTTCTTGAGTTGTTGCAAGTTCTTGAGTTGCTAGTGCTGAAGGAATATAATTTTAAGGAAAAAAAATATATATTTCTTTAGCATCGCAAGAGTTGCACATATACTCGTAGAAAGAAATGCGAATATAGATTCGTGTGAAGATTTGGGTGAAGTGAGTTGTCATCCTATACTAATAGGCTAGGAATTAACAGTTCACTTCACACTAACTTCACCTAACTTAGCGCTGGATGGTTTTTAGAAAATAGACCGGTTGCATTAAGAGAGGTTCGATCCCCGGGCAAAGTGTTATTGAGTTTTTCCGTCTGGTATTTCTCAGTAGCAGCCCGGAGTCTGGATTTGTGCCCGATTGATGGCAATAGGCTCGCCCCCCTATTACATGGGACTTAAACATAACTGGCGAAATTTGGGTGTACTACCAGGTACACCTCTGCCTAGCCCTTCGGGGATTACAGGCGTGACGTTATGTTTGTTGCATTAAGAGATTTATTGCTTCTTCTTCATGGAACTGTAAAAATACATTGAGTTAGTACTGATGGTTAGTATGATTTTTAATACATAGTTGGAAAATATTAAGATAACACATTGTTTTATAGGAAACGTCTTTTAAGGCGGTTTAAGACTAAATAAATAAAAGCGGTGAAAAAAAGACAAAATGATCTACTTTGAAGGTATCTTTACCACGCAATAAAGTTATTGTAAAAAATGGCGCTAAGTGACTTTCGCGATTCTATCTTGTGACGTCAGATGATAGTTTTCCTGTCTCTGTCTAGCATTAATAACAGGTTAATAATAGGTTTATTTGTTCACAAACAGTGTTACAAAGTTAAATGTGACACTGGATCCCGCACTAGGATACCCTGTGTCGCAGGATCCAGTCTCTTTCGACAGACAATAATAATATATAATATTTATTGTTTAAGTATAGGTTACTAACCAACAAACACAACGGTTTCAATATAATTTAGTAAAGACCAAAGGTAACCAAATGTATGTATACCTATGATGACTGTGTATAAGTGCGGAATAAATAAGTAGGTTGTGTGCAATGTTAACAAGTATATTTTACACTACATACACTACTACTACTACTATTTACTACTCCTATTTTGCTTTTACATTGATTTCCAATTCAGCTGACATTTGAGGAATATTATAAATGTTTCGTTCTCATCATGTTGTCCTTCACTGTTAAGAACATAAACTTACAACAGCCGGTTGATTCAGTAAAAGTCACTTCATGAAAACTTGAGTGAAGTGAACTGTCAATGCCTAGCATTAGTATGGTATGACAGCTCAATTCGCCCTCACTACACCTACATTTTCACGCGGTGATTTGGCCAGAATCACACTGCTGCTCCTAGTATAAGCCTCTCCATTACAAGGTATTAAACCGGCAAAGTCAATAGTAGAACCGCTTCCGATATTTATTGCATTAATTATTGAATCTGCTTAATAACCATCCCCCTTCTCTTGTTCCTTTGTTATGTGATCCTCCTCCATTTTTGCTATGGAATTTCCAAAGCTCTCGGTGCTCTTTGTGTTTTAATAATGTTTAATTTAGTGATGTAGTTTGTTGGGTGCGTTTAGAGATTTCTTTATAATGCTCATTTACCCACTCACGGCTAAGAAATACAACGAATCTTTGCTCAAACGTTAAAGAAAAACGTCATGAAGGAACCGGCATATCTGAGAGATATTTTCTCTTCGATATATGATGCCAAGTCAAAGATGGCGTCTGTTTGTCCTCGGTGGGCTCACACTCAGCAGTCTCTAGTGTGAGCTTCTAGGTTCAATCCTCGGGTTATGTAAAGTGTTATTGGGACATCCATCTAAGAAACTAATAAAATTACTAAGTAGGAGCCCGGAATTTACTACAACTACTACTACTACTTTTTCTACTTATTTACTAGTGCGCTTCACCATCACTGCTTACCATAAAAAAAAAAGATTTATACCCGGAAACCTTTTGGTAAAAAACTTAGTTGGATAGAAAAGACTGACCACTTGTTTTTTTTTAACCTACCTATTCAAAACAAAAAAAAAATGTATTTTATATTCAACAAAACTTTTTTTTACCAATACAGGCACAGGAATCAATTACTGTGCCAGTTATATTTACACTGCACTGTTTAAATCAGTTATGGCGTTGATGCCCCGAATACCCATTCCATTGACATTTCCATTATATAAATCACAAACTACCCTTCAAACGAGCAAAAACTATTTCCCCAAAAAAAAAACTATTCTCCAATACTTAATTGTGCATTAACAGTAACTACAGGAAGAAAGAAGTCGTTGAACAATCTGTCCATTAATGATTTGCGGCGGGAACCGGAAGCCGCCATTATCGCGGACACGCAAGTTTCCTGTCGCCGCCGGAAACGGCCGCGGTAACAGTTTCCGCTTGCGTTTTTCACCGGAAATGATGTAAATAGTTCCGCGTGTTATAAGTGTTTCACAGTCTTTATTTGGCTATTGGCTAGTTTTAATGGGACCTTTCTTGTTGGGTTAATGGCTTTTTTTATAAAACACATAGGTCTTAAGTATGTGATGACAAAAACTGTTGTAGGGAATGAAATGATTAAATATTAACGAACGTCACGCGGTTTTACCCTAGTAGTACCCATTCCCGTGGGAATACAGTGATAAAAAAGCAACAACTCCGCATCAACTTAAAAAAATAATCGCGTAAATTAGATCATTATATTTCAGCGTAATCGGTGTACATATACACAAAAATATGTTAAAAAATAAATTAATTAATGTTCATTAAATACTTAGTTCATAAAATGAAAACTTCTCGGACAATATAATAATATGTTAAAATTTTGTGGGACCAAATGGCAACTATTTTGCATCGAACTAAAAAAGAATCACGTAGGTAAATCGGATCATAAACTTCGGAGTAATCGGTTTACATACATAACAAAAAAAAACCGATCGAATTGAGAACTTTCTCCTGAAGTCGGTTAAAAAGTAGCCCATACCCGAGGATAGTATAGCTTCTAAATGGTAAAATTGGCTCAGTAGTTTTTAAATTTATTCATAACATACAAAAATAAAAATCTTCCGCACATAAGTATAGTAAAGTATAGATTTCGTACTTTTCCCTTCGAAATTGAATTTAAGCTGCAACCCCAAAAAAAAACCAATCGCATTTTTTAAAATAAAATAAAATATAGCTTGGTGATGGAAATTCGTCCACTACTACAAATCTATGCTGATGTTTACCGTATGGTACGACTTTTAAAAAACAATTGAGAGTTTATTGAGTTAAATCCTAACAAAGTAAATAATTAAAAATCAGTTTATTGAGTTAAATCCTAACAAAGTAAATAATTAAAAAAAAAAAAAAAATATCTTTATTTCAGACCTAAGCAGTCCATAGGTAGTTAGTGGTTATTAACAAACTGTGCTTACATGCTATGTCAAGTTGCATGTTATGTTGCATGTAAAAACAAACAACCAAAAAATCAAACATTTACAATCATATTTAGAGGCGGCCATATTGCCATAGAGACGATATGAAATGGCATGAATTAATGGATAAATGGGAGTATTATTAGTATAGATTAGATATAGTTAAGTAAATAAATATAAATAGATGAACTTTTAACTTCAACCATCCTACGTCTAGCTCCAATTCCATTCAATAACTTCAAAATTAAAGATAAAACCAACTATAAAAACGAACTCATCTCAAAGAAACTTCAAGAGCATCATTCTACAACTACCATATTGTTGAAATTGCACAATTTTATATATTTCCAACATGTTTAACTTTGTCATTGTCTGTCTCTTTGTCCACTCGTTTTCGAATAAAAGTTAGGGCAAGTTAAATACCAAATAAGAGTTGGTGTTTTGATGTTCGAGGTCTAATATGAAGAGGGTTGACCTTCAGTTTATTTTTATTGTCATTTTTTTGTTTTTGGTTTCATTCTTTTTTTTTTTGTATCTATTTTATTTTTAACGTGTACCTGTGTCGTGCCAAATAAATGCTTTTTCTTTCTTTCTTTCAGTTTGACTGTTTTTCTGACCTCAACATGAGGTGCATTTTAATGTCCAATGTATTTGGAGAGTGCCTGCCAATGATCATAGATCTCGACTTTGGATTCAAGTTACTTACTCCGACTTTTTGGGATTCATACCCGTACTGTATAAAAAAAAACATTCCGTCGAATTGAGAACCTCCTCCTTTTTTTGAAGTTGGTTAATTACCTCTTACTTCAATAAATGGCATGCCTGAGAGATATATCTGGAAGGCCCCCAAAACGCCTACCGTTCACAAACTTAAGTATAAATTACTTGTTAAGAGTCTTATGTTATTGAACGATGTTTTATTTGACCGATTTTAGTGATTTATTCATTTATCTACTTTAATGGATAGGGTTTGCAAGCTCACATTTTGATTCTAATTTCAACTTAAAGAAAATCACATTGGTACTAGCCCAGATTTGATCCTTATACAAGTTTTTAGAAATCAAAGCTCTTACCACTGTGCCATTACGACATTCAATTAATCACATTCCATTTCAAACTTTCAAACCATTCTTTAAAACCGTAACCAAAAGTTAAATCTTTTAACATCAAAGGACCAAAAATCTTAACTACAGTTTGCGGATCAAAGGTATACTTTATAACGACAATGAGACACCGATTCCCATTGTCTTAGCGAAAAACGTCAGCAACAGAGGTTAAGCTATTGTTTTCAAGGACTCGTTTACTTCGCTACACTGGCTGTTAGAGTCCAGATTAACTTGACTATTGTTAGTTCTATAACGTTAAAGGAGCTTTGGGAGATAGTTAATGTTAGTGTTGTACAAGTCTAGTAGCTGCAGTGTGTTCTTAAAAACATACATATTATTACATAAACTCACGCGTTTTTGCAATGGGGGGAAGCAAAAACTACAGAACGCCATCAGTTAGACTGGCCTGCTAATCTAGTAGTTAGTGGCCCTGACTGCTATGCCAAAGGTCGTGGGTTCGATTCCCACCCAGGACAAATGTTTGTGTGATTAACACGATCATTTGTTCTGTGTCTGGGTGTATTTTTTCTATAATATGTATGTATTTAGAAATATATAAGTATGTTTATCAGCTGTTGAGTTCCCATAACACAAGCTCTTAAGCTTAACTTGGAACTAAATGACCTTGTGTGAAAAGTTGTAGGATATTTATTTATTTATTTAGTTACGATCCTTACATACTTTGTTTGCTTCGTTTATGGATACATGTAGTCTATCTCAATAGTGACCTCCTTCCTTGGAATATTTAAAAAAAAAACATTCATCGTTTTTTGATCAAATCCTTTACTGCAATTAGACCCGTACTAAATTAAGCTCTAAGACTTGTGTCTTAGAGCTTAATTTGGTACTTCCCGCTATAAAAGGCCCTTTTGAACATCAGCCTTACAAGTTAAATAATACAAGTACTATGTGTTTCAAATGAGAATAGGAATGACTTTACGCCATGTTGTGACGTCATAGCTGTCAATTCGAATAAATTGGGTAAGATCAGCAAAACAAGGTTTTTTCTAAATGTAATTTATTTACGAATTAAGAACAAATAAATTTCTAAATTGTACTCTCAAAGTATTTGTTTACATTGGAGATAATCTCTCGAGCCCTCCCATGCAAAACAGCGCCTCGTTCACACATTTTCGAGCAGTCAGGGAGATGCAAACAAAAACAAATATCATCAACAACAACAAACAAACGTGTAACAAACAGAATAAATAAATAAAACGTAAGCACTCCACAAGACTAACTAATTTAAGACGTTTTTTTCATTTTGAATAACTTCGACTCGGCAAAACAAAAAAAAAAGAAAATAATTGATACCCGATTAAGGTTTCGTTGCAGGCCGTACTTTTCAAGCGACATTTGACAGATAGAGGTCATTGACGTTCCTATTCTCATTTGAAACACATAATAAATTATTCTAGTTGCACATTCCAAAAGGTAGTTTCGTATGGAGAAGAATGGGCAAGCAACTCCACACTTACTATTTTAAAAAAGATTTCACAATCTTTTGTAAACATTAATCTAATTATATGTTGGGACGATGTACCTAGAATAAAATCTACTATACTTGTACCTAACAAGGTCTTCCTAGGTCCGTAATTTAACTGCGTGAGTCATATGTTCGATTAATGGAAAGTTGACTGAACGTTGGTTCGAATGGAAGATTTTTGCGAAATAACCTTTTATCGCCAAACGCTACTTCGACTGAACGATTATTTGAAATTACCAGGGTATCAGAAATGATCAGAAAGTCGACGCACGAAATCGGAATAAGTACAAAAATAATTCAACCAATTTCGGGGAATACAAGCCGTGATATTATGTCAACTAATAATGACGTTTGTCATGCATGTATTTAAAGGACCATAGCTTTAGTTAACTGTATTTGAATGTAGGTACAACATCCGTGTCTAAGTTTAATCCCCTTTTTGTCGCTCGTTATACGTTTACGACTATGCCACACAAGGTGTGCTCACACACCCACATAATGTAATACCAGCAGTTACGGTCCCACTGCAGGGAAAGGCAACTTCTGGAACAGTGCAGGCACGAGTATTAATCACTACCCTTGCTCAAAATGGTTTGGCGACTTATATTGATTAACCTTTCAATCGTGTCAGTTAGAGCCACAATAGAAAGACAATGACAGCGCGGGGTTTAATGAAATAAAATGATGTCAATGATGTCAAAGATAAACTAATGCATTGAATTGAAAAAAAATATATCCTCACTTGCCCGGGTTTTTCCAGTGTATTTTTCTAAATCAAATTATTGTACTCGATAAACGATTCTTCCCGGCTTCAAACTTCAAACAACTGGTGCAAAATGGTTTTATTCAGGTTTTATAACAATTTTCCTCCCCACATTTCTTTTCACTTTCGAAAATAAACAGAACAATAACATTTTTGTTTTATTAAAAAAACTATTCCTTTGGCTTTGTCACGAGATTTTAAATTCAGGGCTATGATTGCTGCATTAATTATTAACAGAGCATGTATCACAAATCGCATCAGACTCATGCGTGACCGGATAAGCTATCACAAATTTATCCGAAGATGGCAAAACAGACCATAAGGGCCACAAATCCAACAGGACAAAAACAAGAGAAATAACAGCAAAAATATCTATAACACCGCCATTTGTACAAGTTCCAACCCAGCCAATAGCGGAGATATCGTAACGGGAAAAACTGACCTATTTGGAGATACGAAAAATATCTACACAAGTATCGGACAAGATTGCATAATACCGACTTTGGTTATGTACCGCGACATTCCGCTGGGACAAACAAGAATGTTCTAATATGACTGCCACCCAGTTGTTGGAACAAAAATGTGTATACTCCGCTTATTATAGCATTAGAAAAAAGAAACTCGTAGAAGCAGGAATGCTGAACATTTAATTTTAAAAATAAGTTAAGTCACTTTTATTAAAACATTTATTTTAAATTTCGAAGCATAAAAGTAAAACGAAGAACGAAGTCCGTGTATGCAATGACATTCAATACCTATAGACCGGACATCACGAACAAAATTTTCGTCCGAAAAAGTGTGTCCTGCTGGATACAAGTCTATGAGTTTTTTTTTTAGTACGCTCCGCTGCCGCTGTCATTCATAATTATATTATTCTAGATGGCGTTACTGAGACATGGGATCAAAGTTTTTCTATGACATTTCCTTGACATGCCCGCTCTATAGTATTTTAAATTTGCGTGTATAGTTTATCCCTGATTCTTTCAGGTTTTTATCATTGACACTATAATTTTCAACTGAAATTAATTAATACAACTAAAAAAAAACACATCATTACCTAAAATAAATTGTTAAAATGGTTAAAATTAAGAGTGCCAGCTGCAGTGAAAATAGATTATAACAAATTCAGCGTGTAGCGTAATTTTATCATGTCACAAAGCGTGCATTGAATTATAAATAGGGTTTCTTACCTTCTGTCTAATGCTATTGTTAATCGAGTATAGGTATAACAAATTGTTGAGCGTGCGTTAACTGCTGAGGTTAGTTGAATGTTTTGTTAACAGCCAATTCGACATGTAAAGTAAAAATTTACCTACGCTGATTCAAAAACCATTTGGAGATTTTAGGGTCTTTTGCCTTATTTTTCCTATTTTTAGCTCTCTATATCACAAGATTGTTTTTATTTTCACAATAATACTTGTAACCATTTGACTTTCATTTGACCTCTAAATGACGTCATAATGTAGCCTGAACAGACTACTTCCTTCGTGTTTTTCCAAGATAAATTGAAAAAAAAAAATCTTGTTATTCTAAAAATCGTATCTGTCAAGTGTCAACTGTTGGCAATGTCAAGTTTGAAGTTATCTATTAGTGCTTTTTTGTATGTACTGAAAACGTGGCAAAGACTTAGAGCTATTCAGTCTACGAAATGACGTCATCACGAATAATACTTTAAAAATAATGGAAAAAAAATCTGTTACTTGTAAAAAAAAAACCTTAAAATTAGAGACTTAAAATTAAATGTTTTACGAAATGAAAATATAAAAAAGTACCTGAAAAATACTTTACATACCGAATTGCATCACTTGAATATAACATTATGCCTGTAGTCCATGTCTTATGTTGCTAGTTCTATTGAAATAATTTTGCCATAGCGTGCATATCTATACCTACTTAACAATACTCGTATAAAGAGGTTTGGGGGGCAATCCCTGGATTAACTAGAACGATTTTGACAATTCTTTTACCAATGGAAAGTTACATTATTTGTGAGTGTTAAAAGGCAGTAGATTGACATTAGATTTAATGAATTATGCAAAAACATAGTAGGTATACTAGCTTTTGCCCGTGACTACGTTAGCGTGGCACTCGGCAATAGTGTAGCTAGATATCAGTACAGGAGTTGTTGAAATCGGGTGAGTTGTTCCGGAGATTACATCCTAGAAACCAACTTACAAAGCAACTCATCTCTTTATAAAATTATTTATTATAATTTTATTAATTTTAAGAAAACTTCCAGGTAATACATTCAAGTATTATTAATATAATCAAGATAAATAATGTGTTGTATACTAAGTATAATTAGATAAATGGAACCCTCGCTGCGCTAGTCAGGATCACGCCTGGTTTTCCAGTTGTCACGATCAATGCGAATATCCCATAAAAGGTAAAATCAACCAATTATTCCAATTGCAAGTCTACTCTGGGAGGCCCCATAAACTAATCTACCACCATCTGATTAAAAATCATCACTTCCCCAAGCTCATCAACTCTAATGACAGTCCAGAATTGCATGCATAATTGAAAAACATTACTCCCGGGTTCGAACTAACGACCTTCGCGGAGCTATGGTCGCGCGATCATAAAATTAAAGTGGGTGAAGGACCAAAAGGTTGGCGACCAAGGACTAAAAGGTTGGCGACCAATAATCTGCATTTTGGTAACAGACTCTTGTGATGAGATTTGTTAATAGTGGTAGAGGGGACAGTTCTGTTGTGGTGTTTAATTATATTAATAGCTAAGCAATTAACACATTACAATTATCATTACATGACGCCGCTCATAGAACACCCACATTTCGTTAGTGGCGGGCACGCGTCCTGGGGCTCGAGTCTGCTATTGCAATCGTGTCTTAATGACCGGTCATTGATCGAATATTTGACAACTTTGACAGTTTTTGTATGGGAAATGTGTCATAAGTTTGACGTTATACGTCAAAAATCGATCATTGACCGGTCATTGAGACACGATTGCAATAGTAGACTAGATTCCCTGCTTTGCCACGCCAGGAATAATTTTGGGGCTGCGAACCAAGGGGAATCTTCAATCCAAAGACGTTTTAGATGCATACTATTTAATGTACAGCTTTGGGTACACAACCGTTGATACAATTTAGTATTTCTTTTAAACTTTAGTAATTAAATAATCGAGAGTGGAAAAAACGTGACCGCACAGGTTAGTTGCTTAGCTGGCAAGGGAAGAGGTGTCACAGTGTTGCCACTACGAAAATATACAACATTATTGCCAAGTAATTGATACTCAAATTTTACTACAAAAAATATTTTTATGTTGTTGCCAACAGTTAGTCTTTTGGGCACTTATTCTGTTGAAGCGCCGCGCCGTATAAATACTAAATTTAGTAATAAGTCTTAGTTACTAAGTAGTAGGCAAAAGTTAGGTAAACAACATTTTTCATAAAATACTTACATTGACTAAGGGTCAAGATACATTGATCATTGACCAAACATTGGCTTTGGGGGTTTTGTTTAATTCAATATTTGCCACTGATTTACCACACGAGGTAGATTTATTTTACTCCTTTTAGTGTTATTTTTAAATAAATCCGTTGTATCTTACTGAAAAACAGAAAAAAAAAGTTTTTGTTTGGAGAAACCGTCGATCGCCGTCGATCAATGGGTCTTAAAGCATACCCTCACAGAAAAAGGTTTGAAAAATAATATTATAAACTGTCGCATCTACCTTTGCTTAAAACTTAATCTATGTCCAGTCTGCCCATTTGGGGGTAAATATTGCAAATCGATCGCTCTTATCAGGAGAGTACTAGGGGCCGTTATTAAATTACCCGACTTGCCCAAATGGGGGTACGGGTAGCTTGCTCTTTTCAACACAGCTTCCTTTCGGATTGTTTACTTTTATTATAAAACCCTGGTTTGCGGGTTTTTAATTTTCTCGCTGCGGGAAATTTTTATTTGGCTTAAATTGAAGAGATTAAAAAGTGTGTTAAAAAGATCTTTTTAGTAGTAATTCTGGATTTATAATAAATTATTTTTTTTGTTGCTGTTGCCTTGTTGGTTTAGTAATGGCAATCGCTACTGCTGAGTGTGAGGTCTTGAGCTTTTTCCTCTAAAGTTCACTGCTCAAGTTATAATTCTCGCCAAACTGGCAATTTAATCCGATCTATTTGTTTTTTTTTTGTCATATTTTGGTTAATTTACCTACTTACTGTTTGAATACTTTTATTGATAAAAGTCTATATGTTATTCTGATATACAGTTCGATCGCGGGGAAAGTCAAACACCTCACTTCCCCCGCTGACTCGGCGAGGCCCTCAGGCAGCACCAGTCAGGAGTTGCGGAAGTATCTTCTGTTCCCATGACCCACGACGCAGGTGTGAGATAGAACACCGGTGGGTTTTAGCCAGTAAGGGTCTGATAGACCCATTTGCCCTCGCCGGGGCGGAGGACATCCATGAGGATTTTTCACCCCGCACCAAAAACAAGGTTGGGTTCGCTCAGGTTTTTTGTAATTGCGCAGGAGTGGGAAATAATCATGAATGAAAATTTCCTTAAAAGCGCTGCGTGTTTTTATTAATAGTAGGTACAGACGCCAGCACATCAAGTTACCCCAATATGTCAAATTTTCCCAATTGAATATGCAACTTATTCTGTTAGACATAAAGTTGAAAAACGATCAAAGATGTTTGGGGTAACTTGACGTGCTGGCGTCTGTATATATTGGGCAATTTACTATAACGCCTTTCAACCATCCATCGAAACTGCCATAATCAAAGCGGAGTATCAAATTTGATCAAACTGAAACTGAAATCCTATCTTTTAATGACTCGTTCACAAATGGACAATCGATAGTATCGATATACGAGCGATTGACATTATATCGTAAATCGAGGCTTAATATTATCCCATTACATGTAACTTTGATATCAAATGCTCGACAACTAGTGTAATTATAGTGTTTAAACCTACGTTATAGTACTTATCATAAATTGCACCTAACTGTTGGAAATTGGATACGTTTTTGTGTTGGCCAAGTGTATGTGTGAGTGTGTAGATAATAATAATTATGTATACTGTTAGTATGAATGTTAAAGTTTAGGGTAAGTGAAGTCACCATAGAATCTAACTTATGTTTATGTAAATAATAATAATTAATAATGATATGTGGGATGTGGATACAGCAGTCATCGTGCCAATAGTCGTGACGCCCAATGGCATAATAGCCAAAAGCCTCGACCAACACCTTAAGAGGCTCTCGTTAGGCAGCTGGATCAAGGGCTTGATCCAGAAGGCAGTACTCTTGGACACGGCGCGCATTGTTAGGCGTTTCCTCTCTCAGGAGCCCTGACCACCGCTGCATCGGTAGCTTGGACCCGGTTCCCGATACCGGTGGGCTACTATTTATTTTTTTTTTTTTTGTATTTAAATATTTAAAAATATAATTTATGTGTATATTCACAAAATAAAGGAAATAATAATTAATAATAAATATTCCACTACTCTCACACAACGCCATCTAGTCGCAAGCTAAGCAGAGCTTGTGTTATGGGTACTAAACAGCTGGTAAACATACTTATATACTGCTAAATACATACAAACAAATGATCGTGCTCATCACACAAACATTTGTCCTGGGTGGGAATCGAACCCACGACCTCCGAAAAGATAAATCCAGTCAATAAATAAAAATCTATTGCCACATACAAGACTGATCATCACTTTATACAACTTGAAAGGATTTAATTTCTCTTCCTGTGTTTGTTATTAAAACAATAACATTTTATATGTTTATAAACGATGAGAATTTATTTATAAACTAGCTTTTGCCCGCGGCTTCGCCCGCGTGGATGTCGAACTTCCGTCCCCTATGTTTTCCCTTTAAGGGTTGAATTTCCAAAAGTCGTTTTATAGTGGATACTTTTCACTAAGAACACCCTTTCAAGTTTCATGTCTCTGTCCTGTCCAGGCGTATTGATTACAACCGTACCAAGTTTGGTTAAAATCCCTATAATGGTTTTTGAACTATGTGTGTACCATACAGACAGACAGACAGACAAAACATTTACTGATTGCATTTTTGGCATCAGTATCGATCACCAATAATCCTCCAATATTAATTTTGAATATATTATTTATTATCTTAGTAGTGTGTGATAGTCCATTATTGTATCTTAAGATAAAATATTATACTATCTTAGCCGTGTGCAGCGCCCCTTGGTGAACTCCACTGCGGGTGACGTAACCTACGACAAACTTATAATTTGCGGCTGGTACAGTAGTCAGGTCTAGGGGTCGAACCGCAAAATTAAGTTTGTTTTTTATTGTATATACTTTTCCGGGATAAAAAGTACCCAGTGTTGTGCCCAGGATATTAAAGAATATGTACACCAAGTTTCATCGTAATCGAACCGGTAGTTTTTGCGTGATACCTGAACATACAGACAGACAGACAGACAAAAATTTTTTTAATCATATTTTTGGGTTCGGTGTCGGTCTAGTAACACCCCCTGCTATTTATTTTTTGATATTTTCAATGTACAGAAATTTTACTTCTACAGATTTATTATATGTATAGAATAGAAGATATAGATTATGTAGTTCTGAGTTACTTCAATACAATCAACTCGATAACCTCCTCTATTCAAACTTGGGTAAAAATACGTAGGACTCTTCAGTTAAGATCGTAAAATGATAGAAATGGGCGCTTTTGTGGGTACCTTCCCTAGATATAAACTTTGACAGTTACTTTGAACACTTTAAGATAATAATAGTACCAGCCTGTTACTGTCCCAATGCAGGGCAAAGGCATCTCATACTGACAAGGCACGAGCATTGATCACTACGCTTGTTCAAGGTGGATTGGCAATTTCAGACTTATATTAGCTAAATATAAGTCCAGGTTTCCTCACAATCTCGTCCTTCACCGATGACAATGATGTTACAGATAAACTCTGTAAGAACATAATATGAATTGAAAAAGACACATTGGTACTTGCCATTTGAATCACAACCTCGTGCATGGGAGGTAGCCGCCTTAACCTCTGGACCATCACCATTTATCCACTTACTACACTTTAGTGAACAAAATTCTTTTTAGAGAAAGTTCACACCACCACTTACTACAGACCAAGAGAAAAATCCCCACATTCTCCTCCAACAATACCATACATTACTGACTTCGCTAAAATTTCAATCCATAAAAAAAGGTATAGCGTGAAAAATCGATCCTAAAAATCACCCTTTCTCTGTTACGGAACAATTTAAAACTCCACTGAAGCACCGTCGCACATAAGTGTATCGGTGGAGCGAGACAGCAATAGGTTGAAAAGAGAGAACGATAATTTTTCTCACGTCATTTAATACCAACCGTTCAGCGCGAGCTTTCACGAATATACATTAAATTTGGCCGCTGCTCACACCGTTGTGTAACCAAGACTTGGTTGAGAAACATTTTTCTTTCTTTCTTTTTATTCAAAAACATAAAACATAAACATAACATCACGCCTGTAATCCCCGAAGGGCTAGGCAGAGATACCTGGTAGTACATCCACATTTCGCCAGTTATGTTTAAGTCCCATGTAATAGGGGGCGAGCCCATTGCCATCAATCGGCCACAAATCCAGACTCCGGGCTGCTACTGAGAAATTCCAGATTGAAAAATTCAATAACACTTTGCCCGACCTGGGGATCGAACCCTAGACCTCAAGCTCTGTAGTGGCGCTTGCAACCACTAGACCAACGAGGCAGTCTTTTTATTTACACCGCGTTAAATTTAATTTACCGCGATGCAATTAGAAATGTTTATCCAGTTGTCTATCTGTCTATAAGCAGTGATAGCCTAGTGGTGTGACCGGCAGAATGCTAAAACATAGGTTTCGAGTTCGAATCCAAGGCACGCACCTCTGACTTTTCCGATTCATATTCGTATTATACAATAATACATACACTTGCTTTAAAAACAGTGAAGGGAAATATTGTGAGGAAACCGGCATGCCTGAGAGAAATTTCTCGACGGCATATGATGCCAAGTTTGAGGCTCATGGACGGCATAAAATCTCTGACACTAGGTAAGTCCCTAACTGCACGATATGAATGAATGATCAGTTGTCTAGAACTAACACAAGCTCTGCCTAGTTTGGAACTAAGTGATGTTGTGTGAAAGTTGTTGAATACTATCGAATATATTGTAGTTTTTTTTTTCACAGCGGTGTTGAAATTATTACAAACCTTCAAGATGGACTCATTGTGTGAAAAAAATTAAGGCTAGGAAGGTGACGCAAAATAAATTGATGTTTAAGATGACCTTAGCTATATATAGGTACTTGTTTTAGTGAGTATTAACCTAAATCGGAATTAAGAATTTAAATTATGACCTTTTCAATTGAAATACGTTCTTAGCTGGACTTAGGCTTCCTAAGGTTTGCTACGATAAATGAAGTAAAATTAAAAGTTGAATGAAGTATGGGAGTTATGACACCAACTCTCAAAATCAAAAAATAATACTGCTACATTTTCGGTATTAAAGAGAAATTATGATCTTAATTATTTCTTGATTTCAGAACTTTAACAAAAACATAACACTTTAGAATAATATCCTGGAAAACAAACAATAAAATACATCATACAGTACACACACACTGTTCAGTAGAAACTGTACAGATTAACTTTTCCTTGTAACATTTCCCGGACACCAAACAACAGTGTCGATACAGAACGGTGTGACAACTTTCCACATTAAAATGTAAAGTCTCGAGGAAGCGTCGAAGAGATTTAATTTCCTAAAGGCCGATTCTATCGACTGCCATACAAGTACATAACGGCTACATTGTCGATTGGCCTGCCAAGAAATATAGTTAACTTCGTATTCTTAACGAACAAGTTAAGAAAATCCATTTTTAGAGGCCCGTATCCAAAGAATTCAAACAGAACTCTATTACTTAGCCTTCCTGTACATCTGTCAGTATGTCTATCAGCGGTTTGTATCTCAAGAACCGTAAGAAGAAGACAGTGTATTTTATTGCCACTACAACAATTATAAAAATAAAATGCGACGCACAAACCCCAAATAAGATAATTTGGCGTTTTTTGCTTTACATTTAATTGGCCAGGATTTGAATTCACCCGATTTACTGTTAATAGAAAAAAATATCCAAAAAACTGACAGTGTTGCCCTGTTGAGTGGCAATGTCAATTCTTTGGGCAAAAAAAAGTCGGCAAAAGTCATGATTCAATTTTATTATTTTAGCCTTCTTTGTTTATTTTCTGAATAATAAAAATATGTATAAATCTATTAATCTAATATTTCATCATTAGGGCTTAGGTACCTACTGTTAGATCAACCTCCAGTTCAAAAAGTCCATTAAACTTTGATTTGTTGTCAAATACCATGTCAAATGATTTGATTGACTGTTGTTCAGTTCACCCTGGTCAACCAATCACAATAAATCAAAAATTGACATCGAAATCTGCTGTGACATCACGAATGTAAGCTACATACCTACAACTTTCACAATGGATTTACCGATAAATTACTTGGTTAGACGTTTAGAAATTAAAGAATAAAAGGTAAATGGCCATTTCTAACCACGTTTGACTCATCAATAAATACTAAAAATATACTAAATTAGTAACTTCAATGTAATGAGTACAAAGGTATTAAAAGCCGGTTACGCTATTAGAACTTGACTGCAATAAAGTTAGCAAATAACTAGACAGATAATGATTTTAACAAATACGCTACTTCAACAAAAATAAATTCGATAACTGATTGAAAACTAAATGATTAAAAAAACTCAACACTTACACGTCGATACAAAACACCTCATTAGTGAATATAAACGTCTTCATTAAGCCGCTTTTTGGCTCAAAGGACCAATAAATAAATTGGTCCTTCAGCACAGATGCTTGTAAAATCTAGTCTATAACAATATCACATTCGTCTGCCTTACTCTGAATATCACAAGCATATCGGGCACGCATTCAGTTTATGTGACACTCGATACTTGTTTGATATTTTGTGTACACAAAAAATCTTTTTCGCAAAAAATAAAACCGACTTAAAAAAAACACTAGCCGGTGTAAAATAACTCTAAATTCGGAAGTCGGTGGCCCATCATGAATAAGACAAAACCACCAAAGCCACAGACTTCCTAATATGATTTTTATTTTTTCATTTTTAGTTGTTCCCATACAAATATTTGCCATGAATTTATGTCTATATTGTTATTTGTTAACAATACGTGTCATGGTAATAGGGTTATCCACTTATCCCTAATAAATGAAACTTAACATACCTAACTGTCGAAATCTAGGTATATTGTACACATCTGCATACCCCTCAAAGAATACAGGCGTGATGATACGTCATGATGTTGTATAAACAATAAATATCCAAGCGATTCCAGCAATCACGACAGATTTGCCGTCTATTTTTGAAGAGTTCCATTGTATATCTCCGAAGATCAGCACCAGATCTTCACCAAATTAAAATGGGACCACCTCGGGAGTATACTCTTTCAAATAAAAAAAGAATTTTGAGAATCGGTCCACAAATGGGGGAGAAATCGCGTAACAAACACACAAAAAAAAAAAAAAAAAAACATACCGTCGAATTGAGAACCTCCTCCTTTTTTTGAAGTCGGTTAAAAATAGAAACTATGCAGAAGTTTCTACGGTAATATAATCTATACTAATATTATAAAGAGGTAAAATTTGTAAGTTTGTAAGTTTGTACGTAGGGGGTAATCTTCGGAAGTCATGATCCAATTTTAAAAATTATTGTACTGGTGGAAAGCTACACTATTCCCGGTAGACATAGGCTACTTTTTATCCCCGTATTCCCACGGGAACGGAAACTACGCGGGTGAAACTGCGTGACGTCTGCTAGTAGTAAATAATAATAAAGTTATTTACCAAAATAGTTACAGAAATGTACACAAGTAGACATAACTAGTGGGTAGACTTATTCTAGGCATTACAGTCTAACACCTCACTCCCCTCGCTGACTTGGCGAGCCCGCGGGTCCGGCACCAGTCGGGGGTCGCGGAAGTATCTTCTGTTCCCCTGGCGCAGGTGTGAGAAGTAACACGGGGTGGTTTTTAGTCAGTAAGAGTCTAACAGACCTCTCCTCCTCCCCTCCGCCTTCCCATCGATGAGGAAACACAAATTTCTGTCAGAATTGTAGTAACCCTGCTTCTTAAACTAGGCTAGGACACCGGTGTCCGCGCTGCCATTGTCTTTCTATTGTGCCTCTAATTGACACTCTTGGTACTCTTGTATGAAAGTCAAAAGACGTGTAGAATAGTATGTAGTTTAAAGCCGATTTTTTAAACATAATTTGTGTGTTTTATTTTAAAGTTTGGGTCCTATAAAACTTTGGCCAAAACATTATTATTTAAATTGATCATGGTCTTCTGCCTATAGCCAATTAAAAAATACTGTTGTGCATACACCACAACGAATCAAAAATTCAAATTAGACTGAGTATCAGCACTTTTTAAACGTCAAAATTACTGAAGACAGTCTCCCAAATCGACCAACCTTCACCACTTACTAGTGCTTTGCTGGGAAGCAGAAGTGGCGGAACAATTAAGCTCTCCATGGATGAATGTGTTGAGAATTAGACTTCTGTCATTTATTCTGCATTGTGACTACTTTCTAATACGTCGGTAACAATAAGGCTCGCGTTAATTATATTTACTTTAGCCGTAGAGACGTGTACGCATGTCTGCCTTTTATCATTAATTATGAACGGATACGAACCGCTAATGATGGTTAAAATAAAGAAGAATTTGTTCATTATGAGTAATGAATAACATGCTTGTACATAAACCTAAAAGCTTAAGGAATTGGGATGGCAAGAATTTGGTTCAAAGACGGCAATATTAGCATTATTAACCCTAGATAGATAACCATATTGCACAGTACACTAAAGATAACCATACGTCGATTCGACGTGCCAATGTTTGAGTGACCAAATTTTGGATTATGTATATACTAGGTTTATGAATGTGATATTATGTCTTTATATATGTAATTTTATTGTGATTAAAGGAAAAAACATCAGATTTTACATACATTTTTGTTAAAAAAAAAAATGAAAAACTAAACAAGTTACTTCTTGCTTTACAAAACTTAAACATTTAGGTAACTTTACGTCAGGCTTATAATTTACTATGTAAACTCTTCAAAATCCACTTTTTGTAATCATTATAACATAATAAATCCGAGTAAATAACAGTATTTATTCATTTTGGCCTCAAAAGCACTTAGGATAGGCGCTGGACTTGTGCTCTCCAGAAATGGGATTTTTACAGCTGTCGCAAATTGTTTTTGTCATCCTTCTAATTTTTGATGGACAAAAGGCACAATATTTTCTTTTCTTTGCTTTAGGTACACCTTCACGTTGTATGGGGAGGTTCGGCTTGTCTTTTTGGCAATATACCACAATCTTTTATCTTTTATATTCGTCGGCAAATTAAGCATTTGCTGCCTTGTCTCCATCCATGAGGTCATTTTTTCATAAAATCTCTACTCTATTTTTTTCTTGGATTAGGACATTATCACAATAAATCATATATGCATTTATAAAAGCTTAATTTAGGATCCCATAAAACACATACACATTATATACACGTCATTTGATTGAAACTGTTGACTCCCGCTTTTGTTTCATTATAATAATGAATTATATTTTGCTTTGCCAGTTGTTGGATAAATTGTGCCCTCTTTGTAACACGATGATAAAACAAACACCATTTTCTAATAAATTATCTTCAGTTTTACTATACGCCCCCTGAATCTCTTCATCGCTCATTTTGTGCAACAACTGACTGATTTCTGCATCGTCTACATGATTTTGTGACGTCATTATGTTATTTTTATCATGACCTCTAACAACTAAAAAAAACTAATAAAAAACATAATGCATTTGTGCAAAAAAATTGAAGTAACACTTTTTCTCAAAAGCCTAAAAAATTACATTAAAGATAACCATACGTCACTTCGACGTATGGTAGGTAAATATTGACGAAAGTACTGCACATACCAAAGTGATAAGGGTGTATCCTGCAAGCTCCGACGGTCGGCTGAGTTGGCAGGAAAGGGCACTTTAGTAACGCGCGAAACAAACGAGTTCTACAGATTTTTCAAAATCGTATACGTCGTTTCGACGTAGGTTATCTATCTAGGGTTAATATGTTTTGAACAAATAGACTAGGAAAATGTAAGATTTTGGAAGATTTGCACGTCACAGTCATTATTACATGTAGTGAAGTATTAAATAAATATTTCACACCTTTCATACAACGCCATCTAGTCCCAAGCTAAGCAGAGCTTGTGTTATGGGTACTAAACAGCTGATAAACATACTTTAATATTTTTAAATAATTTATTATATTTAAAATACATCCAGACACAGAACAAACAACCATGCTCATTACTCAAACATTTGTCCTGAGTGGCAATCGAACCCACGACCTCCGGCATAGCAGTCAGGGTCAGTAACTATTAGACCAATAGTAATATAAGTAATATGTCACAGAAAGATACTACTATGATCAATTTTAACAAAATCAAATTCGCCGCTAAAGTACTATAATTTTTATTTGTTTGCTTTTTTCTCTAAACTCACACACTGATCTGCTATTTGATTTAACTTTAACTTTAGCTGATAGTCTGACCTCGGGAAGGGCAAAATCTACTAGTCTGTAGTAGTAGCGTCACACACTCCCCCTGTCACTCCTACCGCTCCCGTTGTGCAGTACTGACATAATTGAATGAATTGAAAGTTATTGAGTATAAAAAAAGTTTCTTTGGGAAAGTTATTCTTATTCATGAGTACAATCACGTATTTAAGTATCGGTCGTAAGTGACCGATACTTAAACACGTTATTGTACTCATGATTTTAATCAACTTTCACAAAGAAACTTTAGTTTATACACGAAAACTTATATCACAATACACGAAAACTTAAAAACAATAACAACGCGCGCGCGCCTGTGATCGATCACAGTAGGCACGAATCGGCACGATCTATCAGCTGATAGTCTGACCTCGGGAAGGGCAAAATATACTAGTAAAGGCGCGCGCGCGTGCGAATTTCAAACAGCTTTTGTGTTATTGTGATAAAAGAAATTTAATGAGTATGAAAAGAAGTTTCTTAAGGAAAGTTATTCGTATTCATGAGTACAATCACGTGTTTAAGTATCGGTCGTTAATTACCAGTCACCCCATATACTCTGCACAGAGGACTGTCCGTTACACCTATAGTGCGACTCATACAATATTTTCTACTGTTTGACTCAAATACACCGCCTCACTGCTTATTGGAACAGGAAATATCCTTTTCCACACCGAAATGTACAAGTATTAACTCTATATGTAGTACAACATAGGTACTTTTACTGAAGACTTCCATTCGATTACATTCTTTGCTTACCAATTTCCTTTCGCGATCAATTTGGCCCGAGGCCCCCAAGAATGGGGTTTGGCCGGACCTCCAAACATAGAGGTAAAGCCTGCAAATGCAGTAAAAATATTACCTGAAACAAAAATACGTTGATTAATTTAAAAGTTATTTGTTTAACCTATTAAGCGCTTGGTAAAAATATCAGTTGCCGTGCCCCTAGCGCGCGGTTACAATTGCCACAAATCAACAAAATAATACCTACTATAAATAAGGAGAAGCAATAGTTGTACAGATTTTAGGTTTTTGTTGCTTAAAAAATATCTTTATTTATTAATGGTGTTAATGTACCACGAAGTTATTATAACAAAAAAAAACGAAAAATTCATGCATGTTCTCTCTCCAAGAAATACAAAACGCGCGGTAGGGGCACGACAATATGTGTCGTATTTTTGTGTGACATAAGCGGTCAAAGGGTTAATAAGTATCTGTTGTCTGCAAATAGCAATCTTAACATTTCTCACGTTTTATTTATTTATTTATTTATTTATTTATTTATCAACAAACATTTACCATTACAGATAACCAATGCGGTAAATGGGCCTTAATTAATTCATAACTTAAACTTATTTTACTTAGAACTAATGCCTATAACTTATTACAAATAATGTTATTTCACTATATGTATCTTTATTTACCTAAGTTTTAATTCTAGTTTCTTACGTTTAAGTAGTCATTGTTAGTTATTTACATTAAGTATTCAAACACTTATTAGCCTGAAGCACAGGTTTAACCTAGTTCAGGCAAAATTGCAAGTGTGCACTATTTTTAATTATCAAGGTATAAATTGTACATGTGTTTTTAATATAAATAAACAATTATTAAACAATTATTATTAAACAAATTGTGTTTATCTGCAAAAGGGCTTTGTTGCTAAATAATTCGACCACAGAGTCGATCGAAGAGTAAGCTATGCTTAACGAGGTCGTTCCGTGTGTGGGTGACTATTCCATGCACATTAAGACTTCTCAGTGCCTCGGAAAACACGTTAAGCCGTTGAACTTGGCTATCATTTGTGACAGTTATTACGAGTAGATAGTTACCTTGAAAGTTCGACAACCAGTTTAGGCTTAAAGGTTTTGGAAGTCACATAGGCAGACGCTCCATGTGAAACACTGGTATTCAGCTGCATCTGGTTAAACTGGAACAGCGTAGCCTTTTTTCAACAATTATGTTAAGGTCGGCCTTAACATAGTTGTTGAAAAAAGGCTACGCTGATGATAGTGTTTTTAACCCCCGACGCAAAAAGAGGGGTGTTATATGTTTGACTTCTATGTGTGTGTGTCTGTCTGTCTGTCTGTGGCACCGTAGCGCCTAAACGGGTGAACCGATTAAGATGCGGTTTCTTTTTATATGACAGCAGGGTTTCTTGCGATGGTTCTAGACATGATTCATTAAAATCGGTTCAGCCGTTTCAAGGTTATCAGCTCTTTTGTGTTACCGTTAAAATAAGTATCTACATACCTACGAGTACTAGGAACATTCCTTACTTAAGCGGCACCCCGACGTGAAGTAAAATTTCATGGCTATGGCTCAACGATAGGAAAGTGTTATTTTTAACTTTTTAAATGATCGACTTTTTTGCGGTGGGGGTTTTTTAAATTTTTAATTTAATTTTTATCACTCTTTCTATATACAATTGGAGTGGTGTAGAATTGGAGAGATACGTAATAAATTAATATCTACGAGTTAATCCACAGTAATATTGCAAAGATAAAAGATTATAAGAAGTTTCGATTTGTAAAGAACGAGCTTCACGCGAATGAAGTCAAATAAAAATCAAAAGCATGAGTCATTTATTTAAATTAGGCCGAGGATCAGTACTTATTCAAACGTCAAAATTACATGAGACAGTCCCCCAAAAAGCCTGATTTTCGCCACTTCCTAGTGTTTTTGCTGGGAAGAAGTGGCGGCCAAATACCCCAGCAACAAGTCGATAGCGAAATACTAGTATTTAATTAAACAATATCCTAAAGAACTACCTGGTCGAAAATAAAAAAAGTTTAATTCTCTTTTTATAGGTAACAAAAAGGGTAACAGAACTAGGGTAATTACCTCCGCACGGGGTAATTGCGTTACTGACACCCGGCATGAGATAAAGCTTTAATCAGTTTGGGGGCTTCTAATTTGGTATAAATTGTTCTATGGCTGATAAAGGGGGACAGCCTACCCCGGGAGCGATGGGGGAGCCAAAGGATTATTTGTTTATTCATCAATTCGTCGATATATTGGCATTTTAGGTGATGTATTATTAATGACATGACAAGTAGACAGGGTAATATTAGGGTTACGCAACGAAATGGTAAAAAGGAACGCATATTACAAAGGTTACGCCTGTATACCCTGAAGGGTTAGGCAGAGGGTTACCTTATTCTTTGTCTTTCTATGTCTGTTTAATGCCACTGTTGCTTATTTCAACAACTATGTAAGTAGTATAGAGTTAAAATTGGGATTAGTTTTATAACTAAACCCAATTATATGAATAAATATTCCACAATTTTTTCACACCACGCCATCTAGTCCCAAGATAAGCTAAGAGCTTGTGTTATGGGTACTAAACAGCTGATAAACATACTCATATGTATATTTCTAAATACATACATATTATAAATAAATTTCACCCAGACACAGTACAAATTATTGTGCAAATCACACAAACATTTGTCCTGGGTGGGAATCGAACCCACGACCTCCGACATAGCAGTCGGGGTCACTAACTACTTACTAGACCAACAGGCCAGTCAATTACAACTCGATTTATTTCAAGACATGTCCATTTATACATACAGCTTCTGCAACATACTTCACTGTGCTTTTTTTATATTCTTTTTGAATTATTAATATTAAAACTAAAACATACATAACGTCACGCCTGTAATCCCCGAAGGGCTAGGCAGAGGTGTACCTGGTAGTAGTACACCCACAATTCACCAGTTATGTTTAAGTCCCATTTGTAATAGGGGGCGAGCCTATTGCCATCAATCGGGCACAAAGCCAGACTCCGGGCTGCTAGTGAGAAATCCCAGATGAAAAAACTCAATAACACTTTGCCTGACCCGGGGATCGAACCCTGGACCTCATGCTCAGTAGTAGCGCTTGCGACCACTAGACCAACGAGACAGTAATATTAAAAGTAATAGTGATAACAGAATAACACATTTATTGTAAGGTACAGAGCATTCAATATATGAGACTAACAACTCTCTAACTGGGACGGTCGACGGTCCTCCGTTCTAGATGTCACATACTTTATGTAATTAAAATCACCGTACTATTTGAACTTACTCATCTTATATATAAAATTCTCGTGTCACAATGTTCGTTCCCATACTCCTCCGAAACGGCTTGACCGATTCTCATGAAATTTTTTACGCGTATTCAGTAAGCCTGAGAATCGGCTACTATCTATTTTTCTAACCTGTAAGTGATAAGGGGTGTTCACCCCAAATTTTTTTTTATTATTTTTTTGATAATTTTTATTTTTTTAATTTTTTTATTATGTGGCATAAAAAAATATATACAACTCTAAATTTGCACTTTTTTATCGCCAACCCTTGCTTTTTAATAGTCATAGCAGAACTTTTAATGACTTTTTGAAATATCACGAGGAGAGGGAAGAGGGAGGGGAGTGGGGAGGGGGGAGATTGTGAGAGGGGAGGGGGGAGATTGTGTGAGGGGGAGGGGGGAGATTGTGAGAAAGGAGGGAGGGGCAGGGGAGGGAGGGGTGAGGGTCAGGGGTAGCGGTAGGGATGGGGAGGGGAGTGAGGGGAGGGATGGGTAGGGGAGTGGGGGAGGGATGGGGAGTGGGACAAAGGGAGGGGGTGGAGAAGGAGGGAATGAGAGGGGAGGAGAGGGAGGGGTAGGGGAAGGGTGACGTGAGAGGGGAAGGGAAAGGGGGAGGGGAAGAGGCAGGAGCCGGGTGGGGCAAGGAGAGGGGGGAGGGGAGGGGGAGAGCAGTTGATAAAAAATGCTATGCAATAGCTTTTCCGCGGCAGTCTCCGAGTGCCACACGTCATTTTCTCTTTTTTTTTTAACCATTCAATCACAATGTGCCACAGCGAAGCGTGGCAGGGTACAACTAGTAATATTATAATATAAAACATGACAGTATACCAAAGTGTATTAATTTATTATTAATTAGAGTCGACATAGGTGGTTGAAATTGTCAGTGGCAACATATAGGCTTGATATACCCAATTGACGGCAATAAGCTCACCTTTATTACATGAATAGAATAAAATAGAATAGAATACTCTTTCTCTTTCTTTTCTTTTTTTTTTTTTTACTTGGGACTTAACATTTCTAGCAAAATGTACAGAAGCCAGCACATGAAGTTACCCCAATGTGTCAAATTATCTCAATTGAATATGAACCTTATGCTGTTTGACATAAAGTTGAAAAACGATCAAAGAATTTTGACACATTGGGGTAACATGATGTGCTGGGTACTAGGCGTATGCACCTACACCTTTGCTTACCCTTTGGGAATAACAGGCAAGATTTTATAATGTAATGCCAACATACAAAATCATTTCGTCTTCTTTACAACAAATATCAACTGAGAACATTGTCCTCATTTTAAACAATATCAACTATTAATCTTCCACTATAGACCAGACATACCAAGATATTCAATATTAAATATGACAAATGAATTCCAAAGTGCGTCACCCGGGAACTGAACTAGTTAACGGGTGCAACAACCCATTTCACGTAGGAGGCACTGGCAGAATTAGAGGTCGATGCTGGGTACGTGAGAAACGGATCTGCTTGGGATAGGTGGGTGTCAAGTTATAGGTAGAAAGCGGTTTGAAGTTTAATAACAAAAAACTGGAGTCATCAACTTCACATAAAAAAAAGAACAAAATAACATTGGCAACAGATGCACACACTGTAAAACATGAAAATAACGAACATAACTGTAAAAAATAAATGGCATATCTCACGGCTGCGCCAAAAGGCTCATTTCAACGGTAATGCCAGGCAGATGCTGTCTGACGCTAGTTTATACATGTAAAAGGTAAAATTTGGTAAAGTATACATATAAGGCATATCTGCCAATCAAAGAGTTCGGTTACCCCGGATGGAGGTCTTAATTTATTAAGTCATCTCCACAGAATCGCCCTGTTAAGCAGTTCATATACTCCTATTGGATAACTGTGAGATGCCCCACGATAAAAAAAATCGAGGTGCATACTTACATTTTTAATAAGGTACCTTATTGGAAATAGAGACTACAATGTGATAAGTTGGAAACTAGGAATCGATATTTAATTAAAACAAAATTATCGCTACATCTCGTGCCTTGCACAGATGTGTAATAAAATGAGGCACGCGGACTATGCGGCCTTAGTCTTCACTCCTAAGTTAGCGCCAACAAAGAATTAATCCTTATTTCTAATCTAAGTTACGGTTAGACATAACTTTACCAACTTTAACTTTAATAGGCCTGCTAGGGGAAAAGTTAATTTTTTCCCTTTTTTTTTGGTAAAGATCTTAATTTTCGGACTTAGGGTTCTGTTGCTGAATTGTGGTAATTAAAACCCGCTTTTCCGTTTAGATTAATAAGTACCTACACTCTTGGTACTTTAACCTCCCTGCTGCCTTGGTGGTCTAGTGGTTGTAAGCGTTACTGCGATTCAAGGACCGGGTCAAGCTAAGAGTTATTAAATTTTTCCATCTGGAGTTTCTCAGTAGCAACCCGAAACCTGGTTTTGTGCCCGATTGGTGGCAATAGGTTCGCCCTCTAAACTACTAGTAAAGACTACTGCTACTAAACATTCGATAGTCAAACCCAGGACATCATGCTCAGAAAGTCAAAATCAAATCATTTATTTCAAATAGGCACTTTTGAACGTGAAACTTCTTGTAAGTTTCACGTTAAATAAAATATAATGATTCTAGTTGCTCCTTCCAAATGGTAGTCTCGTATGGAGAAAAATGGCCACATGAGCGCTATAATTTATAGTGAAAGATTTGAACCAAAAATTGTTTCGTCCAAATTCTGTTGACAAAGGTCGTGCACACAATTGTCTTCCCGGTGCCTATTTTCTCATACTACGGACCCCAAAAGTGTATATCCGATACGCACTTGACCTGTTTCGTGGTAGAAGTACGCTGAAAACGTACGTAGGTAGGTACGAAGTTACGTCTTCGGAGTAAGTTTTCCACTTGAGCCGACGTCGTGGGTCACTTTGTCAGCTTTTGACCAAAATGTAGACATTATAATCGTCAAAATATTTTGTAAATAGAATTGAAAATAGTAAAGGTTTACCGATATAACAGTTAATAATGCTAAATCACCACTTGCTTAGCCTTTTCCTAACTATATTGGAGTCAGCTTCCAGTTTATCTGCATGCAGATAAATGCCATTATTTTACAAGTCAGAAAGGAATTGAATTATTAGTCAAACTTAGGTAATATGGTACCTACAGACGCCAGCACGTCATGTTACCCCAATGTGTCAAATTTCTTTGATATTTTTCAACTTTATGACAGACAGAATAAAGATTATGTTCGATTGGGGAAATTTGACACTTTGGGGTAACTTGATGTGCTGGCATCAGTACATGGAATTAAAAATTGAGTTGTGTCACTATGTTTTGCCTTGCAAAGCGTACAAATTAGTTATAAAATTTCAAAAATAAACAAAAAACATTACGTTATTGTGATAAAATTAATTAGCAAAATAAAAAAACATGGAAGTAAATCGGACACAGTTTTATTTCATGCTTTTATCATCTAGAAAAAAATTAAATAAATAAATAAATAAATATTCCACAACTTTTCACACAACGCCATTTAGTCCCAATTTAAGCTTGAGAGCTTGTGTTATGGGTACTAAACTACTGATAAACATTCTTATATATTTCTAAATACATACATAATATAGATAAATTACACCCAGACACAGAACAAATGGTCGTGCTCATCACACAAACATTTGTCCTGGGTGGGAATCGAACCCACGACCTCCGGCATAGCAGTCAGGGTCACTAACTACTAGACCAACAGGCCAGTCAGAAGAATTGGTAGCGTAGTATGCCTTTTCGATAAAAAAATTGTTGATATAATAATAACAATAATTTTAATTCAGTAATTATAAACCATACATTGTTAGTAAACATTGAAACTTATAAAACTTTGTTAGTAAACATGTAAACTCGACAACCCATTTAAAATTGGACAATCAAATTTGCCCGCAATGACATTCTGGAGACTGTTGGCACTGCCCCGAACCCTCTGCAGCAGCGAAGCGGCACGTTTACGTCAGATCGCTGCGAAATCATCAGTGCCCGAATCAGCAAACATGCCCGAAGCACTGCAGAAGCGTGGCAGCCCCAGTAGTTGAAGTCAGCATTTTCTAACTGACTACCTGCTATAAAGCGCTGGTTTACAGCTTTACCTAACCCTTCACTTCAGTAGGTGAAGGCATTATTTAAACTGGAATTCTTAAGGGTTCAAATCCAGCCTCATTTCGATGCGACTCTATCAATACATTTGTACTTTTTAAGTTTAGTTTTGAAGTCTGACGTCACTGTAATCGGTAAACGAAAAGATTTTCGGGGCACTTTGTAAAAATACAGTACACGGATTACGTCACAATTCGCTACCGTATACCGAAGTAAACAAGGCTTAACAAAATCAATACTAATGACATAATAATAATGTTGATAGAAAAAGTAATTTAAAATTCATTAGAAAAGTTTAATAATTAATGTTTAATACTCCATTGAACGGAGACGTTATTACAAAGTTTGATCGATACTTCCTTTATTTTTTAATAAAAAAAATATACACGGAGATGGATGGCTCAAGTTTTTCCAATTACGGTGTAGGCAGAATATTACCTGCTGTTCGAAGATTGGCTTTATTAATTTACTGAGCTAAAATTAATTTTAGTTTAGAAATTGTTTCACTATAGGGAATTTCCTTGAACAACGCTGGAAGGAGACTTCTTTACCACGTTCAGTGTATCGTTGAGCTCAGATTATTTGAGTAGAATCAATACAATTTGATTTACTGACTGTAGATGCATCCTTTTTGCACTATAGTAAACGGGCAAGTATAGTTATGTCCAGACTTGCTCTTCTTTTTAACTGATTGAGAAAATATGCGACTCCAGGAATCTAAAGTTGTGAAGGCCCATGATATTTAATAGTAGCTTGTTTTACGCTATCATCAGTCTAGCCACAGCCACTAAGTAATGACACCCTTGCCAGCTTTACCAAAAAAAAAAATAAGGAATCTTCTCTTAGCGTATCAAATAGATAATTAAATAACCACAGCTTTTCACACAACGCCATTTAGTCCCAAGTTAAGCTTGAGAGTTTGTGTTATGGGTTACTAAACAGCTGATAAACATACTTCTATATTTCTAAATACATACATGTTATAGATAAATTACACAATGATCTTTATACACCCAGACACAGAACAAATGATCTTGCTCATCACACAAACATTTGTCCTGAGTGGGAATCGAACCCACGACCTCCGGTATAGCAGTCATGCTTACCTACTAACTACTAGACCAACAGGCCAGTGTATAATATATCCCGGTATCAATAACAATCTATTTTGTTTAGCTACTAGACCGTCTTCGGCAGTAGCATTCATTAGATTTCTGCAGCAAGCAAGAACTGAGGGCACAACTTTAGGTATTAACAGCACCACCCTTGCACTCCAACACTCATCTGTAACAATCATACTGTGAAAATGTAGGTGAAGTGAAGGCAAATTGCGCTGTGATTCCATAATCATGCGAGACATTGACAGTTCACTTCACTCAAGTATTTCCGAGGTGAATTTTACCATATCAATCGTCTGGTATCACATCGTTGATGAAACAAGACTACACTTGCTAGAGTAGTCAGTAATTTCCTCCTGAGAGGGTTTTTCTTAGACTTCCAGCTTAGACAACTCATTGGAAAGGGAGATTCTCAGCAGGTATGCCAAGTTGATAAACAGTTCATTCTCCTAATTTAACTCCTTTTTACTAGCAAAAATCTCCACCCCTGAATTTAAGCCCAGAAAATTGCAAGCGCCAAGAAATACGAAGCATACATAATAACTACTTTTGCAGCTGCCTCATAACTTGGAAGATTCAAGATTCAAGCACCAGGTATACTAAGCTAAGCTAAGCTACTTCTGTTATTCTTCCATTAAAGAATCTACGAGACTCTTCGAAGGTAGAATTGTTAAATTCCTACACTACTGGGTATTTATTTAAAGTTTGGTGTATAAGCTTCGCTTTCGAGATGTCTTTGGAGTTTCAAGATGGCGTTATTGTTTTGTTTTTAAAGGCTTACGTAGGTGTTGGAAGTTTAATAAGCCGGGATTTCTGGTATTTTTAATAGTTTAGCAGTGGCTGTCGAAGAAATAAATATCGGCTTTCAAAAGTTTTGCAAGGCAATGCCAGTGGTTTAATGAATATATTTGTCTCTTTCCCCGAGTAACTGAGGATCTTACATTATAGACGAGGACAGGAATAGGTACGTATGATAATATACAAGTTTTTTTTTGCATAGGTACCCACAAGTATGTACCGTTTACAATTTGGTTTTCATCAACATTTAAACTAGTGCTTGACTGCAATCCCACCTGATGGTAAGCAGTGATGCAATCAATGATGGTGAAGCGCACTAGTTTATTAAAGCCTTTTCACTCTAGCCTTGAAGACACCTAAATTATACTCGGACGGGAGGACCACAGCAGGCAAGTTGTTCCAGTCCTTCGACGTACGCGGTATTAACGACGAGGCGAACCGCTTTGTCCGGATCGTTAAGGTGCCAACGATGTAAGGGTGGACACTCGCCGTACGGTTGTTCGATAGTAGAAGGGTGATGGCGGAATCAATTCATGTAATTCCCGTGCACACTCTCCAAAATGTATCCTATAGAATACCGAAAGGCTAGCTACCCTACGCCTGTGCTCAAGGTTTTTCATTTTAAAATTTTCTATCATCTGCCTAACCTAATCGGCTTCCAGTCGAACCTGACGTTACTGAATACCACCAACTGTATATCATAGTTATTCTACTAATATTATAAACGCGAAAGTTTGTGAGGATGGATGGATGGATGGATGTTTGTTACTCTTTCACGTAAAAACTACTGAATGGATTTTAATGAAATTTGGTATGGAGTTAGCCGACACCCTGGATTAACACATAGGCTACTTTTATCCCTGTAATCCCACGGGAATAGAAACTAGGCGGTTGAATCCGCGTGACGTCTGGTAGTATTATATAAAATTGGACTGTCTGGCCTCTCAATCTAGTTACTGAGAAAGAAGATATTGGTAAGACTTATTGTTGGACTTTCGAGCTTTGGACTGCCCGTAACGACTATTAAATATTTACGCATGATAGCTGCAATTAACGGACTAATGGGCTTTCCTAGGCAGTGACCTCGGCATGTTCTTTTTTTGTGTCCTTTGCTGTTGGGTAAGCGGAGGGGTCTGTCAGACTCTTACTTATTGACACTTAGACTAAGAATCATAGGAACTTGCGCGCCTTCCACGTTCCCTACCTCACCAAGTCTAGCTTAACCTTCAATAAATCCGTGCGACTTTATTATTTTTTACCCACAAACTTCCTCTATTTCACTTCCCAAGTATATTTTCGTAATAATTACGTTATTACGTTAACTAAAACGGTATTTTATTTAATAAATTTATAGCTTTATGAATTGAAATAATAATTTCACCCACGGTGGCGAGTGGAAAATAGCCCATTTATTATAATTACGGTTTTCACCGATACGGCTAACGATTAGGCTTTGGACCCACTGGAGAACGGCTAAACAAATTGGATTATGGCTAAAAGGGTCAGAGGTGTGTATCGCTTAGAATTGGTGGTTTATGGGAAAATAGTTTCAAGATAACATTATAGTAATAATGTTACGAAATATATGGCACAAGTTATTATTATGAGGTAGTAGGTAATAAATTAAGGTCTGTTAATAATTCAAGGCTACCCTTTTAGACCCACAATTAGCGTAACGTGTGTCATGGGGTTTATAAGCCAGCATAAACCGGATATAAACCCATACACAAACATCTAAAGTTACCATTAATATATTACTGTTTAAACCCTACACACGTCTTAAACTCGGCCCAAATTTACTGCTCTTAACTTTGTACCATTTTGTGGCCATGGATTTCGTATTAAATCCCTTTTGAGTAATTAAAACCCTATTTTATAAATGATTTTAGTATCCATTTTCTTTTCATTTGTTAATGACTCGGAGCCAGAAGCCAAAATTCCCTAATTTTAAGCGTTAGCATTCTAATGTCAGTCCAATTCTGTCTAAAAATGACAAATTTCGATGCATTTTTGACAAGATTTTTACAAATCAAATCAATCAAAAGTCATTTATTCAAATTAGGCTGAGGATCAGCACTTTTTGAACGTCGAAATCACATAAGACAGTCCCCCAAAAAGCCCACCCTTCGCCACTTCCTAGTGTTTTTGCTGGGAAGAAAAACACTACAACAATTAGCGTTGAAATAAGATTGCGACTACATTTTAGAAGAAATTGGTCTTAAGATTGCCCACATCAGAAAGTGACAAGGGCTTGTTTTAATTTTTTTTTTTTGTTAAAATCAACAAACCAACAAATTAATACAAAAATATCGCAACTCTGAGCCCAAAATTCAGGATTATGCTTGCATTTTGGGCTCTGAGGTGTTTAAGGATCACCATTCAACCTTATATTGTTCTTTTTATGTAATCTTAATGACATAATTTAATTGAAAATTGAATAAAACCGCAAATTTACAGCTGTCACGATGTGTCAAAAAAGTTGAAGAACAGAGACGACAGAGTAATTCAACAGTCGTTTGAAAATAGCACTATTTTTTTAAGTAGCTTCAATTTCACTAATGACATATGTAAAAAATAAAAATATAAAAAAGCCGTTCGTTTGATCCTTGTTTAATTTAGGCCACTCGTCTCGTTCCGACGGTCTAAACCCACCTTTACAGCGTCCAAATTGCGTTAGATTCATTATTACGCTTTGACAAGATAATTTCGTTGTTATTTTAACTGTTATTTATCTGTTACTGTATATAATTTATTGCCACGGTTTGTGGTTAGATCCAATAGAAATTGGTTTAGCATTGTTTAAACGTAACTAGAATTTGAAATTTAGGGTTGCTATATTTATGGACGACTGCGCAAAAAAAGAAGAGTGTTATGAGTTTGGTTGTTCCAGTTTTCTTGGTTCTGCCTACTGTCTCGTCAATCTTGTGGTCAGAAGCGCTACTGCTGAGCCTAATTTCGATTTCCAGGTCGGGAAAAAGTGTTATTAGGTTTATCAATGTTATATCAATCAGGATGGCTAACAACCGATTGAGTTTTAAATTGAAGGTTCGGAAGGAACGGCTGTAGTTTCGTCACAGCGCTAATGTTTTCCCTTGGCATGAATATCATGTTCATGTGTTTAAGTTTTTTGTGTATATATTTATTATATTATATTTAGATTTTATGATATTTATTGTTTACATATAAATAAATTTAATTTACTTCTTACGGAATTGCACCTACCACTGTTTTTTTCCGCATGACCTAAAGGTTGACTGGTAGAAAATGCCTAAGGCATTAAGTCCGCCTATGTACATTTGTGTGCTTGAAGTATTAAATAAATAAATAAAATAAATAAATAAATGTTCCGGGGTTTGATGACAATAGGCTCGACTCTTATTAGATGGAACTTAACATAACTAGCGAAATGTGTATTTTTGTATGTTTAAACTGCATTGAGCGTAGTGCGTATAGATCTAATTGATTTTGCAATACTTTTGCAACGTTTTCATTTGTTTTCAAGTTTTTGATTAAGAAATATGTATGTATGTTTGTAAGAATCGTAGCATATGGCGCTCTGTAGTTTCTGCCTACCCCCATGGGAAAAAGGCGTGAGTTTATGTATGTATGTTTGTATGTAAATATGTACCTATGTGTGAGTTTGGTGTTCGTCTATAGCCTTGGATTTCGTAGCAAACTACTTAGTAACACGGGTTTGGCCCAGGACAAACTTATTTGGCCAGATATCGGCCAGTATCTTATCAAAGTAAAATTATTTAAATGTGTAGATGTTTGTTAATCATGCGTAAACCGTTGAAATGACTTGAATGCAAAATTGGCACATAGAATATAATTTTCTGGATTTATTTATTTCCTGGTAGTGATGTGTTGCACTCTGCTTTTACGTCGGTGACACCTCACAACCTCAGGTCCAGTTGAAAGCTAGCGTCAGGCACTAGTTGTCTGGCATTTTTGCTGAACTGGACCTATGTGTTGCAGTCGTAAGGCACATCTATATATACTAATATTATAAAGAGGTAAAGTTTGTAAGTTTGTAAGTTTGTATGTAGGGGGTAATCTTCGGAACTAATGATCCAATTTTAAAAATTATTGTACTGATGGAAAGCTACACTATTCCCGTTGGACATAGGCTACTTTTTATCCCCGTATTCCTACGGGAACGGAAACTACGCGGGTGAAATTGCGTGACGTCTGCTAGTAATATAATAATAATAATAATATTATAAAGAGGTAAAATTTGTAAGTTTGTAAGTTTGTATGTAGGGGATAGTCTTCGGAACTGATGATCAAATTTTAAAAATTATTGTACTGATGGAAAGCTACACTATTCCCGGTGGACATAGGCTACTTTTTATCCCCGTATTCCCACGGGAACGGAAACTGCGGGTGAAACTGCGTGACGTCTGCTAGTACTTCTTAATTTTGTTAATTTCTGTATTTTTTTCTTTTGTACGTATTTTTATTTATTAACGTGTGCCTGTGTCGTGCCAAATAAATGCTTGTTATTTCTTTCTTTCTTATCTGTTTTTGAAAAACTCCCTTCCTTAACACAAGCGGAATCACCACAACAATCCTAAAACGAGCATATTGTTCGGTAGCAAATGCGGGCAATACATAAATTAGTTGGGTTGTAGTTCCAAATGATCCATTGCCCGTCTCCCTGTGATGTATTGCTCGTCTACTATTGTTGCTAATGTTAACGTTAGGGTCAGTACACATGAGTTGGTTAAGTGGTTTTATTACTCGACTGCGCAAGAAAGAGAGTTATGTTTTTCCAGTGCATGATAAATTATATTTATTTCTGTAAATAGATTCCTACAAACACTTTCACATTTTTAAGCTAAAAGGTAAGGTCGGTGTTTCACTATCTGAATATTCTGAGAAGAAACATCGAAAGAAACAGAGGTCACAGTCTGTTTTATGTCTTTGAACGCCACGTCGGTCACACGTTGACCGCGAACAATTAAATTTCTATTGTGTCTGGTAGTTGGCAGTCAACGTGTTAAAGTCCAGACATTATCTTGGTCAGATTATGAAAGAATTAATATGAAAATAAATAATATGAATATGAATATGAATATTATGCATATAAGTGTCTGAAATGGTCTTTTGAGGATGTATATCCCTTTGAAACGCTTTGCAGCCTTAATAATTGCTAAAAACATTCTAGATTCTGAGGTAACTCATAGAGTGACTGCTTGTCTAACCTCTACAACTTAGTAATAGGGTAACACGGTACCACTTGGTTAAACTGGTTGATAGACTTTCGAACTTAACGAGCTTTGAGGAGTTTTGGTATGTAATGAACGGTCACCCACCAACGAACCAACCTAGTCAAGCGTAGCTTAACACTTTGTATGCCACGTAGGTCACCGGTGACCTCAAACAATTGAATTTCTATTGTGTCTGGTAGTCTGGCAGTCAAGGTGTTAACCTTAGATCGTCCTATGCGGTGGTTATTACATAGCTAATAAAATGCGCCTTCATCCTCTCTCCTACTTTTATAATTTTGCTGTGCCCGACAGGGTCCATAATTGATTCGATGTTATAACATACCAACTTTTATGTACACATTATGGAATGCAATAAAGTATTGAGTATTGAGTATTGAGCTACAAGCTTTTCAATAAATAAATATTCCACAACTTTTCACACAACGCCATTTAGTTCCAAGTTAAGCTTGAGAGCTTGTGTTATGTGTACTAAACAGCTGATAAACATACTTACATATTTCTAAATACATACATATTATAGGTAAATTACACCCAGACACAGAACAAATTATCGTGCTCATCACACAAACATTTGTCCTGGGTGGGAATCGAACCCACGACCTCCGGCATAGCAGTCAGGGTCACTAACTACTAGACCAACAGGCCAGTCGAATTCAATAACCTAACTATTTACTGAGCATTTTATTGTATAGGTTCAAGTTCTTTGAATGAATCAGCCCAGACAGCTGTGTTGCTGGGGAGTTGTTGCGCCACTTTTTCCCAGCAAAAAAACAGGGATGTGATAAAGGGTGGGCATTTCGGGGACTGTTTTATGTATTTTTGCGTTCAAACAGTGTTGACTCCCTGCCTAATTTTAACAAATGACTTTTGGTTACCTGAAACACAGGTTTTATAAACCTAGTTTAGGAAAGATAATTCTAGGTTTAAAATGTCTTTACCAAAAGTCCTGAAATATTGTTAATTTACTTATACATATAGTATTTTTTGTTGCTAGTAGCATAATTAATTGTATAAGATTTATCCGTCGCTATTATGTAACTAAGTATTTTGTGTTAAAGATTTGATCTAATTTTACTCGATTTGATTTTTTATTTGAATTGATTTGATTTTGAAACCAGCTAAAGGATGATAAAAGAAATTGTGTGATCGACTATACAACACTCTGAAGTAGCAAACACACGATGAGCCATCGTGATCAATGCTCCTCCCTTCTCCAGCAATCCGTCAAATTGATCTCCCCCAGGTTGTGGCAAAACACATTCAATTTAATTAAGAAAATGTAGGTGTTTCACACACAATGGCTCCCAACAGTTCGTAACGAGTGATAAATGGTTACTCCGTGAAATTGCGTTTTTATCAATGTGTGATGTAAGCTTCCCATGTCTAAGTTTTTTCTTATATCGGATCTGAAAATGTTGAAAAGCCTACGTTTGTTGTACTGCGAAAAAATAGTGTGCCAAATTCAATGGTATGATTATGAGAACTAGTCAAATCAGGCTTCAATATATAAGGTATATTTAGTAATAAGAAGCAATGATATTTTAAGTTTTCTTAAAATATTTTATGTTGTTACAAATAAGTTATGGAACTGACAATAATTCTCATTTCTTTTGTCGTTGAAGTCAACAATCAATATATACCTATTGAACTTGGCTCTCATTTCACATTTATGTTTTTGATGGGATGTTATAAAGATCTCATGCTTAATGAATTGTCATGGCACATATGATTAATGGATTATGATGAATACCTATTATCACGGTTTATGCACCATCTCGTCCCACCAATTTGTATGCCACGAAATGCGGCTAAACATGTTAGAACTATTTTGAATATTGTCACTATTTTGCATGCAATGTATACCATGTTACAAATAAAATTTACTTTACTTTACTTTACTCATTGCACCTATCAATATGTGTGATGAATGTCCCTACCACCCAGCATTCTAAACAACCTTTTTTACAAAAAAAAACAATTCTGACTTCATAAATACCTACACTAACTTTTGCTGTAATTTTTGTTCAAAAGTTTTTATATTGGAATTTTTAGTTTTAGCTTTTTTATGTAGAATTGTAGATGATTCATTATATTCTTACAATTGTTGTAATATTACGATCAAACGAATAAACAGAATTCGAAGAAATCAAATAGAAAATAAACAAAAATGATAACTACTGGGCCAAACTATGTTAAATTTTTATGGGACCAAATAGCAACTATTCCGCATCAAAATAAAATTTAATCACGTAAATCGGTTCATAAATCTCCGAGTAATCGGTGTACGTACATATTTATAAAAATTGAATATACCAATCGAATTGAGAACCTCCTCCTGAAGTTGGTTAAAAATAATGTAGTACATATCAAACGCGCCAGTCTAAACCCACCTTTATACCCGCTAATGTGTATAAAAATTTGCGCAACGACCGACTACGACCACTTTAATGCGCCCAGTAGCTGCGAGGAGACGTCGACTTGAAAAATAACCACAACAACCAGATTTGATATTTATGAGTCGTTTACAGGGTAGAATGGACATATTTGGACACCATGAGTTCTGTACATGATTATGATCCGGAACCAAAAAATACTGAGAACATTGAAATTTTTCGTCGGTTATAAAAAGAAAGAAATTTCCTGTTGGAGTCGGTTTCCTCAATAGGTTACTTCTAGGCAAGTGTGCTTCATCGTCAACCACATCATCGCTTACCATCAGGTGAGATAGTGGTCAAATGCGAGCCTATCAATAGGTTATTAAAAAAAACGTGTTGCACAATAGGCAAACCTTAAAAAATAATAAGCACAAAAGAAAATAGTTACTTAAATTAAAACACAGTCGATTAAAAAAAACAACCGAGTTATGTGCCTTGCGGGCTGCGCCAAATAGTTTATTATGGAAATAGTTTTACGAATTTTTAGGTTTAATCCTGATGTAAATTTTGCTTATTACTATGTGGAACGTGAACAAGCCATGATTTCTTAAAATAACATTAGTCACTACCATAATTTTAAATCTCATTGCTTTAAACAAAAATCAGGATTTTAAACAGTTTAAAGTATTTTATTTTTTTACGTTTAATTTGATGGTAAGTAATGATGTAGTCGACGATGGAGCACGTTTGTCTTAAAGAACAAGAAATTACATAATCATGTAGACAATTGAATTGGCGTCCAGATGTGCGTTGATGCCCCTTCTACCCTGTATTTATATGTTATGGTGTGACTTTTTGGTTTTACATGGGAGAGGATACGCGGTATTTCAATGGCTATCTCTGGCTACCAATGATAGAGATGTCTTGTATGAAAGCGATGACCTATTCGACCTGTATAATCTAGGATAGAATAAAATATTCTTTAGTCACCCATTCCTGGACTTGCCAATGCTCAGTCCTACCCCCGGGGGTAGGTGACCATTTAATAGGTTTATTAAGACCTCGAAATGTACAGTCAGTGCTCTGCATTACCCGATCTATCTTAGAAAGAACAATAAGGGGAAGATGGGTCAGGCAACGTAGCTCGTCCACTGTCGGAAGAACATGGCGTGGCATACGCTGGCAGAATGTGCCGTTTGGGAGCCGCGCCGTGCCCTCGTCTCTGGAGTAGGCAGTGACTTGTCGCTGCCTACGCCGGCCGAGGTCGAGAGGATGGTCAGCAGCGTCAAGTCCTGGGACGCAGTGGTGTCTTACTGCGAAACGGATGTCTCGCAAAAGGAGGCTGTGGCGTGTCGTGTTCACGCCTGCCCCTTTTAGACGTCGCGAGGGAAGTCTAACACTACACAACCCTCGCTGGCTTGGCGAGGCCCGCGGGGCCGGCACTAGTCGGGGGTCGCGAAAGTATCTTCTGTTCCCGTGACCCCCGGCGCAGGTGTAAGAAGGACACGGTGTGGTTTTTAGTCAGTAACAGTCTGACAGACCCCTCCGCCCTCCCCGGGGCGGGGGGCTTTCCATGAAAATTTTCCACCCCTCAAAAAAAAAAGGCAACGTAGCTCACTGACTGTACGTAAAGCCGTTTGTCCCGGCTGTCATTTGCAGGCAAGGATACAGCTAAATAGCAGTGTTTTACATCGAGCGACTGCCTGTCTCTACAACCTAATTACTGGGTCACCCCTTAGTTAAACTGGTGGTCTGATGTTCGGGCTTCTGACTACCCGAAATGACTGTCAAAGATCTACAAATGACAGCCGGGACCAACCAGCTTAACTCGTTTTCCGAGGTATTCCTCGAAGCGCTACTATTTTGAGGCGCTCCTAATGAAGCGCTCCTATTTCATTCCTCGGAGCGCACCTTTTAGGAGCGTTCCCGTTAGAAATTTAATTTTTTTTTTTTTCTAGGAAAAATAAACAAATATTTTTCTTAGGAGCGCTCCGAGGAATAAAATAGGAGCGCCTCATTAGGAGCGCCTCAAAATAGTAGCGCTTCGAGGAATACCTCCGTTTTCCGACCTCACATCACTAGGTAGTTAAAAAAAACAATACGGGTATATTCTTTTACTACATACACATCTGAGTGTAAAATTATCGTGCCCAAAACATATTTTACACTCAAATAAAAGTATAAATACCGTAAAACGGGGTAAATAGAAACTTAAGGGTGAATAGTAACAAAACTTTGAGGAGGATTCTCACGCTAGTTTAATATTGTTTGTGTAAGATCCCTTAGTAGTAGGCACCTTACACTTGCAGTATTAGTAAGAAGTTTGAAGTTGTAGTTACGATCAAGATGAGTTGACGTAAACACACACAGATTTTGTAGCACTAAAGTTTATTAGATATTATTATGAATATTTAGATTCACAACTAAGTTTGAGTTGGATGCTAATCTGCGGTGTTCGTAGTAGGCAAATAATTGTCAACTGACCATAATTGTATAAAACGTCATTATAAATACGATACAAAAGTGAGCGTGAGCAGTCTGTCAGTCTGTACGTAAACCGTACTGTTTGATATTATCAAGGTGTTGAAACTATTTATCTCAAAACGAGGACTTCGTTTGTTACAAACTACTTCTAACTTACGTGAATAACTTCCTGAAAATGTTGTTTCTATTCGCCCTTAAGTATCTAGTCACCCCATGGAATAGAATACTCTTTATTGTACACCAATACATGATAATCTAAATGCTTAAGTAAAAACCAATTAACAAAACTAACAATCATTATGTAATTTATCTATAATATGTATGTATTTAAAAATATATAAGTATGTTTATCAGCTGTTTAGTACCCATAACACAATCTCTCAAGCTTAACTTGGGACTAAATGGCGTTGTGTGAAAAGTTGTGCAATTTTTATTTATTATATTTATTTATTTATCATTCGTAGCGCTTACACCCACTAGCCCACCGAGACAGTCTTAAAACCATGTCAAATAACACCTTTTTACCACATACCGTAGGTACGGGTCCAAAACTGCCTGATATTCGGCGTCGCCTCCACCGCAATAGTACAGAGATTTTTGGACCTCAAAACTTTTGTGGTAACATCCTAGTTACAGCAGTGCTTAATTGAAAATTTGGTTTAATTAAAATAGTTGGGGATTTCCTCGACACCGGCCCTCAGGTTTAAATGAATGGACAGCTTCGGTTAAAGTAGGAATATGTTTTGAATATGAGAGGTATAATGTGTTTGTATTAGTTTTGTTACTATACAATATTGGTACGGGGATATTATACAGGGTGTAACGGAAAGGGTACATACATCCGAAGGGCACGGATTCTCTTAGTGATAAGAAACGACATGGCAACATTTTTATACATATACATACATAATTGTAAAGTTGAGCCCGCCCGCGCCGTCGCGCCTTCGTTGGTTAGGCAGAGCCCGATAGGTCTGTACTAGGCGCGCAGAACCCGAGATAGATATACTTGAACCTTGCCGGACAGGATTATGACCCTCATAGTGCGGTGACACGTTAGTTATGATTTTGCATTTAATAAACTGTCGATATTAAATAATATTGTGAAGTTTCAAAGTTATTAGTTGGGAGCTGAAATTTTGAGGAAAGACTCGTTATTAAATACATTATTCACCCTGTTTGTATGTATATACCCTTTCCGTTACACCCTGTATAAACTTCTGGGAAGTAGATTTGCGTGTGAGCAATAATGTTGATCAAAAGCGGGGTACCTTGTTGCCCAGTAACCGAGTTTTGGAAGTCAGATAAGTAGGCCCTTCATGTGAAATATTGATATTCATCTGCATCTGATTAGACTTGGGAAAAGAAGAACTTATTTTTCACGGAATTAATTGAAGCGGCAATAGCTCAATGGTTAAATAATAAAAATAATAACTTTTTATTTCAGGCATCTGTGGCCCATATAAACAAAATAAACACTATAATCTAATATAATAATAAACTAATACATAGGAAATATAAATTAAGCTACAATAAATTAATGTCTACGTATGGTCGGCGACGCATTGCGCTGAGTCGTGGTGTCATGTAGCCTTCCGCGGAAACGACGATACACGACACCCGTCGGCCAAAATTCCTCCTTCATAAAAGTCTCGAGATGGTGGGTTGGAACCCGCACCACAAAAGACTTAAAATTTATCTTGTGGCGAGACTCCAAACTTTCGACTCCCTCCTCCCTTACTTTCCTCTTTCTTGGCCTGGCGATCGAAAGGTCGTTAGTTCGATCCCCACCTATTGCACTGTTGACGTGAAACCACTCCAGATACAAACATAATTAACTTAGTTGGAAGGGTTAACAAAACTACTAGTAATGTGCATCCCGCATTGGTAGAAAGATTAAAAAAAATCTTAATGAATTTAACCTCATTGTATTTGATTTTCTTTTCTATTGTATGTATTGTGAGAGCCCTATGCAGCCATGTTCTCTTAGTATAATCTGTCCAGTGTGGTCTTCGAAAAACTTAGAGGCTATTAAATCTTAAACATACACACTTTTACACAAAAACTTACTATTTTGCCCATTGGGGTATTCAAGTAGTCTTTGCAATCCATAATGAACAGACAGGTGGAAAGTTAAACTTAGTTATTATATACTGATATCTTGTACTATGTATTATATTTATATTAATTTAAGTATTTATTTTATATTCAATTATTATTATACAAAATTATCATTCATTAATTTATTTTACAGTCAAATAAATTTGCCAAATTATCTGTTAGAAAATTATCTGTTAGAAATTCTTCCATGGTTTATAATAAAAACTTCTCTTAATTAACAAGGCCTACTATAGTAGGCCTTGTTAATTAAGAGAAGTTTTAATTTTCTTAAAAATGAGTTTGTTTTTTCTTTATTTTTTCTGGCAATTTATTATAAACTCAATTCAATTCAATTCAATTCAATCATTTATTGCATATCACATGTGTTTTACAAGATCTTAATAATAATAGAATAGTTCACATGGACCCTGTCGGGCACAACAATTTTTTACAATAATGATAGTAGCATTTAAGGATCAGTAATTAAACATTAATAAACAGTAATTATAAATTTAGAATATTCATTTAAATATGTAAACAAATGTCATAGAAAAAATTAAAAATTATAACAATTAAGTAAAATAATAAAAGTCGACAAATTGAAATTAATTATAGTCAAATGAATCATGTCAGTAAAAATAAAATAATAATCAAAGTACAATCACAATAAAATGTCAAAGATAATTCTATCATACAAAATGTCAATAAATAAAGCCCAAAATTCAATAAATAAACAGAAAAAGTTAGTCCGTTATGATGTCACCGTTAAATAAAAAATAATAATCCAAATACAATCATGTTAAAGAAATACTGTTATACATAATGTCAAGAAATAAAAACCAAAATTCAATAAATAAGCAGTCAACGTTAGTCCATTAAGGTGTCATCATTAAAAAAATCATTTAATGTGTAATAACAATTGTCAATTAATAATTTTCTAACTCGTTTTATAAATATTTTGTCATTTTGTTCCATTCTTATAGCATTTGGAATGCTGTTATAAATTTTAATTGATGCAACGTAAGGGCTAGTGCTGTGTAATTTTAGCTTCGATTGGGGTAACACGAGGGTATTCTCAAATCGTGAACGCGGTGCATATCGGCGAGGCTGGTCAGAGATGTTAACGAAGAATTTCGGATATTGTCTCACAAATTTACAGATTTCTAGAATATAGATTGATGTCAAAGTTAAAATGTCTAGTTCCTTGAAATGAGGTCTACAACTTTCGTCGTTTTCAATATGGACCAATATCCTGATACATTTATTTTGTAGTATGAACAACTCTTTGACATCAACACTATTTCCCCAAAGGATGATTCCGTATTTTAGCCACGCGTACGCATAAGCATAGTAAGTGGATAGGGCAGTTTTTAAATCTGTTGTTTTTTTCAGCTCACGTAGTGCATATATAAAACTAGATAATTTTGATTTAATTTTCTGAATGTGTGCTTTCCACGTCATATGAGTATCAAGCTCCAGACCTAACAAGGTAAAAGTATCCACACATTCTACTTTAGTACCTTCGAACGTAAAATTTATATTCAAGGGTTTTTTTTGATATGGCCTAAACTGCATAATTTTGGTTTTTAAGAAGTTAATTTCTAAGTTATGGTCTTTCATCCAATCTTGTATAGTTAACATAATTCTATTTAATGTGTCATGTAGGCGTTGAGAGTCATTACAAGAAGTCAATATTGAAATGTCATCAGCGAACAATACGCACGATTCCGTCATAATTTTAGGGAGGTCGTTAATATAAATCAAGAATAATAAACACCCCGCTACACTACCTTGAGGAATTGAATTTTTAACACACAGCGCATTCGACCGTATATGTCTGAGTTGCCCTGTGTCATGATCCCAATGGTCAATTTCTACGTATTGTTCTCGGTTTTGTAGGTAGGATGCGAACCATTTATGAGCTATTCCTCTAACGCCGATTCCGTATATTTTGTCAAGTAGAATATTGTATAGTACCTTATCGTAGGCCTTTGTCATATCAAGTAAGATACCAATAGCGTATTTTTTATTATTTAAAACGTCCAGTATTTTTTGTGTGAATTTATATGTTGCTAAAACTGTAGATCTTTTTTCCCGAAAACCATTTTGTGATTCATCGAAAATATTAAATTTTTCACAGAACTTATACACGCGTTTGCACATTGCCTTTTCGAAGATTTTCGATGATGTCGGTAATAGTGCAATTGGACGGTAATTATTTGGGTCTGCCTTGGAGTTTTTCTTGTGAATAGGTTTAATAATTGACTTTTTTAACGCGTTAGGGAATACCCCTTCAGAAAATGATTGGCGTATTAATAAGTAATATGGTAATGTTAGTTCTTCAGCACACGTTTTTATTAGTATGGGAGGTAGTTCATCCAATCCGTGACTGTATTTGCCTTTAAGTTGTTTTATTATATTTTTTATTTCTTGTGGTGTGGGTGGATGTAAAAACATAGTGTTCTCAGTCGGTCGGAGCACAGGCCGACCGCGCGGCTCTGCGTCCCCACTTTGGCTTGTTTGTCCTACAGATGCAAAAAAATCATTGAACGAGTTAGAAACTTGTTTTGGGTCGGTCGTTAGTTTATTATTGATTGTCAATTTAATATTTTGTTGTGTCTTAGGTAGTTTTTTATTAGTACGCTCTTTAATTATTCCCCACATCGATTTGGTTTTATTGTTTGAGTTTCTAATTTCCGTAATAAACTGTAGCTTTTTTGATTTATTGACTATCTGTTTTAATGTTTTTTCATATACTTTATAATGTTTTGTTAATACAGGATCACTTGAGTACGAAGTAAGAATTCTTAATAATCGTTTGTTTTTACATGAGATTTTTATGCCTCTTGTCAACCAATCCTTTCGTTTGTTTTGATTTAATTTGATAGTTTTAACGAGAATACAATCGTTTAATAGTTTCAGTAAAAGCGTTTCAAATGAGCTGTAGTTTTCATCCATGGTTTTAGTCGGCGTTATAATTAAGTTCCAATTTATGTTTTTTAATGCAAGTTTAAAATTGTCCATATTGTTTATATTAAAAATTCTTTTTTTTGTTTTCCATGCTATGCGTTTGGTAGGCATGACATCTAATTTTTTTACGTTTACTTTAATTCCTTTGTGATCAGAAAAACCATAATCATTTACCTGAGTAATAATTAATTCAGATAAAAAGTTTATAAATACTAGATCAAGGCAGGTTGAAGTGGTTTCTGTCACTCGTGTAGGGTGTTTAATACATTGAATGAAGTTAAATTCTAGCATTAAGTTTAATAGTGAATTGGTTTGTACGCTGTTTTCAAGAATATTTACATTGAAGTCACCTCCGAATATGATTTTATTTTTATTATATTTCTTTAGTAAAAGTTCTAGAATAAGTTTCAACTGTTTATAAAATACATCAGGCTGTCTGTAAGTCCAATATAAAGTTACAAGTATAGTTTTATGTTGAGGCAATTCAACGGCACATACTTCTATTATGTATTCCACCGACTTATCCATAATATCCTTTCGCTCAATGAATTCCAAGTCTTGTCGTAATAGTATGCATACACCGCCGCCTTCGTAGTTCTGTCGACAGTATGATGCTGCGAGGATGTATCCATTGATATTAATTAGTTCTTTCTTTCTTTGTGATAACCAAGTTTCCGATAAGCAAAGTGCTAGGTAGTGTCCGTTGTTTTCATCAAGAAATGCTTCTAATAAGTGTAGTTTGTTATTGATACTTTGCATGTTCTGGAATAATACTGTGATGTCAATATCTTGGGTGACAAAATGTGCCACTTTTGTTTGACCTTGAGAGATCGGTGTCCGTGTCGTCACGGTTGTGTTCATAAGTTATATTGTTAATATTTTCGTTTGGGATGTCATTTTTTTGTAAGTTAATAGTTTGAGTTGAGTCAGTTTTGTTTGTTGCAGAGTTTTGTTTTGTCGTCACAGTGAGTTCTTGTCGTCGGCCGTCTACTATTAATTGTTTGTTTTTGATGATTGCGTGGTGTCCCCGTTGTCTTGCTAAGCGTAGGTTTTCGTGTAGTGTTTTTTTTTGTTGAAGAGCAGTCTCATCCAAGTATTCGCTAATAAAGAGTCCTGTATGTTTGAAGTACGTTGCGTTGTCCAATAGATATTTCGTCATTCGTTTGCTTATAAGTTCAATAACAATGGGTCTCCTAAAGTTGTTGTTTTTTCCTATTCGTGAGAGTCCTTCGATGTATCCAGTCAGGTCTACATTTAAGATATTGTGGAATGCTTCAATAACACGATATTCTAGTTCATTTTCCGATTCTTGGTTATATTCTGTAAGTCCGAATAGTACCATTTTTTTATAATAACTATCTTGTCGTGGTTTTCCTATTGTTGTCGTATTCTGTTTTATTTCCTTTAGTTGTTGTTTAAGTTCTATGTTTTCTTCTCGTAATGTTTCTATTTGCTTATTTAGAGTTTTGATATCGTTTTTTATCATTTCTTGTTCGTGTGTTAACTTGTCGGTATCTTTGAAAATATCTTCCTTTAATTGTGTGATAGATTTTTGTATTTCTTTTTGGATTGTGTTCTTTAGTACGGATAGTAGGGATTGATTATTCTTTTCAAGTTTCGAATCCAGCAATTTACTGAGGGTATCTAAGGTAACCGAAAGTCCTTCTTGTTGGGTTTCCTGCGTTCTCGTAGTGGTTTGGTTGTAATGATCGGGGGTTTTGCACTCAGCATTTGTGGTAATACTTATGTTTTGTTCATTCTGTGCATCGTCAATTGACATTGTAGTGTCGTCTAGCGGTGGAACGTTTGTTTTCCGGATAGGTGTATTGTCATTTCTATAGCGACGAGTGACATTTGTACAGGCTTGGCAGCGCCAACATTTCGTTAGTTCGAAATTATTTTCCAAATAATAGGCAGATGTCATATTTAGGCATGCATAATGGTATTTAGTTGAGCATCCTGTGCATTTTAGAGTCTCTCCTGCGTATTTTATTTCTTGCTTGCAAGCTGGGCAATTCATTTTGTTGGCAGTTAATATTGGTAGATTTTTTTTAAAAACCTGCTATTAGGCGATGTAGTTGTCCGGTGTTGCGACCTTGCGACCAATCAGCTGCGGTATCGGAGTGTGACGAAGATGCAGAGGGCGGGGTCAATGACAGCCACCAATGATGTCTCACGCAATTTAGAGTGTTAGCGGAGAGTGTTTGAAAAATTCACTGGTTTTTTTCTTTCACTTCGTTATTGTTAGGTTTAATGGACATTAAAATAATATGTACTAGAACAGTGCATTTTAATATGGGAACGAGGCAGATTTAACCTGTTTTTATGACGCAAAGATTGTTTGGCCTAAACGAATATGACATACTTCTTTTGCTTTGATTACGTTTACACATCTGGTCATACAAGCAAGCCAGTTGCGAGTACTACGCACCTGACCTTTCTGAAGAACATTACCAATAAAAACACCCAACCCTGATACATATAATACTAATAATACCAGCCTGTTACTGTCCCACTGCAGGGCAAATGCCTCTTCTCATACAGAAAAGGCACTAGCATTGATCACCACGCTTGCTCAAGGCGGATTGGCAATTTCAGACTCATATTAACTATAAGTCCAGGTTTCCTCACAATGTTTTCTTTCACCGATGTCAATGATGTCTAAGATAAAATTCATACTTATGCATAGAAAAAGTAAGCTCAAACCCAGTTGAGGTTGTTCAACTTCGCGCATGAGAGGTACCTAAGCACCAAATTCTCTCACGGCATTTTAACAAATTAACAAATTATAATTTAAATAATCACCACATTAGTAGAATGATTGGTATTCTAGAAAGAACTTCTCTGCCTTTTAACGTAGCAATAATACACAGTTACTTTTGTGGACATGCTTCGAAGAAAAAAAGGTTTGTATTCTTTTTGAAACATACACGGAAGTCATGTAACCATATATCAAAGGGTAACCTAATAATAATACCCTTACCCACTTTACCCCTTGCCTATAGGTAACATTAACATCATAATATACAACGGGGAAAAACGTAAACGTAGAAAAAATTCTTCAACAAAAAGAACAAAGAAAATATTCCCGCACATGTACCTACGTTCAGAAATTGATAAATAATGCTTTTTGACACAAATCTTCTATATATATTTAATTCAAAAGGACTATAAAGGGAATGAATCAGAATATTGGGCGAACAGATTTGTACAGTCGGCAATAGAATCGCAACATATCGCATAGTCAGTTAGATAGAATAAATAATACAGATTGAAACTAAAACTCTTAACGAAAAAAAGGGTGATAGAAACATTGAGCCATGCAGTACCAGATTGAGGACCCTTCAGTGTTGATATTGTTATAACTGTGAAAAATATAACAAATTTTTGACTCGACAACGTCTAAGGGCCGAGTCATACCGGAATAACAGTGGACGGCAGCGACGCGGCGAGCACTTTCAGTGAGAAAAAATTTTAAACGTGATGAGCATGATCATTAATGTTCTGTGTCTGGGTGTAATTTATCTATAATATGTATTTATTTACAAATATATAAGTATTTTTATCAGCTGTGTGGCAGCTTGAATGTGTTATAAGCTCTGCTTAGCTTGGGACTAGCTGGCGTTGTGTGAGAGTGGTGGAATATTTATTTAAAAAAAAAGAAAAAATAAGGAAAGAAAGAAAAAATGGTAATTTGAAGAATTTAGGGCAAGGTTTTACTGACGGTACTTTTTGCCTTACGTGGATTGATTTCATTCGGCGTACCTTTAAGAGAGTAAGATTTGTTATATTTTATGCGATTTTGGTATGATTTTATTGGGCCTAATGCGTTGGATATTCCCCTTTGGGAACTTTAATCCTGGAGGGGTGTAGTTTGTGCTTAACCGAAGTCATCTTATGCAAGTTTTTTAACATACATACATAAACAAACTCCCTTTTCCCACGGGGGAAGGCAGAAACTACAGAGTGCCATATGTTACGATTCTTACATACTTCTTTTGCTTCGTTTACATTCATACATGTTGTCATACACACACGCCGGTTGCGAGTACTACGCACCTGGCCTTTCTGAAGAACCTCACCAATAAGGTCTATGTATGTCCTTCTAGGGCGGCATCTCCCGGCGTTCCTATCTGCCTTGTAAACACTTTTCGTTAGTTGCCTTTCATTCATCCTTTTTACGTGACCAAACCATCTAAGCATACTCTTTAAAATTGTTGTTACCACATCTTCTTTTAAACCACAACGTTGCTTTATCACATCATTCCTCAATCTGTCAATTCATTGTTACACCACATATTCTTTGCAAGAAACGCAATTCTACAGCATTTATTCTACTTTCATGTCTCTTTTGCCATACCCAATATTCATTTCCATACGTTAGTGTAGGCACCAGCACACGATTGTGAACAGCCAGTCGTGCCTTTTCGGACATCGACTGGCTGGTCACAACGCCATGTATAGCGCCATTTACTTTATTTCCCGCATTCACTCTCCTTTCCACAGGTTTCTTATTTTCTTCTTTTGAACATTAAACATTTTTACATAAACATAAAAAACTTAAAACATATACATATATATAAATTTCACGCCTGTAATCACCGAAAAGTTTACCTGTAGTACACCTTTATATCGTTAGTTGTATTAAAATACCATGTACTAAAAGGCGAGGCTATTGCAGGCACAAATCCAGACTCCAGGCTAAGAAACTCTTGATGGAAAAACTCAATAACACTTTGCCCGACCTGGGAATTGAACCCGGGACCTCATGCTCAGCACCACTAGACCAACGAAGCAGTCAAAACATTTTTCTTATTATTTATTATACAACCGATTCCTACTCAACTTCTCGGTCACGGGTTGAATCAACGTAACTTACTAAACACACATAACTGCTAAGCCCTAGAGGCAACGCCGCCGCGCCACAGACACTCATCGCTCTCTCAATCGTGGCCTTATCAATCCTCTTTATGGCCTCAACGATCCACAAAGGAAGATTAGTATTCTTTGCCGACCCTTCATAGATTAAATTAGGCCTGATAACAAGGCCTTGTTGCAAGCTGAGACAAATATTTGGGCTTTGAATGGCCGTTAAGGTTTTGTTTAGGATTTATTTTTGATTGAGATTTAATGGGAAGTGGACTGGGTGAATTAATAAGTGTACTGGGGATTGATTTTAACTATGTATCTTTATCTGTTTCACGTTCATATAACATTAATTCTTTTATCTCTATCTTAATTTATTTGAGATTATTCGAGCAGGTTTTTTTCTTTCCAACCGACTTACAAAAAGGAGGAAGGAAGGTTTTCTATTCTTCTATTTTTTATGTGTGTTACGTCGATAATATTTTTAAAAAAGCCTCTAAGGCACTAGGTTTCGTCTTGAGGATTTCGGCAGATTTCAAAAACATCAAAACCCCCAAAAATTTTATTTTGTGCTTTCGTACGCAGTCATTTTGAATATTGCTCACCAGTATGGAACCCGGTTTATAACACCTACGTCAATCGCATCAAAAGTATTCAAAAGAAGTTTTTGAGATACATTCAGTTTCGATCAAACACCTACCTTCATATTTCAGCTGCTGCAGGAAGTTTCACATTCTTCCACTAATTGAACGGAGAAAAATTGCTGATATGGCATTCCTTTTTAACTTGGTTAATGGTTCAACTGATTGTTCTGAACGGACGAGCAAAATTGGGCTGCGTGTTCCATCCTTCATCTTAAGAAATCATCAACCTCTGTATGTTCCCTCTGTACGGTGCATATTATATCGACAAAACTCTTACGTAATAAGAGCTAGCAGGGTTTACAACTCGATGTGTCAGAGTGTTGATGATCTTGACTTATTTACCACCAGTGTTCCTGAACTAAAAAGAATACTGTGCAAAGACTTATTTGGATGTGACTGAAGCCTTTTCTAATTCTCTCCCCGAGTGTATCAGTTACCTATTCTTACTTTCTCTTGCCTGTCTACTTTTCTTTGTATTGTCAGTGAAATATTTAAATTGGCCTCCTTTCATTATCTGTCAACTATCTGTATCCTAGCTGTAAATTTTCTTAAGAAATAAAATAAAAAAATTGTCGAGAAGCGACCGACTTTAATTTTTTTTTTCTTGTTAACATGTAGCCAATTTTTAATTTTAATAAATTTATAATGGTAACTAATTATACTGTACAAATTTAAGTTCTTCTAGCTTATCAGACAGATGTGTTGCTGGGGAGTTTGTTCCGCCACTATTTCTAGACAGCAAAAACACTAGAAAGTAGGGCGTTCTTTTTGGGGATTGTCTGATGTAGTTTTGACGTTCAAAAATTTCTGATTCTCAGTCTAATTTGAATTGGATTTAAAATAGTAGGCTGCTCAATTACATGGGAATTAAATGTTACAGGCAACACGTTTGAAATGTTCATGTCTTCAAATGAAATGCCTCAGGAGAATATCCTTGATGTAAATAAACTAAATCCGATATAAATTACCTCGGTATTATGTCGTGAAACTATAAATTGGCTCAATAAATCCGGATTCCTTGATGTTTATAGCAAACGCTTCACTATTTATCAGCGATCACAATGCGCTAATGGCAGGTTTCTTAGCCATTAGTCACGAAGAACATAAAAACATTAATAAAATCTATTCATATAAAATTACTTGCGAATTGATTTAGTATTATTAAGGTCAATAAGGAAGGTCATTATAAGATATCGCTGAACAAATGTTTTAAAAACTGAAACTGACATATAGAAGACAAAAAATCAAGTCAAGTTTATTTTACAAAACAGATTGAAGATCAGCATTTTTTAAACCGTCAAGATTCATCACTACCTAATGTTTTTACTGGTAAGAAGAAGTGGCGGAACAAACTTCCTAGAATCAATATTCTGTACACCGTAGGTTTAGTGTGAATGTCCTGCTCTGGATGCTTAAGTGTGGCCAGTTTTGTAAGAAGAAAGTCTTCAAATAACTCACAGTACGGGAATTACATGACTTGATTCCACCATCACCTTTCTACCATCGGACAACCTTACGGCGAGTGTCCAACCTTACATCGTTAGCACTTCCACGATTCGGAAAAAGCGTTTCGCTTCGTCGTTTATACCGCGTACATCGAAGGACTAGAACAACTTGCCTGCTGCGGTCTTCCCGTCCGACTATAATTTAGGTGTCTTTATGGCTAGAGTGAATAGGCTCTTAATAAGTACGCTTCACCATCATTGCTTACCATCAGGTGGGATTGCAGTCAAGCACTGATTTTTAGTATAAAAAAAAGTATTACTAAAGATGATAAGTATACAGTATGAAAAATTGGTCCAAGACTAAACCTATTTTTTTTTTTCATTTAATTTATTAGGTGATAGGGATAATTAAACTTCACTTTTAAGGTTAACTTTCAATATAAACTTTTATTATAACCTTTATATTATATTTGGAAGTAATGCGTCTAGTTCCTATCACACGAACGGGATGAATAGAAGTGACTGAACGGAGGGCAGGCGCGTACGCATGAATAGGTTCTTTGTCGCTCAGAAATATAAACAGATTAATTCTTGCATATAGTCATAACCATCGTCTATACTGCCTAGCCATTTTCCTACTATGTTCGGGTCGACTTCCAGTCTAACCAAATGGAGCTGGATACCAGCATTGAGATAAACGGACTAGCAATCGAACCGGCACAACCCAGTTACTGGATAAAACACACACTGGATACATGACTGTGTTAATACTAGTTTCGGTCTGTCAGGCTTCTGACTACCCGTAACGACTGTCAAAGATCTGACCCCCTAGCCCCCTTTGACCACGTGACTTATCACCTTTCGCTAAGTCACGTGGTCAAAACAAAGGGATTTGAGGCGTTCTCGATTGTAGAAAGAGAATAAATACGAATCGTTTGTAACTTGGCGAGGGGGGTTGAAGTCATCTGTCTGATCCTTCAGTTGGTGGTAATGATAGCCAGGAGCAAATGCTTTAAGTGTTTTCTGAAGAATGGTTTTTGATATGAGTGACCAACCCATCTGTTAGCGACAGATCTGGCAACCCCGTTGCTAGAGGCTCGTTGTTATTTGGCTAGCGACGGGGCGGCTTGCGTGTTTCTTTTCTTATTTTCTTAATATTGCTTCTTACTAATTTATAAGACTTTTGTGACCTAATTAATATAACCAATTGCACCTTTAACTGTATTTGATTTGGTGCCTAACACCATCCACGGACCAACATCAGCAAACGTAAGTGCCTGTTAAGGGCTTACAAATAACATACGGGACTAAAGACTTAACGTGCTATCTAAGACACCAAGGGTCTTAATATTTGTAAGAACTAACTCAAACTAATTAATTAACAAACATCAATTACATTAACATAACGTGTTTGAATCCTCAGTCACGTCAAGACAATACATTCTTAAAGGTGTAATTAAAAGTCCACTAATAAAGAAGATTCCAAGTCTGCAGCGGTGGCCATTAATTCAGCGAGCGATAAGAAGTGATCTTACAATCAACTGGGCAGATACTCGTAGTTCTTTAAACTCCCTTATCCCAATTTATTTTATTTTTGTGGTTGGCATCAATGATATTATAAGTAAAAAGGTGTAGATAGGTTACCTAAACAACATTCGATCTTCAAAAAAGGCACACTAAAGCACGCACGCGTTTGTTGACGGCGCGACGCGACACTGAAGCTAAGTTTGTTTATTTAGCCACATTTAAACGTGTCGCTTGCTGAGCGCTTATAACCTATCTACACCTCCTTACTTATAATATCATTGGTTGGCAAAGCATGTCATCTCATCTCAACTGGCATCTCAAAAGTTACTTTCTTCCTGGCTTTGTCTGCTTGTATATTCACGCCTAGCCTGCAAACCTGCATCCCAAATCTCAGATTTAAGTCAATACACTCATACCAAAACAAATCTACAATAGTAAGTTGTTTTCTTTCAGTGCATGATATACAATCGGGTAAAATTATTACCTACTTCTACTTTTTTAAATACAACTACCTACTTTAGTATTTTAAGAACCATAGAGACACGCTGCATTGTAGGACACTTTGAAATTACGTAATAAGTATCTTTTAAAATCAATGCATTTCAGTAAGGTAGTTAGGTTAGGTAGTTAGGTTCGCTATATGATAGGTATGATGAGTTAGGTTAGGTTATATATATGTATATATCGTCATTCTACCCGTAATTCTGTGAAACACATAAGGCTTAGACTCGCTTAGTAAAAAAGTAGTAGTATTAGCAGTAAGTTGGTTTATGTAGATGTTACCTATTGATTTTTATACAGCGTGTAACGAAAAGGGTATATAACATCACTAATTTTTAATTAGTACAAATACTTAAAGGGCTTATTTTAGAAAAGTCTTCTCATTATATTTGTTAAGTATCAATAAATAATATTCATAAACAGCAAAGTTATTAGCGTTTGTTTATATCCCAAAAAGTCACTCAATTTATGGAAATATTGTACAGGCTATTCATGACATAGTAGTATTCATTAATCGTCATCTCTAGCTGACTTTCGCATGATCTCGCTCAAGCATGCCTCGCATCCAACAGCTGTTTTCGTTATTTAAGTTTAACCAAATGGCATATTTAAAAATTGAATTTCGTTTTTTTTATTACGCAAATATGATCAGTAACAGGTACGGATTCGACCCAATCGTTTTTGTACTAATTAAAAAATAGTGGTGTATATACATAACAAAAAAGAGTATTAAGTTTCAAGTCTCTCTGTAAAATTTCAGCTCTAAACTAATAACTTTGACACTAATACTAATTTTATTAACAGGTAAGCTTTCTTTGTTTTTCAGTTTTTATGTCTGGGGTGAAATCTCCGAAACTGCTCGTCCGATTATAGAAATTCGTTCGCAAATAGAAAACTCAAAATGCTAGTACCTTTTCTGTATGAGAAGAGGTCCCATACAGAGAACTCCTATACACTATATTATAGTTATTATTACTATAGTAATAAGCTGGTGTATTATTAATAGAAGATGCTGCACTATTGCTCAGTCTCATTGGATATTATAAGCTGAGAGTAATATCCGAGTTGAGGTCACGATTACTGGACAAATGCTTTATCTGGTCCCCTCATATCTGAGTAGCTCTTTCCTCAAAAGACCATTTCATACACTAATCTGCATGGTTCTTACATTATCTGAAAAAGATATTGTCTAGACTTTAAAAGAGACTTATGACCTTTGAGTTTCTTTCGGTGTTTCTTCTCAGAGTAGTCAGATAGTGAAACACTGACTTTGCCTTCTAGGTAAAAAAATACAATGGTAAAGTGTTTGTATGAACTTATTTACAGAAATACTACGTATATGCTTCCTTTGACGTTAGCAAAATCGCGAGTAAAATCTACACACATACAAAAACTCACGCCTTTTTCCCATTGGGGTAGGCAGAAACTACAGAGCATCATATGCTACGATTCTTTCATACTTATTTTGCTTCGTTTACATTCATACATGTTGTCATACACATAAGCCGGTTGCGAGTTCTACGCACCTGACTTTTCTGAAGAACCTCACCAATAAGGTCTATACATGTATGTCCTTCTAGGTCGTCCTAAAAATCTTTGGAAAAATTAAAGGTAAAAAGTAAAATCTTTGTAAAAGTTAATTCTTCTTCTTTCGGCTTTGGGTAAAATCTAGTCATTTAATAAATAAAACCTCAACTTCATATTTTTTCCTAAAACTCCATTTTAAGGGCTCAACACTCGCGCTAGGTACTTCTCCCAATGCTATAAAAGTCGTTAATATTCAGCGAAACGATGATTTTACGATAAAAAAGGCAGGAAAACGATCGTAAAGAAATTCAAGTTAAAACTTAAATTACACGATCGAATATCGGAATCCTATTATGCCTACTACTTTTAATGGGATATTCGTAGGGTTGAGTTGTGAAAATAGGGGGCGAGAACAGATGGTGTGCGATAAGATTTTCTTTTTACCCGACAGCCAAGAAGGATTCTTATTTTCGCGCATTTAGAATCTATGTTTGTGTACCTCGTCATCTGCTTACCCTTTTCCCAACTACACACATCAAAAGTGTCTAGGGATCAACATATATTTTTGCAATAACTTTTCTCCTGATTGATATTAATTAAAATTTTCTTTAAGGATTCATCAAATAAAGTGTTTTCGTTTGTCACAGTAACGATAAACCAAGTCACCTTTGCATTAATAAAGAAATTTGCCATTTTCCTAATAAAGGGATTTTTGACATTTGAACCACTAACATTAAAGTTCGAAAAAAAGACTGAAATAACAGTTTTCTTTAAAATTGTATTGGGTAACTTAAACAATTAATAATCCGTGTTTCTACCGCGAACACTAACAACACAAGAACATCGGTTTGGCATACTCAAAATGAGTTCATCCAAATCACGCTGTGGAATGGCCGCCCATGTTCGTTGCAACAACAAAAAAAGGTCTTCTTGCGACTGGATACCCTCCATATTCGGCAGAGCTCTTCTCTGTAGCATATCCCATGCATGCTCAATCGGGTTCAAGTCTGGCGACTGAGCAGGCCAGGGCAGGACATTGATGTTAGCTGCGGCGAGAGTCTGTCTTACAACTCTTGCGGTGTGCGGTCGTGCATTATCATGCATTAACTGAAATAAGGGACCGATTTGCACTTGTAGAGGAACGATGACGTCTGATACAATCGTCTCAGCATAAATTTGAGCGTTGAGGTTGCCTCTGATCCAAATCAACTCAGTTCTTCCGCCGATCCAAATACCCGCCCATACCATGATGGTTCCACCACTATAAGGGTGGACTTCCTGGCAGGATTTTAATCGCTGTTGGCGTCCAGGGGTTCTCCAGTGTCGTATACGTCTTGTATCCGGTCTCATACCAAAACGAGACTCATCAGAAAAGCACACGAAACGCCATTGTTCTTCTGCCCAATTTCTGTGTTCAAGAGCCCATTAATATCGAATCCTACGATTGTGCATTGCTATAGGTGGTACCCGTAGCGGTCTTCGGGAATGAAGGTTCACTTCATGCAAGCGGTTTCTGACTGTTTGGTCGCTAGTTAAGTTCCCTGAAGAGTAATGAAGCCTCACGGCTAACATCATGGCGGTTATTGTTGGAACTCTTCGAGTTATGATTTGAATGTATCGGTCTTGTCTCCGTGTGGTGCAGCGATACCGTCCTCCATGGCGCTCAGCCACGGTACCAGTGCTTCGGTAACGTGTCCAAAGTCGACTGATAACACTCTGACTTGTATTCAGAGCTAAAGCCACAGTACGTTGCCGGGAACCAGCTTCTATCATTCCCACGGCTCTGAGCATTTCTTCCCTGCTTAAATGACGTCGCCGCTCCATAATAACGTTGGTTTTAATCAGTAGTAGGGAAACAGTAGCACTAATAATGTCTTCAATGCGTTGTATGTTTTTATAGGGAAAATATTGACAGCTGATTTTCATCTTTTACTCGAATTTGATTCACAGTTCCTGATTCAAATTATGAAATGCACCAAAAAGGATCCATATAAATTTATAAAATCATAAATTTTTTACAAAGCCACATCTCAATCTCAAGAAATCCGCATAAAAATGCTTGATCCCTAGACACTTTTGATGTGTGTATTTTAGGGTCAGCTTCCAGTTTAGTATATGAGTCACAATTTTGCAATGATAGCCTGATGTGACCGACGAACTGCTTCACTATCACTTGCTTCAAAAACGGTAAAGGAAAACATCGTGAGAAAACCGGTCTGAGAGATATTTGTCTATGGCATGAGAAGACAAGTCCCAATGGGCCAAAAATCTTTAACACCACCAGGCCTAGCCGTGTTACAAATTCTATCTCTATTATATTTCTATTATAGAAAGAAAATGGCGTATATGGAATCAGTTGTTTGTCAACTGTCAAGTGTATTTCATTTTTAGCCATAATACAAATTGTACTCGTTAACACTTGACAGTTGACAAACAGCTGATTCCATATACGCCATTTTCTTTCTATCGTCGCCTTATTGATTACGATAATAGAAATAGAATTTGTAATATGGCTAGGCCTGCAGGTCAATTACTACACACACGAAAAATTAAGAAAAAGTCACCCTAAGTTGACTGGTAGAAAAACTTGTTTTTCGGTAAATACTTGTTTTTTAGAAGTCGATTCTTTAAGTAACCAGAGAAGGCTGGAGAATCAGCATTGCCATTCAACTTGGTAATGCCATTAACACACGAAGAGAAAAAGAAGAAAAGTCACAACTTACTAGCTTAATTCTACTCAAAAGAGGACCTTATTACAAAAGAACTGGTGTAGAACTTACCTTGCATTGTGGAAACTGCTCCGGTGGCCTGCTGACTCTCCACCCCAATAAAGGCGGTATGCACACAAGCGCGGACATTAGCCACACGGCCGCTATCATAAGCGCGGCCCGCGCTGGTGTGCGCTTCTTTAGGTAATCTACCGCCTGTAACAAAGAGAAATAACTGTTTAGTTGATGTGAATATTAAGTAAACTCTTGAACTGCCCTGTTAAAGTGCAGCAGTGCTATTCTAAAAAGTTAATTTGCAAAATCACTTCTAAATCCGTAGTGAAATCGTGTGAAATTAAAATATCGTATTCTTAAACGGAGTGATGTCGCCAATGGCGCCACCAAGTGGTGATCATAGTGAAACGAAATAAAACGAGTGAGTATTTTGACGTTGACATGTGAATACCGAAACTTGTACAGGCGACATGAGAAGCGCAAATCATCTCGAAATTCATCCCGCTAGAGTATGACTTTCGAGATGATTTGCGAAATGACTTTCGAAGTGATTTACAATTTACAGAGTAGCACTGCTGAGAAGATTCTAGCTTCATTTCTTCTTTCCAGCAAAACACAAGAATAGAAAAGAATAGAATACAATTTATTTACACCAGAAACTTACAAAAAATATACACCAGGTTTGACAGGCCTGTGGGTCTAGTAGTTAGTAGTCCTGACTGCTATGAGCACGACTATGGGTTCTGTATAAATTTATCTATAATATTATTAATGTATTTAAAAATATATAGGGTGCCTGGTAATTAGTGACCGATACTTAAACACGTGATTGTACTCATAATTATAAATAACTTTCCCGAAGAAACTTTTTTTTAACTCATTAACTTATAATTAATTCTATTACGTCAGTACTGCACAACGAGAGCGGCGGGGGGTGGTGGGGGAGCGTGTGACGCTACTACTACTGGTAGATTTTGTCCTTACCGAGGTCAGACTATCAGCTGATAGATCGTGCCGATTTGTGCCTACTGATCGACTTGAGGCGCGCGCGCTGGAATTTCAAACAGCGTTGTTGTTATTTTATTGCGTTATAAGTTATTGTGTATAAAAAAGTTTCTTTGGGAAAGTTTATTGAAATCATGAATTCAATCACGTGTTTAAGTATCGGTCACTATTTATCAGTCACCCTATAAAAGTATGTTTATCAGTTGTCTAGAACTCATAGCACAAGCTCTGTTTAGTTTGGGACTAGATCGCGTTGTTAGGAAGTTGTAGGTATTTTATTATTAAATAAGATTTAAAAATGACTGTCTGACAAAATGTTGGTATACGGACTGTCAATGGTAAAATCTCTACCTAACCCCTAAGGAAATAAAAGCGTGATAATATGTTTATTTAAAAAAGAAATGGCAGCCTTTATTTAAAAAGAGGTATCGTTACTTGAAACTGTTATTTCCCCTCCGGAACGGTAAATTCAACAGTGTTTAATTTAGAACCAGCTTATCCCTTAGAACAGAGACTTCTAAGTAATAAAACTAGCTAAGTGCGAATTGGAATCGCGTAGGACTGGTTCCGTACAAGATTAAAGATAGATGTAGCATGAAGGCGGAAAAATCACGTGTTATCAATCCATCTTATTTTTATTATTTCCTGCTTTATAATTACAAGTCATTCAATGTTATAAAATCAAAAGGCATTTATTTAAAATATGCTGGGAATCAGCACTTTCTGAACGTTAACAATTACATGATACAGTCCCCCATCATTCATCAAAAGCTGGGAAAAAAAGTGGCGGTACAAACTCCCCAACAACACGTCTGTCTAATAAGTTATAAGAACTTCAATTTACCTATAGAAAATAATTAATTTACATTATAAATCAAAATCAATTAGCTAACACACTCCAACACTGTGAAAATTAAAAAAAAATCTACTTTAAACGGTTCATGACATACAGCCTGCTGTCATGACAGACGGTGGGACAAATTACACGGTGGCAAAGCTACTGGCTGCTGCGAGGCATATCACAAATTCAATTTTCACACGTCATTATGAAATTAAGAAAATTATATGGCCTGTAGGTAAGTGTTCTGAGTTTGGCTGTTGGTGTGTGAAAGTTTAAATGTTAGTAATCGTGACCACAATACAAGAAGACTTTTTTTTAAGAGGAAAAAATAACAGGAACTGCGAAGGTTTTGTTACAGAGTTCTGTTAAAACACATTAATCTTTCAATCATTTCAATTAGAGACACCATAGGAAGGCAATGATAGCACGTACACTGGTGTCCTCTTGGGGTTTAATGAATTAAGTAAGGAACCCTAAAAAATAACGAAAACTTACCCATCCATACAATTAACACAGCTTGCTTAATATTTACAAATCGGCCAAAAGGTACAGCTTTTCATTTCCCCTTTCTAAATATTTAATGAAAAAAACGTCCGAAGCCATTTTAAAGATTATTTTCAAGAAAACCCTTTTAAAAGTGTTTGAGCAATTCTAGGACGATTCGGACGAGTTTTGCTGTAGATAAGAAACAGGCTGTATACATGAACTAACGCGTTTATTTTAATGGGGATAAGCAGTAACTACAGAACGCCAACTGCTCTGATCGATACGACCGTATAAAATAAAAAAAAAACCCGCGCTCTTTTAATTTTGAAACAACATACAATTATTAAACAAGTTATTTTATTCTCAAATGAGGTTATGTACCCCACCACATGTTCAAGTTACCCCAAACTGTCAAATTTACCCAATCCTGCTAATATTATGAACGTAAAAGTTTGTGAGGATGGATGGATGGATGTTTGTTACTCTTTCACGTAAAAAGTACTGAATGGATTTTAATCACGGGAACGGGACCTACGCGGATGAAACCGCGGGACGTCTGCTAGTTAATCCAGGGTCTCAGCTAACTCCATACCAAATTTTATTAAAATCCATTCAGTAGTTTTTACGTGAAAGAGTAACAAACATCCATCCATCCATCCATCAAAAACATCCTCACAAACTTTCGCGTTTATAATATTAGTACGATTTTCTATTTTCATACTGTATAGGGCGTGATTTTCTATTAACGTACGAATTATTTAAACATATTTTCAACTTCTACGTAACCCGTGTCTCGGGTCAAAGTTAGCGTTAGCCCAAAGTAACTTTTCCACGCGGACGAAGTCATGGGCAGAAGCTAGTTTTCAATACCCGGGTTAAGTGTTCGAACTTGTTTTTTTATTGAATATTTTGGACAACGAAGCGACAAAAGCAAAGTCGGTTGTAAAATTCACGATGCAATTCTGTGCAATGCACACTTCAGATTTGAGATTCAATGCATAATACTACCGCGTGTGCTAAATATTTACGAGGTGGCTAAATTTGGCCGCTCCTCATGCCAAGATATTTGATTATCATCGAATTCTTGGATCAGAGCACGATAATGTCTTCTAATAATATTTTGACGATGAATCTTGTCGTAGATGGTACAGGAACTTAAATAAATAATGTTTAGCCGGTTGATTCAGTAAAGGTCCCCCGTAAGAACTTGTGTGAAGTGAAACGAAAGGTAAACAAATTTGACAAGTCTTTTTACATAAACGCTTATTAATTAAATACAAATACTGTTTAAACAGGTCGTGTTTAAATAGGTCGTGTGTGCACCGCGCTCTAAGGCGGACGTAGTTGATACGCGTCATAATATAATTATTATTGCATAGCGCGGCGCAAGCCGACGCTCGAAATTTTTGTTGCCATGAGTGACATACTTGTGGTAAACGAGCTGCTGGCGTTCCTGCAACAGAAACTGGACGTGATGGACGAGGTGTCCGCCATTCAGATCTGTGGATCGAATTTCAGCGAGGACGACATTGCTGCTGCGAAGCTGCTGCTGTTTCGGTCGCTTAATAAAGTCGACCAGATGGTGTCTCGTAGACGTGACGGGACAAAGAGAAGCCTGCAGGATATCATCACGTTGTTGAAAGCGACCGACCCTGACGATGTGCCGACGTTTGTGGCGAAGGAGTTAAGCAAGTTACCTCCAGTCACTTTCGACCACGTCGACGTGACGAGCCTGTTGAAGGACATTGTCTTCCTAAAGGCTAGTTTGGCGGATGTGCAGAGAAATCTGGCTACTTCCCAGAGCACTGTTGCAGACTTGTGCTCACAATTAGTTGAGTTGCGCAACTCTGTGGCATTAACTGGGTCACCGGCATGTGTTAGCAACGTAAACACATGCCGAGGAGCTAGCTGCCTCGATGCATCGGCTACGAGTTTCGCGTCAGCAGTTTTGTCGCCGACGCCGATTGCTGAGTCTGCGTTGCGCGCAGTAAGCGCACCTCGCTGCCCCGCTCCCGTCCCCGCAGCTCCTCCCCGCAGCGCTGCTCGACCGATGACGCGACCATCTGGGCCGGTGGTCATTTCGAGCGACCCAGAAACTCTCCCCGCAAAGCCCGTGCCTACAAAAGCAACGGACCGAGCTGATGATGACGGTTTTGTGACGGTGCAAAGGAGGAAACGCCGTCAGCGAAGCTGTAAGAACCGCTCCGGCAAGGCTCCTGTTGAGCCCAACGCTAAGCTGCGTGCCGCGAAGCCGAACACCCCGGTGTACATCTCTCGCCTGCATTACACCACTGAGGCTAAGGACATCGAGGAGTACGTGCGTCAGAGATTAAAGTACACGCCAAGAGCACAGCTACTGGAGTCGCGCCGCAACGTCAATTTCAAGGCGTTTGTGGTGCGCATCCCAACGTGTATGCTCCATTTGGTGCTGGATGAAAGTTTTTGGCCACAGGATGTGGTGTTCCGTCGCTTCCGCGGACAAATTCCACAAGAACGCACGTAATATCGTGCTAGTGAAGTGATACTAACATAGTTATATAAGATTTTACTAACAAAAGTGTTATTAGTATGTATTTTTAGGTTAAGGTATTTATCTATGGGTCTTTGTTACCTGAAATAAATGGTTTATTATTATTATTATTATTATTAAACAAGTTGTGTAATTGATCATGTAATCGTTTTTGCTGTATCTAAATTTGTTTTCAGCTGCATTTTATTTTGGAACTGTGTTATTAACTAAAAATACATGTCAAAATTGTTTACCTTTTGTTGACTACCGAATCGGATGGAGTATAGCATTAATATAAATTCCCATCATTCCTATCCATTCCCATCATTTCCATTCATTTCCATTGCATTTTTAACTATTTTTTTTTATAATTTCCTGTGCATGTTCCAAATAAACATATTTTCTTTCTTTAATTCTATATGGCATATCAGCCCAATTTGCCTTCAACCCATCAACCACTCAGCCATCATGACTCGACGTTACTAATTTACTTGTTTTTTTTTTTACTAATAGTAATATTATCATGTATTAAAAGAAAGAGAATGTCAAAATCAACATGGCGTCAACGGAAATTAAGTGTCCTTGTGGCTGACAGTATTGCCATGTATTGCAATGGAAATAGTATATAATATAATGTTGCTTAACGAAAACAAAACCGATTTAGATGAAACTGACTACACGTTCGTAACACACATAAAAAAAAAACCTAATAGGGATTCTCTTTCTTTCTGAAAGTCGGTTAAAAAGTACATATTATTAGGAAATAATATAACACATTGATACTAGCCCGGAATAGAATTCCTCATCCTCCTTAGAAACGGGAAGATCCTCCTACCAGACGGGTTATGTGTCTGGTTGGCTACTACAACACACACCACACATTATTAATATTGCAGTATAGTACTTGCTTACTATATTAAAATAAGATAATATTATTAATATTATATTACTAGCCTGTGTGTTCCCGCTACAGGGCAAAGGCCTCCCTACTTTCCTTCCACCTTTCTCTGTCAAGGGTTAAAAAGATAAAGATAAAGATACCGGGCTGGTATCCGCAACTCCACGTCTAAGCGCGTATTTTGCGTATGGGCTATAATCTACCACGCGGGCCCAGTGCGAATTGGTAGATGTCTCATGTCTTCGAACTTTTTTTTTTTTTTTTGGTTCTAGGACATGCCGGTTTCCTCACGATGTTTTCCTTCACCGTTTTGGAGAGCAGTGGTGATGAAATAAATTACACAAAGTAATGCGCCTGCCTGGGTTTGAACCCACGACTTACTGTACGTAAGTCGGGGCCGCCACCACTGGGCCACCGCTGCTCTCAGGGGGTCTCTGTCAAGGGTTTTTTAAAGGTAATAAGATTTTAGTAATTAAGTTACTGCTGCATTAGCCCTCTTCCTCTCTTCTAAGTTTTTGCTGTGCCCGACAGGGTCCATAATGATTCTGTACCTTTATATTCTTAAGACCATTTATGTACATTGTGGAACGCAATACTTACTGAGTACTGAGTATTGAGTACAACCCGACGGTAATTGTCGGGAACTTGTATACGTTCAAATTGCGCGGATAACTTTGATACCGCGATGTAGGATGTCAATTGTTAGTTCGTATGTGACGAGATAGATGTCACTACAGTACTTTATTCCTACTAAGTCATAAGCTAAATACAAGATTTTCTTCCACAGTTTTGATCTAACAGAAACAGCTGAAACAAAAAGTATTAAGGCAGACAAAATAATTGCCTAAACCCTGATGGGTCTACAGGGAACAGTCAAACAGGAGTCAATCTACTTCAAGACACGACGCAGTAAATTTTACGAGTCGCGAATTCTCAGTGATCATGCGTCATGCACCATCAATGTTTTACGACCCGTATGTTCGTGTGTTAAGTTGTTAACTCAGAAACGTTTGCATGTTAATGTACAATGTTGCGGTTCTGTTACTTTGTTGTGTTTTGTATAAGTCAATGCGCTTGATTTTGGGACGGTGTGAAGTTTGATTGGATTTGTATGAACAAATTTAAATATGTAAAGCAAAGGTCTAAGGTCCAGCTTCTTTCTTTCTTAAATAAACTAATTGTCCCCGAAAATAAATTATGCTATTTTCGTATCTTTCATACAAAACTGTTGAATTACCTAGATTTTAAATTAAACTTAACAGTCACTCACAAAAAACAAGTCGAGGTAGCAGGAAGACACATTTCAAAACCTAATTTCAATTTCGGAAAAGTATCCCACATTGCAGAAAGTTCAATAGCATTAGCTGAGTTCACAAAAACCTTTGCCACCTGATTTTTTGAAAATTTATCGTCCCCTGATATTGGTAATTTCAGCTGCAATTTTAGAAAATACTAAAGTAGACCAAAAATCTAAAGTTGGCATTACAAGAATTTGCTGAACATTTTGTTTGCACTCACAGCGTATAAATTGCAATTCGTTGCGATTTCTAAACGGTAGTCTGCATCTAAACCATGCAAAAAGATCTTAAAGCATCTAAGAAAACATTATTCTATGACAAGAATTGCTTAGATTTATGACTGTCTTACAAGAAAACTAAATTACAGGTGATTTGTGTAGGTAAATGAGAAATACTTGAAACCAACTAGAATGATTTTATTTATAAATCTGAACAAGATTATGTCAGACAGGTGTTTTTTAGTCCAAATGATTAAAGATAGAGATTTTTGTAAAGTAAAATTGTTGTTAAGTAATAATCTTTGAAATAAAATGTACCTACAATCTCTCTAGGTTTTAGTTCTTTTAAAACGTGGATCAGGCTGTCACATACAGATCTAAAAAATTAAGTGGAAAACTGGGAATCCTCTAGCATAATATTTTGTGTTTTTATATATAGTTCCATCACAAAAGTTACTGATTCCACTCAAAAAACTGCCACGCTTAAATGGAACTGGGCTGGACACATCTGCTGCATGTCAGACGATCAGTGGGCCAAACTCACGACCCAATGGGTTCTTTTACATGGCAAACGACATCGCGGTAGGCCTAGGCGAAGATGGCGGGACGAGTTGGTCCTTAGACAAAGACTGGTCCCAAAAAGCCCTTGACAGAGAGAAGTGGAAAGGAAGTAGGGAGGCCTTTGCCCTGCAGTGGGAAAATACAGGCTAGTAATAATAATAATAATGATAAATAATAATAATAATATATACGAATTAGTTCGTCTTTTGTCTTGGTATGGTCACGTAAAGAGGAGGGATGAAACGCATGTTACTAAAATAACTATGTGGATGTATGTGATTTAGAAATATACAAACTGTATGTTTATCAGGCTCAAGCTCTGTTTAGTTTGGGACTAGTGGGCGTTGTGTGATAGTTGTGGAATACTCGTATTTCTTTATTTATTTAAATGTGCCGGCTCATTCCAGATTAAGTAATACCGCAGTATAAATATTAATACAGTAGAACGACGCCTTTGATCTCTGGAAAAATGCCGACAACTTCTACACGCGATAGACTTGAATAATACCTCTCGCACTACGAACATCGTCTTGTTCGCAGTGCGGGAGCGGCTTTCCCGCTTCTCGCCCCTCACACCCCGTACGATTGCCCTGTCTAGACTGCTTCGTCGGACGACTGTATGTTTTTAGACTGTGGTAATACTTTACCCGAATCCTGAATCGAACCTTCTGTAGTAGCGTTTACGCGACTGTACTTTTTATACTAGGTATATCACGCCATCTTTATTTTTTTTAGGAAGAAGGAATTTCTTTTTAGCAAGTTCGTCTTCCTTATACTAAAGTGATAATTATGTACATTTTAAAATGAATTCATTACTTTAAGAGCTAAATTATAGTTGCTAATGATTATATTATTCACTCAAAGTTTCTTGTTATAGTATATACTTAAATTAAAACACACTGTTACCAAAAACATTTTAACATTCTCATTTAAAAGTCTTCTAACAAAATCTTACTTCTTACATGACATAATATACAGGGTGTAACGGAAAGGGTATATACATCCGAAGGGCACGGATTCTCTTGGTGATAAGAAACGACATGGCAAAGTTTTTATACATATACATACATAATTGTAAAGTTGAGCCCGCCCGCGCCGTCGCGCCTTCGTCGGTTAGGCAGAGCCCGATAGGTCTGTACTAGGGGCGCAGAACCCGAGATAGATATACTTGAACCTTGCCGGTCAGGATTATGACCCTCATAGTTTGGTGACACGTTTGTTATGATTTTGCATTTAATTAACTGTCGATATTAAATAATATCGTGAAGTTTCAAAGTTATTAGTTGGGAGCTGAAATTTTGAGGAAAGACTCGTTATTAAATACTCTATTCACCCTGTTCGTATGTATATACCCTTTCCGTTACACCCTGTATAATTAGGCTTGAAATGCCCAAAGAGTTAGACAGAGGTATTTTGTAGGACGCTAACATTTTCTAGTTAAAAGTCGCATTTAATTAGGGGCGAGCCTATTGCCATCAATTAGGTACATGCTCCAGGCGGTTACTAAAAACCCTGATGGAAAAACTCAATAGGCCAACATCGCATTTTACTTGCCTTGCTAGATATTACGTAACTACAGCTCCTGTGAAGGCAAGCTAGTTAGATAACCAAAATCCGATACAATCCTCGCCTCGAGAGTTAAACAATACAAATTCCTCCACAACCAAATAAAATTGTCTTATTATTTCTACAGCCCACAAGAACTGCCTACCCAGTTAGCTAGGTAGGTTATAATATTAATATCACGATATGTTCCCTCCGACCTCATTCGTGGAATGTCGAATTGTTTCATATGATTTATTGTGGTTGCGTACCAGTCTGTGTGCTGTCATACACACGCGGCATGCGGAGTTAGAAGCGGCTAGAACCGCTTGGGAGCGGTTAGAAGTGGTTTGAACTGGTTCGGAGTGGTTACGAGCAGTTTGGGGCGGTTGTATTCGGATTTAGATTGGTGGAAGTGGTTTGTTTGTAGCTGAGGGTAGCACGTTTGAATTTAAATCAGTACGCATGGGTGTCATTTAGACAGAAAATACGCAACAAGAGGATACGTTTAGTTTTGTGTTTAATTTCATACTCACAGTTTTTTTTTGACATTTTGTGTTAGTTTTTCTTTATTATGATATATGGTGGCAGAATTGACAGTGAAAACCATGCGTATTTATATTTAAAATGATGGTTGTTCTATAAAAATTGCAAAAACACTGATTTATTTTTAAAGACATGCAAAATTAATTATTAAGACAAATAACCTGCCAGTCGATTCAATAAAAGTCAGGCCGCAAAAAATTTTGTGAAATGAACTATGATTTCACTTCACCCACATGCTCATACAGTTATTTCAACAGCATCGACCGGCAGTACTAAATAGTATCTTTCCCACAAGAAAAAAAAATCTATCTTTGAATTATACTCGCATACAAAATAATCCAAATTCTCTTCCAGTCGTAACCAAGCACGCTCAAATATCCGCGTCCAATATTATTTTCTATTTTACCATAACATCGCTTGACTTATTCTCGCTGTAGGCCGGGCCAAACACATTACACCGCCAACGATCGGCGGAGTCGGGTAACGGATAATAGTTTGTGAGCACCCTTTAGTCAAGAGAGGTCGCATTTACTGTGATATGTGACCGTTATAAGAGTTAAATAACAGCTATTTAACTCTTATAACGGTCGGTATATAGCTGTAGTATTTAATAGGATATTTTTTACATAAGATTACGGCTGTGTTTCTTGAAAGGATAGGCAGAGGTATTTGTATCTAGGGAGTTTGTTGCGACACTTATTTTTCCCATTAAAAATACTAAGATTTTTGAAGGGCAGACGACTTGGGGGACTGCGTTATTTTAAGACGTCCAAAAGTACTGATTATATGCCAGGTTTGAAATTTTGAATAAATAAATTTTGATTACGTTTTTTCGATATTCATGGTAAATTTAAATTTTGCCAGTTTTTTAAAGGATCAAGTAATTTTACTTTTAAAAGATCAATTAATGTACAAAGAGCTACTCCAATGTGCCAAATTTCTTTGATATTTTTGCAACTTTATTACGAACAGAATAAGCTTCATGTTCAATTGGGAAAATTTGAAAGTTTGGGGGAGCTTAATGTACTGCTTCTGTACCTACATAACGGGGATTAAATATTCACTACTGTTTACTTTTTATTTATTTTGTTTCACTTGGTTTAGTAAGTTATCAAGTTCCAGAACACATAACTAATCATTACGAGGTAATAATAATTACTAGTCTATTATACCACTGTCTCGTCACGGTCTTTTCATTCAAAGAAGGCAATATCATTAATCACCATGCTTACTCAAGGCATAATGGCAATTTGAAACTTATAGAAGGTGTAAGGGACATCGACGCCTATCCTTCCCTGATGGATACTATGAGTCAAATCAAATCAAAACCATTTATTTTGTGAAACATAGTACAAACATACATGTAGAGTGTTAAGAGAATATGCATAAGTACCATATTTTATTTATTGATATAAAAATAAAAAAACCACAACATTTCACACAACGCCATTTTAGTCCCAAGCTAAGCTTGAAAGCTTGTGTTAAGGGTACTAAACAACTGATAAACATACTTATATGTTTCTAAATACATACATATTATAGATAAATTACACCAAGACACAGAACAAATAATAGTGCACAACACACACACATTTTTCCTGGGTGGGAATAGAACCCACGACCTCCGGCATAGCAATCAGGGTCACTAACTACTAGACCAACAGGCCTGTCATTTATTTAAATGATATGGAGGACACACACATACAGCTAAAACAAATCAGGTAAGAAACAGTAGGTTAGACTGACAGCCAATAACAAGTCCTGACTTATAAAGGTCAGTATATTACAAAATTCCATGGACACCAGGTGCAGGAAAAGAACAAAAAGTTGATAAAAAGTCAGAGCCAAAGGTTCTATAATAAAGGTTCTCTAAATTATTTTGAAAATTTTGAAAGAAAGAAAGAAAAAAAAAATTGAAAACAGTCATTAAAACACACACACACACACAATAATTTATGAAACATACATAATATACAATAGTAGGTACACATTATGTGCTGTGCGCCTCACGGCTGCGCCAAAAAGGTCCATTTCAGTAATCATTTCAGACAAGGGATGCTGTCTGACGCTGGTCTTCCAATTTCATTAAAAGTCACCACGTTTAAACTTGAAAGTGAAATCAACCTTCAATGTCTAGCATTAGTATGGTAAGACAGCTCCCCCGTGAAGTTGTAGGTGAAGTGACGTTGAATTGAGCCGTCATACAATACCTACTAATGCTAGAAATTGACAGTTGACTTCACCTAAGTGTTTACGTGGTGACTTTTACTGAATTGACCCGCTGTAGTTTCTATCAGAATGGGAAAAGACTTGAAGATATGTACTCGTGTAGTGTATCGTTAACAAATGAGTTTCTACGCCTAATTTACGACTAAAATGTTACAATTAAAATAGTTTTAATTGAAAAGGTAATTAATAATAGTATTGCAAAAGGAAAACCAAAATTTAACTGGACCAAAACAATATTTGTCCAACATCGTGTTTCAAATAGGTTTTGTGTTATCCAATATAACCGCTTTAAACCGGTTCCATCTAAATTAATTCGGTTTCAACTGGTATCATGCGGTTTTGCGATACGTGTTGTAATTTTGTAATTAATGCGTTTGTTTAACTAATGAAGTTGCTAAAGTGTAAAGTTGTAGATGAGAATTGGACTGTCATTCGTTATCCATTAAAAAAACCAGTAATGTTTACTTTTTACGAATTTAATGTTTCCTGAATCGTGGTTACGTTTACAATGATTAAACAGAAAATGTAATTAAAAGGATGGTGTGCATAGGGAGCGGACGCCTGATGATGAATTATACACCTTATTGGTGAGGTTCTTCAGAAAAGCCAGGGAAGTAGTGCTCGCAATCACCGTATAGTGTATGACTACATGTGTGAACGTGTGACAAAATGTCATCCCAGTTCATTATTAAATGTCAATTTGACAAGTCTTAGGCTATACCTAAGAAGGTAACACCTTAGTTGATTCTAAGGTGGAACGAAGTTTGCCGGGGCAGCTAGTTTAAACTAGCAAATGTCCCGCGGTTTCACCCGCGTTGTTCCCGTTCCCGTATAGGGATAAAACGTACCCTATGTCACCCGGAGATAGTGTAGCTTCCCAACGGTGAAATATTTTTTAAAATTGGTCCAGTAGGTTCGGAGCCTATTCAATGCAAACAGACAAAAAAACAGACTTTTCCTCTTTATAACATTAGTATAGATAGATAAAATAGGGAGAATATTTACGTCTATTGCCAAAATAACCATACCACCATTATCCATCAATGCACTGAGAATTTGATAGCCTTTATTTACTGCAGTCGTATAAAATTAGAAATAGATTCGGCACATATCTAATATTATGATTTACATAACTAAATAAATACTGTAAGACAGAACTCTGTAGAAATGCATTCCTTACGAAGTATATGGTGTAACTATGAATGATATATTGAGAAATGATGTGATAAAACAATGTTTTAAACCAAGATGTAGGGATTAAAGTTTACAAGCGCATGCGTTGGTGGTTTGGGAGTGTTGACTGAATAGATACATACATACATAAACTGACGCCTTTTTCCCATGGGGATAGGCAGAAACTACAGAGCACCATATGCTACGATTCTTACATACTTCTTTTGCTTCGTTTACATTCATACAAATGTTGTCATACACACACGCCTACTGAATAGATGTAAGTACCTAAGGCGACTAATACCTAATGTCCAACCCAAATTTTCTGTCTTTGGTATTTTGGAGGTATGAGGGACAGGGTCTGAAGTTCCTCATCCACCATTGAAGAAGGAGGATCCTCCGACCAGACGGGTATTGTCTCTGGTGGGCTACTACTGCCCGACGGATTTAGTCGGGAACTTGTACAGGTACGTTAAAATTGCGCGGATAACTCTGATAGCGCGATGTAGGATATCGGTCATTAGTTCGTATGTGGCGAGATAGATGTCGCTACAGTACTGTTGGTCGGAACATGGAGCTCCTCAAGTTCTGAGTTGAGCTCACGATTTCTAACAAACGCTTGCACTGACTGATCTGATCCTCTCATACCTTTGTGGTTCTTTCCTCGAAAGACCATTTCAGATAGTAATCTGTATGGTTCTTACATGATTTGACCAAGATAATATCTGACCTTCAAAAGAGAGTATGATCTCTGAGTTTATTTCGGTGTTTCTTCTCAGAGTCGTAAGATTGTGAAACACCGACCTCGTGTAATTAATATTAACTGGTTAAAAAGTGTGTGTGTGTGTGTACCTATGTACAGACGCCAGCACATCAACCTACCCCAAACTGTAAAATTTTCCTAACTGAACATGAACTTTATTATATTTAGAATAAAGTTGAAAACCTATCAATGAAATTTGACACATTGGGGTAGGTTGATGTGCAGGCGTCTGAACATGCCCTATAGGTACGTTTTTTTTTTAATAACTAAAATGTTGACCAACTTAAAGGTGTCGGTTTTTAGTGAAAGCGTGCGCGCGTATCTCAAAAAAATACTCTCATCGTTTTTCCTCGCGCCAAACGAAGCATAAAATTAAACTAACGCGTGAAAGTATTTGTAAAAACCAATTTACAGAAACAAATGCAATTTATCATTGCAGCAGGTGCTACTTACCACTTTAGAAAAAAAAACAAAAGTTTTAGTAAGTACTTATGTATTTATACAAGCTATTTCCAACCTACTCCAAAAGTACCGCATAGTTCTCACAATACCCTCTTAATATTAAATCAACATGTCCGAATTTACACCGTCGTATATTTACAATACCGATTGGGTGTTATTGAAATTGTGTTACGTTAACCCTAGAAAGATAATCTTATTTTGACCTGCGGTAAAGATAATCATACGTCTTTGAGACGTATTCGCATTTATAAGTGCCTATGGGACAAGTTTCTATAAATAACCTTTTAAAAAGTTATTGAATCATTAGTTTAGGGTTTTGTACGACAAATAAAAACATAATTACAATTAGAAAATGAATATAATTTAAAAACATAACGAAATTTTGTAAACCTCTTACAAAGTAACTAAAAAATATTAAGTCTTCCTTTGTTGAGTAATTATGTTAATCTTAAATTTAAAATCACATTTTTTTTTACTTAATATTATAGAATAAGGACTAATTAACAGCTTCATTTATAAAATCAACAAGTTTTAAGTTTAAATCACATTTAGACACAGCCTTTACATATATCAGTTTTGTGTTAACCACAAATGCTTTTATTGCATTTATAACATGTCATTTTCGACATCCTTCTTATTTTTGACGGACAATTTGGTTATAATCAAGGGCTTCGCGTCCAGCCATTGCAATAGATTACCAAAATCACCTAAAATATAAAAAAAAACGATAAATAAAACGAACTATTACTATAGGGAATGAGGTTCAAAACTTACACAAAGGATAATCATACGTCTCTCGAACGTACGCCATCCCTGTATCTACGTAATTATTGTACTTACCAGGGCGACACTGCCGTCTCGCGTAAGGTCTGCCCGGCCACTGGGATAACTTAGAAGGACAGAGCACTACGATGCGAAATAAAAAGGAGATAGCAATATTTGTGTTGGCCGTGCGTCTCAAAGACGTAGATTATCTTTCTAGGGTTAACATTATGCTGATCCCCAGAGATCGATGAGTTGCTTTACGATATTGCGAAGTAGATACGCGTCGAATTTAGAAACGGTGTGTTACGGTTCGGTGTAATTGAGGAAAGGTAGCGGTTTGATTAGGATTAATTGTTGTTTTATTAGAATTATTTAGAAATTATTATTGATATCAAATTAATACTGCCTCGTCTAGTGGGCGCTAGTGCTACTGCTGAGCATAAGTCCCGGGCTCGGTCCCCAGATCGGGCAGAGTGTTATTGAGATTTTTCCATCTAGAATTTCTCAGTAGCAGCCCGGAGTCGGGATTTGTGCCCGATTGATGGCAATAGGCTCGCCCCCTATTACATGGGACTCAAACGTAACTGGCGCAATGTGGGTGTGCTACTAAGTACACCTCTTCCTAGCCCTTTGGGGATTACAAGCGTGACGTTATGTATTTGATTTATCAAATTAATATGTCAATATCCAATAGTATTTCTTGGTACTCCCGATAAAGCGTCTAAAGACAAATATCGAAAGATTAAAAAAATATTGATTGAGAAAAAATTAAGGTGAACGTGTACGTGTTTATCATAATTAAAAATATAAATGTTTTTTTTTTCAAATTATTTATTTTATAAGTAAAAATATCAAAAGAAATGCCCGCCCTTCGCTACTTCCTAGCGTTCGATAAATGAAGGGCTAGTCTAACTCAGAAGCGCATCTATCCCGCTAATAACTCTCCCCTTGGACCACACACCATACTAATAGTTTTGATCTGTTGATAGCTGTCGGTTACGAGCTACCACCAGCCAGTTTTAAGTGTCGATCAGGGATTGTATGCGTTGACCAGACCTAGAACATTGTAGTTTATGACGCGGCGTGGGAGGTCAGCAGAAGTATATGGGTGAAATAGAAGGACCAACGAAGTACAGACGCCAGCACATCAAGTTACCCCAATGTGTCAAATTTTCCCAATTGAATATGAACCTTATTCTGTTTAGCATAAAGTTGAAAAACGATCAAAGAAATTTGACAAATTGGGGTAACTTGATGTGCTGGCGTCTGTACAACCTGCTATCATGATATTTTTAATGAGACAGTAAATTGTTATTAGCTTCTTTTATTAAAATCACATTGGATTTTTTACAAATAAAATAGAACTGATTAAACAAAATAATATATTTAGAGGTCTGTGGCTGTTTAAATTTTTCGTTTTTATTTGGGAAAAGGTGGTTCAAGTCAAAAGATCGTCAGAAAAAGTAAAAATCTAATAATACATTTCAATATCCACCATTATAAGGCAGTTTTGAACTTCAGAACTTAAAAGTAAACCGACACAAATTTTCAGCACTGGTGGGGTTTCAGAATTATGTTAGTAAGTAAGTAATAATGTATTTACGAAAAAAGCTTAGCCAAGATTATATCAGTGTTGTCTTAATAAAATTCTCGTGTCACATCGTTTGTAACAAAACTTCTCCGAAAAAGCTTGACCGTGTGTAATGAAACTTTGAGTGTAAATTCACTTTCAGAAAGTAAATAAAACTAACAGATGGGCTCATCGACAAAATTTTACTTTTTAACCCTCACTTAGATTACAAAAAAAATATTCGACACATATTTTTTTCTTTTTAAAAAAATACGGCGATACATTAAGTCACAATGTTGCATGACGTCACTAGCCAGTACAGTTTATACTAGATAATGACGTTGAAATCCCCTCTCCCCAACTTTAATGCGCTTAATCTAAGCAGTTTTCCATCAATTTGAAAAAGAAAAAAATATGTGTCGGTTATTTTCTTGTAATCTCGACGAGGGATTAAAAACTTAAATTTTGTCGAATAGCCCACTGTTTCTCAGGCGGAACGAAGTTTGTCTAGATATCTAGTTAGTATTTAATATTTAACAAACTATTACAAATAAAAAATAATACCCCTGTGTTTCAAACTAGGTCTAAATCCTGTACCTCAAAGGACAGTATAGTATGTACTGAACCCATGATATCAGTATGTCTTTCTTAGTCCCTTACATACCGTAGGTGTCGTCAATAAAACCTTCCCTTTAATATTTGATAGTCGACAAACTAAATAGTAATGGAGTGACACTAAAACCCTTCGGTGGCGGGTAGTTTTATGACAGTTGTATGGTGAGGTCATTAAAGTAATGCCATGTGCTCACGAATACACAAGAAACGAAAACTATTGCCGGAGGTAGTGGGTTCCATTCCTACCCAGACCGATGTGTGTGTGATGAGCACGATTATTTGTTCTGCGTCTGGGTGAGTATGTTCATCAGTTATTTAGTAACATAACACAATTTCTGCTTAGCTTGGGACTAGATGGCATTGTTTGAAAGTTGTGGAATTTATTTTATTGTTTTATTATTATTGATAGAGATATCACTATCTCACCTGATGATACCGATAATGTGGTCGACAATGGAACATGCTTGCCTAGTTACCCATTCATTCTTGACTCTATTACCCCTAGGTTGTAGCTATCAGGAAACAGACAAGGAATTTCACTTCTTAGCTGTGAATAACTCTACTTTGTTGTCATCATATATTATCACTAATATATTTCACGTTCAGCCATCTAAGACTAATATAGGTGTAAACTCCCCAGTTAACAGACTCTGTAGAGAGATGAATTCTTTTGTAAAATCTGTACCAGAAGTTGACATTCATCATGATTCCTTAAAAGTCTTTAAGGCCAAAATTCAACAGTACCGAAGAATGCAACTGAATATTTAAATTTTAATTCATAATACTCAATACCTGCTCAATATTTATATTATAATTTGATTATACGATTTATATATTCTTGAAATTTTTACGTCATTATTTTCTGTTAGGTGTGAATATTTTATTTTGTTTTGTTTATATTTTATTTTAATTTTAAATTTATTGTCTCTTTTTTATCTCATTAGCTCTCATTATGTATTTACTTGTAATTTCATTATGTTTTCTTTTTAACTTTAATTTGATTATTTGTAATTTTTCACTCACATGAATGTTGGTTGACCTGTTATTGGCGACTGTATAAGTCTGATACTTTTTACTATTATTCTTATGTAATGCTGTATACAGAAGCTGTTGATTTACCTTAATAAATAAATAAATAAATCATCATCAACATTTCAGCCGACGTCCACAGCTGGACATAGTGCCTCCCCCATGTGTCGCCACAACGACCGGTCCTGTGCGTTTCGCATCTATCGGATTCCCGCGACTCTCACCAAGTCGTCGGTCTACCTTGTGGGAGGCCTTCCAACGCTACGTCTTCCGGTACGTGGTCTCCACTCTGGAACTTTGTGGTCCCAACGACCACCTGTTCTGAGAGCAATTATTGCCATTTTTCTCTTTTCTTCACTTTGATATTATTCTGCTAACTTTGTTCATCATTCTTGCCAGATTGATTTGCTTCATAATTTTTCGGCTTCCAGTTTAACTGCATGCAGCTGAGTAACAGTATTTTACGTGGAGAAACTGCCTGTCTGGCCTCCACAACAAACTTAAATATGTAACACGATACCCCTTGGTTTATGTTTTTTTTTTCCTAGAACCAAAAAGTTCGAAGACATATGACATCTACCAATTCGCACTGGGCCCGCGTGGTAGATTATAGCCCATACGCAAAATATGCGCTTTGACGTGGAGTTGCGGATCCCACCAGCTCGGTACCTTTAATCTTTACCCCTTGGTTTAACTGGTTGTCAGACTTTCGGGGTTCGTAACAACTGTCAAATATCTACGAATACATCCAAAACTTGACGTGCTTTCCGAGGCAGTGAGGTGCCTTGATATGTAACGATTTGAATAAATACATATAATACAAGCAGAATAAAATACAAGAAATTTATTAGTAAACAGTACACAGCTCACACACATACATAATATTTTATTTATTTATTTATCTAGCCTGTTACTGTCCCACTGCAGCGCAAAGGCCTCTTCTCATACAGAGAAGGCTCGAGCATTGATCACCACGCTTGCTCAAGGCGGATTGGCGATTTTAAACTCATATTATATTAACTGCAAGTCCAGGTTTCCTCACGATGTTTTCCTTCACCGATGCCGATGATGTCTAAGATGAACTTATAAAGTACATATGAATTGAAAAAGACAGATTGGTACTTGCCCGGATTTGAACCACAACCTAGTGCATGAGAGGTAGGCGCTACCTCTGGGCCATCACGACTTTCACACATCACACACATACATACAAACCAAACAAACACAACACAACTCATACATACAAAGCACATGCTTACACACACACACTTGCATCCTTGTACATTTCAAAGCTGTGCTGATCTAGAAGAACTGTGTGAGGAATCTTTCCTCTCATAGTGTTTATGTACTACTTGTAGGCACACAAACTTGTCGAATAGCAATCAAAAGGCATTGTAACAAAAAAACCGATCACATTTTAAGCCTCTCAAAGTGTCCTTTTGATCTCAACTTTGATGTAAAGAAATGTCCACTGAAGTACCTACGCAGAAAAACGACGTATTTCCTCTAAAACCCAACAACAGTTTCCCAGCCATCGTCCATTATGTTAATCGAAAATAAAGAGAGGTACTTACTGCAGACGTGCTTCTTCACAATAATGAAAATATCGTGCTTAAGTAAACACGAGTCCGCTCGAGTATCACTTCAAGTTACGTGCGGGATCTTATTTGGGAAGAGCCTTTATTTGATTTGGGGCGTAAGTTGATTTACAAGTAGTTGGGGAGAAGGAAATAGAGGTTGATAGACAGATGGGCGTTGAGACTTTAGGGTAGTAACGTCAACATGTTTTTAAAAGTCCTTGATTGTTTTGGATGAAGGTTTCTGTTATTTAAAACATTTATTGCTTCAATTTTCTCACCCAAAGAATCATTTTTACTAATAGGAAAAATTTGTACTTTTGTATGGAACGAATAAACTTAAAAACATCTGGACCGATTTGAATAATTCTTTTACTATTGGAAAGCTACCTTATTCCCAGGTGACTACTTTTTATTCCTGTATTCCCACGGGAACGGAAACTACGCGAGTGGAATCGCCTAACGTCCACTTCTAATTTTGCCTAAGACATCATTGACACCGGTGAACAAAAATATTGTGAGGAAACCTGGACCTGGATTCATGATCACGTTTTTGGACCTTAACTCAAAATTTCTCTTCTTACGACGGTAAGTGTTTTTAATTGGTTGGATAGCCCGCGCCGAGACGCGTCTTTTGACACCTCGCACGTGCTTCGAGCTAATAAAAAATTTCTAACCTACCTTGAGCAAGCTAAATGTTTGTGCTTGAGCGTACTGATTGCGTTCCACTTGCGTTGTTAAAGCGTTAAAGAAACGAAGAAAGTAGACAGAAATTGAATAAGTACTTAACTTTCTTAGCATCTTTGATATAGCAATAGATATAGCAAGCTGGAGCCTTACTAGCGTTAGAATAAAACAATATCCATCCATATTTATCAAGACTCAAGTCCTCATATAAACTAACAAATATCAATGCAAGACTAAACAGACCATTCCTAATCCAAAGATTATATCCACTTGAAGAGGTTTCATCTAAGATAGACTATATGAAATCCCGCTCAGAGACCTGGGGAAACTGTTTTTGTATTGGATTATCATCATAGTTTTATCTGGAGGCCATTTTGAATAAATTGCGCGAATTATTATAAGGGCGTTGGTAGATTGGATCATGGTAAGGAAAATATTTTGCATTTTCGCCTGAATTCCGCAGAGATTGGTTACGTGGCACCTACGCTTGAATGGTGTCTGCTTAGCTAAAATTAGGTTTCCATTTAGATTGCAAAAATTGGAAGGCTAAATTAACTGGAAAATTTAGAGTCTTGAAACGAAAGAGGAGGCTGGACGAGACTATGACAATGGGTCGCAGCTTGCTATAGAAAACCAAGAAAGTAACATCAAGTCAATATTCCCCGAAAGATAAGGAAGACTTTTGGTACACTCACATTCCATTTCCAGTTCTGTTTTAGTCCCGTGTAATAAGGGGTCTTTTTCTTTTTGTCTGGTTACTAACTAACCATAGAACCTCCTTCAAGTGTCGCCACAACGGCTGGTCCTGTGCGTCTCGCATCCATTGAATTTCCGCGACCCTTACCCAGTCGTTGGTCCACCTTGTGGGAGGCCTTCCAACGCTGCAACTTCTGGTACGTGGTCGCCATTCTAGAACTTAACGGACCATCTGTTTTACGAGCAGTGTACCTTACCCACTTAAGTTTGTCGTTTACATTTGATCGTACTGAAATATACCAAGCCAAATGTTAGTGTTGGCACTACTAACACCTTTGTTCATCCCTTCGTGACTTATAGGGTTGTTATGATGTTAATTTGTTTAAATTAAACTCTTTACATAACTCCTGGTAAAAACAAAAAAGGGCAAAACGTGTTGCTTCCTCATCAAGTTAAATTAATTAAGAAAGGTTTGCAAAATCAAAATGCCGCGATGTTATTTAGAGAGAAAAATCTGTTTACCAGTCTGTTTTTAAATGCTAACAAATTCAAAGGGAGGAATTATGTTAGAGATATTTGTTTTTGAGATATCAGCTGTTTTGTCAGGTAACCAAAGTATTTGTGTTGCCCAGTAACGGAGTTGTGGAGGTCAGGTAGGTAATCGCTTTGTGTAAAATACTGCCGGTCGATTGAATAAAAGCCCTTATCCGAATATTCATCAACTATCACATATTATTATAGACTAGTCACTAATCCTTCACTATCAAGTCCATCCAAAGGTTGTCTTTGAGCTATAAGGCCGCCCATTGTAACACCCTATGTAGCCCTGAATGTTACAATTTGTATGTTTTTAAGATGTTTAATGAAATGTATTGTATTCTTTACAATATATTTAAAATCTATCGTCAAGCTTTGCCTAATTCCAAGCTATAGATATTATCAATCTTTTCCATTTTTTTGTTTGCAGATAACTTTTTCATTTCATATGTTCTTATTTATCTTTGTCAGCAACCAATGAATGGCCTAATCAAATCACAAAGCATTAGTAGAAGACAGCGAATTGAGATTAGAACCTTACTTACATTATTAAGTTCGTTAGCGACAAGCTTCCATGGAAAACATACATATATAGGTACATATTCTCTCACCTCGGTCTGCCTCGTTGGTCTAGTGGTCGCAAGCGCTACTGCTGAGCATGAGGTCCCGGGTTCGATCCCCGGGTCGGGCAAAGTGTTATTGAGTTTTTCCATCTGGGATTTCTCAGTAGCAGCCCGGAGTCTGGATTTGTGCCCGATTGATGGCAATAGGCTCGCCCCCTATTACATGGGACTTAAACATAACTGGCGAAATGTGGGTGTACTACCAGGTACACCTCTGCCTAGCCCTTCGGGGATTACAGGCGTGACGATATGTTATGTTATGTTATATTCTCTCACCTTTTTCCCATGGCGTTAGACAGAACCTACAGAGCGCCATATGCTACGATTCTTACATACTTCTTTTGCTTCCTTTACATACACACATGTTGTCATACACACGCCGGTTGCGAGTACTACGCACCTGACCTTTCTAAAGAACCTCACCAATAAGGTCTATGTATGTCCTTCAAGGGTGTCCCTTTCCCGTGTTTCCACTAACATTTGAATCTTTCGCTAGTCGCCTATCATTCATCCTTTCAACGTGACCAAACCATCTAGTCATACTCTTTTCGATTTTGTTAGTATCCAATACTTAAACATAAAACGTTTTTTCTCTTCAAAATAACGCTTATATTTTCGGTTAGCGGCAAAAACTCTTAAGAGGCAGCCGAATTGCCTTTTAACGAACTAACGGCTGTCAGTTTTCACTTTGTACTAAAAAGGCCTTTGCTCACAAAAAAATATACGAAGACCAAAGAAGCAAGAAAGACAGAAAGAAAGAAAGAAAAAAAGAAAGAAAGAAAGAAAGAAAGAAAGAAAGAAAATACATTTATTGGCAACAGCTGGATACACGCACAGAATAAACACAAAAACACATAAAAAACGAGACACAAAAATAGCATGTCTCACAGTTGCGCCAAAAGGTTCATTTCAGGGGTAATGCACTCCTTTCACACCAAAGCGCACTTTGTACTTGACCAAATTTATATAATAAGGAGATTTTTTGTATCAATTTTTCCAGTAATAAAGATTTTTATATATTATTTTTATAATGCCAGACAGATGCTGAGATGCTGCCTGATTTCTACAATTTACACGTTTAGTTGTCACGCAGAGACGAGCATTATCACAACGCTTGCTCAAGGCGGGTTGGCGATTTAAGACCTTTGTAATTGTTAATAAGGTCTAAGTTTCCTCACGTTTTTTTCTTAACCATGTAAGTATAATAACTTATAACAATAATACAAGCCTGTTACTGTCCCACTATTGGACAAAAGCCTTTCTTATACAGAAAAGGCACGAGCATTGATCACCACGCTTGCTCAAGGCGGATTGACGATTTCAGACTAGTATTTATCATAAGTCCAGGTTTCCTTATGATGTTTTTCTTAACCGACCTCAACAAAATCCAAGTTAAACTTAGAAATATGTATAAATTGAAAAAATCGCATTGGAACTTGCCCGGGTTTGAACCACAACCCCGTGCATGAGAGGTAAGCGATTTAAGCTCTGAGCCATCACGATGATAAATGTCAGTGATTTCTATGATAAATTTAGAGAGTACCTACATAAGAATTTAAAAGGTAAAATTGATACTTGCCCGTGCATACAACTTCTTGTATGAAAGACGATCTCTTAACTACCGGCCCTATTTATTTGAGCGCGGGGTGGAAAATCCTCATGGAGTCTGACAGACTCTTACTGACTAAAATCGAACCTGGTATTCGCTATCACACCTGCACTGTTGATTGCAAGAACGTCCGACCACTAACCCACCACATTTTTTGTCTAAGAAATGGCTAAGAACGACAATGTAGTTCTCATAATTATGTTATACTAGCAGACGTTACGCGGTTTCACCCGCGTAGTTTCCGTTCCCATGGGAATACGGGGATAAAAAGTAGCCTACGTCCACCGGGAATAGTGTAGCTTTCCACCAGTACAATATTTTTTATAATTGGATCATTAGTTCCGAAGATTACCCACTACATACAAACTTACAAACTTACAAATTTTACTTCTTTATAATATTAGTATAGATGTATATTTTAAAAGAAAATCAAAATCAAAAGTCATGTATTAAAATTAAGCTGCGGATCGGTACTTTTTAAACGTAAAAATACATGAGACAGGCCCCCAAAAAGCCCACCCTTCTCCACTTCCTAGTGTTTTTGATGGGAAGAAGTGGCAAAACAAACTCCCCAGCAACACGTCTGTTTGATGAGTTAGAAGAATTTGAATTTATATTGTACAGTTAGTTATCATTAAAATCAAACAAATGATGAAACGTCAATCTTTCCGCTATTCATTTTAAACATATACCTACTTAGAGGCACTATACTTCAGAAAGAAAACAAAAACCCAAACGTCAATTACAAAAAAAAAACAGAAGTCTCCAGTTAAAAAAAACATTTAACGCCATAATTATGTCAGCGCTAGAGCGGGGCACGCCGATAAGTCGTTGTCGATAAAACTTGGCGTTAATGTCGACTGTCGAGATAGAGATGCGTCAAATAAATTTCAATCGACAGAAATAAAAAGCATTGGAACGTGGCCTGGCCTCGGTTGAGGACACAATGAGATGGGTTTTATATTAGTTTGTGGGTATTCTGGAGCTGTAATTAAACGGTAAAGAGAAAGTAGTAGAATTTTATTGCGGTCAAGGTTTCATGACTGGATAGGGCCGATCCTAATACTATCAAATAGATTATGATTACCTTAAGTGAAAAAGGCTTACGAAATAATAGCAACGTGTATAACATCATCATCATCATCATCGTGTTTATCATTACAACCAGTCAAACATAACTCAAACATAACTGGGGAGATGTGGGTGTACTACCAGGTATACCTCTGCCTAGCCCTTCGGGGATTACAGGCGTGACGTTATGTTTATGTTTTGACAACCAGTCAGTTCCCCGAAAAACTGACAACCAGTATAATAATAATAATGTTTATCGGACAATCGCACAATCCTATGATTTCAAATAAAATAGAAAATGAATGAAAATTAAAATTAAATTAAAACAATAATCACAAATTAAAATTAAATTAAAATAATAGTCGTATTTTGTGTATAAGCCATAATCTAACACGCAAGCCCAGTGCGAATTGGTAGATGTCACATGTCTTTGAATTTTTGTTCTAGGACATGGCGGATTCCTTACAATGTTTTCCTTCACCGTTTTTGAGAGCAGTGGTGATGAAATAAATTACGCAAAGTAATGCGCCTGCCTGGGTTCGAACCCACGACTTACTGTTCGTAAGTCAGGGCCGCCACCACTGGGCCACCGCTGCTCTCATCAAAATGATATTGGTACTTTTCCTCATCCTACTCCTTACTTACTCCAGTATAACAAACCCGCGTATCGTGATCAAACCCGAAAAAATCGACAAAGCGACGGATAGAAGAAACATTTCTGCCGATTAATCTATACTATAATATTATAAAGGGGTAAAATTTGTTTGTTTGTTTGTAAGTTTGTATGTAGGAGGTAATCTTCGGAACTAATGATCCAATTTTTAAAATTATTGCACTGGTGGAAAGCTACACTATTCCCAGATGACATAGGCTACTATTTATCCCTGCAATCTCACGGAACTACGCGCGGAAACCACGTGACGTCTGAGTATTGTAGCATATTGTCGAGTAAAGAATCTACACATTTTCATCGCTTCATTTTTGACATTGTCGTTCTCAAAACGAAAGAAAAGTTTCTACAATCTGTCGCTTAATCGATTCTTCTGCAGACAAAGTCCGTTTTTACACTGGTCATGCTACGCGTGAAGGGGGTATTGTGTTAACCAGTTATTTGATTGCGGAGGCCTGATAGGCAGTCGGTCCATGCAAAACAACGGGTACCTATTCAGCTGCATGCAGCTAGATTTTAAGCCAACCCTAACAGAGTTGGTATGATGATACTGGGACGTTTGCATGCAAAAAAGAGGGGTTACATTTATGGCTGAAAGAATTTTTGTTCTGTCTGGTTTCAAACAGTCAATTTTAGAATAATTTAGAATACAACACACTGGCACTTCCCTCGTAAGTTCGTCCGCGTAAACGTACTTTTCTCTTTGAACTTTAACATTCTCCCACCAAATGGTACTTTTGGAAACAAAAATAGCCTTTGTTATTGGTGATAGATAATGTAGATCGCTTATTGTACAGGAAATATTTGAAATTGGTTAATAGTTTTTGAGATAATCTCGTATAATAATTTTTTTCCACAAAAACACTTATAGGTAGTAGATGACTGGTCATCTACTACCTATAAGTACCAAGAAACTTAACACTACTAATTTGCTAATGATGTTTTTGCAGAGATAACGTATGAAGTTTTTTTGTCTGTATTCTGTTCAAGTAATACAAAAATAACCAATAAAAATATTAACACGACAAAAAAACACAATCCGCAGTGTGCTCCTGGTGTGTACAATTCGTTAGGTCCCTCTTAAACCATAAATAAAATAAAAGGAGAAAGGGTTTTGTCTGTGCTAGAGAAAAAAAACGACTCTCAAAGTTAGATGTGAATTAGATGTTAGTATTGAATGTAGTCTAGTATTTAAAACAAAATAATTGTTTTAAGCATATATTTTGTAGCCCTGTTTGTTACATTCGGGTCTCACACCAGCTTATTACTGTCCCACTGCAATAGGCTTCTTCTCATAAAAAGAAGGTACGAGCATTGATTACCACACTTGCTCAAGGCGGTTTGGATATTTATGACTTATCTATAAAAAAAGATAAAGATAAATAAATAAATAAATATTCCACAACTCTCACACAACGCTATCTAGTCCCAAGCTAAGTTTAAGCTTGTGTTATGGGTACTTAACAGCTGATAAACATACTTATATATTTCTAAATACATACATATTATAGATAAATAACACCCAGACACAGAACAAATGATCGTGCTCATCACACAATCATTTGTCCGGGGTGGGAATCGAACCCACGACCTCCGGCGTAGCAGTCAGGGTCACTAACTACTAGACCAACGGGCCGGTATCCACAACTCCATGTCACAGCGCTTATTTTGCGTATGGGCCATTATCTACCACGCGGGCCCAGTGCGAATCGCTAGATGTCACATGTCTTTGAATTTTGGTTCTAGGACATGCCGGTTTCCTCACGGTGTTTTCCTTCACCGTTTTTTAGAGCAGTGGTGATAGAATAAATACCACAATGTAATGCGCCTGCCTGGGTTCGAACCCACGACTTACTGTTCGTAAGTCGGGGACGCCACCACTGGGCCACCGCTGCTCTCATCAAAATGATATTGGTACTTTTCCTCATCCTACTCCTTACTTACTCCAGTATAACAAACCCGCGTATCGTGATCAAACCCGAAAAAATCGACAAAGCGACGGATAGAAGAAACATTTCTGCCGATTAATCTATACTATAATATTATAAAGGGGTAAAATTTGTTTGTTTGTTTGTAAGTTTGTATGTAGGAGGTAATCTTCGGAACTAATGATCCAATTTTTAAAATTATTGCACTGGTGGAAAGCTACACTATTCCCAGATGACATAGGCTACTATTTATCCCTGCAATCTCACGGAACTACGCGCGGAAACCACGTGACGTCTGAGTATTGTAGCATATTGTCGAGTGAAGAATCTACACATTTTCATCGCTTCATTTTTGACATTGTCGTTCTCAAAACGAAAGAAAAGTTTCTACAATCTGTCGCTTAATCGATTCTTCTGCAGACAAAGTCCGTTTTTACACTGGTCATGCTACGCGTGAAGGGGGTATTGTGTTAACCAGTTATTTGATTGCGGAGGCCTGATAGGCAGTCGGTCCATGCAAAACAACGGGTACCTATTCAGCTGCATGCAGCTAGATTTTAAGCCAACCCTAACAGAGTTGGTATGATGATACTGGGACGTTTGCATACAAAACAGAGGGGTTACATTTATGGCTGAAAGATTTTTTGTTCTGTCTGGTTTCAAACAGTCAATTTTAGAATAGTTTAGAATACAACACACCAGCACTTCCCTCGTAAGTTCGTCCGCGTAAACGTACTTTTCTCTTTGAACTTTAACATTCCCCCACCAAATGGTACTTTTGGAAACAAGAATAGCCTACGTTATTGGTGATAGATAATGTAGATCGCTTATTGTACAGGAAATATTTGAAATTGGTTAATAGTTTTTGAGATAATCTCGTATAATATTTTTTTTCCACAAAAACACTTATAGGTAGTATAGATGACCAGACCAAGAAACTTAACACTACTAATTTGCTAATGATGTTTTTGCAGAGATAACGTATGAAGTTTTTTTGTCTGTATTCTGTTCATAGTAATACAAAAATAACCAATAAAAATATTAACACGTTCTACCAGTTACACACTGATGATGATGCTATCTAGCCGATTTCGGCCACAGCGACTGCATTCGCTGACTTTCCACTGATTGTCAAGGGCTTTGTTCTGCTGCTCTCTCGTGTGCTCTTAAGTGGCAAGCATATCCTACTTTGGCCGAAAAGGTACGAGCACAAAGTGGACATGTCAGAACACCATTGATGATATATAATTGTGAACTGAAATAAAAAAAATAAACACAATCCGCAGTGTGCTCCTGGTGTGTACAATTCGTTACGTCCCTCTTAAACCATAAATAAAATAAAAGGAGAAAGGGTTTTGTCTGTGCTAGAGAAAAAAAAAAACAATGCTCAAAGTTAGATGTGAATTAGATGTTTGTATTGAATGTAGTCTAGGATTTTAAACAAAATAATTGTTTTAAGCATTTATTTTGTAGCCTTGTTTGTTACATTCGGTCATACCAGCTTGTTTTTGTTCCACTGCAATAAGCTTCTTCTCATAAAGAGAAGGTACGAGCATTGATTACCACACTTGCTCAAGGCGGTTTGGATATTTATGACTTATCTATAAAAAAAGATAAAGATAAATAAATAAATAAATATTCCACAACTCTCACACAACGCTATCTAGTCCCAAGCTAAGCAGAGCTTGTGTTATGGGTACTAAACAGCTGATAAATTCTAAATACATACATATTATAGATAAATAACACCCAGACACAAAACAAATGATCGTGCTCATCACACAAACATTTGTCCTGGGTGGGAATCGAACCCAGACCTCCGGCATAGCAGTCAGGGTCACTAACTACTAGACCAACGGGCCGGTATCCACAACTCCATGTCACAGCGCTTATTTTGCATAAGGGCCATAATCTACCACGCGGGCCCAGTGCGAATTGCTAGATGTCACATGTCTTTGAATTTTTGGTTCTAGGACATGCCGGTTTCCTCACGATGTTTTCCTTTACCGTCTTTGAGAGCAGTGGTGATGGAATAAATTACACAAAGTAATGCGCCTTACTGTTCGTAAGTCGGAGTCGGCCACCACTAGGCCACCGCTGCTCTCGTATAATAACATTGAAAATAGGAAAGTGTTGATTCTTTGTTTCTTCGCATTGAATAGGCTCCGAAACTACTGGACCGATGTGAAAAATTTCTTCACCGTTAGGAAGCTACACTATCCCCGGGTGAAGTAGGCTACTTTTTATTCCAGTATTCCTGCGGGAACGGGAACTACGCGACCGAAACCGCGTGACATCTGCTAGCATTAAATATAATGTTCAAAGAATAGTTTTTCTCACGACGGTAGCGAACTTTAATTTCAAATATGACTAACCTATGTATGACAAATAAAATGTTTCTGATTTCTGACGGTCACCTATAATCGATGCCTTTGCACTCAATTGTGTATTCAAAATATCCTGTACCTATTTATTATGTATTAATTTATTTCCAAGTATTTAATAAATAAATAAATTCACATAAAATGGTTATAACATAAATCACATGTTGATAAAAGGTATTTGAATATTTAGTATTAATAATTCAATTATTTTGTGTAATGACTAATTTAAATTCTGTTTGATATGGCATGCATTTGTAAACTTTACACTTTTTTTGTAAAAAAGTCTGGGTTGATTTTGGTCCCCGATTAATTATAGCTACATACCTACTGACTGCGAAATTAACATTTTAAAAATACCCATTGAGCAAAATATATGGTTGACTGATATCCAATGAAAAAACACCATTACAACGATTCTCAATATTCATCACATCATGATTGGCTAATTTATATTCATGCTCTTTTATTGACGTTCAAAAATTGATGTTCAAGTTGTACGCTGAACAACGTTATTTTTAGGGTTCATTATTCTATTGGGTATTAAAGACCCAAATGATACGTTTTCGTTTATCTGTATGTTTGTCAAAATAGCTCATTTCAGGAACAACTTACGGTATCAACTTGACTGGCCTGTTGGTTTAGTAGTTGATGACCCTGACTGTGATGCTGGGGATCGTGGGTTCGCTTCCCACTCAAGACAAATGTTTGTGTGATGAGCACGATCATTTGTTCTGTGTCTGGGTGTAATTTATCTATAATATTAAGTATGTATTTTGAAATATATCAGTATGTTTATCAGTTGTCTAGTAGGTACTCGTAACACAAGCTGTGCATGGCTTGGAATTAGATGGCGTTATGTGAATGGTTGTGGAACATTTTTTACTATTATACAACAAAAATGGTACTGGGACGTGATTACAATGGTTGTATTTTATTTAGTTAATTTTTTTACCGTGCGTGTTTTGCCTGTGATCAATTGCAATTTTACTTTCTTTGATTTCTCAAATGAATAAAAACACATATTGTGAATGTCATTGTAATAGGAGGCAACATAGAGGGTTGTAATTTAGAAGAAACTAGGTCAAATAGGGTATTACATCATAAAAAATATGTTTATTTGCATTTCTGCCCAATAGTTTTTGAGTTATGACGAAATAAAAGTGCGTTAGCATACTATAACCATTTCCGAAGTATACTTAAATCTGAAGTAAATCTTTTTAATAGTGATCTATGTAAATATTTCATCTTTATATTATTATTTCCAACTCCAGTATCACGATGTTTATCCGGAACACACTCCTAAACTACACAACCATTTTTTATGAAATTTGGCTAACGGTGTGTAATTTGATCAAAATTAAGAGATATGATACTTTTATATCAATTATAAACCACACAATTATTTTAATGCAAATCGAATATTTTTCTATTATTAGTTTCGTTTCTAACTGATGTCAGTTTACTTCTGATCCACAGAAACGCTTGGCTGGATCAGCCTAGTGAACTATAAACGATGTTTTTAACTTCCACGGTTTACGAGCATCTAACATAAAGTTAAAACCAACAGCCGACCCCAACATAGTTGGGAAAAGGCTAGGCAGATGATATTAAATTGGTAGTCACACAGGACTAGTACCAGTCCCGACTTGAGCACACAACCTAGTATCTACCTCACTTCGAATGGGGTAAGGTTTTAACCACTGATCCGTCCGACTGTATTTTCAAATACTAGGAATAATAGTAAATGTATGCATTTTAATGTTTGAAGTCTTCTATCCGCCTTGAGCAAGCGTGGTGATCAAAGTTCGTGCCTTCTCTGGATGAGAAGAGGCCTTTACCCTGCAGTAACAGGCTGTAATTTTTTTATGCGCATTTTACTAAAAATTTTGAACATCAAAATAGAACAAAGTTTCCGCAAAAAGAGCATTTGCAAGCTGTTTGGCCGTTAAAGCACAAATAAAATAATTAAACAAGTATTTAGAGACCTTTTACAATGTACTTAAGCGTCTAAGTAACGTGTAAACAGTGCTTTATGTTTGAAGCGTGTCGAGACATAAGTTTTCGTGAGAAAGTTCACGTTTCTTTGGAAAATAGGGTGAGCAGGGATATTGTTGCTAAGTTAGCTTTGAGGATATCTATACTTAAATTATAAATGAAAAAATATCTCTGACTGTATATTTGTCGGCTTTATACCACTAAACAGCTAAACGGATGGTAAATAAATTTGGTATGGAAAAAAAAATGTATCCTATAAAGAGAAAAAGGCTATCTTTTGTGTTGAACCAATTGGGTGTTATTTAACCACACGTCCCACATTAAGATGATAAGTATGCTTATGTTACTAAAAGTATACCTACATATTTTTTATAAATTAAATTGAATATTGGATTTGAACCCGGTACCTCGTGCGTTTAACGTGGACCTTCCACCACTAGACCATTAGTACGTTATTACTGTTATTAATAGTTTAAATATAATTTCAAAAATGTAATGATCCTTTTTACTAGAAAAGTTACTCTGAACAAACTTTTCTTAAAATCCGCCATTGTGCATTGCTTTAAAATAAATTACTTAACCTGCAAGCTCACAGTAAAACAGCAAAAAAAAAACGCAAAAAATGTATTGTTCTAAAGCAAACAAAGATATGGAGTTTTCTCATTTCACTAAGGACCACTAAAAACTGCTGAGTGCATTGAATTAGAAAAGCTATGGAAACAGCATTGCACTCAAAAAGTGGCACCACGAATAGTACGTCTAAGTAGGCGGGGCTTTAAAAGTACGTCTTTTTTGAGAACTAGTCTACTGCGCACTCAGTGACGGAAGGTCGCATTGATCAAAGCGTTTGACGTTTCATTATTTGGATAAAAACATTGGTGGAATTATAAAAAAATTACTTCTTGTGTAGTAAAGTGGTGCAAAAAATGCAAAGAAAGGCGAAAAAGTGATACTGGAATAAGTTTCATTGGTGAGTAAAAAGAAATCCTTTTATTTACTGTTTTACCAGTTCTAACAAATATTTGAATGACATTGACACTATAACCAAAAAATAGGTTTATTTAGTCAGCTTAAAAATAGGCAATTCTAAATTGTGTCTAGATTTTCCCTTACTGGCGAGTTATTAAGCGGTTAGAGTATAGCATTTAAATATTATGTATACTAATAAATACAAATGTGATTAAAACACTAACGAGTAATTCATTGTGGCCGGTGTTATGCAATAAGTGCTCGTAACCAGCCCAATTAATTATTCTTTTTGGATTTTTGTTTTTGTAAATAAGTAAATTTTATTTTTTGACAAACATAAGCTTGTGGGTTATTTTGAATACACGAACATTATATAAACAGTAATTACCGATTAATTGTCGTTGTAATATTTTCAGTTTTCCTAAAAATGAACTAAAGCGACTGTTGTGGATAAAAGCTGTTCGTTTAGAAAGAAGACAGGAAGATTGGGCACCAAATAGATTCAGTAAGGTGTGCTCCATACATTTTGATGCTCAAGACATGTATCTGTCGAGTAAGGGTAATCGCTTGTTGAATAAATCTGCAGTACCTATTTGCACGGTAAATAATTTTCATATCAAAGGTTTAATTTTAATTATTATTATTTTTTGTGTCGTCATTAACCTTATTTTTGGTCTTTTTAGATAGTTCATAGAAGAAGGAACGGTTGCGTCCGCAGACAGAATAATGGTAATAAATTATGGTCATTAACTTCTGTTCAGATCAGAAAATAGTTTACGAAGTAAAGTCTATGGTAAGGCGTGTAATTCCAGTATACTTACCAGGTTATCATTAAATGTTTAAATAAAATTTTAACGTATCAATTTTAACCAGAAGAAGGACAAGACGGAGTATCAACAAATAATATTTCCGTGAATATTAAGGCTCACAAACATAAGCAAGTTAATTAATTTCGAGGAAGGTATTTTTTTATTGTAGTGACACGGTTCTCAAGTCACTATAAGTCATTTTTAGAATGAAGTTTGTACCAAAATATACCTATTTATTATTGAAAAAGAGTAACCATAAGAAGCGACTATTTAGAATGGGCTGTTGTCCGTTGAGCTTCACCTTTCTTACTAATTACTGTTAGAAATTTCAAAAATACCTTGTTTTTTGTAAATTAAATTGAAATAAATGATTTTCACTTTCACTTATTGTTAACACTCGTATGAACTAACATTGCAACAAACCGCGATGAGTGGAAGGACGGAAGGGAAGCCTTTGCCCTGTAATGGGACACAACAGGCACATTATAATAATAATTATTATTGTTAAAATTCTTAATTTGTCAATAAATATATTTTTACTTTATCCGAATTTTATTTATCTTCATCGACCGCTTTAAAGTGATATCTCGAAAACTTCTAAACCAATTTTGATATATCTTGCATTTATACCTAATTACTCGTACCAATACCTGATTAAGGAATTTTGGGATAGAAGGTGTCCTACGGTCTTATCCAGGTGATAACATATACATGTGCCTAGTAATATTTAGGTACATAGACTATATTTTTTTAAATGTAAAAGACGTGTTGATTTGCTAAATAAATAGTAATATTAATTAGTGAAATAAAAAAACAACAAATCTCCCCACTGCTCTGGTTACGTATTATGCCTATGCATACGCATGGTTAAACTATGGCGTAATATTATGGGGAAATAGCACAGATGCACCAACACTTCACACTACAAAGAAGACCTGCATACCCCATTTCCAAGAACATAAAATTTTAACACTTCCTTGTATAAATATGTCGCCGCCAGCGATGGCTGAGCGATGAGCTGACACCGATGGGGGTTTCGTGGTACAGAGTTCATAACGTAGAATAGCAATCTTCATTGCAGTAATAACCTCCTTAACAATCTTAATCACAAAACAACTCAAATCTAGGTAACTGACAGTTTCGTACTGGATGTGTGTCTTCGTCGGTGCCTCAAATCAATCTGAGCTCCGCCATTTGGTCTGTGGCTCCGTCCAGCTCCCACGCACGAGCACGACTCTGTCCACGTGACATTACCGAAAACACATTCGCGCCTTTTTCAAATGACAAGTAACGTCACGCTGGTCACCATAAACTCTGTACTAAGTTAATCAACTTCACAACTTATTATTCAAGAATATCGCTTGCCGCGACATATATATTGGAATTGTGCAAATTTGTCAGAAACAATCAAAAACTGTTTACTACACGCGAACACATACAGACTCACTACACACTACGACACAAAAATAGACTAAACATACCAAGCTCTAAGCTGAAAATACACTCCACAAGCACTTTAATAATGTCAATTAAAATAGTAGTAGAGATTAATATAAAATTTTTAAATATTTATAATAGCCCTCCTCGTAATTTTCCTAATTTTTATATTGTTATGCCCGACAGGGCCCACAATGATGCATATTATTATTATATCCTTACGTACCTACCACCTAAGTTCACATTGTGGAATGCAATAAATATATTGAGTATTGATTAAAAAGAAACAATAGTATAGAAGTATCAATATAATTTGTACGTATGTATTGTATATAGATAATTTACATTTATATTCTGTCGGAATTCATTAAAAAAGTCATTGTTAAATATACACAAATAATTTAATTTAGCTAAGTATCTACTGCATAACACCATCCACGCTCGGCTCGCTGTCATCTTGACTCCGCCCAGTGACCTTGATGCACCCAATCGCGCACTAGCTTCGTCTATTAAAGTGTGTCAGTTGTTTGCGTAAATGGAACCAAAATTGAAGCGTTATTTGTATGAGAATTACGTTTCCATAGCTTTTCTAATTCAATGGCTGAGTGATATATTATGTATGCGCTACGTCGTAGCTGCTACGGTGCTACGGAGCTACGCGGCTACGGTGCTACGAGGAGGGCTCTATCGGAGATGAGAGGGGCACAGAGCAAATACTTTCAGAAGGTTAATTAGTAGAAAGTATTTGTTTATGTGGAGTAAAAAGTAAGTGAATGTTAGGATAAGTTATTACTGAGTTAGATAGAATTAACTTAGGTAAGATAGGAAGAGTATTTTTTCATTTAGTATTGGTAAAGTAATTTAGCAAGTTTTGAAAATGTATAAAATATGAAACAAGTAGGTAGAGTTTTAAATTCTTTTATTTAGTGTGTTTTGTCGTATATAACGAGAGGATTAATAATAATAATAATTTGTTTTATTCCACCTCACAATATTTGAAATACTTAAATAAACAGACTTTAGATTAATCGTAAATAATTATTAATTACTGTCTAAAGGTAATGACTCGTTTTGGTATTTTATTGGAAAAAAGTAGACAGTATTTTAATAAAACTACCTAAGTTGCAGAAAATAAGTTTTTCAAATCTTAGCTTAGTATAAATTTACTTCTTTAAATCTATTAAATTTTTAACTACCACATTGGTCTTGTGGTCCCAAGCTTAACTTTTAAGCGTGAGGTTCAATGTTCAAAATCCGGGTCAAGTTAAGCATTGCCTACCATTTAATGGGCCTTAAGACATGACTGCCAAAATGTAGGAGTCGCCATATGTGAACTTTGATAGCAATATTAAATTTTATTATAAGGATTGTCTAAATGTTATTGAATTTCATTTACTGACTTTATTATGCATGTTAGTTAGTGTATAGCAGAACTTTTAATTTAATTTTTGTTATTATTTGTATGGTATAAAAAAAAATCTTATTAATTATTGTAATGTATTGAGATTGTTAATTGTATTATTGTTGATTGTGTTCTTATTTTATTTATTGATCGGAATTTTATTTATGGACACAAATGTGAATGTTTTGTTTTAAAGACATGGGAAATTTTAATTATGATATATTTTTTTTAAACTTATGAGTATGACGACAACATCGCATTGGGTGTGAACCTGTTAGTAGTGAAATGAAACCTGTTGATGTTGTAAACTTTGATTTTCCCCAACGAATTTAATACGTACGTATTGTCTATTTTTTTCAAAAACTTCCATTTTGACCTACTGCCAAAACCTGTCTGCTGACAATAGGTTTGCGTAGCACTTTCTATTCTATTTACATAATGGACCCTTTATACCTAAATATACTGTTCGACACCGCTCCAATTGACGGGCCGAACTTCGGGCAATATCGCCAACTGGGCAATATTCACCGTGACCGCATTCTGGCAAGTTTCAGTATATTATAATATTGTGTATAAATTAAATTATGCGCATACACTTTATGGCTATTGTCTGTATGTTACTGCTTGATATTGGAGGTGACCTTATTTTGATAATGGTGGTTGTGGAAGATATTGATATTTTGCATGTCCTCTTAAGATAATTGCATTCATACACCACGTCAATGATATTATAAGTAAAAAGTTGTAGGTAGGTTATAATCGCTCAGCAAACGACACGTTAAAATTTGGCTAATTAGCCACACTGGACCTCAGTGTCGCGTCGTCAAGGACACGTGCGTGCGTAAATGTGCCGTTTTTGAACATGGAATGTTGTTTAGGTAACCTATCTACACCTTTTTACTTATAACTAGCTGATGCCCACGGCTTCGCCCGCATCGATGTCGGTTATCACGCCCAGCTCCCAGAAGGCTTATTTTAACCTCCAATAAATATCATTATATTTTTGCCAATGTAAGTACACAAAAACTTGACAAAATATATACTTATAATTTCCTTGATAAGAAACACTATCTAGAGGTGAAAACAGCATCGGCGTAGTCATGTTTGAGTTTATCGCGAACAGACAGACAGACGGATGACCGCGACGAAGTGCGTATACAATCTATCAACCACTCAAAGTAGTACTTTATGTATGAATATTATACCAATCGAGTTAAATTATTACCTCCTACTACTACTACTTCAAATACTACTTTATAATTTCCTTGATAAAAACACTATCTTGAGGTGAAAACAGCATCGGCGTAGTCATGTTTGAGTTTATCGCGAACAGACAGACAGACGGATGACCGCGACGAAGTGCGTATACAATCTATCAACCACTCAAAGTAGTACTTTATGTATGAATATTATACCAATCGAGTTAAATTATTACCTCCTACTACTACTACTTCAAATACTACTACCTACTCTTAAGTAAAAAGTATTTTGTATCTTTCAAAATCAATGCATTGCAGTAAGGTAGTTAGGTTAGGTAGTTAGGTTCGCTATATATAGGTATGATGAGTTAGGTTAGGTTATATATATATAGGTTATTTCGCTTGGGAGGAACCGCGCCGTGCCCTCGTCTCTGGAGTAGGCAGTGACTTGTCGCTGCCGGCCGTGATCGAGAGGATGGTCGGCAGCGTCGAGTCCTGGGACACGGTGGTGTCTTTCTGCAAAACAGTCATCTCGCAGAAGGAGGCTGCGGAAAGGGACAGGGAGACTACCTCCACCGCTAAATCCCCGTTGACATAGTAAATTTTGAAAATCAAACAAGAATGACGTTATCACGAATGTTAGACCAGCAACTATCAACAACAAAGTAACTGCAGCTATTTTAAGAATAGTGGAAAATAGGTGATACAATAATACATACATACAAACACATAAACTCACACCTTTATCCCAAAGGAGTTGGCAAAAACTAAGAAACTGCTACTACACTCTTTACTAAGCTGATCTGATTAAACTCCATAAAAATAAAAGCGACAAACTAAAAGGAAATGAACAAGGAACTTACGACTTTAATTCAATTGTCAGACAATTTGTAGCACAAGGTATTGCCAGCGTAACAATTTTGTTTTAGACCTTCTAATAAAAAAGTGGTTTTATTTAACTTGCTCTAAAACGGCATAGAAACACGTTCATTTCACCGAATTGATTAGGACACAAGGGAAAGTAACCGAGTGAAGTAAATTAGTTTTTAAGTTCTAAAAGAATAAAATAGTTACAAATAATAATTTAACTATAAGAGCTACTTAGTATGTAACAATGAGCGGCCTTATAGCTAAAACACATCTCTTACAGATAATCTTTGGATGTGTAGGAGGTAAAATATGCAGGTAGAAGAAAGAAAAAGAAAGAAAAAATTTTATATGACATCAGTCATAACACATACGATAATTTATCTATACTAATACTAAACTAATACTAATATACTAATACTAATAATACTAATACTAATACTAATACTAATATACTAATAATAATAATAATAATAATAAATAATTTAAATGTTTTTATATCTTTTTTGTATCAATATTTAAAAATATAATCTATATGTATGTACAAAAAATAAATGATAATAATAATATTTTTTATATTTTTAAATGTTTTTATTTTAATATTAATATTTAAAAATGTAATATATAAGAATTTTAAATGAATACACGAAATAATATTATAAAGAGGTAAAATTTGTAAGTTTGTAAGTTTGTATGTAGGGGGTAATCTTCGGAACTAATGATCCAATTTTAAAAATTATTGTACTGGTGGAAAGCTACACTATACACGGTGGACATAGGCTACTTTTTATCCCCGTATTCCCACGGGAACGGAAACTACGCGGGTAAAATTGCGTGACGTCTGCTAGTAAAAGATACAAAAATAAGGAAGAATACACATTATGTGCTGTGTGTCTCACGGCTGCGCCAAAAAGGTCCATTTCAGCATTCATGCCAGACAGGTGATGCTGTCTGACAACATTTAAACTCACTAAACATACTGTCAAAACCGGAACAACTAACTGTAGGACATACTAATATTTGTTCCATGCGGTGATTGAACCCGGAACAGGTAGCGAAGCAGTCAATCGCTCAACAACTGAGCCAAACATACCATCATACTAGTCAAAGTAGTTATATTAAGACTTGTTAGGAGAGTGGACAGACGACTTCATGAGAGTCGCGGGAATTCGATGGATGAGAGACGCACAGGACCGGTCGTTGTGGCGACATTTAGGGGAGGCCTATAAATGATAAATGATATTTATTTCTGTAAATAGGTTTTCACAAACACTTTTACACGTCTTTTTTTAACTAGTAGATAAGATTGCTGTTTCACTACCTGACTACTCTGAGAAGAAACACCGAAAGAAACTCAGAGGTCATAGTCTCTTTTAAAGTTCAGACATTATCTTGGTCAAATCATGTAAGATCCATGCCGATTAGTGTTTGAAATGGTCTTCTGAGGAAAGAACCACACAGAATGAGGGGACCAGATCAGTCAGTGCAAGCATTTGTCAGTAATCGTGAGCTCAACTCGGAACTTGAGGAGCTCCACGTGCCAACATGTTCAGCGACCTCCATGTCCAGCAGTGGACGTCTTTCGGCTGAAATGATGATGATGATGATGATGATGAGGAGAGTAGTAATAATACTTAACATGCTTGGTACTTAATATTTTTGGCACTTTACAGTTAAATTAAAACGTTAATCTTAATTACTACTTTAAAGTAACATTTCAACTAGTCTGGTGTAGTAGGTACCATCCATTACTTAATGAGACCCCTCCGTGCTTCATTAAGCACGTTAAGCCATAAGTCCCGGCTGTTTTGTTAACCGATACAAAGAAGGAGGAGGTTCTCAATCCGACACGCGAAACTTCTTACTGTGTGGTCTGATTTTAATGACTCTTCTTGTATTCAATACCGTTGGTTTTTCTCATATTTTGTCCTATTTTAATCATTTTATTTTTATCTGTGAATCAAGTCTATTGGAACTTGGGACACAACATGTACAGACGCCAGCACATCGACCTACTCCAAACTGTCAAATTTTCCCAATTGAACATGAACCTTATTGTATTTAGAATAAAGTTGAAAACCTATCAAAGAGATTTGACATATTGGGGTAGGTTGATGTGCTGGCCTCTGTACATTCCAAAAGATAGTTTCATATGGAGATTCAAGGTCAAGAAACTTCATAGGCTGTTTGATATCAGCCTTAAGAGCAGGTAAAGTCATGAAGCAAAGCTAGTCTTTAATATAACACAGTCTACCACAAAAACTTCTTAAATAAACATACATACATACAAACACAGATCGATACGGAAGATCGTAAATCGTCTAACAGCCACTAATGAACTGACACAAGACAGGGTCAGTAATCGTTAACGTTGCGAATAGAAAGGTCGAATAAATGCACAGATTTATATATAGGTTGATCATCACGGTTGTTTACAAAGATGGAGTTGGCAGAAGCGGTATTACAGCGACACAGCAAAAGCACTTGGAACTGGTGAAAGTCGGGTGTTCTCACTGTCTTATGTAAATAGTTTGATTTTGATTTTATTTATATAAATAAAAAGAAATCTCTATACTACATAGATGCGCATAGAGACCATTTATCTCACAATTTGTCCTGAGATCTCAAGATTTATGGACTGTCCTCAGGATTGCGACCGGATTTTACAAATCTCTTGAAATCTCAGGATTTTTAGAATTTTCAAAATTATACAGCTTACAATTAAAAAGAGATTTGCAGTGTATGTAAACGGCAATATAAAAACTTAAAAAAAAAATTTAAGTACGTTTCAGAGAAGATTCTCAAACTAACTGTACAAATCTCAGGATTTTTCAATGCAAACCAGACCTTTTCTCCGGTTTTTGTATCCCTCTGGTAACCCTAGACGCATATAACTTCCGAAAGACTGTACCAATACAGATAATTAATTTTATGATACACTTGTGCTGGACCTTTGATTGTTTAGTAAGTGGCTCTGCGTTGGTTCAAACCAACGTTCAGACAAGACAACGTCTATCAGGACCAAAGAGATTTAAAATACTATAGAGCGGGCATATCAAGGAAATGTCAAAGAAAAACTTTGATCCCATGTCTCAGTAACGCCATCTAGAATAATGTATGAATATTGGAGCGGCAGCGGAGCGTACTACAAAAAACTCATAGACTTGTATCCAGCAGGACACACTTTTTCGGATTTTGTTCGTGATGTCCGGTCTATAGGTATTGAATGTCTTTGATCAGGACGCTTGTAAGTGATGTTTGATTCTCTAAATTGGTTTTTCAACTTACAGGTTTGCACGTCAAATGAACGTAATATTTTTATGTAGATTTTAACGTTGAATAGGTGATAGCCTTGATAGCCTTATTGGTATAGGTCACGAGTTAGAACCCATGGCCCGTGCCTCTGTCTTTTTAGACAGATGGACTTAGCAGTAGATCTAATTTATGGCGAAAAGCTCGCCCCTATAACGTGAAATTTAAATATAACTGGCAAAATACGGGTACAATGCTGTAAATCCACCTCTGCCTTCTACTCTTTTAAAGGCTATTGCGTAAAAAGATAACAAGATAAAAATATCTGGCTGGTATCCGCAACTCCACGTCAAAGCGAGTATTTTGCGTATGGGCCATAATCTACCACGCGGCCCCAATGCGAGTTGGTAGATGTCATATGTCTTCGAATTTTTGTTTCTAGGACATACCGGTTTCCTCACGATGTTTTCCTTCACCGTTTTTGAGAGCAGTGGTGATGAAATAAATTACACAAAGTAATGCGCCTGCCTGGGTACCAACGCACGACTTACTGTTCGTAAGTCGGGGCCGCCACCACTGGGCCACCGCTGCTCTGGGCTATAGCGTAACGTTATGAACAATTTTATTTACACACACTCACGCCTTTTTCCACGGTGGTAAGCAGAAACTACAAAGCACCATCTGCTCTCTGACATACTATTTTTTGCTTCGTTTACGTTCATTCATGTTGTCATACACACTCGCCGCGCCGGTTGCAAGTACTGCGCCCCTGACCTGTCTGAAGAATCTCACCTATAAGGTCTGAGCATGTCCTTCTATGGCAATTCAATTTTATTTATTCTGTATTTTTCATTTCCCCCATTTAAAACAGTAACAAAAATAAATGTTACCTATACTCAAAATGGTCCTTTAACGTTCAGTATTTTCCCAAAAAAGCAATTCAGTTCTGGCTAAAATGGCCCTAGGGGTACAAAAAAAAAACAAAAAACAATTCCCGTTTCTTGACATTTAACACCACAAAAAGTCTAACTACCCACAAAATTGCCCAATTTTTGCTTCTTTTAACTCAAAAACTTGGGTGATATCGTCGGAAAGTTAACGTCAGCCAAAATTGATACAAAAGGCCTATTCCGCGTTGTATTAAATGTTACATTTTCTAACAAGAGTGATAAATTTTATCCTCCTACCTACCCGGTGCCAATTGTAAGGATTTATTTGAAAACTCGGCTATCTTCAAGGTATTTTAATTGAGTGGGACAGCAGTATTGATGGTGAGTTTACGGTCTTTCTCTACAATGTTTGTGTTTACAAGTATTTATGGGGTTGAAACGATGTATTTGTGAATTACAAGGCTGTTTGGGGAAGTTTTATGCGATTTTAATATTAGTGTAATACTTTTCACTTACTTTTACTTTTTATTTAAGTCTCTTACTTTTTGTAGAAATAGGTTCAGGGAGATCATCGTTTATTTTATTTTACTTTTATTAATTGGGATCTCCAACAAAGAATACACCTTACGTGCTATTTTATAGATTATAGAACTAACATCTATGTGCTCCCTCAATAATAGGAGACCACATCATGCAATCAAAAATTATAAATGGAAAATGACAAACAATTACAAAAAAATGCAAAATAAATATCGAATAGAAGAGAAAAACTATTTATTATATATATATTTTTTTTTTATAATTTCAACATTTATTTATTTGTTACACATCGGTGTAATACAGTCCAAGGTGTCAATTAAATTAATTTTCAAAGAAATGTTTTATATTTCTTCCGGCACGGCCTTCATATCCTACAGCTAAGGTTTTACTCGCTCCCTGGGGTCACAGCGTGAATTTACATACGTAAAAACCTATAAACTCCATTTAAATATTGTCTGTAAGATAACGCTTGTTGCGATAATGCTGCTAAAATAGATTGTATACTATGTAGCCAATGATGTTGTAAGTAAAAGCTGTAGCTAGGTTACCTAAACAACATTCGATCTTCAAAAACGCCACACAAACGCACGCACGCGTCCGTAGACGGCGCGACGCGACACTGAGGTCAAGTGTGGCTAGTTAACCACATTTTAAAGTGTCGCTGGCTGAGCGCTTTTAACCTATCTACACCTTTTTGCTTATAATATCATTGTATGTAGCTATGAAATCTATTTTTTTAGTTTCTCTACAATTATTCTTTTCTGTTATTGTTTCTGACTTTTCTGAAAGAAACTACTAATATGGTAAGTAGATGTCCTTGTAGAGCATTGGTTTCCAACCAGAAGTATGTGGTAAGTTAACCACCTAAGAATAAACATGTGGATATTAAATAACGTTGGTCTCAAAATATGTTTAACAAGAAAAAATGCTTCGATGCAAACTGAACCGCCGAACTGCCTTGAACTGCCATTTGGAGCAGCCGTGAGACATGCCATTTTTGTGTCTTTTATTTTTTGTTATTATGTATGTTGTTTGTATATTTTTTTTACTGTGCGTGTATCCAACGGTATTTTCTTTCTTTCTTTCTTTCTTCTTTCTTCTGTCTGAACGAAATGTTAATAATAGTAATAAAAGCCCGTTACTCGTCTGTAAAACAGTAACAAGGCCTCTTCTCATACAGAGAAGGCACGACACTTACTCAAGGCGGATTGGCAATTAAAAACTCATATTTACTACAAGTCCAGGTTTCGTCACAATGTTTTTCCTTTACCGATGTCAATGATGTCTAAGATAACTTAGAAAGTACATAAGAATTGAAGAAGTCATATTGATACTTGCCCAGTTTTGAACCGCAACCTCGTGCAGGAGAAGAAAGGTCATGGCACATTATAACGGCACCTCAACTGCACAGCAGCCGCACGGCGTCGCCTCTAATTTAGGCTACGGCTAGCTGCCAGTGCGCTAACTACGCGTCGTGGTCAAAGTGCCAGCTTGTAGTCCGCACGCCGCCCGCGAGGTGCAAGGTCGCTGCCTGCGAGGTGCAAGCTAGCTGTCACCGCGAACACAATAAATGTTGTAATTGAACACACCTGTGACTTGCACGTTTTCATAATGTCTAGGTTTACGACGGCGCAATGACGTATTGCTGGCGACCCGGAGTGCTGTAAGCATGCGGACGACGCGCTCTAAGCACATATTCCGCTCGCTATCAGCACGCGGCTGCGAGTCGAGTTGCTTGGTAGTGGCAAGCGCGCTGACTGCTCGTCGTTGCCTTTTTCCGTTTGACATTGTAAAATGTATTATACTACCCACGATTGAAGGCTCTAAATTGGATGGCAAGTCAAGTGCTGGTTTGGAGCGGTGCCGGTGCCGTGCCGGTATAATGTGCCATGACCTGTATGCGCCGCGCCGTAACCTCTAGGCCATCACTACGTTACCTTAAGTTAGTCGACTAAAATTCATCCTCACATCTACAACATGCACCTCCAACAATAACACTTCGCCAGACATATCTAATTATTGTAACTCCTAACTAATAGTAACATGAGCATTGGTACTACTTCCAGTGACGTCGGCAGTTACCAAGTTTACTGTAGTTCGCGTCGAGAGCGCTCAGTGTAACACAACTTTAGTACGGATAGCACGTTAGTTGATTGTTCACTTTATGTTGCAGATATACGACTTTACAATGTTTTAAATTAAACATTGCGTCGCAACGACCATTCTTATTAGTTAAACTAGACAGCAGATTACGTAATTTGATATATAAATATTTGAAATTTGTATTTTAAAACTGAGAAAAGGAGCTTGAAAGCTAAATAACAACTGACTCACAGCACGCGTAGCATGATCACCGAAGAAACGGTCTTTGTCGTATCTCGGAAGAAAAGAAATGAAGTGTTCATGCTACTCAGGCAGGTGTATTGAAAGAAATTTGACAGATTGAGGTTCCTGTCTATATAATCTGTCACTTTGCCGATTCGTCTGTAGACAAAGGCCGTTTCTTCGGTGTTCAATGTGTTCATGCTACGCATGCAGGTCGATCGAAGGTTAAGCTAAGCTTGATGAGATCAGATCTTGCATGGGTGACCATTATTTCATATCTAGATGAATGATAGCAAGCGCAATTATTGATAAATAATTTATACCCGTTATTAATAAATAATAATAATAAATATTTTATTATGGATAACATAAGATCTGCTATGTTAGTAAGTTTCTTAAAAAATATTGTTAGTTAATTAACCTAAGAATAGAATAGGATATAATAAAATTTTATTTTGCAAATATGGGTAATACATAATAGTTCTTAAGATTAAATTTAGCTCAGCCACATTTTACCAGTCGGTATGCAAACATTTGAAATTATTAGGTAATATACACATCAACTTAATGATGATTGAGTTCACTTCATGAGAATGACCCACGAATGAGAGGAAATATTATCATACGTAACATCACGTCTGTTATCCTCAAAGGGTTAAGCAGAGGTGTAATATATCAACAATTTCCCAGTGATAAATGATGATAAATTATATTTATTTCTGTAAATAGGTTTTAACAAACACTTTTACACGTCTTTTTTTTTAACTAGTAGATAAGATCGGAGTTTCACTACCTGACTACTCTGAGAAGAAACACCGAAAAAAACTCAGAAGTCATAGTCTCTTTTAAAGTCCAGACATTATCTTGGTCGAATCATGTAAGATCCATGCCGATTAGTGTCTGAGATGGTCTTCGAGGAAAGAACCACACAGAATGAGGGGACCAGATCAGTCAATGCCAGCATTTGTCAGTAATCGTGAGCTGTTATTTGTAAGTCCCGTATAATATAGGCGAGCCTATGACCAAGCCATTCTGTATAAAAATCAACCGTCGCACTCCTAAATAATACCAATGAGATAAAGTATTAAACTCTATAACTAGTTGACGCAGAGTTACATTTATTTATCCCACAAAAAGTAGAGCAAATAACAAACTCTACATTTATCTTATTTGAAATCAATTTTGCTGACGCTCCGCGAACAAGATCGAACGTATTTCAATAGTCTCTATCTAGGACGCGTACAATTGAGCTCTACACTACATCCTAAACTCTAGCAGCGACAGAGTCGTTTAGATAGGACAGTTTATTCTAGTTACGGACGCATCCACAGACTGAAATAAAGATAATAATATAAAGATAATAATATAATAAATAATAACATTTATTTATTGTTTCTAAGGACCAGATTATACAGGGTGTCTCATTCAAATGGGTCAGTATGGGAAAGTCTGAAACTATAAGGCATACGAAGATCTGTTCTGAGGAACCATGTCATCGATTTTAATAAAAAGAGAAACTGCATTCATACATTTTAAAAAACATCTGTACTCCGTTCGGGAATCGAACCCGGTTATTTTGAAAAAAAAACCTACACTATTTCTATCAAGAAAAATCAATATCTAAATGGAAATAGTGTAGGTTTTTTTTCCAAAATAACCGGGTTCGATTCCCGAACGGAGTACAGATGTTTTTTAAAATGTATGAATGCAGTTTCTCTTTTTATTAAAATCGATGACATGGTTCCTCAGAACAGATCTTCGTATGTCTTATAGTTTCAGACTTTCCCATACTGACCCATTTGAATGAGACACCCTGTAGAATGGATACATTGGCACATGAGAGTAATACAAAATCTAGTAAGCGAGGCGCCCTATACGGGGTTATTTTTCAATGACCGGCCAAATTTTCACTGGGGGACCGACTCTGAAATCACGAAAAAAATAAGCTGTTTCATACATTTTAGTCGAGTAGGTATTGAACTTATGTATGGAACTTATGGAAAGTTTTGCATGAAAATTTTCACAGGGTGTTCTACCCATGAATATGAGCAATATTCATGGGTAGAATACCCTGTGAAAATTTGGCCGGTCATTGAAAAATTACCCTAGCCTGTGCTTAGGAGAGACAGGACCGATCCCGATTATACAATATACATATAGGGTCTTATATGGCACATGACGTAGTACATTAAAAAAGATAAATTAATTAATCATTAAATATAGACCTACTGCAGACCACATTTTTTTATTGGTAGGTGTACGAAAAATAGTTAACATCCTATTCTCACACCTAATAAATAAACACACAAAATTTCATAATTATCGGTCAAGTAGTTTTAGAAGAGTTTGTTACAAAACACTGTAACACGAGAATTTTATATGTATATTTAGAAAATATTTTTAATTGAATTTTTATTGATTTTTTTTGGAATTGAACTCCTGAATATTTTACATTCTAAATTACATTTCCCATCATGACATCAGTGATAAATTTATAGTATTGTTATTTTAATCACTGAATTTAAGGACTATGGGTAAATAATTATTAAAAAAATAATTTATATCAAACAGTTTGAAAAAGTAGGTAATATAAGTGGTCGACTAATTTAATGACATTTATCTAATCTTAATTTTAATAACTTACATGATTTGGGGTATGCAAATCATGTATGTGATGGTTAAACATGAAGCACTGTAGGTACTACCTACTTATTTAAAAATTAACATCACTGTATTTAAATTATTACCCATGTTTGCAAATAAATAAATGATTTATGATTTGATTTATGATTTGTAAGTTAAATATTTTTGGTTCATTGGCACAGTAACTAAGCGATTGACTGCTGCACTGCGGGTCGTGGGTACGACTTCATGAAAATAAAGTCGAGCAATCTTTTCCGAGGTTTGTTGGGGTTGATACGCAACGACCACACACCTATCTCGGCAAGCGTGGCTCAATCTGCAATATATCTGTTCAGTCAATATAATTAAGCCACAAGCCTATTCAAAATAAATATTGTTTTTCATTTATAAGGCTGCTCCCTAAAACTACTGTTTGTGACTGCGGCGGTTAAGGTAGGCTAAGGCGGTTAAGATACCAACACAAATTTGACATCGAAGATGATCATAAACCCATCTTTATGTAAAGTCATAGACTCGTCAGTATCATCACAGTCTAAAAACATACAGTCGTCCGACGAAGCTGTCTAGACAGGGCAATCGTGCGGGGTGTGAGGGGCGAGACGCGAGCAAGCCGCTCCCGCACTGCGAACAAAACGATGTTCGTAGTGCGGGAAGTATTATTCAAGTCTAACGCGTGTAGAAGTTGTCGGCATTTTTCCAGACATTAAAGGCGTCGTCCTACTGTATTAATATTTATACTGTGGTATTATATTGTAGCCTTCACTTGATAAAGCTTGATACTTATCACACATATAACACAACATTACGCCTATAATCATAGAAAGGGTACCTACACCCACATTTTGCCAGTTACGTTTAGGTCCTATGTAATAAGGGGCAGGGGGCTATTGCCATAAATCGGACACAATCCAAGCTGCTATTAAGAAATTCCACATAATAATATAACAACGCGTTCATATTGTTCATTTCTATACTATACGGCTCAATCGATGGTTAAGCTACTCATGACAAGGTCAGTATGGGGAGGGGTGACCATTTATACAGATCGACTACTAATATTATAAATGCGAAAGTTTGTGAGGATGGATGGATGGATGTTTAATACTCTTTCACGTTAAAACTACTGAATGGATTTTATTAAAATTTGGTATGGAGTTAACTGGCACCCTGGATTAACACATAGGCTACTTATTATCCCTGTACTTCCACAGGAACGGGACCCACGCGAGTGAAACCGCGGGAAGTCAGCCAGTTTATTCAATATTAATTTTCATTTTCCTTTAATAAGCTTCCTATGACCGCCGCAGCCAAAGACTGGTCTGCAGGCTTATCTCCCACTTGTTAAGCGACGCCAAAAGCCACTAGGGAATGCTAAAAGCCGACAAGCCAAGCGTAGCCATTTATAATTAAAATCCATTACAGGCTATGTCCTGTAGTGGCAGTACTTCCGGGTACTTCCAGTTGAAATGATGACGTATGTACGAATTCATTTGTTATCGTTCCGGTCGAAATGGATCGGATTTAGGTGCCACTGGACAAATCCAAATTTTAATATAATATACCTACCATTGATCATGTGATATGCATTGCAGGTATTTGTAGAAAGATTTGATTGAATTTTAAAGTGTTTTGGTGAATTAAATGGTAGGAGAGATGTGTGGTCAAACATTGATTCCCTTAGGGATAGTTATGCCACTAGTTATGAAACTTACTTAAGCAAGTTTCTATTTATTATATCCGAACGTGATACATTTTTGTACCATGTATCCAAAACGCGTCTCTCATATATTTTTTCTCTAATGTTGTCAATTACTAATTTGAATCATCCATCTCCTCCCTTCCTACTACGTTCCCATGCGACAAAAAGAGAAGGAGCACCGTTGCGCGTGCCAAATCAAGGCACGTATCCGCCGTGGTTTAGACAGAAATCAAGTCAAGATCCAGCATAAGTTATTTTCCCGCCAAGGTCCTTCGAGCAAACCGGTATCTCCAACTTACACCAAGTGGTAAAGGCGGACGTTTTGGGGGACTGTCTTCACACCGAACTTTGTTATCAACTGAGAATTTACAAATAAATGGAATTGCACTTTAAGTGGACTTCAAGTTACAGTAACTATCATACGGGGAACGGTGCGCTTCGTCGCATCTCTGCGAGTGTACAAGACGTCATCCTAGATACACACTGATGATTGATTTTGATTTAAATTTGGAAATTTTATTTGTTATTTTTAATTATTTGGTTACTATTTTATTGATCGTGTTTCGAAATTTTATTGATTGTAGATTGTTTTTTCTTGTAGTTTTCGTTGTATTTGTTTTTCTATACTAATATTATAAAGAGGAAATGTTTGATTGTTTGTTTTGCATTGAATAGGCTCCGAAACTACTGGACCGATTTAGAAAATTCTTTCACTGTTGGGAAGCTACACTATCCCCGGGTGATAAAGACTACTTTTTATCCCTGTATTCCCACAGGAACGGGAACAACGCGGGTGAATCAGCGGGAAGTCTGCTAGTATTTTATATTTCTGTTTTGTTTGGCTGTTAAGGCGCATATTATTGTGGTGCATGTAGTGCTCTTTTATAAGTGATGGGGCACTTAAAGTTTTGTTTGAGATGTTTTTTTGTATGAATGTAACAGTGTAATCATTGTTAAGGAGCCAAATTAAATAAATAAATCAAATAAAATAGTTCAATACGAAACTAGCCTTGACAGGTAATTGTTGAACACTTTGGCCAGTGATCAAATCAAAATCAAATCAAAAATCAAATCAAATCATTTGATCATCACTATGTACTGTCAACGCAGATACGCAATATCCCTGCTGGACTAGAATCCCTTAAATCTGGCCGCTTTTGTTAATAAGAACAGGTTTCTACAAACAAAGGCAAAAAGGAGCAATCAACAACTGAACTAGCACATTTTGAGCTCATCAACGAACTAACACTCAATACTGTAATAAGAAAAGACAAGTGAAAACAGTCAAGTGCGAGATTTACTTGGCGGGTGTGTTCCGTAAAGACTGGCTTTACAAGAGAGAAAGCACTAGTGCCCTTCACCATCACTGTTTGCATCTCTGCTTACCATCAGGTGGGATTGCAGTCAAGCACTGGTTAATAATATTAAAAAGAAAAGAAAAGAAAGCAAAGAATTTATTGGCAACAGGTTGATTCGAGCCTGTTTGACGGCAATAGGCTCGTTCCTATTACTTACAATTACGTACCTGTGTAAAAGAAGGTGTATTGTAGGTACACACACACCAATTAAAGAATAAAGACGGGATCAAAGGCGTTTACTCTTTCACGCAATAACTACTGAATGGATTATAATGAAACTTTACAATAAATAATAGCAATTTATTCATTAGAATAAAACATAGGCTATAATTTATTAATTCATGCTTTATGTAACAATCACATAAACTCACGGAACCCTAAAAAACAAGAAAAAAAACACCTCCAATTTCCCATCTTCTACTCGTAGCAACACAACTAGGGCCTTGGTACGTGAACAGATTGCACAAAGCATTTTAACTAAAAGGGAAGACGATTTTGTGTTGCCAGACTTTCAAGTTTTCTTATTTTTTTAAATAACAAGCGTCTAACGCGAGTCTCAAAAGAGGTTAGTTGGTGGTGTTAGAACTTGTTAACTTGTTACTATAAAAGTAAAGGAAGCGCCCTTACTTTTATAGTAAGAAGTTTTTAGCTTGCCTTCGGTAAGCGGGGAAGTTTTCTATGATATAATAATTATGGTTATTCTCTTGCACGCTGTTAGTCTTTGTCACAGACCACGGAACATAATAGAATAGTAGGTACTCTTTATTGTACACTATAAAATTTGTAAGTAACAACTTAAAGAGCTACACAAGAGTCACATAATGGGCGAACTTGACCAACCTCTTGCATATCAACTTGGGATGGATTTTATAAAGAAGGAGAAAATATATTTAGGTAGTTTATGGTATACTTTTATCAATGCATAAACAATTGGAATAAAAAAAATAAATTAAATAAATATGCAAATATATAAATAAACTAATTATGCGCAAAACACTTCACGCTGAATCTAGAGAAGGCAGTAAAGCAAGAAAAGCAGAATCGCACTGCTGTATATAAAAATGCGACGATGCCGTATCTACAAGCAACCGTCGAAGCGCTTCCTAGCTCTGTGGTCTTTTCAAAGAAAAACAAAGAAGTTTTGATTTAAAGTTTGTAAAATCTGTAAGGATATTTGTATCCGTGGCTGAATAGTTAAGTCTAGCAACAAAATAATGTGTACAAAGGGAACTGAAACTAAAAGAAAACTTTTTCTTTTGAACAGAAAATTCTTATTTTATTATGCAATTTGAACGTCGGGTTATATTGTTTGGGTTTGTGGTAGAGATAGCCTAATAGTGTGATCGGCAGACTGCCAAATCAGGCCAGGTCTTAAGTTTGAACCCAAAGCACGACTTGTAGGTATCATGTGCGTATTGCATATATCAAGTCTTATGACATGTAATTTTGACGTTTGAAACGTTCTGATCCTCGGCTTTAATTGGATAAATGACCTTCGATTTTGATTTTAAGTGGGTTAAGGGCTCTTGGTGAAGTTAACAAAAATGAAATAAGACGCTGTTTTTTTCATATGTATTATAAACTAGTGTTTGATTGCAATCCCACCTGATGCTAAGCAGTGATGCAATCTGTGGTAATGCGCACTGGTTTATTAAGAGCCTATTCACTAAGCCTTGAAGACACCTAAATTATAATCGGACGGGAAGGCCGCAGTAGAGGAATTATAAATAAATATTCTACAACTTTTCACACAACGTCATTTAGTCCCAAGTTAAGCTTGAGAGCTTGTGTTATGGGTACTAAACAGCTAAATAAACATACTTATATATTCCTAAATACATACAGTAGGCGCTCGATAATCCGGCACCCGATTTTTTCCCTCTATGCCGGATTGTCGGAATTGCCGGATTATCGAATGTATAGGAAGTAAAAGCTTTTTACCCATGTACAATGTAAAATAAAGTCTACATATCATAGATTCATTTGCCGCCATTTTGTCAAAGCGACGCTGCGAAACAAGAAAAAGCAAAACAAACACGTGGCTTCACTATTAAGGTTAGGCCCGGACTGCCGAGCGAGAGAAACTACTCGAACCCGCTCAGTAGTCAGCTTAGTTCAGCAGTGTAAAATGCCGGATTATAGAGCGGGCTACCTGAGTCCCAAAATGCCGGACTACTGAGCGTGCCGGATTGGCGAGCGCCGGATTATCGAGCGCCTACTGTACATATTATAGATAAATTATACCCAGACACAGAACAAATAATCGTGCTCATCACACAAACATTTGTCCTGGGTGGGATTCGAACCCACGACCTCCGCCACAGCAGTCAGGATCACTAACTACTAGACCAACAGGTCAGTCCAGGCCAGTCAATTGTTCCAGTCCTTTTTTACATTCAACTGAAAAAATCAAAGTGGCTGTTATATTCATAGATACGTCTCGCTCCCCGCTAGTCGATAAGTATTGTAACCACAGCCTTCTATGTTATGATAATACTGCACTTAGCTCTGATGGCATGTTGTCCTATCAGATTTCACGTCCACCAGGAAGACGGCCCAATTTCTTTGAAACACCCTTATACTTAGAGAGAAAGATAGAACAGTATGATAGAAAGAGATGGTGCATCCGATGGAGTATCTCGCCTTCCGGGCTTGAAAAGAGCTTAAACATAAAAAAAAAACGTTGGTGATTTCGAAGAGTAAACTGAACTGAACTGAAGCTGATACAACTCTGCTTTTCCTTTTGCGGGAAGCAGTTGTTATGTTATGTTTGATGAAACTGTACTAGTGAGCCGGAGTGAGACACGAAAAGTTCTGGTTCCGTACCATAGTATAGTAAGGTCAATCAAAAATGTCGAAATAATCACGTCTCCTCTTAATGTAATAAAAAAGGCAATAGAAATAGTTAGACACCCAGTAAAAAAACTAAACTGTCTTGTCTACCTAAAATGGTTCATGAGATTTAGTCCGCTAATAAACACATAGACAGAGAGTGGAGGTTTAGGAAGTAATAAGTCAAAATCAAAAGCCATTTATTCAAATTAGGCTCAAGATCAGCACTTTTCGAACGTCAAAATTACAGAAGACAGTCCCCCAAAAAAGCCCGCCTTTCGCCCTTCGCCTTAGAGTTCCGTTTGTAAACCTATTTAAAAGAGCATGTATGGAGTTTCTTGCCCATTCTTCTCCATACAAAACTTCCTTTTGTCCTTACAAAAGGTAGTTACTAGCATAAGGGGCTACTAGAATCATTTTCTTATTTTCTTACTGTTAATTAAGACATTCAAAAGTGCATTTTAACGGTCTAATTCAAATAAATGATTTGATTTTGACTTTTTAACCCTTTGAGTGCGGAACCCAAAAAAGGATAGGAAACACCAAAAGATAATATTTCAAAAGATTGTTGCTCACCCTTATTCAATAAACAAATCGCATTTATTAATTTTTCAAAGTTAACTTTGGCGCAGACACCTTACCAAGTTAAATTTCAAAACAAATTCTAAATGAAATTAAGCCACAAAGTTTATTTGAAAGTCGACAAACACTCGAAGTTGCGTCCCTGGTTACTAATAAATTAATTCCTTACAAACTTTTAATTATTCCTTTAAAGTTTTTTACTTGGATTATAAATTCGTTACTGTAATATTACGAAGCGGTTTAGATGTTGCATTGTTGAAAATTAGCGTTTAATTACGAGAAAGTGTGGTTTGATTGTTAAAATTGATTTTAAAAGTACTTCTGTGTTTAATTTTGGAAGTTATTTAGCCTTGTAATCATTTACGCAATATAAATAACGCTATTTTAATACCCTTTAAATAATAATAACGTTTTTACAGTGTGGTCTGAGGTTCAATGTTCATAATATTGTGACCATTTAATTAAAGATTTGAATAAAGTAAAGTTTATTTTTAAAATAATAACTCAAAAATAAATTAAAACTACATTAAACTAATATTTCCCAAGGGTTCATACAGATAAGGCATAAGCATTGATCACGGCACTTGCTCATGTTCAAGGCAGATTGGTGATTTAAAACTTATATTAACTATAAGTCCAGGTTCTTGCCGATGTTTAAATGGAATAAAAAAATACAAAACAATACATTAATAAAATGCAAGAAGACGAAAATAGCACAGCAACAGACACTACATAAAAGTGCTTTATTCTCAAATGTAACTTCTATCTTTCGTCAATCTAAACCTTTTGCCACATAAAATTCTGAATTCGCTTTCCGATCTCGAATAATTTAATTCACAATCCATCTTTTAAACTAATTTTGACAGTTTTTGCAAAGTTAATTTTAATTATGAGTGAAAAAAAAACTGTTTCCGAATTTCCTTTCTTGAAAATTAAGTCTTAGTTACTCAGCGTCAAAAAGTAATTAGGAAGAATCTTTTTAAGATTACGAAAGAAAAATGTTTGATTATATTTTTGGATGTAGATAATGCTATAATGATGACAACCCAATATGCAGTGTCCGGTATCTGGATTATGGAGCTTAAATAGGCAGGTGGATCTTTGTGTTAAATATTGATACTCAGCTACATCTGTTTAGACTGGAAGTCGTTTCCGTCATAAAGTTGCAAATAGGTATCGCAGATGATGATGACCTGGGGATGATTCGTAGGAGCGTAGGAAGACACGGTACGCAGATGGTTTTAATTAAAATATTAGAGAATAATTGGTGACGTTCCTTAGAAAATAAGAAAGAAAGAAAGAAAATATGTTTATTTGGGACACGCACAGGAATTTAACAGTATAAAACTAAAACTAAATTTAACATATTAAATGAATAACAAAAAGACCAAATAAGGTGCTTAGTACTCGCACTGGTGTGTGAGAATGACTATATGTATGAACTTTAAAATATAGATAGATAGATAAAACATTTATTTAGTACACACAAAAGACTTTTATCTTTTTGATTCTCTTTTTTTGATCTTTTTTTATAAAATCAAAAGAGATAAAACAATGAACGATGCATGAATCAGTGTGCGGTCTGCGTCTCAAGCAACATAATTATGTAAGAATCGTAGCAGTTGACGGTAGACAGAAGCTGCAGAAGCAGTTTCTGCCTACCTTCATGGCATTATAGTATGTATACATGTATTAGAAAATAAATAAGGTTAGATGGCGAAACGATTGGCTACTAGACTGCATGTCGCGGGTTCAATCGCTCGCTAAACAAATATTTGTAAAGCCTATTGGTAGTCGTTCCAGGTTTAGCTGTTTGTATGATAATGTGAATTTCAACGTTTGTAAACGCAACCACGTAATTGCAGACATTCTTAGTAAGGAGCAACTTTAAAAAATGGTTCAAACATTCAGAATCAGAATTTTTATTTGTGAAACACAAGTAGGTCTGTACCTACTTGTGTTTCACAAATAAAAATTTGACGTAACGTGGTTGATCATGAATTAGGTAAAAGTGCGCTGTGATCAGGCTATTACAGGCAAATAAAAATAATTAATAACAACTTTTACAGTCAAACAAAAACATGCTCGTACTAAGATAGTAAACTCATTACATCAATACTTAAGGGGCCGTGCCTGAAATGAACTGATTTTGATCAACTTTAATCATTATTTGTGAGAAAGAGAAGACGAATTTAAACAATTCTATTTGTGATTTGAAAAGATGAGTTCCTTGCTTTGCATGTTGAGGAATTAAATTTTGGAAATAAATTACGTCTTCATGGAAAATCACTAAAATTCACCCACATGTTTTCCAAAAAATTACGCGAGACTGACGTTTGATCATTTAGTTACAAGAAACTTGTAGTTTCTTGTAACTAAATGAAATTTTGGAAAAAGATTTTAAAAATTAAAAAATCTTACCAACACCAGCATAATTATAGTCTACTTGGACGTGAGGGAACCACTTCTTTAATTTTTACAACAACATACGAAAAAAAAATTCAATGTCGTTACTTTCCGGAAATTTCAAGACTAATCAGTATTTTTTTTTCCTATTGTTTGAATCACTTTTAAGAAATTTTAAAAGGAACATAATATTAATCTTCAGTTTATTATATATTCGTACTATTTTTTTACTTGTGTACTTTAACATGTGTACCAACATAGTAAACAAATATGTGTACACAAACATTCCGGAGATTTATTTCTCAACCGTCTTAATTTACTTAGAAACTCAAAATATGATATAAAATATCTAAACAGTTTAAACGATCACTACGCTCGAGCTTTACGCGTGTGTTCGTGAACGGTACACACAAATATAGCATCGCAATGATGTTACCTAAACTCCAGCGAGCGAATTTTATGCACGGCCCCTTAAATATAATTTAATTACTTCTATAGCTACGATTTTAATTTTAATTCATTCATTTCCAAGGTCAAAACTTAACCTGGTTATGTCTCCTAACTGTTCCCACATTAAACGAATAGTTAACTATTATAACAAACCGAGACTCCAGGGCGCACTGAAACTTCAAAAACAATCTCAACTTTATAATTTAAGGTTAAGCATTTTGTTAGCAGCAGTTTGGAGGGTACGCATTCGAGTCCCGGCGGGGGCATTGAATTTGTTTAGCGCCGAAGCTCGGCAATTTGTGGCAACCTGATCTATATAGTTACATTGTTGTATTATACCACTTTTTTTGTGAATGGACCCAGATTTTTGGGGAAAAAGAACAAATTTTAATGCTGTTTGTCTGTGGTTTTAGAAATGAGTGTTCAAGCGATTTACAATAAATTGTTGGGTTGTAATGACCTTACCTTTTAAATTGTCTAATAAAGAAATATAACAAAAAATTAAAAGCCTCTTACCACTTGCTTAATAATATGCATGGGCATACAAAAATTTAGCTTTCTAGAATTTTTCCGGAGATTAAACCTAAAATGACTGGGCTATATAGCAGTGATAGCCTAGTGGATTGACCGGAGGATTGCCAAATCACAGGTCTCGAGTTCGAACCCAAGGCACGCACCTCTGACTTTTCGGATTCATGTGCGTATTGTATAATTATCACTTGCTTCAAAAATCGGTGAAGGAAAACATCGTGAGGAAACCGGCATGCCTGAGAGATATTTCTCGACGGCATGTGATGCCAATTCAGAGGCCCATGGGCGGCATTAAAACTCTGACACCAGGTTAGTTACTAACCACACGATAAGAAGAAGAAGAAGAAGAAGACCGGGCTAAAAGTTTTCTTCAATTATTTTTTACAAGTTATAATAAATTAGTTCAATAACATAAAGTCCATCGATAAATCACTTAATTGTAGTATTACTTGCTTCTGCCCATGATTCTGCCAGCGTAAAGAGAAACTTTTCCAAGGTGTAATTTGTGTATAAGATTATTTGTCTTATTTCCAAACCATTGTATTACTGTATTAGTTATGTTAGGTATTATATTAGTATTATATTACCTGCGCATAATGTAGTGCATGCTGTGCTTTTTTGTAAGTAATGAGGCGCTTAAACTTAATTTAGAAATGTACAGATTAAAATGAATTAGCGTACTTATTGTTGAAAAGCCGAATAATAAATAAATAAATAAATTAAATTTCATCCAAATCAGTTCAACGAATTATGCTCTATTGAGCAAAAATCATGCAAACATTAAGTCATTGTCATCTATTGATAAAGTTCAGAACTAAAGTTCTGTTAAAATAGCTTTAAAGTTGAACTGTTAATTATCCCAGGAGAACACACGTGTTAATCTAGGAAATAGTCTAGGTGCCAATTTTAATCCAAATCTGCTCAACGTTTTAGAATAGAATAGAATACTCTTTATTGTATACCAATAATACTTACAAATAATAATTTTAAGGGCTACAAGCGGTGATACAATGGGCGGCCTTATCGCTAAAAGCGATATCTTACAGACAACCTTTGGATGGACTTGATAGTGAAGGAAAAAGGATGAGTAGGCAGTGTGTGGTATACTATTTACATAAATATATACCATACAAGACGTACGTTTACGTTACGTTTACGTTACGTTACGAATAGTGCCTACGTCATGTCCATAAAAATCTATAATAAGTTACCCGAAATAATAAAATGTTCAAATAAATATAATATTTTTATCAATAAATTGAAATTTTTCCTTATAAGTAAATGCTACTATAGTATAAACGAATACTTAAATGATAAATTGTAATTAATTACATATCAAATTATATTAATAAATACTCAAAATATTAATGACATAATAAATAATTGCGTAATAAATTAAATAGAAATAATTTCGGTGGGTATTTTTAAATAATTGTAATTAAATATTGTAACAAACACTCTGTATCCTTCCTCCTCTCTCCTAGTTTTAATGTATGCTGTGCCCGACAGGGTCCATAATTGTGACTAATATAAAATAACCCTAACACCTATGTAAACATTATGGTACGCAATAAAGAATTGAGAATTGAGAATTGAGACGTTACGTTACGTTTTACACGTAATTAAGCAACAAACATCAAAATATCTTCACAAACTTTCACATTTATAATGTTATTAAGATAAGATTAACAATAAATGAATTTTAATCAACGAACAACGTTAACTAACTAAAAAAGGTAAGAAATTTTGTTCATTGACGGATCCCCCATAACTATGAAAGAATAATGTAATAATAACCATTATATTATACACAATCATGTTGTCACTTAGTCTAATGTACGCAATGTACAACATCACTTGTATGTAATGAAGGAGATAAGTTAGTTCATTCTTTGCTATCAGCACATGGTCTGTGTGTAATATAATATACTATACATACATATAATATACAAACAAAGGTATTATTATTTTTCATGAACAGGTTTAGGGCTGTATTCGATTTATAAATATTATTTATTTATTAAGTATAGGTACTAGCTTCTCCCCGCGACTACGTTCGCGTGAAGTTTGATATCGCATTACATCGCCTGCTTGTGCTTTATATACCCTTTTCCGTATTGCTAAACTTAAATTGTGATAGCTTGATTTTTGCGTTATTTAATCCGTTTACGCAGCGCACGCAAAGGAAGTTTTTTTTCCCGCTTTCAACATTTCTTATTGCTGCTCCGCTCCTATTGGTCATAGCGTGATGTTTTATAGCATAGAGCCTTTTTCGATAAATGGACTAACCAAACAAACAAACTCTTCTGCTTTATAATATTAGTATAGATTGATAATTGTTACTCATCCGTCACTTGTACCCAAAAGTGCATTTGAAAATCAGCGTCAGGCCGCATCTCAGCATCTGTCTGGCATTACGACTGAAATGAACCTTTTGGCGCAGCCGTGAGACATGCCATTTTTAACCGACTTTCAAAAAAGGAGGAGGTTCTATGTTCGTGTGTATGTATTTTTTTTTTTTTTTTTTTTTTTTTTATGTATGTTACCTGATTTCTCCCCCATTTGTGGACCGATTCTCGAAATTCTTTTTTTATTCGAAAGAGTATACTCCCGAGGTGGTCCCATTTTAATTTGGTGAAGATCTGGTGCTGATCTTCGGAGATATGCAACGGAACTCTTCAAAAATAGACGGCAAATCTGTCGTGATTGCTGGAATCGCTTGGATGTTTATTGTTTATACAACATCATGACGTATCATCACGCCTGGTATGCTCTGAGGGGTACGCAGATGTGTACAATATACCTAGATTTCGACAGTTAGGTATGTTAATTTTCATTTATTAGGGATAACTGGATAACCCTATTATCATGACATGTACTGTTACGATTAACAATATATATAGCAAATGTTTGTATGGAAACCACTAAAAATGGAAAAATAAAAAACTTTTTTGCAAAAAAATTAAACCGACTTCAAAAAAAACACTAAACGGTGTAAAATAACTCTAAATTCGGAAGTCGGTGGCCCATCATGAATAAGACAAAACCACCAAAGCCACAGACTTCCTAATTTAGAGTTATTTTACACCGTTTAGTGTTTTTTTTGAAGTCGGTTTAATTTTTTTTGTGTCTCTTTTTTGTGTTATTACGTTTAAATTACTTTGCTTGTATCCAGCTGTTGCCAATAACTGTTTTTTTTTTTTTCTTTCTTTCTTTCTTTCTAATTTAAGAAAAAACATAGCAGTCAAGTGGTGGCCCAATCGTAACGGCCTGCGACTTTTGAGTTGTTGGTCGTAGGTTCGATCGCAGACAGAGGCTTTAGGGAAGGTTCATATCTGACGGAACATGCGGTCGCGTATTATCGGTCGCGTAACGCTAGAACAGACAAATGTATAGAATAACACTTGACGGTTCACACTCAACAGATGATGCGTTAGTGCGTCGAGTTACATTGTCGCAAACGCTCGGCGCATGTTCGGTCAGATATGAACCTTCCCATAATAATAATACCAGCCTGTTACTGTGCCACTGCAGAGCAAAGGCCTCTCTACATACAAAAAAGGCACGAGTATTGATCATCACGCTTGCTCAAGGAGGATTGGCAATTTCAGGCTAAAATACTAATTACAAGTCCAGGTTTCCTCACGATGTTTACCTTCACTGATCAATATTGCCTAAAATAAACTTAGGAAGTAAATATGAATTGAAAAAGTCACACTAGTAGTACCTGCCCAGATTTGATCTATAACTTCCTGCATATGAGGTAGGCGCCATAACCTGTGGGCTATCACGACATGGGCTTTACTTTTCGTAATTATTTCATCATCATTGTGGAGTTTCTATGGTATTAAAAGGTTAGTATTATTATTAAAACGTTGGTTAGAATCTCACTCGCTATCTCAAGCAGCATTAACGAAGAATGCTGCTTCAGGTAAAAGGTAAATTACTTGTTTATTCTATAAAAATAGTTAAAGAGTATTAGTACTCTCTGCTTTCTAACTTATTTTACAGCTTTATCTTTATCTTCTTATTCTTCTTATTATAATAAAACTGTAAGTTCGCAGGACAGTATTTACTGAGAATTTTATGTAAGAACTAGCTTCTGCCCGCGACTTCGTACGCGGATCCTGTTGCTTATGCCAGCGACAACGGGGTCGTCAAAATCGAAGATCTGAAACATCTGATGTCGAATTCTATAAACCCGGGGACGGGAAATCAATGGGATGCGCGAGTCGATTCAAGATGTTCCAGATTTTTTATTTTTGTTGGTCAACAGGAAATGCCATCAGACTTAACAACTTTTGCTAAGACGCCATTTCTATTATGTATATGTTATATTGTCTCTGGGCTTTGGAGTTCCCCTACAGGTGCTCCAGATCTTCAAATTTAGTCTCACAGCAGAAAACACTCTTCACGTGGAATAGTTTTTGCAATGGCACCATTTTTATATCTCTTTTACTTTAGGTCATCATAATATGTTGCGTGACGTTCACGATCAGCGGTCAGTCGCGCATCTCCTTCCCCCACTTATCTCTAGAGTCGATGCGTATATACGCTGAAAACTCAAGCGTCATGCTTTTTCCGTGAACGTCTCCAACTCGCGAGACAGTGCATGATGTTCACGATCAGCGGTCAGTCGCGCACATATTCTTCACTGGTCTCTAGAGACCTGGATGTAGATGCGTAAATACGCTGAGAATGCAGGCGTGCTTCGCGATCCCAAGAAGTTTCCACGGAGCGAGTTGCAGCCTCATGTTCTCGAACAGCATCAAGTCTCTCCTAACGCTCTTCGGTAGATTGTTGGGATCTTATGGTCTTTAATCATTTAGCACCTTTGGAACATTGGGAAAAATTTGACCTCTTTCTAGGCATGGTTATAGTTTTATTGTGATGATACCTGATCAATTAAAATCTAATTGGCTGCTCCCCTGCGTTACCGGGTAAGCTACCGTGTAACGAAGATAAATGGAAAAGGAAATTTAACACTCAAATAACATAAGCCCGAAGGCATACGATAAAAAAATGGGAGTTTTAGCCAGTAGAGTCTAATTTTCAACGATATACCATCGTCATCGAAAATCAGTCCTGAACTGTTCCCGCCTTCACCGCGTAGTACCTCCTACTTAAGTTATTTTATAATTATGCAATGAAATTAGTAATAGTTTTAATTTCTATATCAAATGTTTCTGATCTTCCATTTTTATAAGTCAACAGGAAATGCCTATCAGACTGAACAACTTTTGCTAAGACGTCATTCCTATGTGAGTTATGGTGTAGCTGGGCTCTTGGAGTTCCACAACAGGTGTTCCAGATCTTCGATTTTTATACGTCAACAGCGAGTGCTCATAAGGCTGAACAACTCTTGCTAAGACGTCATTCCAATATATGTTATAGTGTAGCTGGGCTCTTGAAGTTCCACATCAGGTGTTCCGGATCTTCAAATTTATTCTCTCAGCAGAAAATGCTCATAACGTGGAACAATTTTTGCTATGGTACCATTTTTGTATCTCCTATAGTTTAGCTGGTCTGTTGCGGTTCTGCATCAGGTGTTCCGCATCTTCAAATTTATTCTCTCAGCAGAAAATGCTCATCACGTGGAACAATTTTTGCTATGGGACCATTTTTGTATCTCCTATAGTTTAGCTGGTCTGTTGCGGTTCTGCATCAGGTGTTCCGGATCTTCAAATTTATTCTCTCAGCAGAAAATGCTCATCACGTGAAACAATTTTTGCTATGGGGCTGTGAGAGAGGTAGGTAGACCAAGCAAGAAATTAATAATAAAAATATGTGTGTTGGAGGAGAAAAAACAGTGTAATAATAGAAGAGAAAAATATTATAGGTGACAGCTTTGTAAAAATATTCATAACTAATAAAACATACAAAACTGGCCAGTACTTTGATTAGTATCTACAGTAAAGAGGTTCCAACATCCCCCCGTAATCAAAGCACTGTGTACACCGTTATATACATAAATCATCTATCAAAAAACCTTTAAATTAACACCCAAAGCATATCAACAATCAACTAACAGACAACATAAATTACAGTAAGTTAAAAGCAAGACTAACCCTAAAGAAATGAAAAATGACCTTAGGAAATGGTTTAGTCAACGTCTGCAGTTGGATGAGGTGATAGTATGAACTCGACACTGACATGATTGTAAAAATTAATTCACGAACGAAATGATGTCAGATGCCAATGTGTTCAATGCGAGCATCATGGGTGTTAGTCTTTGTAATTTTGATAGCACTTTGACTGTCGCGCAGGCTGGAATCCGTTGCTTGTCGTAACGACGGGATAAAGATGGACTCAAATTCTTGCTGTAGCATCTTTGCATCGAAAGACTTCCGTTGGACGTTCCTCCGCTGGTTGATGATGTCATCCCATAAGCCATTTTCGATCAAGAGCATCTCCATTGTGGGAGAGTTAACAGCTGCGACGACAGATTTCCATCCATTGTTCATTGTCGTACTTTTACGACAATACAAAAACACACTATATTTAACATTTCTTTGCCTGGACATGGCCTGCACCTAGGGATTCCAATCCAGATTCTTCGAAATTCGAAAATAAGTGCACCCATATAACCTGTGGGAGAGAAAGCAGTTGCGACGACCGCTTCACCCACCTTTTACTGTCGTACTTTTACGACAATAAAAACACAAAACATAACTTGAATGTTTCTTGGTTTAGACGTGGTCTGGGCCCATAACCTGTGAGAGAGGTAGGTAGACCAAGCAAGAAATTAATAATAAAAATATGTGTGTTGGAGGAGAAAAAACAGTGTAATAATAGAAGAGAAAAATATTATAGGTGACAGCTTTGTAAAAATATTCATAACTAATAAAACATACAAAACTGGCCAGTACTTTGATTAGTATCTACAGTAAAGAGGTTCCAACAGGGGCCATTATTGTATCGTCTATAGTTTAGCTGGTCTGTTGCGGTTCTGCATCAGGTGTTCCGGATCTTCAAATTTATTCTCTCAGCAGAAAATGCTCATCACGTGGAACAATTTTCGCTATGGGACCATTTTTGTATCGCCTGTAGTTTAGCTGGTCTGTTGCGGTTCTGCATCAGGTGTTCCAGTTTCCACGATAAATTATAGCCTATGTGTTGACCAGACTTAATATCTATACAACAAAAAAAAAATCATTCAAATCCGTCTAGTAGTTCCGAAGATTAGCGTGTGCAAACAAACAGACAAACAGACAAACAGACATACAGACAAACAGACAAACAGACAGACTTTTTTTTTTGGATTCGTGCTCTATTACTGTTTCTAAACCCCCCTCAATTATTATTTTTTAAATATATTCAATGTACAGACACAGTTTTTTTACAGTCTTATTATATGTATATAGATTTTATGATATTGAAATGTTTGAAGCTCGCTATGGTCGTGAGACGAAGTGGTATTTTGCTTGCCATAGAAATATTGAGAAATTGTAAAATCTATTCCGAAATTTTCTGATACCTACAGTTTTGATTCTGATACAAGTACAAGTACAGGAATAATCCTCATAATATTATAAGCGCGAAAGTTTGTGAGGATAGATTTTGTTACTCTTTCACGTAAAAACTACTAAATGGAATTTAATAAAATTTGGTATGGAGTTAGCTGAGACCCTGGATTGATACATAGGCTACTTTTTATCCGTGTATTCCCACGGGAACAGGACCTACGCGGGTGAAACCACGGGACGTCTGCTGAATTAAAATAATTCTGACATAATATTAACTAACAGTTCTAGGTGTAAAAAGTAGTTTTTTATACTAAGCACAGGAATTAGAGACTGCTTATGTGAAATAACTACTTAGAATTAAGATTACCAAAATAAAAAAAAGAAACAATTACATGGATAAAAATGTGACAAATGATGTTTTTTTCCTTCGACATCCAAGCGCTATTTATATCTGCGTATACTTATTAATATTATCCAAAAAAGGGAACGATTTGATTTTTAGTATCTTTTTAGGACTTAAACTCAAAAACTACTGACCCAATTCTAAGACAAAGGTACAATTTTAAGCGTACAGTCGCGGGATTTATGTATGTATATATATATATTGTATAGATATATTAGACAAACCTAAGTAGGTACCTACTATACTATCATTAACTTTTATCGATTGTAGGTTAGGGGGTTGATGAGCCCTTTAACCTACAATCGATAACTTAAATAAAATAAATAAATAATATTCCACAACTTTTCACACAACGCCATTTAGTCCCAAGTTAAGCTTGAGAGCTTGTGTAATGGGTACTAAACATCTGATAAACATACTTATATATTTCTAAATACATACTTATAGATAAATTACACACAGACACAGAACAAAAGCTCATCACACAAACATTTGTCGAGTCGAACCCACGACCTCCGGCATAGCAGTCAGGGTCACTAACTACTAGACCAACAGCCCAGTAACTTAGCCCCAAGCCCCTTCACACATCAAGTTCGAATATCACACCAAAATCAGCGCCCTAACAATGTGAAACTGAACTAGTACCCAGTTCATAATATTCAATGCTAATACCCACTGCATATATTCAGACAAAGTTTACAGAAACCCGGATAACTTTGATACGGCGGCTGACATCGTGTGGAGTCAGCCTTATAACATAGTTTGGAGATTGGAAGATTGGATGTTTGTGGAACTGGCTTTATTATACTAATGATATGCTGTGCCGATTATAATTTCGGAGAGATGTAAGTACGTATGCGTTACTTGGGAAGTATGTGTGGTGTAACAATGAATGACAGATCGAGGAATGATGTGATAAAGCAACGTTGTGGTTTAAAAGAAGATGTAGTAACAAAAATTGAAAAGAGCATGCTTAGATGGTTTGGTCACGTTGAAAGGATGGATGAAAGGCGACTTACGAAAGGTATTTACAAGGCAGATGTAAGCGGGAACGACGGGAAGGGACGCCCTAGAAGGACATACATAGACCTTATTGGTGAGGTTCTTCAGAAAGGTCAGGTGCGTAGTACTCGCAACCAGCGTGTGTGTATGACAACATGTATGAATGTAAACGAAGCAAAAGAAGTATGTAAGAATCGTAGCATATGGCGCTCTGTAGTTTCTGCTTCCCCCCATGGGAAAAAGGCGTGAGTTTATGTATGTATGTATGTATGTAAGTATGAAAAACTTTGGCGAACTCACATTCACATTATTCCGAAGCTGAGAATGCAGTCGGTTTGGTTGTTAAGATATTAAGTTAGCTACCCTACTTTATATATTGGCAACCAAACAATAATCTTACTTAAGAGTATTCTGTAGTCCTAAAATGTGGTGTGGGAGAAAGTTGCTCAGAATTCCATGGACCGCTATGAGAACCAACGAATCCATACTGCAGGAGCATAACATCACGACGAGGCTCTCAGCAATCTGCCACCAAAAGGCCCTTCGCTTCTTCGGACATATCATGCGGTCTCCTAAGCATAGTCTGGAGAAGCACATCATAGTGGGTCAGATGGAAGGAAGGCGAGCCAGGGGCAGAGCACCCTCAAGATGGATGGATGCCATCAGGAAAACTGTGGGGCCGGACATCCAGACGGAAGTCCATAGCTGCAACAACCGCAGTGAATGGAGAGCTCGCTGTTGTAGTCGCGATCCTCAGCATTGAGGGACCGAGGAAGAAGAAGTAGTCCTTGGTACAGGACATCATCTGCATAGCCTTTTCCCAAATTTGTTGACATCGCGAATCGCCTTTACTTCACCTGCACTTTTACGTTGTCACTTGCACAGAATCGTACTGCCGGTGTATTTGTTTTTATGTAAAGCACGCGACTTTAAACCGTATCTCAAGAAGAAGAGATTATTTAAATATACTTCGCTGCAAACATTCACGAGATTTTGGTAAAAAGAGGAAAAGGGGTATTAAAGCTCACCAGCCTGCGTCGCATGAACACATTGAACACCGAAGAAACGGCCTTTGTCTACAGACGAATCGGCAAAGTGACAGATTATATAGACATTTCTTTCGTCTCGAGCATGACAATGTCAAGAAAGATGAGAAGTTATATGCCGAAGAATGCCGAACAATGCCGAGCATAAAGTGGGTACCTATTTTCTCCACTTTTGACAGTTCTTTTCGAAACATTTCCTGTCAACAAGTGTCAAACAGTCTACATCAAATGAGACCTAGACAAGAGCAACTTGACAGTTGCTATAGACAGCATGTAAATTTCTTTCTCTACGTACAAACGCTTTGTCAACGAGTCGCCTCATGCTCGGGTAGAAGAAATGTCAAGAAGGACAGAAAGAAATTTGTCGTGTCTCTAAAGAAAGACATTACGTGTTCATGCTACGCAGGCAGGTTTATTGAAAGAAATTTGACAGATTGAGGTTCCTGTCTATATAATCTGTCACTTTGCCGATTCGTCTGTAGACAAAGGCCGTTTCTTCGGTGTTCAATGTGTTCATGCTACGCAGGCACTAATGAGGTTAGTAGAACGTATTTTTATCTCTCTTGACTATGTATTTATTTTGTTTTAAGTATGTATGTATCTGCGTATTTTTTTTTGTGTCACTTATTTCACCTTTTTTTTACTCTGTCAGAATCAGATCCTTATATGCTGTTACACCTTCCTTTTTCCATTTTTGCACCACCATAAGGTAGACTGGTAGAAAATGCCTAAGGCATTATGTCCGCAGTTGTACAGTTTTTTTTTACTTGTGCTTATAGCTTCAAATATATAAAAAGCATTAACATGCAACAGTTTTACACATAAATACAACAAACTAAACTAAACTTAGTACAGTTTAGTCCGACTTCCAACTAAGACTAGTGTAAGCATGTTTGGGTTACATTTCTCTGAATACTAATGAGATAAGTCTCTGAACCAAGTTATATCACTTAAGACAGCGAGGTGCAGTTTAGTAGTAAGCAAAGGTACGGGACTTAGTTTGTCCGTCTGTATGCTTGCTTAACTGTGAAACTATAATTACTTGGACAAGTGACTGTTTCTACCTAGTCTAATATGCGTTGGGGGTCTTGCTGGGGAGTTTGTTCCGCCACTTCTTCTTCCCAGCAAAAACACTAGGATGTGGCGAAGGGCGGGCGTTTTGGGGGACTGTCTTATGTAACTTTTGACGTTCAAAAAGTGCTGATGCTCAGCCTAATTTGAATTAATAACTTTTGATTTTGATTTTTGACCAGGATGCAATAATACCTGTATTTTACATAGCTAACATAATCACAAATGATAAAATTTTGTGTAATTTATCTATAATATGTATGTATTTTTAGAAATATATAAGTATGTTTATTAGCTGTGTAGTACCCATAACACAAGCTCTCAAGCTTAACTTGGGACTAAATGGCGTTGTGTGAAAAGTTGTGGAATATTTATTTATTTATTTTATAATTTCGTTAAAACAACAACAACTCCTCAATCTTGAAGACCAGTTTAGGAATACAACTATTCGTCACGCCGCAATAATTACTGACGTCATACGTAAAACTGCCTCGCTAAACTGCTGGACACATCTGCCGCATGTCAGACCATCAGTGGGCCAAACGCATTACCGAATGGGTTCTTTTACACCGCTAGCGATATTGCGATAGGCCTAGACGAAGAAGGCGGGACGAGCTGGACTCCTTCAATAAGGACTGGTCCGAAAAAACCCTAGACAAAGAGAAGTGTTGTTTGCCTTCCAGTGGAAATATCCAGGCTATTAAAAGTACACTTTGTAAACTGGCATTTATAAATTGGAAGATTATATTCAGGATAGGAATGCTTGGAAACATGCTGATCCTACTCCATAGGACAATCATTGGAGTTTTGACAAAATCAACCTGGTTGCTAATATAATAATGTACCTATGTATTGTTTTCTATTATTTTTTCACTTGTTTTTAAATTAATGTTATTACATTTGTAAATATGTGAGCACAATGTATCTAGCTGTACCACATGTAATTATCAACTCCATTGCTTTTTTTTTTTTGCTTAAACCTATCTTAGTATAGTACTTTTATTCTAGGTGCATCGTCCTCACATATAATCTTATTAATGTATACAAAGTATTGTAAAATCGATTATAAAAGAGTAAGTATGGAGTTTCTTGCCCATTCTTCTCCATACAAATCTACTTTTTGGAAGGGGCAACTAGAATCATTTTTTAAAGTTAATATTTGTCCGACGTTCAAAAGTGCCTTAATCTTTCAACTGAGGTAATTAGAGACACAATAGAAGGCGGACACCGGTGTCCTCTCGGGGTTTAATCAATTAAAGGGGCCTAATTGAAATAAATGGTTTGACTTTGACTTTGACTTTGACTTTAGTAAAAATAATATGTAAAACACTGAGTACCAGTGTTTTACATATTATTGTACCTGTATGCGGTTGGACTGGAAGCCGTACCAACTTAAAAAGGAAAGGCTAAATATATGATGATGATGATGACGTAAACATGTACAGACGCCAGCACATCAACCTACCCTAAACTATAAAACTTTCCCAATTGAACATGAACCTTATTGAGTTTAGAAAAAAGTTGAAAACCTATCAAAGAAATTTGACACATTGGGGTAGGTTGATGTGCTGGCGTCTGTACATAATCAGAAAAATTTATCTATCCACAACTGTGGTGCTGCCATCACTAAGGGAAGAAAAATATCAAAGAAGATAAAATAAACGGCCATTAAATACAAAAAAGAACAACTGTGACAAGTATCCTTATTTACGAATGCCTTGTACTGGCAACACAATCATGACATTTTCATAAAACGTCTCTCACAAGAGATATCACATAACAGGGCAGGAATCTGTCTCCCTACGTAACATGTTGAGGAGTCGAAATCATTCGCTCATTTTGTGATTTAAAAGAAATTGTAGTGAATAAAACTTAAACAAGCTTTACAATGGGATGTTGGTTCCAACAGTAAATGTATGGAAATGAATGCTAGTGTTGGCATGTGTCTGGTTGTAGGTAAGTAAGTATGTGTGGTATAACTTTGAATTATAGATTATGGAATGATGTGATTAAAAAAATGGTTTGGTCACGTTTGGAGGATGAATAAAAAGAAGCTAAATAAACGGTATTTAAAAGGCAGATTTAAGTTAAAACGCCGGGAAGGGACGCCCTAAAAGGACATACACTGAACTTATTAGAAACACACCTTAACAGAGCTGTGATCACAAAAATATAGATAAAAACCTTTTTTACAAAAAAAAAAAACACCGACTTCTTAAAAAACACTAACAGGTGAAAAATAACTCCAGTTTCGGAATTCTGTGGCTTTTGTGGTTTTGTTTCATTAATTATTGGCCACCGACTTCTGAAACTGGAGTTATTTTTCACCTGTTAGTGTTTTTTAAGAAGTCGAAAATCGGTCTATAAATGGCGGAGTAATCGCGTAACAAACACAAAAAAAAACATACCGTCGAATTGAGAACCTCCTCCTTTTTTTGAAGTCGGTTAAAAAGCGTATATATAGGTACTTGGACACTACGACATGGCATGATGTGAATTGGTTTTGACAGCTAGATCGAATCGTGAGTTCGATCACGACACGTAACAAATATTTTCTTTGTCAATCTTTTGTTTTTCCAGATTTACCTTTACGTGTTTTGTTTTTTTTTTTATACAGGGTGTTTTGGGGATGAGTGTAGGCATTTTGCAGATGGATAGGGTCGGTCCATACGATTATTTTATAGTATGGGAACTATGGTCCGATATCCTTTAGTTTTTGAGTTATGGGTCACTAAGATTTGTTTTATGCTTATTTTCTTTTCTTCACTATTTGATTGTTTTTGCTATCGGAATAGTTGTAAGACTTTTAATTTATCGTATGTTATGTGTTTAAATCGACAAATAATAAAAAAACTGTATTTAATATGAAATTGTGTTTATTTTTAGCTTCATAACCCAAAAAGTGTCAAGTATTCATAAAAAACGATTTTTGCCCATAACTTAAAAACTAAAGGATATCGGACCATAGTTCCCATACTATAAAATAATCGTATGGACCGACCCTATCCATCTGCAAAATGCCTACACTCATCCCCAAAACACCATGTATAATGTTACTGAGGATTTACATTCTATTATCAGCGATCGAAATATGCGTGTTTTAGATTACCAAACGGAGTTTAGGAGTATGGTTGATCTCCTGACTCTTATGCCGTAAGTCGTGGGTTGGGTTCCCAACCAAGAAAAATGTTTGTGTGATGAGTTCGATCATTTGTTCTGTGTCTGGGTGTCTATCTATATAAGTATGTTTTAATGTTTAATTATGTTTATCAGTTGTTTAGTACCCATAAAATAATCTCTTCTTAGCTTGGGACTAGATGGCGTCGTTTGCAAGTTGTGGTATATTATTATTATTTTACAATTTGTCACGTTGTCGTTTCTTCCGTAGACAAACACCGTGCTGGCCAGGCTTTAGATTGACTAAAGTTCTATATGCTAAATATTGACAATTGAATTAAGAGAAGTGTAAAAAAAGATGATAAAAATTCAATTTTTGGCTATCAAACACGAAATCTAGTACCCAATACATTCAACATTTTTTTTTATCATCTATCCACGTTCAAATGGCTCAAAGAGGCGTCGCAAAGCGCCTTAATCGAATGTTTCTCCAGTCCACGGCTTTATACTCAGTCTACCTAAGGTTTAACGTACACAAACTACTTTGAAACAAATATGGAAACATGGAAAAGCAGTTTTCTGTGTAGAAGCAAATAATAATGATGATGAGAAGTCATAGTGCTTATTTTTATTAATTTTGACATCTTTCATTTAAGATAATTATGTCCTACAAATAAAAGATTTAAATTTGAATGATAAAGATGGTTTGGTCACGTTGAGAAGATGGATAAAAGGCAACTAGTATGACTACATGTATGAACATAAACGAAGCAAAAAAAAATATGTAAGAATCATAGCAAATGATGCTTTATAGTTTCAGTCAACTCCCATAAAAATAGGCTTGAGTTTAAGTAATGTATAGAAAGTGTGTCAGTTTGTGGGTTTGGTAGTCTACCAGTTTATCGTGACGTTATAGGAGGTAATCACTGGATCCCCTGAACTGATTTTGATTTTTTTTTTCCAAATTTATAGCCAAATTATTTGTAAGTGTCATGGGCTTTCTTTTTAACCGACTTCAAAAAAGGAGGAGGTTCTATGTTTGTGTGTATGTTTTTTTTTTTTTTTGTATGTTACCTGATTTCTCCCCCATGTGTGGACCGCTTCTCAAAATTCTTTTTTTATTTAAAAGAGTATACTCCCGAGGTGGTCCCATTTTAATTTGGTAAAGATCTGGTGCTGATCTTCTTTTTTTGATCTTGAAGAGTTCCGTTGTATATCTCCACAACGGAACTCTTCAAAAATAGACGGCAAATTTGTCGTGATTGCTGGAATCGCTTGGATGTTTATTGTTTATACAACATCATGACGTATCATCACGCCTATATGCTCTGAGGGGTACGCAGATATGTACAATATACCTAGATTTCGACAGTTAGGTATGTTAATTTTAATTTATTAGGGATAAGTGGATAAATCACGAATGCTCGCGGACGATCGAACGCAATCGAAGTGCTAGTGAAATATTATATTTATGCTCAGTTTTCCTTAGGCCGATTACCAGTGTGAGTCGCGCCTAACTCCAGTATATCCAGCCAGTTTGATAAGGTCGTGTTTCAGTCTAGATTGAACCGTTTCACCTTTGACGCGTAACCTTGGTAAAGTGGAAGTGGTTAAGTTGTTAACTTTAGTTGGTTGAGTTAGTCATGGTCGGTTTGATGCTCAGTTCAAGTTATGTAGATGGGTGATTGGGAGGGGATTCTACAAATTAAAGATTCCTTCTGCAAATGAAAGAAAGAAAGAATGAAAAAAGGTTATTTTTTGCTTCAAAGGATGCTTACCTACCGTATTCAACAGATAAATGCTAACTTTATTAAGAAAAAGAACACAATGGTACCTAATTCTAATGGTAGTGTAAGTTAAATTTTTGCAAATTATGTTCGTGAAGACAAAACAAAGTTACGTATAATGTAACAAGAAAGATACCATAGATCCATAGTCCGCTTTGTTAAGTTTTTTTCTTGTGCAGTTTTAATAAATAAATAAACATAGAAAAACCAAATACCGTTGTCTGACTTGGCAATCGAACCAACTATGTATTTCTCGTGACAACTTCTCCAATGAGACTACATAATTATGTAACAAAGTATAAATAATGTGTGTGTGTATTTAATGCATTTTTATTAATTTGTTATCTGCAATAGCTATACTAATTCTGTAAAAAATCCCTTACCATTAAACTACTATGACTACAAAAATAAAATCAATATTTACAAAAATCAAAATATATTAACTTGACTGTCACCTTCCATACAATTGAATGGAATATGAGGTCTGAAAAGAGCCCAGTTTCCTCCGCATCACACCGCGCGCCGCCGTCAGTTCAAGTCACATAGCGCCAAAAATATCACAGCTGCCATTTCAAGAAAATGTCAAAACGGCGAAATTTCATATTTCAGCTTGAAGACGCGGGGTTCTATGTACGTGCTATAGAGAGACACTGGATGTGGTTTGAGCGTAGTTTTCGTAGAAATCGAGCGCGGTTGGTGAACGTGGTGTTTTATTTTGTACTTCGAAGATAGATTATTAACGTGCCATAGTCTCACTAACGGTGGTTAATGACCCTGACTGCTATGCCGGAGGTCGTGCTTTCGATTCCAACCCAAAACAAAATGTTTGGGTAATGAACACGATCATGTGTTCCGTGTCTAGATGTAATTTATCTTATTATCATAAGTATGTTTTTAAAAAATATGTATGTGTGTATGTTTATCAGTTGTTTAGTACCCATAACACAAAATCGGCTTAGTTTGGGACTATATCACGTATTGTGAAAGTTGTGGAGTTTATTATTTATTTATTTTACAATCTCTCACGTTGTCGCTATATGCAAGTTGTGGTTTTTTTAATATTATAAACTAGTGCTTGACTGCAATACCACCTGATGGTAAGCAGTGATGCGATCAATGATGGCACCGCACTAGTTTTTTACGAGCCTATACACTCGAGCCTTGAAGACACCTAAACTATAATCGGACGGGAAGACCGCAGCAGGCAAGTTTACAATATTAAGATGAATACATACATAGATAGATAAAATTATGTTAGTCTCTTCCATAAGCTTTTACGTCATTGTAACATGCAGCAGTAACGACACAGTTCACAACTCCACATAGACACAGTGTGGTGAACAAAACGCGCCATATTGTATTCTAAAGTTTGTTACTTTCATATTTCGTGAAAGATTTACCTACTTTAATATCAAGAAGCACGGGTAGACAACACGACAAGAGTAACTCATTTTAGATACAAGATTTTTTGGTGTGTCAATGTTTGAAATTCATCATTCTAAAATGAAAATGCTTAATAATAATAATATATAATATCGTGCCGATATTTGTGACGGCCAATGGATTATATTGAAGATAAAAATGCTTGGAAACATGCTGGTCCTGCTCCATAGGACAACTTAATGTCTGGACAGGAATGTTTGCTTTTTCTCTACATCACACATTGTAATTTGATTTTTTATTTTATTTTTATTTTTATTTTAAGTATTAACTTCATGATTATTTCCTTTTTTATAATTATCAACTTTGGATTAAATATTATGTAAATATGTGAGCACCATGTATCTTTCAATACGCTCATACAATTACCAGCCGCGTTACTTATTTTATATCACCTATCTCAGAATAGCTGTTTTTTTTTTCTCATGGTACATCGTCCTCACATATAATCTGATTATGTATACAAATATTGTAAAATCTATTTTAAAAGAGTAAGTATGGAGTTTCTTGCACATTCTTCTCCATACGAAACTACCTTTTGGAATGTGCAACTAGAATCATATTATTTTAATTTATTTGTAAGTATAACGTTCAAAAGTGCCTGTTTTCAGGCCTAATTGAAATAAATGATTTGACTTTGACTTTGAATAGCCAAGAGCCTCGACCAACACCTTAATAGGCTCTCGTTAGGCAGCTGGATCAAGGGCTTGATCCAGAAGGCAGTACTCCTGGACACGGCGCGCATTGTTAGGCGTTTCCTCTCTGGGTAGCCCTGACCACCGGTAGCTTGGACCCTGTTCCCGATACCGGTGGGCTACTATTTTTTTATATATTTAAATGTTTTTTATTTTTGTATTTAAATGTTTAAAACTATAATTTATTACGAGCACGAGGTTGTGGTTCAAATCCGGGCAAGTACCAATGTGACTTTTTCAATTCATATGTACTTTCTAAGTTTATCTTAGACATCATTGACATCGGTGAAGGAAAACATCGTGAGGAAACCTGGGCTTATAGTTAATATAAGTTTGAAATCGCCAATCCGCCTTGAGCAAGCGTGGTGATCAATGCTCAAGCCTTCTCTGTATGAGAAGAGGCCTTCGCCCTGCAGTGCGACAGTAACAGGCTGCTATTATTATTATTATTAATTTATTATATTTATATATATATAAATACTGGCTAAAAACAATGTTTTACATAGTATAAATTTAATAGCATCCGTTGCCGAACTAGGTTGAGACCTTTCTTTCAGCTTTCGGCGCCACTCCCCGTAGTCGTTGATTGTCAGACTTAGAATTTTAACTATCTAATACTATTTGGGACCAAATTAAATAACAGTGAAAACAAAACACAGCTTGACTTGTTACTAATAATAATTATGTAAAAATCGGTACGTTTTGAACAGGAATCAATCATCTCAGTAGCAGCTACTAAGTTTGTGCCCGATCCAAGGCAATCGGTTACCGCCAGTTAACACGTTCGCGGACACTCGGCCTGATTTTGCAATGCCACTTTGTCACTTAATTTTGTATGGAATGCTATAGTCGCATCGTCACTGGTAGGTTTTACTAAGGACATAAATAAAATCACAACGGCCATAGCCTTCGCCTGCTATACCCGCTTCATCACTGGTGAATAGTTTATAACTATATACATTTGACACAACGGCTATAGCCTTGGCCCTAGGTACGTCTGAAAATGATGATGTACTAGGTTGTTGATAATCTAGAGGTGTCGTAGGTTGCTGCTGATTTATATCAACCTCGGAATTCGGAATTAGTACTGTCATATCAATGTTTTTAGAAGATATTGAATTTTCACTGTCCATCCAGTCCTGAAAAGCATTGGTGATTCTATTGATCTTGGTGGAGTAATATCGGAAACAAACGAACGCAAGATACTGTCTGTTTCTGTCTGAATAAAATTATGTGCATTTTCGATATCAGCAATTGAATCAGCTGAGTCAACTGAAGCATCAAGCAGGTTATAAAATGTTTTACCTTACTACCGTCCTCTTCAGAGTAAGTTACCTACAATAAAACAGAAATACAGACGAATTTGTAGCAAAAATTGTATTAAATGTTTGTTGATATCGACATTACTATATTTTAAATTAAATATTACTGGTAAATTATTCATATTTAACTATAGAAATCAAATAAACTAACCGCCACAGCGGAACAAAAACCACGACTACGACACATCCGCTCCACCGGGCACTCGCCGATTGACTGAACAAACCGCCATACAATTCACGCTGCTATAGCAGGTGCGTCACTGTGCGTGCGCACACAATAAGGACGACTAGTGACAGGTTTGAAGATGTAAAAAGAGATGTTATATGACACCTAGCGATTTGAAAATTTTAGTCTGGGGGCACTTAATGATAAAATGTACGGTGGCAGTATAGAGAATAGTCTGCTAAAGCCGTTGTGCCACTGGAGTGCGAAAAAAATATACGGCTATAGCCGATGTGTCACCCTGAGTAAATCACAGATGACTGCTATAACCGTTGTGTCCGCGAACGTGTTAAGTCCCAAGGTTTACGATAAATGTGAGTGTAATATACCACTGATCACCTCGCCTTTATAATCTAGTTTTATTCGCCATATCAACAAAGTTTAAGATGAACTTAGAAATTTAAAACAAGTTACATTCCTTGGATTGTAGCCCATCATTTTATGCTTGAGAGGCGCCATGACCTCTGGGTCTCAGTTACGTACGCCTTTTCAATACAGTTACTTCATTTAATACAGTCTAGTGAGTGCGTGACAATTGTTCATAAAAATTACAACGTGAAACAAATTAATATAATAACTAATATCACAATAACTGTGCAACAGTGTGAAGTCAACTTAATAGTAAGAATTAATTGAATTGTTAGTGTAATTGGTTAATTAAATTAAATTGAATTGAAGCGGCGACGGCCGCGGGGCGCACCCGTGTCTTGGGACTGTCCTGCTTTATGCCTAGTTCTATCTAGATAGGTGAAATAGTGGTAGTGAGCAGGACACATGATCGTGGGGGCCGAAAAGTTCTGGAGTAGCAACCACGTACCGGAAGACTCTGCGTTGGAAGGCCTTCCACAAAGTGGACCGACGACTTGATGAGACTCTCATCAAGTCGTCGGTCCGTCGGCCTTCCACAAGGTGGACACCTTGTGGAAGGCCTTCCAACGCAGGATGAGAGTCGCGGGAATCTGATGGATGAGAGACGCGACACGGGACCGGTCGTTGTGGCGACATTTGCGGAGAACTATGGCCAGCAGTGAATTCCTGTAAATTATTTGTAAAGTTTTGATAAAACACTCACACACCCACAACACACGCACATACACTCACACACACACACACACTTGACATGCATGCTAACCAACCTGTTTTACGTCCGTAATACCTCACAATCTCAGGTCCAGTCGAAAACCAGCGTCAAGCACTAGTTGTCTGGCATTTTTGCTGAAATGGACCCTTTTGGCGCAGCCGCAAGGCACACAATTTTTTTTTGTCCTATTATTTAAACCTGGACTTATAGTTAATATAAGTTTGAAATCGCCAATCCGCCTTGAGCAAGCGTGGCGATCAATGCTCAAGCCTTCTCTGTATGAGAAAAGGCCTTTGCCCTGCAGTGGAACAGTAACAGGCTGGTATTATTATTATTTCACTTGTTTGATTCCGTTGTTTTATATTATCGTGTGCCTTTTGGGCCAAATAAATGCTTTTTCTTTATTTCTTTCAGTGGACATCTTTTGGCTAAAATGATGATGAGGTGAAATAGCAAGTCAAACAAGAGTGTACACTGTGTACAGTCAACAGAAATAGATAAAGATAGTTAATATTATGACAGTTTTATTCTTTTCGAGTGGTTTTCTAGTGACAGAGTGTTCATGTCACCCATGGTCCTTGTGGCTAAATTATAACAGCCACATGGGTCAATCGAAGGTCAAGTTACGCTTGACGAGGTCGTTCCGTGGATGGGTGACCATTTATTTCATACCAAGACTCCTCAGTGCCTCGGAAACCACGTTAAGCCGTTGCACCCGGCTGTCATTTGTAGATCTTTGACAGTCATTAGTCTTGCAGCCAGAAGCCCGAAATTCCGACAACCAGTTTAACCAGTTACTGGGTTGTGGAGGTCTGACAAGGAGTCGCTCCATGTAAAATACTGGTATTCAGCTGCATCCGATTAAACTGGAAGCCGACCCCAACATAGTTGGGAAAAGGCTAGGCAGATGATAGTCCCCCTGACTTGCCTTCAAATAATACCCAGCCTGGTATTATTTGAGGTACTGTCCCACTGCATGGCAAACGCCTCTGAAATAACTAGACTAGATAACTCGGATACAATACGATGAATCCTGATAAGCCAGAGGTGCGTGCTTTGGGTTCGAACTCGAGATCTATGACTTTACAGTCTACCTGTCACACCATTAGGCTATCAGTGCTTTTTTTTGCATTTAACGCTCACAGAGGTCACAGTCCCCCTTGACACTTTTAACCCCAAATAATTTTATATACCACGACCCAACAAACACAAAAAAAAATCTCACCTATCGCTTTTCTACTTCATACTCTTCATATTCTAACGTAAACATTGGAACTGGCATCAGAACTTGTATATCCGGACACTTGTACCGGCTCAACAAGGATAATCCGTGCTTTTTGCACTATCCGGGGGATCAGTCAAATGTCATAGGAGTGTCAACGGGATCTTTATATTTTATTTATTTGACATTCGACGGTATTACGGGAGTGTATCGGTTTTTATGAGTAGTGTTGTTGTATCGCTAGCTTTAATGTTGGCTCCAGGTTCAATTTCCAAGTTGAGTAAGTGTTTTTGAATTTATTTGTGTTGCATCTTCCATATTTGTATGTACTGTTGTACTATGGTAACAAACACGATAAATATCGTGTTTATGTTTATAAGTACATACAGAGATATGCGAAAACAAAATAAAAGAATTATGCATGAAATGCTGCAGCTTGTGCCTATTTGTTGTTTCTGCTTACCCCCATGGGTACGAGGCGTGTGTTTCTGTATGTTTATATGTATAAAAATAAATATACAATACAACTGTTATTACTAACTTACAAACCACTCAAAATATTCCATTTCAAATGAGAAGTTCAAATCATACAAACAGCACTAACTATACATAGAGTAATAGAAACTAAAAGCTTGTAAACAAAAAGGAAAAATATAGAGTCGAATGCGTTACGAAGTTACAGTATAGAGCCAGTATTCCGCAGACAACAACGTTAGCTCTATGTAGCGAGCCTTGATTGCGATGTAGAGCACTGACCTGCGCCCATGTTTTTATGTTTTATGAACGTCAAAAACTTGTCAAAACTGTATGCAAATTAGGCGTATTTTTACCCGACTGCGCCAGAAAGAGGGTTATTTTTTACGATTCTTTTTAGACATTGGCAGTACAGTCAAGTGGACATCGGCATTGTTTGCTATAATTATTTTCTCAAACATATAAAATTGTCGTCACTGTTATTTACAAAACTCCTCCAAAACGATGGTTTGGTCACGTTGAAAGGATGAATAAAGGCGACTAACGAAAGGTATTTACAAGGCAAATGTACGTGGGAACGCCTGGAGGGGACGCCCTAGAAGGACATACATATACCTTATAATAAAAATAATAAATTCATTTATTTCAGGTAAGTAGGTACACCCATTGACAAAAAAAGTTATAAAAATTTAGAATTTAAAAAACCCCCACCGCAAAAAAGTAAAACATTTAAAAAGTTAAAAATAACACTTTAGCCATGAAAATTTACTTCACGTCGGGGTACCGCTTAAGTAAGAAATGTTCCTAGTACTTACTTGTAGGTATTTAAACGGTACCCCGACGTTACGTAAAATTTCATGGCTAAAGTGTTATTTTTGACTTTTTAAATGTTTTACTTTTTTGCGGTGGGGGTTTTTTAAATTTTTAATTTAATTTTTATTTTATAATTTTTAAACGTATTAATTTTGTTTTATAGAGTTTACAGTTATTAGAATTTTTCGGAGCAATGTATGTAGAGTCAAATGCTGGTTAAAACGAATCCAAACACGACACTGCTATTATTTTGTCAAGAGTCACCTATTGGTGTGCAGAATAGCTTGGCTGCAGAATCAGCTCATCCTGTTGCCATCAGTGCATTGTGTTTAGAATCAAATGCTGGTTGAAATGAATCCAAACACGACATATCTGCTATTATTTTGTCAAAAGTCTACCTACTGGTGTGCTGGATAGCCTGGCTGCAGCATCAGCTCCTCCTGTTGCCATCAGGGCACTGTGTGCAAAATCAAATTCTGGTTGACATGAATCCAAACATGACATATCTGCTATTATTTTGTCAATAGTCTACCTACTGGTGTGCTGGACAGCCTGGCTGCAGCATCAGCTCACCCAGTTGCCATCAGTGCATTGTGTGCAGAATCAAATGCAGGTTAAAATGAATCCAAACACGATCTATCTGCTGTTATTTTCCCAAGATTGTATTAGTGTGCTAGATAGTCCTGGCTGCATCAGACCAAATACACCATAATGTTGCCTATTAATATTACACACATGGGTGTTTGATATTTTAAGACACACATATGTTTGTAAGTAAAGTTAATACCCATAGACGTCTAAAATAGCCACGGTAGCTAACACAAAAGAGCTGATAACCTTGAAACAGCTGAACCGATTTTGATGAATTATGTCTAAGAACCATCGCAAGAAACCCTGCTTTCAAATAAAAAAAACCGCATCTAAATCGGTTCACCCGTTTGGGCGCTACGGTGCCACAGACAGACAGACAGACAGACAGACACACACACATAGCGGTGAAACTAATAACACCCCTCTTTTTGCGTCGGGGGTTAAAAACACAAAGCAACATAAAACCAACTAAAAAAAATAAATATAAATAAAATCAAAATCAATAACTGACAATTCAATTAAATTAAACTTAAACACGAACATATTATTTTATTTTAATTGGTGAAGTTCTTCAGAAAGGTCAGGTATAACGAAGCAAAAGAAGTATGTAAGAATCTTAGCATATAGCGCTCTGTAGTTTCTGCCTACCCCATGGGAAAAAAGCGTGAGTTTATGTGTGCATGTCCTCCAAAACGGCTTGACCGATTCTTATGGGTGTGTTTGTACAGTAGGTCTGAAAATAGGACGTTAACTAATAATAAAAACTAAATAAAACAAATAAAATGACCCTAATATGAAACGAAGTTTGCTGGGACAGTTAGTAAAATGTGTTATAGAATAAACCGGTGTATTTTAACCGACATACAAAACAGGCAGAGATTCTCAATTTCGTTGTATGTTTTTTTTCTTATTCGTTTTACCTCAGAACCGATTAGGTACTTACCGTATGATATCTACTACGTATATAATTTATATTGAAATCAGTTTAGTATTTCGATTATTTAAACTAACTGAAAAAAAATCGTCCACGTAAACGAAAAACTTAAGAAAACTTAGACTTAACTAAAAAACACGTAAAAGGTGTAAAATTACTTTTGTTTCGGAAGTCTGTGGCTTTGGTGGTTCATCCATCACCGTTGTATTTATCTTAGCGATTGAAGTAACAACTGTTATCTAAAACAAAAGAAGATACCTGAACAAATGGATGTTTATCTGTAACACTTGTCAATATTATATTCAACGGAGCTAGATTTAATTCTAGGCTAACAGAATTAATTTCTGAACGTAAGCAATCTTTAGCATTTGTATTAAATAAGAGCATTAGCCTATCTAAAATCTAATCTGCATGGTGTTTATATACTGAAGAATCGAAAAAGTGACAGATTGTAAAATATATTATGTCGGCGTCAGCGATGGCTGAGCGATGAGCTGACACCGATGGGGGTTTCGTGTTACAGAGTTCATAACGTAGAATAGCAATCTTCATTGCAGTATTAACCTCACTTAACAATCGTAATCACAAAACAACTCAAATAGGTAACTGACAGTTTCGTACTGGATGTGTGTCTCAGTTGGTGCCTTAAATCATTCTGAGCTCTGCCCAGCTCCCACGCACCAGCACGACTCTGTCCACGTGACATTACCGAAAACACATTCGCGCCATTTTCAAATGACAAGTAAGTAACGTCACGCTAGTCACCATAGACTCCGTACTAAGTTAATCATTTTCACAACTTATTGTTCACGAATATCGCTTTCCACGACATATATGTATAAATAAAATATTCCACAACTTTCACACATCGCCATCTAGTCCCAAACTAGCAAAGCTTGTGCTATGAGCATTAGGTAAATTAACGAGAGAAGCGATGAAGGAAAACATCGTGAGGAAACCGGCATGTCCTAGAACCAACAATTCGAAGACATGTGACATCTACGAATTCGCACTGGGCTCGCATGGTAGATTAATATGGCCCATATGCAAAATACGCGCTTTCTAAGTTGTGGATACCAGCCCGGTATCTTTATCTTTTATCTTTACATAAACAACTAATCAAAATACTTGTATATTTCTAGATACATAATTATTATGATTAATACAGCCAGACACAGAACAAGATGATAGTGCTCATCACACAAACGTTTGTCTTCAGTAGGAATCGAACCCATCGACCAAAATGCCAAACATTACTTCCGTGTTGAGCACGACAATGTCAAGATTGAAGAGAAGAAATACGTCTATTCTTTAGTCGACAAGAGCCAGAGAGATGTGGATTATGGAGCATTATATAAACGACATTTGACAGAAATGTTTTCTACAATTAATTACTCTGTCCATTCTTGCATAGACAAAATCTGTTTCTTTTGTGATCATGTTACCCGAATTTCCCAAAACTTCTAGTCCTGAAATTCAAATAAAAAGGAGTAGGCAGAAGGCTGTTGAGAGAACAACTAAGGCTTAAATAGCCTTACACATGACTTAACCACATAACCACAGTTTAATATAAAGCCTCCACATATTAGGTACGGCAGCAAAATATTCACAACACAATAATTTTCATAAAACAGAATACATAATGCGAACATCGAAACTTTAGTTCTGGGGTGTACACACAAAGTTCTAAGTGCTAAGTACCGTGCGTACAGTTGGACGCAGAAATATGTTTACATTGTTTTAAAAATCAGAAAGAAGTGTTCTAAAATATTTGTTGACATTATTTGATGGCATTTAATTGGTTAATAACGTAATATATAAACTCACGCCTTTTTTTCAGGAACCGAGAAAAAAAACTATAGAATACCATTAGCTGCTTAAATTCTTTCATACATGTGGGAAACGGAATGTAAGAGTGAGTGAAAGAGATGAATGTATCGGGAGTGAGAGAGAATGACGATGGAGAAAGATGGCATTAGACTTAAAGTGAGAAGACGTGTGCGGTAAGTACAATATATTGAAAAATAAATTCAGTTTGTCCATATGAGAAGAAGTTTTACTCTGATCCCACAATCCCACATACATGTTTAGTTTTGCTTTATTTACAACTAGCAGACGTCACGCAGTTTCACCCGCGTAGTTTCCGTTCCCGTGGGAATACGGGGATAAAAAGTAGCCTATGTCCACCGGGAATAGTGTAGCTTTTCACCAGTACAATCATTTTTAAAATTGGATCATTAGTTCCGAAGATTACCCCCTACATACAAACTTACAAACATACAAACTTACACATTTTACCTCTTTATAATATTAGTATAGATTATAATTATGTCTGTTCTTACATGGCCGATAGCCTCTTGGTCACAGGTGTGACAAATGACAAATATTTTTAAATATTTTTTTGTTTTTGTAAATTGTTATAAATTATTTAACGAAGACATAATCAGGAAACCGGCACGTCTCAGAGATATTATGTTTTCAAAGGCACGTGATGGAGATGGCGGGACGACCCGGATGTCTTTCTTGACAATTGGAGAGAGGTGGCGCAGAATCGCGACAGAACTCGGGCTAAAAAAAAATTATAATAACGTGATGCCAAATAAGCCTGTTACTATCCCACTGCAGGGCAAAGGCCTCTTCTCATGCAGAGAAGGCTCGAGCATTGATCACCGCGCTTGCTCAAGGCGGATTGGCGATTTCAAACTTATATTAACTATGAGTCCAGGTTTCCTCACGATGTTTATCCTCACGTTTTTTTTTTCCTTCACTGATGTCAATGATGTCCAGAGAAGAAGCCCATGGACGGCATTAAAACTCTGATACACCAGGTTAGTGACTAAGCAACAAAAAGAAGAATTAATAAACTTACTCATCAATGAGATGATGATGAAATGAACTGTAATAAACCCACTTCTTAAAATATTATCTTGTTTAGGTTAGATAAAACGTCAAATATATTTGTTTACATTTCGAACAATAGATGGCGCTGTGCTAATGACGCGTTTTATTATAACTCTGTGTTAAGATTCTCCGTCGTCTAATGACCCTGTGGATGATTTATACGAATAATAAAAAACTTTTCGTTCACATACTTCTGAGTATCATTCAACGCCTTCGAATAGTAGCTAGATCATCCATCCCGTGAACAAACTTGAAACCCAAGATGAATAAAATTTAATAGGTAATGGCTTCGCCTCATAAATACGTAGAGCAAATTTAGGTACCTATCAATTATAATGTGACTTTAACTATACTAAAAAAGTACACATTAAGAGTTGAATAAGTCACGTAAGTTAGTACTTACCCGGGTTTAAGCCAATAATCTCGTGTATGCAAGCCAGGCGCTTTAACTACTAGGCACAACACGAACGATTGAAACTATACCATTTGAATAGTAGGCTACTTGACATGATTTTTTTTTTGGTGAATAAATTTATTATTTATTTATTATTTATCAATTTATAAAAGAAAACAAAATACTTGTGTATTATTTTTTTATAATTTAACTGATGGACTAATTATATTTCGATTTTCATATTATTCTGTCAAACACCCTATTACTAAGTGAATACATTTTTCCCCTGACTGTACACTGTATACAGTCTACCTAATAGGTTTCGGCTTAACTCGTTGAGTCGTATCGCTGTTGCTTAATGGAATAGCGCTGGTTTTTAGTTAACATTAAAAAGAGTTACATTGTTCGGTTATGAAAAGTTTTCAGTAAATAATGTATGTAGGTATTTTTGGGATTAATAAAGGGTTTCGAATTTGGCTTATATTGGTAAAAGGGAAAGTTAGTTTGTATGTTATTTCCTGCTAATGAAGCAGGCTTCGTTAATCCACGTTAATTGTTGTGAAGCAGGCATAGCCGACGGACTGTCTAGTCAAAGGATCTCTATATAGGTAGATAAAACATTTAGACAGTTCACACAAAACACACAGTACGTGTGTGCGTGTAGTCTATGTCTTTAGTGTGCGGCGTGTGTCTTAAGGCTGCACCCAAAGACATTCAATACCTATAGACCGGACATCACAAACAAAATTTTCGTCCGAAAAAGTGTGTCCTGCCGGACACAAGTCTATGAGTTTTTTTAGTACGCTCCGCTGCCGCTCCAATATTCATATATTATTCTAGATGGCGTTACTGAGACATGGGATCAAAGTTTTTCTATGACATTTCCTTGACATGCCCGCTCTATAGTCTTTTAAATCTCTTTGGCTGCACCAAATGGCAGTCCAGCTCAGAATGTGCATGTGCATTCATAATGTTATCGACTCAACACAACCTAATAAGCAAAACCGGTTTTCGTTATAAAGCGCCTACACGCGTAATGTACCTACCGTGTTTCAAGTTGATCATAATCTTTCCCACTACACACACTTACTACCGGCACACTATACATGTAATACATACATATGTTATTATTTTTCTTAAACAGATTTTTAGGCTACATTCTATTTATATACGTATCCGTCACTTGTCTCTAAAGGTTCATTTGAAAATCAGCGTCAGGCAGGATCTCGGCATCTGTCTGGCATTACCGCTGAAATGAACCTTTTGGAGCAGCCGTGAGACATGCCATTTTTTGTCTCCTTTTCAGTGTTATTGTGTTTTTGCTGTGCGTGTATTCAGCTGTTGCGCCAGTAAAGGTATTTCTTTCTTTCTTTCTTTCATGTGCGTCCAGCTCAGCATGTGCCAGGCAAATGTACCTGGCGCTGATATTCTGCTGAATCCGTGCAGTGGCGTACGGACGCCATGCAGATAAGAAATAAACAAAAAAAAATTGAATGGTGTCGTGGTAATACTCGTATACCCGCAATTATAATAGGGTATATGCATGTATTTTCTTAATATTTTTAATTCACTGTTTACAACGTTTTAACTTAATAAAAAAATATAAACATATTTAAAAATACATTAATGAAGCGTAAAAAAATATTTTAAATACAGAATAAATTTGAGCTGTTTAAACGCCGCCATTTTCGCGCGCCATTTTGATTACGTCATTTACTATGATCCTATTACTATTACTTTGGGTGTTTTCGTTTTTCTAACCATTTCACCATGAAAAAAGCACAAAAACCAGTTTACCGGTATTGCTTGTACCCGAATGCAATAAACAGTATCAGATTGTGCTTTTACAAAACCACTTTCAGTATTTTTTTTTAAATGTTAAATAACCTTACAAGAAGCTAAAATTACACGTGAACATTAAATTAGTTCACAAGACACACGGCAAAAATTATGTTTTCGAATAAAAAGTCCATTATAATACCTTATGTCATACTTACACATTTTGTATTTTGTATTTTGTATGTTTTGTAGACGTTGAGTTGCTGTCGTAGTGTTTGACGTCATTTTTCGTTATAACCAATGGTGATGCGTTTCACAAATTTGAATTTCGCGCGCTTAATTCGCACTTTTATTTTTTAATTTTAAATAATTATGACGCTATTAAAAAGTAAAATGATGATTTAGTTCATATTTTCTGCCATTAAAGATTCGGAAAAAAAATATTCGAACCATATTTAAATTACATGCATATTCCCTATTATGTTTTCTACATCGTTTTTAATATGCAAAGGATTAGTAAATACAAAAAAAACTGAAAACCGACACCTGTGCAGTTAGGAAAAGACTAGGCAGATGATGATGAATGATCCCATCTATAGACCTACATCGGCAGGCGCAGCCTAATCTTCAATCAACTCTTGGGGCTGTGACTATTTAGCCACATATTCCTCCTTTTAGTTCTATCTTATGTCAACATAAAACAGCACCAAGAAAGAGGATCATATCCATATTTAACGTCAGTTTCCCTAACAATTTCAGAAGATAAGATCCACTATAAATAAGTTTTGAAAACTTACAACAAAGTTGGCTCCCTATGGAGTTAGTCCCCGTTAAGATATTTTAAAATACGACTTGGCCGGTTGCGCGCAAGACTTGAAGTACTGAATAGTTACATCGTTCAAGATCTTGCAACTTTTTAAACAAAATGTAGAACGTTTGCTGGTCAAAGTTCAAGCTGGCCAGTGAGTTTCTGAGTTTTTAATTAGCGTTTTTAAAATCGAATCTTGTTGTTCGAAATTCTTTGTTGCATTTTTTTTGGTTTTCTTTTTGTAGTGTCTTACGGAAATATGATACGCTTTAGAGTTATGTTTTGTAATTTTAAATAAAATGTAGTACACTATCTTCTTAAACAAGCAGGTGGTCCATGTTCGTGCCTTCTCTGTATGAGAAAAGGCTTTTGCCCTGCAGTGGGACAGTAACAGGCTGGGAGATTTTAGATATATTGTTTTCCCACATCCAAGCAAGACTTTGCAGCGTTGATGCTTGAAAAGAACAAGGAAACCTCGACGTAACAAGTCTGATTGTGTGTGTGTTTGTGGAGTGTATATAGGTTTTCTGTATCCGGGTGCACCTTTCAACGCCTAACCAAGATTCAAAAACCTTCAACAGAAAAAGCAAAACGCACTAAACAATGGACGTTCTCTTTAAGATTGAAATTTCAAAAGACGTCTACGACCGTGTAAACTTAAACTCGCATTATTATAGATGATAATAATACTAGTCTACACTAAAGAGCAAGTAATTTGAAGAAAAAACCGGTTAACAATAGGTCGGAGAAGAATGAAGGGAGGGAACAAAATGTGTGAATGGAATTTCCCTTTTGCAAGCAGATAAGCATAGTTATTATGCACTGTGAAAGATAGTGCGGGTGGCTGAATATACTGGCGTATAGTTTGTAAGAAAAACTTGGTGAACAATCACTGTAGAGCCAGCTTAGAAATCGCGAAAATATTTATCTAAAATAAAATAAATATTCCACAACTTTTTTTTTCCACACAACGCCATTTAGTCCCAAGGTAAGCCTGAGAGCTTGTGTTATGGGTACTAAACAGCTGATAAACATACTTATATATTTCTAAATACATACTAGATTACACCCAGACACAGAACAAATGGTCGTGCTTATCACACAAACATTTGTCCTGGGTGGAAATCGAACCCACGACCTCCGGCATAGCAGTCAGGGTCACTAACCACAAGACCAACAGGCCAGTCAAATCTAAGGACTTGGAATTAGGCCACGATGCTATGTTATTTCGTTTGAGAGGAGCTTGTGGCATTAGCTCAAGCACCTTCGTTCGACAAAGTTGGTCAGTAAGTGGGTGACCACCCATAACATATCAGGACTCCTCCGTATCTCAGAAAGCACGCTTTAGTGGGAAGTGTGATCAAAGTAGGCTGTGTTTATGTTGAAAAACAGTAGATAGTTTGATGCTAAGCGACCTTGTGTAACTTAGTATGTAACATAATTGTGACAGGGTATAACAGTAGAACTCAAAATAAGATTTTAAGTCAAGGCCTGGTGTTTCCCCAGAGAGAGGGAGAGAGAGGCCAAAGAAAAGATGGATGGATTGTGTGAAGAGTGATACGAAAAAAAAAGGAAGTTAGTGATAGCATGACGGGTGACAGAATGGAAGAAATAAACGTGTTGCGCCAGGGGCAGAAAGATAATGATGGTCTAGTGATTCCCCAACCTAGGAAAGACAAAAAGACTGAAGAAATCCTGATGTCTCTCCGAAGGGGGCCATCAGGGGAGACACAAGACCAAAAACACCTTAAAAAGCGACAATGTTAGTCGCGTTTCAATTACTATATAAACAATATTTACATAATAATATAGCACGTACAAACTGTTGAGAGCTCGTTTCTTGAAGTTGTTAACTCGTACGTCTACCTAGGACAAGTAGTCCAGTTAGGTAGGTCCGACTTCAAGAAAGAGGTCAGTTGCCGAATTCAACTCGGCTGGGCAGCGTTCGGAAAATTGCGTAATGTCTTCTCGTCCGACATACCTCAGCAGTGTCTCAAGTCGAAGGTTTTCGACCAGTGTGTGTTGCCAGTGATGACGTATGGCACTGTAACGTGGTCCCTCAGTATGGGCCTTATGAGTAAGCTCAAAGTAGCCCAACGAGCTATGGAGAGGGCTATACGAGGAAATGAGGAGATCCGTAGAAGAATCAGGGTTACCGACATAGCCCAGCGGATTAGCAGGTTGAAGTGGCAGTGGGCAGGGCACATAGCACGGAAGACTGACGACCGATGGGGTCGAAAGGTTCTCGAGTGGAGGCCACGTATCGGCAAGCGCAGCGTAGGACGTCCACCCATAAGGTGGACAGACGACCTCATTAAAGCCGCGGAAACGCGCTGGATGCGAGCCGCTTCCAACCGGTCTTATCGGAGATCTATAGGGGAGACATATGTCCAGCAGTGGACTGCCTATGGCTAAAGTGATAAACTGAACACTGCCATCCTACATCGCGAAGTTATCCGCACGATTTGAGCGTATACAAGATCCTGACAACAACCGTCGGGCAGTAGTAGTCCACCAGGCACTACACCCGTCATCAGGGCCATTGCGTATCTCCGTTACCAGCTCTCACATGGCCAAGTGCCAACGATTAACTGTCAAACAGCTATTCGTTCCGTATTGGCTATCATCAGTGTGTATCGAGGATGACGTCATGTGCACTCGCAGAGATGTGACGAAGCGCACAGTACCCCGTCTAATGGTCACCGTAACTTGAAGTCCACTTAATAATAATAATAATAATCATTTATGGTGTAGACCATATTCGGTCCATTATTTGTTAGTAATACACTTATTTCTATGTTAGTAAAATTAATATAATTTAAGAATGTCAACGTAATTACAAAATAATCCATTTATTAAAATACCTAACTAAATAACAAATACATTACTAATTACAGATTATTAATTTAAAACATACAACACTATTTCACATTGAAAAGGACCCCTCCAGATCCGTGGACGGTATTCCAATGCTTCACAACCGGACAATCAACCCTTCCCAAAATGGTATTCAGAAGGCTGTTGGAGCTGCCTCGTAGGCGACGCATCAGGGAGGCCACTCTTTTCCTTACTATAGCCCCAAAGACATTCAATACCTATAGACCGGACATCACAAACAAAATTTTCGTCCGAAAAAGTGTGTCCTGCCGGACACAAGTCTATGAGTTTTTTTTAGTACGCTCCGCTGCCGCTCCAATATTCATATATTATTCTAGATGGCGTTACTGAGACATGGGATCAAAGTTTTTCTATGACATTTCCTTGACATGCCCACTCTATAGTCTTTTAACTCTCTTTGTATAGCCCTAAAGCAGTCAATGCTGGCCTTGGCAAACATACCTGATGCACTACAAAAGAAAACTTAGAGTACAATACCATTTTTTTGTAAATTCTCAGTTGTCATAAAAGTTCTACATCAAACTTAGAGTGCAACTGGACGCCTCTTAGTTACTGGCAATGAAAAGATATTCCAATTGATTTCCTGCTTGTCAGAGGATCCTCCCTTTCTAATGAGGGATGAAGAACTTTACACCCTGTCCCTTATACCTCCAAACATGTATCGAATGAATACAGTTTCTTCTCTGTACTTTGATAAAAAATGCCACACAAACAGGATACTTGTACAACTTTGAGCTACATTTTGTTCACGATAAATAAATCATAGTAATGAGACAGTATCGTTCGTGATTCAGTGTTATGGAGGAACTTAATATTATAGATGCGAAATTGAGTGTGTTTGTTTCAAAGATTGACGGCCTTGATGGTAACATGGCTACTGGCCCTGGATTCGAAGCCTGGGTCGGGAGAGTAGTTTTTTAAGTTTTATTAAGATCGAAAGACGTCCTGCCTCGTTGATTTAACTGTTGCAAGTGATAAAACCTGAGGTCTTGGGTTCGACTCCCAGGTCGGGCAAAATGTCGAAAGAGATTTTCCATCTGGATTTTTTTTAGTAGCAAGTACATGAGACTTAAACATGACCAATAAAAATACCAACCAATATTAACCAATACAATTCAATGTGCTTATGATCCAATCGTTGATTGAAATACAGGATTTGAATTGAATTGAATTATACCTAGCGATATGTGCGATCGTTATTAGGTTCATTTGTTTTTGTGTTGAAGTTTGTGTGCCTTAACCTGTGTCAAATCAAATTATTTTTTCTTTATATTTTAATTTGTTACCCTGCGAGCAACATGTTGTTCGTCCAATTTAATAGCAGAATCTGGACTGTTTATATGGTCGCCATTACTTGCGTGGGATTTAAAAATGATAGATTACCATTTGATTCTTGTAGTAATACCAAAGACATTCAAAACCTATAGATCGGACATCACGAAGAAAATTTTCATCCAACACTTGTGTCCCGCTGGACACAAGTCTATGAGTTTTTTTTAGTACGCTCCGCTGCCGCTTCAATATTGATATATAATTCTAGAGGGCGTTACTGAGACATGGGATCAAAGTTTTTCTATGACATTTCCTCCCATGGCCGCTCTATAGTATTTTAAATCTCTTTGAGTAATACAGATAATCTTTTTAAGGCTTAGGTTACCAAGAGAATAATTATAAATACACACCTGTTACTGCTTCTCTACCAATTAAGATATGTGATGCACTTTCCAGTGAAGCTTACCTGAAACAAAAATAAGAAACAATTTATTTTTTACATACATACATACATACATAAACTCACGCCTTTTTCCCATGGGGGTAGGCAGAAACTACAGAGCGCCATGTGCTACGATTCTTACATACTTCTTTGGCTTCGTTTATATTCATACATGTTGTCATACACACACGCATGTAGGTACGATTATTACTTATAATGCACTTGACAAAGTTGGTCCGTGAATGAGTGACCATTCCTTACACATATACAGGGTGTCTCATTCAAATCGGTCAGTATGGGAAAGTCTGAAACTATAAGACATACGAAGATCTGTTCTGAGGAACCATGTCATCGATTTTAATAACAAGAAAAACTGCATTCATACATTTTAAAAAAACTTCTGTACTCCGTTCGGGAATCGAACCCGGTTATTTTGAGCACCTACTAAAATAAATTAAAGTATGTGGAAACAATGCAATTTATTTATTTTAGACATCATGTTTCATACAAACATTTACTGCTTAAGACCTACCCAATCGATATCTAAATAGAAATAGTGTAGGTTTTTTTTTCTTAATAACCGGGTTCGATTCCCGAACGGAGTACAGATGTTTTTTAAAATGTATGAATGCAGTTTTTCTTGTTAATTAAATCGATGACATGGTTCCTCAGAACAGATCTTCGTATGTCTTATAGTTTCAGACTTTCCCATACTGACCGATTTGAATGAGACACCCTGTATATACAGGGTGGCAGGGACATCGACGCACAACCGCTTACCATGGATTCAGTACATGATTCTGGACCCCCCTGCGTTGAAATTTTTCGTCGGCTTTTTCTTAAATTTTATGTTTTTGTGCGCGGGGGGCGCGCCACAGACGTAGGTATGTGTGTGTGTAGGTTAGGTAGCACACGCGCGCGCGCCTTCCGCTTAGCGTTTTGATCGCGTTGTTTGCAATACATTGCGCACTCAAAATTGTTTTTTTTTTAACCAGCCATTTCCGAGATGAATGACCTTCATAATTTCATTTATGGCACCAGGTGTAACCCTTTCGCGACGTTTTCGCGTCGATGTCCCTGCCACCCTGTATATACGTTAAGACGTTGGTGACGGCCTTTATTTGTTCCCTTCAGGACTCATTGAAAGACTTGGTATGTAGAAGATAGATTGTATTTTATTTAAGTATATAAAATATTTGTGTGATGAATAATTTAATTACTTTGACATTATTATTTTGCATTTAACTATTATTATTGCTATTTTACTCATTCCAATTTAATTATCTATATTTATAACTAGCAGACGTCACGCGGTTTCACCCGCGTAGTTCCTGTTCCCGTGGGATTACAGGGATAAGAAGTAGCCTATGTCACCTGGGAATAGTGTAGCTTTCCACCAGTGCAATATTTTTTAAAATTGGATCATTATTTTCGAAGATTACCCCCTACATACAAACTTACAAACAAACAAACAAGTTTTACCTCTTTATAATATAAGCATAGATAATAAATTGCTGTTCGTTAGTTCGGCTAAAACTCAAAAACGGCTGGGCCGATTTATCTGATTTTGGTTTTGAAATGTTTGTGGAAGTCCAGGGAAGGTTTAAAAAGTGAGTAAATATGAAAGAAACGCTTGGAATATAGTCAACACAACAATTTCCCTTTCCCTTAGCAACTATTCCTAGCTTTCAAGTATTTGATGTTCGTCCCATCGTCGGTACGGTATACTCCTCTCAATTAAAGAACGTATTTATATAAAGATTTTGAATCGACAACATACATGTAAAATAGTGGGATTAAAATAACTTAATTATACGAAAAGTTAAAAAGTGTCACCATGACAACGGATCAACAGAATTATTTTTGGTTGTCAATTAATGCGTACTTTCTGAAATTTATTGTGTTACTAACTGAGAAAGGGGTTTTATGAAGCATAAAATATAAGGGGGCACGAGGGTGCCGTTTCGACGTTTTTTTCTAACCTAATAATAATACACATTAAATAACCTGGGGAAGGGCGGAGCGTCCTAATACAAGCATACTATTTGCTTAAAAGGGTTCTCCCAATTGTAACTAGAATTACATAAGATTAAGCAATACACATTTTTTTTTCTTATATTTCAGAAATCAATTCACGTAATTAATAATGACGACAGAGACGGATTTCAATAATTCTTTGCAAAAAAAACTTTTTTTACTGTTTGGACTTTAATTAAAGAAGATTGGGAAAACTATAATTATAAATTGTATGTCACATAAGAGGCACGTAGCGCAGTAGTTCAGTTTAAAATTATGAATTTAGTATTTTTAAATCGTTGCTTTTCAGTAAGGTAGTTAGGTTAGGTAGTTAGGTTAGCTATAGAATAGGTATGGTAAGTTAGGTTCGGTTATATATATACATGTTGTCGTTTTAATTCTATCGAACACAAAATGTTTAAATAAGATCACGTTAGAGACTTGCAAAATAAAAAGTAGTAAGTAATAGTTATTATTGGTTTGGATCTATTTGTTGTCATCTTATTAAACGTGTGTATATCTAATGTGTATATAAAATTGTTGTGTCACAGTATTTGTAACATAACTCCTCCGAGCTTGATTCTTATAAAATTTTGTGTGTACCTATATTCAGTAGGTCTAAGAATAGGATGTAAATGAATAAAAACTAAATATGACTAATTAATTGATTCTAAGGCAGAACCAAGTTGGGGCAGCTAGTGTGTAATAAAATTGACGATCAATACTTTATGACATTGTCCTCTAGCAACTACTGAATTCTAATAATTGTGTCATAACGTTCCTAATATATTTTTCACACATGGTTTTAATACATTGTACCTTTTATAACATCCTCTGGACTTTTGCTGCGCAAATAAATGATTTATATTTGATTTTTTCCATCCTTGTGCATAGCAGCATGTTGCATGATACATGATGATACCCCACAAGGCTATCATCATGTATCATGCAACATATGAACGATGGACTGCCAAGACAAGACTCGGGTTTAAACCTATAGCACGCATCTTTATTTTTTTGGATCCATGTGTATTGTATAATTATCACCTGCTTCAAAAACGGTGAAGGAACACATCGTGAGGAAACCGGCATGCCTGAGAGTGATATTTCTTGAAGTCTTGTGAAGCTAAGTCAGAGGCCCATGCGTGGCATAGTCTGACTCCAGGGTTTGTCATAGTCACTTACCACACAAAGAGAAGATCAGACATGGCATCATTTTTTTTATTGTATGAATATCGCTATTGAACTTCTTATCTTATTTAAAAATACTAAGTTTGCAATATTTCTTTGATTTTGAAAAACAGCTTACAACAGAACCGAATGGTTGTTCCGTTATCTAACTAATCGCTAAACTCAGTTTTACATTCAAAATTATTCACAATTTAATTTGGTTGTTCAATCATTCGTGTGTCTATACAGTGGTTGGATGACCGTCACACCGCAGTGTAATACATTATTAATTGTGGTATCTTAATTTAATGTGGCGAGAAATAATAATTGTAATTTATTTATTAAAACATGGAAGACAGCTTACAAACCTAAGAAAAAGAAACTAACCAATAGTCGACAGGAAGTCAATTACAAGTCTTCGCATGAAGAAATATTTTTTTTAAAACAAGAAAAGCAATTATGGTTAAAAAGCTATTTTAAAAAATTGGGGCTCCACACCTCCTTGTATAGAAATCCAAGTTACACTGTTTTACGTAGGTATTTCATTAAACTATAATAATTGGAGTATTCCCGTTTGAGCACCTATTTATTGAGCACCTATGCATTAACCTATGGGAAATGGTAATACCTTTGGTGCTAAATGCATAGGTGCTCAAAAAATAGGTGCTCAAACGGGAATACTCCCAATAATTCATTCACGGTACTAAGTATCCAGTTTACTTTAGCCACCCTAGCCTATTAATAGCCCAGTACTTTTGCTGCAACAATTGGCAATAGTCCTGCACCAGTCGTAGGTTTCTTTGGATGCAGTAGGTAGTACATACAGGGTAAATACTGCGGTTTTGTGCCTCATTCCAATTAAGCCGAGAATGGGCCTCTTTGAGTTGGCTTCGGCCCACACTTTTCCAAAGATCCGTACAGACACTATGCAAAAAAGATCACTAATTAAAAAAAAACGATTTACTCAAAAAAAAAAAAATAATTTACAACCTGCTAGAATGTAAAATATTTAAAATTTTAATCGCATTATTTGATTTCGCATAATTTGTAGCAAATTTGCGTCAAACTAGATCATAATACAATGTTGCAGTTGAAACTAGCCCAACAGTGTGAATAGATCTTCAGAGTCAGAAGTGCAATAAATCGAGCAATTCGATTTGGTAATTCAATCATTTCGTGTGTCTACACATCGGATGGCTGAGTCTCACACCGTTGTGTTGCGTCATGAGATTTTAAAATCATAATTTGTGTTTTTAAAAGTAATAACATGCACCGCACGGGTCGGTCTAAATTTAAGCTTGAGGAGGTCAGTCCGGGGATAGGTGATCATGCATATGATCACCTATCCCACCTTCGTGCCACGAAAAGCACGTTAAGCCGTTGGTCCCGGCTGGCATTTTTTTGATATTCGATAGTCGTTACGAGACATTCTTCTTTCAGAGAAACTACTTTAGGTATGGGGAAATAAAATAAATTGTATTTATGTCACTTTTAAACTTCACGTTCAAATGTGACTCTTTGATGGTGTTCCTAATAAAACTCAATGATTTAACGACAAAAAAATCCACAATTAAAAAAATCTTTTAAATCCTATTACGTAATTCCAAGCAAAAATTCCGCTACACAAAACCCGAACGGTGTGACAGTCGTCCTTATCCACACATAGGACCATAACCCTCCATTCGAATCAACACCTTCCCCCATACAACATAGTGTCCATTTAAGCACAACAGCGTACACCCTCAATTTACTGGATATCGTAGATTAGAAATGTCATTCAGAGTACGGTATTGATGCTTTAGAAGATTTGACACGTTATATATCGTTGTCTCGCTCACTCGTATTAGCATCAGATTAGATTCGAATAGGTCTTGTAATGGAAAAAATGGGGATTAAAGAATGAAAAAAAGAGAAAGAATGAGTAATGGTATGGGCATGGAAAGACTAAAATTTCATTTGATAATCATAGACTTATCAAATTTTAGCATACTTTTGCCTTTTTTTCCCATGGGTCTAGGCAGAAATTAGAGTACGCCACCTCCTACACTTACACATGCATGCCGTCTGTCGGAACAGGTCAACTCAAAGCTGAATTGATTATTTCTTCAAAAGGCTTTTCCAGACTTTGCCCTGCATCGTGAGACTCGCATAGTAAATTAATACAATCTTATGTCTGGACTTTAAAAGAGACCATGACCCCTGGGTTTCTTTCGGCATTTCTTCTCAGGGATCAGTCACTTTGGAAATGCCATTTAGTTTAAAAAAAATGACATTTAAAAGTACCTATCTGGGTAGAATCTTTACTTCCAGAAATAAATATCATTTCATCATCATTTCATTTCATCATTATTATGGCCTACAATCCAAGCATTTCCTGTTGTTTCGTTTACAATCATACAAATATTTATGTATTTATATTATACTAGCTGTACCCTGCCACGCTTCGCCGTGGCACGTTGTGATTGAATGGTTAAAAAAAATCCTTGATGCGGATTATATACGAGTATCATGCTAAAATTTCAGTTCGATCGGTGCAGAACTTTTTAAGTTTTTGAAGCGTACACAAACCAACATAACATTTTTATATATTTAGAAGATTATAAGCAAACCAAACAGCATTACAGTGACCTTCCAAATAAAAGGTATGCATGACATTGACACAATGAAAAATAATAGAGAACAATAGAAAAAAAATATAAAGTATGACCAGAAGGCTTAAATCTAGGACACTACAAAAACAAAACAATTTGAGCTACAGACGTACCTACGAGTACATTGTTCGCACTGCTTATCAAGGGGACGGGAAATATATTTTATATAAACACGCACACGCCACCGATTGCGAGTACCTACTACCCACCTGAGAATTTGAATAACATCACCAATAAGGTACAGTGTGTATGTTCCCTCTTTTCCACCTACGTAACGCAACGCTAGGCGTAACAAACTTCCCAGCAACACGTCTCTCTGAATTTGTTTAAAAACTTGAATCCATACAATAAACTACCTTATAAATAGAAAATAGGTTATTAAACTTTGTAACTCATTAATTTTCGTAATGATTGTCACGTGTCAGCTAGCACTCTTCAATATACAAATAAGCATATCGTAGACCATTTCAACATCCAAAAATAACACACATCCGAATATTATAACAAATCGTTTATCTGCTCCCAACATTGCTATATAAAACCTTTGACAAGGGCAAAATATTCTCCTAGATGGGCAAATTCTGTGATTTCAAAACGGATAGCACAACCCGAACATATGTCCACAGCGATGATTGATAGTTAGCAAATGTTCGTCATATATTATGCCTTTATGTGTATGATAATGTGAACGGTCTGTATGTGTATGTTCTTTGGCAATCTTTGGGATCTGAAATGAAATATCGTGAAAGGATCTTGGGTATTTCGTGCTATAGGCCAACCACGTCCGATTGTTGTAGAATACATACATACATAAACTCAGGCCTTTTTCCCATGGGGGTAGGCAGAAACTACAGATCACCATGATATGCTACGATTCTTACATACTCCTTTTGCTTCGTTTACATTCATACATATTGTCATACACACATGTCGGTTGCGAGAATAATAAATAAATAACAAAATAAACAAATAAATATTGCACACTTTAATATAACACCATCTAGTCCCAAGCTTGTGTTATGGGTACTAAACAACTGATATACTCGTATTTACATATTATAGATAATAAAATTACACCCAGACACAGAACAAATGATCGTGCTCATCACACAATCATTTGTCCTAAGTGGGAATCGAACTCACGACCGCCGGCATAGCAGTCAGGGCCACTAACTACTTGACCAATGGGCCAATGAGAGGTGTCAAGGGACACCCGTATCCGAACGAACGGGAACGAAGTTCCCTTCGATTGATTAGTGAAGGAATTGTAAAATTCCTTCAAGATAAATCGAAAGGAACGTCGTTCCATCCGGGCGTTACAACTTTTAGTCCCAATCTTCTCCTCTCTCCCCCTCCTCCCTCCCCCTCTCTCCCCCCCTCCCTCTCTCCCTTTCCCTCGCCAACAACTGGCACACACACACAACAAAGAAACACGCGCACGGCCCACAACTATAGCAAAAAGTGTCGTTACAACTTTTTGTCTTCATTTTTTCCGCCTAGCCCCCTTTCGCAACGCGCGATAAGGAACTTCGGTCTAATAATATGATTAACCAAGGGTTCGAAACCCAGTCACTGGGTAACTGGGTTACGAACCCTTGGTTAAACTGGCTGTCAGACTTTCGGGTTTCTGATTACAAGTAACGACTGTCAAAGATCTACAAATGACAGCCGGGACCAACGGCTTAACGTGCTTTCCGAGGCTCAGTCTTGGTATGTAATTAATGATCACCCATCCACGGATCAAACTCGTCAAGCGTAGTTTAACCTTCGATCGACTCATGTGGCTGTTACATAGATATAATAAAGAAGGGCTGTTATAATTTAGCCACAAGCTCCTCCCCCAGCAGTGGAGACACTATAATTTAATTATGAGTTTAGAGTCACGAGTATATATGATATAGTAAGTTATGAGTAGGTACCTTGTAACTAAATAATAACTTAAAGAAGGTATGCTATGCTTGACGAGGTCAGACTATAGATGGATGACCATTCATTACATTTCAATATTCCGAAGTTCGATGGGGCTTCGGAAAATACGTCAGTAAGTGTTTCAATTAAATGAGTTTCTTTCTTTCTTTACGCGAACACGACTCCTGCACGCGTAGCATGATCACCGAAGAAACGGTCTTTGTCGTGTCTCGGAAGAAAATAAATTAAGTGTTCATGCTACGCAGGCAGGTTTATTGAAAGAAATTTGACATATTGAAGTTCCTGTCTATATAATCTGTCACTTTGCCGATTCGTCTGTAGACAAAGGCCGTTTCTTCGGTGTTCAATGTGCTCATGCTACGCATGTTGGATTGGTTTTTTTTAATACTACAAACTAGTGCTTGACTGCAATCCCACCTGATGGTAAGCAGTGATGCAATCAGTGATGGTGAAGTGCACTAGTTTGTTAAGAGCCTACCAAGCCTTGAAGGAACCTAAATTATAGTCGGACGGGAAGACCGCAGCTGGCATGTTGTTCCAGTCCTGATTTTATTTAGCGCTGATGCATGCGTCATGAACCATCAGTTGAGACTTGTAATCTCTAAACCACCATACTTTGTTTGATTTATTTTATACTATACTCCATATAAATTAGATTTATATAACGCCCAAGATTCACGGCATTGCCTTGTTCAATGGCAATGGTGTTCCCTTTGGCAAGGTAGAGGACACCTGCGTCACGGAAAGCAATTTCACTATTACCTTCATCTTATTCATCTATACACAATCATAAATAATACCATTTTTAAAAATTGAAAACAACAAACGGATAAAAATATTCTACAATTTCTATTTAGTAAGATAAGAAATACACTACTTTACATAAACATGGATACACCTTTCCACTTTCTATATTCATTGGAACCTTGAAATGGAGGGAAGATAGGTACTATTTTTAACCGACTTCAAAAAAAGGAGGAGGTTCTCAATTCGACGGTATGTTTTTTTTTTTTTTTTTTTTGTGTGTTTGTTACGCGATTTCTCCCTCATTTGTGGACCGATTCTCAAAATTCTTTTTTTATTTGAAAGAGTATACTCCCGAGGTGGTCCCATTTTAATTTGGTGAAGATCTGGTGCTGATCTTCGGAGATATTCAATGGAACTCTTCAAAAATAGACGGCAAATCTGTCGTGATTGCTGGAATCGCTTGGATATTTATTGTTTATACAACATCATGACGTATCATCACGCCTGTATGCTCTGAGGGGTACGCAGATGTGTACAACATACCTAGATTTCTACAGTTAGGTATGTTAAGTTTCATTTATTAGGGATAAGTGGATAACCCTATTACTATGACATATGTATTGTTAATAATAACAATATAAAAATAAATTCATGGCAAATATTTGTATGGGAACAACTAAAAATGGAAAAATAAAAATCTTTTTTGCAAAAAATAAAACCGACTTAAAAAAAACACTAACCAGTGTAAAATAACTCTAAATTCGGAAGTCGGTGGCCCATCATGAATAAGACAAAACCACCAAAGCCACAGACTTCCTAATTTAGAGTTATTTTACACTGGTTAACGTTTTTTTTAAGTCGGTTTTATTTTTTTCTATAAATATCCTTCAGTCGCTTGGCTGCATATAGGTAATATGTCTGTATCCTTTAGCCATTTGAGAGAGAAAAATATACATATTATATGATTAGGTACTGTTATGCTAATACCCACTGTTTTTCCCTTATTTCACGATTACCGACAAATGCTTGCACTGACTGATCTGGTCCCCTTATATCTGTGTGGTTCTTTCCTCAAACGACCATCTCAGACACTAATCTGCATGGATCTTACATGATTTGACCAAGATAATGTATGTACTTTAAAATAGACTATGACCTCTGAGTTTCTTTCGGTGTTTCTTTTCAGAGTAGTCAGACTGTGAAGCTCCGATCTCATTTACTAGTTAAAAAAGGACGGGTAAAAGTGTTTGTGAAAACCTATTTACAAGAATAAATATCTTCTTTTTTTTACATTGTACTTTCTAAAATAAAAAGAGTATGCTTAGATGGTACGGTTACGTTCCTAGTATTAATAAAAGGCGAATAAAACAGGTATTTACAAGGAAGATGCAAGTGGAAACACCGGGAGAGGACGCCTCAGAAGGACACCCATAGACCTTAATGGTGAGGTTCTTCAGAAAGGTCAGGTGCGTAGTACTCGCAACCCGGGTGTATGTATGACTATTGTAGTTTCTGCCTACTCCCATGGGAAAAAGGCGTGACTTTATTTATGTATGAATTTATTTTTGTGTTGTAAATTTTGTTACCTACTCGAATTGAATATGCACACAACATGTTGCTGCGCCCTGGTATTCCATCGACGCAGTTCTACGTGTCACGTCTACATTACTCCACGAAGGTAGAGGAGGTCGTGGAGTACATAAAAGTTAGGACCAGTTACATTCTGAGGATCGAGAGTTTGGAGGCTCGCCACAAAATCTTTGTGGTGCGAGTTCGAACACACCATCTGGAGACCTTTATGAAGGAAGAATTTTGGCCGACGGGTGTTGTGTATCGGCGCTTTCGCGGAAGGCTACATGTCACCACGACTCAGCGCATTAAGTTGCCGATTTAACGTGTTTTTTATTAAATTGTGGTTTTGTATGTATTACTTTATTATTATATAATGAGATTATATTTGTATTTTGTTTATGGGCCTTAGTTGCCTGAAAATAAAGAATTATAATTAATTAATATGATTCATTATCTTTATTGAAGGCCTTGTGGCTAAATGTTAACAGCCCCTCAGGTCGATTCTACCTAACCCATGCTTACCGAGGTCAGTGCGTGGATGGGTGACCACTCAATCTATATCAAGTCCCCTTCGTGCCTCTGAAAGTATGTTATGTGTGATACATGCTGTCAATTGTAGATATTTGACAGTCGCGAGTCGTTCGGGTAGACAGTTTATCTCCTTTAAGAACTTGACCATTTTTGTGGCTGTTTTGATTCGTTTTATTTTAAGCCAGACAACCTTGAAAGGTCGTCGGAACAACTGAAATAGCGCGGCGTTTCAAGAGAGATTTAATTGTTATTTTGTATTCATTCGTTACTGAACCATTTTTTTTATAATTGATAGAATATTTCACAGCACAATTAATGTGTGGTGCGTTTTTAGACGTGACTGACAAAAAATCTAGAAATTGACTTTGTTAAGTGGATTTGTAGATAAATAATAACAGTCAATAGGGTATCTACGTATGCTGAGGTCGATCCGTAGATGGGCAACCATTAATGACAAATCAAGACACTATCTCGGAACATAAATAATGATGATAAATTAAGTTTATTTCTGTAAATTGGATTTTACAAACTGTCTATGACATTTTATATCGAAGTCTATGACACATTTGAATCGCATTCTCATTCGTCATTCTTACTCAAGTTCATTCATTTCAATCTTTTAGATATTTGTGCTTCTACTTTTTAATTCTCTTATTTTTATATTTCCTTGTTTTCGTTTTTTTATTTCTTTAGTTTTATTTTTTTTTCTTTTCCGTGTTATATAATATGTCCTCATACATATTTAATAAATCATGCTTCTATTTCTTACTTTCTTTAAAATTAGACGTATTTCTGACAGATTTAGACTAAGATTAGAACGTTCGTAGGTTCTTAGGAATACAGAAAATCAGCTCAGATTTGTGAATGAATGTCTTTTTCGCTTCGTGTTAATTTTTTTCTAGTACCACATTGAATTGACACTTTTCTACATAAACAAACTAACGCATACATTTCAAAGTTTAATTCAAACACTGATTGATTCGTTTTTGTTTCATTGACTGATGGTTGACAGACAACTGTTTGTATACCTTACCGCACAAACAATGTCGGTAAAACAGAATAGATAGGACAGTAAATGACCTGTGTTTATAACTGCCATCATCATTATTTGTTTTGAGGGGCCTTCAAATTTGCCGCCAGGTGCCGCGCGGCGGCAGTGCGGCTGCAGCGCTACCGTCGCGCTGCTTTGTCAATCCATATATATAAAAAACGCGCGACTGCAGCGCTACACCCGCGCTGTGACCGCGCATCGGTTCATTAATCGACTAGTGATGATGGATACGTGTTTTATTCAGACATTCAACGAAAATCAGTTTGAACAATTTATCGATGAGGTTGAAACTAAATGTACAACACTATGATGCTCGCACCTAGCGGTTGTAGCGCGGCGGCGGCGGCGCAGCGCTGTAGCAGCGCTGCCACCGCGCGGCTTTTGAAGGCGCCCTCAACTCTAAAAACTTTAACAAAACGCATAACATAGAATAATGTCTATTTTCTCAAGTATAGGCAGTCGTCAATTCAGTAAAATCCCTGAAAACTTAAGTGAACGAACTGTCAATGCCTACCATTAGTATGGAATGACAGCCTTAGGCCTCTGACTTGGCAAAACATGCCCTCGAGAAATATCTCCCAGGCGTGCCGGTTTCCTCACGATGTTTTCCTTCACCGTTTTTGAAGTAAGTGATAATTATATAGGGTGACTGGTAATTAGTGACCGATACTTAAACACGTGATTGTATTCATGATTTCTATAAACTTTCCCGAAGAAACTTTTTTTTAAAACACAATAACTTATACCACAATAAAAAACAAAAACGCTGTTTGAAATACCCGCGCGCGCGCCTGTGATCGATCAGCTGATAGTCTGACCTCGGGAAGGGCAAAATCTACTAGTAGCTTAGCGTCACACGCTCCCCGGCCACCCCCACCGCTCCCGTTGTACAGTACTGACGTAATTGAATTAATTGAAAGTTATTGAGTATTAAAACATAGTTTCTTTGGGAAAGTTATTCGTGTTCATGAGTACAATCACGTGTTTAAGTATCGGTCACTAATTACCAGTCACCCTATATAAAGTGCTTCTAAAAGGCAGTCGGATAACAAGAAGCCATATAACTAAATCGAACCATCTTTCAATCTCACAAACAATAGTTTCTATCTCCTTTGTAATACAAAATGCACTAAGATCCAAGTCATCTGAACGGGGATTGCATCTAAATCTGTGCTCCACAGGTTGGGCTCCATACATGTAGCAACGAAGATTAACTTCACATGCATTATGTATTGTTCTACGGAGACACACCGGCTTATGGGATGGTCAACTGATTTGATTTATAATCCTCTGTCTCGTTATAAGTGTTTTATGGTTATGTGTGGGTTGGTTTGTTGTGTGTGTGGAGGTTTATGATGAGTTTTATGATTAAGTTACTGGAGTTCACCAATATTTTGTTACAAAATCCACGTATAGGTAAATGGGGAGACGTGTTGATGAATCTGAAAAAACCCTGGTATTTTCCATTATTGCTGTAGGCAGCTAAGGAGTGGAATTCCCTACCGGAGTCGGTTTTTCCTGATAGCTACAACCTAGTGGTCTTTAAGTCAAGTGTTAACAGGTTGCTTCTAGGCTAGCGTGCTTCATCGTCAACTACATCATCGCTTACCATCAGGTGAGATAGTGGTCAAACGCGTGCCTATCAATAATAATAATAAAAAAAAATCTTTTCAAACAAGATTTATACATTGTGTTAAATTGTTACATTTAAACTAATTAGTTTATTAACTCATTAGGCATTTGTAAAACTATGCGTTTTTATTTTCTGGGAAAACCAGTAATGCTTTTTCTTGCATTTATTTTTGTACACAAAGTTTATTTATTGTTAGAAGGTTATATTCGTTAAATCTAACACTGAATCTCAGACTAGGATAACGTGTGTTGAGAGATTTAGTATCTTACGACTAGTAAGTTCTACATTTTAGGAGTGTAAGTTTGAATACAGCGATAACAACTTGCAGTTATTTTTTAAGCAACTTAAAGAGTGTGTGTGCTGATGTGCGTTCGGGAGTGTGTAGATATGAGTGTAAATGAAGGCAAGAGTTATCAGTAAATCCATGATGTTATGTTTAAGACATCGTGGACTAGCTTAATTAGCTGGCTAAGTTAATTAGTTTTTATTAGTTAACTAAGCTATCTCTTAGTTAGATATAGATGACAGATGATGACAGTAAATGTAATAAGTAGATACTAATATGAGCCTTTCACTAGAAATAAAGTTATAATAATAATTATATTTTTATAGTATGTATATCGAAATTTGATGGTCTCAAACCTTAACATACAGCCTCGAGCCGTATAATTCACTTACAGTCACTCTTAATAAGGTTATTCATGTAGCCATAGCACAGCGCAGCACATCAGGGATGTTGGCTGAAAAAGACGTGGATTGCTTCTACACGAGTGATGCGGAAACGGTGCGCAGCCTTGGTCCGTAGTGTGCGGGGCAGCGCCAACAGCATCCTTGACTGTATGTGGGTTAGGTTAGGTTAGGTTAGGTTTCCGAACTGCTTTCTCGGACTCGGACTTTCAAGCGGTTCACGGTGGCGACGGGCGGGCGACGGTACGGGGGTGCCTTCGCCCGCATTGCACCCGTCACCACCTTTGTCGGTCCCCTAGGGGAAGCCATGCGGGGCAATCGTCGGCTGGGGACTGGACGTAAAGGCTGTGCCGGTTTCCCAGTCCCCTGCCACTTAGACGAAGCGGGAATAAAGCTGGGTTGTTTTAGTGGGTATACCGGGTCTGACCGGGGAGTCCCACATAGCCTCCCATCCCCCGATGGGCGGGTATGCGTAATTGTCATTTTTTCCCAGCACAAACAAAAAAAAAAGGTTAGGTTAGGTTTAACGGGCAGGGGGACCCCCCACAGCGCATACGTCCTCGTCGTGTCCCCTGGAAACTGCCCAGTTCTGACCACCGTAACGGAGTGGCAGACTGGGTAGGCCAAAGTGCGCTGTGAATCGTAGCTCATTCTATCGCCTTGCTGAGTACGATATCGATTGTGACCATCATGTCAACACCTCGAAGGGACGCCTCCGGGCGTTTCCTTAAGAAGGGCCCTTCTAAGGGCCAACCCGGCGTTCAGGCGCCTGAGTCTAGCCGCGCGCCTTCTGCGGCCAGCTCATTTGGAGGGAGTGAGTCGTTTGGGTCTCTGGACTCAGACGACTCATTCAGTCTGTCGGACGTCGAGGCCTCCCGGTCGCGCAAGCGAATCCACCAGAGCGGTGGGTCCGGGGGCTCCTCGGCCTCCACGTCGACGGGGCTGCCGAAGGCCAAAAGGCCGACGGTGGCACCAGCGACCCACGATGTTGGGCTCTTGGACGCCCAACGTAAGCTGGACCTTGCCCGGCGCGCCCAGCTCCAGGAGGAGCTGGAGGAGCGCGTCGCGGCAAAGGAAAAGCGGGCCCAGTCCGCCCGAGCGAGGTCCGGGTACGGCGCGTCCCACGTGCTGTACGCGGACCACTCACTGGCGGAACTGGAAAGGATGGCGCAGGAGGACGAGGAGGGGATCGTCGAGGTCGCTTCCAAGTCCTCCAACCTAAAGGGGACCTTCCAGAAGGCCCTCAAGTGCCGGGCCGCGAGCCTGCGCGGTGTCGTCGCTGAGCTGTTGCAGCGAACGGCCACCGACGAGACGCGGCAACTGCAGGCGAAGGTGGATCGCCTGCAGTCGGAGGTCAGCCAGCTGCACCAGAAGCTGGCTGAAGCCACGGCCCGGCCACAACAGGCCGCGACGAGCCCTGCCGCGGAGGCCCCCCCCTCCAGCCGCAGCCTTGAGGATGTCATCCGCAAGGTTGTGGTGGAGGAGCGGGCCTTCACGCGAGCCTGCCTGGCGGGGATCGAGGACCGGCTCCTTCCGGAGACGCGCCTCCGACCGCCGCTTGCGGCGGATAAGAGGCGGGACCGGGAGGAGCCGGTGCCTCCTACCCCACAGGCCGAGGGCGCCCCTCAGGAGGTCCCCCAGCAGGAGGGGGACGCCCTTCTCCCTGCGACCACACCGTCCAACGAGTGGACGGAGGTGAAGCGCAAGGGGAAGGGTAAGGGGAAGAAGTCGGCAGCGGCCGTTCCCGCTGCTGCCGCTTCTGTCGCCACTGCCAGCCGGTCGCAGAAGGCGACCGGCAAAGGCAAGGCGAAGCCGAAAGGGAAGGCGAAGGTGCGACTCGTCCCCCCTAGATCCGCAGCCGTCGTGGTGACTCTCACCGCGGAGGCTGCGGGGCGAGGGGAGACGTACATGTCCGTGCTGGTGCGGGCACGCGCCAACGCCGACCCTGCCCAACTGGGCATCGGCACTGTGACTTGTCGGCGGACCCAAGCCGGGGCTCGAATCTTCGAGTTCCCGGGAGCCGAGGGGGGTGCCCGCGCGGACCTCTTTGCAGCCAAGCTGCAGGAGGCCATCGCGGACACCGCCAAGGTGGTCCGCCCTACAAAGTCAGCGGTCTTGGAGGTGGCGGAGTTGGACGACTCCGTCACCAAGGAGGAGGTGGTGGCTGCGGTGGCGGCGATTGGGGGCTGTGACGTCGCCGCGGTGCAGGGCCGGAACATCCGGCCCGGCCGCGGCGGCTTGGGCGCGATTCGCCTGCAGTGCCCAATCGTCGCTGCCAAAGCCGTTCTTGCTGGGGGCCGGCTTTCAGTCGGCTTCAGCTCAGGTGCGGTCCGGGCTCTCGCCAACCAGCCATTGCGGTGTTTCCGGTGCTTCGGCACCGGTCACACGCGGCCGCTGTGTCCATCTCCGGTCGACAGATCGGACACGTGCCTGCGCTGCGGCAAGGACGGCCACAAAGCCGCCTCCTGCGGGGCCGCCACACCGCACTGCGCGGTGTGTGCCGCCAGTGGCAGCCCAGCTGACCACGTCATGAGGGGGCGGAAATGTCTTCCTCCCCCCAAACGGGGCAAAGCTGTCGCTGCCGCTGGCGCCGCCGCTCCTGCGGCGGCTGCGGAGAGCGGTGCGATGTCCGACTGATTTCGGTCGGATGTTGCATCGCGCCGGCGTCGCGGCCCTCCGCGGACTCCCCTACCCTCTCGCTCTTAGAGAGGGGAACGGGATACGTGGCCGCCGCGCCGCCGGTGGATCTTGAGGATCTTCCTCAGGGTGGCGACGGGCGGGCGATAGGCGCGGGGGCGCCTACGCCCGCATTGCACCCGTCACCGCCTCCGCCGGGCAATCGTCGGCGGGGACTGGACGAAAAGGCTCTGCCGGATTCCCAGTCCCCGCCATCCAAGACGAAGCGGGAACAACGCTGGTGGTTTTTAGTGGGTATACCGGGTCAGACCGGGGAGTCCCACATAGCCTCCCATCCCCCGATGGGCGGGTATGCGTAATGCATTTTCCCCAGCGTAAAAAAAAAAAAAAAAAAAAAAAAAAAAAAAAAAAGGTTTAACGGGCAGGTGTCCGCAACTCCACGACCAAGCGCGTATTTTGCGTACGGGTGAGAATATGCCCTATTCCATCCATCCTAGCTCCTCGAGGAAGGCCAGCAGCGGTTTAACGCTACTGGCGATCTCTCGGAGGGTACCTGGGTTTCCGAAGAACTTAGCCCTGTATGCGGCAACCACTGGACAGTTGAGAAGCACGTGCGATGCCGTCTCGTCCACCTCGACACAAGCTCTGCACAGTGGGCTGTCTGTAACTCCTAATACAAAGAGGTGTTTGTTAAATGGCCCGTGGCCTGTTATGGCAGCTGTGAGTATTCGCAGCTGTTGCTTAGTCAGCCGGAGAACCTGTCTCGTGAAACGGCTATCAATTGTGGGAAGTGCTTCCCTGGCTTGCCTGCACTCACTTTGGTCCGACCATAGCTTGTCGTGTTGATCCCTGGTGCGTTTCCTTACCAGGGTGCGTAGGTATCCGAAGGGTAGTGGTACAACAGGTTCAGGTCCCATTGCCACCATGCTTGAACCACGTCTGGCGAGTTCATCAGCGGCGTCATTGCCGCGAGAGTCACTGTGTCCTTTGATCCATTGAATGGTTACTTTATTGAAGGTACCCACCTGATTTAGTCGGTGATGGCATTCGTTTAAGAGTCCCGAGTTGGTTGTGTAGCTATTTAGGGCTTGCAGGACTGACATGCTGTCCGACAGTATGCGGATCGAATGGTCCTGTACCTTCCTTGCTGTGATAGCTGTGGCCGCCAGTGAAATGCCCAAGCATTCGGCCTGGAAGACCGTGTTGTGGGCCCCCAGCGGTGTAGCTATGTGTATGTTGAAATCCTCCGAGAAGATACCAGCACCCGTACCAGTACCTGTCTTGGATCCATCCGTGAAGATTCGCAGTTCTGTAGGGCGTAACCCCTCGCACCTGTGATCCTCGTGGAGTTGAATTTTGTATTTTTTATCAAATATGAATTGCTTGGGAATACGGTCGTTTATGGCTTTAGTCATGGGGAGTTCAGTATTGAGCTCTTCCAATAACCTGGTGTGCTGCGTCTCTTTCTTACCCCAAAGATTTAGTGTGTTGAGGCGTACTGCCGCCATCGTCGCTTCTTGTTTTATGAACAGATGAAGCGGCGGAAGTCCCAACATGGCTTCGAGTGCTGCAGTCGGAGTAGTCCTCATGCAACCTGTGATAGCCATACAAGCTAACCTCTGTGTTTGTTGTAATTTGTTTGAGGCTGTGACTAGGTTAGTTCGGGGCCACCAGACCACGGCCCCGTAGGCTATCATCGGCCGGATAACCGTATTGTACAGCCAGAGTATGATTTTAGGGGATAGGCCCCACTTCTTACCTATCATTTTCCTGCACTGCCAGAAGGTGATACAGGCCCTGTTTAGTTTATTGTCTAAATGATTACTCCAGTTTAACTTACTGTCAAGAATGACCCCTAGGTACTTGACTTCGGTGGCCAACTGTAGTTCTGTATTAACCCTTGGGGTGCCTGGTGGGTCTGACAGACCCATCGCTTCAAGGAATCGACAATATTTTAGAAAATTCATAACTACCGCCGCTGTTTGGCTGAGTAGCTTCGTGGTATAGACTGGCGGCTAGATTGCCGCCTCTCCCGCGGTCCGCAACGCGCACGCGTTCGAGTAACACATGTTTTATCTGCGCTCGGGTCTGAGAAACCCGACCAGGCACGCGGCGTAACTTTTAACTGGTAAGTAATTATTTTTGTTTTCAATTATTTATTTTCCATTTTGTGGTCAATTATTTATGTTAATAATATGTTTGCAGTTTAATATGACAAAGCGATTAACTAATACCGAAATAAGCCAAATTTTAGATCAATATTTCAATGAAATTGAGGATGACTTGGTTTTTGATGAAAGTGGAGCCGAATCCGATCACGAGAGTGTTCAACATGATTCAGATGATCCTGAGGAAGAAGTACAAGTTCATAACTAACCAAGTAGTGGCAGATCAATATATAAAGGAAAAGATAATACATTATGGTTTCATAATCCTCCGAGTGCTCGCGTTCGTACTAGAGTAGAAAACATTTCTACTGGAACACCTGGAAACCTCATGCAAGACATCCACAGCAGGAACTTGTTTGCTTTCATCTGTTTGTGACTGTATTTAAGGAACAAACTAATAGAAAGATTTTGATCTCAATTAAAAAGAGTTTAATATTGTTAATTTAAAGATAAGTACTATTTTTACCTAAGTATGAGAGATTTTTTAATTGCTCAATAAAACTTTATAAAATAATTTGTCTTATTTTTTTTTCCTTTTTTCATTTAGAAACAATGTCAATATAAATTAAAACTTGTTATTTTGTTTTGTAACACGTCAAAATAAATAAAAATAACCAATTATGTTTACGGGTCTGTCAGACCCACCAGGCATACCTTGTGATTTTTACCTACCAGGCACCCCAAGGGTTAAAAAGTTTGGGTAGGCGAAATGGGCCTAGAGCTCGCTTATGGGTAAACATGACTAGTTCAGTTTTTGTGGGGTTCACTGACAGGTCAAATTCTCTACACCATCGTTCTACAATTCGTAGCGCTTGTTGGGTAAGGTTGCAAATCGTCCCAGTCACCTTCCCCGACACGAGGATTGCAAGGTCGTCTGCGTAACCTATGGTATAGTAGTGATTAGCATTAAGTTTATGAATTAGATCGTTTATTACCAAGTTCCATAGAAGAGGGGATAGCACCCCTCCCTGGGGACAGCCTCTAGCTATCATGGCCGAGTGCTGCTCTCCTTCAAGGTGAACCACTCGCTTACTCAGCATGTTTGTAATCCAGCTAGTTAGCACCTGATCGACTCCGTGTTTAGAGAGAGCGGTGCTTATGCTGGAGAAGTTTGTTTTGTCGAAGGCTCCTTCGATGTCAATGAACGTGCCCAGGCAGGTACCCTTGTGCTGAATCGCTTCTTCTATGCGGGTGACCACTAAGTGAAGTGCGGATTCTGTTGACTTACCTGAGCTGTATGCGTGTTGGTTACCGTGCAGTGGTATGTTTTTCAACGCACCATCTCTTAACTCCCTATCGCACAGTCTCTCCAGGGTTTTTAATAGAAAGGAGGTCAGGCTGATTGGTCTGTAGGATTTGGCGTTTGTATAGTCACTCTTACCTGGCTTAGGAATGAATATTACTTTCACTTCCCTCCATCCTTTAGGCACGTAGCCATGGGCCAGGCACGCTCTCAGGATTGGCAGCAGTTTCAAGATCGCGGGGAACCCACCCCACTGCAGTAGGGCGGGAAAGATACCGTCCGGACCAGCTGCCTTGAAAGGATGGAAGCTTTCGATGGCCCATTGGAGCTTTTCCAGCGTGATCATCTTGTTCGCGTATGTCCAGTCATTTACCGATGGTGTTTTGGTTACATCTAGCCAGTCGATTTCTTGTGAGAAGACGCACCCAGGGAAGTGAGTTTCAATCAGGACGCGTCTCGTCTCTTCCGGAGATGTAGTAAGTGTGTTGTCAGGCTTTCGGAGAGTGGCGGGCCCAGAAGTGCTCTGTTGCGCCAGTATTTTCCTTACCCTGTTAGCTTGTTGGCAAGATTCGATATTGCTACAGTACTTCCTCCAACCTGTAGTACTTCTGAATCTGATGCATTTTTTGTAGCTGGATTTGGCCGCATAGTAAGCGTCCCAGTCTTCGTCAGCACATGTATTCATGGCCCTGTTCAGGGCTTTCCTAACCTTACCGCGTTTACGCTCCAGTACGGGGCCCCACCAGGGTTGCTTACCTGGCGTTTTCGGCGGTGTAGTTAATGGGCAAGCGGTTTGGTAGCTGTCTATCATTGACGCAGTAAGAAGGTTTACTTGCGAGTCAATCTCCGTTATGTCCGTAAAAGTTGTCGGAATGTTTATATTTACCAGTTTGTCACCGAGAGTGCGTGTGTAGACAGCTCTGTCAGTGTTACGTGGGTTGCGTCGTGGTGGTGCTGGTGTTACGCTGACTTGGATGTCAAAACGGATCCACCTGTGATCCGAGCAGGAGGCTTCTTTAGAAACCTGCCACCCGGTGGCGATTTCCGCTGCTCCCTCTGAAGCCAGAGTTAGGTCAATGATTGTGCGGCTTCTTCGGGTAACGAAAGTTGGTTCGGAACCTGTGTTTAGTAGAGTAAGGTTAGTTGTAAAAAGGTAATCAACTAAGGCCTTACCTCTTGCATTATGCATGTCCATGCCCCACAGTGGGTGGTGAGCATTGGCGTCGGTCCCGATGACGACCTCCAGCCCGCTTCGTTCACAAAAGTTCACTAGGCGGGCGAGATCGTGCGGGGGCGGCTCCTCCGCCTCCGGCATGTAAGCTGATGCGAAGACGGTTGGCATTGCTGTGTCACCACGCTGTATAAGCAGCCTAGCTGCAGAGACATCTCTGCAACAGAAATCTGTTAAAAGCTGTGCTTCTATATTACCCTTGACATAGATACACGACCTGGGATGGTCGTGGGCTAAGGTAACTAGGATCTTACCGCCAAGTCTGGAGAGTCCTTGAATGTGGCCAGCTCTAATCCACGGCTCCTGGATCAGGGCAATGGCAGTGTGTTGAACCTCCAACCACTTGCGGAGTTGAGCCGTCGCTGTTTGACTGTGGTGGAGGTTGGCTTGCAGGACTTTACAGGTCGACGAAAGGGATGCCATCGCTGGTCGAACCCTCATCGTCCCCCCCAAGTCGCAGACCGGCGAACAAGTCGAAGTCCTCATCGAGGCCGTCCCCCACCGGATCCGAAGCTGACGACAGCATGATGTCGTCGAACTCCCCACCCGATGAGGGGACGGCGTCCATGGCGACCGCGGCGGTGGCCGTCCCCGCTGAAGCTGGTTCGACCACGGATGTTGCCGGAGTGTGTGTCGGAGAAGCTGTCTCCTCCGGATCTGGCTTCTGCGTTATGGCTTCGTTGCTGGTCTCCGTCGTAGTTCCCCATCCTCGAGGGACTTCGGTAAACCTACCGTTCGGACCCTGGAACCTCACGTACACCTTCCCTAAACCCATTGAGAGTCGGCGTTCGGCTTGCATCAGGGTCGGAATTTGGTCCTCGGGGATTCCCACTACCACGAACCATGCTTCGGCTTGCTTGTCAGCGGACAGAAGTACCCACCTCTTGACGTCGATCCAGGCGTTCTGATAACTCAGAAGGCGACCGATGTTGGTAGGCTCTCCATATACTCCGTGCTCGTCTGGGACCACGATTCCACATCGCGTTCGCTTTATTATTTCCGACTGGCTCTTGACGACTAGCGAGGTGCTAGTTGGGAGAGTCAGGCCGGAAACAGCATTCCTCAGCCACGCTAAGGTGTGGTCGTCACCGCACCACAGCTTTAGAACTCCCTCAGCGTGCAGCGGCTTGGCGTTGAAGTTGGGCGCTGGAGAGTTTTGCATGGGGGAGCAGGCCTCGGTGATGATCTGCTTGTGGATAGCAGCGAGTACCTGATCCGATACGGCCTTGCTGATGATTCCCGTGCGGTCGCAAGTGATCGCGACGCTCAGGGAAGCGCTGGCAGCTTGGGCGTAGCTTTTGCTGGCAATCCGTTGGGATTGATCAAGACGCGGCCGCTTTTGCTCTCCACGAGGCGAAATTGTCTCGTTGAGAGCCCGCTTGGCCGTGGCCTGATCCTTCCCCTCGGATCGTTGTGTCGAGCTGGTTTGGGTGGCCGGTCTGCACTCCACGCCGGTCTGCGGTTGGCTAGGCTCTGGTCGGTTTGCACCGGCCTCGGTCTGCGATCGCTTCCCAGCGGAGAAGTTGACACGGCCGCTGGTCGGTTTACCCGACCCGGCGGCTGCTGCGGCTGGCTTCTGGCGAGAGGCTTTGATCTCCCGCCTGCGTGCTTGACGTCGTTCTTGACGGCGCTCCTTCCTCGTCAACCTATCTCTATCCTTACCCTGCTCCTTATGAGCTGGTGGACCTGAGGGGTCATTGCAGGGGCCAAGGGTTTGTTGAGTGCGTTTACCCTTGCCCTTGCGCTTTTGCACCTGCCAGGCTCGAGCGAACTCGTCCTCGGTGCCGGTGAGATGGGAGGTGGCTTGAGATGCCACGTGGGGAGGAGGTTGTGTGGACTGTGCGTGTGTAGTGTGGCTTGGACCGGCTGTGGTATTAGTCGTCGCCGTGGTCCTCACATGTGTGGAAGAAGGGTCGGTACTGGTCCCAGGCAGCGCCGACTTCCTTTGCTTGTATTGGGACTGTATGTGAGTGAACCATCGTCGCTAGGTTTCGTTTGGGCCTGTCACCTTTCAGCAATGATGTTACAATGAGTTTTTGTTTTTGTATTTTTATATTACTAACATAGTTGAGAAGTGCAATAATTGTTTAAACCTATAATTAATAATACTGCTGACTCAAATCTTATTCGCGAAACAAGTGCTAACAACAATTATTCGTAAATTATGGTGATATTATCTAGATGTTTAAGACCGTAGTTATAAGAGTTTTTATGTATTCTATAGCGTACTAAAACAAAGATGTCAATCTTCTCAAATCTGTTAAATATTGTTATAAAACCAGTTGTCCTAATAATAAATAATTCTAAGAACTCATGTCGCCTGTGATACAGGTTTATCCTAGTACAGGCATAATCATTTTGTAATACCCATATTATTACTAAGACTAAATGCTGTATTTTACCAATTTAATTTCTCAAATAAAGATTATTATTATTATTTATTATATTATTATAGTTTCTAAATACATTGTTACTAAGACTATAAGTCTTGTTGCTTGAATAAAAATTATTATTATAATACGAGTAGCTGCCTAAAAATCTTCTAGCCATATTTTGTTTTACATTTTAACTGCTTGTGTGTCGGCATTAGCCGACGCGTCGACAGCAGTCGGACTTATTGCCCAGTGCATTATGTGAGCCAGCGACGGTCTACCTGACCTCGTTTGTGTCAAACTTATTATACCTGGCTTTGGTACTATTTTGTGTTACGAGAGGAGTATAAATAGGTGAATTAAAACCACAGGTTTCACTAGCCTGTTGGTATTGTAGATAGTGGCCCTGACGTCTATGCAGGAGCTCGTGTATTCGATTCCACCGAAGACAAATATTTTTCTGATAAGCACATCATTGTATGTAGTTTATCAGTAAGCTGTCTAGAGCTCGTAGGTACTTATAGCACAAGCCCATTTTAATTTAGAACAATTTGGATTTGGCTTTGTTTGTAAGTTGGGAAAATCACATCGAAAAAACTTAGAAGTCATAGTCTCTTTTGAAGTCGCTACATTATTCTGGTCAGATCATGTAATGATGTCTGAGATGGTCATTTGAGGAATGAGCCACTCATAATAGTAATTGTGTGAATCTGTTCTTGCAGTGCTGGTCAGTTATCGTGGAGCTCAAATAAGAACTCAAAAAGCTCATGGGGGTAGGCAGAAACTTCGGCACCTACTACGATCCCTTCGTACTCCTTTTGCATACGTACGTGTTTACGTTTAAAATAATATATCTCGTCATGAAATTAATTGATATTTACCCGTACGTAAATATTTATAGATATTAGATATAATATGTACAATATGTACCTACATGTAATTTTTTAAACTTAATAGAACCAGCATTTTAAAAATGAATGATCCCTGAGAAGAAAAGTCGAGAAAAACTCAGTATCATGGTCTCTATTTAAGTCCAGACATAAGATTTAATCAATAAATTATGTGCCTCTAACGATGTAGGTGAGGAGCGCTGTTTTTTAAAGTCTAATGCATTAAAAGTCATACATTACCTTTCTTAAATAAATCTCCAATGGACATGATACTGACCTTACATATACTTTGTCCTATCCTGGTATCGCCACTAAGGTACCTACATCTGCCTTATAAAACTGCCTACAGAAAATTAAACTTTGACGCAAAAAAACACCTGACGTTTATCATCGTGTCTCCGTCCTCCTTCAAACAAAAGATCTGAAGCCAAGAAGCTCGCAGGTACATTTTCCTTTGTCACGTTACATTTCGAATGTTTGCAAACCAAATAAAATGAGATACATAACACATCTCGCGAACCAGGTTTCGGTGAGACAATAAAAATTGATCAATTTTGTTACCGGGCGGTGCCAACATTGCGAAATAAAGCTGTTGAATTTTCTATGCATTGTAGCGAACACGTCTACACTTCTAGGAGGTACCGCGTTCCAGAAACGGGGTTGCCTTGTTATTCCTTGCGTCTATTGCATGAATATGGCTGCCTTACTTAGTAGCAAGCTAAAATTGTAGTAATCGTCATATTTAATATTCTTCTACCACTTTGTATGTGGTGAGAGACTAATCTGCATGGCTAATAAGTATCTCTGTCGACAGTTTTTATTGTACACCATAAAAACTAACCAATTATAATATAAGGGCCATAGGGCTACAACGGGCGGCCTTATCGCTAAAAGCGATCTCTTACAGACAACCTTTGGATGGACTTGATAGTGAAGGAGAAATGATGAGCAGGTTAGTTTGTGTTATCGCTAAAAGCGATCTCTTACAGACAACCTTTGGATGGACTTGATAGTGAAGGAGAAATGATGAGCAGGTTAGTTTGTGATGTACTATTTACATAAATGTATAAAACAAATATAAATAAGGAACACTACAATGCATAAAATACTAATCATTTAAAGTAATATCAAGACATGTTAAGAGACAGGTAGCTAGTTTCGTATTGGCTATCATCAGTGTGTATCTAGGATGACGTCTTGCGCACTCGCAGAAATGTGACGAAGTAGACCGTATCCCGTCTTATAGTCACCGTAACTTACCATTTTTTTGTAAAGTTTTAGTTTTGATCAAAGTTTTGTGTGCAACTGGACGCTAAAGATAGCCAAAAGCCCTCCCTGTTGGTGTCAGTTTCACTGAAACACACTACTAAACACACACACCCAGGACCTCCGCGTCACGGAGATGAAGATGCTTAGGTGGATGAGCGGCGTAACGCGATCCGATCGCATACGCAGCTCATTTATCCGGGGTAGTCTTGGTGTCCGCGACAACGTGGGAGAAAAACTGCAAGAGTGTCGTCTGCGATGGTTTGGCCACATTGGATGCATGTATATGGCTGTCCTTGGGGCTAGGTCCCGTGATCGCCCTCGCAAACGCTGGCTGGACGTCGTCAAGTCCACCATGAGAGCCAATGGCCTGACTGAAAAGGATGTTGAAGATCGAGCAAAGTGGAAGAAGTTCAGTCGGAAGGCGTACCCTGGCAATAGCCGGGATTAACGCCAGGTGGAAGAGGAAGAAGACACTACAAAACACACACACACACAAACACTAACACTAACACTTGCTGCCAAAACGTTATTATACAATACGCACATGAATCCGAAAACGAAGAGGTGCGTGCCTTGGGTTCCAGACCAATGATTTGGATGTCCACCGGTAACAGCACTAGGCTTGACTTGGCTATGTTTAATATTAGATATTAAGAGGCCGTTTCTGTATTACTTTCTTTCATGCTCGAAGACTGCAAAAAGAGCATGTTTTTTTTGGTATTGAAAAATACATAATTTGTAAAAATTTCAACTATTTACTTTCTATGGTTAATGAGATACAGCCCGCTGCGCGCTGCCTAGTACGGAGGCTTAGTAATTGGGTTCCGTAGTTACCCTTTAGAATCGAATCCGAAAAAACAGCCTTATTTCGAGATCTCTTTTAATGTGATGATGTTTCCATACTGCCGTATTAAAGTTAAGAATCTTTTGTAGGACAAAATTTCTCCTTCTAAATAAAGTATACCTAAACGCATTTAAATCAACCCTTTTCATAGATTCATTAATCTCTTCTTCGATCACCGTTTCTTTTTAGGTACTTACATAAAGTTCTATCATGTTTCTAATGTGTGACACGCCTGTCAAAAAGAAGCCATTTTGTCATTTCCTCCATTTGACTTTTACAAATCTATGTGAATCGTGAGAGGAGAATTATAATAGTATTTGAATAATGTGAGACATTTTCAGCGTTGTGTCTGGAATAATAACATTCTTGCGACGTATCGATACTGCAAATGTCCCTATGTGGTAATGACCATTTACAAGCAGATCGAAACGGTTCAAGTCTTACAATTTACTTCTTTTATTTCGCTATAAGAAATAGCGAAAGCTTAAGCTCTAGGAACCGGAGAGATCAAGATTTTATGACACTCCCAGATTTTCCAAGTACAGCAAAAGTTGTCTAGCTATGTGTGTAAAAAATTATAATGAAATACCTATAGAGCTAAAAAAAAATAGTAGACTGTTTAAAAGTAAAATGTTGGAATGGTTGAATGTTCATAATTTCTACTCCCTTAAAGCATTCTTCGAAAATAAATTTTAGCAAATTTAATAAATAAGCTACAATGTTACTCAATTTTGCATGCTATAGATTTAATAGCTAAACATGTTGAACTCCTGTGTTAACTGTAACACCTCTAAATACCATGTTTTGAAGCAAATAAAGACTTTGACTTTGACTTAGCGAAAAAAGCGAAGTGCACAATTTTGCTTAACTCTAACGGTTTTTGCAGCGCAACCCGGGATAGCTCGCAGATGGCAAAATATTTCCTACTTGACACTAAACGTTAAATTTAATCACAGACATTCAATATTTAATATGAATATTACTACGAACAAAATTTTCATCCGTTACTTGTGTCAAAGTGGACACAAGTCGATTAGTCTAGTTCAATATTGCTATATTACGCTAGATGGCGTTACTGAGACATGCGATCATTTTCTATGACATTTCTAGGCATGTCCTATAGCATTATAAAACTCTTTGTATTTTCGACAATTCACAAGAAAAACATTTAATACAATTACAATACCATTAGAATACAACATTTATTCACATATTAAATAATACTACACATTACAGAAACATACATACCTAAAAATAAACAAACAAAAGAACAGTAAACCAATTATAGGGCATCAAAAACTCATCCGCATCGCTATCAACGGGAAAAGTGCCCAGAAGACTGGCCACATTGCCACGTTGAATGGCAATACTGATTCTCTGACCGAAATAAAGGCCAGCCCTCTGGTCTCATGAAGAGTCGACCAAACGCTTGGCGATGTCCCGGAAAACTAGATGGGCATTCGGACCTCATGGCCCGAGTATTTCAACCCCAAACGGTTCAGATATATAACTTCCAATAAGGTTGTTATATTTTGCCGTTTGAGGTTTTCAGCACCTGCGGCAGCCGCACCAGCACAACCAAACAATTCACATAATTACTATATAGATAATAGCCTATGTATTATTCTGACATATAGGCTATAATATTCTAAAGTTTCATAAAAATCCATTCAGTAGTTTTTGCGTGAAAGAGCAACCAACATCCATACATTCACATAATACATACAAACTTTCGCGTTTATAATATGTAAAGATTCGTAACAGGTGGCGTTCTGCCTACCACTACGGGGAAAAGAGGTGAGTTTATGTATGTATGTGTGTGTAATAATGACTACTTAGTAAGATTCTCAACATTGATATTGCCACCTTTATCCCCATATCAAGTATTATACCTCCGTTATACTGCTCAAAGACCAAGACCCGGTAACTCATCATCACACAAGAATTATTAGCGCACTATAGCGTGAATGGAAAGCGATGCAGCGGTCGCGATAAATCGTCTTACATCTGATTAGGGTTGATTTAAAGCGATTTAGCGCTGCAGTGCGGTATACAAATTGGTTTTATGGGTGATTTATTGATGAAAGTACATATCAAGTGCTGGGTTATGGTAAGATTTCGGACTTGGAAGGATGTATGGACATTGGAGGAGCTTGTGGCTTAATAATGATAGCCTCACGGGTCAGGCCAACTGGCCTTAGTGGGTGACCATTTATTCCATACCAGCAGACGTCCCGCGGTTTCACCCACGTTGCTCCCGTTCCCGTGGGAATACGGGGATAAAAAGCAGCCTATGTGTTAATCCAGGGTGTCAGCTAACTCCATACCAAAGAACACCGGCGAACTCCCAAACAAATTTTTGTTGACAATTTTTTGTTGACAATTTTTTTTGCGTCTGCCTATTATATGGAAAATATTTAAAAGTATAGAGTTTGAATTTCTGAACAGTTTTTTCTTTGTTTATACTTTTATAGGAAGTCAGGAATTAAAGATATTTAATTTTTAAGTTTTAGAGGTTAAGACTATAATATATAAAAGGTAATGTCCGCTATAATCTTAGCACAAACAATCGTGTTTATTTTAACATTTTTATTCTGATGCAGACTAAGTATATACTAAGTAGTATTTACTAAGTATATTAATGCATTATGTCAAGCCAATCATTTTAAGCAACTTCACTAAGATTAAAAGCAACATTAAAAGTACAGCTAATCCAAAAGCCAGAAAGAAAAAAACACAAAGCTATGATTATTTATTTCATCAATAATCTAGTCAATTAAGCTCTCAATTATGAAGATTTTTTTTCCAGACTTTGATAGGCCTTATGATTGATTTGATAAAACTTAGTAAATTATTTCGTTGGTATATATTACGGTGAATAAATAAAGACATACGTAGACGCTTAATAATTTCATCAACAATTCCCTCGCCGGTGTTCTTTGATTAAAATCCATTCAGTAGTTTTTACGTGAAAGAGTAACAAACATCCATCCATCCATCCTCACAAACTTTCGCGTTTATAATATTAGTAGGATTATCAAGACTCTCCAATTCCCAAATTCGTTGGAGTCGTAGTTCAGAACCGGATCCATCTGAATACCAGTGTTTCACATGGAGCAACTGCCTTATTAACCTCCACAACCCAGTAACTGGGTAACACGATAGGCCTTGGTTAAACTGGTGGTCAGACTTTCGGGCTTGTGTTACACGTAACGACTGTCGTCGATCTATAAAAGCTTGCCGGGACCATCGACAGCTAAACGTGCCTTTCAAGGGGAATGATCTCGGTCATACTATGGTCACCCATCCAGAGACCGTGACCCCGGAAGCGTAAGCGTTGCTTAAATTTTAAAATCGATTATTTTTGTGCCAAGGGCCTTGGGTTCGTAAGTCTCGAGTACGAGCCCAAGGCATCTCTGACTTGTCGAATGTATGTGCTTTGTACAGACGCGTAGACGGCAGCACATCCAGTTACCCCAATGTGTCATTTTTTTCCAATTGAATATGAACCTCATTCAGTTTGTCATAAAGTTGAAAAACGGTCAAAGAAATTTGATACATTGGGGTAATTTGATGTGCTGGTGCTTCAATAATCACTTGCTTCAAAATCGGTAAAGGAAACCGGCATGCCTAAGAGATATTTCTTTACGACATGTAAAGCCTAATAAGATAAGATAAGATAATCATTTATTTGCCCAAACATGAGTACATTGCAGATCATGATGAGCTTTGCAACCAGAGGCCTATGTAATGGGCGGGATAAAATCAAAATCAAAAGTCATTTATTCAAATTTGGCTGATGATCAGCACGAACGTCAAAAATTACATAAGACAGTCCCCCGAAACGCCCGCCCTTCGCTACTGCTTAAACAGCATTGGTAATTAATATACATAATCATTTAAATTAAATCATTTGCTACATGTTAGGTAGCACACACCGATATACAAGATAGTAATAATAAGAATAGTAGGTAAGTACTGACGTTGAAACTAAACTCAAGCCAAAAAGTCATAACTAACAGAATAGTTATGTTTTTCTTTCCTTGAACAAATTCTCCGACATCAGGTTGGTCACACACAACAAGAAGAAGACTCGCCACGAGCTCGTCCACAAGAACTTATACCTCTAGAACTGGCAAAAATAACAAAAGAAAATCGTGCTTGTTGAAAAATCTAAGCGCAAAAAGTGTCTCCAAGAATTGTCAGCAACGTAGCGCTTTCAATAAATCGCCTTATACTTGATTAGACTTTGATTTAAAGCAATTCAGCTCTGCAATGTTGGGTTGAAATGGCTCGAGTAGCTGTTTACCGGGTAGTTTGAATTCCTTTGCTGATTTCAGAAGGTGAAATCACTGGTTTAACTTGCAAGAAATGTTTTAGAAAGAGATGAGGCAATAGTTGTATAATTTTTTTCGTAGGTTCGATTCCCACCCAAGACATTATTTATGTGATGAGCATATCGTTTGTTTTGTATCTGGGTGTAATTTATCTATCATATGTAATTAGAAATATATAAGTATGTTTATGTGTTGTTTAGTTTACCCATTACACAAGCTCTGCTTAGCTTAAAACTAGATGACGTTCTGTGAAAGTTGTGGAATATTATATTATTATTTTATATAATTTATTTATAAGTTTCATCATTAGGTTTTTTATTTTGATTGGCTTTTGCGTTCAGTTCACTTATTTAGCTTGAAGACCTTAGGCCTTAGACAGTCCGAAATCACCAATATTTCGTGTGAGTCTTAGAGTTTATCTACCTTTGTTTTCATTTGTGCATCAGTAATTAATTGCTGTAGCAATAATTATGTTAATCTTACAATCCATCTAAATAATTATCTAAAGGAACAATGGGATTAGACCTAATGGATGATATGGTTAGAATCTATTAATTATTAAAATTTTCACTCATTTGAATATCTACTGCAATGCAGTGTTAAGATATAACAGCATCCAATTAGTTTAATTATAATATCTGCAAACGATTGTTAATCATTTAATGTACTGGAAAATATCCAGTTTTAACCTATTTGCTTTGATATTTAAAAATAAATAATTGTCTACGCCGCGTCACGGTGTAATTATCTACTTACTTCTGTATGAGACACAGTCAAGCTCAAAAAATATTTTAATTTGACCTTGAAAGATGAGAATAATGTCAAAATGTATTATTATTGTTGTCAATACATTTAACCAATATTGGGCATAGTTAAATATATTGTCTTGAATATTATTCTCTAAAAATTAAACGCAGGGTATGTTTTTTACAAACGTTAGAACACATTGACCTGACCCTGAACAGGAATTGAATAATCCTTTTTCATTAAACCATCTTAAAATCCATTCTTAACCCCATTAGGTAAAAAAAAAGAAAAGAAGAAAAAATAAACATTTATTGGCAACAGGTAAAACATGCACGCACTGTAAAATATAGAATTAGCAAAAAATAAATGGCATGTCTCATGAATGGACCAAATGCCTCATTTCAGTGGTAATGCCAGACAGGTACTACCTGATTACAGTTTTTAAATGCAAGGCATTTACGGGACTTTTTTTGGGGCGAGCGACGAATGAGCAACATGTACAGACACCAGCACATCAAGTTACCCCAATGTGTCAAATTTTCCCAATTGAATATGAACCTCATTCTGTTTGCCATAAAGTTGAAAAACGAACAAAGAAATTTGACACATTGGGGTAACTTGATGTGCTGGAATCTGTACATAATTGTATTAATATTGTACAATAAATAAAATAAAATTGTAGCTCAAGACATGTTCTGAATTTAAATTAAAAAAGTAGATATAAATAAATAAATATTCCACAACTTTTCACACAACGCCATTTAGTCCAAACTAAGCTAAGAGCTTGTGTTATGGGTACTAAACAGCTGATAAACATACATATATATTTCTAAACACATAGGTACATATTATAGATAAATTACACCCAGACACAGAACAAATGTTCGTGCTCATCACACAAACATTTGTCCTGGGTGGGAATCGAACCCACTGCATAGCAGTCAGGGTCACTTACTACTAGACCAACAGGCCAGTCGAAATATGGTATATGAATAGTGTGACATAATGATCCATTTCAAGTAGACCAATGAACTGATGAAGACCATTTTCTAGTAGTTTTACTGGGAAGAAGAAAGGGCTGTACTATTACGCCTGCAATAAATACAACACTCCCTATTCAGCCTTCATATAAGAGCGATAAAACTGAGTTAATCATTCGTAACTGACCGCCTCAGTAACTAGAGTCAGACTCTACAATAATATAGCAGCCAGACTCTGCCAACTGTGTAAATCTAGTCAATAATACACATGTGCATTCTAGACTAAATTGTATGGGTTTTTCATTATTAGGTCAAACTTAGACGAAAATGCTAGTAGTCCTGATTCGCAATCTATGTTCTCGGAATATTGACAGCCAGATTAAGGTAATTTACTAGGAAACTGGTTTTAACTGGCCTGTTGGTCTAGTAGTTAGTGGCCCTGACTGCTGTGTCGGAGATCCTGGGTTCGATTCCTACCCAGGACAAATGTTTGTGTGATGAGCACGATTATTTTGTTCTATGTCTGATAATTTATCTTTAACGAAATTAAGAAATATACACCACAAATTTTTATTCTAGACGGCCTCATTATATTTGTAAAGTATCAATAAATAATATTCACAAAGTTATATCCCAAAAAGTCACCCTATTTATGGAAGTATTGCATTAATCGTCATCTCTCGCTCACGTTCGCGTGATCTTGTTCAAGCATGCCTCGCCTCCAACAGCTGTTTTCGTTATTTAAGTTTAACTATTACATATTAAACGTATTTAAATATTGAATTTAGTTTTTTTCACTTTTGATTATGCAAATATGATCAGTAACAGGTAAGGATACAGCCCATTTTTTTTGTACTAATTAAAAAATAGCGGTGTATAAGTATGTTTCTCAGCTGTATAGTACCCATAACAGAAGCTATGCTTAGCTTGGGATTAGATGGCGTTTTGTGAATGTTGTGGAATATATATTATTTTTTTTACTTAGTGTTGTATACGTAGTCATTATCATCATCAGTCCACAGTAGTCTACTGTTAGATATAGACACGACAACGCCCTGTCTTCTCTTGCGCATTCAGCGTCTACTAGCATTCTTTCGCAGGTCGTCATCCCACTTATCTGGAGGACGTACTACACTACGTTTGCCAAGTCACAGTCTCCACTCAAGAATACGGTTACCCCAGTGGTGGTCGTTTCTTCACGAGCTATGGCCGTCCTACCGCGTCTTCAGCTAGCTAACCCTTTGAGCTATGTCGATGATATTGGTTTTCTGTCGGATATTTATTCTTTATTTTTATGAATAACGGGTCTACTCTTGACCTCAATTTTGTCCTGCGGTCAGAGATGAGGTCGACAATAGAACGAGCTTAAGCCTATTAACTCGCGACTTAAACAGATTGGGGTCATATGAACTAGGGAACACCGATGCAGGCAAGGAATTCCACCCCTTAGCTGTGCGCATAATGAAGGAACAGGCAAAGCGCTTCGTGCGAATGTGTAGAACATCTACAAGGAATGAGTAACCTGCAGTGCGTCTATATTCTCGATGGAAGAAAGGAGATGGTGGAATGAGCTCGTAGAGCTCTAGAGCACACTCACCGAAATACAGTCTGTAAAAGACCGACAGACATGCAACTTTGCGGCGGTGGGTCAGAGTATTAAGCTTGGTACCCACCAGCTTTTCGTCACCAATGAGCCTCGTGGCTCTGCGCTCTACTGAGTCGAGTGTGGCTAGTTCGTATTTGGCTGAGCCATCCCAAAGGTGCAATACTCTATGCTGGATCGGACTTTCGGATTAATTTTGAATTGTAGTTTAGTGTTGTAATTATAAATAATATTTATTTTAAAAAATCGTTACTCAATCACTGAGTTATGGAGATCAGAAATGCAGTAGCTCTATTTAAAATACGTGTACTCAGCTACAATTAGTGAGACTGAAATTCAGCACCAGGAAAAAGCTAAACGGCTAATGATACTGCGACTCATCCAAGTGAATATATTTTAATTAGTCTGCATTAGGATCTATTTGTACCTAGAAAATGTATTAGCTGTTTCAAAAGAGGCCTTTAGATAGAAAATTTAAGCTAGTTGTGGTATAAGTTAGAAGCTGACAGCGTTTTAAGTAATAAGTTGTACCTACAGTTTGCTACGAGACCATTTACACTATAAAATTGAGTATTTTTTACTTTATTAAAAGATTTGAATAGTTTTACAATTACAATTTTAACGAATTTAAAGAAAATAATTCAATCAAACATTGCTATAAAGATATGGGTGCATTTCATGTCCCCATTTTTATCGGTCTAGTAAAGGTCTACCAGCTCTGCAGAAATGCTAGAAAACTAGTGCCTTACTCAGGATTTGACTGAGCTTGAAACCTTAAAAACAAATGTAGTATACAGAAAAATCAACAAAGTGACAGATTGTAAATATTTCCTTTGTTTGAGCTCAACAATGTTAAGAATGAAGAAAATAAATGTTAGCATTATTTTTTCTATACCTAATCGGCAGAAATGTTTCTAGCATCTGTCGATTTTTCTGTCGACGTTCCTACGTTGATCATGCTTCGCGTACTTGAACTTATTGCCTTAAATTTTTAATATCTGTCACAAATTAGCTGCCCGCTACCGCTCATGCCCGTACCACGGCCTAAAGGTAGCAATCGTGAGTAAGGCGGTTTCGATGCAAAGGGAATGTTGTAGCGCCTGAGCACCAGCTCTTATATTGAGACCTCTCTTATTGGCCCGGCATTAGCAAGTTCCATGTGGTTCGTTTAAAGTGTTTGTGAGCAAAGGAATGTATACGGATTGAGTTCAGTTTTACCTGAATGTATTTTGTTTTGTTCTTTGTTCAATATCACACCTACCACTATTTGTTTATACATCGATAGAAAGAAAGCAAATATATTTATTTAATAATATTTATTATGTTTATTTTATTTACCTTCGTCCGTGTGTCACTACGGGGTGCCAACTGAAAACCAGCGCTGGGTGTCTGACGCCCAGCAAATGCTAAGATGGTTACCCTTTCGGCATGGGCACGTTTAGCGCAATTTGTGTACCTGCTATTAATTTATTACTTCTGTTTTCTTGGTTGCTGTGCGCTTGTTGTGTCTGTGCTGAATAAATATTTTTCTATTCTATTCTATTTGGGACACGCACAGGAAATTGACAGCTGAAAATTAAATCTAACATGTTAAATAACAAAAAGACCCGTGCGAGGCCAAAAGACCCGTATCTCAGCACGAGGCCACGATGTTTAAAGAAAAACAATAAATTCCGCAGCGCTGTTATTCTGATAGGGCCCGCTGTAATCCCATGAATACACTTGGTGTACAATAGCCTAAGGAGGCATGAAAAATAAATAAATAAAAAGGTAAAATACAACAAGAGTATTAAATGATACAATAAGAAAATAAAAAACAAATGATAAAAACAAAAACAACGACGAAAGGTTTACTGTTTCAAAATGCAGCTCCTTGCATGTAGTATAGTTTTTATAATCCGGTTGACCGGACCATTGTCAAAACTACCTACTTACAGTTAAACGCACAACTGAACCACTGCATTTTTTTGGTACGGTTTACTGTACCAGAAATATTTTTTTTGTACATAGTCTGGTTAACTGTACTAATGCATGTAATTTTAACGATAATCTAGTCATCGGACTATCACAACTGTACCATGGGCAAGGAATGAAATACGCGTACTTATATGCTACATTGTCTGTAAAATATTTACGAACAGAGCAAGATAAATCTTCAATTTAAAAACCAGAATCGAAAAGTTAGGAAGAGCTCAAAAAAAATCTGTACACTTTTTTTATGAAAAACACGTAAAAGAAAACCGATTTTCTGCTATCGTTTTGCTGTCTCCAAGCACCGTACCATACACATAGTTCAAAAATAAAAAGGTAGAACATGAAACAGATTCCATACGTTCCATTCTACATAATTGGTAGAAGGAACACTAAAAATAGCCATTTTTGACCCAAATGTCCGATATCTTCCGACGAGAGTGCCCAATAAGAGGCCTTGAGGACCTTTGATAGAAAAAGGCAAAAAGGACCGATATAAAATATCTTTAGTTCTTTGGTACTTCATGGTACTTCGGAGTGATGGGGCAAGCGCTATCGGTTATATGATGCTGGGGTCTTTCACCTTTTGAGGGTCCATACATGAACTTGAGACAGCTGTAATGTTGAATGACATCATCTGCCCAGCCTTTTTCCAATTCGTTGGGGTCAGCTTCCAGATTAACCGGATTCAGCTGAATACCAATGCCTAACATGGAACAACTGACTGTCTGACCACGAAACCCCTGTAACTGAGTAACTCGACACCCTTGGTTTAACGAAGAGGAGAAGAAGAAGAAGAAAAAGAAGAGAAGAAGAAGAAGGAGAAGCCAAAGTCAAGTCAGTGCCGAGGAACGAACATTATTGAAGCTGTCGCGGATGAAGTCGAGTAGGACTACAAACTTCAAGTCTTACATCCTTCAAATTCCTGCGACGCATAAAGCAGTCTTCCTCAGTACTGACTTTTGGCCGGCTGGAATAGTTTTCAGACGCTTTAATGAAGCACGACCTAAACCTCGTGTGGTTTAAATATTATTTTTATTTATTATTACTGTGTTGCTTGCTATGGGTTTTTATAACCTGAATTAAAGATTATTATTATTATTATTATTAACTGAGCATATCGGGCTTCTGGCGAGCCGTTAAGCCCGGTTTCCACCGCGAGCGGAACGGACCCATTAATGACTTCGTTAAACTCGGAAGCGCAAACTGCTCACAATTCGCTTAACCGTTACTGCACTGTAAATAATGCGAAGACACTGCCTCCTAAGATACAGGATCTTCCTAGTTTAGGAGTCAGGGCTCTAATTTTGTATTTCTGTATTTGAGAAGTGTTTGTTCCCTTACCTGTGTATCGAGAAATGTAACTTTTCGCTAATAAACTATTATTATTATTAACTAGCTGCCCCGGCAAACTTCGTTGTGCCTTAGAGTCAATTCATTGCTCTTATTTTTTTTTATATTAGATATACATACGTTGAATAAGACGACAACAAATAAATCCAAACCAATAATAACTACTACTACTTTTAAATTACAACATGTATATATACCCTAACCTAACTGACCATACCTATCCTATAGCTAACCCAACTATCTAACCTAACTACCTTAGGTACTAAAAAATACTAAATTCATAATTTTAATCTGAACTATTGCCTCTATGTTACATACAATAATTTATGCCTATAGTTTTCCCGGTCTACTTTAATTAAAGTCCTAACAGTAAAATAAGTTCTATTTGCAAAGAATCATTAAATTTCGTCTCTGTCATCATTGCTAGTTACGTAAATTGATTTCTGAAATATAAGACTTTTTTATGCTACATAAAACCTCTAAGTTTAGCAACAAAATAAATTTCAGAACGTAGGTGCGTATTATAAATTGACAACCTTACCTTCTTGGGTTTATCTTAAGACTTGTCAATTTCAAATTGTCACCTGATAATGAACTGGGAAGTTTGACTCCTGTCATGTCATCCAAGATGGCGCTGTTTTTGAAAAATGTTTGAGACAACCGATATTCTTGATATTTATTTTTATGATGTCGAACGGGATAAAGTATCCTATGTCCTTCTCCTGGCTCTAAACTACCTCCCTGCCAATTTTCAGCTAAATCGGTTCAGCCGTTCTTGAGTTATAAGCGAAGTAACTAACACGACTTTCTTTTATATATATAGATGTATCTATTAAAGAATACCGAAACATAAATATAAAAGAAGCGGCATGGAAATCTTTAGTTGAGGATGTAAATTTGGCTGAAATAATATAATACAAGTGTGCAGTCTGCGCTTGCGAGTTTAACAAAGTCATTAATGGGTCCGTTCCGCTCGCGGTGGAAACCGAGCTTAACGACTGTCAAAGATCGCGCCAATGACAGCCGAGACCAACGCCTTAACGTTCTTGCCGAGGTGCGGAGGAGTCTTGATATGCATTGAGTGGTCACCCATCTATCTACGTACCAACTTGGTCAAACATCGATCGATGTTGACGAAGTACTTAGGCTTATTTCCAACGAGGCAAAAAGTCTTCATAAAATTACTATCATTTAAAATATGTATTTAAAAATACAAAATTTGGCTATGATTGAGCGACATAGGCCCTTAATAAAGATTTTTTAAAAGAGGGCTAAGGGGCCTTTTGAAGAAGGAAGGATCAGTATTTTATCAGGGTTTGGCTTAGCAAAAGAAATTTGCAACCTATTACAACCTTCTATAGACATCATAAAAGATTCTAACATGGCTATAAAGTTGAAGTTGAGGAGAAATTTACAAAATGGACTATACATGCAATTTACTAAACCCGAAATTGCGTGCTCCATTTGATAGGGTCTGTTGTGCCAAATAGTTTTCTAGTTTGCGAGTGCCAAACAGCAGTGAAGTGAGCATTAATTCCTAAGAAATGCTAGAGACTAGTATTTCACTTTACCAAGTTTTGGAAAGGTTATTTATGAAGATAGATACAACTATGTTTTTTTAAAGATTTACAGCATTACAAATACAGAATCTATACAGAACAAAACGGTAAACGAAAGTAAGAAATAAATGGGTCCTCAAATGGGTAATGGGGCCTCAGAAGATTATGGTGTAGTAAATACATACGGTTACACATCAATATTGGATATAGCTTAATATGTAGCTAAACAAGATCCTCGGTTATTTTAACTTTCCAATTTTCCTTTTTTATGTACACGATTAGTAGGTCCAGAAATATAAAGTAGGCACTATAGATATTGAACGTTATTTACCTACTCAAAGAGAAAAAAAAAAGGTTCCGGACAATAATCAAACTAAAATGAGAAAACAAAGATTAGTTGTAAAACAAAGTAACGGCACGATTTAATATACTTAACTATATTATTATATCAATAAATTGTTCTATTCGTCTGAGCGTTTCCGTCCCAATAACTCCTTTCAAACTAAGCTTCGGTTCTCGTGTGGGATAAGGCATAAGAGATTAGCGGGTAACGCCACTGTGGTGACAGAAAAAGCCCAATGCCTCGCATTTTCACCACATTATATTTGGTATTGTGGTTGCATTCACAGATTTTCAACTCACATACAAACAGCTACCCCCAAAGTAACCCCGTGAAATTCGAGTGAAGTAAACGGTCAATGTCTATCTGCTCAATAACTACTCAATTTGCACTTACTTCGGCTTCATTTTCACGGGGTAATGTTCACAGAGTAGCGCTGTAGACTATCCAAAAATTTTAAGCTGCGACATGTAGCGCAGCTCACAATCGCTCAGTTGTAGTATTAAATATCTTATCATTCTTCTTATATTCTTCTCTTTTGTTGAAAGTGTAGACTTCCAATTGGCTTGTTGTCGATTATTGCTTTGTTTATAGACATTGCTTTAGCTGTAAGTCTTCCATGATATAAAAATTGTGTAAATGTCACAGAATTCTAGGACAATTATTTTCTTATATCATACGTTTTTCAGGGGTTAAAAATTTAATATGACATCAACATATTCATAATTAGACAACATTCAAGTAACACAACAATAAACATAATCCAGCCACAACTAAAAACCATATCGCTTCCCGCTCCGCTTAACTATCCACTGCGTCTCATCACTCACACCACAACCTTAATCCAGGTTGAACAAGTTCTGATATTGAGAAATGTTCGGGGTTCGTAGCTGCCATTTGTCTAAGATTATTATTTTCATTATTACGCCTTGACAGATGGGTCGAACAGGCTCCAAAGAGCTTACGATAAAACTTCCAAGTAATTCGAATAAAGGAAAAACATTATAAGGTTGTAGATGTAGTGTCACAACTGGGTACGTGTTTCCAGAAGGTACGGACATTCTTGCACAGAACAATAAAATAGGTTAGAAGTACGATAGAACGCATATAGTACAGCGAGCAGTTTTGCCAACCGCACACATGTAATTTAATTAATATGACCGCAAAAAAGGGTGACAACTGAAAACTCATACCAAACCCTAAATTTTTGGACCAATTTTATATTAAATTCACCTATCAAACGAAACCTATACGCAAACAACTGACAAAGGATAGGCGTGCTATGACCGCATAGGCTCATTTTTACATAAGAACACTGGCATGCGTTCCACTCTTACGATTACTAAACCTTTTTTACAGTTTTGTTCTCTATTGCACTTATACAAGACAAGTATCAAAGCAACTCTGGGAGGATTTGACTGAGGAGTTGACTTAACAAGAAAAAAATCAGGCCTCTAGCCAGGGTATTAGAACTTAAAAACTTAGCGATTACGCTAAGGGCACCTGCAAGGTACGGACTTCGGCTAAGGGCATCGCTAGGAGAGGACAGCAAGACAAGAGTGGAGAAACCTGAGTGAATACAGCGGTTTCCATTTGGTCCGCTTTAAAATGACTTGTTACGTAAAAAAGCTAATCGAGCTGATGATCAAGATGAAGGTCACGGAAGAATCGTCTGTTCCCGTGACCTCCAGCGCAGATAAGTGACGGAACATCAGGGTGGTTATTCACCAGTTAGAGTCTGACAGATCACTGCGCCCTCCCCAGGGAAGAACACAATGGCAACCTCAACCTAACCTGGACATAATTGGATTTACCTGGATTTTAAGTAAAGAAATGATCAAAAAATACACCACAAACTTGGCTCAAAAAGACCACAAACTCAACTCAAGGAAACAGCAGTGTTTGTCTAAACTCAACAAAGGTGCAAGTAGTGGGTATACACAGAACTTAGAACACCAAAACTACTCACTGGCATACTGAACTAACTTTCTGAAAATTATGCAGACCAAAACACAGAGCATCTTATGTATTTCAACTTGCGAGTTTCAGAGTCACGGCATAACGGTTAGGTCCGAACCCGGATTCCATCTTAAGTTTTAAACTTGAACGGTTAAGTTTAAAGTTGGTCAGGTGGACATTACGCCTGTATTTCACGAAAGGTGAATTAAGAAAGGATATTCCTAAAGTAATTTAATATAAAATTTTACTGATATTAGCGAGACCGGTAGATTCCCAAATCACAGGTCTCGAGTTCGAACCCAAGTGATTCACTTGCGTATTGTTTAATTATCACTTGCTTCTAAAACGGTGAAGGAAAACATCGTGAGGAAATCGGCATGCCTGAGAAAAACATCTCGAAGGCATGTGATGGCAAATCAGAGGCCCATGGCCGCATTAAGATTCTGACACCAGCAGGCCTAGCTATATTACAAATTCTATGTATACTATCGTAATCGTTAAGGCGACAATATAAAGAAAATGGCGTAATGGAATCAGCTGTTTGTCAACTGTCAAGGTTAAGTAGAATTTGTAAATATGGCTGAAAATTAAATACACTTGACAGTTGAGAAACATGATTCCATATACGCCATTTTCTTTCTATATTAGAAAGATAATAGAAATAGAATTTGTAATATGGTTAGACACACGATAAGAAGACTATTATCTTGACTGGTTTCCTAATGCAACAACTATACCTAATAAACCCGCTTCTCGTGTACAGGCGCCAGCACATCAACCTACCCCAAACTGCAAATTTTCCCAATTGAACATGAGCCTTATTGTGTTTAGAATTGAGTTCAAAACCTGTCAAAGGAATTTGACGCATTGGGGTAGGTTGGTGTGCTGGCGTCTGTACACACGCCAGTACATCAAACTACCCAAAAGTGACAAATTTTCCCAATGGAAAATGGACCTTTTCTGTTTGTATTAAAGTTGAAAGTCTGACCTGCAAAATCGAAATAAGAAATAAAGGAATTGACATTGACTTTGATGCTCACAAGTAGCCACTAACCCAACGAAGTAATCACATTTCAAAACAAACAATATTTAAAAGGCGGTAAAATCTAAATTCCAACAAGCCACTTTAAAAAAAAAATGATTATTATAAGTACCAACAGTTACTTCCTAATAACATTTTGGGCATAGGTACCTACCTATAAAAGTTTGAGAAACAACTTTGAAAGAATAATATTTTACTGATTAATATTCGATTTTCTCCATCAACATGAAAAATTCATAATTTATGAAATAATTATGTATTGAATCGTTTGTTTATTTTAACTTCGCCTGAAACAAGACAAAACAGAAACTTACGTAACTAATTTTGAAGTACTTACACTGGTTTTAATTTTATCCATCTTTTTATCATATCATCCTCATCATCATCATCATCATCATCGTCTTCACCATCATCATCATCTTAATATAAAGGGGAAAGATTTGATTGTATGTTTGCAATGAATAGTCTCCGAAACTACTGGACCGATTTTTAAAATTCTTTCACCGTTAGGAAGCTACACTATTTCCGGTTGACATAGGCTACTTTTTTATCCTGTATTTCTATGGGAACGGGAACTACGCGGTTAAAACCGTGTGCTGTCTGCTATAATTTATAAACTAATTTGCTTGAAGGTAAGGGGACGCCCTAAAAGGACATAGGTAGACCTTATTGGTGAGGTTCTTCAGAAAGGTCAGGTGCGTAGTACTCGCAACCGGCGTGTGTGTATGACAACATTTATGAATGTGAACGAAACAAAGAAAGTTTGTAAGAATCGTAGCATATGGCTATAGTTTCTGTCTACCCCTATGGGAAAAAGGCTTGAGTTTATGTATGTGTAATTTGTATGTTTAGTATTAAGTGATCATTAATTTGTAGTAAGTCTCAATTATTTTAGCAATATCCTTGCAAATCTTACTACTAAACGTTTGACCCGCCGGCAGTAAGTAGCTTTTAGCTAGTCGTTCTAATAAAAAACTAGCGAAATCTGTTAAGCCGATCTACCATAGACGGCAATTATTATTTTTATGTTTGTCTATAGATACATACCTTACTTAAAACTGTACTTGATGGAGGCGAAAAATGCCTTACCTGAAACAAAATAAAAAATATTTTACATAGTTGAAAAATATTTACTTAAGTAAAATAAATAAAATGAAAGAGAACTTCTGCTACAGTACATAATATTTAAAAAAATATATAAACGACTAGTTTTAGGTACTTCGCCGTTTCACTTGCTTCCAAGGGTAGCATTTCTCGAGGATAAGGTTTAAATACCTAGTTCCAAAAACTTTTTTGGATAAAATAAAACCGACTTAAAAAAACACTAACCGGTGTAAAATAACTCTAAATTAGGAAGTCTGTGGCTTTGGTGGTTTTGTCTTATTCATGATGGGCCACCGACTTCCTAATTTAGAGTTATTTTACACCGGTTAGTGTTTTTTTAAGTCGGTTTTATTTTTTGCAAAAAAGTTTTTATTTTTCAATTTTTAGTTGATCCCATACAAATATTTGCCATGAATTTATATTATATTGTTAATTGTTAACAATATATCTCATGGTAATAGGGTTATCTACTTATCCCTATCAAATGAAACTTAACACACCTACCGGTCGAAATTTAGGTATATTGTACACATCTGCGTACCCCTCAGACCTCTCGTATCATGTTACCCAGTTACTGGGTTGTGGAGGTCAGACAGGCAGTCGCTCCATGTAAAACACTGGTATTCAGCTGCATCCGGTTAAACTGGAAGCCGACCCCAGCATAGTTGGGAAAAGGCTAGGCAGATGATGATGATCTGCGTACCCCTCAGAGCATACAAGCGTGATGATACGTCCTGATGTTGTATAAACAATAAACATCCAAGCGATTCCAGCAATCACGACAGATTTGCCGTCTATTTTTGAAGAGTTCCGTTCTATATCTCCGAAGATCAGCACCAGATCTTCACCAAATTAAAATGGGACCACCTCAGGAGTATACTCTTTCAAATAATTTTGAGAATCGGTTCACAAGTGGCGGAGAAATCAGGTAACATACATAAAAAAAAAAAACAAAAAAAAAAAATACATACACACGAACATAGAACCTCCTCCTTTTTTTGAAGTCGGTTAAAAAGGGGTTTCAAGTATCCCCAACAGTAAGTATAGATTATTAATCCAACATGTTAGAAGACTACGTTAAATGATATTTATTTCTTTGAATAGGTTCATACAAACACTATTACATGCCATCTTTTAAATAAAATGTGAGGTCGGTGTTTCACTATCTGACTACTCTGAGAAGAAACACCGAAAGAAACTCAGAGGTCTATTAAAGTCCAGACATTATCTTGGTCTGATCTTGTAAGAACCATGCAGATTTTTGCCTGAAATGGTCTTTTGAGGAAAGAACCACACATATGGGCCAGATCAGACAGTGTGCAAGCCCAACGTTACATAATCCACTCTAGTTTAATATAAAAATCCAGACTTAATAAGAATACCTGGACAACATTTCGTGACCAATCGCTGTCATCTTTTCTTTGGAAAACCTTTTAAAACGAAAGTTATTTAAGATTTTTAGAAGCAACATTACTTAGATAGCACTTTACATTTAAGTTTTTTGAAACTGATAAAAATAATCCTGCTCTTAATAACTAAACGCCTGCGTGGCTACTTGCAGTTTAATAAAAAGATAAGTTGCAATTTAGTATAATTAATGATTTAGAAATTAACAATGTAACAATAAATTACAGATTGAAGAATGATGTGATAAAACGAGGTTAAAGTTTAAAAGAAGACGTACCTAGTTATGTCTGGTCACGTTTAAAGGATGAAAGAAAGACGACTCACGTAAAGTATTATAGACACATATAATAAGACAAATGTAAGTAGAAACGTCGGGAGGGCACGCCCTAGAAGAACATACGTAGAGCTTGGTGAGGTTCTTCAGAAAGGTCAGGTGCGTACTACTCGCAACCGGCGTGTGTGTATGACAACATGTATGAATCGTAGCAGATGGGGCTTTGAAATTACTGCCACATGGGAAAAAACAATGCAATGCATGTGTTACGGGCAACGTGATTAACTGGGCATTATTAATAAGGACCGGCCATTATTAATAATGCCCAAGAGCGATGGGCAAAGTGATTAATTTATCACTTTGACCGGCCATTATTAATAATGCCCGACTGCCCGTGGTCCATGTGACATAATACAATAATTCGAGAATGCGCTCAAAGAGACTCTCATTTTGGTGGGCAAGGCTTCCAGCATTATAACTGTAGTGGTGATTGCAATTCAAAACGTTGTAAATAAATAAATCAAAATAAAAGTCGGTAACTACTGATGTTATTACATTTTGAACTGTTTATTTTTTAACTACTATGTCCAATAGTTTATTTTTTGTAAACTTTTCATGAAAATTTTGTAAGTTTAATATCATAATAAAAAAAAAACACTACAGTTCACCTATTTTATTAATTTGCCCAAGATCGGGTGGGCATTATTCATAATGGCCGGGAAAAGTGATTAATAATGCTGTTTTAATCACAATGGCCAATTGAGTCGGGCATTATGAATACAGACCGACCATTATGAATAGTGCCCGGACTTATCAAATTGCCCGTAACATATGTATGTAAAAAATTAAGAAAATGAAAATGGCTCGTGGGTAAGTAATAATAGCCGCACCGTTCGTAGGTTAAGTACGCTTGTCAAGGTGGGTCCGTGGAATGATGACCACATACTGCAAACTGAAACCCTTTTGCGTCTTCAAAACTTTCGAGCATGCCTAATAATTGTAGGTCATTAATAGTTGTTACCCTACTGTGAAGCCTTCCTAGCAATCAGTTATACTAAGGTGTATCGTATTAAAAGATTAAAAAGATTAAAGATACCGGGCTGGTATCCGCAACTCCACGTCTAAGCGCGTATTTTGCGTATGGGCTATAATCTACCACGCGGGCCCAGTGCGAATTGGTAGATGTCACATGTCTTCGAACTTTTTGGTTCTAGGACATGCCGGTTTCCTCACGATGTTTTCCTTCACCGTTTTGAAGAGCAGTGGTGATGAAATAAATTACACAAAGTAATGCACCTGCCTGGGTTTGAACCCACGACTTACTGTTCGTAAGTCGGGGCCGCCACCACTGGGCCACCGCTGCTCTCGGTGTATCGTATTATAAGTAACTGGGTAGTGGAGGTCAGGTTTTATTTTTTATTTTATATTCAACTGATTTTATGTTATATTAATATTATTATTATTACTAGCCTGTATTTTCCCACTGCAGGGCAAAGGCCTCCCTACTTTCCCTCCACCTCTCTCCGTCAAGGGCTTTTTGGGACCAGTCCTTATCGAAGGAGTCCAGCTCGTCTCGCCATCTTCGCTTGGGCCTACCGCGATGTCGTTTGCCATGTAAAGGAACCCATTGGGTCGTGAGTTTTAGGTTATAGTAATATTTGAAATCTAGATATATCACAAAAACCTTAATTGATTTGTCCGGATGTTGAGACACTTGATGCATTAAAATAATCTTTATAACAATAACAATATTCGACAACTTTCACACAACGCCGTTTAGTCCCAAGCTAGGCAGAGCTTGTGTAAGACATGACCTGACCTGGTGTCCGAGTTTTAATGCCGTCCTTGGACCTATGACTTGGCATCACATGCTATCTAGAAATATCTCTCAGGCATGCCGGTTTCCTCACGATGGTTTCCTTCACCGTTTTTAAAGCAAGTGTGAAGCATGAATCCTAATAGTCAGATGTGCAAATTTGGCCAACTGCTTAGGCAGATGTTCAAAAGGTCCTGTAAAATGTAAATAATTTTCTTACATTTCTACAATTTCAATTCTTACATACTTCTTTTGCTTCGTTTACATTCAAACATTTCTGAAGAACCTCACCAATTCGCAAATTGATTTAGTGGTTATATTTTTAGATTCAGGGTTTTCTGCGCAGTATGTTATGAACGTAACAGGTTTTAGTTTTGAAAAACAATTACAGTTACTGAGTGAATAGGTGTAAACAGTATTCCATTTTTTTTTATTTTATTCTTTGCCTTGTACAGACGCCAGCACAAAAAGCTACTCCAAACTGCTGGATTTTCCCAATTCAACATGATCGTTATTCTTTTGTAAATAAAGATGAAAAACTATCAAGGAATTTTGATAGATTGGGGTAGTTTGATGTGCTGACCTCTGGTAAGTATATAGACAGTCAATTTTTTTTTACGTTTCATCACAATACAAGTTGGAAAACACGATTACTTTTATTTTAAAGTTCGAGAAATGTGATTTTTGTAACGTCGCGTCACTTACAATTATTTGTGAAAGATTATGGCTTGCTTTAGAAGCTATTCTATGCCCTCATATTCATTAACTAAGAATTAAATAGGTACCTAATTATACCTATATTATTAGGAGCTTGTTTTTATTTAGGCTATTATCTCAGGAGCTACATCTCCAATTTTGTAAACTCAATTCTTGAGGAACATCATAGAAACCAATGACATTATAAGTAAAAAGGTGTAGCTAGGTTACAAGCGCTCAGCAAGCGACACGTTAAAATGTGGCTAACTAGCCACACTTGACCTCAGTGTCGCGTCACACCATCATCGGACGCGTGCGTGCCTTAGTGTGCCGTTTTTGAAGATCGTATGTTGTTTAGGTAACCTATCTACACCTTTTTACTTATAATATCATTGATAACAACTAACTGAACGTCAAGATACACCCTCGAGATGCGGACCATGACGTCATGGGGCACAACCACACAACCAGTTATAAAATATAAATCATACTATCTCCATTCCTACATAGATAAACACCAATTAACTTGCATAACTAAATTATTTATACAAATTCCGTGTTCAAATTACGAAGGGTAAACCTTGTCTGTTCCCGTGGGTGACATAAGCCAGGGGATTATTTTGAGGCCATGGGTTACAAGCATCCCTTGCATGCCAAGTGATTACGTTCGTTTACCCTACAGGCCGTTGATTGTGACCCTTACCCAAACCCTATGGGAAAAACTTGGGCTTCTAGATGGATGGTCATTAATGCTTGTGGTAATGGGGCTACGATTAAATAAATGAGGTTCAGCCAATTTCGGTGTACTCCGACAGGGTGACGTGGCTTCTGTGTTGCGTGCTATGTGGGTTGGTGATTACGACTGGAGGCTGGCAACATTATTCTAGGATCCTAATTCCACGAAAAATCCAATAGCACATCCTTGCGATAAGAGATATAGGTCCCTCATACGAATAAAACAGCAAAAAAAAAACTTGCAATGTTAGGAAAAAGGGTAATTGAATGATAGACTGATTGAAGTGAACGATGATGGATGGTTCAATGTGAGTGAACGTCGTGCCGCTGACAGAATGAATGAACGATCGAATGGAAATAGAAGAATGGTTACTTGTTGATCGGAGGAATGGAAAAATTGTGAGTGTACTCTTGTTTTTTGCAATTTATTTCTTCATGTTTATTGATTCGTGTGGGTTTGAGCGTAATGCTATTGTGTGTATTGTTCGCCACTTTTTGCTAGTGTACTTGGAATAATAACTTTACCTGTACTTATATCGTATAGGAAAATTTATTATTCCAATAAAGAGCCGTGTGGTTGTTTTCAATATATTCACCTCGTCGTAATGCCGTGATGGCTTAAAGATTTAAGGCGTCTACCTCTCACGCACGAGGTTGTGGTTCTAATCCAGGCGAGTACTAATGTGACTTTTTCAATTCATATGTACCTAGGTACTTTCTAAGTTTATCGTAGACATTGTAGACATCGGTGAAGGAAAACATTGTGAAGAAATCGCCAATCCGCCTTGAGCAAGTGTAGTGATCAATGTTCGTGCCTTCTCTGTATGAGAGCCACGAGCCCCTCAACAGTCATTTACAACATCCACTCCGAAACAAAAACAATGTGTAAATAAAACAAAACACTGGCTTGGAATCAAAAAGTTGTACATTCAGAACGGCGGGTGGTTGTACGGAATATTAATGAATGTAAAGTATAAAAAGCCTAATTTTGTTTTTACAAAGTGTAGTAGAAAGCTTGGCTTGTAATTGACAAGTTTTTTGTATTTATTTTTTCACGAGAAATGTTCAGTTTCACATTGTGTGTGAATTAGTTTTTTGGGGTGCGATTTAATTTGTAAGCAACGGGTGTGACTGATTTCATTTTAAATATTAACTTGTTTTTTTTATGAATATATTTTTTGTTTACTTACAATAAAATTTGTAGTTTTCCAGAATTAATAAAAGTTTGGCTTGAAGGACAATGCTCGTATTTATAATGTCGATGTTTTTTTAATATTAATCAAAATCTGTCAAATATACGTCTAACGTCGCTAACGTTGATTGTCGCTAAGATTGTGACTAAAAACTGAACTTTTTTTTTTAAATTAAGTACGTAAATTAAGTAGTTTTTTTTTTAATTACGGGCCTATTACTCGGCTTCGCATGCTGTCGAGAAATATGTCTTACATTTTCTTCGAGATGGTTTCTTTTACCGCGTTTTAAAGTGATAATTATACAATACACATAGTCAATCCGAAAAGACAGAGTTGCGTGTCTTGGGTTCGAACTGGAGACCTATAAATGGGCTATTTGATAAAATTTTGATTTTTAGTCCCTCATCTAGATTACAAGAAAATATTAGACACGTATTTTTTCTTTTTTCACGTAATCAAAAAATAACGGCGATACATACATCGAGTTAAAATGCCGGATAACGTCACTAGCCAGTACAGTTTATACTAGCTAATGACGTTACAGACCCCCACTACTCAACATTAATGCAAGCGCATTAATGTTGAGTAGTGGGGGTCAAACTGCTCTTAGATTAAGCAATCTAAGAGCAGTTTGGCATCAATTTAAAAAAGGAATGAAATGGAATGGTATGAAATTATTTATTATGCAAGTAGGATATGGAAATCACTTTTACACGTCATTTTTTCCTTTAAAGCTAGTTGAAGTCGGCATTGCCTAACTAGTATAAAAACCGAAAACAAACTCAGGGATCATCGTCTCTTTTCAAGTCAAAAAATATGTGTGTGTGTGTGTGTGTGTGTGTGTGTGTGTGTGTGTGTGTGTGTGTAAATCAGCGTCAGGTGGTGCACATTGTGTTGCCATCTGGCAATATGCTGAGCTGAGGCCCTTTTGGCATTATTAATTTGAATTGTATTGAATCTGTTTTGTTAATTTTTAAGGATTTTTTGCCAAATAAACACAATTTTCTTTCGTTCTTCTTTCTTTGTCGAATATTTTATCTAGATGAGGGACTAAAAACTAAAATGTTGTCAAATAGAAAATTGGAAGCGACACGCCTATCATCATCATCATTTCAGCCGAAAAATGTCTACTGCTGGACATAGGTATATAACTGGCCTGTTGGTCTAGTTAGTGGCCCGGACTGCTATGCCGGTGGTTTCGATTCCCACCCCAGACAACAATGTTCTTTTGATGAGCACGATCATTACCTATTTGTTTTATGTCTGGGTGAAATTTATCTCATTTCATTTCATTTATTTATTCAAACAATAAACATTGTGAAGAATAATATTAAGGTACAAATTCATTTTAGAATAAAATTGTACCACATACTTTAATTTACTTTAGCAGGTGCTCGAAGTGACCACCGCCTTTTTCAATACCGCCTCTGGACTATTTCTTGGGGGGTTACGTTAAGGATGAAGTGTACAAAACAAGCTATGACACCGTTGTAGAGCTAAAAGTAGCCATAGAGACAATTTTAACGCAAATTCAGCACATGAAGATACAAAATGCAATTGTAAGATCGTTACCTAAACGTGTTGAATATTGTATTGAAAAAGGCGGTGGTCACTTCGAGCACCCACTAAAGTAAATTAAAGTATGTGGAAACAATGCATTTTATTCATTTTAGACATCATGTTTCATACAGACATTTACTGCTTAAGACCTACACAATCGATATCTAAATAGAAATAGTGTAGGTTTTTTTTTTCAAAATAACCGGGTTCGATTCCCGAGCGGAGTACAGATGTTTTTTAAAATGTATGAATGCAGTTTCTCTTTTTATTAAAATCGATGACATGGTTCCCCAGAACAGATCTTCGTATGTCTTATAGTTTCAGACTTTCCCATACTGACCCATTTGAATGAGACACCCTGTATAATAAAAAAAAAACTCTTAGCGAAATTAAAACCGTTGATGTTTTTACAAAGTTATTCTACATTTTCCGCTGAAAATTACTGAAGTAAGTAACCCTTGGACAATTCACAACTAATTTCAAACAAAATGTTGCATGATCACAAAATAATTTGTTTGGAACGCCTCAAAACTACAACACGCGTTTAACAAATGACATTTTAAAATTTTATACAAATTAAATGTTGACTTTATTCGGTATTAAAAACCGATTTGGATTGAGGTTCCCCAGTGGTTGAGGCCTGACCTCTTGTCTACGAGGTTGTGGGTTCAACTCTGGGTTTTTTAGAGTTCATATTTACTTACTTTCTTCTAATTATTAGTAAGTTTATCTAAAAATCACTGACATCGGCAAAGTAAACATGGACTTACAATATAATAAACCTGCAATCACACTTCAAAGGGGTGAAGGGCAGGCGTTTTGGAGTAACATCGTTTTGAATTTTTGATGTTCTAAAAGTGCTGATTCCCAGCCTAATTTAAATAGATGAAATATAATTTGAATTTGATTTTGATTTGAAAATTCACTTTGAGACAGTGTGGTGATTATAGCGTCGTCCGGTCTTAAATGACTTAAATTATACTGAATTACCTGTAACACAGGTTTATACCAAACCTATATCAGGCACCAGTCTCTCACAAAGGTGGAATTCAGCTTAGACTTTTTTGTTCACACTAATGTTTGAAGCCAGCTTTGTGAAGAGAGAATAAACGATAAACGATCAATATTTGATTATAATATCGTTAGATCTTTGCTTCCCTTCCGGAAATATAGTCGTGATGTTATGGCAAAAAAAAGGTACATGACATATTCAAATTTCACTTTTTATTGACAAGATTTAAGTTTAGCTAAAATGTTTTGCTGTTTGATAATAATTGCTCTCTCCAAATAGAGATCCGACTCAAAGGAAGCATTTCAATTAAACACTTCTCAAAGAAAATATTTCCAACTACATATTCTTACGTGAAAAGTAAATTATTTCCCCAGCTAGAAAAATGCGTCAATCCAGGCTGTAGTAAACGAGTGAAAAGCAAGAGAAATACACTGAAAAACACCACCAATTATTCCATCCATGAAAAAAGCGCTGGAAGCATTTTAAAGCACTATTTTCTCAAAAATATGCAGTGTGCGCTAGATTCCTTTTTCAAAATAAACATTAAGGATGAACCATGAAAATGGCTAAAACGTTTTCAAACGCGCGCTCGCAGTTTGCAGCATCTGAATTACATTTACCAAGCAGTAGGTAAGTCTGGAATAATGGTAGTCTTTAAGAGTATTATTAGTGTCATTTTGTGGTTTTTTGAATAAGATAAAGCTTTTTGGTATGTACAGTCAGCCTCATAAGTCGATATACATATCCATATTTCCTAAACTCATGAACACCTTAGCTTACACAAATTGCTAAACAAGACTAGTGCCAGGATTTAATTAACGTCTTAAATGTTCAAAATTCACTAGGTTTGTTTAGCAATCTGACAAGCTAAGGTGTTCATGAGTTTAGGAAATATGGATATGTATATCGACTTGTGAGGCTGACTGTACCATACTTTAACCGACTTACAAAAAGAAAACAACCGAATTGGTCTGTACCAATTCGGTTGTTTTTGTGTGTGTGTGTTACTTACCGACCTCTTTATCTCCGTCATTTATGGATCGATTAGAAGAAATCTTTTTTGCTTGAGACGGCCATTCATTTTTATCAGAATCGCTTTTGTAGTTCGGTTTTTATATTAAAACAAATGGAAAAAAGAATAAATCATCTACATTAACATTGCAAAATTAAAATCTTTTTACAGAAAATCACTAATCACTATTTTACACCTGTTGCTGTTATTTTTTTCTAAAATACTATAGGTATGCCACTTTGCAGCAAAAGATCATATTTCACATTAAATAAATAATAAATATTCCACAATTTTTCACACAACGCCATTTAGTCCCAAGTTAAGCCTGAGAGCTTGTGTTATGGGTACTAAACAGCTGATAAACATACTTATATATTTCTAAATACATACATATTATAGATCAATTACACCCAGACACAGAACAAATGATCGTGCTCATCACACAAACATTTTTCCTGGGTGGGAATCGAACCCACGACCTCCGGCATAGCAGTCAGGGTCACTAACTACTAGACCAACAGGCCAGTCAACATTAAAACAGGGTTGTCACTTCTACATTCACAGATGAACACCAAAACAAAAGCTCGGCTCGACACCGGCGGCGGCGGCGTTGCCTACACAGCAAATTTTTCTCAATTTGCCCACAGTGCTCTGTAACTGGCGAGGCGGTGTCACAAATTTGGAATTTACAGCGCTGTGACACCCCTACCATCGAATGCACGTTACAAGTACTTTGGTTTGAAGATATTTTATTTTGAGCAGTATATAGTAGTAGTTAATTGATAGTATTCATAAGAGGATCTAAATTGTTTTCTATTTTTTTCCCCCTTTTTTGCTTTTAAATTAATGTTATTACATTTGTAAATATGTGAGCACAATGTTTCTAGCTGTACCAACTTAATCATGTAATTATCAACTCTATTGCTTATTTTTTTTTTTTTGCTTAAACGTATCTTAGTAGGTATAGTACTTTTTTTCTAGGTGCATTGTCTTTACATATAATCTTATTAATGTTTACAAAGTTTTGTAAAATCTATTTTAAAAGCTATATATAGCAGTAAGTACGGAGTTTCTTGCCCATTCTTCTCCATACAAATCTACTTTTTGGAAGGGGCAATTCGAATCATTTTTTAAAGTTAATTCTTGTTCGACGTTCAAAAGTGCCTCATAGGGGCCTAATTGAAATAAATGGTTTGACTTTGACTTTGACTTTGAAATTGCTGTCTATTTAAATAACTGGAGTTTGTGGCTTAACAATAATAGCCTCACGGGTCGTTCGAAAGTTAAGCTATTCTTGACGAGGTTGATCCGTGAGTTGGTGACCTTTTATAACATATCAAGACTCCTTCGTGTCTCAGAAAACACAGTAAGCCGTTGGTCCTGGTTGTCATTTCTAGATCCATGACAGTCGTTATAGATAGTTCAGAAGCCTGAAAATCGGACTATCAGTTTAACCAAGGGATATCGTGTTACCCAGTAACTAGATTGTGGAGGTCCGACCCCAACATAGTTAGGAAAAGGCTAAGCAGATGATGATGAACGCGTATTTAAGTAACAATAGTAGGCACAGACGCCAGCACATCAACCTACCCCATTGTGTCAAATTTCTTTGACAGGTTTTTAACTTTATTCAGAACACTAGCAGACGTCTCGCGGTTTCACCCGCGTAGGTCCCGTTCCCGTGGGAATACAGAGATAACAAGTAGCCTATGTGGTAATCCAGGGTTTCAGCTAACTCCTTACCAAATTTTATAAAAATCCATTCAGTAGTTTTTACGTGAAAGAGTAACAAACATCCATCCATCCATCTATCCATACTCTCAAACTTTCGCGTTTATAGGTAACTAGCTGTCCCGGCAAACTTCGTTGTGCCTTAGAGTCAATTTATTGCTCTTATTTTTTTTTTATATTAGATATACCTACATACGTTCAATAAGACGACAACAAATAAATCCAAACCAATAATAACTACTACTACTTTTAAATTACAACATGTATATATAACCTAACCTAACTGACCATACCTATCCTATAGCTAACCCAACTATCTAACCTAACTACCTTACTAAAAAATACTAAATTCATAATTTTAATCTGAACTATTGCCTCTATGTTACATACAATAATTTATGCCTATAGTTTTCCCGGTCTACTTTAATTAAAGTCCTAACAGTAAAATAAGTTCTATTTGCAAAGAATTATTAAATTTCGTCTCTGTCATCATTGCTAGTTACGTAAATTGATTTCTGAAATATAAGACTTTTCTATGCTACTTAGAACCTCTAAGTTTAGTAACAAAATAAATTTCAGAACGTAGGTGCGTATTATAAATTGACAACCTTACCTTCTTGGGTTTATCTTAAGACTTGTCAATTTCAAATTGTCACCTGATAATGAACTGGGAAGTTTGACTCCTGTCATGTCATCCAAGATGGCGCTGCGTTTGAAAAATGTTTGAGACAACCGATATTCTTGATATTTATTTTTATGATGTCGAACGGGATAAAAAGTATCCTATGTCCTTCTCCTGGCTCTAAACTACCTCCCTGCCAATTTTCAGCTTAATCGGTTCAGCCGTTCTTGAGTTATAAGCGAAGTAACTAACACGACTTTCTTTTATATATATAGATATTAGTAGGATAATAAGGTTCATGTTTAATTGAGAAAATTTTACAGTTTGGGGTAGCCTGATGTGCTGGCGTTTGTACCTACATACCTTACTAATATTATAAACGTGAAAGTTTGTAAGTATGGATGATTACCTATTTATACTTAGCCCATTGAATGCCGAAGTTGGCTATACGGCCAAAGTTGGTTGCCACCATACATTTGTCTATTTACGGATATATACGTATATGGCATCAGCGAAAAAAAACCAGCCTGGGTATACGTATAAGTACGTATACCTACTTACATTCTCGAATGCTTCAAAATATATCACAGAGATCTTAGATTTATGTAGCCTGATTTTTTAGTTCTTTTTTGTATTAGTAGAGTCCCAAAATACATCTTAAGAGTATTACAAAAGGCTGATTAGAAGTTACGATTACGATAAATATTTCTGAGTTACTAAAATGTAAGACTGATTTCGTTTTGTTCGGAAAAACAATTATGTAAGTTTTAAGTTTTTTTTATTTTATTTCTGTGTTTGCGCCAATATTCAGCAAATGCCAAGTCGTTTTTTTTATTTTCAGACCAAAAATTGAGGTTTTAAATTACAAAAATAAGTATTACTATTAGGTCTAAAAATTACCAAAAAAGGCTTTGAATTTTTGTGTTTTTTTCTTACTTATTTTTAAACCTGGTTTTATTTGAGATGCCATCCTATATAAAAATACCTTATTGGTGAGGCCAGCTACTGTAGATTCTATTGAAACTCGTATAGAAGTCCTCGTATCTATCCGTAGTCGGCGTCCTGCATAGAAACCATATACGGATATATCCGTAGTCGGCATTCAATGTGTTAAGATTTGGATACCATTTTTTTGTAAATTCTCAGTTGTCATCAAAGTTCGTGTGGAACTGGACCAGCAAGTCACAGACAATAAAAAGATTATAGCCCTGCTGGACATTATGACATTATTAGATAATATTTTCATTCACCCACTAAATGAAACCACAAATCAAAGTCGAAATAAGCATACATTTTCAAATGCAAATACCTAGTACCATTTCTGCTGGTGACACTAATTCTCTTGTCACATTGATTTCTGCGACACAGCGTACACATCCGGCGAAATTAACATTATTAATTGTACATGCAAATGTCACACTTATGAACAGAAGCAAAGTGTTATATTCGCTTGAAAGTTTCCTACTGTAAATAATACATAGGTGGGAGTTTGTAATTGTATTAAATGTTTATGTTTTGCGAAGATTTCTATGAGTTGTCGCGGTTTGCGTGAATTAGAATGAGCAACTCAGTGTAAAATACATAAAGTTCGGTTTTCGCTAGAGTAGATTGATACCGCATTATATGGAAATTTACAAGTTTCTGTTAAATATTCTAAAGGGAGAAATATCAAAACCATTAAGGCACAGTAATACGACTTTAAATTCGACTATGAATTTAAATTGAACATTTACACGACCAGTTTTATTAATCTGGATAAAATAGAGCGACCTAGGTTTACTGAATTTATTTTCTCATATGAACATTGTAAAAAATGTTAATAGTTAAATATGTTGATAGGTGCTACTTTATACTTAAACTTTAGCAGACGTTCTGCGGTTTCACCCGCGTAGGTCCCGTGGGAATACAGGGATAAAAAGTAGCCTATGACAACTCATGGGCTACTTTTTCCAGGGTGTCAGGTAACTCCATACCAAATTTTATTAAAATCCATCAGTAGTTTTTTCGTGAAAGAGTAACATGTTGGCATTCCAACACAAATAATAAGTTTTATGTCTGGCAACATTGGTTGTAGAAAGTTGTCTATGACGATTTCTTTTGTTTTTTTTGGTCGGTCTCGTACGGTGGCGTCAGCAGCTTGCAATTTATTATCTTGTAAAATACATAAATAAAAGAATTTAAAGTCCAGTCAAGAAGTGTTTTCTATCCAAGGAATTCTTCATCCTCAAGTGAACTAGCCTACAGATCCTAAAAGGCACAACAACATATGGTCCTTCGAGCCGGATCTACAGTCCATATCAACATCCATCCATCCATCCATCAGATCCATAAGTACTCACAAACTTTCGCGTTTATAATATTAGTAGGATGTTAGCATCGGGTGACTAGTTTAAAATTATAGCAATGTTATACAATATTTTTGTGATGCAAAAAATATAATTACGTTATATTAAGTTAAACTCCCTTATGCAGTAGGGTATGCATTTCATACGAAACTTGTGTTTTTATAGACAAAAGTTAAATGGAACTGAATAAACGTGATTAGTCCCTAAGCGTGCTTTCCGAAGCACGGATATACCTCATAGGTATGTCATAAAGAGCAGCGGTGGCCCAGAGGTGGAGGCCCCGACTTACGAACAGTAAGTCTTGATTCGAACCGAAGCAGGCGCATTACTTTGTGCTATTTATTTCATCACCAATGCTCTCAAAAACGGTGAAGAAAAACATCGTGAGGAAAGCAGGATGTCCTACAACCAAAAAATTCAAAGACATGTGACATCTACCAAATCGCACTGGGCCCGCGTCGTAGATTATGGCCCATACGCAAAATATGCGCTTTGAAGTTGCGGATACCAGCCCGGTATCTTTATCTTTATCTTTTTTAGGTATATCATGTTAAACTGCAAGTGAATCTTAAACTTGTTTTTTTTTTTTTTATTTGATGATTTGATGATTTGAATTGACCCTTGTGCCTATTACTATTTAGCCACAAGGCCCCTTTCATTGACCAAAAAAAAATGAAAGATAGTTTATTTACTAAGGCAACTTACATAGGTACCTACAACATTTATAAATATTACCTGCGCCAAACTGCAAAGCAGTTTGTTGACAGATGTAACTCCCTTTATCAACACAAGCCATTTACATATTCTTCACACATTCACATTTACTTTGTAATGTTGTCTTTACATTGTGATATTACTTACATTTTTGTGCATTGTTTAACCTGAAATTTTAAAGCATTCACCCTCCCTAGGTAGCTACATGCTCATTACTTGGAGGCAAAGCATACCTTTTGTCTTATATTATCATATTTATTATTTAAGTTTTTCTATAAATTATGTTTGTTTACATTCGTAATGTCTGCTAGTAACAGGTCTAGTTTTATTTTTAACTAGCTTCTGCCCGCGACTTCGTACGCGGATCCTGTTGCTTATGCCAGCGACAACGGGGTCGTCAAAATCGAAGATCTGAAACATCTGATGTCGAATTCTATAAGCCCGGGGACGGGAAATCAATGGGATGCGCGAAACGATTCAAGATGTTCCAGATTTTTTATTTTTGTTGGTCAACAGGAAATGCCATCAGACTTAACAACTTTTGCTAAGACGCCATTTCTATTATGTATATGTTAAATTGTCTGTGGGCTTTGGAGTTCCCCTACAGGTGCTCCAGATCTTCAAATTTAGTCTCACAGCAGAAAACACTCTTCACGTGGAATAGTTTTTGCAATGGCACCATTTTTATATCTCTTTTACTTTAGGTGTTCCATTTTCCAAAATAAATTATAGCCTATAATATGTTGCGTGACGTTCACGATCAGCGGTCAGTCGCGCATCTCCTTCCCCCACTTATCTCTAGAGTCGATGCGTATATACGCTGAAATTAAACACTCAAATAACATAAGCCCGAAGGCATACGATAAAAAAATGGGAGTTTTAGCCAGTAGAGTCTAATTTTCAACGATATACCATCGTCATCGAAAATCAGTCCTGAACTGTTCCCGCCTTCACCGCGTAGTACCTCCTACTTATGTTATTTTATAATTATGCAATGAAATTAGTGATAGATTTAACTTCTATATCAAATGTTTCTGATCTTCGATTTTTATAAGTCAACAGGAAATGCCTATCAGACCGAACAACTTTTGCTAAGACGTCATTCCTATTTGAGTTATGGTGTAGCTGGGCTCTTGGAGTTCCACAACAGGTGTTCCAGATCTTCGATTTTTATACGTCAACAGCGAGTGCTCATAAGGCTGAACAACTCTTGCTAAGACGTCATTCCAATATATGTTATAGTGTAGCTGGGCTCTTGAAGTTCCACATCAGGTGTTCCGGATCTTCAAATTTATTCTCTCAGCAGAAAATGCTCATAACGTGGAACAATTTTTGCTATGGTACCATTTTTGTATCTCCTATAGTTTAGATGGTCTGTTGCGGTTCTGCATCAGGTGTTCCGGATCTTCAAATTTATTCTCTCAGCAGAAAATGCTCATCACGTGGAACAATTTTCGCTATGGGACCATTTTTGTATCTCCTATAGTTTAGCTGGTCTGTTGCGGTTCTGCATCAGGTGTTCCGGATCTTCAAATTTATTCTCTCAGCAGAAAATGATCATCACGTGGAACAATTTTTGCTATGGGATCATTTTTGTATCGCCTATAGTTTAGCTGGTCTGTTGCGGTTCTGCATCAGGTGTTCCAGTTTCCAAGATAAATTATAGCCTATGTGTTGACCAGACTTAATATCTATACAACAAAAAAAAAATCATTCAAATCCGTCCTGTAGTTCCGAAGATTAGCGCGTGCAAACAAACAGACAAACAGACAAACAGACAAACAGACAAACAGACAAACAGACAAACAGACAGACTTTTTTTTTTGGATTCGTGCTCTATTACTGTTTCTAAACCCCCCTCACTTATTATTTTTTAAATATATTCAATGTACAGACACAGTTTTTTTACAGTCTTATTATATGTATAGATTTGTCTGGAGCTAGTTGTAGGTCGTATATGTAAACCACATCGACCTCATTATTTTTCTTTTACTTTGCTTTGTATTGTGTTCTAAAACCTTTCAAAATTCAATCATCTGTCATTCTGTCCATTTACCTTGGAGCCAGGTGGAATTTGGCAGTCTTCGTTTGGATCTGAAAGGCTTAGCAAGTCATATTAGCTGCGAGTCTAATATTTATGGCCTCTCTGTCCTCCGGCCCTCTAAACTGACGTCCTCCGCCTCCTCTGCAAAAGTCTGTAGCCTAACGTCCCTCGGCCATTACTAGAGCCGAGAGGACCACCTCTGACGGCCTCCTCCTCCGCTGTTGAAGACTCAAGCCTGACGTCCCTCGGCCATTCCTAGAGCCGAGAGGACCTCCTCTGACGGACTCCTTCTCCTGACGGCCTCCTCCTGAGCTGCTGAAGACTGAAGCCTGACGTCCCTCGACTACCCTACAGCAGAGAGTGACACCTTTGACGGCCTCCACCTCCTCTACTGAAGACCGAAGCCTGATGCCCCTCAGCCACATCTACTGCTGAGAGAGGGCCACCTTTTCTTCATTTCATATTTCATCTTTCATTCATCAGTTTTCCTCTCTTCTTTACCCTAGCTCCACTAGGTAGGCTTGATATTAATAAATTCTTATTTATTCCCTCTAATCTTTTCCTACAACAGTGCTCTCCTCCTAGGTAGGTAGGTACTGTTACGTTACAACTTATTGTAAAATATTTTCAACAATGAGATTTTGACCAATTTCATTGAATTGTGTATTTTATTTTTAAAGGGTACCTAGTATTTAAACGCAAATCAAAAAATATCATTTTTCTATGCAATAAGATTCTGAATTCCTATCCAAATTACTGATTGCACAGCAAAACATTTAACTCAAAATATCACTAAACACACTAAAATTTATTTTCGCAGCGTACAGCGATTTTTCCTAAAGCAAAAGCTTTTTTATCAATGCACAGCTAATAATCTTAGCGCACATTATACATGTTAACTCTTTTTTTTTTAAATATAGCTTAGATTTTTATATTATTTACAGCAGTTTTTCTAAATAAAACAGCATTTGATTAGTCACAGTCGTCTTATTATTTATTAATTACCACATAATGAGATCACCAGGTAGCACTCGCCGGCCGCTGCCGCGGCACCGCTCGCTTCGCTCGCTCGGCTCGCGGGTCACAATTCTAACCTAACCTAGCCTATGGATCCCTTCCACATCGTTTTTACTTGAAATATGGAAAATTTGCTGTGCAGTCAGTATATGCTATGTATGTAGTATTTTTGTACAAAAAAGTAATGGAAAAAAGTAATGTCATATTGATGTATATGATTTCGAATTATCTGCAGTTGGAGTTTTGTTAATCATTTAGTTTATTTGTAGTGAAGTAAGTTATTTGATGTAAAAAAGAATATAAATGATGAGTATGTATTGATAGGTGATTATTTATTTGATATGCAATTTATAATATCGCATTTTTAAATGACGCTTTTGTGACACAGCTGTTTATTATGGGCTATGTTTATGTGGGTCGCTGTTGTGCAATTTCTCGTGGGTTGTCGCAGCAGTGATCCACCATTAGGTGCGTTTTGTTTTTCTTTTGTAAGTATTCCGTGTCACTAACCTAATTTTTAAGTTTTACTAACGTAATATTGTGAGTCATGGATACTCTAATAAAGAAATATTATATTCTATATCGACTAGAAGATTATTAAAAATGGTAGGAACTAAAAACTTTCTACATCTTCAAGACTAATGATTCAGAGAAGACGTCTCTAATCCACGTCTACAGAGGTCTTAAACCGTTACTACCGTTTGCAGTTTGATGCGAAGCCGAAACATTTCGCTTTTGATGTCACTTGGCTTTCTGCCATACAGTGGGCCTGCCACGAATGGGCGGTGTAAACGTTATACAGGAAGCTATCGATTTTGAATGTAACTACTATTATGGCCTATTGTTGCCTGGCTTGTTGATCTAGTAGTTAGTGGCCCGGACTGCTATGCCGGAGGTCGTCGGTTCAATTCCCACCTAGGACAAATGCTTGTGTGTTCTGTGTCTGGATTTAATTTGTTTATAAAATGTATGTATTTAGAAATATATAAGCATGTTTATGATTTGTCCAGTCCTCTTAGCACAAGCTCTGCTTAGTTTGGTATTAAATGGCATAGTGTGTAAGTTGTGGAATAAGTATTATTTATTTTCTACCGAAACGTTTAAGAGGCTCGTTCGTGATAGCCTGTACAGTTTGGACGTTGTCATCGCTATGAACAGCTACCCGATTTATAGCTACGTAATAGTGAATATCTTGAAATTATCTATAGTAAAACTTTTTTTTTTTTTGAATACCAGCCCGTCACTGTCCCACTACAAGGCAAATGCCTCTTTTCATAAAGAGAAGGTACGAGCATAATTATTAATCACCACGCTTGCTCAAGGCGGATTGGTGACTTCAGACTTACATAAACTATAAAGTCTAGGTTTCCTCACGATGTCTTCCTTTACTGAAGTCAATCTTGTCCAAGACAAACTTAGAAAGTCTCACATTGGAAAAATCACATCAGTACTGCCCGGATTCAATGGTCTAATCTATTTAATAATAATAATAATAACAATCATTTATTAAACAGATCATACAATCCAATTTGTTAGTAATGAGTTTACAACTTAAGCACTAATGTTAATAGGCACACACGTTTGGAGGATATTGTTAATAATTACTAATAATGTCAAAACAATCGGCAATAATAATATCAAAATCAGAAAATGTCAAAAACAAATAATGTCGAAATCTAACAATGTCAAAATTACCACTTATCATGTCAAAACTATTAGTTTTATGTTAATAATCAAAGAAACGTTAAAAAAATGATAATAATAAATTAAACGTTACTTGAACTAATCATTATGAACCAATAAACTTTATTATTATTTCAAGGCATGGTTTGATGATTTCACTTGTTTTCTGGTCCAGTGCTTGAGTATAATACCACAGTATAAATATTAATACAGTAGGACGACGCCTTTGATCTCTGGAAGAATGCCGACAGCTTCTACACGCGTTAGACCGCACGATTGCCCTGTCTAGACGGCTTCGTCGGACGACTGTATGTTTTTAGACTGTGATAATACCTTCAGCCCTATCGGCCATATTGACCAAGAGGCTGTTGGCACTGTCCCGGACCCGCCGCATCAGGGACGCGCCACGCTATTGCATAATTGCGTAAAAGTCGTTTACACGTGCTTCTGCGAACATCCCTGACGCGCTACAGTGTCGTAGCAACCCCAACAGCGCCCTGTAGGCGTTATTGTACTGGACGCGTAAGGCGCTGTAAGCCTTTTGCGTATAATCGACCCATAGACTGCTGGTGTAATAAGATTGGCAGTATATTATTATTTAAATAAGCAATTTGACTTTGACTTTGAAAAAGCTAAACATGCAGAGGATGATAACACCAGCCAGTACATTTCCACAGTACAGATTATGTAAAACGCATAAACCTCCAACATTATTAATAGGCCCCGGCCCATATATTCCGTTTGACATGTAGTCCAATGCACTTGCGATACAAATCACGGCATTTAATTTCGCACTTTACGATGTTTTCCATTCGAAGCAATCGCAGTGTTCGATTAAATGTGTGTCGGGACAAAATGTTTGATCCACCGTTAAAATAAATATTAATTGGTTACAATGTTGTTGGTTTTATCGCATGTCAAGATCTCGGTATTTTTATTTACCTACTAATAGGTTGCCCCACATTTAAAATTTCTCTTCTATCGTGGGTGCTTTTAAAGGTTTTTTTATTCATAAACACACACAGTTCACCAAGCTTAACAACTACCTCGGAAATCAAACCCGTCATGCGCAGCGCATTAACCTATCCCTAAGTCACTGTGGTAATCGTGCCGGCGACCATGTAGAAGACTGGAGTCAGGATTTCGATTGTTCCCAACGAGTCACACTGTAATCTCTTTAACAGTGTGACTCGTTGGGTTTTTTTTTCCCAAACACGTTACGGTGTGACTCGTTGGGAACGAACTTTAAAAAGTTTTCCCAACGAGTAACAGTGTGACTGGTTGGGAAAAAAAATCCCAACGAGTCACACTGTAACATGTAACAGTGTGACTCGTTGGGAACAAACGCAGGATTTGAGCCCGAATAGTGCTAAAGGCTCGCTCAAATAGGAGTTATCTTACTCTTCAAGGAATACACAATTCAGCAAAAGTCTCCCCGTGAAAACTTGACTGAAGTCAACTGTCTAGCATTCATATAGAATGACAGTTCAGAGGAACAGGGTGTAAAGTTCTTCATCTTCCATAGAAAAGGGAGAATCCTCCGACCAGACGGGTGTTATTGGTACACACATACACATACACACACACACACACAAACACACGCACACACAGACACCCTAAAATGCCAGCAAAATTGTTGCTATAAAATTTTGTTTTATTGTGTCCTTTTAATTTTTATTTAATTTAATTATTCTGTTTTGATATAGATTTACAATAATATCAACATACACAGGGGAAGACACTAACACCTGTAACACAGTATTTACTAGCGCAGGTGTTAGGGGATCCTACGAATTAGATGTACAGACGCCAGCAGGTCAAGTTACCCCAATATGTCAAATTTCTTTGATCGTTTTTCAACTTTATGGCAAACAGAATAAGGTTCATTTTCAATTGGGAAAATTTGACACATTGGGGTAACTTGATGTGCTGGCGTCTGTACCTCTTTTATATCAATGAAGAATTTTATTATTATTATTATTATATTGGTGGGCTACTGCTGTCCCACGGTTGATGCCGGGAACTCAGGTTCAAATCACGCGGATAACTTTAACACCGCGATGTAGGATATCAGTGTTTAGTTCGTATGTGGTGGGATAGATGTCGCTACATCAGTTAAATAATAATTTGCATTTACTTCACCTACGTTTTCACACTGTGATTTTAACGGAATTGCACAACAGACTACTTTAATTATCTTACACTAAAATGCAAATATTGTACAATTGGCCTGTACACAAGTAGACGGGCAAAAACATTTTTCATATTAATATTCAATGAACAGACTGTGGATTCGTTAAAAACTTATTGTACTAAAACTAAATGGAGTTATAAATTAAAATGTACGCTTTAAAAGCTAATTTCGCACAATTGTTAGCTTATAAAAACTTCGTGAAACTGATATTGTGATCAGTTTTAATATCATTACTCTCATTATAGTATCGTATTAAATTCTATCTTTATTATTAAACTTTGATAATTATTTCTTGTTGTAAAAGTTTTTATGTTAAAATTTAGTAGATAATTTATTTAATTTAAAACTAACTGTTGGCACTTTTTTTTTACTGTGGGATATAAATAAGCAAGCAAGCATTGATAGCCTAGCGGTGTGTTCGAACCAAAAACAAGCACTATTTCTCTCTGACTCATATGAATGGTAATTATAAATTCATCTAGGACATCACTCAAATTGATAGCTAGTGGTGTGACCAGCAACTACCAAGACAAAGGTCCCGAGTTCGAACACAAGACACGCACTTCTGGCTTTTGTATAATTATCACTTGCTTCAAAAACCGGCGAAGAAAAACATCGTGAGGACACTGGCATGCCTGAGAGATATTTTCTCGATGACATGTGAAGCCTCACTGACACCAAGTTTGTCAAAAATTACAAGTTGACAAGAAAACTACTACAATATAAGAAAAATATTTGTGCTTGAATAAGCAGCTACTCAAAATTTAACCGTCGTCAGTCGTTCACATTATCGAATGAAACTCGAGTTATATACGTGTCTGACTTAAGCTCTAGGAACCGGAGAGATCAAAAAATAACACTAAACGGTGTAAAATAACTCTAAATTAGGAAGTCTGTGGCTTTGGTGCTTTTGTCTTATTCTTGATGGGCCACCGACTTCCGAATTTAGAGTTATTTTACACCGTTTAGTGTTATTTTTGAAGTCGGTTTTATTTTTTGTAAAAAAGTTTTTTATTTTTCCATTTTTAGTTGTTCCCATACAAACATTTGCCATGAATTCATTTTATATTGTTAATTGTTAACAATACATGCCATTATAATAGGGTTATCCACCTAACCCTAATAAATGAAACTTAACATACCTAACTGTCGAAATCTAGGTATATTGAACACATCTGCCTACCCCTCTGAGCATACAGGCTTGATGATACGTCATGATGTTGTATAAACAATAAACATCCAAGCGATTCCAGCAATCACGATAGATTTGCCGTCTATTTTTGAAGAGTTCCGTTGTATATCTCCGAAGATCAGCACCAGATCTTCACCAAATTAAAATGGGACCACCTCAGGAGTCTACTCTTTCAAACAAAAAAAGAATTTCGAGAATCGGTCCACAAATGGCGGAGAAATCAGGTAACATATATAAAAAAAAAAATAAAAAAAAAAAAAAAAAAAAAAAAAATACATACACACGAACATAGAACCTCCTCCTTTTTTGAAAGTCGGTTAAAAATAGACTAGCTTTTTTATGACACTCCCAGAATGTCCAAATACAGCAAAAGTTGTCTAACTATGTGTGTAAAAAATTATAATAAAATACCTATAGAGCTAAAAAAAATAGTAGACTGTTTAAAAGTAAAATGTTGGAATGGTTAAATGCTCATAATTTCTACTCCCTTAAAGAATTCTTCGAATATAAATTATAGCAAAGTAGTAATTAATAAATAAGTTACAATGTTACTCAATTTTGCATGCCATAGATTTAATAGCTAAACATGTTGAACTCATGTTTTAACTGTAACACCTCTAAATACCATGTTTTGAAGCAAATAAAGACTTTGACTTTGACTTTATAATATTAGCTAGAGAAGTGATTTAGAAATACAATGATAAAAGCATTCCTAGCATCAAAGAAAATTTTCCCATTTACAAAATCATTTTCAAAATAAGACCAAGCACCGTTCTTTTTTGTTTTAATGAATACATTTGTTTTTAATTGTAATTTCATATTCTGGAATCCTATCATATCTAAAACGGTAGGATGAAAAGATTATGTTTATTTACATTCTTATTTCCATGGTAATCGTTGTCTTAGAATGGATATGAAAAGGTAGTCATGTCGAAAACAATGTCGATGTGTCGACATTTTTTATTCAATATGTCGACGTTTTCCAACCTTGAGTTAACCAAGAGTTGTGCTTCTCTACATAAGAAAAAGCCTTTGTCCTATAGGGAGACAATAACAGGCTGGTACTTTTTTAAATATTTTATGTCGATATTAAATAACTAATGTGGGGAACGTATCAATATGGATACTTTAGTTGTTTGTAATGGGGCTTTTAGAAACGTATAAGACATATTTAAAAAAACTGGAGTTTAGATTATACAGGGTGTCTCATTCAAATGGGTCAGTATGGGAAAGTCTGAAACTATAAGACATACGAAGATCTGTTCTGAGGAACCATGTCATCGATTTTAATAAAAAGAGAAACTGCATCCATACATTTTAAAAAACACCTGTACTCCACTCGGGAATCGAACCCGGTTATTTTGAAAAAAAAAACCTACACTATTTCTATTTAGATATCGATTGTGTAGGTTTTAAGCAGTAAATGTCTGTATGAAACATGATGTCTAAAATGAATAAAATGCATTGTTTCCACATACTTGAATTTACTTTAGTAGGTGCTCGAAGTTACCACCGCCTTTTTCAAGATACCTACACAAACGAAGTCACAAGTGACAACTTCTTTAAAACACAAAACACATTTACAAAATAAAACAATTTAAAACACGTGTCACGTGCGAAATTCAGAAGCTAGACAATTCTTGTGTCCGCCAGTGCACATCAGATGTTCTGACGTCAATAAATAACGGAACACGAGTGGCCGCCAGTGTATCGTTGTTGAATTCTTTATGATACATCTCTCGACAACCCTAGTCACTCCTGGGGAATCTGATTTTTTTTTTGTTTTCGTTGTTATTCAATGACTTCAAAACAAGAATGTCTGATTTGGATGATTTTTGGTTTGTTTTAAATACAATTGAAGGGGAAACGAAGCATAAACTCCATACCATGAAAGAAAGAAAGGAAGAAAAAATTCATTTGACATCAGTCATTAAAACACACATACACACAATAATTTATGAATCATACAAAATATACAATAGTAGGTACACATTATGTGCTGAGTACCTCACGGCTGCGCCAAAAAGGTCCATTTCAGCATTCATGCCAAACAGCTGATGCTGTCTGACGCTGGTCTTCCAATAAACCTTGAGGGGTTCCCAGTGACGGAAAGAAATAAATAGAAAACGAGTAAGTAAATCAGTTAAGTGTGTATTCAAGAGGTCGGTTTGTACATAAATGTAAAAAATAAAAATAATGTTTTAGAAAGTGACACTAGCAACGATAAATAAATACAGAGATAAACTAAGACAGCATAAATGATGACAATGACGTCAATGTATAATTCTGCAGGGTTTTTGTCTATCTTTGCATTGCCTCCAGACTCTCAATTGACTAACTGGCCTTCAGTTGCACACCGAACTGTGATAACAACGGAGTATTTACAAAATAATTACATTGCACTTTAAGTTTACTTCCAGTTACGGTTACTCTTAGGCCTCATTTACGGAGACGCGGGGCGTCTCGCGTCGCGTGTGGCGTGGCGTCTCGCGGCGCGTCGGACGTTTTTTTCTGTTTACGGTGGGGCGGCGCGTGAAGCGGCACGCATAATCGCACGCGTAAACACAAACTTATAGCAATATACGACCATGTTCATAGAGAAGCGAGACGGGAAGCGTGGCGGTGCCCGCCGCGGCGCCCGCGGCGGATCCTCTAGCGTGTAGCGAAGCACGCGGCGGGCATAGCTTCATCGAGAATTGCCGCTGTGTGCGCCGCCACGATAAACGCCGCGTGGGACGCGTCGGTGCCATCCGCAAAAAACGCCCTAATTCAAACAAACGCGTCTAAAATCGCTTCTCCGTAAACGCACTCATACAACGCCATATATTTGAATTCAGTGCGGGCCGCGCCGCTCAACGCAACGCGCGACGCCCCGCGTCTCCGTAAATGAGGCCTTAGACGTACGGTGCGCTTCGTCACATCTTTGCGAGTGCGCAAGGCGTCATCCTAGATACACACTGATACGAAACTAGCTTTTTGACACTTAATCGTTGAACACTTTGCACAATGATCATCATTATGACCTATCAGCTGAGATACGCATTAGCCCTGCGGGTCGTGTGAAAGATAACAAAGAAGAAATTAAGTTTTGACTGATTATTTGAAAAAAAACTTATTATTCAGACAAAGATTTTTTTATAGGACCATTATTTGATAGGAACAAATACATTTTCCTAACACTAATTAGAAGCTCAATGTATACGTATAGTCCAGATGAATACGGATTACCTACTGAAAAATATAACTTGCTTGAGACTGGATTAAATTGAAATAGACAAGATTAAGAAATGCAAACAAATCAAATTAAATTGAATATAATTAAGTCAAGATACCTATTGAAAGTATGAATTGTTCATCAACTATTCTTATTTTTATCTTAATACGGAGCCATGTCAAATTAAAAACGCCAGAAAAAATAACGTTCTTAAATGGGGGCGGATGGATGCGTCAATGCATGCATGCTGTCTGTCGGGACAGGTCAACTCAAAGCTGAATTGATTCTTTCTTCAAAAGGCCTTTCCAGACTTTGCCCTGCATCGTAAGACTCGCATAATATATGAATACAATCTTATGTCTGGACTTCAAAAGAGACCATGACCCCTGAGTTTCTTTCGGCATTTCTTCTCAGGGATCAGTCACTTTGGAAATGCCATTTAGTTTTAAAAAAATGACATGTTAAAGTATCTGGGAAGATCTACTTACAGAAGTAAATATCATTTTATTTAATTTCACTTCATTTCATTTCAATGTAAACATTTTAAAGTATTTAGAAGTTTAACTACAACTATATTAAAGTATCTGTTATTAATTTAAGATCCAGTTTATTGCATGGGGTGCCCCATTTTTAAAGGTGTATGGAGATCAGAAAGGCAGTTGCTCTATGTAAAACACTGGTATTTAACTGCATCCGGTTAAACTAGAAGCAGTTCAAACATACTAGGGGAAAGGCTTGGCAGACAAAAGTCTTTTACCCTTGAAATACCATTACTGTTGAAAGTCAAGGGCAAAATACAGATTATATCTGTTTGTGTCTCCCAAAGGCCATGCACCTGTTTGTGAATAACATTAATATTAAGATTAATGTATCTTTGTCCAAGAATCGTTTGTTTAGCTGAATTAATTCGATGTTTTTCTTTTCAATGGTTTTCTATAGCTCTAAGGTATTTTTTGTGCCTGCAAGAAAGTTTTTCTAGAAGCAAATTTATGTAAAAGCTTCGCATAGTTAGATATCTATTCTGATTCTGTGATTTAAAAATGATATACAAATATCTATGTTATGTTTGTGGAAAAATCACTTTCATACAAAAACATAAACAATGAGATTAACTGCCTCATTGATTTAAAGGTCTAAAGCGTTTAGTTTACTGCTTAGTTTAGTTTAGTTTATCTATACTAATATTATAAAGACGAACGATTTGATTTTTTGTTTGCATTGAATAGACTCCGAAACTACTGGACCGATTTGTTTTATTTCACTGTTGGGACAGCTACACTATCCTCGGGTGACATAGAAAGAAAGAAAGAAAGAAAAATATTTATTTGACATCAGACATTAATAACACACATACACACACACAATAATTATGAAACAATAGAAAATATTCACATACGACATAGGACATAGGACATAGGACACACACACATAGGACACTATTTATCCCTGTATTCCCACGGTAACGGAAACTGTGCGGGTAAAACCGCGTAACGTGTGCAAGTTTATCAACAATTTTCAAAATTATTTAATGTCACATAAAATAAAACACACATCATTCTACTTTGAAATGTGCACTGATTTCAAATAGCCATGTCAAACATTATAAATTAATTGGTTAAATACAATAAAGCACTGAGCATGATGTCATAGGTTTGATTCCTAGGTCAGGCAAAGTGTTACTGTGCCATCTGTAGTTTCTCCATAGCTATCGTACTGTCACTTTAGATATTTTAAGTCAGAATGATGTTACTCATTATTATGCGACTACTAACTGTAAGGCTTGCCTGTATTTTTGTTAAGGTATACAATTAATAATATTTAATTCATTTATTTCAGGTAATTACACCGATGGACAAAAAAAAACACACAAAGATACGATAAAAACACAAAGCGACAATAAAAACATCAAATTTAAAAAAAAAACGAAACTCAATAAATTATAATTAAATTAAATTAAACTAAAACACTAACATATTAAATCAAACCAAATCCAAACACCACGTCAATCAATCAATACTAAATAATGTTATGATCAGTAGTTTAGAAGTTATGAAGAAACACACGCACGTACCGGTCAAAATCACAACCCTCCTCCTAGCTTTGTCGTAGTCGGGTAAAAATGTAAGTATTAGAACATGGAATGAGGGTGTGCACACATCTAAGCGCGCGCGTTTTGTATTTTCTAAGCACGTAGTCTAACGTATGGGACACACAAGACAACCGCACACAAATCTTTCTCCACACCGTTAAACAAGGCTAATATGTCTCTTTGTTAAATATATTTTCTTAGTATTATTTCTGATGAAAAGGTTCTGTTCAACTACTAACATCACACCACTTCTATTATTCTCGAAGGGTTAGATAGTGGTACACATGACTGGCGTGTTGGTCTAGTAGCTGGTGACCCTGACTGGTATACCGGAGGTCGTGGGTTCGATTCCCACCCAGAACGAATGTTTGTATGATGCGCACGTTGATTTGTTCTGTGTCTGGGTGAAATTTATCTTTAACTAGCAGATGTCACGCGGTTTCACCCGCGTAGGTCCTGTTCCCGTGGGATTACAGGGATAAATAGTAGACTATGTCATCTGGGAATAGTGTAGCTTTCCACCAGTGCAATATATTTTTAACCGACTTCAAAAAAGGAGGAGGTTCTCAATTCGACGGTATGTTTTTTTTTTGTATGTTTGTTACGCGATTACTCCGCCATTTATGGACCGATTTTCAAAATTCTTTTTTTATTTGATAGAGTATACTACCAGGTTAGTCCCATTTGTATCAAACCTCAGATCTGATGATGGGATCCTTGAGGAATTGAGGGAACTCCTTAAATATTATAGGTACACATATACCGATTTTTACATTTTCTGCAACAAATCAAGCATTTTCATTTAAAAATTATCATTTGGTGAAGAAAAACTGATGAAGAAGACAGGCAACGGAACTCTTCAACGCATAACAGCAAATTACTCGCGATTGCTACAGTCACATGTCTGTGCAAAAGTTTTTGTATTTCCATAACCTATCATTACGCCTGTCTATTTGAAAAGGCGCCCGGCAGAGATGTACTGATTAATGTTTAGAAAGAACTTCTTTTGCAATAGTTAACCGATTTCAATGATTCTTTTAAGTTTTAGAGTCTGTTTTTCAATACGAAGAAACTAAAAATTGCAAAATAAAAACTGTTTTTACAAAAAAAAACAACCGACTTCTTAAAAAACACTAACAAGTGAAAAATAACTCCAGTTTCGGAAGTCGGTGGCCCTACTGAACGAAATAAAACCACCAAAGCCACAGACTTTCGAAACTGGTGTTATTTTTCACCTGTTAGTGTTTTTTCCTGTTGTGTAAGTTTCGAAGATTACCCGATACTTACATACAAACTTACAAACAAACAAAAAAAAAATTACCTCTTTATAATAATAGTATAGATATGTATGTATTGAGAGATATATAAGTGTGTTGATACTTATAGCTCTAGCTCTGCTTGTTTGGGATTACCTATATGACGTTGTGATATATTTAATAATTTATTTGTAAGTAGTGTTGTAAATATTAGTTATGTGTAGGGTGTATCTGAGGAATTTAAAGAAAGAAAAAACATGTAGGTATACACGCGCAGTTAAATCATATTTTACCTACTACCTACTTACCTTTTACACTTTCTGACTACTCCGAGAAGAAACACCGAAAGAAACTCAGAGGTCACAGTCTCTTTTAAAGTCCAGATATTATCTTAGTCAGAACATGTAAGAACCATGCAGATTAGTGTCTGAAATGGTCTTTTAAGGAAAGAACCACACAGATATGAAGGGACCAGATCAGTCAGTGCCAGCATTTGTCAGAAATCGTGAGCTCAACTCGGAACTTGACTCGGTATATGCATTCCATGGACGGGTACCCATCCAAGTGCCGACCGCACCACGAGCTCCATACAAACTATAAATATTAATCCTCGTAATATTTTTCTCCAATTAACATGGTGATTTTTCCCTAACATCCCTTGTTACTAAGCCACATTCCAACGTTTTCCTTATTACCTCAATAAAAGAACATATAAATAATAAGAATCCGTATTAAATTACGTGTTTCTGAAGACACTGTGTGTTATATTAAAAGTGTACAAGAAACAATGGGAGGGGCGTATTAATTAAATCATGTTTTCAAACAACAATATACCTTACCGCGGTTGGTATACGACATAGAATTCGCAGAAGGATAACTTGTGAACTGGGTAAAAGAGCTTGCAAGATAGTTCACGCCACTAGCGTGTAAACGCAGCACCACGTAACGGGCTGGCCTGTTGGTCTCGTAGTTAGTGACCCTGACTGCTATGCCGGAGGTCGTGGGTTCTATTCCCACACAGGACAAATGTTCGTGTGATGGGTACGATCATTTATTCTATGTCTCGGTGTTTATCTATAGTATTTAGAAACGTATAGGAGGTATGTTTATCAGCTGTTCACACAACGCTATCTAGTGCCAAGCTACCTACTAAGGTACCCATATAACAAGCTCTGCTGAGCTTGGCACTAGATAGCGTTGTGTGAAAATTGTGAAATATTATATTTTTATTATTACTAAGCTTGTACTTAGGCACGGTTGTGCAGTGGCGGTCTGAGGGTTTGATTTTCGCACAGAACAAATGTTTGTATGGTGATAGTTGTTCCGGGTGCTTGGAAATGTACCCACAATATTGCAGAAATTTCTAGTGTCGGGCAACAGATTCACAAAAATCCAAAAATAATATACGTAATAAACTGATTGAATTAAAATAAATATTTCCACCCTTCAATAATTTTAAGCAATGTCAGCCTGAAAATTCTGTAAAGAAAGCTGCCAAGTGCAATGGAAGTAGCTTGAACTGAACTGACAATCCCTATTAAATAATGTTAGAATGAAATATAAGTAATACTTATTGCGCAGAAGGCACGTAACACGTACCTACTTAACACATAAAAACAAAACACACATGTTGACAGTTTCCGAGCCACAAGAGTTGGCCTCTACCTTGGCCACTAAATTCTAATTGTTATTATTCTTATTAGTACATATTTTTAAATCGATAAATACTTAAAAAAACCTTAAAAAAGCAATTAACTACACCACCGGAACCTGTGCCCATAAGACCGTGCGGCATTGCATTGCCACGTTGAATGGCAATATCTGTCAGTGCGTTTAAATTATTTCTTTATTACAGTGTCAACGAACATTTAAATGAACAATCATTAAAATTGATACGTGTATGATTAGGAAATATTAGATGCTTGTAATAGTAACGATTACCTCATCACTATTACTATAAATTAATTAGGAATATTATTATCATTATTTTGTAAAAGGTGATCTTAGAATAAATTAGATTTTGTGAAAGTGAGTTTAGAATAAGTTATACATATAATGTAATACGTACTACACAAGTCCTCTTCTCCTCAAATTATGTCTCTTTTGCTGTGCCCGACAGGGTCCATGATTGCTTTTTTTTTATGTTTCCAACTAAGGAACAATTGAGAAATGCAATAAAGTATTGAGTATTGCCTAGCATTAGCACAGTATAAATATTAATACAGTAGAACGATGCCTTTGATGTCTGGAAAAATGCCGACAACGTCTACACGCGTAAGCCCTGAATAATACCTCCCTCACTACGAACATAGGTTTGTTCGCAGTGCGGGAGCGGCTTTCCCGCGTCTCACCCCTCACACCCCGCACGATTGCCCTGTCTAGACAGCTTCGTCGGACGACTGTAGGTTTTTAGACTGTGGCATTAGTTTAGAATGACAGTAAGCTGTCACCAACAATTTTAAGGACCATTTTCTACAGAATAGCTGTGCTAAACCTTCTCCATATTCACTGCACAGTGTCCAACATCGCACAACATGGACAAAGAAATACCGCAATGTGCCAACCAGACAAGGGTATTTGTTCTCTAGTTTAGGAATTACAATTATGTTAAGTGAATTAATTGGGGAGCAAAATGGAGGACACTGGGAAGGTTGCTATTTGTCATAATTTAGTGTGAAAGACAGGGATAGCCTTAGTTGCTGGAAACCTTTGTCAAGTGATATAGCTTGGTGATGCTGAAAGCGAATTAGTGTTTTTTGTTCGTTTTAGACCATGATCTTAATGCGTAGTTTTTTTTTGTTTTAGGCACGTATGAAAATTCACATAATTATAATGTATTTTTTTTGTATGCAAAATATTGTACTTAAAAACTATTTGACGTACGGCGACGCTACAACCTAGAGGTCTTCAAGTCAAGAGTGAACACGTTGCTTGTAGGCAAGCGTGCTTCATCGTCGACCACATCATCGCTTACCATCAGGTGAGATAGTGGTCAAACGCATGCCTATCAATATAATAAAAAAAAATAAAAGAGTAAGTATGGAGTTTTTTGCCCATTCTTCTCCATATAAAACTATTTTTTGGAAAGGGCAACTAGAATCATTATATTTAATTTAACTTTTAAAATTGACGCTCCAAAGTGCCTTTTAAATGAGCTAATTGAAATAAATGATTTGATTTTGATAAAATAATATGATAAAATGATGATAAATTGATATTTTTGTAAATAGGTTTTCACAAACACTTTTACCCGTCATTTTTTAACTAGTATAGATGAGATTCGAGTTTCACTATCTGACTACTCTGAGAAGAAACACTGAAAGAAACTCAGAGGTCATAGTCTCTCCATTATCTTGGTCAAATCATATGAGAACCAAGCAGATTAGTGTCTGAAATGGTTTTTTGAGGAAAGAACCACACAGATAAGAGGGGGACCTGATTAAGTTTGACTTGTGTTTATAACAAAGCACTACATTTTAAAAGTAGTAAGCGATTATAAGCTTTAGGGCCAGTATTCGACCGTGATTATTCTCTGAGAAAATATTCTCGTAAGAGAATATAGAACAAGATAGTCTTAAAATCCCGCCCCTCGCCGATAACCTCCATCTTTTTTTAAAGTCGGTTTAAAAAGGCGACAAATTGCCAATTTCGATGATCACATTAAACATTTATTGCTGACTACGATCTTGAATGCACCTACTAGGTACTCAATAACGTAAATGCAGTTAAAATCTATCAAGCAATCTATCTTAATGTTCAACAACTCCTACAGAAATGATCGTTCTTTTCTACAAATATCTCTATTAGGAATTTTGGCTACAATTCAGAAAACTTAGCCCACTGTGTGCGAGTTTTATAAATGTTTCATGAGATTGGTGTATTATTGTTGATTTATTATTTTTATAAAAATGACTCTGTATTCTAACTGCACAGTGAGATATTTGTTTTAAAATCTAATGTTGGATACTGTTTCGTTGGTTTAGTGGGCAAAATTGAGCGGGACAAGAAAAAAAAATTTGGTAATTGGAACAAACAGCAAAAAAAAACAAAATATGTTTATAAAATTATAGACTTATAATAAAGTAGTGATAATTAATAAAGTAGTAGAAGTTTAAAATTAAAGATTTACTATCCTTAGCCGTTAGGTAATCGTAGAACATTATAATCAGCCTAGCATTGCCCAACTACGTCAGGGTCGGCTTTCTGATGTAACTGAATACCAGTGTTGTACAGACGCCAGCACGTCAAGTTACCCCAATGTGTCAAAATTCTTTGATCGTTTTTCAACTTTATGTTAAACAGAATAAGATTCATATTCAATTGGGAAAATTTGACACATTGGGATAACTTGATATGCTGGCCTCTGTACTACATGAAGTGTCTGCTTATCAGACCTCTGCAACCCAGCAACTGGCTAACACGATACCCCTAGTTTAAACTCCACAAGCTCCACATTAGACCGATTAGTAATCGTGGAACATCCTGTTCAAAATCAAAAACAAATAATTTATCTCAAATAGATAATTAAAAAGATCTCTTCTCTAAACGTCAAATGTAAGTAATATTCAAAAATGGTTCTATTTGCCCCTTTCAAAATATATTTTCGTATGGAGAAGAATGGGCTGCCTCGTTGGTCTAGTGGTTGCAAGCGCTACTGCTGAGCATGAGGTCCCGGGTTCGATCCCCGGGTCGGGCAGTGTTATTGAGTTTTTCCATCTGGGATTTCTCAGTAGCAGCCCGTAGTCAGGATTTGTGCCCGATTGATGCAATAGGCTCGCCCCCTATTACATGGGACTTAAACAGAACTGGCGAAATGTGGGTGTACTACCAGGAACACCTCTGCCTAGCCCTTCGGGGATTACAGGCGTGACGTTATGTAGAAGAATGGGCAAAAAATTCCATACTTACTCTTTTGAAAATCACGGATTGCTTTATGTGCCCACATTCCCCACAAAGCCTTGCAGCTAACCAAATAATAACTTATCGTTAACCACACAACCCAAATCCGACGTCAACTAAACTAAAAAGACTGATTTATTGCACCAATAAAACAAAATACTAACTCTCTATGACACGTTTAAAATAACCTAAATAAAAACTAGTCTCGTAAAAATTGCCCATTGCATATTCATGGTTTTATTTTGTACAAAAATGTTTTTAAGTAAAACTATTCGGAATCCAACACACGTAAAATTATGAGTGAAATAGTTATGGAAACTGGTCAGGTGTAGGTTGGACAACGTGCTCGGGGTTCCGTAGTTCGTAAACAGTTTGTAGTAGAGCCCACACTGGGTGCAGTGAGCAGGATTTTAAGGTTCAAGTTATATTGGTTTAGTTGTCGACGTAAGTTAATCGGAATAACTGCGGTTAAATTCTTTAAATTAGTGTAAAATGTTGCTTACATTTTGTTTGCGGCAATAGAATTGTTTAGGAAATCATGTTGGTGAATTCAAAGTCAAATATGTTACTTAAATTATAGTTTTTGGACGCCACACGTCGGACGTCATTTTACAAAAAAAAAGTTGTAAAATACGCGAATATGGAATGGAAAGAGACCAGATGGTGTAAGCATAGTGTCTTGGAAGTTGGGTAGGCCTTTGCGGTGGGACGCAACATGTGTTGATACCCTTGCGCCATCCCATCTTCCTAGTACAACGGGTTGTGCTGGTGCGGCTGCTGCAGGTGCTGAAAACCTAAAACGGCGAAAATATAAAAACCTTATCGGAAGTTTAGTCCGAATGCCTATATAGTTTTCCGTAATATCGCCTCTTCACTTGACCGGTTGATCGACTCTTCACTTGACCAGAAGGCTGGCCTTAATTTAGGTCAGAGAATCAGAAATTCCATTCAACGTGGCAATGCGGCCAGTCTTTTGGGCACGTTGACAGCGATGCGGATGAATTTTTTGATGCCTTAAAATTATTTTACTTTACTTTTTATTTTATTTATGCATGTTAATCATTAAGATAACCGTTCGATAATGAAATAAAAAATGTTTAATAAAAAAAAACATGTTTCTGATAGCCATAATCTAATAGGTACTACTTTGTCTACTAAACAATCTGTGGTTTATAATTATATACGGATCTTAATTAAAATATAATAGCTATAAGTTGTCTTAAATTTGCTTCTTGCATTGTTCAAGTTTGTTTTGATTTTATTACATTTTGCTGTGCCCTACAGATTCTACAACTATGTCTAGATTTAAGGTCTTAAAAAATAACACCTTGTGTACGGAGGCCAGCACATTAAGCTACCCAAATGTGTCAAATTTCTTTGATAGTTTTTCAACTTTACGACCAACACAATAGGGTTCATGTTCAATAGTGAACATTTGACAGTTGTAGCATTGTGGTTTCTAATTGTAGAATGAAACTAAATGATTGGATAGTAATGAATAGTTAGTGAGTTAGTTTTAAATAGAGAAGAATGAGCAAGAAACTCGAAACTCCAGCAAAACTACAGATTGCAAGCAACGTTTTTGTCGATCAGCCACAGTACCCAGAAACTGTAGAAGCGCAAAGTTTATAACAATGTTTCTGAATTTCTCAACTGCATCCTTAGAGAAGCGTAGGAACCTTTGAAACGCAACAAAAGTTCGAACTGAAGATATTATTATGGACTGCGAAATGTTGCTTTTTGAAAGAAAATAGCATTTCTCTTTTAAACAATTTCTTTAGGTATATTTCTGGCCTACTAAACTTCTTTAGGCCATGGGCTTTTTCGCGATTAATATATCTTATTTTCTCTCGACTTCGCTTTTCTATGGATTTTATAGAATATGTATTTATCTATGTATGAATTCTAAATTATTATTTAATTGACTTTCAAGATTTTGTTACCTTCTTGCGCCTACCATGATCTTTCTCTGCATAGGTGCAAGAATCAATCCCGCGACTAGCAGCACATCAAATGCTCAGTCACTTAGTTAACCGTCTCGTGACGTGACGTGTTTTTGCAATATTGACGTGCAAAAATGACTTCAACTTCAACTCTTCTCTATGTCATTTGTGGAAGAGAGACAAACGTGCAAAAATGTGTAAATGTTCTAATTGAAATACACACATAATGACGTTGAAACAACATGACTTTGACACATGTCAAGATCAATAGAATACCTAACTAACTAAATAAGGTCTAATTCCTGACCACAGACTATACAAGGAACCCTAAATATTAAAGATTGATGATGTAACCCGCATCAAACCGTGTCCGTCTAACTAAATATAACAAAAACAATATAGGTCTGTGGTTTAGTAATGAGAGGTGTTATATTGTAACTAATATGTGGTTATTTAAACGTGTATAGTATTAGTATTTGATGTAATTAACTGTCGAGTTGATAATCTAGAGTTTGGTTGGTATTAGTGGGTGTTAATCTGTGGTTTTGTGGTCAGTGATTTGATAGGTAGCCATTTCTCAGATATTAGAACGTGATTTTTTTTTTGGACGAAAGACATTTTCAATTCAACTCCTTTTTATTTCAATCAACTGTTGATCACGCAATAGCAACTAAGTAAGTTAAATAAAAAATATTAGAAAAATGAAATAAACAAATTACGCGACACACGGTTCCGTTAACAATTTAAATTTAATAAAAATACATAGCCAATAAATTAAAATTAAAAAAAATCTTATTTATTTATTTAACGACTTTGGAAGACTTACAGCTAAATACAATTGAAATAAGTAACAGTTAGGTTATCTGACAGCCAATAACAAGTCTCCACCATGTTCTTATATAGTAAATGTTGCATATTTAAAATTAAAAATTATACTGCATATTTTACTTAATATTTTATATCGTTATTTGCCACGGACTTCCGAAATAAGAGTTATTATACACCTGTTGGTTGTATTTTATGGAAAACATACAAATGAATTAATAACCTCCTTTTTTGTAAGTTGGTAAAAAAAACTAGCTTAACCAACAGTCAGTGGAATCAAATAAACAACTCGCTCAGATTTTTAAGGATAGTACTTCAGAAATAACCCACAGATGTAAGTAATAAAGTGTTATGTGTTCACATGATAATTAACCATTGCTTTACGAGCATTTTAACTATCACATTACAGAACTATTAAGTACGTTTATGTTGTTTTGCGTCAGCTACCGAGCTTTAATATAAATAAAATAAATAAATAAATATTGCACAACTTTTCACACAGCGCCATTTAGTCCAAAGTTAAGCTTGAGAGCTTGTGTTATGAGTACTAAACATCTGATAAACATATTTCTAAATACATACATATTATAGATAAATGACACCCAGACACAGAACAAATGATCGTGCTCATCACACAAACATTTGTCCTGGGTGGGAATACAACCCACGACCTCTGGCATAGCAGTCAGGGTCACTAACTACTAGACCAACAGGCCAGTCAAATACCTACTAACTTCTGTCCGCGGCATTGCCCACGTAAGAGTTAACTTTAACAAGATTAACTCAAGGGAACATATTACCGGATTAAAAACCTATGAGCCAATTTTCATCCGAATCTGTTCAAAGTTTCTGTTTAAGTCGCGAGATAATAGGCTTCTTATGGGTAAGCTCGTTCCATCGTTGACCTCATCTCTGACCTTAGGACAAGATTGAGGTCAAGAGTAGACCCATTATATATAAAAAAAAAAGGTTACACGTGATTGACTAACAAACATTCAAACCTTTTCACAAAGTTTTACATTTATAGTCATCATCATCATTCTACAGTAGTTCACTGTAGGACATGGGCCTTCCCTAATGAGCGCCACAGCGCCCTGTCTTCAGCTTGCTGCATCCAGTATCCGCCAGCAGTCTTTCGCAGGTCATTATCCCACCACACATTACCTACACATCATTTATTAAGCAAAGTAGGATACTAACACTCTATCATGATGACTCTAAATATTAAAAAAAAAATAAAGAATAGTCCTTTTAATATCAGTTAGCTAACATTTAAAAGTCAATTAAAAATTAGCATCCATTAATAACTACTTTATACAAACTTCTATTGTATACAGGGTGTCTCATTCAAATGGGTCAGTATGGGAAAGTCTGAAACTATAAGACGTACGAAGATCTGTTCTGAGGAACCATGTCATCGATTTTGATAAAAAGAGAAACTGCATATAAACATTTTAAAAAACATCTGTACTCCGTTCGGGAATCGAACCCGGTTATTTTGTAAAAAAAAACCTACACTATTTCTATTTAGATATCGATTGTGTAGGTCTTGAGCAGTAAATGTCTGTATGAAACATGATGTCTAAAATGAATAAAATGCATTGTTTCCACATACTTTAATTTACTTCAGTAGGTGCTCGAAGTGACCACCGCCTTTTTCAATACAATATTCAACACGTTTAAGTAACGATCTTACAATTGCATTTTGTATCTTCATGTGGTGAATTTGCGTTAAAATTGTCTCTATGGCTACTTTTAGGTCTACAACGGTGTCATAGCTTGTTTTGTACACTTCATCCTTAAAGTAACCCCACAAGAAATAGTCCAGAGGCGGTATTGAAAAAGGCGGTGGTCACTTCGAGCACCTACTAAAGTAAATTAAAGTATGTGGAAACAATGCATTTTATTCATTTTAGACATCATGTTTCATACAGACATTTGCTGCTCAAAACCTACACAATCGATATCTAAATAGAAATAGTGTAGGTTTTTTTTTCAAAATAACCGGGTTCGATTCCCGAACGGAGTACAGATGTTTTTTAAAATGTATGAATGCAGTTTCTCTTTTTATTAAAATCGATGACATGGTTCCTCAGAACAGATCTTCGTATGTCTTATAGTTTCAGACTTTCCCATACTGACCCATTTGAATGAGACACCCTGTATACCTAAGCCTTAAGTAGGTCTACTATTTTGATATGCCATACAGTCACTTCGTTATATACAAAAACATCATCAAACCAAGAGCTAAACAAATTGGTCTTTTCGTTAAAAAAAATCAGAAGATTACACAGATTAATTTTAGATAAGGTTGTAGGCATAATAAATCTACGTAGAGGGGTGTTCTCACCCCCTAAAGGAAAGTGCATTAATAAATTGTCTTACGCACGCATTTTGAATCCTAATTTTTCTTTCACCAAGATTCCTAATCGCGGGGTAAGTTCGTACAAAATTGATAATAGGTAATATTTTACAGACTTCATGGAAGGTAACTAATGAGTTCCGACACGCCATTTTACATGCTACAGACCACATGATAAATATACCCCCATTTCAAATTAGGTTAGTTTACTTTTTTGATTAAAAATTATTAATGGTTTCCTGTTTTCTTAACGACTTGATAGTGTAATAAAAATACTAATTGCGTGTATGATATTACCCCAGTTTCCACAAATGAATATGGTATTATGTATATTTGAATTCATTTGTATTCCAATGTAATGGCGAATTAAGTCCATTTCAAACCTTCGTTTCTCTCCCTAATCACTCTGTATAAAACGTAACATCACGCCTGCCATCCTCAATGGGTTCAGCAGAGGTGTACTTATAGTACACTCACATTTCGATAGTTACCTTCAAGTCCCATGTAAAAGGGGGCGAGCCTATTGCCATCAATCGGGCACGAATGCAGTTTTAACGTTTTTCCCGAGCCAGGGATCGAACTCAGGATCTTATCCTCGGCAGCAATGCCAGCAACCACTATACCAACGAGGCATTCTGTATAAGTTAAATAAATAAATAAATATTCGACAACTTTTCACACAACGCCATTTAATTTTAGTCCCAAGTTAAGCTTGAGAGCTTGTGTAATGGGTACTAAACAGCTGATAAACATTCTTATATATTTCTAATTACATACACAGTAAAGATAAATAACACCCAGACACAGAACAAATGATCGTGCTCATCACACAAACATTTGTCCTGGGTGGGAATCTAACCCACGACCTCCGGCATAGCAGTCAGGTTAACTTACTACTAGACCAACAGGCAAGTTTTATCATAACATCACGCTTGTATTTAATGAATGGTTAAGTATAGGTGTCAATGTATTGCGTGTGTAAAGTGTGTGTGTTATTAAGTAAGTAAGGGGAAAGATTTGTAATTTTGTATGTAAGTACAGATGCTAGACGCCAGCACGTCAAGTTACCCCAATGTGTCACATTGCTTTAATAATTTTCAACTTTATATCAAACAGAATAAGGTTCATATTCAATTGGGAAAATTTGACACATTGGGGTAACTTGATGTGCTGGCGTCTTTACCTAACAAATTAGCTTAAAAAAAACTATTGGACCTATTTGAAAAATTCTTTTACCGTTGGGAAGCTTTACTATACCCAGGTGACATAGGCCACTTTTTATCCCTGTATTCCCACAGGAACGGGAAACACGGATGTAACCGCGTCTGCTAGTTGTTCATAATTATATTTTTCTACTAGGTACAGACGCCAGCACATCAAGTTACTCCAATGTGTCAAAATTTCCCAATTGAATATGACCTTATTCTGTTAGACGTAAAGTTGAAAAACGATCAAAGAAATTTGACACATTGGGGTAATTACTTGATGTGCTGGCGTCTGTACTGTGTGCATACGCCTTGTGCTAAATAAATAACTTTTTTTTATCAGAAGTTTTAATTTTCCTAAAAATAAGATCCCCGCATGATATTGGCAATTTCTCAATAACCAGAGGATACATGTCATTCAAATTTGGACAGACATCTCGGAAAATTTATGCCATTCGATTACTGAGAGGAATTCGGCATAAAATCGATTCTGCCACTTATTATCATAATCATTTCTTTCCGACAGAGAAAGATTAGGTGGGAAGAGATTGAACGTTTTTACTTTCATTCCTACTTACAGTGCTTGTGGCTAAATGGCTAAATAAAAGTATATCTGTAATAGTAATGACATGAGTAATTTAATTATACTAATTAATATTTTCCTTTGAATATTAACATATATTTTTAATTAAGTTGATGATTTAAAAATATTGTAATAGTAAATTTTAAAATGGATCAAGATAAGTGTCATAATAATGATATATTAATAATTTCAAATGTTTGCATGCCGATTGGTAAAATGTGGCTGAGCTAAATTTAATCTTAAGAACTATTATGTATTACCCATATTTGCAAAATAAAATTCTATTCTATTCTATTCTATTCTATAAAAACAATATTGGCAGTTATAGCACAGTCGTAAAATCTACAGTCGTCCGACGAAGCCGTCTAGACAGGGCAATTGTGCGAGGTGTGAGGGGCGAGACGCGGGAAAGCCGCTCCCGAACTGCGAACAAAACGATGTTCGTAATTTGGGAGGTATTATTCACGGCTAACGCGAGCCGACGTTGTGGTTATAGGGACTGCCGATAGAAGTGAAAGTCTAGAACGTAACGTCAACATAACGTCTCGCCTGTAATCCCCGACGGGTTAGGCAGAGGTGCACCTGATAGTATACCTACCCATATTTCGCGAGTTATGTTTAAGTCTCATGTGATAGATGGCAATGGGCTTGCCCTGCCCATTGCCATCGATTGGGCACAAATCCAGACTCCGGGCTGCTACTGAGAAATTCCAGATGGAACAACTTAAAACGCCTGGGTCGGCCCAGGGATCGAACCTCATACAGGCAGTCTATTTAATAATGTCATTAATATAATGTATCCTGTTCTGAGATGTTTGGTGGTTCTCTAAAATAACGTTTTATTTTACAAATAAATTAACGTTTTGAATGAGAACTTGGAATAAAAAAAACAACCGACTTTATAAAAAAAACACTAACAGGTGAAAAATAACTTCAGTTTCGGAGTTGGTAGCCAATATTGAATGAAACAAAACCACCAAAGCCACAGACTTCCGAAACTGGAGTTATTTTTCACCTGTTAGTGTTTTTTTTAAGAAGACAGTTGTTTTTTTTTTGTAAAGAAGTTGTTTTTTTGTTAAAAAAGTTGGATCCCATCATCAGTTCTGAGTTTTGATACAAATGGGACCAAGGTATACCCTATCAAATAAAAAAAAATTGATAATTGGTCTATATATGGTGGAGTAATAACAAACATACAAAAAAAATAAAACAGTCGAATTGAGAACCTCCTCCATTTTTTGAAGTCGGTTACAAAATAACAACGAAAAACTGTACAGAAAGCCTTCAAGTGCTACTTCCAAAGAACCCAAACTACATGACCACCTACAAGCCTACCCTGAGAAGTCACAAAAGCTTTCCATTTTCTTTATCTTCGCTTTTTTTTGGAAATCCCCCAGGGTGTTTCATGACGCCTGCACAATGATATACCGTGTCGAGTACTGTTGAATTAAACATTAAGTTTTACACTACATATATACGAAACTAGGGGCACATAAAAAATAATCTACAAAAGGTTAGCTTCATACAAAAAGATTAAGTATAGTATTATCTAGTATTTAGAAATATATAAAAGTATGTTTATCAGCTGTTTAGTAACCATAACATAAGCTCTCGAGCATAACTCGGGACTAAATGGCGTTGTGTGAAAAACCTGCGATATATATAAATAATAAATAAATATTCTACAACTTTCACACAACGCCATCTAGTCCCAAGTTTTAGTTTAGTTTTAAGCAGAGCTTGTCTTAAAAATAAATAAATAAATAGATAAATAAATAAATATATAAATAAATTATGTGTACTAGACAACTGATAAACATACTTACATATGTATTTCTAAATATATACATATTACAGACACAGAACAAATGCTCGTGTTCATTACACAAACATTTGTCCTGGGTGGGAATCGAACCCACGACCTCCGGCATAGCCTAACTACTAGACCAACAGGTCTGTCAAAAACAAAACATGCTTCAGTCATCGCAAATACACGCTATATTTTATTAACTAAACCACTTTGTGCATGAACCACTGGTTTACCTTGCTAATTAAATTTTATTTAAAATGACATTATAAATCCCCGTCTCTGCGGTACAAAAATCGGATAAAATATTACATACCCTGGTCTTAACCGGGATTAATATGAATACGTTTCATTCGAGCCGTATATAATGAACGCACAAGCGCTTGATTAATATAATTTATTTATTTTTTTAATTTAGTCGATGAATTAGTGTCTATTGGTTATGAAGTAATTCGTGGATAATATATGCTCCTAACTACCCATCTAGGTAGAAACCGAAAGTCTGGCAACTTGTTTAACCAAGAAGTACCGTGTTACCCAGACATACACTGGGATGTGGAGGTCTGACAGGCTGTCGCGCCGCGGCGATGCGGATGAATTTTTTGATGCTCTATAATTATTTTACTTCTCTTGTTGTTTTTATTATTATTTTATTTTATATCTGTCTGAAACGTCCTGCAAACTGTTGTTTTCATGGACGTATTTCCAACAACCTTTCTCTCATTCAGACGGTCGCGGCAGGGCCAAAGTATTGTAACGTTTTTATCAATAGACTTTAATTTAATTTTACTACACAATGACGTACATTTTTAATTATACTTTTGTTTTGTTTAAATAACAATGTATTGGCTCTGTTGATGTCTGAAACGTTTTTAAATGTATAGCTTTACATAATTTACAATTGTTTATGTGAAGAACACGGTTGTATTGCCCGAAGGGTGAGGCAGAGGTGTAACTTTAGTACACCCCCATTTCCCTAGTAATTTTCAAATCCGGACTCCGAGCAAGCTACGAAAAAAAAATCGATTACTACTTGGGACACCTGATCATACCTTGCCTGACTCGAACCCAAGATCCCACGCCCAGCAGTAGCACTTGCAACCACTAGAACCTAGTTTCCGAAATAATTAAGTACCTCATTGATATAGCTACTAAACAAACGACGTAGTTATTTTACAATGTGCATAATATAGAAAAAGAGACTTAATTAATTAGGACCTATCTCTGTATTGTATTGTTGGTACAAATAAATACAAACACCAATGTGAACAATTATAAATGTAAATTCCACTCCGCCAATTCGATGTCGGAGCACAAAACCCAAAACGCACCCAACACAGCTACCAGCCAGTTAAACCCAAACACTGCAACCGCAAACTAAATCACTTTACAGACCATTGTTACACGAACACAACTTCCTGAACGGCAAATCTTTAGCATGGACAAAATTCACGCACAAATAAGCACAAACTACTGCCATTATTCCGCTTCGCAACAGAATAATCCGATGTTCTGCCACTGTGAGTTAGTTTGAGCCGGTTCGAACCGGTGCGAACCGCCCGGTAACCAGACGAAACCAGTGTACGCCGGTTGGCCAGTTTGTCGCTATTGAAATTCGCCGATAGGCAAAGCTGTTTGAAATATTCATTGTTAAACAAGATGCGGTCGGCAAGCCACGGCGTATTGATTTGCAAATGGACTCTGAATTTATGATTTTGGTAACAGATTTTGGTGGACATGGGAATTCTGTGACTTATGTTGCAGAAATGTTGGTAGGAATGAGGGTGAGTCAAACTCTCGTGATCCACATCCATACTTCTTAGTCTTAGCACAGTCTAAAAACAAACAGTCATCCGACGAAGCTGTCTAGACAAGGCTATCGTGCGGGGTGTGAGGAGCGAGACGCGGGAAAGACGCTCCTGCACTGCGAACAAAACGATGTTCGTAGTGCGGGATGTATTATTCAAGTCTAACGCGTGTAGAAGTTGTCCGCATTTTTCCAGAAATCAAAGGCGTCGTCCTACTGTATTAATATGTATACTGTGCTAATGCTAGGCAATACTCAATACTTTATTGCATTCCACAATGTAGGCTTAGTTTGGAAACATTTAAAAAAATAAACAGTCATGGACCCTGTCGGGCATAGCAAAAGAGACATAATTTGAGGAGAAGAGGACTTGTCTAGTACGTATCACATTATATGTACTTATAAGTAACTTACGTCTTAGTATGATTATAAAGAGGCAACGTTTGTGAGGTTGTAGGGCGTAATCTTAAGATCTACTAAATCAACTTTGAACATTCTTTTTCTAATAGAAAGCCACATTATTTGTTAGTGCCATAGCCTATTTTTATTTTCAAAACTAAGAGGGGATATTGTTAAAATACGAAATGCACGCCACTTAGGCGTGCATTTCGTATTTCACGAGCGTATTAGAAGGGCGAAGTGCTTGTACAAACTATAACTTTACCTATACACTAGCAATAAAAATAATAATACCAGCCTGTTACTCTTCTCATACAAAGAAGGCTTGAGCATTGATCACCACGGCTCAAGGCGGATTGGCGATTTCAAACTTATATTAGCTATAAGTCCAGGTTTCCTCAAGACCTTTTCCTTCACAGATGTCAATGATGTCTAAGATAAACTTACCAAACTTACACCTTACTTAACTTTCTTACTTACCTATACACTGCTTCCTGTTATACTGTTGGTCCCGGCTGTCATTTGTAGAAATCTAGCCAAGTCAAGTCGTATTATTACATTGTAGACGGTTTCAAGTCAATTTGAATACGAATATTTTACATTGAGGGTCTGCCTATTTGGACTTCACAACCCCAGTTACTCGTACCTCGTACTTTCTGACTATTTCTTCAAATGAACAACTTCTGCACCCTTATTATATTATTACAGAAGTACCTATATAAAATTTGTTATTTTTTTATATCCCATAAATTTGTGTGGTATGAATTATTTTTCAATTACTAATACTATTTAATTTTTCATTCATTATAATTCGATTAGATCACGATTATTAATGTAAAACACCCTTACGTCAAACATAACAACGTCGCATTTTCTGAGCATAAAAAATATGAATGATAGGTAAGAATGAAAATGAATTAGATACTCTTATTTGTCAAAGAAAATAAGTTAATTAAGATTGATGATATCTTCGAAACTATGCATTTTTGAAACACTTATTCGAAGACTTTTTGTATTATTTTTATTTATACATAGAATTAGAAACCTCGAATTATAGGATATACTAAAAAAACAGATTGTATGTACCTACATATTATGTATAAATCACTTCAATATACTAATTCCTTATCAAGACATACCGGCTAAACTCCACAAAATTCAATTTGTAAGGTCTGTATAATAATTCTAGCAACGTTCGTCGTCGATACGTCGATATTAGGTCGTTCCCGCTACAACAACAACGGGTCACGTTAGGTCACCATTTTGCCAGTCAGAAGTCAACACCGCCACCGGTTCACAACTATCGGTATGTAGAAAATTGGCAGTGCTGTTTCTAAGTTGAAAAGTGTTTGTAAACTAAACGCAATCTCGGTAATAGATTTTTGAGTGGTTTAGAGATGGTAACGATGCAGATGGGATAGGATGGAATACTGAGAGAAATGTAGGGAGTTTGTTATGTAAAAGTAAGCTTAATATTGTAATGATTTTGTTTAAGAAATTACTGGTACTGTCTTCGGATTTTTTAGGGCTATGTAAGCTTATAATCTTAGATTAAAAGACTAATCATTTTTGTTCAAAATCTAAAGGAAATCACATATCAGTGTTAATCAGGAAAAAAAGGCCGTTGTTTTGACTTTGGCAGATTTGGACTGAGATTAATGCGAACGGTTTTAAAAATACAGGAATTACGCTTATTTTATAAGCTATGGTTGTTTTGTATTTTAGTTTTTAAAGACATGAGAGGCTTGCGGCTTAATAAGAACATCCACATAGGTTGGTTTTACGTAGGTTGAGCTACGGATCGACCTATGCAAGGTCGATCCATGGATGGGCGATTTTTCATTACTTACAGATTAATTTTGCATTACTTTAATCAAGACTGGGTATGACTATTACGAACACATCTCTTATTTAGTTGGCTGTCTAGTTCCAACTGAGCTTACCTGCCTAGTTAGCGTAGTTCGTGATCGCATATTAGGGATATACACAAACATTCACCTTCATTCATTTATTTATTTATTTGTTAATATATTAACACCGTAGCTGACCAACCCATTTATTTACCTTATATTCATAATCAGTCTGCATAATGTATAAACACGATGCAGAAAACACAATTTCACAACACCTCTTTACTGTCTCAATCTTATTTATTTATTTTATTTTATTTCTTCGTTTCTTGTCTGCTTGGCGTCCGTACGCCACTGCACGGATCCAGCAGAATATCAGCGCCAGGTACATTAGCCTGGCACATGCTGAGCTGGACTCCCATTTGGTGCAGCCTTGAGACGCACACCGCACACTATCATTCATCGTTCATTGTTTTAAATCACTTTTGATTTTGTATTGTGTGTTTGTCTGTGTCTTTTGTGTGTACTAAATAAATGTTTTATCTATCTATCTATCTCAAGAGCATTAGTGCCTTGCAAATCACGTAAGTATCATTTGTAGGCCTTTGACTACACTTTCAGACTTCTGTCTTCTGACCTGTAACCAATGACCCTGAACCTGTAACCAGACACGTAGGTCTTCGACAGTGTTTACTGATAGTCAGTTGCTCGAAAGTCATACGACCCCTTCAATGTATTTTGTACTCTCTAAAATTATCTTGGACATATTATGTGATATCGGGGGTTGAAAACATCTGCACTTATAACTCAGTGTATTAGTTAAAAGTACATACATAAACTCACGCCTTTTTCCCATGGGGGTAGGCAGAAAATACAGAGCGCCATATGCTTGTTTTGCTTCATTTACATTCATACATGTTGTCATACACATACGCTCGTTGCGAGTACTACGCACCAACGTACCTACGTATCTTATAACTAATATAAATCGTAAACCCGGGTTAAGCAAGCGTGGTGATTATTACTCGTGCCTTCTCTGTATGAGAAGAGGTTTGGCAGTGAGACTGTAAAAACAATTATAAATAATACCAGCCTGTTACCAGTGCAGGGCAAAGGTCTCTTCTCATTCAGAGAAGGCACGAGCATTGATCAACGCGCTTGTTCAAGGCGGATCGGCGATTTCTAACTTATAATTATTTACTATAAGTCCAGGTTTCCTCACGATGTTTTATCTTCGTCTAAGATAAACTTATAAAGTACCTATGAATTAAAAAAGTCACTTCACACAGGTTCTTGCCTGAACTTGACCCAAAACCTTGTGCATGAGAGGTAGGCGCCTTAACCTCTGGGCTATCTAAACAGTAAACGGGCTGGCATTTTTGGAACGAGCATTTAATAGACAGCTATCGCATAAAAAATCGACCCTCTAGTCAGTTCCCAAACTATTTCCGCCATTGATAAACTAAATTTAACTTTTTGCCTCTGTAATTGGGATCCGAACTTTTCAATATCACTACGAACTTTCTGTGTTCATCGTTCAGTTCAGTTCATTTCAGATTGTCACTCAATCTGCAAGACGAATTGGGTCAGGAGACAGAACTCAGCCAAATAAATGAACTATCTGAAACTCTGTCCTAAGATTCTCATAGACGCCCCAATTAGAACTGATTTAATTTTATAGGTTCATACACATTTTCCACTCTCACACCCTTCTCTTGTTGGGGTAGCCAAAAGAATTACGAAAGGCCTATTAAGTTTTTCACATAATTCTTTTGCTTCGTATATACGTGTTTTTCGATATCCCATAACTCTAGGGTATGATTGAGACCATATCAAAGAATTAACTGGCATATAAATTACGTTTCAATCATCCTTTTTTTTTTACTATCATACAAAATAATTCGACAAAGTCGCGATGATTAATGTAAAACACCCTTACATGAAAGAAAAGTGACGTTAGAAAGAAGATTCGTCGTACTGGTGACAATTTTTGAACCAATTAGGTAATAAAAATAATATTAATAATACTTAATATTAATATTCCACGACTATTCACACAACGCCATCTAGTCCCAAGCTAAGCAGAGCTTGTGTTACGGGTACTAAACAACTGATAATTTAATTATTATGATTGATGATATCTCCGAAACTATGCATTTTTGCACCATCTATTCTAGGAGTTTTAGTACTATTTTTACCTACAGAATATAACCCTAGAGTTATGGGATATAAAAAAAAACATCTTGTATATGGTCATTTCGTGCCAAAATCGCACAATGTTTGCGGTTTAAGAGAAGATGGCAGTGACAAAAATCAAAAAGAGTTTGCGTTGATGGTTTGGTCATGATGAGCGGATAAATAAAAGGCGACTAACGTAAGTGGAAACGCCTGCACGCCCTATAAGGACATACCAGACCTTATTGGTGAGATCCTTCAGAAAGATCAGGTAGGTAGTACTTGCAACCGGCGTGTGTGTATGACCACATGAATGGACGTAGAAAAAAGTATGAAAGAATTATAGTAGTTGGCGCTCTGTAGTTTTTGCCCTAACCCTCATAGAAAAAAGGCGTGAGTAAATAATTATGGGGAGTATGTAAATAATTATGTTGAAACATAACGTTTCTTAAAGAATTGATAGAAAACATTGCCATTCAACGCTTTATAATAATCATGTACTCGGTTAATACAAGAATTGCTTGATTAAACGTAAGATAGATAGATGTATTATTAGGATTTATCGAAGTATTATCTGTTTAACATACGAGTATGATAGTCTAAGATCCCCCTATAGAACGACCTTCACCGAGCTGGTTAATTAATGAAACCTATTTTATATTCAATTTAATATATCAATAAATATATTGCATATATGTTGTCTAAGAAATTTCAGTAAGTACAGTAATAAGTATGGAATTTGTGTGTAATCTTTATTTTCATTTATTTGCACTTTTATTCATTAACCAGAACGGTGCAAGTTACTAGTATCATATTATATTTACCTGTTTATACCGGCCTACTCGAGAGTTGGGACGGATATTTATTTACATATTCAATTTAATATAAAATAGGTTTCATCCATTAACCAGCTCGGTGAAGGTCGTTCTATAGCGGGATCCTATACTATGAATAACAAAGTTAAGATGTACCTATATATTATAAGAGAATAAAAATACACAAAATGCAGGTACAGATCAAATAATAGACATTTCCATAAATCACTCACCTGAGTTATACTCCAATAGCGGTCAAGCGAGATGAGGCACAGGTTCATGATGGAAGCCGTACACAACAGCACATCCATCGCCGAATGTATCTCACACCACCAGAACCCAAAGATCCAGTACCCCATGAGCTCATTCGCCAAAGAAAACGGCATTATCACTAGCCCGAGGAAGAAGTCTGACACAGCCAAAGACGCTATGAACCAGTTTTGTATATTCTTCAACGCTTTCTCTGTCACTATTGCAATGATCACCAACATATTCCCCACCACTACCATTATCATTAACACAGTCACAACCACTGAAGCTATAATTATGTGCGCGGGAGAATACCCACTCGGGTACCAAGTCTTTAGAACTAAATTTACAGTAGTGTCGTTTGACAAGGTCGTGTTCGCGTCCGAGCCATTCGTCATTTGCAAAGCATAGAACTCTTCCTGGCTCATGTAAGTTGGTACCAAAAACGTAGAATTTGGACCAACTGTTGTATTAAAGTGTGCTGACATTGTAGTCCTTGCTAACAGCGTAGTGTTCGGCACCATTGTGGATCTCGGAACAGGATTTGTAAAATTCATTTAACTAATTTTATTGTTAAGACAGATTGGAAGTTTGGCCCCGTAGAAATAACTGTATAATTGATTTACTTTTAATAAAATGTATTGCCTATAGGAACGGAAGTGTTTTGCTATTATTTTCTCCTCTTTATACAATTACTAAATACCCGTTTGACCCGAACGTTGAGTGAAAGTATTACGAACACAATATTACTATTTAAACATGAACGCCTTACCTAGTATTGCTTGAAACTATTGAAAGAGCACTGATTGTGTAACTTAATTAATTTGCAAATAAAGATTACGGTTATTTTGCGTACACACAAAAAAGCGATATTACACTAAAAGCTTGTTTTAACGAAAAATCTTGTGGTTTTTATTTTATCGCGTCGCCCGACGGTGTCATCGTCCGATTTTTTGCTTCCGTCTGTCCCAAAATCGATGTGTTTTCGCAAACATTTTCTTGGTTTTGTTGTTCATTTTGTTGTTACATGGTGATCATGGCTGAGAGGTCGCGTGACTGTTTAATGCTCAGTCATTATCGCGGGTGCATTGTAATCAATGTTGCCTGATGATTGTGTTGATTACGGCCGATGTCTTGTGCCTGCAACAAAGATAATAGTATTGATGAGTGGTGTGAAACGGCCTTGTGACGTAGGCATTTCGTGATAGTACCTAAGAGAATGACATATAATTTGTATTGAACAACAACAATCCATCGTCATTCCGGAAATAAAATAAGCAATATAGGAGGAAGTTTCCTACGTAAATATATTCGTGTTTTTTTATTTAGACATGAATATATTTTACTCCTTTCGAAACTAACGTTTTTTAACCAAACCATTTTGCGTTAGGTTGTTGGTATTTATTTATTTAATACTTCAAGCACACAAATGTACATAGGCAGACTTAATGCCTTAGGCATTTTCTACCAGTCAACCTTTAGGTCATGCAGAGACAAACAGTGGTAGGTGCAATTCCGTAAGAAATTTGGAGAGAAGTAAATTTAATTTATTTATATATATGTAAACAAAAAATATGATAAATCTCATAAAATATAATAAATATATACACAAAAACTTAAACACATGAACATGATATTCATGCCAAGGGAAAACATCAGCGCTGTGACGAAATTACAGCCGTGGTATGTACAGACGCCAGCACATCAAGTTACCCCAATGTGTCAAATTTCTTTGATCGTTTTTCAACTTTATGGCGAACAGAATAAGGTTCATATTGAATTGGGAAAATTTGACACATTGGGGTAACTTGATGTGCTGGCGTCTGTACCACGTCGTGTTATCATTTTATTTTAATGCGGCGTATTTACCACGAAAAGATGTCAGATGTTACACTTCATTTAGATAACATCATTATCATATTTACAAGGTATTTTTTGAGGGATTAAGGATAATTTTGTACTCGTGACGTATATACCTTGAGCGAGAACGAGAACGAGACACTTTTGCTGAAACTGGAACACTACGGGGTTAGGAATACATCTCTTGACTTAATACAATCTTATCTGAAAGAACGACAGGTCAAAGTTCAGGTAAATGGCGTAAACTCATTGGGGTCTGAAATGATAATGGGTGTTCCCCAAGGTTCTATTCTAGGTCCATTCCTCTTTTTAGTTTACATTAATGATTTACCTCAATTAATTCAGAATGAACCGAAGATGGTGCTGTTTGCTGATGACACATCATTGATATTTAAAATAGATAGACGGTCACAAAACCTTGATGACGTTAATAATTCAATTCTGCAGGTCCATAATTGGTTTACAGTAAATAACTTGGTACTTAACGAAAAAAAAACCAAATGTATCAGATTTACTTTACCAAATGTTAGAAGTAGCGAATGTGACATCATATTGAATGGGGAAAAACTGGAATTTATTAATCAAACGGTTTTCCTAGGCATTACGCTAGATGAGAAATTACAATGGGGACCTCACTTAACATCACTTGCAGGACGGTAAGCTCAGCCGCTTTTGCGGTTAGAAAAATAAGACAGTTGACAGATGTAGAAACCGCGCGTTTGGTATACTTTAGCTATTTTCACAGCATTATGTCTTATGGTATTTTACTGTGGGGTCGGGCTGCTGACATTGAATCTATCTTTATTTTACAAAAGAGAGCTGTCAGAGCCATTTATAATCTACCAAGTCGCGAATCTCAGGAACTTTTTAAGAAAATTAATATTATGACAGTGCCTTGTCAATTTATTTATGAAAATATAATGTATGTTAGGAAAAATCCTCATCTTTTCAGCAAAATTAGTGATAGACATAATTTTAACACAAGAAATAAAGATAAAATAGCGCAACCAGCTTTCAGACTAGCCAAAGTACAAACATCTTTTTTGGGGTATTGTGTCAAATGTTACAACAAAATACCTCGTGATGTATTAGAATTAAATGAAAGGAAATTTAAAACTTATATTAAAAGTACACTCTGTAAACAAGCTTATTATAAATTAGAGGATTATATTGAGGATAAAAATACTTGGAAACATGCTGGTCCTGCTCCATAGGACATAGGAGGTTTGACAAAATCAAATTTTTGTTTGTTTGCTTTTTTCTCTGAACTCACACACTGATCTGCTGTTTGTTTTTAACTTTATTCATTTGTTTATTTAATGAGTATCTCCTTTATTAACATTCTACAGTGTATTGTGTATTTTTGTTAATATGTGAGTACAATGTATCTACCAACATAATATCTTTTTATCGAGTCCATTGCTTATTTTTTATATACCTATCTCAGTATAGTTCTTATTACTCTAGGTGCATCGTCCTCACATAAAATCTGATTGTTGTATACGAAGTATTGTACCTAATCCTATTTTAAAAGAGTAAGTATGGAGTTTCTTGCACATTCTTCTCCATACGGAACTACCATTTGGAATGTGCAACTAGAATCATTCTCTTAATTTATTTTATTTTGTAAGTTAACGTTCAAAAGTGCCTGTTATGGGTCTTGAAATAAACGATTTGACTTTGACTTTGACTTTGACTTTGAGATACCTGAGAAACAAGCTTTTCTGAATCAATTTTCGTGTTCCAGTAGAATCAATTAATTATTATACACCTACTTTAAATGACTTAATATTTAGTAACGACATCAATTGTTTCAAGAAACAACTTTAATTTCATTTCATATTAATGTTTAAGGTTTGCTCGTTTTTTTAATGGCTTCCATCACATCAAAAGCCTTATATAAAACAAAGATAAGTAAGAATTGTGAATATTAATAGCAATTTGTAACTTTAACTTGTATTTTATTCGGTTTAATTGTTGTCCGAACTCTACTGGAGTGAGTGCCCAATTTATTGAGTCGTTGTTTGAACTGTTCTAAGTAACTTTATATTCATTTGTTTTTATTGATATAAAGATGTTCCATTTGTGATTTGACAGTTAATGTTTTAATAGTGGTACATTTGGGAAAGATGGCCGACTAGCTCGTTGGCCTCGTGGGCTTAAGCGCTATTGCTGAGCATGAAGACCTGGCTTCGATCCTCGAGACGTGCAAAGTGTTATTGAATTTATTGATCGTGATTGAACTTTGTCAGTGACAACTCGACGTCTAGATTTATGCCTGCTTGATGGCAATGAAACATGGGACTAGAACATAGTTGGTGTTGATAAGCTTTTAGCTAAAAAATAACTGCCGCTAAGGTCTATTGGTTGGTCTGTGTACGAATGACCGATCAATAATGTTTAAATTCGACAGAAGACAATCCCCCGAAACGCCCGCCCTTCACCACCACCACTTCCAAGTGTTTTGCTGGGAAGAAAAAGTGGCGGAACAAACTTCCTTGAATTTATACAATATAATGAACATAATGAACATTCATATTATGTCGTGATGGCCCTGAGGTTAAGGCGCCTACCTCTCATGCACGAGGTTGTGGTTCAAATCCGGGCAAGTACCAATTTGACTTTTTCAATTCATATGTACTTTCTAAGTTTATCTTAGACATCATTGACATATATCGGTGAAGGAAAACATCGTGAGGAAACCTGAACTTGTAGTTAATATAAGTTTGAAATCGCCAATCCGCCTTGAGCAAGCGTGGTGATCAATGCTCTAGCCTTCTCTGTATGAGAAGACGCCTTTGCCCTGCAGTGGGACAATAACAGGCTGGTATTATTATTATTAATGAACATTAATTATTTAAATTAAAATTATGCGGGAGGTACGTGTGAGTATACCTATGTGTTAATTTCCAATCACACTCCAATTAACACATAGGTATACTAGTCTATACTAATATTATAAAGAAGAAAGATTGTATTGTTTGTTTGCATTGAATGGGCTCCGAAACTACTGGACCGATTTGAAAAAATATTTTGCCGTTAGGAAGCTACCACCGGGTGACAGAGGCTACTGAAGTGCAATCTTTGTATTCTGTGTATTTTATAGTTTTATGGTGTATTTATTTCGCTGTAATACCAATTCACAAAATGTTTCTTTCTTCCTTCTCTTTCTTTCATTCTAATCTTTTTATGATATCAAAAACTATAATTTAGTCACTAAGCCTATTGCCAAAATAAATTCATTTCCATTTCCATTGTTTGTAAGTTACCCAATTACCACACTGGACGTAAAAAACTCGCATACAATACAAAAGCAAAATGACAACCAAGTGCTTCGGTCTCTGCGTCACACAGGTCAAGTGCCTACCCATCCTTTTTTCCGTTACACAGCAACCCATCACAAACGAAATACAGTCTTCCTTTACAAATAAAAACTCGAACAAAATCTCCGAGTAACATTATATTCTTTTCTTTTAGGTACCAAAGACAACGAACTTTCTTTCTCATTAAAAACAGCTTACATGGTGTTGTTTAAAAGTTTAATTACGCGATTTCTTTTCTCGAAGTGTTTCATTTTTGTGATCGGAGATATTTCATCGTGATTTTTTTTACGATGAGGTTTGATTTGGGAGCTAAACTTATTTCGAAATCATTTTTTTATTTATTTGTTACAACTACATATTTTTAAAACATTTAATTACTTTTTTTAATAAAATAATAAATTAAATACTCAATAACTTTTCGAGGGCATCCTGTGTAAAAAAGTCACTTATAGTTAGTTATGCACAGCATTAACCGAAGGTCTTATTAACCCAGTAACTGGGTTGTGGAGGTAATACTGGCAGTCGGTCCATGTAAAAGATTGTAACACAGTTTTATGCGGTGGTTAGGCTGGAAGCCGACCTCAACATAATGTAACATAATATTATATAATATTTACTTATTCCACAAGAAGTACATGACATTGTTGCCAATGAGAGCCACACTAGGCCCAGCCTGTGTCGTGGCTATCAACAAGACGGATAAATTCTAGAGCCTAGGACTAACAACTTATAAGAAACATCACAATTTTTATTAACTTATTGTTCTAATAAAATAAAAGCTTAAAAACTTAGTTAAGTTTAAGTTGTGTATGAGTGAGTATGAGTGGGTGTGTGTATGAGTGTTTGTGTGTGTATGTTTGTATGTGTGTGTGCGAGTGCACGCGCGCGAGTGTGTGTGTAAATGTGTGTGTGTCTGTAATCTTAATGCAACTGTAAACCATGTGGATTGCCTAGAGTGATCCGTCAGACGGAGACTGTAAGTAACTGTTCAGTCTCTTGATAGTTGAGGTTAAAGAGATAATTTCTTACCTTACTCAGAGCCTCTTTAGTATTCACATTTTTAATATCACACTTATTTAAATAATTGGCGATTTTTCATCGAGATTTTTTTCACCCGATGAGTTTGGAGTTTAGAGAAAAAAGTGTTCAAAAATATCTTGTTTCGAATTTTTCACAGTGAAATCCCCAATAATACAGAGAACATTGACAACAAAGGCTTAATTACCCTTTGTCTCGCCTAAAACTAAAACCTTAGTAACGTCACAAATGATTAAGTAACAAAAAATATTATATTCTAAAGTAACAAAAAGGACATCTTCGTTAAAATTCGCGCGACGAAAATTAAATTGAATATCAAAATTAAAAAAATCTGGATTGAACTGGATTGAAGCGCTTCGTGACAATGAATTATTTATGATGTTTTTCTGTTGGTTTTACGTTAAATTATTTATGAAATGCATCAGTTTATTTATCAATATGTCGAGTGCCGTAAGTTTGATTGGCAACAGTGAGTATGGAAACAGCTTTTTATATTTTTTTGTCACCTCGTTTTAATCTCTTTTTGCCACCTTGTTTTAACCCTTTTTTTGCCACATTTTTTTAAATCCACTTTTGCTGATTGCCTGTTTGTTCTAGTAGCTAGAAGCGCTAGGTACTACTGAATATATGAGTTCGGGTCCCGGGTCGATTAAAGTTTTACTGGGTGTATCTGTCTGGAACATTTCAATACCAGCCCGTTTTCTGGACCTGTAGCTGTAGCAAAAGGCGTGTGTGTGATATGTGGGCGTGCCTATTGCCATCAACCGAATTTCTCAGTGGCAGCCTGCAGTCTAAGTCCTACTAATATTATATTCTGACTGGCCTGTGGGTCTAGTAGTTAGTGACCCTGACTGCTATGCCGGAGGTCGTGGGTTCGATTCCCACCCAGGACAAATGTTTGTGCGATGAGCAGGATCATTTGTTCTGTGTCTGGGTGTAATTTATCTATAATAAGTATATATTGAGAAATATATAAGTATGTTTATCAGCTGTTTAGTACCCATAACACAAGCTCTCAAGCTTAACTTGGGACTAAATGGCGTTGTGTGAAAAGTTGTGGAATATTTATTATTTATTTATTATTATAAACGCGAAAGTTTGTGAGTATGGATAGATGGATGGATTTATGTTTGTTTCGCTTTCACGTAAAAAATACTGAATTGATTTTAATACAATTTAGTATGGAGTTAGCTGAAACCCTGGATTGACACGTAGGCCACTCTTTATCCCTGCATTCCCACGGGAACGGGACCTTCGCGGGTGGAAGCGTGGGACGTCTGCTAGTATCTCATAAAAGAGCTATAACACAGCCCAAACCAAGAATCAAAACCTCTATCTCAAATTCAGCAGTAGTGCCTTCAACCAACGAACAGAACCAGAGTCGAGAATCAGTTTGTAACTTATGAATATGAATTAAGTCCTCATTACAAAAATAATTATGTATGTTTATTGTGAATCTGAACGTGGAAATCATTTAAGTACATGAAAAATGTACAATAATAATTTTAACAATGCATCAATCAACTCAGTCTTTAAAGTACCCAAAGGCTTCTTAATTAGTAAATAAAAAATATAGCTTTATTTAATACAAACAAAATCCTCTTATGCACGAGGTTGTGGTTCAAACCCGGGTAAGTACCAATGTGACTTTTTCAATTCATATGTACAGACGTCAGCATTTCTTTGATCGTTTTTCAACTTTATGGCAAACAGAATAAGGTTCACATTCAATTGGGAAAATTTGACACAAGGTGGCTTCTGTACCTTAGAAAAGTTTATGTTAGACAAATTTATCCTATACAGGTTTATCTTAGACTAGTTTATCTTAGACAAGTTTGTCTTAGACATCATTGACGTCGGTGAAGGAAAACATCGTGAGGAAAGCTAGACTTATAGTTGATATAGATTTAAAATCGCCACTCCGTCCGCCTTGAAAGCGTGATGATCAATGCTCGTGCCTTCTCTGTATGAGAAGAGGCCGTTACCCTGCAGTGGGACAGTAACAGGCTGGTAGTATTATTATTATAAACTCACGCCTCTTTTCACTGGGGGATGGCAGAAACTGTGCATGGTATTGCTCAAGACCTATCGCGATGGAGGATATCTGCGAACGCTGTCTGCCCCACAAAGCGGGACATAGCTAAGTAAGATAAAGAACATAATTACGTTCATCTGACTTAGACTGGCCTGTTGGTCTAGTTGTTAGTGACCCTGACTGCTATGCCGGAGGTCGTGGGTTCGATTCCCACCCAGGACAAATGTTTGTGTGATGAGCACGATCATTTGTTCTGTGTCTGAGTGTAATTTATCTATAATACCTAGGTATGTATCTATTTAGAAATATGTAAGTATGTTCATCAGCTGTTTAGTACCTACCTATAACACAAGCTCTTAGCTTAGCTTGGGACTAGATGGCGTTGTGTGAAAAGTTGAGGAATATTTGTTTTTATTTATTTTGGGACACGCGCAGGAATTTGAACAACAAAAATTAAATGAAAAAGCCTAAGTCAAGATAAGAAGTAATAAGACGTAAAATAACATCACGCCTGTAACCTCTGAAGGGTAAGGAAAGAAAGAAAGAAAGAAAGAAAGAAAGAAAGAAAATACATTTATTGGCAACAGCTGGATACACGCACAGTAAAAACACAATAACACAAAAAAGAGACAAAAAATGGCATGTCTCACGGCTGCGCCAAAAGGTTCATTACATCGGTAATGCCAGACAGATGCTGAGATCCTGCCTGACGCTGGTTTTCAAATGAACCTTTGGGACGTGTGACGGATGAGTAACAAATATCATTATTAGGGCAGAGGCGTACAAGTAATAGAAGGCGAGTCTCATGTAATACAAGGCGAGCCTATTGCCATCAATCGGGCACAAATCCAGACTCCGGGCTGATACTGAGAAATTCCAGTTGGAAAATCTCAATAACGCTTTGCCCGACTCGGGGATCAAACCCGGGACATCACGCCCGGCAGTAACGCTTGCAACCACCCATGAGGCAGTCAAATTAAAGATAACGAAAGGTGCAGTCAAGTATTTTTATTTTAATCTTAAACTGTTTTTATAACACTAAGTTATCTTAGCTTCATTCATCGATATAAAATCTCATCGATATCGATGCTACAGCACCCCATCTCTAAACAACCCGGCGACTGCAGGTGCAAGCTAGTCAGTCGACTCAATTAATTAGTCAACAGACCACTGAACACTTTACAAGCTTTACTTGTTCATTTGTCGCCGATTTTTTTTACGGCGATTTTTTTAGTACTAGCGTCATTTACGGGTTAATAGGGTTGGTAGAGGTTTCGTTTCTTTATTTAGTTTTGTAGCGAGGAAAGGGAATATTTTTGTTCGTGTTTAGGGTTCCGTATTCAACGAGGAACTCTTATAGTTTCGCCATGTCTGTCTGTCCGTCCGTCTTCGCTTAATCTCTGTGACCGTTAGCACTAGAAAGCTGAAATTTGGTACCAATATTGTGTATCAATCACGCCGACAAAGTGGTAAAATAAAAATTGGAAAAAAATGTTTTATTAGGGTAGCCCCCCCTATATGTAAATATGATCCGCTCTTGGCCGGTTTTTTTTGATAAGAAGGTACTGTCAATGTATAACATTTTAATTTGATTTGCTTTTGTTTCGTATAGAAGTAAATCAGAAAGCAGCAGTAATACTCCTGACGTTATGGAAGTCTTTCTAAAGTATCTGATTCTAAGCTTAATAAATTTTAATTATGTTTGAATAAATATATACCTCCACAACAAGTCAGTATAAAATAAACGGCACGTGACATAGTGGGCCAGTCTGGTTTTGTCGGACGGGAAGACCGCAGCAGGCAAGTTGTTCCAGTCCTTCAATACAATGTACGCGGTATAAACGACGAAGCGAAACGCTTTGTCCGAATCGTGGGAGTGCCAACGATGTAAGGGGGATTAAACAAAACCAAAGTATCTTTCGTGCAAAACATATATCATCTCACTTCTCGAAAGAAAAATAAACTAAAAGCCGGACAAGTGCGAGTTGGACAAACACCCAAAGGGTTCTGTGCCATGTCGAACAAAAAAAACTCCGAAAACATCGCGTTCCTTTAATACCCATTCGATTTTTTTGTTTGTTATTAGGGCAATTAATATACACACTATTTCTATTGTAGCTCTAACTTTTCGAATTCGCATGCGTGTTGTATGTAGAAAACATCGAAAGAAAACCGGCATGCTTAAGAGCTATTTTCCACGGCATGTTGATCCAAGTCAGAGGCAATGGACGGCATTAAGGTATCAATGCAACAAGTATATGTTTAAGCTATATATTTTTAACCGACTTTAAAAAAAGGAGGAGGTTCTATGTTCGTGTGTATGTATTTTTTTTTTTATGTATTTCTATTGTATATATGTACCTATTGATTTCTCCGCCACTTGTGGACTGATTCTCAAAACTCTTTTTTTGTTTGAAAGAGTAGACTCCTGAGGTGGGCCCATTTTAATTTGGTGAAGATCTGGTGCTGATCTTCGGAGATATACAACGGAACTCTTCAAAAATAGACGGCAAATCTATCGTGATTGCTGGAATCGCTTGGATGTTTATTGTTTATACAACATCATGACGTATCATCAAGCCTGTATGCTCAGAGGGGTAGGCAGATGTGTTCAATATACCTAGATTTCGACAGTTAGGTATGTTAAGTTTCATTTATTAGGGTTAGGTGGATAATCCTATTATAATGACATGTATTGTTAACAATTAACAATATAAAATGAATTCATGGCAAATGTTTGTATGGGAACAACTAAAAATGGAAAAATAAAAAACTTTTTTACAAAAAATAAAACCGACTTCAAAAATAACACTAAACGGTGTAAAATAACTCTAAATTAGGAAGTCGGTGGCCCATCAAGAATAAGACAAAAGTACCAAAGCCACAGACTTCCTAATTTAGAGTTATTTTACACCGTTTAGTGTTATTTTTGAAGTCGGTTTTATTTTTTGTAAAAAAGTTTTTTTCATTCGAGTTCTTTCAGTTCGAGGATTGCGAAGCTAAGTCCACACCCCTTCCTAACTCACAACATCAGTATTTCCCAAAGCATGGGTTGGGACCCATTAGGGGGCCACGAGGTGACATTGGGTGGTTCCAGAAAAATAGTGATGACCTATCCACTGACCGAGTTAACGGGCAGGAGACGTAGGTTTTTCGGCTATAATTATAATCAAAATTAATAACCGAAGTAAATTGGCTGTATTAGATTAATTTCATTTGAAAGTATCTAAAATCTAAGTTAAATTAATCAAAGAAATTAATCATTCTATTATTAATTTGTATGCAACTCTTGTACTTATGTATTTTTAAACCAAAAGGCCAATCCCGAATTTGAAAGTTTTTATTTAGTGGGTCGCGGTATAATAAGCTTTAGGAACCACTGCACTACATTTTACAGTTTATAAGATACAGTCTGCTAACAGACAGGTGAACAGCGGGGGCTCATTAATAAAATTTCGATAACTTTTTTATAATTTTGTTTGTCTAGATGATAATATAATTTAACCATATGTTTGTATTGTCTAGTGAAAGTTTAATAAATAGTTTTTCTTTATTTCACCCTGTGGGCACGGAACCCTAAAAAAGACAAGCCAACCCAGTTATCTTTCTAGCGACAAGGAAACTTTTCAGACGGGCACCAACATAAATAACTTCGTCAACTTCATTATATATTTACAAGCATGATGTGGGTTACAAACGTTGGGTCCAAGTTAATGCATGTGTGACACGCACTTGTTTACGTTTCCACTAGAGCTGCTGGGGTTAATCCTTTAGAATGAAACGTTAACTTACGCGTTTGCGTTGCGTTTGGAAAAATACTGTGAAGAACGGGAAATTGCCAACTAAGAGGGCTTAGGGAGGAAGAATTTTTAAGTTTCAGTTCGTCTAGTTTTGTGCTCAAAAGGATCACCCCTTATTACGTGGGACTTAAACACGTTCTGGTGAAATGTTAGGTTTTCAAGTCACGACTATCTACCAAAGAAATAAATAGAAGAAGCACGTTCCAAGATGAATTTAATTATTGTTCATGAACATCTTGATAGTGTGATTGAAGAAACGCCTCCCAAAAATCCAAACCATCTAGAGAGCGATTTGGAACTAAATCATAAGACTATGACATTTGACAATGACATACATTTTTATATAACTCAATAACTGCAGGCCTAGCCATGTTACAAAATATTCTATTTCTATTTCATGGTCTGTGCCGTCGGCTTGACCATGTGAGATTACACCTTCATTCTTACCCTTGGAAAATCTATAGATCCTTGCGTTCAAGTGTCCTCTTGCGTCTGTCTAGTCGCGGCCGCTGCTACCCCCGCACCGCGCGGGGTGTGACGGGGAGCGCAGGCGGTCGCGTCGCCAGTACGCTTTCGTTATTCCCGCGGAGTGCGTGTATTTCCTTGCGAAAATAATATTTGTTTAAAACGACGTGTGTCGTTCGAGACCAATATCTAAGGTCGCTAATTAGTAGTTATAAAGTGTTTAAGTGTTTACTAGTACTGTGGATTGCTGTTGTTAAAGGTATGTCTTTGGTTTTCATTATAACTTTTTCTTTATACTTACCCATGCTCCTTCCGCAACAAACAGAATATAGGTACCTACTTATTTTAATAGATTCTTAGAAAAGTAGACCTAGTTGTGAAACGAACACAACATAGATTTACCTGCTTAGGTAGGTTATTGCTACAAGTAGATATTTTGTTGCGGAGGGAGAGGGTATGTAATTGGTGACACAGGTAATTAAGATTGCTGGTGACTCGGAACCCATTCCAGTCATTTTGTTGGTGCCTATAAATGCACTCGACGACACTTAGTCTCGAATTATTTTAGTTTACCACCCGATTCGTTCTATACAATTGGGTAGCGGTTTATAAGAACATTGTGCTGCGCGCTCCGGCCCACACAGTTCATTATAAAAACCGAACGCCTCGATTTAACGACCCATACGGTCCGACTCGAGGAGCCGCACGGCCCGATTCGAAGAGCCGCACGGCCAGATTTGAGGAGCCACACGGCCCGATTTGAGGAGCCGCACGGCCCGATTTGAGGAGCCGCACGGCCCGATTTGAGGAGCCGCACGGCCCGATTTGAGGAGCCGCACGGCCCGATTTGAGGAGCCACACGGCCCGATTTGAGGAGCCGCACGGCCCGATTTGAGGAGCCGCACGGCCCGATTTGAGGAGCCGCACGGCCTAGTTTGAAGGACCGTCTGGCCCGGTTTAAGGAGCCGTTCGGCCCGATTGGAGGCGTCACTCTAATTTTGTCAATCTTTCGTCACAGATGGCGGTCCCGAAAGAACCATCATCACTGGAGGAGTTCTTAGAGTGGGAAACAGATTATCCAGATGACAGTCTAATTTTGGAACGAATAAAGAGGTTGGCTTCGACCTATCTACCTGATGGATGGCGCCAGTGGAAGATTATACCTCATACCAAAGAGGAGCTTCTAGGTTCGCACCTGGACCCTCTTGTGCTGAATAAAATCCGCTTCGCTCTCCCGACGGTCGAACTTGCTAGAGCCTTCTGTCCAGAATGTACCTCCCTCTCTGAGAAAACCTACAAGGATATGAAGATTAAAATGCTTGGGTGGCCTTTCTGTGTGGGGCTTATAATTGGCCCACCGTCCATTGGATCTAGAATCAGAGGTTCCGCCGTTCAAAATGAACTGATCGTAGCATCTCTAGCAGAACTAAAACCTCTACTCTTAAGCAGAAAGGAGGCGTCGAGGGAGCTCGCAGATAATGAAGATGTAGATGACTCATCGACGCTTCGCTCTACGTCGTCCAAATCTAAAAAGCTCACAAGGATAGATAAGCTAGAACAAAATTTTAGCGAGATGAAGGATATGCTTTCCAGCATCATGGGCAGGTTTAGTAGCAATGTTGATGATGATTCCGAAGTAGAGGCGGTTTACCCTTCTTCTGATGAGGATGACCTACAGGAAGAATATCCAAGACGGAACGAAACACTAGAATCTTCAGACTGGAAGGCCCCAGCTCTAACACCACAGGATGATGACGGAGATTTTGATTTCTCCCCTCAAACTAAAGAACAGGAACCTCCAATTCCAACACCAAAGGCACACATCGAGGAGCAGGGTATAAAATGCATGAGATTGGGCGAGTTAGCGTACAAACAGATCCGGTACGCTGAGGTCCAGAAAAAGCTGCAAGCATTTCCAGTTTTTCATGCCTCGAAGGTTAACCCTTCTCTAATAAAACTTAATCCGGCAAATGCTTCATCTGATTCTCTAGCCAAGCAGGAATCCTCTTTTGGGACAATCTTACATGGGTTGCTGCTGCAACGCGAAGCCCTTACTAGTGCTATTAAGGAGCTCTCAACCAAGCATCCTTCTCTAAAATTGGACATAAAGGAAGCGCTGTCAGGCCCAAACGCGGCTTTCAAGACGATTTCTGATGACACTCTGCAATATGTTTGTGGTCGTAAAGTGGAAACAATAGAACTTCGAAGGAATGCGATCCTACCAAAAGATGAATACTACGCAACACTGCTTAACGCCATCCCCCCTTCTTCGACACATCTTTTTGATGAGCAGCAGGTCTCAGAGTTGTTGAAGCAACCTTCACTACAAGGATTTTTTCGGGGTTACTCTGCAAATTCCTATAAACCGAGAGCTCAACCAAGAACCTCGACAAACTTTGAACAAAGGAAGAAGATCCCTAAAACGCCCAAACCTTCTTATCGACCAAAATCCCATACCTTCAAAGCGACGAATGCAGAATCGGGAAAGTCCTATCCTAGGAAGACGACAAAGCGTAGCCAGATCCCCAGCTCCAGGGACAAGTTCCGCAGAGAAAACGATGCCAAGAAGCCTAGGAGATCTTGACTTACAGGACTTCAGAGGGGGCAGACTAGGCAATTACGTAAACATATGGCGACTTTACGGGGCTCCTTCTGGAATCTTAAAGATCATAGAAGGGTATTCCATTCCGTTTGCAATCAAACCCCCTCTTGTCCCTCTAACAAGCAACCTACTATCCACATTTCAAACTACAGGGATAGACTCAGAGATAAAAGCGCTGATATCTCAGGGAATTTTGGAAGATTGCCGTTCCCCGGTCGGTTACCTATCGAAGATGTTCCCAGTTCCGAAGTCCGACGGGAGTCTTCGCCCTATTATAAATCTTCGCGGACTAAACAATTTTTTATGCCCAAAGAAATTTCGCCTCCTGAACCATCACAAGGTGCCAGATTTCCTTCAAGAGTCGGATTTTCTAGCAAAGATAGACATTTCTCAGGCATACTTTCACATACCTGTAAAGCCAGGTCACAGAAGATTCTTAGCGATAGTTCATCAGCAAAGGAAGCTTCAATTTACTTGCCTTCCGTTTGGCCTATCAACTGCTCCACTGACGTTCGCAAGAGTGTCAAACTGGATAGCAGCGCAGCTAAGGCAGATGGGAATAAGAGTAATTGTATACCTCGACGATTTCCTCATAGCCAACCAGCAGGAGAACAGCTTAATAGAAGACACAGCACGCGCCATAGGTTTCCTAGAAGACCTGGGATGGATAATAAACAAGGAGAAGTCTTTAAGCCCACCCACTCATTGCTTAGAATACTTGGGAATAATGTGGGATACAAAAAGAAACAGAGCCTCTTTGCCAGACAAAAAGAAGGTCGATTTGAGAAAAATTCTTGTGAAGATAACAGAGTCACGAACCTGGAATTGGATCACGGGAAAGAGTCTCGTCGGAAAGCTGAACTTTGCTTCGTTCACGGTACCCCTGGGAAGACTACACACAAGACATCTTCAACGCACAGCCAATTGTCTTCCTCAACATCAGAGGACTCGAAAATATCTACTGCCGACAGAAGCTCTACAAGAGTGCTCATGGTGGCTCAAAAATCTTCAGAATGGAAGAGAAATTTTTACACGTCAGGAGACAGTATTCATCACAACGGATGCTTCAGAAAAGGGCTGGGGTGCTCAAGTCAACGGGTCGCTGCTCAGCGGGCTATGGGCAGAACACCAAATTGCATGGCATATAAACCGCAAAGAGCTATTTGCAGTATATCAAGCATTCCAGAGAGCACTACCTCATCTACAGGACCGACGAGTAATTGTTCAGTCAGACAACAAGACTGTTGTGTCCTACATACGAAATCAGGGGGGAACCCGATCCAGTATTTTAACAGACCTAGTAGCGAATATTCTAGAGCTTGCTTACAAGAACAGAATAGAGACATTTGCTTACTACATTCCGAGTATTTACAACGAGATTGCCGACAGCCTATCACGTCAGAAATCGCTTGCAGACTGGCACCTATCAGATCAAGTGACAAGCTTACTGTTCAAGAAGTGGGGAACCCCCCAAATAGACCTATTTGCAACCCCTCTCTCAAGAGTTGTTCCGATTTATGTGGCCCGGAACGCGAGGGACAAAGGTGCGGCTTTCATAGATGCATTCAGCAGGACATGGGACTTCTATCTAGCCTGGGTATTCCCTCCGCCGGCCCTGATTCCGCGAGTACTATCACACCTGAACAAAGCTCGCGGAATATACATCTTGATCACCCCCCGGTGGGAGCGGGTGTTTTGGAGGGCCGACCTGAAACGGAGGTCTCTGGACCCGCCATTTCAGATTCGCAATCTTCATCATCATCTGACGGATGCAACGAAGAACATACCCCTACCAGATGCTCGAAACTTACGCTTGGAGGCTTGGAGGGTACGGGGTGGACCCGTATAACAGCTACATGGCCCAAAGAGGATATCGAGTTATTAGAAAGTTCATGGAGGAAATCTTCTTTGAAGACTTACGCTGCCCCTTGGAAGACATGGGTAACGAGATGTAGACAACTACATTTGGATCCAAATGACCCTGATCCAGCGAGGGTAGCACAACACCTTAGTTATTTACATAGAGTGAAAAAGTTTTCTCCAGGAACAATTAAATTACATAAGTCTGTAATATCTGTCTTGGCTAATCCTTTGAAAAGAGAGGAGATTTCTAGCCACCCATTAGTAAGACATATGATCAAGGCCATTGAGATCTCTAAACCACCGTCCACAAGGCGATGTATTTGGGACATAGAACAGATGGTGCTCTGGTTGAAGAGCAAAGTAGTAAACGAGAACAGCTTATTTGAAGTATCACGGCATGTTTCCCTCATCCTACTATTAGCATCTGGGCGGAGAATACATGACCTTACATTGCTAAGAGTAGATGAGGATTATTTAAGAATGGAAGAGGAATCGGTGATTTTCTGGCCAGTTTACGGTTCAAAAACAGACAGGAGCAGTCACAGACAGTCAGGTTGGTTATTATCTAGGTCTTCAGAAAAGAACCTGGATCCTGTATTTTGGATTAAAAAGCTAATTACCGTGTCTTCCACAAGAAGGAAACTCGGCTTAAACTCTCTGTTTATTTCTACCCGGGGAGTCGTAAAGCCTGCTTCGAGAGCGGTAATAGCTGGTTGGATACGAACCGCACTAGTGGCTTTAGGAATAAACTTTCCCCCTGGGAGTATAAGGTCCGCGGTTGCTTCGTCAAGAAAGGAGAATGAGGTCCCTCTAGACGAGATCTTAAGACAGGGTAATTGGAGATCGGATAAAAATGTTTTCAAATTCTACTTTAAAGAAATTATTAAAAAACCTACTACTGCCCAACCTGTAAGGGATCTAATTAGCAATACTTTCAATCCTGTTTAATTGCCTAATTTCAATAAACGTACTATCTTTTCTATACATTAGTTTTCTTTCTATAAACAACCTAATTAATAATTCACAGTACGCTTTCTTGCGTCGTCAGAAACTAAAAACCTCTCACATGGTCAAGCCGACGGCACAGACCATGAAATAGACAACGTTTTCCCCACGAAAGGGAAGAAAACGATATATTTCATGTCTTGCCTAGGCTTGACCCGAATAAGCTCTTGACGACTTTACTGAGAGGTACTGGCGACGCGACCGCCTGCGCTCCCCGTCACACCCCGCGCGGTGCGGGGGTAGCAGCGGCCGCGACTAGACAGACGCAAGAGGACACTTGAACGCAAGGATCTATAGATTTTCCAAGGGTAAGAATGAAGGTGTAATCTCACATGGTCAAGCCTAGGCAAGACATGAAATATATCGTTTTCTTCCCTTTCGTGGGGAAAACGTTGTCTATTATAGAAAGAAAATGGCATATATGGAATCAGCTGTTTGTCAACTGTCAAAAGTGTCAGCCATATTACAAATTCTACTCGTTAACACTTTGGCAGTTGACAAACAGCTGATTCCATATACGCCATTTTCTTACTATTGACGCCTTATCGATTACGATAATAGAAATAGAATTTGTAATATTGCTAGGCCTGCAGATTATAGACAGTGGTGTAATTGAATCATCAATCATTGATCTATTATCAATGATTGATGATTCAAGTTGCTTCTAGAAGAATGGGCACGAAACTTTTTACTTACCTCTCTTAAAATTATGCTTTTACATTATAGACTGCTCGTTTACCAAGTTTTGAAATTTCTTTTATTTAACCAGTTTCATTTGCCTGAAACAAATAGTATTTTATATTGTTACAGCTTGTGGGAGCCTGTAGGTAAATAATAAAACCCGCAAGGGTAGTTTGAAGGTTAAGCTGAGCTTGAATTCGTGCTACTAACACTGGTATACGCTCCATATAAAACACCGTTGGGAAAAGGGTAGGCTCAAAATCAATTACATAGAATTTCATTATTATAACACATAACAAAGTATGTACCACAGATATACATCTGCCCAACCCTTAGGCAAATACTGGCGCAATTTTACAGTATTCAAAATTTACATTAGGTCCGTGTTAAGCACCCAGTTTACTGATTCCGTAACCCCCGTGTCGTCTACCAAACACTACATAATCTTTCCACCTAGCATTTAATCCTAATGATTCAACAAATACAGTAGTTAACTAAATTAGTCTACAGTTTGTTTGTTCATTAATTAATGAGTTGACCGACGAGTGGTGTTGCAGTTAGCTGATTAAATAGTGATGTGACTGTGTACCGAGTATTCGATATCGATCGATTTGTGATTTTGTTCGCTGTGTTGGCTCGTGAGCGAACTGTTTGATTATTTAACGTGCATGTATTCTCTGAAGGGTTCCGCAGGACTGTATTTCTCCACTTTTAACATTTTTAGTACTAAGGTAAGGTACAGATACGTCAGCACATCAACCTACCCCAAACTGTCAATTTTTCCCAATTGAACATGAACCTTATTGTGTTTAGAATAAAGTTGAAACCCTATCAAAGAAATTTGACACATTGGGGTAGGTTGATGTGCTGGCGTCTGTATCAAGGCACGCACCTTTGGCTTTTAAGATTCATGTGCGTATTGTATAATTATCACTTGCTTCAAAAACGATGAAGGATAACATCCGTGAAGAAACCCTGAGAGATATTTCTCGAGGGCATGTGATGCCAAATCAGAGGCCCATGGACGGCATTAAAACTCTGACACTATACTCCATCCGATTTGGTAGTTAACAAATGGTAAACAATAATGACATGTATTTTTAGTTAATAACACAGTTTAAAAATAAAATGCAGCTGAAAACAAATTTAGATACAACAAAAACGATTACATGATCAATTAAACAATTTGTTTAAACAGTAGTTGTATTTAATTAATAAGCGTTTATGTAAAAAGACTTGTCAAGATTGTTTACCTTTAATTAACTACCTACTCGGATGCAGTATAGATTAGTTACTAATCACATGATAAGAAGAAGAAAGAAAGAAAACATGTTTATTAAGAAGTACTCAAAACTTCCTCAAAACATATTGAACTGTTCTAATATTACAAAGAAGTAAATTTTGTGACGTTGTTGGTGCGTGTGTGTATGACAACATGTATGATTGATTTTAAAATACCATGGACATAGAGAATGGACTGAGTGTTCCTTATCCAGCTATGAAGTAATTGCTAGTAAGATAGTGTGAGAGAGATCAAGCGAACTTTCGGCCAATAGTTGTCTCTTTCTTTCTTTAACCACAGACCTACAGAAAAGAGACAGGTATTGGCCCCACAGTCCCTAGGGACTTCTTCTAGGGTCTTTTTCTAGGGAGTGGTCAATTTTGTACGGGTATTGCTCAGTAAATTCTCTTATCTGAAAATACGAAAAATTAAAAACTGTCACCATGACAACGGATCAACATATTTTTGGTTGTTAATTTCTGCGTATGTTCTGAAATGTACAGCTTGGCAAAAAAGAGTAGAAAATAATGGAGGCGCCACTGTGCTCTTCGTATGGCAACCCGTGGCAACCGCATAGCGTAACAACCTAGTCTTGATACTTAGCTGTTTTTTAGACAAATTAATCTAATTTTGTATTATTTTTTAAATCAGTAATTAATTATTTAACAAGGACGTGTTCTCGTCACGCAACTGATTACTTACCTAAAAATAATAAATTGGGTAAATACTCCTGAGATCACAACATTGTTTAGGAATTATAAAAAAAGAAAACATTACATTGTATAACATAATTTCTATATTTTATTCTAGTAAATCTTCCTCTAAATATTCTACCCCAAACACGTAGGCCGCAAACTCATCTGAGTCATGTTCGGGCTGAAATGTGAAGCTGCTATCATCTTCTAGATTTATTACTAATCGCTCTATTTCCTCGTTCATAGTTATTTTTTTTTCTAGTAATCCTTTTCTATGTATATTACATGTTAGCACGAGTTCTTCCAATCCTCCTCGGTAATAGCTTGGAATGCATGTTCAGCTGCTTCCTGTAAAGACGAAATATTTCATTTATCCCTAACAATATTAAAAGTAAAACATTTTTATCACATACTGCTAATAACCCAGATATAGAAAATACCCCTTTGTTTATCTCCTTCCAGCACGGTTTTGCTTAGAACGATAACAGATTTCCCTGAATTAAATAATAGATTTAGACTATGGCACGACAAATTCTTTTACATTTCTAATGCAAACGAAGAAATTTAATTTCCATTCAGTTAAAAGTCAAGTCACCAAAGTATCAATTTATCTCAGCGCGCTATACCAGAGTTATGCAGAAAAAATGTAAACATAACCTATGTGCTCGACATTTATTGTTTCAAATTTCTAGTTATTCCTTATGCGAGCGCATTAATATAGCTTTGTATTCATCAATTAACACTTGATTCAACTAAAATCAACAAAACAAACTCTTACATACCTGTCTAATCAGCGTTTCTTTGGTAAACTTTGTGAAGTTCAGAAAGAATTGTTTGGGCCTCATGTTCCGCCAGACATCGCCTGTACACCTTATAAATATCCTCCCTGCCAGCACTCCGAATGGTTTTATTCATTGTTCTTCACTTTTTACTTTCATTAATCAACGTTTGGTGGTCGAAATTAAAATTTTACGAAATCGTGAACTTTGTTTATTATGAGATGTCATTATTTTGGAATTGTTGCCAACAGTCAAAAATTTAGTTCCGTTTCTACACTTTTTTGCCAAGCTGTATTTATTAAACTTAGAAAGAGGTTTTAAGCTGCATAAAAAAGTATTTTACTCCAGAAATCACTAAAATTTAATTAAAATGACTTCATAGACGAACTTTAATAATTCTTTGCAGATAGGTTTTATACTGTCTGGACTTTAAAGTCAGGCAAAAACTAAGTCATTTCATTTCATTTCATTTATTTCATAAACAATTTTTACATTGTGTCGAAAACTCATTAAAAACTAACACAGCACAGATTTCATCGATTACAATTAAAAAAATCACATAATATAATTCCAGATCGGTACATTATCAAAGAGAGACTAAACATAATGTAATTGAGACGTAAAACATTTCAATAAAAATAAAACAAGTTGAACGAAAAAAAAAAACATGTCAATAAGAGTAAATCCATATAAATTTAAACAAGAAAAAAAAACAAAATAATAAAACACAAAAACAATATTATGTCACTTAAGAAAAAAAAACTAACAAATAAAATAATAATAAAAGATATGTCAATAAAAAATAAAAATAATCATGGCAATAAAAATAAAAAATAAAAAAAATGGATCATGTCAAGAAGTATAGTTATCACGGTGAAACTCATCAAGTGTATAATAGCACTTTTCTTTCAAAAATGCCTTAAGCTGATGCTTGAACTGATTCATATTAAAAATTGACTTTAATTCTACAGGTAGTTTAATAGTTTAATTGATTGATAGCATGCAGCATGACTGACCACTTTCAAATGCGGTTGTATTTTATATTGTAAGTCCTTTCGTCTTGTAGCTTCTCGCTTATTTCTGTCCTCAAGTGTCTCATTATCCCGTAGTTTTTTCATAAGGTCTGTTAGTAAAATTAAAATGTACAAGCAAGGGACCGTTAAAATCTGTAGTTCTTTAAAGTAATCCCTACATGATACCCATTGCGGAATTCTCACCATAGTTCTTATAGCCCGTTTTTGTATTACAAAAGCAGTGTTGACATTGTACTCATAGCTACCTCCCCAAAGAGCAATACTGTAACGAAGTTTTGACTCAACAAGTGAATAATATACTATTTTTAATTGTTCAATAGAAGATAGTAGTAAATTGTACCCGCAGCGCAGGAGTTCAGTTTAAAATGATGTATTTTGTATCTTTCAAAACCAATGCATTTCAGTAAGGTAGTTAGGTTCGGTAGTTAGGTTCGCTATAGGATAGGTATGGTAAGTTAGGTTAGGTTATACATATATATGTTGTCATTCTATATGTATATTATTATTGTTTTGGATCTATTTTTTGTCATCTTATTAACCCAACATGTGTCAGAACGTAGATCTACGCGAGACACAATTGCTTTTATATTGTTTCTATAATATGCATACGAGTGGTTAAAAATATTTATAGATTTTTATAAATTAGAAATAGGTAATTTAATATATGAAATTCTCGTGTCACAGTGTATTGACCGATTCTTATAAAAATTTACAGCCAGCTAGTACATTATATAACTTACTAGCTGTTGCCCTCGGCTTAGCTCGCGTTAATTGATAATTTGACAATCAATTCGGGTTGTACTCTGCAATTCCTTAATCACCAACATTTTCTAACAAATAACAATATGGCAGCGCACGACAATATTAATGACATCACGCTGCATGTTGCGTGTCAACGCACTGCATGAACGCACATGGATGTATTTTATTCTGTGTGTTGGACTGTGCGTGTTATCTATACAAACGGAGATACTGACAAGCAACGTTTGAGAGAGTAAGTCGTAGGTTCAAACCCACGCAGGCACATTACTTTGTGTAATTTATTTCATCACCACTGCTCTCAAAAACCGGTGAAGGAAAACATCGTGAGGAAACCGGCATGTCCTAGAACGAAAAAGTTCGCAGAGATATTACATCTATCAATTCGCACTGGGCCCGCGTGGTAGATTATAGCCCATACGCAAAATACGCGCTTTGACGTGGAGTTGCGTATATCAGCCCGGTATCTTTAATCTTTTTTTTTAAAGCAACGTTAAAACACGCATTCACGTGTTACGCTACGTGATGCGTGGCAGTGTGTTAAGCCATACAGAAGTCTGATCTTTCGCTGATAATGTAGCTTTCCAAAGACAATCAATCCTTGCTAATAGACGGGACAACACAAACAAAATTTTCATCCGATAGTTGTGTCCTAGCGGACACAAGTCTATGAGTTTAATTTAGTACGCTCCGCTGCCGCTCCAATAATGCTATATTATTCTAGATACTTCTTTTTTGTATTTTTGATACTTCTTTTAGATTCTTGATTCTTTTTTTTCTCCTTCGGTACAAAGATGTATGAAACGATGTGACCTAGACACGTCACAATGGGAGGCAATGGCAGCGGGCCGGTCACTGTGGAGGCATACCGTGAGCACTAAGGTGTTTGAGTTTGAAAGGCGACGTAGAGAAGAGCTCGATGCTAAACGTGACGAGCCTAAGGCCCGACCACCCGCGGCCATCCAATACAGTTACGTCGGAGGGGTGCTGACTTGCAGTGAATGTGATCGCACTTTCACGGCAAAAATTGGCTATGTCAGTCACCAGAGGGCACACCAACGATGCTCTTAATAGGCAGATCCAAGTCGCTGTGGCCGAAATCGGTCGGGATCATATATATATATATATATATATATATATATATATATTATTCTAGATGGCGGTACTGAGACATGGGATGACAGTTTTTCTATGACATTAATTCTTCGCATTTCTCTCTTTCTCTCTTGATATTATCTTTAATCAGAGATTCTTTCTTAGCTTTCTGATGGCTTAAGCTTGAAAGCGTAACAAATAAATATACTCACATTCAAATCTATAATAATAAAAACTTGAGAGGTGTACACCCGGATGGGACGAAGTTTCCTTCGATTAATTAGTGAATGAATTGTAAAATTCCTTCAAGATAAATCGAAAGGAACCTCGTTCTATCCGGGCGTCTTCGTTACAACTTTTGGTTCCAATCTTCTCTCTCTCTCCCCCTCCCCTCCCCCTCCCTCCCCTCTCTACCCCCTCTCCCCTCTTCCCCCCTCCTTCCTCCCCGTATCTCCCTCTCTCGCTCTCCCTCTTCCAACAACTGGCACACACACACACACAACAGAGGAACACGCGCACGCCGCACGGCCCACACAACTATAGCAAAAAGTGTCGTTACAACTTTTTGTCTTCATTTTTTCCCTTTCGCAACGCGCGATAAGGAACTACGTTCCAATATTATGTTAATATAATATGAGCATTTGTTCCGCTTGTGCTACCACGTGCTGCAGTATGCTGCCGCATGCGAACGCGCGCTGTCGCATTCCGCAGACAAAAAAGGCGATCGCACGCGTCAGCGACAGCATGCGATAGCAAGTGATCGGCGGTGAAAGGATGCGTTAGCATGCTATCGCGCGCTTCAGCGTTCCGGAGTCTCCCTGCCGACCATTGCATTTTGTCCGTGATGCCGATCGCCTAGAGGATTCCGCCGCGTGCTATCGCATTATGCTTTCTGTCTCGGTCTAGCAAATGGCAGTTCTAAGCGACAGAAAGAGGAAGGGCGACGGAAAAGGCGATTCCGTGCTGCCAGATGAGGTCCAACCCATATTTTGTAAATTCACCCATCATGTTGAAAAATAGGTCCTCAGTAAGCTAAATCCCTATCGATTACTTATGCTGTCACTAAAATTTAAATTGAACTAAACTTAGCTAACTGCTACCCCGTGCGCTATTCCAGTAATAACTTAATTTCCCTATACATTATTGTAATTGGCTGATATAGTTAATTTACTTACAGTGTACCGTCTTCGATGATGTTCCAAAGTGGATATTAATTTAATTTGTATGTCAATTACAATATTTCGGGCCTAATAACAATATCATTTATACGTTATACGCTAATTTGAAGGTATTTTGCTAAACATATTTAGAGGAATGCGCTCCTGCCAAGCAATGAGGTCTTGGGTGCTGTTGCTCAGGTCGGTCAAAGTGTAATTCAGTTTTTCAAAAAGAAACTTGTGAGTAGCGGAACTAACTCCTCAGCAACACGTCTGTTTGTTGTGTTTGAGGAACTGGAGTTTCCTTGAGGATTCTTTGAGAAGGCCAGCTCGTCCAACCATCTCTTTTTGGGAGTTTATTAAAATTGTATGTCGTATATAAATTCTTATTTGGTTCAGTTTAGAGCTAGTGCTTAGTTTGCACCAAAGACAATAAAGAAAATTTATTCAAGCATTGTCATAGTTCTGTTCTTACATTCAATTAAATATACAATTTAGTTAACATCAAACGTACACTGAAAATTAAAAGGAGTAAAACAAATCTGTAGGTATATAAGTATACCTACAGATTTGTTTTACTATTATGTAAGTAGTACCTAAGGTTGCTCAGCCATAGCACCAAGCCCCCCCCCCCCACCCTAAAATTACTCTTCGACCAATTTCCAGACCCACTGAATATACTTTACAAACAAAATTTCATAATAATCGGTCAAACCATTTCGGAGGAGTTTGAATACAAACGCTGTGACACGGATTTTTTTTTAATATTAAGATTTAACTCAAGTTTGTCGTTCAAAAGTGCCTTATTGCGTTATTATTGAAATAAATTATCTGATTTTAACTTTGATAACTAAGCTTATCAATCCTTGCACAAAAATATATCAAGCTATTAATACATTTATTTGTTACATTGATACAATAATGAAAATTCCCTAAGTCAGCGATCCTCGATATTATAAATTCTGCAACATTTTAATGTCAGGTCTTAGTACCAATAAAATGCTAACATTACAAAGTAGATATCGATAAAATTGGTACCAATCTTAAAATTCCAAACTGATTCGGTTGTAAGATCTCATTTTATTAGAGTGTAAATGTGGAATGTTCTACAAGCTATTTTACAGCTGTCGTAAAACAAAGATGGTTTTTAATTAAGTAGTTATTTTATTTAAATTCGTCATCATCAGCGTAGCCATGGGCGTACTATTGAAAGAAGTTTGATCGCTTGCAGCTAATTACCAGTGCCTATTTGAATGAAGCTTCTATCATTGCTAACAACACTATTTGTAAGACTTGTTTAGGCTTTCAGACCTCTGACAACTGCCAAAGAAAAACTAATGATAGCTACCGTATACGTATAATGTATACGATAGCTATAAATATGAATACACACAGTACAGTACGTATTGAGGTAAGCAAAGTGAGATGTTATGCTTTGGGCGATGTTTTTTACTAAGTAATAAGATTTGCACACATGCACATTGCTTAATGTACAGACGCCAGCACGTCAAGTTACCCCAAAATTTGTGCTTTAAATTTCTTTGATAGTTTTTATATTTATAAGGTTCATGTTCAATTGGAAAAATTTGACACATTGGGGTAGCTTGATGTGCTGGCGTCTGTACGTATCGATAGATAATTTAAAAACCTAGTTAACACATTACTTTTAATTGGACGATAAAAAACACTCGCTAATTATAAGATGAATAATAAACTGCAAACTCGATCCACATTAATATAAACAACACAGGCTACACACACAATCATAATTTGAAAACAAATACTTATCAACAAAAAAAACACCAAATGAATACTTCAATAAATGAATACCAACTAATTGGTATTATCGATAAAATTAGCACATCTCTAATCACAAATTGGCGATGATTGACGCCACATCATTACGTCACCGTAATAGGTCGATTATGGGAAAATGTATACAATCGCGTTTTTTATCTGCTCTAAACTGAGAGTGTTGCCAGCAACAATTATTGTTTATTGAAATAATTATACAGTGGCGCCGTTTTGTAAAAGTCTCGCTGGGATAATGTAGGTGAAGTGAACTGTGATCATACCATACCAACTTAATTTAATAAATACAGACAGATTTTCACCACATAAACCGGCTGAATCAGAATTTAAATTATTTATTTATACACATAGGTCATATGTCAAAAGAAACTAATATAGTCTTACTAATATAAACCTTAAATGTCCATACAAGATTTTTTTCACATTCAAGTCTAAAAAAAACTTAAAAACTTGATTATATTTTTGCAGAGTCCCGATGGTCCCGATGCAGTGATTGTTGTCGCAGAATATAATAAGGATACCAAAACTGTTTTAACACCAAATTGTATTAATTACCTACATTCTATGCAAATAAAAAAAACCATCCATACTTATAAGGGCGGCTATATCCAGCACTAGACATGTTTTGGCCGAAATGAAGATAAATTACAAAACAGCCAATGAATTAATTTTCCTGGCAACACCGATCGCGTGACGTCAACTATTGAATGCTCAGTAAACAACAGTATTAAATACCATGGTCAGCATTGACATTAACGCGATTAAATGTCAATTATGTCGCGCGTTAAAATGATGGGAAATTACTCGTTCTGCCATAGAAATTACAATTCAGTCGTTAAGATGTCTAGGTGAATCTGATAGGGTTATAAAGTGTTTGATTGATGGGTTTTCTTCTTTATTTCTGTAGGTAATGGTGTTGGCAGCTCGCCCATTTTTGTTTGAAGAATTTGTTATTCAATTAGGGTATTTAAGTCAGCTGCTAGACGCTTTATATTCAAACACAGTAATTTTTACTCAGTGATATAATGAGATTTTTGATAAAACGAAGTGAATTTTCAGCCGACTTGTTATGGAAATACAAGAACTGTGCATAGACATCTGACTGTAACAATCGCGAATAATTTGACGTAATGCGTTGAAAAATTCCGTTGCCTGTCTTCTTCTTTTTGACTGGCCTGTTGGTGTAGTAGTTAGTGACCCTGACTGCTATGCCGGAGGTCGTGCGTTCGATTCCCACCCAGAACAAATGTTTGTGTGATGAGCAAGATCATTTGTTCTGTATTTGGGTGTAATTTATCTATAATAATGTATGTATTTAGAAATATATAAGTATGTTTATCAGCTGTTTAGCACCCATAACACAAGCTCTCAAGCTTTACTTGGGTCTTAATGGCGTTGTGTGAAAAGTGGTGGAATTTATTTATTATATTTATTCTTCATCAGTTTTTCTTCATAAAATGATACATTTTAAATGGAAATGCTTGTTTTGTTACTAAAAGAGCAGAAATCGGTATGTTGGCACCTAAATTATTTGAAGAGTTCCCTCAATTCGTCGAGGATCCCATCATCAGATCAGGGTTTTGATACATATGGGATTAAGCTGGTAATTTATAGACCCTCTCCTCCTTCTTCTTTTCAAGTCGGTTTAAACTAAGAGAGAATAGGACTGGTAGGGGATATTATATTGAGAAATGTAAGCGGGCAAAGTCGAGAGCGAAGTGCTAGTTACAGAAAAAATACACCCAGACACAAAACAAATGATCATACTCATCAATGTCAACAAATTAATGTCCTGATTTATTTGTTATTTTTATAACCTTATAATCTAATTAATGTTTTCAATTTTTTGGAATTATACTGTATTTATTCTAAAACTATCGACTTTTTAATTTCAACTTTGTAAATTCAATTTTGTTTTATCATTTATTTCCGTTTTCATTTATATTATTGTTTATTATACAAGTGCTGTGCACACCTGTAAGTGGCAAATTCATCACAAAAATATTGTAATAGAATACCTACTTATATTTAATGTAATAATTTAGTGACGAAGTTGTTGGTGAGTCAATAAATAAATAAAATCACACAAACGTTTGTTTTGGGTGGAAACCGCACACACGACCTTCAGCATGGCAGTCAGCGCCACTGGCCACTCGACCAGCCCACCCCATATATTATATTCTACATTCGTTATTCATTTCAATTAGTTAAATCCCGAATTTCAATTTACATTTTTCGGGCCGGCAACATTTAATTGTGGATATAACTAAGCTCTTGAACGAGTGTTCGTCTATGTTGATTTAATTTAAATGTATGCTTAAGTACGTTATATCCCATTGGGTTCACACCGCGTTTGGTAGGTACTTACTTAATTCTTTGCTTAACCTAGCGAAGAAATATTACACACGCTGTAAGCCTGGAAAATTTACTTATTTATTACTAAATCTCAATTTTGATCTAAATGAGATCAACTCAAATACTATCACTACCATTTTATTCAGATTATTACACAAAATCAAATCAAATCAAATCAAATCAAATCAAATCAAATCATTTATTTGCAAACATAACAAAAAAAAACAAAAAAAAACAAAAAAAAAAACAAAAAAAAAACAAAAAAAAAAAACAAAAAAAAAACAAAAAAATGCAAAATTAACAAATTTAATAAAATACACAACAAAAAGAGAACCGTCTATTTTATCTTTACTATCAATGATATCTATCTATACTAATATTAGAAAGAGGTAAAATTTGTAAGTTTGTATGTAGGGGGTAATCTTCGAAACTAATGATCCAATTTTAAAAATTATTGCTCTGGTGGAAAGCTTCACTATTCCCGGATGACATAGGCTACTTTTTATCCCCGTATTCCCACGGGAACGGGAACTACGCGGGTGAAACTGCGTGACGTCTGCTATTATAAATAAAAAGGTGTAGATAGGTTATTTAAACAACATTCGATCTTCAAAAACGGTACACTAACGCACGCACGCGTCCGTGGGGGCGCGACGCCACACTGAGGTGAAGTATGGCTAGTTAGCCACATTTTAACGTTTCACTTGCTGAGCGCGTATAATCTATCTACACCTTCATTGTTAACTATCATCAATAAAAGTCTTGCGAATTGTTATTTAATATTAAGGAATAGTTTGAATGAAGCAACATACCTCCATTTACCATTCAAAAACACATCGTATATAGCACGCCTATAACCGTAGTTATCCCGTACACATCCGACAGGAAAAAAAACATCGATTAGACACACTATCAACACGAATATTTGCCTATCACTAACTGGGTAAAAACCCGGCCTTGTTGTCTGAACAAAGGCGCTCCTAAAACCGGACGCCACGCGCCAACCGACGTTACCCGTTAAAAACAAAACGAAAATGAAAATACGAAACAAAAACTCATAAAAATAAAATAAATAAATATTCCCACAACTTTCACACTACGCGAACTAGTCCCAAGTTAAGCAGAGCTTGTGTTATGGGTAATACTAGACAACTGGTAAACATACTTTACATAATTATTTAAATATATACATATTATTATAAATGATATTTTAAGTAAAAATGCGTAGATGGGTTATGAGCGCGCAGCAAGCGACACTTTAAAATGTGGCTAACCAGCCACACCTTGACCTCAGTGTCGCGTCGCGACGTCAAAGGAAGCGTTCGTGCATTAGTGTGCCGTTTTAGAAGATAGAATGTTGTTTAAGTAACCTATCTACACCTTTTTACTTATAATATCATTGCATATAACATATAACTAGCAGACCTCCCGTGGTTTCACCCGCGTAGGTCCCGTTCCCGTGGGAATACAGGGATACAAAGTAGCCTATGTGTTAATCCGGGGTGTCAGCTAACTCCATACCAAAATTGTATTAAAATCCATTCAGTAGTTTTACGTGAAAGAGTACAAACATCCATCCATCCATCTATCCATACTCACAAACTTTCGCGTTTATAATATTAGTAGGATTGACACCCAGACACAGAACAAATGATCGTGCTCATCACACAAACATTTGTCCTGAGTGGGATAATCAGGGCAACTGACTACTCCAACAGGCCAATCAAATTGTTATTATTAGTATTTTTTATACCACGACGGTGGCATACAAGCTTACGGCCCGCCTGATGGTAAGCGGTTACCGTAGCCTATGGACACTTGCAACACCAGCGGCGCCACACGCGCGTTGCCGACCCTTTAAAAACCTAATTACTCCCCTTTTGAAGAACCCCATACCCGTAGCCCTCCAACCCACGCCTGTTATTCTACAACAGTTGAAAATGTGTATATAATATCTTCCTCTAGCTGCTGTCCTTCATCATCTAATAACAGCTTAATAGATTGAACGACGGACTGCCAAGTCGTAGGTCTTAAAGAAAAAAGCGTTTATTGGCATTACAGCGAAATAAATACTCCTTATAACTGTAAAATACACAGAAGACAAAGATTAATAAATATAAATAAATAAAATATTCCACAACTTTTCACACAACGCCATCTAGTCCCGAGTTAAGCTTAGAACTTGTTTCATGGGTATTAAACAGCTGATAAAGATACTTACATATTTCTAAAAACATACATATTACAGATTAATAAATTATCATAGTCACCATGTAATGCCTGCTGCGGTCTTTCCGTCCGATTATAATTTAGGTGTCTTCAAGGCTAGAGAGTGAATAGGCTCTTAATAAACTAGTGCTCTTCACTATCACTGATGTTATCACTGCTTACCATCAGGTGAGATTGCAGTCAAGCATTGGTTTATAAGATTTAAAAAAAAAATACCAAAAAAGCCTCAGCTCAACATATTGTCAGATGGGAACACAGGGTTTGTCTTACAAGTTTATGCCCAGGCAAAGGGCATTTACTCGGCATTTATCGAGCGTTTATTCAATGCACCCAATACACCAGGGCATAATCACATCTCTACGTTAGTCACTTATCATACGAAAAGAAGAAGATCACCTGGTAAGCCTTTTCTCAACCATATTGGGTACAGGTTTTTTACACGGAGCAAATGCCTATCTGACTTCTACAGCCGTAAAGCTGGCCCCGCCATAAGGGGCCCCAAAATTACGATATTTTCGTTCAAATGGCGAATTGTGTAAGTAAATGTTTTTACCAAGGAGCCCCAGTTCATCTTAAGGCATTCACTGCATGCATTAAAATGACACTGTGTACAATCCTCAAAATTTATACTTAAAACCCTCCTTAGAACACGAACTCACATGATAATAAAAACATCGACAAAAATATATATATCGTTTCTATTGTGTCCCACCACTAATCGCTCCAGAGTCCATTTTAATTGATACCGAAGCACTTTTTGTTCGTATAGTGATGTCACGCTAGTAAGGGAGTTGTCAATTATATTATCGATAGCGCTTGCCTGCTCGCTCGCCGGTTTTATTTTTTATCTAGATAGATTTTTCCGTGTGCTAAGTGGTTTTTGATTCGTTCCGATGTTTTAGTCGGAGAAATGGAATTGTGAAATGTACGTAGAGAGGGTTTTTATGCGGGATTGTTATTTTTCGTGTATACTTATTAATGGACACGATGGTCGATCGAAGATTTAACTACGCTTGCTGAAATGAAAACGTGGATAAGTGACTACATCCCATGCAAATCTACACTATTCCGTGCTTTGGAATGCTCGTTACGCTGTTGGTCAAAGTCAAAGTCAAAGTCAAATCATTTATTTCAATTAGGCCTGAAAACAGGCACTTTTGAACGTTAAACTTACAAATAAATTAAACTAATATGATTCTAGTTGCACATTCCAAAAGGTAGTTTCGTATGGAGAAGAATGTGCAAGAAACTCCAATACTTTTTCTTTTAAATTAGATTTTACAATATTTGTATACATAATCAGATTATATGTGAGGAAAATGTACCATGAGAAAAAAAAAACAGCTATCCTGAGATAGGTGATATAAAATAAGCATGGTGCTCACATATTTACATAATATTTAATCCAAAGTTGATTATTAAAAAAGTAATATTCATGAAGTTAATACTTAAAATAAAAATAAAATAAAAATATTTACGTTGGTACGGGCTATCCCGATAGTTTGACAACCAGTCTTTAGCTGCATCTGCAGGCCCAGCCATATTAAATTTCTATTTCTATTCTATTGCGACAATAGAATGAAAATGGCGTATATGGAACCAGCTGTTTGTCAACTGTCAAGTGTTAACGTGTAGAATTTGTAATATGGCTGAAAATGATATTCACTTGACTGTTGACAAAGAGTTGATTCCATATACGCCATTTTCTTTTTATTTTCGCCTTATCGATTACGATAATAGAAATAGAATTTGTAATATGGTTAGGCCTGCTGGATAGACTAAAAACTGACCCAACATACTTAGTAGTGTAGACTTGTCAGATATATTTATAGCTTCTGATTTTTGCATGATTTATAATATGTTCACCCCAGTACTTATAACAAAGAGTATTGTTTTCTTTCTACTGACAAATCGAGAGTCAAAAACCCAACAATACTCAACCTGACCTTGGAAACGAACCTAGCACCTCATGCTCTCCTGTAACACTTGCGATCACTATACCAAAGACACAGTAAGTTACGTCAACTCCACAATTTTATACAAGTTCGTCGTAATAAGCTTTCATACATAAATAGAGCCCCTAAATACATCACTCGTACATTTTTAAGTTAAGTGTTAAGTATAAAAGTTTTAAGTGCTATGCTAAAAGATTATGGGCAAGGAGCCAGGGATAGATTATTGCTTCTTACTTAATCGTTTAGCTAAGTAAAATGGTGCCAAACAGACGCTGTATGAGTTTGCAAATTGTAAATATATTGAAGTGTTAAAGCGTTATGTTCTGACATCATTGGATTAGGATCAGTTGCATAGCCTTTTTCCCATCTATGTTGGGGTCGGCTTCCAGTTTGACCGGATGCAACGGAATACCAGTGTTGTACATGGAGCGACTGCCTGTCAGACTTCCACAACCCAGTAACTGGGTAGCATGATACCCCTTGGTTGAACTGGTTGTCAGACTTTCGGTCTTGAACAAGTAACGACTGTTAAAGATCTACAATTGACAGCCGGGACTAACGGCTTAACGTGCTTTCCGAGGCACGGAGGAGTCTTGGTATATAATAAATGGTCACCCATCGTCGGACCGACCGACCCGTGCGGCTGTCATTTTTTAGCCAAAAGCTCCTATAGGTTATGTAATGAAGTAATTTTCACCCCGTACCAAATAGAAGGTTAGGTTACAAAGTTAACTTCCCCACCTCTGCCTAACCCTTTGCGGCTTACAGGCGTGGTCTCACGTTCATTGTTTAAACAAAAATCACCCTTTAAAGAGTATATTTCTCATTAGAAGACCATTCATATGATACGTTGGTAACCACATTACCCGCAAAATGTAACCGTAATTGGCTTATATCAGCAATAACCGCAGATATCAGAGGGAGAGTCGGTCTGTATTTTGCCTTTAAATTCGTGTATTTGTTAGAAATAAGCAATATCAATTTATACATTGCAATTTGATATTAGCGGCATTCGGAACTAATTTGAAAATGATCACTTGAATTTTGAACAATGCTGTGGTTAATGATTTGGGAGTCAGTGTCAATAAAAATATCAATAGCTTTTCAATTTGTGTTTTAAAGGTGCCATTGAGTGTGTTGTAATTTTGCCATGTAAGATTAGTCGACTTAAAGCAACTATTCTGTGGAAAGGAGGAACTTAAAAAAATATACTGTATTAAATATACTGTATAAAAAATTCTACTTTTACACATCGTACTTTTTTAAGTTAAACTGAAAGCAGACCCCAACATTATTGGGAAAAGGCTAGGCAGATGATGATAAAACGTGACCCAACGGCCTCGTTAACAATATCATTTTATGCACGAGCTCGCTGACTATGTAATACAAATAGAGATTTGTCTAGTTATTCCGATCACATTTCATAGCATTATGGCTGATAGCTAATTTATAGTTTAGACTCTGAATAAACAATAGATACGAGTATTAATCACTAATGTACAGTACTGCGGTCCAATAGTTTTCGATTTGTTAATGTCATTCGTTAGATTAGCCACCTAGAAGCTTTTTACACATTCATTGTGCATACAGCCAAGAAGTTTCCTGCCTGAGTCGATGTTTCCTAATAGCTACAACCTAGGGAGAAGTCAAAAGTCAATAGGATACTTCTAGTCAATTTTCATAGTCGACCACATCATCGCTTACCATCAGATGAGATAGTGATGAAACACGTGCCTATCAATAAAAAAAAGAGGGGCTCGTGGTAAAGTGATACCAGCCACACAGGTTTATCTTTTAGTTTAAACTACTCTTGCCTAGGTTGTTCCGAGGATGGGTGACCATAATGATACGTAAAAGGACCCTTCCGTGCCTCGTAAATAAGTTTAGCCGATGGACCTGAATTGTTAGGTCTTCGACAGACGTTAGGGTAGTCATAAACCCGAAAGTAAGACATCAAGTCTTAAACAAATTATATAGGGTGTAAAAAGACCGATCACATAGCCGATAACCACACATTCTGTACATATAATTAAGTAACTTTAACCAAAAAATAATGCTGGAAAAATACTTTTTTTTTCAGCTTTAAAAAATATGCTTTTTATTACGCGCATTGAATAGCGCGACAACGCAACGCAACTTTCGATCAGCTGAGCGTATGGTCGTTGACCCGACCGGCCGCCTTGTTTAGTATCCATTGCATTTTTGTAACTTCAAATGCGTAATTTGTTTTGAAAAATCGATCATTTTGATAATGTTTGTTCGGAAGAAAGTTTACTAATGATACTTGGAATACAATTTGGAAAAAAAAACACGAAAAAAAATATTGCACTTTGACCTACAATATCTCCAAAATCAGTGAATTCCCAGGTATGTTCTAGAATAAAAAAAACTATCCCAGTGATGGGTAGAATATGTAGATTTCGTTTACGTTAAGGGTCTTTTTACACCCTGTATAACACAGAGATAAATCTGTGCCTGGACTTTTTTTTAATATTATAAACCACTGCATGACTGCAATCCCACCAGATGGTAAGCAGTGATGCAATCAGCGATGGTGAAGTAACAGACGGGTATTATTATGTAATATTATGTATTATTAAATACCTTAACCTAAAAAAACATATATTTCTATCTATCTGTATAAAAAGAAATTAATGTATGTTGTTGTTAAATGTATCCTAAACGGGTGTGTAATATATGCCATAATAACAGATAATATATTATCACTTGAAATAACGTTCACATGATATAATTTTCATATGCTTTAAAAACAAATAAACTAATTTCATGTGATCTAATATTACATTTCTTATAAACTTCTTTTACTCTAATAACATTTAGTATAACGTTCATCTCATATAATTTTCAATTAGTATATTGCTCTTTTTATACATATAACGTTTAGTTGACCTAATTTTCATTTGACCAAATTTTCATAATTACTCCTTTGTGTCAAATGCTGTTGTGAATAAGTAAATATCGGAAAACATCACACTGTTATAACCTCATATAACCCAAATGATTTACCAACAATACAAGAAATCTGGTCCGCTAATGGTCATGGTTCTAACCTAACCTAACCCCCACGATTCACCAACCATAGACGTTTCAAAATTATATTAAACGTTACTATAGAATTTAAATTTGAATGTTATATTAATATTAGTTCAAAATAATGTGCATTATAAAAGCTGTTTATTAAACCATATTCAAAACTGAAATTATATCAATAATTCATTATATCATTTCATCGTTATACTAAAAAAATATATTAAATGAAATAAGGTCATGTGATCGTTAGAACTTTTGTTTTTATGGCAAATGGTAGGCACTCATCCCAAACGTACACAAAATACACGTTTAAACAAGGAGTTGTGGACAGCTACCCGATAGACAATCGGGTCAGAATCATTAATCCCACTTGCAATTCCCCACATTTGTTTGCCTTGTTGTACCATAGATATTAATTACTGGGAGACAAGTCGGCACTGCACTTTTAAACTCAACATTTACGACTCTTTCTATCTAAGAGAAAAAAAAGGTCAAGTGCGAGACGAGCTCGTGCAACGAAGGGTCCGTACAAAGTCGTATGAAGATAGTTTCTCTATTACATTATCAGCCTAGCCTTTTCTTAACTAATTTGGGATGAGTCGGATCTAGTTGAGTAACAGTGTTTTATATAAAGCGACTGCCTATGTGATCTCTACATTCACAATCCAGACACTTCATAATACGTTACCCCTTGGTTAAACTGGTTGTCAGCTTTTTCTGAGTTCTACTCTCATAACGACTGTCTTTGTTCTTCTAGGTTAGTATGGGGTTAAGTAAACTCAACTTTATAGTTAAAACTAGCAGACGTCCCGCGGTTTCACCCGCGTTTGTCCCGTTCCCGTGAGAACACAGGGATAAAAAGTGCTATGTCAGTGTTATCCAGGGTGTCAGCTAACTCCATACTAAATTTTATTAAAATTCATTCAGTAGTTTTTACGTGAAAGAGTAACAAACATCCATCCATCCATCCATCCTCACAAACTTTCGCGTTTATAATAGTAGTAGGATATAGTAGGAAGTAGGATAATGTTGTTTCATACATCGATACGCCTATTATATAAGTACGTCATGGTCGATGCTCTAACAGCAAACGAAAGTTTGTATTCGGGAAAAAATTACGAAACACTACTTATTAGTTTTTGCATTTTTCCTTTAGGTACTTGTGCTAAGAAATCTTTCTTCTTGCCAAATGTAATGATTGTAGGTCAAACGGAAATACCCTACACGAGTATCGTTATTTCCTTTTGAGGTAAGGAACCCTAGAAAGGTGTACCGATGTACCTTTTTATGTGAGTTCATGCCAAGCGAAGAGCCCTTACCGTTGTTTTAATGTTGAATACATCATTTCTATTGGCTGTGGATTCGAAAAGGAATAATTTCTATTGGTCCTTACATTCCGTGGAGAGTACGAAGTAATTTCTATTCGTGAGATTGCTTTCGTTTGTCAGTAATAACTGGAGGTACACCTGCAGTCTACAACTTGCTGTTTTTTTTGAATTTTGTGATACTAATGTAGAATTTTAATGCCTTCGTACCACTAGACATCGTAGTGCAATAAAAAAGATAATACCAGCCTGTTACTGTTCTACAGCTGGGAAAAGGCCTCTTCTCATACAGAAAAGGTAAGAGCATTGAGCACCACGGTTGTTCAAGACGTATTGGTGATTTCAAACTTATATTAACTACAAGTCCGGGTTTCCTCACGATGTTTTCCTTCACCGACGGCAATGACGAGGAAGATATTGTAAGAGAGCAATAGTATGGTGGTCCCACTGTAGGGCAAAAACCTCAGTTCATACAGAGATGAGAGAAGATATGAACATTACATACAGTACAATGGGCATGGGTACACAACAAGACCATTGAGCGCAGTAGTTGCGCGACTAGCTACTGTCCTGCGTGAGGTGGGTAAGATTCCCGCACGGAACAAATACATAACAAATACCGATAGCTCTCATGGTCTGACAGTTTTTTTTTATACACATATAATATAATGGGTCTACTCTTGAACTCAATCTTGTCCTGCGGTCAGAGATGGAGTCGACGATGGAATGAGCTTACCCAAAAGAAGCCTATTAACTCTTATATTGTTAATTATGTAAGAAAGATTGTTAAAGAAGACAACGAAGCGGATGAGTTTTTTGACGCCATATTTTAAAGAAAAGAAATAAAGAAAACATTTTATTTCGACGCAAAGAACATAAAACAAAAGAGCAACAATACTGATAATAAAAAAAACAAGAAGAGATTAAAAAACTAAAGACAAAAATAAAAATAATAATAAGAAGACCTGCGCGAGACCAAAAAGGCGCCTATCTCAGCATTAGCTGCGGCATTTTAAAATATTTAATATCGCAGAGCATTTTAGAGTTAGTTTTTAGATTTTATTTTCATTTGTAGTGTGTGTTAGAAGAATGGCGAACTGGTTCGTAAATTGGGACCCATTGATATTGGAATCGTACATTATTAAAACTTAGTACTACTTTTAGAACAACACAAAACTATCAAAAATCCAAATGGATAGTTTTATCAATAAAAACTAAATTCTATTTTTTTTATTTATGACTATATTGTTATTACGTATCCACGAACCCCTTTCGTATTGATAGCAAATAAAGACTTAAAATTTTAAATAGAGCGAGTTCCAATCGAGTTCCCCGAACCAATAGTACCACCATGTCATGCCAGAGAGGCGTTTTTCACGACGATTTCAATTAGTAGAGGTAGAACGTAGTGAATGCACTTGTTCCCACCAAGGTTCTATAAATTATGGGGTGTATATACCTACTAGTGTCAGTGGCGAAGTGTCCGTACAGGTCGATTGCAACTGGTTTTTTCTTTAGAGTTACAAAAGACCAACTCTAATTTCATTGAATTAATTTCTCAGTAGCAGCCCGGAGTCCGGATTTGGCCACGATTGATGACAATAGGTTACATAACAGTTAAAAATAACAAGCGAAATGTGGTTGAACTAATCTATCTAGGTAGGTTTTCTTTCTTCACATGCCGTCAAGAAATATCTCTAAGCATGCGGCATTCTTCACGACATTTTCCTGCACCGTTTTTCAAGCAAGTGATATTTTAACAATAGATAAAGTTCGTAAGAAGTATGCAATGTAACAATTTAACATTCAAAATATATTTTTTTCGGCACTTTTACCGTTGACAGCGATGCGGATGATTTTTTCACGTTGACAGCGATGTGGATGATTTATTCCCGTTGACAGCGATACGGTTGTTTTTTTTCCGTTGACAGCGATGCGGATGTTTTTTTCCCGTTGACAGCGATGCGGATGATTTTTCCCGCTGACAGCGATGTGGATGTTTTATTCCCGTTGACAGCGATGCGGATGATTTTTTCCCGTTGACAGCGATGCGGATGTTTTTTTCCCGTTGATAGCGATGCGGATGATTTTTCCCGTTGACAGCGATGCCGATGATTTTTCCGGTTGACAGCGATGCGGATGATTTTTTGGATGTTATATAAGTAATTCCTTTACTTTTCTTTTTGTTTTTTTTTGTAGTGTGTGTGAGCGTAGTTAATAAGTACATAATAATGAATTAGTAAGATTATTTAATTTATTCAATAAAAACTGATAAAATAACTACTAAAATAAGTAGCGTTTTCATCGACTTCCTATTTACGAAGTTGCTTCGCCACTCTTGACTAGCCTTTTAGCCGAGGAAGTCTGACCAGTATAGCTAGTACGTTAGGACGACTGCATTTTTAACAGCATGAACGATTTTTGTTAGGCTTTCTCTGACTTGCAACTTTCATTAATATTTTAATGAGTTGGGTATCTTACTTAGTTTAATCGGAAGTTAGTATCACAAAAAAAGCGCAATAAATGCAGTTTTTTTTACAGTTAAGTACGTTTACTACAAGCATTTGTAGTAGGCGTACTGGTGTTGTATGTTTAATTACTACGGCCCGGCTGAAAATATGACGCTGTTATTGTTGTGTTAGTAATTAAATACCAAGTCTTTGATGAAACACACTTCTTTTGGAGTGATAAGCCAGCCAGTGCAATTCCCCAATCCAAGTGTATCAAGTCCATCCAAAGGTTGTCTGTAAGAGATCGCTTTTAGCGATATGTACAGACGCCAGCACATCAAGTTACCCCAATGTGTCAAATTTTACCAATTGAATATGAACCTTATGCTGTTTGACATAAAGTTGATAAACGATCAAAGAAATTTGACACATTGGGGTAACTTGACGTGCTGGCGTCTGTACATTGTAACACCCTATGTAGCCCTTAAAGTTATGATTTGTAAGTTTAATGATGTAAGCAAGGACTTGTAATTGGCTTTCTGGTGACTATTGCTATCCTCCATGCACTAAATAAATAAATAAATAAAATAAAGAGTATTCTATTACATTCCATGTTATCAATAGATAACATGTTAACCCGGTAACATGTGACTGGTCTGTTGGTCTAGTAGTTAGTGACCCTGAGTGCTATGCCGAAGGGAGTGGGTTCGATTCTCGACCAGGACAATTGTTTGTGTGATAAGCACTAGTATCATCTGTTGTGTGTCTGGGTGTAATATTTCTATGATATGTAGGTATTTATAAATATATAAGAATGTTTATCAGCTGTTTAGTACTTGCCCGAGTACGTACACGAGCTCTGCTTAGCTTGGGACTAAATGGCGTTGTGTAAAAGTTGTGGAATATTATTATTCTTATTTACTATAGATTTTTCAACAGAATTTAAGCAGGGCACGTAAAGCAGAGGCAATTTACCTCATGGAGAGCCGAACGTGGTCACCTAATACAAGCCTAACCGAGTGGGCAGCTTGCGCCAAATAACGGACGCGATTAAGGAGATACTTAATTACGTCCAGGCCGTAATAAATCGTACTTATCCCACAACGGGAGTGAGGCGTGAATACAACCTCAAATGGCGATGTACCTAGCTACAAAGAATGTATACATTACCTACTTGATTTAGGAAATCTTAGAGTATTTATTTACTAGTTGCTGCCTGTGCCTACGTCACCAAAGAGGTTTACTATAATGTAAAACATATCCTGTAAAAATAATCCCACCAAAACATTTCATGTAAAATGTTGCCAAGACGACCACATAAGGTTTGCCCTGTGAAAAAGATATCAGATCTCATGTAGAGCCAAGCTTCTGAATCTACACGGCCTAACCTACCGACTCTTACTTCAAAAAATCTACATATCAGTAAAAATGTATGGTGCGCAACCATACATTTTTACTGATATGTAGAATTTGTTTGTCGTTTCGCTACCGTCGTAGAGGTGATGCGAATATTTAGTTTCTGAAGTAAGTAACGGAACAGCCAAACTAAGATGATCATCAGTGACGAAATCAGTGTATTTTAGATATCAATAAAATCTAAAGTATTAAAGCTATTCAATTGAGACTTTTTACGTTTATTTAGTTTATTATTGACATCATATCCTGATAATATGAACTCTCTGGTACATCGGAAACCTACAACACACACACAAACACTTCGAGAAAAGGTAGGTAGCGTCCTTGCGCTTCACTTGGCTAGTCTTGGCAGGGGCACTGCCGTGCCCCCAGATATAAGCCTTGTTTAGACACATTTTTCCATACATTTATAAATTACTAGCTGTCCTGACAAACTTCGTTCTAATTTAGAATTAATTTATTAGTTAACGTCCTATACTCAGACAACCTGAATAAACACACAAAATTTCATAAGAATCGGTCAAGCCATATCGGAAGAGTTTTATAATAAACACTGTGACACGATACTTTTATATAGGTATATTTGAAAATTATTTGATGACTCTGGTGGGTCAGCGACACGACGCCTTTGTCAGCTTTGGCAAAGGCGTCGTTCATTCGTAGGGGAAGGCGGGGGGACACCGGATAGTTAAGAAAAAGTTACAATAAAAAAATCACTATGTTATTTATTGAGGTAATCAATGTCATAAATGTTTAAATATACCTTAGGCATAACTTTGGCATAAAAAAGTTTGGGATCAATCTTAGTAATTACATGATATTTTTTTTTTAAATAAAATTTATAAATCCGAATTCACCCCGTACCTATGGGTCAAACCGGATAGCCATTTTTAATTCAAGGGGTGAATACAGATATTAATAATAATACTAAATAATCAAATTATTCACAGTTTTTGCATTCAAAAAACAATAATTCTTGTTCAGTACAACTGATGCAATTTTCGTGAGCCCATTTAAGACAAGCTGTGCATTGATACCATTCATCTGTGGAGTGTTTGACTGTACTTTTCACCACGAACCAAACACTCCGAATCCTCCTGATAGTTTTCTTTATGCGTTTTCTTACCGATACCTTTACCTTTGCCTTTTTTTGTTTTAACTGCTGATGACATCTGCCAGTACATTTTTATACGGGGATTCAGTCAAAATTGCGGTTTTTCATCGACGCGCTGATGGCCGCATGTTCTTTTTAAAATGAGGAATCGGCATGATATCACTGAACTGACGGCACTGAATTTATGGTTAAAAATATTATTACATAATTTAATATAATTTATTGTATTATATGGATTTATGTGGGAATAAAGTGTTCGTTTATATCATTTATGGCTAAAAGCATGTCTGACTCCGACCATTGCTGCCTATTTGACTTTCTTACATATGTTCGTGGCATGTTGACGCTTGCACTCTGTAAAACGTAAAAAAATAGCAATTAAACAGAGAAATAAAACAAACCCTAGCAATACCATCCCAGCATATAATCGGGGTGAAACCGGATAGTCGGAATCACCCCGTCCGCTTGTACCCCACACGTGCCATGTTTGAAATAGTAATAATAACAGATATTATTTTTACTCTCATAGCAACAGCAAACATCGTTTTAAAAGTTTAAATGTGTATTACTTCATAAAAAATACAACTGTATATGATAGCACATAGCAAAAGTTAATGATAACACTTTAAAAAAGTCAAAATATTAGTTTTCTTACCTTTGTTTACAATTTTTGTTTAGAGACGCACGCGCTGTGATGTTACCGTCGCCGCCTTTTGCAACTGCACTGAGTAAGCGTTTGCGCGTGTTTTACCGCTGGCTAGAGCTAAACAGCTGTACTCGGTGGAAAGAAATAGCAACTATCTGGTTTCACCCCCTGTCCGATTTCCCCCCTCATTCCCCTACATAAAATTTTACTAGAAATAGTTATATGCCTAATTTCCATGTGCATTTTAGAGGCAGGAGTATTATGTTATGTAAAATAATAAATAACTATTATTAATAATTAATAATAATAATAATTTATTCAATAAATAGTTTGTAATGAAGGACCGACCTCGTCAAGCGAAGCTTAACTTTGGATTGACCCGTGAGGCTGCTATTATTAAGGTACAGACGCCAGCACATCAAGTTACCCCAATGTGAAAAATTTCTTTGATTGTTTTTCAACTTTATGTCAAACACAATAAGGCTCATATTCAATTGGGAAAATTTGACACATTGGGGTAACTTGATGTGCTGGCGTCTGTACATGCTCCTCAGGTAAGATCATTGTGGTATAAAATTAAAGGTTTCAATATGAAAACAAAAGAAAATATATTCAACCTAGTAATATTTTAACAAATGGGATAGAGAATATTCTCAACGCGGTCTCAGCGCAGGATATCAGCAACTCTCAAGAACAAAAACATAATTTTACTACATCGTTGCCTGTTGGTCTAGTAGTTAGTGACCCTAACTGCTATGCTGGAGGTCGTGGGTTCGATTCCCACCCAGGACAAATGTTTGTGTGATGAGCACGATCATTTGTTATGTGTCTGGGTGTAATTTATCTATAATGTGTATGTATTTAGAAATATATAAGTATGTACCAACCATACGTACTAAACGCTATGGAAACACATGCATTGTGCAAACAGCCAAAGAGTGGAATTCCCTGCCGGTGTCGGTGTTTCCTGATAGCTACAACCTAGGGGTCTTCAAGTCAAGAGTGAACAGGTTGCTTTAGGCAAGCGTGCTTCATCGTCGACCACATCATCGCTTACCATCAGGTGAGATAGTGGTCAAACGCGTGCCTATCAGTAATAAGAAAAATATATATATATAAGTATGTTTACCAGCTATTTAGTACCCATAACACAAACTCTCAAGCTTAACTTGCGACTAAATGGCGTTGTGTGAAAAGTTGTGGATTATTTATTTATCATTGTCCATCGCATTGAACAGTTGGTTCCACCCCTTTCATACAACAACGTTATTTCATTCCAGACATAGCTAGTATATTTTACCTTTTAGACAGACACAACGTTAGATTTTATTGTTGTCCAGTTTATTCATGTTTCCTATTCGTTTGAAGCTAGCATTATAAACTATGTACGAATGTTTGCAACACCGGAGTTTTTCAATTGCTTTTGTAGCCAATCACATATCAAATTCTGATACACAGTTGTTTTAGATCTCGAATTTTCGATGTGCAACTTGTAAATGTTTTCTCCTAACAAATTTATTTATTATTATGTGCCTTAAGGGCCAAATATAAGCCTTTTCTTTCTTTCTTCTACACCAAAAAGGGAGTGTTTTGAGTTTTATGTGTTTCTGTGTGTCTGTCTGCGGCATCGTAGCTTCCAAAATACTTTATCAATTTGATTGTTTTTTTTCGTTTGAAAGTTGGAGTGATTGAGATGGCTCTTAGCTATTTTATGAAGGTTTATTCGGATGTTTGAAGATCAACAATTCGTTTTCTACTTGACTTGGGTTGCACCAACTACTGCAACTCCTAAAAGCCAGAATAAACAGTGGCGATCACCAGAAAAGCGTCCTGTCTAAACAGTTTGACGAGTTCCTAAGCAACAATTGAAGTGTCGCGATGAAATTAATGAGAAAACAACAGCGGAAAAGTTAGATACGAAAATTACTAGTAGATTAAATTATTAGTAGATTACGTTTCTCTAAAACCACAACATTATTAAAAAACAAAACATACCAAAACTCAAAATGGCGGGCAATAAAGTTGATAGTGTTGCCATTACCCGGGTGCCATACCCGGGTAGGTCAGGGAATGTGGATAATTTGTCAAACTGACCCGCGATATAACGGGAACAATGGCCACGGAAAAAATGATATGTTTTGAGAAGTTCGCCCTTTCATCATGGTAGTGTGAATTCGAAGGTTATAAATTACGGGAAAAGTTAGAAGTTTGGAAAGATACGTAAATACTCTAACATTACACTTTGCACAACATATCAAAACTTTAAAAAAAATACAGAAAACAAATACGAATTTTAATATTTAATTGTCAAGATAGGTACAATCTGATCATCAAGATAGATCATCGGCGCGGCTGACCTCTCATGCACAAGGTTGTGGTTCAAATCCGGTTTAACACAAATGCGACTTTTTTAAATCATAATTATGTACTTTCTATGTTTATCTTAGACATCATTGACATTGGTGAAGGAAAACATCGTGAGGAAACCTGAACTTCTAGTTATACAAGTCTGAAATTGCCAATTCGCCTTGAGCAAGCGTGGTGATCAATGCTCGTACCTTCTCTGTATGAGAAGAGCCCGTTGCCATGCAGTTGAACAGTAACTGGCTGGTATTATTATTATTTATTTATAGGTAATTGGTCCTCTTTTCATCAATGTTCACGGAGGCTTATGCCATTGGTTGCTGTCATTTGTAAATCTTTGACCGTCTTTACTAGTTGTCAGGAGCTCAAATGTCTGACAGTCTAACCATCTCTTAGGTATGGTTTCGTCACAGTCCATGGTTTAAGTACAGACTTAAATTACAGCTTTATTTGGTAAGACTAACATTGACTATCATTGATTGCATCACTGCTTACCATCGGGTAGGATTGCAGTCAAGTAGGTACTAATTAATATCATAATCTTGCATGCAATGTATACCATGTTTAAACAAATAATGATGATGACTGTCAATGAAAGATGATGTTTATGTAAGGATGTAATGAGGAATAAAAGTCTGTCTCGCATTTCTGAGGACAGACATGAATGTCGGATGGCCGAGTGTGGGAAATGGAGCGTAAGTAGAACTAAGAGAAAAGAAACGTAAGTGAAAGTAAGGGAGAGAGTGCGATGCGTGAGGGAGAGAGCAAGAGACAAGTAAAGAGAGAGTATTGAAAGGACGCCATATTGTATTGAGGACGGGGCATTCCCCGTCCGGCACGTCTTACCCATTGGAAAGACGTGCCGGCGGACGGTGAAAAAACAAAAGAATTTATTATCAAGACTGCATTTTTATTTAAAAGAACCCTGTTTCCACCACAATTTAAAAAAAAAACGGGATGCCGACCAATCATAGTTAACAAAAGTCTAGGCAGAAGATGATACGTCAAAACCAAAACCGGGCACTTTTTGAATTTTATAAAAAGTAATTTTATCACAAGCAGTAAGTTTGTTGATACAACTTAGATACTAATAAATAGTCGATCTAAAAGACATGAAGCATACACATACGAAAAGGTCACAACTCCAACCAAAACGTTTATTAATAGCCTGACTTAATGACGACAATTTTAGACATGAAATGCCATATCCATAGATTACGGCGTCCAGTTCCCGATATTTCATTTAAGTGCTCGATGAGACCTACGGCTCATATCCGTTGCTCTAATGACCAGTTCGCATCTGGATTACTGCAGTTATAACCAGTTTAAGCCGGTTTGAAGCGGATCGAAGTAGATTTCGAGGTGTGCGGATGTTTCGACGAGCAGTATTTTGTATTTTCGGCGCTAAGTCTTCATTTGTTTTATGGTTAGCTGGATATGGTTGACTAGCCTGTTGGTCTAGTAGTTAGTGGCTTTGACTGCTAAGCCCGAGGTCGTGTTGTTGTTTCAATTCCTACCCAGGACAAAATGTTTGTGTAATGAGCACGATCAATTGTCCTGTTTCTGGGTGTATTTAAAAATATATAAGACTGATACTGAGACTAAGTAGAGATACAAAAAATGAAGATTCCATGAGATATTACAACCTATGCATAACAAAAAAGATGGTACAACCATTAAAAATTACCTACAAACGCTTCTGTACGTAATAAGCATGCAGATTTCCTATAGTTTTCCTCAATTAAACCGTTTAATTTACTGCTTACATGTCATAACAAATTGTTAGTATTAATAAATTGAATTAAGTTTATTACTGGTTGGCAATGAGACATCTAGCTGCTATGATTATACTTGTGGAAAACCATTATTGCTTGTCTTTTCGGCACCAGTTCTTAGATTTTGAGGAGAGATAAAAAAATCCACAACTTTAATACAACGCTGCCTAGTCCCAAACTAATCAGAGCTAGAGCTATGAGTTCTAGACAACTCATAAACATACTTATATATATTTCTAAATACGTACATATTTTGTAGATAAATCACACCCAGACACAGAACAAATGATCGTGCTCAACATACAAACATTAATTGTCTTGTGTAGGAATCAAACCTACGATCTTTAAGTTAACGTTAGTGGTCGTGACTGCTATACTGCTACGTGGGTTCGATTCCCACCCAAGACAAATGTTTGTATGGTAAGCACGATCATTTGATCTGTATGTGGGTGTAGTTTATCTGCAAAAATGTATGAACTAAGAAATTTTAAAGTCTATGTTTATCAGCAGTGCGATTATGGTCATATCACCGCGTGAAAATGAAGGCGCAGTGAGGGCGAATTGAGCTGTCATTCCATACTAATGCAAGGCATTGACAGTTCACTTCACTTTACTGAATCGACTGGCAGTTGTCTAGAACCAAAGAGATTTAAAATACTATAGAGCGGGCATGTCAAGGAAATGTCATAGAAAAACTTTGATCCCATGTCTCAGTAACGCAATCTAAAATAATATATGAATATTGGAGCGGCAGCGGAGCGTACTACAAAAACTCATAGACTTGTATCCAGCAGGACACACTTTTTCGGACGAAAATTTTGTTCGTGATGTCCGGTCTATAGGTATTGAATGTCTTTGTCTAGCACACATAGCTCAAACTTTGCTTAGTTTGGAACTAGATGGCGTTGTGTGAGAGATACTCGTAAACATAACAGGTGAAATGCGAATGTTCTATAGGTAGAATAGGATAGAATAGAATACTCTTTATTGTGCACCATTAAAACTTACAAATTATAATTTTAAGGGCTACAAGCAGTGATACAATGGGCGGCCTTATCGCTAAATACGATCTCTTACAGACAACCTTTGGATGGACTTGATAGTGGAGGAGAAAAGATGAGTAGGCAGTGTGTGGTGTACTATTTACATAAATATGTACCATACAAGACTATTTGAATAGACATATATAATAAGTATAATTAAGAACAGAAAAAATAAAATAAAATAAATACATAAATACAAATCATTTACAAAGTGACGAACAGTTATATTAAGACGTGTTAGGAGAGAGGTAATAATTTACACCCCCACCACCACCACCTTTTTCACCTCCTTTTTACTTTTAGGTATACCTCTGCCTAATCCTTCGCAAAATGCAGGCGTGGTCATAAGTCTACTTACTAATTTAATAAGTAACCTACGCACTAAAAAGTCGAATGGGTCATAGGATGTTCGGAGCAAAATTCTTTGTATATCTAAAACCGCAAAGTGAACAGTTGATTGACTTAAAATCAGTCAAGTGTTCTCAAGGACTAATTTTCTCTACCAGTTGAGGCAAAAATCTCGAATATCATAAACTCCTTTGATGTTCATATACGTCAATAATCAGAGAGGTTATTTTGTGTGTAAAGAAATATATTAAGCACTCATAACTGGTTTCGTTTTCTAGGATTTTTTGTTAAAATGTTGGTACTGTGGGTTTTAGGAAAAAGGTTACCTCTATCTTCAGGTAAAGTCTGTTTTCTACGAATGTGCAGACAGACGTAACGCATAACGTCTAACAGGCTATCTGAGTTACAGGACCATCTGTACCTCCAATAGCACGGTAAGATTTTGATCCTGATATGTAATGAATTTACAGGTACACTCATAGACAAACTAAACTCGGCAAGTGTTGCTTCCTGTGGATGGTTATTTACTTATAAATAAATAAATAAATATTCCACAACTTCCTCGCAACGCCATCTAGTCCCAAGCTAAGCAGAGCTTGTGTTATGGGTACTTAAATTATACTGATATATTTCTAAATACATACATATTATAGATAAATAACACCCAGACATAGAACAAATGATCGTGCTCATCACACAAACATATTTTGTCCTGGGTGGGAATTGAAGCCACGACCACGCCATTAACTACTAGACCAACAGGCCAGTCAGTTATGAAGGTTAAAAATATGGAGGAAAGTGGAACATTAAAATCTTGAAAAAATAATAAAAAAAAGTATTTACTGACAATTATAGTGCGCCTAGTTCGAATGTTTAACACAAACCTAAAAAGCCAATTCAAAAGATTTTAAAATTCTTTTTAGTATTATACTTTTTATATACTTATACTGATACTGCTGACCACCATCATCCCACTGCTGGGCAAAAGCTTCTCCCCATGTTTTCCATTGTTTTCGATCCAGGGCTGGTCATTTAATTTATCCAGGTCGTCCCGTCTTCTTCACCGGTAAATACAAGTAAGAAGACTGATAAAAACAATAACCACCGACGTCAATTGTGTCTAAGATAAACTTAGAAAGTACATATTAGAAAAAGGCACATTGGTACTTGACCAGACAAGAATCAAACTCGAATGGATGAAATTAGGGAAGGACCAACTAGCAGCGTACATCACCACAATGAGAAACAAAAGCCGAACGCTAAGCTCCCAAACGTAATCTACCGTCGGATAGTCTAACGAAGCTTAAATTCAAGCGATTAAATTGTCGAATTGTGGTCAACACCCGGTAATACCAACTTCGATGCTACATTAAGCAATATCTCGAGTTATGCTGTATGTACAATCGAGCAAGCTATTAACGTGTACAAACAAATTATATATTCATCTTTTTCGATGCAGTCTCAATCACACAAAATTATAATGATCTATTGTTTTTATTTAACCGACTCAACATCAAAAAACAAAATCAAAAGTCTTTATTCAAACTAGGCTGAGAATCAGCACTTTTTGAACGTCAAAAAAATACATAAAGACAGTCCCCCAAAAACGGCCCACCCTTCGCCACTTCCTAGTGTTTTTGCTGGGAAGAAGAAGTGGCGGAACAAACTCCCCAGCAACACATCTGTCTGATTCGTTTGAAGAACTATGTATACAAAGAATCTATACAATGAAATGCTCAATAAATAGCACTAATGTTTATACACATTGTAAAACATTACATTTCAGAATGATTGTCACGTGTTAGCTAGCACACTCCAATATACCGAGATTAAGAAAAAAAAAAGGTAAATTCATATTAACATTGAAATCTAAACTCAAGCAAAATAACTACAAAACTGAAAAATAACAGCCTCCAGGTATAAAAGGCGTACCCGCTTACAAGTGCAATGCTGGCTTATATTCATAAGGCTGTGACTCTAAATTTAAAATGACTTATTTAACATAATTGCATATTTTTTTGCGTTTCTTTAATTAGTAGGTACTACGAGTAGTATTTCGCTCGCAAGTGCGCGTAATATAATAACTTTGGGTCAGTCTTACCGCTGCGTTCGCCACCTCACTAATACCAAAAGACCCAGCTTAGGCAAGGTCAAAAGAGAATCCTAATAAGATCCAACACACACAGAAATTAAAAAAAAAAAAGAACAAAAGGCGTCCCTCGCAAGCAGTTGAAAGGGCCTTTAAATATCTCCAGCCTAATGACTACCCATGCCAGAAAATCAGCTAAAATCTTTACATAAAAGATGACATTTTGAAAAAAGGGAGAAATTTAACAAATCCTGGCCCAATCTGAAGGAATAAGACTGTATTAAGGGCACGCTGAATACTTATCATTTTTAATATCGTCCGTCGTATAAGATCTCTGGAATACCAAGGTATGGTGCAAGTTACAAAAACTAGATCTCATTCACAAAAATAATTTCATGAAGTTGATGAAAGTAAATGATGATAATGTGTTGATGTGAATCTTCAAATGTAAAAGAAGATCAAAGAAACGACACACGGATTGTGTGAAAGATGATATGGCTAAAAAAAATTAAACAGTGGATTTCGATAAATGATAAATGATATTCATTGCTGTACTTAAATAGGTTTTCACAAACACTTTTACACGTCTTTTTTTTTTAACTAGTAGATAAGATCGGAGTTTCTTTACCTGACTACTCTGAGAAGAAACACCGAAAGAAACTCAGAGGTCATAGTCTCTTTTAAAGTCCAGACATTATCTTGGTCAAATCATGTAAGATGCATGCAGATTAGTGTCTGAGATGGTCTTTTGAGGAACGTACTACACAGAATGAGGGGACCAGATCAGTCAGTGCAAGCATTTGTCAGTAATCGTGAGCTCAACTCGTAACTTGAGGAACTCCACGTGCTGACGAACAATACCAAAGAAAGAACAGTTGGGTTGGTCCCATAAAGAACTCAAACTGCCACACAAAATGTAAAATAAATAAATAAAAGAACTTAAAAAGATTTAGAAAAGAAAATTAAAAAAAAGAACCAACCACTGTACCGATACTGATGAAAATAAATCAGCAAAGTCTAAATTTTAAACCATGCATCCAGTATGTGCGACAGTTCTTCCTCACTCAGTACTCTCTCCTGTCACTTGTACCAAATAGGGCAGTGAGGAGGGCAGGGGCGTAGCCACCACGCACTTTGTCAAATCTTTTGTAGGTTCAGAAAAGTTGGAGCGATCAAAGGGCGGTTTTGAATGTTGACATTGAAATCCGGTTCTGGGAGGATGTTTGTTTTACTAATATTAATTTGTTTAATTTACGGGTCTGGACGGTCTTTACTTGCTTACCACGGAACGAGACCATTTTAAACTGACGGGATAATTTATTCTGTTGGGGTTTGGTTTCCGTATTTAGTCTTTAAAGTGGAATGTTTTGTGCTCATGGCAGCTGTCCTTCAAAAATGCTAGACTGCCCTCTTTCCCCCAGTTTTTACTTCCTAAGCTCAAAGCGTTCCTAAGATTTTTGGTAATTCGAGGGTTGTCTTCCGTATTTCAGTGACGCATGTGAAGGACGTATGCTACCGTTTCCTCATCCTCCATACATGCCCTAAATTGAAGACTGTCCGTTATGCTTATTGTTTATATTTGATTGAATATATTCATCATCTGCCTAGTCTTTTGATACGCTTTTGATATGCAGCTGAATGCCAGTGCTTTACATGGAGCAACTGCCTGTCAGACCTCCACAACCCAGGATTTGGGTAACATGAGCCCTTGGTATAACTGGTTGTCAGACTTGCGGGCTTCTGACTAAAAGTAACAACTGTCAAAGATCTACAAATGACAGCCGTGACCAACGGCTTAACGTGCTTTCCGAGGCACGGAGGAGTCTTGTTGATATGTAATAAATGCGCACCCATCCACGAACCGACCTCGTCAAGCGTAGCTTAACCTTCTATGGATCCATGCGGCTGTTATAATTTAGCCACAAGCTCCTATTATTATTATACTATTTTTATTTTATTGTATAAAAATGATAAGGGTAAGTATATTGTTTGATTGTTTCAAACACTGCGGGAAAATTTAGACTCTTGATATTGTTACAATGTATCTAGGTAATATCAAGTAATATGTCTAGCCTAGTTTTTATGACTGATAGCAGGTGAGGTTTCAAGCTCAGTGTACATCGATGGACGGCGAGCAGAGTATTTTCACTGTACCAACACAAATTCATTCGTATTTAAAGGTAGAAAGCTAAATGGATCTCAATGCTCAGATACCAACCACGAAGCGTCAAAAGATCTTCTTAGCAGTGTTAAGGAGTGCACTAGAGGAAACTGTCGTGAGATGTGCTGTTATTTGGCGGGACGCGACAGCATGCGGAGGTAACGATTGGCAAATAGAAATCGCAAAGGAAAACGTTTCGTGATGGTCACTAGGCAAACATAAGGGGCCACCGGACACGCCCTGCGGCATACCACGCGATGCTGTCGGCATACAAAGTCACCAGAGTATTCTGGCTGGTATCAAACCCTCCTCGATATCTCGCCATCCACCAGTGTGCGCTAGCATTTAGTCTACTCCTCCAAAATTGGCTAAAACACCGATCAATAAGTCCAAACTAGTAATATGAAGGCGAATTATATTACAACCGCCAGGTCCCTAAAGAATAGTTAACCCTATATGTGGAGTGTCGTCAATATCAGGTGGCCCTGAAACCGTTCGAGTTGAATAGACTCTTGATGTAGCTTTTACTTTTAATATTTACCTACATACTTCCAATTATGGCCGGTTGCCTTTTAGACTTTTCATTAAATGATCATTAGGAGACCTCGATGTTGTCATTTAGGGGGTTTGGTGTGTCCAGAATGGTAAGACAACATGACTATGGTTCATGACTACATCGCAAACAGTATTGTCCTGTCGCTATTTATAAGAGCTCTTTTTTTAGGATTATCTCGCTGCTCGCAGTTATCTTAGAGGTGGATGTGAACTGTTTAGTCGGGCAATCCTGACGCTTAACCACTCGTATGCCATAATTATAGAAACAATTAAAAAGCAATTGAGTATCACGTGGATCTACGTTCCGGCTACCAAAAGTTAACTAAAAAAATAATTAAGACTTCCGACCAGGGTGTAAAACAAAAAACTAAGCGACCCCGCTAAGAGCACCCCCGCGCGGTAAGGAACTCGGTTTAGGGCGTCGCTGGGAGAGGACAGCAAGGCACGGACTGGATCCGAGTGATTATTATCTAGAAGCAGCGAGTTTATAACTACAGGCTCAGCGGCGCGACCTGGCACGAACAAGGGTAGGGGGCAATTTTAAGAGCTCTGTTCTCTTCTCTCTCTTGCTTTATTTGGAGTAAAGTGGTTGTTATTCTAATCCCTCCTGTTCTTATCTGATTAATTTTATTGCAGGATTTTATTACTATAGAATTGTTTCTCTGAAAGGCGTCAAGCGGCATTGACTTGACGCTATTCTGGTGGTCACCACCTTGATCTTGAGAGATGAATATGAATATGAATCTTGGTTTTTAGGAGTTGCTGTAGTAGGATTGGGTCCACCACTGGAACTAGACCTCACATAAATAATGCCACGACATTCTGTCTCTGCTTTTCTTTTTGACTCTGGTGCCTTAACAACAACGTTGCTCTGTGTAGCTAGCTGGTGGACTTCCTTCTCACTGATGGACCTCTTTTGCTTTAATAACGTCCTTCAACATGAAACCCAATTAATAGACGTAGTGGCTAACTAATTCGTCACAAGACTTTATCTTACCCATAAGCCTCAGACAGTCTAACTAAAATATTCTTAACATAACCTCAACACTTAGCATCAGATTCTAAAATCTTGACAGCCCGCCAATTTATGCGAGTAATTCTGTGGTTCCTATAAATAACGGCAACCGATAGAATGATATACAGACACTCGCTGGTCTGAAAGGGATTAGCATCCACCGTTTTGGGCTATAAACAAGACGGATGGCAACGCCAAAAGGGTTAGTCTGATTTGTTAGGCCAGGATCTGCTATGATCGACAGTTTTGGTCGAGATTAAGATTTTGTTGGAGAGTTTAGATTCTATTAAATTGTTCGACCTGTTTTCTTGCACAAGTCAAAATGTTATGCCACAAAAAAATAAGGAGAAGTCGTAAAGTACGTGTGGAAGTCGTTTTAAATAAAAGTAATGAGGATAAAAGAAGATTACGATTTCTTTTTCGATAACGTAAGTGAATGAGGACCGAGACTGATTCCATAGACACTTGCATCTTTTTCCTCTCTCACACAAGTGAAATAAAATGGTGATTAAAGACATTTAAACATGCCAAATTAGATAATTTATTCAGTTGTTAAATATGTTTTTTGACTGCTCGCATGCGTGCTGTTTATGCAGACAGCACATCAAGCTAACCCAAACATTCGAATTTTCAGAATTGAACATGAACCTTATTCTGTTTGTAATACACTTGAAAAACTATCAAAGAAATTCGACAGATTAGGGTAGCTTGACGTGCTGGCCTCTTTAGCTACAATTACAATCAAACATTAGTTGATGCAGCCCGCATGCCCGTATAAGCCAGTATCTTTAGAGCAGCGATTTTGAACAAGCCAATTATGGCCATCAGCATGAACACTGCGTATGACGGCATGACAGTCACCAATGAGAACAAAGCAACGTGACGCTACTCCGGCAATTGTCCAATGATAGACGTTTCTTCTGTCTGACAAATATGACGTTTCAATTGGAGTAAAGCTTTTTGATTAAGAACGTAAAAAAAATAGATAATTTCAAAAGTACAAAATCTTAATATTGGAAAATGCGATGTTTGAAAACGTGACAGTACCCAAATTTGCCTACAACAATACAAAACGGCACTTATGCGAAAAAGTGTCTTTTGCATGGCTCCTAGAATCTATAACAAACTTCCGAAAACTGGAAGCAGTTGAGGGATGTAGCATTCAAAGGAAAAGAAATTAATTTTCTAGCAGAAAAGGAGATATAATTTGAATGAGCTTTTAGATGAGAAATTGTGATTGAATTATTCTTATATACTAAATGGTCTCTGTATATTGTATTTTTAACCGACTTTCAAAAAAGGAGGAGGTTCTATGTTCGTGTGTATGTATTTTTTTTTTTTTGTTTTTTTTTTTTTTTATGTATGTTACCTGATTTCTCCGCCATTTGTGGACCGATTCTCAAAATTCTTTTTTTGTTTGAAAGAGTAGACTCCTGAGGTGGTCCCATTTTAATTTGGTGAAGATCTGGTGCTGATCTTCAGAGATATACAACGGAACTCTTCAAAAATAGACGGCAAATCTATCGTGATTGCTTGAATCGCTTGGATGTTTATTGTTTATACAACATCATGACGTATCATCAAGCCTGTATGCTCAGAGGGGTAGGCAGATGTGTTCAATATACCTAGATTTCGACAGTTAGGTATGTTAAGTTTCATTTATTAGGGTGAGGTGGATAACCCTATTATAATGACATGTATTGTTAACAATTAACAATATAAAATGAATTCATGGCAAATGTTTGTATGGGAACAACTAAAAATGGAAAAATAAAAAACTTTTTTACAAAAAATAAAACCGACTTCAAAAATAACACTAAACGGTGTAAAATAACTCTAAATTCGGAAGTCGGTGGCCCATCATGAGTAAGACAAACCCACCAAAGCCACAGACTTCCGAATTTAGAGTTATTTTACACCGTTAAGTGTTATTTTTGAAGTCGGTTTTATTTTTTGTTTTATTATTTATTTTTAATTAACTTGTTTTTTTTTTAATAATTTGACTCAAAAGTGACATTATAAATTATTGTATTTAATATTTGCATGCCATTGTTGGCAAACGTGATGATTTGTTTTTTAATTTTTTTTTACAATATCTCTTGCATGCTGACAATTTGTTGTGGTATGTATTGAAGGTACTCATGTTTGTGCAAATAAATGATGATTATGATTATGATTATTATGATTAACGCACTTTGTATACGTATCCAGGTTAGAATGTAAATAGTGTAACGAAAAAATGTGTTTTGATGTGTGTAATAATTCATCACCTGCCTAGCCTTTTCCCAATTATATTAGTGACGGCTACCAGTTTAACCGTATGCAGTTGAATCCGTGTCTTATATTGAGCGACTGCTTGTCTGAACTCCACCACCCAGTAACGAGTATATACTGGGTAATACGATACCCCTTGGCAGTAAGTAACAAGTGCTGACTAGTCAGACATTGTTGCCGATGGTCGTAGTCCGCCCGCCTGATACCAATGCCATTATAATAGTATGTATTTTGTTTATGGTTAATAATAAGATAGCAATATTGTGCCATTATAAAAGATGTATTTTGGTTATGGTTACTAATAAAACGACCAAAGAGAACGGAATATTGGTCAATGCGCGACCGACCCACCCCGTTTACCACCGCAGACGACATATTGCATGAGATCGTCTAAACTAAACTATCACCGCGCGTTAACAGCGCGCCCGCGCAGTCCGCTCTCAGTCAGTCAATTTTACAAAAAGTACATTTCGCTTAATTTCTCACCACATTGTTTTTTGAATCTGGCTAGTCAGCAAACACTAGCACAAATCAGGCAATTATGAAATCTGTTTCGGAAGGAAACATTGCATTTTTACACTTTTGATATTACATGGTATCACAAGTAACCAAACGGTAAGTACGGATTTAAATAAATTACTCAGATATTTTTAAATTCATTTTGTCACCTTAGGTGTCAAAAAACAAAGGAGGTTACCAAAATACAAAGACTCTAACAGAGTTAACAACAATTTAGACAAAGGTACAATCAAAACAAAGAAAACTCTCTAAGAATCGGCATCAAATGTAACTAAAATACTACCAACTGCAGTTTAAAAGTTATCTTAATTTTCTCTTTTATTCGCCTATAAATTGCAGTCGAGTTTTTGATTCCTTCAAATTTATTTTCAGTCCGATGCAGCTTCGTAGCTTCAAATCTGAGATTTCACTAAAATAACTGCTGAAAGATTAAATATTCCCGGGTCGTTTTCAGTACAAAATTTGCCAAAAGCCAACAGTTTTCAAATTAAAATAATCACGCTTTGCTTTCTCGCCAATTTACAAGCCATTCATTAATTCCCTTTTAGATGAAATATTCGTAATTTGGGATTCAAATAGGTCGATTATTTTGATATCTGCGCTCTATTACGAGTACAGACACTTAGGATAGACAGGAATTAGGCAAAAGATATTTAGGTGCTAGTATCCGAAAATACCAATTTTCACTGATACTGCGCATGACTTAAGAGGGTGTTATCCACCCTCCACCTGCGCCCGGAGCATCTGCTGCGGGCCGGGTGAGTGGAAGTAATCTCCCTCTCCCATTCCGCAGCCTCCTTCTGCGAGATGACCGTTTCGCAGAAGAACACCACCGCGTCCCAGGACTCGATGCTGCCGACCATCCTCTCGACCACGGCCGGCAGCGACAAGTCACTGCCTACTCCAGAGACTAGGGTACGGCGCGGCTCCTCCCAAGCGGTACACTCTGCCAGCGTATGCGTTCACCCACGGGCCTGTGCCCGCCTCATCCACGATACTCCCGCAATGGCAATCACCGCGCCTAGCTAGGCGTAGTTGTGTTCCATAACGCAATTCGGTTAAGTAGTTGATATACAAGGAAAAAAATATGCAGGTATTAATGTATTGCCCAGTTACTGAGTTCTGGTAAACACTGGTGTGTAGCAGCGTCCAGTAAGACTTCCGACTCCAACATAGTCGAGAAAAGGGACAGATGGTGATTTTGGGACTGTAAGCTTCTTAAAGGAGATTTTAGGATTATACATTATAATCGAGTGATTATGTGCGTGTGTCATATTAAAGGGATTTGGTCATTGTTTCCTTGATATATGCATATAACTATAATAGGTAGACTAGGTAGATAGATAATCACGACACATATCATATACCAGTAGCTGGCAGCACCCGCCACGAACAACAACTAGCTCCGCGTATTTTAATAATTAAAAATAGTTATAATCAACAAAAACGATAAATAAGTAGTAAAATATTCGCAATTAATCATAAATAACGTGTGATAGTGTTATCAAAGTAAACAAATAAAGAAAAAGTGCATAAAACACCCAAAAACTATTGGTGTATCAAAACTTTAAAATATAAACAATATACAAAGTGACAGTATCAGTGAATATAAAACGACATAGAACAGTAGAATAACAGTGTATATTTTGCATAACTAAACATAAGTGCCAAAGTGATAATCAATCCAGTGCATATAAACCACAAAAACACGGAAAAAATATAAAAAATATAAATAAAAAAAGTGATGACGGTGTACCTAAAAACTTTTAAAAAAAAGTCATTACATCGCATTTAACGTCTTTCCTATAAAATATCACAGACAGAACACCAATTTTAAAAACTAAGGCAACGGCTCGTGTGGCGCAGCGGCGAAGCATTCTACCCGTGTAAACGTCGTGACCCGAGTTCAAATCTTGGCCTAACAAATCACCCTTTTTGTATTTTTATAAACTAAATAGTACTGTTCTATGATAACTGAACACACTTGTAGCAATTTATCAAGTGAAAAAATATAATAAAACCGAAAATAGATTAATTAAAATTGATACTTAATTTCTAAAATGTCGAGTGGAAGCTCTTCTAATATTACCCTAAGGAAGATGCGGAAAACGAATTCGCATAATAATGTGTCGATTATGAACACATCAGATTCGTCACTTTTCGATACAACAATGCAAAGTTTACCCGACACATGCGAAAGTTTAGAAGTACGTGATTTACAAATAAAATTGTCATCTGTACAGGAGGAATTAATAATTGCTAACAATGAAATCGATAATTTAAACGCAGAAAATACTAACTTAAAATGGGAATTGGAAAGGTGTCAGAAAATTATAGAACTTTACAAAAAGGTGGGATATGGAGAATCCCCCTCCACTCCACCAACATCGACGCGGAAAATAAAAAAGAAAATTGAGGGAAATACTACCTCCAACAAGGGTTTGTCACAAACTTGTAGTATGAACCAGCCGAACAACAATACACCAATTGCAAAACAGAAAAACCAAAATGAAACATATCACGTACATAATAATAATAAACAACCCAAAAATATACTGGGCCAAAGAAAATTATGCATTCTGAGTACAAATAGTAAAAATAAAATACTAAGGATTGCAGAAAACACATTCTTAGATTACAAAATTTGTCACTACTTAACACCGGGTTATGGACTAGAGAAGCTTATTAAGAATTTGGATGTTAAGTTGAAGGATTACACTATGGACGATTTCTGTCTAATCTTCATCGGCGAGGAAGACTTTCGCCGTACTAACAACTATGTCGACCTCATAATTAATTTACGTGAAACACTTTTAAAAATAAACTATACTAATATTGTAATATGTGCACCAACATTTAAAATCAATGACTATTCTATGATGTTTAACGGAAGAATAGAAACATTTAACAGTCTCTTATACTTGGATGCCTGTAGCCATCACTATGCATATTTGTTCGATACTAACTTTTATTTGTCATACGATTATAAAATGTTTTTACCAAAAACTGGATCAGTCAATGAATATGGCATGGTAAATATATTCAAAAATATTAATTTAATGCTTGATGAGATCAATAGTGGTCAAGATTTTCATTCAGATATTCAAGATTATGGTGAGTTACCCCCTGTTTCGCCCTCAACCACAAAAGATATAACTAACGATCAGTTTTTTCTGTAATCAATATTTTAAAATTTTACATCAAAACATTGCTGGTTTAGTAAACAAAGCTAATAACTTAACTGTTTGCTTAGAAGAATTGTCTGAGAAAAATATAGACGTAGATGTTTTATGCATAACGGAACACTTCATTATGGAGGGTACCCAACATCAATTGTATGTACCTAATTACAGCTTAGCTGCCTCTTTCTGTAGAGAAGGGAGTAAAAGAGGAGGGGCATGTATTCTTGTGAAAAATGGTCTTAAATATAAAGAAATACCAAAAGTTTCTAAATTGTCTTCATCAGGTATATTCGAATGCTGTGCTATTGAGCTTACCGATCCTAAGATAATAGTTGTCTGTATCTATAGAGTACCAAATAAAAATAATGTTAACTACTGTTTTGATAAAATGGAAATGCTTTTGCAAGAAATATCACGCACACGGTATAACAACATTGTACTAGCTGGGGACTTTAATATAGACATGCTTAAACCTAATAGCCACTCAAATGCATTTGAATGTCTTTTAATGAGCTATAATTTAAAACTAGCATTAAAACAACCGACTCGCATGGCCAGTAAGACATGCATAGACAATTTTGCTCATAATTTCAATAAAGTGTGTAAAACTGACGTAATAGAACTAGCATTGTCCGATCATACGGCACAGCTGCTTCATTGTCCAGTGCAATCTAAATGTCTCATTAATTATTGGTACACGGCTAAAAGAGATTATAGTGTAGAAAATATTATGAAGTTTAAAAATTACATAAAAAGTCTATCCTTCGCAGGGATTTATGATACAGTAGATCCAAATGAAGCATATAATAAATTTCTCGATTTATTTAAATTAATATATGGTTTGTGTTTTCCAATTAAACTAGTGAAAGTAGATGTCTTGAAAAAACCTAAATGGTTGTCTAAGGGAATCAAATTAGGCAGTAAAAAAAAAAGAAGTCTTTTGTGGAAATATCGGTTAAACCCAAGTAAAATGAATAAACATGCTTTCACTGCTTACTCTCGCTTGCATAAAAAAATTATCCATCTAACACAAAAGGTGCAAAATAATCATAAAATAAATTTATCTAAAAATAAATCTAAAACTACTTGGCAAATCATTAATCGTGCTAAATATAACCTACCCAAAACTAACATTACTAAAATTATTCATAATAACAAAATTTTCTCTAAACCTAAAGACATTGCTGAAGCTTTTAATAATTATTTTATCGACAAAGTACAAGGGAAACTCGACGTGACTAGCAAACCCAAAAGAAATAACAAAATTGATAACAATAATAACTCAATGTTTATGGCTCCTAGTATACCACTAGATATAGAGAAGATCATCATTTCATTAAACAATACAAATAGTGTAGGATACGACGGTATTGCTACAAAAATACTGAAACATGTGTCGAGAGAAATAAGCGGTCATTTAAGTCATATAATTAACCTAAGCATTAGCGCAGGTGTTTACCCTGATGCATTAAAAAAATCAATAATCAAGCCTCTTTTTAAAAAAGAGAATAGGCAAAGTATGGAATACTACCGACCAATATCATTAATTCCAGTATTTTCTAAAATATTTGAAAAGTATATTTATAGGGAACTTTATAAATTCATAAATAAACATAATATTTTGTGTGAAGAACAGAAAGGATTTCGTTTGCATAAGACTATTAATATGGCGATATATGATTTTATTTACAATATAATTAAAAATGTAGATCGCCGGAACCCTGTATGTGGTATATTTTGCGACATGACCCAGGCATTCGATTATGTCCATTATGCTACTCTTTTAGACAAGCTCGAAGCATACGGGATCAGAGGTAATGTCCTTAAGTTACTTAGTTCATATCTACAAAATAGAAAACAGATAACTGAAGTCTTAAAAATTAATATAGCTACTAGACATGAAGAGAGATTTTGGTCTTCAGAGCGTAATGTATTATTTGGAGTACCGCAAGGCAGTGTCTTGGGTCCCTTTTTATTCATTTTATACATTAATGATCTACCGAAATCTATTGAGCGCCCAATTACACTTTTTGCAGATGACAGCACAATTACAATACCTTGTAAAAGCATTATTACGTATGAGAGTGACATAAATAATAGTTTAAAACAGACGGTAAATTGGCTAGATTCAAATAATTTGAAAATAAATTTGAGTAAAACGAAACTTATCCAATTTAGACAACAGACCTCTAGTATTAACTTAAATATACACTACAGTAATAATTCCGTAGAAGAAGTTGAAAGTACAAAATTTTTAGGTCTACAAATTGATCAAAAATTAAGTTGGAAATCCCAAATTGATATTTTATGTAAGAAATTGAGTAAGTCTGCATACGCTCTATACGCATTATCAACTATAATCAACACGGATGCACTTCTTACTGCCTATTATGGAATAGCGGAATCACATTTAAGGTATGGGATTATATTTTGGGGAAACTCTACCGAAAGAGAAACCGCCTTCAAAACACAAAAAAGATGTATCCGAGCGATGTTTAGGCTAAAACCTACGGATAGTTGTAAACCATATTTTCAAAAGCATAACATATTAACATTGCCGTGTTTGTATGTACTGGAAGTAGCTGTGTTTGTGAAGACAAATCCTAGTCGTTTTAAGCGCATAGCTGATGTATTTCCCCGCAACAGACGCGATAATAGCCTCTTATGTCAGGAACCAGCTAAGACAGCACTTATGCGCAAAAGTGTCTACTGCATGGCTCCAGTCATCTATAATAAAATACCTAAAAGTTGGAAAGAGCTCCCTTTAACAATGTTTAAAAAGAAACTCAGACGGTTTCTAGTAGAGAAAGCATATTATAATGTAACAGAATACCTCACTGAGAAAGATTTTTAAGATAGTGTTTTATATAATTTTGTATTGTTTTACTATTTTGTGATATTTTAAAATTGTAATTGTATTGTATGTCTTTTGCATGCCTGCATGGTAAAATATGGCTGTACTATTTCTTTATTTTCTCTGTCATCTTTTGTTACCCATATTTGCAAAATAAAAGTATCTTTATCTTTATCTTATCTTTATCTTTATATATACACATATGGGTGTAATTTATCTATAATATGTAGGTATGTATTTAGAAATATATAAGTATGTTTATCATCTGTTTAGTACCCATAACACAAGCTCTCAAGCTTAACTTGGGACTAAATGGCGTTGTGTGAAAAGTTGTGGAATATTTGTGGAATATTCACATACGTATATAAAATTATATTTACGTAGCCTTTTGGCGCAGCCGTGAGACATGCCATTTTTGTGTGTTTTTATTTTTACATTTTCAATGTGCGTGTTTCATTAATTGTTGCCAATAAATGTTTTTTTCTTTCTTTCTGTCTAAGTATATAATTTAAATTTCCCTTTGATTTTAAGACCAAATTCATTTCGAAACTAGTGCGAATCAAATCAAATCATTAAATATTAGTAAGTATAACAAAGATAGAAAATTAAAAAGGGTTACAAAATACTCAAAGACCACACTTTCACATAACTTTCACGTCTTTGTTATTTTAAAGGAAGTTGTTTTTAACGATGTTGATAATTTACGTCGCATTGCCACGTTGAATGGAAATGCTAAGCCAACATTATCCCGCCTCAGAATTAAATTATTAGTTTTATTGGTTATCGTCCTATGCTCAGACCTACTGAATATACTTACACACAAAATTTCATAACAATTGGTCCAGTCGTTTCGAAAGAGTTTTGTAACAAACACTGTGACAGGAGAATTTTATATGTTAGACAGAAAGATTAGATTACTATATACTAAACTAGCAGACGTCGCGCGGTTTCACCCGCGTATTTCCTGTTCCCGTGGGATTTCAGGGATAAAAACATAGCATAGCATAGGGATAGCCTATGTCATCCGGGAATAGTGTAGCTTGCCACCAGTGCAATTTTTTTTAAAATTGGATCATTAGTTCCGAAGATTACCCCCTACATACAAACTTACAAACAAACAAATAAATTTTACCTCTTTATAATATTATTAGTATAGAGTTTAATCACGAACCGCTTTCGTATTAATGGCTGCTTGTTAGTGTCTAGAATAGATCTACTCATGGAAATAAATATTCGTCATCTGAATGCGCCATTATTTACAAATTCCTACAAGTCGGAATTAGAAAGATGACTAAATGAAATTGAATAATAATAATAATAATAAATTGTTTTATTGATATAATAAGTCATGATACATTTTATTTGAAGCCCTGACTCCTGAGCTAGATAATAACCTGTGTTACAGGAGCCAGAACAATAATTTCAAAGTGCATTCTTTCTTGTTTCATTCGTTCTGTACTTACCTACCTGCGTAGCATGAACACCGAAGAAACGATCTTTGTCGTGTCTCGGAAGAAAAGAAATTAAGTTTTCATGCTACGCAGGCAGGTGTATTGAAAGAAATTTGACAGATTGAGGTTCATGTCTATATAATCTGTCACTTTGCCGATTCGTCTGTAGACAAAGGCCGTTTCTTCGGTGTTCAATGTGTTCATGCTACGCAGGCTATACGCTACTTAACATTACACTACGACCCTAAAAAGCAGTTGAAACCGCATGATACAGCCAGTCGATAATAAAACGCTAACCATCCAAGCCGTCCCAATTCCCCAGACTTCGTCCCTACTAATATGACGGCCATAAAATATCAGTTTCGCTAAGGGCAAACTCCGTAGGTATTCCGAAGTTATTATCCAATAATCTTATGATTCCGTTTCGTATGGGCGATCAAAGTGACCAACTGTACATACAGCTACATATCAAGATATGCATTTTTGTAGTATTCGCTGATCTCGCATTATGTAGGATTTCAGCACAATGAGAGGTCAGTGTAAACTGGAAATTATAGCTTGATGTGTAGTCATGTGTACCAGGGTCGCAGGAATATGTTGGAGGTATAACTACCGGGAATTCCTGCTCGCTGAACTGTGACCCGGAAATTTTATATGTTTGGCGGGGGAAAGGGTTTTTTTGCCATAAGCATGTAAGTATTAGCAACGAGGAGCTGAAGAGCTCGTGGCAACTTTTTTACTTGAATTATAATGATTTAAAACCATTGCCTAGCAATTCTCCAACTATGTCAGGGTTAGCTTCCAGTTTAACCGGATGCAGCTAGAGATGGGTAGTAGATTAAAACCCAATCTTCCCATTCGAGTAAAAACAGGGTGATTTGAACCAGAAATGTTTTCAAGAAATACTTTTAAGGATCAGAAATATTTTGTTTTCACCCCGTCAAACCACCCAGTGAGTGGAATGAAACGGGTGATAACTGGGTTATAACCCAATAAGTGGTAGTGGTCACTTCAAGCACCTCCTTAAATAAATTAAAGTATGTGGAAACAATGCATTTTATTCATTTTAGACATCATGTTTTATACAGACATTTACTGCTTAAGACCTACACAATCGATATCTAAATAGAAATAGTGTAAGTTTTTTTTTTTCAAAATAACCGGGTTCGATTCCCGATCGGAGTACAGATGTTTTTTAAAATGTATGAATGCAGTTTTTCTTGTTATTAAAATCGATCACATGGTTCCTCAGAACAGATCTTCGTATGTCTTATAGTTTCAGACTTCCCCATACTGACCGATTTGAATGAGACACCCTGTATAATAAGATTTTTATGAAATCCTACTGGCACTAACATAAATGTTTCGTACTTAAGGGGTCTGGCGCTGACAGTCGAAACACAGGCTCTGCCTAGTTCGGCTACAGATGACTTACATAAATTGAAATAATCTAGCCTGTTAAAAATTTTTAGTAAACCAAGTCTAAGTTTCAGTAAATAAACATTATTATTATTTTTATTTTTATGCGCTGATATTTCTCGGAACCCTTGGGTTCCGGACCTTTCGAAGGCGTACGAGGAGCCTAAGCCAACTCGCAGAGGCCCTTAGTCGTTTTTAATGCAGTGAGGCACCAATCGCAGATTTTCCCTGTATGCATTATGCAAATGCACCTAAGGAAAACTTATTATTATTATAGGTTTAGGGCCTGTTGGTCTAATAGTAAGTTGCTCTGACTGCTATGCCAGAGGTCGTAGATTCAATTCCCATCCAGGACTATATTTGTGTAATAAGCACGATCATTTCTTCCGTGTCTGGGTATAATTCATCAATAATATCAGTTGCTTAGTACCCATATCACAAGCTCTGCTTAACTTGGGACTAGATGGGGTTGTGTGAAAGTTGTAAAATTTATTTTGTATTTTATTATTTATTTATTGAAGACTCGAACCCTTTACCACAGGGGCACCACGATAAACTAGACAAATGACCTTCCAAACAGAAAACATCGTGTTTTAAGTAGTGTAAGTTTAATTTGTAGCCTAAAGCTTACAAGCTCGAAGATTGGGTCGAACTTGTAAATAACCCCGGGAGGAATTAGGGAACGCACTTAAGACTCCGACGATTTGTTGTTGATAGTATTCGATACATGAGGGAGGGACTCTAGAGTTAGTAGCGGATAATAAGATTACGTATAATGCTTAAATATTTCGCGCTTTCTGTATAAAACGTTGAATTAATTCGTGCAAGGGATTACACGAATTCTTCAAAGTTAACGTCAAAAATTCATTAAATTTTTGTTTTTTGTTTTTTGGTTGTTTTGGATTGGATTTCTTGAATTATACGTAACACCATTTAGACTGATCTTAAAATAGAAAAAAATGTTTAGATAATATTTATTTAAACCTTAAAGTTTGTTGTATCGGTAGCCCTAACAGGAATCTGTAACGTTAACTGGAAAAAATAAGCTTAGACTGAAAACTTATCCTTACATAGGAGGGTGTAGGATAGGCGAGTAAAGTATTTTTTCTATCATAAATTCATGCCACCTCGGTTCAACCGAGGTGGCATGAATTTATGATAGAAAAAATATTAATAAAAATATTATTTTAAATTAAGTTAATTTACTTTTTAATTTACTTCTTTTAGGAGGTCATTCATCTTTTATTGTACACGACTTGGTTATGTTATCTTTATCTTATAGAACTTCCCGCATAAATAACTAAGCAACACGTACATATAAAACTAGAGCTTGCAGTTATTTTTAACTATTTCCAACCTCTGTAAATTTAATAAACGTCCAATATATGACGATAGCAATATGATTTATAAAAATTGGCTGGACACAAAAAGAAACATGAAATTACTATTCAATACGTGTAAAAGCGAAAGGACATAGCTTTAAAAAGCGAATATAAAACCATGTTAAAAATGTACCAAAAAGTTTCCAATTTTTCAGGCTGTGGCAACACATTTTAATATTTCGTTATTATTTTACTCTCTGATAAAAAAAAGCAAATAGTTCAAGCGCTTGCCAGTTCATGTCACCACTCCACGCCATAACTCACTACCAATTAGTTCCACCCACCAAAAAGATACAATGAGAATACTTTCCGTACAAACTCAGGCAAAATCACGGATCGCACTTAGTATGAGATTAAACCAATTGTTAGCAAAACAATAGAATCCAAACGACCACCATGATAAGTACTTACAGAAGGACGGTTTTATACAAAGAACGAAAACATCCATATTTTGCTGGATTCAATCCGGCTCGAAGGACCAAAAAATATATACGGTTTGTTACACTACGCCTGTTACTGCTTATTAGAATGATATTTAAATTTAATCAAACTTTTATATTTAGTCGATACATGTATTGAATGTATTGCCTTAACTACAATATACTTCACAAAAAGACAAGCCACTTGTTCGAAGCATCAAGCTAAGCTTATTCAGCTATGTCAACAAATTTAAACCCAGATTGACCGTGGGGTCAATCTATAAATTTGTTGACTAGTTAATATTTACTAAAACCCTTTCATGCATCTATAAGCTGTGGACCTCAGAAATGTCCAGTGACAGGGCAGACAACAAGACACTGATTTCTCCTCCAGGAAGGCAATTATGGGCACATGAGACCAAGACCATTAGTTTTGTTCTAATTGATAACTAATCTTTTGATTTGAAGGTAAAAAATATGACATAGATGGGAAAAGGCTCGGCAGGGCTGATGATGTAAAGACACGGCCTTCTGCACCCATTTTGTGATACGACATCGGCCTAAAGCGAGGAACTTGAAGCGCTCAACTTATTTATTTAAAGGACAATGGCGCTATGGGGTATGCGGTTTCCAATTTGAATTCTGAATACCTGGTTGGGACATGATACGAGATATTTTTTGACGTGTTGACGATCTATGAGTACATTTTTGCCGCCAAGCAGTGTTCAAAATGGGATTGTGAGAGTAATCTGCATGTACAATTGTACATATCTACTTTATCTATATTATAGATAGCGGTCGTGGCTTCATTGCCCACCCAAGAAAAATGTTTGTTTGTTAAGCACGACCATTTGTTGTGTTTGGGTGTGACTTATCTATAATATGTGTATTATTATTTTATTTATTTTTATTTTTTCTTTATTGGCCAACCAACAATTGTTTACACAGCAAATATTTCCAAAAATAATCAACCATTAGCTAAGGTTACGATAACAATTTCTTACCGGTTAGCACCACATGCCCCAGAAACATAATAGTAAGTTGTGCCACAAGCACTGTACTATAAAATTGCCAAATAAATAAATATTCCACAACCACAACTTTTCACACAACGCCATTTAGCCCCAAGTTAAGCTTGAGAGCTTGTGTTGTGTGTGTGAGCTTGTGCTTGGGCTTGTGCTTGTGGTGGTTAAATAAATAATTTAAAATTGATAAGTTGTTTTTTTAGATATTGCACGCATGGAAGAATGTAAAATACGTTTTAGTTAAATTTAATTATATGATAAAACGGTTAAGTTTCGAGCATTGGCCAAGTATATAAATAATAATGTATTATTTAGGTGTTCACGGTCGAAGCGACATCGAAACCATAAGAACTTTATTGTTTTTCTTTAAATATCGTGGCAGATAGGGGCTGTGCGTGTCCCAAATAAACATTTTTTTTTTCTTTCTTTCTTTCTTTCTTTCCATAACAAAACAAAACATTCTAAGGGTAACAGTAACTAAAGTGACATACGATTGCGACTATAGCCTAAAAAAATCCTTATTTCTTCTTTCTCTTTTAAAGAATATTTTCTTGTTTCAAACTCTTTAGAGCATGATTTTGCAGCAGTCGCGTTGAATTTTTTTTACTTTGTGATGTAATGACTGGCCTGTTGGTCTAGAAGTTAGTGACCCTGACTGCTATGCCGGAGGTCGTGTATTCGATTCCCTCCCAGGATAAATGCTTGTGTGACGAGCACGATCATTTGTTCTGTGTCAGGGTGTAATTTATCTATTATATGTATGTATTTAAAAATAAATAAGTATGTTTATCAGCTGTTTAGTACCCATAACACAAGCTCTCAAGCTTAACTTGGGACTAAACGGCGTTGTGTGAAATGTTGTGGATTATTTATTTATTTATTTATAAGCATAACAAACTGGCGAAATGTGGTAGCACTATATGTACATCTCTGCCTTATCTAACGAGAAATACAGACATGAAGATATGATGCTCATTAAACAAATCGACTGAAGTCAAATCTGGCCTTGAAGAAGAACCCTCTATCTATCTAGCATCGTGGGTTAAGCAGACACCGACCTCACATGAAGAGACCCGCACAATAACTTTCACTAAGCCGTCTAAATGCTAAACAGACTCCCAAGATTCACAATAATTTAAGGGTAGATCCAACCCCAAGCGTTGGAACTAACCCTTAATTAGATAAAGTACAAGATTCGCCTCATAGCTCAACAATTATAATTGCTAATTCACGACAATTGCGTTAGGAGTTCGAGTCTATTTGATTCAATTTGATCGTCTATAACTGGGTCAGCGTGTGTTGCTTATGTTTAAGAGTTTTGATTGCTTGTTTGTTGTATGTGAGCTTTCACATAATGAATATATATCTTACAACCAATGTGATTGATGAATTACAATATATCTAATATTCCACAACGTTCACACAACGCCATTTAGTCCCACGTTACCTTGAGAGCTTGTGTTATGGGTACTAAACAGCTGATAAACATACTTCTATATTTTCTAAATACATACATATTATAGATAAATAACACCCAGACACAGAACAAAAGATCGTGCTCATCACACAAACATTTGTCTTGGGTGCGAATCGAACCCACGACCTCCGGCATAGCAGTCAGGGTCACTAACTACTAGGCCAACAGGCCAGTCAATTAATGGTCACATCCACGGACAGACGGCGACAAGCATCACTTAACCTTCAACCAATCTGTGTGACCATCATTATTCAGCCACCAGCCTCCTTAAGCAGAAAAAACAAACGTTTCAAAATTCAACGTTCACGAATCAACAAGAGTTTTATTTATAATTGTACCCTCAAAACTTGTGAAGCAGACCTCACCCGGAAACTCGACGAAATAATAGAGTGACATAAATAGAGTCCCAGTTCTACATTAAACAGAAGTTTTCAGGCATGGTTTCACATTAAAAAACGGACACCACTTCACTGTAGAAACAGTAAAGTTTAATTTCAACGCTCTACGGGAAGTTTGCTTAATTTCGCGAATGGACTCCGTTGCCGGATAAAAAAAGAACTGGTCAAGTGTGAATCGGATGCGCGTATTTTGGGTTGTGTAGCTTTCAAGCGTGCTTATAGTCATAGTCATTTATTCAATGACAAGAAACATGTATATGAATTACAAAATTAATACATTAAAATAAATTATTACCACGGAATCTAAAATATTAAAAAATACACAAATCGTTCAATTAATAATAATAATAATAATCAAAAGATAGTTTATAGTTCATAGTTCCAGTCCGGAATAAATATCATTTCATTTCATTTCATCATTTAAATATCATTTCGAACATCATCTACATAGAGTTCTAAATAAAAAACTGAACTTCAAAATTTGTCCAAAAATAAACCTTGTTTTGTAATAGGACTGCGAAGCAGTAACAAACACAACAGCTACGTTATTTCCACGAAGAAATGTTAAGCTTAATACAAAATGTCCAAGCATTTGAGGAATGTGCTGCAAGCGGAAGTAAGATACCTTTAGTAAATAATTTATTTTCCCCCCAAACACCCAAGTAGGTAGATTCCACTGTCAATCACGTGACACCCATCTGTTCCCCCAAAGTCAACCCGCATTGGCATTACTTAACGAAATACTTCCGTATTGTTGGAAAACTGAAAGTTTTTTACAATTGTAATTAAATTCCAACGGAATAGCTTGTGGGGGAGGGGGGCTTAGGAATGCTAAATTAAGGGGGAATGCATCGTCAATTTATTTTTGGTGCTTCTCCGCTTTAATTATGTGATTTTTTCTTGTTTTTTTATGGAATGAGGGTCCTGTGGAACAGCTTTTCAAGTAGTTTCTTTTGAAGCTCTGGTTTGGGGGCAGTTGTTTAAGTAAATGAATTATTATTACTTGGGTTTCAAGTCGCATTATACATATACGGTGACTGGTAATTAGTGCCCGATACTTAAACACGTGATTGTTCCCATGAATACGAATATCTTTCCCAAATAAACTTTTTTTTTAAACTCATTAAATTTCTTTTATCACAATAACACAAAAGCTGTTTGAAATTCGCGCGCGCGCCTTTGATCGATCAGCTGAGAGCTAGGATGGATGGAGTAGGGTATATTCTCACCCGTACGCAAAATACGCGCTTGGTGGAGTTGCGGACACCTGCCCGTTAAACCTTTTTTTTTTTTTTTTTTCGTGTGGATGTCCCCCACCCTGGAGCGGGTGAAGGGGTCTGTCAGACTCTTACTGACTAAAACCACACGGTGTTTCTCCTCATCACTTTGGCCAGGGTGCGGGTACGCATTCGCATTCTCCACAAATCCAGCAGTGTCGGTTTGTCAGACAAACCCCATCTCTGATCAAGAGAGGAGTGAGCTACTCCTCGCCTTGTCATACATTGTGATAGACACGCGGAAACACCACGCGTTACCAACTCGGGCCTGTTTGCTTAGACGACGGACTTCCCCACGCCCTGCCCGTTAAACCTAACCTAACCTAAGGAACATTCAGTCCATTCTGTATGTCTATGGGAGATATTAATAAGCATTATCTGTCACTATCTTAGTCAAACATGGAGTTGGAGATAGGTTTATGTGTTGTATTTTTAGTACGGAACCCTAAAAACGACTACCAGCTTAATCACACACTGAAAGTACGATACTCCACTCAAAAATGTATCTTGATGATTATTAAATATCTAAAGAGCTCTTGTTGAAATGGTGCGCTCGCCGTTGATGAAAATAAAAGTGAAAAATTAAGCGCACTACTTTTAACTGATGTCAAAGACATAATTTATTGAAATCAGGCTTTTTAAAACAACCTTTAAAAATGAAATCACAGAGTAAAATAAAATACACAAATAATTCTTACTGCTTCTTCCAATCATGAATATTTTCTTGCACTGAATATATTTTTTATTTTACAATTGTGAATGTAGTGACTTTGTGAATTATGTTCTTAAGTTCTTTTTTAAATCGTTTACGTTCTTTTACAACATTTTGTATGGCAGTTTGAGGACTTAATGCGACGAACCCAAATGTCCTTTCTTTGGTGTTCTTCGTCAGAACGGGGAGCTCCTCAAGTTCCAAGTTGAGCTCACGATTACTGCCAAATGCTTACGCATTTGCATTATTAAATACTTCTTTTGTTTCCTTTTAAATCATACATCTAATTATACACACTCGCCGGTTGCGAGTACTACGCTCCTGGCCATTCTGAGGAACATCTATAAGGTCATCTATACGTTCGTAGTAATAACAACAATAATAAGTTAGCCAAACACAGCCATACAATACAATTATTTAAAATTCATTCCCTACTACCTAAGAACCAGGCAACTTAAAATACAATTTTTAAGGATGTTCTGACCTCAAAACTAGCCAAGTCCTGTAGCCCTTTAGGTGTTTTTCCTAAAAACAATTTGTGTTTTTACAAACCATTATACATAATTATATAAAAATGTAGATTTTTTTTTAATACTTAGTATGTTTTTACAACGATACACATCGAATTCAAACTACTAAACTTAAATAGGTAAAGTATCTGCAGATAGATACATGGTTCCCACATATTTACAAACATTGCAACTACAAATTAAACTTAAAAGATAAATATTTATTTGAGTTTGGGGGCTTTGTGTTACGATGTTAATAAGCGATGGGGACTTTTCATTAATGTTTCGTTCGTAGTTGTTTTGGCCAAGAGCTCCCTAGAGCGACATTTGCATGGTAACCGTTGTTAATATGTAACCATATCTCGACTGATTGACATAGTTGAAGGGCAGACAGGCGCGATAATGATAAATGATATTTATTTTTGTAAAAAGGTTTTTACAAACACTTTTTCACGTCGCCTTTTTTAGTAAATGAGGTCGGTATTTCACTATTTGACTACTCTGAGAAGAAACGCCGAAAGAAACTTAGAGGTCCCATCAAGAGACGAGTGAGCCAGCGAGGAGTCGGTGGCCCATCAAGAATAAGACAAAAGTACCAAAGCCACAGACTTCCGAATTTAGAGTTATTTTACACCGTTTAGTGTTTTTTTTTGAAGTCGGTTTTATTTTTTGCAAAAAAGTTTTTTTGTAAAAAAGTTTTTAAGTTCAGACATTATCTTGGTCAAATCATGTAAAATCCATGCAGATTAGTGTCTGAGATGTCTTTTGAGGAAAGAACCACACAGAATGAGGGGACCAGATCAGTCAGTGCAAGCATTTGTCAGTAATCGTGAGCTCAACTCAAAACTTGAGGAGCTCCACGTGCTGACGAACAATACCAAAGAGCGATGATATGCCAGTGGGCACTTTTGCAATGTACAGGGTTTAAACTACTCAAATAAACATATTTTATATATAAAGTACACAAATCGCTGCTTAAATTAAAAGAAGGTCAGAAATCAAATATATTTTTCATCAAGATATCGCAACAATGGTATACCTACTTAACTTAAGTTTATATTTTTTGTGTGCAAAAAAGACACCCAGTATTCAGATTGTATACTAATAAAGGCTTTTAATGTACAGACGCCAGCACATCAACCTACCCCAATGTGTCAATTTTTTTTTAGGTTTTCAACTTTATTCAAAACACTATAAGGTTCATGTTCAAGTTGGGAAAATTTGACAGTTTGGGGTAGATTTATGTGCTGGCGTCTGTACATCCTACGGTATATAATACATACCTATACGTAATAAAGTAAAAATAATTTGATAGGCTCCTGTACAAAAGTTATTTCGACATAGAGCCCGCAGCGAAATGTAGGTACAGATGGATGCAGTACGAAACCCTCTTCTTATACAGGGAAGGTTTGCATTTTACAAAGAGATTTAAAATACTATAGAGCGGGCATGTCAAGGAAATGTCATAGAAAAACTTTGATCCCATGTCTCAGTAACGCCATCTAAAATAATATATGAATATTGGAGCGGCAGCGGAGCGTACTACAAAAAACTCATAGACTTGTATCCAGCAGGACACACTTTTTCGGACGAAAATTTTGTTCGTGATGTCCGGTCTATAGGTATTGAATGTCTTTGGCATTTTAATTTCAGTGTCTATCTGTCAAATATACACACGTTTATTGACATTCATTGTCGCTGAGGTGAGATTTCAACTAGTTTATGAACGTTGTTAGCTGCAAGACAAGACACGTAGGTAGTAGAAAAAAAGCACATTGGTATTGAATTCAAAATAAATCCAGTAGGTTTTATTACAAAAAAGGTCAAGAAAACAAAATCGTAGACATTTAGAAAGACACTGGCTTTGACGAGCCTGTTGGTCTAGTGGTTAGTGGCCCTGGCTGCTACGCTGGAGGTCGTGGATTCGAGTTCCAACCAAGACAAATGATGTGATGAGCACGATCATTTTACTCTGTCTGGGTGTAATTTATCTATAATATGTTAATGTGGTGATTAATGCTCGTGCCTTCTCTGTATGAGAAGAAGCCTTTGTCCTGCAGTGGGACAGTAACAGGCTAGTATTACTTTTTAACGTAAATGTAAGTATCTATTTAGAATTATATATTATGTTTATCAGTGAACTAGTACTCATAGCACAAGCTCCGTGTGGTTTTTTTTTTATTTTTAGTCCTAATTCAATAGTCGATCTAAATTCGAAATCCACAGACAAACACTTTTTTATTTCAAAGATTATTACGGGCGATTCATCAAAAAAGGTTTCGTTGTATAAAATCTCAGTGAGCCTCTATGGTTTTCGAAATTCTATAAGCCTTGGCTTAGGGGATGATGACGGGCGATGCATTATGTATGGTGTCCCAACCGAAGCCATAAAAATTGGCCACTATAAAAATCTTAGTGATCATGAATGTCTCGACATAAAATATTGGCGTCGACAATTTTTCGTAGCAATCCGTAAATTCAGCGTTCTAAACATAGTGGTTCTGTAGACACACAACATCTCGCGTGTATGCCCCAAAGACTTGCTTACCAATGGTTTTTTTTTATTTTTTTATTATTGTTATAACAGTTAACTGCTTATTGGTTTCACTTCGATGGTCCTAGATTATCATTTTAAATTTAGAGTCACAGCCTTATGAATATAAGCCAGCATTGCACATGTAAGCGGGTACGCCTTTTATAACTGGAGGCTGTTATCTTTCAGTTTTGTAGTTGTTTTGCTTGAGTTTAGATTTCAATGTTATTATGAATTTACTTTTTTTTTTTCATAATCTCGGTATATTGGAGTGTGCTAGCTAACACGTGACAATCATTCTGAAATGTAATGTTTTACAATGTGTATAAACATTAGTGCTATTTATTGAGCATTTCATTGTATAGATTCTTTGTATACCTAGTTCTTCAAACGAATCAGACAGATGTGTTGCTGGGGAGTTTGTTCCGCCACTTCTTCTTCCCAGCAAAAACACTAGGAAGTGGCGAAGGGGGGGCCGTTTTTTGGGGGACTGTCTTTATGTATTTTTTTGACGTTCAAAAAGTGCTGATTCTCAGCCTAGTTTGAATAAAGACTTTTGATTTTGATTTTGATTTTGAAAGGGTTAGGCAGAGGTGTAACTACTGATAATACGCCAGTTAGGTACCTAAGTTTTTTTACAGAAAAGGACATGATGCAGAAAATTTGTTCTTAGACCAAAACAAGAAAATTAATGCAAGTGAAACTGTGGACATTAGTTTATTATAAGTTTGAAATTCGTTAATTGCAGAGGACACGCATAGATTTAAAATTCACTCGTCCATTCTAACATAATATCACGCTATAATCGCCGAAGGGTAAGGCAGAGGTGTACCTGTAGTGCACCGTCATTTCAACAGTTATACATATTTGTCCCATGTAATACAGGGCGAGCCTATTGCCATCAATCGGGCACGAATCTAGAGTCTGGCCTGAAACTCAAAACTCCAGATAAAATAAATAAATATATTCCACAACTTTTCACACAACGCCATCCAGTCCCAAGCTTCGCTAAGAGCTTGTGTTATGGGCACTAAATAGCTGATAAACATATTTATATACTTCTAAATACATACATATTATAGATAAATTACACCCAGACACAGAACAAATGATCGTGCTCATCACACAAACATTTGTCTTGGGTGGGAATCGAACCCTCGACCTCCGGCATAGCAGTCAGGGCCACTAACTACAAGACCAACAGCCCAGCCCAGCCCAGTCAAAAAAAACTCAAAAACGCTTTGCCCGACCCAGGGACCGAAACCGGGACCTCATGTTAAGGCCCGGGACCGGGGCCTGGTCCCGTTGTAACACCCTATGTAGCCCTTTAAGTAATTATTGGAAGTTTTTATTATAATACAGTAGTAGTAGTGTTGTGTGTAGTTGTTTTTACTGTGTAGTAGTATTCTATTCGATTTTATTCCTAACATTTATACCCGAGAAAAGTAACCAAAACAAGTCTTTTCAACCACTAAATCCAATAAAATATTTCTACACGTCAAAAGATTTATTATAAATGATCCCATTGCCATTTCTCACTTCCACGATGATCAATCATTATCATTTGACTCCTATGTCAGACAGGTGAAAAAAAAAATAGAAAAAAGACGATGTAAGACAGACGAAAAATTAAAATGTTAGAAAAAAATCGTTACTTATATTTTTCTGTCGTCGCGGCGTCGGATCGTAAATCTAACTTTGTTCGCTGATTTAAGTATTATTTGATTTTTGTGTTGTACTAGGACTCAGCCGCGGTATTGTCTGCGTTTATATATATCTTCATTAGATAGCCTTATCGTGTTATTTTGACGTCACAGTAAAATAAAAATAATAATAATAAAGTTTATTTTTTACAAACAGTAAATAATAAATATTCCACATTTTTTCACACAACGCCATTTAGTCCTAAGTTAAGCTTGTGAGCTTGTGTTATGGGTACAGCTGATAAACATACTTATATATTTCAAACTACATACATTATTATAGATAAATTACACCCAGACACAGAACAAATGATCGTGCTTATCACACAAACATTTGTCCTGGGTGGGAATCGAACCCACGACCTCCGGCATAGCAGTCAGGGTCACTAACTACTAGACCAACAGGCAGCACTAGGATACCCTGTGTCGCAGGATCCAGTCTCTTTCGACAATATTTACTACTCAAGTACCTAAGTCTAGCAAACAATTAAATACAGCGGTTACAATATAATTGAGCAGAGACCAAAGCTAACAAAATGTATGTATATTATGATGACCTAGCTGTAAATAAGTGCGAAATAGATAATGTGCAATGTTAACGAATTTTTTTTAGATTTTTTTTTATTTTTGATAAAAAGTTTTCCGTTTCGGCATAATTCAGTCCTAGTAGGCAATCCTGAACCTGTTTCTTGCAGCCAAACTTCGTTAATGGAAGGAAGTTTAATTTTTTATAATTTTTTTCATTCAGAAACGGCCCAATGCATGAAAAAGCTTTCTTACCAAACTTAGACCAGCGCACACGCAGAAAGTATAAGTCTATCACCTCAGTGACACTTTCACTTTTGTGGAATTTAAGCGATAAAATGTACAATTCGCGCACAATACTAGTAAGATGTAAATGAAAATAATGGGAGGGGATGCCCTATAAGGACATACACAGACCTTATTGGTGAGGTTCTTCCAAAAAGGTCAGGTGCGTAGTACTTGCAATCGGTGTAGGAGTATGACTAGATGCATGAGCGTTAACGAGCCTGTAGGTAGCCTGTTGGTCTAGCAGTTAGTGGCCCTGACTGCTATGCCGGAGGTCTTGGGTTCGACTCCCACCCAGAACAAATGTTTGTGTGATGAGCACGATCATTTGTTCTGTGTCTGGGTGTTATTTATCTATAATATGTATGTATTTAGAAATATATAAGTATGTTAATCAGCTGTTTAGTACCCATAACACTTTCTGACAACAAGATCTTTTTGAAAAAGCCTTTTTTTGTTTCGGAAGTCGGTGGCCAATAATAAAAGAAAAAAAAACCAACCGAAGATACAGATTTCCTAAACAGTTATTTAACAACACCTTACAGTGTTTTTTTAATAGAGTCGGTTGTAGATGTTTCCGATCCCAGCTAGAACTCTGTTTGAAACTCTTAGTGAAACTGTTTCGCAATATAATAGTTATAATAATGTCTATTTTCGTTTTGGAAAGTAATCAGGTAATGTAGGCAACTAGCTGGTTAATAATGAAAATGGTTTACCGGTTGTGTTTCGCACTGGGTGTTTTTAATGCTGCGTTTTTTAAGTAGTCGAAAACTTAACCCGTCTTTTTAATAAACGTGAAATACGGTTATGCAAAATTTTAGGCTTGTATTATGTATGATATTAAGTAAATGCTCTTTATTGTACTCCATAATAAAATATAAATAATAGCTTTGAGAGCTACGTGTTACAAAAGGCGTCCTTATCGCTAAAGGCTAGGTTTAAAAAAAAAGGAAATAATGTCTCAGACGAGAAGAAATATTTAGTTACTTACATATTCAAATGCGCAACCTCTTATATTTCTTCACCTTTTCGTGATTTAACCGCTCCCAAAAACCCACCCAGTGCGAACAGTAACAGTGAAGCAAGCCAGTGATTCGCTAAATTCTCTCATTTCGTCCGACGCTTTGTTCCGCGATAATAATAATTGTAAACAAAGGAATAGCATTAGCGGTATGATTATGTTATACCGTCGTAATTCGTGCTTTTAGCTAAGTAGCTAACTCAATCATGTTTATTAGTGGCTATTAGCTCGTGCATAATCGGGAATGCTCGGGTTGTGACGTCGTCTTGTGAAGATTGCATATATGGTACACATGAGAAGCGATTGCCTTTTTCCCATGGGGGTTTGCTGAAACTTCAGAACACTTACCTGCTATGATTCTTCGTAGTTTTGGTCAAACATTATGAGGATTATAAAATTACTAGCTGCCTCGGTAAACTTCTTTCAGCCTTACAATCAATTAGTTTTAGCTTAAGACTTTTCAAATGTCAAATTGTCACCTGAAAATGGACTGGAAAGTAAGTTTCTATCTGTCATGTCATGAAAGATGGCGCTGCAATTTGGAAAAAAAATCAATTATCGTTAAGTTTTCTTAAATTTTCTAATGTTCTGCTCAACTTTTCTGTTTTTTTCTCCTAACTTGGTAAAAAAAAAATTGGTCCAGCCGTTTACGCGTGATGCCCATGACCATAAAAAAATTCTATGCAAATCTGTAAATTTGTTTTTGTAAATTAGTTCACTTATACTCGTGATTTTTTAACTAGTACCTAGATGAAGTCGGTGTTTCAGTATCTGATTACTACTAAACTCAGAGGTCGCAGTCTAGACTATTAAGTAGATTGGTAAGTATGCATTTGTGTGTCTATGTGAGTGTTGTTTGCGTTTGTGTTATACTTATAAAACAAGACATAAAGAGTATTCTTTTCTAGTGTCTGAAATCAAAGAAAACCACCCAGATCCTTAATAAGCGACAATCGACATCGCTATTCATGGAAGCCAATAAAAACGAAGTGTAGTCCAATATATGAATAACGTTACAAGTAGGTATTTGTAACACAAGCTACTGGGCAGGATGCCAAATAAAATCTTCTGTTACAGGCAGTAACAGAAAGGGAGCTAACTGGAACTTCGTGGCGTGGTTGATGCATTGGTTGTATGTAATAATAATACATTATTATTATTATAGCCGTGGAATGCCGCTCCACTCCTTTAGCACCTCAGGACATGTTGCCCTCTTGTCGCTACGTCACTATGTGCTAGCGGCCGTTTTAGAGGGCTCATTATTGAGTGTGCAAGTCACCCCTTGTCATTTAATCTGTGTATATGTAACATTAATAGGAGGAGGAGACATTAATAGGACGTGGAGCTCCTCAAGTTCCAAGTTGAGCTCACGATTACTGACAAATGCTTGCACTGACTGATCTGGTCCCCTCATATCTGTGTGGTTCTTTCCTTAAAAGACCATCTCAGACATTAATCTGCATGGTTCTTACATGATTTGACCAGGATAATGTCTGGACTTTAAAAGCGACTATGACCTCTGAGTTTCTTTCGGTGTTTCTTCTCAGAGTAGTCAGTTAGTAAAACTCCGATTTCATCTACCAGTTAAAAAATGACGTGTAAAAGTGTTTGTGAAAACCTATTTGCAAAATAAACATCATTTATCATTATCATTTATCAATAAGGCAGTGGCCGTAGTCTTTCATAGTTCTAGGTATTCAGTCCATTTTAGCTACCCTAACCTATAGTCTAGTACTTTTGTTACCATATTCTGCAATAGTCTTACTCCAGTCGTAGGTTTTCCTTGGGTGCACTTGTCTAGTGCATACAGGGAAAATTTGCGATTGGTGCCTCAATTCTTTAAAAACGACAAAGGGCTTCTGCGGTTGGCTTTGGCTCCTCGTACGCCTTCCAAAGATCCGGAACCCAAGGGTTCCGAGAAATAACAAATATAAGCTAAGCAGAGCTCTTACTATGATTACTAGAAAATACATACATGTTTCTAAATACATACATATTATAAATAAATTACACCCAGACACAGAACAAATGATCATGTTCTTCTCACCCAAGACAAATGTTTGTGTGATGTGATGAAAAATCAGGGCCACCCGGGGTCGCGGAAGTATCTTCTGTTCCCGTGACCCCCGGCGCAGGTGTGAGACGGCACACGGGGTGGTTTTTAGTCAGTGACAGTCTGAGAGACCTCTCAGCCCTTCCCGGGGCGGAGGATATTCATGAGGACAGGCGCTCCATGTAATGCGTGCTTTCCGAGGAACGGAACGGAGTTATGGTATGTAATCAACCCCAACCTCACCCCAACCTCTTCAATCGTAGCTTAACCTGCTAACGACCCGTGATGCTATTATTATTTAGCCACAAACTCCTTAAACATGGAGAACTCTATTCATTATTTAAAAAATAACTTCAATGTATATTTTTACCCAAAAATTAACAAATGATTTTTGATGACGATTTATTTTTTATTCGCTATTCGAGACCGAAGTAACACACCTCAACGTTATGGTCCTTCGAGCCGGATCATATGTTGAGTGCCCCACAAACTACTTTTTCCTCTCGTGAATAACACCGGCCTTACATTGCACTGGTGTGCATTTTCCTTAAAATATTGAACAAAGCGATTCTTTTGTTTCGCGAGCTGTTACAATTTAAACTTTCAGTAACTATACAAGTGTACAAGTTGTAAGAACTTTGCGCGTACAATAGAATATTTCAACTCGAATCGAAGGCTTTCGTAAAGTTATTTCTGAACAGATGTAGGTATCGAAATGATTATATTTCTTATTTTACAGTTGCTTTAGAGGTTTTGCAATTGTTATACTCGCAACAGAGTTGTTTTAAACTAGCACTTTTCTTTCGTCTTTGTCCGCGCGTATTTTGCACTTTAAAACATCCTCTACTAAAAGGATTGTGACCTCTGGCTTTTTCCGTTTTTTTTTCCTTAGATTGTAATTCGGAATTCACCAGTTAAAAAAAATTTGCTTGTTTGACGTGTAAATAAATGGCATTTATTTATCATTAGTTTAAGATGCAATTTTTTTTAGACTGGCCTGATGGTCTTGTAGTCAGTGACCCAGACTGCTATGCCGGAGGTCGTGGGCTCGATTCCCACCCAGGACAAATGTTTGTGTGATGAGCATGACCATTTGTTCTGTGTCTGGGTGTAATTTATCTATAATATGTATGTATTTAGTAGTATATAAGTATGTTTATCAGCTGTTTAGTACCCATAACTCAAGCTCTCAAGCTTAACTTGGGACTAAATGGCGTTGTGTGAAAAGTTGTGGAGTAAGTTGTTTTTATTTATTTATAATTTTAGTCTAATTTGGCAGCGTTTTAAGTTTTTCCCACCTGAATTTCTCAGTTAATGCCCGGGGTCTTGGAGCGTGCCCGATTAATGACAATTACACAGGACTTAATTAACATTAAACATAACTGCCAAAATGTGGGTGGGTACACCACTTTGAGGATTATTTTACATTTATTGACAGATCTTATCTTTAGACTGTCATATTTTAGGTACAATAATTTACGTAGTGATAGATACATTTACGAGTGAGTGTGTTTGTGAGTGTCGAGTGTGTATAGGTAACCAAATTCAAGGTTACTGACCCCCTCACACATGCCTTTTAATACATCATTCCATTACAATAATTCACTACCTCGATACATTAATCGTACTTGGAAACCATGAATAAATAAATACATTGAGTAAATACTAGGGGTGCTATTCTTTTTATGCTTAAAGGCAAAGGGTCGCCTGTACGCTCGTCAACAGGATAAACACACATAGATACTACTACAATAGTAACACCCTTTATGTAAGGGAGCGTTTACATCGGTAGAGTGGGCGGTCGAGTGCGAACGACAGTGTAGTGTTACACTTAAGGTGAAACATACCATCTGCTTTCTCTCTAGATGGCGCTGAATTCAACATTTCTAGTTTATTTTGTTTTATGTATGAACTAAAAATGTTAAGTTCAGCGCCATCTAGAGGGAAAATAAGCAAAAGCAGGTTTTAAATTTCTCCTTAACTGTCTTGCTACTGATGTGCAGAAGACATAGACAGCGTTCCCAATTTGTTGTGACGATAAATGGCTGTGCAGTTTTGAGTGCTTGTGAATTGAAATAGAGGTGTTGACATAGGACGGCGTGATTAATTGTCAAGACAATGACAATATCGGAACTGCTAGAGACGATAGTCGTCCAACGATAAATAAACCGTTACGACATAATTTGGCGGCCATTTTAAAGTACGTATCGTGGTTGGTAGTGCACGCGGATGAAGTTGCGAGTGAAGCGAAGTGCTAGTTATAATATATTATACTAAAACAAAAGAAACATTAATAAAGAATAAAAACTACGTTTGAAACTATGACGTAACAGTAGCTAACAAGACAAAGTAATAAACACACCAGGCACATAATAAACCACATTCAGCCAACACACATAAAAATGTGGTTAAGTGGTTAACTAACTTTGTTTGTACCAAAGCTTCTGACGTTTCATAAGTGCTTATTTTTTTTTTTCTTTTAAAAAACATAACGTTGCTCTACACTAGAGAGATCCTGTGTCGTGTGATTAAAAACATTTTATAAACACATTTAACTACATACACAAACAGTCAGAGCCACAACAACTACCTTTAGAACATTTAAATATTTGTTTTGTTCATTGCGAAATGCGAATCCAAGACACGCAGCGTAGCAGCGAATTGCTCATTTAATGCGTATCCATGCCGTCGTCGCATTCATTAAATATTTTAAATTGGTGTTTATTCCCGTCATCTAGACAGTTTACTATTTAGTATAATTATTGATTGATTCATTTATTTAAGAACAAATTAGTAACATTAAGTGTGAATATTGAAGCTTAGACAAAACAATTACCATAAAATAATAACATAAAACCTTTTTAAAAAATCATCATCAATTACTAGATCAAATTATACAAAATAACAATAAGTAAATAATACATGGCAAGTCATTAGAAAAAAAAATTGTCATACTTGTCAATGTGAATAGCATACGAGTCGCACTATCCTTAATCCAAACGAGCCATCAAACTGACCAACGTTCCAATTTGCTTATGTTAACAAGTCGACGACGTCTTCCATTTTATTTTACAGCAGGCATCAAATTAAGGTGGCAACGCGAGTGAGTGCTGACATGAGTTGTCAAGGAGCTTGGCCCTGTCTAAACAAGGCACCATAGTTTTGTGCCGCCACGTTGTGTTTGGAGTATTTCAAAGACATTCAATACCTATAGACCGGACATCACGAACAAAATATTTTCGTCCGAAAAAGTGTGTCCTGCTAGATACAAGTCTATGAGTTTTATGTAGTACGCTCCGCTGCCGCTCCAATATTCATATATTATTCTAGATGGCGTTACTGAGACATGGGATCAAAGTTTTTCTATGACATTTCCTTGACATGCCCGCTCTATAGTATTTTAAAGTATTTATTTGTATAAATCGTCATCATGGTGTGGTCATCGGACCATTAGACGTACGGCGCTACGTCACCGGTACATGATGGACGTCCCACCCATACATACTAGCTAAACGTTTTAGGAACACATTTATTGTGAGTACTCCTAAGGAGAGGAAGTCCCTGCCGGAGTCGGTGTTTTCTAATAGCTACAACCTAGGGGTCTTTAAGTCAAGAGTGAACAGGTTGCCTCTAGGCAAGCGTGCTTCATCGTTGATCGCTTACCATCAGGTGAGATAGTGGTCAAACACGTGCCTATCACAATAAAAAAAATGGTATACAGGGGGACGTCGACTCAGTAAAAATTAACCCGCGAAAACTTGAGTGAACTACACCATCGATGTTGAACCTGGCTTGTTAAATACACTGCCTCCTAAGATACAGGGTTTTGCCTAGTTTGAGAGACAGGCGGGCCAGCGCATCAAGCTTTTTTTTTAGGGGTGGAAAATGGAAAATTCTCATGGATGTCCCCCGCCCCGGGGAGGGCGGAGGGGTCTGTCAGACTCTTACTGACTAAAAACCACCCCGTGGTCCTTCTCACACCTACGCCGGGGGTCACGGGAACGGAAGATACTTCCGCGACCCCCGACTGGTGCCGTCTCCGCGGGCCTCGCCAAGTCAGCGAGGGGAGTGAGGTGTTAGACTCCCCTCGCGACGTCTAAGAGGGACGCACGTGAACACGACGCGCCGCCACCTCGGGTCCATGTACGTCGGGGGCTCGACCACGGACGGCAGCGACAGCGCATCAAGCTACCCCAACGTGTCAAATTAATTTGATAGTTTTTCAACTTTATTACAAAAGAACAAGGTTCATGTTCAATTGGGAAAGTCATCAGTTAGGGATGGCTTGATGTGCTAGCGTTGGTACTACAAAAAGAACCCAAGTTCCGCTTTATTTTTATCGTGAAAATACCTTGTTTTGTTGAAAACTGACGCCGTAAAAAAAACTTGAACACTTATTTTCTTAGAAAAACATTCACTGGAAACAGACAAACAAGGCACTGAATGTTTAAACAAGTCTTGGATAGAAATGCTTTGTATCATATTTCTACTCAATAGCTCCGACTGTTCCAATGAATTTGACAATTTGACTTAATTTGGAGAATGATGTAATGTATTTTAAAGTTTTTTTTTTTTTATTTTTTACTTTTTTATTTGACTATTTATTTATTTGTTTCCTTTAACTGGTTTGACATCTTGGATTTGACATTTTATGTAATGTATTTTTTACTCATTGCCACCATCATTTTCATGCATACTTTAGCCAGGCCCCGAACATTGGACGATGACGCTCCAGGCGCGTCATGGGCCTACTGCAGGATGACATACCTTGGCACCCTATGATGTTTTATGCGTATTTCGCCGAAAAGTGGTAGTTCTCTTTATCTGATTTTTTTAAAATCTGTTTTTAAGTAAGTTCGATATGACGCGCCAGGTGCGTCAAGGGCCTACCGTGATATTTTCTTATGACGCCACTGAGACGTCATTGGCCATGAATCGGTGAATCTGTATATGACTTGTAAGAATCCCTTATCAATAAAATACTATGACTATGACTATGACTATGAAAGATAAAGGCCTCTTCTCATACAGAGAAGGCACGAGTATTAATCACGGCTCTTGTTCGCGGTAAGTTAGTGATTGCCAACTTATAATAATAACACAAGTCAGCGCTTGCGATTGCTTAGCTCTTGTATGCATTTCCCGGGTAGGGCAAAATGCTTTTGAGTTTTTCTGTCTGGAATTTATCAGCATTGTTTCGGATTCTGGATTAGTAAGTGGTAGATGGCTATACATTCGCCCTCGAGACTTAAACTCAAACATAACAAAATAACAACGCGCCTGTAATTCCCGGAGAGTAAGGCACAGGTGTTACCTATAATAGTACACCAACATTCTGCCAGTTTTGTTTGTTCTGACACCACTATTTAGCATGTCAATAGTGTGCACATTACTAGATATTAGAATAGAATAGAATAGAATAGAAAAATATTTATTCAGCACAGACACAACAAGCGCACAGCAACCAAGAAAACAGAAGTAATAAATTAATAGCAGGTACACAAATTGCGCTGAGCGTGCCCATGCCGAAAGGGTAACCATCTCAGCATTTGCTGGGCGTCAGACACCCAGCGCTGGTTTTCAGTTGGCACCCCGCAGTGACAAACCTTTGTATCCGGTATATTATCTATGTATCCGGTACCCATCAAGAGTGCCAGCGTCACTACGTGGTCTTTCCCCGTCTGTGAAGCTGCTACCACTGTACTGTCTATAAGACTATAATATCATCATCGTCATCATCATTTCAGCCATAGAAAGTCCACTGCTGGACATAGGCCCCTATAGATCTCCAATAAGACCGGTTGGAAGCGGCTTGCATCCAGCGCGTTCCCGCCGCCTAGTTTTTATTCCCTTATCTAGATTACAAAAAAATATTCGAATATAATCTAGATAACGGACAAAAAACTATAATTTTGTCGTTTTCGTGCTTCATTATCTGCTAGCCGATTCCAACATAGCTGGTAAAATGGCTAAGCAGATAATGAAGTACGACTTACTACGGTGTTCGTCGTTCACCCCTTGAAAGATTGCCAATGAATTAGAAGTTACCCTGTAGTTTCAAATCCCCTAGGAACCTCGTTTCCGTGTCATCTTACATTATTTATAGCTGTTCACCCCTTCCTAACATATTATTATACACGCTTTAAATTCAATGTATCAAGTATCAGTAGGGCATGGGGTAGTGGGTGTCAAATGTTAAGATGACGTGTTATAAGAAGATAAATGTTGTTTTTGTTATGGTAAGATCAGCAAAGATGAAAATACCAGATGAAATTATTAACATTTTAAATTCATGATTATTTAAAATTGAATTACATCAATGCTGTGGCCCTAGTGAAAAGGGGTATAAGTCCAATTTTGTCGAAAATGAGTTAAGTGTACCAAAGTGATCAGAAAACCGACTTTTACAGTTTTTTTTGGTGTCAGTTGGACCCTTTTACACAAAGTAACTTTCTTATTTTTAGAGATAGCTTAGATCTGTCTTCACCACACGGTAGAGCATTTTTTTCTGATCACTTTGGTACACTTAACTCATTTTCGACAAAATTGGACTTATACCCCTTTTCACTAGGGCCACAGTGGTTCTCTGCTAATAGCTTTGACAGTGTCAAGGAGTTCGTTGAGCATAAAATCCGATGATGATTGTAGGTGTATTCTTGGATGGTTTGCACGCTTTTATGTATTAAAGCAACACATGTTTGTTCCACAATTGTATTCACATTACCATCTCGTATACCATCTTTTATGCAAATAAATAAATAAATATTCCACAACTTTCACACAACGCCATTTAGTCCCAAGCTAAGCAAAGCTTGTGTTATGGGCACTAAACAGCTGATAAATATACTTTTAAATTTCTAAATACATACATATTATAGATAAATTATAACACCCAGACACAGAACAGATTATTGTGCTCATCACACAAACATTTGTCCTGGGTGGGAATCGAACCCACGACCTCCGGCATAGCAGTCAGGGTCACTTACTACTAGACCAACAGGCCAGTCTTAATAAATGATATTCTATTTTATTATATTCTAAAGCATTGGTCTTATGGCTAGAAATATATTCCACAACTTTTACACGACACCATCTAGTCTCAAAATAAGCAGAGCTTGTACTGTGAGTTCCTAATTTACAACACATAATACTTATATTTTTTCTAAATACATACATCCTACTAATATTGTAAACGCGAAAGTTTTTGAGTATGGATAGATGGATGGATGGATGTTTGTTACTCTTTCACGTAAAAACTACTGAATGGATTTTAATAAAATTCGGTATGGAGGTAGCTGACACCCTGGATTAACACATAAGCTTTTTATCCCTGTATTCCCACGGGAACCGGACCTATGCGGGTGAAACCGCGGGACGTCTGCTAGTATTATAGATAAATTGCTGCCAGACACAGAATAAATATTTGTGCTCATCACACAAACTTTGTCTTGGGTAGGAATCGAACACACTGGCATCATAGCAGTCAGGGCCCTAACTATTAAACCAACAGGCAAGTTGAGAAAATTTTATTGTTTAACCCGCGACGCAAAAAGACGGAGGTACTTAACAAGTTTGACTTGTGTCGGTGTTTTTGGCCTCGTAACTCCTAAACGAATGAACTGATTTGATCCCGACAATTGATCCTAGGACCACACGCTCAGCAGTACCTAACGTTAGCACCACTAGACCATTATGGCAGTTTAAATAAACTAACAGAAAGATTTGAAAAGATTAAAGCAAATGTTAAGCTCTATAAATATCCATACAAAATACTACTTCGGTAGATATGTATGTAAGATCCCAACTCAGTAGAGAAACTTGAAAGTTGTCCATAACTTAGCGCCCTGTCACTATTTTAAAACGGAGATAACTTCATGTTTCAAGTTAGACTTACATTCGCTTTCGAACGTGCTTGCGGTGAACTTAGATCGATTTACTTTTTAACCGACTTCAAAAATGGAGGAGGTTCTCATTTTGACCGTGTGATTTGACTGTAGCGTAATGGAATTAACAGGACCTGGAGCTTTGTAATAATGACAAAATCAAACTTGTCGCTATGTGCTATGTATGTACGTATGTGATCATCATGTATTAACATAAATGTTACAGTTATTTTCAACATAGCTTATTTAATAACCTTGTGCCTATCTTAGTAGGTATTTTTGTTTTTAGTAAATGTGCATCGTTTTCACATAAATTATACACTATTTTTTAATTAGTACAAAAAAAAATTGGGCTGTATCCGTATCTGTTACTGATCATATTTCCGTAATCAAAAGTAAAAAAAAACGAAATACAATTTTTAAATATTCCACAATTTAGTTAAACTTAAATAACGAAAACAGCTGTTGGAGGCGGAGCATGCTTGAGCGAGATCACGCGAAACTGAGCGAGAGATGACGATTAATGAATACTACTATGTCATGAATAACCTGTACCTACAATATTTCCATAAATTGGGTGACTTTTTGGTATATAAACAAACGCTAATAACTTTGCTGTTTATGAATATTATTTCTTGATACTTTACAAACATAATGAGAAGACTGTCTAGAATAAGCCCTTTAAGTATTTGTAGGTACTAATTAAAAATTAGTGGTGTGAGTATATATTTCGAAAAAACCTAAGTATGGAGTTTCTTGCCCATTCTTCTCTATACGAGACTAAATTTTGGGAGGGGCAACTGGAATCATTTTTACATTAATTTAATTGAACTTAAGTTTGACGTTCAAAAGTGTCTTATTTTGGTCGAATTCAAATAAATGATTTGACTTTGACTTTGAATGGTCGACTTCCAGTATAACTAGAAGCAGCTAAATACAAATAATCAGCCTAAAATGTTCCTATTGCTGAGACACAGGCGTCTTCTTTGAGAGAAGGAGTGGGCAGTAACGCAGTTACTAACATGCATGCAGTTTCCATAATCAGTTACTGGGTAACATGATACCCCTCAACAAGACTTTCTAGCTTTAAAGCCCTATCCTTTGATTGTTATAACATATTGATAGTTGCTTTTTTTTTATTAATTCAAATTAGGCAGAAAATGACATAAGGCAGTCCCCCAATAAGCGCCCTTCGCCTTCCCTTTTTTTTTATCATACATCAGCCAAAATTGTGCGTCTGTGACTATTCTCTAATTAGGAATCAGATCGAAAAACTCCGACCTCACCTCATTCGATTAAAAATACATTTTACTTATGTGACATGTAAAAATGTGATAAAAGTCAATTAACAAAAATGTATCATTTATCATTTTCTATATTTTAGAGACGTAGGTATATTGAAAATTATGCTACAAGGGGCAGCTGCATCTACCCCTCTCCCCACACCAGCAGGCCTCACAAGCCCCTCTAAATTTCAATCAAAATTTTATTATTTTTGAAAGTAGGTACCTAGAACGGGAAATCTATTAATTACCCGTGTAATTTGTCAGTCTGACGTCAGCCTTACAATTTGGAGATTACCCTTGGCACCGCATTCCATACATATATTAAGTTCCTAGCTCTCAACTAATTACTAAGGCTCAAAGGTTCTATTGACAAGGGAGCTAGCCTGCTTAATTGACTAGTTAAAATACATGTCATCGTGTCAGATTAACTGTAGGAGTGCAGTCCCACGGGGGGTAATAGTGAAAACGTGGGGCGTGATAGTAGAAATTTAATTAAGTTAAAAATGGCCAGCTGAGCACATGTAGCTACCCCAAACTGTAAAAATATCCCAATTGAATATGAACCTTGTTGTGTTTTCAATAAAGTTGAAAAATATTTAAAAAAATCACACATTGGGCTTGATGGCAAGTAGCTTGATGTGTACTTACTCTGTGACAAGGTTATTGTAATAGCTACCAGCCCCGGATTTCCACTGGTGCAATACTTTTTTATTATAAATCTACATCTACACTAATAATACTAAAAAAAGGAAAAAAAAAATATTTTTGTGTGTGGGTATGTTTGTAATGAATAAACTTCGAAGCTACTGTGCCAATCCCAAAAATATTTCACTATTGGAAAGCAACATGCACCCCTGGTAATATAGGCTACTTTTTATCCCTGTATTCCTACGGGAACGGCAACTACACGGATGAAACCGCGTGACATCTGCAAGTAATATTAATAATGGAAAAAGGTATGTATTATTGTATGTTTGTTGAGAATTAACTCAAAAACGACTAGGTAGTTTAATTACAAAAACTCTCTCACCAATACGGGCGGTTTGAGGAGATTACTATCGACCTGCGAGGCCTATGCGGAGGAACACGGTTTAAGATACAACTCGGAGAAGAGTGATATTCTTGTATTTAAGGCACCTAAGTAGCAGTCGCGCAGTGTTCCTCCCATAAGTCTCAATGGCGTAGCGCTGAAGGTTGTAGATATTTTTAAATATCTTGGCCACGTTATCACGAGCGACCTAAGGGATGACATGGATATAGAGAGATAGCGCAGGATTCGCAAAAAAAACAATAGCCAATATTATAAACAAATAGGTATTATATCGGTCCATTTTCTTGACACAATCACCAAAAATAACACCCGTATGGTTTATTACATCCGGACCAGACATACCCAAAAACAATAAATTCAATTACGACCCAGCCTATATCCAAAAACAGTACTAAAAATAAAGAGATAATGCAAATATAAATCATTACTAGGGCATAATTAAATTTATGTATTTCGCGGACCCAACGCGTGTCAGACCGCTGTCACCCGGGGCCCAGGGGCCGCATAATTAGCTGAGGTGTGGGCCCCCGATACGGGCCCCGTGATATATGGAGACACAATCAGTTCAAGATGTTGTTGAAACCGCTGTCTAGCTTGGGAGAGACTAATTTTTGGATGATTATGTTGTAGGGAATGAGGAAAGGGTTTATTAGTATTAAATGTGACATCTTTTTGCGAAGATGTTATGTCCCAGTGGCTGATCTAACTTCTCATACACTGGCATGGGGGTTCAAATCCGCCATATTTCCTATTTCCATTCACAATAATATTATATATTATGTTATTTCATAGTTTAACTAAGGGGTATATACACCACTACTTTTTAATTCTTACAAAAAAAATGGGGTGTATCCATACTTGTTACTGATCATATTATTGTTTGCGTAATCAAAAGTAAAAAAAACTAAATTCAATTCTTAAATATGCCACTATTTAGATAAACTTAAATAACGAAAACAGTTGTTGGAGGCGGGGCATGCTAGAGCGAGATCACGTGAACTTGAGCGAGAGATGAATACGATATATATTTCTGTGAGTAAATGTTTAACCGACTTCTTAACCAACTTTAGGAGGAGGTTTTCAATTCGATCGATTCTTTTAAGATTTGTTTTTTATGTATGTACAGACACCAGCACATCAAGTTACCCCAATGTGTCAAATTTTCCCAATTGAATATGAACCTTATCCTATTTGACATAGAGTTGAAAAACGATCAAAGAAATTTGACACATTGGGGTAACTTGATGTGCTGGCGTCTGTACACCGATTACTCCGAGATTAATGATCCGATTTACGTAATTATTTTTTAGTTCGAAGCGGAATATTTGCCATTTGGTCCCATAGAGATTTAACATAGTTTGGCCAAGTAGTTTTCATTTTGTGAACATTTTACTTCTATGTACAGACGCCAGCACGTTAAGTTACCCCAATGTGTCAAATTTTCCCAATTGAATATGAACTTTTATTCTGTTTGACATAAAGTTGAAAAACGATCAATGAAATTTGACACATTGGGGTAACTTGATGTGCTGGCGCCTGTACAATTATGCCAAATTTATTCTTTGAAACTAAATCGCACCGGGCGTTTCGAAAGTGAATCCCTGTGAAGAATATCCAGCCCTCTTGTCACGTGAAGAATCAACAAACCTGCGATGATGTCCCAAAAAACTACTTGAAAGGCGCAAAAAAGGGATAAGTATTCCAAAATATTAACATCAAAACAGACTTACGGAGACAAATCTTGACTTATTTGCTATTATTTATACAGCAAGGAAAAGCCATCAAATTTCGTCGTTGACTTGGAAAGGTCGCTATATCTACGTAGGACGACGGGACCCTAAAATTAACATAAAGGGAAAGACTAACAATATTTGGGCAGCTATAGATAATATTTTGTGCGGAGCCATATTTTGTTTGGAGTATTCCCGTTTGAGCACCTATTTATTGAGCACCTATGAATTAACCTATGGGAAATGGGAATACCTTTGGTGCTAAATGCATAGGTGCTCAAGAAATAGGTGCTCAAACGGGAATACTCCTTTTGTTTGACAGCCGTCTGACGTGGATAGGTGATTTTAATACAATGTTAGTAACACAAAACTGTAAACGGAATTATAGTAAACATAAATAACTAGCTGTACCCTGCCACGCTTCGCTGAGGCACATTGTGATTGCTGGTTAAAAAAAAAAATATTAAAACCATCCTTGATGCGGATTATGTAACATGCTAAAATTTCAGCTCAATCGGTGCAGAACTTTTTGAGTTTTTGAAGCGTACACAAACCAACATAACATTTATATTTATATATGTAGGGGTATGGACCACCGTAATAAAAATGAAAATATCTTTAAACTTCTTTATTAAAAAATATTATAACTTCATAAGTAATAAAAAAACGTCTTTACTTCTTGACACTCGCTCGTCATCCTTTTTTCCTTCTTCCTTATTTAAAATATTCAAATCTTCCTCTTTCTCCTTCCCACATTCATACTCTCTCATTCATCCATCACTGCGTTCATATTACTACATTCCATCTAATAATCATGCATTCTAAATTAACATCCCACATATATATAGATAGAAATAGAACTTTAAAAAATGACACTAGATAAAACAATAAATACAAGCAAAAGCAGTGATAGAAAGTTAAGTTATTGTTTTCATGATCTCCAAACTTTGATTATTCTTTGTAATGTACGCAATAATCATATTTTATATGGAGGACCCTGTGCAAGCTAAATTATAACAGCCACATGGGTCGATCGAAGGTTAAGCTACGCTTGACGAGGTCGGTCCGTGGATGGGTGACCATTTATTACATCTCAAGACTCCTCCGTGCCTCGGAAAGCACGTTAAGCCGTTGGTCCCGGCTGTCATTTGTAGATCTTTGACAGTCGTTACTTGTAGTCAGAAGCCTTAAAGTCTGACAACCAGTTTAACCAAGGGGTATCATGTTACCCAGTTACTGGGTTGTGGAAGTCTGACAGGCAGTTGCTCCATGTAAACACTGGTATTCAGCTGCATCCGGTTAAACTGGAAGCCGACCCTAACATAGTTGGGAAAGATCTCGTGAAGCAAGACTTCCTCTCTCCTACCCTTTTGCTGTGCCTAACAGGGTCCATAATGATCTGATTTATATACTTACCACCTAAGAACACTATAGGGAAAGTAATAAAAATATTGAGTATTGAGACTGGAATCTACTTTGGACTTTAAGCATTGCCATTCAACGTGGCAATGCCGCTAGTCTTTTGGGTACACTTTCAGTGTACAGCGATGCAAATGACTAGTTTAAACTTAGTTAGTTATATTGTAAATGTCAAGTTTGTGTAAATATTTTTAAATTAAAATTTCTACCATGACAGCTCAATTTGTCTTCACTTTACACAATTTTTCTCGGGGTTATTCTCACAGATTAGCGCTGCTGTTATTTTTTTTATGTTTGCATTTTTTTAAATATATTATGTTACCATGTGTCCAAATAAATGATTTTCTTTCTTTCTTTCTCATCGTTTTAATTTTGGGATGGCCATTACAGCAGTCTTAATACCAACATTGACAAACCCCCTTGTCCATAGGGGAATATAGCAATGATAGAGATTCTGCACCCATCATGCATCTTTACACGACGCGTCTGTGTTAGTTTAGGCTGTGTTTACACAAACAGTGACCAGTTTAGTAAATTACAGGATAAAGGTAGATTTATGTGGTCAAATACCCTTCGTGAAGCCCATAGGAGACTGCCTTCGAGCAATATGTTTGTAAGGTGGCAGAAAAACGAGTGTGTTGATGCATGAAACTATTATCTAGGTTCCATATGTTTAAGGTATAAGTCAACCCTTAGGTCATGCAACGTGTCAACTAAACGACATGAAAGGTCTTTGTACAAGCTGTCATTCCATTCTAATGCTAGGCATTGGCAGTTCACTATACTCAAGTTATCACGGGCTGCAGTGCTATTCTGTAAATGGTAAATCACTTCGAAAGTCATTTCGCAAATCATCTCGAAAGTCATACTTACTATATACGCTTCTCATGTCGCTTGTATAAGTTTCGGTATTCACATGTCAACGTCAAAATACTCACCCGTTTCAGTTCGTCTCACTATGATCACTACTTAGTGGCGCCAGTGTCGAAATCACTCCAATTAAGAATATCCTATATTTTAATTTCACATGATTTTACTGCGGATTCAAACGTGATTTCGCAAATAAACTTTTCATTTACTGTATAGGCCCGGAGATTAGTCGTCATCCATTCTAAGCATTAGCAGTTAAGATAACCACACGATTACTGACAAATGCGTGCACAGACTGTGCAGGTCAACTCCAATCTTTGTGGTTTCTTCAAAAGATCATCCCAGATATTAACTGCATAGTCCTCACGTAAAGGCCGCCGCCGTCTGTTGTTAATACAAAAATACTTTAATTTATACTACGATATGAACAATTAAGGAAATGCTGTAAACCAAGGATTAACATAAGAAATGCTAAGTTATTTTTTTTCAAAGACTTCAAAAAACGGTGAAGAATGAAGAAGCCTGAGATGTATTTCTCGTTGCCATGTGAAGCCGAGCTTGAAGCCCATGGGCAGCATAAATATTCTGACATAAGGTTAGTCAATAATTATACGAAAAGACACACCCACACGACACACTATTACTATGCTGAGATATGCTTAGGTGGTATATTATTCTGTTTGTTTCTGATGCTTAATTGTCTAGTTAATAAATTGCAAATCCTACTAATATTATAAACGCGAAAGTTTGTATGTTTGTTACTGTTTCACGTAAAAACTACTGAATGGATTTTAATTAAATTTGGTATGGAGTTAGCCGAGAACCCGGATTAACACATAGGCTACTTTTTATCCCTGTATTTCCACGGGAACGGAGCCTACGCGGGAAGTGTTGTGTTTGTTGGGCTAACTACTGAAATCAGCAACAGGCAGCATCTCAGCATCTGCCTGGCATTACCGCTGATATGAACTTTTGGCGCAGTCGTGAGACATCGCATTGTTGTCTCTGTTTTTTTGTGTTATCATGTTTTTAGTGTGTGTGTATCCGGCTGTTGCCAATAAATTTATTTTCTTTCTTTCTTTCTTTACTGCCCGACGGTTGCTGTCGGTAACTTGAATACGTTCAAATTGCGCGGATAACTTTAACACCGCGATGTAGAATGTCAATCATTAGTTCGTATGTGGCAAGATAGATGTCGCTACAAAGTTAAGTATTTTCCCAAAACGGTGACATCTATATATCTATACATATAATAAGACTGTAAAAAAACTGTGTCTGTACATTGAATATATTTAAAAAAAAATAATTGAGGGGGGTTTAAAAACAGTAATAGAGCACGAATCCAAAAAAAAAAGTCTGTCTGTTTGTCTGTTTGTCTGTTTGTTTGCACACGCTAATCTTCGGAACTACTGAACGGATTTGAATGATTTTTTTTTTGTTGTATAGATATTAAGTCTGGGCAACACATAGGCTATAATTTATCTTAGAAACTTGAACACCTGATGCAGAACCGCAACAGACCAGCTAAACTATAGGAGATACAAAAATGGTACCATAGCAAAAATTGTTCCACGTGATGAGCATTTTCTGCTAAGAGAATAAATTTGAAGATCCGGAACACCTGATGCAGAACCGCAACAGACCAGCTAAACTATAGGAGATACAAAAATGGTACCATAGCGAAAATTGTTCCACGCGATGAGCATTTTCTGCCGAGAGAATAAATTTGAAGACCCGGAACACCTGATGTGGAACTTCAAGAGCCCAGCTACACTATAACATTTATAGGAATGACGTCTTAGCAAGAGTTGTTCAGCCTTAAGAGCACTCGCTGTTGACGTATAAAAATCTGGAACACCTGTTGTGGAACTCCAAGAGCCCAGCTACACCATAACTCACATAGATGACGTCTTAGCAAAAGTTGTTCAGTCTGATAGGTATTTCCTGTTCACTTTAAAAAATCGAAGATCAGAAACATTTGATATAGAAATTAAAGCTATCACTAATTTCATTGCATAATTATAAAATAACATAAGTACCTTCACGCGGTGAAGGCAGGAACAGTTCAGGACTGATTTTCGATGACGATGGTATATCATTGAAAATTACATTTTTTTTATCGTATAAATATGCTTTCGGGCTTATGTTATTTGAGTGTTTAATTTCCTTTTCCATTTGTCTTCGTTACACGGTAGCCTACCCGGTAACGCAGGGGAGCAGCCACTTAGATTTTAGTTGATCAGATATCATCACAATAAAACTATAACCATGCCTAGAAAGAGGTCAAATCTTTCCCAATGTTCCAAATGTGCTAAATGATTAAAGATCATAAGATCCCAACGATCAACCGAAGAGCGTTAGGAGAGACTTAATGCTGTTCGAGAACATGAGGCTGCAACTCGCTCCGCGGAAACTTCTTGGGATCGCGAAGCACGCCTGCATTCTCAGCGTATTTACGCATCTACCAGGTATCCAGGTCTCTAGACCGACAACCGACCGACCGAGATATACGCATCGACTCTAGAGAGTTTCAGATCTTCAATTTTAACGACCCCATTGTCGCTGGCATAAGCAACAGGATCCGCGTACGAAGTCGCGGGCAGAAGCTAGTTCATAATAACTGTGTAGTTATAACTCACAATAATCTCCTTAAATGGTAACTATATTAGATAACTTCGTGGTTGGCCACTGGTTGGATTATACCACTGCCCTTTCAGACTATCAAAATGGTCGTTTGGGGTTGCAAAGGGAATTACAAATAACTTCACAGTAATACAAGTTTGATCCAAAAGTTGCTGCTGATGTTAACTTTGAGGTCCCATGTGGGTGCTCTAGTGTTGAATGTGCGTGTAGGGTGTGTGTGTGTGAATCTATTGAACGTATTTATTTAATGTATCTACTGTTGGGTGATGCAGAGACAGACAGTGGTAGGGCTTTAAAAAGTTTATCTCTGTATTTATTTATAAAGAAAGAAACACAATAACTTAAATAACACAATAAAATAACAAAAACGCCTGTGATCGATCACAGTAGGCACGTATCGGCACGATCTATCAGCTGGTAGTCTGACCTCAGGAAGGGCAAAATCTACCAGTGGTAGATTAGTAGACTAGTAGTACTAGTTGTAGTAGTAGCGTCACACGTTCTCCCGCCACCCCCACCGCTCCAGTTGTGCAGTGCTGACGTAATTGAATTAATTGAAAGTTAATGAGTACAAAAAAAGTTTCTTTGGGAAAGTTATTCGTATTCATGAGTACAATCACGTGTTTAAGTATCGGTCACTAATTACCAGTCACCCTATTTCTGCGTGGACATCGAGCTGGCGACCCGCAGTGCCAATAGCTTAGCCACACCATCCATGCCGTCAATCCACGGTAAGCAGTCAGTTAGTAGTTAGTTAGTAGGGCTGAGCTGTCTAATGCCTCTCGCACAAAGGTATTCAATACTTAGTTTACTATAAACGGGACATGACGAACAAAATTTTCGTCCGAAACTTGTGACAAAAGTCTATGAGTTTTTTTAGTACTCTTCGCTGCCGCTCCAATATTGATATATTATTCTAGATGGCGTTACTGTGACATGGGATCAAAGTTTTTCTATGACTTTTCCTCACTGTCCGCTCTTTAGTATTTGAAATCTCTTTGCTCTCGCATAACATCTTTTATCATTTAGAGAAGACACGAGCAGTAATCAACGCGCTAGCTGACTACGGGTTTGCGCATGCAGACTAATTTTAATAAATAGCTGTGCCCTACAGTTCGATCAACTCCTTAAAGTGGTAGCGTTATATTGCGCGCACCAATCTGCTGGCGCGCGCACCACTGACTCGCGCGCTAGGCTCTCTGAACACGGTGGCGGATCGGATACCATTGACCTATTCACCTGTACACTGGGTGAGTTCACAAGGGCTACGTACTGTGTAGCATCTACCAATAGGTAAATAAGTTTATTATAAGTTACTTTGTCGCATTACATTTAATCTGTAATGGCAAAGAAAACATGTTTTTTGTGAATAAATAAATAAATAGCCTATCATAAACCTCCTTAAGAACTGGGCTATCAAATGCGAAAAGTAATGTTCAAATCCGACCAACAGCTCTACAGATTAACGCGTTTATACCAACAAACTCTTCACCTTTATAATATCAAGTAGAAACCATGCTATTTCAGTATCAAAAGTTCTCTCCCGAAATAAAGTTAATTTAATAAACTTAATGCAAAAGAATCCGCAAAGACTTTTACCCTTTTGTATATCGAAAACAACCCTTTTGAAAAGGCGGCCCATCTTTCTATACCTTACCTTTTTCCTAATAATATTCAATAACTCTACACAGATAAAAAAAATCCATATTCCCATTGCGGTGACATAAAACACATTATAAAGCGGGTATACACAGCACTCGCGCACAATTCAATATATTATAATATATCCGCACTCAGCCTAATGCGTGCTTCAAAGATAACACCGTTAACATGCCAATGTATGATTCCGTAGGTAAGATGAGCGGGGAATGAGCGAGTTTTTGAATAGATACTGCGGTGCGATTCTGGTCAAATCACCGCGTAGTGAGGACATATTGAGCTGTCATTCCATACGAATGCAAGGCATTGACAGATCACTTCACTCAAGTTAACTAACTTTTACTGAATCGACCGGCAGATGAAAAAAATGAGTTTTTGCTTAGAAAGGCTTGTAGCTAAATATTAACAGCCGTTAATCAAAGGTAAATCTACGCTTGCTGGGATTGATATGTAGATGGGTGACCATAAATCTAATTCTATGTCACTTGTTAATCTTTGATAGTCGTTACGGGCAATTGCAAGTGGGCATTGGGTGACAGGGTTGTGCAGGTCAGATAGGTTAGACTGAAAGCCAGCCGCACCAAAATTGGGAAAAAGCTAGACAGATGGCTGAAGAAGATTAAAAAACTATTCGGTGAAATGTTTGTTTGTTGTTTTATTCATCTACTTATGTGACTATACATGTTTATTACTTAATCATTTTGATATATCAAGAATTTGTGTTTATTTATTTATTTATTTATTTGGGACAAACAAACAGTAACACATTATATCTGCGCAAATAATATAAACAACGATATTATATAAGTTTGAAACTCACACCGTTATCCACAGCAAACCTTGTATTGAATAAGATATTGCATATATTGTAGATTGTACCATATGTTTGTAGTAAACAAAATCCTTGATAGGAACCCTCTAACACCAAATAAAACTGCGATCTTGTCCAATCTGTGCCTAAAAACTCAGTTCTAAAACAGCTAAGCTAAGCGAGTAATGACTCAGCTCCGGTGGCTGATTTTTCAAGACGATGTACACTTACGTCGTGATTGAGTATAAACGCAAATTTTTAATGGCATTGCTTGATATTTAGGGTGAACCCGCGGCCTCGACAGGGTTGGCAAAATATACAAAGAAAGAAGGAAAGGAAGAAAAAGTATTTATTTGGTAATATGTTCAGACACAACGAACATATTTTAAGAGACCATACTTAGACCATAAAAGTACCTTCTTAGTGGATTAGAAACCTCAAAAATAACTTTATTTTTAAAAGTATAAGTCTTCGTTTTCAGTTAAACAAAAATTGCTACTGTTTTCCCAAACTTAAAACTTAAACACCTTTTTTAAGTGGGCCTTTTCTTATGAGTTGCAATTTCGTTCAACCCTAGATTTGACACGAGGTTTACTGATCAGCCACTTGATCGGGCTTTTAAGGGTACGCATGTATCACGTTAATATCCAAGCGAATTTACCTCGAACGATTTATTTCTACGCAAATCTTACCGCCTTATGGGTCTAGGAGTTATTCATCAACTCGCCCTCAATAAACTCGCCCGATCGGGCGAGACAGCACATATTTGAATTTACCTATTCTTATATTCGTCAACTCGCACGGCGGAGTAAAGTACAGTCAAATATAAAATAAATTTCACACAGAATCGATTATTTATATAATACGTTGACATGAGCAAAGAGGTCTACAAAAAAACTTTTTTACAAAAAAAAAACAACCGACTTCTTAAAAAAACACTAACAGGTGAAAAGGTTTTGGTGGTTTTATTTCGTTCATTATTGGCCACCGACTTCCGAGACTGGAATTATTTTTCACCTGTTAGTGTTTTTTTAAGAAGTCGGTTGTTTTTTTTTTGTTAAAAAGTTTTTATTTTGTAATTTTTAGTTTCTTTGTATGTAAAGAAAGTCTTTCAAAACTTGAAAGAATCATTGAAATTGGATAACAATTGCTAATGAAGTTCTATCTAAACATTAATCTGTACATCTCTGCCGGCCCCTTTTAAAATAGAATGGCGTAATGTTATGTTGTGGAAATACAAAAGCTCAGCATAGACATCTGACTATAGCAATCGCGAATAATTTGCTGTTATGAGTTCCGTTGCCTGTCTTCTTCATCAGTTTTTCATCACCAAATTATCCTTTCTAAAAGAAAATGCTTGATTTGCTACTAAAAATGTTGAAATCGGTGCTTTTGTGCCTATATTTTTTGAGGAGTTCCCTCAATTCCTCGAAGATCCCTCATCAGATATGAGTTTTGATACAAATGGGACCAATCTGTTAGTATACCCTATCAAATAAAAAAAGAATTTTGAAAATCGGTCCATAAATGGCGGAGTAATCGCGTAACAAACACACAAAAAAAAAACATACCGTCGAATTGAGAACCTCCTCCTTTTTTTGAAGTCGGTTAAAAACGGCTTTAAATCAGTCCAAACAAACTTCCTTTTTAGATTAATGTGCGTATTGTATAGTTATCACTTGCTTCAAACACGGGAAAGGAAAACATCGTGAGGAAAGGTATGCCTGAGAACTTTTTCTTGTCGGCACGTTACATGCATGTATGACCAGATGTATGAACTAATATAGCACATTTCTATGGTGGTATGGTTCAGCCCTACCCTATTCTCAGTGGTATAATGGATCCGGAGTGGGTGGCCTGAAGCTTCATCCTATCCCCAAAAGAGCGTGAGTGTATAAGTTTTTTTTATATATATTTTTAATGGGTCTACTCTTGACCTCAATCTTGTCCTGCGGTCAGAGATGAGGTCGACGATGGAACGAGCTAACCCAAAAAAAGCCTATTAACTCGCGACTTAAACAGATTGGGGTCATATGAACTCGGGAACACTGATGCAGGCAGGGAATTCCACTCCTGTGCGCATAATGAAGGAACAGGCAAAGCGCTTCGTGCGAATGTGTGGAACATCTACAAGGAACACATCACACATCAACAAGACACACACCATCTACACAACACACACCTATAAGTATATAAATTTAAGTACTAAAGCTATAGATCATTTATTGTTGAGGACACAGCCAGACGTGTTGCTGGGGAGTTTGTTCCGCCACTTCTTTCTTCTGCAAAAACACTAGGAAGTGTTGAAGCGTGGGCATTTTGAGGAGACTGTCTCTTGTACTTTTGGCGTTTGATTTTGATTGATTTTGTATTTAACCTTTCAATCGTGTCAATTAGAGACACAATAGAAAGACAATGACAGCGCGAACGCCGGCGTTCGTTTGGGTAATAGTCATCACTAATGAAACTGGCAGACATTGACAGATTATTGCACTGTTCATTCCACCCAAAGACATTCAATACCTATAGACCGGACATCACGAACAAAATTCTGTGGCCCTAGTGAAAAGGGGTATAAGTCCAATTTTGTCGAAAATGAGTTAAGTGTACCAAAGTGATCAGAAAAAAATGCTCTATCGTTTGGTGAAGACAGATCTAAGCTATCTCTAAAACTAAGAAAGTTACTTTGTGTAAAAGGGTCCAACTGACACCAAAAAAAACTGTAAAAGTCGGTTTTCTGATCACTTTGGTACACTTAACTCATTTTCGACAAAATTGGACTTATAGCTCTTTTCACTAGGGCCACAGAATTTTCGTCCGAAAAAGTGTGTCCTGCTGCATACAAGTCTATGAGTTTTTTGTAGTACGCTCCGCTGCCGCTCCAATATTCATATATTATTCTAGATGGCGTTACTGAGACATGGGATCAAAGTTTTTCTATGACATTTCCTTGACATGCCCGTTCTATAGTATTTTAAATCTCTTTGATTCCACCCAAGTTTGTACATGAAAATTATTAAAGAAACAACTGGATGGTGTTCAATTCCTAATTAAGGGAAAGTTTTAAGGGTTCCTTAATAACAGCTAACTTTAAAATGCCGTGGATAACACGTGTGATGTAAAAGTAAATATTTCCAAGTCAATAGCCCTATTCCTAACGCCAGTCAATTGACCCCAAAGGAAGTCGACCGTTACTTTGTAACCCACGTGTGTGGATAGAGGCTTCATCTTACATCCCCATCCTATCCCCCATCCCAAGGGGGAGAGGTGGTGGACTAATTACGTCCATTGTGGGGGGGAAAGAAAGTAATTGTGTCGTTTGTTCCCGTCAAATTGTATTGTTCAGGATGTTATTTTTACTCAAGGAAGGCGATGTTAGGTAAATGAATGGGAGATAAGGTAATTTTTGGGTTTATAAGGTAATGTTTGGTGTTTGTTTAACTCTAGAAGGATTTTTATTTAGTCCATTTATTTTTAGAAAAATATGCATAGTATGCATATGTATAATTTGAGCAACAGAGCGGATTTACGTTCAACCAACGACATGTTCCACATCTAATTTATAAAATTCTCGTGTCAGTGTTTATAACAAAACTCCTCTGAAACGACTTCACCGATTCTTATAAAATTTTGTGTGTATATTCAGTAGGTCTGAGAATAGGACGTAACCTAATAAATACTAAATAAATGATTCTAAGGCAAAACGAAGTTCCCGGGATAGCAAGTAATATTATAAAACCGATTTACTAACTGTGTATGGTGCATGTATTGTGCATTTCGTAGAAACTTTACCATACCCTACACCCCTCTTAGTTTAAAAAAAATATAAAGCCCACGACACTTATAAATAATGTAACTTTCTATTTGTGAAAGAATTTTCAAAATTGGTTCAGTAGATCCTGAGATTACCCCCTACAACGGTACAAACTTAAAAACTATATACCTCTTTATAATATACTAGCAGTCGTCCCGCGGTTTCACCCGCGTAGATACCGTTCCCGTGGGAATACAGGGATAAAAAGTAGCCTATGTGTTAATCCAGGGTGTCAGCTAACTCCATACCAAATTTTATTAAAATCCATGCAGTAGTTTTCACGTGAAAGAGTAACAAACATCCATCCATCCATCCTCACAAACTTTCGCGTTTAATACAATATTAGTAGGAAGTATAGATAAATAAGACTAAACAATATAGATGCAAAGAAAATATCGAAAATAAAAATTGTTTATTGTATTACCACTAAATAGTCGAGTTTCTTAAAATTATGCAATAAATACTTCAATACTTGAAACATTATCAACATTCCTCTAAGTAAATAGCACAGTATAAATATTAATACAGTAGGACGACGCCTCTGATCTCTGGAAAAATGCCGACAACTTCTCAATAATACCTCCCGCACTACGAACATCGTTTTGTTCGCAGTGCGGGAGCGGCTTTCCCGCGCCTCGCCCCTCACACCCCGCACGATTGCCCTGTCGAGACAGCTTCGTCGGACGACTGTATGTTTTTAGACTGTGGTAGCAGCTTGTCTTCTCATTCCATACATCTCTATTCTTTCTTTTGTAGTTTAGATATGTCTTACTTTTAACACACTTACCCAAAAAGTTGTACTTATGATATTTATTTACATACATACATACATACATAACGTCACGCCTGTAATCCCCGAAGGGCTAGGCAGAGGTGTACCTGGTAGTAAACCCACATTTCGCCCGTTATGTTTAAGTCCCGTGTAATAGGGGGCGAGCCTATTGCCATCCATCGGGCACAAATCCAGACTCCGGGCTGCTACTGAGAAATCCCAGATGGAAAAACTCAACATCGATATTTATTTTAAAGACCAAATTAACTAAAATTGATACTAACATTATATTATTATGAACATAGGTACTAACTTTGTTTGTCTGTTTATTTGTCGGCTATTCACGGATCGTAATGAAATTTGGCATGGAGATAGATGGACCTGCGACATGATTATAAACTCAAAATTGTCCTCACTAAATATGATAATATTATGTACAGACGCCAGCACGTCAAGTTACTCCAATGTGTCAAATTTCTTTGATCGTTTTTCAACTTTATTTCAAACAGAATAAGGTTCATATTTAATTGGGAAAATTTGACACATTGGGGTAACTTGATGTGCTGGCGTCTGTACCTAAGTAAGTACCTATACGAATTATTGACGTTGAAACTTAATTATTTTTTTGATTTACTGCTTGTCTAGGTCTCCTTTGATGTAGACGGTTTGACACTTGTTGACAGGAAATGTTTCGAAAAGAACTGTCAAAAGTGGAGAAAAAACGCACTTCATGCTCGGCATTGTTGATTCTTGTCTACTGACGAATCCACATATAACTTCTCATCTTTCTTGACATTGTCATGCTCGAGACGAAAGAAATGTCTATATAATCTGTCACTTTGCCGATTCGTCTGTAGACAAAGGCCGTTTCTTCGGTGTTCATGCTACGCATGCTGGAGACAAGAGATATTTTAGACTAAAAAAAGAATGTAAAGAAAATTTATTATCTCAAACATATTTCAAATGTTGCTCCGATATGACAGACGGACATTATTGACAATTTTACATTTGACAAGTCTTAAGCTTAATCTAAGAACACATTTTATTCTAGGGCGGAACCAAATTTGCCGGAGAAGCTAGTTATTTATAATTTACAATTTCTTTTCCATTGAAAACATTACCTAGAACGTTAACAACACTAATCTAAGCTTATCTTTATTCCGACATTTTTTTCACACATTCATAAATCATTTTCTAACATTGCTCAAAACCATCCGTAATTAAGGCAACGAGCAATTATTATCACATAATTTTAAACAAAAACAAAACATGTAAGCTTCTTAGAAAGTTCGTCGGCGGCTTAACAAATTAAGCCGTTAAAATTTCAAGGGGACGGCCCTCATCAAATTGTATAGAAAACTCTTGAACCGAAACATATTTATTATTACTTGGCTCACGTGAAACGGGTTGTCTTCGGCTAAATATATAAATATAGAAGGGCCCTTATGTTTATCCCTGTTTCTGAGGGCCTCAGATGAAGTCTCAATAGCTATCGATTTTACAAAATGTCTCCCAGAATTAATGAATCGCAATGCGTCAAGAAAGAGGGGTTTGGGGTAAATAAAAACAGCTACACGGGGTGATTGGTTAAGCCACGGTTGTGCAGGTAAGTTCGTCGATGGGTGACCATCGTCGATTACACAACAAGACCCCACTGTGCCTCGGAAAAATGCGTTTATTGGTGTAGGCAGTAGCCTACTACTACACTTAACTACGACGCGGAGCGCATGCATATCGCAGTTATCGCCCATCTATTTGTACCGCCGCGAACTGCTTAACCTGCTTGTACTTCATCTTCATCTTATGTGTGTCTCATCTTCTATACTATCCTGAACTGTACTATCTTCCTATCTTCATAAACTGTTGTGCTACGCTGTGCTTGTGCTTTTTCTTCCCATTGCGTCTTCTATAAAACATAGGGTTTGTGTGTGAGGATTATTGGAGAACTATCCACCGCCACCACCATTTCAGCCATAGGAAGCCCACTGCTGGACATAGGCCTCCCCTATAGGTCTCCAATGAGACCGGTTGGAAGCGGCACGAATACAGCGCGTTCCCGCAGCCTTAATGAGGTCGTCCTCTGTCGTCGGAGAACTATACCTATTTACAAACCGTGAGTTGGAACTTATACAACACGAGGACCCCTATTCCTCCACACATTTTACCTATATTGGCATTGCAGTAAAATAACGCTCTGACTCTATCGCTCGCTGTAAGCTGTAAGTCAGTCATTACTGGTAATCAGACATCCGATAGTCTGACACCCAATAATAGGTTTCCACAAACACTTTTACACGTAATTTTTTAACTAGTAGATGAGATCGGAGTTTCACTATCTGACTACTCTGAGAAGAAACACCGAAAGAAACTCAGAGGTCATAGTCTCTTTTAAAGTCCAGACATTATCTTGGTCAAATCAAGTAAGAACCATGCAGATTAGTGTCTGAGATGGTCTTTTGAGGAAAGAACCACACAGATATGAGGGGACTAGATCAGTCAGTGCAAGCATCTCACCCAAAAAGTATATCGTGTGAGTCAATAACTAGGTTATTAAGATCAAGCGGCAGTCACTCTATCGAAAATAGTGGTATTCAGCTGCACCCAGTATGACAGGAAATCGACTCCAAATGCTTGGGAAAGGATCAAAATCAAGATTCATTTAAATTCAAATTAGGTTGAGTATCAGCACAACGTCAAAAATAACAAAGATAATGCCCTTAAAACGCCTTTTACCTAGAATTTGGCCGGGAAAGGCAAAGCTGATGGTGAATGCGTCAACATGCCGAACTAATAGAAAAGAATAGAAGACTTTTTATTGCACATCATAGAAATTTACTAATTATAACTTAAAGAGGTCCCTCACTAATCATACATACACATACATAAACTCACGCCTTTTTCCCATGGGGGTAGGCAGAAACTACAGAGCGCCATATGATACGATTCTTACATACTTCTTTTGCTTCGTTTACATTCATACATGTTGTCATACACACACGCCGGTTGTGAGTACTACGCACCTGACCTTTCTGAAGAACCTCACCAATAAGGTCTATGTATGTCCTTCTAGGGCGACCTCTCCCGGCGTTCTCACTAATCATTTTGCTTTAATAAATTTCAGTTAAGTATATCTCAGAAACCAGCGGAAAACTTTTTCTGTCATTCAACACAAACGCATAGGACAGACGCCAGCACATCAAGTTACCCCAATGTGTCAAATTTTCCCAATTGAATATGAACCTGTTTGACGTAAAGTTGAAAAACTTTCAAAGAAATTTGACACATTGGGGTAACTTGACGTGCTGGCCGTCTGTACTTCAAAAGACATAAAACTCAGAAGACAAAGTTTAAGTTTCAACTTGCTATGCCATACTGTTTCAAATGACATTCAAAACAAGGTAGACGAAGAATCTCCCCTCTTAAATAAGTCAACTAACTTTTACGACCCCCCCACTCATTAAGTAATAGACACTTTTTCCTGATATTTACATACAAATTGGTGTCCTCTTAACTGCCCTCGTTTGGGGACACCGTACCACTCTCCAATAGTTTGAGAGCGTATTCAAATTAATGGTCTATGAAGACTGGGAAGTAGTTTGAGGACATAACATTTTCTTTTGCTAATTTTCCTTTAGAAATATTATGCTATTAAGGTCCGGAAGAAAGGTGTCTTTGAATTGATGTTACTTTTAAGACTGGAGTATTTATGAGGAGTTTGTAATTACTGCTGCAAGGAGGTTGAGACTTTTGAACATGAATAGTCTTTAGTATTTTATTTATACAAGAACTTCACGTATATACCATATTTAATGCAATAAATTAATATGTTCAGTGAAGGTGGGGATTGACTGTATTAAAAGACATTGACTGGCATGTTGGTCTAGTATTTAGTGTCCCTGACTGCTATGTCGGAGGTGGTGGGTTCGATTCCTCCCCCAGGACAAACGAATGTATGATGTTTAATCTGAGCACGATCATTTGTTCCGCGTCTGTATGTATTTAGAAATATAGTAGTATATTTATCAGCTGTTTAGTACCCATAACACAAGCTCTGCTTAGCTTGGGACTAGATAGCGTTGTGTGAAACATGTGGAATATTATATATTACAAGAGGTATTATTTGCTCTGCATACATCTGTGAAGGAAAACATCAGAGGAAACCTGGACTTGTAGTTAATATGAGTTTAAAATCACCAATCCGCCTTGAGCAAGCGTGGTGATCAATGCTTGTGCAGTCTCTGTATGAGAAGAGATCTTTGCCCTGCAGTGGGACAGTAACAGGCTGGTATTATTTTTTATCATAACATCGTTTTTATAAATAATAAATAAATAAATAATATTCCACAACTTTTCACACAACGTCATTTAGTTTCAAGCTAAGCTTGAGACCTTGTGTTACAGGTACTAAACAGCTAATAAACATACTTAAATTATATTTCTAAATACATACATAATATTATAGACTAGCAGCCCGTTCCCTCTAGTTCGTTCGTTCTAGTTCCTGTTAGCAGCGTAGGCCCCGTTCCCGTGGGAATACAGAGACAAAAAGCCTATGTGTTAATCCAGAGTGTCAGCTAACTCCACACCAAATTTTATTCAAATTCATTTAGCAGTTTTTACGTGAAAGAGTAACAAACATTCATTCATGCATCGATACTAACAAATTTTCTCAATTATAATATTAGTAGGATACGATAAATTACACCCAGACACAGAACAAACTATCATGCACAACACACAAACATTTGTCTCGGGTGGGAATCGAACCCACGACCTCCGACATAGCAGTCAGGGTCACTAACTACTAGACCAACAGGCCAGTCTTTATATCGTCAAGTCAAAGTTGGATCAATCGACCCGTCAATGTTGAAGACAGCCACAGTTTCGCAACAGACACTAAACTTTACTAAACAGTCCGGTAATGAGGTGACGTTAGGTATTCGGTTCATTCTGCAAATAGGACTAAAACAATTAACTTCAGGCCTACATCTTTCACTAGCAGTCAAATGGCAGAAGAGGCAGTAACTTCGGCTTGTTTGAACAGGCACATTGGGAACTGTCTAACTTCTGTTTAACGTTTTGCCTTCTTGGAATGGCGCTCTCATTATATAAATTGCGTACTTTAAGAGGTTAGTAGGTCGGGTGTGTTTTTTCTTACCTTATTGAATATACATACATACATACATACATAAACTCACGCCTTTTTCCCATGGGGGTAGGCAGAAACCACAGAGCGCCATATGCTACGATTCTTACATACCTCTTTTGCTTCGTTTACATTCACACATGTTGTCATACACTCACGCCGGTTGCGAGTACTACGCACCTGACCTTTCTAAAGAACCTCATCAATAAGGTCTATGTGTGTCCTTTTAGGGCGTCCCCTCCCGGCGTTCCCACTTACATGTGCCTTGTTACCTTTCGTTAGTCGCCTTTCATCCATCCTTTCAACGTGACCAAACCATCTAAGCATACTCTTTTAAATTTTTGTTACTACATCTTCTTTTAAACCACAACGTTGCTTTACCACATCATTCCTCAATCTGTCATTCATTGTTACACCACACATACTTCGCATTTCTACATAACTACGTTTTATTGACTATACTGCGTGTGGAAATGGGATTGATGAAACTGGGAGTCATTTGTTTTTGCCTTTCATTGGTAATCTTGTTGCTAGTGAGATATTATACTCGTACGATACGTCGGTTGTGTTGTATTTTACGCTGTTTTTTATTGCCTGCCTCGTTGGTCTAGTGGTCGCAATCGCTACTGCTGATCATGAGTTCTCGGGTTCGATCCCCGGGTCAGGCAAAGTGTTATTGAGTTTTTCCATCTGGAATTTCTCAGTAGCAGCCCGGAGTTTGGATCTGTGTCCGTTTGATGGTAATAGGCTCGACCCTATTACGTAATAACACTTTGCCTGATACGGGGATCGAACCAGAGACTCAAACTCAGCATTAGTGCCTACGACCACTAAAGGGATCGACTGTTAATCGTAGCATGTGATGTTATTAGTACATACTCGGTTGGAAAGCTTGACCAGTGTCTGGAAACAATGCGAGGTAAACTAGTAAGTACATAACGTTATATACATTGTGGGATACAGGGTAGAGGGTACATAGACACGTTTACTAAAACCGTGAGTTCTGTATACGATTCTGCAGGATTTCATTGCCAGTGACTTTCTGCATGGCAATGAAAGTTGCACACCTAACTTTGATGACAACTGAGAATTTAGAAAAAAAAAATTGAAACTAAGAATGAGAAAAAAAAAAAAAAAAAAACTGAGAATTTAGATTTTTTTTTATTTTTTATAGGGGCCATTTTGGCCTCGCACAGGTCTTGTGTTTTATTTTTATTTAATATGTTTAGTTTTAATTTTTTAATGTTAAATTCCTGTGCGTGTCCCAAATAAATATATTTTCTTTCTTTCTTTTTGACATAATAGTACGCCCAAGCTGAGAGTAAATCTCAGGACCTCAGTCAAACTGATGAAGCAGTCATGTGAAAAAATATAATAAACGAAATAGCAGGCTCATAATATTTCAACTTTCTTTATAGGTCACATACGTTATGACCTAGATGTGGAATGTGACCTAGGATTTAGTATTTATTTACGTTTTCTTGTTTACTGTGGAAGATTGGATACCTAGGTTTTATTGTCGGCTCATTACCGTTTATCCGCGGATTGTGCCTTGTACACACTGCTACATGTCAAGCTATACATTTCCAGTAATAGCTGAACTCGCATTTTTATAGGATTTGCGAGCAGTAAGCGGTCAGTTAACACTGGAAATCTATTTATTATTTGCGATTTAGCATGACACAGGAGGTATTCCTCGAAGCGCTACTATTTTGCAATTAAAAATATTTGTTTTTTTTCCTCGTTTTTTTTTTTTTAATTTCTAACGGGAGCGCTCCTAAAAGGTGCGCTCCGAGGAATAAAATAGGAGCGCCTCATTAGGAGCGCCTCAAAATAGTAGCGCTTCGAGGAATACCTCAACATTATGACGTCTGATTAGTTCAAAAGCAAATCCTGTATTTTTAGGCAGAGATTTACCTATACCTATAGCCCCCACATTCGCCAGTTACATTTAGGGCTTATGTAATAAGGGGTCGAGCATATTGCCATCACGAATCCAGCAGACGTCTTGCTATTGCTAAGAAAATCCCGATGGGAGCTCCCAATAACACTTTGCTCTACCCGGGGAACTAACCCAGGGCCTAATGTTGTCAATAGCACTTGCGGCCATTAAACTAACTACATAATATAAGTATGATTATCAGTTCTCTAGTACCTCATAGCACAAACTCTGCTGAGTTTGGGACTAAATGGCGTTGAGTGATACTCTTGGAATATTATTTATTATTTAATAAATAAAACTTCAACTGAATATCCACCAGGTATCTACGCATAAATACTATCTTTCTGTTCAAACAAAACTAACCACATTTCGAGTTCCGTACCATCTGTCACCGAACAACTGAACGTAACCACCGGACCGCAAAACGAAACGGGAAAAATACAGGGTGGAACGGACATCGTCGGACACACCGATACCATGGGTTCAGCCGGTCGATTCAGTAAGTCACGCCTAGCATTACTTAGTATGGAATGACAGCTCAATTCGCACACACTACGCCTACATTCTCACGCGGTGATTTGACCAGAATCGCACTGCAGTACGAGATTCTGGACTTGCGCAGCATTGAAATTAACGCCGATTTTTTCCTAATTTTTACCTGTTTTTCCGAGGTTACTATTCGTGAAAACTTTTTTACAAAAAAATACCAGCTCAATATAAAATACCAGCCTGTTGCTGTCTCACTACAGGGCTTAGACCTCTTCTCATACAGAGAAGGCACGAGCATTGATCACCACGCTTGCTCAAGCCGGATTTATTTATTTATTTGTTTGGTCAGCCAACAATTGTTTACACAATGCATTTACAATCATAAAAATAAAAATATACAATTACTTATAGGCTAACACCGCATATACTATTATAGGTTAAATAATATTTGAAATAAAATATAAAAAAAACTAAATTGATTATGATTACAAAATTAACAACAAATCCATAAATAAAAGTGGAACAAAAATTGTCAGGTAAATGAATAAATTACTTTAAACGGTTAAGTAACAGATTGGCGATTTCAAACTTATATTAACTGGAAGTCCTGGTTTCCTCACGATGTTTTCCTTCACCGATGTCAATGATGTCTAGGATAAACTTAGAAAGTACTTAAGAACTTAAAAAAGTCACATTGGTACTTGTCCGGCTTTGAACCCCAACCTGCTGCAAGAGAGTTAGGCGTCTTAACTTCTGAGCAATCACGACTTCAATAAGAAACACTAAAAGGTGTAAAATAACTCAAGTTTCGGAAGTCTGAGGCTTTGGTGGTTTTGTTTCATTGATTATTGGCCACCGACCTTCGAAACAGGAGTAGTCTTTTATGGACCTGATTTTGCTGTAACGCCAATAAACGTAATTTTAGTTTTTAGTTTTCTTTGGTGCCCGGGTGTGGTTCGATGCCGCTTCCACCCTATATACTAAAACATCGAAGCCCGAATCAAACCTGGTCGCGATGGATATAAATGGTCGTATTCCGTCTCCAAGTAGTGATGGGCAAAGGATAAATACTCGAAGGATAAATACTCGAGTATTTATCCGAAGTGGATAAATACTCGTTTTTACTCATTTTTATCCGATATTTACCCAAAATGATGGATATTTATTATTTTGCATGTTTTTTTTTATATTGATAGGCTAGTTTTACTATTAAGGCTTTCGAAAATACTTAATACATTATTACTTTTTCAAGTTCTGATTGTAAAGGCGAAGCAACGTGTTTCTAACCGCACCGCACTATATCCCGGCCTTCTTTTGTCCCATTCCTTTTGTTTTATTACCTTTCCCTTCACACCACCGCGCCTGCGCTGTGCCAAGGTATGTGTCTTAGATAGCGCACGCGCGAGTGCGTTTTTAACAACAAAATAATTATTATAAGGTGATAGTGTTCTATTTTTATGAGACATTTAAGTGATTTTGAAGTTGGATTATAGCGTTTCAAGGTATGTTTTAACAGCTGAACCTTTCTTTGTTAAAGGTTTAAACACTGAATAAAATCGGCGGATAAGTAAACTACTAAAAATAAAAAGAAAAGTGTAGTTTTATTATTGTTGATAACGCTAGAAACCTACAAAAGACTGAAGAGTCCCTTGTTTTGAGTGTTTTGAAATCTCAGTGCGTCATGAGCCAGCAAATTAATAGTGTGCTGCGCAGTACTTAGTAAAAAAAGTTTAACAACATGTTGTGCCTCTAAACTGCTAGCAGTGCGTAATGAGCTAGCACACTCTTGCTAGCTCATTACGCACTGAAATGTGAAGTTTTTACCAATTTTATTAAACTCTGCATAGACGTCATCATCTGCCTAGCCTTTTCCCAACTATGTTGGGGTCGGCTTCCATTTCACCGGATGCAGCTGAATACCACTGTTTTACATGGAGCTGTCTGTCAGACCTAAACAACCCAGTGGCAAGGCAAGGCAGTGAACTGGGTAACATGATACCCCTTGGTTAAACTGGTTGTCAGACTTTGGACTTCTGACCACAATTAACGGCTGTCAAAGATCTACAAATGACAGCTGGGACCAACGGCTTAACGTGCTTTCCGAGGCACGGAGGAGTCTTGGTATATAATAAATGGTCACCCATCCACGGACCGACCACGTCAAGCGTAGTTTAACCTTCGATCAACCCATGCGGCTGTTATAATTTAGCCACAAGTTCCTCCGACGACTCCTCTGCATAGACGTAATAAAATCTGTGCAAAATTACACGCGCTCGGGCTATACTTTATTTTATGGGCCATATACTTGGAAGTCCATTTTTTTTTTGTAGATAGTACTCATAAACAGAAGGTTTTTTACATTTTTTTAAGTTGCGGAGACTCACAGTTATAATAAAATAATAAAGAAAAACATATTTTTTAAAAGTTTCCATATAAATTGTAAATAACACGCCTGGTATCACCACTTTGTCGAATGTCGGGAGGATACGGCGTGGCATACGCTGGCAAAGTGTGCCGCTTGAGAGGAGCCGTGCCGTGCCCTCGTCTCTGGAGTAGGCAGTGACTTGTCGCTGCCGGCCGTGGTCGAGAGGATGGCTGGCAGCGTCGAGTCCTGGGACGCGGTGGTGTCCTTCTGCGAAACGGTCGTCTCGCAGATGGAGGCTGCGGAAAGTGAGAGGGAGAGCAACTCCACTCACCCGGCCCGCAGCAGACGTACCGGGCGCAGGCGGAGGGCGGACCACGCCCTCTTCCAGCCCCCCTGAATGGGTTCAGGGGCGACGGACACGGGACGTCCGCCGCCCTCATGTACATGGGACATGGACCCGAGGTGGTGGCGCGTCGTGTTTACGCGCCCCTCTTAGACGTTGCGAGGGTTGTCTAACACCTCACTCCCCTCGCTGACTTGGCGAGGCCCTCGGGTCGCAGTCAGTCGGGAGTCGCGAAAGTATCTTCTGTTCCCGTGACCCCCGGCGCAGGTATGAGAAGGAACACGAGGTGGTTTTTAGTCAGTAAGTCTGACAGACCCCTCCACCCTCCCCGGGGCGGGGGACATCCATGAGGATTTTCCACCACTAAAAAAAAATAAAAGTAGCGGGGTCGTAGAGAGTGAGCGAACACAGACTCCTCTCCACCTCCTTCGTGGTTATGTTTTTAAACCACCTAGAAGTAGGAGCGCCGCCAAGCGGCTCCGGCGACATCTTGGCAGGTAAGGGTATATGAATAATAATATTCCTTGTGCTTTATTCAACTTATCCGAATAATACCCGAAACTAATTTCAAAATGTTAACTTTTAAATTTTAAAATACGTATATCTCCGTAACCTTGGGGTTCCGCGGGTTGGAGATGGTACAGGAGGTAGGCCCCTGCCACCCTCGCCCTCCCCGGTCCATAAATATATGGAAATTAGAGTGAAAATAATGGAAATTAGTGTTTTAACCTAACCTCAAACTTTAACAATGAATATCTCCATAACCATGGGGCTCCGCGGTGTGGGAATCCGACTGGGGGGTAGCTCATCTCCCCCTCCCTCTCCCCAGCCCCTCTCCGATCCATAAATCGATGACCCATAAAGGAAAGTATAACCCAATTTTTTTATTATTGTGTGTAATCATAGGTTAGACAGGCTTGTTTTTTTAAAACTTCTTAATAAGTTTTAGAATTTCACTTAATTTCATCCTTTTCTTCGTAGAAATATAAAATTTCCCTTACTAAAATCGTGTATAATATTTATCCGCCGTTTTGGATAAATACTCGAGTAAAAACGGATATTTATGAGTATTTATCCATTTTGAGTATTTATCCGGATAAATTCCCAACACTATCTCCAAGTCGTAAGGATACAAGTGGTCGCAATTAATATAATATCGAGCGGAGAATAAATTGTGGGTTCCGCTTGTCTGGATAACAATCTGATTAAACATAAACTTGGCTTGAATTGTGGTGGGTAAGCTGCGTAGCCTAATTTTGACCGTGGATTTGCTTGCTTTGCGGTCATGATTTCACTACATAAATAACAGAGAATTCTGTCTACAAAGCTGACGTAATAATATCCGCACGGGTCGATATTTAAGATTTAGCAGCGTTTATTGTGGACTATCCTGTTATATGTCCTGTTGTATCCTGATGATGGGTTTGTATTACCAATGCTTGCCGAGGCCGATCAATTGTTTGTAAATCTTTGTTTTTAGGTTACCCCTACAGGTCTTCTTAATAGTAGATATCTTAAATCTCTTTAGAGTTTGAGAAGACATGCGTAGAGACGTCATAGAAAACCTCTGATCTCAGTAACATATAGCATAATATAGTAATATTGGAAAAGGCTAGACAGATGATGGAGCGGCAGCGGAGCGTACTAAACTATACTCCATCCGATTAGGTAGTTAACAAAAGGTAAACAATTTTGACATGTATTTTTAGTTAATAACACAGCTAAAAAAACAAAAAAACACCGTCCAAGAGCGTGTCGGGCCACGCTCAGTGTAGGGTTCCGTAGTTTCCCGTCCGTCACAATAAGTGTTCAAAATGCTTGCATATACGATTTTACTACAAACTTAGTCCAGAAATTATTTTGTACAACTTTTTGTCTTTTTTGTACAAAACTGTTTCCATCCAAGTTCAAAATAATTTTCTTAGAAAGTCCTTATAAAGTTCTACTTTTCAGATTTTTTTCATATTTTCTAAACTTATGTTTCAAAAGTTAGAGGGACACATTGTTTTTTACTTGGAGCGAATATTTTTGAAATTATTGACATTATCAAAAAAATGATTTTAGTAAACCCCTATTCATTTTTAAATACCTTTCCAACAATATATCACACGTTCGGGTTGAAATTAAAAAAAAATCACTTCCCACTTTACATATAGGGGGGCTACCCTAATAAAACATTTTTTTCCAGTTTTTATTTTACCACTTTGTCGGCGTGATTGATACACATATTGGTACCAAATTTCATCTTTCTAGTGCTAACGGTCACGGAGATTAAGCGAGGACGGACCGACGCGCGACGGACAGACAGACATGGCGAAACTATAAGGGTTCCTAGTTGACTACGGAACCCTAAATATGCAGCTGAAAACAAATTTAGATACAATAAAAACGATTACATGATCAATTAAACAATTTGTTTAAAAAGTAGTTGTATTTAATTAATAAGCGTTTATGTAAAAAGACTTGTCAAGATTGTTTAGTTAACTACCTACTCGGATGGAGTATAGATTAGTTACTAATCACACGATTAGAAGAAGAAAGAAAGAAAACATGTTTATTAGGAAGTAAAAATAATTAATTTATTATTTAATTAATAATTAATCAATTAATAATTAATTATTAATAATTAATCAATTAATAATTAATTATTAATAATTAATTAATTATTTATTAATAATTAATTAATTATTTATTAATCTTTATAATTTATTATTATTATTGTATTCTACTTGTATTGTATCCACTAGGACACAAGTATCGAATAAAATTCTTTGTTTGTGATGTCCCGTCTAGCAGTAGGCGTTTTGCAGTTTCTGCTTACCCTCATGGAAAAAAAAACATAGGTTTATTTATGTATGTGTCAACCAAACAGTATAAACCGAAAAACAGGCTGAAAACCAGATCTAAACAAATATAAAGCTAACTGTTGAAACAATAGACAATATATTACGAACTTCCCATTCCTCAGGATAAAAATCAGCAGCCCATTTAATTTAACAGTCAAAAGGAAACGAACCGTAATTCCGTTGTCGTAAAATCCATTTTGCGTTAACAGAACACATGGAGCCTAAATTTTTGCGCCGAGTAAAAAAAAATATTTCATAAATTAACTGTGTACAGAGTGGAATAGGCATCGACACACCACTTGACATTGTTGGTTCTTTTAATAAATAATAAATAAATATTTTACTTGAGATGGAATTGCTCTTATATCATAAGGGTGAGAGACGCCACCAAAGCGGAGATGAGAAGAGTTGCGTCTTACAACCAATCCGCTTGCGTCATTTTGACAGCTCAGTGCTTAGCTTCAGCACAATACAATAAACTATTGGTTAATTACGACACGTCTCCTCCCGTCTCCGCTTTGGTGGAGTCACGCCCTAAGTCTCGAGTACGAACCCAAGGCACGCACCTCTGAATTTTCAGATTCATGTACATATTGCATAATTATCACTTACTTCAAAAACGGTGGAAAAATATCTGTCAGGCGTGCAAGTTTCCTCACGATGCACGATGAGGAAACTTGCACGCCTGACAGATGTTTTTCAACGGCATATGAAGCCATTTTTATTATGTACTAGCAGACGTCACGCGGATTCACCCGCGTAGTTCCCGGTCCCGTGGGAATACAGGGATAAAAAGTAGCTTATGTCACCCGGGGATAGTGTAGCTTCCCAACGGTGAAAGAATTTTTCAAATCGGTCTGGTAGTTTCGGAGACTATAAATGATATTTATTTTTGTAAATAGGTTTTCACAAACACTTTTACACGTAATTTTTTTAGTAAATGAGATCGGGTTTCAATATTTGAGTACTCTGAAAAGAAACACCGAAAGAAACTCAGAGGTCATAGTCTCTTTTAAAGTCCAGACATTATCTTGGTCAAATCATGTAAGGTCCATGCAGAGATGAGATGGTCTTTTGAGGTAAGGACCACACAGAATAAGAGGACCACATCACCTATTCAATGCAAACAAACAATCAAACATTTCCTCTTTATAATATTAGTATAGACAAAGGCCAGTATATTAATCTGCCCAATGCAGTAATATATGAAATTTCTTTGATAGTTTATCAACTTTATTTCAAACAGAATAAGGTTCATGTTCAATTAGGAACATTTGTAAATTTTGGGGTAGCTTGATGTTCTGGCGTGTGTACCTACTTGTTTGTAACTCATGGTGTCAACATGTCCGTCGATGCCTCTTTCACCATAAACATAGGTATGTTTATTACGTAGGTATATGTTTATAATATAAATACATTATATAGGTTTGTAGATACGTGGAGGCTTTGGTTGGACGTTAGCCAGAACTGTGGACACATACAATAATGTTTTTGAAGGTGTTAGTCAATATTGTTTTGTTTTGGATAGTTCTTAGCAGTCAAGAATGCGTATTAACACAAGAAAAATTGCACACACTTGCGTCATAACCCATAACATCACGCATGTGATCCCCGAAGTGAAAGGCAGAGGTGTAGGTACCTGTAGTACATCCACAAGTCGCCAGTTATGTTTAAGTCCCATGTAATAGGGGGCAAGTCTATCGCCATCAGTCGGACCTAATACGGACTTCGGGATGCTACTGAGAAATTCTATATGAAAAAACTCAATAACATTGTGCCCTACATTTTGCACTTGCGACCACTAGACCAACGAGGCATTCTGTATACTCAATATAAAAATAAATAATAATAATAATACCCGCCTGTTATAGTCCCACTGCAGGGCAAAGGCCTCTTCTCATACAGAGAAGGCTCGAGCATTGATCACCACGCTTGCTCAAGGTGGATTGGCGATTTCAAATTTATATTTACTATGTATAGATAAGTCCAGGTTTCCTCACGATGTTGTCCTTCACCGATGTCAATGATGTCTAAGATAAACGGAAAGTACATATGAATTGAAAAAGTCACATTGATACTTGCCCGAATTTGAACCACAACCTCGTGCATGAGAGGTAGGCGTCTTAACCTCTGGGACTCAATATATTTATTGCTTTCCATATGTATTCTTAAGTGGTGTATGACGCTTCGTGTAGGTATACACCAAAAAATGCTACAACCACATAGAACTCTGAGCCTTTTGCTTGCCAGACCAGCAACTATAATCTGTTCGTTACTGCAGCCCCAAAAAGATAAGAAAACATCCTGTGCCAAGACATGCTTGATATTTTTTATTGTATTTACTTCTGGGGTACGCAAGGATACGACTGGCGCGTAGCCAATGCAGGCTACCGCCTCAATGATACAATGAAAGCATTGGTTATATTATATTCGTTCCAAATCCTTTTTACGCAGGATTTTGTATGCGAGACAGGCTTTTTGGAAATATTATTTAGTTATTGCGGACGATGCACAAACTATAGCGTGGTACAGAACGTGGTAGGCCATGTTTACAGCCTTATAATTACGTATTTATTTCAGTAAATAAATGAGATTGCAAAAAAACAGTAAAAGCCTTGAGGTGTGACCAAGGATTGCCTATGTACCGTGCGGTCATATGAACCTAGCCTTATGTGTCATACAAAATCGGCTATTGATACCTTCTTACTCGTTACAAATTGGTAATGGCAATATTTAAGTTAGTAAATTAGTATTTTTTTCGGAGTATTCCCGTTTGAGCACCTATTTATTGAGCACCTATGCATTAACCTATGGGAAATGGGAATACCTTTGGTGCTAAATGCATAGGTGCTCAAAAAATAGGTGCTCAAACGGGAATACACCTTTTTTTCAGTATTTATTTCATAGATAGGCAAAACTCAGCCAGTTATGACAATAAAATTTCCCTTTTAAAATGTCGTAATGGTAAGGTCCTACCTTATGCACGAAGTTATGGTTCAAATCACATGTGGTGAGGTTTTTGACTGGCCTGTTGGTCTAGTAGTTAGTGATCCTGACTGCTATGCCGGAGGTCGTGGCTTCGATTCCCACCCAGGACAAATGTTTGTGTGATGAGCATGATCATTTGTTCTGTGTCTGGGTGTAATTTATCTATTATGTATGTATTTAGAAATATATAAGTATGTTAATCATATGTTTAGTACCCCTAACACAAGCTCTCAAGCTTAACTTGGAACTAAATGACGGTGTGTAAAAAGTTGTGGAGTATTTATTTGTTTTATTTTTTTATTGAAATCCGGGCAAGTAAGTATCAATGTGACTTTTTAATTAATATGTACTTTCTAAGTATATCTTAGACATCAGTAAGATCTGTGTAGAAAAGCATCGTAAGACAAAATGGAATTATCTATATCAGTAAACTAATATTATAATGAGGTATAGTTTGTGAGTTTGTGTTTTCTATAGGGGGTAATCTCTAGAACTTTTGAACCGATGATTAAATTCTTTAACCACTAGAAAGCCACTTTTATATGTGAAAGACATAATTACCTATGCTTTAATTTATTTTAAAACTAAGAGCAACTTTAACATTGGAGGGTTATGTTAAAGTACGGAATGCACTCGGACGTAGTCGCGAGCGTAGTGCTAGTCTATACTGTATATGTAAAAATAAATAAATAAAATAAAATAAAAAAGCCTATTACTCTACTACTTTTACATCTAAATTAATCTAGGTACACTTATTAAAGTTACTCTTGCTTACATTATAAAACGATTAACCTTAAAATTAACTCATGCATATATTTATATTTTACTTAATTCCGTAGTAGGTACTTATTGCAGTAGTCGCCTCTTTGGCGTAGGCCTCCCCCATTTCCTTCCATTGCTGTCTGTCCCTAGCCTTGGTCATCCAACCGGGACCACTTTTTTCCCAAAAGATGTCTTCCCACCTTTTCCTAGGTCGACCTCTACTTCTGCTTTGGTCTTTTGGTATCTATCGGTATATATAGTCTATACATATGTATGACACAACAATTAAATGATGTTAATTAGTTTCGCTTTAAACTTAAGAATAGCAGTTTTATATTTCAGAAATCAATTTACGTAATTAATAATTTGCTACTTGACAAAATTCTAGTTTTTAGTCCCTCCTCTAGATTACACATCTTTTTTTTCTTTTTTCACGGAATAATAAAATAACGGCGATACATCGAGTCAAAATGTCGCATGACGTCACTAGAATAGAATAGAATAGAATACTCTTTATTGTACACCATTAATACTTACAAATCATAATTTTAAGGGCTACAAGCGGTGATACTCATTGTATCACCGCTTGTAGCCCTTAAAATTATGATTTATCGCTAAAAGCGATCTCTTACAGACAACCTTTTGATGGACTTGATAGTGAAGGAAAAAGGATGAGTAGGCAGTGTGTGGTGTACTATTTACATAAATATATACCATACAAGACTATTTGAATAGACATTATATAGACAAAAAAAATAATAAAATAAATACATAAATACAAACCATTTACAGAGTGACGAACAATTAGCCAGTACAGTTTATACTAGATAATGACGTTACAAGCCCCCTCTCCTCAACTTTAATGCGCTTATAAATCTAAGCAGTTTTCCATCAATTTGAAAAAGCAAAAACATACTTAACACAACATAACAACATAACGTCACGCCTGTAATCCCCGAAAGGCTAGGCAGAGTTGTACCTGGTAGTAGGTACACCCACATTTCGCCCGTTATGTTTAAGTCCCATGTAATAGGGGGCGAGCCTATTACCATCTATTTACTATTCTTATTACTACTGTCTTGTATATTGGTGTGTGCTAGCTAGCATGTAGCAAATTATTTAATTTAAATGATTAAGTTTATTAATTACCAATGCTGTTTAAACTGTTCTTCTAACATATCAGACAGACGTGTTGGTGGGGAGTTTGTTCCGCCACTTCTTCTTCCCAGCAAAAACACGAGGAAGTGGCGAAAGGCGGGCGTTTTGGGGGACTGTCTTATGTAATCTAATTCCTCAGCCTAATTTGAATAAACGACTTTTGATTTTAATTTTGATCTATTGAAATCGGGCACAAATCCAGAGTCCGGGCTGCAACTGAGAAATTCCAGATAGAAAAACTCAATTACACTTTGCCCGACCTGGGGATCGAACACGGGACTTCATGCTTAGCAGTAGCGCTTGCAACCACTAGACCAACTAGGCAGTTTGATGTTCATATTCTGTAAAGTACCGTATTTCAAAAATTGTATGCAAATAGGTTTATATACCTACTGTCCGGACTTTAAAGTAGACTGCGGCTACTAACTAAATTGTATGTAACATAGATATACGTAGCGCAGCAGTTAACTTTAAAATAATGTATTTTGTATCTTTCAAAATCAATGAATTTTGGTAAGGTAGTTAGGTTCGGTAGTTAGGTTCGCTATAGGATAGGTATAGTAAGTTAGGTTAGGTTATATGTATATATATAATGTTGTCTTTCGAATTCTATCAACACAAAATGTTTAAATAAGAGAACATAAGAGACTCGCTAAATAAAAAGTAGTTATTATTGATGACGCCACTTTATTTGAAACTGTCATACTTATGCTATTTTAAAACTAAGGGGAACTTTTATAGTAGGTACCTACGGGGATATTAAAATATGAAATGCATTCGGACAAAGTCGCCAGCGTAGTGGTAGTCTATAAACGTAAACAAGGTTTAGATCTGTTTCTCTACGGAGTGAAGAAACTAGTAATAAATTATTCACCTAATTTTTTTTTTATTTTTTATTACTGATAGGCACGCGTTTGACCACTATCTCACCAGATGGTAAGCGATGATGTGGTCGACGATGAAGCACGCTTGCCTAGAAGCAACCTGTTCACTCTTGACTTGAAGACCCCTAGGTTGTAGCTATCAGGAAACACCGACACCGGCAGGGAATTCCACTCTTTAGCTGTTCGCGCAATGAATGTGTTTCCATAGCGTTTAGTACGTATGGTTGGGATATCTACCATTCATTTCAAAAACCTAACAAGTCCCTTTTTTGAACCCACTATAAGCTAAACACATTAGTAGGAATGTCTACTACAATAATAATATTAAAACTAACACAATAACAGCAAGAGACACAACAAATTAAAATGTCCGCCTCTGTTACAGTGAACAGTGAAAATAATTATTTTGTGCATTCGCACACCGGCTGAGAGGCGGACTGGGGAAATTTAATATAAGCTGTATTAAGCTTCATGTTTTTGTAGTGGGAATTGTCTAAATTGTAGCTGTCTTGTGTGTGTTTTAGGGTACCGTAACCATATGACGGAAATCTTCTATGTTTCTTTGCTCAATTCGCCCTCACTACGCCTACATTTTCACGCTGTGATTTGACCAGAATCTCACTGCAGATATCTAAACAACAGTGAATTAATTTTAAACATCAGTTGGAGGGAAAGTCTTGGGTTTGAACTCCCCTATAATAAGATGATTGTCTATGATGCCTATGAGGGTATGAATGAGACCATGATCAAGGAATCAACTGGATTATTTTTAAATTATATTTTTAGTTTTTAGTTATCATTTTCTCGATAAGGTCACAAGTTATTAATGTAAAACGGGGTATTCCTCGAAGCGCAACTTTTTTTAAGCGCAAACATCGAAGCTCACAAAATCACTTTCTCTACATTTAATCATGGTTGCGCTTCGCGAAATAGAAATAAAATATTTTTACATATTTTGACTTTGTGTGCGCAATTAACGGTTGCGCTTCACGGAATAAAATAGTTGCGATGGTTGCGCTTAGAGGAATATCCCTGTAAAACACCCTTACGTAAAATATGACAACGTCAAAATCTGCACATTATTGCCCTATCCACACGTTTAACTTGTCAGATCCAAACCTTCATTCACATATTTACCACCATAGATACCGTTAATTTTATTTTTGGGGTCTCTAAATGTCACGAGGTATTTTTAAAGCAGGTATGTCTATATATAATTTCTTATGATGTTTTCTTGCTAATAACTCCTACACAGAATTTACTTAAACTTGGCCGAAGTTCAGCATTTGAGGTCTTAATAAAGATTTCCTTTTGAAGTTATCTGAGCCACTTTATTACCATCTTATTAATAAACGTAGAGTTGAATTGACGACCTGTTACATAATATCCTGATTTAAAAGTCAGTTGAATAATTACATGCATACCGACATACTACTGAATACAAGCTACTGCTGACCGTGAGGGTTCGATCCCCGAGTCGGGCAAAGTGTCAAGTGTCATTTAGTGTTTCCATCTGGAATTTGTCAGTGGCCGGAGTCTGGATTCGTGCCCGAATTATGGCAATAGGCTCGCCCCCTATTACATGGAACTTTAACACATGTTGATTGTTTAAAAATTTATTGCTTGCGACCACTAAACAAATGAGGCAACCAAAGAGTATTCTATTCTGTGTCTGGGTGTAATTTATCTATAATAATATGTATGTATTTAGAAATATATAAGTATGTTTATCAGCTATTTAGTACACAAGCTCTCAAGCTTAATTTGGGGCTAAATGGCGTTGTGTGAAAAGTTGTGGAATATTTATTTATTTATTTATTTTATACAGAAAAATAAAACTGAAACAAAAAACTTTCCATGTGTTGGTCATGCCTGCTTATTTTAGGTTTTTATCAGTGACACTGTAATTTTCAACTAAAATGAAATAATTTAAGTAACCAAATGAAATCCACAATTGTTGAAATAGTTACAGCTAAGTGTGACAGCTGTAGTAAAAATTTACTAGGAATAAATTCGGCGTCTATCGTAATTGTAACAAGCTTAATTAATGTACTATCATTAAAGCCAACCCACCAAGAAGCCAACCAACCAAGAAGCCAACCCGAACTGTGATATATTTGCCGATGATTTTAAAATTTTAATGTGTGCATGCTTAAGCTTCTGTGAAAGCAAGACGACCTGAATGACGCCAATCTAATTGTTTCTATTTTGTTTGTACACGTTTATGTTTATTAATGTATTAAATTATAATGTTTATTCTTTTTTTTTAGTGGTGTATATTGTAAATTGTATTATGTTAATGTTAATGTAATTAGTTTCCCAAAACCGTTTAAACATAAATAAATAAATTAAAAATAACTTTTTTTAAATGACTGTCTAATGCTATTGCAAATGGAGTATAGCGAGATGTGACTTTAACTACACCTCTGCCTAGCTCCTCAGGGAATACAGCCGCAATGTTATGTTAAGAAGCTTTTGTAACCTTTTACATACTTGACACTTACAGCGTGCGTAGGAAGCTTTAACACATGTTGATTGTTTAAAAATATATTGCTTGCGACCACTAAACAAATGAGGCAACCAAAGAGTATTCTATTCTGTGTCTGGGTGTAATTTATCTATAATAATATGTATGTATTTAGAAATATATAAGTATGTTTATCAGCTATTTAGTACACAAGCTCTCAAGCTTAATTTGGGGCTAAATGGCGTTGTGTGAAAAGTTGTGGAATATTTATTTATTTATTTATTTTATACAGAAAAATAAAACTGAAACAAAAAACTTTCCATGTGTTGGTCATGCCTGCTTATTTTAGGTTTTTATCAGTGACACTGTAATTTTCAACTAAAATGAAATAATTTAAGTAACCAAATGAAATCCACAATTGTTGAAATAGTTACAGCTAAGTGTGACAGCTGTAGTAAAAATTTACTAGGAATAAATTCGGCGTCTATCGTAATTGTAACAAGCTTAATTAATGTACTATCATTAAAGCCAACCCACCAAGAAGCCAACCAACCAAGAAGCCAACCCGAACTGTGATATATTTGCCGATGATTTTAAAATTTTAATGTGTGCATGCTTAAGCTTCTGTGAAAGCAAGACGACCTGAATGACGCCAATCTAATTGTTTCTATTTTGTTTGTACACGTTTATGTTTATTAATGTATTAAATTATAATGTTTATTTTTTTTTTTAGTGGTGTATATTGTAAATTGTATTATGATAATGTTAATGTAATTAGTTTCCCAAAACCGTTTTAACATAAATAAATAACTTTTTTTAAATTTCTGTCTAATGCTATTGCAAATGGGGTATAGCGAGATGTGACTTTAACTACACCTCTGCCTAGCTCCTCAGGGAATACAGCCGCAATGTTATGTTAAGAAGCTTTTGTAACCTTTTACATACTTGACACTTACAGCGTGCGTAGGAAGCAGGGGTGTAAGATTTCATACCCATTATGATATCCTTTACTATTCCATGTTCTTAGTTGGAGAATAAAACGCTCTATTTATCTGAATGGTAGTCAAGTAGCTTTTATTAAAGTAGTTTAGGTGCACTAGTTTTCTAGTACAGCCAGCATCAAAAATCTACACCACTTGTTTTTAATTAGTACAAATACTTATGCTTATTCTAGACGGTCTTCTCATTATATTTGTAAAGTATCAATAAATATTATTCATAAACATCAAAGATATAAACGTTTGTTTATATCCTAAAAAGTCACCCAATTTATGGAAATATTGTACAGGCTAGTAGTTTTCATTAATCGTCATCTCTCGCTCACGTTCGCGTGATCTCGCTCAAGCATGTCTCGCCCCCCACGGCTGTTTTCGTTATTTAAGTTTAAATAAATAGTGGCATATTTAAAAATTTAGTTCGGGTTTTTTTTACATTTGATTACGCAAATACGATCAGTAACAGGTAGGGATAGAGCCCAATCCTTATTTGTACTAATTAAAAAATAGTGCTGTATATATTAATACCAAAGACATTAAATACTTAATATAGACGCGAAATCACGAACTTTTCCACTTGTGTCTTATTGGACACAAGTCTATAAGTTTAATTTAGTACGCTCCGCTGCCGCTCCAATATTGCTATATTACTAAAGATGGCGTTACTGAGACATGGGATGACAGTTCTTCTATGAAATTTCTTCTTACCCTAAATCTTTTTGCATCAACCCAACATTTAATAACTGTTATAGTACATTTAAAATAAGAAAAGAAATTAAAACAAACCGCTATGCAGTCCGATCAACCCATTTTAACTTCTATTTCGTGGTAATAAGAATGGCATTGTAAGCAAAAACGCGGATACAATACCAATTGTTGACTGCAGCTGCCATTTGTCATACTACCAACGTCATAGAAGTCAAAATCCGTGGAAAGGACTGTAAAAAAGGTTTATTTAAATTTAATTTTAAACGAATTATATAGTTAAAATACGTCACGTCGTCGTCCGGGGTCGTAGTGAAAAAAACAACATCAGACAAACAAGGTACTTTTTTAAAAATTTACACCCTCTTCTACGTTACGGGTCTTGACAAAATTTATGGTTGCGACCGTAATATGATTCGAGAGGTAAGTAATGAAACAACGTACCGTGCAAGTAGGTACCTATGTGCTTCATTTTTATGCTGTGGCAATAATGTTTTTAATAGAGGATGGGAACGGAGGTGACGACTGGGATTATGGTAATGGCAGCACGCGTAGAAAAAAAAACAACACGAAGAATAAATAAATAATAAATAAATAAACAGAAGAAAGTATGTGTGGTGTAACAATGAATGACAGATTGAGGAATGATGTGATACAGCAACGTTGTAGTTTAAAAGAAGATATTGTAGTAACAAAAATTAAAAAGATTATGCTTAGATGGTTTGGTCACGTTGAAAGGATGAATGAAAGGCGACTAATGAAAGGTATTTACAAGGCAGATGTAAGTGGGAACGCCGGGAGGGGACACCCTAGAAGGACTTACCTTTACCGTAATGGTGAGGTTCTTCAGAAAGGTCAGGTGCGTAGTACTCGCAACCGGCGTGTGTGTATGACAACATGTATGAATGTAAACGAAGCAAAAGAAGTATGTAAGAATCGTAGCATATGGCGCTCTGTAGTTTCTGCCTACCCCCATGGGAAAAAGGCGTGAGTTTATGTATGTATGTATGTAAACAGAAGAATCGACAAAATGACAGATTGTAGAAACATTTGTATATGACTGGCCTGTTGGTCTAATAGTTAGTGACCCTGACTGCTATGCCGGAGGTCGTGGGTTCGATTCCCACCCAGAACAAATGTTTGTGTGATGAGCACGATCATTTGTTCTGTGTCTGGGTGTAATTTATCTATAATATGTATATATTTAGAAATATATAAGTATGTTTATCCGCTCTTTAGTACCCATAACACAAGCTCTTAGCTTAGCTTGGGACTAGATGGCGTTGTGTGAAAAAGTTGTGAAATATTTATTATTATTATTTATTATTTCTTCCGTTTTAAACATGACAATGTCTAAAGTGAAGAAGAAAGAAAGAAATATTGAAAACACATTTATTTGGCCCAAAAAGCACACGATGTTAAATAAAAATAAAAGCAAAAAAGAATAATCCAATTAAAAGAAATTAAAGAATTTAAATAGAAATATAACAGGACAAAATTGTGTGCCTTGTTATAGTCAGACCTGAACCTATACCTTGTACCTTTCGTAAAACCACATTTCACCAGTTATATAAATGTCCTATGGTAAAAACTCATTGTTATGAGATAGGCACAATTAGTTCATTTCAATAGATGTTCGACCGCGCGGATAACTTCAATATCGCGATCTACGACACTTAAATGTGTTTAGTTCGTATGTAGCGAGATAGATGGCGTTACACAAGATTACATCTTAATTTCAACCCAGTTACTGCATTAGGTTAATTCCCTACCACATAAATACATAACAAAATACGTTTCTCATTAAAATGCTCTCACTCGCACGAAATATCGCTAAAATAATACAGTTAGCTAGTCGACTATAACTCACAAGATAAGCCGCATATTCGCGCTCCATTCTGTACTGATAACCTAAAACACAAACCAATCCTGATTGTAATACTATTAACAATGGGAAATAGCTAGCTAGGGAGAGGTTCGAACGAACAAGCCGCCGCGAGGAGTTTCCGAATTCATGAAATTCCTTGTTCAACATACCTACTAACTGCGAATGGTTTGACCGGTATTTTTTTGTGTTAGGTACCATTGTAAAATTATATAATATAGAGGATACCTATTGTCACAAATCCAGATACCATCAGTTCAGTCCATGATTTTGGACGTATTTGTCGTCGGCTTTTTTAACTGTATGAAATCAAGATTTGTATCAATCCGAATCTCATTAGGTTTGGTATAAATCATGATTAAAAGTCAGAAATAATAAAAAGTCAAAAAAAAGTCAAAAAAGACAGATTTAAAGATGAGAATAAAGATTTGTTTGAGGTTTTTTAGAGAATATAAATGAAAGTAAGTATTTCATTTGTAATTAAAAGTACGTGAATTTAAATGAAAAAAAATAGTTTTTTTTTTACTTTCCTGCGGTTTACAATTAGTTAGCACATCAATCTACCCCAAACTGTCAAATTTTCCCAATTGAACATGAACCTTATTGTGTTTAGAACAAAATTGAAAGTCTACTTATCAACAAAATTTGACACATTCATTTATTTATTTATTTAATACTTCAAGCACACTAATGTACAGAGGCGGACTTAATGCCATAAGCATTTTCTACCAGTCAACCTTTAGGTGATGCAGAGAAAAACAGTGGTAGGTGCAATTAAAAATGAAAATAAAAGGACTCAAAGAATACTTTAAATACATATTATGAGTATAAATACATAAACATGTACACTATAAATATAATCTATACACATATAATAAAACAGTTAAAAAAAATTGTCTGTACATTGAATATATTTAAAAAAAAAAAATTGAGGGGATTTAGAAACAGCAGTAGAGCAAGAATCCAAAAAAAAAGTCTGTCTGTTGGTCTGTTTGTTTATACACGCTAATCTTCGGAACTACTGGATGGATTGAACGTCTTGAATCGTCTCGCGCATCCCATTGTTTTCCCGTCTCCGGGCTTTTAGAATTCAACATCAGACGTTACAGATCTTCGATTTTGACGACCCCGTTGTCGCTGGCATAAGTAACAGGATCCGCGTACTGTTATAACAAATTAGCTGATTTGGGAATTTGTATAATATATAAAACTGCTCGCCATGCAAGCAGCGGCAGTCAACCTACAAAATTCATTCTTACCACATATTTTTTCCGACTAATGTAATTTTGGTGTGTAATTTAAAATAAATTCAGTGTAGTAGTAAATACGTGTTTCAATTAAAGGACCCACGGAGCGCCATCCTAACAAATTGGTGTCAGAAGTGAGATATATAGGTGTAGGCGTCGCGATTCGTTGCCACTCGTCTGCACCATATTATTTGTTGGCTCCGTGGCTTAGCAGTCCTTTCGGTGAGTAGTCGACGATAAGCCTTGGGTTCCCCAAAAGCCTAAGCCCGCGCTACTGCATTCCACGTGATCGACGATCAGCCTCCGCTTTTAGCGTGAGCCCGCGTCACTCCGGAAACCTGCATTCCACGTGATCGACGATTAGCCTCCGCTATTCAGCGTGAGCCCGCGTCACCCTGAAACACCTCCTGCTACCCGTGATCGACGATAAGCCTCCGCTATTAAGCGAGAGCCCGCATCACCCCGGAATATCTCCTACTGCCTTGCGGTCGACGGTCAGTCTCCACTTCCGAGTGCAAGCTCGCATCACAAGAGGACCCTCCGTCGAGGTCTCGCTGACGACCTCCAATCGCACACCATCCATCATCCGTCATCACTTCATCAGCAACGTGGTCGCACCGCGTGCCTGCTGAACGCAACGTGTCGTGTCATCGACCTGCAATACGATTCGCTGAATCGCCAGGTCGCCACGTCGTGTCACGCCACACTACGTGTATGTGTCATCATCCTTCCAGAATGTTCGCGTGCACTGCTGCCATATCCCTATTACTGTGAGTTTTCCCTATCCATTTATCTAGTGAAAATGATCAAGTTAATTACAGTGAAGTAATTTTTTTTTTCAAAATTTTCAAAATAATTTTAATATTTTTCTAGAACTCTTTTAAAGTAGATTTATTCCATTTTTTGTATACAATATTACTTTCATATTTTTCTTGTGTTTTGTGTTTCTGATGTTCTGTAGTGCTTTAATGCGATAACTATATCATCATTATTTTAATGCCTCAAAAAAAGGAGATTTCCGAAGAAATTGCGTCTTCATCTAATTCAGATTATTCAGAGGATAGTCCGCCACCAAAAATAAAAGAAAAAATGGCAGACAAAATCACGCTCTCTGTCCTCACAAAATTCATCAAACCCTTTAACGGGGACCGTGAGTCATTGCCCGCGTTTTTAACAAATTGCGAAAATGCAATTTCTCTAGCAACTACAGAACAGCAGAACGTTTTATGTAAATATGTCATCTCGCAATTGGAAGGTAAAGCCCAATTGGCTTGTTGCTTAAAACAATTCAATAGTTGGTCAGAAATTAAACAGTTCCTTAGAACCACTTTTGGAGAGAAAAAACATTCCACTCATTTACTATTAGATTTACAACAATGCAAACAGTTGCCTTCCGAAGACGTGATGCAATTTTCTATCCGCATTGAATCATGTTTAACACGACTGCAATCTGACATTCAACGTTTTGTTAAAGATTGTAAACTCTGCCAAGTGAATAAACCATTGCGTAGTTCTAATAAGGCCCCCATGGTTATAACTTCATCAAGTACTAAACCATTCGAAAGATTAGCATTAGACATTGTAGGTCCTTTACCTGAAGCTGGTCTTCAGAAATTTAAATACATTTTAACTCTTCAAGATGATTTAACTAAATTCTCATCTGCATATCCTATGGTAACTTCTGCAACAGATGAAGTTGCACGTAGTCTAATTCATTTCATTTCTCTATTTGGGTTTCCAAAAACAATTCTTACCGATCAAGGTACATGTTTTACATCCGAATTGTTTCGGCAATTAACCGAGATCCTTAAAATAAAAAAAATATTTTCTTCCCCTTACCATCCTCAAACAAACGGTGCGCTAGAGCGTAGCCATGCAACACTTAAGGAATACCTTAAGTCTTTTGTCAATGACGATCACGATGACTGGCATTCCTATCTAGCAACCGCAATTTTGTCGTATAACACAACTCCTCATTGTACTACTGAATTTACCCCTTATGAGTTATTATACGGGTACAAACCCACTATTCCCAGTAGTTTTCCTGAATCCTATAATAATGCCACTTACCACGAGTATATCCGCGCTTTACAGTATAGAATGAAATTCTCGCGAGAAAGAGCTTTGGAAAACATTAACAAAAGCAAAGAGCAATCAAAAAGGTATTACGATATTTCTGCTAATAAAGGAAAAAACTACAAAACTGGAGATATGGTGTATTTAAAACAGCATCATAGATTGCGTAAGGCTTTGTCCCCAATCTGGAAGGGACCCTATAAAATTATGAAGACGCACGGAAAAACGAATGTCACCCTATGTGTAAATAGAAAACGTATAAAATATCACGTTAATGAAATAAAACCAGCCTGAATAGATATATTTGTTTCAGATGTCTTGCGTGTCCAAACACTTCCGAGCCGATCGAACCTATTCAACATAGTCCTGGACTTTATTTTGACCCGACTTCTAGAGCTTGTTTTTACAATGATTACTGGAGCGTAATCACTCACATAGAATTTATACCTATTAAACCTTACTTGGATAAAATTGAAAAGTCTCTCCTAAATATTTCCGATTTCTGTAAGAAATTTCAGAATTACTCTACATTAAATATAGACTGTAATGATACCGTTAACCCCCTAGAAATATTAATTAATGCTAATAATCTTAAGTATGATTCACTATCCCATCTTGTTTCGGTCAGTGCACCAACACGATATAACCGAGCCATTGAGTTTGGCGGGGAAATACTTAAATTCTTTTTTGGCACACTAGACGCTGATGATGCTAGAAAATATGACGAAGCCATTGCAACTTGCCAACAGAACGAAAATCAAATATTTTCCTTAATGAAAGACAACATTCATGTCGTACAATCCACCATTAATAATTTCAACGATTCTATTAGCAAACTAAATGATAATGAATTAAGATTAAATAAACAACTACAAAAACTTAATTACATGATCATAAACAATACAAAAGATACTATTAACTTTAATAACATCGCAAAAATTAACTCCATTTTTAATCTTATTGAAAGTTCATTGTTGTCTATTTCTAATATTTTAGACACAATTTTAAATTCTATCTTATTTGCAAAGGCGAATATCCTACATCCATATGTTTTAACTCCTACTAATTTATTTCAAGAACTTTCAAAAAGTAAAATGACTCAAAGAAATTTAGATTTTCCCGTCTCTTTATCGTTACATAACATTCACAGTATTATAGACTTATCTAAATTGACATCTTACTATTATAATAATAAAATAGTATTTGTTATTGAAATACCTCTCATTAATCCAGTTAAGTATAGTATTTATAAAATTTTACCGCTACCCACACCACGGGATGAGAATAATTTACAAACATATGTCCTTATTCATCCCACTAAGTTATATATTGCCGTATCTGATGATAGATTAAGCTATGCATTATTAGATAGTTTAAATGAATGTAAGAATGTTAATTATGACAATGTAATATGTCCTTCGCCCTCCATATTATCCACTATTAACAATCCTTCTTGTGAAATCAAACTTATAACTGAAGTAACACACTCACTTCCCGAAGTGTGTGATTCAAAAATAATTTATGGCAATATAAACTTATGGCAAAAACTTAACGATGGAAGATTCGTTTATGTACAATCAAAGCCTAACAAACTAACTATTAAATGTGCTAACACAAATGAGATCAAAGACTATACCGTAAAAGGTACTGGCATTTTGTCATTGGAAAAGCATTGTGTTGCATTTTTCCAAACTCTGCAATTTAATCCATCACATGCTTATAAATCCACTTTGCCAAGCCAATTAAAAATCGACTTTAATATTATTGATGATGATTGCTGTAAAATTAAACTTGTAAATAGTAGTGCTCATATGCTTTCTCCTATAACTTTAACTGACGTTGATTTAGAGTCCTTAAAATTAGCGTCACATAAACTAGACCATCTAGAAAATCAAATTCATGAAGCTGAAAATCAGTCTCACATAGTCAAATATGGGCAATACTATTCAACACTCACGATTATTGTTATTGTTGTTATTTTTTGCTATATTACATACAAAGTTTATTCAAAATGTTTTTATACTGGTAAATATACATTTTGTTGCAATCCTTTACATAATCAATGTTTAGAAAAAAAAACACTTGAGAACCCGAAAACTACCAAAATGACCTCAATCGAAATGACAGATTTCCAAAATGAATCTGAAGATTGCGACAAGAAGTCTATTAGAAGTCTACCTGAAATGGAACTTAATAAAAATAGAGTCGCTTTTAGAAATGTCGACAGAGCTTCATCTAGTCGAAATTTAAGTAATTATTAAATAAATAAAAATCCTATTATTGATTTTCATTTCGGGACTTCCTTAAAAGTTTTTCCTTATATAAACTTATTTAAATGTGTCTTTGTTCTGTAAGTTAATAATAGCTTTGAATGTTTAAATTTACTGTTACCGTTATTTGTCTTTATTTATCCAATATTTCAATGTGTTTTTGCATTGTTCTTTTGTAATTAAATTATTTTTAAAGCTGTTAAATTTAATTAAATTTGTTTATACATATTTAAATGTGTTTTCCCTTGAACTTGTGTAATTTGAATATTTTGTTATGTCAAAATTTTCTCTTAACTTTAATTAAGTAGTACTCTTGTTACTTATTTGAATTGGTTTTCATTTATACTAATTTGTGTATAATTTTAACTATTTTTTCCATTAATTTTGTAATGTTTTAATTTACTCTAGTTGTACTTTTATTTTTGTGAAAATATTTACTCTACCATTCCCTTTCCGTTTGGAACAATTTTATTCTTGTATTTAAATTTTATCCTTCGCTTAATTTTTTATTATAAAGCTCCGTCTTAAGGGGGGAGATGTTATAACAAATTAGCTGATTTGGGAATTTGTATAATATATAAAACTGCTCGCCATGCAAGCAGCGGCAGTCAACCTACAAAATTCATTCTTACCACATATTTTTTCCGACTAATGTAATTTTGGTGTGTAATTTAAAATAAATTCAGTGTAGTAGTAAATACGTGTTTCAATTAAAGGACCCACGGAGCGCCATCCTAACAATCGTCGCGGGCAGAAGCTAGTATATATAATAAATTAAACACATTGGGGTAGGATGATGTGCTGGCGTCTGTACATCTGCCTTATACAAAGATACCTATGTAAGTCGCCTCTCAACGTGACCAAATGATCTAAGCATACTCTTTTCGATATTTTATCACTACTTCTCTTAAACCACCACGCTGCTACAACGTAATTAAAATTACACTTTTTAATTACGTAGAAGCAGCCCGGAGCCTGGAAACGTGCCCGATTGACGGCCATAGGCGCGCCGCCTATTTTCCACATTCCGCACATTTTCCCGATTACTTGAGACTAAAACCTAACTGATGAAACGTGATTGTACTACAGTTACACTGATACATCTCTGCATTACCTTTCAGGGATTACAGGCGTGATGTTATGTTATTTTATATTATAAAAAATGCAGTTTAGAGGTCCCTGAACAAACGTCCATAATTCCCTATGGTGTCCAACAAATCGATTATCAAACGTGTTATCGATAGGCATTGAATCGTCGGTTGATTGCGTTCGAAGAACAATTTTCAGTGCGATTTTTCGCGTCAAAATCCTCTTCCAGTGTGCAAAGCTGATTAGCTTCGTGATTGACCTATGGTTGGCGGATTCAATACTCATACGGAACAAATTGTATGGACGCGGAACTCAGTGCTAGAAATACCAGGTTATTTTCCCGGAAAATTCAAAAAGTAAAACAGGATTTGAAAACCACTTCTCATGCACGAAGCATTCGGTTTGATACCTGCATGTTTCTATATGCATTGTGCATGTAAAGTGGTGTTCAAAACCAGTGGGTAACAAGGTATCCCTTGGTTAGAGAGTTTCTTAAACTTTTATGTACGATGGAAGGTTAAGCAGTATTCATCGAGATCCCTCGCGCGTATTTTTGAGTCACAAACATTAATGTGAATTACCTATTATGCAAAACCATTCTACTTTACTAGTTTATCTAAGTCACCAGTTTTTTTTTTTTTTATTGACATAAAAAACAATGTTACAAATCGTAATGAAGCCCTGATTCCTGAGCTAGGATGTAACCTGTGTTACAGGAATCAGTGTCTTCTCCCATATATAATGTTATACTAACTTTATGTAATAAATAATATAAACAATTTAGATCATGCAATCCTTTAAATATATTGTGTGTGTGTGTGTGTGTGTGTGTGTGTGTGTGAGTGTGTGTGTGTGTGTATGTGTGTGTGTGCGTGTGTGTGTGTGTGTATGTGTGTGTGTGTGTGTGTGTGTATGTGTGTGTGTGCGTGTGTGTGTGTGTGTATGTGTGTGTGTGTGTGTGTGTGTGTGTGTGTGTATGTGTGTGTGAGAGAGTTTAAAGAGTTTGTGATTAGTGTCATTAATAGTGTTTAGAGTACCAGTGACATAAGATGGCGGAAAACATATTCATAATTCGCATAAACCACAATTAGGCCATATAAATACCTGTTCCGTGCGTGATTCAAATCCGCGACTTGCACCACAGCAACCTATCACTCAGCCACTGTGCCGTCAAATAATAATAAAATACAAAAGCCCCTCCCGGCTACAAATTAAGATAACTTTATTATCACGTCTCCTCTAATGAGTCTTGCTAAGGGTCCCCACAAACGAACAGCTAAGCGATTTGCTTTACTTAACGCAATAGAAAAAACAAAAGTTTTTTTTTTTATCATTGGTCAAGCGAGACTTTGGTAAATGAGTCTCTTGAGAATTGATGAGAGAAGTGGCAAAAGTTAAGAAGTCATTGGTTTAGGTATTTATAAGGCAGATGTTAGTAAGTAGAAATGGCTTGGGACGATTTGGTAAGACACTGGCCTTATTGGTGATGTTCTTCAGAAAGGTCAGGTAAGGACGTAGGTATGACGTACTTGCAAACGGTGCGCGTGTACTCGTATGAACATAAACGAAGCAAAAAAGAGTTTGTAACAGTACTCGCAACTTATGGTACAGCCTTATCTATATAAATATTATCAATAGGGAACATTTGTTTGTTTGTTTTGTAGGGATTTAACTCAAAAACTACTGAAAGGATTTCTAACCAATCTTTCACCAATAGAAAGCTATGTAATCACCGAGTCCCATAGGCTATGTTTTATATTAAAAATTACGAGGGGGTCAAGGGTATGTTAAAAGAAAACGAAATTGTTATAGATAAGAATTTGTGAAATCAGTGTAGTGGTTTTTGAGTTAAATCTCTACAAACAAGCAAACAAACAAATCATTTCTCTATAATATTATTAAAGTAAAAGTATAGTATATAATTTACATAGTTTAAAAATTACAACGCTATACAAAAAAACTTGAGAAGTGTCAAGGGACATCCAAGGGACAATTAATTAATTCAATGCGAAATAGAAAGACGAAACGTAAATAACTGGTTTGCTTTCTATGTGAGAGAGAAAGAGAGAGAGAGAGACAGAGAAACACGCGCACGCCGCACGGCTTACAACTAGGTTTAGCAAAAAGTGTCGTTACAACTTTTGGTCTTATTTATTTCCGTCTAGCCCCCTTTAGCAACGCGCGATAAGGAACTTCGTTCCAAAAACAAACCAAGCAACAATAAACAGCTACAAATAGTCGCCGCAAGTTGCTCAGTCCGCGACCCGCCTAAACGCGCGCAGGTGTCTTGTCTAATTGCGCGCAGTACCTGATTAAACAAATGCAAATATTTGCAAAGGCCTATAATTTATAGCGCCCCTTATTGATGTACGTAATTGAATAGAATCTTTATTGATAAGTGGATTATCTCCGAGCCTATTGGAAATATTGTTTGAAGAGGCTGCCGATGAAAAAATAACATTGCCAAGTGGTTACTTACTTTCTTATATTTCGGAAAATTTCTGAACGATTTTGGAAGATTGCTGCGTAGTTGATAATATAATATTCTTGATCGTTTTATGTTTTACGAATAGGTATCTACTTAGGTATAAAAATAAATGGTTAAGATTTGAGGTGCTTGTGGCTAAGTGTTAGCAGTTTCAGAGGTTGATTGGAGGTTAAGCTACGCTTGTTGGTGTCGGTTTTGGGATTGGTTATAATTATTTTTTCTTCCTTATTACATCTATCTGCAAATGCAATCGACTAAAAGAATATTCTTCATCTTTTGGGATCGTATGAACCAATGTTGTTGAGCATGGTCAACACATTCATTCATCTGTGTCTTTCATGCCATCTGTTGGTTTTGTATTTTTAACCGACTTCATTAACCAACTTCAGGAGGAGGTTCTCAAATTCGGTCGGTACATTTTTTTGTATGTATGTGCACCGTTTACGCTAGGATTCATGTACGATTTACGTGATTCTTTTTTAATTTGATGCGGGGTAGTTGCTTTTTGGTCTCATAAAATATTAACATAGTTTGGCCTGGTAGTTTTCATTTTATGAACATTTTTGTTCATGAACTTTTATTTTTGATTTTAATATGAAAAGAAGTGTAATAAAATGTATCTATAATATGTATGTATTTACAAATGAATATATATATATACCTAAATGAATATACTTTCATGAACACAACAATAAAATAATGCTAATTCTAAACAACACACAAACTTAATAAATAAAAATACATAAGCAATTGCTATCAATTGCAATCATGATAGCAATCGCAATTCGATACGTAATATGGACAGTGTACCATGAACTAAAATTTTCGGATTACCTCCATTGCCAAATTATCAAAATACTGCACAAATATAATTTTAAGTTATTATTACCTACAGTAGTATTGTGTATTTGCCACTAAGTTAAGTTACTTTAAGAGAATAAAGAATATAAATGTACCTAATCTTAGAATAATCACCGTTCTGATGCTTGTTCCATATTATGAACATTGATCTACTTACCTACAATGTTAACCTGTGTTTCTCATGTAAGTGAATGTAATGTTCTGTTTTGAGAAATAAATGTCTAAAACCTTAAATATACTAAATATAAGTATGTTTATCAGCTGTTTACACATAACACAGGCTCTGCTTAGCTTGAGACTAGATGGCGTTATGTTAAAGTTGTGGGATATTTTTTTTTTTTTTTCATAGTTTGCATTTGTGTCCTAATATAGCAAATCAACTTTTCATTTTTAACTGATACAGAAATGATCATCAATCTTACCATATCCTCTTGAAAACCCAAAAAAACTCTTGTTTACCGTTTACCATGATATTTACCATAAAAACAAAGCTGTTACCTCTTCGGATGTCGGATATGTAATCAGATAACACAATCCTGACGCTTCCGGATCTCTTCGTGATAAAACTGACGTGGAAATGGGGAAAAAGTTTTTTATTTTTTTTTGCGCTCCTAATCTGTTTGTGAGGAAGTTGAGGTTTTAAATATTGTTTTAACTTGTTTTTCTAAGTTAAAACGTGGGTATTTATGTTATAATTAATTTATGAAAAGGTAAGATCGAAGATTTAAAGGGGCTTATGGCTAAATACGAGTAAGTTAATTTTATTTGAATTTATAATGTGAACTAATTATACAGCATAAATTCAAGAATAGAATAAAATAGCGTTTATTTGCAAATATGGGTTTTACTTAAGTAGGTACTTAGTATTAGGTTTTCATCAGAGTTCTGCCGTATTTCACCATTCGGCATGCAAACATTTTCATTACATAAAATTGTTAAAATTGAAATTCTTATTGAAACCCTAAATTAATCGAGGTCTTCTAACTTATCAGAAAGACGTGTTGCTGGGGAGTTTGTTCCGCCGCTTCTTCTTCCCAGCAAAACACTAGGAAGTGGCGAAGGGCGGGCTTTTTGGGGGACTGTCTTATGTAATTTGGACGTTCAAAAAGTACTGAAACTCAGCTTACTTTGAATAAATTACTTTCTTTACTGGTAAACTTCTGTCTAACCCTTCAAGTAATATTGGCGTGATGTTAATATTAATTTATAAATAGATAAACATCCAAGAAGTTCCAAAAACTTATATTCTTTTTCCTATTTAAAAACAATGATTTTCTAACAATACCAACGAGTATATTCACCCTAAAACTTTAACCCCACACAAATGTACCTACAGTATATGCAAACCCGCCCACGTTTCTCAGTCGAATATGCAAATGGGTGCCAAGGATCTGCAAATTGCATCCACTAACCCAGAAATAGAGTCACCACGCTCTCACTAGAACTATCTTAGATAGTAAGTATATACAACTGCATTAATTGAGGGCTTAGGTACGCATTAGGTACCTTGGAATGGGGGTAAGTTGTTAATGCAGTCGTGTACACAAACAATATTGAATAAAATAGTAATTTAATATAATATTCCACAACTATTCACACAACGCCATCTAGTCCCACAGTTACGCCAAGCTTGTGTTATGGGTACTAAACGACTGATAAACATACTTATACTCGTATATTTCAAAATACACCCTGATAGAAAAATTACACCCAGGCACAGAACAAATGATCGTACTCATCACACAAACATTTGTCCTGGGTGGGAATCGAACTCACGACCACCGGCATAGCAGTCAGGGTAACTAACTACTAGACCAACAGGCCAGTCCAAATGCAAGAAACAAATGAATGTGCAAGAAACTCCGCACTTACTCTTTTTAACCGACTTCAAAAAAAGGAGGAGGTTCTCAATTCGGTTGTATTTTTTTTTTTTTTTTTTTTTTTTTTTTTTAGGGTTTGTTACCTCAGTGCTCCGTCATTTATGGACCGTTTTTTAAAATTCTTTTTTTGTTTGATAGGGTATACTAACAGGTTGGTCCCATTTGTATCAAAACTCATACCTGATGAGGGATCTTTGAGGAATTGAGGGAAATCCTCAAAAACTATAGGCAGACATGCACCGATTTCAACATTTTTAGTAACAAATCAAGCATTTTCATTTAGGAAGTATCATTTGGTGAAGAAAAACTGATGAAGAAGACAGGCAACGGAACTCTTCAACGCATAACAGCAAATTATTCGCGATTGCTATAGACAGATGTTTATGCTGAGCTTTTGTATTTCCACAACATAACATTACGCCATTCTATTTTAAAAGGGGTCGGCAGAGATGTACAGATTAATGTTTAGAGATAGAACTTCTTTAGCAATTGTTAACCAATTTCAATGATTCTTTTAAGTTTTAAAAGACCTTCTTTCCATACGAAGAAACTAAAAATTGCAAAATAAAAACTTTTTTACAAAAAAAAACAACCGACTTCTTAAAAAAACACTAACAGGTGAAAAATAACTCCAGTTTCGGAAGTCGGTGGCCAATAATGAACGAAACAAAACCACCAAAGCCACAGACTTCCGAAACTGGAGTTGTTTTTCACCTGTTAGTGATTTTTTAAGAAGTCGGTTGTTTTTTTTTGTAAAAAAGTTTTTTTTTAAAATAGATTTTTCAATATTTTGTATACACAATCAGATTATATGTGAGGACTATATAGATTGTATTCATGACATTTTACATTCAACGGATCACTTAATTATTTGCCTAACCTTCTAACACTATAAATTACTGACCCATCAGCAGTTAACCCCAAAATAAAACAGAAAAACATTGTATAACCCCAAAAAGCGTTTTCTTGTCGGACGCATTTTAGCCAACAATGGATGTAGGGTACAACAAACATTACTTAATACAGTCTTTTGTGTTCAAATCTAATTCAGCCTAGCCCTTTCCGTTTGATAGGGACGACGTGAAAAATCGCCCTGTATTTTCGGGGGAAAATTAAGACGAATTTCTGCTTAGACTCCGAAGAGTAATGGGGAAATGATGCGGGGGAAATTGTGGAAGTTTCTATTCTAGTTTTTTTGGAGTGACACTTCGAAATGGGGGTCACTGGTTACTTCGTAGATAAGCGATAAAGAATTGGTTTTAACTTCACAAATATCTACTTAGGTAGTGTCAAAGTCGGTCAAGGATTCTGGTTTGAAAGGATTTGAATGTAGTACTTACCTAATAATATTTTTTTATGATCGGAGAACAAAAAACCAACGTGTTAGTTTAAAAAAATACTAATTACTAGTAGGTGTTAGTAATTTAAACACAAAAGAAGAGGAAAGACCAAACAGTATTGTGAGAAGGATATCCCAACTTAATGTTTATGCTTAATGAATATAGACAGACAACATTGTTTTTTCAATCGGTCTATCAAAGAAATTCGATTTGACGCTTCTCACTTCTTCTGTTGCAATAACTTTGTATGAACGTCTAAACGTATGTAAAAAAATTGTAAAATCAAATTTAGAATCCTTATTTATTACTATGTAACGACGAGTATTAGTAGTACGCGTTTAGTTCAACCGTTTTTCTGTGCTCATACAGCAAAAATTTCGCTTAACCTTTTCGCCACTACGATGGGGTTGAATTCCAGTCTAATCGAATGCACCTGAATACCAGTGTTTTACATGGAGCGACTAAAAATCTGATCTCCACAATCCGGGCACATTACTTAAAAGTCAACGAAAAAAAACCCAAAGGCAAGCATTGCCACGATGAATGACAATGATGAATTTTCTACAACTTTCACACAACGCCACCTAGGCCCGAACTTAGCAGAGCTTGTAAGATGAGAAGGTGCTAGACAACTGATAAACATACTTATATATATTTCTAAATACATACATATTATACATAAATAACACCCAGACACAGAACAAATGATCGTGCTCATCACACAAACATTTGTCTTGGGTGGGAATCGTACCCGCAAGCTTCAGCATAACAGACCAGTCACAAATAAAACATCTTTACTTACAAGGCACTTATATACACAATTTAAAGAAACCTAAAATCTGAACATTCTCATCTGTACTTACTTCTAAAATCAATATCGATATTTTACACCAATCTTCGTTGTAAAAACTCACCCTAAAAAATGAGGTCAAATTAAAAATGTACCGGAGCAATTTCTCTATATAATCCTCTAATAAAAAATCCTCGGTGTACCGTTAACCCGTTCGCCGCTGACACATCAATATTGGTACTTTGATGACATAACGCGAAAATATTTTAATTTAACCAGGAACTGCCAACGAAAACGTGGTGAAAATGGACGCAGTTGTTGTGGGTTCCGTAATTTATTAAGCTGTTAATATTAATGATATTTTCGGGGTAGTTTATGTTGAGAAGGATATGTGTATTATTGAAATAAGTAAGGGATTAACCTCAGTGCGAGTGTTTCGCAACAGGCGTTCATTTGTGAACGTCGTTTAGCTCCTTAATTTTTTAATAAAAACTATACATAAATAGCAGACGTCCCGCGATTTCAACCGCGTAGGTCCCGTTCCTTTGGAAATACAGGGATAAAAAGTAGCCTATGTGTTAATCCAGGGTGTCAGCTAACTCCATACCAAATTTTATTAAAATCCATTCAGTAGTTTTTACGTGAAAGAGTAACAAACATCCATCCATCCACCCTCACAAACTTTCGCGTTTATAATATTAGTAGGATATGTACATACACATACATAAACTCACGCCTTTTCTCATGGGGGTAGGCAGAAACTACAGAGTGCCATTTGCTACGAACTCTTATGCTTCGTTCGTACGATTCTTTTGCTTCGTTTACATTCATACATGTTGACATACACACACGCCAGTTACGAGTACTACGCACTAGACCTTTCTGAAGAACCTCACCAATAAGATCTACATATAAATGCCTTTTTTTTTAAATAGGCTTAAAATCTAAACTCCCACTTCCACATTACCACTTCCTGAGAAGATGTGTGAATAGTGGAACAAACGCCTCAGAAACACGAAACTATACACTATATTGGCCATCAGTGGAGCTGGACTAGAATAGCTGAACTGGCCTGTTGGTCTCGTAGTTAGTGCCCCTGACTGCTATGCCGGAGGTCGTGGGTTCAATTCCCACCCAGGACAAAAGTTTGTGTGACGAGCACGATCATTAGTTCTATGTCTGGGTGTAATTTATCTATAATTAGCATGTATGTCTTTAAAAATAAATAAGTATGTTTATCAGTTGTTTAGTACCCATCATAACACAAGCTCCGCTTAGCTTGGCACTAGATGGCGTTGTGTGAACGTTGTGGAATAATATTATATCATATTCTCACAGGTATTTTGGCTTCCTCACGATGTTTTTCCGTTACCGTTTCCACCGCAAAAATAAACAAATCATAGAAGGAAAACTCTCTTTTTCGATTTCTCACCACCAGCCCCTGGGAGGCCATAAAAAAGGACATTTTTTAAGTCCCATTTCTGAGCCACAAAGCCCCTTCAGACATAGATAAATGAGCCCAGAGAGTAATGAGGCGACGTTTATTTTGGGGCTAAATTGATGGACTTCCACACGGATCTGTCCAAAGTCTTATCGACAGTTTTAATTAAGGACTTATTCTTTAATTAAAGGTTTTAACATGGTTATATTATCAATTGGGAAACCTTTTTTTATGTTTTTTGTTACGATGTGTTCAGATTTATCCAATGCAGCAATTGTTTTTTGTGACGTAGGATTGGTTATCGATCCTTTCAGATATTATTACGTATACCTAAATAGGTAGTGCTTAACTTTTTGCCTGTTAGTAATAATAGTTGGTAGTGGTCGCAGGCGCTGCTGTCGAGCACGAGGTCCCGAGTTCAATCCCCGGGTCGTGCAAAACGTTGTTGAGTTTTTCTAACCAAACAACTGTATTATATTTGTGTAGTTGACTTTGTTTTGCATACGACATTCTCCCTTATATTGTTCTCTTATATCCTTTGTGTTACGGGTTTCTTTCCTTACATCTTATTAGTAGGTATACATTTGTTCAAATTCTTTTTAGTTTTGTTGCAAGTGCTACTGCTGAGCGTGGGCTTTCTGGGTTCGATTCCCGGGTCGAATAAAAATATGAGCTCGGTGGAAGGCAATAGACTCCGCCTCTATTACTTCAAACCTCTGCTTAACCCTTTGAGAATTACAGTGTGATGTTATAATTTTTATCTGATTATTTAATTTAATATTTTTCAATTGTATTTTTGTTGATTTATTCGTATTTATTGTTGAGTATTAAGATTTTCTGTGTATCGTAAATCTAACCTAATTAAATAAGATTAATTTCTAACCTAAATAATCATTGTAAATTAGGTAATTCATTTTGTATATTTTATCTGACTCCTGTGCATGCGGTGTTAGCCTATAATTGATTGTTACACTTGTAAATGTTTACGTATCAATATAATTTTAAGTTGTAAACAATCGTTGGCTAACCTATAAATAAATAAATAAATTAAATAGAAATATTGCAACCTACGCTACTTGAAAATAACACACTGAAAAATATTTTTTTAAATAACATCACGCCTGTAATCCCCCAAAGGTTTAGGCAGAAGTGTACTTGTACTACATCCACACTTCGCCAGTTATGTTTAAATCCCATGTAATAGGGGGCGAGCCTATTGCCATCGATAGGGCAAAAAACCGGACTCCGAGCTGCTTCTGAGAAATTCCACATAGCAAAATTCAACAACGTTTTGCCCGACTCGGGAATCGAGCCCGGGACCTAGTGCTCAGCAGTAACGCTTGTGACCACTAGACCAACAATGCAATACATCTTCTAACGTTAGTAATAATGCTTTGAATACAATAGCAAAACATGCTGCTTCCCTACGCTAATATTCACCCTAACTATGGTGTGACCAGCTAATAAAAAAGCCTCCCCACCTACAAATGAGGGTGACCAACGAAAAAAAATAAACCCTACTATCACCAATTTCGATCACGTAACTAATCCGTGGGTAGTGTTCAATTTACGGTCGTAATGAGACCCTGACCGTACCTCTGAATTACCAGTGACCTCCTGATTACTGCGTTAGTTAGATAATCTATTAATTAATGTCTATATTGCTTGGTGCGCAGAAAAAAAAAATAGATTGGACACAATAATTTGGTGAGTAAGGGTTTTTTGGGTAAGTGTATTTTTGATACCGTGCTTTTGGATTTATTGCTTTTTTTGTTAATTAGACTTCGTTAATGGGAGGTGCTGTGCGAGAATCTACCCTGCAACGCGCAGCTCAGTAACTCTGAACATGGAAATGGTTTCCCTACAAAATAATTCCGTCAAACCCTTTCCATCATTCATCAAATGTATTAATTAATAGTGTATAGGTACCTGAAAGGTAGATTTTTGAGTTCTGTCAAACAACTAGTAAGACATATTTGTGTTTACCAAAAATCACGCTAATAAATACTTTGACTTTGACTTTGACTCATCACGGTGGGCACATTCACTGTGCGTACGGCTAAGGAGTGGAAATCCCTGCCGGAGTAGGTGTTTCCTGATAGCTACAATCTATAGGTCTTGAAGCCAAGAGTGAATAGGTTGCTTCTAGGCAAACGTCTTTCATCGTCGACCACATTATCGCGTACCATCAGGTGAGATGGTCATCAAACGCGAGTTTTTTAATAAAAAAAAAGCCAGAGACTTTGCGGGACTGCGAGCCAGTTTTTTTATAGTACCTAATATAGATTTTTACACCGACAAAGCAATAGTACGTCAATTAATTTAATCCGTGTTGGATAACTGTGAATTTGATATTTTTTGACGTTCATTTATCGCTGAAAATCTCTTTTTTTGGTAGATGGACTGTTAGCACTATTTTTGATGATTGCTCTCTGATATTTAGTAGTTTTTTTATTTCATACATACATACATACATAAACTCACGCCTTTTTCCCATGGGGGTAGGCAGAAACTACAGAGCGCCATATGCTACGATTCTAACATACTTCTTTTGCTTCGTTTACATTCATACATGTTGTCATACACACACGCCGGTTGCGGGTACTACGTACCTGACCTTTCTAAAGAACCTCACCAATAAGGTCTATGTATGTCCTTCTAGGGCGTCCCCTCCCGGCGTTCCCACTTACATCTGCCTTGTAAATACCTTTCGTTAGTCGCCTTTCATCCATCCTTTCAACGTGACCAAACCATCTAAGCATACTCTTTTCAATTTTTGTTACTACATCTTCTTTCAAACCACAACGTTGCTTTATCACATCATTATTTTTTTATTTCACTATTTTGCTATTTATGTAGGAAGATTACAAACTAAACTATGTACCTACATATTGGCTCTCTCACTCTATCACTTGATAAAGCGTTCTCTTACACACAACCTTTACATGTCTGGACTAAAGAGACTGACCTCTGAGTTTCTTTCCGTGTTTCTTCTCAGAGTAGTCAGATAGTGAAACACCGACCTCAATTCTAGTCAAAAAATGACATGTAAAAGTGTTTTATGAATCTATTTACACATGTCGGCGTCAGCGATGGCTGAGCGATGAGCTGACACCGATGGGGGTTTCGTGGTACAGAGTTCATAACGTAGAATAACAATCTCCATTGCAAAATAACCTCACTTAACATTTGTAATCACAAAACATAACTCAAATAGGTAACTGACAGTTTCGTACTGGATGTGTGTCTTCGTTGGTGCCTCAAATCAATCTGAGCTCTGCCCAGCTCCCACACAATAGCACGACTCTGTCCACGTGACATTACCGAAAACACATTCGCGCCATTTTCAAATGACAAGTAACGTCACGCTCTGGTCACCTTTGATTCCGTACTAATTTAATCAACTTCACAACTTATTACTCAAGAATATCGCTTTCCACGACACAAATAAATATGATTTATGGACTTTTTAAAATTAAAAAATCATAAGTCATTTACTCAAAATAGGTGGAGGATCAGTACTTTTTGAACGTCAATATATATTACATAAGACAGTCCCCCAAATAGCCCACCCTTTGCCACTTCCTAGTGTTTTTGCTGGAAAGAAGAAGTGGCAGAACAAACTCCCCAGCAAAACGGTCGGTCTAATAAATTAGAAGAACTTGAATTGCTACAGTATAATTAGTTATAATTATAAATCATCATATTAAATCGCTACATGTTAGCTGGCACACTCCAAAGAAAAATTTAAACTGACCTCCCGGTATATAGGGCGTGCCCGCTTACATGTGCAATGTTGGATTACATCCATAGATTTGCGACACAATGTCACAAACCGAGAAAATCTAAGTTAAATAAAACAATAAACAGCGATAGTAAATGATAATAACCAAACAAAGTTCAGCAAGACTACCAGTTACCACAAGCAGAACCCGTTCACGAGCATAACGCAAAGATCAGTTTATTATGACGTCGATTGTATTTTTTTGTAAGAGCGTTTTTATTTCTCATTTAGTAACCTCTTTTATTCATTTTATGAAACCACCAATACCCTTACCCATACCAATTCCCTTATTCAGGTTTTCGTTTGTGAGCAACAGAATCGCCGCCTTTGATGCCGAATCACAAACCAAGATGGCGGCCATAAACGTCACTCATGCACGCTATAATTGATTCTATTTAAAGCAAAACTAACTCAATAATAACTATTGTCCTATGGATTATGTATTGGCCTATTGTTTGGGGAACCCTAATAATGGTGGGTATATCTCGATCATGAGTACAATAGAAACTATTATGTTATCTGTATACATCTTAATTGGTTGTGGTGTGTGGTTTGTGGGTGGGTAGAGATATAGGCTGTGTTAAATCGTTCAAGGATATACGGTGTGAATTATAAACTAGGTATATTATGGTGAATTAAATTGGATTTGTGGCTTCGCAATAAATGTCACCCGACTTAAGGTTAAGCTACGCTGGCCTAGGTTAATCTTAGGATGGGTGACCATTCATTACATATTAAGATGAAAGCACGTTAAGCCATTGGTCCCGGCTGTCATTTTGATAGGCGTAACGGTTATTCAGAAGCCTGAAAGTCTGACCTGTATGCCCGGTTATTGACAATAGGCTTGCTCCATATATGGGACTTAAACATGACAGGCAAAATATATGCGTAGGTAACTGCAGGTACAACTCTGCTACACCCTTGTAAAAATACAGGCACGATGTTACGTTCGATAAATAATAATTTATAAAAAAAATGGGGACACTTATAACTCAAGAACGGCTAGACCCATTTTAATGGATAGGATTTGAAAATTGACGAACAAATAAATATGAACAAAATTCGTACTCTTAAGAGGCCGTACCTGAAATAGACTGATTTTGATCAACTGTAATCATTATTTGTGAGAAAGGGAAGAAGAATTTAAACAATCCTATTAGTGATTTCAAAAGACGAGTTCCATGTTTTGCATGTTGAAGAATAAAATTTTGGAAATAATAAATAATATAAATATAAATATTCCTCAACTTTAAATAAAAAATAAAATAAAAACAAATTACATATTCATGGAAAATCACTGAAATTCACCACAAGTTTTCCAAAAAATGACGCGAGATTGACGTTTGATCATTTAGTTACAAGAAACTACAAAAGATTTTGAACATTAAAAAATCTTACCAACATCAGTATATGAATAGTCTACTTGCACGTGCGTGAACAACTTTTTGAATTTTTACTACAACATATAATATGGAAAAAAAAGAAATTTACAATTTTATAACATAATATTATGTTGTTTTAAAAATTTCTCAAAAGTGATTCAAACAATAGAAAAAAAATACTGATTAATCTTGAAATTTCCGGAAAGTAACGACATGGATTTTTTTTTATTAATCTTAAGTTTATTATTTTATCAAACAATTTTTTTTTAAATATAGGATATTTTTTTCGTAAACAATAGGAAAAGAGAGACATATTTTACTATATTATCGACCGCGCAAAACCGATACCGTCAGTAGCGAACGGGCCTTCTTAATTTTATGCACGGCCTCTTAAATAAATAAATCAAACGCAGCGCCATCTTAGATGACACGATAGGTGAAAAATTTCTTACCATTTCATTAATAGGCGACAATTTGACATTTGACAAGTCTTAAGCTAAAACACAAAAGACAACACAATTACAACAGAAATTGATTCTAAGGCGGAACGTAGTTTTCCGGGACAGCTAGTTAACTATAAATGACACGTTTACATCAGTTTTTGTTTATTTAACTTCCGACTACAAAATCAAATACTAACACCGAATGATTCAACCAAAAAACGGCGTAATGAAAAGTTGTCTAAACCTACTAGGAGATAGAGTTATCCATCTCAAAAGTATCATCCTAAACTTCATAGTATGTACAAGCAATAAGCCCTGCTTCCCTGCTGACCCCGTCCCACAAAATAACCAAAAGAAACTCGTACATGTACACAACATGAAGAGAAAAGTCAATTTGGCTCTAACTTTTCTAGTTTGAGTAACAAATTCAATTGAGACACAATTTTCTTTTACTTTTTCTCCTAACCGTTCAGTGTTGCCATTGCATGATACTATACTCAATTTATGGTAGCATTAGAAAAATGAAGCACAGGGTATGCAGAACATTTTATTTTAAAGACAAGGTAAAACGATTCTAATTAAAACTGTTAAAATTTTAAACTAGCGTAGGTCCCGTTCCCGTGGGGATACGGGAATAAAAAGTAGCCTATGTGTTGATCCAGGGTGTCAGCTAACTCCATATAACATATTGTTAAAATTCATTTAGTATTTTTTACGTGAAAGAGTAACAAACATCCATCCATCCAACCATACATCCATCCATCCATACTCACAAACTTTCGCGTTTATAATATTAATATTAGTAAGATTAATAGGATTTAGAAGAATAAAAGTTAAATAAATAGCGTTCCATTTATTGATCATCCCGGCTTCTTTTAGGTTTTTAACATTGACACTTTAATTCGCAACTAAAATACAATAATATAACTAAATGAAGCCTCCATCATTTCTTAAAATAAATTATTGAAACGTTTGCAACTAAGTGTGACTGCTGCTTCGACAATAGTTTATAATCATTTCAGCGTCTATCGTAATCGTAACATGCTTATTTTAATAATAATAATAATTATTATTTATTTCAAGTTTGCACTCATATGGGTTTGCTTACAACTATGTTAGTATATCTATAATGGTAATTGCAGAAAAAAATAATTGAAATTATGAAAAATTAAAAATAAATAAATCAATAATTAAAAGCTTACATCACAAAACAACAAAATTAAAAATATACACATAAAATAACAAAATCCCAATTAAATAAATACTCACAATCATGTTATCTTAGCCTAAACTTTGGTTTGGATCCAGAGTGGCCGACGTGCAGCCTGGTCCAGGTGGTTTACTTTCGTTACAAAGTTTAAGAATAAGCTTTTTACCCTTCTATCTAATGCTTTTGTAAATAGAGTGTGTATGCCTAATTTAGTGTAGTGTTGCCAGCACTGAAATTCTCTGTTTTACGAAGTTTTTTTTTGGTTTGTGTCTAAATTTTAGTGCGTTGGAGTGAAGTAATTGTAAAAATTGCTGGGACTTTTTCAATTGAATTAGGTTTTTACCTGCAGTTATATTCTCATCAGCGTGGCTCAGCTTTACTTTTTGTTTTTCATAGTTTTGTAATTTTGTACTGTGTAGATTAGTTACCGTAAGGTGGGGAGTGTGCCACGGTATCCAGCGAAATTAGTTTTCTTTTGTGTTTTTTTGAAATTTGCCGTTTAGTGACAGGACATGGCAAAGTGCAAAAAAGCACAAAAATGAACCTACAGCCAGCTTGCTGTATGTTGATTAATATGCTTGTTTCGCGAACGTAACAAAATAAATATGAGATATTTAAGTTTTTATTATTAAAATCACTCATACAACTCGCTACGTTAATTTGATCCTGTTAAATTAATAAATATTTATGTATATTAGAATATATTAATATACATTAATATATTTCTCACACAACACCATCTAGTCCAAAGCTAACCTAAAAACTTGTATTATGGGTACCAAACAGCTGATTAACATATGTATATTTCTAAATTCATACATATTATAGATAAATTACACCCAGACACCGAACAAATGATCGTGCTCATCACACAAACATTTGTCCTGGGTAGGAATCGAACCCACGATCTCCGGCATAGCAGTCAGGGTCACTAACTACTAGACCAACAGGCCAGTCAAAAATATTAAATTACCTTTTAATGAAATACTCATTCAATGGGATTATATAAACTAAGAGGGTTTTCTTAATTGATTTGAATAATTATAATTCTGTAAACACGTAAGTGTTACCCATAGTCCCAATAAGGGAATTGCATTGAATCCTATTACCATCATCAGACTCTAGGCTGGAATTAACTAGGAAGTGGCGGAGGGAGGCCGTTTTGGGGGACTGCCTTATGTATTTTTTGACGTTTAAACAGTTTTAATCCTCAGCCTAATTTGAATGAATGACTTTAGATTTTGATTTTTTAATATGGAAAGACCCAATATAACTTTTGCTGACCCTAGAATTAAACCCAGGATCTTTAGTTTTGGCGGTAGCGCTTGCGTCCCCTAGACCAACGAGGTATTCAATAATACACAACTCTAAACCACGCGCTTACAAAGCTAGTATTTAAATACCAAACACATCAAGATTCTACTTAATATAGAATGAAATGCTTATCTCTACTTACCCTCCTAACTACCACCCACAACTTTATAAACCTCTACTCAAACAAAAGACCTACATTTGACTAAAACTACAACCTCCAACATTCTCCATTTTTTTTCAAATGAAATTTATTGGCCTCTTAATCAACGTCTAACTTGCCAAGTTTAAATAGTGCCAGACTAAATGTAGACTTAATTAATAAACGTCAACTTGTGGGCACTGCATTGAAATACTCGGTTTGACGCGACTTGGCTCGACTTGGCCCGACTAGGCTCGACTTGGCGCGACTTGACGAAACTTCGCGCGTTCTTTATTGACGCGCGATTGAAGTTCGAATAGGCCAAGTAGAAAATGGGAAATTAATTAGTGGATATTGAAGTGTTGTTATTTTGTTGGGTAAGCAGAGTTCTAGGTGTTAACAATTTATTTAACACATAGAGATTATTCAAATACATACTGTATCACACAAAACCGTTCTTATTTCTAATTTGAAGTTGTTTTACGTCTTGTTCTTACTACATTTAGCTTTTACCCGCGGCTTTTCGCGCATATAGCCCGTATTAATTAGCTAAAATGATATTTATTTCCGCAAATAGGTTTTCACAAACACTCTTACACGTCATTTTATTACTAGTAGATGAGATCGGTGTTTCACTATCTGACTACTCTGAGAAACACTAAGCTGAGCCTATTGCCATCAGAGAGAGGTCATAATAATTTTATTGTTCGTAAAAATACAGTCAGTAAACTAGTTCCTGAAACTCACACAAGATTTCTCTGTGACGTGAGTTCCAGGCTCCTTCGTTCAGGTTACAAATGAAACCCAACAATACATTACCCGACCCGGGAATTAAACCCATTGACCTAGCGGCTAGTAGACGAGGCAGCCAAATAAAACAACAGTACACAAAATATAAGGAAATCGCCATAGCAAACTCGGCATATTTTGTAATACAGTAAAAGATAGCTGGAGACATTTCTTATAAAATATATAATACGAACATTCCCATCCCTGAAGGACGTAACGCCGGGGGGCAGACTATACCAAAGATGGTATCAGCTATATTTTATTTGGTATTCGGAAGGGAATATATTTACGATAAACTGTTTTTTTGCTTACGTAAGAATAAATAAAAGATTTTTACATAATACATAGTTGAAGAGATATGACTCGGTGGTCGCCAGCACTACTAACTGCTGATGGTGTGGTTCTGGGTTTGATTCCTGGGTCGGTTAGTGTGTTGTTAGTGTGGATATTTTTTGTGGAAGTAATTCCGTGAAAAGGAACGGAAAAGTGTAACAGGAAAGCGCGCGCTATTTGATTTTACCAATAAGCGCGCGGTGTCGTAGAGATGGCTGTGAGATGATACCACCAAGGTTCCAATCTAGATAGATGGACCGACGGATGGACAGTAATGTGATCCTATAAGGGTTCTGATTTTTTACTTTTGAGATACGGAACCGTAAAATTAAAAAAAAAAATGTCCGAATCCACGTAGCATGAAAAAAATACTTATTTAAAAACTTCATATTCTTCAGTAGCATTAACAAAGAGGCAGCTATAACTAAGGGAGCCAACTCGAGCATCTTTCCGATCGTACCAACTTAGACTGACACGGATGGACGGACGGACTGACAACAAAGTGATCCCATAAGGGTTTAGTTTTTTCCTATTGTGGTACGGAACCCTAAAAATGAAAAAAAATCTTCAAGTGCCCGAAGCCACGCGGCAAGAAAAAAAATACATATTTAAAAACTTCATATTCCACAGTAGCATTAACAAAGAGGCAACTATAAACTAAGGGAGCCAAGTTTGTCGAGCATCTTACCGATCGTACCAACTTTTTAAAGCTGAGAATCTTTGGCATTGTACCGTTTTTCTTCACTTTTTTTTTTTTAAAGTTGACGTTGGTGAACTTTTAACAATCAGCCCTGCGGTATTCCTTGGCGCACAATTACTACTAATAACTTTGGCACTCATCTTTGACCTCAATTGGCTCAGTTAAGATATTTGATTTCGCCTACGTGATGATTTGGACTTTTAGAAGTATTGCTAAGGAACTTGGGAAGTGAGAAAAAAACATGGCGTCGAAATTTTTTCCGACTTGACTTTTTGTTTCCTTAAAATTTATTTTATGAGAGACTAGCTGACGTCACGCGGTTTCACCCGCGTAGTTCCTGTTCCCGTGGGAATACTGGGATAAAATGTAGCCTATGTCACCCAGGGATAGCGTAGCTTCCTAACGGCACAAGAATTTTTCAAATCGGTCCAGTAGTTTCGGAGCCTATTCAATGCAAACAAACAAACAATCAAACTTTTCCTCTTTATATTTAACTAGCTGCCCCGGCAAACTTCGTTGTGCCTTAGAGTCAATTCATTGCTCTTATTTTTTTTTATATTAGATATACATACGTTGAAAAAGACGACAACAAATAAATCCAAACCAATAATAAATACTACTACTTTTAAATTACAACATGTAATATATACCCTAACCTAACTGACCATACCTATCCTATAGCTAACCCAACTATCTAACCTAACTACCTTACTAAAAAATACTAAATTCATAATTTTAATCTGAACTATTGCCTCTATGTTACATACAATAATTTATGCCTATAGTTTTCCCGGTCTACTTTAATTAAAGTCCTAACAGTAAAATAAGTTCTATTTGCAAAGAATTATTAAATTTCGTCTCTGTCATCATTGCTAGTTACGTAAATTGATTTCTGAAATATAAGACTTTTTTATGCTACATAAAACCTCTAAGTTTAGTAACAAAATAAATTTCAGAACGTAGGTGCGTATTATAAATTGACAACCTTACCTTCTTGGGTTTAGCTTAAGACTTGTCAATTTCAAATTGTCACCTGATAATGAACTGGGAAGTTTGACTCCTGTCATGTCATCCAAGATGGCGCTGCGTTTGAAAAATGTTTGAGACAACCGATATTCTTGATATTTATTTTTATGATGTCGAACGGGATAAAAAGTATCCTATGTCCTTCTCCTGGCTCTAAACTACCTCCCTGCCAATTTTCAGCTAAATCGGTTCAGCCGTTCTTGAGTTATAAGCGAAGTAACTAACACGACTTTCTTTTATATACATATAGATATGCTACTGAGAAGTTAGGTAGAATAGAATACTCTTTAGTGAAATATCGTGGGGAAACCGGCAGCATGCCTGAGAGATGTTTGTCGACGGAATATGATGCCATGGCAGGGGTAGCATTAACACTGTGACACCAGATGAATCACTAACCACACGATAAGAAAAAGATTGAACACCATTAAAACTTCCAAAAAATTACTTTAAAGGATACATAGGTTGTTAGAATAGGCCTTAAAGCTAAAAGATTACAGACAAAGGCAAATCTTCGTTTAATCTTTATCGTAACTCTTGCTTTAAGTTTTGTTTTTTTTTTATTTGTCTCTATTAAAAAACAAGATAAACTCATTAGGTAGGTACATACTCGAATAAAGTCAATGCAATCCGTAAGTTCATGCAAACACTTTTACACGTAATTTTTTAGCTAAGCTAGGTGAGGTCGGTTCTTTACTATCTGACTGTATGTAACACAGTCATCCTATTTATACAACAAAATAAACGTCGAACTACATATATATCCCTTGTCGTCGCACAGGTGTAAAAGTATTATAGCTGAATGGCTAAAAACTCTGACTTATGAAGAAGTTGAAGAAATTCTAATTAGATCTAGCTAAACACACAGGTACACTACATCAATACCCACATACTAAAACACTTTCACATACATACACACCCACATACATACACACCCCACTACATATATACACCCACAGACTCACATAAACATATTACACTCTGTAGCTGCCCTGTCGCATGCACTTGCCACATTTCTTTTTTTTTTTTTTCCTTTTAATTTTGGTTTTGTTTTAGTTTTAATTTGATAGTTTTATTGTTAAATGGTCTCAACATTGTTTTATAAGGAAAGGAGCGAGACAGCCCCAACACAAGTACTTTTGTAACTTACTGGGGCTGCCTTAATTTATTTTATGTATGCAATGTTAGAGGAAATAAAACCCTTTTTATTTTTATTTTTTATTTTTGACTACTCTAAGAAGAAACACCAAAAGAAACTCAGATATTAGGTACCATCTATTTTAAAGGCCAGACATTATCTTGGTCAGATCATGTGAGAGATCAAAGGCGTCGTCCTACTGTATAAGTATTTATACTGTGCCATTGTCTTACAAAAGGTGCCAACGATGGTGTGAATCTCAAAGTTATGACATTTTTAATTTTGACCATTAGTCATTAACCCCAAAAGTAGATTAGCTACCACCTCTACTATTTTTGTCGTAATTGTGTACATTAACACAATCATTCATTAACGCCATTACATACGTGCTCTAATTAATAACCTTTATCAGCAATGTTTAACATACGAATGTATAAAATAACTCTAGTTTTATGTTAATTAAATTGCCAGTACAATGGGCACATTTGGTACAAGCGAAATGATTAATTGTGCAAACAATACTAATTACGTTTAAGCGTGGCTTGTATTAGCAGCTTATTCTTTTTTAAATAATTCTTTAATGTAGGAAAATAAAGGAAAAAAATGCATATATTTGGGATACACACAGAATTTTTAAAAGCTAAAAGTAAGCAACAATATTCCACAACTTTTAAACAACGCTAGGTATCTAGGCGCAAGCTATTATAAGCAGAGCTTGTGTAACGGGTACTAAATAGCTGATAAACGTACTTGTATATTTCTAAATTCATACATATTATAGATTAATTACACACAGTCACAGAACAAAATTAAATAAAGATAAAAGATAATTTATTTTTCCAAAACATGAGTATATAAACACATGGCATGCAGGATGTTACATCAAATTATATATACACCTATATATGACAGTCATGTTTTGCCTGAACGGCGTACAAATGTAAGAGGTAGTAGGACACTAGATAGCTAAAATTGATTTTAAATTCGTCTATTACACACATTAAATTATTATAGTAATTAACAATCAAATTAGAGCATAACTTAAAATTAAAAGGTAACAATAAAAATTCGATAAAATGATCGTGCTCATCACACAAACATTTATCCTGGGTGGGAATCGAGCCCATGACTTTAGCTCGGGTTGCAACGCCACCTTGAGTTCTAATAGAAAACTTTCCACACTTGAACCCCTCAACCTTTATCCTCACTTCAGCAGGAGATTCATCTCGTATTCATGAGAAAAGTTACAAAAAGCACAGATGCGCCACACCTAAGGATCCCTACCCACTGCCCAGTCTCATTTATTACAATTTTGCTCCTCAATATATCATTGGAAAACTCATACCAATAATTTACTAGACCACTTAAGAAAACAATCAAAAAAATTCACAAAAACCACGAAGTTAAGAAAAGGTGTAGACACTAACTTATTTATTAGGCACCTGAACGGTTGATACCCGAAAACTTTCCGGAGAAGCCCGAAGTTACCCGAAGTTAGCCGAAATTACGCGGAGTTGGACGAATCGTTTTATTTCGTTGTGTAACTTTTGTATGGGAGTGTGTGAAGTTTTTTCATTAGAATACAATATTTATGCGATGTCTGTCTGCCATTTTTCGGTTCTGTTCACAGTTCGGGTTGAATGTTGTAAAAAAGATTTGTAAATTTTAGTGTTGAAAAGAGTTTGGGCCGTGGTTTTGTGGCAATTTGTTACAATATTTCTGTATGAGTTTCATTGATTTATAAACTTGTTTTTCTCACTTTATTGAATTGATATAAAATGGCATAGATACACTTTAGAAAACTTCTTTTAAGATACTATTTTCCATGCATTTATGGTTAATCACTCAGGACCAAAAACGGATTTACCAGTCATCAAATATCAGATAGATAGACAGATTCATTTATTTGTGGAAACATGAGTTACATAACATGGTAAGCAGGTTGTAAGTATAAAATTTGTTCAGTCATGTTTGGCCTTTACGGCGTACAAATATTACATTGTTTTTATTTATTTATTTATTATATATATTAGTTTTGCTTACAAATACAATTAACATTAATAATCATTCATCAAAATGTCTTGATTTCAATTACTTTGCATTAGCATAATAATAGGATAAAATCTAATAATGTCAATAATAAATATCACCAATGTCAAATATAAAAAAAAAAAAAATAGAAAAAATAGAGATAAAAAAAGTTTACATTACATCTAATAAATTATTAATAATTATGAAATGTAGAACACAGTGCATTGCTAAATTTTATCATTTAAAAATTCTATCGTGTTGTAGTAAGCTTTTTCTATTATGAACCGTTTCAGTGTTCGCTTAAATATCCTAAGGGTTTGTTCTTTCCATGATTTTGGAAGTTTTAAAATATATATAAGTACCTATGTTTATCTGTTGTCTAGTACCCAAAACACACCGGGGTCGCGGAATTTGTTCGAAAGTGTCACCGCGGCCCAAGAACGCAAAATGTATTAGGAGGAACACGGATGGGTTTTAGTCAGTAAGAGTCTGACACTCCCTTCTGCCTCACCCAGAGCGGGAGGACTCATTTGATGATTTCCATCCTTGAAAAAAAACCCATAACACAAGCTCTGCTTAGCTTGGAACTAGATAGCGTTGTGTGAAAGTGGTGGAATATTTATTTATTTATAAATGAAGTATGTGAGAGGAGGAAAAAGGCTAAATTATAACAGCCGCATGAGTCGATCGAAGGTTAAGCTACGCTTGACGAGGTCATTCCGTGGATGGGTGACCATTTATTAAATACCAAAACTCCTCCGTGCCTCGGAAAGCAAGTAAAGCTTGTAAGTTGGTCCCGGCTGTCATTTGTAGATCTTTGACAGTCGTTACTTGTGGTCAGAAGCTCGAAAGTCTGACAACCAGTTTAACCAAGGGGTATCATTATGTTACCCAGTTACTGGGTTGGACCCCAACATAGTTGGGATAAGGCTAAGCAGAAGACGATGAAGAAGTGAAGTATATAAGAACCGTAGCAAGGAAATAGGCATGAGTTTATGTACCTATGTGTATATGTACTAAAGCTACACTACACTTGTATCAGTCAAACTGGCCATTCATAGCATTATGCAACGACAAACTAGATAGCCCAACACTATTGATCTGATGAATGGCACAACACTACAAAGCAGTAAGTCAGCCGGGTCAGACATCCTTGTTACATACTCTTTGTGCGATGAAGCCGATGACCCATTTGTCATAACTGACCAATACCCGTTCAATTGTGTCTGACGATTGTTGATATGTAGCCATTTGATGTGTTAGATCATTTGAGTGTTTCTAGAAGCTTCTGAAGACGCAAGATAGTTTTGAAGATAATGCGTATGTTTGTTTGATAGGGTAAACAAAGTGAAGGTACTTAAAAACGTTCAAAATCTAGTTGCAATCTCGTTTCAGCGACAATCAATATCAAAAAATTGTCAAAGATGTCGACGGTTGATGGTTGAAATATCATTTATTTCTCAAAGAATCACATAATCACTTAACTAGAAACAAAGTTTTAGTATTAATTAATAAATATTCCACAATTTCCACACAATGTCACCTTGTCCCAAACTAAGCAGTGCTTTGAGTGTTCAGTTAGAATAACACAATAAAAAAATTGTTATAATAAATCTGGTGAGATTTTAAGAAATTAGAAGTAGGAATTCCGACAGATTGCAGATTGGAATCAAAACGTCCAATATCCATTATGCCTAAATACGAGAATTGCCGCCCTCATTCCATGAATGCAATAAAAATTACTCCATTTCAAATTTTTATTTTATTTTATTGTAACAGGAAAACATTCAGCATTAACAACTAACAAATACAATAAATTATCCAACTAAACTCTTTTGCAAAAAAAACGGGCACTTTAGATTTTTTTCTGTACTTCAATGAAGAAGAACAAGAAATAGGTTTTGTTAATTTGACGATGTATTGGCATGTTTTTTGAAGCATCCTGGCATGATTCTTACGTTCCAAATTTAAAATTATTAAAAGGAAAATAATTATTATTGTGGATTATTCTAAAATTGCTTTACTAATTGCGGGAATTGCTGAAACGATTTTTAACTGATTACGATATTTTAAAACTTTTTGGATATTTTCTGCAAATTAAACAATTTAATCTTTCTTTTAAATTAAATACCACTTTTTGATATGAGTGATAAAGCGATAAGGGCCGGTAAAATTATAGCCCTACTTAAAGAAGGTTGTTCGCAAACTTACGTGTCTCAGCGGCTAAATGTAAGTCGTTCAACTGTCCAGAGGACTTGGCAACGGTATCAAGAGACTGGTTCGGTCAAAAGAAGACCCGGTTCGGGAAGAAAACGATGCACAGAACCAAGAGATGACCGCTTTTTGGTGAGTCAGGCGTTGCGTAATCGTAAGGCGTCAAGTGTGGACCTGAAGAAGAGCCTTGAAGAAGTAAGAGGAGTAGAAGTTAGCTTGTGGACGGTCAGGAGGAGGCTTTTGGCTGCCAATATCAAGAGTTACCGCCCAGCTCGGGGCCCTAAATTACTCCGTGAGCACCGTGTTGCTCGACTTCAGTTTGCTCGGAACTGTGGTTTGTGGACTCTGGAGGACTGAAATAAAGTATTGTTTTCTGATGAAGCTAGAATCTCTTTGTGTGGAGAGGACCGACGCCGGCGAGTGCTGCGAAGACCACGGGAACGCTATGCGGAAGTGTGTTTCGAAGAAATCACTCCTTATGGCGGAGGCTCCGTTATGTTTTGGGCAGCAATTAATTCGACGGAGCGTACGGAGTTAGTTTTCATAGAAAATGGAACATTAAATGCACACCGGTACATAATGGAAGTCCTAATTCCATATGCACAACCCACATTGACTGCACTTGGAGAAGATTCCATTTTTATGGATGATAATGCGCGCCCGCACCGTTCTGGCGACGTGGAAGCGTACATGCAAGAAGTTGGGATCCGTCGTTTAGATTGGCCAGCTCGAAGTCCTGACCTCAATCCAATTGAGCATGTGTGGGATATTCTAAAGAGACGGGCAAGATCAGTGCAACCTTCTCCACAAAACATCAGGGTGCTAAAAAGAGTCATTGCAGAAGAGTGGGAACGTATTCCTCAAAACGTTATTAAAAACATCGTGGAAAGCATGCCCAGAAGGATTCAAGCTGTGATTTTGGCAAGAGGAGGTCACACTCGTTATTAGGTTTTTACATTTGTAACTTTATTTAATTAAAAAAAGTAAAAAAAAAACTTGTTTTTATTGCCGACCACTTGTTATTGTTTGGGCGTGTACATCGATTTTAAAGAATCCATCGTTTTTTTTTCTTTTATTTGCTCGAATTCGCTTCACGCGCATTAATTTACACGATTATAAGTATACAGACTACGTCAAAGAAATACATTTCATTTAATTAACTAAAATCGACCTTAGAACGTAAATTTCCTTAGGTGCCCGTTTTTTTTGCAAAAGAGTGTATTAACCAATTACATGTTTATTGATGATCTTGATAGAGAATAGAATTTTCGTCAGTTTTTCCAAATATTGAACATTTTTCTGTTTTCTTTCAACTAAATATTCCACAACGCCATTAAGTCCCAAGTTAAGCTAGAGAGCTTGTGTTATAGGTACTGAACAGCTGATAAACATACTTATTAAATTACACCCAGACAGAACAAATGATCGTGCTCAACACACAAACATTTGTCCTGGGTGGTAATCGAACCCTCGACCTCCGGCAGTCAGGGTACTAACTACTAGACCAACAGGCCAGTCAAAATGTTCGAATACATGTCCGTATACCGAATGCAATGGACAGTTGGCCATCCATGGACATCTACTAGCTGAATCAACCCGTGCGTCTTTTTTATTCAGCCACTAGTGGACGTCATGCGGTTTCACCCTTGCAGTTCCCGTTCCCGTGGGAATACAGGGATAAAAAGTAGCCTATGTCACCCGGAGATAATGTAGCTTTCCAACTGTGAAAGATTTTTTCAAATCGGTCCCGTATATTTTATGTTTATTTGTTACATACAAAAATGCAAAGAACACCGGCGAACTCCCAATCAAATTTTTGATGACATTTTTTTTTTGCGTCTGCCTATGAAAAATATCTAAAAGTATATAGACTTTAAATTTCTGAACAGTTTTTTCTTCGTTTATACTTTTATAGGAAGTCAGGAATTAAAGATATTTTATTTTTAAGTTTTAGAGGTTATGACTATATGGTTTTGTTCGCTATAATCTTAGCACAAACAATCGTGTTTATTTTAACATTTGTATTCTGATGCAGACATGTATTTGCTAAGTATATTTATTAATGAATTATGTAAAGCCAATCATTTTAAGCAACTTGACTAAGATTTATATTACATGGCAACATTAAAAGTATAGCTAATCCAAAAGCCATGAAGTCAAGCCAGAAAGAAAAAAAACACAAAGCTATATTTCATCAATAATCTAGTCAATTAAGCTCTCAATTAGGAAGATTTTTTTTCCACACTTTGATAGGTCTTATGATTGATTTGATAAAACTCAGTAAATTATTTCGTTGGTAGGTATCTATTACGGTGACATACGTAGACGCTTAATAATTTCATCAACAATTCCCTCGCCGGTGTTCTTTATCCTCTTTATAATATAGATGAGCAACTAAATCTAATAGAGCACACACAAACATCTACGCCCACACTAAAACTAAACTTTTTAGAGCATACCCAGGCTTTTCCCAAATTTAGTAGCTTAAAACTTTAATAAAGTTTGTACCGAAATTATAGTTCTCAAGTGTAGAATACATCATAGACTTAAGTAAGCTTAACCAGTTTCTAATCCTTAATCACATTTGAGGACAACAACACGACTGTTTACCCAGTTTGAAGACGAGTTACGAGTTTACGACTAAAAATAAAGTGTGTGTGCACAAGCTTTAGAACTTATACTTTGGCGGACATTCTAAAAAAATATGATCTTTCGCGTTTTTAAAATAAATTAAATTAAATAAATATTCTACAACTTTTACACAACGCCGTCTAGTCCTAAGCTAAGCAGAGTTTGTGTTATGGGTAGGTACTAAACAGCTGATCAACATACTTATATATTTCTAAATACATACATATTATAGATAAATTACACACAGACACAGAACAAATGATCGTGCTCACACAAACATTTTTCCTGGGTGAAAATCGAACCCACGACCTCCGGCATAGCAGTCAGGAGCATTAACTACAAGAACAACAGGCCAATCAAGTCATCTTACATTTGTAGAAAAAAACTAAAATATTGACTATGGCTAACTTCAGGGTGTTGGTTTTTCGTGACAGTATGCGCGCGCATTGTTAAAATTTACTCTCATCATTTTTGCCTATAGTCCGGTCAATTTAGACATCCAAGGTTACAAAAATTCCCACTTGGCTGAATATTGGTAGGATTGTTCAATACTCTATTATAAAGGAAGTGTGAAAAGTCCTCAACGATCGCGTGCAAAAAAATTTACTCGGGGTCAAAGATTGTCACAAAAACCCGTTTTTGTCAAAACGGGTTTTTCACTGTTTTCAGCAGAATGGTAAGATTTATCATAAAATTAGCTCAGACAAAAATTGTAGATCAGATAATTATCTATAAAAAATGTCTGAACAAGTTTTTTCCTAAGAGCCACCGTTTTTTGAGATATAACGATTCAAAAAGTTGAAAGAGTTGTAGTATTGAACAATCCTATCAATATTCAGCCAAGTGGGAATTTTTGTAACCTCACCCCTATTTTTTAGTCTAATTTGACCGGACTATAACGCGCCAAAAGAAGTTTAACTTCAATAAGGTCACTGTCACACTGGCGCTGCCTAAAAATAAAAGGGGGCACGAGCCCGGGGGAATGGTCCCCTATCCCCGGAAATGTGAACGATGCCTTACATGTATAATACTTATCCTGGGGGATAAACTCTAGTTTTTATTAATCTTAACTGGGTTAGAAGTTTTCAAGGTTATGCGGGTTAAAATGGGATGCGTCTGTCGGTTTATGTATTGGGAATAGAATAGTAGGAATGGACGGCCGTTTTATTTAAAGAAATATTTTTACTAACTTTGAATAATAACGCAAAGAATCCTTGTAGGTATCAGTACTAAAACTGAGCCAAAATTTGGCGAGCTGTGTCAGTAGGTACTAAAAGTCACGTTCCGTCGAACAAATAAACACATTCGGCTTACTCACTGAAAGATGATAAAGTGGACGAACGATTTCGCCCTTGTTTTGTACTAAACGCGGCTTCTAGGTGTTATTATTCTAAGGTTACTAACTTATTTAGTATGTAATGAGGAATACTACGTAATAGGTAGGTAGGTAGGTAGGTAATAGTACTATGTTATTATGTTACTCAACCGATACTTCCAAAAGGTGCATTTGAAAACCAGCGTCAGACAGCTGCATCTGTCTGGCATTATATATTATTTTTTACTATTTTTATTTTGTTATTTTCATATTTAAACAGTGTGTGCATGTTTTTACTGGTTGCCAATAAATATTATTTCTTTCGTTCTTTCATCCTTTCTTTCTTTCTTTCTTTCTTTAGGAATGAGGATCATGATGTAAGGAAAGTTTTGAGTATCAATTTGTATTGTTACAGGAGTAGCCGTTTCGTTAGACTATCCTTTAATATATACTTAATATAATTACATGCAATATAGCGTAAAAAATTACAGTCATATTAATAAATAAAATACCAATTAATTACTAAAACAACAATATTAATGATTATCGATTTCATATCGATTACAACCAGTCTTTATTTTTAGTCTATTTTTATGTCACTGGCATGACAGCTGAATGACATTGACACAAGATAGTTGTCGACTGCTCTGCTCTTGTTTGCTCACTCATTTCGTGTTTTCCGATAAGTTTTGAGTGCTTTTCCGTTTATTATTCTTTTCCGTTTTTTTTTTACACTGGACACCGAAGATTGCTCACTCGTTCGACTTGGAATTGTTATTTTGGATTTTACCGCCGGCTTGACTGTTGTTTAATATCTCTGTTCTCAGATTTACTAAATGCGTAGGATTTTCAGTGAAAGGTTGATAACATATAAGCTATTCATTGATACCAATTTCATCTTTTTACATCTGGGCCCAAGATTGTAACTGTATTCGTTTCAGTCTCCGTTAGTAATAATACGAGACGAAGGAAGGGGCTTGATTAATTTGCCTTCAAGTGTATTCATAATCTGTCTTTACTGTGTAAGTACATGTCACCCTAAACCCAAGGGATTAATAATTACGTTAATAATTTAACTCGGATCTCGTTACAAAACTTTAACTGTGGGTGGATTACGCAGAATTACTTCACTACTAAGTAAGTGTCTTTGGTACACAACAGGCTCTAGTATAAAATATGTAAGTACCGCCGTTTTCTTAGGGCACACTTGAGGTGAGGTGTGAATAAGTATAAGTGTAATTTAGGGAATTTTAACGTCAAGTTTTGTTTTGTTTCCAAGGTGGCGAAGTGAAGACTTAAGTGGGTGAAGAGGTTATAATTGCCACTTTTTACCTACTTCATAAAAGGTGGGAGGTTCTCAAATTTAAGGTTTAAGGTAGGCTTGTTCAACGGTAATTGTTTACCATGAGGACGGAAATCAGTTTATTTATTATTAAAGGACGTCACGCGGTTTCGCTCGCGTTTTTTCCCGTTCCCGTAGAAATACAGGGATAAAAGTAGCCTTTGTCATTTGGGGATAGTGCAGCTTCCCAACGGTGTGAGAAGTTTTCAAATCGGTCCAGTAGTTTTAAGTTTATTAGTTACACACAAAAATAAAAAATAAATCCCTTCTCTATATAATATTAGTGCATAAACTAGACATAATATGTCGGGGATGGCTACCGGTTGGGGTTGTATCTTCATCGTCGAACATGATTATCACGGCATTATATGGGTTACAAGCAGAAACGTTTGTTCAGGACGATATACACTTTCAAATAATAAAATACAACGAAACGAATGACAGTTCCTATAGTGGAGGTAGTGTTGACTCCAGGACGGCAGGATGATAAGGGGCTGTCGTCGTATCGTTCCTCCATTTTATAGGCTCCGTCGTAGCACGAAGTTAGCCGTCATCGCGACGGTGCAGTGTTGTCATCTCTCGAAACTCGTGCTGCGTACTATTGACCGTCTCCGACATATACTTAATATATCTAATAGATAAAAATTGAAATGGTTGAAAAAGATAAAGGTGGAAATACCGTAAGTAGCGGTCCCCATTTATAATTGTTTGAGTTCTTGCAAGTGGTTTCTAAGAAATTGTGTGAAATAAAAAAATTACATACTTATAAGTGCACCTCAACAAACAAGTGGCCTCTTCTCTGTGAGAATATAAAATAGGCCGTAATACTAATATTACTACCACGCAGGCCCAGTGCGGGTTGGTATATGTTACAGGTCTTCGATTTTTTGGAACGAAGCCATTCCGGTTTCCTCACGATGGTTTCCATCGCCGTTTTGAGACCAGTGGTGATTAAAATAAATAATTTACGACATAAGTACAACTCGCGTAAGTTTCGCACAAAAAGATCAAACTACTAATAATAGACTAATAACTTAACAAAAGTCAAGTCTTTTATTCAAATTAAATGGAGGCTAAGTAAGCACTTTTGAATGTCAAATATTACGTACGCAAGACAGTCCCCCAAAAGCCCACTCGCTTTTAACAGGTACTAAAGTCTCTACAGGTTACAGTAACAGGTCTTAGAGCAACCTGTACCACCTACACAGTTGCCAATGAAGTTGCAGACAAAGTTATAAAAGCCTCATTTGCGTTTACTTACATTGTTTGAACTGGGACACGGGAATGCCGCTTTGAACATATGATAATGTTGTACTTACGTAGGCAGCTACCTCATAAGAACACGCAGTAAGTGCTTCCAAGTTAATTTTATAGATGAGTGCAGAAATATAATATACAGGGTGTCTCATTTAAATGGGGCAGTATGGGAAAGTCTGAAACTATAAGACATACGAAGATCTGTTCTGAGGAACCATGTCATCGATTTTAATAAAAAGAGAAACTGCATTCATACATTTAAAAAAAACATCTGTCCCGAACGGATCGGGAATCGAACCCGGTTATTTTGAAAAAAAAACCTACACTATTTCTATTTAGCTATCGATTGTGTAGGTCTTAAGCAGTAAATGTCTGTATGAATCGTGATGTCTAAAATGAATAAAATGTATTGTTTCCACATACTTTAATTTACTTTAGTAGGTGCTCGAAGTGACCACCGCCTGAGACACCCTGTATACCATTTATAGGGCAGGACACATAGCTCGCAGGACAGATGGTCGTTGGGGCTGAATCTTGGGGCTTGGTCGGGAATCCAATGGATGAGAGACGTACAGAACCAGTCGGTGTGGTGATGATGATGATGATGATGATGATTTATAACTCTGAACAGCTGCTGTATTTTATAATATTTATGGATTTGCTTCCACCCTGAGTAGCAAAATACTCGTAACTAATAGAAAATACTAAAAATATCCGCAAAAGAAAGTATGAAGTAAGTGCGTTTTCGATTTACTCTCCATTGTTGATACATAAACATGTGACATCACAAGACTGACTCGACGCCATATTGCTGTAGCGAGCGTTTTGACAGCTAAAAAAAATAATAATGCTATTTTTCTATCGATTACTTAAGGGGAATAAATGAAACTAAATCGTGAAATGGTTTTTGGAAACTATATTCCATTTATAAATAGCATTAAAAAAAGAGGCTCGTAGAAGCAGAAATGCAGAACATTTTATATTTAAGATGAGTGAAAACAATTTTTTTTTTCAAATTGTTTTATTTTAAAGTCAGAAGTCTATAAATTGTTTATCCCTGCTTCTTTGAGGTTTTTATCACTGATAATATAATTTTGAAATTACTTATAAATAACTAAATGAAATCCATTTGTCCACATCATTTCTTAAAATAAATTGTTGAAATGGGTACAACTAAGTGTGAAAGCTGCAGTGAAAATAAATTATAATAAATTCGGCGTCTATCGTGATTGTAACAAGTTAAATAGTACTTTTGTTACAAACTCTGCATTAAAAAAAACTTGAGAGGTGTCAAGGGACACCCGGATGGAACGAAGTTCCCTTCGATTGATTAGTGAACTATTCAATCTTCTCTCTCTTCCCCTCCCCCTCCATCATCCTCCTCCCGTTCCCCTCCGTCCCCCTCTCCCTCCCTCCCTCCCCTAACCCTCCCCATATCCCCCCCTCTCCCTCTCTCTCTCCCTCTCCATCTCCCTCTCCCTCTCCCTCTCCCTCTCCCTGCGAACATGCGACGCCGCACAGCTTACCTTAGCTTACTATAGCAAAAAGTGTCGTGACAACTTTTCGTAAGAATTTTTTCCGTCTAGCCCCCTTTCACAACGCGCGATAAGGAACTTCGTTCCAATAACCAGATTTAACTTCTGTCTAATGCAGAAAATTAAATGAAGTGTTCAAATTGCCTATCGCGCCGACCGACGCGACGCGTGCGTATGCCATGCGTCTCCGGTGTGCGGTTTCGCTTGCCAGCCAAACCAACACCCACAAATACCGGTCTACATAACCCATGTGAAGTTTTTAAAAACTTGGTTGAACCGTCCCTAAAGTACAATTAACTCAACTGACCTAGTTAAAGGGACGCGACCCGATCCTGTAACAAATTGTGGGGTCGGCTACAGGCTTAGGAAATCACAGGAGATCAATGGGCATCGTGTATCAATGGCTTAATTTATGTGGTTAAGAGCTTAAGATTTTGGCGGGGGCACTAGCTATGATAGTATTGTTTACACTAATTCTTTTAAAAATAACTTGAAAAGTTATCTACTAAATAGATGTCTATAAGCTGTCGAAGAATTATAAATCCACAATGATTGATGTTAAATATTATAGCATTCTATTCTATTACTGTTTTTAACTAATTATTGTTTTATAATTGTTAATGAATAAATTACTAATGACTAATGACTAGTTATACTAGACTAGCGCACCTTTTAGAAATATTTGTTTTTTTTTCCTCGAAAAAAATATATTTTTTTTTTAATTGCTAACGGGAGCGCTCCTAAAAGGTGCGCTCCGAGGAATAAAATAGGAGCGCCTCATTAGGAGCGCCTCAAAATAGTAGCGCTTCGAGGAATACCTCATGAACCTGACCAAGTTATTGTGTGTTTCTTCTGAGAGTAGTCAGATAGTAGATAGAGGTTTAAACTAGTGTTTGACTGCAGTCCCACCTGATGGTAAGCAGTGATGCAATCATTGATAGTGAAGTGCACTAGTTTATTAAGAACCTTTTTGATTTAGCCTTGAAGACACCACAATAAAATTATAATCGGTTCTGAAGACCGCTCAGACAAGTAGGTTCATGAATCTTGATTGTTTGTCATAATGTATAATACTAAGAGTTTGTAAAATCCAATTTACAAAAATAAAGATCATTTATTTTGATAGATACCTGGTGATAGATAAATAAATTTGATTTAATAATATCGAAATGATCTAGTAGGTACTCACTATGAAATAAAAACTTTTTTACAAAATAAACAAACGGATGAAAAATTACTCCAGTTTCGGAAGTCTGTGGCTTTGGTGGTTTTGTTTTGTTCATTAGTGGCCACCGACTTCCGAAACTAGAGTTATTTTGCACCTGTAAGTTTTTTTTAAGAAGTCGGTTGTTTTTCTGTAAAAAAGTTTTTATTTTATAATTATTTTTATTTTCTTTGTATGTAAAAAAAGTCTTTCAATTCATTACTTTGTGTAATTTATTTCATCACCACTGTTCTCCAAAACGGTGAAGGAAAACATCGTGAGGAAACCGGCATGTCCTAGAACCAAAAAGTTCGAAGACATGTGACATCTACCAATTCGCACTGGGCCTGCGTGGTAGATTATAGCCCTTACGCAAAATACGCGCTTAGACGTGGAGTTGCGGATACCAGCCCGGTATCTTTAATCTTAATCTAAGTCTTTCAAAAATTGAAAGAATCATTGCTTGCAAAAAAAATACAACCGGATTGAGAAACTCCTTCTTTTTTTTGAAGTAGGTTAAAAAAGAAGATTTTAGATAATTGGTCTATAAATGACGGAGTAATGAGGTAACAAACCCTAAGAAAAAATACCACCGAATTGAGAACCTCCTCCTTTTTTTGAAGTTTGTTAAAAAAAAAAAAAAAATCGTTAAAAATACTAATAAAAAAAACAAATGACGTTCAGAAGATCACTTCAAAGCCTTGGATCGGTATTGAGTATCAAACTCATTTTAGTGACTATATAAATCACCTAACAGTAAAAATAACTAAACTAAGCTTTTAACTCTTCGTAAAAACAACATGTGTAGGTACAGGTTTTCCATGTCGTTTCACAAACGTTGTAAAAGTCAAAATAAATGGGTCGACATTATAACTATTGGCTAACTTCATGTTTGTTTGTATGTATATGATCATGTTACTATGGAAATAGGAATTTCCAACTGGTTGGTGAATTTGAAACGTATCTGTAACACTATTAATTTAATGGATGTCATTCAATAGACATTTGGATCGAATACACAAGTGTAGGTATACCTCGAGTCTTGTGATTGCGAGCGCTACTGCTGAGCTTGAGGTTCTGGATTCGATTCCCAGTTCGAGCATAATAGCAGATTTTTCAAAAGTCACATAATTACACACATACTATTCCATTATAAAAAAAAGAAAAGCAAAGTATTTAACAAGGATAAAAAAATACCACGCGGGCTTAGTGCGAATAATGTCACATATTATGTCTTCGAATTTTTGGTTCTAGGACATGCCGGTTTCCTCACGATGATTTCCTTTACCGTTTTTGAGAGCAGTGGTGATGAAATAAATTACAAAAAGTAATGCGCCTGCCTGGGTTCGAACCCACGACTTACTGTTCGTAAGTCGGCTCCGCCACCACTGGGCAACCGCTGCTCAATTTAACATTTAAACATTTTTTTGCTCGGCATTTTGCTGAACTGGTCCTATTTGGCGCAGCCGTGAGATACACACTCTTTTTCGTGTTTAGTTCTAAGTCTTTTATTATTATTTTTTTACTTTGTTTTGTGCACTTGTGGCATGTGCCAAATAAATATGTTTTCTTTCTTTCTTTCTTTCTTTTAACAGGGATATGTTTGCATATACAAAAACAAGATTTATACAAGCTTTAGCGTTAGTTCTATAACCGTCAAAGTTCTTGAATCGTGTCTATTTATTCTGTTTCAACGAAAACATCCGTATAATTAAGAAGGAAAACATTCCTTATGTTTATCTAAATCTCTGTGTCACTCGACGTCTCTAATTTATTTGTGTTTATAGAAATAGAAATACTTTTTAGGAAGTTGACCGCAGAGTAAAGATTGAAAAAGAAAATATTAGAAATAAATCATATAATAATTATCATAAAGGGACTTTCAATGTCTCATAGCTGATGTTATTAGGAATGACATAAGCTAGGTGAAAGTACCTATATTAGAAAAAACTTTTTTGCAAAAAATTAAACCCACTTCAAAAAAAACACTAACCGGTGTAAAATAACTCTAAATTAGGAAGTCTGTGGCTTTGGTGGTTTTGTTTTATTCATGATGGGCCACCGACTTCCGAATTTAGAGTTATTTTACACCGTTTAGTGTTATTTTTGAAGTCGGTTTTATTTTTTGTAAAAAAGTTTTTTATTTTTCCATTTTTAGTTGTTCCCGTACAAACATTTGCCATGAATTGATTTTATATTGTTAATTGTTAACAATACATGTCATTATAAAAGGGTTATCCACCTAACCCTAATAAATTAAACTTAACATACCTAACTGTCGAAATCTAGGTATATTGAACACATCTGCCTACCCCTCTGAGCATACAGGCTTGATGATACGTAATGATGTTGTATAAACAATAAACATCCAAGCGATTCCAGCAATCACGATAGATTTGCCGTCTATTTTTGAAGAGTTCCGTTGTATATCTCCGAAGATCAGCACCAGATCTTCACCAAATTAAAATGGGACCACCTCAGGAGTCTGCTCTTTCAAACAAAAAAAGAATTTCGAGAATCGGCCACAAATGGCGGAGAAATCAGGTAACATAAATAAAAAAAATAAAAAAATACATACACACGAACATAGAACCTCCTCCTTTTTTTGAAGTCGGTTAAAAATAGAAAACCGTGCAAAAACGGAAGCTTTTGATACCAACACGGACCAAGTCACGGGTTCAGCTTCTATCATTTAATGATAAATGATATTTATTTCTGTGAATGGGTTCATTTAAACACTTTTATAAGTATGTATTTTTTTCTAAAAAGAAGAGTTCGGTATTTCTCTATCTGACTACTCTGAGAAGAAACACCGAAAGAAACTCAGAGGTCACAGTCTCTTTTAAAGTCCAGACATTATCTTGGTTAGATTATGTAAGAACCATGCAGATCTGTGTCTGATAATAGATTTGTGTCTAATAATAATAATTTAATTTTATTACAGACGAAGTTTATAGTGTTAGTAACAATTCACTTAATATCTCATGTTAGTAGATACATAATTATAAATAAAACAATTACCTAAATTAAAATGGAATTGAAACGAATGAAATCGACTTACACACAGGATTAAATAGAACTGAATTAAAGAGTACTAAATTAAATTGAATTACATTGAACTAAATTGAATTGAATAATTTCATATTGTTGATAACACTGAACCTCTGTTTCGGTTGGTATTTTAATCATCTAATAACACGTCGGTAAAGATCGTGAGGCGCCGCGTTCTATTCCTAAGTCGGGTAAAAATAACCTGCAAGTGTAGGTACCTAATTATTCGTTTATATTCATAGACATGGTATGCGGTTGTCTAATATATCGCAATGTACTGTCTATTGAAATAGCTTTCATTTTGAAAGTTCAACTACATTGCCTTGTCTGAAGTGGCATGATTTATGGTTTAACAAACAATGTCAGTATTATATCTTTCGTAAATGATTTTATTACGAAACAGTTTGTTTTATTTTAAGAATTGCGCACAGAGTAACAAATAATATAAGTAGCTGTTTTTAATAAGAAAGGTGTTTTTATTTAAATAACTTTGTCCTACACTAATTATTTCTTCTGTACCTACATACAGAATGGAAAAACAATGGGTATTGAAGGTAAACTGCTTTAATTTTTTAAGGAAAGAAAGAAAGAAGAAAGAATATACGTTTATTGGCAACAGCTGGATACACGCAAAGCAAAAACACAATAACACAAAAAAAGAGACAAAAATGGCATGTCTCACGGCTGCGCCAAAAGGTTAATTTCAGCGGTAATGCCAGACAGATGCTGAGATCCTGCCTGACACTGATTTTCAAATGAACCTTTGGGATAAGTGACAAGTTAATTTGCAATAATACTATGCACATATCTTTCTTAGACGAGGCATCTTGAAGAAGAGTTCATAAAATAAAACGGTTTATATTGTTTAAGGTAATAACATAACATTATTTTTTTATAATTTAATTGACAGACATTTTCTAAATCTTGACATTGTATTTTTGAATGAATTTATTTTAATAACTAAGTATTATTGTATTTTAATCAAATGTATTTTAATATTTCGTGTAATTTGTAATTTGCATTTGTAATCGAATTTTATTAATTTAATGTTAGATTTCACGATCTTTTTTATTTCTAAAAGCGAAATAAAAGACTAGTAGCATAAAATCGTAAGTGTGTACTTTTTAATTATAAGCTAGCTCTATTTTCGGTTTTGGTATACTTGAAGAGAATTCTGTAAATGCAGTATTTTATATACAAAAACAAAATCGGCAACAAACTAAAAAAGAATCACGTAAATCGGATCTTTAATATTAGCGTAACCAGTGCACAACCGCCAGCACATCAATTTACCAGAAACTGACAAATTTTACCAATTGAACATGAACCTTATAGTGTTTAGCATAAAGTTGAAAACCTATCAAAGAAATTTGTCACATTGGGGTAGGTTGGTGTGCTGGCGTCTGTACTGTATTCAAAAAACTGTTAAAAAAAATTCAATGTTCATAAAAAAAAAATTAAAACTACTGGGACAAACCATGCAAAATGTTTATGGGACTACTGGCAACTAATCCATTCGGATCATAAATCTCGGAGTAATCCGTGTAAAATACTGATCGAATTGAGAACCTCCACCTGAAGTCGCTGAAAAAACAGATACCTTTAGGTACGCAAAATAGTCTACCTTAATCAGCGTCAGGCAGGATCTCAGCATCTGTCTGGCATTACCGCTGAAATTAACCTTTTGGCGCAGCCGTGAGACATGCCATTTTTGTCTCTTTTTTTGTGTTATTGTGTTTTTGCTGTGCGTGTATCCAGCTGTTGCCAATTAATGTATTTACATTCATTCATTCTTTCTTTCAAACAAACGATTTTGTTATCATATAGCCGATTTTTCAATAATCAGCAAGTTTTATCGCTTTGGGCTTAGGCTTTGTACAGAACGCCATGCAGCTCATCAATCAAAATCAAACTGTAAAATGTTCACAATTGAATACAATCTTATGCTATTTTAATAAAGTTGAAAATAGATCAATGAAACATGACAGATTGGGGTAGCTTAGTGTGCTGGCGTCTGTACATGGAAAAACATCATAGTTTTGTAGGTCAATTGGTTTTATTGATAGGTACTCAAAATGGACGTCAAGTTTTATGAACCACAAGTCATTGGCATTGTGAAATTTTAATAAATCAGCACCGCGACAATAAGTCGTAAATATTTCGGGTCGTAAAATAGTAAATTTTAAATGGTTTTCAAGCTATAAATTAGCTATAAATGGAAGGCTAAGCTTCCTCCGATTAACCCGTTGTTTGACAGAAACTATTATTACTTTGTTTAAGACGTGATAGCCTAGTGGTCAAGGCATCGCTTCTCATTCACGAGGTCGTAGGTTCAAATTAATAATAAATAATATTTGTTACATATTCATTAATATTAGCTCACCCGGCTAGCTAATTAGCTCCTTAGACTTAAAATTATTATAAGTATGAAATGGCCAACTCGCAAAGAGCTTACTTTAATGCCTTCTCTGTATGAGAAGAGGCCTTAGTTTTGCAGTGGGACAGTAACAGTCTGGTATTATAATTATATTAAATGTTTAAACATCATACACGGGTAATTTAATTTACATTGTGTATTTAAATAGCTTATGAAACTAAACCAAATTTATAACATCCTCAATAAACCTATATATTTTTAAAAAAAGACTTCATAATTACCTTATACAGAAAGCATATTACTGTGTAAATGATTACCTAGAAGATAAATAAGACCCTAACAAATATCGCATTTTCCTTTATTATCGATTATTTTACATTTCATTGTTATTGTTTTATGTTTTATAGCTATCATTATTTGATATATGTTTTTATTTTGTATTTTTAAACTTTGCCTAGACATTTAAGTACGTAGAATTAAGTTTTTTCACCTGTAAAGGAAATATTTTGTACGCCTTGCAAGGCAGCGCATAGCGATACTCCTAATATTTAACACCATGTAATTATACATTATACCTATGTGTCACAAAAAAATATATTTGAATTTGAATTTAAAAAGCGTTATTTCGTCGGCGTCTTTTGCTCGAACATAGAGTAACCGCTGAACTCTAATCTTGTAAACAGTACAGAACCCTTCGTGTGCGAAGCCGACTCACCCTTGGCCTGTTTTTATTGGTTGTTTGTTATTATTATACCAGTAAGTACGTAATGTTGTTCGCCATGTTATTTCAATGTTTAACACTACTATGACCGACTGCCAAAGCACGCTTTATTTGAATACTGCTAAGTAAACTTTTGTTAATGATGTAAATACTCTACCAGAGCAGTATTATTTCTTCGGTGAACTAAGTCCTGTTTTTTGTTGCGTTGATTACTAACAAATTACGTTCGACTAATAATACACACAAACACACACACAGCACGAAATAAAAAAATCCTAATTTATGCTTTTTCTTTTAAAAAATGTATTTTCTAGAACACGTTTTTATATATGTACCTATTCCCATGTTGACATTAGTACCTACCTATGCCAATACAATGGGAGAGGGCGCTGACATCTGACACACAGGTATACCTAGTTCAGGAGTCAGAGGCTTCAAACATGTTTCTTAATTTATGTCAATAAAGAAATTATTATTAAAAATACCAGCCTGTTACTGTCCAACTGCAAGGCAAAGGCCTTTTCTCATACAGAGAAGGCTAGAGCATTGATCACCACGCTTGCTCAAAGCAGATTGGCGATTTCAATCTTATATTAACGATAAGTCCAGGTTTCCTCACGATGTTTTCCTTCACCGATGTCAATGATGTCTAAGATAAACTTAGAAAGTACATATGAATTGAAAAAGTCACATTGGTACTTGCCCGGATTTGAACAACAACCTCGTGCATGAGAGGTAGGCGCCTTAACCTCTGGGCCATCACGATATATAGCAATAAAGAAACTATTATTCTTTATATAATACCGAAATATAATTATTTTTTTGTTTTACAAGACAAATAGGTAGGCACTCTATAGTTTTTAAGTGCCCTTAAATATTAAAGATACCGGGCTGGTATCCGCAGCTCCACGTGAAAGCGCGTATTTTTCGTATGGGCTATAATCTACCACGCGGCCCAGTGCAAATTGGTAGATGTCACATGTCTTCTAATTGTTGATTCTAGGACATGCTGGTTTCTTCATGATGTTTTCCTTCTTTGTTTTGAGAGCAATGGTGATGAAATAAATTACACAAAGTAATGCGCCTGCCTGGGTGGTTCGAACCCACAACTTACTGTTCGTAAGTCGGGGCCGCCCCCACTGGGCCACCCCGCTGCTCCTTTGAAGTGCACTTTTAAGCAGAAATTGCCCGTTTTTAAACTTTATTGTTCTGAAACTTATACATATTAACATAAAGACCAATACTTTTAGTAGGTATAGTTTAATTTCACCATAAGGTAGACTAGTAGAAAATTCCAGTTATTTTGTGTGCATATTTTTTTTACTTGGGCATAACTAATCTTTACTCATAATAATACGTAACGTGTTTTACGTTGTAGGGATAATCTCTTGATTTAATATTATATCGATTTAGAAAATTTTACTACCAATAGAAAAAGTAAAAGTCAAAGTCAAACCATTTATTTCAATTACGCCGTTAAAATAAAAAAAAAATCACAACTTTCACACGACGTTATCTAGTCTAAGAGCTTCCGTTATAGGTACTAAACAACTGATAAACATACTTATATATTTCTATATTACACATTATAGATATATTACACCCAGACACAGAACAAATGATCGTACTCATCAGACAAACATTTGTCCTTGGTGGGAATCGAACTCACGACCTCCGGCGTCATTCAAAAGGTAACTCCAAAAAAATATTCTAGTTGCCCCTTCCAAAAAGTAGATTTGTATGGAGAAGAATGGGCAAGAAACTCCATACTTACTTTATAGAAAGTCATATAATTTGTTAGTGTCATAGCCTAAATTTCATTTTCTTAATTATGAGGGGTGGAGGGGATGTTCATTTACAAAATGCACGCGAACGAAGACACGAGCATAGTGCTATATAATTTGTTAGTGTCATAGCCTAAATTTCATTTTCTTAATTATGAGGGGTGGAGGGGATGTTCATTTACAAAATGCACGCGAACGAAGACACGAGCATAGTGCTATTTATTTTAATAAATAAATCCATCCGTCTAGTGATTTTTTAAACATACCTACTTAGGTACATAGCAAACCAAATGTACTGTCTGGCTCTGACCAAGTTCGATCGTCTACTAATACTATTAAGTTTAGAATCACAGACTAGTGGTACAGTCGAACAAATGGATAGTTCTCTAGGCTACTAATAAGACACTACTTTGTTGTGAGTACTCTGAATAGTCAAGACTGTTATAAACAATTATAAGCAATGATATTATAAGTAAAAAGGTGTAGATGTGGTTACCTAAACAACATTCGATATTCAAAAACGGCACACTAGCGCATGCACGCGTCCGTTGACGGCGCGAACCAACACTGAGGTTAGTCACATTTTAACGTGTCGCTTGCTGACTGCTTATAACCTATCTACTTACACCTTTTTACTTATAAAATCATTGCTTAAAAGAGACACATAGCACAAGCTCTGCTTAGCTTAGGACTAGATGGCGTTGTGTGAAAGTTGTGGAATATTATTATTATTTTCATTAGCTCTCATTTCTCGGAACCGTTTGGTTCTGGTCCTTTGAATGGCGTACGAGGAGCCAAAGCCAAATCGCAGGAGCCAATTGTCGTTTTTAAGGAATTAAGGCACAAACCGAAGGTTTTCCCTGTATCCACTAGACAAGTGCACCCAAGGAAAACCTGCGACTGGTGTAAGACTTTTGCAGACTATGGAAAACTGGTCACAGTGAGTTTTTTCACGCACTGGTGATCAAGAGGTCGTGAATTCGATCCCCATCCTTTGCTCTATTGACGTGACATGGCGACACACGAGACTCATCATCTACCTAGGCTTTTCCCAACTATGTTTGGGTCGGCTTCCAGTTCAACCGGATGCAGCTGAATACCAGAGTTTTACATGGAGCGACAGCCTTTCAGACCTCCACAACCCAGTAACTGGGTAACCTGATACCCCTTGGTTAAACTGGTTTTCAGACGCGACTGTCAAATATCTACAAATGAAAGCCGGGACCAACGGCTTAACGTGCTTTCCGAGGCACGGAGAAGTCTTGGTATGTAATAAATGGTCACCCATCCACGGACTGACCTCGAACGACCCATGCGGTTGTTATAATTTAGGCGACACACTAAACTATCACTGGTAAAAAAGTAAAGTTTTTTATAGTGTCCAATAAATAGGGATTTCTATTCTGCTCTACTCTATAAGTATATTAGACTGTACATACCAAACCGTTTTATTGACAGTACACGACGAATACAGAATGACGTAAACGGGAACTCGGTGTAGTCGGAGTAAACTTATCCGTTTCGCGTAACCTGCGTTCGGTTCCTAGAAATGTGAATAACTGGAATTGCAGGCAGCCTGTCTGGCGTTCGTCTATACTGAGAGGATTTCCCCAAGGTCATTATAACTACGTAATATTAATGAATATTGCTCTGTATTTGAGTATACAAAACGATATTTACGAATCAGGGTTGCGATTTCGACGAATTGTTGTTTCGACTATGTTGTAGTTAAGTATTTGATTGGGTTTCTTTTAGGCACATGGAGCAAATGTCCAATTTGAACTTACGATTAATATAAATAAATAAATAAATATTCCACAACTTTTTCACACAACGCCATCTAGTCCCAAGCTAAGCTAAGAGCTTGTGATATGGGTACTAAACAGCTGATAAACATACTTACATATTTCTAAATACTTACATATTATAGATAAATTACACCCAGACACAGAACAAATGATCGTGCTCATCACACAAACATTTGTCCTGGGTGGGAATCGAACCCACCACCTCCGGCATAGCAGATAGGGTCACTAACTACTAGACCAACAGGCCAGTCACATTACTGACAAATGCATAGTATTGATCACCACGCTTGCTCAAGGCGGATTGGCGATTTCGATTTATATTTTACTATAATTCTAGGTTTCCTCACGATGTTTTCCTTCACCGGAGTCAATGCCGTCTAAGATAAACTTAGAAAGTACATGCATATGAATTGAAAAAGTCACATTGATAATTGCCCGGATTTGAACCACAACCTCGTGCATGAGAGATAGGCGCCTTAACCTCTATGCCATCATGACCTACAAAATCAATTAATATTTCATTTAATTTAATTTAACTCTTCTCCACATAAACTCACTTCATTAACTTCAACTTCACTATGCTAAATCTAACACTCCTTAAGCGCTTTTTTCTTAAAAAAGGGATCCAAAGAATTCGCTCTGCGTATTAATATATAATATTTAGAGCTGTTTGTCCGTTCTATTTGCGGACTTATTAGTAGTCTCTACGCATACCGTCCGGGTAATGGTCGTAATGGGTAAAGTGCACATATTATAGCGTTTGCCCGGAACCCGGTCAGCGAAGAGAAAAGTTCGTGTCGACGCATACATTAAACGTAGAATTAAAATTAATGCGTTACGGATTCTTGCTAGTTTTTACTGTGGATTATAGTCTTAAGGCTAAATGGGCTGTCATTTATGTTTATGGACTGAGAGGAAATATTATAATAGGTCTTTACCTATGGGTTTAGGCAGATTGACCATCAGTTTTAAACCGACTTCAAAAAAAGGAGGAGGTTCTCAATTCGACGGTATGTTTTTTTTTTTTTTGTGTGTTTGTTACGCGATTTCTCCCTCATTTGTGGACCGATTCTCAAAATTCTTTTTTTATTTGAAAGAGTATACTCCCGAGGTGGTCCCATTTTAATTTGGTGAAGATCTGGTGCTGATCTTCGGAGATATACAATGGAACTCTTCAAAAATAGACGGCAAATCTGTCGTGATTGGATATTTATTGTTTATACAACATCATGACGTATCATCACGCCTGTATGCTCTGAGGGGTACGCAGATGTGTACAACATACCTAGATTTCGACAGTTAGGTATGTTAAGTTTCATTTATTAGGGATAAGTGGAACCCTATTACTGTGACATATGTATTTTTAACAAATAACTATATAATAATAAATTCATGGCAAATATTTGTATGGGAACAACTAAAAATGGAAAAATAAAAATCTTTTTTGCAAAAAATAAAACCGACTTAAAAAAAACACTAACCAGTGTAAAATAACTCTAAATTCGGAAGTCGGTGGCCCATCATGAATAAGACAAAACCACCAAAGCCACAGACTTCCTAATTTAGAGTTATTTTACACTGGTTAGTGTTTTTTTTAAGTCGGTTTTTTATCCGTCGATTTATCATAAGTATATAGTAGTCGTAGTCGTAGAAGACTTGATTTTGATTTTTGACCGACCTGTTGCTAAATTGCCGTTTTGTATGAAAAAAATTAAACGAATTGTTTTCATGTATTTTTTATTTCTAATCGAAGTAATCACCCATGCAATCAATGCATCTTTGCCAACGCGGTGGCAGTATCAATACCCTCTCGGGTATTGATTTTTTTTCCCGCCAAGAAGTTATCCAAATTCTGGAAAAAGTAGTAGTCTGTAGGCGCAAGGTCTGGTGAGTAGGGCGGATGACGGAGAGCTTCCAACCCCAGTTCTTGCAACTTGGAGACCGTCTGCTGTGCAGTATGAGGTCGCGCGTTGTCGTGCAGGAGCAGCGGAGACGAGCGATTGACCAATGCTGGTTGGAGATGTGTCAGCTTCTCCATCATTGTGTTCAGTTCTTCACAGTACACATCTGCAGTAATGCTCACCCCGTTTGGTAAGAAGCTGTGATGAATCACACCGGCGCTAGACCACCAAACAGTTACCATCACTTTTCTAGGGGTAAGTTTTCGTTTAGGGCATTGTTTAGGTGCTGAACCAGGATCCAACCAACTTGCTGAGCGCTTGCGGTTATCAAACAGAATCCATTTTTCATCGCAGATAACAATGCGGTTCAAAATTCCTTAATTTGTGTGTCTGTTGAGCAGTGCAAGGCACGTCTCGACGCGTACTTCGCGCTGGCGATCATTGAGTTCGTGGGGCACCCATTTGTCAAGCTTTTTTACCTTGCCAATTTGACGCAAATGGACCAATATTGTTTTGACGCTAACGTCAAAAGCTGCTGCTAATTCAGCCGTAGATTGTGTATCATCAGCTTCCACAATCGCCTTTAATTCGTCACTGTCGACCAAAGTCTTCGGACGACCGCGAGGTTCATTTTACAGGTCGAAATTTCCAGATCGGAAGCGAGCAAACAAATAACAGGTGGTGCGTTGGTTTACAGTGTTAGCTCCGTAAACGTCGTTGATGTTGCGTGCCGCTTGTGCCGCGTTGCTGCCACGACGGTGCTCATATTCCATAATTACCTACTCGAATTTTTAACGTACCCATGATGACGAAAAAGATTGAAATGCAATGAAAATGTAACACAAATCAATAAACAAATGACTACTTTTGGGAAAAAAACCATGTTTTTAAAATAAAATTGAATAATCATGTTCAATTGGGAAAATTTTACAGTTTGGAGTTACTTGATGTGCTGGCGTCTGTACCATCTATTGTGCAATACCAAGAAATTGAAAACACAAAACACACCCTGGAAACAGTCCAAAGTCAGGATATGCGCCCGATTGTTGACAATAGGCTCGCTACCCCCTATTGCAAAATAAAACAATAAAAAAATGTATTAAACGTCAAAATTCCCACTTCCTAGTGTTTTTTCTGAAAAGAAGAAATGGCGGAAAAGATCCCCAGCAACAAGCCTGTCTGTTAAGTTAGAAGAACTTCAATTTACATAATATTGGTAATAAAACATTATAAATTAGTTATTTAAGTTTGCTACATGTTAGCTAGCACACACCAGTAATAATGGACAATAATGGACATGGCACTTAAATTATATATAACTGGCAAAACATGGGTGTACTACACATTCTTACATCTCTGCCTTACCTTTGCGTGTTTAAGTCGTGAGGTAAGGTCATGTTAGAAAGACGTTATGAATAGTGTAAAGTTCAGACATATCACCACAAAAAACTAGTGTGACAAATTAGATTTCCAACGATTTGTTCAAGGTTTATACGATGTAATATTTACGATTGATTACGCGTAATGCGTCTGGTTCCTAATGTGTCTGATCTTTGGTCCTAAAAAGGTTTCAAGGACTTGTTTTTTAATTGACATGACATGACGCCTATATTCCTCGAAGGGTAGGTAGAGGTACAGCAGAGCTGTATCAGTAGTAAGTACACCCACATTTTGCCAGTTAAGTTTAAGTCCCATGTAATAGGGGGCGTACCTATTGCCATCAATCGGGCACAAATCCAGACTCCGTGCTGATACCGAGTAATTCCAGATGGAAAAACACAATAACGGTTCCCCCGGGGATCGAACCCGGGACCTCATGGCTCATGCTCAGCAGTAACGCTTGTGACACTTGTGCTTGGTTAAACTGGTTGTCAGATTTTCGGGCTTCTGACAATCTGTTACGACTGTCATAGATCTACAAATGACAGCCGGGCGAGACCAACGGTTTTACATGCTTTCAGAGGCACGGAGGAGTCTTGGTAAGTTATGAACGATTGTTCCCAACGAGTCACACTGTAACCAGTTACACTGTTACTCGTTGGGAAAACTTTTTAAAGTTCGTTCTCAACGAGTCCCACCGTAATGTGTTACAGTGTGACTGGTTGGGATTTTTTTTTAATTGTTCTCACAACCAGTCACACTGTTACTCAATGGGGCAAAAAATTAAACAATGTAAGTAAGTAAATTATAAATGTAAATAGATGATATATTTATCATCATTTTTAATTTACTTACATTGGCAAGTCGTTTCTGGCACAGTTTTAACCTAACCTAACCTACCCATTTTTTAAAGGAGAAATTAACCTAATCTAAATAGTTGCGTTCCGGGTAACCAGTCCCAAAAGTTTCCCCATCGAGTAATAGTGTGACTGGTTGGGAGAACAATTTATATAAAATCCCAACCAGTCAAGGCGGTTTTGAGTACTTTTACGTGGCCTACGCAAATGATCGGCAGATAGCGTCGTGTAATGGGTCGTCGAGCTCCCTGAAATAGGTTTGAGCTACACGATGACTGAAGCATGCATGCCGTCTGTCGGGACAGGTCAACTCAAAGCTGATTTGATTCTTTCTTCAAAAGGCCTTTCCAGACTTTGCCCTGCATCGTGAGACTCGCATAATACATTAATACAATCTTATGTCTGAACTTTAAAAGATACTATGACCCCTGAGTTTCTTTCGGCATTTCTTCTCGGGGATCAGTCACTTTGGGAATGTCATTTAGTTTAAAAAAAATTACATGTAAAAGTATCTGGGAAGATCTACTTACAGAAATAAATATCATTTCATTTCACTGTAACACGTTACGGTGTGACTCGTTGGGAACGAACTTTAAAAAGTTTTCCCAATGAGTAACAGAGTGACTGGTTGGGAAAAAAATTCCCAACGAGTCACACTGTTACAGGTTACAGTGTGACTCGTTAAGAACAGACGGTTATGAATGGTCACCCATTCTCGGACCGACCCTTGAGTCTGTTATCATTGAGCCAATTGAAGCTCCTTATCAGTAACATAAGTCATTACGTGTAGTCTTCAGTAATAAAATTTTACAAGTTTATAGGTAACATAGGGGACAGTTAGGTTCAAATTTAGGAACAGTTACACAATAGTAATACGGGAAAAAAATAACAGTGCATTGACCTCACCCTGATGTAGGTATAACATAGTTAATGGGTGATTCTACGGTATTTGAGTATTTTGTGTCCCCAAAGAAAAAATCATCTGTTTAATTTAATATTAATAATTCAACTACTTGGCATTATTTTGCCTAAGTAATTACAAGGGCCAGAAGATATTTCCATTTTTTTTCATTTTATAGGCTCCAGGGGAAAATGTGTTATCAGGGGAGAGACACTATTGGCAGAGTAGTGACAAATTATAGCAGGAAAGTGACAGACTACTAAGTATTATCTAAGGAATTTTAATAATACTGTATAAAATTAATAAATAATAGCTTTATCGTTATATTTTTAATGAATAGAATACAATCATCCTTAACAGTTGAAACATATTCACAATATTAAGTTCTTAAAAAAATAAGTTTCGATCACCATCAAATAATTTAAATATGAAAATAATAATAAAACAATAATAATATCTAATTATAATATAATATATTATATATTAATGCATATCACTCTCGTCTGTGAATTGAACAAAATTAGTAATTTTTCCTATTAAATAATCACAACACTTACTGTTCAACAGTTTTTAATAATTAAATATCGAAAAAGTGTAATTTCACATTTAAGGCTTACCTAAATAGTAAAATGATACACCTATGAGAGGTTATCTTAGCAAGTAAACTTAAAAATCATTATTATAAATGTAAACTTCCATTTTAAGAAAGAACTGAATCAATAATTTCGGTTAAACTAAGTGTTTTCTACTGATATACTAAACAATAAATAATTAACTTTTTGAGCACATCAACCAGCTCTAAAAAATTGTAGAATACTCTATTACTCATCATAAGTAAACTGGCAAAAAAGAGTAGCACCTTTAATAGATTTCTTTAAATAAAGTAAAATAATAATCTCTCCTTCTTCGTCATCAAATTCAGACTTGCATACGGCAGCATAACTATATTTTTTATCACTTAGCTGGTATTCCACAAGTATAAAATCACAGGTATCACTAACATATGAATGATAGAACTTTAAAAAAAAAATCTCTGGTAAAGTTGTCCATTGTAGCAAGGTTTGTCTACATGCCCATCTGATACCATGTCCGGTTTCAAGATAATTCCAAGTAAAATCAGAAAAAAATCAGCCCATTCCCTTTCAGTCGTGTTTAATCAATGTGTTTAATACACTTAATTTATCCCTTTTCTCCTTTTTGAAAATTTTGCTTTTCTTTCGCTTGTATTTCTGTATTTTTAATCAGATTGTTTTTAATTTTTTGGTAGCGTATTTTTTCTGCTTGGATCTGGTTTTTTAGCCTCTCATCCCTTGTTTGCTTCTTTATCATGTTTGACATGATATCTGCGTAACTAGAACAAATGAAATAAACCGTTTTGAACAGTAAATATTTACAAAAAAAAAATTGTCACTGCCCCTGCATGGTATTATTTTCCCCTGGCATAGAAACTGGCAGAGAAGTGACGCCAGAGAAGTGACAAAATAGGACATAATCTCCCAAAAGTAATACCGCATGTTTTTCTGACCACATTTTACACAATAAATGTCATCTACACACACTAAACATTGCACTGTGCAAATTCACAATTATTTAACGATGAAATATAAAAAGATATACTTACCAAGGGAAATACTGGAACTACTGGCACAAGCACGTTCTCAGACAATGAATTGAAAACTGACGCCACATTGTTTTTGTTGCGCTCAACACTGTTAGCTTGCATTTAACTTCACACTGTCCCACGCGCGTCGTTTGTGGTCAAAAATATACTTTAGCACTTTTAGGTGAAAATCATAGTCTTTCGATTTCGCCAGGTGAAGTGACGCTTTTAGCAAGTGACGTGAAAATAAGATTTTTTTAAATTATATAATAAACACTTTTGCAATGTATTGTTATAACATATGTTTCAAAGTTATATTAGCTATAACACAATATTAAAATAAAACACAATACCATAAATATTAAAAGTACTAGGCCATAAAAATGAAAAAAATGCAGTAATGGGGTAGGCCAGGGGAGTATACATTTGTTACTATTTTATAATGTTAATGTGTAAAATTAAACCACTATCGTGAATTGACTAAGTGGTCCAAATGAAAGAAGTTATACTTTATTGCATAAGCACACATTAACGGCAATGTAATTAGTTTAACATAAAAAAAATCTAAAGGCCGTTGGAATCCAAATAGCGTAGAATCACCCTAATCTAGGTTTAATTCGTTACTAGCTACTTACGTAGGATAGCAACAACCATGCGGGTAGCTTAATGCCTTTTAGATAATCTAATGGGATCTTTTGTTCCTCTAGCCGTTTTCATCATTATAAAAAGACCAACAATGAAAGCCTGAGAGATATACAAGGCGTTTTTTTTGATATCCCATAACTCTAGGGTTATATTCTGTGGGTAAAAATAATATTAAAACTCCTAGAATAGATGGTCCAAAAATGCATAGTTTCGGAGATATCATCAATCATAATTAAATTATCAGTTGTTTAGTACCCGTAACACAAGCTCTGCTTAGCTTGGGACTTGGCGTTGTGTCAATAGTCGTGGAATATTATTATTAAGTATTATTAATATTATTTTAATTACCTAATTAGTTCAAACATTGTCACCAGTACGACGAATCTTCTTTCTAACGTCACTTTTCTTTCACGTAAGGGTGTTTGCATTAACCATCGTGACTTTGTCGAATTATTTTGTATGATAATAAAAAAAAGGATGATAGAAACATAATTCATATGCCAGTTGATTCTTTGATATGGTCTCAATCATACCCTAGAGTTATGGGATATCAAAAAGAACACGTTGTATATCGTTAGCATTTCAAACCAAGTCAAGTAAAATTGACACTTTCTTCAAAAATGATGAAGGAAAACATGGTGAGGAAACCAGTATGTCTGAGAGATATTTGTCGAGGCTCATGAGCAGCATAAGACCTCTGACATCATGTTAGTCACTTAATACCAATCTGTTACTGTCCCACTGCAGGGCAAAGGCCTCTTCTCATAAAAAGGAGGCATGAGCATTGATCACCACGCTTGCTCAAGGCGGATTGGCGATTTCAAACTTATATTAACTATATAAGTCCAGGTTTTCACACGATGTTTTCCTTCACCGATGTCAATTATGTCTAAGATAAACTTAGAAAGTACATATGAATTGAAAAAGTCACATTGGTACTTGTCCGGATTTTAACGACAACCTCGTGCATGAGAGGTAGGCGCCTTAACCTCTGGGCCATCACGACGTCATCATTGTGTTAGTAACTTACCACACGTAAAGGTAAGTAATGCCCATTTCACGCCATGTTGCTCATCTGTGTAATATTGCTAATATTATAGCAATGATTTTATAAGTTAAAAAAAGATGTAGATAGGTTACTTTAAACAACATTCGGTCTTCAAAAACGGCACACTAACGCACGCACGCGGCCGTTGAAGGCGCGACGCGACACAGAGGTCAAGTGTGGATAATTAGACACATTTAACAGGGATAGTATACTAATTTAGTTACATAAACATTGGTAGATAGTCAGTTAGGAAATGCCGACTTCAACTAGCTTTAAAGGAAAAAATGACGTGTAAAAGTGATTTCCATATCCTAATTGCATAATAAATAATTTTATTTCAATTTCATTTCATTGCTAATTTGTGATGAGTACAAAAGTACACTGAAAAAAATAAAATGTTACTACCGCACATTAAAGCTATAACATTAAGATTTACTGACTTTTTACAGTAAAAAATAATGTTTGTAAAACATTAAAAAACAAAACAGTAACGTTTAATGATTGAGCATTTAATTTAACAGATAGCACATTATAAGTAACTGATCATGATTCGACAAAAAGTTAACGTTTTGTGGCAGTAAATTTTAATAGTTTGATCGTTAAAACTAATCGAATAAAACATTTCATTTAACAGATAGCACATTGAAACTAACCGATCGTTGGGTCGATAAAAGTTAACGTGATGTGGCAGTAAATTGTAATGGTTTGATCGGTCAAACTAATCGAATAAAACATTTCATTTAACAGATAGCACATTGAAACTAACCGATCGTTGGGTCGACAAAAGTTAACGTGATGTGGCAGTAAATTGTAATGGTTTGATCGGTCAAACTAATCGAATAAAACATTTCATTTAACAGATAGCACATTAAAAGTAACTGAACATGATTCGAGAAAAAATTAACGTTATGTGGCAGTAAATTGTAATGGTTTGATCGTTAAAGCTAATCGAATTAAATCGTTTAATTTTCAGATAACACATTAAAACTAACTGATCCTGGTTCGACAAAAAGTTAACGTTATGTGGCAGTAAATTTTAATGGTTTGATCATTAAACTTATCGAATACAACAGTTAATTTAACAGATATCACATTTAAACTAACTGATTATGATTCGGCAAAAATTAACGTTATGTGGCAGTAAATTGTTATGGTTTGATCGGTAAAACTAATTGAATAAAACATTTTATTTAACAGATAGCACATTAGAAGTAAATGATCATTGGTTCGACAAAAAGTTAACGTGATGTGGTAGTAAATTGTAATGATTTGACCGTTAAAACTAATCGAATAAAACATTTAATTTAACAGATAACACATTAAAACTAACTGATCATGGTTCGACAAAAAAGTTAACGTGATGTGGCAGTAAATTGTAATGATTTGACCGTTAAAACTAATCGAATAAAACATTTAATTTAACAGATAGTACAGTAAAACTAACTGATCATGATTCGACAAAAAGTTAACGTTATGTGGCAGTAAATTGTAATGGTTTGATCGGTAAAACTAATCGAATAAAACATTTCATTTAATAGATAGCACATTAGAACTAACTGAAAAAATGACGCCGACATTTGTGATAGAGAGTGGGTGTGTATTGTGTGTAATGTTAAATGTAAAACGAGCTTAGCGCGCGTCATGTAGTCGTAGCAGGTTCTAAAAGACAGTGGGAAAAATTGAATGGGAGTTGGTCGAAGCGTCGCCAAGAATGAACCATAAATACCAAATAAAAGGGTACAAATTATACTTACTGTTCAAACATGCAGAAGGGCATCAAAATCTGTCCGAGAGATTTCGAGAAATGATAGCATTTTGCCTCACTACGGATTTTTTATTTTGCTTCATTATCGAGTATTACTATAGTTTTCTCTTGTTGCTTATAGTTAAAAACATTATTTACCAAATAAAAGGAACAGTACATTGTGTACCCTTTCATTTGGTTTATGATTCATCCTTGGCGACGCTTGGACCACTTTCGCCAACCATCTTTTGCTTAGATCTCGAAAACGGTGCGTCCTATCGCAAAAATAATGAAAAAAAAATCCCCCTTAAGAAACTTCCTGCCACGTAATTCTCAACAAAAAAAGGTAAAAAAAACATGGATTCGTATTTTTTATTTTTGTCGGTAGATATTATCAATAAGTTGGACTATTTTCATTCAATCGACTTTCATGAATTTTGTATTGATGATGATGATGATTATAATTGTGTTATTGCATACGTCTTACAGCCGCGTATCATATTTTATTCAACATACAACCTAGCACTGGCCTGGAAATTGCAAAACAACATTAACAAATTTGAATTTCGCGGGCTACCCTGGAGCGTTACCTTAAGGTGGGTGTTGTAAAAGGCGACTAGGGACTTACTAGAGAATGGGCAGCTGCGTTCTCTATGCATTTTAAAACCATTCTACCATACCACACTACTTAGGTACATAAGCGTGGCGATTATAGCAATTTAAACCCCCCCTTTTGGGGAGTCTTATGACCAGCAGTGGACGTCTTTCGGCTGACATGGTGAAACAATATACTTTTTAACAATATTTTTAACGTTCATTCATAAGTAAATGTAATTCATACTCTAAGTAGGTACCTATGTTAAAATGAATAGCAAAGTTGTCAGTGCAGTTTGACGAAAAAGTCTCATAATATCTCAAAAACTAAATACCTATCTAATCAAACCAAATTTTGTTAAAAGTTAACACAAAACAACACAACCACAAGAAACTGGTGTGGGTGTGTTGTTGTTCATGTAGGTATGGAGAGCCACCCCATTTTTTTTTCATATTTTTATATAATTTTTGTGTATCGGTTCAAGAACATACTAACTACAAATTGTGTGGTGTCAACAGTCTCGAAGTAAAATGGCTGTAACATACGGCCAGACAGATGGACTGGACGAATCTATATAGGTTCCATAGTAACCATTTGGCTACGGAACCCTAAAAAGAGACTCCTTTCATTTTCGTTACCGACAAAGTAGGTAAGTAAGAAGGTAGGTACTTAAATGCAATCAATTTTCATACCTACATTTTTGACATTGATTGTCGCTGAGATGATATTGCGACTGAACTGACTGAACTTGAACCTAACTTCGATTTGTTGGCAACGAGTTAAATACTATGTAAATTGAAAACTGATTGTTTTGTTTATACCTACGATGAATTTCAAACGATTAAAATTACTGTCTTGACATTAAAAAGAACTGTTTGATTTAACCAAAACAATACCTACAATGAATATTTGAAACGATAAAAATTACTGTCTCTTGACATTAAAAATAACTGCTTGATTGAACCAAAATGAAACAAGTCGAAACTCGCTTCTTTCTTAGGTAAACGTCACGTCATTTGCGGCAGTTTGTGTTGCCAACCTAGTGGACTTTCCACTAAAACTGGTGGTTTCGACCCGGGGTTTTAGTAGTTAAAATAAGAATGTTGATTTATTAATTGTAAGGATTACGTAATCATAAAAAACCAATGATTTTCTACTTATTTTTTTCTTTCATAATAACTAAAAATTGTTTAGTGGTAAATTTTGCAACTATGAGAGTAGGGCAGTTTTTCGTTAGTGGTTTTCTGGTGGTGTTTGGTGATTTGGATTGCGAAGTTTTAATAGCATTGGTTTTTGCTAAGCCACCATTGTGGGACAAAAGACACAGCAGTCAGGGTCACTAGCTACTAGACCAACAGGCTCGTCAAATTATTATTATTATTATTATATATTTTAGGAATAATTGGTACTACGATCCATATTTCTTTTTTCTTTTACTGTTTATTTATTTATTTATTTATTTATAAAAATCTCCCTTGCAACTATCCTTACAGGTTTTCCCAATGCGATAGTGTGGTCCTTAATAACAATCTACTTATAAGTATTACCTTATTACTAACATTGACAAAACAATTCAAGCACATAAAAATAAAATTAATACTTATTAGTTTTTAAATTTAACAATTTACAAAAAAAAAAAAATAACAAACAGAAATACTTTCCGCAAAGAAATTAAAACTAATATCAATGTAACAGAAACACTGACGTTGATATTAGAAACACCGACTGTCCTTTTTTATTTTTTAATGAACACTTTCGAGGAGAAAAAACTCATCGTCCGACGAATTCGAAGACATCATGGACACTATGAACAGATTCACCTGATTTTCTATGTATAACCCTGTACCGATCGGTACTGCCCCGTATACGGATAAGTCAGTACTTTAAAAAATGCATTATTTATGTAAGCACTCAGAGATGTTGAATCTGGTGGAGAGTTAGTTTTAACTGTTAGCAACACCATTAACGTTCCCCGCCGGCCGCCATATTAATTTCTTTCATTTGATTGAATCTTGTGCCAGCTACGCGTACTGTTTACGTGCAGTGTCGTGCACAGAAAAAATTGGGGCTGCAGTGAAGTGCAGTGTATTCGTCTAATTGATTTAATTGAAGTATCTATCATGAGTGACGAGATTGAGACCACAGCGATGCTCCTCAGGGAATGGGAATTTCAAAAATACATTGATGTGTTTAGAGGTAAGCCATTTCATGAACTTTGTTACTTAAATAGGTATAACTAGGTATATTTAACCATTCCATAAGACCGATAAGTTACTGAAATGGAAATACTTACGAAAGGACAGCTCATTCTAAATTACCTACCTTTAAGAATATAACCTAGCCACACGAAAATTTTAGGAAAAACGGTTTTGGTTAGGTAATTAAATAGTTTACCTCTTTATTGTTATTTTGTGTGGCTTTGCTAATGATAGGTGTATTATGTGTTTAATATTGAGATATCATGATTGTACTCTTCGATCAATAATAGCACATTGTACTACATAATTATTATAATGTAATCGTAGCCAGATGGATCTGGAAAAAAAAGGTTATAGGTCGCTACTGTTGACATTAAAATGTACTATAGCCTTCTCGTTAAATCTAAATGTGACATTCATTACCCGCCGCTACTATGAAGGCAAAAAGTACGAGGTAGATTGTTCAAAAACAGTTCACCCTTTATTAAGTAATAATTTGAATTGAATTTCTTTTTCATGACTAGTGTGACGAGGACTTAGTTTTCTAATTTATGTAGGTAGTGATCATTGTGTTGTGGTTATGGTGTCTTTGCTTAGAATGTTTCTGTTTGTGCTTAAAAATACTGTAAATCAAGGGCAGACAGTTCAAAATGGGCTGGAAATACACGTCAGATTTTGTTTCCGAATGTTTGAAGCCAGATCAGACTATGATGAAAAAAACTGACGTATATTTTCGGCCTTAGGGGCGGAGTTAAGCTATGCATGCACATTGCACATAAAACGGTCAATCTTATTAATACATCATTAATAAATACATTCAATTTAAACCTCCAGTACAAAACCATGCTACTATTGACACACTTAAATGATTTAAGGGTGCATGTGTTATGGAGTATTAAGAATGTGTATTGTTGTAAGTTTTCTATCTTACTGTTTGCAGAAAACGAAGTAGACGCGTCTGTTTTAAAATTATTAGATGATGCGCAAGTGAGCATTAACTCCTGCAATAGGACCGCAAGCAAAATTCAAAAAAGTCCTGTCAGAGTGGAAGGTGTCGCTTGAAAAGGTAATTTAAGACACAGTCTCAATAAGTCTCTAACAATAATATTTTCTGAGTTTTTACCTTGACTAAGCTCCATGTCAAAGGTCAGGAAAACATACCTGCATAGTTATTTACAAGTGTTTATTACAGAGTGGCAAGGCCTCACAAATTGATGACGATTTAGACCAAATAATTTCAACGTACGGAGACTTTAGAAGGACTGACACAGAGTTCCACGAGCCCGATCAAATCCCTTCCAGTGTCACCTAGCATCTCATCATGATCTTCAGTGTCTGTGTCTTCACATGGCAATTTTGTAAGTAGGTTTATTTGTACTGCAAAATCCCCACAACCACAGTCGCCCGGACGGTACACATGGTAATATCAACTCACCATCCCCTATTTTTAACCAACTTCAAAAAAGGAGTTAAGCAATTCGACGGTACATATGCAATACAGTGTGACCCTGGATAATGTACACAAACGAAAATATATTTATATTACTTATTTATTATACCACACTGTGCATTTTTGAGTAACACTTCTTTCCAGTATCTAGTTTTTTTCTATATAAGGTAGAATTTGAAGATACACACTATTTTTTTTAGTTAATTTATGCTTATACAATAATACAGGATGTTTGGAAGCTGGGTGCAAAGCCTTAAGGTGTTGTCACCATTTGGAGCATTATGAGCTTTGTACCTAGCTTCCAAACATCCTGTATAAAACTATATAAGACGATTGGTGACATGTTTTTATTTTTAGGTTCTTGCTTTGCTCTTGGCAACTACTCCAGGTGGTGAACTGCTACTTCAACATGATCATGAAAAGACATTAGGAGAACAATTCAGAAAAATATAAGTACGAGTAATTTCAAAGGAAATTCTTAGACATGACCCCAGGTCAAATGTAACTGCTGATATATATTTAAGTTGGCTTAGCGAGATAAGTAAGTAAGCTTCACTGGCACTTTTAATGGATTTTACTTCTTTTGGGGTCTTATTTTTTATATTTTGTTGTTGTTTATGTTTTCAGAATGGTTATTTCCTTCAGAAAATCCACATTGTTATTACACCAAACCAAAAGCTGGATAACAACGAGCTCACAGCCGGCTCTACGACGCAGTGGTAAATTTAAAAGCCAAGTACCGAAGAAAAAAGGTGTATCAGCCGCGAGCACAACACTCTCTAGAGAAGACGTTAACTCCAGAACTGTCTACATCTACATGTAACAGTGTTAGTTTACATAATAATAAATACATTGCTCTTCTGATAGTTATGCCTTGTGTGCAGAAAAGTGGCAAAGCACCAACCAGAATCAGAAGCGATGTGTTCTCTCAAATGAATTCTCTTGGGGACACGAATTGGTAAATTTTTCCACTACCTTATTATGATTTTTTAATGTATTACTTTAGTCGTAAACTTTTAAGGTTTCTCAAAATACATCTCTTTATTTCAGCTGACTGCTGACTTCAATCACTGGTATCCTGAAAATGAACATTCATTAGATGATAAACTACCATTGCTATAGAGCAAATTACTCAATATATCTAAAACCTTATCAAGACGATCACCATTTGAAGAGGAACTTAAGGAACTAGTGCAAAGTGAGTTTGCTATACTCGTAGTATTATATAGTTCCACCAAATAAAGTAACGTGTCAATCATTTATTTGGCTGGGCTGACTTATTTATTTATTTACTTACTTTATTTCTAGCCGCTTAATAAATACCGTTGTATAACTAACTGCCTGCCATGCTTCAATTAAATTAATCATTCTAGTCAAGATAAAATTTTGGTTGGTCGGAGCACTGCCAATTTCAAAGTCAAAATAGTCAATTCAATGAATATTTATTGATTTTCATGGGTTTACACAAGAAAGAGATAAGATATAGTGAAGATAAGATAGAGAGATAAGATATAGTGAAAGAGAGTGAGAGGGGGGGGGGGGGGGTGTAGTGGTGTAGTGTAGATATAGTGTAATGTAGATTTAACACTAATTTCCAGACACTTAAAAATATCAGTGAAATTCATGGTTCACTAAAAATGATTATTAAAAATAACAGTACTTGACTAATTTTTGTTCTTGTTGCTTGACAGATCAAGATCCTGAATCGAGCGTTCTCGCTGTATGCTCCTTATTCCCCACATAATTGGACCAGTTCACTTAAAAAAGAAGAGAATCTCCGCTGCAGAAGTGCGTAAAAGCTTTATTTTACATGTTGAAGACCTATTGTATTGTATTGTATTGGCATTGTACTTGAATTTAGTGTAAGTAGGTGGATATTTAATTTATAGCAGACTAAGTTCAGTAGCAATTACCCTTAGATTCAAACTTTAGTACCACCTTTCTTCAAAAGGTGTTTTAAAACAAAACTGTTTGTAATTTATTTAATTTTATGCATGTCATTCCCTTAGATTCAAAAATTAGTACCACCTTTCTTCAAAAGGTGTTGTGAAAAAAATGTTTTTAATTTATTTAATTCTAAATCGTTAGACAATTGACTGTGTATACATATAAGGTTTATCTGTTCATACACAAAATTTCTTAAGGGGTCATTGTACTCATCATTATGAACAACTTTTACTATGGGACCAACCCTGAATCGCGAAAAAAAAAAATCTGCTGTTCCATACATTTTGACGATATAATGCGAACATAATATTGTAGGGATAGGGAACAAATGATTTTTTTTATCGCGATTCAGGGTTTGGTCCAATAGTAAAAGTTGTTCTTAATGATGAGTACAATGACCCTTTAAGAAATTTTGTGTATGAATAGATAGACCTTATACAGGTTTATTTGTAAAACACCAACAATCTCTCCGAAGTAGATTACCAACATCATAAACAACAACATTTGTTCTGCGACTTCTTCGAAAACAGACAAAAACATATCAACTCTCCATACAAAACTCGATCAACTGTTCGGATGTTTTCGAAAAAGTTAGTAACTAGTCTACTCCTGCGAGGTTGTTGGTGTTTTACAAATAACCCTGTGTTATTTATGTATCTTTAAATTATTGAAGTGTAAATATTTTGGTTTGTTTTCTATTTATTCTGTGGTAAATATAAGAATTGACCAGTTTAATATATATGATTATTTTCAGACTAAGTTCAGTAGGAATTACCCTTAAGACTTAAACATATTGGATTTAATATTGTTTTAGTATTACACTAAATTATAAATATTGTACTTACATTTTGGACTGAAATGACTATGTGCATATAAGGTCTATCTGTTCCTACACGAAATCTCTTAAGAAGTCACTGTACTCATCATTATGAACACCTTTTACTATAAGACCAAACCCTGAATCACGAAAAAAAATGCTGTTCTCTACAATATGTTCGCAATAACTTGTCAAAATATATGGAATAGCTGTTTTTTTCTCGATTCAGGGTTTTGTCTCATAGTAAAAGCTGTGATGATGTCGAGTACAATGACCCATTAAGAGATGTCGTGTATCATGAATAGATCTTTAAATTATCTAAGTGTTAATGTTTTGGTTGGTTTTCCATTTATTTTGTGGTAAATGTAAGAATTTTACTACATTAATACGTATGATTATTTTAAAATAAATGTCCTAAAGAACATATTTTTTTATTTCACGCCACCTGCTACTGTACACGTGCAGTACTCGCTACTGTATTTGCTCAGTTACAGGTAATGTGAAGGATAATATTTTTTATGTGTATGCTCAGTTGCGGGTACGGTTAGTTCCCAGTTACAAGTAACGTGAATAATAGTACTTTTTAATGTGCATGAATATTAAAAAGTACTATCCTTCACGTTACCTGTAACTGTGAAACTCCTTACCCGCTACTGTGCATGCACATTAAAAAGTATTATCCTTCTCGTTAAATGCAACTGTGAAACTCATTACCCGCTACTGTGCATGCACATTAAAAAGTACTATCCTTCTCGTTACCTTTAACTGTGAAATTCATTACCCGCTACTGTGCATGCACATTAAAAAGTACTATCCTTCTCGTTACCTTTAACTGTGAAATTCATTACCCGCTACTGTGCATGCACATTAAAAAGTACTATCCTTATCGTTTGGTGCAACTGTGAAAATCATTACCAGCTACTGTGCATGCACATTAAAAAGTACTATCCTTCTCGTTAAATGCAACTGTGAAACTCATTACCCGCTAGTGAGCATGCACATTAAAAAGTACTATCCTTCTCATTTGGTGCAACTGTGAAACTCATTACTAGCTACTGTGCATGCACACTAAAAAGTACTATGCTTCCCCTTAAATGCAACTGTGAAACTCATTACCCGCTAGTGAGCATGCACATTAAAAAGTACTATCCTTCTCGTTTGGTGCAACTGTGAAATTCATTACCCGCAACTGTGCATGCACATTAAAAAGTACTACCCTTACCGTTAAATATAACTGTGAAATTCATTACCCGCTACTGTGCAAGCGCATTAAAAAGAACTATCCTTCCCATTACCTTTAACTGTGAAAATCATTACCCGCTACTGTGCATGTACATTAAAAAGTATTAACCTTCTCGTTAAATGCAACTGTGAAATTCATTACTCGCTACTGTGCACGCACATTAAAAAGTACTATCCTAAACGTTACCTGTAACTGTGCACTTACAGTATCCACTACTGTGTATGCACATTCTTTTTTACTGTTTTATAGAGTGGAATTTTTTAATGTTTTAAACATTTAAAAAAATTACTGTCTTAAACATTATTTTTTTTTAACGTTTTAAACATTAAAAGAAATTAAAATTTTTAATGTTTTAAACATTAAAAGAATTTACTGTTTAAAGCAGTAAAAAAAATATTTAATGTTTTAAACATTTAAAAGTTTTTTATCGACATAAAACATTAAAATTTATTGTGAAGCTTTTACTGTTTTCGGCTCATTAAAAGTTACTACTTTGATCGTTAGGCTCATATTTTACTGTTTAAAGCAGTACAGTTCAATGTTTTTTCGATTGTTTTTAGTGCTTATTTTTTTCAGTGTATCAAAAGCATGTTTTCATATGAAACTCAATAGTTTTGCGAGACAGCTTTACTGTTTCATGTTTTACGTACCTCTTGCGTATTTCATGTTAAAATTTAATTTACGATTGGATTTTGGTTCATACCGGCTTTTGAGCGGGCTGTTAGTCGGCTATTCGGCTCCGAAAGCCCTCCCAGGTCCCCAAGGTACGGCGGATTGGCTACCGTAGCCGCCTATCCATTAGCCTTTGAGGCCATCGATTTTATTACAAACTAGCTCCGGCTAGTGATTTCTAGGAAAACTAATCTATGTGCCCTGACAAAAAGACGTATCCAGAAACTAAATTGAGCGCACGCATTCGATAAAGCATCCATTGCATCGATTTTGTAAGCAAAAACGTAAGTGTTCAAGGTCGAATATAAATTTACTTAGCTACATACCTATTCATCATCCATCGCGCCTGTAATCCCCGAAAAACTAGACAGAGGTGTACCTGGTAGTACACCCAGTTTTCGCCAGTTATGTTAAAGTCCCATGTAATAGGGGGCGAGCCTATTGCCATCAATTGGCCACAGATCCATACTCCGGGGTACTACTGAGAAATTTTAGATGGAACAACTCAGTTACACTTTTCCCGACCCGGGGATCGAACCCAAGACCTCGTGCTCAGCAGTAGCGCTTGCAACCACTAGACCAACAAGTCAGTTTAATAAGCTATTGATAACTAAAAAAAACTTAAACATTCTAGTCGCGCGACAGCGTCGTGCGATTGTCGTGCGAATCTACGATGATCGCGCATTCGCGTTGTATTAGGACGACTCGTAATAAATTTTGATATCTATTTTGCAACATGCGAACTAAAGACTGACATACTAAGTACATCGCGATGTTAAAGTTATCCGCGCGATAGAACTTATTTATTAAATACTAGCAGACATCCCGCGGTTTCACCCGCGTAGGTCCCGTTCCAGTGGGGGGGAAAAAAAAGTAGCCTATGTCACCCGGGGATAGTGTAGCTTCCCAACGCGAACAGTGAAAGAATTTTTCAAATCGGTCCAGTACTTTCGGAGGCTATTCAATGCAAACAAACGATCAAAAATTTCCTCTTTATAATATTACCACAGTCTAAAAACATATAGTCGTCCGACGAAGCTGTCTAGACAGGTCAATCGTGCAGGGTGTGAGGGGCGAGACGCGGGAAAACCGCTCCCGCACTGCGAACAAACTAATGTTCGTAGTGCGGGAGGATTATTCAAGTCCAACGCGTGTAGAAGTTGTTGGCATTTTTCCAGAGATCAAAGGCGTCGTCCTACTGTATTATTGATATTTATACTGTGATATTAGAATAGACAAGATCCCGACAACAACCGTATGGTATTAGTAGCTCACCAGACACAACACTGTCCTCCGTCTGGGTCTTAGGATCCTCCCTTTTCAATGGTGGATGAGGAACTTAACACCATATTACTTATAATACATCTAAACAATACCGTTAACAGGAAAACCATCTAGTCTCAATATGATCGGAGCCTTCATTTCTATTCGTTAGTTACCTCGCTAGTCTTGACGTAAGCCAACAAGCTATAATTTACCAGTACTAAGAATACACGCATAGATGCAGTTTGTATATGAAATACAAGTAATTGACTGTACGTGTCAAACTCTATGATTGTAAAATACTGAGATGGGTAATTGAACAGAGAATAAGGAAGTTAGTATTATTATAAGTAGCTGTTCAAGGTTTTACATCATTTAGATTTAAGGTATGAACGAGACCATGTCAAACAATCAAATGTCATATTACTTTTTGAATTATCATTTTTTTGTTTACATTTTGAATACAAAATAATTTGACAAAGTCACGATTATTAATGTAAAACACTCTTACTTCATAGTTTTTGTTTCAAAGCAAATTAATTAGGCTGGTACTCAAAGAGTAAGATGAATTATAATTGATGCTATCTTCGAAATTCTGCATTTTTGACCACATATTCTGAGACTGCTGTTTGCGGAATAATAATACCATCCTGTGACTATCTCACTGTAAGGCAAATGCCTCATTTCATACAGAGAAGGCAGAAGCATTGATCAAATTCAAAGTCCATTTAGGACATTTAAAAGGCACTTTTAAACCTTAAACTTACAACTTAATTAAAATATAATGATTTTAGTTGCCCCTTCCAAAAGGTCGTATGGAGAAGAATGGGCAAGAAACTCCATACTTACTCTTTTTTAATAGTTTTTACAATATATTGGATACAATAAAAATACATTATTATGTGAATACGATTTACGTAGAACAAGAAAATAACATACATGTCCAAGATCGACGAAATACAAAACACGTGATAAAAGTATGGACAAATTCACCAGTAAAGATGAAATATTTACAAAACTGTGAATTAAAGTACTTAGAGAGCCCTCTAAGCATTTTAATTGACAGTTATGTCTACAAGAGAGAATACACAAACATTGCAAACGAGTTTTTCTCGACTCTACCAGTCCATTCCAGTCCAGAGCCATTTCAGACCATTACGGCTGTGTCAGCTACAGGAAGCCTGTCACTCCAGCAGTACATCGGAGCAGTACCCATTAGTAAAGTGTTGGTGATTGACCGCACGTCTCTAGCTAAGCAACAGGCTGTGTTCAGAAGAACACAGAGTAATTAAATGCAGCGGAACTACGCATTTATTTTAATTATTCATGTGTCAAAGTCAAATCATTAGACCCTTAAAAATGCAATTTTGAACGTTCGGACATAGATACAAATTAAATAAATAAAGATAATGATTCTAGTTGCACACTACAAAAGGGAGTATTCCCGTTTGAGCACCTATGCATTTAGCACCAAAGGTATTCCCATTTCCCATAGGTTAATGCATTGGTGCTCAATAAATAGGTGCTCAAACGGGAATACTCCTACAAAAGGTAGTTTCATATAGAGTAGAATGTGCAAGAAAGTCCATTCTTACTCTTTTAAAATAGATTTTACAATATTTTGTATACCTACATAATCAGATTATATTACAGACGCCAGCACATCAAGTTACCCCAATGAGACAAATTTTCCCAATTGAATATGAACCTTATTCTGTTTGACATAAAGTTGAAAAACGATCAAAGCAATTCGACACATTGGGGTAACTTGATGTGCTGGCGTTTGTACCTCACCCTCACTCTCGCTTGATGGACATTTTTTGGGAGTGATTTCGTGAAGAAAAGGGACGGTAATTTGTCACAGAAAACCAAGGAAGCGCACGCTAATTGATTTGACCAATGAGCCCACGATGTGACGGAGAGATGGCACCAACCCATTTTGTGTGAGGTTTATTTTATGGCGAAGTTAGCGGCGTATTAACAAGGATAAACATGTCAGATGTTAGTCATCATAATTATGCGAACACTGTAAGGTTTGCTTTTTTTTTATTTAGTTTGAAAAGGAAGCGAGGTCGTGTTTCAAATCCGGCTAAGTACCAATGTCACTCTTTCAAATTATACGTAAGTACTTTCTATGTTTATCTTTTACTAGCATACGTCACGCGGGTTAACCCGCGTAGTTCCCGTTCCCGTGGGAATTCAGGGATAAAAAGTAGCCTATGTTACTCAGGGTGAATGTAGCTTTCCAAATGTGAAAGAATTTTTGAAATCGGCCCAGTAGTTTTTGAGTTTATTCATTACAAACATGCACACACACCCACATAATTGTTCTCTTCGTAATATTAGTGTAAATTATTTTATCCCAGACATCGGAGAAAACATCGTGAGCAAACCTGGAGTTGTCAAATAGTTAATTTAATATCATTTTGAAATCACCAATCTGCCTTGAGCTGGCTGGCTTGGTGTCTTCTCTAGATGAGAACATGTCCTGCAGTAGGACAGTAGTAGACTACTACAATAGTAATATTTTAAAATACTTAAGTAAGTAATCTAACTTCTCGATATTTAAATAGTTTTCCGAGTTATTTTCGGAATTTCTTCTTAGTTATAGTCCATTGTAAAATGCCGGCGCCATTTAATTTTGTTTTAAAAATATCAAGTAAATATCATTGATGTAAGTGTCTGAACAATATCTTCTTACTAATTTAAAACTTGGTAGGTACTTAATTTAATTGCAAAACATACCTAACTGTCTTACTAGCTGTATTCCAAAACTGACCCAAGGTCTCTCCTTAATCCTTAATTGAAACAATTTATATTCAAAACCAGACTAAATCTAAATCCAGAGCATGCATTGACTTCAAGACGTCATTAGTTCTCTAATCGCTCAATTGTCCCACTGTTTCCCCTACTCTATGGATCCAAATCCGGAATTACCCGTCCCCTTACTAATCCGTTCCGTTTTAGCTAGAAACAGACTTACCCCACGTATCTGAGTTAGCTATTTCGTTTTAATTAAGTACTGAGACAAGATACCGGTTACGGATTGTATTGTGATGAGAATTGTTAAGGGCCGGTGCATCCAGGTACGGGAACTATTAGTTTTTTTTTAATCACAGAGAAAAATGATGCCTAAATTACAAAATGACTTTTTACCGAACCCAATAAAAAAGTAAGCCCTATTTTTATTTATATATATTTTTATGGTTTTAAACTGTTCAATCTCTGATTGATTTCTGGTATTGAACCTGACATGCAATTTTTATAATTTAACTAGCTGTACCCTGCCACGCTTCGCTGTGGCACATTGTGATTGAATGGTTAAAAAAAAAAAAGAGAAAATGACGTGTGGCACTCGGAGACTGCCGCGGTAAAGCTATTGCATAGCATGTTTTATCAACTCCTCTCCCCCTCACCTCCCACGCCCCCCCTCACCCCTCTTCCCCCTACCCTCACCCCTCCCTCACTTTCCCCTCCCTCCCCCATCCGGCTCCTGCCTCTTCCCCTCCCCCTTTCCCTTCCCCTCTCACCTCACCCTTCGCCTACGCCTCCTCTCATTCCCTCCTTCTCCACCCCCTCCCTTTGTCCTGATCCCCCTCCTCTCCTACTCCCCTTCCCATCCCTCCCGCTGCCCCTCCCCGCCCCTCCATCCTCCACTTCCCTATCCATCCCTCCCCCACTTCCCTCCCCTCCCCTCCCACAACCCCTGCACCTCCCCCTCCCGCCCCTCTCACAATCTCCCCCTTCCCCCTCACACAATCTCTCCCCTCCCCTCTCACAATCTTCCCCCTCCGACTCCCCTCCCCCTCTCCCCCTCCCACTCTCCTCCCACTTCCCTCTCCTCGAGATATTTCAAAAGTCATTAAAAGTTCTGCTATGACTATTAAAAAGCAAGGGTTGGTGATAAAAAGTGCAAATTTAGAGTTGTATGTATTTTTTAATGCCATATAATAAAAAAATAAAAAAAATAAAAATTATCAAAAAAATAAAAAAAATAAAAATTGGGGTCAACACCCCTTATCATTTACAGGTTAGAAAAATAGATAGTATCCGATTCTCAGGCTTACTGAATATGCATAAAAAAATTCATGAGAATCGGTCAAGCCGTTTCGGAGGAGTATGGGAACGAACATTGTGACACGAGAATTTTATATATAAGATAATGAATAAATTAAACTAAGTGTTATTGCTAACTTCACGTGTCAACACTTTTATAGAAATTGTTAAGACTTTTTTTTGTATTGAGCCAAATCTCACGAATCATGTTTCTAACGTCACAAATCCATTAACCACAAGTTAGATATTTATCGTTTTTTGCTCATATTTTACATTTGATTAGAAATAACCGCAACCCCGCCTTAAGATAGGTGAGTTCCCTGTCATTCGATGAAGCAGGTTATTGAAGTCTGATTTTATGAGCAAATCTAAGGATATAATGATATCGATTGACATTATAATGAATGAAATGAAATGATATACGATACATTTTTGTAAGTAAGGACTGCAAAAGTTGACTATCTATTTAAACTAAAAATAAATATAAAAACAATCTCTCCTTTCAAACTGAATGGCGCCGGCATTTCCAAAGCAATCTACTGGGCATTAATTGGGTGTAATAATTTATCTAAAATATAATGTATTTATTCAGAAATATATTAAGTACAGACGCCAGCACATCAAGTTACCCCAATGTGTCAAATTTTCTCAATTGAATATGAACCTTAATATCTTGTTTGTCATAAAGTTGAAAAACGATCAAAGAAATTTGACACTTTCTGTCTGTACATTGTATATTATTATAAATAATCAATTGTCTATTACGCATAGCACAAGCTCTGCTTAGGTTGGGACTAAATGGCGTTGTATGAAAGTTGTGGAATATTTATTTATTTAAACCAAACTCCGGACTGATAATTCTCAGATGGAAAAGCCTATAATGCTTTGCCCGACACGGGAATTCAACTGTGGACCTCAAGCTCATCAGCAGGGCTTTTGAACACTTAACCTATAAGATAGTCCAACGAGGAATCTTAGCATGCAAAATGATATTCGACAAGGCCTCCTATTGTATCACCCTATGTAGCCTTTAAAGTTATAATTTGTAAGTTTTTATGTCGTACAATAAAGAGTATTCTATTCTACGTTTCTCGTTAAACAAAATTCGTCGCAAATATATTCTCATCCCATACATCTTTCTAGGTACAAAAGTAGGAACAAATTCAGGTAGAAATATAGCAAAACTTAGACACGTAGTAGAATCTAAGGCAACGTTTGGAGAGTTCGAGTGCTACTTTATTTCTACCAATATTCTGATTTCCTGAGGGAAATCATTTTTTTTTATCGCACGTCGAGTGTAGTTCATAACACTAGTGAAGTAAACTCATGTATGTGCATTTATGGGTTCTAGACTCGACAGTTTTTGTCTTTGTTTTATCCCGGCGTACGGCGAGTGTCCACCCTTACATCGTTGGCACTCCCACGATTCGGACAAAGCATTACGCTTCGTCGTTTATACCGCACATGCACACACCGTACATTGTATCGAAGGACTGGAACAACTTGCCTACAGCGGTCTTCCCGTCCGATTATAATTTAGGTGTCTTCAAGGCTAGAGTGAATAGGCTCTTAATAAACTAGTGCGCTTCACCAGATTGCATCACTGCTTACCATCAGGTGAGATTGCAGTCAAGCACTAGTAAGAAAAAAGAAAGAAAAAAATAAAAAACATTTATTTAGCACGACACAGGTACACGTTAAAAATAAAAATAGGTACAAAAAAAAGAATTTAACTAAAAAAATAACAATAAAAATAAACTAAATAAAGAATGTTGTGCCTTGCGGCTGCGCCAAATAGGTCCAGTTCAGCAAAAAAGCCAGACAACTAGTGCCTGACGCTGGCTTTCAACTGGACCTGAGGTTGTGAGTTGTCACCAAAGACATTCAATACCTATAGACCGGACATCACGAGCAAAATTTTCGTCCGAAAAAGTGTGTCCTGCTACAGATACAAGTCTATGAGTTTTTTGTAGTACGCTCCGCTGCCGCTCCAATATTCATATATTATTCTAGATGGCGTTACTGAGACATGGGATCAAAGTTTTTCTATGACATTTCCTTGACATGCCCGCTCTATAGTATTTTAAATCTCTTTGGTTGTCACCGACGTAAAAGCAGACTGATAAGTATGCATGTGTGTGAGTGTCAGTGCGTGTGTTGTGTGTGTGTAAAATAAATAAATAATGTATTTGTAGTGAACAGTGTGAGGTTGATAAATATTTAATACAAGGAGAAAAAAACAAGGCTGTGCTGTGTCTAGGCTATTTTCTTCTTTTTTTAGGGTTACAGGGAACCAAATGGGAGTTAACGGAACTCCATACTACGAGTATATAAGCCTCCGCTGTGCGCCTATCTGTTCTGATTGTTAGCGGGATGTATATCTCATGAACCGTAACAGAGGATATTTTCTATTACCACTATAATATAATAGAAAGTCCGTAAAAAGCCATGAGCATTAAAATCGTATCTTAAGAAAAAAAAACGTGACCTTTATTTTAATTTGCCAAAAATAATTGTACACCATAAAAACTTACAAATTATAACATAAGGGCTAATTATATCTAAGGTTAAGCAAGCTGACAAAGTCAGTCCCTGTGTGGGTTGACCACCCATGCCTTTGAAAGTATGTTAATTTACGATTGAGTACCTACATATTTGACAGTTATCAAAAGCAGTCAGAAGCCCGAAAGGGTAGCAAATCTAGCCATTGAATATCGTGTTAAATGTCTGGGCTAGGTTAGGCGAAACTAATTCTTAAAAAATATACGAATCGGGCAAAATATGTTTCATAATCTATCCTACTAATATTATAAACGCGAAAGTTTGTGAGGATGGATGGATGGATAGATGTTTGTTACTCTTTCACGTAAAAACTACAGCATGGATTTTAATAAAATTTGGTATGGAGTTAGCTGGCACCCTGGATTAACACATAGGCTACTTTTTATCCTTGTATTCCCACGGGAACGGGACCTACGCGAGTGAAACATCGTCGTCTGCTAGTTTTTCATAATTTAACCAGTTAAAAAGAGGGGACAAAACATTTTCATCGCATATTTTCTATAAACTTGTGTAAATGAAATTCTATTTTAACCAAACGGGAACCTTTAAAACAGGTTTATGAATATTTACAAAAAAAAACAGGAATATAATAACTCTGAAAGTGAGTGTGAAAAATTATTAAAATATGCATTTATACTGAATTAATTTGATGAAACATTTGTCCGTGGTTATTTTTTATTGCTTTGGGGTCCAACTTATGTTTGTGTTTAGGACGAATATGGAATTTTTACTTATTTTTTTTATATATATATAATGAGTCTACTCTTGACCTCAATCTTGTCCTGCGGTCAGAGATGAGGTCGACGATGGAACGAGCTTACCCAAAAGAAGCCTATTAACTCGCGACTTAAACAGTTTGAGGTCATACGAACTCGGAAACACCGATGCAGGCAGGGAATCCCACTCCCTGGCTGTGCGCATAACGAAGGAATTACAGGCAAAGCGCTTCGCGCGAATGTGTGGAACATCTACAAGGAATGGGTGATATCCTGCAGTGCGTCTGTATTCCCGATGGAAGAAAGGAGATGGTGGTATGAGCTGGTGGAGCTCTAGAGCACACTCACCGAAATACAGTTTGTAAAAGACCGACAGACATGCAACTTTGCGGCGGTGGGCCAGGGTATGAAGCTTGGTACCCACCAGCTTTTCGTCACCAATGAGCCTCTTGGCTCTGCGCTCTACTGAGTCGAATATGGCTAGTTGGTATTTGGCTGAGCTATCCCAAAGGTGACAACAATACTCCAGCAACTCTTTGGGTACGCAGTAAGTACTCGCAATCAGCGTGTGTGACTATAAGTATCAACGTAAACGAAACAAAAGAAGTATGTAAAAATCGTAGTTGATGGCGCTCTGTAGTTTCTGCCCAAACCCCTCTGGGGAAAAGGCATGAGTTTTTGCATGTGTATGTATGCTTCTAATATCTAAAAGATTAGGCAAAGATGTACTTGGAGTACCCCCACATTTCCCCAGGGCAAGCCAATTGCGATTAAATTCGCAATAGCACTAGGAAGTCTGTACTCCCGACTGGTATTGAGAAAATATAGATTGATGGAAAAAAACGTTGCCTATATTGGAGTAACTGCCTTGACCTCTATAACCCAGTGACTGTAATCTGCTTTAAAAACATAGAGAAATACAAATAAATAAATAAAAAGAACAAACTTAAAGAATGGCAGGTGACTTACCTACTTGTATTATCTAAATTGTCAGCATAACATTCTAAAGAACTATGGGTTAAAGGAAAAAATAAGTAAGGTTACTATTATGTATCGGTTGAAGGCAAGTCTGAAGGAAACTAAGTTCAATACTCAATACTCAATATTTATTGCGTTCCACAATGTACATAAATGGTCTTAAGAATATAAAGGTACAGAATCATTATGGACCCTGTCGGGCACAGCAAAAACTTAGAAGAGAGGAAGAGGGCTAATTCAGCATTAACTTAATTTCTAAAATCTTATTTTCTTATTTTAAAAGAGTAAGCAAGTACTAATACTGCAATATTTATAATGTGTTACCTATATATGTACGAGGTATATTTGTAAGTTAATTACTATTTAAACACTTCTTTATAGTAATTAAGTAGGAACGTACTTTAAAATTAGAAGCAATATTTTAGGATAAGATACTTATCGGAGATGAGAAGTATCTATCTTTTCTTTTGTTTAAACAAATGTATTTTTGTTTACCTAGCAAAATAGTATAACCGTATTTTTTTGAATTACAACACAGTGTTTTTAATAAGATTATTTACACGCGCCTATGGAATCTGAGTGATAAAAAATGGCGACTTTCAAGATTGAAATGGGTTCCCAACTTTACCCCAATGTTTTTGAATTATTGAAATCCAAAATTCAAGTGGATATTGTTAAGTTTATTTTACAATGTTGTCGTTGAAATGCATTTCGTCGTTAGACAAAATTTTTCCAACGGGCCAGCTATTAGGTATGGATAGTGTAAGCGTATAAAAAAACAGAGTTAAGTTTACTTTGAATTTTCGTCGAAAATGCTTTTTAAATAGGGGTGATTTAGAAACAACAATCAAATAGGTAGTTGAGTGTTTTAAACATAAGTACCTATAATTAAGTTTATTTTCTGTGTACCTATCAATGCTTTTTTATCAAAGCAATACAATACAATATGGAGATAAATTAATTTATCTCCATATTGTCATATCATGTCAAATGATAATTAATAAGCTAAAAAGTACCTATAAAAGCTTTTTTAACGCTGATATTGGTGCCTAACTACTAACTTAAGTAATTTATATTCGTGGTAAGTATTTAATTATGACAATTTACAGTCGTTTTCTAGAGAACATTTTAATGAATACCGTTAGTATTCCAAGAAACGTGTACCAAGAACCAAATATGGGATTGTAGGTACCTACATTATGTGGTAAGTATAGAAATTTATATAGTTAGTAAGTAGGTAATGGTATAAGCAATCTGTGACTACACCAATTTTGAAAAGGTTTTGTTTTTTAGATGCCTATTACAATTTAGACCCACTAAAGACTCATCAATGAAAGCTCAAAATGAAAAAAAAAAGACTTAGAAAAAAAAACATTAAATTCAATTTTAGCACAGGACGTGTTCAATTGTTTACTGCTTAGCTTCCTATTTTTTACTTTAGTTAGGTTAGTTTCCTGTAACTAGTCAATTACTGCAATCCAGACACAATTAAATTACTATTGTTTGCGGACACCCCGGTGTCCACGCGGAGCCTGATTAGTAAGTAGACTCTTTCTGAAACGAAATTAGTATGTTACACCACACTAATCATACTCTCCCAGGCTTAAAAACATAAAGCAACACTTTCCTACATAGTGCAATTCGTTCGATCGACCCATTGACCGACTGATCCCTAAACAAAACGGGCTGTACCTACGCCTGTAAGTGACAAATTCACTAAAAAAAATATTTGTGTTATCCTTATTTTGTTGTGTCTCTAGTGAATAAGTCGTTGGTGTACCTCCAAATAAATAAACCAAAGTAGGTAGATACCCTACAAACGCGATAATATATAACTACCTACTTGGCCTTGAAATGATAGATGTCGTGAAGATGTAAAAAATAACTCAATTTAGTATCTAAGTAGGTACCTACTTATTATTTTTCAAAATGCACTAATTCGGTTGTTTTTTACTAACACGTTTACTGCGTTTACAATAAATAGCATTAGAAAGAATAGGCTCGAAGAAGCAGGAGTGCCGAACATTTTATTTTAAAGATACCTACTTAAGTGAAAACAATTTTGATTACAATGGGCTACTTAACAAAGTTTTAGTATTTAGTCCCTCATCTAGATTACAAGAAAATATTCGACACATTATACCTACATATTTTTTCTTTTTTCACGTAATCAAAAAATAACGGCGATACATCGAGTCAAAATGTCGCATGACGTCACTAGCCAGTACAGTTTACCTATACTAGATAATGACGTTACAAGCTCCCTCTCCTCAACTTTAATGCGCTTATTAATCTAAGCAGTTTTCCATCAATTTGAAAAAGAAAAAAAAATATGTGGAATATTTTCTTGTAATCTAACTGATGAACTAATTAGGTATATTTTGATGTTCATAGTCTGTCATACCCTATTGTTTTATTTTAAACTTAGAAGAATTAAAGTGAAACAAAGAACGTTCCTTGTATTGTTCATCCCTGCTTATTTTAGGTTTTTATCATTGACACTGGACCTACTTAATTTTCAACTAAAATGAAATACCTAATATCCTACCTAACTAAATGTAGGTAATCCACATCATTTTTAAAATAAATTGTTGAAATGGTAACAGCTAAGTGTGACAGATGCAGTGAAAATACATAATAATAAAATCGGCATTTATTGTAAATTGTAACAAGCTGTAAAAATAACCTGTTTTAACTTATTTCTAATACTATTGTGAGTGGGCTAAGTAATAGGTACCTAGGTAATTCCATTCCTTTTTCAAAATACGAATTTTAAAGACGATTAGTGATGACATAGATAAAATTGTTGCCAAGAAACAGCCTAAAATAGTATTTTAGTCTTATTTCGATTGCTTTTAATATGTTTTAATATAAATACCTACACAGAAAATGTTTTATTGTTGATTGTTTAATTAAACACCAAAATAAAATTTAGGGCAGAATTTTCAATATTTAAAGCGACATTACTCGACAAATAGGTGATATTAAATTCACTTCATTGCCTATAGACACTAATCTGTAAACGTCAAATTAATTCTTCATATAAAAAATAGATCACTTGACGCAATATTGTTTTCGTTCTGTCATCTAATTGCACGTTTTTATATCGTTTTCATCGTAATTATTTTAATGTCATTATTATTGCAGTATAAACTTGTTAAGTGCCAACCTATTTTGCACACAATAAGATCTCATTGGAATTTCTTATGAAAATACCGATCATTTCATTGCAAAAGGTTTTCTGCTACTAAAGATTAAGATAAAATTTTACTCCTAATTTGTATATTACGGGCTCAATTTTTCACGAACTCCTAAGTCAAAAAATAGAAATTTGATTTATCTACAAAACCTTGAATGCAATGGGCATTAAATTTCCTTTACTATTTACACAAGCACTGAGTTTATAGATAATATTTTAAAATGTATGTCACTAGCCCAATTTTTCCCAAACACCTAAGTCTGATAGTGGATTATACACATCAAAATCATCGCCGCATTTTATAATACTTATGTCACGGGCCCAATTATCCACAACCAAATCAGTCAATTGAAATAAACACAAAAATCAGAACATTACGTTCCGAAACGTAAACCGTCACGTAGAACCGTCTCAAAATTTACGAGACGTCGGCAAATAACAAAATCCTTATTTTATAAAAAAAGAGCTAGCAACCTTTCTGTGCCCAATCCAGAATTATTTACGATAGGTACTACTACAAAGCACCTTTTGGGCCAGAAGAATATGAAGGTCGTCGTATCCTATGTAATCCACGAAAATGCATATCTTACGATAAAAAATAAAGAAATACTCACATATAATAATCGAAGAACTCATAACACACTAAAACACTAGCACTTAACACTTCCCACAGAACTTTACACTATTTTTTATTTATTTTCTTATTTAGACACGACGTTATATCGGTGGCGCAGCGAACGTCGGCCGCGTTCGACGACGGCGCCAAAACGACTGACCATTCGGGATGGTTGGGTTGCCAGCGTGAGAGAGGAAAATCGCCGGGGGAAATTGGGTTGAGAGGAAAAATTTCGGGGAGATTTTCCAGCGATGTAATTGTTTAAATACAGTTATTGTGTGTCAAGGTCAATAGTTGATATGTCGATCACTAAAGTGAATCTGGTGACGTCTGCATCTGTTGTTCTGACTATCCATAATATAATGTTGATATAAGATGTGTAATTTATTACTTTTTGATATTTTTTTATTCATTAAATTAAAGTAAATACAACACGCTATCAGGAAAAACATGAGTTACATAAGGACCTATTTAAAATACTTCATAGAGAAGCAAAGATAAAATGTATGTATTTTAATGTTTGCGCACGCATTCCATATTAAATCTTTTAAGCTTTGCGCGGGTGTTAATAATATTTGAATTCTAGATTACATAATGATGGAACCGTTGCCATTAATAACTTAAATACGTTACTTAGTATGTTATCTTTGCTTGTAGGTGGCGTAAAAGGTGACGAAAATAGTTTTCATACTCCATAACTCCTAGCAAAGCGGAGTATTTATTTAGTTTCATTAAAACCGAAACCAAAATATTTAAATTGCTCAAACAAAAACGGCGTAGGTACAATCTCGTAAATTCTCTGAAAAATAATCAATAAAACGTCAAATCCTCCCTTAATCTTGCGAATTCTGTCACAGCTGGCATCCCCACCCTGAGAAAATGGCGGGAAGTGGCGCCTGCGTGGACCCCGCCCCCCCGCGCGCCCCCTACACCGCTGACGAAAACTTAGCACCAATCGAAGTGATGAATTAAGCATGCATCGCGGGTACTTAAGAAAATATTAAGTGATACCTACCTACATTTTTATAAGAATTCAAATTCAGTTCTAATTTGAAATGAGTTTGAATATCACGCTGGTTTAATGTCTAAATATCGAAATACTAAAAATAAAAATCAACACACTTATTCCTCGTAAAGTGGTATAAATTACACTTAAATTGTCTTTAAGTTTACAACATAGTGTAGTGCTAGTCTATACTAAGTTTGTGAGATTGTGATGTTGTAGGTAGGCTTGTAGGGTAGGTACCTACCTAATCTCTGGATTTACAAAACTGATTTTGAAAATTCTGTTACCCATAGAAAGCTGCATTGTTTGCGCGTGTCATAATTCATTTTCAACGCTAAGGCTGTAGTAAGGATGTTAAAGTATCAAAAGCACGCGGAAGTCGAGACCGAGGTGATAGATACTTATAAATTACCTACTTGAAAGGGGAAATTCGAATAATTTTATTTAACTTGTAAGTTTTCCCTTTAGAAGAAAGAACACCAAAGATTTGTGGGGACCAGATCACTCAGTGCAAGCATTTGTCAGTAATCGTGAACTCAACTCGGAACTTGAGAAGTTCCACGTGCTGACAAACAATACCAAAGAAAGGACATTTGGGTCGGTCCCATAAAGAACTCAGTCAGTTTTCGTTCGCACATCCTTCTCTCCAATGATATTATAAGTAAAAAGGTGTAGATCGGTTAGGAGCGACACGTTAAAATGTGGCTAACTAGCCACACTTGACCTCAGTGTCGCGTCGCGTCGCACCGTCAACGGACGCGAGCGTGCGTAAAAGGCTTATTACACTATCTGATTTGTAGCATCATAACTAGGAAATCGGAAGGTGTAATCGCAGTTAGGACAGATTGGATCCGATTTATTGTACCGACCGCTTGAAATAAATAGATAGTGTAGTAAGCCCGTTAGTGTGCCGTTTTTGAAGATCGAATGTTGTTTAGGTAACTATCTACACCTTTTTACTTATAATAGGTATCATTGATACTCTCATTCTATTTTATGACGGTCTTAATATACGCAACTACCGCAGTCTAAAAACATACAGTCGTCCGACGAAGCTGTCTAGACAGGGCAATCGTGCAGGGTGTGCAGGCGAGACGTGGGAAAGCCGCTCCCGCACTGCGAACAAGACAATGTTCGTAGTGCGGGAGGTATTATTCAAGTCTAACGCGTGTAGAAGTTATCGGCATTTTTTCAGAGATCAAAGGCGTCGTCCTACTGTATTAATATTTATACTGTGCAACTACTGTAAGACTCACTAGTTATTTTTGTTCAATCGTTTAGTATGACGTTGGTCTGGTGGTCGCAAGCACTACAGCTGAGCATGAGGTCCTGGGTTCGATCCCCGGGTCGGCCAAAGTGTTATTGAGTTTTTCCATCTGGATTTTCTTAGAAGCAGCCTGGAGTTTGGATTTGTGCTCGATTGATAGCAATAGGCTCGCCCCCATGGAACGTTGTGGGTGTACTACAGGCATACCTCTGCCTCACCCTTCGGGGATTACACGCGTGAAATTATGGTAGGTTTATGTTTTGTTATTATTATTTTACCTCATTACTCCGTCATGTATGGACTGATTTTCAAAATTCAATTTGTATGTAAGTAATAGGATATACTACAAGATTGGTCCCATTTCTATCGAAACTCAGATCTGATGATGGGATCCAATGATATTATAAATAAAAAGGTGTAGATAGGTTACCTAAATACGACACCACACTGAGGTACTTAAAATGTGGCTAGTTAGCCAATTTTAACGCATCGCTTGGTGAGCGCGTATAACTTATCTACACCTTTTTACTTATACTCTCGTTGATGGGATTCTCAAAGAATTTAGGGAACCTCTTAAATGTTATAGGTACACACGCACTGACTTTTAAGTCAAGCATTTTCATTCATTCATTCATTCAACCGTTTAGAAATATTTTTCCATACCAACTAAAGTTAAAATCCGTTCGTTCGTTCGTCGGAAGGTTTGCGCTTATTTTTTTACTTTAGTTTAGCTGTTGTAAGCGTTTATACACTCTGTTGCATTGCTGAGCTGGCGGATTTATTAGAAACGGTAATGACTTGTGTGGTGTAAATATAGACTTGTGTTCGTTTTAGTTTAGTTTATAACGGGGTGTATATTTGGATTGGGAGACAGCTTCCATGTAGTTTGGTAGTTTTGAGACAAAATCAAAAGTCTTTATTCAAACTAGGCCGAGAATCAGCACTTTATGAACGTCAAAAAAACACAAGACATTCCCCAAAAAAGCTCCTTCACCACTTCCTAATGTTTTTGCAGAGAAGAAGAAGTGGCGGAACAAACTCCCCAGCAACACATCTGTCTGATTCGTTTGAAGATCTTGAATCTATATAATATTATAGTTCGTTCGCGTTAAGAATGCAGTAAAGTCATCAGTTCAACTGCAAGATAAAGGTGTATTCACAGTGGTGTTAAATTCAAACAAATTATATGTTAAAAGATTATGTTTAATGAATTTATAAAAATTAATTTGAAAGGATTTGATTGGTTAGGGGGCGGGGCTAGGCCGAAGGATAATGATGACTTAACTGCGTTCTTAACGCGAACGAACTATAATAACTATTATGTAAACACCTAAAAAATTAACAAACAAAAGAACATTAAAACTAATAGGGGATCAAAAAATTCATCCGCATCGCTGTCAACGGGAAAAGTGCCCAAAAGACTGGCCGCGTTGAAATAAAGGCCAGCCCTCTGGTCGCGTGAATTCATAATCAAGCAAATGATTATATTATATTGACTTTGACTGGCCTGTTGGTCTAGTAGTTAGTGACCCTGACTGCTATGCCGGAGGTCGTGGGTTCGATTCCCACCAAGAACAAATGTTTGTGTGATGAGCACGATCATTTGTTCTGTGTTTGGGTGTAATTTATCTATAATATGTATGTATTTAAAAATATATAAGTATGTTTATCAGCTGTTTAGTACCCATAACACAAGCTCTCAAGCTTAACTTGGGACTAAATGGAGTTGTGTGGAAAGTTGTGGAATATTTATTTATTATTATTTATTTATATATATTAGCAGACGTCACGCAGTTTCACCTGCCTAATTTCCGTTCCCGTGGGAATACGGGGATAAAAAGTAGCCTATGTCCACCGCGAATAGTGTAGTTTTCCACCAGTACAATATTTTTTAAAATTGGATCATTAGTTCCGAAGATTACCCCCTACATACAAACTTACAAACTTACAAATTTTACCTCTTTATAATATTAGTATAGATATATAGATATATTTGGGAAAAAGGTCAGCCAGATGATGAATGTCAAACCCACTACGAAGCAGGCAGGGCGAAGGTCTCTTCTCATACAGAGAAGGCACAAGCATTATTCACCACGTTACAGTCAATCAATGCGAGTTGGTAACTTCAGACTGAAGAGTGATTAATCATAAGTCCGGCCTTCGCATGTATTTTATGGTCACCCATTCACGGACGGACCCCGGCAAGCGTACCTTTGTTCGACCACAAATAAATTTGATTTCATTTGATTTTTCAGTACATTTCACGTGGTTCAATAAAATCTTTAAAATCCGAGCTAATTACTAGAAACCATCTCGCACATCATTTATAACACCAATAGCTGAAAAAGAAAAATCAGAGTTGCATAGAGCGGCGAATTCAAAGGCAGCGGCGGCGACATTAAAGAGAGGATTTTACAAAGAGGCCGACTGGGCGCCGCCGTTACACCGAACTGTAGCAATTATAATGTGCTTACATTTTTATTTATTTCTTTCCTTTAGTATTTTTTTATTGCCATGAATGGCCGGTTTAGTACTTAGCAATCCTGACTGCTATACCGGAGGTTGGAGGGTTTGATTCCTACCCAGGACAAATCTTTGTGTGATGAGCACGATTATTTAATTTTGTTCTGTGTCTGGGTGTAATTCATCTATACCTTATGTATGTATTTAGAAATATATAAGTTTGTCTAATTCAAGTTTATCTCTACAGTAAAAAGTATGACCCAATTGGAGTTTATCTTTCATTTTATTTTTTATGAGATTCTGTTTTACAACCGAATGTTGTATTCTTTTTACTAAGTTTACGGATTATTACAATATCTTATCATCGTTGACATACTTTTTCAAGCCACTAGTTAGACAATGAGTTCCTATTTTATCCCATCATTCTAATTATAAAACTAGTCGTGACCGCGTCTTTATCCGCGTTTATTTTCCTGGGTTTTTTTTATTAAATTTGCCTAAGTTAATTCTTGGAAAATTAGCCAACTGACTATGAAAATTGCGTTAATATTGATCCAGACGTTTTGTATATTAGCTCAAACATTTTTGCGTGGGGTCCTTGTATAATATAGATTAATAATTAGGCCTGATAGGTGGGGCTGTTCGGGCAGAAAAAAGGGCTGTCGGGTCCGCTAGTAGTTTACGAAAAATAAACGCCACGCTTCGGTGTGAGTGGCAGCAGCGCAGTGCGAATGAAAACTGTCGACGTGCGAATAGATACAGGATCTTTCATCTTCATGTCTGTAACTGTGCAGGTGCTGGAGAATTTAGTATCCTTGGGGTCTTGACAAAGTTACATTTATTAACGACTAGCAGACGTTCCGCGGTTTCACCCGCGTTGTTCGCGTTCCTGTGGGAATACAGGGATAAAAAGTAGCCTATGTCACCCGGGTATAGTGGAGCTTCCCAACGGTGCAAGAATTTTTGAAATCTGTCTAGTAGTTTCGGAGCCTATTCAATGCAAACAAACAATCAAACATTTCCTCTTTATATATATTAGTATAGATAACGATAACAAAGTTGGATAAATCCGAAACATGTGGAATTGGCATAAACTTCCGAAATGCTGTTCATTGCATACATTTTGGAGAAATCGATTTTCCCTTTCGTTAAATGTGACTTTCTACAAATCCATAGGGACCTTGATGGTCCCTACAGGTTCGATAGATTCGTAGAAGTTTTAATTATACTCAAATCCACATACTCGGAAGAGCTATACTGCAGTTCGATTCTGTTAAAATCATCCGATATAATATATGTGTCCTAGTGGACACAAAACTATGAGATAAATTTAGTACGCTCCGCTGCCGCTCCAATATTATTCTAGATGGCGTTAGTGAGACTTGGGATCACAGTTTTTGTATGACACTTAGGCTCTCTATAGCATCTTAAATCTCTTTGACCGGTTGTATATATGTATAATTATGGTGTCCAGACACCAGCACATCAAGCTACCCCAAACTGTCAAATTTTTCCTAGTGAACATGAACCTTATATCTATCCTTTCTACTTATATTATAAACGCGAAAGTTTGTGAGGATGTTTGTTACTCTTTCACGTAAAAACTGCTGAATGGATTTAAAAAAAAAATGGTGTGGAGTTAGCTGACACCCTGGATTAACACATAGGCTACTTTTCATCTCTGTATTCCTACGGGAACGGGACCTACGCGGGTGAAACCGCAGGACGTCTGCCAGTATTTCTATACCTACTATTTAATATTACAATGAGGAAAGGCTTGCATTTTTGTATGTAACAAACAAACATAAAAGGACCTGGCCGGTGTTGAAGAATTCTTTCACCTTTGGGAAGCTACACTATCCCCGGATGACAAAGTATTCCCACGGGAACGGGAACTACGCGGTAAAACCGCGTGAAGTCCGCAAGTAAGATTTAAATAGCCTAAATTTAATTTAATGTGACAAGAAAAGAATTGACAACAATGACAGTGTTTATTAAATAAATTATAAAAATAAGAGGAACATTCTAAAGGTAGGTAGGTTCGAAAGGTATTTACAAGGCAGATGTAAGTGGGAACGCCGGGAGGGGACGCCCTAGAAGGACATACATAGACCTTATTGGTGAGGTTCTTCAGAAAGGTCAGGTGCGTAGTACTCGCAACCGGCGTGTGTGTAGGACAAAATGTATGAATGTAAACGAGGCAAAAGAAGTATGTAAGAATCGTAGCATATGGCGCTCTGTAGTTTCTGCCTACCCCCATGGGAAAAAGGCGTGAGTTTATGTATGTATGTATGAGCAACATTCACTTTGCGACAACAATTTTGAAAACTACAAGATTGGTGTTTATTTTACTTGGGCAATCAAACAGCAATTCCTTGCACCACATTTTAAAGTCCACTAACTTAAAACCGGAACTGTTAACAAAACATTTATTGTCGTACAATAGAAACGTTTATTTTGCGTCTGGCAACAATACACAACTTACTGGCGAGCGCTGGCAACACAGCTTAATTCCTACTACACCCTTCTATAATAAAGAGCTTTTATTTATGGTTAAGAGCATTAAGAATAAGTAGCTTAGACACTGTGTGTCATGTGTGTGATATTTCAGTGTTTATTAGGGAACATAGGTAAACAAACAATAAACACTCATAATGAAATTAGTATAGGATAAATTATATAAAAGAAAGTGAATAAGCAGGATTGTGTAATGGATAGTTTCATATTATTATAAATATAAATAAATAAGTCATAAAGCGCCGATATTTCAACCATTTTTATTTCTTAGATAAAACTTTACATAATGTCTTAGATAATTTTTTTGACAATGTGTCAAACCGCCATATGCATATGCTGTAGTTAGAATTGATCTGAGTATTGAAAAATAAAGACATCTATAGGTATATGACATATTATTAAAGTGCTTTTCTCCCTCCTACTTATTAAAAAAAATATTTGTCCCGACAGGGTCAATAATTGTTTCTATTTGTTAACACTTACCTGTACACATTATGGATTGCAATAAAGATCTACGATGAGTCTATTGGTCAATTGTATTTATTTCTCTTCACTACTTTTTCAATTCAATCTATTTTTATTGGTATTTATTTTCTGTATGGTGGCTTTTGTTGTTTTGTGTCGATTTTTCTATCTCTATCCGAAGATTATTAATAATAATAATAATAATAATAATATATTTATTTGCGATTTGAGATTTGAGACACATTCATAGGGGGACAGGGGACTTTAAAATACAAGTCTTATTTAAGGTATCGGTCTACGTAACTGGGCTACGTTTACCGATATGCGGTGTCCATTCAAGGACTCTCCCAACAGCACTCCAATTTGAAAACGACCTTTTAATAGATTTTCCCCATCAAATATTGAAACAAGCCATAAACTAACAACACAGATATTTAATTACGAAACTAAGGCTTCAAAGACACCTCAAACAAAACGAATATTGATATTCCTTCAACAGACCACAGAAAAAAAAACACTCATTTAATTACGAATAATAAAAACGAATCCAGTGGGCCGAGGAAATGGCGGTTTCATAATCAAATTTAATTTTTACACAATTTATGTAACACTGAGATATATTATTGTTTAATTAATTTAAAATGGAGGGACTTAACAGTGAAATTCCGAGCACAGACATCGAGGTTCTGAGGAAAATGGAGGATGAACATTTGCGTTTACAGAGACAGGTAACATGGTGAATTATTTATTTATTTATTTATTATTTATTTAATACTTCAAGCACAAAAAATGTACAAAGGCGGACTTAATGCCATAGGCATTTTCTACCAGTCAACCTTCAGGTGATGCAGAGAAAAGCAGTGGTAGGTGCAATTTAAAATGAAAAAACAAAAAAAAGAAAATAAAGCAAGCAATACTAATATATGTTTAGTATAAATACATAAATATGTACACTATAGTTATAATATACATAATTATAATACACAAATATATTCAGTATAAATACATAAATATGTAAATTAAAGATATAATATATATACTACATAATACACAAGGAGTTGCGAAAACATTAGCGCTGTGAAGATACTACTGCCAACTTCATCATAAGACATTTAAATTGCATGATGATTGAAAGGCGACTAACGAAAGGTGGGGCCCTAGAAGGACATACATAGACCTTATTGGTAAGGTGCTTCAGATGGAAATATTAATTAATTCTTTACGCTAATGTTTTTAAACGTAAACTAAAATGATGTTATTTAGAAAGATCTTAAGTTTTTTACAAGTGTAAGTTATTTATTGTTTAGTTTTAGGTAAGTATATTTAAGTAGGCATGTCTAGAGACTCTTCGACCCCACAGTCAAACCATTGCAACGGTTTTGTGGGGCTTAATTTATAAGTTACTTACCCTCTTGTTTAATGATAAATAAATAAATAATAAAATAAAAGGGTCAGGTGCGTAGTACTACTCTTATCGCACTGACATACTTCTTTGCTACGTTTATGTTCTAAATATGTTATTCTCAAAATAAAATACCGTCGCCATTTCTGCCACCAGGTCCGAATGATTCAAGTAGACCGTCGACAGCGCACGATGGGCGTCCATCCTCAATTCAGGAGACAGGACGAGCTGATGAGAGAGCTCAAGAAAGAGTACATCAACCTCTGCAAAGATCTAAAGGTAATAAATAGGCTTTTCTTTTGCTACACTGGCCTGCAAAACTAAGAACTACATTTTTAACAGTTATTTCTAAACTATAGAAGTTAAAGATTTCAAATAAAAAAAAATGTTTTATGACAAATGTTACCAGCTTTCTTTGAAACTAGTAAACTGGATATTAGTCACATTTTACAGCCTTTTTTATTTCGAAAGTATATCTTATTTATTATTTACTAGCTTCTGCCCGCGACTTCGTACGCGGATCCTGTTGCTTATGCCAGCGACAACGGGGTCGTCGAAATCGAAGATCTGAAACATCTGATGTCGAATTCTATAAGCCCGGGGACGGGAAATCAATGGGATGCGCGAGACGATTCAAGATGTTCCAGATTTTTTATTTTTGTTGGTCTACAGGAAATGCCATCAGACTTAACAACTTTTGCTAAGACGCCATTTCTATTATGTATATGTTATATTGTCTCTGGGCTTTGGAGTTCCCCTACAGGTGCTCCAGATCTTCAAATTTAGTCTCACAGCAGAAAACACTCTTCACGTGGAATAGTTTTTGCAATGGCACCATTTTTATATCTCTTTCACTTTAGGTGTTCCATTTTCCAAAATAAATTATAGCCTATAATATGTTGCGTGACGTTCACGATCAGCGGTCAGTCGCGCATCTCCTTCCCCCACTTATCTCTAGAGTCGATGCGTATATACGCTGAAAACTCAAGCGTCATGCTTTTCAGTGAACGTCTCCAACTCGCGAGACAGTGCATGGTGTTCACGATCAGCGGTCAGTCGCGCACATATTCTTCACTGGTCTCTAGAGACCTGGATGTAGATGCGTAATAATACGCTGAGAATGCAGGCGTGCTTCGCGATCCCAAGAAGTTTCCACGGAGCGAGTTGCAGCCTCATGTTCTCGAACAGCATCAAGTCTCTCCTAACGCTCTTCGGTAGATTGTTGGGATCTTATGGTCTTTAATCATTTAGCACCTTTGGAACATTGGGAAAAATTTGACCTCTTTCTAGGCATGGTTATAGTTTTATTGTGATGATACCTGATCAATTAAAATCTAAGTGGCTGCTCCCCTGCGTTACCGGGTAAGCTACCGTGTAACGAAGATAAATGGAAAAGGAAATTAAACACTCAAATAACATAAGCCCGAAGGCATACGATAAAAAAAAGGGAGTTTTAGCCAGTAGAGTCTAATTTTCAACGATATACCATCGTCATCGAAAATCAGTCCTGAACTGTTCCCGCCTTCACCGCGTAGTACCTCCTACTTATGTTATTTTATAATTATGCAATGAAATTAGTGATAGTTTTAATTTCTATATCAAATGTTTCTGATCTTCGATTTTTATAAGTCAACAGGAAATGCCTATCAGACCGAACAACTTTTGCTAAGACGTCATTCCTATTTGAGTTATGGTGTAGCTGGGCTCTTGGAGTTCCACAACAGGTGTTCCAGATCTGCGATTTTTATACGTCAACAGCGAGTGCTCATAAGGCTGAACAACTCTTGCTAAGACGTCATTCCAATATATGTTATAGTGTAGCTGGGCTCTTGAAGTTCCACATCAGGTGTTCCGGATCTTCAAATTTATTCTCTCAGCAAAAAATGCTCATAACGTGGAACAATTTTTGCTATGGTACCATTTTTGTATCTCCTGTAGTTTAGATGGTCTGTTGCGGTTCTGCATCAGGTGTTCCGGATCTTCAAATTTATTCTCTCAGCAGAAAATGCTCATCACGTGGAACAATTTTTGCTATGGGACCATTTTTGTATCTCCTATAGTTTAGCTGGTCTGTTGCGGTTCTGCATCAGGTGTTCCGGATCTTCAAATTTATTCTCTCAGCAGAAAATGCTCATCACGTGGAACAATTTTTGCTATGGGACCATTTTTGTATCGCCTATAGTTTAGCTGGTCTGTTGCGGTTCTGCATCAGGTGTTCCAGTTTCCAAGATAAATTATAGCCTATGTGTTGACCAATATTAATATCTATACAACAAAAAAAAAATCATTCAAATCCGTTCAGTAGTTCCGAAGATTAGCGTGTGCAAACAAACAGACAAACAGACAAACAGACAAACAGACAAACAGACAAACAGACAAACAGATAAACAGACAAACAGACAAACAGACAGACTTTTTTTTTTGGATTCGTGCTCTATTACTGTTTCTAAACCCCCCTCAATTATTATTTTTTAAATATATTCAATGTACAGACACAGTTTTTTTACAGTCTTATTATATGTATAGATTTAATACTTCAAGCACACTAATGTGCAGTTTCTACCAGTCAACCTCTAAGTGATGCAGAGAAATGCAGTGGTAGGTGCAATTTTGTATGAAAATAAAAGTAAGAATAATAATACTACATATTTTGAGCATAAATATATGTAAACATGTACACTATAAATATAATATAATACATAAAACACAAAAATATAGAAAAAAGAGAAAACATTAGCGCTGTGAAGATACTTCTGCCAACTTCTTACGAATATGCTCACGAACCTTAACCTTAATATAAGATAACCGGTTGGTTGCTATCCTGATTTCCTGGGGGATTTCCTAAATGAGTTATTCCAATTTTAAAAGTGTGATACTTAGTTTTGCAAGCCAGTGTATTTATTATACATACGGCAAAGTTGATGCCGTAGCTTGCCGTTAGTGCGCGTTCTTCATTTTAGCTTGTAGTTAGTGTCTAACCTAGTGTCAGAATATACAGGGTGGCAGGGACATCGACGCACATCCGCTTACCATGGATTCAGTACATGATTCTGGACCCCCCTGCGTTGAAATTTTTCGTCGGCTTTTCCTTAAATTTTACGTTTTTTTTTGCATTTTTTTTTACTGTAAACTGTATATAAACATTATTTTTACCTATTCCAATGAGATTTTGTAAATTCACTTGTTTCACTTAAACCAGCAATGAAAGTAAAACAGGAAAGGGCTACCTGATCAGCTGTTTTTCTAAAGTTCAAATGCGAGGTCAACACTAGCATAGTAGGTGCCTTCGCTTTTCGCTTTCTACCTAATGCCAACATTCTATTGTCGGCCACAAAGGACGCCACCGCACCGGGCGGCGCGCGGTCTAGTCTGTACGATATTTTTTTAACCAGCCATTTCCGAGATGAATGACCTTCGTAATTTCATTTATGGCATCAGGTGCAACCTTTTCACGACGTTTGCGCGTCGATGTCCCTGCCACCCTGTATACTATATACTATGGCCCTCTGACTTGGCTTCACAAGCGGTCAAGAAATCTCTCTTAGGTACCGGTTTCCTCACGGTGCTTGAACGCAAGTGATATAGTTATATCACTTGCGTTCAAGCACCTGCGGCATAGCAGTCAGGGTCACTAACTACTAGTTAGTAGTTAGTGACCCTGACTGCTATGCCGCAGGTCGTGGGTTCGATTCCCACCCAGGACAAATATTTGTGTGATGAGCACGATCATTTGTTCTGTGTCTGGGTGTAATTTATCTACAATATGTATGTATTTAGAAATATATAAGTATGTTTATCAGCTGTTTAGTACCCATAACACAAGCTCTAAAGCTTAACTTGGGACTAAATGGCGTTGTGTGAAAAGTTGTGGAATGTTTTTGTTTCCTCTGCAGATAGCAAGATCAGGTGCTCATAAGAAAAATGATAAAAGAATGAAAGCGGAGCTAAAGACCTCGTTGCTACTCAGTATTGGGACTCAGCAAGAGGTTGACGGTAAGACAAAAAACATCATCTAAACGTTTTGTTCATAAAACTTAGAAACATTTTTGAGGACCGAGGACTAGCAGAGCTATTTGGCTATCTTATCATTGCCAAGTGGCAAACTGGCATCCAGTTGAACACCGAACTTTAATGACAACTGAGAATTTACAAAAAAATGATATCGCACCTTAAGTGGACTTCAAGTTACGGTACCCTTCGATGGTCCTAGATTATCATTTTAAATTTAGAGTCACAGCCTTGTGAATATAAGCCAGCATTGCACATGTAAGCGGGTACGCCTTTTATACCTGGAGGCTGTTATTTTTCAGTTTTGTAGTTGTTTTGCTTCAGTTTAGATTTCATTACTTTTTTTCTTAATCTCGGTATATTGGAGTGTGCTCGCTAACACGTGACAATCATTCTGAAATGTAATGTTTTACAATGTGTATAAACATTAGTGCTATTTATTGAGCATTTCATTGTATAGATTCTTTGTATAAGTACCTAGTTCTTCAAACGAATCAGACAGATGTGTTGCTGGGGAGTTTGTTCCGCCACTTCTTCTTCCCAGCAAAAACACTAGGAAGTGGCGTCGGGTGGGCCGTTTTTGGGAGGACTGTCTTTATGTATTTTTTTTGACGTTCAAAAAGTGCTGATTCTCAGCCTAGTTTGAATAGAGACTTTTGATTTTGATTTTGGTGACTATCAGACGGGGTACTGTGCGGTTCGTCACATCTCTGCGAGTGGGCATGACGTCATCCTAGATACACACTGATGATAGCCAATACGAAACTAGCTGTTTGACAGTTTATCGTTGAACATTTGGCCCAGTGATCATCATTATGAACTGTCGGAGAATATGCAATAGCTTTGCAACTTGTAAAGTCCTTATCTGTCTTGGTTCCTGGTTTGTTCGAAGTTCGTTTTCTGCACTACACTAAGACTAACTAATAGGCTACTTACAAATTTTAGTTTTTAGTCCATCATTTAGATTACAAGAAAATATTCGACACATATTTTGTATGGGTCCTAAAATATATAATAAGTTGCCTAAAAATGTAAAGGAAGCAAAAAGTTTTATTTCATTTAAGCATAAATTAAAAATGTATTTAATTAATAAAGCCTACTATTCAATTAATGATTATTTAAATGATACATGTAATTAATTAATGAATTTATAATGTTATGTATAGGTATGTGTTGAGAATTGAGTATGTAAAATGACAATTGTTTATTATTATTGACATCCCATTTTCTCGGGTTTTGTTCTAAATTTTTATTCATTATTTTTTTAATGTATGATCCAATTTGCACACCTGTTACGGTAGGATATGGTTTAAAGGACTATTATTTGTATTTCATCCATTTGTGTACCCATATTTCATGCAATAAATGATTTGATTTGATATTTTTTTCAATTCATAATTTTTTGCATATTTTTTTTTAAGTGTTATTGAGTTTTTCCATATAGATTTTTCATTTTTTTTTGCCCGGAGTCTGGATTTGTGCCCGATTTATGGTAATAGGCTCACCCCCTATTACATGGGACTTAAACATAACTGGCGAAATGTGGGTGTAGGTACTAACAGGTTCACCTCTGCCTAGCCCTTCGGGGATTACAGGCGTGACGTTATGTTATGTTATATTTTTTTCTTTTTCAAATTTATGTTTTTTTTTTAGATTAAGTGCATTAAAGTTGAGGAGAGGGGGCTTATAACGTCATTAACTAGTAAAAACTGTACTGGCCAGTGACGTTACGCGACATTTTGACTCGATGTATCGCCGTTATTTTTTGATTACGTGAAAAAATAAAAAAAAATGTGTTGAATATATTTTCTTGTAATCTAGATGAGGGACTAAAATAGTAGATAGTTTATCTAGGTAGCAAACAACTATTTTAAAGGCGAGAGTGTTTTTTTTAATCCAGAGCGGAGCGAAGGATTCTAGAGTAGAATCCCGAGCGGAGCGAGGGATTCCTAACTAGAATCCTGAGCGCAACAAGGGATTAAAAGTATGTCACTCGAGCTTAAAATAGTGTTGCTCCCGAGGTGGACACTCTACTTTTTATCACCCTCTATGAGAAAATAAGTAAGTGCAACTTATGAACAAGAATTTATTTACGTACAATTCAGAACCATAAGACATAAAATATAATCCAGAGCGGAGCGATGGATTCTAGCCTTCGCTCCGCTCTGGATTAAAAAAGACACTCTCGCCTTTAAAATCGTTGTTTGCTCCCTAGATAAACAATCTACTATTTTTGTCAAATAGCCCATTCAAAATCAAATCAGAGGTCATTTATTCATTTTCATTGTTTTGTCATTTTTTATGGACATAAGAAATGGCGGAACAAACTCCCAAGCAAGTTTTAAAGGGCCTTCAACATAATTTTAATATAACTAGCTGGAGCACGCGACTTCGTCTGCGCAGGACTAGCACGCCAGAATAGCTCGCATGTGGCAGATTTTTATCCTACTTACTTTCACAATTCATTCAAAATCTTTACATGTTATAGATTATGTGTTATTCTGAAATATTCGCTATATTATTGTAAGGTTTTATGAAGTAGTTTTTGCGTGAAAGAGCAACAAACATCCAAATTACAAGCTTTCGCATTTTTAATATTAGTAGGATTCTAAACCTTAATTCAATAATATTTACTTAGTATCTTAGTCCGGCACAGAAGTACTTAGTATATTATTATCTGTACCGTAGATATAAAAGTACTTTTTTCCCTTGATAAAATTAAAGGAGACAGTTTTTTTTGTTTGGGGAATAGGCCCACCACAAATTGTGGCGTTTAGCAATGAAATGTACGTTAGTTTGTTCCTTATAATCTGTAGATTACAGTAGTAATATTAGCAAAACTGTATGTAACCGGAATACTGTGAAATACGATAGTCAAAACATGACTCTCATAATAACCTAAAATCTCAGAAGAGCGATTGTTGAATAAGTGGATAGGTCTCCTTGGTATTTTAAGTTAAAATAGTACACTGTTCAGTGTTCAATAATATAAAGTATAAAACAAAGACACGTCTGTACCGATTTTGATGTGATTTACACGATTTGATAGACAGAGATATTCACGAAAATAGATTAGATGTATTCTTTTCGAAACACACCTTTTCCGGCCATAGACTGTAGATAAAGATATTCAATACCTAAAGTAGTATACCTTAATTATTATTATTACCTTTAGTATTTTAAATCTCTTGGACTGGAGATCTAAAATAATAAGCTGATGTGTTATAAGCTGGTTGTGTCAGGAGATAAAAAAAACACATTATAGTATGTCACAAGAAGTATTTTTTTACTGTTCGTCATAATTTTCAAAATCTTCTCTTAAAAGCAGTATTTCATCTAAAAAAGATGCAGGTGGCTCAACTTTAACTTGATCCCGCGCCCAAGATAAAAACCACACTATACACATAGTGCCTCTGCCCACTAAACAATTACAACAGTATCCAGCAAGAGCAGCCCCAATTCCGTTGAAATGGTGCTGCACAATTGCTTGCAATGGCTTTGTAGATTATGCACTGTATCAACAAATGCCATTTTCATAAAATCTTCAAAATAAAAATACGAAAAGAACAGAAGAAACATGCAATTATCTAGTAATCGGAAACAATAATAACGGAAATAAAGATGTTGTTTGTCAGTGTCAAACTGATTGAAATTGGACCACAGAGCATCTGCAACGGGCTATTAATTACGTTTCGTTCCACTGTGTTTTTAAAGTACATTACTTGATATTCCGTTAGTAAAAGAATTAAAAACAAGTTCACTGTACCAATTAATAATTATCTCTTTAAACGCATATAACGCCGATGTCATTACCGCTGCGCACCGGGGTAACATATTTGTTTTCACATTAAAATAATAGGTTTATTTTAATGTGAAAACAAATATGTAAACGCTCCTAAACAAGCATTTTTTGCCGTAACACTTTTTTACTATTATTTCAGTATTCCGGTTACATTTATATATTATTTTTGGTCTGTTAATAGTAATAAGATGATTGCTTTCTTCATGTGTAATATGATTAATAAACGTTACCGTTTAATAGTGGGCCCAAAAAAAACTGTCTCCTTTACCATGCAGAGCTGCGGACTCTGGCTACGACATAGCTACGTCGTAGCTGACGTCATAGCTACGCCAGCTACGCTCGTAGCAAATCATCGATCGGCTACACACCCCCAAAGTAGATGGCTAAAAGTTTCCGCTATTTTTTGTACTTTCAATTTCAACTAATTCTAAACTGACTGGCCTATTGATCTAGTAGTTAGTGGCCTTGACTGCTATGCGAGACCTCGTGAGTTAGATTCCCGTCCAGGACAAATGTTTGTGAGATGAGCACGATCATACACACAGGCTTCATGAAATTATTCTTCAGTTAAAGACTGTAGCTAGTCATATATGACAAATTATATTGTTAATGAAAATTATACCGTTTTCAGCTGATGTAGCAATGATGGATCAAATCAGCGGCCTCATACAGAAAAATAAGAAAGAAACTTTGGACCTGAGAAAATTAGCAAGTACCACAGAAGGGCAGGTAATTAATCACTACGACATACTATGCGTTCCAAATGAGAATAGGAATGACTTTGCGCCATGTTGTGAGGTCATAGCTGTCAATTCGAATAAACTGGGTAAGATCAGCAAAACAAGGTTTTTTCTAAATATAATTTATTTACGAATTACCTACGAACGAATAATTTTCTAAATTGTACTCTCAATGTATTTGTTTACATTGGAGATAATCTTTCGAACCCTCCCATGCAAAATAGCGCCTCGTTTACACATTTTCGAGCAGTCAGGGAGATGAAAACAAAAACAAATATCAACAACAACAGCAAAAAACCGTGTAACAAACAGAATTAATAAATAAAATGTAAGCACTCCACAAGACTAATTAATTTAAGACGTTTTTTTCATTTTGAATAACTTCAACTCGGTAAAACAAAAAAAAAAGAAAATAATTGATACGCGATTAAGGTTTCGTTGCAGGCCGTACTTTTCAAGCGACATTTGACAGATAGAGGTCATTGACGTTCCTATTCTTATGCATTATATATGCACAGACGCCTGCACAAGTTACCCCAAACTGACTTGACATTTGAACATGAACCCTATGTTGTTTGTAATAAAGTTGAAAAACTATCACAAGAATTCGAAACATTGGGGTAGCTTGATGTGCCTCTGTACATGATTCATTTATATTGACTGACTGGCCTGTTGGTCTAGTAGTTAGTGACCCTGACTGCTCTGCCGGAGGTCGTGGGTTCGATTCCCACCCAGGACAAATGTTTGTGTGCAGATGAGCACGATCATTCTGGGTGTAATTTATATAATAATATGTATATTGTATGTATTTAGAAATATATAACTATGTTTATCAGCTGTTTAGTACCCATAACACAAGCTCTTAGCTTGGGACTAAATGCCGTTGTGTGAAAAGTTGTGGAATATTTATTTATTTATTTATATTATAATTATGTGTCGAGTATTATCTTGAAATCTAGATGAGGGCCTATAACCTAAAATTTTGACAAAAAGCCCATTCCCAATGTTTGTATGATGAGCACAATCATTTGTTCTGTGCCTGGGCTTAAGTTATCCATAATATTTATGTATTTTTCATTATTATTATTTAGAAACATATAAGTATGTTTTCACTTGTCTAGTAGGTAACTCATAGCACAAGCTCTGCTTAGTTTGTGCCAACTAGATAGCGTTGTGTAAAAGTTGTGGAATATTTGTTTATTTATTTATATTGGCCACAAGCACAACCGCTTTACATGCGGTTCTGGAATCGATTCCGGATCTGGCAAAGTATTACTTGGTTCTTTTACATTTAGTTACTCTTTTATAAGTCCTAAAAACTTACAGCTTGAAGAACGTCGCTGGCAAAGCGAGTACCGGCTTATGTCAGCTGAGAACAAGCTGGAGACTGCGACCCTCAGGTTCAACGTCATCCAGTGTGAGAACAAGAAGATCAGAGAAGAGATTGAACACATGCTGCAGGATAGGTGAGGCACAGACATTATAGTACACAGGATGGACGACATACAACAACGACGCAGATATCAAGAATTCAGTATATGATTCCAGATTCTCCAGCATTGTAATTTTGCGTCGGCTAATACTTCAAGCACAATAATGTACAGAGGCGGACTTAATGCCATAGGCATTTTCTACCAGTCAACCTTTAGGTGATGCAGAGAAAAACAGTGGTAGGTGCATTTAAAAATGAAAAAATAAAAGGAATCAAAGAATACTAATAGGTACATATTATGAGTATAAATACATAGATATGTACACTATAAATACCATAATAATATTTCTAATACAAACGTTTCTTTCTGGTGTTTTTTTAAACTGTTACTACTTTCAACTACAATTATGTTTGTTCTTCTCTATCAAGACCATCCAAAGGTTGACAGTAAGAATCGTTTTTAACGACAATGCCAAAGATCAACAGTTCCGCGTAATTGCATGCGGCGTTAAGTTAAAATATAAAAATAAAAATGCCACTACTTGAACACAACGCCATCTAGTCCCGAAATAAGTAAAACTTGTGCTATGAGTACTAGGCAACAGATAAACATACTTATATATTTCTAATACACCACCAAATAATTAGTACAATTACTTAAAGGGTTTATTCTAGACGGTCTTCTCATTATAATAATATTTATAAAATAGCAGTAGGTAAATAATATTCATAAACAGCAAACTTATTAATAGCGTTTGGGTATATCTCAAAAAGTCACCCAATTTCTGGAAATATTGTACAGGCTATTCATGACATAGTAGTATTCATTAATAGTCATCTCTCGCTCACGTTCGCGTGATCTCGCTCAAGCATGCCCCGCCTCCAACAGCTGTTTTCGTTATTTAAGTTTAACTGAATAGTGGCATATTTCAAAATTCAATTTTCGTTTTTTTTTATTTTTGATTACGCAAATATGATCAGTAACAGGTACGGTTAGAGCCCATTTTTTTCTTTTAAGTACTAATTAAAAAATAGTGTCTAGTGTATTATAAAGAGTATCGTAGACCAGTGTACCTATAACACACTAAAATTTTGCTAGGAAAGAGCAACTTACCATAAAACTGGGCACAAAACCAGCTCTCGAACTGCCCCTGAGAAATTTACTTTATCTTACCTGGTAATTAATTCCAAGATCTCTTGCTCATCAACCACTACAGGCTTCCAGTTGTTTCTATCTTAAGTAGCTTATCTTAAGTTGTTTCTCCACAGAGCTCTCTTCAACCAAGCCTGGGAAAAGATGCTGTCAGCTCTTAGCAGAGGGAAGAAGTTCCTCGACGACCTCTTCGAGTCCTCGACCCTGGCATACGATCAGAGAGACGAGTGGTGCACCAAGTTGAACACCATGCAGGAGAAAGGAAAGATTGACCAGATGCTGCAAGTTCAGGTAGAACTTATTTTATTTCCAGGTGTAGTTACTTCAGTACGCCGCTGTTAATGTGGTAGACAGCTATATAATCTTCATGTGCAGCTATTTCCTTAGAGTCTAAGATACTGAGGACTGAAATTTTTAGACAACCCATGTGTAATATGACTACCAACCCATGCGTGTGTCTGTGTGTGTATTTATTGACATATTAACTTTAAATAAAGTAGATGTCATCCATTAACCAGCTCGGTGAAGGTCGTTCTCTAGCGGGATCCTATTCTTTTAAAAAAACACTCAAATAGTCATAATTTATGAAGAGATAAAGTAAGTACTCTGGCGCAGAGATATTTACTACTGCAAATAATCTCAACTATCGCTCTGTTTCGTTTGATCCATGATTTTTGACCCACCCTGCAGATGTATGTCATCATCATCATTTGGCTTTAAGTCTAATAGAATGCAACTGAATACAGCAAGCAGTATTTTAAATAGAGCAACTGCTCATCTGACCTCAATAACCAATTGACTATGTACCACTATACCACAGTCTAAAAACCTACAGTCGTCCAACGAAGCCGTCTAGACGGGGCAATCGTGCGGGGTGTGAGGGGCGAGACGCGGGAAGGCCGCTCCCGAACTGCAAACAAAACGATGTTCGTAGTTCGGGATGCATTATTCAAGGCTAACGCGTGTAGACGTTGTCGGCATTTTTCCAGAGATCAAAGGCGTCGTCCTACTGTATTAATATCTATACTGTGACTATACTCCAAGGTTAGACTCGTTGTCAGAGATTCACTGGTCTAGATATGCGTAACGACTGTCAAATATGTGGAAATGACAACCGGGACCAACAGTTTAACGTGCTTTCCTGTTGGCTGGCCTGTTGGTCTAGTAGTTAGTGACCCTGACTGCTATGCCGAAGGTCGTGGGTTCGATTCCCACCCAGGACAAAAGTTTGTGTGATGAGCACGAGCATTTGTTCTGTGTGTAATTTATCTATAATATGTATGTATTTAGAAATATCTAAGTATGTTTATCAGCTGTTTAGTACCCATAACACAAGCTCTCAAGCTTAACTTGGGACTAAATGGCGTTGTGTGAAAAGTTGTGGAATATTTATTTATTTATTTATATTTATTTCCGAGGAACGGAGAAGTCTTGATATGTAATAAATGGTCACCCATCCACAAACCGGTATCAATAACCGTAGCTTAACCTTCAATTGACCCGTGAGGCTGTTCTTATTCAGCTTCAGCCCTGTAATAAACTCACTTGCTAAAATACGACCAAGCGTACCCTACTTAATATAATTATCAAGTTAAACAACAGCAGTTGATTGCACCAAGTCGTAAGTTTAAACCATTATAACAGCTAAAAGGCCCTTGATGGTCCTTATGAGGTAACTTTAGTTAAGTTATGGTTAAAATGGCAGCTGCACCATTTAAAGTTTCAAGTTGGTAACACTTGAAATGTACTCAATTCTTCCTGGTGTTGACACATTCGGGGACTGTTTGGGTCTGGCTGGAACTTTAATGGGATAGACAACTTTAGTGGTTTACGTTGCCGATAGCAAAAGAGCAGCATCGAAATTCAGTAGTATCGCAGTGAAGATCTATCACGGTAACATCGAAGTAAATTTGCTTCGCAGTGACGGTCTTTCACTGTGACGTACATCGCGGTTTTGTAACATCGTATTGTTCATGTCGGAATGTTGTGCGTCGAGATTCCATAATCTACTCCGATTTAACTGCATCAACACACGTAGCATGATTATCATTTTAAATTTAGAGTCACAGCCTTATGAATATAAGCCAGCATTGCACATGTAAGCGGGTACGCCTTTTATTCCTGGAGGCTGTTATTTTTCAGTTTTGTAGTTGTTTAGCTTGAGTTTATATTTCAATGTTAATATGAATTTACTTTTTTTTTCTTAATCTCGGTATATTGGAGTGTGCTAGCTAACACGTGACAATCATTCTGAAATGTAATGTTTTACAATATGTATAAACATTAGTGCTATTTATTGAGCATTTCATTGTATAGATTCTTTGTATACCTAGTTCTTCAAACGAATCAGACAGATGTGTTGCTGGGGAGTTTGTTCTGCCACCACTTCTTCTTACCAGCAAAAACACTAGGAAGTGGCGAAGGGTGGGCCGTTTTTGGGGGACTGTCTTTATGTATTTTTTTTGACGTTCAAAAAGTGCTGATTCACAGCCTAGTTTGAATAAAGACTTTTGATTTTTTTTTTGATTTTGATGAACGTAGGAACAGGTTTGTCGACGGAAACATTTCTGCCGATTATAGAAGACTATTGTCGACTGAAGATTCTACACAATTCTTCTCTTCATTCTTGACATTGTCGTGCACAAAACAAAGTTTTTCTTTCTATAATCTGTCACCTTGTCGATTCTCAAAATCTGTTTCTACGGCGGTCATACTACGCGTGAATTATTCATTTCCACCAATGATATTATAAGTAAAAAGATGTAGAATAGGTTATAAGCGCTCAGAAAGCGACACGTTAAAATGTGGCTAACCAGCCACATTTTACTCAGTGCCGCGTCGCGCCGTCAACGGACGCGTGCGTGCGCTGTTGTGCCGTTTTTGAAGATCGAATGTTGTTTAGGTACCCTATCTACACCTTTTTACTTATAATATTATTGATTTCCACCTACAATTAGTTTTACAAAACCCAAGGTAATAAAAGTAGTCATATAATGATGATAGCAGCCCCAATTAACGGCTCGGGAACTGGTTACTTACAACTAGAACAAGACACTAACAATCACTCTCTGGAATTCTGCCAAAGAGCAGGAAAAAATATCCATACGCTAAGAGACACCGTGTACTATTAAAAAAATCAATATAAAAAGACATTTATTTAAAATAGGCTGCGGTTCAAAACGTCACTTTTAAACGTCAAAAAATTATAAATAGTCCCCCGAAACGTTTTGCACGCCTTTCAGCACTTCCTAGTGTTTAACCGCGAAGTAGAAGTGGCGGAACAAACTCCCCAGCAACACGTCTATCTGGTATGTTAGAAGAACATGAGTACCTATAACAAATTGGTAAATAATAAACATAGTCACTTAAATCAAATAATTGGCTACATGATAACATGGTGCATGACCTACTTTAATAAGTTTGTACGGTCTACCGGAGTTTTAAACAGACTCCCCCTAGGTCTTAATCGCAGTCTACTGTTTAGAACGAATAACCCCAACGATTCTAGGATCTGCCCGATCTTCTAAGTTCTAACTCGTCAGACAGATGTGATATAGGCAGTTTATACCGCCAATTCTCTTTACCAACAAAACATTAGGTAGTGATGAAGGGTGGCTATTGAGGTCGATCTGTGAATGGGTCATTTGTAGATCTTTGACACCCGTTACGGATGTGAATAATCTTAAGGGAAGTGTCGTATTAGCTAGTAACTGGGTCGTGGAGGTCAGATAGGCAGACGCCTCATCATCATCATCATCATCATTTCAACCATAGGAAGTCCACTGCTGGACATAGGCCTCCCCTATCCAATAAGACCGGTTGGAAGCGGCCCGCATCCAACGCGTTCCCGCGGCCTTAATGAGGTCGTCTGTCCACCTTGTGGGTGGACGTCCTACGCTGCGCTTGCCGATACGTGGCCTCCACTCGAGAACCTTTCGACCCCATCGGTCATCAGTACTCCGTGCTATGTGCCCTGCTCACTGCCACTTCAACCTGCTAATCCGCTGGGCTATGTCGGTAACCTTGGTTCTTCTATGGATCTCCTCATTTCTGATTCGATCTCGCAGAGAGACTTCGAGCATAGCCCTCTGCATAGCTCGTTGGGCTACTTTGAGCTTACTCATAAGGCCCAAAATGAGGGACCAAGTTTCAGTGCGAGTGCCTTAGGCAGACGCCTAAGACGCTGGTATTCACCTGCATCTGGTAAGACTTGAAGCCGACTTCAACATAGTTGGAAAAGGCTAGAAAGGTTTTTCTTTTTTAATTGGTTAGTGACAACGTTTTTGTCGGAGTTTTTATTATGCCCATGGGCCCCTGACTAGGCTTTACATACCGTCGAGAACTATCTCTCAGCCATGCCCGTTTCTTCACGATGTTTTCAAATGATGATTTTTCATTGTGCAGACGAAGGCCATAAACTCACAACTGTCTTGTAAAATTTATTGTCCTTGTCATTTGAATGCCAATGAAGTGAGAGAGCGATAAACTATGATAGCTTTTCAATAAAGTAAATTTTATGAATAATAAGGTAGTCAAACTTTTACTGCCTCGCACGAATAAAGATGACATCGTTTTACTGACCTTGCACTTGGAAATTTCACATTTTCACAGGCTAAAAGTTTAAAATATTTTGTACTAGCTTCTGCCCGCGACTTCGTACGCGGATCCTGTTGCTTATGCCAGCGACAACGGGGTCGTCAAAATCGAAGATCTGAAACGTCTGATGTCGAATTCTAAAAGCCCGGGGACGGAAAATCAATGGGATGCGCGAGACGATTCAAAACGTTCCAGATTTTTTATTTTTGTTGGTCAACAGGAAATGCCATCAGACTTAACAACTTTTGCTAAGACGCCATTTCTATTATGTATAGGTTATATTGTCTCTGGACTTTGGAGTTCCCCTACAGGTGCTCCAGATCTTGAAATTTAGTCTCACAGCAGAAAACACCATTTTTATATCTCTTTTAATTTAGTTCCATTTTCCAAAATAAATTATAGCCAATATGTTGCGTGACGTTCACGATCAGCGGTCAGTCGCGCATCTCCTTCCCCCACTTATCTCTAGAGTCGATGCGTATATACGCTGAAAACTCAAGCGTCATGCTTTTTCCGTGAACGCCTCCAACTCGCGAGACAGTGCATGATGTTCACGATCAGCGGTCAGTCGTGCACATATTCTTCACTGGTGTCTAGCGACCTGGATGTAGATGCGTAAATACGATGAGAATGCAGGCGTGCTTGCGATCTCAAGAAGTTTCCACGGAGCGAGTTGCAGCTTCATGATCTCGAACAGCATCAAGTCTCTCCTAACGCTCTTCGGTAGATTGTGTGGTAGATCTTATGATATTCAATTATTTAGCACCTTTGGAACATTGGGAAAGATTTGACCTCTTTTTCTAACTAACTAACTATAACCATGCCTGTTATAGTTTTATTGCGATGATACCTGATCAATTAAAATCTAAGTGGCTGCTCCCCTGCGTTACCTACCGTGCGGGTAGGCTACCGTGTAACAAAGATAAATGGAAAAGGAAATTAAACACTCAAATAACATAAGCCCGAATGCATATTTATACGATAAAAAAAATGGGAATTTTAGCCAGTAGAGTCTAATTTTCAACGATATTCCATCATCATCGAAAATCAGTCCTGAACTGTTCCCGCCTTCACCGCGTGGAGGTACTTATGTTATTTTATAATTATGCAATGAAATTAGTGATAGTTTTAATTTTTATATCAAATGTTTCTGATTTTCGATTTTTATAAGTCAACAGGAAATGCCTATCAGACCGAACACCTTTTGCTAAGACGTCATTCCTATGTGAGTTATAGTGTAGCTGGGCTCTTGGAGTTCCACACAGGTGTTCCGGATCTTCAAATTGATTCTCTCAGCAGAAAATGCTCATCACGTGGAACAATTTTTGCTATGGTACCATTTTTGTATCTCCTATAGTTTAGCTGGTCTGTTGCGGTTCTGCATCAGGTGTTCCGGATCTTCAAATTTATTCTCTCAGCAAAAAATGCTCATCACGTGGAACAATTTTTGGTATGGTACCATTTTTGTATCTCCTATAGTTTAGCTGGTCTGTTGCGGTTCTGCATCAGGTGTTCCGGATCTTCAAATTTATTCTCTCAGCAGAAAATGCTCATCACGTGGAACAATTTTTTCTATGTTACCATTTTTGTATCTCCTATAGTTTAGCTGGTCTGTTGCTGTTCTGCATCAGGTGTTCCGGATCTTCAAATTTATTCTCTCAGCAAAAAATGCTCATCACGTGGAACAATTTTTGCTATGGTACCATTTTTGTATCTCCTATAGTTTAGCTGGTCTGTTGCGGTTCTGCATCAGGTGTTCCGGATCTTCAATTTTTTTCTCTCAGCAGAAAATGCTCATCACGTGGAACAATTTTTGCTATGGTACCATTTTTGTATCTCCTATAGTTTAGCTGGTCTGTTGCAGTTCTGCATCAGGTGCTCAAGTTTCCAAGATAAATTATAGCCTATATGTAGCCCAGACTTGATATCTATACAACAAAAAAAAGATCATTCAAATCCGTCCAGTAGTTCCGAAGATTAGCGTGTGCAAACAAACAGACAAACAGACAAACAGACAAACAGACAAACAGACAGACTTTTTTTTTTGGATTCGTGCTCTATTACTGTTTCTAAACCCCCCTCAATTATTATTTTTTAAATATATTCAATGTACAGACACAGTTTTTTTACAGTCTTATTATATGTATAGATATTTCCATGCAAATTATCTTCCAAAGAAGGTGTAGACAAGAACAGGATTTTGTACAGACGCCAGCACGTCAAATTACCCCAATGTGTCTCGTACTTTATGTGAAACAGAATAAGGTCACTTAATGTGCTGGCGTCGTCTGTACTTAAAAGCAACTTTAACACTGACGGCAACGTGCAGTTTAAACTACAACTAGACGATTTCTATGCCTAAACTATTTAACTTCTATTTGTATGGAAACTGCATGTGTAAATATTCAACACAATGTAAATTAGTTTATAAATAAAAAGAAAATAACTAACGGCCTCCCAATCGTCAACCTTGGTAAGATTTGCTTTTCCTTGAAGAATGTCCCATGCAACATTTTTACTAGCCACTAGTCCCTCCAGATTGATCCTGAGATTGTTTAAGATAAAAATCTTACAACATTTTTCTTTACAATGATTACAGGAAATGCGAGACCTCATAAAAGGTTACGACCATGAGATGAAGATCTACTTGTTCCTGGCCACCAAAGGAATGACCAGGGTCAACAGGAAGCAGGAGAAACGAGAGGAGAGACAAAAGAAGAGAGAAGAAGAGAACAGCAAAAGGCAGCATCAGTATCATCTTAAGTTGCTGGATGAAATATTTGTAAGTACTAGATTATAATTTAGGTGTCTTCAAGGCTAAAGTGAATAGGCTCTTAACAAACTAGTGCGCTTCTCCATCATTGATCGCATCCCTGCTTACCATCAGGTGGGAGTGCCAACGGTCTCTATTTCACTATAAGATTTGTCAATCTGTCCTTGGCTTCCCTATTTTATGCGTAATAAATAGGTTTATAGGTGATATTTTCAACACAGAAAACCCATACCTACGTTTTGGGAACACATTAATTGTGCGTACAGTTAAGGAGTGGAATTCTCTGCCAGAGTCGGTGTTTCCTGATAGCTACAACCTAAAGGTCTTTTCGTCAAGAGTGATTAGGTTAATTCTAGACAAGCTTGCTTCATCGTCGACCACATCATCGCTTACCATCAGGTAAGATAATGGTCAAACGCAAGACTATCAATAATAAAAGAAACAGTTAGTTCTTTCGTGACTAATCATACTACCCATTTGGTCTGTATGTAGTCTGAGGGTCCGACTTGCACTACCCTGTTTGTTAAAGAACATCTCGCAATACACCCGTTGTCGTAGAACGTTGCCCCGACGTATGTCAGTACCTGTAGTGGTCCTGAAGTAGCAGCGCGCCGCGCATTAGATTCAAATGCCTCACTCCCCCTGCTGACTTGGCGAGGCCACGGCACCAGTTGGTGGTGTTGCAGAAGTATCGTCTGTTCCGGGAACCCCTGGCGCAGGTGTGCGACGGAACACTGGGTTGAACAGTGGTTTTAGTCAGTAAGAGTCTGACAGACCCTTCGACAATCCTTATAAAAAAGTATGTTACTGAGAGGCAGCAAAAAAGCAGGCTGGATCTAAACGACCTACTTTTAGATTCAGTAAAATTTCAAAATTCACCCCTTGAAAATTTGAGTGAAGTGAAAGCCTAGCATTAGTATGGAATGATATATATAGAAATACATTTCTATAAATATAATAATAGATATAATCTTTATCTGCTGTCTCCGTGCGTTTAATAGCTTCACCTTTCACTTTCCAGGAATACGCAGGAGAATACGAAATAGAAAGAATAATAGATCTGTTCCAAAAGACCGAACAGGAGAACTTCTCAGTGTACAAGATGCTGACCGACTTCTGTGCTGAGAACGATGTGCTGCGACGACAGCTGAAGGCTGCACGTCAAGCTGCCAGTAAGACTTGTGGCTTTTATCTTCTTACAAACGTTAGATTTTCACGGTTTCGTCTTCTGTTTCGTGAGGTTAGTGACTTACCTGCTGGTGTCAAAGTTTTAATGCGGCCCATGGGCCATTGACTTGGCATCATATATGCCGTCGATAGATATCTCGCATGTATCGCCGGTTTTCTCACGAGGTTTTCCTTCACCGGTTTTAAAGAAAGTGATAATTCTACAGTTACCTTATGAATTCTCACGATAAGCTCGTTCATATAAAGATCCGCACTTTGTGAACGTCAATATTGCATAAGACAGTCTCTCAAAAAACCCGCCGTTCGAAATGTTTTATATACACCCCTATTTTATTATTAGTACAAAAAAAATTGGGCTGTATCCGTACCTGTTACTGATCATATTTGCGGAATCAAAAGTAAAAAAAAAATGTAGTTCAATTTTTAAATATGCCACTATTTACTTAAACTTAAATAACGAAAACAGCTGTTGGAGGTGGGTATGTTTGAGCGAGATCACGCGAACGTGAGCGAGAGATGACGATGAATGAATACTACTATGTCATGAATAGTCTGTACAACATTTCCATAAATTGGGTGACTTTTTGGGATATAAACAAACGTTAATAACTTTGCTGTTTATGAATATTATTAATTGATACTTTTCAAATATAACGAGAAGACCGTCTAGAATAAGCCCTTAAAGTATTTGTACTAATTAAAAATTAGTGGTGTATATGTATAAGTAATTCTTATCTGCCTAAACCTTTGTGATATGTACCAGCAGTAGGAGTAGGTAATGTCATCATATTTAGCAGGTCATTTTCAATCAATCATCAGTTTTGGTCAATTTCATAGGCTTTAAAAGTGAATAAATAATCACACTATTATTACAAAGGCGAAAGTTTGTGAGTGTGTATGTTTGTTACTTCTTCACGTCTAAACGGCTGGAGCAATTTTAATAAAATCTGTGAGTAGTATCATGTCCATTAATTATGTCATTCTTGTTAGGGACACTCCCCGGAGTAGAACGAACTTGTAGACAAGAAACTGAATGATATTATTATCCTGGTTTTGCCCTCCCTACTGATTATTTAATGTGTGTCCAAGTCCGTCCGAGCAAACGGCCCAGTAATGACCGACATTTGTCAGATTGTTTGCAAAGTCAGCGTTTCTGGCTTTCAAAAAGAATGGTAAATAACTAAGTCTGCTGAAATAGCTTTCATATATGTCACTGGTTAATTAAAAACACAGCCTAGTGGACTTACTTATATTCGTATATGGCGTGTCATTTTCAGTTTAATAAAATTGGGAATAAGATATTTCATTTACAATAAATAACTCGCATTAAGTTTGATAGTTTATAAAAACAATTTAATTGGTCGATACTAATAAATAACTCATGGGTATTTATAGTACAGACAAGAACATCAAGCTATCCAAAACTGACAAATTTTCCCAATTGAACATGAACCTTATTCTGTTCGGGATAAAGTTGAAAATTTATCAAAGAAATTTTACGCATTGAGGTAGCTAGATGTGCTGGCCTCTGTACATGGACGAGCTTATCCTACCAATATTATAAATGCGAAAGTTTGTAAGGATGTTTGTTACTCTTTTACGCTAAAACTACTGAATGGATTTTAATGAAGCTTTACAATAGTATAGCTGATACATCACAATAGGCTATAATATACCTATTTAATTAATTGTCCAAAATATACCAGTACGATAAGCGATAAGTAAGTAGTATTTAACTGATTCTGCCATCTGTGAGCTAGTCTGGCGTGCTAATCCTGCGCAGATGAAGTCGCTGGCACCGGCTAGCAATAAATAAATAATATTTCCCGGAAACTGTGATCACTGTACGAACCCTTTACTCATTCCAGACGATCGTAGAGACTGGAACGAAATGAAAGAGAACACAAGACAGACAAAGATTGAAGCCTTACGGAAACTTCTAGAAGAACAGAGAAGCAGAACAGAAGATATGAGAAGGAAGAATGACGAGAAGACACAGCTCATACATGTTGTCATGGATGAGATCAGCGAAATGTTCACGTGAGTTAAAGAAATATTTAATTGTTTCATGTAATGTAAAAATACACACTATCCATCACTAGCGGGGGGCTTTTTCTTTACAATACTATACTAACATACTACATATTTATCACTAGTTTCTGCCCGCGACTTCGTTCGTACTTGATTTTTGCTAAATTTTAACCGTTTACGCAGCGCACGCAACAAAAGCTTTTTGCCCGCTTGCAACATTTTTTATTGCTGCTCCGCTCCTATTGGTCATATCGTAATGTTATATAGCCTATAGCCTTCGTCGATAAATGGACTATCCAACGTAAAACGAATTTTTCAATTTAAAAATAAAAATAAAAATAAATATTCCACGACTTTTTCACACAACGCCATCTAGTCCCAAGCTAAGCTAAGAGCTTGTGTTATGGGTACTAAACAGCTGATAAACATACTTATATATTTCTAAATACATACATTATTATTATTATTATTATTATTATTATTATTATTATTATTACTAAACAGCTGATAAACATACTTATATATTTCTAAATACATACATATTATAGATAAATTACACCCAGACACAGAACAAATGATCGTGCTCATCACACAAACATTTGCCCTGGGTGGGAATCGAACCCACCCATTTGAACCGGTAGTTCCTGAGATAAGCGCGTGCAAGCAAACAAACAAACAAACAAACAAACATACAAACGCTTTATTATAATATTAATACAGATTACTACTTAATTAAAGAAAAAAAAAAAAAAAAAGCCAAAAAAAAACACTCACTTAAATTGAAAATAAAACTGACTCAAATCAAAATCTCTTCTCATTCATAATGTTGTCCATCTTGTTAAACATTGTATTTAGGATGCTGTTGGAGACTCCGCACAACCTACCCATTATTGACGTCACCTTCTTCCTCAATATTCCATGAAAGTCATCAACAGGGCCATTAATCCAGCACGCTTGCTCAATCCAATTTGATGATCACGATGTTTATCTCCATCGATGTCAATGATGTCTAAGATGACCTAAGAAACTACATGACATGAATTGGAAAAGTGACTTTGGTACTTGACCGGAGTTTAACCACCTTTAGGTACAGACGCCAGCACATCAAGCTACCTCAAACCAAAGAGATTTAAAATACTATAGAGCGGGCATGTCAAGGAAATGTCATAGAAAAACTTTGATCCCATGTCTCAGTAACGCCATCTAGAATAATATATGAATATTGGAGCGGCAGCGGAGCGTACTACAAAAAACTCATAGACTTGTATCCAGCAGGACACACTTTTTCGGCCGAAAATTTTGTTCGTGATGTCCGGTCTATAGGTATTGAATGTCTTTGCCTCAAACTGACAAATTTTCTCAATTGAACATGAATTTTATTCTGTTTGCTATAGAGCTGAAAACTATCAAAAAAAATTGACACATTACCTACAGCTAAGTCGTGGAACTCTGCTTCTCTGTTTATTAACGCATTCAAGCCTAATCTCTTCACAGCAGCAATAGCCCAATGACTAAGGAGTTGGGGTCGCGATCGGGAGGATGTTAGTTCGTACCTCACCTATTGCACTATTGAAGTGAATCTACTTCAGATACAAGCATATTTGGCTTTGTTGTAGGGGTTAACAAGACTACTAATACACTAAGTACTATATTGTATTTACAATAGCATTACACTGAAGTTAAATAAAAAAAGGTTATATTTTACACTTTGTAACGAAAGTACAATAAGATTATGATGGACGCCGAATTTATTACAGCTGTCACACTTACTCGTAACCATTTCAACAATTTATAAATGTTCAAGAAATTTTGTGAATTTCATTTTGTTATATTACCTATTTCATTTTAGTTGAAAATCACAGTGTCATTGAAAAATACCTAAAAGAAGCAGAGATGAACAATACATGGAACGTTCTCCGTTTCACTTTTATTCATTTAAATTTAAAATAAAACAATTGTAATTAAAATAGTTTCAACTTATTTTTAAAATAAAATGTTCTGCGTTCCTGCTTCACCAGCCTCTTTCTTCTAATGCTATTATAAATAGAGTACCTATAGTATGCTACTAAGCTTTAAAAAAAAGGGTTCGTGATAAGCTCACTCCATCATAAAGTTTACATTAAACCTTTGTAACTTGTGTATGTAATAAAACAAAAAAAAAACCTAAAGAGTTCGTGTTTCTACTCCGAGTAGTCTCATAATGAAACACCTATCTACTAAAAAAATGTTTTGCTCGTTTGACGTGTTTGCAAATACAAATTTTACAGAAATAAATATCATTTATCATTTAATTACCCCGCTGGTTCACACACGCGTCACTCCTGACGTCTGACGTCGCGTCATTACCATCAAATCGACGTTAAGCCGCCGCCCGCTACTGACAACACTATGATTACTACAGAATTAATTATACTGTAGTTACTATATATATAAATAGTATATTTATGTGACAGTATTAGGTTTTCAGCGCGACTTCGCTTGCTTACTAACTTGTAATCCGCATTTGGGGTTGAGCACCAAAAAAAACCAGCTAAGTGTGGGTAACCCACATAGGGTTCCTTAGTATACGAAAATGTACTCTTACTTACATCCGTAAATTTAATTTTCATAATTTTACTTCTTCTTTCTTATGAAATTAAATAAAATTACATTTATTTCACAAACTTTTGACAAACTAGTGGTGCGATCGGAAGACTGCCTAGTGCGTATCGTATATAGGGTGACTGGTAATTAGTGACCGATACTTAAACACGTGATTGTATTCATGATTTTAATAAACTTTCCCAAAGAAACTTTTTTTTTATACACAATAATTTATAACACAATAAAATAACAAACACGCTGTTGGAAATTCCCGCGGACGCGCCTGTGATCGATCACAGTAGGCACGAATCGCCACGATCTATCAGCTGATAGTCTGACCTCGGGAAGGGTAAAATCTACTAGTAGTAGCGTCACACGCTCCCCCGCCACTCCCACTGCTCCCGTTGTGCAGTACTGACGTAGGTAATTGAATTAATTGAAAGTTAATGAGTGTAAAAAAAAGTTAAGGTAAGTTTCTTTGGGAAAGTTATTCGTGTTCATGAGTACAATCACGTGTTTAAGCATCGGTCACTAATTACCAGTCACCCTATATAATCATATGCGTACCTATTGTTTAATTATCATTTGCAAAAACGGTGAAGGAAAACATCGTGAGGAAACCGGCATGCCTGAGAGATATTTCTCGACGGCATGTGATGCCAAGTCAGAGGCCCATGGACGGCATATAAACACTCTGGCACCAACCTAGTCACTTATCATGCGATAAAAAGCAAATGACATAAACTTTCAATAATTATACTTTATGATCATACATTGAGAACTATATAGGGCAAATATTCGACTTTAAAATATAACCGTATCACATTCAATTCTCTCTCAGTATAACTAAAACTATTTGAAATAACTATATAGGTAGCGTATTAACTGTACAGACGCTCAATGAAAACATAGGGAAGGACATTTGTAACGAAAAAGTCATACTGTTCGTCTACTCAGTTTTTTTTTTCTCTTTATTTATTTTAGGGGCTTTTATACAGGTGTACATGCCAGTACCATCGGACCTTCTTTTTTATGTAAATCGTAACAAAACAAACTTAATTAAATTAAGTATAAGCAGCTCTGGAGCTAGGTGTTGACAAAATATGATGGAACATGGAAACATCGTGCATATTTATCTCCAATTCTCTAATTAGATCCTCCAATGCAGACTGAAATTTGACACACTCCGTAAACAAATGCGTTACGTCTTCCAGTGTGTCACACACTTCACAATTTGGTGAATCAATTTTTTTCATTAAAAATCCAAAATCGTTGAGCGGCATGTGCCCAGATCTCAGTCTGTGAGCAGTAACTATATTTTTTCTGCTAAATCTAGTATTACAAAACCACGGCACAAGAGGAGGCTCCGAGACTATAGACCTATACAAAATGCAGCTGAGTACAAGTGTTTGCCTGACCTCCAGAACCCAGTTAGGTTAGGTTAGGTATGGATTTTTTGTTGAATTTTGTAGGGACTCTTTGGCAATCGGGGGAACAAGTTTCTTTAACAATTCAGTTTGGTTGAAGTTTTAAACCGACAAAAACACGGTATTTTTTTTTTATGTATGACCACGCATAACTTTTTACAGTGTAATTTTTTATTTTTTTATTACTGATAGGCACGCGTTTGACCACTATCTCACCTGATGGTAAGCGATTATGTGGTCGACGATGAAGCACGCTTGCCTAGAAGCAACCTGTTCACTCTTGACTTGAAGACCCCTAGGTTTTAGCTATCAAAAAACACCGTCACCGGCAGGGAATTCCACTCTTTGGCTGTTCGCACGATGAATGTGTTTCCATATCGTTTAGTACGTATGGTTGGGATATCTACCATGTACCGGTGGCGCAGTGCTGTACGTCTGGTGGTCCGATGATGGAAAGGGCTTGGTGGAATTAAATCGTGCAATTCCGATGCACACTCTCCGAAATATAACTGATAGAAAACCGACAGGCTAACAACTCGGCGTCGATGCTCAAGACTTTGAAGTTTTGACTCAACGAGTGCATCATTGCCGATGATCTTCTTGGCTCGTCGGTAATCCTATTTCAATAATCTTTTTTTGATTAGATGGAGTAGGTACACCCCAAATTTGGTTTCAATTTCATTTGAAACCGAAAACCTGCCACTAAGCGCATAAATAGGGGGTGATTGATTTTGCGCCAACAGATTTTTTGTTTTGTTAAGGTCAGGTGCGTAATACACGCCACTGCCGCGTGTGTGTATGACTATCGGCGCTCTGTAGTTTCTGCCTACCCCCATGGACAAAAAGGCGTGAGTTTATGTATGTGCAAGTAGGTATACTTATCAAGTTTTATTTCAACCGACACGTCCCAAATATACTCCCGTAACAGTAGTAACTATAAATCAAGCAGCAGCAAGTTGAAGCTGGAACCGTAGTTCTTAATAACAAAGTGGTAGTCGTGATCAATTTTATAAGCGGTACAACTGCGATCGATTGCTTAGCTGCTCGATATAGGAACGCCATTGTACTAGGGAACAGTACGTAGCGAGATTTTAGAGAACATTGTTAGGTATAGGTATCGAACCCTTATTCTAAAGCTGAAATAAAATCAAAGATTCGACGTCTCTTACTAACGTACAGCTTAATAAAAGGACAGAGATAGGCGGTGACAGATACTAGAAGTAGGTACGTTAGAAAATGTCAAATTACTTTTTTTTTTTTCTTGAATACTGCGCCATGTCGTTGCGTTATGGTCGATGCGTTTGAAATGCACAACTGTCAGTGTGAAAATTTAACTTTTTTGGGTATGATCTCTTTTTAACCGACTTTCAAAAAAGGAGGAGGTTCTATGTTCGTGTGTATGTATTTTTTTTTTTTTTTTTTTTTTTTTTTTTTTTTTTATGTATGTTACCTGATTTCTCCCCCATTTGTGGACCGATTCTCGAAATTCTTTTTTTATTCGAAAGAGTATACTCCCGAGGTGGTCCCATTTTAATTTGGTGAAGATCTGGTGCTGATCTTCGGAGATATGCAACGGAACTCTTCAAAAATAGACGGCAAATCTGTCGTGATTGCTGGAATCGCTTGGATGTTTATTGTTTATACAACATCATGACGTATCATCACGCCTGGTATGCTCTGAGGGGTACGCAGATGTGTACAATATACCTAGATTTCGACAGTTAGGTATGTTAATTTTCATTTATTAGGGATAACTGGATAACCCTATTATCATGACATGTACTGTTACAATTAACAATATATATAGCAAATATTTGTATGGGAACCACTAAAAATGGAAAAATAAAAAACTTTTTTGCAAAAAAATTAAACCGACTTCAAAAAAAACACTAAACGGTGTAAAATAACTCTAAATTCGGAAGTCGGTGGCCCATCATGAATAAGACAAAACCACCAAAGCCACAGACTTCCTAATTTAGAGTTATTTTACACCGTTTAGTGTTTTTTTTGAAGTCGGTTTAATTTTTTTGCAAAAAAGTTTTTGAGTTTGGTTTACAGCAACGCGTGGCTGCGTCAGCTAGCTTATACACACATATTGTATTTTAATGTACGTTTATGATTAAGCTTTTGTTTGGGTTTTACCCGACTGCGCCAGAAGGAGGGATATGATTTTCGACAGTATATATGTATGTACCTATGTATAATTGTTTGGCACGCTCTGCAGCCTAAACGGCTCGATAGATTTCAGCTTGAGAGGTGTCGTTAGATTCGTATTTACTGTGGGAGTGACACTGGGAAAGTTTATTGAAATCATTAATACCATCACGTGTTTAAGTATCGCTCACTAATTACCAGTTACCTACTATACAGGGTGTAACGAAAAGGGTATATACATACGAAGGGCACGGATTCTCTTGGTGATAAGAAACGACATGGCAACGTTTTTATACATATACATACATAATTGTAAAGTTGAGCCCGCCCGCGCCGCCGCGCCTTCGGCGGTTAGGCAGAGCCCGATAGGTCTGTACTAGGCGCGCAGAACCCGAGATACATATACTTGAACCTTGCCGGACAGGATTATGACCCTCATAGTGCGGTGACACATTTGTTATGATTTTGCATTTAATAAATTGTCGATATTAAATAATATCGTGAAGTTTCAAAGTTATTAGTTGGGAGCTGAAATTTTGAAGAAAGACTCGTTATTAAATACTCAATTCACCCTGTTTGTATGTATATACCCTTTCCGTTACACCCTGTATATACATAATCTCTTTGAGAAAGACCTATCCCTATTCTAATAAAAAAAAACATATTTTCACCCATTCGAAACCGGGACACAACAATAAAGATTGTAATATTGAGTATTCAGAATAATAATTGACGTTAACTGTAACTAGCTATAGGGTCGTAGGTCAATCACGAGCCCCGAAACAGCTACGATATCAGCTCATAGGCCAGTATTCAATGACACCGGTTCATTAGGGAAACCAGTTATATTGATTGTCGGCGGGCGGGCGATGCAGTTCAATTAAATTGGATTAGCTAGACAATGTTGTTTAGTAATGGGAATAGTGATGGGCTCTGGGTGTATTGGGTAATTTGAGAGGTGTTATACTAGGAAGTTGTAGCTGAATAATAAAAGCCTCACGGGTTTATCGAAGGTTAAGCTACGCTTGACGAGGTTGGTCCTTGGATGGGTGCCCATTCATTACATGTCAAGGCTCCTTCGTGCCTCGGAAAGTATTTAAAGCCGTTGGTCATGACAGTCGTTACAGATAGTTAGAAGTCCGAAGTTCTGATCAATATCGTTTTACCCAGTTACCGTAAAACGGGGTGAATTGAAACTCAAGGGTGAATAGAAACTAAACTTTGAGCAGGGTTTCTTCGCTAGTTTATTTTTATTTGCCACTAATGAGGTTCCGATTTTTTTATTTCAATTAATGCAGAAGCATTAGAGTCCTCTCGTATGTAACAAATTGCTTTAAACTTACGTGAATATCCTACTCAAAGTTTTGTTTCTATTCACCCTTGAGTTTCTATTTACCCCGTTTTACCGATACTGGGTTGTGGAGGTCTGACAGGCAGTCGCTCCATGTAAAAAACCTGGTATTCTGCTGCGTCCGGTTAAACTGGAATCCGACCCCAACATAGTTGGGAAAAGGCTAATGATATGATAATGATAGAAGAAAACTAAAGAAAGCGATTCTTTTACGATTTTTTTTTTATTTTTCCCCGGCATTGGGAACAATGCCGGGGAAAAATAGCGTAAAAAGATCGCTTTCTTAAAATTAAAAAATCGCTAATTAAAAATTCGCTCTTCACCACTTGCTAGTGTTTATGCTGGGAACCAGCATAAACACTAGCAAGTGGTGAAGAGCGAGCGTTTTGAGGAAGACTGCCTAAAAATACCCGATCCTCAGCTTTTTGAAAAAACGACTTTTGGGAAGCTTTTTTTAATTGTAGGAGGATTGTGTTTATTAATTATGCTCTTATGAATATGAATAGAAAAACATGAATGGTCACTGCATTCTATTTATGATGTTTAATAATTAATTTTCCAGGATGCTGGACTGCAGTCTGGAGCCGTTCCAGAACCTGCTCGGAGACAAGCAACCCTCGATTAACCAGCTCAAACTTTCGCTTCTCCTCATCACAGAAAAGATTAAGGAATACAAGGAGAATATCTATTATTTTGTAAGACTTTAGGACATAACTACTTATAACATGCCTAGTTCCTAGTTCAGGTGGCCCGACCACCTGATAATATTAGAAAAAAGTATAATTATTATTCTTCTGATGATACAGTTTAACTTGTGGTAAATTTATTATCAGAAGGATATTTTTTTGTGTCGTTTCTTTGCATTATTACCCAACTTTTTCGGGGTAGGCTTCTTGTTGCACCTAAATACCAGTGTTTTACATGGAGCGAGTGCCGATCTGACCTCCACAACCCAGTAACTGTATGTAACTTGATACCCCTTGGTCTAACTGGTCGTCAGAGTTTTGGGCTTATGACTACGGTTACGACTGTCAAAGATCTACAAAAGACTTCCGAGGCACGGAGCTATTTCATTTCTAGTGTATAAAGTTACGTATTGTAAATAAATAAAAATGCTTTTTCATAACTTAAAAATTGAAAAAGGCACGGATGGGTCTTAGTATGTGATGAACGGTATCACCCATTCCCATCAAAACGTGCGGTTTTTATTATTTTGCTACAACTACAAGCTCCTCTCAAATGCCACGTTTCATCTCCATTCGTTCTTCATTCTTCTTTACTTGAAAGAAGTTTTTTTTATTAATAAACTTTACCCCCGCAGGAGCATTGCATCAAGAAGAGTGATAAGACAAGCACTTCTCGTCTGAAGAAGTACACGATACAGACGGAACCGCTGGAGTTATTCAAACCGACACCCATCAGTGTGCTGGTATCTGCTGATCCGTGCCCTTCGTAAGTTATTTGGCCCTTTTATTATTCGTATCTTGTGGTCTAGCCTGGTGTCAGAGTTCTTAGGCCACCCACAAGTTTCTTACTTGGCTTCACATGCCGTCGAGAAATATCTCTTAGGCATGCATGGTTTCCCGAATTTGAAAAACGATAATTATACAATACAGTCATAAATACCTGGAGGCCAACGTGCTTCATGATATTGTTAACAATCATTTTGACGCCATTGATCTAACGAGTATGCTGTGCTATTCTATCCCCCGAATGGTTCATGTACGTCAGGTTCGTGCACGTACTCTGTTCGCGCTGAATTCTTGTCGAACGAACTCTGGCTTACGGTGCCCTATTCATAGAATGTTGGAATCCTATAATTCTAATTTCAATGATATTGACATATTTGCATGCTCGAAAAATCAATTTAAATCTAATATTATAAAATTATTATCGTAATTATTATTCTACAAATAGTTTTATCTTTTTATTTATTGTATAACTTAATTGTAGGTAAATGAAATTATTGTTTTAGATTATTATTTTTATTTTAACTGTATAATTTAATTTATTATTTTTGATTTAATCTGATCTGATTTTGTAGCTATAGCTCTATAGTAACTTGTCATTTATTTATTTATCCCTAATTTTTAATTGTGGTAGTGTTGTCTAGTGGCTACCACTGTTCCTTGAATATGTATATCTGCGGATAATGCAGTTGACTGCAACATTATTACTTAAAATTGTTAACCTCCTGCATTATATATGTTGTAGTTGTTTGTTATCCCTCAATAAATAAAATAAAATAAAAAATAAATAAATCTGAAAAGATGTGTGTTGTGCGTGCCATGGGTTCGAACTCGAGACCTATGACTTAATTGACAGCCACCGGCTCCACTACTAAGCTAACACTGCCACATTTGATCCTCTAAGTCACCCTTCCTCTTTCTGCTTAGTAGTTAATCATTGAACGAACAGATACAAGAAGAAATATATATAGAAGCAAAAGAAGTATGTAAGAATCCTAGCATATGTATGGCGCTCTATAGTTTCTGAAATATGATTGAGTTTTTCCATCTAGAATTTCTCAGTAGCAGCCCAGAGTCTGGAGTTATGCCCGATTGATGGCAATAGGCTCGCCCCAATAACACTAACATATCTGACGAAATGTGGGTATACCACAGGTACACCTCTGTCTTATTATACCCTTTGGGGATTACAGGCGTCATGTTATGTGTGTAAAGATAAATTTATAGATATATTTGCCTGTTTACTAATGTAAACAGGCAAATATATCTATAAATTTATCTTAATAAAGTTCATTCAAATAAACAAATTTTACCTCTTTATAATATTAGTATAGAAAACTAATTAGTTTTCTATACTAATATTATAAAGAGGTAAAATTTGTTTATTTGTTTGTAAGTTTGTATGTAGGGGGTAATCTTCGGAACTAAAGATCCAATTTTAAAAATTATTGTACTGGTGGAAAGCTACACTATTCCCGGATGACATAGGCTATTTTTTATCTCCGTATTCCCACGGGAACGGGAACTACGCGGGTGAAATTGCGTGACGTCAGCTAGTTATTAATAAAACATTCGTCCCAAGTCGAACATGAAAATTGTATTTAAGACATAACGACGTAATGAACACAAAAAAAAAATGAAAATAAATAAAACTTATTATTATTAGCCACGTTTACAAGAACTTACGTGTATTTGTAATGTTATGTAAAATGGTTCCAGGTGCGTCGAAGCTCGTTGGCTATCCCGCATCTGCGAAGGTCCGGAGACCCCCTTTGACCGTACTTTGGCCCTCACCGCCCTCAGAGAGTTGTCCGCGGACCCCGCTTATGTCAGAAGTGACAGAGTCCATACCATCGCTGAGTGCAACATTCCCAGAAGCAGGGCCTTACTTGCCAAGAGATATATGAACAATTGAGAAGTTTTAGTTTCGAAATATATTCATCAGTTTTGATATTATGTATAGTTCTTGTTACTTGCAGTTATGTTTTACTTTGTGCATGGCAGATGCACGAAGTAAAACACTGGTATTTAGATTGCACAATCCAGAAATCAGGCAACATAATATTATATTCATATAAATTTATTTAGGCAACATTGCCTCTTATCGCGGGATATTGCCGATTTTTGCGCGCTTTTGAGAGTGGCATTGTACCTCGTAATTAAATTACCAATTTTGACAAAAAAACAGTATAATAACAGATTGGTCCCATTCATAGAATTTTTAGATTTCTATGGTCCCATTTGTATCAAAACTCATATCTGATGAGGAACCGTTGACCACCCGACTGGTGAAAAATAACTCGGTGGCCAATAATGAACGAAATGATTTATTTATTGATTTATTTATTTATTTCAGGAACAATTTACATTGTGTTTGAAATCATTATTCTATAAAAAAATATAATATAAATAAAAAAATAATAAAATCACATTCATTAAAAATTATAAAACTAATTCATTTCACACAATAAATCACAGAAAATTTTACAACAATAAAAACAAAATAAAATAAAATTCAAAATAAAATTCATTATCATAGGAAATTACAAAATCAATACTATTAACATTTCAATACATTACACATTACCCAGAAAAAAAAAAAACAACAATAATTAAAATGTAGATGTGGATATGTCATCGTCTATCGAATACAGACATTTCTCCAATAGGAATGCTTTTAGTCTTGACTTAAATGAGCTTTTATAAATTATGCTTTTTAAGTCCAATGGCAACCTGTTAAAAATCCGGACTGCTTGATAATGAGGACTATGTTTCACAATATTAAGTTGGGGTATTATTCTGTTTTTAAAATCTTTCCTTCGCGTACTTTCCCTCAACTGTCTCTCCTCATCCGTTTCATAGTTATGTAGGTACTTTTTGAAGTTCACCAACAATACTAAAACATAGAGGCTGGGCACAGTTAGAATTTTTAAATTTATAAAATGTGGCCGGCAGCTCTCTATTTGCGGTATCCGCACCATGGTACGTATGGCTCTCTTTTGGAGCACAAAGGCTCTTTGGCAGTTATATTTAAAACTATTCCCCCAAAACTGAACACTGTATCTCAACCTCGATTCTATAAGAGCATAGTATACCATTTTAAGGTGTTTTAAGTCTATTACGTCCCTAAGACTGCGTAAGGCATAACACGCTGAGGAAATATACGAATCAATGGCTTGCAATTCTCTTTTCCAATTTAAATATCTGTCAATGTAAATCCCTAGAAACTTTACCTCATTAACTATGTCAATTTTAACTTCATTCAGTGTGACCATCATGTTGTCTTTATTACGAGCTGTTGTACTAAATAATATTATTTTTGTTTTGTCAGTGTTAATTAAAAGCTTGTTACTACCAAACCAAGATTTAAAAACTGCCAACACTTCACTAACTTTAGCGGAAAGCTCCTCTATGTCGTTAGCTTCAACTATTGCATTGGTGTCATCTGCAAAAACGGTCAGCTGTGTGTCGGGAAATATTGAATTTATGTAATTAATTAAATCATTTGTAAATAATATAAACAAAATAGGCCCTAAGATCGATCCTTGGGGTACGCCCGCTACTATATCTTGCATAGAAGATTTATTGCAGTTACTATTTCCATTAGCTTGCATACTACTAATATCTACATACATTTTCCTGTTTCTTAAAAATGAAGAGAAAAGTTGTAAAGTTTTGCCTCTCACACCATAATGCTCCAATTTTGAAATGAGTAATTTGTGGTCAATTGTATCAAAGGCTGAGCTTAAATCAAGGAAAATGCCAGCTACCCTCTTCTTCCTATTCAATTTACTAATAATATCTTCCACTAATGTGTATATAGCGTCCCCTGTTCCGACATTTTTTTGGTATCCAAATTGTCTTAAGTGCAAAACTTTGTTTTTTAGATGAACCAGAAGTCTACTCTTAATTATTTTTTCAAAAATTTTGGAAAGAATAGGGAGCAAAGAGATAGGTCTATAGTTTTTTGGATCTGTTTTTGGGCCCTTTTTGTGAAGTGGAATAATTTTTGCTATTTTTAACTGTTCGGGAAAAATACCTTCGGAAATGCATTTATTGTAAAAACCGGTCAACGGTTCAGCCAATATGTCTAGATTTTCTTTTATAACTGCTATAGGAATGTCGTCATAACCACAAGATTTCTTATTTTCCATACAATTAACTAATTTCACTATCTCACATGGAGTGACAGGTACAATAACCATGTCATTTTGAACTCTTTTAGTGCTTTGTTCAAGTAGTTTTAGGGGATCTAGATTCTTAAAATTATTCAAAATACATTTGCAGCTAAATTGATTTACTAATACATTTGCAACATCTAAGGGATTTTCTATAATTTTACCGTCAATTTTAAGTAAGAGAATTTCGGAACGCAGTGCTTTTATTTTACTCGTGCTTTTATTTATAACTCTCCAAACCTCTTTACCCAAATTACAAGAATTGTTAATAGTCTCCGTTATTGTTATTTTTTTGGCCTTAGATAGTACCCTTCTGTATATTCTTAAATATTTTTTTTTATAATTCCGAACACTGTCTTCCAGCATAGCACCACCAGCACACATAAACCGTTTCATTTGGCTTGATGTTTTAATGCCTTTTGTCAGCCACCTTAATTTTAAACCATTTTTGAGTTTAATTTTTTGTTCTTTCTTTTTATAACAAGTTTTGAAACTTATACCAAATGTCTTTAAGAACGTGTTGATTCCCATACCACTCCAATCAGTTTCAAGAATACTTTGTCTAAAAGCTAGGCGGTTTTTAGTGTTAAAGACTCTTTTATTTACAACTATATATTTATTATTATTTGAATGATCAATTATGCTATCTAACAAAAAGTTGCCCAACAGCGCGCCGTGTCCATCTGCCAAACCATTGTGGTCTACATCACATCGTTCCACATAATCATCAAGCATATTAGTTATAACGTTATCTATACAAGATGCGCAATTGTTGCGAATAAACGTTGGTGTATTAACAAGCAGTCGAAAATTATAACATGCAAGTAAACTTATGAATTCAGTCCGGGTTTTGCTCTCAACCATTAAATCCACATTAAAATCACCACAAATAATGCTTTTCCTATTGAACAAATATTGTAACAACTTCTCCATATTAAACATGAAATGAGTGAAATTCTTATCATTAGGGGTGCGGTAACAGCAACACAAGTATAGACCAGTACTAGTATCCTTAATACAACACACTTCAAAGGCTTCCATCTTATATAATTTGTTTACAACTTCTACATTTTCAACCTTTCTGCCTATATGCCCCAAGATTAGACTCCCCCCTCTAACTTTTTTATTCCTCGTATTGTATGAAATTAAGTTATAATTTTCGAGATTAAAAACAAGAATCGATTTATCGTTTAAAAAATGTTCACTTAAACATATAAAGTCTACTCTCTTATCTAGCGAATTTATGTATACTTCTAGTTCACTTTTCTTGTTACTGATACCACATACATTTTGATGGCATATGAACACATTCGTTTGATTTGGGGAAAACTTATAATCACATTTGTAGCAAGAATCGAAAGTAGTATACAAATCATTCACGAATAAAGTCGACTCCTGTATAAGGTTGTCAGTTTGTGTCATGGAGTCAACACACTCTGTACACAATTGTTTGCAACTTACAATTGACCAAACATACAATACAATTGAAACCAAACCACCAAAGCCAAAGACTTCCGAAACTGGAGTTATTTTTCACCCGTTAGTGTTTTTAAGGAAGTCAGTAGTTTTTTACTCAGTAATGAAATGAAATGAAATTAATTAAAATAAAAAATAATAAAAAATATATTAAATATAGTAATAATAATATATATTATTTTATATTATTATTATTTATTATACATTTATTAATTATATAATATTAATTATATTAATTCCTAAATGATAAACTTAATGTTACTTCACTTTCACAAAGATCTCTTTGACGCCATTATGTCAAAAAATAATTAACAGAATTCATTAAGTCGTGAGTTAATAAAGCATTTTTACGCGTACAATAACATCTGCCTACCCTTTATTCTTATGCAAGCTTTATTTTTGAAACACAAAACTTGGCTGCAAAGCTGCGGTGTCTCACTTCCGGCTTCCCCGGAAGTACCCGCTTTACTTCCGGTGTGAGCATGCTTTTTAATCTCTGCCTACCCGCTTCAGGATATTTGCAAAGTGCATCCTGCTGATGCATTTTTTACTTTCGGCTGCCGTTATGTTTTGAATACTAAATTGCGACCTACTTCCATAAATAAAATAAACATTTCGCCTGTAATTCCTGCCCCCCTAGCCAAGTTACAAACGATTCGTATCTATTCTCTTTCTACAATCGAGAACGCCTCAAATCCCTTTGTTTTGACCACGTGACTTAGCGAAAGGTGATAAGTCACGTGGTCAAAACAAAGGGATTTGAGGCGTTCTCGATTGTAGAAAGAGAATAGATACAAATCGTTTGTAACTTGGCTAGGGGGGCTGAACGTATTAGGCAGAGGTGAGATATTAGACCCACTTTTCGACAGTACGGACTGCAGGGTCGGCCCTATCACATGATTATATTGTGTAAATTTTATATTTATAAGAGAAGGGCTGTCTTCACGGATAAAAGCATCTTCATTATTCATTATGTTTTTATTTATAAACCTCATTCTGTGTGATTTAACCCAATAATTATATAACAATGTTTAATAATATCAATTTAAAAAGAATAAGAAATGAAATAATAATAAAATCCACTCAAGATCGTCCGACCAACTCGGATGTCGAAGAACGACTGACCACAAACGCCTTTTATAAACTCTGTGTCTTTCACTTTTGACTGTTACGAGTAGATCGTGACGTTCCGTTGCACGTGCGCTCTGCGCGTTGTTTGGAATATTTGCGCCGACATATTTGTATAAATTCTATACAAGTTATATTACATCAAGCACAACTCTAGACTCCTGGTTGAAGCTAAGAAATTATCGATTGTAAAATTCAATAACCCTTTTAGTACAGACAATAGGGTCACCCCTATTACATGGGGCTACATTTAAGCGTACAAACACGTAAATATACTATGTTATAAATACAACGAGCACAAATCTAGACTCCGTGCTGAAACCAAGAAAATCATCGATTGAAAAATTCAATAACTTTTTCCGACCCCGGAATCAAACTTGGGTTACACTAAACTAATACAACATCCTTCCTATTTAAAACATCACAAAACTAACCCTGGTAATCCTAATCTAGTGCTCACCCTTGGCAAAGGTCACATATTTTACTAACAAGATCTTATCCTAGCCTTGACGTAACCGTCAGTAAATTACTGCGCTCAATATACTGTGCACTTTATAAAACTAACAGTTCTGACCTAGAACACCTGACATTGAGGTGTTAAGTGAAAGTGTACTGTTCGAAGGACGAAGGAACATTTCCCTTATTAAGTACACTACGTCCTGGATGTAGTTAGATTCTTTATTTAATTTTGTGACTGTGAAGAAACTCCTAAATCACTCACCTGAGTATGGTTGGAATTAAGTGCTTGACCCACTCGGCAATAACAATATCTTGTTTATTTGCAAAGAGATTTGAAGTAATAAAGAGGGGATATATGCGAGGAAATGTCATAGAAAAAGTTTGATCCCATGTCTCACTAACGCCATCTAGAATACGAGTAATATAGCCATTTATTGAAGCGGCAACGGAGAGTACTAAATTAAAGTCATATACTTGTATCCACTGGGACACAAGTAAGGGATGAAAATTTGTTCGTGATGTCCTATTTATTTATTTATTTATTTATTTGACATTCTAACGGCAGACATTTTATGTTTGTGTGATGAGCACGATCATTTGTTCTGTGTCTGGGTGTTATTCATCTATAACATGTATGTATTTAGAAATATATAAGTATGTTTATCAGCTGTTTAGTACCCATAACACAAGCTCTGCTTAGCTTGGGACTAGATGGCATTGTGTGAAAAGTTGTGGAATATATTTATATATTTATTTATTTTATTTTTATGTAAAGAATATCTTTATTGTGGGCATAGCTTTAGTTACAGTTGATCAACAATAAATTGCAGTTCCTGTCCTGCCTAATAGGCAGGTATTTTTCCCTTTGAACTTTAACATAACGAATGTTCATTGTAGATTTGAAAATAAAATATAGCATTTGTGTTATTGTTATTTACGGTGAAAGATATTTTTTAAATCAGTTGATCAGTTTTTGATTTAAATCCTAACTGTCCTACGATCAAGAATTTAAAACTTAGGTATCGGCCGACTTTGAATAGTCGTTGCCAAAAAACCAAAGACATTCAATACAAAAGCATACTTAAACATACAACAAAAACATACTTGTGTTGTGTCCTATTCGACACAAGTCTGAGTTTAGTTTAGTACGCTCCGCTGCCGCTCCAATATTGCTATATTATTCTAGATGGCGTTACTGAGACATGGGATCATTTTTTTCTGTGAATTTTCATCTTATGGTCTTCTCTATAGTATTTTAAATCTCTTTGGATTGATCAGTTTCAGTTTAATTCGAAATGTCCTACGATCAAGAATTTGAAACTCATTGGCCGAATTTGATAAGTAAAGACGTTGCCTTGCCAATAAACTTTAAACTAGTCGTGATTACTTAGTCTGAAACTGGTACTTAATAGTTAATTTAAGAACACATAATCAAGAGCATCTTACTCTGAATGAGTAAGATTCTCAAAGGAAACGCAGAAATAACTGCAGTGTTACCCAATAATTACTTTAGTGCAAAACTTTAACAAGTTTTAATTTGTAAATTGTGTAAAAGTTAAGATGGCCGCTTTCCCGCTAACAATTTTAAAATACGTTACGAACCAGCTTGTTAAATTATTTAATAACTTTGGGAATTCCGGTTTTGATTTTGTTTGTCTTGGTCGCGGCGAAGGAAATACTGGAATAGTAAAAGTTTTGTTGTTTATGTACACAGAAGATATTCTGAAGTTGCTTTGTTTATTTATTGAGTTATGGTAGGGTGCTCATGGCTGGGTCCAGGGGCGACGGACACGAGGACGTCCGCCGCCACCCACGTACATGGACCCGAGGTGGCGGCGCGTCGTGTTCACGCGCGCACATCTTAGATGTCGTGAGGGGAGTCTAACAGCTCGCTCCCCTCGCTGACTTGGCGAGGCCCTCGGGGCTAGCACCAGTCGGGGGTCACGGAAGTATCTTCTGTTCCCATGACCCCCGGCGCAGGTGTGAGAAGGAACACGGGGTGGTTTTTAGTCAGTAAGAGTCTGACAGACCCCTCCGCCGTCCCCGGGGCGGCGTGGTCCCCGACTGCTACCGATTCTTAAGTTAAGTGCAATCGGGTACAACGATATTCTTGTTTTAGGGCTTTTTCATGAATACTCAGAAAAGCAATTGGGTATTTTTGTTTTTTAAATTACTTTTTTTACTTTTTTATTTTTTTTAGTTTTTGTTTATTACGATATCACTTTCACAGTAATTAAAAATCTAACGACACCTCTCAAGCTAAAATCCATCGAGCCGTTTAGGCTGCAGAGCGTGCCCAACAATTATGCATACCTACATATAAACATACATACATACTCTAGAAAAACCTAACCCATCTTCTGGCGCAGTCGGGTAAAAATATGGGTGTGTACACATCTTTGCCTAACCCTTCGTGGGTTACAGGTATGATGTTTAGTTGTTGAGACACACGATGAGTTAAAAAAGCCGATATCTTGACACACTATCGAAAACAATTGCCTTAGTTTTACAGGCATCTATATACGTCAGCGTCAACTTGGCTTGAACAAAAAAGTTCGATGTAATGATACATCGAATCTACATCAAATAATTTATAGTGGGTGTCGTTTTGCATTCTCGTCGAATTTAATGTGTTGACTATGATAAAATTCCACATAATGATATTCCACAACTTTTTCACACAACTCCATCGAGTCCCAAGCTAAGTTAAGAGCTTGTGTTATGGATACTAAACAGCTGTTAAACATACTTATATATTTCTAAATACATACCTACGTATTATAGATAAATTACACCCCGACACTGAAGAAATGATCGTGCTTATCACACAAACATTTGTCCGGGGTGGGAATCAAACCACGACCTCCGGCGTAGCAGTCAGGGGCACTAACTACTAGACCAACAGGCCTGTCAAGGTCCCTTTTTATTTTATTATTAATTTATAGAAATTGGAATGTGTGGGACACGACACACGAAAGTCGTCGGCACGCACGCACTTACCCAATGTGTCAAATTTCTTTGATCGTTTTTCAACTTTATGTTAAACAGAATAAGGTTCATATTCAATTGGGAAAATTTGACACATTGGGGTCGTATTGACATAGTCGTGTGACACTGCCTACCGCATTCGTAACATGGTGATTCTGTTTAATGAAAGTGGTATGTTCTCCAATACTGCCAATCTTAAATATGCACCCAAAAACTAGTTTGTATTCTTTTTATTGAGCAGGTATGGTACTTAATTGTATTTTTTTCTTAACATCCGTTTGAAATTTGATGAACATGCAAAACAACGCTTTGTGTATCGATACTTTTCGAAACTGCCAGCATCCCTAACCATCACTAAAAGCTAGATGAAATAACATTTATTAAAGATCCTCGATTATAATAGACAACTCCGACTGAGTAATTATAGAGAACATTAAATAAATTGAGTGAAACGATTCTCTTCCGCGACTGAAAGACTTCGACATTATTATTGGAAGTGTAAACTTTGAAGTTATTAATTACTAAGAATATACCTATATTCGTTAAAGATAAGGTTTAGTCATTTCAACGTAGATTTGGCTAAAATTCGCGTCTTTAAACAGGGTGTTAAGCGATTTTATTAAAAGCTTTTATTTAGCTCGTAATGTATGTTATGTTTGCTTAGGCCAAATCTGGCGAGCTGAATTAGAACCACTTCCTCTTACCCCACGAACTTAAAATATTACATGTTGGTTCAAGTCCCATGACAATACATGTTAATGGTGAGCATGACTTGATTTTACGCCCGGGATCGTCTTCCGTCGAGAAGACTCCTGCAAAATCCACGGCACAGGCACGATGTTTTGGACATGGCTCATCATCATCATCATTTCAGCCATAGGAAGTCCACTGCTGGACATAGGCCTCCCCTATAGATCTCCAATAAGACCGGTTTGAAGCGGCTCGCATCCAGCGCGTCCCCGGGGCCTTAATGAGGTCGTCTGTCCACCTTGTGGGTGGACGTCCTACGCTGCGCTTGCCGATACGTGGCCTCCACTCGAGAACCTATCGACCCCATAGGTAATCAGTCCTCCGTGCTATGTGCCCTGCCCACTGCCACTTCAACCTGCTAATCCGCTGGGCTATGTCAATAACCTTGGTTCTTGGTGGACATGGCTGCTGCATACAAAGTCTTCTCATTGGGAGAAACCCTATGAGAAGACTCTTCCACAGTCAACAGCACAGACACTAAATGTTGTTTACATGCATTCAATTATGGTAGCCATTTCCTAAAGAATAAGTAATGGAGTTGATAATTAAAATATTATGTTGTTGCATACATTGTGCTCACATATTAATTTGTAACATGTACAGTGTACACTGTAGATCGTTATTTAATGTTTGAGTTCATTACACAAACATATGTCTTGTAACAAACAGATTAAAAACTTCGTTGCAGGGAGGTTCGATGTGTGTATGATGTGTGTGTGTGTATGAGTATCATGTGTAGTGTTGCGTCGATTTCCCTTCCACCCTGTCAAAGACATTCAATCTATACTAATATTATAAAGAGGTAAAATTTGTTTGTTTGTAAGTTTGTATGTTTATAAGTTTGTATTTAGGGGGTAATCTTCGGAACTAATGATCCAATTTTGAAAAAAATTGCACTGGTGGAAAGCTACACTATTCCCGGATGACATAGGCTACTTTTTATCCCTGTAATCCCATGGTAACAGGAACTACGCGGGTGGAACCGCGTAACGACTGCTAGTACCTAATATAGATGGGACATTACGAACATAATTTGGATCCTATACTTGTGCCGTAGTGGACATAAGTCTATGAGTTTAGTTTGGTACGCTCCGCTGCCGCTCGAATATTGCTAGGTATATTATTCTAGATGGCGTTACTGAGACATGGGATCCCAGTTTTTCTATGATATTTCTTCGCTTGTCCTCTCTAATGGTTCGCATGTCCAATTGTCCATCTTAAATCTCTTTGCCCTTTTCAAATTGTAGCACTGCTAGTCATAGACGCACGCCGCCGCCGCCACTGGTTACGAGTACCTACTACGCTCCTGACCTTTCATCAACACTATTAAGGTCAGTGCAATATTCTTAATGGTTAACAGTAGCATTTATGTAGGCTTCTATCTTTAATGTGACAAAATCTTTAATCGGACATAGGTAAAGTGGGTCTTATGGCTTGTCAAATAGGTAACCCGGACTTCATCTAGGTTTATTTCTAACATAACATAACATCACGCCTGTAATTCCCAGAGAGTTAGGTAGAGGTGTACCTGTAGTAAACCCACATTTCGCCAGTTATGTTAAAGTCCCATGTAATAGGGGGCGAATCTTATGCCATCAATCGGTCGCAAATCCAAACTCCGGGTTGCTGCTGAGAAATTCAGAAATTTAAGTTTATTTTTGTTTCATATCATTTATGCACAATTCTATCAGGCTTATTTTACTATTTTCCATTAGCCTAGCCTATCAACAGAATGCAACACTATCGAACAACAATGTAAGTGAGATACTTTCTTGGAAAACAATTAAAGTTACTGAAGTGAATTCTTCATTATTGATTTTACCTTGCCGTTGGATGATTGGGGGATCTTGGCTTAAAACACGGATGTAAAAAAAGGTGGATAAAAAGTTCGTGAACGGGCAATCTAAGATGTTAAAGGTATAGGTACTTTATCATAACTTCTTTTGACATGATGTAAGCGATTATGAGGTCGTCGATGAAGCACGCTTGCCTAGAAGTAACCTATTCACTCTTGATTTAAAGACCCCTAGTTGTAGTTATCAGGAAAAAAAATCAAATCAAAAATGTTTATTTGTTAGAACATGGTACAGTATAGAGCTAGTTACAGAGGTAGTTCAGCATGTCCTGCCATACTATGGCGTACAAATATTTAATTTTAAACACAACAAGATTAATAGTCAATGAATAAATATAGAAATTGTATTGTTGTAATAATAATTGATACATTATTAAATTAATATGTCGTTGTTACATATGCTGGACTTAAATCCATTCTTATTTAATTAAAATAGTAACGATTTATCCTCTGGATACTCTTGAACACTATAATAATTTTTTCCTAATAACATTTTGAACAAAACCCTTTTAAACAGTGGCAATGGTAAGTCTTGAGTCTTATTTGGTAAATGGTTAAATATAATAATTGCCATGCAGTAAGTATTTCTTTTATATAGCATTAATTTTATTTGGGACAATTTCAGTTTCTCTTTGTGTCGAGTTCTGCTATTTATTTTGTAACTACTTTTTTCGAAAATAAACACCACTAGCGTGCGTGTATACCTATGTATGAACATAAACGAAGTAAAGGAAGTGTGTAAGGTTCATAGCAAGTGGTATACTATAGTTTCTGTCCTCGCTATGGGAGATATGCATTGGTACCCACTCATTTTTCCCATAGAGAGGATCGCGCATTCGCTTTGCACCGCCTACGCCTACTTAACGCAGGACGTCGCGTCAGAGCGGGGAGCGCGGCGGCGGCTACGGTGGACGTATTCAGGCATTCTCTCTACATCTTTGTGCCAAAGCGCATGATTACGATTTAGCCTTTGAGGCTCGACTTTAATTGAATGTTAGACATTATTGAGAATTGATGATGATTGAAAATGTATTCTATCTTCCTCATCGTGCCGTTTGAAAGGCCTATTGGCAGAGAATCTTTGCGTAACGGAACTGTGGAGTATTAGAAGATGGATAATTAATTTATTCAGAGGATTGTGGGGAACTATTCAATAATTGTAAGTCGCTGCGGATGAAATTAAAAGGAAAAACATGTCGCATATATCTTGTTTTCATTATTATATTAAGGTAGATGTGCCAGGGTAGCGAAATTCAAATTTTGTTGTGTTTTTTGCAGTGTCAGGATGTTCGTTGATTAAAATATGATTCTCGATCGACTACCTACTTTAGTAGGTATTGTTTGTAACAGAAAGACTCGCAGCGCAGTAGTTCAGTTTAAAATTACGTATTTTGTAACTTTCAAAATCAATGCATTTCAGTAAGGTAGTTAGGTTAGGTAGTTAGGTTAGCTATAGGATAGGTATGGTAAGTTAGGTTAGGTTATATGTATATATATTGTGATTCTAATTCTATTTAACACAAAAGATTTAAAGAGCACATTAGAGACTCGCTTAATCAAAAGTGGCACAGTGTTTGTTTCTCTCCACCGAAACGGCTTGCCCGATTCGTATAAAATTGTGGCGCCCTTCTCCAAACCCCATTTATATTAAATTGAAGTGTCGATGAAAATCGTGTATATTTAGACTTCCAGTTCATAATATTGTGAAGTACAGGGATGATCCTCGCACTTCCATTTTAAAAATTTGCAGTGTTTTAGTTATTTATTTATTTAAGGACAACCAACACAGCATACACCAAAATACATGATAATTTTACATAAAAATTTTAAATTTACCAGTGTTGCCTTAATTAAAGGCTGCCACGACATGCGTTAAATACAAAATTAGGAAAACAGTTTTACAAATCAAAACAAAAACAAAAGACAAGTACACAAAACAGTTATAAACAGTTCATTGTTGCATTAATGCAATATACAATTGATTAGTTCACAATTTTTCGACGACAGCCAGTTAATAAGAGAAAATTAACGCAAACATTGACCAAATCTGTACGTGAGCACGTCACGAAGATTAAAAGACAAGAATTAAAAAAAAAACATTTTTATGATAATGCCCTATGCAGGACAGACTTAAATTTACGCAAGGAGAGGGACATATCAATATCGACACTAGGTGAGCATACAGGCGACTAAAGGGAATATGCATGTAATTTAAATATGGTTCGAATATTTTTTTCCGAATCTTTAATAGCAGTAAATATGAACTAATCATTGTTTTACTTTTTAACCGACTTTCAAAAAAGGAGGAGGTTCTATGTTCGTGTGTATATATTTTTTTTTTTTTTTTTTTTATGTATGTTACCTGATTTCTCCCCCATTTGTGGACCGATTCTCAAAATTCTTTTTTTATTTGAAAGAGTATACTCCTGAGGTGGTCCCATTTTAATTTGGTGAAGATCTGGTGCTGATCTTCGGAGATATACAACGGAACTCTTCAAAAATGAACGGCAAATCTGTCGTGATTGCTGGAATCGCTTGGATGTTTATTGTTTATACAACATAATGACGTATCATCACGCCTGTATGCTCTGAGGGGTACGCAGGTGGGTACAATATACCTAGATTTCGTCAGTTAGGTATGTTAATTTTAATTTATTAGGGATGAGTGGAAAACCCTAGTATGATAACATGTATTGTTAACAATTAACAATATAAAATAAATTCATGGCAAAGTTTTTATGGTAACAACTAAAAATGAAAAAATAAAAAACTTTTTTGCAAAAAATGAAACCGACTTCAAAAAAACACTAAACGGTGTAAAATAACTCTAAATTCGGAAGTCGGTGGCCCATCATGAGTAAGACAAACCCACCAAAGCCACAGACTTCCGAATTTAGAGTTATTTTACACCGTTTAGTGTTTTTTTGAAGTCGGTTTCATTTTTTGCAAAAAAGTTTTTTTTAATAGCGTCATAATTATTTAAAATTAAAAATAAAAGTGCGAATTAAGCGCGGGAAATTCAAATTTGTGAAACGCATCACCATTGGTTATAACGAAAATTGACGTCAAATACTACGACAACAACTCAACGTCTACAAAACATCAATGTGTAAGTATGACATTAAGTATTGGAATGGACTTTTTAATGGAAAACATAATTATTGCCGTGTGTGTTGTGAACTAATTTAATGTTCAAGTGTAATTTTAGCTTCATAGTGAGGTTATTTAACATTTAAAAAAATGACTGAAAGTGGTTTTATAAAAGCACAATCTGACAATGTTTATTGCATTCAATACAATAAACATTGTTAGATTGTGCAATGTTGTCATTACAAGCAATACCGGTAAACTGGTTTTGAGCTTTTTTCATGGTGAAATGGTTAGAAGAACGAAAACACCCTAAGTAATAGTAATAGGATCATAGTAATTGACGTAATCGAAATGGCGTGCGAAAATAGAAGCGTTTAAACCGCTCAAATTTATTCTGTATTTTAAATATTTTTTTAAGCTTCATTACTGCATTTTTAAATATGTTTATATTTTTTTACTATGTTAAAACGTTGTAAACAGTGAATTAAAATTATAAAAAAATACATGCATATACCCTATTGAACCTGCATTCTATTAATAGAAGAAAATTGACCCAGGTTGGTTTTAAAGCCCTTAGCGCGAAGCAACCGATATCTAGACGAGCAAGTTTGTAAGGCACATTTATATTAATTTCACTCAACAAATGCGGACAATCAAAGTGAGTGTTTATTACTTTGTATAAGAACAGATGATCTAGAATCATACGGCGATTATCCAGACTCAAAAGTTTGAAATGTTTCAAGCGTGAACTGTAGATAGTTTAGTTGCTTAGTCATGTTACAGTGATATGACAAGTGCCAAAGAAATCTTTTCTGCACTGATTCTAAACGACATTTATGTATTTCGTAAAATGGAGTCCAAGCTATGCTACAATATTCCAAGCCTGATCTGACCATTGAGTTCAAGATTACAATTTTAGTTGAGGCGAGCTTAAACTCTTTACAGTTACGTAGAATGAATCCCAACATTTTAAACCCCTTAGTAGCTATTTTATCAACGTGTTAAACCGAAGTTTATTATCACTAAAAACACCCAAATCACGAATTACTTCTTTCTCATTAATGATTTGAATCTATAAATAATTTGTAGATGCATTCATGTACAGAACAATGAATTGCCTTAATCTTGTGGCGCTAAAACATTTCCTTTTGCATGAATCCAATGTATTCGTCGCAGCCAACTAGCTTAATCAGCCGTTCAATCAGCAGCCTAGCTTCTTTACTAGGCTGCTGCTAGTTGAACGGCGCTGTTTAGTAAAGATGCTAGGCTGTTGATTGAACGGTTAATTAAGCTTGTTGGCTGCGACATATCGATCGTAAGGAATATTTAGTCCGAATTTATCATTAGCCATAGGCCGTGAGTGACCTTTTTGAAGAATCAGCGCCTGTGAAGAGTACTAAGCAAGGATTTAACGACGTTGTATGAAAGCCTGTCATTTGTGAAGATGGAGAAAAAACGGAAAAACCAGCGGGCATACCGTTTTTGAAGAAAACAAAACCAGTGAAATAATATCTAATCAAAACACTTACCTTTCCTCTCTCAAACGGCTTCAATAAACAGAGATTAAATATTTTTTAATGACAGTTTTATTAAACAAAGTTACCAAGTTGGAGACATCAAAATCCTTGGAGAGAAGGAAGTTCAGGGATTTTAACTTCAAGTTTTGACTTCAAGCAATTTCAAGTATCGCTTTAATTGCCTTTGTCGTTCAATGTTTACGATTAAAAAACTTTAGAGGGCTAATGAGATTTCTTAGATTTCTTTTGTTTCGAAGACAATGTTTGCGGGTGGCTACCTTCCTTCAATTGTATTGAGCCACTTAAATACGTTAGCCACTTGGGAAACAAAGAAACTGTCGACTTTTACTTTCAATCTAGCTGCTAGCACTGTGCCTAAGATGGGACTTTTTCTTTCCTAGCGAGATTTTTTTAAAACATCTTTAAGATAATTCTGGTGATGTATTTTAACTTCCATTAGTATACAAACTGTTACTTATATACACACATAATAAAAAGAAAAGGTAAGTAATTATAGGGCGTAAAAAAATCTCATCCGCATCGCTGTAAACGGGAAATATGCCCAGAAGACTGGTTGCATTGCCACGTCGAAAGGCAATGCTGATTCTCTGACTTAACTATAGGCCAGCCTTCTGGACATATTATATTCATACTAGTGACTATTTCAAATATAGGATAGGATTATGTAATTTTAGATTTTTTACCTATTATTCTCTTGAAGAGTTAGACACTTCGTTGAAGGCCCCATGTAATAGGGCTCAAACCGACACCGAGCCACAAATCTAGACTCTAAGCTGCTATTGCCAAATCCCAGATGAAAAAACCCATTAATAAAAATAAATAAAATAAAATAAAATATCTTTATTTCAGACCTAAGCAGTAAATACGTAGTTAGTGGTTAGAAACAAAATGTGCTTACATGCTATGTTATTGTTGTTAGTACTTAATTCTATTTAACATAAACCTATACCTAATTCTACCCAGTCCCTTTCGATGGGGTAGTCCACTCTGCTAACAATCATTTTCAGGATGCCGTTCCGAGTACTACGCAAACGTTGCAGTAGGGAAGCCGCTTTCTTACGCATGATGGCGTGAAAGCCATGCGTACGTGCTTCAGCAAACATTCCCGACGCACTGCAACGTCGCGGCAACCGCAACAGCATCCTGAAGGCATTGTTGTATTGCACGCGCAGGGCGTTGTAGGCTCGGCTCGTATTAATACATTACATGACCAAGGTATCGAAACCAGAACTTTACACTCAGCAGCAGCAATTGTGACTAGACCCACGAAGCATCCGTAGTGTGTAATTTTAGATTCAGTAAATTTGAAGGATAGCTTCGTGAGAATAGGTAGGTACCTACTTTGTTCCTGTTTTTTCACAACTCTTGACCTACATCTCGCGTGAAAGCCGTGGAACGAGCGAGACCAGAAGACCTTCTCACTCTTACTTTGAAGACTAACTGGATATAACTGGTGGTGAAATCAGATCACCGACATGGCTCGCCATATTGCTAAACTCATACATATATGGTATTAGACAAGGCTATAGACGTCGTCGTAGGTTGTTGGTGCAGTAAAGTCTTACACTGGTGACCACAAAATGAACAGAGGTTCTGGTAAAGGTCTCTAACAACCGCCGGATGATAAGAGACACAAATACGGCCCTTGTAGAGATCTTTGGGAGAACTTCTTTGCACAGCAGATTTGCACACAGAATGAATTCCGCCAAGCCATTTTCATCATCGGACCACTACACGTAATGGCACTGCGCCACCGGTACATGGTGAACATCCCACCCATACGTACTAAACGTTTGGAACACATTTATTGTGCGTACAGCTAAGGAGTGGAATTCCCTGCCGGATTCATTGTTTCCTGAAAGCATAGGGGTCTTTAAGTCAAGAGTTAAAAGGTCGACCACATCATCACTTACCATCAGGTGAGATAGTGATCAAACGCGTGCCTATCAATTATAATAAAAAAAAGCATTGGATTTTCATACCAATGTGATGAAGATAGTCTCATTTCTTTCTTTTTATCTTTATTTCTTTTTCTTTCTTCATGCTCTAGGTACTCATCCCAAATATATTCACATTATGGGTAAAAAGATCTAGTATCAAAAAGTAGATACGGCTGCTGGATTTTACCAATTCCCTCTTCACCCATGTAAGGGTTGGTATTAGGCTGATGGTATACCCGACCAGAATATATAGGAGTCTATCGGTTCCCGGCCATTACCCATGTTAATTTGCCTCTCGCCGAGAAAAGTTACTTGAGACAAGTTTTAAGTCAATTACCCAACACTTCTGTTTGAGTAGGACGTAACTGGTTGCGATTTTACGTTTATACTCTGAAAATTTAATTATTATGGACCTTTTAAAATTTTACTGCCGCGTTGGTTACCAACTGATCCTTAGCATTCTGTTAATTTGCGTGTGGATAGTGACTATTCTTATGTAGGAGCATTTAAGGCTGCCCATGGTGTGCACCGGCACGTCTGAGAGACTTACCTCAATGGTATGTGAAGCCAAGTGTGAGGACATGGCTTCACACCCCGTTGAGAAATGTCTCTCAGACATGCTGGTTTCCTCACGATATTTTTCTTCTCCGATCGCAACAATACGAACATGAATCCGAAAAGTAAGAAATGCGTGTATTGCGTTTGAACACGACAAGCGCGTTACTTTGTGTAAATTGTTTTATCGTCACTGTTCTCGAAACGGTGAAGATAAACTACGGCCTACTCTTTGTCGCAGAGAAGAGGCCTGCGTCCCAGCAGTAGGAACACTGTAAGCTATGATTATAATATTTGAGGCACGCGCCTCCCTATAGTGATTGAGTTGTCTATAGTTGTTGCACTGCCGCTGTTGCACTATCTACAGTGTGATTTGACTCGAAAATCGAGAAAAGAAATCAGCTGTTGCATGCATAAGGTTGATATCTACTGGACCAAAATGTATGAAACTGCAGATTTTTCCGAGTTTTCCGAGTTAATCACTTGAGTAAAAGTTGTCATACTCATGGGTAGAACAGCCTATAAATTTGTCATAAATGATAATATACACACTGTATATTTGAAGGAATTTCGAAAGCAAAACGTTTTAACTTAACCAGGCAGCGCAAGCTTAACCCTCCGCAAGTTACATCCTATATTAGTGACGTTAATAGAGTCTAACGGATCACCGAAGCGCCGGATTATTCAAATGAACGCCACCCCACGTTCCTAGTTAAAAAGTTTGTCCTAACAACACCATTGTTTGGACTTTGTGTACTGATTCACTCTATAGACATTCAAATCAGTGGGTACCTATTCGGTTACATTGTTTCGGGTGCCCGCTTTAGAGGAGAAATCTTAAATAATTTAGGAATCTCTCGGTGGTTGACCGGAGTCTGGGTTTGTGTTCGCTCCAGCTCGGTGGATGGAAGGAGGCTTACCTAGCTACCTTTAATATAAGGATGTAAGAAGCGGTAATGGCGTCATCCTGGTGATCGAGAGATCGTGAGCTAGATCCCCACCCATTGCTACTATTGACTTAAACCCAATTCAGGCACAAGCTAGCTTAGTTAGAGGGGTTACCATGACTAATAGTACCTAATATGGAAAAGAAAGGACTGATACCATTTGTCTAACCTCCTCCAAATATGTTGCTGTTTGCAGCTTATGCTGATGCTTTTCCATGGAGCGACTGCCGTTCAGAACTCCACGACCCAGTATCTGGGTAACACGATACTTCTTGGTAAGACGGGTTATCAAAACCTGGTGACCACTGGCTTAACGAGATCTCCTTGCCGCGAGCGTTACAGTTTAACCTTGTGCAGTTTTTTATATCTTTTTTTTATATATATAATGGGTCTACTCTTGACCTCAATCTTGTCCTGCGGTCAGAGATGAGGTCGACGATGGAACGAGCTTACCCATAAGAAGCCTATTAACTCGCGACTTAAACAACAACTAACTGGCAGGCGAGACTTAAATATAAATGGGAAAGATCTCTGTACCTACCTACCATTGAGTTAGGTCCAAAAAATCCATATGGCAGTATTATTAACTATTAAACCCTTCATGAATAACTGAAACTTTTTAAAGTATTCTACAATAGGTTAACTATTGCGACACAGAAAATAAACCTCAAACATACATACTTTGTAATCTCTATTACTTAGCTCCGAAACGTTTTTAATTACGTTATAAAACTGTTGTAAACTCAGCTTTATCTACACGCTCCGCCATTTTGAATAACTGTTATACCAAGATGGCTACCACTGATGGTGACATGATTTTAGTACAACTTTGTAGAAAATGTGTCGCAAAAAGAGTTCGCAAACTTTGTTTTAAATATGAAATTAAGATAAACTAGTTCGTCGGGTTTCCTGGCATCAAGCCAGGGTTAAGCTTTGTTTAAATTTTCTGGTTGTGCGCCCAGAACCAACTAATGCAAGGGACAAGTTTTTCTGCATTTATTCTGATTTAAGTAACTATTTTTTCCCGTCCCTAAAGTTGGCGTTTTGAAAACACAGGGGCTCGAATGTTTGACGGACACGTAACGACCATTTAAACGATTTCAATTGACACGATATGATACGTTAGCCAGTAACTGACAAGTAAAGGTCCAGTACTTGTAACATGAATGCTCGAAGCAAGAAACGGTTTTAAAATGGAAAAAGCTTAACAAAATTAACAAAAAAAATAAATTAAAAATTTAAAAAACCCCCATCGCAAAAAAGTAAAACATTTAAAAAGTTAAAAATAACACTTAAGCCATGAAATTTTACTTCACGTCGGGGTACCGCTTAAGTAAGGAATGTTCCTAGTACTTGTAGATATGTAGGGTACTTATTTTTACGGTACCCCGACGTTACGTAAAATTTCATGGCTTAAGTGTTATTTTTAACTTTTTAAATGTTTTACTTTTTTGCGATGGGGGTTTTTTAAATTTTTAATTTAATTTTTGTTTTAAATTTTTTTGTTTTACAGAGTTTACAGTTATGAGATTTTTTCAGTGCATTGTATGTAGAGTCAAATGCTGTTAAAACGAATCCAAACACGACATATCTGCTATTATTTTGTCAAGAGTCTACCTACTGGTGTGCTGGATAGCCTGGTTGCAGCACAAGCTCATCCTGTTGCCATCAAGGCATTGTGTGCAGAATCAAATGCTGGTTGAAATGAATCCAAACACGACATATCTGCTATTATTTTGTCAAGAGTCTACCTACTGGTGTGCTGGATAGCCTGGCTGCAGCATCAGCTCATCCTGTTGCCATCAAGGCATTGTGTGCAGAATCAAATGCTGGTTGAAATGAATTCAAACACGACATATCTGCTGTTATTTTCCCAAGAGTGTATTAGTCTGCTAGATATCCTGGCTGCATCAGACCAAATACACCATAATATTGCTCATTAATATAACTTACATGAATGCTTGAAATTTTAAGACACACATATGTATTTAAGTAAAGTTAATACCCATAGACGTCTAAAATAGCAACGGTAGCTAACACAAAAGAGCTGATAACCTTGAAACGGCTGAACCAATTTTGATGAATTATGTCTAAGAACCATCGCAAGAAACCCTGCTTTCAAATAAAAAAAACCGCATCTAAATCGGTTCACCCGTTTGGGCGCTACGGTGCCACAGACAGACAGACAGACAGACAGACAGACAGACAGACAGACAGACAGACAGACAGACACACACACACACATAGTGGTGAAACTTATAACACCCCTCTTTTTGCGTCGGGGGTTAAAAACATTATTGTCGAACCCGGGAACCGAACCAAAGGCCTCATGCTCGGCGGTGGTGCTTGCGACCATAGACCAAAGAGGTAACCATAGGTAAATAATACACATAGTCGAACATAATTGTCTAACCTCCCCCTTTTTGGAAGGCCGTTAAAAATACGCGTTGTTTCGAATGTTATTTTTAAGACTTTTCATCATATTATCTATGGATACTAATTATGCTATATAACCTCATAATCCACACCTGAATGATTGTCTTGCTTTTGTCAAGAAGTTGTGTTAGAGCTACAGAAAAGTAGTCGCTCAATACGAAAGTATGGTGTTCAGCTGCATGCCGACCTCAACAAACATAGTTGTTCGAAGGGTAGGCAGATGTTTAAGACATTTATGTGCCAATAGTGTCGCCTGTGTTTTCAATAAGACTCATGCTTAATAACGAACGTGTTGAATTCAAGTAAGGTAAATTATATGGAATCCGCTGTAATCCACACTACGCAATCAGCCAAACGCGTCAGCCATTTGAGCTCATGTTGTCTAAATGCGCAGAATTGCAAACGTATGGTGTATTGTTTAGCTAAATGCTCCCCACGGTACACATTTGAAACAGATTATAAACAGAAGCTGTTTGCAGGTGAAGCTTAGCTGTTGTTGTTTTGGTAAAGTTATGTAATAGTATGCTCGGTAGTGCAGCATAATAGGTGTTAGAAAATTGTGTATTATTTTTGCAATTGGAACATTCAACAGTCATCCCAAATGTCTTATTCTAGAGATTGACAGTTCACTAAAAGCTAACTTCACCTTACTTTTCAACATATCATAAAATCACGCCTAGGCTGAATTCCCCGAAGGGCTAGGCCGAAGTGTATGATCTGTAGAAAAGTCACATTTTGTTAGGTTGTTCAGTTAGGTGTCCATGTGTAAGTCCCATGTAATAGAGGACGAGCATATTACCATCTACCGGGCATGTGATCAGAATTCGGGCTGCTACTGAGCAATTTTATGCCAGATAGAAAAACACAATTACCTCGACTCGGGGATTGAGCCCAAGACTTTTGTTCAGCAGTAGCGCTAGCGACCTTACTTTTTACGTGGTGATTATAACAGAATCGCCCAAAAGCAGTCCGGAAGTCTAACAGCCAGACTTACCAAGGGATATAAATGTTGCCAAATTACTTTGTTGTATTGGTTAGATAAGCAGTCACCACATGTAAAACAGTGGTAGTCCAAGGGCACTGAAAGCCTATATTTTTTTGAGGGGTGGAAAATCCTCATGGGCTGTCAGACTCTTACTGACTAAAAACCACCCCGTGTAGGAACACGGGGTGGTTTTTAGTCAGGTGTGAGAAGGATCTCACACCTGCGCCGGAGGTCTCGGGAACAGAAGATACTTCCGCGACCTCTGACTGGTGCCGGCCCCGCGGGACTCGCCAAGTCAGCGTGGGGAGTGAGGAGTTAGACTCCCCTCGCGACGTCTAGGAGGGGCGCGCGTGAACACGACGCGCCGCCACCTCGGGTCCATGTACGTGGGGGGCGGCGGACGTTCCCGTGTCCGTCGTCCCTGGACCCATTCAGGGAGGCTGGAAGAGGGCGTTGTTCGCCCTCGGCCTGCGCCAGGTGCGTCTGCTGCGGGCCGGGTGAGTGGAGGTAATCTCCCTCTCCCTTTCCACAGCCTCTTTCTGCAAGACGATGGTTTCGCATGCGGACACCACCGCGTCCCAGGACTCGACGCTGCCGACCATCCTCTCGACCACGGCCGGCAGCGACATCGATGCCTACTCCAGAGACGAAAGCACGGCGCAAGGACACTGAAAGCCTACCCCAACAAAGCTGGGAAAAGGCAGGCAGATTTTTCAAAAAGCATTCTAGGAAAATGCCACCCATTTGCTTGTATATCAATTTAAACAGTGCAATGGGTGAGTATCGATCCATTTAGATTTAGAGGCATGAGAAAGAGGATGTAATGTTCCTAATCCCTTATATAAAAGGCAGGATCGACCAGACGGGTGTTTTGTCTAGTGGGCTACTACTGCCCGCCCGACGGTTGTTGTCGGGATCTTTTGTACCTAAATTCAATCGCGCGGATAACTTTACCATCGCGATGTAGGATGTCAGTTGTTAGTTCGTTTGTGGAAAGATAGATGTCGCTACAGGACTAATGCTATAGGTAGAATGGTGATGTAAGTGTGTTAAGTAATTAGGCAGTTAAAATGGATAAGACAGACAGACTCACAAAAGACTTACTACATCTAAAGGACAGTTTCAGTCCATACATGATACGAATAATAAATAAGTTTCTTATGTCACATTTGTACTAAACTGGACACATTCTGCGCGTACGATAATGTGTTAAAATTAACATTTTGATTGGACCAAGTGGCGACAGACAGTTCGTTCGTACAATGTAAAGTTTGTTTAAATCCCTGTCTCCGATTGCTTGTTAAGTTAACGAATATCAACTCTGTAGTTGTGTAGTTTTGGTTTAAGAATGACTAGGTATAGGTACCTGCAATTGATAAAGTCATACAAATGTTAGAAGTTATAGCGGAAAATGAACTTTATGCAAGAATAGTTTATAAAGTTAATCAAGTAGGTACGATTTTTTTTTTTTTGTAAGCTATAAGGTAATGAAAATAATACAACGTGTTAGCATCTGAAGCCGAAATAGATTAAAAGTAGCTTAACCAAACGTTTAAAATTTTAGTTAAATCTTACAGAGAATAGAAAAAAATATTAAGTACTTGTAGAGTGTGGGCGGGAAACCTAATAGTATAGGATCCCGTTAAGAACGACTTTCACCGAGCTGGTTAATGGATGAAACCTATTTTATATTTAATTTAATAACACCAGCTCGGTGAAGGTCGTTCTTAACGGGATCTTAGACTATAACAATAATGCCAAATGCGTTATTGTGCCTGTTCATCCCTGAAGGCTAAGGCTGGGTTACCCACATGAAATATTAAGTCATAGGGATAGGAGTAATTGATATACCGACGCACGTGTTGACAGCTTTGACGCAGTGTGGCGCAAGAAATCTGCCTCGTTACTTCGCAGGTTGCGTTGCGTGCCAGTCCCAACATCATTCTGTGCGCTAAGTGCGAGTTGTTTTAACGCTAACGCGATCGAAACGTTCACCGCTTTTGGTACTGATTGGTTAAAACCTTGGAGCAGGCCAATCGGAGTGCCGAACGTCATAAACGTGTCGATCGCGTTAACGTAAAACAAACTCGCACTAGGCACTCTGCACTCGATAGCCGCCCGGGCACAGATAGCCCGCTAGTGTGGCCGCTAACAAATCGCACACAATCTGTTTTAGTTATTAATTACTAACATAGGTTAAGTAAGATTGTTACTAACACAATCGACCTCTTTTGTAGTCTAAAATGATAATAAATAATAGTAATAGAGAGTGAGCCTCTTGCCTTTAACTGGGCTCAAATTCAAGCCTCAAAGTAGTGCTTCCGATCACCAGCTAACCTTAACAAATAGATATCTGAAGATATCCTACGTATCTATTGGTAATAGTGATCATCCTATACTTGAGAACTATGTGAGCGAAGCGCTCTGAGCGATGTGAGCGATCTAAGCTCACTAAGCGCTCGTATGTCATGACGCTACATGCCGAAACATACGCCGCGCAAATATTTTGCTAATTCAAGTTTGTGTGTATGGCAAGATATGCTATAGTATAGCGTAGCAAGATATATCATATCCCACCAAAAACATTTCATGTAAAATATTACCAAGAAGACCACTTAAGGTTTGCTCGGCTTTGCCCTGTGAAAAAGATATCCGATCTCATGTAGAGCCAAGCCTTTGAATCTACACGGCCTAACTCTACCGACCCTAACTTCACAAGTTGTACAGACGGCCAGCACATCAAATTACCCCAATGTGTCATATTTTCCGAATTGAATATGAACCTTATTCTGTTTGACATAAAGTTGAAAAACGATCACAGAAATTTGACACATTGGAGTAACTTGACGTGCTGGCGTCTGCACATAAGTAAAAATGTATGGCTTCGCCGTTCTACTACATACCGTCGAGGAGGTGATGCGAAATCGCCAAGACGAGCCAAGCGAAGCGCAAGGGCACTGCCTACCTTTTCTCGAAGCGTTTCGTCGCGTTTTTGAACCCTTGTAGAGTTGGTTTCCGATGTAACAGATAGTTCATATTCTCAGGATGTGATGTCAATAATAGACTAATTAAACATGCAAAGTCTCAATTAAATAGCTCCAATACTTTAGATTTTATTGATGTCTAAAATACACCGTTACGTTATACAATTTCGTCGTACAATCATTGACATCGGTGTAGGAAAACATCGTCAGGAAACCTGTAGGCCTACCATCAACTTTTAGTTAGCCAATCAATTCCGATGCAAACCAGTTTAGGTTCCTGAACTGATTCGCTAATATTCATACCATGAAGTGCCTATAACTGAGTGGCGTTTGATTCGCTCATGGAGGAATGAAAGAACGAAATTTGTCGGTGGTCCGCGGTGTGAGAAAGAGATGACGCTAGACAATTGTTGCATAAGTTTGTCTCTTTTACTCCAACCTATGCGTTGCGTTCCGAAACCTAGTAGTTATGGTTTTAGCGGTTTTATTTGTGTATAAAATTTCAAGAAATATATTTTAAAATTGCGCTTATGAGTCAAATTATATACCATCATCATCTGCCTAGCCTTTTCCCAACTATGTTGGGGTCGGCTTCCAGTTTAACCGGATGCAGCTGAATACCAGTGTTTTACATGGAGCGACTGCCTGTCTGACCTCCACAACCCAGTAACTGGGTAACATGATACCCCTTGGTTAAACTGGTTGTCAGACTTTCGGGCTTCTGACTACAAGTAACGACTGTCAAAGATCTACAAATGACAGCCGGGACCAACGGCTTAACGTGCTTTCCGAGGCACGGAGGAGTCTTGGTATGTAATAAATGGTCACCCATCCACGGACCGACCTCGTCAAGCGTAGCTTAACCTTCGATCGACCCATGCGGCTGTTATAATTTAGCCACAAGCTCCTCAAGTCAAATTAAAGTCAAATTATATACCATTAAGCCCAATTTTACTACTCATTAATGTAATAGTAATTTAAATAATTCTTTAAAATAAAAATTAAAGGTTTGCTTAGTGTCGTCGTAAAAGTAAAATGATTATGACGAGTTTAGAACGCAACACACACGTTTTGAAATTTAGACAAACTTTTTTGATAGAACCCAAGGAGTTCTAATTAGGTAGTAGTACTCAAAAGAGTTTTTAGTTTTTAACTTTTAACTTGGATAAAGTAATTATTAATACGAATAATGGCGTACATTTTACATTGTTACGTAAGAAACACATATATAACTGAAATACCTTGAATTTGGTACGTATATTTCCACATTTTTTCAAAGTTTATAACAAAACGATTCAGTTTACGCCACGAAACTAGAAACTTTTTTTGGATCGCTATTTTTGACACTATGCGAACCAATTTAGGTTCAAATGTCACCTCATGGTACGAAAAATGAACGAACTAAAACAGCTTGCGATTCAAGTGCCGACTTGATTTGGTGTCAACCTAAACCTGATCGTTTTAATGACGTCTTAGTATGAAATTGCAAAGCAGTTCATTTTAGGTCGTCAATTGAATCGTAATAATAGTTCATAGTAAGCCTCCTGGACTTATACTTAGTTAATATAAGTTTGCTTCTCTATATGAGAAGAGGCTTCGCCCTGCAGTGGGACAGTTACAGGCTGGGATTATTATTACTGAAATGGAAAGAAATTTCTCAACTTTCATCATGAAATGGAAAGAAAATTCTCAATTACTCTAAGATGGCGCTGCATTTGAAAAATGTTTAAAAAATCTTTCTTCATATTTATTTTTTCGACTATTTCTCACGTTTTTTTTATTACCTAGTTATTATCCTATTTCGGACGAGGACAAATCCAAAAACAAAAAAGCTAACTATTGGTCCACGATTTATAAGACGTGATGTAGTAACGAACACGACTTTGTTTTACATAGATTGTTTCTAAGTACTGAACTCTTGTGTCTCTAAATTCAACACCTTAATTCACTGTTCATAATTTCAAAATCATCCCCTACTTCGAGGTGTGTTATCATGCGTCTAAGAACGACCATGATTCTGGAAGGATGAACATTGGTACACACCTAATTAACTAATTAAATGATCATACCCGTTACCTTCGACAGTTACCCGCGAACTCAAATCTGGTTTCCGTCAAGCGGAATGAGGAAACACCGAGAATCATTCCAATTTAGCGCTAAAGGAAGCGCGTGTTTACTTGAGAAGACTTATTACATAAGTCTACCTACCTCGTCTCATGACTACATACCTATACAAACTCCTTTTTTCCCATCGGTTTAGGGAGCAACTACAAAACGCCATGCATTGCGTTTACGATCTGTTCTAGGTAGGGGAAGGTGGGGCAGCTTGATACAGTTTTTCTATTTTGTCTCATAGATTATTCTCTGGTATCAATATCTGAATAGATTGAATAAGAACTAGTACTATAACTATCTGACTTTCTATCAAAAACATATAATTTGTTTAAATATACATCTGTGACTTTTTATAAAAGTTAAAAAAAAAACAGGAATGTATGAATGTTCCCCGCATGCGGGGTACTTTCATACAGGCTATAGCCTGTATGAAAGTACCCCGCAGATTCATACATGTGAAAAAATACACAAATCAAGGAATAAATGTTTAATTATTTATCAAAACACAACGTATTCGAAACCAAAAGCAATTAGACTCTGTGAGTAACTAATACCTAGAAAATAATCAAGAAATAAAGAAAAAAGTAAAAAAAGATAACTAAGTAAACAGAAAATAACTTTAAATGTAGGTAGTTTTTCCTTTTATGGCACTGAAAGAAACTTAGTTAACCTAACAGTCTTTCTGATCAGTCAAATAAATATATCTATGTCCTAGAATTCATACAGGCACATTCATACAGTATGAATGTGCCCCTCTTATTACTGTATGAACCTGCCCCATTCAATGATTTTGAAAAACAAATATTCTTATAAAAAAACCAAACATATATATTATTATTTACGTATCAATTCACAAAATACATCCTATTATCTTTGAAATAAAATAGTATTGAATAATCTAGATAAAAACTTTCATCAAAATAAAGATGTTTAAAGTGAGGTTATAAAATTACTTACGCGTTGCCGAATCACATTCCGCGTCACCTCGTCGCGAGTTTCACACTGACTGCTGTCAAAATTCGTGAGCCAACGCACACGTAGGTAAGGCACGTGTACATGCTTAAATCGTTCAGTTAACGCGCGCCTAATAAAAGATGTCGCTAGTGTATGACGGTGCCCCGTGTATGAATCTGCCCCACTTCCCCCTACGAGCATAGTCCAAAAATCACTGTTGGTAAAGTAAAGACGAATTGAGCTGTCATTCATCATCATCTGCCTAGCCATTTCCCAAGTAGGTCAGACGGGGTCGTGGATGCCTATCTGACCTCCACAACCTAGTGACTAGAAACGCGTTGGCTAAACTGGTTATCAGACTTGGCGAATTGAGCTGTCTTTATTCCATACCAGGCATTTACAGGTTACTTCACTCAAGTTTTCACAGGTTGACAGTGACTCCAACTGTATCGATAGGCTGGTCTTTCTGATGGTTTGTGAAATGTGGGTCTACTTTAAGTACTAAGGCGCTTTTTAAGGCGATTAACACACTGCCCCGACCACGCAGCGTAGCGTGAATGCGTGTTTGAACGTTGCTTGTAAGTATCTCCGTTTGTTTAGAAAACACGCACAGACCAACGCTCAGAAAATGCATCAATGCAATTTCGAAAGAAATAGGATAAATAAAAAAAACAGACGTCCTTTAAAACTGTATATCTTTGAGTGTGCTACAAGCGTGCCGTAAACTATGTCCAGCATGTAGGTAGGCCCCGCACTGTAATGTTCTACGACGTCATAGTTACACCTGACATAGTTGACATGACACGTTGTCATGTCTAAGCAGCAGCAGCATGGAACTGGGAACAGGCCAAAGAGATTTAAAATACTATAGAGCGGGCATGTCAAGGAAATGTCATAGAAAAACTTTGATCACATGTCTCAGTAACGCCATCTAGAATAATATATGAATATTGGAGCGGCAGCGGAGCGTACTACAAAAAACTCATAGACTTGTATCCAGCAGGACACACTTTATCGGACGAAAATTTTGTTCGTGATGTCCGGTCTATAGGTATTGAATGTCTTTGGAACAGGCCAAATAAATAGAATTGAAAGCTACAAACATAACAATATAACGTCACGCCTGTAATTCCCGAAGGGCTAGGCAGAAGTGTACCTGGTAGTAAACCAACATTTCGCCAGTTAGGAAAAGGGAGGGAGGGGTTGGGTTAGGGTTTCAGTAATTCAAACCTACATTAGTCCATAAACTGATGCATTTTTCTCACAGAGTTAGAGTCTAACCCTATGAAAAATAGATATGAGCTTCAGTGGTTCCTAAAGCTCAACATACCATAACATCACGCCTGCAATCCCCGAAGTTCTAGGTAGAGGTGTAAGTACCTGGTAGTACACCCACCTTTCGCCAGTTTTGTTTAAGTCTTATGTAATAGGAGGCGAGCCATATGACATCAATCGGGCACACGCTTAGCAATAGCACTTGGCCTCATGCTTAGCAATAGCACTTGCGACCACTAGACCAACGAGGCAGTTTAACTCTATCTTAACACTACAAAGAGGACAGATTTGTTTGATTCTGATGATTTCTGGTTCTGATCCCTGGGTCCCCAGTACGGAGTCTCTAGTTGTGCCCCGTTCAAGGCAATATCGCGCTTCTTATTGCATCGGAATTTTGGTTTCGGATTCGGATTCTCATCTAATGATACTTCTTTTACGCTAATGGCCTTTGCAACACATAGTTTAAGTGTTAGGTACCTACTAACAATTTTAAATGGAATTACGTTCTAGCTTTCGTACCTAGGTACTCACTCACACTCAATCAAAATCAAAAGTAATTTGTTCAAATTAGGCTGAGGATCAGCACTTTTTGAACGTCGAAATTACATAAGACAATCCCCCAAAAAGCCCACCCTTCGCCACTTCCTAGTGTTTTTGGAGAAGTGGAAGAACAAAATCCCCAGCAACACGTCTGTCAGTTAGAAGAATTTGAATTTACACAGTACAATAATTAGTTATAATTATAAAATAATGTAATCGAACTATAGGCAGGTACATTTTTATTTTATGTATTTTTATAGCTACCTACGGATTTGCCTTTAATACTTTGCAAATTCACGCTTAAAATCAAACGGACAAAACTAAAGATAAATCTGAATACGCAATCGAGGGCACTAAAAACTTAGCTCCTGTCAAACGGAGAAATGGCTATAATCCTTCCCTCAACAAGTCATTCCTCTTATCTTTACCCCTACCATTTATTTACGAGGATTTGAGAGAAACTCGGATGAAATATCTAAACCAAAATGCTGAGTTTGACACTAGGTCAAAATCATACCTATTGACCCACTACAGCACTGCAGGTCGAGAGCGTTTAAATGATATCTAAATGATGATGATGATGATAAAATGATAAATGATATTTATTTCTGTAAATAGGTTTTCGCAAACACTTTTAAACACGTTATTTTTTTATCTAGTAGATGAGAGATCGGAGTTTCACTATCTGACTACTCTGAGAAGAAACACCGAAAGAAACTCAGAGGTTATAGTATTTTTTAACATTATCTTGATCAAATCATTTCAGATCCATGCAGATTAGTGTCTCAGATGGTCTTTCGAGGAAAGAACCACACTGATATGAGGGGACCAGATCAGTCAGTGCAAGCATTTGAATTGGGCTCACGGCCCAACTCGGAACTTGGGGAGCTCTACGTGCTGACGAACAATACCAAAGAAAGAACACTTGGGTTGGGTTGGTCCCATAAATTTCTCTGTTGACATTTCATAGTGAAGAACAGTATGATCACTGTGCACAGTGTTCAACGATTAACTGTCAAACAGCTCGTTTCGTATTAGCTATTACCTTGCTATTACCACTGCGAAGAATGCAATCATAGAGCGCATGATAGCCTACGCACTGATTCAGAGACAAAATGAAAAATTGGTTGGCACTGCCACCCATTTTGCGTGAGATTGGCAATTTCGCACCATCTCACAGCCATGTGTCCACCACCGCGTGGGCTTATTGGTCAAATCAAATAGCGCGCGCTTAATGGTTTCCTGTAACACATTTCCGTCCCCTTTCACAATATCACCGCTTAAATAAACCCGGCAACCGAAAGAAACAATATTACAAATCAAAAAGAATCAAGAAATTATTCAATTTGGTGGCAAATACGTCGCACTTTCAGTCATATTAAAAGGCAGCAAATAGGTATGTTGACACAAGACTTACCCGTCCGACCTTTTCACGAGTGTAGTTCAACCCTACAAACTTTATCTCCACTTGCCATAGTTTGAATAGCCATAAGATCGGCACTTACCGTGTTTTCCGATCCCCATGATCCCACTTAGCGAAACTAAAACATTGGACCAATAGTACGGACCAAATAAATCAAAGTTACGAATCGAGCGACATCCCAGATCTAAGCAACTAATCCTTCTGTGACGACTTTTTGTGGAGAAACAGACTTTATCTCGACTGCGTAAGGTTACAATTCGAACAGATAAAGACGTATTTATAGTACCATTAGCTAGTTTTAAATGTCCGATAATAGTTTCAAGGGTTTTAGGTGGATATGTTTTTGCATGAAAAACGACCGGTAAGAAGGGATAAGGCGGTAATCTTTTTTAGAAAATGTCTTTTAAAGGCGATAAGATTGGTTCTTATAACTTCTTAGTGGAAATTACAGATTCACGAATGTAACTTGTTACGAATTAAATACCTAATCAATACTGTGTTTAGTAGATATTATTAGCTTTTATAGTTTACAGCAAAGATCCGGTACTTAGCAAGACAAATATACCTATCTCAGATTTCTAAATTAACTACATTAATTTAAATTTTTAGCTAGGTACCGCAAAACTAGGTTAGTTAATATAAATAGTTTCTGCTGAATAAATCAATTCTTCTTGTCACAATAATACCAACCATCATAAGTCCATAAAATTTTATAAAATTTATTGTTCCTTTTGGATTAACCGGCGCGCGTGATTATTTGCACCCATATTTAGGGCGTGGGGGAGATAATGTTCTTTTTTTTTGTAATGTTTTCAGAATGTGTTTTATGTAATGTGTGTTTAATTTCTGTGTTTTAATGAGTCCTTGTCGCTCGATAAATAAATTATTTATTATTGTTTATCATTATTAGGTTTTTAACCGGGGCGCTCGTGGCAATCAGTTTTTTTTTTTATAGGTATATTTATGGGTTCGGGTTTTAGAGGTGGGCTATTTCTAAGAGTGCCAAGCCTATAGGTGGCTTAAGAACTTAAATTGAAGCACAAAAACCTATCTGGCTAGATTTTTCGAACTCTTTACTGGTTCAGATTCTTTGTCATCAGGTATTGTGTCAACAAGGTGATACAAATGGCCTAATAAGACAATTTGACTGACCTGTTGTTCTAGTAGTCAGTGACCCTGACTGCTATGCCGGACATCGTGGGTTGGATTCCTACCCAGGTCAAATGTTTGTGTGATGAGCAAGATCATTTGTTCTGTGACTGGGTGTAATTTATCTATAATACCTATATCTACGAATGTGTTTAGAAATATATAAGTATGATTTTATCAGCTGTTTACTGCACATAACACAAGCTCTTAGCTTAGCTTGGGACTAGATGGCGTTGTGTGAAAAGTTGTGGAATATATTTATTTATTATTTAAAAAAAAAGTGTAAGTTCCAATGAAAGTGAAGTGATGAACTTCGCACGCATCCTCATTTGTAAGTACCTACTTAGTAGTATTCGCGAATTTCGTGGGAAATGGCAAACTCTTAAGCATTCTGTTCAAAGTCGATAAGAAAGAGCACTGAAATTCGTTTTTCGCCCCACCAATAAGTATATTTAAAACAGGCACAGCTGGCTACATGCGGATATATATCTTATGGAAGTTGCTGCTAACAAGCATGCTGCAGCGCTGCAGCATTGTGCTAAGTGTGTAACGCATATTTTTCTCTCATTTGTATTTGATTTTTATCAGTTGCCCTGCCGATGCCGCGAGCGTAGAGACTTCTCTTGCCAGGAATGAGCTATTTTTGGGTAGAATGTAATCAAGTTTAATAAGCATTAAGCATAGGTTATTTTTCCGAAGCAATTTTACAGCAGCAGATGTACAGACGCCAGCACATCAAATTACCCCAATGTGTCAAATTTTCCCAATTGAATATAAACCTTATACTGTTTGGTATAAAGTTGAAAAACGATCAAAGAAATTTGACACATTGGGGTAACTTGACGTGCTGGCGTCTGTACCTACATAATGAGATGCAGGAGAGCCGACTACGCCGATATAGTCAAGTAATGCGCAGATACAAAGATCACATGACGAGATGAGCGACGGTAATAGAAGAGGGCAGAAGGCATCAGTAGTTGCGGAAGAATCGTATTATTCCGCGACCCCCGGCGCAGGTGTCAGACGGAATACTGGGGTGGGTTTTAGTCAGTAAGAGTCTGATAGACCTATCTGATAGGCCCCAAGAATGGAGGTACTTTCTAACAATCAAACAAAACCATAATGTTTCAGTAATTTATTGATAGACAACAACTCGAAACAATAAATATTCGGTAATCTACGATTTACATAAATAATGCACTTTTCCAATGATCTAAGCACTACAAATTTAACTATTCAGTTTCAAAAAAATATATGAAATTAAATGCAATCCAGAAATGCATAACAATAATATAATTTGTGCTTTCAAGGACACTTTCCACTTATACTATACCTAGAATACCGATAAATAAAAACAACTTTGTTAGTATATGAATTAGGATACAAGTATTTTTGCGGGTATTTGTGACGTTCAAAAGTGACTTGATTGACAGATCAAGTTACTTTTGGGACATTAAAATGGGGTTTTGGGGCATTATTTAGCAAATACTCGTTGAAAGCCGACCTCACGTCTACTTTTTAATCATTTTTAATTAAAAAGGTACAAATTATAAAACACATCTTCACCATTGAAAAGGTGGATCCTCCGACCAGACGGGCGCTGTGTCTGGTGGCAATAATATTATAAGTAAAAAGGTGTAGATAGGTTACTTAAACAACATTCGATCTTCAAAAACGGCACACTAACGCACGCACGCGTACGTTGACGGCGCGACGCGACACTCGAGGTCGAGTGTGGCTAGTTAGCCACATTTTAACGTGTCGCTTTCTGGGCGCTTATAACCTATCTACACCTTTTTACTTATAATATCATTGTCTAGTGGGCTATTGCCCGACGATTGTCGTGGGGTCCTTGAGTAGGTATTTATATTGAATCGCGCGGATAACTTTTTGACATCGCGATATACAGTATGTTAGTTTTAGTTCGTATGTAGCGTGATAGATGTACGCACGATGTATATCATGTATGTTTAATTTACTTTTCTACGAGTTTTCCGTTTTGCTTAAAAATACATCAATCTCAAGAGACGGGGAGATGTGCGTAATGAATAGATGTCCCTTTTAAATTCAATAGTTTTCTTAAAGTCACTAAATAACTATTAAATTTTTCTAAAGTAAGAAATGATTACTTGTTTGCCCATTTGGATTTAAGTCTCCAACCTGTATTGGCTTGACTGTCGCTAGATCAATTAAAGTAATCCTTACACCGCTCTAATAAATGTAATACTACCCACAAAAAGCATTGCTCCTATTTTACTTCTAGTAATTAGTAAAGTGTATTTCTAATAATTATTGTACGATAATGATTAACAACATTAATTTGTGTTTTACAACAAATTGACGAGGGCGATCGGTTACAGAAATCGCCATTTCTAAGACAATATTTTATATTGATTAATAAATGCGATTGAAATACTGTTATATTTTAGACACCGATGTAATTCCCAAAGTTGTGTATATTTATAAGACGTTAAATAACATTTCAGTAAATGCAGAAGGACTGTGAACTCAGATTAAATTGACCTTACTAAGAGTTCCGATGTTACATATAATTTTTTGGTATTTCTCAGAAACAGCCTGTAAAAGTCTGGATTTGTGGCTGGTTGGCAATGGCAATAGGATCTCTCCTATTACATGCGACTTAAACATAACTGGCTAAATGTAGGTGTTCTACCTAACCCTTATAGACTACAGGCGTGATGTTATGTTGCTTATTTATGTTTCTATGAAACACTAAGTGATTTTTTACACCAGCGTGTATGTCAAATGTGTTTAATAAATCAAATAATATGACAACTTTTAATGTACTTCAAGATTAGAACCAAACGAAAAAATGAACGAATGGCCTCGAGCAGGCCGCATTAGCCTCCCACAGGCCGGATTAACTTCACCCAGGCTGAATTAGCCTCAAGCAGGCCGCATGAGACTCCCACAGGCTGCATTTGCCTCCACCAGGCCGCATTAGACTCCCATAGGCCAAATTAGCCTCCAGCAAGCCGCGTATTACAGATGATTTAACCTAGTTCACCGTCTCAACTGCCACCAAATATCTTACCAATAGCAAGAAGCTATCACCCTAGTTTACTATTTAAAATATAAGTCTATATTGCGTGAAATACATGCTTCCAAAACTAAGAACACATTGTTGTTCGAACACTTAAGTAAATAGTTTAGTTATTAAGCGCGTTTTGTTGTTGTAGGTTATCTGAAAAAGAAAAGTGTATTTTTAGTATAGGCACTTTTTTTTTTAAATTTTATAAAATCATGATTTTTATCTAACTTAAAAGTCACCCAATTTATGGAAATATTCTAACAGGCTATTCATGACATAGTAGTAATCATTAATCGTCATCTCTCGCTCACATTCGCGTGATCTCGCTCAAGCATGCCCTGCCTCCAACAGCTGCTTTCGTTATTTAAGTTTAACTAAATAGTGGCAATTATAACAATTGAACTTCGTTTTTTTTACTTTTGATTACGCTAATATGATTAGTAACAGGTACGGATACAGTCGATTTTTTTTGTACTAATTAAAAAATAGGGTTGTATTTAAATATGCTAGTGTCTGGACTGGGTTCACGTCAATGGTGGGTAGGTATCGAACTCACGAACTCTCGATCACCAGGCCGGCTTTGAGTTTAAAACCTAGAGAAAATTCGCTTTCTTTATTCATTTTCATGACTTTTCATTTATAAAAGTAAAAATATCATCAGAAAAAATACTGAGGGGTCCAGGATCATTTAAAGACTTCATGGCATCTAAATATGTACGACTATTTTCAGACGACAGTAAATCAAGCTACCCTAAACTGTAAAATTTTCCCAATTGAACATAAACCCTATTCTGATTAGAATAAAGTTGTGATCTAAAGTTGAAAAACCATCAAATATATTTGACACATGGGGTAGCTTGATGTTCTGGCCTCTGCGCCTTACCTTTAATATTTTCAACTATTTATAAGAAAAAAACATACAAACCTTCACTGACTCTTCTCATCCTTGATCTCCCGGACTGTGGGTCCATCTGTCTTAGGGTTGTTCTTCCAGATGTAGTAGGACAAAGAGCTGGCATAGCCCAGCCACGCCAGGTACGGCAGCATGAGGAAACCAGCCTTGTGACTGATCGGGAAGAAGGTCAGGGTGGTGGCCCACGCTGCGGCAGACAGCACTGAGATCTCGATGAAGGCCTGGTGATGATTAATGGGCATAATTTAGATCACATAACACATAATGAATGATGAATGTCGTGATGGCCCAGAGGTTAAGGCGCCTTCCTCTCATGGACGAGGTTGTGGTTCAAATCCAGACAAGTACCAATGTGACTTTTTCAATTCATATGTACTTTCTAAGTTTATCTTAGACATTGACACCGGTGAAGGAAAACATCGTGAGGAAACCTGGACTTCTAGTTAATATAAGATTGAAATCGCCAATCCGCCTTGAGCAAGCGTGGTGATCAATGCTTGAGCCTTCTCTGTATGAGAAGAGGCCTTTGCCCTGCAGTGGGACAGCAACTGGTATTATTATTATTTTTTTTACCACATTATGACTGTTTTTATTGTAAACTAATGCCATTAAGTCCGCCTTTGTACATTAGTGTGCTTGAAATATTAAATAATAAACTGTGTGCATTCACACAGACCGCCTTTGGTGTGATATTTGAGACTTTTGTTTGATAGAGAATAAGTTAAATTACCTAAAAGTTATTATATGTAATTCTGTCAGTACACTATTGCTATTGGGGCTCTGTAGGTATAGATAGTACACTGAGTGTATTCACACGGACCGCTTTTTGGGTGGTATCTAAGACTTTTCTTTGTTAAAGAATAAGTTAAATTACCTAAAAGTTATTATATGTAATTCTGTCACTACACTATTGCATTCGGTCTCTGTAATGATAGTTGTATGTTTTTTGAAATCAATGAATAATCAGCCTATAATGTTCCCACTGCTGAGACACAGGCCTCTTCTCTGTGAGAAACAGTGGGCCGCAATCTACCACGCAGACCCAGTGCGGTTTGGTAGATGTAGCATGTCTTCAAATTTTTGGTTTAGGACATGCCGGTGTCCTCAGGATATTTTCTTCCGTTTTAAAGATTAAAATTGTTCATTTAGAACAGCATTGACGACCGGGCCAAATGTCGGGTAAGGCGGGTATTTCGGCTATGACGAATATTTAAACTCACTACTGTGAAAAAATTTACCCATCTAGCTCATTGCGATTAAATGTGTAATGCCAAAGCTATGAAGCCAAAAAACAGGAAATAAATTAATCATTCTTGTTGTAAATAAATAAGGCAGATGTCCCACTTACAATCTTATGTCTGGACTTTAAAAGAGACCATGACCCCTGAGTTTCTTTCGACATTTCTTCTCAGGGATCAATCATATTGGAATAGAGAATATGCATGTAATTTAAATATGGTTCAAATATTTTTTTTCTGAATCTTTAATGGCAGAAAATATGAACTAAATCATTATTTCACTTTTTAATAGTGTCATAATTATTTAAAATTAAAAATAAAACTGCGAATTAAGCGCGGGAAATTCAAATTTGTGAAACGCAGCACCATTGGTTATAATGAAACTTGACGTCAAATACTACGACAACAACTCAAAGCCTACAAAACATACAATGTGTAAGTATGACATTAAGTATTGGAATGGACTTTTTATTGAAAAACATAATGATTGCCGTGTGTGTTGTGAACTAATTTAACGTTCAAGTGTAATTTTAGCTTCATAGTGACGTTTTATAACATTTAAGAAAAATGACTTAAAATGGTTTTGTAAAAGCACAATCTGATAATGTTTATTGCATTCGGGTACAAGCAATACTGGTAAACTGGTTTTTGAGCGTTTTTCATGGTGAAATGGTTAGAAGAACGAAAACACCCTAATAGTGATAGGATCATAGTAAATGACGTAATCGAAATGGCGTGCGAAAATGGCGGCGTTTAAACAGCTCAAATTTATTCTGTACTAGCTGCCCTGGCAAACTTCGTTGTGCCTTAGAGTCAATTTATTGCTCTTATCATTTTTTTTATATTAGATATACATACGTTTAATAAGACGACAACACATAGATCCAAACCAATAATAACTACTACTACTTTTAAATTACAACATGTATATATACCCTAACCTAACTGACCATACCTATCCTATAGCTAACCCAACTATCTAACCTAACTACCTTACTAAAAAATACTAAATTCATAATTTTAATCTGAACTATTGCCTCTATGTTACATACAATAATTTATGCCTATAGTTTTCCCGCTGGCTTATTCACAACCATTCGACTAGATTCCGCACCGAATCGAACGCCTAAGATGTCGAAGATGTCATCCAAACGCAATTCACAAATCCGAAACCGATTTTTTTTGACAAGCCAAATTCGATAAGAAGACTCAAATCTTTCCGACAGCTGTTTTCTATCGGGAGCCATACCGAGCAAAATTTAAACGATTTAATTTTCATAAATCCAGGTTATTTCAGAAAAATATAAACACTGTAAACCTTTAAAACACTGCACTTTTAAGTAAATGAAGTTTTATTATTGTATTGACCGTATTTCATTGATACTTTCGCATTTACTTATATTCAAAGTGTAATTATGTAGAACTAGGTACATAATTACACTTTGAATTACTTTATTCGTATAGTTGTTCATGTACAATGTTTGACTATGAACAAATAGCAAGATTTGTGTATTGATATCAAATACTTACAGTCATTTAGCCTTTTTTAAGCAAAGTTATAATAAAAAAAATAATCCATAGTTTTATTACAAATAAAAACTTTTTCCGCATTGCCAGACTGGCAATGTTTAAAAAGTAAAAAAAGTTTAAAAAGTAAAAAAGTCTGTCAAACTGGCAATGCCAATTTGACAGACGGCTGTTTACAAAGCAAGTTTATTTGAAATAAAGTTTGTTTGATTAATAATAAAATCATTTTGTACCGTTTGCTGTCTATTAAATTACTAGCTGTATATTCTATAATTAAACGGATCGAAACATTCAAATAAACCAATTTTATTTACTACTTTAAATTTTCTACCACGCTGATCTTTTTACTACCATTTTGTAGCGTTCCCCATAAATACAATGATCAATCGTATAGAAAAAAAAACGTATCCGTTCGGATCTGTGAATAGCGTTTTGGCAGTTCTTCGGCTCGGAAATGAGATTGTCGAAAACGGTTCCTTACCGACACGGAAACCAATCGAACGGTTTAGAATAAGGCAGCCGGTCTACTTTAATTAAAGTCCTAACAGTAAAATAAGTTCTATTTGCAAAGAATTATTAAAGTTCGTCTCTGTCATCATTGCTAGTTACGTAAATTGATTTCTGAAATATAAGACTTTTTTATGCTACATAAAACCTCTAAGTTTAGTAACAAAATAAATTTCAGAACGTAGGTGCGTATTATAAATTGACAACCTTACCTTCTTGGGTATAGCTTAAGACTTGTCAATTTCAAATTGTCACCTGATAATGAACTGGGAAGTTTGACTCCTGTCATGTCATCCAAGATGGCGCTGCGTTTGAAAAATGTTTGAGACAACCGATATTCTTGATATTTATTTTTATGATGTCGAACGGGATAAAAAGTATCCTATGTCCTTCTCCTGGCTCTAAACTACCTCCCTGCCAATTTTCAGCTAAATCGGTTCAGCCGTTCTTGAGTTATAAGCGAAGTAACTAACACGACTTTCTTTTATATATATAGATTTTAAATATTTTTTTAATCTTCTTTACTGCATTTTTAAATATGTTTATATTTTTTTACTATGTTAAAACGTTGTATACATTGAATTAAAAATATAAAAAAAATACATGCATATACCCTATTGTCGGCGCAATTTACAGTATATTGATAAACTAACCAGTTTAAAGTCCTTGAGGCCGAAGAAGATGGGTGTCCAGGCCCAGTTGAGAAGCAACTGACCTCCGTATAAAGTCAGAGGTAACACTGCTTCATCTGAAACAAAAGAGTAAAAAGTGTTAGTTTAAGTGTAAATGTAATTAATAAGCATTCGACTGTTAACAATATTATTTTATACGTACGTATGGTGGTAAAAAATCAAATGCTCAAGTTAGGTTCCCTATTTTTTTTGTGTTTTGGGAAATTCTTCGGAAACAACACAAAAACATAACATCACGCCTGTAATCCCCGAAGGGTTAGGTAGAGGTAGACTTGTAGTACACCCACATTTATTTTCACCAGTTATGTTTAAGTCCCTTGTAATTATAGGAGGCGAGCCTATTGCCATCAATCGACCGCTAATCCAGTCTCTGGGCTACTAAATTCTTTGGAAGTTTCATCAAATTCAGTTCGGTAGTTCTCGTGTAAAATATTAAAACACAAAAAGTAAACAATTTTGACATGTATTTTTAGTTACAGCTTGGCAAAAAAGAGTAGAAAATAATGGAGGCGCCACTGTGCTCTTCGTATGGCAACCCGTGGCAACCGCATAGCGTACCAACCTAGTCTTGATACTTAGCTGTTTTTTAGACAAATTAATCTAATTATGTATTATTTTTTTAAATTAGTAAGTAACCCCTTTCAATCGTGTCAATTAGAGACACAATAAAAAGGCAATGACAGCGTGAACACCGGTGTCCTCTTGGGGTGTAATTAACTAATTGAACAAGGACGTGTTCTCGACACGCAACTGAGTACTTACCTAAACATAACAAATTGGGTAAATACTCCTGAGTTCACAACATTGTTTAGGAATTATAAAAAAAGAAAACATTACATTGTATAACATAATTTCTATATTTTATTCTAGTAAGTCTTCCTCTAAATACCCCGAACACGTAGGCCGCAAACTCATCTGAGTCATGTTCGGGTTCAGAGGTGATGCTGCTATCATTTTCTAGATTTATTACTAATCGCTCTATTTCCTTGTTCATAGTTATTTTTTTCCAGTAATCCTTTTCTATTGTTATTACATGTTAGCACGAGTTCTTCCAATCCTCCTCAGTAATAGCTTGGAATGCACGTTCAGCTGCTTCCTGTAAAGACGAAATATTTCATTTATCCCTAACAATATTAAAAGTAAAACAATTTTATCACATACTGTTAATAAGCCGGATGTAGAAAATACCCTTTGGTTTATCTCCGTCCAGCACGATTTTGCTTAGAACGATAACAGATTTCCCTGAATTAAAAAATGGATTTAGACTATGGCACGACAATTTCTTTTTTATTTCTAATGCAATCGCTAGAACAAATAATTATCTCCCTTGATATCGCACTTCAAGCATAATTTACGTAGAAATTGAATTTTCATTCAGTTAGAAGTCAAGTCACCAAAGTATCAATTTATCTCAGCGCGCTATACCAGAGTAATGCAGAAAAAATGTAAACATAACCTATGTGCTCGACATTTATTGTTTAAAATTTCTAGTTATTCCTTATGCAAGCAAATTAATATAGCTTTGTATTCATCAATTAACACTTCATTCAACTAAAATCAACAAAACAAACTCTTAGGTACATACCTGTCTTATCAGCGGTTCTTTGGTAAACATTGTGAAGTTCAGAAAGAATAGTTTGGGCCTCATGTTCTGCCAGACATCGCCTGTACACCTTGTAAATAACCTCCGTGCCAGCACTCCAAATGGTTTTATTCATTATTCTTCACTTTTTACGTTTATTAATCAACGTTTGGTGGTCGAAATTAAAATTTTACGAAATCGTGAACTTTGTTTATTATGAGATGTCATTATTTCTAAATTGTTGCCAACAGACAAAAATTTAGTTCCGTTTCTACACTTTTTTGCCAAGCTGTAATAACACAATTTAAAAATAAAATGCAGCTGAAAACAAATTTAGATACAACAAAAACGATTACATGATCAATTAAACAATTTGTTTAAACAGTAGTTGTATTTAATTAATAAGCAGTTATGTAAAAAGACTTGTCAAGATTGTTTACCTTTAGTTAACTACCTACTCGGATGGAGTATAGTAGGATTTATGACATAATTACATTGGGTTTTCACCAAAAATCAAAATACATTTGGTTTGTTAATTCATTGGTTCTTTCCTGAAAGTTTCCTGCTTAGCAACCCGACTAACAGTAGTATTAAATTTTAATGAGGAAAATTTAGATTATTTATTTGTTTGTAGGGATTTAACTCGAAAACTACTCCACTAATTAAAAAAAAACATAGACTATTAGGAAGCTATACTATCACAGAGTAACATGGGCTTTATTTTATTTACAAAACTACGAGGGGATTCTAAAGGAAAAATGACTAAACTATTCACGCGGACGAAGTCGCAAGAATACAAGAACTCGAGGCTATGAATTTTACACATTATGTGGTTACTAAGGAATGATTAACACATTTTAGTATTTTTAATGTATGATATCATTCCTCAAAGGTGTGTTTAAACTTGAAGTAACATTTACTATTTAAGCTGATGCAATAAATTGAGTGATTTTATCATTACCATAAGTAATAAATTTTTTAACTTTAATGCCTTAGTTGGTCACAAAAAGGTCTAGTTATTATTCGTTTATCGTGTACAATAAAGAGCATTATATTCTAAGCAAGCGCTATTGCTGAGTATGAGGTCCTGGGTTCGATTCCCGGATCTGAAGATTTCTCAGCAACAGCCCGGAGCGTGAATTTGTGTTCGGTTGATGCCATTAGGTTCACCCCCTATTAGCTACATGAGACTTAAGCATAACTAGCGAAATGTGGGACTAGCTTTTGGTAATAAGAGCCTGATCCGATGGCCCTGACTGCTATTCTGGAGGTTGTGGGTTCGATTCACACTCTAGACAAATGTTTTTGTTATGAGCAAGATCATTTGTTCTGTCTCCGGGTGTAATTTATCTATAATATTTATGAATTTAAAAACATATAAGTATATTTATCAGTCGTTTCGTCGTGATGGCCCAGAGGTTTAGGCGCCTACCTTTCATGCACGAGGTTGTGGTTCAAATCCGGGCAAGTACCGATGTGACTTTTTCAATTCTTATGTACTTTCTAAGTTTATCTTAGACATCAGTGACATCGGTTAAGGAAAACATCGTGAGGAAACCTGGACTTTTAGTTAATATAAGTTTGAAATCGTCAATCCGCCTTGAGCAAGCGTGGTGATCAATGCTCGAGCCTTCTCTGTATGAGAAGAGGCCTTTGCCCTGCAGTGGGACAGTAGGCTGGTATTATTATTATTATTTATCAGTTGTTTAGTACATATAACACAAGCTCTGCTTAGTTTTGGACTAGATGGCGATATGTAGAAGTTCTGAAGTATTATTATTGAAAAGCAAGAGAGTGAGAGAGAGAGAGAGACGGAGAGAAAGAGAGAAAGAGAGAGAGAGAGAGTATTCAGTTTTTTTATTAATGATTTTTGTTTCTAAATGATTGAATTAATGATTTTGACATGATTAACGGTGATTTTTACTTTATTTTTAACAATTTTGACATGATCATTATTAATTATTTTGACATCATTAGTAATTACTTCCTACAATTTCCAAATATATGTACTAACACTAGCGTTTAAGTTGTGTATTACTAACAAATTGGATTGTATGATCTGTAAAATAAATGATTATTATTATTATTAGTATTAATATATTATTTTTATTATACACCTTATATTACGAAATCTACATAAAAATATGCATCACCCGATATCAAGTGATATATCTTACTCACAACAGACAGATAATCTTATCAGTCCTTAAACAAAGGCTTATCCATGTCACTTGTATTGACATTATGTAATAAATTTAATTCTATTTAATACTAGAGACATTTCACATGTCATTGATATGATTTAGGGTTTTAGGATATGATAACTCTTCTTCCACGTTAGCTCAAACTACACCAGAATATAGTGAATTAAGGTCATGGCACATCATAACGGCACCTGCAACAACTGCACAGCAGTGGCACGGCGTCGCCTCGAATTGAAGCTACGGCTAGCTGCCAGTTCGCAAAGCGTCGTCGGTAAGGTGCCAGCTTGCAGTCTGCAAGCGACCCGCGAGGTGCAAGCTCGCCGCCTGCGGGGTGCAAGCTCGTAGTCCGCGCGCTGGCCGCGAAGTTCAAGCTAGCAGTCCCCGCGAACACAATTGTTAAATGGCATTTATAATTGATCACGCCTATGACTTGTACGTTTTCATAATGTCTCGGTTTACGACGGCGCAATGACGCTTTGCTGGCGACACGGATTCGGCGTGCTGCAAGCGTGCGGTCTTACGCGGCGACCGCGGATTCGGCGTGCTGCAAGCGTGCGGTCTTACAGCGCGGCGACCGCACGCTTGCAGCACGCCGAATCCATGGACACATGGTCCGCTTGCGAGTCGAGTTGTTTGGTAGTGGCAAGCGCGGTGACTGCTCCCCGTTGGCTTTTTCACTTTGACATTGTGAAATATATTATACCACCCACGATTTAAAGCTCTAAATTGAATGGCAAGTCAATTGCTGGTTTGGAGCGGTGCCGATGCCGTGCCGGTATAATGTGCCATGACCTTTTATGTGCAAAGTTACCTACTTACAACATTATTTTTACTATAAACATAAAGAAACACTAAAGGTAAAACATAACTCTAGTTTCAGTAATCTGTGGCTTTGATGCATTATTTGCCACTGACTTCGACCCGAGTCGGTTTTATAGTTTTAATTTTTGGAATTTTTAGTTGTTACGGATGATTGTGTTTTTTTCAGTTTTAACCAATTTCAATGAAATTTTAATGAGATCACTCGGAAAGTACAACCTATACCCTCTCAAACATTAAAAGAATTTTGCCAACCAATGCATAAATACCTAAAGAGTTCTGAGATAACACAGTGCACATACAGAAATGTAGGTTGCAACTTTTCTGTATGTGTTGAAATATTTTTTTTTGTAAGTGGGTTAAAAACCCAAAAAGAGGTTGTCGTACCCATTATGAATAACTTTTCAATGAAACGATCTCTGAAGTCGCAAAACAAACTGTTCAAACCTTGATTATGTAGGTATGAACTGGTATGAAACAGCTGTCAACTTGTAGCTTGTTTTAGTATACAAAACAATAAAGATTGCTTACCTTGGAATCCACCACACTCTTCATAAATGATATATGAAGCGTAACCCATGCTACTGTAGAGGACAGTCCATGCAGGTCCAAACACCCACTTGGGAGGATTCCAGCATGGCTTCTTAAGCTCATCGTACCAGGACTTCTGCCCCGGTTCCTTACGGATCTGCCCGGCGAAGTACACACCGCTGGCCCAGCCTCCCAAGTTGGGCAGAATGATGGATCCGATAGCTGACAAGTTGGCCATGACGAATTCGTTGACGCTGGAATAAAGGGAAGCAACTATAAATTATTTTGTTATTTATAATTTCATTATAATTTAGCAAAAATACATAATAACAAAGACATTCAATACCTATAGACCGGACATCACAAACAAAATGATCGTTCAAAACTTGTGTCCTCCTGGACACAAGTCTATAAATTTTGTTTTAGTAGGCTCCGCTGCCGCTACAATATTCATATATTATTCTAGATGGCGTTACTGAGACATGGGATTAAAGTTTTTGTATGAAAGGAAATGTCATGCATGCCCGCTCTATAGTATTTAAATCTCTTTACATAATAATAACAGACAAATCGATGGACGGACAACAATAACAAATAATTCTTATAAAGGGTTCCGTTTTTACCTTAGGAGGTAGGGAACCCTAAAACAATGTAAAAAATGGGGTCAAAATAATTATAGACTAGGAAGTCTGTGGCTTTATTTAACCTTAGTATGATTCAGTTTTGATACAAATAAATAATTGATATTTATTTATATGTACAGAGAGAGACGAGCTTAATGCCATAGGTATTTTCTAGCAGTCAATCTATAGAGGATATTGTGACAGAATTAGTCAAAAAGGTGATTTTATGGTAATGCTCTTGAGAGAAGCGATGTAAATTAATGTACGGAGTTTATTAATCATTCTGTTTTATCCAAAATCACCTTATGAAATGGGTAGGTTACTAGAATATAATACAATTTTTTTTACTTGCAATTTTGTAGCAAGTAGCAGCGTGACAGTAACATAAAACTAGGCAAACAACATTAAACCCCACAGCAAAACATAGCCAACAGTGCTTTAGCAGTGGGGGATAATTTTATAAATAAAATAAATACCTATGTATGAGGTAAATTCACAAAATAATATTCTTCACTCTAAGCAATAATGGTTTTAAATACATTAGGTAGTTTAATAGTTTATAGTTGATTGTTATTTTAATATTTAGCATGACTTGCTATTTCAGATATACCTTTAAATATTTGCTTGTGTAATTAACGGTAGAATTTGTACAAGAATCAAATTTTTTTATTTTGTTTTAAATTTAAAATCTTTTGTTAAAAATAGAAAGGCCATTTCTATTCTAATTTTAAATGTCAACTGACGACTAAATATCTCACTGGTCACCAAAATAACCGTACTTCTGCTGCAATCATATCATACAGCAGTTTACAATAACATCATGACAATTCAAAACAACAAATTAAAGAGCAAAAAAAACAAAAGTTAGTTACATAATATGTAACTAACTTTTGTAAAAGTTAGTTACATAATATGTAGTCCCAGGGTTTGTATTTATGCTTTTGCGATTGCACAACGACATGCTTTGCTTATGCTTTGTTTGGTAGTATAGATACAAGCCTACCTTACTGCCTCCCTCAGAGGCGGTAGGGTGGCGAGGTCTTGAGGGGGAGCGCTACGGTCGTGTAGATCCTTAAGGCAAGTCTGGTGTGTTCTCCTTCACGTGGTTGCCGCCCTGTTCTTGGTCTAGTTCCTTATGAAATAGACGTAACAAAAACCACCAGGCGATTTTTAACCTAACCATGACCCTCCGTGACCGAGCGGGCGTGGGCTCGGCCGCCACTAAACTCAGCTGGCGTCGAGTAGGTAAATTTGGTCACCTGCGCTAGGACCTGCGCAGTTGAGCGCCGTAAGCGGGGATGAAGGAGTCCTGGAGGGTTGAGCCGAGCGGCGCTGGCGGTAATGCGTCCGTGACGCAACACGCCCTCTTTGGTCTGGATTTCAAGCAAAACGGTGGCCCTACCCAGTAGCCAAGGGTTGGGAAATGGCCATAGTGTCCCGTCAGAGGGCCACGGCGAGGGGTGGGAGGTCCGCGGAGGTCGTCTTCGGACGGCCAAAGCGGTGGGTGAAGGTCATGCTGAAGGTGTAAGTGAAGGTTGATTAGTCGTCAACCTGATCAAGCGCCTGATGTCGCACTGTAAGCCAGCCTCACGCCCCTATATCTCGAAGGTAGTCCTAACGGCCGAGCTAGTTTGTAGCGAGACGTTCCCAGGTGCGGGCTCCAAGGAGGGTGGGAAGCCGGAGAGACGAATTTTAAACACTATACTATGGACACCCAAAGACCATACGACGCACACACCACACACACACCTCACACACACACAACAACCACACAAACACGCACACCCAACACACACTCACACTCACAAACTGCACATACACACACCGGAGAGGAGGCGAAAGCCAAGGATTCTCCAGCCCCCGGATGCTCTGCTGCTAACGCAGCGAGCTCCAGTGCGGCTACAGGTCTGGCAGTGGCGAGAACCGCTGCCAAGACCAAATCCAAGTCCCGTAATAAACGGAGGAAGATGGCGCTGCTCGGGACCAGTACCTCTCCTCCTTCTCTTTCAGGTGCGGAGCCCGCCACGAAGGTTAATTCCTCTGGCTGGGCTCCCCCTAAACATCCTCCCCCGCCTACTGCTCCCCCGTCGGTGGCCGTCACTGGACAACCGGTGGAGACCAGCACCACAGGTGACGCGTTCGCGCTAACCTGGCAGGTGCAGAGGAGCAGGCACAAAGGCAGGAAGGAGGACAAACACCACCGCGCTGAACCCTCAGTGCAGGCTGCCCCGGCCCCCTCGACGGACAAACCGAAGAGGAAGAAAAGGCCGTCCCAGAGGCAGCGGCAGATACTGTGGAAGGGTAAGACTCCACAACCTAAACAGGCTAACGCCGCGGGCCGGGTAGAACCGACCAGTGGCAATGTCAACTTCTCCGCAGGCAAGCGGTCGCAGGCCGTGGCCAGCACTAGCCGACCGGGACCTAGCCAACCAGCAGCCAGCGGCGCGAGTGGACCAGCCACGCACACAACAGCGCAACCCGGTCAGAGGGATCAGAGCGCGGCCAAGCGAGCTCTCAACGAGACCTCGTCACCTCGAGGAGAGCGCAAGCGGCCGCGTCTTGAAAAATCTAAACGGGACGCCAACAAAAGCTACGCCCAAGCAGCTAGCTCCGACAAACAAAAAAACAATTCGTATTCGATAAGAAATACAAAATTCAGCTCCATGAAGATGACCGCTGCGAGGGATTGAACCCCGCGGAACTACGGATCTTCACGGATGGATCTAAAACAGGTACTGGTACTGGGGCTGGAGTCTTCTCGGAGGATCTCAACATCCACATAGCCAAACCTTTGGGGGCCCACAACACGGTATTTCAGGCAGAATGCATGGGCATTTCTCTGGCGGCATCTGCCATTTTAGCCAGGGAGGTTGTGGACCACTCAATTCGCATACTCTCGGACAGCATGGCTGTACTGCTAGCACTAAACAACCACACAGTGAACTCTGGGTTAATATACGAGTGTCACCAACGCCTGAACCAGGTTGGTAATCTCAATAATATAACCATCCAATGGATCAAAGGACACAGCGATTCCCGGGGCAATGATGCTGCGGACGAACTCGCTAGAAGGGGATCGAGCATGGCAGCGGTGGGACCCGAACCCATCGTACCACTCCCTTTCGGATACCTACGCACACTGGTAAGGAAACGAACTAGTGAACAACACCACAAGCTGTGGCTAGACCACGGCGAGTGTAGGCAGGCCAAGGAAGCACTTCCTGCTATCGACGGCCGCCTCACTAAACGCGCGCTTCGGTTGACCAAACCACAGCTGCGCACAGTAACAGCCGCTATTACCGGACACGGCTCTTTTAATAAACACCTCTTTGTCTTCGGAGTCACAGACAGCCCCCTGTGTCGTGCCTGCATGGAGGAAGACGAGACAGCAGCCCACGTGCTTCTGCACTGCCCAGTGGTTGCAACATACAGGGCAAAGTACTTAGGTAACCCAGGTACTCTCCGCGAGATAGCCAGCAACATCGGGGCACTGCTGGCCTTTCTCGGGGAATTGGGATGGTTAGAATAGTGTCCCACCCGCACGCAAAATACGCGATTTGACGTGGAGTTGCGGACACCGGCCCGTTATACTATACTATACTATATACTATACTATACATAATATGTAATGAATTAGCATAATTATTCTTAATCTGATAAAATCCCTAAGTAACAGTAATTTTTTAAACCAATTATTTCTTTGATTCACGGTGATTCGTCAGTATGTATTTCTATTTTGATTCTGCTAGTTCTTTCTAGAAACTTCTTCTAGAAAAATCTAAATTAATGAAGTTAAAGATTTTCATGTTGATTCATCAACAGATTAGCTATTGTGCATTCGCTGAATTCTATTGTTGTTTATAATCAGAATCAAAACCTTTTTTTTTGTTGACATAGGTAATCATTACAAACATATCGTCACGCCTGTAATCCCCGAAGGGCTAGGCAGAGGTGTACCTGGTAGTACACCCACATTTCGCCATTATGTTTAAGTCCCATGTAATAGGGGGCGAGCCTAATGCCATCCATCGGGCACAAATCCAGACTCCGGGCTGCTCTGAGAAATCCCAGATTGAAAAACTCAATAACACTTTGCCCGACCCGGGGATCGAACCCGGGACCTCATGATCAGCAGTAGCGCTTGCAACCACTAGACCAACGAGGCAGTCTCCACAGTAATAATTACAAACAACCTTTTAAAAATTTGGTAGTGCACTATGTTTTGCCAACTGACACATAAATTGTTAAGAGATGGGTGCATGCTATTAAAATTTATATGCAAAAGAATAGGCAGGAGTAATAGATAGGTACATACAGATAAAATATGAAATACTCTGCACATTAATGCACATTAAGATGAACCTCTGTCTAAATGACAAAGTATAAATTTTACATACAGTTTTGTCTTCAGTTTTGGTAATTTATTTAGACACTCTTTTGGTTCTACTTATCTGGTTAAATATGAACTGCAACAACTGTAAAACTACACTTTTCCATTCATCGGGACTTTACATAAAATACTGATACCTAACTATCTTGATCCTGATCAAGATTTCGCTATGTGCCAATATTATAAGTATCACTTAGTCTTTTTCAACATTACGATTTCGGTTCGACATACATTTAGCGGCCTTTTCTTTAACCTTTCAACTGAGGCAATTAGAGACACAATAGAAAGACAATGACAAGCGGACACCGGTATCCTTCATTTAACAACTTAAACGGGACTTTTTTTAATCTTTATTTATTAACCTTTCAATTGAGCCAAGTAAAGACACAATAGAAAGATGACAAGCGGACACCGGTGTCCTTCTGGAGTTTAACGAATTAAAGGACATTTGTTCAGATTCAAACAATCACTCCCTTAGAGAAATCTACATGAGTAAGCCTATAGAACAGTCTGGCTTTCAATCTTTAGGTAGGTACATGAAATGTAATTAAATCCGAGTGCAGGTACTTTTGGTACACCTCTGCCTCACCATTCTGAGAATAGAGCCAATATTTATTTTACCTTTAAACTGCACAAGTCGATTTATTTAAACACAAGAACTTTTTAGCACAATTAATCAACAAATACCTACCTACAATTCTTTGAAACACAATATACTTTTAACTATTCATACCTTTCAAGCTCCATTTTTCTGATAAATGTAATTCTTTTCGACAGACACTTGTGATAGTAAGAAACGGCACAGTCGTAACTATACGCCCGTTTTAAAATTAATGATAAAAAATTGAGCCGGTCTCCAAATATCGATTAAAGTTCGCGTGTAGACCGATTAGATTAGATATTGAAAAAACTTACCAACAGTATTATTTGAGTAGTTAATTAGGTGTGACGTAACTTATGTAAGTACGATGATTGAGCCAAAATTCTAAGTAGTTAGAGTTAAGTTATATTCGTGGCTCCCACACATTACGCAATTTATTTACATTAGGCAACGCCGGTAATCTTCTAAAGAGGTAAGATAAATAATAATTTTAAAGTGGAGTACTTACTTGTTCAAGTATTTTCGAAAATCTGCTGATAAATGCAGAAATTAAGTTGAATGAATGTGAAAATAAAAATTTCCAAGTAAAATCAGCGTCCCGGAACAAATATTACACCTAAATTTAAGAGTAACGCAAGTGTGTGGGGGGTAATAAAGTTGTCGTCTTTTCAATTTTGTAGGATAATAGAAAGAACAGGGTAATGTCACTGTCTGTCGTTAGATGACTGCATCGTTCCATTATAAGATGCAAACACGCAACCCAGATTTTCTAAAAATGCTCTATTTGTTTAAATATTTCAATAAAGTTGGATGACATGTTAATTTTAAATTTAAGAGGTAGTCATATTTTGGTAAGTATTTAATTTTTGATAGATTTTTATGCAATGTGAAGGAGTTTAAAAAAAAAACTCTATTTATACTAAAAACTATAAATGCTTGCCAAACACAAACGGAACGTTTGTTTACTCGAGGGATTTTTTAATGGCATGGGAAATTGGGAATAGGAATAATAGGTAGGTAGGTCTGTCTTTGAATATTTATTATCAGGCCTGTGGCAGCGCATGGACCTCGTCAGCTCCAGCGCCATATTAGGTATATCGACAAACATGTGCATTATATCATGTAGAGGACTGTGAATTCTCAATTTCCTGCTGCCTCCCTTTTGGCTTAAAATGGTTTTATTTTTAGCTACCACATTAGTATAAAACCATCGCTGAGTAGCCCAACTATACTCTTCGCTAAAAACTAAATATGTAAGGGCCGAGGGTAGAGGTAGGGGTAGGGGGTTACATGGGCCTTAGTAAAGTTAACAAAAAGCTATTATAAATAGGTACCTACCCTTCACAGACACAATGGTTAACTGGGGAATACTTGGTGCTATTCTTGCACCTAACATGGGTGGATGGGTAAGCACTATAACAATGAGGGGCCAGGTCAAAAGGCCTGATGGCAAGGCCTGGTACCAGTTACTGAGGAAGCCGTCCTGGACCCCACCGCCCTGGCTGTTTGGACCCGCATGGACTGTCCTCTACTCTGGGATGGGATACGCTTCTTACATCGTCTATACAGAGAGTGGAGGATTTACAGGTAACTATATACAACTGTACTGTACTGTACAATTGTACGTAACCATATTTATCCTGGTTCACTGCTGCTACGCTAAGGCTAGGTTCCGGACTCCAGATATAGGTACCTACTAATCTTCCATCCCAATTTCAACGTTTCATTTCAAAGTTCAACGATTACCTGTCAAAGGACAGGTAATCGTTGTACCTACTTTGCTATTGAGATATTATGCCTGAGAACTGTCAACGGAGATATGTAGGTACGCAAAAGCCGTGCAGCTATCTAATGCGCATTGGTCAAAGAGTACAACTAGGCTAGGTGCCATCGGCTCAGATCAACTTATCGGTCACGAACTTAACGTCACGCCATCTAAATCGGGATGGAAGATTCACACTGATGATAGCCAATACGAAACTAGTTCTTTAGTTTCATATTGGCTATCATAAGTGTGTATTAAGATGACGTCATACGCACTCGCAGAGATGTGACGAAGCGCACCGTACCCCGATCTGATAGTCACCGTACCTAACTTGAAGTCCACCTTTCTAAACCAGTGCAATACCTTTTTTTTGTAAATTCTCAGTAGTCATCAAAATTCGATGTGCAACTGGACACGGGGACACCAGTTACCTAGTCACTGGCAATCAAATGATAGCCAACATTGCTGGACCAGCAAGGCAGAGTTACCAAGATTGTCCAAGAGGGCGTGTTTGCCGACGCCCCAGAAACTTCCAGAACTCCTACGTGAAAAACTGAGGAACTTATTCATCATGTCTCGTCATTTTCAGATGCCTCTATGTTGCCACTGGCGCTGTACGGAGGTCAGCTAATCCTCAACTGGACGTGGACACCTGTCTTCTTTGGATTGCACAAAATTGGACTGGTAAATACCTCTATCTTGTAATTTACTGGTACTTCTTGTAAACGTGCTTATGGCCCAAAATTCAGTTTCTTACAAACGCAAGAAGTTTTGGTTAAAAAAAAACAAAGGAATTGCTGCCGATAAAATTTTATCGGCAGCAATTCCTTTGTTTTTTTTTCTCCTTTTTTAAATCGTCCTTTTTAACCTCCCTTTTTAACCTCTTTCGCCTTTAGGGTGAGGTCGAATAAATAAGAAAAGATCCATAAATAATAAATAAATAAATATTCCACAACTTTTCACACAACGCCATTAAGTTCCAAGTTAAGCTTGAGAGCTTGTGTTATGGGTACTAAGCTGATAAACATACTTTATCAGCTTAGTACCCATAATTAATAAGTAAGATTAATAAGTATATGTATATTTCTAAATACATACATATGTATTAGAGATAAATTACACTCAGACACAGAACAAATGATCGTGCTCAACACACAAACATTTGTCCTGGGTGGGAATCGAACCGACGACCTCCGGCATAGCAGTCAGGGTCACTAACTACTAGACCAACAGGCCAGTCAAAGATGCGGTAGCGTAGGCAATCGTGCGCCGAGAAGCGGAGTATAGTAGACATTAACCACCATAATTCTTGTTTCTTATAAATTGAAAGACTACGAGTAACACCTATACCTTCTGGGAAAGGTACAGACGCCAGCACAACAACCTACCTCAATGTGTCAAAATTTCTTTGATAGGTTTTCAACTTTATTTTAAACACAATAAGGTTCATGTTCAATTGGATTTTTACAGTTTGGGGTAGGTTGATGTGCTGACGTCTGTACAACAATATATAAAAAAAACACTTATGCGCTAAATATTTTCAGAAAAAAAATAACATCATGTTAGATCCACATCCATTCACATCTAACGACCCTGTCTAATTCATCTCTCCGCATTGAGGACTTATAACTCACGCCACGTATTCTGGTACGTGGTACCGACACGGGAACCCTTCGCCTCAATGGCCATCGGTTCTGCGAGAAATGTGCCATTGAGTTGAGCAATATTAATCTATACTACCATACTATATAGGTACCAGTATTATAAAGAGAAAAGATTTTAATTTTTGTATGTAACGAATAAACTTAAAAACTACTGGACGGATTTGAAAAAAGCTATCCCCGTTGGAACATAGGATACATTATATTCCTCTATTCCCACGGGAACGAGAACTAAACGGTTGAAACCGGGAGACGGCCGCTAGTCGTACCATATTAAAACGTGAGAATTATATTCAAAACGTGAAGACATCCAGTCACGTTATCTACTCAGACATGGCTCTAGACTAAACTTACCAAGTTCTCGATTAAAAATGCACGCAACAAGTCCTTAAGTCCTTAAGGCCAAGTCCATCAAAATATATAATAAACTACCCGCACCAATCAAACAAGAAGAAAAAATAATCGTATTTTTAAAAAACTTAGAGAATTCTTAATACAAAAAAGCTATTATTCGGTAAATGAATATCTAAACGATTGACTTATAAAAAAATGAAGCTCAGGACTTTACTTTACTTTATTCTTATTTAACTTTATTTTTTATTTTTATAACATCAATGACATTTACATAAATACTCACTGATTATACATAATACTTTCAATAACCGTACAATAATTACTTACCTACATCTTAGGAAATACAATAAATAATACATTTAAATTAATAATAATAATAATAATAATAAAGAATATAAATAATTTTAATAATTTTAATAATTTCATAATTTCATTAGGTATATACTTAATACATTACATAAGTACATATTTATATTGTTTTATATATCTAATAGTAGTTTGATAAGTAGGTAATATTTAAAATTTATTTTTTATTTAATAAAATATTATCTAGAATAAGCTTCCTCTTTCCTAAACTCACTTATTTTGCTGTGCCCGACAGGGTCCATGTCATGATCTAATTTTAAGTTTTACCACCTAAGAATACATGTGGAATGCAATAAAAGTATTGAGTATTGAGTATTAATAGAAAACTCATGTCTGTTTGCAGGCCTTTTTTCACATGTTGGCCCTGGACGCCGCTGCAGTAGCATGCACAGTCAGTTTCTACCAGGTTTCATCGAAGACTGGCTACTTCATGCTGCCATACCTCGCCTGGCTTACCTTTGCTACATGTTTGAACTACTCCATCTGGCAGCTTAACAAATCCGGGAATGAAAAAAAAATTGGTGGTGATCATTAATTTTTAAGGGTCGTTTCGTTTATAGATATTTTTAAACTATTTATTAGTTGATCAAGGATTAATAATTAATTATATTATTAACAAATCTATAACTATTATGAACATAAAAAAGGATAGCTGTTGATAAAAGCAAAAAGGTATCCCCGACGCCAAGCTATCAATATTAATACTTTACTTTAAATTTGTCATATTCTCGTAACGCGTGGCGCGCTGGGCCCATTTTGGTTTGTCATTTGTGTATAACTGTGGCGATCAAAGCCACCTTTCAGCCATCCTTTCTGAATAAAAACTACCTCAAATATCGTGTTTAATCTGTAGCGTCTAAGGCGATTGCGTAAAGTTAAACACCCGCCTTTTACCACTTCCTAGCGTTGTTTTGGAAAGAAGAACTGGCGGAACAAACTCCCCAGCAAAACGGCAACACATTTTGTTACTAAGACCAGTTAAAATAAGATACGTTTTTGTATAATACAAATTTATTTCTGTAATCAACAAATATACAGCTAGTTTCACTTCATGCGTTTCATTTTGTTCAACTCCCCTTGTTGTATTGACGCGTCCTTGTATATCTGTTTCACCTTCTCTCTTCGAATGTTGTCGCTAGAAAGAGATAGAATACGTTAGTATAATAATTACCAAAGAGTTGGTGTTGTATATGGTAAAGTTGCAAAGAAGTTTGAGCTTTGAATACTATAGGGAAGGTTGAAACTCCATAAAATAAATCGATTGTTCAGTCGAAAAGAGTCTACAATTTCCAGCATGATTTCTACAATGATCAGCAGAAATGTTTCTACAATCCGTCACTTGTCGATTTTTTCGTCGACATACCGTTCCATTAAGGACGTGTTTACAAATCTGACCAAAATGAACAGTTTTTCGGTACATTTTGCGGCAGAACTAAACTAAACTGAATCTAAATAATAATTACCACAGACAGATTACTCTTTCATCTTCAAAAGGTCGCAATTTTTTATTGTAAAATCTAGGTAAACATTGTAAAACATCATTTCCGGTACCTCTTCACACAAAATTGTCGATTTCGTTTTGAGTTTAGGAACATTTTTTTTCCATTTAATTACGGTAATGTGTTTATTTAAAAATATTTTATGTAAGGAGACATGATGAACTCAAAAAGGTGGCAGAAAGAACTACCAAAATATTCCAATTAATCCCAGAAAAAAATCAAATCGATTTTAGTTTCTCAACGAATTTTTCTAAATTGCGTGAATCTTAATGCCTTAAAGCTAGGGGTTATTTTACTGATCACTGTCGTGAGTGCTCAAAAATTTGAAACAAAAAATATTAGTTTGCACGCGGGCACCGTCGTGAGTAGCAACTCCTGTTGAATAAGATATATTAAATGAATACAAAATATTTGACATACCTAATTTGATACTTTACGTGTTTTGTGCGCAATAAGACGCAATACCTATAATTGAAGCGCGTCATTTCGTAGTCACGTCCTTAAGTTAATTTTTAAGCGAATTTAATGGTTTTCCGAACATCATTATCATCATCTGCCTAGCCTATTCCCAACTATGTTGAGGTCCGCTTCCAGTTTAACTAGATGCAGCTGAATACCAGTGTTTTACATGGAGCGACTGCCTGTCAGCCCTCCACAACCCAGTTACTGGGTAACACGATACCCCTTGGTTGAATTGGTTGTTAGACTTTCGGGCTTCTTGACTACCCGTAACGACTGTCAAAGAACTACTAATGACGTGCTTTCCGAGGCCCGGAGGAGTCTTGATATGTATTGAACGGTTACCTATCCACGGGCCAACCTCGTCAAGCGTAGTTTAATCTTGTATCGACCCGTGACTCCATGAAGCTGTTATTATTTAGCTTCAAGCTTTACGGGTCTTCTGAACATAAGAAGGTGAACTCACCCATGAATCTTCTGCCTGATCTTGACGGATCCGATGTAAGACTTGTCCCTCCTAATCTCTCTGAGAGCTCCCTTCATCTCCTTCTTGTACTTGGTCTTAAGTCGCTGCGACTCTGCTTGTTCACGGGACAACTTCGAACTCTTGCTGCCAGTAAATCTGCGGGAAAGGAAAAAAAATTTTAGAAAAGTTTTTGAAGATTTGTAGCGGTAGGTAGCGGGCATATCAGATCCGACGCCATTTTATTGTCAAAGTTTTCGCTCACTCGGAATTAGTATTCGTTAAAGGAGACACTGTTTATAATACATGACATGTCAAGTAATATACGATTTCTACCAGGAGTGTATGGCTATGTGTTTCAAATAAGAATAGGAACGATGATGTCACTTGAAAAGTACGGTCTGCAACAAAACCTTATTCGCGTATCAATAATGTTTTTTTTTGTTTACCGAGTCACAGTTATTCAAAATGTAAAAACATCTTAAATACTAAGAAATTAGTCTTGTGGACAAATACTTTGCGAGCGAAAAACAGCACAATTTAGAAAATTATTCGTTCATGATTCGTAAATTTAGAAAATACCTTCTTTTTCTGATCTTATCCAGTTGATTCGAATTGACAGCTATGATTTCAATTCGAATTGATGCTATGTCACAACATGGCTCAAAGTCGATCCTATTCTCATTTAAAACGCATAGTACTAAAGGAAATTTAGACTTGTCGACATGACATGTTTACATGGCATTTATACTGTTTGGAGCGCGGCATACACGGATCTTACCGAGTTCCAAGAAGTATACTGCCGTGATTCTTTAAAAAGCAGTCATCTGACAATTTACCGATTTTGAGTTTAAACATTGAGCGACATCAGGAAAAAAAGGCGCGTCGACCTATCTAACCCCTTTTTCTGAAACTTATTTAGCTTTTGAGATATATTTTTTTTAAAAAAGCAGTGAAGTGGTTTTGATATCAGTGCCAAATCCTGATGTCGCTTAATGTTTAAGCTCAAAATCGGTAAATTGTCAGATGACTGCTTTTTAAAGAATCACGGCAGTATAAATGCCATCATTTCAATTTTATAGTTTAACATTTTTTAGAGACACCCGCACTTTTGAGGTTATACTGATATTGCCATTATGGTGACTGTAAGGATGTACCATAGATTTGAGAGGGACTGGAAATAGACTAAAAAAAAACAAAATAACTAAATAAACATAAATATATACTCACACTTCCTGTATATCCGGTTCATACAGCCTCAAAGCTTTCGGCCTCTTTTTCTCTCTACTTATCGGCGTAAACGTCTTTACCTCCAAACCAGCCTTCATGTACTTAACAATCTGATTAACCCTATTAGCTACCTTCGCAGGGTACATATCCAAGTCAATCCTACCTATTAACCGCAAGTGTGGTTCAAATAAATAAACTTGCGCCTCAATATCATTGAAATAGTCGAAAAACTCCTTCATAATTCCCATACTAGAGGACAAACAACGTATTTTAAAATCATCGTTTATTTCTGTTAGGGTTAGATGGCGAGCGGCCATTTTGCTTTCGACGTCCATTTTAGAACAGTCTTCGTCTAAATTTAAAATTTTTGAGTCTTTATGTAACCTAAATGGCGGGACAACTTGTATAGGATTTAAAATTGTAGTATTCGCGCTTAAATATAAAATACCTCTTAGAAAATTTATGGCGGAGGGAACTAATCTTTTTGAAAGCATTGTGTATTCTAAAATGAGAGTAGTCACAAACAAGCCTCTTGATATAGAATAGGCGTCGTTAAATCTACAGTAAGTTAAAATTTCCGACATGAAAATCAAAGATGGCGTAGTGACTGGATGTCGGAAATCTGACGTCGGATACAACAGAGATATTAATTTGAAAAATATCAACGTATCCAAATCGGGAACACGTTTTTGCCGCTTTTTGAAGTTACCGTATTTCTCTTTTAGCAATTCTACTACATATTTCTTAGTTGAAACTTTATTTGTTTGAGCTAAATCATAGAAATGTGGAGATATTCTGTCGAATATGAGAAATGATTTGATTACGTCACTTTCTTCCTTTAAGTCGGTAAATATATCGTTGATATATTGCAGCATGTACGCGAATAGTTTACTAAGCTTATCTTTATTATTGACTGCGAGACTTGGATCGTAACTCTTTATAAGGTTTTGTAAGGAACTCGATTGTTGGGCTGGAGTCTTTCCGGTTAATAATTCCTGGAAGTAAAGAAAGATGAGCATTAGTAAAAAGAGTAAAACATATTATTATTCAATTACTCCCGATGGTGAGAAGAGAAGAAGAGCTGCATTAGTCTCTGTACAATAAAACTCCAATAGCTGTCTTTTGACAACTGCTGTAACCTGTCGGAAGCATTTGATAAAGTTAATCATAGTACAGTAACGTTATTTCTTATTATTTTCTATTTTTCTTATTTGTTTGATGTTAGAAAATAACTTAATTTTCATGATTAGTTTTGTGATACATCAGCTTATTTGCTCACAATTCGCTTAACCGTTACTGCACTGTAAATAATGCGAAGACACTGCCTCCTAAGATACAGGATCTTCCTAGTTTAGGAGTCAGGGCTCTAATTTTGTATTTCTGTATTCGAGAAGTGTTTAATTATTCCCTTACCTGTATATCGAGAAATGTAACTTTTCGCTAATAAACTATTATTATTATTATTATTATTGTTGTCCATGTACTCTTTTATATTTTCAAAGATACCGTGGCAAATTGTCAGTAGGTACGCAATCCACCTGAATGATATCTTGTAAAAAAAATGTGTCGCTCAAGGGTCTATTTTGGGGCCATTCTTACTATGCATCTAATAGAATTAATCTAACTAATACATTAACCTAATGACTCTGGAAAAGCTATATAAATACCCGTCCGATTATAATTTGGGTGTCTTCAAGGCAAGAGTGAATAGGCTCCTAATAAACTAGTGCGCCTCACCATCAACGATTGCATCACTGCTTACCATCAGGTGGGATTGCAGTCAAGTACTAGTTTATAATATTTAAAAAAAAAAAAAAAAAAAAAAAAAAATACATTGCCCAACTATGTTAGGGTCGGCTTCCAGTCCAACCGGATGCAGCTGAATACAGTGTTTTACATGGAGTAACACATACTCCTTGTTTAAACTGGCTGTCTTGACTTTCGGACTACTGATTATTCGTAACGACTATTAATGATCTACAAATGAGAGCCTGGACCAACGGCTTAACGTATTTTCCGAACACAGAGAAGTCTTGATATGTAATAAATGGTCACCCATCCATGGACCAACCTCGTCAAGCGTAGCTTAACCTTTGATCGTCCCGTGGGGCTGTTATAGTTTAACATATTTGGAATAGATAAAAACTTTTTAAAATATAGCCATTATAACATACCTTCAGTTTGTCACCCTCACCAGCTTTAAGATCGAAGAAAGAGCCAATTTTCTCCACATCCTCAGGTTCTTCTTCTTCCTCTTCACTTTCAACATCAGACTCTTTCAAATCGTTTAAGTCATTTAAGTCTATTTCATTTCCTTTCCCATCATTATCATCACTTTCACTTTCACCCTCTTCTTCACCGCTTTCATTATCTTCGCTAGTTTCTTCACCTTCAGGGTTTTGGAAAAGAATTGTGTTGTCTTCTTCTAATTTCTTAGGTTTCTTTTCTTGCGTTTTATTCGACTTTACGGAGGGTTTCTGTTTTTCTTCAGCTTTTGTTCTAATAACTGGTGGCATATCGTCGTCGTCTTCTTCACTAGATTCGTCATCAGTATCGGAGCCATAGACATTTTTGTTTGAAATTAATTTGATTTTGCCTTTGTCTTTTGATTTACTTTCTTCATTACTCACTTCGCTATCATCAGAATCGGAGTCATCATTTTTGTTTGATACCAGGTTAATTTTGCCTTTACCCTTGGCTTTTGTTTTTTCAGTACTTTCTACGTTACCATCACTTTCTTCATTTGATTCAGCTTCTTCATCACTGCCGCTGTCGTCTCCTTCTTCGCCCTCATCAGATGTGTCTGATATTCCATCTTCAAACTTGGGCTTTGCATTTGGAACTACAATTAGAAGATTACTTATAGATTATATTATATTATGTAAAAAAAGACGTGTACCAGTAATACCTTTTATTGATAAAATGAAATGAAAATCATTTATTTCTGTAAGTAGATCTCCCCAATTACTTATACAAGTATTTTTTTTTTTAAATAAATGCCACCTCGCACGCACGTGACTGATCCCTGAGAAGAAATGCCGACAGAAACTCAGGGGTGATGGTCTCTTTCAAATATTAGTCTCTTTTAATTGAAGTAGGGGGTGAGCCCTTTGCCATTAGGGTTAGTCTCCACTGCAGCGGAGCGAAGTCATGCAGGAATCGTCCTATCACAGACGAGACAAGTGACGATGAGGAATTCAACCATTATGATTGAACCGTCGAACCTACTTAGTTCCGTTCCTAACTCCGCTTCAGTGAAAACGCACTCTTAATGAAGCACAGCTGCCTACTCCAAACTGTTACTGGGTAATTCCAGATGGATAAACGCAATAACACATAGCTTACCCTCCTACTCCTTAGCTAACCCAGGCCTAACTCGTCCAGCAGACCGACCGAGAATTTCTAAGAGTTACAAGAATAGTTTATTGTTTTGAAAGAAACATGAAACTAAGTCTTACCTGAAAAGTCTTTAAGTACACTTTCAGGCACTAATGGTTTTCCGTCATTGTCATAGGCAAGCATGAAATCATGTTCATCCTCCAGTTCAAAATTATCATCTAAGTCTTCTGCTGATCTGAAAAAAAATGGTGTTGTAAGTATGAGCAGACTTTAGTACACCAAAAAAAACCTACAAATAATAACTATAACACCGACCAATCATATCTTCAAGAGGCAAAGGTATGATTGGCTGGTGTTATAGTTATTATTTGTAGATTTTTTTGGTTCACCAAAGACTGCTCAAACTTTTATGGTGTAAAAAATACAACCGACTTCAAAAAACACTAACCGGTGTAAAATAACTCTAAATTAGGAAGTCTGTGGCTTTGGTGGTTTTGTTTCATTTATGATTGGCCACCGACTTCCGACTTTAGAGTTATTTTACACCGGTTAGTGTTTTTTGAAGTCGGTTGTATTTTTTGTAAAAAAGTTTTTATTTAATAGTTTTTAGTTTTTTCTCAAAATGAAAACCACTAGGCCAAACTATGTAATTTTTTTATGAGACCAAAAAGGAACTAGTCCGCATCAAATTAAAAAAGAATCACGTAAATCGGTACATAAATCTCAGCGTAATCGGTGAACATACGTACAAAAAAATGTTCAAAAATAAATTAAATTTTCATAAAACTGTTCATAAAATGAAAACTACCGAGTCTAGCTATGTTATATTTTTATGGGACCAAATGGCAGCTATTCCGCATCGAACTAAAAAAGAATCACGTAAATCGGATCATTAATCTCAGAGTAATCGGTGTACATACATAAAAAAAAAAAAGTACCGATCGAATTGAGAACCTCCTCCTGAAGTCGGTTAAAAATAAAGATTATCTTAGTCTATTCTAATCGTTTATATCGTTATTCGTATATAACATTTAATTACTTTAATAATTATTCTCGACATGAGACATTCGACAGACCGTCGACTGGATGAGACCGCGTCTACTAGTACTTATATATTTACCTATGTTTTCCAGCAGTTGCTTTAGCTTTGACTGCAATCTTCTGTTCATCTCCAATCATTCTCATCTCTCTCTCTTTCTCCAGCTGTTCCAATCTCGCCAGCTCTTCCTTTTTCTGTTTCTCATCATTCTTCAGGCCGTCTGAAGGCTGGAATAAAAATTGGTATTTTATTAAACAGATACTAAAGGCTGCAGCACACTTGTAACACCCGACGCCATCCCACACGGTTTCATTAGTCAAATCTGAAACATTACTCCACTGAATGTAATGTAACTAATGAGAACACCACATTAACGTTGGGTGGCATGGTGTGTTTTAAGTCTGTTGCTAACTTGTATGTTTATGTAGGCTAGCAGTAGTAATACTTGTTTAGACCTCATTGGTGAAGTTTTTCAGAAAGATCAGATGCGTACTACTCACAACCGGGGTTTTCGTTTGACAACATGTATGAATGTAAACAAAGTAAGAATCATAGCAGATGGCGCTCTCTCGATTGTAGTTTCTGCCAACCCCCATGAATAAAGGCGTAAGTTGATGAATGTATGTATTAGTTGTAAACTTTCGAAGCATGTGTTTCTAAAGCAATAGAAAAAAATTGTGTTTGCTTAGAAACACAATTTTTTTTCTAATGGCGCCTGAAAGGGAAATGCCCATTTTCGGCCATGAAACGCCCAACAATTTGCTTTTGTTAGAAAAATACGTCTGTTTTTATGGTTATAAATAGCGGTATTCATTTATCCAAAGAAGATTGGAAAAATATTGCACAAATAAAAAGTAACGAAATGATAAATGACAAATCCGCAGGTTACGGAGAAAAATAAAAGTGTTGCCAATTACTAATCACGTTAAAAAAAATCGATTCTCTGTTTGTCGGTCGATTTTTATGGTGTTATAATTTATTCTGATGTTATGATAATGAAACAAGTGAATTGCTAGTTGATTTACTATAAATTCTTTAGATCATAACGAAAATGCACAATTATTCTAATCCTTTCTATAAAACACACAATTTAAATAAGTACAAGAAAATGTATTTTACAAGACGTGCAGAACTTAAAGCGCTTTATAGATTTTAATTAAAATTCAAATGAAAAATCGATATCGATTATGGGTCTGTTAAGTGGCAACATTGAATCTGTCAGCTGTCATGCGAAATTACAAGTGTTTACATGCTCTGTGATCACAACAAAATTACCAAAAGTCGAATTCGTTTGCATTTGTGTTATTTTGTTAACTAATAGCAATGATTCCGGTAGAAGTACAATAAAAATGTATTGTTGCAGTTGTATTGTCGGCCGTCGAACGGTAGAATGCTGTGCCCATGTTATGACGGTATTATGGTAGGTATTTGGGTTGGGCACGGCATCAGACTAATATTTTACCTCCTGCTCAATTCCTTGATGATGTGCTGATTGTTTATGATACAAATGATGTATAAGGTTATAAAATACCTTATTGTAAAACTGTAATATGTGAAAATATAAAACCTTTATATCTTAAAAATCCGGACTTTTTTTAAATCAATTCCTTAACCAGTTCATTCTTTTTATTGCATACTATCATTTCCATATGCTTTTATATGTGGGCACCCGTGGCCGAAGTGTCTATGACCGGTGGGCATTCCCCTTTTAAGTTTATGTTTATAATATATAAATTCATTTATTTCAGGTAAGTAGGTACACCCATTGACAAAAAAGTTATAATACGGAATTTAAAAAATTTATGATAAGGAAGGTTACTTGTATATTTATGTGTGAAAAGGTGAAGTAAACCATCGCCGTGAGGAAACCAGCATGCCTCAGAGATATTTCTCGACGGCATTGACATGTAAAGTCAAGTCAGAGGGTCAGTTCAGTCCCAGCTGTCATTTTTAGATCTTTTACAGTAGGTACGAGTATTCAGAAGCCTGAAAGTCTGACAACCACTTTAACCTAGGTTATCAGACTATTATGTTACCCAGTAACCTGGTTGTGGAGGTCAGAGAGCCAGTTGCTGCATATAAAACACTAGTATTCAGCTGCATCTGGTTAAAATGGAAATGGACCCCAATATAGTTGCTGAAAGTCTAGGCAGATGATGAATGTCCTAAAAACCTAAGTACTATATAGGGTGACTGGTAATTAGTGACCGATACTTAAACACGTGATTGTACTTATGAATACGAATAACTTTCCCAAAGAAACTTTTTTTATACTCATTGTCTTTCAATTAATTGAATTACGTCAGTAATGCACAACGGGAGCGGTGGGGGTGGTAGGGGAGCGTATAGGCGTGGCGGGGGAGTGTGTGACGCTACTAGTAGTAGAATTAGCCCTTCCCGAGGTCAAACTATCAGCTGATAGATCGTGCCGATTCGTGCCTACTGTGATCGGTCACAGGCGCGCGCGTAGGTATTTCAAACAGCGTTTTTGTTATTTTATTGTGTTATAAGTTATTGTGTTTAAAAATAAAGTTTCTTTGGGAAAGTTTATTGAAATCATGAATACATTCACGTGTTTCAGTATCGGTCACTAATTACCCGTCACCCTATATCAATTTTATCTACTTACAGTGCCCCTCTTTTCAAATTTCAATTCCCTCATCATCTTATCATAGTCCATATTCTTCTTATCCCCTTGACTCAACAGCTTCTCAATAGCCGAAGGTTCTTTCTCTTCTGTCCTCATCTTTTTGAACACTACTGGTTGGAGATCCTTCCATTCAGTATCCAACTTCTCAGTTAAGTCAAGAGTTTGTTCTTTCTCTTTCTGTTTCTCTGCTTTCCTCTTCTTTGATTCAGCTATGAGTTGTTCTATTAGGTCTTTGTGGGACTTTGCACCGTCTTTTGATTCTGTTTTGGACAGCATTCCTCCACCGAAGTGGCCTTCCGCTACGAAATCATCTGAAAAAGGAAATATATTTATTTATATGTTATTAAAAATTTCGCCAGTTATGTTTAAGTCTCATGTTATAGGGGGCTAGCCTCTTGCCATCAATTTGGCACAAATCCTGACTCTGGGTTGCTAGTGAGAAATTCCACATAGAAAAACTGAACATAAGTCGGTCCCAGTGGACCGATTTCTCAACAACAAATAAAACTATTTAAATTACTAAATTATTATTATTTTTTAACATTCATTGCTTACCGCCTAGTCCACCAAACTTCCTGCCATCTTCATCATCCTCATCTTCAGACCTGGGATCATCAAACTTCTCAATCTGCTCCAAAGTTTGACCTCTGTAACAAAAAAATAGTAATTGTCAATACAGTTTTACCGCTTTATTTTAATGTCGATGATAGAAAGAAAGAAAAAACATTTAATTTGCCATAATAAAAAAAAAACCACATAACAAGAAAAAAAATTGTGCCCTGCAGCTGTGCCAAATACGTCCAGGTCAGCAGTAATGCCAGACAACAAGTACCTGATGCTGGTTTTGAACTAAATTCAAATGTTTATTGCTCAACATAGTACATAGTCATACATTTCCAGTTGTCAATTGACTGTGAAGTCAACTGCGTTGCACCAAGTTAGGCATTCAAATGTGAGTTTTGTGACATTGCCTCAAGTTACAATGAACTAGACCTGTGATGTGAGGCACAGTATTTTGATAAATTTTTGTTTTTATTCTACTTTTCCTAATTATAATTACTAGCACTGCCATCAATCAACTCTCTAAATCAGAATAAGAATTAATCAATAAATCAGGTAATTTCATTTTACAGGCTAACCTGCTTATGCCTTTATTAAATGGAGAACTGTTAATCTGTAAAAACCTTAATTACCATCTGCAGCTTCTGACACTTTAAAAAAAAACGAGTGTGCTTAAGACCACACAGCTGAAGTAAAACTTTCATTAAGTTATGTCTCCCTCTCAACTTCCGTTTGCCTCGCCCGATCTCACTTTTCGTAACGCTCTCGTCACGCATCGCGATAAGGTCGACGATGGTACAAGCACACCCAAAAGAAGCCCACTATCCTAGTTCGTATTAACCTATTTAAATAATTCATCATAAAAAAAAACTGTTTATTACATCAACTTAGGTACTCTAGATTACAATACAAAGAGAATCCTTTTAAGCAATTACTATTCTTGTGTTAGGATACTCCGCCCTTCACCAAGTTATATAATTGCTAATAAGCTGTTCAAAGTTATGTAAATTTCTACAATAAAAATAAAAGAGTTGCACATATTCATTTTCTATGAAAAATAAAAAAAATGTCCACACAAACCTATGTGTCAGAATCTCATCATCGGCCAAGTTGTAAATATTCTTCTTGTTGTGCTGTTTAGCTCGTTCTGCCGAAAACCGGGCCACCATGCGGTCTTCAGCCGACAGTTGGTTGTTCTTCTCACCAATACGTCGGTCAATGAATGCATTGGTCTTGTTCATCAGCTTCATTTCCGTTCCAAGTGTCTCTTTTCTCTATTAATTTAAAATGATAAGAAAGGTAATAAGTAAGAATATATAATAAAGAAAAAAACATCTTAATAATTCAAAATCAAAAGTCTTTATACAAACTAAGCTGAGAATCAGCACTTTTTGAACATCAGAAAAACATGTATTCACCTACTATTTTTTAATTAGTACAAAAAAAAATTGGGCTGTTACTGATCATATTTATGTAATCAAAAGTAAAAAAAACGAAATTCAATTTTTAAATATGCCACTATTTAGTTAAACTTAAATAACGAAAACAGCTGTTGGAGGCGGGGCATGCTTGAGCGATATCACGCGAACGTGAGCGAGAGATGACGATTAATTAATACTACTATGTCAATAGCCTGTACAATATTTCCATAAATTGGGCGACTTTTTGGGATATAAACAAATGGTTATAACTTTGCTGTTTATGAATATTATTTATTGATACTTTACAAATATAATGAGAAAACTGTCTAGAATAAGCCCTCTAAGTTTTTTTCTAAATTAGTGGTGTATACATAAGACAGTCCCCCAAAATGCCCCACCCGCTACCTTTCTAATTAGCCGATAGACTATGTTTTGATTCTGTTATTTTTGGTTTTGTTAATTTTTTTTTTATATATTTTTAAAACAGAAAGAAGCCCAGAATTCAGACAACCAATTTAACTAAGGGGTTTAAGTGTTATCCAGAAACTGTATGGTGGAGGTCAGACAGGCAATCGCTCCATGTAAAACACTGGTATTCAGTATTCGGTTAAGCTGGAAGCCGACCCCAACATGGTTGACAAAGGCTAGGCAGATGGTGATGAATGTTGAAATAAATCCCAGCCACTTAACTTAAGAATAGAATAGACTACTGTATGCGATTAAAACTTTAAAATAATAACTAGATATCTGCATGTTATTAGATAGCAGTATTTAGTAGTGTAATAGCAATTTATTCAAGATCATTTATTGGTACCTAAGACATTCACTACTTACTATAGTATAGACGGGATATCACAAGCAAAATTTTCATCCAAAACTTGTGTATACTAGGACACAAGTTTTGGATGCAAATTTTGTCATAGTGGACACAAGTCTAAGTGTTGACAAAAAGCTAAGAGTTTAATTCGATGTTATTTATGTATTTTTTTATTTTTATGTGTTTATGTTATGTATGTTTATGATTTTAAACATATTTGTATTTGTTACAGATAACAGTTTACATGAAAAATATCGCACATCAAAGAAGCTGATATATTAAAAGCACTTTTAGACGAAGGAGACGACTTTGACGTAGAATCTCAATGGTCAATAAATTGACCAACGATGATCACAATTAAAATGTGTACCCACTTATCTGTTGTTTTCAATTTATGTTTAATTTTAAGAAAATATGTTGTAGTTTGTAAAATTATTGTGATAATTAAAAGTGCCATTAAAAATTAGTCCATAAAAAAAGGATTGTTATGTTTTGTTAATTACAAAAGTTGTGATTTTTTGTTCTTTTATAAAAATAAATATTTTAATACATACTTTTAGTTCCGAGTTTTCCTTAAACCTGATTATTATTTTTAGTGTACTTATAACACCTTATATTTAAATCCACCAAAAAAACAAAATAATAAGTTAATTTTATCACTTTTTGATTTGGGGAGTAACAAACCCCAAATCAAAAAGTGATAAAATTAACATATTTTTTTGTTAAAATTAACCCCACCTGGTATGGGACAAGACTTTTAGTCACCTGGTAGGTATATGGAGGGTTAAATCTCTTTGATTGGTAATTATTTTTCTTTTAACCGAATCCATATCCTAATAGGTAGCTATATCATGCTACCTGGTTGATATGTTTGAAATAGGTTTGAGCTACACAATTACTGAAGCATGCATGCCGTAAGTCAGGACTGGTCAACTTGTAGCTGAACTGATTCTTTCTTCTTCAAAAGGCTTTTCCAGACTCGCAAAGTAAATGAACACAATCTTAAAAGAGACCATGACCCCTGAGTTTCTTCTCAGCGATCAGTCACTTTGGAAATACCAAAAAAAAAAGTATCAGGGAAGATCTACTTACAGAAATAAATATCATTTCATTACAGGCACTCTTTAGACTACAAATCAGATAGTGTATTGAGCCCTTTAACTTTATGTAACTTCTTCATTCTAACTTCTGATTGAAAACAAATGTGACTGAAAAGTTGGTGTAAAGCATTGCTAGACCCTTCCTAAATCTATAATACAGTGATCATTACCTTCTGTATAGCTTTAGCTCGAGAAACACCAGGCAATCCCCTGTCATGCTTCGACTTTTTACCTAAAACTTTGATTTTCTCTCTGTTTATATGTACTTCGAACGGATTCATCTTTTTCTTGTTAACTTCTGTTTTCCTCTTGTTGTGGACTTTGTCGGCTAAGCCGGAGTTTCTCTTATTTTTTACTTTCGCCATTATTCTTGTTTTAATTAGCAATAGCGCAATTTATTCATAAAATCAAAACCGCTAACCACAAAAGAAGGTTATGATTTGGATGGATGACATTGACATTTGACAGCAAAACAACACCATGCGTGATTTTGACGTTTCATTGGATGCATTCAATATATGGAAAAAGTCACCTTTCATTGGATCTGTTTCTAATCAATTACAATTATGTTGTACTCTTATTTCTAATTTAATTTAATAATTGATGCAAATGATGAAAATTGATTTTACTTTTTATTAGTTTACATAAATTTTGCAATTACTCCGTGCAATTGCTGCGAAGTTCTTCAAGTACAGTGTAAGTTCGCATTCCCTACTTCACGTTATTCCCAACTGTTACGTCAATTTATTGAATTAGCTAATAGCAACTTTAACCCTATAACGTAGGGTGCATTATTTTGTGGTTTTAAAAGAACCACTCCGAAGTTATGTTCGGCGGATTTCGCAATGACGCCATCTTTCTTCTCTCTTGCACTGGCGGAGCGCTCACTCAGCCAGCGTATTGATTTGCTGGATTTGCTTTGCTTTGAGAAATATTGTGAATTTGTGAGCGCCACGCCACAGCAAGCGCGTTGTCGTTGTGTGTAGCTAGCTGGAACTTGGTATTAGATTTTGTGCAAATTTTGAAGAAAAAGCAGACATGGCTGACCAGGAGAATGAAATTACCCAGGAAGAGCTTCAAAAAGCAATCGTAGGTAAGTACGTCTATTTTGAAGGTATTGAGTCAAATTTTGGAGCAATAACGCTGAAATTCGACGGATCAGCCCGGGTGAGTAAAATGGCTTCCCAACGCCGAAATGGACGTGAACTTCGATCTAAAGTATGTTTTTGTCAAAATATGTTACTACATTTGCCCAAAAAAAGCAAAAGTTTATGTAATGGTATTTTAATTGGGAATGATTTGTTTTTACGCTGCTCTTTACAGCTTTTTTCTCGCTTACTCTGTCGTTTTGTTGGTTTATTTTTACACACTAGCGAATTGATTTGTGTATTGTGTATCATTGCATTGAAATTATGTGTAATAGATGGCGGGCAGCGATCGCCGATTTCATTTTACTAGCTTCTTGATTCAAAATTAGGATTGTTTTGGTAGGATTCACAACAAACGATGTTATTTTTATTTACATGTCAAACCGGCGACCTGGCGGGCCGCATCGAATCCATTAGTACTAAGTTGTTTCTTGTATTGCAACAGTTATTATTGATCGATCATTTTGCTTGCGTCGCTTTTGGCGCTTTTACTTACTTCTGGACTTGATAAGTTGTTGAGAATTTCCACTGATCTTAAATCATTAGGTTGGCCCCTCAGTAATTACACTACGAAAACTTCACTTTTCTTAGTGTTTTCTAAAATAACACAGCACCTAGTCTAATAGGACAAGCAAAAAGTTTTCAATTTATTTTTATTTGGTCCAAATGTCTACCTGTATTGTTTAGTAACAATTAATTAAATGTTAATAGGTTTTTAACATACATAGTCTTTAAATATGCTGGAGTTTTAATGTCTCTTCTAGGTCTATTAGGTTTACTGTCACTACATACTGGGCTAGGTGATTTACAAACAGAAGGGTTAATTAATGGAGATATTGATAAATTTGCTATCACTATTTTAAATTATTGCAATTTAGTATTTTCTTTGAAAGCTCTTTATCTTGGTACACACACATGAAAAAGATAAATTAAAACGAAATAATATTTTTTAATAGGTATTTAGACTTATCTTTTCGTAAAAAAAAGGTTTTCAAGTTCACAATAAAATACATGTCCTACAAAGTTTATATGCTGTAGTGAGTGTCCCTACAAGGTAAATCAGACTAATGGACAGACAGATCAGGTAATAAGGTTGCATTGGCACCCTTCAAAAGCCTCTTTTGTCTTAATGGCTTTCCAGAATATAAATGGCAATGGAAATGATTACCAATGTTTGTTTATAAAAAAAACCCATCTCTTTCTAACAGAAATTCTCGATAAAGCGAGTCTCGACAAGACTTCAACCAAGAAAGTTATTCAAAAGCTAGAGAAAAAGTTAGGAGTCGACTTGTCGGCCAAAAAGAAACTGATTGATCAATTGGTGATGGACTATGTCAATACCATGGACTCTGAGGATGATTCTGCCGAGGAAGAACCACCGGTGAAGGTGGCTCCTAAGAAGAAAGCGAAGAAACAAAATGATGAGGATGAAGATGATGAACATGATGACAGCAATGACAGCGATTGGGGGGTGAGTACTTTTTGAGGTTTAAAGTACACTTTGCAAAAGAGTTTGGTATACAGGTCAGAAACCGACTACAAATTGTATGAAATAAACATTAGTTCAAAAATAATTAATCGCCAAGCTCAACAACACTCCACCTCTTTTGTGCACTGTACATATGAACAGCAGATTTAATTGCTTAGAATTAAGAAATTTAATACATTGTGATTGTTATGATTATGAGAAAAAAAACCAAACCTTTCCTTGCATCGTGACTATGGCATTACCTTCTAGGGACTTATGGTTATGCCCAATAGTGGACTATGACATATTGAAGCAAGAATACAACTCACTGGTTGTCTAAACATCCAACTAACTTCTCCAGGGTTGATTAAGAGGAACTTTTATAAAAAATATTTTACTTTACATACTGGACCCTATCAATGACCAAGGTCAAGTTTTTAATGGAACCTTTTGGAACTCCTTCAGTCGTACATTGTATGGTTGAACGTTTGGTTATAAATCAATCAACATAAGTCATTGGTTGATATTTGCTGTTAAAAATGTCGATTTATTTAATTTTACAACGTCGTCGCGATTCTGAACGCACTTTTCTGGGCTAAACCCATCAAAATTGCCCTAGTACACGTGAATTTCAGCGGAATCAATGGTGCAGTGCAACTAAAATGGACTTTTTAATGTTCACAATTCCCTTCGAGGTATGTAATCAAAAACAAATTTTACTCTTAAGTTCCTTTATTTAATCATTCATTCATTAAATGCATTTTTTTTTCAATTCTTTTACTACACACACTGCATTCATAATGCTCTTAACTAACTCCTGACTAAAATACTTATTTTATTCTTGCCTGATCTTGCTAGCATCTAGAACTTTACTCATATTATCTTCTCATTTATTTAGTAATACCAGACATCAAAATAGGTAAGAGTATCTTTACCTAAACTCCGAGGAAGTTAGTTATATAGAGTGAAAGAAGCCTCTTCTTGAATCCCAATAAAACAATCGGTGACATTTTGATCTTGGGATTTAAGTACTTTCTACACATTTTTTAAATGAATTTTGAACACATAAGTAGGTAACAAGTTAAGTTTACCAGCCGAAACGTAAAAACCTATTTTACTTTGTTTTATTTTCGTAAACGCAGAAGAAAACATTTTAATTTGATACAATTATACAGATCCCTCCAAAACTAATATGATTCTCGGAAACAATTTAAAAAAAATAAAATAGAATATAAATTGTAACAAAAAATCTTAATACTTTAATCAAGGGATCAACACGTCACGATATCGGGTTTTACGAAGAGGTTTTATCTACTCTATGTTAACTTACTTCCCCGAAGTTCTGGTAAATATGCTTAACCTATCCCGATCTCTGGTAATCATGCTTCTTTTAAATTGTGGTAACACCGGATAAGAGCCCTGTTAATCATATGTCGCCATATTATAATGCTGCGATATGGTATTGCCATAATCACCATGCCTGGCAAGTGATTGAAGTGATCGGCAGCTGTCCTTAGTTTATAATAATGCCTGTTTCCTATTCTGTTAACCTGAATATTTTTGTATCTTACAATATTGTATTAACGAACACTTTACACTAGTTAACCAGTTGCTATTCTTTAAATAATGCAGTCACAGGACTGGGAAATAAAATGAGTGAATATTAGACCGTCATAATAAAACCAGATGAAATGGAATACTCTAGCTCTAGTTTAGGACATGAAACCAACGCGTGTAAAGGATCTTTTTAGCCATGTAAAAAGACGCTTTGTTTGACTGGATGAGAACTGGAAAACGGAGTCAGTGACACCTGTACATCCATGACAGGAATTTCACTGTGACAGTACTGACAGTGCCTTAATTTCATAGCAGTAAGTGCCGTTTTCGTTCGTTCGTTCGTTGAAGTGTTACTTCTAACGCGCAGTACCTACCCACCTCACACTAACACACTTACAAAACTCATCAATCCTCTCCTTCTAGAGTTCCATTCTAGTAATGTCCACACTTTGCTTACAGTACCACGACTACGAAGAATCGCATCTCTTGGACGGTCATTCAGATGAGAGCTATTGTAATTTACCCCAAGCATCAACCATCTCAAAAAGTGGAAGGAGACAGTGTCCCAATCGTCAACGTAAAACCGTGATCCTTAAAAGGGTGGAACCTGTTGAGGAGGACGAAGCTGATATCTTCGGAAAGCTGACGGCTAAGAAACTCAAGAAACTTTCCAACGAAGAAAGGGATGCCATGATGATACAAATCAATCAGATGTTTTACGAAAAATGTTACAAGCGTCCGAGCCCGGCGAAACGTCCGCGGGCGCCAGCCACGTCCAACCGTACAGCAGTACCACTCATGAGCCGCTGTGAAGCGAAGCAAATATACCGCGTCAATGGTATCCCGAATCTCTTGACGACTCCGAATAATTTGTTAGCTGCGGGTATTCCCTTCTCGTTTACTCCCGCACCAACTGTACCTGTCCCACCAATATCACCGTCTATGCTGCCCAGGATATTGTGCTCAGCTTCAAACATAAATGAGCAATGTATTAAGGTTGATATGACTATTCAACCTGAAGTATCTCAGCCTGTTGTGACATCGACTAATGGGTCTGCGAACGCCGCCATCCCGCCGCCTAATGCCCCTGCCCCAGTGGTACATGAAGCTGCAGCTGCCGCGCCAGCTTATAATGCAGCTTAAGAAAACATTGTTTATGCTGCTGCTTTAACAAGCAAATCATTACCATCGTTTATTTTTCATCGAATTCGGCCATATTTTTATAAAAAAGCTGCCTTAGATATTTTTATAACAGTCTAACCTTGAGGCCATAATATCAACTCAATTAAAAGATTTCAGCTAACTTTTTGACTGTCCAAAAATATCAGATAAATCATAATGCCTTAGGTTAGACCTTTTGGCAGGATCTAAACCTTTACGAGCTTCAGAATGCTCTATTTAAGTTTATTATCGTCGATCTTTTGCATCAAATTATTTATTATTATCAAAAGCGCAAAAGAAGTATTAAAAATTAGTTTTAAGAAAAAAAATGTGATCTTTTGGCCCACCTGCTTAAAAAGTTGTTGCTTCTTCAAAAAGAGGATTTTGATTTAATTTATTAATACTTAGTCGGTATACAGGTATTTCATCTGTTTTACTTGAATGAGATTTACTCATAGGCCCACTTGCAAAATATCATTCTGTTTCTGTCATGTTCAAATGATTGAACTGTGTTGCGATTGGTTAGGTGCAAGTCTGCTTTAATTTGTTTTTTTTTAGTAGATTTTCTGTGTGCTTCTAGATTTTAAGCATAATGATAAACATTGAATTGAAAACTGATTGAAAAACCTTTTGAAGTAAATTGGTATATGACGTGACGGTCTATTTAATCGACACAGGGTGTATGCCTGTCTATAGTATTGACATGAAATTATATTTCCTTTATGTTTGTTAGTACTTAGGTAGTTGGTATTTTATTTATTTTTATAAGATACAAATTTACAGATTTTTGTTTGTAAGGGATTGCAGGTATTATTTTGTGATTTATGAAGTTACGCTCAAAGTATAATTGCATAGTATATTTTCGGAATATAATATATTGTAGTAACTTAGATTTACTGCGCAGTTGCTTCATAAAATGTAATGATAATAGTAAGAGACTAGGCTTTGAAGCTAGTCTAAGCATTCGTCTCAATTTGTCATATTTCATAGCCCAAATATCTGAGGTTCTGTATTATCGCGCATCTGGCCGATTTCATTAAATTCGTCACGTATTCGTGACGCGTGGCGTGGTATGCACATTTTGACTGTGATGGTCAAAGGAGTAATACAAGCGGGAAAGCCGGTAGCCATTATGCACCGGTAAGAATGGTCACACCGACTGTTGCGGTGTTGCCAGTAACATGTTTTGTTCCTTATTAAATATTGGTAAACAAAAAACATAACGGAAAATATTTTTTTTTCTGGAAATTACAAAAAAAGCCATTAGTCTAAATCATCGCGTTAAATTACTCCCAAATCTGTCACCTTGACCATAGCTCTTTATTATAGTGTAGCTCATCTGAGTGTAGTGTAGCCCTGTTTATTATGCATATTATTATTGTTTTTTTTTTTGTATTGTAAGAAACGCCCTTCACGTTTTAACCGGGAAGTTTTTTTTTTAGTTATTGTTACCGATGTATAGGGAGAAGGCTTGATTCAAATACTCAAGATTTTAAGTAAAAAAACGCTACTGAGCACTTGCACAACGTGGTGTTATAAGATTTTGCAGATAGCCTGCATACTAATTCATTTTCTCGACTTTACTTTTTTTCCGCCTTCCAGAATCTTAGCTCATCGTGTGTAATCTCTTTTTATATCTTTTCTATATGTTAGAAATGTAGTTTTTAGTGTCTAATTATGGTATAAGTAATCTCTTGCCTATCTTAATGTGTGTTTAGCTAACGGTTATCAATTAATATTCAACCACTCGATTTAAAAATAGTATTTTGACCCAAAAAAAAAGTTTCATAGATTTTGTCTGTTGTAGTAGAAATAACTGTTGCACTATACCCACCTACTGTTTACATTAGTATATGTTTAAATGGATATAGTCATAGTCATAGTAACGTAGTGAAATATGTATTCCACAAAAAAATATCTACGTAAAAAATATGAGGTACCTACTTATTCCAAAAAAAAACAATTAATTTGTTTCTAAGTAAATACTAAATTCTATCACTCTTACAAACGTAACGGTATTAATATAATTATTGTGATTTAAGAAATCTAAAATGTTAGTTATAAGTTAGTAATTATTTTTGTCTATAACTCTGTAAACGGCTGTGCTCGTATTTCGGCACTCTTTGCGTGTGTGTGTATTTGATTTCAAATAAATGTGTTTAGCGATAACTTATGTCTTTATTTTCTTACATTAATAATATAATCTCATGCCTTATTCCCATGAGGGAAGGAAATTCCCACAACGCCACATATTAGGTACCATCTTTACACACTTACATCATCTTTTACATTTTAACACGTCTCTCCCGCCTGTTTTGGATAACTTCGTGGAACGTCCTCCTAAGGGTTTTTGGAACGAAGTTCCTTATCGCGCGTTGTGAAAGGAGGCTAGACGGAAAAAATTCTTACGAAAAGTTGTCACGACACTTTTTGCTATAGTACCTAAGCTATTGTAAGCTATGCGGCGTCGCATGTTCGCAGGGAGAGGGAGAGGGAGAAGATTGAATAGTTCACTAATCAATCGAAGGGAACTTCGTTCCATCCGGGTGTCCCTTGACACCTCTCAAGTTTTTTTTTTAAAACTAGGTTCATCTGATTTAAAATAGATAGAAAAAAAAATATTTGATGGGACATCGGTCAGTTCATTGTTCATACGTCCCTGGAAAATCAATGTTCTAGCTTACCCATCCTGCCTAAGAAACACGGTTTATTGCCTTTGTTTAATGCACGAACGTCACATCCAGACATATAATGCATTATATGTAATACACGGACAGTCCAAAGTGTTAACAGTTCCTTGAGGAAGCTCCTGAGGTATATAACTGACTAACAGACACTAGCACGATAAGGTTACGAAACCCGTATTTAGGTGCCGCTAATGATTGCCATGACACTCAAATTGTTTATTGCATTCTAATATTTCCGTTCCGTGGTCAATAATATCAAAGTAAGGATAGCAGTTCTTTATAAAAAACGTTCCACCAATTTCTATGTCAAAAACAGCATTTGTTTCCATTTCAGAGATGTCGATTCTAATGTCCATTATTGGTTTCTTCCTTGTGCATCACTGGGCTAAAGTTTCGTCAAAGGGCTTGTCCCTTTATGTTCTCATAAAAATTGCAAATTCACAAAACAAAGTTCAAAAGTGTTCATGTTTTGCCTACTAAGTTGGGGTCGGCTTTCATCTTTCCTATGCTTATTTGACCTACACAGTCCAATTGCAGGGTAAACCAATACTCTTTGGTATCCTGTAAACGGGTAAACGCTAGTTGCCCGCCATTAATCGTAGTCTATAATCAAACAGGTACTGCTGCGTCATACTAAATCCTACAGCACATTCAAATGAAATCCTTAACATCTCAATCCACAACAGCGACGAATTGTTATTTGTTAGTAGGTACCTACTTTGATAAATAACACGCGTTTTCGTCTATAACAATATATGAAGGGTGCTATAGATGTGATGAGTATTTACGCAAGCATTGTATTGATTTTGTCGACTGCAAAATTAAGTGGGCGGTCAGACTACGGGAGGGGGGTTCACTTACAGTATGGCCGCTAAGCGTCACAAACTGCAGCGACATCTATTAAGCTTTAACATTAAACCTAAACCTACATTTCCTATAAAAAGCCGTTAGATGTCTCTATTTGAAAAATATGTTTTATTTAGTATGGCAACCTCACCCCTGTGGTGTTGATGGTTTCTTTTTTGTATTGGTAACCTCGCACTAGTTTGTTTCTGTTCGTTACGATTTCGTAAATAAGTGTCGTTTGCGTAAAAGGCATGACATTGCAAAATCAGCTGTGTTCTTTAGAAAATTAGGTATACTTAAACTTTAAGATAAACAGTTAAACTTTAAGAAAACTTGAGTACTTTTTGAATTTAACACCATCTATTGTCAAACAGCGAAAACCATAGGTTTCGTACTCAGCGCTAATAAGACAGCAGGACACTATAGTTTTGAGCTGAGCACACCAGGTGTCGTTATTAGTAGTCTTGAAACTATAAGTTAGACTGTTACAAAATGAAAACTGCTTGTGATAACAATAGACACCAACGAATTCTAAAACTATGGTTACTTTTAAACCTTACACCTGAAACCTGCTTCAAGGTATTTCACAAGACATCGAGAATTACTAAAACATGCCTACGTCCAAGCAGTGCATACGTAGGGCTTGTTAACATTAGTTCAAGTTAAGACATTCAGAGGGCGCTTCAAAGGGGTATGCAGAATAGTGCGCTAGAGGGCACTATTTCTATAAGAAACTAGGGCCATCTGGTGACCCTTGTCCCAAAGTGCAGTAATATGACTCTGGGACAGATGTCAGCATCTGCCCAGCCTTAGTCTGACATCCTTGACCCAGTTACTAAGTAGTACGTTACTTTTTGATACTTCTTATCGTGTAGTTAATGACTAACCTACTGTCAGACCTCATGGAACTTTGACTTGGCATCACATGCCATCGAGAAATATCTCCCAGGCATGCCGGTTTCCCCACCATGTTTTCCTATACCGTTTATGAAGCAAGTTACAATACGCACATGAATTCGAAAACTCAGCGGTGCGTGCCTTGGGATCGAACTCGAGATCTATGATTTGGCAATCGGCCACTCTCACCTCTAAGTGTGACCAGCAGGGTTAAGCGCACTACACACCAAAGCCGCTGACCCGCCGACACAACACGGCGGCTTATGTTGAAAGAAGCATGTCGGCAACATCGCGCGCGCGTGTTGCCCGCCGACACGTCGGCGGCTAACGTATGCAAGCGCTCAGTTGCCCGGCGACACAATCACTAACTGCCAAATAAGTTTCTAATGTCGAGCCGCCGGCAAAGTTTTACGACTTGCAATGACTGAAGCCGCCAACCTAGCCCGCCGGTAAAATGTTGCCAACATATGCTTTGGTGTGTAGTGCGCTTTAGGTTAGCCTAGTGACTATCACTGCAGACCACCCCTAACTACTCTCAAAAATCTCCAAGTGACAGTCGAGGCACCTTATGCAGTTATTCTATGTAGGCAGGTGTTTAAATATTTTATGGTGATTGTCAGCCATCAACGGATTGACAAGCGTAACTCTACTCTATAAGAATCTTCAATTATTATTGTAAAATTGATAATTATTGACATTGTAATTGTAATAAGTACATAGTTTTATTTATTTTTGTAATTTTTACTTAATCAATCAATCTGTTCGACACAATTTTATTATGATTGTACTGAATAAAGATACTTCTACTAGGTCTTACTCTTGAAGTTATTTTTTAACATCGATGTACACATTGTACACATGCCTGATCATCAAGCTACCCCAATGTGTATTTCTTAGATAGAACTTTATAACAAACAGAATAAGGTTCATGATTGCGGTAGCTTGATGTGTTTCAGTACACTGCAGTGCTAATCTGTTCAAATCACCCTGTAAAAATGTAGGTGAAGTGAAGGCTAATTGAGTTGCCATTCCAGGCATTGACTGTTCACTTCACTCCAGTTTTCGCATCTACTGAATCAATCGTCTAAACGTAATTTTAAGAAGGAATAAGTTTCTATAAGTATTCTGTAACTAATATTCTTTTTTTTTATCTGTTTTAGTCTGGCAAGAAGAAAGAGAAGGCCGCACCTAAATCCAAGAAGGATAAAAACAAGGTACGTTAACACTTTACGCTGCATTAAATAATATTATATTTCAGAAATCAATTTACGTTATTAATAATGACGACAGAGACTTAGGTACTTCAATAATTCTTTGCAAATGGGTTAAAACTTATACTGTCTTTAAAGTAACTAAGTAAATTGTATGTAACATAGAGCGACGCAGCGCAGTAATTCAGTTTAAAATTATGTATTTTGTACCTTTTAAAATCAATGTATTTCAGTAAGGTACTTAGGTTAGGTGGTTAGGTCAGCTATATGATAGGGGGACGGCCGGTGCTCGAGCGCTGGCTCGGGAGGAGGCACGGCTCCCTGTCGTTTCGGGTGACGCAGGTGCTTTCCGGGCACGGTTGCTTCGGAAAGTACCTGTGTCGCATAAACAGGGAGCCGGACGCCCGGTGTCACCACTGCGTCGACTGTCGGGAGGACACGGCGCGGCATACGCTGGCAGAGTGTGCCGCGCGGGAGGAGCCGCGCCGTGCTCTTGTCTCTGGAGTAGGCAGTGACCTGTCGCTGCCGGCCGTGGTCGAGAGGATGGTCGGCAGCGTCGAGTCCTGGGACGCGGTGGTGTCCTTCTGCGAAACGGTCATCTCGCAGAAGGAGGCTGCGGAAAGGGAGAGGGAGATCACCTCCACTCACCCTGCCCGCAGCAGACGCACCGGGCGCAGGCGGAGGGCGGACAACGCCCTCTTCCAGCCCCCCTGAATGGGTCCAGGGCGACGGACGCGGGGATGTCCGCCGCCCCCACGTACATGGACCCGAGGTGGCGGCGCGTCGTGTTCACGCGCGCCCCTCTTAGATGTCGCGAGGGGAGTCTAACACCTCACTCCCCTCGCAGACTTGGCGAAGCCCGCGGGGCCGGCACCAGTCGGGGGTCGTGGAAGTATCTTCCGTTCCCGTGACCCCCGGCGCAGGTGTGAGAAGGAACACGGGGTGGTTTTTAGTCAGTAAGAGTCTGACAGACCCCTCCGCCTCCCCGAGCGGGGGACATCCATGAGGATTTTCCACCCCTAAAAAAAAGGGAGGACCCGGCGCGGCATACGCTGGCAGAGTGTGCCGCTTGGGAGGAGCCGCGCCGTGCCCTCGTCTCTGGAGTAGGCAGTGACTTGTCGCTGCCGGCCGTGGTCGAGAGGATGGTCGGCAGCGTCGAGTCCTGGGACGCGGTGGTGTCCGCATGCGAAACGGTCATCTCGCAGAAGGAGGCTGCGGAAAGGGAGAGGGAAATTACTTCCACTCACCCGGCCCGCAGCCGACGCACCGGGCGCAGGCGGAGGGTGGACAACGCCCTCTTCCAGCCCCCCTGAACGGGTCCAGGGGCGACGGACACGGGGACGTCCGCCGCCCCCCACGTACATGCGCCCCTCTTAGACGTCGCAAGGGGAGTCTGACGCCTCACTCCCCTCGCTGACTTGGCGAGGCCTGCGGGGCCGGCCAGTCGGGGGTCGCGGAAGTATCTTCCGTTCCCGTGACCTCCGGCGCAGGTGTGAGAAGGAACACGGGTGGTTTTTAGTCAGTAAGAGGCTGACAGACCTCTCCGCTTTCCTAGAAAAAACCTAGCCTGTTAGAAAAAAACGATAGTCTGACAGTTTAAAAGTTAAGGATTACATGGCGTTGTGCGAAAGTTGTGAAATAATATTATTATAATTCTTTCCAGGGAACCAATGCCGGAGGCGTGAAGAAGCCACGCAAGGGCGGCGGGTACACCAAGGCCTGCAAACTATCACCAGAATTAGCTGAGCTGATGGGAGAAAGCGAACTACCCCGACACGAGGTCGTCAAGAGGGTATGGGCCATCATCAAGGAGAAGCAGCTATTTGACCCCAAGAACAGACAGTTCGCCATCTGCGACAAGGCCCTGTTCAAAGTGATAGGCGAAGAGAGCTTTCGCACATTCAGCATGATGAAGTACTTGAAAAATCATTTCTTGGACTAAGAACTAGTAAGTAGGTGTGTCTAAGTCAGTATTCGGTGATGACGTCGCGTTTTGACGGTTAAACAAGCTGTATTTTTAGTCACGGGGCAAATTTTGCAGTGTGTTGTACATTACTACCCTACTATAGGACCGACTCGGAAATTGCGTAAAAAATATCAGCGGTGGCATACAAAAGTTTGATAGTTACACACGGCACGGTGTGTAGCACTCCAAGCCATAAATTTCCAAAATAAGCTGATCTCGCATTGTTTAGGATTTCCGTAGAGTGCGAGGTTAACGTAAACTGGAAATGTATAAAATTATATTTGTTTCTGCAAATAGGTTTACACAAACATACACGACATTTTTTTAACTAGTAGATGCGATCGGTGTTTCACTATCTGACTACTCTGAGAAGAAACACCGAAAGAAACTCAGAGGTCACAGTCTCTTTTAAAATCCAGACATTATCTTGTTCAAATCATGTAAGAACCATGTAGATTAGTGTCTGAAATGTTCCTTTGAGGAAAGAACCACACAGATATGAGGGGACCAGATAAGTCAGTGCAACCATTTGTCAGTAATTATATAGCTTGATGTGTAGCCGTGTATACTTACGTGCTCGACCAAAATGTATTAAACAGCTGTTTTTTCGCGATTTTCGAGTTGGGCCCATAGTAAAAGTTCATATTCGTAGGTAGAACACTCAGTGAAAATTTCTCCCATGATTAAAAGTACACTTTGTATGGGGTATTAGCAACTGTTTGCGACATAGATTACGTCTACTTTGGTACCTATAAAACATCAACTTAACGTTTCGCCGCAAATCTTAAACGCGGCGTCAACGCCACGCTAACGCAGCGTCTCAGACGCGTCAACCATAACCAGATTTTTAAGGGCCTTTACACCAAGATTTTTTATTAAACTGACGACGCGCGCTTTTGATGAGCGCGTTCTCAACGCGTATTAGCAAATAGGTCACGTATGTACCGTTTCAACGGACTGACTGTCTTGCGTTTGCTGAGCGTACTGATTACGTTCTACGCGCTTCAGCAGTGCGTTTATAAAACGAGCAAAGGCCCTTATGGTAACCTTATATTAGTGACGAAAATATGCGACTTTTGATGTCGCGACTTCCGCAATGATAAAATCATGATTTCAGTCAATTGTCGTATTCTGGTAAGGACAAAATATACAATTAATTTCAACAGCCATTTTATTTTAACTCTTGGAAATAAAATAGCTCATAGAGAACATCTTGTAGGTGTGATTTAAAGTACCAAGTAGTATGTGTATTATTTTGTTTATGAATCGTAGTAATTATGAAGTTATTACCGTAGAGCGCTAAAATACACAACCACCCAGAAATGGCGTCCTCACTCCTGACGTTAGTTTATTTTTGCCAAAATGGCGATAACAGCCGCAGGCGGTAGGCTTAAAATCAAATGCTTAAATGAAAAAAACTTTTAATAGTAATACTTTGTAGGTAGATTCCGAACGCGTTTAATTACGCACGATTTACTTACAACTTCAGGGCGTATGATGCACCCTATTTCGGTTTTACAAAGTCGTTCTAATTTCAAAATAAATACGGATATTTTTGGACATACTAGGTATTGATTCTAAATCTTTTTTAAATACTAATAATGCAAGTATACATAAAAAAACACTTTTCGCGCAAGATGCAAATATTATCTATGGGTAAGGGAGACTTATACAAACAAAAATTGTCTCGAATATGTTACCCTAAAGATTCTCGATATTGTATGTTGGCCTAACATTACACCAACTAATTTCTCTACTAAAATATCTTCGTATTAGATAAAGCAAGGGTATGCTCAAAAATTAATTAGATTTGATCTAATTTTGAACTGGTGCATTACTCAGTGCATTTATTGTTTTTTTTTTTCTATTAATATTATCAACTATGCACCTGTCCAAATCTACATGAATCAATGAAAAATGTCAAATTAGTAATTCTACTTTTTGAAATTGTTAAATAGGTACAAAAATTAAATGATATTTTCTTTAAAAGTTTTTAAGTAATCGAAAATAAAAATAAATATTTAATAGACATTTTACATGTAGATTTGGACGTTAAATATTATTAATTTATGTATAACTTAGGCTATGTTGTGATGACTACGTAAAAATAAATTGATGTCGAAAGTTTTACATGATCGTGTATGAGAAATAATCTACATAGACAATAGTTTTTAAAAACCATCTCTATTCCATGTAGTCGAAGAGCCATTTTACATTGTAGTTCCGTCAATCTAACATTAAGAATTCAAGTTCTATTCCACATGCAATAATGATTTTTATTTATATATGAATAAGCATGGCTAAAGCACTGGGCAAATTGATACGAATTCCGTGCGGGATGCGGGACCTAATTCTTTATTTAAAAAAAAAAACGATGCCCAAAGACTAGGAATTTCTCCTGTATCGTAGGTGCGTTTATAAACATTTAATCTCACATACAAAACTGCTGAACTCAAAACAACTACTCATTCGTCATCTTCGCTTAAAATAATATGATTAAAATTTACTTAAACGAAATACGTCGTGATGGCAGAGGTTAAGGCGCCAACCTCTCATGCTTGAGGTTGTGGTTTAAATCCAGGCAAGTTTAAATCGTTTTACCTTAGACATCATTGTCATCGGTAAAGGAAAAAAATCGTGAGAAAACCAATGCTCGTGCCTTTTCTGTATGAGAAGATGCCTTTGCCCTGCAGTGGGACAGTAACAGGCTGGTATTATACAAAATACTTTTTTTTAAGTGTTCTAACTGTGTTAAAAAGAACGCATGTAATCTGTTTTCGCGAGTTTTGCATTAGTGTGGCCAGAGCTTTAGATAAGTCAATAAAAAATAAATGAATTTCATTATTGCATGCTAGTAGTACAAGTCTAGAATTAAATAAGTACTTGCCAGTCAAATATTATTAAAGTAGACGAATTTATTCTACATTACCAATAAATAAATATAATAAACATATCGATAAATAATTCCTTTTGATGAAATAGCATTGCATTCTGATATTCTGATCTTGAAGGCGTCAAATTGATAGTGGTACCTAAGATATCTGTCAAAATAATATGACGTGTTGCTATGACGTCATTTGACATAACGAAAAACACCTCTTCCTAACCGCGCACCTCCTGTATTATACAGGTATAATATGGGCGTAACGTTTACTCAGATATCAGGATATCACTATCAATTTTCTGCTCAAGCGAATGAGAATCAATAAATACTGGAATCATGATGCATAATATTTTATTGTCCTACAAACGTAGCAGCTTCGCGTCTCATGACGTCATTAACTTTAGCATAAGCTCTTATATGTATATTGTAAATATTTTCGTCTAGGGCTGTCTTATCAATCAATTCAAGAAGCTGCGATTAATTACTAGCTGCGCCGGAGTTGATTCTGTTGCGAGACAACTTCACATAACTAAAAATCTTTTGCTGACCATCATGATGAAAAACGTGTAGAAAAAGTGTGTGTACTTATATACAGACACATGAAGTTACCCCAATGTGTCAAACTTTGATCGTTTTTCAACTTTATGTCGAACAGAATAAGGTTCATATTTATTTTGGAAAATTTGACACATCAGGGTAACTTAATGTGCTGGCGTCTGTACGTACACGCGTTAGAAGTTATGCTTCTTTGGCGTAACAAGTTAAAAATCTTAAAAAAAACGGTTGTAGTAAAAACGACACTAAAAATGAAAAAAAAACTAAAATGATGACTATGACTAACTTCAAGGTGTCGGTTTTCGTGATGGTCAGGCGTGCGCATCTTAAATATTCACTCTCATCATTTTTCCCTAACGCGCTAAAATAAGTAGGTAGGTATAACTTCGAGAACTGTAATCCAACTATGGAAAAAATCTAAAAATGGCTGCAAAATATTTAAACCAAGGATGAATAAAATTGACTTATTGTATACCCCCTTACTCCCAGTTGGTATCATCTTTGCGTAGCTTCTTTACAATTGATCGGTAAGATAACACAAGCCCGTTTTCACTTACAGTATACAACACCTTAATTGTTGCCTAAATAAAGCGTATGTAGGTACTGTTGGATTTTCTACATTCGGTTCACTATCGAGAGTTCAAAATCCAACAATGAAAATATTACTGTGCGTTAGATCTACTGTTAGTGAAAATGGGCGTTTATTTCATTATTTCCTATTATAAGTTTAGATTTATAAGTGTAGCCTCCAGGCATTTGAGGCTCGCCTGACAAATGATCAGACGGTGGTATGAGTCGAATTATTTCTAGACTGAAGTTGTAACTCTTTGAGGCGGATGAATAAAATAAAATTATGAAAATGTCAACTTGGGTTTTATTTCTGACATCGTTTTTTATTGCCTTCCTGTTTATTTTACTACTGAACAGATTAATGGCTGGCATGTTCATAAATCAACAACTTTCACACAAGCCATATAGCCTCAAGCTAGGCAGAGCTTTTGTTATGGGTACTAAAGAACAGATAAGCATACTAAATGTACTACTAAATACATACGTACAATAGATAAATTGCACCCAGGCACAGAATGATCGTGCTCATCACACAAACATTTCTGTACCTTCAGTGAAAAGTGATACATGTCGACCTAGATCGGTTTTTATATTCTCTGATGAAACTTATTAAAAAAAAATAGCTTAATTTCTATCTTATCCCCGTTGTTATAAGATTAAAAATGAATGAGATTTTTTTTGTGTACATTGATATAAGTAAGCAATTTTTTACTGAAATGATTGTGTAAAATAATACTTTTTGATTCATACCAAAGTGCTCCGAACCGATCTTTATATTTCTAAAATGTATTTTAATACGACTCGAGTTAACACATCTTACGCGAACCGAAAGCTTTTACTTCAATTAATCCAAAGTGATACAAATGAAATCCTATCACAAAACTTTAAAAAAATTAAATTTAAAATTTAAAAAACCCCCACCGCAAAAAAGTAAAACATTTCAAAACTTAAAAATAATACTTTCTCCTATCGTTGAGCCATGAAATTTTACTTCACACAGTGCCACGCATCACGCTGCGTGTTGCGTGTCTCTGAACTGAAATGAACGCGCGTGGATGCATTTTCTGTGTGTTGGACTGTGCGTGTTTTCCATACAAACGGAGATACTTACAAGCAACGGAAGAACACGCATCCACGCGCTACGCTGCATCATGCGGGGCAGTGTGAGAATCGCCTAACTTCTAGACCAACAAACCAGTGTGGAGTATATAATCCACAACTTTCACACAACGCCCTGGCTGCCATACTGGAGGTCTTAATATTTAGATTATTCGGCATTTAGTTAGAATTTGAATTTACTCACAATGTCGCAACTGACCGCTACATAGTTATTGGGACCTCATTGGTCCATTGTAACTATCTCTATGGTTTCAAATGATCAGGACATTTCACCTTTTGATGACATTGATTAAACATTTTATTAGCAACGAAATTGCTTACATAGCAACTGAATCACAAGAAATCACAATATATTTTTATCTACAAGAAGATCCTTTTTTAAAGTGGTTTCATATTGAATTTATACAAAATGGCCTGTAACGAAAATGTTATAAAAAACATGGCGAATGAAATAACACGGGAGTGTCAAGGACAAAATGTAACCGTTGATCCGGAGTTTGTGATTTACATGATCGACTTGCTACTGCTCGACCCAAAATATGGGAAACTCTTCTCGAAAACAATCAACAGGAATAATTTAGCGTATTTTGTAGACGAGTGTGGGTCTATGGTGATGCGTAAGTAGCTTTTATTGGCCTATCTGACCTCCACAACCCATGTATTGGTCCTTATTATACTGGGGTTCTGACGACTCGTAAGGATTGAAGATCTAGTAATGACACAACCGGGACCAACTACTTAACGTGCTTTCCGAAGGACCGAGGGGTATGTTATGAATGCTCACTCATCTATGGGCTGACCTCGGTAAGTAAGTAGCTCACTTTACCTTACAACGTCCAATGCGGCTATTAGATACTAAAAGTAAAATAGCCTGATTTCACCTACCGAGTAGAGTGGCGAGACAGTAAATTCCTTCTCGGGCGAGACAGTGATGCAACCGGGTAGCTGTTCACACGTATTTTTGAAATTGTAGCTAGACAGTCATTCAGTTTAGTTTACCGGACAGTACGGACGCAAAAATACATGAGAGTAAAATTCGCAGGAAAAATGACGTGTACTGACCGAGTGGGGAGTAGTTGACGAGTGACCGAAATGCAGGTGTTCACGAGCGAGCGAGACAGCGCGGAGAAGCGGGAGGGTGGTACTCGGCCTAGTAAATATAATGGGGTCCGAGTGGCTGTCTCGGCCTGTCGTTAGGCCGAGCGCTCGGCTGAGGGCACTGTCTCGCCACTACTCGGTAGGTGTAATCAGGCTATAACATACATACATAATATTCGCGCCTTTTCCCGTGGCGGTAGGCAGAAACTACAGAGCGCCATCTGCTACGATTAGTACATACCATAGATATAATAAAGAAGGAGATATGCCCGTTAGACGAAAATGTATCGGAACCATGTGTCTCCACCAGAGTTGGGCAAAATGTAATCAGATTAATGATTAAGGATTACGATTACATTTTGTAATCATCAATCAAGATTACAGATTACGGAAATTAATCAAGAAAGTAATCATATCGGTGATTAATGATTATTAGTTTGTAATCGTTAATTTGATTACTTTTTTGATTGATCCATACTAACTACATTTAGGAATTCGAAAAATAAAATCATTAACATTGTAGGTAAATCATCTTTATTTTTTGATCAGTCTCATGAATTACAATTTACAATCAAAAAGAACAATAATTATTAGGTATATTACTTAAGAAAACAATCAAGAATTATTTTTATGTGTGCCATGTGTGGCTTAAATTAGATTTCAAAAGCACCCTCTTTTCAAACATCTCATCCGAAAGTCTGTGTGATTTAGGTAAATTGGTCATGGTCGCATAAGAGAAAAGTCTTTCGACAGGACCCGATGACGGAAGAGGTGTGTTGTGTTTTTTAAAAACACGTTTAATTTCAGGGTATCGATTTAGCATCGATACATCCCGATCCTGGTCCGCTAAAAAATGAGAAATAATGGCATCTGCCTTTGAGCGTTGTATTTGGTACATATCTCCCGAATCAGGCTCTGAAGAATCAGTGTCAAACTCAAAATAGCTGTCTTCATATATATTATTAGGTGTGACTTGAAGCGTTTCAGGTGCCTCATGGATTTCCTTGATTACAGCTCCTTTAAAAATAGATTTGATTCTGGAATGGTATTCTATATTAACGCAAGCAAGCCATTTGTCCTTGAATCTGGGGTAAGACATTGCAGCAACTGCTGCGTTTTGAGCTACTTTTGAGGAGAAATAAAAAAACTCTGCAAATCGCGTTTCTACGCTCTCCAAATATTTCTTTACCAACATTTGACAAAAAGTAAGAGATTCTCTATTCAGTTTTTGCAACTTTTTGCGCAAAGATACTAAACATGGCAATAATATACCGTAATACATGTCTTGTTCGCCTTGTAATATATCCAGGGCTTCTGCTAGTGGTTTTGAACAACGCAAGTATTCCTTTATGTAATGGAAATCATTATCACGTAAAACGTTTATCATTCCTAATGCCACGTGCAGCTGTACACTCTTCTCCTGTATTGATGCAATTTGTTTCAGTGAATCATAAAGGCTGTTCCATCTAGTGATTCCCGGTTTGGAAAGGGTATGACCAACAATGTCAAGTATTATTTCAGCCGATTTAGGCCGGCCGGCGGAGTTCCACAAGTTGTTGCATTTTTTAATAACTTGATTATGAATATTGCCAATACTTGTGTCGTTATTTCGTAATACTTTATTGGCGTCCGTAGTGGCACATAAGTTTAGCTTGTGTGCACAACACCTTAAATGTACAGGCAATTCTAGTATTATTGACTGTGGAATAATATTTTCGTCAAAAGCTAGCGGATCAACTTCATTATAAGTACTAAAGTGTGCCACAGAAATGACCTCGATGTGAGAATCTTCTTCGAGGATAGAACTTTCTGCGGGTTCTGAATTGTCATCAATGTTATGAGTAAAATTTTCACAATTTTCCACGTCTATGCCAAACTCTTTAAATGCTTTTACAAAATTACTACCGTTATCAGTAACTGTAGCCAGCACTTTCCGGGAGTCGAGACCAAATTCAGCATGTACTGCTTCAAGTAAAAGAGCTATCCGGTCGTAGCTGTGCGTACCTGAAAATCTTCGACAAGCCAGTGTTTCCGACTTCCGTTTCAGATTTGTGTCGAGCCAGTGTGCGGTAACGCCCAAAAAACTTCTTGTTTTTGCCGACCAGATATCGGCAGTTGTGCAGACTTCATCTACATCGCGCAATTCACTCTTGATTTTTGTAATTTCCTTATTAAAGTAATCATCAATCAATCGACCCAAAGTTCTTCTACTGGGAACGTTCAATCCTTTTGCAGAGATATTTAAATCACCAAAGATTTTTTTTAAAAAGTGATCGTCTATTGCTTGTAAAGGAATCATAGAATGAATAAAAAACTTTAACATATTTTCATTAAATTGGTCCTGTGAAACCGTTCGATCAGTAGGTACATCACTAGTACTACCATCTCTAATATCTGGTTGCAGTTGGTTGGATGTTCTAGTAGACCGTTTATTTTTTTTCATAGTTTTCAAGTAAATCTGATACTCGTTGTATGTTTCTTCCCCGTGTCTTCGTTTGAGATGAGTTACAAAATTGGATGTAGAATTATTAAAACCACTAATTTTAACTAGTTTTGGCCGACATAATGTACAAATTGCCACTTTCTTTTTGCTCGTAGACTCCGATTCTGAATACGTAAAAAATTTTCCATCAAGAATGCATGGTAATGTCTCAAGTTGTTCATGGTGCACGGTTTCAGATTCTGAATTAATAGATAAAGACGAAAAAGAACTTGACGCCATTTTACAATAATAATGTTTAAACACCAAAACACAGGCCAATACGTCACGGTTTAGACTCGTGAATTAATTTACGTTTATATCCTTGCGCACTATTATACAGACTGACTGCTTGCGCTATGGCAAGAAGCGGGGCGCAGGCGGCGGACGATTGGCTTACCGGCCGTACCCCGTGCCCCACCCAACTCCCGCACCCCGCGTGCCGTATCTTCGAAATGCAATTGAGCACGCAGAAATTCTTTTTCGAATTTACTTAAGGATTTAAATAACGAAAGAGTTCAAAACGTCCATGACATCCAAATTGGATCAGAAAAACGCAGACATACAAGGTACATACTGATTGAAATATTGAATATAGAACCGCATTTATTAAAAATATGCTTAAAAAATTAATCAAATCTACCCATGTAATTAAGATTACTGACTATTGTAATCAAAACTAATGATTACAAATGTAGTCATGATTGAAAGTAATCAAGATTAAAAGTAATCATGATTGATGTATTCATGATTACTTTCAATCAGATTATTAATCCGATTACAAAAGTAGTTGATTACGCCCAACTCTGGTCTCCACTTTGCCCTACCACACGGCAACTACTACACATGCAGTTCAGTAAAAGCAATTGATACGCAGTGGCGCACACACCCGCATTTCTTAAAACAGAACGTACTACACAATCAATTATAAACCTTATGCTGTCAAACACAGCGTGTATTTACCATGCACCATACAACTTACGCACACAAAAACAACGGTCGCTATCACTTCGTCGCATGAAGCAGCGGCCGTACCACGCGATGCATCCGCTCAATGAAGTATCGTTGTGTTATTTTTACATTGCTCGTCCAGCCACTTAGCGACAAACTTAAGTAGTGGTTACGGAGCAATGTATTTATTGCAACAATAGTACAGTCGCTGTGATATTTGAAAACAAAAATAACATAGTAAAAGCAAGAAATATATTACGTTTTGTTGTTTTGCATGATTAGATAGACAAATATAGTAAAATACGTGTACTTATATGTGATAAGAAATTCCGTGATTTACATAGATTTGATTTGTGCTTCGGATTTTACAAAAAAACACTGAACAACACGGCATTGCTATAAAATGTCACAATCGCGGTCGAAAGCACACAAGTTCGCGCAGACGGCTTACGACGTGATCAATTTTAGCATGTCGCGGAGACACCGACACGCCCCCATGCCACTTCTCCTATTATTTAGATTTCTATGGTACATACTTTTACGTTCATACATGTAGAAACAACACATGTACACACACGCCCGTTGCGAGTACTACGCACCTGACCTTTCTGAAGAATCTCACCATTAACGTCTGTGTCCTTCTAGGGAGTCTTCTGTGTGTTATTTTACAGTTACGTGCTTCTCTAATATAGTTATAGCAGATACCTATAGATGGTAATTCTATTCAATTCACTGTCCCTCTTTCAGGTGGAGGAACCGCATTGAACATTTTGAAAATGCAGTTTATTTTACAAACGAATTACGATAAGCTTCATATTTTAATAGAAAAACATCTGGACACCATAAAGAAATGCTTGAGTCCGCTGGTCAATGAGATCCTAGAAATGGATCCCAACCCTAACGACGAACCTGAGTTTCATAAGCTGTTCAGGAAAATTTCTATCTATTTCATTCTAGCCAGTGGGTTGGGGAATCCTGGGTACATTATTGTGAGTAATAATTTCTAACTATGTTGGTTTCGGGTTCCAGTCGAAACGGATGGGGTGGAATACCAGTGTTTTACATAGAGTGACTGCCCATCTGACCTCCACAACCCAGTTACTGGTTAATTCGATTGGTAGGTACCACTTGAACTGATTGTCAAAATACCGAGGTTCTGATACTTGTAAAAACAATCGTGACTCGTGACAGCCGACACCAGCGGCTTTACATGCTTTCCGACGCACGGAAGGGTTCTTGTATACTCGTATAATGATCATCCATCCACGGGCCAACCCCAGCACACGTAGCTTAACCTTGGACCGCCCCATAGGTACGGCTACTATTAGCCCCTACACGATGCTATAATTTTGATTGGACATACATAAAATGTATCCATAAATATCCATTTTTTGTATTGCGAAGTGGAAAATCCTTATGGTATTTTCCACCGCTCTGTCAGGCTCTTACTGACCAAAAACCACTCCGGTGTTTCGTCTCCCACCTGTGGAGGAGGGGGTCACGTTACAAGAAGATATTAATACTACTAGGTAAAGTAGGCTGTTGTCCCCAACTCCACGTCTGCGGATTTTGCGTACCTACGGTTAAATTTGGACTTATCTTCGTGAAAGTATCTTTAGTGCCCTCCCAACTAAATATTCCAGACATTAAAGGAAGGCATGGCAGCGTTAGAAAGCGTGTTCGGTATGGAAGATCTGAAACTGTTCGTAGCGTTGCCTCGAACGGAGAAGTTGGCACAGCTTGTGGTGCTGTTGGGCTACACAGCTGGAGTCAGACTGTTCAACAGGGACTGCAAGAAGGGAGGTGAAGGAATACCTGATTGTAAGTATTGTAGGAGATTCACTTGTTTTCGATCAGCCAACATTCCTACCTTTTGCAATTACTAATTATAGGTGGAATGTTTTCTCTATTAGCAATGCACTTTTGGCTGGCCTGTTGGTCTCGTAGTTGTGGCCCTGACTGATATGCCTGAGGTTGTGGGTTCGATTCCTGTCCAGGACAAATGTTTGTGTGATGAGCACGATCATTTGTTCTGTGTCTGGGTGTAATTTTATCTATTGTATGTGTATTTAGAAATATACATACATATAAATTTGATTAACAGTTGTCTATTATAATAATAAACTTTATTCAAGTGTAAGGTAAAGTAAAAAATATTATTTAGGTACATTTTTGAATTTATTGGATGAAAATTTAAATCTTCAGTAGATCTGCCTGAGCTAGGTTTAGGAAAAACTGTGTTTTATTGCAGTACCTCACAACCTGGTGGATGCTGCGAAGGCATGCACCGTGTTACTATCTACGTCTCTGATAACTGTGATGCAGAAGGTAAACACCCTCACAACAGCCATCGAGGGCGCCATTACGGTGCAAGACGAAACCGGCAATGTTATTATAGACAGGACTATTAATGATGAGGTTGCTATGTAAGTTTTTTTTGTTCATGGAACATACATATATTCACAGATTGTTCTAGGCATGAATATGAACAAATTGCACTATAATAATTTTCAGTTATTTATCTGACAACAAAGAGGTTCACTGCGTTAGTAACAGTATAACTTAGCCTGATCGGGTGCGATTTGTTAGTGCCCACCATAGCGGGCTATCGATTGCAGAATCGATACTTCACAAGCTGCGTGGCAGACCCAACAGTACCTTGTTGGGACTGCCACGCAGCTTGTGAAGTAGCGAGGCAGATTTTTTTATGCCACAATGCATCAAAGCTGTCAGTACGTGCGTTAGTGAACATTACTGATGCACTACAGAAGCGTGGCAGTCGCAACAAAAACAAAATCCTGAACTCATTATTATATTGAAAGCGCATTACCTATAGTCTTTTGGGTATACATAGATATGTGAACCACAGGGCTCCCGAGTACAGCGATATGTGCAGTACGCTTTTAAAAGTACGGTTTTGATTACTGTTGTACCTGCATCGAGAAAACTTGCGGGCAGCACTATGTTACTAACTCGGACATTGCGAAATAAAATCAGCTTAAGCATACCAAAGTTTGATACCTGCTCGACTAAAATGTATGAATGAAACAGCTGTATTTTGTTTTCGAGATTTCCGAATTGTTCCGATAGTGCCTAAAAGTTGGTAGTCTCATAATAACTTTACATCGTATTTTTTTTAGCGAAGACTATAAAGAAATTTTCGCTTTGCTGGCATTCAATCGCCAATACGAGGTCTTCATTCGGAAACTCCTAGCTGACGTGGAGTCCATGACACAGAAGGCTACCCAGTATGTAGAGAGAACTCAGGAAGTTCTCAAGGAGTTGCATGCAGCTGTAAAGTATAAAGCGGCTGTGCCTGTCCAGAATGTCTTTGTAAGTATTACTTACATACATCCATGGGCGTACCCAGAGGGGGGAAGGGGGGGGGGGGTGGTACTCTCAGTGTAAAGGCACTTTTTTCAATTTTTATCTGAGAAGTGCTAAAAATTCTCAAGCTCGCTACGCCTTCTCAGATTCTTCTGATTTTTCATAGCAATTGATTTTTTTTTTTTTTACATTGTACCTATGTCTCTAAAAATACTAGATAACACTGTAAATTATTGTGGATGCCTGTGAGAGGAAGAGGCCAGGAGAGCCAGTGTCGGTTTTAGCAACTGGGCAACCGGGACCGTTATCTACTCAGGGTGCCGACTGCCGCCGAGTCGATGATGGCACCCTTCTCTAGTTCTATCTGCGCTAAAGTGAATGAATTCCTTTAATTCATTATAGCACTTCCAACTTTACTTGTTTCAGCTTTAGCTGTGACATATCGATATCATCGGGTTCATTTGGAGTTTAGCCTAAGGAGTACCCAAGCTTCGAACCAGGAGGGCAAATCAAGTTATTTTATCAGTTTTATTCGTAATTTCTCCTTAGTCTGTACGTAAAACCAAACTAAAACTTTATCGATTTCATTTACACAGAAAACAATAATTGAAATCGACCAATAGCTAAATGACGGAATTATGAGGTAACACAAAAAAAAACACGAGCGTACAATCGAATTAAAAACCTTATTTTTTGTGAGTCAGTTTAAAGCGGTTATTACAGCATAGATTAAGATTCCTGCTAAAACTAAAACAACTATAAATTACCACTTTGATTTCAGCCCCTTTTTACCAAGTTATGGGAAGTATGGCGTGCGATGCAGAACTGCATGTTCTTAGTGTCCACAGTGAACAGACTGATGGCCACCATGGCAGGCATACAGGATCTCATCGTGATGCCTAATGACGTCATTGACAAGATGCTGAAGGGGAGAACTGTTACTTCGGATCAGGTAAGTTCGAAGAGTAGATGGTAGAGATGTGTAGATCCGGACTGAAATAGATCTAGGACGAACATCGGGTGGGATTAAATCTCTCCAACGAATGTCTCGTTGGAGAGATTCAATCCAACCCAATGTTTCTAAATTGACTGGCCTGGCCTGGCCTGGCCTGGGTCGTGGCCCTGACTGCTATGATATGTGTTTGTCTAATTTGTGGCATAAGCTTGGGTTTGTCGTGATAGCGTTTCCATTGCATCATAAGAAGTCATCATATAGTTGTTATTATAAAGAAACTACGACACTAAAACTACGACTACTGATAGGTACTTTAATACAGTTAAGAATTAATTTTATACGAAAAGTTCAAAAAGGACGCGTCCATCAAGTTAGAAGTTTCCCACCCTATGGCTGGTTTCAAGTCTGACAGCTTAATTTTTTTTCAACAGACCAGGATCAATGTCAAACCAACCATGGAAGAGCGTTTGTCTCTGGGTTCGTTGGGGAACTACATCTCATATCCAATGAGCTCCGATCTGCTCGCGATAAAAAAAGCAGAGGTATATATTTACACATAACTTAATAGAGAAAGCTATTATATAGCTAGATTTCTGTTGATATCTTCTATTAGTGTAGGTAGTATTTACTTACAGGGGGTCGAGTCTGCTATTGCAATCGTGTCTCAGTGACCGGTCCATAATCGATTTTTGACGTATAACGTCAAACTTATGACACATTTCCCATACAAAAACTATCAAAGTTGTCAAATATTCCATCAACGACCGGTCATTGAGACACGATTGCAATAGCAGACTCGAGCCCCTGGTCTGGGTTTTAAAAAAAAATACATGTAGAAGTACAATACATAAAGAAATAAATATTATTTCATCATTTCATTTCATTTCCCAGTACGTGGGCATAAATCCAGACTCCGGGTTAGTGATAAAGTTGTAATGGTAAAATACTGGCAATAGACCATTCAATACAATTATAATTCTAGTTGGTCTAAAGAGTAGTTTCGTATGGAGAAGACTGCGCAAAAAACTCCATACTTCGGAATACTATTTTGTGATATAATAAATATCTTAGAATAAAACTAACTAAGTATACTAAAATAAAGTATCTATTTTATAATGATTTTTCGTGTCCGGCTGTTTGTTTATGACAGTTTCAATGTTTATAAACGCACCCACGACTCATGAGAAATTCCTGTGGGGGGAACTGTATTTTTATCTTCTTTATTTGCTTGATTTTCAGTAATATTTTGTTATCCTGTCCAGTTTCTAGGATTCTGCACACTATGTTTGAGCGTGGGAGCCCTAGTCCCCAGTAACGTAAAGATAGGCCTCATCAAGATTAGGGGCCGGTACTACGGGTTCTGCAGCGTCACCATGATAATCCGGTTCAGTAAGGAGCCTGACAGGTTTTGTATCAAACTTTTTTAATAGCACTTAGTTCGTTTTGGGGACACATTTATTGTGCCTACAGCTAAGGAGTGGAATTCTCTGCCGGAGTCGGTGTTTCCTGATAGCTGTCGTCAGGACGTGCAGCTTCTTAAGTGCCATGTTGAGCTCACAATAACCGACAAATGCTTGCACTGACTGATCTGGGGCTCGAGTCTGCTATTGCAATCGTATCTCAATGACCGGTCATTGATCGAATATTTGACAACTTTGACAGTTTTTGTATGGGAAATATGTCATTAGTTTGACGATATACGTCAAAAATCGATCATTGACCGGTCATTGAGACACGATTGCAATAGCAGACTCGACCCCCTGGTCCCCTCGTATCTGTGTGGTTCTTTCCTCAAAAGACCCTTTTAGACACTAATCTGTATGGTTCTTGCATGATCTGACCAAGATAATGTCAATCTGCCTATACTTTTCTCAACTACTTTGGGGTCGGCTTCCATTTTAACCGGATGCAGCTGAACACCAGTGTTTTACATGGAGCGACTGCCTGTCGATACCCCATGGATAAACAGCTGGTTGTCAAACTTCCGGTCTTCTAACTAGCTGCAACGACTGCCATAGATCTACAAACGACAGCCGGGGCCAAGGACTTTTCATGCTTTCCGAGGTATAGAAGAGTTTTGATATGTAATAATATGGGCACCCATCCACGGACCAACCTCGTCAAGCGTACCTAGCTGAACGATTGAACCGTGTGGTTTCTAATATTAATTGACCAGCTCATCTATATAAAAAGACCTGTGCGAGTCCAAAAAGGCCTCTATCCCAGCATTAGCTAATAAAGAGATGATTAATTGAACCTAACGAAACAGACAAAATGAATGTTCTAATGCCTGACTACTTTACATACCACAAGTTCTCAATGTGATACTACAAGTTCTCAATGTTCTCACACACACAGGTACATCAACGAGGTATTGAACCAAGCGCGCAACAACCCGCATCTCATCAACTTGCTGAATATAGTGAACCACGTGATCAGTGTCAAAGATATCGACAATCTCGTTGTTGTTAGACTGCCTAAGAGTGAGTACACATGATGAAAGAGCTGGAGCATTGGAGCTGTTTAGGGTGGAAGGGCCATGACCCCTGAGTTTCTTTCGGCATTTCTTCACAGGAAGATCAGCTGGGCTATTGCGTGCAAAGTGTTCAACGATTTCGTATTCGATTTCGTTTCGTATTGGCTATCATCACGTCTGCCGTATGCCCAATGAGATGTGGGCCAAAGGCTCAATTTACACTACCGCAGAATGGAAGCAACTTACGAAGTTGTTCGTAGCATAAGGAACTTTTATGTCAATTTTATAACAAACAAAGCTAAATTCGAGCCAAAAAAGAGGTCACGCGTCTTCCTGGAGATCTTCGCGCATTCTCGAGAATTTCCTCCGCAAACGTTACGCTTTTTCGCGTCATTTATTTATTTATTTATTTATTAAAACGGTATGCACAAGTAAAAAAAACTGTACAAAGGCGGACTTAATGCCTCTTTATGCCTTAATGCGTCATGAGGCGTAATTGACGCTTCCATTCCATTCTATTCCGCGGTGGTGTAAATTGATCCAAAATAACGACCACGTGGAGTCCTGAGACAGCTAGAAGGCGTCGCGGAAGACCGCGTGGAAGATGGCGAGACGAGCTGGACAAAATAAATAACCAGTTGTTCACTTTAGACCTGGATCGAAAGAACTGGAAGTCATGGGGAGAGGCCCTTTACCCAGCTGTGGGATGCAACCTTACAGTCTACAGTTTCAAAATATGTCTTGCTGTTTACAGTAAAGGTGTTCCATAAAGACATACAAACAGAGGCGCATCCATTAGATGAATATAAACAGAAGAACTACTCTTGGGACCTTTGGGAGTGGAAGAGGAGGGCTTGCCAATGGGTGAGTTAACCTTTTTGCTCTAAGAAGAGAGTCAGCCCACCTATTTTTTTCAAAATTTTATTTTTGTAAGAGTTTAAAGAGTAGGTATGCTTAGATGGTTTGGTCATGTTGAAAGGATGAATGACGACGACTAACGAAAGGTTATAAGGCAAGGCAAAAGCATTATAAGGCAAGAAAGTGTAAGTGTAAGTGGAAACGACAGGACCGGACGCTCTAGAAGGACATACTTAGACCTTATTGGTAAGGTTCTTCAGAAAGGTCAGGTGCGTAGTACTCAGTGTAGTGAAGGTAGGTACTTCAGTGTTTGACAAGATCTATTTTGTAAACTAAGCAAAAGAAGTACGTAACAATCCCATAGGAAGGTGTGAGTTTATGTATGGATGTATATATTTTCGTATTGCCTCGTGGGGCGAGTAGTTGTAAGTGCTACAGCTAAGTAAGAGGTCTTGGGTTCGATCACCGGGTCGGGCAAAGTGCATTGGGTTTTTTCTATGTGGAATTTCTTATAACATCACGCCTGTTCCATGCCCATTCACTTAAGGGTTTGGTAGAGGTGCACCTTTAATATCCCCACATTTTGCTACTTGTGTTTAAGTCCTATGTAGTGGTGGGTGTAGTGACCATTACCATCGAACGGGGCACAAATCTGGGGGTCGAGTCTGCTATTGCAATCGTGTCTCAATGACCGGTCAATGATCGATTTTTGACGTATAACGTCAAACTTATGACACATTTCCCATACAAAAAATGTCAAAGTTGTCAAATATTCGATCAATGGTCCAGAAGAAGAGTCCAGCTCTGGGCTGCTACTGAGAAATCCCGGATAGAATAATATCATGTCTTGATCAAAATTTTTATGATGAACAATATTAAGCACCTATACCTACTATGATATGTGTTACTCATCCTTCACTCGTCCCAAAAGATGCACTTGAAAACCAGGGTCAGACAGGCATCTGTCTAACATTCCCGCTAAAATGAGCCCTTTGGCGCAGCCGTGAGACATGCCATTTATTTTATTGTTATTTTTTGTACATTTCATGTTTTCCGGTGCGTGCATGTTTAACCTATTGCCATTCAATATTATTACATTATTTCTTTAATAATCTTAATAACACTGCCCGACCTGCGAATCGTAGGTACCCTAAACCTCACGCTAAACTTGACTAACAAAATTCCTATATCCACATCCAGGCAACAATAGTGAACTGCCAAACGCATTCAACACAAACGCACTACAGCCACCTCCGTTCTGACATTCAATGTCAGACCGTGGAGCCGAGAGACAAGTGCCTTCAGACCAACAAGGACAAAGGGATCAACACAGTTACCAATGCCCAGTTCTTGTGGGGCTTGAGGGGTCAAAGGGGATATGGACAACACCCCATGGATCTTAAGCCTATACATTCCTCGTTAACATTGCAACGTACGTAGTCTACGGCTCAATTAATACCAGTATTAGCCAACTTCTTAACCTTTTAAGCATTTGGCTAAATATCAGTTGCCATGCCCCTAGCGTGCCTATTATAGGCTTATTGACAAAATTTTAGTTTTTAGTCCCTCACCTAGTTTACTAGAAAATATTCAACACATTATTTTTCGATTACCTACTTACAAATGCTTGCACTGACTGATCAGGGGGTAGAGTCTGCTATTGCAATCGTGTCTCAATGACCGGTCAATGATCGATTTTTGACGTATAACGTCAAACTTATGACACATTTCCCATACAAAACTGTCAAAGTTGTCAAATATTCGATCAATGACCGGTCATTGAGACACGATTGCAATAGCAGACTCGAGCCCCTGGTCCCCTGATATCTGTATGGTTCTTTCCTAGACCATTTCGGACACTAATCTGCATGGTTCTTACATGATCTACAAGGTACCAAGGTAGTGTCTGGACTTCAAAAGAGACTAACTTCGTGAGTTTATTTCGGTTTTCTTCACAGAGTAGTCGGATAGTGAGACGCCGACCTCACCTAGCTAACAGTGTTTGTATGATCCTATTTACAGAAATAAATATAATTTTATCTTTTTCACGTAATCAAAATGTAACGGCGATACATCGTGTCAAAATGTCGCATGACGTCAATATCCCCGTACAGTTTATACTGAATAATAACGCCACAAGTCCACTCTCCTTAATTTTAATGCACTTACTAAGTAGTTTTTAATTTTAGGAAAAGCAAAAAAATACTTGTGTTTTATTTTTTATAATGTAACTGATAGATTAAATATAATTTTGATATTCATACACCGTCCATGCCTATTGCTACAAATCAACGAAATAATACCGACAATAAATAAGAAGGAGCAATATTGTGTTGTGTGTATCGATTTTTAGTTTTTGTTGCATAAATAATATCTCTAAACAGGGATATTTTGCAATGACCGGCCAAATTTTCACTAGGTGTTCTTTCCATGGATATGTGAACAACTTTCACTATGGGACCTACTCTGAAATCACGAAAAAAAAAATCAGCTGTTTCATACATTTTAGTCGAGTAGGTACTTATTGAACTTTTGTATGAAACTAAAAAAGCTAAATTGTTTTCGTGATTTCAGAGTTGGTCCCATAGGGAAAGTTGCTCATATTCAGGGGTAGAACATCCTGTGAAAATTTGGCCGGTCATTGAAAAATAACCCTGTATAATAATGGTGTTAGTTGTACCACGCAGTTAATAATAGGAAAAAAAAACGAAAAGTCATCCATGTTCTCTGTCACAGAAATACGACACGCGCGGTAGGGGCACGAATGTATATTGCGTCGTATTTATGCGACACAAGCGGTTAAAGGCTTAGTAACAGGTTTAGCCAACTTTTTAAATCATGTATTTTATTGGTCCATTTTTTTCTCTCAGCCCAACCAGTTACAACGTGCACATGGCCGTGTATCGCCAAGGCAAAGCCCACAGAAGACTCCGTTACCAGCCAAGATGAAATAGATTTCTATAAAGTCGAAGAAGAATCTGACAATGTTCCTACAGCCTGACTTCTTATGGGCGCGATATTGTTTTTATTTGACAGTTCTGCTGACAGTCATTGTGTCATGGGTTGTCAGTTTTCATTCAAGCTGTGTAGTGTAAAAGAGGTGAGTGAGAGGGAAAATAAACGTCTGTTTAAAAGAAACTTACATTTATTTCATAACCTAATCCTTTTTTATTAAACAGAAACATTCGCATGCGTAGTTTTGAGAAAAAAGCGGACTTGACTAACTTACATAATTACTTACCTACCTACATACATAATAGGTACATGTCAAAGGAAGAGCACATCAAATATGGCTTATTTTTAACCGACCTCAAGAAAAGGAGGAGGTACTCATATATTTTTTCCTTTTTTTAGGGTTGTTACCTCATTACTCCGTCATTTATGGATCGATTTTCAAAATTATTTTTATTTGATAGGATATACTAGCAAATTGGTCCCATTTGTATCAAAACTGAGATCAGCCTGCGTAGCATGAACACATTAAACACCGAAAAACGGCCTTTTCTTTCGTCTCGAGCATGACAATGCAAGAAAGATGAGAAGTTATATGCCGAAGAATGCCGAACAATGCCGAGCATGAAGTGCGTACCTATTTTCTCCACGTTTGACAGTTCTTTTCGAAACATTTCCTGTCAACAAGTGTCAAACAGTCTACATAGACACCTAGACAAGAGCAACTTGACAGTTGCTATAGACAGCATGTAAATTTCTTTCCCTACGTACAAACGCTTTGTCAACGAGTCGCCTCATGCTCGGATAGAAGAAATGTCAAGTTTATTTTATTATTTATTTTATTTTTTATTTTTATTCAAGAGGTACAGCAAACAGCTACAATATAAAGTAAGCTAAGCTAAGTTTGCCAGAAAGAAATTTGTCGTGTCTCGGAAGAAAGAAATGAAGTGTTCATGCTACGTAGGCAGGTGTATTGAAAACAATTTGACAGATTGAGGTTCCTGTCTATATAATCTGTCACTTTGCCGATTCGTCTGTAGACAAAGGCCGTTTCTTCGGTGTTCAATGTGTTCATGCTACGCAGGCTGATGATGGGATCCTCGAGGAATTGAGGGAATTCATCAAATAATACACACGTACCGATTTTTACATTTTTAGTAACAAATTAGGTATTTTAATTTAGTAAGTATCGTTTGGTGTAAAATAACTTTAGTTTCGGTAGTCGGTGGCTAAAAATGAATGAAACAAAGTCGTTTGGTGTAAAATAACTTTAGTTTCGGAAGTCGGTGGCTAAAAATGAATGAAACAAAGCCACAGACTTCCGAAACTAGAGTTATTTTACACCTGTTAGTGTTATTTTAAGAAGTTGGTTGTTTTTTTTTTTTTATAAAAAAACTTTTTTAGGAGCAGAATAACATACTTAATTATTAATGCACATAATAATATAGCATACTAGAGCTTTGTTCGCGACTTTGTCCGCGAGCATTTCGTAGGTACTTCAACAAATTTTCCACCCCCTCTTAGTTTTGAAAATAAAATAAAGCTTATGAAATTGAGCAATTTTCAAAATCGGTTCAGTAAATCCAGATTTTACCCCCTACAACGTCACAAACTTACAAACTTTACCACTTTATAACATTAGTATAGGTGGTAAAGCATTTTTCATAAAAACCGGTAGGTAGGAATAGGGTAGGTATTTAATAAGAGTGTCCTCATTTTCTTTTTACATGTACTCCAAGCAATACAAAGCATATTTTCTTACATTAAAATACACTTATTTAATCATAATCTATCTCCGTAACCTGATGAATGTGTCCCTCGCCTCTCTTGCTAAGGCCACGTCGTCGGCTCGTAGTTTGAGCGAGGCGGCCTCTTCCCGCAACGCAACTAGAGTTGCTATCGAGGCCGTCAGTGACGCCGGCAATATGGCGTCCGGAACTGACAGCTTTGAGAATTTTGACTGGAAAAATAAAGATGGAGTTTTTAAATCTGGTCACTATTAGGCTGAGCTGGCTGTCTTTAATTGAGGATTTCTTAGGTATTTTTAGTTTTTGTTGTTAGCTCGACAACAGAAAAGCACATTATGATAGTAAAATATTTGACTGTCTACCTATTATGTCTATAATCCCTACTTTGGGCAAAGATAAGTTCCTGACTTTAGTATTCTGTTATTAGCTGATGATGTTGGTCACACTTTTGGATAAGCACTGGTATTTTTACGATAAATTAACCCAATCAATCTTGATTTTTGCCCCATTAGAATTATTGAAGGTGTGGCGAGCACCACCGGCGCCGCCTTCGAGCTGATTTGTAGTACCTACCTACTTGTAAACAAGAAAAAATGTGTCAACACAAACTACCGGTGCGTGACTAGTTATTTGAATCTAAACGAACGAACTAAATCAAGCAGTAGGTAAACTCAATTTCTGCCTACCTACATGGGGAAAAGTCGAGAGATTATGTATTCAAATTCAAATTCAAATTCATTTATTTTGTGTACATAGGTTAGAAGATGTTAAAATATAGATATTACAGAGTCCGTCTATGTCCCGCCGATAGGCATACAAAAATTCACAATTTTAAAACAAAACTAAATCATGTCATTTATGTATTCACAATTAATTAGGTCTACAATTTATAATAATAACATGTCAATTTTCAAATCAAAATCATACAGCAAATTCACAATTAATTAGATGAGTACCTATACAATTTCTAATGATAACATGTCAAATTTCCAAATTAAATTAAATCCAACAATAATAAATTACATTACATTCATACTGCATTCACATTAATTAAATTCTTTTTCAGACAGAAAGTCACTTATGGAGTAGTACGCTTTGCTCACTAAAAAATTGCGAAGCCTTTTTTTGAATAACAATACCGGCAATTCCCTCCAAGATTTGGGTAATTTATTATAAATGACCGGAGCCATACAGTAAACACTTTTGCGCATTAGAGTTGTCTTACAAGAGTGAAGACATAGCAAACTATTATCGCGTCTATTACGTGGAATTACATCATTTAATTTTTTAAACCGATTCGGATTCGACCTCACAAACACAGCTACTTCCCATATGTACAAACAGGGCAGTGTCAGTAGTTTAAGTTTCTTGAAATATGGCATGCAACTATCCGTACTTTGGAGCTTGAGCATCGCTCGTAAGCATCTTTTCTGTGCTTTGAATACAGTATCTTTTTCAGTTGAATTACCCCAAAATATTATTCCATAACGTAAGTTGAATTCTACGATACCATAATAAGCTGTAAGAAGTGCATCAACATAGATTATTGAGGATAATGAATGCAGAGCGTATGCCGATGAACTAATTTTTTTGCATAAGCTATTAATATGTGCCTTCCAATTAAGTTTTTTATCTATTATAAGACCCAGAAACTTGGTGTGTTCAACTTCTTCCACCACATCATTATTATAGTGTACGTGAAGGTTCATGCTAGGCATTCGTTGACTAAACTGTACAAGTTTTGTTTTTTTCAAATTTATTTTTAAATTGTTTGCTTCTAACCAATGCACAATTAATGTTAGAGTATTATTTATATCCTTTTCATAAGTTTCTGCACTTTCACAAGATATTGTCACTGTACTATCGTCCGCATACTATCTAGATGTAACCCACAGTAAGTAGATAGGTTCTGGACATTTAAATGAACACATACCTTAGCTTTTTCGCAGCTCTCTTCATAGGAAGCCACTTTCTGCTTCAATTGCCTGATAAACTCCTGAATATTGTCAGGATTCGGATTTTGGCTCGCCAAAGAATCCTGCGAGTTCTGCAATTCTTTCCTTAGCCCTTCCAAAAACTTGTTATTACGGTCGATTTTCGCTTGCAACTCTATGTTCTTTTGTTTTAACTTTAGTATTTCGTATTCTTCTTCTAGTTTCTGCGACATTTCTTTAGTCTGGTGTAGGGAAATCGCGATGGGGTCTAGTTGGTTGATGTCCATTGCGTGCTGTGCTTCGGCTGCTTGGCGTAGAAGCTGCTGACATTTCTGAGGCAAAGCATCGATGGATACGTTGAGTTTCGATAGGATCTCTGATGTTAGCGCCGCTGGAAGTGATAGATGGAAAATTATAATTAAATGAAGGTATAATAAAGTTGCTTCTGGTTTAGATGAGGTATACTTAGGTAGGTACTTACTTTCTTAAGTTAGAGTAGGAGTACTTTTTTTTGACTATGGATCCCTTTTATTAGCAACACAAAAGATGGGGACAATGTAATATTTAAAATAAGTAGGTACTGATTCTATTCTTTTTGTTTTCAGAAGTGTAGAATTTTTGTTTTGAATCAGAACTTATTTTAAATATTACATTACGTAGGTACAGGATAAGATGTAGGTACCTACATAAATTAATTAGATCGGCTACAGTCTACCTACAAAACGTGCTAATTATTACACAAGTTAAAATAAACAATATCAACAGAAATTAAAATTAAGGAAATTGTTAAGATATCCTATTGTCAGGTACATTAGTCAAAATTAATAATAGGGGCGTTAGGGTTTTTAATTTTAAGGGTGTGCCCATCAATCTAAACATCCTATGAAAATATGGTTAGCAACATAAAGTATTTATTACTCTGTAGATAAGGGAATACTAATATTTTGTGATAGTAAGAAAGCCATGTATATTTAAAGTTTAAAATACTGCATAATAAACAATAACAATATGTAAAAATAAATAATTTTATTTTAAATTAATAGGGAAAATTTTCTACAATAAAGGGTTTGGTAGGTAAAATATTCACAAAACTATTCAGTATCACTAAGCAGATTTCATCCCGGGAAATTGTACTAGACTTTCAATTTTTTTTGCTACATTCAACATTAAATCTTCTGATAATGAAGGCCCCATGAGTTGCAAGGACAGGGGTAGTTTGTTTTTAGACAGTCTAATGGGGATGGATATAGCGGGTATCCCGGCCATGTTGGCGGGCTGTGTGCAGTAGTCCTGCTGAGCGCACTGATCCCTATTATGTTTGGCAACAAAGTCTTTGTATAATGGTGCATCTGTCAATGTTGTCGGTGTCAAAAGCAAATCAACTCCTGTCTCCTTGTTAAAAACTTGTTTGAAGTCATCCAAAATCAACCTCCTTAGTTTCAGAGTCTTTATGAAGTATTTCACGTAGTTCCTTGTCAACAAGAAATAGTTGCCGGCCAGGATTCTTGAGCGGACGACATTGTTAAAGCCTTGGTGTCTAGTAAATGCATAAAGCTCTTCAGTAGAATTATTTGCATTTGCTCTAAGACCAAATTCTATGCCATCGTATCTTGCCATATTACTGGCAACTTCACATTGGTTAAGTATTGAGTAAACAGCTATTGAAACGGATGTGTGAGGCAGTGAAACAGATCTTACAATAGCATGTTCTTTTTCTAGTAAATCTGTTACTAAACTCCATGTGTTAATCACTTCTCCGCTCATGCCCACACAATGGTACTCTTTAGGAATTCCAATCTTAACCTTCGATAGGTCTATATCTTTTAGAGCAATTGGATTGTATGGTGTTGTTAAGGTTGTCGAATCATTTTTATCAGGCCCTGCAACTGCATTTAACACCATTGTAACATCATCTACAGTCCTCGCTAAGATACCGGGAACATCCATTGAATTAACCAATGGTATCAAACCATGTCTGGATACAAGCCCATAGGTTGGTTTTAATCCTACAACTCCACATAAAGCTGCTGGGTTACGTGTGGAACCACCGGTGTCTGACCCAATTGCTGCCACACAGGATCCTGAAGCTACAGCGACTGCACTACCGCCTGAGCTGCCCCCTGCAATCCTCCAATTTTCCTTGTCATACAGCCAAGGGTTACGGGTTGGGCCAAAAACGGAATCTACTGTGCCTGAGCCCATAGCAAACTCATCAAGATTACATTTGCCAATGAGGCAGGCCCCAGCATCTCGTAATCTCGAGTAAACTGTAGCATCGTAACTGGGCACAAAGTTTCTGAGCATCTCAGATGCACAGGTAGTCATTATATTGCCCGTGCAGAAATTATCTTTTACCCCAATGGGAATGCCTTCTAAATGCTTCGGATTTTTGGAGATATAGAATCTCTTTTCACTTTCTATGCCATGAGTTTCAGCAGCGTCGTCGGTCAGAGTCACAAATGCATTCAAATCTTTGTTCTGTTTGGCATTTTGCAGACTTAAATCTACGAAACTTGTGGGTGTCAACATTTTCTCAGAATATGCTTGGTGAACCTTTTTAATCGTGTAAGACGTTAATTTATTCATGTTTTTGGATTTTAATTTTTAACTACTTATTATTCAAAATTACAGGTTATCAACAAAAATTTAACAGCTGAACAGTATTACGCTGTTTTGTGAATGTCATGTATGTTAGAAACGTCAATTCAAACAAGAGGCATTCCGAATTTGGGCGGGATACATAACGTATTATTTTAGAACGATTGCTTACCAGTAGCGATACATTCTTGGTTTTCCTGCTGAATTAAACCAGAATATACTCTGTCGTGTTCTTCATTATTTAGCACAATAGTCTTCATTCTACGTTTGTTTCTTGCAAGAATAGATTGAAATATTTCTCAAGCGAATGTTGATTGTTTTGTTATGTGACATTGACAAGATAAAAGAAACGGAACCTTAGATAATATACCTATATAGTCTAAGAACGGAACGGTTGATTTGATTTGACAGCTGACAAGCAGAGTAACTGTCAGCACTTCAGCAGACGAGACGAGAGCAGCAAGGCAGAAAAGAAATAGTCTAGAATAGATAGTACCTGTACGTTTAGTTTCATAATTAATTTCAGCTTTTTCAATGAAATATAGAAGTGGAATCACGTGCTTTATAACATAAAAATATTTCAACTCCTATGTCAAACAAAATTTATGGGTTTATTATTATTGGCTGTCGGCTGTTTGGTCAATATTATCGTTGCCTTCGCCTACAGTGCACATTTTTAAAGGACTAGGGACGTTCTAAGAAAAAAATAATAATCGACCTCTATGAGTATCATGAATGTCCTGAAATTCTAACAACAATGTTAGATTTAATAAACGTAATAAGATAATTAACTGGGAGTATCGTGATAAAAGGCTGGTTATGTTACTATATATTTTTTTGGCCCGCATTGTTCCAATAATACAAATTCCATTTGTGTAGTAAATGGAAATAAAACGATATTTTGTAATTACGCTTTACGCTTAATTATTTCTCAAACGCAGTAAGCACTAATAAAGATCAAAATGTAGTTTGGATAAAATTAATTATTCAAATTAAAGCACGATCAATAAACGTAGACAAATTTATCGATTCAAACCAATCATCGATACCTTAGTACCCGTGTTGTGACAGTTGGCATCCCTTAAATATTGACTGTGTTTGTCGTATTTCATTTTCGTAGATGTTTTAAATATTTTCGTTCTTAATAGTAAATATTATATTAGCAATAATTTACGGCCTTAGCTTCTAAAGTAATAATTATTTATCAGCACAGTTATTTAATGTCGTAAATATGGCGCATTTGCAATACATGCCCGGGGATCCTCGGCTAGTAGATCAGCTAGTTTATGAGTTAAAGTCGAAGGGTATATTTGATCAGGTAAGTTATACAGCTATATTTTATCCTGAAGTTCTGCCTTTTGTAATGTACATGGTACTCAAGTCGCCATTTTTCGCTGACCTTGTGTGTCCCTTTCTTCAATCACATTAGTATTTCTAATCAAGCATTATTTAACTAAATTGCTTTTAAGCCATTCCAATATGGCAAAAAAAACTAACGAAAAGGCATTAAATGTCCTTTCTCAGTCATGGGATAAGTGACAAGTCAAGTTTGTAGTATTAAATATTCTTGATTTTTTATCTGCAAGTGATTATTGAATTATTTAGAGAAGGATACCTTGGTCTCCTTCATTTTGTCTTATCAATTGACAACTTAAAGGCAGATAATTAAGTAGGTAACTAGTAAAGATGTAGGGTATACTGCAGACTTTATATTTAAGCTTCCTCAACTCAAGAAACCTTGTTTATTTTTTACCATATGCTATGCAAGAAACAAAGTTCCAACTAAATCTATTGATTTATGGGATAACTTCTTCTTAGTTGATATAAGATATAATAAAATAATAAAAGTGACACCAATGACACTATTAGAATTTCAATGAACCATTGATAAACTTAATTAAGCTAACCTAACCGTTTTATACACAATTTACTTGATAAATCATTCTTGCCAGTATCTTTAAATTATCTGGAGTCAGCGCAATATGTGTTCTTCTTTTATACAATGACATATAAACATAAACTCGCTTTTTTTTCTATTGCGAATAGGCAGAAACTACAGAGCCATCAGCTACGATCTTTACTTACTTCTTTTGCTGTGTTTACTTAAACAATGTCAAATTCTATGCTATTATGATAAGGCTAAGAACGAGGTAATTAATAAGTTTCAATGATGTAAAATAGATATGTATATCCGAAGAATAACCGTTGAAAGGATGGATGAAAGGCGACTAACGAAAGGTATTTACAAGCTAGTTGTAAGTGGGAACGCCGGGAGGGGACGCCCTAGAAGGACACACATAGACCTTATTGGTGAGGTTCTTCAGAAAGGTCAGGTACGTAGCACTCGCAACCGGCGTGTGTGTATGACAACATGTATGAAAGTAAACGAAGCAAAAAAGTATGTAAGAATCGTAGCATATGGCGCTGTGTAGTTTCTGCCTAACCCCATGGAAAAAGGCGTGAGTTTATGTATGCACCTATGTATGTAAGAATGAAAATACAAATTGCACTAACCTCAAATAAGTTGGGATAAAAGCAAGAGGATGCCAATGATCATTATATTAACCTTTCAATTGTGTCAATTAGAGACACAATAGAAAGACAATGACTGCGCAGACACCGCAGTCCTTTTGGGACAAATTAATCATCTATATTCCATTTATAATAAGCATTAGAAAAAAGAAGCTCATAGAAGCAGGAATGCAAAATATTTTATTTTCAATTTAGAAGAATAAAAGTGAAACGAAGAATGTGCCCATGTATTGTTTATTCCTGCTTTTTTGAGGTTTTTATCATAGACACTAAATTAAATCCACGTCATTTCTCAATATAAATTGTTGCAATGGTTACAACTAGGTGTGACAGCTGCTGTGAAAATAGATTACGTGTAATTATAATTTTACACACATGCACACATACATGCACAAACACACACACACACCCACATGCACACATACATGCGCAAACACACACACACACACACAACCCCCCCCCCCCCCCCATTCGCAATCACGTGTATAATGTAAAAATGTTATGTACCTCTAGGTATAGGTACATAACAACTGTGAAAGAGGGGAGTCTCCTAATACAGGCTTTTACATTGCTTAAAAGGAGGCTCCAATCATCAACTTGTTGTTCTGATTTGGTTATGAAATAAACACATAAATAAATTCAGCGTTGATTGTCATTGTAAGATTCTAAATTGTAATTGTTGTTTCGTTACAAAGTGTGTATTAGGTATAACCTTTTTTAACTTCTGTCTATATAATATTTGGAATGGTGAAATAATGTATGGAGATATAATGTCTATGGAGTAATAATAATAATAAATAATAATAAAGCCTTTATTTATTTCCATACCCTTACACTGATTATTTACTAATCTATTTGTGTTAGTGTGGTTAGTAATGCAGTACATTTAAGTAAGTGTTAGTATTATTAGTAAGTTATTTTAATTTCTAAGGTATGGATCCCTTTCTTGGGTATAGGCCTCCTCTAGCCGTTTCCATTTTTCTCTGTCTTGACCCTTGATTAGCCAGTCCTTCCCCGCAACTTGAACAATGTCATCGGCCCAGCGTTTTTGGGGTCTACCAACTCTCCTTTTTCCCTTTGGACCTGACCATTTAGTAGTCGTAAGTGTCCATCTATTGTCTTTCAGGCGAGAAACATGTCCTGCCCATTGCCATTTTAGTTTTAGGGCATACTTTAAGGCATCTGTAATTTTGGTTCTTTCTCTTATTGTTTCGTGTCTCACTTTGTGTATCCTTTTCACTTTCAGCATACTACGCTCCATTGCTCTCTGACATGATCTTACTTTACATTTGGTTTTGTTATCAAATACCCATGTTTGGCATGCATATGTTAGGCATGGTAATAAACAAGTGTCCATTACAATCTTTTTATATTCTAGACTGTAATTCCCTTTCAAAATCTCTTTATGTGCCCAGTACTTGTTCCAGGTAATATTTATTCTCCTGCAAATTTCCTTGTCATTGTTGGTAGTGTCGAACGATACCTGCTTCCCTAGATAGATATAGGACTCCACATATTCTATTATTTTATCATTTACTTTTATAGGTTTGTGTAAGCTATTTGACATGATTTTAGTTTTGTTTGGGTTCATACTCAGACCTACTATACGTCTATGGAGTATAAATAGTTAATTAGTGATAGCCTAGTGGTGTGACAGGTGGACCTTTTGAAATTGGCACAGTAGTTTTTGAGTTTATTCATTACAAACATACTTACACACAAATTTTTCCTTTTCATAATATTAGTGTAGAAGTATAGATCTATGTGTTTATGGATTAAATCCGAATAATTTGCATTAAAGCTCTGTATGATACATATAAACAGAAATGCTCTTAAACGCATAGCTACTAAGTGATATGAAATTATTATTAGTGATAAAATATTTTGTTTATCATGTGAGTACATTAATTACATATGTTATATGTGTGATAGATATCAAGCATAGCGATTGTAACAAGCTAGCGTTTTATTGTAGGGTATATTTTTTAGTTTGTGACATACTATACAACAAATTATGATAAAAAAAGACATTCAACTATCTGAGAACCTCTTTTTTTTAAACTTGGTTAACAGCTACACTTGTTTGCCAGAGTATGAAATACCTATAGATTTGTGCAAGTATCTACTTATTTTTTTAAATCTAAAGTTTGTTTTTGTGTGTGTAAAGGTAACAAAATATACCTACATAATCTAGTATCTTGTAAAAAAGTGCAAAAAATCCACCTTCTTAGTACCTACCTACCTCTCTCTCTTAAAAACTTATAAAAAGTTAATACACATTTACTGTGGTAGGTACCTTTAATGACTGGAATGGTACTCGTACCTAAGTTTGAAATTCAAAAGCGGCTATTAAAAAAAAAAATTTGACTGTGATAGGCTAATGTGTGTGCAAAATACATATCGACGGTTGTAAGGCTAATTGGTCTAAGCGACATTTTTTGCGATATTGAGTTATATACATATTTGGAATCAGCAGATTTTTCTCCATCGTTTGAGCCAGGTTTCAATTTTTTTTAACCACTTTTTTGGCGCTTAGCACCCCCAGCAAAATAGGCCTCATTTTTAAGCTCATTGATCTATACGACGCAAAATAAGGCAAACTTGAGAACACGATGACTTAAGCTCTTTTGAATTTTCGAACTTTTATAACGTGTGTCGATTAAGGCATTTGGCTTTTTCGCCAAAGTTGTGGAGTTGTCGTTTGGCCTATTTTACATTGAACCAAAATAATAAGCAATGTCGTTTGGCCTATTTCGCAGTCAACTACATTGAATAAACCTCGTCGTTAGAACCCTTTTCAAATCAAATAAGATCCTTTTAATTATTTATTTCTTTGCCAACAAGAGAAGGGTTATAGATGTTAATACCGACAAAATCCTACTTGCAGTGCTGTCACACGCAAACATTTACACTTAATAATATATTGCAACCTAGTACAGTCGAGTTCATAAATATATTGGCCCTTTCAGGCTTCAAAAATATATGACCGTCAAAAAAATACATTATATTGTAAAGCAATCTCAATCAAGCTAAAGCATCATTAAATTGTGGTCAAGATTTAGATTCATTAATATGTGACTGGTTTTTCTCAGTAACATGTATACAGCCAAAAGCACATTATTATATGAACAACATTAAGATCATATTATCTGAACATTGTAGGATTCACAATTATGTACGCACACATCAAAGACATTCAATAAACTATAAATCTCTTTGGCACACATAAATACAATAATATCTAAACAAGTAAATGTAATTCAAATTCAACCTTATTTCTTACGTCATAAAGATGATTTTACTCTGAATGATGAATCTTAAAATTGCATGGTCAAGGAGTTTGCTACATTATTTATCACTGGCTAGATTAACTTCAAATGAGGTTAAGTATGTTTTTCTAATAAAACTATAACTGACGCACATGTCATTCAACGATTGAAAGACACTCATTTTAAAAACAAACGCAAACGCGATTAAAACAATGGAAACTACTGTCATTTCTGTAACAATGTAAACTAGATCTTATTTGTTCGGGCAAATAATTGACTTTCCCATGCATGTAGAGATAATTAAGAAGCTTTTCCTGCTCAGATATTATAAAAGCCAATACTATATTTTTGAAAAGGGTGATCACATATTATTGCCTAATGCACAGCATATATTATTGAACCGTTCATGATCACATATTATTGAACTGTTCATGACCACATATTGCACAATGCACAGCATATATTATTGAACGGTTCACATGGGCATATTTTTGATCTATAGGTTCTATAGAATTTATTGAGCTTTCCAACGCTCACAATATTTTGAATCCTTGACAGTGCCAATATATTAATGAACTCGACTGTACCATGCTGATTAACAATAAATATTACAAAATTATTAAATCTTGTAACCATTTTATTTCTCAATGTCAAGGAGTATCCAGTAGTCAATAATTTAAATGTCAGAGTAAATAGTGAGATACAAATAAAATAAATAAAAATCCTAGATAATGATTAATTATGAGTTTTAAAATCGATCAAATCAAAAGTCATTGATAAAATCAGGCTGAGGATTAGCACTTTTTTAACAACATGATACAGTCATCCAAAAAGCCCGCCTTTTGCCACTTCCTAGTGTTTTTGATGGTAAGAAGTGGCAGAACAAACTACCCAGCAACACGTCTGCCTGATAAGTTAGAAGAACTTGAATTTATACAGTTCCTTCAATTAGATAACACTATAAATCAATCATTTTAAATTAATATTTTTTTACTTCTAGTTAGATAGCACACTCCAAATACAAAATACTAGTAATAATCTATGTGAAGGAATCCGAAGGAAACGCACAGATGTTATTGGCCATAAGGATTCCCTTTTAGATATTCTTTCACACTGCACTGTAGTACAACTTAAATATGTGCAAGTGGTCAATGTCTGTAATACAACAGGGCAATTATTATAAAATCTTGGAAGTCATGGAATATACACAGCCCATCAAACCGGTTCTGGGTGTAGCCCAAATTTTATTTGTATATTTTGCACATCTGGTTTTTTTATTGTTTTGTGGTCCACATAGTCAAACGGGTTAGTCCATGTATAGTGCACAAACTATTACCTTTTCCCAACACTTTTGGTTACTTTTTCAAGAAAGTTGTAAATCGCTATGATAAAAAAGTAGTAGTTGTTAATCTTTTTATTATAAATCCTGTTACGCCTTTGATATCCACAGAGTTATAAAATCCCTCAAAAATAAAAATAGCAGTGCTTATAAATATTGAATTGTTTAGTGAACATGATGGTTATAAATTATGGATTACTTTTATTCTGTTATTAATGTATGTCATTGGTTTGACTTAGTTAATGACACACTGAATAAAATTGTGAGCTATGCCAATTTTTTTTTATTGTTTTCTTTTCTACAATAAATGCGCGATATAGGTCTTTGGAGTGTTCATGTTGCTCTTAAACAATTTGCATTAAACGATATCAGTTAATATTTAAATATGTCTGTTGAACCATTGCATTCAGCTTCTTCTTTTTTCTTTATAATACCTTGTTCCAAGACACATTAGATCAATATTTTGAATGATTTCACTTTACAAAAATGTAAAAATATTACAAGACACTGTCTAAAACTGTACTAAGTGGCATACCCACCTTAAAAATATCTTATGGACGTTGCTGAATAGTGATGGCCTAAGCATCAATATTTACTACTTAACTACCAAAAATGGGCACCTGCATCAAACTACTTCACTGTGGTGCAACACCATCATGTTGCTTAGGTTCATTGTGCGTATTTAACTGTCAGTTGATTTGGTGCTTAATTCATTTGGTCTCATATTATTTTATTCTAAGTTGATGCTTGAGCCAGTATACCTTCCGCTCTTTATTTACGGCAGGCATTTGAATCATTTTGCTTTTCTCAAAAAATAACCAAATTTGATGCATTTTGGGCTAACCGACACAAAAATTCTAAAATAATACACGTTTATCATCAGTAATAATTGGAAAAACTTCCTTTTTTAATTAGGGATATACTGTATTAAATAAATAAAAGTCTATCAAGTAGTTGATTTTTTATGTTTTTTTTTTCCAAAATAAAAACTTTAAACCGTCCTCCTGCAAGTTTTACAAAATGTCGCTTAGACCAATTAGCCTTGCAACCGTCGATATTGTAACAAATTATTGAATTTAAATGATAAACTAACTATGAGTACAGCAGGCCTAGCCATATTACAAATTCTATTTCTATTGTAGAAAGAAAATAGCGTATATGGAATCAGCAGTTTTTCAACTGTGAAGTGTAAGTACCTATTTCATTTTCAGCCAAATTACAAATTCTACTCGTTAACACTTCACAATTGACAAACAGCTGATTCCATATACGCCATTTTCTTTCTATTGTCGCCTTATCGATTACGATAATAGAAATAGAATTTGTAATATGGCTAGGCATGCTGCATACCTTCAAGTTCTTCCAACTTTAGGCAGACTTGTTGTAGGGAGGGTAAGCATGGAGTATCGCGCCCATTCTTCTCCTTATTGTTTTAAGTATGACGTTCAAAAGTGCCAGACTAATTGAAATAAATAAATTGGCTTTGACTTTGACAGTTCATTCCGCCACCTCTCTTCCCAGCAAAAACACTAGGAAGGAGCTTTTTGAGGGACTGTCATATTTAGTTTGTATGTTTAAAAAATGCTGATCCACATCCTAATTTGTATGAATGAATTTTGATTTAATAGCCCATATGAAATTTTTCATTTCCAGTTCCGTAAAGACTGTATCGCAGATGTGGACACTCGTCCCGCGTACCAAAACCTGAGGCAGCGAGTCGAGAACTCCGTGTCCTCGTTCCTGTCACGACAAGTCTGGAAGCCAGACCTCAACAAGAACCAGCTGCGGGAGAAGCTTAGAAAACACATCTTGGAGTAAGTTTCTAATTATTTCTTATAGAAATGCAATAATCAAAATCTGACGAACGCTTGCACTGACTGATCTGGTCCCCTCATATCTGTGTGGTTCTATCCTCGAAAGACCATTTTAGACGCTAATCTGCTTGGTTCTCACATGATCTGAACAAGATAATGTCTGGACTGGAAAAGAGACTGTGACCTTTGAGTTTCTTCCGGTGTTTCTTGAGTAGTCAGATATTGAAACAACCTCACCTTCTACTTAAAAAATGACATGTAAAAAGTGTTTGAATGAACCTACTTTCAGAAATAAATATCATTTATTCATTTATTTTAGCCGCTAGGCCAACAAAGTATCTATACATAATTATTTAGTTCATGTTTTCTGTGATATTTTTTTAAAGCTTACAAGCTATGTGGGTAGTACATTTTCAGTTGCCTTGTTAAGTGTTCACCCCCACAACTAAGCTAAATATGCTTCACATCAATAGTGCAATGGGTAGAGATCGAACTCACGACTTCTTTACCGCCAGGCCGACGCCTAAGCTATTGGGCTATAGTCGCTTTAAATATCGCTATTCCTGCTTACGAGGGAGAATAAATAGATGTTTAAATTTAAATACATAATAATTGGACATGTGCTGCCACATTCGTCTAGATATCGCAAGTGCCACTGCTAAACATGAGGTCTTGGGTTCGATTCCCGGATTCGGCAAAGTGTTATTGGGATTTTACATCTGGAAATTCTCAATAACAGTCCTGCTGGATTTGTGCCCGATTAGTGGCAAGATGCTCTCCATACAGTACTGGTGAAAAGTGGGTGTATTATAGATACAGCTCTGTCTAACGCGATAGTACTTATTATTAACATGATTAATCTCTAATTACAGTGGCAACTACTTAGAACAGGGCGTCGAAAGGATAGTCGATCAGGTAGTTAACCCAAAAGTGGCTTCTGTATTCATACCACAAGTTGAAGACCTAGTTTACAATTACTTAGGAATATCCAGAAAGAAATCGGTCACCTCAACAGAAACCTCCAATGGAAAACTAGGGACTGATGATCTTTTGCCAGAAGATTTAGAAGCTGTCAGCCCTGGATCAGTCAAAAGCAATGATGACAAGGCAGAAGCAATGGACGAATACTTCACGGAAGAAAATAAAATGGAAGTAGATATAAAAGACGAAGATAAAGCTTTCATTTCTGAAACAGAAAAACCAAAAGTTGAAGGGGACACACATGTCTCTGTTATTGAACTCACCACCGATTCTGATGAGAATACAGATAAAAGAAATATGGCAATGCATGAGGACATAAAGCTAGAAAACATACCTGCGCCAGATAACAGCCCGCCTAAAGTCGACCTTGAAAACATAGATATCGAAAAGATAGAACTTCCCAGAGAACCCAACACAATATCTGAAGTACCTCACCCTGATGAAATACCACTTCCAAAAGACGATAAACAACAAGAGCAATTCTTTAAACCAATAGGCCTTAACAGTGATGATGATTCAAGCAGCGATTCTTCTCTTAGAAGGAATATGTCTCCATTAACTCCAATCAGGAATTATAATAATGAAAATTCCTGTGACGCCCAACAGGCGTTTGAAAACGATTCTGACAGTAAGAGTAATGATAAAAAAGAGCCCAGTTCTTTTAGATTCGCTATAGAAGCCAAGTCTCCTGAGAACAATAGTATGGAAGCAAAACCGGAAATCAAGAAAGATCCTGAGCAAACGAACTTGGCGTATCAGTTCAATAATCAAGTTAATATTAACACTTTCAACACACCAATGTACGATGACAGTTCAAACAGCAACAATTTACAAATAGATTACGAAAGTGACGTAAACAGTAAGACTAATACCGAGAAAGTGCGAGAAATGGATCAGAATTCAGAAAATAAAAGAGAAAAAAAGAATGATGAGCGAAAAAGCAGTCTTAAAAGCTCGCACAGATCCAGAGATTCACACAGACATTCTAGTAGCAAAGACAAAGGATCTAACTCTAAACAGTCTTCTTCTAGAGACAGTAGCAGACATGACAAAAAACCAAAAGAGGATCATAGCAAATCAAAAACCACTAATAAAGAACGAGAGAAGTCCAAAGATCGAGGCGATAAGAAGGATAGTCGAGATTCCTCTAAACACAGGAGTTCTCACCATAAAAGCAGTTCCAGCCATAGAGACTCGAAATCCCATAGAAGTTCAAGTTCAAGCCAGAAACATTCAAGTGACAAAAAATCTTCAGACGATAAAAAGTCATCGTCCAGCCACAAATCTGAGAGGAGTTCAGAAAAAAGTTCCGATAGAAGCTCCAGAGACAAGAGAGATTCTAAATCTGGTTCTCATAGGTCTGATAAAGATAGAAAGAGCAGTAGCAAGAGCAAACATGATGAGAAAGATAAGAAAAAGGATAAAAAAGAACCTGATGATCATTATAGTTTGTCTGGTAGGGGCAACCATGGTCGACGTTCTACTGACAGAGACTCTAATGATGGCAGCTCTTCTTCAAAAGGCTCACAAAACCAATCCGGCCCAAAACCTACAGAAAATAAAAAAGAAACCAAAGGTTCAACCTCTAAATCAGACAATACCTCACCCAGTGGTGAATCAACTAGCCCTAGTGATAAAGATACTAGAATTACCACGGCTAATGGCTCGAAAGGAAACCAAAAGCCTATCAGAGTTGAGAACGATTTGGAGACGCCAATAGCCAGCCCCCCAAGACTTTCTTTTGTCCCAGATGTAACGTTAAAGAAACCTAAATTTGCCGCAAATTTAGAAGAAGCTAAACGGATGGTGAAAATGAGAAAATTCCTAGACGAAGAACAGAAGAGAATGAATCAAGAAGCTGCATTACTACTAGAATTTCAGGCTAATGTAAGACCAAATTTGAGTCAGGTTTATTCAAGTATTCCTGGTCCTGAGCTAGAATTTGCGTGCATAGCTAATGAAGTCAACAATATAATGCAGAATAAAATGTGCAAAACAGAACATAGTACAGAAGATAAAACAACTAAAGAACCAACAGAACAAGAAAACGATGTTAAGAAAGAAATTAAAACAGAAAACCTTAAAAATGAAGACAAAAATAAAGTAACAAATGAAATTATAGATGAACTTGAAGACACCTTGACTAACGATACAGAAATGTTCGATGAATCTGATACAAAACCGTCGGATAAAAGCGAAACCTACAACGAAAACAAACCATTTTCGCAGTTAATGGAAGAAATATCGGAATACAGTAAAGCTTCAGAAAAGAACAAAAAAGATGCCCTAGATAATTTAGTTGATGACGAAAACAAAAAGCGCACTGAATTCTTTGAAGTCACCATTATTACTGAAGAATTATCGGAAACTGATGAACCTGCTGGTGTATCTGAAGCTGCCTTGGAACTAGAAACAGACACTACTGAAAGTGCTGAAACTGACTCTATCGAAAGTCCAGAAATGGAACCTCTCGAAACAGTAGAAGAATCGAAGCCTGTTAGTCCGACCACCGAAGAAGAAACGTTAAAATATTTCGCTGAACACGAGAAATTCGATGCAGAACTAAAAAGATACCAATACAGCAACTTCCTAAAGGCTTACAAGGAAAGAAATTTAGTTTCTAACAAGATACACATAATAAACTGCGACACTTATACAGAGAACATACTTAAAGACATTTACGCTACTTTCGGTAATTTCGAAGTTATAAATTACTACAAAAACGGGCATTTGAAGTTACCTAAAACGTCTAAAACTGTCATCAAAAACGTAAATGTAGCTTCAGAAATATCATTGCCTGTTGACAGTTCATTTGAAACAACGTCTCCATCATTAGTGTTTAGCCCAGTCAAATCTGAATGCTCCTTTGAGTTGTCAAGCGATTATGATGCAAAATTAGAAGAAATGGTGAACAAGACTTCTCGGCAAGAAGTAATGGAGATTATACTTGGCAATGTAATCGATGATGATGAAAATCCGTCTATAGATTACTGTACAGAGTCGAGTATTGACAACGAGCTACATCAGAAGAGGAAGCTGGGGGATGTGGAGAGTGCGGAGAATAATAACAGGCAAGTGTTGAAGAAAATGAGGAAGTTTAGCGATTCGGACCAGATCTCATCGACCACAGAGGGTGAGTTGTCTTGATTTTTATATGCCTGCAAATTGGCAGTTATAATTTGGCTAAGCGATATTCATATGACCTTAGAACCGTTAGCTTTCTCACTAAAATCAAAGCATTTTCATCTTTTAAGGGTTCCTAATTGAAACCTTTATAATTTTCGTCTTGCCTAATCCTAAATAAATAATTGTGTGTGTGTGTGTGTGTGAATTTTCTATAAACCATATAAACCTCTAAACAATGGTGTAGGAAAATTTAAAAAAATATATTTTTGGTATGCATTTCTTATCAATTAGAACAGAGGGATGAACATAAAAGTCAGAGCACTTAAGCATGTAGGTTTTGTTATAATTCATTTTTTGTTAGAACCCATGAAAAGATAACAATGTTTTGCTTAATTAACTTGAATATCTAGGTTAATAGTAGGTGGAGGGTCACTAAAATATAGTAGTAGAAATAACTTTGTTTTCCACAGTTTCGTTGAGAAATACAAAGTTTTTTATGCTGTCAAAATTGAAATCAATACTGTGTAAATATTCATCTCAACAGTGCAACATTTCACTGTCTGTGACGGATTTAAAGCTTAGTACAGACCCATAATGCTTTATTCAGTTGAACTACATTGCTTAAGAACTTGTCAGAAGAATTGTAAGCCATTTTCAAAAGCTAAATGGTCATCTTGTATGTTATGCAGCTGAATTTAAAGCTTAGTCTCACTACCCTAGGTGCCATATGGAACTCAAAATAGTCCTATGGTCCTGGTGATAAGGTCCTTTATGTCTTGCAAAAGATCAAAAAGCAACTTTTTTTATTTCCAGAAAATACCATCGTAAAACTAAAAAAGTTTGTTTACGATGTACCAAATCTGGGTAGACGGTTGTGCCTTCGCTTGCGAATTATTCATCTATGTAGTGTCAATTTTTAAAAGCAGATAATTTGCGCAATATTTCAGAAAGCGAAGAGGTCTCGAACAACAATAGGGTATCACATCCTACGAGGTCTAAGTACCTTGGTAGGGCCAGACGGGTCGGATTAGCAAGACCGAGAAGGAATAGTGAGTACTTTGTGTTTGAATTAAATACCCTCCAGCAGGCTATTCCGTATCGCCGTTGACAGTTCACTAGGCAAAGTGTTCAACCATTAACTGTCAAACAGCTAGTTTCGTATTGGCTATCATCAGTATATGACGTCATGCGCACTCGCAGAGAGATGTGCCGAAGCGCACAGTACCCCGTCTGATAGTCACCGTAACTTGAATATCTCAGTTGTCATCAAACTTCGGTGTACACTTAACAAATAGCCCTGCTGAAATATAATACAGTAAAACAGGTATTTTAAAGTTTGTCTAAGAGAAGCCTCTTATATTTAGTATTTAGGCAGAGTATAATATTATTTTATTTTTGTATTTATAGAGCATATATTAAATACACAGTCAGCCTCAGACCAATAAAAAAGTATAGACGGAGCCGTCGTAAACAATTGCGACTAAAAAAGTGAGGACGAGTTTTGGCGTTGTGTGCGTAACTTGGTGTATGACATCGTAGATTTGCGCATGTAGAAAACTTTTTTGCAAAAAAATTAAACCGACTTCAAAAAAAACACTAAACGGTGTAAAATAACCCTAAATTAGGAAGTCTGTGGCTTTGGTGGTTTTGTCTTATTCATGATGGGCCACCGACTTCCTAATTTAGAGTTATTTTACACCGTTTAGTGTTTTTTTTGAAGTCGGTTTAATTTTTTTGCAAAAAAGTTTTTTATTTTTCCATTTTTAGTGGTTCCCATACAAATATTTGCTATATATATTGTTAATTGTAACAGTACATGTCATGATAATAGGGTTATCCACTTATCCCTAATAAATGAAAATTAACATACCTAACTGTCGAAATCTAGGTATATTGTACACATCTGCGTACCCCTCAGAGCATACCAGGCGTGATGATACGTCATGATGTTGTATAAACAATAAACATCCAAGCGATTCCAGCAATCACGACAGATTTGCCGTCTATTTTTGAAGAGTTCCGTTGCATATCTCCGAAGATCAGCACCAGATCTTCACCAAATTAAAATGGGACCACCTCGGGAGTATACTCTTTCGAATAAAAAAAGAATTTCGAGAATCGGTCCACAAACGGGGGAGAAATCAGGTAACATACATAAAAAAAAAAAAAAAAAAATACATACACACGAACATAGAACCTCCTCCTTTTTTGAAAGTCGGTTAAAAAATGTTGCAAGCGTTGCGCTGCGACTCCCAAGTGCGAGATATACTTTGGTTAAGTTTTATTATTATGTTGGTAGTATAGTGTTTATCTTGGTTGTATGAAATGAAAGATAATATAGTTTAATTACAATAATTTATTTTCTTAATAAGTGAAATTATTAATGCCCCTTATGTTGTGTCATCTTTTTATATGTCTGACGTTTTGAGTCACAACTTTTGAGTAAAGTTTCTTGTTTCGCAATATGATGGAACCTTATATTTATGTACTTACTAAAGGATCATGACCAAAAGCAGGCTAGCAAAGATGCATAAAACAAAATGAAAATAACATAGAAATTATTTGCTTTTTTACAAGATTTTCACCTCCCGTAATTTTGTGTTCGTATCCAGAATTATGATTGGTTTTAGACCAAAACATCACAAAAATTATATCAAACTTATAAATAGCTAAATAATTACTAATATAATAACCATAACGTACTGTATCTTAAATGGTTTTTTATCGTTCCAAAAAGACAATATTTATTTTCTGTGTTGCGTCTCACGTGGGTAGTGTGTAGTGTAAAACTACTGTCAAGCCAGTTGACAGACAGACTGACCGGCCGATAGGGATTCTGCAAAGCCGCTGTAAAGCTATAAAAAGCACGAATATTACATTTTATTTTTAAATTAGCAACTGTTCTCTTGTTTTGTTTTAAACTAACATTGTTGTTTTGTACCTAAATGAGTGATCTGCGGTCTGCGCTCTCGCTTGCTAGCGGCAGACTACCGAGCGGCCGTCTTCATATTGCGAATCGTCTTCATATTACGTGCCTCACTTTTAGGAGCGCAATGGTGTCTATACTTTTTTATTGGTCTGAGCAGTCAGCATTGCTTTAGGATTTTTGAAATTCATACTTTAGGCATTGTATGTGTGTGTGATAAACAAATAGCAGCTAATTTAAAAAAAAACTTTATAACTAAAACAATATTTTTATTTATTTAAATTATGTATAGATTTCTCATAACTGTAAAACAGAGTGAAAAGTAACAGAATTTTGAAGTGGTTTTTATTGCTAGTTTAATATGTATTTAGTATAATTTGATACAAACAAGTTGTCGAAACTACTAAACAAATTTTAACTAACGTGAATTTCCTACTTAAAGTTTTGTTTCTATTCACCATTGAGTTTCTATTCAAGCTGCTTTACCCGGTACCAGCTAGAGATTAATAATACCTATTAATATTTGTTCATCAATTTCTAAAATCCCGTTACATTCTTCAAGCCATACATAAAATCAGTAGCCTATTCTGTCAAGTACCACAACTGTCGTTGATAAAGCTATGTTGAGCATAATAGGTTTCTTTTGTAGTTAAATTAATTAGATTAGGTATATTCAAAGCTACAGTGAATAGGCTCTTAATAAACTAGTGCACTTCACCATCATTGATTGCATCACTGCTTACCATCAGGTGGGATGGCAGTCAAGCACTAGTTTATAATATTTAAAAAAAGATTACATCATGAAATGTAGTTAATTAAATTACATGTATACACGGCTACATATCAAACTATACCTACATTTCATCTGACCTTTTAAATAAATAAAATAAAAAAAAATAAAAAAGCCTTTTATTCCTAGTAATACATCTGAACTTAAACTCTAGTGATTTAATGGTTAGTGTGGTTAGTGACTTAAATAAAATAATGGTAATTAGTTTTGTTAGTTTTCTATTACTAGGACCCCAGGTTGGGTAAAGGCCTCCTCCAAAGATGCCCAATTCTCTCTATCTTCTGCTTTTTTGACCCAGTTTGAGCCGGCGATTCTTTTTATATCGTCCTCCCATCGTGTGAGTGGTCTTCCTCTACTTCTCTTTCCTTGTGGACCTCTCCATAGGGTTGCTCTTACGGTCCATCTTTGGTCTGTAAGCCTCGCTACGTGTCCTGCCCATTTCCATTTTAGTTTTAGTGCATGGCTCAAGGCGTTAGTGACTTTTGTTAATGATCTTATTTTTGTGTGTCGTATTTTGTCTATTTTTTTTACCTTGAGCATGCTTCGCTCCATTCCACGTTGACAGGTAGTGATTTTATGTTTAGCTTTGGCCGTAAATTTCCACGTTTGGCAACCGTATGTTAAGCACGGTAAAAGGCTAGAGTTCATGATTTTAGTTTTTAGGTTAATTGGCATGTCACTTTTAAATATTTCTTTTAGACTCCAGTATTTGTTCCATGTTTGTTGTACCCTTCTTTCAATTTCTTTGTCGTTGTTTTGTCTGTCAAAACTGATAGTTTTTCCCAAGTATATATATGTGTTTGTGTATTCTAGCGGGTTATCATTAATGGTTATTGGTATTTTACAACTGTTTGTCATGGTCATAGTCTTTGTGAGATTGATTTCTAGGCCAACTTGTGCACTTGCTACTTGTAAAGAGTTGATCATGAACTGAAGTTGTGAACTTGTTTCTGATATTATCACTATGTCGTCAGCGAATCTCAGATGACTTAAAAAAGTGCCTTGTATGTTGATGCCTAGTTTGTTCCAGTCTAGCTTGCTGATGATAGTTTCCAGGATCGCTATGAATAATGTTGGGGATAGCGGGTCGCCCTGCCTTACGCCCCTTTTTATGGGGAACTCTGGACCCAGAGTTTCTAGCTTTATTCTGCCTATGTTGGTGTTATATATGCTTTTTATGACCTCTATGTATATTTCGTGGACTCCTTGCTCTTTCAAACTTTCCCAAATGCTTCTGTGTGTTACCGTGTCGAAAGCTTTTTGATAGTCAACAAATGCGAGATAAAGGGGTCTCTGTCGTTCTTGGTACTTCTCAATAATTAACTCAAGGGTGTGAATGTGATCTACAGTTGAGAATCCCTTTCTAAAACCTGCTTGCTCTACAGGCTGTCTTGCGTTTATTATGGGACTGATTCTTGCGTTAATTATAGAGGAGAACAGCTTATAAAGACTCGGCAGTAAACTTATTGGTCTATAGTTTCCTATATGTTTTGGATCCCCCTTCTTATATATTAGAATAATATTGGATTCGGACCATTGTGCAGGTGTTTCAGATTTTTGCAGTATGAGATTAAATAGCTCGGCTAATGGTGCTGCCAAGAATGCGTGTGCTGTCTTTATAGCTTCGTTTGTAATGTGGTCCGAACCTGGAGATTTTTCTAGTTTTAATTTTTTTATTGCTCCGGTTATTTCCGTTTCATCTATTGATGGAATGTTCTGTTCGCTGTCATGTCTGGTATAATTAGTGTTTTGGCTTCTTGATTTATGGGTCGTATCGCTGTATAGTGTTTTATAAAATCCAGTTGCAGTAGTGATGATGTCTGAGCGCTTGTTCAAGTCTTTGTCTAACTTCTTCAATCCTTCTATCCATGTATTGTTGGTTCTGAGGTCCTTAAAGGCCTTTTTTGTACTTCCGGTGAGTTGTAGGTGTTTTTCTATAGTGTTTTGTCTATACTTTGCGTAGTCACGTTTAATGTATTTATTGACTAGTTTGTAAAGTGCGGCGAGTTCATTTTTTGTAGAACGCGATTTATTCGTTTTTCTCTGGAGTGTTTTTCTTCTTTCCAGTAACGCTGCTGTTCTTGCCGACAAAACTTTATGGTGGTTTCGTTTATCTCTTGTTTGACGGGCTAGTCTTAAGCTACGTGTGATAGCGTTAGTTATGTTATCATAATAGGTTTGGACTAATGTGTTTTTATGGCAAACTGGTAGATCTAACAGTATTTTTGTCAAGTTTTGCTTATACTTTGAAGCTTCTTCTTCACTATTTAATTGGTTTGTTTGATTATTCAAGAATTTAACTCTACTTTTCTTTAAATTAGTCAGTTGTATTGATGCTCTGATAATCCTATGGTCTGATGGGTAGTTTAAATTCATAGTGCCAATATCCTTAAATATTATTGGTTGATTAGACAGTATGTAGTCTATTTCGTTTTTGTATTCACCAGTTGGAGATCTCCATGTCCACCGTCTGTTTGCCTTCTTTCTGAAACATGTATTAATTATCGTTAGTTTGTGCTGTAATGCGAAGTTCACGAGTTTCTGTCCCCTGTCGTTTCTTTTGCCATAGCCGAATTGTTTCATCACTAGATGCTCTTCTTTCTTAGGAGCTCCTATCTTTGCGTTAAAGTCACCCATTAGTATAATGGTCTTGTGTGGGTTCTCTAATGCTTTGTCGACTGTATTGTAGAATTCATCTATTTCGTACTCAGTTGCAGCTTCTGTTGGTGCGTAAACTTGTATGATGGTAAGCATATGCCGTTGAATATTTATATTCAGTACTGCGACTCGTTCTGACATGCCAGTGAAGCTCTCAATGTTGGTTTTAAGTTTTTTATTTATTATAAATCCTACCCCGTATTTGCCTGGAGTGTGGCCAACGTAGCATAATATAAATTTCTCGTACTCTTCAATATTGGTACCTGTCCGTCTTAATTCTGAAATTCCTATTACATCATATTTTATATCTTTTATTGCTTCTTCTAGTTCTATAAGACGGCCGTGTGATGCTAGTGTTCTGACATTATATGTTGCAATATGTAGTTGATTATCTTTTTTATTTTCTTTGTTCTTATTAATTGTGCTTTTTACCTTTGGAGGGTTTTGGTCGTGCTCTTCCACGGTGACCAGCCGGGTTGGAAGAAGTTGTATGTTTTTTGCTTTTGTTTGTTTGTTTCTGGTATCTGTGTTGGAGGAGGGCGTTAGTTGCTATGGTTGTATGTTTTGGTTACTGCTTACTGTATTTTTGTTGACTAAAAAGCCCAATATACTTGGTTTTATGACTCCCTCTGAGACACTGTTTGACCTTTTCACCGAAACGTCAGCTTGTTGTATTTTGTTCTTTTTATTTGTTTGTATGTTCCTCTCTGTGATTGGTGCAATGACATTTTCAGGTGAAGTAGGTTGTTTTCTCTTAGTGTTGTTTCTGGATATAATCAATTTGTCATATTTAATCACCGCTTTGTTTCCTTTCTGTCTTTCCAGTTGTAACTGTACCTTTAGTTCCTTTCTCTTCTCAAGTACGTGTTTTGGGTAGTCTTCTTAAAAGTAGTAGTGTGTATCTTTTAACGCTTCTTTCCGTTTCAAAAATTTTATTTTAGTGCCTAGTGTTGTAAAAGTTACTACAATAGGGCGTGGTCTTTCTGCCTTCTGTCCTATTCTTTTAACTTCCTGTAGGTCGAGGTAGGTCAGCTTGATAGAGAAATGTTGTTCAACCCAATTAATAATGTATTTTTCTAGACTGTCATAAGATGTTTCAGTCTCTTCCATGCCGAAAAATACCAAATTTCTTTTCCTTTCCTGTTTTTCCAGAAAGTAGATCCGTTTTTCCTGATTTTCCACTACTTCTTTTAGTTTTTCGTGTTTGTGTTCCCACGCCAAGAATTTTTCTTCGAACATGTTACTAATGTTCTGTGTGACTTGTTAAGTAATGTTTTTCCCGGTTTCCCGGATTTCCAGTCTTTGTTCGTCTAGTTCCCTTTTTATAGTTTTAAGCGCGTTCAAAACTTCTTCCATGGTTATTTGTTACCAATTTTTTTGTTTTGGTACAAGTGACGTCCTCTAGTGGTGCGTTTTTGTATTAGTTCGCCTCTTGAAAGTGTTATGGATTAAGGATCATTCGTTGAAGCAGGTGTCGTTGTGGTGTGTTCGTATTATAACAGATGGCGCTGTATGGTATTTGTGTTTTGGTCGTTAAGTAAGGCAAATAGCAATTTTGCAAGTCATTAACATTTTGGTTATGTTTATTTGCACTTTTTTAATCTGCACTGTTTTGTATTTCTTTGCACACATAAACAATAAACCCCTTCGAGGTGATATGACTTGAAAAGCACATACAGGTCCACAAGTTAGTAAGATAGTTTATTTGCACTTTGCACCTTGGTATTTTTCACTGAGTTTTAATGTGATTTTACGCATATCATGCTGAGTTTTTTATTGTCACTAGTTCACATTTCACTTTGTCTCTTCACAGGTTATGTTTTTATCCGTCAGAAGTCACTTTATTCGTTTTTTTTTAATTATTTTTTACGGAGCCGATGTTTACCGTGGCACAGCAGCGCCCTCTCTCCGTAATTAGATTAGGTATATTCAAAGCTACAGTGAATAGGCTCTTAATAAACTAGTGCACTTCACCATCATTGATTGCATCACTGCTTACCATCAGGTGGGATGGCAGTCAAGCACTAGTTTATAATATTTAAAAAAAGATTACATCATGAAATGTAGTTAATTAAATTACATGTATACACGGCTACATATCAAACTATACCTACATTTCATCTGACCTTTTACCTTGCGGAAATCTTACAACAGAAATTAGCTTGTACTCATAATGTACAGCTTAATGTGTAGCCATGTGTACACATTAAATTCGTTATTATCATTTAAGGCTGATTATACATTAGTAATTACAATTACATGAGCGTGATTTGAGATAAGAATATAATTATAAAAGTGAAAATATTAATAAAAATGCAAACTGATTATATTTACAATTTATTTATTTACGATTCTTACTCAACATGCATTTTTTTTTTGTAATGGGTCTACTCTTGACCTCAATCAATACATACTTAGGGAGCGTTCAAGTATTACGTAACGCAATTTGGGGGGGCGGGGGGGTCTCGTAAAACGTTACGATGCGTTACACGGGCGGGAGGGGGTCCTTCTTACAACACGTTACGTAACATTATTTCTTTTTTTATATAAAAAAATAGGGAAATAAAACTCCCAAATTAAACAAAATACGCAGGTGTTGCGAATTAAAAATCTCTTGTTTTATTATAAGGCAATTAAAACTATACGAAGGATAAAAACTATAACAACTTTTTGCGACTTCAGGGTAAAAATGATGACTTGAGTGTTACGTAACCTTTAGAGAGGGGGGTGGGGGGGTACAGAAAAACGTTACGGAGCGTTACAGTGGGGGGAGGGGGGGTCAAAAATCTTCAAAAATTGCGTTACGTAATACTTGAACGCTCCCTTACATTAAAAAAAGGAGATTGCCCATTCAATCGTAAATTGAATCGTGTACTTGTAATCATTATTCTGAGCTTTGCGTTTACTTACCGATAGTCATAATTTCAATATATAATCTTACTAATGAATAGAGTAATTTCAAACGTTAATTTGTGATTCAAATTACTTCTCACCCAACACTGATTACAATAAGTCATTAATTTCCCTTCCCTTGTAATTTAGACTTTTCGTAATTTCTATTACGTCAAAATTAAAACAATTATGATGTATCTCTTACACAATTAGGTTTTTAATGATGCAAGTCAATTATTCAATTTTTACCGTTGAAAAAAATCAACAATCTTTGCCAGTATCAGTACTGAATTCATGGTAACAGAGGGGCAATTCCCGGATTTTTAAGAACGTTCAGATTCTAATCTTAGTTGCAATCTGTCAAAAAATGGCCTAATTTCCCTACATTTTGCCAAGTTTTTGACATTAGATTGTCTAGTGAGACTAGATTTGTACGTTCTTAATTACGGGAAGTGGCCTTCAGCTGCCCTTTTTTTTATTGCCCCAGTCAAATAAGTTTGACTAATGAATTTTCACTAACATATTTCCAGATCTACCAAACAGTCCTTCAAGCGACAAGTCCGTGGAGAATTACGAACAAAACGCACAAGCGATTGCGCAAACGCAGACGCCGAATGGAAAGTTCAAATCCGTCACAAGAAACAAAGTTCAAAGATACGACACGTCTGACTTATACAAGCCGAAACTACATTATTTGTCCAGACGAAATAATATCAGCTAAGTAGAGATTTTATAAGTGTAGCGGGCACAAATCCAGACTCCAGGCTGATAGAAAAACCCAGTAAAGTTTTGCCCAAAGTGGGAATTGAACCCAGGAGCTCATAAAGAGTTCGGATTTGTGCCCGATTGATGGCAAAAGTCTGCTGAGATGTGAGTGAACTGTGAATTTGCCTGATCCTTGGGGATTATTAGGCGTAATGTTGTTTACATAGCTTTGATTTCTGAGCTAAAATAGGCTAAATATAAAAAAAAGGATTGGAAATATTTTCTAATGGCGTTTGGCACGCCCGGTTTCGGTTCTAATCGAAAAATAATATTTTGTTCTCTTTTTATAGTATGAATGGGTATCAACGAACGCATGTTTTTATATACCATCTCTTGTACCCAAAGATAACGTTAGCCTATTTAAAGCTAGAAAATTACGGTAAGTGATAATTTGTTTACGCCACACCGCCCCAAGGTACGCAGCACTATGAAATTTAACATTATTTGTATAAATGGAATATTAGTTAATTTTTAAAAGTCCTTGCATAATCTTTTTAAAACGTATATTATTGAGATTATAAATCTTTGTTAACTTATATGATTAATTGACATTTGATTTTGCCTCAAAAAGGAATCAAAGTCTGGACACACTGAGGCAAAACTCGCGCTGGATGCAGGATGAAAAAACTAACTAACTTGAATTACAGCTTTCAAATGGGTGGGGAATAATCATTGAACCTACTGACAGTAGTGACAACCTTGTAGCCTGGCCTACAGATTGCCAAGTCATGGGCAAGCACCTTTGAGAGTTGGGATTTATGTGCGTATTGTTGAACTAGCAGACCTCACGCGGTTTCACCCGCGTAGTTCCCATTCCCGTGGAAGTACAGGGATAAAAAGTACCGTATGTCACCCGAGGATAGTGTAGCTTCCCAACGGTGAAATACTTTTACAAATCTGTCCATTAGTTTCGGAGCCTATTCAATGCAAACAAGCAATCAATCAATTATTTATTTTTTTCTTATTTATATATTTATTTATTTTATGCCTCTTAGTGGGCTGTATTGTATCATCAATGTATTCATGGCATTACTCTAGGCCCTATCAGAATAACAGCGCTGCGGTATTTATTGTTATTCAATAAATATCGTGGCACGTGCTGAGATAGGGGCCTTTTTGGCCTCGCACAAGTCTTTATGTTATTTAATATTGTTAGATTTAGTTTTATTTTTAAACTGTTAATTTCCTGTGCGTGTCCCAAATAGACACATTTTCTTTCTTTCTTTCTTTCAATCAAATCTTTCCTCTTTAAAATCCTACTAATCCTACAAATATTATAATCGCGAAAGTTTGTAAGGATGGAAGGATGGATGTTTGTTACTCTTTCACGTAAAAACTACTGAATGGATTTTAATAAAATTTGGTATGGAGTTAGCTAACACCCTGGATTAACACATAGGCTACTTTTTATCCCTGTATTCCCACGGGAACTGGACCTACGCGGGTAAAACCGCGGGACGTCTGCTAGTATTCATATAGATTATCTCTTCCTTCAAAAACGGTGAAGGAAAACATCGTGAGGAAACCGGCATGCCTGAGAGATATATCTCGAGGGCATGTGATACCAAGTCAGAGGTCCATGGGTGGCATAAAAACTCTGACATCAGATAATTAATCAATTACAAGCACGTCCCGTCAGGGTTTCCCTCAGTGTGACCAGAACTATAAATTAATCTTTTTAATCTGTTCCCAACGAACAGAGGGCGTAAAATGCTTCTAATTTCTGTACTGTGTACATTTGTTGCCTTTATTTCTTCACTTCTAAGAGGTTGTATTTAAGAGGCTAACTCAAATGGCTTACCAACTTTGAGAAATGTGGGAGGCCTGGATTAATTAACAATTATTAACAATGTAGCAATGCATTTAGCGGTTGTTGTGTAAGCAAAATGTGTTTAACCCCTTCGGGGAGTACAGGGGCACCTTTATCAATCACGGTGATGTCAGTATTTGACTATCTGACTCAAATGAGAACAAAAATCGAAATAAACTTAGAGGTCAAATTCTCTTTTAAAGTCCAGATATTATCTTTATTTATTTATTTTGGGAAAACAAACAGTTACACAAACATAGTAATAACCAGGTAGTAAATATTGCATATGTGTACAGCTTGGCAAAAAAGAGTGTGGAATAAATGAGGTCGCTAGTATCGCGCATGTGGCCACCCTGAATAGTACGACTTTACAGGTTTGATACTTGTTATTTTTTCTCAAAGCTAAGTGGGTGGTTCTGTCTGTCAGATGTCAGTAATTCTTCAATGTCCAGTATTAACACTATTGATAGTGGGCAAATGTACACATTTTTACATGTTGTTATACATAACAACATGTAAAAATGTATACGAAGCATAAGAACTATGTAAGAATGCATATGCATATGCTACGATTCTTACATACTTCTTTTGCTTCGTATGCGATCTCTAGTTTCTGCCTACCAGCGTGGGAAAGAGGCGAGAGTTAATATACCTATGTATGTTATAGTGGGCACTGAAGCCTTGCAAGAAAGTAATGCATTAGGTATACACAGACAGATAATAATCATGCCCTTGAGAGCAGTCTAACCGTAAGGTTGTTAGGAATTAACGACAATAGTTTGTTTACAGGGATAAGATAATGAAAGAACACGTTTTTTTTAGTTTTATTTTAATACCAAAAATTTAATCAGACGAATCGAACACAGTACCATCAAATATTCGGATCCCGGAAAAGCTCAAATGTTGGCTAGAGCTTCCTGCAACTTCTGAAACACTAGTATTTACTAATTCTGATAAATCACTGCTACTGTCATCTGTGAGATTTATTACTATCATGATATTATTTTTCTATTTTCATTACAATATCCTTGCATGATTTTTTCCAATCTTAGTAATGTTTGCAAATGCTTGTTCAGCAGCCACCTTTAAAAACAAAAAAATATCATAAACAATGGTTCTAACATAGCAAATTTAAATATGTATAAACTAGGCTACATACCTTTATATCAATGGATCCAACATTGATTGAAGCAATTTAATGTTTTGCAATGCCCCATATTAATTCAAGTTGATTCACGTCACAATGATAAGGTGGTAACTTTCTTCAAGCGACCTTTGAAGTTTTCCCGGTGTTAAAAAATATCTTATTTTTTACCTTAAATAAACATTTTTCTTACTGTGTTGACAGATTTACCTAAAACAAAAAGATACGGTACCTACTTTATTATTAATTCCCTATTCTTTATCTTCAAGTATCAAATATGGGTATACGAGGCTCTTTAAACTACAAAACATAACCTTAAATTTCAATTTCTGTAAACAAGACAAATAGCTACTTATATCTGTATATCAACAAAACTACGCATTGAAAACATTTAGAAAAACTTATTTAATGTACAATGATTTAATTAGGGTATATAAATACCTGTCCTAGCGGCATTTCTTCGATAAACATTCCCGATATCAGACAAAACTTGTCCTGCTTCAGATTTGGCCAAACACCACAAAAAGACGAGGTAAATCACTGCTCTGATACAACTACGAATGGTTTTATTAACTTTTAATCGTTAATTTTGCAACGAAACTTAATAATTTTGTTAAATTTATGAAAAACGACGAGGATTTACGCACTTTTGACACATGATGTACTAGCACTAGACAAATAAATCAATGTTGCCACAATCATCCACTTTTAGTTTCAACTGTCACCACGTCAGACTCTTTTTTGCCAAGCTGTACCTAGCGACGTTATCCACATCTTAATTAAAAAAAAATAAAGAACTAAATGCACATGAGTGAAGTTGAAAAAATATTTTGTTTTATAATCTATTTTAAATAAAAAGGGAAGATGATAACTTAAAAAAAAACGTCACAACAGACGAAGATTGGACCCTGTTAGTTTAGGGTTATTCTCTAACAAACATATCCGAGAATTCCCATGTGAGAGCCATCTAGAATAACCCCATAGTTCGTATACTTAAATGGTTTATTGAATCCAAGGTTCAATACGAGGATGGTATTTGTAAACGGGTGTATCACATGGATTTAGAAACTTTTCTGTACCTAAACTTAAAAAGGTGTCGGTTGTGACTATGAGGCCAGTGCCCTAAGTGTGAGTTGTTTTTACGCTAACGCGATCGAAGCGTTCACCGCGTTTGGCTCTCTGATTGGTTAAAAGCTTAGAGCGGGCCAATCGGAGCGCCGAACGTCATTAACGTGTCGATCGCGTTAACGTAAAACAAACTCGCACTAGGCACTCTGAAGCTTGCTGTGTCTCAAGGTCGTGTGTCTAATAACTTGCTTAGGAGATACACTAGATACATACTTTATTCTACAGATTACGTATATAGGGTGACTGGTAATTATATAATGACCGATACTTAAACACTCATGAATACGAATAACTTTTCCAAATAAACTTTTTTTATATAAGTACACAATAAAAAAAAAACACTGTTTGAAATTCCCGCGCGCGCCTGTGATCGATCACAGTAGTCACGAATCGGCACGATCTATCTATCAGCTGATAGTCTGACCTCGGGGAGGGCAAAATCTACTCGTAGTAGCGTCACACGCCCCCTCGCAACCCCTACCGCTCCCGTTGTGCAGTATTGACGTAATTGAATTAATTGAAAGTAGGGAATGCAATCTCGTACGAGATTTCCGCCTAGCGAGATCTCGCGAGACTCAAAACCCAGTCTCGCGAGATCTCGCAAATTACGGGATCTCGCGAGATTGGGAGAATCGCAATTAAAACATATGCAAATGCTTGTTTTAAGAACTAGTAATTGACATGATATGTAATTAAATAGAAACTGCGTTGCTTAGTTATAAAAATAATGTAAGTTTTATTTAAAAAATCAACAGAGTACTTATTATTTTGTCTCTAACTCTAATAACATTTGTTTATGTCTATAATGATTACCTATACCTACTGTAGCTAATCAGTTCAAATTCTTACAATATTGGTAACATAACAATAATTATCTATATTTAGTCTTTTGTAAATTATTACTTTAGTTTCAATAATTAAGAGTAATAGGAACATTACTTATGGTAAATAAATACAACAAAACAAAAACTTAACTTCACAAGTTCTTCAATAAATGTTGTGAGATCGTATTAATCAAATAAAAGAAGTTTAAAGTAGAAGTCAGATGAAGTTATCAAGGTACGGAAAGGCAAGTTAGTTTGTCTAAAAATGGCTTCTCAAAAATCACATCAATGTCGAGAGTATCATCTGACAGACGACTTCTGATTTTGCATGCAAAATCAGAAGTCGTCTGTCAGATGCGCCAGGCGCGGCCGCACGGCCGGCCAGGATTCAGTTCGCGCGCAGCCGCGCTATGAAATACACATCGTCACGCTGCATTTGTCGATCTCGTTATCTCGCGAGATCTCGTACGAAATTTGACGAGATCCAATCTCGTAAAATATGGCCGGGATCTCGCGAGATCGGGATCTCGGCGAGACGAGATTGCATTCCCTAATTGAAAGGTAATGAGTATAAAAAAAAAAGTTTATCACGTGTTTAAGTATCGGTCACTAATTACCACATACATAACGTCACGCCTGTAATCCCCCGAAGGGCTAGGCAGAGGTGTACCTGGTAGTACACCCACATTTCGCCAGTTATGTTTAAGTCCCATGTAATAGGGGGCGAGCCTATTGCCATCAATCGGGTACAAATCCAGACTCCGGGCTGCTACTGAGAAATCCTAGATGGAAAAACTCAATAACACTTTGCCCGACCCGGGGATCGAACCCGGGACCTCATGATCAGCAGTAGCGCTTGCGACCACTAGACCAACGAGGCAGTCAAACCAGTCACCCTATATAACCAGTATGAAATCAGTAAACATTCGATGATCCTGAACATTTTGGTAATGGTGTGCCGTGTCGGTATCAAAAAGAGTCTAAGTTAGTGCAGCCCCTGAAGGGCTGGCCTGTATTATATCTTTGCGAGCGACATGAGATACATTTTTCTACGTTTTTGTATGACAGGAAAAGAAAAAAGTTAGTGATTTATACGAAGTTTGGAATGAAATAAGTTCCTAAAGTCTTTATAGGAACTAGTATTCAGACAATTGGTGTATTGTTAGAAAATCATTGTCCATGTGTGGTGAACCAGCCTTGCTTAGGATTGGGCCAATCTGAATAAAGGACCCTGAATTAAGCGAATCTATTGTAAACATTCGGATTAACGTCCAAAATGAAATGAACTGTTAATATATTTTATTCACAATTTAGTATTAATTTTAAGTCAACAGAGTATGTAGTGTTTAAAAAAATATTTAATGAGAAAAAATAATTTGTTGATTTATTATATTGCTTTTAGAGTCGTAAACAAAGTTTTAGCATCATCCCATATTGATTTATGGCAAACATTTTTGGTACACTCGGCTACACAGTTTACTCTGACCTCGCATTGTACGGAAATCCTATCCAGTATAAGATGATCTTGCATAGTGGTGCAAGATCATCTTATACTGGAAACGTGTAGTTTGATGTGAAGCCGTGTGTATTAGCTCTCTATTCTCTATTCTGTATTATAATATATTTTTAACTTTACTCGCTTATCCGACATGCATAGTTCTATTTTAAATTTACACTATAATCCAGAAGATAAAATCATTATTTTTGTTATTCGACAATTTTATTTCCCATAAAACTATTTAGACTCAAATTATTCTAAAGTAATGCGCTAATCAACGAAAAGTGTTTCATTTTACCCGACTGCGCTAGAAGGAGGGTCATGTTTTTCTGTGTAACTGTGATGAGTGAAGCATATAAAATCAAAAGAATTAATTGAAGTGTGAACGAGAGGAATGTACTAGTGTTAGAAAGAGAAGATGATATGTCGGTATGTGATGTGACGGAATGAATGAGACGAGTATGAACGACTTTGGTATATTTTGGAGAGTCTGTTTATAAGGTGTCCGTTACCCCAGCCAGATGTTGTTGAAAATGGTCATTTGAATCTTATAGATAATTAGTTGTGTGGCTTCTGTATTTGTTGCGCACATTTTTAAATTTGTCGCGCAGGTGAACAGCCTGAAAATCGGTGCAGCAGTTTTTAAGTTTATCGTGAACAGACAGACAGACGCGGCGTTGGAATATGTAGTGAATGTTGAATATGACAAAAGAGACATGAAAGTAGAATAAATGCTGTTAGAAATGCGTTCCTTATGAAGTTACTGTAAATGAAGTAAAACAATGTTGTGGTTTAGACGATGTAATGATGGAAATTAAAAAGATTTTTCATGTGTTGAGGGGATGAATGCGACTAACGAAGCGTATTCGTAAGGCAGAAGTAAGTGGAAACGCCGGGAGAGGACGCCCTAGAAAGACATACACTCCTTATTGGTGATGTTCTTCAGAAAGGTCAGGTGCGTAGTACTTGCAACCGGCGTGCATGTATGATCAGTTGTATGAATTAACAAAAGTGGTATGTAAGAAGGCGTTCTGTAGTTTCTACTTACCTACATTAGTGGAAAGCGTGTGTTTATGTATGAATGTAGCATTTAATTTTGATATGTACACACTCATTATCACCACATTACATACCATTAAAAGTTACAAATATAATAAAATTGAAACCATGCAAATGTTCAAGTAGGTACATCTAAGTAAAAAATATTATTAAAATTGTTAACACATTTTCGACTCGTTAACTTACAACTAGTATAAAATGGTGAGCAAATGTCAACGGTTGTGTACGGAACACGTGAAAAATATTGTAGTTGAATATACTACGTTTGGAGTATGAAATAAATGGAGGGCTCATGTCTGATAAACAATTTTCTTTGTCCGCCATAAACTTTTATTTCCTTATTAACTCTATTCCATTTACAAATAGCATAAGACAGAAGTAAAAACAAGTCATTTTTAATGCACACTTTGTAACGAAAGTACAATTTCGTGTTACAATTTACGATAGACGCCGAATTTGTTATAATCTATGTATTTTCTCTGCAGCTGTCACACTTAGTTGTAACCATTTCAACAATTTATTTTAGGAAAGGATGTGGATTTCGTTTCGTTATATTATTTGATTTTAGTTCAAAATTACAGTGTTAATGATAAAACTAAAAGAAGCAGGGACGAACACATGGAACGTTCTTCGTTTCACGTTTATTCTAAATTTGAAATAAAACTTTAATTAAAATTGTTTTGACTTATCTTTAAAATAAAATGTTCTGCATTTCTGCTTCTACGAGTCTCTTTTTTTCTAATGCAGCATTATAAATGGAGTATAAGTAGGGTGAAAATATACTCGGCTAGATTTAACAGTTGAGTGAGTATTCCATTTGTTTCACATTCTGTGCGTTGATGAAACTTTTCAGTTGATAGTAAAATTATTATTTGATTCTAATAGTAGCTTCAAATTGCGTGATAAAAATCTAAAGCCCAGTTTCTGGAACCACAAATCATACGATTTTGACAAGTGATTGGTGAAATAAAATACTAATTGCATCATTTAAAGTTAAATTGTGATGCGTGAATCATTTATTCCCAGACACTGGGTGTTAAGATATTAGAGATTTTTATTAATTACCATTTAAAATATATTAATAATATGTATAACATAGTACATAGCAATATTATATTTAAGTTAAATGGAAAGAAAAATATTAACAACATGTACAATTTACTGCAGTAGCAGGGACACTGACTAAATGACTGAGGTTTAAATGTAAAAGGGAACATTTGCGTAACATTATGATTACGCGTCACATCATCTATTTATATTTCTTACCCTTTTTGTTTGAACAAAATTAGTCAGTTGCCAAAATACTGAAACTATCAATTACGGCTATAAACTAAACAAACTAATCCTTCTTCTGTAGTGGATTGTATATGGTTATGTAAACAATCAAGCTTTGTAAATAGGTACATTCATATACACACATGTTAAAATAGTATTAAACAGTACAGAGTACAGAGCAGGTAATAATCAGAGAAATTGATTCATATTCCTCCTGACTTTATCCTGTTGTTTGTGGTCAGCGCAGCCTGACTTCTTCTTCCATAGATCGCTATTTTTCTTCATCTCAATAGATTACGGTTATAAAACAAGAAACTGGAAATTGGACTCCATTGCAGGTGCCTCTCTAAGATATTTGATAAAAAAATGTAAAGCTAATATAAATGAAACCAAGCATTTCTGTATCAATAATTAAAAAAATGTGTTGCTGGTCAATAATAGTAATAGCAATATCTCTGTCTTATTAATTCGAAAATTCTCCAACCTCCATTATGTAAGGGAACTAATGCATGCAAGAGATAGGTATAATAATTAGGTTGTTTCAGTTTTTTGTACAAAACACTGAGTGGTTTCAACACTACGTCATCACAAATTAAAATGGCTAACTTTTATATGACACGTTATCATGAATATGTCTTGTTTTACAAATAAAACTGAATGGTTGACCACTTATCTTCAGTTGTTTTGTGAGACTGTGACCAATAACAACAAAATAGGTACAGACTTCACTGGTAAATAATTTTATTTTCTGATCTGATTCAAACTGTTTTGGCATTAACTGAGGCCTGAATCCTCTGATTATCTTCTACTCTGTGTTTCAGTCTTCTATATGAATTCATTACTTCAAAATATGTTTTAAGTATTTACTCATGTAAAACAGTAACCAACCGCTGTAACTAGAAACTGTAATATAATCTCAATTTTAACCTGTTTTTTTTTAATACTAAAAATACATGGCGGGAATTTTCTCATAATGTCAAAATGTAATGTACGATTCCCGCCAATTTATTTACAAAGATAATTTAAAAATATACTTATTAATTTTTGTTCTGTAGTTTTGCCTACCCGTATGGGGAAAAGGCGTGAGTCTATGTATGTATGAAATGAGTTGGTGTTCCACCCGAATGTTCTTATTTGACTCGGTAAGTTAAATAAGTCCTTTCTATCCTGTGTATGATAAATATCGCGATGGTTGTGTTGTGTGTCGTGATTTTATTATTTTTGTTGTTATGATTATAATAAAATATAATTTATTCCCAACTTAAGTTTTTTTACTTTTTTGCATTTTGTAGGATAACCAAAAGTCAAGTCCTCTTTTCTGGATACCATAAAGCAAAAAGTACTTAGTCTTTTGTTTTTCAACGATAACGGTCAAGTGCTTCTGGCCTGCTGGGGTAGGCGTAAGTAAAGTAAAGCAAATACTATTTTGCAAATTATTAGATTTATATGGGTACAGTACCTACATGGCATGGTGGTAAAACAAATAAATAGGTTCAGCCATATTTTACCAATAGTTTTCATAATTTAATTCACGTTCATATTTATTTATTTGCGTTCCACAAGGTAAAAAGATGTTCACAAAAAGCGCTTAACACGTTGACTGCCAACTACCAGACACAATAGAAATTCAATTGTTCGCGGTCAACGTGTGACCGACGCGGCGTACAAAGACTTAAAGCTAAGAGCCGTTGTAGACCTCCCATATTATTATTATACTCTTTGTTGTAGACCCTGTAAGTAAAGTATTTAGCTCCAATTTTAATCCACCCTTAGACACTGGCACTGGCTACCTACCATAGACAAAACTGTGTGAACACAGCCTTAAGAGCAAAAATTAATTGTAAGTACTTTAATTGTTTGATAATTAATTTTACTAATTAGCTTTACACCGGAATATATAATCATTACCGTCACCATAATTTATTGGTAAGTAATTAAGTCCATAGACCACACATTGAGCTACTTTATCTGTAAATGTCAAAACCTCAAAGGTCACCTCACCGGTCGTTGATAAGCAGCACCGTGTTTGTTCTCAAGGTGATAATCGGGTCGCGAGACGGAAACAAAGTTCATGGAGGAGCATATCCGCTTAGAAGCTAATTGTCATTAAAATATATTATCGTAACAAAAACAGTGACGCTCTCCAGGGACGTAATTTAAAGGTATTTTTTTTTAAAGATTGAGGGTAGTTTCAAACTTTCCAACGTCCAATCTAGTGTATTGGAGGTTGAAACGTGGAAGGTTGATTTGATATGCAAAGCCTAACTGTGAAAGTAGGGACAAATTTTACAATACAGGTAAGGTACATAGGCCAGCACGTCATGCTACAAAATGTGTAAAATGTACCTAATCTTTGATCGTTTTGCAACTTTATAACAAATAAAATAAGGCGCATGTTCATTCAACAGTTAGCTCGATGTGCTGGCGTCTGTACCTGCAGTATACCTTGTTCTGATTCGTCTCTCTGTGAGTGCACGTTGGATCAATGGATCATGTATTTTTTTTAATGTTCAAACGGTATTCCCGTCCTATTATAATCTATGTGTCTTCAAGGCTAGAGTGAATAGGCTCTTAATACACTAGCGCGCTTCACCATCACTGATTGCATGACTGCTTACCATCAGGTGGGATGACAGTCGAGCACTGGTTTATAATATAAAAAAACAACGTCGATTCATTTTTGGGTTTGTTTCACTCCCAACTACTACTAACCCATGAAGATTTACATTGAGTTCAACTGAGGAAAAATAGAATCTTCAATTGTATCAATTGAAGATTCTATTTTTACTCTTTTTTACGCACTAGTTGTCCAATTCACTTTAGCCATTGGCAGAATAGTCGACATCGGCTTTGTTTGCCAAAATAAAAAATAGAATAGAATATTTTCAGATTCAACTATCGTTCATCAAATGTTGCAAAGTCAAGTCAAGTTACAAATTCTTCAATATTTAGAACTATTTAGAAGGTTTCGCTGCAGTTCGTGCAATGGATGTTTGCGAAACACATCTCGGGAGCTGTGAATGCTTAAAATTGCTTAAGGTGAGTAGATACTATCAATAATTATCATTGACCTAGGTACAGTATTCCCAAATTAATAATGCACATGCAGATCTTCGCTAATTGTCGTATTCCCGGAAACACCCGAATCATTGAACCGTAAGAGCCCTAATTATGCATGAAGAAAATGCACTTAACCACTCTATATACATATAGTCATCCGACACTCGGGGAATACCTACGGCCGTTGCCGAACAGTGACGAATATTTCTATGCGCATTATCACTTTGGGAGAACTGTACGCGTTCATTCAAGCCAGGCGCGCCTTGTGACGAGCGCGAAGAAAACAAATTAATGAAGTTGTTTAGAGCGCGCTACGATGGAAACAATTGTTGAAAAAACAATATGAAAAATTGATAGAAACAATTTTGGAAAAAACAATATAACTGTGCTATAATTAAATTGGATCTTAAGTTACAATTTAATTATAGCACAGTTGTATTATGTAATAGTGGTGTTCAAAGTTGCTATATGGCAATCACTTGCTTAATGCTTAATGCTATATGTGTTAAGCAAGCTTTTTAATATGCTTTATTAAAGCATGCTTTTTTTTACGCGCAGTTACTTGACTTAAAGCAAGCGCGAGGACTGAAAACATGCTTTAAAATAATATTACATCGCGTTTATGAATTACAATAAAACAGAACCGTTAAAAATACAATGAACTTTCCTTCATACTTGCCAGGCTTAGGACTGTCTATAATTGAATAAATATTATTAAGAAATAAAATCAGACATTTTCGTCCAAAAATTTCAAAACACCAAAATCACACAACAACAACACATTACCTCACTCAATCAATCGTCCTTACTTACACAATTATAGGTTTATAATTAATCAATATTGCGTGTCCTATCACTGAATTTATTTACACTAAAAAAGTACAAAACAAAATAGCATTTAAGCATCTAAGTATCGTATTTACGTGAGTGAGCCGCCCGAGATCGCAAATTCGCACGCGGTGCGTATCTAGCATGCGACAACTGTCCGCCCCGCCCGGTCCCCTGCTTATTCTGCTTATTGCGTTTCACGCGACGGACAGTGCGATGTAAAGGCATTAAGCAAATAGCAACTTGTGAAAGGCACGATAGCATTTGCTTTATGTTATGTGTATTAAGCACGGTGCTTTATTTTGCTTTATGCTATATTAACCACCACTATTATGTAAGTACCGTGATTATAGCGAGTCAATCAAATTTAGGTACAGTCTGCCCCACTTGCGGTGAATCGGTTAGCTAACTTCGGACAAAGCGTTTTATCCTCGTCGTTTATACCGCGTACATCGAATGACTGGAACAACTTTCTTGCTGCGGTCTTTCCGTCCGATTATAATGAGGGTGTCTTCAAGGCTATAGTGAATATATTCACGCTAACTAGTGCGCTTCACCATCACTGATTGCATCACTGCTTACCATCGGGTTGGATTGCATTCAAGCACTGGCTTATAATATTAAAAAAAAACTACGGTCTTCGCAACGTGCGTATGAGCTGGTAGGTATGAGTGGTCAAGCTTCGTGTTCGGATGACTTTACAAGGGCACGCTTGGCGCAGTGGCTGAACGGTTGATTGCTGGGCTGCGTGTCGTGTGTTCGATTCGAGTAGGTACCAATATAACAAATATTTGTTCGGCCTACAGGTAATTGTTTTGGGGCTGTTTGTGTCAGACGCCAGCACATCAAGTTACACCAATGTGTCAATTTTCTTTTATTGTTTTTCAACTTTATGTCAAACAGAATAAGGTTCATATTCAATTGGGAAAATTTGACACATTAGGGTCTGTACCTACGTCAGTTAAAATATTTGTGAACACACCCGCGATACTTACTAAAGGAATTCCTAGTACTGGGCAACGTTTAGGTACATATTTATGACAGAAGAAAAGATTACTTACTAATTGAAAACCCCAATTACTCTTAACAAAGCATTTTAAAAGTAGCTACTTACTCACAAAACGATTTCCACAAATGATCTATCACCAATATTCCGGCGCGCGCGCCTAGTAACAAGAAAAGCGTAATGCCATCCGATTAAGAGTCAATGAATGAACCGGACGACGTCAAAATGTAAATAAAGGGTCTCAGACAAGCGCACGCGCCTGCTGTAGGTCAGGGAACATTGATGCCTCGCTGTCTACTAAACTGTCTGGCTAAATAGGTACCTACCGACTATCTCAATTCGTAGAAACGATTCTTGAAACGGGCGAATTAAATTACTCGTCGGATTGCGGGAAACTGTTTTATTTAAATTATTATTACTTATTTTTTTACTGCCTCGTTGGTTTAGTGGCCGCAAGTGCTCCTGCTGAGCAGGAAGTCCCGGATTCATTTCCCGGATCGGGCAAAGTATTATTGAGGTTTTCTATTGATGGCAATCTGCCCGGCCTATATTACATGGGACTTGAACATAACTGGCGAAATGTGGGTGTTCTACCAAGTACCTACATCTCTGCCTAGCCCTTCAGGGATTACAGGCGTGATGTTATTTAAGGACTGTTGAAAGGTGAAAAGAATATAATTAGTTACTTACCTAAATACTTACTCACAAATCTTGGAGCATTTCCAAAAGAAGCGCGTGTAGAAAGAGTGCAGATATTTACGTATTTGGCACTTCGTGATCAATCAGCCGAATGTCTGGTGCTTCAGAATTCTAGATGGTAATAGTACCGGCATTATGATAGAAGTGAGGAAAGTTGATAATTACAACCGAGGCGATATTGCTAGCCCGAGCCGTACGCGAGGGCTACAAGAAAGCAGAGGCTGTAATTATCAAAGCGCACGTATGTAGGTAGGTACCTATGTTATACGACGTTTTTATCATATTTGTGAGGAAATTAATAAAACTCGACTGAAATTTTAAATAACAATCTAAGTACTAAAATCTTGAAAACATTACCAAGATGCTCCGACTGAAACGAACGATAGGTATCTACTTTTAGAAAAGTGGTCAACATTTTCCAATAGATAATAAAGAACATCGTAATCGCATAACTTTTTACTCTTTGTAGGTAGCTCACACTATAAAAATTATGCCTGGTCAAACATTAAAACAAGTGTCGAATTAAGAACCTCCTTCTTTTTTAACCGACTTCAAAAAAAGGAGGAGGTTCTATGTTCGTGTGTATGTATTTTTTTTTTATTTTTTTTTTTTTTTATGTATGTTACCTGATTTCTCCGCCATTTGTGGACCGATTCTCAAAATTCTTTTTTTGTTTGAAAGAGTAGACTTCTGAGGTGGTCCCATTTTAATTTGGTGAAGATCTGGTGCTGATCTTCGGAGATATACAACGGAACTCTTCAAAAATAGACGGCAAATCTATCGTGATTGCTGGAATCGCTTGGATGTTTATTGTTTATACAACATCATGACGTATCATCGAGCCTGTATGCTCAGAGGGGTAGGCAGATGTGTTCAATATACCTAGATTTCGACAGTTAGGTTAAGTTTCATTTATTAGGGTTAGGTGGATAACCCTATTACATTACATTGGCAAATGTTTGTATGGGAACAACTAAAAATGGAAAAATAAAAACTTTTTTACAAAAAATAAATCGACTTCAAAAATAACACTAAACGGTGTAAAATAACTCTAAATTCGGAAGTCGGTGGCCCATCAAGAATAAGACAAAAGTACCAAAGCCACAGACTTCCTAATTTAGAGTTATTTTACACCGTTTAGTGTTATTTTTGAAGTCGGTTTTATTTTTTGTAAAAAAGTTTTTATTTTTTTAACCGACTTTCAAAAAAGGAGGAGGTTCTATGTTCGTGTGTATGTATTTTTTTTTTTTTTTTTTTTTTTTTTTTTTATGTATGTTACCTGATTTCTCCCCCATTTGTGGACCGATTCTCGAAATTCTTTTTTTATTCGAAAGAGTATACTCCCGAGGTGGTCCCATTTTAATTTGGTGAAGATCTGGTGCTGATCTTCGGAGATATGCAACGGAACTCTTCAAAAATAGACGGCAAATCTGTCGTGATTGCTGGAATCGCTTGGATGTTTATTGTTTATACAACATCATGACGTATAATCACGCCTGGTATACTCTGAGGGGTACGCAGATGTGTACAATATACCTAGATTTCGACAGTTAGGTATGTTAATTTTCATTTATTAGGGATAAGTGGATAACCCTATTATCATGACATGTACTGTTACAATTAACAATATATGTAGCAAATATTTGTATGGGAACCACTAAAAATGGAAAAATAAAAAACTTTTTTGCAAAAAAATTAAACCGACTTCAAAAAATACACTAAACGGTGTAAAATAACTCTAAATTCGGAAGTCGGTGGCCCATCATGAATAAGACAAAACCACCAAAGCCACAGACTTCCTAATTTAGAGTTATTTTACACCGTTTAGTGTATTTTTTGAAGTCGGTTTAATTTTTTCCATTTTTAGTTGTTGTTATGTATACCAATTCAGTCACTGTGCTAAGAAACACTATGCGCTTAGTGGGTCATTAAACCATTAGGTTATTGCCATTGCACATTTGAATTAAATTACGCAATCAACAAGTTATTTATACGTAAGTAGGTATACCAATTTAGACTTTATCACTGAGTGCAACGAATGGAAATTGCCTGCATTGAAGTAGGCAACCTGATATTGTAATTATGTAAGTAATTGTTAATTGTGATATGAGAGTCGAGTAGTGGGTTAGTAACTGTTATGTCCGTATTGTAGATTTAATTCACTCGTAGTTTTTTTTTTTTTTATGTATGTTACCTGATTTCTCCGCCATTTGTGGACCGAATCTCAAAATTCTTTTTTTGTTTGAAAGAGTATACTCCTGAGGTGGTCCCATTTTAATTTGGTGAAGATCTGGTGCTGATCTTCGGAGATACAACGGAACTCTTCAAAAATAGACGGCAAATCTTTCGTGATTGCTGGAATCGCTTGGAACATCCAAGCGATTCCAGCAATCACGAAAGATTTGCCGTATTGTTTATACAACATCAGGACGTATCATCACGCCTGTATGCTCTGAGGGGTACGCAGATGTGTACAATTTACCTAAATTTCGACCGTTAGGTATGTTAAGTTTCATTTATTAGGGATATGTAGATAACCCTATTACCATGACATGTATTGTTAACAATTAACAATATTAATAAATTCATGGCAAACATATTTGTATGGGAACAACTAAAAATGGAAAAATAAAAACTTTTTTGCAAAAAATAAAACCGACTTAAAAAAACACTAACCGGTGTAAAATAACTCTAAATTCGGAAGTCGGTGGCCCATCATGAATAAAACAAAACCACCAAAGCCACAGACTTCCTAATTTAGAGTTATTTTACACCGGTTAGTGTTTTTTTAAGTCGGTTTTATTTTTTGCAAAAAAGTTTTAACCAGTACGAACGCCAGCTCATGGTGTTACCCCAAACTGTCAAATTTTCCAATTGATCATGAACCTTATTCTGTTCGTTTAAAGCTGAAAACCTATCAAAGAAATACTTGATGTACTGGCCTCTGTTCATAGGTACCTACTGATGTTCCTGTTGATTCATTTATACCAGCCTATTAGAGCTCTTTCACACGAACGGCATTTGCCAACGGCAGAGGTGACTGCAGCCGTCGACACGTCTCGGCGGCTGCAGGCTGCAGCCGTCGTCGTTGACGCGACGACGGCGGCCGTCACGTTGAAAGGATGTATGAAAAGCGACGATTTACGAAATACGATTTACGAAATGTATTATCAAGGCAGGTAAGTAAGTGGAAACGCCGGGAGGGGACACCACACCCTAGATGAACCTTATTGGTGAGGTTCTTCAGAAAGGTCCAGGTGCGAAGTATTCGCAACCGGCGTTTCGGAATGACAACATGTATGAATGAAGATGCAAACGAAGCAAAAGAAGTAGGTAGGTATGTAAGAGTATGACGTTCCGGTTCAACGGAAAAAGGCGTGAGTTTATGCATGTAAGTAAGTATGATAATTAAATACAATAGGTACCCACGTACTAGAATCCGAACACTCAGAGGTGTCACTTGGGAGTCCTCTCGTCACACCACTATCACTGCTTATAATGACTTATTATGGTTAAGGTTATTTTCAGCCCGTTTTTAAACCGACTTCAGGAGGAGGTTCTCAATTCGATCGGTATTCTTTTTTTGCTACTTACCTACGTTTAAAAAATCACTACCTATGCAAGACCAGTGTCAGTCAGACTGATTGGTTCACCTTTGCCATTCTTGTCACGGTGAATGCGAATTTCAAAAGCATGAGACGTAGGTACCTACCTACTGCATTGCAATTTTCTTTAATGTGGATGTAAGGTGAGGGCTACGACCCGGGCGGAATGTCAAAGCGTTCGACTGTTCGAAGTTATTGGAATTTTCCTGTAAACGCCACGTGGACTGTATCTACTTTGCTTACTGCACAAATTTCGACTAAGGAGTTCTAAGGCTATTTTGATAACAAAAAAATTTTGTTTAGCTTCTAAAGTGCCATTCTTTAACAATCATAAGCATGAACACGTAAGCGAAGAGAGCGGTCACTCCAGCACGCGTAGCATGATCACCGAAGAAACGGTCTTTGTCGTGTCTCGGAAGAAAGAAATTAAGTGTTCATGCTACCGCAGGCAGGTGTATTGAAAGAAATTTGACAGATTGAGGTTCCTGTCTATATAATCTGTCACTTTGCCGATTCGTCTGTAGACAAAGGCCGTTTCTTCGGTGTTCAATGTGTTCATGCTACGCATGCAGACTGGTATAACGTGAGCTTGGAACCTAGAAAACACGTTTGTTCGATATGACCACAGAATAGAATGCACAGCTCATAGAAATCTCTATTCCTAGACAGCACGTTTAGCCGAAAAGCTTCTTGATAGGAAACGTGCGTAGACATCTCGGGACATAGGAAGCACTGAGAGATCTCTGTTCATAGATTGTTAGAGATTGATTGCTTACTTCGCCAGTCGCCTAAATTTTAAGTGAGGTGATTTACAGAATAGACATAGCATACCTACCTAATATAAAACACACCTAGTCACTCAATCAGGACTTATTAATCACCAGTTAGGTAGGAAGTTAACATGAGATGATGATTCTAAACTCAGACCAAAAGGTCTGAGATTCTAAATTCCTACAGGAATACTTAAAATTTACGGAATAAAAAAAATAATGAGCTACCTTGATTAGGTTTCGCTTCAGTGTGAAGGAGTAACAAACACACATATAGATACCGACACACTTTCGCATTATATTATTATTGTAACGTTGTTGCTATGCTACATAATCAGTAAATAATGAACCGCAGCGCAGATAATAATTTAAAATCACTTGACTTTTACACATAAAGAGGCAGAAGGCGTGTTTCTGACGTCATTATGTCAGATTGGTCAGCGTCGTCAGCAAGACGACGCCGACGATTAGGTATTTCTGGTTTTACCAGACACACCTCTTAAAATTCTCGTTGACACGGGAAGACAAAGTGAACACTTCTGAAAGTCAACACAATCATCAAAAAAATTAAATTAAAAATTTAAAAAACCCCCACCGCAAAAAAAGTAAAACGTTTAAAAAGTTAAAAATAACACTTTAGCCATGAAATTTTACTTCACGCAGGGGTACCTACCTAGTAAGGAATGTTCCTAGTACTTGTAGGTATGTGGGTACTTATTATAACGGTACCCCGACGTTACGTAAAATTTCATGGCTAAAGTGTTATTTTTAACTTTTTAAACGTTTTACTTTTTTTGCGGTGGGGGTTTTTTAAATTTTTAATTTAATTTTTATTTTAAAATTTTTAAACGCATTAATTTTGTTTTATTGAGTTTACAGTAATGAGAATTTTTCAGTGCATTGTATGTAGAATCAAATGCTGGTTGAAAAGAATCCAAACACGACATATCTGCTATTATTTTGTCAAGAGTCTACCTACTGGTGTGCTGGATGGCCTGGCTGCAGCATCAGCTCACCCTGTTGCCATCAAGGCATTGTGTGCAGAATCAAATGCTGGTTGAAGTGAATCCAAACACGACATATCTGCTATTATTTTGTCAAGAGTCTACCTACTGGTGTGCTGGATAGCCTGGCTGCAGCATCAGCTCATCCAGTTGCCATCAGTGCATTGTGTGCAGAATCAAATGCAGATTGAAATGAATCCAAACACGACATATCTGCTGTTATTTTCCCAAGAGTGTATTAGTCTGCTAGATATCCTGGCTGCATCAGACCAATGTTACTTATTAATACTACACACATGGTTGTTTGAAATTTTAAGACACAATATGTTTGTAAGTAAAGTTAATACCCATAGACGTCTAAAATAGCAACTGTAGCTAACACAAAAGAGCTGATAACCTTGAAACGGCTGAACCGATATTGATGAATTATGTCTAAGAACCATCGCAAGAAACCCTGCTTTCAAATAAAAAAAAACCGCATCTAAATCGGTTCACCCGTTTGGGCGCTACGGTGCCACAGACAGACAGACAGACAGACAGACAGACAGACAGACAGACAGACAGACAGACACACACACATAGCGGTGAAACTTATAACACCCCTCTTTTTGCGTCGGGGGTTAAAAACCAACAATAAGATTGAGAGGAATTAGTCCTAGTGCCAAGATTAGCTGCTGCACTGAATTAAGAAGAAGTCATCTGTTGTCGTAAGTTGCGGGATCTACAAATGGGGTCATGCCCAAGGACTGCTAATGGGACCCAATTTGTAATCCTCAGCTCTCCGTTCTTCTATGTCAGCGGGCTGTAGGTAGGTAGGTCGGTTTCATGCCAGACAATATTGCAACAGACACATTCAATTACCTTTTCCTCCAGGCACTTACGTATGACGCATAGGTTCCTCTTTTACCCTAGAAACGGGAAACAATGTTTCATCCCGCGTCACAAGTACCTATAGACTAGACGTATGATTGTCTATAGTAGGTACCTATGTGGTGATTGAGCTTCGTGTGCGGTTAATGCAGACATACTTAGCACCATTGAACTTAGCACTTAATTGAAGCCACATTTCGCCAGTAGGTAATGTTAGTCTCTCTCTTGTAATAGGGGGCGAACTTATTCGGCATCAGCCATGAGACTCCAAGCCGCTAACTACCGAGTACCTAATTCCAGTTGAAAACACCCAATAACACATGCAGAGCAATTATCTCCGCTTACAGTTCATAGTGACGATCACTGGGCTAAGTGTTCAACGATAGACTATCAACCAGCTAATTTCGTATTGGCTATCATCAGATGTGACGAAGCGCACAGTAGGTACCCCGTCTGATAGTCACCGTCATTTGAAGTCCACTTAAATTTCATGATACCGATTTCTTCTAAATTCTCAGTTGTCATCAGTTCGGTGTGCGAACTACAAGCACCGCGCCGCCGCCGCCGGTTAGTCACTCGCAAACGCAATGAAAATATAGCCAATAAATACCCATGCTGCATACTACTTCTAGTAGCAAGATCTCAACCATTATATCAACAAGGAAGTCATGTTTTTATCTTTCACTATTTCGATACATGCTTTTATTACTGGTAATTACAAGTCCAGTCTAAGCAATGTTATTGGTGGACCGGATTTTAGCAAGTCATCTTTCTATCAACGTGTTCAAAATTGAACAGCGCAGTTGCTCTTGCGTGGTCAATTCAATCACCGTGTTTTTTATTCTCATTCAGAGTTACTTTGACGAAACACGTTTTCATTTCGATGGTTCTAGAGAGCCTTCTGATAACTTATGGCATTTTAATGAGGTGTCATTAAGGGTTTTTGGGCGAGTTTTGACTTGGAAGCTATCCAAACGAGGTTTTACATGACATTTTCTATCGGGCAGTTAACTTTACTAAATGCAAAGAGATTTGAATGTCTTTGTCTAAATGGGTCAGTCAGACAAACATGGTAGGTACCTACCTATTCCTTCAATTATTTTGGCTTTAACCGACTGCTAGCTAAGACACAGTAGTTGGGTTTTTTGGAGGTGTTTTATTATTTTTGTTTTGTTTGACTACTTCTTGGAAGTATCGCGTTGAGTTTGTTTTTTTAATAATAATAATAAAACTTTATTTCGAGCATAAAACTCATAGAGGGTTAGTAACACAAATATTCAATAAAAACTAAGTGTTAGTAGAAAACACGATACGGTGACACATGTAACTGGCAGCAGTGAACCACATATGGACAGTCCACTCTGTCAGCAATCATTTTGAGAACCCTGTTGGGGCTGACCACGACTCGCGCCACCATCGCAGCTGCACGCTTGCGCATTATAGTGTAAAAACAATCCACACGGGCCGCCGCAAACATTCCAGACGCACTGCAACGCCAGGGCAACCCCATCAGTTTCCTAAACGCGTTATTGAATTGGACACGAAGGGCCCCGTACGACGCTTGCGAATACCTTTCCCACAGACTGCACGTGTAGAAGGAAGTACAGAAAGCTCTAAAAAGCGTCACCTTTACGTCTGCAGTACACCGTGCAAACCTGCGGGCTATCATATTCGCGCGGACGGACAGAGCCCTCCGCTCCCTTTCAATGTCAGCATCGTCCCTGAGGTCAGTGGTGACCAAGTGACCCAGGTATTTGAATTGCTGTACTCGCTCAAGAGGAATACCATTAAGCCGTAAGGGAGGTACATCAAGACGGTACTTGGTCCCCGCCTCAAAAACAATGTACTGACTTTTACTAACATTATAACATAATCCATGCTCAATGGCGTAGCGCTCACAAATAGCCAGTAGGGTCCTAATACCGCCGACTGAAGCGCTCAGCAGCACCATATCGTCCGCATAACTTAAATTATTGACACAAACACCGTCAATGTGACAACCGACATGATGACTGCTAAGCGCCTCAATCAGGGCATTCATATACAAATTGAAGAGGGCAGGTGAGGTTAACCCCCCCTGCCTCACACCACACTCCAATTGATACGGTTCCGACAACACACCTGCCCACCGAACATTGTTGACCTGGTTTCCATACCAATGCCTGAATATACTTACAAGCTCAATAGGCAAGCCTACAGCTTCAAGTTTCTTCCATAACATATCGTAGGAAACCAGATCAAACGCCCTGGACAGGTCGAGGAAACAAGCGAAAACAGGTGTACTTCTGTTTGTGTAGTACCTGACGGCCTGCTTGAGACTAAGAACTGCACTTTCTGTAGAAAGCCCTGGCCGAAACCCGAACTGATTGTCGTGCAGCACAAGACGTTTGTTTAGCTGTGCATCAAGCAGACCATCAAGCACCTTAGCGATTGTCGTCGCTAGGGAAATAGGCCTATAATTCCCTTTATCCGAGAGGTCACCCGTTTTACATTTAACAATAGGAACCACGATCGTCCTCATTAGGTCGGAAGGCAAGTATGAGTGACTAATACATAAATTGAAAAGTAGCGCCAAAACCCTTGGTAAGTGAGAACCGGCGTATTGCAAGTGCTCGATACTGAGCCCGTCATGACCAGGGGACTTACCTTTAGTCGTAGACCGTATGACATTAGCCACATCTTTGGCATTGAAGCGAGTGCCCACCTCGCCACAACGGTGCTCAGCATCCACAAGAGCTCCCCAGTGGCGATTTTAAAACAAAATGATTTTTAAAAAGGTCCGCAATGTCCTTTTTATTACTAATACCATTTTATAATGAAATGAAGTAAATAAGTAGGTACCTACCTAGTAATCATCTCTCGTAAGATCCAACGGCAGTCGCCATGTTGTTTTTCTCAAAATCTATAATAGGTAGGTAGGTAGGTACTTACCTAAATGTCACATAAGATGTCAAGTAGGTACCTACAATAATTATTGTCGAACTCATGACAATTCATTTTTTTTAGATCCATCTGGCCGTTATGATACAGGGTTATTCAAAGAAATACATTTTTTTATACATTTCACAAACTTTATCCTCCTTCTGTCGTTCTGAGCCAGTCCCAGTCGGGTAAATAAAACCATCGCAAATCGATAATGCAATAAACTACCTAGTTATACCTGCTACTCGTACCTATCCTTGAAATGATAGCACAACACAGTTCAAACATGGAAAACACCTACTACCTACCTACTTTGATATTGCTTATTTATTTTTAGCTACAGTTTTGCATTAGTGCATAGGTAGTAAATTTTTATTTCAGAACCAAGATACCGCTTTTGGCATGATTCCAACTATCACCATTGTCGGGAAATTAAATACCACGATTTAAAACTACGTACCTACTTAAGTACCTATTTAACATCAAAACTTTGTAAAAAAATAAACAATTTCAGAATACTGAAAGAGCTCAACAACTTTAGTTTCGGAAGTCGGTGACTTTAATTGTTTGGTTTGATTAGTTTTATTTCCCACCAACCAACAAAACTGAAGTTAAAATAACTAAAACTGCAAAAACTATAATTGCCTTTTAGCTCATACACATGTAATTTGCTTGGCTAAAAATCCGTCCATTAAAAAAAACACAATTGCTTACTTAAATGATTATTTATTAACAACTTGAATACAATTCAATGCGTCCACAACACACGAAATGAACAATAAATACAACATGCGATGCTCAATAATTTAAAAATGAAGTTGCATCAGTACTTTAAAATACTTTCTACTATAATACTTTGATTAATTTCATAATTTTAATATCATTAAAATAATTATCAGTTTATTGCAAATGTCCATTTTGTACTACAGATTTTATAAGTCAACATTTATATTGCTAACCTTTTGACCACTATGATTGCAAATGAGGAAAATTTATTTTATTATGATACATAATATTATGTGCATTTTGGAAATTTATAGAAAATAATTTTACATCTTTTTACATAGCCATTATAAAGAAAATGACAGACAAAGCGCTTTCATGCAAAAAACATGAATCTTATTTTATTCAATTCAATTTGACCGTTTCCAAATTCTGAATTATAAATTCAAAAATGATTATGAAACACGAGATTACATTATTTTTAAATTGCAAAAATTGTGGGTGCTTTAATCTTTTGCAAAAACATATATTTCGAGACTAAAAAAAGCAAATCGTCTTTGTCAATAACCTTGAATGACATTAACAGGTTTTAAAAAAAACTTAAATGTTTTATTTAGATTACAAGTTTTACGTTGGGTTTCTGTTAGTGGCAAGTATTTTGCATGGATTATTTAAAAAAAAAAATATATCATATCAGGACCTGCCTTGCCTCAATAGAGTAAATTGAAAGAAAATTGTCCAAAAATGCTAAAAGGTTCTATCAAATAATTACATTACTGCGTGGCTGACCAACAATAAACATCAAAAATATTTTTTTTTGTATTTTCAGGGAAGTTTGATTGCAGTTCCCGCTGCTTACAATAAAAAAAATTGGCATTACTTTATGGCTGCTTCTTTAACATGATTGCAACTACTTTAGAATTATTAATTTTCTATATGTTTAACAAATCTTGTATTATGTACAGCCCTTACTAATTTTATGGATACAAAACAATCTTAGTTCTATCTACTTACTGTTTTAGATGCGTGGTAACATTATTATGGTGGCTTAATTCAGGTTGTCACTGATTGAACTTATTAAGTACAACTACTGCCTGACTACAAGCATGTCCAGCCTTTTAGCGTTAGTGCAAGATGTCTAGTTCTGTGCCTTCGCGAGACCTGCAGGGTCCATGATAGGTGCCTGCTTCTTAACCATACCTGACAGCAGGGTCTTGATCTGGGCAATAGCACGGCCAGGGTTCAGACCTTTGGGGCATGTTCGTGTGCAGTTCATGATTGTATGACAGCGGTAGACAGAGTATGTGTCCTTTAGACTATTGAGGCGTTTCTCGGTGGCGTCGTCGCGGGAGTCGATGATCCACCTGTAGGCCTGCATGAGGACAGCGGGCCCGAGGTACTTGTCTCCGTTCCACCAGTACGACGGGCAGCTGGTTGAACAACACGCGCACAGTACGCATTCGTAAAGTCCGTCCAGTTTGGCACGGTCCTCAACATCCTGAAGCAGCTGGGTCTCCTTACCTTTAACTGCCTCCTTGTCACGTTGCAGCCACGGCTCTATTGACTGGTACTGGCGGTAAAAGTTCGTCAGATCTGGCACAAGGTCTTTCACGACGTACATGTGAGGCAATGGGTAGATCTTTGAAGGCTTGTTAAGGTTCGTGTCGATGTGGCTGATGCAGGCCAGTGTGTTGACACCGTCGATGTTCATGGCACAGGAGCCACACACTCCTTCGCGGCACGAACGCCTGAAGGTCAGCGTTGGGTCCATTTCATTTTTGATCTTGAGCAAGGCATCCAGTACCATGGGCGCGCAGTCGTCCAGATCCACCTCGTAGTTTTGAGTGTGAGGCTTCTTGTCTGGCTCGTCAGGGTTCCATCTGTACACAGCGAAGGTCTTCACTCTCTTCCCTAATGCTGGTGACGTCGCGAAAGTACGGAGCTGGCCGAAAGTACCCGTTGTCAACCTCAACAGCGGCATTATGTAATGTGTTTATTCACAAGAACAGCAAAAATAACACGCCTTATAATTTGTTAGCACTCGAATTATACAGTTAACCACAGTCGTTAGATTATCGCTTTCGAGTCGGAATATTTAATTAAAATAACAATCGTATCGTTATCACCACGGCACGGAATATTTTTGAAAGATGGGGGAGCGAATGAAAATTGGAATGAAATAAAATTAAACAAGACAAGAGTGAGTGAAAGACTGAAAGAAAAGCATTCCTTCCATTCCATGAACTTGAAGTGAATGGAAACGGGACCTGCGCGGCTCGCTCAATTTCAATTGGTCAAGGTTATAACCACAGAGTACAAGTTTTATCTAAATAAATTCGGAAATCTTCAAAAATTAGAATGTTAATTCAAAGCAATGGAATAAATTTCATGTTATTATTATTTAATAAAATACCTAATGCAAAAAGTAAAAGTAAAAGGCCAGAATCACAAAACGTGGCATAAGTAAAATATTACGCAATAATTTTGAAGTAGAAACGCTAAGTACGCTAACGCGGGCCTTTCATTTTAGACGGTGTGTCGGTCAGTGTTGCCAAGGGTGGGGTAAACATACTCGCCATAGTGGAAGGAAGCGATTATTATATAGGTAGAACTCCAAACTGTAAATGAGAAAAATATTTCTGTGAGGGACACACACAAGATTTGACAAGATACACACAAAGTACGCAGTCTAGTGTACCGCTTTTAATATTTTACTATTGTTAAAAACTCGCGCGCACACGGGACTACCGGGATGGCCCGTTCGTCTCGTGAGCGCGCGAGTTTTTCTAAACTTCTGAGCTTGAGATCCTGTGTGCAAATAAAATGTATGGGGTTTGGTGTTATGTTATTTAAATGAATATATGTGGTGTGATAATATAGGACGTATCCTTGTGCGGCACACTGATAGCTATGACTTATTACGTGCTTTCCAAGTCATTAGTTGTGCTTTCGAAAGCGCGCACCTAAAACCGTTAACATTGCACCTATTGTCGTTGTTGGTTTGCATCTGACTATCTTTGAAAAGAAACAGAGGGTGTGCTGGGTGCAGTGCCCCTCTTTATCCAAGTATCCACTTATGCTGGATGTTAATTTTTTTTGTAATGAGAAATGGATCGTCGAAACGCGGCTATTTAATTGGCAACACGAACACTGAGCTCAAGAACCGATCGAAATGGTACTGAAACGCTTTTCGTTCATTCGTTAATCGTTCGGTTCGATGGCGGGAACAAAAAAAATACTTTGAGTTTGACAGATAGAGCACAATCTCAGACATCACAGAAAATATTTTCAAAACAAACAAAATAGGTATTTACAAGAAATGAATTATTCTCCAATGAAATAACAAAAATGAAGAATGTGTCGTCATTAAAATCAAATTCTACTAATTCGCCGAAGACTCCGGGCGGTATAAGCAAGTCTTTACTTACCCCATGTCGAAGACTTGGTCTGTCACGCAATTGGAGAAATAAGGGCCCTTCGCCGTTTGTATCTCCTCTGGCTGGTAGTACTCAAGAAGTAAAAGAAGAGAAGATTGAGACAAGGAAGCGAAAACAGCGTGTTTTGGGTGATAATGTTGAAAGTACTCCTGAAACAACTACTGTTGATGGGGCTGAAATAGAAGCTGATCTAACTCAGGATAATGACAAAACACCTTCTAGAAATGTTGACGTGCCTCGTAGAAAGAAATCAAAGACTCTGTTAGCGGCTATAAATAAATCCCAGGAGGATTTATATGCTGATTTAGTAACAACTAGTGAAGATAGTGTAGTGGTGCTAAAACAGAAAATCCCTGAAAGAGATGTAGCTGAAGTTATTGAAACTAACAAAGTGGTTTCTACACCTGTGCGTTCAAAGTCTAAAAAGAGCAAAAAACAATCTCCAAGATTGAAGTCGGAAGCCAGAAGTAAGGTTAATTCAAATTCTACACCTGATGTGTGCATAATTGAGCAGAATAGTGATGCGAACCTTAAGGGATCGGCAGACGCTGTCTATAAAATTAAAGAGAAAAGTCCAAATGACCTTAAAAAAGAATGTGTTGTTGTTATACAAAGGAAAATATTCAAAAAGACTGAAGATTCTGAGAAAGAAAGCAACAATACCATAATAAAAAAAGATAACACAGAAAAACTCTCCTCGCAAGCATTATTTGATTATGATTCAGATGAGGCACCTTTAATTCAATTAAACAATAAAGAATTATCAAAAAGTCAGGTAGAAAAAATAACAAAAGAAGTTCTGGTTCCAAGTAAAACAGAAAACAAAACAAATCTGATTGAAGATGACGATTTTGTTGACAAATCTTCTAAACTACATTCAACCAAAGTTAAAGATTCAAAATCACCTAAAAATAAACTAAAAACTACCAAAACCTCAAAGCCCAAAGTAGAAAAAGTAAAAGTCCAACCAAAACCATCACCGTCTCAAAGCTCTTTTGATGACGATGATGATTTTGACACAAACAAAAAAACAATTCTGATTAGAAAAACATATGAAAAAGTTAGCAAGCCATTGAAAGCTAAATCAACAGGGTCTATAACTCAAAAAGATATTGATGAACTTAAAGCTAGGATAGAAGCTAAGAAAAAGCTACTTTTAGCTCAATCCTTAAACCCAGATACTGAAGAACTGAGAACTTTGATCAAAAAATGGCAAAAGGGATGCCAAGATGCCTTGATAGAACTATTAGACTTAATGAAAACAAAGTGTCAGGACAAACAAGATATGGGTTATTCAGAAATGTTGAAATCTTTAAAAATACCACCGTCTTTAATAGGTTATGATGCTGAAAATGATTGCTTCAACGAACCTAATGATGCTAGCGTTATTCTAGGTCAATTTGAGGATATAATTAGTTAATTATTTTAAGAGTTATTTAATAAAAAGTTATTATTCTATATATGTTTTTGTTTAAATTATTTGTTAATTTTAATGTAAATAAATTAAGAATTTGTCCTGTATTAGTGTTGGTGCATTTTATAAATATTAAAATTCACATACACAAACCAGACCCAGATCTACCTACGGCCATAATCCTATATATAAAATTCTTGTGTCACTATGCTAGTTACCATACTTCTCTGAAACAGTTTGACCAATTCCTATGAAATTTTTGTGTATATTTAGTAGGTCTGAGAATACGATGTAAACAAATATAAACTGAATAAGACTAATAAATAGATTCTAAGGCAAAACAAAGTTTTTTTATTAACATTTTTATATGAAAAAAGGCGGAACGAGGTTTGCTGTTCATGTTCATAAATGTTCACTTCACACAAACAGTAGTCTTGGGTATCGAACCTATGACCTCCAGCATAGCAGTCAGGGCCAGTAACCACTAAACCACTAGATCAACAGGCCAGTCTATATTTTTTCCATACCGGTATCATGTGTGCCTCGCATAACATGTTAGCAGGTGAACCTGGCTGTCAATTTGTAGAGCTTTGACATTTGGTACAGGTAGCCCAGGGCCTGAAAGACTAACTAGCAGTCTAACCAGTGCGTACTGTGTAAGCCAGTTACCTACTGAGTTCTGGAGATCAGATAGGCAGTTGCTCTATGTTAAATACTGACACAGCATCCTGTTCGATTTTACCAACTGTTAAAAAGTGTTGGAAGGCTAAACAAACTAATTTCTGCTTTATAATTCTTTGACTAATAGAAGTATATCCATTATTGCAGGGTACTATTGAGGTTTTCTTCATGAACAATCTTACAGAATCTAGTGTATCTATACTTATAATTTAAGAAGGAATGATTTGATTGTTTGTTTGCATTTAATAGGCTCTGAAACTACTGATTTGAAAAATTCTTTCTCCATTGGGAAGCTACACGAACCCTGGGTGACATAGCCTACTTTTTACTGTATTCCCACACATGAGAACGGGAATAATCAATAAAACACTCATTATTTGGACATAATTTACTAAAACAGCAACTTAATAATGTAACTACAACATAACACAACTATTGAAACTTAGAATCTATGGGACCTAATGGGGTTTTCAGGATCAAACAGCTTAGGGTCCTTTAGGAAGACTTTGTCCTTATAATAGTAGGGCATGTACGCACAATTTTGTGCTTTTCTTATCTCATTTTCAACCAAAGCCTGCTTTGCTTTGCACAAGCCAGTAATATGCCTTCCATAAATACGACCAGTGTATGGGCTTTGAAATTGTGACAATAATCTGTAGTTTTTGTAGTCTGGCTTTATATTAAGTTTGCAAAGGATGCACTGCCGACTTTCTTTTTTGTAAGGGTTTTCCATTTCAACGGGGCTGTCATCACTGGCTGTTAAGTTAGCTTCGGTAGACGAAAACCTCACTACTGTTGCTTTATATGAATTTGGTACTGAAAAAAAAAGTTTTGTTAAATTAATTTCGAAACGAAAATGAACTGTATATCAATAGCTACTCGTAAACGGATCTATGAACTTAATAACACAAATATAACCAATAAATTGCATCGTTTTCGTTCTAATAAAGATCTAGGTTATTTTTGCAATCACACAACTGGTTTAGGTTACAAAACGTAGTAGTTCTAACACAAAACTTGAAGACACATACAAACGTAACGCGTCAGCATTGTTTTTAGTAAGGACATCTTTGTGAATTCTTTTTAACACCAACAAAAATAGATTGATGAATATAATAGATCAGAGTCCCACTGTTAAAGTGTCACTGTCAACTGACAAATGTCAGTAACTCAGTACTGTCACGGCATTAGGCTTGGGTAAAAATAATCGATTTATCAAAATATCGACATTTTTTCAGAAAGTAGTCGATATACATCGGTGATTTTATTTCTATCGATATATTGATTTCCGATATTTATTTCCTGATATCAAAACCGATATTTTTTTAACAGCTCTAATCAAGCTTCGCGAAAAGGCTTGGTAGACTGTATGAGGAACATTCGCCTGGACAAGACATATTATATAAAATAAAAATATCTATAGTCTATGACTTGAATAGATAACTGTTCCATATATTTTTTTTAAATAAATAATAATGGCAGATTGTGTATTTAGTTTATTTAGTACCGAATTTTTCACATTTTATTATAAGTTACCGCTTCGGGAAAAAATATCAATATATCGAAATATCGATATTTTTTGTAAATTTATTTAGAATAATTATATATTTGAGAAATATCGATACGATATATTTCGATATATTTTCCCTTTGCCCATCCCTACACGGCATTTTTTTTTTTTTTTTTTTTTAAATATTATAAACTAGTACTTGACTGCAATCCCACCTGATGGTAAGCAGTGATGCAATCGTTGATGGTGAGGCGCACTAGTTTATTAGGAGCCTATTCACTCTTGCCTTGAAGACACCCAAATTATAATCGGACGGGAAGACCGCAGCAGGCAAATTGTTCCAGTCCCTTGATGTACGTGGTATAAACGACGAGGCGAACCGCTTGGTCCGGGTCGTAGAGGTTTCAACAACATAAGGGTGGATACTCGCCGTACGTCGGCTTGTCCGATGGTAGAAGTGAGATGGTGGAATCGAATCATGTAATTCCTGCGCACACTCTCCAAAATGCATCCTGTAAAACACCGAAAGGCTGGCTATCCTTCGCCTGTGCTCAAGACTCTGTAGATTGGACTCAACCAGATCTGGATCACCAATTAGTCTCTTCGCACGCCTTTCCACCGAGTCCAAAGCTGCCAGGTGGCATTTTGCAGCACCGGCCCATATGTGGCTGCAGTACTCCACACACGAACGGACCTGTGCTTTGTATAGCATTAAAAGCTGTCCCGGTGTGAAGTACCGCCGGACCTTTGCAAGAACGCCAAGTTTTCTAGCTGCTACCCTGGCTTTGGACTCAATGAACCGCCCAAAATTCAGGTCTGAGGAGATTTCGACTCCTAAAAGCTGAAGACGATCGGTGCATTCCAGGGAGACATCACGAAAAGCAGGAGCTAAGGTAAACGGGCTCCTTTTGGCGGTGAACAGACACGCTTGTGTTTTGGCGGCGTTGAATCCCACCAGATTGGCTTCACCCCACTTGGAGACTGCCTGCAGTGAGCTATTCGTACGCTCCACCATAGCCTCTCTTTCGGACCGGATTAGCTCCTTACTAGCCCGAGCACCGGGCAGGTATCTCTCTACAACTGTGCTATCATCTGCATACCCATAGATACCGGGCACCAGCAGATCGTTGATATGCAGTAGGAATAGGGTTGCAGAGAGAACAGACCCCTGAGGAACTCCGGCATTAGTCGTCATGGGCTCTGATGAGCACCCGTCGACAACTACTCGGAGAGACCGTTCACTCAGGAAGTCTTTTACCCAGTTAATCAGACCAGGGGAAATGCCGTACGCTGGAAGCTTACTCAAAAGGCTAGCGTGCCATACCCTGTCGAAGGCCTTCGAGACGTCTAAGGAAACAGCAATCGCTTCCCCATTCTTCTCGAGGGCCTCGCCCCACAAGTGGGTGGCATACACTAGTAGGTCCCCAGTAGACCGATTGCGGCGAAATCCGTACTGTCGGTCACTGAGGAGATCGTTACCTTCTAGGTATGCCATGAGGCGCGAGTTCAATACACGCTCCATAATCTTGCAGAGTATGGAGGTTACTGAAATCGGCCGATAGTTGGCAGGATCGGCACGACTGCCCTTTTTGGGCACGGGTTGCACGTTGGCAAGCTTCCAGGACTTGGGCACTATACCAGTCCTAAATGAGAGGCGATACAAGCGCATCAGTACAGGAGACAACTCGGGCGCACAAGCCTTGAGAACAATCGCTGGTATGCCATCTGGTCCACTAGCTTTATTCACGTCTAGACGACGCAGCTCTCTCAGAACTTCTCTGTTCCTTATGTGAACCTCGGGCATTGACGAGTCACAATGAGGCAGAGTCGGTGGAGTAGCACTGCCAGTGACCAGACGAGAATTATGGGCGAAGAGAGATGCAAAGAGACCTGCTTTCTCTCTTGCCGTATGAGCTAGTGTTCCATCAGGTTTTACCAGCGGAGGCAATGTGGGCCGACAGAAGTTCGCCTCGACCGACTTGGCAAGGGACCAGAATGCTCTGCTACCGGACGGCTGTGCAGAGAGCTTTTTGCCAATGCATTGCATTGCAGCTCGGCTCGCGAGCCGTGCCCGTCATGTGAGCAGTGTTGCCACGTGTAGGCGCTAAATAACTATATCTCAACTTAAAAAGTGATAGATGACTGTGGATGTCCTAGTAATGCCAAATGAAATAAAACATCATGAGTAAAACGCTATACCTTAACTTCTCTAATAATGCTTTGGTTTATAATTTATAAAGAATAGTTTTTAGCAAATCCCCTCCTACCACAGCAAACGTCTAAATGGGAATACAAATGCGTTTTGTTACTGCCTCAATGCCGTGCAGGCGTTTTATTCTGTGGTAACACTGGTTCACTGGTAAACGGTTCCAGAATTTTTTCTGTACAGTGGACTGCAATTTAGTGCCGTTAGTTAGATTTCAGGGCTAGCCAGGTAGGAATAGTGCCAAATCTAGTTCTGGAAGTGCTAAGTTGGCAGCACTGCATGTGGTTCGGGGGTAAATACAGTATCCGGTTTGTGGGATTCTAACTAGGATCCTAGTTAGGCTAGGAAGCAACCAAATGGTCGGTACCATAAATCGGATCCACACTGTCCTCCTAACTGCGATTACATCTTCCGATTTCCTAGTTAGGTTTCCTAGAAATCGGATAGTGTAAGAAGGATACAGGCTACTTATGTATCTCCCAATGATTACACATAGCTCTTCGGTCTCTCCCGATTTGTGCCACAAGCCATTCCCATCCACTTCTTTATATTTTACTTTAGAAAGTGCGGCTCACTAAAAATGCTGCGCCTATGAAAAGGCACATAGCAGTTTTGCCGATGAGTACATTGCAGTGTCTTGTTTTTTTTGGGATTTGGAATTCAAGAGCACCCGCAGATGTCCAGATTGATGTTTGATTTTAGATCGGATTGGCAGAATCCGCAGATTGATCTGTAAGACAGCTAAGTACTTGGCCAGTTTTTATGTTTTAAAGAGGAAAGATTTGATTGTTTGTTTCCATTGAATAGGCTCCGAAAGTACTAAACCGATTTGAAAATCCTTTCACCGTTGGGAAGCTACACTATTTCCGGGTAACATAGGCTACTTTTCATTCCTGTATTTTTACGGGAACGGGAACTACGCGGTTGAAACCGCAGAACGCCTGCTAGTTTTGTCATAATTGTTGTCTTAGGCGTGCCCCTTGTTGATACATATTGCTATTGCGAATCTAGCCTCTGCAAGTGCACTTCTTCCCTTGTATTACGTAGGATATATAGGTAGCTAGTAAGCAAGTCTACTTACTACCCAACTGGGGTAATACTGATGGAAATTTAAACATTGTCACTAGTAGTCGTAGACGCTATCAAGGTAGATAGCCTCTTATAACGGGTATTCTGTAGACCTGTTAGTAATTCTCCGGGCCTTCGACGGGCCTGCTGGGTATACCGTTAATACAAGTTGTAGTAGGTCATGAATTAATTGCATAGAAATGGAATGACGTCAAAGAATTCTTTGGTCGGGATACTTTAGGGTTAGGTAGGTACCTACAGGTAAAACCAAAATGTCTTGGAGTTTCTAACTTTATTTATAAAAAGAATAAGGTCCATGTTCAATTGGGAAAGTTAAGATTGTGCTAGCATTTGTACCTAGTCTAACAAATATATTAAATTATTAATTATGTACTTAATCTTTGATAGCTTCCGATGCGAAGAAATGTCATAGAAAAACTGTCATGCTATGTCTTAGTAACGCCATCTAGCATAATATAGCAATATTGGTGCGGCAGCGAAGCGTACTAAACTAGACTAGTCGACTTGTGTCCACTAGCAAACAAGTTTCGGGTGAAAATTATGTTCGTGATGTCCTGTCTATACTAAGTATTAATTAATGTCTTTGCTCGAAAAGCATCCGCAATTCCTTGATTAAAAATAAATAAAAACTCAAAACTACTATCACAATCGCGGTAAGTATCTCTAACTATGCATAAATAAGTCCAATAATAAGTGGCTGCCACATAGAGCCAGGTGTCTGGAACTAATAACATTTCGCATTCCTCCTCCTCCGAAGATTACCTACGTCTCTAGTAAATATTTGCTTACCAGTACGACATAGGTATCTAATTGCGAAAACGGACAAGACAACTATTGCGACACAAGACAGCTAATATGGTTCGTTAACGTCATATTATGCAGCCATATTGAAACGACACAGTCAAAATGCGGAAATACGATTCCATCAATAACTTTTCCCCACGATCGGTTAGTGTGAGTTTCTTGGTTTGATGTGTAAACAAGAAATCGTCTTACCACAACCACAACCGGCGAAGCCACTGTCCGTAACGTACGCGGCGACCGTAGTACCAACTCGTGTAGAAATTGTTTGTTGTGTTTCGTTTTTAATTCTTAAAATATTATTGAAAAAGAAAGTGATTGTGCCCGCGCGGTTTCGCGCCAAAATATTCAGTGACAGTGACTTATTGTGATTATCTGTGACACTTTTTATTTCTTTTTCCATCCGATCGGATTTTTTTGGTGAGTAAAGTTTTTTTTAGATTTAAACTAAGATTAAAAATCAGTAACACACCAGTTTACAAAATATTTTGTCATTTTTAAATAATTACTTTGGCGAGTTCCGCATGCAATAAATCTTTTTATATAATCAGGCGGTGTGTTACGTTGTAAAATAACGAGGAAAATCTCGGAACTTATTCTTCATACTTAACACTTTCTTTTAAATCAGGAAAAAGTAAAAGTTTAACAGTATATTGTTGAAATTGTCATGATTTTACGTAGCTAGTGTTAACGTACTCCGGACTAAAGAATCAAGGTTGCGAGAGAAAGTGACCCAGCTGTGGACAAGGTGTGTGCCTGTGTGTATAAACTCAATAAGTTGTTTATGGTGTGCATGCTGTTCCGGATCTTGGTATTCGATGTGCATTGAGTAATTTTTAATATTCGAAATAGTCATAGTCGTAGTAGTTTATTGGTAAAGAATTCTTACAAGCCATATGCGGATTAAAGTTGCTTCTACGCAGGCGTGCTTCACCGTCGACCACATCATTGCTTACCAGAGAGAGATAGTGGTCAAACGCATAACAATAACAAAAAAAAATGTAGATAACAAATTAGGTACCTATTCATGAAAATAAATTAAACTAAGGTAGGTACCTACTGGTACCTACCTCAGTTTGAACCACAATTACAGCAGTGGGTCGCTATTAGTATTCTAAATGGTAAATGCGAAGAGAAATTTGGAAAGAGTGCAGACAGCCTGTTCCGATTATGGCAGAAACTTCATTGCCTTAGCCTCAGAATACACTTCCGGACTTTGCGTTGTTTATGTGTCGGTACTCGGCACTCCTGCCTGGAAAACGGTTTTACTCTGAGATTATTTTCATTAATGGTAGGTAACATTGTAAGTAGGTACTATTTATGTGATATTCATCTTTCATACTACTAAACATATATTTATTTACATACATACGTACATAACATCACGCCTGTAATCCCCGAAGGGTTATGCAGAGGTTTAAGTACTTAATCAGTGAGCTGCGTTACCTGATGATCTTAGAAAAAAATATAAGGGGAGGAAGGTGGATCAGGCAACGCAGCTCTTTGACTGTACCTACCTGATAGTACACCCAAATTTTGCCAGTAATGTTTACGTCCCATGTAATAGGGAGTGAGCCTATTGCCATCAATCGGGCACAAATCCAGACTCCAGGCTGCTACTGAGAAATTTCCAGATGGAAAACTCAATAACACTATGTCAGACCCGGGGATTGAACCCGGAATCATGCTCAGCAATAGCGCTTGCGACCACTAGACCAACGAGGCAGTAATATATTTATTTATTGGGTACATAAAGCATTAGTTAAGTAAAATTCAAACCGTAGGAATATCCTCACGTCACCACCCAGTCTCGTCTACACCCAGACAAACAAATGATCGTGCTTATCACTCAAACATTTGTCTTGGAAGGAAATTGAACCAACGACCTCCGGCATAGCAGTACTACTAACCACCAGACCAACAGGCTAGTGAAGGGCATAATATATTTATCTATACTAATATTATAAAGAGGTAAAGTTTGTATGTAGGGGGTAATCTTCGGAACTAATGATCCAATTTTAAAAATTATTGCTACTTTTTATCCACGTATCCCCACGGGAGCGGGAACTACGCGGGTGATACCGCGTTATTATGAATATGACATAGTCCCTTCCAAGGATTTCCACAATCATCTCTTGCGCTGTCCTCTTCAATCGGCTTATTGCGATATTTACCGATTCCTAGGCCTAGGAATACTAGGCGTCTTCCGCCTCAACTGCCACTGTTTATCCCATCTGAAAATATAAAGCTCTCCAGAAAAAAATTAACTAGCACTTAGCTCGCGACTTTGTCCGCGTGTATTTTCATATCACTTTAACACCCCTTCACCCCTTCTTAAATTTGAAAATAAAATATAGCGTCTAAGACACTCAAAAATAATGTGACTTTCTATTAGTAAAAGAATTTTTGAAATCGGTTCGGTGATCAAGAGCCTGAAATAATTTAACTTAGCCTTAACCTTACTTTTACAATATAAGTATGTATAGATAAAGGGTAAAAAGGAGCTAAGAGAACGTACTTCAGTTTTCAGTGTTCTTCTTGCACTTTACTGGTAGTTGTAACACAGAATGACTCAGCAATCAGTCTTGCGGCGCGTGCGCAAGTTGCAACCACTTGCAATAATTAGCTTAAACAGGTTGTGTGCCGCCTTGCGGTGTCTTGCACATAATTTTACGAACCCGGTGTCTATTGCCACTTAGGAACGCTGCAACGGTTGGTTGGGAATGCAGTAATCATTTGTCGGTAGTAAAGTTTACAATCTGGATCTATTTCAATCAATCAATAAGCCCTCTATCCTGAACTTTCTTCTGTTTTGGAGTATTAGTTTTCCTCTTTTAGAGGATATCTCTAAGTTCAGTGTGCCTTTTGGCAAAGGCCTCCTCTAACATTTTCCATTGTGTTCTATCCCTGGCAACCCTTCTCCAGTGAGGGCCCGCTGTAAGCTTCAACTCATCTTCCCATCTCTTGAGTTGTCTTCCCTGTTTCCTTTTTCCATCTCTAGGATACCAGTCTGTCACAATTTTACTCAATTTTTCCTGGGTACTCCTTAACATGTGGCCTGTCCATCTCCATTTTAGTTGGTCTATCTTCCTAAGTACATCCATAACCCTAGTCTTAGCTCTTATAAAGGTATTTCTTTTCCTGTCTTGTTTCTTGACGCCTAACATGCTTCTCTCCATCGCTCTTTGGCAGCATTGCAGCTTATCTCGGTGGTGTTTTGAAAGAGACCATGTTTCACAGCCATATGTTATGCAAGGTAGAATGCAAGTGTTGTAGACTTTCCGTTTTGTACTGATGCTAAGGTCATTGGCCTTCATGATTTCTGGATCTATTTAGTTATTGTGTAACATGACATGGGGGAAATGCGAAAACAATTATCGAGCCTTAAATTAGTCATAAGCGACTAATTTAACATGACTAATTTAAATGTAACATCTGACATCATCCGCCTAGCCTCCTGAAGAATTCATCGAGCCATCAGAGAGGCTTCCTCCTGGGCACACATTGCAGGCCGACTTGGAAAACTCTGAACAGACTCCGCACCCAGGTCGGCCGCAGCAAGGATAATCTCCTGAAGTGGGGTTTCGCAGCTAGCACCGACCTTCAGTGCCTGTGCGGTACCTCTCCACAGACCATGGCCCACTTTTTGTCTTGTGCCGCGTGCCCTGTTACCTGCACACGTGAGGATCTTATGGTTGCGCCGGGGGATGGTGTTGCGGTAGCCGAATTCTGGGCTAAACATAGAATTTAGATATTTAGTGTCTTTGTTTGCCATCGACAGGCTAAGAAGAAGATCTGCCTAGCCTTTTCCCAACTATGTTTGGGTCAGCTACCAGTTTAACTGGATGCAGCTAAATACCAGTGTTTTGCCTGGAGCGACTGCCTGACAGACTTTCACAACCTAGCTACTACTTCACACGATACCCCTTGGTTTCGTGGCTCTGATTACCCTTTCATAGATCTACAAATGACAGCAAGGACTGTGATAACAGAAGTCTTTAACTTTATAAAATTATACGTTTTCCTTCACTGAAGTTTTGTAATGTTACAGACGAATTAAGAGTTCGTATTGATTGTGAAAGTTACATTGGTGTACTAAGATTTGAACCCATAACCTCAAGCTTGTGAGGCGAGCCTTTAACCACTGGGCCAAAAGGCAACGCGCGGTCAAAATACTTGTTGGAAAGATTCCGGGATTTCCTTTCTCTATTTTATTTACACTAGATAATGAGCCAATTAACTTTTAAAGGAAAGTTGATGCGTCACATAGGTATTTGTTAATTTAGCACATTTACCTAATCACTGAACCGTTACTTACAAATACACACATCAAAAGTGTCTAGGGATCAAGCATTTTTATGCGGATTTCTTGAGATTGAGATGTGGCTTTGTAATAAATTTATGATTTTATAAATTTATATCCTCTAATTTGGATCCTTTTTGGTGCATTTCATAATTTGAATCAGGAACTGTGAATCAAATTCGAGTAAAAGATGAAAATCAGCTGTCAATATTTTCCCTATAAAAACATACAACGCATTGAAGACATTATTAGGGCTACTGTTTCCCTACTACTGATTAAAACCAACGTTATTATGGAGCGGCGACGTCATTTAAGCAGGGAAGAAATGCTCAGAGCTGTGGGAATGATAGAAGCTGGTTCCCGGCAACGTACTGTGGCTTTAGCTCTGAATACAAGTCAGAGTGTTATCAGTCGACTTTGGACACGTTACCGAAGCACTGGTACCGTGGCTGAGCGCCATGGAGGACGGTATCGCTGCACCACACGGAGACAAGACCGATACATTCAAATCTTAACTCGAAGAGCTCCAACAATAACCACCATGATGTTAGCCGTGAGGCTTCATCACTCTTCAGGGAACTTAATTAGCGACCAAACAGTCAGAAACCGCTTGCATGAAGTGAACCTTCATTCCCGAAGACCGCTACGGGTACCACCTATAGCAATGCACAATCGTAGGATTCGATATCAATGGGCTCTTGAACACAGAAATTGGGCAGAAGAACAATGGCGTTTCGTGTGCTTTTCTGATGAGTCTCGTTTTGGTATGAGACCGGATACAAGACGTATACGACACTGGAGAACCCCTGGACGCCAACAGCGATTAAAATCCTGCCAGGAAGTCCATCCTTATAGTGGTGGAACCATCATGGTATGGGCGGGTATTTGGATCGGCGGAAGAACTGAGTTGATTTGGATCAGAGGCAACCTCAACGCTCAAATTTATGCTGAGACGATTGTATCATAGCGCGAGAGCCGGCTGCAGAAATACCTACCTCATAAGATACCCCAATGAGCTGTATTTAGATCGTTAACCGACACTGAAACACGTAAAAAAAATCAGGTCTGCCAGAGCCAATCCTGCCGGGTCATAGAAATAATTGATATTTTTTGACGTAATTTTTTAGTAAAAATTACCTCATAAGATACCCGAATGAAAGTGCTGGCAGCAATTAACCATTGATTAGTTATGTAAAAAAAAGTTGGTCTGCCATTGCGCAGCCTGCCGAAAGTACTTGGCAGACCTCTTTAAAATGCCCTTCTGACACACTAAACCTACCTCATCGAGTACCCGGATGGGACCAACGCTAAATAATAACCAATATGCCCCTGATAATGGATCAAAAGGTCTGCCAGGTCTAAGCTTGCCGAAACTTAGTGTTTAAAGCGTTTGAAGTTGATATGGAGCATAATTTCACCCGAGTCAAAATAACATTATTTTGTTTCTAAATTTATACAAATTTATGAATATTAAATATTTTTTATCAAAACATTGAATAAAACAACAAGTGTAGAGATAATAGATGTATATTCAAAATTTAGCACAATCACTACGAGTTCAATAACATGCTTACAATTTATATACAACTATCAAAACTTAGTTTAAGTTGGCATTACAGTTACCTGAATTCTGTATTTATATGTGGGTTTAGGGAACTAAGTAGACTTTTGAGTGTAGAACCTGTTATTGCGTAAATCATCGAAGGAACAGCTAACGCCTAACCAAACTGACCACCCCCAGGATCTCTCAAAATCCAAGTTTAAACAATAATGGTTAGGTTGACTAGCCATTTACTGTCAATACCTGAGTAGGTACGATAACTATCTTAATTCAAAAATTACAAGCCATTAAATAACTAGCTACAATGATGGTGAAATGACAGCAAGAACTGTTATTAAAAATATAAAGATGCAAAAAAAATGAAAATCAGTCAGATTGAACTGTACTAATGTAAATCAGTAAAAGTTTGTACAAAAATAAAATTATAACTTAACGTAGAATCTCAAATTAATAAAAATCCCTTCATCACTTGAACTGTCATATGACTTATCAATATCGTCGTCCTCTGAATCATTAATTATAATAGACTCTACACTGAGTGGTGTTGGCTCACCTTCATACCATAGAGGTTCTAGGCGATTGTTATTCAAATCCCACCCGTATTTTTTGGTATTTAATTTTATCCATTTATTTGAACATGCGTTTTGCCACATAGCGTTTACGAAAACCGTTCGCAATATTTTTTGTTTTATAACCTTTTTACATGGCGGCATTCTACATGAACTATAATTCCTATTTTTTTCAACAAGGGACCTTTTAATTTTTTACTTGCGTATGTTTTATTAAAGATAACGTATCTGGCAGCATTAGTATTTGTAAAGTTTTTATTTCCATACATTTCGCAACTAAAATTATGAATCAAATCAAGTACTTCTGTATCATTCTCGTATACAATATTCTCGTCTTATTTATTGAAAGCTTCCTGGTAGATGGGATTCTGTTTTAACACCTGGAAAGGTTTAGATTTACCTTTATTGTGAAAAACAGCTGAAGTATCTGTCAAAAATTAAATGAATTTCATCAGCTTCTATGGTGCAAATTTATTGTAATATCATTTCGGAAAGTTTTTTAAATGTGCTGGGAATTGAGGATGGTCTTAAAACGGTTGCGATCATGAAGAATCAGATACTCGAATACTTTTTCATGCATATAGAAAAAGACGCAACTAAAGTATCCATTTTAGCATCTGACACAGATATTTTAGTCGGTGTTTTAGCACACGCCTACCCACTGAAACCAAATATTTGGTTACTTTCGGGCGGATTATCAAGAGCCAAAGATCCAAATGCTATTAAATTGTACCTATTTATCAAAAACACTAGGTGAAACGTTGTGTCAATCTTTACCAGCATTTCATGCATACACTGGTTGTGATTACACCGCTGTTTTTCACAATAAAGGTAAATCGAAACCTTTCCAGGTGTTAAAACAGAATCCCATCTACCAGGAAGTTTTCAAGGTTAGGCGTTAGCTGTTCCTTCGATGATTTACGCAATAACAGGTTCTACACTCAAAAGTCTACTTAGTTCCCTAAACCCACATATAAATGCAGAATACAGCAAGAACTTTTATTAAAAATATAAAGATGCAAAAAAAATGAAAATCAGTCAGATTGAACTGTACTAATGTAAATCAGTAAAAGTTTGTACAAAAATAAAATTATAACTTAACGTAGAATCTCAAATTAATAAAAATCCCTTCATCACTTGAACTGTCATATGACTTATCAATATCGTCGTCCTCTGAATCATTAATTATAATAGACTCTACACTGAGTGGTGTTGGCTCACCTTCATACCATAGAGGTTCTAGGCGATTGTTATTCAAATCCCACCCGTATTTTTTGGTATTTAATTTTATCCATTTATTTGAACATGCGTTTTGCCACATAGCGTTTACGAAAACCGTTCGCAATATTTTTTGTTTTATAACCTTTTTACATGGCGGCATTCTACATGAACTATAATTCCTATTTTTGTCAAGAAGGGACCTTTTAATTTTTTGCTTGCGTTGTTTTATTAAAGACTAACTTCTGTCCGCGACTTCGTACGCGAATCCTGTTGCTTATGCCAACAACAACGGGGTCGTCAAAATCGAAGATCTGAAACGTCTTGTGTCGAATTCTAAAAGCCCGGGGACGGGAAATCAATGGGATGCGCGAGACGATTCAAGACGTTCCAGATTTTTTATTTTTGTTGGTCAACAGGAAATGCCATCAGACTTAACAAATTTTGCTAAGACGCCATTTCTATTATGTATATGTTATATTGTCTCTGGGCTTTGGAGTTCCCCTACAGGTGCTCCAGATCTTCAAATTTAGTCTCACAGCAGAAAACACTCTTCACGTGGAATAGTTTTTGCAATGGCACCATTTTTATATCTCTTTTAGTTTAGGTGTTCCATTTTCCAAAATAAATTATAGCCTATATTGTGCGTGTTGCGTGACGTTCACGATCAGCGGTCAGTCGCGCATTTCCTTCCCCCACTTATCTCTAGAGTCAATGCGTATATACGCTGAAAACTCAAGCGTCATGCTTTTTCCGTGAACGTCTCCAACTCGCGAGAAACTGCATGATGTTCACGATCAGCGGTCAGTCGCGCACATATTCTTCACTGGAGTCTAGAGACCTGAATTTAGATGCGTAAATACGCTGAGAATGCAGGCGTGCTTCGCGATCCCAAGAAGTTTCCACGGAGCGAGTTGCAGCCTCATGTTCTCGAACAGCATCAAGTCTCTCCTAACGTTCTTCGGTAGATTGTTGGGATATTATGGTCTTTAATCATTTAGCACCTTTGGAACATTGGGAAAGATTTGACCTCTTTCTAGGCATGGTTATAGTTTTATTGTGATGATACCTGATCAATTAAAATCTAAGTGGCTGCTCCCCTGCGTTACCAGGTAGGCTACCATGTAACGAAGATAAATGGAAAAGGAAATTAAACACTCAAATAACATAAGCCTGAAAGGCATATTTATACGTTAAAAAAAAATGGGAGTTTTAGCCAGTAGAGTCTAATTTTCAACGATATACGATCGTCATCGGAAATCTGTCCTGAACTGTTCCCGCCTTCACCGCGTGGAGGTACTTATGTTATTTTATAATTATGCAATGAAATTAGTGATAGCTTTAATTTCTGTATCAAATGTTTCTGATCTTCGATTTTTATAAGTCAACAGGAAATGCCTATCAGACCGAACAACTTTTGCTAAGACGTCACTCCTATGTGAGTTATGGTGTAGCTGGGCTCTTGGAGTTCCACAACAGGTGCTCTGGATCTTCAAATTTATTCTGTCAGCAGAAAATGCTCATCACGTGGAACAATTTTTGCTATGGTACCATTTTTGTATCTCCTATAGTTTACCTGGTCTGTTGTGGTGCATTTAAATCCGTCCAGTAGTTCCGAAGATGAGCGTGTACAAACAAACAGACATACAGACAGACTTTTTTTTTTATTCGTGCTCTATTACTGTTTCTAAACCCCCCCCAATTATTATTATTTAAATATAGTCAATGTACAGACACAGTTTTTTTACTGTCTTATTATATTTATTATATTATATAGATATAGATAACGTATCTGGCAGCGTTAGTATTTGTAAAGTTTTTATTTCCATACATTTCTACTTCTGTATCATTCTCGTTTACAAAATTCTCGTCTTATTAATTGAAAACTTCGTGGTAGATGGGATTCTGTTTTAACACCTGGAAAGGTTTAAATTTACCTTTATTGTGAAAAACAGCGGTGTAATCACAACCAGTGTATGCATGAAATGCTGGTAAAGAACGACACAACGTTTCACCTAGTGTTTTTGATAAATGGGTACAATTTAATAGCATTTGGATCTTTGGCTCTTGATAATCCGCCCGAAAGTAACCAAATATTTGGTTTCAGTGGGTAGGCGTGTGCTAAAACACCGACTAAAATATCTGTGTCAGATGCTAAAATGGATACTTTAGTTGCGTCTTTTTCTATATGCATGAAAAAGTATTCGAGTATCTGATTCTTCATGATCGCAACCGTTTTAAGACCATCCTCAATTCCCAGCACATTTAAAAAACTTTCCGAAATGATATTACAATAAATTTGCACCATAGAAGCTGATGAAATTCATTTAATTTTTGACAGATACTTCAGCTGTTTTTCACAATAAAGGTAAATCTAAACCTTTCCAGGTGTTAAAACAGAATCCCATCTACCAGGAAGCTTTCAATAAATAAGACGAGAATATTGTATACGAGAATGATACAGAAGTACTTGATTTGATTCATAATTTTAGTTGCGAAATGTATGGAAATAAAAACTTTACAAATACTAATGCTGCCAGATACGTTATCTTTAATAAAACATACGCAAGTAAAAAATTAAAAGGTCCCTTGTTGAAATGAGACGTCATCGTTCCTCTACAAGTGCAAATCGGTCCCTTATTTCAGTTAATGCATGATAATGCACGACCGCACACCGCAAGAGTTGTAAGACAGACTCTCGCCGCAGCTAACATCAATGTCCTGCTCTGGCCTGCTCAGTCGCCAGACTTGAACCCGATTGAGCATGCATGGGATATGCTACAGAGAAGAGCTCTGCCGAATATGGAGGGTATCCAGTCGCAAGAAGACCTTTTTTTGTTGTTGCAACGAACATGGGCGGCCATTCCACAGCGTGATTTGGATGAACTCATTTTGAGTATGCCAAACCGATGTTCTTGTGTTGTTAGTGTTCGCGGTAGAAACACGGATTATTAATTGTTTAAGTTACCCAATAAAATTTTAAAGAAAACTGTTATTTCAGTCTTTTTTTCGAACTTTAATGTTAGTGGTTCAAATGTCAAAAATCCCTTTATTAGGAAAATGGCAAATTTCTTTATTAATGCAAAGGTGACTTGGTTTATCGTTACTGTGACAAACGAAAACACTTTATTTGATGAATCCTTAAAGAAAATTTTAATTAATATCAATCAGGAGAAAAGTTATTGCAAAAATATATGTTGATCCCTAGACACTTTTGATGTGTGTAGTATATACTCTTTAATTCGAGGAAAAACCTAAATCTATTAGCTTATGACAGCCTCGTTGGCTACCGCTGAGCATCAGGCCTTGGGTTCGATTCCCAGTTAGACTAGTTCTAGATAGCAAGCCCCAATAACACTTTTAGCGAGAACTAGGACTTCACTCGCGACTTCATCCGCGTGCTTTTTGTACTATAACTTACCCTCCACTCACCTTAACTATGTATAGCCAATGACACTCGCAAATAATGGGCCTTTCTATTAGTAAAAAAATAAATAAAATTGTTTCAGTAGATCCAGATAATATTAATTATTACCCTACAATGTCACAAACTCGCAAATTTTACCTATTTATAATCTTCTTCTAATATATGTAAGATCTGTTATGGAGAAGATGTTTTATGTAAAGTTGATGAATGACGGATATGAAGCATACCTAAGCAAGTGAAAGAGTTGAATGCACAAAATTGTGAAGAAGTGAAAGACATAGTGAATGAATGTTTAAGAAGTAAAAAAGAAACTTGAAAAACAACGGAAAATGAAAAGGAATGAAAAGCTGAGACGACGAAAGACGTTTAAACTACATTGAGGCGAGAAATAAAGAAAAAGTAACGCAATCCGAAACTTTTATTTAAATCCTTTGAGCAAATCCCACATACTTAGATCAATTCTCGTGTCACTATGTTGGTTACCATACTCCCCGAAACGGCTTCACCTAGTCTTAAGAAATTTTGTGTGTAGATATATTCAGTAGGCCTGAGAATGGAACGTAATCTTTTAAGTTTTAGATTTTTTCTAGGTGAAACACGTTTGCCGGGGTAGCTTATAGATTTTACAGTGCTGTTGTGTGAATCTGTGGCTTCTTATCATATCTGTAGGACTTAAACATAACTGACGTAATGTAGTTGTAGGTAATATTGGTGCATTTCTGTTCAGCCCTTTAGGGTATACAGGCGTAATGTTATGTCATGTTATTTCAACAAACAACTTGCAATGACTTAAATAATGATTGTTGCGTGTCCAAACAATGGCCGATCAGGGTTTATGGATAGGTATTATGGGTCTAGATAGACATAAGGAAGTCTTGTAAACATAGGCTAATGATCGTAAGTGCTGTTAGATAGTCGTTTTGGCATTATGTAGATCCATACAACTCGATTCTTCACTCTAGCCTTGAAGACACCTAAATTATAATCGAAAGGGAAGACCGCAGCAGGCAAGTTGTTCCAGTCCATCAATGTACGCGGTATAAACTACAACGAAGCAAAACGCTTTATCCGAATCGTAGAGGTGCCAAGGACGATGTAAGGGTGGACACTCGCCGTAGGTACGTCCGATGTTGGAAAGGTAATGGCGGAATCAAGTCATGTAATTCCCTCGCACAAATTCAAATTCAAATTAGTTTATTTGTGACACATAGATTAAATGTATGTACATGGTGTTGAATATAAAAAGTTTCACTATGCGCTCGCTGCCTTGCAAGGCGTACAAAATGTTTCCTTTAAAGCAATAGAATGTTAAATCTACTTGAAATGTCTAGACTACAACTAAATTTAAAAATAGTAGGTAACATTGAAAACTTTGTTATAAAATATACGAAAAATCAAATAATAATTATAATGAAATAAAATAATAAGAATGAAATACAAAACAAATCAGCAATAATACTTAATTAACACATACAATAAAAGTTAAAGATAATTAAGAAATGCGATATTTTTAGGGTTTTGTTATTCTTCTAGGAAATCATTTAAACAGTAATAAGCTTTTTTGTATAAGAAAGAGGTGAAGTTTTTTTTTTAAAGTAAAAAGGTCTTTTATGGATGGTATAAATTTAGACAGTTTGTTATATATTTTTGAAGCCATTCCAAGAAAACTTAGAAAAAAGTGCGGTTTGATGGGATTTAGACTTTAATTCACCTTGATGACGTGATGTAGAAAGGGTTTCAAAATGGCTTTGATTGGTTTTAATAAATATGGCAACTTCATAAATATATAGAGAAGGTAGAATACTTACTCCAAAATGTATCCTATAAAATACTGGAAAAAATTAAATTAAAAATTTAAAAAACCCCCACCGCAAAAAAGTAAAACATTTAAAAAGTTTAAAATAACACTTTAGCCATGAAATTTTACTTCACGTCGGCGTACCGCTTAAGTAAGGAATGTTCCTAGTACTTGTAGGTATGTTAAGGTACTTATTTTAACGGTACCCCGACGTTACGTAAAATTTCATGGCTAAAGTGTTATTTTAAACTTTTTAAATGTTTTACTTTTTTGCGGTGGGGGTTTTTTAAATTTTTAATTTAATTTTTATTTTATAATTTTTAAAAGCATTAATTTTCTTTTATAGAGTTTACAGTTATGAGATTTTTTCAGTGCATTGTATGTAGAGGCAAATGCTAGTTGAAATAAATCCAAACACAACATATCTGCTATTATTTTGTTAAGAGTCTACTTACTGGTGTGCTGGATAGCCTGGCTGCAGCATCAGCTCATCCTGTTGCCATCAGGGCATTGTGTGCAGAATTAAATGCTGGTTGAAATGAATCCAAACACGACATATCTGCTATTATTTTGTCAAGAGTCTACCTACTGGTGTGCTGGATAGCCTGGCTGCAGCATCAGCTCACCCAGTTGCCATCAGTGCATTGTATGCAGAATCAAATGCAGGTTAAAATGAATCCAAACACGACATATCTGCTGTTATTTTCCCAAGAGTGTATTAGTTTGCTAGATATCCTGGCTGCATCAGACCAAATACACCGTAATGTTGCTTATTAATATTACACACATGGGTGTTTGAAATTTTAAGACACACATATGTTTTAAAGTAATGTTAATACCCATAGACGTCTAAACTAGCAGCGGTAGCTAACACAAAAGAGCTGATAACCTTGAATCGGCTGAACCGATTTTGATGAATTATGTCTAAGAACCATCGCAAGAAACCTTGCTTTCAAATAAAAAAAACCGCATCTAAATCGGTTTACCCGTTTGGGCGCTACGGTGCCACAGACAGACAGACAGACAGACAGACAGACACACACACATAGCGGTGAAACTTATAACACCCCTCTTTTTGCGTCGGGGGTTAAAAATGTACCGAAAGGCTGGCTATAAGTTATAACTACCATACGCCTGTGCTCAAATATATCTTTATCTTCAACAAGCGTTTCACTCCTGTCGAATGTTGCCCACTCTACTGCCCGCTGACTTCATGTCTCGTGTCCGTGGCTTCAAGATGGATAGAAATAGCTAGAATCATAGCCAGCCAGTAAATTTTTCTCTTATTTAAACGTCAACGCAACGGTTGCGATCTCTTGCTATAATTATGTCGTAATCCACATCATTGTTATTGGTTGCGGAAAAGCCCGTGGCGTGGCAATGTAGTTACTTACATGAACTATTGTAAACAATTACTGTATTATTACTGTCTGCAGGCGAACTATCATAGGTATTTTAACAGTGGACCTAATATCAGGGGCTTATGCCTTAAGATAGGCTTGTGGCTTTAAATAATATCAGCCAGACTGCAGGGTAATTGGCCATTTTTTCATTACTGGGCAGCGAACTTTGATGACACCTGAGAATTAAAAAAAAAAAACCAGCCAAGAGCGTGTCGGGCCACGCTTAGTGTAGGGTTCCGTAGTTCTGTTCGCGCTCCAGCACCGCTCCGCACTCTTGCAACAGCTCCAATGGATACGTTAAACTGTTGTTTCCATCCAAGTTCAAAATGATTTTCCTAGAGAGTCCTTATAAAGTTCTACTTTTCAGATGTTTTTAATATTTTCTAAACTTACGGTTCAAAAGTTAGATTAGAGGGGGACACACATTGTTTTTTACTTTTGGAGCGATTATTTCCGAAATTATTGACATTATCAAAAAATGATATTGGTAAACCCCTATTCATTTTTAAATACCTTTCCAACAATATATCACACGTTAGGGTTGTAATTAAGAAAAAAAACACTTCCCACTTTACATATAGGGGGGCTGCCCTACTAAAACATTTTTTTCCAATTTTTATTTTACCACTTTGTTGGCGTGATTGATACATACCTATATTGGTACCAAATTTCAGCTTTCTAGTGCTGTCACAGAGATTAAGCGAGGACAGACGGACGGACAGACAGACATGGCGAAACTATAAGGGTTCCTAGTTGACTACGGAACCCTAATGATTAAATTTTTCTAACGCGCCGACTTCCAAAAGGAGAAGATAGTCAAATCGATCGACGATGGTCCGAATTAGGTGATTCCTTTTTAGTTTGATGCGGAATAGTTGGTCCCATAAAAATTTATGAACATTTTTGTTTTTGATTTTATCGAAATCTGTTTATTAGTTAGATGTAATATTAAAACAAATGGAAAAAAATAATCACCTACATAAAAACAAAAAAAAAGCAAAATAAAATCTTTTTAATAGGAGAACGGCAAGCGTGTATAAAGATTTTGTACACCTAAAAAAACTCGTGTTAAGCTGTTGTCATTTTGTTTTCGTTTTTAACCCCCGACGCAAAAAGAGGGGTGTTATAAGTTTCACCGCTATGTGTGTGTGTCTGTCTGTCTGTCTGTCTGTCTGTCTGTCTGTCTGTCTGTCTGTGGCACCGTAGCGCCCAAACGGGTGAACCGATTTAGATGCGGTTTTTTTTATTTGAAAACAGAGTTTCTTGCGATGGTTCTTAGACATATTTCATCAAAATCGGTTCAGCCGTGTCAAGGTTATCAGCTCTTTTGTGTTAGCTACCGTTGCTATTTTAGACGTCTATGGGTATTAACTTTACTTAAAAACATATGTGTGTCTTAAAATTTCAAACACCCATGTGTGTAATATTAATAAGCAACATTATGGTGTATTTGGTCTGATGCAGCCAGGATATCTAGCAGACTAATACACTCTTGGGAAAATAACTGCAGATATGTCGTGTTTGGATGCATTTTAACCAGCATTTGATCCTAAACACAATGCACTGATGGCAACAGGATGAGCTGATGCTGCAGCCAGGCTATCCAGCACACCAGTAGGTAGACTCTTGACAAAATAATAGCAGATATGTCGTGTTTGGATTCGTTTTAACCAGCATTTGACTCTACATACAATGCACTGAAAAATTCTCATAACTGTATAATCTATAAAACATAATTAATGCGTTTAAAAATTTTAAAATAAAAATTAAATTTAAAATTTAAAAAACCCCCACCGCAAAAAAAAAACATTTAAAAAGTTAAAAATAACACTTTAGCCATGAAATTTTACGCAACGTCGGGGTACCGTTAAAATAAGTACTTACCTACATACCTACAAGTACTAGGAACATTCCTTACTTAAGTTAAGCGGTACCCCGACGTGAAGTAAAATTTCATGGCTAAAGTGTTATTTTTAACTTTTTAAATGTTTTTTTTTTGCGGTGGGGGTTTTTTAAATTTTAAATTTAATTTTTGTTATGTTACATTAATTAAGATTTTTCACTATTCCCAACTTTTAAAAATGTTTTGATTATTGACAAAATAACCATTTTAGTTGTTTAGTAAATTGTTATATGAACCCAAACCAAACATTTTAAGAAGTGTACGACAGCTGCCTTTGTCCTTTCTTTCTTCAATCACCTTTACAATGAATTTACAAGACTTAACGGAAAAGTCAATGTTACCTTATTTCCTGTTAATAGTTTGATTCATAAATACTCTGGTAACGTAACCAATTGTAGCTTGTTTAAAGCGAGCGATGCGTGTTACTGTATAGCCGACATCTACCGTGTTTTTGCTTTCATTAATGCCAATGTCGTACGAAAAACTAAGTCAGTATTTGTCCCGGGTATTTTGCAAGTCTAAGTCTAATTATTAATTTCAAGTAGACTATTAAAGAGTTACTTAAAAACGTCAAATTCAATAAGTAGTTTAGAAGTTATGACAGAACACAAAAAGTCGACTGTGCACGAAAGGCTGCCCAACTAAAATGGGACTGGGCAGAACATGTGTGCCGCATGCCGAACGGGCTTTGGGCTCGTAAAACCCAGTATTGGTGCCCTACAGTGACACGGGGCCGCGGCAGACCACGAAGGAGATGGCGGGACAACCTGGATGTCTTCCTTGAGAATTGGTGAGAGGTGGCGCAGAATCGCGACTGATGGAAGGAATGGAGGGAGGCCTTTGCCTAGTACCTACTGGGACAATTCATGCTAAAGAAAAATAATAATAATAAATAACTTTCACACAACGCCTTCAGTCCCAAACTAAATTGGTAGAACCTCATGGCGAAACGTGGGTGTACTACAACTAAAACCTTTGCCTTTTTGTACCCAACTGCGCCAACAGCATGCGTAGCATGAACACATTGAACATCGAAGAAACGGCCTTTGTCTACAGACGAATCGGCCAAGTGACAGATTATATAGACAGGAACCTCAATCTGTCAACTCTCATTCTTTCAATAAACCTGCCTGCGTAGCATGAACACTTAATTTCTTTTCTTCCGAGACACGACAAAGACCGTTTCTTCGGTGATCATGCTACGCGTGCAGGAGGGTTATGTTGTTAAGTTTGTCTTTTTGCTTACCTACGGTAAACTTAACTACGTTTACAAGTATTTTTTTTTTAATACTCAGCCCTTTGTAACGAAAAATAATGCTTGATTTGAGTACCCAAGTAATTACTTGTCGAGTTAGGTCTCGTTTTAAATACAAATATTTTACACTATTATTATAAACAAACTCTTTAGACTGCTGCTGATCGTTGGTCCAGTGGTCGCTAGCGCTACTGCTGAGCATGAAGTCCCAAGTTCGATCCCCGGGTAAGGTAGTGATATAGATTTTTCCATCTGAAATTTTTCACTCCACTCGAAGTCCGAATTTGTGGCCGATTGATGGCAATAGGCTCGCCCTCTATTACATGGGACTTAAACATAACTGGTGAAATGTGGGTGTACCATCAGATACCTACACCTTTGCCTAGTCCTTCGGGGATTACAGGCGTAAAGTTATGTTATATGTTAATATTAAAAAAAAAACTGATCAGTAGATCATATCAATAATATGTTGCCATGACGTTTAACTGCCTAGTTTTACGAGCAACGATGATGAAACGCACATACTAACAGATGACCAAGATTTGACCACTTAATATTTCTAAACACACGTAAATGGACCAGCCTTGTTTGCATGGCCCATGTGTGTGGAATGAGGTAATCTTTGTACACTTGACTAAAGGTATTAGTGAACAGGCTGTAGCAAATTGTCCCTTAGCTTACAAGTCGCTAAAACCGTAGGCAGAGCGGAATCCCCAATTTATCGTAGTCTCTTAATAGTGTTGAATGCCCTTCTTGCTTCCAACCCGGATTATGATGCACCCGATGCACTATTGAACCCACTCCAGACACAAGCGTATTTCGCTCAGTTGGAGGGGTTAACAAGACTACTAGCAATGTCCAAACCACATTGCTAGTAAACTTAAAAAAAAAACAAATATTGAGATCAAAGCGAAGCCATAATGTTATTGTGTTAACCCTTGTCCATTCTTTAGGCCATCGCAATTTCAATGACACGTATCAGATAATAATATATTTTGTTTGCTCCCTGTTTACATACCAACTTAGTGGTTTTGCCGTGTGTACATTCAGTAGCCATTACAATAGTATGATTTGAATGCAAAATAGCAAAATGCGCCTCTATAGTTTTTATGTCAATATTTACACACAGCTCTGTTGATCATGGTTTTATGACAAATGCAAATTATGGGTAGGTAGTAAAACTGTAATTATTTATGATATATTTGTTAAGCTGTGCAATTAGACATAGAATTCTTTGCGTTCATTTTATTATATTGATCTAAACGTGTTCACATCTTCACGTGTCACTTGCCAGACGTTACGAGTAGTAAGAAACAAAAACTTCTGTGCCCTAAGTGCGAGTTGTTTTTACGCTAACGCGATCGAAACGTTCACCGCGTTTGGCTCTCTGATTGGTTAAAAGATTGGAGCGGACCAATCGGAGCGCCGAACGTCATCGATCGCGTTAACGTAAAACAAACTCACACTAGGCACTCTGACGACCTGTCTTACTTCAAGATGTATTGTTACACACGAGTGGCATTATGCCAACGGCAGAAGTAACTGCAGCTGTTGACACACCTCGGCGGCAGCCTTTGACGCGTCGACGACGACCGTTGACATTCCAACTTTAATAATCAGCGGCAGCCATCGTTAGCTTTCTCAGTATAGGAGTCAGTTCGGCTGCCACCGAGTCGCGTCAACGGCGACGGTAGCAGTTGCCTCTGCAGTTGGCAACATGCCGCTCTTGTGTAAGAGCTCTTACTGGACTGTGGAGATCAAATGGGCAGTCACTTCATAAAATTTCAGGAGCATTTTGCATGGTTGGGAAAATACGTCGAAGTTAATAAAGCTGGAGGTAGAGGAAGGTGGTAAAGCGAGTCACGGCTACAACAGTGATTGGACATAATAAATTAACAGTGACCATCACGACCGCTCTGTCTACGCACAGCGCACAGCTAAGAAAGAGACTGTTATTTATCTGAATTTTACCAGCCAGCTTAAGATTCACAACGTTGACAAGGTATTCTTTGAATGCTCCTAATGAAACCATTTCTAACAGAGAAAAACTACGGACGTGCGCCCTCAAGTAAACGCGCACGATTAACAAATTCAATCAAATTCCTTTTTCTTTTCAAATGAACCATTTCCACGCGTCCCAGTTACAAACTGGTTTTGATACCGGCATTGGTTATGTAATCACATAATAACTGGCAGTACGCAAGCATACGGACTCCTTTCACTTGCCGGGACCTTTTTCATCTGTGGTGCGTATGTTATCTGTGGTCAAAACGTTACGTCATGATTCTTAACGATTGAATTTAAATTAAAAGGTGCCGTTACGAAGGGCCTTGAGGTCGAACTTCCAAGGCGGCTGTAAGGCATATGAATGAAATTTCTGTCAGTTTTGGTAGTGTCGGGGTGTGGTCTTCTTTCAAGTTACGCCACAATAACAGGTTCTTTGCATTCAACATTAGTTAGCTCCCACTCCGTCTTTCATATTTGTTGTAACAAAATCGAAGAAAGATTCTGAATAGAAAATATAAATAAAAATAAAAATAATAGAAATACAACAGGCTGTGTTTTTGACCGCGGGACAAAACTCCACAGGCTGTTCTACTGTTGAATATGAACAACTTTCGCTACAGGACCAACTCTGAAATCGTGAAAAAAAAATCTGCTGTTTCATACATTTTCGTCGAGTTTATTTATTTTATTTTCACGATTTCAGAGTTGGTCCTATAGCGAAAGTTGTTCATATTCAAAAGTAGAACAGCCTGTGGAAGTTTGTCCTACGGTCAAAATTACACCCTGTATAATATATGTATAACAGAATCTAAGATCAGCATTTTTTCATAGTTTACATTTCACACGGATTTCGTTAAAATCGGTTCAACTGTTTTCGAACAAATACACAGAGAGCTAACAATAAAAAATAGTTTTTTTTTCTATGTATAGACGCCAGCACATCAACCTTCCCCAAACTGTTAAATTTTCCCAATTGAACATGAACCTTATTCGTTTAGAATAAAGTTGAAAACCTGTCAAATATTCTGACACATTGGGGTAGGTTGATGTGCTGGCGTCTGTACATACAACTACCAAAAAATGGTTTCCTAAACATCAATTAAAAAGCTGTTACTCTGGCATTACAAACAGACAGTTCAATTTTATTTGTTTGTACAGATGTATATAGACAAGATGGTACTTACTTACCGAATACTTCCTGTTTGTAAAGTTACATGCATGACTAGATGTTGCAGTAAATTGCAGGTTTAAAACGTTGTCATACAATTCATGGGAAATCTCATGATTGGTACAAAAACATTGTACCTTTCACACAATGGAATAGTGTCATAAAAATGTAGGTGGGTACCCATCAGTTTACATAAATGCATGCACTAAAGAAAATAACTCTTAGGTATTTTATACATATAAAGAGAGTTTACTTTGTATTTGCTAACAGAAGAGTAAGCCAAATAATACGCGAAACCTTTAATTTGATTATGTCTAAGAAAAATGTGTTGTGAGAAGTAATCCAGGAAAGACTCAAATAAATAGTTTAAAATGGCAAACTAATAATTTGCAAGTTTAGTAATTATACTAATATAAGCCAATTCTTATATCCAAAACGTTTAAAATCTCATCTCAGCGATGTGAAACACTTAATAATAAAAAATAATAATAATATAGCCACTAGAGGCTTCAGAGAGAGAGTCTAAACTCTGTCTCTGAAGCCTCTTTTTCTTCTCTCTTTCTCAATAATAATAAAGCCTCTTTATTTACCTTGACTAAATTTAATAATATTAATATACTTAGGGTCCCTGTATCTATAGACCTCCCCCAACGGTTTCCAGGCTTTCCTCGTCTTGCTTTCACAGCCCAGTCGTTTCCAGCATATTTTTGATCTTATCTACCCAGCGTTCCCAAGAACTGCCTCAAGTTATCTAGGTACTAGACATACTTAATAAAATAAAACATGAGAAAAATAATATTGAATTTAACGTAAACATCCCATTTTAACTTAAGTTTTAATTCACTACTTACATTTTGCCGGTAACCTCATAAAGAAATATGAAGGTGGAACAATCCCTTAAATCGACTAAATATCAAGGCTGTATACAAAAATTCCATGTTCAAATGAACTTTAATAACTTGTTACCATAGAGCGACCGTCTGTTTTTGGAGGTTAACAAGTGAAAGACGGTTATTAACGTCGTGTTGTCCCTTGTTTATACTAGCGGGTAAATAGCCGCCATTTCGTATTTAATGATCTTTAATTTTTGGTTGACGTGCCTCTTGTCATGTGCCTTGTTTTAAATCAAGGTACGGATATGTCGAAAAAAAAAGAAAATGTTAGTTAAAAGGATAATAAATACTTAACGGCTAAACATATCACTGAAAATTGAAATTGCCTTTAAAATACAAGAGTTCAAAAATCTAATAATCAGGCATTCCAATTCCAATCATTTTGTTAAACCCAGAGTCACTCATTATCAAGAAGAATCTAACGACACCTCACAAGCGAAAATCCGTTTCGGCTACAAGAGCGTCCTAAAGAAATATATAAGTTAACACATACACTCGATAAAATAATCCCTCATTTAGACACAATTGGGTAAAAATTACTTATGATATAAGTACTCAAGGATAAACTCATCTTAATTTTATTGATTTCTAATCTCATCAAAAATACTAAAGTACAAATTTGCAAAATTAAGGAATATAGGGTACTCGTAATTCATAAATGTCGCGTTAACAAAATACTTGACAAATGTAGTTATACTTTCAACGAATAATAGCGACGATTTTCTCCAAGACCTCCAATGACCAACACATTCCTGTGGAGAGTAAGTTCATCTATTGTCCCAACGGGTTTGGGCCTTGGGGACAACTTTCCAATCGGGATTCCACTTAGCCATTAGGTTACTGTACTCACTGGCGCTTAGAAACATTATGCATTCGGTATTTACCTACGAAACATCGAAGGATACAATCTCTTATTTGATGCAGGATTATTGTTAGATTCTTTTCTTGTGTTGGATTTCTAAACAGCTTCACGTAGTCCATCTCAATGGCTACCGGTGTTTTCTGCAATGCTTTTACTAAATTCAATCTATCGTATATTTAGTAATTAATACTAATATTTATAATAATGATATTTATTTAAGTAATGCTAGTACTGGTGAATAATACTAATATTATAAAGAGGGAATATTTGATGGTTTTGTAGCTACACTATTCCCGAGTGAATGGGAATTACGCTGGTGAAACTGCGTGACGTCTGATATACTATATTTATGTATAAAACGAAAAGAAAACGAAGTCAACAGAAATAAAGATTAAAAAAATAAATAAAATATATTGCTGGAAAAAAACTAATCTGCTAACGTAACTTTGAGATAAGTTTGCCAACTCCTTGTGAATGTGCTCACGTGCCTTCACTTTAAATGTGAACGAACTTGTTTGCCATCCTGATGTTCAGACGTAGGTAGCGCATTCCTAAGAAAAACGGCCAGCAGAGTTATTGCGTATCACCGTTGACAGTTCACAGTGATGATCACAGGGCAAAGTGCTCAACGATTAACTGTCAAACAGCTAGTGATGTAGATGACGTCATGCGCACACTCAGAGCGCACAGTACCCCGTCTGATAGTCAACGTAACTTGAAGTCCACCTAAAGTGAAGTACGATTTTTTTTTTGTAAATTCTCAGTTGTCATAAAAGTTCGGTGTGCAACTGGACGCCATTTAGTCACTGGCAATGAAAGGATAGCCAATAATAGTCCTGCAGGAACTGGGAACTGGAAGAGTAAATTAAATGAAACCAGAATGGTGAGAAGGAGATCATAGGAGACTACTGGTAAATCAGTCATCACACCTCCTTTGTAGCCATATCATCTTTCACACACCCAATTTCACATACTTACATTGTTTTCGCATCTTAAGCGCCAATTATTTTTTTTAACTGTACCCATACATACATAAACTCACGCCTTTTTCCCATAGGATTAAGAGAAGAAATTACAGAGTACCATAATGCTACAATTCTTTCATACTTCTTTTGCATCGTTTACATTCATACACACACGCCGGTTACGAGTACTACGAACCTAACCTTTCTGAAGAACCTCACCAACAAGGTGTATGTATGTCCTTCTAGGGCGTTCCCACTTACATCTGCCTCGTAAATTTCTTTAGTAATAGTCGCCTTTCATTCATTCATTCTTTCAACGTGACCAAACCATCTGAAGCATACTCTTTTCCATTTTTGTAACTGCATCTTCTTTTAAACCACAAAGTTGCTGTATCACATCATTCCTCAATCTGTCATTCATTGTTACACCACACATACTTCGCAAGGAACACATTTCTACAGCATTTATTCTATGTTCATGTCTCTTCACTGTATGCCCATCAGTAATATTGCAGCTGTACTAGCTAAGCTGCCCAAGGTGTTTCTATCATCCAAGGTGTGTTAAGCGCTGTTTCCTCAACAGGGCAAATATTTGTATGGCCAACCGATGTTTGTACATAGTTGAGTGTGTCAAGATTGGACTTTGTGCGCGTGAGTTGTGTCTTAAATGGTGTTTGTGACGAAGGATGTGTCGTGTGAGGCTCTGAGGGTTGAACGAAGTGGGTGTGCTTTTAGAATACCAAATAGACTCTACACCTTTTATTTCACCTAAATCGATAAAACATGGTCAGTTTTCACTTACAGTACTTTAGTTTGCTACCCCAATGTGTCAAATTGCTTTGAAAGTTTTTCAACTGTATTACAATTAGAATAAGGTTTATGTTCAATTGAGAAAATATGACAGTTTGGGGTAGCTTAATGTAGTATCTTTACCCTAAATAATTAGAAACAAAGTTAGAAAGTAATTTTCAATTTTAAAATCGTACGTTTCCAATTTACGTTTGCGTCAAGCAAAATAATTGTGCTTGGGTTCAAACTTTATGGTCGCGATTATTATTTATGTGACGTCATTTACCAGGAAATTGCTTTGTTTACATTGTTTTTTAGACCCAAAACAAATATTTAAATTAAATTATATTAGTGATTTATTTTAGCAGAAACTGTACAATACTGCAAGTAGTTTGCTATGAGCTGACTTTTAATTCACTTGGATGTGTAAGGACTTTTACGTCACACGTCACATCGGGCACTGTCAAGGATAACGCGTTTCGAGTTTGCTTTCCGTTTCGCAAACAAAGAAGAACTTAAAAGAAACAAACGTAAAATAAGTACAACATAATGTTTTTTTTTACTATCAAAATGTTTCTTGACTCCTAACATAACATAACGCCTGTAATCTCCAAAGGGTTAGGAAGAGGTGTACCTGGTAGAACACCCTCATTTCGTCAGTTATGTTTAAGTCCCAAAAAATATGGGGCGAAGCCTATTGCCATCAATCGGGCACTTATCCAGACTCCGGGATGCTACTGAGAAAGTTCCTGATGTAAAAACTCAATAAAACTTTTGCCAGACCCGGGGATCTAACTCGGTACCTACCTCAAGCTCAGCAGTAGCGCTTGCTACCTCTAGAAGACCAACGAGCCAGTTTCCTGACTCCTCTAGAATGAAAACTCTAAACTCAAAAATCAAAAAGTTAGTTAATACTTTAATTTTGAATATTGACATACAAAATACAATCATTCATTTTATAGACAGACGCAAAGTGCATCCTTACCTGAACACGAGTACTTACAGTGCGGATCGCGTGCATCTTATAGCGTTTGCGCTTAGCCTGTACCGTGTATTGTGCATGGTATCTGAGCGTGCGCAAGTGTTAATCCACCTTTAAAGTTATGAGTTGTGAATCGCCATGTTGGTATTTAAAATTGTTATTACTAGTCTAGATTTTGTCTAATTTCTTTCCAATTATTTCTGTCTAGGGCTTTTTGGGACCAGTCCTTATCGAAACAGTCCGCCATCTTTGTCTAGGTCTACCGCGATGTCGTTTACCATGTAAGGCGATTAACACACTGCCCCGCGTGATGCAGCGTAGCGCGTGGATGCGTGTTCTTCCGTTGCTTGTAAGTATCTCCGTTTGTATGGAAAACACGCACAGTCCAACACATAGAAAATGCATCCACGCGCGTTCAATTCAGTTCAGAGACACGCAACATGCAGCGTGATGCGGGGCAGTGTGATAATCGCCTAAGGGTCATGCTTCTGGCCCATAATCATCCTCAGAATCGTCATAGTTACAGCTTGACTTAACGCGCGATGCGCGACGTTTGAACAATACATTTGCAAAGAAACCTTTTTTAAACTAATATATACATATATATGGTCCGAAAGCCGCGTTTAACCACTACAAAGTGTTTTAAAACCATCGTTCTAATAATCATCTGTCTAGCCCTTTTCCAACTATGTTGGTGTCAGATTCCAGTTGAACCGGATGCAGCTAAATACCAGTGATATATGAAGCGACTGCCTGTCGGTTCGCCACAACCATGTTACTGGGTAACACAATACCCTTTGGTTAAACTGGCTGTCAGATTAATTCGGCTCCTGAATATCTGTAATCTGTAACGACTGTCTTAGATTTACGAATGACAGCCGGGGCCAACGCCTTTATGTGCTTTGCGGAGGCTCGGAGGAGTCTTGATATATACCAGGTGATTTTTTTGATATCCCATAACTCTAGGGTTATATTCTGTAGGTTAAAATAATACTAAAACTCCTAGAATAGATGGTCCAAAAATGCAAAGTTTCGGAAATATCATCAATCATAACTAAATTATCAGTTGTTTAGTATTCGTTACACAAGCTCTGCTTAGCTTGGGACTGGATGGCGTTGTGTGAATAGTCGTGGAATATTATTATTAAGTACTGTAACACACCTTTCGTTTGACAATTATTGTAAACACAACATTCAACAGAAGTTCATTGATTAGTCAGTCGAAAAGACTTCCACCGCTCACCACTAGATGGCGTTGCGCCGATGACGCGCATTTCTGAATCGCGGTGTTAAGATCCTCCGTCGTTTAATGACCCTCGTCGGATCAGTAATTTTAAGTAAGACTACTACTCAGTCGGTGCATCTGAGAATCTCGTCCTTATTGGAAAGGTTACGTGGGACACCTCTGTTAGCTGTCACTAAATACATTCCCTAAGGGATATTTTTGGATAGAGGACCTCGTTCCCCGACCTTCGTCCTTCACTAGGTCTTGGTCGAGTGGAACTGCGCCTATATTATATCCAAACCAGAACCACTGTAATCTAACATTTACTGTAACTGCTGCTGAATTAAATAAACCACCTGAAGACTTCCTCCTGCGTTTCACTGTCACGTGTGACGTCACGCTATCACCTTCTACAAACTGGCGACCAACTGTGGGCACGAAGAAAAAGCTAAGTACATCACAAGATACGGGCGAGTGACAACAACACCTACGGAAAGGAGGAAAGCAGAGATGTCGGTGACCATGTCAGATACTCAGTTCGAGGCGCTGCTATCGAAGCTCTCACCAGGAAGACACGGTTCTTTCACAACCTGCCAAGCTGAATATAGCGGTACCGAGAACTCCGAAGTTACGGAAGCTTTTTTGGCGGCAGTATCAGTTTTCAAACAAATAGAAAATATTAGTGATGCAGAAGCGCTCACTGGTTTACCACTGCTCTTCAAAGGAGAAGCTGCAGTGTGGTGGCAGGGAATTAAAAATCATGTTTGCACATGGGCGGAGTTCAAAGAGCGTCTCCGTCATTCTTTTGCCCCAAAGAAACCTGCCTATATCACGTACCAAGAAATAGTCATGGAAAAGCAAGACTTTCACATGACCACTGAAAGCTTTATCGCACATAAGCGAATGCTATTTTCGCAACTTCCGGAACCGGAAGTACCAGAATCCCACCAACTTCACATGATATACGGTCTGCTGAAACATCGAATACGCGACAAGATTCCGCGCAACTCCGTTAAAAGTTATGACGAGTTATTGGAAGCAGCTCGGGGCGTCGAACAGCTGTGGAGTGAAAAACAGGATAATAGTGACGCACACAAAGAGGTTATGATACCAAAACCGAATGGAAACGTTCGAGTATGCATCGATTACCGACGCCTAAACGCTATCACTGTGCCTGATACCTACCCTATTTCACGAAAAGACGGCTTGTTGCACGAAGCAGAGAGCCAACTCCACCTACAATCTAGTGACCAAATGTGGACACGAAGACAAACCGAAGTAGGTATGCGCTTGGAGCAGCTTTAGTCCAGGGGGAGAAGGAAGAAGAGCATCCCGTTGAAACTCAAACCTACAGGAAGATACCCAACAGACACTATTGGAGTGGGATGCGTAGCGTTTGTGAGTGCTTCATGACAAATAATCAGAGAGTGCATCTGCGAATCTCGTCCTATTTGGAAAGATCACGTGGGACACCTCTGTTAGTCGTAACAAAAGTAAATTTCACTGAGGAATGTTTCTGGAATGAGGACCTCGTTCCGCAACCTTCGTCCTTCACTAGGTCTTGGTCGTGTGGAATTGCGCCTATTATTATATCCAGACCCTTTATAGCTTTCTGCTGAAAAGCAATGTAAATTAGCTAGTGTAGCATCTGTGGACTACGTCCAACTTGGAATAGCCTCACGGGACACCATTGGTTAAGAAATGAAGAAAGAGTCACGCAAAGAATATGTCGATAAGCATATGCGTGAACACCTACAGTACCAACCAGGCGGCTTGGTACTTGTTAACCTACACCCCGCGAGTAAGGGAGCTCGAGGTGTAACCGCCAAATTGGCACCCCGCAGAGATGGACCATACGTCATCGTTACTAAACCTCGACCCACCTCTTTTAAAGTAGTTTCTCCAAATGATTCTACAAACTCGATCGAGTTCTTTCATGTTTCCACTTTGAATCCAAAAGCTGGAAGCCCCGAATCGATTCCAGAACCTGTGCAACCCCTCCGAAGAGGATGACCTAGAAAGGAGAAGATTGCCGACCAGCGTTCACCTGGGGCCATCCGAGGACGTGGACGTCCTTGGAAACACTAAACCTTCTATCCAGTCCTTCACGCCGAGACGTCTTTGAGGACTGAGGGGGAGATTGTAACACACCTTTCGTTTGACAATTATTGTAAACACAACATTCAACAGAAGTTCATTGATTAGTCAGTCGAAAAGACTTCCACCGCTCACCACTAGATGGCGTTGCGCCGATGACGCGCATTTCTGAATCGCGGTGTTAAGATCCTCCGTCGTTTAATGACCCTCGTCGGATCAGTAATTTTAAGTAAGACTACTACTCAGTCGGTGCATCTGCGAATCTCGTCCTTATTGGAAAGGTTACGTGGGACACCTCTGTTAGCTGTCACTAAATACATTCCCTAAGGGATATTTTTGGATAGAGGACCTCGTTCCCCGACCTTCGTCCTTCACTAGGTCTTGGTCGAGTGGAACTGCGCCTATATTATATCCAAACCAGAACCACTGTAATCTAACATTTACTGTAACTGCTGCTGAATTAAATAAACCACCTGAAGACTTCCTCCTGCGTTTCACTGTCACGTGTGACGTCACGCTATCACCTTCTACAGTACTAGCTTCTGCCCGCGACTTCGTACGCGGATCCTGTTGCTTATGCCAGCGACAACGGGGTCGTCAAAATCACGAATCATCATCTGAAACATCTGATGTCGAATTCTATAAGCCCGGGGACGGGAAATCAATGGGATGCGCGAGACGATTCAAGATGTTCCAGATTTTTTATTTTTATTGGTCAACAGGAAATGCCATCAGACTTAACAACTTTTGCTAAGACACCATTTCTATTATGTATATGTTATATTGTCTCTGGGCTTTGGAGTTCCCCTACAGGTGCTCCAGATCTTCAAATTGAGTCTCACAGCAGAAAACACTCTTCACGTGGAATAGTTTTTGCAATGGCACCATTTTTATATCTCTTTTACTTTAGGTGTTCCATTTTCCAAAATAAATTATAGCCTATAATATGTTGCGTGACGTTCACGATCAGCGGTCAGTCGCGCATCTCCTTCCCCCACTTATCTCTAGAGTCGATGCGTATATACGCTGAAAACTCAAGCGTCATGCTTTTTCCGTGAACGTCTCCAACTCGCGAGACAGTGCATGATGTTCACGATCAGCGGTCAGTCGCGCACATATTCTTCACTGGTCTCTAGAGACCTGGATGTAGATGCGTAAATACGCTGAGAATGCAGGCGTGCTTCGCGATCCCAAGAAGTTTCCACGGAGCGAGTTGCAGCCTCATGTTCTCGATCAGCATCAAGTCTCTCCTAACGCTCTTCGGTAGATTGTTGGGATCTTATGGTCTTTAATCATTTAGCACCTTTGGAACATTGGGAAAAAATTGACCTCTTTCTAGGCATGGTTATAGTTTTATTGTGATGATACCCGATCAATTAAAATCTAAGTGGCTGCTCCCCTGCGTTACCGGGTAAGCTACCGTGTAACGAAGATAAATGGAAAAGGAAATTAAACACTCAAATAACATAAGCCCGAAGGCATACGATAAAAAAATGGGAGTTTTAGCCAGTAGAGTCTAATTTTCAACGATATACCATCGTCATCGAAAATCAGTCCTGAACTGTTCCCGCCTTCACCGCGTAGTACCTCCTACTTATGTTATTTTATAATTATGCAATGAAATTAGTGATAGTTTTAATTTCTATATCAAATGTTTCTGATCTTCGATTTTTATAAGTCAACGGGAAATGCCTATCAGACCGAACAACTTTTGCTAAGACGTCATTCCTATTTGAGTTATGGTGTAGCTGGGCTCTTGGAGTTCCACAACAGGTGTTCCAGATCTTCGATTTATAAACGTCAACAGCGAGTGCTCATAAGGCTGAACAACTCTTGCTAAGACGTCATTCCAATATATGTTATAGTGTAGCTGGGCTCTTGAAGTTCCACATCAGGTGTTCCGGATCTTCAAATTTATTCTCTCAGCAGAAAATGCTCATAACGTGGAACCATTTTTGCTATGGGGCCATTTTTGTATCGCCTATAGTTTAGCTGGTCTGTTGCGGTTCTGCATCAGGTGTTCCGGATCTTCAAATTTATTCTCTCAGCAGAAAATGCTCATCACGTGGAACAATTTTTGCTATGGGGCCATTTTTGTATCGCCTATAGTTTAGCTGGTCTGTTGCGGTTCTGCATCGGGTGTTCCGGATCTTCAAATTTATTCTCTCAGCAGAAAATGCTCATCACGTGGAACAATTTTTGCTATGGGGCCATTTTTGTATCGCCTATAGTTTAGCTGGTCTGTTGCGGTTCTGCATCAGGTGTTCCAGTTTCCAAGATAAATTATAGCCTATGTGTTGACTAGACTTAATATCTATACAACAACAAAAAAATCATTCAAATCCGTCCAGTAGTTCCGAAGATTAGCGTGTGCAAACAAACAGACAAACAGACAAACAGACAAACAGACAAACAGACAAACAGACAGACTTTTTTTTTTGGATTCGTGCTCTATTGCTGTTTCTAAACCCCCCTCAATTATTATTTTTTAAATATATTCAATGTACAGACACAGTTTTCTTACAGTCTTATTATATGTATAGATTATTTAATTATTTTTATTACCTAATTAGTTCAAAAATTGTCACCAGTACGACGAATCTTCTTTCTAACGTCACTTTTCTTTCACGTAAGGGTGTTTTACATTAATCATCGTGACTTTGTCAAATTATTTTGTATGATACTAAAAAAAAAAGAGTGATTGAAACATAATTCATACTCTAGAGTTAATTTCTGTCACTAACTTTTGTAGCACACCTTAATATTTTTTTTTTCAATATGACTACTAAAATTACTTCTATTGAAATTCTGTGATCTTCGTAGTATGCTAAGTCAAATTATGCCAAATAATCGGCGCTCTAAATAAACGTTATGCTAAACGAAATTATGCAAAATTGTAACTGTGACAAAGGTAATTATGCCCAATACAATTCTGCCATCTTTAAAGTATCCCATTTTAAATTCAGACATAAAAACATTGGGCCAAAAAAAACAATTATATTAAATATTTTTTATACCTTATTTTTTATACCTTCAAGAATAAAGGGGATGTACAGGACTGCAACAACTATCGAGGGATAAAGCTCCTGTCACATAGTATGAAAGTATGGGAGAAGGTGATAGAGAAAAGGTTGCGAGAGGAGAGTGAAATTTCCCAAAATCAGTTTGGGTTTATGCCAGGTCGAGGGACAATGGACGCCACCTTTGCACTCCGCCAGTTATGCGAGAAGTACAGACGTGCACATAAAAACTTGCATATGGTGTTCATTGATCTAGAAAAAGCGTATGATAGGGTGCCCCGGAAGGTGTTGTGGTGGGCCTTGAATGAGAAAGGTGTGCCTGGGAAGTATGTCGAGTTGATTCGTGCAATGTACAGCCGATCTAGTACTTTTGTCCGGTCGTCTGCTGGTAACACCGACAAGTTCAGTGTGGCTGTAGGACTGCACCAAGGGTCGGCCTTAAGCCCTTACCTCTTCCTATTGATTATGGACGCTCTGACGTCGGAAATACAGGAAGAGGCACCCTGGTGCATGCTATTTGCCGACGACATTGTCCTTGTCGGTGAAGGTGGAGGAGCTTGTGGCTAAATTATAACAGCCGCATGGGTCGATCGAAGGTTAAGCTACGCTTGACGAGGTCGGTCCGTGGATGGGTGACCATTTATTACATACCAAGACTCCTCCGTGCCTCGGAAAGCACGTTAAGCCGTTGGTCCCGGCTGTCATTTGTAGATCTTTGACAGTCGTTACTTGTAGTCAGAAGCCCGAAAGTCTGACAACCAGTTTAACCAAGGGGTATCATGTTACCCAGTTACTGGGTTGTGGAGGTCAGACAGGCAGTCGCTCCATGTAAAACACTGGTATTCAGCTGCATCCGGTTAAACTGGAAGCCGACCCCAACATAGTTGGGAAAAGGCTAGGCAGATGATGATTGTCCTTGTCGGTGAAGATGGACCTGAGATCCAGAGCAGATTAGAGAAATGGCAACAGAAGCTGGAGAGTGTGGGCTTGAAAATCAGCAGAACCAAAACAGAATACATGTTCTGCGATTTCGGCGGTCTCTCCAGCTCTGAAGCCATAACGCTTGATTGCGTGCTTCTTCCGGTCTGCTCCGACTTTCGGTATCTCGGTTCACTAGTGCAAAGTGACGGAGAAATAGATCGGACTGTCAAGCACAGAATAAACACAGGATGGATGAAATGGCTGCAGGTAACGGGTACAACTTGTGACTCCCACATTCCCCTTAAACTTAAGGGGAAGATTTATAAAACAATGATAAGACCTGCCGTCTTGTATGGATCAGAGTGTTGGGCCACAAAAGGGATGAATGAAAGGCAGTTGCATGCAGCTGAGATGAGAATGCTAAGGGGGATGTGTGGTGTTACGCGAATGGATAAAATAAGAAATGAGTATATAAGAGGAAGTTTGAAAGTGGCGCCTGTGACCGAGAAGTTGTGCGGAAACCGGTTGTCATGGTATGGACATGTGATGCGAAGGAATGAGGATCATGTTGTGAGGAAAGTTTTGAGTATGAATGTTGAGGGTTACAAGAGTAGAGGGAGACCTAGGAAACGATGGATGGATTGTGTGAAAGATGATATGGCTAGGAAGGAGGTGACTTCTGAGATGACGACAAATAGAAATGTATGGAAGAAGAAGACATGCTGCGCCGACCCCAAATAAATTGGGATAAGGGCAAGAGGATGATGATTTTTTATACCTTAACATTGTTCGTTTAAAAAAGTTTATGCCAAGTGAGTTATGCCAAATAGGTTTCGGAGCAACAAGTTTCTGCCAGATAGAGGGCACCCATATACCTAATGAAAGATCACTCATCCACGGACCCATATCATCAAGCGTAGCTTAACCTTCGATCACCCCTGCATGTGGCTGTTATTATTTAGCCACAAGCTCTTCAACCATCGTTCCAATACTTCCAATCCACAAATAAATAAACAATTTATTTGCAACTATTCAGCGACAAACGTTGGTGTCCAACGATACCAACCATTGTCTTAATTTAAGTGACTCCGTTGTCGTTGTTAATTTTTTTTTTAACGAGACATCCGTCACAAATGACACTTTGTAATTTGACATGAAAAACATGGCTGCCATGACAGGTCAATTTCGCGCCATCAGAATCCAAATACGCACCAATTTACCCAAGGATTTGGAAAATATTACCCTACGTCACCCGATACATTACCGTGTATTAATAATTGTGTTTAATGTGCATGCCTAATGGCGGTTGAGCAATAAATAACGCGTTGGGGATGTGCTTTGTGTAATTCCATCAAATTAAAGGATGCCCACCAAATTGGCATGTTTCGCAATCGTATCGCATAGAAACTGTACCAATTTTGTTGTTCATCGAAATTTTAGGTGCGTAACAGATTTCAATTGTTGTTTATAACATCACGCTTGATTTCACGCTGGGTTAAGCAGAGGTTGCCTATCTAGATAATAGTATAAAACTTTTTTACAAAACATATTCATAGAGTTATTTGAAAAATAACTCTAGTTTCTGAAGTCTGTGGCTTTGGGGTTTTTTCACGTTCATTATTTGCCACCGACTTCCGTAACGTTCCGACGTGTTTTTTTAAGAATTAAAAAATAACTTTAAAAATCGGTCCATAAATAACGAGGAATGAGGAATGAGGAGTGAGGTAACAAACCCTAAAAAAAGCAAAAAAAATACAACCAAATTGAAAACCTCATTTTTTTCAAGTCGGTTAAAATACATTTTCGTACCACTTGCTCAAAAAAGTGACATTCTATGCCACAAAAAGCGAACATAACAATAGTCATTTTTAATCTGTTAAAAACAGGGAAAGAAAGTTGTACTGGATTTCATTCATCCCCTTGGGAGAGAATGTGATTCAAATTTGGAATACCTAACTTACCGAAATTTATACTGAACTACATCTGTGTCACGTACACCATTGAGTTTGTATTTATAGCATTATACATCTTTTTGAAAAAGGAATACGCGTTTATTAAGCAGTTATGATTATTAATTAAATAAAATTACGAAAACCGACGAGGCCGTATGAGCTTAATGCCTTTGCTTTTCCGACAAAAAAATATAAATCTAGGAATTTGCCGCGTTTTTGTTTTCTTCAAATCATGGAGCAAACAACCGGGTTGTTTGCTTTAGGCTTCAAATATTTAAACGTTAAGTTTATTTTAATTTATTTTTATAAATAAGTTAATGTTCTAAAAATACGTCTACTTTTAATTGTCATTATTTTTAGTAAATGCTTATCTCATATTATTATTTTGTTATTTTTTTCGCAAATGGTACGAAAAGTAGAGTATTTTCCTCGGTGATAAAGCTGTCTTAGTCTTGGGTGAAATTAAATCCCTCGCTACACTCAGGACTCGTCTTAAATCCCTCGCTTCGCTCGTGATTTAAGTTTTTAACACCCTCGCTACGCTCGGGAGTAAACCTCGAGTCCTTCGTTACGCTCGCGATTTAAATCGTCACCCGCGACAGAAGACACTGCTTTATCCCCTTGGTTAATAATCTACTATTATTTGTATCGAATATAGGTATTCAAATGAGTTGGTACCTACATGAGTAGATCACCAGTACCTATTTGGCAGTTATGTTTAAATCCTATGTGCTCGGGGTTGCGCCTATTAGGTGCCTATTAAGACCATAGACCAAAATCCAGATTTTGGGTTGCTACTGATAAATTCGAATTGGAGCAACACTGTCTGACTCAGGAATCGGACCCTGAACCTCAGTCCAGCAACAGCACGAAACGCAAAGAATTCATAAATATTATGAGTAAAACGTCATTTGTTTATATTTATCGTCTGACGCAAACGATAACCATAGGGTCACAACATAAAAAAACCAGTTAGGTTCCCTTACTACTCTCGTACAAGATAGGTTAATACCCCGATGTCCCCCAATAAATTAAAGGTAGATAGATAACATCGATTAAATGTCAGAACCGGTTAACTTGAAGGAACAAAGTTATCTTGACAGGTGACAAAATGGGGAACTAAATAAAACTATATGAGAATTTGACATTACTTTGACGTTTTGTTTGCCAAGCAGCGCCACCTGGAACTGTATAATTAAAGTGGTTCATCCTTCTATAAAAAATGGGTGTTTAAGCTTGTCAAACCAGTGTCCCTTTCTTGACGTAATGAGAGACATGTTTTTTGTTACTTGAAACTCCTAGAATGACCGTCACGCCGATATTCCCCGAATGGTTAGGCAGAGGTGTATCGTACCCCCATCATTAAATAAAATAAATTAATAAATATTCCACAACTTTCACACAACGCCATCTAGTCCCAAGCTAAGTAGAGCTCGTGCTATAAGCCCTAGACAATTGATAATTTTACTTAGATTTGTAAATACTATAAATATTACAGGTAAATTACACTCAGACACAGAACAAGTGATCGTGCTCATCACACAAATATTTGTCTTGGGTGGGACCTCCGGCATAGCAGTCAGGGCCACTGATCACAATTGGCCAGTATATTTTTAACCGACTTAAAAAAAAACACAAACAAAAAAAAAACTAAAAGAAAATCACAAAAAAAGTGAAAAATAAATAGCTTCAGAAGCCGGTGACAAAAACACCAAATCAATCAAGTCGGTGACCTCTGTTTGATTGATTTAGTGTTTTGTCACCGACTTCGAAGCTTAAACTTATTTGTGTTTTCCTTTCAGTTTTTTTGTTTGTAATTTTTTTTTGAAGTCGGTTTTACGTTTTGCAAAAAAGTTTTTTAAGTATATGGGAAACAGTGATAGCCTAAATTTGACTGACGGTCTCAAAGGACTCGACGGACTGCCAAGCCATAGGTTTGAAGTTCAAACCCAAGGCACCCCTTAGACTTTTCGGATTCTTGTGCGTATTGTATAATTCTCACCTGCTTCAAAAACGGCGAAAGGAAGGAAACATCGTGAGGAAGCCTGAAAGATTTCTCAACGGCATGTGAAGCCCAGTCAGAATCCCATTTGGATGCACTGATACAAAGCACTGACACCAGCAGGTTATTCACTATACCATACGAATAGAAGAAGATTTAGGTTGAGATTATAACTGCCAAGGTATCAATTCTATTCAATCAGGTTTGGTTTCCGCAATTAATCCCAGATTGGACCATTGTGCGTGCCGAGGTATTGTAATTAATAAGCTATAGATGACTAAATTTCAGTTTTTGGTTCCTCATCTATAGATTATTACAAGAAAATATTCGACACATACCAATATTATTTTTTTCAAATTAATGGCGATACATCGAGTCAAAATGCCGCGTGACGACACTATCCTGTTCAGTTTATACTAGACTAGCAGACGTCCCGCGGTTTCACCCGCGTTGTTCCCGTTCCTGTGGGAATATAGGGATAAAAAGTAGCCTATGTCACCCGGGGATAGTGTAGCTTCCCAACAGTGAAAGAATTTTCCAAATCGGTCCAGTAGTTTCGGAGCCTATTCAATGCAAACAAACAATCAAACATTTCCTCTTTGTTATATTAGTATAGATAATGGCGCAACAAGCCCCCTCTCCTCAACTTTAATGCGCTTAATCTAAGTAAGTAAGTAACTGGTTTTCCATCAATTTGAAAAAGAAAAAAAAACTTGTGTTTTATTTTTTATAATGTAACTAAAGGACTAATTATATTTTGAAATTCATACTCTGTCTACATTCATATTGTTATAATGCAAAGAGATTTAAAAACTATTGAATGTCTTTGTTATAATGCAATATTTATAGGTAGGTAGTTAGTTTTTGTTCACATTTATACATTTATAGAAAGAGTACCTACTTACTTATCATGGGAAACAAATTTGGAAATACCTACATTATTTGTTATCAATGTCTTAGTTTTTTTTTTATACAAATGTAACCTATTAAAAGTATGATGATGAAGTAGACAATCAGTAAATCAGCTGGCATTTTTTCTTATATGATATTTATAATGTTTAAGCTAATACTCTTCGCACACCCACTTCTGTAAAGGCCTTCTTTATTGACGCCATGAGCAAAAGAGATAGCTAATATATTATGAGATGCTGAACCTACATTCCATCACAAACAGGTCGGTGTCAATGACCGATGCATCTGATGCATCCCTGTTTAGATACTACATATATTTACATACATCCGTCCGTTTTACGTATATTTTTGACTCAAAAAGTCTAAGTTTATTTCAATTAAACTCATGAAACGCACTTATGAACGTCAGACCGTCAGACAGTTGCACATTCCAGAAGATAGTTTCAGACATACATTTCCCATGGGGGTAACTACAGAGCGCCATATGCTACGATTCTCACATGCTTACTTCTTTTGCTTCGTTTACATTCATACATGTTGTCATACACACACGCCGGTTGCGAGTACTACGCACCTGTCCTTTCTGAAGAACCTCACCAATAAGGTCTATGTATGTCCTTCTAGGGTGTCCCCTCCCGGCGTTCCCACTTACATCTGCCTTGTAAATACCTTTCGTTATTCGCCTCTCATTCATCCTTTCAACGTGATGGAACCATTTAAGCATACTCTTTTCTAATTTTGTTAGGTACTACATCTTCTTTTAAACCACAACGTTGCAAGATAGTCTCATATGGAGAAGAATTTGAAAGAAACTCCATACCTACTTACTCTTTTAAAATAGATACCTCGACTTCGGGACTGTTTCGTTGGTCTAGTGGTCGCAAGCGTTACTGCTAAGCATGAGGTCCCGGGTTCGGTCCCGGGGTCGGGCAAGGTGTTATTGAGTTCTCCATCTAGAATTTCTCAGTAGCAGCCCGGAGTCTGGATTTGTAACCGAATGATGGCAGTAGACTCGATCGGGATAGTTATAATAATTAAAATCTCCAAAACAATCCTCTCAGTTAATTTAATCCCATTAAATGACTTTTTTTTTATGAAATATTTTTTTATTGGGATTATACATATGAACTTAGAGGGTTGTCCATAATGATTTAAACGTCAAATAGCAAAAAACACAAGACATTTTTTTTAATTTCGCGGTCTATCCTGGCACTTCCACCTAATATTTTTTTTTATTACTGATAGGCACGCGTTTGACCACTATCTCACTCACCTAATGGTAAGCGATGATGTGCTCGACGATGAAGCACGTTTGCCTAGAAGCAACCTGTTCACTCTTGACTTGAAGATTGTAGCTATCAGGAAACACCGACTCCGGCAGGGAATTCCACTCTTTAGCTGTTCGCACAATGAATGTGTTTCCATTTCCATAGCGTTTAGTACATATGGTTGGGATATCTGATCTACCATGTACCGGTGGCGGAGTGCCGTACGTCTGGTGGTCCGATGATGAAAAGGGCTTGGTGGAATTAAATCGTGCAATTCCGATGCACACTCTCCGAAATATAACCGATAGAAAACCGACAGGCTAGCAACTCGGCGTCGATGCTCAAGCCTGGTTGTCTCCTGATCTCCGCTGTGCGAAAGGTAGACGCAGGCGTAGATAATTTTATCCAGGCCTGTGTCCACCAAAGCCCAAAGCTTTGAGAACCTGGAGTCCTCAAGGTTCCGTAGACGCTGATAGTAGAGATAATATAACAATCTTGGGTTACGCATGTCATGTTGATATGTTACAAGCTACGACGAATCAAACGGTTGTTGATGGTCTCCCACGTTTTTGTTCCCTTACATAAGACTAGTATCGACTTATCGTAACCCGTTCTGCAAGTTATATAATCAGCAAAGAACACAACTTAGCGATGATCTGGCTGATCCCTGTATTTATTTATTTATTAAAGGTAAACCAACAGCTTCTGTATATAGCATTACATTAGAATAATAGTAGAGTAATAAGCATCAGACTTATACAGTCGCCATTAATAGGTCGACAAAAATTCAAGTGAGTGAAAAAACATTTAATTATTGTTAGCTTACTAATTATTAAAATTACAAATAATCAAATTAATAGAAAACATAATGAAATTACAAATACATACACAATGAGAGCTAATGAGATCAAAATGACAACAAATTTAAAATAAAAATAAAATTAAAATAAAAACAAAACAAAATAAAATATTCACACCTATCAGAAAATAATGACGTAAAAATTTCAAGAATGTATCAGTAAGGTGTAAAAAGATTCGACCAAGCGAATCAATACAGGGTAAAAGGGATATCGTTGTACAGACGCCAGCACATCAAGTTACCAAAATGTGTCAAATTTCTTTGATCGTTTTTCAACTTTATGTCAAACTTAATAAGGTTCATATTCAATTGGGAAAATTTGACACATTGGGGTAACTTGATGTGCTGGCGTCTGTACATGCGAACACTATAAGTGTTCTGGATTTTCCTGAAATTCTCTTTGCTTTGCTATTGTTGACGCTGCTATACTGCCGTGCTAAGCCCAAAAGCGGTATCTCAGGGAAAGCTAGTTTCGAGAAAATTTAAGTTTGGTAAATATAGCTTTCTTTTAATCTTATAGATTAATTACACTTTTGTAAGGATATTTTCACATGTTTTGAATAAGATACCTACCGCTAATTAGCTTAGTTTATTGGATGTGTCTTTCTTTAAGCTTTTTGATGCCATACAAATCAATTATATGATTTTTTTGAGATAACGCTTTTGCGCTTATCACGGCAGTAGGCTTAGTAGGCGACTCGGACGCTGAGTCTCGTCCGATCCGGCCGAGACAGGAATTTTATTATAATAAATATTTTTGAGTGGTGTTTCGGACGATACTTTTTTTTAAGCAAATTTTGTACAGCCAGAATGAAAAACCTTAGGTAGAGTTTTATTATTTAAGTAAAAGTCAGGGAATTGTTAGAAAGAGATAAAGTTTAATATACAATTACAACAATAAACAGTAAACATGATAAATCACAATAATCAGTCTTACATATCAATTAAAAAGCGTACAATAATAATTATAAATGTTAACAACAATAATCAGTCTTTTATATCAATTGAAACGTGTACAACAAGAATATTAAATGTAAATTACTATAATCAGTCTTTTACAGGGTTACTGCCGTTACTGGTAATTAGACGTGACGGGCTGATAAGGGGGCCAAAATGCAACAAATTGAACCCCCCATATTTATGGCCGAAATTCAATAGTTTTCGAGATATTTGAATTTTAAGGGTTTTTCGATATTGAACCAAAATATTCCAAATAAAAAAAAAATATATATTTGAATGGGTACCATTAAGAATGATGTTGTAGCTGGCACTTTAATTAAGCTATGGACATATTTCAAACTACTTAATAAGAATAATCTCATATCGCTCATTATTTTAATTATTTTGCTTTGTGATATTATTATCTTACCAATATTTTCATTTTAAGCTTCAAAAATGTTGCCTCGTCACAAAAATTTCTATGACATTAATCGTACAAATAAATAAAACAACTTGCCTATTCTGTAAGCTTTCCAAAAAGGTATAAAAGTCAATTTTAAAATACATAATCGTGACATGGCATGTGTCTGAATTGGCGCGGGGAGATAAAGGGTCATTTGTGTACCTATGTCTACCAACTAGAAGTTTTTATGTCTCAATGTGCGTGCAAAATGCCAAAAGTCAAAAACTAACCGACTCGTGAGAGATCAGAATTTAGAATTAGAATTTATTTAATTATATTAAGAATGTAGTTTTACATAGTATGGTATTAATATTTTTTTAAGTTCTATAAACTCTACCATAACATATGGTGTACACATAGTGAAATGTCATTCTTATATAGCTAAGTACAATTAATTATATGATTTAATGATTGACAATAAGTCCAATATGAATCATTATAATTAGGTAGTCGTTACTTTAAAATCAATGTCAAAATTAAGTACATGTCGTCTTGGATTTTAACAATATTCCACCATTACCACCATTTATTTATTTTCACATAATTATGTCATAAAACAATTATTCAATAACCAACTTGTCCGTAGGGATGCATCTTATACCGATACCGATGCCGATATATCGGCAATACTCGAAGCTTGCTGATATATTGGCATCGGCGATATTTTTATGGCCGATTTAACAAAAATAAACGCGCGTGTTGTCTCGTCTACTTTGTTTTTGATACAAAAATCTCATTAATATTAATTTTAATTACTAAAACTGTTAACTAATCTCAATCTGTCTATAGTTTCAAATGATTTTATTTAGTTTGTCCTGTTATTATTATTTTTATATTAATAAAAAAATAACCTGTCTTGTTACGGTATCAGTATCGCCGATATTTTTTTATAAGAGCCGATGGTCTTATATAAAAATCCGATACGATACTGATACCGATGTATCGGTATCGTATCAAAGCAAGAGTGAGCTGACAAGTAGGGATACTTATCATCTCATCACTCATTAATAAAAAATAAAAAAAAACTTTATTTGCAGGCGTCGATGGCCCATAGCGTGTTAGTATTTAGTACAAAAATAGCTTAAAAACTATGTTAGTAGTAACATCTAGACACACACAAGAACACAAATTATACACAGCAAAATAAACAGTTCCCAACTCGAGAAGGATTCATCAAGATCCATGTCTGACATGCAGCTTGATAAACCTATCCATCGTAGACCCTTCCAATCTTTCTGAAAATACCTTCAGAACGCTATTGCTGCTTCCCCTCACTCTGCGTATCACTGATGCCACTTTTTTGCGCAAAATGTGGCAATGTGTTTTAATGTTTATTTTATTTGTAATTAGTAATTTATCCATAGCGACAAAGTAAAATATGTATTATTTAATTATGTGTCTGACGGTACTTTGCCCCTAAAAAAGGATTCGTCCGAAACACCACTCAAAAATATTAATAATAATGAAATTCCTATCTCGACCGGATCGGACGAGACTCAGCGGCCGAGTCGCCTACTAAGCCCGGCAGTATAGCTGTTTTGACAGCCGGCCTTAAATAATAAATGTATTGCATTGGGTTAAATAAAAACGATGAGTTTTTCATTGTTATTTTTTACAGATTTAAACACTCGTATAAATAACAACAAATAACAAAACACACACTAACACACACAACAACAATAACAAACACTTTAACACCTTTTAATTTTATGACTACTAGGTACTTAAACATAACTGACGAAATGTTGGTGTACTCTGCTTACCCTTTGAGGAATACAGGCGTGATGATATGTATATTAATATACGTATAAAGATTCTACTCCATCGCACATCAATGGTCGGCCAACAGCAATTAGGTACTATACCTAAGTGTTTCACAAGACAAACTGTAATTATAAGTAAGTAATAAAGGATGCGCAAGAGTGTAATCGCTTCTGAATCATCAGATTGTGATATAGCTCGTTTAAATAACGGGTGAAGAGTGAGTCGCAATTGCATACCGAGGGTTCCGTGGATGATTGGATATAAATTTTTCCATTTTCATCATTGTAAGCATTGCTCTTTAACATCATTGCTTTTTAACATCACTCAAATGTAAAATGTGGAATCTTGGACTGATTTAGGTACCATTCTACTAATTAGACAATTTTTATCTTACAAACTTGCGATTGTTTTATTGAGTTTTCGTGGAATTCCAGTTTTTTTTACAATTTAAGTCTTCAAATCGTATTCATACGTTCCTAAGAAAAAAGTTCGAAATTTCAAGTAAACAAGTATGAAAATATATTATTTTTGTCATACAGGAAGTAGGATTAATACCTACTTGTGGCCTTGTCTTGACTTTACAAAAAAAAATAATTAAATAAAACATACTTTAGAAGCCAAGGAGTGCATCCTCTTTTATAACTTTAAGAAAAGCTAACGTCAATAAAAACGATTATCAACGTCAATAAAATTAGAAGTATGTACGAATCTTAGCAAATAACGCTATGTACCTACAGTAGGTATCTACCTACACCTATGGGAGAACGGCGTGAGTTTATGTATCTAATACTATTTTAGAACGGATAACACGGAAAACAGTTAAAATTACAATTAAATTCGTCATTTGACGACATTATTCTGAAAGATGTCTGATGACGTCTTGCCACCATCTTGGGTGCGCTCGCGCCGATCCTACAATGCAATTACTGTGGTTATTTCTCGTTTTCCTGCAATTACCATTGCCATGGCCTCTGCTAAGTAGTGTCATGTCGCTATACCTACTATATTTGCATTGGTAACCTTTAGTGTTTAGTATTGCCCCCTAATGTTTAGTAATTGTTTGAAAAGATCATAATGCAACATTCGGCCGGCGCGATCTGGCGAAGCGCAGTTTTTTTTTGCTAAATCAATATCCGTCTCTCAAAATAAAGTCGAAAATAAGCCGCGTACCTACTTCTATCGGTATTGATGCTCTCGGATTAATTCAAGTTTATTTATTTTCTTCTTAATTTCATCCACGGTTGATAATTATATTGTTTACCCGTGAAAACCGTAGGTAGGTTCTGCGTCTCGCCAGGTTGGCTGGCCCTAAGTACAAAGAACAAAGACCAAGGTCCGAGATCTAGGGCCAATTATGCCAATTTACAGAACCTTCACCCATGTATTCAATATGATACCTATGCAATTACATGACGTTATATTTACTTGTCTTATGTTTAAAATAATGATTAAATACAGGATGGAAGGGATTATGCGACATTGATGCACCATCATAATATAATGAGTAATTCATTGCAGACCCCAAACTGTAAAACAATTTCAAGTGAACATGATGAACCTAATTCTGTTTGCAATGAAGTTGAAAAACTATCAAAGAAATTGACACATTAGGGTAGCTTGATGTGCTGGCGTCTGTACCTACATTAAGTACATAAGTATTCCTAAATTCTGTTGTTTTATTTTTATTTTTTTAGAATTGTTAATTAATCTTAAGAAAATCATCTTTTCTATTTAACTCAATTATATAATACCTATTTAAGGCCTTATATTCTATATTCTTATCTTATATTCCATGCATGATGCATTATTTTGCTTATAAGTCGCGTTGGCTCAGTGAGTATTTCGCCTGAAATGTACAGGCCTGTGCGCATGTCCAATCCGGGCATGTACAGAGTGAATAGTAAGTTTACCTTTAATTATCTTAGACTTACCTAGGTATGTCTACTAGCGTCAAATATGTAGGGGAAGGTTGCGATCATTGGACCGCTTCTTTCATTGGACCACTTAAATATTTCGTAAAATCGCAACTCCAGTGACGCGTAGGTACGTTACAAAGCATGTCTTGGGTGGTAAGAGTGGCCCCCCGCAACCTCAGTACCCGCGCTGCAGCCGCCAGTGAGTGACGTGTGTAAATGTGATCGCGGCGCTCCGGATATAAAAAATACGACTACGAAAAGTTGATGTAAGTATCATAATACTATGATTTGATTAATAGTACATATTTTAATTTGTAGAATGTTTACTTGTTTTTACGTTGGAAATAATTATTCTTGACTGAAGATAGTGGTTGTTTTTTTATAACCCTATTTTTACGTTAGGACCCTGTTGCTATCATCGGACCACTAACGTGGCCCTTTCATTGGACTGGTCCAATGATAAGAACGGTCTGTTTATGATTTAAATGTTACATTTTTACAAAAACTAGTTGATTTTGATAGTCCCGTGTCAATAATAATAATAACGTTTATTTATGTGTTAATAATTACACGTGTATGTTAACGTGATAAATTGTTTCAGAATGGCTACAAAACGAAAATATTATGCGTGGAATGAAGTAAGCATTAACCTAGCCATTGAATCAGTGCGTAAAAATAAAGCAGGTTTGAATGAGGCAAGTAGGATGTATGGAGTGCCTAAAGCCACACTAAAACGAAGATTGGATGGTGTGAATCAAAAGGCTAAGGAACATGTTCAAATAGTGGGATCTGAAGGTGATCTTCCGTCAGAATTGGAAACCGAATTATGTCAACACATCCTCGAGATGGAAAGTAGTTTGTATGGTGTAACGCCTTTCGATATTCGGCAGCTGGCATTTGAACTGGCAGAAAAGAACAATATCAAAAATCGATTTAACAAAGAGAAAAGAATTGCAGGGAAAAAATGGTACTATGCGTTCATGAAACGGCATCCACAATTAAGTTTGAGACAACCAAGAGCAACTTCAATGAGCCGCGCTACTGGATTTAACAAACCTGCTGTAACCGATTTCTTCAATAAATTAGAGGCAGTATGCGAAAAATACAACATAACAGAAGCGCAGCGTATCTTCAACGTTGATGAGACGGGCTTGTCAACTGTCCAGAGGAAAACAAGAAAAATACTGGCATTAAAAGGTAAGCGGCAAGTTGGAGCTATTACTAGTGGAGAACGCGGTACAAATACTACAGCCGTATGTTGTGCTAATGCTGCTGGTAATTTTGTACCTTCGCTTATAATATTCAAGCGCAAGAGAGCAAAAGACGAACTCAGGGATGGAGCTCCACCTGGTACAATATTTGCTTTTAATCCAGAGAGTGGATATATTAACAAAGACATATTTTATTTGTGGTTACAACACTTTATTGAGTCTGTGAAGCCGACACCTGAAAAAAAAGTATTACTTCTATTAGATGGTCATGCTAGCCATACAAAAAATTTAAAAGCTATAACATATGCCAAGCAACACGGCGTCGTGTTGCTTTCATTTCCAGCACATACAACACATAAAATGCAACCGCTGGATGTCTCCTTCTTCAAGCCGTTGAGCCTTTACTATATAGATGAAACAGAAAAATGGTTGCGCCAAAATCCTGGAAGAACTGTGACAATGTTTCAAGTTTCAATGCTATTCGGAAAAGCATATTCCCGAGCTGCATCTGTTGGAACTGCTACGAGTGGCTTTGCAAAGACTGGAATTTGTCCTCTTAATAAAGATGCATTTGCTGACTACGAATTCATTGTACCTGAAAAAGAAAACGATGAGATTTCACCACCAGACCTGACCAGACCTGTATTAGACTTACAGGATGATATAGATCCACTATCTTTGAATATTTCTTTACTAGAAGAGAATCTAGAAGTGACGGAGCCAATTACATGTCAAAATGAAGCTATGACTGCTGAATCTCAGATTGAAACCTTAGCGGTATCACAGAATATTGATTGTAGTACAGCTGAATCAAAGGCACGCAATTTCGAATTTACAATAAACCAAATATCTCCTGGAGCTAAAAAAGTAGCACAAGAGTTAAGACAAAGGAGTAAAAAAGCACAAAGTAGCTTGGAACTGACGTCGACGCCTTATAAAACCACTTTAGAACAAGCTATTGTAAGGCCTTCAAAACCGAAAAAGCCGAAATTTACTGCAAAAGAAACTGCATTTTCTAAAAATAAAATAGCTGGTGAGCCAGAGCCATCAACAAGCAAAGATGCCAAATCAGTAAATATCGAAAAATGGTTTTGCAAAATCTGCCTACTGTGTGCAGTTGAAGACATGATTCAATGTATGATGTGTAAAGCCTGGGTTCATGTAGATTGTGCCTGCGTTAAGAAAACTATTAAGAAGTATTTATGTCCTCAATGCAAATAAGTGTTGTTATTTTTGTTGTAATATTGTTTTTAATTTAAAATGTGATTTTATAATAATTAATCGTTTGCATACGTGTAAAAGTTGATCTCATTATGTGTCAAATTTGATCTCATACTCATTCGTAAAATTATCTATCGTTGAAACAACAGATAGGCTTTTTAAAGGGGTCATTGTACTCATAATTATGAACCACTTTTACTATGGGACCAACCCTAAAATCGGGAAAAATAATCAACTGCTTCATACATTACCTTCACAAAACTCGACAAAATGTATGAAGCAGTTAATTTTTTTCCCGATTTTAGGGTTGGTTGGTCCCATAGTAAAAGTTGTAATAATTATGAGTACAATGACCAATTAAAAAAAAAACTCATTTGCTGCTCAACCCAGTATAAGCTTTTTTACGTTAAGGATAGGTATTTTTAACTATTCTTTTTGATGTTGGATTTCATATTTTTTATTTTTTTTATTGAGTTTTGTTAATCGCCTTGAATGGACCACTGCCAAAAATTTTCTAAGTCCATTGATAGCAACTCTGTGGTCCAATCAAAGCGACCATGGTCCAAAGAAGGCAACGACCAAAGAAATGTTTAACGTCAATTTTCTCACAAACTGTCAGTTTAAATTAGCTGTGAGTAACATATTATATTAATAAATTTGATTGGAAACAAAACCAAAAAGCAGTTTTATTTTATCGCAAAAACTAAAAAAGATATGTCGTACGGAAGTTAAGTGGTCCAATCATAGCAACCTTCCCCTATGCATAGATTCTGCGAAATATAATACCTACCTACGTTATTCGTTTTGGAACAGACTATTTCAAAATTTTGCTAAAATTTAAAAATAGATGTTATGTAGTAACCTTTGCAAATATGATATCACGATCAGTCCCTATTTGCAGTGCATGTAACTATTAGCTCTGGACAGAAAATTAAAATAAAGATTAAAAAAAAATGAAAGTCAATTTACAGCGCCATCTTTCAGACGGCCGAGTACTATTGTCGTAATGGTAATCTGCCGTCGATAGAGGGCGCTATAATTTTGGACGGGCATAATTAAATTACCGTTAAATATGACCACTTTCTTCTTTTACCTTGACTTACGGTAATTAATAATAATGAGAGATAAATACTGTTCAATTAGTGACTTACACTTATTCGGTCTCTGGTCCAACAAACATTTGTCTTGAGTGGGAATCGACCCCACAACCTCTGGCATAGCAGCCATTTAAAGTATTACTTTATGAACGGATGCTATACCAATCGAGTTGAATAATTATTTACCTCCTACTACTACTATTTAAAATAATACTACCTACTCTAGTATTTCAAGAGACACGCAGCAATGCACGCAGCGTAGTAATTCAGTTTAAAATTACGTATTTTGTATCTTTCAAAATCAATGCATTTCGGTAAGGTAGTTAGGTTAGCTAGTTAGGTTCGCTATAGGATAGGTATGGGAAGTTAGGTTAGGTTATATGTATACATATTTTGTCATTCTAATTCTATCAGACTTGCAAAATAAAAACCAGTAGTATTTATTATTATCGTTGTTACTATTGGTGTTGAGCTAGTGATCTTATTCTAACTATTATATGTTTAGCTGTAATATGTTTATTCGTGTGTTACAGTGTTTGTTACAAAATCCTCCGAAACGGCTTGATCGATTCCTATGAAATCTTCTGTGTATATTCAGTAGGTCCTAGAATCGGTTATAAACTATTTTCAGGCCTACCTCTGTTGTCTGTTGGGTCTTGGACAGCACGTCCGTAGGGGCGCCTTTCTCCAAACCCATCTGAGGTGGATTGCAAAAAAAATTCGAACTCGCTTCGCCCGCTTAGATTTTGATTTTAGATTATTTTAGCACACAGTATTTAAAGAGGTTTATTTTATTTTTTGTTTTTCTTGTTACAGGAAGATGGCACTCCCAACAGAGTTGGGTGCAGAGAGAGTCAAGCAGATGTTTAGTTGGACTACGGCGTAAGTAATATTATCTATTAAATGTCTAGAACTAGTGTAGACTTAACAATTTCTAGACAGTTAAACATTTTTTTTAAACTGATATTTCTGCCTGAGTTTTAATGAATACTAAACTCACTAAACTATAGTTAAACATACCTAGTGTTATTTTTTTTTATTAATGCAGCTTCACAAGCCAATCTATCTCATAAAAATTGTATCCGTTGGTTAGGTACCTACGTGACAAAACTTCTTTACGAATATTTTTTTCTAGCAAAGGCTAGAAAAAAATATTCGTAAAGAAGTGAAGTGAGTGATTGTCTTTACAATCAATACTCGCTATAGACGGGCCATCACGAAACAAATTTTCATCCGATTCTTATGTCCTACCTCCTAGTAGACACGAGTCGATTAGTCAAGTTTAGTACGCTCGCGCTCCGTTGCCGCTCGAATATTGCTTTACTGTGCTAGATGGCGTTACTGAGACATGCGATCACAGCTTCTCTATGACATATTTTGCATGTCCTCTCTATTTTAAATCTCTTTGATTTTTACGTATCTATTATTTTCTCTAGGAAGGTATAAAGTAGGTCTCTAAACTGCAAGAGTTTCGGGTAATTTATGGACAACCACGTTCACAGAAACGTCTTAAACCTTCCCTAACACGTACGTTTAATATCTCAACAGGTTTGTAAAGCAACAGAGACAAAATAAACACGTACAGCCTCATATAACTTCCTCTCAATGATGCAAGCGTTATGAGATTCTGACCTGTCCAATGATGCAAGAGCCACTTTCGCGTACAGCCAAGAGGTCGATGAGCAAGCCCAATAACCCAGATGCTTGTAATACTTCATTCAATAAACGACTTACCATTATTACTTCTATAGAAATTGGATGCCTTTCTCCTGCTAATGAGAATGGAGGTTCTATTTGTGGAACACTGCCATCTATATGTGAAAATGATATTACGCAACCGTAACAGTGGAACAGTGCCATCTGTTGGCTTTAATGTGAACTAGTAGCGTTGGTTGTGTAATGCTGCGTTGGTTCACTAGATGGCGGTACTGGTAGGTATTGTGAAAAATACTGTTTTTTTGTAAACTAAACTAGTTGTTGGTTAATAGTTTGCCTAAGATCAATATGGCACAATACATTGAATTTTCAACAGGCCATTTAACTAAGATAAGTTTGCTCTATTTGTTTTACTCCGTAGATAATCTTTAATACGTTTATAATTTCTTAGCTATAATTGGTTAATTAATAAATGGATACAAATTACATCCGCGTCCGTGATCATAAACTGGTAATTATCCACGTTTCTTGAAGACTATTGTCATCGAACTTGAAAAAACCGGGCATAAAGGTCTACAGACAGAAAACACAAAAAAAAAGAGTTGTAACAAAGACACTGGGGTGGAGTGGAGCATAACAAGCAGCGCCCTCCTATTTGTGCGGTAGCCACAAGGAACCAAACACGAAATTTAAGGCAAACCAACGAAACGTTGAATTCCAAATATTCATCCAAAGGCTATATACCTACCTTATTAGGTATACATAGTTATTATATCTGTCCATAACGTTGCCGCGTTGTTGCTTCAATTTAACAGCATAACATTGGAAGACAATTACATTTCATAAATAATGTGAACATCAGAGGTGCGCCTTCAGGATAATAACGCATAGTACGAGTGCAAAAAGTTAGGAAACTGAAAATGAGCCAAAGTGGTGTTCTTTGCTCGGCGAGCCGTAAGTTAGTTAGTACCTATAGTACTCAAAGTCATGTTCCGTCTCAATCAACATAGAGTCGAGACACGATTTCGCCCATAGTTTGTGCTAGACGCGGCTTCTAAGCGTTACTTATCTAAGAGTGTGCCTATAGGCATAATACGGGCGTACTACGCCCGTATTTCACCAATTTGATTTGTAGCGAAATGGAAGTTATTTATTGATCCTTTGCTTTTAGTTCTTGATTCATTTGAGGTAGCGGCAAAAGCCCAATGGTTATACTGAAATCAATAACTTCAAAAACCAAGAGTGTTAAATCATTTCAAGACGCGGGATGCCGCCATTTATCATTCCAACTTCCCGTAAAACGTGCGCAAGCGCCGCCAAGGCGTCCAAGTTCATATAGAGACTTTTACCTAATCATTGGTGAAGTGTTGGGTGGTTTTGACCAAATTGAGATAGTTGGTGACCTCTCCCGGAGGTCGCTGAGTTAAGTTTAAGATCTTGTTTTATAATTTATTCCGTTTACCTACATGAATGTTATGTAAGGATATGAGAGGCTCGGTAAATAAGGCTCGACTTAATTATTTAAGGTGCTAAAATAATATAGATAAATAGTGGAAGGTACAGACGCCAGCACATCAACCAACTACAATCTGTCAAATTTCTTTAATAAATTAACAACTTTATTGCTAGAGCATATACCTACTAGTTTTTTCATTTTCATATTACTAGTTAAAACTGTATCACGGTAGGTCGGTCCTCCTCGTTCTCCAAGAATCACATAATAAGATAATATATTATCAGTGAATTTATATTTTTACGCATAAACGGGTACTTTTGCAATAAATAGAACATTGCGATTTTACATTCCAAACATAAGATGGGTAAAACTAAAACTAAATTATCAAAAAGTTTTTCCAGCAATATTGGTGTCGGCTTACAGTCTATCCGACTGCGTGTCTGAGTTCCACAACTCAGTTACTGGGTAACACGATACTTCTTCATTAAACTAGTTCTCAGATTTTCGAGGTTCGGTCTTCCTTCTCGCAATAGCCTCATGACTGTCGGTCTTCACGTCCGATTATAATGTTGGTGGCTTCAGGGCTAGGGTGAATAGGCTCTTAGTAAACTAGTGCGCTTCACCATCATTGATTGCATCACTGCTTACAATCAAGTGGGATTGCAGTCTAGCACTAGTTTATAATATTTAAAAAACTTTTTTACAAAAAAAAACAAGTTTTTATTTTGTAATTTTTAGTTTCTTTGTATGTAAACAAAGTCTTTCAAAACTTGAAAGAATCATTGAAATTGGATAACAATTGCTGAAGAAGTTCTATCTCTAAACATTAATCTGTACATCTCTGCCGGCCCCTTTTCAAATAGAATGGCGTAATGTTATGTTGTGGAAATACAAAAGCTCAGCATAGACATATGACTATAGCAATCGCGAATAATTTGCTGTTATGCGTTGAAGAGTTCCGTTTCCTGTCTTCTTCATCAGTTTTTCTTCACCAAATGATACTTTTTAAATGAAAATGCTTGATTTGTTACTAAAAATGTTGAAATCGGTGCATGTGTGCCTATATTTTTTGAGGAGTTCCCTCAATTCCTCGAAGATCCCTCATCAGGTATGAGTTTTGATACAAATGGGACCAATCTGTTAGTATACCCTATCAAACAAAAAAAGAATTTTGAAAATCGGTCCATAAATGACGGAGTACTGAGGTAACAAACCCTAAAAAAAAAAAAAAAAAATATACAACCGAATTGAGAACCTCCTCCTTTTTTTGAAGTCGGTTAAAAAGAAAGATCTACATAATAGTTGTGACAGCCAGGCCCAACGCTTATTGTAAGTATTGAATGGTTACCTATCCCAACCTTCAATAGACCAGGCTACAATTATTTAACTAGAAGCATCTCGTTATTTAAGGCTAAACTTAATTAATTCCATTTAAAAAAAAAAACTGCGATTTTAGGTTTCGTCTGTAGCGAGTAGCGACATCTATCTCGCCACATACGAACTATCCTAACTATATATGCAGATAACTTTAATAGCGCGATGTATCGCGCTATTAAAGTTATCTACGCAGTTTGAACGTATACAAGTTCCTGACAACAACCGTCGGGCAGTAGTTAGCCCACCAGACACAACACCCGTCTGGTCGGAGGATCCTCCCTTTTCAATGGTGGATGAGGAACTTTACTCCCTGTTCCTCATGCCTCCAAACGTCCTAAAGTGATGTTATTTCTAAAGATAAATACACTTTTTGGGCGTCAAAATTTCATGAGACAGTCCAGACAGAGCTAGTGTTTATGTATTTTTTGAAAACGATGCCTCCCATGCTTGAACAGCTTCGGTTGCTATAAAAGCGACTGACTTTTGTCACAGTATACATACCGGATATTTATTTGTAAATAAGGAAATACACAAACGAGTGAATTCAGCAGTTAACTCTAGTCTAAATTGTAATTAAAATAGGTACGCCTTGGCTGCAGTTGTAACAGCGTCGAGGGTCAATAGTTCAGCACTGAAGGCTGTCGCAATGTGTTTATTAATAATAGCTTTTATTGCTGACACTAAACTACAATGTATGTACATGTAATTACTAACACAATACGAACACACACACAGATCTCACTCACGTCTTGTAACCCGGGTAAGAAGTCCATCTTTTTATTTCTGTTTTTTTTTAGGGTTTGTTACCTCAGTACTCCGTCATTTATGGACCGATTTTCAAAATTATTTTTTATTTGATAGGGTATGTATACTCACAGATCGGTCACAGTATCAAAACTCTTATCTGATGAGGGATCCTCGAGGAATTGAGGGAACTCCTCAAATAATATAGGTACACACGCACCGATTTTAACATTTTTTAATAACAAAATAAAAATTTTTTAAAAACATTTTCGTTTAGATAGTATCATTTGGTGAAGAAAAACTGATTTTCGCGATTGCTTTGCTGAGCTTTTGTATTTCCGTAACATAACATTACGCTCTTCTTTTTTAAAAGGGGCGCGGCAGAAATAAATTTTCTTTTCGCCTGTTAGTGTTTTTTGTACAGACGCCAGCACAGCAACCTACCATAAACTGTATTTTTTTCCAATTGAACATGAACCTTATCTTGTTTGTGATAAAGTTGAAAAACTTTCAAAGAAATTTGACACATTGGGGTAGAGTGAAGTGCAGGCGTCTGTACATCTGCTCTTGTGTATTATCTTCATCATCTTGTGCGTTTCGTAATAAATTATTATTTCGATTAATAGAAATTATTAAAAATATAAAAATAAAAAAAATAGTAGGCCACCCGATGGCAGGACCAGGGTCCAAGCTACTGGTGGTAAGGGTTATAGAGATAGGAACCTCCTCACAATGCGAGCCGTATCGAAGAGTACTGCCTTCTGGATCAGGCCTTTGATCCAACCGCGTAACGAAAGCCTCGACAGATGGTCGTCGAGGCTTTTGGCAATAAGGCCATTCGCCGTCACAACTATAGGCATAATGATAGCAGAATCCACATCCCACATGTCAACAATCTCGTGGGCTAAGTCGAGATAGGTATTTTATTTTCCTTCTCAGCTTTCACGAGATTTTCGTCATATGGGATGGTAATATCAACTATCATTGCGCGGCGCGCTAATCGGTCTATCACTACTATATCTGGCTTATTGGCGACAATAGTCCTATCAGTAATGATAGACCGATCCCAGTACAACGTGTCATGGTCATTTTCGAGAACTGGGTCGGGCACATACCAGTAGTACGGTACCTCAGTATCCACAAGCTAGTATCTCAAAAAATATTATTTTTATTATTTATCTAAATAAATAAAAGATTAGGCAGAGGTGAATCTTAGTAGGTGCGGTAGATGGAGTAATCAGTTGATGACGTTATCTGTAACTACACTGTCTCTTTGACTGCCTCGTTAGTCTAGTAGTCGCAAGCGCGAGGTCCCGGGTTTGATCCCCGGGTCGGACAAAGTATTATTGAGTTTTTCCATCTGGAATGTCTCAGTAGCAGCCCGGAGTGTCGAGTAAGTACTGGCTGATTGATGGGCATAGACTCACCCCCTTTACATTGGACTTTAACATAACTGGCGAAATGTGGGTGTACTACAAGGTACACCTTTTGCCTAATCGGAGATTAAGTACAAGCGTGATGTTGTATATATTATGCTAAGGCCTCTTCCTGGCGATCGAGCGGTCGTGAGTTTGATCCCCACCCACACATTGCACTATTGACGTGAACCTACTTTAGACACAATAGGTTAGGTTAATGGAGGGGTTTATAAGACTGCTAGTAAGGGGCCACATTACTAGTAAGCTTTATTTAATAAAAACAACAAATAGCATTCTGTCCCACCCGGGAATCGAACTCAAAGTCTTCACAGCTGTGCCGCTTGCGACCGCCTACACTAAAGAGGCAGTAAAAAAATATAAGTAAATTATAAATCTTCGTCGAACCATTAGATAATAAATCTAATAGCAGTTTAATAAAGATTTCCTTTACAAAAACGTTGTTACTTAATTGAAAACATATAGATAATCTTATGTTTTTTTTCGTAGGCGTCTATGATGAACTCAATATGTTTACGTCAATGGACGCCATGATACGACGAGTTATAGTTTAATTGAATTAAAAAAATACTGGTCAAGAGTGAGTCTGACTTGGAGTTTGTTGGAAGAACATTTTAACATAGCCTTGCGTTCATCATACAGACCAACTGTAAATAGAAGCCAGATTGTATAGCTATCGTAAACTGTCAAGTTTTCCCAATTAAATATGTAGCGACATCTATCTCGCGACATACGAACTAAAGACTAAGATCCTACATCGCGATGTTAAAGTTATCCGCGTGATTGAACCTATACAAGTTTTTGACAACAACCGTTGGGCAGTAATAGCGCACCAGACAGGACACCCGTCTGCGAGGAGAATCCTCCCTTTACAATGGGAATAAGGAACTATACAGGGTGTAACGGAAAGGGTATATACATACAAACAGGGTGAATAGAGTATTTAATAACGCGTCTGTCCTCAAAATTTCAGCTCCCAACTAATAACTTTGAAACTTCACGATATTATTTAATATCGACAGTTTATTAAATGCAAAATCATAACAAACGTGTCACCGCACTATGAGGGTCATAATCCTGTCCGGCAAGGTTCAAGTATATCTATCTCGTGTTCTGCGCGCCTAGTACAGACCTATCGGGCTCTGCCTAACCGACGAAGGCGCGACGGCGCGGGCGGGCTCAACTTTACAATTATGTATGTATATGTATAAAAACGTTGCCATGTCGTTTCTTATCACCAAGAGAATCCGTGCCCTTCGTATGTATATACCCTTTCCGTTACACCCTGTATTCCTCATACCTTTAATAGTTATTTCTGCAACAAGAGAGCAAAGTCATTTTTTGCTGCGAGTGCTTCGAAAGGTCTGGTCTTTGTCTCCCTCTCACTTTCTAATGGTAGGAAAGAGATACAGTGTGAATGTTTCAAATTGTATGGTTAACCCAAAGCTAAATAAGATACTTATTCGCGGCTTTCTGAAAACAAAAAAAATAAAAATAAACTCTGGGCGCAAAGTGTTCTAACGATTAACCGTCAAACAGCTAGTTTCGTATTGGCTATCATCAGTGTGTATCTAGGATGACGTCACGCGCACTCGCAGAGATGTGACGAAGCGCACCGTACTCCGTGTGATAGTCACCGTAACTTGAAGTCCACTTAAAGTACAATACCAAATTTTTGTTAATTCTCAGTTGTCATTAAAGTTCGGTGTGCAACTGGATACCAGCAGTTAATTCTGGTCAAATCACCGCGTGAAAATGTAGGCGTAGTGAGGGTGAATTGAGCTGTCATTCGATGCTAATGTTAGACATTGAAAGTTCACTTCAGTCAAGTGTTCACGGCGTGACTTTTACTGAATCGACCGGCAGTAGTCAATGGCAATGAAAAGGTACCACACGTAAATGAAAGAAGATTATTCTACAATAATATATTAAAATATGTAAACAATTAAACTAAATGTTACCACACAAAGTCGTTATACAAAGTGAGAGCGCAAGATCGGAGGCAGAAAGTGGAAAATATGTCGACCGCGGTCTTTAGGTGCAGAATAAATTATAGCCAGTAACCACCTAATATAGAACTAAGATAAGAGGTAAATAATTACCATTACATAACGCCATCAAAGATTGTATTATATCTATAGTCGACGCACTTTTTTGAATGGTATAAACTAGTGTTTGGCTGCGATTCCACCTGTTGGTAAGCAGTGATGCTTTTTTTTATTATTTTTTTTATTACTGATAGGCACGCGTTTGACCACTATCTCACCTGATGGTAAGCGATGATGTGATCGATGATGAAGCACGCTTGCCTAGAAGCAACCTGTTCACTCTTGACTTGAAGACCCCTAGTTTGTAGCTATCAGGAAACACCGACACCGGCATGGAATTCCACTCTTTGGCTGTTCGCACAATGTTCGCGCAATCAATGTTGGTGAAGCGCACGTGTTTATTGAGAGCCAATAGGCCTCAATGGCCAATGGGTCTTATTGACTGGCTTGTTGGTCTAGTAGTTAGTGGCCTGATATTAGGGTTCGATTCCCACCCAGGCCAATTCTTGTGTGGTGAGCACAATCATTTATTCTGGGTCTGGGTGTAGTTTATCTATATCTATACATATAATAAATCTGTAGAAGTAAAATTTCTGTACATTGAAAATATCAAAAAAATAAATAGCAGGGGGTGTTACTAGACTGACACTGAATCCAAAAATATGATTAAAAAAATTTTTGTCTGTCTGTCTGTCTGTCTGTCTGTCTGTCTGTATGTTCAGGTATCACGCAAAAACTACCGGTTCGATTACGATGAAACTTGGTGTACTTATTCTTTGATATCCTGGGCACCACACTGGGTACTTTTTATCCCGGAAAAGTATATACAATAAAAAACAAACTTAATTTTGCGGTTCGATCCCTAGACCCGACTACTGTACCAACCGCAAATAATAAGTTTGTCGGAAGTTACGTCACCCGCAGTGGAGTTCACCAAAGGGCGCTGCACACGGCTAAGATATTATAATATTTTATCTTAAGATACAATATCGCTCGCTATACAATTCAATGGACTATCACACACTACGAAGATAATTATGCACATTGAATATCTATTCAAAATTAATATTGGAGGATGATTGGTGATCGATAATGATGCCAAAAATGCAATTAGTGAATGTTTTGTCTTTCTGTCTGTATGTGCACGCATAGTTCAAAAACTATTATAGGGATTTTAACCAAACTTGGTACGGTTGTAGGTAATCAATACGCCTGGGCAGGTTGATCTTAGTATCAGTTGTTTTACACATGGTCAGTCGTACGGCGCTCTTTTCCGGGTCAGTAGTTCCAGAAATCTTTATGCATACATATCGTAAGGATCACTTTGAAAGTAGTCTATCCGGAAGTATTATGCTAAAATTATTACGTTTATATATCAACGCACAGCCCCAACCGCTGGTATTAGAGACATGAAACTTGTAGGGGTGTTCTTAGTGAAGAGTAAGTCTTCCATAAAAAACGATTTTTGAAAATTCAACCCTTAAAGGGAAAACATAGGGGACGGAAGTTCGACATCCACGCGGGCGAAGCCGCGGGCAAAAGCTAGTCTATAATATGTATGTATTTAGAAATATATAAGCATGTTCATCAGATGTTTAATACCGTTATACTCGTAAACGGTTTTTCAATGATTCTATATTGATTATGGTCATTGTTTGAAACTAGTGAACCCGAAATAGTTACATTGTCCAGGATTTGGTGGTTTAGATTCACAATCATACAGTCAAACACACTCCACAAATTTAATTAAAATCGGTCCATACGCAAACATTCTTATAGATCAATTAGGAATGTTTATCAAAGTTTAAACAGTAAGTTTCACTTTTCAATAATCTTTATTCCGTATTGAAGTTCAATTAACAGTCCTATTATGTCGTGAGATGACGCTAAATTAAAATATACAATACATAAATGCGTTAATACATATTTTAAAATATTTTAATCTTCTTCTTATCGTGTGGTTAGTAACTAACCTGGTGTCAGAGTTTTAATGCCGCCCATGGGCCTCTGACTTGGCATCACATGCCGTCGAGACATATTATATCTCTCAGGCATGCCGGTTTCCTCACGATGTTTTCCTTCACCGTTTTTGAAGCAAGTGATAATTATACAATCCGCACATGAATCCGAAAAGTCAGAGGTGCGTGCCTTGGGTTCGAACTCGAGACCTATGAATTGGCAATCCACCGGTCACACCACTAGGCTATCACTGCTGTAAAAATAATAATAATATATATGTGTAATATTTTAATTATAAGTAAGCACAAACCTTGTACTCGTATTTACATAATTATTTTTAGATTTTACAACAATTCACTACCGACCGGGGCCTAATATTTTACATAATTATGTAAATCATTACATACCATAGGATCTTCAATATTTTCGCAATAAACCACAGCCAAACATTGAGAATTCTTTTTTTATGCTAATGGAGTTTACACAATACATGTCAATTTAATTCCTTAATTCATATACAATGCTACTTCTTACTCATATTTAACTCTTGACTTATTTTCATTAGAGCTCCTTAACCATAAAGTTGAGCTCATGATGGCTGGCACATGCATGCTGCTTACCCATATTGTTTCTGGCACTTTCTTCGTGTCAAACTATTGTTATTGGACTGTGAAGATCAAATAGGCTGTTGCGAAATAGTATCAACATCTAGGGATAAGGCTAAGCAGACAGTGATGTTTGTGGAGTCGTTTATTGAGCATTATAGTTTCTTTATGCTCTTGAACAGTTGCAGTGACATAATCGATTTTTACTTCTATTATTTTATCACAATCTTTAAATATACAGAGAATAGGAGTAGCAGGGGTTAGGAGGTAGGGTAGTAGTGGAATTCCCTTCCGGAGTCGATGTTTCCAGATAGCTACAATCTAGGGGTCTTGAAGTCAAGAGTGAACAGGTTGCTTCTAGACATACGTGCTTCATCGTCGACCACATCATCGCTTTCCATCAGGTGAGATAGTGATCAAACGCGTGCCTATCTACACTAATATTATAAAGAGGAAAAATGTGTGTGTGTATGTTTGTTATGAATAAACTCGAAAATAACTGAGCCGTTTTAAAAAACTCTTTCACCTTTGGAAAGCTACATTCACCCTGAGTAACATAGGCTAAATTGTATCCCTGTATTCCCTCGGGAGCGGGAAATACGCGGATCAAACCGCGTGACGACCGTTAGTCAATAATAATATTTAAAAATATATATCAAGAAGAAACAATATTTATATTAACATTAACATTGAAAAGAGACGATGATCCCTGAGTTTGTTTCGGCTTTTCTTCTCAGAGGTAGTCAGTTAGGAAATGCCGACTTCAACTAGCCTTAAAGGAAAAAATGAAGTGTAAAAGTGATTTCCATATCCTACTTGCGTAATAAATAATTTCATTTCATTTCATTTCATTGAAAACTAAACTCACGCAAAAGCCTATGTGCGCAGGCGCAATATTAAACCCCTCCGCGTACATCTTGCGCAGCTGTGGGCGATCGACTTTATGATATACCTATGTCATAAATACATGTCACTGATCAAGTATTTAAAACAAACATTGAATTACTAATTGACTGTTTTTGTTCGCATACTCTTCAACATTTTACCAGCATTTGGACTTTGGTTAGATTATTAATAGATGTTATCTATACGTATGTCAAATTGAATAATTGTTCTGTAATTATTCAAAAGAAACAAGGTGTAAAAAAACCTTCACAAAGCTATTTAAACATTCTGTATATCAAGCCTGTCGATTTTTTATCGATTACATTGAAGCCCATACGGTAGATTATGGCCCATACGTGGAGTTGCGATACTAGCCCGGTATCTTTATCTATTTTTTACATTTCAAGGAGTGTGTATCGGAATTGCACGATTTCATTCCGCCAAACCCATCATACTAGACGTGTACGGCGCTGCGCCACCGGTATATACTGGGTGTCTCGAAGTGACCACGTTTACAATATTCAAAAGTTCAGGTATTCAAAATTGTCTCTATGGTAGTTTGTACCTCTTTGCTGATGTTGCAACTTGATACATACACCACTTTACATATTTTAACGAAAATTCACCACATGAAGATACAAAATGCAATTGTAAGATCGTTACCTAAACGTGTTGAATATTGTATTGAAAAAGGCGGTGGTCACTTTGAGCACCTACTAAAATAAATTAAAGTATGTGGAAACAATGCATTTAATTCATTTTAGACATCATGTTTCATACAGACATTTACTGCTTAAGACCTACACAAAAAATAAAAATAGTGATATCTAAATAGAAATAGTGTAGGTTTTTTTTTTTCAAAATAACCGGGTTCGATTCCCGAACGGAGTACAGATGTTTTTAAAAATGTATGAATGCAGTTTTTCTTGTTATTAAAATCGATGACATGGTTCCTCAGAACAGATCTTCGTATGTCTTATAGTTTCAGACTTTCCCATACTGACCGATTTGAATGAGACATCCTGTATAGTGGACATCCCATACTTACTAAATATTTTGGAAACACCATCATTGAGCGTACAGCTAAGGAGTGAAATTCCTTGTTGGATTTGGTGTTTCCTGATAGATACAACCTAAGGGTTTGTCTGGGCTGTTGGTCTAGTAGTTAGTGGCTCTGACTGATATGCCCCTGGCCGTGGGTTCGAATTTCCACCCAGGATAAATGTTTGTGTGGTAAGCACGATCATTTGTTCTGTGTCTGGGTGTAATTTATCTATAACAAGCAGACGTCCGCTGTTTTACCCACGTAGGTCCCGTTCCCGTGGGAATACAGAGATAAAAAGTAGCCTATGTGTTAATCCAGGGTCTGGGCTAACTCCCTACCAAATTTTATTAAAATCCATTCAGTAGTTTTTACGTGAAGGAGTAACAAACTTTCGCGTTTATTATATTAGTAGGATAACATGTATGTATTTAGAAATCTATACATATAATAAAATTGTAGAAAAGTGGTGTCTGTACAATGGAAATATATAAAAAAAAAGTAGCAGGGGTTGTTATTATATTGGTGCCGAACCCGAAATTGTAATTTTTTTTTTTTTGTCTGTTTGTCGGTATGTTTGTGCACGCTAATATCAGAAACGGCTTATTCGATTTAGATGCGGTTTTCACTAATATATTGTTGTAAGCTTCACTTAACATTTAGTGTTTATTTCATGTTGATCGGTTCATAAATAAAAAAGTTATGTCAATTTAAAGAATCACGGCGAACATTTGTTAAGGTATTCTATCAGAGTACGTACACGCCTCGCGCCTGCGGGTCCGTGGCTAAATAAAGCGCGCTGAGAGCCGCGCCGCTGCCATTGGCTGGAGGTCTTAGTTTTTTAAGTCATCTCCACAGGAATGCCCGGTTAAGCTGTACACGTCCTCTTCTACGACACGACAGCGAGATGCCCCTCAAATAAAAAAAAAAAAAAAACGCGCCGCTGCCATAAGGATTCAGTTATTCGTAGCGAACGCACGTATCCTGGAGAGTATTATCATCTATGTATGGAAACGCAACAGAAATACCAACTTGCGAAAATTCCTGGCTTTGCGAAAGAGCTATTTTCACGCCACGAAACGTCCAAGCAGCAACAATAAACGCTCAAATTTTGATCTATGTTCCGGAGGATTATGTTGAGTAAATCTCCATCCAACAGAGTCATGGAAGAAGGAGAATGTACAAGCTACCCAGTAGAATTTTTAGAATCCCTCAATGCTCCTGGACTACCAGAAAATAAAATAAAATTAAAAGTATGCGTACCCATAATGCTTCTTAGAAATTTATGGCACCAGGTTAAAAGTGACCAATTTACAACGAAATCTGATAGAAGCAGAGATTTTAACAGGGTGAGGAAAAGGTGAAAGTGTTTTCATTCCTCGGATTCCTCTCATTCCAAACAATTTTCCATTTAGTTTTAAACGAGTCCAGTTTCCAGTCAGCCTATGTTTTGCGATAACAATTATTAAAGCCCAAGGTCAGACGCTGAAAGTTGTGGGTGTAGATCTAAGTATCAGCTGTTTCTCGCACGTTCAGTTGTACGTGGCTCTGTCACGGGTTAGCAATCCAAGGAGCCTGTATGCTTTCATCCCCGATGGCCATACGTCAAATATCATGTACAGAGAAGCATTACTGTAAAGTAAATTTTTAGCTACCCAAACGACGGTATATGTAATTCAAAATATGCTGCCAGAAAAGTCACTATTCCACGTGGACGAAGTCGCGGGCACAGCTAGTGTATAAGTATGTTTATCAGTTGTTTAGTACCCATAGCACAAGCTCTACTTAGTTTGGGACTAGATGGCGTTGTGTGAATGTTGGGAAATATTATTATTATTTAAACTGTTTATGGTAAATATGGGAGACCACGCGACTCTAACTACTGTCTTCGTAAATATTAGTATAAAGACCCCCTAAAGATGTTAACCTTCGATTACTTGAATATTTTTTTGTAAACTCTGTATTTACAAGGTGTATAATTTTATACTTGAACTCCACAAGGTTAAGTTAATAATAAATATTTATGTGCACGTAATATTTAAATTTTAAAGAAAAACTTTTAAGTAAATGAAGCTTAAATTTACGAAATTACATAATCATTATTTTTTATTCTGTTCATTAATGAGACATGTGCTTGCTTGTTAATTGGCAAGAGGTAAATTTATTAAACTGTAATCAAGATTAAGTAATTCAATAAAAAAATCACTCCCGTCATCCCAAAATTAACTCGTAGCCAAGGTCTACGGCTACGCGTCGTAGCAAGAGCTAAATTGCTACATGCGTAGCGGCGTAGCAAAACCTGCGTCGTAGCACCTAAAAAACAAAATTATTTTAAGATTAAAACTCAATCAAGTTATATCATTAGATCCAGGTTTAAATAGAGCCATTTTAAAATTTTGAACTTAATGCCGTATACGATAACGTTCCTAATACAATGCTGAGTTAGTGTTAACGAACTTATTTGCCAGTTTTGGATCGGATCTGAAGGCCAGCTCCGGTATATAAAAACTTACAAATGCTAGTCTTATTTATCATTTCAGTGACAGGTGCTATTATTGATCGAAGAGTGCCAGTCAAAGTGAAAAAAATTACCAAACTAAAATATTGGAATAAGATGTTTAGGTGCTTTCTATAAATTATGATAATTCCCTTCTGTAAGTACTAGTTCTGCTGGGTCTGTAGTTTAAACCAAGAAAAAAAATTACAGCATTCTTCTGTAAGATTGATCTAAATAATAAAATAATAAGCTACCTTCATTGACTGGCCTGTTGGTCTAGTAGTTAGTGACCCCGACTGCTATGCCGGAGGTCGTGGGTTCGATTCCCACCCAGGACAAATGTTTGTGTGATGAGCACGATCATTTGTTCTGTGTCTGGGTGTAATTTATCTATAATATGTATCTATTTAGAAATATGTATATAAGTATGTTTATCAGCTGCTTAGTACCCATAACACATTAGCTCTCAAGCTTAACTTGGGACTAAATGGCGTTGTGTGAAAAAGTTGTGGAATATTTATTTATTTTATTTATTTATTTTTTTATTACAAATTTTACTTAAATCCGTTTAATGTAAAAAAGTAACAAACATACACACACAAATACCGAGATTTTTTTTGTATGAATTAACTGTCGTTTACTGAATAAACATAATTTATTAATTTATTAAAACTTGAATTATTATTTGCAATAGTTTGAAATTAAACAAGTGACCATCAAAACGATTGACCGTGTACGATGTCAGGCATTAGGTTAATGTCGGATTTAAGGCAAACACCACAGTCTAAAAACATACAGTCGTCCGACGAAGCCGTCTAGACAGGGCAATCGTGCGGGGTGTGGGGGGCGAGACGCGGGAAAGCCGCTCCCGCACTGCGAACAAAACGATGTTCGTAGTTCGGGAGGTATTGTTCAGGGCTAACGGCTAACGCGTGTAGACGTTGTCGGCATTTTTACAGAGATCAAAGGCGTCGTCCTACTGTATTAATATGTATACTGTGCTAACACTGTAGCCGGTATGTAGTGTCAGCAAGTCAATTTATTTCGGGGATGACGAGATTTTTATAAAAAAAAAATCGTTTATTTCAGGTCCGGGACCCATATAAAACAAAAATTGAAATACAAATACAAGCACATAAATATTATCAGAAATAACACATAAATTATCAGAATTAACACAAACAAAAAGATTCGGTCATAATATTAAAAGATTAATTACTTAATTTGGATAATAATTGTAACAGTACAGTTGTATTGTATTGTTGTTTTATTTATTTATTTATTTATTGATAGGAGAACCAACAGCTGTAACAGATGATTAACAATTAAATAAGCAACACAAAGCCAATTACAGGTTCTCACGAGAAAAAAACATAATAGTATACAGAAATCTTAAGATCACTAACAAGCACGATAAATAACAGAAATAATAGAAATAAGGATACAAATGCACTAAATACACTTAAGGCTAAGGCACAGATGGACAGTAACAGTAGTAGTAGTTATGGTGACAGTAATTTATTTTTTGATCATTTATCTTTTAATAAGATATATTCTTCCTCTTATCGTGCTTTTTGGGCGACTGCTTTACGAGTATGTGATTTATATGTTCAATAAGTGCTGATCATCAGCCTGATTTAAATAAATTACTTTAGATTTTGATTTTGATAACACGGAAATTAACATACACTCAAATACACTCAAATACTTACAAGGACATGGTTATTTAAATTATTTGCATATTAATAGCTACTGCAAATCTTTACATTCATAATAAGTAAGTTACTTAACAGAGAAGCAATTTTTTTGACTGACAAGCAGTCGGCCCCCACCTACATACTGGTTTGCTACTCAAAATACGGCTGTCGTTGAATCACAAAAAAAAGCTATGATAAGTGGCGTCAGTGAGTTATAGGTACGCTTCACGTATTTGGCCATTTTTTATGTATGAGTTTTACGTCTGTCAATTTCTTAACGATGCGTAGGGTTGTCTACTATCATCAAAAAAAATAATTAAAACAAATACAAATCCAGACTCCCAGCTGCTATTGAGAAATTAGTTATTGAAGTACTGTTACAAAATTAAATCGCATCCGGATAAAAGGTGTTAACCCCGTTAATACTCGTTAACCCCTCAAAGTCTTTACTACACGACATTCACAGATATATCCGAAACATAAATACGTCATTACTTTAACTGTAATTAACTTTCTATAGGAAATTGAAAAGTACATTTTGGTGCCGGAGGCTGTACGGTACAGATTAAATTCAGGTATACAGTGTCTACTTTTGAATTATTAGGTACTACTGCTGAGCTATGGGGCCTGGGTTCAATTTCTGGATTAGGTCATGTGGTTTTAGATATTTAGATAAGAATTTCTTAGTTTTAGCTCGAAAACATAGTAAAACAAACATAACTGGTGAAATTCCGTTGTATTTACGGTAAGCACACCTCTGCAAAACCTTTTGGGGAATACTGACACGATGTTATGTTATTAAAAATAATTACAAGTTAGGGCAAACATATTCTACTTACCTCCATGCTGTACAACTCACAATGAGTTGGCATATTTAATATTCTTTTATCTATTTGAAAATGAAATGACGTTTGTTAGTCGCGCTAAAACTCGAGAACGGCTGGACCGTATGTCTATGACCGGCTAAGTCATAGACATAGGGAATGTACTGAGCAATAACAGCACAAAGTTGACCACTCACTAGAAAAAGACAAAAGGACTGTGCGGCCAACACCTGTCTCTTTCTTTCTCTTTTAATCAGAATTCTAGAAAGAGACTTTTATTGGCCGCACGTTTGCTTTATCTCTCTCACACTTTGTTACTAGCATTTACTTCCCAGCTGGAGAAGGAACACTCAGTCCATTCACTATGTCTATGGGCTAAGTTTACCCGCCATATTATTACCAGTGTAGATCACACCACACTTTTGCCTAACATTTGAGGCCAGGCACATGTCGTGTTATGTAGATATTATGTAAATAAAACTAGTAGGCCAACGTTTTTTTTACTAGTCGTCACGTTTTACCAAAACGAGATTGTGACTTCGTCGAGATCTTGCAGAACTTTTAGGTAACATGAAGCGAAAGTCAGCAAATGAGTAGGTATTACGAATAAGGTCTAAAACTTGTAAATGAGTAAGATAAGTTTTTTAATAAATTATATCAGACTCTAAGAAAGGCCAGGACTTAAGTAAAAGTGCAATTATTCTAAATTATGTATTTTTTTTTAAATATAAAATGGGTCTACTCTTGAACTCAATCTTGACCTGCGGCAAGAGATGAGGTTGACGATGGAACGAACTTACCCAAAAGAAGCCTATTAACTCGCGACCTAAAGAGATTGGGGTGATATGAACTCGGGAACACCGATGCAGGCAGGGAATTCCACTCCTTGGCTGTGCGCATAATATAATGAAGGAACAGGCAAAGAATCCATGACGTCTGGCATAGTATTCAGGGCCACTAACTGCTAAACCAGCAGTTCTGTCAGCAGAGTGCCTTAACCTTTCATTCGTGTCAAATAAAGACACAATAGAAAGACAATGACAGCGCAGACGCCGACGTCAGCTTCAGGTTTAATGAATTAATAGACTTCGAACTAAACTCGGCAGTAGTAACGACGATCTTCATGATGGGTCCACCCTTCCATCCAGCATCGCAAGCTCTCGATGATCAAATTCAAAATTCAAAATTCAAATTCATTTATTTATTGTAAAACATAGGTATACATTAGAGTTGTTAATATACATAGTTAGGGATTTAGCACGCTGTTTTGCCTCTAGGGCGTACAAAAATTAGTACCACATGCCATTAGTAACAGATCACCATAATTTCAATGTCAAAAAACTAATAATAATTAAAATGACAGAAGAAAATACAATGTCAAAAAAAATCATTAAAATGTCTAAAAAAAAATTAAAATGTCAAAAAAAACTAATAATTTAAATGTAGATATTTCCAAATTAAAAAAGGACAAAAATATATTTAATGTCAATAAGTATTGGTAATATAATTTATTACATTCATTAATAGTTAAAATCTATATCGAGACATCATTCAAAAATTCATTCAGTGTGTAGTAACATTTCTTCTTCTTTTTGATCTTATGACTGCATCAGATAACTTTTTGCCATTCATTATTTTCATTGAGGAACAGTATTTTTTTTCTTTCTCCTGTGTCGTCGGTGCGTTGACACTGGGCTATTTTTCCTTTCGAGATACTGATTTTATTTGTATGTAAATCTACTCCAAAATAAGTTAATGAAAATTCACTCTGTCTCCCAAAAATTGTAGCTCTGTTGTGCAGACATTCAGGCTAATATTATGACAAATTATAAGCCTAAACCCGGAGACCGGATTTGTGCCTGACCAATGGGCTATTTGACAAAATTTTAGCTTTTAGTCCCTTAAATCTAGAAAACAAGAAAATACTCGACATGTTGTAGCGACATCTATCTCGCCACATACGAACTATCCTACATCGCGCTATTAAAGTTATCCGCGCAGTTTGAACCTATACAAGTTCCCGACAACAACCGTCGGGTAGTACTTGGCCCACCAGACACAACAGCCGTCTGGTTGAAAGATCCTTCCTTTTCAATGGTGGATGAGGAACTTTACTCCTTGTTCCTCATACCTCCAAAATGTATTTTTTTCTTTTTAAATTTGATGGAAAACTACTTAGATTAAGCGCAATGAAGTTGAGGAGAGGGGGCTAGAAACGTCATTATTAGTATAAACTGTACTGGCTAGTGACGTCAAGCGATATTTAAACTCAATGTTTCGCCGTTATTTTTTGATTACGTGAAAAAAGAGAAAATACGTATCGAATATTTTCTTGTAATCTATACGACGAAGGACTGAAACTTTTGTAAAATAGTCCATTGATGGCGATACGATCGCCCGGTCTCTCATGGGGCTTCAACATAACTGGCGAAATGTGGGTGTACTAGGATAACGCCTCTACTTAACCCTTCGAGGATTACAGTCGTGATGTTACGTCTTTGTTATAAGCCTAATCGTATGCTGCTTTTCGAAAAAACATCGACAAACTTTACTCGGAATATCGATATTTTTGACAATGACGTATTTGTACTAATCGAGTCGAAATTGCGTACCATGTGAGTGAATGATAATATCTCATTTGTTTGTCACACAATTGACATTTCGAATCAATCTCAAACACTTACCCTGCGTGAACAAATAACGTCTTAAGCTCTGCGGCGTCGGGTGTAAAGTCCGACCGAACAGGTTGTCACAAGGACGATGTCGCCGGAACGTTCAAGTTTGAAGGCATTTTGCTTAAAAACACGCATTTATTAAGGTATTATTGATTATTGCCTCGTCACGTGTCTACGTCAGTAAGGAATAATAAACAGGTTTGTGTGTCTTTACGATTGTAGACTGTTAGTCTTTATTTCTGAGAATCAGTGACAAGTGTGTACACAGGTCAACCTAAGAATAAAACTCTGAGGGCTCCCGCACACGGGCCACCGGCCACAACCACAAAACGCCGCCACTGGCATATTTCCTGTAATTTTTATACATTTTATATGGACTCGCCGCACACGGTTGACGCCGGTGGCCGCCACACGCTACAAATCGTTGCCACTCGCTTTTTGTGGCCCGCACCGGCCACTAAACGCCGACACAGAACGCCGCCACACGCCACTCTCGCGATTATCGTCCATCTTTACCTTATCTCAGTCAACCTGTTCATAGAATTATTCATATCAGAGTTTCAATCCCATCCTGCGATTTGGGATTCAAAAAGTGATAATTACGGTAATCAATATCCATTATGATACTGCATGAATGAATTAAAAAAAGTAGCAACCAGCGATCGCAAGTGTCGACCACCGGCCACAAGTGGCTGTCGCGCGCGTCAGCTTCTTTTGTAGCCGCTTCTGGCTTCTCGTGGCGGCGTTTGTGGCTGTGGCCGGTGGCCCGTGTGCGGCGACCCTAATCGTTTATCATAAAAACTTACAAATTACACCTGCAAGAGTGTCATAGGTGGGCGTTTAATAGCTAAAACCGATTTCTTACAGAGAACCTTTGGATGGACTTAATAGTGAAGCAAAAAAGATTAACAACGTAACGTAATTGTCTCTTTTACTTGGAGGTTTTTATTTAATCGGCGTGCAGTTGAAATGATGCATGGTAGGTGCAATACAGTTAAAACAAATATATAGATTAAGACTCCAGGCTGGGCATTCTTAGATCCAGTAATACTTTGCACGACCTAGGAACCGATCAAAAGAAAAAAGAGTCGAAAAAGTTAAATTTAAACATACATACATACATAAAATCACGCCTGTTATTCCCGAAGGGTCAGGCAGAGGTGTACTAGGAGTAGGTACATCCACATTTCGCCAGTTATGTTTAAGTCCCATGTAATAGGGGGTGAGCCTATTGCCATCAATTCGGCACAAATGCAAACTCCGGGCTGATACTGAGAGATTCCTTAAAGAAAAACTTAATTACGCTTTGCCGGACCCGGGGATCAAACCCAGGACCTCATGCTCAGCAGTAGCTCTTGCAACCACTAGACCAACAACGAGGTAGTCTATCATCAATAATACATGTGAATTTATTATATTTTACCTTATACGTAAAACGTGCCAATGATATTGTTAAAAAGTCTTTTGGGTCTCAAATTTTAAATAAATCTTTAATCATATTTTTAATATCCTTTAAACTATTTTTTATACATATATGACAACCGGTTGGGCAACCTAGCAACCAACAAATTCCTGATCTTAATTTTGAACTAAATTATTCTAGCACCAAGCTATCTAAATCAAATATTTTAAGAATTTATATTGAATACTAGCTGCTGCCCGCGACGTCGTCTGCGTGAAGGTTCTACAGCACCAAATATACCTATCTAAGATTCCAGTGTCGCTATAGCATTATAAGTTAACAACTTTTAAAATAGCATTAAAATATAAGTTACATGAAGAGAGTTTTTTTGTAATTTTTTTTTTATTTTGCAATTTTTAGTTTCTTTGTATGTAAAGAAAGTCTTTCAAAACTTGAAAGAATCATTGAAATCGGTTAATAATTGCAAAAGAAGTTCTTTCTAAACCTTTTAAAATAGACAGGCGTAATGTTATGGGAAATACATAAACCATGCTCAGACATGTGACTGTAGCTATTGCGAGTAATTTGTTGTTATGCGTTCCATCGTTCCATCGCCTGTCTTCTTCATCAGTTTTTCTACACGAAATGATACTTGCTAAATGTAAATGCTTGATTTGTCACCAAAAAAAAATGTAAAAATTGGTACATGTTTTCCTATATTATTCAAATTCAAATTCAAATTCAAATTAGTTTATTTGAGGAGTTCCCTCAATTCCTCGAAGATCCCTCATCAGATCTGAGGTTCAATACTAATGGGACCAACCTGGTAGTATACCCTATCAAATAAAAAAAGATTTTTGAAAATCGAAACTCCTCTTTTTTTTAAGTCGGTTAAAAATACGTTCAAAGGTATATACCTTATAACACTTCCCTATAAACTACGTTGATTAATTATTACTGCCAGGAGCCAAAATGTAAAGATAGTCAGGACTGGTGGCGCGGGAGCAAGCGACGTACAGGTGCACGTGTGAGAAGCAACTCGTCCTGAGATCTACACCCGCTGCTCTGAGTATCGGCTCCTGCGATTTATTGATTGTCATCACTAAGCAAACACTCACGGGGAACTGTACGCGTTCGAACTGGATCGGGAAGCTATGAAGTATAAGGGGAAAGCGTTGTATAAGTACTGCCTTGCCGACTCCACAACCCGTAATAATTGCCACCTCAATGGTGTCTGTGGAGAGAGATGACTTTAAGGCACCACCCGTTACACAACTTTGGAGGAGATTTGTTCCTAAAAAGCATAATCGGGACGCCGACCTTCATTCAGCTTGATGGTATGCGCTGGAAGTCAACTTGCTGACAGGAAGTTCAAAAATTCCACGGGATAATGTGTGGCGTCATCTTGCTCGACGACAGCGCTTATCGACGTATAGACCACTTCATTCCCCTCAATGTCCGAGAGAATGCATTCGTTAATTGCTGCAGCATGATCATTTTTGGGCGCCAAAATGGCCCTCTCACACGAATTCTGCTGGTGCGCTATACGACTGATGTCCACGTACACACAGCGAATGAGTTCTTCGAAGCTGGATACCACTCTACCGAGAGACTCTGAAAGCACCGCCTGTCCACTTCTCTCTTCTGGTAAAGTGCCTTTGCCAAGACTTAGAAGGACATCGGAGAATTCTTGAGCGCGTGCAATACTACCCATCAAATGTTCGTTCCTGCAGATGCCCTGCAGGGTTCTGTCCACGGCCTCAACTGCCTTCCTTTTGAAAATCGTACACTGATACGATCCCATATGATACGATCCGAACTCTGCTCAAGATTTTGAGGGTTTTGTTGGAACTTCAATTTGTCAAAACGAATTATACGATACAACTTTTATGAAAAAAATGCACAATGCCATCTATGAATTTTAAGAATAACTAACTACTAACCTCATCAACACGATCAAAATTTAAATTAATTTTCAAAAAGTGTTTATGTGTTACTTGATTTGATTTTTATACATTCTCATAGATGGCGCTGATTCCAAATTGTCTTTATGCTACTAACATTCATTAAACTTTGTTTCTCTGCCAAAGTTACTTAAATGGCGTAGTTTTTATAGTGTAAAGCTAGATAATAGCATAGCTTACTTAAAACCAACATTTAAATATGCGTCCTTTGATTACACGCTTCCACAGAATGAGTTAGAAGAATAAAGATTCACTGCTCCTCCCCCGTAGGTGATAGCAAACAGACAAACAGACAAAAATTCCAAAAAGTCACTTTTTGTCACCAGTTACGTTTTTCTAACAAAACCCACTTATTTTTTCTTGAAAATTCTCAATGTACAGTTTTTCTTTCGTTACTGTTATAATATATGTAGATGAAAAAAATGCACAATGCCATCTATGAATTTAAAGAATAACTAACTACTAACCTCACCAACACGATCAAAATTTAAATTAATTTTCAAAAAGTGTTCATGTGTTACTTGATTTGATTTTTATACATTCTCATAGATGGCGCTGATTCCAAATTGTCTTTATACTACTAACATTCATTAAACTATGTTTCTCTGCCAAAGTTACTTAAATGGCGAAGTTTTTATAGTGTAAAGCTAGATAATAGCATAGCTTACACAAAACCAACATTTAAATATGCGTCCTTTGATTACACGCTTCCACAGAATGAGTAAGAAGAATAAAGATTCACTGCTCCTCCCCCATAGGTGATAGCGTGATAATATATAGCCTATGTGTTGACCCGACCTCTTAGTAATATTCATGCAAAATTTGAAGTAAATCCATGCAGTACTTTTTGAGTTCACCCCGGACATACATACAGACAAACAGACAAACAGACAAACAGACAAAAATTCTAAAAAGTCACTTTTTGTCACCAGTTACGTTTTTCTAACAAAACCCACTTATTTTTTCCTGAAAATTCTCAATGTACAGTTTTTCTGTCGTTACTGTTTTATTATATGTATAGATATAGATACAGCCTAAATAAAATATTAGTCAACGGTCTTAAAATATTCGTACCTCATGTAGACAGAGTGGAAATTATCAATAGGCGTGTGAATTTTCGAACGATTCAACAGTCTACATTACCGTCCCCTATAAATTAAGGGAAAGTAATGTATTTAATGGAATATTTCAGCCATTTCCAGATTCTGGTACTTAACCAGATTCTGAACATTGCTGAAATGTTGCAATCAATATAATTGTGTCTCTTAAATTAACAAGGAAGGTAATGACGGCGGTTAAAAGCTTATTAATTAACCCGGGCCCTAATCAGACGCAAGAGTTGAATAACGTTTCTAAATTTTAATCCAGACACCTAAATACCATTTTTTCACTTAGAAATTGGTCTAAGACCTCATGTATAGCGACTAATGGACTACTAAAATCAGCTTAACGATTCAAACAATTTCTGTAATTGTGTCAATTTTGATCTTCACGGATCATCTCACAATAAATCAATCAAAGTATCTATACCAAGAGGATATGACTGTAATTAAGTCATTAACTGCGCCAATCAAGCCCTAAATAGTATTATTTAACCTTTAATAAACACACAAAATGTTTTTATGGTAGAATATCAAACGAACTTGGCAACACAAGGATAGTTTTTAGTTCCATCCTGAGACAGGAATCGTTAATGGGAAATATTGTGACTGTGTCGTTAATAGTGACACTGTGGTATTCATAATAGTCTATGGATTGAAAAAAAATTCGCTAAGTGCTGCTGTTGTTTATGGAGAACTGTCAATGTCAAAAACGTCAAATATAGGTCGCGTAATGGATCTTTGTACCATAAACATAGAGAAATGGACTGGTATTTGGTTACATTTTGACTGGAAGCCCCAAAGACATTCAATACCTATAGACCGGACATCAAGAACAAAATTTTCGTCCGAAAAAGTGTGTCCTGCTGGATACTAGTCTATGAGTTTTTTGTAGTACGCTCCGCTGCCGCTCCAATATTCATTTATTATTCTAGATGGCGTTACTGAGACCTGGGATCAAAGTTTTTCTATGACATTTCCTTGACATGCCCGCTCTATAGCATTTTAAATCTCTTTGGGAAGCCCACTCCAATAGCTTGGAGGCCCGATATTACCGCACTCGTAGGTTGCAGCAAATCGGCGTCAAATAGTACACCCTGTTTTCTATCTGACATTAAGCTCAACTTAAGCCTTTTTGGAATTACAATCTTTGTCTTCTGTGCATTTTATAGTTTTGAGGTGTATGTATTTTGCTGTAGTACCAAAACACGCATCTTTCTTTACTTAGGCAAACGGCTGATATAGCAGTAAGTAACTCTGAATCCTATCCATTGATAGTATACATTGCTTTTATCCAAAGACAAACACATAATCGACTGGCCTGTTGGTCTAGTAATTAGTGGCCCTGACTGCTATGCCGGAGGTCGTGGGTTCGATTCCCACTCAAGACAAATGAAATGTTTGTGTGATGAGCATGATCATTTGTTCTGTGTCTGGGTTATCTATAATATGTATGTATTTAGAAATATATAAGTATGTTTATCAGCTGTTTAGTACCCATAACACATGCTCTCAAGTTTAACTTGGGACTAAATGGCGTTGTGTAAAAAGTTGTGGAATATTATATTATATTATTATTTTTACACAATGATATATTTAGACCGGACATCTCGAACTAAATATTATCCGAAACTTCTGTCCTGCTGGAAACAAGAGTCTACGAGTTTTATTTAGTACGCTCCGCTACCTCTCCAATATTTATATATAAGTATAGATGGCGTTACTGAGACATGGGATCAAAGTTTTTCGTTGACATTTCCACACATTTTTTTTTTGACTTTTTGTTATTTTAAATCTCTTTGCTTTTATCCTACACAAGCTCTAGACGTGAAGAATTGAACACACTGTTACTTATTAACATTGTATTTAGCTGCGAGTCTTCTAGTCCTTATATTTATAAATAAATAATAACGTAGAGATTGCTGCTTGTCTCTGATTTCCCAACGCTGAACAAAGGTCACCATCACACACTTTACTAACAATCCTTGTTACACATAAAGGAAAATTATGAAGGTTCTTATAAATGATGTGCTGGCACGCTTAGCTAGAAGTGATTCATGCGGTTAAGCAATCAGTCGTGGTCAGTAGTTAGATGGGGCACCGTTTAGTTTTATGTATTGCGTTAGTGCATTCAGAATGCGTGTGGTTTTAGAAGGTTTTATGAATGTAACCAAACCAATGTAAAAACAACAAGATATCTTTAACCGTGGTTTTTTTTCAATTGAACATGAGCCTTATTCTTTTATGATAAAGACGAAAAACTATCCAAGAAGTTTGTCAGAATGGGGCAGCTTGATATATTGGCCTCTGCTCCTGCTCTAAAGTATAGGTTTTGGTTTTTCTTGACGTCCAGGTACTGGTATTTTTTTCAATTCCTGTAATAAAAATGGCTCCAAAATTATATAACAAGGTACCAGAGGCATGCAAAGACTTAAATATTAATAGTTTTAGGAAAAACATGAAGAAATTTTTAGTAAATAAATGCTACTATAATGTTGTCGAAAATTTAAATGATGTAATGTAGACCTTTTTATAATTTTAATTATTTAATTATTTTTTTTCGTTGATTATTAGATATTAATTTAATTTTGATTATTTTTACTAATTTAATTTTGTAACTATTTATTAATTGATTTCTTTTTTCGTAATTTAATTTTGATCATCTTTATATTTTTTTTTGTGTATTTAACTTTGATTATTTTTTTATTATATTATTTTTTACAATTACTTAATTATTACGCAACTTTTGACAAATTTTTGTGTGACATATTATATTATTGTTATATTTGTACGCCTCTATAGGCAAAACATGTTGAAACGATATTTTTTTTTTTTGTAATCATTCCAACTGATTGTGAACCTACACATGTTTTTGACAAATAAATTGAAGTAACCGGTGCTGAATGACACAGGGTGGATCCCTCTGTCATTAAATATCTTATTTATAAGGTTCAAATTAGAATTGTGGGGAAATGGGACGACTTCTACGACTGATTGAGAGTATATGTATGTGAATGTGTGAGTGTATCTATGCGAGTGTATTAGTTTGTGTGTGTATGTCATGTGTGTGTATGTTTAAAAAAGTTTTTGAAAATCTTGTGATTTTTTTTAAAACATACAACACATAATTGCCCCTTAGATCACGAATTGCAATCTGCATAATGATATTTTCGAGTTCGAAAATATAAAAACTATCCTATGTGTTAATCTAGGTTATAAACTATCTGTGTACTAAATTTTGTCCAAATCCGTTCAGTACTTACTTAAGTTATTGCGTGAAAGAGTAACAAACATTCATCCATCTAACAAACTTTCTTATTTATAATATTAGTAAGATAGACTAATAAAAAAACGTTTCGCTTCGTCGTTTATACCGCGTGCATCGAAGGACTGGAACAACTTGCCTGCTGCGGTCTTCCCGTCCGATTATTTTTTAGGTGTCTTCAAGGCTAGAATGAATAGGCTCTTAATAAACTAGTGCGCTTCACCATCACTGATTGCATCACTGCTTACCATCAGGTGGGATTGCAGTCAAGCACTGGTTTATAATATTAATAAAAAAAAAACCCTGCAGCTACGTTAAAAGTTCCTTCTGGATCTACGGCATTAAACTGTCAAAATTTGTTAATTGATTCATTGATTTATCATCTCATGGCTAGAGTTAGCTATTTACTTTGAAGGTTAAACATGTATATCTTATTTATTGAGTAATTAAGAAGTACAGTCACGTGTATCAACATGTTGCATGTGAGTTTTAAAGAGATTTTCTTGTAAAGATTAGAATTATGAATACTTAATTGTAGTTATGCTTAAACTCTTGACCCAATTGAAGACACTGTGCCCGGTCTCGGTAGAATAGAATAGAACATTCATTGTTGTTTTGATATTGTTATTTCTATTGTTTAATTTCGTATTTAATTCTTCTTTTTTTTGTGCTTGTTTTTTAATATTTTTTATCATGTTCCAAGTAAATGCTTTTTCTTTTTTCTTCAAAAAACCAAATAAGAAGTGTGTCGAACGGCCGTTAGTCGAACAGACATTGAGGGGACATCGACGAACAACTTGTTTACACAAGTTTAAATTTTTCGTCGGTTTTTCTAAATTTCTACGTTTTATTTCTGAGGTTGATTTTAATATAAATAAAAAAATAAATATTCCACAGCTTTTCACACAACGCCATCTAGTCCCAAGCTAAGCTAAGAGCTTGTGTTATGGGTACTAAACAGCTGATAAACATACTTATATACTTCTAAATACATACATATTATAGATAAATAACACCCAGACACAGAACAAATGATCGTGCTCATCACACAAACATTTGTCCTGGGTGGGAATCAAACCCACGACCTGCGGCATAGCAGTCAGGGTCACTAACTACTAGACGAACAGGCCAGTCAATATAAATTGCTTGATTGAAGATATTGATTCTTTATCATGTGCCTGTCTGTTTCCAACTACGTTGTTGTCAGATTCCAGTTTGACCGGATGCAGCTAAATACCAGTGTTTTACATAGAGCTGTCTGACCTCCACAACCCAGTTACGGGGTGTGAGTCATGATATTCCTTTGGTAATACTGGTTGTGACACTATCAGTCTTCTGACTGGTAAGAACAGAAAACAAACGAAGCTCTCAAAACAAAGAAAATATTCACATCGGATCGAGCAAAGATCAATCGCGACTTTGTCTAATTACAAGATTGACACGAGGAATACTGATAACCTTCGTAATTACATATATTTGCTTAAAATCATTAAAGAATACGTCACTTGTTAACGTAACATCGTGCCTTTAGTGCGACGTATAGAGACAGAGGTGTGTTTACTCACGGTCACATTTCGCTTTACTCCACGTACAGACGCCAGCACATCAAGTTACCCCAATGTGTCAAATTTCTTTGATCGTTTTTTAACTTTATGTCAACAAAATAAGGTTCATATTCAATTGGGAAAATTTGACACATTGAGGTAACTTGATGTGCTGGCGTCTGTACATACGTCAGCACGTTCCTTGTAGATGTTCCACACATTCGCACAAAGCGCTTTGCCTCTTCCTTCATTATGCGCACAGCCAAGGAGTGGAATTCCCTGCCTGCATTAGTGTTCCCGAGTTCATATGACCCCAATCTGTTTAAGTCGCGAGTTAATAGGCTTCTTATGGGTAAGCTCGTTCCATCGTCGACCTCATCTCTGACCGCAGGACAAGATTGAGGTCAAGAGTAGACTTATTATATATATATATAAAAAAAAAAAGTCAAGTTACCCCAATGTGCGAAATTTCTTTGATCGTTTTTCAACTTTATGGTAGTCAGAATAAGGTTCATATTACTTTAATTTATTATTAATTTATAAATAAACTTATTACATCTAGAGTGTGAGATGTAATTAATGGTTACACATCCAGATCCCATCGTAGCTTACCCTTTCATCGACCTGTGAGGCTGTAATGACTTAGCTAAAAGCTCAAAAACGTCATAGACATAAACACTTTTGTTAATTTTGACATAAAGTTTTTGTAAATTATTACCTCCTACTACTACTACCTTAAAAACTACTACCTGTTCTAGTATTGTATGCAACATAGAGACATGCAGCGCAGTAGTTCAGTTTAAAATTATGTATTTTGTATCTTTCAAAATCAATGCATTTTAGTAAGGTAGTTAGGTTAGCTAGTTAGGTTCGCTATAGGATAGGTATGGTAAGTTAGGTTAGGTTATACGTATGTTCGGGGGTCGCGGAAGTATCTTCTGTTCCCGTGACCCCCGGCGCAGGTGTGAGAAGGAACACGGGGTGGTTTTTAGTCAGTAAGTGAGTCTGACAGACCCCTCCGCCTCCCCGGGCGGGGGGTATCCATGAGGATTTTCCACCCCTCAAAAAAAAAAAAAAGGTTAAGTATATGTATGTATGTTGTCATTCTAATTCTATCTACAAACACTAAAGGGTTTAACAAGATGTTTAGCATAGTTTTTGGACATTTACTTTAATTAGAATATAGGGCCTGTGTCAGCTTTTCAGTACCAATCTGTTTTGGTATATTGATTATGGTTTTTCTTTACTGAACATAACATAACATCACGCCAGGGGACTACAGTCTCCGAAGGGTTAAGCAGAGGTAAACCTGTAGAACCTACACGATCATTTCGACACTTACGTTTAAGTCTCATGTGATCGGAAGCGAGCCTAAAGCCATCAAAGGAGCACAAATCCAGATTTAAACCAAAATACTTTATTTAAAAACTTGATAACGCTTTGCCTAACCCAGGGATCAAAACTGGGATCTCATGCTCAGCAGTAGAGCTTGGAATCACTAAACGGTCAACAGAAGTCTGAGAGAATAGGAACAGAAGGTGTTTTTCCAGTTCCATTCCAACCATTTCCTCAAGAATGTCAGCACCAATAAGCGTACCTTTCGATTTCAACTGCACTTAACGCAGATTGGGGTCAGTTGAGATTTTTCCTCGTAGGACCTGTATCACCTTATGTCGACACGGCCAAACACTTGAACTAAAGTAATGGCAGTTGTAAGACTTTCACTAAAACTTGTATCATAACACAACCGTGGTGTCTGACATGCGTTACATTTAGGGAATGCAATCTCGTCTCGCCGAGATCCCGATCTCGCGAGATCCCGGCCATATTTTACGAGATTGTATCTCGTCAAATTTCGTACGAGATCTCGCGAGATAACGAGATCGACAAATGCAGCGTGACGACGTGTATTTCATAGCGCGGAATCCTAGCCGGCCGTGCGGCCGCGCCTGGCGCGGGCACAGCACAAGAGGGGTAGGCGGGCTTGCGGGGGACGAGGTCCGGCTCATTTTGCAAGGCGGCGCGCGTGCGTTTGTTTACAATTGCAACGAAATAATTTGAAGTTGAGTTGAAGTTAAGTTTTTGTTTTGTTGTATTTATATACCATAAGTAATGTTCCTATTACTCTTAATTATTGAAACTAAAGTAATAATTTACAAAAGACTAAATATAGATAATTATTGTTTTGTTACCAATATTGTAAGAATTTGAACTGATTAGCTACAGTAGGTATAATAATTATTGACATAAACAAATGTTATTAGAGTTAGAGACAAAATAATAAGTACTCTGTTGATTTAAAAAAAATAAAACATACATTATTTTTATAACTAAGCAACGCAGTTTCTATTTAATTACATATCATGTCAATTACTAGTTCTTAAAACAAGCATTTGCATATGTTTTAATTGCGATTCTCCCAATCTCGCGAGATCCCGTAATTTGCGAGATCTCGCGAGACTGGGTTTTGAGTCTCGCGAGATCTCGCTACGGGGAAATCTCGTACGAGATTGCATTCCCTAGTTACATTCAATGTTACGATGAAAGATGGGATTCTATGAAACAAATCGACTAGTTTCTGCAAAATTCTTATCTGAATCGAAAGAGAAAATCACACGTAAAATATCGCTCGATTCTAAAACTATTCACACCACGTCAGTCGAAGGCTTTCAATCTAATTAATATACGAAATTAGCGCTGGGAGCGAACACACAGAATAAACTTAGGAATTATGAATGTGTGTGTGTGTGTCGATTGGGGCAACGAAAAAACCCAGTGTTCTGTGTTGCCGAAACTACTTGCGTCATACCTTCTTGCTTGACACGCCGGACTGGCCACTAACACAGTGCTATAGTCTGTGGAAGCCGGTTTAAAAAAAAAGAACGCGCCGCGGCCTGCGAGCGAAAACGTTACGCGCCAGTCAGCGATTGAGCGCGCCGCACATCACACGTCTCTGACCACTCGCGCCGCAAAATTCGCGCCACGAATTAGAAAGTTTCGTAAACCTTTACGCAAATTCCACGTTACGTGTGTGTGTGAGTGTTTTTACATTTAATTTATATTATAATTGTTATTTTTGGTGATTGTTTCTGTGTTCTGTGCTGTGAATCGGGTACATGATACAAGGAAGCTGACCAAAGGCCACCGAGATGCTTATAACGTAAGTTTGTAAATATTAAGTGATGTGATTAGCATCGTAATTATTCCGATTGGATTTGTATTTGATTATTTTTATGATAGCCCTATGTGTTAAATTTGTAAAGATTTTTTTCTGTGACCTCATTTTTTTTGTTTTTGATCAGAATTTGAGCGAACAAAACTTTTCGCATTGCGAAAACTTCGGCTAGCCCCGTTGCTGTTCGCACACTTCCGAGTTGACCCAGAAATTAACTTTTAGTAGTAATTTGCATTAGGAGAGATTATAACGAAACCAGAGTTATGTATTCACACATTTGTTCTAGTAATATCTGATGATTTAGAACAATAGATGGTTTTGTTTTTGTTTATTTTTTCCATAAAATTCCCAACGCTCTTAATAAAAATTGCTAATAACTATTAATTTCTCTATCGATTACACGCGAGCACTAATCGCAGTCCGAGTAATTATAACTTTATATCGAGAAAATTATTTGTTGTTTATTATCGATTACACATATTTTTTTTTAAACTAGCACGTGTTGTCGGAAATTTCCACTTATAGCGTTGGTTAGTGCTTGGAATAAAGATAATATTCCTAATTAAATTGACTAAGAATTACAATATAAACAAACTCTGTTTGGCCCTATCAGAACGCAGGCTAAAAATTTAAAATATTACGAAGAAGTCATGACATGGATTACGGAGGACAATTAAACACATATAATGTCCATTTTTAGTGATTTTTGCTTTGAGAGCCCTAAAATAGACATATTATACGCCCACACGTTAATTCATTTAGCTGGATAATGACATAATCTAACCATTGCTGAAGCAGATCTGCCAACGGAGCTTGCGACATTCAAAGCCTTAAGTAAAATAAGACAATTTTCTGCAAAAAAAATAAAAATATCTGTGCCAAAGCCATGTTGGTGTCTGATATTGTTTTAACTCCGTAGCTATTCAGATCATAGTTGCCTAAATGTAGAATTTGTTAAACATATTGTAAAACATTGCAAAATTTGCAAAAAAATGGTAAAAACAAATGAACTGTGGTGAATGAATCACATTAATCGTAAACTCTAGATTAGAAGGTGACATAGGTACTGACCTACTCTTCCCAGTATTTTAAATTACCTAAAGTAAGTTTCCGAAGTGGTAAGCAGTTCGTTGCTCTATCGAATGTAAACATGCGTTAAGAGTGAGTGATCTCTTGTTTAGCGAAGCTTGAAGTCTACATTGACAGTAGTAAGTCAATTTGTCTCAATCAAGAAAACATTTTGTTTGCCTACATGCGATAGTGGTCGCACTTGTGTTAAAATGACATGTGAATCAACATTTCGCACAGTTATGTTTAAGTCCCATGACACTCGCCCAATGGTCCAATGCAGGACTAAGTTTAGTGCGAAAACGAAGCCACGATAAATGGAATACCATGTCATTTAAGTTTTTCTAGCTGCTAATACTTGTAAGGACATAAAACCAGAATCATCCACGAAGAACAACAGGTCACTTTTCAATTTCTATCTGTCACGCATGTTCTCAGTGATTGTCTGATTTTGCACACGGTTACATATCAAGCTAACATACAATTAACAATCTGATCTATCATTGTACGGAAATCCTATAAAATACGAGATTAGCTTATACTGCAAATGTATAGCTTGTTATGTAGCTGTTGCCACGCCAACATATTTTACAGTAGCTTAAATAGTATTTTGTTATTACTTCTAATGCATACACAAGTTATAAGACATAAGATGAACTTAAACTGCATACTGAACTGCATGCTAACTATAAATTAGCATAGTAATTATTATTCCTGACGTATTTTATGTTTTGTCATTTATATGTGTAGTTAAATAAAAGGGGACTTTTTATCTTTTATTCTTATAAAACTATGGTGATAAACGTCTTTCGTTCTTACTTATAAAATGAGAGATATAGCGGCTTGTTCCGCTTTCATGAGCGTGGCCCAAGCACTGCTCACGTTGCCATTATTAAAATAACGTTAAAATGTTACAAGAATATTTAAATGATAAAATAATTGAAATTTATAACATTCTCTTCGGGAGTCAGCCCACTATCTAATTTTCGTTTATCTCAGTTCCGACAATTCATCTCGCACTAAATTCTTTTAAATCTATCTTCCATGTCGACCTTACTAACAATATAATAATATGTAATAATAGTATTACCTATGGTTAACCCTAACTGTACACAAAAAAAAGCATTATGTGAACTTACATACAGAGTGTTTTATTTAGGGATATTCGCAAACCGAACAAACCTGCGTCCGCATTGCGAAAACGCTCAAATTAACAGTTAAATCGCGCCCAGCATAATACAAATAGTTCAATTCTTTCGACAAATAATTATCGACAAGAAGTGTTTAATACCGCAAATTAAAATAATAGTAGGTATTTTAATTACTATACCAAGAAGTACCTAATTGTAAATATGAAGTAGCTAGAAATATTCCAGTTTGCTATTATTATAAGAAACTTCTTTATAATAGCTTTATAGATAATCTTGTGTAAAAGATAACTGGTTTCATGAGAAAAAAAAACTTAGATTATTTTTATTATTTCTTTGTTTGAAATAATAATTGTACTATTTAATCTGTAATCAGTAAATAGTGTTGTTATAAATAGATTGTACATATTATCCCTATGTGTCCTCACTATTCTATAATTGACATGTCAACCTACTTGGTGTTTTTTTAAACCGAAGGAATCAATTATTATTAACATACATATATATAAATAAATAAAATATGTACACTAAAACTAACTGCAAATAAAATAATAATAAAATGGGGGAATACAAAACCTGAACATTCAGGCGTCAAAGTACTCCTCACCATCGCTGTCATATGGAAACGTGCCCAGAAGACTGGCAGCATTGCCACGTCGGATGGCAATGCTAATTTTTTGGCCAAAGAATAATCCAGCTCTCTAGTCACGCGAAGTGTCTTTAAATAAATTATTTTTACTACTAAGTATTTTCATATTTCTTGCGGAATTGCACCTACCACTGTTGGTCGCTCCTTGACCTAAAGGTTGACTGGTGGAAAATGCCTAAGGCATTAAGTTCGCCTATGTACAGACGCCAGCACATCAAGTTACCCCAATGTGTCAAATTTCTTTAATCGTTTTTCAACTTTATGTCAAACAGAATAAGGTTCATATTCAATTGGAAAAAAATTAAACATTGGGGTAACTTCATGTGCTGGCGTCTGTACATTTGTGTGCTTGAAGTAATAAATAAATAAATGTAAGTTTATAAAATCAGGGTTATTGACTTCTAAAGGTAGGACGTGGTAGCTAGCTGAGTTTTCACAACCTGGTGGCTATTAAGTTAAGTAGGTCTTCTCTAAGCGGTCATCAGGTCATTGCTCTCCCAAAACCCAGGGTCCTTACTTTAATGAATCATGATCTGAAGCATCTTCACCTTAATAACAAGTCATTTGTACATAACAGTACTCTTACCGCAAATTTGAGTATTTGACAGCGGTTTATACCGATGTACAATGCGAACAGAACTGTGTATTTTAACCGACTTACAAGAAAGGATGAGGTTCTTAATTCCCTTGTATTTACCAACTATTACATTTGTGTTTAAATGTTACCTGTTCGTCAACTCCGTTATTTATAGACTGATTTGGAAAATTATTGTCTTGTGTAAGAGGAGTCCAGTTTCCGTGTAGTGCCATCGAAATTTTATTGAAATCGGTTCTGGAGTTTGGTTTTAAGAAACTAATTGAAATAAAAAAGTACAAAAAGACAAAAAGGTGAAAAATAACTTCTTTTTGCGGAAGCCGGTGGCATAAAAAAATGAAAGAAAAGCACTGAAGTCGCAGACTTCCGAATCTAGAGTTATTTTGTAACTTTTTTAGTACACTATTGAGAATGCAAGTAGTTAGTCCGATAAAAATAGTGTTGTGCACAAGCCCTTAGAATCATAATTCAATTGATCAGTCTGCAGTTCATTTTCAACATTCTTGTGCAACCGTCAATTTTGTCATTTGATCAAAGTTCCTTGCGAATTTATTTTGTCGAGTCACTGTTATATCTGGCAAGAAATGATTGCAAAAATACCAGTAAAGCGCGAGTCGATGCAAGCGTACGAAGTTTCGTATAAACAGGAAATAAATAATTATAGTTGTTTTTGTCGGTGAATAATTTGTAAATGTGTATTTTGTAATTACACGTTTTTATGTCGCGGGTGCAGTTGGTTATTATAAGATAATCAGTATTTAAAGTACTTGTTAACTAAAATAAAGTTAGATTAATATTGTAATGAAAGCGCAAAGAGTACCTGCAATTTAACAAGTTCCAAATATCTGTGTGTGACAAAGCGTTACAAAATGTTATATAATTGTGATTTTTAGTAGCTGTTTCCTTGCAAGTGTTTTTTTCATGGATGAAACAGTTTCATAAATTACTATTTTTAATATCTTAATTGGTAAAATATTTATTAATAATTAATTACTAGGTATTATGTACATACCTAAAAAATGAAGAAACAAAAGAACAGTAAAACAATTATAGGTCATCATTAAACTCATCCGCATCGCTGTCAACGGGAAAAGTGCCCAAAAGACTGGCCACATTGCCACGTTGTATGGCAATGCTGATTCTCTGACCGAAATAAAGGCCAGCCCTCTGGGGTTCGAGTCTGATATAGCAATCGTGTGTGGACTACGGTACCTGTTATGCTTAATGGATATTTTGTACAGATAAATGCATTTTTATTTTATCGATATATTTTTATTTCAACTTTTTTGACGGAACTCTAAATCCGTCTGACCGCAACATACTTATATAAAGATTATTGACCGACCAATATACAAAAGGATTTTGTAGTCTGCAAAACTGTAAAGCATTTTTAATAATGGTGTCTTTATTTATAGATCATATGACTCACAATGTGTGAGGGGAATGACCAATATGTTGTATGGATTTTCCAGAGTCACGTGCTAAGGTCAGAAGGCAAGAGTCTTAAGGTTACTTGTGCCGTGATGCGAGTCTTTGACGTTAGGTTAATAATAAGTTAATTTAGAAGCATAACGCCCGTTTTATTTTTAATAAATAAAAATATTTCACTACTTTCACACAACGTCATCTACTCCCAAAGTAAGCAGGGTTACATGATAATAGACGACTGATACGACCCTTGGCATAGCAGTCAGGGCCACTAACCACTAGGCCAACAGGCCAGTCAATTTTAAACGAGCCCTTTGATATTAATAGAAGAGTTGAACAATACATTTCTTTAACAAAATACCTATACTAGCGGTTTGGGTCATAATGTTTTTTTTTTTTAATATGTACAATGATGTTTAATATATTAAAAAATTATAAAAATAAAACACAAAGGCCTTTTGTCTTATTTTGTTTTATTTTTATATCTTTTTATTGAATATTAAACATCATTTAGTTGTTTGTTAGTCCTAACTGTGCAAACACGAATTGCTCTCAGCTAGCAGCTTTTTAAGACGGATGATTTGACGAAACCAAAAGTTAAGCAATTCGCAGAGCATAACAGGTAGCAAAAAGGTCATATTTTATATTCAGTTCAAACAAGTAAGTAAATAAAATATTAACTTTATTCATTACTCAAGCACATAATTACGTATACATATATTTAAATACAAAGTATATGATTTCTCTTGATATTATCAACATTTAATATCCTATATTAAACCCTATCACAATGTTTATAAAGTTGAAATTGTTATAACTGTGGAGCTAAAGCGCCATCGCGACCTTGCATTACACTGCCTAGCAATGTAAATTACACAGTTTAACTTAAGATAGGTTTGGGCGCACGTAAATTATGGAGATCTGGTGGAAAAAAAATTGCGGTAGGCTTTTAAGTAACCAGCCAGATGAAACCAGATGGCACTGGTTTTAGTTTAATTTTAAAATTAATTAAAAATAAATGTTTTTATCTGACTAGAAAAGCAACATACCTACTGACCTAGTATTAAGTAGGTAATCTTACTATGTAATTCATTTATGTAGTAAAAGTACCGACGCCAGCACATTAAGCTACCTAAACTGTCAAACTTTACCAATTGAACATGAACCTTATTTCGTTTGATATAAAGTTGAAAAACTATCAAAGAAATTTGACACATTGGCGTAGCTTAATGTGCTGGTCACTGTACCTACTAATAGCAAAAATTATGCACTTTTATTTACACATTTAGATGTTGTTTTTAATAAGGAAACTGATAATAATTATAATTTTCCATCATCATCATCATCATCTTCATTTTTTTTTATTTATTTATTTATTTATTCAGTTGTTTTTTCGTGAGACATAGTTACTAAAAAATTATGAGACAAACAGCTCTTTTTTCCAGTTATATGACTACGATAATGACCTCCTGAATAATAGTATAGCCTTGGTAACAAGGAAGTTACAAAGATACTGAAAAAAAAAACTGAAAATAAATGTGTGTGCTTCTTTAAATCAAAATTAAAATATTTGCTAGTCGTGGTACCAAAACAAAAGTTGACTGGTAGAAACTGCCGAACTGATAGAATCTGCTGTTGCTGGCATAAAGTCCGCCCCTGCATATTTATGAGCCTGAAGTATTAAATAAATAAATGTGACAACAGTTGTTACTTAGATAAAATTCATTGTAGCTCAAAATGTACCCATTATAGAAAAATCACATAGATATTAAAAATCAATAGTTATTTGCTGTCTCAACAGGAACAGCCTGGCATTATTACCTTTTATTATTTACTACATAAACTGATAAATAATTAAGTTATAAATAGACTATTGTTTAATTCCTTTCTGGTTGCTTCCACTAATTTAAAAGCAAAGAGATAAAAACTAGGCTAATGACGTTTTAATTGTATTTTATCTGCGAGAGAAATTAACTGCAGTGACTCAAGTTATCTATGTAACTGCTCTTATATTAACTCCATTGCATTTATCTGTTTTCATAGTAAACTATACTTCATTTATAACATAGCATTAGAGAAAAGAAGCTCGTAGAAGCAGAAATGCAGAACATTTTGTTTTAATTTTTTTTTGTTCATTTTGTTTTTTTTTTTTTTTTTTAATTTTCTTTTTTTTCGTACTTATCTTATTTTAAAATTAATCTTCTGAACTGACTACAAACCTCGACATGAAATGAAATTGATTATAAATAACTATTGAAATTTTATTCACTTGCAAATTCATATTATGACCAATTTATATTATAATTTAATACAATTTATTTTTCTGTGAATGATTTGTATGTCAATTGGCAAAACATAGCGCACTACCTAATTTTTAAGATCTTGTCTGTAATTATCACCTATGTTTACGAATAAATGATTCTGATTCTGATTCTAATTCTAAAGATAATTGAACAGTTTTCATTACAATTATTTTATTATAAGTTTAGAAGAATAAAAGTGAGTCAAAGAACGTGGCCATGTATTGGTCGTCCCTGCTTCTTTTAGGTTTTTATCATTAACACTGTAATTTTCAACTAAAATTAAATAATATGACTAAAATAAATCTATATCATTGCATATAATAAATTCGTCGTCTATCGTTATTGTAACATGCTTTATTGCATTTTAGTTACAAATTGTGCATATAAATAACCTTTTTTAACTACTGTCCAATGCTATTACAAATAAAGTACTTATAGTGGATTCGACAAATTGTCGTTGTCTTGTTCTTACTTAAACGGGTCCAATTGTAAATCTGAACTATCCAAGGAACTACGCAAAAACATAAAATAAATGTCCATAAAATCAGTCCAGTCGTTTACGAGAAATTCAGTAACATACGAGACATGTATAGAAGATCTGTTAATAAACAAATAATATTGTAAACAATAACAAGAATGCAAGACTGTAATAAATACAATGTACTGTACCTATAGTTACCTCTGCCTTACCTTTTAACGAATAAAGGTTTGATGCTATGTTATTGTTTTTACGCAACTACGCCAGAAGGAGGGTTATTTTGTTGAGTGTATGTATGTGTGTTGTTTGGACGCTTCGATTTTAGCTTCCGAGGAACAGCAGCTAAACTGCCACAACTAAGACGAATCCAACAACAGATTTGTCTTCAAATGCTGATTTGTATGTTATTATAAAGCTTCAAATATATTTTTTATACTAAGTACCTACTGAGAAATGCATGTTCCATACGTAAACAACATCCGTAAACCCGAAACAACTAAAATTCTTACGTCTCATAAATGTTAAAGGCTAACTAAAACCAGTTTATAGTTATTTACACATCCAAAACAACTTTTTGCGTTCATTCACGCCACCATTTTATAATCTAATAATACTATGATATTGCATTTACGTCAGCGCACGTTCGAAAAACAAAAATCTGTCGGTTACTTTTTTTTGTCCCGCTGTGTATCTTGTTCGACATCGCTTGGATACATTCCATCTCGGTTTCTCTTATGTAATTAGTAAGAGAGGGTGTTACATAACGAACGATGTAAGAAAAATAATATTATAAAACCTTCTTGCTCTGATTAGGGTGGTATTACAATGTCGGATGTAAAGATAGGCTAGAAATGCGGTAGAATGTTATAGGGCGTGGTTGAGACATGCGAAATTGGTTTAATGGTTATTTTTTATCGTCTGTCTCATTGGTTTAGTGGTCGCATGCACTACTGCTTAGCATGAGGTCCTGGGTTCGATCCCCAGGTCGGGCAAAGTGTTATTGAGTTTTTCCATCTCTAATTTCTCAATAGCAGCCCGGAGTGATTCGTACCCGATTGATGGCAATAGGCTCACCCCCTATGACATGGCACATAAACATTACTGGCAAAACCACTGCTTAGCCCTTCGGCGAGATATTATGTGTTGTTTGTGTTTATCGCCGTTCGTCAGTCAGTACCGCGATTGCAAAAATCAATAATATTTAAAGCGAGGCAAAAAAATGATATTAATTTATAATGCTTTTTGTTCAGTCTCGTTTTTTAAAATAAACGGTCGTGTATTGAATTGATTACTGTTGAATGGAAACCAAAAAAACAAATATTTAAATACGCGATACTGCATTGCTAGTAGTCTTGTTAACCCCTCCAACTAAGCTAAAACTTGTGTCTGGAGTGGGGTCACGTCAATACTGCAGTGGGTAGGGATTGAACTTCCGACCTCTTGATCGCCAGACCGACGCCTTACACCTTAGGCTATTGCCGCTTCAAACTATAACAATACTTTTTAATAGTCCCGACTGTCCTATACCTAACGGTGTTCCTATTTAAGACTTTGTACTATAAAATCTTACATTTTCGTCATCAAATGTACCCCATCTTTAATAATATTATAGAGATTTGATTGTTTTTTTGTTTGCATTGATTAGGCTCCGAAACTACGCGACCATCGTCGGCGCAACACGTTTTTTTCTTCCATTCTCTCCTGTCAGCCATCATTCTATCACTAACTTCCTTTTCGTTCACAACACGCTTCACAGAATCTATTCATCTTTTCTTTGGCCTCTCTCTCCCTCTCCACCCATCCACTTGTATAATCATAACTTTTTGCAAAATGTGTTTCATCCCTTCTTTTTACATGACCATACCAAGACAAACGTATCCCCTTCAACTTTTCAGTCAGAAGTTTGAAAGTGGCGTCAGTACGCCACTTTCAAACTTCCTATGATGTATATAGAAATGAGTATTCATTTCTTACTATATCTTTTCTCGTCACACCACTCATCCATCTCAACATTCTCATCTTCGCTATCTCCTCCTCCTTGCGTCGTACTCCTCAATGCTGAGGGTCGTGACCTCCCTGCTTCATCACCTTTTTTTTCACGATGTTCCTCCATCTGCTTTTGTCTCTGGTGGTGTGAAGGGCATCATTTACCGAAGAGTACACATGCAACCTTTTTTCAACCGTCTTTTTCACAGCCCAACATTCTGAACCATACAATCACTTTGGAAATACCATTTAGTTTTGAATAAATTGTCATGTGAAAGTATCCGGACAAAACTTACAGAAATAAATAACATTTCATCATTCGAAAATTGAAAGTAACTACAAACAATACAGCCTGCTCGCTTGCTTCGGTACAAAAAGGTAAACATCTAAACAATACAGTTGAAACTAGGTCACTCACATTCGTAGGCGGACTAGACATTGGACAATAAATTATTTTTTCTACCTACTTATAGTATTTTGGATACCTTATGCGGTAATTGACTATAATTTTTGGCAATGTGAGCGGCGAGTTTGGTATTTTGAAGGCAAACTAGATCCAAAAATAAACTTGATATTCTGAATTTCCAAAGGAGGTACAATAATCTATGGGTACTATTCTAATAAATATTATAAATAATCAATATTATAAAGAAGAAAGATTTGTCTTTTTGTATGTAACGAATAAACTTAAAAACTACTGGACCGATTTGATAAATTCTTTCACCGTTGGGAAGCTACACAATCCCCGGGTGACATAGGCTATTTTTTATCACTGTATTCCCACGGGATCGGGAACTACGCGCTAGTGTATAAAAGAGGTAAAATTTGTTCTCTAAGTTTATCTTAGACATCATTGACATCGGCGACGGAAAACATCGTAAAGAAACCTGGACTTACATTTACTATAAGTTTGAAATCGCCAATTGGGCTTGAGCAAGCGTGGCGATCAATGCTCGTGCCTTCTCTGTATAAGAAGAGGCCTTTGCCCTGCAGTGACACAGTAACTCGCTGGTATATATGTATTTGTCGTGATGGCCCAGAGGTTAAGGCGCCTACCTCTCATGCACGAGGTTGTGGTGCAAATCTGGGCAAGTACCAATGTGACTTTTTCAATTCATATGTACTTTCTAAGTTTATCTTAGACATCATTGACATCGGTGAAGGAAAACATCGTGAGGAAACCTGGACTTATAGTTAATATAAGTTTGAAATCTCCAATCCGCCTTGAGCAAGCGTGGTGATCAATGCTCTAGCCTTCTCTGTATGAGAAGAGGCGTTTGTCATGCAGTGACACAGTAACAAGCTGGTATATATATATTTAAAATTAAATCAATTTATTTATGTAAGGAAGGTACACCTCTGACTTTCCTTTAGGATAATACCGCCGTAATGTTTTATTATTATTGACTAAATTATTAAATGTTACCTACCATTGATTCGTTATTTAAGTCCAAACATATTATTGCAACCGTAATACATACAATTATGACTCGAAAGTCGAACACACTATTACCTAATGTTTCTAATGTATTTTGTATCCAGTCGGTCGGAAGGGCAGCTGTCGAAACACTAAAGCCTGTTCTAATTTGGTCCACTAGTTTACGAGATTAGCGCAAACATGCAGACTTGTAACTTGTTTAGTATGCGATATACTTTGCGGTTTATTAAGGTGGGTATTTGGAGTACTTAAGTTAAGTACCTAACTGAGGAATTGCCAAAGTTAAGTAGCCGTGGTGGCACAGTAGTAATGGCCGAGGCTTGCGTTTTGTAGGTCGTAGATTCGAACTCAGACAGGTGCTATAAAAATAATTCCAGCTTGTACCTGTCTCACTGCACTGTAAAGGCCTCTTCTCATATAGAGAAGTATTTAGGCTGAAATTATGTCACCTAACAACGAAGCCCCGGAAGGACATACACAGACCTTAGTTTACTTTCTCATCTATATTTCTGTACTAATATTATAAATAGGTAAAATTTGTTTGTTTGTTTGTAAGTTTGTATGTCCCCTACTTATACCCCCCCCTCCCTGCATAATCTTCGGAACTAATGATCCAATTTAAAAAAGAATTGCACAGGTGGAAAGCTACACTATTCCCGGATGACATAGACTACTTTTTGTCTCTGTAATCCCACGGGAACAGGAACTACGCGCGTGAAATCGCGTGGCGTCTACTATCTATAATATAAATCTTAATATATTCACGAATTAAGATAACTTTTCCATCTATACTCGTAGTACTAAGCGCCTGATTATGGATTTTTCCATAATTAAAGAGGTTAGTGAATAGCCTGTGATGACTAACCATATATTGTATTTACCCAGTAACTAAGTATTGTGAAAATATGTTTGAATAATAATAATATAACGCCTCTTTTCCCTAAAGGGCTAGGTAGAAAAGTACCAGCGCACGCATTTTTCCAGTTAATAACCGCGCACAAATCAAAATTCCGGATACAAAAACCGATCATACTTCCCGAACCGAGATTTAAACCATACCTTATGCAAAGCTGCACTTGCGACCACTAAACAAACGAGGAAGTATACAATACTGATAAATAAATGACCAATTTCTGTATTTTGAAGAACGTTCAAAAATAAAGAAAAGAATAAGAATCTGCCAAAAAATACTCTCAATTTTCGTACATTTCAACGACCGCGACGTCACTTTAAGATGAAAAGCGTAAGAGTTACTTATTAAATACAATTTATTTTTAACCAATTTTTTTGAAAATTTTTAAGACTTCCCCAAAAGACTGGCATCATTGTAATTCAATGTGGCAATGCCGCCAGTCTTTTGGGCACTTTACCAGCTGGCAGCTATGTGGACGCTTTGTAGTTTTATTGTTAGGTTTAGTTAACTTTTTTAGTTAAGGTGTACATACATAAATTGTAATTAGATCTTGAACGTTTTTAAAACGAAAAGTGGCTTTCTGACTACAATACATTTAATATTTACTTCCTACGATAAAAGCCTGTCATTGTAACGACGACTTTGTATTTAATAGGAAATGGCCATATTAAGATGTGTGACGTCAATAAGGTCTTAGGCTAACTGCTAAGGTCAACATACATGTATAAGGCCAAACTGTACGCAATATAACAAAAAACCCATCAGATTTGAATAATAATTTGCAAGATAAACTGTGGTTTAGTATTACAATGTTGAAATAAATAATTCAAGACTCAATATCTTCTCTCAAGAAATATCTCTCAGGTTTCCTCACGATGTTTTTCTTCACCGTTTTTGAAGTAAGTGATCATTAGACAATACGCACATGAATCCGAAAAGTGTGGTTTTCACAAAGGTTTTAACATGGCATTATAGTATTAAAATTGACTCAACAATTTCAGTTTAGTTTTTACAATTAAAACTGAAACATTAATTTGAAATTATAATTAAAACATGTGGTGCCAGTCCTATTTTACACAGGCTAAAAGACATCAACGCGCGATGCCTAATTTAATCATTTTATTTGACTCCAATACCGTTTTTAGGATTCCGCTGGTAAATAGCAAGAACGTAAATATTTATTTATTTATTTCGGGTGCGGGACCATCCATTGTGCGTTGTCTGATACGAACTTATTCGTTTTTTTTTTTGGTTGTGAAATAAATAACTATACATATGTAATGGATGGTCTTAACTCTCGTGACGTCATTCGCGAATAAACGAACTTGCGCATGCGACTTAGTTTTGTTTAACCAGTTTTACTCGAAGTTATTGAACTAATGTTTTTAACATTATTTGCGTTAAAGGGTGAGGTATTCTTTTTTATTTAAGTTGCTTGCTTACTGCATAATATTTTTTTGTATTTATATTATGTAAATTATTTATATCTTCGTAATTAAAAAAAAAGGAAGTAGATACTTACTTACAATATTTTCTGTTGTGTTTATTTACAATAATTACTTTACTAAATTAAGGAAACGCAGTTTTCCTGGTATCTCATGCCACTTTTAACCGACTTCATAAGAATTATGAATAATATTTGTATTGTAAATCTCTATAAACTGGAACTTTTTCCATACTAGATTATGTCGGTGTTTCCTTACCTCTTTCCTAAAACTTAAAGGTCACAATCTCTTTGGAAGTCCATACATTATCTTGGTCAGGTTAAATGAGAACCATGCAGACTAGAACGACTGGTCCGTTCAAGTAGTAAGTGGCTCTGACTGCTATGACGGAGGTCATGGGTTTGATTGTTCTGGGAAGTTTGTTCCGCCACTTCTTCTTCCCAGCAATAACACTAGGAAGTGGCGAAGGGTGGGCCGTTTTTGGAGGACTGTCTTTATGTATTTTTTTGACGTTCAAAAAGTGCTGATTCTCAGCCTAGTTTGAATAAAGACTTTTGATTTTGATTTTGATTTCCAACCAAGACAAATGTGTTTATGTGTGATGAGCACGATCATTTTGTTCTGTATCTGGGTGCAATTTATTTATAACTAGCAGACGTTCCGCGGTTTAACCCGGGTAGGTCCCGTTCCCGTGGGAATACAGGAATAAAAAGTAGCCTATGTGTTAATCTAGGGTCTGTAAATTTTATTAAAATCTATTCAGTAGTTTTTACGTGAAAGAGTAACAAACATCCTCACAAACTTTCGAGTTTATAATATTAGTAGGATATGTATGTATTTACAAATATATAAGTAAGTATGTTTATCAGTTGTTTAGTACCCATAACACAAGCTCTGCTTAGCTTAGGACTAGATGGCGTTGTGTGAAAAGTTGTGGAATATTGTTATTATTATTGATGGTTTTTTGAGGGAAGAACCACACAAATAAAGGTGAATCTAGCTGTACAGTTCCAAAAGATCAGTAAATGATTCTAGACCCCCGGTTTTAAAATTTCTATCTTTACGCTCGGTGGGCGAAACTATGCCAGGCAATGCTATTCTATGAAATTCACCCCGTAAAAATGCAGGTAAAGAGAAGGTAAATTGAGCTGACTTTCCATACTAATGCTAGACATTCACAGTTCACTTCACTCAAGTTTTCGCGAGGTGACTGTTATTGAATCTAACGGCTGCTCTGAATTTCATTATCAGTGATCAACTAGTGATAGAGACCGTTTTATTACTCGCCATATTAATTCATGAAACCCCAAGCGAACGCTGTCGTCATTGTCTTTCTATTGTGTCTCTAATTGACACGATTGGAAGGCAAAAAACTGCAACTATGTTAAATCGCAGACTCTTTCTTGAACGCAATATTCTTAAAAGGAATCAGAAGTTTCCACTCCACGTAGGTACCTACTTTTGTAACTTTTAATGGTATTTCTAAGATTGTCTGAAACATCACGACATACGTAATACCTGTCAATTTTTTTTTGCAATACCTATCTTAGCCATTAATAATATTACTTCAACAAAGTATTTTTCTCATAGTTGCTTTTGTCACAAGTCACAAGCTTATGACGAAAAAAAACCTTGAAGACACGATTACGATTTCGTTTCGACTTTGAACCTTACCTCCTTAGACATAAGAGCGTGTTTAATCTCTGTGGAGGGGTCAGAGAGGTCAGTAAACAATAGGTTATAGACTTATGTATAAAAAGTATGTGCCAGACATTATTATATAGCTATTATGTGTTAGAGATTTGTGAGACAAATGAGTTAAGAGGTGTTGTGATCATTGGATCTTCTGTATGATATCTTAATATGATAAATAATAATATAATATACCAGAGCTTGTGCTATGAGGACTAGACAACTGCTAAACATACTTATATATTTCTAAATATATACATTATCTATATATATAAAAGAAAGTCGTGTTAGTTACTTCACTTATAACTCAAGAACGGCTGAACCGATTTTGCTGAAAATTGGCAGGGAGGTAGTTTAGAGCCAGGAGAAGGACATAGGATACTTTTTATCCCGTTCGACATCACAAAAATAAATATCTAGAATATCGGTTGTCTCAAACATTTTTCAAACGCAGCGCCATCTTGGATGACATGACAGGAGTCAAACTTCCCAGTTAATTATCAGGTGACAATTTGAAATTGACAAGTCTTAAGCTAAACCCAAGAAGGTAAGGTTGTCAATTTATAATACGCACCTACGTTCTGAAATTTATTTTGTTACTAAACTTAGAGGTTTTATGTAGCATAAAAAAGTCTTATATTTCAGAAATCAATTTACGTAACTAGCAATGATGACAGAGACGAACTTTAATAATTCTTTGCAAATAGAACTTATTTTACTGTTAGGACTTTAATTAAAGTAGACCGGGAAAACTATAGGCATAAATTATTGTATGTAACATAGAGGCAATAGTTCAGATTAAAATTATGAATTTAGTATTTTTTAGTAAGGTAGGTTAGATAGTTGGGTTAGCTATAGGATAGGTCATCGCTGTCCTGCGGAGACCGCAGCGAGCGATGGCCGTCAGAGTCATCAGGGGCTATCGCACGATCTCCTACGAGGCGGCCGGAGTACTGGCCGGATCCCCGCCCTGGGACCTGGAGGCGAAAGTACTCGCGTCACTGTACCGGTGGCGCGAGGAAATGCAGGCGCGCGGCGAGCGACCGATGCAGCGACACATGGAGTTGCGTCGGTCGCAGCTGCGCGAGGTCCTGGTGGCGGCATGGCGGGACAGGCTTTCGAGCCCTACCGCCGGCCTCGTCACTATCGAGGCGGTCCGGCCGGTGCTCGAGCGCTGGCTCGGGAGGAGGCACGGTTCCCTGTCGTTTCGGGTGACGCAGATACTTTCCGGGCACGGTTGCTTCGGAAAGTACCTGTGTCGCATAAACAGGGAGCCGGACGCCCGGTGTCATCACTGCGTCGACTGTCGGGAGGACACGGCGCGGCATACGCTGGCAGAGTGTGCCGCTTGGGAGGAGCCGCGCCGTGCCCTCGTCTCTGGAGTAGGCAGTGACTTGTCGCTGCCGGCCGTGGTCGAGAGGATGGTCGGCAGCGTCGAGTCCTGGGACGCGGTGGTGTCCTTCTGCGAAACGGTCATCTCGCAGAAGGAGGCTGCGGAAAGGGAGAGGGAGATCACCTCCACTCACCCTGCCCGCAGCAGACGCACCGGGCGCAGGCGGAGGGCGGACAACGCCCTCTTCCAGCCCCCCTGAATGGGTCTAGGGCGACGGACGCGGGGATGTCCGCCGCCCCCACGTACATGGACCCGAGGTGGCGGCGCGTCGTGTTCACGCGCGCCCCTCTTAGACGTCGCGAGGGGAGTCTAACACCTCACTCCCCTCGCAGACTTGGCGAAGCCCGCGGGGCCGGCACCAGTCGGGGGTCGCGGAAGTATCTTCCGTTCCCGTGACCCCCGGCGCAGGTGTGAGAAGGAACACGGGGTGGTTTTTAGTCAGTAAGAGTCTGACAGACCCCTCCGCCTCCCCGGGCGGGGGACATCCATGAGGATTTTCCACCCCTAAAAAAAAAAAAAAAAAAAAAAAAAAAGCTATAGGATAGGTATGGCCAGTTAGGTTAGGGTATATATACATGTTGTAATTTAAAAGTAGTAGTAGTTATTATTGGTTTGGATTTATTTGTTGTCGTCTTATTCAACGTATGTATATCTAATATAAAAAAAAATTAAGAGCAATGAATTGACTCTAGGGCACAACGAAGTTTGCCGGGGCAGCTAGTTATAGATAAATAACACCCAAACACAGAATTAATGATCGTGCTAATCACACAAACATTTGTGCTGGATGGGAATTGAACCCACGTCCTCCGGCATGGCAGTCAGAACCACTAACTACTAGACCAACAGGCCAGTCAAAAATTTTGTTAAAGATCAGTTAAGTATAAGGGAAAAGCATGGGAAAAGGTATTAAGTACTCCGGTAGTCCAACCAGCCGGTGGATTTAGTTAATTTCAAAAGACACGACGTAAAAACTTGGCTGAAGTTAACAGTCAATCCATAGTATTAGCATAGTTTAAAATATTAATACAGTAGGACGATGCCTTTAATCCCTGGAAAAATGCCGACAACTTCTACACGCGTTAGACTGGAATAATAACTCCCGCACTACGAACATCGTTTTGTTCGCAGTTCGGGAGCGGCTTTCCCGCATCTCGCCCCTCACACCCCGCACGATTACCCTGTCTAGTCAGCTTCGTCGGACGACTGTATGTTTTTTGACTGTGGTATTACCTTGGAATTGCTGCTCAATTCCCTTTCAAAACACATACATTTTCGCGGACTTATTTTAACTGAATAGCATTTCTGATGATTAAAAGGGCAATAGGTACCCGTATTTAAAAAAATAATTTTAATCTTAGTCGTTTTTCAACTTTATGTTAAACATAATAAGGTTCACATTCAATTAGGAAAATTTGACACATTGGGGTAACTTGACGTGCTGGCGTCTGTACGTGAAGTTTGCCTACTTTTTTGACAAGCGTTTGACATAAGATTGTCACTGAGATGTGATTAGGGCTTAATTTCTATCTAGGAAATTTACCTTCTGACATCCAACTTAAATACCCTTTGCGCAGTTTGCCATATTTTGAGATAAATAAAGCAAATAAGGCAACACACACATATCATGTGTGCTTAAAAATTTCTTATATCTCGGTAAACCAACCGAATTCCTATAAAATGATGCTCAGACTGGCCTCGTACGCTTGAGGCCAACGCAAGGTCCATAATAAATATAACTTGTTGTGTGCTTAACGGGTTATTGTGTTTTTCCAGTTGAAATGACAAAGATGATGAACGTATGAACATAAAAGGAGCAAATAGAGTATGTAATGATTGTAGCAGGAGGCATTCTGTAGTTAGGTAGGTGCATCGTCCTCACATATAATCTGCTTCATGAATACAAAGTATTGTAAACCTATTTGAAAAGGGTGGAATTCCCTGCCGAAGTCGGTGTTACCTGATAACAACAACCTAGGGGTCTTCAAGTTAAGAGTGAACAGGTTGCTTCTAGGCAAGCGTGCTTCATCGTCGACCACATCATCGCTTACCATCAGGTGAGATAGTGGTCAAACGCGTGCCTATCAATAATAATAAAAAAAAAGTATGGAGATTCTTGCGAACAATTTTCTGTTAGGTATGACGGGCAAAGTTGCCTTTTAACGGTTTAATTAAAATAAATGATTAGACTTTCTTAGAAATGTAATGTATTTGCCATAGGTTACAAATAAATGCGCGTGGGCAACGGACCCGCTATTGTACCTGTGCTTCCATTGTTGCGCGATAACTTTAAATTAGTGTTAGGCTTTTATTGTACCTACAGAATAAACTTTTTACAACCATAAACTGACTGGTTTCCCTGAGACTACCTAATCTCTCTCTCATATGTGGCGCCCAACGACTTTTCATTTTTTTTTTATTTAACTGGATGCAGCTGCATACCAGTTTTATACATGGAGCGACTGCCTGACTGACCTCAACAACCCAGTAATTAGGTAACACGATACCCCTTGGTTAAACTGATTGTCAGACTTTCCAGTTTCTGACAAAAATCTACAAATGACAGCCGGGACCAACGACTTACGGCTCACGTGCTTTCCGAGGCACGGAGGAGTCTGGCAACGTAATGAATATCACTCATCCACGAACCAATCTTGTCAAGCGTAGCTTTACCCTCGACCAACCCGTGGGGCTCCACCATTATATTAAAATAACTCACCTTTTAAAGAAGCCCTTGATCTGAAAACATTACCGGAACTAATCACAACCTCCACAACCCATCAATTAAAATTTCTCACCAACTGATCCTCCATGTCATCACTATCGCGAGGTTGCCAGATCGTAATAAGTGTTGCAACGCGGCAAACCTTCGTAGCATGCGTTTGCGCATATAAACTTGTATCGCAACGTCGTCGTCGCTCCAAGGTTAGTGAAAACAATCCGGTCAGTTTTCGGCCGTCGATACAAGAATGACCTCAGATTGTGTTCGTAGGAAGCGCTTGTTATTAAGTATTATTAATAGGCTCACGTTTGATCACTATCTCCCCTGATGGGGCTATGATTTGGTCAACGATGAAGCAGGCGTGCCTAGAAGTATCCTGTTCACTCTTGACTTAAAGACCCCGAGGTTGTAGCATCAGGGAACACAGACTTCGGCAGGAATTCCACTCAGCTGTACGCACAATGAATGTGTTCCCAAAACGTTTAGTACTTGTATTGAAAACTTAAAGTAATTAATCTATACATATAATAAGACTGTAAAAAAACTGTGTCTGTACATTGAATATATTTAAAAAATAATAATTGAGGGGGGTTTAGAAACAGTAATAGATCACGAATCCAAAAAAAAAAGTCTGTCTGTTTGTCTGTTTGTCTGTTTGTCTGTTTGTCTGTTTGTCTGTTTGTTTTTTATTGTATAGATATTAAGTCTGGGCAACACATAGGCTATAATTTATTCTGGAAACTGGAACACCTGATGCAGAACCGCAACAGACCAGCTAAACTATAGGAGATACAAAAATAGTACTATAGCAAAAATTGTTCCACGTGATGAGCATTTTTTGCTGAGAGAATAAATTTGAAGATCCGGAACACCTGATGCAGAACCGCAACAGACCAGCTAAACTATAGGAGATACAAAAACGGTACCATAGCAAAAATTGTTCCACGTGATGAGCATTTTTTGCTGAGAGAATAAATTTGAAGATCCGGAACACCTGATGCAGAACCGCAACAGACCAGCTAAACTATAGGAGATACAAAAATGGTACCATACCAAAAATTGTTCCACGTGATGAGCATTTTTTGCTGAGAGAATAAATTTGAAGATCCGGAACACCTGATGCAGAACCGCAACAGACCAGCTAAACTATAGGAGATACAAAAATGGTACCATAGCAAAAATTGTTCCACGTGATGAGCATTTTCTGCTGAGACAATAAATTTGAAGATCCGGAACACCTGATGTGGAACTTCAAGTGCCCAGCTACACTATAACATATATAGGAATGACGTCTTAGCAAGAGTTGTTCAGCCTTATGAGCACTCGCTGTTGACGTATAAATATCGAAGATCTAGAACACCTGTTGTGGAACTCCAAGAGCCCAGCTACACCATAACTCACATAGGAATGACATCTTAGCAAAAGTTGTTCGGTCTGATAGGCATTTCCTGTTGACTTATAAAAATCGAAGATCAGATACATTTGATATAGAAATTAAAGCTATCACTAATTTCATTGCATATTTATAAAATAACATAAGTACCTCCACGCGGTGAAGGCGGGAACAGTTCAGGGCTGATTTTCGATGACGATGGTATATCATTGAAAATTAGACTCTACTGGCCAAAACTTCCATTTTTTTTTATCGTATAAATATGCCTTCGGGCTTATGTTATTTGAGTGTTTAAATTCCTTTTCTATTTATCTTTGTTACATGGTTGCCTACCCGGTAACGCTGGGGAGCAGCCACTTAGATTTTAATTGATCAGGTATCATCACAATAAAACTATAACCATACCTAGAAAGAGGTCAAATCTTTCTCAATGTTCCAAAAGTGCTAAATGATTAAAGATCATAAGATCCCAACAATCTACCGAAGAGCGTTAGGAGGGACTTGATGCTGTTCGACAACATGAGGTTGCAACTCGCTCCGTGGAAACTTCTTGGGATCGCGAAGCACGCCTGCATTCTCAGCGTATTTACGCATCTACCAGGTATCCAGGTCTCTAGAAACCAGTGAAGAACATATGACTGACCGCTGATCATGAACATCATGCACTGTCTCGCGAGTTGGAGACGTTCACGGAAAAAGCATGACGCTTGAGTTTTCAGCGTAAATACGCATCTACTCTAGAGATAAGTGGGGGAAGGAGATGCGCGACTGACCGCTGAGCGTGAACGTCACGCAACATATAGGCTATAATTTATTTTGGAAAATGGAACACCTAAAGTAGGTACAAGAGATATAAAAATGGTGCCATTGCTAAAACTATTTCACGTGAAGAGTGTTTTCTGCTGTGAAACTAAATTTGAAGATCTGGAGCACCTGTAGTGGAACTCTAAAGCCCAGCGACAATATAGCATATACATAATAAAAATGGCGTCTTAGCAAAAGTTGTTAAGTCTGATGGCATTTCCTGTTGACCAACAAAAATAAAAAATCTGGAACGTCTTGGATCGTCTCGCGCATTCCATTTTTTTGCCGTCCCCGGGCTTTTACAATTCGACGTCAGACGTTTCAGATCTTCGATTTTGACGACCCCGTTGTCGCTGGCATAAGCAACAGGATCCGCGTACGAAGTCGCGGGCAGAAGCTAGTAATAAATAAATAAATATTCCACAACTTTTCACACAACGCCATTTAGTCCCAAGTTAAGCTTGAGAGCTTGTGTTATGGGTACTAAACAGCTGATAAACATACTTATATATTTCTAAATACATACATATTATAGATAAATTACAGCCAGACAAATGATCGTGCTCATCACACACACATTTGTCTTGGGCGGGAATCGAACTCAAGACCTCCAGCATAGCGTCAGGGTCACTAACCACTAGACCAACAGGCCAGTCCAAGTCCAATTGACTGTGGAAGTGATTGCCTCCTTGGTCAATTGGCCGCAAGCGCTACTGCTGAGCACGAATTAACGGTGTCGATCCCCAGGTTATTATGATAACATTGAAAACTAAATTCAAGCAAAATCTACAAAACCGAAAAAGTTACAGCTTTCAGTTATAAAAAGCTTGCTCGCTTACTTCAACACTGTCTTATATTCATAAGGCTGTGACTGTGAGCTATAATTTACTCTTACAGTTAAACTAAATAAAAAACTTACACAACTTTCCTGGTCTAAAAACTAGGTTTACCGAAGCCTTCTGGTATGGTCAAAACAGACCATAATCCGTTCTACTTATTGCGTCTCTGGCGTCCTTCGCGACGCATTACTTACTAATAACAGGCATCCTGTCTGTCTGAACCGCTTCGTTTCAAAACTGGTAATATCACAGTGTAACTAGTAACGGTAGTGCGACGCCCATACATTTGACAGCACTTTGAAAGAACAATGAACATATTGTCATAGGTATAGCTTTTGTATGAAAGTTTGTTGTTAAAAAATAAAAGCCTACCTGCATGGTAGGCTTTTAACCTCATATTCCTAGTAGTCTTGTTTACCCCTCCAACTGAGTTAAATGTGTTTCGAAACAAAAGGAATATGTTAGAAGCGTGGCATATGGCTTTAACTGGCCTGTTGGTCTAGTAGTTAGTGACCATGACTGCTGTGCCGGAGGTCGTGGGTCCCATTCTCACCCAGGATCTCAGCTCAGCGCTTGAGACCACTAGACCTTCAAGGTACCTAATAATCTTTACGACTTTTATTCGATAGTAAAGATACAAAGTGCACTGACTGGAAATGTTCATTTCATATCTTTGTGGTTCTTTCTTCAAAAGACTGTCTCAGACACTATGTTGGTCTAGTAGTTAGTGACCCTGACTGCTATGCCGGAGGTCGTGGGTCCTATTCCCACCCAGGACAAATGTTTGTGTGATGTGCACGATCATTTGTTCTGTGTCTGGGTGTAATTTATCTATAATATGTATGTATTTAGAAATATTTACCTACCTAAGTATGTTTATCAGCTGTTTAGTACCCATAACACAAGCTCTCAAGCTTAACTTCGGACTAAATGGCGTTGTGTGAAAAAGTTGTGGAATATAAAAAAAAAAAATAAAAAAATATCCTGACCTTTATAAGTGAGGACTTGTCAGTCTGGCTGCCAGTCTAACTTACTGTTTTTTACCTGACTTGTTTTAGCTGTAAGTTCTCCATATCATTTACATAATAATATAAATATCTATATAAGATGAATATAGTTTCTGCCTTGGAAAAACGCGTGAGTTTATGTATGTTTGTATTCATCCTTACTTACTTTAGATAACTTACTTCACTATAATATTATATCTTGACAAAAATTTTCTCCTGTATTGTGAGTGCGTTTACACAAAATTTTAAACTCACACCATACAAACCAATCAACCTTATGTTGACTTTATTAAATACCAGAAAAGATAGACATTACGTTGTTTAACTTATTAAAGTTTACGAAGTAAACGGGCGCAGCCGGTTGAAGTCAGATATAAACACGTTCTTTTATTAATCCAGTACTAAGTAAGGTATAGTGAAGTCAATTGGAAAGGCGTGAGCGTTGACTGAGTGTGCAACTTGCGAAATGTAAGCAATACTCTGGTTTAGTGACCTTATCTACATCATATTGATATACACTTCTAAACATAAATCTTCATAATGTTTTTACAATCTATGTAGCAGTACAATGGGATGAATAAGGACTCAAGGGTGAATAGAAACAAAACTTTAAGGAGGAAATACACAATACTTACATATTATTTGGTACTAACACTGGTGGCGAAATTGTTTTTTTTTTTTTAATAATAATAATAATATGTTATCTCAATTATTTAAACGCATTAGACTCCTCGTATGTAACAAACAAGTTTTAATATACTTAAAAGGCCTCCTCAAAGTTTTACATCTTAACTATATCATACACGTAAGTTAACTAAACTTAACAATAAATTATAAAAGTGCCGATAAGACTAGCGGCATTGCCACGTTGAATGGCAATGCTTAGCCTCTGGCCATAGAAGAGGCCAGCCCTTGGGTCACGGGAAGCGTCAACAAAAGTATATGAGATGTCTTTTAAACTAAAACCAAAGGAATGTGTTGGATTTAAGCCGCTTCCAACCGGTCCTATTGTAAACATACTACGGCCGATATGATGATGACTGACGACTGCCTCGATGTTCTATGATTATGGTTATTCTAGTAAGCGCAAGTGCTACTGCTGAGCATGAGGTCCGGGGTTCTAACCCCGGGTCGGTCAAAGTGTTATTGAGTTCGTCCATCTATAATTTCTCAGTAGCAGCCCGGAGTCTGGGTTTATGCCCGATTGATGGCTATAGGCTCGCCCCCTGGTACTTAAACATAAATGGCGAAATGTGAGTGTACTACAGGTACACCTCTGCCTAGCCCTTCGTGGACTACAGGCGTGATGTTATGTTAAGTTTTGTTATGATTATTTTATTATATTTGCCGATGGACCCGTGTCATCGTCATCATCATCGTTTCAGCCGAAAGACGTCTACTGCTGGACGGCCTCCCCCAAATGTCGCTATAACGACCGGTCCTTTGCGACTCTCGTACATTGGATTCCCGGGACTCACTCCAAGTCGTCGATCAACCTTGTGGGAGGCCTTCCAACGCTGCGTGTTCCGCAACGTGGTCGCCACTCCAGAACAAATGGACCCGTGTAGCTGTCATTATTTAGCCACAAGCCCCATAAAAATCCGTACGTTTCTGACCCAAATACTATCTGTTACCAATGAACATCGTAACGGAAGCCACGAGAGAGAATGGTTACACAACAACTAGTTAAATGATCGGCTCGCTAAAGTGACATAACTAAACTCTGATGAAACCCTTACGTCATACTTAGCTTCATTTCATTTGACCACGATTAACAGATATTTATTACTATAGATCTGTTTTTACTCTGTGTAATTGGAAGGTAAGTAGATTGGGGTTACTTTGGTTTTCAGTTGGTCTTAGTCTGTTTCGAGTGGTAAGTGACTTAATCTGCAGTGCGATTCTGGTCGAATCACCGCGTGAAAACTTTAGTGAAGTGAACTGTCAATGCCTTGCATTAGTATGGAATGACAGCTCAATTTGCCCTCACTACGCCTACCTTTTCACACGGTAATTTGAGCAGAATCGCACTGCTAGTGTTAGAGTTCTGGCTTCACATAATGACCTCAAAAGAAACTCGGAAGTTACCAGTCTCTTTAAAAGTCCAGACAGTATCTTGGTCAGATCATGTCAGAACCATGCAAGTATGAGAGGACCAAATCAGTCAGTGCAAGCATTTGTCAGTAATCGTGAGCTCAACTCGGAACTTGCGGATCTCCACGTCTGTGTATTTATTTTTAAGTGTCACCTTTTGTCCTTAATTTTGACCCTGTTGCACCTACCTCGTTCCATCGTTCCTCGTTCCTCGTTTCCTCTCGTTCTCTCTCTTTATCTTTACCTTTATCTTTATCTGTACCACCCTAAGGTAGACTGGTAGAAAATGCCTAAGGCATTAAGGACTTAATGCCTTAGGCATTTTCTACCAGTCTACAGTCCGTCTTTGTACAGTTTTTTTTACTTTTGCATAAAGTTTTAATAAATAAATATTTCTCAGGCATGCCGGTTTTCTTACTATGTTTCCTACATTGTTTTTAGAGTATCTGATAATAATACAATACGCACATAAAGTTAGAGGTGCTGGCCTGGCGTTCAAACTTGAGACCTATGACTTAGCAGTCTGTCGGTCATACCACTAAGCGATCACTACCAAATCTCACTCTCCTCCTTGCGCGTAATATTCTTAAAAAGGGATCCTAAGTTTTCGTTAGCGTATTATTATCATGATTATTTACTAGGTTTAGACCACTACTAAGTGTTTAGGTCAGACAGGTCTGGTCCACGTAAGATGCAGCACAGACGACAGACTTTTCTTGACGAACTTTAATAATGTCCCGCACCTTGAACAGGGATATTCAGCTTCATCCGTTTAGACTAGAAATAATTGGGCAATGGCAAGGCAGATGATGACTCTCAATGTTTCTTATTGCAATGGTATGCAAACACATGTTTATGTATGTGTTTTAACTACATCCTGAATTTTCAGTGAATTTATTTGTTTATTTATCGTTATTTTAATGTCGACACAACACACTATGGCTGGAGTTTTTAAACAGACATTCGTAAAAAGAACCATAACCTATTTCTAAATAAATCTACAAGAAAATTCACTTGAATATATCTATTACTTACTTGAACATTTACGGGCTAATCGAGGTACGGAGCAGTCTTCATACCTAATGAATGGTCACCCATCTAGATACTGACCTGGGCAAGAACATATTAATTGAAAAATTCACATTCATTTTGTTTTTGGGAAAACACTAGCTCCTGTAACACAGTGTAGACTAGCGCAGGAGCTAGGGAATTTATTAAGATGTATGTATTAATTTATGTCAATAAAGATTATTATTATAGGGAATTCATTACGATGTATGTATTAATTTATGTCAATAAAGATTATTATTATTATTATTCAGATTTACTCGAACTTAAGACATAGAAATTATTTGTCTCAGTCAGAACTAGATCATTTTGTGTTAAGTAACATTCGCACTCCGCGGCAATCTAAAACCGAATTGCGATACCTGTGACCAAACGCATATTAAATACGCACTTGACCGAAATATTTTTATATGTAGTTATAAGAAATACGGTCAACAAACCATAGTCGGTGAAGTCGGTAAGTATGCCGGGCGGATACATCCGAAATTATGTAATGCGACCTTTGCGAGCGGTGTTTGCCAACCTGCAGGCCGTGTGGACCAATATTGGCGATGATTTGCTTAACATTCACGTGTTTGCGAGGTAGGCATACATTGGAAACACGTGCATGAGTTAACATACGTGGTGGGCTGGAGATTTTGGCCCTCCACTTCAATACTATGACGTGGTAAAGAGCAACTGTCTTATGTAAATTAACTGCAATAGCCCCCTGGCAAAAGCGTCAGCCTGGCCATCGAGAGGTCGCAAGTTCAATCCTCTCCCATTGCACTATTGACTTGAACCCACTTCAGAAACAAGCATAATGCACTATTTGACAAAAAAAATGTTTTTTGTCCCTCATCTAGATTACAAGAAAATATTCGACACGTATTTTTTTCTTTTTCAAATCGATTGAAATTTGCTTAGATTAAGCGCATTAAAGTTGAGGAGAGGGGCCTTGTAACGTCATTCACTAGTATAAAATATACAGGCTAGTGACGTCATGCGACATTTTAACTCGGTGTATCACCGTTATTTTTTGATTACCTACGTGAAAAAAGAAAAAATATGTGTTGAAATTTTTTTTTGTAATCTAGATTAGGGACTAGAAATTAAAATTTCGTGTAATAGCCCATTAGCTTAGTTGGAGGGGTTAACAAGACTAGTACCTAATGTGTAAACCACATTGCTAGTAAGCTCGATTCCCACCCAAAAAAATGTTTGTGTGTTGAGCACGATCATTTGTTCTGTGTCTGGGTGTAATTTGTCTTTAATATGAATTAGTTGTAGTAGTAGTAGTTATCTTTATTCAGAACAATCAGTATTGTGTCGAACATATTGAGTGTTAATAGTGTGTGTGTAGTGTGTTAGTGTTGTGTGTATTTTGTGTGTTAATTTATCAGTTGTCTAGTAGTCATAACACAAGCTCTGGTTAGCTTGGGACTAGATGCCGTTGTGTGAAAGTTGTTGAAAATAGGCAATAGGCCATTATTTTAATATCATTGAAATATCCAAATAAAAACTCCTTACTCTCCTAACTCCGCTTCTGAGCAACAATAAATTGTTTAACATTTTTGCGTCATGACTCCACTTTGTTCGTTGCCAACTTGCCATCAGACATGGCAACAAACGGCTACTTGTATGGCATTGTTAGGCGTCGTCTGGCATATGTATTTTGCTTACGGTTACCGCAATCTATGCAGACATGGATTGACGGCTACTTGAGGTGGACTGTGGAATCTTTGATTACGTACAGACTTGCAGTTGGCAACAGACATTAAAACAGCTTTTAAGACAAGTGTCATTTATTTATTTTTAGAATTGCTTTAGAAATTCTCCTGTATAATGGGTGCGTTTAACAGTTTAAACTAACTGCTACAACCGACAATGTTTTACTTTGTTGAACCTTAACCTCTGATGTAAACCCAAGTTTAGGTTATCTTAAGGTCACTATTTACCAGTAGTCAGTAGTCGAAAGTTTAAACTATTTGTAACAATCTACAAGTAGGTACCATTTCATATTTTTCAAGTGCTGTCCAGCTTAAATGTCGAATTAACTTTAAGCTATTCTTGTCAATCCTGTCTTTATTATTAAGTTATTCTGTATGGTTGTCTCCTGTTTATAAATAAATAAATATTTTTATTATTGTTATACAAAGGCAAATACTTTTAAATACGTTATTTTAGCCAAGTGATGCACGTGGAAGAAACAAATGATTAGCATTGGGATTGCCATCACAGATAAAGAAACAACTGCTATTTTTCACATAGAAATCGGTGGGATTTGATGACAAATTATAAATTACAATCCCTAGACTACTTGGAAAGCATTAACCATCGAACCGTAATATGAGAATGCAATTAAAAAACAAAAAAAAAATTAACTCCACAGTATGGTCTTAGTTGGTAGCATTATGTCTAGGGTAGCATAAAGGAGGTACATTATATTACGAAAGTCAGGTGCCTTAACTAGGCTCTAGGCCTGTATTTCAGGTCACCAGGACTCCTCCATTTAGAAGTGACAAAGACAAATGTAATTCAAAAAAAGGCATAAGTGTGTAGCTAAATAAAATGAGTGAAAAAGTAACTAAGTTAGCAATAAACGACTTTGTACTTATTACAAATTAGTAATAGCAATATTTAGGGCACTTAATTAGTATGTAGGTATTACAGTTCTTTCAAAAAATTGATTTGTTCCATGAAACACGCGGAAAATTTCGCAGTTCTACCCTCAAAGCGGTTAAGGAGTCAGACAGTTTTCTTGTTTCCTCCTCATAAGATTTAGCTGATTTGTGTACGAGTATCTTTACCTCTCCCTTTTAGTTTTAAACATCAAGGAATCCTTAATGTATTTTGTTACTGTTTTTGTATTTTGTCGTTATAACGTGTTAAATATTTTTATTGTATGCTGTGGATAACGTGGTTGATTGCATAATTATTACTTTTAAGTTTGTTAGCTTTGTATTCTTTATTATGCAATTGTTTGTTGTTCCAATTAAAAAAAAAAAAAAAAATACATAGATGGCCAAAACGTAGCTCGAAATGAGCATTTCCCTTTGCTTGTTTTTGCTACCCTTATGCTGAATCTTACAAACACTGCTTCGTATGCACAATATTAAAAAAACGGATCGGTAGTGTTCGTCTTATGTGTTAATAAGTAGATATTATTAGATATGTAGTTCAAACAAATCCTACCAAAGTATATTTTAAAATCGATTTCATTCGATACCTTTATCGATTTGATAAGTCGTTGATCTTAGGTTTCCAATCGCCGGAGTCATTATAAAACGATAATAAATAATAGAATATTGCGCGGCAAAGTCGACACTGATAAATAGTGTTATTTATTAGAAATAGGAGCTCATTAAACGCACGCAACATTTTGTAAATTCGTAACATCACTAATTCTTTTCATGTGTTCTATGTAGTATAATGGTGTAATTATAAAACTAGGTGAAGTTAATATTTCCCATACTTAGAATAGAATCGTTTTTTTTATCTCACCACAAATTACAATATAGCGGGTCATTAGCCAACATATACAATATTATAATTTAATTTGTGGAAGACTGGTGCCTAAACTAAGTTTTTTTTTAAACCTGTAAGTCAGGTTACCAGAACAACCTAACAACCGACTTTGAGAATAAATACTAGAATGATCTCAGATTTCACGGTTTATTTTAATGTCCAGACATTATAAAAGCAAACAATAATGGGTTTAGTTAGAATGCTAATGGGGTTGCCCCGATACTGTAGTGCATCAGGGATCTTTGCAGAGGCCAACACCGACTGTTTAAGGGAAATTGTATGTAAAAGAGTGGCCTCGGATGTGTCGTGTGCGAGGCAGCTCCACTGGCCTTCTAAACATACATACATACATACATACATAAACTCACGCCTTTTTCCCATGGGGGTAGGCAGAAACTACAGAGCGCCATATGCTACGATTCTTACATACTTCTTTTGCTTCGTTTACATTCAAACATGTTGTCATACACACACGCCGGTTGCGAGTACTACGCACCTGACCTATCTGAAGAAAGCCTTAGCCTTCTAAACACCATAACAGTAAGGGTTGAGGGCCCTATTATGAGGCACCGGAATAGGGTGCTCTGCTCAGATGATGTCCTTTTTAACCGACTTCAAAAAAGGAGGAGCTTCTATGTTCGTGTGTATGTATTTTTTTTTTATGTATGTTACGGAGAATCGGTCCACAAATGGCGGAGAAATCAGTTCTCCGCCATTTGTGGACCGATTCTCAAAATTCTAACAACATAAAATAAATTCATGGCAAATATTTGTACGGAAACAACTAAAAATGAAAAATAAAACACCGATTTCCGAATTTAGATTTATTTTTACACCGGTTAGTGTTTTTTTAAGTCGGTTTTATTTTTTGCAAAAAAGTTTAAGTATATCAATAAAATATCGTTGTTAGATAATTTATATAAGATACTAACTTAGTATTAAGTGTTACTAACATTTTTTATGGAACTGTGTTCCGAAATAAAATGATTAAATAAATTAAAAAGTAGGTATTCCACAACTTTTCGCACAACGCCATTTAGTCCCAATTTAAACTTCAGAGCTTGTGTTATGGGTACTAAACATACTTTTTATGTTTCTAAATACATACTTATAGATAAATTACACCCAGACACAGAACTAATGACCGTGCTCATCACACAAACATTTGTCCTGGGTGGGAATCGAACATCGTTGTTAAGTTTTCTATCTTTAATTTATTGGTAGGCTTGCCCCCAATTACATGGGATTTATGAAATATGGGTGTACTACAGGTATACTTTTGCCTAATCCTTCGGGAAATATAGGAACGATGATAAGACCTTTGCGCGTTCATGTTTTATTCAACTGTAACTTTTTTCTTAACCTAACTTTCTAAACTTAAGCCATCTGATTGAGTTATCTACTAGGTATAAGCTAACCACAAAATATCAATAGGCAGTAATTTGAATGCCTTGTCGTCTCGTAATATTGATCAAACTATTATATGATTTCGTAAAAAAGTGCAAAGTAATCAACACTCTCACTCTTTTCAATCGTATATGAGTAACAATGGTTTCACTTTCTTTTTTTGTCTGTTATGATTATTGAGAATTGTTATTCCGCCTGTTTTTAACCGACTTCTAAAAAGAAGAAGCTTTGTTATACAAGGTATTTTTTTATCACCAGCCAAATTTTCACTGGGTGTTCTAACCATGAATATGAATATATTTCGCTAAGGAACCATCTCGAAAATCTCGAAGAAAGAATCATCTGTTGCTTACATTTCGGTCGAATACCTATTGAACTTTTGTATGCAACAGTAAATATTATTTTTTTAGATAACCGACTTGGTTCCGTAGTGAAAGTTGTTCATATTTATGAGTAGAACATCCTGTGAAAATTTGGCTGGTGCTGAAAAAATAACCCTGTATGTCTATTATTATATGCTATTGCAAAATGACAAGTGAAATTTATGAAGTTTCTGTATTTTATGCTTTTAGGGCAGATTTAAGGTCAGAATTGCGAGTAAGTGTTAGATTTTTTAACCGAGCTTAAGCTTGCTGTGGTCTCAGTTTAACTTGCTCCTAATACCCATGGTGTGAAGATAAATAGCCTTTCTCAATTATTGATAAAAAAAAAAAGAAAGAAAGAAAGAAAAAAAAAGAAAAAAAAGGAAAAAAAAGCAAAGAGTAAAAAAACGAAAGAAAAAAAAAGAAAGAAGAAAAAAAGGAAAGAGAAAAGAAAGAAGAAAGAAAGAAAGAAAAAAAGAAGAAGAGAAGGAAAAGATAAAGAAAGAGAAAGAAGAAAAAGAAGGAAAATAAAGATTCTGATTCTGGACATTTAATAATCCCTGTAATATTCTACTAACATTATAAATCCGATAGTTTGTATGGATATTGGTTACTCTTCACGCATAAACTTGTAAATAGAATTTAAAATAAAACTTTACAATAATATAGCTGATACCTTAGAATAACACATAGGCTATAATATATTAGTTAGTGTGTAACAGTTCAAGAGCCATTACGAACAGAGAATATATATAAAGATTTTAACAAAACTGGCTGCATAGTTACCTATAGCTCATTTGTGTTGTAAACTTAATCTGTTGATACACATCATATTCAAGGCTATACGATTTAAAGCTAAACTTGATAGTCAAACCTATTCCTACTCGTGTCTATTATAGGGTGCGTGTAAGTTACATAAGTTGGTAGCAGACGTTAAGCAAAAGAATAGTGTCATGCGAACATCGATTGTAACAGGAAGGTGCTAAAGTGTGGCCATACAAACAGCGAAAATCAGTCACAACGCCAAAGGCTTACAGCACACCGAGCAGTTTTTGTTTTAGACACTAGAAAATCAGAATAGCAATCCCATGGTATAAGCTGTTTTGTTCATCCCCTGTAAAATGTTCATTTTTTTTAATTTAGTAACTTTATAGTTAAAGACCTTCAAGCACTAACTTTCTGATTACCTTTGTCGTTGATAATAAGGCTGAATAATTTCTAGGTGTTGTAAGATACGGCTAGGGTGCCAAATGAAGCAGCGTCCAATCTCTAAAGCCAGGGTCAATGTTGCAAAAGGCTTGCCTGCATTCCAATACTTACACTCTACAGAATGACATATTAACTAAAAATGTATATTTAAAAAGCATGTTGTGATATATTCTTACACACACATCCATTCGCACTCACATTAGTTATTTCTCATGTATCCTGGGTGCATCTACAATAATTTAAAATCACATACACAAACAGCAAGACCCTTTTCCGTGCGGAAATCGAATATGTGACACGCAACACAGCAGCCAATTGTTAAGCCACGGCGCCAACCTTTTTTATTTATACTTTATTAGTTAGAATAGCATTCTTCGTTATTAATTACGTTCTAGCCTAAAAGACTAATAAGCAATTTAATACTGCGCCAACTGTGCCGCAGATTGTTTGGAAAACATTTCATATTACGTCGAAAACATGAGTGTATTTTTGCTGTTAGTAAGAATTTTGGCACCGGAATATCTGCTGGTAAATACAAATAACACTGTTTGTCTTATTATGAGTTATTGTGTTGCTCCACATCCGCTTTTTCACCCGCCATTTCTATGGCCCCACTCTTGTGTTATGTGCGTACACGATAATCTCTCAACATCGATTGTTGCGCCATCCCAAACGTGAGAGATAACATCCGCGTGTAACACACAGTATCTTCACACAATATGAAGAACTTTTACTACCAGTAGAATGTTTGTATTGGTTAGAAACGACAATGGATTAGTCAGAAACATAAAGCAAACTTACTTTTTTAGTAAAAAAAAATCGTTCATCATCTTCCTGGCCCCTTTCCTCAAAGACATTCAATACCTATAGACCGGACACCACGAACAAAATTTTCGTCCGAAAAAGTGTGTCCTGCTGGATACAAGTCTATGAGTTTTTTGTAGTACGCTCCGCTGCCGCTCCAATATTCATATATTATTCTAGATGGCGTTACTGAGACATGGAATCAAAGTTTTTCTATGACATTTCCTTGACATGCCCGCTCTATAGTATTTTAAATCTCATTGCCTTTCCTCAATTTAATTGGGGTCGACACGACTTTAATCTATTTGCCTGCTTAGCTGTACATAGAATACAGCTTTATTCCAATTTGCATAGAGTCAATAGAATCAGTAAAAGTCGGGTCTGTCCGACTCCGACTTATAAGGACAAATATAAGGGTTTCGTTTTTACCATTACGGAACCCTAAAAAACGATACGACAGTTTAATAATTCCCTTTTCTAGCCATATCATCTATTACATGATACATTTGTTTTTTGGGCTTCTCTAGGTCGGCGCAGCCTGCCTTTTTCTTCTATACATCTCTATTTCTTTTAAATAAACCTTCCATCATTTCTTTATTCTTATAAAAATATTGTGTCTTAAAAGATCTACAAGTGACAGAAACAAAATTAAATATCTTTGCACATAATAACGATTGAACAATTCGCGATTAGTTCATTAACAGGGTCAAGGCTTTATAGAAATTTTAACAATAAATAAACAATCAAACAAAGAAAGGAACACAAGACAATAGAAATACCTGGTAATGCCACCCGCAAGTAAGCTGCATGAACGTGCTGCGCCCACGCAGATACTCGTCGGAATTCTGCATACAATGCAATTTGTGTGATTCAGCCATACCGAAGACACGTTCATTGGTGTTTGTATCAGCATAATTTAATTTTCTATCTATAAACAATGCTTTTATTGTTGATCGTACATGTTACTCGTTAATCTAAGTACTCAGTTTTTTAGGGTTTCGTAGTCAACTAGGAACCCTTATAGTTTCGCCATGTCTGTATGTCCGTCCGTCCTCGCTTAATCTCTGTGATCGTTACCACTAGAAAGCTGAAATTTGGTACCAATATGTGTATCAATCAAGCCAACAAAGTGGTAAAATAAAAATTGGAAAAATGTTTTATTAGGGTAGCCCCCCTATATGTGACGTGGGAAGTGTTTTTTTTAACTTCAACCCTAACGTGTGATATATTGTTGGAAGGTATTTAAAAATGAATAGGGGTTTACTAAAATAATTTTTTGATAATGTCAATAATTTCGGAAATAATCGCTACAAAAGTAAAAAACAATGTGTGGAGGACACATTGTTTTTTACTTTTGTAGCGATTATTTCCCTCTAACTTTTGAACCATAAGTTTAGAAAATATGAAAAAAATCTGAAATGTAGAACTTTATAAGTACTTTCTAGGAAAATTATTTTGAGCTTGGATGGAAACAACAGTTTTTGTACAAAAAAGACAAAAAGTTGTACAAAATAATTTCTCGACTAAGTTTGTAGTGTAATCGTATATGCAAGCATTTTGAACACTTATTGTGACGGACGGGAAACTACGGAACCCAACACTGAGCGTGGCCTAACACGCTCTTGGCCGGTTTTTTTTTAATTCATTAAACACCAGCCAGCAGGGCTTATTGGCTATCTTGTCACTGGCAATGACTAATGGTATTGCACTTTAAGTGGACTTCAAGTTACGGTGACATCTCTGCGTGTGCGCATGACGTCATCCTAGATACACACTGATGATAGCCAATACGACACTAGCTGTTTGACAGTTTATCGTTGAACACTTTACCCAGTGATCATCACCATAGTCCTGCATGTGAGGGAAACCAATTAGGTCGTGAAACGACGTTTCTCTACATGGCATACTACATCGCAATAGGCCTAGGTGACGATGGTGGGACGAGCTGGAATCCTTCGATAACGACTGGTTCCAAAAAGCCTTAGACAGAGAGAAGTGGAAAGAAAGTAGAGAAGCTTTTCCCTTAGTAGTTATCTAAACTAATAATATTATAAAAAGATAAAGTTGGAGAGTTTGTGACGTTGAAGCGGGTATTCTCTGGACCTATTGAACCGATTTGATTTTTTTTTTACCAATTTAAAGCCACATAATTTGTGAGTTTCATATGTAAATTATATTTTATTTTCAAAACAAAGTGTGTTTTTATGTTACTTATACTCTATATTAATATACTAATACTAGTACTAATACTAATACTTATATACTAATACTAGTACTAATACTTATACTTATATACTAATACTAATACTAAGATACTAATAATACTAATAATATTATAAAGAGGTAAAAGGTAAAGAGGTTGTTTGTAAGTTTGTATGTAGGGGGTAATCTTCGGAACTAATGATCCAATTTTAAAAATTATTGGTGGAAAGCTACACTATTCCCATTTCGACCGTGATTCTAACTGAATAGCAATGTATAATATATTCTATAACTGTCAATGGAGAATTAACGCCATTTGACTGTAATCGATTAATTAATTACCTCTTTTACTTAATGGCATTTTGATGAGATGGGTTTCTGATGATTAATTAGTATGGAATTTTGCATTTTAAACACGACTGTCTTCGATCAATAATAGCACTAGATGTCGGGTCGGCGTCAAAAATCCGTCTCGGTAAATATAAGCTCAATAGAAACCGGGGTTGGTATTTTGTTTTGTTTGCTTGAAACACGGCCAATGTAAACACGTCCCACAATGCCGCAGTGTGTATTCAACAGTTGCAAAAATAATTCCCGAAAACATAATTATTCGGCTGGAGTATTAAGGACATGAAGAATAAGTTATATTTTAAGCTATAATTTAACAAATAATATCAATTTTTTAACAAAATTACCGATTTTAAACCACCGCTACAAATGTTTGACCAATGCTCGCCAACATTTGCACAAACTTTTGTTTAACTGAACAGCAGATGCATGGAGTAGATTTGTATTGTAATCATTTTAATAATTTGTTACTAATACTTAAAAAATTGTTGGTTAAATTCGGTTAATGCTACTTTAGTTTTGTTTCGTTCATTATTGGACACCGATTTTCGAAACTGGAGTTATTTTTCACCTGGCGGTGTTTTTTTGGTTTTATACAGGTTTATTATTTGTAAAAAAGCTTTTGTTTCGCCATTTTTAGTTTCTTCGTGTGTCAAGAAAGTCTTTAAAAACTTCAAAGAATCATTGAAATCGCTTAACAATATTGCTAAAGAAGTTCTATCTAAACATAAACCTGTACATCTCTGCCGAGCCCCTTTTATTTATTTATTTACTTATTTATAGTTACTAATACGGTACAACACCAATTACACTAAGTAACATAGAGACAATTACAATTACGAAAAAAAAAAAGTTATAACAATAAATTCAAAAATAAATAAAACTAACATGGAACAGAAGACTCCCTGGCATACTTACTCTCACAGAACACCAGGCATACACGCATTAGTTTAATCCATTCATCCGCAAACACATCACAATCAGGGTTGGCAGCAAGAAGGGCATTCAGCACTTTTAGAATACGACAAATTGGGGATTCCGCTCTGGCTACGGTTTTGGCTGGCAGTTGCGCAAACAGTTGTGCCGACGGCTCTGACGGTGGCCAATGTATTTGTCGGGCACAAATAGTCGACAGAAAAGACCATGGAGTTCAGGACAGTCGATACGTCCCCGTAGGCTTTTACAGGTAGTGAGTTGATCAAAACCTCTTCTCACCTCCAGCGAGTTAAAGCCTAACGTCCCTAAAAGATAGTTTAGGTAGGATACATGTAGGGAAAGAAGTAGTATATCTTTTGGAAGAAGCATCTAAGGAATGTTTTTTGTACCTTTTCCAGCATCAGTGTTTGGGTCGCGTTATAGGGGTGCCAAACACAAGCACTTGACTCCAGCTTGCTTCGTACCAAAGCCGCGTACAACAGCCTAACAACATTAGAATTGCGAAAGTCTCGAGCATTACGTAAGACAAATCCTAAGCGCCTAAAAGATTCCTTCGCAAGTGTAGAGACGTGGTCTCGAAAAGTCAAACACCGGTCAAAAGTCACTCTCAAATCCTTTATGGTGACAACACGGGTAATAGCGTGGCCACCCAAATTGTAGTTATAACGAATTGGCCGCAACCCTCTACCATAGGTCATAACAAAGCACTTGCTTGTATTGAACAGTAGTTTGTTCGCAATGCTCCACACATGGATGGCGTCGATGTCTCTTTGTAGGAGTTTGCAGTCCTACTCCGTTGGGATTTGTGCGACCAGCTTAAGGTCGTCAGCATATAGCAGGCATTTGGCAAACTTAACCTTGGAAATGAGGTCATTGATCGCGATCAGAAATAGAAGCGGCCCTAACACTGATCTTTGACTTACTCCCGTAAGGTCCCTTCGCAGAGCACTAAATTCCGCGTATAAAAGATCACATCGTGAAACTGTCCATTTATGATGGAGTTTGACTTTACGCTTAGTATCATTAATAAAATAGCCAGGCGTAATGTTATGTTATGCAAATATAAAAACTCTGCATAGACATGTACTGTAGCAATCGCGAACAATTTGCTGTTATGTCTTGAAGAGTTCCGTCGCCTGTCTTTTTCATCAGTTTTTTTTCACAAAATGTTACTTTCTAAATGAAAATGCTTGATTTGTTACTAAAAATGTAAAAATCGGTACGTGTGTACCTATATTTTTTGAAGAGTTCCCGCAATTCCTCAAGGGCCCCTCATTAGATATGAGTTTTTATACAAATGGGACCAATCTGTTTATTTATATCCCTATCAAATAAAAAAAAAAATTTGAAAATCGTCTTTAAATGACGGAGTACTGAGGTCACAAAACCTAAAAAAAAATACAACCGAATTGATAACCTCCTCCTTTTTTAGAAGTCGGTTAAAATAATTTGATTTCATTCAATCTGCTCCCCGTGGTTTAACCCGCGTAAACCAGGAGTAGTTAAAAGTAGCCTTAGCCTATGTGTTAATCCAGGATATAAGCTACTTACATACTAAATTTCATCCAAATCTGTTCAGCCGTTTGAGCGTGAAGAAGTAACAAACATACAAACACACACTCTCACACTCACACTTAGAAACTTTTGCCTTTATAATGTTAACGTGAAAACTTCTAAATCGCATGCAAAAGTAGACGCATTATTTTTTTTTGGTGGGTTGATTTGATTATAATGAGCCAACCCGCAGACAATTAATAGCAATGTCTTAATAAAATAACTATTGTACTAAATTAGGCCTACTACTTTTTTAAAATGGGTCAAATGTAATTATTTGCTACCATTATAAAACAAACCTTCGCTCGCATAAGAAATATAAATTATTATTCTGCAACTCTACGTCTCAATTCTTACTGTGTTCTGAGCATTGAAATGTCATACCAAGAACTACGTCTAGTTCCAAAATAGAGTAAAGACGAAATTGTGAACAAAACGTTTTTAACCTTATTTTCTAGGCTTTAAGTTTCATTTTAGAAAAAGTACTTTTGTACTTATTATAAAAATGGCTTTTATTTTTAAGTCACTTTTCAAATTTATTCCTTTTACTTTTCTCCGACGACAGAAGGACTTAGGCATAAATATTTTGCAATTGTAATTAAACTTTATGCTTGAGTGTCAAGGTTTATAATGAACTGAACTTGACAATATTATAAAACATTTTTCTATATTCGTAGTAAGAAATGCAATTGTTTATGCGTGTCTGAACGTGGACACTTTTGCGAGGTATTTTTGTTCCTGATCTTGTATCTAGTACTATTATTGATCGAAGACGACTGTACTGTCTTTGCTAATATTTTCTTTCTTGAGTTCAGTAGACTTGCGCAATTGCGCATCTTGTAATTTATGTTTTCTTTTTCGATGTCTGTTCATGAAATATACTCGTAAATGGCTTTTAAGAAATTCGCCTCGTCTGTTTGTCAGTCTGTTCGCGAAAAACTCAAAAAGTGCTGCACCGATTCTCATGCTGGTATCACCAATGGATAGAGTGAATCTCGAGAAAGATATACCTTTCTCGAGATTTGGTAAGGTTTTTATATATGTACATTGACTAAAATATTACGACATTCGTTGAATTAGTCAGAAGAAAATAATCCGCCTGACGCCGCGCCGGGCGCGACAACTAACATCCACGCAGGCGAAGCCGCAGGCATTAGCTAGTAGTAATATAATTCAGGTAAAGTTTTTGTTTGTTCATCTGTTTGATTGCACTAATCTCTGAAACTACCCGCCGGATTGAATTAAATCTTTTTGCATTTGATTGTTACTCTTGAGGAAGGTTATATGCTATTTAACATCACGCTACGTCATTTAGAAGTGTGTGAAGGTGGGGGCACAGCTACGTATTTACACAAATAAAATAGTAGGGGGACACTTAATAATATTTAAGTTATCATTAGGTTGCCTTTCTCTAATGATTTCGACGGCTAGCTACCGAGGCATGCCCTTTCGCGTTATCTCAGATCTTTACTTTCACTATGTCGTGTTTATTTATGAAAAGGCGTATCATTAAGACAATTAAAATTATTAAATTTTTCCTACTGACTTACTTTGGCCGTCTTCCGTTGCGTATTTTGTTTTCAGAGTATATAGTCAGAGAGGCTTGGTTATATTTTTTTTTTCTTCTTCGATGTTTTTAAAACATGAATTCACAGAAATAGATTTAATTTATCATGTTTTTATTTAATGCAGTAAGTAAATTAGTAAAGTAGACTAATGGCATCATCATTTTAAAACAATACACTTGTGTGAAAAGGCGTTTACCCAGAACAATAGCATTTTGAACTTGAGGCTCTCAAATAATACTATCAGCGTAAATTAAAAGTATTAATTTAAAATCAACATTGATAAGTAGGTAAATTAATTAGTAGGTCATTAATTAGTAAGCAAACTTTGACCACTTAATCATGTTTCTTATATCAATGTTAGTATCAAAACAAAGCGTGTAACCCCAATAGATATGTTGTATTTTTATTTACCGGGATGAACAAGAGTTTTCGAAATTTTTGCTTGAAAGGTGGCTCTTAATACGTGGCGTTTAGGTTCACAATGCAGTATAGTTAACACGCGTACTTTTTACTTTGCATGCCCGTTCCAGTCCCAGAAAGAAGGTCACAGATACTAGTCAGAGAAGGTTTTTAACATGCCTTTTCATGCTGAATATATGATCATTCTGTAAATACCTGTATAAACTGTGTAATAAATAAAATATAACTAACAATTTTATAGGAATTTCTAAAGGAGTTCTAAAGGATTGAAAATGGCCCTAAATTATAAGTAGGTAACGTGCCCCTTACGCTAAATAAAAACTATGAACATGAAATAATTATGATCGGACTTGCATTTCCTAGAAGGAATAAAAACTAAACTGTCAATAATGTTCATATTTATTCTCTGTCATAATTATAGACCATTGCGCCGTGTAGAGGTCAGCAAAGTTCAAAGTCAAGCTTTAGTAATTACAAGTAATAGTTAGAACAAGGAAAAATATGGAAAATATGCTTGTGTAAATAATAGATTGTTATATAGGTATATATTTGTAAATTGTTGTCAATACAAGAGTATTTGTATTGCCCATTGTGAGAAAATGCGCAGTAAATTTTAACGTGAGTATTGTGTATCAATATGATTAAAATATGACTTATGAGATTGTTTGCTAGGTCAAATTAAATTGAATAAATAAATTGTGGCTAAGTAAAGAAAGAAAAAACAACCACTTATTTGGCGCAAGGCTAAATACAAATAAGAATAATTGTTTGGTGCTTCGTCAAATCAGTTAAGCAATAATGCCAGACGCTGGTTTTTGAACTGAATCTGAGCAATAGGGGCTTGTGGTTCAAACAAATGCCGAGGTCTTTCAGTGAATAGGTGACCATCTATATCATATCGAAGCCCTGCACTGATTTCCTCTCTAAAAGCACCTTAAGCAGTTAGTCCTGTAGTGCTATTCCGTAAAGTTCACATCATCACGAATGTATTGTGAAGTGAAGGCAAATTGAGCTGGCATAACTAATGCCAGGGATTGGCAGTTCACTTCACGTACTAAGTTATTATTTTTAGGCCTTTCCTTGACTGGTGTTACTAGTTACAGAATAGCAGACTGCTATTCAAAGGATCTCCATTATATCTCCCCATGGCTTCCAATTCCTTCAATACAAGGCTAAAGGGAACCACTGGTTGTTTGTTTTGTCCAGCTAGTCCTGTTCGTCTGCGGGGTATACCGCGACGCAAGCTTCTAGCTCATTGAGCATTCGGCAGACGTAGCTAGCCCAGTCCACTTTGGCTTAGCTGCTTTTTGAGAAACGTTTTGACGAGCAGTGTGGTTTTGCAAATGTGGTCAGTTTTATTTGAAGCCTGCAAGAAGTATAAGAATACTGCGCTCTATTGACACGTAACGAGTAGTCCCAGCATAATATTATAGAATATACAAGAAAACTCTTCACCAAGTGCCAGGCTGGCATAGAACATTGCAAGTAATCATCGGAGCGTGCTAGTATAACGTTTCACGAGTGACCTCCAGTAGTTTCCTCCGAGCCTAGTATATCCCCAGTTTGTACGCTATATTTATAACTACTAATTGGCTAAATAATTAGCAGGTTTAGAACATAAAATAGCTACTTTTAATTTAATGATTGTTTAGTAAGTTTTGAGGTTTTTACTCGTCACGGTTGAGTTCTAATTTAGATTGTGTTTAGGTCACGGGTATCCAACAAGTAGGTCCCGATTGGGGGTGTATATTTATTAAAAAAGTACCCAGCAATTCCATAGGATAGTGTCCTAAATTAATATTTATCTTTCTCTAAATCCTAAGTATGTTAATACGTTACAAAATCAAGTAATGTGACGCTATCAATGCACCAATTCAGCTCACATTGCATGCCGTCTGTCGGGACAGGTCAACTCGAAGCTGAATTGATTCTTTCTTCAAAAGGCCTCTCCAGACTTTGCCCTGCATCGTGAGACTCGCATAATAAATTAATACAATCTTATGTCTGGACTTTAAAAGAGACCCCTGAGTTTCTTTCGGCATTTCTTCTCAGGGATCAGTCACTTTGGAAATGCCAAAATAAATATCATTTCATTTTATTTCATTGTAGGCTTCTTGTAAATAGTTTTTACCCAAACAGGATAGAGGCGCAGTGATTTTACCCAAACAGAATAGAGGCGCAGTAACAGAAAAAAAAAGATAATGTCTAAGTTTGGGAATCAATATTATACAAGAATATTTTACCTTTGTGCCTTTACCGCTCGTGTTGTATTTCTGCGACAGAGAACATGCATGACTTTTTCGTTATATTTTCGTCTTATAAACTGAGTGGTACAACTAAAGCACTTAAGTTACTTAAAATCGATACAATGATTGCTTCTCCTAATTAATTGTAGGTATTATTTTATTGATTTGTAGCAATTGAAGCCACGCGCTAGGGGCACGGCAACTGATATTTAGCCAAGCGCTTTTAAAAGGTTAATCAAGAAAAATATCCAGAAGGAATACCTCTAATTAGTTGTAACTACAACAGAAAAGTCAAAGTTAAAGTAGATCAAGTTCTATTTTAACCTGAAGTAGATTCAAGATGGTCTATATGTAGAAAACAGGTTGCACAAAAACTATTGAACAGCTTTGTCAGACATAATTGTTTAATTTCTTTATTATAATTAACAAGAGATCTTTGTACATAAAATGAAGATGACAACTATCGTACCTTATCTTAAAACTTGCTAACTTAACTACAAAATTCTGACACGAATTAAACTTAAATGATTATATATTATAACATTTTGGCTGCATCTTAATTTTATTTTGGCTGCTCAATTACCTTAGCCAACATGATTTTTTGTAACAAAGAATGACCAACAGACCAAACAGAAAGATGAATCATAATAATTGTATAATTGAAGCCAAAAATGCGTAACTTTATCCTTTTATGTAAGCAAGGAAAACGGATCTACACAATATCTGTACGGAATTATAATTTTTAGTCGTTAATGTGAAGATCGTTTAGAATGAATCCGGTTTTCGGAAAGACGGCTGATACAGAAATAGAAATAGCGCAACATCAAGACGGACATATTTAATAAAACTATACATATAATAAAACTAATTAAAATTAATCAAACATTTACACTAAAACTACTTTTAAATAAAATAATAGTATAATAAAAAATGGGAACACTCAGGCGTCAAAGTATTCCTCCCCGTTCCCAGAAGACTGGCAGCATTGCCACGTTGGATGGCAATGCTAATTATTTGGCCAAAGAATAAGCCAACCCCTTTGGTCACGCGAAGTGTCGACCAGTCGGCGAGAAATCTCCTTGTTAAACTGTGTGCACTGGCGCCAGTAATAGAAGATACAAATCACCGTTATCTTCACATGATTATCATTTGTTATTTGGATTTGACGAGACTTCACGATACACGTTTTCTTCTTACATTTTCCTCTGTTTGAAAAAACAATCGGCGTAGCGCTAGTTGGACTTGCCACGAAAATTTTCGTACCATATCAAGTATGAAACGCCAAAAGAAGTTGGAAGATTGATTTTTTGTTGATTAAGCGATAATAGAAATGCACTTTCTGTGATAATTTGAACTGTCTCCCTATTACGGTTCATAGATATAAATATAACCACCACTATTAAGTCCATCCAAAGGTTGTCTGTAAGAGATCGCTTTTAAGGATAAGGCCGCTCATTGTATCACCTTCAAGTTATAATTTGTAAGTTTGTATGGTGTACATTTATACTAACATTATAATCTATACTATCTATACTTCTATACTAATATTATAAAGAGGTAAAATTTGTAAGTTTGTATGTAGGGGGTAATCTTCGGAACTAATGATCTAATTTTAAAAATTATTGTACTGGTGGAAAGCTACACTATTCCCGGTGGACATAGGCTACTTTTTATCCCCGTATTCCCACGGGAACGGAAACTACGCGGGTGAAACTGCGTGACGTCTGCTTGTACAATATAATAGAGTATTCTATTCTATTTTATAACCCTCTAACTAACTGACAGACAGACGGGCTTAAAGAAATAACGCACATATCAACTAGGAAAGGGACCAGGTCAACTTAAGTCCGGAAAGAATGGAGGCGAGAATAGAAGTAGGAGAAGTAGGAAGGGAGTAGAGATTATTAACACTTATTCAGGGATAGTTGCTTTTTCGTCTCATAAAACATAAACATAGTTTGGCTTGGTAGATGACATTTTATGAACACTTTTGTTCATGAGTTTTTCTTTTTGATTTCATCGAAATCTGTTCGTTTGTTTGATTGTAATAATAAATAAAGAAATGGAAGATAATCATCTACACAAAAAAAAAAAACTGTAAAATAATTATGACTGAGACAAAACCACCAAAGCCACAGACTTCCTAATTTAGAGTTATTTTACACCGGTTAGTATTTTTTTTTAAGTCGGTTGTATTTTTTTTTTGTCATTTTTACGCCTGTCCTCTCTATAGCATTTTAAATCTCTTTGGTTAACAACAAACAATTTATTTAGTTGGTCAAGCAGCTTGTCTTGATTATCCTGCATTAGTATTACAACTATAATACCTATGTACTAATTACACACTAACATAGCTAAAGGCATTGATACCCTTTGTCTTGACAAATTAATTCTACTCACACGTCGTCCATTTTCATTCTAGCCGCGTTTACGTTTTGACAAGCCCATGGCCGCATGGCGAAATTACGATTACGATACGAAACTGATTAGTATGTCGTTGTCTCTGTCTTTCGTATTGTCCTTGACGTAGTGCGTGAGAGACAAGAAGATTGGAATTCGATATTTAGATTGCTTTGTTAGATTCTTTTCTTTGGTCTGCTTGTAATGCATCTAAAGTTTAGTTGTTTAAGATTAATTAACCGATTTAAACGAAAGGAGGAGGTTAGGTGTGCATTCAGCGTTTTTACTTTTTTTTGCTCACACGTAATGTTGAAATCCGGGCAAGTAGGTAACGTGACTTTTTCAATTGACATGTTCTTTCTAAGTTTATCTTGGACATCACTAACATCGGTGAAGGAAAACCTGGTGAAGAAACTTGGACTTATCATAAGTTACTTAGGTATCATAAGTTTGAAAACACCAATTCGCTAAAAGCAAGCGTAATGCCCAATGCTCGTGCCTTCTTTGTATAAGAAAAGGCTTTTGCCCTGCAATGGGACAGTAAAAGGCTGGTTTATTTTCAATAAATATTTATTGATATGCAAGTTTGTAGGACGTAGGGGGTAGGTTGGTATTACTTTACACCTAATAAAACAATAAATAAATTAAAGCAATTAGCTACGTAATTTTTTTTCGGAAATGAGTAGATTAAATCGAGCTCTAAAGTTATTTATCGCTTAGGAATGGTTTATATTAGTTTCATCTGCGTATTGGACAAAAGGTTGAATATTGGTATCCCATTGCATCCGGTTTAACTGGAAGACGACCCTTACGTAGTTGGAAAAATGCAGGCAGTAGATGATAAAGGTTTTTTTAAGTTAAGTGGGTTTTTCTTATTACTTACCGGACTGGTTAGAACATGTACCTATCTAATTCATTTATAACTCGTTGCTTTTAAAAGGATTTTTCCAGTTTTCTTAGAAATAGCTACATGTATGTACTTTAGGCTGCATGTGAGCGGTAATTCTTAGACCTTACGCTGGCCTAGCGTAGTTTTAAAGATCAATAGATTTCGCGACCAGCTTATGCTGGTTTAATTACCACTGACGTGGCGTCTACCGTACGTCCATTTATAAGTAAATATTATAAATCATTGCATTGCGGTGGTACGTGGGAACAGGCATTGCATTTGTTTCATCTTAATCATTTTATCACTAAAACCCATCCGTAATTTGTTTATCATCATTACTAATCTTTCAACACAATAGAAAGAAAATGACAGCGCGGACGTCGGCGTCCGCTTGCGGTTTAATGACTCTCTGACTGAAATCACTTAAAAATATTTAGGATATTTTTCAAGCAGTCGATGGTAGAAAAAAAATGATTTAATCAAGTCTGATAGGACCCCGCCTGTCTGGTCGGCTGAGTCGCCAAACGTTACTTTCGCAAAATGTCTATTGACGCGACAATTCGCAAAAGAGGTATTACTGCTAAATTGACATTCTGCGAAAGAGTTTTAAAATAATGAGCCAGTAGACATTTTGCGAAATATACATTTTACGACTAAGCTAGCTGATCATCTGAGTCACAATCTGGAAGAAACTAAAGTGTTAAGCTTGAGAGGTTCGTCTCGTCTTCATCATCCTTGACCTAGAAAATTCCATGCCAGTGATGTAAGGGATTGTCAATATTCACCTTCAAAAGAAACTACCTGGCTCCACACTTCACTCTCAATTGTAATTTCCCTCACATTACCGTACGTGATTTGTGCGGACTTGCACTTCTCTGTCGCCGATGACCTTGATACGTCCACAAGACGTGTCGACAGTGTACAAGTGACTTATATGTAATCGATGTGACGTCCGAGTACTCGAGCATGCATCGGCAATCGAGTGATACCAATGTCGGTTTGTGTATCGAATCGATTATAACGCGCTATTGATTGGTGATTGATGATGCGCTTGCGATGTTACGTGGAAAATATGTATCTGACCATTCTACACGATAATTACAGCCATGTTTCTAGAATATCCTATATAGATTTCTGGGTACCTACTACACCTAGAATTCTATAAGTATAGGACATAATGTAGATTTTCATTATTATGAGTCAACATAAATTATGAAGTTACTAACTTATTGACGCATATTCAATCCGAATAGTAAATATGAGTCATTCGCTCTCTGCATAAACACTGACGTAGCTAAAATGTTGTAACATTGTCCACTTTCTAACTAACTTTATACACTAAGATTTATTTGATATTTTTCTGTGGTAGAATGTCTTGTTGGTATAGTGATCGCAATTACTAATGCTGAGCATTAGTTCGGGGTTCGATTCGCAGGTTGGATATACATAGGGTTGCTATCTAGAATTTCTTAGTAGCCAAAAGTCTACTTAGATTCGATCTCAGTTGATGCCATTAGGCTGGCTCCCTATAACAAGGGACTTAAACATAACTGGCGAAGTGTGGGTGTACTTTAAGTACGTGTCTGCTTTATTCGTAAAGGAATATAGGCATAAGCCTATTGCTATCTACCAGACACTAATCCTAACTCCAGACTACTACCTACTAGAATTAAATCGCAATAACCCAATTACATTTGCTTAACTCGGAAATCGAACCCAGCACCTCATAAACCAACGAGGAACTCCAAATCAAAACTCATTTATTCAAATTAGACTGAGTACAAAAATACATAACACAGTCCCCCAAAACGCCCACCCTTCGCCACTTCTTAGAGTTTTTGCTGGGAAGAAGAAGTGGCAGAACAAACTCCCCAGCAACACGTCTGTCTGATTCGTTTCCAAAACCCAAATATGTATCTACAACTCCAATAAAAATTCAGCACCTACGTGATGGTGACAGCGATAGGCTCACGATGCTGTAATAACATGTTATAACGTGCTCAAGGAAGACAACATGGCGGAAGGTGCGCGTGCGCAATTGTTAACACATCTCAGTTTAACAGCCGCGGTTGAGAAGTGGTTTAGTTACTCACTTAGATGTAGAAGATAAAAGCTTTGTTCGTGTAATACTGTTATAGATACTTGTGAAAGGGTCAGGAATTGGTATGTCTGAATTAACAGAGTCAGAACTTTATTTGCTCTAAATGTAACATCATCATCTGCCTAGCATTTTCTCAACGACGACGTAAAGATATAGTTTGTCTACAAAATTCAACAAGACTTGCTTTTATAATCTAAATTTTATCATTACCTCTCCTCTATAATAGACTAAACCTACAAACAAACACTTATTCTCTGAACTTTAGAAATTGTAAAAAAATCCTCAAGGATGCTCTCCAAATTATGTCCTATGACGAGACGGAGAATTTGCTTACAGTGTTAAAGTAAATACAAATATAGAATTTAAATTTATGATAATTTATTAAATCTAGAAGTAATAATAGTTCCTAACTTTAAATTATATCTCTAAGTTTTACGGGCCTGCACTAGGAAATCCTATGTTTCAGGCAAGAAGAACTAAAAATTTTAGTTCTTATTGCCTAAAAAATTTAGTTCTTCTTGCCTGAAACATCAACACTATATATAACATTTAGCACCAAAGGTATTCCCATTTCCCATAGGTTAATGCATAGGTGCTCAATAAATAGGTGCTCAAACGGGAATACTCCGTAATTTCCACCATTATCGACCATAATATGATATAAAAAATCATATTAAAACCTCTATAACTGTTTTACTTATAATTTAATTACCAAACCGCAAAAGAAAAATGACTCGAATCCGCTTTTTATGATGCCAAATGTATACGTAGACATGTAAATTATTGTACATGTGTATTATGTACCTAAAATTATGTAAATACATAAAACGTCGGTACTTTGTGTTAAGACATTTCATTACGTCATGCGTCATATAAGTATTACGTAGGTATATATTGCAACTTTTTATATCCCTAAGTATACCTAGATAGGATAAATTTTAATACCTATCCATTAAGAATATTGCGTCCAACGAAAATGCATCTACAAAATCAACTTTTCGGCTTTATTAGTTTAGTTTATTGTTATGTTGCAAAATATCTGTGGAGGCCTGTTATTAAATTAGCAATTTGACTGTTACATTTTTGTTACCTAATAATGTGTAATTAGTCTGTAAGCCTTCTTAAAAGTAATACAATATAAATAAAATAAATATTATATATAACATTCTAGCAAATACAATACAGAGTGGGTCAAAACCATAGTTACAACAAAACAGGGCGAAAGTTAGGGTTATTTGCAGTAAAAATACCTCTGTGACACTTACTTTATCTACTTATAAGTTATTACTATTTGAGTGTTTTTTTTAGAAAATACCAAAATTGTAAATAAATTTAAAATTTAAATGAATGGGACCTGATTACGAATAATACGTTCCCTAGATCACCATTTTAGATTTTAATATAATACGAATATGTGCTCATTTCTCTCTAATCGCACATTCACTACAGACCTTGCTTGGTATTTTCTTAAAAGGAAATACTCAAATTGTCATAACTGCAAGTTCCCACTTTGGTTTGGATTCGGCGTACGTTTTGCGATAACGAACATCCAGTAATTCCACTTCAATTCAACCTCGCCGGAACAAAAATAACTCTTACGACGACAGTTTCACCTTACACCTCGCACTATAATAAAAAGTTAACTGTCGGGTTGCACCATGATTAAAACGACTGGTTACGAAGCCGACAGACTGAGTCATCAGGTCAAGGCAAGCTGACTGATTGATGCCTTAAAGAGACAGATTTTCCTGTCAATTTCCTGGAATTTACCAGGTCACAGATGTTGGCTGCAAGTTTTTTTTTGCTACTGTGTTATGTCATGTCGTATGTGGTTAATAGCTGTCGTATTCCACCCAAGAATGGTTAGGTACTCAATATTAATTACTAATTAACTTTAATTGACAAGAATAAATTGGACAACTGTCTGTCAAGAAAAGATACATTTTTTCTTTCTCTATCAAGTCAATCCCAAGGTTGTGGGAGGAGATCGCTTGTTTATAATCTATACTAATATATAAAGAGGAAATGTTTGATTGTTTGTTTGCATTGAATAGGCTCCGAAACTAGGTACTGGACCGATTTGAAAAACTCTTTTACTGTTGGGACGCCACATTGTACCCGGGTGACATAGGCCTCTTTTTATCCGCAGTATTCCCACGGGAACGGGAATTACGCGGGTGAAACCGCGTGATGTGTGCTAGTACAAAGTTAGCTTTTGTGAAGTACAAACGCCAGTACATCAAGCTTCCCCAAACTGTCAAAATTTCCCAATTGAACATAAACATAAACATTTCGGGGGAGTAACAATAGCATCCTGAAAGTCGTGGCTGAGGACCCGGGAGCTCCTGTGCTGAGGCATCTCATGCTGCTTCATTGTCCGCATGAAGTGTCTCGTAAGTATATGACTCGTTAGTTTTAATATATTATGTTCAAATTTGTTACTAACCCTAGTGTTTAAGCTGTAGTTTCTAAGATGTTTAATAACAAAAATGGTTCCTATGTTGTTCCCAATAAAAACAATTTGTTATTATTATTATAAACCTTATACTTCTTGTAATAAAGTTAAAAAAACTATCAACGAAATTTGACACATTGTCGTAGCTTGATGTGCTGGCCTCTGTACAATAAAGAGTATTACTAGTCTAATGCTCCATGTATCGATACCGCAATAGCAACAGAGCATTCGCGAACGATGAATGTTTAGTTATGAATGAAAGGAATAGTAAAATGAAACTAAACATCCTGCTAAAGTAACTACAGTTACGAGTGGTTTACGTTTCGTCGTGCGTGGTGTCATCTGGCTTCTATTTGCATCATGGTGAATACACCATTAATAATGGGGTGTGAAAAGGCTAGAAAGAAGGTAGCTATTGTGATGACAGAATTTGCACAAAAACTTTTTTATAAAAAAAAACAACCGACTTTTTACACCTGTTGGTGTTTTTTAATATAGTCGGTTGTTTTTTTTTTGTATAAAGGTCTTTATTTTGCTATTTTTAGTTTCTTTGTAGTCCTAAAGAATAGTCTTTCAAAAGTTGAAAGTAGGTAATATTGAAATCGGTTAACAAATTGTTAAAGAAAAGCTGCTAAAAATCGGTATATTATTTGAGGAGTTCCCTTAACTCCTTGAGGATCCCATCATCAGATCTGAGTTTTGATACAAATGAGACCAACCTGGTAGTAAGAATTTTGAAAATCGGTCAATAAATGGCGGAGTGATCGAGTAACAAACACACACAAAAAAAACATACTGTCGAATTGCCAACCTTCTCCTTTTTTTGAAGTCGGTTAAAAAGAAGAAGCCATGATGTGTCGATCACAAGTAAATTAATATTGAATTGATTGATTCACTGATTCATCATATAATACATGATTTTAGCTGTAGGCAAACCAGTAATGTAGACATATTCATATGAACAACACTCGCTCTCAGAAAAACATAATACCACGCCTGTATTCCCTCAAGGGTAAGGCAGAGGTATACGTTAAGTACAGACGCCAGCACATCAAGTTACCCCAATGTGTCAAATTTTCCCAATTGATATGAACCTTATTCTGTTTGACAAAAAGTTGAAAAACGATCAAAGAAATTTGACACATTGGGGTAACTTGATGTGCTGGCGTCTGTACATCCACATTTCAATAATGATAAAATCCTATGTAGGGCGAGTATTGCCTCTTAGAGGGCACAAAATACAGACTGCTTGTACAGACGCCAGCACATCAAGTTACCCCAATGTGTCAAATTATCCCAATTGAATATGAACCTTATTCTGTTTGCCATAAAGTTGAAAAACTATCAAAGAAATTTGACACATTGGGGTAACTTGACGTGCTGGCGTCTGTACCTACTGAGAAATTCTTAATGAAACCAATAACCATAGATACCTAATGCCAATAACTCTGCCCAACCTCACAATTTGCAGTAGTTCTTGCGACCATTAAAAGAACGAGGTACCTAGATAAACCATCTCTTGTAGCCGTCTTATAGCCACCAACTTTATAATTATAAAAATAGCATTACCTACTAACCTAACGTGATTGGCTCAGACTGGACCTGCAGGAATCTTGTTATCATAAGATCTTAACCATGTCCATCCTACACTGCAAGATAAACTTTATGCACATGTAACTAACGTTGTTTCTCCTTTATTTACAGAGAGACCTCGCCTCCGTCGCCGATGGGCGACGCGAAGGAGTCAAAGATGAGCCAGATACAATTCTCACCGCCTTTCGAAAAACAGGAGAGCACGGTTAGTTAACATTTGATTTTATACTAATTCTTGAAACATCTTCAGGATTGAAGCTTTCTTATCGTATAGCGCCATCTATCTCGCCACATACGAACCAAAGTGACTTATCCTAGATCGTGATATTAAGGTTATCCGCGCGATTGAACATGTACAGAGTGATAGGAACATCGTCCTATATGTATAGGTACTCGTACCATGAGTTTGCAACAAGTTTTTTTTTCCAAACGCCATTTCTCATTTTATGCACATATCTTAAAGTCTATTTGAGGCATACAATCCCAAATTCTTGACTGCTGATTACTGTGAATTCTTTTGGCTCATGCCTGATTTGTCGATAGTCATATGAAGGTTTTATCTAATGAATAAAAATGGCGGTTTGACATATTTTCTGTATGAAAACTATCAAACGGCCATTTTTATTATCCTGGTAAATGTTATCTGACTATTGAAAAATTAGGCTTAAGTTATAATCCATGCCAACGATTTCAATGTACGAACGATAGGGCTCGTAACGTGGTCATTTAAATTACTTCTTCTATTTCAAAAGCAAGCAGTAACAGTCTTCCTTGGTCGCATGCTCATTAGCAAATTTGATAATCAATTAGCTTGAAATGACCTGACATAATTATATAATGAAACAAATGATTATGGAGCACTTATCGCTAATTGAAGGTAATTAAACATTAATAGTGTCACGTATACAGTGGAAGATGGAACATGTGGTGGGAAAACTGATGGCCACCCAAGATAGTTTAAGACAGAATCGGCATGAGCAGTTGAAGTAGATAATGTAAGGGACAGTAATGGGCTATCTGACAAAATGTTAGTTTTTATTAGTCCCTTATCTAGATTACAAGAAAATATTCGACACGTATTTTTTCTTTTTTCACGTAATCAAAAAATAACGGCGATACATCGAGTTATAATGTCGCTTGACGTCACTAGCCAGTATGCTATGCTAGCTAATGACGTTACAAGCAGGTACTCTTCAACTTATATAACTAATATAATAATTACTTATAATAATTTAAACAAATATCGATGTATAAGTTCAACACATGAGTAGTAAAAATTATATGTATACTATTATAAGCCTACCTCAGCCTACCTACACTAAACAAAACAGTAGTAGAGATTAATACAAAAATTTGAAATATTTATAATAGCCCTCCTCGTAATTCTCCTAATTTTTTATATTGTTAAGCCCGACAGGGCCCACGATGATGCATATTATTATTATATTCTTATGTACCTACCACCTAAGTTCACATTGTGGAATGCATTAAATATATTGAGTATTGAGTATTTAGTATTGAACTACATATATAATGCGCTTAATCTAAGCAGTTTTCCATCAATATGAAAAACACAAAAAAAATGTGGCGATTATTTTCTTGTTATGTAGATGAGGGACTAATAAAAACTAACATTTTGGCAAATGGCCCATTATGTAAGCGATTTAATTAATCATACGGAGGCAGGATTCTGATTTTATAATTAGCCTCAAGCTGAATCCTACATAAGCACTGCTGCACGGGTTGTTCTGTGGATCGGTGATCATTGCTTGGCCCTTCCGTGTCTCAGAAAGCACGTTATGCCGTTGGTTGTTCCCGATTGTCATATATCTGTGGATAATCTGTGGACCAGTCACACCAAAAGGTCGCTGGATAATCTGCGCGTACAATATAATAATATCTTCAGGATGATGTTGGGGCTGCCTCGTTTCTGTAGTGCGTCAGGGATGTTCGCGCTATATCATACCGACGGCTTTCATGCCATCGTTCGCAAAAAAACAGCATCCCTGATCTGCAGATTGCGTGGCAGCCGCAATGTAATCTGATGACTGTAGCGGACAGGATCTCATCCCCTCTGTGGAGGTTTTTAGTTCGCAAAGTCACTTAATTATAAGTTTTTTTTTTAATTTGTCAATTTGGTTTCTTAAGGATTGTAATTATCTGAAATAAAGTTTTTTTTTTTTAATTTAATATGTATGTAGATTGTTTGTCAGACGTTACGAGAAATCAAAACTCCGAAAGTCTAACAACCAAGTTTACTCAGGTGCCATAGTGTAACTCAGTTACTGGGTGATGGAGGTCAGATGGGCAGTCGCCCCATGTTGAACATGGTTGCATCTGGTTAAACTGGAAGCCGACTTCCACATAATTGGGAAAAGACTAGGCAGGTGATGTCTACATCGGACGGGCCTGTTGGTCTAGTAGTTAGTGACCCTGACTGCTATGCCGGAGGTCGTGGGTTCGATTCCCACCCAGGACAAATGTATATGTGATGAGCACGATCATTTGTTCTGTGTCTGGGTGTAATTTATCTATATTATGTATGTATTTAGAAATATATAAGTATGTTTATCAGATGTTTAGTACCCATAACACAAGCTCTCAAGCTTAGCTTGGGACTGAATGGCGTTATGTGGAAAGTTGTGGAATATTTATTTATTTACATCATCTGCCTAGTCTTTTCCCAATAATGTTACTACAGGCTACAGAAAGAAAGGAGAAGATATTGAGAAGAGTGGTTTACCTGAGAACAAAGAATATGATTATAAAAACGAGTATGTTGTCTTTTGAAATTTTGTCAATGGGTTATAAGACAAAGTTTTAGTTTTTAGTCCCATATCTAGATTACAAGAAAATATTCGACTAGTATTTTTTTTCTTTCAAATTGATGGAAAACTGCTTAGATTAGAGTCGAGAAGAGGGGGCTTGTAACGTCATTAGCTAGCATAAACTGTACTGGCTAGTGACGTCATGCGACATTTTGACTGGATTATTTGGATTTGGAGATTTTTTTCTCAAATGGCCCATTGTGATAACTGTCAATTGAACAACAAGAAGGAATAATCTTCATAGACAAGTGAAAGAAAGAAAGTAATGGATGAGTAAGAATATCAATCAGAGTGAGCACACTCACATCAACTAAGCTACCGTCTACTAGACACAAAGAGATTTAAAATACTATAGAGCGGGCATGTCAAGGAAATGTCATAGAAAAACTTTGATCCCATGCCTCAGTAACGCCATCTACAATAACATATGAATATTGGAGCGGCAGCGGAGCGTACTATAAAAAACTCATAGACTTGTATCCAGCAGGACACATTTTTTCGGACGAAAATTTTATTCGTAATGTCCGGTCTATAGGTATTGAATGTCTTTGACTAGATACCATAAAATGAGTTCGGGCTTTTGTTCAATTGGTTGATTAAAAATCTTTAATTGGAAAACTAAGCGGCAAAATCCCGATTAGATAACAGAAATGGCTCATAAAACTTGTACTTATTATTACTAATCAAAATATGCGACTCGATAAAACTGTAAATGATCGTAAATTCGATTGTCCAAAGTGTGCCATAAAGGGATTGTTGGGCTCATGGCTAATAAAAATAGCCACACGAGTCAATCGAAGGTAAAACGTGTGTATGAGCTGACCATTATCCTCTATACATGTTGGATCCCCTGGCTCCGTTTGTACATCTTTGACAGTCGATACGGATAGCCTGGAGCCAGAAAGCCTGACAACCAGTCTTACCAGGGGGTATTCTACGTACAAACATACATAAATTCAAGCCTTTATTCCATGAAAAAAAAACGCCAGAATTTACAAAACGCCATCTGCTACTATCCTAACGTGTACTCTTTTGTTTCGGTTATATTCCTAGATCTGGTCATGCTTGTAAGTTCCATCAAGTGGTATTGTGTTACCTAGAAACTGCAGGCCTAGCCTTATTACAAATTCTATTTCCATTATCTTAATCGATAAGGCGACAATATAAAGAAAATGGCGTAGGTATATGGAATCAGCTGTTTGTCAACTGTCAAGTGTTAACGAGTAGAATTTGTAATATGGCTGAAAATGAAATACACTTGACAGTTGACAAACAGCTGATTCCATATACGCCATTTTTTTTTTATAATAGAAATAGAATAGAAAAAGAATTTGTATAGTAGAGGTCAGATAGACAGTCGCTCTAGGCAACTACTCGTATTCAACTACTATCTGACTAGACTGGAAGCCGACCCCAACATTTTAAGGAAAAAGATGTAATAGCCAGCAGCAGGGCTAGCATGGCCGGAGATATTCTTTCCACGGGGAGAGGATAAAATACTATTCCCCTCTGTCATTTTTATCCACCCTCCGAGCATGGCGACATGGGTGGATAAACTATTCACGGGGATAAACCAGGGGAAACGCTTGTCCTCGAAATTATTGCCATTATAAGAAAACTTTTATGAAATTACACAATAGTCGAGAATGTCATGTAAACCAAAGTACTTTCATCGTTTTATTACATCTGTACCTACTGGATATTTATTTTGTTTTGTTGTCAATTGGGATTGCTCGAATCGCGAAATCTTTCACTAGTCACCATGCTATAAGCCTTGGATGAGTATCCACGTCTAATGTCAAAAAGTGATATAATTCTCTTTCCCCCTGTTGCCGTGCTTTTGCAAGTGGATAAGATAATTGTATCCCTTGTCAGTGGAAATAACCGGTGGATAAGAGTTATATCCCCAGCCCATGCTAGCCCTGCTGATGATGACATCATCAACATCTAACCTAACCTTTACCCAACTATGTTGGGGTCAGTCTAATCGGATACATCTGAGTACCAACGTTGGGTGTGAAGAAACTGTCAATCTATCTTCCACTAACCAGTGACTTGATAACATGGTACACTTTGGTTTACCTGCAAGCGTAGCATGAACACCATAGATACGTTTACACCGACGGAAGAATAGATAATGTGACAGATGGTAGAAAAATTTCTCCCAGATATAGAAGTAACTAGCAGACGTCACGCGATTTCACCCGCGTAGTTCCTGTTCCCGTGGGATTACAGGGATAAAAAGTATTTTTATTTTATTTAATCATAACAAAAACTTAAAATAAATAAATAACTAAAACTAACAATAAATAACTACAAAGCATCAAAAAATTCTTCTGCATCGCTGCCAGCTGGTAAAGTGCCCAAAAGACTGGCGGCATTGCCACGTTGAATGGCAATGCTTAGCCTTTGGCCAAAGTAGAGGCCAGCCCTTGGGTCACGGGAAGCGTCAACTAAAAAAATTGGTTCCTTAGTTCCGAGGATTACCCCCTACATACAAACTTACAAACAAATAAAAAAAATAAAGATAATGCTCGCTATTGTAGGCTAATTGTCGACTGAAGAATCTACATATTTCTTCTCTTCATTCTTGACATTGTCGTACTCCAAACAAAACAATTATTTTTACAACCTGTCATAACTTCTGTAGACGAAATCAGTCAGCTAACTCCATACCAAATTTTATTAAAATCCATTCAGTAGTTTTTACGTGAAAGCGTAACAAACATTCATCCATCCATCCTTACAAACTTTTGCGTTTATCATAGTAGTTGGATTAGTAGGATTTTATTTTAATTTCTGTTTTGTTTTGTTGACATTGTTTATTTCAACTTGCCGCACCGATCGCAGCCGATCTCATTAAGTTACGTACAACATATACCTGTACCTACATTCAGCTCTGCTGGCTTATTCACAACCATTCGACTAGATTCCGTACCGAATCGAACGTCTAAGATGTCGAAGATGTCATCCAAACGCAATTCACACATCCGAAACCAATTTTTTTTGACAGTTCAAATTCGATAAGAAGACTCAAATCTTTCCGACAGCTGTTTGCTATCGGGAGCCATACCGAACAAAATTTAAACGATTTATTTTTCATAAATCCAGGTTATTTCAGAGAAATATAAACACTGTAAACCTTTAAAACACTGCCCTTTTAAGTAAATGAAGTTTTATTATTGTATTGACCGTTTTCATTGATACTTTCGCATTTACATAAATTCAAAGTGTAATTATGTAGTTATTCGTATAATTGTACGTGTTATTGTTTGACAATGAGCAAATAGCAAGATTTGTGTATTGATATCAAATACTTACAGTCATTTAGCCTTTTTAAAGCAAAGTTATAATAAAAGAAATTTTAATCCATAGTTTTATTTCAAATAAAAACTTTTTACGCATTGCCAGACTGGCAATGCGGAAAAAGTTTAAAAAGTAAAAAAGTCTGTCAAACTGGCAATGCCAGTTTGACAAACGGCTGTTTACAAAGCAAGTTTATTCGAAATAAAGTTTGTTTGATTAATAATAAAATCATTTTGTACCGTTTGCTGTCTATTAAATTACTAGCTGTATAGTTTATAATTAAACGGATCGAAACATTCAAATAAACCAATTTTATTTACTACTTTAAATTTTCTACCACGCTGATCATTTACTACCATTTTGTAGCGTTCCCCATAAATACAATGATCAATCGTTTAGAAAAAAAAACGTATCCGTTCGGATCTGTGAATAGCGTTTTGGCAGTTCTTCGGCTCGGAAATGAGATTGTCGAAAACGGTTCCTTACCGACACGGAAACCAATCGAACGGTTTAGAATAAGGCAGCTGGTTCTGATTTTGAGCAAAACCACGCAGAGCTGCTCCTCAAACAGCAAAAATTATGTCTAGAATTAACTAATAATTTCTAGAACCCTATTTCACCATCTACCATTCTCACATAAGAGTAGATTTCTCTCTCCAAAGAATACATAACTCTTAACTATGTCAATCGCTTTAGGAGCCGTCGTCGTTGGTAGGTTACAAAATGTATTGCATAATTAGCCATTGTCCAAACTACAAGCAGTTACGAGCAACTATTATATTCTGCTTATAATTAAACCGGTATTAAAATAGTAAAATCTGATGATAGTTTCCTTATGTTATTTTAGGGTCTTGCGTGAGTTAATTGCAGAAACGAAAGGTGGTCTAGAGGCGGTCAATGGTTCCGGGTCGTTCTGATATTTATGGATGGATTTAAGAACAAGTGACAATTATTAATGTCCTGATGAACCAGTGGTCTGTCGTGCAAAAGTAAAAATGTGCCTATTTTAACTAAAAAGTACTTTATAAGGGTCGGTATATAAGTAACTGGCGGAAGATGCACCGAGCGTATGCTACACTTCGCCACGACGACGACGCACTAACGCATCGTCGTTTTATATTTGTCTCTTCTGGTGTTACGCGACCGATAATACGCGACGCATTTTCCGCCGGATATACTTTAGACAGAACAAATTTGAAACGAACGGTTTTTTAATGGTTAGTATGTACTCGTATGTCCAAACATAAATAAAGCAAAAGAAGTGTGTAAGGAAATGCCTGTTTTTGTTAATAACATAACATCACGCCTGTTAGTAAGGCAGGGGTGTGCCAGTAATAGGTACACCCACATTCCACCAGTTATAAGTGCCATGTAATAGAGGGCAAGCCTAATGCCATCAATCGGCCACAAATCCAGACTCCAGGCTGATACTGAGAAATTCTACATAGAAAAACTCAATAAAGGTTTGCCCGACCCGGGGATCGAATCCGGGACCTCGGAACGAGGCAGTCGAGTCGAGGCAAGTTGGTTTATGAATGTATCATCAGTGGCCAAGTGTCCATACAACTCGAATCCTAACGGCTGCCCTTTGGAGGTTCGAAAGAGCAACTATACGGCTTTTTAATAGTGGCAACCAGAGTCTACATACATACATAAACTCACGCCTTTTTCCCATGGGGGTAGGCAGAAACTACAGAGCGCCATATGCTACGATTCTTACATACTTCTTTTGCTTCTAGAGTCAACCAGAGTCTAATGTTGCCATATATACTATACGTGTTTACACCAAATGCCTAGCCACATTACAAATCCTATTTCTATTCTATTTCTATTATAGAAAGAAAATGGCGTATATGGAATCAGCTGTTTGTCAACTGTCAAAAGTGTCAGCCATATTACAAATTCTACTCGTTAACACTTGACAGTTGACAAACAGCTGATTCCATATACCTACGCCATTTTCTTTCTATTGTCGCCTTATCGATTACGATAATAGAAATAGAATTTGTAATATGGCTAGGCCTGCAGGCCGGTAAATAGACCGACGAGTTCACAAGAGACAACAAGTTTTTTTTGTCGGGATGTACAGCTAGTTAAATCTTGAAAATTAACAGTTATCCTCAATCCTATTTAATCAATTCTTTTTTCGTGCAACAAAACGAAAATTCCTATTTGCATAATTATGATTCACTACTAGTTGTTCTCCCAAAACATATTTTTTTTCCGGTATGCAAATATTAGCATTTATTACCCCTTGTACGACAATGGCCCGTTAAAAGTTACACAGATGGAAGGAGCATAAATCACCATGCTTAGTAATACGTATTCAAGAAGCAATAAAGTCTAGATTTGCTTACGTTCTTTCTCTAAAAGGAATAGTATTAAATTTTTCGTAACTTCGACAGCCAAAAATATCATGTCTGTGTTAAATTGAACAATACCAACCACTGTTACCGTTCCACTGCAAAGGCCTCTTCTCAAGCAGAGAAGACACGAGCTTTGAGCGCCACACTTGCTCAAGGCGGATTGGCGATTACAGACTATGTTAAAGTCTAGGTATGTGCGACTTAGGTTTGACTCCCTCTGCAACATTCGACGCGACGCCCCCTCTGGACCTTGTACGTAGGGGTAATTTATGACTTATTGTAACCTACCCATATTTCTACGTAGCTCTTAAAGCTAATAAATAAAATAAATAAATAAATATTCCACAACTTTTTACGCAACGCCATTTAGTCCCAAGCTAAGCTTAAGAGCTTGTGTTATGAGTACTAAACAGCTGATAAACATACTTATATATTTCTAAATACATACATATTATAGATAAATTATACCCAGACACAGAACAAATGATCATGCTCATCACACAAACATTTGTCGTGGGTGGAAATCGAACCCACGACCTCCGGCATAGCAGTCAGGGTCACTAACTACTAGACCAACAGGCCAGTCAATAATAACAAGTAATATTTATGGTGTACAGACGCCAGCACTTCAACCTAGCCCTATGTGTCTTTCTTTGATAGGTTTTCAAAACAAAATAAGGTCCAGTTCAATTGACAGTTTCGGGTAGGTTTATGTGCTGGCGTCTGTACTTATACTTGTTCCTATTTGTACACACATAAATGCAACATTAGTAATCTTTGCAATTTTATTATGAAATCAACTTTTTTGTTATGTTATTATGTCAAGACTCCTTCGTGCCTCGAAAAGCCTTTGGCCCCGGCTGGGGTAGGTTCAGGTGTTGGCGTCCTATTCAAAGCAAAATATGAAAACTTTTAACTCTCATGCCGGACAAACTGTGAGCTCAAGAAGCACAGAGCTGGTGCCCTGAGACAAGAAGACGGGGTCGCGGTAGGCCACGAAGGAGAAGCAGCGAAAAACTAAGCGCAAATGGTGGAAGTAGTGGAGGGAGGCCTTTGCCCAGAAGTGGGACAGAACACGCTAACAAAAAAAAGCTAAACCACTCTACAGCATTTCCAACGACCCTACTTCCCTGACCGTCTATCCTAAGAAACTTGGTGCACCTGCACTGGCTTCTACAGGTCAACAGCCGACAATTCAGTCATACAAATGAATCACACATTACCCCGAAGGTGTTAGGAGTCAGTCACTACAATGGCCACTTAATTACTTACCATAAAGGTTTGAGGAAGACACTCAATGGCTTATTGTTCGACTTGGAAACCTTGATGATGCCAAGCCTTTGATGTTGGAGGAGGAGAATTTGATTTTTAGGTTGACTATTGGTCATCGTAACCTCCTGACCAGTCAGGGTTCTAAGAAATTTAGTGACAGTTCCGTGACATCATAATTTTGTACTAGGTATGTCCATAAGCAGGAAGGAAATATCAAACTCTGCAAAAACAATGGAAATGAGTAAAAAAATCTTTTTATTCAATTCGGCCATTTAAACGGCGCTTTTGTACGTCAAACTTCTTGTTGCCCCTCCAAGAAGGTAGTTTCGTATGGAGAAGAATTGGCCAGAAACATTTTAGTTACTTACTTCTTAATAGTAGATTATTAACCAAGGGGATAAAGCAGTGTCTTCTGTCGCGGGTGACGATTTAAATCGCGAGCGTAACGAAGGACTCGAGGTTTACTCCCGAGCGTAGCGAGGGTGTTAAAAACTTAAATCACGAGCGAAGCGAGGGATTTAAGACGAGTCCTGAGTGTAGCGAGGGATTTAATTTCACCCAAGACTAAGACAGCTTTATCACCGAGGAAAATACTCTACTTTTCGTACCATTTGCGAAAAAAATAACACAATAATAATAATTATGAGATAAGCATTTATTAAAAAATTTTAGAACATTAACTTATGTAAAAAATGAATTAAAACAAACTTAACGTTATATTTGAAGAAAACAAAAACGCGGCCAATTCCTAGATTAATATTTTTTGTCGGAAAAGCAAAGGCATCAAGCTCATACGGCCTCGTCGGTTTTCGTAATTTTATTTAATTAATAATCTTATCTGCATAATAAATGCGTATTCCTTTTTCAAAAAGATGTATAATGCTTTATATACAAACTCAATGGTGTTTGTAAACACAATGTAGTTCAGTGTAAATTTCGGTAAGTATTCCAAATTTAAATCACATTCTCTCCCTAGGGGATGAATGAAATCCAGTACAATTTTCTTTCCCTGTTTTTAACAGATTAAAAATGACTATTGTTATGTTCGCTTTTTGTGGCATAGAATGTCACTTTTTTGAGCAAGTGGTACGAAAAAATAGTTTTTTTTTTACAATATTTTGTATACAATAACTAGCTGCCTTTACAAAAAATATTGTGCTTCAGGATCAATTTAAATTAGGGTGGACTTTTGTCACTAAGGGGTATGATTGCTCAAAAAAGTGACATTATATGCCACAAAAAGCGAACGTAACAATAGTCATTTTTAATCTGTTAAAAACAGGGAAAGAAAATTGAACTGAATTTCATTCATCCTCTAGGGGGAGAATGGGATTTAAATTTGGAATACTACCGAAATTTATACTGAACTACATCTGTTTACACCATTGAGTTTGTATATAAAGCATTATACATCTTTTTGAAACAGGAATACGCATTTATTATGCAGCTAGACTTTATGATCTATACATATAATAAATCTGTAGAAGTAAAATTTCTGTACATTGAAAATATCAAAAAAATAAATAGCAAGGGGTGTTACTAGACCGACACCGAACCCAAAAATATGATTAAAAAAATTTTTGTCTGTCTGTCTGTCTGTCTGTCTGTCTGTATGTTCAGGTATCACGCAAAAACTACCGGTTCGATTACGATGAAACTTGGTGTACATATTCTTTAATATCCTGGGCACAACACTGGGTACTTTTTATCCCGGAAAAGTATACTGAATAAAAAACAAACTAAATTTTGCGGTTCGATCCCTAGACCTGACTACTGTACCAACCGCAAATTATAAGTTTGTCGTAGGTTACGTCACCCGCAGTGGAGTTCACCAAGGGGCGCTGCACAAGGCTAAGATAGTATAATATTTTATCTTAAGATACAATATAATTCGCCATAAATTCAATGGACTATCACACACTACTAAGATAATAAATAATATATTCAAAATTAATATTGGAGGATTGTTGGAGATCGATACTGATGCCAAAAATGCAATCAGTAAATGTTTTGTCTGTCTGTCTGTCTGTATGGTACACACATAGTTCAAAAACCATTATAGGGATTTTAACCAAACTTGGTACGGTTGTAATCAATACGCCTGGACAGGTTGATCTTAGTCTCAGTTGTTTTACACATGGTCGGTTGTACGTCGCTCTTTTCCGGGTCAGTAGTTCCAGAAATCTTTATGCATACATACCGGAAGGATCAACTTTGAAAGTAGTCTATCCGGAAGTATTCTGCTAAAATGATTACGTTCATATATTAACGCACAACCCAAACCTCTGGTATTAGAGACATTAAACTTGAAAGGATGTTCTTAGTGAAAAGTATCCACTAAAAAACGACTTTTGGAAATTCAACCCTTAAAGGGAAAACATAGGGGACGGAAGTTCGACATCCACGCGGGCGAAGCCGCGGGCAAAAGCTAGTTATTAAATAAAATTACGAAAACCGACGAGGCCGTAGTATGCCTTTGCTTTTCCGACAAAAAATACTTATCTCATATTATTATTGTGTGTTAATTTTTTCGCAAATGGTTCGAAAAGTAGAGTACTTTCTAAAAAAAAGCTGTCTTAGTCTTGGGTGAACTTAAATCTCTCGCTACACTCAGGACTCGTCTTAAATCCCTCGCTTCGCTCGTTATTTCAGTTTTTAACACCCTCGCTACGCTCGGGAGTAAACCTCGAGTCCTTCGTTACGCTCGCGATTTAAATCGTCACCCGCGACAGAAGACACTGCTTTGTCCTCTTGGTTAATAATCTACTATTACGTCCTATTCTCAGAGCTACTGAATATGCACACAAAGTTTATTAAGAATCGGTCAAGCTGTTTCCGAAAGGAGTTTTGTTATAAGCACTGTGTATAATAAGAAGATAAATACATAAAACTTTAGATTTGTTATTACGAAATCAATTACATAATAGCTAAACAAAGGGATTATTTTTAGTAGTCATAGTATTGAGGAAACAAACAGAGAACTTGATTATGAAACTTAGATTAAAACAGAATGTTTGTCTTGTATGAGTAGTTCAAAGTAACGAGTGATAACGTCTTATTTCTTCCAATTGTCTTCTCAAATTGATACAATCACTATCAGCCACCATCATTGTTCTCAGCACGTGCCTTATCGTTTATTTTTCTACCTACCTTTTGACAACCCAGATATAAAATCCAATTCTGAGAAGCTTATGGCTTAAAGACAGGTCTTTTAAATATAGCCATAATCTGGATTTCCAAGTGACAAATTAATAACGCGACCAGAAGTAAGAAGCCTGTAAGATTCGCCTCATGAAACTGTTGGTGAACTTAAGGAAAAGTGAACTAATGCTATGGATTGACAGTAGACTCCACCCAAGTTTTGCACAGGTGATTCTTGTAGAATAACACGATGCGAAATGACGTGCAAGCTTCATAGGAAAATACTTCTATAAAAATGTGATGTTTTTACTTGTTTCTTTATACTCATTGATACAATACTATATATGCGCTTTTGAAGTTACAACTGTTAAGTAATAACTTGGTTTTTTTACAGTATCTCTGAGAAATACTATAAAATCACATCGTTTTCTTAGAGAGATAACTTATTTTTAATTTAGTTTAGTTGGTAAAATCAATACCTTGTGTTGTTAATCTCATCCGGTTTTTTGTTCGGTTCTCTCCTCGAATGTCGTTATGTGCCCCCGGGGGCACATAAGCCATACAAAACAATGTTCGACGACATGCGACGGGTTAATCATCCCGAGAAAATGTTGGTGAAGTGAAGTCGAATTGAGCTGTCATTAAATTCAAATATGACTGGCCTGTTGGTCTAGTAGTTAGTGACCCTGACTGCTATGCCGGAGGTCGTGGGTTCGATTCCCACCCAGGACAAATGTTTGTGTGATGAGCATGATCATTTGTTCTGTGTCTGGGTATAATTTATCTATAATATGTGTGTATTTAGATATATATAAGTATGTTTATCAGCTGTTTAGTACCCATAACACAAGCTCTTAAGCTTAGCTTGGGATTAAATGGCGTTGTGTAAAAAGTTGTGGAATATTTATTATTTATTTATTTATTTAAATGCTAGGGATTGACGGTTCACTTCACTCCAATTTTCACGGAGTGGCTTTAAGAACTAATTTCTTCTTTGTTCTTGTTTTACTAATTCCTGCTTTTCGTTTTGTCAGGTGGGCCAGAAACGTCAACAGGCGGTGTGTGTGCGGCACGCGTTCAAGGACTATGGCTCAAAGAAGCGACCCAACCACGTGCTTAGTAACCTCAACATGACAGTCGCGAAGGGTACCATGTAAGTGTAACCTATCCTTTTTTATGCGGGGTTTTGGGCGAAGGGGTCTGTCAGACTCTTACTGACTAAAACTCGGAACACACCCCCCGACTGATGCCTACTGGGCCCCGCGTTGCCAAAAGTGTATCCTACTCTTATTATAAACTATCCGTACCTGTTAGAAGTTCGAAAAACCGTGATTTACTAACTTCTAACAGTCGTATCATCATCGACATACATTCGGGTTGGATTCAAGTCAACAGACTAATACTTTAGCCTTCGGTATTTGGCGTTTCCAGAGTTTGCCCTGCATTGTTAGACTCGCATTATATTAAGACAATCTTAAATATAGAGATGTTAAGATCTACTGACAGATATGACTATTATTTGAGAAATGTCTTCAACTTAAATTATATCAATCACTAATAAAAACAGTGATCGATGTATAGAACACATAGAAATTTCCCGTGAGAAGTTGCAAACATTTTTGCTTTTACTGGATCGATGCCACATTGGATTAGGTATTTATTTATTATTTATTTATTAAAACTTTATGCACTAGTAAAAGACACTGTACAAAGGCGGACTTAATGCCTTAGGCATTTTCTACCAGTCTACCTTAAGGTGATGCAGAGACAGAACATGGTAGGCGCAAGAAGATAACAAAAACTATAAAGACAAATCAACAATAACATAGGAAGGAGGAGGAGGTATCTGATAACAATCTCACACGTCGCGTCGTAGGTATGGTAGAATACCTATAGATTAGCTAACGGATAACTATTTTCCATCAGGAAGTGTTTGGCACGATGCCAGAGCAGCAAGGGCGAAGAACAAAAGATTCTTCTAACGTCTGACAAATGTTTTATAATTGTTGTAACAATGGGCTCGAGACAATTGTACTTGAATACTTCATACCTAATTGTAATCAGCAGAAAGTTATGGTGTCGTGTGATTAACCTGGCTAGAATTCGTATTAGGCCAGTGAAACTGAATGTGATCAGCTCATCCAAGGAACTGACAGTATCATCATCTGCCTAGCCTTTTCCCAATTACATAGGAGCTCGACTTCCAGATGCAGCTGAATACCAGTGTTTAACATCCTACTAATGTTATAAACGCGAAAGTTTGTGAGGATGTTTGTTACTCTTTCACGTAAAAACTACTGAATGGATTTTAATAAAATTTGTTATGGAGTTAGCCGAGACCCTGGATTAACACATAGGCTACTTTTTATCCCTGTATTCCCACGGGAACGAAACCTACGCGGCTGGAACGGGGAACGCGGGACGTCTGCTAGTGGCTAAAGATCGTAGAATCAAAAATTGGACTAACAAATGCTAAAATACATTTTAGGACTATGGGGCTTGTAACTGGAACATTGTGGAAATCTGTTGTTCTATGTTTGAGGAAGACTATCCACTCATGATACAGTTTTATACCAATACGAGGGGATATGGCGAATCAGTCCAAAGACAACCTAATTATTTGTTCATAATCTACGAGGGCCGTTTCACATTCTCCGACTGTTGAACAGCCCACATTTTATTGTCAAAGTAACTTTAAACAATTTATGTCAATCTTGAGTTGATTGTTTAAAAGTAAATCTGTACGATTGTCTATTGTTCATGAATAATTTAAAACCTACTGGTACCTCTATAGATAGCGCGTTCAAATATAGAAATAAACACTTCAGCTTCTTTAAATTAAATGGTACTAGCTGTGGTTCCCCGTTTTACTCTATTCTTAGTGTCTAAGGGTCATGGCAAAAGCCTCTAACTGTCCTGAAAAATAGAGCTAACAAAACTGAAAGATTTGATCAAATCCGACGGGAGTTCCAGAGATTATCGAATATCGTGTTGTAAAACCAAGATCAAACAAATTCTTTACCTTTGTCGTATACTACCCATGGTTCCTCGTTTCATCGGCTTCCAAGTAAAGTAATGGTAATAGCCTATAACCATCCACAAGAAATGAGCTAACAAATGCTAAAAGAATTTCTCAAATCCGACTGGTAGATCCAGAGATAGTGAATTCAAACAAAAACTATTCACCTTTATTAAATTAGTAGTTATAGATATGAAATACAGATTAGCCTAACCATTGCATAATTAATTTTGTAACAGAAACTAAAGATCAACAAAAAAATTGCTCAAGTTAGACTTGAATTTGGTCTTTTTTTATTTAGGTTTTTTGCTCTTTTGGTAAAGTAAGCTAATACCACTCGGAATGTCGTAAGACTTATGCATACAGCATACTTCATTATTTTGTAGATAGGTAAAAAAAAAATACAACAACTTTTGAGAGACTTATTGCTTTATATATTATAAGCTACTAACTAAAACAAATGTAATAGTTTTACATGTATAAATAACTAGCAGACGTCCCGCGGTTTCACCCGCGTAGGTCCCGTTCCCGTGGGAATACAGGGATAAAAAGTAGCCTATGTGTTAATCCAGGGTGTCGGCTAACTCCATACCAAATGTTATTAAAATCCATTCAGTAGTTTTTTTACGTGAAAGAGTAACAAACATGTTAAATGTCAAATTCGACTTTTAAATTGCGCGCCTTTTGTCACCACAACGCAAGCCAAGCTTCTTTTGTTTTGTCTTGATGGTTCTCACTCTGTGGTCATTACATAGTTGTGTAATATTCTCTTGTGTTTAATTTGTATTACTTAAATATAAAACCGTTCATTGTTTAGTATTTTTATTAAATATCTATCAAAACATCCATTCATCCTCACAAGCTTTCGCGTTTATAATAAACTAGCTGCCCCGGCAAACTTCGTTGTGCCTTAGAGTCAATTTATTGCTCTTATTATTTTTTTTTATATTAGATATACATACGTTGAAAAAGACGACAACAAATAAATCCAAACCAATAATAAATACTACTACTTTTAAATTACAACATGTATATATACCCTAACCTAACTGACCATACCTATCCTATAGCTAACCCAACTATCTAACCTAACTACCTTACTAAAAAATACTAAATTCATAATTTTAATCTGAACTATTGCCTCTATGTTACATACAATAATTTATGCCTATAGTTTTCCCGGTCTACTTTAATTAAAGTCCTAACAGTAAAATAAGTTCTATTTGCAAAGAATTATTAAAATTCGTCTCTGTCATCATTGCTAGTTACGTAAATTGATTTCTGAAATATAAGACTTTTTTATGCTACATTAAACCTCTAAGTTTAGTAACAAAATAAATTTCAGAACGTAGGTGCGTATTATAAATTGACAACCTTACCTTCTTGGGTTTAGCTTAAGACTTGTCAATTTCAAATTGTCACCTGATAATGAACTGGGAATTTAAGTTTGACTCCTGTCATGTCATCCAAGATGGCGCTGCGTTTGAAAAATGTTTGAGACAACCGATATTCTTGATATTTATTTTTATGATGTCGAACGGGATAAAAAGTAGCCTATGTCCTTCTCCTGGCTCTAAACTACCTCCCTGCCAATTTTCAGCTAAATCGGTTCAGCCGTTCTTGAGTTATAAGTGAAGTAACTAACACGACTTTCTTTTATATATATAGATATTAGTAGGATATTAAAGTGCAAGATATGGAAACACTTTTAAATGGCGGGCTTTTTGGATTATTGTCTTATGTAATTTTGACGGTCAATAAGTGCTGATCCTCAGCCTACTATGAAAATTGACTTGATTTTGACTGCCTTTTTGTTCTATTAGTTGCAAGACGTGTTACAGCTAAGTATGAGGTTCTGGGTTCGATTCCCGTGTCGAGCCAATAGTTTTTCCATCTGCAATTTCTCAGTAACAGCCTAGAGTCTGGGTAAGTGCCCGGTAAATGGCAATAGGCTCGACCAAAATTACATCAGACTTAAATATATCTGGCGAAACTGGGTGGACTTCAGAGACACCTCTGCCTACGCTTTTGGGAACTATAAGCCTGATATTACGTATTCGAAAGGTTCTTCAAGGTTTTTCTTGGTTTCTATTCTTGGAGTTCTAGCACAGGGTACTTACTTGTCACCCCAAAAAGCTGTAGGTACCTTCGTCATGTGACAAAGGACACATATAACCTTACTATTGTCAACTACAATAACTTAAGTAATAGTATAAAATCAATTGAGCCATTAACTTTAGCTCAATAGCACGTCAAGCACTCCTTACGACGCCTTTTGACGTCAAGCGACGTCAGTATCAATAATGGACCCATTATTTCTGACGTAGGGCTATTTTTATTTGTACCTATAGGCCTATTGTTATAGGCGTGTCTATAAGTTTTAGATGGGCATGCTTTGGATAAGCTAAATAATGGGGCTCGCGTATTTTAAAGGTTTTTTACGAAGGCACTACAGTTGCTTCTTCAGAAGCTCTTTCGAGACTTCGACCTGTAGGTATTTAAATAAACAATAACTTGAAATGTAATAACATCGCAGTTTCATTCAATACCTTCAGGAAGTCCTCACTGTGACGTCACGTCAGCCAGATAATTACAATACTAGAGCCTTATACGATGCTGACTGTCCATTACATTATGTGAGGTACGTAACTAATGACTTTGCACTGACAAGATGGCGTCCCCAATATGGGTAAGATACGCGAATGACATACAAATTGAGACCTAATTACTGACGAGCTCAATTAAAATGAATAACAGTCTGAGGTCGTACACGTAATCATGTATTGTTTAAAAGAACTCTTGCACCTACCATTGCTTTTCTATGCATCACTTATAGGTTTGACTGGTAGAAAATGCCAAAGGCATTAAGTCCGCCTCTGTACATTAGTAAGCTTGAAGTATAAAATAAATAAATAATATAATCTTCTGAACCTACCAGTGTGCTAAGGTTAAGTTTGACTTCTTAGCATGTTACAGTTTCGATTCCCGAGCAACAATTATTTGTATGGCCTACAGTTAGTGTAGGTGCTTACCATCAGGTGGGATTGCAGTCAAGCACTGGTTTATAATATTAAAAAAAAAGTGAGCTGTTCCGAGTCTGGCTGTTTGAGTATGTGATAAAAAAAATAAACGAAGATTTAGATAAGATGAGATGTAAGATGTAGTAACAAAAATTGAAAAGAGTATGCTTAGATGGTTTGGTCACTTGAAAGGATGGATGAAAGGCGACTAACGAAAGGTATTAACAAGGCAGATGTAAGTGGGAGCGCCGAGAGGGGACGCCCTAGAAGGACATACATAGACCTTATTGGTGAGGTTCTTCAGAAAGGTCAGGTGCGTAGTACTCGTAACCGGCGTGTGTGTATGACAACATGTATGAATGTAAACGAAGCAAAAGAAGTATGTAAGAATCGTAGCATATGGCGCTCTGTAGTTTCTGCCTACCCCCATGGGAAAAAGGCGTGAGTTTATGTATGTATGTATGTAGGTATGTAAAAAAAATGATGGTGACATTTATTTCGGTAAATAGGGATTGGTCAAACACTTGTTCATGACATTTATTTTAGCTAGATGAGGTCGGCGTTTCACTATCTGACTACTCTGAGAAGACTCTGTCTACTCTGTGACTTTTAAATGTTTGTAAACGTAACCACGATACAGGAGAAATTAATAGTTAGAGGCAAGGATCCTAATAATCCACGGGTAGACCATAGAAAAAGTGGCCCAACCTTAATCAAATCTTGCATCTGTTGTTATTAATACTTAAATTTCTAGAGAAGACTTGAGTATGTATCAAAACTCATTTATTAAAACTTAGACTGAGGATCAGCACTTCTTAAACGTCAAAATTAAATGAGATGTCCCCCAAAAAGCCCGCCCTTCGCCCCTTCCTAGTGTTTTTGCTGGGAAGAAGAAGTGGCGGAACTACCTCATCAGCATCACGTCTGTTTGCTCTGTTAAGTTAAGCAAAGCTTGTGTTATGGGTACTAAACAGCTGATAAACATACTTAAGTATTTCATTCTTATTACATAGCCTACATATAATTGATTAATTCCAATAAGATAATACCTTCAATTTCATATTTAATAACATTGTTAAACAGGCATCTACTAGACCATTTATCCACCAGACGAAATTAAACAAAAAAAAAGTTTTAAGTACCTACGTATTTATTAGCTTCCATTGACGTCTTCAATAAATCGAACACAGAACAAAAAATATACACAGACACGCCACAAAAACTGGTACCTACGTAATACGTATGGACAGAGGCCTGCAGCACATCAAGCTACCTCAATGTGTCAAATATCTTTTAGAGGTTTTCAACTTTATTACAAAAGACATGAGGTCCATGTTCAATTGCGAAAATTTGACAGTTTAGGGTAGCTTGGCTTTATGTGCTTGCCGCTGTACTTTATTTACTGGATCCGTCTGAATTGATCGTGTTCTATTTGTTGATGGGAATCATTAACGTATAGGCGCTAAGGCCATGATCTTAAAGAAAATTCATTTAGTTATTTCTTTTAAAAAAGTAAATATGGGATATTTTTACTGTAATATTTGCCATCCTTGTTTGGTATAGGATCTCCTTTAAATAGAATTTATCAGACAAACAAGAACAACAAACACTGTACAAAGATACGAGATGAAAAAAATATTTACTTGTCAAAATAAACGAATAACGACCCAACCCAACCCAATCCCTAACCCAATAACATTATTTATGGACATACTTTTGTTCATTACATACTACGCACCTGACCTTTCTGATGAACCACACCAATAAGGTCAGTGTATGTCCTTCAAGGGCGTCACCTCCCAGTTTTTTTTTAAATAATGTTGTATAATTAATGTCAAGCATAACGCAAACCACCATTATCCTTCCGTCACCCTTGGGGCTGCGCAAACGCATACCATGACGCTCAATCCCAACAACGACATCCGAAACCATTGAGAAATATGTCACAGCCGCTGACTGCACAATTGTCGCCTTCCTCCACATACTGTAATACCGTCTATTCCTCAAACCGATGAAGAAACCAACTGTCCATCCAATAAGAATTGTCAAGCAAAACCAAACCTTATCACAACCACATAAAACTCATTCAAAGAGTATTTTTTTTCTAATGAAGAAACTGCTATCCATCCTGCGAGAATTAACAAGCAAAAATGTACCTTATTATATTTACATAAGAGTGTTGTTAACCGCATGTGTTTATTGGTGTGGTATGGAATAGAATGTAAATGGTGCTATTTCGCAATGCTTCGTCCTCGTGTGTTGCTCAGCTGGCGCATGCGCACACTCGAGCGCGTCCGACCGTCACGTTGCGATCTCGGACGATTTTAGGAAATACTCAAGCGATTGCTAGATAAGAGGTTTAATAGTTTCTTAAATGTTTTAGGTGACTTAGAAACTAGACAGGGAAATTCGAAAGGTTATGTTTCAGACATAAATAACGGTCGGCCAACTACGAGTCGGTCTCGAACACAAATAATTCCTTACCATCAAGCAAAAAAGACTAAAAATCCCCATATTTCACAACTCTGCAAAAGAAATCTGTCTACCTATCACGGTTTATGAGATATAGCCCGCTGATAGACTGATAGACAGACAGACAGACAGCTATACAGTAGGACGACGCCTTTGATATCTGGAAAAATGCCGACAACTTCTACACGCGTTAGACTTGAATAATACCTCCCGCACTACGAACATCGTTTTGTTCGCAGTGCGGGAGCGGCTTACCCGCGTCTCGCCCCTCACACCCCGCACGATTGCCCTGTCTAGACGGCTTCGTCGGACGACTGTATGTTTTTAAACTGTGGTAGTAAGGTGGCACTTATCACGTGCGAATTAACAGGTTTTCAGACACATACTAATACTATAGCTGCCTGTCAAACTTTATACCACCTTAAAAAAAATTGTTTACGTCTTATTCTCTGACCTCCTGAATATACGCACAAAATTTCATAAGGATCAGCCAAGCCGTTTCGGAGGAATTCTATTACAAACACTGTGACACGAGTATTTGACTGCCTCGTTGGCCTAGTGGTCGCAACCGCTACTGCTGAGTATGAGGTCCCGGGTTCGATCCCGGGTCGCGCAAAGTGTTATTGAGATTACCATCTAGAATTTCTCAGTAGTAGCCTGCAGTCTGGATTTGTGCTCGATTGATAGCAACAGGCTCGCCCCCTATTACATGGGACTTAACATCTGACGAAATGTAGGTGTACTACCAGGTACACCTTTGCCTAGCCCTGAAGCGATTATAGGCGTGATGTTTTGTTATGTTCTAACTTATGTTCTAACTTTTTGTCTGACAGTTTGAGTACTTTATGGGACCAACCCAAATGTTTTTTCTTTGGTACTGTTCGTCAGCACGTGGAGCTCCTCAAGTTCTGAGTTGAGCTCACGATTACTGACAAATGCTTGCACTGACTGATCTGGTCCCCGCATATCTGTGTGGTTCTTTCCTCAAAAGACCATCTCAGACACTAATCTGCATGGTTCTTACATGATTTGACCAAGATAATGTCTGGACTTTAAAAGAGACTGTGACCTCTGAGTTTCTTTCGGTGTTTCTTCTCAGAATTGTCAGTTAGTGAAACTCCGATTTCATCTATCAATTAAAAAATGACGTGTAAAAGTGTTTGTGAAAACCTATTTGCAAAATAAACATCATTTATCATTTATGTTATAAGTCTAGGTTTTTATCATCAATACTACAATATTAAGACTTTATCCTTAATTACAGATATGGTTTACTCGGAGCGTCAGGGTGCGGCAAGACGACGCTGCTGTCCTGCATCGTGGGCAGGCGGAAACTGAACAGCGGCGAAATATGGGTACTCGGGGGCAAGCCTGGCACCAAAGGTAAGCAACACTCAGTCTTCTCCTCTTCTTCTGCCTCGCCTATTTCCTCTTTATGTGGGGTTGGTTTTTTAGGACAATCTGTCTTTTGGGGGTTGCGGAAATCGTCCGTTCCGATTGTGAGCCTAAACACCGGGTTGGTTTTTAACCCATCAGAAATAACACCCGTTTGATCTTTCCTTATCTAGAATAGAATAGAATATAATAAATAAATAAAATAAATATTCCACAAATTTTCACACAACGCCATTTGGTCCCCAGTTAAGCTTGAGAGCTTGTGTTATGGGTACTAAACAGCTGACAAACATACTTATATATTTCTAAATACATACATATTATAGATAAATTACACCCAGACACAGAACAAATGATCGTGCTCATCACACAAACATTTGTCCAGGGTGGGAATCGAACCCACGACCTCCGGCATAGCAGTCAGGGTCACTAACTACTAGACCAACAGGCTAGTCATAATGCTCTTTATGTACACCATAATAACTTACTACTTAATAATAACTATAGGTCTACATATAGGGTGTTACAAGGGGCGGCCTTATCGCTAAAAGCAATCTCCTGCAGACAACCTTCTCATAGACTTGATAGTGAAGGAGAACAGATATGCAGGTAGTTTGTGGTTTAATATTCTATGGTGTTCTTATGTGGGTGAGGAACTTTACACCCTGTTTCTTAGACCACAAGAGCTACATCCATGATCTTCATTTTTTTCCGAAGACGACTGGCCAATATTTAAACAATCATTTATTTACTAAAAACATGTGGTACATGAGATATTACAACAATTATAGACCAAGACACATTTCACCTACGTTACAGATTTGCGAATATTTAAAAGGAAAAATGACATGACATTGAATTGAACAAATTGAAGAAAGTCGATTGAATACATTTATAAATTAAAATTATTATAAAATGACGTGGAAAAGGTAAACGTCAATTAAAACACAACAAAATACTGCGGATTACAATGCTTCAACCAACCAACTAACCACCAACAATATTGGAACTAACGTTTTACACCCATCTTTTTGGGTAATAAGTTTTCTAACGTTTCCATTCTCCATCAGGTTCTGGAGTCCCCGGCAAGCGCGTAGGCTACATGCCTCAGGAGATCGCTCTGTACGGAGAGTTCACCATCAAGGAGACCATGATGTACTTCGGCTGGATCTTCGGCATGGAGACCAGGGAGATCGTGGAGAGGCTTAGGTTCCTGCTGGACTTCCTCGACCTACCCAGCGAGAACAGGATGGTGAAGAATCTCAGGTCAGTAGACATTTTTATGGTATAAGAAGATTATCTTGGAAGGTTTTCGGAAGAAGGCTAGTTTAGAAGTACAATGGCTGCGTGAATGGCGGATTGGTTAACTAGGTGATTCACATAGCTTAACATCACGCCTGTAATCCCCGCAGAGTTAGGCAGAGGTGTCAGTAGTACACATACCTACCTACATTTCACCAGTTATTTTCTAAGTCAAATGTAATAGGGGGCAAATCTATTGCCATTAATCAAGCACGAATCCAGACAACGGGCTGCTGCTAGAAATTCCAAATAAAAACACTCAATAACGCTTGACCCGACCAGGGGATCAAAACTGGGACCACATTCTCAACAGCGCTTTGATAAAGAAGTCAGTGGAGAAAATAGTTAATTTGAAGTCTTTCTCAAATTAGGAAGAAAGAAGGCTCTGGCAAAATCATCGTCCTAATTATTGTAGTCAAATGGGGTTTTAAAATGAAATCTTAAATCGTACAGATATAACTGCTACCAACTGCAGCAAACAGCTTTAATAGTTATCTGAGTTTTTTTGTTAATCTTCTTGATATCTACCTTATACTATCTTCTATTCTATCTTGATATTTTCCAGTCAGTGTTTTTTATGAAATATTTTTAGACAAAACAAGTGACATTTTGACTTAGTAATTTGCGAACCGGATTTTGAATCCGGCACAACTTGATCATTTAACCCCACATACATAATCACCAGGATTTCCTTTTATATGTATACAGTAATGTGAATTACTTAAGCATATACAAAAAACTGTCAAGTTGTGAAGTACGGACTCGCACGGGTTCTGTACTATAAGAAAATGAAAATATCCTTAAACTGTCCTGCCTCTTCGGTCTAGGTTGCAAGAGCTACTGCTTCACACTGCTACACTTCACATTAATTTTATAGTGCGACAACCACCTAAATATGTATTTATACTATGTTTCTGGCAAATCAATACTGATTCATATAATATTAAATATGATACATCGAGTATTATTTTTAGAGCGCTCTTCCTCTCTCCTATTTATTTAAAATCCCTGTGAGCCTGTAATACATAGCGTCCATAATTGTTACTATTTGTTAACACCCACCTCTTGAATACATAATCTATACGAGTACCTATAGATTACTTTCAGCAGTTAAAAAGACACAATTCCGTGACAGACAGACAGATAGCGTGCGCGGTATAGACCTTACTAATAAGGTTCTATTGGCAACGGTGTGCGGGAACGGAATCCTAAAAGTGTGTATGTTTAAAAACTTGCTCATTATTTGCAAAACGACAGGAAATTTGTATGTGTGAAGTTTTGTTATGTAAACTGTAGGCATTGGCGTATGAGTAGGGTGACGTCACGGAGATGTTGACTATAATAGTTCTCAGTATGAATTGTTCACAATGGAGACATACGCATTTTGCAGAATTGATTCACTTAATACTTTTTACTTTATTATTGATAGGATTAGGCTCGCGTTTGACCCTTATCTCACCTGATGGTAAGCGATGATTTGGTCGACGATGAAGCACGCCTGCCTAGTAGTAACCTTTTCACTCTTGTCTTAAAGAGGGGTATCAGAGAGCACCGACTTCGGCAGCGAATACCACCTTAGCAGTTTGCAATAATGTGTTCCCAAAACGAATGTTGTTATTTATGAATAGTCGTTATAATAAAAAATTTGAATCGTGCTTAAATAAATTACTACTTTCTCTAACTTTTTTTTAATTTACTCACAATGGCATGCGCAAACCTAGATAATGTTTAAAAACAAATAAAGAACATCCAGAACTAAACGCACGCGGAAACGGAAATAGTTTCCATCTGTATTACTTATCCTTAATTAGCGTTGATAATTGCCTACAAAGTAAACAATTAAAAAATATATGTTTCCAGTAATTATAGCTTAGTGTAACTTATTAGTCATGGGTAGTGATTAGAGGTAGTTTAAATAACGTATAGTGCCGAAATATAGCACGCTATGGTGAATAATTAAACGTATGTTATATCGAGTTAGTGGACTTGTGGTTAAATAATAAAAGCCACCGATTAAAGGTTAAGGTACCCTTGCCGAGGTCGGTCTGTGGACGCCTGACCATTCATCACATATCAAGACCTTTCCGTACCTCGGAAAATCACATTAGGCCATTAGTCCCAGCTGCGATTTGTATCATGTATGTCTTTGATAGTCGTTACAAAAAGTCAGAACTCCGAAACTCCGAATGTCTAACTACTAGGTAGTCTAGGATGTGACAAGACTGGAAGCTGACTCCAACATAGTAAACTCAGCGGCAATTTTCCGATATTCTTTCGTTCTTTTTCGGACTAAAACTGATAACACGTTATAACGATAGCATGTTAAATTAAACGTTATTAAAAATTGTTTATCATTAATTATACGTTTTTTGTGGGGAAAATTATTCCATTCTTTAACACTTATTTGCCATACAGCGGCTCATATTGGATATTTATTAGTACTCCAAATGCCTTACAAGGAAGGTTAATCAACACACTTGTCCATGGCGGGTTGGTGATTTAATACTCTTACTAATTAAAGTACAGGGTTTTTGAGGATGATTTCCTTTACCAGCTTCAGTGACACGTAAAAGGTACCTATGGATTGAGAAAATCACAAATCAAAAGTCACTTGATATTTACTTGCCCGGACATAATCACTATTAGTGTTCACGAGAATATCTTGACAAATAACAAATAGTGGATTCTCCGTTGAATCTTGACTCATTGGTATTCAACATTATATAGGTTTTGTATCTATTTAGTATTTGAGTAAATATTTCCACTACATTTTCTATCAACCATGCTATTAGCTAGTCATTGCAGTTATTTTTAGAATAGATTGACAGCTTAGTATCCTAACATGACACATACATAAATAAACTCACGCCTTTTTCCCATGGGGATATGCAGAAACTACAGAGCGCCATATGCTACGATTCTTACAAACTTCTTTTGCTTCGTTTACATTCATACATGTTGTCATACACACACGCTGGTTGCGAGTACTACGCACCTGACCTTTCGGAAGAACCTCACCAATAAGGTCTATGTATGTCCTTCTAGAGCGTCCCCTCCCGGTGCGGCGTTCCCACTTACATCTGCCTTGTAAATACCTTTCGTTAGTCGCCTTTCATCCACCCCTAACATGACTTGCGTAAAATATGTTGTAAATACTTATTAATATTAATATTACATAATTGCTACTATTCTTAGTTAATGGGCCATTCTCTTGTTATGTAACAACAAATAGAGTTTCTAAAACATGATATTTTAAATCAGCGATAAATGTGTTATTGCTGTAATAAAAGTGACCAAATGCGAGTTCGATTTTGGCACTTGAGGTTCCGTAGCACCTAAACTATGAGCTATTTGACAAAGTTTTAGTTTTTAGTCCCTCATCTAGATAACAAGAAAATATTCGACACATTTTTTTTTTAAATTAATGGAGATTTGCTTAGATTAAGCGCATTAAAGTTGAGGAGTGGGGGCTTGTAACGTCATTAGCTAGCATAAACTGTACTGGCTAGTAACGTCATGCGACATTTTAACTCGATGTATCGCCGTTATTTTTTGATGACGTGAAAAAATAATAAATACGTGTCGAATATTTTCTTGTAATCTAGATGAGGGACTAAAAACTAAAAAATTGTCAAATAAAGGATAAAGGTAATAATAATAATAAAGTGAACTCTGTCGAGGAACGAGTGAACTCTGTCGAGGAACGGAGCTCCCACCTCTTTCTTGCCTTTCACTTTTGTAACCATATTCTGCAATAGTCTTACACCAGTCGTAGGTTTTCCTTAGGTTCTCTTGTGTAGTGCATACAGGGAAAATCTGCGGTTGGTGCCTCATTTCATTAAAGACGACAATAGGCCTCTGCGAGTTGGCTTCGGCCCCTCGTACGCCTTCCAAAGGTCCGGAACCCAAGGGTTCCGAGAAATAAAAGCTAAAAGATAATAATAATATGTCTTTATTTTTTTATTTTTTTTTCGGTAAATCGTAAAATCCTTTTTATTTGCCTTGATAAAGGTACATCCTAAAATCCTTATTGTCCATCATCTGCCTTTTCCCAACTATGTCTGGGTCGGTTTCCAGTCTTACCTAATGCAGCTTGGTACCTATTTTTACATGGAGCAACTGCCTAAATGAAAATGGTCTAAACGACACTATTCGGGTGCCTGCGCACTTACTAATAAGTAAAGCAAATTAGCCAATACACTGGCCTGACTGGCCTGTTGGTCTAGTAGTTAGTGGCTCTAACTGCTATGCCGGAGGTTGTGGGTTCGATTACAAATGTTTCTGTGATGAGCACGATCATTTGTTCTGTGTCTGAGAGTAATTTATCTATTACATGTATGTATTTATAAATATATAAGTATGTTTATCGAACGCCATTAAGCTTGGGACTAAATGGCGTACTGTGAAGGTTGAGGATTTTTTATTATTTAATATGATTTACTTTACTCATTGTTTCCGTCTAATAAAAGAATCGCAAATGTTGTAATATAATTTCATTCACCACTGCTATCCACGTTTTTGATATCCACGAGTGCGTTGACAACGTCAAGGTACACGACATAAGGGAGGTGTTTAAGTTGATTCAAACTACAAACACTATTTGTTTATTTTAACCGGTTACTTAAATACACAACATGAACGATAATTCTGTGATTATTATTATGGTTTTACGATAATTTTGCGATTGTGTGAACAGGCAAAATTATTTGCATCGTCGTAAAACACAAGATTTCCATGCATTTTAGCCAAACGTTTACCCACAATAATATAACAGAGATGATTTAAATGTTAGTAATTGGCTGTTCTAACATGAATTGCTGTTTTATTGACTTGTTTGTATTAAAATACATAATTCTATCACTAGAGCGGGAAAAAGGAGAATTCAACAGAAACAAATACAAATAAGAATTTTGATCTTTCCTCAATAAGATTTCTTACAAAGTTAATACAGATTCATCAAAAATGTTTTACTTGCTAGAAAATGAAAACAAAACGTAACGTGGCTATGAGAGAAAGAGAAAAAGAAAAATTGTTCTCGCGCCTCTTTCTCTGGCCCCTTTAATATAAGAAACGTAACTCTCTCTCTTTTATTTAAACTTCAAGAAAGAAAGAAAGAAAATATGTTTATTTGGGACACGCACAGAAACTTAACAGTATAAAACTTAAAGTAAATTTAACAAATTAAAAGAATAACAAAAAGACCTGTGCGAGGCCAAAAAGGCCCCCATCTTAGCACGATGCCACGATATTGAAATAAAAACAATAAATACCGCAGCGCTGTTATTCTGATAGACTTCACTAACTTACATCTTCCGTTCTTCTCATTCGATCACTCTTTCCGTAACGCTCTCATCATGCAGTTTTACTTCAATAGAGAAGGATTGATAGTTGATTTTTACGTCACTCTAGCATAAACTTCCCATTCACACAGTAGAGTCGCACTTTCCCACGTTATTTAACAAAGCTCAAACATTTACAGAACAATGTCTAAACAAACACTTCCAATTTGTAAACGTTCTCCCAGCAGCGTGACAAATCTGTGTGTAACGGAACATTTTGTCACGCCAATTGTGGCAGACACGCGTAACAGCCGTGACAAAGGACTTGTACCGATCTGTCTTGAATAGAACATTGAAAACTTAACATAATTGTGTGTGCAATTGGTGTAAATAATTGTATTGTGTTTTTAACCGACTTTCAAAAAAGGAGGAGGTTCTATGTTCGTGTGTATGTATTTTTTTTTTTTTTTTATGTATGTTACCTGATTTCTCCCCCATCTGTGGACCGATTTTCGAAATTCTTTTTTTATTCGAAAGAGTATACTCCCGAGGTGGTCCCATTTTAATTTGGTGAAGATCTGGTGCTGATCTTCGGAGATATGCAACGGAACTCTTCAAAAATAGACGGCATATCTGTCGTGATTGCTGGAATCGCTTGGATGTTTATTGTTTATACAACATCATGACGTATCATCACGCCTGGTATGCTCTGAGGGGTACGCAGATGTGTACAATATACCTAGATTTCGACAGTTAGGTATGTTAATTTTCATTTATTAGGGTTAAGTGGATAACCCTATTATCATGACATGTACTGTTACAATTAACAATATATATAGCAAATATTTGTATGGGAACCACTAAAAATGGAAAAATAAAAAACTTTTTTGCAAAAAAATTAAACCGACTTCAAAAAAAACACTAAACGGTGTAAAATAACTCTAAATTCGGAAGTCGGTGGCCCATCATGAATAAGACAAAACCACCAAAGCCACAGACTTCCTAATTCCTTGGTAATAGGTTTTTAGAACAATTTTATGTGTATTTGTCTTAACTATTCAAGTATTGGCTAAATGGATGAGACTGCAATTCAGTAACTTTCAACATTAATGCATAGGGGGTCATAGCTAGGTTACAAAGGGGGCACTGGTCAATCTTGAACGTTGAGGAACTCTTCCCGAAGTCGCGCTGTGGATTTTTTATATGCCCAAGACCCTTTCGTGCCTCATCATAATATTATGTAGATCTTTAACAGTCGCTTCAGGTAATCAGAAGCCCGTAATTCGGAAAACTGTCTTTTTTTGCAGTTGAAATGCAACTCGTCTGTGTAAAGACTACGTCCAACGTTTGCTTTTAGGACGCAATTATCCATAATTGTGGGTTTGTTTTGTGTGACACTTAGGTACACGTCTTTTCTTTCTTTCTATAACCACAGATAAAAGACACAGTTACCTACAGACTAGTAACGGAACTTAGTACTTTTTGTTCAATAAAACAGTTGTGTCTATTTATAAAGGTTGGTTTGAATCAATAGGTTCCTAATAGGGAAAAAACATATTGTGATTGAAGAAAAAATGAGTTGAAAGTTCAACAAGCACTTGATAGGTCGATGTATTACATTAATGTAAAGTCTCATTACATTTTAAGAATGAAGTTTCAAAGCGGTTGTTTCGAGATACCTGATGGAAAAAACCTCAATGAGAGGACCTTCAAGTTCATTCAAAATAATGTAAAAATATATAAGTTCCACTGTGGCCTGTCCTGATTCCTAAACTTTATGTGCAGACGCTAGCACATCATTCATCAAGCTACTCCAATGTCTGTAATTTCTTTAGTAGGTTTTCAACTTTATTACAATTAGAATAAGTGTCATGTTCAATTGGGAAAATTTGACAGTTTGGGGTAGTTCGATGTGTTAACGTCTATACTATAATTTACAATGTAGGTACTGTTAATTTCCACGCTTGCTTGCAGAATACGTACTATGGCGTTTAGGAAATAAGAACTTTCTTATAGTATAACGTTTTCTCTTGTAAAATTAATAAAAAAAACTTAAAATAAAGGCGGCAAGCTTCGTGAACAGATCCGAACTCGGGGCTGTTACGATGAAATCAACTGAGTCAGTTGATAAACCTAGGACCTCAAGCTCAATAGCAGTGTTTGTGGCCATTAGACCAACGAGGCCAAAGTATTGCACATAATACCACTTGCAGCTTCTTAGAAAAAGTAAATGCAAGCAAATGGCAGCTCTAACGGTTTAGATAGATCGCCTTACACAACACAGACATTGACTAAACTTATTTTCCTCTTACAAAACAAAAGAAATCTGTATAGTAACAGTTATGAACAACAAATGAATAATGACCACATCACCTTTTAAAACTATTATTTATGGATGTAACAAGTAAAGAGTATCGATGTATTTTGTGTAGATATTTTTGATAAGTATCGATGTTGCTTCTGATTATATAATAAAGAATTATCGCTTTATCTAAATACATGCCTGTGGCATTAAGTCCCCCTCTGTACATTAGTGTGCTTGAAGTATAAAATAAATAAATAAATAATAAATATTTTTAAATGTTAATCATTTAAAAATATTTATTATTTATTTATTTATTTGTTACTGCAACATATTAAGTCATTTCGGTGCCAATATTAAAAATATTTTTTTTTCTTTATCGATACTAATATTATAAAGATTGTTTGTTTGTTTACATTGAATAGGCTCCGAAACTACTGGACCGATTTGAAAAATTCTTTCACCGTTATGAAGCTACACTATCCCCGGGTGACGTAGGCTACATTTTATCCCTGTATTCCCACGGGACCGGGAACTACGCGGGTGAAAACGGGTGACGTCTGCTTGTGTTTAATATTTACCTACTGAATCTTTTGACATTTTTTTTTTGCTCTTGTAAATTTCAAACAACCCATATTTGTATGGTAAGACCATAGACAAAACATATGGTAAGACCACAGATAAAACATAGCGCACCGTAACATTTTACAGTGTGACTGGTTGGGATTTTTTTTTAATTGTTCTCCTAACCAGTCACACTGTCGTTGATAACAAACGATAATTTTAAAATCATAATATTTTTTAGCTTTCGTTGGTTCAACAGTGCAAGCACTACTAGTCCTGGGTTCAATTCCATCTTACACAAACAGTCAAACAGCCTACTAAGTACCTGCAGTGCTATTCTGTAAAAATCACCCCATGTGTAGATGTAGGTGAAGTGAAGGCGAGTTCACTTCACTCAAGTTTTCACGTGTTGATTTTAACGTATTTATTCCGTGCGGGAATCGAACCCACGACATGCAGCACAGCAGTCAATCGCTCAACCACTACGCAAACTATGCCGTCTAATCTATGTATATCTTTGAATCACCTTTTTTATCTTACTTCTATACCTAGTCATAATATTACGTAACCAATGGACTTTCGCTGCTCCATTGCCTGACAGTGTCTCGTAATTCTTATGAGGCGAGTTTTTAAATCATGTGACTGGACGATTTTAGATCATGTATTTACCATAATGTTGTATCACGATGATTCGAATTTTGGGGTTGTAGAATTAGTCGCTTATCCTCAGTAAAAGTAATGGGTAAAAAATAATAATTATGTTCATATTCATATCTTTATTTGCATTCCATAATGACATGTGTTGAGATCTTACAACGGCTTAAAGCTAGAGTACAATTACGAACCTTGTCGGGCACAGCAAAAAAGTATAAAATTAAAATTAAGTACAACAATTAAGGTTTTACAGAATCGAATTAATACCTACTTAATAAATCAATAATTTTAAACATGCCCATAATATTAATTAACTAAATTATAACATTTATTGTTGAGATCGTTCATATCCTAATCCTTATTTATTTATTTTATATTAAAACCTTATATGACAATGAATTACCACGTACACCTCGAGTTACCCAAATGTATCAAAGGGAAATTCCCATATCTGGCAATGTTTTTCCGATCTAAGTTGGTACGTAGTAAATACAAAAAATATACGAATTCAGTAACCTAAATAGGTACTGCTATAACCAATTTGCAATGAGTACAAAGGACACTCAATTCTTTATTGCATTCTAATATTTCCGCTCGGTAGATTACTATTCAAATTAAGGATTGCAATTCCTTATAAAAAATGCCACCGATCTATCTGAAAAACCGCCGCTGTTTCTTTATCTGTAGGTAATGTCAATCCTATTGCCTATCATTTGTGCAGTCTTCCATGTGCATCACTTGGTCAAAGTTTCCTCAGCAAATGGGCATTACCTTTTTAAAATAAAAAAAAAAACTAAAGGCACGACCAACTAGATTATGGCAACGTGGCGAGCGCGGGTAGGTGATAACGAAGTGCTAGAACCAGCGAGGTGCAAAGTTAAACTGACCAAGTAGTACAACATATAACTTCGTCCTTTAAAAAGAGTTCATTGCCCACATTGTTAGCATACCCACATAACTATCCACTTAAAAAAATAGCAGTTCAACTTAAACAAAAGTAAAAGCTATTTATAATGCTTTACCGTCAGAACGAACATACTATGTACAGATGGAGTAGTTCAGTATGTTCAAATATTTGCTCCGAATAAATCGAACCGAACAAATTAAAGGTACCTTCTTTGTCCTGCGTTCTTTATGTGTATTTGGTTTAAAAGTTAATAGGTGTTTTAAAAAAATTCCTCACAAGTTGATCGAACGTTAAGCTACGTTTGCCGAGGTCTGTCCGTAAATGAGTGACTTTGAGGACAAAGGTCGAGTCTTTACTTTTACTTTAATACTAACCTATGTTTCCTTTTCACAGTGGTGGCCAACAACGGCGCGTGTCCTTCGCCGTGGCGCTCATGCATGACCCGGAGCTCCTGATCCTGGACGAGCCCACCGTGGGTGTAGACCCACTGCTGCGTCAGTCCATCTGGACCCATCTAGTGCGGATCACTAGCTCGGGAGACAAGACCGTCATCATCACCACGCATTATATTGAAGAGGCTCGGCAGGCGCATTGTGTGAGTATTTTTGAAGACTTTGATTTATTTTGTATGATCTAGCTTTTATGATACCTACTACAAGAAATCCAACGTAATGCACTCGGCCATAGTGTAGCTCTCTTACAGTGCGCAGTGTTAGATTTTTTGTAATCGGGTGAATATTTCCAGGGTTGTCGGATGAATTTTCTCAATGATCATCAATATTATGTAGACTAGCTTCTACTCGCGACTTCGTTCACATAGAGGTATCCCATCAAACTTGCCGATAAAGTAGCTTTCCCTTGCTAAAGGAAACGTTGTTTTACCTCTTTATATTGTTGATATACAACGTGTTTTTTTTTGTATCCGATCATTCTAGGGTATGATTGAGACCATATCAAAGAATCAACTGGCTTATGAATTATGTTTTAATCATCCTTTTTTTTTAATTATTCATACAAAATAATTCGACAAAGTCACGATTATTAATGTAAAAACCCTTACGTGAAAGAAAAGTGACATTAGAAAGAAGATTCGTCGTACTGGTGACAATTTTTGACCTAATTAATAATAATAATATTAATATTCCACGATTATTCACACAACGCCATCTAGTGCCAAGCTAAGCTTGTGGAATATTTATTTATTTAATTTAATTATGATTGATGATATCTCCGAAACTATGCATTTTTGGACCACCTATTCTGGGAGTTTTAGTAGGTATTATTTTTACCTACAAAATAAATCCTAGAGTTATGGGATATCAAAAACAACACCTTGTATATTTAGGTACCAGTAGATTATAAATAATAATATCAATTGGGACTTTAGCATGGAAATCTACCGCAGCTGGGTTTTCTTATGGGACTTTTGTAAGTCAACAGAAAAACCAACAGATAAGCTTTTAAAATATTCCAGTTGTCACTTAATTACGATTTATAAAAAGAGGATTGGGCGGTTTGGAACACAGACTGATAGCGCTTTCAAAGGTCGAGCATTATTTTTAGAGACTTAATCTACTTTAATGATATACATGATGATATAGATGAAAGCGAGACCCATCACATCACTGATATTACTGCTATACGACCACGAACGGGAAACGACCAAAAAGAGTGACTAGTGTCGTTTAAATCTCTTAACATAAATAAGACCAGGGGCTCGAGTCTGCTATTGCAATCGTGTTTCAATGGCCGGTCATTGATCGAATATTTGACAACTTTGACAGTTTTTGTATAAGAAATGTGTCATAATTTTGACGTTATACGTCAAAAATCGATCATTGTCCGGTCATTAAGACACGATTGCAATAGCAGCCTCATAGAAATCTATTATATCTATGAGCAGACTCGACCCCCCGTTTGTTTGTGAAAAACACAATATGTTATAGGTTTAAATCAGTACCTCTCCGCAAATATCAATATAAGTAGTGTCTTACCTTAAGGGCCGAGACAAACCGTTTCAATTGCCATATCATTTTAAACTTGATCATGATTACTATAAAACGTGGCATCGTTTGACAAAATTGAAGAGGTCGCGCGGCCGCCCGTGTTGGCGCAAGCACTCCGACGACCAAAAAAGTCTTAAACGATACTACTTTTTATAGTAATCAAGATAAAGTTAAAAATTATAAATATGACACTGAAACTGCTGGCCGCTTCAATGTGACTCGGCCCTAGCTTTACTTTTTGTAACTAAAGGTAAAAAAATCCATGTAGGTTTATTACTTTGTATGTTCGAAAATTTATGTCACCAATGAAAATCTACATTATTGCCGAATTACATAGGATGTTTTAAAGATGATAAATGTTTTGTAGTTCAATTTACTTACACGTAGTCAAATAAATAATTTGATTTGCATAAATAAAAGTCACGAATATTTTAAAGTTATTCATACTCTTAGTGAAGCAGTAAACCTTATTTACAGAAGTGTGTCTCAAGTACAATCATAAATTATCGATGTTGTATTTACACAAAAACTTGAGACTCAATGTCACAAATGGCAAAAAGTTGCAAATAAAAAAAATAGTCATCATGTGTGTTTAATCTATGGTGAAGGTCAATGATGCCTAAACTTTGCCGGGTGTATGTTATAATAATATAACAACGGTTTTAATCCTACTAATATTACAAACGCGAAAGTTTGTGAGTATGGATAGATGGATGGACGGATGGATGTTTGTTACTCTTTCACGTAAAAACTACTGAATGGATTTTAATAAAATTTGGTAGTGAGTTAGCTGACACCCTCAATTAATATATAGGCTACTTTTTATCTCTGTATTCCCACGGGAACGAAACCTACGCGGGTGAAACCGCGGGACGTCTGCTAGTTTTTATGTTCATTTTTTTGCTGTCATATCGATGTATTCCATACTCTAGCTTTAGCAATTCGGTATGTAAAGTATTCTTCAGGTATTTTTTTTATATTTTTATTTCGTAAAATATTTAATTTTAAGCCACTAATTTGAAGCTTTTTTTTTTCCAAGTAATAGTTTTTTTTTAAATTAAATTTTAAAGTATTATTCGTGATGACGTCATTTCGTAGACCGAATAGCTTTAAGTCTTTGCCACGTTTCAGTACATACAAAAAACACTAATAGATAACTTCAAACTTGACATTGTCAACAGTAGACACTAGACTAGAGATGGGTTTATGCCCTGGCAAATTGGGCGCATAAAATAAACGCCCGATAAATGCCCGTAAACGCCAAATAAATTCCTTTTGACTGGGCAAAAACTTTTAAAACAATTTCTTCTAATTTGAGTTTATAATAAAATTAATTTTCAAAACACATTGGATATAGCTAATATTTTGCAATAATCTTAGGAAATTGGTTCTAAACCTGTAGAAATTGCTTTGTTATGAATGATTTCTTGGTTGTGTTGGTCATGTAACTAATCACATAAGTTATTTTTGAACTCGAGGATGATAATTATAGCATCAGTAAAGTTTATATGCCCTTCAAAAATGTAATATTTTCAAAATTGCTATTACTTTACAACAACTATTCTAGAAACTTCTAATGTAGAAAGTTTGAAGACTGCAAAAGAACATTGAATTACACTAGTTCTTAAACCAATATTTATACTACACTGCACATAATTATGCTGGGCCCAAAAGCTGAAGCACATTATCGTGTCCATAATGATTTATGGTGTTGTGCCTGTTTCTTTCGGTGTTTCTTCTCAGCGTAGTCACATAGTGAAACACCGACCTCACCTTCTAGTTATTTAAAAAAAAAATAACATGTAAGTGTATTTATGAACCAATTTACAGAAATAATTATCATTTATTTAATAGGACATTAGAATGTAGCCTGAAAAGAGCGTTACACATAGAATAAAGATTTGTGCGGTCATGGGTTTTTTTTGTAGAACTGTTAAACTTTCCATAACTTACATACGTGTAAATCTAACCGTTTTGTCAGCGTACGCCAGAATAGCTCGTAAATAGCAGATTTTTTTCCAACTTCCTTGACTCTTACGTATCGTCATGTTTTGGAAACTTCACACACTAACTTTATAAATTATAGCCTATGTGCTATTTTGATATAGCTATATTATTGTAAAGTTTCAGTACAATCAATTCAGAAGTCTTCGTGAAAGAGTAACAAACATCCATCCTTGCTTACAAACTTTCGCGTTTATAATATTAGTAAGGGTAAAAATAATTTAATTTAATTTTGAATTTACAAAATACGGACATACAATTTCATTTTAAGTTAATTTCCTGCTTTATTTTTACGAAATAAAGTTATTTGTTTAAGCATTTATTTGAGCGTAAACTCGTTTATGCCCAAAATGCCAAGTTTATGCCCAATCTGTCCATACATGTTTTTGCCGTCGACCCATCTCTACACTTGACAGATACGATTTTCAGACTAACATATAGATGGGCAATCCACCCACCCGGGTTTAAACTCAGGTGGGTTTTAACCCGGTGTTTTGGGATAAACACCCGATTTCCACCCAAATTTCGGGTGTAAATGATTTTTATATATAAATGACATTTAGTTTTTAATTAATATTCTTTTACTGAATTATAAATAATTAGGTGAAATAAAATAATGCAAGAAATTTTTTTTTGTGCTAATCAAAAACAAATGGCCTACTTAACAATCAATCACTATCGGACTCTCCATTATCATTGTTACAGACGACAAAATGTAAAGGCTGTCTGGCTTCCCCTGACGTTGAAGGTGTAGGTTCGTTGTAGTCATCCAATTTTATCGGGTCTATAGAACTCTCAATTCCGGTTTCATTTTCATCATAGCTCTCATTAAGTTGGTCTATAAAATTCTCTTTTATGTTTTCATTTTCTTCACCTAACTGAATGTTCAAACAAATCGAGCCATTACCGCCGACTTATCGTAAGCGACATTTTTACCTAAACTGCATTTTTCATTGCAAACAACATTTTAAACTACAACGGACCATGTCTCGTCGACATTTTTGCCAAAATAATTAAGAAACTTAAGTTATAGCAAACGCTAATTTTATCGTTAGCACCACGGTTTTCTATTTTTTAGAGTATCTGACATTACCAATATTGTCGTAAGTTGCGTAATAATCTGAGAATGGCAACGTAAGCGACCTACTTGTTATCTTATGTGTGACCGAGTTGTGAGTAAATCACTGTACAAAAAACAAGTAGTTATTTTCTTCTTTGTCCTAGCCCTTTCCTATTAATAAAAAAAAAAATAATAATAATAAATCAACTTACAAATGATGAACATGACAACTAACACGCTTACGCTCGAGTCTTCAACGCTTATTACACACTACAACATAAAATAAGCTATTCAAAAGTTGAAATAGTAGAAATTTCGTTTTTATCTCGTACCATTTTATTTTATGTTGCCTACAAAAAATAAAATGAATGAAAATCACTTTTAAAACATGTTTTTTAACATCACTAATTTAATTTCATCAAATCAAATATACACCCAATTTTCTGGGTGTTTATGGGTGCTTGCGGGAGTTTATCGGGTTTTTATCAAAGCACCGGGTTTAGACCCGGTGGATTGCCCATCTGTAGACTAACAACAGTTTTTTTTTTAATTTATCTTGAAACACACGAAGGAAGTAGTCTGTTCACGCTACTTTATGACGTCATATAGAGGTCAAATGAAAGTCAAATGGTTACAAGTATTATTGTGAAAATAATCACAATCTTGTGATATAGAGAGCTAAAAATAGAAAAATAAGGCTTAATACCCTAAAATCTCCAAATGGTTTTGGAATCAGCATAGGTTAATTTTTACTTTACATACCGAATTGTTTTCTGTTGGAAAAGTTATTTTTTTCTTCTTATTGCGAGGTTAGTGTCTAACCTGGTTTCAGAGTTTTAATGCCGACCATGGGCCTCTGACTTGGCATCACATGCCCTCGAGATATATCTCTCAGACATACCGGTTTCCTCACGATGTTTTCCATCACCGTTTTTGAAGAAAGGGAAAAGTCTTAAAAGTTGAAGTTGTAACCCAACCTGACTTAAAACTGCCACGTCACACCAATGTCCTATCACTGCTTATCTTGAAATATTCAATCAATCAATCAATCAAAACTTTATTTCGAACAATAGTCCATATGGGTTAGTATCGTGTACCTACTTAGGAGCTATGTTAGTTCGGAATAAAAAGAAAACAATTTTACACACCAGTCCAATTTACCAGTTCAAATTACTTACCCGTTTTAATATTGACCATAATAATAAATATTGTAGAAGATTTTACAGGAATAAATATCATTTCAACCACCAACCAGTCAATTTAGAAATATAAGTTTGGGACTAAATGGCGATGTATGAAAGTTGTGGAATATTACTTATTATAGTATTCACGAGCAGACGTCACGTAGTTTCACCCGCGTAGTTCCCTTTCCCGTGGGAATACTGGGATAAAAAGTAGCCTATGTCACCAGGGGATAGTGTAGCTTCCCAAAGGTGAAAGAATTTTTCAAATCGGTCCAGTAATTTCGGAGCACATTCAATGCAAACGAATAAACAATCAAATATTTGCTCTTTATAATATTACTAAGACTAAAAGAGACTACAGATTACTAAGTGAGTACAATTCTGCTTTTTCAGATTGTGGCATATTGTGATGTGTTTATGAGCTACGTTTTATCTCATTACAAGTATTTCACAACAACATTACCACCCGCTAATGTTTCCGGAATGCTGTTTCCTTGAAGATACGTGTTTTTATATCAAAATACTGACTAATCGAGGTCCAACAGCTTCCTCGTTAGACTTTATGCCATTTACATATTGTACGCATAATTTTGACTTGATAAGGCTATTTTACATCTGTGGAGGAACGCTTTAATATATTCCAAAAAAACTCGGCTACGTGCGGGTCGGACTCGCTCACGACGGGTTCAGTACCATTGACTAGGTAAAGTTCCTTTCTCCGTTGATATTGAGCCCCCCTGAAATATTTATTTTATTTTGTTTTTAGTATTTTTTATTATAGCGGCAACAGAAATACATAATTTGTTAAAATTTCACCTGTCTAGCTATCGCGGTTCGTGAGATACAGCCTGGTGACAGATAGACGGACGTACAGACGGACATACAGCGAAGTCTTAGCAATAGGGTCCCGTTTTCACCCTTTGGGTACGGAACCCCAAATAGTACACGTGAACTTGTCTATACCTAGAACTGGTTTTACTAATGTTGACCTTAGAACTGCTTTTAAAAGTTATGGCTGATAACACGTGTGTATATATTCGCTTTTCAACTGAATGAGCTCGGCATTTTCTCGCCGACGCCATTTTTTTTTATTTAAAAAACCAACAGCGATACATAAAATGCATTACAAATAAATATAAAAAAGTTTACTAAAGCTAATAATACGTTTTCCTGTTTAACTTAATTTGTGTATTGTGTTTAAGAAATAATTCTTTATCTGTACAATCGCGTTATTGTCTACTGTTTTTTTTATGTAAAATAACAGTTTAAAAAAATAGTTTCTCTTTTCAAGCAAAGCTTGCACCAGCTCCTTTTATATAGTTCAAGTTCTTAAAAAAACTTTAAATGACACTTTTGTAAAACTCTGTAGCGTGTTAGCTAACCGTAACGACGCGGCAAGTTCAAACTACCAACTAATTGACCACAATTCCTTAATGAAGGCAGAGACAAAAAGCAAAACATAAACTTTTTCCCCGTTTTCGGCGTTTTCAACAAAAACTATGAGAAATATTTGTCATTATTATCTGATTTGTTACGGAGACTAGAGTCATCATTATACTACGTTGATGACGTTTATCATTATACTAAAATCAAGCTTGTAATAACATAATTGTGATGATGAACTTGAACTTAATGTTTAAACACAAAGTTTTGCAATTAAAAACAAAATAAGGAAGGTCAATATGTTGGATATATACAAAGACATTCGATACATTATTATAGACATCATGAACAAAATTTTCATCCGATAGTTGGGTCTTAGTGAGTACAAATCGATTAGCCTAGTTTAGTATGCTCCGCTGCCTATCTGGCATTAAATGGCTAGCGTTACTGAGACATGGAATCAAAGTAATTCTACGTAATTTGACGGGCCTGTTGGTCTAGTAGTTAGTGACCCTGACTGCTATGCCGGAGGCCGTGGGTTCGATTCCCACCCATTTGTCTGTGTCTGGGTGTAATTTATCTATATTATGTATGTATTTAGAAATATATAAGTATGTTTATCAGCTGTTTAGTACCCATAACACAAGCTCTGAAGCTTAGCTTGGGACTAAATGGCGTTGTGTGAATAGTTGTGGAAAAAAAAAAAAAATCTATGGCATTTCTTCGCAAGTCTTCTCTGCTTTGGATTTACACAATACCTACATATTTATTTAAAATTAAAACACTTAAAACATAAACACTAAAATCTTATTTAAAATTCACAAAAAGGTTCGAATGTAAACCTGTATTTTAGACTTCATGTTGGTTATTGTATGCAACAAAATTACTAAAAATATTATTATATTATTATTATTAAAGTTTAACATATTTATTTCTCAAAGAATTAAATAAATCACTGACACAGAACAATATGTATTATGTAAACCAAATAACCGAATAGCGTTTTAGTAGGTAGTAGTACTGTAAATGATAGTGGTGACTGTACCTATCCTGTGAGTTCCGGACAATGCATATTTATAAATGCTTAACAGGGTACAGTGGGTTTGAATCATCATATTTTAGTATTTTACTAATAGAACGGTGCTTTTCGTAGGAGAGTGTAGGTTAATTTCAATATCTAATGTTTTACATTAAAAGTTTTGAACATTAAATCTATTAAGGACTAGCTTCTGCCCGCGAGTAACATTTCTTATTGCTGCTCTGCTCCTATTGGTCATAGCGTGTTGCTATATAGCCTATAGCCTTCCTAGATAAATGGACTATCCAACGCATAAAGATTTTTTGAATTCGAGCCGGTAGTTCCTGAGATTAGGCCGTTCAAACAAACAAACTCTTCTGCTTTATAATAATTAAGTATAGATGTGACACATAATAATGAGCAATGAATTGAATGTCGTATGATTTAAAAACTACAATAATTATTACTAAAGCAAAGAAGATATAACAAAGAATATCTGATCTCTTCTCTTTGTATGACCTATTTTGAAAAGTAACCTTAATAACAAGGTACACCAAGTCCAGCAAGGCTATTTTATATTAACAGTGACTAACTGGCGTCTTGACTGCCTCGTTGGTCTAGTGGTCGCAAGCGCTACTGCTGAGCATGAGGTCCCAGGTTCGATCCCCGGGTTGGGCAAAGTTTTTTTTAGTAGCAGCCCGTAGTCTGGATTTGTGCCCGATTGATGGCAATAGGCTCGCCCCCTATTACATGGGACTTAAACATAACTGGCGAAATGTGGGTGTACTACCAGGTACACCTCTGCCAAGCCCTTCGGGGATTACAGGCGTGACGTTATGTTATGTTAACTGGCGTCCAGTTGCAGACCAAACTTTAATGACAACTGAGAATTTACAAAACAATCCTATTGCTCTTTAAGTGGACTTCAAGTTACGGTGACTTTCAGACGAGGTACGGTGCGCTTCGTCACATCTCTGCGAGTGCGCATGACGTCATCCTAGATGCACACTGATGATAGCCAATACGAAAGTACCTGTTTGACAGTTCATCGTTGAATACTTTGCCCGGTGATCATCACTATGAACTGTAACGCAGATACGCAATTTTTTTTTTTTAATATTATAAACCAGTGCTTGACTGCAATCCCACCTGATGGTAAGCAGTGATGCAATCAGTGATGGTGAAGCGCACTAGTTTATTAAGAGCCTATTCACTCTAGCCTTGAAGACACCTAAATTATAATCGGACGGGAAGACCGCAGCAGGCAAGTTGTTCCAGTACTTCGATGTACGCGGTATAAACGACGAAGCGAAACGCTTTGTCCGAATCGTGGGAGTGCCAACGATGTAAGGGTGGACACTCGCCGTACGCCAGGTTGACCGATGGTAGAAAGGTGATGGCGGAATCAAGTCATGTAATTCCCGTGCACACTCTCCAAAATGTATCCTATAGAAAATATAGCATTGCTGTTGAATTTATTCTGATGACGATTTTGATCTTCCAGATTGGTCTGATGCGAAGCGGGCGCCTGTTAGCTGAGGAGTCTCCACAAGCGCTACTGCAGATGTACAACTGCATATCACTTGAAGATGTGTTCCTCAAACTGTCGAGGAAGCAAGGTAAGAATTCAAAACTATACCCCCCTATTTTTTAATTAGTACAAAAAAGAATTGGGCTGTATCCGTAGGTACCTGTTACTGATATATTTGCGTAATCAAAAGTAAAAAAAAAACGAAAATCAATTTTTATAATAATAACTATTTAATTAAACTTAAATAACGAAAACAGCTGTTGGAGGCAGGGCATGCTTGAGCGAGATCACGCGAACGTGATCGAGAGATGACGATTAATGAATACTACTATGTCATGAATAGCCTGTACAATATTTCCATAAATTGGGTGAATTTTCGGGATAATAACTTTGTTGTTTATGAATATTATTAATTGATACTTCACAAATATAATGAGAAGACCGTCTAGTCTAGAAAAGCCCTTTATGTATTTGTACTAATTAAAAATTAGTGGTGTATCTCCATACAGGAAGAAAGGGAGACACATACACACACACATTAGGTACTCTATCTCCTATCCAAAAATGTCACCGGCAACTGTTTCCCAAAACAATACCACTTCCATTTAGTAATAAAACATTTAGTAATGACTCAGACAAGTTCACACGAAGTGATGTCGATACTAGTTTCGTGGGGATGGGAAACTTACCACCGACCGCGACCTCTTGTTTTTCATATTGGCTGTAGCACTATCGATCTAAGATAATATACTTTGACTTTCGATATTGTATCACTTACCCAATACCTAAAGGATGTTATAGTCGTCGGCCTACGTACAATATTATATTATAGGTCGTTGAATATTGGTTGCGTATTCGACCATTAAAATTATCGGGTACTTAAATTGTTACAAAACATTAAATTCTTATGTGAGGGTTTTACTCTCACTTGTATTATTATACTATTGTTTCATAGTTTTATTTTACAGTAATTGATGGTAACGTGTAGTGTTTAAACAAAGAAATACCTACTTACTATACTTAAGACAAGACATCCTAAACAATATTTTCATCCGATACTTGTATCCGAGTCTACGAGTTTAATTTAGTACTCTCCGCTGCTGCTCCAATATTGGTATATTATTCTAGATGGCGTTACTGAAACATGGGATCAAAGTTTTTCTATGACATTTCCTTGACATGCCCGCTGTATGCTTCGATCAATAATATGTATGGTATTTTAAATCTCTTCGGTTTAGAATTAGAGATACCTACTGGTAGTTTCTTCTGTCTTGTATTACAACTATGTGACAATGCTGTAAATCTACAGAAAGAGGGCCTGACTGCCTATAGTTTTATGAGCCCTTGGGACAGCCCGCAAACAGTACACAGTTAACTATACACAAACAGATAAAAGAACAAAAAGTACCTATTAAAACTACAAATTCGTCTCCATTTATACGAATATTAACCACTTCCCTGTCCTGATTGATTAATTAATAATAATAATAAATAATAAAATAAATTTATTCACAAGTAAAAGATACACAAGACCTATGAAGTCCCTGACTTCTGATCTAGGTTCAGAGACCTGTGTTACAGAAGTCATAGTCAAGTCTGTCTTCTCCCATCAGATGTCACAACAGTAATAATGTTTTGCACAGAAACTTAAATTAGAGAAAGATAAGAAGAAAAACTGAAAATATGAGTAGAGTGTAAAAGTGAAGTGTGGATGTGAAATTGTGAAGTGTGGATGTAAAATTGTGAAGTGTGGATGTGTGTGTGTGTGTGTATATTATTATTATTATTAAAATTGTGAAGTGTGGATGTATGGGTGAAAATTGTGTTTTATGATGTAATATGTATGAAAGTGAATGTGAAATAGTTATTGTTACATTCCTAACATGGGGTGCCTTTAGGGGAGCAATTTTCCGGTTTGGCTAGTATTAATTGGTATTAGCTATTAATTATTTAACTAGTGTGTCTACTCTGTGGACAGTGAAAGTGTAATGTGGGTTTTTATGAGTGCAATACTAGAAAAAGACCCAGGGGTTCACACCCGGCCCACCGCTGCAAAGTTGCATGTCTATCAGTCTTTTACAGGCTGTATTTCGGTGAGTGTGCTCTAGAGCTCCACCAGCTCATTCCAAAATCTCCTTTCTTCCATCGGGAATCCAGACGCACTGCAGGATATCACCCATTCCTTGTAGATCTTCCACATATTCGCACGAAGCGCTTTTCCTGTTCCTTCATTATGCGCACAACCAAGGAGTGGAATTCCCTGCCTGCGTCAGTGTTTCCAGGTTCATATGACCCCAATCTGTTTAAATCGCGAGTTAATAGGCTTCTTTTGGGTAAGCTCGTTCCATCGTCGACCTCATCTCTGACCGCAGGACAAGATTGAGGTAGAGACCTCAATCTTGAAAAATACATAATACAAAAACAATGGCTTACAAGTGTCCAATTATTTGTGGTTTATCAGCGTGTTAAGTTTTGCAGAAAAATGATTTAAGGGCTCAAGTCGTCCTGGACAGCGCGCGATACAGTTATTTTAACTTGTAAACTGACCACGATGATTAAATCAAACCTATTTGTACTCAAATTTTATGATTCTTACTTGATAACAGTATTTATTACATCTCTGTAGGTATTCATAATTCTGTTTTCACACGTCAAATGTTTCGAAAATCCTCACTTCTAAACAGCTGTTGACCAATTTAAGTATCCATAATCAAATTCATTGCGAAGTATATTATTATAATGGCGTGTTCGTAAAATATTAACGCGTGTTCAAATCACCGGCTTACGGTGTTGTCATAAGTTGCTAGTTCAATGCTCGAAATATCACTTAGTATAAAAAAAAGGTTGGATTCGCACACAAAGGGGTCCGTGTAAGTATTTTTTTTCTGATGATTTTTTAAAAATGTTACACTTTCTGTCGAACTCGATGAGATGTTTAATGAAGGAACTGAATTGTTTTCTTTTTTTTTTTTTTTTGTATATGAATGGGTCTACTCTTGACCTCAATCTTGTCCTGCGGTCAGAGATGAGGTCGACGATGGAACGAGCTTACCCAAAAAAAGCCTATTAACTCGCTCATTAAACAGATTGGGAATTGAACTCGGGAACACTGATGCAGGCAGGGAATTCCACTCCTTGGCTGTGCGCATAATGAAGGAACAGGCAAAGCGCTTCGTGTGAATGTGTGGAACATCTACAAGGGATGGGTGATAACCTGAAGTACGTCTGGATTCCCGATGGAAGAAAGGAAATGGTGGAATGAGCTCGTGGAGCTCCAGAGCACACTTACCGAAATACAGTCTGTAAAAGACCGACAGACATGCAACTTTGCGGCGGTGGGCCAGGGTAGGAAGCTTGGTACCCACCAGCATTTCGTCACCAATGAGCCTCTTAGCTCTGCGCTCTACTGAGTCGAGTGTGGCTAGTTGGTATTTGGCTGAGCCATCCCAAAGGTGACAACAATACTCCATGCTGGACCGGACTTGAGCTTTATAAAGAACTAAAAGCTGGTCAGCTTTGAAGTACCGCTTAACCTTATTTATGATGCCCAGCTTTTTTGCCGCAGTTTGAGGTTTTGGCTCTCTTATTGATTTAACAAAAAGACAATTAACTCTTACTATGGACGGAACATCAACAACAAAATTTCATTGTGTCCTAGTTGACACCAGACGATTAGTCTAGTTTAGTACACTTTACTGCCGCTCTAATATTGCTAGGTTTTGCTAGATGGCGTTACTGAGACATGGGTACACAGGCTTCTATGACATTTCTTCGCATATCCTGTCCATAGTATTTTAAATCACTGTGATTTTAAATCGAATCATGTTAGTTACACAGGAATAGAATAGAATAGAATATAGAATACTCTTTACTGTCATATATTACATTTATATTTTTAAATGTCGCAGCTAATGCTGAGATAGGCGTCTTTATGGTCTCGCACAGGTCTTTTTATTATTATTTTTTTATTTTTGTCTTTAGTTTTTTAATTTTTTCTTTTTTTTATCTGTATTGCTGATCTTTTGTTTTATGTTCTGTGCGTCCAAATAAAATATTTTCTTTCTTTCTTTCTTTCTATTGTACACCATAAAAACTTACAAATAATAACTTTGACGGGTACATAAGGTGTTACAATGGGCGGCCTTATCGCTAAAAGCGATCTCTTACAGACAACCTTTGGATCGACCCAAATAAATTGGATTAAGTCAATGGAATATATTAAAAACTATCACTCAATATAAAAACAAAACAACAACAACTAATAACTCTATCTTAATATCGTATTTACTGTAATCAGCTGTTCGCTTAGTCTGGGGATGGCCTGAAACACAGGTTTTTATTAACCTAGCTCAGGTAGGTCGCCACAAGATAATGTCAGTTCCACCGCACCTTTATAAGATATTTATGTGAAAATTAAACTAGTTTTTACAATTAAAAGTTTTTAAGCTATTTTGTTTAAAAAAACTTGGTACGACTGAGTATTTATAAGTTTATAAATGTGTTAACGTGTTTAAAAAGGACCTAAATAAATTATTATTATATTTATTTTTTTTATTTGGCGCTTCCTCTATAATGATTAGTCAACATAATAAAGAAAGATGATAAATCAAAACTTTATGAAAGTTGCATAACAGAAAGATTTTATAATAATGTTGTAAACTATGTAAATTCAAGTAATGTTGCAAAATTACTTCTTTGGAATACAAGTTAGCTAATGCCCTGACTAGAGATGGACTGAGTATTCGGTATTCGTCACGTCGGTTTTGGTTGGTCGAATACTTAGTCCATCAAGTTAAATTACGAGTATAAAATAGTCTCAAATAGTTTTTTCCTTCAATGAAAATTAGGTTGAAAATATAAGCAAGTTTTCTTTTTGAACACGTCATTAACCATTATTTCGCACCAATACTTTCTCATTTCTCACGCCGTCTTTGCATTACGCAATAATCCAATGGCATTGGCACTAAGCCGTCACTGGAGTTTTAGTGGGAAATGGTAACATAGATACCTACCTACCTAAAATAGCGTATTAATAAAAGTGTCAACTTAAACTATCATTGTTATCTCCCAACAATTTCAAACAACATGGCATGCCGAAAGTCAAGCCGAATATTCGGCCATAATCCAACGCCCATCTCTAGACGAACGTTCTCGTCTTGCGTGTCAGTACGACCTTACGAAACAGATGCACAAAGCAAGGTCCAGTTGTAAATAGCACACTATTGTTGCGACGATCATTTTCGTCATAAACTGTACCTAGTTGTATTCAGTTACTCATCTTTACCTGCGAGGGTCAAAGGTCTGATGTCAAGGTTTTATAAGAATGACGAAATCAATGTTTTGCACCTACCTGAATTGGGTCGCACGAGTAGGCTTTGTACTACCACGCGAGTCCCGAGCAGATTGATATAAATTATGTATCAGTATGAAACATTTTTTTTTTTGAGAAAATGAGATGAACTTTCACACATCAATGTATGATGGTCAATATTTTTACGATTAGTTAAGTAGCATGGGACAGTATGCAGGTTGCACACGAGATTTTGAGTGCAGGGTCTTTACTGTTATTGGATGCAGTGGCCATGATATAAATAATACAGAAAGAAGTGGCTGCTTGGGTTGAAACTTAAGTACCTACTATCTACAACTAGATTTGTTTCTCAAAAATAGAGCTATCAAATGCTGTAAGCAAAGAGATTAAAATACTATAGAGCGGGCATGTCAAGGAAATGTCATAGAAAAACTTTGATCCCATGTCTCAGTAACGCCATCTAGAATAATATATGAATATTGGTGCGGCAGCGGAGCGTACTACAAAAAAACTCATAGATCAACGATAGTATCCAGCAGGACATACTTTTTCGGACGAAAATTTTATTTTGTTCGTGATGTCCGGTCTATAGGTATTGAATGTCTTTGGCTGTAAGAATTTTTCAAATGGACTGGCAGTTCTAGAGATCAACGACGTAGATGTTCAAAAAACAAACACTGTGTTTGCATATCAATGACTTTAAATGAACTTTTTCATGAAATTGAATGATTACCTACTCCATGAAAAAATAATTTAATAGGATTAAATTAACCTATAGGGACTTATTGGAGATTTTAAATATTAAAACTCAGATAAAGCATGTGTGGCGGTCGCGATATACTTTAATCAACATACAATTGACACTACACGGCAAATTGAAAAAAAAAACAAAAACCTAAGAAAATTTGAATTTCTTGGGCCACCCTTGCACATCCACTATCTCTACGAGTCCATCATTATTATAACTGACTGTAAATTAAACAAAGTTTAAAACATTATGTCCGCCTTTGTACAGTTATTTTTACTTGTGCATAAAGTTTTAATAAATAAATAAATTATGCCATTCTTTACAACAAAGATGACAAATAGTGAATAAATTCAACGTAGTTATTATATCGTCTTACTGTTCAGCAATGAATTGAGTTGTCATAGACAAACCGAGTAGCTATCATTAGTTTTACCTTAATAAGTAGATACATAAGCGTGTTATTGATGGCGTATTCAAATTATTATAATGTCCAGACGCACGCCAGCGTGTCAAGCCAAGTTCGGCGAAGACACAGCGTCGTGTTGTCCTACTAAAATCCTGTCAGGTTATTTAGATTACTGCCAAATCAACATTAATCAGACCTAAAAGGTTGCAATTTTACGTGTATGCGTTTGTATTAGATACAAACCCATTTAATAAATAAATTCCAAAATAAATATTGATATCACCAGCAGAATCGTAAATGTAATAAAAAGGAGTCACATTACTGATAAAAGACTTGAGAAAAAATTTGGCTTCCATCTTAAATGGGGGCCAAATTTTATAGAGGTGGAAGAAAAGTTACTTGCTACTAAATGATGTTGCATTCAGTAGCACTACTAGATGAGTAAAGATACTTGCAAGTTAGGTACTTTCAAATAAATGACTGTGTGATGTTGATAACTTAATCGTTAACTATTAGTCATCATTGCATTAGTTGAATAGGCACTTAAAATAGTTACTTAATGATTAAGTAGACCTAATTAAATTCTACTACATAAAATCTTTCAAAAAATTATTTCAAAAATAATTAGAATAGATTGTAGATACGTGAAATCCTTTCATTCTCTGTGACATAAAGACTAAAGAAAACAGAACCTCCTACTTCATCAGAGTTGGTTACTACCCTTCAGTCAACACCGCCTCTGCCCTCATTTCATCTCAGCCGGATTGGCTCACACTATAAAGAATAATTAACTAATAATTACGAGCGGTTGCGTAGTACCTACCTAGAAGTATCTATTGAAGTTTGTGAGACTAGAAAATTATTCAGTCAAGGTTGTCGAACCATTGTTTGATGGAATCGAAGCATTTAAGATTTTCTTAGTAGGTATAAAGCGTCGATTATTGTGAGATGTTGTAGGAGATAGGTATTATTTTTTAAATGGACAATGATGTTACCTACAAGTAAAGTCCTACCGAATTTCGTACCGGTTTTCATTTTGAGCCATTTTTGTTACCGGCTCGTTGTAAAATAAATAAGTTTCAAAAAATTGCTGGTTATTTATTACTTAAAATGCCTTTCTTAGGGGTTGTTTAATATAAACCTTATTCCAAATATCTGCTTTCTAGACTAAATTTGTACTTTTGTAATATAAGTATAGGTAATAGGTAAAACGAAATATGAAGTAAATGTTCGTGTGGTTTCAATTCGGATCAGATTTATTTTAGTTTTACCGAACAAAAATCATCTTCAAACTTAAAAGCAATCCGTCTTCGGCCGTTAGTGCCTAAAAACAGAAAAAAATCTCTTACAGGAAACTACTAAAGGTCTACTCTAAGCAAGCAGTTCTATAGTAAAGAAGCAAGAAGCATAATTTATTCATGTGCATCACTCTCTCCCTCGGAGTCATACAGAAAGTATTCCGTTTTCTTTCTAGCTCATTGCACGTGACTATGAAACATTTCTCCTCTTCATAGTAAAAATGATGATAGAATAAACGATATTACATATAATTATGTCAAACCTTCCTTTTGTTGCTATCCATAATGTATGCAGGTGAATATAAATAGAAACATAATTATGTACATACCCTGTCGGGGTCACCAAAATTTATGCTTAATATTATAAAGAAGTTTGTGAGTTTGTCACGTTATAGGGGGTAATCTTTGGATCTTCTGAACCGATTTAAAAAAAATCTTTAACCAACAGAAAGCCACATTATTTGTCCATACCCTATAGGTATTTAATTTTCGAAAAAAAGGATGTTGAAGTATGAAAGACACGCGGTCGTAATCACGAACAGATTGCTAGTATAATAGAAGAACACACAGAAAATTAAACCTAAGGGCATTGATTAAGACTGTTGTTTTTGTCGATTGCGCGTGTAGTCAGAATACATAATAGAATTTTCATTATTGGGTAATTAGAATTAGAGATTACTCCTATTACAACGTCACAAACTCCCAAGCACACTTTGACCTCTTTAAAATATAGCATAATAATTAATATTACACAACTTTTCCACAACGGCATCTAGTCCCAAGCTAAGCTTAACCCGTGTTATGGATACTACACAACTGATAAACATACTTATAGGTATATTTCTAAACACATACAAATGAAAGATAAATTACACCCAAACACAGAACCAATGGTAGTGCTCATCACACAAACATTTGTCCTGGGTGGGAATCGAACCCACGACCTCTGGCATAGCAGTCAGGGCCACTAACTGCTAGACTAACGGGCCAGTCAGTATAGAGAAGATTTAAGGGCCTGTGCACATCACGTTTTTTAAACACGCCGTTGACGCGCATTTGTAGTTATACAGACGCGATACGCACGCAAGTCAGACGCAGCCTAGGCGGTTGAATCGAAAAAGACGACTAAAAACTCCTCTAAAGAATAAAAGCGCACCGCTCGTTTAAAAAAACGTGGTGTGCACAGGCCCTAAGTATTGATAGATGCTACTCGATTCTGCTGAGCTGATTCGCGAGCCTATGTCTTCTGCCCACACAATTCTACTCTTTCCACAACAGGTTTCTTCTCCCATAGAAATCTAAACACACCTTCACCTTTCCCTTTCAGTGGAGCAACCTACCCAACAAAACGTACATTCTCTTCCAGGCCAAGCGAACCAGGCGGTGGAGCTGAACGTGGTGGGTGGACCCCTGGGCTTCAACAAGGCAGCTAAGCGCGAGGAGGCGCCTTACGCAGCCGAGGATGCACAGGTCGTAGGACTGGTGTTCCATCAGAGCAAGGAGGTGCTCATCATGGACAATGGTGCTGGCTCGAATGGTGATGTGAGTAAAGCATTCTTTTTTCATCTTTCTGTGTAGTTAGTGGCTAAGCTGATGCCAGAGTTTCTGTGCTGCCCATGGGTCTCATACTTGGCTTCACATGCCGTAAAGAAATAGCTCTCAGGAATGCCGATTTCCTCATAATGTTTGTCTTCGCCGTTTTTGAAGCAAGTGATTAATGTTACAATTTACACATGCCTTGGGTTCCAACTTACACCACTAGGCTCTCACTGCTAGCTTGTTTAATTTTTGAATTTATATGCATTACGTAAACTCACGGCTTTTCTTTTGAGGACCCCTTTCGGAAATACTGGTCCATTTAGTAAAAAATATTCCATGAAAACATGAGCATTTGGAATGACAGCTCAATTCGATTTCTCAAACTAATCAACACTTTGTCAAGTTCCAGATTCCTGGCAAGGTTACAGACGTGACACCTGACTGTAAAATGAACTTCGGAGACTGTCTCAACGTAAGTACCTAATAACATATCTTTTTAGTGATCATAGTAGCAACTGCTAAGAATAATCGTAAGAAACCACGAAGGAGTACAGTTCAAAATATATTCGGAAAAACAATGGGACAGTCACCCGCCTAATTCCAATAGCGATTATGAAAATAATTCAATAGAATTCTACTTGACACAGACCGCATAATGGATGCGCAACGGCAGCTAGAACATCAACGATAGATGAGTTGATCACGGATTGGATGGTAACGTCCCCACTATTTGAGGCCCAGTTGAAAACCAGCGACAGGCACTAGTTGTTAAGTGTTTATTTTATCTCTCTTAATAATACGTCTGTAATCGATTACAATAACAGTCAATCAATTCTCAATCTCCTCTCAATCGTCTTCTTCAATCTTTACTCATTTCTTTTATTTTTAACTAGGTTTTCTTTTCTGTTTGTTTCTGTGTACCATTGTCACATTATTTTATTTTCATTCTGTTCTTTTCCCCAAGATGGTCTAAACAATATTGTCGGATTGTATCTAAATTCAGCTGGCTTCACTACATAGTATAAAACAAAGTCGCCTTTTTTGTCCCTATATCCCTATGTGCGCTTAAATCTTTTAAACTACGCAACGGATTTTGATGCGGTTTTTTCCCATAGATAGAGTGATTCAAGAGGAAGGTTTATATGTATAATACATGCATCATATACTAAGGCAACATTGCTAATTTTAGAGGTTTCTAACGTGATGTCGTAAATTAACCTATTTTTTTGGGCTTATTTAGCAATTTAGCAAAAACGCTGCCTAAACCCTACGAGTTAGATCAAATTAATGTAGGTACTACAGTATTGTACACCATAAAAAGGTCTACAAAAAAGTCCGCGACGGTATATGTTTATATTTTAGGGATAACCCACATTAACCATTTTTATTGTTTACTTTTTACGTGAAAAAATGGCTTATTTACGAAGCTATTTTAAGCAATACGGCATTAATCCTTATCGAATTAATAATAATAATAATAATAGTCATAAAATGGTCAAAAACCGACATCCAGCAAATAGAACGAACCACACGCACAACACTCACAAAACACAATAACCTACACCCTAAATCTGCAATAGAAAGACTGACCAAACGGCAACACGGAGGAAGAGGCCTTATAGACATTCAACATCTTTGGCAGAAACAGATAAACAGACTCAAAACGTTCTTTCACTATAAATCACACACAAGCAAAATACATAAAGCCATAGTCATAAACGATATCAACTACACACCACTAAACTTAAAAGAACAATTAGATATACAACAAAATGTCGACCAAGACCCACATAAACAAAAACTGGAAGATTGGAAGAAGAAAGTGCTGCATGGACGGCACCCGCACGATCTAGAACAATCTCACATAGATACAATAGCATCAAATAAATGGCTTAAAGTTGGTAGTTTATTTCCGGAAACCGAGGGATTTATTATTGCAATACAGGATCAGATCATAAACACTAAAAACTATAGGAAATTCATTATGAAAGACCCCACAGTAACGAACGATAAATGCCGCAAATGTCACAGTCAACCAGAAACCATCCAACACATAACAGGGGCATGCACAACACTCACACAAACAGACTACACCCATAGACACAATCAAGTAGCAAACGTCATTCATCAAAACCTAGCAATCAAATATCAGCTCATTCAAGATACACACACTCCCTATTACAAGTACGCACCACAAACAGTCCTAGAAAATACCACTCACAAAATCTACTACGACCGCGCCATTCTTACCGATAGAACAGTTCACTACAATAGACCAGATATAACTCTTCAAGACAAAGTTAATAAAGTCACTTACCTAATAGATATTGCAGTCCCTAACACTCATAACTTACAAAAAACAATAGGAGAGAAAATTAGCAAATATGCTGAATTGAAAGAAGAAGTGACCAGAATTTGGAGACAAGAAAAAGTGTACGTAGTGCCCATAGTTGTCTCCACTACCGGTGTAATACCCAACCACCTCCACCAAAGCCTCAAACTAATAGATCTGAAAGACTCAACTTACATAACTCTTCAAAAAGCCGCAATCTTAAATACCTGCAGAATAGTGAGAAAGTTCATGCAAATCGAGGAAAATGAAATTTCTTCTCATAATTTCCATTCCTCATCTTAATTTTACCCATTACACGCTACATTGACTTGGCTTAGCCCGTTAATGTAGCTCAAAACTAGCCAAGAGCTAAGAAAAACGTCATGTTTTAACAAATAATAATAAAAATTTATTGCCTCCAAAATGAACAAAAACACTTAAATATAAACAATTGGCAGCGTTACAACTACAAAGACAAAAGTGTTTACGATGAGCTCTGGCACCCAATGTAAGATTTAACTTGTGTTTAGGGTGCCAGCGTCCTCGCCTATGACTTGAACATATCAGTAGTTGTAAGACGTAAGTACACAATCATTATTATAACTATTTACTAGCCAATGCAACTGTGATACAGCCTATTTGAAAACCTGTGTTTGTGTGTGTGTGTGTGTTTTTGTGTGTGTGTATGTGCGTGTGTGTGTGAGTGAGTGTGTATGTATGTGAGAGGAGGATAAATGTGGTGAAAGCTTGTGTTTATTTTTATTTATTTAAGTACCTTAAATACAGTGTGCAATTAATATAGATCAATATGGTTCCTTACAGCATGTAAATTAAACAAATATTTTCGGAGATATTACAAATTTAAAATTTGCGTTTGCGGCGGGCGGTACCGGTCGGATACAACGTTCATAGTTTTTCTGGAGTGTATTTAATTTAGTATCAGCATTGCACCCGTGCGAAGCCGGGGCGGGTCGCTAGTACAATCATATAATATCTCCTTTCATTCTTCCAGTTCACATCCCGCGGGAAGATAAAGGCCCTGATCCAGAAAAACTTCCTGAGAATGTGGCGTAACATCGGTGTGATGCTGTTCATCTTCGTACTGCCCGTCATGCAGGTCATCCTCTTCTGTATGGCCATTGGAAGGGATCCTACTGGATTGCGGCTGGTAAGTGCATTGACTTTCTTACATGTTCAATTTGCGAATGAAGATCCGAATACTGACAGGCGAAAGCCTGGATCTTCAAGATTAGGTAATGCTAGCCGAGGGCGTTCCGTGGTTGGGTAGCCATTAAACGTGGAGACCCCCCTCTGTGCCTCGGAAAGTGCGTAAAGACGTTGGCCCTGGCTTTTATTTACCATGTTTTTAACCCCCGAGGCAAAATGAGGGGTGTTGTAAGTTTGCGCTATGTTTGTGTGTGTGTCTGTCTGCCTGTGGCACCGTAGCGCTTAAACAGGTGAACTGTACCGTGTGTTATGTACCGAGCACATGATCACATGCCCTTAAAAAATATCTCTCAGACATGCCGGTTTCCTCAAGATGTTATCCTTCACCCTTTTTGAAGCAAGTTAACATCTCACTGATCCAACAATTAATCTTTTTTCCGCAGGCCATTGTTAATGACGACGTTCCAATAATCGACGGCGACTGTCCCTACATCAGGAACTGTTCCATGGCAAACCTGTCCTGTAGATACCTGGACAATCTCAATAACCACACTATAAAGGAGTACTACGCTGACCTGACGGATGCCCTGAAAGCAGTCGAGGATGGCGAGGCTTGGGGCGTGCTGTACTTCAACGAGAACTACACCGAATCACTTGTAGCGAGATTAGCTCTGGGTGAGTTGTGAAATGATTATGTATCTTGGTTCAATTTATGCCTTGCAAGGGTCGTGCGTGGCGTGTATTTAATAGACTAAAACCTTTCTAAACATAAGTATAGGCCATCAAATGGCTGTTCTGCAATGGGGTTTAGCACATTCAAAGTAACAAAGTCTTTAACTGTCTTATAGAAAAGTTCCATGATGCCAGTTTTAAACACAAAGACCATAATCCTAATTTACTTTTACGGTCGACAACTAGAGTCAATCGACGACTATGGAGTAGCTTCACGTATCAACCGATCAAGTTATACTTAGCTAAATTTGCCGTGTGACGTGACGCTTCCCAGCCTTAGGAAGCACGTGGCTCGTTCTATATGAAATACTTAGTAGTATTTTGTTAACTATCATCTAATTTCTACGTTAAATAATAATGGCGGTTTTATATACGAATTTCAATACGACAACTGTCGAAACCGTAATTTTTATTCCTCACACAAGTCATTGAAAAATCGGACTATTGAAAAACCGGCCCGAATCAAATAGTCTCCTTTGAAGAATAAGATTAATAAATTGCTTCTAAAACTGTAACCACATTTGTCTGCAGCGGACACGGCTGACAACGAAACCATCACATCGTCGGAGGTCCAAGTCTGGCTCGACATGTCGAACCAACAGATCGGGCTCATGCTTAACAGAGACATACAGTTCTCGTACAGGGACTTTGCTAAGGTAAGTGTCCCTTTATTTCTTTCGACTCATATTCTTTTATAGCGACCAAAGAGATTTAAAATACTAGCGACCCTCATAGGTCAGCAACATGTCAAAACTTCAAGATTTCTGTGTCAAAGCTTTTTTTATTATTATTATTGATAGGCACGCGTTTGAATCACTATCTCACCTGATGGTAAGCGATGATGTGATCGACGATGAAGCACGCTTGCCACTCATACTCCATGCGAGTAGGTAGTTGTCTTTTTACATAAACGCTTATTAATTAAATACAATCATGTAATCGTTTTTGTTGTATCTAAATTTGTTTTCAACTGCATTTTATTTTTAAACTGTGTTATTAATTAAAAATACATGTCAACATTGTTTACCTTTTGTTAACTACCTAATCGGATGGAGTATAGAAGTAACCTCTACTCCTAGACAAGCTAAGCAGTAAGGCAGTATGTCACGTTTCAGGGATTGTTGTATGCCCTGATAAAATACTAAGGGTTAGGGTTACGACGGTACATTAAACGAAACACTGGATGCATATTGCTTATTATTGTACAGAGGCCAGCACGTTAAGTTACCCCAATATGTCAAATTTCTTTGATAGTTTTTTTGATAGTTTTTAAACTTTATTGCAAACAGAATAAGGTTCATATTCAATTAAGAAAAAAACTTGAGAGGTGTCAAGGGACACCCGGATGGAACGAAGTTCCCTTCGATTGATTAGTGAACTATTCAATCTTCTCTCTCTCCCCCTCCCCTCCATCTTCCTCCTCCCGTTCCCCTCCCCTTCTCCCTCCCCTCTCCCTCTCCCTCTCCCTCTCCCTCTCCCTGCGAACATGCGACGCCGCACAGCTTACAATAGCTTACTATAGCAAAAAGTGTCGTGACAACTTTTCGTAAGAATTTTTTCCGTCTAGCCCCCTTTCACAACGCGCGATAAGAAACTTCGTTCCAAAACTGACAGTTTGGGGTAGCTTGATATGCTGGCGTCTGTACTTGCCACAAAGTTACTTATGTATATCTATATGCGTGGTTGGTAAGCGACCGGCTAACGACGGCGCAGCCATGTTTAAAAGCGACGAGTCAGCATTTGGTTCCTACAATGTTTATGCAATTTCCAAGTTAAAAATTAATGTTTCATATACTTACTTGTGTCTTCGATTGTTTATCAGCTGTTTAGTACCCATAACACAAGCTCTCAAGCTTAACTTGGGACTAAATGGCGTTGTGTAAAAAAGTTGTGGGATATTTTTCTTTTTTTTTACTTACTGCAAACTTTTTGAGTATGTAGTGTGGACTGCATTAAAATTTAATGTGTAGTTTAGAAGATGAGTTAGATCTCGGAAATGTTATACCGACGCAAATAACGTGACTTTGTTGTATAACGTGTAGATAGATGTAGGTACTTAAAAAAAAACTGAAAGCAAATCACTTCGGCCTTCTCTAATGAAATCTTATTTTAAAAAGTATTTTTAGCATTTAAAGTCGGTTGAAGTTTATCAGTGTATGCATGGCATTTAATTTGATTTATTCAATTAAGTATGTATAATTTACTTAGCATGCTATTTTTTAGATTCCAGTTCTTCTAAATTATTAGGCAGATGCGTGGCTGGGGAGTTTGTTCCGCCACTTTTTCTTCACAGTATTAATACTAGGTCACTGGTGGCGTAAGGCTTTTATGGGACTGTTTTATTTATAAGTATTTGTGACGTTCTAAAAAGTGCTGATTCTCAACTTAGTTTGAATAGTCAGTATTTGTTTCAGTTTTGTAAGTAATTCATCATTAAACAGGGTGTTTTTATGATTCCAGGACTTGCTAACATCGTGTGATTACAACCCGAAATTAGGCGACATCCCAATTGACTTTATGGACCCTATCTACGGCAGCAAGAACCCTTCGTTTACAGACTTCGTGGCTCCTGGAGTTATTTTGACGTAAGTTACACATTTAATTAGGGGAACAGAAGTGCCCCCGCCTAAGCCGAAGCTAGCGGGAAGCTACCTCTAAATTCTCGACGTTGTTCAACGTATTTTAGAACCGTCATAGCTTTAGTTTAGGCAGTTCATTAAATGACTTCTGCCAGGATAAAGATTAAAGAGCACATAACGGAGCTTAGCTAGGCGGCAGGCTCTACTAGACATCTCGTAACTTTTTAACAGAGCACCATGAACATGTCAGTCATGGAACCCTGCATGAAATGTTTTTAATAGGAATAATTATGCACACGTATTGAGTAATTTGGCAAGATATTCCGTCAGTTCCCTTTTTTTATCTGGTAGTCATACCTAGCGAAACTTACAATTTTTCACTTCAGATAAGTTATGGCCAACATAATGGACAGGTAATAGGATGTTTGACAGAATATGAACATCAAAATAGTCCATCAGATAGATTTAAAAAGTAATAGGTACACAAGTATTTTTTATTCTTTTTCAAATTGATGGAAAACTCCTTAGCTTAAGCGCATTAAAGTTGAGGAGAGGGGACTTGTAACGTCATTATCTGGTATAAACTGCAGGCCTAGCCATATTACAAATTCTATTTCTATTATCGTAATCGATAAGGCGACAATAGAAAGTAAATCGCGTTCATGGAATCAGCTGTTTGTGAACGTGAACGAGTAGAATTTGTAATATGGCTGAAAATGAAATACACTTGACAGTTGACAAACAGCTGATTCCATTTACGCCATTTTATTTCTATAATTGAAATAGAATAGAAATATCATTTGTAATATGGCTAGGCTTGCTGTATTGGCTAGTGACTTCATGCGACATTTTGACTCCATGTGTCGCCGTTATTTTTTGATTACGTGAAAAAAGTAAAATATATGTCGAATATTTTCTTGTAATCTAGATGAGGGACCAAAAACTATACAAATTCTTTTCCGGTTCCCATTTAATCTCACCAATAGTGCCAATTGAAATCGAACTTAATTGGACAGAAAGTAATACCAACATTTTAATTTTTCTTCCAGAATCGTTTTCTTCTTAGCCGTAGCCCTCACGTCCTCAGCGCTGATCGTGGAACGGATGGAAGGTCTGTTAGACAGGTCCTGGGTAGCTGGAGTGTCTCCGGGAGAGATCCTGTTCTCGCACGTGGTCACCCAGTTCGTGGTCATGTGTGGGCAGACTGCCCTGGTGCTGATCTTCATGATACTCGTGTTCAAAGTCAAGAATAATGGAAACATCATGTTTGTTGTTATGCTGACATTGCTGCAGGGTGAGTCTTAATTATCTATACTTATTATATTATAAAGAGGTCATGTTTGTGAGTTTGTGACGTTGTAACGTAGGCTTACGTGGTAGCTAATCTTGGATATACTGAACCAATTTAAAAAAAATCTTTCACCAAATGAAAGCCACATTTTTGGAGTTTGGAGTGTCATAGGCTATATTTTATTAGCAAAACTAAGAGGGGGCTGGAGGGGATGTCAAAGTACTATGCGTTTCAAATGAGAATAGGAACGTCAATGACCTCTATCTGTCAGATGTCTCTTGAAAAGTACGGTCTGCAGCGAAACCTTATTCGCGTGATCAATTATTTTTAGTTTTTTGTTTTACCGAGTCGCACTTATTCAAAATGTCGTAAAACAAACGTCTTAAATGAATTAGTCTAGTGGACCGTAACTTTTCAAGTGACACCTCACAGATAGAAGTTATTGACGTTTGTATTCTCATTTCAAACGCCTAGTACGTGATGCACACGGACGAAGTCGCGAGCAAAGTGCTAGTTTATAATAAAATAGTTTATACTTGGGTATAGTATGACTAATATAGTTATGAACATAGGTGATAACAATAAATTGTACCTGTTGTCATTTTAATAAACAATCAAAATGCACAACCCTTATTCTCATAATGACCGGTGTGACCAACTTTAATGTCTTTATTTTTTGTGGTCATTAAATACAAGATAATAATTGTCATACTTTATGAATCATTTTTCATAGAATAACGTCAATATTCTAAGAAACGTGAGGTAGTTTTTGCCGTCATTGATCTTAGTCACGGGTTATTGTACAATAGGAAAAATAAGATTTGATGATTTTGAAAATATGGTATTTAGGCAATAATGTAAATGGAAACGTCGGGGAGACGCTCTAGAAGGATATTCAGACCACACAGACCTTATCGGTGATGTTCTTCAGAAAGGTCAGGTGCGTAGTACTCGCAACGAGGGTGCATAGTATGACCAGGGCCCTATCCAATAAAGCTGACAATCCGACATATATGTCAAAAAATGACAAAATTGTAGAATTGTCGCGCTTAAGCTGTTTAATAAACGTGACAAATATGTCAAAAATCGACAGGTGAAATCTTGACACATTTTTAATGTAAAAACGCGTTAAATAAAACTCGACATATCAAAAAACCACAGTCATAATATTTCCGACAACTGTCGGTGACAATATTGTCGGATTGTCGTGACAATTATGTCGACTTTTGACATATTTGCAAAGAACTTTGTTTTATGAAGCTGGATGAGGGTAAAATTGAAAAAGATATTATCAAAGTACAAGAATAAAACAATCACTAGTGCAACTTCGATTGTGTTATGATCGCATGTAAGATGGAAATGCACAGAAAACTTACCATTTTAGGCCTTATTTACGAAAGTAAAAATATACTTTTTGGGAAGTTTAGTGACCAATTGACCCACGATGTAAAAATAAATAAATGGAAGGAAATACCTTAAATATGATTTTACGACAGAGGGTAACGCGCCTGTCAGAATTGTCGGACAATTCTACAAATATGTCAACATGTCATGACAATTTTCTGTTTAATAAAGCAGATTTGACAAGTTTTTCACGACAAATTGTCACCTGTCACCTGTCGCATATAAAGTTTTATAAAACAGAAAAATGTCAAGAAAAAAAAGAGTCCGACATATTTGTGAATTTTCCACCATGACAATTTTGTCGCCTGTAAGTTTTATTAAACAGAAAAATTGTCTAGTTGTCACTTTTTGACATATGTCGGACTTGTCGGATTGTCAGCTTTATTGGATAGGGCCCAGGGCCCTATCCAATAAAGCTGACAATCCGACATATATGTCAAAAAATGACAAAATTGTAGAATTGTCGCGCTTAAGCTGTTTAATAAACGTGACAAATATGTCAAAAATCGACAGGTGAAATCTTGACACATTTTTAATGTAAAAACGCGTTAAATAAAACTCGACATATCAAAACACCACAGTCATAATATTTCCGACAACTGTCGGTGACAATATTGTCGGATTGTCGTGACAATTATGTCGACTTTTGACATATTTGCAAAGAACTTTGTTTTATGAAGCTGGATGAGGGTAAAATTGAAAAAGATATTATCAAAGTACAAGAATAAAACAATCACTAGTGCAACTTCGATTGTGTTATGATCGCATGTAAGATGGAAATGCACAGAAAACTTACCATTTTAGGCCTTATTTACGAAAGTAAAAATATACTTTTTGGGAAGTTTAGTGACCAATTGACCCACGATGTAAAAATAAATAAATGGAAGGAAATACCTTAAATATGATTTTACGACAGAGGGTAACGCGCCTGTCAGAATTGTCGGACAATTCTACAAATATGTCAACATGTCATGACAATTTTCTGTTTAATAAAGCAGATTTGACAAGTTTTTCACGACAAATTGTCACCTGTCACCTGTCGCATATAAAGTTTTATAAAACAGAAAAATGTCAAGAAAAAAAAGAGTCCGACATATTTGTGAATTTTCCACCATGACAATTTTGTCGCCTGTAAGTTTTATTAAACAGAAAAATTGTCTAGTTGTCACTTTTTGACATATGTCGGACTTGTCGGATTGTCAGCTTTATTGGATAGGGCCCAGATGTATAAAAGTAAATAAAGGGCAAGAAGTATGACAGAATTGTACACGAGGCTTTCTGTACTTATATGTATTTATGTAAATAAGGACTTTTTAGTTATTCCAATATTTTCGTGGATGAACTTACTGAACTAAAATGTACCTACTATGTTGTGTGACTCCTTATTATTTTTTAAATTTATTTTCAAGGTTTTTAATACCTCGGATGCGCTGTTAGGAGTGGTTGTTAAATCTAATTATTACAATTTTGTAATAGTTTAACGATAAGTTTCAAGATCATAATGACTATAAAACGTTAGTCACTCGGAAATGAGTACTTTACAAAAACAATTACAACTTCCTTATTTTAAAGTGGGTTGTACCTACATGGTTTGGGTAGCCATGTTCCATGATTGGGATACAAAGAAAATTTCCAACCATAAAATTTAACTTAACATTAAAAACTTAAACTGCCTCGTTGGCCTACCGGTCGCAACCACTATCTTCTTAGCAGATGATATATTGGGATCCATTCCCGGTTGGCGAAAGAGTTGTTGGGTTTTCCATCTAGATTTTTTTTCCTGTTGGAACACTGGGGAGTATTTTGCTCTCCTTCTTGTTCCCAACAAAAACACTAGACACACACACACACACACACATCCATAAAGTGCTGATTTATCACTTTAATTAAATTAATTTTGATTTAGTTAAACAGCCTTGACGACATGTCAAAAAATAAATTTAACATAACATTATCTATTTCCAGGTCTATGCGGCATGTGTTTCGGTTTCGTAATCTCTGCTGCTTGCGAGCTAGAACGAAACGCGATCCAGCTCGCGCTTGGTTCCTTCTACCCTACATTGCTGCTCAGCGGCGTCATCTGGCCCATCGAGGGCATGCCGTGGGTCTTACGATACGTATCTCTCTGCCTACCGCTGACACTAGCCACCAACTCCTTACGATCCATCCTCACAAGAGGATGGCCCATCACAGACCCTGAAGTATACATGGGCTTCGTGTCCACCCTAGCATGGATCGCACTATTTTTAATCGTCACATTAACCATTTTGAAGTTCAAAAGAAATTAGGATGCCATCGCAGTTGCTTAAGGCATTGGTCCGTCATTTGGAAGTCGTTTATCGACATCGAAAGTCCGTCCATTAGATTGTTTCTAAATGTATCTGTTACGTAAGATTAGCATTTAAAATGGGGTATTTTGACTATCGTGAGCTATCAGTGAATCGAATCGTAGTTATTTGAGTTGTATTCAAAGTGTTTAAATTATATCATTATTTTTATTCTGCATCACATTATTGACAGATTTATCAAAGGAGAATTATGTAGGTATATTTGTAAATTATTATTGTAGCTTACGATAGAAAAGAGTTAGAATTCATGGACCACGCCTCTTATTTAGTCAGTATCTGTTTCTTCATTATAAAGGTGAAGGTAGAAGAGTCAAAGTCGGTTGTACACTGTCGAAACTAAACGAAAAATGGAGAAAATCAAATAAAAAATAAGGCTGTTGATAAATGTAGAAAAAAAATTGGGTGTTTTCTAAAATACCTTAATCACGCTTGTGCCTGTTACCACCAAATATCGACAGTGTACGGTTTACTTTTTAAATATGTACAAGAAAAAGTTGTCTATGACGTTTTGTAAATGGTCGCTTTTTTGCGTATTTGAGGTTGTTAAAGCGAAAAGGATTTAACTTATATATTTAAAACAAAGAACATCAGTTTACAATTAAAAAAAAAGAAAATTGAGGCGAACGTATTTTTTTTAATCTGTAGAAAAATATGTGTTAAACCCTTTTTGCTCTAACAACATCATAAAACTATATTTTGCTCAAAAATACGAACAAACTGTTTTTTTTAATGACTTAGATCTTATAGCTAAATGACTGTTAGTCGGAATGTAAATAGTAGCTTATATTTATGCGTTAGTGTCAAGATATACTTCTAGGGTTAACGGGAATGTTAGCAATAATGATTGGTCCAACGCTTTTTAGGGTTAAATGTGTTATCTTGTGTTTATTTCGGGAACTCACTAGTACGTTCAATTCTATTTAAAACTTGATTATTTAATACCTAGTTAGTCAATTAATTTAAAAATACATTGCAGTCTTGCCTAAAAAAATATTAAGTCGAAAGTTAGTCATTGATACTATCAATCAGATCATTAAAAGCCACTTTTGGAATGTCAAACTAACAATTTGCATAAAATGTAAAAATTATTCTAGTTTCCCCTACCAAAACGTAGCTTCTTATGTAGAAAAATGGGCAAGAAACTCCATCCTTACTCTTTTATTTAAAATACCAGATAAATAGATCTTTCGTGTTGTCATCATATTAAATATTGCTTAAACATCGCCGTTTTCCTTAAACTAAGTGCATCATCTTGAAATAAACACAGGATTGCCTAGCTATCATCGGTAAGGGACATTATAATGTAAGATTTTGACATGCAATGTTGAAAATACCTGATAAATGAGTTACCATAGAATAAGATGGTGCCATAAACAATAATGGTGTATAAGAAACTTTTTTCAAAAAAACCCTTTTTTGGATAAAAATATTAAAAAAACTGGTTTGTACTTTAAATGCTTTTTTATTATTATTTTTATATCCGACTCAATTATAAAATTCTGTGTGGATATAGTTAAAAATATTTGAGACAGAGTTATTGTAAAAATAATAATTAAAGAGTAGACGGCAGCGCCATCTTGTTTTTTAAGCGGCAACACACAAACTTTATGGTATTTAAAATCTATAATAATCAATGGTCACATAATTTTATAGATTTTAGTGATGTACAGTTAAGTTAGGTTGTTACGGAGTCTAGAATTGGTAGATAGTCTAGATATTAAGTTATATGTGGCGTTTGTGTAAAATATTCCCTGTTTTATAATATTCGGTCTAGAGATGTCGCTTAGCAAATGGAAAATCGAATAGTTGTGTAAATCGGTCGATAGATGTCGTAGCGAATGTATCGATTGTGTGTAGAATTAATTATTGTTTCTTTGAAGTGTCAGACTGTGATTATTTTTGCTAACATTGACATTTTTTAATGACAACTATACAATAAATACTGTACCAAATAATTTATGTATTTTTATTTACCTACTTCACCTTCACCAATCTTTGCCTGACTTTAACCAGCAGCTCATACTCACTAGATTTACTACCTCAATGTTTTTTTTTTAAACCCTTTAAATGCACGTTAGGCTAAAACTACGAAAATCCGTTAATAATTCAAAATAATGCCAACTACATTACTTTACACAGGGGTAGAAAATAAATCAAGTACTGATTGCTTAAAATAATCGGCATTTTAATGAACATTATTAAATAATAAGTTACATACAGTTGGAAGAATCATCACCATAATCACACTACTTAGTCAAAATCTCGCTCAAAGCTTTCTTCTTCTTTTGTCCTTTGTCAAACTTGCGTTTCTGTAAAATAAAAAGTTTTACAAAACATTATTACACTAAACGCACGAATTTCTGTTTTATTTAATGTGTACGTGTACCAAAGGAAATAAAAAAATTAAGCACTTGATACGAGCACATAGAATAAAGCACTATGCTAGATTATACTAGGTTAACAGGATGGGACTCAGAATAATGCCCTGTGGTACACCTGCATTTATTGACCCAAATCAAGGTGTTACAACTTACTATGTCAATATAGTTACATTGTCAATGTACACATAGAATATACACACTTCTGTACACCACTATGAACATCCGATTTCATGATTTACTAAAACAGTACTGTGATCTACAAATACAAATGCTACGAAGAGATCACGACAATACCAATATTTTTTTTATCCCGTTGTCAACACAGTTAATTGTCTACCTATATAATTGGAAAATAAAGAAACACTTGGTTATTACTACTAACCTTTTTCTTTTCAGCAGTCATACCAACAAATTCTTTTCTGCTTTTCTTTTCTTTGATGGGTTCGTTCATGTCTTTCTGTTTCTTGCTTGGGGGTGCATCTCCACCCACAGTATCCTGTAACCAGACCGAAAAGATTATAAGTACTATGTAGGTACTCACTATATAAAATTAGATGTAATGCAAATGGTAGAATTTTAGAAGCCGTGGCAGTTTTTGACGTTAAGTTCTACAATAGTGTAATATGGTGGAGACACTATCATATTACTAAGAATGATTGTAGGTGTATGAAAAATAAGAACTCTTGTCACCAACAAATAGCTATACCATACCAGATCTCTATACAAGTAAGTCATGTTGAGCAGCCAAGCAATTCACTTTCCTAGGTCACTCAATGTGGAAGCGTAAAAAATCTTGCCACAATGACTTCTGCAAAACCTTACTATATTTAGATATTTAGTACAGTTAGAACTACGTATTACCTGACTCTTCCTCTTATTCATAACTCTTCTGTGCGCTCCCTCGCGACCGTGCTCATCTCTTTGCGGCAGATTCTTTTGGCCACCAAACTTATTATTAAATCCACCTCTTTGTTGGTCATTGCCTCCTCCAAACGCTCGCTGCCTATTGCCTTGGTTATTACGGCTAGGTGGCCCACTTCTCTGCTGAAAGCCTTGGTTATTACCACCAGGTGGCCCACTTCTTTGCTGGAAACCTTGGTTACTACGGTTAGGTGGCCCACTTCTCTTCTGGTAGCCTTGGTTATTACCAGGTCTAAAGCCACCTCTTTGCTGGTTGTTTTCGTTATTACCAGATCTGAAGTCCCCTTTTTGTTGGAACCCTTGGTTATTACCACCTCTAAAACCTCCACTTTGTTGGTTAGGTTGGTGGTTGCCTCCTTTGTAACCGCTATGTTTCTGTCCAGTGTTGGTTTTAATTGGTTTCTTCTTGGTCGTGGTTTGGGTGCATCGTTTCACGCGCAGTATCCTGTTCTTGACTGTCAGATCTTCTTCTGTTAATGCTAGGGCTAGTTCTACGCCGTCTTTTGATTCGAAGTTCACGTAGCCAAAACCTGGTAAACAAGTTAATGAAATTGAACTAACAACATAAAATTCATTTTGTGTTTTGTTGGAAGCAGAGTGTGTTTACCTCAACAATATTAAACATAAGAGAGTATTCCTCTCTCTCGTGTTAATCATGATAAGCAGAAACCAAGGAAGAATTGAGATACCGAAAATTAAAAGAAAGAATTCCTTAACTAATCAGGCTCCGCGTGGACAGCGGTGTCCGCAAACAATAGTAATTTAATTGTGTCTGGATTGCGATAATTGACTAGCTAAATCAGTGTTACATTTGAAATCTAGAAATACAGTAAATTTTAAATAAATATTCCATAACTTTCACACAATGCCATCTGGTCCCAAACAACAAAGCTAAGCTAAGCTATGAGTACTAAATAACACATAATCATACTTATATTTTTCTAAATACATACATATTATAGATAAATTACACCCAGACACAGAACAAATGATCATGCGCATCACACAAAGTTTTGCTTGGGTGGGAATAGAATGCACAACCTCCAGGCAGTCAGGGCCAGTAACCCCTAGATCAATAAGCCAGGCACATTAAAGCTATATTCAATTCATATTACAAGAATAAACTCACCTTTGCCCGCATTTGTTTTCTTATCCCTCACAATTCTGACAGAATGTATTTGCCCACAGTTTTCAAACTTGGCCCGTAGTGCCTCATCCTCCATAGCAAACGGTAAGTTTCCAATAAACACTGAGCACTTAGGGTTGTGTTCAGCTCCGGTGCTGCTACTACGGGACACTCTGAGATGGTTCTCGTTGAGCATAGTGTTGTTTTCCACTAGAGCCTGGAAAATGGAAATGGGTTTTTCAATATCATTATCTTGGTACTCTCTGAGAGGTCTTGTCTTTGCTGGCCTTTGCTAAGGAGTTAGGGTGGACCTAATAACATATTTTCTCACATAAACGCAAAATACGCATTTCAACATGGGGTGACGGAAACCAATTTTATTTATTTATTTTTTTAGGTGCGGGGTGTGTGTGGACGTCTTCCCCCCCCCCCCCCCCCCCCCCCGGGCGATGGGCATCCATGCGGATTATAAGATACTTCCGTAACTAGATAGCAGTCCCATCACAACATAGTTGGAACAAAAATAAAACCAACTTAAAAAAAAACACTACATGGTGTAAAATAACTCTAAATTAGGAAGTCTGTGGCTTTGGTGGTTTTGTCTCATTCATGATGGGCCACCGAATTCCGAATTTAGAGTTATTTTACACCGTTTAGTGTTTTTTTTTTAAGTCAGTTTTATTTTTTGCAAAAAAGTTTCTTATTTCTCCATTTTCAGTTGTTCCCATACAAATATTTACCTTGAATTTATTTTATATTGTTAGTTATTAACAATACATATCATGATAAAATGGGGTAATTCACTTATCCCTAATAAATGAAAATTAACATATGTAACTGTGGAAATCTAGGTTTATTGTACACATCTGCGTACCCCTCAGAGCATACAGGCGTGATGATACGTCATGATGTTATACAAACAATAAATATCCAAGCGATTCCAGTAATCACGACAGATTTGCCACCTATTTTTGAAGAGTTCTGTTCTATATCTCCAAAGAACAGCACCAGATCTTCATTAAATTAAAATGGGACCACCTCAGGAGTATATTCTTTCAAACAAAAAAAGAATTTTAAGAATCGGTTCACAAATGGGGGAGAAATCAGGTAACATACATAAAAAAAAAAAAATAACATACACACAAACATAGAACCTCCTCCTTTTTTGAAGTTGGTTAAAAAAGTTAAGCAAATGATGATATCCAATGGCATTAACTTACCTTCTCAACAGATTCTTCATCAGCATACTTGATGTACACATTGACTGTGGTCCTCTCCGGATGAAGCTCATTCTTAATCACGGCTAGCTTGGCAGTGTACCGGCCATCCTTAATGGGTACTGTGCGGATTCTGAAAATAAAACATTCATAAGGAAGTTTTTAACAAGAAATGTTTGGGTCTTGTGTGAAGAGCCAATGAAAATCAGTTTTTAAAGAGAATTTTGTAAGTAATACTGATGTTTCCTTGTTATTGAGTTTATTATATCCATAAAAATGGTGTGTTAGTTGGATGTCTAGAATAGACATAGATACATTATGAAATAAAACAAATACCTGATGGTTTCTATCTGCCCATGTTTGCTGAAAATTTTCTTCAATTCCTTCTTGCATTTCACACTAAAAGGCACATTACCAACAAACAGAGTCCTCTTAATCTCTTCCTCAGTGAGTTTCTCTTCACCTCCTTCTTTCTTCTCCACTTCTTTCTTTTCAACTTTCTGTGGTTCCTCATCTTCTTCATCCGAAGATGCCTCTGGTTTTTCTTCTTCTAAAACTTTCTTATTAATTTCTTCGTTCTCCGATTCTATTTCATCATCAGATTCATGTTCTGAATCTGATTCTTTGTCTGTTATAGCATTTGGGTTAACAGTGGTTTTGGATTCATTTGTTTCTTCGTCTTCTTCATCATCATCATCCTCATCATCATCCTCATCATCATCATCATCATCATCATCATAATCATCATCTGATTCTATCGGTTTCTGTTCCTCAGTGTCCATTGCTTCTGGCTTACTTTGAGGACCTTTTGATTTCTTGCGCTTTTTATTTTTCTTCTTTGTTGCTGTATCTGTTATAGCATTTGAGTTCACAGCGCTTCTAGATTCAGTTGTTTCTTCTTCTTCTTCTTCAACATCTTCTGATTCTATGGGTTTCTGTTCCTCAGTGTCCATAGTTTCTGGCTTACTTTGTGGACCTTTTGATTTCTTGCGCTTTTTATTTTTCTTCTTTGTTGCTGTTTCTGTTATAGCATTTGAGTTCACAGCGCTTTTAGATTCAGTTGTTTCTTCTTCTTCTTCATCATCTTCTGATTCTATGGGTTTCAGTTCCTTAGTGTCCATAGCTTCTGGTTTACTCTGTGGACCCTTTGATTTCTTGCGCCTTCTATTTTTCTTCTTTGTTGCTTTCTCAGTTATAGCATTTGGGTTAACAATGTTTTTAGCTTCAGTAGATTTTTCTTGTTTTTCTGATTCTACTGGTTTTTGTTCCTCAGTGTCCATAGCTTCTGGTTTGCTCTGTGGGCCCTTTGATTTCTTGCGCTTTCTATTTTTCTTTTTTTTTGCTACTTGATTTTCAGTTTTTATGTTCTCCTTGTCTGTTTCATCTGAATCTTTATCTGGACTTACTGCTGCTGCCGCTGGTGCTTTCGATTTCTTTCTTCTTTTCCTAGTTTTCTTTTTCGGAGTGTTGGTGTTACTAGTTTCTGAAGAATCTTTGTTTTTCTCTTCTGCAGTACTTGATTTTTCCTCCTGTTTTTTAGGACTAATGGTTGCTGTTGATTCATTTAATTTCACACTTGTTTCATTATCTGTGATATTACTTGTGTCAACAATTGATTTACGTCTCTGCTTCCTCTTTTTAGGACTCTTAGTTGCAGATGGAGGATCTTTAGAAATTACATTTCCAGAAGGTTGTATACTTGGACTTGCTGTGTTATCCGATTCTGAAATTTGTTTCTTTTTCTTTTTGTTTGGGGAACTTTCATTTTCATTCTGTTCGGTAACACTTTTATCACTTTCCAGTGTAGACATTGATGCTCTTTTGTTATTGCATTTATTTTTAGGTGATTTCTGACTCAATATACTTTGATTAGCAACGGAGTCAGCTTCTAGTTCATCTTTTAAGTGTTTCTTGACTTTGTCTGCCTTTGGACTGGTGAGACTTAAATTACTCTCACCATTTTCAGTAGACTCTAGTTCCGGGTTCTGAAATATTCTCTTCGGCGACTTCTTGACTATGGCCTTCTTTTTCTGCATACTTGGTGAGAGAAATATGGATCTATCCTCCACAAATTCGCTCTTTGGAGTAACGTTGGGAGAAGCCTGATGTTTTGTAGGCGTTAAGGCTCTTTTCATGAGCTTAGGTCTGTTTGGTGTCACGTTACCTGTAATTAATGCTGCCACGCTGCCTAGCACGTAATCCATGGCACTATATACACTTCAAATAACTATATTTAGATCAAATACCGTGTGTCGCCGCAACGCACATGGTATTTTTGCATTTTGGTTATTTTAATAAAATTTGACTTTGACGTTTTTTTGACAGCCCGTCAGTTGTGGTACATTAAAGAGTTACCACGTAAGAACTGAATTTTCCTGCTTTTTTTCTAGATCACTGTCCGTCAACAATGTTTTGGTCGGCTGCTAGTCTATCGAATACCGCTGAATGTGAATACCAGTGTTTAATGTGACTTACGGTATCGTGCTAACAAGTTACTTAGTAAGTAGCACTTTACCCCTTGCTTAAGGTTATTAGGCTTGGGTGTTTAAGTTTTTGTAGATCAACTTCTGCCTAGACCTTTTCAAACTATGTTGGGGTCGGTTTCCAGTCTAACCGGGGTGCAGCTGAATACCAATGCTTTACATTGAAGGATGTCTTGTTTTTTTTCTAGCCTTAAAATTATGTTGTCCAATGTTCTAATAACAAATAATCGACTCAATCGACTACTATTCATTTTATTGTGAAGTAACTTCGGACAAGATACGGTTACATCAAGGTCGATTGTTATTTTACGGAATGATAAGAATAAGATTTGTTATCATTAGTTTGTTAGTCAAGTTGAAACGAGAGAATTCAAGTTAAACAGCAAAACATATTGTTTAAAATAAAATATTGTAGTATTGTAGTGTATTGATAATTGTCTGCATTAAAAATATGTAGATGGTAAGACAGATTTGTGGCGGGAATAATGATTTTCCTTTAGTAATGATTTACACCAAATTAAGTACATATCGTTTAGAAAGCGAAATTCTCTTTACACCCCACATTATTGAATAGCACCCCACATATTATCCCTAATTATTGAATAGCATTTACCTATTATATGTTATCTGTGAGTTGTGACTTGTGACATCACATTAAAGTACCTATATATTCCATTATTTACATTGTATATAAAAGTTAACGTTTTTCCTACCCTTGACCTTGTTTAGTTTCTACATTAAATTTGATTTATTAGAAATTAAATATTTGTACGCTGAAAACAGCAGAATATTATGGACGGCATATTATGTTAACACCTTTGTAACAACAATATTCTGACAAATAAATTTTATTATTATTATTAACATTATTAAAGCCGCAATGTTACTCTAATTTTCCACTAATGAAGGGAACTCAGACGCTAGTAGCACTGAGTCGCTTGCCAATAAACAACACTTTTATTAAATAAGTACCTAGGTGCTTTATAAAATATTTTTTAAATAAAAACTGCTTTTATTTTATTATGAAATTATTTCTTATTTTAATTAATTATTTTTCTTGTGTCATGTGTGTGGCAAGTTCAAGTTAGCATTTGGCAAGTTTCACAAGTTTGCCGTTTGGCAACACACATCATTCCGACTGAATCCGGAAAAACGATGTGTTTCAACGACGCTTTCTCAATAATAATTCGTTTTGTTTGATCGTTAAACGCCAAATTCGGTGATATTCAGTTTGTTCAGTGTTTTTTTTTCAGTGAGTGTAGACTATTGTAATCAAACGTGAGTATTTTCCTTGTTGTCTTTCGTGTTTTATTAGCAAACTGCGAGCGCGCCATTGTGCCGCCCGCCATCATTTCAATTATTGTTTTTTTTTAGTGTCCGACTTGAATAGTACACACGGAAATGCTATCAATAATTGCCGGGAAATAGCTTAAATACTTCTATAATCAGCTTATTATATTTAAATATGCTTCTAAAAAGTATTTAGGTTATAGATTGCGCACGCTTAGGATCTTTGCGACTTGCGCCCAGTTTGCGTCGGTGTCTTTCTAATTACGTTCGTAGTTCGCTAAGTACTCAGTACTTCTGTACTAGGTAATAATATTAGCGATGTTACAACGATAATCTCATATTACATTATTTCAGCACCGTATTTCTGTGTAGGTAACGTGTTAGAATGAAATGTAATTCGACCTCTTTGATTCGCAAAAGTGTTTTTTAAGTTTGAAGTAAACTTAAAAAAACACTTTATTCCCTATAAAATACCTTAACTTTTTATTACTTTGTATTAGGTATTACAGAGTTGTGTTGTTATCAACCTGTTTCTGTAACAATGTGGTTTTTATTTTTAGCAAATAAAAGTTTCATCAAGCATGCATTATAGTCAAGACTCACCTTGACATTTTGTCTAGAAAAAACTCTTGGATACTAATAATATTACAGGAAAAAATCTAGCTATCAAGTGTTAGTATTCTATTTAACACGAATACAACAATATGCTTATGTTTTGATACATTTTATCAAAACAGTACATGTTTATTTACAATTACAAAGTATGTTTCAATACAAGTTGTACAAGTACTTATCATTTATACTTTCCTTGTAAATGTTACCCATTGATTAGTTAACTAACTCGTTATGTCGCCTTTTTAGAACCTATTCTCTGAAAATATTCAATATAGGTAGGTATATATAATATAATATTTTTTTGCAGGAAAATTGGATAAATAAGTCTTACTTAATTTAAACACAACACAATCAAATTGTTCTAAAATTTTAAGTTAACAATTATAGGTACCTAGTTAGGTTTTTTTTTAATTTCCAATTGTTTTAAAGTAGGTATTCAAGTATTTATTGCAATCCATGTTGTACATTCAGGTGGAAGGGTAAACAATTTAGAGTAACAATTTATGGACCCTGTCGGGCACAGCAAAATGTGTCAGACAGAAGAGTGCTTTTTTACAATCCAAAAGTAAATTAAGTTCCTGTGTCTATTAATACTTCATTTGTTCAATTGAATAACATTTAAATGAATCATACATTATAACTTTTATTTGACAAGACATTCATCTTTATGTGGAATATATCAGTAGCAGCTCTGCTGAGACTGGTTTTGCCCCCAGTTAATGGCAATAGGCTGGCCTCCCATATATCATGGGACTTAAACATATCAGCCTGGAGTCTGGATTTGTGCCCGATGGATGGCAATAGGCTCGCCCCCTATTACATGGGACTTAAACATAATGGCGAAATGTGGGTGTACTACCAGGTACACCTCTGCCTAGCCCTTTGGGGATTACAGGCGTGACGATATGTATGTATGTGTGTGTTGTATGAGTGAGTTTACTGAGGTACACTTCTGCCTAACCCTTTAGAGATAACAGGTGTAATGACAATAGACAAAAATCTCCTGGAGATTTATCGGCAGATGGGGGGATAAGTTGTGTTTAAAAACTTTCTCCTTTCATACTGTAATTTTTTTTTAAAATTTTTTAGTTCATTCATGAATTCTCACATAGATTTGTCTGTGATTTATGAGTGATGTGACCGTGGCAATTCAGATAATTCCACTTATCTCGGCCGCACCTGTCCGTAACCTCTTTATCTATCAGTACTCTATGTTGATACTGCTCAGCGAAGATAATGTTGCATTTACAATTAGTTTGCCATGCTGAAGGATTAAAATTGTGGCTTTAATATTTCTGGGTTACACAAATAAACATATCTTCTTCCATATTCAGAGGCTGGCACATCAAGCAACCCCAATGTGTGAAACTTCAACAGTTTTTCAACTTTATAACAAACTGAATTAGGTTCATGTTCAATTGGATTTAAAAACTCCTTGATTATATAGGACTTAAAATTGTTTCAAGTAAGAGCTTAGTAATTTAGTAAAGCATCAAGAATTTCTTTAGTAAAATAAGAGTGATAAAAATATCCTTCAACATATTTTTATGTGGAGTGAATGAACTTGCTTATCGGCAATATCGGTAAAGATAAGAAAATTAGTAAAATTATCTTGAAATTATTTGTGATACTCATGTTCTTTACTACAACCTTAGCATGGCTTATATGACCATAGCAACATTGTTTTTACTTGCAAATTAAACACATTACGAAGTCAAGGTTGTCATAAAAACATTGGCAGAACAATTCTTAATACCTACTTATCTACAAAAAAAACCATATGAAATATTTATGAAGGTAAGAACCACCTTACGAAATACTGTTCACATGTTTTATGAAACTGAAATATTAGATATTAGGTAGGTACCCCCCTTTGCTAAACTTTTTTCATAGCGGTTAAAGTTTGGCCATTTTATTTGCTACAAAAAAACAAAAATCAGTTATTTAAATTAGGCTGAGGATCAGCACTTTTTGAACGTCAAAATCACATAAGACTGTCGCCCAAAAAGCTTGCCCTTCGCCACTTCCTAGTGCTTTTGCTGGGAAGAAGAAGTGATGGAACAAAATTTCCAGACAAACAGTTTTTCTCCATAATTTTATGCTTTAAATGTACGCACATTTAAAGATTAAAATTATGAGCCAAATCTTACACTCCTTAATCATAATATGAAACTAGAGGCCAGTGGTTTGTTGGTTGTATATCATATTAGGGAAGTTTCATATCTGACGGAACATGCGTCGCGTATTATCGGTCGCGTAACGCCAGGACAGACAAATGTATAGAAAAACACTTGACGGTTCACACTCAACAGATGATGCGTTAGTGCGTCGAGGTACATTGTCGCAAACGCTCGGCGCATGTTCCGTCAAGACGACCTATGAACCTTCCCTTAAGCTTTCTGCAAATCTACACTTCTTCTACATTACAAATTGTATCAAATCTAAAACTATCAAAATACCTAGGTATATGCTTATAATAAGCTTTCAATTGTGTCAATAAGAGACACAATAGAAAGACAATGACAGCGCGGACACCGGTGTCCTCGACTTGGGGGATTTCATTTCTTCACATGACGTTGGCTAAGAGTGAAAACCATCTAAATCCAATTAAAGATAATGTAAGATACTACCACATTGATTGCACATTTGCGGAAGGAACGTAGGTACGAACTTAAAAAAAAGCATATTATGGGTTATCTGCGTTCATTCGCATCGGATCCCGCCGATGCGAGACTGCTCTCTCAACAAGTGTGCAAAAAAAAAACTGCACTGAGTCCCCCAAGCTTGAACAGGCTAGGTACCTACGCTACCCACTTCAAGATTACTGGACAATGTCTGCCAACAACTTTCTTATCGACGATGTTGCACTTGTAAACAAACAGATAATAAGGAGTATTCCCGTTTGAGCACCTATGTATTTAGTACCAAAGGTATTCCCATTTCCCATAGGTTAATGCATAGGTGCTCAATAAATAGGTGCTCAAACGGGAATACTCCGATAATAAATACTAAAGCCATGTGTGTGTAGAAAAATGCTATGCAGCGGTATTTTTGATATTTTACACTAATATTATTTTAAGAAGTAAAGTTTTTGACGTTGTAGGGGTAATCTACTGAACTTATTTTGAAAATTATTTTACCAATAAAAAAGCCTGCTTTATTTGTGAGTGCGTGGCTATATTGTATTTTAAAAAGAGGGATTGGAGGGGATGTTAAAGTACGAAATGCACGCGGAAAAAGTCGCGAGCGCAGTGCTAGTGGTAAATACAATAAATAAAAATACTGCTAAATAAAAAACAGTTCTATTTAAGAAATATCAAAGAGATTTAGGATATACGTAATATTACAGATAGTGGCTACGCTCTGCTAGAGATCTCTTTACATAAAAATTTCTGGTGTCAAAAAATCCAGTCAAACAAAATTATTTCAATTAGACCTATAACAGGCACTTTTCAACGTCAGACCTCAGACCAAAGTCTGAGCGTTAGACTTGCAAATTATATAAATTGAGAGAATGAGTTCTAGTTGAAAGGTAGTTTGATACAATTGATAAGATTGATGAGAGATATATTTTTTATACAATTCTGGTCTCAAAAAATATAAGGATTCCGTGTTTGCCATTCACCTGAGGAATCCTAAAAACACGCTACTGTAAACATGCATTAGGAAATTTAATATGGTAGGTATTTTCAGAAACAAAACAACAGTACTTTTGGCCTAAAAACATGTACCAAACTAAACGCATGAGAGCCTTTTTTTACTAAAAATCTACAAAACATTCTATTGTCTTATATTAGAAAAAAGTATGGCGTAGCTCAACAAGGTCATTAAATACATATTGCTGTAATTACTGCAGAAATGTAGAATGTGTTCGAAAGTATTGAAATAGGTGATTGATGAGAACTGTATTTCTCGCCGACTGGTCGACACTGCGCGTGACCAGAGGGCTGGCTTATTCTTTGGCCAAAGAATTAGCATTGCCATCCAACGTGGCAATGCTGCCAGTCTTCTGGGCACGTTTCCATATGACATCGATGGGTAGGAGTACTTTGAGGCCTGAATGTTCCGATTTTGTTTTTCCTAGGGGGTTTCTGTTTTTTTTGTTACTATTCTATTTGTAGTTATTTTAAGTGTACATATTTAATTTACTTTAATTAGTATGACAATTTAAAATTGCATCTTACCAAAATAAAACCTAGATCCTAGGACTTCGTTCAGCTTCTTAGAAGATTGATTTAAACTTAACAAGAGTTTCCTTCGCTCAATGCTACACAAAAACTATTTCGTAAATCACTTAACATTCAGTAACCTGTGAACCATCTGAAACTAGGGCTGCCATCTCGAAAGTTTGTCAATCAGGACAAGAAACCTGAAAACCCCGGATTTTGGATCTTACTACCCGGACGTTCCAAGAGATTTTATTTTTTCTAAGTGGAAAGTGGAAAAAAATATAGTTTTAATGGTTTTAAATATTTATTTATTATTTTTGATCAATTTAAACTAAATTACGTCTAAAAAGGAAACAAAACAAAATATTCTTAAAGTTTTAAGGAACTTACATTTCTCGTTACTTTAAATAAAAGAAAATTAGACTCTTGTAACAAAAAAAAATATCTCTACTCTTTTAACAGAACAAAATTTTCTTATAAAGCTTTAAAAGGAACTTTTATCAGTCGTACATGTTTAATCTTCGTAAACATATAAAAAAAACACTGCACGGCACGGGGTGCGGGAGAGCCGCGTCACGTGTCACGCCAAGCGGCGCGCGTTTGTTTCGAGTCGCCCGCGACCGTTGATTATTTAAAAAGTGTAAAACCCGGACTACAAATAAAACCCCGCCCGGACGCTCCCCGGACGCCTTCCAAACTAGGACAAATCCGGGGAAACCCGGACGGATGGCAGCCCTATCTGAAACCAACTTAATACAAAAATATATCAGCACAGAACATGATTTATTTAACTAATCGAAAGAATGGTCATAAAATTTCACATAAGAAGCGCCAAAGCAATGTCTTTAATGTTGGTACCTATACTGCTTGCCCACAAAAAAATTCATGGGCCTCTGTATTTGCCAACACACAAACAAATCACCGTGTCAAACTATCCAGACTGTTTTTGCACGACCTTGTACGAAAACAACTCCTCTAAACGAATCTAAATGATTTCTGTTGTCAACGTATTCATCAGCTATCTAGTAGGTACTTTATGGGACCAACCCAAATATTCTTTCTTTGGTATTGTTCGTCAGCACGTGGAGCTTCGCTCAAGTTCCGAGTTGAGCTCACGATTACTGACAAATGCTTGCTCTGACTGACCTGGTCCCCACATATCTGTGTGGTTCTTTCCTGAAAACACCATTTCAGGCACTAATCTGCTTGGTTCTTGGTTCTGTCCAAGATAATGTCTGGACTTTAAACGAAACCTCTGAGTTTCTTTCAGTGTTTTTTCTCGGAGTAGTCAGATAGTGAAACGCCGACCTCACCTAGCTAAAAAACGTGTAAAAGTGTTTTTATGGACCTATGTACAGAAGTTAAATAACATTTTTTTAAAGTAATTTTTGTCACATCAAACGTAGGCTTAATATTACGGAAACGACCGCCATCGCCATAAACCGCTAGGAGTAATGGTGGGCGAGTGTTGCTATAATCTGTGTGGCATGGCAACCCGCCTTGTCTGATTAGCAGGTGGATGTGGTTGATCTCGTATTAGAACTGGGCTTTGAGCTGGTTTCAATAAGTCTAAGTAGCTATATTCTCCAAGACTCATCCTGAAATAAAATGATTTCAATAAGTAGTTCTTCCCAGATACTTTTACAAGTCAAATTTATTAAAACTAAATCGCGCCGGCGTTTCCAAATTGGCTGATCCATGAGAAGAAATGCCGAAAGAAACTTAGGGCCGGGGTCATGATCTCTTTTGAAGTCCAGACATAGGATTGTATTAATATATTATGCATATCTAACGATGCAGTTCCAAGTGTGGGAAAGCCTTTTGAAGAAGGCATCAATTCAACTTTCCTCTTGCCCCTATCCCAATTTACTTGGGGTCGGTGCAACGTGTCTTTTGTATTCCATATACATCTTTATCCGCTAATCTTAAAGGGCTTATTACACTATTCGATTTGTAGGAAACCTAAATACGAAATCGAAAGATGTAATCGCAGTTAGGACAGTGTGGATCCGATTTATGGTATCAACCGCTTGGTTCCTTCCTAACTAGGATATTAGTTAGGATCCTACAAATCGGATGGTGTAGTAACTGAAGCCATTTACAGTCACCTCTATCCTAGACAAACAATGCAATGTATCTATCGTTTCTTTGGTCTTCCTCTACTCTTGAAGCCCATCACATTTAAATTGGAAACGTTTCTTAAAATATTACCTAATTCCTTCCATAACATGTCTTTTATCCAGGACTCTGGTCAAAAACGCATGAGAACTGAAGCTATGTCGAGTACCAGCCTTTCTAGATTAAAAAAAGTAATCTTACCTTTTTCCTCTGTTTCAAATCTACGCGTTTATGACTGTATGAGTCACCTGCTCGAGTTAGTCACACGTATACAAAGCGAATAGTAGTGTAGCTACCACAAATAATACACTTGTGCGCGTAGCAGAGATAATACCAACACAAACGTGAAGGGCTAGCGTTAGGTCAACTAGGTTTATACCCATAAGTAGAGCAGTAGTAGGCGGCCTAATGATTCTGTTCGTTAAACTTGGTACTTAAGCCGAGCAAATTTTAATGTAGTTGTATGGTTTTGAACTAAACTGGGGCAATCTTAGATCGAATGAATTGTTGACAATATGGTGAAGAGCTTGTGGCTAAATAATAACTGCAGTTCGGGTTGATCGAGGGTTAAGCTACGTTTGACGAGGTCGGTCCGTGAGTGGGTGACCATCAATACATATCAAGACTCCTCCGTGCTTCGAAAAGCACATTAAGCCGTTGGTCCCGGCTGTCATTTGTAGGTGTTTGGCATTCGTTACGAGCAGTCAGAAGCCCGAAAGTCTGACAACCAGTTTTAAAACCACGTGTGGTACCTATAGTGTTACCCAAGAACTGTGTTGTGGAGTTGCGACAGGCAGTCGCTCCATGTAAAACACTGGTATTTAGCTGCATCAGGTTAAACTGGAAGCCTAGCCCTAATACTCGGCTTCCAGTTTAACCGGATGATGAACTATAACATTACTCATTGTTTTGAACTGTCGACATGTTTATTAAGAGGGAGCAATCTACCATTATCTTTTCCACTAAGGTACGGCACTCACGTTGTAATAGCTCAATTAGTCAATCAGCCACGGCAAGACGTCGCCCGTCCCTTCAAATGAAAACAAATGATCCGAAACCAAATAACCCACAGACACAAATAGACAAAATTACAAATCTACGGTCGCGGCGTTGGTCAGTTAGGACCATAGATCGAAAACCGGTAATACTTCTTCAAAGTTATAATTCGATCGATGTACAAAAAACTGCATCGTGTAAAAAACTACATTATTGTAGTGAATCAAGTCTGGTTTTTTAGTATGAAAGCTCCAAAATACTCGGGACTAGGGCTTGCAATCCGGATATCCGGATATCCGTATTATCCGGATATCCGCCGATTTTAAAATCCGGATTTTACTTGCATGACTATCCGGTTTTTTCGGATATTACGGATAGTTCTATTTCACTTTGAAATATTAAATAAAAAGCTGTCATCTGTAATAAGCATTACTGTTATTACGTTATTTATTATTTCAATATAGTTAATCACTCTCGCTTTTGTTTTTTTACTTCCCAAATCATACATAAATACATAAACGCACGTCTTTTTTCATGAGGGTAGGTTGAAATGAGAAAGTACAGATCGCATGTGCTACGATTCTGACATAATTCTTTTGCTTCGTTTACATTCATACATGCTGTCATACACATCATAATATTGAGTCAATTTAGTGGCAGAGATTATAATTAATTCCAACATTCTATATACATAGCCAAAATACAGGCTTTGCTTAGCTCTGCTTGGCTACAGATGGACACTCCACACCAATTAGACCGACCTAACTTAGCTTGTACAAATATTATGCCTGAGTTTTCTTTTAACAAACATTATTATTAAAATTAATGACCACTGGCCAACTTTATCAATCAATCAATTCATTTATTAAATCAAACAAATGACACACATCCATACTGCACGCATTTTCAAGATTGTTTTGTATTTTACGGCACGCACGGTAAAAGAAGACTGGACCAGAGTTTCAAAATCAATCGCTATAGTGGCATTTACAAAACCTCTCACATTTTTATTAAGAACAAAAAAACTTCCAACGAATCTGTGAGACTAGCGATTATTAAAATTATATCCACGTTTAACACACAACAACCAAATCAAACAGTCATAACTTATACGGACAATACACGATATAAAGAAGGTTGCTCTTCTTCAACTGAAAACGTATCAATCAAAACATGTTCAAGTTTCTTCATGACACACATGATATATCTGAGGTCATCAAAAAACTTGAATCTTTAGGTCCATGCATACCACTAATTTCTACGGAAAATTGTTCTCAGTGGAGGCTATACGGTTATGGAATGCTTTGCCTGTGTCAGGGAGACAAGATCAAACATTAGCATCATTTAAAAATATATTATTATCTTTCTTCTTTCTTTCTTTCAACACCAGGGGCGCGTTGCCGACCCTTTAAAAACCTATCTACTCCCCTTTTGAAGAACCCCATACTGTAGCCCTCTGAGAAAACCTCGGCAGGGAGCTCATTCCACAATCCAAGTGTACGCAACAGCTGTAATAGATGGTTAACAACTAAATAAGCAACGCATAGCCAATTACAGGTAGAAACAAAGTATGTTACAGAAATCTTAGGATTACTAACAAGCACGGTAATAACAGAAAAAAAAATAGAAAAAAATACAAAAAGCACTCACATTATAATGTTTTATACAGGTCGATTGGATTGCGATGTTATGATTTGTAATAAATGTAAGATCTCATGTTTAATTAGAATTGTTAGTATGAGAAAAGTACATTCGATTGTATAGTGCGATATCGGTGTTTTAAAGCAAAATTTTAAAAAGTTAACAATTTTGTAATTGTTACTTGAAATATTGGTATAGTTTAATATTTCTTGTCATTTTGCCTGAGAGACTAATTAGAACGTGTTACAAAAGCTTATTAATTTAATTTATAATAAAAACAAAAAAATATCCGTATTATCCGAAATATCCGGATAATCCGGATAGCAATTTTTTAAAATCCGTATTATCCGGATAGTAAAAACGAACGGATATTGCAAGCCCTACTCGGGACAAAGCCATCGCCATGACAAAAACAAATTTCTTTGTTAATTTTTCAACTTTAAAACAGAGTAAGGTTCATGTTCAATTGGGGAAAAAAATCAGGCTGCTGGCGCTTAACTGAGTTTGTATCTGAGGTATATGTGCTCTGCGGGAAAGGTGTAGTGACGCGGTTGGAGACCTCTGTCATCCACAAAATATGATACACCTGATATCGTATCTGCGTGCCTAGGCGCCAAACGGGTAACGTAACTTCTGGGCCGACTTATATCTAATTGCCATCAAAGCCATATCATTTATTTCAATTAGGCCATTAGAAGGCAGAGCACCTTTGAAAGTTGAACTCAAACACCGAAAGAAACTTAGAAATTGTGTTTCTTTCAAAGTACAGGCATTATCGTGGTAATATCATGTGAAAGCTATGCAGATTTGTGTCTGAGGCTGTCTTCCACGGAAAAAAACCACACCAAACATTATAACAATAATTCCAGTTGCGTTGGACAAGAAACTCCATACTCCCTCCTCTTTTCATCGACACTATAAGGAGCAAAGTTAAAAGAATACAACCATAATTTACATTTGTTACCTATCTATTTAGCAGAGTAAGTTACGGTTCCTTTGTCGAGCAATTAGTTCGAGCAGGAGCTATCTATGGCGTACGAGCAGCGTAGCCCGTCCCTTGGTATCGAAACCAGTGATGTGTGACTTGCGCTCGCGCATCAGCCGTGCTCAACAAGTGAACTGCCGCTTGTGGTTTTTGTAACTTTATACGATGGTGTTTTTACACTGTCTGCACTGCACGCCAAAGGGTGAAGCTCTTAGGAGTCCGGTGGTTTTGACTCAAGCGATCGAAATGTGTTATTTATATTATTATTTTATTAGTCTATATTTTCCCACTTACAAAGAATTTGTTTGACTATTGACTATCTAATTATTTAGTGTATTGCGAGATTGCGACGCAGCCCAGCCAATTCAAAGAATGTGTTTGGCCTCTGATTATATGAAAATGACTAACTCAAAAGACCTCAATAGGTTCAAAATTTAATCCATTATGATACTTCTACACTATTTGCGCTTTATACGGAAAAGGTGTATTCCTGATCGTCTTAACCACCGACGTCGTTGATAGGATTTACAATTGAAACTTAATCAATGTGTAAACATGAACAGTTTGCTACCTATCCAATGCTCTAATTACTGAATGGGTTCACCCATGGTATGTACAAGCATGATAAAGTGTGTAGATATGGGTAGGTACCTATACGCGTGGAACCATTTACATAGTCAATGGGTGCGGTTTAACACGATAAAGTACAGGTAGAAATGAATAGTTATATTTTTTTTTGCCTGAATTCGTCGTTATTTATACCAATAAAACCTGTTGACTGCATCTAAAATTTCAGTAGCACCATAACCGTTTTTACCAAGTGGTATCGCATTAAACCCATGCAGGAATTGGGTTGTTGAGGTCCGGCAGACAGTCGCTCTATGTAAAACACTGGTACTCCGTTGCATCCGGTTAAACTGGAAGCCGACCCCAACCTAGCTGGGAAAAGGCTAGGCATTCAATGGCTAGGCAGATGATGATCTGAAATTTCATTAGTAGCAGCCTGAAATTTCAGTATTTTATGTCCTGCTGGTGGCAATAAGTTCGTCCTTTATTATCTGGTACTTCCACTTAACTGTTAAAGCGGGTGTACTATAGGTATACTTGCGTCTAACTATTTGAAGAATACAGGTAGGCGTGTCGATTTTGATATTTTTTAACCCCCGACGCAAAAAGAGGGGTGTTATAAGTTTCACCGCTATGTGTGTGTGTCTGTCTGTCTGTCTGTCTGTCTGTCTGTCTGTGGCACCGTAGCGCCCAAACGGGTGAGCCGATTTAGATGCGGTTTTTTTTATTTGAAAGCAGGGTTTCTTGCGATGGTTCTTAGATATATTTCATCAAAATCGGTTCAGCCGTTTCAAGGTTATCAGCTCTTTTGTGGTAGCTACCGTTGCTATTTTAGCCATCTATGGGTATTAACTTTACTTACAAGCATATGTGTGTCTTAAAATTTCAAACACCCATGTGTGTAATATTAAAAAGCAAAATTGTGGTGTATTTGGTCTGATGCAGCCAGGATATCTGGCAGACTAATACACGCTTGGAAAAATAACAGCAGATATGTCGTGTTTGGATTCATTTTAACCTGCATTTGATTGTGCACACAATGCACTGATGGCAACTGGATGAGCTGATGCTGCAGCCAGGCTATCCAGCACACCGGTAGGTAGACTCTTGACAAAATAATAGCAGATATGTCGTGTTTGGATTCATTTCAACCAGCATTTGATTCTGCACACAATGCCTTGATGGCAACAGGATGAGCTGATGCTGCAGCCAGGCTATCCAACACACCAGTAGGTAGACTCTTGACAAAATAATAGCAGATATGTCGTGTTTGGATTCATTTCAACCAGCATTTGATTCTAAATACAATGCACTGATGACAACAGGACGAGCTGATGCTGCAGCCAGGCTATCCAGCACACCAGTAGGTAGACCCTTGACAAAATAATAGCAGATATGTCGTGTTTGGATTCGTTTTAACCAGCATTCTACTCAGCATACAATACACTGAAAAATTCTCATAACTGTAAACTCTATAAAACAAAATTAATGCGTTTAAAAAATATAAAATAAAAATTAAATTGAAAATTTAAAAAAACCCCCTTCGCAAAAAAGTAAAACATTTAAAAAGTTAAAAATAACACTTTAGCCATGAAATTTTACGTAACGTCGGGGTACCGTTAAAATAAGTACCTACATACCTACAAGTACTAGGAACATTTCTTACTTAAGAGGCCGTACACAAAATCCAAACGGACTGAATTAGGTATTTGACTCGCTCACGCACACACGCGGGAGCGCTCGGTCGCATGTATGCGTGAAGCCGGAGTCGTTGATCGCCAGTACGGCAATTAAACGTTTTTGATCCTTTGATATTTTTTCATGTCTTTTACTCGGTATCGGGACACTTGCGCGAAAAACATTTGCACTAAAGACACTTGCGCGAATCCACTTGCGCGAAAAGACAGATGCGCGCATGGACTTTTGCGCGAATGGACAGATGCGGGAATAGACACTTGCGGGCCAAGAAACTTGGGCGTATGGACTCTTACGCGACTTAATGGCCACTGAGGTTTACTCAGAGTAAACCTAACATCACGCTTGCTATTTGAAGGTGGAAATATTTTTGGTTTTATCGTCATCGGTGTCGTGTTCATGGTTTTCGGGGTCGCTGATTGTGAAAATAAGGTCAAAATGAAAATCCAAGATGGCACCAAGGAAATTTTTTGGTTTTTCTAACATGGGTGTCGTTTTCTTGGTTTTCGGGGTCGCTGATTAGGTCAAAATAAAAATCCAAGATGGCGACGAAGGAAGTTTTAGGTATTTACGTCATGGGTGTCATTTTCGTAGTTTTCAGTATCGCTCATTACGAAAATGAGCCCAAAATGAAAATCCAAGATGGCGCGAGGGCAATTTTTTTGTTTTTCCGTCATGGGTGTCGTTTTCATGGTTTTCGGGGTCGCTGATTACGAAAATTAGGTCAAAATAAAAATCCAAGATGGCGCCGACGATTTTATTGGGTTTTTCCTTCATGGGTGTCGTTTTCATTGTTTTTGGGGTCGCTAATTACAAAAATTAGGTCAAAATAAAAATACAAGATGGCGACGAAGGAAATTTTAGGTATTTACGTCATGGGTGTCATTTTCGTAGTTTTCAGTATCGCTCATTACGAAAATGAGCCCAAAATGAAAATCCAAGATGGCGCGAGGGAATTTTTTGGTTTTCCCGTCATGGGTGTCGTTTTCATGGTTTTCGGGGTCGCTGATTACGAAAATGAGCCCAAAATGAAAATCCAAGATGGCGCGAAGGAAATTTTTGGTTTTTCCGTCATGGGTGTCGTTTTCATGGTTTTCGGGGTCGCTGATTACGAAAATTAGGTCAAAATAAAAATCCAAGATGGCGACGAAGGAAGTTTTAGGTATTTACGTCATGGGTGTCATTTTCGTAGTTTTCAGTATCGCTCATTACGAAAATGAGCCCAAAATGAAAATCCAAGATGGCGCGAGGGAAATTTTTGGTTTTTCCGTCATGGGTGTCGTTTTTATGGTTTTCGGGGTCGCTGATTACGAAAATTAGGTGAAAATAAAAATCCAAGGTGGCGACGAAGAAAGTTTTTGATTTTTCCGTCATGGGTGTCGTTTTTGAAGTTATCGGTATCGCTAATTACGAAATAGAGCTCAAAATAAAAATCCAAGATGGCGCCAAAGGAAATTTTTGTTTTTTCCGTCATGGGTGTCGTTTTCATGGTTTTCGGGGTCGCTGATTACGAAAATTAGGTAAAAATAAAATTTTAAGATGGCGACGAAGAAAATTTTTTGGTTTTCCCGTCATGGGTGTCGTTTTCATGGTTTTCGGGGTCGCTGATTACGAAAATTAGGTGAAAATAAAAATCCAAGATGGCGACGAAGAAAGTTTTTGTTTTTTCCGTCATGGGTGTCGTTTTCACGGTTTTCGGGGTCGCTGATTACGAAAATTAGGTTAAAATGAAAATCCAAGATGGCGCCGACGAAAATTTTTGGTAAGTATTTAGGTACGTCATGGGTGTCATTTTGGTGGTTTTCAGTGTCGCTGATTACGAAAATTAGGTCAAAATAAAAATTCAACATGGCGGTCAATTTAAAATTTTTGGTTTTTCCCTCATGGGCCTCGTTTTCACGGTTTTCTGGGTCTCAGTCTAATTTTCGTAATCAGCGACCCCAAAAACCACGGAAACGACACCCATGACGGAAAAAACAAAAATTTCCTTTGGCGCCATCTTGGATTTTTATTTTGAGCTCTATTTCGTAATTAGCGATACCGATAACTTCAAAAACGACACCCATGACGGAAAAATCAAAAACTTTCTTCGTCGCCACCTTGGATTTTTATTTTCACCTAATTTTCGTAATCAGCGACCCCGAAAACCATAAAAACGACACCCATGACGGAAAAACCAAAAATTTCCCTCGCGCCATCTTGGATTTTCATTTTGGGCTCATTTTCGTAATGAGCGATACTGAAAACTACGAAAATGACACCCATGACGTAAATACCTAAAACTTCCTTCGTCGCCATCTTGGATTTTTATTTTGACCTAATTTTCGTAATCAGCGACCCCGAAAACCATGAAAACGACACCCATGACGGAAAAACCAAAAATTTCCTTCGCGCCATCTTGGATTTTCATTTTGGGCTCATTTTCGTAATCAGCGACCCCGAAAACCATGAAAACGACACCCATGACGGGAAAACCAAAAAATTCCCTCGCGCCATCTTGGATTTTCATTTTGGGCTCATTTTCGTAATGAGCGATACTGAAAACTACGAAAATGACACCCATGACGTAAATACCTAAAATTTCCTTCGTCGCCATCTTGTATTTTTATTTTGACCTAATTTTTGTAATTAGCGACCCCAAAAACAATGAAAACGACACCCATGAAGGAAAAACCAATAAAATCGTCGGCGCCATCTTGGATTTTTATTTTGACCTAATTTTCGTAATCAGCGACCCCGAAAACCATGAAAACGACACCCATCATCATCATCTGCCTAGCCTTTTCCCAACTATGTTGGGGTCGGCTTCCAGTTTAACCGGATGCAGCTGAATACCAGTGTTTTACATGGAGCGACTGCCTGTCTGACCTCCACAACCCAGTAACTGGGTAACATGATACCCCTTGGAACATGAAAACGACACCCATGACGGAAAAACCAAAAATTGCCCTCGCGCCATCTTGGATTTTCATTTTGGGCTCATTTTCGTAATGAGCGATACTGAAAACTACGAAAATGACACCCATGACGTAAATACCTAAAACTTCCTTCGTCGCCATCTTGGATTTTTATTTTGACCTAATTTTCGTAATCAGCGACCCCGAAAACCATGAAAACGACACCCATGACGGGAAAACCAAAAAATTCCCTCGCGCCATCTTGGATTTTCATTTTGGGCTCATTTTCGTAATGAGCGATACTGAAAACTACGAAAATGACACCCATGACGTAAATACCTAAAATTTCCTTCGTCGCCATCTTGTATTTATATTTTGACCTAATTTTTGTAATTAGCGACCCCAAAAACAATGAAAACGACACCCATGAAGGAAAAACCAATAAAATCGTCGGCGCCATCTTGGATTTTTATTTTGACCTAATTTTCGTAATCAGCGACCCCGAAAACCATGAAAACGACACCCATGACGGAAAAACCAAAAATTGCCCTCGCGCCATCTTGGATTTTCATTTTGGGCTCATTTTCGTAATGAGCGATACTGAAAACTACGAAAATGACACCCATGACGTAAATACCTAAAACTTCCTTCGTCGCCATCTTGGATTTTTATTTTGACCTAATTTTCGTAATCAGCGACCCCGAAAACCATGAAAACGACACCCATGACGGGAAAACCAAAAAATTCCCTCGCGCCATCTTGGATTTTCATTTTGGGCTCATTTTCGTAATGAGCGATACTGAAAACTACGAAAATGACACCCATGACGTAAATACCTAAAATTTCCTTCGTCGCCATCTTGGATTTTTATTTTGACCTAATTTTCGTAATCAGCGACCCCGAAAACCATGAAAACGACACTCATGACGGAAAAACCAAAAATTTCCCTCGCGCCATCTTGGATTTTCATTTTGGGCTCATTTTCGTAATGAGCGATACCGAAAACTACGAAAATGACACCCATGACGTAAATACCTAAAATTTCCTTCGTCGCCATCTTGGATTTTTATTTTGACCTAATTTTCGTAATCAACGACCCCGAGAACCATGAAAACGACACCCATGATGAAAAAACCAACAAATTTCCTCGCGCGCCATCTTGGATTTTCATTTTGACCTCAATTTCATAATCAGCGACCCCGAAAACCATGAAAACTACACCCATGACGAAAAACCCAAAAAAAATCTTCCTATAAGTAATAGCAAGCGTGATGTTATGTTTACTCTAGGGAGTAGATCCCTTTGTAATTGTTTACATATTTTCGAAACGGGGTGGCACCTAAAAAAAGGTATTGTATTTTAAACGCATGTATAAATCATGACAAAATATTTAATAATAATAAATTACCACAGTATCGAAAACTCACGTCGCGCTATATTCGTCTGTAGACAGCAGCGCCGGCGCGTCGTGTTTCGTGTTGACTCGGTGCGATTTTTGGAGCGCAGAGCGATACGTCCACTCCCTGGAAGCGCTCGGCGCGGACTGCTGACTCCAGACTTGCGTCGAGTATTATATCGCGAGATTTGGGTTGTTTTAAAAGATTTTTTATTGCCAAATTTATTTATTTTTTTGCGTTTTTTTTTCGGGAGTAGATTGCTTTTTTTCTAAAGTTTATTTATGTATTTTTTTATTTTATGAACGAGAGTTATAAGTACCCGAAATCATAAGCAATTCGTTACCCATTTTCTCAAAAATTTCACTTAGTTCAATATTTTTTTACTCAACATTTTTATACAAAAGTGGTTAAAAGTGATCCATACATTTTATAGATGACTTTCACAACAATACATTGTATTTTTTCCATACCGTTTCATCGTCAAAACAATTCGTTAATATGTCATATTCTAAACCACTTACAGCTAAATTTCACATCACATTAGCCGGTTTGAGGTCGATAAATCAAAATTACATAATAAAAGTAAAAAAGTAGCTCACACATTAGGTCATAATTGAAATGATCTTTCATACTGTGCATTAAAAATGATAGAAATACAGTATTTTATTTGTAAAATCACGTCCGTAAAATCACGTAAATCAGCAAAATCGGTAAAATTTCGGGTACGGCGTCTTAAGCGGTACCCCGACGTGAAGTAAAATTTCATGGCTAAAGTGTTATTTTTAACTTTTTAAATGTTTTACTTTTTTGCGAAGGGGGTTTTTTTAAATTTTCAATTTAATTTTTCGTGAAGCTTATTCTTTGGACCCAGTATCTGGCAAGTTATTGCCATATAAACCTACTAAATCTTCTTCAAACTTACAAATACAATCCTAATATTATCAATGATAAAGTTTGTCGGCGTTATTTGTCTACTTTTCGGCTTTTTACGACTAAACAGCTGAACGGATCGTAATTAAACTTAGCGTGGAGATAGATTAAAGATTATAATCGGATTACATATTTATTTATTTATTATAGACGGATTTAAGCTATCTTTTGTCTTAAAAAATAATGGGAAGAAAATGCAGCGCCATATTTGATGACATGACAGACTGATAAATGTCTTCCGAGTCCATTATCAGGTGACAATTTAGCATTTGACAAGTCTACTAGGAAAGTAACACCAAACAAATTGATTCTGAGACGCAACGAAGTTTGTTGGAGCTATATTCATATTCGAAACACAATACACCTCCTTTGCTGTAACCCTTTTATTCCTCAATAGGGTTACTAGAGGTCATTGAAACCTACCAGCTATTTGTCCACATGCATTAACTTGCAAATCTTTAGAGAGCTGAACGAACTATGCCGTTATTTGTAAATGCAGTCTGTGGGCTGTCAATAAGTCTTGCAGAATGCTTTGTAAGGCATAGTTGGAGTATAATAGACTATGTGGCGAAGATGTTATGCTAATTAATTTGTTGACTTGTACAGACGCCAGCACATCAGGCTAAGTACCCCAAACTGTCATATATTTGCAATTGAAAATGAACCTTATCCCGCTTAAGATAAAGTTGAAAACATCAAAGAAAATTTGGCACATTGGGCTAGCTCGATGTGCTGGCCTCAGTACCATGGAAAATTTTGTCAGTAAAGTTTACTGATAACTTTTAGTACAAAAGTAATATTATAATGAAATCAACTTTTGTTAGGTACAGAAGCTGTCCAATAGTTACGACCATTATTGAAAACTTTACTTTCTAACTGGATGAATTATGTGAAAAATGTAATGAAGGAAAAGGAATTAATGATGAATGACCGAGGAGAATGGAAGAAAATAACATGTTGCATCGTCCCCAAATAACATGGGATTTTGGGTAGGAAGACGATGACTTTCTAATTCTACATTGCTATTGGTATTTTACAAATACTCATGCAATTGTTTGCGCGTACGTCTGTATTTGTATAAAAATGAATACTTTCACAATATAACACGTGATTGGTACTGTGCATAGGGAAAACTGGATGTTTTCCATAAATAAACACATGCCATTTAAATATGTTTTTAACCCCCGACGCAAAAAGAGGGGTGTTATAAGTTTCACCGCTATGTGTGTGTGTCTGTCTGTCTGTCTGTCTGTCTGTCTGTCTGTCTGTCTGTGGCACCGTAGCGCCCAAACGGGTGAACCGATTTAGATGCGATTTTTTTTATTTGAAAGCAGTGTTTCTTACGATGGTTCTTAGACATATTTCATCAAAATCGGTTCAGCCGTTTCAAGGTTATCAGCTCTTTTGTGTTAGCTACCGTTGCTATTTTAGACGTCTATGGGTATTAACTTTACTTACAAACATATGTGTCTCTTAGAATTTCAAACACCCATGTGTGTAATATTAATAAGCAACATTGTGGTGTATTTGGTCTGATGCAGCCAGGATATCTAGCAGACTAATACACTCTTGGAAAAATAACAGCAGATATGTCGTGTTTGGATTCATTTTAACCTGCATTTGATTCTGCACACAATGCACTGATGGCAACTGGATGACCTGATGCTGCAGTCAGGCTATCCAGCACACCAGTAGGTAGACTCTTGACAAAATACCTAATAGCAGATATGTCGTGTTTGGATTCATTTCAACCAGCATTTGATTCTGCACACAATGCCTTGATGGCAACAGGATGAGCTGATGCTGCAGCCAGGCTATCCAACACACCAGTAGGTAGACTCTTGACAAAATAATAGCAGATAATGTCGTGTTTAGATTCATTTCAACCAGCATTTGACTCTAAAAACAATGCACTGATGGCAACAGGATGAGCTGATGCTGCAGCCAGGCTATCCAACACATCAGTAGGTAGACCTTTGACAAAATATTAGCAGATATGTCGTGTTTGGATTCGTTTTAACCAGCATTTGACTCAACATACAATACACTGAAAAATACTCATAACTGTAAACTCTACAAAACAAAATTAATGCGTTTAAAAATTTTAAAATAAAAATTAAATTAAAAATTTAAAAAACCCCCATCGCAAAAATGTAAAACATTTAAAAAGTTAAAAATAACACTTTAGCCATTAAATTTTACGTAACGTCGGGGTACCGTTAAAATAAGTACCTACATACTTACCTACAAGTACTAGGAACATACCTTACTTAAGCGGTACCCCGACGTGAAGTAAAATTTCATGGCTAAAGTGTTATTTTTAACTTTTTAAATGTTTTACATTTTTGCGATGGGGGTTTTTTAAATTTTTAATTTTATGTATTGGGGACAACAAAGAATACTTGCTTAAGTATTAATAAAATGGCTTGAAAAAAGTACATTTAATAAACGTTAATTCAATGTTTAATTGTTAATGATTTAAGGCGTGGAATATTTTCGGTAAATATAAATCTTGATTATTATCAAGAGGCATATTTCTCAGGTTGGTGTGTTTGGGTCCGCAGATTTGAAGATTCAATTCTATTTTAAGCCCCCCATAAAAGTTCTCAAAACAAAAACGACGAATAATGACGATGTCAAATAATCTAACATCGGCAATTAAAATGTTGCTCAGTGTCGATCAAATAGGACTATCAAATTATCAATCCCTCATACAGGCTATCTATTGTCAATTACATATACACCGTACCCTAAAGACATACACACACTCCGAACACGTACTAATAGAGCATTGTGATGCATAGCATGCGCCTGCGCATCAATGAGCACACACACGCTGTCTCAATAGACCTGCTTCCTGTCGGTACACAGCTTTATGCAGGCTTTACACGCTACCGAATATGGTGATATTTGATGGATAAAGTTCATGGTCAGTAGTCGAGTGACTAAATTTTTGGTGTGACAGAAATGTGGGGTTTAGAACTGTAGTTAATTGTTACGTTATGGTTTTTTCCTTCGGAATAATGTAAACTCAGGTGGTATGTTTTGCAGGACTGATCACTGTAGACGCTGTCAGTCGCAGTACAAGTAGAAGAAAGCACAAGTACCTACTTGGTTGTTATGATAAATATTGTAATCTTTTTTTCTATCTATAAAGAGGTAAAGTTTGTGAGTTTGTTTGTGACGTTGTAGGAGATTATCTCTGGATCTACTGAACCGAATATGAAAATTCATTTACCGATAGAAAGCCACATTAGTTACTTTGTGAGCGTCATAGGCCATATTTTGTTTTCTAAACTAAGAGGGGGTATTAAAGTATACTCCCTATATTAAGAGGACACCGGTGTCCGCGCCGTCATTGTCTTTCTATTGTGTCTCTAATTAACACGATTGAATGGGTAAAGTACCTACGAAATACACGCGTACAAAGTCGCTATCGACATGCTAGTTCACTATAAAATCATTGTGTGGGTAAGTCACTGATTTTGTTACTAAATAATTTCTACAAATGATCAGGTGTCTAAGGTACTAAGTAAACTTAAAATTATCGCAAGCCTATTCAAGTAAACGAGAACTTATTGACTCTCGATGTTTGTCCATCGTTAACGTGCCAACTCCACACACACCCGCAAGTTTACTACAAAACGTGCGTCCTTATTTACCTGTATAAAGCATGCAAAATAATGTTTACTTTATCGCCTTACTCCGAGTCGTGAAGTCCTAAGTGCTAAGTCCTTGTTAGATACTTCATGGGTACTCTGGCCCTTGGGTCTGATGATTCGCACGTAAAATATGTAAACATTGACTGCTGAATTGTGAGTTTTTAAGTGTTGTGCTAACCTAAGGAAATACGCGAACACAGCAGTCTCAGGCTATATATTTATTAGAGTTGTTGTCAGCCATAGAATATCCAAGCATAAAACATTGATTAAATAAACGCCTGAATAATCTCCACAAATTAATATAAAACAACAAAAACCCATCAAAATACACAGACACGTAAAGATACACACACGGCAAACTTCTCTCTCGGCAAACAAAATCACGTAAAATATACAATTCATATTAAATTAGTAGATATCTAAAACTAATATTAGGAACACTTGTTAACTTAACATAGTTTAAGACACCAGGTGAAACTGGGCAGATCAAAGCTTTACATTGTTTAAGACACAAGCTGAAACTGGGCAGACCAATAACTCACATGTGGATATTCAAATAGGCAGTTGTAGCGACATCTATGCCACATACGAATTAATGACTGACTTCCTGCATTGCGGTATTAAAGTTATCCGCGCAATTAGAACGTATACGAGTACATGTTCCCGACAACAACAGTAGGGTAGTAGTTAGTCTACCACACACAAAACCTGTCTGGTTGGAGGATCGTCCCTTTTGAATGGTGGATGAGGAGCTTTACACCCTGCTCCTCATTCCTCTAAAAAGTCAATCCATGTATAATACTGGTTATGTTGGTATTCGGCTGCACTGTTAGACTGGAAGATGACACCAACATAGTTGGAAAGTAAAGGGCTGGTCAGATGACGAGAGCATGTCAATCATTCTTCGCAGCTGTTGATACACTGTACAGTGTAATCAAATCACCGTTATCTCTTCATAAAATAATTAATTTAAAATTAAGTTTCTATAATCCGTTAGTAGAGCGTCATTCGAAATCCATTACTGTTTGTCAGTGTTTAATCCGCTTGCCAACGCCAACTGGTTTGATCCAATGTTGGAGTAAGTCCCTGTGAAGATAACAATGGGTTGCTTCTTCTTTCAGACGCTCGTACTGGCTATGCATTTACCGCACCTTGGTTCATCAACTGGCCAACACTAAAGTTTCACCTTAGTAAAGAAAATAGTTTAAACAAAACTGGGATTTTTTTGTGAGAAACCGTTGAAACAAAAGTTGGGACGGCGTCCACATGTTGGCTCCAAAGTACGCCACATTGGATCATTACCTAGTCCATTGACCCTTATGGCAACGGCCCAAAAACACTTCTACAATTGCGTATTATATTACCGACTGTTAATTGATTGGTATTCCGATGATGGACTGGAGTTTCTTGTGATGTTCTTGACCATAGGAATGGCACATAATTAAATACTAAAATAAAATGATGCTTATTTCTGTCAGATCTTTTCTTGACACTGAATGACGTAAGATTTTAGGCCTAATGCTCACCAGGGCAATTGCGTATCTCCGTTGCCAGTTCATAGTGATAATCACTGAACAAAGTATTTTACAATAATCTGTCATATTGGATAACATCAGTGTGTATCTAAGATGGCGTCATGCACACTCTCAGAGATATGAACAAAGCGAACAGTACCCCGTGTGATAGTCACCGTAACTTGAAGTCCACTTAAAGTGCAGTACCAATTTTTTTGCAAATTCTCAGTTGTCATCATAGTTCGGTGTGCAACAGAACGCCAGTTAGTCATTGGCAATAAAAAGATATTCAATATCCCAGCTGTTCCATGAGAAGGAATACTGGAAGAAACTAGGCCTTTAAATGGCCAAACATTATTGTATTGTGATCTAACGATGCAAGGGAAGGTCTGAAATGGCCTTCCGAAGAAAGAGGCATTGCAGCTTTAAGTTAGCCTGTTCTGACAGACGGCATGTATGCATCACAGTGTAACTTAACCCTATTGCAAGGAGCTGAACGACCCTGGTATTTAGAAACTCATTGGGATTTGGAGGTATGAGGAACAGGGTGAGTTCCTTATCCACCATTGAAAAGGGAGGATCCTCCGACCAGACGGGTGTTGTGTCTGGTGGGCTAACTACTGCCCGACGATTGTTGTCGGGAACTTGTATACGTTCAAACTGCGCGGATAACTTTAATAGCGCGATGTAGGATAGTTCGTATGTGGCAAGATAGATGTCGCTTTTTCTGTGTTAGTCTGACAACAAAATGCAATGTGTGCTTTAATGAGAACCCATTATCGACTCTCTTTACGCACAGTCCAATACTAAACCTAGCTTTCTTTGAAAGTGTGTTACATTACCAGGTTTTCCGCAACCATGTTTCTAAATCCAACTGCTTTGCTCCGTCATCGTCCCATAGAGAGATGAAATGTATCTTAGCTTTCTCCAGATCCCAGATGTCCAAATAGCAGCGTAAAGGTACAATAAGCTTATTTTTTGTAAAATACGCTTCAATAATACTGCTTTGAAAGCAAAGATCAATGCACCAGACAAAATGCAGCCACAAAATGAACAAGAAAAACCAACATTTGTTAATGACAAAAAACTGGACAATACTTTTAAATTTTTCAGTTACCACTTTTTGTTAGGAAGTCGCTGTTCAATTTTAGGTAACTGTGAATTGTCTGGATCTAGGCAAATGCTCGTTCTCGCAAGCACTAGATGACACCTAAATGTCATTGCAATGTTGAATTTTCAACTTTCTACACTGAGTCGAGCGTTGAAAATCCAACCGTGCCGTTTCACCTAGGTAATAATTTAGTTGTCGCCTAGTTAGTGAAAACAGCCAAAATTGGTTAGGTCTTAAAATTGTGAAAGGTAGTCGCAAAACTTTTTCTACATTATTTTGTTTAAATATTCAAATTCCTTGAGTGTACAGTACTTGCTTTCTAGCTGTGGTTTTTGGGTTCAAAAGTCAGCGTATGACTTAGCAGACCTTTCAAAGAATATTAAGTGTGAAATTTTGAGATCTTAGGACACAATATTAGTGAATTAGTTGCATGTCTGTCGGTCTTTAACATTACAGACTGTACTTCGGTGAGTGTAGCCTAGAGCTTCACGAGCTCATTCCCACATCTCCTTTCTTCCATCGGGAATCCAGAGGTACTGCAGGTTATCGCCCATTCCTTGTAGATGTTCCACACATTCGCACGAAGCGCTTTATCTCATCCTTCATTTTGTGTACTGCGCACAGACAAGAAGGAGATGTTCCCTGTCTGCATCGGTGTTCCCAAGTTCATATGACCCCAATCTGTTTAAGTCGCAAGTTAATAGGTTTCTTTTGGGTAAACTCGTTCCATCGTCGACCTCATCCTTGGAGAAGATGCAAGTGAAGAGCAGATAAAAAAGACTATTTTATACTCTTCTTTTCGATAGATTAAAAAACTTTTTAACAAAAAAAACAACCGATTTCTTAAAAAAAAACTAACAGGTAAAAAATAACTCAAGTTTCGGAAGTCTGTGGCTTTGGTGGTTTTGTTTCGTTCATTATTGGCCACCGCCTTCCGAAACTGAAGTTATTTTTCACCTGTTAGTTTTTTTTAAGAAGTTGGTTGTTTTTTTTGTAAAAAAGTTTTTATTTTGCAATTTTTAGTTTCTTCGTATGGAAAGAAGGTCTTTTAAAACTTAAAAGAATCATTGAAGTTGGTTAACAATTGCTAAAGAAGTTCGTTCTAAACATTAATCTGTACATCTCAGCCGGGCCCCTTTTAAAATAGAAGGGCGTAATGTTATGTTATGGAAATACAAGAACTCTGTATAGACATCTGACTATAGCAATCCCGAATAATTTGCTGTTATGCGTTGAAGAGTTCCGTCGCAAGTCTTCTTCATCAGGTCTTCTTCACAAAATGATACTTTCTGAATGAAAATGCTTGATTTGTTACTAAAAATGTAAAAATCAGTACGTGTGTACCTATATTTTTTGAGGAGTTCCCTCAATTCCTCAAGGATCCCTCATCAGTTATGAGTTTTGATACAAATGGGACCAATCTGCTAGCATACCCTATCAAATAAAAAAAGAATTTTGAAAATCGTTCCATAAATGGCGAAGTAATCGCGTAACAAACACGAAAAAAAAACATCGTCTTTTTTTGAAGTCGGTTAAAAATAGTTAATACCTTTGGCTTATGTTGCCTTATCGGTATCCTAAAAGATAATAACACTGTCCACATTTTTAAAAGGTGACCTGTAAAACATCTGTGTCAACTAGAGACACCAATTAATTGTCTCTAGAAACTATTCCTTCCTTGACAATATCAGAAATTAGCACAATACCAAATTCAAATTTATGAATGAAAATCAAGTTTTTTTTGCATATATTTGCATGAAATTCTCAACAAGCTAAGTAAAGAATATATTTGTAGCGATGAGTCAGTGTTTAGGACATATAATATTTAAAGAAAAGGAGTCTGGAAATATTGCTAAATGTATTTGCAATACAATGTGTTTGTTTAGTTTTCTAAATTAGTATTATACCGGTGGCCTAGACTTTCTAGTTTCGTGTTTAAATACTATTTATACCTATTGATGTAAGCCACTTGAAACCTGTATGCAAGAGTTCATGATTACTTTAGGATTTGTTTTTTTTTGCCATAGTAATAATAATACCAGCCAGTTACTGACCCACTGCAGGGCAAAGGGCTCTTCTCATACAGAGAAGGCATGAGCTTTGATCACTACGCTCGTTTAAGGCGGATTGGCGATTTCGGACTTATATTAACTACAAGTCCAGGTTTCCTCACGATGTTTTCCTTCACCGATGTCTATGATGTCTGTGATAACTTAAAAAGTATAATATGAATTGAAAAAGTCACATTGGTACTTGCCCGGATTTTAACCATCACCTCCTGCATGACAGGTAGGCGCCGTAACCTCTAGGCCATGATGACTCCAGCACGCGTAGCATGATCACCGAAGAAACGGTCTTTGTCGTGTCTCGGAAGAAAAGAAATTAAGTGTTCATGCTACGCAGGCTGGTGTATTGAAAGAAATTTGACAGATTGGGGTTCCTGTCTATATAATCTGTCACTTTGCCGATTCGTCTGTAGACAAAGGCCGTTTCTTCGGTGTTCAATGTGTTCATGCTACGCATGCAGCCAGCCCTTCTGTTTATCCTTTTTTAGCAATTTGTCTTTCGCCCTTTAATTTAATTAATACCAACATTCACACCGTAACCTGAATCCTCATTTCAGGGATCTATCCCGTTTCTCATACATGTAAACTTTGAAGATCGGGGCATCTTTTCGGACGATGAAAAAGGTTTTAGTGCATTAACAAGCATATGCCCAATAACTTTGATTCTCATAGTTTCTTTGGGAAATCTTCTTAAAACAAACTTATTTTTGCTGCAGTAGAAATCTATAATCTGTGCATCCAACCCAATAGTTTATAAAACTACCAGGGACCGTACAACCCCGAATATGAGTTAACTCTTTCGAAAGGGTTACGGGTTGCGCGCCCACAGTAACGGAAGTGGTTACCTCTTGGTAGTGGTAGTCCTTTCATAACACTAACGTTAGGGTAACCCTCTCAATAAGTTAACTTGTACAAGATGTTACCGGCTCTTATTGGATATTCAATTGAAGAAGATAACCCTTTGAAAGGGTTTGTCGGGGTAATCAAAAGGTTTTAAATCAAATCATTTTAAATTACGTTGGAGTGGAGGAATAAGTATTGACCTTGGACGTTTACGCAACACTCAATACTTTATTGCATTCTGTATGTTTATTTTTAGGTGGTAATCTTATAATTAGATAGGTACTATGGACCCTGTCGGGCACAGCAAAATAAGTCAGTTTGGAGAGGAAGCATTATCTCTACATAGTACAAAACAAAGTAGCTCCCGCTGTCTGTCTGTCCCTATATGTATATGTTTAGACCTTTAAGAGTCTATTACGTATACCTACACCTCAGCGCAAATTCGGATTTCACCTACACTTCCCCGCGCCAACTAACTCTCTATCCCGCTCGCACACACAGTGCTCCCGGTACCACGCGGTTAAAGCGATTGTGTGAGGGTAAACTGCACTTTTATTGTATTACGGGTACTGATATAATATAATTTAATTTTAGTTATATTATACATAAATAAATTTATGTAATAATTTAATTAGTAAAATAACAGTCTGACGCGTTTTATATAATTATGTAAGTACCTACGACCTCCGGCATTGCAGTTAGGGCCACTTACAACTAGACCAACAGGGATCTGACTTTGCCAAAGACATTTGCGCGAAGAGACTATTATAATGCGCGCAAGGAATTTGCGCGATTGGACTTTTGCGCGAATGGACTTTTGCGCGCCAGGACACCTACGTGAATGAACTTTTGCGCGTAAGGACAGACGCGCGACTTAATGGCCACTGAGGTTTACTCAGTAGAGGAAACATAATATCATGCTTGTTATACTTAAAGGTGGTTTTTTTTTGGATTTTTCGTCATAGGTGTCGTTTTCGTGGTTTTCGGGGTCGTTGATTATGAAAATGAGGTTAAAATGAAAATCCAAGATGGCGCCGAGGAAAATTTTTGATTTTTCATCATGGGGATGTCGCACTTCCATCTCCTATGTTTTTCCTTTAAGGGTTGAATTTCCAAAAATCGTTTTTGAGTGGATACTTACTCTTCACTAAGAACACCTCTTCAAGTTTCATGTCTCTAATACCACAGGTTTGGGCTGTGTGTTGCTATATATTAAACTTAATAATTTTAGCATAATACTTCCGAATAGACTACTTTCAAAGTTGATCCTTCCGGTATGTATGCATAAAGATTTCTGGAACTACTGACCAGGGAAAGAGCGCCGTACAACTGATCATGCGTAAAACAACTGAGACAGTTTAGATCAACCTGCCCAGGCGTATTGATTACAACCGTACATACCAAGTTAGGTTAAAATCCTTATAATAGTGTTAGAACTATGCGTGCACATACATACAGACAAACCAATGCAATAAAGAATTGAGTATTGAGTATTCTTCTTCTTCTTATCGTGTGGTTAGTAACTAACCTGCATGCGTAGCATGAACACATTGAACACCGAAGAAACGGCCTTTGTCTACAGACGAATCGGCATAGTGAAGATTATATAGACAAGAACCTCAATCTGTCAAATTTCTTTCAATACACCTGCCTGCGTAGCATGAACACATTGAACACCGAAGAAACGGCCTTTGTCTACAGACGAATCGGCATAGTGAAGATTATATAGACAAGAACCTCAATCTGTCAAATTTCTTTCAATACACCTGCCTGCGTAGCATGAACACTTAATTTCTTTTCTTCCGAGACACGACAAAGACCGTTTCTTCGGTGATCATGCTACGCATGCTGGTGTCAGAGTTTTTAATGCCGCCCACGGGCCTCTGACTTGGCATCACATGCCCTCGAGAAATATCTCTCAGGCATGCCGGTTTCCTCACGATGTTTTCCTTGAGTATTGAAACCGACAGACAAAACATTTACTGATTGCATTTTTGGCATCAGTATCGATCACCAATCATCCTCCAATATTAATTTTGAATAGGTATATATTCAATGTACAGACTTGAGTACTCTACAGTATTATTACAATTATTATTTATTATCTTAATAGTGTGTGATAGTCCATTGAATTTTATGGCAAACTATATTGTATCTTAAGATAAAATATTATAGTACCTATCTTAGTCGTGTATAGCGCCCCTTGGTGAACTAGTGGAGTTCGCGGGTGACGTAGCCTACGACAAACTTATTATTTGCGGTTAGTACAGTAGTCGATTCTAGGGATCGAACCGCAAAATTAAGTTTGTTTTTTATTGTATGTACTTTTCCGGGATAAAAAGTACCCAGTGTAGTGCCCAGGATATTCAAAAATAAGTATACCAAGTTTCATCGTAATCGAACCGGTAGTTTTTGCGTGATACCTGAGCATACAGACAGACAGACACAGACAGACAGACAATTTTTTTTTTAATCATATTTTTGGGTTCAGTGTCGGTCCAGTAACACCCCCTACTATTTATTATTTTGATATTATCAATGTACAGAAAGAACACCGGCGAACTCCCAAACAAATTTTTGTTGACTTTTTTTTTTGCGTTGCCTATGAAAAATATCTAAAAGTATAGAGTTTGAATTTCTGAACAGTTTTTTCTTTGGTTATACTTTTATAGGAAGTCAGGAATTAAAGATATTTTATTTTTAAGTTTTAGAGGTTAAGACTATTTAAAAGGATATGTCCGCTATAATCTTAGCACAAACAATCGTGTTTATTTTAACATTTGTATTCTGATGCAGACATGTATTTCCTAAGTATATAAATGCATTATGTAAAGTCAATCATTTTAAGCAACTTGACTAAGATTTATATTAGGTACAGACGCCAGCACATCAAGTTACCCCAATGTGTCAAATTTTCCCAATTGAATATGAACCTTATTCTGTTTGTCATAAAGTTGAAAAACGATCAAAGAAATTTGACACAATGGGGTAACTTGACGTGCTGGCGTCTGTACATGGCAACATTAAAAGTATAGCTAATCCAATAGCCATGAAGTCAAGCCAGAAAGAAAAAAACACAAAGCTATGATTATTTATTTCATCAATAATCTAGTCAATTAAGCTCTTAATTACGAAGACTTTTTTCCAGACTTTGACATGCCTTATGATTGATTTGATAAAACTTAGTAAATTATTTCGTTGGTATCTATTACGGTGACATACGTAGACGCTTAATAATTTCATCAACAATTCCCTCGCCGGTGTTCTTTCACTTCTACAGATTTATTATAAGTATATTTTTACGTATTTTTTTAAATTTTATTATACAATCTAGATTTTTACTAACATTAGTAGTTAAATGCTTGTTACTAACAACTTTTATGGACTGTTTTGTCTGAAATAAATCATTTTTTTTTATTAAGGATATACAAAAAAATGGTCTAGGTAGGTACCAACAACTGGGAAGGTTTACCCTATTGCAGATAATAATATGTATTTTTATAGCAGTAGTTGATACTTACTTCATTTCGTTGCTTACATGTTTGCCTCTTTTTTTTACGCCAACCGAGTTTATTTTCTGTTTTATTCCGAAAATTTCGTAATTCACGAAAAACTTACTGGAATTATTTTATATCAAATAAAATTAGTTGTCCCGCCGCGTCATGTTTCGTAATCGTGTGGCGTGAGCGCAAGCGACATAAGCTCCACGTTCGTAAGCCGAAGCGAGACTGAGCGGGGAGCCGGGCGCAGTGTGACCATCTCATAAATGGCGAATCTGCCACAGACTGGGCTAAAGATCTGCCAAAATCTGCCACACTTGGCGCCAAAAATGCCAAAAAAATGCCATCACGCAAAAAGGAAAAAATCCTAACGAATAAAATGAAATTTCTGTAATAACAATAATATTAAACAATTTTCTTATGCACTACATCTTTTTGACCATGTTTTAGTTGGTTTAAAGGAGGTAAGAAGCCAGTCTCCGTGTCCTTAATAAACTCGGCAGACATAATAACGCTTTCGCGAAATTTGCTGTTTGGATAATTTGTAGCACCATTCGAGTTCAAGATTTTTCCAAATGGTCCCGGTAGCGGTGCTACTTCCACCTGATTGTAACATGTCTTGTATTCTTCTATCAAATTTAATTTATCGAAGTTAACCTTAATGAGTAAGTACCTACACAGTTAAGTCAGAAAGGTTTGCATTCTTTGAAGCAATAATTGGATTCTAGGTTTCATACTTACTACGGATAAGTGATCGATTTCAGTGCTGACATTAACTCCTAAATACCTACATGTGTATCAGGGGCAAAAATCACAGTGAAGTTAACAACAACTTAAAAGACACAATACACTTCTGAAATGTCTTTGAATGCTGTTTAAATACATAATGTCATTGGAATATAGTGTTAAAATTGTTGACTTTTGAATTTGTCATATACCAGGACATAAAAATACAGTTTATAATTTAATTATAAGTATATTAATTGAAAATTATATTAAATAATGTGATTTTAGTCGAAATCTTTAAAATCTGCCTAAATCTGCCACTTTTGTAAATCGTCAACATAATATGCCACGGACAAAATTTAGGAGCAAAATCTGCCAAAATGGCAGAAATCTGCCACAAATGGTCACACTGGCCGGGCGGCAGGGCGGGCGGCTCCAATGCGCGATAGTTAAGGTATTTCTTTTTACAGTGTAAATAATGGTAATTTTCAAAATTTAAAATATATACTTATATATTTTATGAAGTTTCATGATTAGGTACAAAGTGATTTCTGCAGTCGTTTTAATCTTAAGAGGTTTTTGCTTAGCAAATTGAGGTATTAAAACTACGCAACGGATTGTAATTGGGTTTTTTAATAGATAGAGTCATTCAAGAGGAAGGTTTATATGTATAATACATGTATAATATAGCAAAGAAACACTGATCATTTTAGAGAGATTATAATACGCATGCGTTTGACCACTATCTAACCTGACGGCAAGCGATGATGTGGTCGACGATGCAGTAAGCTTTCCTAGAAGCAACCTGTTCACTCTTGACTTAAAGACCCCTTGGTTGTTGCTATCTCTGGAACACCGACTCCGGCAGGAATTCCACACACATGGTTGGGATATCTATCATGTATCGGTGGTGCAGTGCCGAACGTCTGGTGGCCGATGATGAAAAGGGCTTGGTGGAATTAAATCGTGCAATTCCGATGCATAACCGATAGAAAACCGATATTAAGCTAGCTACTCGGCGTCGATGCTCAAGATTTTGAAGTTTTGACTCAACGAGTGCATCATTGCCGATGATCTTCTTGGCTCGTTTTTCAATAGACTCAAGCGCATCAAGCTGGTATTTGGCGGATCCGTCCCAAAGATGAGAGCAGCTGTGCTATTCTGTAATAGCAAATCACTTCGAAAGTCATTTCGCAAATCATCTCGAAAGTCATACTCACTACGCTTCTCATGTCGCCTGTACTAGTTTCGCTATTAACATGTCAACGTCAAAAAGCTCACCCGTTTTAGTTCCTCTCACTTTGGTCATTACTTGGTGGCGCCAGTGTCGAAATCACTCCATTTAAGAATACGATATTTTAATTTCACATGATTTCACTGCGGATTCAGAAGTGATTTCGCAAATAAACGTTTCAGAATAGCACTGCAGTACTCCATACACGATCGAACTTGCACTTGATAAAGGTTAAGCAGCTGTTCCGGTGAGAAGTAACGGTTCGCCTTTGCAAAAAGTAAGGTATCCCTAACTTTTTTGTAGCTATCTGAGCCTTTGCCTCGATGTAAGAGCTATGAGAGTGGATGACAACGTTACACCAAGAAGATCAAGATGGTCGGTTATCGGCACGGTTACACCTCGAAAAGATGGAACCGGGTGAAATGGACTCCGCTTGGCGGGAAACAGACACGTCTGGGTTCTCGCAGCATTGAACTCGACCAAATTGGCATCACCCCACTCGGTGACTGCCTTCAAGGATAAGTTCAAGCGCTCAACCATAGCTTCTGCACGCTGCATGTTGACTAAGGCGATATCTAATGTCTCAGCAAGCGAGCCAGCAGCATTACACTTTCTGTTTTATTTATTTTTTTCTCAATAAACAAGCTACACGCTCACAAATATACACTAAACAGCCATACACAACAATATTCTGTACACCCGCTTTTCACAAATAAGTAGTTTCATTTGAGTACTCATTTCTTTTTATTTAGAAGTACTATTGTTTTTTTTCTATTGTAGTTCTTGATATTCTTGATATTTACAAATCTATTGTAATCTGTAGATATTTTGTTTTGTTTGTGTTTTCAAAAGTTTAAGAAGTATTAGTTTTACAAATGACAGCTGGCTCTCCGGTTGCGCCCGCGTCCTTCGTCACAGACCACAGACTATGTAAGCACAATTTCATGCTGTGTTAGTGGTAAAACTAGTCGCTGGAACGTGGGAGATGCGTGTGTTTAATTTTGTTTAATTATAAATATATCATTGATTTCACTTGTGTCCCTATTTTTAACATTATATATTTTTATTATATTTTGTTTTTTTATCTACTTATTTATTTATATATATTCATTTTAAGCCTCTTTGTAGGCTGTTGTACGTGCATGTATTCATGGCATTATAGTAGGCCCTATCAGAATAACAGCGCTGCGGTATTTACTGTTTTTCTTTCAATACCGTGGCATCGTGCTGAGATAGGGGCCTTTTTGGCCTCGCACAGGTCTTTTTGTTATTCCTTTATTATGTTAAATTTAGTTTAAGTTTTATACTGTTAAATTTCTGTGCGTGTCCCAAATAAACATATTTTCTTTCTTTCTTTCTTTCTTTCTTTCTTTCTTCTTGGAGAAACTGGATCTGTGACCCACTAGCCCGTGCGTCAGACATGTAGCTCTCGTCAACAGTGCTGTCGTCTGCATACCCAAAAGTACCGAGCTTAAGCAAGCGCGACTATCTTATTCCGCAAAGAGCAACCGTTACTTGCGTACAAAAATATCAATTACAACCCGGATGGAGCGACCACTCAGGAACTCAGCAATCCAATCCAATCACATAGACCAGTGGGCAGACCGAAAGAAGGAAGCTTACCAAATTAGGATTATTGCGCACAGAACGCAATAGGTACGTGCTTAGGTCGGGTAGTTAATTGAATAGAGTTTTAGTGGTTGAAAATACCGAGGTCCTGCGGCGGCGACACGTGGCGGCGCTCGCGCTGCGCAATGGTGCGTGCGCTCGGTGTGAGAGTGACAGATGAACTGAACGATCGATTGGTCGTTAGAAAAAATAAGGCGAGCGAATGAAGTGAGCGCTTTTGAATGAACGGTGAACAGTGAACGTACTCGTCAGCGGCGGGGCCTCGGTGCTTGTTTATTGTATTTAAAAAAAAGCTTTTCCATACGTAACATTCTCCCCTTCAGTGTCGACACGACACTCATAACGATAACCTAAGTTAAAAAAAAAAAAAAATACTAAACTAGGTGAATTAAAAGGGTATACAAGTATGTACCTACACAAGTAAGTATACAAGTAAGTACACAAGTAAGTATACAAGTAAGTATACAAGTAAGTATACAAATAAGTATAAACTAAATCTAAAATATAGCTATCCTAGCTGCAGGGCGTTTAAATAAACCAGTTTTTGTTTTGACGTCAACAACTCTTACGCGTCCGTCAGCACCGGGGTACACAGATTGTATGATACCTTTAGGCCAGCAGTTACGGGGGGAGTTAGGGTCAACTATTACTACCACATCACCGATCTTCAATTGTGCGCCTTCTTCTCTCCATTTTCGGCGCGGCACTAGATCGGGGAGAACTTCCTTCACCCATCTGGTCCAGAATTGGTCAGCCATGCGCTGGGATATACGCCATTGCTTACGGAGACATAGGTCTTTGTCTGTAAACACTCCTGCGATAGGTAAATTAGACGATGAACCCATGAGAAAGTGGTTCGGCGTCAATGTCTCGTCGTCCCGAGGGTCTACCGAAACGTGACCGAGGGGCCTGCTGTTGATAATATTCTCCACTTCAGCTAGGAGAGTAATTAGAGTCTCTTCGTGCGGAGCTCTCTCTTTTAGCACCACTTTGAGGGCGGTCTTGACACTGCGTACAAGACGCTCCCAAGATCCTCCCATGTGCGGACTAGCTGGCGGAATGAAGCTCCAGGAAACTCCATTGTTCAGGGCTTCGTTCATGACAGTACTTCTGTCTATGGCGTCATAGGCTTTCTTTAGTTCAATTTCCGCGCCGCGCATATTGGTCCCGTTATCAGAATAAATCTTCGTTGGCCAGCCTCTACGTGCGGCCATTCTACGTAAGGCCATTATCAATGAATCTGCAGTGAGTGATGGCACAATCTCAATATGTACGGCGCGTACTGTCAAGCACGTAAATAACACACCATAGCGTTTTGGTCTTGATCTTCCAACTGTGACCTCTATTGGTCCAAATAAGTCGACTCCGGTGACAGTAAATGGTCTTTGGTGATGCGTGAGTCTACCTTCGGGCAAGTCACCAAGTCGTGGCGGCTTCGGATTAGCTTTTCTGATGCGACAAAACATACACTGCGTCGCAACTGTATGGACCGTAGGACGTAAACGTAACAACCAATATTTTTGACGCAGTTCATTTACTACCAACTCGTTGCATCCGTGGCTTGCGCGGATGTGATAATACTTGACAATGAGGCGAGCCATGTGTTCATTTCCATCCAGGATCACTGGTGATTTTGCGTCCATCGCCACTTCCTTAGCTGCTCCAATCCTTCCACCAACACGTAGAAGTCCGGTATCATCCAATATAGGTGTTAAAGCGCGTAGTCTACTATCGCGTTTTATCTCTTTATTTTGTTTCAACAGCGAGATATCACTGGAGAAAGCTGTGGCCTGCGTGTGCTGAAGTAATAATGTTTCAGCTCGTTTCATCAAGTCGTCGGTAAGTACATTTGTTTTTATCTTCTTGCATTTATCTATGAACCACAAGACAGTTGCAGTAGTTCGCAGCAATCGCAACCAACTGGAGAAACGAGTCGGCTCCGGTACAGGTAAGTTATTTACACTATTATTTTCATTTACTATATTTATTCGTTCTAATATTTCTTCATTAATTTTTATTTTATTTTCAGGTTCCTGAGGCCAGCAAGAGCGTGATTTATGTAAAAATGACGGACCGGTAAACCAGGATGAGTTGCTGCCAAGTACGTAGTCGGTACTTTTAGTTCCTAAATCTGCCACGTTGACGTCAGTCGGCACATAGTGCCACTCGTCAGACTTACTTAGATCGTCAATTTCTCCTAGACGATTAGCTATAAACACTTTATATGTTCTACAGTTGTTTCTTATCCAGTGTAAAACAGTAGTTGAGTCTGTCCAATAATAAACTGAATTTGGTTTGAAACGATGTTCCGTTTTAATATTACTTGCTAATTTACATCCTAATAAAGCACCCTGTAGTTCTAGTCGCGGTATAGAAACCAATTTCGTAGGTGTAACTTTAGATTTACTAGCGATAAACGCTACAATGATTTGTCCACTACTCATTTCCATGCGCCAGTACGCGACAGTCGCATAGGCGCTCGGCGACGCATCACAAAATACGTGTAGTTCTAAGTTTTCGTAAGTCGTGCTCTTATCACTATCACGAAAATACCAACGCGGGATCCTAATATTATTAATCTTTTTAGCTTGAGTTATCCAACTTTGAAATAGATTATTTAACTCATCATTCAATTCCTCATCCCATTTTATATTTGTTTTCCAAGTTTCGCGCATTATTATTTTTCCTTTAATTGTAAATGGTATCAGATAACCATGGATGTCAAAAATAGACATAACAATGCATAATAGTTCGCGCTTCGTAGGTCTTCTTTTTAAATTTACAACATCAACTGGTACACGCTTCAAAGTCAAATCGAACCCTAACTCGTCGCTAGCAGGGTACCATAATAAACCGAGTGTTCTTTCCGATTGATCTTTATCTAAGGCACAACATACACTATCACTCAAAGCTTCCTTCGGCACGCTTTCCAGAACGTCCGGTACGTTGCTAGCCCAGTTGCGTATTTCAAATCCACCCTCCTGGTGAATAAAATAGATTTCCTTAATCATTTGTTTTGTAAGGTCGACGTCGGGTAAACTGTCGATGTAGTCGTCCATATAATGCTGCTTGCATATAGCATCGACAGCCGTCGGATAAGTATCCGTAAATCGTAATGCATTTTTGTTTTTAATATGTTGCGCTATAAAAGGCGAGCAGTTCGCGCCAAATATTAATGACGTCATAGCGTATTTATTAACGTCCTTAGTAGCTTCATCTGTAAATAAAAACCTTAATGTATGTTGATCCTTTTCTTTAATTTTAATTCGGAGAAACATATCTTTAATATCTCCAATAATTCCAATTTGATTTTCTCTAAACCTAAACATAATTCCAAACAACGATTGCAACATGTCCGGGCCTGTCAATAAATAATCATTGAGGGAACATCCCTGTGATTTCGCAGCTGCGTCGAAGACTAAACGTAATTTCTTCTTATTGGGGTTATCGACCCCGAAATGCGGTAGGTACCAAACATGGTCGCTAGACTCCCCCTCGTTTAGCCTCCTGGCATAATTATTTGAAAATAAATGCTGAATACGTTCGCGATAACGCAACGCGTAAGTGTTGTCGGCAGACATTTTTTTCTCAACAGATTTTAAACGATTATAGGCATTTTTATAAGAATCAGGCATGACAAAGTTATCCTGTTTCCAAGGCAGTTCCACATGCCATTGGTTATCAACTAATTCACAAGTGTTATTAAGTATGGTGATAGCACGCAACTCGTCCGCATTTTGTCGCGGCTGTTTTGATATACCTATTGACTCGAGTGTAAACGATTTTTTTACTAGATCATGCAAGTCAGAATCACAACAATGTTGCGTGCTGTCATCACTAACGCTAGCAATACAATCAGCTGATCCTACATTGTTTACAACTCCGTGTACACACCACCCTAGAGGTGTCTTTGTGACATAAGGTCCATTTTCTTTATTATTACTTTTTAAACACAAAATAGGAGTAATAAGATTATAATTATCCTGTCCAATTAACAGTTTAGGTTGCGCGTCACAATTGCACAAATCGTAATTGAATTCATCAAAATGTGAATATTTACTAAAGTCTATACACGATACATGTTGAATAGGTAAATTCAGTTCTCTCATTTTACGAGCACTTAAGGTAAAACAATCACCTTTGTTATTAGAAATGTCAAAACTTACGGTTTCGGCTTGGCACACGAGCTCACCGGAGTCCCATGCACTGCGGGCTCGCATAGTCACAGTCTTACCGTGTAGACCCACCTGCTCGGCGAGGTCAGCAGAGATCAGAGTCACGGTAGCGCCGTCGTCAAGCAACGCATGCGTATGAATATTGTCTTTAGGTCCGTGAACGGTAACCGGCACTATTTTTAACAACACTTTTGTCTTAGACACTTTTGGTTTTAACACTGACACTTCGTGACACTGCGCGGCTCGTATGCTGGCGTGTGAGACGAGCTCACTGGTGGCGGCGCCACTCGCGGCGTCGTCGGGCGTCGTCGCCGTAACGTTGGGTGGCGCGGAAGTCTCACGGCGCGCCCCTCCTGGCTTCGTCCAGTGTAGCATCCGGTGATGAGCCCCACCACAGGCCTCGACGTCGCAATTTTTTGCAGCACACTCGTTTTCGTTTGGGTGCCGAACACAGAGACATTTAAAACATAAATTGTTTGCGCGAACAAATCGCCATCTATCCTTTTTTAGAGCTCGCTTAAACTGACTACAGTCTGGCAATGCATGATGATTTCGTTTGCAAAACTTGCACTTGCCGGCAGCCTCGGGGTCACTGACCTTAACAGATGTTAGTACGGAATGTTGATCGTTATGCTTTTTCCCTAGTTGTTTATTCCTGTGATAGTCATTCTGGTATTGAATATGGCTAACTCCCGACTCTGCCACCTTTTGCGCTTCTATAAACAGGAATTTGGATAGTATTTCTAATTTTGACGCTTCTGTGTGCACTCTGGTCTCGGCGTAGAGGTATTCTACCCATTTGTTGACGAGTCCTGTAGGTAATTTGGATATGACGATTGTTAATAATTCTGGACTTTTCAAATAATCTATTTGTTTTAATGTAGTTACAGCGGTGACGTAATTCTTTATTTTTATGGCGAATTTCACAATTTCCGTGTGGTATGAATTTGGTAACGGTGATAATTTCTTTAGCTGAGCTATAACTTGTCTCATGACATTTTCTGGTCTGCCAAATCGCAATTCCAGCGTTTCTATAATATCACTGGGCGAGCTTGGTCCCATCAGCAATGCTGCGGCTGCTTCTTTTGCGTCTCCACGTAAACACTTCCGTAGACGCCACACATTCTCAGTATCACTGTACTTACATACCCGTGACGACTCGTAGTACGCTTCCCGAAATTGCATCCATTCCAGTGGGTCTCCAAAATACAATGGTAGATCCTTTGATGTAGCCAACCTGGACAACAGCATCTGGCTGCCGGTTATATTAGTTGAGTCGACAGCGGTTTTTATCGCGTAGGTTAGCTCCTCAATGGCGCGATTAGTACACGCCACGTTGTCGCCGTCAGCGTTGCGGTGAGTCTCACGCTCACCGCTCCCGACAATCACTTCGTTACAGATTTCGTGCGACATGCCGGGTTCAGCAACAGATTTCTCGAGCCAATTATCTACTTTACTTGCGTAGGAAGCTGATGATTTCGAGCAACGTGATTTACAATCTAGTTCGGCCAAGTCCAAGGCCAGCTTCTTGTCGACTAATTCCTTTTCGATGTTTGCTTTAACTTGAGCCGCTTCATATTCAAGACGCTTGCGCGCCGCCGTTGACGAGCACGTGGTTTTCACACTTTTCTCGGATTTCGCCGCCGTTGACGAGCACGTGGTTTTCACACTTTTCACACTTTTTAGCACTAATCGTTCGCTTGTTGTTAAACACTTCCGTAGACGCCACACATTCTCAGTATCACTGTACTTACATACCCGTGACGACTCGTAGTACGCTTCCCGAAATTGCATCCATTCCAGTGGGTCTCCAAAATACAATGGTAGATCCTTTGATGTAGCCAACCTGGACAACAGCATCTGGCTGCCGGTTATATTAGTTGAGTCGACAGCGGTTTTTATCGCGTAGGTTAGCTCCTCAATGGCGCGATTAGTACACGCCACGTTGTCGCCGTCAGCGTTGCGGTGAGTCTCACGCTCACCGCTCCCGACAATCACTTCGTTACAGAGATCGTGCGACATGCCGGGTTCAGCAACAGATTTCTCGAGCCAATTATCTACTTTACTTGCGTAGGAAGCTGATGATTTCGAGCAACGCGATTTACAATCTAGTTCGGCTAAGTCCAAGGCCAGCTTCTTGTCGACTAATTCCTTTTCGATGTTTGCTTTAACTTGAGCCGCTTCATATTCAAGACGCTTGCGCGCCGCCGTTGACGAGCACGTGGTTTTCACACTTTTCTCGGATTTCGCCGCCGTTGACGAGCACATGGTTTTTACACTTTTTAGCGGCATCACAAAATACGTGTAGTTCTAAGTTTTCGTAAGTCGTGCTCTTATCACTATCACGAAAATACCAACGCGGGATTCTAATATTATTAATCTTTTTAGCTTGAGTTATCCAACTTTGAAATAGATTATTTAACTCATCATTCAATTCCTCATCCCATTTTATATTTGTTTTCCAAGTTTCGCGCATTATTATTTTTCCTTTAATTGTAAATGGTATCAGATAACCATGGATGTCAAAAATAGACATAACAATGCATAATAGTTCGCGCTTCGTAGGTCTTCTTTTTAAATTTACAACATCAACTGGTACACGCTTCAAAGTCAAATCGAACCCTAACTCGTCGCTAGCAGGGTACCATAATAAACCGAGTGTTCTTTCCGATTGATCTTTATCTAAGGCACAACATACACTATCACTCAAAGCTTCCTTCGGCACGCTTTCCAGAACGTCCGGTACGTTGCTAGCCCAGTTGCGTATTTCAAATCCTCCCTCCTGGTGAATAAAATAGATTTCCTTAATCATTTGTTTTGTAAGGTCGACGTCGGGTAAACTGTCGATGTAGTCGTCCATATAATGCTGCTTGCATATAGCATCGACAGCCGTCGGATAAGTATCCGTAAATCGTAATGCATTTTTGTTTTTAATATGTTGCGCTATAAAAGGCGAGCAGTTCGCGCCAAATATTAATGACGTCATAGCGTATTTATTAACGTCCTTAGTAGCTTCATCTGTAAATAAAAACCTTAATGTATGTTGATCCTTTTCTTTAATTTTAATTCGGAGAAACATATCTTTAATATCTCCAATAATTCCAATTTGATTTTCTCTAAACCTAAACATAATTCCAAACAACGATTGCAACATGTCCGGGCCTGTCAATAAATAATCATTGAGGGAACATCCCTGTGATTTCGCAGCTGCGTCGAAGACTAAACGTAACTTCTTCTTATTAGGGTTATCGACCCCGAAATGCGGTAGGTACCAAACATGGTCGCTAGACTCCCCCTCGTTTAGCCTCCTGGCATAATTATTTGAAAATAAATGCTGAATACGTTCGCGATAACGCAACGCGTAAGTGTTGTCGGCAGACATTTTTTTCTCAACAGATTTTAAACGATTATAGGCATTTTTATAAGAATCAGGCATGACAAAGTTATCCTGTTTCCAAGGCAGTTCCACATGCCATTGGTTATCAATTAATTCACAAGTGTTATTAAGTATGGTGATAGCACGCAACTCGTCCGCATTTTGTCGCGGCTGTTTTGATATACCTATTGACTCGAGTGTAAACGATTTTTTTACTAGATCATGCAAGTCAGAATCACAACAATGTTGCGTGCTGTCATCACTAACGCTAGCAATACAATCAGCTGATACATTGTTTACAACTCCGTGTACACACCACCCTAGAGGTGTCTTTGTGACATAAGGTCCATTTTCCTTACTTTTTAAACACAAAATAGGAGTAATAAGATTATAATTATCCTGTCCAATTAACAGTTTAGGTTGCGCGTCACAATTGCACAAATCGTAATTGAATTCATCAAAATGTGAATATTTACTAAAGTCTATACACGATACATGTTGAATAGGTAAATTCAGTTCTCTCATTTTACGAGCACTTAAAGTAAAACAATCACCTTTGTTATTAGAAATGTCAAAACTTACGGTTTCGGCTTGGCACACGAGCTCACCGGAGTCCCATGCACTGCGGGCTCGCATAGTCACAGTCTTACCGTGTAGACCCACCTGCTCGGCGAGGTCAGCAGAGATCAGAGTCACGGTAGCGCCGTCGTCAAGCAACGCATGCGTATGAATATTGTCTTTAGGTCCGTGAACGGTAACCGGCACTATTTTTAACAACACTTCTGTCTTAGACACTTTTGGTTTTAACACTGACACTTCGTGACACTGCGCGGCTCGTATGCTGGCGTGTGAGACGAGCTCACTGGCGGCGGCGCTACTCGCGGCGTCGTCGGGCGTCGCCGTAACGTTGGATGGCGCGGAAGTTTCACGGCGCGCCACTCCTGGCTTCGTCCAATGTAGCATCCGGTGATGAGCCCCACCACAGGCCTCGACGTCGCAATTTTTTGCAGCACACTCGTTTTCGTTTGGGTGCCGAACACAGAGACATTTAAAACATAAATTGTTTGCGCGAACAAATCGCCATCTATCCTTTTTTAGAGCTCGCTTAAACTGACTACAGTCTGGCAATGCATGATGATTTCGTTTGCAAAACTTGCACTTGCCGGCAGCCTCGGGGTCACTGACCTTAACAGATGTTAGTACGGAATGTTGATCGTTATGCTTTTTCCCTAGTTGTTTATTCCTGTGATAGTCATTCTGGTATTGAATATGGCTAACTCCCGACTCTGCCACCTTTTGCGCTTCTATAAACAGGAATTTGGATAGTATTTCTAATTTTGACGCTTCTGTGTGCACTCTGGTCTCGGTGTAGAGGTATTCTACCCATTTGTTGACGAGTCCTGTAGGTAATTTGGATATGACGATTGTTAATAATTCTGGACTTTTCAAATAATCTATTTGTTTTAATGTAGTTACAGCGGTGACGTAATTCTTTATTTTTATGGCGAATTTCACAATTTCCGTGTGGTATGAATTTGGTAACGGTGATAATTTCTTTAGCTGAGCTATAACTTGTCTCATGACATTTTCTGGTCTGCCAAATCGCAATTCCAGCGTTTCTATGATATCACTGGGCGAGCTTGCTCCCATCAGCAATGCTGCGGCTGCTTCTTTTGCGTCTCCACGTAAACACTTCCGTAGACGCCACACATTCTCAGTATCACTGTACTTACATACCCGTGACGACTCGTAGTACGCTTCCCGAAATTGCATCCATTCCAGTGGGTCTCCAAAATACAATGGTAGATCCTTTGATGTAGCCAACCTGGACAACAGCATCTGGCTGCCGGTTATATTAGTTGAGTCGACAGCGGTTTTTATCGCGTAGGTTAGCTCCTCAATGGCGCGATTAGTACACGCCACGTTGTCGCCGTCAGCGTTGCGGTGAGTCTCACGCTCACCGCTCCCGACAATCACTTCGTTACAGAGATCGTGCGACATGCCGGGTTCAGCAACAGATTTCTCGAGCCAATTATCTACTTTACTTGCGTAGGAAGCTGATGATTTCGAGCAACGCGATTTACAATCTAGTTCGGCTAAGTCCAAGGCCAGCTTCTTGTCGACTAATTCCTTTTCGATGTTTGCTTTAACTTGAGTCTATACATATAATAAGACTGTAAAAAAACTGTGTCTGTACATTGAATATATTTAAAAAATAATAATTGAGGGAGGTTTAGAAACAGTAATAGAGCACGAATCCAAAAAAAAAAGTCTGTCTGTTTGTCTGTTTGTCTGTTTGTCTGTTTGTCTGTTTGTCTGTTTGTTTGCACACGCTAATCTTCGGAACTACTGGACGGATTTGAATGATTTTTTTTTGTTGTATAGATATTAAGTCTGGGCAACACATAGGCTATAATTTATGTTGGAAACTGGAACACCTGATGCAGAAACGCAACAGACCAGCTAAACTATAGGCGATATAAAAATGGTACCATAGCAAAACTTGTTCCACGTGATGAGCATTTTCTGCTGAGAGAATATATTTGAAGATCCGGAACACCTGATGCAGAACCGCAACAGACCAGCTAAACTATAGGAGATACAAAAATGGTCCCGTAGAAAAAATTGTTCCACGTGATGAGCATTTTCTGCTGAGAGAATAAATTTGAAGATCCGGAACACCTGATGCAAAACCGCAACAGACCATCTAAACTATAGGAGATACAAAAATGGTACCATAGCAAAAATTTTCCCCCTTTTTAAGAATATTCTGCTGAGAGAATAAATTTGAAGATCCAGAACACCTGATGTGGAACTTCAAGAGCCCAGCTACACTATAACATATATTGGAATGACGTCTTAGCAAGAGTTGTTCAGCCTTATGAGCATCGCTGTTGACGTATAAAAATCGATGATCTGGAACACCTGTTGTGGAACTCCAAGAGCCTAGCTACACCATAACTCAAATAGGAATGACGTCTTAGCAAAAGTTGTTCGGTGTGATAAGCATTTCCTGTTGACTTATAAAAATCGAAGATCAGAAACATTTGATATAGAAATTAAAACTATCACTAATTTCATTGCATATAATTATAAAATAACATAAGTAGGAGGTACTACGCGGTGAAGGCGGGAACAGTTCAGGACTGATTTTCGATGACGATGGTATATCGTTGAAAATTAGACTCTACTGGCTAAAACTCCCATTTTTTTTATCGTATGCCTTCGGGCTTATGTTATTTGAGTGTTTAATTTCCTTTTCCATTTATCTTCGTTACACGGTAGCTTACCCGGTAACGCAGGGGAGCAGCCACTTAGATTTTAATTGATCAGGTATCATCACAATAAAACTATAACCATGCCTAGAAAGAGGTCAAGTTTTTCCCAATGTTCCAAAGGTGCTAAATGATTAAAGACCATAAGATCCCAACAATCTACCGAAGAGCGTTAGGAGAGACTTGATGCTGTTCGAGAACATGAGGCCGCAACTCGCTCCGTGGAAACTTCTTGGGATCGCGAAGCACGCCTGCATTCTCAGCGTATTTACGCATCTACATCCAGGTCTCTAGAGACCAGTGAAGAATATGTGCGCGACTGACCGCTGATCGTGAACATCATGCACTGTCTCGCGAGTTGGAGACGTTCACGGAAAAAGCATGACGCTTGAGTTTTCAGCGTATATACGCATCGACTCTAGAGATAAGTGGGGGAAGGAGATGCGCGACTGACCGCTGATCGTGAACGTCAAACAACATAATTATAGGCTATAATTTATTTTGGAAAATGGAACACCTAAAGTGAAAGAGATATGAAAATGGTGCCATTGCAAAAACTATTCCACGTGAAGAGAGTGTTTTCTGCTGTGAGACTAAATTTGAAGATCTGGAGCACCTGAAGGGGAACTCCAAAGCCCAGAGACAATATAACATATACATAATAGAAATGGTGTCTTAGCAAAAGTTGTTAAGTCTGATGGCATTTCCTGTTGACCAACAAAAATAAAAAATCTGGAACATCTTGAATCGTCTCGCGCATCCCATTGATTTCCCGTCCCCGGGCTTATAGAATTCGACATCAGATGTTTCAGATCTTCGATTTTGACGACCCCGTTGTCGCTGGCATAAGCAACAGGATCCGCGTACGAAGTCGCGGGCAGAAGCTAGTTATAAATAAAGTTTTAAAAAAAGTAGAAAAAATAAATAAAATGTCACAAAATAGAAATTTAAAATTCAAACGTCAAGTAAAAAAAACTTTTTTACAAAAAAAAACAACTGACTTCTTAAAAAAACACTAACAGGTGAAAACTAACTCCAGTTTCGGAAGTCTGTGGCTTTGGAGGTTTCGTTTCGTTCATTATTGGCCACCGACTTCCGAAACTGGAGCTATTTTTCACCTGTTAGCGTTTTTAAGAAGTCGGTTGTTTTTTTTTGTAAAAAAGTTTTTATTTTGCAATTTTTAGTTTCTTTGTATGTAAAGAAAGTCTTTTAAAACTTCAAAGAATCATTGAAATTGGTTAACAATTGCTAAAGAAGTTCTTTCTAAAGATTAATCCGTACATCTCTGCCGGGCCCCTTTTAAAATAGAAGGGCGTAATGTTATGTTATGGAAATACAAGAACTCTGCATAGACATCTGACTATAGCAATTGACAACATTTCAAAATTGACATGACCCTAAAACAAAAATACCGTTTCTTCATTTTTGTATGCTGAGTTCAAATATATATTTTTTAAAAAATTTTATAGCTTAATTTCTGAGAAAGAAAATAAAAACCAAAAACCATGCGATGACGTCACTTATACGGTGGAATGAGGTGTTTACCTTTGCGAAAGCAAGCTCATTTTTAAGATGAAAACTATAATGTCAAACAAGACATTTCTGTCAAAAATTACGTATCTAATGTCAAAAAAAGACACATCTAATGTCAAAAATTACATATCTAATGTCAAACAAGACATATCTAATGTCAATGTGTGACATTGACAACTGCTAAATGACAGTGACATCTAAGAAACTGATTTTTTTTTGACGTATCACAGTAAAGCAAAGGAATTATCGCCATTCCACCGTATGAATGACGTCATTTGGCGCTTACGTCTTTTTAGAATGCACCGAATTTCAAAGTTAAAATTATGAATGAAAAGTACATAATTTCGAAAAACTAAAAAATATGGGTCCTCTAGTTTTGGATTTACTTTTAGATAACATAATAAAACATGGAGGTTAAAATTTTGAAATGTTGTCAATTGCGAATAATTTGCTGTTATGCGTTGAAGAGTTCCGTCGCATGTCTTTTTCATCAGTTTTTCTTCACAAAATTAAACTTTCTAAATGAAAATGCTTGATTTGTTACTAAAAATGTAAAAATCGCTGTATCTATATTTTTTGAAGAGTTCCCTCAATTCCTCGAGGATCCATCATCAGATATGAGTTTTGATACAAATGGGACCAATCTGCTATATCCTATCAAATAAAAAAAGAATTTTGAAAATCGGTCCATAAATGACGGAGTACTGGTAACAAACCCTAACAAACCCTAAAAAAAAATACAACCGAATCGAGAACCTCCTCCTTTTTTGAAGTCGGTTAATAATCTAATCTAAATAATCTAATCTAATCTAAATCTAATCTAATCTTTATAAGTCTACAGACTACTAGGTAATCGTTTACAGAGAAAGTAGCATTTATTTAACAAAAAGAAACCCTGAGTCTCTTAAAAAATATATTAATTTTCTAAGACACAAATTGCATTTAATGCTGCTCTTAGAAAGTGCATCGTATTCATAATATTTATGTACGGCATCCCGTCTCGGTTGTGATTTTTTAAAATCTTACAGTTAGACGCAGCTCTTTTCCCTTCGGGCACTAAATGATGAGTGTGATGATCGAATAACATAATTATGATTCCGTAAAAAGACAACATTATACATAAAACAATCCCGATTATTCCAGAAAAAAATACATTGAACTTTAAAATCATTGTGATAATAACTATAATCGTATGTGTGTGGAGTCGCTAGGGCATGGACTGCGTGTTGCGACTTGACGCATATCTGCCGAATGCATGCAGTTTAGTACTTTAAAGTAAAGGCACGAAAGATAAATTACAATACATGTAGTCTGAATGGGTAACTCTGTTATAGTCGTTGAAGGGGTAACCCGTTCCAAACGTGTAACCATTAAAAAGTATAACCCAACAAGAATGGGTTTTTGAATATACAGGTAATCAAATCGAAAGGGTTTTGAAGAGGTTATCCATTGATGAGGGTTTTCGTAAAAAAGGGTAACACATATGAAATTGGTTTTGAAACAACACTTTGTCAAAACCCTATCAAAAACCCTTTCAATGGGTAACCAAAATCGTCCCTGAAAACTACACACTTCGCGGGTTTTTATCAACTAGACTCACCTGTACGCTTTTCCTAGTCTGTTCAAGGTTTCAATCTGGCATTTATTCAGCTAAACGTCTTATCAGCAACAAATCGGAACGGGACGCATATTTTTAAGAACGGACCTAATCTCATTCTCAATCTGTGAAAAATGCGTACGTATACCTACTACTGACATTGATTGTGGCTTTGATAAGAATATATCAGACGCGTTCTTCGCCCACGCCAACGTCCTCTTTTTTCCATTCCTCCAAACTGCTCCATAACCCTTGAGACCAGCCCACTGTTTCTAGCCCTTACCCATATCAATAACATGTTGACGTATGACGTAGGCGCAGATATCTTTGCAAGTACCGAACTGAGACTCCTGAACACTGCTTCTCGGTATCTGGAGTCCATTGCCACTCCAAGCACTATCTCCCAAGATTATTTAAAATAAGAAACATTACATTATTTTATTTTAGTTTATCTGTGTTCTTGTCTGTTTATTTCTATTTTATTATTATTATTTAAATTTAGATATTTTTTCGATTTTATATTTCCTCAACCAATAGCTTATATGTTTAGTTGTTAACTGTTAATATAAGTTGGTTAAAAATAAATAAATAAAGAATGCGACTAGATTTTCTACGCTTATAATTACGGGAATTTGTTAGGCTACAGTTCTTCCCGATTAAACGTGATCTTTATTTTGTTTGATATAAGGTTGGAAAACTATCAAAGAAATTTGTCAAATTGTGGTAGCTTGATGAGCTGGTCTCTGTACCAACATCGGTTGGCAGTTTTACTGCAGTCGTAGAAACTGCACGCAAATTGCAAATTTGCAGATAAATGCAATCCGTCTGTCAAGAGCCTTGCCAACAAAGCTAATCTGGATATGTCAAAATTACATTCCCACACACGCCTTGGCCAAGCTAGTTTTTTATTTATTACAAAAAATCATTAGCGTAGTTTTTTGTCAAGTCCTTGTTACGTAATCGTGTACTCCAAGGTTATTTGACGTGGATCGACAAACTTACCTGCTCGTAGTAAAATAGCTGACGTTTTGTCTTTGATTGTTATGTACGATATTGATTTTTGCGTTCGTTTAAAAACTGGGTCAAAACTTGTCGAACTTTTTTTTCCCCAGAAAACTTACGAAAAAGGAGGGGGTCTCTATGCGGTTGTATGCTTTCCCGTGTGGTCCCATTTGAATTTCATCGACATCGGTTTGGTAGTTTGGTTTTAATATTGAAAACTATCAATTTAAACGAAAAACTAAAAATAGTAAATACTTAAATATTTTTCGTTTTACGGAAAAAAATACAACCGACTTCGTGAAAAACACAAACAGGTGTGAAATAACTATAGTTTCCGAAATCGGTGGCCAATCATTTAAAACCAAGCCAAAGACGGATGGAGGACGAATGTTTTATGGAAGCTAAATACCAAATGCAGTTTACTTACTATTATAACTCACTTAATAATTCTAATCACTTTCTTGGTTGTGTGCTAAATACCAGCCTGCCAACACACATGTACTAATTGATCGTGACACCCGCATCACGTTCTCACTTGACCCTTTACTAAAGGTCGTTGCACCATCATATTTGCTTACGTAATTTGAATATTCAGATGCAGCACAATGGTAATGGTTAGATAAGGTCCATTGTTTACCTTCTCTCAATCAAAAGTTCTCACGCCTATTTACACTCGATACTTAGCGACATCTATCTCGCCACATACAAACTAAAAACTGACATCCTACATCGCGATGTTAAAGTTATCCGCGTCCTTCAACGTATACAAGATCCCGACAACAACTGTCGGGCAGTAGTAGCCCACCATAACACCAGTCTGGTCGGAGGATCCTCCCTTTCCTATTACGGTGGATGAGGAACTTTACACAAACTCTGTTCCAGTGGCTAGTTAATCAACAAACCACCAAGTCGATCGAAAGTTAAGCTACATTATCCGAGGTCAGTGCGTGGATGGGTGACCGCCTATTTCATGTCGCTCCCTGTAACTAAAAAGAAAGTTTGGTCCTGGCCATCATTCTTAAATCTTAGTCAGTTGTTACGATTTGTCGGCATTTTGCTGAACTGGTCCTATTTCGCGCAGCCGTGAGATACACACTCTTTTTCGTGTTTAGTTCTTAGTTTATTATTATTATTTTTTTACTTTGTTTTGTGCACTTGTGGCATGTGCCAAATAAATATGTTTTCTTTCTTTCTTTGTCAGAAATCCATAACTAGTCTCGGATTGTGAAGTTTAGTAGTCTAATAACCAAGCTTACCAAAGGGTCCAGTATCATGCTATATTCTAGTTGGGTTTTGTAGGTCAAATAGGCAATGGCTAGTTAAAAGCTGGTTTCCAACTGCACCCTAGAGGCAGACTCCGACGTACCTACTTGGGAAACGGCTTGGCTGATGATCAAGTTGGAGTGGCATTTTCTCAATCATCACCTGAGTTAGGAGTACTTCGGTTTACTTTCCTTTCAATTTCTAATGGCATCCTTAAACTTAAAATGAATTATTCAGAAAGCATCATTGACAGAGATAGTCGGACACCCTTGTATTTGTATATGAATTGTGACTACTGGCAAATATGGAATTGGCTTATTTATTTCTGACGATATAATAATATTATGGTCCTGCTACAAACTAGGGGTCTTTAATTCAAGAGTGAATAGGTTACTTCTAGGCAAGAGTGTTTTATCTTCGACCACATCATCCCTTACCATCAGCAACCCTAGCATGGCCGGAGATATTCTTTCCACGGGGAGAGGATAAAATACTATTCCCCTCTGTCATTTTTATCCACCCTCCGAGCATGGCGACATGGGTGGATAAACTATTCACGGGGATAAACCAGGGGAAACGCTTGTCCTCGAAATTATTGCCATTATAAGAAAACTTTTATGAAATTACACAATAGTCGAGAATGTCATGTAAACCAAAGTACTTTCATCGTTTTATTACATCTGTACTGGATATTTATTTTGTTTTGTTGTCAATTGGGATTGCTCAAATCGCGAAATCTTTCACTAGTCGCCATGCTATAAGCCGTGGATGAGTATCCACGTCTAATGTCAAAAAGTGATATAATTCTTTTTCCCCCTGTTGCCGTGCTTTGGCAGTTGGATAAGATAATTGTATCCCTTGTTAGTGGAAATAACCGGAGCATAAAAGTTATATCCCCAGCCCATGCTAGCCCTGCAGGTGAGATAGTAATCAAATGCGAGTGTCATGATGTATGGAAATGTCGGTACTAGGTCCTTGTTTATTTAGAAGGCCTTCGTCAGCTGCTGCGTTTGTTCCTATCACAACTTGGTAACTAAAACGTGAAGTTGCTACCTATTAGTGAACTTAGCTGAACTTAAAGATAGCATAAGTGATAACGAATGCATTTGGTGCACTCTGCATATTTTATCAGTAGTTTGTTATGTAATGTCTGAGTTAACACATGAACCAAGTAAACTATTCGAAGATAAATAGTAGGTGATAACAACAAACTATGAAATTATATAATTGAGTTATCTTGAAAGCAGTGAACCGTAAAATGAAGTGAACATCTCGCATAGGCGTTCAATAGACATGTATGTACACGTAAGTCGACAAAATGTATGGGATAGCTGTTTTTTTTCTAACAATCTAATCGGAGAAAAATAAGGCTTTAAGACTTGACCATATTTAAAAAAAAAACTTTTTTGCAAAAAAATTAAACCGACTTCAAAAAAAACACTAAACGGTGTAAAATAACTCTAAATTAGGAAGTCTGTGGCTTTGGTGGTTTTGTCTTATTCATGATGGGCCACCGACTTCCGAATTTAGAGTTATTTTACACCGTTTAGTGTTTTTTTTGAAGTCGGTTTAATTTTTTTGCAAAAAAGTTTTTTATTTTTCCATTTTTAGTGGTTCCCATACAAATATTTGCTATATATATTGTTAATTGTAACAGTACATGTCATAATAGGGTTATCCACTTATCCCTAATAAATGAAAATTAACATACCTAACTGTCGAAATCTACGTATATTGTACACATCTGCGTACCCCTCAGAGCATACCAGGCGTGATGATACGTCATGATGTTGTATAAACAATAAACATCCAAGCGATTCCAGCAATCACGACAGATTTGCCGTCTATTTTTGAAGAGTTCCGTTGCATATCTCCGAAGATCAGCACCAGATCTTCACCAAATTAAAATGGGACCACCTCGGGAGTATACTCTTTCGAATAAAAAAAGAATTTCGAGAATCGGTCCACAAATGGGGGAGAAATCAGGTAACATACATAAAAAAAAAAAAAAAAAAAAAATACATACACACGAACATAGAACCTCCTCCTTTTTTGAAAGTCGGTTAAAAAAAGCATTTACTATTCTAAGGGCATTATAGAACGAAATTATTCCTTAAAGCGCAGCCATTAGTTGTACTAACCAAATTAAATAATAGTTATTTGTTATACAAGAGTGCAAAGTTGCTTTTTAACCGCGTGTTCAATTTTGATGACCGAGCAAGCGAAGGATTCTAAAATTGAATCACGAGCGCAGCGAGTGATTCAAAATTAGAATCCTAAGCGTTAGCGAGGGAATCAAAAGAGCACGAGGTGAAAAATCTTTGCACTCGAGTGCAACACGTAACTTTTCATTCCACCTCAGCGAGGAAATGACTAAATGCAAAAAAAAAACGTTTTCTGAGAAAGTTTTGGCTCCTTTTGCTAGTCGCCACGTGTTGAACATATCGTACTGTTTTAAATACTTCTCGCGTGATTTTTGAGGGAGATAGCTCATTTGCGCATTATTAACAGTTTCAGTCAATTCTGTTGGCGTCAAACAAACTTCCTCGTCGCTAGAATCACTCATTTTAGTGTTTTCACTTGTTTTCAAGTTTCTTGTTTTTAATATAAGGTTAAACAATGACGTGAAAAAATGCCGCGTAAAGAACCGCGTACAAAGCAAATTGAAAAAAGAACACCAAGAAGGTTCCGAGTCTGAGTTTTTAACAAATTAAAAAAAAGTTGTATGATATATTCGTCACCATAGAGGTAGCAGTAAATAGGTTTAATGTTTTTTTTTATTCACAAACTTAGTGCACACGATGTTCTAAATTCAATTTACTTTATCCTCTAGAGAATAAAAACGGCTTTTCCACTCAGATATCGAAGATTAAAACAAATACTCTTTCCGAGATGGTGGGATGAAAAAAATATTTAATGTTCATTCCTAAAAGCGCAACCATGAATGGTTTCAACCTTTCTGAAGAACATCACCAATAATATCTGAATAAGTCCGAGTCCGTATCTGAGTGTATAAGTACCTTTCGTTTGTTGCCTTTTATTCATCCTCTTATGTTGATCTAAGTATACTATTTTCGATGTGTCTCATTTATGTCACTACATTTTTTTTTTAACCACAACGTTCATTATTACACCACACAGTGCATCATGTTTAGCAAAAGCAGCTTCACTAGCACAGGTAGTTACAATTGTTGACATTTTTTCAAGTTAAATTGCAAATTTTATACAGGATATATTATTCTCTTCCCACCCAACATAAAATCACCATGAATCATCCACCAAATCGTATGGGTACAGTCGAAAAAAAACCGGTTTATGATACCTGTAAAAAGGACACTGCACAAACGAGTTTCGTGTGTAGATTAGGTGATTTTTTGACTAATGAGCTTTCACTTTTTCTCGGCGACGTATTTGGGAATGCATTGCGATGCATTTAGTTCAAAGTGTAGGCAGCGAGGTGCAGTAAGTGATTGTTGTTAGACTCTGTCTCAACTATTTTGAAACTAGTATGTTTTTTTTCTATTAGTGGGTTGTGTAGTTAGTGTCAGTGATTATTTGGGACTAACAGCCGCCCAATACTTCATTTGCGTATGTATTTTTTAAAATATTCATCATAAATAACGAAATAATGTTTATGGCACTAACAATAACTTATTCTAGTTACAATGGGGTTGAATCCTTTTAAGATATTATTTTGATTGTGTCAGGATTATGTGCTCTTTGGTTATAACCAGGTTGTAGCAATATTTATGGCCTAGATGTATTATTGTACAGTATATGCTAGAATAGCTTCTGCCCTCGACTTACCATAAATTATGTATAGCCAGTGAGCTCCAACAGAGTCTGTTCACAGGTAAAATATGAATCGTCATTTATGGAGTGCTGTTTCAGTATGAATTGAGAACCCCCTCCGTTTTTTGTGGGTTAAAAACTAATAAACCAATTTGGATAACAATAAATACTTCCTTACCTGTTTGAGACTGACCCGCCATTTTAATCTACCCATCATCATTTTTTATCAAATCAGTTCATAGCAATCTCTAAAAAGGCGTTTTTATGGCTATAATTAAAACCACTTTGTAAGGAATTTTAATGGGAATGTAAAGATTCTAAATGCATAAATATTTATGTATGCTAGTTTATAGAACTTAAATATGCAAACAAACTGAACTGTATTATTCTACTCTACTGAAATGTTTTATTTTTTTCTATACTTGCATATAAAGTGTTTTTATAAATTACGAATACATGGTTAACTAACACATAACAAGCTAAATATGGGTGTACCTTTGTTTATTTTCTTTTTTTTTGTTTTTCTATTTATACCTACTTATTTTATATTTGTATGTTAATTATCTATGTAAATAGTACATCACAAACTGCCTACTCATCTTTTCTCCTCCTCCATCAAGTTCATCCAAAGGTTGTCTGTAAGAGATCGCTTTTAGCGATAAGGCCGCCCATTGTAACACCTTATGTACCCCTTAAAGTTATTATTTGTAAGTTTTTATGGTGTACAATAAAGAGTATTCTATTCTATTCTATTATATTCTATTCTATTCTATTCTAAAAGATAGAAAAAATAACACCCCAATTAGTATGGTAGCAGAATTAACGTTACAAACTGTTGAGTTATTGGAACACAACCCGATTTAGGCTGTATAGGTGGCAACACTGTTGTCATTGCCTCTGTTTAACTTTATAATTTATTCTCTCTGTTCTGTAAATATATGGATAAATTCACTTTGAACTTAATCAAGCTATTTATAAAAAAAAAACTGTTAATCACAACTAAAATAACAAAAGGCCCCGAAACCATAATCAACCATTAATCTTTGTTACAAAAAGGTGTTTTCAGAACTAATGATTTCCGTATCGAACATTAGGTATTAGAAAATGATCTATCGTCCTACACATTACGTTGTCCTTTGAAGAACAAAAACTAATCGACAAAGAAAGGAACAATAAATGATTCTGTGTAGTTTTATTTATTTATTTAACAAAACATACAACTATCATTACAGTGACCCAATGTGGTATAGTGTAGTGATAGACTTACATCTAATAACTTGTAGAAAAAACAACTATTTATTTTAGCCTGCATACATAAATAATTAAGTACATTTAAATAACGCTCAATCTTTTTCAGATAAGATTAGGTATGTGCGCTAAGTTTAAGTTTAATAATTGTTACTCGCTCACAGATATTTTGTCCGTAAGTAGACCTACACGCAGGCCCTTCCCTCATTCTAATCCTCTTATAATCTATCGACAATAGTCTCCGATATGACACAAAAGGCGGTCCGTGTGAATTTACTCAGTGTAGGTACAGACGCCAGCACATCAAGTTACCCCAATGTGTGAAATTTTCTCAATTGAATATGAACCTTATTCTGTTTAACATAAAGATGAAAAACAATAAAATAAATTTGACATATTGAGGTAACTTGATGTGCTGGCGTCTGTACCTACGCTGGCCTCTGTACAATAAAACACACAATCCGTTGTGACAACGCTTAACAGAGGCCAGCACTTCGAGCTACCCCAATGATTGGGGTAGCTCGATGTGCTGTGAAAAGCTGTCCAAAGCTGTTTGACAGATAAGGGGCCCAATCTGCCAAATTTCCTTGACAGCTTTTCAACTGTTTTATAAAGATCATTTTGTAGAGTCCGTTTGTCTCTATGTTATTGAAGCGAACCATATGCACACTTGCAATAACTGTCAAACAAACCATTATGCGCTTTGCCATAGAGAAACACACAGGAACCACGAGACATCAATCAGCACTCGACACAAAATTTAACCCATGCCGGTAGTCCACGTAACAGATGGTTTATTACAAAACAGGTTAAAAATAAACCTGTCTTCGGCTTCCTAATTATAGCGTTTCGACGTAAACTCGTAGTACAAATATAGAAGACTAGCTTGCGCCCGCGACTTCGTCCGTGTGGAATTTCGTACTAAATTTCCATAAAATGTTGCCGTAGACACACAAATAATGTGGCTTTCTATTGGTGAAAAGGTTTTTTTGCTTTTTCATTATTCACAATCGGTTCAGTAGATCCTGAGATTACTCCCTACAACCTACAACCTTACAAACTCACAGATTCGCAAACCCACAAGCACACACTCAACTATTTAGATTAAAAAACATCGAGGAAAACAAATATGTCTGAAATGGCCAATCCGCCATGAGCAAGCGTGGTGATCAATGCTCGTGCCGTCTCAGTATGAGAAGAAGCCTTTGCCCAGCAGTGGGAGACTAACAGGCTGGGATTATTATCATTTTAGTATTTAGATTGATATAACTGTAACGATGAAAGGGTTGATTAAGTGGGCTGAAATTCAGTATGAAATTTATGCGGACGATAGTTTATAGAAGGTTTTACCTATTTCATCTAAAATGTTATTTTCAAGTCAAGTCAAGTCAAATCATTTATTTCAATTAGGCCTGAAAACAGGCACTTTTGAACGTTATACTTACAAATAAATTAAATTAATATGATTCTAGTTGCACATTCCAAAAGGTAGTTTTGTATGGAGAAGAATGTGCAAGAAACTCCATACTTACTCTTTTAAACTAGATTTTACAATATTTGTACTTATACATAATCAGATTATATGTGAGGACGATGTACCATGAGAAAAAAAAAAGAAAACAGCTATCCTGAGATAGGTGATATAAAATAAGCAACGCGGCTGGTAATTGTATGAGCGTATTGAAAGATACATGGTGCTCACATATTTACATAATATTTAGTCCAGAGTTGATTATTAAAAAAAAGTAATAATCATGAAGTTAATAAGTACTTAAAATAAAAATAAAAATAAAATAAAAAATCAAATTACAATGTGTGATGTAGAGAAAAAGCAAACATTCCTGTCCAGACATTAAGTTGTCCTATGGAGCAGGACCAGCATGTTTTATATATGATAAACGATATTGATTTATGCCTCGCCTTGATCATGATTTGATGAACCTACTCGTGTGTGTATTAATAGTTATGTATAACATCTGTTAACACAAGTGGTAAATGAACGGCCCTTGCGCTGATGGCCTTTATAAGCGCCCGAGTTGTGGTGTGGTGCAAGACTTAAGATTAAGCGGGTTTGAACCCTTATTGTAAAGCTGGAAGACTATTATTTTCTTTTTTGTCCCCCAAGTCGCACAAACGTGCATTCGAACTCTGGTGAGTCGCAGTACAGTTTTGTCGCACAAGCGTTTATCGCAAATCCATTTGTCGAGCTCACGTAGTTCACTCGGCGGTACTATTCCTTTTGTTCCATACATACGTTGTGTATTGTGATGTAGTTTGTTCACATCACCTTTTTTATTATACCTGCTAAAACAGAAATCAGAATCTTGTAAACCCGTAAAGTTTCTATTAATTACTGTATTAATTGCTTGTAACGAATCAATAAATGCAAAGAAGCCGTTCTTGCATACAAATAGCTTTTCTATTCTGCTATACTGCTATACAATTAACGTTTATATTTCTAAATACATACATATTATAGATAAATTACACCCAGACACAGAACAAATGATCGTGCTGTTCACACAAACATTTTTTTTGGATGGGAATCGAACTCGCGGCCTCTAGCATAGCTGTAAGGGCCACGGACTACTAGAGCAACGAATTCAAACCACTATTGATTCCCCTTTTTTGAAAAAATATTCTAATTAACAAGTTTAATATTTGTTTGGACCATACACCAATCCACCGCCTTCCAAAGTGTGCGTGTGAGTTCATTCAACCCATCATCGCCTCTATTTGTGCTAGAAGGGAAATAACTAATATCTCGGAGAAAGCTCTCAGTCTTGACCTTGATAGCTGCCTAGCACCTTAAGTGCTTGGTCATTATATCAATTTGATGGGGCTAGCGATAATTTTGTGTTATTCAACTCTGATGGCAAGTGATATGCACGTCTTTCTTTTTTAGGGTTCGGTGGCAGAAGGGTGCTAACGGAATCATATCACAAGTCTCCGCAGTTAGGCTGCCTGTTTGTCTGACTCAATTCTGTCTGTCTGCCCGTCGCGCGTCGGTCTGTCTTTTTATTTATTAACAAGGTTCACCAACAATAATTGTATACTTACATTTAAAAACAAACAAAAAGAAAATAACAATAGTACAAATAACGAAATAACAATGCAACAATTACTTAAAGGTAAACTCCACATGCACTTCTAGACAGTAACGTACCTACTTTAAAATTACTAATAAAGAAGAAAAATTAAAAAAAAAAAATAATTACAATATATCTAGTTATTCTATTGTTAAATTTATGAGGGTACTTTTTATTTTGCTGAGAGTGTCGTGACTAAGATCTATTTTGTGGCTACATTCATTTATGACTTTACAAAATCTTGAGCAAGGGGAATTACTACCAAGGATCGTTTTCCTAAAAGGTGGACAGAGTGGTGTGATAGGATTGCGTGGACACCTAGAGGGCACACGAAATTTAAAAAGAGACAGTAACTGGGGTGAGTCTATGTTGTGAGTGAAAATTTTACATGTCTGTCTTCAAATATTTTGTCTGTCTGTCTGCCTGTCTCTCTGCCCGTCTGTTTGTCTGTCCGTCAGTCCGTCCGCCTGTCTTTTTTTCTATCCGTCTGTCAGACCGTCTGACTGTCTGATGGTCCGTCCGTCCAAACTTCCACCTTCCACTTCCGTCTGTCAGCAGACTTTATCTCATGATCCGTAATTATTAGACAGATTATTTTGCTCAATGTGTATTCTATTGCCTCTATAACAACAAATACTAGAAAACGTGACGTTTTCGGTGTTGATCACAAAGGCAGAACTGCTCTATTCTTGTACGATAGGAAGTGATCCCTGCGTGTGAGAGTCCGACTCGCACTTGGCCAGAATATTTTTTTTAAATTGAACTATTGGGTAAATAGGTAAGTAACAAACGGAGAGCTCATTTTGTAGGTATAACGACTGTTAAATAAGTAAATTGCGGTGCATAGGAATCAAAAACCGCTTTTTTCGGCTGTTTCCCTTATTTGTTACGTGCAGTCGATAACGTTCAGTAATCCGTTCCCGGGGCGGAGCACATCCATGAGGGTTTTCCACCTTGCTCCAAAAACAAAATCTCTAAAATAATTGACTGCTGCACTTCGTGTCACGGGTTCAATTTCTGCATATCGACAAATACTTCTAAAGGCCTACAGATAGTCGATCGGACTGTTTGTAAATGTAATCTTTAAATATATATTTGCAACGATTTTAAAAGCAAAAACTCATGGTTTCATGTTGTGCATCAATGTTTTTTCCATCCTTATAGAATATCTGCATAGCTGTAATATTTTTATTTACTTCAAAGATTTTAGAAATCAATCACCAAGATATTTCAGAACACTTACTGAAACAGACGTGACGCAGTATGTGAAAGTGTGTTAAATATTACATAACCCGTCTCATAAACTAAAAGGATATTCAAACACCTATGTACACAATAGTCTACTGAGTCTAGTACATAATGGCGGCACTATTTATCTTAGTTCGTACGTGTGTTCGCGTGAATACCGGATAATATTCGCTAGAATGGTGTATAAAAATAAACGGTGATTATATTGTTATCTATTTTTCAAATGCTTGTTACCGTAAAATTATAAGGGTTCTGTTTTTTCCTTTGGAGGTACGCAACCCTAAAAGAAGAATATATCCTCATGATAATATTTTCTTGTTGAATACTTTTTAGAGCATTAGTTTTCAGAAGTCTTGTTTTGGTTTTGAACTTAATTTTTATTTTAATTTTTATATATATTTATGTACTGTGTGCCCTTTATATTGGTACCAATCATGACATCATTACATTTTTTCACTGCTTTATGTCCTCCAAGAACCAGAACACAAGCAAGACGTTTCCGACGACTCCAAAATGTTATATTAGAATCAGTTGTTTAGAAATAATGAGGGAACAGATAAACATTTATACATACATACATATATCGCGGTAAAATGCATTACCCTCCATTTTGCTTCGACGTAGTCGGGTAAAAATAGCAATATTTCAACATCGTAGGTTAAAAACTCATGTAGGTGCTAAACTTATGGTATCCGCTTAAGCATTGGTGCGCCTCTCATCCTGTACAGCATTTAATTTCTGGATCAACAACTTAACAAACAATAAGCAGGAGAAATTATCACTGAGTGAGAATTCCATTACAACCAATGATATGTGATTTCAATACATACATGGATACTCATACTAAATAACTTTTCGTTTTGTTTCAGGTCAATCATGAGTCAGAAGGTGTCCCGCAAATCAGCGGTCAATGAGGAAAAAGAAAAGGTACAGTTAAGTTAGTGTAGGCTCGCAACAACACATTTTATAATATACCTAGTTTTTTTTATATCATTGCATTAACATTAAAATACCTACGTATAAAAATGTCAACGTTCAAAACATCGAAACTTTAAATATCGATTTTATTATAATATAGTAAATTGTTTAGCTTGAAATGTCTAACATTGAAATTCCGTGTGATAAAAATATCGAAACTAATTATACCTTCAAAATGTCACCATTTAATACATCCGAGTTTATAATATTTATGTTAAAAATACCTATATATAATACCTACTCGTTAAAATATCGAAAAGTTAATATTGTAAAGTATTGTTGGTACTAGTATTTTCTATAGTTGCTTTTTACTTATATTTTTATTATTTAACAAATAATACATTTTGGTTTCCAGTCAATAACATAACCCCCATCAACTTTCCACAGAGACAAACTCACAGTCCAGTAAAAGAGATGAAAAAGAAAATGGCGGCCAACGCTGAAAAAGAAAAACATGCTGCCGAAAAGGCCGCAGACAAGCAAACAGAGAAAACCGTAGACAAACCAACAGAGAAACCAGCAGAGAAAGTGGTGGAGAAACCTGTGGAGAAAACAGATAAACATGAAAAGAATGAAAAGCCTGATAAAACCACAGACAAAAAAACAGATAAGAATGAGAAACCTGTAGATAAAAAAGCAGATAAAGTTGAGAAGAATGTTGATAAGAAATCTGAAAAGCAGACTAAAGAAGAACAGAAGAAGCCGGAACCTCAGCCGGAGAAGAGTAAAGTTGATAGCAGTAAAGAAGAAAAGAGTGGAAAGGTGAGTGTTAAAAAAATAGATAGAAATTTTGCAGGACTTTCAAGAACTTTTACAATGAACGCTTTCTAATTCAGGCTAAACAGAAAAGAACAAGAAAAGTAGGGTGATACAATTTTTGAGCGACCTTAAGCGTAACACGTCAAATAAATTAGCATGTCGTGTGTTGGTGACGCGAATCTATAAATTTTGCCCCTACCTAAGATGTCTAACTGAACAATGTAATTCACTTCTTTTTTTCTTGTGGTTTAATGACTAACCTGGTGTCAGAGATTTTATGCCGCCCATGCATGGGCATCTGACTTGGCTTCGCATCCTGTCAAGAAATATCTCTCAGGCATATCGGTTTCCTCAAGCCGTTTTTGAAGCAAGTGATAATTTATACTGGTTATTATTAAGTGATTACTGTAATTGACCAACGGTAGTTCTCCTTACAAAAACTAACAAAAGACATTCCAAGTTATTCTTCTTCCCAAAGTAAGCTTCATAGTTCATGATTTGGTTGAAAAAACACTACATCTGCCGTCCATATTGCATGACTCATGAGCTCAAATTTACCTAACTGTGCTGCACTAAGTCATTATTCTCTTCTGTTATCCATATATATCCCGTGTTATTTTGTACCAGTTTATTTTTCTTTAAGCTCCTGACTGCTGTGTGTTCCATCTAGGTCTCAAACTTACAAGAGCCTTTAAAAATTCCAGCCAGAAAAACCAGACCCAAAAAAAGCAGAGGCACCAAAGTCCAAACAGAACGGGCGAGATCGCGTGCACAACGGTGTGTCTGACGTCACGCTCGGTACGAACGGGACCGATGACGTACTCAACGGAACGGTGAGTGCGGACTCGGACGACGATGACGTCATGCTCGTCATCGATGACAACGATCAAGATGATTTGTTCCCGGAGCTGACGTACGAAGACACATCTGACGGCGATTGTTTTGAACTGCCGACTCCTGAAAACGGGCCCAGTAGGAGTTTCACCCGACGATCGCAGGTACCTCTATTCGGTACCTGTTGTGCTTTTTCAGTTTTTTAAATGTCGATTTTTATTTTGTTTTAGTCGATTTTGTTCCGATCATAGAACGATAGTCGATTTTTATCTTGATTAGTCGAGTCGATTTATTGTCGATAAAAATAGTCGATTCCTAGATTAATCACTTGACAATCGGTTAATTTAAAGTTGAATTGAAAATCGATTAAATGTAACGTTTAATAGTAACATTGATGGTTGGTGCAGGTTTCTTAATCTACTAAACCGATTCCTGACGATTATTGTGACCGATCTGTCAGACATTTTTCACCAATCGTAATATAATGAAAAAATACTTAAATTTCATCAATAATGGTGTATGGTCACTTGACTGGTATAGGTGTCAGGATAGTCTTTTCTTTGGTTTGTGGTGAACGTTTTGTGTTGTGTGGTGTCATTTGTGTGTTTTTGATGTCTTACTACTGAGTTATAGAAAAAAATAACGGTAAATGTATGCTATCTTCATTATTTGATACTCATTTTCACTCTTAGTATATAGGCCATTACTACATCTTTATAAGAATCCAACTGAATTTGTGCAGACGCCAGTACGTCACTACCCCAAAATGACAAATTTTCCCAATTTAAACTAATCTATATGAGCCTTATTCTATCTATAATAAGTACCTACTTAATATTGTAAAGATGAAAGATTTGTATTCATGTATGTAACAAAAACAGTATTGAAAACCAATTTGAACAATTCTTGGGACCGTTGATAAGCTACACTATCCCCGGGTGACATAGGCTACTGTTTATCCCTGTATTTCCACGGGAACAGGAATTACGCAGGTAAAATTCCGTGACGTCCTCTAGTTTGTAATCAAGTTGAAAAACTATCAAAGAGATTTGACACATTGGGGTAGCTTAATGTGCTGGCCTTTGTACATTATTTCCATTGACAATAAACTTCCTTTTCATTATTTTTGAACAAACTCTTGGTACTAATACTTCAGCCGTAAGACATCTTCTTCATTTTGTTTGTTCCCATCCCTAACTAACTAATAGCGTTGTTATGGTAAAGGTGAAATCTACGCGGACGCCGGAGACGCCCCGTCCCGCGTCCGACAAACAGCCGGACAAGGATGCGGACGATGTAAGTCCGGCTAACTTATGTATGTCACGGAAGAGTTAGTGAATGGAGTGCTCATGTTGGCGTGTATCGTCGTATTAGTCATGACGCGGCAAAGTAGCCCTTTTGAGCAGTATTGTGAAAAGTCTTATTGGAATTGCTTTATCACATCAACTACTAGTGTGTTACTAGCATGCTACTCGATACAGACTAAGTTTACATGTCACAGTCCCAGAACCCACCTAAGTTCACATGTATTGAGTACAGATAGCTGCCTCCGCAAAAGTCGATCAAAAGTTATGCTACTCTTGCCGATACTTACATGCCTCGGAACGCAAATCGAGCTATAGCTCACAGCAGTCATTTTCCCTAAAGTCATTGCATAAACACAGACAACCATACAAGTATTACGTACAATTTATTTAAAGAACTGTAACAACTGTTTGACAAATCTTTGGCTACTAAAATACATGACTCATTTATACTAGTCTAATCAAAGGGGTAGGTGAGGGGGGGGGGGGGGGGGGTATTATCCAAAAATTGAGCTGGAGACCATAATATATTATGCAGTTTTCCAATACTGGTATTAGACTGAATGCCGACTACAAGATAATTAGGCAAAGGCTAGAAGGTGACAACGATGCTTGCCATACAGAGCTAATTTAAAATCGTGCTATGACAGCACTCCATTTATTTACTATTCCGTGTTGTTAAAATATATTTTGCGAATGTGGAAAATAATACAACTTATCCATCGGCATTTGAAAAACCCGATCGATGTGAATAGATTCTTATCTACAACCTGTGTTTATTTCGTTCTCATATTACCAAAGAAACATTTAAATGCAAAATAAATTATCAGTTTTCCACATTCGCAAAGCAGTGTCTTATGATAAATATTTGCACAGCTAACAGCCCGCACTATGTCTGTTATTACAATATCCACATGTTGACTGTACTAACACTACTGACCCAATTCTGTATTATATACCTGTGTAATTATGATAATTAGTTAATTATTGGTGAAGAGAGATTTTGTTTATGCGGTATGAGACGATTTTTGTGTATGGTATACAACATATACAAGGGCTTAACAAATTTTTTGGTTACAAAATAAATGGGCCCTGAAGGTACCTGAACCACTATCTAAAAAGAGAAATATACTGCATTTATAGATTTTTCGACAAGCATTCCTAAACTGGTTATCATACTAGCCAAAAATTTAAATATAAACACTTACTGTTTTGTTTTACTAATAGGTAAGAGAGTTCTAAAATAAAATCTTGTGACTAAAGGTTTCTGGAGTTACTGAATGATTTAAGGTTTTTTGGAGAATTTTATTATGACTGTACCGACTAGTAAAATAAAATAACGATTGTTTATTATTGAATCTTCAACTGGATCGATTCTAACCTTGTCGGCAAATCTGTAAATGCAGTTTATTTTCTTTTAAAAAATAAGGGAAAGTAGATTCCGTTCAGTTAAATAATCTACCTTGATGGATGAATTTAGACTAGTTTCCCTTCAGAGCCATCCACCATATTTTTGAACTTTATTTGTAATATCGTCATTCATATCAACCTGGTTGTATAGCCATAATACGATCAAAAATTGCAGGAATAAAAACTATTCAATATCCATTTATTCTACATTCAATAATTCATGGACGGCATAACTTAAAACTTGCAAAATGTAAAAAGAAAACATCAAAAATAATACTTAAATTTAAACTTATGTTATGTATTTTTTTTATGTATGAAAATAGTTGTCTTCTCTGTCCATTCAATCCGAAGGTTGTCTTGTAAGAGATCGCTTTTAGCAATATGGCCCGCCCATAGTAATACCTGATGTAGCTCTTTAAGTTACTTGTAAGTTTTAATGGTGTATTAAGAAGAGTATTCTATATATTCTATTCAAAAAGTTTTCATCACCTCCCTCAAATAATTTCAGCCAAAAGACAAAGTGCTAAAGCTCAAAGAAGATGCCACAACCACTACAGACAGGAGACTCCGTTCATCAAACTCTCCGAAACCGGAAGCAGTAAAGAAGGACAAACTTCTGGACTCACCGAAGAAGACTGACGGGTTGGAGAAGGTGGAAGAAAAGGATGAGGAAGCGGCCAAGACTGAGAAGAGTCAGGATGGAGACATAGAAGTGGTTCTGGAAATGCCTAGCAATGAGGGTAAGTGGAATCTTCATATTTATAAATTCACTAGCGGACCCGGCAGACTTCGTACTGCCTAATTAAATTGCAATAAATTCCTGTCAAAATGATTTGTAATGTGAATTTTTTTTGTTCCTACATATTTTATAGTCGGGGCAAAAAATTCTCCTGAACAGAACCGTCACCCTGGTGATAGGGCGTTGTGAATAAGAAATATAATTAATTAAAACATATATAAGCATTTAAAAAAAAGTAATCCCTTTATTGTTAATCATGTGAATTAATTATTAACAAAAATCAGTTTTATTTTCATTGTGCTTTGTGATATACGATGTTTTTTGTTTGATTATCTGGCGCATAGACAAACAAATCTGATGGTTTTCCAACACGGGAACAGGCAACATACAATTGACCACAGTGAGAAACAGGGGTTTTCCAGATTAATACCACAAACACTTAATGATTGCCCCTGGGACTTGTTTATGGTCATAGCAAAAGCAAGCCGAACTGAAAACTGTAGTCGTTTAAAGTCAAACGGCACTTCATTCGGAATAATTGAGATGTGCGGTATGAGAACGTCTTCTCCTTTTTTTTTTTTCGTTGCAAAGACGCGGTTGGTTGATATTTCGCAACATTATAACTACCGATCCAACCTTTAAATTGAAGATTGTGAGGTGGCAATCCTGGCAAATCCAGCGAGTTTAAAAATTCTGGTGGATAGTTCACTACATCATCTTGGTTAGTAGCCGAATCAACTGATTTATATATCCTCGATTCGCCTGTAATTTGTTCTTGCATTTTTTTAATTTAATTCATTTACATCTATGTTTTTTGAAGCCAATATAGCTCGTTCGTTCAACCAATCATGGTTCCTGTAATTTTGAGAAACATCTGGAAACACCTTCTGGATAAGTTCATCTTGATCGAGTTAACTGACAAAAACTTTGAGAAATGTTAATGCAGCCAGTCAACATGTCTATAGAAAATTTGCCACTACCAATGTCAATGAGTTGTTTAGAGAATATGTTTCCAGATGGGTCATTTTGCAATTCGACATGCATATTCTTGCTTAAATGAAGTAGGTACTTTGACATGTTTCTACAATTGGAGGACTTTAGACATGCATTGAGTTCATCAGCTGGTGTTGATCGTGGAATCACTGGCAATGTTTGACGAAAATCTCCTGCTAATAAAATCATTGCACCACCAAATTGGTTATGATTGCTCCGTAGGTATATCTTTTAATGTGCAAATTGACCCTTTGACGTTAAGAACATACCTACATTGTTTAAACAACAGTGAGTGCTTGTAATTCAATATGAACTTTATACAATAGCAATAAAGCTCATTGTAAAAGAAAACGTTTGTATGGGAAAAAGAAAAGAGCTGTTTTAGGTGTTTTCCGGCAATTATTGGATTTTTTCTCGCCGTAAAAACCATCTTTGAACTTCAACGAACATTTAAATAAAATAATTGGCCAAATTGGTCCAGGCGTTGTTGAGTTATGCGCTTACCAACACATTTTGCGATTCATTTTGGATGTTATAGATTAATAATGAATTATATTCAATAATATCATATCAGTTATTAATAAATAAATAATAAAGTTACTCGAGAATATATTGAAATAACTTATTTTTTTTACTTTTTTTTTCATAATTTCACTGTGAACACAATACCGAAAACCCAACTTATTTTTATATAGTTGACTTATTCGATTGTAAGACTATGATTTTGCTGAAATAAAATATTAAATTTAATAATTTTCAATATTTACTTTTTGCCTGCCATTATGTCAGTTGTCAATCTGTCATTTACTTTTCTCTAACTTCGTGTCTTAGTTTTTCATAGTGACTATGAAGGTTGCATCTGATTTATGTACTTAATTTAATTTATTTTTATTAGTATGTTAGCTCTAATATTGTAATTAATTGTTATTTTACCTGAATTTTCTTTGCTATAAACCTCACGGAGCCCGAGACCTTTCCAACGAATGCAAAACCGTGGAAATCGGTTCGTGCGTTCTGGAGTTATAGCGTCAGGAAGGAAAATCCGACTTATTTTTATATAGTAGATTTATTCATTTTGTGAACAGTGAGGTCCTACTCACCTCACTGTTCAAAAAAAGAATAAATGAATTTACATTATGATGATGTTGATGTCCCCCGAAGATATAAAATAGTGTCGTTCATCTAACGTCACATTAGGTATAACCTTTCAATCGTGTCAATTAGATACACAATAGAAAGACAATGACAGCGCGGACACCGGTGTCCCCTCGTGAATGAATTAAGCAATGATAAAAAGTAGCCTGTGTGTTAATCCAGGGTGTCGTCAGCTAACTCCATACCAAATTTTATTAAAATCCATTCATTATTTTTACGTAAAAGAGTAACAAACATCCATCCATCCTTCTATCCATACTCACAAACTTTCGCGTTTATAATATTAGTAGGATTTGCATACCATCATGTCAGATAAAGGTGATACAAAGGCGAAGAGATTTAAAATACTATAGAGCGGGCATGTCAAGGAAATGTCACAGAAAAACTTTGATCCCATGTCTCAGTAACGCCATCTAGAATAATATATGAATATTGGAGCGGCAGCGGTGCGTACTAAAAAAATTCATAGACTTGTGTCCAAGCAGGACACAAGTTTCGGACGAAAATTTTGATCGTTATGTCCGGTCTATAGGTATTGAATGTCTTTGTACAAAGGCTTACAGCTAAGCTACAGGTTGCTAAAAGCTAGTATTTAGATAATCAATCCTACTAATAACATCATCTATTATTTTAATTGCTCTAGAATGTCGAATAATATTATATTGTAATTATTAAGTACTAATTTTTGTATGTTTGCATGTGTAAATATTCAACACAATGTTAATTGTTTCATGAATAAATTGAAATTAAAAATCGCCACGATAAAAAAATAAAATAAAAATACAATCGTCTCCTCAAAAAAACACTAAGAGGTGTTAAATTACTCTTTCTGAAGTCTGTGGCTTTAGTGGTTTTGTTATAATAATAATAATAATAAATAAATTATTTAACACCTGTTAGTATTTTTTTGTGAAGTTGGTTGCATTTTTTTTTTGCGAAAAAGGTTTTAGTTGCATTTTTTTGTGTAGATCTAAAAGTATGTCATCTATACTCTATACTAATATTATAAAGAGGTAAAATTTGTTTGTTTGTAAGTTTGTATGTAGGGGGCAATCTTCGGAACTAATGATCCAATCTTCAAAATCAAAATTATTGTACTGGGGGAAAGCTACACTATTCCCGGATGACATAGGCTACTTTTTATCCCCGTATCCCCACGGGAACGGGAACTACGCGGGTGAAACTGCGTGACGACAATATATCGAGTAATACTCATGGGCTACATTTTCGAAAGCTACGCGAACGAAGTCGCGGGCAAAGTGCTAGTGAAGTAATAAAGTCCGCCTTTGTACAGACGCCAGCACATCAAGTTACCCCAATGTGTCAAATTTTCCCAATTTAATATGAACCTTATTTAGTTTGCCATAAAGTTGAAAAACGATCAAAGAAATTTGACACATTGGGGTAACTTGATGTGCTGGCGTCTGTACATTAGTGTGCTTGAAGTATTAAATATATAATTAAAAATAACTCCTCTTTTTTGTAAGTCGGTTGAAAATAACACACGAACCATTATCCACCCTAATTTAGTGGACCACGGACACGATAACGTTATGTGTAGTGTGACATATCATTCCAGGCGAGGAGTCACAAGACAAGGAAAGGAGCAAGACTGACACCAACTTCTCCAAGTCCAGGGTCAAGGTGTCGCCCTACAGGCGCAGCATGAGGATCGCGGACCAGACCAACACGTCACTGCAGGCTAACTATACTGGTGAGTGGGGGAAATTACTAGGTTAACTTTACACACACACACACACACACCCCCAAATTGTAGCATGAAAGGCTAAAAAAAAACGTAAAATTGATTTTTATGGCGTCAGATAGCTGTAAAGAACCAATTAGCGGTAGCTATAAAATACGTTACGTGAAGTTACAGTAAAATTCGGAAATATCTGGACCAATTTGGCTAATTTAAGTCTTGAAATATTTGTGGAGGTCTAAGGAAGGTTTAAAGGTTGAAAAATATGAAAAGGGGAAAATGGGAGGTGTCTGAGAATAGGATGTTAACTAATAAAAACAATAAAATAGTGTTAAAATACTTACCAATGTTAAAATTTGTATACCTTGCACAGTGAAACATAGTGTTGCACAACGAATTTAATACTGTCGCCAAGTCATATACGTTTTACCTATGTTATACAAATAAATTACTTTGACTTTGAAAATAAATTGGTTCTAATGCGGAACGAAGTTTGCCAGGGCAGCTAATTACCTATAAATCACCGCATGTTTGATTTAGGTAAAGAACAAATGTAACAACAAATTATGTACACATGAATGCAATAAAGATTTTCAGTTTGAACTTAATCCACTCAGAAGAAAACAATACAGCCAATGATATTCATTTCTGATAATAAACCTCATTACAATTTTCCAGGTAACAACACAACAATGGAGATGGACATCACGGAGTCTTCCTCGTTCCTGGAGGACGCTCCGCTGGACGACAGCTCGTACCTGCGCGGCCTGCGCAGCATCCGCGGCCGCTCGTCCTACAAGCCGCTCAAGGAGATCTCGCTGCGCCACGTCGGCGCCAACAGGAGTGTGCGCTCCACCGCCAGTACTAGCAGTGAGTAGAGAGATACATTCGTAAAGATATAGATCTCCACGCTGACCCTGGTAATCTTGACCGGACTAACGTCATTATTTGAACCCGGGCGTCCAAGTAGCAATTGGAAGACCCGGTCGATACCTTTTGCAGCGATCTCTTCGAGTGTGTGTAGCAATTAATTGGCTTGCGGCTTGGAGACTCAAAGATCTCATGAACACGAAAGCTGGAAAAAGTGGAATAGGTATCTAAGTCCAAGAAGAATCAACAATTAAAAGGTTCGGTGGTTTGGGTTGGTTACAAATGGTTAAATCAATATCAAAGTCTTTATTCAAACTAAGCTGAGAATCAGCAGTTTTTGAACATAAAAAAAATACATAAGACAGTCCCCCAAAACACCCCACCCCTCCCCCCCCACCCCCGTTTTTGCTGGGAAGAAGAAGTGGCGGAACAAACTCCCCAGTAACACATTGTCTGGTTCGTTAGAAGAACTTGAATCTATACAGAATGCTCAATTAATAGCATTAAGGTTTATATTTGTAAATCATTACATTTCAGAATGATTGTCACGTGTTAGGTAGCACACTCCCATATACCAAGAAGAAAAAAAAGTAAATAAAAATATTCATAATAACATTGCTACCTTATATTGCAACAATGTATGCACGGCCAAAAAAGCAATTACCGCACTCTTTATAATGATCGAAGACGTACTTCTGTCAGGTTGAAACTGAGATTAGAATAATCTCAAAATACATTTAATTTCCCTGCATTTTTCTGAATTTGATTGCAACAAGTTTTCGTACGTTTATAATTACTGGAATGGGTCTATAGATACATATACTTACATTAAATCTGTAGACCAGTGTAGACGAGTGACGACCTAAGATTTATTAGATTAGTTAAGCTTGTTGAGAAAAATGCAGTTTAGTTTCTTTTTAAAAATAAGTATTACATATTTTCTTTAACTAAACGCTATACGTATGAGCTGAATATAATTGGTTATTTTATTTTCTTAGTCCCGTCCCCCGCGTCCGAGCTGCACAGCCGGCCGACGGGCACCGTGGTGGGCCGCAAGCGCAAGCCCGACACCGATGACGTGGAGCTCGGAGTGGAGGCCACCGAGCCAAGTGCGGCCAGCAAGCGCATGCGAGTGTTGGAGCGTCTCGCCGAGCCCTTCCGGAGAGTCGCTGCTGCCGCTGCCCTGCCTACCGTGGCTAGGAGGAATGCTGAGGTAAGGAGACGTCATTTTTCTTTAGAAATATGGTTTATCATCCCCCATATATAAAGGGAGGATCCTACGACCAGACGAGTATTGTGTCTGGTGAGCGGTGGGCTACTACTGCCCGACGGTTGTTGTATGTTCTTTTTAATTGTTTAAAGAGATTTTTTTTCAGCCACTTGTTCTCGACAAAAATATTAGGAAGGGTGGGCGTTTTGGAAAGATAAAATCAGCCTCTTACGGGCTTATTTCCATTTAGCAATTCCAGACTAACATCATCAAAAAATCTAGGTTTTCCGCAAAAAAAAATCCTTCACCGATGTCATTATTCAAGGTAATCTGAGAAAATACACTATAAAGTGAAAAAGTCATATTGATAATTACCCAGATTTGACAGGTAAAATTATTAATAAACATTATTCAATAACAATTCCTCTCTCCCACAGATCGTAGGCATCAACACCGACCTCCCACTGACGGCCCCGGTGGCCTCCACGTCTACCTTCGACCCCGAGTCGCTGAAGCCCGCCGCCTGCCTGCCGCTGGCGCCGCTCGAGCCGTCCGCCGAGCCCGTCGCCGTGCCGCTCGCCGGCGACGAGAAGGACAACAAGAGGTGTGTCATCATGTAAGAGGACCTTATACCCCCGGTGGACTCTATCAGATGTTATTTAGGTAGATCTTTACGATTTAGTAAGAGTTGAGGGCACTTGTAACAGGTTATGAATACACAAAACGTGTTTAGCAAACACTCACCCTGTGATTTTTTTTGTGAAATGAACTATCAGTGTCTAGTATTGAAAGACAACTTTATTTGCCTTCACTTCACTTACATTTCCATGGGTTAATATTTACAGAATAGCACTGTTGGTGTTGTCCTACTAAACTTAATTCAGGCTATTTTCATCTTTCTCTCTCTTATACAATAAGCAAGAGACAGACAAGAGCTATCCATTAAAGTGTATTTTGTGTTAAGGCAAACAAAGTCGATGTCGACTAGTCTGCCAATGTCTAAAATGAATTGAAAAAAAAAAGTAAAAACTGTAGGCACTAACATCTTTAATTGATACAGTTGAACTCAATGTAGATCTTCGTGGGTTAGTATATGATTGAAACAAACATAAAACGAAGGTACATAAATCATAAAGTCTAAGGTGAAGTTCAAGGAAAACAATCTCAACTTGGTTCTCATCTGTCACCGTCTGTTTCTAAAGCTGTAAGTCAGTAAAAGACGTCTATTTCGCTAGTTTTAATTTCGTTTTTTTTTTTTACAAGGAACATACTAAGCTTTGGCTCTAAAGTCGCACTGTGTATCGTCAGTACACCTTTAGACAAGGTCACTGAGTTTCTTAAAGCTTTATAAAGTGTGTTATATCTTACCACCAAGATATAACAAAGTTTTTATTCTGTTACTACCTCGTTAGTTTAGTGGTCGCAACCGTTACTGCTCAGCATGAGGTCCCGGATTCGATCCTAGGGTCAGGCAAAGTGAGTTGAGTTTTTCCATCTGGAATTTCTCAGTATCAGCCCGGAGCCTGGATTGATGGTAATACGGTAATAGGCTCGCCCCCTATTACGTCGGACTTAAACATAACTGGCGAAATGTGGGTGTAGTACATACAGGCTCTGTCAAACCCTTCGGGGATTACAGTCGTGATGTTATGTTATTTTATTCTGTGCCACAAAGTATTGTCTTAAATATCGTATTGTTATATCATAACCTAGTGACAAGTGTTTTCTAGATATTATTTTTTTCGGTGTCTGATCGCTTCGATAGCGAATTCAAACACCGTTGTCGTCCGTATGTAAGTATTGTATGTGGAGTGTGTTTTGTACTACAATTCATATCAATTAATTAAACGTAGTTTTATGTTACAGTAAGAATGTTCCTAGAATTAATGCATTTAGATCACCTGGGTTATATCATTTGGTTATTTATCGTTTCAATAAATTTGCCTTCATAATTAAAGAGATAACAACTCAATTTCTGCAAAAGCTCTCTGTAAGAATTAATTTAACATTTAGATTTTAAATAAAATGGCTGAAAATTTTAGAAATTCCCGTTCGCCGAAAAAGGCATGCTAGTGTATCTATGTTCCAGTTGTTTCTGTTCTAGTATAGACTAGAACATTGACTATTCATTTAGACCAATTCTGCATGTTTAAACTTTTTATTGAAAAAGTTAAATAGTACACCATAAAAACTTACAAATAATAACTTACAGAGCTACAAAGGGTGTTACAAATGGGCGGCCTTATCGCTTATAGCGATCACTTACAAACAATCAGTAGGTGGACTAGATAGAAAAGATTTTACTTCATTTTGAGATATTTTTTTTACTCAATTTGAGTCAGTTAATTCAGGTACAAAATAAGTCCAAAATACACTCCACTAAAAAAACAAAATAGAATACAATGTAATATAGTGAATAGATTACTATGATTAGTTGTAAAAGACAAGTTTATAAACAGCAATGTGTTTGTACATAATATTATTATGTATCGCGGTTTACTCGCCTAATGATTTTATCCTTTTTTATCAATTGACTTTTTATTGGACATGTTGGGGACTACAAACTGTTGGAAATTGAGAGAAAAAGAAAAATTATGTTTTTTTTTTAAATTTAAATTTTAAATAGGATCTACTTTGTGGATTATTTTTTCAACGATGTGCTGCCATGTAAATAATCTGCAAATTTTGTCTTATTTTTATTCAATAAAAGTGTATGTATGTGTTCGAATATCTGTATTATTCTTAGCTATTATGATTTACATAAAATATGCACCTATGTAAATGTGTAATATTTTGTTTGTATTCTAGTCCTCAATATGTCCAAACGTGTTATATACTTAGGTATCGAAACTCGGTTAGTAATCGGTTTCATAGATTTTATCTTTTAACATTGATCATTTACAATAAGTCTACCCAAAGAATGAACAAGAATTATGTACTCCAAGCATATTTGTGCATTTTTTCAAATAAACTTCAAACATACAAATATACAGGATTTTTCTTTTAATAATTGAAAAATACTAACATGTCAACCTTATATATTTAGGTTTTTTTTATGGAAATATTACTTGAAATTATTAAGAAAATTCAATGCAAACTCTCGAATCATAGCTAAGTATTTCATAGTATTTACATTATCATTTTTTATGTTTCACTCATGACAATAGAAATTAGAACCACCGAAGTATTGCCATATTTAATAAAGAACAAAATCACTAAAGAGACCACCTATTTTGCTACAATGTGTTCATATCATAGACTAAAACAAAATTTAATATTTCCTACAATTTGAGATTAACTCTAAATGCTGCGTGCGTAATGTTTATGGTATCTATAAAATCTTTTTATCAATGTAAGTATGTGAATCAGTTTGGCTATACCTACATCAATGTTCAAATTGTACAGTTTATAATAACCTAAGAATATTACCAAATTGAGGGTTTCTAAATATACCGAAAACTAAATCAAGCTGTCAAAAAAGTGACATTATAATTTTGATAAATTTAGTTATTTAGTTATTTTCGACAAAATTAGTATTATATTATCATTAGGTACATGAAGAGAAAATTGCATCTCATTTTAAGAAAAGTGCAAGCAGAGTTACAGTTTATATTGAGAAGGAATAACGACAAATGTACGAAATGCTATTATTTAAATACGAGGCAGCAACTTTTTTTTTCATACTTTTTCTTCCAAATGCGACGCTAACGTAGTTGCGTGGTATCTCGCGCATACAAAGTGTTGCATATAATAAGTGTTTTCAATTTCGATATTATCTATATATTTTTATATAAATAAATGGAGTTAAATTTAATTAGATACTAGTTTATATATTAAAGAGTATTACTTAAAAATAAGGGCCGGTCATAACTGAATGTAACGGAATGTTGGGGCTCAAAAGTTCTGTTCAATGGAAGGATATTTTAAAACATTGGCAAGCTCATAGAGCGATATCTCGGATAGTCTAAGTATAGGAAAATAGCTTAGAAAATTATGTGTGATGTGTTAGATTTAGTGGGATGGTATTTGAATAAGTTTTATTTTGAAAAGAGGAAAAAGAATCCTTACGCGACTTTGCCTGCTCATTATAAATGAATAAATGATATTTAAACACTTTTACATGACATTTTTTAACTAGAAGGTAAGGTCGGTGTTTCACTATTTGACTATTCTGAGAAGAAACACGGAAATAAACTCTGAGGTCACGGACTCTTTTAAAGTCCAGACATTATCTTGGTCAGATCATGTAAGAACCATGCAGATTAGTGTCTGAAATGGTCTTTTGAGGAAAGAACCACACAGATTCTAAATGATCCAGAAACGAATGATACTGTGGACTTAGTTGGAAAAGATATTATTTTTTGTGGGGATATTCAGCGCTGAGAATAGGACGTAAACTAATAAATTGATTCTAAGGCGGAACGAAGAAAAAAAAACTGTTTCCTAGCAAGGTATGACTCGCTCTTTGCACATTTGTTTTGACTGGCCCTTTATTTTTGTGTTGAGATTCATACAATTCGGACCCTTTGTTATCATAAAAAACGGACCATAGTTTGCATCTTCACGCCTGTTAGTTATCCTAAAAGGCTTGGCAGAGTAATGCTATTAAGAAGATATGTGTCATTATTGTCACCGAGATATTGTTTGGAACTCAACGCACTAGAATCAAATCGATACGTATATTTTGGCTAAGTTAAGGTATAGTTAGTTGAATTGAATTATATTAAATATAATTATAATAATTATGTAGATGTCGATTTTTTGTTAAATAAATCGTTGCAATCGATGTTTTGTGTTGTATTTTTTTCCCCGTTTTGACTTAGTGTAAGTCTTTTTATCGTGTGGTTAGTTACTAACTTAGTGTCAAAGTTGTATGCCGCCTATGGGCCTCTGACTTGGCACTACATGACAATGCCATCAAGAAATCTCTCTCGAGGCATGCCGGTTTCCTCACGATGTTTCCTTCACCGTTTTAAACCTTTCAATCGTGTTAATTAGAGACACAATAGAAAGACAATGACAGCGCGGACAACAGTGTCCTCTTGTCCTCTTAATTTATAATGATAATTTAGCCTTTCTTGTCATTTGAAACTAAAATATATGAGACAGTAGTTTAAAAGTGACTAACTTACCTTTTATCGCCATATTTTCCTAATTTTCACAATCCAACTATTACAGAACAAAAACTTCACAAAGAGACTCCTAATTGATTTAAATTTAGTTTTTTACACCAAATACGATCGTTACCGTACCACCCGTTTTGCGTATTTGTTGTTTGTCTAAGATTTTAACATCAGACTGATCAATTTCTTTAAACAGTGCTGAAAACGCCAATCGGCGTTTTATATTATCCTTATGACCGCCCCGCACCTGGTTAGTAAAGGTAATTTTTACTGCCGCAGCGAATTAAAGTAAGTGATGATATACAACACGCACATGAGGTTGAAAAGTTAGAGGTGAAAGAAAGAAAGAAAATACAAATAGCAACTGCTGGATACACGCTCAGTAAAAAAAACATAATAAGTAACAAAAAAAAAGAGACAAAAATGGCATGTCTCACGGCATTGGAATTATTTATTAGAACTATACACTAGTAAAAGACACTATACAAAGGCGGACTTAATGCCTTAGGCATTTTCTACCAGTCACAGAACATGGTAGGCGCAAGAAGATAACAAAAACTAGAAAGTCAAAACAATAATAATTTATAATAAATACATAGACACATACATATTATATAAAATCCAAAAACAAGCGATGTCAAGAAAAAATATATATTGTTGGAGAAATACTAATCTGCTAACTTAACTTCAAGGTAAGTAATATGATGTATCTATATTTAGTGATATGTTTCTACCAGAGTTAAGATAGTATAGACAGGAAATGCGAAGAAATGTCATAGAAAAACTGTACCCATGTCTCAGTTACGCCATCTAGCATAATATAGCAATATTTGAGCGGCAGCGAAGCGTACCAAACTAGACTAGTCGACTTGTGTCCACTAGGACACAAATTTCGGATGAAAAGTTTGTTCATGATGTCTTTAGTAAGTATTGAATGTCTGTGGTTTATAACAAAACAAGAACGAAGCAGATGTGTTGCAACCACATTGCGCAAGGTGCTCAACAAACGTTAACATTTTCCATTTCAGAATAGAAATGGACCGTTTTTGTCGTCAGCAGCACACCAAAATAAATAACATTTTATAAGAATGGAGGTTGTACAGAAATAAGATTGTTAGCCAAACTTAAGTTGAGCAATCTTTTTAAGTTATTTAGGTATTTGAATTAGTTATATTTACACGGTTCATTGGGTTGTTGTAAAGCAAGCTGTTAACTTAAAAAAACAGACAATTATTTAATAATAATGTTCATGACTGGCCTGTGGCCCTGACTGGCTATGCCGGAGGTCGTGGGTTCGATTCCCATCAAGGACAAATGTTTGTGTGATGAGCACGATCATTTGTTTTTTTCACTGGCCTGTTGGTCTAGTAGTTAGTGACCCTGACTGCTATGCTGGAGGTCGTGGGTTCGATTCCCACCCAGGACAAATGTTTGTGTGATGAGCACGATCATTTGTTCTGTGTCTGGGTGTAATTTATCTATAATATGTATGTATTTAGAAATATATACTTAAGTATGTTTATCAGCTGTTTAGTACCCATAACACAAGCTCTCAAGCTTAACTTGGGACTAAATGGCGTTGTGTGAAAAAGTTGTGGAATATTTATTTTATTTATTTATTTATTTTGTGTCAGGGTTGTTGTCATTATCTATGATATGCATTAGTTGACGCTTCCCGTGACCCAAGGGCTGGCCTCTACTTTGGCCAGAGGCTAAGCATTGCCATTCAACGTGGCAATGCCGCCAGTCTTTTGGGCACTTTGCCAGCTGGCAGCGATGCAGAAGAATTTTTTGACGCTTTGTAGTTATTTATTGTTAGGTTTAGTTATTTATTTATTTTAAGTTTTTGTACAATCAAGTTAAATAAAATATAATGTTTGTATTTAGAAATATATAAGTATGTTTATCAGCTGTCGTGATGGCCCAGAGGTTAAGGCGCCTACCTCTCATGCACGAGGTTGTGGTTCAAATCCGGGCAAGTACCAATGTGACTTTTTCAATTCATAAGTACTTTCTAAGTTTATCTTAGACATCATTGACATCGGTGAAGGAAAACATCGTGAGGAAACCTGGACTTATAGTTAATATAAGTTTGAAATCGCTAATCTGCCTTGAGCAAGCGTGGCGATCAATGCTCAAAGCCTTCTCTGTATGAGAAGAGGCCTTTGCCCTGCAGTGGGACAGTAACAGGCTGGTATTATTATTATTATTATCAGTTGTTTAGTACCAATAACACAAGCTCTGCTTAGCATGCGACTGGACGTGTGAAAGTTGTGGAATAATATATTATTAATGGGTGAGGAGCTCAGGACGCGACGTCTCTATCGCCAGTCCAGCGCCTTGCCCATTGAGCTATTGTTTGAATTGCGTTGCGGGAATATTCTAAAAGAGCCATACAATTTTGCTGTCGGTTCATTTCCTGGTTGCCCTGGATACCGTAGTACCCAGAAACTGGGTCGTGGACGATAACTGCGAGTACTCTGCTCCAACCAGCGATCGTCAAGATATCTGAAAAACAATTTTAACTACCTACCTATACCTACCTACATAGGTATTGGGGACTAACATATTTTAACTAAACCTAGGACATACAGGCAGACGTTTACTTAAATTGGTCTATATTGAAATAATTACGATCCTCACGGCCAAATAATATTGCAGGGTAGATAGGTACTTACGACTAATTATCGATAAGCAATAATTACTGTTGGTAATTGCTAAATATCCTACGGGTACTAAATTTTGCTATCGGCGGCGACCCAAATTGTGTGTCGTGACGCTTGTTCGAATCCCGCATCGTAGTAAATATTAGTGCCATTGTTTTTTACATAAATTAATTGAGATAAACGAAAAACAGACCACAAAGAACTAGACTATAAATGATAAACTGTAATAGTAGTGCAACTACAATGGGGGACTGTTAAACTTGGATTTCTAAAAGAAAGAAAATTTATTTCTAAAAGTCAACCCAAAGCCTATTCCGTATCACCGTTGACAGTTCATATAGTGATGAACACTGGCAAAGTGTTCGACAGTTAACTGTCAAACAGCTAGTTCCGTATTGGTTAGGATCACGTCATGCGCACTCGCAGAGATGTGACGTAACGTAGATACAGCCCAGCCCCCCTAGCCAAGTTACAAACGATTCGTATCTATTCTCTTTCTACAATCGAGAACGCCTCAAATCCCTTTGTTTTGACCACGTGACTTAGCGAAAGGTGATAAGTCACGTGGTCAAAACAAAGGGATTTGAGGCGTTCTCGATTGTAGAAAGAGAATAGATAAGAATCGTTTGTAACTTGGCTAGGGGAGCAGTTTGATAATCGCCGAAACTTGAAGTCCACTTAAAGTGTAACTTCATTGTGAATTCTCAGTTTTCATCAAAGTTCGGTATGCCAACTGGACGCCAGTTGGGCACTGGCAATGAAAGATAGCCCATAGCTCTGTTGCCTGGCAAAAGCGAATCGACCGTTGTAATGTAGGTCGAAAGACTAGAGACCACCGTTAGACCATGGAACTACTACCTACCTACCTACGAGTTGGACAAATATTTGTAGGTACTTTGCGGGAAACGAGCCTGAAACGTGCAGTATGTTCAGTTTGCTCAGCCACAACGTCAACTGTGCCTTTACCGCCTGAAGGTTGTGAGTTTCGTTTGTTCCGCCACTTCTTCCCAGCATAAATACTAGGAAGTGGCGAAGGGTGGGTTTTTTGCGGGACTGTATCATGTAATGTATTTTGACGTTCAAAAAGTGCTGATACTCAGCCTAATTTGAATAAATGACTTGATATTGATTTAACAATTTGTAACCAACCCAAACCATCGAACCTTTTGATTGTTGATTCTTCTCGGACGAAGATATCTATTCCAATTTCCGCAGCTTTAGTGTCATAGTTCATCAAATCTCGGAACCTCATCATCTTAACAAGCAAGCCAATCAATTGCTACTCACACTCGAAGGGATCGCTGTAATAGCTACCTTCCGGGTCTTCAAAGTGCTACCTGAACGCCCGGGTTCAAAGAATGACGTCAGTCCGGTCTCTTGACCGGACTGACGTCATTCTTTGAACCCGGGTAATCTTTTACCAGGTTCAAGGAGAGTGTGTCAGCGTTGAAATCTATACTGTCTATTCATTTATGAAGAGGACAGATTTCTGTTTGTTTGTGCAGATTTACCTAACTCAAAAACTACACACCCAATAAAAAAAAATCACTAAGCTATCACTGGAAGACAAAATAAGTTTAGTTTTTTACCGACTTTCAAAAAAGGAGGAGGTTCTATGTTCGTGTGTATGTATTATTTTTTTTTTTTTTTTTTTTATGTATGTTACCTGATTTCTCCCCCATTTGTGGACCGATTCTCGAAATTCTTTTTTTATTCGAAAGAGTATACTCCCGAGGTGGTCCCATTTTAATTTGGTGAAGATCTGGTGCTGATCTTCGGAGATATGCAACGGAACTCTTCAAAAATAGACGGCAAATCTGTCGTGATTGCTGGAATCGCTTGGATGTTTATTGTTTATACAACATCATGACGTATCATCACGCCTGGTATGCTCTGAGGGGTACGCAGATGTGTACAATAAACCTAGATTTCGACAGTTAGGTATGTTAATTTTCATTTATTTGGGATAAGTGGATAACCCTACTATCATGACATGTACTGTTACAATTAACAATATATGTAGCAAATATTTGTATGGGAACCACTAAAAATGGAAAAATAAAAAACTTTTTTGCAAAAAAATTAAACCGACTTCAAAAAAAACACTAAACGGTGTAAAATAACTCTAAATACGGAAGTCGGTGGCCCATCATGAATAAGACAAAACCACCAAAGCCACAGACTTCCTAATTTAGAGTTATTTTACACCGTTTAGTGTTTTTTTTGAAGTCGGTTTAATTTTTTTGCAAAAAAGTTTTTTATAATATAATATACTCTAACTATACCCACTCCTAAAAGTCATAGTGTGCTGCTGTGAAACATAGGTACCTATTTTGTTTTTCAATACAGTTCCAGAGGTTATACTGCGTTTATACAACAAAAATGAAGCGAGTCTACAGATACCTATATTATATTGTACAGCTATTACAACTTTAGTGCATATAGGTACTTAGGGGACGTAGGTACCCTGAAATCGCGAAAAAAGTCGGCTGTGCAATACATTTTTAAATGAATAAGTAATTCAACAAAACTGTCGTAAAGGGCACTGTTCGTAAAGGGTTCGAAAGGGTGGGTTGGTCTGCCTCGTTAGTCTAGTGGTCGCAAGCGCTACTGCTGAGCAAGAGGTCCGTGGTTTGATACCCGGGTCGGGGAAAGAGTTATTGAGTTTTTCTATCTGGTATTTCTCAGTATCTGCCCGGAGTCTGGATTTGTGTCCGGGTGGTAATATGCCCGTCCCTTATTACATATTATGTGACTTAAACATAACTAGCGAAATGTAGGTGTACTACCAAGTGCACCTCTGCCTACCCCTCCGAGACTTACAGACGTGACGTTCGTTGTGTAGTGTTAATTCGAAAAAGTGAATAGGAACGCTGATTTTTTGGAGTATTCCCGTTTGAGCACCTATTTTTTGAGCACCTATGCATTTAGCACCAAAGGTATTCCAATTTCCCATAGGTTAATGCATAGGTGCTCAATAAATAGGTGCTCAAACGGGAATACTCCGATTTTTTGGTTGTGTTATGTTATAAATACATGTACAGCAATAATATGTGTACCTACATTGTCACATTTTCTAAAATATCTTAACTTCTACCATTCAAAAATATGTGAACGATATTTATAATATTATCATAATAATATTATCTAAGACCATTTAGAAGAAAGAAAATATCGTACACATATTTTTGAATGGTAGTAGTTAAGATATTTTAGAAAGTGTGACAATGTATACATAATATTATTGCTCGTGACTGTACTAATAATGTACATCATGTTACTAATGATATTACAAGTAAAAAAGTGTACTTAGATAGGTTTAGGTGTAACCTAAACAACATTCGATCTTAAAAAACAGCACACTAACGCACGCACGCGTCCTTTGACGGCGCCACGCGACACTGAGGTCAAGTGTGGCTAGTTAGCTACATTTTAACGTGTCGCTTGCTGAGCGCTTATAAGCTATCTACACCTTTTTACTTATAATATCATTGCATGTTACTATCAGATTAAAAACAGAGTAAATGTTTTAAGTTGGTGAACCAATAAAAAAACATTTCTATTTCACCTTTCATATTATGTACCCACTAATTAATTAAGGCGAAGTACCTAAACTAAAGAAATTCATATTTCACGTTTGCTGTCTGGTAAATTTTAGTAGGTACCAACCATGTACCAACCTATGTTTTCAGCTAACAAACTGTATTGGTAAACTAAACAGAAACGTCTATAATTGTGACAGCAACTGAGTGTTACCTATTCCATACGTCACTCTTCAGTGAAACCTGACTGGCGTTTACACCGTCCGACTACGACACGATCGTGTTGAAGGCAATGAATAAGTAATATAGATAAATTACACCCAAATACAGAACAAATGATCGTGCTCAACACACAAACATTTGTCCTGGGTGGGAATCGAACCCACAACCTCCGGCATAGCAGTCAGGATCACCAACAAAGAGATTTAAAATACTATAGAGCGGGCATGTCAAGGAAATGTCATAGAAAAACTTTGATGCCATGTCTCAGTAACGCCATCTAGAATAATATATGAATATTGGAGCGGCAGCGGAGCGTACTACAAAAAACTCATAGACTTGTATCCAGCAGGGCACACTTTTTCGGACGAAAATTATGTTCGTGATGTCCGGTCTATAGGTATTGAATGTCTTTGTTCACTAACTACTAGACCAACAGGCCAGTCAAAAAAGGTTTAGATAGGTTACCTACTTAAACAACATTCGATCTTCAAAAACGGCACACTAACATACGCACGCGTCCGTTGACGGCGCCACGCGACACTGAGGTCAAGTGTGGCTAGTTAGACACATTTTAAGGTGTCGCTTGCTGAGCACTTTTTAACGTGTTTGCTTGCTGAGCGCTTATAACCTATCTACACTTTTTTACTTTTAATATCATTGGGTGAAAGTTATACCTAAACCTTGTCAAATCAAATTCAAATTTATTTATTGGTATGATTCTTGCTACTTTTTCATGAGATCTTAATAATAAAGAATTTGTCAATAGCAAATACATACAATTTAATTTTACAATTCCTTCACTAATCAATCGAAGGGAACTTCGTCCTATCCGGGTGTACCTACCTTGACACCTCTTAAGTTTTTAAGCTATTGCATAGCTTCTATCGCGGGCCTTGAGCGCGGGGACCGAATCCAAAAATTCCGTAACGAAAAAACCTCACGCTCCCCACTCCGACGGGCAAGGAGGTGTGGCTTGAAGGCCGTGCATCGTCTAACGTCGTTTCAGTTCGGCAGTCTTCGACACGGCGTTCTGTGCGATTAGACGTATTGTATAGACGTATTGGATAGCGGGGAGGGGAAAGGGGAGGGAGGGGGAGTGGAGGGGGGAGGGGGGAGATTGTGAGAGAGGGAAGAGGGTATTGTGAGAGGGGACGGAGGGGCAGGGGAGGGATGTGGAGGGGGGTGGAGGGAAGAAGCAGGGGATGGGAGGGGAAAGTGAGGGAGGGGGAGAAGAGGGGCGGGGGAGAAGGGGAGGGGAGGAATGGGGACGGGGAGAGGAGAGGAGTTGATAAAAATGCTATGCAATAGCTTTACCACGGCAGTCTCCGAGTGCCACACGATTTTTTTTATTTGTTTAACATGTTTATACCGTGCGTATTTCAATCTGTTCCTTTTTTTTTCTGATTCCCAAGAAATTAGGAAGGGTGTAGTTGTAGCACATCCATCCAGCGCCTGGTGGGTGTGCGGTGTCTGAACTGGATTCCCATCTAGACACCGGGCTGCTACTAAGCAATTCCAGATGGAAAAACCCAATAACACTGCCCGACCCGGGAATCATGCGAAGGCTTGTAAGAACAATAACTTTAGTAGGTAACTAGGTAGGTATTAAGTGAAAATTAATGCATTGCATGCATTTTATACAGTTAATTGATAAAGATAACGTTCCGATTTCGTACTGGTAAATAAAAGATATTCTATTTTTGGATTTTTGTTAAATCGACTGATGTTTATAATTATTAAGTAGTCAATGTTTTGTGTGTTTTATTGCACATTGCTATAAAATCTAAATTCTATGCCGATGGCACTAAATTATTCTTTTTTTATATTGTAAAAAATTATAGCCTATTGAATTTAGGTCAATCGTGACGTATTACAGAGAACTTCTTCTCTTTCTAGACTTTCACAAAATAAACCCAATCGTACAGTAGTGTCGTACGTTCTAAAACCGCTATGATAGTATCCCCACTGTATTATACCCGAGGCCGGTCAGTCAGTCGCGGACCGACTGCGGGACACAACACTATATTGTGAGTACCTAGAAATATTTTAATAAGCTTCTTATTCGTCAATTTAAAAAAAATTGCGAATGTTTAAATTGATAAAAGTAATTGGTTGTTCTTTTTTCAAGTGAGTGTTTTTTTAATGGCACATGTTCGTGGGTTTTGTTGTTTTTTAATTTATTTTGTTTGTGTTGTGGAACAATTTTGATTTTAGTTCGTCGGTCGCTTGTGTTTATTTGAGAATACAATTTTTGTTTTTGACAGTTTTGACTTATAAATAAGTAGGTACCGTACTTAAAATACCTAATTAAAAGTGTTAGAAGTTATGTTGTTTTTTTTCAATTAGGCAATTGTGTTGACAACTAGTCCTAGGCAGATAAACAGTAGTCCCAGTATGTAATAAACTTGTACTGAAAAAGTGAGCACAGAGCCAAAAATCTTCTAAAATACTGGCAGGTAACGTTACTCTGCGTTTATTTACGTAAAAAGGGAGATGCAATTAAAATGGTTAAATTAATGTGTTCTCTCTCCAATTACAATATTTTTTAAAAGTTTGAACTACCCTCCATATTACTTTTAGGCTTAAGAACCTACGCTACCTACTTAGTTAGTTACTTGGGCAGTTAAACTAAAATAATCTCAATCTGTAAGTTAATCAATAAAACAGTTAAGTGCGACGGATAGATAACATTCTCTATGTTTATATACCGAAACTGAATTCATAGTTAAACTTGATTGCAATTGATTTGTCGGTAATCAAAATAACTTAACAGTAAAATAAGAAATTTATATTTTAGGTGCCTATGTTGTTAATAAATAATCGTTAGTCTGTGTTACCTATCTTGTAAAATAAAATAATACCCACATAATAATATTTACAATATCTTTAAGAATACCTACTTATATGTTTTACAGATCATTGCTATGGTCCAAAACCTACATGTACCTAAGTATACTGTTCTATAACTACTTATGACCAATAACTTGTATTGTGTAGTACCTATTTGTATTTTTAGAAGGTACCTATATGATGACCCATTAAGTAAATAAAAATATATGATCGACGTTTAACAAAAGCCATTCAATCCATTATTAGCAAATGATGAACTACTTAGGTATATTAATTTGATTCTAAATATACACGTCAAAAATATTTATTTTTTATCATAACTAAGTAAGTTCGTAGTTTTCTTTGCAGTACTCTGAAATGAAACACCGAAAAAAACTCAGGGGTCACGCCGGTATCTTTTAGTTTATCTTGGTCAGACCATGTGAGGACCATCTAGATTAGTGTCTGACATGGTTAAGTACCTACCTAACTTAATAATGTATTAAATCAAATTGTAAAAAAAATCTTACACTCGCGTTCTTTGAGAAACATTAGTCTTGGGTGGGAATTAAACCCACAACCTCTCGCACAGCAGACAGGGCGACTAACCACTAAAAGACTAATAGGCCAGTCTTAGTTTTGTCAACATTTCATTGAAGATCAATAATTATAATCTATCTTATGGATTTAAAGTGGTTGCTCTTTAGGGCCCCACTGTTTTTTTCCACCCTGTAAATCTAAAACTAGCGGAAGTCATGCGGTTTCACCCGCGTAGTTCCCGTTCCCGTGGGAATACAGGGATAAAAAGTAGCCAGTAGTCAGTCCATTCTCTATGTCTATGATGCTAATAATATCCTTCTCTACGGTACTTAGTCCGCAATGTAAACGAAAACATTACATACAATACAATTTTTTATTAGTGCAACGGTACAGAGGGCCGTGGGGGTATTTATTTACAGTTCGCTTAAAACATTTAAAACTTGTTTTCAAATAAAAGTTGGAACATTGACCTTCCATATCTCCGTAACCAGAATGTTCCCAGATATGATACAGTTAGTACCTACCTACAAAAAACTGGCCAACGAGTTGAACTCACACTCGAAGGGTTCTCTCGTGTTCATATAATACACAGACACTCGGTGTTTACACTGAGTGTAGGTAAGTGTCCTAGTCTAATACCATTAAGGCCGGGTAAAAACATTAATTTATAAACATGCTTCTTGTATAGAGCCCCGATTAGTGCCCGATTGGTGACAAAAGGCTTGTCCCCTATTGATGGTGATGATGATGGTATCTAGCCGATTTCGGCCACAGCGACTGCATTCGCTGACTTTCCACTGATTGTCAAGGGCTTTGTTCTACTGCTCTCTCGTGTGCTCTTAAGTGGCTAGCATATCCTACTTTGGCCGAAAAGGTACGAGCACAAAGCGGACATGTCAGAACACCATTGATGATATTATAGGGTATAGCTTTAGGTTGCCTAACTTTAAGGTCATCGCGCTTTTGATCCAATTGTGACCTCCTTTTTTCTTCAAATGCGTTAACTTGCAGATGCACACGACGTCTCCAGTCAGGCCGATTTTGTGCCTGCTTTTCCCACACTAAAGGGTCAATTTCGCATCTCTTCCCCTATTACCTCAACCTCTGTAAGAAGTATCATGTATTACCCCTAATGGCCCTAATTAATCGGTGAGCAATCTCTGACTGTACCTCATTACTAAAAACTTTCAATAATTCTATTAATAACTCCGATATTTTATCCAAATTTTATTTTAATGTTCCTGGAAGGTCGAAGCGATGGTACGCACCGTTGCGTGTTCCACTTAGCTCAACGAATTACAGGCAAAATTCATATATAGTGCGTGCAAGTAGAAACTTTAATGACATTAATTGTAAACAGCATGATTTTGATCCATTCGTGACGAGTGTGCTATCGACCAGAAAGTGCCTGAGCCTTAGCTTTTTTAAATAAGATTTTGTTCAGGTTTGTTCTTGTATTGAATACCATATGTAAAGTTTAACCCCCTTTACTGTTTTCCTTTTTTGGTAACTGTGTTGTGTTGTTCACTCTATTTTTCTTTCCAACCTGTTTTTTATAAGTGATGACTTTTAATTGGCTGTCAGTCTCACATGCTATTCTTTTATTCTGTTTGAATTAGCTCTAAGTCATCCATAGTTGATAAATAAATAAATAAAATAAATTACGTGGGACTTAAAAATAACTGGCAAAATGTGGGCGAACTAGGTTCATACTTTGCCTAGCACTTCGGGGATTACAGGTAGTGTTATGCTAAATTTAATATGGATTGATATACTTACCTATAGTCTCATAATTACTACCTACTGTTGTAGTGTTGTGAAATTATAATTGTCGATCGTATTTTTTTGTTAAGTATATTATGTGCGAATCTTTTCCTTGTGTTGGGTTCAATCCACGGTAGATATGAAGCAGTAAAAAAATCTTATATTTCCGTGTAATTTTGTTTACGTTAATGAAATTATACCTCTAATATTAGATCCTTATTGATTTCTGATGGTAAATGATATTTATTTCTTTATATAGGTTTTTACAAACACTTTTTACTCGTCATTTTTTAACTAGTCTGTCTCTGAGAAGAAACACCGAAAGAAACTTGGAAGTAAGTCTATTTTAAAATCCAGACATTATCTTGTTCAGGAGGCTTACTATGAACAATTATTACGATTCAATTGACGACCTAAAATGAACTGCTTTGCAATTTCATACTAAGACGTCATTAAAACGATCCGGTTTAGGTTGACGCCAAATCAAGTCGGCACTTGAATCGCAAGCTGTTTTAGTTCGTTCATTTTTCGTACCATGAGGTGACATTTGAACCTAAATTGGTTCGCATAGTGTCAAAAATAGCGATCCAAAAAAAGTTTCTAGTTTCGTGGCGTAAACTGAATCGTTTTGTTATAAACTTTGAAAAAATGTGGAAATATACGTACCAAATTCAAGGTATTTCAGTTAAATATGTGTTTCTTACGTAACAATGTAAAATGTACGCCATTATTCGTATTACTAATTACTTTATCCAAGTTAAACGTTAAAAACTAAAAACTCTTTTGAGTACTACCTACCTAATTAGAACTCCTTGGGTTCTATCAAAAAAGTTTGTATATACCTATTTCAAAACGCGTGTGTTGCGTTCTAAACTCGTCATAATCATTTTACTTTTACGACAACACTAAGCAAACCTTTAATTTTTATTTTAAAGAATTATTTAAATTACTATTACATTAATGAGTAGTAAAATTGGGCTTAATGGTATATAATTTGACTCATAAGCGCAATTTTAAAATATATTTGTTGAAATTTTATACACAAATAAAACCGCTAAAATCATAACTACTAGGTTTCGGAACGCAACGCATGGGTTGGAGTAAAAGAGACAAACTTAAACAATTGTCTAGCGTCATCTCTTTCTCACACCGCGGACCACCGACAAATTTCGTTCTTTCATTCCTCCATGAGCGAATCAAACGCCACTCAGTTATAGGCACTTAATGGTATGAATATTAGCGAATCAGTTTAGGAACCTAAACTGGTTTGCATCGGAATTGAATGGCTAACTAAAAGTTGATGGTAGGCCTACAGAGATCATGTGAGAACCATACGTACCTACACGAGTACGAATAAATGACTTTTAATTTTGATTTTTGACTACGGGATAATTCTGAGGAATTCTAGATGGAATAAAACACTTTGCCTGACTTGGGAATCAAAGTCTGTTTAAACTTCAAAAGCAAGTCTGTGATTTTTTTTATGACTATGAAAAAAAAATATAAACTTGCAAGTTAACTATCTCTGTCTTGGAAATATGAAGTTATATCTATTTCAATAACGATAAAAACTTCAATAAATTAATATCTACTTATTCCCCAACTTTCACACAACGTCATTTAGGTGCTATGAGTACCTAGACAGCTGATAATCATACTTTAGGTACCTATACATTTCTAAATTCACACATAATAAGTAGATAAATGAATAATTGGGCTGGTTAAGTTCAGCTTGCATACGTGAACAGCCAGCCATTTCTTGCATTCACACATAGGGAAGGTACCTACGTCGCGGTTGAAACCGCGGGCAGAAGCAAGTAAATAATAGAAATTATTAGAACAATAGAAACATTTTACTTCACTAATGTTTTATGGGGAAATATTACCTTTGCTGACCGGTAGTAGTTCTAGAAATATACCTACATATTACCTACAAATAACCTACCTACCTCTACAAACAAACACTCAATCAATTCTTTTTAATATTAGCTTAGAATATAAATATAATAAATATAAATATAAATATTCCACAACTTTTCACACAACGCCATTTAGTCCCGTAGTTAAGCTTGAGAGCTTGTGTTATGGGTACTAAACAGCTGATAAACATACTTATATATTTCTAAATACATACATATTATAGATAAATTACACCCAGACACAGAACAAATGATCGTGCTCATCACACAAACATTTGTCCTGGGTGGGAATCGAACCCACGACCTCCGGCATAGCAGTCAGGGTCACTAACTACTAGACCAACAGGCCAGTCACTAGACCAACAGGCCAGCCAGAATAAACATAGTGAGATTCTAGGCAAGCCTGCGGCTAACTAACTGATGACTTAACATTAGAAATTATTCCTATAGCAACGAGACTGGTACAGCGAAGAGTAACAACCTCTTGTGTAATAGTTAGCTCACCAGTGATCTAATCTAACTGGATGTTACTATATTTATACCTAGCTGTATTTGAAGGCAGATTAATCAAATAGCTGTCTTATTAAGTTGTCGGTTTCCGGGCCAGGCCGGCCGTGTTGTTATGTTAGTTTTATTTTATCAGTTGATTGAGTGGTTTAAATTTGTTGTTTAATAGTAGCGTCCTTTTTGCCACAGTAGGAGACTCATTGTTAAACAAAATGTGGAAGTAACCGTATGTTTAGGTGCAATATAATATACGAGGGCACTGTATTAATAAAATAATTTAGATAAATCACAAATGCACACAGAGCACATAATGTGTAACCTACTATTGTATATTTTCTATTTTTTCATAAATTATTGTGTGTATGTGTGTTTTAATGACTGATGTCAAATAAATATTATTCTTTCTTTCTTTTCTTTCTAATTCAGCTTTTAAAAATCCAAAAAAAAACCTTTTGTATCAGCCGGACAGCCGCAGAGTGGCACTACCTGCATCATGCTATTCTCTAAATATCACCTGTGAATCGAATTGAAGGCGAATTGAGCAGTCATTCCATTTCTATTCATTGACAGTTCACTTCACTCAGAATTAACTATCTTTTCTAATTCAATGCCAGCAGCTCATTTCATTACCTCTCACTTTACCCAGGCTATTCGAAGAGGTTATAAAACCTGAAAATAACGTAAATACATGTCCTGTAACAAGAACAAACAAATTACACAACTTTGTTTCGCTCCACTTCTTTTATTTATTTCGCACAGAATTCAAGGTCGGATGACCATTTCAAATGTTTGTTTGTTACGGCAATAATTACTTTATTACGGTTTAATATTATATTTACCAAAAACACACAAACTCATGAATAACAATTTATTCTTAAATCATGTCATTGCGTGCACATTTGATTGTCCAATTTTAAATGGGTTGTCGTGTTTACATGTTTACCAACAATGGTTAATTACTAAATTAAAATTATTATTATTAAAAATATTTCCCTCAAATTAACGTGATCGATGTTTGGAACCTTAATAGGTACTTACATATTATACCTTCCTTAAACTACATACACCATTCCTTCTCAAAATCATTATAAGTGTCACACTTTTATTAACCGACTTCAAAAAAGGAGGAGGTTATATGTTCGTGTGAACGTATTTTTTTTTTTTTATGTATGTTACCTGATTTCTCCCCCATTTGTGGACCGATTCTCAAAATTCTTTTTTTATTTGAAAGAGTATGCTCCTGAGGTGGTCCCATTTTAATTTGGTGAAGATCTGGTGCTGATCTTCGGAGATATACAACGGAACTCTTCAAAAATAGACGGCAAATCTATCGTGATTGCTGGAATCGCTTGGATGTTTCTTGTTTATACTACATCATGACGTATCATCACGCCTGTATGCTCTGAGGGGTACGCAGATGTGTACAATATACCTAGATTTCGACAGTTATGTATGTTAAGTTTCACTTATTAGAGATAAGTGTACTTACAACCCTATTACCGTGATATGTATTGTTAACAAATAACAATATAAAATAAATTCATGGCAAATATTTGTATGGACACAACTAAAAATGGAAAAATAAAAACTTTTTTGCAAAAAATAAAACCCACTTCAAAAAAAACACTAACCGGTGTAAAATAACTCTAAATTCGGAAGTCGGTGGCCCATCATGAATAAGACAAAACCACCAAAGCCACAGACTTCCTAATCTAGAGTTATTTTACACCGGTTAGTGTTTTACTAAATACGATTGTTGAGAAGTCTGAGTATCAGCTATGACGTGAGATTATCCGTACAACTACTTACTACTATTATATAGTTACTACATAGGTGACACTCATCGGAAGAGCTCGTCCGGTTTGTCCAATATATTGTTTTAAATTGTTTTATAGCAGCTAGTACCAGACGAGAAGGGGAAAGCCGTACGCGCGGGTACGCTTGAAGTAGTTTGACTATTTGTTAGATAGGTACTAGGTTTTTTAAAATGACTACATACCTATAGGTTTTATACTCTTTGGTTTTTTATAAGGTCTGATAGAAACACCATATTTCCTTATCCAGTGGATATAATTAGAAAGTGATATCGATTGGATAGGGAAATAAGTTGTATGTTGCAACTAGAATCATTCTCTTAATTTATTTTATTTTGTAAGTTAACGTTCAAAAGTGCCTGTTATGGGTCTAATTGAAATAAACGATTTGACTTTGACTTTGACAATCGTTTTATCCGGTAATTGGTTTAAGGGTCAGAAAGGTAGAAATTCGATGAATGGAATTCAGTTGGATCTGGTTAGACTTTAAGCCGACTTAAACATAGCTGGGAAAAGAGGAGGCACACAATGGTGACTAGAAACATATTTTTTTTGTTTCTTTCTGTGTTTCTCTCTTTCTTTCTTTCTGTGTTTCACTCTTTCTTTCTTTCTGTGTTTCTCTCTTCTTTTTTTCTGTGTTTCTCTATTTCTTTCTTTCTGTGTTTCTCTGTTTCTTTCTTTCTGTGTTTCTCTCTTTCTCTCTTTCTTTATTTCTGTGTTTCTCTGTCTTTCTTTCTGTGTTCTCTCTTTCTTTCTTTCTTCCTTCCTTTTATTGTTTCTTTTTTTAACTCTTTGTTTCTTCCTTTCTTTGAGTGGCCTGTTGGTCTAGTAGTTAGTGGCTGTAACTGCTATGCCGGAGGTCGTGGGTACGATTCCAACCCAAGACAAATGTTCGTGTGATAAGCACGATATTTTCTTATGTGTCTGGGTGTAATTTATCTATAACATGTATATATTTAGAAATATATACCTAAGTATAAGTATGTTTCTTAGTTTGGGACTAGATGACGTTGTGTGAAAGTTGTGGATTGTTTATATTTATTTGATTCAGGTATATAAATTTCTTTCTTTGTTTTATCCTCTGTCTTTCTTTCTTTCTCTCTTTCTAATTGCTAAGTAAATGCACAGGATGACTTGGAAGCCCTCTAAACTCAATAATTGAAGGTAATCGAAGTGATCACGAACTCGTTTAGCTAACCGCAGTCATTTCCGACGGCACTCCGCAACTGTCGCTCTGTCACGTCGGAAGCAATCGATTTAAATTAACTTTCATGCGATAACTAGATAGCTTGATAAAGTTTTTAATTATTTCTGCTTGTTGATAGATATGCATATAATTAGATAGATAATGTAATTCGTTGCTCATTTATTTTTGTTATTAGTTTTATTTTCTAAAGCGTGTTTCATTTTATTTACAACTTACAACCCACATGGAGCTTCACAGATTCTTCTTTTTGTGTATGAATATCTAAATTATCTTATATATCTATACTTTTAATAAATCTGTAGAAGTAAAAATTCTGTACATTGAAAATACCAAAAAAATAAATGGCAGGGAGTGTTACTAGACCGACAACGAACCCAAAAATGTGATTATTTTTTTTTTGTCTGGCTATCTGTATGTTCAGGTATCACGCAAATAGTTTGATTACGACGGAACTTGGTATACTTATTCTTTTATATCCTGAGCACCACACTGGCTACTTTTTATCCCGGATTAATATTCCTCGAAAAAAGGTTCCTTACTTGTTACTGCCTCTTTACGTTAAACCCACTACTTGAAACATTAGCTATAATGTTGGTCAAGCCGTTTTGGAGATTAGCCGCAACAAACAGATGGACTAATAAAATAAAATAAAATAAAATGGTACAATTACCGTATTTCTTTTATTATGAATTTAGTAATAACAAACAAACACTTCAATATTATCTATTTGTGTAGCTGTAAGGACTAGCTGAGCCTCCCGAAATCACTCGCTCATGAAGGTCGTAGCGTGATGATAAATAATGCAGAGCTTTAGTTACTTTATTTAAACTCTCACTTATCTCTGAAACTGCCAGTCGGGTTGTAATTTATTTTAGAATTCCCATTCAGCGCACGCGTAGGCCATTGTAGGACTCTTAAATTTATTCAATGTCACAATGGTTTACTTTCTAAAATATTTTTGTACTCCTCGAATATTGTGCGTGACACAAGTTTGACTGAATTTGTTAACGTAACATATCAAGCTTGTATTTTCCAGAAGGGTAGGCAGAGGGAATCAAACACTAACATTTCACCAGATACAACTTTGTATAGTTATTTTGTATTCTATAATTTAGCTAAAGTTTATTTATTTAGAGAAGAAATACAGAGAGAACACTAGTTATTATTGAATAAGTATTAGGTACCTATATAGTAAGTGCTTTACGATTTGAGAAGTCAATGATAAAGAACAAATATTAACTCAACAATGCTATTGTTTGATTCCTCAATAAGCATTATCATGAGATTTTGTTGGAATAATTTATGTAAATTCTTTGTAAGTATACCGTACGAAGCCCACTCGGTTTGGAAGTTCAATGGCTTGTGCAGACATGTTTGTTTATTTTTAGTTGCTTCTTGTCATATTGTAAACCTGTTGTCCCTGCTCTTACCAGCTCCTAAAGGACGTAGCGTGATGATAAATACTCGTAGCTTCCGCAAGATGTGTGCAAATATTATTTTTAAATCGGACGTTTAGTTTCAGATGTTTAAGCAAACTCTTCAGCTTACGCAGCTTTCGTACTTCAAATATAGGAAGCTAAACAAGCTTAACAAGTTAATAGATACATGTATATAATATAGCGTAATAGTTATTTGTGCAAGAAGAGAGCAAATGCAATTGAAATTGTGTTGCTGCGCCCTAACAGGGTATCATGTATGTACTTTTACCTTTTAAAACACCCTATGTATCTACTCATGATCGCAATATTTATTTGAAGTTTGAAGTTTGAAGTTTGAAAAGCCATTTTTTGCTGCGAGTGCTGATTTTGAATCTTAAGCAAAGACATTCAATACGTATAGACCGGACATCACAAACAAATTTTCGTCCGAAAAAGTGTGTCCTGCCGGACACAAGTCTATGAGTTTTGTTTAGTACGCTCCGCTGCCGCTCTAATATTCATATATTATTCTAGATGGCGTAACTGAGACATAGGATCAAAGTTTTTCTATGACATTTCCTTGACATGCCCGCTCTATAGTCTTTTAAATCTCTTTGATCTTAAGCAAGCGAAGGATTCAAGGATTGAATCACGAGCGTAGCGAGTGATTCTTAAGTTTAATCCTGAGTGTGGCGAGGGATTCAAAGGCACGATATGCAAAAAACTTTGCACTCGTGTAACTTTTCGTTTCAGCAGCGAGAATACTTTTTGAAACTAGAAATAAATATTTACAGAGTAAATATCAGCTTTATTTACAGTCAATACTTATTTTCGTTTAAACACAACAAGTTACAATTCAATAAATTACATTAAAAGACATAATTATCTGCCAAATATTTGCCAAATTTCTTTAGTTAGTTTGAAATTTTATATAAAATTTTCGTATCAGTGTTTGTGAAAAAACTCGTCCGAAACGGCTTGACTGATTCTTATGAAATTTTGTGTGTATATTCACTAGGTCTGAGAACAGGATGTAAACAAATAAAAACTAAATAAGACTAATAAATTGAGTCCAAGGCGAACGAAGTTTGAAGTGGCAGCTAGTAAAATTACTGTATTTCTTGCTGGGGTGGGGCTTCCAAAACCACATTGCTTCCTTTGGAGATTTCACACAGGGCAATATTGAAGATTGCAACTTTTCGACCAATATTATTTTCCACCACTCAGCTATATAAGGACTGTAATGTTTTGAATGTACGACAGCTATTTATTTCCCAGGCAATATTGTCAACATCACCTAACTCCCTTTATTACCCTTAAAAAACGTCGTAAAGATTTAATTTGTTCCCTTCCACAGACCCGTTACTCTTTTACAAAAAAGTTTTTCTACTATCTTGGCCCATACTTGTATAACAAAATTAATTCAAAAATCTCAATATACTCCTTATCTGAACATGATTGTAAATCAGCAGTCTGCTCCTTCCTACTAGATAAAACGTACGATGAAAGAGAATCATTTTTTCCGGGACTGTCATAAACTCACACGTAAACTCAAACAAACACACACACACACACTCACGCACGCACAAGCATACAAAAACACACACACACACACACACATTACATTTAAACTTTCACTTTACTCTTAATCTTTTGATGTTGTTATTAAATTAAATTTACAAATAAAATAAAATCGTTACCAAATATTGTTCCAAAATCACTAAGCAATAGATTTCTCCATTCAAGAGGGATACGGCTCTGTTTCTCTTTACTACAGGCTATTATGTAGCCTATCTAAGAGGACAGTACCCCAACCATTACTGTAGCAAACAGTTGTTTATTTTGTTATGTAACTTTTTTAGTGTATCTACTGCAACACCTTATAGGCAATAAAGATTTTATTATATTATATTTATTATTATTAAAATAGAAATATATTTTTTACGGTCTAATTGAACGATTGGGAACAGTTGACCCATTTGAAAAAAGTGTCAACTGGCCTTTTTTAGTGAGTACATAGAGAGATACGTAGTTTAGTATAATAAATGATTCCCCAATTAGCTTAAGTACCTATAAGGTTTTTATTTATCTCTGAATACTTAAATATACAGTTATCTGGCCTTTTCCTAACTATGTTGGGGTCGGCAATACATATAAGTACTCCACGAATTATATATTTTTTTTATCATTTTTGGCTCTGTTGCAATTTTTTTTTTTGAGTTACGACTGAATAGTATTTCTACGTCGATTTACTCACATGTATAAAACTGTCATACGAAATGATCGTAAACTTGCACTTTTATGCCTGACCTCGACACTGGCCCAACCTTCGTAACACTGACCTCACAATCTCACTATATTTATGCTGTACCTACGTTGTCACAATGTTAAGTAGGTACACTGGACTTGACCTAAGGTGCGTAAGGAAAAAACAGACGATTCGATATCTTTTTTTGTAACCGTATACGATGTTTTCTTATTTATTTATCTGTACTTCTATAGATAAGGTAGGATGTTTTGTTTGTAGATTTTTAGGGTAACTCTTTCTACTTTACACTGTTGCTGAAAAAAATATTTAGATGGCACACTCAGTAATATTCCACCTGACCTGACACTAGACTAACGATCCAGTTATAATAAATAATTTATAATCCAAACATTCCTTTTTGAAATATATAATCGCCATTCAGGATTTATGCAAATTTGTCTTGGTCTACATTTAAAAAATAAGAACGTCTATAATTTCTTGTCTACGGTTCTTGACATATGTCACCGTTACGCTTGAACTTTCGGTAGTTTTATAAAAGTCTAAAACGCTAATATTATTTTAATTATCTATTCTGAATAGTTTAATATACATAATTTGTGCAAAATATATGGTGCTATAGTTTGAAATCAAGTTTAACGGGAAAGTGTGAGAGTTTGACATGGTTTTGTTAATTATACGAACATTTAATGTGTTTTAGAATGTTTTGTTTGCTTTTAAATACATTATAATGATGAACTGAACAATATTTTAATGAATAAGTATGGTTAGTATCTTATACCTACGCATTTAGTATTATTAGAATCAAAACGCATTGTAGTATTTCTCTCGGACTGTTGGAAACGTATTTAAGCTTTAAGTTAGACGTTCAAAAATTATTTTTTAATTGACTATGATCGTTGCCGCGTTGCTTGAAAGTATTTGTATAAATTCTTGTACTGTTTAAAAATAAATGATAAAAATGTAACTTCGAAATACTACCTACCAAAGACATTCATTAAATCTCTTTGCTACCTACCATTCTATTTACTTACCTACATCGGTTTGGTAGCCGATGGCGATATTCGTTGTTCGGCTGCGATGTCGTGAATTTGTGATAGTTTAAAATGAACGCCATTCTCCTGTACTTTCACAAACAGTTTAAAGTTCACGCGTGACATTATTTTATGTGTTGGTATTAAGTTAAGTATACAGGGTGTAAAAAAACCGATCACATAGCCGATAACCACACATTCATAATTAAGTAACTTTAACCAAAAAATAATGCTGGGAAAATACTTTTTTTTTCATCTTTAAAAAAGAGATGCATTTTATTGCGCGCATTGCATAGCGCGACAACGCAACGCAACTTTCGATCAGCTGAGGGTATGGCCACTCGCGCTTGGTCGTTGATCCGACCGGCTCCCTTGTTTAGTATCCATTGCATTTTTGTAACTTCAAATGCGTAATTTGTTTTGATAAATCGATAATTTTGGTAATGTTTGTTCGGAAGAAAGTTTACCAATGATACTTGGAATACAATTTTGAAAAAAAAAAACGAAAGAAAATATTGCACTTTGACCTTCAATTAACTCCGAAACCAGTGAATTCCCAGGTATGTTCTACAAGAAAAAAACTATCCCAGTGGTGGGTAGAATATGTAGTTTTCGTTTACGTTAAGGGACTTTGACAACCAGTATAATCGATTTAGGTCCAGATACTGGGCTATTGCGTATCTCCGTTGACAGTTCATAGTGAAGGTCACTGGGCAGGTGTTCAACGATTAACTGTCAAACAGATTTGTTGGCTATCATCAGTGTGCATCTGGGATAACGTCAGGCGCACTCGCAGAGATGTGACGAAGTGCACAGTAGATACTTGCTGACAGCTCGTAAAGTCCACTTAAAGTGCAATAAGTACCATTTTTTTGTAAATTCTCAGTTGGCATCAAAGCTCGGAGTGCAACTTATTTTCTACACGAAAAGATCTCACAATGAAATGTGTATCTTTTCGTGTAGAAAAAAAAGTTATAAGTATTTTAAATCGCTCTTTTAAAGTGTGCGCGCAGAGTCGCGTCGCGTCGCGTCTCGGTGTGAATTGACCCTACGAGATCAGCTTTCAGCATCTTTTTGCGATAAGGCCGCCCATTGTAACACCCTCTATGTAGCCCTTAAAGTTATTCCTAATTTGTAAGTTTTTATGGGTACAATAAGAAGTATTATATTCTATTTTTGTAACAATGTTACTATTTGTAATCTTTGAAAGTCGTTACAATACGGTACGGTCGTCTAAACATCGAAACTTGACAACCAGTTTAACCAAGGGGTTATCATGTCACCCCCGACCCTTGCATGAGCCAGCCCGAGATGCTGAGCCGCTAGCTTTAAACAGTCCCTAAATAATCTAACTCAGATCCAGCCATCCCCTTTTTATTCGATCAGTGACACCCTAAGCCGAGGTCCGAGCCCCACAGGGGGCGCCCTTAGCGAGTGTCACTTAAATTCTGACGTAATGCTCCTGGCTGGAGGCCTTGTGTATTGTGGTCGTCCACAGGTTTGACCGATTGAGCAGATAGCAGCGCCACCCCTCAGTAGGGTGCACTGCGAGACGCCCTCTATCAAAATATTGCGTTGCGTTGTCGCGCTATGCAATGCGCGCAATAAAAAGCATCTCTTTTTTAAAGATGATAAAAAAAGGGTATCAAATCACCAAGTCACTAGGCTATAGATTTCAGATAGGCAGTAATTGCTCCATGTAAAACACTGGTATTCAGCTGCAATCAGTTAAACTGGAAGCCGACCCCAACATAGTTGAGAAAAGGCCAGGCAGATGATTATAATATAGCAGGGAGCTAACCTTAGAAAAAGCATTTGAGCTTGTTTAGGTAAACATGTTGTCGTCAAGGTGTAGTAATTTAAATCTGTCTATATTGACAAGGAAAATGACAATATAAATGCAGGTAGGTTATAGTAAATTAATATGCCATGTGTTGCGTATTTTATGGTACTTAACTGCATGGTAAATAAGCTGCTATATAAGTGTATGACTTAATCCTTTGAATATAAGGCTATCAAGTTGTGGATTTATGATCATTTACCATCGATCACTTATTGTTGTCGTTTACTATCTTAAAAATGAGCGTGTGGATACTTAATCATATTTTCAGGCGTCGTCGATGGCCCATAGCGTGTTAGTATTCAAAATCTTATAATCTATATTAGTAGTAACCAGTGGCGAAGGGTCAATTTTCTTAAGAGGGAAGCCGATAAAAAAAAAAACTTCGTATTTATATCACTACTTGGTGCTATATACTATACTACCTTTGGTGTAAATTGTAAGGTTTCCTACATATTGAATAGTGTTATAAGCCTTTTAGACTCACATGAGTACAACGTTACTAACAGCCTCCAATTAGAGAAAGATTTATCAAGTCCCATGTCCGATATGCAGCTAGATAAACCTATCCATCGTGGGCCCTTCAAGTCTTTCTGCAAAACCTTCAGGACGATATGTGCTGCTTCCCCTAACTCGTATTACTGATGCCACTTTTTTGCACCATGATAGCGAAATAATCTTAACCATATCTAATCCAATCTTTTGCTAAATGCTAATACCTAAGCTATGCAGCTGCACGGGTCGATCGAACGTTAAGCTACGCTTTAAGATGTTGCCCAAGGATGGGTGACCATAAATTATTACATTAATTCAAGATCCCATAAACCAATCAATTTGAATCTATTCTTAATTATAAAGGTGAAGAGTGTGTTTGCTTGAACGCGCTAATCTCTGGATTTACTGATCCGATTTGAACAAATCTTTCAGTGTTAGTTAGCCCATTTATCGAGGAAGGCCATAGGCTATATTATATCATTACGCTAAGATTAATAGGGGCGTAGCGCCATTAAATAATGTTTTTAAATCGGGGTTTATTGTTGCCTGTAACTCCACGCGGACGGATTCGCGGGCACAAGCTAGTAGGTAGTCTAAAAGTAATATACTTAGCCCATAAATGAATCAATACGAATTCACTGTTTGACGATATTTCTAGTTTCAATAACCTTATTTTGAATGCAGCAGAGGTTTTTAAAATGTACTTTACACCCTTTTAAACCCGCTTTTAATAAAGTCCTAAGCTAAATTCCACCGACCACCATGGCGATCAAAAAACCATTAATCTACCGTCCTTGTATCAAAATGCATAGAAGTAGCACATAAACTAGAACTAGGTGATGTGTATTATGTATACATAATATTGATTTACGTAAGTGGGTGAGTATATTACTGTGTCATTGCGGGTAGTCTGCCAAGGGCGATCGCACATCACGCCGTGTACAAAGAGTTATATAGCCAGGGGTTGTATTATAATGCTATCTGTAGGCAACTCGGGACAGTTCAACTTAAATCTGCAATGGTTTTTTCAAAGACGAAAGTCAAGTTATTTCAATTAGACCCAATAAAGGCATTTTTAAACGATAGAACGTGAAGCGTTTCGGTGTTACGCAATCAGCCCGGCTGTAGTGTAGTTGTTGTTAGGAACTCTCTCCTTGCTTCAGGTGTTTACTGAAAAGGTTACATAAGCTTCCTTTCCACTTTCATACTTCTGTTTGACGCTCTAGAAATCTTGCATACTTGTTGTACCTACTTAATGTGGGTAAACCAATTTTACTTACGTTTACGAACCTACTTATTTTAGTTATAATCATTTTAAAATTAAGTTAAATTTTGTGTTTAGGCGGGCAACACCATCCGCTGACGTAGTCATTAGGTCCCTGTGGTTAGGATTACGCCTCCCATACACAAGGTTATGGTTTCAAATACGAGCAATGAGACTTTTTCAATTCCGGTATAGATATCTTACTAAGTTTATCGATGAAGGAAAATATCTTGAGAAAACCAGGATGTTAACATTACAAGGCTGAAATGATCAACCCACCCTGATCAAGCGTAGCGGTTAAAGTACATTCTCTGTTTGAGAAGAGGCTATTGTACAGCTATAAATTATTAAAAAAAAAACCACAACTTTTTCACATAACGCCATCTAGGCCCAAGCTAAGCTAAGAGCTTGTGTTACGGGTACTAAACAGCAGATAAACATACTTAGGTATATATTTCTAGATACACACATATTATAGATAAATTACACTCGGACACAGAACAAATGATCGTGCTCATCACACAAACATTTTTCCTGGGTGGGAATGGAACCCATGACCTCCGGCATAGCAGTTAGGGCCACTAAATACTTAACCAACTGGTGCCTCTTACTATCCCACTGCACTGACTATGACTGTCTTCATTATCATCACTTTCTAGTCTTTCTGGATAACCTGCATCGGAAGACTTGCATAGTATATTATTATTATTAATACAGTCTTGTCTGCACTTGAAAACAAAATCGTAATCGGTTCACAAACGACGAAGAAATCCGCTAACACACTTCAGAAAAAATATAAAATCAAATTAAGAAACCTCCTCCTTTTTTGAATTCGGTTAAGAAGAGACCATTACCCCTGAGTTTCTTTCGGCATTTAAGTATTCTCAGGAATCAGTCGGTTCAAAATACCGGCGCCATTCCTAACATGGAAAGATCTACTCAGAAATAAATATAATTAAAATTAATCATTTCCTGTGTGCTTCGCGTGCATCTAGCGGAATCCTATGGTCCTCAACACACTCATCTCAATCTCCTTTTCTCTTCGCAGGCACAATGCGTTGGCTCCACACTGTAGCAGTAGCATGCCTGCTGCACCTGGCAACTCCCTCAGAGTACCTGCTCCCCGGTGATGTGGTGCCGTTCCACTACGACGTGAAGTACGCCTTCGACATCGATCCCAGCAGCAACTTCAGTTTCTACGGAGCTGTGGATATTTTGGTGAGTGGAATTTTATTTACTGACAGCGCTTGACGAGGTTGGTTCCTTCGTGGATAGGTGACCATAGTAATTATATATCAGCCGGTGGATTCAGTAAAAGTCACTCCGTGAAGACTTGAGTGAATTGAACTGCCAATGCCTAGCATTAGTAATGGAATGACATTTCAATTCGCCCTCACAACTGCAACGCCTACATTTTGACCAGACTTGCACTGCTTGACTCCTCCGTTTCTCGGAAAGCAAGTACAACCGTTCGCGTTGGTCCCATCTGTCATTTGTAGATCTATGACAGTTGTTGCAGCTAGAAGACCGAAAATCTGACAACCAGTTTACCCAAGAGGTATTGTGTTCCCAAAGAGATTTGCGAAGAGATGCGAAGAAATGTCATACAAAGACAAAAACTGTGTATAAAAAAAATGTTTCTTTGGGAAAGTTTATTGAAATAGTGAATACAATCACGTGTTTAAGTATCGGTCACTAATTATCAGTTACCCTATAGACAGGAAATGCGAAGAAATGTCATAGAAAAACTGTAACCCCATGTCTCAGTTACGCCATCTAGAATAATATAAGTACCAATATTAGAGCGGGAGCGGAGCATACTAAATTAAACTGAACAACTGTTAAGTAGGTATATCCAGTCTACAAAAAAGCAAGAAAGAAGATACAGAGATAGATGCATGATCATGATATGGTATATAGATGCTTTCTACATACCATACCTGTTGTTGTTGTTTGTTGTTGTTTATGTTGTTGTTGTTGTTGTTTGAATGTTATGTTGTTATCAATGCTCGTGCCTTCTCTGTATGAGAAGGAGTCTGCAGTGGGACAAAAACAGGCTAGATACCTAATCAATTCTTGCAAATTACCATGCACTCAATGTATTCGATTCTTATTTACCTGTTACATTTCTTATTCAGTGGCATACTAACCGAGTACCGAGACCATGAATCACTCGCGGTAAAGTTCACAACTTACGTCAATACTTTGAACTGGATTAGGTATTAATTAGTGCATTATTCAATCATTTACTCCTCATCCTGGTTTAACAAAAAACGACATTGAAAGTCTTACTATCAGCACCTATAAGTTTCGGAGTTACGATACTACATAAATGTATGTAAAATAGAACAAAATACTCTACATACACCATACAACTTACAATATAATTACTTATAGAGGTTTTGTTGTTTAAATGACTAGCTGGTGCTCCCGACTATGTCTGCGCAGGATTAGTACTTAGAGTAGTTTATTTTCTTGCCCAATGTCATATTATCATAATAAATTATAGCCCGTGCTGTGTGTTATTCTGATGAATAAGCAATATTATTGTAAAGTTGTAGTAAGTAAAAAAGAGTAAAATTGGTTGCCTGTAAAGTCGGTATACGGGCGAAAGTTTTACGTGACAACGACTTTGAGTGGTAAAATAATTTATGTCTGTCTCTCTCGCTCTTAGGCGGGCTAACCATGCCCGAGTGGAAGGGACGCGTGCCTCTCACTCGCTCTCATTGTGAGCGCATAACGTGAGCGGAGCGTAACGCAGTTTCTTGAAGTGTCACCCGGCAAACCAATTTATAAGACGTTGTCACGTCAAAAAACATCCATACAAAACTTCGCATTTAAAATATTAGTAGGATTAGTAGGATGTTACAATTGGCGGCCTTGTTGCCAAAACCGATTTCTTACAGACAACCTTTGGATGGACTTGATAAAAAAGAGAAAAGATATTTTCATATAATCAATGCATAAATACCCATTGTTTTCAAACAAGCGTCGCGTCGTCTGGCCTAATAGAGACATTATTAAGTTGGCTGTTCTTATTATTTATTTATTTTATTTAAGTAATACTTCAAGCACACCAATGCAATGTAAAGAGGCGGGCTTAATGCCATAAACATTTCCTACCATTCAACCTTTAGGAAAGCAGTGGAAGCGCAATTCTTGGTTCTTATTTGACCACAAGTCCTCCCATGATTTTCATACTGGGTCCTACAGCAAACACAATACATATAGGTATATGTTGGACAGTACAGTATTTGTTTACGTAAGTAGTGAGTCTCAATAAATTGCCGTATTGTGTCCCGACAAGATTTATTATGCAGTAGGTAACTTTATTGAACAAGAACCCAACGACAATTTGTCAACACGCGATTTGTCGCGAACAGTAAACAACCATAGTGGTTAAGTTTTAAGCATAACAAAACTTTTTTTTTTACCATAAAAGAACTTGAAGACGTAAAATTATTAAAGTTTTGTAAGTCTGTGGTTTGGTTATTTTAATTGATTAAATGTTTGTCTTTTTATTTTTTATTTTTTTTATATATATAATGGGTCTACTCTTGACCTCAATCTTGTCCTGCGGTCAGAGATGAGGTCGACGATGGAACGAGCTTACCCATAAGAAGCCTATTAACTCGCGACTTAAACAGATTGGGGTCATATGAACTCGGGAACACTGATGCAGGCAGGGAATTCCACTCCTTGGCTGTGCGCATAATGAAGGAACAGGCAAAGCACTTCGTGCTTTGTCTCCCACTTTTGAATATAGTTGTTTTACAAGTTTTGGTGTATTTTTTACAATTAGTATTTTTTATCAAATTGTTGGGTAAGTAGGTAGGTATGCCACACAAATTAATATATTTTTATAATACATAATTATATCAAAAATATTTTTTTTTTGCCATTAATTTTCTTATTGACATTATAATACTGCTAAACCACGCTATTGCCTGTGATTCAGTAATCAGAAAGTAAGTGAGTATGAGCAGTTATTATTAAAGAATTAAGAAGATACCTACATTATGTATTATTATATTGATAACTAACTGAAAAACATAAACCAATATAATACGAACAACCTTGCAATCAAAAATTTCCAATAAAAATAAAATAATAAATTATAAATTGGTTCACAATTGGCAATTGGAACATATCGCATGACAGTCCACAACCTCCTAATCATTCGAATTAGGTTTAAAAAATAAACATGGAACCGAAAAATCAGTCTCATAAATAAAATCAGGTTTTTAACTGTTTTGATACTAGAAATAACATAAATATAATTCTCTAAACAAATTTGTGACCTAGTAAAATCTAGATCGATACCATATGGCTATAAAAATGTCCACTTAAGATCATAAACAAGGCGGCATAGAGTTATTCATAGACAATAGATTCCGTTATAAACGGTATAGCGGGAATTTACATAAAAATAGTTTCGTGTCTATTGGCTGCCACGGTCGATAACATATTTGAATTTTAAAAAGCTCTTTTGATGTGTATTCATCGTATATCTATATACATATAATAAATCTGTAGAAGTAAAATTTCTGTACATTGAAAATATCAAAAAAATAAATAGCAGGGGGTGTTACTAGAACGACAGCGAACCCAAAAATATGATTAAAAAAATTTTTGTCTGTCTGTCTGTCTGTCTGTCTGTCTGTCTGTCTGTCTGTCTGTATGTTCAGGTATCACGCAAAAACTACCGGTTCGATTACGATGAAACTTGGTATACTTATTCTTTAATATCCTGGGCACAACACTGGGTACTTTTTATCCCGGAAAAGTATATACAATAAAAAACAAACTTAATTTTGCGGTTCGACCCCTAGACCCGACTACTGTACCAACCGCAAATAATAAGTTTGTCGTAGGTTACGTCACCCGCATTGGAGTTCACCAAGGGGCGCTGCACACGGCTAAGATATTATAATATTTTATCTTAAGATACAATATCGCTCGCCATACAGTTCAATGGACTATCTCACACTACGCAGATAATTATGTAGGTACATTGAATATATATTCAAAATTAATATTGGAGGATGATTGGTGATCGATACTGATGCCAAAAATGCAATCAGTAAATGTTTTGTCTGTCTGTGTGTCTGTATGTGCACGCATAGTTCAATAACTATTATAGGGATTGGGATTGACTTGGTACGGTTGTAATCAATACGCCTGGGTAGGTTGATCTTAGTCTCAGTTGTTTTACACATGGTCAGTTGTACGGCGCTCTTTCCCGGGTCAGTAGTTCCAGAAATATTTAAAAAATCAAAATCAAAATATAAAGTCATTTATTCAAATTAGGCTGAGGATCAACACTTTTTGAACGTCAAAAAATTACATAAGACAGTCCCCCAAAACGCCCGCCCTTCGCATACATACTGGAAGGATCAACTTTGAAAGTAGTCTATCTGGAAGTATTATGCTAAAATTATTACGTTTATATATCAACGCACAGCCCAAACCGCTGCTATTAGAGACATGAAACTTGAAGGGGACTGCTTAGTTAAGAATAAGTGTCTACTAAAACACGATTTTTGGAAATTCAACCATTAATGGGAAAACATAGGGGGCGGAAGTTCGACATCCACGCGGGCGAAGCCGCGGGCAAAAGCTAGTAGATAATAATGTTTTGACTTGGTCCAGTATTGTCAATTCATTTGAATAGACCGTAACATTATGCCTGAGAAAAGGTAGGCGGGGGACCGGGATGGCGGTCCAGTGGTGCTACTGCTGAACATGAGGTTTTGGATACGATTCCCGGGTCGAGCAAATTGTATATTGAGTTATTTTTCAGGAATTTCTCAGTAGCAACTAAGAATCTGAATAATCTGTGTGTCGTTAGTTAGTGGCAATAGGCTCACCCCCTATTCCTTATACTCTTATACATGACTGGTGAAATGTGAGTGTTCTACAGTTACACCTCTACCTAAACCTGCAGCGTATGTAGGCGTGATGTAATGTTGTACACAGTATTTTATGCTTGAAAAGAAAACTCTTAATACCCATTTTTATCCGACTACGGCGAGGCCAAAAGGTGTGTTATGAATTTGACTGCGATCTAAACTAATTACTTACCGAAATTTCACAAATGAGATGTTATCTGTCATACATAGACTCACGCCTTTTTCCCATGGGGGTAGGCAAAAACTACAGAGCGCCATTTGCTACGATTCTTTCATACTTACCTATATAGGTACTTCTTTTGCTTCGTTTACATTCATACATGTTGTCGTACACACACGCTATTTCTGTGGCCCTAGTGAAAAGGGGTATAAGTCCAATTTTGTCGAAAATGAGTTAAGTGTACCAAAGTGATCAGAAAAAAAAATGCTCTATCGTTTGGTGAAGACAGATCTAAGCTATCTCTAAAAATAAGAAAGTTACTTTGTGTAAAAGGGTCCAACTGACACCAAAAAAAACTGTAAAAGTCGGTTTTCTGATCACTTTGGTACACTTAACTCATTTTCGACAAAATTGGACTTATACCCCTTTTGCACTAGGGCCACAGATTTGATGTTTCATTAATTTGTTAAGTATAGGTACTTATACAAACGTCTCACATTCCTGAGAGAGAACTTATGATGGAAATGTAGTGTAAAAATGGTCCTTGTCGATGATGGCAATAGAGTCGCGCTGTCGCATCAAGTTATCCCAATATGTCTTTCATCGTTAGTTTTCCAACTTTATTGCAAATAGATTAAGGTTCATATGAAGTTCAATTGGGATGACTTGACAGTTTGGGGTAGGTAGGTTGATGTTCTGGCGTCTGTACATGGGGTTACTATTGATGTACACCCCTACCTAACCTATCGGAGAATACAAGCATAATGTTACGTTTTGTGTAGAATGCTAAAACGTTGCGTCCACTAGTTTTAAGTAATAAGCCATAATTTTCTATAGTTTATTTTTGTGGAGGCGCGGCGCCCCACAGCGTGTCACTCTACCCCTGCTGGTTGTGAACCCCTGACCTAGATATACTGGATAGTCTTGTATGTAAATATTACGTGGGTGTTCCACGATAACTGAGGTCAGAGACAATCGACGAGGTACAATGTGCAGTTAGTTTTGTGAATGGTATGTACAGGCTGGCTGGCAGGTGTTGAGGAGCTTGTGGCTGAATTATAACAGCCGCATGGGTCGATCGAAGGTTAAGCTACGCTTGACGAGGTCGGTCCGTGGATGGGTGACCATTTATTACATACCAAGACTCCTCCGTGCCTCGGAAAGCACGTTAAGCCGTTGGTCCCGGCTGTCATTTGTAGATCTTTGACAGTCGTTACTTGTAGTCAGAAGCCCGAAAGTCTGACAACCAGTTTAACCAAGGGGTATCATGTTACCCAGTTACTGGGTTGTGGAGGTCAGACAGGCAGTCGCTCCATGTAAAACACTGGTATTCAGCTGCATCCGGTTAAACTGGAAGCCGACCCCAACATAGTTGGGAAAAGGCTAGGCAGATGATGATGATGATGATGTACAGGCTAAAAACATTCAATACTCACTATGGGCGGGACATTACGAACAAAACTTTCATCCGACACTTACCTACTTGTGTCAGGTTTTGTCTTTAGTTTTTTTTTATTTTTCTTGTTTTTTTTAATGTTCTGTGCGTCCAAATAAAGTATTTTCTTTCTTTCTAAGGAAACGCAATGGGCGTTTATCTTGTGTAATAAATATCTACTAAAAAACTTGAAACCAAAAAGCTTTCGATTGATTAGTGAAGGAATTGTAATAAAATTTTATTTTTTTAAGTGTTAATCTCAGACCAATAAAAAAGTATAGACGGAGCCATAGATATAATAAAGAAGGAGATATGCCCGTTAGACGAAAATGTATCGGAAGCATGTGTCTCCACTTTGCCCCTACCACACGGCAACTACTACACATGCAGTTCAGTAAAAGCAATAGATACGCAGTCGCGCACACACCCGCATTTCTTAAAACAGAACGTACTACACAATCAATTATAAACCTTATGTTGTCAAACACAGCGTGTATTTACCATGCACCATACAACTTACGCACACAAAAACAACGGTCGCTATCACTTCGTCGCATGAAGCAGCGGCCGTACTACGCGATGCATCCGCTCAATGAAGTATCGTTGTGTGAATTTTACATTGCTCGTCCAGCCACTTAACGACAAACTTAGGTAGTGGTTACGGAGCAATGTATTTATTGCAACAATAGTACAGTCGCTGTGATATTTGAAAACAAAAATAACATAGTAAAAGCAAGAAATATATTACGTTTTGTTGTTTTGCATGATTAGATAGACAAATATAGTAAAATACGTGTACTTACATGTGATAAGAAATTCCGTGATTTACATAGTTTTGATTTGTGCTTCGGATTTTACAAAAAAACACTGAACAACACGGCATTGCTATAAAATGTCACAATCGCGGTCGAAAGCACACAAGTTCGCGCAGACGGCTTACGACGTGATCAATTTTAGCATGTCGCGGAGACACCGACACGCCCCCATGCCACTTCTCCTATTATTTGGATTTCTATGGACGGAGCCGTCGTGAACAATCGCGACTAAAAAAGTGAGGACTACTTTTGGCGTTGTGTGCGTAACTTGGTGCATGACATCGCAGATTTGCGCATGTGTGCTAGAGAAAAATGTTGCAAGCGTTGCGCTGCGACTCCCAAGTGCGAGAGATACTTTGGTTAAGTTTTATTATTATGTATGTAGTATAGTGTTTATCTTGATTGTATGAAATGAAAGATATTTTTGTTTAATTACAATAATTAATTTTCTGAATAAGTGAAATTATTAATGTCCGTTATGTTGTGTCATCTTTTTATAATATGTCTGACGTTTTGAGTCATAACTTTTGAGTAAAGTTTCTTGTTTCGCAACATGATGGAACCTTATATTTATGTACGAGTTGCGAGTAGCATAGACATAATTTGTAGATTATCTCCATATTTGTTTGCTTTAAAACTCGGGTATTTATGTTAAAATTAATACTTTTATATATAATAGTATATAAAGCGTAGTCTATAATAAAAAAAGACATATTTTGTTTCAACTTGAGACGGATTTCCATACTTCGTTGGTCATGATCCTACTAAATTTTGAAGGGAGCCACTCGTTATTATTTCTGTTGTCCCGTATAGTTTTAATTCATTTTTCTTTCCACGTTTTATGAGCTGGGAACCTAAAAATATCGTATCAAACATACTATTATTTGATTATATTTGACTGTGTCTGTGTATTATTTGATTATATTTGTGTGTGTGTGTGTGTGTGTGTAAAATTATAAAAAAAAATGCTGTGAAGTGTCCGTAAAACATTACGATTTTCCTTATTTTTTGGGAAAAAATAATGTTCTTAACTTGCAACACCGACACAATGGCGTGTTCCGAGAAATTATTTCTGATATTTTTACGATTTTATTGAAACAAACGTTACTTTCTTGTAAAAAATAATTCCAGAAGCTATATTTTGGAAACAGGAATTGTTCTTGCAGCAGTTTATGATGCGGGGCGGCATAATTTCGTAGTTATGATTAAAACAAAACAACGTCACGCGCTCTCGCTTGCTAGCGGCCGACTACCGAGCGGCCGTCTTCATATTGCGAATCGTCTTCATATTACGTGCCACACTTTTAGGAGCGCAATGTTCTGTCTATACTTTTTTATTGGTCTGAGGTGTTAATAATATTTTTTTTTATTAATAACAAATATAATGAAATATAAACTTAATAACTGGTTTGCTATCTATGAGAGAGAGAGAGAGACAGACAGAGAAACACGCGCACGCCGCACGGCTTAAAACTATAGCAAAAGTGTCGTTACAACTTTTGGTCTTAATTTTTTCCTTCTAGCCCCCTTTCGCAACGCGCGATAAGGAACTTCGTTCCAAAAATACTAATTTAGTAACTTTATTTCACTATAGTTTGTAATGAGTAGGTATACAAAGGTATCAAAAATCGGTATAGTGGAGATTAATAATAATAATACCAGCCTGTTATAATACTGCTTACAATCAAAATAATGGTGGTGTTAAAATGACAACCTTTGAATGAAAACCTTGATACAAAGGACTATTTCAAAGTTATACATCCACTTGTTGTAGTTGTCGCAAATGCAGGCCTAAGCTCAATTCCCGGGTCGGATTTATTCTTCTGGAATTACTTCTGTTATTCCAACACAAATTGGCACAGATGGGGTGTGGTGGCTACCATGGTCAATTATTATTAAGTATTTAGTTTACAATATTTTTGCGTGTCACTGAAACATACATAATTATATTCAGTTACCAAGGTCGGGGTTGGGTTTTCAGGGTGCGCCGAAAATACTTGACCTCGAATAATATTATAAGCCCCGCATGCTAACAAGGACGAAGAGGTGTGTCTAACTAGGTAGTCATTTGGTTTATGATATAAGATATCCACATAATGGTATCGGGTTTATCAGCACCATTCTCTACAACTTGTTAAGTTTTAAAGTAGTCTGCAGTACATTTATTTTTAAAAAAGTTAACTAGCAATGTGGGTTGTTGTCTTGTTAACATTTCCAACTAAGCCGAATATAGGTACTTGTGACCAAGACCATCTCAGACACTAATCGGCATGGATCTTACATGATTTGACCAAGATAATGTCTGGGCTTTAAAAGAGACTATGTATGACCTCTGAGTTTCTTTCGGTGTTTCTTCTCAGAGTAGTCAGATAGTGAAACTTCGATCTTATCTACAGTTAAAAAATATCGTGTTAAAGTGTTTGTGAAAACCTATTTACAGAAATAAATATCATTTGTCATTTGTGTCCGGATGGGAGTGGGTTCACGTCAATATTGCAATGGGTGGGGATCGAATTCACGACCTCTCGATCGCCAGTCCGACGCCTTAGCCATTGGGCTATGGGGCAAGCGTGTATTTTTTCTGTGGGTGTGGCTTTTGCACCCAAATCTGTTCATCAGTTTCGTGATTGAGTAACATACGTCCAAAGATCTTCACAAATTTTCAAATTTATAATATTAGTAGGATTGGTTTGCCATAAAACTATGCCATTTAAAATCCCTATTGCGTAAACAATATCCATCTTCTAGTCTTAGTTTCTCAACCATTATAACCCTGAGGTTTATTGCCCGTACACAAATCAATAGTTTCTAAAATTTTGCAACAATAAACTATCTGACATTAGCCCACTATCAATTTTAATTGGACAGGCACATGGATTGTTATTTTTACTGCAATAACTTATAGTTTAAACGTAACACATATGTAGCAATCGTCATCATGGCCGAGAGGTTAAGGCGCCTACCTCTCATGCTCGAGGTTGTGGTTCAAAACCAGGCAAGTCAATGTGACTTTTTTAATTAATGTGTTCTTTATAAGTTTGTCTTAGACATCATTGATCCTGGGGAAACCTGGACTTATAGTTCATAAAAGTTTGACATCGCAAATCCGCCTTGAGTAGGCGTGGTGATCAACCTACCCCTAACCCTGATCGGCCTTCTCTGTATGAGAAGAGTCCTTAGCCCTGCAGTAGGACAGCAACTCAGCAACAGGCCGGTTATAAATATAATAATAATTATTATTATTATATCCATTGGTGCCTCACTTCATTAAAAACGACAAAGCCTCTGCGAGTTGACTTCGGCCGTACGCCTTCCAAAGGGTTCCGAAAAATATAAATTAATATAATTATAATAATAATAGCAAATCAAGTAGGTATATTGACTTGGCTCGCGAGGTTGTCGACATGTGAGATGTGGACTCAGCAATCATTGTGCCGATAGTCGTGTCTGCCAATGGCTTAATAGCCAAGAGTCTCGATCAATACCTACCTGAAGAGGTTCTCGTTGGGCAGCTGGATCAAGGGTTTGATTCAGAAAGCAGTCTTCCAGAAGTACTGCTGGACACGGCTCGCATTGTTAGGCGATTCCTCTCCCTGGAGCCCTGACCGTCGGTAGCTTGGACCCTGTTCCCGATACCGATGGGCTACTATTTTTTATATTTTTAAATGTTTTTATTTAATATTTAAAATTTGAAAATGTATTAAATAAGAAACCAAAATGTATATACGAAATAATAATAATATGTCACAAATTTTACACAACGCCATCTAGTCCCAAGCTAAGCAGAGCTTGTGAGTAAGCTTATATATTTATATATGATAACACCCAAACACTAAATAAATAATCATGCTCATCACACAAACTTTTGTCCTGGGTGGGAATCGAACCCACGACCTCCGGCATAGCAGTCAGGGTCACTAACTACTAGACCAACAGGCACTAACTACTAATCAATTATTATAATTTTATTATTATTGAACACACTTTTTTAAATGAAGTACTAAGTTAAGTAAGTTAAGTTGGAAATTGCGGCCGTAAAAAATCAAATAACTTTGAAAATGGAGATTTATTTTCCTCAGCGAGTGAGTAGACTGCTCTTAGTGGTTTTTTGTTGATTTTTAAACCGTAAATTTCCTCATCCTCGCCGCAACGCAAGTCGGTAGCGCTTGGTAATTAACATGCGCAAGAGACGGTCTACACTGCACTCGACTGGAATGACAAACTTATTTGAAGGTTTTCCTTTAGACATTCTTGTACACTTAGTCTTAAAATGTGGTAAGTAACTTTGCATCGCGTAGGTACGAATGTGACCATTATGAGTATGTTATTAATATTCATATTTGAAAGAAATGCTTCTTGCTTCCGCTTTTCCGATTATGAACATAAAACGCACAAAATTTTGATCCTTCTAAAACGATAAAATAATTATGGAATACATAGGTACCTACTTTACTCAACTGAATCTTCATAGGTAGTTTCATCAAATGTGGTTCAGTATTTTTTGCGAAAAACCGTACCAATCATACACTCATCCTCACTTAGGATAAGTCTTTATTCTAGTTTCCTTGCGAGGTTTTCTTTCATCGAAGTCAGTGATGTCCAAAAACCTTCAAAAGTAGGTACGCATTAATCGAAAAATCAGATATTTGTTACTTATCTGGATTTGAAAATAATTCACAACTGAGATTATGCATGAGAGAGAGGGAGGAGAGGGAGGCGAGGGTTTAACTACTGGGCTACCATCAGCAATATCGTTAAGCATTTAATTAAGTAGACACAGTAATCGGTCATTCAGGTAATATAATATTTAAAAAAAATGTTTGAATGAAAACAGTAGACGACATCTGTCATTCTGATAAGAACTTTATGAAATTGAGATAAAGTTTTATTTTCTTAGTTGTTGAGATCATTTTGACGCTGACAGTGGTCTCTGACAATTTAAGTACAAGTAGTTTGAAGTAGTTCGTTGTGCTGGCTATCAAGCTACTCCAAACTGTCAACTTATTCCCAATTGAACATGAACCTTATTCTGTTTGAAATAAAGTTAATAAATATTAAATAAATTGGACTCATTGGGGTAGCTTTATGCAGCTGGCGTCATGTTGTAATACACTCACTGTCACTGTCACTGTTTAATATGTATTAGTTTGTTATTATTGTATTATCTAATTGTGTGATTGTGTGTATTTTACTTATGGGCCTTAGTAGCCTGAAATAAAATGATTATTATTATTATTATTATTAATACAACGAAATTAAACGCGACTAAGGAGAATGCCCTACATTTTTAAATGTTCCATATCAAATCGAATTTAATACAATAGATTAGTGTCGATGTCGAATTGATTAATTGGCAGCTTGGATTGATAGTTATTCGTACTTAGTATCTTATTTTATTAATTTGTTTTCGTGGGTGTGTCTGTGACAGCACAACGGGCCCTATCAGAATAACAGCGCTGAGATATTTTTATTTTTAAATGTCGCACTTAATGCTGAGGGTCCTTTTTGGTCTCGCACAGGTCTTTTTTTTTGTCTTTAGTTCTTTAATCTTTTCTTGTTTTTTTTTTTTTTATATTATCTGTATTGTTGTTCTTTTGTTTTATGTTCTGTGCGTCCAAATAAAGTATTTTCTTTCTTTCTTGAAATGAAATGAAATGATATTTACTTCTGTAAGTAGATCTTCTCAGATACTTTTACATGTCTTTTTTTTTAAACTAAACTAAATGGCATTTCCAAAGTGACTGATCCCTGAGAAGAAATGCCGAAAGAAACTCAGGGCCTCAGGGGTCATGGTCTCTTACTAGTAACAGTCAAATTGTAATACGATTTGCCGTAGTAGAATGGCTGTAACAATTTTGTTTATTTTTATGCACACCATCCCTTGTAACAGTCTATGTAGCTAGCTCTTAAAGAATTTATTTGTATTTAATGGTGTTCAATAAAGCGTAGGTACCACACTACTCGATTCTATTGTGTAGGAAATGACTTCCACCACTTACAACAAAGAATACTTGTATGTACCTACTAACTACCTGTCCTAATTACACTACTAAGCACTACTATGGACTGTTCCATTGAATCCTTTTTTATTATTGATGGGCTCGCGTTTGACCACTATCTCAACTGATGGTAGGCGATGATGTGGTCGACGATGAAGCACGCTTGCGTAGAAGTAACCTATTCACTCTTGACTTAAAGACACTAAGGTTAGGAAACACCGACTCCGGCAGAGAATTACACTCCTTAGCTGAACGCACAGTAAAGGTGAATGAGATTGGCTGGAATTTAAAAGAGACTGACCTCGTCACCTCATTTGGTCTGAAGCCTGGTTTGGTCTGTTGGTTTGGTTTGGTCTGATTTGGGCTGACTGAGTGGTTTTAGGCTACATTCTATTCATTGTATACGCAAAATATTATTATTATTTATTAAGTAGGTATATTGAGAATTGAAAATCAGCGTCAGGCAGGATCTCAGCATCTGGCTTTACCGCTAAGATGAACCTTTTGGCGCAGCCGTGAGACATGCCATTTTTGTGCCACTTTTTTGTGTTAAATATTATGTTTTTACTGTGTGTGCATCCAGCTGTTGCCAATAAATGTATTTTCTTTCTTTCTTTCTTCTGTCTTTCTTTCTTTTTTTTCTTTCTTTCTATCTTTCTTATAAGAAGGTGCTTCACTCACCTTTAACTGGGTGTTACTTAAGAAAGAAACATGGAGTTCACCATCTCCTTCTTTTCGTGAAGTTGGCGACTATCCTGGTGGCAGAATTTATGCCACCCATGCTCCTCTGACTTGGCTTCACATGCAGTTGAGAAAAATCTATAAGGCACACCGGTGCAACCGGGCACCGGTCCTTGCAATGTTTTCCTTAACCGTTTTTAAAGCGAGTGGTAATTCATTATACATAATACGCACATGAATCCGAAAAGGCAGAGCATTTTCTGCATTATTATCTACTTTTACTAGTAGGGAAAATATGTGACTGTTTGTTTTGTTTGCATTGAATAGTCTCCGAAACTATGGACCGATAAAAAAAAATCTGACCTGACAGAATACATTATAATACATACCTAACTGACAAATGCTTGCACTGACTGATCTGGTCCCCTCTGTGGACCCCATATCTGTGTGGTTCTTTCCTCATAATACCATTTCAGACACCAATCTGCATGGTTCTTACATGATCTGACCAAGACCTGTGGCCTCTGAGTTTCTTTCAGTGTTTCTTCTCAGAATAGTCAACAAAGGCTACTTTTTATCCCTGTATTCCCAAGGGAACGAGGACTTTGCGGCAAAACAATATCTATCTTATCTTATCTTATCTTATCTTATCTTATATACTTATAATAAATCTGTAGAAGTAAAATTTCTGTACATTGAAAATATCAAAAAAATAAATAGCACACCCCCTGGTGTTACTAGACCGACACCGAACCCAAAAATATGATTAAAAAAATTTTTGTCTGTCTGTCTGTCTGTCTGTCTGTCTGTCTGTCTGTCTGTATGTTCAGGAATCACGCAAAAACTACCGGTTCGATTACGATGAATCTTGGTATACTTATTCCTTAATATCCTGGGCACCACACTGGGTACATTTTATCCCGGAAAAACAAACTTAATTTTGCGGTTCGATCCCTAGACCCGACTACTGTACCAACCGCAAATAATAAGTTTGTCGTAGGTTACGTCACCCGCAGTGGAGTTCACCAAGGGGCGCTGCACACGGCTAAGATATTATAATATTTTATCTTAAGATACAATATCGCTCGCTATACAATTCAATGGGCTATCACACACTACGAAGATAATTATGTACATTGAATATAGGTATATTCAAAATTAATATTGGAGGATGATTGCTGATCGATACTGATGCCAAAAATGCAATCAGTAAAAGTTTTGTCTGTCTGTCTGTCTGTATGTGCACGCATAGTTCAGAAACTATTCTAGGGATTTTAACCAAACTTGGTACGGTTGTAATCAATACGCCTGGGCAGGTTGATCTTAGTCTCAGTTGTTTTACACATGGTCATTTGTACGGCGCTCTTTCCCGGGTCAATGGTTCCAGAAATCTTTATGCATAGGTACATACCGGAAGGATCAACTTTAAAAGTAGTCTATCCGGAAGTATTATGCTAAAATTATTACGTTTATATATCAACGCACAGCCCAAACCGCTGGTATTAGAGACATGAAACTTGAAGGGGTGTTCTTAGTGAAGAGTAAGTATCCACTAAAAAACGATTTTTGAAAATTCAGCCCTTAAAGGAAAAACATAGGGGACGGAAGTTCGACATCCACGCGGGCGAAGCCGCGGGCAAAAGCTAGTTATTAATAAAGTTGAAAAACTAACAAAAATTTTGACACAATGGGGTAGAGCTTGATGTGCTGGGCCTCAGTTTAAATAAAATCTGTATGATGATTTAAAATACTAAACTATAACTTTCGTTGCTAACCGTACCTTCCATTTCCCCTCAACCAATCAATCGAGTGACGTCACACAATAAATAACACTGTCGCAAGGGATGTCCCGTCCACTTTCATAACACTATCGCTTCTATATTATCTATGGACGTTGTTTTTATAACATAGAGTAATGAATGATAACTTGACGGGGTCAAGGCTCAGAGGTTGATTGATAAGTTTGGAATTAATTTGGGAAATGGGACTTTTATTTTATTTACAAGTAATGCATAGAAACTTAGTAATAAATAAAATAAATAAATCAATATTCCACAACTTTTAACACGACGCCATTTAGTTCCAAGTTAAGCTTGAGAGCTTGTGTTATGGGTACTAAACAGCTGATAAACATACTTATATATTTCTAAATACATACATATCTATATATATAAAAGAAAGTCGTGTTAGTTACTTCACTTATAACTCAAGAACGGCTGAACGGATTTAGCTGAAAATTTGCAGGGAGGTAGTTTAGAGCCAGGAGAAGGTCATAAGATACTTTTTATCCCGTTCGACATCATAAAAATAAATATCAAGAATATCGGTTGTCTCAAACATTTTTCAAACGCAGCGCCATCTTGGATGACATGACAGGAGTCAAACTTCCCAGTTCATTATCAGGTGACAATTTGAAATTGACAAGTCTTAAGCTAAACCCAAGAAGGTAAGGTTGTCAATTTATAATACGCACCTACGTTCTGAAATTTATTTTGTTACTAAACTTAGAGGTTTTATGTAGGTAGCATAAAAAAGTCTTATATTTCAGAAATCAATTTACGTAACTAGCAATGATGACAGAGACGAACTTTAATAATTCTTTGCAAATAGAACTTATTTTACTGTTAGGACTTTAATTAAAGTAGACCGGGAAAACTATAGGCATAAATTATTGTATGTAACATAGAGGCAATAGTTCAGATTAAAATTATGAATTTAGTATTTTTTAGTAAGGTAGTTAGGTTAGATAGTTGGGTTAGCTATAGGATAGGTATGGTCAGTTAGGTTAGGGTATATATACATGTTGTAATTTCAAAGTAGTAGTAGTTATTATTGGTTTGGATTTATTTGTTGTCGTCTTATTCAACGTATGTATATCTAATATAAAAAAAAAATAAGAGCAATGAATTGACTCTAAGGCACAACGAAGTTTGCCGGGGCAGCTAGTTATAGATAAATTACACCCAGACACAACAAATTAAAATTAAATTAAATATTTGTCTTTATAATTGTAATGTTTGTTTGTGTATTTGTTGTGTTGTGTGTTTTGTATTAAATGTTTGTTGTGTGTTTGTTTGTTTGTTTGTTTTATCGTGCTCATTACACAAACATTTGTCCTGGGTGGGAATCGAAGCCACGACCTCCGGCATAGCAGTCAGGGTCACTAACTACTAGACTAACAAGCCAGTCAAAAAAATATATAAAAATAATACCAGCCTGTTACTGTCCCACTGCAGGGCAAAGGCCTCTTCTCAAGAGAAGGCACGAGCAATGATCACCACGCTTGCTCAAGGCGGATTCGCAATTTCAAACTTATACAAGGTGTTTTTTTTGTTATCCCATAACTCTAGGGTTATATTCTGTAGGTAAAAATAATACTAAAACTCCTAGAATATATGGTCCAAAAATGCATAGTTTCGGAGATATCATCAACCATAATTAAATTATCAGTTGTTTAGTACCCGTAACACAAGCTCTGCTTAGCTTGGGACTAGATGGCGTTGTGTGAATAGTCGTGGAATATTATTATTAAGTATTATTAATATTATTTTTATAACCTAATTAGTTCAAAAATTGTCACCAGTACGACGAATCTTCTTTCTAACGTCACTTTTCTTTCACGTAAGGGTGTTTTACATTAATCATCGTGACTTTGTCGAATTATTTTGTATGATAGTAAAAAAAAAAGGATGATTGAAACATAATTCATATGCCAGTTGATTCTTTGATATGGTCTCAATCATACCCTAGAGTTATGGGATATAAAAAAAAACACGTTGTACCTATATATTATCTTGAATTCCAGGGTTCCTCACGATGTGTTCCTTCACCGATGTTAATGATGTCTAAGATAAACCTAGAAAGTACATAGAGCTTGTGTTATTATAGGTACTAAACAGCTGATAAACATACTTACTTATATATTTCTAAATACATACATATTATAGATAAATAACACCCAGACACAGAACAAATGATCGTGCTCATCAAACTAACATTTGTGGGTAGGAATCGAAACCACAACCTCAGGCATAGCAGGCAGGATCACTAACTACTAGACCAACAGGCCAGTCAGTAACTACAGTAGGTACACTACATTTCGCAACTTATGTCTAAGTACAATGTCTCAAAAAAAAAAAAAACAGTAAAAGGTCTATGGCATCATACTATTATTGCTTGTTTTCTAAATCTTAAAATGTCGAACGGCCCCACAAAACCCACGAACCTAAGTGTACGTCTATTTTTAGGCATACCATAACAGCCTTCTCAAGGTCCCAATATTGACGCAATACACTTTCAAATAACAACAAAATGTATAAATAAGTTGACGTTATGAAAAAACAACACAATAACGGTCATTTCTGTAGTCGTGACAACTTTTGATATAAAATAAAAAGAAATAAGTGAGTATCTATTATGATTTATGCTTGTAGGGTTCCTTACCAAATGGTTCTATTCTATTATTTTCTGTTTTTTGTTATGGCAAACAAAGCCGATGTCGACAATTCTGCCAATTTCTAAAGTGAATTGAAAAGCAAGTGCTCCCACCCCTGGACAAAATACAGAAGGTGAAAGATTTTGAAGTAATCAATATCCTAAAAAGAAACAAACTTAGTAGGTAGGTATTGCGTTCTAAAAATAACCACTTAATGATAAATGTTATTTATTTCTGTAAATAGGTTTATACAAACACTTTGCACGCCACTTTTTAACTAGAAGGTGAGGTCAGTGTTTCACTATTTGTCTACTCTGAGAAGAGACACCGAAAGAAACTCATTACATAGGTCAGTCTCTTTTGAAGTCCAGACATTATCATCATTGTCATTATCATTATCATAGTCAGGCAATGTAAGAACTATGCAGATTATTGTCTGAAGTGGTATTTTGAGGAAAGAACCACACAGAATCTGGTTCTCACGACCGACACAGGGAATCCTAGTGTGGGGACCAGGAAACCTTTAAACTACCGCCTAATGCATATTTTTGTACGAATAAATACATTTTTTTAATGAGGGACCAGATCAGTCAGTGCAAGTAAAATTTTTCTTTGTAACAAGATAGATATTAACTGCCAAGGAAAACGAACCCGGTGCTGGGCAAGTACGACTCGCTCTTTGCCGGTTTTTTACTAGTCATAGAGAAATCTAGTGGTCAAGGCTTGTCTATGTAAGGAAGGTTGTATGTCTGTGACCTGTGCCTTCTCGCCATTCTAAACGATTAAACTCGAATCTAAACATTATTTGTATAGCCATGATGACCACTAAGTACCTACATACAGCACATTAAAATGATAATGGAAAATTATTTTGCAGACAAACTAATAAAAAAATAAATAAAAAAAAGCCTTATATTTCTCTTTTTACAATGTTTATCAAATACTTAAGTTTAATTATAAATTACGATTATTGAGAACCCCTAAGGTGAAGGCCTCCTCCAGAGATTGCCAGCTTTCTCTGCCTTTCGCTACGTCCATCCAGCGTGGTCCAGCTATACGCACGGTCTCGTCCTCCCAGCGAGTGTGAGGTCTTCCTCATTTTCTTTTGCCAACCGGTCCCATCCAAGAAGTCATCTTTTTGGCCCATCGATTTTCATGCAGTCTTGCAACATGGCCTGCCCATTTCCACTTAAGCCTGAGTGCGTGTGTAAGGGCGTCGATTGCTTTGGATGTAGATCTAATTTTTGAGTGGCGAACTCTATGCTGTTTTTTTATGTTAAGCATACTGCGCTCCATTCCCCTTTGGCATGTAGTAATTTTGTTCTTTAAAGAGTTGTTAAATTTCCAGGATTGGCACGCGTATGTTAAGCAAGGGAGGAGGTTTGAGTCCATTACCTTCTTCTTCAATTCTACTGGGAGGTCGCAGACAAACTATTGTAGTGTATTGTATTTCGGACTGCACGCGTAGCATGATCTCAGTAGAAACGGCTATTTGGACGGAGGAATCGAGAAAGTGACAAATTGTAGAAACATTTCTACCTAGGAGTTTTAGTATTATTTTTGCCTACAGAATATAACCCTAGAGTTATGAGATATGAAAAAAAACACCTTGTATATATTTTTTTTAAATATTTGTTTTTAATATCACTAGTAATTAGTAAATATTAGTATAGATAACCTTTAGTATTGAGCCAAGGATGCAGTTTTAACAACATTCTTCTTATTTCTTTACATCAATACTAAAACTCTTCTTTTCTTTCTTCCCCAGCTATATGTAAAAAAAGCAACGTCAAAGATCGTGCTCCACGCCAAAGACTACTCAGTATCTGATGATGGAATCACAGTCACAGGCCCGCAGACCTTCAAGGTGGTCGGAGCCAGGCTCAACGACACCTACAACCTGATGACAATCGCGCTGGACGCAGAGATGGAGCAGAACCAGAACTACACCCTGACGATACCGTTCTTTGGCAACCTCAAACAGGGGTTGGACGGAGTGTATATTAGTACTTATGTCAATAAGGAGACGAAGGTCAAAGAGTAAGTATTAAAAAAAAAACACTTTAACACCGTGCCCAATACTAGGTATTTCTCATGTAGGTACAGTCAGCCTCATAAGTCGACGAAACTCATGAACACCTTAGTTTACACAAATTGCTAAACAAGACTAGTGAATTTTGAACCTATAAGACGTTAATTAAATCCTGGCACTTTTTTTTTTTATTACTGATAGGCACGCGTTTGACCACTATCTCACCTGATGGTAAGCGATGATGTGGTCGACGATGAAGCACGCTTGTCTAGAAGTTCACTCTTGACTTGAAGACCCCTAGGTTGTAGCTATCAGGAAACACCGACACCGGCAGGGAATTCCACTCTTTTGCTGTTCGCACAATGAATGTGTTTCCATAGCGTTTAGTACGTATGGTTGGGATATCTACCATGTACCGGTGGCGCAGGCACTAGTCTTGTTTAGCAAATTGTGTAAGCTAAGGTGTTCATGAGTTTAGGAAATGTGGATATGTATATCGACTTATGAGGCTGACTGTACCTACTGTGATGTGGTTGCATTTACTAATATTTGAACTAATATACGCAAACAGCTAAATGATAAATGATGCTAAATTACATTTATTTCTGCAATAGGTTCATACAAACACTTTTACATGGCATTTTTTAAATAGCAGGTGTGGTCGGTGTTTCGGTGTTTCACTATCTGACTACTCTGAGAAGAAACACCGAAAGAAAATCAGAGGTCATATAGTCCCTTTTAAAGTCCAGACATTATCTAGGTCAGCTTATGTAAGAACCATGCAGATTTGTGTCTGAAATGGTATTTTGAGGAAGGAACCACACAGCTGGACTTGAAATCTGTAGGCAAAACAAATATTTGTTTCGTGCGGGAATCAAACCTGCGACACGTAACGCAACCACTGCACCAATCGTGCCGTCTGATTATTTGTGAATAGGTTTTTATTTGTGTAATGTTCTGCCTTTGTCACCCGGGGATAGTGTAGTTTCTCAACGATGAAATAATTGTTTATTCGTTACGTACAAAAATACACATCTTTCCTCTTTATAATTAAGTATAGACAGTATAGGTATCGTGTATGTTACTCTTTCAATAAGACGTCTGAACGTCAAGGCAATGTCCTCTTGTCTGGCTCACTGCCAACAGTTTTCTTAACAAGGACTTATTAGAAGCTGATGCTTTGCTTACTAATGACTACTTCCTTCCTTTATATGGACGGTTTTCTGTTTTATCCATCACAATAACTTCTGTCCGCGATTTCATTGGCAAAACTTTACATATTTTACGCACAGTTCAGACAACTAACCGACCTATATAGAATATTTAAGGCCCTTTTCCTGTCACGCGTATTTTAGTCCGCACGCGGGTCTCGTCCGCATGCGGGTGCTAGCTCGCTCCGGGTCACACGCGTGGCAAAGATTTCGTTTGCTGCTGCAGTGTTGTGCGTGTCGCCAGTGGGTAAACTCGTGCACAAACATGAACGTTAAAAAAAATATTATCGCTTAAATCATTTTCAAAAATAAAAAATATAAAAAACAATTCAGAGTAAGTACCTAGATCCATATCTTGAAACTAGATCACTCACTGGAATGTTTAATGTAAATTTTCAAAATCTCCGAGATAACCATTGCAAATTTAAGAACTATACTTCCGAATATCCCTGCGATGCCAGCTGCCAGCTGCCCTTGCTTCCCGGTTTTTGTAAAGTTCATTCCGCTTGTCCCACAACAAAGGGTGAAGGTGCACTTCAAATATAACTTGTTCTGTATCAATTTTCATTTTTGTTTGCGATTAGATCCGGACTATAAGCTTGCGTGCAACCCGCTTCACAGTAAAAACAACACAAGAAGGCAGAAGATCACCGCCCGCATCCGGATAGCACGCACGCGGTCTGCACGCCCGCAGACAATCCGCGTTCCGCGCGCGTGCTACTCGCATATTAGGAAAAACATGTATCAAATGACAGGATGCGGGCAGTCCGCATGCAGGCGAGACCCGCGTGCGGACTAAAATACACGTGACAGGAAAAAGGCCCTTAGGCTAAACAATCACAGGGTCGATCAAAAGTTAAGCTAAGCTTTCAAAGGTCGGTCCGTGGATGGGTAACTTTCATAAAACCTCAAGATCCCTCCGTGCCTTGGCACGCACTTTAAGCCGTTTGTGCCGGCTGTCATTTTTAGAACCTGTTTAACCAAGACGTATCGTGTTACCCAGACATTGGATTGCGGAAATCAGACGGGCAGTTACTGCATGTAAAACATTGATAGGTAATTTAGCTGCATTCGGTTAGACTGAAAACCGACCCTAACATAGTTAGGAAAACGCAGACAGATCATGGACCCATCTATTTTACTTTTGTTTAATAAGACATGGAACGCTTACAGCTTAAAAACTTAATAAAAAACGAAATCTTATAAGTATCTACTAATTGTGGACAGGAAGTCAATTACAAGTCTACGCGAGTAGAAATAGACTGGGGTAGCTAATAGCAATGTGAGCAAACAACAATATCACGCATGGCAATGTTTAAAAGAATAAGTACGAGTTTTCTAATTTGGAAGAAACACAAATTATGCGACTTTTTGAAAAAAAATGAGGCATAAGCACCTTCTACTTATTGTCCACTATGTTGCACCTCCTCAAATATCTTCAAACTAAAAGATATATTCTTCCACAGATACCTGATAGCCACCCAATTCGAGGCGATATCAGCCCGCAAAGGGTTCCCGTGCTTTGACGAACCGATATACAAGGCGACCTACACCATCACTATCGGTCATCACAAAGACTTCACCGCTATCTCCAACATGCCACTGGTCAACAGCGTCTCTGAAAAGTAAGTTTTCGTATCTATTTGTTGCTTAAACATAGATGTAGAGTAGAAGTTTAAACGAGACCTTATTGATGAGGTTCTTCAGAAAGATCAGGGGCGTAGAGCATTATTATGTTCGATATTGTAAGGTAGACTATTGTTGACTGAAGAATCTACACATTTGATCTTTTCTTCATTCTTGACATAGTCGTGCTACATCAGTTTCTAATGCTGCAGTTAAATGAAAAATTAAGAATGTAATGTGTTTTTTACATTTGTGTGTATGGCAACATTCCACTTCTACAACATGTATGAATATGAACGAAGCAAAAGAAACTATAGCCAAAACGAAACTTGCAGTTTGACAGTTAATCGTTGAACACTCTGCCCAGTGATCATCACTATGAACTGTCAACGGAGATAAAGATAAAGATTGAGATAAAGATAAAGATAAATATAAAGATAGAGATAGAGATAGAGATAGAGATAGAGATAGAGATAAAGATAAAGATTAATTTATGATGTAATGCAAAAGTCCTGCTGGCCCATACCTCTACCCCAGCAACCAGTCTTTCATCAAAATAGACACCGTCTGTTCAAATGTGTTGTGAGTGTGTGACTGTGTGAGTGTATGATGTGAGTACACTGACGGGACACATTTGACAATATTATATTGTGTCTCGATGGATGAGAATGTATCCTAATATTATGTTGACTTCTTGTATCTTTGGAGTTTAATGATGTCTTAAAAGTCAATTACTTAATTAAATTAAAAAATAATACAAATTTTCATGATTTTTTCAGCGCTCTTGAAGATATCTGGCCATGGAGTCAAATCGAGGAAACTTTCAAGTAAGTTATCAAGATTATTAGTAATTTTCAACTTGCATCAATCGTCACCAGAATCGTTAAGTTTCATACAACACAAAGAAGGGCGTGTGATACGCGTTAATTGTTGTGTAATCGTCGTTAATGGGTAACCAACTAACCATGAATAACCATGTGATAATTAAACAATACGCACATGAGGTGGATGCCTTCGGTTCGAACGCGAGACCTATGATTTGGCAATCCGTCGGTCACGCCACTAGGCAGATCATCCGTCTAACACAGAACACCTTTGTCTTTATCTACACTCTAAATATTATTTTATCTTTCAGTAAACCCAAAGCCGAATTCGTGTGGGATTCATACGAAAAGTCGGTGCCGATGTCAACGTACCTGGTGGCCTTCGTAGTGTCCAAGTTCTCGTTCGTCCAGAGCCCGTCCGAGCTCTCCAACACTAAGTTCAGGATATGGGCCAGGAGTGATGCTTGTGATCAGGTAAATTGGCAATCAGAACCTATGAGCTAGACTGACAGGTTCAAACCTTGTAACTGAGAATGTCTTAAAGATAGGGGTTAAGAGGCCATAAATTGTACTTAATAAGTAGAAACTAAGCAGCTGTGAAAAGATTTGAAAGAACGCGATTGTGATGTAGAAACGTCTTAAAACAAGAAATAAACTAGTCTTCAATTAAGAATCAGTACTTTATTCATTGCCAAAAGCTACACTGAGAATGTCGCGAATTGAAAAACGCTTCCTCTTCAGCATTTACTGGATTTATTTTCTGGGAGGCGGCGGATGTGGTGCATCAAATTCTCCAGCAACACATTTGTCTAAAAAGTTAGAATAATTTGAATCTATGAATAATATCTTGAATGAATGCAAGCAAAAATATATTTTCGATACAAAACTTTGATTGCAATTACTAACTTTAAAAACTCTCACTCTCACTCAAAAGCTTCTAGATTCCAGGAAATTCACATATTATTCTCCTTACTAAATTTGTTAGTTTGATTTAACTAAATATTACTAACTATCATCAGAAACCAAAAAATCGAAGACATTGATATTTTGACATCTACCAACTTGCACTGGGCAAGCGTAAAAAATTACGCCTACAAATTGTACCTACCACTGTTTTTCTCTGCATCACCTAAAGGTTGACTGGTAGAAAATGTCTATAGCATTAAGTCCGCCATTAATGTGCTTGAAGTATTAAATAATTAATAATTAAATTACGGCCTACTCCTCACAAAGAAGAGACCTGTGTCCCAGTAAACATGATAGGCTAAATAAGTTACCATTAGAAAACTATTCACAAACCATAATTACCGCATTAACCCTGATACCTCTGATCCACAGACAGCTTACGCCGCAGTGACCGGCCCCAAAGCTCTGACGTACTTCGAGGAATGGTTCAACGTGTCCTACCCTCTTCCAAAGCAGGACATGATCGCCATCCCAGACTTCGCAGCCGGCGCCATGGAAAACTGGGGCCTCATCACCTACAGGGAGACAGAACTGCTGTACGATGAGAAGCAGTCCTCATTCTTGAATAAGGAGAGAGTTGCTGAGGTAAGTGTTACGTTGGTCTATCGATCGGGAGTCCCATTGCCGATTATGATCCTGAACTTGGGAGTTTTCATCTGGAATTTCTCAGTAGCAGCCCAGTTCTTGATAATTATTATTATTATGATGCTTCGACAAACAGCAAACAGACGAAGATGCACCATACGGTTTTCTTTTTTTTGTATGAACCCTTACTAGTACCTACATTATGATATAAGTGCGGTAAGTTGATAATTACTCAGCTTTAATTATTCATTTAAAAAAGGAACCGTTCGTTATAGTCGGAGCGTCTTGCAAACCGTTCGTTTTTCATTACCATAACGCACAAGTGCGCAATGAGATCCATTACGACACTGAATTTGGTGGAATAAGATACCCTTTACTAGCAAATGTGTTTTATAACACTATTTCAAAGGTTTTGACGTCACGGTTGACGCAGTAGCGCTAGGCTGCAGCACTGTGTATCATAGGTTTGATTCCTGCACGAAACAAATATGTGTATGTCCTACAGGTAGTTGTTCAGGACATGGTCTGTTTGAATATTTTTGTTTAAGTTTAAATGTTAGTAAACGCACAATATACAGGAGACATTCTTGGAGTGGGACAACGGTTAATTTAAACAAAGACTATACAAGTACTTGCGTCCGCCTCCAATTATTAGGAGGCCAAACCGACAACTAATTAGATCTTCTGAATAGGCAGTCCCAAGATTTTGTAACGTTACACTAAAACTTCCCACCCCAGGTGATAGCCCACGAGCTCGCTCACCAGTGGTTCGGTAACCTGGTGACCATGAAGTGGTGGTCAGACCTGTGGCTTAACGAGGGCTTCGCCACCTTCGCAGCCTCCGTCGCGGTCAACCACGTGGAGCCAACCTGGAGCGCTGACAAGAGCTATGCTGCTGATAATATGATGTCCGTGCTGAATCTGGATGCTCTTGAGTCTTCGCATCCTGTAAGTAATGAATTACTTAGTTATCCCAGAACAGGGAAGAGTTAGAAACTGATTTACTACCACAAATCAATAAATGCATTAAAGTGCATATTATATGCACAGCCTCCAGTCTTGTGGTCGCAAGCACTATTGCTGAACGTGATCCAATGACATCACAGTTTAAGTACTTCCTTTTGTTCTAGGTGCGTCGTCTTCACTTGACACAACAATAATCTTGCCCACTCTTCTCAATACATTATGTTTTGGATGGGACAACTAGAATCATTTACTTATTTTTAAAATTTTTAAGTACGCGTTCAAAAGTGCTTTTAACAGTCTCATTGAAATAAATGATTAGGTTTTAGATAAGTTGCTGGTTTCGAGTCCTGGGTCTAGCAATCCATACTGTTAAAAAAATAAAAACAAATCCACTAAAATACCGTTAAATAATCCGCTTTACATAAGTTCTCGACAGAAGGAGATTCCGTCAGCTGTTGAGAACGCGCTTAAGAGAACGTCAATAACAGTAACCATGCGAAGGGCGGGCGTTTTCGGGAACTGTTTTATGAAATTTTTGACGTTTAAAATTTGCTGATTCCCAGCCTAATTTGAATAAGTAAATGACTTTTGATTCTATTTCATGACCTTTTCCCCAGGTATCAGTCCCCATCGACGACCCGAAGCGTATCTCGGAGATCTTCGACGAAATCTCGTACAGGAAGGGATCCACACTCATCCGGATGATGACCATGTTCCTAGGGAACGATGTCTTCAGGAAGGCTATCAATAAGTAAGTTCTAGTACTCTTATTTTATGGTATAGGCTAGCTGCCACAGCAAAGTTTGTTCCGCATAAAAAGATGTGACAAAAATCTAAAAGAGTATGCATAAATGATTTGGTCACGTTGAAAGGATGACTGAAAGGCGACTAACGAATGGTGGTATAAGGCAAATGTAAGTGGAAGTACCGGGAGAGAACCTTCTAGAAGGAACTAGAACATTCTCAGATCGTATTGGCGAGGTTCTCAGAAAGGGCAGGTGCGTCGTACTCGCAACCGTCGTGTGTATGACATGTATGAATGTAAACGAAGCAAAAGAAGTATATAAGAATCGTAGCAGATGGCGTTCTGTAGTTTCTGCCTACTCCCATGGGATAAAGGTGTGAGTTTATTAATGTAATGTATGTATGTGACTCAATTGCCTTGGCAAGCGTCTTCTGTATGCCCTTCTCCTAGAGCTTATAACTACTACATTTCGTCTTCCCTTACCCCAGCTATCTCCGCAAGTATTCCTACAACAACGCTGAACAGGACGACTTGTGGCGAGAACTAACGGCCGTCAGCCAGGAGTACGGCGGTCTCACCAGGAACGTCACCGTCAAGGAAGTCATGGACACGTGGACCACGCAGACCGGGTACCCGATCCTGACTGTCACCAGGGATTATGAGGACAAGTCACTTACTATCTCACAGGTGAGGATATGATAAAGTTATCTTTACCTTCCTCCATTCTTTTCCGTCTTCCTCCTTCTTGGTTCTTTTCTTTTTGGCGTTTTTATATTTTATTAGTAGTACTTCGATCGCGGTTTTGTTTGCGTGACTTTCGTACCAAATAAATGCTTTTTACTTTTTCTTTCACTTACATTTAACCAATAATATCATAGATGTTTATAATGTAGTGGTTTAATTTGCGACTCGAACATCAGAAAAGCCCAATAATACCTTGGGGATTGAATATGGTGCCCATCATGCTCAAAAGTAGCATTTGCTATTACTATTTGTTACAAATACTCAACTTACAGTTCAGTTTCCTCAGTTTTATTTCCATATCGTCAAGACAAGATAAAAAAAATGACCGTATCTAACGTCCGGTGCCTACTAGCGGTATGTAAGCGGCAAGGGATTTTTATAATACAAATAATTTCGAATCTTATTAATACTGTTAAGACTCACATTTCATTGATACGCCACAGCCTGCTTCCGAATCTTTCGACACAATCTGGCATGTCGTGGCATCCCGAAATGTAGTAGCACAGTGATTAAATAAGATCTTAAATAATTCGTGCTTTCTAAAATCCCCTGCCAAACTGTACCGCCAATGTGTGCTGGGCTTAAATTCCTTTTCTTCTGCCCCGTATAGCGTCGCTACTTCTCGCTGGCGGCCCGGGCGGCATCGCGTGCGTCGTGGTGGGTGCCGCTGAGCGTGCTGTGCGAGCCCGACGCGCGCGGGGCGGCGCCGCCGCTGCAGTGGCTCGGCGCCAGCGAGGGCGTCGCCGAGCTGCACAGCTTCCAGCACGCCGCGGGACGGGACGAGTGGGTGCTGTTCAACCATGATATGATCGGTGAGTCTGCTGGTTTAGGACAGGTCATTTTCAGCTTGTGCAGTTGTATGATTCGTTTAACTACTGATGCGCGAGTGTTGAATTTATTAATTAACGGATTAATTTGAAATGCGATGCTTTGAGAATATTTTGTGATTTGTCCAAAGCGTTCGATTGCATTATTCATAAAGTTTTGAGTAAGGAACTCCACCACTATGGAATCTGGAACATCTCTCAGGATCTTCTTACGCCAGTCTTAAGTTATATCATGATCAGAGAGTTGTCATCAGTTGAAAAAAATGTCCCGCACCTTAGAAATAATAGGAGTCCTCCAGGGCTCGATCCTAAGACCTTTGTTGTTTCTTGTATACTCTAGTCACATTCCTTATTTCTTAACATCAGCAGCCGGTTACTTTAATAATGAACTTACGCTGCCACATGTTAGGCAGGTAAAAATGGATTACTTAATAAAAAGCAATAATTGAATCCTGGAGATAGGTCAGTGCTTAATTTTGGATGCCAAACTTTTCTGGGGTACTCATTTAAATAATTGGTTGAATAAGCTTTGCTCGCACTCCTGAAATGACCTTATGTTCTTGATTGTGTGTGTGAGTAGGAGATGATATAAATTAAAAATAATTGAAAAAGAGAAAAGATGCCAGCTTCAAGTAAAAATGGACCAAAACCATTCACAACAATAAGACTTGATATTTCTTAATCATGCAGTTCGTTCTAATTCTCCAACTGTCTCCCATCAGCTCCCTACCGCGTGAACTACGACCCTCGCAACTGGCAGCTCCTCACGGATGCGCTGAAACAAGGCGACTACACTCAGGTGCCCGTCATGGGGAGGGTCCAGCTGCTGTCTGACGCCTTCGCGTTAGCGTGGACCAGTCACCTTGACTACAATACTGCGCTCAGGTAAGTCTCTTCTTCCTCTTTCAATGCGTCTTCTTCAAAGAATCTTTAATAAGTACCTACTTAAAATTTTGCAAGGAATTTCACTTAATAATATAGGTAAGTTTAGTCCCGCGAACTTTTATATCGTGATTTAGGAGACGTCAGTTTAGTTCGTTCGTTCGTTCTGTGGCTTTGGTGGTTTTGTTGCATTTATTTTATTGGCCACCGACTGCCAAAACTAGAGTTATTTAACACTTGTTAGTGTTCTTAAGTCCCCCAGAGATTTATAGGGACTACATCGCTGGACTGACTGCCTTCAAAGCCTATCGTTAAATACTTAACCTGATGCTGACTGTTCCCACGGAACAGATTGAGATAATTTAACATAATTCTTTTCCTCTCTACAGTCTTGCAAGCTACCTCCAACGCGAAAAGGAGTACCTGCCCCTCTCCACCGGTCTGAAGGCCCTCGCCAAGATTGAAGTTGTGCTGAAACGCACGCCGGAGTACGGCGCCTTCCAGAAGTTTGTGAGGAAGCTGATCGGGGAGACGTATGAACGTTCTGGAGGACTCGCCACCAAGAGGATAGTCAATGGAAACGATCTGAACAGTGTTAAGATGCAGGTTGGTGGGGTTTCAGATATATAATATTAATCTTAGTATTTAGACCATCGAGATATAATATCGAGATGATATAAGACTATAAGTATTCTTATATAAGACGTTAGCACATCAAGCTAGGTACCCCTAACTGTATTTTTTTTCCACTTGACCAAAAACCTTAGTCTGTTTGTTATAAAGTTAAAAAGCTTGACACATTGGGGTAGGTTGATGTGCTTGCCTCTGTACTTCATTGTGTGTAACTTAAAAAAAGACTAAATTGTAAAAACAATGTAGGTATATTTAATTGGTTTGAAAAGTACATTTAAAGTATTTGTAAAAATACAATTTACAGAAAATAAAATTTAGAATAATTATAATAAAAAAGTAAGAAATAATAGTAGAAGTATACCTAATGCAGATAAAAGGAAAATAGTAAAAAAAATATAGAAATTAAAAATAAATCGTAAAATGTTTTCATATCTTTAGTTACTGAATTTCCATGGTAGTGTACAGCCAAGTTCGTAATTGCAAGGGTTACATTGCTCCACATAGTCTTTGATTACTTTTTTTTTATTTTATACTTAAAGTTTTGGCAATCTAAGAAGTGCATTTTTAGTGACGGGGAAAAAAAATCGCTTGTTGATTTAAAATAATCAAGAGATTGTAAGCGACAATTGTATTTGTATTGTTTAAAACTGATTATTGAGAAATATCGTTTTTATTATGAGGAAAAAAAAGAAAAACATAAGACAGTCCCTCAAAATGCCCCTTCGCCACTTCCTAGTGTTCTTGCTGGGAAGAAGTGGCGGAACAAAACTCCCCAGCCACACATTTGCCTGATTCGTTTGAAGAACTTGAATCTATACCTACAATGAAATGCTAAATAAATAGCATTAAGGTTTACGCACTTTGTAAATCATTCAATTTCATTACATTCGTAATCAAACTTATTTTTTTTTGTTCAGGTAACGACAAGTGCTTGGGCGTGTCGTATGAAAGTGCCCGGCTGTGAAGAGAACGCCATGCAGCTGTTCCAGCAGTGGATGGACTCCGAGAACCCTGATGAGAACAACCCGTGAGTTTACAGACATTCTTGTGCTTGTATAAAAGCTGCAAACTGCAATGCACTGCTGCAGTGGTGCATGTAAGTGAATCGCCAAGTTGTACGTATTTGGCTACCCAATTAATATTTTTGGTTGGAGTATATTTTAGGAGTTATCGAATTTAATTATATCTTTAGCGATTCAAAAAATTTGCACATAACTAAAATCACGCCTTTTGATTGGTAGAGGTTCATCTGGTAGTAACACCAACTTTTCGGGAAATATTTTTAAGTCTCCTGTAATAAGGGGCAAGCCTTTGGCCATCAATCGGGTACAACTCTAGACTCCGGGCTGCTGCTGAGAAATTCTAGATTGAAAAAACTCAATAAAACTTTGACCGACCCAGGGATTGAACCCGGAACCTCATGCTCAGCAGTAGCGCTTGCGACCACAAGCCCAACGAGGCGAGGCGGGTTTCTAAAAATGAGTTACCCTATATGTTTTCACGTTTAATAAAAGTGCAAGAGTTTTGTGTGTTGTCCTGTCAAATTATGTTGATTTTAAGAGTGAGAAATCTGTAGACGTAATATTTCCTCCCCAGCATCCCCCTGGACTTGCGCCGCACAGTGTACTGCGTGGGAGTGTCGCGCGGCAGTGTGCTGCACTGGAGGTTCGCGCTCGCGCGGGAACAGAGAGCCAACGTGGCGGCCGCCAGGGACGCGCTGCTGCAGGCTCTCACCTGCACCAAGGAGGTCTGGATACTGGCGCAGTGAGTATACGACGAGTACTGCGTGGGAGTGTCGCGCGGCAGTGTGCTGCACTGGAGGTTCGCGCTCGCGCGGGAACAGAGAGCCAACGTGGCGGCCGCCAGGGACGCGCTGCTGCAGGCTCTCACCTGCACCAAGGAGGTCTGGATACTGGCGCAGTGAGTATACGACGAGTACTGCGTGGGAGTGTCGCGCGGCAGTGTGCTGCACTGGAGGTTCGCGCTCGCGCGGGAACAGAGAGCCAACGTGGCGGCCGCCAGGGACGCGCTGCTGCAGGCTCTCACCTGCACCAAGGAGGTCTGGATACTGGCGCAGTGAGTATACGACGAGTACTGCGTGGGAGTGTCGCGCGGCAGTGTGCTGCACTGGAGGTTCGCGCTCGCGCGGGAACAGAGAGCCAACGTGGCGGCCGCCAGGGACGCGCTGCTGCAGGCTCTCACCTGCACCAAGGAGGTCTGGATACTGGCGCAGTGAGTATACGACGAGTACTGCGTGGGAGTGTCGCGCGGCAGTGTGCTGCACTGGAGGTTCGCGCTCGCGCGGGAACAGAGAGCCAACGTGGCGGCCGCCAGGGACGCGCTGCTGCAGGCTCTCACCTGCACCAAGGAGGTCTGGATACTGGCGCAGTGAGTATACGACGAGTACTGCGTGGGAGTGTCGCGCGGCAGTGTGCTGCACTGGAGGTTCGCGCTCGCGCGGGAACAGAGAGCCAACGTGGCGGCCGCCAGGGACGCGCTGCTGCAGGCTCTCACCTGCACCAAGGAGGTCTGGATACTGGCGCAGTGAGTATACGACGAGTACTGCGTGGGAGTGTCGCGCGGCAGTGTGCTGCACTGGAGGTTCGCGCTCGCGCGGGAACAGAGAGCCAACGTGGCGGCCGCCAGGGACGCGCTGCTGCAGGCTCTCACCTGCACCAAGGAGGTCTGGATACTGGCGCAGTGAGTATACGACGAGTACTGCGTGGGAGTGTCGCGCGGCAGTGTGCTGCACTGGAGGTTCGCGCTCGCGCGGGAACAGAGAGCCAACGTGGCGGCCGCCAGGGACGCGCTGCTGCAGGCTCTCACCTGCACCAAGGAGGTCTGGATACTGGCGCAGTGAGTATACGACGAGTACTGCGTGGGAGTGTCGCGCGGCAGTGTGCTGCACTGGAGGTTCGCGCTCGCGCGGGAACAGAGAGCCAACGTGGCGGCCGCCAGGGACGCGCTGCTGCAGGCTCTCACCTGCACCAAGGAGGTCTGGATACTGGCGCAGTGAGTATACGACGAGTACTGCGTGGGAGTGTCGCGCGGCAGTGTGCTGCACTGGAGGTTCGCGCTCGCGCGGGAACAGAGAGCCAACGTGGCGGCCGCCAGGGACGCGCTGCTGCAGGCTCTCACCTGCACCAAGGAGGTCTGGATACTGGCGCAGTGAGTATACGACGAGTACTGCGTGGGAGTGTCGCGCGGCAGTGTGCTGCACTGGAGGTTCGCGCTCGCGCGGGAACAGAGAGCCAACGTGGCGGCCGCCAGGGACGCGCTGCTGCAGGCTCTCACCTGCACCAAGGAGGTCTGGATACTGGCGCAGTGAGTATACGACGAGTACTGCGTGGGAGTGTCGCGCGGCAGTGTGCTGCACTGGAGGTTCGCGCTCGCGCGGGAACAGAGAGCCAACGTGGCGGCCGCCAGGGACGCGCTGCTGCAGGCTCTCACCTGCACCAAGGAGGTCTGGATACTGGCGCAGTGAGTATACGACGAGTACTGCGTGGGAGTGTCGCGCGGCAGTGTGCTGCACTGGAGGTTCGCGCTCGCGCGGGAACAGAGAGCCAACGTGGCGGCCGCCAGGGACGCGCTGCTGCAGGCTCTCACCTGCACCAAGGAGGTCTGGATACTGGCGCAGTGAGTATACGACGAGTACTGCGTGGGAGTGTCGCGCGGCAGTGTGCTGCACTGGAGGTTCGCGCTCGCGCGGGAACAGAGAGCCAACGTGGCGGCCGCCAGGGACGCGCTGCTGCAGGCTCTCACCTGCACCAAGGAGGTCTGGATACTGGCGCAGTGAGTATACGACGAGTACTGCGTGGGAGTGTCGCGCGGCAGTGTGCTGCACTGGAGGTTCGCGCTCGCGCGGGAACAGAGAGCCAACGTGGCGGCCGCCAGGGACGCGCTGCTGCAGGCTCTCACCTGCACCAAGGAGGTCTGGATACTGGCGCAGTGAGTATACGACGAGTACTGCGTGGGAGTGTCGCGCGGCAGTGTGCTGCACTGGAGGTTCGCGCTCGCGCGGGAACAGAGAGCCAACGTGGCGGCCGCCAGGGACGCGCTGCTGCAGGCTCTCACCTGCACCAAGGAGGTCTGGATACTGGCGCAGTGAGTATACGACGAGTACTGCGTGGGAGTGTCGCGCGGCAGTGTGCTGCACTGGAGGTTCGCGCTCGCGCGGGAACAGAGAGCCAACGTGGCGGCCGCCAGGGACGCGCTGCTGCAGGCTCTCACCTGCACCAAGGAGGTCTGGATACTGGCGCAGTGAGTATACGACGAGTACTGCGTGGGAGTGTCGCGCGGCAGTGTGCTGCACTGGAGGTTCGCGCTCGCGCGGGAACAGAGAGCCAACGTGGCGGCCGCCAGGGACGCGCTGCTGCAGGCTCTCACCTGCACCAAGGAGGTCTGGATACTGGCGCAGTGAGTATACGACGAGTACTGCGTGGGAGTGTCGCGCGGCAGTGTGCTGCACTGGAGGTTCGCGCTCGCGCGGGAACAGAGAGCCAACGTGGCGGCCGCCAGGGACGCGCTGCTGCAGGCTCTCACCTGCACCAAGGAGGTCTGGATACTGGCGCAGTGAGTATACGACGAGTACTGCGTGGGAGTGTCGCGCGGCAGTGTGCTGCACTGGAGGTTCGCGCTCGCGCGGGAACAGAGAGCCAACGTGGCGGCCGCCAGGGACGCGCTGCTGCAGGCTCTCACCTGCACCAAGGAGGTCTGGATACTGGCGCAGTGAGTATACGACGAGTACTGCGTGGGAGTGTCGCGCGGCAGTGTGCTGCACTGGAGGTTCGCGCTCGCGCGGGAACAGAGAGCCAACGTGGCGGCCGCCAGGGACGCGCTGCTGCAGGCTCTCACCTGCACCAAGGAGGTCTGGATACTGGCGCAGTGAGTATACGACGAGTACTGCGTGGGAGTGTCGCGCGGCAGTGTGCTGCACTGGAGGTTCGCGCTCGCGCGGGAACAGAGAGCCAACGTGGCGGCCGCCAGGGACGCGCTGCTGCAGGCTCTCACCTGCACCAAGGAGGTCTGGATACTGGCGCAGTGAGTATACGACGAGTACTGCGTGGGAGTGTCGCGCGGCAGTGTGCTGCACTGGAGGTTCGCGCTCGCGCGGGAACAGAGAGCCAACGTGGCGGCCGCCAGGGACGCGCTGCTGCAGGCTCTCACCTGCACCAAGGAGGTCTGGATACTGGCGCAGTGAGTATACGACGAGTACTGCGTGGGAGTGTCGCGCGGCAGTGTGCTGCACTGGAGGTTCGCGCTCGCGCGGGAACAGAGAGCCAACGTGGCGGCCGCCAGGGACGCGCTGCTGCAGGCTCTCACCTGCACCAAGGAGGTCTGGATACTGGCGCAGTGAGTATACGACGAGTACTGCGTGGGAGTGTCGCGCGGCAGTGTGCTGCACTGGAGGTTCGCGCTCGCGCGGGAACAGAGAGCCAACGTGGCGGCCGCCAGGGACGCGCTGCTGCAGGCTCTCACCTGCACCAAGGAGGTCTGGATACTGGCGCAGTGAGTATACGACGAGTACTGCGTGGGAGTGTCGCGCGGCAGTGTGCTGCACTGGAGGTTCGCGCTCGCGCGGGAACAGAGAGCCAACGTGGCGGCCGCCAGGGACGCGCTGCTGCAGGCTCTCACCTGCACCAAGGAGGTCTGGATACTGGCGCAGTGAGTATACGACGAGTACTGCGTGGGAGTGTCGCGCGGCAGTGTGCTGCACTGGAGGTTCGCGCTCGCGCGGGAACAGAGAGCCAACGTGGCGGCCGCCAGGGACGCGCTGCTGCAGGCTCTCACCTGCACCAAGGAGGTCTGGATACTGGCGCAGTGAGTATACGACGAGTACTGCGTGGGAGTGTCGCGCGGCAGTGTGCTGCACTGGAGGTTCGCGCTCGCGCGGGAACAGAGAGCCAACGTGGCGGCCGCCAGGGACGCGCTGCTGCAGGCTCTCACCTGCACCAAGGAGGTCTGGATACTGGCGCAGTGAGTATACGACGAGTACTGCGTGGGAGTGTCGCGCGGCAGTGTGCTGCACTGGAGGTTCGCGCTCGCGCGGGAACAGAGAGCCAACGTGGCGGCCGCCAGGGACGCGCTGCTGCAGGCTCTCACCTGCACCAAGGAGGTCTGGATACTGGCGCAGTGAGTATACGACGAGTACTGCGTGGGAGTGTCGCGCGGCAGTGTGCTGCACTGGAGGTTCGCGCTCGCGCGGGAACAGAGAGCCAACGTGGCGGCCGCCAGGGACGCGCTGCTGCAGGCTCTCACCTGCACCAAGGAGGTCTGGATACTGGCGCAGTGAGTATACGACGAGTACTGCGTGGGAGTGTCGCGCGGCAGTGTGCTGCACTGGAGGTTCGCGCTCGCGCGGGAACAGAGAGCCAACGTGGCGGCCGCCAGGGACGCGCTGCTGCAGGCTCTCACCTGCACCAAGGAGGTCTGGATACTGGCGCAGTGAGTATACGACGAGTACTGCGTGGGAGTGTCGCGCGGCAGTGTGCTGCACTGGAGGTTCGCGCTCGCGCGGGAACAGAGAGCCAACGTGGCGGCCGCCAGGGACGCGCTGCTGCAGGCTCTCACCTGCACCAAGGAGGTCTGGATACTGGCGCAGTGAGTATACGACGAGTACTGCGTGGGAGTGTCGCGCGGCAGTGTGCTGCACTGGAGGTTCGCGCTCGCGCGGGAACAGAGAGCCAACGTGGCGGCCGCCAGGGACGCGCTGCTGCAGGCTCTCACCTGCACCAAGGAGGTCTGGATACTGGCGCAGTGAGTATACGACGAGTACTGCGTGGGAGTGTCGCGCGGCAGTGTGCTGCACTGGAGGTTCGCGCTCGCGCGGGAACAGAGAGCCAACGTGGCGGCCGCCAGGGACGCGCTGCTGCAGGCTCTCACCTGCACCAAGGAGGTCTGGATACTGGCGCAGTGAGTATACGACGAGTACTGCGTGGGAGTGTCGCGCGGCAGTGTGCTGCACTGGAGGTTCGCGCTCGCGCGGGAACAGAGAGCCAACGTGGCGGCCGCCAGGGACGCGCTGCTGCAGGCTCTCACCTGCACCAAGGAGGTCTGGATACTGGCGCAGTGAGTATACGACGAGTACTGCGTGGGAGTGTCGCGCGGCAGTGTGCTGCACTGGAGGTTCGCGCTCGCGCGGGAACAGAGAGCCAACGTGGCGGCCGCCAGGGACGCGCTGCTGCAGGCTCTCACCTGCACCAAGGAGGTCTGGATACTGGCGCAGTGAGTATACGACGAGTACTGCGTGGGAGTGTCGCGCGGCAGTGTGCTGCACTGGAGGTTCGCGCTCGCGCGGGAACAGAGAGCCAACGTGGCGGCCGCCAGGGACGCGCTGCTGCAGGCTCTCACCTGCACCAAGGAGGTCTGGATACTGGCGCAGTGAGTATACGACGAGTACTGCGTGGGAGTGTCGCGCGGCAGTGTGCTGCACTGGAGGTTCGCGCTCGCGCGGGAACAGAGAGCCAACGTGGCGGCCGCCAGGGACGCGCTGCTGCAGGCTCTCACCTGCACCAAGGAGGTCTGGATACTGGCGCAGTGAGTATACGACGAGTACTGCGTGGGAGTGTCGCGCGGCAGTGTGCTGCACTGGAGGTTCGCGCTCGCGCGGGAACAGAGAGCCAACGTGGCGGCCGCCAGGGACGCGCTGCTGCAGGCTCTCACCTGCACCAAGGAGGTCTGGATACTGGCGCAGTGAGTATACGACGAGTACTGCGTGGGAGTGTCGCGCGGCAGTGTGCTGCACTGGAGGTTCGCGCTCGCGCGGGAACAGAGAGCCAACGTGGCGGCCGCCAGGGACGCGCTGCTGCAGGCTCTCACCTGCACCAAGGAGGTCTGGATACTGGCGCAGTGAGTATACGACGAGTACTGCGTGGGAGTGTCGCGCGGCAGTGTGCTGCACTGGAGGTTCGCGCTCGCGCGGGAACAGAGAGCCAACGTGGCGGCCGCCAGGGACGCGCTGCTGCAGGCTCTCACCTGCACCAAGGAGGTCTGGATACTGGCGCAGTGAGTATACGACGAGTACTGCGTGGGAGTGTCGCGCGGCAGTGTGCTGCACTGGAGGTTCGCGCTCGCGCGGGAACAGAGAGCCAACGTGGCGGCCGCCAGGGACGCGCTGCTGCAGGCTCTCACCTGCACCAAGGAGGTCTGGATACTGGCGCAGTGAGTATACGACGAGTACTGCGTGGGAGTGTCGCGCGGCAGTGTGCTGCACTGGAGGTTCGCGCTCGCGCGGGAACAGAGAGCCAACGTGGCGGCCGCCAGGGACGCGCTGCTGCAGGCTCTCACCTGCACCAAGGAGGTCTGGATACTGGCGCAGTGAGTATACGACGAGTACTGCGTGGGAGTGTCGCGCGGCAGTGTGCTGCACTGGAGGTTCGCGCTCGCGCGGGAACAGAGAGCCAACGTGGCGGCCGCCAGGGACGCGCTGCTGCAGGCTCTCACCTGCACCAAGGAGGTCTGGATACTGGCGCAGTGAGTATACGACGAGTACTGCGTGGGAGTGTCGCGCGGCAGTGTGCTGCACTGGAGGTTCGCGCTCGCGCGGGAACAGAGAGCCAACGTGGCGGCCGCCAGGGACGCGCTGCTGCAGGCTCTCACCTGCACCAAGGAGGTCTGGATACTGGCGCAGTGAGTATACGGCAAATGCTATAGCTATCTACAAAAGAAAATCGAAATGCTTCGGTAAACATATTATCTTTATAGGGCCATGTACCTAATAAGGTTACAAAAATACACATGGTAAGCTAACTGACTACCTAGGCCTTGCCGTCATAAGTTTACTTTTGTGATAGTGAAATGTTGTAGAATTAGTAGCTTCAAAGCCAATATGTAATTAAATAATATATTTTGTTCTTTTTCTGTGCTAAGAGTTCTTTACTTCACAATCCAAAGAAGTCAGCGATTACATACGAAGATAAATTTTAGTTCTTAACAGGTTTCAATTCTGATGCTACTACGTCTGTCCTCCATTTTTTCTTCTTCATTGAGAGCATGATATTTCTGCAATATAATTTAATCTACTAATAATATAATTTCATCTCTAGTTTAACCAAAACCCTTTTCTCTCAGATACTTGGAGTGGACGATAACAGAAGGCTCGGAGGTGCGTCGCCAGGACGCCGGAGCAGTTATTGCTAACATCATCCGCTCACCTGTCGGCTACTACGTCGCCAAGGACTTCGTCTATCAGAGGATCGAGGATATCTTCAATGCGTGAGTATTCTGTAAAACCTTCTCTTTTCACACGGAGTATCTTTTTCCCTCAAACCAGAACAAATAATGTAGAGCTCCTCAAGTGTAGAGTTCCGAGTTGAGCTCACGATTTCTGACAAATGCTTGCACTGCCTGATCTGGTGGGGTCATATCTGTGTGGTTCTTTCCTCAAAAGACCATTTTAGACACTAATCTGCATGGTTCTTACATAATCTGACTGAGATAATGTCTGGACTTTAAAAGAGACCTCTGAGTTTCTTACGGTGTTTCTTCTCAGAGAAGTCAGTTAGTGAAATACCGACCTCACCTTCTAGTTAAAAAATGACATGTAGGTAAAAGTGTTTGTATGAAATTGTATAATGAAGATTTATGATATTTTAATAAGCGTTAAAAACACATACTTTGGGTGGCACGCAGGGCTATATTGCGTACCTAAGCTATCTCCGTCAACAGTTCATAGTGATGATCACTGGGCAAAATGTTCAACGATTAACTGTCAAACAGCTAGTTTCGTATTGGCTATCCTCAGTGTGCATCTGGGATGACGTCATGCGCACTCGCAGAGATGTGACGTAGCGCACAGTACCCCGTCTGATAGTCACCGTAACTTGAAGTTCACTTAAAGTGAAGTCATTTATACATTTATTTAAGCTTGGTGTGCAATTGGACGCACGTTAGTCACTAGCACAAGATGACCAATAGCCCTGCTGGTTTCTTTGCAGACGCTCAAATTACATCATCGGAAAAGCCATAGGTTTCATTACTATCATATGCTTTTCGTCTATTAAGTTAAATAGTTGTTTATTACCATTTCAGCTTCAAAGGGCAAGGTCGTCGCGTGGGTTACATCATCAAAACACTGCTGGAACAGTTTACTACGCAGACGGAGTTGGATAACGTAAGTACAATTTGTAATGGAATGCATGTCTATATCTTCAATTGTCAATGCCATCTTTATTAGTTCAAGCTATTAAAGATGGCTATGATTTGATTTGATTTGATTTGAAGCTAGGAGTAGCTGCGTTTTATATCCCAAGTGTTAAACGATGTGATTTCAAGCATTAGATGACGGATATTGGGTTCTTTTTGGAAAGACTGTCAACTTCTGACCTCTTATCAACTAGGTCATACAGTTCATGAATAAAATTAACCATTAAAATACTGTTGGCGACGCAAATAAATACTTTTTTGAACTTTCACTTCGAACCTATTTATATGTAGGTACATATTTAGAATATTATTTTAGACATTTCAGTTATGTACAAAACAATCTTTTATCTGCATCTTTCTCACTCGTACTCCGCACCAAGTACACATACACTACATACGTTGTTTTATACCTTTTTACGCAGTTCCTATCCTGGCGTGAAAGGAACGCCAAGTTCCTGGCTGATTCGAAGCTCAGCGTGGAACAAGCCATCGAGAAGGCCAAGGTCAACATCGACTGGATCGCCAAGAATAGACAGGCCGTCATCGACAAACTGAGGGAGTTCTCTACGTAAGGACGTTGCTCACGACACTTAGTAGGGATTGGTCAGGGGAATATTTTCACATCTAAGAAATAGAATGCACTTTGAATATGAACCTTATTTGTAGAAATAAATAGGGTTCCTATTCTATGTTAATGAGTGTGATTTAGCGTTTTAAACGAAAATGAACTTAAAGTTTATAAGATAAGCGTTCGTATTCGTATAAAATCTCCCTATTTTTGAAATATAACTATGAAATTCCCACGGATTCCCCTGATAAAATATCCGAAAAATAGTGAAAATTTTGCATGGAGAGTGTTTAATTGGAACCAAACATTCAAAGTGTAAAATGCTTCGTATTAAGTAGACCTTAGTAGTTAGCTAGTTTAACACACGACATGTATTAATTTGTAGGTATGTACTTAAGCGGCTGCTTTTATTCACAACTCAAAAATTCAACAAATCAAAATAATTGTCGAGAATCGCGCAATATTTTTTGGCCGTGGAAGCACAGCTTAAGGGCTTGGTGGATTGTAGCATGTTTTTGCTTTGTAAGAAATTGCGACAAGCAATCTACCTTCGAGACTAAATGCACAGTTTTTATTTCTTGCAATTTCTTTAAAAGTAAAATATTATCTTTCACCAATTCAAACAGTTACTCGGGGAAATTATTATGTAAAGTAGTGTCCTATTGGATTTAGAATGTAAACATTTTTCTGCTTTCCATATCTTTCATAAATTATGTAAAAAAATATTATTAATTTTCTAATATAATAATCATTTATTTTCAAGTAACAGGGACTCATAAACACATAGAAAATTATACATATAGCACACATTACACACTAAAACACACTGAATACATTATAATGGGTACAACACAAAACAATAACCACACAAAAGAATTTATTTATGATAGCCGACGACTGTAGGTGACGTGCAAGTCACTGCAGCGTCTAATAAATGGACAGTCGAGCCTGTCGGCTATCATCAACAGAACGCTGTTGGAGCTGCCGCGAACTCTGCGTATTAGGGACGCGCTCCGCTTCCGCATCGTGGCATAGAAGCAGTCGACGCTAGCGATGGCGAACATGCCCGAGGCACTACAATGTCGCGGCAGCCCCATCAGCGCTCTGAATGCGTTATTATACTGGATGCGGAGGGCTTCGTATGCTTTTTGGGTGTGATTAACCCACAGGCTGCACGTGTACAAAGAGGTACAATAGGCCCTGAAAAGGGTCTGCTTGACTGACCCTGAACAACGCGCAAACCTGCGAGCTATCATGTTACCTCTTACAGCCAAGGCCCTCCGCTCCCTCTCGATATCAGCATCATCTCTGAGACCGGCTGTTACTACATGCCCCAAGTACTTGAAAATGTCCACTCTGACTAAGGGAACCCCGTTAAGTTTGATGGGAGGTACTGCTGTAGGACGTTTAGAGCCGGCCTCAAAGACCATGAACTGACTTTTCGTCACATTATATTTAAGACCATGTTCTTGCGCATATGTCTCACAAATCCGCAACAGTGTTCTCATGCCACAAACCGAAGCGCTCAGCAGCACCATGTCGTCCGCATAGCTAAGATTATTTAGGCAAACTCCATCAATATGACAGCCGACACGATGACTGCTGAGAGCAACAATCAGAGCGTTCACGTATAAGTTAAAGAGTGCGGGGGAGCTCAACCCCCCCTGCCTCACCCCGCATTCTAACCCATAAGGTTCCGACAGCGACCCGGCCCACCTAACACTATTGATCTGGCCCCCATACCAACATTTAAATAAGTTTATAAGCTCTTTGGGAAACTTAATCTCCTTCAACTTCTCCCAAAGAATGTCATAGGAGACCAGATCAAAAGCCCTAGACAAGTCCAGAAAGCACGCGTACACAGGGGTATGCCTGTCCGTATAGTACCTGACGGCATGCTTGAGACACAATATAGCACTTTCTGTGGAGAGCCCTGGCCGAAAACCAAACTGGTTATCGTGCAGATGTAGATATTGATTTAACTGTGCGTCAAGCAAACCGTCAAGCACTTTCGCAATGACAGTCGCTAATGAGATGGGCCTATAGTTATTTTTATCTGACAGGTCCCCAGTTTTATTTTTAACAACTGGCACCACTACTGTTCTAACAAGGTCAGAGGGCAAAAAGGCATGACTGACACAGAGGTTAAAAAGCATTGCCAACACTCTCGGTAGGTGAGGTCCAGCCTGCTGAAGATGCTCAATGCTGAGACCGTCATGGCCAGGGGACTTGCCTCTGGACATTGTCTTAACAGCACATGCTATACTTTTTGAGCTAATTCTTGTACCCACCTGACCATGACATGTCTCAACACCGAGCACTCCCAGCGAAGGTGACCCCAGGGGTGATTTCACATGAAAATGCTCACGAAAGAGATCAGCAATGCCTTTAGGGTCACTCACACCATTGACGCTCACTGGGAGGCCAGGCCGAAGTGTCATTTTATTAGTACCTTTCCAGAAATTTCGGAAGTCTTTTTTAGAATGATGTGAAGCAAGTATGTCCATTTTAATCTGGTGCTGATGGTCTTGACACCACTTAAGCCTTGACTTAAACATCCTTCTACTCTGGCGCATCTCGTTATAAGCTGGGCCGGCAGAAGGCCCCCCGCATCCTTGCCAGTCATGAAACTTCAACCGGGCCACCCCGTACGCCTCACTTACATGCCTGTTCCAACCAACAACGCATCGCGACTTTCCCCTGCGTCGCACACCTCCTTGACTCACAGTCGCAGACTCACTGAGGGCGGAGACAATATTCCCGTACAACTTAACAATAACAGATCTGTGATTCGGGTCGTTACAATACGAATCTGCACAGTGACTGAATTCAGTAGGAAAGTCAATCAATTTCAATTTTCTATTACATTCCTCTCGGTATAACTTAATTTGCTCATCAGTTCGCTCCCCCCATATTACACTTGTATCAATATTAGTAACAGTTTGTACCTTAGGTGTTAAAAAATTAAAACTACATACGACTATAAGGGGATAATGGTCAGACCAAGTAATGTTATAATCAACGTAAACGTTGGAAACGGAACATAGTGCGGATCGCGTCACAACGCAGTGGTCTAACCATCGTTTCGACCCATGAGCCTCACTAACAAAGGTAAAAGTGCCTGATTGAACACCCAACATGTTAACATCAACACACAACCAGTCTTGTTCATTACAAAAATTGTTAAGTTCATAATAAAATGATTCACCAGGATGAGCATTAAAGTCCCCTAATAAAAACACTGAATCTATCCCATATTCGTCTATAATAGCACTCACCCGGCCAAGGCAATCCGTGAACTCAGCTAAATTACTGAGCGCGTCAGTAGGCATATATACACTCAGTACAATAATCAGTCTATCAGCCGTCACAATTTTCACTGCACACACACGCGGATTACCGCACGGAATAACACTCACATTTTGGAAAACGCTGTGTCTCCACATCAAAGCTACGCCGCCATATGGTCTGCCTCGCAGCATCCCCACCGACGCGTCCACCGCAGAAGTACCGGTTGTGCTGAACATGGGGTCGATGGTGCCCAGATAGGGTAATTCATCGGGCATAAGCCAAGTCTCCTGAAGTGCTATTATATCCGATGTCCCACAAAGTTTTCTGACACTGTCTACAGTACGTTTGATACTTTTACAGTTAAAACTTGCAAAAGTATAAATGTTATTCGTCCTTTTGTTTGAGGTTGGCTGTACTTTATCCATTATTCCTTTGTACGGTCGTCATTAACATACAAAGATCTGTTCGATTTTTGGCGATTGAAATGGATAAAACGCCTAAATATAACGCCCCGAGGCCAAATATTTTCATCTAAATATTCAGGTAATTTGGACTCGGAAACAAAGAACTTGTAGGCCATATGACCCCTTTCCTTTGTCATTTGTATTTTTTTCAGAGACACTGTTTCCTGTGTCTTTGAGCGAATATAATTTACTATCTCGCTTTCGGGGGTTTCACTGTGAATATTAGTGATGAATATGGGAACTTTCCGATCGGCTGCTCTAAATTGGCACTCGTCATCCCTCGCTATGCCCTTCTTGCCCACATACCGGTATTTAGACGGCTTCTTCTTGTATGATACTTCTTGCCAAGCATCACAATTATTGTTTACAACGCATGTCGCATCGGGCTGATTCACATTCTCGCTCCCGACAGTACCCAAGTCAATTGTAGGCGCAATCAGCTGACGCGACCCATGCAGAGTTTGTTTCGAGCTCGCAGTCGTCGGCGCTGACGATGACGCGACCACATCACCTGTTGAACACGCACCCGCCCCCTGCGCGTGAGTCACCGCGGGACTCGAACTGTCCGTCAATAACCGTTGCTGCGTACGTGACTCACAATTATTTTGTTTATCTTCCACCCGCATAATTTCTCTGTATTGTGGAGATAACTGATTTATATCATTGCTAGTGTCGTTATTTTTGCATAACTCGTTCAGAGACGAATTATGCAGATGTGAAAGCCCCATAGGGCCACTATCCAGTAACCATGCACCGCGTTTCGCATTTACTTTGAACGTAGACGCTGGTGGTAACGAGTTATTTTTGATTTGCAATAATTCCATTCTTATTTCCTTCAAATCACTCATCGTAGCATACGTAGTCTTCACTTCGTCAATCGTCGCTTGCATCCGAACAATATCTTTCAACAGTTTTGTACAGTCTAAATGGTCAAACGTAACGGGTGGCAATTTTTCTAGTTGCCGAGCCACAAACACTGGTATATCATCTGGATCAGCTGATTTAAACAGGTTTATGATATCTGCTAAATCTCTTTGTTCTTTGCCTTTGTTTTTTCGTATGATCTTCCGCAAGTTCGATGGAATGGACTCGAAAAGAAGAGACTTCGAGCTTTTGATTTCATCACTGGCAAAAGACGAAACGCAAATCCGCACCAACGTTTCCTCATCGATAACCGACACTTTGTTTTGAATGTAAGCTAACATTTCGTCAATAACAATGTTACATTTATCACACTTTAGTAAGTTCGTCATATTTTACTATTACACGTAAACTCAGCGCTGTCGATAAATAGGTACGCACCCGTCACAGAGCGATGCGCGCGCGCGACTGATATACCTTTTTAAATCTTGCATTAATGCGTAGACAGTACAAGTAGAACAAAATAGTAAATTTTATACTTTAGAACAAAAATTAGTTAGACGAATAAAGTTATACAGGATATTTTCTTTAGTAGTTGGTAAAGCTTCCCAAATCTTATGGTAAATAAAAAAACAAATAGCAGTCTATCTGTGAAGTTTCACCATTTGGTAAGAAAATACCCAGTACAAACTATTTAAGTTTATTTTTAGTCCGCGCCGACAGCCTGCATCATCTCCATGGAAGGGAAGACCTAACGCCATGTTACAGTCTTTATTCGCTATACACAACATATCTAGGGAACGAATGAGGCCGTTTGCGTATTATGTAGGAAAATAAAGTAATAATGTTACCTCTACTGTGTTTGAAGTCTGTGATGCAATATTAAATAAGGTATTTTAGCCTTGATGTTACTCTGTCAACGCCGAAAGAGTTTTCTCAATTCAACAAACATTATTTTAAAATGCTTTATAACAAAATTGGTGTTAAAAGTATATTACCCTCATAATTTATTGACATAAACATGACAATGACTGGGTAGTGGTTATAAAGCGTTTACAAAAATGTTATTAGTTTTTTAACTTGGCTGTGCACACTACCGTGCATGTTGGTTATATATTACTTGCTAAGTTGCTTTGCACTCAAAAACCTTTTTTTTTGTGTTATTTTTGTATTCACAATTTATTTCAGTTACCAGGAACTTAATAATTAGGTACCTATATTTTCTTTATTAAACGCAAGCAGCCTCTGTATAATTAATAATCTGGCAAGTTTAGTTATTATTTTCCTAAATAATGTTGTGATTGTTTTAGACGAATATTGTTAGGACAATTTCAATAATTATGTTTTGTTTCTATTTTTATTTTATCCACTGTGTTGTGCAATGATTTTAATTCTATTTTTTTTAAATAACTTTTATGATAATGTTGGCATATTTTTTGTGTGTTATTTATTATTAATAGTATAATAATTCCGTCCAGTACAATTTAATAATGAATATGAGAACAGTCGTTACTTAATTCTTAAAAATAGAATTAAAAAATAAATGTGTAATTTAATTTATTTTGTTTTATTTATTTTTTTCATTTTCCTGGTAGATTTATTTTTATTTTACACGAGTGCACAAATGGCTATGTAAGTACATACCTTAGTATTTTTTTCTTTTTTTTTAAGTTTATTTATACCTACTTGAGTAAAATATGTTCACCAAAAAAAAAGTACATACAAGTAAATAGTAGTATGTTCTTGTTGACAGTAGGATTGAATGAGTATCGCCCTCTAGGACTCACACTGACCTTATTAGTGAAGTTCTTTAGAACTCGTTCAAAGACTAAACTAAAACTAGACAATTGACATCTCTTACTGACTTACAGCTTTAGAAAAGGACGGAGAACCGGTGACAGATAAAAAATAAAATAGAGATGTCAAAAGTAGGTAAACTTTGTCAGTATGAAAACATAAGTCGGCGCTTGTGTGTCCGTTCTTTTCTTATTGTATAAGAGAGAAAAAGATGGGAATAGCCTAAATTAAGTTTAGTTTGAGAATAAGGGAATTGTCGACAATGACGCTTATCGTATATACCTACTTAATACAATTCTTCTTCACTGATTCCAGGGAGGACACTAACACGGACAGACAAGACAGAACGTTACGGCTCAGTCTGACGCGCAGCGCGGCGACTGTGGGCAGCGTGCATGTGATATTGATTATACTAACTCCGCTGTATATTGTATGAAAAAACTATTACTATTACTATTTATATCATTATACTAAAAGAGTTTATTCTCACTCCCGACCCTTGCTCGTGCTAGCTCAAAAAGCTGTACCTACCTAGATCCAAAGTGAAAATTCATTTCTTCAAATTAGGCTGGGAATCAGCACTTTTTGAACGTAAAACTACGTAAGACAGTCCCCAAAAAGCCCGTCCTTTGCCAATTCCTAGTGTTTTTGCTGGGAAAAAGAAGTGGCGGAACAAACTCCCCAGCAACATATAAATATGTTCCTAACTCATATCCGATCAGATCCATCCTGTCCTATTGCTGTCCTGTCCCATGCGATGCCCAAAGCAGAGGCCCTTACCGACCCAGAGGGTGCGAATAGTCATCAAGTTTTAAGTTTTTTCTTGAGGTCTTAATTTTCCTCCTCCCTCTCCCTCCCCCAACCCTCCCCATATCCCCCTCCCCCTCTCCATATCCCCCTCCCCCACACCCTCTTCCTCTCCCTCCCTCTCTCTACCCCCTCCCTCTCCCTCTCCCTGCAAACATGCGACGCCGCACAGCTTACAATAGCTTACTATAGCAAAAAGTGTCGTGACCCCCCTTTCGCAACGCGCGATAAGGAACTTCGTTCCAAAAATATATTTATCACAACAGCGGCAAAGAGAAAAAAAAACTTACTACGGATTCGAATTAAGGCATTAATTTGGGAGTTTGGGACAGCTGGATATGCTTGCGGCATCTGCATCTTACCATCATCATCTGCCTAGCCTTTTCCCAACTATGTTGGGGTCGGCTTCCAGTTTAACCCGATGCAGCTGAATACCAGTGTTTTACATGGAGCGACTGCCTGTCAGACCTCCACAACCCAGTAACAGGGTGACATGATACCCTTGGTTAAACTGGTTGTCAGACTTTCGGGCTTTCGGGCTTTCGGCTTTTGGGCTTTCGGGCTTACAAGTAACGTCTGTCAAAGATCTACAAATGACAGCCGGGACCAACGGCTTAACGTGCTTGCCGAGGCACGGAGGAGTCTTGTTATGTAATAAATGGTCACCCATCCACGAACCGAACTAGTCAAGCGTAGCTTAACCTTCGATCGACCTATGCTGCTGTTATAATTTAGCCACAAGCTCTTACCATTTTCTTAATTTATCATTCTCTAGGGTAAAAGGTAAGTCAAAGATATATATATATTGTGATAAATCCATATTGTATAATAAAAACTTCAGTGTATACTTAACAACTACAGTAAATAATACTTTACAAAATGCTTCAATTTCGACGTCAACACAATGGCACCGCGGGTAACTTTAGTATACAATCAATTATATACTTGTACACATCTATGTACATATTCAAAACCAATGTACACACGTAGATAAAATATCTTGAAGTCTGGCCTTTTATGACCATCCTTAAAAATGTGGTTATTTTTCATCTGGTATATAAAAATTCATAAACCTTTTTTTAAATATTTATCTGGTACATTATTTTTATATTCATTTAAAATAAAGGTACCTAAATATATTATAACATTTGGCAGTAACAATCTACAAAATTATTCCTTGAATGTCCATTTAAACACGAGACTTCTTATGAATTAAATAAGGTTTCCTTATATATAATGTATTTGAATGTGTACAAGAGTACAGGAAGCCACAGTAACTATACATAAACTATACAAATAATATACCTATTATCCTTAGAGTATTCAGATCATGACGTTATCAACTAAAACTAATAAGTCACAAAATTATATTAAAAACATACAAATTGTCATAATATGTTGTAAAAATTACCACTTTAAAATACGAATGATTAAAAGTAAACGAATAACACTCGAATGGTAAATCGATTAAAAATAGCTAGATATTGTTATCGATAGTTTGAAATATCGATATAGTTTCGACTCGAGATCAGTCAGTTGGAAAAACAATTTAATAAAATGTTTATTTATATCTCTGTCACAGTTGAAAAATGCAATAAAGCTGCATTTGAAAAAAAATAAATGCTGTCATCACAATACATTTTGGAATAGTTATAAATACAAAACGTATTAATATCATTTTAAATACACAACCTATACTTACCAATTTAAAAATATTTTTATTTTATTTTTCTAAGCCAAATAATATTTAATATCGCTTCAAAATATCTCTTTTTTATACTAATCAACATTTAATATTTACGCTAATGGCAACACTGTCAAAGATGGCGGATAATACAAATAAATTGGCACTACTATACGCTTAATAAGGCACTTTTCATGTACTTTTGATTCATTATAAAATATTTACTTTTAGTTTAGTAGATATGTAATATTACCAGATTTCAGAAAGATTTGGATATCAGCCTGTCAAAGTCATGTTAACCGTTGGATTGCCAGAGTAAAATAACAACAGCCAATAGTAATTTTATGACACGAGTTTGACAGTCTATAAGCACATTTTCTGGTTATTTATTCAAAAAAGTTTTAAGTAATATCATCAATACTTCGTAACAAGTCTTAAGATAGTCAATACCTAATAGATATGTCTGTTATTTATTTCTATTATATTCTACCTAGCATCGTATAACAATGTGTTCATACTATTACTATTTATTATAGTAATAGAAACTTTAAATATGAATAACGTAATAATAGCACAATTTATAACTATCTACACTCGCGAGCAACCGAATCGACTTAACTCCTCATTTATTGTATAAAGTGTATGTTTTACAGATTTTTCATTTTTTTTTCTACTGTGATTTTAGAATCAACGTTTGGATCATTAGAACTAAATTCTGGTATTTTTTTATATGAATATAATAATAAGTCCATCAGATAGAATATAAAAGATAATACAGAAGTATTTTTTAAAGTACTTAGATTAAACGCATTCAAGTTGATGAGAGGGGGTTTGTAACGTCAGTTCGTTCAGTATAAATGATGAATCGCCGTTATTTTTTGATTACGTGAAAAAAGAAAAATATGTTTTGTATATTTTCTTGTAATCTAGATGAGAGAACTAAAACTAAAATTTAGTCAATTAGCTTATTGTAGTTGAATCCAAAGCATGGAAAGATCGTTAATTCGCTTAGGTTGCCCGCAAGCTTACTGTAAAAGTCTAGATTAAACTTAGTCTATTTGGATAAGCCTGAAACAATTAAGCCGGCAACAGACATTGGCCCTGCTTACTATTATAGTTTACTGTATGAGACACGGCGGTTTTACATTGCATTTCATCGTCTTACCGTAAAACATGACTGAAAAAATTCGTAAATAGCTAAAAATTAAACAACAGTGCGCTTTTTATACATGTCACCTCATATATCCAGCCTTAAATAATGTTCCCACTGCTGGTACACAGGCCTCTTCTCTGTGAGATGAAGTGGCCCGTGATCTACCGCGCGGGCCCAGTGCGGGTTGTTATTGGTTCTAGGTCATGCCGGTTTCCTCACGATGTTTTACTTCACCGTTTTAAAAACAGCGGTGATAAACTAATTTACACAAAGTGAAGCGCCTGTCTAGGTTCGAACCTATCACGTACAACTCGGCTGTTTTAGCAATCTAACCTCTTTGTATCATATAGTCTTAAGGTGTATTTTGCTGCAATGTCGATAAACGCATGTTTCTTTCTTATGTCGCGTCCGTTACGTCAGGGCAAAGCGATTGAAGATACAAAAGAGGACAAGCGAAGAAATGTCATAGAAAAACTGTCATCCCATGTCTCAGTAATGCCATCTAGAATAATATAGCAATATTGTAGCGGCAGAGGAGCGTACTAAATTAAACTCATAGACCGCTAGGACACAAGTTTCGGATGAAATTTTTTTTCGTGATATACTAAGCATTGAATGTCTGCGTCAGGGCCACCACTGCTCTAGGTATCGCTTAATGTTCAGGTCTGGTACCGGCTTTAAATAAGTAACGCAGATTTAATTGCCTAACCCCATCCCTAACAGGCACAGCCTAGTGCCTGCGCTTGCGCAGCGTGCCGAGGATGGCGAGCATCTCCTTCACAGCCTCCGGTTGTTCGTCTTTCGCTTTCTTCTCTGTGCCCGACCGGTCGGTGGATTTCAATTGGAACTTACCGCCTTTGATCTGGTCTACTATTGCGTCTATTGCGCCGCCTGTATAAAAGAAATAAGTCAGATAAAATAAATGATATTTATTGCTGAAAATAAGTTCATCATAAACGCTTTTATATGTAATTTTTTAACTAGAAGGTGAGCTCGGTGTTTCACTACTCAGAGAAGAAACTCAGAGGTCACAGTCTCTTTTTAAGTACAGACATCATCTTGGTCAGATCATGTAAGAAACATGCGGATTAGTGTCTGAAATGGTCTTTTAAGGAAAGAACCACACAAATATAATGTAGCGTAAATAGGTTCAGACAAACACTTTTACATGTATTTTTTTAGCAACAAGGTGAAGTCGGTGTTCCACTATCTGACTACTCTGAGAAGAAACACCGAAAGAAACTCAGAGGACAGTCTCTTTTGAAACCCGGACATCTTTGGTCAGATCATTTAAGAACCATAGAGTTCATGGAAGCTTATTTAAGTAAGAACAAGATTGTTATTTACTAGAAATGTTAACCTTAGCTATGATCGAGTTCCTTGTTGCGAGCCTATTGCCAGTCATTAAAATGTTTCAAACGGTTTTTTTTTAACCGTAATATGAAAAGGATTTTCTGAAAGTAGACTGTAAATTTCTGGCTGTAAAATTTTGAACGTCCATGTAACGGCAGAGCATGGGAAACATTATCTGTATAACGTCTATATAACTCTACCGATGTTGGCAAAGAAATAAGAAAATGAATAAATTGAAATTGTCTAAAATACATTCACACACACACAAACTCTCATAAGCACACACACACACACACACACACACACACACACACACACACACACACATATCACCCTTTCATAGTATAAACACACACGTACGAGCTACTATATTAATGTTTTATTTTATTTTATTTTCTTTTGCTACTTGTTTAACTTTCACTTCATTTAAATATTAGCCTCATCATTGTTCAGCTTTACTTAAGGGAAGAGCGAGACAGCCCCGACACAAGTACTTTTGTAACTTACTGGGGCTGCCTCAATTTATGCATGTCACAATGTTTTTAAGTCGAAATAAATATTTTTGAATTTTTTTTTTTTTTTTTTTGAAATTGATGAACGACGAGGAGTTTGTTCCGCCACTTCTTTTTCCCAGCAAAAACACTAGGAAGTGGCGAAGGGCGGGTTTTTTGTGGGACAGGCTTAAAAATTTGTACAAGTTACTGCAATAAACTGTTTTTTTTTATGTGTTATAACTTTGATGTTCAAAAAGTGCTGATCGTCAGCCTAATTGGAATTAAAGACTTTTGATAGAACTATAATAAACGCTGAAAAAACTAATCACAAAACTTCACTCACCACATTCGGCACCATTCTGCTTACTCTTCCTCAGTGTCCCACTCTTATTGGCCAACATATTCGCCATATCGTCTGCCTGCCCGATCTCAAATGCGACCGGTGCAGGGGGAGGGGGCGGTGGTGGGGGAGGGGGCGGAGGGGGAAGCGCGGGTGGCGGGGGAGGGGGAGGCGCCATGGGGGCCGGCGGAGGGGATGTCGGGGACACGGGCGTCGGGGGAGGGGGGGAGGGCGGAGGTGATGTCTGTGGTGCTGCTAGTTCTGTTGTGGGAACTGAAATTACAATAGATTCTGTGTTGTAAACTAAAAATACGATTAAGGGCAAAAAAGCATAACCTAGCATCCACGTTTGTTAGAATAATAATTGTAATTGTGAGTGTAGCCTACTATTATATAACTTAGCTAATTGTTTATTAATAAGGGGAAATTTGTAATTGGCCTTCTGCAAGATAAAATTGAAAGCCCTACACCCAGCTATACCCTAAAATAGCGGTCAATTTCTCTAATAAAATAAAATAGATAAATAATTAAAAAAAAAGCTTTAAAGCGGTAAGTCACACGGCTGACGTTTTACCAGCTATAATACTAATAAAGATATTGTATAGGTGACCAATTCGAAAACTACGAAAAAAAATCGGCTGTTTCATACGTTTTGGTTTTTTTTTAGTAGATATCAAACTTTTGTATACAACAGCCATTTTTTTTCGTGATTTCCGACTTGTTCCCATTATAAAAGTTGTTCATATTAATAGGTAGAACACCCTGTGAAAATTATCAGACGATTACAAAAACACCTTGTATAGATGGTAAGTACATTGGAAAGAAAATAAGCTACTCGAAGTATCAACCCTGCGCAGACGAAGTCACGGGCACCAGCTAGTTTCTCATTTTTGTATGACTTACCAACAACTTCAAGAACCTCCTCCCTGACTTCCTCTTTCTCCTTCTTCTCCGCTCCGTTCTCGAAATAAGAGATCCTCGACATGAGGTTGGACCTCCTCTGCGGGGGCCTGTTCCTCTCCGTCTCCTGCAGTCTCTTCTCGGCCCTCTCTGCTCGCTCCACCGCCTTCTGTGCGTCTTCCTCTGCCAGTCTTATCTTCTCCTCCCAGACTAAAATGTCTGTGTCTTCGTGCTTTTCTGCTAGTTTTAGCTGTGGATAAAATTATTGTTGATAAGTTTATGTAACTGTGGGCTCGAGTAGCACAGAGCTGGTGCCCTGATACAGGAAGACGGGGTTACGTCAGACTACGAAGGAGATGGCGGGACGAACTATACAAATTTCTACAAAATTGGAAAGACGAAGCGCGAAATTGCGAAAAGTGAAACGAGTGGATGGAGGCCTTTGCCCAGAAGTGGGACAGAACAAAAAAAAAAAAGTTTATGTAGAGAGTGGTGCCGATTCTTTTGTTCTGAAACTAAACTATGTTGGAGCAGTAAAGTAAAAAAAGTTTGTTTACGTACTAGTAGCGCCATCTATTAGCGCTGGAGATAATCGATTAATTAAATCGATAACAGCTGTCATTGAGTCAGTAGTTCGAGTCGAGGTTGTCTATTAACTGTCGCACGTGACGTCTGACGTCTATGGTCACGGCACAATAGACAAAGCTCGACCGCGTCGGGTGTGCGCACTGATTCTATTCAACCACGTAAAAATGGTGGATACCGATTATATTTCGAGTTAAATCCCTATGCATTTCGGACAACTATAATAAGAGCATTAATAATAATAATAATCCACAACTTTCCACACAACGCCATTTAGTCCCAAGCTAAGCTTGAGAGCTTGTGTTATGGGTACTAAACAGCTGATAAACATACTTATATGTTTCTAAATACATACATATTATAGATAAAACACCCAGACACAGAACAAATGATTGTGCACAACACACAAACATTTGTCCTGGGTGGGAATCGAACCGATGACCTCCGGCATAGCAGTCAGGGTCACTAACTACTAAACCAACAGTCCAGTCAGAATTGACATCTCTTACTGGCTTACAGCTTTAGAAAGGGACAAAGACAGACGGTGACAGAACTGACAGATGAGAACTAAGTTAGAGATGTCAAATAAGTTTATTCCTTGAACTTCGCCATGTTTTTCATCATGTGTTTCCATCAATATCACACCTGTTATCTCCAAAGCGTAAGGCAGAGGCGTACCTGTCTGTAGTACACCCACATTTCGCCAGTCATGTTTAAGTCCCATGTGATACCATAGTAACTAAACTCCATTTATAATAAATAGCATTAGGAAAACGAGGCTCGTAGTAGAAGCAAGAATGCAGAACATTTTATTTTAAAGATACGTAAAAACAGTTTTAATTGTTGTTTCAAATTTAGAAAAAAAAAAAAAGTGAAACAAATAACGTGTCCATGTATTCCTCATCCCTGCTTCTTTGAGGTTTTTTTATCATTGATTTTGTAATTTTCAACTAAAATTAAATATTATAACTAAATGAAATCCACATCATTTCCTAAAATAAATTGTTGCAATGGTTACAACTAAGTGTGATAGCTGCTGAGAAAATAGATTATAATAAATTCGGCGTGTATCGTAATGAAACATGCTTTATTGTGCTGTCGTTACAAAGTGTGCATTAAAAATAACCTTTTTAAATTTTTGTCTAATGTTATTGTGAATGGAGTATACAATGATTAAATACCGCGATGATGTACATTGTACAGGTGTACATGTATTTAATAATTACAGTTGCGGAGAATTGTGCTATCAACGACAATATGTCACTTTTAGTTCGTATTTTGCGAGGTAGATGGCGCTACATGTAATGTCTATGTCCTGTATGTGATGGTAATGTGGCTACAGACCTGCAGATCATCGAGCTGGTCCCGGTGGCGTGCAGCCTGTTCCTCCAGCGCGTCCTTGAGACTGTCCACCTCGCTCAGCAGCAGCATGAGCCGCTCGTCCAGCGCCAGTTCTCCCATCAGCAGCGAGCTCTGGTGCGTCAGCAGCTTCACGCGCTTCTTGGCAGCTCGGGCCTCGGTTTTGTATCTAGAATCGGATTAAAGAACTCTATAGTTGAGCTATTGGAAGACTAAGGGCCTTTTTATTGTCATGCGTGTTTGCGCTCGCGTGAAGGCCAGGCTCGCATGCTTGCCTCCCGCAACCTATAGTATCATACATGAGCGCAGTTTGGAGGTATGAGGAACAAGGTGTAAAGTTCCTCGTCCACCATTGAAAAGGCGGGATCTTCCGACCAGACGGGTGTTGTGTCTGGTGGGCTAACTACTGCCCGACGGTTGTTGTCGGGAACTTGTATACGTTCAAATTGCGCGGATAACTCTAATACCGCGATGTAGGATATCGGTCATTACTTCGTATGTGGCGAGATATGTCGCTACACACGCATGACATTAAAAAGGCCCTAAGGGACAGCACAGACAGAGAAAAGCAAGTGCAAGGTCCGCAAAATAAAATTTATATTTTCTAAAACAGCAGCTCAACAGCTCAACAGTTCCAGCTTTGTATGAGATGAATACGCGTCCGTTCAGCTGAGCGAACGCGAACGCATCTCTTACAAAACAGGTGTTTTCTGTGGACTAAAGCTGAATTCAGTGGAATAATTATGGTAAGTTCCTTAACTTAAACCTCTTCTGAAATAGAGAAGAAGCGAGCCGAGCAACCAGTGATAGCATATTGGAGACTTGTATGACCAGAGGTCTTACAAGTCATACGTGTCGAGTTTGTCTCTTGAGTTTTCGGAAATATGATCACTTGCTTCAAAAAAGGTGAAGGAAAACATTGAGAGGAAATTGGCATGCCTGAGAGATATTTCTCAACGGCATGTTAAGCCCAGTAAAACTCTGACACCAGCAGGACTATTGCGTACAGGTCAAAGTGATTATCACTGGCAAAAGCATTCAACGATTAACTGTCAAACAGCTAGTTTCGTATTGGCTATCATCAGTGTGCATCTAGGATGACGTCATGCGCACTCGCAGAGAAGTGACGTAGCGCACAGTACCCGAGTCTGATAGTCACCGTAACTTGAAGTTCACTTAAAGTGCAATACCATTATTTTGGAAATTCTCAGTTGTCTTCCAAGATCGTTGTGCAACTGGACGTCAGTTACGCCCGATATTAATATTCTATCCCAATCCAAATCCCGATCCTTTGTTTTTGACCGCTGCTTCTGATTGGACATCTTTAAGACTCGGATAGGCGAATTCGGTCGTTGATTGGTTACAGACAAAGATCGGGATCAAGATAGCAACCGAGATAGATTATTAATATCCAGCGTTAGATACTGATATTGAAAAGACAGCCGATAGCCTTGCAAGGTAGTCAGTAAAAACACGAAAAATATAGAAAGATGAATGCTTACGTCTCAGCCATTTCCCGGTCCTTGTCAGCATTGTTCTTGAGTCCGGTCACCTCCTCCATCAGTAACTTGGACACTCGGTTGTGTCTCTCTATTTGTATGCGAAGTTCTTGCAACTCCTTCTCTTGGCTCGAGGACTTCTCTTTTTCGGCTTCCAGCTCCTGTAGTGTCAGACATTTTTTAATTAGTAAGATGTTTGGTGCTAAACTGTTGTTCTGGTCAGTATTGTCGATTGGTGCCTTTTCTCAACTATTTTGCGGTCCGCTTCTCGTGCAACTGATTACCAGTTGAAATTTAAAATTGAAAATTTTCAAATCACCTATTTTGTATATGTAGGTAGAAATAGAAGTCAAAGTTAAAGTCAAAGTCAAAGTCAAACCATTTATTTCAATTAGGCCCCTATAAGGCACTTTTGAACGTCGAACAAAAAATAACTTTAAAAAATGATTCTAGTTGCCCCTTCCAAAAAGTAGATTTGTATGGAGAAAAATGGGCAAGAAACTCCATACTTACTCTTTTAAAATCGATTTTACAATACTTTGTATACATCAATAAGATTATAATATGTGAGGACGATGCACCTAGAATAAAAGTACTATACTAAGATAGGTTTAAGCAAAAATTAAAAAAAGCAATGGAGTTGATAATTACATGTGGTACAGCTAGATACATTGTGCTCACATATTTACAAATGTAATAACATTAATTTAAAAACAAGTGAAAAAATAAAAAAATAATAGAAAACAATACATAGGTAGTATAGGTACATTATTATTTTAGCAACCAGGTTGATTTTGTCAGAACTCCAATGATTGTCCTATGGAGCAGGACCAGCATGTTTACAAGCATTCCTATCCTGAATATAATCTTCTAATTTATAATATGCCAGTTTACAAAGTGTACTTTTAATGTAAGTTTTAAATTTTCTTTCATTTAGTTTTAATATATCACATGGTATTTTATTATAACATTTAACACAATAACCCATAAAAGATGTTTGTACTTTTGCTAATCTAAAGGAAGGTTGAGCTATTTTATCTTTATTTCTTGTATTAAACTGATGTCTATCGCTTGTTTTACTAAAAAGTTGAGGATTTTTTCTTACATACATTATATTTTCATAGCAGTTACCTGTCCATTGGCCACATTAGTCTTTTCACTGATTGCATCACTGCTTACCATCAGGTGGGATTGCAGTCAAGCACTGACTTATAAAAGACCTCGATATTCAAGAGTATCGGGGTCTAAAAGACTAATGTGGCTACGAATGTGACAACTGTGTTGTCTACTACTCGTATAGCTAATGTGCCTACATCAGCTCCCTGTTCAATATCTATTTATGCCTTTTGGGCCTTGAAACTCTAGTTTGGCGACGTTGAGCTTAGTTCAAGAGTGATCCACTATACTACTACTACCGCTATTAGTAACCCGTCCCTTAGCTCGGTCTCCTGGTCTATCAACTCTTGTAGTTTGGACACGTTGAGCTTAGTTCAAAAGTGGTCCACCATACTACTTCTACCGCTATTAGTAACCTGTCCCATAGCTACGTCGGTCTCCTGGTCTATCAACTCTTTTAGTTTGGCGACGTTGAGCTTAGCTCAAAAGTGGTCCACTATACTACTACTACCGCTATTAGTAACCCGCCCAATGGCTACGTCGGTCTCCTGGTCTATCAACTCTTTTGGTTTGGCCACGTTGAGCTTAGTTCAAAAGTGGTCCACTATACTACTACTACCGCTATTAGTAACCCGCCCAATGGCTACGTCGGTCTCCTGGTCTATCAACTCTTTTGGTTTGGCGACGTTGAGCTTAGTTCAAAAGTGGTCCACTATACTACTACTACCGCTATTAGTAACCCGCCCAATGGCTACGTCGGTCTCCTGGTCTATCAACTCTTTTGGTTTGGCGACGTTGAGCTTAGTTCAAAAGTGGTCCACTATACTACTACTACCGCTATTAGTAACCCGCCCAATGGCTACGTCGGTCTCCTGGTCTATCAACTCTTTTGGTTTGGCGACGTTGAGCTTAGTTCAAAAGTGGTCCACTATACTACTACTACCGCTATTAGTAACCCGCCCAATGGCTACGTCGGTCTCCTGGTCTATCAACTCTTTTGGTTTGGCGACGTTGAGCTTAGTTCAAAAGTGGTCCGCTATACTACTACTACCGCTATTAGTAACCCGCCCAATGGCTACGTCGGTCTCCTGGTCTATCAACTCTTTTGGTTTGGCGACGTTGAGCTTAGTTCAAAAGTGGTCCACTATACTACTACTACCGCTATTAGTAACCCGCCCAATGGCTACGTCGGTCTCCTGGTCTATCAACTCTTTTGGTTTGGCGACGTTGAGCTTAGTTCAAAAGTGGTCCACTATACTACTACTACCGCTATTAGTAACCCGCCCAATGGCTACGTCGGTCTCCTGGTCTATCAACTCTTGTAGTTTGGCGACGTTGAGCTTAGTTCAAAAGTGGTCCACTATACTACTTCTACCGCTATTAGTAACCTGTCCCATAGCTACGTCGGTCTCCTGGTCTATCAACTCTTGTAGTTTGGCGACGTTGAGCTTAGTTCAAAAGTGGTCCACTATACTACTTCTACCGCTATTAGTAACCCGTCCAATAGCTACGTCGGTCTCCTGGTCTATCAACTCTTTTAGTTTGGCCACGTTGAGCTTAGTTCAAAAGTGGTCCACTATACTACTACTACCGCTATTAGTAACCTGTCCCATAGCTACGTCGGTCTCCTGGTCTATCAAATCCAGAAGTTTGGCCGCGTTGAGCTGAGCTCAACAGTTATCTCGCCATAACTAGTACAGAATGCACATATCAGTTACCTGTCCAATAGCCACGTTGGCTTCTTGAGCCTCAAACTCCTGTAGTTTGGCCGCATTGAGCTCAGTCTGAAGCGTCGCTATCTGTCGACTCAGCTCCGAAACTGTCTGTTTGAGGAACTCCACTTCTTCATTGCTGCTTGTGTCTGATGCTAGAACAGAAATTTTAGGTTAGAACGGTAGTGACCCGACTACTTGGTTGTCTGGTGGTCGCAAGCGCTACTGCTGAACTTTAGTTCCCGGGTTTCATCCCCAGATCGGGCAAAGTGTTATTGAGTTTTTCCATCTGAAATTTCTCAGTAGCAGCAGCCAGGAGTCTGGATTTGTGCCCGATTTATGGCAATAGGCTCGCACCCTATTACATGGGACTTACACATAACTGGTTAAATGTGGGTGTACTACTACAGGTACACCTCTACCTTCGGGAACGATGGTTGACCTTAGTTCTGGCGAATCGGCCTTAGGTGCAGCGCAGACTACAGACTATTACTATTACAAGGTCCGAGTTGAGCTCTCGATTACTGACAAATGCTTGCACTGACTGATCTGGTCCCTCATTCTGTGTGGTTCATTCCTCAAAAGACCATCTCAGACACTAATCGGCATGGATCTTACATGATTTGACCAAGATAATGTCTGGACTTTAAAAGAGACTATGACCTCTGAGTTTTTTTCGGTGTTTCTTCTCAGAGTAGTCAGGTAATGAAACTCCGATCTTATCTACAGGTAAAAAAAAAGACGTGTAAAAGTGTTTGTGAAAACCTATTTACAGAAATAAATTATAATTTATCACTTATCATTTACTGGCGCACTTTATAAATAGAACCTATGCAATTATAAGCAGTAAGGCATACTACACCCATATTTTGTTCAATTAGACCATTTAAGCACTTTTTAAAGTTAAATTTAAGTTAATCACTCACCTGTGCATTCAGTCACATATGACTCATGTTGGTTGTTTAACTATTGTGTCTACTTTGTTGACAGTAAAAGTGTTAAATTAAATATTAAAATGATTGTAGTATGTTAAATTTTAAATGTCTTTTGCATGTCTGCCTACATAGTAAAATATGGCAGAAACTGTTACATATATTTTTTCTGTCATCTTTTAATGCTACCCTATATTCGCCAAATAATATTATTTTCATCTTTAACCCGCTTTGTATAAGACATGCGCTTTTCTGTCGTTGGTGCCAATGATATTAAAAGTAAAAAGGTGTAGATAGGTTACCTAAACAACATTCGATCTTCAAAAACGGCACACTAACGCACCCACGCGTCCGTTGACGGCGCGACGCGACACTGAGGTCATGTGTGGCTTCTAAGACACATTAACGTGTCGCTTGCTGAGCGCTTATAACCTATTTACACCTTTTTACTAATAATATAATTGGTTGGCACCCTAATGGGCAAGTGAGTATCCACCGTTGCGGGCACTGTGGGCATGCCCACAACCCTAACTGAGGTCACACTGAACAAATGATCGTGCTCAGCGTCAGGCAGCATCTCAGCATCTGGCTGGCATTACCGTTGAAATGAGCCTTTTGGCGCAGCCGTGAGACATGCCATTTTTGTGTTAATATGCTTTTACCGTGCGTGTCTTCAGCTGTTGCCAATAAAGGTTTTCTTTTTCTTTCGTTCTTTCATCACACAAACATTTGTCTTGGGTGAGAATCTAACCCACGACCTCCGGCATAGCAGTCAGGGCCACTAACCATTAGATCAACAGGTCAGTCAAAGTAGTACTTTATGCGATGGATGTTATACCAATCGAGTTAAATTATTACCTCCTACTACTACTACTTCAAATACTACTACCTACTCTAGTATTGTATGCAACATAGAGACACGCAGCGCAGTAGTTCAGTTTAAAATGAAGTATTTTGCTGCTTTCAAAATCAATGCATTTCAGTAAGGTAGTTAGGTTCGGTAGTTAGGTTCGCTATAGGATAGTTATGGTAAGTTAGGTTAGGTTATATGTATATATGTTGTCATTCTAATTCTATCGAACACCAAAAGACAAAGACAGCACATTGCTAAATAATAAGTAGTAGTAGTTATTAATATTTTGGATCTACTTGATGTCATCTTAGTAAAAGTATGTGTTATCTCTAATAATCTAAATCTCGTGCCACAATGTTTGTTACCAAACACCTCCGAAACCGATTGACCGATTCTTATGAAGTTGTGTGTGTATATTCAGTCGGTGAGACTATTATTAGATCTACTGAATATATAGACACAAAATTTAGTAGTTTTAAACTATTTCGTTTTCAAAGGCGGAACGAAGCAAGTGGATCCACCGTTGTGGGCATGCCCATATTGCCCACAACCCTAATTAAGATCGATAGGCCAACGTTTTTATCCAATAGTTATAAAAAAGCGTTATTTGAGTCCACTCCGTTGATTTTCCGTTTAGCCGACTGAATTTATAGCACTTGTGTATTATTGTATTTATGGAGGTTGCCCAATACTGCCTGCTTTGGTTTGAAGAAGGCAGCTTGGGCGATGACGACGGTCCCAATTGTCTACTTTGGGGTAAGCAATCAGGATCGTATTCGCCCAGGGCGCCTTATCTAAACCAGTCTGAGGTGGAATACTAAAAAGAAGAGGATTTTAAGAGGTTTTTCTCCTAAGCTTAACCTCTCGTATGCCGTAATTACAGACACAATTAAAAAGCAATCGTGTCTCGCGTAGATCTACGTTCGTTACGAGAGTTTAAAGCAAATATTTTGAACAATCGTCAGTTAAATTTGACGCTGAGTATATCTCACCTGTATCTATAGAGTCGGTGAGGTCTATCTCCACGGCTTTAGCTGGTAACGCTTGTATAAGCGCGGTGCTGCGACGCTTCAACTGCTTGTTCTGCTTGTACCATTCGCCTGCTTGCTGCATCACCCTGGAGTTGACAAGGTTAGATTTTAATTACGTTCACCAACACACACATTTTATTGATTTAATTTATAGATACTGATTGCGGTATAGCACCAATTACATAAGGTAACATAGAGATAAGTACATGTTCATTTATTTAGGTATAATTTCTAATTGAGGTATTTATAAACTGTCTAGCCGGAAAGACAGGTTCAACCTAGTTCAGGCAAATATGCAACTGTGCTTTAAGCTAAATTGTTAAACATATTTTTATTGTATTTGTATCTCTCTTATAAATAAAATATTTATTAGTTATAATTTTAACTATTAATAATAATTGAAGTTAGAACTAAGTACGATAAATACAAAATGGCATTTTCTTTCACAGAACACCAGGCATATACTCATAATTTTGAAAGAATTAAATCACTATTTTGTATGCCTTTCGGCGGAACGTGGGATGGGCTTTGAATTTTAATCCATTAATCAGGAAATACCATTTAACTCAACACAATTTAACTACTTGTGGGCCATCCAAATATTTGTTCCGTGCGGGAATCGAACCCACGACGCAGCCAATCGCTTGCATGCCATGGTTTAAACTTGGAAAAAGTTACAGAAGCGGGAAGCCAGTAGTAAATAAATAAATTCATCAATTATCCAATTAAATAAACCTTGCGAAGAATCCTTCAAAAACAAAAGGCCCTTAAAAACAATATGTATAACACTAATTAACCTAAAATGCCACATAAGGTTGCCTTCTTAGATAAGCTAATCTGTGTGTGTTAATGTCAAACACATTAACTTTTAACGTTATCCTTTACCAAGGTACTTGTCAAGATAAACTAAGTTTAAAATGCATTCTTGAAAAACCTCGAGCTGGTGTTAAAAATTATTTCTTCTCCATGTATAAACTTAACTATGCCAAATTTCATACATCGCTTAATGCGTACAATATGCTCATCAAAGGGGACCCAAAGTTTTCACTTAGTTATTTTTTATCATTCTACAGCGTGCCAACAAATTATTTTCATTATTATAAACAGCTCCAAAGCATAACTCACTTGTGCATAACTCCAGCATCCACATCTCTCTGGTTCTTGAGCTGCTGGTACTCATTGAAGAGCTTTTCGGACACGTTCTTGAGCTTACTGAGCTCTCTGGTGCGCTCGCGCAGCTCACTGTCCAGGTGCTGTCTCTCCTCGAAGAGTATGTTGTATCTGCGTTGTAAGTCATCGTACTCGCGTTTAGCTGGAATCCGAAAAAGAAAAAAAAGGATGAGTTTCTTCGTCGAAATAAATAGTAAAATGTTGGATTATTAGCATAGATATCATAACCTGAAACTGAAGATTTTACAGCCCGTTCACGACCTTGCCGCTGTGAATAAACGGCGGTTAACCGCGGGGCGGCGGGCGGTAAGATCCAAAACTAAGAAAATGTACGAAGCGTTTTCATACTTAGAATCTTACAACTTTTTCCCCATTTGGTCCTGTATTGACTTGTTATTGGTTAGAAAGTTTGTTGCGTTGCGCCACTTCTTCTTCCGAGAAAAAATACTAGGGCGGGCTTTTTGGGGGACTGTCTTATGTAATTTTTGATGTTCAGAAAGAGCTGATCCTCAGCCTTATTTGAATGTTGATGTGATTTGATTTACACAAATAAGTAACGTCTTTATATTTGACCTATTTTGAAACGCAATTTCCTATCTAAGTACATACCTACTTAGGGAGCGTTCAAGTATTACGTAACGCAATTTGGGGGGGCGGGGGGGTCTCGTAAAACGTTACGATGCGTTACACGGGCGGGAGGGGGTCCTTCTTACAACACGTTACGTAACATTATTTCTTTTTTTATATAAAAAAATAAACAAAATACGCAGGTGTTGCGAATTAAAAATCTCTTGTTTTATTATAAGGCAATTAAAACTATACGAAGGATAAAAACTATAACAACTTTTTGCGACTTCAGGGTAAAAATGATGACTTGAGTGTTACGTAACCTTTACAGAGGGGGGTGGGGGGGTACAGAAAAACGATACGGAGCGTTACAGTGGGGGGAGGGGGGGTCAAAAATCTTCAAAAATTGCGTTACGTAATACTTGAACGCTCCCTTATAAAAACATTGAACAATGTAAAAAATGATAATCTAAAACTAAGACTGGGTACGGTTTTTACAAAAGTAGTAAGTACAGTTAGGTATCTACATTACAATAACATGTGAATTATAAAACCATTCATCTGCTACAAAGAATGAATATAATTATCAATGTAAACAGTGGTGAGTTGTAGACTGTAAAAGTAATAAATTAATGTGAGTCATCTCAAGAAACAGTTACTAACTGTAGGTATAGTAATCAACTAGCTAACATAGGTACCTACATACATCCCACCATCTTATTCACAACACAACTCCTACAATCATTCTAGATCAGTTTATAGAAGCTTCTATAAATTGATCTAGAATGATTGTAGGAGTTACTACTGTATACTAGCTGTTGCCCTCGACTTTGGCCGAGAATTATACTAATATACCAATTGATTTTCATAAGTTATTTATTTATTTATTTGAAGTGAAGTGAGAGAGTGTGAGAGTGTAGTTTGAGTGAGTGTGAGTGTTTAGTTAAAGTGGAATTCTCCTAACGTCAGCTATTTGACAGTGAAAATCCCGTCAAAACCAATCCAGCAGTTTTGGAGATTACCTCATACAGACATGACAGAAAAGAAAATGATCTTTTGGTAAAAACAAGTTTTTATTTTCATGAGTATTTTAGTAAAAAGCTTGTAGCGACATCTATCTCGCCACATACGAACTAATGACCGATATCCTACATCGCGGTATTAGATTTATCCGCGAGCTTTGAACGTATACAAGTTCCCGACTACAACCGTCGGCGTCGGGCAGTAGTTAGCCCACCAGACACAACACCCGTCTGGTCGGAGGATCCTTCCTTTTCAATGGTGGATGAGGAACTTATTACCCTGTTTCTCATTCCTCCAAAAGCTGTTGGACATTACAAATAGACACTTCAATTGTCGTTTTTCATCCTGTGATTTTTTTGTAAACTTTTCATAAAACACTCACACACCCACAACACACGCACATACACTCACACACACACTTCACATGCACGCTTACCAATCTGTTTTACGTCCGTGACACCTCACAATCTCAGGTCCAGTTGAAAACCAGCGTCAGGCATTAGTTTTCGCTGAACTGGACCCTTTTGGCGCAGCCGCAAGGCACGCATTTTTTTGTCCTATTATTTCAATTGTTTAATTTCTTTGAACTGATTTTTTCCTATCGTTGTTATATATTATCGTGTGCCTTTTGGGCCAAATAATGCTTTTTCTTTCTTTCTTTCAATTTTATTTATTTGTACCATTAAAATATAACTAAAGTATAAGTAGGATGTGCCACCCACAATCTCAGACCACAATCTTCTTATCGTGAGGTTAGTAACTAACCTGGTATCAGAGTTTTATTGCCGCCCATGGGCCCCTAACTTGGCTTCACATGCCTTCGAGAAATATCTCTAGGGTATACCAGTTCCCTCACGATGTTTTCTTTCACCCTTATTAAAGCAAGTGATAAGTATAAGTTCAATACGCACAATATGAATCCGAAAAGTCAGTGGTGCATTGCCTTGGGTTTGAACTCGAGACCTATGATATGGCAATCCGCCGGTCACACCACTCGGTTACCACTGATAATTAAGACCACAATAAAGAACGATTTAGAAGATGTTTCTGGGGAGATGTCAGTCTTACCCCACCCTACTCAAATGCGTGGGTGGTTAACAGGGGTAGTACTTCCCCTCCCTTCTAATATATTCCCCTCCAGTACTGATTTGTAGCATCAATAGTAATAATGTCACAATAGCATAAAATTATGAGTTTCTACAACAACCCAGGGGCTCGAGTCTGCTATTGCAATCGTGTCTCAATGACCGGTCATTGATCGTATATTTGACAACTGACAGTTTTTGTATGGGAAATGTGTCATAAGCTTGACGTTAATACGTCAAAAATCGATCATTGACCGGTCATTGAGACACGATTGTGATAGCAGACTCGACCCCCTGTCTGTGTGATACAATACACATTTTAACATTTTACAAAAAGTTATAATTTACAAAAAGCAGCAATAAATTGCACCAAAACCTAATCTAATCTTCTGTCCGTGTGTTTGTAATTAAACTCCTAAACGGCTGGACCGATTTCGATAAAATCTTTGAATATTGGGCCCATAGTGTATTAGTCTAGATCAATCAATTGTGGTATTCAAGCCATTCAAAAATAAAACTGTACCCACCTGCTAACATGAATGAATAATTACTAGAAAACTCACTTTAACAAGTCAACTCTTGATAAGTTTCAATGAACAAATGAACAAATACTTATTATGATTATAACAAAGCGTTGAATTGGTCATCAATACTTTCCCCAAATACATCATTAAGGAAAGTTCAACTGTTTATTTGTGCAGTGCTTGTGGTGAACTGATAGTCTCATTTAATAAAGGAAGCCAGATACAAAAATATATTAATGACCATAATTTTTGATACTTAAACACTTTGCTTAGAGTTACTAAAAATTTCCATTAGATTCACTTAGAATGGTGATGGGTACCTGATTATGACCAAGCACCCATTTCACTCTAATTTCAGTTGTGAAATATTTATTAAATGGGCTTTTTGACAAAATTTTATCTTTTAATCAGTCATCTAGATTACAAGAAAATATTCGACACGTATTTTTTTCTTTTTCAAATTTATGGAAAACTGCTTAGATTAAGCGCATTAAAGTTGAGGAGAGGGGGCTTGTAACGTCATTACCTAGTATAACAACGCTTTCCGGGTGCTGTTGAGGCTACCGCGATTCTGTAGCGCGTCAGGCATGTTTGCTGAATCGGCTACCGATAGTTTTTCAGCAATTATGCGGAAAAGAACGGCATCTTTGTTACGCAGGATTCGGGGTAGTGCCAATGGCATCCTGAAGGTGATTGGGGATAGGCCAGACGGCGTTGTCCTGGAGTATTGGACCCGCCTGCATAACTGTGGGTCTGATGCTGCAGGGAAATATATGAATTAGGTTAATTTGTAATTAGGTATAGTTACTAACATAGTTACGTAAGCTGTAGTACTAACAAAGTAATATGGAACGAGTTTCTGAAATAAATGTTTATTATTATTATTATAAACTATACTGGCTCAAAAAAATGTGTCGAATATTTTCTTGTAAAATAGATGAGGGACTAAAAACTAAAATTTTACAAATAGCTACTTACCTACTTAAATCGTCATAACTTATAAGGTGATAAAAAGTAAGTGCTCTGCCACAGAGATATTAATAATGCAAATAACTCAACTACCGCCGTTTCGTTTGATCTACGATCACCCTGTACAGCACTAGCTGCCAGGCAAACTTCATTCCACCCTAAAAACTAAAATTTGAGGAAGACCACCCTCATCACTTAAGAGTATGAAAAATAGTTTACGTCCTATTCTAAGACATACTGAATAAACACACAAAATTTCATAAAAATTGGTTATGCCATTTCAAAGGAGTTTTTTTTTTACAAATACTGTGACACAAGAATTTTATATATTAGAAAGATTAGAAAGGAGATAATCCTTCTATCCTATTTTCTTTTACACAAAAACTACTGACTGGATTTTAATCAAACTTAACAGTAAGTGTGTAACATTTAACATCCTAATATGAGGACATCTCTTATTTGTTATGTCAAATCAAGGGGCCGTGCCTGAAATCGACTGATTTTGATCAACTGTAATCATTATTTGTGAGAAAGAGAAGACGAATTTATACAATCCTATTTGTGATTGGAAAAGACGAGTTCCTTGCTTTGCACGTTGAGGAATTAAATTTTGTAAATAAATTACTTATTCATGGAAAATCACTAAAATTCACCCACATGTTTTCCAAAAAATGACGCGAGACTGACGTTTGATCATTTAGTTACAAGAAACTACAATAGATTTTGAAAATTAAAAAATCTTACCAACACCAGTATATAGTCCACTTGCACGTGAGGAAACCACTTTTTTAATTTTTACTACAACATAAGGAAAAAAAAATCAATGTCGTTACTTTCCGGAAATTTCAAGACTAATCAGTATTTTTTTTTCTATTGTTTGAATCACTTCTAAGAAATTTTAAAAGTAGCATATTAATCTTCAGTTTATTATATATTTGTACTATTTTTTAACTTGTGTACTTTAACATGTGTAGGTACCAACATAGTAAACAAATATATACACAAAAATTCCGGAGATTTATTTCTCAACCGTCTTAATTTACTTAGAAAGTCAAAATATGATATAAAATATTAAAACAGTTTAAGCGATCACTACGCTCGAGCTTTACGCGTGTGTTCGTGAACCGTACACACAAATATTGCATCGCAATGATGTTACCTAAACTCCAGCGAGCGAATTTTGTGCACGGCCCCGTAACAGTTTATTACTTATAATGCATTTATGAATAAAGTATACATGGTAGATGGTAGGTAGTTATTCCAAAAACCATTTATTTGAAGTGTCTGTCTGTTTGTTTGTTTGAGGTAATCTCCAAAACAGCTGGACCGATTTTGCTTAATTCATTTATGGGCATGGAACTTGACAAAGTGTAAGCAACAGCTGACTTTTCTCCTGAAACGAATGTAGCAGTTTCATGCTTAATTCGCTATTTACAAAGTACCTGTTTCAATTATTTTATTAAAACAATGACTCATCCTATAATAAACCATGTAATTACCATCTAAATACGTCATTTTTATAGCTGATGTGCTCTATCTATCATTGCACCCAGAGACAAAGTAGAAATCTCCTTAGACCTACAAAAAATCACAAATTGTCCCTATAGGCAGCAATATATTTTATTACTTAATCATTTTAATTAAAAAAATCTATTCAAATTCATTTATTCACTTTGTGAACATTATGTTATAATTATTTTAGATCTTACAGATAATGGTCCATGCTATGTCCCGCCAAAAGGCATACAAAATCAAAGAAGTCATCAAAATCAAATACATAGTAATAAAAATAAATTCAATGGGTAATTAGATGTTACAATTACATGCAATAATTAATAAAATATCAATACATTTAAGACGTACACAACAGCTAAATGCAAAATAATGACAATGAGAAACATTATGTTATGAGAGAAATATTGAAGTTAAAAACCGATATCAAATTATGTCTTAAATTACAAATAATCATGTTAATAAAATAGTAGTATTTAATTATGTCGATCAGTTAGTGAACTATCATGGAGAAACTGGTCAATCACATAATTGGTTTATGAAATTTTATAAAATATTGAAATACAATGCAACTAAGAATTTGATCAAACAATAGAATATTGTATTAATTTATCAGCGTTCGTAAGAGTCATACTAACAATTTATTTTGTGTCCTGTATGTATGGATGACCTAATGTCTACTCATACAATAACGATATCACATGCCCCATTTTATTTCACAACAAGCTATGTGTTTTCTAGGTAATTCATTAATAACTTTTTACTATGACGAGTTGGAAGGAAAATTTAGTAAAGTTAATTGACTCATTATTGGCAAGTCAAAAGTACATTAGCTAGCAAGATAGATTCATGAAAGTGTTGAGAACTACTTAATTATTGTTTTGATATTTATTAAAAAAAAAAAAAAAAAAATATTAGCGGTAATTTTATTGTTAACTGCTTTTTTTATTATTATATAAATAATTAAATATAAATAAATTCCACAACTTTCACACAACGCCATCTAGTTCCAAGCTAAGCAGAGCTTGTGTTACGGGTACTAAACAACTGATATACATACTTGTATTTTTTTAAATACATATTATATTATAGATAAATTACACCCAGACAAAGAACAAATGATCATGCTCATCACACAAACATTGATCCTGGGTGGTAATGGAACCCACAACCTCCGGCACAGCAGTCAGGGCAAAATCAAAAGTTTTTATTCAAACTAGGTTGAGAATGCAGCACTTTATAAAGGTCAACAAAAAATACAGAAGACCCCCCCCCCCCCTAAATGCCCCACCCTTCACCACTTCCTAGTGTTTTTGATGGGAAGAAGTGGCAGAATAAACTCCCCAGCCACACATCTGTCTGATTTGTTTGAAGAACTTGAATCTTTACAATGAAATGCTCAATAAATAGCATTGAGGTTTATAGACTTTGTCAATTATTACATTTTAAAATGATTGCCACATGTTAGCTAGCGCACTCCTATATACCAAGAAAAAAAAAATATATTAGCATTGAAATCTAAGTTATTCAAAAAATTTTTGCTTACTGTGTAATAAGCTAATTTTTAGGCTATTTAACCGACTTCAAAAAAAGGAGGAGGTTCTCAATTCGACGGTATGTTTTTTTTTTTTTTTTGTGTGTTTGTTACGCGATTTCTCCCCCATTTGTGGACCGATTCTCAAAATTCTTCTTTTATGTGAAAGAGTATACTCCCGAGGTGGTCCCATTTTAATTTGGCGAAGATCTGGTGCTGATCTTCGGAGATATACAATGGAACTCTTCAAAAATAGACGGCAAATCTGTCGTGATTGCTGGAATCGCTTGGATATTTATTGTTTATACAACATCATGACGTATCATCACGCCTGTATGCTCTGAGGGGTACGCAGATGTGTACAATATACCTAGATTTCGACAGTTAGGTATGTTAAGTTTAATTTATTAGGGATAAGTGGATAACCCTATTACCATGACATGTATTGTTAACAAATAACAATATAAAAATAAATTTATGGCAAATATTTGTATTGGAACAACTAAAAATGGAAAAATAAAAATCTTTTTTGCAAAAAATAAAACCGACTTAAAAAAAACACCAACCGGTGTAAAATAACTCTAAATTCGGAAGTCGGTGGCCCATCATGAAAAAGACAAAACCACCAAAGCCACAGACTTCCTAATTTAGAGTTATTTTACACCGGTTGGTGTTTTTTTTAAGTCGGTTTTATTTTTTGCAAAAAAGATTTTTATTTCCTACATTATTAAACTCGATACTCGAACTCAAACTATATTTGCAATCCACAATGTGTAGGTACTTAGGTGGCACAGCAAAAAATTAAATGAAATATAGAAGGAGAGAGGAAGCTTTGAATAACTAATCTTATCACACTAATATTATAAGGCAAAAGTTTGTGAGTGTGTATGTTTGTTATTTCTTCACATCTAAACGGCTAGAGCAATTTTAATAAAATTTGGTGTGGAGTTAGCAGACACCCTGGATTAACACAAAAGCTACTATTTATCCGTGTATTCCCACGGGAACTGCGTGACGGCTGCTAGTATCTATTAAAGAAAGAAGACTGGCAGCATACAAAAGACACTGCCAGTCTTGCCTTCCATACATTACATCTCTATATTATCAGTCATATTCAAAGTCAATCCCATACAACAAAATTACAAGTAAAATATGGTGTTAAAGAACATGGGTTTAAATTTAGACAGGCACTTTACTTTGTGTATTATTAATCACCATAGTTCAAAAAGGTGAAGGAAAACATTGTAAGGAAAAATGCATGCCTTAACAGTAGTAATTTGAAGAAACATTACCTCCACCAATCAGGACTGTGTCTTAATGGTAGACTAACTCTACCCCCTTATACAGCAGTTACCTAAACTCACAATATGATGAAGCTAATTATGCTCATTCTAGTTTGTTCAGTTTCTAAGTTAGTTAAACTTCAAATTAATTACTTATAAGTACTTACATTATTAAACGGTTGCACTGTCGTGAACGTATTAAAAGTTACGTTATGTATTTTCCTCAAACATTGATTAATTGGGTACCTATACAAGTAGACTTATTATTAGTACTTCGAGTGCATTCAATCGATTTCAACCCAAAACCAATGGGCTTATGGGCACCAAGTAATCTTATCTTTTACGAATTTGCGTTTATCGATACGGTTTTTATCTAAATTATGCTACAAACTTGAGTGAACACTAATTTAGATACTTACCTACTTCTTTTAATTTAACAGTTAACAGGAAAATATATCTACCTATTCTTAATTCGTTTCTTTACAAAACACAAAGAAAAAATAATGTAGTGCGTTGTAACTAGTTGTAAGTTTTCGCCAAACACACAAAAAAAAAACAAATATTTACGCTATTAAATTTTGACATTTGACATTTCGTGATTCGTCATAGAAAAACGAAAATAGTGGTGCGCTATTAAAAGTCGATAATATTTTCTATGAAACGTCGAAGGTATACCGTTATTAAAAACGGTATTTGTTAACTCTTTCATTCCATGTACACGATTAGTCATTATGCCTTACGTGTAATGCGTAGTAAAGTTATGATACTAATGTCTTTGTCAATCCTAACCTACAGAAAACCAATGTTTTGAATTTTATTTAGCAAATAGAAGGTATTAAAAGATTAGGTATTTCATATGAGCAAGGATTGGGGAAGAAAACGAATTAATGTCTAAGCAACAGGTTATCGTCTGTCATAATCCGACAAATACGCGAATAGGATTTTCAACTTGGTTTTGCGTTTGCATACGACCCGGGAGATACTGTGACATGCGCAGTTTCAACCGCAAAAAGTCGCAAAAACTAAAGATTATAGCCGCAAAAAAAGGGAAACACTTACCTTTTTCGGATTTTAGCAAATAAGTTTTGTGTTTTCGCTCGGCGTCCTCGTATCTATTTTTCCACTTTTCCACGTATGTAGAGATCGCGATGTTAGCCTCCTTGGTGTGTTGTTGCGCGTCGGGCGGCGTCATCCTGGCGGCAGTGGCGCGCGGGATTCTCGTGGCCGCGCCGCCACTGGGACAGAGCGAGACGGCGCTCCGACCGCCTTGACACTGATTGTTGCTCGACGCGATCGCAAACACATTATCACCGTTCCTTTTAATCATTTTTGCATTCGATTTTTATTGCACGCGCGCGTCAAAACCTCGCATCCTTTCGTTTTCACGTATGCACTGACACGACACGTGTTAGATCAACAGGCTGGTGCGTCGGTCGCTAGTTGGAAAGTGTTGAAATTAATTCGCGAAAGGACTTCTTTGTTCTCGCCGTTGAGGAAAAATACGTGTGATATTATACGCGGCACATCATAGTATGTCACGTGCGCTCACTTGTAAAGCAGCCTTGATCGGTTAGAAGCTGCAACAAATAAAATAATATTTATTATAAAAAAGCGCGTCAAGAAGACAAGAATGAGGGCCGAGTGTCAGATTTCAACTAAGGTTACTAACGTAAGCGTGTGACTGTGATATGATAATGGGGAGTTCGTAATTGTGAGTCATACGGCTTGGTGTTTACGCTTTCTGTTTACGTTAGACGTTGCCTCATAGTTAGCAGTGTTATCGTTCGATCCTTCTTAGAATCTAGTTACAATTTAGTCGGAAGCTACTCTGCATGGAGCGCATAATAGGCTCTCAATAAGATCGGAGAACTGCAACATTATCGTTACGTATCAATTTAGTGTACAGTTCTGTAGAAACATGTTCATTGATTTATTCGATTCTAGTGATTTCTTCAATTGTCTGTAGATTGAATGTGCTTCTCATTTTTTTTATTGGTATCGTACCTAGAGTTTTTTTTTCAATAATTAAGATCATTATCATAGTTCACACTCGATAGAAATATTTTTTAAATATTTTGGATTCTACCCGGTTCAATTCTACTACTACTACTGTGAATTGTGAATTTAATTGAGATTATTTTACACAGGAACGTATCACGAATAAATTTTAAATTACATAGTTTTACAAATTAATGTGTTTTTAAATGAATAAGTGTAAAAAAAACTTATTAAGTGCCACTTTTTTTTCTGTCTACTACAATCCGGTTCATTTTTTTGAGGTTTATAAAACGTATCAGCTCACAATAATATTAATGGATATTATCAAACATCTACAGATAGAGGCAAAGCTATAAACATCTGTTTGATCTCAACATTCTGAACCAATAAAATAAAGGAAAAAAGACTCACCAATACAAACACAAATACACAAAAAGATCACTATCCCACATTAGTCACCGACAAATAAAATACCACTGAATCGAAAAATAAAACAAATTGGCGACACGCTACCACATGTCAAAATCCACAACTAAACGCAGTCAACGCATTATGTCCAAGTAGGGCTGAACGGAAATTCTAAAATTAAACCATTTCCAGTGAAACGGAGAGCCGAACCGTCTTGTCTATGTAAGAGACATACAACGTGTGGCTTGTGTGGGCCGCTTGAATTGTTAGACATCTCAAGTGATTTAATTGTCACGACTGAGATGCGAAGCATTAATCTCTCCTTGTTGCTAATGTCCTCTTGTTTATCTAAGTTTTATTGAACTCTCAACGGCCTGTTTGGAGTTTCGGAATTGTCACTCGATTAATTGATTTCGATAAATTCACATATGAGCCTTACTAAAATCTCACATTAAATAATAATTTGTTATAATCCTGAATCAGTATATATTCAACATATAGCTAAGATACCAATTTTACGTTATTATACTTCCCTGACCTTATGTATATCCATTTAATACAAAACAGCATGAATTACTGGTAATATTTTGAGGTAAATGTGTAATATACTATTTTATATCCTCACATTCAAAGCCAAATTAGGTAGAGCTCACTCATGAATAAATAGAATATCAAAGCTGAATATTCTCTCCACATCTCTTGCTTGTTATAAAGTCACAACTAAGCCTTTAAGAATGCCTTGTTACATTACAAGTATGCTAAGCACCTGCCTTGGATTTGAGTCATGTCATCATGTGGCAATCAAGTATAATAGAGGTGTTTATTTATTCTGCCAGCATTAGTCCAGAAACATCATTCAATTAGACTTTATTACTTACATGTAGATAGGACGTAAATTATAATTAATCATACCTTTGTCTGTAAAAGAATGCAATACACGAACAAGACTCCAACTTTGATAAATACTCACGCTCTGAGTTGAAGTAATAGAAAATTGCATGTTGGGACAGCAAAACACTTCATTGACCCATTTATATCAATTGAATTCAACAACTACACTCCTCTGTTTCTTTTCTCTCGACTCCCACACCACATGCCACATGCGAAGAATTAGTAACTACAATGAATAAACTTTGTTGCAAGCTTTGGCTTCCTTATCTTAGTTAATTATTACAGCAGAGCTTCCTATTAACTGTACGTACTTACTCACTTTCCGTTTTTGTTTTTGCTTAAAGTGATTTAAACGTTGTCGAGACCATGCCATTCACACGTAAAAAAAGAGGAATGAACGCCCCAAAAATGAGATCAAGTACAATTAGGACTCGTCTCATGAATAATTTTAAGAATCCCAAGGCACCGCTGTTCCATTTAAAGTTTAAGAAACCAATCGGAATATAAAAATCGACACAGAAAACCAACTTGGAAACAGAAACCAGACGGGCCATAAAGAGCTTAACCATATTTAGGTAACGAGGTCAAAGTGAGGTTCACCTTTGTAAAGAGCTTCGCCAACATTGCTATCGGCAAGGCAATCCGATTACTCCAACGATACCCAACTTTGTCGTGTAATGTATTCATTAAATTCGACTTTCGATACCTCAAAGTGATTTGGTAATGATAAAAGACAGTTATCGATAATAAGCACGTCACTATTATTAACGACTTCAATTTGATTTTAATTGCACTATTGAAATTTGCTGTTGTAACCTTTGCAATGGACAATTATTATAAGCGACAAGTAATCAGTTCAAATTACCCCAACATTTCGGGGAAAACAAGGAAATAAAGGGAGTTAACAACTAATTACCGCTTCCGCAATAAATATAAAGCGGTCACGCAAAATAATACAAGTTTTTGCAAAATTTATTCGACGGGCGACGGGAATATAAAAGTGTGTGCCACGTGCCGCCCACGAGCCCCTCATTATTTCTTTCAACTTGAGACGCAAACATAGATTTACTGTGAAATTGAATTTGTAATGTGTTGCTTTGCTTGTGGTGTCTTTGAAGCTGAGGAAAGGGATTTTTTTCTATATTAAACCGTTTTAGAACGTTGCAATAACAGAAACAATGTTGAATCAAGCTTTAAAGCGGTGGGTAGCCTATAAACGTGTGATGAACGCCAAAAGTAGCGATTTAGTTTCCTTAATTATCTTTACTCTTATTTGACTTTAATCCATTTTCCATTATAAAATTCACGAGGTAATCGAAGCAAGCCCTAAAATTGTGCGCGAGAAATTTTCTTTTTATTAATACAATATGAGGCGTTACGGGTAGTCAGAAACCCGAAAGTATAACAACCAGTTAAACCAAAGGATACCTACGTATTTTGTCATTAGGTTGTGGAGTTCAGACAGGCAGTCGCTCCATGTCAAACACTGGCATTCAGCTACTTCTGATAAAACTGGAAGCCGCCCCAAACATAGCTGATGTGATGATTCTAAAGAGCTAACCATGTAATATTTAATTTACTGAATTAATAATCACTAGCACCTCTGTCCACTCTCTGTCAAAAACAGTGCAAATATAGCCCATTTTCAAAGCAAACACTCGCATCACTTCCTGTAGCGAGTAAATTCGGCAGATATTATTTTTATGAGCGAATTATAAACGGCCGAGAGCGACCATTCACCTCAGTCCTATTTCTGGGCTCTTGTTAACCTCCGCTCGTAAAATCTCGCTACTGGCTGTAAGGAGGACGTAAAAATGTTGCTTATACTGCTTACACCATGTCAATGATCAGCAGTCTTGTCGTGTTTATGGGTGAACGAGTATTTTAACCAAATAAAAGACGATCGTGAAATTTTTGGGTGGCAATGGGCAGTGACCGTTTAGATGAACATCGCTCCATTTGCTTAAATTGAAAGTTTCTAAAATAAAGAGTCAACTCACCTTTATCATTATTTTCGTCTCTTCAGTGAGGTTGTGAATTACGAGCAAATACAATCCATAAATGCGAACTTCATCAAAACCCAATAAACTCAACAATTTGTTCCGAAAACAACACCCAAACAGTCCGCTCCTAGCAACAGCAAAAACAGGGAAAACAGTCCAATTTTGAGTCAACTAGTGTCAACTGCCCGCAATTATTTGATTCGATTAGTGACGTTTTTGCGATGGCGAGCAATTAGCCGTTATAGTGGCAACTTATCCAGACTTCGAGCGACATTCCGCTCACCCACATTAAATGTGTCACTCTAGTCTGTCCTTCGTTGCGGTGGCTATGCGTTGCGGTACGTACAGATGGATTGAACTGCTTGAAATCAATACCAATCTTAGTACAGAAGTTTTTATTCTAGGTATGCACAATGTCTTCACAATTATTAAAATAACATAACGTCACTCCTGTAATTACCGAAAGGTTAGGAAGAGGTGTAGTACTGTACCCACATTTCGCCATTTATAAAAGAGGTGTAGTACTGTACCCACATTTCGCCATTTATAATGTAATAGGTGGCGGCCTTTTGCCATCAATCGGGCACAAATCCAGACTCCGAGCTGTTATTGACAAATAATAATTAAACAATAATCTAATCTGATTAATGCTTTTAAAATATTTAGAAATTATAAAAGAGTAAGTAGGCATTAGTGAGTTGTATTTCTTGGTCGTTCATCTTCTTTCGAAATTACCCAGGAAGGGGCGGGCAACTTGAATCATATGTGGAGGCTTGTTAATAACTATTGTTTAGATTATATTCTTTATTTTGTTGGATTGTTTGTCAGTAAGCCTTCTTTAAAATAAAGTAAATAAATAAATTGTTTTTAACGTGTAAGTCTGAAGTTTAAAAGACTTTGAATTGTAATATTTTATCTTTAACTTTAAATATAAGCATAATATGAGGATTTAGTAAGAAATGTCTGTCTCTCCTATATTTTGAGTTATCCATTCTAAAACTTCGTGATTTAGATTAGTCTTCTTCTGCTTGCCCGTCCCATACTCCTTGTGATTTTTATCTCTTTTCTACGATTTTACGCTTTTTCAGTTCTAACACATTAACTTTTAAAGTTTTCTTGGCAACATGGAAATCGACACTCGTAAAAAGTAATTTTCTGAATTATATTCATCTTAGGTAAACACCGTTATTTGAATATCCCCCACATAAACGCAACTAAGTGTATTTAAAACTAAATTAAATATTCTTATATAATTTTATCATATCCAATAAAGGTAGTAACGCCGTGTAAACTTGAGTGAAGTGAACTGTCAATGCCTAGCATTAGTATGGAATGACAGCTCAATTCGCTCTCACTACGCCTACATATTCACGCGGTGAAATATGACCAGAATCGCACTGCTGATCTGCCTACAAGCTACTGAACTTCCTAAGAAATACTAATACTTGAAAGTCCAGGAGGTTCTAAGTTACTCGAGCTATTCAATTTCAATGTCTCAGAGTCATAAAAAAAACTAATCTCATTTAAATGTTACAATTTAAATTGTATTTGCTAACCTTTTAACTTAACACGTTCGTGGACAGTACTATCTCACAGATTGCAGATACTGAGACACTACTTTCTTTCATACATTGCCCACGGGCGTAGTGTCACAACGCATGGTAAAAAATATTTATGATATGACAGAACTCGACTAATGGTATGTAACTACGACGCCCACGGGCGTAATGTCTGTAGGGAGGGGGGACCATAAATCGTGAATGTGTGCGTGGAGGTAGGTACTTTCTTTGACGAATTTTTGAAAATTGTGTAATGACAGTACGAAAGTTTTAATTATACATGTGGTGACAGTACAACATGCCGTTCCTTATGATAGTATGGAAAATCAGTCGTCGAGAAGCGTACTGATTTTAAGCAAGTAAAAACTCAGACGTTGACAGGCGTACTGTCGTATCATTTTTAGCTATCTAAACGCCTGTGGTCGTTACTGTCCACGAACGTGTTAATATCCTATTAGGGGCAAAATGTATACTCACCGCATCGTGTAGGAGGAGGCAGGACTGTGTCCGTGTTTATTGCAGAGGTTTCACTGCACTCGTGGGTTGCAAACTTGCGATCTAGTTTCAAAAACATGCAAAAAAAAATATATTCCCTAAAATGCCAATTGAAAAATATGATGTACTGAAACAGACATAGATTTATTATGTCAATCGAAGTTTTTTTGTCAAGTAAATCCAAACGCTGCTGCTAAATTAAATACGAGAAAATATATTTTGTTAAAAAGAAAGAAGAAAGAGAGAAAGACAAATAATTTATTTGACACAACCTGTGTTGTGCCTGTGCACACGATAATAAATAAAAGTACAAAAGAAAATAAATAAACAAAAAAAACAATAGAAATAAACAACAAAACAAATAATAATGTGCCCTGTGGTTAGTAGTGAAAGTCTGAGAAAATATTAAAACTGTAGCTAGAAAACATTACAAAAAGAACAAACATAGTTTACGTGCGTCGTTTTTTAATCTCAAATCAACAATCGGTTCATCGATATTTTTTCTTGTCGATAACTGTAAACGACAACCACTCTACATGATTAATAACGAGTGGTTAATAACCGTTATTTGAATAACCTTTTCAAATGCTATTTGTTATTTTCACCATAGAGAAATGTAATTTTTATTAAATTATCTAATGGAACATACTTAGCTTACATCATGTAATGCGTTATCCTGTTTTTTCTTATCGAGTCACGAATTTAACCGGATATGTTTAATAAATTACTGTATCGTTTTAATGTATTGAATGAACGTGATTAATATATTTAAGGATAGAGATCTAAGTTACGGCCGATTTGTGGTAGAAAGATTTCTAAAATTAATTTACAGTTTGTTCTTTTTCGTAGATATGTGCACAATTTTGTTCCTTCGAAATCATTCGCGTTCAGCAGTGCGGTTCTAGTCAAATCACCGCGTAAAAATGTAGGCGTAGTGAGAGCGAATTGAGCTGTCATTCTATACTAATGCAAGGCATTGACAGTTCACTTAGGTACCTCAAGTTTTCAAGGCGTGACTTTTACTGAATCGACCGGAAAGCCTGAAATTATCCGTACGGGAACGCACTATGGGGTCATAAAAGACTAGATATTTTTAAAGGATATTGTCCTCACTCCCAGCATACCTGGTCTACCAATAGACCCCCATCATAAATAGAAGGTTTGTGTCACCTACAAAAGCGATCCATTCAATTATTTTTCTTGCACTGTGTAGGCAACTAGTTCTTATACATATAGGTCCATCCGTGTAGGTAACAGATTTAATCAAGCAATATATAGTGTGAAAAATATAAGATGGGCTGAAATAATTACAGTCACACTATTATTCGTACCTGAAAGGATTATGGTGAGAAGTTGTGCGTCTTCAAGGTGCCTTGAAGACGCATCGACTTCTCACCATAATCTTCTTGTCTCTTATTATAAAGTAAAATCTACAATATTTCTTGTCTTGTCAGTGATAAGGAGACCAGTGTAAGCTGGTCCCTTATTTAATTGAATCTCCTAACTTCTCAAGGTCAGATCAGAAGCACAGTGTTACTACCGATTGTACCTATCCAGAAACTAGGAGGTACCAAAGGTCACGGTCAAACCGTTTTGCTCTACATTTAAACGGTTTCACCTTGACAATGAGTCAATCAGAATAAAATGTCGTAGGTATAGACGCTAGCACATATAGCTATACCAAACTATGAAGCTTTTTCAATTGAATATGAACCTTATTATTTTGTAATAAAGTCGAAAAACTTATGAAGAAATTTGATAGACTGAGCTACCTGTTATGCTGAGCTGATAGCCTGATATGCTGGTCTCAGTACGTAACCATGACCAATCATTATAATATTATGCAAATGAATATACATTAAGTACTTCCTTGTGGGTTCAGTAGAAGTGTAGCTGGTAGGTACATCCACATTTTGTTTGGTAAGTTCCATATTATAATAAAGAAGATATTGCCATCAAACGGTTACAAGTCCAAACTCCAAATACAACTGAGGAGTCCTTCTTATATTGCAGCACTTTGAGTGTAGTTTGTACTTTCTTGAGTTTCGCAGTTTCATAATTCGGGTATAATGCATTATTAAAAAATCTATAGTCATCCGGATTGTTCATGTAGGACCAGCCTTGAGGTAGAAACTCCCTATATCACTTCAATTACTTTTGCAACTACAAAATACCTATTAATCGTTTAATTTAGTTGATTAATAACATCACTCCACCCAAATAAAAATGTCTATACCTTCCACGGTAAAACATAGTGTTGCACATAGAATTTTATAATGTCACCAAGTTATATACTTTTTACATATATTGTTATACAAATAAATTACTTTGACTTTGACAATGTTGTCCACATTTAAAAATAAAATTGCCTTTGTACCTTAACTTGATTCTAATGGTCCTACTCTTAGCCCAATGTTAAACTTATCCCAGCAAGCTTTACAAAAATGTTGGTGTCACCTACACAAGCGAGCCATTCATTTATTTTGTTGTACCAACTTGTTCTCACGTTAGGCAAGATCTCAGAACATATTTATCTAACTAAAAGCCTGCTTTCTAGGAAGTAAGTGCTCGTAGCTAGTCTACTTTTAGCTGTTAGGTGATTGGTAAAATAAATGATAATTACGACATGAGTGTGGCTGTCTTCCGAGAAATGAGTGGCGATAAGATAATTACTATGAAATGTTAATGTCCGGTCTTATCACTGTAGGTATTTAGAACTATGATCTAATATAATTATGAATCTCGTAATTTTATGGCCCATTTCTGTTGAAATGCCGCAATAAATCTCTTTACGTTTATCTCATTTGTTTATTTGTATGATTCTTTTTGTGTTTTTGTGAGAAAATAAATACTGTTTTTTTTTCAATTTTGTTTTTTATTTTACTTTTGTGTTTTTTTCCTTAGGTTACCTAATTATTTTTGGCATGGTAAGGTAATGCCTTTATTTTATTACAGAAAGCTTATAAAATTATTTTTCTCTATAATATTGGACTGTCGATCACAGAATTTTATAAACACAGCACGGATGAAAGGAATATGTGGGAACTGCGTGCAACCCGCAAATGTTCAGGAATATTTTATACTAGCAAATGTCACGCGGTATCACCTGCTTTTCTAGTTCCCGTAGGAATACAGGGATACAAAATAGCCTATGTCACCCCGGGATAGTGTTCCCAATGGTAAAAGAATTTTTTAAATCGGTCCAGTAGTTTCGGAGCGTTTTCAATGCAAACAAACAATCAAATCTTTATAATATTAGTATAGAAATCAATAGTAAGAACTGCTGTCTCTTATAGATTAAAATGTTGGGCTGGCGAGGGATAAATGAATGGTAACTGAGATGAGAAAAATGTTGTTTAATTAAATTAAATTAAATTTATTTGATTCAGATAAATTACAAAACAAAATAATATTATAAACTATCCATATTTTAATGAGTAAGTGAAATATTTTAGTGGCATAAAGTAACGTAGTAAATACCCATGATGAAATGTGAACAACTCAATGAGTCTTCTTTAAAATATTTGATTCAGTTAACGTTTTTAACAAAGAGCCTGTAAGTAATGGTTTACTCAGCCAGGTTATTTTTATGAATCATTTTCAGGAATGTAGTTCTCTGCTCCATTTCTTAGTAATAATGAATTCTAATATAATAATAACTCTTTCTGTTATGCCAGTTAGAGAGAAGTGTAGGTTCCTAGACCACACCCACACATTTCGTCTGTTATTTTAAAGTCCGATGGCGAGCTGTTTGCCGTACACCAGGTCCAAAACCAGACTTCGGATTCCTACTGAAAAAAATCTGATGGAAAAACACTTCAAGCTTGATTTCGGAATCGAACTCAGGACCACATAATTGGTGCCCACGATTATCTTATTATTAAGATAATGGCATTCGATAATCTAAGAACATCAAAAATTAGTGTTACCTTCAGAACAATCCTACATTTTTAAGGAATTAGGGCCAACCGTAGGTACTCTCTATTTAATAATAAAATTGTACCTAAGACACATCAGACCAACTCCGTCTAAAAAATTACGCTGAACTATTTATAGGTTTTTCTCACACGTAACCTTTATAAATTCCTTGAAGTAATGTTTATGCAGTACATAACTCAATACGTGCAAGGGTGACATCGTGTACAAGGAGAGCACTGTTCCGATGGTTCTAAAAATAAACTGTGAACTAACTTATTTGCTACAAGAACATACATTTTAACCACGTATACCAACCTACAAGTATTACGTAGATTCTATGAGGCAGTCTGCCTTAGCATATTAAATGCAAGTCAAAGGACTTTAGTAAAATCTAATTGGCGCACGGAACCAGTCTGATTGGCACACCTTGGGTTCTGATCTTTCTAAACTTAACAGGACACCCCAGGGCAAATATATAAGTATTAACATGTTCAGTTAATTTTACAATTGTGTGCTAATATTTAATCATGGCAAAAAATAACACGTTTCTTGCGTTGGCTCTTCTGATTTTATCTTCTTTTTATTTCTTATCATAGCAGCACTAAAAAATGACGCTCTGTGAAAATTTCAAGTGTCTACCTGTTACGGGTTATGAGATACAGCCCGTTACAGCAAAAGCTTAGTACCTAATAGGGTTTCGTTAATGCACTTTATGTACTAAAAATGATTTTTTAACCATGCTTGTTGTAACAAGTTATTAAGACAGCATTGCGTCTAATAGCCAAATAGTGAAATCATAAATTATTTCTTTGCTATGAATGTGGATACAAAATAAGCTGTGAATATTGTGAAAAGAGTTCCGACACTTTCTAACTTACGGCATGCAAAAGTAAAAAGCAGTCTAGTAGACCCAGTCTTTTGCGATAGCTATACTTACGAGGTTAGATAGGGCTGCTATGTAATTCAATTATGTGGTTTTCTGGTAATCAGACAGCTGTTCGCAAGCGTAGGTACAGAAAATGATCCTACGCACTGAGCTGGGCTAAATTTAGAACAAGTAAAGAGGAACTCATAAATTTACAGTCAGCCTCAGTTCCGAAGGTGATCCTTAAGCCTTAAGGCTTTAATTTCTTGCACCCGGCGAGCGTCCGGACTAAGAGCTTGACCGGTCATACGCGCATACCTTATACTCGTAGCACTCGTCGATAATAAAGCTTTTTTTAAATACCTAAATCCAATTTTTTCTTTTTAAAATATTATTATCAATTTCTTAGTTTTTAAGAACGTTGCGATCCTTAATCCAGTGTTAATCTGTCAAAAATAGTTATAAATCTTTCATTGATACATTTTTAACATTAATTTGTGAAATTGTGACCCACAGTCGCTGATATGAGATGGTGGCTAGATTTTTGACGTTTTTACCTACTGGTTTTTTATTGGCTTTCGGAAATAACTTTACGGTTTCACAAAATGTCAATTCAATCATATTATGAATAGGAATTAGTGAAAAAGTGATCACAATCAGACCATCAACGCTCATAAGACGGGTGTAAAATGCGAAACTGAATAAAATTGTTTTAAAATCAGCTACTTTTCATATTCTCATTGCCACAATGACAAGTTATTGAATCGGTCCAACAGTTTTCAAGATGGTAGCTCACAAAGAGACGATCTTTATTGAAGTTCGGATTGGATGCAAGGCCTCCTTTGTTTGTAAATTTTTATTATGCGTCGTACGCATCGTAAAATGCATTTGCATGGCCTAAATATTTACTTGTAGAGACTGTCTGTTGTCCACTTAAATGTCAATATGGATTTAAAATAAAGGTTCTTTTTTTAAAATAGTTAAGTAAGCATACTTCCTGGCGCCATAATATCCTTTTTCATAAATAGATATACGGTTTTATTTCCGCTTTCTTTGAATTAGCAGAACAACAGTGCTATTTTCTAACTTGGGTGAAGAAGTGTCGCCCAGATTTAGCAACACACTGACACAACATTTCATCTGCCATTTCACCAACATTTTCCCAGGGTATTTTTTATAGACTAAATAGCAAATCAATAAAACAGTGCAATTTTTGTCAATCAAATCAATTAGTTTAGGTTCACGATATAGTGATGAATGTGATAATTAGGTCAAGAGATACTTAACTCAGTCTTCAGTGATTAAAGTATTAGGTACACAACAAAAAATTAGTTGTCTATATTAAGTAGACGGTTTACGGACGATAGTTTAAAGTGACAACAACGTTATATTATAACATTCGCGCTTTTTCGTTCGTGCTGTCGGCGTTCATCATTTTATTAGAAAAAAAACAATAATTAAATTAAATATTGAATCTGACAAAAGGGTCCCATTTTTAAAAGTTGGTTTGTAAAGGTGGCGTATGCTCAATATGTTATGGTGACCACATACATTTGTAGATGGAAAATAACAAAAACACTGTAGTGTAGCGTACACAATGAAATGCTGGGAATAGGACTTATTATCTAAGGAATAGGACGTAAAGGCGACCTTTACAAGTAGTTCTAAGAATAACCGACATCTTTTCTAAATAATATAATGATTTCATTTATCTAAATACCTAGTTAATGACGTCCTTTTTCATTATAATTGTAAAAAAATATCTTTGATGGACACGCCTTAGTTACTCAATGAATATTTAAAAAATTGTTTCACAACAAAAACTGTTTATAGTTACTACTAGCTGTGCCCGCGACTTCGTCCACGTGGAATAGTGACTTTTCGGGCAGCATATTTTGAATTACATAGACCGTCGTTTGGGTAGCTAAAAATTTACTTTACAGTAATGCTTCTCTGTACATGATATTTGACGTATGGCCATCGGGGATGAAAGCATACAGGCTCCTTGGATTGCTAACCCGTGACAGAGCCACGTACAGACGCCAGCACATCAAGTTACACCAATGTGTCAAATTTCTTTGATCGTTTTTCAACTTTATGTCAAACAGAGTAAGGTTCATATTCAATTGGGAAAATTTGACACATTGGGGTAACTTGATGTGCTGGCGTCTGTACAACTGATCGTGCGAGAAACAGCTGATACTTAGATCTACACCCACAACTTTCAGCGTCTGACCTTAGGCTTTATTAATTGTTATCGCAAAACAAAGGCTGACTGGAAACTGGACTCGTTTAAAACTAAAAGGAAAATTGTTTGGAATGAGAGGAATCCGAGGAATGAAAACATTTTCACCTTTTCCCCACCCTGTTAAAATCTCTGCTTCTATCAGATTTCGTTGTAAATTGGTCACTTTTAACCTGGTGCCATTGCAAAGTTTTGGGGGACTTAAATTTCTAAGAAGCATTATGGGTACGCCTACTTTTAATTTTATTTTATTTGCTGGTAGTCCAGGAGCATTGAGGGATTCTAAAAATTCTACTGGGTAGCTTGTAGATTCTCCTTCTTCCATGACTCTGTTGGATGGAGATTTACTCAACATAATCCCCCGGAACATAGCTCAAAATTTCAGCGTTTATTGTTGCTGCTTGGACTTTCGCAAGTTGGTATTTGCGTTGCGTTTCCATACATAGATGATAATAGTCTCCAGGATACGTGCGTTCGCTACGAATAACTGAATCCTAATGGCAGCGGCGCGTTTTTTTTTTTATTTTTTTATTTGAGGGGCATCTCGCTGTCGAGTCGTAGAAGAGGACGTGTACAGCTTAACCAGGCATTCCTGTGGAGATGACTTAAAAAATTAAGACCTCCAGCCAATGGCAGCGGCGCGGCTCTCAGCGCGCTTTATATAGCCACGGAACAGCAGGCGCGAGGCGTTTACGTACTCTGATAGAATACCTTAACAAATGTTCGCCGTGATTCTTTAAATTGACATAACTTTTTTATTTATGAACCGATCAACATGAAATAAACACTAAATGTTAAGTGAAGCTTACAACAATATATTAGTGAAAACCGCAACTAAATCGAATGAGCCGTTTCTGATATTAGCGTGCACAAACATACCGACAAACAGACAAAAAAAAAAAAAAATTACAATTTCGGGTTCGGCACCGATATAATAACAACCCCTGCTACTTTTTTTTTATATATTTCCATTGTACAGACACCACTTTTCTACAATTTTATTATATGTATAGATGACTAATCAAAGATTACTTGAAATTGTTTTTATGTTTTGCTACACATTGACACTTCAGAGTGGCGCTGCTTGTTAAGAAACAGAGAAATAAAACGTTAGAATCGTATATATTTTGAAACCGTTCCTTATTTTACCGGAGCTCAAGACATTTCGGTCACTTACTCGGAGTTAAGACGCATGCGCTGAGTCAACGTGACGACTGAGGACGCGACCCGCGTTTTGCAGACCATAGATAACAATCGTCTGTTCCATAATTTATTCTTTAATATGTGTAGGCACAAATTATAACTGTATGATGTGCCTATTGTCGTTAAACACCGGTTTGATACCTACTTAGTGTTTTTTGGGTTCCGTCCGCTAATACACACGGATAGGTACATATCCAGCAGTGCATTACCAGTATAAGCTGATCCGGCATTTTAAATGATTTCCGTTAAATGATGGTTCAGTAACTTCGATCAATAATAGCACTGCAATAGTGCTATTATTGATCGAAGTTCAGTAAAGACTAGAAATCTATAGCTTGTTATGAGCCGTGTGTAGGTACATATAACTATTTAAAAACATGTTCGAAACTCGTTTCTTTTGGGTTTCGCTGGTAGGTATGTAGGGTAAGTTCGCCTGTTCGCGTCCATCGCCCAATTCGCGTCCATTTTACGGATGTCTCTTTAAAAATCCTCGAAAATAAGTAAACTAACACACTAATCAAACGAAAAAAATTACTGCTTATACCTTAATATATACGAAGCACGCATACATGGACAAAAAGTCCTTACACCAAATCAATCCCGTTTAGAAAAATTAATTTGTCGCGGCTGTTCAACAAAGGAGCGCGTAATTTAGATTTTAGAAAAGGAATAGTGTGCAGCAGCGCGTTCGATGGTAAGGTTTTTATTGTTTTATGTGAATTTTAGGATACATGACTGTTTCTAGACTTTAATAATGAAAAAAGGAAACACATTAATTATGAATTTGCTTATGTTTTTTATATTTAACAGTTAAAATAAGGTGGACGCGAATTACTACATCGAATTTACAAAACTTCCACTTTGCGTCCGCAATGGACGCAAACTATACCTACAGAGGATAATAATAAACCTATTTGCGTCCACTATTAATTTTCGTTAAATACAACAAGTCAATTGTATTCAACGAAAATTAACAGTGGGCGCAACTTGTAAAAATATTTTTATTATGATTGTAATTTTTTTATTAAGATTATAATTTAAATATAATTTATAATTTAATATATTGTTTATAATTCTATTTTTAAATTAAATGAATAGTTTTTTTTCCATTTAAGATGAGTTCTTCGGAGACAAGAGAGAAGAAAGAAAAAAAACTACCTATCATACACAGAAGACGATTTAAAGAAAGCGTTAAATGAAATTTGAGAAAGCAAAAAATATGCTATTAATAAAGAATATGGTATTTCCAAGACCACAATATTAAAAATCAGTGGGTGGGGGTGGTGGTGGGTCAGTGGGTGGGTGATCGATTTTTGACGAATAACGTCAAACTTATGACACATCTCCCATACAAAAACTGTCAAAGTTGTCAAATATTCGATCAATGACCGGTCATTGAGACACGATTGCTATAGCAGACTGGAGCCCCAGATGGAGTAAAGAAACCGGAACCAGAACCAGCCCTAGCAGTAGATGTCTTCAAATCTGCCTACTTACTTACCTAATTTTAAGTCCAATCAATGTTGAGAAGAATAGTTTTTTTTTTTATTTTTAAAGTGTATTTTTTATGATAATATTGATATTGTATAGTCAGGCTATTCAATATCAATATTATCATTTAAAAAAAAACACTTAAATAAATTGTTAAAGTACAATCTTTCTTTACAAATTCTTAAAAATATCACCCCTATATTCCTCTTCTAAGCTGGTGGACGCAAAATGGTCCACGGGTGGACGCGATTTGGTTTTTTTGGACGCGAACTGGGTAAAACGCCTAATTTTGAAGTTTTTCTATTTAACAAAAAAACACAAGATGTTTCGAACAAAACTAGAAGTTAATCTTAAAATAGACTATAATAATTAACATATTACATATTTTTTTCATAGAAATTAGTGCTGGAACATTTTTATTATCGCCGTTAAACTTGCCAACTGCACTAAATGGACGCGAACAGGCGAAATGACCCTATTTAATATTGAGTTGGTAGGTATCTGGTGTTTGTGATCTGTCAGTCAATGTAGTCTACAGCCATTTCACTCGAATATTTATAATTTAATGTAGGTAGATAAATTCACAGGAATAAAAAATATTCAAGTAGGTAGGTAGGGGTACCTATAGTATTTTTTGCTTTTTCAAATTGATGGACAACAACTTAGATAACTTAGATTATGGAGAGGGGACATGTGACGTCATAATTTGGGGAATTGTTTGTAGAATGTAGATGAGGGACCAAAAACTAAAATTCAGTTAACTAGCATATTGTGCTACCTAGCGTCTTAAAAAACATTGTTAAAATTTACGTTAAGTAGGTAGTACCTACCTACTCGTCTTTACTCTTGATATCCGAGTTCTTTTGACAATCTTATCTTTGCAATATTTCAAATTATTTAAATTCATTAAGTACCTACCTAACTATAATATTACGAACCTACTATCTGCTTAAAAACATTAAAATTCTATAGAACTTTAAACGCGACAATACTTATGATCGAATCAGCTGTTTTCATAACATGATTCACTATCATAACATGAAAATTGAATTAAGGTCAAAGCAGTTATCAAATGATTAGCATTTTATTACACCTGATAACAAAAAACTAGTGATATACCTAGGTAATCATTGTTATGTAATGATAATGCATACACAAGTTGCTAGCCTCATAAAATATGAAAGTTAACATTTAGAATCTACATTTCTTTGCAAAATTATGATAAACTCTTTAACAATGTAGTAATGGACACAAAACATTATTAAGGAATTCACAGATCCACCCCAAGTGGTAATAAAATTAGTAGGCTTTACCATTAGTTAACTAGCGACATCTATTGAAAATAAAGTGAACCAATTGTAAACTCGTTCAAGTGGAGAACGGCAGAATGGGAAATATTGCTCTGCTTGATTAGCTATTTGGTTCCATAGTTTTCGCTAGATGGCAGTACCTGTATCTAAAATGAATGTTTTCTTTTCTTATTATTTTGACACTACTACACTTAAGGCTAGTATTCAATGAATGAAAGTATTTTATCGTTAGCAAAGTTAGTGTACAATTTGTTACAGTGTATTAATAATAAACCGTGCAGTCCTTGTCCAAGCAGTCTGACGTCCATTTTAAAACTAGTTCTGTGAAAAGTAAATCTTTTTGGTTTTTGGAGGTACACAATAAGAACAAAATTTCCTTTTCTTACCGTCAATTTGTAAACCAGCAACCCGCCATTGGTGTATACCAAAGACATAGTATTTTAAATCTCATTGGTGTATACCAATGGCGTCATTCATAAACCAAATTGACCCACCTACGTAGGTGGGTCCTACGGGCATCACTAATTATTTCATAAAGGCCTTTTTAATTATTTTAAGGAAATGATAATAATTCGCTCCTGTCTTCAACAATGTCTTAATTTCCAGTTTCCCTTGCTCTCAACTCGGCTCTTTAGATTCGTCACGGCCAATCAAATAAGAATCACTTCTCTCACAACCCCTCCGTATCGGGGGTTAGTTTTCACCACTTAAGTGACGTCACAGGGGGTCGCTAAGACCATTTTGAAAAGTATTACCCTCTTGTGTGTTATCCTTTCGATGCAAGATGATTCTTAATCTTTAGGGAATTTGAAACAATTCACGGAGTAAATATTTTACTAACGTATCTAATATTTAGGTATCTACTAATATTCTATTCTATTTAGGTCAAATATTTATTGTGAACAGTGACTGTAGAGCATCATTTTGAAGAAACTTACTGAAAGCCAACAAGCAGCCCTATAAAGTTTGTTTGATTTAATGTTTTTATCTTTTATTATTTTTATTTGTCAATGAGTGATAATTACCTTAAAATAAAAGAATTTATTATTCATATACTTAAACAAAACTAAATACTTTTTTGAACACATCATTAACCTCGTCAAGCTACCGGAATTACATACACAGTTAAATTGTTGCCTATATATTGTTCGCGGAAGCCGGCTTCCGCGCGGGGCTGTTGATTTAATGTTAGATAGGTACTTACATAAGTTCATTTACCATATTTTATATAAGTATACAAAGTTTATAACTTCATTAACTTTAATCTGTAAGCTTAGAAAAGCGTGAAGACTCTTTGCTCTCATTAAATACATAGCTAAGTGCGAGTCATAATTTTATATGCTAAAGGTTCCGTACCACAGAATACAATTTTAAGAAAAAAGGTCGTGCAAAAAACTTGCTGTACCAACCCGGATTTGAACCTACAATCTTGTGAATAAGAGGCGAGGCTGTGACCACACAGGCCTGCCGTTACGACATTCCATTTAGAAACACAGCACTCGTTGATTCCCAAAATCATAAGGCGAAGGGCGGGCTTTTAGGGGGACTGCCTTATGTGTTCTAGTAATTTTGACACAAATGTTACAAATCATCTATCTCTATTTCTCGAATGAGCAATATTTTTATTTCGCATGCTGCAGCCATTTTTGTACGCCTCTTGGCCTAATATAGCAACCTATGAACTTCAATTTTAAGAACTGTAAGTATTTACCATCTATTTTCTACATATAAATAAAAATAACCGGGATCTGGGATATCTGGGATTTCTCAGTTGCAGTATGGATTTGTGCCCGATTGAAGGCAATAGGCTCGCCCTCTATTACATGGGACTTAAACATAACTGGCGAAATGTGGGTGTATTACCAGGTACACCTCTGCCTAGCCCTTCGGGGATTACAGGCGTGACGTTATGTGTACGTGTATAAAGAAAAATAATTATTGCGGTTTTGACGTCCTAAAAGTGCTGATCCAGCCAAATTTGAATAAGAAATGAAATGAAAAATTAAAATCAATAGTCATCTATTGATTTTAATTTTTGATTTGATTTCTTACAAATAAAAACACTTCCCTGATGTTACTTAGAAAGACCTTAATCAAAAATAATCAACCAACTTAACATAATATCTAAACAAATTAATCCAAGTTTTCCCCAAAGCGACGAACCTCCCAGCTTCCTAAAATATAATAACCGGCCGGTTTTCACAAACGATGGGGGTGCAACCCTCGGATGATATTTACGGCTTACCCCCAGGGATGGATGGGGAGGAACAACGATTACCTTAATGCATGTTATATTGAGACGGGATAACTTGTCGCTGTGCCTTCTGTAATGTGATTGAGTTTAGAGAAACGTGTGAAGTAGGTACCATCGGCGGCAGTTGCGGTGATCAGTTTAGCCTAGTCAAATTATAAATATTTTTTCGTAACAAAAATTAAAAAAGCGTCATAAATTCTGTGGCCCGAGTGAAAAGGGGTATAAGTCCAATTTTGTCGAAAATGAGTTAAGTGTACCAAAGTGATCAGAAAAAAATGCTTTATCGTTTGGTGAAGACAGATCTAAGCTATCTCTTAAAATAAGAAAGTTACTTTGTGTAAAAGGGTCCAACTGACACCAAAAAAAACTGTAAAAGTCGGTTTTCTGATCACTTTGGTACACATAACTCATTTTCGTCAAAATTGGACTTATACCCCTTTTCACAAGGGCCACAGAATTTCAATGCTGGTCGGTCCAGAAACATTTAGAGAACTCACGGTATCATCAAGTGGTGGTGCCGGTGGTTTGGTAGTTATTCTTCATGGCCTTGTTATGCCAGTTTGGTTTGGTATGGGCCCTATCAGAATAACAGCAGCGCTGCGGTAGTTCAGACTTTCGGGTTTCTGCCTTCTCGTAACGACAGTCAAAGATCCACAAATGACAATGATACACGGGCCTAACGTGCTTTCCGAGGCACGGAGGAGTCTTTATATATGTCGGCGTCAGCGATGGCTGAGCGATGAGCTGACACCGATGGGGGTTTCGTGGTACCGAGTTCATAACGTAGAATAACAATAATCAATAATCTCTACTGCAGTAATAAACTCACTTAACATCAATCACGTAATCACAAAACATAACTCAAATAGGTAACTGACAGTTTCGTACTGGATGTGTGTCTTCGTTGGTGCCTAAAATCAATCTGAGCTCTACCCAGCTCCCACACACCAGCATGACTCTGTCCACGTGACATTACCGAAAACACATTCGCGCCATTTTCAAATGACAAGTAACGTCACGCTGGTCACCATAGACTCCGTACTAAGTTAATCAACTTCACAACTTATTGTTCAAGAATATCGCTTTCCACGACATATATAATGAATGGCCACCCATCCTCGGAGTAACTTCGTCAACCGTAGCTTAACCTTCGATCGATCTGTGTGGCGGCTAATATTTATGCACCAGCTCTTCTACGCAAATTCTACGAGTAAAATAGATACACAATCATTGTCGGTCAACAGAGGCGTGTTTGATGTAAAGCCGACGTAGTTAATACCTACATAGGTACTGTTGTATCTCGATGCTTTCACTGACTGACGTGTAACCTGATTTGCTGAAGGCGACTGTAACATAACTGTGTATGTTACTATGCGATGTGTACACTGTGTTTACATGGCAAAACGGCTATGGTAACCCAAGTTATAAAAAAAAAAAACTATCAGACGTCCCGCGGTTTCACCCGTGTAGGTCCCGTTCCCGTGGGAATACAGGGATAAAAAGTAGCCTGTGTGTTAATCCAGGGTATCAGCTAACTCCATACCAAATTTTATTAAAATCCATTCAGAAGTTTATACGTGAAAGAGTAACAAATATCCATCTATCCATCCATCCATCCTCACAAACTTTCGCGTTTATAATATTAAGTAGGAAGATGATAAATTACGATTTTTTTTAATACAAATTTATCCTATATTAGGTATGTGTTAATCCAGGAAATGGTCTACCTATGTGCCAATTTTCATCCAAAGCTCACCTGTTTACGAGTGATTACGTAACAAACATCCAAACGTCTTCACAAAATCACATTATTAATTTGCTACAGTAGAAAGTAGGATAGTAGGATTTGTAGCATGTCAACGCGGCAAACACAATTACAGTGGACACATTATAAAATTAAAATTAAATAAGATAAATAAAATTATCGGTCTGAGATCAATTTCGGCATCTTATTACCCTGTCATACATTTTCCTTTCAGTATTTCAGACATTTCGACAAGATTATTTAATCATGGACATTTTTGGCATAACTAGTTCATTTTAAATCATAAAAATATGCCCACTTTTCGAGTTATTTCAGTTTCAATGTATGAGGCAAGCCTAATACCGTCAGCCAGACACTAAATATAGGCACCAAGCTAATGAGAAAACTGTTAGGCATTAAATAATTATAATATTCTACAACTTTTACACAATGCCATCTAGTCCCAAGCTTTGGCACCAAACAACTGATAAACATACTTATATATTTCTAAATACATACATATTATAGACTCATCACACACACATTTGTCTAGGGTGGGAATCGAACCCACGATCTCCGGTATAGCAGTCAGGGTCACTAACTACTAGACCAACAGGCCAGTCAAAAAGAAATAATTTATTTGAAAATAATGTAGGTATGTATACAGATGTGATGGTTAGTCTGATGAGAGTCCTGACACATTTTGCCTTATGGCATGCAAAATTAATTTATAACACATTTGCTCATAAAGGGTATCTTATTCCGCCAAATTCAGTATCGTAATGTATCTCATTACGCACTAGTGCGTAATGGTAATGTAAAACGCACGGTTTGTAAGATACTCGGACTTAAAACGAAAGTTGACCACTTGAGAACATAAAATGTTGACCACTTTTGTGTCACAAAAGTGGTCAACATTTTATGAATAAAATTAACTTTGGGAGATAAAATATAAAAAATAAACATTTAATTCGTTAATTTAATTAACTTTGACAATAAATTACTGTCTAATCGTAATTTAAACTCCTTACATATTAATGTAACAATCATATTTGCGAAAATGTGCTCTAACTGCAACTTGTTCATATTTTTAGTTCCGCGTTGCTCCCTAGATGGCGTTGCCCTGTTTAAATGCGCGCTATGGTTACGTTACCGCGAATAGTATAAGACCCAAGAATATTTTTAATAAATTGTTCATTTTTCAATAGCAGTTTTGAGTTTTATTCCGTGTGCAGTTTTAACCTTTAGTAACCAAAACAAAAAAATATTAATTAATTTACTTTATTAATAATACTGACTGTTTTTGTGCCTTTGACTTAAAAAAAAACTGATGCGAGCGCATCGCCAATTTGTGATCAAGTTAAAATTATTCCGCGCGCTTTTTCTTTTCGCTGTATTGTTTTTATTTGAAAATTTAAGTCCGCGTTTTTATTTATTTCCTCGCAAATATGTTATATTATAAAACGTCGTATGACATACTTGCACTTTGATAATTACGACCGTGGCAATATTGCTAGCCCGAGCCGCTGGCGAGGGCTACAAGAAAGCAGAGGCTGAGAACCTACCGCACTAATTCATAATGTACATGTAACATAATGCATATATATAAAATACACATTTAAAAGAAATATAAATTAAGCATTCTATTGACAAGGCAACTTTACTTAACTTTACATTATTAGAATACTCATATTATTCAACTACATTCGAAATTGGGCACACAACGGCACAATATGTTTAATAAATAAAAAAAAATCTGAAACTACAATAACTTTATTTGTTGTATCCGTCAGCGGATCATCATTTTCCAAATATGTTTGAGTCAGTTTCCAGTATAACAGAATGCAGTTGAATACTATAGTCCATTTGAAATACGAAAAGAAATTTAAATATACCTTTTTTACAGTCCATTCAACCGATATTGACTTCTATTAAGTTAGTAACATGACAAATGGCAGGTGCAGTAAACAATTGGTGTTTTATCCGTGTTTTTGCTTATAATGCCATCCTTATATACTACGGAATAAAATTTAAAATTGGTTGATAGGACTGTAAAACGGTTTGTTTCAATTTCTTTTCTTACAGCAAATGGACTATAGTTTACAATTTTGTAAAACTGGTTTTTGGGCTTCTGTCTACCCTTAAAGGGCGGGATTTTGGGGGACTGTCTTATGTAATATTCACGATCAAAAAGTGCAAATATTTTATTAATTACTTTGGTTTTGATTGATTTTTTTTATCATTGATGACTGTGAAAGATACACAAATGACAACTGGGAAATAAAGTGCCTCCGAAAGAAGGCCCTTGATCAGTGAGAGATGGTCGCCCACCCACGGAATAACCTCGGTAAGCGGAGCTTAACCCTTCGGTCGACCCGTGCGGTTTTTATTATTTAGACCGAATTCTCTCTCATCAATAAACTATTACTATTATATCGATTTAAAAGATCCATGTAAAATGTCTAAATAGTACCCAATAGTAATATTTATTCAAAGTTAAAATAGGTAAAATGAAAATACAAAAATCTTATTGATAATTTACAAATGAATTCGGATGTTCGATTTTAGGTGTGACTTGGTTGTATAAAATACACAGAATGATAACATTTAAGTTAGATAGATAATATTCATAACATAAAACAATCTTAAAAACTAATACAATTTTTTTAAATTTAATTATCCTTATAATTAAATTTAAAAAAATTGTATTTCCATGTTTGCCATTAATCTACATGTAACCCCAAAAATGAACGTCTTCTAACCAGTTTAATATCTCGAACGAACAAAGAGACATGTCAACTCTTAACCAGTTAATTGATACGGACTGCCTCTCTGCCCACCCCTTCCCGCCAAGCGAGATTATGGTTACAAAAACGTAATAATACGCTGGGTGCAATATACGTATGGTGTAGACGCGTAGCACCGTAGCGTCGTAGCCGCGTAGCGGCGTAGCGGGCGGGGTCTACGGCTACACAGGGCGGCGTAGTAGGGTGGGTTGCCAGAACTGAAGTGGGAGTTTGGTTATTATAGTTTTTTTTTTTTTAGTCAAATTATTTCTTTGTGATTTAGAGAATGTTTGTTTTGCATTTGACTTGAGGGTTAATAAAGTTGTGAAGTTTTTTATATATTATATTGTTATTGTTTTCTAAACTAAATATTAATTTTGAGGAATTCACAGTTCAAATAGAAATCAACACCGTACAAAGTTTGCTTCGTTCATAATGTCAATTTTATTTCAAATAAAAAAAAAACTGTTTCTTTTTACGAATAGATATCTTATAACCTAGTATTTTGAAACACTATCTGAATGAACTTCAAACTTCTTATTATTACAACTTTCTACTCACATCCCGAAAAAAAAAATCTTTCCCAAAAAAGCTGGTAAATCTCCCCCAAAGCTCGTCCACCGCCAAAACTGCTTAGTACGAACCCGGCCGCGCCGCGGCAAGCGCGTATTGCGCTCCACACGACACGCACCAACACAAAGTAACCAACCCACAACTAAATTACACTAAAAACCATTTACAAAATCACGAAAAACCGTTAAAACAAACTGGTGCGATCACTAACAGCTCTAAATTCCTTTTTTAAATAAAAATCGACGTCGATTCGACAAAATTGCCAGTAAAAAGAATTGATTTTTTTGTGCGGTGTTCTCTGTTCGATTTTTGACTATGAATTTTTAGGATTACGAGTTTAGTTTGTGGTGAGTGCGGTGAAAATTAAAAAAAAATGTTTACATACTGCCTTAACTTATTCACTTTGTCATTACGTATCTTTCGGGTTTTTTTTTGCGGAGGATTATTTATTTAATTTTAACTACCATTACATCATTGTAGTTTGTGCATTTAGTGTAAATCATGTTTTCATATAATTAACTAAGCAACGAATGAATAAATTAATAAAACATATCAAATTAATATTTAGGGTAAAATTTTCAATAGACATTTAAGGGTTGTTTTTGGTTTAAACTTAATCGTAATTATTCACGCGTGACCTACTAAAGACAATTGCTACCGAATTTAAAGTATAGTTTTTTAGTCGGAAGTCAAGAAAATATTTACATAAGAACATTACAGAAATCGCTGTTCAATTTAATGATAGAGATTTTAAAACCTTTATTTAATTAAACAAATAGATGGAAAATTAACAAAAAAATAAAGGCAAAATAATAGAAAAAGTGTTTCTTTACCGCTACATAGAAGCCAATATGGCGGTGTGCTGTGTAAAAATTTGGACGCAAAGCTTTTGAAATCGCGCTGCATTTTGTACATTGAACGATGAAAAAGACAGAAAAATGCTTTCATTATCGTCACAAATACACATTATGAAAAATAACAGCCAAGTATTAAAAGATTATGTGGTTATATAGTTGCAACAATGACTGCAGTTTAGAGTTCAAAGGAAAATGTTAATTTCTGGTCATGTTTTTCCTAACTCTGTTATAAATACCAAAAATATACTAATTGAATCATTCAAATATTGCTATTACCAATTTGTAAAAAGGTTTTGATAAGACAATCAAATTGTTCATTGTATTCTAATATTTCAGTTCGGTGGTCAGTAAGATCAAAATAGGGATTGCAATTCTTAATAAAATGTCCCACTAAGTTCTACGTGAAACACAGCCGTGGTTTCTTTTATCTGTGATGTCAATCTTAATACCTTTCATTTGTTTTTTCCATGTGTATCACTTGACCAAACAAAAAACATCGTGAGGAAACCTAGACTTATTAATTAATATAATTTTGAAATCGCCAATCCGCCTTGAGCAAGCGTGGTGATCAATGCTCGAGCCTTCTCTGTATGAGAAGAGGCCTTTGCCCTGCAGTGGGAAAGTAACGGGCTGGTATTATTATTTTTTATTATTATTATCACTTGACCAGACCAGTTTTCTTAGCAAATGGGAATTCCTTTTTCTGTACATAGTGAAAAAAAAGAAACAAAATAACGTTTATTTGTTAGAAAATAATGTTCTACCGTAAGTGTGACAACCAGTTTAGCCAAGGGGTATCTTGTTAGCTAGTCAATGGGTAGTGTAGGTCATATAGACAGTTGCTCCATGTAAAACCCTGGTATGCAGCTGCGTTTCATGGACTGGAAGTCGCTCAAAACATAGTTAAGAAAGAAAGAAAGAAAAATATTTATTTGACATCAGACATTAAAAACACACATACACACAATAATTATGAAACTATAGAAAATATTATAAAATAGTAGGTACACTTTGTGTGCTGTGTGCCTCACGGCTGCTCCAAAAAGGTCCATTTCAGCATTCATGCCAGACAGGTGATGCTTTGTGTAAACCGTGAGACAATTTGTAAATTCCATTTGAAACTACGGTCGTTAGAGAAACAAATTATAAGAAACCAAAATGAAGCGACTTAAAGGTCTGTTATGGACATTATATCCATGGTGGCGTTGTATTATTTGAATAAATAGAAAAACATGGATATTTGTTCACGTGTTTGTTTGTTTTGTAGGCTTTTATTTTTATTTTCACTTTACATGATTTAACTATGATTTTATCGTATGCTGCTCCTTGTAGTATTTTATATTATTATTTGTACGCCTCTTGGCAAACATAACGTTGTATATTTGAAACCTTAAATCTGTATTTGTGGCTCAATTTTTTTTTGTAACAACAATGTTGTGCTTCTATAGTCTAGAATAACGATTCTACCTATAATAGGTGCAGACGCCAGCACATCAAGTAGTTAAGATAGTTTTTCAACTTTATTTTAAACAGCATAAGGTTCATGTTACCAATAAATTATGCTACGTGGGTCATTGTCAAACCTGGGTATTTTTTTCGTAAAAAAATGATACGCGTGATTTATAAAGTTCAAAGCCATATTATTACTCATAACTTACTTAAAAACAAAAATGAGTATCAGTCAGAGATCAATAATTTGAAAAAAAGCTATTTATAAGGAAATAACGATATTTCGGTTCAACCGAAAAGACTCATGTGTCCACCGAGTGGACTAAAATGTTAAATAATGTCAAAAATACAAAACAAAATGCGATTAAAATCGAAACCAAAAGTAGTGTTAATGCTATATTCACATAATCACTAACAATCGGTCTCGTATAGGCAATCAAAAAGTAAATAAAAAATATTTTGAGTCTGTCTACCGAAAAGACAATTCGTTTCGGTGGACAAAATATGTCTTCGTCGTCAAGACCACCAGACGTTGAATGCGTTCACTCATATTTATGAGGATTGCTGGCTCTTTTAATTTGGACGTTGACGTATATTAGCTGTTAGAATACACGTCCAAAACACGTATACGTTTATAAACATCTCCAATCAGGAGTGATGGACTGCACTTTCCAAAATTCAGTGGTTGCTGCATCAAGCCACTCGGAAATGGAAGATTAGACTTGGTGAATTCATCCTCTCAGTGGGAGCTGGTATAATTCCGGAATTATGCAGTCCGGTCGACTCCTCTGCAAAGTCCTACCTGGGTAGGATTTTGCAGAGGAGTCGACCGGACTGGACTTGGTAGAGTAGGGACATTATTTTAGAGTGGTCTGGGATATGGTGCTTTGCCAAGTTTTATGCAACCTAAACCGTAATTTATACAAGTATTATCTGAACTACATTTCATACAACTCAACCTACAAAACTGAAGAACTATTGGCTCTGTGTAATCGCATCCTATACTTAGCAACTTTACATTCTAAACCCATCAACATCTTTTTTTTTCTGTAATCTGTTCTCTACTTTTAATCTTCTGTTTCACACTGCAATACGGGCACCAATTTCAGCTCTTGGTGATACTGAAGTTACCAGACTCAAGGGAGGTGTTTCGCATACTATGTTCTTTTCAGCTTCTTCTTGTTTCTTAACTTTTCGTCTGCTGCGTCTTGTATTCACAATCCATTTCTTCGTCGGTTTTTAGTGCATGGTAAATCTTGTGCAGTTTTTATTTTCCTTTCGGCTTGCGATGATAATAATATTCTCCGTTCTTTCTTTGATTTTTCCAATGCTTCTAGATCTTAAGTGTCTTAACCTAAAGCAACAGGGAACTGCTTCCCTAACGCGTTACTATACCATGTTGACCAACATATTCGTATTATTTTATACATAAAAACCAAGCGAGAATGAAACAAAAATAGGTCAATAATCCTTTTCTGATAAAAATAACAGTAATCAGAAGCACTTTTACCAGTCATTACATATAAACATTCAAGAAAACATTGCACTCGGTGGACATTTGTCGTTTCGGTGGACCAAAGTACCACCGAAAAGATGTCCACCGAATGGACTTTTTTCAAAAAATCACTCATAACTTCCGCCGTTTATGGGTTACGTTAAAAGCTAAGGTATATTTGTAAAGTTTAATTGGTTAACTAGTTAATAAGAATGTTTAAATAATTTGTAGTGATTTATTTACCAAAATACAGCAGTAACCGAAAAGACAACTCAACTTTGACACACCAAAAAAAAATTCTTAATAGAACAATATCGTGTTCTGTGTACGAGTCATGACAAAATGACCGCTGACAGGGACAGTGCGATATTGGAAGCGTTCAATTTTACTTCTTTACATATGCCTTTGACATTTCCTTTATTTTAGTCAAGATCGAAAGTAATGTCCACCTAAAAGACTAAAAATGTTGTAACACGATTCAATTATGCAAAAAGTGTGTTTATTTTTGATCTATTTTTTTAATACTGATAAAGTTAAAAGAATAACTTACGTAGATTAAGAAAATAACTCATTTTAGTTTAAAATAACAAAAGACACATTTTTTAAAGGCTCCATTCTATTAAAAGGTAGATCCCGAACAGTCCACCGAAGTGGACTTTCACTTGAATTTCGATGATATAAAGTAAAAAATAAATAAATTTATAGTAAATCTGTTACAGTATGGTGAAGTATGTTTTGTTTACTTTACTATTATGATGTTAAATTTTAAAAAAAGTTAAAAGTTTATTTACTGATCCATATGAACAGTTTTTTTTAGGGTTATGACAATGACCCACGTAGTACCTAGAACTGTTATACGGCGGGAGGTGCGCGTTCCTCGTCTGTTTCACACTGTGAAGTGCAAAACAAACGCCGGTGAGCGGGCACCTCTCCGCCGCCTTGTAGTAACTTATAACACACACTTTACCGATTTAGATATTTTTGCATTTTCTCCTGCTAAATTTAGAAAAATGGCTATAGCTTTGCTTACCGACATCCTGTCATAAATTGCTTTTCTTTTTTCTTTTAATTCACAAATTAATATGAGACCGTCCGTCCTTTCCTCTTTTAGAAATTTTTATTTGAATCCGTGGACAATAGTGTGGGTTATGCGTTTATTAAATGAATGTAATTAGCTCCGATATTCAAATTGTAACGTGTAACTGTTTTTTGTCCCTAAATAAATAAATAAATAAATGTTCAAATGATAAAAAATACAGTTAAGGGTAACTTGATGTCTTTACTCCTAGAAACAATATTTCGCTAGATTAAAACTGACACGGGATACAACGAAGATGAAATATGGCTTAAAATAAACGAGAGTATTTTTCTGTAAGTACATACATACACATATATAAACTCACGCCTTTTCCCAAAGGTGTAGGCAATACGTTTCGGTTTGGTTCGGTTCGAGTTTACTGTGTATTTTCTTAGACCGTATCTGATTATGAAATGACACATACAGCTATTGCTTTTAAGTTCATTAAAATGATCTTTAAGGTGATTGCGTAAGCACGAACAAATTCCGCTTTTGTTATGTTTTTTGTGGGTTATTAAAAAAGGTACCTACTCGTGACTGTAATAAATATGTAAGACACCAAAATATAATCATCAACTTGACATTGCAAGTTCAAATAGTGCGATTATTAGCAGTCGTCATTTATTTCTTGAATTCGACCAATTGTAACTTAGAGGAGCTTAAATTATTGTGGCTTAGAAAAAATATTGTATTTCAAAATTATTTTCAAAACAGTGAAGGAAAACATCATGAGGTAATGTCTTGGGACCCAAAAATCGAAGACATTGACATCTACTAACCGCACTGGGTCTGCGTGGTAAATTACGGCCCACTCCTTCTCACAGAGAAGAGGCCTGTGTGCCAGCAGTAGGCAGATTAACTAATTTTAAATTAATAACTAACTTTGCTAAAAAAGCAAGTAACGTAACTAGCAAATATAAGGAAAATACGCCTATCCATTGCTAAATCCGGAAACAAAACATTAGAAGGGTATCTTAACTGTAAAGAGTACCACATTCAAATACATATTATATTTCTAATTAAAAACAGAACAATATTATTACGCTAGCATAAATTGCGACGATGCGGAAACGGTGCACATCCCTGGTACGCAGGGTCCGCACCAGCTCCAACACAATCTTGAGGATGATGGCTTAGAGATTCGACTGTCATTTCATTAACCATTGTTGTAAGCTTTATGTGGTGACAATAGCAACAAGATGTTTTTTTTACTTTGCACATTTAATTTGAATTTTATTTATGTATACTGTAATTTGGAATTGTTTTACTGACTGAGTCCTGTTGCTCGAAATAAATTATTATTATTATTATAAATTAAGTTGATTTCATAACTACAAAATCAAAATTATTTTTTAAGTTTGACTGCGTCGTGAGCAGCTCTACTGCCGAACATGCTGTGTTCGATTTCCATGGTGTCATTGGTCTCTGCAATGGAAATCGAAGACAGCATGCTTTTCTATCTCTCATTTCTTAGTAACACTCCGGGGTCTGGACATGTGCCGGCTATAGGCTTATTTCCTATTAACTGGCATTAAGCATAACTGGCAAAATTAGGGTGTGCGATTCGACTGTCGAATTATTCCAATTTAACATTTAAAAAATTACAGCTTCTAATTATTGGTTTATTTGTAACTTAAACTGAACTTAATGTGTGAAAGTTAAAGCTCGTTTTTGAAGAGCAAAACAGTTTATATTTTTGAAAGCGATATTGCGAACACAGAATACCCAGCTCGGAATTGAAGAAAAACTAGTTACACAACAGTTCCTCATTATTCCGATTTCCCACAATATCTGAAGCCATATTATTAGTGGCGCTGTAACTTACTCAATGCTATTTAAGTTACGAAACAGACAGTTACATAGTTAAGTTGGATCACATTAATTTCCTTGTTGTGTTCTAAGCATGACTTATTCAATGTTAGTTTTTGATTACTTTAGAACTAAGAATTTAGTGTTGTATGCGCTTTTTATGTGTACACTTGGGAGCAAATAAAGCGAGGCAATTCCTTTTTATAGGTACTTATAGTGATCGTTTTTTTTGGTCATACAGAACGTATTAATTTGTACCTTTTTTATAATATTCCACAACTTTCACACAAGCCATCTAATCCCAAGCTAAGCGGAACTTGTGTTATGGGTACTAAACATCTGATAAACATGTTTATATGTTTCCAAAAAACATACACATTATAGATAAATTACACCCAGAACAAAAATGATCGTGTTCATCACACAAACATTTGGCCTGGGTGGGAATCGAACCCACGCCCTCCGGCATGGCAATCAGGGCCACTAACTACTAGACCAGCAGGCCAGTCATAATGGGTCTACCCTAATTGTCAAGGCTATTACATAAACTGTTTGCGTTTAATTATATTATAAAATGAAATCAAATCATATTTATGTATGAATAAAGACTTACTCTATTCTATTTTTATGTAAACAGGTTCATACAAACTCTTTACATGTCATTTTTTAGAAGGTGTTTCTCTATCTGACTACTCTGAGAAAAAACACCGTAAGAAACTCAGAGGTCACAGTCTCTTTTAAAGTCCAGACATTATCTCGGTCAGATCATGTAAGAACCATGCATATTAGTGTCTGAAATGGTAAATGGGATTAAAAATAATACAATAATGCGTCAAAAAAGCAGGTGGATCGATTTATTTGCTCCCAAGTATAGTCAATTCTTTTATTATTAAAAACTTAATCTTTATTAAAACAATTACACAATAGACCCAGTTACATATAAAGGCCACAAAATAAAGCTTAAATAGAAAATTATTCTAGTACCCAACAGATATGTATTTATATTAACTACACTACCTACATATAATAATTATGTGTACCTATATTAACTAAACTAACAATCAGGACTTATGGAAAACTTATTTACACCTAGAATTATATTATAATTAGCGACTTTCCTGAACTAGGTTAATAAAACCTGTGTTTCAGGCCATCACATAACGAGACTAATTATTACGGGTGCATGTTACATATAGAATAATAGAATAACAACTTACGAACTAAACATTACAATCATACTAGAACTTCCAATAGTTTATCTGTGTCTGTGTAATTGAGCTTTAATAAATACTCCGATATCAATTTACTACATTTAATGTAATTTAGTTATAGTTAGGGCATGTTGTGTTGTGCTGTCTCGTTTTACGAACTCTTCAGAAAAAAAATATTCAGTAAAAATCGCCCCGCAGTAGTATGGAATGACGGGTCAATTCGCCGTCACTTCACCTAAATTTTCAACAAGAGAAAAAAAAGTATTTTTAATATTGGCACCGAAATTACTGATAATATTCTTATTGTATTAGTTATCACAGTTAAATATTCGTAAAACGTTAAGACCCATGGCATTAATTCCACTTTTTAACCGACTTCAAAAAAAGGAGGAGGTTCTCAATTCGACGGTATGTTTTTTTTTTTTTTTTTTGTGTGTTTGTTACGCGATTTCTCCCCCATTTGTGGACCGATTCTCAAAATTCTTTTTTTATTTGAAAGAGTATACTCCCAAGGTGGTCCCATTTTAATTTGGTGAAGATCTGGTGCTGATCTTCGGAGATATACAATGGAACTCTTCAAAAATAGACGGCAAATCTGTCGTGATTGCTGAAATCGCTTGGATATTTATTGTTTATACAACATCATGACATATCATCACGCCTGTATGCTCTGAGGGTAACGCAGATGTGTACAATATACCTAGATTTCGACAGTTAGGTATGTTAAGTTTCATTTATTAGGGATAAGCGGATAACCCTATTACCATGACATGTATTGTTAACAAATAACAATATAAAAATAAATTCATGGCAAATATTTGTATGGGAAAAACTAAAAATGGAAAAATAAAAATCTTTTTTGCAAAAAATAAAACCGACTTAAAAAAACACTAACCAGTGTAAAATAACTCTAAATTCGGAAGTCGGTGGCCCATCATGAATAAGACAAAACCTCCAAAGCCACAGACTTCCTAATTTAGAGTTATTTTACACTGGTTAGTGTTTTTTTAAGTCGGTTTTATTTTTTGCAAAAAAGATTTTTTTACATTATTGTGTTAGAAGTATTAAATAAATGAGATCTAAATTGTTAGGGTCTTTGACGAAACATCACTTGGCATACCTACTTTCTCGCACGAGTAAGCTATGAAAAATCAAAATGTAGCATTGTCTACCTAAAAGCGGTACTCATTAAAACTTAAAAATAGTGGTATTTGTAATAAAAACCGTAAATTGCCATGAAAACGATGACGATAGATTTTATTGCAATTAAATAGAACAACTATTTAATTAATACAAAATAAAAAGGTAGGTATATGCTTTAATTAACTTGTTTACTTTTAAAATAAGCCAAAATATAATTGCTATTAGGTAGGGTTCACGTTCATCAAATAATAACGATTACATTTAACACATTTTAACAGCTGCTATACACAGTCACGATTGTAGTTATTTTTCAACTTATAAACACAATCTTTTGCGTCATAATGACACCTTGCCCGTATTCCGCTTATGCAATGCTTTGGAGTCAACGACCGACCTTCGTTGTCAAGAAGAGCTTTCGCGAACATTAAATACTAAATTAACTTTGAAAGGGTCATCGAGTGAAAGTAATTATACTAAAATGCGACGCACCAGCTTGTTTAAAATTAGAAAAAAAAATAGGTACTTTATTAGTAGAGTACCTAAAAGCTAGATGGTTTAAAAACAAAGAGTTAGGTAATATGGTTCCTTCTATTCTACAGAATTCAGTTTCCATGTCAACCTATCATTCAGCCAATTATTCTAAACCAAGACTGTACATAAACTCCGACAATAAATAGTTTGTAAGTTAAACAATAATCTCGAATGCGACAGATTATTTAGTGAAAGTAAACAAATGACGCAATCAGCGTTTGGAGCGCGAGTGAAAGTGTAGTCTGTGGCGCGCGGTGGCTGAGCGCGAACGTACCGTGTGCTGTTTAAAAAAAATCAAAACGTCAAAGTCAAAATAAGCGGCAAAATAACTGTCCAGATTTAGTTTTTTTTTTGTGTGGTTTGAGTGTACTGTAAGAAGGTTTCGTGGGTGAAGGCTGTGTTGTTATAGCTAAACCGCCCCCATCGCTCGGCCAATGGCGGGGAGGGTCCCGCCCCCGGGGGGGTCGTCGCCGCACGTCTACTTCGCGGTTACGATCCTGCTGCTCCTTGCCGGTAAGTCGATTTTCTTGTTGTTATATTTGAGTTTCTTATTTTTTTGGCAAGTAAGGTAAGAACCACCCTGTCCTCTTTTGAGAAAAGTTGGGAGTTAAAATTAAAGTTGCGTGACGTGGCTTTTAAAGTTGTGTATCGTGTTACTTTAAATGTATTCGAAATACTAAGAATATATATTACACTGTTTATTAAAACATAGAAAACTACAAATAAATTCTAAGTCTGACATGTTGTCAGACTTTGTAAAGATTGTAGTAGATTAGAGCTTATATCCTTATTTTATATTAATATAAAATGAAATAGCGATCACTTTTAATAAAGTGATCGCTATTTCATAACATGTAGCACCGTAATGCGGGGTGGATAGGAGCTCAAGGATGAATTGAAACAAAACTCTGAGGAGGATATATTCACGTAAGTTAAAAGTTGTTTGTTACGATACGAGGACTGTAATGCTGTTAAATAAATGAGATAAATAATTTCGACAAACGATATTAAACTAGTGTAAAAATTCTCCTCAAAGTTTTGTGTCAATTCACCCTTATCCACCCCGCTTTACGGTGTAAGTCCTATAGTGTAAGGATATAAGCTTTATTCTACTACAATCTTTAGAAAATTCTGACAAAAGGATCGCCGTTTTCTTACTAAAACGGCCAGTAACAATTTTCCACACTACATGATTGAGCAAACTCAATAAGATAACCTATACTTACCTACTCCTTGAGTTAATTTCAGATATTAAAAAAAAATAACAACTAAGTAATCCGGAAAATTCCTGAACGTATAGTAACCCTACATAAAACGTCAATTTATGCCAATATCGTTTCAAATAAGTAGTAATACCAATCTACACTAATATTATAAAGAGGAAAGGTTTGATTGTTTGTTTGTTTGCATTGAATCGGCTCCGCAACTACTGGACCGATTTGAAAAATTCTTTCACTGTTGTGAAGCTACACTATCTCCGGGTGACATAGTCTACTTTTTATCCCTGTATTCCCACGGGAACGGGAACTACGCGGGTGAAACCGCGTGATTATTATATAATATTAGTTTGACGTAATAAAATGAGACGAAGACATTATAAATACAGCCCAATAATCTAGTTACCTAGTTTGATTTCCATCGAAGAAGTTTATAAATAGCTAATAATAATGTTACCTAACTATTTTCCATTCAGTGTTGACGTAAACAAGACGTCAATACAGACTATTAAAAAACTCAAAGCCCTTGCTTCGAATTCAATATTAATCTATACTAATATTAAATATAAAGAGGAAAAGTTTGATTGTTTGTGTGTTTGTGTTTGATTGAATAGGCTCCGAACCTACTGGACCGATTTATGAAATTCTTTTACCGTTGGGAAGCTACACTATCCTTGGGTAACATAGGCTACTTTTTATCCTTGTATTCCCACGGGAACGGGAACTACGCTGGTTAAACCACGTGACGTCTGCTAGTTTCTTTATATTATCATAAAAAACCAAGCCTGTGCTATGAGTACTAGCTAACTGATAAACAAACATAAGTATTTCTTAATATAATATTTATTGTAGGTAACAGGCAGGCAGGCAGGTATTGTAGGCATCCAGATACAGAACAAATGATCGTGTTGCTGGGGAGTTTGTTCCTCCACTTCTTCTTCCCAACAAAAACACTGTGAAGTGGCGAAGGGCGGGCTTTTTGGGGGACTGTCTTGTGTAATTTTGACGTTTGTTAATCCTCAACCTAATTTGAATAACTGACTTTTGATTTTGATTGATAACCATACAAACATTTGTCTTGGGTGAGAATCGAAACCACGACCTCCGGTATCGCAGTCAGAGACACTAACTACTAGACCAATCGGCTAGTAATACTAGTATTGTGTATAAACACACACAGTCATGAAAATCTTAGCTATTATTTTATAGCATGAACATAGAATAGCAATATGTAAGTCAAGTTCAAGAAAACAAGGATTACAAGTCCATTAATTATATATTGTAGACTATTTATTATATCTAGAATACTAATATCTAGAACACTATATTGCACGGTCATAAAACATAGATTTATAACCTTCAAAACTTTATATGTTCTATTATCGTGCCTCCTATTCATTAAGCCCCAAGAGGACACCGGTGTCCACGCTGTCATTGTCTTTCTATTGTGTATCTAATTGATACGATTGAAAGGTTGAATACCTAGTGTAGCACTCTAAAATATTTTTATGACTTGTTGCGGAGGAATTGTCCCTTCCCGCAACCCCCAGGGCAGAAGTGAGACATAATATCGGGGTTATTTTGGCAAGCGGATTTAAAAAATCTTTGGTTGTAGAATTGTTATTTTTCTATAGGTAGGTACTATATTAGAAAGAGAAAAAATGTATTTTTGTATATAACGTATGAACTTAAAAACTCCTTACCCGAGTTGAAAAAATTTTTCATTGTTCGAAAGCTACACTATCCCCGGGTGATATAGGCTAGTTTTCATTCCTGCATTACCACGGGAACGGGAACAACGCGGGTGAAACCGCGTGACGACCGCTAATAAAAAATAATACTCTTCCAGCGTCTGTCTGTTTGCGATAAACGCAAAAATTAAAGCAACGATTTTCATGCAGATTTCATCAATGGATGGAGTGGTTCTTGAGGATGTTTTAGTATATAATTTGTAAAGTTCTTGTATAAATTGCTAATATAATGATAATTGTTGGGATGTCGGAAAAAATAAGCCATCTGGGAGCTACGCGCAGCAACCGATATCCACGCGGGCGCAGCCGCGGGCATCAGCTAGTTCATCTATAACTAGCAGACGTCACGCAGTTTAATCTGCGTAGTTTCCGTTCCCGTAGGAATACAGGGATTAAAAGTATCTACGTGATCTACGTCACCCGGGGATAGTGAATTTTTGAAATCGGTCCAGTAGTTTTGGAGCTTATTCAATGCAAACAAACAAACAATCAAATCTATCTTTCCTCTTCGCAATATTAGTACTTATAGTTAAAGATAAGCTTTTTGCATAATTGTAATCGCGGGGAACTTATTATACCCAGTTTTTGTCGTAATGAAGAGGTGCCTACATGAAGAGCTATTAACCTTGACAAAGACGACTGCATACCGGATCTTGCCGACTACCAGTCTAGATCGTCATTGAGTCAACAGTACGAAGTCGTCTGGACATGTTTATGACTGATCTCAACACAGGTTTCGGCTGTTTTCCTTCTATATCGAGGTTAATTTTGTTTAAAAACTTAAATCAACATCTGTATTTTTTTTAGGACTGTGATTTGGGATGGTTAAAGTTTTTGTGGAGACCACTAATGGGCGACCACTAGTTTAAGAGTAAATAGGATTGTTTTTCGTAAAATACCCGTTTGTTTCGTCAATTAGATTATCAACTTATATGGTCTATGATTGTTTTCTTTTTTCAAGTGAGTAAATTAAAAATTACGATGTACTTAGTCAATAATTCTGGATCTCTCCCTTATCGTTATATTTTTCGTTACAAAAGTGTACACCTTATAAACTGAACTAGAACTGTAAAAAAAACATGAAAAACATTATTTCCCAGACCGACTTCTGCAAGTGGTTGTCGAAGTTGGTCTGTGAAATAATGTTTTTGATGTTTTTTCTTGTTGAGCTTAACCTTAAATGGATCGGCTGTTACATTTAGCCACAGGCTTTCTTTTAATATTAATAATACTTAGAGACTTTTCGAAATAATGGTGTGTAATTTGAAAGGCGTGGTAATCCATGTCATCTATTAAATCCTTATCCAAAATGAACCTCAGTGTGTCATCTACAAAACGGAAGCCATTTTAAATCACACAGTATACTAAAATCCTGTTGTTTGCAAAGCTTCCCGTCCCAACAAACTCAAACGTACAACAAAGCCGCAAAAAAGTTGCCATACAGGGTCCCTTTTTACCCTCTTAAAAGGTCAAGGCATATAAAATGGACCCTAAAAAGTTTAAGTTCGAATGAATAACCTGGCCTTTTAACTGAACAACTGCGCATATCATTTGTCACTAGTTTTAAAAGCTTGGCAATTGTCTGGCTTGAAATCTTGCTAGTCCATTTCCAAAAAAAAAACAAAACCACATCTTTCACACAACGCCCTCTAGTCCCAAACTAAGCACAGCTTGTGCTATATGAGTACCAGACAACTGACAAACATCTTATATATTTCTAAATGCATACATATTAAGGACTAGCAGACGTCACGCGGTTTCACCCGCGTAGGTCCCGTTCCCGTGGGAATACAGGGATAAAAAGTAGCCTATGTGGTAATCCAGAGTGTCAGCTAACTCCATATCAAATTTTATTAAAATCCATTCAGTATTTTTTACGTGAAAGAGTAACAAACATCCATCCATCCAACCATCTATTATCACAAACCTTCGCGATTATAATATTAAGTAGGATAAATTACACCCAGACACAGAACAAATGATCGTGCTTATCACACAGACACTTGTCTAGGGTGGGATTCAAACCCACGACGAATAGAATAGAATAGAATATTTATTTGCGTAAAACATGGGTGTTAAATACAAATTGATTCACAAGCATGTTCAGCTAGTCGCTAAATAGTCTCCCTAAACGCCCACACTTTACCACTTCCTAGTAGGTATTATACTGGTAGCTGTGAAAAAGAACTGGTGGACCAAATTTCCCAGCAACGAATCTGACGCTCGATTCACCCATCGGCATCGGGGTGAACTGAGCGGCAGATTTGTTGCTAGATCTCACGGGGTCACGAGTCGTCACCCCGAAAACAGCTGAGTTAAATGATCTGTCAATTTCTATCATCAGTATGGAATGACAGCTCAATATAATATATATAATTTATTTAATTTCAGACAGCAATGATCCATTATGGTTAGTAACAATTGGAACTTATAAAACTGTGTTAGTAGGCACAACATACAATCATAAAATATATATATTACAAATTGAAATAGAAATGACATAATAATTAGGATTTATCAAACGCCACAGTAGCATGTAGGCGTACCCAATGGATCAGTATGGGGCTGTCCCACCTGTCCGCTATAGTGCTCAGGATGCTGTTGGGGCTGACGCGTACCCTGCGCATGATGGAGGCGCAACGCTTGCGCATGATGGCGTGAAAACCATCTATGCTTCTGCGAACATGCCGGAAGCACTGCAGTAGCGCGGCAGCCCCATCAACACTCTGAACGCATTATTGTATTGGACGCGCAGAGCGTATAGTTGACCCACAGACTGCATGTATAGAACGACTGACAGTACGCCGTGAACAGCGTAGACTTTACGTCAGACGAGCATTTGGCAAATCTGCGAGCCAGCATATTGCAGCGGACAGCCAACGCTCTGCGCTCACGCTCAATATCCAAGCTGTCTTTAATTCAATACATCTTCACTATTAAATTACAGACACTTTTAAAATTGTTTTTTTTTTTTATTTTATATTTTAATCTTTTTGAACAATGTTACTTAATACTTTATAGTTTACAGAAAGCTGATAAAGCTTGCTGTTAAACGTTGTTTTTTTTTATATCTCTAACTTCTATTATTTAAAAAAAAATAGATTTATTATAAAAGTGTAAGTAGTACGGTCTACTCTCTTTAGCAGGCCAGTGTATTACGGTTCCTAAGAGACATAGACTTAAATGGATAGACAGACACTGGAGATTTAGTAATAGGGTACCTAACAGAAAACAATAATTACGGTACAGACGCCTGCCTGCGTAGCATGAACACCGAAGAAACGGCCTTTGTCTACAGACGAATCGGCAAAGTGACAGATTATATAGACAGGAACCTCAATCTGTCAAATTTCTTTCAATACGCCTGCCTGCGTAGCATGAACACCGAAGAAACGGTCTTTGTCGTGTCTTGGAAGAAAAGAAATTAAGTGTTCATGCTACGCAGGCAGGTGTATTGAAAGAAATTTGACAGATTGAGGTTCCTGTCTATATAATGTCACTTTGCCGATTCGTCTGTAGACAAAGGCCGTTTCTTCGGTGTTCAGTGTGTTCATGCTACGCAGGCAGCACATCAAGTTACCCCTATGTGTCAAATTTTCCCAATTGAATATGAACCTTATTCTGTTTCCCATAAAGTTGAAAAACGATCAAAGAAATTTGACACATTGGGGTAACTTGATGTGCTGGCGTCTGTACATTAGTTGAGTAAACATAAATTTCTCAAAACAAGTCGTTTCCACGACGTTGTCTCTTCATTGTACATTGTTAGAGTTGTTCGTGTGAACGGTTTAGCACCAAAGTAAACGTTTCATTGTTAGGAAGGAAATCTCAAGAACACGATGATATCAATCGTCTTAAATCCAATTTCCATTCACTTTGTATAAACCATGTATTCGTGATAAAGATGTGTAGACGAGCTTGTGGCTAAATTATAACAGCCGCAAGATTCGATCAAGTCAAAGTTTAAAGGCAGCCGCAAGAGTCGATCAAGTCAAAGTAGGATAAAGTACGAAAGTCTAATTCGCGAGCATAGTGCTAGTAGTAAAGACGCAAAAAGTTACAATTTCTTATACTTAGCTACGTACTGTTACTCAAGCATTAAGTGCAATTTAAAGAAGCAGCATATTCTACAGAACATAAATCCCAAAGCCACATCTAACTGTAAGTAGATCGGTGCCCATAAAACCGTATGCAATATGCAGTAAATCATGGTAACTTAGATTTGTTCTCACACGTACCTACCTACCTTCCTACAGTTATTCATTTCTTTTCTAACTATTCCAAGAATGAATTGTAGAGGGTACGAGGGTAACTATTTTCTAATAGTCAGCATTATAAGAAATATTGTTCCTATTACCTACGTATTTCTAGAGTATAGCTTATTCCGTGGCTATTGGCAAGGTAAAGCAGAAAATTTAAGTAAGCACAAGCGTTTCAGCGTTTCATTTTCAACGAACCTACAAAAAAGGAGGAAGTTCACAATTCGGCAGCATTTTATTACCTCATAACTCCGTCGCGACGGAGCTATAGAAAGAAAAAAAAAGAAAAGGAAAGAAAAAAAAAATTGAAAAACTAAAAAAATACTTTCTTTGTAGTGTTATTAGAATTTCATTTCCAAATTTGGTTCTTTAGTTTGGTTGTAATATCAAAATAAATAAAAAATGTTAAGTACCTTAACCTAATAAGCCATCATCATATGAAGAAACTTAAAATTGCTATTGAAAAATATTTTTACAAAAATACAATTTCCGAAGTCGGTGGCTTTGGTGGGTTTGTTACATTCAATATTAAACAACTGACGATTAAGTCAGTTGTTTTTTTTTTTGGAAAAAAGTTTTTTTATTTTTGACATTTTACCCATGTAAGCAGTAATAGCCTAGTGGTGTGACTAGCAGGTTACCAAATGATAGGTCTCCAGTTCAAATACAAGGCACGCACCTTTAACTTTTAGGGCTCATGTGCGTATTTTTGAATTTAGCACTTGCTCCAAAAACGGTAAAGGAAAACATCGGGATGAAACCGGCATGAGATATTTCTCGACGGCATGTGAATCCAATAAGCCAGTAGCCTATGAGTGGCATTGAAAATTATGTATTTACTAGCTGGTGCCCGCGACTTCGTCTGCGCAGGATTAGCACACCAGAATAGCTCGCATATGGCAGATTTTTGACTAACTTTACACTGGTATATACATATTTTGGTGAATTCATTCAATATCTTTATGTATGTAGGTAGCGTATGTGCTATTCCGATATATAAGTATACATATATGTGTAAGTTATGGTAATGTAAAGTTGCATTAAAATCCATTCAAGTAGTTTCGCGCGAAAGAGTAACAAACTTTCGCATTTATAATATTTGTAGGATTTACAATTAGGTGGGAATGCAGTCAAGCACTGGTTTATAATATTTAAAAAAAATGCTAAGAATTCATGTGACTTCAAACACAAGTATTTTTTTCAAATTAGGAGAGTATCAGACCTTTTTCGTCGAAAATTACTCCAGACAAAACACCCAAAACTCTCGCCTTTTACCACTTCCTAATGTCTTTCCTGGGAAGAAGAAGTGGTGTAACAAACTCCCCAGCAACAATCCATACATAACATTTCCGACGTACCCATATAAGAAAACCCTGTAGCAGATCTTAAATGCGAACGCAGTCGCGTGTAGAAGCTTTAGTCACTTACTAATCGTATTAAATACTATTTCCAAGAATCGAGTAAATCAAGCTGTGTTGTACCTACAGTTAGTCGTGACGTGTCCTAGGTAATCTTCTTACTGATTGACACAGATTGCAATGAGCAGCAAATGTTCGCTCTCTGTCATCGGTACGTAAAACGAGGTTAGATTGATTCATATTTCATTTAAATTTACCCATGTATTTTTTTACAGTTGTAGAATCGAAAATTGGAAAGTATTAATATAGTGACGATAAATTAAATGATAACTAAGTAACGTTTCTTTAATAAAAATGTACTATATCGTCGTTGATAGTGCAATTCCGCGTAACTACAATTGTTAAATACTGCGAATATACACCTTCGCTGACTGTGATAATGTGCATATTCGCAGTATTTAACAATTGTAGTTACGCGGTATTGCACTATCAACGACGATATGCGTTTCAAATAAGAACAGGAATGTCAATGACCTCTATCTGTCAAATGTCACTTGAAAAGTACGTTCTGCAACGAAAACTCAATCGCGTATCAATTATTTTCTTTTTTTTTGTCTTACCGAGTCGCAGTTATTCAAGATGAAAAAACGTCTTAGTAAAATATATTTTGCAGTGTGCTCAGGCCATTTCTTACAATACCCAATTTCAAGGAGAAGATTCAATTTGAAACTTCGGCCCCCAAAAAATGTTAGACCTCTTTTTTAATTTAATTACTAATATATAGTTTTGAGACTTATTCTTACATTTGTGGTTTATAATAACGATGCTACTTGCCAAAATTTCATAGTTCTAGGTCAATAGTTAGTCCGGGAACTGCTAAAGAAACACTTACTTATAAAGAAAAGTCAAATCAAAACCTCCTCAATACTCTAGTCTCGTGTATAAGCAGTGTGCGCATGTTTATGCGGGGGTGTCTGAGGGGTGGGGGTGTGTGGTAGCGCCCCCCAGTTTAGACAGTATTGTGTTTGTGCTGCACTTTACACCCCCTCAAGGATGCGGCTGATATGAGCCGGTAATAAGCTGATGGCAATGATTTTTTGGCTACGAAAATAATGGATTGTACCTCTAGCACGATGTTTGACGCAATCGTAAAAAACTAACTAAGAAAACGATATCCATATCTTAACCCGGCAATAGCCCAATTGTTAAAGCGTCGGACTGGCGATCGAGAGGTCCTGAGTTCGATTCCCACCCGTTGGCTTAGTTGGAGGGGTTAACAAGTATAGTATAGCAGGTATTTGACAACTGACAGACAACGCCATCTAGTCCCAAACGAAGCAAAGCTTGTGCTATGAGTACTAAACAACTGATAAACACACTACTGAAAACTACAAGATTACTAGTAATATCACACCTTGAAAAAAAAGTGCTAAACTGCTTCTAAATCTATGTTTTTTATAAAACCCTACAGTTAATCGGCATTGGTTCAGTAAAAATAACTTACAGTATGATAGTCAAACTAATAAGTAAAAAAACTAATTGCAGTTTACTTAAGCTTGCACTTGCCGAGATACCACCAAAATGATGCAAATATGTGACGTACTTTGCATTGCAAAAAAACACAACTCCAATTCCACCCAATACACACACACACACAGAAAAAGAAACGGCCAATTTCACACGAAAATAATGGCAACACTCGAATCGTCTTAATATTCAACAGTTAGGGTGACCATCCTCGCAAGACAAATGACTAGGGTGCATACAATTTACGGTCTACGAGGGAATTTCGTTAGGAAACGTTGATTTGATTGATACAAAAAGATCATGGGGATTTATAGGAATGGTTATAGATTTTGTGCGGGACCACGGGGGTGCTCAATCACCCCTTATAGCTTACGTAGCAGGCAGAGGGTTAGAGATTTATCCATGTTTATTAATAACGTATTTAGGGTTGACATTTGAAGCGTTTTGAAACTATTCTTTCATGGCTTTAAAATGGGATGAAAATTTGACTGGAAATGTACTTAATACAGATTTTGTTCGATATTAGGTACCTCATAGTGACCCTGATTTATGGACCGATTGGAAAAAATACTTTTTTTTTGTTTGAGAAGGTAGGAATTACATACTTCCCGTGGGGTTGCATTTGTATTTCATCGGTTTAGTAGTTTGGTGGAAATGGAAAAATTATGAATCACGGACCTACCCAAGCAAAAAAAAACTGCAAATAAAAAATTTAAAAAAAATACAACAGAAAAAAAAGGAAACACTAACAGGTCTAACTCTAGTTTCGGAAGTCGGTGGCCAATAATGAAAGAAACTAAACCACAATAGCCACAGACTTCCGAAACAAGAATCATTTTATATCCGTTAGTGTTATGTTATGAAGTCGGTTGTATTTATTGTGAAAAAGCTTTAGTTCTTTTCGTTTAAAAATAGATATAACTTGCTTGCACTAGTCCGGATTTGAACCGACTACCTCGTGCATGGGAGTTCAGGCCCTAACCACTGGACCAACACGACTTTACTAGAATTATCTTCCTAAAGTAAAGGACGACCTTATATCTCAAACTAGATAATTTCGTAATAATATTAACCAAAACTTTTCCTGAGGAAAACATTCGATACACTTGTCAAATCGGAGGTCAAGGCTGTATCTTCTTAATGCCCGTTTTCACGAATACGTAACGGCACTTAAATGAAGAATATAGTAGAATGGATTATTTGCATGGGTAATCATAGGTACAGTCAGCGTCAAAAACACCGGATTTTTTTTTTTGTAAAACCGTTTTTAATTTAAACTTTTCTAGATGTCCTAGTCCTCCCAAACTAGACGGGCCTTTAAAATTTAATTATTTTACTAAATTATTGTTTTACAGACTTTAAAATAAATAACGTCAACAAAATGTTTAAAAAAATACCTTACTTTAACATATTTAGATGTCTCTGCAGACTAGACAGGTCTCTAAAGTATAACTAATTTATTGTTCTTAATCTTGAGTCTATAAATAATTTCAGCGGAGACAGATCACACTCAATGCTAAGTGCAAGGCGGGTGAGCTCACATAAAGTTCAAGATCAACCACTTAGTCTTACTGACACATACACGTAACGTGCTATTTAAGTGCACTTTCAACCAGTCTGTTATTAATAATTAATCGACTACCAGTGGTAGCCCAGTGGTCGACATTCCACCTTTTTAGACTCTTTCTAGGTACACTTCTTTTCCAAATAAACTTAAAAAAAGTATTGGGAAAAGGCTAAACAGATTACTTACTTTAAACGCGTACAAAACAAATCTTTACCGATCTAAAAGATGAGTTTCCTAACTAATCTTACTAATATTATAAACGTGAATGTTTGTTTGGATGGATGTATGTTTGTTACTCTTTTACGCAAAAACTACGGAACGGATTTGGATAAAATTGTGTACACAGATAGTATACAGGGTGTCTCATTCAAATGGGTCAGTATGGGAAAGTCTGAAACTATAAGACATACGAAGATCTGTTCTGAGGAACCATGTCATCGATTTTAATAAAAAGAGAAACTGCATTCATACATTTTAAAAAACATCTGTACTCCGTTCGGGAATTGAACCCGGTTATTTTGAAAAAAAAACCTACACTATTTCTATTTAGGTATCGATTGTGTAGGTCTTAAGCAGTAAATGTCTGTATGAAACATGATGTCTAAAATTAATAAAATGCATTGTTTCCACATACTTTAATTTACTTTAGTAGGTGCTCGAAGTGACCACCGCCTTTTTCAATACAATATTCAACATGTTTAGGTAACGATCTTACAATTGCATTTTGTATCTTCATGTGGTGAATTTGCGTTTGCGTTTGCTACTTTTAGGTCTACAACGGTGTCATAGCTTGTTTTGTACACTTCATCCTTAACGTAACCCCACAAGAAATAGTCCAGAGGCGGTATTGAAAAAGGCGGTGGTCACTTCGAGCACCTACTAAAGTAAATTAAAGTATGTGGAAACAATGCATTTTATTCACTTTAGACATCACGTTTCATACAGACATTTCCTGCTTAAGACCTACACAATCGATATCTAAATAGAAATAGTGTAGGTTTTTTTTTTCAAAATAACCGGGTTCGATTCCCGAACGGAGTACAGATGTTTTTTGAAATGTATGAATGCAGTTTCTCTTTTTATTAAAATCGATGACATGGTTCCTCAGAACAGATCTTCGTATGTCTTATAGTTTCAGACTTTCCCATACTGACCCATTTGAATGAGACACCCTGTATAACCTAGATTAACACATAGGATAGTTTTTTTATCCCGATAATATCTTCCCGTGGGATATTTTTCGAGTTGTAACGGGCGAAGCCGCTGGCAACAGCTAGTCCTACTAATATTATAAACGCGAAAGTTTGTGAAGATGGATGGTTTGATGGATGTATGTTTGTTACTCTTTTACGTAAAAACTACTGAATGGATTTTAATAAAATTTAATATGGAGTTAGCTGACACTCTGGATTAACCACAAAGGCTACTTTTTATCCCTGTATTCCCACGGGAACGGGACCTACGCGGGTGAAACCGCGGGACGTCTACTAGTATTATACCCATATAAATCACCCAATCGTATGCCTTTAACACTTCACGAAATACTCCTTCAATAAGTATAAAGCACCTACCTACATAGAAATTCGAAACACTCTCGCAGTAAGCTCTTAAAATTTTACGTGAAGTGCCGTAAACTCCTAAACCTTAGGTTTTATTGACCAATTCACTTTTATTTGAATAGAAAAGGGTTATTGGGCCGACGGATTCATATTGTTAAAATGCTCTCCCAAGGATCCAGGGAACGTGGCAACGGGTTGAGTGTTTCTTGAGCATTTAAATGAGCATTTTGGCTTGCAAGGTGTTATTCAAGCTAGGTTGAGCTTGGAAATTAAAATGATATGGCGTTGACTAGCTTCTCATAAAAACAAACGAGTTAGGTTAAAAATGGAATTGTCGGATGGGGGCGCCCTAGAAGGATATACACAGACCTTATTGGTGAGGTTCTTCAGAAAGGTCAGGTGCGTAGTACTCGCTACCAGCGTGTGTTTGTACAGACGCCAACACATCAACCTACCCCTTATTGTGTTCAATTTCTTTGATAGGTTTTCAACTTTATTCTAAACACAATAAGGTTCATGTTCAATTGGGGAAATTTGACAGTTTGAGGTCTATACAACGAGACAGTGACGAAGTGTCTTGTCAACAACAACTCGATTCCAATCGGCTACCCTTTGGATATTCGGAAGAGCAACTCTTGCGCTATAGACTTATGGCAGCCAGACTCTAGTATTACCAAATATAAGGCATTTAAATACATAAAAGGTGTACAGGATGGCAGGGTAGACCGATGACTTTAAGAGAGACAACAAACAGTGATACGAGTACTAAGTTTTTTTTGTCCGCTTCCCGATTAAGAAAATTGACCCCTCGTCGTTTGCGAAAATATCTGGTTGCAGTTACTGCAACCAGATGTATTCGCAAACGACGAGGAAGTATGTAAGAACAGGAGTTGGCGGCGCTCTGTTGTTTCTGCCTACCCCCATGGGGAACAGGCGTGAGTTTATGGATACAGGGTTATTTTTCAATGACCGGCCAAATTTTCACAGGGTGCTCTACCCATGAATATGAGCAACCTTTCCTATGGGACCAACACTGAAATCACGAAAAAAAAATCAGCTGTTTCATACAAAAGTTCAATATCTACTCGACTAAAATGTATAAAACAGCTTGTTTTTTTTTCGTGATTTCAGAGTCGGTCCCATAGTGAAAGTTGTTCATATTCATGGGTAGAACACTCAGTGAAAATTTGCCCGGTCAATGAAAAATAACCCTGTATACGCAATTGCGTGTATAACATAATCTGGAATTTTTCTGTAGTAGCCCGGAGTCTGGATCTGTGCCTGATTGATGCCAAAAGACTCACCCCCTATTACACGGGGCTTAAATATAACTGGCGAAATGTGGTTTTGTTCTGCCAGGTACACCTCTGCCTAGCCTCTCGTGGTTTACAGGTGTGGTGTTATGTTATGTTATAAAAAAGTATTATATTTGGTTTAAAAACGAATTTATTTCTCATAAGAATCAGTCAATGACCTCTATATGTCAAATGTCGCTTGAAAAGTATGGCCTGCAACGAAACCTTAATCGCGTATCAATTTTTTTTTTTTTCGTTAAATCGAGTCGCAGTTATTCAAAATGAAAAAACGTCTCAAATTAATTACATAGTTTTGTGGATTTACGTTTTATTTATTAATCATGTTTGTTACACGGTTGTTTGTTGTTGATATTTGTTTTTGATTTCATCTCCCTGACTGCTCGAAAATATGCGAACGAGGACTCGAGAGATTATCTCCAATGTAAACAAATCTTTGAGAATACAATTTAGAAAATATTCGTTCTTAATTCGTAAATAAATTATATTTAGAAAAAAACATGTTTTGTTGATCTTACCCAAATTATTCAAATTGACAGCTATTATGTCACAACATGGCGCAAAGTCATTCATACTCTCATTTGAAACGCATAGTACTTAGGCTCAAGTTCGACTTTTGTAGGACCGATAAATCGGATCGGTAGGGATGCACCATATTATTTCTGGCCGACTTTTTGTAGGGCGTGTGAGTTGCCTAGCCTTAGCCCACTGGCAGCATGGCACGACAAGGAATTTTTATAATACAAATGATTTCGAACCCTATTTAACACTGTTATCGATAGACACTCTAAAACGGCCCTTATCACATTTTTTATTCTTATTTGCTATTATTATTATTATTAATGCTCTCTAAGATAACATAGAAAGTACATATGAATTTTAAAAATTCCATTGGTACAGACGCCAGCACATCAAGTTACCCCAATGTGTCAAATTTTCCCAATTAAATATGAACCTTATGCTGTTTGACATAAAGTTGAAAAACGATCAAAGAAATTTGACACATTGGGGTAACTTGATGTGCTGGCGTCTGTACTTTCACGGATTTGTTAAACAGCAATAAACTATACATGAGATGATGAGAGGTGCCTTAACCTCGGAGCCATCACGGCATTACATCAGTCAACGGATACCATTAAGAAATTGATTACGCGTCGGTAGATACATCTGACCATGGCTATAAAAATACTATAAAAACTACTGGCCAAGACGTGCTATTCGGACTCCCACACGTAGGGTTCCGCACCACTGTAAAAACATTAAAGGTAGTGTACAGTGTTTGTAGTAGCAGTGATAGCCTAGTGGTGTGAGCGGCGGATAGCCAAATCACAGGTCTCGTGTTCAAACCCAAGACTTTTCGGATTTATGTGCGTATTGTTAAATAATCACTTGCTTCAAAAACGGTGAAGGAAAACATCGTGAGGAAACCGGCATGCCTGAGAGGCTATTCTCGACGGCATGTGATGCCAAGTCAGAGGCCTATGGGCGGCATTAAAACTCTGACACCAGGTTAGTTACTAACCACATGATAAGAAGAAGTGTTTGTTAAGATCGAACGTAAATAGCGAAAAATGGCACCGTTCTAGAAGTTCGCATGTTTTGTTATATTTTAGAAAATTTACACAATATCTTTATAAGTTACTAACAGACGTCAGGCGGTTTCACACGCATAGTTCCCGTTCCCGTGGGAATACGGTGAAAGATTTTTTGAAATCGTAACAATATTTTTTGAGTTTATTCGTTACAAATATACACACAAAAATACATTCATTCTTTATTCCATCAACCTACCCCAAACTGTCAAATTTTCCCAATTGAATATTCATATTCAATTGGGAAAATCAATTCAGTAATTTTGCGTAACACACACATACTTACACAGGAATAGAAGGATGTGTTGTTTTAGTGACTGTAGTCGATATAGAAACCTACTCACTAGCCACTTGATGAAAATTTCACGTATCTACATCCAACTGTTTATGGGATACAGCTCACTGACAGACAGACGGGGGCTTAGAAAAAGGGTTTCCTTGGCACCCTTTAGGTGCGGAACCCCAAAAACATGCAACATAGAAGTTTTTTGCAACGTCCGCACATTTGGTACCGACTAATCATGGCCACGCTTGGCTGGCGGGGTCAGCCGGGCGAGAGGGCCATGTTATCTACTTACACTACCTACCCACCTACCATGAGGACTGGGAGGATAGAGTGTACCTACCCTCCCTTATGAGGTAGGCATGTGTCCAGAAGAGATTCAGAACGGAATTATTTTGATTTTATTTTATTTTGGAATGAGTGGTATTCACCTAAATTAAATAAATATATTTGATAATTAAAGTGGGTCTAAAGCGCTACTGCTGAGTATGACGCCCTGGGTTCGATTCCTGGGTCGTGTCAAGTGTTTTAGAGATTTTTCGTCTGGAATTTCCACACAGATTAATAAGGAAACTACCTTAGTTTCCTTCAAAAAGGCTTTTTGGTCCGTCAGTAGTTAGTGGAAGATGGGTTAGGCAACTGACTGACGTAGCTCACTTACTGTACATAGTACGAATTTTTGAAGTTATACTTATTTTGGCGCGTTGGGGGAAAATGATGAAAAGTTTAAAAGGCGCGCGCACAGCCCGTCACGAAAAACCCTGAAGTTAGCTATAGTTAACATTTTAGTTCTTTTTCTATTATTAGTGTCGTTTTTTCTGCAATCGTATGACAACGCGAAAGATAAAATTTTTAGAAAGATTTTTATCTTGTTCACGCCTGTACATAATTTATACACACACTTTTTTTTCCCTGATGTTACGTCACAAGTCCCCACTTTTGAAATTTGATGCACTTCTTCTTTGTAAATGAATCAATGGTTACTATACAATAATAACTATTGTGCAAGTCTGCACTAGGCTTTACATTTTGAAGCCTGTTTTATACCTTTTGTCTATGTTTTGATACCTATTCAAAAGTGCCTGTTTTCAGGCCTAATTGAAATAAATGATTTGACTTTTGACTTTTATTGTTAAATGTCTTTCTGATTGACAGTGATTGACTTATTACACTTTTGTTTTCACTACCAAGAACCAGCGCCTTTTATTTTGGTATTATTTAACTATGTTTGACTGGCCTGTTGGTCTAGTAGTTAGTGACCCTGACTGCTATGCCGGAGGTCGTGGGTTCGATTCCCACCAAGAACAAATGTTTGTGTGATGAGCACGATCATTTGTTCTGTGTCTGGGTGTAATTTATATATAACATGTATGTATTTAAAAATATATAAGTATGTTTATCAGCTGTTTAGTACCCATAACACAAGCTCTCAAGCTTAACTTGGGACTAAATGGCGTTGTGTGGAAACTTGTGGAATATTTATTTTTATTTTATTTATTTGATGTTATTATCAAAGAGATTTAAAGACGATAGAGCGGGCATGTCAAGGAAATGTCATAGAAAAACTTTGATCCCATGTCTCAGTAACGCCATCTAGAATAATATATGAATATTGGAGCGGCAGCGGAGCGTACTAAAAAAAACTCATAGACTTGTGTCCGGCAGGACACACTTTTTCGGACGAAAATTTTGTTTGTGATGTCCGGTCTATAGGTATTGAATGTCTTTGGTTATTATAATGTTGTATCTTATTGTTGCTATTTTGTTGTCAATATACCTATAATGTAATATTATTATGGTTGTTATACTGAGACGTGGGTTCACAGTTTTTCAATGACATTTCTTCACGTATCCTCTCTATAGTACAGACGCCAGCACATCAAGTTACCCCTATGTCTCAAATTTTCCCAATTTAATATGAACCTTATTCTGTTTGACATAAAGTTGAATAACAATCATAGAAATTTGACACATTGGGGTAACTTGATGTGCTGGCGTCTGTACATCTTAAGCTCTTTGGTTATAGGTGTGTTATTAGGTTTACGTCAAGCAGCTAGGGTTTAGCTAAATAATGTTTATTGATGTGCGAAACTTGAGCTGGCAATACCGGCTTCCACTTCTCCCAGCCATGTTTACTGTGAAAGGTAAACATGATGTTGAGTGTAGCAGAACCGTTATGTCGACGCAATACGAGCGTTTTATACTAGCAGACATCCCGCGGTTTTACTCGCGTAGTTCCCGTTTTAGTGGGAATACGGGGACAAAACGTAGCCTATGTCACCCGGAGATAGTGTAGTTTCCAGACGGTGAAAGAATTTTTCGAATCGGTTCAGTAGTTTCGGAGCCTATTCAATGCAAATAAACAAACAACCGAATCTTTTCTCTTTATAAGATTCAGTATAGATTATAGAACAAGATTTGCGTAGACAAGTGTTAACTTACTGCGTCTGAATGTACTCGTATTGTAAAAAATATTATATTTATTATCTAGTTGGTGTCAGGTGCTTTGCCCGCGTATATATTGGTTATGATTAGACGGCTTATTTTTTACCGACACCTCCAAAAAAATTAATTAGGTATACTTTGGCCAAAGTATACAAAAACTTGACTTATACCTTCCTCAAAGTGCGCTCAATCCATTGATGAAAACAGCATGAACATCGGTGCAGCAGTTTTAATGTTTATCGCGAACTAACAGACAGATGCGTCGAAGGACTTTGTTTTAATATGTAGTGTAGTCTCTTGTAAATCTTGACTTTTAAAAAGTACGGATTCTCAGCCTAAATTATAAAGATAAAAGATAAAGATAAAGATATTTATTTCCAGATAGAATGTATAGTTCCACTTACAGACTAATAATTTTATAATCTATGAAGTTTTATAATATAACTCGAATTTGTAAAAAAATGTAAGCAGTAAAATGAACTCTGGTACCCAAGGTAAGATTTAACTTGTATTATGCGTACCAGTGCTCTCTCATGGTTAGCACAGCGTTACATTAATTATCAAAGATGGAGGACGTGACGAGGACGAATTATGAGCTTTGATTTTTTATAAAGAAAAAACAATTTGGTGACATGTAGGTATTAATAAATATATAAAATAAGCTCTGTTCGTCTGAATGCCGACACCAACAAAATTAAGAAAAGTGCAGGCAGATTGATTGATTAGAAAATAAAGTTAAAAATAATGTGATTCTAATGTCTATTTCTGATTTTGTTTTGTTTGTCCGAATCTGTGGGTGTATTGTTAGTGGGAGTCCTGAAACCCGTGGGCGAGAATGTCAAACAGCGATAGAGTCCCCGTCTGGTAAACAAACAAACTATATTTACCGATTTGTATGTATGGCTGTATGTATGAAAAGCGTGTGACCTTTATGAAGATTCCATTGACTATCCATTAAAGGTTCAAGTTGAGTTGTTTATTTGACGTTGTCACGGATGGCACCGAATGCTGATGAAAACCCGTATGTTATCTACATAATAATCCTAATATATATTAATATTTAAATAAATGCGAAAGTTTGAAGTGATGTTTGTGACTCGTTCACGCAATAAACTACCAAAAAAATTGAATTTATTCAAGTAAAGTAAAGTAGGTAAAGATATGATTTAAATTAATTCCATTGGATGAAAGTTTTTGGCCCATCGTTCTGTAGATCTGCCTGAACTAGGTTTATGAAAATAACCTGTGTTTCAGGCCATCAATTAACATCTCTTATTTAATAAAAAAAGAATGCAATAATAACTTGATTAGAAGCTAAATTATAAAAAGACAATATTTTCAATGACTTGATGAGTAATTATTTGGGTGTACAATTTTAAAACTAGATTATGTAAGATTATGTTTAAATGAATGAATTAACAAATATTATTAAAGTAGATAAAGTGGACGCTATTATTATATTAGGTTGACTGATTAAATTTCAATGAAACTTTACAATAATAAAGCTTATACATCAGAAAACAAAATATATAGGTTATACAAAGATTTTGAATGATTTATCCGTGGATATGTCCAAAATAAAACTATAAGTGTAAAGTAAGTAGGAAAAAATACTGCCATCTCCGAGCTATACTGGGACACCTAGTTTAGAGATAAGGGTTACAATGTGTGGTACACTGGTGCCCTGTGTTTAAGACTCAACTCACACCAAAAGAGCGTCGAAGCGTAGCGAAGCGGAGCGCAGTTTCAGTGTCATATGAATTTTAACTTTATTTTAATTACTATAATACTTACTATCGCATGAGAAACTCGAACGAGTCGCGCAGATGCCCGCGGCGCCGCGGGAATTCCTTCGAATTCCATAAACGGAGCCGTGTTCGCTGCGCTTCGTTGCTCTTCGCCGCTCTTTTGGTGTGAGTTGATCCTAAAGTAGAGTAGCTTACTGTACTGCTAATTATCGTCATCTGCCTAGCCTTTTCCCAACTATGCTGAGATCGGTTCACACAAGAACACCGTCAGACGGCGTCAGTTCATTTGCAAACAGATCGTGGATGGATTGGTATCCAAGAGACCATTAAGCCATATAATATGACGAAATAATTTTATAGACATAATAACAACATCAACAACGATTATAAAACACGTTCATCAAACACGTGTAGTGCCGAAAATTCACAGTTCGATGCTCACGGCCCCTCAGGAGGGGAACAGCCTATTGTATTGAGCTCCGTTCTAATCTTGGCGGCTGTGGGGCGGATGGAGATAGGAATCAACTAACTACGATGTTTTGTTTAGAATACAATCTCTTTTGGACCAAAATAGTAATCAGTCAGCATGATATGGGTCGGTGATGATACTAAAGACAGCTCTTATACATGCCACGCTCGTGAGCGCACGCGCGATGCTGCGTTTAGTTTTTTTGTACATTATTTTTATTATCCAGTAAGGGTCTTATCATACTAGAGGATTGCGAGCGTCCTAAAAGCGAAGCGGGCGACGTACTGACTTTGTTCATAGTTCTTTTTTTGTGCAGTCTGTTTCTCTGTGGAACGCTCTCCCTCAGAAAATCAGGATGGCAACCAACCGTTTATCTTTTAAGGTAAGGGTTCGCGAGCATATTCGTAAGAAGTTGGCAGTAGTATCTTCACAGCGCTAATGTTTTCTCTTGTTTCTATCTCTTCGTAATTTAATTTATTATATATATTGTATTTATAGTATGTATTTATACTCAAAATATGTATTTTAGTATTCTTTGATTCCTTTTATTTTCATTTTTAATTGCACCTACCACTGTTTTTTTCTCTACATCACTTAAAGGTTGACTGGTAGAAAATGCCTATGGCTTTAAGTCCGCCTCTGTACATTAGTGTGCTTGAAGTATAAAATAAATAAATAAATAAATAAGCGGGCGCGCTCAGGACACGTAACAAGATCACCTGTTTCGATGCTTTGGTTTTCGTCTCCGGCGTCTTCGAAGTAACAAAGCCAAGAGCAGTGTTTTCTCGAAGGAATCCATTATTTACTGAGTGTATTACGTCGTTAACTCGCTACAAACACGCTGAAAATAGAAAAAAAACCGTTGCGTACCTGCCGCGCGTCTGCGAAGTCCTCGCTGTGACGCCGCGGCGTGCTCGCGGCGCTTTCGCCACGCAGCCACTCGCAAATAGTCCCTAACTGGGTTGTGGAGGTAAGATGTAAGTTAGTCGCTTTAAGATACTGGTATTGAGCTGCATTCGGTTTAAACTCGAAGTAAGGCATTTTAGGCAACGAACCCAGGCTATATGTGACGTGAACGCAGTTTACCAGGACACTGTAATTAATAAAGTTGACGACACAAAATTTCTTGGAATAATTATTGACTCTAAATTAAACTGGAAGGCACACATCGAATATTTATGTAAACGGCTGAGCTCCTCTGCATACGCCTTATATAAACTGGCCTATGAGTTAAACGCAGACGCTTTAGTAACAGCCTACCATGGTCTAGTGGCATCGTTATTGCGCTATGGTATTCTTTTTTGGGGGAATTCCACGGATAAAGATATAGCGTTTAAGGCCCAAAAGAGATGCATTCGTGCGATGTTCAAATTAAAGTCGACCGACAGCTGTGTGCCATTATTTAAAAAAAATAAATTGTTAACTCTGCCATCTCTGTATATTTTTGAAACTGCGGTATTTGTTAGGGTAAACCAAATTTTATTTCCACGATTAGGTGACACCTTCCCCCGTAACAGACGTGATAATAATCAACTGTGTTTGCATTCGTCAAAAACTGCTTTAATGGGTAAAAGCGTTTTCTGTATGGCTCCTAAAATTTATAATAAAATACCTCAATCATATAAAACATTGCCAGTAAATCTATTTAAAAAAAAGTTTCGAGATTTATTAACAGACAAGTGTTATTATAATATATATGACTTTTTGAATGACAGTATTTGACATTTTGTATTCTTAATATAGGTATTTTATTTTATTTCTTATTTTGTACATTAACTGACATTTATTATTTCTATTCAATTTGTGTGACTTCTACTGACTTGTTTATTTTGTACTTACTATAATTTGTTTTCTGTTTGTTGTAAATTTTATAAATTTGTACGCCTTACAGGTGAAACATGTGCGAAATATTTTTTTTTTAAATGTAACATCCTGCATGCTTAATTAGCATGTATACACATGTTTATACAAATAAAATTATCTTTATCTTTATCTTTATCTTTAAGACCACAAGGTTGCTTTCATCATCATCTGCCTAGCCTTTTTCCAGCTATGTTGGTTGGTTTTTGACAAACCATATGAAGTTAAGCTAACCTATCTGATCTCCAGCTGGTGGCTCCAGCTCCATGTAAAATGTCGGTGCTTGGTTGTTGATTAAACTGATTAACAAGCTTTTGATGCTCTGAATCCCGTAACGACTCTCAAGTCTCAAAGAACCAAAAATGACAACCGGGACCAATGGCTTAACGAAGGACCCCAACGTAGCTGTATTCCTCAAATTTAAGGGAAAAAACTAGGTATATTGCGATTGCACGGCACGTCTATCTTGGTCATGATTGCACCTAATAGGTTCTTCCACAGACGAATAGTCATAGTACCTAGTCATAGTATTTTATTGATAAGGGATTCTTACAAGTCATATACAGATTAAACACATAAATTAACAAATGTCAAATCCAATATGTCAAACCAGTTAAAGGAAACAAATAAATAGCAGTCAAATAAAGAAGTAAAAAATAAAACAAAAAATAATAAATAAAAACAAAAACCAACAAAATACATAAACATCAATACTTACTTCATTAAACAGGTCTACTACAGACTAACCAACAAGTACTACTAAGTTTAGTAAAATATCATCTTCTGACTAGCCTTAACAATTACTATTCTGGAATCGACTTCCATTCTAACCAGAAGCTGTCTGTCTAATACCTACAAATGGCAGCCTTAATGGCAAACTGGCCGTGCCTCACGACCAGGTAAAGAAATGTGATTAATATCCAGGCGTAGATTAATCTTAGTTCGATCCGGACGGATTTTAAGTTCACACAAAATTAATCCATCCGTGCCTCGGAAAGAACGTAAAGCTGTTGATCCCGGCTGTCATTTATAGACCAATGACAGTTGTTACAGATAGTTGAAAGCCTGCTAATCCAACAACCAGTTTAACCAAGGGATTAAATCGTGTTACCCAGTAACGGTGTTGTGGAAGTCTGACAGGCAGTCGCTCCATGTAAAACACTGGTATTCAGCTGCAGCCGGTTAAACTTGCAGCCGACCCCAACATAGTTGAGAAAAGGCTAGGCAGGTGATGACTAAAATGATCCAGATCTATCTCTTCTCAAAAAAATTCCCCAAAAATCAGTCTTTTCATAATCATAATCTTAATCATTTATTAAAAAGTAAAGTAGTAGTAGTAGTAGTAGTCTTTTTTTTTTGTCAAAAAGTAAAAAGTAATATGAGACGCGAATCCTTGAGCCTCGTTGGATAGGCACGCGAGTTGAGTATCGAAATGGCGAGACAAAACTGTATTAAGTGTACGTGTTAGGGGCGCGGGGCGAGATCCACCCTTCAGGAGGTTGAGGAGGGTTGTGGTGGGGTATATTTTAATCGGTTATGTTTCGGCTTTAGGGACTCCTGTGCGACTTGCGAGGTTGTGTGTGATGTATCGTACGGGAGTTTTGTAAGGACGATTGTTGGTTGTATTCGCCGAACAAAGAAGGGTTTAGAGGAAGATTTTGTTTTGTAAAGAAATTATGATACAATAAAGCAATGTCTTCTAATTCATCTTTGTTATGCTTCTAATAAACCAGCCTGTTATTGTCCCACTGCAGGGCATAGACCTCTTAAAGATAAGGCAAGAAGTTTGATCACCACGCTTGCTCAAAGCGGATTGGCAGTTACAAACTTATCTAAGCTTCTCAATATTTTTTTAAATTGTTATATCTATGCTCTTTGGATGCAAGTGAAATAGTTGTCTCCTCAGCTGTATAATATACATTTTAAAATGTTTTAAATAATAAAGTCCTTTGAAAGGCGTACGAGGGGCCTAAGACAACTCGCAGAGGCCTTTTGTCGTCTTTAACGAAATGAGGCATCAATCGCAGATTTTCCCTGTATGCATTATGCAAATGCATCCAAGGAAAACCTACGACTAATGCAGGACTATTGCAGACTAAAGCAGCAAATGTATTGGGCTATGGGTTAAGGGTGGATATGGTGAACTATGGCCCCTGCCTCATCAATGCTTTATAAATACACGAATAAAAAGAAAGTACATTAATCTTGTGACGTAATATTAATTATTCAGCTTTACTATCATAGTCATAAGATTTTTGTTTTCTAACCCACTATGGGAGTTACTTGTCCGAAATAAAGGTTATTTTTTTTATAATTTTAAAACCATCTTTAATGTTCTATAATTTCTTTATAGTACAATTACAAACCTGAATGAGTTCCTGTCGCCTGTGACAGGTTTTTTTAAACTAGTAAGTATAGGCATATCATCCTTGAATTATTAAGTAATAAGATTTTTGTATTTTTACTTTACTTATCTATTTTAATTTAAAATTTTATAAACTTTGGAAAGCGTACGAGGAGCCGTAGCCAACTCGCTGAGACCCATTGTCGCTTTTGATGAAATGAGGCAACAACTATAGATTTTCCCTGAACATATACACGGTTTTATTTAAGTCTTTTTAGACCTCTTCAGGGGTCATTGTACTCATCTGAAAAACAATTTGCTGTTCCCTAATATTATGACGAACGCGAACTATACATTTTAGGAACAGCTGATTTTTATTTCGCGATATCATGTTTAATTCTATAGTAAAAGTTATTCATAATGATGAGTACGACTCTAGAGGGTCGAGTCTGCTATAATTATTGCAATCGTGTATCAATGCCCGGTCAATGATCGATTTTTGACGTATAACGTCAAACTTATGACACATTTCCCATTAAAAACTGTCAAAGTTGTCAAATATTCGATCAATGACCGGTCATTGAGACACGATTGCAATAGCAGACTCGAGCCCCTGAAGAGGTGTAAAACGACTTAAATTTAACCGTGTTTATGCATTATGCAAGTGCACCCAAGGAAAACCTACGACTGGTAAAGTATATTATTATTATTTTAATTAGAAAACGAGAAACTTCCTCAAAAGGATTCTACAAAAAAGCAAATGATACAACATTCTCAGCAAAATCTCACAACTCAAGCTCGCCCCTCGGCGCCTTTGCAACAAATCTCGGGGGAGAGTATGTCAATCAAAATATCCCTTAATGGGGTGCCAGATCCCGCTTAGGATATTAGATAAATACGGACGAGCCAGCCGGTGATAACGATAATGTGCCTGGGGGACTGCAGGGGGAGGAATGAAACAGGGAGTTTATTATCAAACGCAGTTATTAGTATGTATTTTAGGGTTATTTAGATAAATGAGTATTTTCTAAAACTGTTTGATACTCCAGCAGAGTGTCCGAATATCATTGTGTCAATTTTAACCGGGTCGGGTAAAGTAATTATAGTATATCTGCAGTGCTGTTGCGTAAAAAATTTCCCTTAAAAATGTAGATGAAGTGATGGCAATTTGAGCTGTCATTGTTAGTTCTATGCACTCAATGATATCTAATATTATAGGTAATAAAAGATCGAATGTTGTTTCAAAGAACATTCGATCTTCAAAAACGGCACAGTAACGCACGCACGCGTCCGTTGACGGCGCGACGCGACACCGAGGTAAAGTGTGGCTAGTTAGCCACGTTTTAACGTGTCGTTTGCTGAGCGCTAATAAATAAATAAATATTCCACAACTTTTTCACACAACACCATTTAGTCCCAAGTTAAGCTTGAGAGCTTGTGTTATGGGTACTAAACAGCTGATAAACATACTTATATATTTCTAAATACATACATATTATAGATAAATTACACCCAGACACAGAACAAATGCTCGTGCTCATCACACAAACATTTGTCCTGGGTGGGAATCGAACCCACGACCTCCGGCATAGCAGTCAGGGTCACTAACTACTACCCCAACAGGCCAGTCAAAATGGTTGAAAGTTAGTCGAAAAGAAAGCAGACAGATGCCTGGATGGTGCCTGCCCGGTTGATGAAAATAGTCTCACTCCCTATTACAGAGGACTTTCAAGGAACCATTAATGTGTGTAGGTACTATATGTAGATACACTTCTGCCTAACCCTTCTAAATACTAACGTGATGTTATATTGATGTCTAATCATAAGATGGCTATTGCATATCTGACTGAAACTGTTAGCAGAGTATATTTTAACATGAGTGTTGAGGCAGTCACATCTCTTGAAATGTTTAATGTAGTTAAAAAGATGGTTAATAAATCGTGCACTGGATATGATGAAATTCCTCTGTCTATAATTATTGTTATATGTTTTTTATTGGTTTGAAAAAGTATACTTTGGTTCAAGTTGTCATAGACATGCTAAACCTTTTCATTCCAATATCAATAAAAACTATTATCAAAATGTATCTATTCAATGAAGCTACGGATTCGTTTTGTCGTCAAAAATGGCAGAAAACAGTAGGTGCATCGAACAGTATACACCATATTCACTTTTAAGCACTTTGGTTGGAAAGAAGAATTGACGCATCAAACTCCCCATCAATAATGCTGAAATGAAGCCAAAATATGCAAAATCCCAAACGAATTTCCCCGTAAATTACCAGACTTACATAATTAAATGTACTCCAGTATTGAATCGTATTACGGAAATGATTCGTCACGCAGATAATTCAATTTTCGCACCTCTATGTCTGAATTCCCCGAACAGATATTACATTCAGGAGTACCGTCGTCACATGACTACTGTTGAAAGCCCACATACTACACATGATAGTACCACTCCCAATATATGGGGACAAGCTAAGGTCAGTCATGCTGGTACTAAGAGCTGACATCATCTGCTTGCCTTTATCCAACCGTGTTAGGATGTTAGCGTCAGCTTTCAGTTTGTAGCGATATCTATCTCGGCACTGACGAAATAAAAACTAATCAAAATCAATCAAAATCAAAAGTCGTTTATTCAAATTAGGCTGAGGACCAGCACTTTTTTAACGTCGAAATTACATAAGACAGACCCCAAAAAGCCCGCCTTGCGCCACTTTCTAGTGTTTTTGCTGCGAAGAAGAAGTGGCGGAACAAACTCCCCAGCAACACATTTGTCAGAACTTGAATGTACACAGTACAATTAGTTATAATTATAAAAATAATTAAAATAAGTAGCGGTGGCCCAGTGGTGGCGGCCCCGACTTACGAATAGTAAGTCGTGGGTTCGAACCCAGGCAGGCGCATTACTTTGTGTAATTTATTTCATCACTACTGCTCTCAAAAACGGTGAAAGAAAACATCGCGAGGAAACCGGCATGTCCTAGAACCAAAAATTCGAAGACATATATGTGACATCTACCAATTCGCACTGGGCCCGCGTGGTAGATTACTAATAGCCCATACGCAAAATACGCGCTTTGACGTGGAGTTGCGGATACCAGCCCGGTATCTTTAATCTTTTAATCTTTACTAGTAATAAATAGCTACCGACATTAATACTTAGGTACTAGGTTAGGTACTCAAGCAATAGAAACTGACTAATAAGAAGCCTCCCAGTACTTATAAAGGGCGTGCCCGCTTACATGTGCAGAGATGGATTAAATCCATAGATCAGCGAGACAATGTAACAAAATGATAAACTAGGACCATCGAAGTTAAATTAAACAGGTAATAGTTAAAACAATAGCAAAACAAAAGGACAAAATTTCCACAGTCAGTCACTTTGCCGATTCTTCTGTACAGACGCGAGACGCCAGCACATCAAGTTACCCCAATGTGTAAAATTTATTTGATCGTGACTTTATGTTGAGCAAAATAAGGTTCATATTAAATTGGGAAAATTTGACATATTGGGGACAATTTGACAACTTGATGTGCTGGCGTCTGTACATAAAATCTGTTTCTATGGTGGTCATGCTACGCGTGCACTGACTACGACTGTGTAATAACATATCGTACATGAAATAAATAGCTTGAACTGCGAAATTCAAATTGGCAAAAGTGAAAGGGACTCCAGTTGACCACGAGGCTACCTAATTGATATCAACTTTTTCTGAGCGGAAGCGATCAAACCAAAAACGCACTGTGCGTTCTTTTATGGAAGGAAATTCCTGGACACTATTTTTGAATACAAGTACTGCTATAGAACGCACGCTGCGTTTTGGTCTGATCGCTTCCGCTCTGAAAACTGGCTACGATAACGATGGCTAGAAAGCCATGAAAGTAGATTCATCTTAATCCATGTCGGAGCTCGTTGCGGTCTTCAATGTATATACACAGGGTGACTTTGAATAAATGCGACAAAATGAAATGGGAGCTTCAGTTACTGTACTTAACATACTAATTATCAACTGTTTTTTCTACAATCAAATCATTAAAAAAAATGTGATTATCGTTTTAAAATGGTCTATTGATGTTGTTATCTTCATTTAAGTACGAAATATCGGTATTCCAGGACAATAGATAATATGAAAAATAAGTAAGAAAAACTAACGTAAACGTTCGATAATCTTCGTCAAGTACTCATTGAATGTTATTAAATGTTGCTGTTTATTTAAAGCGGTCAATTATCTAATTTTCTAGTGAAGTATCGCGTGATTTATTTTAACGTCTTTCGTAACACTGTTAAAAGTTAATTAATTTTACATTTGATATGTTTTAAATTTTCTTGACGACACATATATAGTAGGTATTGTATACATATTTAAATTTGTCGCATCTATTCAATTTCACCCTGTATCTATAACAACTAAATTTAAAAAGAGCAAACATTTGATTGTTTGTTTGTTTGCGTTGAATGGGCTCCGAAACTACAGGACCGATTTGAAAAAATCTTTCACCGTTGGGAAGCTACACTATCCCTAAGTAACAAGGCCAGTCTTTATCCCTCTATTTTTACGAAAACGGGAACTACGCGGGCGAAACGGCGGCGTGACGTCGGCTAGTTAAATTAGAAAGAGGAGAGATTTGTTTTTTGTTTTAAGATATAAACTAGTGTTTGCCTGTGATTTCAATTCCCACCTGATGGTAAGCAGGCAATCAATTGTTGATGGTAAAGCGCACTACTTCATTAGCCTTGAAGAGATAACTGTCGAGAGGATATCCGGAGAAGTATCATGGAAAAACCGTGGTCCCATGTCTCAGTGACGCCATCTAGCATAATGTAGCAATATTAGAACGGCAGCGGCATCCGATATTAGTGTCCTGTCCACTAGGACACTAATATCGGATGAAAATTTTATTCGTGAAGTAGGTACCGCCTTTGTATCAAATTTAAAAGATAAATCGTCGTATCGCATTTGCAAGGAAACAAGTTGCCTATAGAAAACCACAATCTCATAGGCAAAGACCAAATAACTAAACCCAGATTTTCCCATTTCCATGACTACTACTACAACATAAAAACTTTTCGCTATCCAAAAAGTCTCAAAAATATTCATAAAAAATATATAAGCCGAACATTTCTCAGTGGAATTAATCCGGTTTTACCGACAGGCTTAATTCAGTCGTGGGAAGAGGAATTACTCCTGCCTTATCATATACGGGTATACTTTTCGCTAGTACCTTTGGTTTGGGTTGAGTTTAAAGTATATTTGATATATTATATGTATATGTGCGATCTTACAGATTTAAGCCACCGTGCAGTACATACATAATTCTGCTACAAAGAAATTGAATACTTACTATACTTATAATAATATAATTAGACGGGATATCAAGAACAAAATTTTCATCCGTTACTTGTGACCTAGTGGACAGAAGTCAGGCGCGTTCTTCGCATGTCTTCTCTATAGTATCTTAAATTTGTTTGTCCTGCTACGATCCTTACTTCGTTTACGTACATAGTGAGCATAATTTCCATCATTAGGTCCCAGATTTAACCCCCGGGTCTGGCGAAGCGTTATTGAGTTTTTCCATCAATTGTCGAAATCTGGATTGATGTCAATTGCTTCCTATTACTAAAATACGGTTGTTAATATAGATACACTTTTGCCTACCCCTTCAGGGATTGCAAGCGTGATTTTAGTCTTAGGTTTTTTAGGCTTAGTGGCTAAATTAGTACCACGAAACACAACTAAATTGGTAAAGAAAAGAAAGTAGTATTATCTGACCGATGACAACTGCAAACCATTGACAAGAACTCGAATCGATTTCTAGACATAAATAAATTCATGCACTCTCGAACAAATTCTTGAAACAAAATAGTATTACTCTGATATGTATTTTCTAAGACAAGACGTGATAGGAGTATGTACCTAGAGGTACTGACTTTAAGGAGGAAGCCAGACAGAAGAGACACAGTGAGGACACGTCGCGGATGAGACAGAGACAGGGCACGGACGTGACTGTTCAAGTTGTATGAAAGAGACGCATCGCAGGCACGGTTACGCATTTGACGGGGCATTTTATGGTAGTCAAAATACAAGTAGCGAGCGACGCAACACTTTTGTACACAACTTGTCTTTCTCGGGGGTAAAGATGTGTGCTGGCGCTAAATCCCCTATATGTTTTTGTAACACGATGAAATAATACCGAATACATTCAGTATTGTAAGTCAATAAAGATAAACATTTATTTTGATAATGTGTGATCTACATTATTTGCATACAGTTTTCAAGAGATTTATAAGATGTCAAAACTCGTAGTAAGTATTCCGTGTCCTATTTACACCTCCACTGCGTCTGTGTCCTGTCCTTGCACCTTATGTACCTCGTGGTCTCAATGTGTTTTGCAAGAGACAAAGATGTTCAAATTTGAATGCAAGTGTATTTCATACTTGGTGGTCGCAAGCGCTACTGCTGATAATGAGGTCCCGTGTTAAATCCAGGTTGAGTAAAGCGTTATTGAGTTTTTTCAACTGAAATTTCTTAGTCTGAAGTCTAGATTTGTGCCAGATTAATGGTAATAGGTTTACCCTCATTTATATGGAAGTTATGGAACCTAGACATACCTGGGAAATGTCTGATTATAGGCGTGAAGTTAATTGTGTACTTGTCCATTTAAAAGACACCATGTCCGCATCTAGTCCTCGCCTCATGTCCGTTCTATCTGCCCTGCGCCTAAGAACGATACTGAGAATTATAAAATCTAACAAGAACATTTCCTTTCTTAGAAGAGGACTGCGAAGAAATAAATATCTATAAAGGACGATGCTGACGCATTCGCGGAAATCTCCACGACTTAGTATGGGAGCGATGACTTAGAAGTTTATTGACCCGTGTTGTTACGTGGGTATGCATTTTATTGATACCTTTTTAACAGAACTAATTTATTTCCATATGGATTTTAACAGAATAGTATTGCAGTATTAGCAAGCAGTGATAGTCTAGTGGTGTGACCGGCGGATTGCCAAATCATAGGTCTCGAGTTCGAACCCACAAGGCACGCACCACTGACTTTTCAGATTCATGTGCGTATTGTATAATTATCACTTGCTTTAAAAAGGTGAAGGAAATCATCGTGAGGAAACCGGCATGCCTGAGAGATATTTCTCGAGGGCATGTGATGCCAAGTCAGAGGTCCATGAATCAGAATCAGGGTCGGTCAAGTCAGGGTCCATGGGCGGCATTTAAACTCCAGTTAGTCACTAACCACACGATAAGAAAAAAACTTTTTCATAATAAAAACAACCTACTTCTTAAAAAAACACTAACAGGTGTAACATAATTCTAGTTTCGGAAGTCTATGGTTTTGTTTCATTCATTATTCGCCACAGACTTCCGAAACTAGATCTAAGCTTTGATAGGTACAAATAAATAAAAATCGAATATGGTGTAGGTATCTATCAGTAGGCAAATCAGTTATTATCAAATTTACTAGTTTTTCCCGAAATCCGTACCCATAGGAGGCTATGGTAACTTATCAAAACGAACATCCGTCAGCTAATGGACGCGATTGACTGCCCCCCCCCCCCCCACTACACCCCCCACCTGATCGATCGCAGCTTTTAAGAATATTGCTTTGAGAAAAAAACTTCATTTAAAATTCATTGGGAATTTTAATCTGCACCTTATTCTCGTTTGATTAGGCCTTAAATTGTATTGGGGGTGCTGTGGACTTAAGACGGTTTGTTTGGGTCGGTTGTCCCCTAAATTCGGAAATTATTGTCACTCCGCATTATACACGGTGTATTGTCAGGGTACATTGTCGGATCCTGATGAAGTTGGGAGTTAACGTGTATTGATGATCAGCTGAGCGAGCCCTGGTTCAGCTGACTTCGCCTTTTTATTGCAATGTGTTGTGTGGGACTGATAACAGTTTTGTTACATTCAATTTTCCCCTTTGTACTTTTCTTTTTTGTGTAGGATTGTCCTTGTAAACGAATGCTTTATGTAAGGTACTTATTTGATAATTCCTAGTTTAACGACTGCCAACTACCAGACACAATAGAAATTTAATTGTTCGCGGTCAACGTGTGACCGACGTGGCGTTCAAAGACTTAAAAATAGGTTCCTATCATGTATATAAATAGTGTTTTAGTAAGTTATCTATTTTATTAAGAAATAGGATTACGCTCGTGACTTCGTAGGCGTGCATTTCATGAACTTTTCCTTAGTTTTCAAATTAAATATAGCCCATTGGGTAAGTATAGGCACTCGTAAATTACGAGGTAAAAAATTTTCAAAATTAGGTCCAGTAAGTCCAGAGATTGCCACTACAACCTCACATACTATTGTATAGTATAGTTTATATATATTATATAGTTGCGCCATTTCGCGTAGACAAGCCATGGTGTCTCCGCCGAAGATGGTGCAACGGACGCCTTCAATGTGTGTGTCTTTAAAGTATGCACACCCGTGCCGTTTTGTGGAAATAAAACTACTATAAATAAAAAAATACTCACAAACCTTACCTTTTTATAAAATTACTAAAATATTCATTCGTTTCAAAGACATTTTTTTTAGAGTTATTATTAATGTTCAACTGAATGGATAAAAAATGCCAGTTATATCTCAGACCCATGTAATCTATTAGAATAGGACCAACCTATTTCCGGGAACAAATACACACTCTTATTGAAAGTTTTCATAATTATGTAAAAACCAAATAACGGATCCGGTGATCAAACTTAGAACCTATATAGTACTCAGTTGTGATGCTTATGACCACTAGAAAAACGACGATTCGCTTTTTATCAAAAATCAAGACGATTTTTACTTCCCAATTTTAATATTTTAATACCCAATAACACTTTACCCGAGTCGGGATTCAAACTCAGTATTAATTTAACGCTCACGACCACTAGACCAAGCAACTCACAAGGTAAGCTACTTGGCCTGACTCAGCCAGTCTCCTTCTTCTGAAGCCATTACAATAGAACATTGATCTAAGCCTTCCAGTTTTCACTTGACATAATATAATAGATAGGAACCGTAGCCTAGACAGTTTACTTTTGTAGACTATTTCTAGAATATTAAAACTAGAAGAATTCGAAATTCCATAAGTTCTTAAAAATCTAGCGCAGTTGAAAGGGCACAGGGCAGAAAGAGTTTAACAGTTGAGTCAAACCGTGTTTACGCTGAGAAAATAGTTTTTTCGTGGTAAAAAAATTAAAAGAGTAGGTATCTCTTTTGTGGTTTGCTCACGTTGAGAGGGTAAGTAAGGTGTAAGGCGACTAACGAAAGGCAGAAGTAAGTGGAAATGACGGGAGAAAACGCCTTAGAAGGACATAGGTACACAGACCTTATTGGTGAGGTTCTAGCAAAGGTCAGTTGCGTAGTACTCGCAAACGGCGGCGGCTTAAGTGTATGAAAGTAAACGAAGCAAAATAAGTATGTAAAAATGGTAGCCAATTGCGCTCTGTTTCTGCCTAACCCCCTGGGAAAATCTTGGGAATTTATGTATGTAATCATAATAATTTATTTATTTCTTACCACAATATCACAAAACAAAAAATGGGAATTATGGGAGACAGTTGCCCAAACTGGTGCCTGAGCTAGGCTTTTGGCGTGTATCTCGTTACCGTCACAACAGATGTCAAAATCAAAAGTCATTTATTCAAATTAGGCTGAGGATCAGCACTTTTTGAACGTCAAAAATTACATAAGACAGTCCCCCAAAACGCCCGCCCTTCGCCACTTCCTAGTGTTTTCGCTGGGAAGAAGAAGGCAGAACAAACTCCCCAGCAACACGTCTGTCTGATATGTTAGAAGAACAGTTTAAACAGCATTGGTAATTAATAAACATAATCATTTAAATTAAATAATTTGCTACATGCTAGCTAGCACACACCAATATACAAGACAGTAGTAATAAGAATAGTAAGTACCGACGTTGACAACTAAACTCATACAAAAAAAATAATATAACTAACTTAATAAATGTAAGCCTTCAAGTAAAAAGGGCGTGCCCGCTTACATGTACAAAACTGGAATAAATGACTAGGTCTACGACATTACATCAGAAATGAATAAAAAACGATACACTAAAAAAAATAAAAAATGATACACTAGGACCATCGAAGCTAAATAAAAAATCAGTTACTAGTTAAACAATAACAAAAACCAAGGTCAGCAAGACGACCAGCCAGTGTGAAAATAACATTGCATCTTGTGTGTACAACTGTACATGTATATTTATCTATTCCATTCTGATATCCTTTTATCCTTGTTCTAGGTACTGTCACTTCTCGCCGGCCAGAGCCCTACTACGGCCGTCTGATCGGTCGGCTGACACAATATGCTCACGGCATACGAGGCACCGTATACGCCGTGGATGAGAACACTGTCTTCGTCCGAGGATTCGCGTACGATGGAACCGGCCCAGACGCTTACTTCTGGGTCGGGGATACCCCCCAGCCAAGTCCTGAAGGGATCTTGGTGCCGTATCCAGAGGATTATACGACTAGGTTAGTGGTTGTGAACTTTCCATACATTCTATTTACGGCATGCAAATTCACTAAAAAAATATTGACACGCAATTATAATTGAATGAAAATGATTTATAACAGAAGTAGTCAAGAAAAACAAAAAAAATACACATTAATATAAATTGGAAAGTTTTAAATCAATAATTAAGTCTAGTTTATATTTACAAACGTTTGTCATTTACATTAAATTGTCATATTTTTATCAGATTTTAGAAGATAACTATTATCCGTCGTATTCTTTTGCTGGGAATGTTCGTGTAGTGCGGATAAAAAGCACCTCAGTCCCGATTGAAAATAATAGTCGATATTGCCTGGCCTGTTGGTCTAGTAGTTAGTGGCCCGACTGATATGCCAGAGGTTGTGGGTTCGATTCCCACCGGAAAAATGTTTGTGAGATGAGCACGATCATTTGTGCTGTGTCTGGGTGTAATTTACCTATAATATCTGCGTATGTACATTTAGAAATATAATATAAGTATGTTTCTCAGTTGTTTAGTATCCATAACACAAGCTCTGCTTAGCTAGATGGCGTTGTGTACAAGTAATGGTATATTTAAAAAAAAATGCATTTAAATCTGAATCTGTGTGTGTAAGTAAATGTGATCTGAATCTGTAAATAAATAAGTCCTAAAACTAAAACCCGACTGATGAAAAACGCTCTAAAAAGTATGAAACAAGTAATTATTTCATACGAGGATACTCTCTAGATGATAACCACGGTTGTATGCAGCCCCATTTGCCCAAAACCTTCTATTCGCTTACTACCTACTGGTAAAAGGTATTGTTTTGTTAGTACACGACTACGTATAATATGGTCATACACGCCCGCCACGTTGCTGGACTACGCACCTGACCTTTCTGAAGGACATCGAATCACGAATAAGGTTTAATGGCCTTCTGACGTTTCCCCTTACCTTTTGTCATTCGCCTTTCACTCAGTACAGCAAGTAAACAAAATGGCAGTAAAAATAATTAAAGCAATAAAAACCTCCAAAATTCGACCCTAAGAAACACTACCCACTTTCTATCAGTCTCATTTAAGAATCGGTTACGTAACCACCTTCTCGCTGAGTGTCAAACAAACACCGTTACGTATTGTGTCTGACGACCAACTTTTGCTTCATTCACGAAGTTTCTACCACCCCCAGTACAATACAAAGGTCAGGGATTCTATCGGAGCTAAATGAAGGCTTGATTGAGGACACATCGGTTGTAGCGGACTGGTTGGAGTTATAACAAGAGCAAATAGAGTTGTGACATTACGCCTCTGTTCGCCAAAGGGGTAGTCAGAGTTGTAAATTTTAATGTTACGAATAAATAATTGTATATAACATTAAAGGCAATAGTTCAGTTTAAAATTATGAATTTAGTATTTTTTAAATCAATGCATTTTAGTAAGGTAGTTAGGTTAGGTAGTTAGGTTAGCTATAGGATAGGTATAGTAAGTTGGGTTAGGTTATATATACATGTTGTAATTTTAATTCTATCGAACACAAAAATGTTTAAATAAGATCACAGTAGAGACTCGCTACATAAAAAGTAGTAGTAGTTATTATTGGTTTGGATCAATTAGTTGTCATCATATTAAATGTATCTATGTATATCTAACATATAAAAAAAATGATAAGAGCAATAAATTGACTCTAGGGCACAACGAAGTTTGCCGGGGTAGCTAGTTATAGATAAACTACACCTAGACAGAACAAATTATCGTACTCATCACACAAACATTTTTTCTGGGTGGGAATCGCACCCACGTCCTCCGGCATAGCAGTCAGGGCCACTCTTATAACTACTAGGCCAACATATAATCCTGCATCACCCTCCCCCATCCATACAATTCGTTATTCATCCAAATGAGTATCACATTCGTCACGAAGTTGTCTCCTCGAACTCTTACCCACGAAGTCGTACTTAGTATTCATGGGACGAAGTCAAAACGAAATAAATTCGTCCTGCGATCAATGGGGACTTTCCTTGTTGAGCTCCTTAAATATTCGGACGTAATTCAACGAGAGCTTTTTATATAAATGAGTTAAATTTTCATTTTAGTAAGTGTTTTCTTGTTGCGTAGGTTCGGGGTAATTAATAGAAGCGCTGAGTTTAGTAAAGTCTTTTTAAAACGCCTGTTGTCAATTTGTAACCGTGATAAAATATGTAGAAAAAGACATGACCCCTCTTTGCGGCGCAGTCGAGTTATAATAAAGAAAGTGAAGGGTTGGCGTTTTGAGGGACTGTCTTGTGTGAATTGGTGACGTTCAAAAACTGCTCATCCTCAGCTAAATTTGAATTTTGGCATAGCAGTCAGGGTCATTAACTACTAAACCAACAGGGCAGTATTAGGATGAAGGATGCTGAACAAACAATACGTAGTGCTATAATCCTACCTAGATATTTGTGTCAGAATATTGACTTCGGTTTGTTCAAGCAAATGTTATAGAACTAATGATAGTCGTAACTGTTTTAAAATCAATAAAACCGTGTCAACTCAGTGTTGATGAACTCTGCCTAGCACGAATGCATGACGTAACTGACGGAATTTGAACGATTTTAACATGAGTCAGGCCAAGTTAGGCAGGTACCTGTAATAAGCCATTAAATTAGCCATCGAATTATCATTTGCTTCCAAAACGGTGAGGGAAAACATCGTTAGGAAACCGGCATGCCTGAGAGATATTTGTCGACGGGCAAGACAGAGGCCCATAGGTACAAATGACAGCCGAACCAACGGTTTAACGTGCTTTCTGGGGCACGGAGGAGTCTTGAAACTCATACCACAGTCTAAAAACCCACAGTTCGACGAAGCTGTCTAGTCAGGGTAATCGTGCGGGGCGGGAGGGGCGAGACGCGGGAAGCCACTCCCGCGCTGCGTACAATCCGATGTTCGTAGTGCAAGAGGTATTATTCAAGTCTAACGCGTGTAGAAGTTGTCGGCATTTTTCCAGAGATCAAAGGCTTCGTCCTGCTGTATTAATATTTATACTGTGCTCATACTGTATGGCAATTAAAATATATAATAATTTGCCAAATCATTTAAAAAACCTTAATATTAGTAGGTATGTTTTAACGCAAGCTATTCGATTTACTGTTAAGCAAATGCTACTACTCAACAAACGAGTACCTAGATGATAAATTACTGTAAAGCCTATATGTACCTTTTAGATTTAGAGTTAGAAAATAAGTCAAAAATTTGTAGGTAGGTACCTACATCAGATATGGTACAATAGAATATGTATATGAAACTACACCAATTGTAACATCTTATTGCACTATGTTCTTACAAATAAAATATTCTTTCTTTCTTTTGCTATGCAAATAATGGTCACCCATCCACGGACCGACCTCGTCAAGCTTAGCTTAACTTTCGATCTACTCGTGTGGCTGGTATTATTTAGCCACAAGCTCCTCGTCCCGCCATCTACTAATAGGTTAATAAAGAGAAATTCACGTCGCAAAAAGCTATGCAAATACTGATAATACCACCCCATTTAAACATTCTAAATATATCTTAGGGGAGGGAATACAAAACGCTTCCTAAATAGAGGGGGCATCGTAGAAAATATGAATAACACAATACTAAAATTGTTTGATAATTAAATAAAAGATAATTACGGGGGGGGGGGGGGGGGTGTAATGGGTCCCTAAGTGGGGTGTATGTCGCGCTGACAGTCGTTAAGGAAATTCAGAGATTTAATGGTTTTTTTTTTTGCTTTGACGGTTGTTAAGATTTGCTTTGTTTTTGTGAGGTAGGTTCTTATTTAATTAATTGCGAAGTACGTTTACATTTTGTAGACTTGAGTCAGAGGTAATGCTTAATTTGTTGGTAGTCTTACATGTTTGTACATTGAAGGCATTTAATTTTTTGAGTTTAGTCTGTAATTTTTTTTTGGACCCGGAATGACGACATGAAGGCAAAGACAATTCAATGGTTATAGATGGACAATTATGTCCAAGTGGACACAAGTCGATGGGTCTAGTTTGGTACCCCTGCTGTCGCTCTAAGATTGCTTTATTATGCTAGATGGCGATAGGATCACAGTTTTTCTTTGACATTTCTGTGCGAGTCCCCCTCTGCAGTAAATATTTTTGCATGTAGGCCATATAAATATTTAGTTTGTGCGGGAATCGACCCGGCGACACGCAGCGTAGAAGCCGATCGCTCTCCACAACGCTGAGCGTACCAATAAAAAAAAGAATGAAAGAATAAAGAACAATGCCAGCTTTCGGTCTACACAACTTTTAAAATTCAAGTTCTCGACTCTCTGTTTTTATAAAAAAAAAAACGTTGCCAGTCTTGCGTAACCAGTTAATTTAGAATACAAATATATGAATTAAAAAAAAATAGAAGTTCAATGTAAAAGTGGAAATCACAGTAATGCTTTGGACATTAAACAACACAAAAAAACATAAGAATATTCACTATCCATGAGTCCATGACAAATTAATATTGAGCCAAAGTTACTATGGACATGTTATGTTATGTTACTGGCTTGTTCTTTGTCGTGTTAACTCGTGTTTGCTTGTTTTTCGTGATTTGTGAGTTTTCTTGACGTCATGTGAAGGCAAGTCAGAGGCGAGTCATGGGCGGCATAAAAACTCCAACACTAAATTAGTCACTATTCATAATTCATACAAAAAAAAAAGGAAAATAAGCAGAATTTGGGTCAACCCTAAATTCTACTTATTTTCCTTTTTTTTTCAGTCAGAGACCCATGGGCGGCATAGAAAGTCCAACACGAAATAAGTCACTATTCAAATGTCACTATTCAATTAGTAATTCTACTTATTTTCCTTTTTTTTTGGATGAATAGTGACTAATTTAGTGTTAGAGTTTCTATGCCGCCCATGGGCCCCTGAATTGCCTTCACATGACGTCAAGAAATATTTCAGGCACGTCTGTTTCCTCGTGATGTTTTCCTTCGTTCACCGTTTTGGTCGATCACTGCAAAGCCTTGAAAATATCACGCTGTATCTTTGGTCCCCTTAAGTTTTTCTTAGTATTTACACACACAGACACCAGACACCACAACCGATCGGAAGATACCCAATAGCGGCAATAGAAGTATACACTCTGTGGTAAAAATTTCAACATTGTTGTCTTCCTATTACGGTTCATGAGAAACTGCCCGCTGACAGACTGACGAACGAACGGACCCCGGAGTCTTGGCAGAAGGGTTCCGTTCTTTGGCTACGGATCTCTAAAAAGCATCTCCGCAATGCGATAGCGCGAAATGTCTGTGCAGTAAAATGTAACAAAGGTCTTGTTAACAAATCGTCGCTTGGATGTACTCCGTGTATGTACCACTGTATGTAGTACATACTCGCGAACAAAGTACTAACGAGAGGGACAATATCGTTTATTCTTATATAAGTAAAGTTACACAGTTCTTTTCTCAGTGAAACGATGCAGCGATTTGTACAAACTATACTATTAATCTTAATAAACTAACTAACTAAGCTAAAAGATTAATCGAAAAAGACACATTTCACACGTTCAATTAAGTAACATTTGTTCAATTACGCAACTTCACTAAGGCAGAAACACTCACACGCATAAAAGGGCTTTTTCTCAAATTATCACTTGTTCAAGTTTTGACCTTCTGATGTAGCTGTAACTATGATGTAATAAACAAGTGTGAGAATCCTAGTACCCATAACATAAGTTAAATCTTTCCTTGGGTACCAGAATTCAATACAAATACTACTGACACTATTGTTACACTACTGTTTTTGTTCTTATTGCATAAGTGATAGTTGTTCTTAAGTGCTTGATTGATCAAAATTTTTTAGTCCAATAAACAATTTATTATTATTTATTTGTATGTAATATATAATGTCGTGATGGCCCAGAGGTTAAGGAGCCTACCTCTCATGCACGAGGTTGTAGTTCAAATCCGGGCAACTACCAATGTGACTTTTCAATTCATATGTACTTTCTAAGTTTATCTGAGACATCATTTGACATCGGTGAAGGAAAAACATCGTGAGGAAACCTGGACTTGTAGTTAATATAAGTTTGAAATCGCCAATCCGCCATGAGCAAGCGTGGTGATCAATGCTCGAGCCTTCTCTGTATGAGAAGAGGCCTTTGCCCTGCAGTGGGACACTAACAGGCTGGTATTATATTATTATTTATTTATAATTGTTTGTGCTGCTGTCCATCCGTGCGTCCGTCTGTCTGTCTGTAACTTCTAAATGTTATAAAGTTGAAACACTATTTAAGAAATTTGACACATTGGGGCAGCTTGATGTTCTGGCCCCTGTACATTAGTACGCACCTACATCATTGACCATAGCAACTAGTACCTACTGAGTTTCTTTCGGTGTTTCTTCTCAGACTACTACTGTCCACCTAGTTTAAAAAAACACATCTAACTTGTCTGACTTGTAAAAGCGTTTGTAAAAACCAATTTACAGATATAAATAAACAAAATCAAAAACTGTACCCAAACCAGCCCGTAATTAACAGCCCATTTTCTTTTCTTCCAGAGACCCTCCGATATTGTCTGCTCACAGCAACTCCGACATCCTGCTGCGACTGCCGGGGGGCAAGCGGCTGAGAGACATCAAGTGGATCAGCGTGTGGTGCCGAAGGTTTACCGTGAGTTATCACACTTACTTGATAATGTCTTTATTTCCAAGGGGGCAAAGACACCGAACACAAAATAATATTTGGTCTAATAATACTAATAAAATCATCCCGTGAAGACGTAAGTGAAGTGAAAGCAAATTGAACTGTCATTCCATACTAATGATATAGGCATTGATAGTTCACTTCACTCCAGATATCACGGGATGACTTTAACTGAATCGACCGGAAGTTTTCAATCACAGAGATTTAAAAGACTATAGAGCGGGCATGTCAAAGCAACGTCATAGAAAAACTATGATCCCATGTCTCAGTAACGCCATCTAGAATAATAAATGAATATTGGAGCGGCAGCGGAGCGTACTACAAAAAACTCATAGACTTGTATCCAGCAGGACACACTTTTTCGGACGAAAATCTTGTTCGTGATGTCCGGTCTATAGGTATTGAACGTCTTTGTTTTCAATCGATGAAGAAGACTTCGTGAGGAAACTGGCATATTCTAGGGTCAAAAAATTGAAGACGTGTGACATCTACCAACCCGCTGGGCCCGCGTGGTAGATTACGACCCACTCCTTCTCACAGAGAAAAGGCCAGTCCCAGAAGTGATTAAACTAAAAACTGATCCATGCTATCTTTTATTAAAAGAATTGTTGAAATCGGAAAAGTTGTTACCCCCTTAAAACTAATTTTCCTCTAAGTAACTTATTTGAGAAATCAAACAATGGTTTATTTTGTTTAAAATATTAGACATAGGTACCTATTATTTTTGTAAAACACAGATTAGTTTCCACAGACTAACGAACCATTTTTACTTCATAGACAAAGTAGACAGTTTTAACGTAGACAATTATCAATAGAGTGGTGGTCACATTTTAGCCTGTCTATGATTATGTTATTAGAAAATAAATAAATATAGATTTTTCCACTGACTATCTCGCGATAGTAAGTGAATAACATCACTTGGTACACGATGGAGTATCTACACTTGCCTAGATATAAACTTTTCAATGCGGACGATAAAGACTCCAAGGTTATAGCTATCGGGAAACACAGACTCCGGCAGGGAAGTTTTCTCCTTGGCTGTAGGTACACACAATATAAGTGTTTCCACAGCGTTTATTTTTCTAACTTTTATAGTGAACATTGAAAGGTTGTTATGTTTTTTGCATCATAATAATATTACCAGCCTATTACTGTCCCACTACAGGGTAAAAGCCTCTTCTCATACAGAAGAAAGTACATAGATTTTTGATGAAGATTTGAACCGCAACCTCGTGCATGAGAGGTAGGCGCCTTATCCTCAGGGCCAACACGATATTTGCACGATATTGCAAGTGCAAAATCGTAATTATGCGTAGGTACTTAGAATACATACGCGCATATAAATTGAAGTACCTACGTGTGTAATGTCGAAATACTGTTATCTCGACATTACAACAAAATAATACAGAGGAGATTATAGTATGTCTGTTTCTTGCAAATCAACGGTTAAACTAATTTTGATGAAATGGAATAGAATATTCTTTATTGTAGGTACCTATACCATAAAACCTAACGGAGTATTCCCGTTTGAGCACCTATTTTTTGAGCACCTGTGCATTTCGCACCAAAGGTATTCCCATTTCCCATAGGTTAATGCATAGGTGCTCAATAAATAGGTGCTCAGACGGGAATACTCCAACCTAACAAATTATAACTTGAAGAGCTACTTCATAAGGTATTGCAATTGGCGGTCTTACCTATCGCTAAAAGCGATCTCTTACATACAACATTTGGATGGACTTGATAGTGAAGGAAGTTTTCTCTGTCTGCTACTTAATTAGTGCTGATGGCCTGCTGTTAGTATAAAGAGTTCAGAAAATTATTATTTATTTAATACTTCAAGCACACTAATGTACAGAGGCGGACTTAATGCCATAAAGGCCAATAATAGGACAATAGGGCAATATTAGGACGAAAAAGAAATTAAACCCTTGAAATTTCACATGGATAAAGTCGCGGGCAATGCTAGTCGCAAATACGCATGGATGTTGTCACTTGTCTGTAAGTAGGATGCTTTTGTCCTTCCGTGACCGCCACTTTCCGAAACATTTTTCAATTGCTCAAAATGCTAGTTGAAATGTTGAGTCTAACAAGTCCATGTCATGAGGACATTGAACTTTACACTAGATATTGAGCGATGCGGAGAAATTTTTCAACGTTATACTTGAATGTTAGTTATACTTATTAAGGGATATTTTACCGTTTATGAAATGTGTTTTGTTTGTTGTAGTTAAATACTGAGAATAGAATATTCATATAAAGAAGTTTGAAAGGGTAATGCCCATATTTTGCTCAGAAAACTTTAGCCAAGTGATGCTCTTGGAAAAAGCAAATAATAGGCATTAGGATTGACATCACAGATAAAGTGTGACTTAATAAAATGGGATTTTCAGACCTTTTTAATTATTACATTTCTGCCCAGCAAACACACAAGGAAGTGGCGACGGGCGGGATTATGGGGGAGTGTCTTATGTAATTTTGACGTTCAAAAAGTGCTGATCCTGAACCTAATTTGAATTAATAACTTTTGATTTTGATTTCAACAAATTAGTAAGTAATAGCAATATTACTGAATTAGTGTATTATTAGTGTCTATTACAAAGATGGGAATAAAATGTCACGAAATGGGCATTTTCCTTTGAAAATAAATCCTAATGTTGCTGCTGTTTCTATAAAATGTGTAGGTAAGTAAAGTAAGAGGTACTTCGAATACTTTCTTTTATAATGACGAACAATCACAATATGTCATTCCAATTCCTAGTCCAAATCATTACAGCCTAATATATCTACGCAACTACGGCTACACACCCGAAGTAACAACCGAAACAAAATATCGATTACTTTTGGCGCGCATGCTTACAACTTTCGCGCCAAAATGTGACATTTCGCCGCCATTCAGCGGGTTGCCACAATGGTCCCGTTCGTAGTCAATGGATGCGTTCGCTTGATGTTAATTTGACAAAAAATATTTTATATTTGAATGTCAGACTGATTTGCAATATTTGAGGTGCTTTAAAATTGATGGTATTTTTTTTTGTATTTGTAAAGGATTAGAAAAATCTAAGTACTTAATGGTATGGTGGTGATGGTAAGTTTGTAATTGATATTATCCTTGTGCAATTTTTCGCACCTCTGCCATATTGAACGGGATTTAAAGTCAAATTGGCTACCTGTTATTAGATACCTGAAACAAATGGCTGTTGCAACAACTATGAACTTATAAATCCCAGTAGATATGTCCTGTATTTACAGTTAGATAAATGTCTAGTATGTCTCCATTTGACGACTGGCCTGTTGGTCTAGTAGTTAGTGACCCTGACTGCTATGCCGGAGGTCGTGGGTTCGATTCTCACCCAGGACAAATGTTTGTGTGATGAGCACGATCATTTGTTCTGTGTCTGGGTGTAATTTATCTATAGTATGTATGTATGTATTTAGAAATATATAAGTATGTTTATCAGCTGTTTAGTACCCATAACACAAGCTCTCAAGCTTAACATGGGACTAAATGGCGTTGTGTGAAAAGTTGTGGAATATTTATTTATTTGGCTGGAAAGGCTCGGTATTTCCTGACAACTTCCTAGAATTTTATACACCCACGTTTATTCCGTCTGCCGTTTCCATGCGTGGGAATGCAAACCGTAGTACGTTTATGCAGATATAGTAATGCGGAAACCGTAAATAAGTAGCGTGAAGCAATTTATACCAAGAGTTTCGACCAAATTTTTATTTTTGTTTTGCTTAAATATTTGTACCATCAGCCGCACTTGCGGTGAATCTTTTAGCTACCAAAATGCTTTGAACCACGCAAAGTGTGTATGAACAGTCGAGCTCTGTAGCCGACTGTACTTGTCATCATCTGCCTAACTTTTACTCAACTATGTAAGGTTTGCCACCACAACCCAGTTACTGGGTAAGACCCCCCCCTTAGTTAAACTGGTTGTCAGACTTTTCAGGCTTCTGACTATCGGTCATAAATCTACAAAATGACAGCCGGAACCAACAGCTTAACGTGTTTTCCAAGGCACCGAGGAGTCTTGATATGTTATGAATGGTTACCCATCCACGGGCCAACCTCGTCAAGCGTAGCTTAACCTTCGATCAACCCGTGAGGCAGTTATCATTTATTGTATTGCTGTCGTCTGGTAGAGATCTCAAAAGATTTGCCAATCTTAATATGCCGCTACATTGTCTTGCCTAAATCGTCGTGGATAGTGCAATACCGCGTAATTCTACAATTGTTAAATACTGCGAATATGCACCTTATCACAGTCAGCGAAGGTGTACATTCGGAGTATTTAACAATTGTAGTTACGCGGAATTGCACTATCCACGACGAAATGTAATAATTAATATGTAAATAGTGATGGCGATACTTAACCTCAAACGAAAGTAAAGGTCAACCAAAGCGTCAACAAAACAATTAGAAGATCCATTTAAAGAAAGTTTTAGCACTCAGGGCCTGTGTAAGGTTAGGTTATAACATTCATGACGTCTTGTGATTTGTCTTATACGGACTTCGAGTGCAAAACAATAGGTTCGATTTGGTAGTCTATCCAATTAAAATTATTTTCAGTTCTTAGGTATGCAATGCAACAATAGTATATTAAACTTAATAAACGGCCGGCAAATATTATGAGCAACGATTCTACACACAAAGAACTGTGAAACAAAGTCACAATGTCATACCAATGTAGTTAAAACTAATAAACAAAAATGCGGATATCATGACGACTAGTTATCACAAGCAGCACCAGTTTAAGAGCATAATGTAAAGATCAGTCGCTATCGCTATGCCTCTCGACATATACGACCGCAGCGACTAGTAGCACTAACTATAACCTAAAAACCCTCATATTTATTTATCTCTTTTCTTTTCTTTTCAGGTAAACTTCGGCGATGTGTTCATCCCCCCCGGTTTGGACCCTCCCCGCCCGCGCGTCCTCCCTGAGTTCAAGCGCCTGGCCCATGGCCTCAGATCTGGCAACATCAGCGTTCTTGATGCTAAAACCTTCTACATACCCAACCTGCACTATGATGGTGCTGGCCCCGATGCTTACTTTTGGGTCGGGAATGGATCTGAGCCGAATCCGTTTGGTACTAAGGTGAGAATGGTGGTGGAAGCAAGCGCGGATATTAGATATCGCGCCCAGCTCCCAGACAGCTTAGAAAAGAAAGAAGGAAAGAAAATTGCGTTTATTACCATAACAGCAAAAAAAACACCTTAAAACTATAAAATACAAAGATTAGCTCAGCATATTCGCGCATACTTTTTCCGACACCTTTAACAAATATCATTAAACAGGACACATTGTGTACTAAAACCTTCCACGACGAACACTTTATCCATTGGTGAAAACAACATGAAAATCAGTGCAGTAGTTTATGAGTATATCACGAACAGTCTGTGGAGTATACAGGCGTGATGTTATTTTAGGATGATGTCAATTCAACAGTTGACAACTCTATATTGGCTTACTAGCCAGTTTCAAACCAAACACAATCTAATCATAAGTTTCAAACGGCAAGAGTACCTAAACATTTACACGATTCTCCCACTAACTGACACGGTCACATTTCATTCTGTTGTAGGTATTCTCATATGATGATAATACCAATCGGTTCTGAAGCATTTTCTGGAATAATGTGAAACTAATTTTAAGAAAAATATTTTGGATTGGGCACTTTCTTGAGTTTCACTCGTTCTCATAACTTCTTTGTAGGGGTCTCATCATAGCCAAGCCCTTTCCCAATTACGTTGGGGTCGGCTTCAGAGTTTTGAGGTGTTTTTATTTTGCTATATAACGCCACTAAACGATTGTTTCTTCTTCTTTATTTCCGACAACCTCTAATTCTAAAGCAACAGCAGTCATTAAAATGCGGTTTAATAATTCTTTGATTTTCCAGGTTCCTAACGAGATGGGTTCCCTCCATCCTCTCCGCGGCTACCAAGGCGAAGACATCGAAATCCAGCTGCCGGGCAAGCTAACTGCCTACGACATAGACTGGCTAGCGGTCTGGTGCGTCGAGTACCGACATAACTTCGGTCACGTGTACATTCCGAAGGACCTGGATGTTCCTCCAGCGCTGGGACAGACGAAGATCACTGTGAGTTGTTGTGAGAAAACATTGGGATGGTTAAATGTGGAGTGGGCTGAGTGTGAAAGATATTCCAGTAACAAAATATTAAGCTCTGCAGGATCATTGTTGAGTAATTAATTCGTTTTTTTGTCTGTTTGCTTGTGGTATGCACGTAGACTGTGACAAATTAACAATAGAACGGTAAAACAGTAAACGAAAAAACGGTAAAGGAAAGCATCGTGAGGAAAGTGGCATGCTTAGGAGATACATATTTCTCGACGGCAATATGTGAATCCAAGCCTGAGGATCATATGCGGCATGAAAACATTGACAACAGGTTACTCACTAACCACACCAGAAAAAATAACTTTTTGTGACAGGCTTAATGTAATTCAACTCTTCACGGATCTTCGTTCATTACTGATCGAAATCACGGAATGTTTAATTAACATGAGAACAAACTGGGTCCCAAAGTACTCCCCTGGGGAACCCCATTATTGATAGACTCCTCGTCTCTCATACTACTGTACTCACACAAACAGACTACGCACGACTTAAGAAAGCATATTTATTGCTAATTCAAATACGCCGAATAAATATGGGAATGTGTATAGAGACCGTGTCAATTGCTTTCAACAAATCTAGAAAAAGACTCGAGTTTTAATTGGGTATAATTTCTATATTGGGTCGAAATAAACACTAAACTAATTTATAGCTCGCGGTATTTTAGAATTTAGACCTTATCTTGCTCAGATCGATCACATGAGGACTCAACAGATCAGTAGATTTTTCAGCAGAAGCGTATAATGTGGGGAATAAAGTTTATCTCTCTTGGCGAATGGCGATGTTTATGTTAATCTGAACGATTGTGAATATGATTGGTTTTGGAGGATCCAAATTTTATTTCTGTTTGTCGTTAAGTTCAGCATAAAATAAAGAGAACCAGAAATGATTATAAGGATACGAAAGTGTGTTACTAATCTTAATTGTACTGAAAATCTTTATTGCATTATTTCAATAATCCATTCATTTTACTAACAGCTTGCCTGGATTTCTAACATCACATTTTACATAATTAACCGTATCTTTATATTTTCTATTCCCAATCTTTGCAGGGCAAAAGGAAGCCATCCAAAGGACGCAATACTAGTAAATCACAGAGACTTACAAAAAGTAAATCTAGAGTTAAACCTAAGTGGTTTTCATTTGATTGGTTTACTGGTTTCTGAACCATCCCTTTATGAATCAGGATCAACAGCGCTTCACAGTTCAGTTTAATAGACGTGATCTTAAAACATATTTTTCCCTACTTACATATCTATATTTTCTCATTTCTATTACTACTATCCAAAGGTTCGTACAACACTATTGGATCTATGTATGTTAAGTATACAAAATCTTGTATTACTTTTTCGGTTTCCTTGATTCTCTTCTGTATTTTTCATCTAAAATAGCCTGAATTCCTGGCTCTTAAAAATCAAATAAGTTTTTGTAAAAATTGTGTTTTCATCCGTCGGAAATTGTTGTTATAAGCTTGCATTTTATTTCCTAAACTTGGTACATTAACAGATAAATGATCCTGGTTTGTAAACCTCTTAAGACTGATTCATAAAACCTGTTGTTATTTACTTTAATTTGTTATGTACTTAATAAACGTGTTATTATTTAACTTAACCATTGCGTTATGTGTTTCTATCCTCTTTGCTTACCTTGGGATGTTGGATGTTGTATTTACAGCCTGCTTGGTGGTATAACCCTGTAAGTATATTATTATTTATTATTTTATTATATAAGTATACGTTATTATTATTAGGCCAGGCACAACAAGCTACCCCAATGTGTAAATTTTCTTTAAACCTTTTTAACTTTATTAGAAACAGCAGGGCTATTTATTGGTTATATTTTTCATTGTCAGTGACCAACTAGCGTCATTGCACACCAAAGAGATTCAAAATAATATAGAGCGGGCATGTCAAGGAAATGTCACAGAAAAACTTTGATCCCATGTCTCAGTAACGCCATCTAGAATAATATATGAATATTGGAGCGGCAGCGGAGCGTAGGTACTACAAAAAACTCATAGACTTGTATCCAGCAGGACACACTTTTTCGGACGAAAATTTTGTTCGTGATGTCCGGTCTATAGGTTCTATTGAATGTCTTTGTTGCACACCAAACTATGGATGATGAACGTCAAATGAGAATTTACGAAGTCCGACTTCTGGGTGTGGCTATCTTTTCATTGACAGAGACAGTCCAATTGTACACTGAACCATGACGACAACCGATATATTACAAAAGTCACAGCCAAAGTCAAATCATTTATTTAATTTGGGCAATCTAAAAGGCACTTTCCATACTTTACCATACGCAAAATACGCGCTTTGACGTGGAGTTGCGGATACCAGCCCGGTATCTTTAAAGGCACTTTCCAATGTCAAACTAAAGTTTAATAAAATAAAAAGATTTTAGTGTAAAAATTGGTATTACACTATAAATGGACTTCAAGTGACGGTGACTATCAGACGGGGTACTGTGCGCTTCGTCACATCTCTGGGAGTGCGCATTACGTAATCCTGGATACACACTGATGATAGCCAACACGAACCTAGCAGTTTGACAGTTAATCGTTGAACACTTTGGCCAGTGATCGTCAACACTGTGAACTGTCAACGGAAATACGCAATAGCCCTCCCATGCCCTAATGCGAGTTGTTTTTACGCTAAGACGCGATCGAAATGTTCACCACGTTTGGCTCTCTGATTGGTTAAAAGCTCGGCGCGGACCAATCGGGGCGCCGAACGTCATGAACGTGTCGATCGCCTTAAGGTAAAACAAACTCGCACTTGGTACTCAATAATAAGGTTCATGTTCAATTGGGAAAATTTGATAGTTTGTGGTAGCTTGACGTACCTACCGACTGGCGTCTGTACATCGGTTTCTATTTATATATGTGTTATTCTGGTGTATTGTTTATTTTAATATTTGTGATTATATTAATTTCTGAATTATTCTTTTGGACATTATAAAAGGTAAACGATGTGTTACGGTAGCTAAGTGTGATTGATTTGAAAGTTAGTAATAATTATCCATCATTGATATATTATTTCTCATAAATTTGGTAATTGGGTACAAAAAAAATAAAAATGTGACATTTTTGCAGTTGCCACGAATAATTCACTCTCGGTAAAGGTGATGTACAGACGCCAGCACATCAAGTTACCCCAATGTTTAAAATGTCTTTGATCGTTTTTCAACTTTATGGCAAACAAAATAAGGTTCATATTCAATTGGGAAAATTTGACATATTGGGGTAACTTGATGTGCTGGCGTCTGTACCTACAATGTAAATCATAATTGCGAATTTAATTTTTTGCTACCGTGGTGACATGATTAATAATAATCACTATTAATAAACATGCGGTATTTATAAATAATTTTCAATTAATCACACTTACCGTTACATATAAGTACATGAATTGTAGATGCTTTGATAACTTGAGTAAAATTCAACTGATCTGAAATTGCCAAACTGAGCTGTCATTCCTTACTACCTAATGCGCCCAGCATTAGGTAGTAAGGAATGACAGCTCAGTTCGCCCAAGCATTGATCCACCATTGTGGACACTGTGGGCATGCCCACAACCCTAATTTCTCAGGTCTAACAAAACATACCGATCGTGCTTATCCCACAAACATTTATCTTGGGTGGGAATCGAACTCACGACCTCCGGCTTAACAGTCAGGGCCACTAACCACTAGATCAACAGGCCAGTCAAAGTAACATTTTATGTATGGATGATAATAATAGGTATACTAAACGAGTTAAATTTATTAACTCCTAATACTACTACTTCGTATAAAACTACCTACTTTAGTAGTGTCTTGTGTATTGTAGACACGCAGCGCAGTAGTTCAGTTTATAAAAATTAAATTAAAAATTTAAAAAACCCCCATCGCAAAAAGCAAATCATTTAAAAAGTTAAAAATAACACTTTAGCCATGAAATTTTACTTCACGTCGGGGTACCGCTTAAGTAAGGAATGTTCCTAGTATTTGTAGGTATGTAGGTACTTATTTTAACGGTACCCCGACGTTACGTAAAATTTCATGGCTAAAGTGTTATTTTTAACTTTTTAAATGATTTGCTTTTTGCGATGGGGGTTTTTTAAATTTTTAATTTAATTTTTATTTTAAAATTTTTAAACGCATTAATTTTGTTTTATGGAGTTTACAGTTATGAGATTTTTTCAGTGCATTGTATGTAGAGCCAAATGCTGGTTAAAAAGAATCCAAACACGACATTTATCTGCTATTATTTGTCAAGAGTCTACCTACTGGTGTGCTGGATTGCCTGGCTGCAGCATCAGCTCATTCTGTTGCCATCAGTGCATTGTGTTTAGAATCAAATGCTGGTTGAAATGAATCCAAACACGACATATCTGCTATTATTTTGCCAGGAGTCTACCTACTGGTGTGCTGGATAGCCTGGCTGCAGCATCAGCTCAACCTGTTGCCATCAAGGCATTGTGTTTAGAATCAAATGGTGGTTGAAATGAATCCAAACACGACATATCTGCTATTATTTTGTCAAGAGTCTACCTACTGGTGTGCTGGATAGCCTGACTGCAGCATCAGCTCATCCAGTTGCCATCAGTGCATTATGTGCAGAATCAAATGCAGGTTAAAATGAATCCAAACACGACATATCTGCTGTTATTTTCCCAAGAGTGTATTAGTCTGCTAGATATCCTGGCTTCATCAGACCAAAAACACCATAATGTTGCTTATTAATATTACACACATGGTTGTTTGAAATTTTAAGCCTCACATATGTTTGTAAGTAAAGTTAATACCCATAGACGTCTAAAATAGCAAAGGTAGCTATCACAAAAGAACTGATAACCTTGAAACGGCTGAACCGATTTTGATGCAATATGTCTAAGAACCATCGCAAGAAACCCTGCTTTCAAATAAAAAAAACCGCATCTAAATCGGTTCACCCGTTTGGGCACTACGGTGCCACAGACAGACAGACAGACAGACAGACAGACACACACACATAGCGGTGAAACTTATAACACCCCTCTTTTTGCGTCGGGGGTTAAAAATTATGTATTTTGTATCTTCCAAAATCAAAGCATTTCAGTAAGGTAGTTAGGTTAGGTAGTTAGGTTCGCTATTTATAGGTATGATGAGTTAGGTTAGGTTATACATATGTATATATCGTCATTCTTCTAATTCTACATGCAACCATCACATTAGAGACTCACTAAATAAAAAGTAATAGAAGTTATGATTGTTTTGGATCTATTTGTTGTTCTGTTATTAAATCTCATGTATATAAAACTTTCGTTTCACAGTGTTTGTTACCGAACTCCACCGAAACGGCTTGACTGATTCTTATGAATTTTTGTGTGTATATTCAGTAGGTCTGAGAATAGATCGTAAACTATTAGGTATTTTTTTTAAAGGCGGAACTAAGCAAGTGATGATGATCCACAGTTGTGGGCAGTGTGGGCATGCCCACAATCCTAATTGAGGTCTATATGCCAATTTTAACATCCAAAAGTTCACTGCAGCTGTGCTATTCTGTTAAAAATCTGAAACAAAATCGAGCGTCATCCCATAATAGGGATTGACAGTTCACGTCACGCTGAATTCGCGCAAATTTTTACAAACTTGGAGATTTTCCAAAATCGACCGGCTGATTCCTAAAATCTGGTGGAAAGACCCTTGTGTATTCGTTTTCCTAACAATCCCTTATGTTACAGACTAGCTCGACTACCTCGCAGTCTCCCTACAGCGCCACCAACAACTGTAAAGAGATTCTCGACAAAAGATTACAAGTGCGCTGGGAAATACAGGTAATATTGTACTTTAATTTAAAGTTTATCTAAAGGTCTTACTGCCTGAAAGTCGTAAGGCCGGTCATTTCATTTCATCATTTCATTTCATTTCATTTCATTTCATTTCATTTCATTTCATTTCATTTCATTTCATTTCATTTCAGTCACTGAACTTTGACAACAACCAAGATATTACAAAAGTCACAGCCAAAGTCAAATCATTTATTTCAATTGGGCAACTTAAAAGACACTTTCCAATGTCAAACTTAAAAGTTAAATAAAATACAAAGATTCTAGTGTTAAAAATTGTTATTGCACTCTAAGTGGAACTAAGTTACGGTGACTATCAGACGGGGCTGTACTGTACTGCCACAGTATAAATATTAATACAGTAGGACGCCGCCTTTGACCTCTGGAAAAATGCCGACAACTTACCGCCACAGAGACAAGCGACCGAGACCGGAGACCGCGACAAGTGTCTCGGTCTCTTCTTCATGTGGGTACTGTAACTGTCTCCTGTCGCTGTCTCGCTCGCGAACTGTCGCTTTACATTGTCTAACATCAAGTGACGGTCGCAGTCTCCGGTCTCGGTCTCCTGACTCGGTGGCTTGTCTCTGTCGCGGCGCGAACCGCCACCTTTAGACTTCAATAATACCTCCCGCACTACGACCATCGTTTTGTTCGAAGTGCGGGAGTGGATTTCCCGCGTCTCGCCCCTCACACCCCGCACGATTGCCCTGTCTAGACGGCTTCGTCGGACGACTGAATGTTTTTAGACTGTGGTGTGTGGACTGTGCTCTTCGTTACATCTCTGCGTGTGCGCATGGCGTCATCCTAGATACGAAACTAGCTGTTTGACAGTTAATCGTTGAGCACTTTGCCCCCTGATTATCACTATGAACAGTCAACGGAGATACGAATAGCCCTGCTGCTCGGAAAAAGCGTTAATAGTTTTTTCTATACCAATTGAAATAACTCCACGAAAAGTTAGATTAAGTGAGCGTGAAGTGGTGTGCATGAATATCTCTAGCATTGGTATCAAATAACAGCTCACTTCGCCTTCACTTCACCTACATTATCATGGGGACATTATTGCAGAATCACACTGCATTTCAAGACAACTTATGTCACTTACGTCCGAGTTTACTAACATAATGTGTTTCTATAAAACCATTTTTTTATTACAGTGACGGGTAAAATAGACTTTATTAGACTTTTAGTGAAGTTTTTAACCGTAATAGGTATTAGGTACTCGGAATTTGTCGAAATTATGCGTCTCATGTAAGCATTAAGTCTGCCTTTGTTAGTTTTTTTCTTACAAATTAATATCAACTTCCAAAATAATACAGTTCAGGGTCCATAGACAAAACTTTTAACTTTATCGCAGCTTTGGATTGACGTTTCAACAATGGACGTTTAACTGTCGTAAAGTTTGTACGGTTAGCAAATAAAATTGAAAACTGGCAAGACTTTATTATATTGTGGTTATTAGTTGTCAAATAAGATACGGTTTCTCACAAAATATTAAAGCCCTATTTGAAAGCCTTTAGGTTTAATTCAGTACCTATATTTTACTGCCTCGACGGTTTCATGGTCGCAAGCGCTACAGCTAAGCATATAGTCCTGGGTTTGATTCCTGGGTAAGGCAAAGTGTTATTGGGCTTTACCATCTAGAACTTTTCTGTAGCAGTCTGGATTTTTACCCTATTACATACAACTTATAATTACTGGCGAATCGTGGGTGTACTACTAAAATATGCCCCTGACTAACCCTTAGTGGAATAAAGACACTTTTCTATGTTGATAATATACTAACTTAATATAACTTAATTGTCCTTTATCATAGCCATAATAATTAGTCCGTTAATGTTTTCATTCAAGCGGGTATCGAGAGAATACTAAAGGTAAAACATCATTGTTAAGTACATGTAAGAAAGTCGGTATCATTACTATACCTAAATATTTAACTTTTCGATCAATGAGCAATTCAATACAAAAATAAATAGAATTAGTAATGATATCGGCTGAAGCATTAGGTAGATTTAAGACCAATCTAAGATCCATTAATTTTGATCGATCTCCCATTCCTCTTCACCGATAGTAAGTAAGGTAGGTTCTTATAGTGAGTAACCTGGTGTGAGAGTGTATGCCTCCCATGGACCTCTGACTTGGCTACCGACGCACTTGCCTTGGATTCCGCATAATTATCTTACCTTGTGGTAGCTACTGATATTCCAGCTGATTTTAATTTTGCAGCTAAACAAGTCGGAGCTCTAAACAAACGGCTAGTTTTGAGGGCATGAGGAACAGGGTGTAAAGTTAATCATCCACCTTAGAAAGATTGAGAAAGGAGGACCAGACGGGTGTTGTGCCTGGTAGGCTACTACCCGAAGGATGTTATCTGGTTCCTGTATCCATATGTAAATGTTCAATGACGCGGATAACTTTAATATCGCGATGTAGGATATGCTTGTTTAGTTCAGATGTCAGTACGGGTCATGCAATTAATTTTATAAATCTTAGCATATTCTTACCTACCAAAAACCTCCTAACCCTTCGCCCTGCTAAAGATCTTTGTTGCTAAACCCCATCATCATGCTTTCAGGGTGACCAAGTCCAGATAACGCTATCAGCTCGGCTCCGTAAAGAACAGTACATGGCATTCGGGATCTCTGGAGCTGAAGGTAGACCCGCCATGCTGGGTGCTGACGTCGTGGTCGCATATTGGGATACCAGGTTTGTAGAGATCGTGGTTTTTGATATCTACGGTCTTGCGCATGGTGTTTTGTTGCTTGAAGAGGTTCGAGTTACAAAACACGATGGCACATTTATAATACTTAGGTACCTTATTCTTGTTGCATTTGTTCAGGGTGAACCAGCCCCGCGTGTCAGACTACACTATCAGTCATTTGGCGCAATGTGATGGAGAACGAGGAGTTTGTCCCGACCAGAGGATCGGTGGGACCAACGACGCACAACTTGGTAAGACTGCTGACTTTTAATTTAACAGTTATGTTAGTGACATACTGTATAGCTTAAGAAGGACTTAGAGAAGAATAGTACCAATAAGGTACACCAAGGCACATGGCCAGCCAGATGGCGCTTCAAGTAGGGTTTCTTCCACACAAAGACCGGAGCAGGATTCACCGCGCTGGAAGACGCCCAAGTTTCATCGCACTTTTCTACTATTGGTGTCTCTCTTACCTAGTAAGTATCTGCCTTTATATTCCCCCTAAAATACACCTTCTCAATCGACTAATTGAATACATTAGAGACAGTCATCATATCTTCATTCTATTAACCCCCGATGAAAGTGAAGGATGGTTTACCTAAGTTCAACGTATGATACACATGATTATCTGTGACATCGTAGCTTTCAGATGAATGAACCGATTTGGATGTGGTTCTTTTTCGTTTGAAAGATGTCATGATACAGAGATCACGCTCATTCTCATAAAAAATATTCTAATTTTTCAACACAAAAGAAAAGCCTATCTACACTATTATTATTTCTGTCTACAGTGTCCGGCAATCAAAAGAACGGTATAACCACAATCACGTACCGCCGACCGCTGGCAGCCAAGGAATCGATCAAAGACAAGGAAATCTTAACGTCTAGATCTCAGTCAGTTATCGCCGCATTCGGGCCGCTGAACTCCAGATACGAAGCCAACGCCCACTCCTTCATGGATACCACCAGGAATGATGTGCAGCTTGACTTTGGTGCTCAGGTAATTGAAGATTTAAGTTAGAGGAGGATTTAATTGTTTTCGCGGTCGCTGAGGTATCTTCCGTTCTCGTGGCCCCCAACACAGGACCCCGAGGACATCTATGAGGATTTTCCCGCACCAAAAATAAACGCATTTAATTGGTTTAGCCAATTTTTGTGACCACCAGGCTTAGGTAGTAAGTAGTAAGAATCTGACAGACGCGTGTGAGAGTTGAGATCTTTCCACCTTGAGGAGGGTGGAAGGGTCTACTCTCAAAGCTCCCACGTGTATTTTAATAGTCTGTTTGTCAGTTACCTCTGTTCGTTCTAAAATACGCGCTATGCATAGTAAAATGCCACGTTCTCCCACAGAACGAGAACACGTGCATCGGCCTGGCAGAGACCGACTCGTCAGGCCCCGCGCCCTGGGCGCCGCGCGTGCTGGCGGGCGCGCGCACGCTCACGGCGCGCATCGGGCCCGCGGGCGGCGCGCGCGGGTACACGCCGCTCACTGGTAAGGGGACTACTTTTGCATTAGCCGGGTATGCTGGACGTGGAGACATGCCAAGAAGATAAGCATGTTTGATTGTACAAACGAATTGTATAATTGAGCCGATGGTCGCAATTTCAATCACCAAGTGCACATTACGATCGGTAACCACATCCAAAATTGACGTGTCTTTGGTAGCTACAATTTTTTCTTTATACTTCTTCGCTTATGTGGAAGTCCTTTACAGTAATGTTTTATACTTCTTTTTCATGCAGACAATGATATAAGCAATGGATTCGTACCGTACGGTAAATATAGCGTTCAGATTTTTGTTACTTTTCCTATTCTTCTCATGCACAGAGGTTTGTGTAGTAACAATTGATAGACTATATAGAATATATCCGTTTACTGTTTAACAAGTAGAATTCTCATACCCATTGAAGCCTGGTCTAATATATGGTACTTTGCATCCAGGTCACCCATCCTGGGGCATAGCGTGGTACATCAACGACCAACTCATTCCTGAAATCTACGTGGAGCGTGGGAAGACTTACACCTTCTTGGTGGAAGGAGGAGACGACAGGACTAACCCTGCTAAGTGAGTACATGTTTCATTCGTGCTTGTAGAATATCCTATTAGTTTATCCCAACATAGAAAACTCAAGTACAAAGTTGGTTCTTTGATACAAAAGAACGTATGACAAGTCTTGCAGGCCAAGGTCGTTTATCTAATTTATTTGACCAACCATGGCAATGTGTAATTGTGTATTAAAATTTCTTAATTCAAACAAGTTCTTCCAAACGACTTTTCATCTTCAATAAGTATTTATGCACTTATAAAAATAAACTTTATTTCAACACGGAAAAATGCTCAGTGATGACATTCTCGCGCGCGAAGACTCCTTTTGCCTACAAATATAAAGTAGAGGAAGGGCCGATGCAGCGAGTGTCTCAAGTACGAGATCTAGGGGTTCTGCTTACACCAGATCTAACTTTTCGGGAGCATATTGTTAAATTTGTAAAAAGGCGTACAGAAACCTGGGATTCGTCTTGAGACAGTCGCAAGGATTCACCAACGTTACCACCCTCAGGGTGCTGTACGACGCTTTGGTAAGGAGCCACCTGGAACACAGTGCGGTGATTTGGGCGCCCCATGAAGCGAAATATATTACAATGCTGGAGCGAGTGCAAAATAAATTTACAAGACACTTGTATTTCAAACTTTATGGGGTGTACCCATTTTACCCACTGATGTATCCTACACTTTTTGTGCTGGGTATGGTGAGGTACAACGAACTTAGAGTTCGCCGAGATTTTACACTCGCGATGTATGCACTAAAGCTCCTGCGTGGAGTAGCACATAACCCGGGTGTGTTGCGTCATCTGCAGCTGTGCGTGCCAGACCGGTACGTTTGGCGGCGGCGACGACCGCCACTGCTGGCCGTGCCTACTGCTAAAACCAATCTGCTGACAAAAACACCCCTCACTCGAACAATATGTGCTCTCAATGAAGTTCACGAAAGGATGGACTTATTTGAGTGCAATTTGAGTGAATTCGCAAGGGTTTTGTTAAATTTTGTTAGTTACAAATTAATCTTTGTATAGTTTAAGTTTTTAATAGAATTTAAGTAGTCTTTTTTGTTTGTATTATTATTTTTAAGTTTAGATAAAGTAGTTTTGTTTTTTATTTTTTTTATTAGATATTAAGTATATGCATGTTTTGTACTTTGTTTGGGTGGAAACTACTGTCGAATTGGGGACACCTGTAAAGACTGTAGGTTTATGTTTAATAAATAAATAAATAAATAAATAAATAAATAAATAAACTTTCTCGCCTGAAGCATAGGTTCAACCTAGTTCAGGCTGACTTGCAACTGTACATGTGTCTCTTGTATTAAACCATTATTTTTATTATAACTTTACTTACTTCATTACACATGCCTCTGGTTATATTTTATATATGCCTTCAAAACATACTTTCAATTTTTTCTGAATATTCCTTCCAGGTTCCATCCTTTCTACATAAGTGACTCTTCTGAAGGAGGCTTTGGTCAGAAGAAGGAAGAAGACCAAAGAAAACAACGCGTTTTTGCAGGCGTAGCGTATGACAATGAAGGATACCCGTATCCTACTGCTGGTAAGTTGGGAAACTGCAGGTCGTAAAACTAAGCATATTAGTGAAAGATTTGTGATAGACCTTTGGTTCTGTATGTATAGGCCCAGGAGACCTAAAATTACCCAAAAGGAACTAGAAAACTCGGTCCTTCTAATATTAAAAACCATTTATTTTTACGTGTTTCAGTTCAGGATTCCTCTTTAGATCGTCTCTTGGGATCTCAGAAATTAAGTCTTTCCACTTCTTTTCTTCTAAGACGTGCTGTATTGTCATACCAAATAACTTCAGTAAAAATTTCGCCATCTTCTTTCCAGTCGGCCGCTACTGTGAATGGACACACAAGACAATTGACCAGGCAGCCACATCTGAGACTTTTGAGGACTATATGAAAACTATTCAGCTGGAGTGTAACGAGGGAGAGCCGGCTGTACTCAACTGGACCGTGGCCCATGAGACTCCTGACTTGCTGTATTACCAGGTATTACCACTCTTTGAAAGCGAACTCATCAAAAGCATTTCCTTCGTGAATATTTGTTTTACAAACATTCGTTGCGCGGGCTTTTGTGATGCTGAAAACATTCATTCCAGAGGCGAACCGCTTGGAGAATGTAGTCATACAAAGATTGTGCAGCTGTTTCAAGGAACTTTCTTAAAATTTCTTACAACGAGCGGCATGTTGCTAATTGCAGACTTAACAGCAGCCGTCAACACGCCTCGGTGGCAGCCGTTGACGCGTCGACGGCGGCCGTTGACATTCCAACTACAAAATTCAGCGGCAGCCGTCGTCAGCTTTCTCAGTTGGGCTACCGCCGAGACGTGTCGATGGCAACAGCCCAACTGACTCCTCTTGCCACTCATTTGTAAGAGTTCTTAGTGTTTAGAGGTTCACAGCTCGTTCAGCATGTCAGCAAAACCTGTCCTGTCATGCCCAGTCGTATTAAAGCTTTTGAGCGATTTTGACGATTCAGGTTTAGAACGTGTCATTTAATTCTAAAGATACTGCGCTCCTTATCACGTTGCAAACCTTGACTAAACATAAACGTTATAAATTCCAGTGCTACACTCACAATAACTTAGGCTGGAAGATCCACGTGGTAGACCCGGGAACGCCTATACCAGTCGCCGGAGAGAAGCACGCCAGGATGAACGCCGCAGAGACACACGCACAGCACACACACAGACTGTCTGCGCTCGCGCCGCTGGCCGTGGCCGCCGTCAGACATCTCGCCAACAGGATCAGGTAATGTGGGACCGAGGGACACGGGACATCGACGCGAGAATAACTTCAAACTGGATTGTGTAGACCTTACAGGTTTGTTTTATATACTAAGCATTTATTTCATGCTGTTGTGAAATTATTAGACTAAGGAATAATATGATCTGAATGGCAGACAATATTAATTTGTAATCTTAATAAAGTTACGAAGACAATAAATTTGAATCTGTATTCTTAAGTCATAGACAATAAAATATTGAGTCTGTATGTAACGTCTGTCAAAATAATGACAATAAATAGAGTAAGCAAAAGAGTCTACCTAAAATTTTATTATACTTAAATAAATATAATAAAAATATATACACTTTTAAAATTGTTTAAAAAATAAAACTATGTATTTAGAAGTATACAACTTATTTATATTGTTATTTGTTTTTATATAATACAAACTGATATTGTATACATTTGGAATTGGCCTAAGCATAATATTTATATACATTTTTATTATTTACACATTCAAAAATGCAGCATTCGTTCAACTTTATCCGTGTTATTTTAAGGAAACGTAATTGAAAGACAATAATCACTATCCTATACTATATTCGCGTCGATTTATCCGAGTTAAGATTGTGATATTGTTGGACGAATTTAGAATGTAAAGAGTATGGAATTCGCCAGTATGTACAGGTATTTATAAATAAAATGGGTAAATAATGTCAATCTACATACATTATATCAATTTCATATCAGATGTGTTGCGCGAAAGTGCATTTTTACAATTTAGGATTTTGACGATATCTAGTAGCCCTTGTATTTAAGAGCCCCCTTAACTTTGAACTCCTTAAGTCCATTCAAAGTACCTATCATGTCTGCCTACGAATAAGTACATCAAGTATCTACTGCGTATATGTCGCGCTGTTAAACAGAAACATTGTGAATTTGTGATTCAAGAAACTAACAATATGTATAAATACCTAAAATTTACATTTCTTAAAATGTAAAACAAACTACTAGGCAGATAGAGAATCACTGTTTTCAGCTTTGCCTGAAAGTGCAAAATTATCAATAAAATTCAAGATTCTCCCTAGAGAAAAGCATTTATGACTAATATCGTATTTATAAATTTCTAAAAAATATCTTTATATGTATATTTACTGTTAAAAAGAGATATTACATGAAGTATTTTCTCTGAGCAATGACAACATAAAAATACTCGTATAGATCTGGTTTTTAGGTAAGGAGTGAAGTTATTTGATGGTTTTCAGACCCAAAAATCTTATTAATAAATAACTTACATTATGTACCTATTAGGTAAATACCTAAACGAGTAGGTACCACTGATCTAAGCAATTAGATATTACTATTAAACATACTAATATATGTTATATTTATAAATTGTATGAGCGGAATTGAAATCCGACTTTAGGTAACAGTTTTAAATTCAGTAAAAAAATCACTTAACTGAACTAAATTAAATTAAATGCTATTTGCAATGGAAACGTTGACAATAATAACAAGTAATTATTAGCTAGAGTCATTTATTTATAAGTATTTGTCGTGTGCTTGACAATAACAGATATTTATATTAAGCCCCTTTTAAATATAAAATACAAGTGACTTAGTATATCTTTTCCTTATAGATTTAAAATTTGAAATGTCGGACAATAAAACTTCTTCGAAAATACTTTTAGTATAAAATATGAATATCACTCGCTTTCTGAATGAACTTCGTTAATTGACAATAAATAAATAGTGATTAACTTTTTGGGCTGTTTACATAATTTAAAGTGTAAGTAGTGTAATAATATTTCTCAGTGAATAACGAAAGACAATAATTTCGTCTAATTGTAAAAAGTTTGCGATCAGTTAATAATTATTACCCCGGCTAAACTCTCGCTAAACGAAGAGACTTACGACATAAACTTACAGTACCTAGATAAACATAAAATGATACCGGACAAATCAATACTTACGAATATTTTGTTTATTTTGATACATTAACTAGGAATATGCATGCAGTTTTGTTCCACTGAGAATATGTTAAATACAAAATTGGACACAAATATATTGTATATGTCCGGCTTGTTAACATCTACAACTTTTTAGAAACTTGAAACGTTTACGACAATTCAAACTATGCCGTTATGAGACGATATTTTGAACACATACTTAGCTTCAACTAAAGTTACTTATTTTGTGTTGTACCTTTATTTATAAAGGTAAAATAAGCGATAAGTTGAAAAATAAATAACAAAGGTATGCGATTGCTTCCACAGTTCTACAGGGATCGCCAGTTAGTTTCATTAGAAGTACGTTTATTGTAATAAACGTCAAGTAATAAAAGTTCACGTTCGCGAAAATCTCAAAAAATAATTTTAGCGGTCCGGATCCAGTTTGCGTGCAGTTAATTAATTTAAATCAAATTGCTAACAGACGAAAAACGGATGATCCTTCGATGTTGGGTGATCCTGTGCGTAGGTACCTTCGCAAAAGAACGAGGTTGAACAACTAACTTGCATATTCCTTACTTCCTATTACATTTATGAATCCTTTCACTCTCATAGCTACTTTCAGTAAAAATATAATTCTGACCGCAACAATAAGGTACCTATAAATTATTGAAATATGTTTAAGTAGAATGCTATTTTATTTATTATTTTAAAAGTAGGGTAAAAGGCTTTTGCCTAAACCATCATTCAACCAAAAGTCAATCACTTATAACAGTAACACTTTTAAAATTACATTTTTATTTCAGTCTTGAAATGTGAAGTTTTTATTGTATTATATAAGTAATATAGGTAATAATATTATCTATAATATTATCCTGTTTTGTATAATATCAGCAGCATTAAAATAGGTAGGTACTCATTTATTATATTATAAATATTTACTTTATGAACTACTTGGCTCAAAATGTTATAAGTTTTATGTACTTAAATTAGCTCCTTCAGGGTTGTTTTTACAAACCAAACCATTGTAATAATGTCTAAAACATGCCTATAGATATCACAAATTAATGTAGATAGTAAATTGAAATAAATACAATTACCTATGTTAATAACACAGTATCGCAAGTTTTTGTGCTGACCGTATTTTTCATAGATTGGCAGAACAACTGAAAAGTTGCCATAATTGAAAAATGAACGGATAGTAGATTTACGGATAGGGCTGTAATTTATTTTTATTACGTTGTATTCTCTGAGCTAATTTTTATATTTATATAGTGTTGAGCCTAAAAGGCATCTTGTTATATTCACGTGCGTGTAGATTTGTGATCAATATTTAATACAAAGTTAGCGTTCATTGTTTTGCAGCATTATTTTTTAAATTAAATGCTTTTTTTTCAATTTTAGATTAAAAAAAACTAAGTATTTGAAAAGTAATATATTACTTGTATTGTGTTAGACAAAAATCTTAGTAAGTAATTTAAAAAATCATTTTACACTTTGTAGTTGTAGATGTTGATGCACAAATTTCTGTTATACTTAAGAATTTTATTGATAGTTAATTATTGTAATAATATTATACATAAACTTATACAAATTTATACAGTGCAATTATTGATAAAAGCCTGCTACGTTGTGTGTATGGTAATAATAAACTCTTTTAGAAGTAATTAGTGATTTCTATATAACTTCTTTTATTATTTTTATGTACTGACTCATTTACAAAGATATGAAACACGCAATTATTTCTTTGCTTAAGAAGTTAATTATCATTACGGGCATATCTAATACGACTCTAAAATATTATAAGCTAGTTTGACTTATAAGAACCTTATTTTAGTTGTGTGTCAGTTAACGCAACTAAACAGATAATTTGATCAGCTATCATATTTTACCAATTACCTTTTGTTATGTCAAAAGATAAAAGTCGATGGGGATTCCGATTTAAAGAAAATACTTGCCTATTTTTAAAATTTCCTAGCTTGCCTATTGCTCTGTGCATTAACAACACAAGTTTTTATTTACGATCTACAAAAGGAACCTTAATTATTATTATAAATAATACGACGTTTACAGTGTTAGAAACTTTGTACTAGTTATAAACACTAATGCTCATTTTCATAAACCACGTGACACCTTAATTAATGCCAAATAAAAGCGCAAGCACAGAGTTATACATTCAGCAGTACATACAATGATATTTATACACTCATTAAGTGTAAGTGCAAATGGGCATACCTAAGTATAATACAATTTAATTAACACGGCAAAAAAAGCGTTTCTTAATAAATAAAATACTTGTTAAAAGATTGTAACAGAAACTGACTTTGACAAACATACTGTTATTTTATGTTACGTTATTTTAATCTTTTTCGACTGGCTAAATCTGACAATAATGTAAATAATTTAATTGTACCTTTTCGGATCAATGAATGAATAGAAATTTATTTAAGAATAAGTAGTTATTTGTGTAATGTTTACACCGATTGCACAATTTTTCAGCTAAAATATGATATAGAGTTTTAAAGCTTTTTACAGACACTATCATTGTACATATTTATACATCTCACATGTCAATCTCGAATTTGTAAACTAAAGTTACAGGTTATTGACTAACATTGCCGTTATTATTGTGTAATTTATAATAAACTTTGACAATAAAGACCTTTTCCTAAAGTAAAGTTGTGTTTTCCTTTTATATCAGATAGCAGGTGTCACGCGGTTTCACCCACGTCGTTCCAGTTCTCGTGGGAATACAGGGACAAAAAGTAGCTTGTGTCACTCTGGAATGGTGTAGCTTCCCAACAGTAAAATATTTTTTCAAATCGGTCCAGTAGTTTTGGAGCCTATTCAATTCAAACAAACAAACAATCCTAATTCAATGAAACAATCAAATTTCGGATAGAGATTTGTAAAGAGCTTGCTTTGTGTTTCTAATAACTCCAAAAATATTCATTTAAATTCAAATTGTTTAAGTGCAAGAACATTAGCACAACAGAGCAATATTATTGAATTAACATTCTGTTTGGTACAGAGGGAAAAAAACGTTGCCAGTTTGTTCTTGAAAACCTACCAGCGATGTTGCGCGATTATGCATAGTGTTTTAAAAGCCATATTCATAAAAACCCTCTTGACGCACTGCAACGCCATGACAACCCCATCAGTTTTTGTAAAAGCGTTTTATTTGTTTTAACCACCCAAACCCAAAACATTTTACATAAAATAGCGTTCTATGCTGGATACCTAAATTGGATTGGTGTTTGTCAAGTAAGTATGTGGAAATAAGTACTCTCTATTTATCCCGACTCCTCTTTTTTTCCTAATATAATAATAACTTGCGGTATTAATTATCGAAGAGTAGAGAACTTTCAATCTACTGCTCGAAACCCGATAAAACCATCTTTGTCCTGGTGCAGTGTAGTAGATTTTTTCGCTCTATGGTAGAAATTGTTTTTATTATGTAGTCGCAACTGATGCGGTCTGTGACTCACGCTTCTTTGACGTATAGTTTTATTTTATTTTCAAATAATTCAGTATTAATCACATAATATCTAAGTGTAAAGTATTTTAATTGTGTTTACATTATTATGTTTGGTTTTCTGATGTAAAAGAAGACCTAATTTACAACTGGAAGTGATCGTTGTTCGTGTTTATTTTACGTAAGGAACAAAACAAAAGGTTACGATGGCCGAAAAGGTAAAATTAAACTGCATTTTACTGCCATTACGGAAGCCAAAGCCTCCCACATAAACGTTTTACTGTCTTATAGTATATCTTTCTTCTTATTACATACAATGTTAAATAAAATATTGTAAATTGGCATTTTATGTGAACACCAAATGAGTTTTTTTGTATTCTGTCTGGCATCTAGCCTCTTTGCAGCTGTTTGTGCATTAGTCAAACAAAAAAATACACCTGTCTTGTTTGTGGCATGCGTAGGTCTTCATTTTGGCATGTAACGTGAAATTTCAAGTGTATTTGAATAAATTTTCTAACAAAAAATATTCTAAATTCTTTAAAATGCATGTGTAATCAAGTTTTGAGAAATTATGGTGAAATCTTGCATATCTGAACAAACAAAGATGTCTATGTTAAATGAGGTATTAGTACAGTTTCAAGCCATTATAACTAACTGTACTAAGTCCTGTGCAAAACTCTGTTAAAAATTGCCACTTACTTATGATTATTATTCCATTCCTATTGGTAATATTGCCAAAATGAGTTTAATTATTTACCATGTCGCTGATACTACTGTAATTTAGATTTTCGTTACCCAAAACTCTGCCACTTCTACAACATCGTCAGTATAGCACAGAGGTCACTTTGATTGCACATATAAATATCTGTGGAGGCTTTTTTTAGCAACTTGATTATTTGATTGTTGTTATCTAAATTCAAATTCAAATTCAAAATTCAAATGTTTATTGCTCAACACAGTACATAGTCATACATTTCTAGACGTTATTTGAATGCGTAGTCAACTGTGTTGCACCAAGTTAGGCATGCAAAAATACAATAATATAAAATAAAATGAGATTAAAACCACAAAAAATACAACAAAATAAAATAAATTTTAAGTATTCAAATTGTCAACACACAAAACAACACAAAAAAGAATCTCCAATAAAGTATAATATTAATAAATTCTAATGTTAATGGTAAGAAACAGGACATAATAATGGTAGTCAAAGTGTGTCAGTTAGGTATTCATTCAACGTATAATATGCTTTAATAATAGTATGTAATTAGTCTTTAATTCTTAAAAGTAATAAAATAAAAATAAAATTGCATGTTTTGGGTTTGGTGACAAAAGAGAAGAGCATAGTTTCTGACATAGCTCCACAATCTCACCCTACAACCCACATTCTGTCTAAGTTACCCTATTTTACCAGTTTGGACTTACATCTTACCAATTATTCACCATGTTCCTCATTATTCACTCAGAAAATCCAAGAAAATCCACTACCAGAAGACCAACCAGCTGGGACCATAGACAAGCATAAAGACACAGAACCTAAACCACTACCCGACAAAGCCGTAACAACAGTACCATTACCGGACAAGACTACTACAACGGTACCATTGCCAGTGGTCACTCCACCACTGGTAACTCCTCGGTTATCAGTACCTGTGTTCACAAAAACCTCACCCAATGATTTGTATAGGAGGTTATTGCCGGCAATGCTTTTTGTGTTGACATTTGTGACTGTTATGACCATGCTGCTAATTTATATGGATACTGTTGGTAAGTTGTATTTTATTTACTTAAAACGAAAATTTATTATAACTAGTCGGGCTCTGCGTGGACAGCCCTGTCCGCCAAACACTGGTAATTTAATTGTCTGGATTGAGGTAATTGACGAGTTAATGGACTGATCTAGTAGTTAGTGGCCCTGACTGCTATGCCAGAGGTTGTGGGTTCGATTCCCACCCAGGGCAAATGTATGTGTGATAAACATGATCATTTGTTCTGTGTCTGGGTGTAATTTATCTATATCATGTATGTATTTCAAAAATATGTGTATGTTTATCAGCGGTTTAGGACCTATAACACAAGCTCTGCTTAGCTTGAGACTAGATGCTGTTGTGTGAAAGTTGTGGATTATTTATTTACAGCATTTCTTTTAACTTTCTATGTAGTAGGTACTTATCAAATAAATTTTATTTCTGTAAATCTTGCAAAAATGATCATCAAAAAAGATCTTAACATGAATATACTAAGATCATGACGTAACATTTCAGTCAGTCCTATATTGTTTGTTATCAAACATGTTGTATAATTATGTCATTCAATGAATCTCACACAATCTCGGAAAAGGCACACCTGTCATAACTTAAAACAAAAAAATTGTATTATATGTTTTATTTCAAGTTATTTGTAATGTGATTGCATCATATTATTGAACTATACATATATGTGTCAATGAACTTGTCATAATTAATTCCCTTCTTGTCAAACCAAACTTAATTTAGGCTATCTTCAAGTTGTTCTCTCATGCACAATATAAAAACGACAGACATTTACAAAAGCTTTCATGTTGTCACAGTAAAGTTGACATTTTGAAAACGCATCAACCAAAGACATTCAATATTATTATAAACATAATAATATTAAGTATAAAAATAATAATTATAAACAAAAAAAAGTGGAGTGGACCAACTTCGTAAAATGGTTTCTATTGATGCCCTACATACCTACTATTACGAAAGTCATTTATTTCGCTAATGATTGGTTACTGAAAGAGATCTTCGGTAACTTCGGTTAGGGCCAGGAGACCCAAGACACAAGCTTTGGTTAGTTTGGGCACCTGTCTCAGTTCTAATTTTGTAATTACCCAAAACATGTTTTAACTTAACCCTCAATTGGGCGCGCCTAAAAAGTTGCATAAGCGGTCGCGAGGGGTGTTTGGCACCCCAGATTCAGGAAATTAAATTAAATATGAAATACATACAAAATCAGACTTTTATTAATAAGAACATTTGAACTCACATATTAATCAACTTTTAAACGTATTTTTAACATAATTAACTTTCTTTTAAATACCTATGAAAAATATTTTTTTACTAGTCCTAGTTTTTATCGTCACAATTTTGACAGACTATATTCATATGGTCATTGCACACATGTTTTTGGCATTTCGAACATTCAGTCTTTGTTTTCCTGTCCGCTTACACTTTTAACATTTATTACTTGCAAATTACAATGTTTTAAAACGGATATAATGAAATTAACAACCATCCACTACCTCGGAATTTAGACCACACAAACAGTCACCTGGGGTGTCGTGCACCCCAAACACGCTCTCCGAGCCCAACCGTCCACAACAGAGCGTCGCTCGCAACTGAATCGTGTACGTTTTACGTGTTTGCGAAGCTACCTAGAAGGCCAACGCGCTAAATTCAAATTTTAAAAAGTTGTGAGCCTGGATACCTGCTCTGGGGTGCATGACACCCCACGCGACCAATTAAGGGTTAAGGGAGAAAATAAAATAAACTAATTGTAACACACTGCCAGTCTCTGTCCTTTTCTAAATCAGTAGTTTAGTTTTTCAACAAGGGAATTGATGCCGATTACAATAAGTCAAATCAAATTTTACACAGCCCTGGGTGCCCAGAAGTTCCGCGCGAACATGTCCCGTGACTACGAGCTCGCCAGTATCGCGCAGGGCTCCGCAGCTCTCGTGGCATTCGTACAGCAGTTGCATTTAGCGCCCCGCCACGCCGCGCCGTCCAGCCTACCCACGCCGGAGCCCACACCGCAGATTCACGTCATGGACGAACTATACGGCGAAATTGTGAGTATACCAGACATAAACTCACGCCTTTTTCCTTTGGAGGTAGGCAAGAACTAAAGAGTCTGAACGATTTATAATACTAATTTTGCTTCGTTTACGTTTATACACACACTCACGGCTTGCGACTACGCACCTGACTATTCTGAAGAACCTCACCAGACTATGGTTGCAAATATACCTTTTCAAGGTCTGTTCATCTAGTACAGGGTTTCTTAAAGTGGGGTCCATGGCATGTGCATCAGGGGTCCGTAGTAGGTCAATTAACTCTAACCCTATTTACTAGGAATAGTGTAATAATCTCGTCCGGTTAAACCAAGAACTCACAGTGACGATAACGTATCGTCAGTCACAAAACATAAGTAAATTGAACAAAGGCTAAGCTTCTAAGGGAGGGTTTCTTCGCAGCGCAGTCGTTTTAAGTTTTGTCTCTGATCTGTGGTTACTCCTGTGGCACCACTGTTCGCTATACCTCATGCTATCTTGCTATCGCTCATGAATTGCCTGTGAAAATGTCTAAGCATCTGATAACATTGCAGACATCTTTCGAAAGTTATTTCAGCTCAGAACTAATCGAAAAAGAAACAGATGCGTGCGAAGTCCATTTTTAATTGAGATTGTCAGTATCCACAATGAAGATCTTATCAAAGAAGACTAAATTGAAATGAGGTCTAGCAGTTTTGAACGCTGAATTTCATGGAATAGGTCTTGGCGAGTTTTGGTGTAAGAACACCAAAACAGAATATAGCCTGTTTTCTTTACTTAAAATATTCTTTGATAGGGGTCCGTGGAATTGTTTAAATTGTGAAAGTGGTCCATGACCGGCAAAATGTTTAAGAAACCCTGATCTAGTAAGATGACGTCCCATGCTACGCTTGCAAACATAGTTTCGAACTCTAAGCTTCTTCTCAGCACGGACGCCAACTCAATAGTTCAAAACAATATTTAACTTGTATGACGAGCAAAAGTATTTGTGAAAACTAATATACAGTCCAAATATGTATTTAGAATAGCATTTATTATCAGTCAGACGTCATCTGTTAAAACCAACAATGCTCCTTATTGAGAAATCGTTATGTTTCTAAGTCAACGACTTAGAAACAATTTTTAAACATAAATATTACGTCATGTACCGACGTAAATATGGACTTTTGTTAGATTCATCTACGTATGTGATTTCTTTAAGGAAGTATACAAGTAAAACCTTCCGAACAATATGACTCGACTGGTGTTGTTAGAAGGAATACATAATAGGAACTTGTGATCTATTTACAATAACGCTAGACAGAAGTTAAAAAATATTATTTTTAATGCACACAATTTGAATAAAAACTGTTAACAGAGAGAGATAAGTCTTTATTTGCCTTAAACATGGCATAAAGTTGTTACAGTCAGTTTTTTTCACGTATCTTTAAAATAAAATGTTCTGCATTTCTGCTTCTACGAGCCACTTTTTTCAAGATATCAATTGTTGTGTAAAAGTTGTGGAATATTTATTATTTAATTGTTTACTACGCTCACATTCGGTTTATGAAAAGATTTATCTAGGTACTGTGCGTTTCAAATAAGAATACGAACGTCAATAACCTCTATTTGTCAGATGTCACTTGAAAAGTAGGGTCTACATCGAAACTTTATTCACGTATCAATAATTTGTTTTCTTTTTTGTTTTACTTAGTCGCAGTTAAGAATCAAAATGAAAAAAACATCTTAAATTAATTAGTCTTGTGGAATGCTTACGTTTTATTTATTAATTCTGGTTGTTTGCCGTTATTTGTTTTTGTCTCGCTGACTGCTCGAAATCGAGTAAACGGGCCCTGTATTGCATGGGAGGGCTCGAGAGATTATGTCAAATGTAGACAAATACTTTGAGAGCGAGAAACAGCACGTTCGTTCATGATTCGTAAATAAATTACATTTAGATAATACCTTGTTTTGCTGATCTTACCTAACCAATTTATTTGAATTGACAGCAATGGCGTTACAACATGGCGCAAAGTCGATACTATTCTCATTTGAAACGCATAGTACGCTTCTAAATCTAAACATTTTTTCATGTGGTGAGCGATTAACTTAGTGCCTATAGTTATTATAGGCCTCTGACCAAGCTTAATTTAAACTCGTAAGTGATGCGATCCTAGTTTATTTGTTGTTTGTTTTCATTTACCTATTTGTGGTCGGTGAATAATATCTTCAAGCACACCTCTGTTGGTCGTCTTCTTAACGATCACCTCTTTTTTAGCCAGTCTTTAGTCTTTCTGTACTATTATAACCCTCCGCATCACCTTGTAACATCTGTTATATTATGTTCCAAGTATTATATTGATTTGCCATTCTCACGCCACTGTTAACATATTCCTTGACCTTCTGATTTGTTTAGCGCGGTTCATTATGAGATGGCGCGTTAATATCGAATAAAGGCCAATTTTTCATTACTCTGAATTAGGTACTTAATTCAAATTGAATAGGCTCCGAAAGTAGTAGATCGATTTGAAAAATTCATGCACCGTTGGGAATCTAGGCTTTCCCCGGGGACATAGGCTATCCTTGTATCTATATTTTATCCCTGTATTCCCGGGAATGGGAACTACGTGGGTGAAACCGCGTGGCATCTGTTAGGTAATTTATAATTTCCTACTAAAGTCACTCTTTTCCAAAATTGATCGTGGTGTCATTGTTCCTCAGTACAACGGCACATTTATCGAGTTCCTCCCGCGCGGCGGCCGCTCGGCCACGTCGCAGTACCTGGAGGCCGCGCGCGCGTGGGACGGCGTGCTGGTGCGCGCGGCCGCCCGCGACTACCTCGCCCTCCGCGGCGCCGCGCGCGCGCTGCATGCCTGTCTGAGTCCCACCGCGCATCCTAGAGAGGTTAGTGTGCTGAACGGAACGATCAAACCTTATAATGCGTTTATTTTAATTCTACGACAAGTTTCTTAACTAAAGTTGCAGATAGTTTTATTTGCAATAAAAAGTGTCTTAGTATATTTTTATGAGATATATGTTTGTCAGGATAAAATTATCTTTATCAGACAAACCATATTTTTCGCAAGCGCAAATAGCAACTAAAAAAACATAGGTACATTATTTTAACTTTCCAAAGCTATATATAAATATATTTGTAAAAGAATCGCGTAACTGCGGTTCCAGGTGACGTACCAGGAGACAGAGAGCCAGGAGAGCGTGTTCAGCTCGCGCGTGCTGTGCCTGCCGCTGCTGACCGTGCTGCTGGCGGCGGACGCGGCGCGCGCGCAGTACGTGGCGCTGGGCGGGAGCAACGCCCTGCCCGCGCTCACGCACCTGCCCTTCCACGACGAGCGGCTGCATCTACAGGTTGCTATTTGTGAAGCGAACATAAATATCCCGAAATACACTTGAGAGTTTTCTATGATCTTTCAAAAGCATTTGATTGCGTACTCCATGACACACCTCTGCGTAAACTGCATCATTACGGTTTCTAAAATAAGGATCTTAATATAATAGACTCTGATTTACATAAGAGGTTCCAATGTGTAGATGTTAATGGTGCGACATCTTCCGGGTTTCTATAATGTCGGTTAGGTGTACCTCAAGGCACAATTCTGGGTCCTGTCTTATTATTAGTTGTTGTTTGTTTATTTTAACGACTTACCAATTTCAACGGTATCTGTGATGTACTGTAGATGATAAATGATATTTATTTCTGTAAATAGTTTCATACAAACACTTTTACATGATATTTTTTGATAAGGAGATGAGGTCGGTATTTCAATATCTATGGAAACACCAAAAGAAACTCAGAGGTCACAGTCTCTTTTAAAGTCCAGAGATTATCTTGGTCAGATTATGTAACAACCGTGCAGATTCGTGTCTGATAATGGTCTTTTGAGGAAAGAACCACTCATATGTCTCTTATCATTAAACTAGATAGGAATAGCCAAGATTTTTTGATTTGACGATGTAAAAAGCTTAGTATTCTGCTGTATGTTATCGATGCGAAGAAAACGAAATGTAAAAGTTAATTGAACCTAATATCATGGACTCAAAAGACATAAGCAATAAGGTGCTTGATACTGTAGACTCCGCAGTGTGGCTGCAGATGCCAAGCTTTAATAGGGCTCCCATATGTATATCAACTCTAGCAGGAAGACAGCCCAGCCGCCTACGCTGTCTGGAAAGTTAAACAACACTGACCTTGACACAGCTTGATTTGACTGTATAAATAAACTTTGTTTTTAGCAAAGATCCAACATAAATATCGGCTATGACTACCTGGGCCTGCCGTTAAGGATCCAGGTTGCCCTTCACTTTAAACTACGTCTCTGCTCCTTTTCAACTTTTACCACCCGTGTCACATTTAGATTAGATTATTTAAATAATAAACTTTTCGATCCACTTTTTATGGCACATAGGTCCTGGAACATGGTATTTTGATTTTGAACGATTTGTTAGTTTTATCCATAATGTGGTACGACTAGGTAGACATGGGGATGGTTTTCATCGACCAGCAATACATTTAGATGATATTATTATAGATACATTTTAAAATCTGCCTAGTATATGAAGATGTTCTAAGTTCTTCACATAGTAGCTGTTAAAATGTTAAAAGTCGAACAAAAATAACTAGTTTTTTATTTGTAAAAACACCCACATTACAATCACACCTGAAAAAGATTTTACAAGACTAAGACGATATTTATCATTCTTTAATTAATTGATTATTACTTACATGAAAAAATGTGCATCACATCATGTTATGCGCATTTTTCATTTACAATTTTGCTTTTGAACGTACCTACTAAAACGCCATATTCGCGCTGGAATTGCACTTAGCTGCCACATCACATAGGTTTCATCACTGTTGAACAATGTTGAAAAGTGGGCCTAGTGTTCATACAAAAGTGCCCATGGTCCTTTATAATAAAGACAATTTAAATGCCCACAGATGATTGAAGTACAATTTACCAACGACACAACACGCAACAAGACCACTCAGTATCTGCTCACAAAGAACTACACGGTCGCCGCCATGTTCGACACAAGCGTGATGTTCGCGCTGCGGCCTGACGTGTGATGTGACGTCACGCGCGGACTGCCAGGTGAGCGGCAGGGCTGGTAGGTGGCGCTAGTTGTATGAAGCTTAGTTGATAATAATTATGAATTAACTGGACTTATAATTAGAATGTTTTATTCCATAATTATGTATGAAATTAATAATTAAACAAACATTTACTTTTTTGTTCGACCTGTGGGTCGAGTCTGCTATTGCAATCGTGTCTCAATGACCAGTCAATGATCGATTTTTGACGTATAATGTCAAACTTATGACACATTTCCCATACAAAAACTGTCAAAGTCGTCGAATATTCGATCAATGACTGGTCATTGAGACACGATTGCAATAGCAGACTCGAGCCCCTGGTAATTTGTCAGAATAAATTAATAAAAATAATTAAATGTAACTCTAGCGCCATCTATTTAATACTCCTAACAAGAGCACAAATAACTATAAATCGATCCTAAAATAATGTAATAATGATTTACTATTAATTTTAACGATTCTCAGTGAACTACGAAACTTTCAATTTTAATTTAATATGTGATTTAATTTAGTTGTAATTTTAAGTGATTTTAATCCAATTGAATTAATAATTTAATAATTAAATCGACCTGAATTGATTGTACTGTATGTATACTTATAGGGGTTTGATACCCTTCGCCATACTTATGCGCTTAGCATAATTTCCTAAATAATATTTGGTCGATTTTTATTATCATTCTTTTATTCTGTATTCTTTAAACAATCTCAAAGGGTTTCGTAAGCTCATCGATTTTGATTAACAACAAGCAAAATCTAGCATTTCTCATGACAATACGATGTTATTCCTTTAATAAATAGTTATATTTATTACGAAACCCAAAGTTAAAAGTCAACCATAGTTTTAAATAGATTATTACAGTTACAGTGCCTTATAAACACTTGTTTACAATGCTGTCTTACCTATTCGAATCTGCACTGTTTTAACTACACTGTAGAATAATGTTAGATACTAGTTTATCTAGAATTGAAGGGAAGAGAAAAAGTATTTTTGATACAAGTTGAAAATGATCTTTAGTGTAAGTTAAGTTAGATTTTTCACCTAATACGCAGTATTTTTTTTAACCTATTCTAATAAGTTTTCTAATGATAATAAAATGAGAATGTTTAATTATCTGCTCTCTTGATAATATTATGATTATTATTTTTGACATGACATGTCATATTTATTTTTTTGGATTTTTTTAATAAATTTTTCAACTTGTGTCAAGTTTTCTGCAAGGAATGCGTGTTGTCGAACTGACAAAAATAAAGACTTGTAATCAAGCTAAAATTACTGATGAATTATGTTAAGATTCACATAATAGTCTGTAATTTTAGTTTTATAAAGCTTCGCTGTTGCGAACATTATTTTCTACAGAATTTTATTGACCTATCCGGCCTTAATAGTCTAGTGCCGATATCTTCAATTTACAAAGACTGTAAAAAGAAGACCATGACGGTAAAAATATCAGTGCTATAATTATCAGTACCAAAATTGTATATCGGTACCGGGTTGTATAGATTGAAAATTCAGATTTAAAAGAAAATCAACAATATACCTACCAGTGATATTGGTGTTAATGAATTTTGTAGAAAATGATAAACTTATATGAGTATAGACCAAGGTTTGTGCTAAACGGTTGTTATTGCAGCTTAGTACTATACGTACGTGAACCGCGCACCACACCGCGATATTTAGATAGAATAAACAATTATTATCACTTTTATGACTTATTTATCGGATATACTGTTGATTTTTGTAAGATTAATATCGGGATGATATTGATACATTTCTCTGATAAAATATTCTTTAATAATAATTGTGTGTAACACAGTAAATAAATCTAATACATACCAGTGGTAAATAACTGTATTATGGTAAATAAGTCAAAGGGATAACATTTTTTACTCACAAATTCTGAGCGCTTTAGATTATTTCAACAAATGATTTTTATGTCCGTTTAATTATATCTCCAAATATGTTTTAATGCGTCGTACAATTCCATCCAGCATAGTTTTACTTTAGCAAATTAAAATAATTATTATTGTCAAAAGTATAAGTTATCTTGAATAATTTTGATCTGATCTTGTATTTTAAATGAAACTGCGCCATTGATTAATTTGAATTGTATTAAATTAGTAATTATGAATGTTATAATGATAAGTATCTATACCTGTTAATAATTGTGCCCGATTTTGTAATAAGGGGCTTAAATCTCATTTGTCAGTATTAGCTATGATAAACACCTATTATTGTTGATATTAAAACTTATGAATCGGCGGCTACTAAATGTAAAATGTGATTATACAAGTCGTGGTGCAGTTTTTTAATTTTTTTTTATGTAATGCACAAAACACAATAACTGCCTCGTTGATCTAGAAGTCGCAAGCGCTACTGCTGAGCGTGAATTCCCGGGTTCGATACTTGGGTTGGGCAAGGTGTTATTGTTTTTTTTTTTTTCATCTGGAATTTCTCAGTAGCAGCCCCGAGTCTGGATTTGAGCCCGATTGATGGCAATAAGCTCGCCCCATATTACATGGACATGGATAGATACACCTCTGCCTAACCCTTCGGGGATTACAGGCGTATTGTTATGCATGTAACACAATGCCTGTATCCCCGAAGGTGTAAGTAAAGGTAACCCACATTTCGCCAGTTATGTTTTAGACCCGTGGGCAAGACCATCAACGGGGGCATCGACCGGGCACAAGTCATGATTCTGTAATTTTATATTTATTTATCATTATTGTTTTTATAATAAGTTATCGCGTATTTTTTTTATTAATTGTAATTAACGGTAATGATTAATGAGTCATTCCATTTGATTCTATTTAAATTCCATTTTTTTTGTTAATTTTAATTATTAATAAGACTGAATAATATCGAATATTTTTTAAATCTCAATGAACGTAAAGTATTTATTTTCCGACTTGGTGATGTCGCTTCAATGAATTTCAACTGAAGTTAAGTAAATAATTGTATTAATTTTAGCATACAAAAATAATTTTTAAGTATATTTTTGTTTAGGCTTAGTTTAAATGCGCTCAATTTTTCACGAATAAATTTTAATGGCTTTAATTATGTTATTGTTTGATTTATGTGACACGTGAACTTACTGATTTCTACATCTGTATTTTTAATTAGTTCTTAGAACATTTGTTAAACATCGGAGAGCGAAACAGCATGATTTTTTATATGTCTGTCTCAATGTAAAATTGTTTGTACATGGCTAAGCAGACGTATCTCATCTGATCTGCCAGGTACCCATCGACCATGCTTTACCTACACCACCCTGCGTTCCATTATTGCTATTGAACAATTCGGGCGTCCAGGTCTTGTGAGATACTGGTATTGAAATAATATACAATACATTAATAATTAAGTTTTATTCAATACATTTTATCAACATAGACAATTCTTTCTTGATTCTATACCATGTCGAAACATCCGCCACACGCCGAAATCAACAATCAGTTACATACAGTTGAACAAAATATTACAAATTACATAATAATTAATAATAATGGGCGATTTATTACTGTTGATGATGCCCTGCGGCGATACACCCAGGTGGGGTTATTATTAAAATAAAATCTTTATTTAATAATAATCGTACAATGACAAATAATAAAATATTTAATTAATCGTAATAATTGTGCGAATAATCGTAGTAATGACACTCAACACGTAATTATACATTGTATGATAAACACTCTAAATTAATATATTTATTTAAACTAATAAAATTCGTTTCTATCGATTAACTACGAACAAATGATTTAAACCATAATTATTGCTTCATAAATCTCCATTTGGTGGAACCAATGGAAGAGCTACGAAAATTAGGGAATAATTATATTTACATACACCCTATATGACAAATTGAGTTAAGCACAAATATGTTGTTTAAAAAATTACAGTAACAACCCAGGTTGGTATTATTGGGCCAGCTTTGTTGTAATAATTTCAATAAGAGATCAATCAAGAAACAAAAGTTTCCATTTGGTTGTTATTATTAAACATTTATAAATGTCCTTCAATTTGTGACATATCAATCTGTATTTAGGATGCAACTATAGTACAATCAGCGCATAGAAACACCAAACAATTCAATTTCTAAATTATTCTACGCACCAAAATAACAGAAGCACTTAAAATTCATTAAAATTCAATTTAGTTTCAGTCTCATTCCAACAACGACAAAGTATTTTAATGGTTGATATGACAAACAAGTCGATGTCGACTAGTCTGTGAATTGTCAAGCCAGTGTGGTCCTAGCAACACTGTAGGTTGAAGTACAGAGGCCAGCACATCAAGCTACCCCAATGTGTGATTTTCTTTTATAGTTTTTTTTTCAACTTTATTACGAACACGATAAGGTTCAAGTTCAATTGGGAAAATTTGACAGTTTGAAGTAGCTTGATGAGCTGGTGTAACCTAGTGTTGCTAGGATATTCTTTATTATTGTTAAGGGCTGATATTCTGGTCCTATACAATCATGTTTCAGAAACGTCGGTAAAATGAGACTAAACCAGAGTGAAGGTGATATAAATCCGATAGAAGCTACAATGCGCCCGCCACTACGATGCGGTAAAAGTAAATTTTGATACGTTGGTCCCAATTATTGATTATTTTTCGCGAAGACGCATCATATAAACGTATTGATTAAAATATACATTAAAATAAATTATAAATACGTTTTGTTCAAAATAGACGACTCCTTATAAATTGTGATATTTTGCGCTAAGTGGTAGAAAATTTACATAAATTGGTAGTAGAATACCGCAAAAACTACCATTTGGAAATAATAGTCCACTATTCCAAACAGAAATTAGAATATTAAGCTGCCGAAACACAACGCTTGTAATATAAAAACGGAATGAATTAAATGCATAGATAACTCAGTGCTATGAAATAAAGCTTTACAACTTCAATAATAAAATACAAATAAAAGTTTTTTTAAGTACAAACAATGAACAATATATACGTGACAATCCTAACAGTATACAAATTCATTCCGCATCTCAAACTCTCTTTTATTTACGTACAATTTAGTTTTGCTCGCAATGTAACATTTCGTTTTATCGTGATTTTGACACAGTAGTGATAAAAATTTAAGAAAAGTGTTGGTGGTACCCACTTTTACATCAATTTTATTTTGAAAGACATAATTTTTTCCTTTTCTGTATTTTTTTTTTCAAAAGGTCAACAGTAACCTTAAATAGTATTATAAGCTTATTTTATGTATTGTTAGAGCAATAACAAATCTTATAGATGTCTTGCAAACATTGCGAGCAAACTCAACAAGACAGTACATACCATACATTACTATAATATATTATTAATTATTGTAACACTTACATCAAAAACTGTAACACTAAGGGTTTGACACTACACATCAGCTACTCCAAGCGGGTATAAAAAATATTCTATGACCTCGGATATACACTAATTCACACTACAACCTGGTGATAAAATCGTAAATTCAATAGAACTTTACCGTCGGTAGTTTGTTCAGTACATATTGATTACATAGTTAGTTTCAGACCGATAAAGCCTTTACAGTTTGTTAATGCGTTGTGATGTCACTGTTGCTCAAATCGAGGCAGCCTCTTACTCAGAAACTATCAAAACATTGATCTTGCATTGCTTTCAGAGCCACTAGTTTTTGGCTCTGAAAGCAATGCAAGATCATTTTACACTACGATTTTCAAAGTATTGCAATCCAATAGTGTAGCTTGCTAAGCAGTGCAATAATAAGTTCATGTGACTTGCCTCGAGTCGTATAAACATCGGTTCGCTCTCACCGAGGCTGCCTCGCTTCGAGTAGCAGCTTTACAAATACGTTTCTGTGATAAGTGTATCTATCTACTCGTAAATCAGTGAGCGGAATACTTAACTAATATCTATACTGAGCCTTATTTATCAGATAAATAATTCCTTTAAAACGGCAGTTAATTTATTTTGTTATGTTCTTCTTCATTGTTGTTTCATAATAAGAAGCGTAGAAATTTTCAATATGTGTGAAATAATTAGAACAATTAAAAGAAATCTAAAATTTTATTGACTTAAAAAGGAAATAAATGGAAGGAATGTAAAGTGAGCATTTTAGATTACATAAAAGAGGAAAACCCAAAATTTCACAAGCCTAATATAACTATAATAGTAATAAACGAAGATTACAGTTTATAGTAAAACATATCAACGAAACTAAAAGATTTTTCGATAAACTCTGTCAAGTTATAATTTTATTGCGTTCATGTTTGTCACCCGTAGACCCAATGTTTTGTAAAGTAAACATTTTTACTGAAGAATCGGCAAAAGGTTTGAAAGGACAGTGGCGCACAACCTTTTAACCTACAAGGAGGTTACGTTAGAGATTGTGTTCTGTACACTTCATACGATATGCAGGTCGTCTCGCCACATTTCATAACAGCGACTCTCTAAGAGAAGTAAACTCTTATAAGGATTATAAGTTACACAACATACTTATATATTTATCTGCGCAAACCTCCAAGTTCTTTGCCACATTCTCCTAAGCTAACTGGATAAGAAAAACAGTAGCTTTTAAGTAGTTTTCAAACGTAAATATATATAGTTTGCAAATAATTATGATAGGTCTCGCATTATTCAGCTAGCGAAACAACACAAATAATATCAGGCGATATAGTTTGATATGTACTCTAGTACATGCGCGGGCCTCGCCAACTTCATTATAATATCAAATTCGTATAAAAATTGTTTTCATTTCACTTTTAGAACTAATTTCCGAAACCCACTTCGATAGGTACATTCGGTTTTGGAGCAATGGTACATCTGTATTTGCGCAAGAGTGTTAATTTATGATATTTTTGCTACTTCATTGCGCAAACGCGGTAATTTTATTGTCAGATTAAATATTTTGATATTAATCTATAAATAAATTAGAGGAACTTTAGGGTTAGGATTTTAATGAAAAATAAAAGCTTATACACATGCAGGGTTACTAGGACAACTAAAATTAGGTAGCACGAACCGTACGAAGAAATCAATAAAAGCATACTATCTCAACATTGCTTATCAGGACATGATTCAATAAAAAATAAAAAAATCTCTCTACCATTGCTCCAATCCTCGTCATACTCTAACTCAACCATTCTGGCACAAATCTGCCAGTAACCAATATCATTGGAGGAACGAGTTCTGGTTCGCGAACGCGGGCGCAGGCCGCATCATGTTGTTGTTCTGACCGGTCGGATTTACGAAATTATTGTTCATGATATTGTTCTGCATCATGAAGCCTCCCATCGGCATCTGAGGCGTCATCATGGGGTGCTGCGGGGCGTGCGCCGGGCTGCTGGGGCTGGACTTGAGCTGGTTGATGGACGGCGCCGGCCCGGCCTTGGGCGAGCGCGGCGCCAGCAGGTTGTCCACGTCGATGTTGATGGCGCCCGACGAGTCGGCCCACGTGGCGCCCAGCTTGGCGCTCGGCTTGCCGCCGGGAGCCGCTTGTGGCTGGTTGCTCGGCGCGATCGGCTGCAGGAGACCGACTGGGGTGGGTTGGATACCTGTGTGGGTTGGCGGATTATATTTACTGGTATTTTCTTCTTCTGCTGTTTACTGAGAAAATGTCAAGGTAAGGTATTGTACGCTACAGCACGGTTTCGGAGGATTTTAGGTGTAGCAAAAAAATACATGCATTTACATTGACATTAACGTGCTGTCCACGTACAGTAATCTTATCGTTACTAAAAGAATAGAAATTACAATAATATTAGCTATTAATTTCGATACTTCAATTACGAACAATTTGTAGCTCTAACAATCCCATTCTTATAGTAAAAAGAAGACATTATGGCTTAATGAAACAACACAACTTTGATAAGTAATTATTTTATTGACGGTGGGTATATACAGACACATAGATCATTAGGAATCACTACAATACGCTGTAATAGCATCGATACTTAAAACTAACAGAGTTACATGAAATTCATGGCCTGGCCAACTACCACTTACATTCAAGAAGACAATCACTACACTTAAACAACTACAGAGATATAATAATACATTGATATTATTAAAGTTCAGCTAAACTTTTCTCCATTAGACCGATGATTTGTCCGGCGAATACGGCGGCTTCGGAATGTGGCCCGCCAAGTCTCATCGTCAAGTCAATATTGTTTAGACAGTCTATCAGCCAAGACCTCAGCTCCATCATGACATCGAAAAATTCCTCTTTGAGGATACTTCGGGGCAGAGCAATGACTATAGCAGCCAAGAGAGATAACACAGCCAACTGCATCTTGGGGTCAGGGGTGTACCTCATGTACAGCACAATTTTCACGACTTCCCAACAATACACGGACACTTTTGGACAATTCTTCGAAGCTAACACCACATTGCCCAGCACTGATAGGTACTTCAGCAGTAGAATATTGTCTATGTCCTGTTTGAGGTTGTGGTGGCTTAAGGTCAGCTGTTTGTGCCCAAAACCACCCAGTAAAGGGTAGAAGAAATGGTCTGCTACACTCGCAAATAGATTCTTCTTAGCTTTTGAGAAAGGATGAGGCAGTATTGTATGGAAGTATCTCGTTTTATTAATCAGACGTAGCCTTATTAACTCTTCAGCAGGCAAGTCTTCCTGTTTCTCTAATATTAGCTCAAGCTTCGGTCCTATTTTTTTGTTCTGCAAGTACACATCGGCTATTCGATTCACAGATTCAGATAATACGTCTAACATGAACATTTTCGTCGCGATGGAATACCGTCCCACGTCTGTGTGTATTTCTTTACATAAATGTTCAGCCGCCACTTCGGGCCTCTGGCAGACGATCGCGACGCACGTCTTAAACTTTATAGTATCGAAATTGTCTATTTGGTATTTAGCGTCGAGGTGTATGAATAAATCAAGTAATTCCGTGGCCACTTTCGCGTCTTCGTCTCTCAACTGTTTGTTAACTAATTGTTCGGCTACTTGTAGACTTCCTTCGAACAGTTCCGCCTCCGACGCATCAACTATTAGTTCTATTAGATCCCGTAAGTATTTGGGATGTTTCTTAGTACTTGCTAGTACATCGTTGCTCATGTCATAGGGAACTAAATCGTCGTCAGAGTCCAGATCCTCTGGCTTGCCATCTAGAGCGTCTAATTTGACAGATATTATAGTTTTAACTATTTCCTTCGTTTGTTCTGGCCCTTTGACGGCGCAGCTGACTATGGTGTTGTGAACTCTAGAATTTTCGTCATCAGCGAATTTACGAGCGATAAAGTCTAAAGTCCTTTTCAGATTCAATGGTCTCGCCACGTACTTCTCTGGACCTTTTCGTCTATGGTCTATGAGACACCTGTGTGATAGATCTTTTAGGTTTTGATGAATTTGTTTGCATATGTCTCCCATGGCATCGTATTGAAATTTTAGCTCGATTTTTTTATCGGCTTCTAATTCTGACATTATTTTGAGAACAATTTCTATGGTGGAGGTACCAACGCATCGGAACTCCTGCGACATTACGTCCAAATGTTTGCCCATACCTCTTAACAGTACATTTTTGAGCGCACTGGTCTTCCAAACTGTCTTACTCCAGAGAGACATGGTAACTCTATACCTGATAGCGAGAATAAGCAACTGAGATATATAGATATGTTCCATCAAGTTAGAAGTGTTGGCGAGTCTAACATCAGCCCAAACGGTTGCCAACCTTGAGATCAAGTCGTTCATATTCCCTTCAGAATTCTTTGTATAAGAGAGATAGTATAACAGATTCTCCGCTATCGCCGAGTCTTTGAAATCTCTAGGTTTAACGTAAAAGGGAATTTTGTAGCTTAAGATTTCTTTCCAATCATTGTTTGTATCGAAATTATCTCCAATAACGTTGTAGATTATTTGTTGATCGGCTTTGTAGTGTATCGGGCATCGTTTCAACAGTACAACGCATAGATATTCTATAGCTTGTCGGGACAAGTACCTTAGTAGAGTCTGTATGAGCTTTCTTCTGACATATCTGCTCGGTTCAGCCGTTTCTGTCCACCCTGACAGTATGTCAACGAAACTGGTTATGACAGGAGATTCCCCACTCATATAGTAATTCGTTATGATTTTCGACAGTAAATGGGACGGGTATTTTATATTATACTGTGTGCCTTGATAGTAACTACTGTCAGACATATAGTCTATCACTCGAACCACGTGAAAGATTAAATAGTAAGAATAATTCTCGTGGGAAAACCCCTTCGGGGTATTAGTCTCTAGTCTATTGGCAACCCTCTGCGGCAGTGTTGCCAGCAATTGAACATAATTCTCCCACGCATTCTCTTTTTTATACACCTCTGTCAGTTGATAATTGCGGCGACTGCAATCGACTATCGCCGTGAATATCACATCACTTTTGATGTATGATATGAGTATTTCTGATAACGCTTTTAACGTTACTGTTTCCCTTTCGGTTTTCAAGAAACCGCATAGAATAGATAATGTTTCATGACTAACTTCGAAGCTTTCTTCAATGGTGTATAGGCTGACGATTTCGGATCTGCAGACGGGCCACTGTGGGAGCAATATCCTTACTATAGTTGTCAGAAGATCCGTGAATGTGTCCAAAACCTCAGGCGAAAGAACAATATCTTCAATCTTGTTGAGTTTCTGCACGGTGATAGGTCCGGGTAGAAACTCTAATACTTCCTTCAGGCAGTTTTCAGCGGATTTCAGGTCTTTTTCAGTCCTAATCGTCTGTTTGTCGCGTAAGCGTTGGATGGCGCGTTTCATGGCTTGCTGACACGGCGGTGCTTTCGATTCGCCTGAAAATAAAAAAATCCTGAAAGTGTCCAAAGCTGTTTGGGAACATCTTTTATTTTTACACATGCACCGTTGTAGAAAGAAAAAATAAACGCGTTTCAACAATCGTGTTCGTTGTAAACCAGTTAAAAACGACAATAGATTTGAGTACACGACGGGACTTGCATCATTATAAATTGATTTAAATTGAAAGTCGAGCGCTTAATTTTTTTTTTAAGCTTAATAGTAATGTGGGTTGCACACTACTAGTAGTCTTGTTAACCCTTCCAACTAAGCTAAATACGCTTGTGTCTGGAGTGGGTTCACGTCAATAGTGCAATAGGTGGGGATCGAACTCACGACCTCACGATCACCAGGTCGACGCCTTAGCCATTGGGCTATTGCCGCTTATTTGTTTTATTATTCCCGGGTGAATCAATGTACGTTTTTTAAAAAGAAATTGAAATAATCAGTACCGATAGTTTTGCAACTCACTGGTTATTTCAAATAACATGTAGGTTCTTAAAAATAAATAATAAATGTTACAAACAAACAAACACAGAAAATAAAATTAAAAAAGTAAAAAAAAAACTTAAAAATCTACTTCCTTGCAACACTTAACATTCATACATAGAAATTACGAATTAAAGACAGTTATTGTATGCTATTTGAAGTATTCGGGTTTCAATTTGTAAAGATTATTTGACCACACTGTGGACGGATTGTCAGAACCATGATAAACTGATATCTTATGGTTTAAATTGAATACTTGTCCAAACGAAACAAGGTCCATATTTCAATGCTCAGTAAAACCGGTCGGCGATCAAAAAAATATGAACCTTATTTCGATTGCACAAGTTTTGAATTCAATTGAAAAACGCTATTTTTTCAAAGTACTCGCCACGGATCATTGTTTGTAACGTTGGCTACAAGTATTGTTTTTGATAGGACCTTAGAATACCTAAAAAATAAAATAAAATTTGACACATCCGTGGTGTGTTCTGCAAGTGGCTGTAGTGAAGTTTGTTTGGCCGCATCCGTCCGATTTTCTGGTCTGGTACCTTGATCATAAATTCAGATTCGGAAAGCTTTAAGTGTAATCGTTCATACATTTTTCGAACGAATGTAATCCTCCGAATCTGAATTCCTGATCAGGTTTTCTGAAACCGTACGTACGTATTCGGTCTGCCTTACAAGGACAAGTAGTATACTTGGATACATGCGAATTTTAAAAGAATATTTTTATTTCACCTTGAGTAAATGTACATCAATTAAGATCTAAGCAGATCAAAACCGCGTGCGTGTGCGCAGTTGTTGGAGAGTATATTTGTCTATGAAACCTATCAAACTGCGTGTTCCATTAAAATTTGGTCTGCTTAGACCTTTGGTTCTACAATAGGAATATATTTGTAGCAAGTAACAATAGTGTGTGTACTGACCTGGCGCTAGTGTGGGTTGCAGCGAGCTGGCGGCCAGCTGCGAGCTGAGCTCGTGCAGCGCGCTGAAGGGAGGAGACAACTCGCTCAGCAGGTCCACGTTAGACGACGCAGCTGTCGAGGAGACACAAACTTAGTATGGACTCTACAAGTATAGCTTCCTTAGACTATCTGATATGTCGAAATTAAACGATTTCTTTCAATTAAGGGTCCGTACCTATCTGACGGAAGATGCAATACTTAATACTCAATTCTTTATTGCATTCCACAATGTAGGCTTAGGTGGTACTTAAACATTTATAGAAATAATCATGGACCCTGTAGGTTACAGCAGAAGAGACATAATTTATGGAGAGGAGATCTTCGCGTATTATCGGTCGTGTATCGCCAGAACAGACTCACTCAACCGATAATGCGTTAGTGCATCGAGATACAGTGTAGCATACAATCGTCGCATCTTCCGACAGATATGTACCGACCCTAAAGCTATAGAAACAGCCTAAACATCGAAAAAAATAATACCCTGAAAATAATTGGTAAATTGCTATATGGTGTCTAAATAATTCGTTGATGTCAACTCTAAATCGTTTCTTTATCCTACCGTTTCGTAAAAAGAATTAAATAAAAATCAAATAGTGATAGAATAAGATACAATATACCAGATACCATCATCATGGATTTTTGATGGATTTGGATTGGATTATCATTTTTGATTAAATATATTAATATATTATTATTTATTTATTTATTTATCATCTGCCTAACCTTTTCCTAACTATGTTGGGGTCGGCTTAACCAGCTTGCAGGCTATTAATTTACCAGAAACCCCAACATAAATATTTATTGCAATAACATAAAAATGCTTAACACGCATGTATTGAAAATCACCATATTAAGCAAGGAAATACTTGCTTGCTTATAAACACCAATAACAACTAAAAATCAAAGGCTTATTTCGGACTTATTAATGTCTACTGTCTTAGTTGAGTAATATAGATCCAAAGAGGACAGTAAACTTTAAATTGTATACATAATTATGAAATCTCACCTGCCGGCGGCATGCTGCCAGTGTTAACCATATTAGCGTTTGAACTAAGCAAACTATTGCCCGAATTCATCAGATTATTACTGGCACTCATCAAAGTATTGCCTGTACTCAGCAGATTGTTGCCCGAGCTCATCAGATTGTTGCTCGAACTCAGCAGACTATTGCCCGAAGTCATCAGATTATTGCCAGAGTTCATTAGGTTATTGCTATTGTTGGTAGAGGCGGTGAATGCGCTGGAGAAGTCAGCAAATCCTTCATTGTTGTTCGCTGGCGGGCCGAAAGCGTTGGTGAAGTCACCGAACTCGTTTGATACTTTGCGTGGCAATGGAGGTTCTTCGGCTCTGAAATTGAAGAAATTATCAAGTTTATTTATTTGACTTGAGGTCTCTCATCTCACGCAGTAGCTAGCTAATCAAGCTACTCCAAAATGTAAAATTTTCCCAATCGAACATGAACCATGAACCTTATTGAAATAGATATAAAGTTGAAAATGTGTTGGTCACTATGTGAGATGCTAGCGCTGTATCGTCTGTACATCAATATTTCATCCTACTAAAAATGGTGATCTACGTCCAAACTAAAGATTACAAACTATGTCGTTGTTTTCGGTCAGTTTGTTGTCAAGCAATTGCTTATTTATTTATTAAATACTTCTAACATTTGCTGTTAATCTGGCTATTCGTAAACCTTTCAGTCACTATGGCTAGTCAGAAGCCTGGAGTCTAACAACCTGTCTCATTGTGTGGTAACTAGAGCGCACGCAACTCTTTTTTCTGATTCATATGCATATACTAATTTTATTATCACTTGCTTCAAACATCTTGAGGATGCCTGAGAGATATTTCTCGACGGCTTGTGAGGCCAACTCAGCGGCCTATGGGCGGCATAAAACTTTGACACTAGGTATTATACGTTTCAAATAAGAATAGGATCGTCAATGACCTCTATATGTCAAATGTCGCTTGAAAAGTACGGCCTGCAACGAAACCTTAATCGCGTATCAATTATTTTACCGAGTTGAAGTTATTCAAAATGAAAAAATGTCTTAGGTATATTAATGAGACTTGTGGAGTGCTTACGTTTTATTTATTAATTCTGTTTGTTACTCTGTTATTTGTTGTTGTTGTTGATATTTGTTTTTGTTTTCATCTCCCTGAGTGCTCGTAAATGTGTGCACGAGGCGCTGTTTTGCATGGGAGGGCTCGAGAGATTATCTCCAATGTAAACAAATACTTTGAGAGTTCAATTTAGAAAATTATTCGTTCGTAATTCGTAAATAATTATATTGAGAAAAACCTTGTTTTGCTGATCTTACCTAATTTATTCGAATTGACATCTACGAGATCACAACATGGCGCAAAACCATTTCTATTCTCATTTGAAACGCATAGTAATTCCCTAACCACACAAGATGAGTCGTGTACCCTAGTAACTGTGTAACAGTCTTACAAAGTTAAAGTCAAACCATTTATTTTAATTATAAGCCTTTAAAAGGCACTTTTGAATGACTTAAATCTATATACTTAAAAGTCATGTTAGTTACACCATTTATAACTCAGAAACGATTTGACCAATTTTTATGATTTTTGTGTGTTTAGATTTGTCTTTGTCCGTAACTAAAAAGAAAACATGAAAAATCCTTGAAAAAATAAATATCTCGGATAATCGTCTTCTTAAACATTTTACAAACGTAGTGCCATCCCGGAGGACATGTCTTCCCAGTTCATTATAAAGGGACAATTTGATATTTGACAAGTCTAAGCTAAAACTAAGAAGGTAACACAACATTCATTTTATTCATTCTATGGTGGAACAAAGTTTGCCGGGTTTAGCTTTTTAAATATAAAAATAATTCTAGTTACTCTAATACAACATACCTAGGATCGAAGTCATCCAGCATGATCCCGCCGGTGGCGAGGCTGGGGGGAGTGGGGGGCGCGGGACATGTCTTGAACAGGTCATCCAGCAGCTCCTGCGACTGCTGGCTCGGTGCCACCGCGGGGGGAGGGACTGCTGCGGAGGAGGATGACTTGCCGTACGTCGCCGCTGCACCTGCGGGTGGGGGACAGACAAAATAGTCAGCATTGTTTAACATTAAGGCTGTATCCTTTAAAGATGAGAGTCAAACAGACAATTAAGCAGTAAAAGTGTTGAAGATGGTTTTTGGTTGTAACAACTGAATTTTTATGGCAGTTACGGTATCGACGAAATTTACAAGCGAGCTAATTCTCATTGAAATAGCAGTTGATCTATGAATGAGATTATTAATTTAATACTTTAACGACACTCATATATAGACGTATTAATGCCATGAACATTTCTTACCAGTCAATCTAATAATATATTAACGTAAAGTCAAAGATGGGTCACCTAATGGGCTATTGTATGGTCCACAGTTAGATCATTTAATAATAGCATTAGATGTATTGACAATTCAATCTAAAATTATTTTGTAACTTATTAATTTATTCTACACAATGTAATTTTTTTTTTAATAAAATGAATGAAATGAAATAACAATAAAATAATCAAAACACAAAACTCTTAATAGTTATTTTTTAATTAATAATGGAATTGAGTTTGCATGGGTTTCTGTAAATCTTTATGAAATTCTTTCTGAACGTGGCAACATCGCGGTCGTAGGTGTAGACTTCGGTTTTATAGAGATTCATATATTCATATTCATATTCATATCTTTATTTGCATTCCATAATGTGTTGCATATAAAACCCGTGCAGTTTGTGGCTCTTTTCAGATTTGCACCTGAGGTTATTAATTGATATTGGCTTAATATTTAGCCATGCTCAAGCCTTATAACAACTCACCAAGATCTATCTTTTTGACGGGCGTGCTGGGCTTCTGCTTGGCGGGACTCTTGAGGTTGATGCTGAAGGCTTGCGGCGCCGCGCGAGGCTCGTCCAGTGCGCGGCGCGGAGGACTCGAGCTCACTACTTCCGAGTCGCGGTACACGTTTTCTCTGTAAAAATAAATAGTTTATCATTACATAAACAGCAATAATCCACATAAAACATTAGAGTCTGTCGGTAAACCTAAGTTCCTAAAACCAGATCTATACAAAGTGAAAACAACGACGCACAATATGGTACCATGAGTTCAATACATATTATTGTAAACCCACCAGACACAATTTTCATAAATTTAAATAAAGTTAGGGCTTTTTATTGAATAAAACTTCTAAAATCTACAGAATTTGTTTTATTTGTAGAAACAAAACAATTAATATTGCACAGCAAGAACACAAAATCATAAGCTTGAAAAGGCAGAGCTGCCATCTATGGACAAATATATGTAAAGTAATTGGCAACAACAATGTAGCTATTCAGCCGAGAGCAAAATTTGCACATAACAAAAATAGCAAGCTTTTCTATTCCTACAAACCACAGTCAGATTAATAAAAGAGTTGAATGGCTAGTTCAAAAACTCATTAATACCAAACTATATTACTGCAACCCTCACCTGAAAACCTGTGGCGAAGAGCTCAAAGGGTTCAAAAAGAGCTGATCCTTAGCCTAATTTGAATAATAGACTTTTGATTTTTGAAATACTGGCCTGGAGGAACCCGGACGTAAAAGCAGGCCTAGTCAAATACAAGGTTAAGTAATATAATCACACTTACTTCTGCGGTCTCCGCTCTCGTGGCGGTCCATGACTGTAGTCCTCATCTGAATCTTCTCTCTCATAGTTATCCTCATCATTCCTCTCTTTGGGTTCCTCTGGAATGTGTATAACAAAAAGATAATGTCAAGAAAGCAAATTTCGTACATCAATAATTATGTCTGAAAAATAAACCAAACATAGATAAAATATTTGCTCAGGCCAAACTTCGTTCTGCATAAAAATCTATTTATGATTTCTTCTTAGTTGTAGCTTAAGACTGGGCTTTTTTTTCGTTCTTTTTACATTGTTTTTAATAGACACAAGATACTTAAAAAAATAAGTTCAAAACTAAAGCCTGTATTCATAAAACATTCTAGTAAGCGATCAAAAGCTTAGAGCAAATGACGAAGGAAATAACGACCGCGGCTACTCTCTAACGCTGGATATTAATAATCTATCTCGGATCTTGATCCCGATCTTTGTCTGTAACCAATCAACGACCGAATTCGCCTATCCCGAGTCTTAAAGATGTCCAATCAGAAGCAGCCGTCAAAAACAAAGGATCGGGATTTGGATTGAGATAGAATATTAATATCGGGCGTAAGAAAATATCCTCATAAGATAATATTTACTTGTTTCATACTTTTTTAGAGCGCGATTTTTTAGTAGGTACTCGGGCTTTAGTTTTTTTTAATAATATGAGTATGGATATACTAACCCCAGTTCCCAGCACTCCGATCGCTGTACTCGCCCCAGCCGCCCGACCCGCCTCGCGTGCCCATCACTACAGCGTCGGACGACATTCCTACAAATACAACACACAACATATTAATCCCCAAGTCTTCCCATCCGAGTATAATTAAGGTCTTCAAAGCTAGAGTGAATAGGCTCTTAATAAACTAGTGCGCTTCACCATGATTGATTGCATCACTGCTTACCATCAGGTGGGATTGCAGTCAAGCACTAGTTTATAATTTTGAATAAAAATCAGTTCTCAAAAACTGCTCTTGCGTATTTAAGACAACATTTCTAGCTAGAATTGATATAAACTTCTGAATCACTTGAACATTAACTTTACATGTATAATGTACTGAATTAATGTATAAAAACATTGTATGAAACTTAGTAAGCATAGAGTTTTTTTTGCCCATTTTTTTCCACATGAAACTACCTTTTGTAAGAGCAGGCTAAGACATTTTAATGCAGTTTCAATGGCCTACTGAAACTAGTTAGGTGCACATTAATTGGATGGTTTCAGTCTATGACGGATATAGGTTGCAGCAAAGTTAGTGTTTTATTCACATAGACAGAGTTTCGATTCCCAAGTCGGGCACAGCAGGCATTTCTTTTTAGGGAGTTTGATCCCCTAATTCTTCTTCCCAGCAAAAACACTAAGAAGCGACGAAGGGCGGGCTTTTTGGGGGATTAATTATGTATTTTTGACGTCCAAAAAGTGTTGATTTTCAGCCTTATTTGAATAAAAATGAATTTTAATTTTTTGAGAAAAGCTAAATTTATTTGAACAAATGTGGTAAATCCCATAGTGGGTGGAGGGGAGGGTGGGGGTGTCGGCTAATAAGTAAATAATCAACGTCGTGTAACTGACCCTGACCTATATACTTGTCCTTGTTCTTCTTCGCCTTTTTCCTCTCTTCGCGCAGTTTCTCGTCATCCTGAATGAAGTCTATCAGCTCTCGCACTTTGTGCCTTATGTTTATACCCTGAAAGCATAGTATTGCAAATTAATTTAAAAAGAGTCACGTTCATCAGGAGATATTTTGATAAATTATCTGTTGATCTTTGCGTGCAATTTAATCAATTATGCAAGGTAGCCAATTGTACTAAATTCACACCGTGATTCAAAAACATCACCGTGTCAGTGAGTCTCGTAAAAATCGTTCCAGCCGTTTCACAGAAAGAAGTCAAAAATTTAAAAAATGAAAGATATCCGTTTTATTTCTAAAAAGCTGATGATATTTCTATAGATCAAAATGGAAATCATTAGTGTGGGAATGTGTAAATGAAGACACCAAAGATAGCCACTCTCATCAAATAACTATTGGGGTACCTACATTGGAGCTAGACTTAGCTCAAATGTATCACCTATTTGTAAACAAACGTAAAAGTTAAACCAGTATGACTTTTAGATTCCTCCATTCTTTTTCTGAGACTCTTATTATTATTACTCAGCATAGCCAGCGTTAAACTTCATACAACAATACATAATAACGGGGTCATAAATTTACTTTCTTTTAACAATAAATTGATCTTTAGTAACTGCTTCGTTGGTCTATTATTTAGTTGCAAGTGCTGACAATCAAGTGCTAAGTTCAATTCCTGGATCGCTCAGTTCTGTAGCTTCTTTACCTTGTTATTCTTAGTAGCAGCCCGTGGTCTAGATTTAGGCTTAGTTCACGGCAATAAACCCTCTCCTCTTGCATTGAACTAAAACTATTGCAATGTGATGGGTATTAATAGGTTGGTATAAATCCATGAAAGCTCACCTGGTCTTTGCCCACGTCATCAACAAATGTGAAGTTCTCGAGTGAGCGGAGATCGTAGATGTGTTCCCTGGCCGACGTGACCACTCGCTCGGAGCCGTTGCGGACCAAGTAACTCAGCAGAAGCAAACACTGAAATATTTAAACATAGATTATAGAGTTAAGGATAGAATAGAATAGCCAAAAACTCTGAATCTCAATCTCGCTCTTTATATTACACTAGCTGACGTCACGCGGTGTCACCCGCGTAGTTTCCTTTCCCGTGGTAAAACAGGGATAAGAAGTGCCTATATTACCCGAGGAAAGTGTAACTTCCCAACGGTGAGAGATTTTTTCAAAACGGTCCAGTAGTTTCGGAGCGCATTCAATGCAAAAAATAAACAATCAAATCATTCCCTTTTATAATATTAGTATATACCATAAAAAGTTATAAATAATAACTTTAAGGGCTACATAGGGTGAAGGAGAAAAGAAGTAAGTAGTTTAGTAGTTTAACTAATCCATAATAATGGAAGCGGGACTGGCTGACCAAAGTTGTAATATAAAATAACTGTGTAGAAAACTTATATTCAATTATCTAAACAACCCCAAAGCATATAGAGATGTTACAAAAAAACTTAGGTAAGTATTTCCGGAGATTATTCCGGACAAACATCTTGACTTTTAAAATGTGATGTGGAGAGAAAAATATTACACCTCATTTATGCATATGCACGCGCGCACGTAGGAGCGTGTAATTTGGCATAATTATTATATTACATAAACTCGTGTTTTTTTCTTATGAGGGTAGGCAGACTGCTCCGACGAAACGCCACTACAATACTTACATACTCTTTCGTGACTTAGCATAAAATCATAGAAAATAAAAATTAAGTAGTAACTTATTGCAATAAACATAATTATCACCAACCACAGCGCTAGGAAAGTTAAAAGTAGGTGTCCTATTTCAAAATTATAGTAATTTTAAGTCCTAACGTCAACATTAGTAAGTTATTTCTAACTATATCAATACTGACCATGTTCCAGTACTTAAGTAATGAGTTTTATAGATTACTAGCACTTCGCTCGCGACTTTGTCCGCGTTTATTTCAAGCTTTAACATTCCTTCCACCAATCTCGTTATTTTAAAAACAAAAATTAGCCTTTGTTAATAGAATGTATGAGTTTTTCGGGGATTACAGGAGTGTCGTTATATATTAGAATTTTTCAAATCTATTGAGCTGTGGTTTGAGTGAAATCTTTAACAAACTCAAACTTCTTTTACATTCATGTGCTATGCATAGTTGTTTTAACATGAAACCCAGTAAGGGCATAGCAACATAATAATACTAAGTTAGGAAAGTTAAATGTTACGTATTATTTATATTATTTTACTTATAAGTTGAGCAAAACATCAAAAAACTGTTTCCTAACATTCACGATGACTTCACACAACGTTCTTTGTTAGTCTATAACACCTATAACTGAAGAAGATAACAATATGTCGAATCGCCGATGGATTAATTTATCTTAGAGTGTAGGTATATCGGAAGAGTGAGGAACGTGGGACTGGTATCTACTAGACAAAGCGATTGATTCTTCTATTTCCAGTCCTTGGAGGGCTGAAAATGGAAGAATCGGCCTTCTAGCGGCGGACGCGGCGGTCGGCATTATTGCCACTGGGGGTAGAAGGGAGTGGGCGGGAATAGCCAACAAAACGTGGGGATAAAGCGATGGGCTGTTCAACCACGTGTCTCGGGTTATATTCCCGCACGAAACAAATATTTGTTACCCGCGATTCAGGAATAGGTACAACTTATGAGGGGCACCGCTTTTCTTAAAGGAAAAAATAAAGAAAATGGGGAGAAAGGGTTAGGAGAAACAATAACGAAGGGAAAAGAAAAAGACTAAAGGAATAGAAATGAAACAAAAGAAAATTACTTAAACAAAAAGCAAAAAAAAGGAAAATAAATAAAATGAAAGGCGAAAAGTATACCTAAAAGAAAAAGAGGGAAAACAAGAGAAAAGAAAAGAAAGAAAGAAAAACAAACCAAAAGAAAATTATGCCCCTATGTCCGTGTTAGGTTGTGTGAACTTGTGTGTATGGATGATGGTGAGCGAATGGGTGAAGAGTGGGCGTTTTGGGAGAGGGGAGGAGAGGTCTTATGTAATTTTGACATAATTATAAAGAGTGCTGATTCTTCCTTATTTAAATAAATGGCATGAGATTTTGATTTGAGTTACTTTTATTTTCAATTTAATAGTAGTACCTAAGTTAGTAAGTAACTGAGAACTTTGGGATATACCTGTAAGGATAGTGGCGTAGGAGGACTTAATAAAACTATACTATACCATATTATAATGTATACTTTACACTAATATTATAAAAAGGAAAGTTTTGATTGTTTGTTTGTATTGAATAGGCTCCGAAACTACTGAACCGATTCGAAGAATTCTTTCACCGTCTGGAAGCTACACTATTTCCGGGTGACATAGGCTACTTTTTATCCCTGTCTTCCCACAGGAACGGGAACTACGCGGGTGTAACCGGGCGACGTTTGCTAGTAAATAAATAAATGATATCAGCCACTCTCACCTTATAAGTCCTCCGCCAATGGCTCCGGTTGTCGTGTAGCATGCGACGCCACAGCATCGACATCACCTCTGGGAAGTGCTCGTACGTGAACGTGGCCAGCGCGAGCTCTTGCATCTGTTGGCCCGTGGGACCCCACGCCTCGTCTGATGTGGCTTCACGGACCTTGCCTTCTACTTCTGTGTAGTTCATCACTACGTTTGTGCTGTAACAAAAACAAACGATGATCATCCATACAGTAAATACATTATCGAAGGGGGATCACGAGACACAGTTCATTATTATCACTAGCCTATATTTTCCTACTGCAGGGCAAAGGTCGCCCTACTTTCTTTCCACTTCTCTCTGTCAAGGGCTTTTTAGAACCAGTTCTTTTCGAACGAGTCCAGCTCGTCCCGCCATCTTCGCCTAGGCTTTTGCCACGTAAGCGAACCCATTGGGTCGTGCGTTTGGACCAATGATCTGATGATGTGTCCAGCCCGGTTCCATTTAAGCGTGGTAGTTTTTTGAGTGATATCAGTAATTTTTATAGTAGTCTTGTTAGCCCCTCTAACGAAGCTAAATTTATGCTTGTGTCTGGAAAGAGTTCACGTCAATAGTGCGATGGGTGGGGACCGAACGACCTCTCGATCGCCAGGTAGATGCCTTAGCCATTGGGCTATTGCCACTTTATTAATTGCTAATTGTACGCCTGTAAGTGACAAATTCACTAAAAATATTTGTGTTATCCTTATTCTGTTGTGTCTCTAGTGAATAAGTCGTTGGTGTACCTTCAAATAAATAAATAAATTGTTGTATTCCTAATCCGGTCTTCAAGTGCCAGAATAATCCGTTCCATAGCACTCTGGAAAACTTCGAGCGTGGACCTCAGCTGAACAGTCAGAGACCAAGTTTGAGAACCGTAATTATGTGAGGATGGAAAGAATGCATACGTCGAAAAGACTTCTCTTAAGGGACAGAGGAAGATTACCCTTACCATATAATATATTTAAATGAATACTCTAAAAAAAATCTCATTATGAGATTTTTGTAAACCTATCACTAAAATTGGGTCTGTAGCGCCAATAGGTCAACGGTCGGGGAATAACACGGGGTTTCCCCGACTATAAAGAATTCTTAAAACGATAAAGTTGTCGGTTGGTAATTAATGACGCGTTGACGAATATTGCACTGATATAAAACTTACACGTAGATATTACTATTAACACAAACACACACACACAGCGCATTACATTCAGCGCTACAAACATTGTAACATGTGTTGTGTACACTTTTATCGCACGCAATCATAAATTACAATCATGTTTTTTTATTTGTATGGCCATGAAAAACGATCACATAACAAAAATAATTGCGATTTCATTTAGAATCTATTTGTATCAATTTACAGTAAAGTGCAAAAGCAAGAAACATTGATTTTTGCGAAACTAAAGTTATACCCATATTAAACCTTTGGCCGAGTGATGCACATGGAAGAAACTAAATTAGTATATTTTTAGTATTTATTACATAGATGGAAAAAACATGGCCAGAAATGGGCATTGCCCTTTATTCGTATTGACCCAAACCGCTAGTAGGTAGAATGTTAAAGAAATGTATTGTTCAACTCTTCTATTAATATCAAAGGGCTCGTTTAAAATTGACTGGCCTGTTGGCCTAGTGGTTAGTGGCCCTGACTGCTACGCCGGAGGTCGTGGGTTCGATTCCCATCCAGGACAAATGTTCTGTGTCTGGGTGTTATTTATCTATAATATGTATGTATTTAGAAATATATGTTTAGGTAGGTATGTTTATCACTTGTTTGGTAACAACCATAACACAAGCTCTGCTTAGCTTGGGACTATATGGCGTTGTGTGGAGGTTATTGGAGTATTTATTATTATTATTATTATTTTGGGCATGAGCAACTTTCCAAAAGTACCTTCGATCGTGCGGCTGTTTGTTTTTACCCATGACCGGGTTTTTCTTCATATCGTGTGGTAAGTAGGTACCAGGTATCAGAGTTTATTCCGCCCATGAGCCTCTTGACTTGGCTTCACATGACTTCAAGAAATATCTACGAGAGACTTTAAAGAACACAAATGTAGGTAGGTATGTCAAGTTCAATCCAAATAGATGTACACATACCTACATTCGATCTTTGACAAGAAACGACCTCGAATAAAGCTTGTTTACTTCACACTTTTTTGTTCTCCAGTATTCCAGTGTTTTTATACATTACACTAATAATACGAGAGTATTATGCTACTTTCAAGTTTACGTTAATAAACGAGCTGAAAGAGACATCAGTACTTCCATGATTTGTAGACCCATTAACGTTGAATTGGTATATTTCCATATTTTATCTTCTGAGTTTCCTTTAAACTATTTAATTTATTATTTTTATTTTTACATTTATCATTTTCTTTATTTCAATTTTTTTATGTTTTAAAGTTAGAACTATAAAAAAAATATATAATTAAATTTTAAATGGAAAAGTCACTAAGCCGTCAGTCGTTCAAATCAAATCAAATCAAATCAAATCAAATCAAATCATTTATTGCATAACACAGGTTCAGAGGATGTTACAGGATGTTAGTTATTTGTTTGCCTTTGTACAGTTTTTCTTTACTTACGTGCACAATGTTTTAATCAATAAATTAATAAAGTACCTAATTATAAATTAATATCTATACTAATATTATAAAGAGGTAAAATTTGTTTCTTTGTTCGTAAGTTTGTATGTAGGGTGTAGTCTTCGGAACTAATGATCCAATTTTTTTAAATATTGCACTGGTGGAAAGCTGCACTATTCCCGGATGACATAGACTTATTTTATCCATGTAGTCCCATGGGAACAGGAACTACGCGGTGGAAACCACGTGACGTCTGTTAGTTTTCTATAAAACCCTCTGGGTTGAACTAAGTCATGTTTTATGTTGAATTAAGTCAGGCCTCTGAAAAATACGACTTCAGCGGAATTAAAACTTAATACCTACACCAGGTTAGTCACTAACCACGCGTTTAAAGAAGAAGACCACAAAAAAAGGACACAACCAAGGTCACATAGAAAATTAGAAATCAAGCACGTGTTTGATCCCGTATCCCCGCAAGGTCGTTGGCGTACAGTCAACTGCACGTAGATTGTGACACTGTCGCCTCGATCTGACCTGGCGTAACACGGAGTTTCAATAGAAACAGGGGGTCGAGTCTGCTATTGCAATAGTCTCAATGACCGGTCAATGATCGATTTTTGACGTATAACGTCAAACTTATGACACATTTCCCATACAAAAACTGTCAAAGTTGTCAAATATTCAATCAATGACCGGTCACTGAGACACCATTGCAATAGCAGACTCGAGCACCAGGGCTATTACGTATCTCCGTGGACAGTTCATAGTGATGATCACTGGGCAAAGTGATGATGATGTGAGTGGTGTTGATGTTGGGGCTGCCTCGTTTCTGTAGTGCGTCAGTGATGTTCGCGCTATATCATAATGACGGCTTTCAACCCGTCGTCCGCAAAAAAACGGCAATGTAATTCTGTTAACTGTAGCGGACAGGATCTCATCTCCTCTGTGCAGGTTTTTAGTTCGCACAGTCATTTAATTTTAAGTTTCTTTCTAATTCCTCAATTTGGTTCCTATGGATTCCGAAAAAAAGATTAGGTACTTAGGTATTTAATTTTTTTTTTTTTTAAGTGGTCAACGATTATCTGTCAAACAGATAAGTTTCGTATTGGCTATCATCAGTATCTCGGAAAACGTCATGCGCACTCGCTGAGATGGGACGAAGCTCACCGTACCTCGTCTGATAGTGACCGTAACTTGAAGTCCTATACCATTTTTTTTTTGTAACTACTCAGTTGTCAATTTGTCATCAAAGTTCGGTGTAATTGGACCCCAGCCAGTGCCTGGCAATGAAAAGATAGCCAAGACCCCTGCAGGCCAGATTATGCTGTTATTCACTACTGACGTTCAGTCGACTGTACCTACTACAATAACAATGGCAACGTCACTATTATGCCGCTTTACACCTTGAACTTGAGTTCTTCACTGCATATTTTATGGGTTATTGTATATGGAAGTAGAAGTACTCTCTGTACTCAACTCTCATGAATGAGTTAGTATTACAACGTACGGCTTAGTAGGCGACTCGGACGCTGAGTCTCGTCCGATCCGGCCGAGACAGGAATTTTATTATTATAAATATTTTTAGTGGTGTTTCGGACGATACTTTTTTTTAACCAAATTTTGTACAGTCAGAATGAAAAACCTTAGGTAGCGTTTTATACCAAAATGCAACAAATTGAACCCCCCGTATTTATGGTCGAAATTCAATAGTTTTCGAGATATTTAACCAAAATTTTCCAAATAAAAAAAAAATATTTGAATGGGTACCATTAAGAATGATGTTGTAGCTGGCACTTTAATTAAACTATGGACATATTTCAAACTACTTAATAAGAATAATCTCATATCGCTCATTATTTTAATTATTTTGCTTTGAGATATTATTATCTTACCAATATTTTCATTTTACGCTTCAAAATTGTTGCTTCGTCACAAAAATTTCTATGACATTAATATAAAAGGTATAAAATTAAAATATAAGGTATAAAAGTTAATTTTAAAATACATAATCGTGGCATGGCATGTGTCTGAATCGGCGCGGGGAGATAAAGGGTCATTTGTGTACCTATGTCTACCAACTAGAAGTTTTTATGTCTCAATGTGCGTGCAAAATACCAAAAGTCAAAAACTAACCGACTCGTGAGAGATCAGAATTTAGAATTAGAATTTACTTAATTATATTAAGAATGTAGTTTTACATAGTATGCTATTAATATTTTTTTAATTTCTATAAACTCTACCATAACATATGGTATACACATATTGAAATGTCATTCTTATATAGCTAAGTACAATTAATTATATGATTTAATGATTGACAATAAGTCCAATATGAATCATTTTAATTAGGTAGTCGTTACTTTAAAATCAATGTCAATATTAAGTACATGTCGTCTTGGATTTTAACAATATTCCACCATTACCACCATTTATTTATTTTCACATAATTATGTCATAAAACAATGATTCAATAACCAACTTGTCCGTAGGGATGTATCCTATACCGATACCGATGCCGATATATCGGCAATACTCGAAGCTTGCTGTTAAATCGGCATCGGCGATATTTTTATGGCCGATTTAACGAAACTTTTTAAATTTCGCGCTTTGAAAATGTAAAATAAACGCGCGTGTTGTCTCGTCTACTTTGTTTTTGATACAAAAATCTCATCAATGTTAATTACTAAAACTATTAACTAATCTCAACCTGTCTATAGTTTCAAATGATTTTGTTTAGTTTGTCCTGTTATTATTATCTTTATATTATTAAAAAAATAACCTGTCTTGTTACGGTATCAGTATTGCCGATATTCTTTATAAGAGCCGATGCTCTTATATAAAAAGAATACGGTACTGATACCGATGTATCGGTATCGTATCAAAGCAAGAGTGAGCTGACAAGTAGGGATTCTTGTCATCTCATCACTCATTAATAAAAAATACAAAAATATCTTTATTTTCAGGCGTCGACGGCCCATAGCGTGTTAGTATTCAGTACAAAAATAACTTGAAAACTATGTTAGTAGTAACATCTAGACACACACAAGAACACAAATTATACACAGCAAAATAAACAGCTCCCAACTCGAGAAGGATTCATCAAGACCCATGTCTGACATGCAGCTTGATAAACCTATCCATCGTAGACCCTTCCAATCTTTCTGAAAATACCTTCAGAACGCTATTGCTGTTTCCCCTCACTCTACGTATCACTGATGCCACTTTTTTTCACAAAATGTGCAATGTGTTTTAATGTTTATTTTATTTGTAATTAATAATTTATCCATAGCGACAAAGTAAAATATGTATTATTTACTTATGTGTCTGACGGTACTTTGCCTCTAAAAAAGGATGCGTCCGAAACACCACTCAAAAATATTAATAATAATGAAATTCCTGTCTCGACCGGATCGGACGAGACTCAGCGTCCGAGTCGCCTACTAAGCCCAACGTACGATACATCTATGTATACATACCTATAAATAAATTAAAGCCATAATAACAGCTTTTCATTTTTTTTAATGTAAAAGTAAGGTAGTTTTAATTTAAAAAAAATCCATCAGTTTGTTTTAAGCTAATCTCCAAAACGACTGGACTCATTTTGACGGTACTTACACTGACAGATACTAATGATAAAGAGAATAACTTGGATTACGTTTATTTTGTAAACACAATTTGGGTTCTGTGCAAAACACCAGCTGAACCCACCACGTAGACGAATTCGAGGACATATGCCAGAAATTAAACAATTTTCCGAAACAACAAAGATAGAGAAATCTTGATGCTTTAACTCTAAAACAGTTTACTTAGGTATAAATAATGTTTACTATGTGGGTGATTCACTATTCAAGGAAAAGTAGATAATTACATATTTTGATCTCGTTGTCAATAGTTACATGTCAATATCTTTTTCCTCATCTGTGAAACTGTGTCACAAAATCAAGTCATTTGTTCAAAATAGACCGAGGATCCGCACTTTTTGAACGTCAAAATTTATGTATGACAGTCCCCCAAAACGGCCGCCTTTCACCACTTCCTACTGTGTTTGCTGGGAAGAAGAAGTGACGGAACAAACTCCCCAGCAACGCTTATCGTTAGCATCTAGCCTAAATAAAGAACACAACGTATTGTTGTTATCATCAGTATAGCTATATATTTTTGTAACTGTGGAAATCTGTACCATAGCGACTTGTCCAATTCAATTGTACGTTCCAAGATATTTCAGACATCATAGACATCAGTGATGGAAAACAACGTTAGGAAACCTGGACTTATGGTGCAAACTGGTGGTGAGATTTTCTAGACTTTGCCTTGCATAGTAAGACTCGCATAGTATGTTAATACAATCTTATGTCCGGACTTTAAAAGAGACCATGACCACTAAGTTTCTTTAGCCATTACTTCTCAGGGATCAATCATTTTGGAAATGCGGCGCGGCGCTTGGCCAAAAAATTGACACGTTAAACTTTCTGGAAATCTCATTTCAACTATTACAGCTTTTAGGGTTATTCACAATATTCACTAAGGTCAACTTACTTTGTTAGTTCGTTAATCTAGACTCCCTCTTTTCTTACCCATAAGAGAATAAAGTGTGTAACTATTCAACTTTCTACCGCAATGTCGATACTACAACAACGTTAATACTTTCATTATAATATCTTTACTAGCCTTATTTGGGTGTCAAGTGAAACAGAATGTGGCTGGATAAATTAAAAAGTTGGTATGTGAACGTGCTTCAGGTACACCTCTGCCTAACCCTTCAGGTATTACAGCAGTCAGCCGTGATGCTTTTAATTAAATAAAACTCATTTATTTCATGTCCATAATTAATGTTAGTATCTTATACAAGGTGTTTTTTTTATATCCCATAACTCTAGGGTTATTTTCTGTAGGTAAAAATAATACTAAAGCTCCTAGAATAGATGGTCCAAAAATGCATAGTTTCGGAGATATCATCATTCATAATTAAATTATCAGTTGTTTAGTACCCGTAACACAAGTTCTGCTTAGCTTGGGACTATATGGCGTTGTGTGAATAGTCGTGGAATATTATTATTAGGTATTATTTTTATTACCTAATTAGTTCAAAAATTGTCACCAGTACGACGAATCTTCTTTCTAACGTCACTTTTCTTTCACGTAAGGGTGTTTTATTAATCATCGTGACTTTGTCGAATTATTTTGTATGATAGTAAAACAAAAAAAAAAAGGATGATTGAAACAATTCATGCCAGTTGATTCTTTGATATGGTCTCAATCATACCCTAGAATAAAAAAAAACATAAATAAATTTAAAAAAATATGCAATAATGTGCATTCACTAAATTCTTGACAAACTTACTCAAAAGTTTGTCAAGAATTTAGTGAATGCAGTTTGGTATGTTTTTAAAAAATAAAATAACCCACCGTGTAGATTTAAAGTGATTTTCCTTAAGAGCCATTGATTTTTTCCGCCAAAACGTCATGCATAACATAATTATGTACATTACGTACAGACGCCAGCACGTCAAGTTACCCAAATGTGTCAAATTTCTTTGATCGTTTTTCAACTTTAAGTCAAACAGAATAAGGTTCATATTCAATTGGGAAAATTTGACACATTGGGGTAACTTGATGTGCTGGCGTCTGTACCTATAACATGACAGTTCCAATACCAGTTTCCTTCCCCACAGATAAAAATAGTTGGAACAGGCGGATTTCGTAATGGTAGTTCCATTACAGGATACACCGATTCTATTTTTATTTATGGCTATTAATAAAATAGTCCGCTGTCGAGAATTCTGCCAATTTATGTCGGATGTATGTACGAACTACCTCGTTGGTCTAGCGGTCTGATGCGCTACTGTCAAGCATGAGGTTCGATTCCCGTGCAATGTCTTATTGTTTGACTGGCCTATTAAGAGAGCTATGTCATATTGTTGAACCTGACCAATCTAACATAATTTATGTATATTGTGGTGAGAAAATAAATTATTAATAAATTTGACACTGGACTAATAATAATAATAAAATTATTATTATTTCCTTTATTTCATTATTATACATATAAATTATATTTTTAAATATTTAAATACAAAAATAAAAATAAACATTTAAAAATATAAAAAAAAAAATATATTATTATTATTAGTCCAGTGGTTAGTGGCCCTGATTGCTATGCCGGAGGTCGTGGACTCGATTCCCACCCAAGACAAATGTTTGTGTGATGAGCATTATCATTTATTCTGTGTCTCGGTGTAATTCATATACCTATAATATGTATGTATTTAAAAATATTTAAGTATTATTTACCAGTTGTCTCTCACTTATAACACAAGCTCTGCTTAGTTGTGGAACATTTATTTATTTTATTAATTTAATACTATTGGTGTTCCTATCTGGAATTTCATAATAGCATTTAGGGTCTGGGTCAATGCCCGATCGATGGCAATAGGCTAGCCCCCTATTACATGGGATTTATACATAACTGGCGAAATGTGGGTGTACTATAAGTTATAATACAGTACACTTCTTCCTAACCATCTAGTCCCAAGCTAAGCACAGCTTGTGTTATGGGTACCAAACAAACGATAAACATACTTATATATTTCTAAATACATACCTATTGTAGATAAATTACAACCAGACACAAAACAAATGATCGTGCTCATCACAAACATTTGTCCTGGGTAGGAATCGAACCCACGACCTCCAGCATAGCAGTCAGGGCCACTAACTACTAGACCAATAGGCCAGTCAAGTATGAAGGATGTGAAATTAATTACTAGATACGTCATTGGACAGTTTCATGAGCTGTTTATACGCAATACTTACGAAGTTATTCGCATAAGAGGAGTTATGCAAGACGTTGTGAAAGGTTACATCAAGGTTACCTCGATGCAATCGAGTGGGTTAAGTTTTTAGGAGATTTGTAACCAGTTGAATGATAACAACCGAATTTTGTTCGAGACGAAATTTAAAGGATGTCTACGAGACCTGACATAGAAATTATAATATGATTGGGTTTAGTTAGGCTATATGGACAAGAATCTAGCACTCGTATAACATAACAACACACCTTTATTCTCGAAGAGTCTAGGAAGGCTAGTTCGTAAGTCGTTTTCAATTTTGTGGCTCGATTAGACTTCCAAATCTTCAAAGTATAAATTCTAACGCGTTACATAATTACCCCCCTATTTCAGTGCAATAAGTTACTTTGTTCAAATACTATGGGGAAAAACGACATTACATATCGATGTATTTAATTTATTTACAAATTTTTGGTTCCCTCGATTGATTTTAAGCTATCAACATAATTGGCGGTTTTTTTGTTAACCTCAAATTGTACCCGTTTTGATTTCCCGTTACATAGGTAGGGACTTATCAATTACACATAATGCTGAAGTGCTCACTGATGGTGTTTTTTCTATGTGCCCTAGCGACCTAACTAGGAACTGCGACAAACTAGAATGGAGCACACACACAGGTACTTATTTTAAGAATTGTCTTTCAGTTTTATTAACAAATCACGCGTTGAACAAAAAATTTAATGCTACCTACCTAACTTAATTTTCCCCTTCAGTCACAATACATACCGAAAAAAAAACCCATACGAACTACAAGAGGGATGGCGGCATTCGTCCCATTGCAGTAGGAACTACATATCGGCGTATGGCAGCCAAGATTTGCTGTAAATTCTATGGTGAGGTTGTTTCGGAAAAATTTCAGCCCCTTCAGTTAGGCTACGGATCCAAAGGGGGCTGTGAGGCTGCCGTACACGCCTTGTCGACCTACCTAAATTCTGGCAAAGGAGAAATCATCTTGAAGGTTGACATAAAGAATGCCTTTAATTCTGTAAACAGGGACACCTTGCTGACAGAAGCTAAAAAAGAAATACCACAAATCTTTAGTTTTCTTTGGCAATGTTACAGACATCCTTCTAAATTATTATATCGGGACAACCTTCTGGAATCAGCTGTTGGCTGTCAACAAGGTGACCCCCTCGGGCCAGTGATTTTTAGTTTAGCCATTCACCCAATCATTCGGCAGCTAAATTCTAAATTTAACGTCTGGTATCTCGACGATGGAACCCTGGGAGGCGATGTGGACACAGTTTTGAATGACCTTCAGATATTAAAAAATGAACTCCATTCCACAGGCCTAGATCTCAACCTATCCAAATGTGAATTATATATATCCGACAGTACCGACAGACAACTGACACTTTCCAAATTTAATAGAATAGCCCCAGAAATCAAAACGGTTGATAAAAGTTCCCTTCGTCTCCTTGGGTCTCCAATATTCGAAAATTCATTCCACAATTTTATTGAAGAAAAAATTCAAAACTTCAATGATGTTTCGCAACGTTTGTTCCAAATTAACATGCATTCGGCCATCACCATAATTCGATACTGCTGTTTCGGCCCTAAATTAACATACTTCCTTCGTGCTTCCCATTTATGGAAGCACACCAACCTTCTGGACAAAATGGACCAAATTATCAGGAATACTTTAACCTCAATTTTAAATGTGGCCTTGGACGACCGAGCTTGGGCACAAGCTAGTCTTCCTATTCGAATGGGAGGCCTTGGCGTCCGCAAAATTTCTAGTATTTGTTTACCGGCATTTATATCCTCGATCTGCGGCACTGAGAAATTAATCAGGAATATTTTAGCTACCACACTGGTTGATTTTGATGTGCCGTACTTCACCGAGGCTATGGATGCCTGGAAACTCGCTTGCCCGAATTCAGAACTTCCCGAAAACCCATTTTCCCAGAGTCGGTGGGATGAGCCACTCTGCAGAGCGGTGCAGAAGTACCTAATTGACTCTTCTACCACTGCTGCTGAGCGTGCGCGCCTACTCGCTGTGGGTGAATGGGAGTCGGGACTATGGCTTCTTGCACTACCGTCGTCGAACATAGGCACTCTTTTCGATGACACTACTTTCCGCCTTGCTGTTTCCCTTCATCTAGGAGCTACATGTGTTACTCCTCATCGCTGTCACTGTGGGGAAGTTGTCAACAGCCTCGGACATCACGGTTTATCATGCAGCCGTAGTGCGGGTCGCATAGCACGGCATGCACACATTAATGACATCATCCGACGTGCTCTTGTTTCCGTCGGCGTTCCAGCTGTTTTAGAACCCAATGGCTTGGCACGCGACGATGGCAAAAGACCGGACGGTATGTCTTTATTCCTTTGGAAGATGGGTAGGCCTTTAGTATGGGACGCTACTTGTGTCGATACTCTTGCGCCATCCCATCTTCCTGGGTCAACATGCTGTGCTGGCGCTGCTGCTGCGGCTGCTGAGAACCTCAAGCGGCGGAAATATAGCAACCTTGTTGGTAGTTATACTTTCGAGCCGTTTGGGGTTGAAACTCTTGGGCCGTGGGGTCCGAGTGCTCGTCTTCTTTACAAAGACATCTGCAAACGTTTAGTTGACGCTTCCCGTGACCCAAGGGCTAAGCATTGCCATTCAACGTGGCAATGCCGCCAGTCTTTTGGGCACTTTACCAGCTGGCAGCGATGCAGAAGAATTTTTTGACGCTTTGTAGTCATTTATTGTTATAGTTATTTATTTATTTTAAGTTTTTGTTATAAATATACGAACTATAAAATCAAAATTAACCTCAACCCAAAGTGAGAATCTAAACACAGTTTATTTCCTTAATAATGTAGAACATTATAAATTAATTAATATTGAAAGATAAGGAAACAATAGGTAATGTTATTTGATTTGATAATAGTTGTAGACAAAATTCTAAAAGGAATTAAATAACAACATGACTAGCACTGTGTACATTTACAAACTGTATGTTTTATTTTAATTTGCCTTTTGTACACAATGTGAATGAGATAGGATAACACATCTCTTCATAAGAGAAGTTTGTGAGTTTATAACTAGACATGTGTAAGTAATGCGAGTGATGCATCACATGTAATATCACCCGAGCGCATACTATAACATCACACATTACACCACTGAAATAAGCATCACACCATCACACTAAACATCACACGCGCGGTAGCAGCGCAGTAGCTCGTGACATGTCAATGACTCCGATGACTCGCAGCGCAGTCATGCAGTTCATGGGTCCTTCCTTGACTTATCACTTTAATTTTTCTGTACCACCAATCATGTACCCATATTTGCAAATAAAAATATCTTTATCTTTATCTTTCATTTCTTTCATGTATTATTATGAATCATCATAATGACACGCGGACAATATCGTATCGCTCGCTGCAATGTTACTATTTCAATAACACGTCCTATTCCTATTACACTAGAACATTGCACTACATTAGAACGCGCGATGGTGTGCTATCGCATGGCGCTACATCATAATATCACGTGTGATGTTTAGTGTGATACTGTGATGGTGTAATGTAATATCACTCGGCTCGAAATGTAATGACATATCACATCACTTCGTAGTGCACTGTTTTGCACATGTCTATTTATAACAACACAAACTCAACGAATTTTCAAAATCGGTTCAGTAGATTCAGAGTTCTACTGAATCTATTCTATCTATCTATCTATCTATCAGGATTTGGTTTCCGCACTTAATCCAAGTTTGGACCATTGTGCGTGAGCCATGGCGGCCGTTTTGTTGGGGGATTACTCTAACCAGCCCACCTCCTTCCAGAAGCAGATTAAGCCTCCCAAGCATTTCAGTGCGTCTACGAGGAGTTCCGGTGAACCGAGAGTCCTCTTCCGTATCTCGGCGACACCCGTGCACTCAAGGAGCACGTGCGCCACCGTTTCCTCCTCCTCCATACATGCTCTGCACAGAGGACTGTCCGTTACGCCTATAGTGTAGAGGTGTTTGTTCAGTAGGCAGTGTCCTGTGATGGTCCCGGTCACCAGGCGCAAGCTAACTCTGTCCAAGCGCGGAAGGCGCTTGGTGAGTTTCGTGTCAGGGTAGGCATAGCCTCTTTTGACTGTCTGCAGCCCGGGGACGAGGACCACCATCTTTCTGCTTGTGTGTGGGTAAATTCTTGCAGCCATCCGCGTAGTTGGTTGAAGGGGATGGGCACTACGGGTTCGGGCCCGATGGCCACGGTGTCAGATCCCCTCCTGGCCAATTCGTCCGGTGCATCGTTACCTAGTGATCCACTGTGTCCTTTTATCCAGTGTACTGAATCTATTTTGAAAATTCTTATTTTATTTTTAAGAGGGGTCGGAAGGGTTGCTAACTATGTAATGCACATGGAAGTCGCGAGCGAAGTGCTAGTTAGTACATGGAGGGGTTTCTGGCTAAAAAAATCAGCCAGATGAGTAGATCAAAGGTTAAACTAGGCTGACCATTTATTACATAACAAGACCCCTACACTATTTAAAAAAAATGTAGGTAAGTAATGTTGGTTCTAACTGTCATTCGTATATCTTTGACAGTTCTTAAAATTAGACACAAAACCAAGTCTGTCAAAAAAGCAGTATTCACTGAGTAGTGGAGGTTCAGCTGCATAAATGAATGATTATGATTATGATCATCCCGCTTAAACTGGAAGTTAAGCCAAACATACACACATCAAAAGTGTCTAGGGATCAACATATATTTTTGCAATAACTTTTCTCCTGATTGATGTTAATTAAAATTTTCTTTAAGGATTCTCATCAAATAAAGTGTTTTCGTTTGTCACAGTAACGATAAACCAAGTCACCTTTGCATTAATAAAGAAATTTGCCATTTTCCTAATAAAGGGATTTTTGACATTTGAACCACTAACATTAAAGTTCGAAAAAAAGACTGAAATAACAGTTTTCTTTAAAATTTTATTGGGTAACTTAAACAATTAATAATCCGTGTTTCTACCGCGAACACTAACAACACAAGAACATCGGTTTGGCATACTCAAAATGAGTTCATCCAAATCACGCTGTGGAATGGCCGCCCATGTTCGTTGCAATAACAAAAAAAGGTCTTCTTGCGACTGGATACCCTCCATATTCGGCAGAGCTCTTCTCTGTAGCATATCCCATGCATGCTCAATCGGGTTCAAGTCTGGCGACTGAGCAGGCCAGGGCAGGACATTGATGTTAGCTGCGGCGAGAGTCTGTCTTACAACTCTTGCGGTGTGCGGTCGTGCATTATCATGCATTAACTGAAATAAGGGACCGATTTGCACTTGTAGAGGAACGATGACGTCTGATACAATCGTCTCAGCATAAATTTGAGCGTTGAGGTTGCCTCTGATCCAAATCAACTCAGTTCTTCCGCCGATCCAAATACCCGCCCATACCATGATGGTTCCACCACTATAAGAATGGACTTCCTGGCAGGATTTTAATCGCTGTTGGCGTCCAGGGGTTCTCCAGTGTCGTATACGTCTTGTATCCGGTCTCATACCAAAACGAGACTCATCAGAAAAGCACACGAAACGCCATTGTTCTTCTGCCCAATTTCTGTGTTCAAGAGCCCATTGATATCGAATCCTACGATTGTGCATTGCTATAGGTGGTACCCGTAGCGGCCTTCGGGAATGAAGGTTCACTTCATGCAAGCGGTTTCTGACTGTTTGGTCGCTAATTAAGTTCCCTGAAGAGTGATGAAGCCTCACGAGTTGTAAGACAGACTCTCGCCGCAGCTAACATCAATGTCCTGCCCTGGCCTGCTCAGTCGCCAGACTTGAACCCGATTGAGCATGCATGGGATATGCTACAGAGAAGAGCTCTGCCGAATATGGAGGGTATCCAGTCGCAAGAAGACCTTTTTTTGTTGTTGCAACGAACATGGGCGGCCATTCCACAGCGTGATTTGGATGAACTCATTTTGAGTATGCCAAACCGATGTTCTTGTGATGTTAGTGTTCGCGGTAGAAACACGGATTATTAATTGTTTAAGTTACCCAATAAAATTTTAAAGAAAACTGTTATTTCAGTCTTTTTTTCGAATTTTAATGTTAGTGGTTCAAATGTCAAAAATCCCTTTATTAGGAAAATGGCAAATTTCTTTATTAATGCAAAGGTGACTTGGTTTATCGTTACTGTGACAAACGAAAACACTTTATTTGATGAATCCTTAAAGAAAATTTTAATTAATATCAATCAGGAGAAAAGTTATTGCAAAAGTATATGTTGATCCCTAGACACTTTTGATGTGTGTAGTTGGTAAAAGGCTATGTAGATGTTAGTTTACAAAATGCTTATTTAATTTATTAGAAAATATATTAGGGAATATGCATGTATAATATGATGAGCCATCAGACTGTATGGACTAAATTAATTAATGGGTAATGAATGAATCTTTAACCTCCTTATATTTCCAACATCAATTGATATTTTTAATATTGTATGGCCTAGGAAGTAGTTCCAGGGCTGGCTGTTTTGTAAATGCAGTCATAATACATGCATGACAAATTCCTGGGAAAATGTTAAAAAAAAAAATGTTGATGCCATTTTAAACACAGTTTTAAAACTGAGTTAAAAGATTAAAGATTAAAGATACCGGGCTGGTATCCGCAACTCCACGTCTAAGCGCGTATTTTGCGTATGGGCTATAATCTACCACGCGGGCCCAGTGCGAATTGGTAGATGTCACATGGCTTCGAACTTTTTTTTTTTGGATCTAGGACATGCCGGTTTCCTCACGATGTTTTCCTTCACCGTTTTGGAGAGCAGTGGTGATGAAATAAATTACACAAAGTAATGCGCCTGCCTGGGTTTGAACCCACGACTTACTGTTCGTAAGTCGGGGCCGCCACCACTGGGCCACCGCTGCTCTCTTAAAACTGAGTTATACAAGCATGATGACTTGCAAATATTTTTATCTTTCTCGAATGTAGAACGTAGATAAAAATATCTTCAAAAATCAGAATAATCTGTGTAAAATCTAAACTGCAGAATCATGCGTATCAAGACCAGAAGCAAACCTTGTTGTGGTTAGTAAACTGTTGGATAAACACAAGCCTCTTGAAGTGTGGCCAAAACTGCATTGTGTTTAAAACAATAAGATTAGTAAGACCAAGACCTTTGCAAGATATTTTGGAGAGAAGCCAGAAAGTAATGAACAGTGGAATAAAGATAAAATATGTGCATTATGCTCTGGTTATTTTAAGATGAATGATATTAAACAAAACTTTAATACAACAAAAAACACTAACCGGTTTAAAAAAAATATAAATTCGGAAGTCGGAGGCCTAATTTAGAGTTATTTTACACCGGTTAGTGTTTTTTTTAAAGTTGGTTGTACTTTTTGTAAAAAAGTTTTTATTTTACATTTTTAATCATTTATATTTATGTAGATGATATTGTATTATTATTTTCCATTTCTTTTATTATTACTATTAAACAAATAAACTTCTGAACAAAAATGTTCATAAAATGAAAACTACCGGGCCAAACTATGTTAAATTTTTATGGGACCAAATGGCTACTATTCCGCATCGAACTAAAAAAGAATCACGTAAATCGGATCATTAATCTCGGAGTAAACGGTGTACATACATAAAAAAAAAATTGCCAAACCCCTTTCAGAAATCGGTTAAAAACAGGGCTTGCTCTACTACCCTATTGCTGTGTTACCATCTAAGAATACACATGTGAAAATTAACAAAGATAGGTATTGTGTATTGAACATGAAAAGCTTAATATGGATCATGAGGTCCTGTTTTCAATCCCCCGTCAGGCAATGTTATAGATTTTTTCGATTTCTGTGCCTGATTGATGGCAATTGCTCACCCCTATTACATGGGACTTAAACATAACTGACTCACAATGTGGGTGCACTATTACACTTCTGTATAACCTTTCGGGATTACAGGCGTGATGTTATGTTATTAAAATAAAATGTTTATTTTAAAAGTTGGATAATGATAGTTTAATTTAATTCTGCTCTTATCATCTTGGCATTATAGTCTTTACATTATTTGTTGTGATTTTACTGTAATGCCAATAAACACATTTTTCTTTTTTTTTCTTTCTATTATTCAGGTATAACTCTATGGTTTATGAGTTGATAGCTTTCTTAGCAATTTTATTTATCAAGCAACAATTAAATTGATTATTTCACTTATCATTGCATCTCTATGGTCCAATATGGCCACTCATATTGTGTGTGGGTCAATGGACAACACTTTATTGTGTCAATGGTGAAATTCTTATTCCAAGGTTAAACAGTTTAGTTGGATTGCTCATGTGTAGGCCAGTGTGGCAGTGTAGTAATTTGTTGAATTTTATCCATAAATTTAACACTTTTACTGTTAACAAAGTAGACACAATAGTTAAACAATTCAAATGAATCTTTTGTAATTCATAGGAGAGAAGTGGTAAAGAATGGAACATCTCTACTAAGATTTGTCATAATGGCAATATATGACAAATCTTAGTAGTGATGTCCCATTATGTTAGAAAAAGTTATACCAATTGAATATGAATAGCGGACGCACATTTTTTGGTAGTAAAATAATTAATTGTATTCATCATCATCTGCCTAGCCTTTTCCCAACTATGTTGGGGTCGGCTTCCAGTTTAACCGGATGCAGCTGAATACCAGTGTTTTACATGGAGCGACTGCCTGTCTGACCTCCACAACCCAGTAACTGGGTAACATGATACCCCTTGGTTAAACTGGTTGTCAGACTTTCGGGCTTCTGACTACAAGTAACGACTGTCAAAGATCTACAAATGACAGCCGGGACCAACGGCTTAACGTGCTTTCCGAGGCACGGAGGAGTCTTGGTATGTAATAAATGGTCACCCATCCACGGACCGACCTCGTCAAGCGTAGCTTAACCTTCGATCGACCCATGCGGCTGTTATAATTTAGCCACAAGCTCCTCCTCCAAAAATAATTAATTGTATTATATTTACTAATTAAGCTTTTGTTTTAATTGATTTTATAGTCACTACTATGTAGATATTACAATAATGTCTTCCAAGATCTTTTCAGTATATCCATAAACTCATATATTTACTTACAAATCCATATTTATAAATGTCATGATGAGTGTCAGAAAACATTGAAGGAAACCTGTATGTTACAAATCAATCCACCTTGATCAAAAGATTATTGATCACCACGCTTGATCAATCTCATACTTTCTCTGTTGTGTTCTCTCGCTGCAGTGGGACAGCAACAGGCTGGTATCATTATTGTATTTAAACACAAACTATTACTTTGATCTGTATTCCAACAATTATGGCCAGTAGGCAAATGTTTGAACCAACGTTATGAAGGAAACAGTTTAGGTATCAAGATAAATACTACTAAGTTTGTTTACAATGGACATAAAGTTTGAAAATTGACACTTTCAGTTTTGAAAGTGATGAAAAGTGAAAACCGATTAACACCTAAAGGTTCAAACCTCTTCTAAATGGGACTGGACATGATAATTAGTGAGTAATTAGCCCATTTTACAAACTGTTGTGTCAGCTTGCAACATTCCTTACTGATAGATCAGTAATTTGTCAATAATTCTAATTATAATAATGGTACTGATTATTTTTGCCGATTACGTGGATGGGAAGTCTGGACGGAAATCTATAGTAAATAAGTAATTGAGTAAAAAAGGTTTGAAAATGAAATAGTAATATTTTCTAGTTAAATTTTGGCGCCGAAAAACAAGTAAATCGTGGAACCGGTCGCTAATCTACCACAGTCATTAGCCAAAACGCTGATAACGTTAATTTCCAGTACATTTCGTTTAGGTCCATACACTCCCTATCTTCATTGAATAATCAAGTAAGACAGGTTTGCAAAAATGCTTGAGCACAACGCTCTTCAAGTATAATATGTCAAGATCTTTGCAAATATATTATCGGTTCGTAAAACATGCAGTAAATAACCACATTAGTGAAACAGATTGCTGTAATTTACATAAAAATTAACGAAAATGTTCTTGAGACTTACACTTTGTCCGCCAACTCCCGCACCTTCCACATGCTTATAAAACGGTCCATTTTTGCTGTTTATCAATAAAAACGATATTTTAAACACAAAATCACTGTAATTTATAGTTCGCTAACATAAAAATTAACTAAAAACTCGCTCTGATGATTTGGCTGACATTCTTGCAAAATGGCGAGTGAGCAAATGTTGCCAGGTGGAGAAATAAAAAATGGAATAAGAGCATAATGACCTATTGTAAAATGGAACGTTGTTTGAAACAGCCGTGTGACTGCGGGTTCACATAGGTAGGATAGTGTCGCCACCAGTCACCACCGAACATAATAAAAGAGGTGTCTCTGCAAGACAGTCAGTGCAAAGCACGACAACTTTCAGGCTCACAGGAACTAGGGCGTGCAAATGCAACGTGTGCAGTGCAACGGAAACCTCTATCAAAAGGTCGTCCTTTCTTCTGTTTGTAGTAACCGAATTAAAAATGCACGGCGCGCGCAGGGCCCCGGTTTTGTACGAGGCGAAAAATGTTAAAGTGTGACTCGGATTCGCATACGAACGAAGGGATCCGTACATGATTACGAGCATGAAATGCCGAAAAGGTAATATCTTATTAAAGTAAAATTCTTACAGTTACATACGTACATACGTTGAAGAATCATTCTCTTAATTTGTTTAACTTGTGTCTGACGTTCAAAAGCGCCTTTTATGGGTCTAATTGAAGTAATATAGGAGTAGTAGTTTTCGAGGTAAATTCTTTGAATTTCTTTCAAATAAAAAATGACGTGTGGCACTCGGAGACTGCCGCGGTAAAGCTATTGCATAGCATTTTTTATCAACTCCTCTCCTCTCCCTCTCCCCTTCCCCTCTCACCTCCTCCTTCCCCCTCCCCTCCCCACTATCACCACTATGCCTGCAATATAAATATATAATATATATATGCAATAGCTTCGGCCTTCGAGCCACACCTCCTTGCCCGTCGGAGTGGGGAGCGTGAGGTTTTTTCGTTACGAAATTTCTGGATTCGGTCCCCGCGCTCAAGGCCCGCATAGAAGCTATGCAATAGCTTAAAAGTAAAAAATCCTTTATATAATATTATGATTTAGTAGATAGGTTAAGACAAACCAGTGATAAATGATAATAATATCATTTGGACTTAAATGTATGATGTTACCGTCAAAGAGATATCTCTTTGGCGGTAACATCATACATTTAAGTCGTTAGTGTTGCTTGTGTCAAAATAAAACAAATTATGCCTTCTTACCATTTTATTTACATTGTTTACGTAGCCAATTCTTACATTACAAATAATGGACATCCAACTTCACAATACACTTTAAAGGTCCGTATGAAATGGCCTCGACTTAGAGCAAAGTGCACCTTTCTCTTAGTGTTTTTTTATGCAAATCTAAGTTTATTTTAAATTTCTCATAGCATCATAGCAGAATCTCATAATTTACAGCTAAATTCCATGTCCCTTTTTGTTTTACAGCCAATCTTATCTACTGCTAAGCAGATTTATATAATTTCTTGTTAACTAAGCATTCCTAATACGAATCTTTTATATTTTATAGGACATGACATAATCGGTGCACTACACATTTCTACCTACCACTTCAGGGTAGCCCCTTGCGCAAGCGTGGCATGTTCTGAAACTATTCAGACTACATCCCTTCATCTGCACTGCGTCTATTTTTTTTTTAGTTAATTTCATGACCATGGATACAAAGTCCTTTAGTCGGACTCGGCGTCTTGTACAACAAGTATTGCCACATCAAATAAAAGGACTCCGAAAAAGGCCATTGCATACAGGTTCCGTAACTTCCAAAGCTAAGCTGCCGTAATCCTAGATCCAACTCAGACGTTCCGTTTTCCTTCTAATGAGATCACCCCATTAGAAGGTCATACATCATTTCTTGGCTAGTGTGTCGCTCTGTGGCTGGGCGCCGTAGTACTGCCAGAGCTCGATCGCTTTGTTTGCTACTACTTCTTCGCATTGTTCTGGAATCTGAAGTAAAAAAAAGAGACTACGATAATCAAAAATACTTTAATTAAGGTGCCAGGATGCCCACGAAATTTAAACTTTCTTATAATATGTTTATTTGAAATTTGCCATTTAGTGACAAATTGTATGTTGGTTAAAATATGATTCGCGACTGTACCATCATCATCTTTATCTTTAAATATAGTTTATCTGAGTTATAATAATTAAAATCACCAATGCAACCCTCTAAGTTAATTTAATCCCATTAAATAACTTTGTAATGAAATAATTATTTAATGGGATTATATGAATTTAGAGTTACTCATAATTATGTAAACACTTACGTGTTACGGCCACAAATCATATTGTGTTCAACATAGCATGCATGACACTATAGGTTAAATTGCTAAAAACACAAGAAAATTATAATTTTGCGGGCCTCACATCCACCTTAAGTAATGAATTGCCATGACAAATCTCAGTAGACACGCCTCTCTTTGATAGAAATAGTTTTCTTCGTTTTCATTCAAATGTTTTACCTGAGATACGCATTTCAGTACTTCGTCAGCATTCTTGGAGCGCAGTATATTTCGGCGTAACGTTACAATCATCATAACGGCGGCGAACGATAGTATCTTTGGAGCTCCACTGCATATTTTGTCCCATATCCTGAATTAAAAAAAAGAAATTCGTTATTGCAAACCCCCTTTACTAATTAACGTGAAGTAAGGCCAAACTTAATCCCCAAATAAAGTATGATAAATCTGAAGATGACTGGTAGTAACTTATAAGGAGATAAGTGTTTACACATATGGTGTGGCATTTCGAGGCATTTTTAACACCTTGACTGCCTACGCCAGGCCGCCAGTGCGGACGGCCGCGCACCTGCTGCGAGAACCGCACAGTCGTAACGAATGATCGGAAACAATAGGCCAGTGCGGATTAAGCGCTAGGTGTGTTTTAATCCTCCGGCAAACACAGGAACCGCACTCGCGGCATAATTAAATTTTACACGCTGGGCCGCACGGCCATAACGGAAAATATAAAAAACACAAGCGGTGTGCGCGTGCCGCAATGGAGTTCCGCAGTCAAGGAGTTAAGGTATTTTGTGGAAAAGATGGTCAACTAGGCAACCTACCTGAGACACTTAATTTGTTGTGTTGTCGATATTGATTGTGCATTCAATATTACTAACATTAGTAATAAGGTATTTTTTCACAAACAAGAAGGATTTTAGTGTTGTTGATAAACTGAATAAATAGAACACACTACGACTATTGTGGAGAATAAGGCATGAGTCTATAGCATACAAAGGTTATATCCTATACTAGAGCTATTCTTACATGTGAATGTGCATCAAAATAAACAACCTTACTTATGTCCACTTTTCCCACACCTATCTATCAATAGTAATATATTTTAGATTTAATTCTTACTTGGTGAGAGAAGTGTCGTCCAAAACACCAGCAAAACAGCTGTTGAACCATTTTGTTAGTGGCAACACTTCCAAAGCATTTATGTCAACCAGATGACTGAAACAGAAAAAAAACATCACAGCATAAACAATATAATATTATTTTTATGCTCTCTGCATGTAAAATTATGAACAAGGAAACATAATAATAAATCGAAAACTAATTTTGAAGGACATAGCATTAGCAATGTTTAGGGTGGTAACACTGGTAACATTAGTAGCATTATGTATGTTCAAAAAAAAATAAAAGTGTGAAATGTCTGGTTAAACTTTTATGTCTGTGGAGCCTTTTCCCAACTGTGTTGGAGTCAGCTTCCAGCATAACCGGATGCGGCTGAATACCAGTGTTCTACTTGGAGTAACTGCCTATCTGACCTCCACAACCCAGTTACTGGGTAACACTATACTCTTGGGTGGGTGAAACTGGTTGCCAAACTTTCCGGCTTCTGACTACTCGTAATGACTGTCAAAGATTTACAAATGACTGCTGGGACTAATGGCTTAAAATGCTTTCCTAGGCATGGAGGAGTCTTGGTATGTAATAAATGGTCACCCACGGACCAATCTCGTTAAGCAAAGCTTACTTAACTTTCTAGCGACCTGTGTGGCTGTTATTATTAAGCCACAAGCTCGTTGTTATAGTTTATGTATGCATCAAAAATAACTTCTATTTATGAAATAATTAACCTATTTTACTGGGGTTTGGTTTTTGCATTCAGTCTTTGAAGTGGACTTTTTAGCGTGAGCCATGGCAGCTATCTTTCCATTATTTCAGCCAAAGAAATTTAGAGTGAAAGTCAGAGTGTCCCTAAGAAATTTCAGTGACCTGCCAGACTTGTTCCTTATTGTGGTGAAGGTTGATTAATTAAAGAATACTTACTTAAACAGATCCCCGTCCTCTTTCTCCAGCATGGTTGTGAAAGCTTCCTTAAGCTTGGGCAGATCCCGCTGCATGTTACGCACTACATCAGTGAGACTTTTAGCAAGCCAGTATACATCTACTTCATCATCGTAGAGTTCTAGCAGGGTGTTCACTATTGGCAGAAATGTGTCTGCAGACTGGGGAAAGATGGTATAAAAAAATAATTAATTATTGATGAAAAATACATCATTATAAATTATAATTTATGTTCCATCTAATATCTAAATTGTTTTTTTCCTATTGTTTTTTTTGCATAAGACTAAAAAGTCCATGTAATAATCGTAATTCCAGTAAATTAGATAGGTACTTCTTTGACTGAAAATCTCATTGGTTTGGACAGAAATTACGTTTTTATAAAGTTTTAAGTAAATATCAGAAAAATTAGGTAACAACCACAATAAATTCTTAAACTAATAAATATCTGCACTTATATCATACCGAGTAATTAGTCTCCGAGAACAGCGGAGGCTTCCTTTCCTCATTTTCTAACAGCCACATCTCCAGTAGCACCTGGCAGCGAGGAGCACCCATATCCACCAACTCGAACATCTCTACTGCATACAACAAGTCCTGGTACTGCTCAGTGCGCTGTTCCATCACAAACTGGTGGGAGTCAGGGTAGACTGGTAAAATGTCTGGAACATATATGTATATGAAAGATAAAGAAACACGGAACTCATGTCATGGGTAAAAGTGTTTGTAAAAATAAATTTACAGAAACAATTATCATTTATTAATTCATGTGTACTTTCTAAGTTTATTTTGGACATCATAAATGTTGGTGAAGGATAACATCCTGAGGAAATTTATGAACTTATGGTTAATATAAGTTTAAATCGCCATTCCGCCTTGAGCAAGCTTTAGACTTATTTTAGTTGAATAAATAAAACAAACTGTAACAATAACTTCCTGATTAATAAATGTGGAGTAAAGTTATGCTAAAAAAATCCTTGGAAAGTAATGGGTAAACTGAAGATCATGATACTGGTAGTTAGTTAATTCTGAGTAAATTAATTGTTTACCTCAACTTTAACTCTTCATTAACCTTTTGAACACCATTGTCACATATATGACAAATGAAATCTTACCCTGAACACCGACATCACAAATATATGTCAAAAAAATACACATTGCACCATATTAAGAAATAAACAATTTCATCATTACTTTAGTGTCTTAATTTTTATGAAGGTCATTTGACAGAAAAGTGGCCCGGCGCCAGGGGTACGGTGATATGTTTATACTCTGGCATTCAAAAGGTTAATGGAATTTGTGGAATGGACACCACAATTTTGCTAATAACACATATGTACTACAATAGACCATCAAAGCTAGATATTAAATTAGTAATAATTGTAGATTAAGGAAGTTTAGAGAGAAAAAAGGTAAGGGTAAGGGTCTTGAGGTAGACTGGTAGAAAATGCCTAAGGCATTAAGTCCACCTTTGTTACGGTTTGTTTTTACTTGTGCATAAAGTTTTAATTACAAAAAACATTTTAGTGTTGTAAGAGGTTGTTTAAACTTTTAACTTTATTTTGGTAATTTCAACAAACTTACAAAAATTGTATCGAGTGAACACAAGGGAGAGTTAATGGAAGTGGAACAGGCTATATGAAGGGTAATAATATCATATATAAGGAGCACCTTCATTTGGGAAAACAAAAAAAAAAAATCGTCCGGTCCGCATTTCCATCATCCAAACTACAGCCATAAATAAATCCATAATCCTAAGTTTGTCCAGAAAAGTAGGAGAGCAACAGCTATTCAAACACAAGCGGCAGATTGTTGAAATAGATACTCAATGTATTAGTCAACTGAAATTTAAATAACATGTGTATTGGATAGTGTTACTTTTTATGTAAACTCAAAGTGAGGGTATCTCAATAATTAATATTTAGTTGTGGGTACTTTCAAATAATCTAGTTTTTCTTCTAACAAGAAACTGGCTGCATGTTAGAATATTATTTACATACAATACTTAAATAGTGATTCAAGGTAAATGTTATTTGTTTTCTAATATTTACAAATTTTAATATGCCTTCAGAACAGGATTCAGATTCAGTTAATGTTTGTCACTGGTGGAAATTGAGTTCATAAAATTATTGTTGTACCTAACACGTAACTCTAGAACATAGCAGACCATTCCATTTGGGTGAACAATATGTTTTGTCAAATAAAAGAGAAAATCGTCATAGTACCTACACAAAATAGTTTTGTCAAATAAAAGAGAAAATCGTCATAGTACCTACACAAAATAACCAAAGTAACATGGCACAATTTTAATTACAACTATGGTCATGAAATAAATACTATTTTTATTAGGAGCTCTTTTCAGACGCTTTCCTTTGTTGCTTTGTACACTCTTGCGAAAATCTCCAATAGACTGTTTCAAGCGTGATTAGTAAACAACATAAAAAATGGGCCAAATTAAATCCACCATTTTTAGTTACAAAACTTACCCAGTAACACTTTCCATACTAGATTCCTGTATGCTGCCGGCACTGTAAACCTCAAACAGAACTGTTTAAGCTTCACTTTGTCCCAAGGCTTCTCTTTCATCAATATTTCAAGTGATTTCTTCTCTTCCACACCCCGGCATCCGACTTTTTCGTAATACGACGATCGAAAATTTCTCTCATCGGTCATTTTGCTAGAGTTAATTTTTAGTGGTTTAACTTCATTCGTAATGATAAATTTTCATATAAACATCCACGACAATTTGTGGATATCGGAAAATGAAAATATTATTTTGAAAACGATGTGACCAAGGACCAAGATGTGACGAATGACGTTGACATTGACAACTAAATGAATTGACTTTGACAGACAACTGACGGACAACTACAGATAAAATCTGAAATCTCTGACGCTCCGTCATACGCCGAGCAAAAGCTTGCGGTTTGCTTGTTTGATTGATTTAATTTGTTTTTTGTTTAATTTGTACAAGATTGTAGATTATTGTATTGTTTTACTGTTTAAAAAAAATACTGTAAGTTTGTTGTTGACCGTATTCTACATTCATTTTAAATACACTATTAAAATTAATCATAATTCAATATTGACGTAATGTAATTCCACATTTAAAATCGACCAAACAAAATAGTCTGGTTACTATGGCTATACGTAACTACACCAAATATTGATTTGTGTCAAACCAAACTATTCAAATATATCTTGTGAAACTTAAGATTGTACGACATTAACAAACTTAAATATTTTATTTTATTTTAGCAAAAAATGGAGGTACCTGATGCCATACCGGATCCTCTATATGAAGAAAAAAAACGAGAAGAATTGCGTATCTTCTTCCAGGATGCTAAACTTCCTAAAGAAATGATCGAGAAAGCTATTGAAAATGAGCTCAAACCTTTAACACTGGGTTTAAATAGGCCTTATATAGCGGCCTCTCACCCTGGTGAAGTAAAAACTGAGAAAGAAGTTATGTCTGGTCAACCTTTTACTAAAATAGGTGACTCTAATAAACCCTTGTCTCAAGAATACGCAAAAGAGATGATCAGGGCCAATCCTATCATAGCCGAGAAAGCGCGGCAAATTCAGATTATGACACAAAACGCGAGTTTTAACAAGCATGTCGCTATACCTCTCAACGAAATAAACCTAACAGGCTACAGTGATATGAGGAAGGAGATGGATGCTGCTAAAGGTGACAAAGAAGAAATTAATAAAATAAATTACAAAAATATGCTTTCTTTAATGACTTCTGTATCTGACTACAAAGCGAAATGTGCACGAGAATGCAAAGAAACTGCTGTGGAGTACAATGAACGTGTCGGCTCAGATAGCGATGAAAAAGAATACGATGCGATAGAAAAAGTAGTAAGTCAACACACCACCAAATCTTTTGACACAAGATATCAAGAAACAAAAGATATGTTGGGAAAAATGGCTGATATCTATGATGAAGCAGAATCCTTTCAAGATAATAAAGTAAAACAAACAATAGAAATGCAGAAAAACCCGATACTTAGAGATTCATCTGTGCAGTTAATAAAAGGACAAATACGGCGATCTGCATTTGAGGAAGTAAAGGAAAAATATGCCATAAATGAAGCCATGAATATACCTTTAGTGGCTAACCCTGTGACTCCTAATCTCAGTGGCAAAATTAAACGAAAACCAGTTGAACTAAAACAAGACGACGATGAAAATATCAATGTAGAAGATGTATTTCCTAAAAGTTTTGAAGCAAAACTTAAGGATACAGAGAAGAGATTACGTGAAATAAACTCTGTGCTAAATAATGTAGTACCACCACCGCCCACGAATAAGACCTTAACAATCAATAACAACAGCAAATCAATCCACTCTGATGAAAATGACATCGATATCAAGGAGATACCATCTGGAACTATTCACGAAATTGAACAACAAAAGTTTGATAACGAGATAGAGCAAACGTTGCATAATACTCTGGAAGAAATATTTCAATCGACCAGCAACGGAGAGCCAGAGAATAACGAAATGGAAATGAAAGAAATGAAAAATCTAGCTCAAAACATCGTTGAAGGTGCTGAAAACCTAAGTACTCTCATACGTGAAGATATAACAAATAAGCTAAACAGTATGAACGAATTATTGAATGATGTTAATGAGGCATTAGAAAATTCAAGGAAATCCAACATAGCATACGATAAACTAAAAGAAGAGGGAGAAATACTTAGGCGTGGTATGCATACTGGAGAAAAAACAGAGAAAAATCTGGAAGTAAGAAAACCAGCTGACAAGACAAAAGACATCCAAGAGGAAGAAATACCATCCGATGTAATTTCTGACCCTCAAATAGATAGCATCCATGATGCTATTAAAAAACTTAATTCAGAGTTAAAACATCATGAAGACAGGATAAATAAAAGCAAGGATAGGTATGAACAGAGGAATGACGAGTGCCGTACTTTTATTAAGGAAGTTGATGAAATACTTCTAAAATCCAATGAAATTTTGCATCCAATGAGTACAAAAACTAAAGAAGATATAAAAAATAAAGAAGAAAACGAATATGCTGCTGACGATAAGTCTACCGGTGAAGAAAAGTCTGCTACGGAAACAAAAACCATACATTTTGATGAAAATGGAAAGAAAATTCGTAAGGAACTGTGGGATATTGACTTCTCTTATCAAGATGAGAAAAAGAATAAAATTATAGAGTCACAAAAAAAACAAGAACAAGATCGAAGCAATAGGATTAACCATCTTCTTTATAATATAAAGGATAAGATGAAAGATAATAAAGATATCTTAAAATTAGCCAACAATATGCTTAAGAGAGAAGAAAATAGAAAGAAGTCTCTTGCAGATAAGTCTGGAAAGATTTGTGAGTTACCACTAGAAGGGATTGATACAAGAGCTCAAGGAGACCATATTGCGGCGACAGAATCACAAACTGCGGAATGCAAAGAAGTATTCAAGATCACAGATGATAAAAAAGAAGGTAAAGAAACGTAGACATAGCCGTAGTATTAACTTGCTTGGTAAATATTTAAAAATCGCGGAAATATACACTATATCAAAGTAAACTTTGAACTCTTTTCAGCAATTGAAACTATCGAGGACAAAACGCAGAGTGAAGGAAAGAAGAAGCTTGATGACGCTCAGAAAGAAAGGTTAAAGCAAAGAGAGTTTCAGAGAAAGATGGAGAGAGAACTGGAAGAAATGAACAGATCCCCACGGATGACAAAGGAGTTCATTAAAAACCACTGCAGACAACACAAACTGTATAGCACGCCATATCTCAATGACATCCTGTATTTGCATTTCAAGGTAAAACTTATTAAAAGTAGTGAGTTTAACTTAGTGATTTTGGCCTTGTTTTTACTAACACTAAATCACGTAAACGAGCGCTATAATACCTATTTACAGTATTTTTTTTACTTTTTGTTTAAACTGCAGGTTTTGTTGAAGACAGGCATTAGTTTCGAATTTATTCAATGAATATGTGCAGTTGTTACATTTCGCAAGCGCGTCAATCGATACAGTTTTAGGGCCAGCACACATTTGACGAAGCGCACGCAGCGCGGTTTTCACTAAAAAACAATTACCAAACTTCAAAACAAGAATCAATGTCGATAGATGTGCGCGTGTATTTTCGATTTTATTTTGAGAGACGGGACGCTGATTTGATTTATTTATTAAAGCTTAAGCACAATAATTAAAAAAACTTTACAACGCGGACTTAATGCCTTAGGCATTTTCTGCCAGTCTACCTATTTTGATTTAGGAAGGAAAAATGTGGATTACTGCACTTCGCCAAATCTGCGCTGGCCCTCTTAATTAACCTTGTGTCAATAACATGAACATTATAATTATTATGTTATTAACGTATCGAGATAACTTAATAATTTCTATTTTTAAATCAACTTTTATTATTTACAGGGATTCTCTAAAATTGAAAACCTAGAAGAATACACGGGTCTAAAATGCATATTTTTGGAGAATAACGGCATCCAGAGAATTGAAGGACTGGACACGTTATCTGAACTAAAGTGCTTATATCTTCATTATAATGTCTTGAGGAAAATAGAAAACTTAGATGGGTGTCCTAAGTTAGACACTTTGAATATTGACCACAATTTCATTGAAAAGATTGAGAATCTGGAGGCAGTTCCTGATTTACATACGCTAAGTATTGCTCATAACATGCTCAGTGCTGTTGGTAAGTACCTAAGTACTCGTAACTACAAAATCAAATAATTAAAACAAAATTATCGTGTGAGTTATCCTTAGCAGCAGTAATTTAGTCTAATGCTGTGACCGGCGTATTGTCAAGACATAGGTCTTAGATCGAACACAAGGCACGCATCTCAGACTTTTCGTATTCATGTGCGTAATACTGTATAATTATCACTTGCCTAAAAAACGGTGAAGGAAAACATCGTGAGCATGCCTGAAAGATATTTCTCGATGGCATGTGGAGCCAAGTCAGAGGCTTATGGACGGCATAAAAACTCTGATACCGAGTTAGTCACTACCACCAACCACACAAGAAGAACTAGAATACTTATTCTATAGCTATTCACAACATAGAGAGTCAAACGCTATACTGAAGTCCAAAATTCTCTAATAATTGAGTAACATTATTTCAGACGACCTAGCGCATCTAAAGTTATGCAGAAACCTATCAGTTTTGGACTTATCTTATAACCGCTTAGAAGATCCTTTGATAGTAGATGTGCTGGCTGACATGATGATACTGAAAGGTATGTATTTGAAATGTTAAATGAGCTAAGCTTTTACCAGGTTTATGTAAAAAACCCATTTTTTTCCTAGTGCTGGTTTTAACTGGTAACCCAGTAATACGCAACATCCCAGCGTACCGCAAGACCCTGACTCTTCGGCTGAAAGAGCTCCTCAATCTGGATAACCGGCCGGTGTTCCCCAGGGACCGAGCATGCGCTGAAGCTTGGCAACGAGGCGGAGTGCAAGAGGAAATTGCTGAGAGAAAACGGTACGATAAGATTATGGCTTATCTCACTTTTGTAAAGTTGTATAGGTACGATACAACAAGGGTCAATAGTCAATACTGATTTGCTCGGGCGCTTTAAGTGTACCGTCCCGTAGTGATTTTTGAGTTCGATACCCAAAGCACCATTGTCTTACGGAAAGGATTCGAATAAAAATCGGCAACATTTTGTACTAACATTTTAACAGCGCCTTCGTCTTGTGCAAGGGAAACTAATTTTGCAATGAAACAAGTATAAATTGTTGCCAATTGCCGTCCCAATATTTTCCGCAAGAAATTCGTTCTTAGGATACGAATCTACGCCGTACACGATAAACGTGACGCTATAGAAGCACTTTTGTGCGAACAATAGACGAAAATATTAAACGACACGTTAGACGCATTGGTTGAGTAATTTGGAGATTGCAGAAATATCGTCTGTGCCCTTAGTGCGAGTTGTTTTTACGCTAACACGATCGTAACGTTCACCGCGTTTGGCTCTCTGATTGGTTAAAAGCTTGGAGCGGGCCAATCGGAGCGCCGAACGTCATGAACGTGTCGATCGCGTTAACGTAAAACAAACTCCCACTAGGCACAGTAGGCACTCTGTTCCCCAGACCTCCGGTGTGAGACGGAACACTAGCTTGGTTTTTAGTTAGTAACAATTTGGTCAAACCCTCTGCGCCCTCCCCGGGACGATAGGCATCCCTTAGGACTTTCCACTCCGTATCAAAACAAAAAGTGGTTCAGTGATGGCTGTAGCGCTGCATGTTCGGGTTTGATTCCCGCACGGAACAAATATTTGTATGGTCTACAGGTAGTTGTCTATGCACGGTTTTAAACCACCCGCAATACAGAAGAATTTCTTGTGTGAGGCAACGCTTCCCTGTACCATGAGTCACCTACGACTCATGTTGATTGTTTTACTAACTGTGTTTACTTTGTAGACAGTGAAAGTGTTAAAATAAGAAGAGATAAAATACTTCGTCCATTTTTTTACATTGTCCGAGATACCTATTTTAGCTGGATAGCGAAAGACCAAGAGAAAGTGATGCAGAGTGTCCGATACCTAATAAAGATGCGTGACGAGAAAAAGGCAATAAGAGAGGCTAAGGAACAGGAGGCGCTCGAGAAAGAAGGACTTGTACCGAAGGTATGGATACAAAAATATACATTAATCAAAAGAAAAATATAACTTTTCAACAGTTGCATAGGTCAGTTGTGTGATGGAGGAGCTTGTGGCTAAAACGTATCAGCCGCACGAGGTGATCTAAGGTTAAGCTACGCTTGACGAGGACAGCCAGTGGATGGTTGACCATACATTACATATCAAGATTCCTCCGTGCTTCGGAAAGCACGTTAAGCCGTCTCCGTCGGTCTCAGCTTTGACAAGTCTGACAAGTCACGATAGTCAGAGCTCCGAAAGTTTAACCAATGGGAACTGTATTACCCAGTTTCTGGGTTGCAAATGTCAGACAGGCAGTCGCTCTGTGTAAAACACTGGTATTGCTATTGAGCTGCATCCGGTCAAACTCGAAGCCGACCCCAACATAGTAGCAAAAAGGCAAATGTTGATGATGAACTTTTTAACAGTTATTCGTAAAGATAAAAAGCCTTAGTATAAATATAAATGTTCGTTATTAGAATGAAGAAAACTCCGAAGCAGCGAACCCAAATGATGCAAGTCAACAAAATAAACCAGAACTGCTGGAAATCGAAGGTCCTTCATCTCTGGAAGAGAAGTATGGACCAGTAGAGGTAAAAGTCAAAGACGGAGTGGCTGTCGATATGCTTTCAGCATCTGAAGAAGAGGATTCTACTAGTGAAGACAGTGGTGATGAGGGCGATAATGAGGATCATGGTAAGTGACAAAATAATGTTTGAGTTAATGGAGAGGAGGAGCCTCTGAGACTTTGAAGTCCTTTAGTCCCAATTAAACTACATAAGCTTAACACAAACGTAGAGATAAAACCTCGATTGAACTTGTAACTTTGTACCGTAAGCACCATTGATTGACCTGCACCATCAATAGTGCAAAGGAGACTAATTAGTTTCGTTTGCACCATTGATTCTAAAACTACAACTTTCACCATACTTTTCTTGAAACTAATTCATTACGATTCGTGTAGCCATTTAGTACAATATGGTCCCTACCATCTCCACGAGCAAGGGAATCGCGGCGTTATTATCGTCGTGCCACGTATTTCTATACATTCTCCTAGAACTAGTCTCCACACAGCGATATTATCGCGGCGATGCGACGAATGGCTGAGTGCGAGTGAAAAGTCGCGCGCCTGTTGCGACTGGCAGCGAGCCCGCCGCCGCGCGGAAACGTAACGTGGCGCTCTTGCAGCGAGAGAGCGGCGTGCGGGCTGTCAAAATTATGACACTACTTATTTCGCTCTCGTCTGGCAACGTAACTGGCCTCTTTCAACAAAAGTATTGCACAACGTCTCCTCGCGGACTAACTAGTCGGTAACTAGTCGTCGCGGACACGCGGCGATTCCGTTGCGAGTCGCGACGATACGCTGACGGAACAATCGCTCGCTCTTGGAGACTACCTGGCGATAGAAGCACGGACTAATCGCGATCCTCTATCTTGTGGAGACAGCCCCTTAGTATGAACCGGTATCGTTCTATCTAACCATTCTCAATGGTGCAGTCTACAGATGAGACCACACTATCAATGGAGCTAATAAGTCTCCTCTGCACCATAGATGGTGCGGCTCAATAGAAGATGATAATGATCTAATATTTGAGGGGCTTGGGCTAAATAATAATAGCCGAAAGAGACGATCGAAGGTTAAGCTACGCTTGCCGAGGTCGTGCTGTGGATGGGTGACCATTCTTAGTTTTGTCATTGGTTAAGCTGTTGTTCCGGCTATCATTACTTTTTTTGTTTTTTTTTAAACTTAAAGTATCAAGTATCCAATTCATGTTTTTCATTAAGGTCCTGAGACAGGCAACATCGAGTGGTCTCAAATAGACCGTAGCAAGCGTTTGGTGCAAGAGATCACAAATGAACCCCCACCCCCACCGCCAGAAGATTACTGGTACGGCTACGGGAACATTAAGCCGAAGAATCAAACGCCGTAAGTTTTGTGCTTGAGGACATCTTTACTTAATTTTCATTCAATACTTCCAGTCTCACTGTTATCATCAGGCAATACTACAGATATTAAAAAAAAAAAAAAAATCTTTTTATTTCAGACATTTGGTCCATATTTTTATCAGTTACATTCATTATTGTATTGTATTACTAATTTATTAATTTATTTGCATTATATTGTATTTAAAAATTTCAAGATTAAAGCTATTTATACCTACCTTCTTGGTTCTGCTAATTCTCAAGCTTGCAATCTCTTGCAACTGTATATTCTTGCTTTATGTTTATAGCGATATCACTTCCGATTTCCAAGCAATCAACAATCTACTGTTCAATCAGACACCACATGCAGGAAGGAAGGGAGTTTCCAAGATTCTAGAAGGTAAAACCGTTATTTTACCATGTTTAATTTTTTGAGTTATTTTGTGATCTAGCAAATATAGTTTTAAATAATTTATAGAATCCAAGAACCGTAAAGAAAAAGTAAAAATAACTGAAATCATCCAAGATGACGAAAAAACTGCAGCTGTAGCTGAAAAAAAACCATTGATTCAGATAATAGAATCAACACAGAAAAATAATAATAACAAAAGTGAAGCTAACGCTAATGATAGTAAAATCATTATTGAAGATGTGACTAATAGCAACACACTTATTATAGCAAAAGGAAAAGATAAAGAGGAAACGAAGAGAGGAATTGGTAAAGAAATAAATGAGCAAGATAAGAAGAAAATTCCAATAAGAGAAATTCCACTTAACAATGAAGCTGCTCCTAAAGACTCCCCTAGGAAAGCCGAAGAAAAGAAGGAAAATGTTAAAGAAGGTGAAAAAAAGAGTAAAGACCAAGGAGACTGCACAGCTTCTACAAGCCAAGGACATGGCGACACAGCTGGTGAGTTATTCGCTAATTTACATACTACTGAATATATCCAGTAGTGGGTGAAGTCGGGCTGTGGATGATTTCTTGTAAATATACTTAGACAGTACGTAAAATCAGAAAAGAGACATTAATTATTTTAATTTGTAGCACAATTGAAAGGCGATGGTGTAGCTTTAATAAATTACATGCATCGCATGAATAACGAGGACTACGATGATGAAGGCTTGGATCTACAACCTAGTGCTGATGACCTGGAGATCTTTGCTGAGCTGGATAGAGAAGAGGTGGAGCGACAAGCCAGGATTGACAGGGGCGAGCCTGCTGTTGACCCCATGGTTAGTTAGCCACAAAAAGCAGTATTTTTTGTCCTATTAGTTTAAAAACGATGAAGTACGTCTTTGAATGTTCTACCATTCCCTGAATTGTAATTATCCAGTGTTTACTTTCGTCCTAAACCGTATTCTTTTTCAAACAGTCTGTCTTAATCTTCTTTAGTATACTTCTTTACGCTCTATGCACATGGTAGAAGACATATTAAATTTGTATGTAACACAAAAGCACGAAGTAATGGGTTAATAAACTAATGCGCTTCAAGATCATTGATTTCATCACTGCTTACCATGAAGTGGGATTGCAGTCAAGTACTAGTTTTTAATATTAAAAAAAAAGTTCTTACAAAATTTATTAACTCCCTCATAACGGCTAACACAATTATGTCTACTGTTATCCCAGAAATTGTACGACAAGAAACTGATGGATGCATATCACAAGGAAACGGATTGTGAACCAGCGCACTTAGTGAAAGAGAAGACATTGTTTACAACGTATCGACACGACAATGCTTTCGACCGAGTGGCATTGAGTCAGCTAACTGCTGGAGATAAACCAGGTAAAAATAGAACCTGCACGTGTAGAAATGGCAATGTAAACGGAAGAATCGATAACGCGTGCAGGTATAATTTAAGTAGGTATTTCAAGAAAAAAATAGAATACTTACTGAGCTGAAAATGTAAATATTGAATGAGATGGCGAGAGGCAATATTATAGTGCATTAAAGTCCGAGATGGGCCGAAGACCGTAAGCTGCACGGTTTTCAATTTAATTCTATAAAATTGAGGCCTGCAGCCACGGCGCACAGCATGTGGCTGCGGTGTTGTCGCGCTCGAATTCAATTTCATATTAATAGAAGGCCGTGCAGTTTCCGGTCTGCGGACCATCTCGCACTTAAATTGCACTATGGTTGCCTCTAAGAATATTGTAGTTCTACACAAAGAAAACCAACTTTCAGCATTTCCCGTGCATTAATAACCATGTCCTTCATAGATTGCTTGACTTTCCGTTACAGACGAAACTAAAGTGAAGTTGACACGTGTTCCGGGTGCCGTACTGTTCCAATATTTGGACAAGCAGGGGACAAGCAGAGTACCCAATACTGATATACAGTATGAGATTGGAGAGGAGGAAGTCGAGTCCGCCCGTAATTAGCATGATACATATTTTATGTAGTACTGCCGTAGTTTAAATTATACCAATAAATAGAAGTAGAGTAATTTTCCAACTCTTGAACTCAACGAATTAAGTTCAAAGAATATAATGAGCATGGTTAGGGATGAGGAGAAAACGTATTGTATATAGTTATTAATGATAATAATTTTAATTTCTAGAATCATCTGGTGATACAGATTCAATAAACATATCGTCAAGTCCAAGTTCAAGTGATGAAGAGTTAAAGGAAGAGAAAGCCAAAGTATCGAAGAAACCACTTAACAGGCCATCAACTGCGTCTAATGCGAAACCAAATGAAACAAAATCTGCTATTTCTACAAATAAAGATAAAAGTGTGAAGGACAATAGAACCGGTGCTGAAAAGAAGACAGTGAAAAATACAAAGAGTGATGAAATAGGTGTAGGGGAAAAAACAGGTAGAAAGTCTTCTGACAGACGTTGTGGAAATCAAGACGGTGATGATGCGGGAGGAGTTTCTTCTGATGAACAGAAACCAGCTCCAGGTGCATCGGGTGATACAAGTAAGATATTGACAATATACCAACTAGCTTTGTATTTAGACCATCTCAATCTGCATTGTTTAGGTAATTTCGACATGTATATCGAATCGACTGTAACTGTCTCGAAGGAAACAAAAGACCCAAAAATGAAACATTGTATACGACCGTTGTTTATTTATGTAATTTTATTGTAGATGCAAACGCAGCACATCCCAGCACTAGTAACGTTATGCCTTCATCCTACGATACAATGATAAATATTGATCGCAGGGAAGCCAAGAAGTCGATAATAAGCACTATCAATTCCTATAATGATAAAAGGTTCCCTTCACAAGGTATGGTTACAGAGAAAATATTTATTATAGTCGTAGTGTCGGTATAACTGAAACTGTTGGCAGAGATCTCTGTTCAAAGGCAGCACTTCTTGCCGTAAGCATTGTTCATAGAAACCACAAATGCGAAATTTAGTAATATAATAAATATGAATAGTTCCTTTTTTCACAGGCGCCTTCTCTGAACCAAGATATCTAGAAACAGTGTACCTACTGTATGTAGTCGTATCGAACAAGCGTGTTTCTCTCTTAGGTTCCAAGCTACTCAGTTCTTTAAACAAAATTTCAACTATTGGTGCTCATAAAATTCGAACTCTTTTAATGCCTGTTTCCAGGTGTGAACCGTTCAGATATGGCAGAAAACGCTCGTATCGAACAGAGCGTAGCTTCAGAGATACTGGACCGTACGCTACAGTACGAAGAGAGAGAAATGTACCGCCAATACCACGTCATGAACAGCCATGCCGGGAATATTGATAACAGGACCAATACCATCATCGAACATATTTCTGATCAGATGGACAATGAGTATTCTGTAAGTGTTCTTTATTTTAACGTATATTCGTTGCTAAAAATTTAAGTTGTACGCGAATCCACCCAAAACGAGGCTGAATAAATATAGCTTTTGGTTCCGGCGCATTTATTTGGGTTGGACAACCTTGCTTACCTACTTTTTGCAACAGTTACAAGAAATTTAGAATAGTAGTACTTTTTATTGTACACCATAAAAACTTGAAAGGCTACATAGGGTGTTGTAGGCAGCCTTAGGAAATATCTTCAGGCTCTGAAAACTCATTGTTTAATTCTGTTGTTACCATACTTACACAGTCGTGATTTTTAGCTTCCTGAAGTATCTCGCATCCTCGAAGCTCACATGGACGTCGCCGAACAAAGATGGCGGGCCGGCGAGTTACTACAGTTCATCCCGGGTAGTCCTGATGAATCTATCAACGAAGGAAATGATGACAACGAAGCTACCCTAGTCGCGAGCCATAATGCCTCCTTATGCTTAGAAGACACTCTCACAGATGAGAATATCGACAAAATGGCAGCTATTGTTGACGATGACTCGGGAATCGGGAATGATACTACCTTGAGTGATACCATTGAGGTTAATAACAGTATCAAAAATGATAAAGCTCATGACTCTAATGTCAGTGAGGATACGGCTCGCAATGAAGACAGAAATACTAAAGGCAATGGTGTAATAATGATGAGTAGTCCTATTGCTTCTGGTTCAAGGGACACTTCTTTTACCAACTACGTAGCGTATGAAAAAATAACTGAGAACTGTGAAGATCTCGACGATTCTAGAATCTTCGGTTCAGTATTCGGTGATGAGGTCTTCATAGATGACGTATCAACTGATGATATATTTGAAGATTGTGTGGACGACATAGAGGTAAAAGAAGAGGGTAAAAAAGGCGATGAAGGAGGACAATTTGATAGGGTGGAGCAGAATTACTCCTTAGAAATGAAGTTAGCTTTAGGGATTGAAGATAAAAAGTTTTAGATCTACTGATGGTTTTCTCTTATACACTTCTATTATTGTCGGAAATTTCGTTTGTATGGCTTTATGGTGTGTGTGTGTGTATTTTTTTTCTACCTTTAAGTAGCTTAGTGTGATTTTGCATTGTTTTCGTTGCCATATGGAAATGCACATAATTGTGATATTTATATAATTAGGCTACAATTTACTGCCTTGTAAGTAATTATAGCTTATCGTTGAGTTTATTTTCTTTAAGAAATTTCGTTTATTTTGTTCAGTGTTTGTTTATTTAACTATGTTTGATGGTAGCAATGTTATTGGTTTTATTTCAAGAAAATAAAAGTATAATATATACATGTGCAAAAATATACCAGTAGGTAGGTCGTACCTATATAGTGGATAAATAGTTTTAACAGATGCTAAACTGTTTCGTGTTTTTTACGCGAATGGCGATATGCGTTTCCTTAGGCGTAATCTCTTGAATTACATCTTCGTCGTTTGAGAAAACTCTCACTACTTAGCTTGTTTAGAGTGGTCAAGAGGATTGTAGTGAGTTGAAAGTGTTTAATAAATTATTAAAAGTTCTTTACGTAGTTTTATTAAAATTTGCATTATAGAAAAACAAAAAATCTATAAAATAGACCACGTTACGCGTTTGTGCTGTAACATACTTTTCAATTTAGTGTGGTCTATGAGACGAATGTTTTTATAAACGCTCACATTTGAGGGCATACGTATGCGTAAGTATGCGTGTGTAGGTGTGTGTGTGAGTATTATGCCATGATCTGAAAAATACATAAATTATGCCGTGTGTAAACAATAAAACAATATCATAAACAAACTAAAATATATTTTTTCATCTTATAAAATACATTATTGCACTTACAATATCGTGTTCTAAACGTTAATATAAAAATAAACTTCTCTTAATTATGAATAAACGTAGTTTTAAAATTTAACTATTTACAAGTTAAAACAAAATAAATATTTTTATAATAATTTTAACGAATTTCATGTGATTTGGTGATAAATTTTCGAAGACATGGACGTAACCGTTTTTAGGGTTCCGTACGCAAAGGGCGTCAACGGGACTCTATTAATAAGACTTCGCTGTCCGATCGTCCATCTGTCTGTCAGGGGGTAACGCCCGTGAAATTTACAAATTAATGTATATTTTTATTGCTGCAATTAATTTAATCATTCAGCGTTTTTTGCCGGACATTGTACAGAACCCATGGCTTGCGAGTTTGACTCGCACTTGTCCGTTTTTTTTTATTTTGAAGTATTCGCTAAAGGCGTTGTCCTGGATTAGTGCCAATAGGGGTATTCCATGTTAAAATACTAAAATTCAGATAATATTCACAACATAGCTAAAGTTCAAAGATTGTTTAAAACAAATAACATTTTTAATCCCTTCAAAAGTCAATAAATAAAGGTAAAGATTAAGGTTTAAAATGTAAGTATAAATAGTATGGCAACTGTGATGTTATTTTATAGAGAGATCGTGGATGAAGACATAAATGTACAGTTTTAAAGATTCAGGCAAAATCACTACATAAATCCGCGCACCTCGCGAGTTTCCACGCGAGTTTGCCAAGTTTACCACTACCGGGCGGACCGCGCGTCTCAGCTGTACAACGTCGCATCTCTTTCTGAATATTCATTTTAATACTGCCAACAGATCCTACTAATCTTGCGATGTCTGTAGACTCAATTTTGACAGAAATACTAAAACAATTATATTTGTTTTATTTAATATTGTCCCTTAATACTATATGCAAGTTAATTTGTGTTAATTTAAAAACGCCAACCTAAAGATCAGACAACATTCATGAGGTTTTTATTGCAGCCTATTTGTTGAATTTCACTTTTATTTAAGCAAAATTGCTTCTTATACCTATTGAGCTTGATTTTCGTTTAATTTTGACTGTTAATTTTGACAGTCACTAAAATACGATCCCCAAGCTAACAACATCTATTTGTGAAAAACGACTAACACATACTTAATTGTACTTATATAATTAATTATAGGCGTTGACTACACATACATACATACTATATACACTTGTAAACATTCGTGAGAGCTCGGACATGTAGCCTAGCCTTACAATTTGTTAGTTCTTTATATCACAAATATTACTGATTTGGCATTTGATTTTTTAATGATATGTCGGTTTGCGAGTAACATTTGTACAAGAATAAAGTTATTAAAAATATCTTATAAAATGGAATATGAAAAAGAAATCCCAGCGGACTGTGTTGACTTATGAATAAATATAAATATTTTCCATATATCAATATGGGTACAGCTATTTAGGCCGATGTGACAGACGGACAAATCAAATAGACACGGATTAGTTAATAATGGAGTGTTAATGTCGACGCCAGTGTAAGCATTGACTTTGGCATTTTGCTTGTATTACGACTTACGAGGATTTATCTTTAATGGAAGCAATATTAAACGTAGACAGTGATCACAATAATTCACAAGCAAGGTTTATTTTAAGAATAAATAAATGAAATAAAATTAACAAATATTGGCCGTCGCACGCCGAAACAAATCGACATCAACTTGGGTCAAAGTAAAACATTAAACGTGAGCTGTGTAATGTACAAAGGCAGTATACTAAGTTACCTCAACGTGTCAAATTTCTTTAATCGTTTTTCAACTTTATTGCAATCAGAATAAAGATCATGTTCAACTGCGAAAATTTGACAGTTGGGAGTAGCTTAATGTGCTGACTTCTGTACGAATATGGGTCTGGCTGTTTTTGTACAGGAGAATCTCCTCGTAGGACAACGTTTTTGTTTGAAAGATAAGAAACTGTTTTCTAAAAACAAAATATTGCTGTTGAAAAGGCGTCGTTTTATTTTAGAGTGTGGTAGATAACACGAAAACGTAATGATTTACAAAGTTAACTTTTGTGCTTTATACTGAGCATTTTTTTGTATAGATTCAATACTTCAAACAAAACAGACAGACGTGTTGCTGGGGAGTTTGTTCTGCCACTTCTTCCCAGCAAAAACACTAGGAAAGTAAAGTAGTGAAGGGCGGGCGTTACAAGGGACTATCTTTTGTAATGTATGACGTTCAAAAAGGGGTGATTCTCAACCTAATGAATAAAAGTTTTGATTTTGATAAATATTAGCTGTATCAGGTCAGACAGCAAGACGACCCCAGATTGATGATGGATAGATCAGCCGTCATCACACACTTCAGATAAAATGATATAATGATCATAACTCAATCCTTATTTCCGCTCAGTATAGCCAATTTTCGGATTATTTTTCCTTTTTCTAGTAATATCCACCACCAGAGACAACCACACGATAAAAATATATACTAAATATATACGCCCTTTGACCCACTTGCACCATAAATACTAAATGCGTTGGGCAGAACAATAAAAAAAAACATGATACTGCCTTACATATTTAAGTATTTGTAGTGCTGTTCTAACCATAGTCATTTTAGTTCAAAATTTCGGAATTAAATTATAAATGTTAAGGTAGGTGTTTTGGTGTCTAATTGCAAAACAATATTTTACTTAGAGTCCAGTTCATATCAAGTTGTTTCGGTGTGCGACGGCGATATTAACACTCCATTTTATACTACTCCGTGTCCCGAAGTTATTAAATACTAAAGCTATGTTACCCTGTGTCTCATGCGGCGTGGTGCTTGAGGTCAAATATCTCCATCAGCAGAGGTTCTATGGGGTTCACGTCTAGGTAGACTCCAGTGACCTCTTCAGCTAACTTGCGGAGTTCTAGAATCTTCTGTATTAGTTTTAGGAAGGTCGATTTCGCTTCGCAGCCAGGGTATACGCTTTCGAGGTAACGACGGAGAAGGTAGTAGTAAGAGTTCTGAAAATAAAATGGAGATAATAGTTATTTGATGGTTTGAAGTGAATCTTTTGAGATGTCACAAGTTTTGCGTCAGATCGATTTTTAAACTTTTATAGTGTTTTCTACGACCTCTCAATGTATTGCCTGTTCCAACTTGATAACATCAGGATGCACGACCTTCATCCTGTCGGGCGTGAACAGCAGGATGGCGGACATGATGAGGATGACGTGCTCGTCGGTCCGCCAGCGCGGCTCGAACGAGCGGATGAAGGACTCGTGCGAGCGGTAGATGTATTACCTGTTCCAACTTGATAACATCAGGATGCACGACCTTCATCCTGTCGGGCGTGAACAGCAGGATGGCGGACATGATGAGGATGACGTGCTCGTCGGTCCGCCAGCGCGGCTCGAACGAGCGGATGAAGGACTCGTGCGAGCGGTAGATGTATTACCTGTTCCAACTTGATAACATCAGGATGCACGACCTTCATCCTGTCGGGCGTGAACAGCAGGATGGCGGACATGATGAGGATGACGTGCTCGTCGGTCCGCCAGCGCGGCTCGAACGAGCGGATGAAGGACTCGTGCGAGCGGTAGATGTATTACCTGTTCCAACTTGATAACATCAGGATGCACGACCTTCATCCTGTCGGGCGTGAACAGCAGGATGGCGGACATGATGAGGATGACGTGCTCGTCGGTCCGCCAGCGCGGCTCGAACGAGCGGATGAAGGACTCGTGCGAGCGGTAGATGTATTACCTGTTCCAACTTGATAACATCAGGATGCACGACCTTCATCCTGTCGGGCGTGAACAGCAGGATGGCGGACATGATGAGGATGACGTGCTCGTCGGTCCGCCAGCGCGGCTCGAACGAGCGGATGAAGGACTCGTGCGAGCGGTAGATGTATTACCTGTTCCAACTTGATAACATCAGGATGCACGACCTTCATCCTGTCGGGCGTGAACAGCAGGATGGCGGACATGATGAGGATGACGTGCTCGTCGGTCCGCCAGCGCGGCTCGAACGAGCGGATGAAGGACTCGTGCGAGCGGTAGATGTATTACCTGTTCCAACTTGATAACATCAGGATGCACGACCTTCATCCTGTCGGGCGTGAACAGCAGGATGGCGGACATGATGAGGATGACGTGCTCGTCGGTCCGCCAGCGCGGCTCGAACGAGCGGATGAAGGACTCGTGCGAGCGGTAGATGTATTACCTGTTCCAACTTGATAACATCAGGATGCACGACCTTCATCCTGTCGGGCGTGAACAGCAGGATGGCGGACATGATGAGGATGACGTGCTCGTCGGTCCGCCAGCGCGGCTCGAACGAGCGGATGAAGGACTCGTGCGAGCGGTAGATGTATTACCTGTTCCAACTTGATAACATCAGGATGCACGACCTTCATCCTGTCGGGCGTGAACAGCAGGATGGCGGACATGATGAGGATGACGTGCTCGTCGGTCCGCCAGCGCGGCTCGAACGAGCGGATGAAGGACTCGTGCGAGCGGTAGATGTATTACCTGTTCCAACTTGATAACATCAGGATGCACGACCTTCATCCTGTCGGGCGTGAACAGCAGGATGGCGGACATGATGAGGATGACGTGCTCGTCGGTCCGCCAGCGCGGCTCGAACGAGCGGATGAAGGACTCGTGCGAGCGGTAGATGTATTACCTGTTCCAACTTGATTACATCAGGATGCACGACCTTCATCCTGTCGGGCGTGAACAGCAGGATGGCGGACATGATGAGGATGACGTGCTCGTCGGTCCGCCAGCGCGGCTCGAACGAGCGGATGAAGGACTCGTGCGAGCGGTAGATGTATTACCTGTTCCAACTTGATAACATCAGGATGCACGACCTTCATCCTGTCGGGCGTGAACAGCAGGATGGCGGACATGATGAGGATGACGTGCTCGTCGGTCCGCCAGCGCGGCTCGAACGAGCGGATGAAGGACTCGTGCGAGCGGTAGATGTTGCCCTTCGCCAGCTTCAGCACGTCGGTGCGGATACCGCCTATCTGCTCCTGGCAGTGCGGGATCTGCAAGACAGGCATAGTATTGCTACAGGGACAACACAAGTGTATAGTTGTATACCAAGAGGACTACTGGGTAAGCGAATTTGGCTTGTCGGCACAGTCGATGGGACAATTGCTGCTTTCGGCGAGCGACTACAAGCCTCCTGCCAGAGCGTTGTCTTTACCAAGTCTGTGCGAATTGCAATGCTATTCTGTAAAAAAAGACGTGTGGCACTCGGGGACTGCCGCGGTAAAGCTATTGCATAGCATTTTGTATCAACTTATGCAATTATATTTTTTCTTTATTTTTTTTTTATTCATGCAGTATTGCTTTTTCTTTGATATTAATTTAAGTTACACTTTTTGAGCGTGGTGACCGATAAGAAAACAATTTTTTCTATTATTAAATAAATAAAACAATGTCACACTGGATGTCAGCCATACCTAAGTATATTTTAATGATACATAAAACCCGAAAAAAAAAAAAATATCAAATTGAATTTTTTTGTTTTCTTTTAAAGAGTTCGTTCTATGTACACACGTCAAGCTTAACTTGGTAGTACCTAGTGTACATTATTTGTGAGAATCAAGTTAAGATGGAAAGTAGGTATTTTACGTGAAATGATATTTTCCCACACATTGATACGTCGTACGTTGAATACGTCAATTATAATTTATAACAGTGCTAAAATTGGAACCCGCAGTTAAGTAGAATTTTGGTCGTATTTTGGGACTTTTTTAAGGAATAGCAACACTAAACTTTTATATTGCTGTCTCATGAGTGCCACGCGATGGCTCGATCTAGAGGTATATTATCTAAGGTCTATTCACACACAACGCCGTGTCGAAGACTGCAGAACTGAAACGACGGAAGAAACTTTCGTTACGGAATTTCTGGATTCGGTCCCCGCGCTCAAGGCCCGCGATAGAAGCTAAAACAATCGTGAAAATTTAAGTGTAGTGAAGGGGAATTAAGCTGTCATTCCATACTATTGCCAGGATACCATGGACTGTTCACTTCACTTAAGTTTTCACAGCTAACTTTCACTGAATCGACTGGCAGTTGTAACATTTCTGTCTCACTCATTTTTGCAAGCTTATTTTAATATTTCTATATATATAAAAACAATTGCTGTTCGTTAGTCCGGCTAAAACTCCAGATTGGCTTGGCCGATTTATCTGATTTTGGTTTCGAAATGTTTGTGGAAGTCCAGGGAAGGTTTAAAAGGAAAGTAAATTATGAAAAAAATACTTGGAATATTTAATTGTAAAACCAACAATTTCGCTTTCCCGTAAAATCTATTCCTATCTACCTTAGTCTCGTAGTCGGTACGGTATACTTCCCTCAAATTAAAAAAAAACTCTTGACTCGACTTCTGTCAAATTGAAGAGGATTTCGAATCGACAACATTACCTCAAATATACACAATCGACACAAAAATTTAAGAAGTTAAATAGTGGTTGTCAATTTATGAGTACGTTCTAAAATTTATTTTGTTGTAATAAATTTGTATATGTGTAATATAGAGACACGCAGCGCAGTAATTCAGTTTAAAATAATGTATTTTGTATCTTTCAAAATCAATGCATTTCAGTAAGGTAGTTAGGTTAGGTAGTTAGGTTAGCTATATGATAGGTATGGTAAGTTAGGTTAGGTTATATGTTGTCATTCTAATTCTATAGTTTACGTACTGGTCACCCATCCACCAACCGACCTCGGCAAGTGTTGCTTAACCTTCGATCGACCCGTGCGGCTGCTATTATGTACCCACAAGTATCTTATTCAGTACAACAAATACAGTGTGAAATGGTTCCTACCTTCCATTGGTTCCTCTGCCCGTCATACGTCATGGTACTCCTAAGTACCATCATCTCTATACAACCGCCTTTGAGAAGTGCCACCTAAAACAATAACAATAGAATTATTTCTACAATATGCAATTTCTTCATCAAACCATTGGTGCAGTTGCCATTTTACGGGAACGAGGGTGTAAAATTCCTCATCCCCCATACAAAAGCTCGGATCCTCCTCGGAGACAAGTCTTGTGTCTAGCGGGCTACTACTACCCGTAATCTAATTTGTATACTTTCAATCGTACGGGTAACTGTAACATCGCGATGTAGGATCTGAGTCAGTAGTTCGTATGTAGCGAGATAGATGGCGCTATACCGTTATTAGAAACCAAACTAAATGTATCCTATTTGTATCCCGTTTCCATAATTTTCCTTCTCATAATTGCAACAAGAAATGGACTAAAATTAATGACAGCTGTAAATATTCCATTCAAATTTATATTGAGTGGGAGGTACATCGTCGTATATACACTGATACCACTGATACATGATTTTCGACCTCTGTTGAAAGTTTTCGTCGATTTTTTCTTCTAAAGAACCATGAAAAATTATTTCCTACGAGATTATTTCCTAGAATGTAAATTACTTCTTTGATAAAAAATCTTTTATCGTTTTTAACGGCAATAGGGTAGTCGACTAAAATATTAGTTTATAATCCTCAACTAGATAACTAAAAAATATAAGACACATTTTTTTTTTCTTTTTTCACGTACTCAAAAAACAATTACATTGAGCCCGCATGACGTCACGATTTGGTACATCGTTTCTTGTTTTTACTGAGTTATGACGTTACAATCCTCCACTTCACATATTTTCGCCAGAATACAAATATTCTTACTTGATCTTCTTCACACATATTCTTGAAGGAGTTGATCTTCTTGGCCATCTTGATAAACCGCCTTATAGCCACAGCAGTAAGGTTCACTATCGTTATTAAACGAGGGTCGTGTTTGCCGCCACATTCCTGTGGTATTAAAAAAATATTTCTTAGATTTTATTTAGTGCCAAATTAAATAATACAGTTTGTGGAGTGTAATGACGTTATACAGAATGATTAATGTAATAGGCTCTTTGACTTGTTTTAAAAATCGTCTTACCACATAATTCAATCATATCGTCTTACACGTGCACGCCACATGTTAGGATTTTTACTCAGAATAATTGAAAAAAAAAGGCTTCCATTAATTTCAACGATGTATTCCGTGCAGAGACAAGATCCAGAAGGGATGTACAGACGCCAGCACATCAAGTTACCCCAAGGTGTAAAATTACTTTTGATCGTTTTTCAACTTTATGTCAAACAGAATAAGGTTCAGATTCAATTGGGAAAATTTGACACATCGGGGTAACTTGATGTGCTGGCGTCTGTACAAGGTATGCAGTGTTGCCATCATAAAAAATAAATGCTTAGTCTTACTAAACATAATTATGTTGGTATTCTTAACATTGATTAACATAATATTTGACTTCTTTTAAATTAGTTTGTTAATAATACGATAAACATAAACCTTGGCACTTGTTTTGTATGCCTTTCGACGGGACATGGTGAGGACCAAGTTTTCTCTACACAACATCTTCAAAATGAACAAATACCACTGCTTTTCTCTGCATCACCTAAATGTTGACTGGTAGAAAATGTCTATGGCATTAAGTCCACCTCTGTACAGACGTCAGCCAGCATATCTAACTACTCCAAACCGTCTAATAATCCCAAGTGAAAATCAACCTTATTTCATTTGTAATAAAGTTGAATAACTATCAAAGAAATTTAACGCATTGGGGTAGCTTGAAGTGCTGGCCTCTGTGCATTAGTGTGCTCGAAGTATTAAATACGATTGAATTATGAATAGCTTCGTTCCATTTTACTCATGATTCGTAGAAGTGTCTAATCAATGGTTACCTTGAAGCCCGCCGATGACGCGGTGTCCCCGACGAGCAGCGATATATCATCGTCTATAGGTGCATTTAGAGCCTTGTTCGCTACTATTAGCTCATTTAATTTGGCACGTTCCACCTGAAAAAAGAGATTTTATTTGAGTTTTTTTTAATAAAGACGTAACATCACGCCTGTGATCCCCGAAGGCAAGGCATAATAGTACCTGGTAGTACACCCACATTTCGCTAGTTTTGTTTAATACCCATGTAATAGAGGGCGAGTCAATTGCCATCAATCGGGCACAAATCCGTGCTACTACTGAGAAATTCCAGACTGAGCAACTCAATAACACTTTGCCTGACCCGAGATCGAACCCGGGACCTCATTCTCAGCAATAGCGTTTGCGACCACTGGACCACGGAGGCAGTTTTTTTTTATCTGTATTTTTTAAGGAATTTTATCAAATTCAAATTCATTTATTTATTGTAAAACATAGGTATACATTAAAGTCCTTAATACAGTTATCGAGAGATATGTTAGCCCCCTTGTAGCCTTTTACATTGTTTTAAATAAATATTTACACTTATCGAATAATTATATTTATCTATACTATTAAATAAGGAGGAAATGTTTGATTGTTTGTTTGCATTGAATAGGCTCCGAAACTACTGGACCGATTTGAAAAATTGTTTCACCGTTGTGAAGCTACACTATCCCCGGGTGATATAGGCTACTTTTTTTTATTATTTTTCCCTGTATTCCCACGGGACCAGGAACTACGCGGGCGAAACCGCGGGACTACTGCTAGTATCTATCTATAATATGTATGTATTTAGAAATTAATATTCAAGTATGTTTATCAGTTCTATAGTACCCATAACAAAAGCTTAGCTTAGCTGGGGACTAATATGGCGTTGTGTGTAAGTTTATTTACTATTAATTAATTAATTCACTATACATCATACTACTAAATCAACTACAGAATAAGAGTTATTCATGAAGAACAGCAACTAGGTGGCACAACTTTTTTATAAACTTCGATGATGGCATAGATAAGATTGATTGTACTGTGCCCATATCAAGTTCAATTATGTCGTGTACTGTAATATTAAAAACATCGTTTCATCTCAGAGTAGTCGGATAGTGATTCAAGCATAAAAATGCTTGGAAACATGTTGGTCCTGCTCTATAGGACAATAATTAAGATTTTTGACCCAATCAAATTGGTCGCTAAAGTATTTAAATTAATGTTTGCTTTTTCTCACACCGAAAATCACACACTGTTATTTGTCGTTTATTTTTATTTCCACTGCTGGACATAGGCCTCCCCTATAGATCTCCAATAAGACCGGTTGGAAGCGGCTCGCATCCAGCACGTTCCCGTGGCCTTAATGAGGTCGTCTGTCCACCTTGTGGGTGGACGTCCTACGCTGCGCTTGCCGATACGTGGCCTCCACTCGAGAACCTTTCGACCCCATCGGTCATCAGTCCTCCGTGCTATGTGCCCTGCCCACTGCCACTTCAACCTGCTAATCCGCTGGGCTATGTCGGTAACCTTGGTTCTTCTTGGTTCTTGGTATTTTTATTTACTGACACGTTGACTGCCAACTACCAGAAACAATAGAAATGTAATTGTTCGCGGTCAACGTGTGACCGACGTGGCGTTCAAAGACTTAATATTAAATTTATGACTATTATTTGCTTCGATAATAATTAATCTATAGTTCCAATATTTGAGAATATGTTAGCATCATATACCTCAATCAAAATACTAATCTAATTATCAGTTGCATTGCTTATTTTCTATTGTAGTTGTTCAATCTACGTACATAGTGCTCACATTATATTATATTTAGAATGAGATTAATCAGATTATACCTACTGTAATCAGATTAATGCATACAAAGTATTGTACAAAACCTATTTTACAAGAGTAGTTATGGAGTTTCTTACCTATTTCTTCTTCAAACGAAATTACCTTTTGGAATATGCAACTAGAATAATTTCCGTAATTTATTTAACTTGTAAGTCTTACGTTCAAAAGTGAAATACCGACCCTACCTTACTACTTACTTACTTACTTAGTTAAAAAATGACGTTTAAAAGTGTGAATCCATCTAAGTATACTCATACAAAGAAATACTATACAGGATGTATTTTTAGCCGCGTGACCAATTTTCACAGAGTGTTCTACCCATGAATATAAACAACTCGCATTATGGCACCAATTTGGAAATCATTCGTAATTGTTCATATTAATTGCTAGAAAACCCTATGAAAAATTTACCAATTGTCAAAATGTATTATTTACTCTGCATATATTCGTATTTTCCCTAATATTGATATTAATAGGTTTCTTTGCTTACCTCATTTAATTCTCTGGAAGACCCACTGCATGGATTAACGGAGGTATAAGCTTCGAACTCCAACTTTATCGCTTCACATAGTATTGACTCCATGGAGTTCGGTTCTATTCTGCAAAGATAAAACAATACAAAGATTGAATGAGTGTTCAAACTTTACGAAAACAATTGTTTAGGTCGAAACATTGATTTCTTAACCAAAAGAAACTTAGTTGGTTTCGTTCTGAAATCTGTGATTGCTGATGAAAACTTTAGCTTAACTTTTGTTAGGGCAGGTATCATTATCTTGTAAGGGTACTTAGGCCCTGTTCCAGCCATTTAAGCACGGCGTGTCTTGCGTCATAAGCTGTTGCTAGCTCTATAAACAAGGTCTCCTGACAAGCTGATAAGGAGATTATTCATGAATAATAGTTATCTATATCATTTTGCACTCATTATCAAGGTTTGGGGTGCAGACGGTAGTTCCGAACGAGCACAGTCATGTCGGGCGATGTTAAGTCGGTAATCGGCATTTACGTATTTAAGGATTATTGGGAACAGAAGCTTAAAAAAACTCGACTACTTAAAAATTTGTAAGCCACGCCGCCGGTCACCGATGAGCCGCGAACAATTGAATTTCTATTGTGTCTTGTAGTCTGGCAGTCAACGTGTTAATAAATTAATATAAAAAGAATGAAGTAAAAATAAAAGAACTCTACAAGCTGCTCTCTAAAGTGCTGCATTTTAAAAGAGTAAGATATGGAGTTATTTGTCCATTCTTCTCCATACGAATATACTTTTTGGAAGGGGCAACTCGAATCATTATTAAAATAAGTATTTTAAGTTTAACGTTCAAAAGTGCCGCATTGAATTTAATTCGTTAAACCCCGGAAGGACACCGGTGTCGCCTGTCATTGTCTTTCTAATGTGTCTCTAATTGACTCAATTGAAAGGTTAACAATTAGACTTTCAATAACAAAATGTTTCAGAACAATAACACAAGATTAAGTAACAAGTGCAACGATGATAGCTGCAAAAGTATAAACTGTAGCACACCTAACAACGCCCTTCTCCAGACACAGAATGGTTGAAGTTCTAACTAGGCATTTAATTTAATTGTTATGTAGGTACAGAGGCCCACCCGTCAAGCTACCCCAACGTGTCAAATTTCTTTGATAGTTTTTCAACTTTATTACAAACAGAATAAGGTTCATGTTCAATCGGAAAAAAATGTCATTGGGATAGTTTCATGTGCTAGCTTCTGTACAAACTATTCAGCATATATCTGTTATATTAATAACCATTTACACGTGATATATTTTAATGTAATTAATACATATTCATAATGATTTTCGTAAGTGGGGAAGAACGAAGGATATTTTTTTTATTCTGTATTTAAATTTATGGTGATTTTATAAATAAATAAAATGTTTTGATTCTACGACTATCTTGTCTATGTATGGTGAACCCGGCGATAAAGATAAGCTCGCAAACCTAACTCATTGTTTTATGTCATGCAATAAAAAGAAAATAAATACTAAATACAAATCGATTGTGATTATCTTAACTTTGATTACATAATAAAATACATTGTGGCGAGGTGAGATTAAAACTTGTTGTAGGCATGTAAGATACATTTTGTGAAGCACTTTCAAGGTAATGGAACACTCGCCAAATGTCTTTTACTTTTTGGACCCCCATCTCAAATGATTACAAATAAAACACTGCAAAAATAAGAACAAAAAATGTTTTTTAAAAAGAAATTGTTTCAATGTTTTATTAATACTTAAATTGCTTTAAAGTTTGTATTAAGTTCGACAGTTGGCAAAACTCAATCATTTCGCGGAACCCAGGTGACTTTTCCAACCCGGTATACCTACTCGTACTAAACCCCTATACTAAGTAAGGGTTCCTAAACGTTTTCATTGAGCAGCGCACTTAGAGACTCAATATTTCATCTCGGCGCCTAAGATAGTTGAAATATATATACCGCGAATGCCTAAGTTTAGTTTCCAAAGAATGGTAAACGAGAAAGCCTCACAGGGCGCCCCTCTGTACTCTCTACGGCGCGGCGGCGGCTGCGCACATTTTAGGAGCCCCGACCCTATACAGCAGGTGGTGAAGTGGTTAAAAAACGGCGATTTCCTATTCTTTTTATGAGTTTAAGAATGTTGCTAGGGGCTGTAAGCGGGGGCTCATGGCCATAGGTACTTTATTAGAGACGAGGGAAGGTGTAGGCGACACCTTCCCCCGTCACTAATAAAGTACAGACGCCAGCACATCAAGTTACATCATCATATCCGACCCTCAAAATAAAAAACAAACGTGTGAAACAGCTTATCTGTGAAACAATCGATAAATATTAAACAAAAAGTGGGTGGGTCGATTTTTTTGATGACCAGTGTATGTACAGATGCCAGCACGTCAAGTTACCCCAATGTGTCAAATTTCTTTGATCGTTTTTCAACTAACTTTATGTCAAACAAAATAAGGTTCATATTCAATTGGGAAAATTTTATACATTGGGGTAACTTGATGTGCTGGCGTCTGTACCTAAACTGTGCTTAAACGTGGAGCTCCTCAAGTTACGTGTTCAGCTTACAATTACTAACAAATAGCATTCCACCTCAGAGTGGATTCGAGAAGGGTGCCACTACGGACTTGGCGTCCTGGGCGATTGCCGACAGAGGTTGGCCTGGAACCATACAAGCTTTAAAATTGTTGGCCAGGCAGGACTCCATATCGTTTGTGAAAATTTAATTTATTTTTTTAGTATTTCAACAGCATGCGAAGAAAATCTGAGCGAGCGAAGCGAGCTCGTTGCACTTCAGATAGGTTTGGAGAAGGCACCCCGGGCGACGGTCCCGATTGCCTACCCCAAAGCATGTCGTCATGGCTTGTGTCGGTCGTTTGTGACTGACTGTACGTTCACAAAAAAAGGCATTCTTTTCAATATTTATATCAGACTTCATACAAAACGTTACCCTATCCCGTCTATATTATTTAAGTCAATACCTAAAGTATGCCAGTTTATAACTGTAAGTAGTACTCTTTTTTGTATAGAGGATATACAATTGGGTTAAATTATTTCCTCTTACCACTACTATTTCAAACACTACTACCTACGATAGTATTGTGAGCACTATAGAGACACGCAGCATTGTAAGTCACTTCAATATTATGTAAAAAAATATCTTTTAAAATCAATGCATTTCAGTAAGGTAGTTAGGTTCGGTAGTTAGGTTCGCTATAGGATAGGTATAATGAGTTAGGTTAGGTTATACATATGTATATAGTTCTTTGCGACGCCCGGGCGCCCATAAATACAATAATACACATAACACAAGTGTTATGATTGTATTATTTAGACGTCTAAACGGAAAATCTATGGCGTAGACCCATACAACGATTTTTTATAACTGTTGGGGTGTTGGGACCTATCGATCAATTAGGGTTGTGCCCACAACGGTGGATCCGCGCTTTAGAAGAGGCTTAGTATCTTGACTGATCTATTGGTCTAGTAGTTAGTGGCCCTGACTGCTATGCCGGAGGTCGTGGGTTTGATTTCCATCCTGGACAATTTTTTTGTGTGATGAGCACGATCTTTGTTTTGTACCTAGGTGTAATCTTAGCTGGGTACTAGATGGCGTTGTGTGAAAGTTGTAGAATAATATAATTATTATTATATTTGACTGTAAAAAAATTACGCTCCATGATTTATTACGTTACCAATTCCGTAAATCACTTAATAATAGAGATATAAAAAACTTATTCTTATAACTTATCTATGGTCAATGTTATGATAGACTTCGATTGGCATTGGACGACGAAGCCATCTCGTGCCTCAGGTTATAACCGGTTGAATGTGTTTCTATAATGTTTTTATAGTCTAATTCGAACATTTAGACTCTAGAATTAACACCAGATGACCTCATTATTTTACGGAAGAACAACAATGTCGTTTCGATTTGTGTCGCTAAATGGTTGAAATGAATCCAAACACGACATATCTGCTATTATTTTGTCAAGAGTCTACCTACTGGTGTGCTGGATAGCCTGGCTACAGCATCAGCTCATCGTGTTGCCATCAGTGCATTGTGTGCAGAATCAAATGCAGGTTAAAATGAATCCAATCACGACATATCTGCTGTTATTTTCCCAAGAGTGTAATAGTCTGCTAGATATCCTGGCTGCATCAGACCAAATACACCATAATGTTGCTTATTAATATTACACACATGAGTGTTTGAAATTTTAAGCCTTTGCCAACTTTAAACTTTAAAATTTGCCAACTTGCGATTATTATTTATTTCTCAATACAAAAGGCAGCTCAGAGAAATTCACTTTACGTCCGGTTGAAAACCATCCAGTTTGTTCACATAAAAAGTTAAGGCAAGTGAGCACATTCACAAGGAGTTGGCAAACTCATCTTGAAGTTAAGTTAGCAGATTAATATTTCTTCAGTAATCTATCTTTTTTTCCCTTAACAACGCTTGTGTTTGGATTTTATATATGTATAATATGTACGTATCTATGTATTTATTCTAAAGTATTGATTTTCTAGTTTAAGTAACCTTCTTGCGCCTACCATGTTCTGTCTCTGCATCACCTTAAGGTAGACTGGTAGACAATACCTCAGGCATTAAGTCCGTCTTTGTAGGTACAGTGTGTTTACTAGTGCATAAAGTTTAAATAAATAAATAAAACCAGCGTCAGGCACTTATAGTGGTCTGATATTGTTTGCTGAACTAGACCTATTATCTCAGCGAAAAAAAGCGAGTGACAAGACGAGGTTGCTTGCCGAAGGCCGCAAACAATTTAGTGTTAGCGAGTCATAAGGATGGGTAATAAATAGTAGCGTTTATCACCCGAACGATAAGTATTTTGTCTCTTACACCTTTCCGTAATCTTAACTACATATTATTATGTACGCATTATCAACAAAGTTGTGTCTTGAACTACTTGACAATGGTGCACATGTTACGTATCATAGCTTACCTGTAATCCTGTTAACTACCGAATTCTCAAACTACATTCAACGATACCAGAAAGTGATATTTTATATTAATAACATTATTCTTACTATATTAATACGCGAAGCGTTAACCTTGGGGGCCCTTTTTAAGAATGTTGCGCGCGCGCATGAAGATGCTTAGCATAGTTTAAGCTTATTCAGAGAAAAAGGCATAAATCAATAACAGTCCAATTTCGACTACTGGACGACCACTAGTTAATAAATAAAAATCTATACCTGAACCTATGGGCGTAAGTGGATCTATGATCAAAAGACAACGGAAAACAATGTGAGCGAGCGAATTAAGATAGAAAACGTTTGGTACTACACCTTAGATAGGTTTAGAAAAGGAAGGCAGGTTCCTCAATACCGGCACTGGCTGTAAGCACATGCGGCTTTGCTGTTTTCTCTAATGACTCACATGTTCATACATATTTAAAACATTATTTTATATTTTGTGAGTCGTAAAATGAAACGTCAATAGAAAGTAATTTGAGCAAGCGTAGCGACCTTAGGAATTTGTATCACCCCACTTCAGATAAATTTAGAAAAGAGCGCCTTCTGTACATACCACGGCGTCGGTTGCTCATCTTAGAAATTGGAATACAGCACGACACTGCTTGATGGCAGAAAAAGTTAGTTCTTCTAACTTATCAGACAGACGCGTTCTGGGGGACTTTTTTCCGCCACTTTTTTTACTCGGAAAAAAACACTACAAAGTGGCGATTTTGACGTCCAAAAAGTGCTGAGCCTAATTTAAATAAATGCCTTTTTAATCTTGATTAGATTTTTACAGTGAAAGTTATCGATACACTAATAGCTCTGTTAACAAACTTGGAGACAGAGCCTTCAAAACTGTACTGTGTTTGAGAATTCGCTCGTAAATCTGAGTCACTATCAACCAGGTGTTCTACTCACTGTACTATCGTAGATAACGTTATAAATACAAACATAATAACAGTTCGGCCAAAGGTGTATCCTTGGAATAAAAATAATTTGGGGCAATTTGGATCGATATGAAAAGAAATATATATGTATATCGAAGTGCAATTGAGATTACGCATTAAATCGGAATTCAGAGGCGGCAAATTAATTTTTTTCAATAGGCTCATGTACCTATAATGGTTACTTCGGTAGCATTTGATGGCACGGTTCAACGGTTGAGACTGAGCGTATGGCTACTGTACTGTGTGTCGCGGGCAAGCGCGGATCCACCGTTATGGGCACTGTGGGCATGCCCACAACCCTAACTAAGGTCAGACAGAACAAATAATCGTTCTCATCACACAAACATTTTTCTTTGGTGGGAATCCAACCCACGACCTCCGGCATAGCAGTCAGGGCTACTAACAACAGGCCAGTCAAAGTAATACGTACTTTACGTTACTCCTACTTCTACAATGAACAACTATTTCAAATTCAACTTACTACTCTAGTATTGTATGTAACATAAAGACACGCAGCGCAGTAGTTCAGTTTAAAAAATGATGTATTTTCTATCTTTCAAAATCAAGGTATTTCAGTAAGATAGTTAGGTTAGGTAGTTAGGTTAGCTATACGATAGGTATGGTAAGTTAGGTTAGGTTATATGTATGTATACATATATGTTGTCAGTGACACGCTTAATAAAAAGAAGAAGTTTATATGTTTCTTGTTTTGGATGTATTTGTTATCATCTTATTAAAACTACCTATGCAATGTAAAAACAGAAAAGAAGAAGAATGTAATAGTCTAATTTAATATACTTCTAGTGTTTTAACTTTATTAAAGTAGGTATATCCTATTTAAGAGAGATTTAATATCTCTTTATAGAGGACATGCACTGAAGGAAATAGTGAAAAGTAAGGATCTAGGCAATCACATAAAAAAAAAACATTCGAGATCTGTATTCTACCGGTTCTTACTTGGCTGTGAAACTTGGTCAATAACACTTCACCACAGGGAAAGGCGTACAAAATGACAACGTGGAAAGAAGCATGTTAGGGTTAAAAACCAAAGACTATCTATGTGTCTATGACAGGAACATAGACATAAGAGCGAGAACAAAACTCACAGAAATTTTTACCCAGATAGACGTCCAAAAATGGAGATGGGCTGGACATATGCTACGTCACCCCATTAACAAATGGAGCAAGCAAGACACCCTCTGGCAACCAAGAGACGGCAAAAGAGGTAGGGGTCGTCAAGTCAGGAGATGGGAAGATGACTTGAAACAGACAGCGGGACCTTTCTGGTTGAGAGTAGCAAGGGACAGGACACATTGGAAGGAATTGGAGGAGGCCTATGTCAAAAGGCACACCGAACTTAGGGACCTCTTGTAACCCTATGTTTTGGAATAAAGGGCTATTATTATTATTATTAGAGGACATGCGATGAAATGTCATGATTGTGATCCCATGTCAATATAGCAATATTGGAGCGCCAGCGGAGCTTACCAAACTAAACTCATAGACTTGTGTCCACGAGATGGAAGTATCGACAAAGTGACAGTGTGCAGAAATATTTCAGCCGATTAGAGAAGAAATAATGCTCGATATTGTCAACTGAAGAATCGACCCATTTTTTTCTCTTCATTCTTAACATGGTCGTGCTCCAAAGAAAAGATAAATTGTCACTTTCTTGTCTGTACACAAATCCGTTACTACGGCGGTCATGCAACGCGTGCAGGACACAAATGATTTTATGGAACGAAGTTCCTTATCGCGCTTTGCAAAAGACGGAAAAAATTATGACCAAAAGTTGTAACGACACTTTTTGCTATAGTTGTAAGCCGTGCGGCGTGCGCGTGTTTCTCTGTCTGTCTCTTTCTCTCTCAAAGAAAGCAAGCCAGTTATTTTCGTTTCGTCTTTCTATTTCGCATTGAATTAATTAATTCAATCGAAAGGAACTTGTTACATCCGGGTGTCCCTTGACACCTATCAAGTTTTTTTTTCCGTGTTTCCCGTCTATAGCTAGTATTGAAAGTCTTTGGTCCTATACAAAGAGATTTAAAATACTATAGAGCGGGCATGTCAAGGAAATGTCATAGAAAAACTTTTATCCCATTACTCAGTAACGCCATTTAGAATAATATATGAATATTGGAGCGGCAGCGGAGCGTACTACACAAACTAACGAAAAAGCTCATAGACTTGTATCCAGCAGGACACATTTTTTCGGACGAAAATTTTGTTCGTGATGTCCGGTCCAAAGGTATTGAATGTCTTTGTCTTTTTACAAATGTGTCCTGCTGGATACAAGTCTATGAGCTTTTTGTAGTACGCTCCACTGCCGCTCCAATATTCATAGTTTATTCTAGATGGCGTTACTGAGACATGGGATCAAAGTTTTTCTATGACATTTCCTTGACATGCTCTATAGTATTTTAAATCTCTTTGGTATTGAATGACTTAGGTCCTATACAATCTGGGAATGTCATGAAAAGTAAACTGTGTACCAACCTCTCAACATCCTGCAGTATGTCCCTCGCCTTGTTGACATCAGGGTTGTTGCTCGTCGTGGGGATCTCCTCGCAGACGTGCTGCGGCCGCGTCTCTTTGTGCGATGACTTGTCACTATTTGTCAATATTGATCTGTCAATTACAATCATTATATTGGGGCGTCTATGTGAGGGAGTGGAGTGTGATGAATGTGGTGACAATTTGTGTTTTACAAAAGATAACCATGATGAGAGATGTTACGTAATGAATTTTTGTTTTGCAATTGCTTGGTCACACCTATGAACTATTCTAGTCCACCATAATCATAATCATTCATTTATTGCATTTCATGTTGTTTACAGGTTGTTACATTATGATAGTTATCTAAGCTTTGAATTTCTGTTACAGGGACTTATATCCTTTAAGAGTAAAGTTACAGTTAATATTTATTTAATACTTCAAGCACACTAATGTACAGAGGCGGACTTAATGCCATAGGCATTTTCTACCAGTCAACCTTAATAAAACCAATAATAATATAATACCTCAGTTCGTCATTACAATTGACTAACTGGCGTCCAGTGGCGTCATTCTAGATGCACACTGATGATGGCCAATACGAAACTAGCTTTTTGACAGTTAATCGTTGAACACTTTGCCCTGTGATCATCACTATAAACTGTCAATGGATTTACGCAATAGCCCTGAAGCTGCTGTTACATTATGGTCTCAAAAAAAATGGGCTAATAAAATATACCTAACTTAATGAAATCTAATCTAGATTTCAGTTATTTTAAAAATTAAATAATAATAAAGTATGTGTGTGTGTGCGTGTGTGTGTCAACTCCAATGCACAAAGGAGATTATTCCTTATGCACGATTGTTTGTCTCTTTTTGGCGCCACTCAATGTGTCATCATTTCATCAAATCTTATCAAAACAAATGTATTTGAGACATATGTAACATATGCTCTGCCTTGCAAAGAAAAAAATGTTTGTTAAGCAGGAAAGGGTTGTAATAATAAACTTAACAAAAAACATCCATCATGTAGGTATGTTGGACATCTAGTGTCGACGCGAATCTCTGCCATATTTTCTCATAAATTACATGATTTCAGAGTGAAAGCAAGGTATTTTGTGCTGGAAAGCATGCAAACAAGTTACATTAATACTTTATTGATTGTTTTAATGTAACTAATAAAAATAATTAATAAATACTACTAGGTACTACTAAAACTACTATTCTATACTTATACTACTATTACACTATTACTATTACTACTAATACTACTACTATTACTTTACTATTACTACTATAATATTAATAATTTTGTGTTAGCTTGTGTGTAAAGTGTTATACTTTAATGCTTGCATTGATGTAACTCCTCATATAATATCCGTACCAGACGCCTGACAATAGAATAGAATAGAATAGAATACTCTTTATTGTACACCATTAATACTTACAAATAATAATTTTAAGGGCTACATGCGGTGGTACAATGGGCGGCCTTATCGCTAAAAGCGATCTCTTACAGACAACCTTTGGATGGACTTGATAGTGGAGGAAAAAAAGATGAGTAGGCAGTGTGTGGTGTACTATTTACATAAATATATAGGTACCATACAAGACTATTTGAATAGACATATATAATAAGTATAATTATCAAGACAAAAAAATAAATAAAATAAATACAAACCATTTACAGAGTGACAAACAATAGTGACGGACAAATATTGTTTTTAACCCCCGACGCAAAAAGAGGGCTGTTATAAGTTTGACCGCTATTTGTGTGTGTCTGTCTGTGGCACCGTAGCGCCTAAGGTGAACCGATTTAGATGCGGTTTTTTTAAGTAGTAACCTACAAAATTACTCTCCTTTGCATTGCCCAGTCTGGCAAAAAGAAGTCTTTCCTAGCGGACTGAACTACATAGTTCAGTGCGTTAGGAAACTACATAGTAATGGGTTACTACATAGTAATGAGGTTGACCATAAATAAGTGTCCGTATGTGTGTATCTTATGCAATTATGAGTAATACCTAAGTGTGATTAATGACTAATGAAGTAAGAACAGTCAAAGGAAATTGTAGGTAATTGTTCAATCACCATTTTTCTGTTAAGGTAGCCTGCGAAATTAATTATTTTGGAACAAAATGTGATGTGCGACAGTAACATGTATGTGTTTACATGAATTATAATCATTTAAATAATTAAGACAACTCTTTAAGTTCATATAATCCCATTTACCGATTATTTCATGAAAAAGTAATTTAATGTGATTAAAATAACTTACAGGGTTGTATTGGTGATTTTAATTATTATAACTCAGATAAGCCATATCTGTTATGGTCACAAATCATATTTCAATTAACATACAACCTAACACAGAACAACCTAACGCATAAAACTCAAGAATATTTTAAATTAGCAGGCTACCCTGGCGTTCTTGTTGTCAACAGGAAACGTGGTCAAAAGACTGGCGGCATGGCCATTTCAGAGAAAAAATTGAATGCTATTGTGGATTTTGTTTTTTCCTTTCTTTTTTACATGGAAATAATTGTAATAAGTATTTATTTATTATTACTTATCCTTTAATTCTCAAATTTTGTTTTAATTTATTCATAAACATTCGGCCTTCAACATTCCACAGATGAACTTTGACCAAGTTTAACCACAAAACAGTTTTGAATTGTTCATGTTACAAGCTATAGAAACATATTTAGGTAAAGAATAGGACAAACAGCTTGCATTTTCCCTTTAGAAATGAACATTATTGAAACTTTATGAAACTTGTAATAATACCCGTTAACCATATTTGGTTTCTGGTTATTTGTATATAAATTCACATGCAATGTTGTATATATAAAGGGTTTTAGGCTACTGGGGAGTTTGTTTCGCCATTTCTTCTTCCCAGCAAAAACACTAGGAAGTGGCGAAAGGCGGTCTATTTGGGGGACTGTCTTATGTAATTCTGACGTTTACTCCTGCTATGTCATTCATTTATAATATTACATTATTGTAGGGCTCTAGATTACTTATAGTTTTATGGAAATACACATTTAATATCAAAATTGCTTTCCAGCATTGATAATTAAGTTGTGTCAAACAAACTCATCATCATCTGCCTAGCCTTTTCCCAACTATGTTGGGGTCGGCTTCCAGTTTAACCGGATGCAGCTGAATACCAGTGTTTTACATGGAGCGACTGCCTGTCTGACCTCCACAACCCAGTAACTGGGTAACATGATACCCCTTGGTTAAACTGGTTGTCAGACTTTCGGGCTTCTGACTACAAGTAACGACTGTCAAAGATCTACAAATGACAGCCGGGACCAACGGCTTAACGTGCTTTCCGAGGCACGGAGGAGTCTTGGTATGTAATAAATGGTCACCCATCCACGGACCGACCTCGTCAAGCGTAGCTTAACCTTCGATCGACCCATGCGGCTGTTATAATTTAGCCACAAGCTCCGCCAAACTGTCGTGACTGTCGTGTCGAAACTGTTGTGTCAAACAAACTATTGAGTGGTAAATTCTAATGCAAGTATTCTAACTATGCATAGATCTTATTCAACCAACATAACATGACACCTGTAATTCCCGAAGGGTTCGGCAGAGGTGTAGCTGTAGGATATCTACATTTCGCCAGTTATGCCACAAGTCCCAGTTATGTAATACCAGACCTTTTGCCATCAATCAGTCACAGAACCAGATTCCGAGCTGCTACGGAGAAATTCCAGATGGACAAAACTCAATAACACTTTGACCGACTCGGGGATTGAACCCGGGAACTCTTGCTAACCAAAGCTAGTGCTTGCGAACCAAATGACAAACTAGGTTCCATATCAAGATTATTTTGAAGGTAAGCAAAAAAATATATTGTAACACCTAAATCTAATAAAGCGCAATGCAGACACAAAACAATGGCTTAAAACTATGAAAAAATCATACAAACCTTATGCTATTTTGTTTTGGTGTCTCCCCATACATATTACTTTCACCATTCTCATACATATACGACTCCATCATTCGATGTTCATAAATTGCTCTATTTATAACTGATTTCTCGTCAATTGGGTATATCTTCATCGTGTACGGCTGTTCATTACTTGCCATGGGTGGAGCGGGCGTGTAATTGTACTGGGGAGATTGTAACGATGCATCCAGATCATTTGACAGCGGAGACTGGACTGTACTACTTGGACTACAGGTTGTACTTAAAGTATCATACTGAATAACAGTGTCTTGTAACGGAATGAGTCCTGTGTCAGTGTCATCATCTCGTTTTACATTCTTCGAGCTGGTGACGGCGTCGTCAGGATCACGTTGACGTTTCCTGGCTCTGTTTTCTTCTATCTTCCGTCTCTTTTCCGCCTTGTCCTCCTCCGACATTATAAACTCTTTCACCATGCCTATAGACAGACATTTCTCTAGTCGACATTTTTGACAAAATCTCCTCGTTATCACAGTAATCACACAGTTATTGGTAAACGGACACTTAAACTCCTTGCTGGCTAAGGCGTTTCTTCTAAAAAACGCCTTGCAACTCTCGCACGAGATTGCGTTAAAATTGTAACCTAGAGCCTTATCGCCACACACTAAACATATTTTCTGTAAACTCGAAAGCACCTCTTTCTTCTGAGCACTAGTATCGTCTTTCTTATCACTGCTATTATCCATTTTAACTAATAAAAACACTCATTGAGGTAAACATTGGAACGAAACTTCACCCTGAATTTTTCCACTTGTTCTCATCGCACGCGAGCCCGACATTCACTATCACACGTTACGTGAAAGTGATTATCAGTAATATTAGCTGTTTGCTATGATAACTTTGTATTTCGCTAAAATATTTTAGATAAATAGCAGATACATATCGGATGACTAATGACATAAGTCATCGCGTGAACGCTTGACAGCTGTGACGTCAGAAATGTCAAGAGTGGTAAAAATAAAACTATTTTTTATGACGATGGTCACACCAGCCATTCAGTCTGTTTTATTTATGCGATTATTTGGTGAGACACCTTTTGGAAAATTGTGGACTTATTAAAAACTAGTTGGCTACCCGAAAACTGTTCAAACATATATTTCTAACATTTGTGTAATATGATAACCACCATATTATACAAATTTTAGAAATATTGTGGGTTTTCCCTACTCGCTTCGGTCACATTGACAACTCATGCCAACTATTTAATCCGGATTAACTGATTTTCATCTGATAGAATACCTACTTAGGTACTTACTATCATAGTAATTATGATAATGTCCATGATAGCTGAACCCCTTAATCATTTTTCAAAAAGTTAGTACAAATTCGGGGGATAATGTACTTACTAATCTAATTTTTATCACATAAACAACGTAAATAAAATAAAAATGATTGTTCTAGGTATACAGGGTGTCTCATTCAAATCGGTCAGGGAAAGTCTGAAACTATAAGACATACGAAGATCTGTTCTGAGGAACCATGTCATCGATTTCAATAACAAGAAAAACTGCATTCACACATTTTAAAAAACATCTGTACTATTGTAGTAATATTGTAAACGTGGTCACTTCGAGCACCTACTAAAAGAAATTAAAGTATGTGGAAACAATGAATTTTATTCATTTTAGACATCATGTTTCATACAGACATTTACTGCTGAAGACCTACACAATCGATATTTAAATAGAAATAGTGTAGGTTTTTTTTTTTCAAAATAACCGGGTTTGATTCCCGAACGGAGTAGATGTTTTTTAAAATGTATGAATGCAGTTTTTCTTGTTATTAAAATCGATGACATAGTTCCTCAGAACAGATCTTAGTATGTCTTATAGTTTCAGACTATCCCATAATGACCGATTTGAATGAGACACCCTGTATATGTATTGTTTATCGTAGGTAATTATTATGATTGACACAGATTGTTACGCCCATTTACCGATATGAATGTTAGCACATCCTGGTTCATTGTCGCAGGATGTAATAGATTGTATTAGGTATAATTACCTATGTTTCTTCAAACCGGATGTTGGTTCCATGCTTTTCCAATTTGTCTTATTTTCCGCAAGAAAATATTTCTCCAGAGATGAAGTACCTAGGTATTGTGATGTGGTTCGGTTTCGACGTTTTCAGTAGGATCGCCGTTGTGAGATGTGAAATTCGGGCAATTTGATACTAGTGCATTGGCTGATCCAGGATTGTCGTATGGAGGCAAATATAATAATTGGACGTATGGCTTTCTAAATGGGAAGAGTCTTTGCCCTGCAGTAGGGTAGTAACAGGCAAGTAGATATTATTAAACCTACCTACTTCTCTCGTCCTTTCTTCTATTCTATACAGCGGAGACCTGGATGGTTTATTTAAGAGGCACCTATGAGTGATTAATTAACGGCGAATTTTTTTAAAATGGATTTGTAATAAAATTAATTACTTGATGGTTTACTTTTATACAGACTTCGCCCGCGTGGAGGTTGGTTATCGCACCCAGCTTCCAGACTGCTAATTTTTTTATCGACATCTACAACAAATAGGTACCTATCATTATATTTTAGCCAATGTATACTTGTCAATTAATATTCTAAAACCCTCCTCCTTGAAAACCACTCTATCTATTAGTACTAAGCAGAAGTGTACAAAGTAGGTACCCACACGCCCCTTTTGCCAGTTACCATGTGTTAAACCCATGTAATAAGGGGCGAACTTTTCCGTGTGATAACCGCCATTTTGTGACATCGATCGCTGTTGGCAATAGTTTCTTATTTTACTTGTCCCATACCTAATAAATAAAAAAGGAACCTATTGCCAACGATGGCACAAAATGGCAGTTATAACACGGAAAAGGGCTACCAGTCTACGGTAGTTTGTCTTACAACAAGGCATAAACTTATAAATATCCATGAAGGTCCTATAGTGCCTACTAGGTATTATGCAACGTAGGTATGAAGATAAAGTTGGTGGCTAGTCGGAATAAGCCCATTGCAGATAAAACTACAGCACAGGTCCTCAGTCGTAGATCTTATCTTGCAAAACTTCTCGATTTCAGTGCGTTAGTAAGTCCTAATCAATATCTATACGTAGGTACATAAACCAAGTCAGAGATAAGACCTTATGGAAATCACAATCTTTTATCTAGTTGGTAGGTACAGTGGCACCTGAAAAGTACATACAAAACACGCACGTAAGCAACGCGTTTCGCGAAATTATTCACGAGAAATGAATGCATGGCCAGACGTGCTATAATGTATATCTGACAAAATAAACAAATCATTGTGTAATATTTTGCTGTAGTTATGTTTTAATATGTAAAATGCACGCACTCAACAGTTTTGCTTGCTACGTAGTTGTCAGCATTTTTGTGTTGCTGACCGTAATGCGAATTAAGGATTTTGGATGATCTTCCATATTTTTTCCTAATGTGTTTATTGTTTGTTGGTTGCTTTGCGGAGGGCCGGACACCATTAAAAGGCAATTCCATTAAATAAAGTGGTAACTTGTTATAAAAGCGGATACCGAGCCCCAAAAATGAGCTCTGGACTTTATTAAGACGGTGGAAAGGAGTTTGTAATTTGTTCTTATCTCTGTTGTTAAAATTGTGGATGTTAGGTACTGTTTTTGCCGGCCGGCTGGTCTGAAAACTCCGACCCTTTACCCTATAAAATGTAAATTGCAAGAGGTTTCTTTCAGCGCAATGCTAACATGTGTACCTACTGTGTAGGTGCAGATTATATTAGTTCCACCAGGAAATATCGTGTTTCCCAGTTACTGGGTTGTGAAATTCAGATAGGCAGTCACTCCATGTAAAATACCGGTTTTAGGCTGAACCAAACATAGTTGGGAAAAGGCTAGGCAGATGATGAGATGATAAGATTAGCTCAACTTAGCTTTCAATCAATCATAACCACTCATAAATAAAAAGATTAGTTACCTACCCAGTTTTTTATCAACAATTTAGGTATGCCAAGAGCTTAACAAATATTACATAATACCAAATTAGAGTAATCTTTACCCAAGTTAAGATGACTAGCGGACGTCACGCGGTTTCACCCGCGTAGTTCCCGTTCCCGTGGGAATACAGGAATAAAAATATGTGACCGGGGACAGTGTAGCTTCCCAACACGGTGAAAGAATTTTTCAATCTGTAGGTACGATACTTTTTAAGTTTATTCGTTACACAAAAAACAAATATTTCCTCTATAAAAATAAGCATAAGTAATACCTATTAAATAAACGATATTTACTACTATAAATTGCTTTTCAAAAACTGTTTTACACGTCTCGTTTGGTGCTACTTAACTACTGAGGATGCCTGTAAGCTTTGAAAGGCAAATCACTAACCTAATAATGTGTCTAAATTATAGTGAGTTAATGTAACTTCGGGTAGGTGTATTATATTCATGTTTCGTGTTAATAAAGGTTTTTTAGAATTAAAATTTACTACTACGGAAATTCAACAAACTGCCCAGAAATTACTATAACAATATGTTATAACTTTGACTGCAACACAAATTCTTCCTGTATCAAGGTCGATATAAACTGCATTTGCGGCTTACAACATTTTAATTCGCGTAGTAGACGCTATGGGGACTACAGTGCATTTGTTTTTGTTCATCCTGCTAAGGTTTCTAACCCTGTCCAGTGCCGAAACGTATAGCGTGAAGATAAGCACGGAACAACATGTGAATTTAGTAGATAGTAGGTTCCTGAGCTTTACCATAGATCCTAAGTATTTGTTTTCAAGCAGCGAGAAGTATAGCAGGTAAGCTTGTGTTTGTACTAAATTGCTGAGTATAAGAACTTCGTCGGGAATTACATTTTTGAGCGTCGAGCCGTTTGGGGTTGAAACTCTCGGGTCGTGGGGTCCGAGTGCTCATAGCTTGTACAGTCAACAGCAAAAGTAGATGATCAAAATCAGAAATTCAATACTAATGAACGGAGTTCACGCCAGAACTGTGTGGCGTCGAAGTGATTCAAAAGTATGTGATTGTAAATTATACCAAACATTTACTACCAGTACAGCTGCCATATGTTTGTGATCAGTTTTGACTCCAAAAGTTATAAACTCAATTCGCATCAGAACTAAGAAGTGAAAAAAAAATTCAAAACTCGTGAACAGCTAAAATCAAAAATTTAATGATGAAACTGAGGCCACGTAATCGTGAAGCAAATAATTCATCCATACGTATTTTTTTATTAACCCAGTAATTTAATTAGTTATGTTTAAAACAGCTGAATTTGATAAAAAAAAATGCATATTAAATATATGTATTTAATATATTTCATCCAATTAAACCCCTAAAAAAAGCACTTGTTTCACTTTGAAATGTTTTTTTGGAAGTAGGTTGTTTTTTTTTGTAAAAATGTTTTAATTTTTCACTTTTAGTGGGTCAGTTTGTAATTTATCTAAGTTACAATAGCCCAATGACAACTGCTCATCACCTCTTACAACATATTGCTTTTCTCGATACAGGGACGTTAATTGTTGAGGAGTTCTCCTAGATAGATCCAGGAGATCTGGAGCTCCATGGTGAAGGCATCATCACCACTATGCATTTTGACAAGCTTAAATTACTTAGCAACTATATTAAAGTACCTAATCGAATCGCAACCCGTGAAATACTTAGGTATAATTGAGTAGTTCCGATGCCCTACTGTGGTCTTCATCATCAGTTCCTCTTTAGCAAACGGTGCTTTCCGAGAGCGAACGCACGAGTTACTATACAAAATACCCAAATCACTATGGGTGTTCCTATAACATTTGAGGTTTTCCCTCGATTTCCATAGGATCCCTTCATCAGATTCTGACTTGGTGACAATGAGACCACAGCGAGAGTATACCCTTTCAAACAAAAGAAATATTTTGCAAATCCGGCTATATATGACGAAGTTATGCCCAAACATACATAAAAATATACATATTATAAACATCCGAATTGATAACCTCCTCCTTTTTCAGAAGTCGGTTAAAAATAATATAATTCAAAAACTTTAGTATTTAAACTGGTTTTTTTTTGTAACTTCTGGCAATGTTTTAAAGTAGCTGATGTGATACAAAACGATAATTGAATAAATATTATCATCTTTGCATGTTTGTGAATTTATGTCAATGTTCAAAAGTAGCTGATGTGATACAAAACGATAATTCAATGAATATTAATATCTTTGCATGTTTTTGAATTTTGTGTCAATGTTCAAAAGTAACTGATGTGATACAAAACGATAATTCGATGAATATTATTATCTTTGCATGTTTCGAATATAAGTCAATGTTCATAAGTAGCTGATGTGATACAAAACGATAATTCAATAAATATTAATATCTTTGCATGTTTTTGAATTTTGTGTCAATGTTCAAAAGAAACTGATGTGATACAAAACGATAATTGAATAAATATTATCATCTTTGCATGTTTGTGAATTTATGTCAATGTTCAAAAGTAGCTGATGTGATACAAAACGATAATTCAATGAATATTAATATCTTTGCATGTTTTTGAATTTTGTGTCAATGTTCAAAAGTAACTGATGTGATACAAAACGATAATTTGATAAATATTATTATCTTTGCGTGTTTCGAATTTATGTCAATGTTCAAAAGTAGCTGATGTGATACAAAACGATAATTCAATAAATATTATTATCTTTGCATGTTTTTGAATTTTGTGTCAATGTTCAAAAGTAACTGATGTGATACAAAATGATAATTCGATAAATATTATTATCTTTGCATGTTTCGAATTTATGTCAATGTTCAAAAGTAGCTGATGCGATAAAACTCATAACTCAATGATTACTTTTGCCCAGTCGGCTACAATATATTAAAACCGGAAGGTAGATTGATATTTTACATTAATGAGCAGAATAGCTTTAATATAATCCTGAATATTGTATAGGTAGCAGATTTCCGTTGAAAACGTAAGAAAATAATATTTCTTGAACATTTACCTATATTATTTGAATGTATGAATTATTTAGTAATCAATAAATTTTCAATAATATTATTAATGATTATAATAATATAATAATAATAGCAATATTTTTTAATACTCATTAATGTAAAATATCAATCTACCTTCCGGTTTTAATATATTGTAGCCGACTGGGCAAAAGCAATCATTGAGTTATGATTTTTATCGCATCAGCTACTTTTGAATATTGACATAAATTCGAAACATGCAAAGATAATAATATTTATTGAATTATCGTTTTGTGTCACATCAGCTGCTTTTGAACATTGACATAAATTCACAAATATGAAAAGATGATAATATTTATTCAATTATCGTTTTGTATCACATCAGCTACTTTTGAACATTGACATAAATTCGAAACATGCAAAGATAATAATATTTATCAAATTATCGTTTTGTATCACATCAGTTACTTTTGAACATTGACCCAAAATTCAAAAACATGCAAAGATATTAATATTTATTGAATTATCGTTTTGTATCACATCAGCTACTTTTGAACATTGACATAAATTCGAAACATGCAAAGATAATAATATTTATCGAATTATCGTTTTGTATCACATCAGTCACTTTTGAACATTGACACAAAATTCAAAAACATGCAAAGATATTAATATTCATTGAATTATCGTTTTGTATCACATCAGCTACTTTTGAACATTGACATAAATTCACAAACATGCAAAGATGATAATATTTATTCAATTATCGTTTTGTATCACATCAGTTACTTTTGAACATTGACACAAAATTCAAAAACATGCAAAGATATTAATATTAAACATTTGACAGAAGTAACAAAAAAACCAGTTTAAATATTAAAGTTTTTGAATTATATTATTTTTAACCGCCTTCTGAAAAAGGAGGAGGTTATCAATTCGGATGTCTATATGTATATTTTTTATGTATGTTTGGGCATTACTTCGATTTTTTCGCAAAATTATTTTTTTGTATGAAAGGGTATACTCTCGCTGTGGTCTCATTGTCACCAAGTCAGAATCTGATGAAGGGATCCTATGGAAATCGAGGGAAAACCTCAAATTTTATAGGAACACCTATAGTGATTTGGGTATTTTGTATAGTAACTCGTGCATTCGCTCTCGGAAAGCACCGTTTGCTAAAGTGGAACTGATGATGAAGACCACAGATGGGCATCGGAACTACTCAATTATACCTAAGTATTTCACGGGTTGCGATTCGATTAGGTACTTTAATGTAGTTGCTAAGTAATTTAAGCTTGTCAAAATGCATAGTGGTGATGATGCCTTCACCATGGAGCTCCAGATCTCCTGGATCTATCTAGGAGAACTCCTCAACAATTAACGTCCCTGTATCGAGAAAAGCAATATGTTATAAGAGGTGATGAGCAGTTGTCATTGGGCTATTGTAACTTAGATAAATTACAAACTGACCCACTAAAAGTGAAAAATTAAAACATTTTTACAAAAAAAAACAACCTACTTCCAAAAAAACATTTCAAAGTGAAAAATAACTTTAATATTTTTCACTTTGTAGTGTTTTTTTGGAAGTTGGTTTTTTTTTTTGTAAATAAGTTTTTATTAATGAACATAGCGCTTTTTTAGGGTTTCAATTGGATGAAATTTGGCATATATTAAATATGCATTTTTTTATCAAATTCAGCTGTTTTAAACATAACAAATTAAATTACTGGGTTAATAAAAAAATACGTATGGATGAATTCTTTGCTTCACGATTACGTGGCCTGTTTCATCATTTAAATTTTGATTTTAGCTGTTCACTAGTTTTGATTTTTGTTTTCACTTCTTAGTGATCTTCTTCTGATGCGAATTGAGTTTATAACTTTTGGAGTCAAAACTGATCACAAACATATGGCAGCTGTACTGGTAGTAAATTTTTGGTACAATTTACAATCACATACTTTTGAATCACTTCGACGCCACACAGTTCTGGCGTGAACTCCGTTCATTAGTATTGATTTTCTGATTTTGATCATCTACTTTTGCTGTTGACTGTACCACGATCTTTCGAGACGTTTAGTTGACGCTTCGTGTGATCCAAGGGCTGGTTTTAATCTTGAGCCGTGCCATTCGAATACTTTCTTAACGCGGTGTAGTACCCATCAGTTTAGTGACACCTACAGTTGTCCTACCGTGTGTTTGAAACAATTTTTTCTTTTCCAGCAAAGAATGTATTTGCATGGCCTCGTCTCTCACGCCAGCGTACCTCCGCATAGCTGGCCCATCAACCGCACACATGGCATTCCACAACACAACCATCTCCATCAACGACGTCGACTTCCCCGACCATAGACAAAACTTTGACATCACAGCCATAGACTATGATGCGCCAAGAAAGGTTCCATTAGAGGTCCATACTAAGAAGAACTTTGCTGTGTCCCATTTACAATGGAAGAAGTTTGTCTATTGGGCCAAGACTACTGGTTTTGACTTAGTCTTCGCATTGAATAATGAGGAGAGGACCACGTCTGGCATGTGGGATCCGAATACAGCGCTGAATATCCTGACGGTGGCTGAGAAGGTCAAAGTTGGAGATATGTTCTGGGAGCTCGGCTATGGTATGTAGTTAATTTAATACTTTTTGTAATTGTATGCAACATATTTTGAATAGAGCCAAGAATCTTTAGGCTTGAGATCATGGGTTTCATAAACAAGTGGTTCTATTTGTTTTGGTATTCCAGTCTATTTCTTTGAAAAAAAAAAGATATAAGAAGTTATTGTCAAAAGATCCAACCCTTAGGTAGGAAAAAAGGGGATGATTGATTTTTGCCTGTGAACCAACTCTGTTAATTCTTGGAACACAATTATGTCCTTTGGGTGACACAACAAAATATCTAAAGCCACAGACAAAATACAATTTTCACACAACGCCATCTAGTTCCAAGCTAAGCAGAGCTTATGTTATGGCTACTAAACAGCTGATAAACTTACTAATATATTTCTGAATACATACATACTATTGAGGAGCTTGTGGCTAAATTATAACAGCCGCATGGGTCGATCGAAGGTTAAGCTATGCTTGACGAGGTCGGTCCGTGGATGGGTGACCATTTATTACATACCAAGACTCCTCCGTGCCTCGGAAAGCACGTTAAGCCGTTGGTCCCGGCTGTCATTTGTAGATCTTTGACAGTCGTTACTTGTAGTCAGAAGCCCGAAAGTCTGACAACCAGTTTAACCAAGGGGTATCATGTTACCCAGTTACTGGGTTGTGGAGGTCAGACAGGCAGTCGCTCCATGTAAAACACTGGTATTCAGCTGCATCCGGTTAAAACTGGAAGCCGACCCCAACATAGTTGGGAAAAGGCTAGGCAGATGATGATGATACATACATACTATAGATACTATAGATGAGGAGCTTGTGGCTAAATTATAACAGCCGCATGGGTCGATCGAAGGTTAAGCTACGCTTGACGAGGTCGGTCCGTGGATGGGTGACCATTTATTACATACCAAGACTCCTCCGTGCCTCGGAAAGCACGTTAAGCCGTTGGTCCCGGCTGTCATTTGTAGATCTTTGACAGTCGTTACTTGTAGTCAGAAGCCCGAAAGTCTGACAACCAGTTTAACCAAGGGGTATCATGTTACCCAGTTACTGGGTTGTGGAGGTCAGACAGGCAGTCGCTCCATGTAAAACACTGGTATTCAGCTGCATCCGGTTAAACTGGAAGCCGACCCCAACATAGTTGGGAAAAGGCTAGGCAGATGATGATGATGACATACATACTATAGATAAATTACACCCAGACTCTGAGCAAATGATCGTGCTCATCACACAAACATTTGTCCTGGGTAGGAATCGAACCGACGACCGGCATAGCAGTCTGGGCCAGTTATACTTTTCAGTGTTTTCTTCAGCGGTTGTATTTATTTGTAATATTGTTTTTCGTTTACTTTACAAAAGTAAAGTTTATATCCTATTCTGACCCCCAGAATGCACAAACCAGTCTATTGACGAATATCTGACCGACTTGGAGACCCTGCGCGAAATAATTGAGACCTTTCCCCCCGGACGGACGGCAGAATGGAAGGTGGTCGGCGGTGACGTCAGCAAGTGCCTCCAGGCAGAGTCCAAGAGTGACTTCAAGGACTACATGACGTTGTCCAACTACATGATGGACGCTTTGTTACTGAATGGGTATGTATATTTGTTACTTTTTAATCGACTTCATTAATAATTGACTTCTTTAACCGACTTCAGGAGGAGGTTCTCAATTTGATTGGTTTTTTTTTATGTGTGCGTCTGCGTCTGTTGTAATCGTTCATAATACCTGCGCACGCACATGATGGAGTGGACGAACGATTTCATATTCAAAGTCGAACGTTCAGGCGATCCAGCTCCTCGACAAGACGGGTCTAGTGAGAAGACTCAACAGTTCGAGTTAGTGTAATGATAAGTGGTAGTGAAATGTAGTGTAGTGCCAGTGTTACGTGCACAAACATTAGGCACATGAACGAAGTGCTTCCCCTTAACAGACTCTAAGATGACGTCAGTGGACAATTTCTTAGTTATAATTTTGTAATAATTTAGGTTAAAGTAGAATTACTTATAAGTCTGTAGACTAGATCGTAATTTCAGTAAAGTATTTAGATTTTTCTAACACTTTACAAATACAAAAAAAAAAAATCTTAACCAAAAGGCTGGCACACGCCGTGGGAATACACAGTACGGGCCACAAGCTGGGTGAATTTTCGAACGTTTCAACCGCCACCGTCATTACCTTCCCTAAATATTATGGGAAGAGAGAAGAAGATGTTTGTAAAGGAATATTTCAGCCATTTACAGATTCTGGTACTTTAGCAGATTTAGAGATTTTCTGAAATATTGCATTAAATATTAACTCTTTCAGTAACATTTCCACCGCCGTCATAACCTTCCTCAGGTTATGACGGCGGTTAAACGCACGAAAGTTCACACACCTACTCAGGCGGAGCTAGGCCTCGCGGGCCTTTAGTGTTTTTTTCAGCGGTTAATTTTTGTATAAACTTTTTTTAAATTAATTTATTTAATTCTTTCAGCAATTCCTCATCCCACGAGTTAGAACGTATGTCAGATCACGATCGTTTTAAGCTGCTGCGCCTTTTCGCCCGAAGCAAGACCCCTCTCTGGTTGACGGAGACCAATCAGAAGCGATACAATGACTTGGAGCGGGCTGCTGATTGGCTGGCCAGTCTGGGGTACTCGGCCAAGAACGGCTTCGCGGTGCATTACCGGGAGTTAGAGGAAGAGGAAATGTATGAGCCAACGTTGGTAAGTAAATCGAAGTATTGAGGTTTAGTTAGAGGGATGTCTCTGCTAGCCATTTGTAATTTATAAACATAAACATAACAACATCCCCGAAGGGTTGGGCAGAGATGTAGCAGTAGTACACCCACATTTCGCCAGTTATGCTTAAGTCTCATGTAATAGGAGGCGAGCGTATTGCCATCAATCGGTCGCAAATCCAGACTCCAGGCTGAGAAATTCCAGATAGAAAAACTCAATAACACTTTCCCCGACCCGGGATCAAACCCGGAACCTCATGCTCAGCAGTAGCTAATACACTAATACACTATTAAAATTTTATCTTCGAAACCCAATTTACATACTCATATAGAATACATAAACTCACGCCTTTTTCCCGTTGGGGGAGGGAAAAACTACAGAGCGCCATATGCTACGATTCTTACCCTACTTGTTTTGCTTCGTTTACATTCATACATGTTGCAACACACGCCGGTTGCAAGTACTACGCACCTGACCTTTCTGAAGAACTGCAATTTATCATTTAAATACAGCGTGGTGACGACAATGCGACAATAAATGAAATCACGGACACTGCTAGTTCCTAGGAATAATTCTAAACCATCAAAAAAATCCTAACACCAAAATTAAAAAAAAATAAAAATCGAACAAACTAAATGGTATAAAACTGAAAACAAAATAGAACGCCCTTTAGAAACATTAGTTCACTAACCTGTGGTAAAAGTGGCAACAGCGCGGTCTTGCAGCGACTTGATCTTTTGTCGCCATTATTAATGCTCAGTAAAAACAATAACACTGAATCACAGATTATTAACTGAATAATCAGGTAACTCTCACCAGGGCGTCATTTATTAATCACAATCAGGATCACTATTCAATCACATAACTCAGTAGGTAGGTAGGTACCTATGTCACTAAATTTTTCGTTTTTCGATATGGCCGCCATGAATACGAATACACAAATCGCACCGTCGGAGAAGGTTATTTTTAACGTTTGCTAAGAGGTCACCATTTGCAGCCATGTCATTTAATTTATTAGCAGACAATATTATTCTATCTTTTAACAAAAAACACGAAAGCACAATAAAAACTAAGCGTTTAATTTCGCACATTCACTTAACTATTTAACTAAGTACCTATTACTATTATACGTGTCATAATTATGATCTTATCACTAAAATAAAGCGTCCAATTTCGCACTTATAATCAGTCGTTCGTTACAAAAACACACGAGCGGCGGCGCGGCGGGCAGCGCGGGTAGGTACTTGAAAGGCGGCGGGTAGGTACTTCAAAGGCGCGGCGCGAGCACCACTGGGTGCATGCGGCACTCGTGCGACGTGCGCTTGCACAAATCAATGACGCGTGGATCGTCACAGGATTACGGCGATACACTGACCAGTGACCGTGACCTAAATTTGTAGTTGCAAGTTTCGACAAGAAAGTGAAGTAATAAGCAAACGAAACTAGATTTATCTCTTTCGCACACACTAAATTTTCTATTGATATGAGTGCATAGCAACTTACTTCCGCGTGCGTTATTTTCTTATCGAACTCTGATGACATGACACGCTTTATGACTCTTATGACACGGGTTTAAGGCATAATTTTCACTAAATTAAATTTAAAAACTGATTTGGCGAAAGTTTTTAAGTAGGTTGCGAGTTGGCCACGTCACCACGTGTCTTTAATGTTTTGATGTAACCGATGCGGGGGTCGTTAACCTGTCAGTGCTTCCGTATTAACAGATACATCATGTAACAAATGTTAAAAAAGTAAAATCACCTCCTGTGACTAAACTACTGGATATTTTCAAATGATTTTTTGTATGTAGACTGGGAACGTCCTTAAGTATACGAAGTTTCATTTATTGTCGCATTGTCATCACCACGCTGTATAGTTTTGCTTGCCTAAATCTGCCTCGCAATTTTCCATTATGCAGCCGGATACCAGTGTTTTATATTAAGCGATTGCCTATCAGACCTTCACAACTCAGTTACTGGGTAACAGACTTTCGGGCTTCTGACTACCCGTAACGACTGACAACGATCCATTAATGTAAGTCGGGACCATAGAAATCTTCTTTATTATATCTATGGTCGGGACTAACGGCTTAACTTGCTTTTCGAGGCACGGAGAAATCTTGATATGTAATGAATTTTCACCCATCCACAGACCAACGTCGGCAAGCGTAGCTTAACCCCGTCACACCACTTTCGAACAAATTTAACACAAATTGAAGGTACTTTTGATTTTTAATTATTTAACGTTTCAGAGTTTCTACATGGCACTCCTATTCAAAAACCTGGTTGGTGAGCGAGTGTTGAACGTGGACATGGATCCAGAACAAGCGATACTCTTCGCTCACTGTACATCGCTGCGTCACAAGCCCGTACCTGGAGCTGTTACTCTGTTCGGAGCTAACATGGATGATGAACCTGCGAGATTTTCTCTCAAACTGTCTAAGAGAGAAGAGGGAGGCGATATCATGCAGTTTATTCTCGGGAATGATCATAATGGGTAAGGATAATATTGAAGAAGACAGTGTTCAGTAGCGAAGTGTCCATAGAACTCGATTCCTATCGCCATCCCTTTTGAGATACGGAAGAGCAATTCTACCGCTATTTAATAATAACAGCCGGACTCTAGCACTGCCAAAAATACAATAGGTATTTACACCAAAGGCATACAGGTGGTAGGTAGACTGGTGACATTAGGAGAGACAACAAATAGTGATACGAATACTACTTTGTTTATTGTCGAGACCTAAGAAAAATGACTTCTTGCATTGTATATAGCTATCTTATAAACCAAAGACATAATAACGATAGCTTTCACTCAATACTTTAATCAACATTTTGTTTAACATGTCAAGATAGATTAAGTGAGAAAACAGAGAATTATTTATGATTAATAGAGATTTTATCAGGAGCACATACTTTACAGTAAACACCAGCAGCCATAGAGATGAGTAGATTACGAAACCGCGACGCACAAAACGTCGATGAACGCTAACGCGATGAGAGATGGAGTGCTTCAAGCTGATGTATGGTGTTGTGTTTCAAAATCCAACACTAGGACCTAAGGCATCACTAAAAGTTACCGGAACCAAATGTTTTTTTTTACTTTACCATCAGCTCATCAGTATACCAACTTATCAGACAGACGTGTTGCTGGAAAGTTTGTTCTGCCACTTCTTCTTCCCAGCCAACAACAACACTAGGAAGTGGCGAAGGGCTGGCTTTTCGGGGAACTGTCTCATGTAATTTTGACGTTCAAAAAGCGCTGAGTGATCTTCAGCCTACTTAAATAATGCAAATTAATTAAATATTTTCTATTCTACCCCGCTTATTGGTAAAAATTATTATTACAGGAACATCGTGGTGAACGGTCGTCCGATGTACTACGAAGGTTACTTAAAACCTGTGGTGAAACGTGTTCGTCCATACAAGACATTGCTCATCAACCTGCCAGCCAAATCCTTCGGCTTCTGGGTCCTCGCCAACACAAAGATAGAAGCCTGCCACAACGTAAATCACGAAAACAAAACATTTACTGAAACAGAAACATCTACCCTTGAAAATCAAAGAGATAAAAGATCTATCGATGATGATTTTGATGATTACACACATATAGCCGATCTTTCTTACGATTTTGAAGATACCGATACTTTATCAGACAACCATGCTTTGAAAAGCAGAATCAGTGATATGAATAAAGATTTAGACAAGATACAAAATGCTTTCAAAAGAAATTTAGGTAAAGATAGATTTAAAAGGGACATCACTGAGATTTTCGGAAAGGGAAAACTCCGAAAACAAGGTTTTAGACACAGAGCCGATAGAGGATATCGATTTGAGAATCGTGATTTTGACCCTAGAAGTGTTATCGAAGATTTATTAGAAAAAGCGAGACAAAGAGTGCACGATCTGAAAAATATTCGGCCTAACCTTCCATTATTTAACCTCAATAGAGTGAGCAAAAGGCACTCAAAGAACTCTAAGATACGTCCATTTAATTCATTGAAAGCAGACGATCAAATTCTTGGAAGAATTAACAGAAAACCTAAACACGTCAAAAAGATTGCTAAAGACAACGATGATTTCCTTAAAAAAGTAAACAGAAAAAACAAAACGGAAAAAGAGATAACTGTAAAAACCTCAGACACACAAGATAGAAGTACAAAAAGAAATCAAGACACTGACAAAATATCTGCCGAAGCACCAAGCCCTTTAGAAGGAGTAGTTAGAAAGAGAAGAAGTATTAGTAATGACGTGGAAGAAATATCATCTGAAAACGATATAGACCTTAGTGGTGAAGACAAGGCTAAACTTTGGAAGATACTGAAGAAGTTGAACAAGGAATTTGGTGACTTAACCGAGGAACAAGTTGATAGTGACACTGATTCTACAGAAGGTATAGTTTTAAAGACTGAATTGTCGGACGATAGTGCCACTATTAGGGTCAAGGACTCCAACCACGGAATGATTAAGACCACAATGAAGAGTATGCTGAACGTTTTAGAAGATTTGAACAGGAATCTGAATAAAGTGTGGGCCGCTATCAATTTGTTAGATTAATTAACACTCACAGTGAATAGGTTAGGTTAAATATATTTTATAAAAATACATTTATACGACTGTTTTATTTATTTTTTTGTTACGTGAAGTGCGGAATACAAGGTTTTCGTGTTACATATATTGTCGGTCGTTTTCATTACCGAAAAATTTCCGAGATCACGTGTTTTTCGATAAGTATGCAGAATGAAGGGAATTGAAAATATTTTCCAAAGCAGTTCAACTCAAATTTTAGTTCCAATGGACCGGAATCCATTCATTTCAATAAAGAAAGATAGATTTTAGTCATCTCTTCGTTTTCAGAATCAGTTTAAACCTCAATTTCTCAATTCAGTATCATTTTGTAATGTTTCATTACTGTTTTCGTACGACGATATGATGTGGCACCCAACTTGAAAGAGACTTCTTATACCTATAACAGGGGGTGAACTAAGTTAACTGCCAGAAACATGTCCAAAAATGGGCTCCTGCCAAGAAGTTTCTTAAGAAATTAATAATATTAATTTAAAGTGTCTGTTTCAGTGTTTTCGCTATTTTGTTTTCATGTGCATTTGCCCTACATTTTTTTTTTAATAATTGTAGGTATAATTTCCTCCCATTGATTTCCACAACGCACACACGGCTACACATCAAGCCATATATTTCCAGTACAAGCTGATCTCGTATTGTATAAGGTTTTCGTATATTGCGAGGTCAGCGCAAAACTGGCAATGTGTAGTTGTGTATACATAAAATATTTCCATTATTATACTCATCATCTGCCTCGCGGTTGGCTTCCAGTTTAACCAGATGCAGATTGCCTGCCTTTCTGACCTCCACAACCCAGTTACCTACTGGAAAATACGATATTATACTATTAATGTTAAATGGCTACCATGCTACGGCGTAGCTAATGCGATTACCATCTCAAGGCTACACGTGCTACGTTCTCGTAGACACGTAGCGCAGTCGCTACGCACTATAAATTATGAATAATAATTTATTAATTTATTACTGTTCTGGTATTTTATTCCGTTGGCAGGGTGATTAAATAAAACAAACAACAAATAGTGGTACAATGTAGTTTATTTATTATTTAACAACATGTTAGATAAACCATTTTCACATTTAACTCAACGTACATATGAAAATGGCTACCTCTAAACTTTTATACAATAACTAATAGGGACCTTGTAAATAAACGTTAACAATGCTCCGCAACAGTAATGGCGAACGAAGTGGTAGCAAACAAGCGTCCTATGTACTACAGTGATACAGTCGTGAAAGGAAAACTAACTTTATTTATATAAGAATAGAGTTTATTACGGCAGTTTGTATACAGCCAGAAGATAGCCCCAGCCTGTACCGCCGATTCAATTGTGTTTGAGAATTTTAAACCGTGTTCTTAGTATCCGTAGATTCAGTTTACATTGTGTAGCAGCTTTTGAAGCTGTATCTGTCTTGTGACGTGTTAAGGTAGTTACAGAACGATGTGACTGCATGGTTCGGCGCAGTACCGATTTGAGAATGTTTAGACTCGCTTATTTAGAATCGGTCGTGTACAGCTGCCTCACTGCAAAAAAACCTAACTTATTGTTAACAACAAGGTGTCACAGAAGCTCAATCCGTTTTTTTTTTAATTACCTAAAAACATTTTTCAACAATAACCTTTTTCGTTATCCATCCATAATCCCTAAGTTTAAATTTAATTGTGGATAAACTACTAACCTTTTCTTCTTTAAATATAACAAGACAACATACATTGAACCCCGTTCATATATGAGTACTTAATGGTTTCATTGAAATTTTATACATTCTGTAAACTTGCAATTTTAACACTATAATGTCACTAATATTAAAAGCTAACGAACTAGTGTGTTGGCCAATAACTATAATATATAATATACAAACAATAAGAACTGGAAGGAATATGCCGAGTTATAGTTTACAACAGTATTGGCAGATATTACGAGGCATAGACAAATTCCTTCCAGCGTAATAACATATGTTTTTAAAACTATTAAGAATCACATCGAAATGACAGCGCAGAGAAGGAAAAATAATTTTAGCGCATTATTGATAGTCTGTGGCACTTTAAAATCAGTTCTTTGTTAATCCTGCGCCGCCTGAGTTTGAAAACGAATGTTAATATTAAAACTAATACTGGAATTAAGTGTATAAAAGCTCTTGAGTGTGTGGTACAGTGTCGTTGTCTCTAATTGTCTATGCTACATTGCAGTCACCGACCTCATTTCGTTCTGTTGTCTTTGGATGTTGCCAGTTTTTTTTAATGTTTGAAAGTCGGTAGGGTTATCATTGTAGTAGTTAATAGTTGTTGTAATAGATATAGTCAGTGTTTTACAATGTTTACCATCTGTTGTGTGTATTTGTTCTCTTTCGTTCTCTCTCGTCTCTTTTCACTTTCTAACAACAAATTTGTGACGTCACAGATGATAAATCTACCGACTCTCTCCATCTTTGTTTATCTCTGTAGTTAATGATGCATTTGTACTGTATTAGTCTTATCCTTGTCTCACTCACATCGCTGAGGTGTATCTTTGCATGTTCGCGTGTGTGTAGAACAAATGCACCATCACATGACGCCCCTTACATTAAACCTAGTGCAACTATCAATAGGCTAGTTTATTTAATAAGTTTAACAAGTTATGTCATAAAATGTTTAAGTCTACCATTTCATAACTCCTCTAAGGATTTAAGAACAACAGTGAAATATTAAGACGTTCTACAGTTTGGGTCAAAGAGGTACATAAAGAGGGAAAAAGTTTAGAAGAAAGGTTTAGTAAAGCCTTCGTAGGCCAAAAAGTCATACATTTCATACCTAAACGATCTAAATCATACTACGAACAAATATTTATAAATAGTATATTACCCTGAGTGAGTATAAGAGTCATAAGATTTGAAAATGTTCAACTGTCATCAAGTTATCTTCCTCGTCGTGGCAAAATATATAAAAAACATTGGTCGCGACATCTTGGATTCCTTAAAATTAACGCTACGGGTTCTCACGGAAATCATTATTAATATTTTTTCTTTTCAAAAATTTTGATTTTACACTTAGTTTCTTTATGTCTAAGCTACACATCTACCTTGTATAAACCTCTTTATAAATTCACTATAATATTATAAAAAAGAAACATACATTGTTGTGTGAAGAGTTAATTACATTATGTAAGACAAGTAGGGCGAAGAGATCGATGCGTTAAATTTGTTATTATTACAATAATCATAAAAGTAAATACTGCCAGTAGAAACTCGTTCGGTTCTACGGAAAACAATTCGACATCCATTTGATATCACCCAAATTCCTTTAGAAATGGCGCAGTTAAGCAACGTTATAACTATGAACTATACACTCAACATTGAAAGCTTAAATATACACATTAATAGAAGCGTCTACACGTTATCTTAACCAACAGCTTGAAACAAGACTAATTAGGAGAGAACGACACCAATACGCCAAGAGCACACTTCTCAACACTGTCATGCAAGAAAACTTACAATTTATACGTTACATTGTCTCTGCTACACTGTTCAAATACTGCCAGACAAGAGCTTACTTGTGAGACACAAACAACAGCGACGTTTCGAAACGTCAGTGTCATCGTGGCAGTTCACTGACAGCGCAGAGAATGTAAGTTCCGTTAATTTTAAATTAGTGACAGTAAGCCCACACTCCCGAATACAGTTCGCTCTATACCAAAATAACGTTTTATCTAAACTATCAGCTACTTGAGAGTCAACAACGTAGAACGCAGACTAAACTACGATAGATTGAAGATATAGACAAAGGTTATAGATTAGTATTCTAACACACAAGAGGATTGCAAGGAAAGATAGATTCGATCGAAATTTGGTCATCAGACAGGTCCAATAGACTTAACAACTATTATTGTATTGAATGTCTACATACAACCATTTAGCTAGATTTGCCATGCACATACGGTAGAACTATGTTTATATAATTATTACCTAGTCTAACCACACATACATTGTGAAAATTTAAATTTATACTTGTATGACTTACATTAGTGATGTGGCCGGACGGGGCCTTAGGAGTGATGCCCATTTTACAATACAGCAGTGCGTGCTCCAAATAAGATAACTATGAAACAAGCTATGAAAATATATCAAGTGCAGTACAGTGCGAAAAATAGTCGATTCTTATACTTCAGAAAAATAGTAGCATTCTCAATAAACAATCTGAAATTATTACTTTTTTATTTACATGTTTGTATATTGAATAGTATATGTGTGAAGAGAAGGTAGGTGTAATTGACAGGATGTCAGAATAACGTAACTTAAAATAAGCAAGCAGTAACATTAAATGTGTAAGTGAAGTATCTAAAATAATCTTAGTATTTAACACGCGATGCGATTTGTTGCGAATCGATACATCGACTAATTGTCGGACAACTGACTAATTAGTGATGTGCCATCTATCAAAACTATGCAGATTGGTGTCAGTGTCTTCATTCTTGTGGTACTTAAATAACTGCATAATATTAAGAACTTTAAATTAACAAATTCATCTACATACCTATGTTTGTGTAGGTCATATTGTTATCATTTAACGGACACAGTGCACGGGTGAATGACATAAACTTCGGTTACGTAACCTGTATATGTACCACTTCAACTATCACAATGAGATCTATACATAAGATAAAGTCTACGTCAAGAACTTACAAAACTATTCCAAAAAGCATCGCGTGTGAAGAAGATACAACTAAAATATATAAAATACATGATGTGCTGATTGAAGAGATTGTAATCCGAATAGGTACGATCTACAAGAAGGTAGAATGATAGTTTCGTGTCGAACATTGAACATTGAAAGATTGAAGAAGCTAAGAGCGCGAGCGGTCGTCGCATTGCGCGCTTTAGTTTATTATATTCATATATCACAGCTTTTGACGATAACAAATCTTTTGCATTTGCAGCTTTATAACTATGTGGACAACATTGTTCGAACAATTAGCGCGACATGCCTCCTTCACGCTCTTCTCCAGTCCTGCCCATCGGCCTGCTGCCTGAATGTGTCAACGTCCTCATTAAGTGCATCAGTATTTTACGATCTTTACCTACGATTTTAACGCTCCAGAATGTGTCTATGAATACCTAGTTAATAATCTATCGATAACAATTCTTCTCCCATCCCTATTCCAATCCAAAATGGCGTAATCGCTCGAATAACTTGCTCACGCTACGATGTGTTATTTAACTTTAATACCTAAGCATAAAACATCGATAAAACATTAGATTAGAACAACGCTCGTCGGCGCAACGGTAACACAACGCGAATTACTTGTTTATCTACAACATTTTACACATTAAACACTAAATGAACATTGACTCTTATATTAAACATGCAAGAAAGTATTGGACAACGACAGCCGACGCGGCGACACCGCGCCTCCATAACAATTACCTATTATATTCGATGTGGATATTAAGGCTAGGTCGATTACAGGTATGTACACCTAAACAAAATTACATTGACACATTAACACTGCATAAGCACGCATGCAAAAGATTTAGAGGCAAAAGTCGAAGAGCTCAAGCGATCGTTAGAGAACCACGGAGGTCGGCAGGCGCCGGGAAGCGTGGAATTTGGATGAAACAAATACTCGAGGGACCGAATACATTGTTATTTCAATGTAAGTGCGAAATAGAGAAGAGAAGGCGATGAATAGTCGAATAATCGATTGTCGAGTCTACACGCGTGCTAGAATTCCTTATAATAATTTTGCTTCCATTTTTAAATAGATTACACCGTTTCGATCTAGTTGTATTTATAATATTTCAACTTTACACTTAAATAACAATATATCACAAGCTTCAACATATAAAAAAGATTGTTTCTCGACTGCGTTCGTCGGCCGCTCGGTGGTTCATGACTTTTTGACCATACGTTCTGAAACGCGCTTCACGGTGTATCGAGGGCTGCCTTCCAAAATTTTTTATGAATGTATAAAAATATTATTGCTTATTATCAAGCACCAACGCGCCACTAGCCAACTACGTTCCGAAAAAATTTAGAATTCGAATCTCTCCTACAAAAATTTTGAGCGCGAATGATTGATTTGTCCGAACGAAATTGTTATTACTTCTGGTTGTTTCTTTTATTCGCTATTCGGGGGTCGTGGGGGTGGGGGGGTGGTGGGGTGTATACAGGGGTTGTGAAACATCGTCGTAACAATGACCTTAGCTCAGCTACATCATGTATTCAGATAGTTTGACAGTCGAGAGGCGCTCACTGCATCACGCACTTGCTCTCGATCTGCGACTTTAGTTCATTCACTTGCGTTTCGATGGTGTTTTTCAGTTCTGGAATGTGAAAAATTCAATCTTAGTAGGTACATGCAGAATATGAGTACCTGTAAATAGTAACTTATTGATATATTTTCTATAAAACCGTGTGTCTTTCACCCACAGTCACAATAGTACCTACATCATACATTTTCCCAAGGGGATAGGCAGAAACTTCAGTAGCGCCATGTGCTACAATTGTTACATACTTATTTTGCTTTGTTAAAATTCTGAAGAACCTTTCCAATAAGGTCTGTGTATGTCTTTCTAGGGCGTTGCCACATACATCTGCCTTATATTCTACCAATATCCTACTAATATTAAAAATGCGAAATTTTGTATGGATGTTTGTAACTCTTTCACGCAAAAACTACTGAATGGATTTTAATGAAACTCTACAATAACACATAGGCTATAATATAAAATAAATAAAAATAAAATTCATTTAATTCAGGCAATCACATACACCCATAGTACAAATAATAAATAATAAGATAAAGAAAAAAAAGTTATTAAGAAAAAAAAAGAATAAAAAAAGTTAAGGAAGGTTTAATAATATTTAAAGATATTGAATGAATTTTCCAAAATATAACAATAAGTGTAAAGTAAGTTGAGAAAAAATTCTGCCATCTGCGAGCTATTCTGGCGTGCTAATCCTGCGCAGACAAAGTCGCTAGCTTCAGCTAGTTTTTTATAAACCTTCGTTACTTTACGTTAGTCACTTTTCGTCAGAATCGATCGTTGTTCGATTAATTAAAAGTCACCCTGAACAGAGGGTACTTACTGGTGAACTCGTCCTGGTCTTCAAGCTCCGCCTCGGCCGCCAGCTCCTCAGGAGTCTTCTTCTTCCTCATCAGAGGGTTGTCAGGCTCAGAGGGCTGCTGTTCCACCACCTCTTCCTTCTTCGGGATTTTGTACTGGAAGCAGAATGAAAAGGGACATTAGCCATCTATGTAAAAGAAGCTGGGAATGATAAAGAGAGTTTTTCATTCCTTCATTCTAACAAGACGAGACTTTTATATTAGAATTAGTTTATAAGTTTTTATTAGTTTACGTACTATTCTCCGACCTACTGAATATACACTTAAAATTTCATAAGTATCGGTCAAGCAGTTTCGGAGGAGTGTTGTAAGAAACACTCGAACATTTTATATAAGTGCCTATTATAATAGATATTGCATATACAGTGTACAACATAATAATCATGTTTATATGTATGTATATTTTTTATTTAAAAATATGTGGGTTTTAGTATCGTTTAGCTTTCTTATTCTCATTTCAAAATGGCATCTACCACTGCTTTTGTCTATATGATAACTGACCGTATTTTACTAAGTTTCAAACAAAATCAAAATTCAGCGCATAATCAATGATGATGTATGTTTTACTTAGAGGCGCGTATTAATAAAAAGAACATACTTTAAAATTTTGAATATTTTAGACAGGTGTATAGCACATTGCCTTGTCTACTATGATGAGAATTAGGGAAGGCCAAGACACTGCTAATACATACTAAAGGCTATTTATGTTTTAAATGTTCACAAGTTTTTACCCGTAAAATTCAAATTAAACGTAGCAACATAATTACCACCGGCTATTAAACAGTTGAATGGAAAAATATTTAAAAATAAATTGAAAAATGTTAATTGAAAATCTATTTTATAATCTTAATGATTTTTTTGATAAAAAATAATATTTTTGAAATGTTCCTAATATCTAATGTCTTAAATACTATTGTTGCATGTCCGACTTCGGTATACTGTTGAAATCTAAAATATAATGTTTTACTAATATGAACTTAATGTACACAGTTATGCAATAAATATAAATTATTTCTTTATCTTTTATCTTTATCATAAACCCAAATGAAGGCGTTATTTTTTAATAATAATAATATTCATTTAATTCAGACAACAGTGATCCCTAATTGTTAGTAATACACACAGCTTATATTCTAGTGTTAATAACAGGACTGGGTAACTATATGTTTCAGGGTCAGTTAGAAAATTGACACGGTCTAACTAGAACCCGCATGAAAGTTTTCATCACTGCTGAATCGTGTTTGTCAGCGACTACGTTCAGGATGCTGTTAGTGCTGCCACGCACTCTGCGCAGTAAGGAGGCGGTCCTTTTGCGTATTATGGCGTGAAAGCCATCAACGTGGGCTTCCGCAAACATGCTAGATTCACTACAGGATTTTAGATCTAAATTCAAATTATCCATGATCATCATCACCTGCCTAGCCATTTCCCAAATGAGTTGGAGTCGGTTCCAGTTTAACTGGATCCAGCTGAATAACGATGTTTTCAACGGAGCGACAGCCTCTCTGACCACCACAACCCAGTTATTGTGTAACACGATCCTCCTTGGTTAAACTGGTCGTCAGACTATGGGGCTTATGACAACCCGTAACGATTGTCAAAGACCTACAAATGACAGCTGGGACTGATGAAATGCACTTTAAAGATAAAGATAAAGATTATTTATTTGTCAAAACATGAGTAAGCAGTACAAAAACTGAATTGCAAAGCATGGTGTTTTAGATAAAAAACAAAAACGTCCTAACATGTTTTGCCTAAAATAGGCGTACAAATATTTCTTTTTTTTTAAAGTTCGACTCATTTTATTCAAAATACAGTTATGTTAGATAATAAGTATAACAATAGCCCTAATTATTAATAAGTAAATACAATTTTATTTTTTGAATGATTATGTTACCATTAATTGAATTATTTATGATATTATTAGTGACTGTTTTGATTCTATATATTATAATTATTTAATTATTTAAAAATATATATTCCACAACTTTTCACACAACGCCATTTTGTCCCAAGTTAAGCTTGAGAGCTTGTGTTATGGGTACTAAACAGCTGATAAACATACTTATATATTTCTAAATACATACATTACATATTATAGAAAATTTACACCCAGGCCCAGAACAAATGATCGTGCTCATCACACAAACATTTGTCCTGGGTGGGAATCGAACTTACGACCTCCGGCATAGCAGTCAGGGTCACTAACTACTAGACCAAAAGGCCAGTCATTGCCAGACTTTGGCACGGAGGAGTCTTGATACGTGATGAATGGCCATCCATCCAGAAATTGACTCGTCCTACTGTTAATATTTAGCCACAAGCTCTTTCAAATTCAAATAAAATAATAATAATACCAGCCTGTTATTGTTCCACTGCAGGGCAAAGGCATACAGAGAAACACGAGCATTGATCACCACGCTTGCTCAAGGCGGATTGGCTATTTCAAACTTATATTAACTAAAAGTCCAGGTTTCCTAACGATGTTTTCCTTCAATGGTCAATGATGTCTAAGATGTTCTTTAGAATTGAAAAGGTCACATTGATACTTGCTCGGTACTTTGAACCACAACCTCGTGCATGAGAGATAGGCGACTTAACCTCTGGACCATCGTGACATGAAATTCAAATAACAACGATTTAATTTCCATTGAACGTCGGACAGCTCAAACGCGTGTTATTGCATCCCATCAAACTACCAGTTAATACATTATTCTGTCGTAACCAGCTATGACGGCTTCTCAGCGGAACCTCCGGGTTGCCAGCCGTAATTTCCCAAAGGAACAGCGCATTCGATTTCTGAACGCTCTGTGTTGCCACACTCAAATAGATTGGCTTCTTTTCTGTAAACTCGCGATTTATTCCCGCAGCTGGGACTAATGCAACCTTTATTTTATTGAGACTTATTGGAACTGTTTGCTTTGCATTTTTTTCTCGTTTTGCCGCCAAAGAGTGTAACTTTTGCTTTAGGTTTGTTGTTGTTTGGGTGACGGTGTAATTTCACAATGGTATTTAATCACAAAGTGCTTGAAATTAATATCCTTTGTAAAAGAAAAACGTAGATAAAGGAGCACGCACTTAAATAATTCTTCGATAAATACAGGATACTAAATTCTAGAAAATCTTTCATGCTTAGTTAGGATCAAAAGATAAATAAGTTGAGACCAGGAGGCCGATTCCCGTAATTATAAAAGTTCAAAATATCATATCAGCGACAGTCAGTAAAGTCAAGAGTCATAAGTTAGTTCTGTGTTAAGTTATAGTTTTTAAGTTATAAATAATATCTTAATTGTTATCATCTTTTATTTTAAATATTGTTAATAATTATTCTTTGTACTACTATTACCAAACTTAATGAGCTTCAGTCGCTTGTGTGTTGTGGTACAGGTTTATCTAACCTAGTACAGGCATCTTACCTTTAAATCGCTTTGTTAATTATTTTTAAGACTTTTGTATTTTATTTATACGTATTTTAATTTTGAAAAAGATGCATTGGAGATTGAGACGTATTTATGGCAGATTGAGACTGAGATCATAATGCGAACATTATTCAAAATACGGATATTCCCTCTCTGGACAAAGACAATCTTGCCTTCACACTGTGTCTCCGAAAACGTGTCTAAGTGTAAACTATAATATGTGTGTGTCATCCAACATTTTAAGCAGCATTAATGGATATTCAGAGCAGCATATTGTAAAAGTAATTCATATTGTGGCAGGCACGTTTTACCAGCATGGCTAGTATTTTGTCGATGTAATGGTACATCCTGGCCAAGTACATCCACTTAATTGTAATCCACGCCACTAAACCTCTAAGCCATTTCAGACCGATGACACAAAGAGGCTTAATGATAAAATAGAAAATTACACCGCGATGGCTCAGAGCAATCCTCTTGCCTTTAATCTCCAATTGATTACATGCAGCGGGGACTGCCTTGGGAAGAATTTATTTTAATTTTAAAAGCATTTTTTCCGCTGGCAACCCTCTGGAGATCTCATTAGGGCTGTCTCAGTGGTAGATTGAGCGAGGCTTTGTGGGTATCGGTATTAAATTAGATTTTATTGTGATTTTTTAAAAGCGTCTTTGCATTCCGTCAGAGATGCTGAAGTGTACAATACGTTCGGTACCTTGCTTCGCGGTTTGAAACTATACACAGTGAACGCATATTGAGTTTGTAGGCAGCATAAGAAATTGTTTTAATTTAAAAGCATTCTTGCGCTGGCAACCCTCTGGAGATCTCATTAGGGTTGTCTCAGATACTGAGAAAGGATTTGCCGGTATTGATTTTAAATGTGATTTCATATTGTACTTTAAAGCTTTTTTGTGGCCTGTTCTACTGATTCGATGGTAATAGCCTAAAAATAATTAATAATACCTTAAAAATAATTAAAGGATGAGACTTTAATTCAGCAAAAAACTAACGACGACGAATTTACAAAGTATTACCACATCAAGAACTATATTTTACCCCTGGCAACTACGTAGATAGTACAAAATTATACCATTTTCTTTAATCATTTAGATCTATTGCACCATTTAAAATAATCGTGGCTTAGCAGTACCCGGAATTTCCCGGGATTTGATTAAACAAAGCAAACAGGCAGAGCCGACTATATTTCAGTCTCAATTTAATGAAATATAGTGCTCTGCCTGTTTGCGGTGATTTTGTAATAGTACATTTTGATTCAAGTGAGTTAGGTTTACTATTGCTTTCAAGATGGCATTGCTGATTCAAGTATAAGGGTATGATGAGCACGAAAATGTAACGACAAATACTTGCGTTACAGAGGCTTGCACATCAGGCTACTCCAATGTGTCAAATATTGTCAGTTTTTTAACTTTATTACAAACAGATTAAGGTTCATAATCATTTAAGAAAATTTAACAGTTTGGAGTTATTTTATGTGCTGATAAAAAGGAACAGAAATGACGAAATAAGTAACCTGGAAAAAACATAGCACAGGTATGACAATATCACAACAGAATGAAACAAACAAATCTTCTCTCTCCCTCTGTCTTCTTCATCTCTCCTCTGTTCTTTCTGGCGTAGTGTTAGCCTCAAAGAAGTCAACCTGACTCGATTAGGGAGTCGCGCGTGGATACGGACTCCCTACTAGAGTCAATTTAACATCCAAGTGCTGTTTCTTCTTTCTTCTATGGAGTTCCTTCTTTCTGCTGGTTACTTTTTGATGCTACATTTACATACAATGCACAGTAGGGGTACAGACTACCCGCCGTATTAATAAATATGAAGTAAAGTTGCCATTACAATGGTCAGGATTTAGAAGAGTAAGTAGGTATGAAGTATCTTGCCTATTATTCCCCATGCGAAACTACCTTTGGAAGTGGCAACTACAGTCATTATATTTTATTAAACTTGTAAGTTTGACATTCCAAAGCGCCTCTCAAATAGCTTACTTGAAATAAATGTTTGACTTTAATTTGAAAAACGGTGAAAGAAAACAGCGCAAGGAAACCTGCCTGAGAGATATTTCACATTTGAAGCCAAGTCAGAGGCGCATGGGCGGCATTAAAACTCTGGCATTAACCAGGTAGTTACTAACCACACGATCAGAAGAAGAGTATGACCTTCTCCTCTTACATTTTTCCAGAAGTAAGATTGCCATAACATTACTTCACTTTTATTAATAAGAGAGTACCTACAAGGATAAATGTCATGAACAACATAGTGTGTAGGTATAGCCAAACATTAGTTCAGACGTCATATTAAAAAGATTTTGTCTATTGTTAGATTTTTTTTTTGTGGATGAATTGAATAACAATTGATTGATTATAAACTGAAAACGATGTTTATATGGCGAATATAGGCTTATTAAGGCAAAGGTAAAGTACCTATGATCAAAAACTATTTATAAAAATATTATAAAGAGAAAAGATATATTTTTGAAATCGGTCCAGTAGTTTTCAATTTTATTCGTGACATAGGCTACTTTTTATCCCTGTATTCCCACGGGTACGGGAACTGCATTGGTTTTAAGTTTATACCCCTCTATTTTTTAATTAGTACAAAAAAAATTGGGCTGTATCCGTACCTGTTACTGATCATATTTGCGTAATCAAAAGTAAAAAAAAAACGAAGTCCAATCTTTAAATATACTATTTAGTTAAACTTAAATAACGAAAGCAGCTGTTGGAGGCGGGGCATGCTTGGGCGAGATCACGCGAACGTGAGCGAGAGATGACGATTAATGAATACTATTTACTATGTCATGAATAGCCTGTACAATATTTCCATAATTTGAGTGACTTTTTGGGGTATGAACAAAAGCTAATAACTTTGCTGTTTATGAATATTATTGATTGATACTTCACAAAATATAATGAGAAGACCGTCTAGAATAAGCCCTTTAAGTATTTGTACTAATTAAAAATTAGTGGTGTCAGTATAGCTTATTATTATTATTATTATTTCTAAGATTGTCTGTATGTGTCTTAGTTGGTAAGCCCTTATAAATAAATAAATAAATAAATAAATTCGTTCATAAGTGCTTTTTAATTTGATCCCGAATGTCTGTGGATAACGTCTTGAGTAGTTTATTTATTACTTTTTTTAGGAAGTCTTTATTTATTGCGTGTCTACTATGTAAAATACTGCTGTTTGTTATTCCTTTCAAATAAAATGAAACCGATATTAAGTGAAAATTTGCTTGCTGAAATTGAAAACCTAACTATAAGTTCTAAAATATATTGAAAAGTTTTCTTCATTTGACCAGCATCCGACATATTAGGTAGTTAATTATTTATTAAACAACAAGGCAAACAAAAGTTATCGTTAAATAGTTGTCGACAACATTCATAAAAGTTTCGGATATCCGATAGTTTCCCATACCTTTTCACTATAATAACTATTATTACAGTTCACTTAAAATGAGATACACATTAGCTTATTATGTATTATATTAATCATATCTGGTGTGTTAGTGACCTCATGGGTTATAAACATGTTTTTTTTTTCGAATTAGATTTAAACATATTAATATTTTCACATTCTTTAATTCTTTGGGTAAATCATTAATCAATATCTTTGCCAATGCCCGTTTGTGACTTTTTATTTGTCGTCAAATGGTTGTAACAATATTCTAAGAAGTAGCGTTAGCTGTCTATAGTTGCACAAAACTAATATACTTTATACATTTGGGCGCAACGTTCAAAAAGTGGTATGGCCATTATTTTGCCAATGCTCGCGAAAGGGTTAAAGGGTTAGTCAGAGGTATACCAATAGTAACACCAGCAATTTCATTAAAATTTATTGATTTATAATGTTACTAATACTGTATAAATTCAAGTTCTCCGACACATATCAGACAGACGTGTTGCTGGGGAGTTTGTTCTACCACTTCTTGTTCCCAGGAAAAGTACAAAAGCAAAATGAAAAGCACCAGAAAGCGGCAAAGAGCCGGCTTTTTGGGGGACTGTATTTTGTAATTTTAACCTTAAAAAGTGCTAATCGTCAGTCTAATTTGAAAAAAATTGCCTTTGATTGTTTATTTAACCCACAGTTATGTGCAAGTCTCATGTAATTTGGGGCCGTGCCAATCGCTTTCAATCGAGTACAAAACCAAGCTCCAGCATGCTACAAACAAATAAGAAAAGAAAAACTTCAATTATACTTGGCACGACCCGGTAATCGAATCCAGGTCCCGTGCTCGGCAGTAGTGCTGCCGACCACTAGACTAACAAAGCAACCATATATTATATTATATTCGAAAGAAGTTTATCAAATGTTTGAATTGTTCCAATTCTCTTTACAATTACTTTAAGAATTCATGTTAGGTGAACACTGAGTCTGCCGGTCAATTCAGGAAAAACCACCATGTGCAAGCTTGAGTGAAGTGAACTATCAATGTCTAGCATTAACAGTTCAATTCGCCTTCACTTCAACTACATTTCTACAGAATAGCACTGCTATTAAATGAAATATTCCTTGCACCACACGCCATTAATAAATAATTATACAGTAGACGTTCGGTAGTGATAAAAGTTTCGAATATCGGCATCCTGTAGCCACTGTCATTAGCTGTTGTGATGCTTCCAATTTGCGCAAGATTGCCGTGTTGGGGCGCGCTAAACGTGTTACGAAACTCATCTGGACAGAAATTGAGAGGCCGACGGTGTAGGTACCTCTGTACTTATAGATTCGGCTTTTTGGTCGATAGTTGTGAGGTTGAGGGTGAGCTGTGATGGGAAATGCAGCAGCGTCTGAACCGTAGGGCATTAACTATACTAATGTTATAAGAGGAAACATTTCATCGTATGTTTGTTTGCATTGAATTGGCTCCGAAAATACTGGACCGATTTGAAAAATTCTTTCATCATTTGGAAGCTACACTATTCTCAGGTGACATACGCTACTTTTCATCCCTGTATTCCCATGGGAACGGGCACTACGCGGCGCGTGACGGCTGCTAGTTTTTAATGTATTTAATGTGCCTAGATAATAATAACATTCCACAAGTTTCACACAACGCCATCTAGTCTAAAACTAAGCAGACCTTGTGTTATAATAATAATATACATATGATAGATAAATTACATCCAGAAACAGAACAAAATGATCGTGTTCATCACACGAATATTTGTCTAGGGTGGGAATCGAGCCCAAGACCTCCAGCATAGCAGACAGGGTCACTAACTATTAGACCAACAGGCCAGTCAATCTATGACTGGCCTGTTGGTGCTTAGTGTAGTGCTTAGTGGCCCTGTCTGCTATGCCGGAGGTCGTGGGTTCGATTCCCACCCAGGACAAATGTTTGTGTGAAGAGCACGATCATTTGTTCTGTGTCTGGCTGTAATTTATGGATAATATGTATGTATTTAGAAATATATAAGTATGTTTATCAGCTATTTAGTACCCATAACACAAGCTCTTAGCTCAGCTTGGGACTAGATGGCGTTGTGTGAAAAAAAAAAGTCATGGAATATTTATTTATATTTATTTATTTTTTATAGGTATGTAATAATATACGTTATAATTCATCCCCCAATGAAACGATTTTTGACTTGACTGTCTTAAACTACGAAATTAACTAGATATTCATTTAGCTTTATTCGTAAAAATGTTATGCATAAAAATATAAGACCCGATATTGGTAAAGCCCTGGCAAAATCGAAAACACGTCCCATTTCATTTTGTTTTGCAGTAATAAAAACTATATTGTTTTTCAAAATACTCGCTAGATACGTAAACAAGACACACCATTAAAAATAACTTTCTATTTGATCAACCGTCTACATCAATTTATTGTCTCTTAGCCGTTCATGTGTAGAACATAAAACACACACAAACACGAGCGTGTAAAGAGTTCGTGTGTGTGTGTGTGTGTTTAATGCGGAAAATGAAAATTGCTGAAGGGAAAGACTTTTACACTTCACCGCCTATATTGTAATTGACTGGTTTTCCATGGTATTGTCGTTGTTTATTACTTTGCCACAAACGTTTTGCATTGCGTGTTTTTCTTCTATCATAAATTTTATTGACTTCTTTTTCATGAATAAGAAGATACGTGGTTATTCTAGAGAAATAAGTACTCTTAAAATGAACCACTTTTCATTATTGCAGATTGAACTTATGAGACAATGAACTGTTAATGTATGTAGTACATTAACAATTATTATATAAGTTTAGAAAAACGATGATCAAAGTATTATTAGGTTTAAGTCATTGATACAAATTAAGATCACTTAGACTTGCCTTGATTGAAAAGAAATCACTTTTATGTTAACAATAAATGAATAACGATAAATCCTGCTGACGGTCTCCTCTGTTCTATAACAAATATAAAACAATGTTTGTTTCATATTGACAATAGCTAATGATGACTGGTCTCTTGGTCTAGTAGTTAGTGACCCTGACTGCTATGCCGGAGGTCGTGGGTTCGATTCCCACCCAGGACAAATGTTTGTGTGATGAGCGCGATCATTTGTTCTGTGTCTGGGTGTAATTTATCTGTAATATGTATGTATTTAGAAATATATAAGTATGTTTATCAGCTGTTTAGTTCCCATAACACAAGCTCTCAAGCTTAACTTGGGACTAAATGGCGTTGTGTAAAAAGTTGTGGAATATAAAAATGATAAACAAAAGCTATTACTAGTAAATTCTGTTCAGTCATTATTTTCATCCTACTGCTAATATCCCAATTCGGTAATTAATTCCAACATGTTCATACTTAAATTAATTGCTCGCAACATAATCCTTATTCCTCTATAGCAGAGTATCTATTGTAGTTATAGTACCTACTTATTGACAATGAATCCTGTAGGTAGCTATTAATCCCTACAATGATGTATAAATGCATCTACATTCGCACACAAACACCATCCTTTGTGTTGCATGACGCATAATTGCTTCAAGACTTGTCAATACACTACATAAATATCTATACATATACAACAATCACGTCATCATTGTTTGTACATAAACGCAATGAGAGGTTGCACACACATACATACATAAGCATAAAATAGGTGTGTGTATTCAAGTAATGAAAGGGTTTGTGTGCGTGTGTCGTGCGAAATCGTTATAAGACCGTTTATGCACACATCGAAACTTTTATATGTATGTGAATGTGTGTTATGGTGGAAAATTGCTATAGGGAAGTTTATGGGGCGCATGGCTTCGGAAAATTACGTGTAAAACGTTCGCAAGTACGGTTTGCATAAACAGGGATTTTCTTACGCCTTTTTATGGGAAAAAGGAGTCTCGGAGACGTATCCTGTGTACTTATATTGAAGTAAGCGACGTTTATTAAAGTGTGAATCTAGTTTGATGTGTCTGTTAGACGTATATTGGGTTGTTTGATAACGTTTGATTGTAGGAGATAGGAGTTCATATAGATAGTGTTGATGCAGCATATTGATCGTGTATTGTTATTTTAGTATGTTGTAACAAATAAGTAGGCTGTTATTACAGTGACTTGCCAGTAGCACGCGCTATGTTTGATATACTTTTAGTAAGAATAATAGTTTTAGGAAATATTTGCAATGGGGCTTGACTTTTCATAATGACACTAGCCTATTAAGACCCTACTGTAGACCAATTGATTATTCTCATACGGAGAAGCCGTGAGAAATAATCAAGCCACGGATGCTTAAAGTAGGTTAGCGGTTTTATATTATAAATTGTTGCAGATTGGGTAATGTTTTACTTTTTGAAGCTGATGCCTATCTGACCTTTACAACCCACTCATTGGGTAGCAGTATACCCGTTCAGACTTTTGGAGTTAGGACTACTTGTAACGCCTGTCAAAGATCTACAAATGACAGCCGGGACCAACGTCTTAAAGTGCTTTCCAAGGCACGGGACATATTTATAATATGTAGGTAATGAATGCACTAAACTTTAAAACAAACATTAATTCTCTGAACTTTAGAAATTGTAAGAAGATTCTCGGAGAATTTGCTTACAGTGTTAAGATACAGGTAGATACAAATATGGAGTTTAAATTTATGATAATTTATTATATCTAAAAGTAATAAGAGTTCCTCACTTAAAATAATAATTGCATTGTTAACATTTTGTTTATTTATTAATTATAAAAAACCATTTTAGTTTTTCTTGCCTGAAACACAGGATTACCTAGTTCAGACACGTAAACCTTAGAAATATATTTTAGGTTTAAGCAAAATTGTACTAAAAGACAATGCCAATAATTGTATGAACCTGTGCCCCAGGCTGTACAAAAATGAAATGTATGTAATTTAATAGTAAAGATCTTCTACAACAAAAGTATAAAAGGCGCATATTGCTCAGCAGTCGAAGACAAAAGTTATAAAGGTTTAAAGAAACCGTTTTTGTACCTACCGGCTAAAGTATTTTTATGTTTATTGTAAACATTAAGGTATAAACATGTTTAGATATCTGTTCCAGGCATTAATATACACAGTGTATTCGTTTTAAAGCACTGGGAGGGCATTATTTTTCAAAGTAAATCTATTATGGTTAGTATCATTTGTAGACAGAATATTTTGTAACATAATGACATTTGACGTTTGATCGAAGACTTGAGTGTTGCCAAAATAAAAGTAAAATAATGTTAGATATGAATGCTCAGTTATTTTAAACTATTAATCTAACAATATTACAGTTCGATTAATGGATAAGAAAACATAAAACACAAATAATAATGTATTCCGTTTTAAGTTACGCTAACTTACAAATATTTAACATTTTAGGCCAGGTATGTGTTAAGACAATAACCGTGCAATAATTACTTACCTACATCTTAGTAAATACATTAAATAATACATTATAATTAATAATAATAATAATAAAGAATACCTATAAATAATTCTAATAATTTTAATAATTTCATAATTTCATTAGGTATACCTACTTAATACATTACATACATATTTATATTGTTTTATATATCTAATAGTAGTTTGATAAGTAATATTTAAAATTTATTTTTTATTTATTAAAATATTATCTAGAATAAGCTTCCTCTTTCCTAAACTCACTTATTTTGCTGTGCCCGACAGGGTCCATGTCATGATCTAATTTTAAGTTTTACCACCTAAGAATACATGTGGAATGCAATAAAAGTATTGAGTATTGAGTATTAAGATAGTTTTTCCCTGTTTTGCTCTTTGTTAATATTATATGGAAATGTTGAGGGTACTTTCAAGTGAAATAAAAAGAAAGATACTTTTTATTGTGAGTTTTTTTCCACGTCTGGTATGGAATGTTAGTTATCTTCTAAAATTCGTATCTCATTTTACTATAAGTATTTGTATTACAATGATCTCTGTACACTTTGGGGCAGAAATTGGCATTCTCCTTTTATACCTTTTTTTTCTGAAAAATATTACTTATTACATTATTTTATATTATTATTAATCCTATATAAATCTTTGGTAAAATACAAGAACAAACAAAACATAACGATCATGTAATCATATTTGTTGTCGCTACCGACACCCGACGTCGTGCGGCGAACCTAATGTATCGGAAGTATTGGCGCCGCGTCCACTGTTCACTTAGTGATACTTTGTTTTGCTCGCCCCACGACTACCTATTCACCCTATGCATGTAAGTCTAGTGGTGTGACTGGCGGACTGTCAAGTAATTAGTTCTCGGGTTCGAACGCCAAAGCATGTCAATCTGACTTTTCGGATTCATATGCGTATTGTTAAATTGTCACGTGAAAAACGGTGAGGGAAAACATCGTGAGGAAACCGGCATGCCTGAGAGATATTTCTCGACGGCATGTGAAGCCAAGTAAGAGGCCCATGGGCGCATACAAACTCTGACACCAGGTTAGTTACCACACGAAAAGAAGAATATTATAGGTACTTTGGTCCCTATACTCTATCTCTGACGTCATCCCATCGTCCTTTCTCTATAAAGTTTTAAGGAATGAGGTTGATTGTCCATCTCTTCTTGAGTCATTTAAACTGCGCGTTCCACGTCGGGTGCCCAGACAGTTAAAAGCCAATGCAGGTTTGTTACATCCACCATTTGCCAGAACCAATTTAAAAGAATTTTCCCCTATAAATCGTCTGTCAAAAGCTTATAATTCTATTTGCAGTGAAGTGGATGTGTTCGGCGACAAGCTAAACGCATTCAAAAAAGTTGTTTTGGAGTTGCTGAGCCAAAAACAAGGTCTTTAATCTTCATTATAATTTTCATTGTTATTATTTTTCTCTTTTTCTCATTCTATTTCATGTTATTAAATTGATATTTCTAAATGATTAGTTTATAATTATATTTATCATAATAAATCCAGTATTACCAGGTCATGCATGCGGTGACTTCTTAATATGTTGTAGATTTATTATTATTTTTTAATAGCACTAAGTAAAGTAGAATTCTTAAATGTAACAACTACTGATTGTCCAAATAAATAAATAAATAAATCCCTAATAAAAAAAAAATAAAAATAAAAATAAAAATAAAAATTGTTTATTTTCAGACAACATTGATCCATAGTGTTAGTTACAAAAAAATACTTAGAAACTATGTTAGTAGGTTGAGAAATTATATATTATGATTACTACTGTGAACAAAACATCAGCCCGCACCTCTCACATGCAGTTTGATGAACCGGTTGAACACCGTCGCGTCCAACCTATCCGCTATCATTTCCAGGATGCTGTTGCTACTCCCCCGCACAGCTCTCATGACCGACGCACTTTTCTTTCGCATAATTGCGTAGAAATCATCCACATGAGCGTCCGCAAACATGCCTGAAGCACTACAAAAACGGGGGAGTCTCAACAGCGCCCTGAAAATGTTATTGTATTGAACTCTGAGGGCATTGTAGGCACTTTGTGTGTATTTGACCCATAGACCGCTCGTGTAGAAACTTTGACTGTATGCTTTAAAAAGCGTTAGTTTAACGTCTACCGTACAACGAGCGAATCTATGTGCCAGCATGTTACCCCGTACCGACAGTGCTCTCCGTTCCCTCTCTATATCCTGGTCATCCTTTAAGGTGTCAGTCACAATATGACCCAGGTACTTAAACTGAGAAACACGATTCTAATGCCTATCTATTGTTTCTTCCACAGGCAACACTTGGCCAACATTTTCTTAACAACTGTTCGCGACGATAGCCGTGGTATCTAACAACAAATGAGCATTTCACGTTCTCACCTTACGTTGTTATAACTCCCGCTTAATGAATGAATTAAACCCCGAGAGGACACTGGTGTCCGCGCTGTCATTGTCTTTATATTGTGTCTCTAATTGACACGATTGAAAGGTTCATCAGCAGAAATCGGAAAACGGCCTTGCAATTAGTTTAGTTTGTATCCATAACACTATGGGATTATGGGGTAATCAAACTAAGGCACCAATGACTGACTTTTGACTGGCCTGTTGGTCTATTAGTTAGTGGCCCTGGCTGCTATGCCGGAGGTCGTTGGTTCAATTCCCACCCAGGACAAATGGTCGGGGTGATGAGCAGTATCATTTGTTCTGTGTCTGGGTGTAATTTATCTATAATATGTATGTATTTAGAGATATATAAGTATGGTTATCAGTTGTTTAGTACCCATAACACAAGCTTTGCTTAGCTTGGAACTAGATGGCGTTGTGAAAAAAAAAGCAAGAAATAAAAGTTCTTTTATATGTGTTTGTTTGTTTGTTTGTGTGTGTGTTTTTTTTTAACGCTCAACAGTGACGCTTACCGCTACGTAACCAAACGAAGCAGGCATTCAAATCTAGCATATCTTGGTACCACTCTACCGTTATATGTATAACTTTAACAGTTCTACTTAGTGGATTATGTAAAGTTATGGGTCCCACACCCAGAAAAGGGTCACCCATACCCTATAACGACTATACTAGTTATGGAATCATAAAATTTACTAGGTCACAAGACCCTAGGGGCCGGTCTTTATTAGCAATTCACCAGACGACAGGCCGCGGGTCTCAGCTGGCGATTATCCGTTTTCCAATCAATTAGCTTTAAATTGCCTTTAACATGGCCGCTGTTAGATTTGAATTTTATTTGTTAAAGGTCTGTGGGACTGTGCGTCAGAAGCGGGGTGATTTTATTTGATATTGTTTGTCGTCTTGATAAGATAAAGCATGAATAAGGCCAAAATCGGGCAGTAACTGAGAAAATCCCGGAAAGAAAACCCGATATCACTATGCCCGACACGGAAATCAATCCCGAAACCAGGATTTGGGTTTGATTCCGAGTTGGGCTCGGCACTGTGAGCTTATATTCTTTAACATACTAGATAGACGTGATGCAGGGGAGTTTGTTCCGCTTCTTCTTCTTCCCAGCAAAAACACTAGGAAGTGGCGAAGGGCGGGCGTTTCGGGGGACTGTCTTATGTAATTTTTGACGTTCAAAAAGTGCTTATCATGAGTTTTGATTTTGATTGATTCCGGTTCGGCGGTTGCGCTTTCAACCATAAGATACAACCACCAACGTCGCAGTCGTATTAGTAGAATTCAAATGTCATGTCAGCTTTGTGTCTGAATATAACTTTTCCCTCACTAACTAACCCATTAATAATTCGTACAACGATTCTGTCAATAATTCACTGAAACTATTTAATAATTCCGAATACTAGATAATTTACAATACGTCCATCATAACGAAAATGATGAGGCTGTCTAGTGCCAGTCCGTTGCCAAACCATTTACTAAATCATTTATGTAAAGGCTGGCAACACTCACGCACTGTTGTCACGCGATTACAATTGACGTTTCACGTCGATGTTTTAGTAACTACCGCACTTGTAGTATATTCAGTGTAATGAACTAATGACTAACAAAAATTGACCATGCCCAGGGTCATTGTTGAAATAGTGAGGGGCGGAGTCTTCTACTACAGACATTATTTGTCTATAAGAAGATTCCGAAGACAACAACTTGTAAACCAATTATTTGACACAATAAATTTTATTTTATTTTTATTTATTTATTGTGTATTTTCGTTCAAAGTTTATAGTAATAATCACTGGGCAAAGTGTTCAACGATTATCTGCCGAACAGCTACTTAGTTTCGTATTAGCTATCATCAGTGTGTATCAAGGATGACGTCATGCGCACTCGGAGAGATGTGACGAATCGCACAGTACCCCGTCTGATAATTACCGTAACTTGAAAATTAACCGTAAATTTCTTGGTCATCAAGGTTCGGTGTGCAACTGGACGTCACTACTTTGCGTTTCAAATGAGAATAGGAACGAAAATGGCGTCTATCTGATAGATGTCACTTGAAAAGTACGGTCTGCAACGAAACCTTATTCGCGTAATCAATTATTTTTAGTTTTTTGTTTTACCGAGTCGCAGTTATTCAAAATGAAAAAATGTCTCAAAAGAATTAGTCCGTGTGGACCGTATTTTTCAAGTGACATCTGACAGATGACGCCATTTTTGTTCCTATTCTCATTTGAAACGCATAGTATGTCACAGGCAGTCAAAAGATAGCCATGCGGAGGAGTAGTCGTTTATTACTAATAGTGTTGCTTTCTTGGTACGAGTATAAATAGACGCACGCATCCATCGAATGGAACTGGGTGTTCCAACTGATTTAAAAATACCAAGTTTTCGCAAATACATAGAACAAAAAGTTATACCAATAAAACATGGGTTTATTAATCAGATCAAGAGTACCAGGCTCCCATAATCCGAACAGAGCTCAGCTACACTTAATTAAGGACTCGTCATCAAAGTCTGTCCGTCACGTTCGCGCGAACATTTGCGGAAAGTTGCGACAACTCGCGTAAAAGTTTCGTTACTGCAAGTTTTAATTGCAGGGTCAGGCTAGGCCCCCGGGCCCCCGGGCCCCCGGGCCGCCGTGGGGGACGGACGTAATGTTCATAGTTAAAGGGAATTCCGTGGAATAAGTGCTTTTATTAAACGCCAATGGGGAGTAAGAATTTTAGGTTTTTTTTAGGGTAAGATTCAATTTAATTAGGTAGGGCAAGTTGCTTTTTGCTAATTGTATCGTCGTTTGGAGAAGTAATGCTTTTAATTATTGGTTTTAAGGGCACGTTCTATGAAACTATTACAAAGCGAGTAAGGATAGTCTCCACAGTTATTAAGAGGAATGAAATGCATATGACTAAAAAAGTGATGATGGCAAGGATTAAAAGAAACGGGAGTGAACGATTGCTAGTTGACAGCTGATAGATAATAGAAAAATGAGAATATGAATCCGTGGTGTGTGGTTAGTATAAGTAAACTAGAGAATAAACTTAGCAACAAAAGAACGTGTTTAACCCTTACCTTTCAATCGTGTCGATTAGAGACAGAATAGAAAGACAAAGACAGCGCGAACGCCGGGCGTTCGCTTGGAGTTTCATGAATGAAGTCTATCAGATGTGTCTTTGAACACTGAACACACAATAAAGGGGCTAGTCTATATTTTCTATCTATATCTATATAATATATAAAATTCTGGCTGTTCGTTAGTCCGGCTCAAATTCAAAAACGGCTGGGCCGATTTAGCTGATTTTGGTTTTGAAATAATTGTGGAAGTCCAGGAAAGGTTTAGAAGTTTAAATATGAAAAAAAGCTTGGAATGTAGAAAAAACTATAATTTCGCTTTCCTTTAGAAACTATTCCTACCTATCAAGCATAATGATGTTCGTCCCGTCGTACCCTCAAATTGAATAACGTATTTAAATAAGGATTTTGAATCGACAACATATAATATGTAAAATATTGTGAGTATTGCGTATTTAGTTTTTTAAAACACGATAAGTTAAAAAGTGATAACGGATCAACAGAATTATTTTTGGTTGTCAATAAATAAATAAATAAATGAATAGCAAAAAGATTACTATCATGGGTACTGTTTGGACTTTAAAGTAGCCCGGGAAAACTAAATAAATTGTATGTAACATAGAGGCACGCAGCGCAGTAGTTCAGTTCAAAATTATGAATTTAGTGTTTTTCAAATCAATGCATTTCAATAAGGTAGTTAGGTTAGGTAGTTAGGTTAGCTATAGAATAGGTATGGTAAGTTAGGTTAGGTTATATATACATGTTGTCATTTTAATTCTATTGAACACAACATATTTAAGTAAGATCACATTAGAGACTCGATAAATAAAAAGTAGTGGTAGTTATTATTGGTTTGGATCTATTTGTTGTCATCTTATTAAACCTATGTATATCTAATATATAAAACTGCCGTGTCACAGTGTTTATAACAATACTCCTCCTGAACGGCTTTTTGTGTATATTCAGTAGGTCTGAGAATAGGATGTAAACTAATAAAAACTAAATGAGGCTAATAAATTGATTCTAAGGCGAAACGAAGTTTGCAGGGCAGCTAGTAAGTAATCTTAAGATCAAAAACGTTTACTGACGAACTCAACAGATGGAGACATTAATGGGGTATTTAACAACATTTTAGTTTTTAGTCCGTCATCTAGATAACAAGAAAATATTCGACACGTATTTTTTTCTTTTTGTAATTGATGGAAATCTGCTTAGATTAAGCGCATTAAAGTTGTAACGACATTATCTAGCATAAACTGTACTGGTCAGTGCCGTCATGCGACATTTTGACTTCGTGATTTATTTTTGATTAGATGAAAAAAGAAAAAGTACGTGTCAAATATTTTCTTGTAATCTAGATGAGGGACTAAAATTAAAATTTTGTCAAATAGCCTATTGTTTCAGTATTGATGGACGTCAATTGCATTATGAAATATTATATTCCTGTATTTTGGTGTGTGGTGACAATAAAAAAATTAAGATGTTGAGTTGTCTGCGATTTAAAAAATAATGGACTCACTTTTTCTGAATTTACTTTTCAGCTATGAATATAATTATCACAATTTAAAACAGCTGCCAGATATTCCAGTTTTTTTTTTGACAAAAGCGAATGTTAAGAGAGGTCTGGATCATCGGGCATGTTTGCTGTAGCATATTAGCTTTCAAGCTATTTGGAGAATTTGGAACAGCATTCATATTGCGAAGAATTTTGGGGAGCACCAACAGTATCTTAAGAGTTATTGCGGATAAGCCTGACTGCTCGTTCTTGGGACACCGGACCCGTATGCACAGCTGCAGGATGGTGCAGCGGGAAGTGGAGACAGTTACAGGTTTTTGAATTAGTTTTATTTTACTTTTTTAGTTTTAAAACGTGGTTTTAAAAGTGTTACTAACCATTTTTTAATCATGTATTTGATTTAAACAATTTATAATAATAATTTATCTAGAAGTCAAGATCTGTATTCTGTACGATAATGATGAAGCTTGAGCGGGTGATTGTATTTGGTTGACAATACAACAAACTTAATTTTTTGTAAAAAAATACTAGCCTATTTATTGTCCCACTGGTTGGCAAAAGCCTCTTCATCACACAGTTGTACTGTACGTTTACTCAAGTTGGGTTGACATTTTTAGACACTTGAAAATTATTACAACTACAGCTGATTCCCAGACTATATTTCCCTTCACCAATTTTAGTGATATCTTAGTGAAGAGAATCTTGAGAAGTATATTTGCTAAGACGTATATTATATTACTAGCCAACGTCACGCGGTTTCACCCACGTAGGTCCTGTTCCCGTGGAAATACGGGGATAAAAAGTAGCCTATGTTACTCAGGGTGAATGTAGCTTTCCAATAGTAAACGAATTTTTGAAATCGGCACAGTAGGTTTTGTGTTCATTCATTACAAAAACACACACACAATTTTTTCTCTTTATAATATTAGTGTGGATATAAAGTACCAAGGAAGTGTATGCTCCTTTAATATAACTATGACTTTATATATTCGGATGTTGATGTCTTACATTTTAGCTTTATACGATGCTTATGGGGTCTCGAAAATGGGTTAATATCGTCAAATATAAAGATAATAGCCAGGAAGATAGGGAAAAAACACGTCACGACAGTGTTCCTCTTTGATACGATATTCAAGCGGCATCACCGTTATTTGTTGAGACATTTGCGAGGTCGTACAACAGAGAGATGTATCGCGTTACAACCCTTTGTCTAACGATCGGGTTTCTGAACGTAACCTTTTATTTAAAACCAGCGTTTTCCTCAATTTTCTCAACATTTTATTATGACTTGGTAAGACAAAGTCATCAATAAACGTTACATTATAAAGCTCAATGAATAACTTGAAACAGGTATCTTATTATTTGTACTTAATATTACAAACACTAAAAAAATAATATATGCAATCCTCTTTTGAAGTCGGTTAAAAAGGAATTTGTTTGGTTTTGGGTAATTTTCAGAAACAGCTCATCGGATTTTAATTTTTTTTTTACTTATAAATGTATAATCTACATTATCTTTAATTGTATAGTAACCCTCTATGCGTACGAAGTCGCAGGCGGAGCCTAGTAAAAAGTATATTAGGTTTCTGACTTCTCTGTACAATAGATGTTCATAGTAGAGTACGTCTATACTTTGGTTTCATTGCTTGTTGTTCCTTCAAAGTAAGATTCAACTTTGATCAATTCATTTATTATTATTTTTTGTTTATACTACTTGCCAACATCTCAGTCATGTGTATGTTTATGTACTAAGTTAGTTATGTTTGATATGTTTACGTAAGAAATAGCAGTTTCGCTTTACTATTCATTACTTAACAAAGAGTAGAAAATTTAGGATGTTTTTTTCAGTTATTTATCAAATATTATTTATCAAAATATCTTGAACAAGTGGCATTCTATTCTAAATCACGTTAGACAGAATTGATTTCAGGTTCACATCACAGCCGCAAGCGATTCGTAGAGCGCTGCACAAAATCGCCACCGCTCATAATTGAGACTATGAAGGCACCCAACTCGAAATTACCGAGGGTCCTTTGACGTAGCCATTTAGGGTACAAATTTTATTAGTGAGGGAAAGCGTCGGAACACTTCGACGGAGCGTCGTAATGGCTCGTCTAATAGTCCGCGCCGGGGACTGATGTAAGTGTTACAGTTTTAAAGTGACGCCAATTATGGGGCTGGTGTAGGAGTTCGATTTTTGTCAAGCTGTCTTGTACTATTTTGATAGCGAGGCGAGGTAGGTATGACAATAAATGATTACCAGCCTGTAACTTTCCTAATGCAGGTTAAAGGCCTTTTCAAATACAGAAAAGGCACGAGCTATGATCAGCACGTTTGCTAAAGGCAGATTTCCAACGCGATTTTCAACTTATATACTCTTAAAGTATAGGTTTTCTCACGATGTTTTCCTTCACCGATGTCAGTTATGGCTGCGATAAACTCAGAAAGGATAAACTTTTAACATTCGAAACTATCTTTCGGTAGTGGCAAAAGAATTTGTGTTTCTATTTACTTTTAATTTTGACAGTAAAAAGTGCGCTTTAATCTTGTAAAAGATGATTTAACTTTGACTTTAGATGATTTGTTTGTTGAAAAATATGTTTTGATAACGATGCATCTACAGGCTTGGGTTTAGCTTAACCTAGGGTGGAAAGCTGTTTCCAGGTGGCCTTTATATAAAGTAGTTGTGTATTTACATCCAAGTTGTATTACTAACATAGCACAATGAAGTACAATCAATCTCTAATTCTTTTACTAGAAATAGGAAGCTGATGACCGAAAAAAGGCGACGTTGACTGTTGTGATGAGTATCCATGATGCTGATTAAATAATGTCAATGTGCAAAGTAATGCAATGTTTATTGAAAATATAGCGAAACAAATACATAGCCAGTACTTATAATGTTTTAGGAACCAGTGTCTAGTGGCTTTGTGGTAGTCTTCCAGAGACAATGCTGATAGATTTTAGTTAACTAGAATACATGAGGTGTAGGATTGCACCAAATACAGGGGTAAACTTGTATTGCAAGAATCAGTAACTCAGGACTACTTTTTTCACAAAGAGTTACCTACCAAAGGGATAGGGAAAAAGACTCGGTCGACAGTTCTGTTAAAATTACAATTCAATTCATTGACTGGCCTGTTGGTCTAGTAGTTAGTGACCCTGACTGCTATGCCGGAGGTCGTGGGTTCGATTCCCACCCAGGACAAATGTTTGTGTGGTGAGCACGATCATTTGTTCTGTGTCTGGGTGTAATTTATCTATGATATGTATGTATTTAGAAATATATAAGTGTGTTTATCAGCTATTTAGTACCCATAACACAAGCTCTCAAGCTTAACTTGGGACTAAATGGCGTTGTGTGAAAAGTTGTGGAATATTTATTTTAATTATTTATTTATTTTTATTCAAATAAAATATTATAAAATCGACGTCACAAAACCAATCATTCGCCTAGCCAATCTAGTCTTGATTCGAGTCACTTTTCTCGGCGGCAACTTCTGGGCTTTTTACGCGCGTAAATTGCTCGTAATTTGACGCGAGAGCTGCACAATGGCGGCCGCGGTAAATTACGCGCGTAAAGTGCCACTTCGTCTTTACGCCGGTTAGGAAAGTTAGGGAGGGGTGGTGAAGAGACGAGGGGGGGGGTTACTAGGGCGTTTAGTGGTACTTATTTTTATGGAAGAATGCGGTGAATGTTGTAGTGCATGTAATGGGGTTAAGTGGGGGTAACTAGTGTATGCATTTCCGATTTTCTTAAAAGCCGTAATGCAAAGGGTAACGCGAATTACAATGAAAAGTCCACATTTCAGAAGTTTATCAATAAAAGTCGGATTTTCTATAGCAATAGGCCAACCCCCTTATAGAATAAGAGTAAAAGAAAGATGGTAAGAAAATGGACTCAAGTACAAATTTTACTATAATCAATTTTGAGATTAGAAAAAAAAAAACAAAATAGTCGTTGGTTTAGTTATTACCGTCGATTGGTAGAATTTATTACCTATTTTTTTTTGTACAACTTGACAGAGCAGCTCAATAGGTTTTTTGCGATTACATAGTGACGTAATAAAAGTTGTTCTATCTTATGAGAACTAGAAACCCCTTAAAATTACCATTACAAATATGTCTGTAGGTTGTTCTAGTTACAGACAACACGAACATACACATAACATGAGCCAAATGTATATGTACGCCATTGCGTCATATATATTTGGCGTCACTGTATCTGCATACATATTGTATTTGTGTAAGCCTACCCAGGTGCAGCAATTATGTAAATTGTAGCCGGCAGGTGGCACCACCAGCGTAGTTTGTGATTCCATTTGTACAATTGAATCTATGTTTCTGTCCAATTGCAATTAGTTAGACTTGTATTTGTTTATTACTCAAGATGGTGGCTGTGTAGGTGGCTATAAGTGTCTACTAAATTAATACGTCAAGCAAATGTAATATATTTTATAATATGTATAAGTATTGGATAACTAATAAAGGCTACTCATGTAATCTTAGATAGGTACTTAGTTAAGAGTTGAATGCTGTTGTTATCCCTAAGAATAAATAAATACAAAAATAAAATATGGAGTTTCTTGCTCATTCTTCTCCATACGAAACAACTATTTGGAATGTTCAACGAGAATCATTCACTTAATGGGCCATTTGCAAAATTTTAGTTTTTAGTCCCTCATCTAGATTACAAGTATTCGAGACATATTTTTTCTTTTTCACGTAATCAAAAAATAACGGCGATACATCGAGTAAAAATGTCGCATGACTTCACTAACCAGTACAGTTTATACTAGTTAATGACGTTACAAGCCCCCTCTCCTCAACTTTAATGCATTTAATCTAAGCAGTTTTCCATTAATTTGAAAAAAAAACAAAAATACGTGTCGAATATGTTGTCGTAATCTAGATGAAGGAGTAAAAACCAAAATTTAGTCAAATTGCCCATTTATTTAATTTGCAAGTATAACGTTATAAAAACGGTGAAAAAAAACATCGTGAGGTATTTCTCGAGGGCAAGAAATGCCAAGTCAAAGGCCCATGGGCCGCATTAAAACTCTGACATCAGGTTATAGCCACTAACCATATGATAAGAAGAAAAAGTGTCATATACAGGGCGTATTTTTAACCATGGGACCAATTTTCGTAGACTGGAGTAGGTATCGAACTGTTGTACGCGAAAGCTGAATTTTCTTTCGCTAATTCCGACTTGAACCCATAGTGGAAGTTGTATAGAACAGCCTGAGTAAATTTGTACCGTGATTAAAAATACAATGCCTGTATAGGTACGGTCAGTGCTCTGCATTACGTGATCCATCTTAGAAAAAAATATAAGGGGAAGAAGGGTCAGGCAACGCAGCTCACTGACTTTACATAAGTTGATTTTGATAACTGACAATTTTGTTTTGTTTTTACTCAACGCCATTTAGTCCCAAGCTTATATTGAGAGCTTGTGTTATGGGTACTAAACAGCTGATAAACATACTTATATATTTCTAAATACATACATATTATAAATAAATTACACCCAGACACAGAACAAATTATCATGCACAGCACACAAACATTTGTTCTGGGTGGGAATCGAACCCACGACCTCCGGCATAGCAGTCAGGGTCACTAACTACTAGACCAACAGGCCAGTCGTTTGATTGATCTCGTAGTTGCAAGCACGAGGTCTGGGGTTCCATTTCCAGGTAAGGCAAAGTGTTATTAGATTTTTCGTTTGGGACTTTTTAGTAACATTCCGGAGTTTGGATTAGTGTCTGGACAGTGGCATTAGTCTTGCCCATAAATGTGGCTCAAACACAATTTCTGAAATATAGATGGACTATGATTAAAGTATTTAGGTATAAATATGTTGATTTAGAAATTGAAAATGAAACTAGAGTGTAGTTAGATAGAGGTTTCGTTGTAGCTCGTGTTAAAAGAAGTTATGTGGTGAAATGTTATTATGAAGATTAGATTAATCTGCTGGAGGACCATTTCGTGATTTCTTTTGAGCACATGTACATCTGACAGCTCTGAGAAGAAACACCGAAATAAACTTAGATGTCAATCTCTTTTAAAGCCCCCCCCCTTTTTGTTCTTCTCTTTATTTTGTGTTGTGTTGTGTTTGTCCCCGATTTTGTACGTCAGCACTTGGTAAAACATAGATAGCATATTCTATAAACATTTCATCTTTAAACCAACTTATGTTTTACAAAGTTAATGTTTTGATTTTATTGGATTTGATCTTGTTTAGATCATATGAAAACCTCGCAGATTGGCACCTAAGATGATCACCTAAGATGGTCATTCAAACTCAAACTCAAACTCAAAATGTTTATTGCATTCATGTGTAGGTACATTCTCAGTCTGTTCAGTCATTGCTGCAAACGCAATAGTTTGTATTTTGTTAGAAACCTAGAACTTTAAGGAGCTCAACAACTGATGTTTAAGATAAGCTTAGAAATATTTAATAATATTTTATAACACAACATCATAAAATACTCCAGTTAAGCGCAAAGTAGCGAAGCTCTCAGCTTAGGATTTATTCAAAAGCGCTGGAACGCTAAAAGCTCCGAAATTTTGTTTTTAGGAAGCACTCTGCGTGTTTGCGGGTATTTTATTTATTTTATATACTTACGTACGGGTAAATATTTTACTGTAATTTGTGCGGTGGGTTTGGTTGTATTATTAGGTGCAAGTAAAATGGCGGAACTAATTTTAATTGGCAGATGTTAGTGGGAACGTCGGGTGGGGGCGTGAGTTTATGTATGAATGTATGTATGAAAATTTTAATTGATTTTAGTTAAGTATTATAATTGGTACTTTTAGTAAGTTCTTTAACTTGTATGGGACGCACTATTTGATACCATACTCGTATATGCTTAATCAATAGAGGCACTTGCGATCTTTAAAATAAGGAGGCAGCCAGATAGCAAAACTCATTTTTAACTTATTTCCAAGGTGGTAGTCAAGTTTAATTTCTACCACGACTTTTTCTATCACGGGAACAAAATTTCCCTTAAAAAAATGGGAAAAATCACAACATTCTCAAGTTAATCCCTTTATATACATCATGTTGTGTGTAAACCGTTGCTACACAGGGTGTTTGCTTAAGAGCGGACCAATCGCGGCCCCTTTAATCTCATACGTAAACATTGCGTGCGCAGATTATATTGTTTAGTATTAATAATGTTGCGTACACAACCTGGACAAAAGATTTTGTTTATATGTTTGTGTTTTTTATATTATTAATCTATCTCTATATTAACACGTGAAGCGAAAACTTTGGATTCCTTTTTTACCAGACTTCGGCGACGCAAAAAGGTGGGTTATGATTCTAACCACGATGTATGTATGCATGTATCTGTTCATAACTTCTAAACTGCTTATCATAATTTGACCAATTACGTATTGTTGGAAGTGTTTGGCTTGTCCGCTTTTTATAGCCGTGGTCGTAAGCCACCTGCACTTACAAAACAAAGCCTTCTATCAGTTAAGTAAACGATTATAAGCTTTAAAGCAAAGGGGAATATTAAGGCGGCTACCCTATAAGATAATATTTCCTTGTATCACACTTTTTAGAAAATGATTTTTTAATAGTCGGGTTTTAGTTTTTAGAATATTACGGGCAAGGAAGTGTACTAGAGTTGTTAAAAGTTTATAAAAGTGCAGAAAGCGTAAAAGTTAGTTAAAGTTAGGACCATATTATTAAACAATATCCGATCGAAACGCCAGAGCAGCCGCGAGCAAAAGCTATTAAGAAATAAAATTTATTTTATTCAGAAGAATATCATCATCTGCACCTATAGCTTTTTCTCAATTATGTTGGTGTCGGGTTCCAGTTTAACCAGATGCAGCCCGAATCATGTAGCGACTGCCTGTCTGGCCTCCACTAATCAGTTACGAGGTAACACGATACCCCTAGTTTAAACTTGTCAATTCAAAAGTGTTGTAAAACAAATATAGGCAATCAAAAAATTCATCCACATCGCTGTCAACGGGAAAAGTGCCCAGAAGACTGGCGGCATTGCCACTAGTCATGCCATTGACCGAAAAAAATGCCAGCCTTCTGGTCACGTGAAGTGTTGTTAAATTATTTAAACATTAAAATCTGAATTCTTAATGTTGCTAAACTTGTCGGCGAAAAATTACCGTTTATTTATTTAATCTAATGAAAATAATTAGTTTAATGAGCGCGGCACATTTTCGTTCCTCATATTTTTATCTTCCTCCTTCCGCCCGGATGAAAAGTGATACGACCGAAATAAAAAGCGGCCAAGAGAGCGTCTCCTTTTACTTGAAGAGTTCCGTATATAATTATTAATTTACTTGATCTCACTATGGATGGGTGAAATATTTCAAAGTTCTTGTTTTTTCAATAAATTACCTATAATTTATGACTATGGCAATAATAGGTTTGTTTCTAAATATAATCATGGACACATAACTAAACTGTTAACTAATATCCTATGTGCATTAAAATACTGTAACTTTAAATGATTTTCTTCTCTTGTAATCCTCCAAATTGAAAGTACTTAAACTAATAACAAGTTTCGGAAGAACGAAGTGTTCAAATACAGGCAATTTTGGTTTAAAAAGGCAATTCAAATATTATAATAAGTAGTAAGAAGTACGTGCAAAAATAATTCAAAGTAGGAAATTTTTGTATTTATTTATCAGTTCAGTTTTTAAATATGTACGGCACAGTGTTAATTTTTTTTTAAATAATTTTATATTGTGTGTTGGTCTACCTATGTCTTTTGTGTGCACTGAATTAATGCTGTATCTGTCTTTCTATCTATCTATAGAATATAAACTATTAGTATTTGAAACCCGTCACGTACTTTCACACCACACTTCGGAAAATGCGAGCAATCCATAATATCCTAAGTATATTAAATTCCACACCGATATCACCCCTATTATGTACCCCAGAGCCTTAATAAAGCGCTGAACGGAATCTTCAATTACAATCCTCACACTGGGACACCACGGAACCCCATAAAAATGTCGTGGTCCGCATACCGCGCGGATTATTAGAATTTTTTAATTAAGAATAAGTGAACCCCAGCCCTTGGTTCTTTTGTTTCGTAAATGAAGACGAGACTTTATTTCGCCCGCGATTTATGTCAGTTTTAGGTCAATTTAAATGTTATAAAGGCGGTCTTAAAGAGATATTTTAATTAGCCGGATAGCGTGGACAGTTTTTCAGCGTTTTTAGGGTTTCGCAGATGATATTTTCATTGTTCAATTATCCTTGACATGCTTTGGAAGGTTTAACGTTTTTGTTTTGGAGTGTTGAATGGAGTATTTTGGATGAGCAGAGGTGTGTTCATTCTTCTCTATATTAATCTACCTTTTGGAATGTGCGATTAAAATCAATCTCTTAATTTATTTAATTTATAAGTCTGACGTTCAAAAGTGCCTTATAAGGGTCTAATTGAAATAAATGATTTGACTTCGACTTGGAGGCAGTTTAAATGTGAAAATCTCACTTAAATACTTACATTAGAAATTGAATTTTTGGTTGTTTGATAATAAATTGGACACACGCACACGATTTCGCTCGTGTTTTGTACTTAAAGCGGCTTTTATGTTATTATATCTTAGATTATAACATATGAATGGTAACACTACTTTTGAAAAAATATACGTGTAACACAAATCGCCAATTCTCTCCAGAAATTTTAACCAAAGCAATTACCAGAAAATATTCGTTAAATTCGTGAAACACTCCAATTTTTTTATTCAACCACTCAATTAACGAAAAAACAGAAATATAAAGGTGATCCCACACTCCCGGGTGGCGCGTCCTCGAGGCTCGTCGAACAAATTATCTGGCATGTGTGGAAGGGCTTTGAGGGCGCTTGACATACTTCCGCGCGTCTGCATTAATTGTTGTCTTGTTTGTGTGACGTCACAAGCTAGTACCAGGTAGGTAGGTACGACATAACAATGATGTTAGCATTGGAGAATACTAACAAGATCTAACTTGCAAATTGTCAGTTATCATTGCGCTCTATTTGTAAATTTAACTTGTCATTGAACATTAGTATTATTTTCGAAGTGTTCTCGATTGAGCACCAATCAATATAATACACACAATTTTGGTGCTGAATGCATAAGTGCCCTAAACATAGGTACTTAATCGAAAACACATTTTATTTTCGAAAGTTTTCTAAACTTCTTTCTTTCAAATCTACGTAACTTTCTAGTATTTACTAGCCTTTTCATGTCCTTGTCCTAAAGTTCTCGTCATCAACACGCTTCCCTGGGACCTGGTGGACTACTACTGCTTTATATGTATCCATAATCCTTTATATTTGTACATATATCTTCAACAACAGCCCATCTGCTTTTCCCTCCCCTGTCTCCTGCTTACCTTATCCCTGATCTCCTGGCGCATCTTCTCGCGTTCCTCCTCCATCTTGCGATGCTTCTCCTTGCGCCGCTCCTCGGCCTCACGGATGGCTTCTTGTCGTTCGCGTTCCGCCTCCTCTTCCTTTTCCTTATCATCGCTGTCATCCCCATCACCACCAACTGCCCCTGTAACAACGAAAGAAGCAGGGTTAGACACTTGTTTATTAAAGCAAATCATGGCCCCACGCTTGGAACATCTTCTGTATAGTGGTGGCGTCTTTCCAGCAAAATCGCGAGGAAGTGGTGAAGGGCGGGCGTGTTGGGGGACTGTCATATGTAATTTTTTAATATTTCTCACATACCCAAACAGTCCGACTCGGGAAAAATTACTTGTAAATGTTTGCTCAGTCAGGGAATCGAACCCGCGACCCGCAGGATAGTAACCAATTGGTCAGTTATTGCGCCAACTGTGTGGTCAGACATGTTACATATTAAAGAAATTACGGCAATATTTATAATAAAAAAAAGACTAGATATCTCTGGTAGAGTTAGCTGTTTTGTGGCAATGAAAAACAAAACAGTACTTCATTTAAAAATACGCATGCTTTAGAAATAAATTCTTAACTAAACAGGTCAAATAAAACGTCAAATCTTTCAAAGATGAAGAAAATGATATTACTAGATATTATTAAACAGAAGAACATTCCAATTCTGACTATTTAATTTGGTTCTCAAACATAATTCTGCGAAACAGTAAAATAAAACAAGGAACTTCAGGTACCCGTTTATGTTTAAATTAGCGAAGCCTTTGTAACTACACTCTTGATTAAGTACCCGGGCTAACTTTTAGAACCTTTTGTTCTTTAACAAAAACCTTATCAAGAATCGTGGAATAGAACTGCTTGATATAATGTTACGGTGCTACAACAATCATGGAGTTGTTTGGCAAGCTTAAAGAATAAGAAGAACATACGAAGAAGAAGAAGAAGAATACACTGTAACACACTTCACAAGCATCACAAAATGACTATTATCTACACATGTTTTTGCAAATGAATGAAATTTTATTTTTATTTATTTTTTATTTAAAGATTTCACTTTAAAATGTAACGCTGATATTGTATGAGACTTTTGTACAAATATCACTTATTTTAAGTTTAAACCAATAACGGATATCTTAAGAAGAGCTGTTTGTGCTATCAGTCGGGTACCTAACTTGTTAAATCAGCATTGACATGAGGAAAATATATAATAAATCGTATTTATTTCTGTAAATTGGTTCTTACAAATACTTTTACATGCTATTTTTTAACTAGTATATGAGGTCGGTGTTTCACTATCTGACTATTTTGAGAAGAAACATTGGAAGAGACTCAGTGATCTCAGTCTCTTTTAAAATTCAGCCATTGTCTGGGTCACATCATGTGAGAACCATGCAGATTAGTGCCCCGACAATTAATTACATAGAAATAACATTTAAGCAGGCCATGTATATTACTTGCAAATAAATGTTTGAATACAACATATCGTAGAAACACAAAACTTATATTTCCTTGAACAACCAAAACCAAAGAATACAAACGCAGCTCATAACACGTAAACAAGAAACCCCCGTTTCTTATTACCCCATATCCAACTACATCAAGAAAAACTAATTTAAAAACAATCCCCCTCGTCAGAAGAACGCATTGAAATTAGAAAACACATTTGCACCGCTCCTAACCGCTCTCGTACGGTCTGAACCGCCTCAAACCGGTTTCATCCGGTCGAGTGGTCGATCTAACAGGGCTGCTATTCAAAAATCCATTTCACGTCAATCTGGACAATTCGCACGTCGAACGCACGCGTTGGCGCGAACGCTTCGCATACAATTTTCTATTCTGTTGAAAAAAAAAATGGCGGACGATTTTTTTTTGTGTTGTCTGTGATTCGTGTTTATTGTATGGTGATAAATGTGTGGGTATGGGTGGAATGTTTAGTGGGTTTTCATTTGCATGGATTACCTTAGAATAACATAAAACATAACTATTGCAAGAATCATTCTTTAAACAAAATCCAATAAGTTATGTAAGGTAATGTCAAAAGAATTGTAGGTACCTTCGGTATATAAATGTGTGCAAAAATGTTTGTATCATTTCTTTACGTCTGGGAACATAAAAATGTTTCTTCGAATGGATTTTCCATAAGCTTCTTACAAGAAATTGTTGTAAGCTTAGAACTGTTTGTAGTTCTGCAGATTAGTTTTTTACTCAAGTTCCACAGTATAATATTTGCATTTATAAGTTCAAATCACAAACGGCAGCCATTTTTATGCACTGGAAATTTAATGGAATAGAAAAAAGATGCTATTTCTAGATGACTAGTAACTCTATTTAAAAGAAGCTATTTCTAAGACCTGCAGGATATTGCGTATCTACATTGATAGTAATTCATAGTGATTTGCAAAGTGTTCAACGATAAACTGTCAGACAGAGTTTCGTATTGGCTATCATCAGTGTGTATCTAGGATGACGTCATGCGCACTCGAAGCGCATCGTATCCCGTCTTAAAGTCACCGTAACTCAAAGTCCACTAAAAGTGCAATACCCCCTTTTTTTGTGGATGAATGCCAGTTAGTCGCCAGACACTATTTAAGTGTGGCTGTACACATTCGCACTTTATCACCCCCTAAGTATCTCTCATATATCACCACCCCACAATACCGAACTCATCTTATAAGCCACACACGCATAGTAAGCATTCCAACAGCCAAAAGAGTTCCACTCATTTCCATATCGGGTCGAGGCGAACAATGTCGGCATTCGATATCGAGCATAAACGAATTCCAATGGCGAGGCGTCTCAACAATTCAATTTGCTCCTGCCTCCCCAATAAATGATTCCCATTAAGAAAAAGGCGATCGTACATGGTGCTATAGAGCCGTTAATTGATCACATCGTGCCTCTGACAGAATAATGAGTTCGATTCAACAATTCAAATTCAATAATTTTCGAGAGGACTGGAACGCGCCGCCGCGCCGTCTCCACTCCGGGTTTCTTCGGCGTTTTTTTAAATTAAATATCCGTCGAACTTTACGTTTCGTGAATATTAAAAGGTTATTTTTAGATTTAAATAATAATGAATTTGTTGTTTGTGTTGCGTTATGAATATTTTTGTGCCCAATGGCTTTGTATGAATAAGGTGAATGGATTAAATTGGATTTCTCTCTCTCGTATTCTTTTGGTAGGAAAATATAATAAAACAATGTTTTTTGAGCGGAAAAATGTACGGAAATAATGTTATCTAGAAGAGTATGAATAATTTACTTGTAATAGAAACAACGGTTACTTGACTGGTCTGGCGATTTAGCGCTTAGTGTCCCTGACTGCTATGCCGGTGGTCATAAGTTCGATTACCACTCAAAACAAATCTTTGTGTGATGAGCACGATCATCCGTGTCTAAGTGTAATTTATCTATAACATGTATGTGTTTAGAAATATGTTGGTATCGTATATCAGTTGTTTAGCGCTTGTGCACAAGATCTGCTTAGTATAGGACTACATGGCATTGTGTGAAAGTTATGGAATATTTATTTATTTACAATACCTACCAGTAATAGTGGTGTTAACCAATAACCCCTGATAAACGGCTAAGTAAAACCAAAATTAATTCTATAAGACAACATGATTACGACGACCTACACTTGAAAAAAACACATTGACCGCAGCACACATGAAAATTTACAACAAGATAATTACATAACCAGCGATTGGAACAGTACGGCTTCCCCTTATAATTGAATTGGTATCCTCCAGCAGTCTAGCTAGACTGAACCGAGTCTAAACAACCTAGCCTTGTTCGCCGGAGTTGGCGACTAGTTGTTGATTTAGGCTTGTGTCGTGTGTTATTGAGTTTCTAGATTGGCTTATAGTTGTTGATTTATTAAAGCTTTTGAGATGATTATGTTTACATACACACACACACACACACACACACATCACATCACTAATGTTTGTGTGATGAGTACGATCATTTGATCTGTGTCTAGGTGTAGTTTATCTACAATATGGATGTATTTAGAAATAAATAAGGACTAGCAGACGTCCCGCGGTTTCACCCGCGTGATTCCCGTTTCTGTGGGAACACAGGGATAAAAAGTAGCCTCTGTCACCCAGGGATAGTGTAACTTCCCAACAGTGAAAGAATTTTCCAAATCGGTCCAGTAGTTTCGGAGCCTATTCAATGCAAACAAACAATCAAACATTTCCTCTTTATATATTAGTATAGATGTTTATCAGTTGTCTGGTACTCATGGCAAAAGCTATTTATCTGGATTTTTATTGCAACTATCAGCGACTGAGCGTTAAAAAATCCTGTGATTAATATCACAGAAGTAGTAAGCACACTTTTCCTTTACAAAAATCAGTGGGTTAATGGTCAACTAGATGCTTTGTCTGTCATATTCAATCGAAAAAGAGTTATTCTATTTCATTCTAAAATAATAATTATACCAGCCCCACTGCTGGGCAAAGGCCTCTCTTATACAGACAACACACACACAGACAGTTTTCTATTAAATTCAACAAAATTCCATATCTTTAGGGGTGTGAGGATGTAAAGTTCTGCATCCCCATAAAGAAGAAAGGAGAGTTGTGTCAGCTGTGCTTCTACTGCCCCACGTTCGCCCGGATAACTTTAACATCGCGATGTAGGATATTATGTCAATTATCTAGAATTTAAGTACGATAAGTATTTAAAATGAAATAAATAAATAAATACCACAAGTTTCACACAACGCCATCTAGTCCCAAGCTAAGCAGAGCTTGTGTTATGGGTACTAAACAACTGATACAAATCCTACTAATATTATAAACGCGAAAGTTTGTAAGGATGTTTGTTACTCTTTCACGTGAAAACTACTGAATGGATTTTAATAAAATTTGGTATGGAGTAAGCCGAAACCCTGGATTAACACATAGACTATCCCTGTATTTCTACGAGAACGGGACCTACGCGAGTGAAACCACGGGACGTCTGCTAGTATTTAAATAAAAATAAAAAAAATACACCCAGACACAGAACAAATTATCGTGCTCATCACAAACATATTTGTCTTGGATGGGAATCGAACTCACGACCTCCGGCATCTCTCAGGGCCACCAACTCCTAGACCAACAGGCCAGTCAGGACATTCAAATAAACATATACAGAGCATTTTGCAAGTGGTGTTTGTCTGTAATTGGTTATGCAGTGAGATCTAAGTCACAATTACAACTTGTTATTTTCCTATCTGTAATGTATCTGTAACAACCTTAAATAAATAAATACATTTTAGTTCGTATGTGGTGAGACAGATGTCGCTAAATATCCGTCATATTCAACCATCACTCAGTCAAGCAAATACAGTCATAAACCGGGTAACGAGGTCATTATAGTAATGACGGAGGCGTCCCGTAAACAAACTCGTAAAGTTAATTGGAACGGAACGCCGATGTTGTTATTATCGCCATATTTGGGGGATGGGGGACGAGATTTTGGGGGACAAGTGCAGGTTAAGTGCATTCTGATACAGGTTTTATGTAGCTTGAGTGTGTTTGTGAACTGTGGGGGGTGTCCTAATGTGACGAACGTTAATGTGACTGATTTTAACCCACAGAGGGTTCAGCAGTGCGACTCTGGTGAAATCAGAATCGCACTGAAGAAAAAATTAAAATGGGGGTGAAGTGATGGTGAATTGAGCTGTCATTCCATACTATTGCTAGGCATTTCATACTTAAACTCAAATTCTTTGGTGAAACATATGTCCTCTTTTACAGTTACAATTTCTTTTTTTTTCTTTAACTAAAATAAGTTGGTTTGTAAAAGAATTTTGCTTATGACTAAAAAGTGTGCTAGCTAAAGACATTATTATAATCGTCATATTAGACGTTTACGTGAACATCTTAAATAAATTTAATTGTTTACGGATATTTCACTGCATCCGTCAAAAATCATGCAGCATATTTATTTTATCAGGTCCTGCTCTTAGTTTCGATAAAAAATTAGCCTATGACTCTCAACAATTTTGTGGCTTTCTATTGGTAAAAGATTTTTTTCAAAATCGGTTCAGCAGATCCAGTGATTACCCCCTAAAACATTATAGACTCACAAACTTTACCTTTTTATAATATTAACTGGCCTCTTTATAATATTTTTGACTGGCCTGTTGGTCTAGTAGTTAGTGACCCTGACGGTTATGACGGAGGTCGTGGGTTCGATTCTCACCCAGGACAAAATGTTTATGTGATGAGCACGATCATTTGTTCTGTGTCAGGGTGTAATTTATCTATAGTATGTATGTATTTGGAAATATATTAGAATGTTTATCAGAACTGTACCCATAACGCAAGCTCTTAGCTTAGCTTGCGACTAGATGGCGTTGTGTGAAAACTTGAGAAATATGTGATGTGAAAAAATTAAGTACAAATGCTGTCTTACCTACCGGGAAAAAACAGTCATCTTGGTAAATGGTACAAGAGTAAACCCTATCCCCGGCGATATTGTATTGCATGCAATTGAACATTGGCTTCACTTGCTTCAAGAAATATTAAAGAAGTTATCAGCGAGAGGTTCACACAATTGATACCATTTCGAAGCCACCTCTATTGTAGTGCCAGCCAAATTGAATTGTATTGGAAACTGTGTCTAGTATCTTCTTAAAGGTTACAAAGGTCAGACGGTACTCGTATTGAAAACCTAGAACTCATATTTGTTAACAAAAAAGGGTCTTAACCCTTTCTATAAAAAAGCTAAATTAAATAAAGATTATCCTAACCGTTGTTAAAATACGCTTGGCCATTTTCCCACGAAATTGGCTCCTAATAACATCTCTAAAGAATGGATACTCGTACATTTACGGAGCTTATGACGATAAAATTATTTTTTCTTTAAGTGGAACTGTAATTATTTTGCTAATATTAAGCAGTGTAACTCAAGCTTAAGTTATAAATAATATGCTGCCACGTAAAAGGTATACGTTTTTATAACAACTTAATATTTATTGCTGCTAAGGGATACCGGATGAGATATAACTTCCTTTGCCATGAAATTATGTAACAATGAGGATTATTATACTCGTAGGTACTTATATTCATCTGAAATAACGTCGTTAAGATAATAATAGCAGTCTATTTTTGTACCACTGCAGGAAACGGTGTCGGCTCATATACGTCATGTTCAATGGTAATTGGTGCTTACGTTTAAGAAACATGATACATAAATGTTAGATCCAACCTAGGGGTCGTTAAGTCAAAAGCACGTCTGCCTAGAAGCTACTTTTTCAAGTTGCTTCAAGGCAGACGTGCTTCATTTTTTTGGCCACACCATCGCTTACCATCAGGGGCTCGAGTCTGCTATTGCAATCGTGTCTCAATGACCGGTCATTGATCGAATATTTAACAAATTTGACAGTTTTTGTATGGGAAATGTGTCACAAGTTTGACGTTATACGTCAAAAATCGATCATTCACCGGTCATGGAGACACGATTGCAATAGCAGACTCGACCCCCTGGTGTGATAGTGAGCAAACGCGTGCATATCAATAATAATAAAACCTCTGTCTTTCCGGATTTATGTGCATATAGTTTTATCACTTGCTTCAAAAACGGTGAAGAAAAACATCGTGAGGAAACCGGCATGCCTGAGAGATATTCCTCGAGGGTATGTGATGCCAAGTCAGAGGCCCATGGGCGGCATAGAGACTGACTCCAGGTCAGTCACTAAACACACGATAAGACGAAAAAGAAGAAGAATATTACATAACAAAATTTTTCATCATCATCTTAATTTTATCAATTAAGCCCTGTGCATTAATTAGGGGGCGAGCCAATGGCCAACAAATACGCAACACACAAAATTCAACAAAACACATTATAGACGGAAAAAAGGAAAAAAATCTCTTACTTTAATATTAATGAATCTTTCTTTCTGTAGTCTTTAAAACTACCCATATTTGTATGTCTTACCATAGATAAAGCATAGCGCTCTGTATTTACTTTTAAGATCTGTATTTTTCGGTTAACTATGTTTTACAAATTGTAAATGATTGATTGAAAACACAATGAAATTTGTCGGACCCGGGTATCGAACCCAGGACCTGAAACTCAACGGCATTGCTTGCAACCACTAATCTCACAAGAGATAAAACCTACCTACTTTTGAACCAACGTAACTTATACTGTCGTTAAAAATTGACCTTAATTACTAAAAACAACATATTACAGCCGGAATAAAAAAGTGAAAGATTAAAACCCGTTGGAAAGAGACAAAATGATGGACATTAACATGTCCATGTAAGCCATTAAAAAGATACAAGTGTCATTAAAATTGCCCCGAGATAACCCCCATTAATTCCGTCTCATTCAAATGTAAATAAAAAGAGCGGGATGAAGTATACATCCCTTTTGTTCATACAGAGATTGTGAGTAACGTATTATGTGTATGTGTTATGTAGTAGATAATACATGATATGGGGGCCTAATGTAATACCTTTCCTTTGCCTATGGGACGACCCAAAATTGATACGTTAGGGTGGAATGTAGTGTTGAGCGGAGCGGGGAGCGACAAGCGGTTTGATACCTAAAAAACCTCAAATTTTGCTCCATTATGAACACGATTCTAACAAAGGATATTTTTTTTTTGTGTAGAGATATGAAATGTTTACTTACAAATAGCTAAACACCTGCAATTTAAATAAAATTATGAGAAGTAATTAATATATTGAACAAAGCCAAAAAATAATGTTGTCCATAGAATTCCACATTCATTCCATTATTGAATTTATTATTATTGAATTATTGAATTCCATTTTCATTTTTTTTGTTCCGACCGCAGTTTAGCAATAAGAATAAATTAATCATAAGACTCCTTCCTTAGTACTTGATAATCAATCCACCATAGCCATCCTAACCCATATTAAATACCTTTGTTTCTAAAGCCTGCAATAGTCTTGCGCCAGTCGTAGGTTTTTCTTGGGTGCATTTGCATAATGCATACAGGGAAAATCTGCTATTAGAGTCTCATTTCACTAAAAGCGACAAGGGGCCTCTGCAAGTTGGCTTTAACCCCTCCTAAGCCTTCCAAAGGTCCAGGATCGAGTAAATTTGAAAAATTGATCATTAAACTCCAATAACTTTCAATAGAAAAAAAAAACTATCCTTTTTTTATCACACCCCCAATCAAATATAAAATCAGTCTTCAATTACCCGCTCACCTCACTCAGTCCGCTACCTAACGTTGCTAAACTCGAAGGGGCTGAAAGTAATCACGGGCCGAGTTTTTCAGGAATCCTTATCGCTCACCTAAGCTTTCAGGGAAGGTTTTATTTTATTATGATAACGTGTATTACGTGTTTCTTGTCCGACATTTTTTTTTAAAAAGACCTCTTTTAATATTTTTTGTATTTTTATTTTTTTTGGACGTTGTAGTGTCATCTGTTTGTGTTGTGGATTTGTTTTGAAATATTTGATAATTTCGACGAGCTGATTTTTTCACATTGCTTATACTTGTAAGGATGTTGTAATATAAGTCGGTTTCTTAGTAACCAATATGTTCTGAATTTTCAAAGAGGTACACGGAAGTGGACTGCAAACCTTAAATTTACATCCTACAAATCGAACTACTTTTTGGAAAGGATAACTCGAAAGATTTTGATATTTATTTAACTTGTAAGTTTGACGTTCAAAAGTGCCTTTTAATTGAAACACTTGATTCAAATTTGATTAGTAAAAAAAAACATGCGAAGGTTTTTGTATAAAATTGTAATCAATCCTCAATCCTTTCAATTGAGGTAATTAGAGACACAATAGAAAGATAATGACAGGCGGACACCGGTGTCCTTCCGGGGTTTAACGAATTAATCAAGAGAAGTTCTCAAAAATATTCAAGTTATGACATCTGCTTCCGCCATTTTTTTTCTATATAATTTATAAAACTATCCTGACACAGTGTTTGTTACAAAATTATCCGAAACAGCTAGACCAATTCTTATGGAACTTTGTGTACATTCAGTACAACAGAGAATAGGGTTGTAAACTATTTCTTTCCCTTGTTCTAGAGGACATCTAAAAGATAGACCCTATTTTTTTATTACAATCTAGCCTTGTATACAGACAAATTGTAAAGTTGTAAACTAATAAAAACAAAATCAAACCAATAAATTGATCCTTAGGCGGCAAAGAAGTTTGCCGGAGCAGCTAGTTGTTCCTATATAAAAAAATCAATGACTGTCATGATCACCAAATCATCAGGTTGACGTTTCCTACTGATTAGTCCCTCCTGACAATAGTACTCGTATAGGTGGGAGTGATGGGGTGACTGTAGGTCGCAGCGCCAGTGGTGGTGGTGGCGACAGGCGGCGCCGGGCGGCTATTATTAGCGCGATCGATAGCCGCCGGCTTCGTTCGAGTTTGTTGAACTAAATCCACTGAACACTACAACTATTGCGGTGAAAACAACAGTGTTCACTTATGAATGTTTAACTTTATGGCGTATTTTTTCTGTTGTTTGAAACTAAAGGTGTACAGAATCGGATGTATAAGTTAAATCAACCAAATAAGACCTTCAATATGGGACTGATTCTTCAAAAATTAAATAACTTTTATTTCTCGAATAAATATGGCCATTATTCTTCAGTTTTCAATTATTTAGCCACTGTAAAATTAGTACCTAGCTATAACAATACTTAACAGAATGACTGTTATCAACTACCAAGCCCTTTCAAAACTTTTTTGGGGTCAGTTTCCAGTTTAACCAGATGCAGCTGAATACCAGTGTTTTACATGGAGCGACTGCCTGACAGATCTCCACAACCCAGTAACTGGGTAACCCTTGCTTAAATTAATGACTTTACAGAATGTCTGTATACAGTACACAGTTTTTGATGTTGTACAGACGCCAGCACATCAAGTTACCCCAATGTGTCAAATTTTCCCAATTGAATATTGACATAGCTTGACATCGCCAAGCGTTTGGTTGACTCTTCTCGTGACCAGAGGGCTGGCCTTTATTTCGGTCAGAGAATTAGTATTGCCATACAACGTGGCAATGCGGCCAGTCTTTTGGGCACTTTTCCCGTTGATAGCGATGCGGATGAGTTTTTTGATGCCCTATAATTGGTTTACTGTTCTTTTGTTTGTTTATTTTTAGGTATGTATGTAACCAGTTAATTTAGAATAGTGAAATCTAACGAGCATGAGAGTTCAAAATAAAAGCCAATTCTCGTAATTAAAAAAGGTTAAAATCTCATCACAATCTCATGTCAAAATTTTTTTTACTAATCGGGACTAAAAATGGCCCCTCCTACGAAAAATATCGGAGAGAAAGGATAGTATTATTTTAAACGTTAAATCAATTCTCCATGTAGCAAAGCACGGTTATAATAGTACAATAGTACCTTAGCAAATTAGTACACCTATATAAAGTTTTCAAAGGTACCATTGTACCATTACAAAAGTACATTTCCCCGTATTTGATCGAGCCACACTCAATAGACGTCTCAAAAATAACAATACCCAAAGAACACAAGAAAGTCACCGTCATTTCAAAAGCTAAAGTCACAGTTAAGTAGCACAAAGAACGCTCGTTATCATAATTGTGGCCAACTTAACTCCCCAAGTTACTGTTAAGTTCAAACCTTTAATAACTTCAAGTTGCGTCACTCTTCCAACTTGACTTGAATTATTTACTTTGATTTGAAGGTTCCAAGTTCGGGAGGCTTTATTTTGAATTCGAGTGTATAAGTTGAAATTGTTGTCGTAGCGAGCGTAGTAGTGTAGCAGCGCTACGGCGTAGCAGCGTAGAACTATGCCGTAGCGATGTTTTGCGCCGTAGTACTGTCGTAGCCTTGACATGTGGCGGTAAGATTTTATACTAAAGGTGATTCTATCGATTTTATTTATTATTGTTGTCCATTTTGAAATATTAATGAAACTGTTAAGCTTCATTTTAAAAATAAAACAATGTTTTCTTCAAGTGAAACAAATTATCTTTAAGATAGAGAACACCGTCTTGAAAAATTTAGCATGACTTCACTTGAAAAACGAAGAGGTAATATAGATTTAATTTTTCTTTTTAAAATACTTCTGAGTAAAATAGACTGTCCCCAGTTGCTCAGTAAGTTTAAATTGAACGTACCCCACAATAATCCGCGTCACCCTAAACTACTACGTCCCCCTTTCCGCAAAACTGTATCTGGATCCAATTCCCCCATCCCCAGAATTTGCAGGCTTCTTAATAATTGTGAAGATTCGCTCGATATTTTTGCCACAACACTTCAAAAATTTAAGCGCCAAGTCCAAAAAAAAATAGTATTTAAGTCCTTACGGATAAGCGTTGTTTCTGCACTATCTGTTACATTGTTTTAATTGTTTTAATTTTGTAATTGCATGCTGTGTCTATCGCATCATATTGTACACTATGCTTGAGTAAATTGATTGTACTATGAAGTGTAACAGTGTAACAATTGTAGATAGGCCAATAAATAAATAAATAAATAAAGATTAAAAGTGGTGTCCCGTCAGGGCCTATTAATTTTTATCATCCTGTGTATGCACTAACTCTAGAGCAGAGTTATGTGATTCTGAACCTAGAAGCTTAGATTTTGCGTCGTCTGTGATTTAATTTTGACTGACCTAATGGTCTAGGGGTGGACTTGACTGCTATCGTGGGTTCGATTCCCACCCAAGTAAAAAAATTTTGTGTGATGATCACGATCATTTTGTCCTGTGTCTAGGTGTAATTTTATCAATAATTATGTACGTATTTAGAAAACTATATACGTATTTTTATCAGTTGTTCAGTACTCATGCACAACTCTTCTTAGCCTGGGACTATTTTGTTTATTTAATTTATTTTATTTAATATTATTCATGTAAAAACCGCCCTAATAAGTCCAGACTACTATTAGTAGGAAAACGAAGAAAAATGCTTAAAAGTTAACTACGCTCAGACAGCAGAGACTCTCAAATTCGGACACATCTAACAGATAACTCGCCAATTAAAATCAAAAGGAATTTTTGAACTTACTGACTTTTCAAACAGTTTACAGAACATGTCAGAACTTTTCGCGGTTAATTAAAAAAAAGCCGTCAGAAAAGTTTGCGAAGAACAATGTGAAGTATGGGAATCCTCTTCGAATTGCTTTTTTGAGGAAATTAATCTTATTTTTGCAGTAAGTTTTTTTAACTTTTTTTTTCATCTGTTTTTTTTTTGGAATAGTTTAATTTTTCCGCGCTTTGTTTTGGAAATCATGTTTAGCAATTACGATACAATTTCAATCGTAACAATAGTTTAATACTTTCGAAATGGTAATATCTGTCACTTGTCATACTCTCGTGAAATAGGGTTATTTCCAGTGAATGTTATTTTGATAGCTGTACTGATTATTTAGTCATTATTTTATTATAACACAGTAACAGAGTGAACCCATATTTTACCTTTTGTGTTGAGGTCACATATTATAGAAGACAAGACTTATCATCTTTTATGGGGTACTGCGTTAAATGTTACAACAAAATACCTAATGATATATTAAAACTAAATCAAAGAAACTTTAAAACTTATGTTAAAAAAACACTTTGTAAACAGGCTTATTATACATTAATGGATTATATTGAAGATAAAAATGCTTGGAAACATACTGGTCCTGCTCCATAGGACAACTTAATGTCTGGACAGGAATGTTTGCCTTTTCTCTACATCATACATTGTAATTTGATTTTATTTTTATTTTAAGTATTAACTTCATGATTATTACTTTTTTTTTAATAATCAACTTTGGTTTAAATATTATGTAAATATGTGAGCACCATGTATCTTTAATACACTCATACAATTACCAGCCGCGTTGCTTATTTTATATCACCTTGTACCTATCTGAGGACAGTATTTTTTTCTCTCATGGTACATCGTCCTCACATATAATCTGATTATGTATACAAATATTGTAAAATCTATTTTAAAAGGGTAAGTATGCAGTTTCATGCACAATCTTCTCCATACGAAACTACCTTTTGGAATGTGCAACTAGAATCATATTAATTTAATTTATTTGTAAGTTTAACGTTCAAAAGTGTCTATTATCAGGCCTAATTTAAATAAATGATTTGATTTTGACTATTGCTGTCAGGGGGACGCGAATCTAGACTGATTCTCGATCAGAAAACCCAACAACTTGCCCGACGCGGGAATTAAATCAAGGGATACAAACATGCTCACCCGGTTACTCGACCAAGGAGACAACCATTGGAAACCGAAAGGAATTTTAATATCGTGAGCTGGATTGACGTATCTCTCGGGTACTGCTATTGAGAACTTAATTTATTAAAATTCTTGGTGATCAAAATAAAGTAATTTTAATAAGTGTTCCTGTTTTGTATATTTATTCAGTTTACATTTCAAATTAATTGTAATTAGGTTCATTATTTATATCTAGTTTTAAAACAGATTATGAAGAAACAATAAAGATATTGAATATTTAAAGATTCCGTGTGAATATTACTTTTTAACATGGTTCTCCAGAAACGTAGTACTCGCAAATGGCGTGTGTGTATGAAAACATGTATGAATGTAAACGAAGCAAAATGGTATGTACGAATCGTAGCATATGGTGCTCTGTAGTTTTTACCTACCCAATAGGAAAAAGGCGGGAATTTATGTGTGTATGTTTCTTAAGGCTGTAAAGTACCAATACGCGATTTCACTGTCAGTTACGTCACTGAAGTTTACAAAGTTCAATGTTGTCAAAAAATAACAACAATATATCTTCAATCTAAAACCTTCACAACGGTGTATTCTCCACTGACCCGACAGCATAAGCACCGTATACCAACCGTTAGATAGCAATATTAATACATCGCCGACCAGAGCGCGATACAATCAGGGCTGCCAACATAAATAATGCGCGCTCGTTCTAACAAGCTATTATTTTCAGCGCGGCAACACTGTAACCTACTTCTCAGAATAGATATCGCGGAAATAAATATGGACATCGATTGTTGTTTTAAAATTGGGGATTCGTTGAAATAAATTGGATTTTTTTTGTGGGGTTTAAAGTAGTTTTGTTAGAATAGAATTGTTACTTTATTTCAGGAAAATCTTTTATCTGACTATACAAAAATGTATTTTGTTGTGTTGGTTTTTGAGTTAACCATCATACTACTGTGAATCTTGTGTATAGTCTTGATTTATTTTCCACAATATTCCACAACTTTTTCATACAACGCCATTTAATCCCAAGTTAAGCTTGAAAGCTTGTGTTATGGTTACTAACCAGCTGATAAACATACATACATACATACATAAACTCACGCCTTTTTCCCATGGGGGTAGGCAGAAACTACAGAGCGCCATATGCTACGATTCTTACATACTTCTTTTGCTTCGTTTACATTCATACATGTTGTCATACACACACGCCGGTTGCGAGTACTACGCACCTGACCTTTCTGAAGAACATCACCAATAAGGTCTATGTATGTCCTTCTTGGGCGTCCCCTCCCGGCGTTCCCACTTACATCTGCCTTGTAAATACCTTTCGTTAGTCGCCTTTCATTCATCCTTTCAACGTGACCAAACCATCTAAGCATACTCTTTTCAATTTTTGTTACTACATCTTCTTTTAAACCACAACGTTGCTTTATATCATCATTCCTCAATCTGTCATTAATTGTTACACCACACATACTTCGCAAGGAACGCATTTCTACAGCATTTATTCTACTTTCATGTCTCTTTTGCCACCCCCAACATTCACTTCCATACGTTAGTGTAGGCACCAGCACACCATTGTGAACCTAACGGTTGCGATATGGGTACTAAACAGCTGATAAACATACTTATATATTCCTAAATACAAACATATTACAGATAAATTACACCCAGACACAGACCAAATGATCATGCTAATCACACAAACATTTTTGTTCTGGGTGGGAATCGAACCCACGACCTCAGGCATAGCAGTCAGGGTCACTAACTACTAGACCAACAGGCTAGTAAATTTTGGACTTTGTTCAGTTTTTACGTAATAGTATTAGGTATTTGTAGTCGTATGAATATTAAACATAAAAGGCCTATTCACCATATAACCTAATCTCTCAAATAATGCGAAAACTTACCAGCAATTTTGGTCAACTCTTGAACCTATCCATTTATATAATTAAAGCAGATAATTACCTGTACATCGAATTTTTTTTAATGTTATATTTCACAAAAAATAAACTGAATAAGAAAGAACCAAAAAAAACTTATAGACGACTTTGTATGAGGCTGGGATAACATTTTAAATGCTACTGTATTTCAACAAACAATACAACTGATTAACAAACTATAAGTTAGTTAATAACACTGATTAACTCCATTGTGCGTTTGTCGTAGCACCGAAACGTAGCACTGGCGTAGCGCGTCGTAGCCAGGCAAGTTTCGTAGACATCTGCCGTAGACATCACTTTAGAATTGTGTTTATTATTGTCGAATGCAGTTTGGAAATGTTTCGCATTCAGTTTGTTAACTGATAAGTTTGTTATGGTTTCTAGTATCTAGTATAAATTAATCTTGTTATATCAGCCTAATGTTTAAATGATCTTGGAGGTTTTAAAATGCCAATTCCATTTTCCTATGCTAAACAGTTTTAAGTCGATCTAAATAATGTATGTACCTACAACATCTTATACCTAGACCAACATTTATAGCAAATTAAGCTCTGATTCTGCTTAACAACTACATCGCGGCAGTATTTATCGTTTTAAATGTCGTAGCTAATGCTGAGTCAGTTTTTTTTGGCCTTCACACGTCTTTTTAGTTTTTACTCAATTTATGTTTTTTTTTATAGTTTGTACTTTTGTTTTAAATTTATGTTCATGTGCGTTCTAGTAAATGATTTTCTTTCGTTCTTCTTTTTAACAGGAAAACAAAAAAACTACTACATGTCTACTATATCTTATCTTAAGGGGAATGCAAGTGTATTCCAAGGTTTTGTGACAATAGATTTCAGACCAAAACTGCTGAGTGCCTCTGAAAGTGCGTTAACCCAATTTGTCCTGACTGTCAATTGCAGACCTTTACCGTCATTTATTTATTATTTATTTATTTAATTTAAATAGAACGGCCGAAGCCAATTACACTATTTAACATAATTATAATTTATTAAATCATTTACTTCACACTTCTCAATCATGTATTCTTCTTTTTTTTTCTTCTTCTTTCATGACGTGTAGTCAGAAAGTACAACAACCAGTCTGACCCAGTGATTGATGTTCAGCTGAATTATTTTATTATTCTTTTGACGAATTCATATTATGTAAACTATGACATATTAATTTGGAATTTAAAATATTTATTGTGTGTACGATTTGTATTTATGTGTATTGTTTCTTTTATTGGTTTGATATTTTTACTATTTGGCATTTGTTTAATGATGTAATGTAATTTTACTTCTACGCACTTTACTACGTACTTTTTCGCACTCAAAAAACCTAGCAAGGATGGCAGCATCCCTACAAATTATCGTCCCATAAGCTTACTCCCATGCCTGGGCAAGTTATTTGAGTCTCTCATTCTTACCAGACTGCTAAAAGTCACAGAAAATCTTTTGCTACCGGAACAATATGGCTTTCGCAAGGCACATTCCACTACTCAGCAGTTGGCTAGGGTATCAGAACACATCGCTCAAAATATGATTGAAGGAAAATCTACAGGAATGGTGATGCTAGATGTTGAAAAAGCCTTCGACACTGTATGGCATGAAGGACTACTACATAAGCTTATCATTAATGGCATACCCCTAGCACTTGTGAAAATTGTTGAAAATTACCTGGCTGATCGACATTTCAAAGTATTTATAGGGGAACAGTGTTCTATGGCAAAATCCGTAGTATCTGGTGTGCCTCAAGGTTCAAATTTAGGACCTTTTCTTTTTATCCTATATCTTAACGACATACCTAAGCAACCCAGAACTCATCTTGCAATATATGCTGATGATACTGCCTCACATACATCTTCGGAGGACATTGACTTAATCATTGGGCGGCTACAGCTTTCACTAAGTCTTCTGGACATGTTCTTCACTAGATGGAAACTAAAGTTAAACTCCAATAAAACAGAAGTGATTCTTTTTACACGTAAAAGGTCGCTACCTGTCAGGCGTATTAAATTTAAAAACTATTCTTTATCCTGGAGCCGTTCGGTGAAATATCTCGGAGTTGTGTTAGATAGCAAAATCAACTGGAATGAAAACACTGATGCGCTACGCGTGAATGGTCTGAAGGCCATGAATGCACTAAAATCTATTCTAAATAGAAATACTAAATTAAGTCCAGTCACTAAATTACGCATCTATGCAACCCTCATTCGACCATGTTTAACATATGCCGCCCCAGTCTGGAGTAGTGTGACTGATAGCAACTACAATAAGTTACAAGTCGTCCAAAATAAGGCAATCAAAATTGCATTTAACACTCCGTTTCGAACCAACATAAAACGAATACATGATCAAATTAAATTCCCATTTATTAAAAGTTTTATTTTAAAATCAGCACGTAAATTCTATTTATTTAAAAATCCTAAGCATCATAATCCGTTAGTCTCATCCATAGGTATAAGCAGATCAAATAATTTAATGTTCTCAACATCTCGTAGTCGATATCGTTTACCACATCACTATTTCTTGAATGAATAACAATGGCTACCCACCACCGGACCGGCCGTGCTGCCCTCACTCGGCCATAACAGGAATCTACTCAATGCAAAATCTTGATTTATATCCTTCTACCCACTGAGTTGATAGTTTTTTTAATTTTACTGTTGTCACTAAATTAGTTGTTTAGATAATTACGTTATGTTTTAATGTATGCAATTTTATTTAAAACTGTGCTTTAAGATAGTTAAGCTCATTACCTTTAATAGGTAAACAATAGTTGTATGCAAAACATAGTCAGTGCTAAGACTTTTGTGCTCCTAATTGTTTCTTTGTTCTTATGAACTTATATAGTTTTGTTACGTAGTAAATTGTAACCTCAGTGTTTAATGTTTGTAAAGGTAAGTTAACCTAAGAACCAGTTACCCTTATGGTTATACACAATTTAGAATAAGATCTTATTGTTTATATTTTGTATTATGCTGTTAATAAAGACCTTTAAAAATCAAAATCAATCAAAATCAATGTAATTTTAATGTTTTTTTTTTGTTTTTTTTTTAAAATTTTTTTTTATTTTACCGCTATTTATTTGCTTATTTAACTTGTTTGACATCTTGTATTTATCATTTGTTTAATAATTTAGGTAATGTATTTTTTGATATTTGTTTGTCAGCAAAATATTTAATCTGTATATATATGACTTGTAAGAATCCCTTATCAATAAAATACTATGACTATCACTATGAATGGGTTTAGACTGGAAACTTCTGGACCTCAAACATAGCCTAAGCAGATAAAAAATAGATAGCGGGAATCAAATAAACCTTAAACTGGTTAAACAACAAACTAAAACCCCTAACCAAACACAAAAAGTGAATTTCTATATCTACTAAGAACTCGCAATTATGTTTCAGACACATGAAACGATTTACAACACGAATTAATGGAACAGATACCAAGTAACTGGAAATCGCGTGTCACTGGTAATGAGATTACTGTAGATATACACACACACATAGTAGAGAGCAAGGCTTTGTAGATACACGGCTGTTTCAGGCGAATCGCTTAGTCATGTTGATCAGAATCTCTTACCATTATTTCACGAGGTTTTGTTTAATGATAAATAATATTTATATCTGTAAATTGGTTTTAGAAACAATTGCCTGGCTTGTTGGTCTAGTAGTTAGTGACCCTGACTGCTATGCCGGAGGTCGTGGGTTCGATTCCCACTCAGGACAAATGTTTGTGTTAATCACACAAACATTTCACGATCACTTGTTTTGTGTCTGGGTGTAATTTATCTATAATATGTATCATCATCTGCCTAGCCTTTTCCCAACTATGTTGGGGTCGGCTTCCAGTTTAACCGGATGCAGCTGAATACCAGTGTTTTACATGGAGCGACTGCCTGTCTGACCTCCACAACCCAGTAACTGGGTAACATGATACCCCTTGGTTAAACTGGTTGTCAGACTTTCGGGCTTCTGACTACAAGTAACGACTGTCAAAGATCTACAAATGACAGCCGGGACCAACGGCTTAACGTGCTTTCCGAGGCACGGAGGAGTCTTGGTATGTAATAAATGGTCACCCATCCACGGACCGACCTCGTCAAGCGTAGCTTAACCTTCGATCGACCCATGCGGCTGTTATAATTTAGCCACAAGCTCCTCTTCCCTCTTCACGAGGTTTTGTTTAATGATAAATAATATTTATATCTGTAAATTGGTTTTAGAAACAATTGCCTGGCTTGTTGGTCTAGTAGTTAGTGACCCTGACTGCTATGCCGGAGGTCGTGGGTTCGATTCCCACTCAGGACAAATGTTTGTGTTAATCACACAAACATTTCACGATCACTTGTTTTGTGTCTGGGTGTAATTTATCTATAATATGTATGTATTTAGAAATATATAAGTATGTTTATCAGCTGTCAGCCAGTACCCATAACACAAGCTCTCAAGCTTAACTTGGGACTAAATGGCGGTGTGTGAAAAGTTGTGGAATATTTGTTATTATTATTACTTTTATACGCTTATATTTATTATTATTATTGTTTATTATTAATATTAGTTTTTCACTGACCAGTGGTCTAGTAGTTAGTGGCCCTGACTAATACGCCTGAGGTCGAGGGTCCGATTTCCACCCAAGGCAAATGTTTATGTGATCAGCACGATCATTTGTTCTATGTCTGGGTGTAATTTATCTATTTAGAAATACATAGGTAATTTAAGTGTGATTATCAGTTGTCTAGTACTCGTAGCACAAGTGCTGCTTAGTTTGGGATGGTGTTGCGTGAAGATTGTGGAATATTTATTTTCAAGTAATTTTTAGACATCGTAAACACAGACTAGTGAGTTGATTTCCTTGTTTCCGTAGTGAAACAAGACAACAACAATACTTACTATTACTGTAGAGTAATAGTAAGTATTTATTTCACAAAAACAGAGCACTTTGCACTGTATAGATAGTTTGAAAACTTTTGACTATACTGAGAAGAAACACCCAAAGAAACTCAGAGGTCACAGTCTCTTTTAAATTCCAGACATTATCTGCATAGGATCGTGTGAGAATTATGCAGATTAGTGTCTGAGATGGTCTTTTGGTTAAAAAGCACACAGTTATTAGTGAAATTGACCAGGCACACATTTGTCAGAAAAAAAACGTTACTCAGCATTAGGTCCAGGGTTTTATTTCCAGGTTGAACTTAATGTTACTTGGTTATATCCATCAGCATTTTTCAGTTGCAGAATCAAATACCAAAAATGCATTTTCATGAAGGTGAACTTAATAACTTTCTCATACTACACTGCTTCAGAGGTCCATGGGCATCATAAAAACTCTGAACTACTGACCACACAAAACCAAATCTAAATCAGAAGTCATTTATTCAAATTAAGCTGAGGATCACCACTTTTTAAACATCAAAACTATATAAGACAGTCCCCGAATAAGCCCGCCCTTCGCCACTTCCTAGTATTTAAACGAAGAAGACTTCACTTCTTTTAACAGTTTAAAAGTAATAAATTTCTTCTATACCACTTTAATATACTCCAAGGACTAAAAAACCTAAACCGCATCTCCCATAAAAACTCGACACACGACCAACAAAATTGGGACCTCGGAATAGTTTCCACCCCCTCACTTCATCCCTACGAAGACAGAACACAGTTCATTAATCTGGGGGTGAGCGCGAGAGGGCGCCACTCTACTTGTTTTTTAATTTTCACTGACAAGGATATAGTGTACAACATGTGGGATGGAATTTCTGAAACTAGAAGTGGTTGGATTTTATTTGGATTTTTTGAAAAATAAGGGGGGAGATTGTTGACTAAGCGCTGGTTTAGTTTTTGTAAACTATTTTATTATTATTTTACTTTTTGTTACTATTTTTTGTTTAGACTAAGAAACTAGCCGCCAGTTAGTTTTGATTACTAAGTAAGTGATTTAATATTCAAAAGGTATTAAGCCATAACTAGGACGAAGAGAACTCTGAATTAAGGTATTATATACATTTTAGTTTTACATTTTAATATGCATACTGTGGTCTCCTGTAAATGAAGGAGTCACCGACGTGATACTTTTGTCGTCGCTAATTTATTTCATATGTTTGTGAATATTCTTTGATGGAGATCTTAATTAAATAAATAAATACAAATTACTATCATTTTTAAGAATGTAAGCATTCTAATTTCAATCTCAATCTGTCTAAAGTATCTACGTCTCATTTTTGACAAGTTTGACATTGATTGTTGACGTGTTGAGATTTTGACTAGTTTTTGAACGCATTCTAGAAATTTTAATAGTATTCGTATTATAACCACAGTTCCAAAACTGTCAAAAATATGTCTGATCAATCTTTATTTTTGACATAGATTGTCAAAGATGAGTTTAATGTTTTGTAAATATTATTTTTGTGTCATTACTTGGCAGTGTGTGCGTATAATTTGTTCCACAGGACTTTTATCTTACACAAGCTCTAGACGTGAAGACGTTGTAATTGCCTGTCAAATAACCGTACTGTTACTTATAACCATTGTATTTAGCCGTCAGTCTTCCATAGTCCTTAAATAAATAAGTTAATAATTGAGGTAAAACTGACGACTAGGTTTTGGAACATTTTTAATTACAGGAGCTGGTTTTTAGGTTATTTACCCACGTTAGATTGTTAAATTAATAAAAGACAATTTAGTGTTCAGGCATTCTAGTCGTATCTTCACTATTCTGTCTAAATAAATCTTACTTAAAATTCCTGTGGTACGGCGTGTAGTCTCCCCACATCGACGCAACACACGGCTTTTTACTTAATTAAAAGTTTCAACGACGAGTCAGTCTTTTTATTATACAGTTAGTTGTAACTTGTTCCCCCACGTATAGGTACAACATGTGGGGAACAAGCTGCTGTACAGGTTACTAATTTTGAAGGAGATATAGACAATACAAATTTTGTTTGTGGCAAACACAAAGTTTGACGTGTTAAACACCAAATCAAAAACAGTTAAAAGGTGAAATTGGGTATAATAATTCGATAACAAAAGTCAACAATATTAAGAAAATTAGAATAGAAAAACCAAGCCGCCCCGTCGCTAGCCAAACAACAAAACTAGCCCCTAGCAACGGGGTTGCCAGATCTGTCGCCAACATGACGTGTCATAGTGAAATATTGTGAAACGTTTATGTATAGGAGAGATAGGTAGACCAACCAAGCAAGGAAATGTTCAATAAAATAAATGAGTGTTGAAGGAGCCAAAACAGTGTAATAAAGAAGAAAAAAACAGATTAATAATGAAATATTATCTTATAAAATATTATTATTGTTGCCTTTGCTAGAGTACCGTGAATGAGACTGGCACAGGGACGTGGAAATTGGTACCTATAAAGAGAAGCCTATACCCAGCAGTGGGTGAAGTCGGGCTGTGGATGATGATGATGATTATGATTATGATTATGATGATGATGACGATGATGATCTTATAAAAATGGCCAGTACTTTGATTAGTCTGTAAATAGGTTTGAACAGTTTATTAAAATGTTGTTTATTTTTATCAATGCATATGACATATTATTATGGTAGTGTAAGCAGTGATGACTTAGCGGTGTGACCGGCGAACTGCCAAGACACAGGTATCGAGTTCGAACCTAAGGCCCTCTGTCTTTGCGGATTCATGCGCGTATTGTATAATGATCATTTGGTTTAAAAACGGCAAAGGAAAACATCGTGAGGAAACCGGCATGCCTGAGAGATATTTGTCGACGGCATGTGATGCCAAGTCAGAGGCCCATGGACGGCATAAATTCTGACACCAGGTTAGTCATAAATCACACGATAAGAAGAAGACTAAATAGGGCAGTGAACACGTTGCTTATTCATCCTATCACTAGTCTATAAGGCTCTCTATTATATAGGAACTTTTTACAAATGTGGCGAAAATGGTGGTGTATTTTATTTTTATTTAATTTACGCTTTTATTTCTCGGAACCCTTGGGCCCCGGACCTTTGGAAGGCGTACGACTTTTGCAGAATATGGTAACAAAAGTACTGGACTATAAAGGATAGGCTAGTTAAATTGGACCTGATACCTATAACTATGAAAGACTATGGCCCTTGGCTTATCAATGTTACATATACACAGATTAAATGACAAATGTCAGGGGGTGACTTGCACACTCAATAAAGGGCCCTCTAAAACGGCCGCTAGCACATAGTGACGTAGCGACAAGAGGGCAACATGTCCTGAGACGCTAAAGGAGTGGAGCGGCATTCCACGGCTATCAGGACAATCCCGGAAGTACGGTCAAAAGCCCTACCAGCACCTTACTGGAATGCTTCCTTCCTCCGAGCACGTTTGCTCTTGCGAATCTCCACTCTAGCTGGCTATCTAAGGCAAGAAAGAGGTGGGAGCTCCGTTCCTCGTCAGAGTTCACTCTGGCCGGCCAATCAAGGCAAGCCAGAGATGAGGAACAAGACATCTCCCGGGAGATCAGGTCCATGGGGTCGCTACTGCCCAACAGCTCTCCACAAGCTGCCCTGCAGGGTTATTATTATTATTTTATGTATTTTACGCGGTATTCCCATTAGGGAATACATCGTTATATTACAATTATGTGTTAATGGCAGTTGAACCACCTTATATACTACTGTAGCGTATTGAACTAGGGAACTAACACAATAATTAAGTTTATAGTATGTACCCAGATGTAAGCTTTGACATTAATAATGGCTTATTAAGATATTAATTACGATAGTCTAAATGGCTGCCCATTTAGGTAATACATAGATTGCTATCTACATTATGTAATGTTCTAGTCTGTTTACGGAATAAGAAATGTATTGATTAAACACGAAAGCAAATTGTATAAACTGACAATAATGACATTGTAACTTAACTAAAAGTAATAAAAAACTAAACTAAGAAGTCGATATTACCTCGATTTGCTTGTTAACAATATTACAATTAGGCATTGTTACTAGGGAATGCAATCTCGTACGAGATTTCCGCCTAGCGAGATCTCGCGAGACTCAAAACCCAGTCTCGCGAGATCTCGCACATTACGGGATCTCGCGAGATTGGAAGAATCGCAATTAAAACATATGCAAATACTTGTTTTAAGAACTAGAAATTGACATGATATGTAATTAAATAGAAACTGCGTTGCTTAGTTATAAAAATAATGTAAGTTTTATTTTAAAAATCAACAGAGTACTTATTATTTTGTCTCTAACTCTAATAACATTTGTTTATGTCTATAATTATTATACCTACTGTAGCTAATCAGTTCAAATTCTTACAATATTGGTAACAAAACAATAATTATATATATTTAGGCAACGGCCAGGATTCAGTTCGCGCGCAGCCGCGCTATGAAATACACGTCGTCACGCTGCATTTGTCGATCTCGTTATCTTGCGAGATCTCGTACGAAATTTGACGAGATACAATCTCGTAAAATATGGCCGGGATCTCGCGAGATCGGGATCTCGGCGAGACGAGATTGCATTCCCTAATTGTTACGCAATGAGCATTTTCTATGGTATCGTGTACCCAAATTATTATAACCTACGCTAATAACCAGCAATAGATAATGTTGTAAATCTTCCAGTTAACTAATTTTTTTTTCCAATTCTAGTGTTTTGTCTCTTTGAATAAGTATGTATGTGTATGATATTATTATGTATGTGTGTGTATGATTTTGTTCATTTATGGGGTTTAGCTAAGATTATAAACCTTGGACAAGCTGGTACTCTAGATGCAACCAGTTTTATCTTACCCTTTTAAAATTGTTGATCACTTGTTTGAATAGCAAAGGCCTGGCTTTATGTAGCTTAAGGTGTAAGCACATCTATCGAAAGTATTAAGTAGTATTAAGTAGGTGTACTTTAAGTATATCTCTGTCTACCCCTTTGTGGGATACCGGGGTGATGGTGTGGTATACCATTAGGTGCCTTAGCATGTTAACTCGAACTCAGCCTAGTTTACGTCGACTGAGCTCCAAGCGAGCGGTGTGTGTCGGCACGCGATTCTATAACTACATGTAAATTGTTGCGGAAGTTGGCGGAGCAAGCTGTACACTGATTGAGTTTTATTATTTTCTTTATTATTAATAGGTAGGTTTATGTTGCTGTAGCAACACAGTTCTATTTATATGTGTGTAAAGATTGTGTGTAAGTTTAAATGTTAGTCTAGCTGTAATTACAGCGGCAAGTACTTTACGTTCCCGATTAATTATTTTGTTTTGAAGTGTTAAGAAATTAATGATTAAAGTTGACTTTTACCTTATATCAATATAGCTATTAGGTACTGAATTTTTTTTAAAAGGTTTAAAACATTGCTAACACAGTGACTGTGACGTTCAAAAGTGTCTAATTGAAATAAATGATTTGGTTTTGTGCATTTCACTAACGAGGCAAACTAAATAATGATTCTCTTAAATAAATAAATATTGAGTTTCATATGTATTTCTTTTACATTTAAAAAAACGCAAAATGATGTCAACAGTACTGAGTTTTGTTGTGAAAAATCTAACAGCAACGACAAACTTACTTACCTACCAACAATTTAAATACACATGAATTTAACAGACATTCCGAATATTGTAGTACATTTACTTAGCAGATAGCACTCTTTAGTCTCTGCCTACCCCCATGGGAAGAAGGCGTGAGTTTATGTATATGTATGTATTTATGTATGTATGTATTTACTTAGTTAATTTCGTCGCGTTCGCCTGTACATCAACTCGCGGTGAAAACGATTTCGCGGCTTATTCGTGACCCAAATATTGATTTTCGGCGTACAACGAACGGTTATAAAAAATAATAGCTGACTTTCATTGTGTGTAGCCAGCAAGCTACAATAAAATAGAATTTATTTCGCTCTTTTTTTTTGTTTATCGAATGTTAATTAATTTTGGACTTTATTGGTGTAGACTTAGGTTTGTTTTTGGTTTGTAGGTTTTATTTGAAGGCTTTATGGTTAGCAAACACGCGAAGATAGAAGGTAAACTGGGGGATGTCAATATTTTTTGTATTGGAAGATGGTTGCTTTAGACGTAGGACTTCGAATTTATGAGAGGGTTGACGTGATTATGTCTGTCTGGTCTTGTTTGTGGTTCAGCTATTTAAGTCTGAATAATTTAGCCTTTAAGATAGTCTTTGCTGTTCGTAAAAATCTAATTCGTACACCAATAGTAATTGTAATTAATCGAGATTTGAGAGATGTTATTGCCTTTTCGAGGTGTTTTTATCAAAAAACATTTATTTAAGACTGTCCCCAAAAAAGCCAACCCTTTGCGACTTCCTAGTTTTTTACTGGGAAGATGTGGTAAAACAAAATCCCCAGCAGCTCGGCTCCACTCGGCGCCGACTTTAATAACTCCCAATTTTGCCAAATAATTTTGTACATTACTTACACCGTAAGCGGCTATTGCCGAGATTGCATTTAACATATAATATTAAACTCTTAACCTCATATCTAACTACAAACTAATGTCTTTACTGCTTTATTTCAATATCATCCCACTGCAAAGACTTAATGGACTTCTAGTAATTTCAATTCAGATCTAAATACCGTGAGACAAGAAAGTAGAATAAATACGGTCCTTGCGAAGTATGTTTGGTGTAATAATGAATGACAGATTGAGGAATGATGTGATAAAGCAACGTTGTGGTTAAAAAGAAGATATAGTTACAAAAATCGAAAAGGGTATGCTTAGATGGTTTGGACTCGTTAAAAGCATGAATCAAGAAACATTCTTCAGTAAGGTCGGGTGCGTAACACTCGCAAACGGTGTGTGTGTGTGTGTGTATGATAACATGTAAATGAAGTATAAGTGTAGTCATGTATGTTATAGGTATATTTATGTAAATAGTGCACCACAAACTGCCTACTCATCTTTTCTCCTCCACTATCAAGTCCATCCAAAGGTTGTCTGTAAGAGATCGCTTTTAGCGATAAGGCCGCGCATTGTAACACCCTATGTACCCTTAAAGTTATAATTTGTAAGTTTTTATGGTGTACAATAAAAAGTATTCTATCTATCTATCTTTCTATAAGAAGTATGTAAGAATCGTAGCAGATGTATCTAAACACTGTCAGTTTTCTCCAACTGGTCCCAAAACCTCACAGTCTGTCTAATTAAGAATAATAATATGATTCTGAAACTACCGCAGAGGGAGGACGAGGCTATCTCTGCATGCAGAGAAGGAACAAGCATTATCAAGATGTAAGGTCCAGTTAACCTATTTATTTCTAGTCTCAGAGGTGTTATGTAAAACAAACGTCTACCCCACAATAGTTATGCAAAATGTAAATGTTAGTCTAGTTGTAATTACAGCGCGGTAAGCGCTTTACGTTTCAGATGAATATCTAGATTTATCGTTATTGCATATTATGGTTCTAGAACTGTTAAGATTTTAGATTTGGAAACACATGTGACTTGTCTACTAAGTACACTTGGGACATGTTTTTTAGCCATCTGCCGTTTTGTTCACGCGATTTTGTTTTGTTATTTTGTCTTACAGCCAAATTTAATTTATCAAAGGCTCTATTATAATATTACCAACCTGTTACTGTCCTACTGCAAGTAAAAAGGTGATTCTTGTATTGTGAAGGCACAAGCATTGATCACCATGGTTGCTTTAGACAGATTGGCGATTTTACGCTTAAATTAACGATAACTGTAGATTTCTTGACGATGTTTTTCTTTACCGATGTCAATATAAAATCACAAAAATTGCAGAGGGTATATGTCAGTAATCTGTTGTTGAACTTAAAGCTTTAATAGCACAATGCCATATTTTATAATTTTGAACGGTAGTTAAGAAAACATTTTTTCTTGCTTAGTATGTTTATGGCGAGTCATAGGTTTTATTGCGTTTCTATGAGGTTCACTGAACTGTAAATAGGTTTAATTGGAAACCAAACTATGTCAGCAATATATTATATTTTGAGCTAGATTTTATTCGTGCTCTGTAAATATCTCAAAATTTATTTGTAGATTATATATACATTGTCTACAATCTGCTCAAATAAATTGCAAGAAATGTATTGTTTTTATTTCTCTTTGATAAGATTAAATAGTAGTCGTCTTGATCCATTTTCTGGTTTTTGAAAATGTCTGCGGCTTCCAAAATAAAGTTTAGGGCGAGAGTGGCAATGGGCGAGATTTTTGGGGAAGTGTTTTATGTAATTTTCTGTCACATAAAAGTCTTCTAAAGCCCTGTTTTAATCCTCATAACTCAAAAAAAAACACAGCTTTTAATACGAGAAAATAATCCAGCATTATTATGAAGTACTCATACATTATCCCATACATAATCCCGCTGGCTATCTGAAAGCATAACGATGTATGTTTGGTCAGCACACCATTCGTTTAGAGTGTAACCCTGTCTCTTTCTACACTGTAACGAATGAAAGAGATAAGAGATCGGTACTGGTCAGTACTTAAGTGTGTGTATTTTTTACGCTGTCGTTAAAAAGTTTGCCATCTCTAAGATTTGTGCGTCTGGCTGAAAAGTGTGGAGAGGGAGTGAAGAGGCTCTATACATAGAAGTTGTTTAGAGAGGATATAGTTTAAAGTTTTAGAGAAAGTAAAGATATCGCATTATGGAGTTTTGTTGGAGCATAAATCTGTTCAAAGAATACCAACGGAACCCATCTGTCGGTCTGAAGTCTGTATCTCATAAACCGTAATAGGTAGATATTATCTAAGATTATGTGTCTCAATTGTCGCTCTATCTTAACAAATAATATATAAATAGTTCACGCGACATGTTACTGGACCCATAATGTGTGAATCCGACTCGCACTTGAACAAGTTTTTTAAACGGTAGATAGTCTTTATAAGTTGTTAGAGAGAGTTAAACTACCTAACAGCTTCCAGATGCTCACGTGTCAAGTTCAGTCTAGATTGCAAGCGTGCAAAGTTATCGGGGAAATTAATGTTCCATAAATATATTCCACATAATAATATTCCGCAACTATTCACACAACGCCATCTAGTCCTGAGCTAAGCAGAGCTCGTGTTATGGGTACTAGACAACTGATAAATATACTTATATATTTCTAAATACAAACATACAAATATTATAGAGAAATTACACCTAGACACAGAACAAATGATCATGCTCGTTACATTAGGTAAACAAACATTTCTCCTAGGTGGGAATCGAACTACGACCTCCAGCAGTGAGAGCCACTCTAACTATTAGACCAACAGGCCATTCAAATTGTTTCATTTTTTTTTTGCTTGTTTTTGTAACGTTTATTAGCGTTGTGGGTTGCACATTACTCAACACCATCTCATTGAACTGTCTTGTTAAACCCTCCCAAGCCTCCATTTAAACTAAGTATGCTTGTATATGGAGTTTACTCGTCATTAGTGCAATGCCTGGGGATCGAATTTAAGATTTCTCAACTACAGATTTAAATTAGTAGGTATGTCTTTTGTAAAAATAAATACAACGGGTTACTTATTTCAAACCCTACACTGCGGTACACTTAATTTTTAAACCAAGTACAAAATTTATGTTATAAAACGAACCCAAGAAAATAATTTCATCTCCAAGACAGACCCTCATTTAAAATACAAGACACGTCTAACTTACACAAAATATGAAGCCTCCCTGAAGTAACTTGGCACCGTGCCAGCCATCCTGGCATGAACTGGCAATATTGGCATACTCATTAGATTAGCCTCCGCGCGGTAATTCAGTTACCGACCAGTACAGACTGTGTGTTCGAGCGGTCAGTGGAAGAAGGGTGATCAAGGGTTGTATGTTATGATTTTAGTCGATTTTATATAAGAAAAAGTCATTTAGGAATCGATTAAGGTAAAGAAAAAGTACTGTGTCAAAAGTACATTAAAATTTATAACATTTTTGACGAGATTTTGACATTGATTGTGGCTGAAAGATGAGATTGCGACTCTGAAACCAATTATATGGTTTTAATTACGAAAATATTGACTTTCTTATTTGATTTATTTATTTATTTATTAAAGGTAAACCAACAGCTTCTGTATACAGCATTACATAAGAATAATAGTAAAAAGTATCAGACTTATATAGTGATGTGATTATTTGATGTGCATTACATCGACTCAATATTATTATAATTACATAAAGATATATCTTTAAAAAAATTAAGTTCCCATTGCCAGTCCCATGAGCCACATATGGTTCATGTTGATTGTTTAACTATTGTGTCTACTTTATGAACAGTTAAAGTGTTAACAAAAAGTTGCTGATCTCTACTTACCCCTTTTGCGTATAACAGGCGTATCAGTATATGTGTATACAGATCCAGACCGTCTGTAATACTAAAAGTTCTGTACATCGTAAAATGTTTTGACATAAAATATATCGTTCGAATGTAAAATATGGTCTATATTAATTTTATGTACGAATATTTATTAAATAAAATTTTATGTAACACATGAATAGGAATATATATAATTTTATATAACAACTATAAAGCTCGTGACCCCTACAGTTACAAAAGCAATAATTATTATGTTAATGTTTAAATTCTTGGCTACGAGACTACGGCGTAGCGCCGTAGCTGCTACGAATGTAGTGCTCGTGGCAAGTGCTACGTGTCGGAAGGTCTTTTTTTCATAAAACTCGTTGAACTGTCGTAATATTTTTTATGCGGAAACGTTTGATGTTGTTTTATTTAGTTAAGTGTTTGGTGAGTTTATTTACATTTAAGAACTGAGTTTGTCAATTAAATGGTTTGTATTAGTGAGAACGAATTGCACACGTGCGTAAATGTTATTGTCTGACTGTAATAACTTCCTTATAAACTTTAATCTTTTAGCGGATGTATGTTCATAAGGTTCATATTTTGCAAAATTTCATGATTTAAGATTTAACGTTGTAGGCTGTGCGTTCTCTGTCAGTAAATGACTTCAAAAGGTTTCTGTTTGTCTAGTTTCGCTAGCTTCCTCTTGTTATTGTTTCTATTAATCCGTCCCGCATAATCTTTAAATAATAACAATTTTTATCTTTGGTTATTGGTTAATTTGTAGCATCATGAAAAAACGTTGTAACATTTTAAAACTGAAAAGAACGGAAGTCTTCACCCCGCAGAGAGACAGTATGAGCAGACATTGTAATAATGATAATGTTTTTAATTATGCAAGACGGTGAACATTTAAATAATGTAATTACATTTTCCAGCTTTCCACTCCAATATTTCACATTCTCATAGCAATTCTGGGAAACCTATTTAAAAAACAAAATCTGTATTTTTCAAAATAAAACCTCGCAACAATAATTTCAAAGAACCACGCCATTATTTTAAACTAGCATATTTTCGTGAACTGAAAGAGAATTTTCCATCTAACTTGGTTGCTGAAAAGCCTTTAAATAGCATACGTAGGTACTGAAATTCGTGTTCGTATATAAACAATAAAGGCTAGCAGTAAAGTAGTAGCGCTCAACTAACTGAACTAACTCCACTATTAACTCGAGTGGTGCCAATTTGAGCTGAAATTGATGGTAATCGATAATTTGGGAGTTATTTGAGGTTTAGTTTATTTCAGTATAAGGCTATGATGTAGTCAGTATTACTGGAGATTGCAGTTGTAAAGTATTATAAGGTTTTTGCCTAGAAGTTCTCACTACTAGCCCGGAGTCTGGATCTTTGCCCCGTAAAGGGTTGGCCCTCAATATCGTCATATCGTATTGAATTATAACATTATTAATTTGAATGTCAATGACCTCTAAGATTCAATATATGGGTATAATAAAGCCCGCGTTGAATTTTTTGTAACAACTATTGTAACCTGTGTTAACAAATGATTAAATGTGTTGAACAAAGTATATGGTAGATAAATCACTGCTTAACCCTTTCGGAAAATAAAGGCGTGATGTTGTTTTAATGGAAGAAAGAGTTTATAAGATTTTAAATTAAATAAGACCATTGACAGGCTTTATGAAAATCTGTTTTTTTTTAGAATACTAATTGATGACAAAAAACTTATCTTTTCTTAGTTCTATCTCATAGACCGTAGGTCAAGCTGTTCTAGTTTATACCCGGATACCGGAGGAGGACACACAAATGTTCATCAACTATTTCCTTAACTTATCTAGTTCATACTCGATAAACAACCGAGCAACTCTCGTACCTCACGCCTACACTAAACTATTCAACTCTAACATTCCCTAACTCGGCTAAATTATTTATATAGTCTGACTGCTCAGCCTGTTTCTACTGTCAACCTATTTCGGGGTCTGGCTGGGCCAACCCAGTTGGCACGCTGCCAGTGGCCTTGAAAGAAGTCGGTCAACGCTTATGGCTGCGCTTCAAGCTTACCCAGGACCGCCCTGTGTCAGCAGCCTACGAAGGGTTTCAAGGAAAACAAAAAAATAATGCATTGTTGTTTGGAGTTATAAAAGATTTGGGTGCTGAGGTATATATGTACTTTTTAAAGCTCGGATATGATTTTACTCAATGTTTAAGTTTAGCGGAAATTAAAAGATGAATCATCTTTTATCTGTGTGGCTCTTTTCTCAAAAGACCATTTCAGACACTAATCTGCATGGTTCTTACATGATTAGACCAAAATAATGTCAGGACTTTAAAAAGAGACTGTGACCTCTGAGTTTCTTTCAGTGTTTCTTCTCAGAGTAGTCAGATAGTGTGTGAAAGAAGGTGTTTGTAAAAACCCGTTTACAGAAATATTATTTTAATAATTTTATGTTCTAAGGTTAAAGGTTGAAAGTTACTATTTCAACTAAATAGTTGAGCTCGGTTTAAGGGATTATTATTGTGAAACTAGTAACTGGAATCCTATCGATTAAAAAGTACTGCAGTGAACTATGTATTTGAATTCTAGGAAATGGTAATTGTATAAGACTAATGCATATAATTGGATGCATTTTACTATTTGTATGAATAGATATTGCAATTTTTTCGTTGCAAATGATTCTCCCGTAGGAAACTCTTAACGCGATTTCCTAGGAAAATGTAAAAATGATACGTTTAAAGAAGTCTGTTAAAAAGAATGTTGGCTCGGCTTAGTACGAGTATGTTTAAAGGTTATTTTATTAAAAGAAGGCTGTACGTGCTGCGAATATTTCAGCGGACATATAAAAACCCGCATTTTTTATGTAACCGTAGAACCGTAGTCGGAAATACGAAAAAAGGGTAAGCCTTGCAAAAAAAAGGGTTAAAGAAAATATGCAGATCCCGGAAAATTCAAAGAAAGAGATTTTAAAATATGCCACAACTTAACACATTCTACACAGAATAACTTACGAAAGAACAAACTGAAACAAAGCTTCGAAAACATTAAATAATGCGGGGATTCTGCGTAAGACGACCACTGAAGCTGAAGAATTAAAAAAAAAGCGTTTAAAAGTGCATAAAACTTACCGATGAAGTTCATCTTGCTTCAGCTATCACACTTTCCGTACCAAAAATATAATATTATATATATCCTACAATCTAATAACAAGTCGCCATAAAGTCCGTATATAAAAAATACTTATTAATTTGTAATATTGAGCACCAAATTTTGCCTACATTAGAAAATACATGATACGTATCGTTATAAGAAGAAGAAAGAGAAGTACGTAAGAAGCTATGACATGTTTGAACGGAGAGGTACGTCTGACCGACGCGAGCGGCGCCAAGCCAATGCTGCCCGGAGAGCGCCGCGCGCCTATTTAAGCCTTGTGCGCACTGACGCACCCACACAGGCACACACGAACAGCCCCCACTCACACACACACACCACTTAAGAGGGCGCACAAGGGAAATCGTTCCGCCATTGTCGTCGTAATGGAAATGGTAAAATTGATTCCCGTCAAATTGTACTTTTAATAATGATCGTAATTATCTTTATTGAGGGGGTCTTTTTGCCTAGATTTCTGAGCGAAAGCCTCATCCCTCCGGGAAAAGATAGTACCAATTTAAGAAATCAAAGCTTATCTCTAGCGAAAGGAAAAAAAAAATGTTGCGTATTTTTTACCATGAAATAATCGTTAAAATCTAAAATTCAATCGCCAATACGGTGGAATGACGATAAATAAAATGTAAGTAAGAAAAATTGGATGCGTATTTCATCCCCCCCACCCTTAACGCACACATGGGTGGTGGGCGACGATTGCGCATGTGTGGGGGTATAAGAACAAAGGGTACGCGGTGGGGGTGTGGCCTGTCGTATGTGTGTGTGTGCGTGTGTTAAATCTTTTATAGGTCGATGCATTAAGTAATTTAGTATTATACCTTGCATTTGACAGAGGCTGGTTGAAATACGCGTCCTGCGGCCGGTCCGGACTCGGTCCGCTTCCGTATTTTTAACCGTTTCCGTATCGGGAACGTTTACTTAGGACTTTGTTCTGTGTTCGGATACTCTTTGTGAAGATATAGGGTGGTTTCCAATGACAGTCGCGCAACTAAACTATGTAAAAGTATATCTTTGTTAAAATCATTCGGCAGTCTACTAAAATAGTCCAAGATATATGCTCCTAACTTTTTACTAAAATATCTTCATTGAAATAGGTAAAGTTACCGTAAATAGCTACACCTCTGTCCTTCGAGGAATGCACGCGTAATAATATGAAATATTTGTCTTCGTTCATGTACGATTAAATTTAATGACTGGACAAACACAGTTTACATACCAATTTACAATATAGAACCTAGCTAGCGTTAAGTACTAAAAAAATGTGTTATTACCATAGTATTGTTAGGTCATTTACTTCTCAACTTTGATAATGATAATCGGAGCTAAGCTGAAAATGTATTTCTGGACACAATTATAGGAAATTAGTTTTATTTTTTGCTGTGAATTAAATAGTACGCTGTTATAGTAGCCAAGGCATTTCCACAATAGTAGAAAAGTAATTTGAATCGAGTATTTTTATAAATTGTATTTTAGTGTTTGACCGTTATTCGAAATTCGGTAGTCTTAGGTATTTACTTGAATTATGCCATATCGAACAATGGATCTAAAGTTGTTGTTTACCGCGTCACAAATTTATACATAATATATTTAGATCTTAGTGGTGGTTCTGGTCGAGGTAAAAAAGGTCAACTTTTGCAATACTTATGCACTTTTTTGTGCGCTCAAAAGGTATTCTTTTGTAATTTACAAAAACTGATGCATTTGTAATTTACGTTTAACAAACTTTTAAGTAAATATAGCATAGAACAATCATAATCTGACCAGCAATTTCTCAACAGTGTAGGCTTTTAGTCTCAGTCCCAGGCTTGCAGCTGAATACAGGTGATTGACATGGAGCTAATATCTTAGTGTAATTGGTGTTGTATCGTATTATGTAACTATAAATAAATAATCAGGGTGCTTACTAGGCGTAATGACTGATAAAGTTCTATAAATAATAGGCACCCCCATTTTTTTTGTAAAAACTTCTTTAAACACACTACAAGTCCTAAAAATCCCATTAAACCCAACTTGCTTTCATCCACAAGTTCATTTCACCGCCATCCACAATATTGACATTCACGGGATTCCGTTCCCTCCAGTGAAGACCTCATAATCCATGATTAGGATTCAGCTCCGACTTCAAACTACCCGCGTTATGCACCTCATTTGAATATTATATTAAATGGTGACATAAACACGGATATTATAAATAGTTTCTCCATTTATTATTATGTCATGTTGTGTGAGACGAACGGAAGGGGATGGTCGGGAATTTTGATTGGTTTTAGAATCTTAACGGTTTCATTTAATTCTAGTGTTTTAATAGAGCATGTAAATGGTTTAATTTCAGAGGCGTGAATAGGGTCTTTATTTTTTTGATCAGTCTATTGGTTTGTATAGAATAGAATATTCTTTATAGTATACAAACGAGAAAAAACTACTAAACTAGTATGTAGTAGTATATTTGACAACATTTCAAAATTGACATGACCCTAAAACAGAAATACCGTTTCTTCATTTTTGTATGCTGAGTTCAAATAAAAACCAAAAAACAGGTTACCTTTGCGTAAGCAAGCTAATATTTAAGATGAAAATCATAATGTTAAACAAGACATATCTAATGTCAAACAAGACATTTATAACTGCTAATTATGACAGTGACATCCAAGTAACAGTTTTATTTTGACGTATCACAGTAAAGCAAAGGATGTATCGCCATTCCACCGTATGATTGACGTCATTTGGCGCTTACGTCTTTGATGATAAATGATATTTATTTCTGTAAATAGGTTTTCACAAACACTTTTACACGTCTTTTTTTTAACTAGTAGATAAGATCGGAGTTTCACTACCTGACTACTCTGAGAAGAAACACTGAAAGAAACTCAGAGGTCATAGTCTCTTTTAAAGACCAGACATTACTTGGTCGCTTTTTAGAATGTACCGAATTTCAAAGTTAAAGTTATGAATGAAAAGTACATAATTTCGAAAAACCAAAAACTTATATTATGGGTCCTCTAGTTTTGGATTTACTTTTATAATATAATAACGTAATAAAACATGCAGGTTAAAATTTTGAAATGTTGTCAAATAAGGTAAATGATTGATTAATTACTACGGATTACTTTTGATTTCATGGGTAGTTTGTTAACGTTAAACTGCCTTGAATCATTGGTCTAGTTGCCGCAAGCGCTACTACCGACCGTGGACTTGGTTCTGAGGTTTGATTCCCGGGTTCAGGATATGGCATTTTTTAGTAGCAGCCTGGAGTCTAGATTTAAGCGTGATTGATCTTAATAGGTACGCCCGTTATTACATGGGACTAAAATAAAGCCGTACTTTTATCACACCCTCCACGGGATACAGGTGTGATGATTGTTACATATAATCGTTGCAACTGCAGTTTTGGGATTGGGCGATAAATATGACTGCAAAACTTGTAAAAATGGTTCGCGTGTTTTTTTTTGTATGCAGCGTACAGACGCCAGCACATCAAGTTACCCCAACGTGTCAAATTATTCCAATTGAACCTTATTCTGTTTAACATAAAGTTGAAAAACGATCAAAGAAATTTGACACATTGGGGTAACTTGATGTGCTGGCGTCTGTACATTAACATTTTGATGGAGAAATACTGATCATACTGATGGATTCAACAATTTGCTTGACAAAATACTGATTAATGTTGCTTTTGCGTATAACTGCAAAAGCACGAAGGCTCTATGCTAAAATGAAAAAAAAAACACACATCTCTGACAAATACAAAAGTCCAAAATACTTATTGTCAATACACTTACATTGTAAACTAGAATCAGTGTAATAAAAACAAATTTTGAGAAACTGTGTAAAATTTTCACGAATAAAAAAAGTTAGATTACAAGGTCCTAAAAAGAGGTGAAATTCGTCAATTATTACGAACAAAGAACAAACGATTGTCAGTAAAGGAAAACACATTTTACGGTGTACCACCCTGTGTAACCAACAATAGGAACAGAAAAGCGACCACTTAAAAAACCTTTAAAAACGATCATCATCATAAAAGAGTCATATAAACTTTTTTAATCCGCGCCTTCAATCGTTCGCAAGTAAAAGCCTGAAAGGGGGCAATATTCAAGAATTATGCTTTTCATAAAGCGAACCAGTCCACTCAAGCCCACCCAATAAGTCCCGCCAAAGAAAGTATGCATTACCGTAAAAATAAAAGTCGAAACCTCTTACCGCGGTTGTACGCGCAAATTGTCCTTGCTGCGGTGCTGACGGAAATATGTCTGTCTCTCTCTAGCTTGTGGGTAAATCGTATAGGCTGTGGTGTGTAAGTGATTTTTGACAAAGAAAAGATTCTGAGCGCGTGATTGTAATACTGAATATGACTAGTTTTAAGAGTCGGGGCTTTTTTATAGTGATTTATATAGCGCTGTTAGATTGTGGAAGTAGGAAGGAGATATTGCTGAAATACTTAATAGAAAGAGAATTATTGACCTAATTTTAATTATTAAGAAAGGTCTTACTTTCCGTTGAGGATTGTCGAAGTTCTCGTCAGCAAATTGCTTACCTGTAAAAGAAGAAACATGTTTTAAAGTAATTTATTCATACTAAAATAAATTTAACAATGAGCGTTCAACTGTCGTAAAATTTTGTATTTTTATCTAGTTTTTGAATACAAAAAAAAAATGTTATCGTCATCATCTGTCTAGCCTTTTCCCAACTATGTTGGGGTCGGCATAGAGCGATTGCTTGTCGGACCTCCAATACCCAGTTACTGGGTAACACGATACCCAATGGCTGTCAGATTTTCGGGCTTCCTTCTTTTTGTAACTACTGGCAGCCGGGACCAACGGTTTTTCGAGCTTTCCGTTTAACGAAGGGTGTTGATACGTAGTGAATGGTCACCATTCCATGGACCATCCTCGTCAAGCGTAGCTTAACCTTCGATAGACGCGTGAGGCCGTTATTATTAAGCCACATAAAAAAATTGGCATAAAGTACTGAAATAAGTTTAGTTTTTAAATCAGGGTTTACTTTCATTCTGAATAAGTTACTCTGGAATCACTAAACCCACATAAAATAATCAAGAAAAGTAAACATATTCATTAAAAACAAAAGAGATACAACAATCCGTGCTACGTAGCTACAGATCGTAGCTATATTTCTACGTAGCTACGGCGTAGCAGACGCTGCGAAAGCGTAGCGCTCGAACAAAAGAATAATGCACTTCGTTGCCTTTACATTGAAGAATTCAGTTTGTTCTATTCAATTCTTTGCTTTTTTGGAGTTTCATAAAATGCGGGTGGTTTTTAAAACGTTAATTCCAACTTGAGGTATGAAGGGTCTTTCTTTGAAGCAGTTTATGCAAAGTTTTTTCAAGTTGAATAGTTTCCATTTTAGTTCGCCTGAAACTGTGTTTTGTGATGACGAGTATTATGTATGTATTGGATAGAATTTAGTGTTGAGACAACGATCCCATTCATTAAAGATGAAAAAATATTTTAAAATATATCCTCACTTACAATAAAATTGTGAGATCTTGTTTTCAACGGGATGGGCTAAAATTAAACATTTTACTTTTTACTAAACATCAAATACCATCTAAAAATAGTCTCACTATCGACCTGAACTGAAATGATAAAAAAAAACTTTTTACAGTTCATAAACAGTTCAATAAAATATCAGCAAGAAATCGTTATCTCATTATCACTAACAGTGACTTACATTTCAACATTATGTAGAATACTAACTCTCGCGGCACACAAACGGTACGTAAGCGGTACGCAAGGGGTACGCAGGCGGTACGTGAGAGGTACGTGAGGGATACGTGAGCGGTACACAAGCGGTAGGTCAGCGGTACTGGAGCGATAAACCGGGGCCCACTCGCGTCTGATTTCATTTACAATTCATTTGATATACTTAACGCGGATCTTTGATGGACGCGTCAGGGCTGCCTCGCGGGAGGCTTCAGGGGAACTGAAATGGGAACGTATTTGTTTATATGGATGAGATGGGTTGCATTTAATTTTGTTTGCTTTTAGAAAGTGGGTGTAATATTATTACTGAGTTTTTGTTTATTTATTTACTGAAAAGAAATGCCGAAAAAAACTCAGACCATGACCCCTGAGTTTCTTTCGGCATTTCTTCTCAGGGATCAGTCACTTTGGAAATGCCATTTAGTTTAAAAAAAAATGACATGTTAAAGTATCTGGGTTCTACTTACAGAAACAAAATATAATTTCATTTCATCATTTAATTTCTGTCTTTTGAAAAAAGAAAGGCTTCAGTATAATGTCGTGATGGCCCAGATGTTCAGACGCCTACCTCTCATGCACGAGGTTGTGGTTCAAATCCGGGAAAGTACCAATGTGACTTTTTCAATTCATATGTAGGTACTTTCTAAGTTTATCTTAGACATCATTAACATCAGTAAAGGAAAACATCGTGAGGAAACCTGGACCTTTAGTTAATGTAAGTTTAAAATCGCCAATCCGTCTTGAGCAAGCGTGCTGATTAATGCTCGTGCCTTCTCTATATGACAAGAGTATCTATATGTATTGTGTTACACATGTTTAAACAAATAAATATATCTTTATCTTTATCTTTGGTACTAGACGGCGTTGTGTGAAAGTTGTCAAATATTTTTAATATTATTTCAGCTTCAAGTTGCTTTCTGCATTCCCTGTTAACCTTTAAATCCTTACGCACAACTAAGAACCCCACAACCCGACAGCCCTACCATCGTTTAGGTATAAAGTTACGTCTGAACGCAAGTGCTCCGGGGGTAAATACGTTTTCTTATTCCTCTCTACACCCCCCTCCCGCTACACCTCCCCATCCCCCTGCTGACCCTCGAGTACGTGTACACACTGGAAACGGTTTTCCAGTAAGTGTTAATGGTTTGTTTGGATTTGTAATTAGGAGCTTTTCAGTGTATCGAGGGGAATGTGGGGTAAACGTAGAGAATGGGAGTGATGGCAGATTGGCAGGGGAATAATGCGTCGAGTTGTTTTAAAATCGAAGCAAGTTTATTTTAATTAGAGTTGGCTATTAAGGTAGTGTTGTACTTACTTTGATACTAGAAATTTTGTCATAATGCAAAGTTATTTTTCAATGACCGGCCAAATTTTCACAGGGTGTTCTACCCATGAATATGAGCAACTTTCCCTATGGGGCCAACTCAAAAAAATCAGCTGTTTCATACAAAAGTTCAATACCTACTCGAATAAAATGTGAAGGAATCTTTCAAATCAGTCCAGCAGTTTTAAAGTTTACTTGTTACTTACAAAAATAAAATAGTTTCTCTTTATTATATTAATAAGTTAGATATAGATAATAAGTATACATAGTTTATAATAAGTTATATACATTAGAAGTGTAGATGTATCTATCAATAGGTTGAAAAGTCAAATGCAGTGAAAAGAAAACCCCCGAGGTCGTTTCCCTAATCCTAGACACATCAAGACAATCGCAGCGATTCTCCTCCTCAAACAAATGAAAGTTAATTGTGCGTGCCATGTAACGGCTAACTAAGTGAGCGGCGGCTATTAGCTTACGTTCAATCCGTGTGTCAATCCAGACTGTCAGTCCCGACTGTTAGGCCAGACTGTCTGGAGGATGCGGCCTTAAGTAACGGCTTAAGTGATGGGTGGGAGAGTGCGGTTGGGGGTTTAAGAAAAGTATATTTTTATAGTTTTCAGTTCGATTGTGATTGATGTTAAAATGTTGGTGTTTAGTTAGAAAAAGTCTTTCAAAACTTGAAAGAATCATTGAAATTGGATAACAATTGCTAAAGAAGTTCTATCTCTAAACATTAATATGTATATCTCTGACGGCCTCTTTTAAAATAGAATGGCGTAATGTTATGTTGTAGAAATACTAAAGCTCAGCATATACATCTGACTATAACAATTGCGAATAATTTGCCGTTATGCGTTGAAGAGTTCCGTTGCCTGTCTTCTTCATCAGTTTTTCTTCACCAAATGATACTTTCTAAATGAAAATGCTATATATATATACAACCGAATTGAGAACCTCCTCCTTTTTTTGAAGTCGGTTAATAAAATAGAATATCATTGATTTGCATAAAACATGATATTATACGTTATGGTAATGTGAACACAATTGTAGAAAACCGTGTAAATTTACATGCAACAATACAACTAAAATTATCATCATCAGATGTTATGTTCAAGGAACTCCTTGACACTGTAAAAGCTATTAGCATTCAACCATTGATGTAATTTAATTTTAAATAACCTTGAATTTGTCTGGTATCTTATTATGTACCCTAAGCTAAACCTAAGATCCTAAGGAATAAAACTAAGAGTTTACTTGATTTAAGCTGTGCCCATAATTGTATAATATGATGTCTCCCTACCAACTGGGTATGCAATAATGAATAAGAATTGAATTCGCCTCGTAGTTAACACCGAAGAACTGGAACAGTTTGCGTATTGCGGTCTTCCCGTTTAATTATAGTTTTGATATCTTCAAAGCTAGAGTGCATTCGATTTTATAAGATTGAATCACTGCTTACTGTGAGGTGTGATTGCAGTCAAGCATTAGTTTAAATTATAATTAAAGTAATAAACTAGTATAATTAAGTATTTCCGTCTTTTGGAATCATTGACAGTGAATTTTTCGACATTATATTTTAGTTAGTTACTCGTAATTAAGTGTTGGTAGTAGATTCGATATAAATATTGGTCCGAAATAGCCCTAGGCAGAATGAAGTGGAAATAAAGCGGAGGCCTTTGTACTGCTGTGGGAAAATCCAGGCTAGGAATAATAATAATTAAAGTAAATTCATTACTGCACTATATAAACATAAATATAATTATTTAGGTGGTTAGTTTATAATTCTGCTTAAAATAAAACCGTATAGAGTTTTTATAACGCGACTGGCCTGTTGGTTTAGTAGTTAGTGACCCTGACTGCTATGCCGGAGGTCGTGGGTTCGATTCACACCCAGGACAAATGTTTGTGTGTTGAGCACGATCATTTGTTCTGTGTCTGGATGTAATTTATCTATAATATGTATGTATTTAGAAATATATAAGTATGTTTATCAGCTGTTTAGTACCCATAAAACAAGCTCTCAAGCTTAACTTGGGACTAAATGGCGTTGTGTGAAAAGTTGTGGAATATTTATTATTATATTTATAAACGATTTGACTTCGACTTTGAACCAAGTTTGTAAGTCACACCTCTGTCTCATACTCTGTTTACTAAAGCTATTGGCGTAGACGGTGATTCAAACGCTTTCATATTCTAGTGCTGTCTTTAATATTAAAACACGTCGCGAGAAACCATTCACGTTACAGGTTGAGAGATATTTGTGAATGAACTTGCTCGGAAAATTACTGACACCAAATCTATTTTAAGCTGCCAAAAAGCAATTTGAGATATTAAACTCAGACTAAGAATATCGTGTGAGGTCTTAAACATGTTCAGAAAATATTAATTTGCGTTCACAATTAAAATTACATCAAAATTAAACACCGTGAATAGTGGAAAACTTTACATCCTTCTTCTTTTGTTACTAACCTGGAGTCTCTTGCCTTCACGCGCCGTCAAGAAATATCTTTCAGGCATGCCGGTTTCTTCACAATGGCCTCCTTATCCATTTTTCGAGCGAGTACAGACATCAAGTTAGCCCAATGTGTCAAATTACTTTGATCGTTTTTCAACTTTGTGTCAAACAGAATAAGGTTCCTAATCAATTGGGAAAAATTGACACATTGGGGTAACTTGATGTGCTGGCGTCTGTACATAATTCAACAATACGCACACGAATCCGAAAAGTCAGAGGTACAGATGCCAGCACATCAAGTTAACCCAGTGTGACAAATTTCTGATCGTTTTTCAACTTTATGTCCAACAAAATAAGGTTTATATCCAATTTAGACACATTGGGGTAGCTTAATTTGCTGACGTTTGTATAAGCCTTGTGTTCAAACTCGTGACCTATTATTTGAGACTTGGCGGTCCACCACTAGGTTAACACTGATCACTTTAACCCTCGAATCACCACCATCATCATCATCCCCCTACCAATATCCTCATTTATTTAGGGTCAACAACACAACATGACCTTTTTCTTTTTTTTTATCTATACATCTCTATTTGTCGTCATGTCAGTAGTAATCTCCTTTCTATTCGTTCCATAATACAAAAAAAAAAAAATTACAAAAAAATTTACGTATTTCTTGACACTGGCCCCAAACTAATTTATAAACAAAACAAAAATAACTTAAAGGAATAATAATCAAACAAATTACTGTAGAATAAAAGTTGCACAGCTGTAAAGCTTGTGTGCTTGTGTGTAAGGGAAAGTCTTGGTCTGATTAAAAATTTAAAAAACCCCCACCGCAAAAAAGTAAAACATTTAAAAAGTTAAAAATAACACTTTAGCCATGAAATTTTACTTCACGTCGGGGTACCGCTTAAGTAAGGAATGTTCCTAGTACTTGTAGGTATGTAGGTAGGTACTTATTTTAACGATACCCCGACGTTACGTAAAATTTCATGGCTAAAGTGTTATTTTAAACTTTTTAAATGTTTTACTTTTTTGCGGTGGGGGTTTTTTAAATTTTTAATTTAATTTTTATTTTAAAATTTTTAAACGCATTAATTTTGTTTTATACAGTTATGAGAATTTTTCAGTGCATTGTTTGTAGAGTCAAATGCTGGTTAAAACGAATCCAAACACGACATATCTGCTATTATTTTATCAAGAGTCTACCTACTGGTGTGCTGGATAGCCTTGCTTCAGCATCAGCTCATCCTGTTGCCATCAGTGCATTGTGTTTAGAATCAAATGCTGGTTGAAATGAATCCAAACACGACATATCTGCTATTATTTTGTCAAGAGTCTACCTACTGGTGTGCTGGATAGCCTGGCTGCAGCATCAGCTCATCCAGTTGCCATCAGGGCATTGTGTGCAGAATTAAATGCTGGTTAAAATGAATCCAAACACGACGTATCTGCTATTATTTTGTCAAGAGTCTGCCTACTGGTGTGCTGCATAGCCTGGCTGCAGCATCAGCTCATCCTGTTGCCACCAGTGCATTGTGTGCAGAATCAAATGCTGGTTAAAATGAATCCAAACACGACATATCTGCTGTTATTTTCCCAAGAGTGTATTAGTCTGCTAGATATCCTGGCTGCATCAGACCAAATACACCATAATGTTGCTTATTAATATTACACACATGAGTGTTTGAAATTTTAAGACACACATTCGTTTTTTTTTTAATTAAAGTTAATACCCAAAGACGTCTAAAATAGCAACGGTAGCTAATACAAAAGAGCTGATAACCTTGAAACGGCTGAACCGATTTTGATGAATTATGTCTAAGAACCATCGCAAGAAACCCTGCTTTCAAATAAAAAAAACCGTATCTAAATCGGTTCATCCGTTTGAGCGCTACGGTGCCACAGACAGACAGACAGACAGACAGACAGACAGACAGACAGACAGACAGACAGACAGACAGACAGACACACACACATAGCGGTGAAACTTATAACACCCCTCTTTTTGCGTGGGGGGTTAAAAAAAGGAGGTGATTTGATTATAATATGTGAAAGTGAGTGTAAGATCATATTTTGTACAATCCATCCATAGTATTTTTAGTCTACTCTAGTAACCCTCCGCATTCACACCCAAAACTTAGAATAACAACCCAAATTATGTAATCAAGAGTATCTGCAAATTACAACGTAGCGAGATGTTGGAAACGTTTTGTTCCAGTTTAAGGAGTATAACGTCGTCATCCTTTGCTCGGAGACAAAGCTTTGAGCTCCTCCTGCGTCCGACAGCGCGCCACAAACCGATGCCAGTTTAGGCCACTTCTAGTACCTTGTGCCGATTGTATGAACGTTTAGTTTAGTTTATTAACCCCCGACGCAAAGAGAGGGGTGTTATAAGTTTCACCGCTATGTGTGTGTGTCTGTCTGTCTGTCTGTCTGTCTGTCTGTCTGTCTGTCTGTCTGTGGCACCGTAGAGCCCAAACGGGTGAACCGATTTAGATGCGGTTTTTTTTATTTGAAAGTAGGGTGTCTTGCGATGGTTCTTAGACATGATTCATCAAAATCGGTTCAGCCGTTTCAAGGTTATCAGCTCTTTTGTGTTAGCTACCGTTGATATTTTAGACGTCTATGGGTGTTAACTTTACTTAAAAGCATAAGTGTGTCTTAAAATTTCACACACCCATGTGTGTGATATTGATAAGCAACATTATAGTGTATTTGGTCTGATGCAGCCAGGATATCTAGCAGACTAACACACTCTTGGGAAAATAACAGCAGATATGTCGTGTTTGGATTCATTTTAACCAGCATTTAATTCTGCACACAATGCACTGATGGCAACAGGTTGAGCTGATGCTGCAGCCAGGCTATCCAGCACACCAGTAGGTCGATCTTGACAAAATAATAGCAGATATGTCGTGCTTGGATTCATTTTAACCAGCATTTGATTCTAAACACAATGCACTGATGGCAACAGGATGAGCTGATGCTGCAGCCAGGCCATCCAGCACACCAGTAGGTAAACTCTTGACAAAATAATAGCAGATATGTCGTGTTTGGATTCATTTCAACCAGCATTTGATCCTAAACACAATGCACTGATGGCAACAGGATGAGCTGATGCTGCAGCCAGGCTATCCAGCACACCAGTAGGTAGACTCTTGACAAAATAATAGCAGATATTTCGTGTTTGGATTCGTTTTAACCAGCATTTGACTCTACACACAATGCACTGAAAAATTCTCATAACTGTGTACTCTATAAAACAAAATTAATGCGTTTAAAAATTTTAAAATAAAAATTAAATTAAAAATTTAAAAAACCCCCACCGCAAAAAAGTGAAACATTAAAAAGTTAAAAATAACACTTTAGCCACGAAATTTTACGTAACGTCGGGGTAGCGTTAAAATAAGTACCTACATACCTACAAGTACTAGGAACATTCCTCACTTAAGCGGTACCCCGACGTGAAGTAAAATTTCGTGGCTAAAGTGTTATTTTTAACTTTTTAATGTTTCACTTTTTTGCGGTGGGGGTTTTTTAAATTTTTTCTTAGTTTAATTTTAAAGTCAAAGTCAAAGATATATTTGCAAACTACGTGTACATGTAGCGCTGTTTTATTCAAGTCTGACAGAAAGTTGAAATCTATAATTTATCGTTTATTCTCTCTTCAGAGAGAATACACGATAAATTATTATTATCATAAAGTTGAAATCATTTATTTGGACGCACAATATAAAAAAAAAAGAACAAAAAATAAATAAAAAAAGTCTGTGCGAGGCCAAAAAGGTCGTATGTCAGTACGCAGTCGGTTGTACGTAGTCTGCTTGTCACGTATTGCCTTATATGTTTGCAACTGCTTCGTCGTGCAAATGTCTCATTAATTTTGGGAAACATAGTATCTGCAATATATTTTTTTTATTATTCTATTCATTGGTTATATTTAGGAACACTGAAGTTGAGCACTGAACCCACACTAGGATACCTTGTGTCGTGAGGCCCAATCTTTCACAAGACCTTGGTTAATCTGATTGGGAACTTCTGATATATTTGAGTGCTTGTAGAAAAGATGAAGAGTTGCGTAAAAATAATAAGTATGGTGTTTGTGTAGAGTAACTTGTACTTGTAATCAGTGTAGTAATAGAACGTAATGTATTGACCAGGAGTAGGTGTTTCAAAACAAGGCCCATGTTAAAGTAATTATTTTGAAGTATCCACATCTAACTTATTAAAAAGTAGATAAGTTTATTAGCGCCAAGCAGTAAATTTCCTGATAAAAAATGTACAAATTATTTCCGAACTTCTTCAACTCTGGTATTACACATTTAGTTTCCAATATAATAACAAATTGATATCGATCAGGCGCGAACGAACAGGAAATAAGCTAAAACAGCGGACATTCGATAATCGACTATTATTATTTATTGAGAGGCGGATATTGGCGGATATCGGCGGATATCGGGACCGCCTCTAGTGATGTAGTTAGGAGTTTACACGTTTGCTGTTGAACGGTTAAGATTAAATTCTTAGAGTGTGTTGTAGAAATATTTAATCGTTTTAAAAAGACACAAAATTAAACAAGTATAAATGTAAGTAGTTTTTTTTCAAATCGACTGATACCCGAAAAGAAACATAAGATTCCAGTCCATTACATTATAATATTAAGATATTGTCCGAGTCCTTGTAGGGCGCCCCATCCCGGTGTTTCTACCTTCTTTTTTTTAAGTAGTGTTCGATTGCAATCCCACCTGATGGAAAGTAGTGATGCAATCAATTATGGTGAAGCGCACTAGTTTATTAAATCGTTAAACCCCGAGAGGACACCGGTGTCCGCGTTGTCATTGCCTTTCTATTGTGTCTCTAATTGACACGATTGAAAAGCTAAGAGCCTATTTACTCTGGCCTTGAAGACACTTAAATAATCGGACGGAAAGAACGTAGCAGGCAAGTTATTTATTAATACGTATTAACTAAACTCAAGCAAAAGTAACTGACTTATAAGAAATCTCCGGTATAAGGGCGTGCCCGCTTACATGGCAAAGTTGGCTTATATCCATAGATCTGCAAGACAATGTAACAAAATGATAAACTAGGATAATAAAATACAATTAAATTAAGAAGATAGAATTAAATATAACTTTAAAGTTACTTGAAAAGGGAACCCACTACATTCGTCCGGACACCCTTAGCTTTTTCATTTCTCCACCTCCCATTAACAGAATCATCCCATTTCGTTCAACCCCGGGTTTTTTACCGGCTAAACGAATGGAGTCCGAATGATTAGCATACATCGACGGAGTGACGGATGCCGTGTCCGAGCCGGACCGTGACGGATCCGGCGCGCTCCGGTTGATGTATAACCGGAATATTTTACGAACATGTTTTTTGTGTTAGTTTTTTTTCCCCGAGTAATTTTTTAGCAGAAAGCAGACTTCTTGTGGAATGTTTTATATTGAGTTTTAGCTGAAGTATATGTGTTTTATGGTTTGTAAACGGCTAATCTAATTTTGATAGTAAGTGAAGTAGTTTCTGCGATATATATTTTTGTATTTTGAGAATGTAGGCGTCTGTTCAAACTATCACTTGAGGAAAAACTAAATATTTTTGTCAGTAGATACACATCGCGTGTTTACAGAAATTAACTTTAACTTGCAGTTTTTGTTTTGAAGGCATTATTTGATTTGATAAACCTTTAAAAAAAATTGTTTACGACCTACTCTCAGACCTACTGAATAAATATACAGAATTTCATAAGAATCAGTCAAGCTGTGTAGGAGGAGTTTCGTAGCAAACAATGTGACACGAGAATTTTGTGTATTGGACTAGCTGTAGTGTAACTTCCCATCGGTGAAATAATTTTTCAAATCTGTCCAGTAGTTTCGGAGCCTTTTCAACGCACAAACAGAAACAAACACACAATTAAATATTTCCTCTTTATAATATTAGCATAGAGTATAAATAAAGACAATATCGTCATACTTTCCGTTAAATATCCGAAAATGGTTGAAAGAAAAGTATACACTGCTGTTGTTTTCGTTGCCATATAACACAAACTTACATACGACAATAGCCCTATTCAAAAATGTATCCTCTTAAAGTTAATCTTATAAATAATTATCTTCCACACTAAAAGCAGTGCACAATTAAATAAGATTGACCAACGAGGCTGCAAACGATGCCGCAATGACTTGCAGACTGCCACGAGTACTTGAACAATGACTTGCAAGAGTTTCGCAAGTACAGTCAAACGACCGTTAGGGTGCTTCTACACGGTGCAAGTAGCTTGGGCATGTTGAGGCACTTGCGCAGGTTGTATGCATCTAAACTTTACCGTTTAAAAACATGTGCGGGTCTAGCGACTCGAGCACGTACTAAAGCGAGCCACCCGCGCAACTAACCTATTTGGCGCAGCCGCAAGGCACATAATTCTTTATTTTGTTTATTTTTATTTATTTTTTTTTAGTTTAATTCCTTTTTTTTTTGGTTCCTATTTTTTTTTACGTGTGCCTGTGTCGTGGCAAATAAATGCTTTTTCTTTCTTTCTTTTCTTTCATTTTTTTTGGGTTACTTGCGCATGTAGCTCTCGACAACGAGCAAATAACTTGTGCGCTGCGCAAGCACTACAAATTATTTAAGTATATTTATTTAAGTTTTTAGTTACGTTTACTTGCTCCAGTTATTAGCATTAGGTATATGCAAGTACAAGCGAGTAACTTGAACAATTTATTGTTCAGTACTTCATCTAGATTACAGGAAAATATTCATATAATATAACATGTTTTTCTTTTTTCACGCAATCAAAAAATAACGGCGATACATCGAGTCAAAATGTCGCATGACGTCACTATCCTGTACAATTTATACCAGATGATGACTTTACAAGCCCCCTCTCCTCAATTTTGATGCGATTAATCTAAGAAGTTTTCCATTAATTTAAAAACGAAAAAAATACTTCTGTATTTTTTTTTATTATCTAACTAATAATATGCCTATTTGCCTTTGAACGCGTTTCAATGTCTTAGTTATAAGGGGTGGTTTTGTAGTTTTGACGTGCAGTTGATGGTACTTGCATGATGACACTGTCTTCGTGCTGGGTAATTACTTGCGTATTCAGTGATAAAGGAGGGTGTGGTCTAGAGCGGGGAGGCAGAGTGGTATTATTGAAAAGAGGTTTAAAATCATCAAAGTGGCTGAGTAAACTTCTGTTGCACTATTATGTACACCGCCTCTCGTTGACTTTATTTGTTGTAAAAATATTTCACAGAAACAGTTAGTAAGATGTTTCGCTGGTGCTACGAAGTTACTACGGCGTAGCACTTCAACTACGAGTTACCGTGCTCGTAGCTATTCAGCTACGAGAAACCGTGGTCATAGATCTGCAGCTACGAGAGACCGTGGTCAAAGAAAATCACAATTTTAACGCACATTAGAATTGCTATTCTGTAGAATACCCCTCGTGAAAATTGAGCTCTCATTCTTTACTTCTAATATTGTTAGTTATTGTTTTTGCAATCAAAATGGTGTACTATAAAGAGTATTCTATTCTATGTATGACTAATGCTATGTATTTACAGTTTGCTTCACGCAAGTTTACTGAATCGGCCCGCTGATTAGAACATTTTAATTAAAAACAATAGTTGTATGACTAAACTGTTCTAACAATAAGTTCAACACAACATTTGCATACGCTATTTTCCTACCAGCAACAAAATCTAAATTCTATTCAACATAACGCAATCAACAATCAATTCGACCAATCACAGCTGATTGTCCGTCCCAACAAAAGGCTCCTACTTCCCATTGATCATCGCTGGGGTTGGGGAGTGCCCTAAGCAATGTTCTTCGATTAATAAAGGGTTACTACCCTTAAGAAAATGCCTCTCACTCACAAGATTGATCTGCACATACGTCTTAATGACTTGCCCTTAATTATGAGTTATATTGTGGAATAAGTGGTGAATATTTATTGTTGTTATTACTGATGGTAAATGGTCATTGAAAGCGTTGTTAAGGTTTGAACCAATTCATATCATATCAAGTTTAAATACTAATTTCATACATTTTGGATTTATCGAACTTCATTATCGTTGTTGAAATTGAGACTTAATCTAGGCTTCCAGATATAATAAAGTTTAATAATGCATTAACTTATATTAACTTATTTATTTATTTAAAACTTTAAGCACATAAATGTGCAGAGCCGGACTTAGTGCCTTAGGCATTTTCTTTTATATTCTCAGTAAAACATTTACAAGGATTACAATTTCTTAAGTTAAAATTTAGTAGCATTTTTCATTTAATTAGTAATGCATTTTTTACAAGTTTTAGATTTTTCAAATGCAATACTTTGTAATTGTTCCTTTGTAATTTTGTAAAACGTCAAACGCAGAAGTTAAATAAAATTTTCAAATAATTGCCCCCCAATTATTGCAATAGATTCTATTTAAAAGTGATCCACAATTTCATTTTTAGAAAAAGATATGATATATGTCGAACATGCTAAACTCATTAATGATTGATTTAAACCACAAACAAAATTATTGCAATAGTTTGACTAATTTTATTTGTTGAACGAATTTCACTCACCGCGTAGAACGCAAGCTGGATACAAACTATGAATTAATTGAACGAATCAATCGAGCCAGTCAATCACGTGGTATTGAACAATGGTATCAGAGGGATTGATAAACCTTTTAATATATAAGTGAATGTGAAATAAAATAATCGAAACTGCAAGAATCACTTAATTGGTGGTAGCCATTTATAACACCTCGAATACATGCTTGGTGCAAAAGTAAAGTCAAAACATACCATTTAAAAAAAGAAAATACTTCTTTTGAATGTATTAAACTAGCTGCCCGCTTAATTTATGTACAGACGCCAGCACATCAAGTTACCCCAATGTGTCAAATTTTCCCAATTGAATACATAAACTCACGCCTTTTTCCCATGGGGGTAGGCAGAATAAGAATAAGAAAAAAATATTTGCTCAGACAAGTGTATACATACAGGCTTAGAAAAACATGCATGCAAGATCTTATATAAAGGTGGATCACGACGTGTCTGCCATTTTTCATGGCGTGCAAATATAGGTACAATCATTTTATACAAACACTTAAAAATTACTCTTATTGAAATATCAGTTACAGATTTCCTAATTAAATAGTAATACAGATCACAATTATTAAAATTAAGAGTTTATCATTTCAATTAGTATTCCATTATAATTACATTTATATTAAAGTCAATATTTAAACTTTGAAAACTACTCAGAAACTACAGAGCGCCATATGCTACGATTCTTACATACTTCTTTTGCTTCGTTTACATTCATACATGTTGTCATATTGAATATGAACCTTATTCTCTTTGACGTAAAGTTGAAAAACGATCAAAGAAATTTGACATATTGGGGTAACTTGACGTGCTGGCGTCTGTACCTCCTTAGTTTTATCTGAAGACTTGTCAAATGTCTAATTGTTACTTATTAATGAACTGGGAAGAAGTACACACATCAAAAGTGTCTAGGGATCAAGCATTTATATGCGGATTTCTTGAGATTGAGATGTGGCTTTGTAATAAATTTATGATTTTATAAATTTATATGGATCCTTTTTGGTGCATTTCATAATTTGAATCAGGAACTGTGAATCGAATTCGAGTAAAAGATGAAAATCAGCTGCAATATTTTCCCTATAAAAACATACAACGCATTGAAGACATTATTAGTGCTACTGTTTCCCTACTACTGATTAAAACCAACGTTATTATGGAGCGGCGACGTCATTTAAGCAGGGAAGAAATGCTCAGAGCCTTGGGAATGATAGAAGCTGGTTCCCGGCAACGTACTGTGGCTTTAGCTCTGAATACAAGTCAGAGTGTTATCAGTCGACTTTGGACACGTTACCGAAGCACTGGTACCGTGGCTGAGCGCCATGGAGGACGGTATCGCTGCACCACACGGAGACAAGACCGATACATTCAAATCTTAACTCGAAGAGCTCCAACAATAACCGCCATGGTGTTAGCCGTGAGGCTTCATCACTCTTCAGGGAACTTAAACCGCTTGCATGAAGTGAAACTTCATTCCCGAAGACCGCTACGGGTACCACTTATAGCAATGCACAATCGTAGGATTCGATATCAATGGGCTCTTGAACACAGAAATTGGGCAGAAGAACAATGGCGTTTCGTGTGCTTTTCTGATGAGTCTCGTTTTGGTATGAGACCGGATACAAGACGTATACGACACTGGAGAACCCCTGGACGCCAACAGCGATTAAAATCCTGCCAGGAAGTCCATCCTTATAGTGGTGGAACCATCATGGTATGGGCGGGTATTTGGATCGGCGGAAGAACTGAGTTGATTTGGATCAGAGGCAACCTCAACGCTCAAATTTATGCTGAGACGATTGTATCAGACGTCATCGTTCCTCTACAAGTGCAAATCGGTCCCTTATTTCAGTTAATGCATGATAATGCACGACCGCACACCGCAAGAGTTGTAAGACAGACTCTCGCCGCAGCTAACATCAATGTCCTGCCCTGGCCTGCTCAGTCGCCAGACTTGAACCTGATTGAGCATGCATGGGATATGCTACAGAGAAGAGCTCTGCCGAATATGGAGGGTATCCAGTCGCAAGAAGACCTTTTTTTGTTGTTGCAACGAACATGGGCGGCCATTCCACAGCGTGATTTGGATGAACTCATTTTGAGTATGCCAAACCGATGTTCTTGTGTTGTTAGTGTTCGCGGTAGAAACACGGATTATTAATTGTTTAAGTTACCCAATAAAATTTTAAAGAAAACTGTTATTTCAGTCTTTTTTTCGAACTTTAATGTTAGTGGTTCAAATGTAAAAATCCCTTTGTTTGGAAAATGGCAAATTTCTTTATTAATGCAAAGGTGACTTGGTTTATCGTTACTGTGACAAACGAAAACACTTTATTTGATGAATCCTTAAAGAAAATTTTAATTAATATCAATCAGGAGAAAAGTTATTGCAAAAATATATGTTGATCCCTAGACACTTTTGATGTGTGTATTATCCTAAACGATAATGCATTTCAAAATTGTTTGAAATAACAAATTTACTTCATACTATTTTTTGGGAAGAAGATACGTCCTACGTCCACGTCAAATTTGATTCCGATCCATTCAGCCGTTTAATCGTGAAAAGCCGACAAACAAATAGACCAACAGAATTACTTTCACATTAAAAAAGGATGAAAGCATGGATAACTTCTTAGTATTTCTTAGACTATTCATATCTTTAGGGATATTCATTGTGGTTGCCTCATTAGTTAAAGTTTAATTGCTGTAAGGTAAATGTATTTAACAATGCTAGAGCTACAGTTGGTCAATTCACTAAAAGTCGTGAAAGCTTGAACGAAGTGAAGTGTGTGTGAAGTGTTCTCAATTTTCACGGGCTGAACTTAATAGAATTGCACTGCAGTTCAGTTTTTTATGATGTTTTCCACTTCGTTTTACATAAAACAAAGCATAGCTACTCTTCTCTGAAACTTTCATGCAATCAAATAAAAATAACACCGCCACCAACATTTACGAAGAGCACCACTAACCCTAAACAGTCGACTACGATTTCACTACCACCACCACAGCGAGCCAAGGGTTAAGTCCATACATATTAATTGGGCGGACAATCAGCCGAGTGTCTCATACATATGTAGTACCTAACGAAGAAATGAGAGAACGTTTTTCTGAAAATTATTCTATAGGTAGGCGCTATTGAGGAGGGGGGAGGTTCATTAATTCGGGTTAGACGGCCTTTGTTTCTTGGGCGTAAAGTTTTTAAGTTGGTCTAGTTAGTGGCTTTCACTGCTATGCCGGTGGACGTGGGTTCGATTCCCACCTAGGAAATTTATGTATTATATTTATCAGTCGAACCCGGAACCTCATGATCAGCAGTAGCACTAGCTACAACCGACAAGAGCACTTTTTCATGTATTTTTTACAGTTTTTTAATTACATTGTCAACAAGACCTTCAGTTTTCTCGAATCACTGTTAAATATATTTTATGTAAGTATAAAATAAACTGAAACTCTTTAGCAATGTGTGGTAGAACTTGAAAAAAACTCAACAGGTGTCCTTTCGATCGCTAGCACAAGGAATTGCATTTTACACTTCTTCATACATTTTGTTCAGTAACATAAATAAGCGGACTTCAATACCGTATTGTTATGAATTTATATTATTTATAAATAACATAAGCACCATAGTAGCAAAAGACGTTTATAAAAGTTAGTTTCTTCTCTAGAGAACAAAATTAAATAAATAATAAATAAAATATTCCACGACACAACACCATTTAGTTCCAAACTAAACAGAGCTTGTGCTATTACTACTAGACAACTGATATACATGCTTATTAATTTCTATTTTTTTTTAAGTAAAATAAAATAAAACTTTTAAATACATATATTTTACATCAATTACACCCACACACAGAACAAATGAATGTGCTCATCACACAAACGTTTGTCTTAGGCGAGAATCAAACTCACAACCTCCGGCATAGCAGTCGGGCTACTACCGACTAGAGTCACAGGCCAGTCATAAAAAAAAACTGTGTTTAATTTCTAGTCTGTTATCCAGCAGACGAACAAAATATTTTTGAATGAAAAAATATAAGCAGACATTCTCGTCTTCCAACTAAAGTCCTAACTATTCTAAAGTAACTTTCCAAATAAACCACAACTAAAAAATCTCGGGAACAGAGACATGGCGGCCATATTTCAGCCGCCATTATCCGGCTCTTCGCGCTCATTTCCACTCGCACCTACACTCTGCTGTTATTAGGAAAATTCTAACTTATTGCTGTACTAGCCGTGCTCTCAAGATGTCTTGGGTTGTGGTCCCAGATACAAGATGACGCGAGTACTAAGATTAGTTGTAAAGCATCGAGCAGTCGTGTACTCTTTTTAGAGGTTAGTATTATTATATTGTAAAGATATTTCCGTAAACTAATGATTTATTTAAGGCTTCAAATGCAATGTTTGCAACAGGACGCGATCTCGAGTTTTGCATCAAATAAATTAATCAATTTAAGTACGAAAATGCGGGAAGATAACTGTTATAGAATTGAAAAGTAGTTCAGAACAGATTAACATCGTGCCCGAGAAAGATTCATCGTAGTATTTTAGGTTTTGATACTTCACGGTACTGGATTTTTGAAAGACGTACAAAGGGCCGAAGCCAACTAGCAAAGGCCCATTGGCGCATTTAATGACATGTGGCACTATATTTTAATTATTACTCTGAGTTAGTGCGCTTCACCATCACTGATTGCATCACTGCTTACCATCAGGTGGGATTGCAGTCAAGCACTAGTTTATAATATTAAAAAAAAAAAAAAAAGTTATGTCAAAACCTAGAAATATTACGATTTTGGCTTATGGCAAATCCATTTTTTTAAAAAAAGTTAATTCCTACTTCCATTTAAAGTAATTAATAGACCCACTTTACAATCAGCTTCCTACTCGCCCGCTATCTCTCATGACTCGAGCCAAACAATCGTAGTGTTAAGCGTAATGCATCGTGAAAGTGGCGCACGTGACTGTCGTTGCGGATCTAAGGCGGAGCGGATCTCAGCAGATCACTTGTAAAAATGATGCCTGTATTTTATGCATTAGTATAAATGATTGCTGCATTATGGGACTAAAATTACCACATATTTGTATTCTTAGAAATAGTGTTATACATTCAGGGGGGAAATACCCGTACTTTTTAAGAATAAATAAATATTCCCCAACTTTTTAACACAACGCCATTTAGTCCCAAGTTAAGCTTGAAAGCTTGTGTTATGGCTACTTAACAGCTGATAAACATACGTATATATTTCTAAATACACACATATTATAGATAAATTACACCCAGACACAGAACAATTGATCGAGCTCATCACACAAACATTTGTCCTGGGTGGGAACGAACCCACGACCTCCGGTATAGCAGTCAGGGTCACTAACTACTAGACCAACAGGCCAGTCGCTGAGATCAGATTGTGACTGGATTTTAAAGCATTAGCCTTCAGCACATCATGCTGAAGCTGTCACTGTCATATTTGTTGTAAAATTTTGATAGTTAACAAGCACTGCAGGCGTTCGTGTGGTTCTTGATGATTACGAAGTTTTAAAATATGATGATGTTATGTATGTAACCAAAAAACAGCAGAAAGGCTGCGTATATCATTGAAAGATTCCTAAAACAAACCTATAAACGTCATTTAGTTGACTAAATGACGTTTATTGGACTGGGAATATTATTGACACATTTTTAAAGATAAAGATATTTTTATTTGCAAATATGGGTACATGATTACAGAAACAGTGGTATAGAAAAATAAAATTGATTCAGCCATATTTTACCACTAGGCATGCAAATACGTGAAAAATTATTATAACATTAACCAAATTTAAAAATAAACAATCAAAATAAATTAAATAAATAAATTAAATTAGTTTTTGGTTTATATGGATTCTTTTTTGAGTTATTTTGATATTAAAATCGAACTACTAAACCATGAACCAATAACAAAGAAAGATATACCCTCCCCTCAACTCAATCAATTTGTGTACCTGCTATTAATTTATTACTTCTGTTTTCTTGGTTGCTGTGCGCTTGTTGTATCTGTGCTGAATAAATATTTCTCTATTCTCTATTCTATTCTCAACCAAACGAATAAAATACTTTTTTAATCCTGTTCATAAATGACGGAGTTATAGTATTTATAACAGACTTAGGAAAAAGAACAATTAACAAAATTTAAAAACCTCCTTTATTTGTAAAATTAAATAACGTTTCAGACCAAGATTCAGACCATCATCAATACCATCAATTATAAATAAATAAATATTCTACAACATTTCACACAACGCCATTTAGTCCCAAGTTAAGCTTGAGAGGTTGTGTTATGGGTACTTAACAGCTGATAAACATACTTATATATTTCTAAATACACACATATTATAGATAAATTACACCCAGACACAGAGCAATTGATCGAGCTCATCACACAAACATTTGTCCTGGGTGGGAACGAACCCACGACCTCCGGTATAGCTAAAATTGTTACTAACCCTATGGACTCCGGTCTGAAATAAAAATATTCTATTCTATTCTATTCTATTCTATTCTATTCTATAGCAGTCAGGGTCACTAACTACTAGTCCAACAGGCCAGTCTACAATTGTCTCATACATTTTTCTACCTTTCTCCAGTCTCCATCCATTTCTCAGTCACATGTTCGTATGAGTCGCACACGACCCCGGCTAACCCTCCACGCGTCTGATTAATTACAGCGCGATTAATCAGAACATGACTGATGGATGACATCGGCGACGAGAGGGTTCACGATAAGGTTTGTTAGTTAGGGCTATTCCAGTTTTACTTAAGACTATGTTAGGTTTTGATTTATGAGGCCTAGGGTTATGACTGTCTTGTTTGGGATTGACGTGTCTTGAATAAGCTAGTTGACTTAATTTCAGATTTTAGTCCCCTATCTTGATTACTAGAAAATATTTGACACATTTTTTTTTAATTTTTTCACGTAATTAAAAATAACGGCGATGCATCGAGTCAACATTTTGCATGACGTCACTGTATCGTACAGTGTATACTGAATTATGACTTCACAAACCACCTCTCCTAAACTTTTAAGCGCTTAATCTAGCGTTTTCTATAAACTTGGAAAAGAAAAAAAATACAATACAAATTACATGTAAAAGTGTCTGTATGAACTACTTTTTATCCCTGTATTCCCACAGGAACAGGAACTACGCGGGTGAAATCGCGTGACGTCCACTATTAAATAATAAAATTATCAGCACATTTTCATAAATACACGTACTGATCCTTCGACCCTTTGTATTATAATTATTAAATTAATTAAATGATCCCGTAAAGTAGGGGTTCCTCTCTCTCTATCCTTTTGCTGTGCCCAAAAGCTACCACCTAAGAATAACGTACGAATAGCAATAAAAATATTGAGGATTGTGTTATTCATGTGATATAACCAAAGAAACTCCATTCTTTTGAACCATTCCCAACTTGTATTCAAGTAAAGACGCTCGCTAGTCTCAGAGTACAAAATGTTTATTATAACTAAATCAAATAGGAGTCGAGAAGCGGCGCTTTGGTACATTTTGATTAACCCTAATAAATCTGCAAGCAGTATTGTGCTGCGTTCAATTGGGTTAGTGCGGAGGCAAGTAGCAAGCGCTAGTGAATGGGGCTTGTTAAAGAGATTTGTGTATTTGAGCCACTTCCTCGGTTTGGTTTAAGACGAAAGTGGGGAATTGATTCATTTTCTTGGAGAAGTTTGTTGTTTGCTGCTTCGTTTTCGTATTTAATTCAAATATCAGACAGACAATAAATACTTCTTGATTTTAATGTGTTTTAAATTAACTGTAATAAGGCTAATAATTGCCATTCAACGTGGTAACGAACGCCGCTGGTTTGTTGAGCACTTTACCATCTGGCAGTGATGCGGAAAAAAAATTCGACACTTTGTTATTATTTATTGTTTAGATTATTTGTTGTTATTTTTTTAATTGTTTATTTTTTATTCGTTTTAGTACAAAACAGTTCAGGTGTACCTACATGGATTAAAAAAAATGCAAAAGTAAAAATTATAGAAAAAAATAGTGAATTTCAATCGTTTGAAACTAAAACAAGATTACTTCTGTAAGCACTATAGGCAAGAAGCATTATATATCAGTATGATGTAATCCTTTTATTAACCAAACAGGTATTTGTGAGCGAAAAATAACAATATTTCAATACAAGTACCTGAATTTTTACAACCCAACCCGGAAACCGTATATTGTTCTATATTTACATGAAACAATATAAATTATATTGATGTTTTCTGTAAGGTTTTCGATAAAAAAACTATAAAGCTGTTACAGATAAATGGTGTTCCATAATGGATATATAATGGTTAAATTACTGGTCATTATACTATTGTTATATGTTATACGGGGCTCACGAATAATGGTCAAATTCTAAATAATTTTGTTATCAGATAGATTTGGTACTTGTTCGATACAAATGTTATTGTTTTACCGGGCAATTATAAAAAGTGGACAATTTGAGATAACAAAACTTTAGATTGCCAACTAAGTGTTAACTTAAAAAGAAATGTGAATTAAGTATGTAGTTGAACTATCGTGAATTGATCAGTAGTGGTGACTACTAATCTAGGCTAATCACCAATTAGCCAAGTTTGTTCAATTAACATTACATCGACTTTGACTCACAAACATTACAGCTAAACAAAAATAAAACAGACAACCACTGTCCTCCAGTAACCACTTGCTAGCTTAAACGAAGCACAATACAAGAAGGCAGCGAAATAATGAAATTAGCGGAACCGTACTCGCCTTAAGAACAGTGATTTACGTAATCAAAGAGCGTCTAAACGGATTACCGACGAGAACGGTCCTTTTCTTTAGTAACTAAACTTTACAGCGGCGAGGGAACGGCTTTTGATTTCGGCATTGTGTTAAAATACAATTGGTGTATGGTCGAGTGTCGTTCATCTCACGATATTAATGAATAAGTGTCATTTGCTGATCTTTAGAATGTTACGAGAACTACATATAAATGGAACTTGTTAGGTTGTTTTATAAGGAACTACTACGTAAATGGAAACTGTCGTTCGGGTTGATCTAAGTTAAAATATTTGGTATAAACAATAGGTCTTACAGGTTTTTTTTATCGAACTCAAAAATATACCTTTTAGGTATTTATTATTAACTAGCTGATGCCCGCAGCTTCGCCCGCATGGCTGTCGGTTATCGCACCCAGCTCCCAGAAGACTTATTTTTCACGTTCAACAACATTATATTTTTGCCAATGTATACAAAAACTTGACAAATCATACACTAAAAACTTCCTTGAGAACCACTCTACCCATAGGTTACAATAGCATTGGCGTAGTCATTTTTGAGTTTATCGCGAACAGACAGACAGTCAGACTGAACCACCACTCGATCAACCAGAAAAAGTAGTTATACTTTATGTATGGATATTATACCAATCGAGTTAAATTATTACCTCCTACTACTACTACTTCAAATACTACTACCTACTCTAGTATTGTATGCAACATAGAGACACGCAGCGCAGTAGTTCAGTTTAAAATTATGTATTTTGTATCTTTTAAAATCAATGCATTTCAGTAAGGTAGTTAGGGTCGGTAGTTAGGTTCGCTATAGAATAGGTATGGTAAGTTAGGTTAGGTTATATGTATATATACTAAATTTTTTCCCCTTAGGGATTGAATTCACAAAAAAACTTAAAAACGCAAATACTATATTTAATGGAAATATCTATCAGAGTTCTAACTTTGCACCCCATTTTTTTACCCAAATAAGCTATGATTTACGAAAAAAATATTGCTTATGTATTTCATGACTTCTAACGAAGAACCTTAGTACTGAATTTTATTCGAATGACTTAAAAAACGGCAAAGTTATGTACATACCCTTGTTTTACCCACTTAGGGGAAGATATTAAAAAAAATATACAAGTTTCATGATTTTCAGTGAAAAACCCTCATAGTGATTTTCATTCGATTAATTTCAAAAACGGCACAGTTTCATACCTACTAACTTAAATTTGCACCCCCGTTTTACTGCCTTAGGAGGTGAATTTTCAAAAATCCTTAGTGCTCCTTATAGTTTATAGTTTAGGCCCTGCGTTGAAATATCAATCAGTCAGTTTCTCCTTTTTAACCGACTTCAAAAAGAGGAGGATGATTTTTAGGGTTTGTTCTTCAGTACTCCGTCATTTATGGAAGAATTTTCAAACTTCTTTTTTTATGGATAGGGTATACTAACAGATTGGTTCCATTTGTAACAAAACTCTTATCTGATGTGGGATCCTCGAGGAACTGAGGGAGCTCTTCAAAAAATATAGGTACACACGCACCGATTTATACCTTTTTAGTAACAAATCAAGCATTTTCGTTTAGAAAGTATCATTTTGTAAAGGCAAACTGATAAAGAAGACAGGCGACGGAACTTTTCAACGCATAACTGCAATTTTTTTTCGATTGCTACAGTCAGATGTCTATGCAGAGTTTTGGTATTTCCATAAGATAACATAACATTTCACCCTTCTATTGTAAAAGAGATGTACAGATTCATGCTTAGAAAAAACTTCTTTAGCAATTGTTAACCAATTTCAATGATTCATTGAAGTTTTGAAAGACTTTCTTTACATACGAAGAAACTAAAAATTGCAAAATAAAAACTTTTTTACAAAAAAAAAAACAACCCACTTCTTAAAAAAAACACTAACAGGTGAAAAATAACTCCAGTTATGTCAGTGTTTAAATCGGTGGCCAATAATGAACGAAACAAAACCACCAAAGGCACAGACTTCCGAAACTGAAGTTGTTTTTCGCCTGTTAGTGTTTCTTTAAAAACATACATACATACATACATACATAAACTCACGCCTTTTTCCCATGGGGGTAGGCAGAAACTACAGAGCGCCATATGCTACGATTCTTACATACTTCTTTTGCTTCGTTTACATTCATACATGTTGTCATACACACACGCCGGTTGCGAGTACTACGCACCTGACCTTTCTGAAGAACCTCACCAATAAGGTCTTTGTATGTCCTTCTAGGGCGTCCCCTCCCGGCGTTCCCACTTACTTCTGCCTTGTAAATACCTTTCGTTAGTCGCCTTTCATCCATCCTTTCAACGTGACCAAACCATCTAAGCATACTCTTTTCAATTTTTGTTACTACATCTTCTTTTAAACCACAACGTTGCTTTATATCATCATTCCTCAATCTGTCATTAATTGTTACACCACACATACTTCGCAAGGAACGCATTTCTACAGCATTTATTCTACTTTCATGTCTCTTTTGCCACACCCAACATTCACTTCCATACGTTAGTGTAGGCACCAGCACACCATTGTGAACAGCCAGTCGTGCCTTTTCGGACATAGACTGGCTGGTCACAACGCCATGTATAGCGCCATTCACTTTATTTCCTGCATTTACTCTCCTTTCCACATCCGCATCAATCTTTCCATCCCTTGTAAACAGACTTCCCAGATATACAAAGTCATTCACTTGTTCTACACTCATATCGTTTATTTTCACATTGCACAACGACACGTTTTCGTCTCTTTCAAACACCATTACTTTCGTCTTATTCACATTAATGTTCATCCCTTTCATCTTATATGCTTCATTCATCTTGGTCACCATGTCTTGCAACTGTTCCGCTGACGATGCAAGAAGAACTTGATCGTCTGCGTAGAGGAGGCATTTGACAGGCAACTCATTCATCCTTAATCCACACTCACTCTCTTTTAAATCTGTCAGACAACTATCCATGTATAAGTTGAACAGCCAAGGTGACGCTACACAGCCCTGTCTAACTCCCCTAGCGATGTTAAACCAGTCTGTGTATGCCCCGTTTATCCTGACACAGGCACTGGAATCCCTATATAAAGATTTCAGTGCCCGTACCAAGCACCAGTCCACACCATACATGGATAGTGTCGACCACAGCTCATCCCTCCACACACTATCATAGGCCTTCTCCAAGTCTACGAAAGCACAGTAAACTTTCTTGTGCTTAGCCAGATATTTTTCGGCTATGCACCTCAAGGAGAAGATCTGATCCATACATCCCATTCCCTCTCTAAACCCTGCCTGCACGTCCCATAATTTCTCGTCTGTCAGTCTGATCACTCTTTTAATCAAAACCTTTGCATACAGTTTACCAACTACGCTTAAAAGGCTAATGCCGCGGTAGTTTTTACACTCCTGCTGTGAGCCTTTTCCTTTATACAGTGGCACGATTACAGCCTTGCACCAGTCATCTGGGACTCGGCCATATCTCCAACACATATTAAAGATCCGGCACAACAGGCTTGCTACTACCCCGTCACCGCCCTTCAGCATTTCAGCGGACAATCTATCATACCCTGCAGCTTTTCCAACTTTCATTTCTCTTAACGATCTTACGATCTCATCCATTTCTATTTCATTCTCTTCATCTACATCCGGGTTTGGGTTTTCACCACTCTCCTCTGCCCAGTTACCCACTCCTTGCACACTATCCTGAAAACTAAATAAACTTTCAAAATATCCTTTCCAGCGTTCCAAGACATCACATTCTTCGCTTATCAAACAACCATCCTCTGCTCTTATAACATTCATACTCGAAGTCTTTGTCACTCCACGAGCCAATCTTACCTGTTTCCAAAACATCTTAACATTGGCCCTGAAGTTATCCGAGAACTTCCTATTATACTCTTCATCTTTTTCATCCTTCTTCTTTTTTACCACTTCTTTCACTCTCGCTTTCATTTCGGTGTAACTTTTCTTCACTCTCTCTAAATCATCTATTCTATTTACATTTGTTGCCAGATTCACTCTATTTTGGGCCTTACAGGCTAGCACGTTAAGCCAGGCCTCTTTCTTCTTTCTCACAACCTCTTTAACTTCACCATCTACCCAAGAATCATTCGTTTTACTACCACATTTCCTTCGTGCTAGGCCACATACTTTTGTAGCCGCTTGCACCATACTATCTTTCATTATATCCCATACTTCTTCTAAACTATAATCATTCATCTCGTCAAATAATTTATCCGTCTCTTCTTTTACTTCCCTTTTATATTCCTCTTTTACTTTGACTTCTTGCAGTCTTTCTACTTTTATCCTTTCTAGAGCAGTCACAGGTACTCGAACTCGATGGCGCCAATGTTTGAACAAACCATGCACCCGACACATTACCAGATGATGATCAGTACCTACATTAGCTCCCCGATAAGCTCTTGTATCCGTAACTTTACTCTTTAACCTTTCATCTACAATCACAAAATCTATCATACTTTTACTATCTTGCCTTTCCCACGTATACCTGTGAATCTTTCTATGATTAAACATAGTATTCATAACACACAATCTTTTTTCTATACATATTTCTAATAAACTTAACCCATTCTCATTCACTCTATCATCTCCAAATGCACCTAATACTTGTTCATACCCATCTCTCTTCACACCAACCCAACCATTAAAGTCTCCAAGCATAACAATCTTCTCGTTTGCGGTACATCCTTTCATAACATCTCTTACACTGTCCCAAAATTCTTCTCTCTCCAAGGGGGAGCTTCCCATATCAGGTGCATAAACGCACAGGAAAAAGATACGGTTTAAGCCTACCTTGGTTCTCACCCAAAGAATTCTGGGACTAACGCAATCATAACCTTTTACACATTTCATCATTCTCTCAGAGAGAACAACTCCCACACCCTGACAGGCCCTACGTGTTTCTTTAACACCGGACCAGATCGCGGTCAGGGGACCGTGTATGGAGATGTCCACCCCTTTTCTTTTCGTCTCATTCAAACATAGCACATCTATCCTTTTGTCCTTCACTAACTCACAAACTTCATCCATCTTATCTTTTAGGCCTCCCTGAACATTCAGCGTAGCTAAACGACACTCCGCAGCTCGCTTTTCGCCCCGTGAGAACAACTGACGTGGTGTGTGGCGAGCGCCACCGCCGTGAAGATAGTAGTTTGATAAGTAATAAAAAATTGTTTTTTTTTTTTTTTTTTAATAAAATATGATCTAGAATAAGCTTTCTCTTTCCTAAACTCACTTATTTTGCTGTGCCCGACAGGGTCCATGTTATGATATAATTTTAAGTTTTACCACCTAAGAATACATGTGGAATGCAATAAAAGTATTGAGTATTGTAGATTGTAGAAATATTGGAGCTAACATTGTATTATAACATGTTGAATTCATTTTAATTAGGCGTTAAACAAATCGACGTACAGTAGGGCCTCGTCAATCCGGAGAGGCAAAAACAAGACTGTTTTCGGATTATCGAGGCGACCGGATTATAGTAGGTATGCTATATTTAGTTTCTTAGTTTCTGTTTATAATTTTCGCACTCAATTTCAAAGGCCCGGTCTCAAAGTCTACGGAGACACATAACTTCGTGGCTATCAAATTCGTTATTTTCAGCCAATTTTAAAGAACTGTTTAAAGCTTCTATTTCCTCTGAAATACCAACTTTTTCAGAGGCGAGAACTTCAACGCTATTGTCCTCATTTTGCTCATACGAATTCGAACCCCATTGCCCGGCCGGATTACAGCGATCACCGAACAAGCGGGAGTCCGGATTAACGAGACCCTACTGTACTTTCATTGACCGGGGTAGTAATTTGTAAATCTTTGACTGTACTCACAGTTAGTCATAGGATTTCTCGCGTTGTTCTTCTTCACAGACGGCAATGATGTCTAAAATAAACTAAGAAAGTACAGACGCCAGCACATCAAGTTACCCCAATGTGTCAAATTTTCCCAATTGAATATGAACCTTATTCTGTTTGCCATAAAGTTGAAAAACGTTCAAAGAAATTGGACACATCGGGGACATTTGACGTGCTGGCGTCTGTACATAAATATGAATTTTATTGGAAAATATATATTAAACCACCTCTTCAATCATGAAGGGCAGGCGTCTGGACCATCATGACATTTAATGTGGACTACTCATCGTTTAATTCATTTAAACCCAAGCGGACGCCGGCGTCCGCGCTGTCGTTGTTTTTCTTTTGTGCCTCTAATTGACACAATTGAAAGGTTAACTTTAATAATCTTGTTGACGGTAAAATTGAGAAACATATTGTAAAATTAAATTTCTTACTAAGTAAACAAAACACAACTCCTAAACATTACCTTAAACAATAATAAATAAACCACACCCCTAATTAACAAACAATACACGACGTGTACCCCTGACAGTACACTCACCCACAAAAATGGAATATGCCAAGTGTAGTCGGAGAGCTCCAATTATCTGAGCAAAGGCACTTGACGCGTCAAACGCACTGGCTGACTCAAAGTGCGCCAAACGGAAATTGCCCGCGCCATCTTGCCCGCCGACCGGAAACCCGCCAAATTATCGGGCGATGGGCTATGTACTGTCGGACCCTTAAGTTATGGATATTCATAGATTTTTTTTCAATAAAATATTCTGTAGGTATAAAATGAATTCTATACTATCCTATAGTATTTAAAACATTCCTATACTAAAATCTACGCAACCTTTTCTTGTAGGCTATTAATGAAATATTGTAAATTATGACTTGATAATTAACTCGATACAAAGTGTATTTGTATAGTTAGTGCCTCTGTTAAATACTTTTGGGCACGAACATTTATCACTACTGTTACTTAAGGCGGGTTTGCGATATCAGATTGGCATTTTTTTCTATATTAGTACGAACATCACTGTTATTAATATGTAATTAATTACGATCTAGCTTAAAAGACTAATAAGCAATTTAATTCTTACTAGAAAGAATAATGAAGCATTAGTTTTGCCATACAACGTGGCAATGCCGTCAGTTTTGTGCGGATCATTTTTGATACCATATTGATGACGCAGCTTTCATAAGTAGTTTTTTATTTTTTTTCTAGAGTATGTAATTTTATTTTTAAAACAGTCGTATGTAAATATATGTAGGGGTACGGACCACCGTAATAAAAATGAAAATATCTTTATAACTTCTTTATTAAAAATATTATAACTTCTTATATAATAAAAAACGTCTTTACTTCTTGACACTCGCTCGTCATCCTTTTTTCCTTCTTCCTTATTTAAAATATTCAAATCTTCCTCTTTCTCCTTCCCACATTCATACTCTCTCATTCATCCATCACTGCGTTCATATTACTACATTCCATCTAATAATCTTGCATTCTAAATTAACATCCCAAATATATATTCTTACTTAATATGTTACGTTATTCAGATTACCATTGATTGAAGAAATAGAAGTCCACGATTTCCTTCCCCGATGACAGACATCACTGATAACATCGCATTGGTTCTTGCCTGGATTTGAAATCACAACATTAAGAATAGAAGAGGTACGACGTCATAACCACCCTGAATACAACAAAAGACAGAATCATAACAAATATCCCGAAGACAATATTGGAATCCAACAAAAAACCTTCAAAGATATTTTCCGCTAAGACTTTTCCACCAAACCCATGCTCACAATCTTCCCATTAAACCGAAGGCAACCATTTAACTTTTCAACAAATACCGTCACCCGGGTCCACATTATTACTGGCACATAAATAGCGGCAGGGGTGTCACAACACATTGGTGCGCGGCGAGGCGGCGCTATCGCGGGTGCCAGCCCTGCGCGCTCCGCTGCCGAACATAATTGTTTCAGGGTTCTGACGCTGCTTTTAATATTACGGATCTGCTGTTTGATTTGATTTTTTGGGGCTGAAGGGACATCGTGTTAGTTCGTCCCTTAAGTCTTTGAACGCCACGTCGGTCACACGTTGACCGCGAACAATTAAATTTCTATTGTGTCTGGTAGTTGGCAGTCAACGTGTTAAGGAAGCGTCAAAAACTTTTCTTGTTGACACAGTATTTAGTTACACAAATCATTAAATGCGTAAAGTAAAGTGAGTTGAAGTTTTTAAAATCATAAACCCGAATAGAAACGTTTAACTAGTCTGCTATTACGAAGCCTTTTAATTCTTGAGTAATTAAGTACTACAGAATTAAAAGGCGTTGAACAAACTTTTATTAAACGTAAAGTAAACGTTACTTTATTTTTTAAAAGATTTTATTTTCTAAACCGTAAATATCAAACCAGCTAAGAATTAAAAATGTACTCAAAATTTTATTTTACAACCCATAGTTTTATTGTCAGAATTTCCTCTCATAAACATTTGGTCCTAGAAATAAAAATAATGACAAATTTGAAGGTTAATTTTATTTTATGCATAAAAAATAAAACTTTCTATTTGTGAACTTTTCCTCAGAACGCTCGTCTAAGAAAGAAATGTGCATAAAATTAATATTACTAATTAAACAATTTTCTAATCAATAGCTGATTGAAAAATAAAAATGGTGGTTTGGCAACGGTTAAGTTAGGTTAACTCAAATTAGGTTCGCTAATGTTAGGTTTGCTCAAGTTAGGTTCTCTAAAGTTAGGTTCGCCAAAGTTAGGTTCGCTTAATTTTTTGTTATTTGTTAGGAGAGGGAATATTGAAGGACTCCCACACCACACTGACCCACTAACAGTGAGTCTAGGTAACACGAATCTTCCAAGTAAAAGTGGTGTTTAATAGAACTTTAGTCTAAATCAAAACAAAAACATTATTAAGTGTTAGATTACATAAAAAAGAGTGTGTTGTGGCTAAATTATAACAGTCACACGGATGGATAGAAGGTTAAGCTACATTGACGAGGTCGGTTCGTAGATGGGTTACCATTTATTACATACTAAGACTCCTTCGCGCCTCGGAAAGAACGTTCAGCCGTTGGTCCCGGCTGTCACTTGTAGATCTTTGACAGTCGTTACTCGTCTCGTTAATCGTCAGAAGCCGGAAAGTCTGACAACCAGTTTAACCAAGGGGTATCGTGTTACCCAGTTAATGGGTTGTGGAGGTCTGACAGGCAGTCACTCCATGTATGACACTGGTATTCAGCTGCATCCGATTAAACTGGAAGCCGACCCCAACATAGTTGGGAAAAGGCTAGGCAGGTGAAGATAAGATTACTTAGAGAAATAATGTTATACAGATAAAAACTAGTACACGTACATGTTGTTAAGAATAAAAGATTAAGGGCACGTTTCAGTCTGACAAGTTAGCCGTTAAATTAAACCTAGTTTACTTATTAACTCCTTCAATATACAAGTCACAAGTTAGTTGACAAAAGATTTATTTAACGACCGCCAGACCATTAAGTTTAACTTTTAGCCGCAACTACTTGTATTTAACGGCTTGTGAAAGATATATCGCCTGTCATTGCCTACATATATATTTACTTGTTTAACCTGAATGACATTTAAACCCTTTGTGAAATTAGCTAGTTCTTTATACTTTGCTACGAAAGTTGCTACGCCGTAGCTGTTTACTGCTACGGCGTAGCATTAGAATTAGTAGGGGTTTTGGAAATTGTTGCTCTTGTAGGAATGGCAATCCTAATAGTTCGCTTATCATTTACCAAGTTTACTATCAGTTTCGCCAATAGGTCATGTGATTTACAGATTCGTTTGTTAGCAATAAACAAACACTATCTCTTGAATGCGTTTTATACTAGGTAAATATTTTTTTTTGATCACAAACAACTCGATTATCACTTCTTTTTTAATATTGACAACGTAAGTCAACGTTTTAAAAGAAAATGGAGAAGTGATAAGGCCTGTAAATACACAGATATTAACACTCATATACTTAAAACAACAAACTACAAACTAGACTTCGAATATAGTTATTCGAAGTCTAGTTTGTTGTTTGTTGTTACAAATACAAATATTTTTCCGGCCTGCTAGTAGTCAAGCAGGCCGAAAAAATATTTGTTTCGTGCGCGAATCAAACCCACGACAGCAGCTAATCGCTTGGCTACTGCACCTGTCTTTGTAATTAATCTTTGTTTCAGTAGGTTTAAGTAAGTTTTATTCCGCACAAGAAGAGCTTCTATTTGTTAATAGGTTGTTGTGATTTTAGATATCAAACAAAACCGTCACACACTGGCCCACTTACATTCATCAAAACTCGCACAAAAAAAAACTGTATATATTTTTTTTTCACAAACAACACCAAAGAAATTTATCGTACTACATCGAATATATAAATAATAAATAAATATTCCACAACTTTTCACACAACGCCATCTAGTCCCAAGCTAAGCTAAGAGCTTGTATTATGGGTACTAAACAGCTGATAAACATACTTATATATTTCTAAATACATACATATTATAGATAAATTACACCCAGACACAGAACAAATGAGCGTGCTCATCACACAAACATTTGTCCTGGGTTGGAATCGAACCCACGACCTCCAGCATAGCAGTCAGGGTCACTAACTACTAGACCAACAGGCCAGTCAATATATATATGTCGTGGCGAACGATATTCAGAAATAAGAAGTTGTGAAGTTGATTACATTAGTACAGAGTCTGTGGTAAACGCCGTGACGTCAGCTGTCATTTGCAAATGGCGCGAGCGATGTCACGTGGATGGAGTCGTATTGGGAAGTGGAAGCTAGACAGAGCTCAGTTGGACTTGAGACACCAACGAAGACACTAGTCCAGTGCGAAACTGTCTGTTTACCTATCTGAGTAATGTTATGTGATTACTTTTATCAAAGTGAGGTTATTACTGCAATGAAGATTATTATTCAACGTTATTATGTACCTACCTGGTACCACGAAACCCCTGATGTCGGCCCATACCGCTCATCCATCGCTGACTCCGACATCAGAACTGGGATAAGGACTTGCTACCCACAGGGATGGCGTGCTTTGCCAAGTCGTCAGGATATATCAGAAGAAAATTATCGAAGCTTGCTTGATATTGTCAAGGCTGCGCTGGGAGCGCTGGCATGGCGAACGAGCAGCGATAGCTACATCAGGGATCAGCAAGAACGTTTGCGAGATGCAAGATGCAAGTGTAGCGGGTTTGCAGTGGCACGGCGCGGTGGATAGATGCGTGCAAAATAGCTGGTATTGTGGGCAGTCACAGCACAGCAATCCGGTGAGTCGTGTAATTTTTGTTTTGATCGACTGATGTCGTTCAGAGTTTGTTCGTCATTTTAGAGGTTAAATACAGACGTTTGTATAAAGGGTATGTAGGTATACCTATGAAGTACAAATAGACCGTACTGTATGTACCTACTTAACGAGCAAATTCATTGCGACGTTTTGGTTTATGGTCTTTGTTTACCTGTTTTATTTTGGGGTAGGTACCCACGTATTACGATTAATTATCATTTGAAATATAATGTGACAGGCGGTCACGATGTATTTCTTGGTTATTTCTAAACAAAAATGTGCAGTGGATTGTAGTTACAAATCTAACCAGATAGGTACTTGAAACACATTACGTAAAATACCTACGGTACGTAAAATAGAGAACCTCTGATAACTTTACTTAATGAATATTGCCATACTTTTATTATTGGTTTACCGTGCGTACGTACGTCTATCGGCGCCTTACAAAATTTGCTTAGACAAAAGGCTAGTAATGCGAGCAACGGTCCAAGAACTAGTAGATGCTTATTACATACGCTTTAGTAAGCCTCCGTTTGGGAAACCTTTTCGCTTAGCAAAACTAGATAGGCTATTTGAAGTTAAGTACCTAATAAACTAGCAGAGGGCTATTTTCATGCGTTTAGGAATGACAATAATGCTATCGAAATATTATTTAACGTTTGATTTACGTAGCCATATTTTGTTACGTTGTAATACAACAGCGATCGAAGTTGTGACAGTTAAAACTCAGTAAGTAAATAGATGTAACCAAGAAAAGAGTGATAGACGTGACGCGACACATTCACTACTTTTGGAGTCATCGCAGTGAACCGAGAAATAGGCTTCAAAACCTGAGCCTTAACCTCTGACGTCAACCTTACAGACTAAGTCGGACGAAAGGAAAGTAGTGTGATAGATACTCTGTTAAAAAACTAATGAGTGATGGGTACTGTTATTTGCCCTAGTTAATCCCTGTTAAGTCCTGCTACTTTAGCAAGGATTGATAGGCCGCTCGGTGTATAATAATTCAATAAACGCCGGTTTGAACATTTCGAAGTGTTCATTTGTGAAGCGTTATGTAAAGTTTCTAGGCTATGATATCACAGCTACAGGTGAGCTGAAGCTTAGTTAAGCTGCCTCTCTTGATAACATTCACCATGTTAGGCGGTTCATAGGTAGTACCATATTTTCGGAAGTTCGTCAGTTGAATTTTTCGTTTTTTTAATGTACCCTCAGTGTTTTTATTGATGACTAGTATACAATTTGGTCCATTTATTTGGAAATTGGGACACTGACAGATAAGATGATAAATAATTTCAATTTTAGAGACTATACCTGGTTGATTATTTTCTTATTATGAACTCTCAATTTAAATGAGATTGAAATTCAAACTGATGCAAGTGCGGCGCTATTCCATTTACTTTTTTTGTAAATCGGATGGAAACTTGTTGATATTACCACGGTATCAGAAAGCTGGTTGTTAGCCTAACTTTAAATTGAGCAAAGATAAAAGTCGGTTTGACCATAATATTAGGCTCAGGGTTTTAAATTAGCTTAATTGTGTTTTAATTGAAAATGTTGACAGAAGTCAAACTAAATTAGATTCAAGTATGAAGGCCCCGATCACAAAGTTCCTCGAGAATTGAATGTCATAGTTAATGACAGTGGTAGTGAAACCACATCTTAAAAATAGCTTGTATACTCATACTCGAAGCTTTCGACAGTTCGACCCCGCCTCATGAGTAACATGTGGCGATGGGTCTATAAGGAATCGCGGGTGCGATTTCGGTCTGTGTTGGAGCACAGATTTTAATGAGTTGAGTATGCATTGCTTATAAATGATGATAAAGAGTAATAGAACTGTTAGAATTACTGGTTGTAACTTATTGGTCGGATCTTTTCTAATTACTAATGTAGTGCGCAGTGCGCTGTGAACGAAGGATAAACAAGGCAGTGTAGTTATTAGCAGAGTTCAATACTGTGCTTAGACATGTGAATTAGGTACCAATAGGTTATCTTGTTTTTTAATGACAGAAATTCATTTGAATAAACTTAAACTGATGTTTAACCGACTAGACGACTGTCCAAGATAGCCGTGAGTGTCTATTGACTGAATTACAATCGGGATTTATTGATGGTTTACCATTTACTTGGGTAACGTGCAAAAGTTCCAACTCTTATCGTTTATCGCTGTCTAGTAGTAGTACGATAATCCGACAGAGTGGTTCCCACTTTTCTAAACCTGTTTTTGCTTCTCGAAAAGCATGATAGTTTCGAGCGTATGTCAGTAGATGATTGACAGTTAAATTTAGATAGTAGGTACTTTGGGTGAAATCAAACTTCTTAGGTCAATGGTAATAAAAACGTTTCTGTAAGTCTCGTTTTGATGGTACCTACTAAAACGAAACTTAAGTGTTAGTAACTTGGTTTACATTAAAAATGAAGAGCCTAGCTAAACTAAGCTTGAACCGAAGTAAAGGTTTCTTTTAAACGCTTGCGTGCGACCAGTATGTTGTAAAGTCAAGTCATGATACCAACCTGTGAAGTTCAAACAAGTTAGAAGTAGAGGACAATGTTTCTGAGGGCAAAAGAATCCCGATAGACCTATGATATGCTTGTTGGTTATCCGGTTAACCGAATCTATAAGATGCAGTCTCAACTGCGTACGTTGTCGTTCAGGGCGTGATGAGCGGCTTGTGGTCTGGCGGGGACCCAGGCCTTGAAAGAGACTATTTGTACGGTCATGTAATGACTCGAGAGTCGTGGACCCTAGAGGAAGTGTTGGTCGTATCACGTGAGATGATAACGACATGGGTGGAAATACCGAATTGTCGATGGCTGTGGCAGGGCCATGAGTAGTGTGTTTACTTTTGAAATTTGATAATTAAGAGGCTTTGAAGAACCTTCCGTATTTAAGTTGTTAAAATGGCTTAGTTAAAGTTCATTTAGTTATTGTGTGTAGTAGTCATTACTAAAGATTACCTTTAAAGTTTTGGAATACATTTCATCTAACTTAACGTATACTCTATGGATTAAGTGTGAGTGTTTGGTGACCGATCCAGTTGCGCCGGAGCATGTAAGAGGTGCACGTGGTCTGCTTTTTATGCGCAGCATATCCTTTCCGAGGGGTAGCACTTACGCGGCTGAGATGGTTAGCTTCTGGGGATGGATCACTGGCCAATGCATTGGCAGACTGTGACTAGCCGATGGACTGGCAGACTGTGACTAGCCGATGGACTGGCAGACTGTGACTAGCCGATGGACTGGCAGACTGTGACTAGCCGATGGACTGGCAGACTGTGAAAGGCCGATGGACTGGCAGACTGTGACTAGCCGATGGACTGGCAGACTGTGACTAGCCGATGGACTGGCAGACTGTGACTAGCCGATGGACTGGCAGACTGTGACTAGCCGATGGACTGGCAGACTGTGACTAGCCGATGGACTGGCAGACTGTGACTAGCCGATGGACTGGCAGACTGTGACTAGCCGATGGACTGGCAGACTGTGACTAGCCGATGGACTGGCAGACTGTGAAAGGCCGATGGACTGGCAGACTGTGAAAGGCCAATGGACTGGCAGACTGTGAAAGGCCGATGGACTGGCAGACTGTTAAAGGCCGATGGACTGGCAGACAATGAAAAGCCGATGGACAGGCTGACTATGAGAGTCTTTGTACTTGCAATTTATGTCTAACGACACCAAGTGACGTTTGTTTATAATTATCTCATGTAAAGTGATCTCATGTGTTTTATGGGATGTTTCCTTCCTAGAATTTTACCTGTTTGGTTCTAAAAGGCTGGATTATTGTGACTTCCTTAATCCTTGAGACCTTGTCAACGCTGGCTATATTGTACAGCTATAGTTGTTAAGATTTAACGGCAGGATAGCCGAACGGATTACTTTCAGAATGTTTCTGTTGTCAGATCAGACACACGAGGACGTGTGAGGGTCATGATGGCCGTGTCGTGGCGAACGATATTCAGAAATAAGAAGTTGTGAAGTTGATTACATTAGTACAGAGTCTGTGGTAAACGCCGTGACGTCAGCTGTCATTTGCAAATGGCGCGAGCGATGTCACGTGGATGGAGTCGTATTGGGAAGTGGAAGCTAGACAGAGCTCAGTTGGACTTGAGACACCAACGAAGACACTAGTCCAGTGCGAAACTGTCTGTTTACCTATCTGAGTAATGTTATGTGATTACTTTTATCAAAGTGAGGTTATTACTGCAATGAAGATTATTATTCAACGTTATTATGTACCTGGTACCACGAAACCCCTGATGTCGGCCCATACCGCTCATCCATCGCTGACTCCGACATATATGTATGTATATTATGTACAAACCACTATTCGAACGTCGAGCAATTGCTTTACAAATCTCGTCGGACTATTCACAGTCGCGATATCCGCGTATCCGACCTTATCGCGCGCAAACCGTGAGTTATATCCGCGGGTATCCGAAATAATCCCTGTTTATGACCTAAGGATTGTCCACATATAAATTTTTATATCGGCGCGGATCAGAAAAGAATATATCTTTGTAAATACGGTGACATGTTTTTATACATTAAATTTCAATTCAACAGTATTTTATTTCGGGGATTTAGATGCTTTTAGAAGATATATTGGTTACGTAGTTACCCCTCAAGGTTCATTGGAAGACCAGCGTCAGATAGCATCACCTGTCTGGCATGAATGCTGAAATGGACCTTCTTTGGCGCAGTCGTGAGGCACACAGCACATAATGTGTACAACCTACTATTGTATGTTTTCTATTGTTTCATAAATTATTGTGTTTCAAGAACTGATGTCAAATAAATATTTTTCTTTCTTTCATTCTTTTTCTTTTAGTTGTGATATTAGTTACTAGGTATGTTGAAATATTTACCTACAAAATGTTTATAATCAATTGGGTTATTGGGTCTTCGGAATTGTCAGAACAGGGACAACTGGGAACACAACTTGAATATAATTCTTTTTTTTTTTCATGGTTAGTATGGAGATCGCTCTATACAGTAAAACACACACTAAAATTGTTTTTTTTTTTTAATTTCACGGACCACCAACACAATACATTTTTTGAATTTTGTTTAAGTTTTTGGCTGGCCTGTTGGTCTAGTGGTTAGAGGCCCTGACTGCTATGGAGAAAGTCGTAGGTTCGATTTCCACTCAAGACAAGTGTTTGCGTGATGAGCACGATCATTTGTTCTGTGTCTGGGTGTAATTAATCAAGTTATATAAAATTTAAAAATATATAAGTATTATTAACAGTTTATTAGCATATCTAAATACTCAGCACAAACTCTGCTTAGCAAACTAACTAACTGGAATAGATAGCGTTGTGTGCAAGTTGTGTAATATTTATATTTTGTTTATTTTTACTCATAGTAATTTATTTCATCGTCGTCTGCCCAAGTAAACATTTGATATTACCTAAACAGACCATAAAATCTAACATTCAATTCGTTTGATAAACAACAGCTGTCCCACACCTCGAAAAAAAATCTATTTTATTTAAAACGTCTCGTCTTTAAGTAAAGATTCTATTAAAATGATTGGTGGAATAATGGTTATGGTATATTGGTTAAGGTTTTTTATTAGTCTGACAACTTGTATGTAAAGAACAAAACTGACGGTTGACTTTGCTCAGGTTAGGTTCGCTAAAGTTAGGTTCGCAAAAGTTACGTTCGCTAAAAGTTACGTTCGCACAGGTTAAATTTAGATTTTATTATTTAATTTGGTAGAAGTGGGTTATTTTCAGTTATTTAAAGTTATTCATCGATATCTAATTCTACCCTAAGCCTTAAAAATCTTAAAGATATACCTATTACTAAGCATGAACTTCATAAAATAAAGTTTAGAGTTATGAGAAAAATTACAACGTGAAAATGAGAAAAATCCAAATGTCACAGTACAATAAAAACAGGGATAAAAAAACCTTTACTTTCAGATTTTTTAACATTGATTACGTGCCATTGTAATTTCCGAAATAAGAGACGGTGAGCCACAATCAATAAAAAATATAAAAGGTTTTATAAAAATACTTCAAAATTAATGTAAAGTAATTTAAACACATAGATACATCACTAATGAGCAAAAAAAGAAACCATCTTTCTTTTTTCACCTTCATTGCATCTTTTTAAAATAAAAGATATACTATTATTAAGTGATAGTTCTCCTTATCGATGCTTTGAGAAAAAGAAATGTGTATGAAACGCCGTGTCAGAATTAAAAACACGCGATTGTACCAAGGTATGACTTTATTGGAAAACATACGGGCACGTAGTTGGGAAGGGCACGCACTAACATTTCTGATTTTGTCCATTGGAAAACAATACATAAGATTGTGAGCCACTCACTAGGCGGTTCACAATCCTTGCGTCTTCTAGCACGTGATGTCTGCTAGTGGTTGAATAAAACAATAAAAATGAATTAAATTATTCCCATTGCAATGATAATGTTTTCTTCTAAGACTGAGCAGAAACAACTTCTTGTCGAAATGTATGTCTAGAACAACACACTTTCCTTAGTAACTTCGTTTACTTGTTTTCTTTATAATAAACATTAAATGAATGCGATGATGTGATGTGTATTATGATGATTACTGTTTATCGACCTTTTAAATCATGACACAGTGGTATAATTTTATTTTAATTTTTGTTTTGTTAGATTATAATTACCTACCAAAATTGATGGAGATGCTCGAACTATGTTGCATCACGTCACAAAACTTTTTCTTTTTCAATAATTTTGTAAAAAACCGCTCGTTCCCGCACAGAATTTCTTCACCCGTATGTTTTAGATACGCAGGCGAGTCGCGCTAGTTGCCATGGCAACGACACGTCTAGCCACGCCCCCTCGTTATGAATAGTGATGGGCTGACATCGATCTTCCAGATATCGATGATATCATGTATTTTGCAATATTGCAGTGTACCTAGCTAAATCGATATAGGATATTGTACTTGTAACATTTATTAGTCTACAGGCCTGTATCTAGCTTAGAAAAATCAAAATCAAGAGTTATTTAAAAATCAAGTCATTTATTTAAATTAAGCTTAAGATCAAAACTTTTTGAACGTAAAAATACATAAGACAGTCCCCCAAAAAGCCCACCCTTCGCCACTTCCCAGAGTTTTTGCTGGGAAGAAGAATACGTGGAACAAATTCCCCAGGAAATAGCGGTATGGTGATATGTATTTCAAAATTGTGAAATCTAAGAATAAACTATTAGTTAATTTTATAAAATATAAGTTCAAAATAACGACGAAATTGTTCTAAGTTTCTTGAAGTATAATAATTACAATAATGATGACAAACATTCAAATCGTTTACTCATCCAATAGTTTATAATTTGTTTAAAAAGTTCTAACTTTTTTTTCACCATTGTTTTAACCTACTATGTCATTTTATTAAGAAACTCCGCAATTGTTCAAGACAACTTCATAAACATCACAAATAAAATAAACAATACTCAAAAACCTATACTCATTCATCACGTTTCCCTCACACGACATAATTATTTTATCACCGCGACCAATCTGCCCGAATTCAAGCACACTTGGCTTTCACCTTCCACCTATCAAATATGATCGTCGTGCAATCCATTACATGATTAGATATAAAAAGGGGTTTATTACAAAGCACTTTATGGCTCATAACGCGCCGAGGAATGTGCGGAGTCGTGACGGATCGGAGCGTGCCAGAGTGGGCCGGAGTGGGTCGGAGTGGGCCGGAGTGGGGACGAATGCCGGAAAAGTACGCCGTAAGAATATCCAACTGGTGTTGAATTAAAGGGTGTAAGGTGTCGTGGCATTCTTTATTGTATTTTAGCTACCATGATGTATTATTACGAATCTCATTTTATATTTTCTAAAAATGACCAATAATATAAATATCAATATATTACGAATTTGAATTTGAATTTGAATTTTGAATTGACTTTTCGACACACACGAGTACATTTGCCTAATACTCACGCTTTTTTCCATCTGATACGATTATTACATACTTACTTATTATACTTCGTTTACGTTCATACATGGAGTTATACGAGTACACACACGCCGGTTGCGAGACTTTTCTGAAGAACCTCACCAAAAAGGTCTGTGGTTCTAGGCCGTCCCCCTGGCGCTTCCACTTATGAATACTTTCGTTATTAGCCTTTCATTCTTCTTCACAACGTGACTTAGCCATCTAAGTGTTTAACTTGTCAATTCCGGTAAAAATTCAATCACATACGATACATTAAATCGCTTCTAAATTAATCAGGGACGTATATACATACGTCACTGATTAATTTAGAAGCGATTCACAATTAAATGGAATATTGTAAATTAAAAACTTCTAATGAAAACACGAAAAACAAACACATGGAATTTCTCAGTAATAGTCTGAAGAATGCATCGGTCCCCGGTTAATGGCAATAGGCTCGCCCCCAATCATATGGCACCTAAATAAAGGGTACACACCTTTGCCTTGTCTTTTGGGAAAAACGGGCGTAATGTTATGTGAAAATCAGCTCAAAATGTGAACAGCAGCTCAATATTGGAAGGCAGGATAAAAATTAATATTACAAAACGGTTTTAAAGAAGTGCACGCAGTTTATTAGAATATTAATTCGATATCCGAAGGATTTATATGCATAAGTATGTATTTTTTTATATTTTTAATTCCAGTATTGCTTGTTCCCGAGTGCAATAAACATTATCAGATTGTGCTTTACCAAAACCACTTTCAGTCATTTTTCTTAAATGTTTTATAACTTTTATGGAGCTAAAATTAATTACACTTGAACAATAAATTAGTTCACAACACACACGGCAATAATTATGTTTTCCAATAAAAAGTCCATTCTAATACTTAATGACATACTTACACATTGTATATTTTGTAGGCGTTGAGTTGTTGTCGTAGTATTTGACGTAAAGTTTCGTTATAACCAATGGTGATGTGTTCCACAAATTTGAATTTCCCGCGTTTAATTCGCACTTTTATTTTTAATTTTAAATAACTATACATATAATAAGACTATAAAAAAACTGTGTCTGTACATTGAATATATTTAAAAAATAATAATTGAGGGGGGTTTAGAAACAGTAATAGAGCACGAATCCAAAAAAAAAGTCTGTCTGTTTGTCTGTTTGTCTGTTTGTCTGTTTGTCTGTTTGTCTGTTTGTCTGTTTGTCTGTTTGTCTGTTTGTCTGTTTGTCTGTTTGTCTGTTTGTCTGTTTGTCTGTTTGTCTGTTTGTCTGTTTGTTTGCACACGCTAATCTTCGGAACTACTGGACGGATTTGAATGATTTTTTTTTTGTTGTATAGATATTAAGTCTGGGCAACACATAGGCTATAATTTATCCTGGAAACTGGAACACCTGATGCAGAACTGCAACAGACCAGCTAAACTATAGGACATACAAAAATGGTACCATAGCAATAATTGTTCCACGTGATGAGCATTTTTTGCTGAGAGAATAAATTTTAAGATCCGGAACACCTGATGCAGAACCGCAACAGACCAGCTAAACTATAGGAGATACAAAAATGGTACCATAGCAAAAATTGTTCCACGTGATGAGCATTTTTTGCTGAGAGAATAAATTTGAAGATCCGGAACACCTGATGCAGAACCGCAACAGACCAGCTAAACTATAGGAGATACAAAAATGGTACCATAGCAAAAATTGTTCCACGTGATGAGCATTTTCTGCTGAGACAATAAATTTGAAGATCCGGAACACCTGATGTGGAACTTCAAGTGCCCAGCTACACTATAACATATATAGGAATGACGTCTTAGCAAGAGTTGTTCAGCCTTATGAGCACTCGCTGTTGACGTATAAATATTGAAGATCTGGAACACCTGTTGTGGAACTCCAAGAGCCCAGCTACACCATAACTCACATAGGAATGACATCTTAGCAAAAGTTGTTCGGTCTGATAGGCATTAAAGCTATCACTAATTTCATTGCATATTTATAAAATAACATAAGTACCTCCACGCGGTGAAGGCGGGAACAGTTCAGGGCTGATTTTCAATGACGATGGTATATCATTGAAAATTAGACTCTACTGGCCAAAACTTCCATTTTTTTTTATCGTATAAATATGCCTTCGGGCTTATGTTATTTGAGTGTTTAATTTCCTTTTCTATTTATCTTTGTTACATGGTTGCCTATCCGGTAACGCTGGGGAGCAGCCACTTAGATTTTAATTGATCAGGTATCATCACAATAAATCTATAAACATACCTAGAAAGAGGTCAAATCTTTCTCAATGTTCCAAAAGTGCTAAATGATTAAAGATCATAAGATCCCAACAATCTACCGAAGAGCGTTAGGAGGGACTTGATGCTGTTCGACAACATGAGGTTGCAACTCGCTCCGTGGAAACTTCTTGGGATCGCGAAGCACGCCTGCATTCTCAGCGTATTTACGCATCTACCAGGTATCCAGGTCTCTAGACACCAGTGAAGAATATATGACTGACCGCTGATCATGAACATCATGCACTATCTTGCGAGTTGGAGACGTTCACGGAAAAAACATGACGCTTGAGTTTTCAGCGTAAATACGCATCTACTCTAGAGATAAGTGGGGGAAGGAGATGCGCGACTGACCGCTGAGCGTGAACGTCACGCAACATATAGGCTATAATTTATTTTGGAAAATGGAACACCTAAAGTAAAAGAGATATAAAAATGGTGCCACTGCTAAAATTATTCCACGTGAAGAGTGTTTTCTGCTGTGTAACTAAATTTGAAGATCTGGACCACCTGTAGTGGAACTCTAAAGCCCAGCGACAATATAGCATATACATAATAAAAATGGCGTCTTAGCAAAAGTTGTTAAGTCTGATGGCATTTCCTGTTGACCATTAAAAATAAAAAATCTGGAACGTCTTGGATCGTCTCGCGCATTCCATTGTTTTGCCGTCCCCGGGCTTTTACAATTCGACGTCAGACGTTTCAGATCTTCGATTTTGACGACCCTGTTGTCGCTGGCATAAGCAACAGGATCCGCGTACGAAGTCGCGGGCAGAAGCTAGTTTTAAATAATTATGACGCTATTAAAAAGTGAAATAATGATTTAGTTCGTATTGTCTGCCATTAAAGATTCGGAAAAAGAAATTTGAACCCAAATTAAATTACATGCATATTCCCTATTAGCGCCCCGTTATAAATCGATCACGATGAAGAATTCTCACTGACCAACTTTAAAGTTACAGATAGTTTATAAAACAAAAAGGTTTATTAATTAGAAAAGACGGCAATTAAATTCAGGTTTTTATTTTTTTTAGACTTAGTGTAATATCTTAGCAATTTGTTATCGTTATTGATTTATTTTCTTAAAGTGATATGACTGACTGGCCTGTTGATCTATTAGTTGGTAACCCGGACTGACTATACCTGAGGTCGTGGGTTCAATTCTTACTCAAGACAAATTTTAGTGGGATGAGCACGATCATTTGTTCTGTGTTTGGTTGTGATTAATCTTTTATTTATAAATGTATTAAGTTTATAAGTATATTTGTCAGTTGTCTAGTATTCATAGCACAAGCTCTACTTGGTTTGGGACAAGATGGCGATTTGTGAAAGTTGTAGAATATTTCTTTACGTATGATTAGTGAGTGAACTGGTGTCGAGAGTTTTAATGCCGCTCATGAACCTCTTTACAAGCCGTCTAGAAATATCTTTTAGGCACATCGATTTTCTCACGATGTTTACATTCACCGTTCTCAAGGCATCCACCTCTAACTTTTCAGATTCATGTGCGAATGTTAGTTGGGTTTGTAACTGTAATTTTTAAAAAATTTAATCATAACAAAAACTTAAAATAAATAAATAACTAAAACTAACAATAAATAACTACAAAGCGTCAAAAAATTCTTCTGCATCGCTGCCAGCTGGTAAAGTGCCCTAAAGGCTGGCGGCATTGCCACGTTGAATGACAATGCTTAGCCTCTGGCCAAAGTAGAGGCCAGCCCTTGGGTCACGGGAAGAAAAATTGAAAAAATGTGCGAATTGTATAATAATTGTTACTTGCTTCAAATCATAATTGAAAAGTTTAATCGTAACACTTCTGCGCAACTCTAGTCCAATGTCATTTGCACTTAATGAGTTGGTGAACCTTAGAGATTGTACGTGTACAGTGACCAACACATCAAGTTATCAAGTTAGTTAGGTAATGTGTAATTTTTTTTTATAGTTTTTCAATTTTATTACAAATAGAATAAGGTTCATTTTCAGTTGGGAAAATTGTACAGTTTGAGGTAGATTGATGTACTGGCGTCTGTACCTACCAGTTTAAATTGAAATGGGGTCTCGCACGCATTCGGACCATTGTTATTATTGTGTAAATAAACCTTAATCTTCACAAACTGTTGCGTGTGTTAGAAAATATTATAAGCAAGAAGTAATTTTATGGTAGTTACTGTTAAGGAAATAATGTTTTACTTTTTATACACACTCCAATACACGTAATGTTTTAGTTTTCTACTTGGATCTGTTTCCCATTGGGCAGAAACTACGGAACGGTGGTTTTTATTATAATATATTTATTCAGACTTTAACCACAGTCTTAAAACCTACAATCTTCCGACGAAGTCGTCTAGACAGGGCAATCGTGCGGGGTGTGAGGGTTCGCGAAAAAGCTGCTTCCGAACTGCGACCAAAATGATGTTTGTGGTTCGGGAGGTATTATTCAGGGCTAACGCGTGTAGACGTTGTCAGCATTTTTCCAGAGACCAAAGGCGTCGTCCTACTATATTAATATATAGTGTTTTAACTTATAAGTTTAACTAAATATAAAAATGATTCCAGTAAAGTTGCACCTTCTAAAACCAAAACCTAAACAAATATTTGATCTCCTTTGTCTCACTAAAGAAAGCATCTGTTCTCTAAATCACAATTCTTCCTATTGTTTAATTTTATTAAGTACAGAAGCCAGCACATCAAGTTACCCAAAACTGTAAAATTTTCTTAATTGAACATGCACCTTATTTTGTATGTCATAAAGTAGAATATCTATCAAAGAAAATTTACACATGGGTTAGCTTGTACAAATAGTCTATCGTAGTCAAAATATTATTGGTTTTGACTGGCCTGTTGGTCTAGTAGTCGTCAGTGGCCGTGACTGCTATACCGGAGGTCGTGAGTTCGATTCCCACCCAGGACAAATGTTTGTGTGATGAGCATGATCATTTGATCTGTGTAACATTACATAACATCACGCCTCTAATCCCCGAACAGCTAGGCAGAGGTGTACCTAGTAGTACACGCACATTTCGCCAGTTAAGTTTAAGTCCCATGTAATAGGGGACGAGCTTATTAATTTCAATCGGGCACAAATCCAGACAACTGAGGGCTGCTACTGAGAAACCCCAGATAGAAAACTCAATAACACTTTGCCCGACGCGGGGATTGAACCTGGGACCTCATGTTCGGCAGTAGCGCTTGCCGCCACTATACCAACGAGGCAGTCTTATAAGTTGAACAAGTTACAAAACTATTTAATCTATAATATTGTATCTATATTGTCAAAGTTAATTTAGAAGTACCTTTTGTATTTAAAACACAACTATTTTTAATGTTTAATTAAACTATGTAACAGAAAAGAAGTGTGCATGGGAAAAAAGGCGCGAGTTTATGTATGTATATATGTATTAAAATAAAACTTGTTCACCAAGAAATTATTTTTACTCCACAATTCAAAACTAACAAACAATCTACAAAAGTAGATTCTAACATCATTAACACGCACCTCTTAAGAAACCTACAGGCACCTCGAATTTTTCTCCAATTTATAAAATATTCCATCGCAATATCGCTATCGGTATCGATAATCCGGTCACGTCCCTACGCGTCAGTGGAATTCCTCGCATAGTGAAGTGCGGCGCTCGATATTTGCCGCTCGCATATTAAGATGGCATTCTTCGCAGTGTTGGGAGACAATGCTGGCTGTATGAGATATCGATCCTAGATGTGCTTTCCAGTTAAATGGAAGGATAATGGGGTTTATTGAATGTAGTGTTGGGATAATGGGTGTCTGTGGGGCCGATTGCAATGGCACGGTTCTATCAACAAGTTTTCATTCATTTTAACTGCCGCTAATATTTTATTAATTAATAGTGATTATTTTGTGGATGTATGGACGTTTGTATCTACCTATTTCATGTAAAAACTAATAAATTTAATTTGTAATTTTTTTACAGTTTTATAGCTTATACTTCCGTGTTTCGAATCATACATTAATATTAGTATATAAATGTGAAAGTGTGTGAAGATGTTTGATTGTTTGGATGTTTGTAACTCCCACTCGTAAACTGTCAAACAGATTTGTATAAAAATTTGCACACAGATCAGATAGACCATTTTCATTCCATTTTTTTTTTACTTTACATTTTACACAGGGAATTGGTTCCTTGGGATAAAAGTTAAACTTTAATGTTACAAGCTTAGGCTTATAGAAATAGATTTTTTGAACTAAGTCATTTATGTGTATTAGGGTGGTTTAGCCGGTTTGCCGGCCACCTCTGGTTTTCGGCCAGTACGTTGTTTTATTACTATAATAAGGAAACTTTACCCTGCTCATTTAAAAAAACAACGCTACTAGATCTATTGGTATAACCCCTACGAATTTTGAATTTTGCAGCTTTTTAATGATCCAACTGTGTCGTAAGTAAGCCTCCGAAAGTCTTACAGTTCACGCGTATGTCGAAATCAGTGCAAAAATAGTGCTCGCATAAATTTTGCGAGGTAAGTTACTACGTATTTTATCGATATATAAATTATGAATTGTTGTTCTGTGATTTTTTTAACACTCTTATGTTTTCGTTTTTACACCGACAGTGTTTATAATAATTGAAAACATCACACTTGGCGTTTACTTAGTAAAACAATCAGGGTTACTTAGAGAATATCTTCAGAAAAAATAAATTAAGAGTAATCCCGAAAATTATTATTATCATCATTTCAGGCCAAAGACGTTTACTGCGGGACCACTATAATACCAACGAGGTAGTCTGAAAAACTATAATAATAAAAGCGTAGGTAAAAGTATCGATATTTCTATGTCACCTAAAGTGTCAGCTTACAACACTAAAATCTAAATTGAGACAAACGGATTTTACGTCACACTGGCCAGACAAGCAGCATTGCCTTAATTACGGCAACCAGTCATCCCGAATACCGTCATATGGGTAGACAGGTCAGATTGCTGAAGCTAGGAATCATGCGGTCGTAAAATATCGACGACTGTTTATTAAATCAATAATAAAATCTGTCGTCGATATTACCCGGCCTATGATGCAACTTTTTATTATTATTATTATTGTCCTCCTATCCGTATTTTGTAACCTTCCATCCTTTCAATTGAGGTAATTAGAGACACAATAGAAAGACAATGACAGGCGGACACCGGTGTCCTCTCGGGGTTTAATGAATTAACTTATTTTTTTAATAACGTTCTCTTTGTCTTAATCTGTCAAACAAAATAGATTTAATTTCCCTCTATTTAAAAGACAAAGACCGAGACAACGACCGGGCTGGTATTTTTCCCTCTATTTTCCCTGAGGTGAGATTGCTGATAAATTTATATGTTACGGGCAATAATATTATAAGTAAAAAGGTGTAGACAGGTTACTTAAACAACTTTCGATCTTAAAAAACGGTACACTAACGCACGCTCGCGTACGTTTAGGCGCGACGTGAAGAACGCGCCACTGAGGTGAAGTGTGGCTAGTTAGCCACATTTTAACGTCACTTGCTGAGCGCTTATAACATATCTACACCTTTTTACTTATAATATCATTGTTTACGGGAATTAAATATAATTTATATTTATAAACTAAAATTATGAGCCGATCACTAACACCAAGGTTCTCTTTCACTTTTATTCTTAAAATTGAATTGTCCAGTGTGATAAAATATGGTCTATACATAATGGTATTCGCAGCAATTTTCCGGCGCGTGTCATGGGAATCGTCGCGAGGAATGTGAACCGCGCGCCGCGGGCTAAGGCGCTGGGTTATTTGTATAAAGGACAGCTTTAAAATGAACACGTTTATTATTTTATTGCTAACGGCTGGACCAATTATTATGATTCTTGTGTTTCTGGATTTGTCTTCGTCCGGAATAGGATAATATTTAACCAAAGACATCAAATAAATATATAGACGGAACATCACGAACATCATTTTTTTTTCCATTGCATGACGCGAATGAATATGTTTAGTCGTAATTGTGACATACATGGTGTAATTGTTGACATGTAGGACTATGTTATTTTGGATATTTATGTAAATTTGACATAAATCTTTTACTTTTAGAAAACTTTGACATTACCTTTGTTTGTACGTAAATGACATTGAACTAAATTACTTGCAAATTGACGATGTGACATAAATTGGGAAAATATTTGTACGCCGGTACTTACGGCTAAACATGATTGGACTTTAACACTGTAAGATCTTGCATGCTTTTGTATGTATACTATGTTTAAACAAATAAAAAATCTTTATCTTTATCTTATCTTCGAGACTTGTGTCCTAGTAGACATAAGTCTATGAGTTAAATTAAGAACGCTCCTAAGCCGTTCCAATATTGCTATATGATTCTAGATGGCGTCACTGAGACATGGGATCACAGTTTTTCTATGTCATTTCTCCGGTATCCTCTATATATATATAATATCTTAAAACTTTTTGTAACTAAGTAATAAATAAAAATTAAATAAAAAAATTAAAAAACCCCCACCGCAAAAAAGCGAAACGTTTAAAAATGGCTCAACGATAGGAAAGTGTTATTTTTAACTTTTTAAACGTTTTTAAATTTTTAATTTAATGTTTATTTTAAAGTTTTTAAACGCATTATTTTGTTTTCAAAAGTTTACAGTTATGAGATTTTTTCAGTGCATTGCGTACAGTATCAAATGCTGGTTAAAATAAAACCGAACACGACATATGCAGATATGTCGTGTTCGGATTTATAATATACTACCTATAATCTTGCTTATTAATATAATACACATGGGTGTTTATAAGTAAAGTTAATACCCATAGACGTCTAAAATGGCAACGGTAGCTAACACAAAAGAGCTGATAACCTTCGAACGGCTGAACCGATTTTGATGAATCATGTCTAAGAATCATCGCAAGAAAAGAAAATCCTGCTTTCAAATAAAAAAACCGCATCTAAATCGGTTCACCCGTTTAAGCGCCACGGTGCCACACACAGACAGACACATAGCGGTCAAACTTCTAACACCCCTCTTTTTGCGTCGGGGGTTAACAACATGAAACCCTCATAAAACTAAATATCCAAGAAAAGGTATTTATTTTTTCTATCATTTTTCAAACGCAGCGCCATCTTAGGCGACATGAACATAATACGTGAAAAACTTCTTCCCAGTTTGACATTTGACAAATCTTACGCTAAAACTTAGAAGGCTAATGTTATTCATTCGACCGTGACCGTTCGATTCGTGGACCGAAGTTTGCCGGACAGCATGTAAGTATTTAAAAGCCATGTCAGCGTACAAGTATAGACAAAAGGATCAGAATTTGGCAACTAAACCAGTTGGTGAGAACAATACCAGTTCAACATGTGCACAGCAAGAGAACCAACCCATCTTTGTTTCAACCTAACAATCGGCGACTTTGATGATAAACTGCAGTTATTTTACAACTTTAAGTTCCACAGAAATGTTATCTTTAAAAAGCTATTGTTCGGTTCTAAAGTTGTTAATGTTTTTGGGGATTAAACGTGTTAAGTACCTAGTTTAAGTTGCAAAAAATGGTTTGTGTTTTGGAGAATATTTTGCAGTTGCTAGGCAGGCGATGTGTCTGTCTGCATCAGTATGATTTTGTTTAACAAAGACAGACATCGGTAGCAAGATTAAGAGCAATTTTGATGTGACAAAACTACCGTCAATTTGTTTTTCAAGAAGTGGTTTACTAAGAAGTATTCAACTTTAACATTTTTGTTAAGGACGGCATTAACTGTTCGGCAACATTATACCACAGTCTAAAAACATACAGTCGTCCGACGAAGCCGTCTAGACATGGCAATCGTGCGGGGTGTGAGGGGCGAGACGCGGTAAAGCCGCTCCCGCACTGCGAACAAAACGATGTTCGTAGTGCGCTGTGCGGGAGACCGTATTATTCAAGTCTAACGCGTGTAGAAGTTGTCGGCATTTTTCCAGAGATCAAAGGCGTCGTCCTACTGTATTAATATTTATACTGTGATTATACCAAACGCTAGAGGTTTCTTCTGTATCGTGGGTGTAAACGTTTGCTTTTTGGGAGCACATTCATTGCGCGTACAGCTAAGGAGTGGAATTCGATGCAGGAGTCGGTGTTTCCTGATACTTGTAGCTGCAACTTAGAGGTCTTTAAGTCAAGAGTTACTTTAGGTTACTTTTGGGTAAACGCGCTTCATCGTCAACCACATCATAACTTACCATCAGGGGAGATAGTAGTCAAACACGAACCTATCTTTAAAAAAAATATGAACAAAGAGATTCAGGATTGAATGTCTTTCAGCTAAACCCAGAACAATTATCTGTAGGCTATACAAAGTTTATTCAAATAAAAATTGTCTGTCTTGGTAAACGGTTGAAGAGCCATAATCAATAAATAAAACAAATAATAAATATTCCACAACTTTTCACACAACGCCATTTAGTCCCAAGTTAAGCTTGAGAGCTTGTGTTATGGGTACTAAACAGCTGATAAACATACTTACATATTTCTAAATACATACATTTTGTAGATAAATTACACCCAGACACAGAACAAATGATCGTTCTCGTCACACAAACATTTGTCCTGGGTGGGAATCGAACCCACGAACTCCGGCAAAGCAGCCAGGGTTACTAACTAATAGACCAAGCCAGTCAATATAAATTAAAGCCCGAATAACAAACAAAGTGTCTAGATAATTTATTCGAAAGAAAGGAATTTAAAGTGTTACACTTAATTTTGACAAAAACAAGTAGGTACATTCTCACGAGTCGCAAATAACAGGAATTTCTAATGACTAATTAGTAAATGACTTGTTACTTAAGGATTATGTACCTTCTGCCTAAATCACCCTCATTAACTAAACCTAATGAAAAACAAAAAAAATGCCGGCCAAGTGCGTGTTGGTACCAGAGTGAAGGTTCCGTATTTAGATGAATATTTACACATGCACAATACTGACTTTGTTGACGGCAGATATGAGTTTGTAATTACATAGTATTTCTCTAAGACACTTTGACAACCCTAGATCTTGTTCTGGTTGTAAATAACTATTGAGATAAATAAAAAAGTCAGTAAGAAACATCATAAGTATGTTTATCAGTTGTTTAGTATCCATAACACAAGCTCTGCTTAGCATGGGACTAGATGGCGTTGTGTGGAAATTGTGGAATTTATTTATTGTATATTTTGGACTGAAACTCGGACACTTAGGAATACACACATTTAATCGTACTTTTTTTTGTTCTATCACTCCGTCACATGTATGAGAAGAACAAGAACCAACCAACCCTATAGTCTTTTTAACAGATTTCTACAACAGTGTTGAAAATCTATTTACAGTATTAAACAATAATATTTTATCGTAACGGTGTGTGCTAATAGACTCCAAGTAAAATGACTGCGTAATTATCGAATTCGTTTACGGATCCTTAAAAAGTTAATAAACTACTTAGCTATAATCCCTAAACACCTTCCTAGTAACATGCTATTTTTCCACCAATGCGATGAGAATTTCCGAACATTGACGAAAACAAACGAAGTGGCAATACTCATTAAGGGATGCGCAAGCGCATAAAACCGTTGCCAAACTAAAAATCGTCCTCAGTTACCCGATGGTCGAATCCGGGGACTGAGGGACGAATTTTGGTAAAAAGCCACTTTTTACTTTCGATATTTTGATTTTATTTTGATTTTTTTTAGTTTAGTTTGATTTCTGAGTGTGACAGATATGCAGTGTATAAACTAAGTATTTAGTGTTCTGTGTTTTTTGGTGAAAATGACGAAATATCAACTTTATTATGAAGACATGGTGTTTCAGTTGGTAAGTAGTTATATTTACTAGCTTTGAGCGCGATTTACTTAGTGTGTTGCTTAGACGTAACTATATTGGAGGCTAACACGTCAAGCTACCCGAATATGTCAAATTTCTGTTATCGTTTTTCACCTTCCTTCTAACAGAATAAAGTTCATGTTCAATTGGGGAAATCTGACTGTTTGGGGTTGCTTGTTTATGCTGGCGTCTGTACTTCTATTAGACGAAAGGATTCTGCCACCTGGCCTGGTGATTTTGATATTACATGAATATACTTCTCTATTTAATTCGCGCTACTGCTGAGCATGAGGTCCCGGGTTCGATTCCCGGGTCGGGCAAAGTGTTATTGGGTTTATCCATATGGGATTTCTCAGTTGCAGCCCGGAGTATGGATTTGTGCCCGATTGATGGCAATAGGCTCGCCCCCTATTACATGGGACTTAAACATAACTGGCGAAATGTGGGTTGTACTACCAGGTACCTACACCTCTGCCTAGCCTTTCGGGGATTACAGGAGTGACGTTATGTATGTGTGTATGTATTTAAATCGAATTTTGTTGTCGATTTCATGTGTTCTAGTGTCCTTTACGTAAACAAACCGACATAAACACAGACTATTAAAAACAGGTGTTTAGTTAATAATAAGATGATGTAACAAACAGAAACTACATACATTTTTAAGAAAATTATTTGTTTGTATAGATTTGTTCCTAAATTGCGTGTACGTATTTAGTTAGTTTTCAAAATAGTTCTCTTTATAGATCTCGAAGACCCACATTTACCTATAAGTGAATTTAATTAGCTTGTTGAGATGTGCTTGTGTCTATGTACACATACACATTCTTATGAAATTTGGTGTGTATATTCAGTATGGGCCTGAGAATAGGTCTTGAACAATTAAAAAAAAATGTAAAATGTACTTTGCCGAGGCAGCTAGTAATGAGTATATTTTCTTTCCCACAGGAGATAAACCTGCAAGACATCCGGCGGGACCTGATCAGACTACTAGAAGAGTACAAGATCTACGACTGCTTGGCTTGCAACCGTCTCAAATGTCGCTGTTCAAGGAAATCTTCTCTGCGGAGCACCACCACCGTCACCATAGTCAGCTCCGACAGCGCCTTCCCCAACGAAAGCGACCAAACTTCCAACGACTTCTACTACATTGCTGCTCCACCAGCGGATTCCCTACCAACGCCGCGGTGGCCAGAGAACTCAACCAGCAATAGACTCGCAAAACTAAATACCGCGAAAGTATCTCCACTATCACTCAACATCTGGATAAGGGCTTCTATACCGAACGTAACCCAATCAACTTCGAGGGTAAATTTCCCCGTACCAAGAAAAGTGCTGGATCACGTCAATTATTCATGGCCCCCTTTCCCGAAGTCAATATGGAGTGACGAAAGGCTGAAAGAGACGACCGCTAGGGAGCGAATCCTTTGCTGCGAGCCAGAAGGGGATGGCAACAGTTCTGTCGCCGCCTTCTTTAAATACTTTAGCGGGAACCGAGCAATTCCTAAGACCGCGTTCGCATGTTGATGGCTAATGTTAAAAATGGATTACGGAGTACATTGCGTTGTTTTCATTAAGTGATTGACAAGAGTGCCCTTCAAATACGTAATGTATGTATACTTAAATGAATGTTACAATTTGTGTAATGTATAAGTGCATATTTTACAAATGTGAAATTATTTTATAACTGCACGTAAGTTGTAAATTTTAAATTTCATTATAAATGTATGTTATAGACACTGCACATTATAGGCAAATAAACACACAGTTGAACCTTCCGTTTCTTGAAGTCGGTTAGAAAAAAAAAACAAAAATGTATTCCAATTAAAATGATTGTTTAAATAGATATCATTCATAAAGTAAGAAAGCCATATAATTATTATTTCGTTCACATAAATCACACAGTATAATGTAGGTAGGCACTAGTTTAAAAATTATGATTAAAAATATGTATGTATATCTGGGTTTGTATAGCCCGTAATTATTAGATTACTATGTCTACATTTAACTAGAAATAATCTAGAATCCCTTATCATGTATATCTATGTAAACAATTATTCTTCTAAAGTACTCAATGGATTTTGATGTGATTTTGACTATAATTTAGAAAATTGTTGTCGGAAGGTATATGTGAATTATTATCTATTGATATATAACTTATATTTACCTAAAATTATCGATGTTTTGACGTGTCACCATACTTCTAAATTGTAGGTACAGACGCCAGCATATTAACCTACCCGAAACTGTCATTTACCTCGAAAGAAAAATGGGCAGGTGGCTAGTGTCCTCTGTCTTTTACTAACTTATGCTAAAATACTGTAAGTTACGAGATATGGAACCTTAAGTTAACTGATACAGGACCTAATAGTCCCTAAGTTATTGGCTAGGTGGCGGTGCTATTAATTTAACATGATTAAATAATATTGATAAGCAATAAAAAAATAGAATACTTATAAATATTTAATCATGTATGGTATGTGATGCATAACTATAATTTGTACACTAAGATAATTAATTTAAAAAAAAACAAAAAAAAAGAAATGGCAGTAAGCACAGCAATATTATTTATTACTTTCAATACGTGCTGATAAGAATTATTAATTATTTTTAATTGTTTAACTTCCAGGTTAATGGCATGATCCACAATATTATTCAAAACATGAAAATAACAGATTTAACAAACACATTTTTTCTTTTCATTCCTTCTTGTGTTTTCCTTGTTTGTTTTTTTGTTTTACAACAAATGTACACATGAATGCAATAAAGATTTTGAGTTTGAGTTTGAGTTTAAAACATCAACAAAAAATGCTGAATTACGCCATAAAATTGCACTACTTACAATCATTAACAGCTGATTAACCCTGCCTGGTAATACAAGATGTAAAAAGACCCTTATCGTAAACGAAAACTTATTCTACCCATCACTGGGTAGTTTTTTTTCTTCTAACATACCTGGGAATTCACTGGTTTTGGAGATATTGAAGGTCAAAGTGCAATATTTGTTTTTGTTTTTTTTTTTTAAATCGTAATCCAATCATTAGTATCATATCATTAGTAAATTTTCTTCCAAACAAATATTTTCAAAATTATTGATTTTTCTAAATAAATTACGCATTTGAAGTTACAAAATTGCAATGAACACTAAACACAACGAGCGTCGCATGCACACAAGCGTGCGGTCGGAAAAACATACGAAAATTTGAACTTCGCGGGCACATTCACCTTAAATTGCTTGCCTCATGCAAGACTATAAGTGTCTTACCTTTTTTGCCAAGGGGAGGCCCTGGTGACCTGTACCACAGGTTTTTCTACAAAAACCTATTTCAGGCACCAGTCTCTTACATTGGTGGATTATAATACTTTTGTCTCAATTGATATTAATTTTAAGGCAACCATTGTGAAGAGAAATAAAATGTTTTGAATTTGAATTCACCTTAAATTATAACTTAAAAAGTACACTACTAAATAATACCCGCAATCGATTTATTTTTTGTATACATCCGAATCCGAGGGTATACTACAAACTATTAAAAATACTCCGTCTCACAATCTGTAGGGTATCATTTTCGACAGAGCTCGCGGTCTCGCGCGGCCGCCTTCTAACAACGACATTTTGCATTCATCATAACTTATTGTAATTACTCCAATTGACGTATAACAGTTAAAGTTAACTAATTAAGTACCTATTTGGAAAGTGAAGTGTTTTGTGTAATTGGTAAGTTATTTATCTGTATTAGTAGTGTTAAATGTGTAAGACAGTGTCCTTCTTATTCTTCACGCGATAACTTGTTACAACATAGACATAGGATAATGAAGATGGAAGATTGTTTTTTTGGTAAGTACACAATACTATGGAGACGCTATTGGTGACCGACATTCCTTGAGGATCTGATGAAAAAGTTTTAATAGGTATTACAATAGACGTATCAATTTATTCTATAGTGATTTTAGTGTAGATTTAAATTAAGATTAGAAATTGAAGCAAACATTTTTACAGTCCGATGAACTGATTTTAACTTCTATTCCGTAGACAAAAGGATAACACTAAACGTAAAAACGCGGAAACAATATTAATTGTTTAATTAATGCAGCTGCTATTTATCACGCCATCAGCGCAATAGAAATCAAAATCGGTTGATCGGACGGTAATAAAGGTTTATTTAAAAGTCGAATCTCATTACAAATGGGGTACTTAACAGCTGTTATGTAGTGATGATATGCGATGAACATACCATTGACACCTGTCACACAATAGTAGGTACTACCCAGTACTGTATTAGTAGGTATACGTACATAAGCTCACGCCTTTTTCTCACGTGGGGTAGGCAGAAACTTTTAACTTTCACACAACGCCACCTAGTCCCAAGCTAAGCACAGCTTGTGTTATGGGTACTAAACAGCTAATAAACATACTTATATATTTCTAAATACATACATAAAAAAAAGATAAATTACACCCAGACACAGAACAAATGATCGTGCTCATCACACAAACATTTGTCCTGGGTGGGAATCGAACCCACGACCTCCGGCATAGCAGTGAGGGCCACTAACTACTACTTTGACTAGATGGCGTAGTGTGAAGGTTGTTACATATTTATTTATATCAATAGGACTAAGCACAAGTCAGTACCAAATCTAGGATGTCACAACTATTTACCGACCCTATTCACCACAATACCAAAACATTTAAATCTGTGTTTTTTTCTCCTGTTGTAATATGGTGGCATCCTGGTGGCATATTTGATAAATACGCAGTATAATAAAAAAACAAGTTTTAGTCAAAACTCATAAACTTAATCTTTACTAAGAACAGCTGAAATCCTTCCAACTGTTACTTTTCTAGAACACTTTAAGAAGGTCATACTTTAGCAATAAACAAAATTTATGGATAGCCCTTTAATTTCTCAAAACATCTTTGCTACACAATTTTCCACTTTAGTACTTGGTAATAAAGGCTAGTGCTTGCAAAATATCATTCATTTTTATGGCCGTACCTGAAATATTTTTGAGAACGGTTACAATAAGATCTTAGCGATAATTTTTAGAGTATAACTTTCGTTTTGTTTATTTGCTTACAAATTGTACTGTTTTCGTTTGTAACAAATCATTTTTATTGACGATCGTTTGCTATTTTACTTTTATGCCGATCTTGATAGTTTCTTAAAAGGAAAATAAATGTAAGATACCGAAACGTTCATCAGAATGTTTTTGTTTAATTTTGTTTCTGTCTCTAATGAAAACACTTAAATAATTATAGTATCAGCCTTTTATCATCCCACTACAAGACAAGAGTCTCTTCGTATACAGTGAAGGCACATAAATTAATGTCCATCATTTACGACAGTAATTTCCTTCACGGCTGTCAGTGCTGTCAAATTATTTATGGCAAACTTTGAGAGTACAACTATATTTAAAAAAGTCGTATGTTAACCAACTACCTTGTGATTAAGAGACGTGGCGCTAATCACTAACCCTTTTATTAACAAACGTGGAGTAAAGTTACTACCAGTATATTCTCCGGTTTTATCATACATTTTTCGAAGATTGAGATTGGAATAACTTTATTTATAAAGAGGTAGATGATCACTACATTTAAACCGGTGTAAACTGGCCTTTGATTATATCAAAGCTCGGTACTACACTATGCCAACTCAATGTCTATAGTATTCCTAGACAGACTATTGTAGCCGTGTGTCCTGGACAAACTTGTCACGAATCTACACATAACATTATGACTTAACATAATTTATTTCAACTTTTCCAGCACCATGTTGGGTCACTTCTCCCTCCTGCCAAACGATGGGCCCTGCCACTCTCTGCTGGAGCCACAGTCACCAGCGTACACCACCATCACAGTCAGGAGAGCCTTCATTGTGTGGCTGCACTGCGGCCAGCAGAACGAGTTCCGAGATGTTTGCAACTACTTCCACTACCTCGAGTCTATGGTAAGGATAACATTATAGTACCAAAATGAACAGTGATGAATGGTTGTTACCTATCTATTTTCGTTTGAAATAGTAAGGACGGTGATTTAATGACAGACTATATAAGACTGGCCTGTTGGTCTAGGTAGTTAGTGACCCTGACTGCTATGCCGGAGGTCGTGGGTTCGATTCCCACCCAGGACAAATGTTTGTGTGATGAGCATGATCGTTTGTTCTGTGTCTGGGTGTAATTTATCTATAACATGTAAGTATTTAGAAATATATACGTATGTTTATCAGCTGTTTAGTACCCATAACACAAGCTCTAAAGCTTAACTTGGGACTAAATGGCGTTGTGTGAAAAGTTGTGGAATATTTATTTATTTATTATTTATTAATGAATCACCAACAATTGTGTCACATTACTAACAATAGTTTGCAAGTCATTGTTTGTAGTTACGATCAAATTGGATCTTGTTTTCTAAAAGAAAAGAATTATTATTATTATTATAGTAGCTCAACGTTCATCTCGTGTTGCTGTTGCGTTGCGGCTAGCAAGTGCTATTCTATGAAACAGCACGAAAACTTAGGGAAAGTGAAGGTGAGCTGTCGTCCTAAAGAAATGCTACAATGCACCGATGCGCTACAAACTCGTTTGCAAATGTAAGCTCAAAATTATAACTGCTCAACAAAATCGTAACTCGAACTCATAGCAGCTCAAAATACGGTAATATAAAAAAAAGCCTTCATAGTAGAAGCTAAATTGCAATTGGGTTTACATTATTAAATGTAAAAAATCCTTTATGTGATCTGTTGTTTGGACTCTTCTGACTTCTAGCTAACCAGAAACGACACTGCTTAGTTATCCTTAAGAGAAATATTAGCTTTTAAGTATTCCTAATTCCTTTTCTTTCAAAATTCCAGGAAGACAAGTTATCAGCCAAGGACCGCGCGACCAGCCGTCTCCACGAGTACAGCCTCCTTTCAACACTCCCTCCATCATCACAGTACCTCAGCAAACACTTCCCCAAGCTGTACCGGCACAACAAGACCTCCAAAGTTAACGTCAAGGAAATACAAGAACTAACCCTCGAAGACAGTGTCTTCAATCTTGAAGGGTTTCACGACCTGAAGATCCAAAAAGGTGCCACCACCAAAGACATTATCAAAACCAGTCAAATGATCAGAAAGTATTGCAAAACTCATTCTAAGTCTTTAAGAGTTTTGCTCGCAGAATTTCAAGACTTTGCCAAAAAGACTGAAGCTACAAATTCTGTAGACAACATCGCAATGTATATCAAAAAGAAGTATCTGAAAGATGAATTAGTGACTTGGACGAATATACCTAGGAGTTTTAGTTTCTTAGATAATTTAGAAAATATAAACAGTAGCAATGTTAGTGGTTCCGCAAAACACGTTTTGCGAGAAAACAAAAGTCCCACTTTAACCATAGATCACAAATTAAATGCAAATAAAAATGCCAACAAAATAAAAATATTAATCAATGAGTCCAGACGCAAAGAACTATTGAATATGATACCTAAATGTCAAAACGTATTATCAGCTAAATTGTCAGAAGCGCAAAAACCAAAACCTGGTAGTGTTTTTTACGATTACGTTCGTAAAATGTGATTGTTTAATTTTAGACATAGATGGCGTTGTTGCCAAAATTATAATCTCCAAGCAATTTAATTGTTTCTTCAATGGTTTTTGGGTAGACAATCTAATTCTTTCAAAACCAATTGGGCGAATTTTGTTTTTATTATAATTAAGACGTAAAAATTTACAAACTTTAGTGTATTTTGTTATTTTTTTGTTTAAGTAGATATACTAGTGACTACGCAAGATGTCTTGTGTGATACGGACATTAAAATGATTATTCTAACAATAGCAACATGTCTTTTATTTCAACTGATATTTGTTACAAATGAGGTTTTAATAGTACTCATTAGTACAGAAAAAAAACCCTACAGAATAAAAATTAAAAGAACACAATATATAGGTAACTGTTTCTGTGTACAATACAGTTTTAAGTATCATAATTTATTTCTATATTTACGTGAAACTGACGTTTATAAATAACGGCAGAAAAAAAAACTTACAGTACAATTACATCCTTTAAACTACAAACACGATTTCAGTTAAGTAGGTATACCTACCATTTTACTTTAGTGCAGTACGAATTCATAAAATCAAATAAGTAGTTTACACAATTTCATAAACTAGCAACACCACTGTTCCCTAAACATTCGACGTTTTACATTTATTATCTCTGGCATGCAGTCTTGCGCTGACCTCGAAGCGGCGCGCACGCACGCTACTACGCGGCAAACGTCAAAAATAACCTGTTTCAAAATGGACGACGCAATGTCAACACCGATAAATACGATAACCAGAGAGAACTTAACAGTGTTAATAGCTAATAATATATTGAATAATTCATTGGAATTCATTTCTGACTGTGATACGGTAAGTTTTATTTAGAAATGTGTTAGTATTAGGTATATCGTGGTGTTTTGTTGTGTCTGTGGATTTTAAATAACGGTCTGTGTTCAATGCTACCTTTGGACATTGACTCAGCATTTCGCCCGGCTGACGCGCGGTCTAGTTAAATTAATGATGCGGTTGCGTATTACACGCATACCACACTAAGATATAGCGATAATTGTGTGTATTAAGTAAAAATAGTATATAAGCTGTAACATATTGTAAATAAATCAGATTTGAATTTTATATTCATGTCTCATTACCCCTCACTGTGGCCAAGACACCTTTAGCCATCTCTGATCAGTCTCGTGAGTCTGCGGGACTGGCAGTGAGTTATCCTTCTCCTGAACCTGGAATTCCTGTCTACTGTCCGTCTGTTACCTTAGGTCGCATGGTGCAGACATTCCGTACTTATTTATATATTTATTTATTACACGTTTTATGGTAGGTTAGGGCCTGTAGGGCTTAGGGTCGTAGGGTCTGTAGGGCTGGTAGGTCTTAGTAGGTTCCCTTAACTTATCATATACGTTCATGTATGGTTACACCTTTAGCATTATACTGTATGTTATAGGTGACTATACAGTCTGGTATGTCAAAATTGTGTTATTGATTTGGATGGTTGCTGATAAGAATGAGAAATTGAGTGTACTTGTTTGTCGTTTTGTTGGGTTAGGAAGTAAATTAATTGGGTCACTTATGATATGACTTTTGTGTTCAATAATACCTAAGTAGGATATCCAGCAATATACCTACTACGTGCCTACGTAATGTTGGAGAAAATTTAATGCAGTACCTAACATGTTTATTAATTTTATAAAGATTTAGTTTTTTTTTTGTTTGAATGCGCTTAGTTTCACATGGACTACCAGTAGGTTTTCAAAAAGTCGTGTTTTCTTTTGATAGCCTATTTCCTGAAAAACCAATATTAGCTGTTGTTGGGTTTAGCTAGTTTATATTAATATTATTAAATATTCCATGAATTACATTTACTTCGTGTATCTACTCTAGCTAAAAAGCATGTAGCATATTACAGCAAATACAAATTTGATTGAATCTATAGTCAAACATCAGACGATTTTGGTCAATCCAAATCAAATCGGATCTTACCTAACAAAGGGCATAATAACAAATCTACCTGTGTTTTTATAGATAGTCAGGTAGTTTCTATGAGCGGTCACTTTGTTACATGCAACTTCACTGGAATTCGGACATGCTTCTGAATGAATGAATGGCACTTGTATAATTTACCTGTTGGTAGCAGGATGTAAATTTTATTGTTAACTTTAAATATGATAGGACAAAACCAGTGTAAATGAAACTCCGTACCTAGTACCTACATTAGACTAGCTTAAGTTCAATGTTAACGTGTGGCCCAACTTTACCCATTTTAGTCTTTTTCTTTGTCAGATTTTTATGTAACACTTTATTATTTCCCATAATTCTCAAACCCAGAACAACCTCATGCAGGCTATCAAATATTTACCTACTATAATTTTTCTATGACTTATATTTCGGCCAATGTTGTATACCTGAATTGGCATTTTTTCATTACATTTTTAAATATGGCAGAGCTATATTTAAAAATGAAATGTATGTTTACTTATTTTGTTTCCCTTAGAAATGCCAAACTTGCGGCCTACGTTAGAACGAAAACCTACATTAGCCACGAGTAGAATTAATAATTATTTTTAGATAGTTGGTTAAATATTTAACTTCTTTATTATTATTATAAGTTTTTTTAGAACTCATTTGTACGGCATACATACGGCTACATATCAAGCTATGCAATTCTAGTATAAGCTCGCATTGTATAGGATTTCCGTAAAATGCGAGGTTAGCGTAAACTGGAGATGTATAGCTTGATGTGTAGCCATGTGTACGAACGCGGTTGGAAGTTGAAAAGCTACCAAAAACAGCTAAATAGTCCACTGAAAAACATCTAAAATAAACTCTCAATACACAGAAAATCTATCACGATCTAAAAAACTGCTAAAAGCAAACAAATTCTGACGAAAAACTATCTCGTTCCAGATGGAGACCGATTCACCAATAAGAAAGCCGAGTGGACAACCAATCAGCAAAAAGTTGTTCCATTCTCCGCTGACCGACAGCCCTAACGAAGTTCCATTCACGTGGACCACCACCGAACGAAGCCGAAAGGCGAAAAAGCGAAAACAAATACTCATCCCGGACAACACTGAGGGAATCAAAAGAGCGTACGTCAAGGAGTGCGAGCAGGACGGATATAGCCCCGACGTGCGAGGGGGAATGAGAAAGCGAGTGTTAATCAGTCTCTTTCATAATAAGGAGTATTGCATGGATCTTGGCTGTTGAATACAAGGTGGATGTGTAAGGTAAGCCAGGTGTTCTCCATCAGATTGTATGTTAATTAAAATATGGCTCGCGACCGTAACACATACGGTTTATCTGAGTTATAATAATTAAAATCAGCAAAGCAACCATCTAAATTATACAGGGTGTCCAAGAACCTGGCGTCCAACTGGATTCCCACGATGCCCCAAGTTCTAACAGTACTCAGAAAAATATTTTAAAAAATCCACCCCATGTACTTACAGAATTATACTGATTTCAAAAAAAAAGGGGAAATGAGCACCCTGTGACATACTTTTGAATGCTGTGACTGCTAATGCTGATAATTTCGATATTTCTTGGAGGTTTTGTAATCTAGGGTATTGCTGTGTCTAAATAGAATGTAAAAATAATGTACTTATTGTACCATTTTAAAATAAAATATTATTTTAACTAAAGGTGATATGGAAAACTATTGAATTTCGCAACTTTGACCGACTGTAGTGTAAAAAAAATGTACCAAAATAGTATGGCAAGTGACGTCAAATTTTGACGCGTTTATTCCTCTTTTTAAAAAGGTATAATACTTACACATTAATTTGAAAAAAAAAATTTTGATAATATTTTTACTCAACAACCCAATTTTTACGAAGTGCCTACCTACTAACGGTAACTGTCGGACCCTTTCTTATCTTAGAAACTGTTATGTTACTACTATTATTTACTTCGGTTCCAAGAGTGAGCAAGAAGGAAATACACACAGGTAGATGGGTTCCCAGTAGAATAAAAGCAAAGAATGTTAGTTTAAAGATATTTTATTACAATAAATGTTCAAAATGTTGACCACCCGCGGCAATACAAGCTCTCACTCTCCTTAAAAAGGACCGCTTTATGTTTCGCGAGTAACTTTTTTGACGTATCACCTGCACTGCTTGTGTTATCTTCTCACGAAGGTCAGCGATGTCATTAATGGGCTTCGCATAAACGAGCTCCTTCATAGTTCCCCAGAAAAAAAAATCCAGCGGATTTAAGTCAGGTGAGCGGGCTGGCCACGGGATTGTTCCTGATCGCCCAATCCACCTGTTCGGGTATTGCTCGTCCAAAAACTCTCTAACGGATACGCGAAAATGTGCTGGACAGCCGTCGTGTTGGAACCACATATCTGGTGGGGTCTCTTCTAGTAAGTTTGGCAAATCATTTTGAAGAAAATTTAAATATGATTCGCCAGTCAAATTCTCGGGCATCTCAAATGGACCAATAATATTCCCACAGAGAATACCGGTCCACATACCGGATAGCGTCACTATCTATCTCACTCGCACCTCTAACCTTTTTCTCCCTCACTCTTACCTGAATAATGGGGTACCATAAAGAAGAACCAGCAAATCGCAAAGATAGTTTCTGTCTTGCTCCCTCCTGTTGTAATAACGAATCACTATGGTGAGATGCATGCACATACCGTCCCTTACGGTCTAACCTGTTTTTTGAGAGGCCTGTTGTTATTTTTATGAGCATACAATAGTAATTCTTTAGAGGTTAGATTCAATTCGTCGTAAATTTTTCTTTCTAAGAATTCTGTAAGACATCGTAAAAATTGGGTTGTTGAGTAAAAATATTATCAAATTTTTTTTTTTTCAAATTAATGTGTAAGTATTATACCTTTTTAAAAAGAGGAATAAACGCGTCAAAATTTGACGTCACTTGCCATACTATTTTGGTACATTTTTTTTACACTACAGTCGGTCAAAGTTGCGAAATTCAATAGTTTTCCATATCACCTTTAGTTAAAATAATATTTTATTTTAAAATGGTACAATAAGTACTTTATTTTTACATTCTATTTAGACACAGCAATACCCTAGATTACAAAACCTCCAAGAAATATCGAAATTATCAGCATTAGCAGTCACAGCATTCAAAAGTATGTCACAGGGTGCTCATTTCCCCCTTTTTTTTGAAATCAGTATAATTCTGTAAGTACATGGGGTGGATTTTTTAAAATATTTTTCTGAGTACTGTTAGAACTTGGGGCATCGTGGGAATCCAGTTGGACGCCAGGTTCTTGGACACCCTGTATAGAATCCTATTGACGTTTTCATTTAATAAATAAATAAATATTCCACAACTTTTCACACAACGCCATTTAGTCCTAAGTTAAGCTTGAGAGCTTAATAATCATAAAATGTGATTAAATTACCTTAAAGGGTTTTCTTAATGATTTTAATGGTTATAATTCTATAAGCACATACGTTTTAAGGTCATCATAATAAATATTTTGTTTAACATACCATCTGACACTGAACGGAAAATTGCAAGAAACAGAAGAAAATTTGAATTTTAGCGAGCTACCTTGGCGCTTTCACCTTAAAGTGTACATTGCGCGTTTCTGTTTATCGATATTAGATCTATTTTATATGTGACACGCAATGTAGGTTATATACTTCGTGGATATATTGGTTAACCAATATTTTGATAAGGGTCATAGTAATTAATGAAATACCTACAAGCCATATTTGGCTGTCCAATGTTAATATTATGTTACACTAAGTTAGAATAATTTACTTCATAAGTACGTTATTTTGCAATATATTCTATGTAAAATAGCAGATCAAATTTCACTTAATATTAATGAGTGATTACAGCTCATTTCAAGACTGATGTTATACAGGGTGTAAAAAGATCGATCACATAGCCGATGACCACCCATTCTGTACATATAATTAAGTAACTTTAACCAAAAAATAATGCTGGGAAAATACTTTTTTTTTTCATCTTTAAAAAAGAGATGCTTTTTATTGCGCGCATTGCATAGCGCGACAACGCAACACAACTTTCGATAAGCTGAGCGTATGGCCACTCGCGCTTGGTCGTTGAACCGACCGGCCCGCTTGTTTAGTATCCATTGGATTTTTGTAACTTCAAATGCGTAATTTGCTTTGTAAAATCGATAATTTTGAAAATGTTTGTTCGGAAGAAAGTTTACTAATGATACTTGGAATACAATTTTGAAAAAAACAATGAAAAAAATATTGCACTTTGACCTTCAATATCTCCAAATCCAGTGAATTCCCAGGTATGTTCTAGAAGAAAAAAACTATCCCAGTGATGGGTAGAAAATGTAGTTTTCGTTTACGTTAAGGGTCTTTTAACACCCTGTATGTATTACTTATGTTACGACATTTAATACTTACTTTAGAACAGACGGGAAATCATAAACAAAAATTTCATCCGAAACTTGTTTCCTATCCTGGTGGACACATGTCCGCCACTGGCTGCCGCGCAAAAATGCTAGAAGGCGTTACTAAGACATTTCTATAGTATGTTATATCTCTTTGTGTAACGATAAGTGTGATTAATTGAACATTATTATTACCTAATTACACAAAACCGTTAATAAAATTTACCACATGAATTGGTAAATGTGAACAAAAAAAAATAAGTTCATCACTTTGCAGTTGTAGTTCATAATTTGCTACTCTCAGTGGTAAAAAAATAAAATAAAATTTAGTTATTTGTTTAAGAGGTATTTGCCTATTTAGTTTACACTGTAAATCATTGTTGCGAAGCTCATTACCGCGATGTAGTTTACCATCTCGAAAGTTTCACATTGCGACATACTTACGTTATCGCAAAAGATCGTGTGTACAATTTTACTACAGTAACATTTATACAAGAATCATTTAAAGAATTTCTACATTCTCGTTACATAAATTTATAATTAATTGTATTCTAACAACATATAAAATAAGATTTGCTACTTAGACTGAAATTATTTTGTAGACTGACCAATTAACTATGAATATTATTACTATTAGGTATGCTTAACTTCCCCTTCTATTTCCTTTAGTCTTTACATTCCCACTTTTTTAATTACTGTTTTAATTACAAATCACTAACCTTCTCACATTACTAAAAATCGTAAAAATGTGCTATTTAGTTTTAAGTTTAGTTTAAAATTACGATAAACTATAATTTTTATATGAATAAAATATTACGTGCCATAGAGATCAATTTACTCAGTGTATTATCGAATTTATTAGTTCAATAAAATTTACAATTATTTCAATTTTTTTTTATGTACTTACTTACCCAAAACTTAACTGTCAATGTACACGATGACGAAGGCTGGCCTTTATCAAAAACATTCAATACGTACAACATTTTCATTCGATACTTGTGTTCTAGAGTAGACACCAGTCAATTAATCTAGTTTAGTACACTCTACTACCACATATTTATTTGCAAGTCCTCTATTTAGGGTGTAAGGGACAGCCCTCCTCAAACTGATAGCTCTTTAGCTCCTGATTTTGAATCATAATCCACCGAAATTTTTCTCAGGAAAGTTTTTCAGTTTCATTCCATTTATATAATTAATACGGCTAAAATAACAAAAACAACAATGCATGTTGAAATACTCTAACGAACGACTTGACGGCGCGGGCGCCCGAAGGCTCGCTGCGTGCGTTTTGCCACGGTTAAAATACATTGCGTATGAGGAAATAAAACAAATCAAGTTTATTGGATTCCCATAACGTTCCTGAAATAATTTATTGTACCGGACATCTTAGTATAATATACTGAATTCACCCCATCAGTCTGAGGAGGGCTGTCCCTTACACCCTGTATAGTTTGTTATATCTCTTTGTTTACGTTCATACATGCTGTCTCCAACACACGCTGGTTCCAACCTTGAGCTTTCTGACGAACCCCACCAATAAGGTACAGGTATAGTCTGTTTAATATCACAACACGGCCCTTAAAACTGCGGCCATAGCCAATACATTAGGTAAGCAATGCACAACAAAGACAGCAATACTCTTCGTATTAAAAATACACCTTTCTATAGGTAACAGGTAAACGTTAGTCAAACAACCAACCTCAAAGAACAGGACGCTTATAAAGTAGTTCTCGTTGTTCCCTCGGGAGGAACGATACCGATTGTACGGGGGAGGAACTGGAGGAGTGATACCCTCTGGTATCAATATAGGTAATTGTTAATGGGCCTGTGTTAAAGATATTGTAAGATATAGGTCGCTCGATACAAAAACAAACTCAAAAATGAAGTCGTAGAGGAACTTTTTTGTATTTCAATCAATCTGCCTAGCCTTTTCCCAACTATGTTGGGGTCGGATTCTCGTTTAACCGGATGCAGCTAAATACCAGTGTTTTACATGGAGCGACTGCCCATCAGACCTCCACAACCCAGTAACTGGGTAACATGGTACCCCAAGGTTAAACTGGTTGTAAGACTTTCGGGCTTCTGACTACAAGTAACGACAGTGCTTTCACAAAAAAAAAGACTCTATTCAGGGCCACATTTTGTTTGTGATTATTAAATGTTTCTTTAATATCAGAAGTCATACAAAACGTTATCCTATCCCGACCACCAAACTTGCCCCCAACATTCAAGTAAGTCAATCCATAATAGTAAGAAGTAGGATGACATACAATAGAGTTAAGTTATTACCTCATACTACTACTATTTCAACTATTACTATCTTCTTTAGCATTGTAAGCTTCATAAAGACACGCAGCACTGTAAGTCACTTTAAAATTATGTATTTTGTATCTTTCAAAATTAATGCATTTCAGTAAGGTAGTTAGGTTCGCTATATGATAGGTATGATGAGTTAGGTTCGGTTATATATATATTGTATATCTAATTCTATCTAACACAAAAGGCATAAGAGCACACTAGAGATTCACTTAATAAAGTAGTAGTAGTTGATTAGTAGTAGCACTTGTACTTGTAGATGTTATTTATTGTTTTGTGTAGAATATTTGTAGTTCTTATTAAAAGTATACTTTGTATGACCGAATTTTTGATGGAAAAGAAGATTTCCGGATCATTTTTAACATGATTAGAATTGTCTAGTCAAATTCCTTAACATTATAGAACTCCGTAACCACTAACGTTATATAATATGCTTTTTCCAACAGCAACACTGGTAGCCGGCTGGTAGCTGGTGGTCGTAATTTATTTATTTTATTTATCTTGCACATTAGTGGAACCCAGTAAGTTGTACACCGATAAAAAAAGATTGCAATTTAAAATATAGCATTTTAAGTGGACATTAAGTTACGGTATCTATCAGATGCGGTACTTACTGTGTACTTCGTCAGATCTCTGCGAGTGCGTTGACGTCGCCCTAGATACCTACACACTCAAGATAACCCATACGAAATTAGCTGTCTGACAGTTGATCGTTGAATACTTTGCCCAGTACAGACTATGAACTGCATTGAAATATCTGTGCAGAATAAGGTTATGTTTTTTTTTTTGGCTAAATATAAATTATCTTTTCACTCTTCCTAAATCAACAATAATTACTAATTTAATCTCCAGCGTTTGATGGTCACATATCATAGTACCTACGTGTTATTGGCAAAATTGTGGTGTCTCTCTTCCACAATGCCATAGAGAAGAGTTGAAGTTGACTATGAACTGGCAACGGAGTTAAGCTATAGTCCTGCTGAACCGCAAAATTCCAAACATTCAACTAACAAAACTATGATGACAAGTATTGGCAAGTTACCATAACCCCTTTCTATATCATTACTAGACCAACCATCTCTATTCCAACAACAGATTTTAATCTCTTTGACATCAGCACGAAAAACTACAGCGATTTCCGAACGCTCCGGCATAAGATCACAACACGGCAAGTTTTCTATTGGCTAAATACAGTGAACGGCACGATTCTTGTTACGACTTGCGACTCCGCACACCGGCTTTCGAAATATGCGATACTTTAAAAAGTTTTCTTAATGATTTTTAATGGTAACTGAAGATTTTAAATGTGGTTTAATGGAGGGGAGACGAGTAAAGAGTTTTTTGTTAAAGAAGTTGGTTTAAATTGTTGCAGGTTACCAGTAATTTCAATTCCTATTTTTTTTTTTTATTTCTTTCTGTTGCTTACTTTTTGGATCTTAGACAGTCGTTAGCAAAATAGTCAGAACCCTGAAAGTCAGATAAGCAGTGTAACCAAAGGATGTCGTGTGGTCTATTACTGGATTGTAGAAATCTAGATTGGCAGTCGCTTCATGTAATATACTGGTATTCAGTTGACTGGATTCAACACAGTTAGACTGGAAGCCAATTCAAACAGATTTGGGAATAAGCTGATGATGGTGTTACATGTATGATGTTGACATAGGTATTAAACAATCGGTGGTGTCCTTCTGTGAAACGGTCATCTCGCAGAAGGAGGCTGCGGAAAGGGAGAGGGAGATCACTTCCACTCACCCGGCCCGCAGCAGAAGCACCGGGCGCAGGCGAAGGGCGGACAACGCCCTCTTCCAGCCCCCCGGAATGGGTCCAGGGCGACGGACGCGGGGATGTCCGCCGCCCCCACATACATGGACCCGAGGTGGCGGCGCGTCGTGTTCACGCGCGCCCCTCTTAGACGTCGCGAGGGGAGTCTAACACCTCACTCCCCTCGCTGACTTGGCGAGGCCCGCGGGGCACCAGTCGGGGGTCGCGGAAGTATCTTCCGTTCCCGTGACCCCCGGCGCAGGTGTGAGAAGGAACACGGGGTGGTTTTTAGTCTGTAAGAGTCTGACAGACCCCTCCGCCTCCCCGGGCGGGGGACATCCATGAGGATTTTCCACCCCTCAAAAAAAAAGGTATTAAACAATATTCTAACTTACTAAACCTTACAACAAACTAAAATATTGTAAACTAGCAGACGTCCCGCGGTTTCACCCGCGTAGGTCCCGTTCCCGATCCAGGGTCTCGGCTAACTCCATACCAAATTTTATTAAAATCCATTCGGGAGTTTTTACGTGAAAGAGTAACTTACAAACATCCTCACAAACTTTCGCGTTTAGGTATGATATTAGTAGGATAGGATTTTTATTGCTGCTTGCTGTCGTCTGGTAATCCTAAAAGACTGGCGGCCAATAGTAGCAATGATTATCCTTTGGCCAAGGCAAAAGACAGTCCTTGGGTCACGGTTTTAACCAAACCTATCGAGATCTCTATAAGCATATAATATCAGCAATGATGACCAAAACCAACCTCTGTAAGTTGCTGTAGGCCTCATTTTGCCAGTTATAGTCAAGTCTCATACTTACAGCAGCATTCATTAATTTTGACTGGCCTGTTGGGTCTAGTAGTTAGTGGCCCTTACAGCTATGCCGGAGGTCGTGGGTTCGATTCCCACCCAGGACATATGTTTGTGTGATGAGCACGATCATTTGTTCTGTGTCTGGGTATAATTTATCTATATGTATGTATTTAGAAATATATAAGTATCCCAGAAATGTATAGTACCCGTAACACCAGCTCTCAAGCTTTACTTGGGACAAATTGGCGTTGTGTGGAAAAGTTGTGGAATATTTATTTATTCATTCATTGGTGGTGAGTCTATTGCCATCAATCGGGCACGAATTTAGACTTCGGGCTAAAACTAATTAATTCCAGTTGGAGGAAATCGATAACGCTTTGCCCGACCCGGAGTCGAAGCTAGGATTTCACGCCCAGCAGTAGCGTTTGCGACCTGTAGACCAACGAGGAAGTCAAGGCAAGTGTGCTTATACAAACTGTTTCAATACGTTCTTGTTCACACTGTAATGTGCATGAATCTTCACCGCACTGTGTGCCATAAAATGTAACTAGATTGCAGTTCTAAGATAGACTATAATGTTCTAGCCAATATGAAGCGGTCTGAGTTTGAGACACTATTAAGATTTTCATCTTCTCATGCCTTGTAAGTGGAAAATTGTAATGGGCTATCTTTCACTGCAGTGTTATACTTACGTCAATGAACTGGCTGCAATGGTATTCAATTAAAACAGATAGGTACGTTATGAGCGCGCAATCGTGAAGACTCGAAAATTACGTCCTAATTGGGATGTATTGCTTTCAGACTACGTCACGATTTTTGACGAGTGTTACGCTTTGTTGAAGCAGTCAAACAATAATATAACGTTAGAATAATAATGCATAGAAGCCGCGCGTAGTATAAAACAAGAGCTCAATCGTGTGTCCACTTTATGATGCGTGAGCCGTGTTCAAAGGAACGTGACTTCGAGTACCTACTGACGGCTCGCCGGGCAAAGAAAGCCACTTTGGCTCAGTTTTAGTTGCCTCACTTTTTGCACTCGTACGAGGTTGCTATGCGTTATTATTCTAAATATTTTATAAAATATTTACTTCTTGGATTTATCAAGCCCTTTTCTATAAATTTGAATTGTAGTGAAATGTAAAATAAAAGAAAATTGTGAAATGTGCTACCGCAGTTGCGCGTGTAGCGACATCTATCTCGCCACATACGAACTAATGACCGATGTCCTGCATCGCGGTATTAGAGTTATCCGCGCGCTTTGAACATATACTCTAGACACGACACCCGTTTGGTCAGAGGATCCTCCCTATTCTAAGGGGGATGAGGAACTTGGAACCCTTTTTTCTGTTTATTTGTGACTTTGTGAGTGTATCACATCAGCATCTGCCTGCCTATACCCAAGTCTATGTATGTCGGGTTCGGCTTCTAGTTTTACCGGATCCAGCGGAATACCAGTGTGGACACTCCAGTTTGGTACTGGGTAACACGATACCCCAAATTAATCTGGTTGTCAGATTTTGGTGCTTCTGACTATCTATAACGACTGTCTTAGATCTTTTGTGGGCGTATACTATAATATCTGTTTATTGGAATATCGGTTTTCTTGAAGTAATTAAGTAAAAATGAAATGACATTTTCAGTTTATAATCCGGGTTGTTTGAAAGTAAATCTTTGATTTATTAAGTAATTGTTAATAGTACGTACCTTTGACAGCACTCAATTTGTTTCCCACCATCTGCTTAGCCACGAACGCCGCCATCTTAGCTGATTACTGTTCTACTCTTTCAACTGGAACAATAGAAACGACTATTTAAATTACGAAGAATCTCTTCTTCTTACCAGAGTGTTGTGGGCTGATGGCTCGTTAGTGTAACTTCAATGTTTGCGGTCCTAGATTTGATCTTTAGGTCGAGTTTAAGATATACTGGGCCATACATGAATTTACACTCACATGATCACTGCCTACACCTTTAGGAAACACAAGCTTTATGTAACAAATAAATACTAATAAAGCAATAAATATTCCACAACTTTCACACAACGCCTTCTGGACCCAAGCTAAGCCAAGCTAAGTCCAGAGCTTGTGTTATGGGTACAAAACAGCTGATAAACATATAGTATAAATACATACATAAATTACACCCAGACACAGAACAAATGATCGTGCTCTTCACACAAACATTAATTGTCCTGGGTGGGAATCGAACCCACGACCTCTCAGGGCCACAAACTTCTCAGGCATGTTATATATTTTTTATAAGACTTATTGAAAACAAAAAGGTGTTACACTTAAACAAATATTTAGGCCAAACTAAAATACTCTTTGTTACTCTTCAAAACATACCCGTGCCAATACATCCCATTTTTATTGATTTCATAAATAAATGTTACAAAGAAAGAATAGAATATCTTAATGAATGCTTTAAAGCCCATAATTTATCATCGCATAAAAAGCTGCGTTTTATCGGATATTGGTTGATGAAATAGCAATCAATCGAGAGTTGGATAACGTTTTAAGCGCTGAAAGCGATTTATTGTTGGGACACAATTAACCGAAGATATAGGAGTTCGCTTTATATTTTATGGCGTGTTCCCATTTCAGCAAATTGAAGGCTAAGTAACAATTGTGCGGATTAATAGATCTGTAAAGTTCAGCTGGTATAGCCAAGGTCTGTATATTGATGGGTTACCACTCTGTATATCAAAAGCTGCTTAGAAATGAAGGATAGCGGTTGCATGTGGGATGATTTAGTGGTTACAGCGTGACACTTAAGAGTAGGGTAGGTACTGGGTTCACTTCCCGAGTAGACAAAATGTAGTCAAGCTTTTTTTATACTAGAATTTCCCAGACGGCAAATTGGCAATAGTGTCGCCCTCTATTACATACATCGAGCTTAAAAACTACAGTAAAATATGATCATTCTATACGTACACTTAATTTATTTGTTAAAACTTTATGCACTAGTAAAATAAACTGTACAAAGGCGGTCTTAGGCATTTTCTACCAGTCTACCTTAAGGCGATGCAGAGACAGAACACGGTAGGCGCAAGAAAGTAACAAAAATTTGAAAGACTTACATTTCTGCCTAACCCATCGGGGTATACAGGTGAAATATTATGACTGGCCTGTTAGTCTAGTAGTTAGTGACCCTGACTGCTATGCCGGATGTCGTGGGTTCGATTCCCACCCAGGACAAATGTTTATGTGATAAGCACGATCATTTTATTTTGTGACTGGTTGATATCCTTAATATGTATGTTTTTAGAAATATACAAGTAAGTATGTTTCATTAGCTGTTTAGCGCCCATAACACAAGCTCTTTAACTTAACATGGGACTAAATGGCGTTGTGTGAAAAGTTGTGGAATATTTGTTTATTTATTTATTAAGCTGACTATTTCCAAAACTGACATCTAAAAGCCAATTCCCGTCTGGTCTTCTAATCGCGTGGTTATTGACAAACCTGGTGATAGAGCCTATGCCGCCCATGGGTATGGGCCATGGACTTGGCTTCGTATGCCGTTGAAGAAATATTTCTCAAGCATACCGATTTCCTCATGATGTTCTTTTTCACCGTTTTTAAAGCAAGTCATAATTTATAGGTACAATACGCACATGAATCCGAAAAACCAGAGATGCATGACTTGGGTTCGAACTCGATGCTCGACTCAGCAGTCTGCCGGTCACACCACTAGGCAATGCTTGTTCCCGTAAAATATTCTCGTTGTAATTCTATCTCAGCGTTAATTAAAGTCAAAAGACACATATTTTTTCACTTTTCATGTACCTAATCAAAAAATAATGGCGATACATCGAGTTAAAATGTCGCGAGACATCACTAGTCAGTTTGTACAGACGCCAGCACGTTACCCCAATGTGTCAAATTTCTTTGATCGTTTTTCAACTTTATGGCAAACATAATAAGGTTCATTTTCAATTGGGAAAATTTGGCACATTGGGGTAACTTGATGTGCTGGCGTCTGTACTAGATAATGTCGTTATAAGCCCCCTCTCCATCATCTGCCTAGCCTTTTCCCAACTATGTTGGGGTCGGCTTCCAGTTTAACCGGATGCAGCTGAATACCAGTGTTTTACATGGAGCGACTGCCTGTCTGACCTCAACAACCCAGTAACTGGGTAACATGATACCCCTTGGTTAAACTGGTTGTCAGACTTTCGGGCTTCTGACTACAAGTAACGACTGTCAAAGATCTACAAATGACAGCCGGGACCAACGGCTTAACGTGCTTTCCGAGGCACGGAGGAGTCTTGGTATGTAATAAATGGTCACCCATCCACGGACCGACCTCGTCAAGCGTAGCTTAACCTTCGATCGACCCATGCGGCTGTTATAATTAAGCCCCCTCTCCTCAACATTAATGCGCTTAATATAAGCAGTTTTCTATCAATTTGAAAAAGATAAAAACGTGTCGAATATTTTCTTGAAATCTAGATGAGGGACCAAAAACTATTTTTTTTTTCAAATAGCCCATTATATCTCGTCAAAATACAGAAATTGCATCTCTATTCTTGATTCCAATTCGTTTCTACACAAAAATTGTCACCATCAACATAAAAAAAACAAACAACCGCCAGAGAATATTTCATAACAGAAATGTTTCCTCGTATTTCAGCTGTAAGAAAAGTTTTTACGTCGATTGTAAATCTTAATGCCGGGATGCGAACCCACTTTAAAATTGTTCCCAGTTTTGTATGGCACGTTATTTATGATGAAAAGTAAGTATTTGTTTTTATTCATCTTTTGGCGACATGATGCCAAATTATTTGGGATCTTAGATGAAGAAGTTACATTATAACTTCACTCCTGAAAAACTCCCGAAGGCGGACATTGGTAGCGCGCAAATCGCCAACAATCAAAGAAAAATACCCATCTCTGGCCATTTTTTCCCCATTTACGTAATATATTCGTAATAAATACTAATTTAGTACCTAACTTAAATATTATTGTAATCAATCTGTATCCTTTGTACTTGTTTTAAATTGATAACAACATCGACAAAAAAAGTCAATGATTATTTCATAAACAAGTCATTTCATATGGGATTAAATTAACAGAGAATAAGAAATTATTTAAATCACCAATACAACCCGTATTGGTGATTTTCATTAATATAACTCAGATAAACCATATTAAAAGATAAAGATGATGATGGTTCAGTCGCGAATCATATTTTAACCAACATACAATTTAATGAAACTTGACAATAATATAGCTTATAGGTACATTAGAATAGCATATGGGTAACATAATATATAAAGATATAATTATTGCATGAATTGTCTAAAATGTAACAATAAGTATAAAGTAAGTAAGAAATAACTTTTTTACAAAAAATCAACCGACTTCTTAAAAAAAACTAACAGGTGAAAAATTACTCCAGTTTAAAAATGTTAAAATCGGTGCGTGTGTACCTATATTTTTTGAGGAGTTCCCTCAATTCCTCGAAGATCCCTCATCAGATATGTGTTTTGATACAAATGGGACCAATCTGTTAGTATACCCTATCAAACAAAAAAAGAGTTTTGAAAATCGGTCCATAAATGACGGAGTACTGAGGTAACAAACCCTAAAAAAAAAAAAAATATACAACCGAATTGAGAACCTCCTCCTTTTTTTGAAGTCGGTTAAAAAATCTGCCTTTTGTGAGCTATTTTGATGTGATATTTATTGATATTTAAATTATAGATACATTGAATGAAGTCGTAACCGCAAGAATGCGATCTCAAGCCATTATTTTAAAAGACGCTAGTTCTATATCCGTTTTTGTTCTCAAATCACTATCCATTACTATCAAATAAGTACCAGATATTATAGAATTCCTGAAGTAGAACGATTCTGCAGTAAATCAGTTTTATAGCCCAACTTTATGATCTCGCTCGCCAGCGGAATCGCAAGCAAATGGAAGGAGGTTCATTATCAGAGCGGCTTTTTCTCTAATTGCTATTAAGTGGGAAAACAGATGTTTTTTTTCTACGTAAGTGGGTTTTCAAGGTAAATATAGATTTGTGGCTAAGTAGGTACTACCAGCCGCGGTACTATTCGATCGAAGGTCTAGCTACGCTAGCCGAGTTCAGTCTCCGGATGGGTAGAGAAATATCTCTCAACAGTTTGCCCGACCCGGTTGACGGACCTAGGACGTTATACGAGACGAGATATCTTTCATTGCGAGTTATATTTCATGGAGAATTGAAGTGCTTCTTCTGAATTGCTTGAAATCAGGTGAGTACAGGATGGGCATTTTTTAGTTTTTTTTTTTTTATATATATGTCGGCGTCAGCGATGGCTGAGCGATGAGCTGACACCGATGGGGGTTTTGTGGTACAGAGTTCATAACGTAGAATAGCAATCTTCATTGCAGTAATAACCTCACTTAACAATCTTAATCACAAAACAACTCAAGTCTAGGTAACTGACAGTTTCGTGCTGGATGTGTGTCTTGGTCGGTGTCTCAAATCAAACTGAGCTCTGCCCAGCTCCCACGCACCAGCACGACTCTGTCCACGTGACATTACCGAAAACACATTCGCGCCATTTTCAAATGACAAGTAACGTCACGCTGGTCACCATAGACTCTGTACTAAGTTAATCAACTTCACAACTTATTATTCAAGAATATCGTTTTCCACGACACGGCCATCATGACCATCACACGTCCTCGTGTCTACTAAAAATAAACACACACACACACAGAACACGTATACGCACGCACGCTCGTATTGGTCACATACTTCAAAACACACGCACGCACGCATTTTTCACATACTTCAAAACTCGGTCATTCTGACCACAACTAAATTTCCAAGGGTGTATGTCAAACCTTGACACCTCTAATCGAAACAAATCCAGGCAGAATGAATCGTCACTAAGACCGATAACATTACTAGAACTGAAAGTGTACTAAGATAGTGCTATGCAAATGCACGACATAGTAGGTATTACATAGACTTTCACATACCACACAGGCTAAAGCTAACAGGTACCACACAGGCTCACGAGTGCCACACATAGGTACTCACAGGTGCCACGCAGGTTTACTGGTGCCACGCAGGCTCACGGGTGCTACACAGGCTCACAAGTGCCACACAGGCTCACGGGTGCCACACAGGCTCACAGTTGCCAGACAGGCTCGTCGTTGCCACACAGGCTCGTCGTTGCCACACAGACTTGTCACTGCCACACAGGCTCGTCACTGCCACACAAGCTCGTCACTGCCACACAGGCTCGTCACTGCCACACAGGCTCGTCACTGCCACACAGGCTATCGGCTTGTGATCCAACCCCAGAAGCTAACCATCTCAGCCGCGTAAGTGCTACCCCTCGGAAAGGATATCCTGCGCATAAAAAGCAGACCACGCGCACCTCTTACATGCTCCGGCGCAACTGGATCGGTCACCAAACCCTCACACTTAATCCATAGAGTATACGTTAAGTAAGATGAAATGTATCCCAAAAAATAACAGATAATCATTACCTAGTAATGACTACTCAGTACTCACAATAACTAAACGAACTTTAACTAAGCCATTTTTAGAACTTAAACACGGAAAGTTCATAATTATCAAATTTCAAAAATAAACACACTACTCATGGCCCTGCCACAGCTATTGACAATTCGGTACTGCCACCCATATCGTTATCACCTCAGAGTCCGCGACCCTCAAGTCATTACATGACCGTACAAAATAGTCTCTTTCAAGGCCCAGGTCCCCGCTAGACCACAAGCCGCTCATCACGCCCTGAACGACAACGTATGCAGTTGCGATTGCATCTTATGGATGCGGATTTACCGGAAAGCCAACAAGCGTATCATAGGTCTGTTGAGGTTCTTTTGCCCTCAGAAACATTGTTTTCTTCTTCTAACTCGTTTGAACTTCACAGGTTGGCATCTTACGACTTGACTTTACAACATACTGGTCGCCCGCAAGCGTTTAAAAGAACCTTCACTTCGGGTCAAGCTTAGTTAAGCTAGGCTTTTCATTTTTAATGTAAACCAAGTTACTAACACTTAAGTTTCATTTTAGTAGGTACTATCAAAACGGAACTTAGAGAAACGTTTTTCATTACCATTGACCTAAGAAGTTTGATCTCTTTACACGGTAGTGGGAATTTACCCAAAGTACCTACTATCTAAATTTGACTGTCAATCATCTACGGGCAGACACGAAACCATCACGCTTTTCGAGAAGAAGAAACAGGTTAGAAAAGCGGGAACTACGCTGTCGGATAGTCGTACGATACTATCTCTACTTCGCGAAGATCGAGTTGGTAAGGACAGCGGTAAACAACACGAGTACGAGTTGGAACTTTTGTAAGTTACCAGAGTGAATGGTAAACCACCCATTAATCGCGATTGTAATTCAGTTAATAGACGCTCACGACTATCTTGGACAGTCGTCTAGTCGGTGAAACATCAGTTTAAGTTTATTCAAATGAATTTGTGTCATTAATAAACAAGATAATAACCTATTGGTACTTCACATGTTTAAGCACAGTATTGAACTCCGCTAGTAACTACACTACCTTGTTTATCCTAGGTTCACAGCGCACTGCGCACTTGTAATTAGTAAAGGTCCGACCAATAAGTTACAACACAGTAACTCTAACAGTTCTGTTACTCTTTATCATCATTTATAAGCAATGCATACTCAACTCATGAAACTCATTAAAATCTGTGCACCAACACGAAGAGAATCGCACCAACGACTCTCAAAAATCTAACGCAATATGTGCTACAACACATGAAGCGCTTTGTGCACCAACACAGACAGAAATCGCACCAACGATTCCTTATAGACCCATCGCCACATGTTACTCATGAGGTGCGGTCCGAAGGTTCGAGTACGAGTATACAAGCTATTAACCAAATGTGGTTTCACTACCACTGTGTCATTCAATTCTCAAGGAACTTGGTGATCGGGGCATTCATACTTGAATCTAATTTAGTTTGACTTCTGTCCTCATTTTTAATTAAAACACAATCATTAAGCTAATTTAAAAACCTAGTCCTAATATTGTGGTCAAACCGATTTTAAGCTTTGCTCAAATTAAATTTAGGCCAATAACCAGCTTTCTGATACCGTGGTGATATCAACAAGGTTTCCATACGATTTACAAAATAAAGGGAATAGCGCCGCACTTGCATCAGTTTGAATTTCAATCTCATTTAAATTAAGAGTTCATAATAAGAAAATAATCAACCAGGTATAGTCGGTAAAATTGAAATGATTTGTTATCTTATCTGTCAGTGTCCCAATTTCCAATTATATGGACCAAATTGTTTACTAGTCATCAATAAAACAGTGAGGGTAAATTAAAAAAACGAAAACCTATACGAAAAACCTATGAACCGCCTTGAATGTTATCAAGAAAGGCAGTTTAACTAAGCTTCAGCTCACCTTTGCTATGATATCATAGCCTAGAAACTTTACATAACGCTTCACAAATGAACACTTCGAAATGTTCAAGGAAAATCCGGCTTTAGTCGGCGTTTATTATACACCCAGCAGCCTTTTAACCCTTGCTAAAGTGGCAGGTTTTAGAAACAGGGCTTAACTAGGGCAAATAACAGTACCTCACAATAGTTTTTTTGAACTGAGTACCTATCACACTACTTTCCTTTCGTCCGACTTAGTCTGTAAGGTTGACGTCAGAGGTTAAGGTTCAGGTTTTGAAGCCTTTTTCTCGGTTCGGTTCGGTCTATTTACTTACTGAGTTTTAAATGTCACAACTTCGATCGCTGTTGTATAACAACGTAACAAAATATGGCTACGTAAACAGACCCCAGGCAAAACGCTATACAATATCTCGATCGCATTATTGTCAATTTAACGCATTAAAATAGCCCTTTGCTAATTTAACTTCAAGTAGCCTATGTATTAGATGCTTTGTTAAAAGAATAGCTTTCTTAATAGGGGACTGACACGGACGCATGCCGTAAGCATCCGATAGTTCCTGGACCTTTGACCTTTGACACTATTTATTGCCTTTTGTCTAGGCTGAGTTTTTAAGCTTGCCTATAGACGATAAGGTTTGAGTTTGAAGTCTAATTCTCAATTCACAAGGGGTACTCAACCCCTGCACGATAAACCATTACCTAATTAAAATTATGGCAATATTCATAACGTAAAGTAATCATATAGGATCTCTGTACATACCCGCGGTATCGACACTTTTAAAACAAAGAACTGATTGGGTAAACACCCATAATCCACCACACATTTTTGTTTCGAATTAACCAACAAACATTTTGTTGATTGCGATGCCCTCCTTAAAACATTTCTCGAATGATCATTACCATCACACACCTATTTGAAATGATTAATTATCTTTTTTACGCGCTACCCGCATATAAAATAAACTATTGCCACTATTTAAAACTTCGTAAATAATTCGTTCGGTACTAGGTCTATGTTTGTAGGTACATACTACTAGGTACTACCTAGGTATGCCCTTTACACAAACGTTCGCATTGACCTCTAAAATTGCGACTATAGTACAACTTAGCAAGACAACATCCGGTACCTACCGAAATAAAAACAAAAATTACACGACTCACCGGATTGTTGTTACTACCAGAAAATACCAGTTATTTCGTGCACAACTGCGCATCTGTAGTTGCGCCACGCTTCACCGCCGCGCTGCCGCCCGCGCGCCGCCGCGCTGCCAACCCGCGCTGCCAACCCGCGCTGCAGGAGCCTCGCATCTTGCACCTCGCATACTCTCTTGATGGAGCCCGATGTAGCAAGCAGACTTCGATCACTGCATCTTGTTCTTCTGGTGCATCACGACGAAGATCTCATCACATCTCGGTGAAGCTCGCCAGTAAAGTTGGAAGCAGGTTCTTTATGCCACTTCTGATGTCGGCGTCAGCGATGGCTGAGCGATGAGCTGACACCGATGGGGGTTTTGTGGTACAGAGTTCATAACGTAGAATAGCAATCTTCATTGCAGTAATAACCTCACTTAACAATCTTAATCACAAAACAACTCAAGTCTAGGTAACTGACAGTTTCGTGCTGGATGTGTGTCTTGGTCGGTGTCTCAAATCAAACTGAGCTCTGCCCAGCTCCCACGCACCAGCACGACTCTGTCCACGTGACATTACCGAAAACACATTCGCGCCATTTTCAAATGACAAGTAACGTCACGCTGGTCACCATAGACTCTGTACTAAGTTAATCAACTTCACAACTTATTATTCAAGAATATCGTTTTCCACGACATATATTATAATGGGTCTACTCTTGACCTCAATCTTGTCCTGCGGTCAGAGATGAGGTCGACGATGGAACGAGCTTACCCATAAGAAGCCTATTAACTCGCGACTTAAACAGATTGGGGTCATATGAACTCGGGAACACTGATGCAGGCAGGGAATTCTACTTCTTGGCTGTGCGCATAATGAAGGAACAGGCAAAGCTCTTCGTGCGAATGTGTGGAACATCTACAAGGAATGGGTGATAACCTGCAGTACGTCTGGATTCCCGATGGAAGAAAGGAGATGGTGGAACGTGCTCGTGGAGCTCTAGAGCACACTCACCGAAATACAGTCTGTAAAAGACCGACAGAAATGCAACTTTGCGGCGGTGGGCCAGGGTATGAAGCTTGGTACCCACCAGCTTTTCGTCACCAATGAGCCTCTTGGCTCTGCGCTCTACTGAGTCGAGTGTGGCTAGTTGGTAGTTTGAATTATAATTAAACTATGATTTTTATACCATGATTATAATATTGACCACTACGTCTATGTTATGGTTCTTACTCTTGTCAACTACCTACTGGTACAAACTACCTACTACTAATGGGGTATTTGACAAAATTTCACTTTTTAGTTCGTAATCTAGAATACAAGAAAATATTCGACACGTATTTTTTTTCTTTTTCAAATTAATGGAAAACTGCTTAGATTAATAATATGATAATAATAATTCATTTATTTCAGGCCTATATCCCATATAAAACAACGATAAAATTCCTCAGCTTGCTAAGTCATAAATGTCAGAATTACATACCCATCTACATTAAGCGCAGGGTTTGTAACGTCATTATCTAGTATAAAATGTACTGGCTAGTGGCTACTGACGTCATGCGACATTTTGATTCGATGAATCGCCGTTATTTGTTGATTACGTGAAAAAAGAAAACATATGTGTCGAATATTTCTTGTAATATATATAGATGCGAGACTAAAAACTAAAATTTAGTCAAAGTCTATTCCATTAACATTAGCACTATATAGTTAATTGGTATGGATTTCATAAAACGTGAAATTCAACAGTTCCTCGGTGCCTCCAGTCCAAGAAAAACTAAGGCTAACTCTTTCCTAGAAACTTGTAGAAAAATAATAGTCTATTACAAGCCCTCTTTAAAACTACTTTTGTTTCTAATATCGCAACGAAGTTCCAGTCATTAGTGTAGTTGTCGAGTGCAGTCGCGACGGTGGCGCCGAGCGGCCGAGATTGGAACCAATTTAAAGTAATTAAACCTGCGATGCAGTCGGAGATGCTTACCCTTTGAGATGGTTTAATTACAAGTGGATAGGATTGTGATAGTAAATTATTGTTACTGGGAAGATAGTACCTACTAAATCTGGTTAGTTCTACGTAAGTAACTATTAACGTATTTAAATGTCTATGGCCAGTTAATGGTAAATATAAATAAATTAATGAAAATAATAAACGATAAAAACATTAAATAAATCGTACTAAAATCGTTTACAATAAAATTAAACACTATCAATTAAAATTAATAAAATAGATTCAAACAATTTTAATCAAACCAAATGCAAATTCCTCGTTCGCTCTCCTCCGAGTATAAAAGACGTGTAAAAGTGTTTGTGAAAACCTATTTACAGAATTAAATATTTATCATATAATTATAATTTAAATAGGCGGCAATTGACGTGATTTGTGGAATAAAAATTCGACAGTCAATAGTACCGATTGATTGGCATTTAATGATATTTTTAGAATACATTGTAATTAATTAAAATACTAACTTAAGCACCAACTAACGTCACATCGGTACTTGCCTGGATTTGAACCACAACCTTGTGCATGAGAGGTAGGCGTCCTAACCTCTAGGCCATCACTTATTAATCAGATAAAGATCTAGCAATTTTAATTACGTACCTATACAATTAAGGTTTGCTAAATTAATGTCCTTCGGGATTAGCAACCGCATTTTTATTTTATTTTATTTTATTTATTCAGGGATAATAAAAAGCTACAATATGTGCTTAAATAGAGTACAGATAAAACAGAATATTAACAAAATTGCAGCCCACTACATTATCCGCATATTATCGTTAAGAATATGATAATGAGTGCCACTAGATTAAAAAATAAATAAACAAGAATAATAATAAATACATCACATTCATAATACCACAAAAAAAATACAGGACATATAAAAAAAAAACACAAAATATTAGTCACATCATGATAATAATAAGACTAATAGGCAATTTCAAAGGTACTTGCGCAAGTACCTTACCTACCGCACATAACTAATTCCAAAAAGTATATGTATAGCTACGAAACGTTATCTCAAGGGACGGGACGGTTATCCGGATTTTACCCGAAAATGGGATAAGACTTCAAAATTAATTACTTTTCTAAGCCGATAAATATTTTATCGAATAATGCCTCCTAAAAGTTGCCATAGGTCTTTGAATAGTAGAATTAGTGTAACTACCTACGTGGTAACTTCTTTTACTAACGTTTATAATACCGTAAATAAAAAAAAAAAAATAACGCAGTAAAAAAGGTTTAAGTTCATGTTAAGCCCTAATTTAAGAATCTCTTCACTTAATAAGTCGGCTTAATTTGTTATATGATTTGTGTTAGACAGGAGCTGGTTTTACTTTCTACTTCTTCTTTCGTTTAATTATTAGAGCTTTCGAAAAATATATTTAATGTTATACCTACCTACCAAGGTATGATTTATTATCTGTAGGTACCGAAACCTTCAATCTGTTAAAAATACGAGTTTGCTAATAATTCAATCCTGTTGACTAATGTTGACATATTTAATGTGGGTTTAAGTTAATATTTTCAATTGGCTCAAAATGTAAATAAAACGTAAACTAAGTTACTAAATTATAAAGCCCAAGGCAGCGCCATCTATTGTTGACAACGCGAGCTAAGATGCAAGACAAGGGTGTCCGTAGTTGATACCGATTTCCGCAACGGCGCTGCCGTCAACTTAAGACGCTGCTCGTCGCCATAGCAACCGACCGAAGGATAAAAGGAGGCAGCACCACTGTTTTGTTAGCTTTCAGGATAATAATTGTCTAAAAACAAAGTTTTGTCTTAGGAATAAAAAAAATCTTAAAATCTAACCTTGATATTATTATTTTATCCTTAAACGGCACTTCGCTCGTGATCAATTCCTCTTAGTTTTTTTAAATAAAATATGCCCTGTCTGTTGGTAATATCCAGAGATTACCTACCCGATCAACATCACTAACTCACAAACTTTACCTTTAATTAGCATAGATTACAGTCACCACAAACAAAATAAAAACGTTATACCTACCTATTTTTTACAATTTTCATCAAAACTTCTCGTCTGAGCAAAAAATGTAAACGATTTTCTTATTTAGTAGCAGATTTTTCAATAGTCAGATAACTTTTAACACAACAATAAATATGGCGATTTGACATCCCTCAAGTTAGGTTCGCTAAAGTTAGGTTCGGTCAAGTTAAGTTCAGTAAAGCTAGGTTCGCTCATTGTTTTTTTTGATTCGGCAGAAGTGGGAATTACTCGTAGAATCCCTCACTGGTCCACTGATGGGTCAGTTTTCAGGGCAGTGTCGGACTCTTACCGGCAAAATTATAACCTATACAAAATCTGTCAAAACGCCATTTTTATTCCACAGCTACCTACAAGTTCTGGCCAAATCGGCCCAAGTCTGATTCAAGTTTCCTAAAAAAATGTTATCTACCGAGCTAGGAGGTACTTTTATAGAATGTCTTTAAATATTAGAGTAATAAGAAAAATATAACGTGCCTAATACATTTTTGTTCAAAGGGAACCTAATTCCTAAGATTCCTAAAGTTTCTTTTAGAAATTTTATATTTTACATCGACTTTACCGACAAGTGAAATATTTTTTTTTTACAAGTAGGTAAATAAAATAGCAAGTGTTCTTTTTTTAATTTTCAGTACTTAGGTTCGATTCCCAGATTTGGTGAACATTTTGAGAAAACTGTGAATGCATTTTGATTTATTTTTTTAAATAAAGCAATGTCTTATTAAAGTAAAATAATCATCTTATAACGGGTTTAAAGTGGTTTCTCTTTAGGGTCCATTGATTACACCCTGTAGGTTAGGGTGTCCCAAAAAAATAAAAGTTGTTTTTTTTTAACGCATACCCTCTAATTATATTTGAATAGAGTTAAAACACGTATAAATAAAATTTCATGTACCTAGGACAACAGCAACCCGTGCCGACTTGCATTGATACATTTCAGTACTTGTTAACTTCAGCGCGTCGGAAATATCGTATCGGTGTTTAGTAGTTAGGTACTTGTTTTTTTCTTAGTGAACGCATTATTTTCGTTAAGTCATGTCAGGGGAATTACGCAGTTCTAGAAAAGACACATTTTTAATAGGCGATGTAAAACATCAAATTACCGGTTCAAAATATCCCTTTAATGGCCAAGTACTGGCGGTTCTGTTTTATAATATTCGTGAAATGAATTTAAGTGCTTAAGAAAACGTAAATCTTACTAAAAGAGAGTGTATTATTTATTGGGAAAAGGCCCGTATACCGACTAAAGCTTTACCTAACTGTGTTAAGAAATAAGTTACCTTATACCAAGTCTGGAGAGATTTACAAAAAATGCGAACAAAATACAACCCATATTCGAACAGCGTCGTCCAGATTTTATTACAAGTATGGTCAACTTGTCTGACATCCACATGCTGATGTCCGTTAATTAATAAAAATAAATAAATATAGAATATTCTTGGAGCGGCAGAAAGAGCCAGGCAGCATGGTCACTTAGCTGGAGTGGATAAAAAGTTGACCGACAAAGAGGACAAAACGCGCCTTAGAAATATCAAGGAACAAAAATGTCGAGCTAATTATTCCATTCCTTACTGCTTCGATTTCATCTTATCAAGAAAAACATCTTCTGATTCTGAATGGAAGTAATGGATTTGCTAGACGATTTGTCCACCCCAACTGAGATAGCACTGTACGATATTAATAAAACGTGAACGAGCAAACATTTTATAACTCTAAAATTAGTGGCAGCTTTGGACAGGTGTCGGTTATATATGAAAAATCACCGTTAAAGAGGAACAAAAGCAATTTTTACCGCGTTGCGTACATAAACTCAGGCTCATATACCTAGATTGTAAATGTAATGTAAAAACTTCGAAAAAAAATTATAATAATAAACTAGCAGATGTTACGCGGTTCTACCAGCGTAGTTCCCGTTCCCGTGGGAATACGGGGATAAAAGTAGCCTATGTTACTCAAGGTGAATGTAGCTTTCCAATGGTGAAAGAATTTTTTAAATCGGCACAGGAGTTTTTGAGTTTATTCATTACAAACATACACACACAAAATACAATTTTTTCCTCTTTGTAATATAAGTGTAGATGATGTTCTTTTAATAATAAATAATGTTCTTTAATAGTAAATAATGCTCTTTTAATAATAAATATTTAATACAAGTAAAATAGTGTTTAAACTAATAGTAAAAAAATTGTTTTAAAATTTTCCCCTACAATCCCCATACAACATTTTGCTTAAAAGTTTGACATCAAATCGGCACGGGTTATCGTTATCCGATTTCTATAATATTTTATATTTTAGTTAATATGGTCAATTAGAAAAAATATAGAGGGTAGGTACGCGTATTCAAAATCGAAAAAAAAAATTTCGCCCTTATAGGCTGGGACACCCTACTGTAGGTAATATAGCTACGTTTATATATTTATATCTACATCTAAGATTCGCATAGTGTTAGTCTTATGTATGTTTTTGAGCGCTCGCCATTCAACATGATGCGTTTCGTGCAGGAAACAAACCCGCAACACGCAGTACAGCAGCAAATCGCAATCGACTCATCGAATTGTGCCCACTAGGACACAGGCATCGGATGAAAATTTAGTTCGTCTATAGTAAGTTCTATAACACTTCCTCCGTATCATACAATACTTACCGACTTTGCTCAAAACTAGTCATAAACTATGAAAGAACTTATTGTTCGTCAGTTGTTACCTACCGTTACTTTGTACGCAGAAGTAACAAAGGCGGCCAACTTGGACTGGGGCGGGTAACTTACACACATTGTTACAGTTTCTTTGTATGTATGGATGTATGTAAATTCCTTTCTGCTTCCAGGAGGAATATAAATTTTATACTTACTTCACGTTTTGAGGGTAGATTGAAACAAAGACTACCCACGCTTCAGTCAAATGTGTTTGTTAGTGTTCTCAGGTTGTCCTGTGACAATATAGTTGGACGTCAGACAATGGGTCTAACCTTACTAAAATGTTGCCCAGTAAATTGGCTAGCTAGCTTTACCTACATTGTGCGACTTTTACAGTCTCACAATGTAGGTAAAGCTAGGTCGTTGACGGCACTATTGTCGCAGTGGCTGAGTGATTGACGGCTGCGCTATGTGTTTCGGGTTCGATTCTCGCACGGAATAAACATTTGTTTAGCATACTAAAACTAATATTAATATAAATACATTTAAATGGTGGATCGACACACCTTCACTCTTATAAAGCTCATTTTTATTAAATACAAATTTTGGCCGATCACTGTCTCTTAAAATACAGGTCTCCTAGTTTAAGAGGCAGGGTTCATTATTATTGTAAACATAGACTATTATTGTGAACTCAAACAGTTTATGCTCAAAGCTATATTATTATGTACATTGTATTTCTGTCATTTTCTTTTTAAACTGTGTCTGTGTGCATTATTGGGATAAATAAACAATTTATTATTTATTATTATTATTTATTATTATTATTATTATACACAATATACACATAGTTGTCTCACATACACAAACAGCTAGAGCCGGAGTCTGAGACTACATCCTACTAATATTATAAACGCGAAAGTCTGTGACGATGGATGGATGTTTGTTACTCTTTCACGTAAAAACTACTGAATGGATTTTAATAAAATTTGGGATGGAGTTAGCTGACACTCTGGATTAACACATAGGCGACTTTTTACCCCTGTATTCCCACGGGAACGGGACCTAAGCGGGTGAAACCGCGGGACGTCTGCTAGTAAATGATAAATGAATGATAAATTATAAATTAAGTCATATTAACTATTATAATATAGCTGAAGACTGTTGAAGAGTTTATTTTTATATTTTGCTGAAAAACTCTTTGGTTCTACCGGTATTAACACTACCAGTCGAATAAAAAAAAATACTTTTGCATTTTTCAGCCCAATTCTTTATTAAGAGTCGAGTTATACCGCGGGCCATAGCTAGTCATTGATACCACTTTAGTCTCCAAAGACGAAAAAAACTGTAAAAAAGTGAATTCTATCTTACTCTCTGACTGTGAGCCCTAAAGAATCACTTAGAGCGTTACGTCCGGATCGTTAAAATGTCGTTAAGAGACGTTCGACACTTTTTGCTCATGACCGACGACGCTCCGGTTCCGATGCGGACCACGTCCCGCGTTTTATGTTGACCTGTACACTTTATGTGGGCATTAGTTTACTATAAAACGAACGAAGTGAATACCGAGATAATGTTTTATGTGAATACATCAGGTCGGTCAAGGAAACGAAGTTAGAGACGCTAAACTAAGGTCCACACGATATGGACAGGTCCAATCATTTCATGATATCCATGAAAACGAGTATGTTGATGGAAGAATAGGCAAAATGTCTGTGGTAGAAATATTTCTGCCGATTACAGAAGAAATTATGCTCGATATTGTAGTCATATACCGGGTCCCGTACAACTGCTGCCACGGACTGACTTGGACAACACGCTTTTTCATTAATTCACTTTTTCGTTGAGTTAATTTTTTTGTGAGTAATGTGTGTGTAGATTGGAAACCGAAACGTGTTCCGCGGTTTGGAAGAGAATCTAGGTATGTTTATATTCAAGTAACTTGGAATTGGTGAAAGCGTTTTGGGAACTGTCGTATGAACTAGACCTATAAGTTGATCGTTATATGGTGCTGATTTATTTTCGACATAAGGCCGCAAAATCAAAGTTGTGTAGTATGTCTATGATGCACAGCTAGACGACCTGGGGGTCGAGTCTACTATTGGAATCGTTGAACTTATGCCACATTTCCCATACAAAAACTGCCAAAGTTGTCAAATATTCGATCAATGACCGGTCATTAAGACACGATTGCAATAGCAGACTCGAGCCCCCGGACTGCCACGTTATAGGTTTCGAGTTCGAATCCAAAGCACGCGGCTCTGACTCAGTCGACAATAGTTTACTATTGTCGACTGAAGAATCTACACATTTCTTTATTAGCAGCCTTGAGTCGGATGTGTCTAAATACTGGCAATAGTCTCGCCTTCTATTACATGGAACTTCAACACGACCTAAACACCACCACCACCACCTAACACCTGACGAAATGTAGGTGTGATACATATGAGCAAAATCAAAACTGTTACTGCGAATCAACACTTTTTGATCGTCTTAAATAATGCTTAAGCCTATGGAGAATACAGCCGTGACCTTTGTGGATTAGCTGCTTTGATACTTATTAGCCGTTTTATTGTCTGTACACACAAAGTCAGTTGCAAAAAACAAGTTTTAATCGTTTCATTTCCTTCTAATTTCACAAGATCTCCAATAATGATCAGTGGTCTGTTCAGCAGCGTCCATGAAAGCGAAGCATCAGTTTCAGCAATTACTTTCAGTCATTAAAACTGATCGTTAAGTCAAGAATTTAATACTGCGCTGAGCATTGAGCACGAACCGCGCGCCACTTGAAGATTAATTCAGACTTTTATAACTGTATTTTTGTTGTGATGCAGTTTTCTTTTGGTTTTGAATCTTGTGCTGAAAGTGGCTGATTTGTCTTTCATAGATAGGTTGTTGTACATAAAACAGTGAGAACTTCAGAGGTATAACGAAAAAGTTTAACCAAGTGGTATCCTGTTAACTAGTGGAAGTAGAAATCAGACACGCTGTCGCTCAATGTGAAGTACAGTGGCATCCACTTAAACTGAAAGGGTGGATGATGAGGTAGTTTTCGACGTTTCAATGTTCCGTCTTAGCCCTGTCCATCTCACTAGGACATCATGGTGGCACAACCATGGATGAGCTGCCAAAAGCTCTATGGTTGGTTCCTTAACCAATAGGATGCCTGGTGAGGTATCCGTCATAGAGGTGCATACATTTTGTTGGAAACGTGACTATTTGCAGCCCCAGTTGGTCTCCTCGTTGGTGGCCCTCAAAGAGAGCATTACTCGATCTCCGCCTGCGCCCGGTGCGTGTGGGTTGAGTGGAAGTAATCTCCTTCTCTCTTTCCGCAGCCTCCTTCTGCGACACGACTGTTTCGCAGAAGGACATCACCGTCCCCCAGGACTGATAACTGCCGATCATCACCTGAACTACGACCGGCAGCAACACTCACCTCCTCCAGAGTTTTTTTTTTTTTATTATTTTTTTTTTTTTTATTTTTTTTTTTTTTTTTTTTTTTTGAGATGAAGGCACAACGACGCTGCTCTCAAATCTGTGCCGTACCTCAAGACACAACCCAATCTGTGTGCGTTTAAAAAGAGGTACAGTGGGCAGCACATCAACCCCAATGTGTCAAATTTATTTGATAGATTTTCAACTTTATTGCCAATAGAATAAGGTTCATGTTCAATTGGGAAAATTTGAGAGTTTGGTGTAGCTTGATGTGCTGGCGTCTGTACAATGTTTTCCTCGTCAGTATTTTGCGACATATTTTTGTATCCAAAACCAATAAATTCCCGCACACGCAGATACAAGATACACAAACGTATCTAACATAACATCAGTATGCGGGAAATCGATTTTTTTATCTCCACATTTTGGCAGTCGGTTGTTGTACACACGGCTACACATCAAACCTACATTTCCATTATAAGCTGATCTCGAATTGTATGATTTCCGTAGAATACGAGGTCAGCGTAAACTGGAAGTGACTAGCTTGGTGTGTAGCCGTGTGTACCACCCCTGATATTTCCCGCTAGTTTTTAAGCGGACATATTTTGTGCAATATGGATTGTGGCCTTTTAGTGTTCTGAAGCGGAATTGATAAAGCGGTTATGAATTGTGGTGGTTTTGTTTTGAAAGCTATTTGGCACAAAACGATTTGTGAATGCGTATGTTCGTGGTGTGAGACCTTAATTACTGTATACCATGAGATATGTATCACGACGCAACAATGAAACGAAATGATGAACAACTTTGACTTTGACTAAATTTATTTATTTAAACAACACTGAACATAAAAAAGAAAAAAAATACAGAGAATTGTTTGTATGAACCTATTTACATTAATATATATAATTTTTATCATTTGAAAGAAAATGTATTTATTTGGGACACGCATAGGAATTTAAGAGCTAAAAAACTAAAAACTAAATCTAACATACTGAATAACAAAGACCTGGGAAGGGAACGCTGGGAGGGGACGCCCTAGAAGGACATACATAGACCTAATTGGTGAGGTTCTTCAGAAAGGTCAGGTGCGTAGTACTTGCAACTGGCGAGTGTGTATGACAATATGCATGGATGTAAATGAAGCAAAAGAAGTGCATATGGCGCTCTGTAGTTGCTGCCTACCCCCCATGAGAAAAGGCGTGAGTTTATGTATGTATGTATGTATGTATAAATTAAACCCAGAAGCAAGTGATAATTATACAACATGCACATGAATCCGAAAAGTCCAAGGCGCGTGCTTTGGATTCGAAATCGAAACCTATAACGTGGCAGTCCGGGTCTTGTGTCTATGCCCGGTCACACTGCTTATTGTATAGCTGTACAACTACACAACTTTGACTATGCGGTCTTATGTCGAAAATAAATCAGCACCATATAACGATCAACTATAGGTCTGGTTCATACGACAGTTCCCAAAACGGCTTCACCAATTCCAAGTGGCTTGAATATAAACAGACCTATATTCTCCTCCAACCCGTGGAACACGTTTCGGTTTCCAATCTACACACACATTACTCACAAAAAATTCAACTCAACAAAAAAGTGAATTAATGAAACAAGCGTGTTGTCCAAGTCCGTGGCAGCAGTTGTACGGGACCCAAGCTTCACTGTTTCCATTTTCGTGTATATTTTCCGAACGTTTTGGCGAAAAACTGGGTCGTGCGGCGGCGCGTGCCAATTATTTAGGTTGATGCTGTACATTTTTTATCTTAATTTTGGTAGCATTTAGAGTTTTTTTAGGTTGTTTTACATTAAGACGATTCCCGTTTAAAGTAAAGCTACTTTTTTTAGTTAAGTTGCCATAAAATGATGGCGTTCTTAGTCGTGGTAAGAAGCGATGTGCTAAATAAATTATCATTTTTGGATTATTGGGGATGTTTACTAAGCAAAGTTATTCTTCGTTAAATTGGTGTCTTGATATCAAAGTTGTATGACTGAATGTTGGTCTAGTGGTATTAACCACTATACCAACATTCAGTCCTACAACTCTCCAACATCCAGCATGGCTGTCAGAGTCATTAGGCCCTGACAGCCATATTTATTATTATTTATTATTATTATAGATACACACTTAGCAAACTTAACATACAACAAAGCCTAACTTGATCGACGTTGCTTTAAGAATTATACGTAACTATTTTTCAAATATTTTTGTTAACACTTCCGCGAAACAATATCTTTGCACTACCTTTACCAGAAACCCAACATCAATATCGCATGACAATTCCACCCTAAATGGGTCAAAATAAAATCAAAAATATTCCGAATTTCGCCCACAGTGCCAATAAAAGTAATGTACCATCAAATTTACTTTGTAAGGTCCCCGTAACAAAGGGTCACCGCATTTGCATTTATATAGGAACACTGTGACATCGGCGTGCGTAAAAATGTTGATACCTTACTGGAGCCAGAAGGGACACTAAACGTATGTTAATGACCTCTGTTGTACGAGCACAAGGCAGTGTTTTGGTACACTGTCACTATTGTACCTAATATTGGTCTATACGAGTACATTTGCTATATATAGGTCGCTTTTAGTTTAGCGAAAGAAGCAAGCGGAGCGATTAGTCCATGATTAATTGCTTCGTTAAGTAGGTACTAAGTATCAATGTGCATGAGGGAATGGGAATGGAAATGGGAATGGGAAATGTGTGTGTGTATGTGTGTCATGTGTGATGTGTGTGCGTGTATTTTATGCTTAAAAATTAAATTAAAATTTAAAAAACCCCCACCGCAAAAAAGTAAAACATTTAAAAAGTTAAAAATAACACTTTAGCCATGAAATTTTACTTCACGTCGGGGTACCTAGTAAGGAATGTTCCTAGTACTTGTAGATATGTAGGTACTTATTTAAACGGTACCCCGACGTTACGTAAAATTTCATGGCTAAAGTGTTATTTTTAACTTTTTAAATGTTTTACTTTTTTGCGGTGGGGGTTTTTTAAATTTAATTTTTATTTTAATTTTTTTAAACACATTAATTTTGTTTTATAGAGTCAGTTATGAGAATTTTTCAGTGCATTGTATGTAGAGTCAAATGCTGGTTAAAACGAATCCAAACACGACATATCTGCTATTATTTTGTCAAGAGTCTACATACTAGTGTGCTGGATAGCCTGGCTGCAGCATCAGCTCATCCTGTTGCCATCAGGGCATTGTGTACAGAATCAAATGCTGGTTGAAATGAATCCAAACACGACATATCTGCTATTATTTTGTTAAGAGTCTACCTACTGGTGTGCTGGATGGCCTGGCTGCAGCATCAGCTCATCCTGTTGCCTTCAGGGCATAGTGTGCAGAATCAAATGCTGGTTAAAATGAATCCAAACACGACAGGTCTGCTGTTATTTTCCCAAGAGTGTATTAGTCTGCTAGATAACCTGGCTGCATCAGACCAAATACACCATAATGTTGCTTATTAATATTACACACATGGGTGTTCGAAATTTTAAGACACACATATGTTTGAAAGTAAAGTTAATACCCATAGACGTCTAAAATAGCAACGGTAGCTATCACAAAAGAGCTGATAATCTTGAAACGGCTGAACCGATTTTGATGAATTATGTCTAAGAACCATCGCAAGAATCCCTGCTTTCAAATAAAAAAAACCGCATCTAAATCGGTTCACCCGTTTGGGCGCTACGGTGCCACAGACAGACAGACAGACAGACAGACAGACAGACAGACAGACACACACACATAGCGGTGAAACTTATAACACCCCTCTTTTTGCGTCGGGGGTTAAAAAAGAGGTTTTAATCTCAATTAAGTTTACTCAAGTTTGATTACCGAATAAACTTTCTCTATTTTTTTCTATGTAACTTTTTAATTTCATTACGTACCTAGTTTCTAAGATTATCATTGACAGTGTTGCCATTAGGTCTCATGAAGCCCATAGGGCGGCATTAAAACTCTGACACCAGTTTATTATTGGAACAAGGGTGAGGATCAGCACTTTATGAACGTCAAAAATTACATAAGACAGTCCCCCATAACGCCCGCTCTTCACCATTTCCTAGTGTTGCTGGTAAGAATTAGTGGCGGAACAAATTCCCCAACAACACCCCAAGATTTTATATGGGTACAATTTTGTACGCAAACTTCACGTCCTGTACAAAATGTAATATTTTGTTCAACATAACGTTTCACCTATCCGATATTTTACTAAATCCAACTCAATTCTATCCAAAAAAGTAGATAAAAAGTGAAATGAATTCCGTTACTAGGATTTTCAGTAATCCGTTTTTCAATTAAGGTTTGAAACCCCTAAAAAATAATTAGATTTTTCCTGTGCCGGAGATAGGAACAGGGTATTTTCCAACTTCAGCAGAAATAAATAAAGGTGAACATAAAATAAGGGAAAGCCGACCATTTCAGGATTGCTCGGAAGTTGGCGAATGTCTGAAAACTGAAAACGATGAGTTTTACATCGTCGACATTACGATGAAAAATAAAGCAATTAGTTAAGAGGAGGATTTTTGTAAATTAAATACTTAATGCACTTCTCTGCTTAAGCCCATATTAATTTACAGTAACAAAAGCCCCGGCAAAACTTCGTTTTAGCTTTATTAGTTTTCGTCCTATTCTCAGACCTATTGAATAAACATACACAATTTCATAAGAATCGGTGAAGCCGGTTTGGAGTTTTTTTTATCAACCAGTTTTATCCTACTAATATTATAAACGCGAAAGTTTTCAAGTAAAAACTACTGAATGGATTTTAATAAAATTTGGTATGGAGTTAGCTGACCCCCAGGATTAACACATAGGCTACTTTTTATTCCTGTATTCCCACGGGAACGGGACCTAGGGGACGTCTGCTAGTATCAAATAATTTAAAATGTTAAGTGTTATTGAGTTTTTCCATCTGGAGATTTGTGCCCATTTTATTGCAATAGGCTCGCCCCCTATTACATGGGACTTAAACATAACTGACAAAAATGTGGGTGTACTCCTCTCCCGAACCCTTCGGAGATTACAGGTGGTATGTTGTTATTAAAATATTGTTACTAACCTACTTACCAGGTTCATCACTAACCACACGACTAATTTCTGTTGTCTTCTGTCGTGCGATCTGTCTCTTCAACATTGAGCTGGATTTTAGTCAGTTGAAACAGTTTATAGCACAATATCTAGTGGTATGTCCAAATTTGGTGTTAGCTCCTCATGCAATTAGGTCTTGAGGAGCGCGTCTTTTTAGCCTTTTGAAGGTTGACTTTGTTAGCAGCTCCCTAGCCAGGAGGTTTAGATGGTGATTTTATATCTCGATATATTTAAGCAAGGAGTTTTTTATTTCCTTGATGGACTCTGCTTTCAATTCCTTGTGGAGGTGCATGTTGGTTATGTACTGTAGCATAAATTAGTCGATTCACTAAAAACCGACTAATTCTAAATAGTATTCACCAAACTAAATTATCGGTACAACCCTAAATGTTCTGATATGTCACAATGGAGGGAGAACGTCACTCAGGACTTCCTATAAAAACGGCTGCACGCATAGGCTCTGCCTTTTTACATCAAGCGAGCAGCCTACTAATAGATAAGTCCCCAGTTATTGGGTAAGTGAACTCCGCCATTGTGTTCTTCTGCTGCTAAATTTATGTCCCGGCAAGCCATAACTATTTGTAATCTCTGTGTCTATTTAACATGGCTGCCGGCAAAGTATTCTGTATCTAATATTAATTAGCACCTAGCTATTCACTATGCACATGTACTCTAAATGGTTATATGGTTCTCCGCATGGCGTGCATCCTATTCTATTCTCTATAAACTAAATCATGCTCATCCATGCTGTATCATAAACCGGCGACGCTAGTCGACGGCCAATGAGAACCACGTGGCAATGTGACGCCACGCCTTGCCTCTAGTCTGTCAGCCTATTCACCTATCAACTAATCACTGTAAACCACTGCGATGTGTGAGTACCCATCTTCCATCTTCTTCACTGCCTTGAGCTTGCCGCATCTGACGCATGGCTGGGACACGCACATCGTAGGGGCTTACAGGAACATCTTGAAGCTCAAGCGCCCCCCCTTGGCGCTGTTTCAGGGTTCCTGGCGCTGGCTAAACGACTATCGCTGCTTCGCCCACGCTGCACTGCCCTGCTGCTTACCTGTGCTCCCGCGTGCCTACCCACGCGGTGAGGAGCACGCACCTGCACGGCCGCCCTACCGCGAGCTACCCTTAAGCCGTGGCCGTGTAGGCAGTGGCCTGCCGCCGCTACCTGCTGGCCGTCTGCGCTGCCGCTGCCAGCCACCACCAACGCTGCCTAGGGCTGGTTGCCCTGAGCCCGCTGCCACCTGGTCGACCGCCCTGCCGCGCGTCCCTACCGACGCGTGAGGCCGCCTACCCGGCCTACCTACCGTGCGTGGCGATCGTCGTCTTCTGGTCGCTCAGGGCAGTACCGTATTACCTACCTTCAGTGACAGTGCGTGACCTTTAGAGACACTAGAACCCTAGACCCTAGAAACTTATGTATGTGTAGTGATACAATAAATGTAGAACTAAGTCTTCCGTGTCTCATTTAACTACCAAGAAATCCACTACGCTACAGTGGCGCCCACTCGGTAGTCTCTAAGGTTCTCGCACTGGTCTCTTTCTCCTACGCTCAGCATCGTTGTGGTATTTACTAATAATTTTGTGAGAAAAATAATCTAAAATTTTTTTATCACCTACCTACAACAATAATAAAATTGTAAAATCTTATAATAAGCTAACTATAAGCCATCGCGTTGCTGAATGTACCTACTATATTAATTGGTGTGTTGTGTATTGTGTTGACATCCTCTCACTGTGGCCAAGACACCTTTAGCCATCAGTAGATCGGTCTTATGAGTCTGTCTGCACAGAAATCCTGGTTCTTAGTTTAATTTAACCTTGTCAACAAAAGAACACAATGTCTTCTCATAAGATTAACTTCATTCATCTAAGAAAGGCAGAGTTAGAGTATTAGGTGACAATCAGAGGTGGCGACAAGGGGACAGACATAGAACTTAGGAAGCAAATAAGCAAGCTAGTTAGTCATTATGAAAGTGATGACATTTTGCTCCCCGGGATAGATGAGAAGGATGATCTGAATTGTGTGAGTCAGACATTAACCGATTTCAGTAACTATCTAACAACGGTGAACTCTGATCGCTCTCTTAGTGTAGCACAGTCAAACAGGAATCATATTTACTACTGTCTAGCTAGGATTACACCAACCACACAAGACACTACTAAGCTAAAAAACCAACTCTAGTCACTCTTCACTACCTTAGACACACATTACAAGGCCCTTCAGGCAAAATACAATACCCCTACGATAGATAACTCTGCCAGTAAACAGCAAGCAGAGTCATCACCCGTAGGCCTAGCTAGCTAGTGTTTGATCCATACAGGGTCAAACGATGCCAAGGGTAAAAATACTACGACATCTATCAACAACCAGTCGTAGAAGGTCTACTTGTACCTTAGATTAGTCCTAAACTAGTCAATGGCGTGCAGGAAAATCTGCATCCGCCAACTACCTACACTAACTATAATATAGTAATTGCTATTAATGTGGCATACAACACGTCCACAGAGGTTTATCTAACTGCTTCTGGGCTGCATGGTTGTAAGTTACATACCTTAAATTCTGTACCTAACTAGCTACACACACCCTCACTTACATACTGCTGTCACACTCTTCACTGTGCTTATTAAATGTGTAAGCACCTTTCTGTTTAAACGGCGTTGCCATAGAGGGTATTGTGGATCCCAAGGGATGATTATTTATTTTGTAGCAGAATATGCCCTATGGTACACTACCCTTATTTTTGTGTTGTTGTTATCATGTTCCAACAAGAACATCTTAAAGACAGTGCCTACACATAGGTGACTGCAATCATACTAAACATTCTATGTGCATTTTACACATGTAAGCATCTTCTGTTGCTTAACACCTTGACTGCGGGACTCACATACGCTGTGTTCTCGCCGCCGGAACGCCAGTGCGGCTCGCGCACACCGGTTGTGATTTCATATTTTCCAATACGGCTGTGCGGCAAATCACGCCCAGCGTGTAAAATTTAATTATGCCGCGAGTGCGGTTCTCGCAACTGCTGTGAGTTTTCACGTCTGTTTAGACGTTTGATAATTTCAAGTTTCAAGTCTATGAGAAATTATTATTTAAAATACAGAACCAGTAAGGGTTTCACTAGAATTTCTTATAAAATTACAAAAATCATAAAGTTGAAAATTGTATAATTAAGCTTTTTATGACCGGTATGCCAGGTGTCTACAAAGGATCCTAAACCCTATTGTGTTAGAGCTTAAGTTGATATTCGCAATGTTGTTTTATTTCACTTTAGCAATTAAGATGCCAGGTGTTCACAAAGGATTTTAAACCCTATTCTGTTAGTTTTAGGGTCCTATTGTGTAGGATGGTCATTTTCGAAATAACTTGTTACATTCGTAAAAAAAACACAATAGCCTGTGTTTTGCCGCACTGGAGGATTAAAACACACCCAGCGCTATATCCGCACTGGCGTATTGTTTTCGACCATCCGATACGACTGTGCGGCTCTCGCAGCAGGTGTGCGGCCGTCCGCACGGGCGGCTTGGCGTAGGCGATAGCGCCCGCAGTCAAGGTGTTAAAACACTCACTGCCATAGCACTGCATGCTGTGGTCACTAAGGAGTGTATTTATTTTCTTAGATAGCAGAGTAGGTCATTAGGAACTACTATAAAACAATCGTGTTGTTTGTGTAACTGTAAACACTAACAAGTCTGCACTTTCATGAAGAATAACTGCAAAATTGAAATTGCAGGCATTGTCCTATCCTATAATATGATAACTTAAAACTTAATTAGTTACAACTAGAATTTAAAACTTAAAATAGTAGAACTATAACTATAGAATTCAAACACTAGGCTCTAAACCAGTGTCTAAAACATTCATGACCAAGTTCATGGATGTTCTAACAACTGTTGGCCTAAGCCACAGTTGGACCTCATCTCGGCCTACCCCGTTGATAGAGGACTACTAAAAGTGCTAATGGCTCTAAACCATAGCACCTAATTTTATCATGGCTAACCATTGATAAAATACAACTGTTAATCAGTTGGATCTTCTACCGCCTACCCGGTAGCAAGACACTAACACTTCTGGCTCTAAACCAGGTGTTTTCTAACTATGAGCGGATTGCAACTCAATAAACAAGCCTAAACAGCTACCTAAATACATATCTAAACTATCAAAAATCTAAAACTAGCTGTAATCTAAACACTAGTTACAACTACATACACACTATAAATCTATAAAGTCTTGTATAAAAACTAACTTCACTAAATAAATGCTAATTGATTGTTGATAAACACATACTGTAAACCTCTCATAAATGTCACGTAATCCTTACACATAATTAAAAACTAAACTTTAGTCCATAACGTTAACGACTTCTACAACTTCTGTAACTTAACAATTAATTCATAACCAAGCATGTTAAACAAATAAATTTAACCTATAATGCTGAGATGTCTTAACTATCCTAACTTTACAAGTGTCATCGACTTATAAAATTTTATTCAACTTTGACGTTTGACACTTCTTTGACTTTGACACTTAACTATTAGCCTTTCTGCTTGTCATTGTTTTATCGTTCAGAAATTTTAAACCCTACATTAAGGACTCAGACTAAAAATTATATAACAATAAAATGTGTCATAGACATAGAACATAGACAAAACATAAATCAATTTAACATAGACATGGAACTTAAACTTAGCATGGACACTTAAGATTTTAAAACTTTAACAATTTTTTTTAAATGCAAGTTAACTTAAAATAAACTAGATACTTGCGGTTTTTTTTAAACTAATACTATTTAAATTGCATTTTTATTTTTTTCTTGATATCATTCATTGACAATGAAGACTACATCTTCATGTTCGGATTACACACTTAGACATGGTCCAGCACTCACTTGACAGTGTTTGTACTATAACTACTACACTTCATAATAGTGTTCAGCAATCAATGGTGATCTTTAATTTTCGTTTCTAAATTTAACAGAACCTACATTATACACATTACCCTGCTATTTAACACCTCAGCGACCTGACCACCAAGGAGATACACTTGCACTATCTTGTTGTTTTTCCGACTGACTGTCTTGAGTTAAGCTACTCTAATTTAGTTTACCTCTTGTGTGTTTAGTAAGTCACTGACTTAGGACTACATTCAAGTCAGTGACGGACTTTGAATGATGGATGTTTGACGATGGATAATTGATGATGGGATGGAAGCACGCTAATGAGATGTATGTACGTACAGGTAGTCAGTCTAAGTGGTTTAGGCCTTCTAGCGGATTTACCCTAGGGAAAATCCTTTCTTTGCAGGCGGGGTACTGTAGCATAAATTAGTCGATTCACTAAAAACCGACTAATTCTAAATAGTATTCACCAAACTAAATTATCGGTACAACCCTAAATGTTCTGATATGTCACAATGGAGGGAGAACGTCACTCAGGACTTCCTATAAAAACGGCTGCACGCATAGGCTCTGCCTTTTTACATCAAGCGAGCAGCCTACTAATAGATAAGTCCCCAGTTATTGGGTAAGTGAACTCCGCCATTGTGTTCTTCTGCTGCTAAATTTATGTCCCGGCAAGCCATAACTATTTGTAATCTCTGTGTCTATTTAACATGGCTGCCGGCAAAGTATTCTGTATCTAATATTAATTAGCACCTAGCTATTCACTATGCACATGTACTCTAAATGGTTATATGGTTCTCCGCATGGCGTGCATCCTATTCTATTCTCTATAAACTAAATCATGCTCATCCATGCTGTATCATAAACCGGCGACGCTAGTCGACGGCCAATGAGAACCACGTGGCAATGTGACGCCACGCCTTGCCTCTAGTCTGTCAGCCTATTCACCTATCAACTAATCACTGTAAACCACTGCGATGTGTGAGTACCCATCTTCCATCTTCTTCACTGCCTTGAGCTTGCCGCATCTGACGCATGGCTGGGACACGCACATCGTAGGGGCTTACAGGAACATCTTGAAGCTCAAGCGCCCCCCCTTGGCGCTGTTTCAGGGTTCCTGGCGCTGGCTAAACGACTATCGCTGCTTCGCCCACGCTGCACTGCCCTGCTGCTTACCTGTGCTCCCGCGTGCCTACCCACGCGGTGAGGAGCACGCACCTGCACGGCCGCCCTACCGCGAGCTACCCTTAAGCCGTGGCCGTGTAGGCAGTGGCCTGCCGCCGCTACCTGCTGGCCGTCTGCGCTGCCGCTGCCAGCCACCACCAACGCTGCCTAGGGCTGGTTGCCCTGAGCCCGCTGCCACCTGGTCGACCGCCCTGCCGCGCGTCCCTACCGACGCGTGAGGCCGCCTACCCGGCCTACCTACCGTGCGTGGCGATCGTCGTCTTCTGGTCGCTCAGGGCAGTACCGTATTACCTACCTTCAGTGACAGTGCGTGACCTTTAGAGACACTAGAACCCTAGACCCTAGAAACTTATGTATGTGTAGTGATACAATAAATGTAGAACTAAGTCTTCCGTGTCTCATTTAACTACCAAGAAATCCACTACGCTACAGTACCATGGCGCTCCAGTTATTATTCGCAAAGTCTTAGACCACACAAATAGAAGATAGCATAATTGCCAACCACTATGCAGGCAAAACTGAGGCCAAAAAGTAGTCTACGTAAATAATGATAATACCAGTGTATTAAGTAATTAAGTATTCAGTCAGCTGGTTTAACCCGAGATTGTTCTGAATTTAACAACTTCCCTATTAAATGTTATGCCCAATTATCTATTTATCATAAAGTTAAATCTAATTAATTATTAATCAGAACTGGCAACTCGCAGTAATTAGCGAAGCTTCTCAAATACTTTCACTGACTTATAAATTATCTAAATGTCAATTAGAGTTAAAGTATTTAAATTCTTAATAAACTTTTACGGGATTTAAATTTATTTACAGTGTAAATAAGAGATAAGAGTTTTATATCTATACGATCTTTACTTATAATATGCTTCTACTATAAAGACGTTTGTCGGTTTGTATGTAAAACAGGGTAGGCAATCTTGGAAAATAAACACTTCTTAAAAACAATTCTTCCACTGAGATGACCAAATTCTATTGATAATTGCCGTAGAATATGCTAATTTAAAAAAATATTACTAATCAGTACTGATAAAAGTAAAATAGATTCTAGGATTTTAGTCGTGATGGCCCAGAGGTTAAGGCGCCTACCTATCATGCACGAGGTTGTGGTTCAAATCCGGGCAAGTACCAATGTGACTTTTTCAATTCATATGTAAGTACTTTCTAAGTTTATCTTAGACATCATAGACATCGGTGAAGGAAAACATCGTGAGGAAACCTGGACTTATAGTTAATATAAGTTTGAAATCGCCAATCCGCCTTGAGCAAGCGTGGTGATCAATGCTCAAGCCTTCTCTGTATGAGAAGAGGCCTTTGCCCTGTAGTGGGACAGTAACAGGCTGGTATAATTATTTATTTATTTACTGCAATCCCACCTGATGGTAAGCAGTGATGCAATCAGTGATGGTGAAGCGCACTAGTTTATTGAGAGCCTATTCACTCTAGCCTTGAAGACACCTAAATTATATTATAATTATTTTCTTTATTTCACTATCTTACATATAAAATATATTTTTAAATATTCAAATACAAAAATAAAAAACATTTAAAAATATAAAAAATAGTAGCCCACCGGTATCGGGAACAGGGTCAATATTATTATTATTATTTATTTATTATAGATTTTAAATATTTGCACCACCCTGCCATGTCGGAGGTCGTACGATTCCTATCCAAGACAAATGTTTGTGTTATGAGGAAGATCATTTGTTCTGCGTCTGGGTGTAATTTATTCTATAATACCGATGGTTTTTTTAGAAATATATTAGTATGTTTATCAGTTGTCTAGTACTCATAGAACAAGCTCTGCTTAGTTTAGGACTAGATGGCGTTCTGTGAAAGATGTGGAATATTGACACACAAAATGTAGTTTTTCAAACCTTTTCCTCAATGTTGATTATGATGAAGACTGTTTACCTGTAACCAAAAAAGAGAATCATTAGTGACGAATTTAAGAGTATTTTTTTGTAAAGAACTTGAACGTTACATTAAGTATTTCGTAGAGAAAGTGTTTCTTTTTTAATACTATAAACCACTACTTGACTGCAATCCCACCTGATGGTTAGCAGTGATGCAATCAGTGATGGTGAATCGCACTAATTTATTAAGAGCCTATTCCCTCTAGCCTTGAAGACACCTAATTATAGTCTAACGGGAAGACCGCAGCAGGCAAGTTGTTCCAGTCCTTTGATGTGCGCGGTATAAACGACGAAGTGAAACGCTTTGTCCGAATCGTGGGAGTGCCAACGATGTAAGCGTGGACACTCGCCGTACTCGTTGTCCGATGGTAGAAAGGTGATGGCGGAATCAAGTCATGTAATTCCCGTGCACTCTCTCCAAAATGTATCCTATAGAATGTATCCTGTATTTCGGTAACAACAATTTAACATATCGTCGTGATATAAAAAAACCTAACACCATTTCCAGTTTTATTGGATACAGCCGATAACTAATACTTTTATGGAGTGGGTATGTGTCTGACTTTCACAACCCAGTTTTTAATTGAAGCTGGTTGTCAGACTTCAGGCTTCTGACTGTTCGTAACACATCGTGAGGAAACCGGCATGGCTGAAAGATATTTCTCGAGGGCATGTGATGCCAAGTCAGAGGCCCATGGAAGGCATTAAAACTTTGACACCAGGTTAGTTAATATAATAATACTTCAAATATTATGGAGGAGGCCTATGTGGAGAGGCAAGCTGCCACAAATTATTAATAAACCGATTACCGATATAATATTGATGGTTCCCTATCCATTTGCATAAAATTTTAAGACCTAATTATTAGCCCCGCTACGCGAGACTCCTATTTTTGTCTTCAGGGTTTTACAGGAACTTAACTAACCTTACGTTGGGGTGCCCCAAGTCCTGATTTTGAGAGCAAACTCTTTGGGATTAAGTCAGTAAAATGTATGCCTAAAAAAAATATGCCGAAGTGTTATAATGCCAAAACAAATTGTGCCAAAATCGTTATGCCGAAGTATATTAGGACAAAGAACATTATGCGAAAAGAAGGGATCCCACTATTGATACCACAATTAGGTGTAACGAGTTCCTTATAAATATAAATTAGTAACTTATAGTATAGCATGAAAAGAGAGTGCAGTAATAAAGGCTTATTTTATTTTATTATAATTCAAATATTTACGAATGTGACGGGACCGTGGGCTTAACCGCACGTGTTAACCGAGATGCTCTTTACGTGCCTGCTGTGTAATGGTTGTTAACCAAACCATGATTTGACCGCTGCAAACATATAATACATATTTAAACCTTCGTTGTTCCTTTGTCACAAGCCACAATTTTATTTCGCCAGCATATTTTTCTCAATTATCTCTCAACATTATAAAACTTTCAAACAATGTACCTAGTCTAAACCCAAACTAAATCTAAAGAGAATATAAAAGAAAACTCTACAAAGTACGCAGACTATGTCTTAGAGTCTCCTGTACGTTTATTACGTGACTCTATCAACTCCTGACGTCGCTCCACTAACAAATTGTTTGCACGTACTGAAACACTTTGAATTTGAACGAGTATTATCACGGTATCATCCCAAGGGGGTAGGTTGTCATCTTGCCTCATCCTCCGATGGAAATTGGCCTTGAGTGAGAATTGCTTCCACGGTTTTTGGGATATCTGGTTAAGAAAATTCAATCGCTTTGATACTGGGGCTATAAACAACAAACATAATATTATCACAGTCTAAAAACCTACAGTCGTCCGACGAAGCCGTCTAGACACGGCAATCGTGCGGGGTGTGAGACGCGGGAAAGCCGCTCCCGAACTGCAAACAAAACGATGTTTGTAGTTCGGGAGGTTCTATTCAGGGCTAATGCGTGTAGACGTTGTCGGCATATTTCCAGAGGTCAAAGGCGTCGTCCTACTGTATTAATATTCATACTGTGCTATTATTTTGTACGCCATACATAGCAGAACACGCAGATCTACCTATTAACCTAAGACCTTACACATAATTGTTTGTTGTACACTCGTGTTTTACAATAAAATATATTCTATTCTACTCTCAGAGGAACCGAAAAGACAACATATCATGACACATCACGCCTGTAATCCCCAAAGGGTTAGGCAGAGGTTTTATACCTATACTACACTAACTAATTTTCACAGGGTCACTCATTCAAATTCAAATTCAAATTCAAATTCAAATTTATTTATTGTTTGTCACAGGTGAAAAAATATCAGTTCTTATGATTATTACATAGAGGCTCGCTGTTACATACCGTTAGGGTGTACAATATTTTTACAGTTTATGTTCGTGAAAAAGTCATCATTCAATACATTAATATAAGTTCCATACACATAGTCAGATATATCACAAATTAAATAATAAATTGATTTTATACATTTTAAATTATGTCACGTTAGGTAATTAGATTATTCAATGAATTCATTTAAATTAAATTATTTATGATGTCATACAAATTACATTACGCAGTCAGTGTTTTTGTCGTTAAAAAAATAATTAATTGAATAGTAGACTTTACTTATCAGGAACTGCTTTAGTGTTTTTTTAAAACTATTTAAGGTTACACTGCTTTTTACACTATTAGGAAGTTTGTTATAAATTTTTACTCCTATCCCAAAAATACTAGTTTTAAACTTAACTGTCCTACACTTAATCCCGCTTAATTCATTTCTATAGCGTGCACTTTTCAATGTGTCGTAATTTTTTAAATCGCGTTTTATCATTACTGCTGCTTCATAGTTGCTCATGTATATGAGCAACTTTCCCTATGGGACCAACTATAAAATCACGAAAAAAAAATCAGCTGTTTCATATAAAAGTTCAATACCTACTCGACTAAAATGTATGAAACAGCTAATATTTTTTCGTGATTTCAGAGTCGGTCCCATAGTGAAAGTACTTAAACACGTGATTGTACTCATGAATACGAATAACTTTTCCTAGGATTATTTCTTATACTCATTAACTTTCAATTAGGTAGGTACTTAAATTACGTCAGTACTGCACAACGGAAGCGGTGGAAGTGGCGGGGGAGCGTGTGACGCTACTACGATTAGTAGATTTTGCTCTTCCCGAGGTCGTGCCGATTCGTGCCTAGTAGAGTGATCGATCAAAGGCGCAGGAATTTCAGACAGCGTTTTTGTAATTTTATTGTTATAAGTTATTGTGTATAAAAAAAGTTTCTTTGGGAAAGTTTATTGAAATCATGAATACAATCACGTGTTTAAGTATCGGTCACTAATAACCAGCCACATCATGACACTCACAAATAATGTGGCTTTCTATTGATAAAAAAAATAAAAATCGGTTCAGTAGTTCTAGAGATTACCTTCTATAACTTCTACTTCAAATACTACCTATAATTCTAGTATTGTATGTAACATAGAGACACGCAGCGCAGTAGTTCAGTTTAAAATTATGTATTTTGTATCTTTCTTAATCAAAGCATTTCAGTAAGGTAGTTAGGTTAGCTAGTTAGGTTCGATAGTTAGGTTCGCTATAGGATAGGTATGGTAAGTTAGGTTAGGTTATATATAAATTCATATATATTTTGTCATGCTCATTCTATCTAACACAAAAGGTTTAAAGGGCACATTAGAGACTCGCTAAATAAAAAGTAGTAGTAGTTATTATTGTTTAGGATCTGTTTGTTGTCATCTTATTGTAAGTAAGTATGTAGGTATAAAGATTTTAAATATTGTATGATATCAATAAGTGACTACCCCGAATCCGTAATTACCTTACAAAATAAAATACACCAACTTTCCCGGAAAAAAAAGCGAAACAAAATGTATAGAAAACTTCGCGTGCTTAACTTGCTCCGATTATTTCAACATCACCACCTCTCTCTTTCGCTCTCATCAATTTACTTTACGAAAGAATGAGACGAGACGAATTTCGTCACGGAAAATCAGAGATTGATTGTTTTCTTCCACCTGGCATGTGGATTGATGTCTTTTGAATATTTACGCTGTAGCTGTAAGCGTTTTTCTTGTTACTTCCTAGAGTAATTTCAGTCTTATTTTGTAAGAGATAAGGTGGGTTTTGGGCTGTCGTTTCCAGAGATCATTTTTCATTGTTTATCGCGCTTGCTGATACGGTTTGCTGATGCCGAATAAATTCGGTAAACGATTTAGCTCGGCTCTCATTGTCGGAGTTTCTCGGAATGTTGATTCCGTGGCCGGAATTAAGTACAGAACATAAATGTTACATGAATTTGTGTAAATTTTTCCGGTGAATGAGCACAGCTTTCTGTACGCGTGAAAAATAATGAAATGGGAATAGAATTAACTCGTCTCGGGGATTTAAATAAATTATACCCACGGCCTTTTATTAGGTCTGCGATGAAATTCTGGGTGTTAACTTATTTAATTTAAACCAGTAACGAACCTAAAGATATTTGAATTAGATTAGGTATTGATCATATTTTTTTTGTACCATACTTGAATGAAAGTTACAGTTTTCTCTTCAATGATGGTCCTAAGTCCAGAGGTTAAGGCGCCTACCTCTCATGTTAGTTGTGGTTCAATTCCAGGCAAGTAGGTACCAATGTGACTTTTTCAATTCATATGCACTTTCTGATATCATAGAAAACATAAGCTGGACTAAGGTTAATATAAGTTTGAAATCGCTAATCCACCTTGAGCAAGCGTGATAATCAATGCTCGTGCCTTCTCTGTATAAGAAGAGGCCTTTGCCTAGCAGTGGGACAGTAATAGGCGAGTATAAATATTATAACCGTTTTCTCGTAGAATAAATGTAACAAAATAATTTCATCAAAGGCCCCGAAAGTTCTGAATAAGTCACACACACGTAAAGTATCAAAATCTCGTCTTGAATGTCAAAAACTTCACGAATGAAACTTTCTAAAACGTAATTAGTTACACGTAATGAAACTTAGTTCTAAACACGTTATAATTTCCATAAATTCCCTTGAAAGATCTCTTGAAAACAATTGTAATGAAAGGCGAAGTTATTTAACGGCAGGCAGGTACTTACAACTTATTTACACTGGCAATGTTTGTAAATTCAAATCCCAGAACAGCAAGTGACGTCATAAACGAATAAAGACATAAAGGCACATGTTTATGGCAACACTGACCATTGAGTGTTGCCGTCACACGCGAGACTTGTAAACTCATTTATGTTTACGGGTCACGACATATTTTTACGATTTTATTCCGTTTCGAGTTTGAGATCAGGGTTTGGTAAGAAAATCGTGTGTATTGTTGACAAAACACGGTTAAACTGCAATATATTTAGCGCAAGTTCAACTTTACTAGAACTCATCATAACATTTTTAAACTTACTATACCTACCTCATGCATAAAGTTGTTTGCAGCGCCATCTAATAGAAGAAACCGGAACTAATAGTTTCTTAAAGCATAGTGTGCGACATCTATTGACCAAATGAGTTTATATTTATTGCAGTTATCGGCGATAGATGTCACTATTGAGCTGAGTTTTGAAAAGGGGAACATAATATTATTTTTTTTCTTAACTTGAAAACTCAATAACTGTGTGTCATTAATTTGGTACGATTCGCAGGTTTTTATTATTTAACCGACTTCAAGAGGAAGTTTCTCAAATTCGATTGTTTTTTTTTTGTACGTACAGACTGGATTGGGGTGACTTGATGTGCTGGCGTCTGTACATACACCGATTACGCTGAGATTTATTATCCGATTTACGTGATTCTGTTTAGTTTGATGCGGAATTGTTACCATTCGGTCTCATACAAATTATCATACTGTGGCCCTGTAGGTACTTTTTATTTTATGACCATTTTTATTAACATCTTATTTATAATAGGTAGTATGTAGTTCAAGCCAGAACAAGTACACTGTTTTCTCACTAGATCGCTGTTAGCAAGTTTTGAAACCATATTTATTAGCAAAAAAGCTATTCTTAATAAGACGACATTTTCTTATCAACGACAACTTGTTATTACACTTTGTTAAGCAGACGACAAACTGTCAAGTGTAAAATAAGGTAACAAAAAGGGGTTTTTATAGCAGAATGTGCTACAAAATAAGGTAGAAAAGGGACAATTATTTTTCTCCGACAAACTGGTCTTGTTACTCGTCTAGTGGCGGTCGGAGCTTGTTTTGATGTTATTAGTTTTTGCAAGATGTAACTTTTTTTCTTTTTTTTTTATTCTATTTCTTTGTTCAGGACCTTCTTAGGTTATTATTAGTTTAAGTCGTGAATGGGTGAATGTTAAGACTGGTTTGGTTATACCATATACCTAACTGTGGGTTATACGAAAGACCCGCAGCAACCTGCCCTATGCCACATTTAATGGTAGTTGTACGAATGCGGTTGAACGGGCGTCTATCCTTGGATTAGTTAAAATGTTTAACTAATACCTACTGTCGTTTTTTGCCTTAACTTGACATATCTTTTAAGGAAAATTTAAGAATGTTTCAAAACAAAATATACCTACATGTTATAAGTATTGAACCTATCAAATTAATGTTTATCACACTTTGCTCCTCTTAATGTATTTGTTCAACAATATCTATAAACAAAATCTATAATAGTAACCTGGGGAATCGTAGTAGATAGTACAGACGCCAGCACATCAAGTTACCTACCCTAATGTGTCAAATTTCTTTGATCGTTTTTCAACTTTATATCAAACATAATAAGGTTCATATTCAGTTGGGAAATTTTGACACATTGGGGTAACTTGATGTGCTGGCGTCTGTACATTAGTCTACTTTATAATAATAATTATGTAGTTAGACGTAAGGCACTATTGTTTGTATTCCTAAATAAAATACAAAATACTCTTATTTTGTGTTATTTGTGCGTGATTACTAAGAAAAGGCTCCACCCATAACATGGGATCTACAAATAACTGGCAAAGTATTGTTTTTGGTTGAAGTATACATTCCTGTTAATTAAAGTTATTTCATTTGCTTAATAAACTCCTGCGTAGAGCGAGTACACGAGTGTACTAAATAGAACATAGTGCTTCAGTTAAGTGCTTCTATAATTTTCTTGTAATGGCTTCATTTGCATATGTTATTGCAGCTGCATAGCCGTAACCGACTTGGTTATTGCAAGTTGGTTATCATTTTTAATGCAAGTTGGTTATTTTACTAAAGCAATATACCTGGACGCTGTTGTTTTTAGTAGGTACTCTGTATTACAGTTCTAGATAAATTTTATACTTACATTAATAAACCCAACATTAACGCCTCTAATCCCTAAAGAGGAAGGCAGAGGTGTACCAGTAGGACGCAAACTTTTCTCCAGTTATATTTCAGTCACATGGAATATGGGGCAAGCCTATTGCCATCAATCACACAAACCACACAAACCACTGATCCAGACTCCAGGCTGGATGAAAAACCTCAATAACGGTTTGCACCACCCGGGGATCGAACCCTGTCCACTACAAAAAGACAAAAATTCAAGGACTGTCGTGAATTCGTGATAGCCCAGTTTCTTAGATATCATTGACATCAGAGAAGGAAGTCATCGTGAGGAAACCTGGACTTATAAAAAGTAAATATAAGTTTGAAATAGCCAATCCGCATTGAGCCAGCGTGGTGATCAATGCTCGTGCCTTCTCTGTATGAGAAGAGGCCTTTGCCCTGCAGTGGGAGAGTAACAGGCTGGTATTATTATATAGGTATTATTCAAGGAATATATATAATATGCAAGATGTAACATTCTACTTAAAAACATGCTTCATTAGTGTTTGTATTGAAAATAAACGAGACTCGTAGTTTTTTCCTCATGTGAAAATCTAAAAGGTCTGAACAGGTAAATATGAAATAAGAATTTATATTATGTTGGTTCAGTTAGTTGAAGTAATTGAACCGGAATATAATAACGATTGTTATGTATTCAAGCAAGAAAGTTATTTATTGAAACTAAACTACCTTTTAGTTAGAAAACTTTTCTCATATTTCTTATTTGCTGTGTGTCAATTCTGTTGCTGAATTTTTAACCATATTACGGTTATGGTTCCTTGAGATTCCAATACAAGAACTTGCTACATTTAGGTAATTACAAAATACCACTGTGAAGGAAAAGTATTATGATAATAATAATGGAACCTGTTATTTATAATAACATACCTCATAAAACTTTACGAGTTATCTGTTAAGATTTTTAAATCTCAGCTTTGCTTATTTTATTTCACCTTGTACCTATCTCAGGAAAGTAGTTTTTTTTTTCTCATGGTACATCGTCCTCACATATAATCTGATTATGTATACAAATAATATCTAATATATCATGAGGTCCCGGGTTCGATCCCCGGGTCGGGCAAAGTGTTATTGAGTTTTTCAATCTAGGATTTCTCAGAGCAGCCCGGAGTCTAGATTTGTGCCCGATGGATGGCAATAGGCTTGCCCCCTATTACATGGGACTTAAACATAATGGCGAAATGTGGGTGTACTACCAGGTACACCTCTGCCTAGCCCTTCGGGGATTACAGGCGTGACGATATGTATGTGTGTATGTGTATGTAAGTATGAAGTTTCTTGCACATTCTTCTCCATACGAAACTACCTTTGGAATGTGCAACTAGAATCATATTAGTTTAATTTATTTGTAGGTATAACGTTCAAAAGTGCCTGTTATCAGGCCTAATTGAAATAAATGATTTGACTTTGACTTTAAGATTACTTTAAAGCAAATGTTATTACTCAGTATCAGTAAGAGATTTTCAAAGTTTGCCAGCCTCGTTGGTTTAGTGGTCGCAAGCGCTACTGCTCAGCATGACGGGTTCGATCCCCGGGTCGGGAAAGGCGTTTATGAGTTTTTTATCAGAAAATAGGTACTCAGTATCAGCCTGGAGTCTGGATTGTGCCCGATTGATGGCAATAGGCTCGCCCTATTACATGGGACTTAAACAAAACTGGCGAAATGTACTACTGGTACACCCCTGCCTAACCCTTCGGGGATGACAGGTGTTGTGTTATATTTATGTTTTTAATTTAATTGTCTGTTATTTTGTTGACATTGACATGACATTGTTTACTTTAAGTTATGTAATAATTTGCACATCGCAAGGTAGACTGTAGTTTAATTAACTTATTAATTTTCCTATTACTGAACATGAACCTTATTGTGTTTGTTATAAAGTTGGAAAAGTATCACAGAAAATTGAAACAATGAAAAAAGCTTGATGTCCTGTGTACAACACTTGTACCTACATTCATAGCAAATAAAGTTCAGATTCCGATTCTAGAACTAAGCCAAAAATTTTCATTCCCTGAAACGCATTTACGAGAAACATTTTAAATTACTCATTCTAAGAAATAAGGTTTCAAAGTGAAATATTTTCCATTCTGATGATAATTGTTATATTTTCCCTCAATTCTTGTTTTTTTTTCACCTGAGATGCTGTGAAGAGATTAATTTCTTTTGAAATGTGATGCTTGACGAATGGATGGCGTTTTACAGGGTCGTGTTAAATTATATTATTGTAGCTCCTGTGCGTTGACAAATTATATTCAAACCTTAAAGAGATGAAAAATATACCTACCATATTATTCTTGCTCACGTTACACGTATTAAGAGTTTTCGTATATTTTTGGTAACCATGGGACCGCATAATTACATAACTACTTACATGTATGAAAGTAAACGAAGCAAAAGAAGTATACAAAAGTAGCGGATAGCGGTCTGTAGTTTTTCCCCATGGGAAAAAGGTGTGAATTTATGTATTCATCTACAATGATATTGCAAAGAGGAAAAATTTGTATTTTTCAGTGTGTATGTATGTTTGTAATGAATAAACTCAAAAATTGCTGTGCTGATTTTAAAAATTCATTCACCATTGGAAAACTACATTCACCCTGAGTAACATTATAGGCTACTTACCACGGGAATCGGAACTACGCGGGGAAAACCGCGTGGCGTCTGATAGTGTATGTATAAATAGTAAGTATTGTTGGCTCATATGATATGGTGTTTTAATAAAAACTCTTGTAATACTTAGCATTGAAATGCGTGACGTCATACGCCCGTCTTATGTCTGACGCCCAGGCGCCATCAGTCTGCCATAGACAACATAGACGATGGCTAGTGTGAGTTACAGGAGGGGGGATACGGTGGCGACCCATGAACTTGAACAAATATTGAGTGAAGGTGATATCTCCAGATATCTATGTGTTTTTTTTATTATTCGATAAGTATAAATATTTATTTAAAACAATGTAAAAGGCTGCGATTGGGCTGACATATCTCTCGATAAAAGCCCTTGAATAAAACAGATAAAAAACCTTTGTACAGCCAACTGCACCTTAGTGTTAACAATTGAATTAGGAAAGTGTTGTCGCTATCAGTTTGTTCCCTGGTTCACTTGCGGTTGAAGTTTTGAAGTTATTTTTATGGAAGTCGTTTGTGAAATGGGATGTTGTTTCAGAAATGGGTCCACAATCTGTAACTATGCGTAATTGTCTTTTAAAAGAATAGTATACTTGAGCTTTGATAAATTAGTATCTGTTTATAGAACCGCTAGGCTAAACAGTAATAGCCGCACGGGTCGAGCGAAGTATTTTTTTAAATATTGTGACGCAAGATCTTTCCTATCTAAAAAATAAAATTCTCGTGTTGTAAAATTTCAGTGTTTTTAACAATGGAGTTATGTTACAAACACTAAACCACGAGATCGACCGATTCTTATGAAATGTTGTGTTGAATGTGTTCATGTTATCTCACAGCAAGCTTTTTAAAAAATAATGTTTTAATAAAGATACGCTAAAGCTAGAAACACAATACTACTTCTATCAACTACAATCACATACAACATTCGGTATTCCTGAAACACATAATATACTAGAACCGCAACGAACATATAATTCGATCAGTGTTGCAAATGTAATTATTTCTTCATACATTGTTCGGCGCGTTCCACTGCGGTTTCGTATCAAACACGATATAGTTGGCATAGCTGGGAGTTGGAACGCATTCACTATGTATTTGACGTTGCAGAGAATTTCAGTAATTTTGGTTATTAGAACCGAACGGTAACTGAAAGTCATGCAAACATAATTTACACTTACATTCGGTTTAATTACCTATAGAAGTCGACCTGTGTTCTCTGAGTTTCTTTCGAGGTTTCTTACCAGCGTAGTCAGGTAGAGAAATACTGACGACCTAACCATACTATTTAAAAAAATACTTACATTACAAAAAAATAGTTACAGAAATAAATACCATTTATCATTTACACTAACGTTTTTAATTTATTTTTACCAAAACCTTTCTCAACAATTCAAGCTCAATACCTACCTATATTATGTAAGCAGTGCAGCTTCCGCGAGAATAGCAAATAGCTCAGATTGAGCGGGAGCATCAATTATTCCGACTTGAGTCCGGCCCGGATCCGATCAATTTGATCATGGTTACTAATTTTCGATATTCATTGAACTTAATTATGGATTCATTTAGTACTGTGGGGAACTATCCTGGAGGTCTAGCCATAATTATGTCAAATTCTATTTCTGACATCATAATCGATAAGGCGACAATAGAAAGAAAATGGCGTATATGGATCAGCTGTTAGTCAACTGTGAACTGAACAACTGTGACTGGGCTGAAAATGAAATAAACTTGACAGTTGACAAACAGCTGATTCCATATACGCCATTTCTTTCTATTGTCGCCTTATCTATTAGAATAGAAGTAGATTTTGTTAAATGGCCTAGGCCTGCTGGTTCGAGCCCAGGATTTGGTAGATTTGGTAAGCAGTGAATAGCCAAGAAGTCCCGAGTTCGAACGCAAGGCACGCACCTCCGACTTTTTGGATTCATGTGCGAATTGTATAATTATCACTTGCTTCAAAAACGGTGAAGAATAACATCGTGAGGAAACCGGCATGCCTGAGAGATATTTCTTGAGGGCATGTGATGCCAAGTCAGAGGCCCATGGGCGGCATTAAAACTCTGAACGGCTTTAAGTGCTTTTCGAGGCACGGAGGAGTCTTTGATATGTAATGAATTGTAACCCATCTACAAACCGACCTCGTCAAGCGAAGTTTAGCCCTCGATCGACCCATGAGGATTTTATTATTTAGCTACAAGTTCCATTACATTATTCAATGATAACTGATGCTAAAAATAGATACACGCCTAGTGGTGTTAGCTTTTTCATTTCCGTTCCGAGCACAGACAATAAAACTGAACTAACAAGCTGTCACAAATATTCCCGTTTTTCAGTAACTTTTATTATATTTTCCATGAAAAAGTTTCATTTTTCCGACGATTTTTTTTTTGTGAAACTCGTACATTTTTGCTTTGTGAGTGATATTGAGCACTGTTGCCTCTGACATTCTTTGTTTTTTTTTTCGGAATGCTGCGCTTTGATGCGGAACATAACTTTGTCTTTGGATGCGGATTTTGTTTTATACATTTGGGATTCGGATTTAGGTTATTATTTGTTTCTACCTTACAGTTAGGTATTACGCCACTTACGTCACTCATTTTCACCCGCGTACTTCCCGTTCCCGAGGTAATACTTACAAGGATATAAAAAAGTATGTAAAAATAGTCTATGTCACCCGGGGATAGTGTAGATTGTAAGATTTTTTCAAATGGCTCCAGTAGTTTCAAAGCCCATTCAATGCAATCAAACAAACAATAAAATCTATCCTCTTTAATATATGAGTATAGAAAAGCTTTTACGGTCTGTCTCTCCTTGAAAATATTTAATCATACCAAATGATAACGGATGAAAGGACAATTACCTCCTCCTCGTTCAAAAAACACATTAACACAATACAAATTAGATCAGAAAAGAAAATATAAAAGAATGTGTAAACACCAATTTCCAGAAATAAATATTTTTAGTTAGTTTTAGTAATTTGATCAACTTACACTTACTTACTCACTCACTTTACTTACTTTCTAGAAATGTGTGTCGCACATTACTAATGGCTATTAGTAATGGGCGACAGTAGTTAGTATTGTTAACCCCTCCAGCTAAGCTAAATATGCTTGTGTCTGGAATGGGCCCGCGTAAATAGTGCTAATGAATGGGGATCGAACTCATAACCTCTCCATAGCCAGGCGCCTTGGCCATTGGGCTATTGCCCATTAAAATTTGTTGTATCGCTTCGTGGGCTGTAACTGACTTAAATAAATATTGACATTAAAAAGTGATTCTCACCTCTTTGACTTTGTCTGGCCTGTTGGTTTAGTAGTTAGTGACCCTGACTGCCGGAGGTCGTGGGTTCGATTCCCACCCAGGAGAAATGTTAGTGTGATGCACGATCATTTGTTCTGTGTCTGGGTGTAACTTATCTATAATATGTAGTGTATGTATTTAGAAGTATATAAGTATGTTTATCAGCTGTTTAGTACCTATAACACAAGCTCTGCTTAGCTTGGGACTAGATTGAATAAATAAATCATAACAACGACAAAATACAACTATAAACACGTCACAACACATTAGCATTCCTTGTCCACCAACAGATGGCGCCACTAACAATGCTTGTCACAGTTGACATGCAGTGTCCCTTGGAACAATGCGTCGACGCGACACTCGCGACACGAGGTGACAAATTGACGCGGAATAATGACGCCAGCTAGTAATCTCGGTTGACTTGTGGGTGGAATTAATCTTGTGGAGCGGGACAGTTATGTGAATAGTTATAGATGGTTATATTGTTATCTTAGTGTTGATATAGTAGACAATAGTGATGTCGTTGCCTAGATAGGTACCGGAATTTACCCGTGGTCTACCTAAGTTAGTTTACCTGGGTGTACCACTGGTAATTTTTCTTCCCGTTACTAGACGCAAGGGCTAAAAAAACTACTTAATAAAATCAAAACTCATTTGTTTGAATTGAGGTGAGAATAATAATAATAAATATTCCACTTATTTCACACAACGCCATTTAGTCCCAAGTTAAGCTTGAGAGCTTGTGTTATGGGTACTAAATTAGTTCAATAGACCCCCTAACACCTCACAAACTATCTGTTTATGATAATTGTATAAAAATAGACGATACGACCGCGTTACACTACTTCCAATGCCTAAGCTCAATTCTCTTAGTTTCCTAATTCAATCTCCAGCACCTGCTAACTAGTAATTACAAAGCGATTACGCAAAGACCTCCGATAAGACCTAACTAAGATTATGCTAATACTGGAATCGATTGGCCGCCTACAGCCCCCGATCGGCCGCAAACTCGCCCCGATTGGCCGCCAACTCCGTTAAATTGGCCGCCAACTCGGCCATTGCGACTGCACTTGTAAGCCAACTCATTAACATACAGTGAACGGTCGATTTCGGAATATTGATGGGCTGTGACGAGTATTTACGAGTTTTAGTTAATGTTAGTGCTAACTGACTCCTCTAAAACAGAGTTTTGCTTTTAGCTTTTAGTTGAAAAGTCTATTGTGTTTGTCGAGGTTTAGCAAGGGAAAAGAAATCGAATACTGTGATAAATATTTTACAAAATCGTTTATCAGGCAATTATTAAACCAATAATACATGTAAAAACGTAAAAGACTCTTTTTTATCTTTATTTTTTTTTAATAAATTTAGGGGTTTTCGGCAACAAGGATATGTCAAGTCCATCATACCTTAAAGCAAAGGGAAAACAATTAAAATTGCTCAGTACTAAATAATTCACTAACAACAATAAAAACCTAATAGTTTACTAAAAAAGTTAAAAATAACACTTTCCTATCGTTGAGCCATGAAATTTTACGTCACGTCGGGGTACCGCTAAAATAAGTACCGACATACCTACGAGTACTAGGATCATGCCTTACTAATAACACCCCTCTTTTTGCGTCGGGGGTTAAAAAAGCGGCTGTTCACTGCTGAACAACTAAAACTACATATTTTTTAGCTGTCTCTGATTTACGGTTTGCTAAAATACTTTGTATCAGCCCTACATCCAGCCTGATCAACTTTAATACTTTCAGCAGCGCGTCGCTCTTATCTTTATTCCGAACGCTTTCCATCAGCAAATGCTGCATATCTTCGATTTGGTTACAAATTAAACAATTAGGAGAATACGGACCATCATTTTTTTCAACAAGAAAGCATAATTTGCCGATAGATAGTGTCCGGATCTTATAGTTTCTGCCTACCCCAATGGGCAAACGGTTCGAGTTTATGTAGATAAGGATGTGTAAAATTCAAGAACACTGCTAAAATACTGTTCCATAATCACTACAAAACCTTCCGCAGCCCGTCTAGTAAGCGTAATGTAACTAGTTCAGCTAATACATTAACTACAAATTGCAGTAATAAAACCACTAACTGCACCGCCTTGTAATGTTATCTCAACTGTAACGCGATGCATCGCTAATGTAATGTATATCTTGTTTGTAATGTAAACTAGAGCGCCTTTAGCGATAAGGATGCCCGTTGTAGCACCCTTGTAGCTTTTTAAGTTTTTATTTGTAACAATTGTTGGTGTAGGCACAATAAAGAGTAGGTATTTTTCTACTTTATTCTATTTTAATTTTAAATTTATAATCATGCAAATAACAAATGGGTTAGGCAAAAGCTATGATATGGTGATGATTGCCAATAGATGTCAAACTAACAAATATCAGCAGTGGTAGTTCACCCACATTCCGCCAGTTATGTTAAAAGCCCATGTAATAAGAGACGACCCGATTGCCATCAATCGGGCACAAATCCAGACTCTGGGGTGCTACTGGAAAATTCAAAATGGAAAAAACTCAATAACACTTTGCCCGACTCGGGGATTGAACCTGGTACCTCATGCTCAGCGTTTGTGACCACTAGACCTAAGAGGCAGTGACAGGTGATATTTCCAAAAACACATCATGTGTTTACATTATATTGGGAACACAACCATAATGTCGACCTACCGATTACGTAATACCGCGGCGAATAAATTCGTTCATTAGTATTCATCGGAGCAAACTTCATTATGATATCTAGTAAAGCTTCATTGTGCGATATATGTCGCTAATTAGATTCTGTAATCTGTTCTGAATTCCCAGTTAAGTATTTGTTGTGAATATTTGGAATTGAATTTTCGACATTGCATGTTTGAATGAAGCTTTAGCGTAACGTTTCACAGCAGAGGTATAAAATATTGCACTTACATTTTAGCTTTATTGTTGGTGTAATTGAGATTGGTTTCATTACCCCTCTTTTTATTTCGGGGTGAAAAGTCCCCATCGATGATAAAGCAAAAAACCCACTCTCACATTGTCACATACACACACACAATCACGCACACGCACACACACACACACACACACACAATTTTACTTCGCAGATTGTTGTTAACATATGGTTATAAACTTAATTACTTATGTTAAAAAGACATACAGGTTCATTAAATTTATTAATAGACATTATTATAGGTTATGATTGTAACACTTTAGCTTAACATATTTATCTGGAAGGAACTGATTCCCAACATACAGCTCACGCTAGTTTGGGAAACAGGGCTTGCACATTAAATGTAAATACTTGTTGTTGCAATAAAGATTTTGTATTTTGTATTTGTATTTGATGACCCCCGCCCTGAAGGGATCTGTCAGCCTCTTACTGACTAAAAACCACTCCAGGGTACTATCTCACACCTGCGCCTGCGTCGAGAGTTGCGGAAGAATCGTCCGTTCCCGCGACCCTCGGTTAGACTCTCGGCATTATAAGATTTTTCTACCTGAGTTCAAGCAGACGCTAAAGAACTGACTTAATATTTTTTAAATAAGTAAACTTAATTGGTTTCAAATATTTTATGAATGTTATTGCAAACTGTGCCTTTAATATATATTATATAGAATCCTATCTACGAATGCAAAGACAACGTTACAATTCTGTTGATGTGCAGAAAAACCGTTTCGGCCAAATCCCTGACGTCGTTAACTGTACTCAGTGAGTTTCCTGTCGCGATGTTCACGACATTTACATATATATCAGAGATCGAGGCTAAAAACGAGGGAAACACAAACGACATAATTCGTTATTCTATCTCAAATTCATAACAAAATGCATTTTGAGCTTGTGGTTAAATGATAACTTGAATACTTACTCATGTTTCAACACAAATATTTAAAGTACCGCGTTAAAGGGGAGAGCATATTGCTAACAAACATAACTGTGTCTATACATATATGATTTATACAGGGTAACAACGACATCAATGACCCCTAGAGCGTTGAAATTTTGGCTGTGATTTTGTATGTTTTTTTCTGGTATTTAAGTATTGGGCGATTCTCTCAGTTTCACAGCTATTCCCTCATTGATCTGATAGTAAAAACCTAATGGGTTTGACTCCCGGTTCTGGTCGTGTTATTGGGTAATTCCTTCTGGATTTTTTCCAGAAGTTCCAGAGTTTGAATTTGAGCCCGGTGATGGTTCAATGCTCTTCCTCTATTTAACTGCCGTGTGTTTTTTTTTGGGAGTACTATGTATTGCCCTATTTACCCTTTTGGGGAATACATGAGTGACCAATCATTAAAAATGGCACGAAAAACGCTGTTTAAAAGCTTCAATATTTTGCACGGCACTGAAAATATTTATCTTTCATTTCTGGATTATATTGTGAATGGTCTCGCAATCTCCCTGACAGTATCCAATTGATACAATAATAAAAGTGACAATCGCAAATTCTTTAATCAACTGGTTCGTTGAACAATGTCCGATGGAAATTCAAAATACGATACATTTATCATGCGACAATAAGCCCCTATCATCGGGAAACTTTAAAACGATATTACGTATAACACTTCGATAAAATATACCAAAATTTCATACACACGGGGGACCACACATCAATCCTTATCTATCTTACATTAAAGGTCAAATTCGCCTATCTTTTGTTTGCATAACCGCAAAATATTAATTGGGGTTAGTAAAATGGAATTTCAGATCCAAATTCGTCCGGATCGCAGCGCATATAACCGGTTTTGGTCGGTTAAATCCGGTTCGATGTGTCGGATAAGCTGTATACACGGAGGCTATAAATTTTGAGATAGCTGCGCGAATGTGTGGTGAATGGTGTGTGTTTACATGGGATCGTAATCCTAATGTGGATGGAAAACATGCACACAGGAGTGGGTAAGCCGATTATCTCTCTCTTCTAAGACGACCAATATGGTATTAATTCCACAAATAGTACATGACATACTTTAATTATATTGGCCTGACTATACTACTACCTGACTATGCTGTTACTTGAATTATATTGATTTGACTGGGCTGTTGGTAGGGAATGCAATCTCGTACGAGATTTCCGCCTAGCGAGATCTCGCGAGACTCAAAACCCAGTCTCGCGAGATCTCGCAAATTACGGGATCTCGCGAGATTGGAAGAATCGCAATTAAAACATATGCAAATGCTTGTTTTAAGAACTAGTAATTGACATGATATGTAATTAAATAGAAACTGCGTTGCTTAGTTATAAAAATAATGTAAGTTTTATTTTAAAAATCAACAGAGTACTTATTATTTTGTCTCTAACTCTAATAACATTTGTTTATGTCTATAATTATTATACCTACTGTAGCTAATCAGTTCAAATTCTTACAATATTGGTAACAAAACAATAATTATCTATATTTAGGCAACGGCCAGGATTCGGTTCGCGCGCAGCCGCTCTATGAAATACACGTCGTCACGCTGCATTTGTCGATCTCGTTATCTCGCGAGATCTCGTACGAAATTTGACGAGATACAATCTCGTAAAATATGGCCGGGATCTCGCGAGATCGGGATCTCGGCGAGACGAGATTGCATTCCCTAGCTGTTGGTCTAGTGGTTAGTGACCCTGCCTGCTATGCCGGAGGTCGTGGGTTCGATTCCCACCCAGGACAAATGCTTGTGCGATGAGCACGATCGTTTGTTCTGTGTCTGGGATTAATTTATCTATAATATGTATGTATTTAGAAATATATAAGTATGTTTATCAGCTATTAAGTACCCATAACACAAGCTTTCAAGCTTAATTTGGGACTAAATGGCGTTGTGTGAAGAGTTGTGGAATATTTATTTTATTTTTATTTTATTGTGCGCAAGAGGGCAAAATTAGATCGTTAGAGTTTGTAAATCACCCCCTAATACAGCATAAGAAATTCTTGTGAATGGTTAAAAATTAATAACATATTTCAGTATCTGATGATTAGGCAGTAGTATCCTTCACAGCGCTAATGTTTTCTCATCTTTCTATCTCTCTGCGTATAATAATATGTATGTATTTGTATATGTCGGATCCGGTCAAAAGTACGGACACAACGAATCGCAAGCGCGTCACAGCCCACGTGATCTACCGAGTCGTGATGTTTTAAGCCTGCAGCCAGGACGACATTCAGTGCAACTACACAAACAGTGGAACTATTCTCGATTTGTTGCACTGAGATAATTTGTAGTGTGATTATTTGTGATGATCAGATATTTTAATAAACACCGCGTATTGTACCCAGTGTGATTTCATTGCACGAAATAAATCGTGACGATTCGACGTATATTACATTCATAGTGTTCATGTTTACGTATGCTCAAAATTTGTATTATTATTATTTTGCTCCTTTTCTTCATTTAAAATTGCACTACCACTACACTTTTCTCTGCATCACCTGAAGGTTGACTGGTAGAAAATGCCTATGGCATTAAGTCCGCCCCCGTACATTAGTGCGCTTGAAGTATTAAATAAATAACTGACGTCACAACTGAAGTACGCACGTTTTCACTCAACGATTATTTCTAAACGAAATAAGCAATAAACGAGAACATAAAATAATCCAATTGTTCGAGTATTTCAACCACTAAATGGAACTAAAATATAAAAACAATATACTAAACAATACGCCGAGACCAATAAATACAAACCTCGTACGAGCTCTCACACACCGAAGGTTTACGGTTTTGAGCAATTTTACGCGTTTCACGGTAAAATACGGTGCATCGCAGCACTTTTACTGGTTTACTACGCGCGTAAAACCGCGCAGATGTGGCGCATAAAACAAAGTGATGATCGCGTAATGACGTTTAAATTTCGAATTTATTGTTCTGTTGTAATTTTTTGTTGTTTTTGACGTTGAGTTCATGTTTAATACTTTATGGGTTAAAGATAAAATTGTTATGAGGGGCTTATAATAATGAGCTCTCGTAACAATTTATTTTTGGAACCAAATTGGAAATTTACGTAAATAGTATAAGAGATGCGTGAGTCAAACTGGTTTCGATGTTAACACAGTCAACTGTTTTGGTGATTTTTTTAAACACTTCATTTTAATGTAACCTTTTTAGATACACAGAACTCATTAACACACACTTATGTGCTGGTGCCAGCACGTAAAGCTATACCAAAATGTCCCATTTTCCTAATTGAATAGGAACCATATGCTTGTGTAATAAAGTTTAAAATAGATCAAAGAAACTAATAACTTTCATGTGCTGGCGTCTGTACATAAACTCTTAAATTAATTTAATCAGGAAAACACTAAATATTAACCTAACCATGTCTTGCATGGCGCTTGTATTCATTTAGCTTTGTGACGCAATAAATGATGAGATGAGGGCAAAATAAACTAAGATTACGACAGGAGAACGATGTTAATGATAATCCAATAAAAGATGGGAGCTCCATTCTTTGTCCAAACTGATAAGATAGATCCCCCACATATTTCTATCATCGCATCTTAAAGTGACACCACATCTCTCTCCACTGATCCAACTTTAAAACCGCCGAACAAAGGACGCTTAGGTAGGCGCTTACAAATTGCCAGCAATGAATCTCGGGACGGTCCGCCTTTAGAGAACATTTTAGCTGCCCGGATGAATGGAATGGTTTAAGCAGGACCGATTTTCACGGGATTTTAGACGTTCAGATATCGAACTGTTTGCGTCTCAATTCGAATTTTGACGTTTCTCCGAGAACTTATTATTTGATAGTGTGGAAATGAGTTAGATTGATAGTGCGACAGTTGAATCTATTGGAGTTTCTTAGACGGGATATTACATTGTGTTGAGAAGTGAATTTTGTCAGGCGAAAATTTTACTTTGGACGTGGATTTTAGATTTCGTCATGCTGTTTTATTTATGGTTTAGTTATTTTTTCATGTAACTAGACGGCTCGTGTCTCGAGTCCCGGGGTTTTCGGATCGAGATATAGCTCTAGTTTTGGAAGTAGGTGGCAAATAATCATGAAACTCAGATTTAAATCAATACATTCATCCTAAAAGTATACCAATCTATATTAGTAAGTCAAATTATTACTTTATTATACTACTATTTTATGTAATACTTTATTATCACCATAGAGACACGCAGGACAGTAGGTCACTTTAAAATAAAATAATTAGTATCTTTCAAAATCAATGCATTTCAGTATGGTAGGTTAGGTAGTTAGGTTCGCTATAGTATAGGTATGATGAGTTAGGTTAGGTTATATATATACATATATGTATATTGTCATTCTAATTCTATCTAACACTCGCTGACAAATGCTTGCACTGACTGATCTGGTCCCCTCATATTTGTGTGATTCTTTCCTCAAAAAAACCATTTCAGACACTAATCTGCATGGTTCTTACATGATCTGACCAAGATAATGTCTGGACTTTAAAAGAGACTATGACCTCTGAGTTTCTTAAAGTACCTATGTATACGAGTACTTTTGTATGACGGATTTTTAAATGAAGAAGGGGATTAATAGATCTATACACTTTTACATATAATGCCCAAAGATCTCTGTTGATTTAATTTTCAGATCAAAACTTTTATGACAGACTAGGTTGTATATTGAAATCGAAACTCCAATGGGCATGCCTTTATATTCTTCCTAAGTAAGCTTGTACATAAAATGATATTCAAAAGAGAAATCTATATTTGAATGTGAGTAAGTACCGTACAGGCTAGATAAAAAAACGAATCCGTAACATTCTTGCGATTTGGAGTACTTTTACATATAATATGTGGGCAACGCAAATGACCAGCAGGTAGAATTGAGTGGTGGGTCGTCGAGCTCCTTGAAATAGGTATGAGCTATACGATGACTAGGCCCGCACTGGCACGGCGCGGCGTGTCATAGCAATTTTTTTTATTACTAATCAAGTTATTATAAGTCTTATTTCTATTCGTTTAGAGTTCATGTTACACGTCCGAATGGTTTGCGGGGGCAAGGGAGAAGACGCACTTGCGTGCTCGTTTTTTCTCGCGCAACTGAATGCCGCGGGATGCCGCAGCACAATCTGCCGTGCCATGCCGTCAGTGAGTTCCGGCCCTAAAGCATACATGCCGTCTGTCGGGACAGGTCTGACGTAACATGCCTTTAACAATGTTAGATAAAAAACAAAAAGACATCAGACAAGTATCCTTGCGGCACCTAACTCTATTGTAGCAGGTCGAGTTTCAATCAGCGCCGATTGGAGCGACGCGATTGGTTACTGTTGGTAACCATTGGGCGCGATTGAACGCGATTCAATCGTCGCGGGAATTGGATTGGCTGAAATGGAACTGAGCGTTAACTTCGTCGCGTCTTGAGGGTGTTATTGATAGTTTGTAAGTTTCTAGGTTTGGTGCCGTAAATTTAAGATTCTATAGTTATTATTAATTTGTATAAACAATTAACATGAGTGTGCTTTAAATAGCCTGTAGAGTGTTTAAGTGCACTGTTAGATTTTAAGCCATATTTGACTTAAGAGGCGTACAAATATTTAATTGTTATAAAAGTACATAAGATTAAAAGCGTATAATTGACCGTTTTTTAACATACTAGAGTCAACATCTGCCTAGCATTTTCCGAACTACGTTGAAGTCGGCTAGTCTAACCTCCTCAGCCCAGTTACTGGGTAACAGATACTTACCCCTTAGTTAAATCGGTACTAAGAATTTCGGGCACACAAACAAATATATTAAAGTAAAGATCAGTTTTATATTCCCAAACACTGTCCTATGTTTCATAGTAAAACTAGCTCATGTGGGATAATATGCTTGGATGGCAACAAAAGCAATCAATGACACTTAGTGACAAATATATTACTTTAAAAACTTAATACGGCGTAAAATATTTAAACTGCTGCAGCGTATGTAATTAATTAGCTTAACTACAGACTTGACACTAATAGCCTCTTAGTTGCTTTGCTAAGACGAATTTAACCCAATTCCCTGCAATGCGTCCAAATAGTCGAAACAAAACTCGCTAAAGTAAAACATTTAAAATCCCTTGTTGCGAACATTGTTTAAAAGTAGTGTGAGCGTGTGACCCCGCAGTGCAGGGGGATAACGGGGGCTTTGGGGCTAAACAAATCGCGTGCGGTCGCAAACTCGCCGAACAAAAAGTTTCGATTCTCCCCGCGTCCTATAGAAAAGTTTCCGCGCGGATTTTTAAGGGGTTCCTTCAAAAGATTCCGAAATATTTTCCGGAAATGTTAGGCATTTTTTAAGTAGGATTACTTGCGTTGTTTGAAGTGTTTCAGGTGTTATAATCCGTTAGGGGGTGTTTTTTAAAGGAAGGGCTGATTGCGATGTTTAGGGAAAGTGAAAGTTAAATTATGTTTTTATGGCTTTCGTTTATATTTAGCATTGTTGGTTTTAATTTAAGGCACGACGTCCTTTGTTTGTAATTCATTGTAAATGTAACAGTGTGTCTCTTGTGTTGTAATCCTCAAAAGAACTTTGAAACTCGATAAAAGACGAAGTTACACGTCAATGTATGATCAGTAATTTAAAACTACATGACATGGCACTTGCATTTCTTTGCTGGCTGATAAGAAATGCCAAAATAAACTCTTAGTATTGAACCTATACGTGTGTAATAAATTAATAAATCTTAATTCCCTAAAGTTTCAAGCAAACATAAAAATGTTTTTCATTTCTTTAATAACGATGCAGAAAAATAGCCCTGCTAACTACTGCCTACGATGTTGTGTCTGTAAATTCTAGGACAAAGTATGTATCTAATAATATTTTGGCGAATTTCACGAAAGTTTAGATTGTATTTTAGTATGGAAACAGTAAATAAATTGTTTTGTCCCGTGCCTAACCGGGGCCGGTCGGTAGTTTAAAATAAACGTATATCTTTTTCAATGCCAACCAACGTTGTAATGACTTAACAAAAAGTAGTAAGTATTCATTCTAATAAATTAATTATTCAATGAACACATAAGCGGCTTTTAAGTCCAAACATAATTCAAGTCAAAACCTAATTTCCTTTCGGATTACCAACACAAGCGAACTAGGTTACAGTAACACAGGTGCGCAGATAACGACAAAACATTATTCTCCATTATTCTTCGTCCGAGAAATTGGAGAAACTTGAATAATAGAACATTATTCAAGTGCAGAAACTGTTTCTGAATCCCTCCATATTTCAATCGGGACTGTAGAACTGGCACACACCACAGACTATACACACACAGCCAACAGACTATGTAAGCATAGTTTCATACTATGTCATGTAACAACTAGACGCTAGAACGTGGGAGATGCGTTGGACAATTGTTTATGTTTTTAAGTTTATCTGTTTGTTTGTTTGTTACTTATTTCCTTATCCCTCACATTAATCTGACTAATGTTTATGTTGCAGTCAAAACTCTTAACCAGTCAAAAGTACTATTGACTAGCAAAATCAGTCAAAACTACTTTTAACTGAACAGGTTGGTCAAAAGTGGTTTTGACTGAAAATTATTGGTTGGTTTGGTTGGTACTTTTGACTACAAATTTGCGGTTAAAAGTACTTTTGACTGACGCTCGTCGTCAAAAGTAGTTTTAACTGCATTAAAGCATCAGTCAAAAGCACTAAGGAATCTGGCGCTCGGCGGCCGCTGCCGCGGCAAGCTCGAGAGTATTTATTAAGTTTCTAGCCTATTCTTCTCCATATGAATCTACTTTTTGGAAAAGGCAACTAGAATCACTTACATATTTAAGTTAACATAAGTTTGACGTTCAAAAGTGCCATTTATTGGCCTAATTGAAATAAATGGTTTGACTTTGACTTTATTCATTATATTTTTTTACCTAGGTACTTATTTATTTATTTATATTTCATACCACCTTGTGAGCTATTGTACACCATGTGTATTCATGGCATTACAGCGAGCCCTATCAGAATAACAGCGCTGCGGCGTTATTGTTTTTCTTTTAAAAATATCGTGGTATCGTGGTGAGATAAAGGGCCTTTTTGACCTCGCACAGGTCTTTTTGTTATTTAATATTTTAGATTTAGTTTTTAAATTTTGGCTGATACATTCCTGTGCGTGTCTTAAATAAATATGTTTTCTTTCCTTAGCAAATTCTTTTGGAGGTAGCACGTATGTGCTCGGTTCGGGTTCTGCTCGGGTTCGCTCGGCTATGGCTGGCTTAGCCGCGTGGTTGCCCACGCTGCCTCTATGGCCACGCGTGGGGAAGCTTAGCCGGCTTGTCACTATCGCCGCTTTGCAGACGGCGAAGAGAACGAATTACGGCGAATTGAGAATTTAATACCGTGGAAAAAAGTTTCAGATGTTTTATTAGGAATTTATTCTGTATTGGAAATTATTGCTGAAGTTTTGTGTTTAACGAGTTTTCCAATAAATTTTAGTTGAAATTCGGCAAGTAGCTGAAGAAGTTCATTGCTTACCTACCTTTAGTTTGAATTTAGGTACTCGAAATTAAAGTTCAAAGGGTATTATCATTGCGTCCGCTATCTATACTAATATTATTTGGAGGAGAGATTTATATTTTTGTGTGTGACGAACAAACATAAAAACTACTGGATCGATTTTAAAAATTCTTCCTCTTTAGACAGCTATATTATCACGGAGAGGTAAGGGGAGGCTATATTTTATTTTACAAATCACAAGGGGGTTGAGAAAATGTCAAAGTTTAAGGGGTAAAAGTACGAAATCCACGCGAACGATTGTCGCGGTTCATTGTAATTAAATCTAACTCCATCTGAGTACCAGTAGGACCACGTAGTCTAGTGACATTATCAATTACATATTATGACTTGTATAATTAAATACCAGCTTCTTTTGGGTCCCTTGTAGGGCAAATGCTCTTCTTATAATGAGAAGGCACGAACATTGATCAGTACCATTCCTCAACGCCTACCTCAGGTCTTCTTACGGTGATTTCCTTCACCGATGTCAGTGATGATAAACTAAGAAAAGAACGTACGTTTGAATTGAGAATCTCTTATCGGCTTGGATTGGAGCTCAAAAAATTGTAAAGAGAGATGAAGGCTTAACCATTGGACCGCCCCGCACAGTCATGTTATGTAATAGGGGGCGAGCCTATTGGTAACAATCGGGCAACAATCCAGACTCCGGGCTGCTACTGAGAAATTCTAGACGGAAAAACTCAATAACACTTTGACCGACCCGGGGATTGAACCCGTGACCTCAAGCAACACACTATAAAACCTATCCTTTCTATTTCGAACAAAAAAACAAGAGTGTGTGCATCAGAATTGCACGATTTAATTCCGCCAAGCCCTTTTCATTAGGACCATTAGACGTACGGCGCTGCGCCACCGGTACATGCTAGATACCCCAACCATACGTAGGTACTAAACGTTTTGAAAACACGTTCATTGTGCGTACAGCAGGAGAAAGGAATTCTCTGCAGGTTCAGTGTTTCCTGATAGCTAAAACCTAGGGGTCTTTAAGTCAAGAGCGAACAGATTGCTTCTAGGCAAGCGTGCTTCATCGTCGACCACATCATCGCTTACCATCAGGTGAGATAGTGGTCAAACGCGTGCCTATCGACATAAAACTAATGAAATACGTAGAAAAGCCAGTACTTGGAACAAATTAAAGTTTCGAAAGCGCCCGCGTTACACTTTATCCCCGTAGTACTCTAAACTATTGATACTTTGAAGAGTTCAAATTGCAGGTACACGACGTTACACTCTCAAGAGCCCAGTAAATAGAGGTCAACCGCTAATTAGCATGCCTCATAAACAATTGGGAGCACTTGGACCCGACAACTTTAGGGTCCAAACTCAACCCTTGTGTTGAGAGTTTGAAATTTTCAAAGTTGGGAAGAATTTTTATTGCTTTTTTCGGGGTCAATGTCGGTTTTAATTAGGAGTTGATTTTCGGTTTTTGTATAGAAATATGTTTGCTATGTTTGGAGTTTACATAAAACATAACATCGCGCCTGTTGTCCCCGAAAGATTAGGAAGAAGTGTAGCAGTAGTACCTACCCCACATTACAACACTAGGAAGTTGCGAAGTGCGGAAGTTTTGGGGGACTGCCTTTGTAATTGTGACGTTCAAAAAGTGCTGATCTTCAGCCTAATTTGAATAAATGACTTTTGATTTTGAATTTTTCCCCAGTTATGTTTAAGTCCCATGTAGTAGAGGACGAGCCAATTGCCATCTATCGGGCACGAATCCAGACTCTGGTCCCAGTCTGAGACTGAGAATTGCCAGATGGAAACACTCAATACTGACTGGCCTGATGGTCTAGTAGTTAGTGACCCTGACTGCTATGCCGTAGGTCGTGGGTTCGATTCCCACCCAGGACAAAATTCGTCGTATCCTACGAATAGGGGCGTAACTGCATATTGGCTACTTTTCAGGAGACACTTTTTTGTGATTATTTAAATTACATATATGTATATATGTGTTTGTGGTTTCATATAATGTGTATGGGTATCATATGGTTCGGCTAGCATTATTTTCAATAAATTATCTTTATATTTTAGACGTATTTTGTCCCTTAAATCCTTATTCTCTGTTGTGTTAAGGCGAAATAGGGTTGGACTTGAGCAATAAGTTACATTATGCCTTTTATCTGCGGAAATGTCGAGGTCACAATCGCCTTAATGCCATTTTTATATTGTTCTGATGCGCCGGTATACACTTTTATGTTATAGAAATTTGTGTATTAGAACTATTTTACCATTACTGGGAACAAGAGAATGTAATAAAAGAAAATAATTAAAGAATCATAGTATTTAATTCGAACAAAATCTGAATGTTGTTAACATACTTGCTTGGTAAATATTTAAGCATACCAAGTGAATGTCGATTAACAAGAAAAAATGTTTTCATTCATAAAAAATATCTATGGGAATAAATATATTTTCTAATCATGTATAATAAAATCCCCTAAAAAATAAAAATAAAAAAACCCGTAACTCTACAAACCAAATAATTGTATTTTCTTAAATAATTCTGTTACTTTTAATATTTGGAAACAAAACTCGTTTGTTTTAAAACAATCAGAGCTTAATATTAAATTACACATCATCGAAATCAGTGTTTCAAATAAAATTGCACAGAATCATAATCAGTCCTTAAATCAATTTACACAATATAATCAAAATCAGACTGGATTGAATTAGACTGGCCTGTTGGTCTTGTAGTTAGTGACCCTGACTGCTATGCCGGAGGTCGTGGGTTCGATTCCCACCCAGGACAAATGTTTGTGTGATGAGCACGATCATTTGTTCTGTGTCTGGGTGTAATTTATCTACAATATGTATTTAGAAATATATAAATAATTATGTTTATCAGCTGTTTAGTACCCATAACACAAGCTGTCAAGCTTAACTTGGGATTAATGGCGTTGTGTGAAAAGTTGTGGAATATTTATTATTTATTTATAAAATTAGTGTTTCAATATAAAATTAGTGTTTCAAATAAAATTGTACAGAATCATAATCAGTCCTTAAAATAAAATTGTAAATTATCAAAATTAGTTCTTAATATCAAATTACATGTTATCAAAATCAATCTTTAAAATTAAATTTGTAATTTTATTGATAACATGATCATAACTTAAAATAGAATAACTCATAACGTTGATTCGATTCTAACTGGCAAATATGTAGTTCTTTGGTCAGACTCTTCAAAATAATTTGGGATTTGGACGGGGGTTCTAGAGGGTCGCCATTCTTTAGTTCCAGATTTAGTAGATTCTGTATTTCGGACAAGATTACAATCTCACTTGCACTGTCATTTTGGTAAGGTTTGTTCATGTCGTTTTCAGCATCTTGAAAGAAGGAAATGAGACTTTAAAATCATACAATTATCATACTAAACTAGTTTCGCATTATTTTTAATAAAAATGTATTTAAATTATTAGTATTTTAACTAAAATTATGAACTAAACTTACTTACTGGAATACGGATCAAAGTCGGAAACGAAATCAAGCGGAATAAAATTATTATATAACGAATTACGCTATTAAGCTCAGAGTTAATATTTTCTTGGATTAAATAATTCTATCTCTTTTTCACAACCTCGTGGCACCGGAGCCTCTACGTGGTTCCTTCCATCATAGCAACTTTCAAGAGTGCTTACTGAAAAAAAAATGTTGTGACAAAGAAAACGGAATTTCGTAAGTAGCTATAATAAGAATTAGATCGTACAAATTTGCACGTTTTCTAACTATCATTAAATAGCCGTTACATTTAAAACAGAATTGTTCTAAAACTTTGGGAAAAAGGCAAAATAATAAAAGGCGTAATTATAATTTTCGTGCGGAATGCTAATAATGCGGCCACAAATGCTTTTATATCAATTTTAAAGCAATAGAAAAAAAACCTAAGTGCATTTATGCCCCAAACCAGAAAAACCAAGTATATGCATAAATAATATTTTCAATGTACAAAAGGGTTAAAATCATGTGCGCGTACAAAAAAATGTACTTAAAATAACAATATGAATATTTCAAAAGCATGAAGGAGATAATAAAAGACAAAAACATAATTTGAACGTAGAAAAAAGACACAAACTTAATTAGGTCTTAGTCTCTTCTATACATATCCAATTTAGCCATTCCATAGAACACGGCCACAATCACCATAACAATCTCCGCGTTCCGCCGAATAGTGCCCGAGCGGCGCTTGCACGTTCTCCCCGCGCCCGCGCACCTCCACTACTCGCGAAGAAAGAGGGCGCGACGGCTATTTGTGGCTTTATTCTTCGTTGAAAACGTAGTGCTTATAATTGTGGCTTTTTAGAAAACCTAATTATTTGATAACTTGTACCGTTTTTAATTGTTTTGTTGAACTGATTACATGTGGTATTATGAGCAGAATTGATTTATGCAATAAAAAAAGAAAGCCCTTATGTTCGTTAGGGCACTATTCGTAGGATACGACGAAATGTCTGTGTGATGAGCACGATCATTTGTTCTGTGTCTGGGTGTAATTTATTTATAATATGTATGTATTTAGAAATATATAAGTATGTTTATCAGCTGTTTAGTACCCATAACACAAGCTCTCAAGCTTAACTTGGGACTAAATGGCGTTGTGTGAAAAAGTTGTGGAATATTGTGGAATACTGCTCCCCATCCGGGAATTGAACCAGGGATCCTCATGCCTTGCAGTAGCGCTTTTGATCACTAGACTAACAAAGCAGACAGTTTGGACTTTATTTGTATAAATACTTACCTAAAAAAAACCTATCCTAAAAACCTTTGTTTTAATAAAACCGTGAGGTATGAAGTTTTTCTGCAACCCAATATTGATACCGATATCGTAAAATAAAACTATCTGAATTTAGCATTTCCGACTACACGAACGATTGAATTTCAACCGCGTTGGTTCTATGTATTTTCGAAACAGGAAGTTCAATATTTTTTTATGTTATTTTATTGGTTCAATATGGAAAAATATATTTATACAAAAGTTTCCAGAAAATACAATTTCATAGAATAAATGTAGATAATGTCCTTCCTGTAACTTACAGCAGGATGTTGGAGTAAGTACGTAAAAGTAGGTACTTATATTTTTATTATTTTCAATGTAGTTTTTGAGTTAAATAAAAGGTTTTAACTCAAAACTACTTAATCGATTTTTTAAATTCTTTTACTATTGAAAATAATAAAAATATGAGTGTTTACAAAAACACATTTTTTACCCTTTTATATTTCTATGATTCCAGATGAAGATAAGATACCCTATAATTCATATACGCGCGACTTGTACATGTATTCTCTATATATCTCTAGTTCTACGTAATGCTGGACCTTAAATCCAATTTACCCAATAAAATACATAATATCTCTAGCTCGAATAAATACCATAAAGTAGACAATAAACTATGTTTAACACGTACAGTCAGCCTCATAAGTCGATATACATATCCATATTTTCTAAACTCATGAACACCTTAGCTTACACAAATTGCTAAACAAGACTAGTGCCAGGATTTAATTAACGTCTTAAAGGTTCAAAATTCACTAGTCTTGTTTAGCAATTTGTGTAAGCTAAGGTGTTCATGAGTTAAGGAAATATGGATATGTATATCGACTTATGAGGCTGACTGTACATATTGTTATCAACGTAACAAGTTACCTCGTACAGTCCCATCCCAATCTCGGGACAGATTTGCAAGTGTTTAATACACCGCTGACAGTTTATAAACATAAAATAATAATTGCTTCGCGCACCGGGATTAGACGTTGGGATTCCGTTACATAATCCCGCCGTCCGGGATCTAGTGATGTTGTTGTTGTGTACATGCTAATCTGTGAAGTTTTATAACAAGAGGGATATATATTGAAGGCGGAGCAGATGGTGTACTTTAATCGTGGAAGCGCTATATCGCTTAAATACTTAACAATTCATAAGTTAGACATTTATTATTACTGGCCTGTTGGTCTAGTAGTTAGTGACCCTGACTGCTATGCCGGAGGTCCTGGGTTCGATTCCCACCCAGGACAAATGTTTGTGTGATGAGCACGATCATTTGTTCTGTCTCTGGGTGTAATTTATCTACAATATGTATATATTTAGAAATATATAAGTATGTTTATGAGCTGTTTAGTACCCATAACACAAGCTCTCAAGCTTAACTTGGGACTAAATGGCGTTGTGTGAAAGGTTGTGGAATATTTATTTATAATTTTCTTACAATTTGTTTGTTACGTTGCTTAAATTGTATATTTTGATTTTAATTATAAAGCTCGTGACTTATTTGTAGATCTTTGACAGCAATTTATAGAGTCCGAAAGTCTAACAAACAGTCTAACATTTTGTTTTCTCTGCCCTGGAGGGGTCTGTTACTCTGACGGGCTAAAAATCGGTGTTTCTTTTCACACACGAACCGAGGGGTCACGATAACAGACGATACTTCCAGAACCCCACCAGGTGCCACGCGGGCCTAGGCAGGTATTCAGGGGTATCGTGGTGGTCAGAAAAGGTTCTTTCATAAAACCGAATAGTCGAATTGATATTGAAGTAATACAATATGTCTGCCTTGATCTATTTTGACACTTTGATTACCTATATAACTACGTATGTCTCGTACACTTTACTAATATAACTAATTACACCAAGTAAATTCCGGGCAAAGTCCAATAAAAATGGACGAATAAAGTAAGCTTGGACGACTACCAATGTGTCCGGAATTTATGATCGGATTTATCGCCGCCATTTTATGTGTCTTGTTACAAACTTGTAAGAATAGTTCGTCGGATCAGCCAGTCTTCTCTTGTGGGAAAGGTCGCGTTTTATGAGTGAAGCAGTTAAAGGCTTTGTTGGGAGTTCAATGAAGCGTATGCTGACGTGATAAGTGTTAAAGTGTATCAACTTTTTTAAAATAAGATGTGGAAATCGTTTTATATGGTTAACAAAGATATCAGAGGTTTTTTTTTAAAAGTGTACTAGTACTTAATATTGGTTGTACATTACTAGTAGTCTTGTTAACCCCTCCCTAAACTAAATATGCTTGTGTCTGGAGTGGGTTCACGTCTTTAGTATATTACCATCTTAAGACCTATCCAACCCTGAGCGATATTCGCTGCTGCTGTGGGTAGAAGTACATACCGCGCGATCTGAGCGAAACTCGACTACCGCGCGTTATTCTACCCACAAGAATAGCTAAGTCCGTTTTGGTCTGAACAGTAATATTACCGCATACCCACTGGGTTTTCTCTGCCACAGACGGTAGCGAATACCGCTTAAGTCTGAATAGGCCTTTAGTTTTAAGTTACGACTTTTCAAATGTCAAATTGTCACCTGAAAATGGACTGGCAAGACATTTGTCATTCGTCATGTCATTGAAGAAGCATTTGAAAAATGTTCGTATTTTAAATTTTGTAATGTTTCGCTTAACTTTACAATTTTTTCTTTCACAAGGACTTTCTCCTGTATAACAAACACAACCAAAAAAGAATTAGCGAAATTGTTCCAGCCGTTCACACGTGATGTCAAGGAAAATAGGGATTAATTTTTATATAATCATGTAGATTAGTCTAACCTAATATTTTTTATCAGTGGTTATAATGTCTCACTATCATTATTGTTCTTGAAATCTAGCTTTTATATCTATTTCTCCACGAAATAGCACTGACTTCCAAGATACAGGTTTTTACCTAGTTTAGGAGTTAGGAGTTCGTTTAGTTAATTAATATTAAATAAATAAATAAATAAATATTCCACAACTTTTCACACAACGCCATTTAGTCCCAAGTTAAGCTTGAGAGCTTGTGATATGGGTACTAAACAGCTGATAAACATACTTATATATTTCTAAATACATACATATTATAGATAAATTACACCCAGACACAGAACAAATGATCGTGCTCATCACACAAACATTTGTCTTGGGTGGGAATCGAACCCACGACCTCCGGCATAGCAGTCAGGGTCACTAACTACCAGACCAACAGGCCAGTCCAGTTAATTGTACATTTTATGTCTATTTTTGTATTAAGCTTAACTATTTATTCCAAATAAACTATTAATATTATTATTAATAGTCCAATGAGTGAGGAAAAACTCACGACCTCGCGATCGCTAGTCCAGAGGTCGTGAGTTCAATCCCAAGATTAAATCGCATCTTTGTTATCAATGCAATTTTGTTGGAAATTGACCGTGGTGTGTAAGTTCGGTCGAATGAATTTCCAATGGAGTTTACCAGTTAATTTGAAGACAACGTGGGCGTTATAATCTTCTTCTTATCGTGTAGTTAGTAAACTAACCTGGTTTCAGAATTTTAATGCCACCCATGAGCCTCTGACTTGGCATCACATCATGCCTTCGAGAAATATCTCTCGGGCATGCCGGTTTCCTCACGATGTTTACCTTCACCGTTTTTGAAGCAAGTGACAGTTATACAATCCGCACATGAATCCGAAAAGTCAGAGGTGCGTGGCTTGGGTTCGAACTCGAGACGTCCTATGATTAGGTGATCCGCCCGTCACACCACTATACTCCATCCGATTAGGTAGTTAAGAAAAAGTAAACAATTTTGACATTTATTTTTAGTTAATAACACAGTTTAAAAATAAAATGCAGCTGAAAACAAATTTAGATACAACAAAAACGATTACATGATCAATTAAACAATTTGTCTAAACAGTAGTTGTATTTTATTAATACGCGTTTATGTAAAAAGACTTGTCAAGATTGTTTACCTTTAGTTAACTATTTACTCGGATGGAGTATAGGTCATCAGTGCTATTTGGCTTTACAATGAACTACGTATATATATATATATATCGTGTCGTGTCGTGTCGTATCGTGTGTCGTGGCGAACGATATTCAGAAATAAGAAGTTGTGAAGTTGATTACATTAGTACAGAGTTTATGGTAAACGCCGTGACGTCGCGTCGGCTGTCATTTGCAAATGGCGCGCGCGATGTCACGTGGATGGAGTCGTGTTGGGAAGTGGAAGCTAGGCAGAGCTCAGTTGGATTTGAGACACCAACGAAGACACTAGTCCAGTGCGAAACTGTCTGTTTACCTATCTGAGTTGTGTTATGTGATTGCTTTTAACAAAGTGAGGTTATTACTGCAATGAAGATTATTATTCAACGTTATGTACCTGCTACCATGAAACCCCTAATGTCGGCCCATACCGCTCAGCCATCGCTGACGCCGACATATATATATATATATATATATACCTACTAAAATAAATTAAAGAACCGAACCGGGTTCGATTCCCAAACGGAGTACAGATGTTTTTTTTAAATGTATGAATGCAGTTTTTCTTGTTATTTAAATCGATGACATGGTTCCTCAGAACAGATCTTCGTATGTCTTTTAGTTTCCGACTTTCCCATACTGACCCATTTGAATGAGACACCCTGTACATCACCAATATTAAATAACAAGAAAACGCTTCAATTTAATCCTCACACAACAAATTCATCAACAGCTCGAAGCAGTACGTAAAGAAATACGACTTTCAACACAAAAAAAATGTCAAAAAAATCCCTTTCTAACCGGCGAGCAATTTCTTACTCCAACAATGGGAAGGTACCTTATTGTGATGACGTCACCGCTAATGAAGTGGGGGACGGTACTTTTTGGTACCTTTTTGTGCCATTCTGACATCTCTGTTTAGGTGTTAATGAAGAGCTTTTGATTGGTACTTGTTTCCTTCTGAAGCGTACTATGGGTTTTGGTATCTTTATATGAATTTGCGGTCATTTTGAATACTTACAGAAAAATGGTTGGAAAATTGGTTCTTTTTTTGTGCCCGACTAAGGCAAAGCTAAGGGTTATGATTTAGACCACGATGTGTGACTACTGCTTTTCACAATTTAATAAATGCGTTGTTGATGAAAGCGTCTAGTTGTGGATTATTGTTGGATTCATACTTTAAAGATTTTGAAGACATTATTAAGTAGTAAAATAGTTCAATAAATAGTAGTTTAGTACCTAAAGAGTAATAAAAGTAGCCTTTGTCATCCGGGAATAGTGTAGCTTTCCACCAGTGCAATTTTTTTTAAAATTGGATCATTCGTGCCGAAAATTACCTCCTATATACAAACTTACAAACAAACAAACACATTTTACCTCTTAATAATATTAGTATAGAAGTATAGAATAAGCAGCGTTGGAAGGCTTCATACAAGGTGGACTGATGACTTGGTGAGGGTCAGAATCCGATGGATGCGAGACGCACAGACCTTGTCGTTGTGACGACATTTGGGGAGCCCTATGTCCAGCAGGGGACGTCTTTCGACTGAAATGATGATGATGATGAATCATGACAAGTCAATTCTTTTTTTTTAGGCAAGTTGCATGGCATTGGTCAGAATTAAGTAGAGTTATATCTGTGTTAGTTAATTTTAATATTAAATTACTAGATTAGATTATTAAGATAAAAGACCGAGATAAAATAAATGTATACCTAGCAGAGCATGAGGTCCCGTGTTCAATCCTCGGATTGAGTAAAACACAATTGAGTTTTTCCTTACGGTATTTTTCAGTTGCTGTCCGAAGTCTGCATTCGTGCCCGGTTGATGGCAATAGGCTCGCCCCCTTTTTTATGAGACTTTAACATATCTTGCGAAATGTAGGGATACTAAAAGTACACCTCTACCTAACCATTTGGGACAGGCATGATATTTCAATAATGTTACATTTATCAACGAACAATTTATTAATTGTTCCCTCTTTCATTGTATTATTTGTGTTTTAGAATATTTTAATGTTTTAATTTAATTGTTCACTATTTAACCCGTGTTTTAATTTCAAATGTTTAATTTAATTTTATGTTCATGTGTTGTTTAATTTAATATTGTTTAATTTTACTTTGATTTAAATTTTATTCTGTTTACTACTTTAACTTATACAATTCTAAACTATGTTTAAAATGATGATGTATGCATGATGTGTTCTCCTATAACTTAAGGAGCACAAATCTTCAAAGAACTTTGTATGATAATGCATGTAATGTGTATCCTTTGTTGGAGTTCCTTTCTGAATAAAATAAAATAAAATAAAATAAAATTTACGAACAATATTCGAGAGTCGTACAGCTCATGTTACAGACTTAATTTTATCATATTTTTTTCACATTTCACAGATTTTAGTGTAAAACGTTATTTACTTTTACAACCGCAGAAAACCGCCCTTCTCATAAATACCCAATGACTCCATATTACTTACTACACAATGTAACGTACATAAATGCTGAAGAGTCAGTGAGCCGTGAAAACCTAGTCGACTGTAAACTGAAAAGATGTTTTTCAGTAAAATACCGTATTTTATTCGACCACTTATTACCTACCCCTATTTATAGGACGCGATTGACGGGTACTTTATATAAAGTATACTAGTTTAAACCTTACATACGGCAATAGGACTTTTAATCCGAACAGGATTATAATATTAAAAAGGGTTATTTTTAATGCACACTTGTGTGTTGAGCACAATCATTTGTTCTGTGGCTGGGTGTAATTTATCTATAATATGTAAATACATAATACATACATACATACAAAAACTCACGCTTTTTTCCCATGGCGGTAGACAGAAACTACAGAGCGCCATATGCTAATATTGTTACATACTTCTAATATGTAAATATCACTTATTTACTAACATAACACAAGCTCTTAGCTTGGCTTGGGACTGGATAGCGTTGTGTGAAAGTTGTAAAATATTTATTTATTATTTATTTATACCTATATAATGAAAAAAAACAGCAGCAGTGATAAGTCTAGTCTAATATGCTGAGACCGGCGGACTGCCAAGTCGAAGGTCTTCTTGAGTCTTGAGTCCAAACCCAAGGCACGCATCTCTCACTTTTCGGAATCATGTGCGTCTTGTATATAATGATCACTTGCTTCAAAAACGGTGTAGGAATACATCGTACGGAAACCGGCATGCCTGAGAGATATTTCAGTCAAGAACTATGGGAAGGATAACTTAAATGAACTTAAGAATACTCGTTGCCTCCAACAATTTAATTTATATCACCAAGCTACTCCCTACATTATTATAGAATATAAAATTAATTTTATAGCTCTTAAAGTAATGATGCAGCGCTGCATCCCAGTGGTTCTGAACATTCATGTTAATATCTGAAAAACTTCAAGCGTGACGCTGAAAGGAATTGAAAGCGACCGCAGCGCTGTGCGGGGAAGGACAGAAGGTTAGCGGTGACGTCATTTGAGTGGCCTACGCTATCTTTTCTTAAAGTATATTGTGAGATTTGACATAGAGAAAGTATTCTCGAATATAGATTAGAACTTCAGAAAGCTAAAATGGTTGAATTTCGACCACTAATGTGTAATATTTGCTTGCTAATTTTTGTTGTTTTTGGATTAAGTATTAGAATGTTCGAATTGAATGAATTATGTAGTTATGCAAACAGGTTCACTTACCTTGGTTTAGGTGATATTTCTAGCGTGTTATTCATGTAACATATTTTTACAATTCCAATGAAGGAAGCACGATTGTACAAATACTAAATACCAATATGTCCTAAAAATTCATCTTTTTTGTCGTGCGGTGAGTAACTTACCTGGCGACAGAGTTAGTATGCCGCCCATAAGCCTCAGACTTAGTTTCATATATCGTTCAGAAATACCTCATTTCTGAAGATGTTTTCCTTCACCGTTTTTTCTGTCGAAAAGAAGCTTTCGATTCTAACTCGAGACGTATATCTTGACAGTCAACCAGTCACAATTCATGTATCGTACTAAGTGAGCCTTCTGCCACCTCACTGCAACATGACACTGAGTACGTCACGACGTCTAGTTGTATAAAAACGAGTCGGCGACGAGCCAGAAAATTGGACGCCATCTTACATTATTACTTAAATTATTACTTTAGCGTCGTCAACAAGATTAAATGTATCCTTATTGGAAATTATTACACTGTTATTACGGGGGTCAGAGTGATAAAGTGCATTCTGTAGGCTTTGTTGTCTGAGGTCAATTACACGATAATTCAAGAACAAATTTTAATAATTACTGTTAAAGGTTTGCATAAGGCAAAATAAGAATTAAGGCAGAATGTAGCGAAAGCATGGAATTTCTTTTAAACCTTGGCCCTGTACCTACGAGTATATTGCAAATAAATGTTTTTGATAAAAACAATTTATTGACTAATAGTAGTCATATAGATGCACATTATTTATAAATGTTATTGAGTTTTCTCATCAGGAATTTTACAGTAACAGCCCGGAGATTGGATTAATGCCCGATTGATGGCAATAAGCTCACTCCCTATTACATGGAACTCAAAACATAACTGGTGCAATGTGGGTGTACTACCAGGTACACCTCTGCCTAAGCCTTCGGGGTTTACAGGCGTGATGCTGTTAAGTCGTATATTTAAGGAATTCATATCTTATTGGAAATTAAATTAAAATAAAATAACCACAACTGAACCTGTACAAACATTCTGCTATATTTTAACTTTCAGGAAACATAGCCTATAAGACAGTAGTCATCCAAACGTTCATACATTATGACTAAAAGACCATAAAACCAGGCACCACAAGTAGAAACAAGCTCAAACCGTTTCGTGAAACTCTCATAAAAAGTTTCCTCATTCGTAGCACTGATTTAACGTTATGTGCTACGCCACATGTTAGTGCTACGATATTACGTAGCGGTTGCTACGACGCGCACGTAGCATTGCTTAACTACGTGTATTTAGAGCTTATGTAATTTGATGGTTCGCAGTTTAGTGGGTAGACGTAAAGTTGTAATTAAAATAATTGCAGTTGCATGAACAGGAGCTAAATGTATTTCTGTGTATTAGTAACTAACCAATGTCGGAATACATAGAATTAACTTCACAAAGCAAATTCGAATTCGATCTACAATTACGACTGTTCGTAGAAAAACTGAACTGCTACGGAACTCGAATACGCTACGGTAGTTTGTTGAACAAAGGTTGATATTAATAAATTTCCTTCATAACGGAAGGAGAATTATTTAAACTTTAAGCAATAATATAATATAACAGGTATTTATGATACGTTTATACTGAGAATCAAAAACAAGTACGAAAAGTTAGGCAGAGGTTTGCCTTTTATGTAGTACACCCAAATTTCGCGAATCACGTAAAAGTCCTATAGAATAGGGGGCAAGCCTATTGCCATCGATCAAACACTTACAAATTCGAAATGAAAAAATTATATAACGCTTTGCCCAACTCGAGGATCGAACCCAGGCCCTCATGCTCATTAGCAGCGCTTACCACTCCTAGACCGGAAAAAAATATATGTAAAAAAATGAAAAATAGTCTATAAAGAACAAAAAAAGGCTCGTTAACACAAGTGTGATTGCTAAACTTTTCGTGTAGTTTAGCAATTAAAATAAAACTGTTCAACAACAACTACTGAAGTAAAGCTGGTCGAAAACAGTAATTAGTCTGGATTGTTACCTAATTAAAGTTAATCGTAGTAAATTAACTCGCACACAAACATTACGATCTAGAACACTAGAGGTTGTTAACACTAGTTATAGGAAGCTATGGACCTGGCGGTTGTTATGACTTTTTAACCGACTACAAAAAAAGGAGGAGGTTGTCTTTTCGACTGTATGTTTTTTTTAATGTGTTTCTTACTCGATTACTCCGCCATTTAAGGACTGTTTTCAAAATTATTTTTTTATTTGATAGGGTATACTACCAGGTTGGTCACATTTGTATCACTCAGATCTGATGATGGGATCCTCGAGGGCTTTCGGGAACTCCTCAAATAACATACCATTTTTTAGCAGTTTTTATTTAGCAATATGTTAACCGATTTCAACATTACTTTCAACATTTGAAAGAGTGTTCTTTAGGACTAAATACGAGGAAACTAAAAACTGTTTTACAAAAAAAGAAAACAACCGACTTCATTAAAAACACTCACAGGTATAAAATAACTCGGTGCTAGGACTCGGAACTAGTTTCGGAAGTCGGTGGCCAATAATGAATAAAACAGCACCAAAGCCACATACTTCCGAAACTAGAGTTATTTTTATACCTGTGAGTGTTTTTTAATGAAGTCGGTTGTTATTTTTGTTTAAAAAAGGTTCATTACAATTAATTTGTTACTGCCAACACTGCTGGTGTAGTGGTCGTAAGCGTTACTACTGAGCATGAGGTTCCGGGTTCAATACCGGGGTCGGACCATGCGGGAACGCCTCTCATTGTTTAGTACATAAACGTAATTGGGGAAGTGTAGGTGTAATACAAATACACCTCTGCCTAACCATTTAGGGATTACAGGCGTGATGTTATGATGTAATTACATATTCAGGATAACTTTTTATGTAGTGCGCCAATTTTCACAGGCTGAATCTATATAAAAATCAATTGCTGTTCGTAGGTCCGGCTAAAACTCAAGAATGGCTGGGCCGATTAATCTGATTTTGGTTTTGAAATGTTTGTGGAAGTCCAGGGAAGGTTTAAACACTGAATAAATATGGAAAAAAATGTTTTCGCTTTGCCTTAGAAACTATTCCTACCTGTCAAACATTTGATGTTCGTCCCGTCGTCGATACGGTACACTACTCTCAAATCAAAGAACGTATTTAATAAGGATTTTGAATTTACAACATATATGTATAATATTGGTATTATTGCTAAATTTAAAAAATACGAAATGTTAACCATGACCACTGATCAACAGAATTATTTTTGCTTGTCAATATTTCGTTACTAAACTTAGTAAAGAGGTTTTATAATGTATACAAAATACTTATATTTCAGAAATCAATTTGCGTAATCAACAATGACGACAGAGACGAATTTCAATAAAAAATATTTTTTTTTTACTTTTTGGACTTATTAAAGTAGACCGAGAAAACTATATAAATTGTATGTCACATTACATTACACAATACAACTCAACGTAGCGTAGTATAGTTCAGTTTAAAATTAGACATTTAATATTTTTTAAATCAATGCATTTCAGTAAGGTAGTTAGGTTAGGTAGTTAGGTTAGCTATATGATAGGTATGGTAAGTTAGGTTAGGTTATATATACATGTTGTCATTTTAATTCTATTGAACATAAAATGTTCAAATAAGCTCACATTACAGACTCGCTAAATAAAAAGTAGTAGTAGTTATTATTGGTTTGGATCTATTTGTTGTCATCTTATTAAACGTATGTATATAAAGGCACATGATGATTATCATTTAGTTCAGGATTCATTGTTTCGGCCAAGCTATCGTGAGTAAGTAAGCGGGCGAGGAGAATAAATCCACGTGTTAAGATAATTAGCAGTGCACTTTATTATTATTTTAAAGTACCTAATATCGACAGAATCACGATAAACTCATTACAATTAATTGGAATACGGCGACGCTCCACCGAACACGTTTTGCTTCACCGTGATGTCCACGGTCCTTCAAAAGAGCCCGGAGTTGCGTCAGAGTGCAGAAACATTAACCCGCGCATGTCAGATGCTATTCTAGAAGTTTCTTAACACTCTAAATGTCACGGCGCCGTCATATATTTAATCTTGTAATAAATATAAAATTGTCGTGTCACAGTGTTTGTAACAAAACTCCACCGAAACGGCTTGAGTGATTCGTATGAAATTATGTGTGTGTGTGTGTGAGTGATTGTGCGTTTTGATATGGGAACAACTTTCACTATGGAACGAACTCTAAAAGGCATTGCAATCAGCTGAATCAGCAATGTATTTACAGTGGTATAGACCATGCTTCACTGAATATTTGCAAAAACAAAATATTTGCATGTTTAAGTAAGCATTTTTTTTTATGTTATAATATAAATCCCCGGGTTCGATCCCCGGGGATTTATATACCGATTTCTCAGTAGCAGCCCGGAGTCTGGATCTGTGCCCGATTGATGGCAATAGGCTCGCCCCCTATTACTTGGGACTTAATCATAACTGGCGAAATTTGGGTGTACTACCAGTTACACCTCTGCCTAGCCCTTCGGGGATTACAGGCGTGACGTTATGTTATGTTTTGTATAAATACTAGTGCTTGACTGCAATCCCACCTGATGGTAAGCAGTGATGTAATCAATAATGGACTACAACCTCCAACCAACCTTCCAACCTTCTAAACAACCTTCAAAACTGCCTCAAACTCATTACTCCAATGTCCAACTATAAATCAACGAAACGGCGTTCCCTTTAATCATGGGCGTGATTTTTCCCCCCTCTTCCCATTACATGTAATAAATTAGTCCGATTTATCGATTTTCCCATCGGTAAGTAATTAAAATTAATTGCTATTACTTTCAAACAATAATTTATTTAAAATGTATTTTTGGCGATAAAAGATTTTCCGAGATTATTTAACGCCGTTTGCTTTTACAAATTACTTTTTTTTGGGGAAGTAATCTAATTATTTTTCATTCATGTTCTTCTCTATAAACTCTCTAAACAAGGTAAATGACTTGTAATTAACTGGAGTTATTTTTAAATGGGCGCTGCCAGTTTTCTAGATCTGTTTTAAAGACTAGGCTGATTTAGATTTACACTTGGGAGCAAATAAATGGAGCCACTGGCTTTTTGCACATATTATAACAACCTTATAGGAAGTTATTTATTTGAACCGTTTGAGGTTGAAACACTCGGGCCTTGGGGTCCGAATGCCCATCTAGTTTTCCGGGAAATCGCCAAGCGGTTGGTCGACTCTTCACGTGACCAGAGGGCTGGCCTTTATTTCGGTCAGCGAATCAGCATTGCCATACAACGTGGCAATGCCGCCAGTCTTCTGGGCACTTTTCCCGTTTACAGAGATGCGGATGAGTTTTTTGATGCCCTCTAATTTTTTTACTGTTGATTTGTTTGTTTATTTTTAGGTGTGTACATAATAGTATTTAAATAAAAAAATAATCAATATAATATAATTGTACATATAGGCTAGGAGTTTCTCCTGTGTTTCCTTTGTGACTTCTGTGTGTGTATTTATTTGGTATAGATATCTCGCCAAAAAATAGTTTAATTTGTTTGTTTGTAAGAAATATATGAGATTAAGCTATACAAGCAAAATCAAGAAAACTGTTCAACGAGTACAAATTTATTATTAACACATCTTTGCTTAAGGTGTTGGGCAATACAGGCATTAAGATCAAATCAAAAGTTCAAATTATTCAAGTTAAGTTGAGAGTCAAAAATTACGTATCTACATTTCCTAGTGTTTTTGCTGGAAAGAAATTGTATGTTATAAAGAAGAAAAAGATGCTATGTTGCACTTAATAAGCTGTGTCGTCAGACTAAAAAACTTTAGTTTCAAGAAACATGCTTTTAGTGTCCCGCAGCACTCAACTCCAGGAACTGACGAGCAGCTGTTTACTCTTTGGAGTGCTTCTTGACTTTAACTTGCAGCTTAGCGAGGTTCGAAAATATCGCTGACGTTACACTGTTAAGCTGAACATAAGTTTATATAGATATAGTCTATTTTTAAATGGAAACTGCTAACTCGTTTTAAAAATGAATAAACTCTACCTAACCTAATGGAATGCGTCATTACTATCACTTACAAATCAATAACTATCACTTACATATGATAAAACAAAGACCTCTACTGCGTCAGTCTTTCTGTCTGTTCCCAATTAACTCAAAAACTACTGCACCGATTTTCATGCTATCCTCACTAGTGGATGGTGTGGTTCTCGATGGAGGTTTTAGTATATAATTTGTCAAGGTTTAGTATACATTGGCTAAAATATAATGATATTTTTTAAAGGTGTCGGATAAAATAAGACGTCTGGCGCGATCATTGAAACACACGCGGGCAAAGCCACGAGCATCGAGTTAATAATCAAAAGAGAGTTATTAAATGACACAATAATTTTGAGCAGCTTCTATGATAAGAACAGAAAATAATGCCCTTTACTGTACTCCAGAAACATATTTTCAACAATTTAGTAGCATCAAAGGCCATATATTACAAACACGATTATTTTACTTAAAGGTAGATACAGCTATGAAACGACCCCAATGCATCCAATTTCTGATGTTGTTTTTAAATTTTAATACATACATAATAAGACTCATGTTTAATTGGCAAAATTTGACGGTTTTGGGTAGCTTGATGTGCTGGCGTTTGTACACATCGAAATCCAGAAATTACTGACGTGACTGGCCAGTTGGTCTAGTGGTTAGTGACCCTGACTGCTATGCCGGAAGTCGTGGGTTCGATTCCCACCCAGGACAAATGTTGGTGTGATGAGCACGATCATTTGTTCTGTGTCTGGGTGTAATTTATCTATAATATGTATGTATTTAGAAATTTATAAGTATGTTTATCAGCTGTAGTACCCAAAACACAAGCTCTCAAGCTTAACTAGGGACTAAATGGCGTTGTGTTAAAAGTTGTGGACTATTTATTTATTTATTTACTTATTTTAACCTAAATAATTATGCCTTGTTAGTAGTTATACTTTCGCGCCGTTTGGGGTTGAAACTCTTGGGCCGTGGGGTCCGTCGAGTGCTCGTCTTCTTTTCAAAGACATCTGCAAACGTTTGGTTGACGCTTCCCGTGACCCAAGGGCTGACCTCTACTTTGGCCTGAGGCTAAGCATTGCCATTCAACGTGGCAATGCCGCCAGTCTTTTGAGCACTTTAACAGCTGGCAGCGATGCAGAAGAACTTTTTGACGCTTTGTCATTATTTTTTGTTAGGTTTAGTTATTGTTTTTTTTTAGTTTTTGTACAATATAGTTAAGGTTGTACATACATTTTACAATAATTATGTAGATATAAGAAGTCTCCGTAATCAATTAAAAAGTTAAACCTTATTAAGTCTTTGAATCCAATTCTCGCTGAAAATAAATGGGGTCAAAGACTTTACTCAAAGACGTGAATTAATAGAAAAGTTACCTAACTAAAACAAAGTTGTGGCGCGGGATTATCTAAATGGCAGTTGGTAAAGAGTTCGCATGGTGTACATGGAAACTTTTTGGTAACACAACTTTTCTAACATGGTAACGGTTTTCCTCTTACGGGGTTCGTTGGGTGTTACAACGTCCGAAAAAAAGTTTAATTGAACCCTTACAACGCTAAAGTAACTTAATTTATTTAAAAAAGGGTAGAATCGGATAAACGGAAAAGGAAACAGATTAAAACATTTTGCCTGTTTTATTTAAACTCCAAAGAAGAGTGAAAGAATAGAATAGAAATTATTGGTAAGAATATGGTTTAAGTATGGTGTTAATATTTTTGAGTTCTCTAAATGTAACATAACGTAATTGTTTATAAATATTCCAATGTCATTCTATCAAATTAGTTATTCCAATTCTATTTGATAGCGATGCGGATGAGTTTTTTGATGCCCCATAATTGGTTTACTGTTCTTTTGTTTGTTTATTTTTTAGGTATGTATGTAACTAGTTAATTTAGAATAAATAATAAAAAATGTTTGAATGAAAAAAAAACTAAGTGTTAGTAACAATATATTTGTAAATAAATAAAATAAATAAACATTCCATAAAAAAAAAATTGTTATTAAAATTATATCTTCGATAATTTAAACCTTGTTTCTTAAAAAATAATGTTTAAACGAGTACATGTCATGTCATCTTGAATTGTTATCTTATTATTTTTTATGCTCGCTATAATTGTAAAGTCAATTATTCAACAACCAACTTATCAGATTATTCTTGAGAATTATAGGTCTATACAAAATAAATGCAAAATGATTGTTTACAATCACTTAAAAATCTAAAACTGCATCCTAACCTTTTTAACAATAAGCAAGAACCTACGAAAAGTCAAAATTTTGGTTGACGCTTACAAAAACAGTGAACATTTAGGCACACAATACTAACTTAAAGATAGATGAAAGCGATACCGAGCCATAAAGAAAGAAATATACAGACATTTTGCTCAAACAAAATAAATACCGCAGTCGTTCGAGCGAATTATCAAAACACATTACGGCTATAATACCTATTTTATTCTGAAAATGTCTGCTGAATATGATGTAGTGTCCCATTTACCGCGGAGCCGAGTAAATGAGGCTTACGTGTGTAAACTGGGATTATTTTTAATGTATTCACGTTCAACTTTGAAGGTTCATTACGTTCACTAAAACCTCATTGTAGAAAACGATTTCATTTAGGAAAATTTAGTGGGAGGGAATCGAGGTTTAATGGTTTTTGATAATAGCGCCATCTCTTGGTGGGTGACGGTAATTGAGTACCGTTTTCTTTGAATAGATGGCGGAGTGCTTTCGTTAAGTGCCTAAATCGCGATATTAAAATTTACAATAATTGTTCGTTGATTTTTTTTTGTATTATGCAGTAGTTACTGTTAAAAAATGCATTTCAAGTGGCACGCTCCCATTTAAATTCACAAAGCAGAGTCAAACATTTTAGCTGCCGTTTGTTTGAACCATTTCAGCCATTAAGGCTTTAGATAAACAACCACATTCCCCAGCGTGAAAAGCGCGGTGCTTTTTTTAACTTTCGTGAAACTAGGTAACAGCATTTGACTCGCATTCGGGTTAAGAGTAAAAACATTGGCGCGGTGAAAGCAAACAGTTTATAAACGAGTTTAATACGATATAAACTGACGCGGCAGAATTTTCTATTGGTTGGAATTCAGCTCAAATCGAACACGAACATCACCAAAAGTGATTATAAGATTATTTCAAAGATGAATTTCGTGATGACAATTATTTCAAAAGTGTCTGTAAATGATTTCATCATCTGCCTGGCCTTTTCCCAAATGTTTTACATTCATACATGTAGTCATACACACATGCCAGTTACGATTACTACGCACCTGAATTTCCTGAAGAACCTGACCAATAATTCTGGTCAAAACCAGGTTTGATTAAGTTCTTCTAATAATTTTCACTTTTCTCTAAATCCATTCGGAAGCCTGATTGAATTTAAATCACTGTGTGTAATGCAGTGCCAAAGTAGCATATTGATCGTGTTAATATTTGGCGGGTCGCCAGTTTGCGGGTCACCGGTTCGAATCCTATTTGTAAGTTATACGTGACCTGGGAATGATATGAATCAAGTTTAGTGGGTCATAAGTATTTATGGCTTACAGGTGTTAGCAGTTACTTCTACTTTGGGCAAGTTGGCGAAAATATATTTTTCAGAGGCTATAATTTGTGTTTTTAGGCAACGTTGTCGACGTTGAATTCTTTCAGCTGAGTAAGCTAACGTACTTAATTGTTTACGGTTAGCTCTTAGCAATGTCTATGCTATGCTTTTTAGCAATTCTTGATACCCTTTTTCTTTGGTGATAAAGTAAAGTCAAGTGAAATCATTTATTTCAGTTAGGCCATTTAATAGGCACTTAAACGTCAAACTTACAAGTTAATTAAAATATAATCCTCCTTCCAAAATGTATTTTCGTATGGAGAGGAATGGAATACTGCGTTTATTTAATAATAACAAAAAAAATGCAGGGATGGCAGCTGTAAATTTATCGTTTATTCATTAAAAATTCTTATAAAATACATTTTTAAATATTAATATAAAAATAAAACATATAAAAATATAAAAAATAGTAGGCCACCGATGGCGGGAACAGGGTCCAAGCTACCGGTAGTTAGGGTCTCAGAGACAGGAACCTCCTCGCAATGCAAGCCGTATCGAGGAGTACGGCCTTCAGTATCAGGCCTTTTATCCAACCGCGTAACGAAAGCCTCGACAGGTGGTCGTCGAGGCTTTTGGCAATAAGACCATTGGCACACACAACACGGACAATGACAGCAGAATCCACATCCCATATGTCGACAATCTCGTGGGCTAAGTCGAGATATTTTATTTGTTTTTTAAATATATTATTGTTATACAAACTACAACTAACCAGTTATATACATCACTGAAACTTTAGTAAAACATTTTGTTTTTATTCTATTGTGTGTGAAGCAATATCATTTTCTATCTAAAGATAATTAAAGTCAAAATAGAACGATCGTTCGCACGATCTTGTAATGTTTTTAGCAAATGTAACATTTAAGTGCTGAACCTCTGATAATTTAACGATTACATTAATTTCAAATTCAAATATAGACACCAAAGTTAATTTGTATTTTATCTCGATTCAATTAATTCAGTATCGATATTATATTGTGAATAATAATCAGCTGCGGTTGCTTGATTTGTCTATTATAGATAATATGCTAATATCTGACATGGACTATTGAATTTATTCATTTTCGCTAGAATTTATTATCGTGACACGTTGCCGCTGTTCAAGTTTTCAATAAAACAGGCCAGCGATGAAATGTTTCATATCGAAATTGTTTTGTACAGTAGGGAAATACCGAGGATGCCTAAGAAGAACAGAATTTGACCTTTTAATTGGAGATTTTAAAGTCAGAAACATCCAAATCTGAGATAGTAGAAATTAGTGGATATTTTTTTTCAAATCAAAAGTCTTGTTCAAATTAGGCTGAGGATCAGCACTTTTTGAACGTCAAAATTAAGTAGATAAGACAGTTCCTAAAAGGACCCCCTTTAACCACTTGTAATGTTTTTGCTGCGAAGAAGAAGTGGCGGATCAACTGCTCAGGTACACGTCTGCCTGATAAATTAGAAGAACTTCATTTTACACAGTATAATAAGATATATAGTACTAACAGATATTTGTTTATAACATCTTTTTGGAGGCGCGTAAACAATCATTTAAACTTACTCACACACACGCACTCACACAGAACACACATGTCAAATTCGCAACATACCATAGCCCACAGCCTTACATGCCCTACACTTCAATACCTTACAACCTAGCTGATCGGAGGGGCGTGCTGCCGACAGACCCCCCCCCCCCCCGCTTCCGGCGAAGATTAATTGCCTCCCCCCTCTCCGTGGACCGGTCACCGGCTAATAGCTGTCGGATATCACTAATTCTTTAGCCTTGTCGATTTAGTTTGTAGCCATATACTGAAGTTTTAAGCGTTTTTTTGCTGTTTAATGTTTTCATTTGAAGTTTTTTTGTTACACTATTAGTAATATTGCACTTTAATGTATGTAAAAGTGACTTGTTTGGTACTAACACAAAACGTTTATTTCTTGTTATGTATAAATAATAATATATACTACCCCATGTACCTTTGCGATGTATGGAAACCCATTGGGTCGTGTGTTTGGCCCACTGATCGTCTGACATGCTGCAGATGTGTCCAGCTTAGTACCATTTTAGCGAGGCAGTTTTTGCGAAACACCAGTAATTTTTGTGATGGAAGGATTGTTCCTAACCGACGAGCTGGACTCCTTCGATAAGGACTGGACCCAAAAGCCCTTGCAAAGAGAGGTGGAATGAAAATAGGGAGGCCTTTGCCCTGCAGTGTGAAAACACAGGCTAGTAGATAATAATAATAATAAAACACCATGTAACTGTGAGGTTCTATTTCCATTTAATTTTCCTACATAGGTCCCAAACATCACGGCACAAGTCTATCAATAACTCTCCTCACTTAAGCCTAGTCTAAACCAATAAAACTGAGCGAACAGACATCTGTCGTCTGGCGCGAATTGAATCACTCGGCTCATTAATCACTGGCTGGAACGCCTCCGTACTGGATTGGAACCTTGAGGTACGCTTGTTTTTTACCCGACTACGGTAAAAAGGGGGGTTGTGATGTTGATGACTGTTATGTGCCAGATATTTAATTGGAAATTCCAGTTGACAAAAACTTATAACACCTCGTCTAACCTGGGTATCAAACGGTTTAGGTGCTCTTCGCATCCACTACACCAACGGGGTTTTATTGCGTAGTGTTTGCGTTCCCATAATCATTAATCACTGGCAAGTGTGATACGGCCTTGGACTGGAACCATGCGGTAGGCTCGTGCTTGTAATGAATGGAGATTAAGGTATTGAATTAATAAGACATTAGGGCTACTGGGTACCTACATCAAAATATGTTTACTTACATGGATGAAGCATACCTATTTCTACCGGTAAAGGCCAAGCTACAAGCAGCGAACGCACCACAGTATACTATGCTGATTTGTATAATAAATATATATCTGTGCAAGTAATTGTCAACTTCGACTGGCCTGTCGGTCTAGTGATTAGTGGCTCTGACTGCTATGCTGGAAAGCATGGGTTCGATTCCCATCCAAGACAAATGTTTGTGTGATAAGCAGAATCATTTGTTCTGTATCTGGGTGTAATTTATCTATAAAATGTACGTATTTACAGTTGTCTAGTAGGTACTCATTGCACAAGCTTTACTTAATTTGGGACTTGACGGCGTTGTGTGAAAGTTGTGGAATATTATTGTTACATTTGATTGGAAAACTATTTGTGCAATTAAATACACATGACGACACACATTCAAAAAAGCTGTGACCTAATCAAAATATTTTACTTACAATAAGATCATTTTTTATAGTTAGTATGTAAGATATTTAGTTGGTATTTGTTTTAGGGATTTAAGATAATTTTCATGTTTACCTTGAGTGTTCACTTGAGATATAGGTTTATCTCAGTTCAGGTAGAATCCTCTAATTATGTACCTCTTCAATAAGCAATTTCAATAAACAATTTCATTAACATAAATTCAAATTCAAAGTCAAAGTGTATTCAACCCAAAAGATACTAGATAAGAAGAATACAAACACACACACACACACACATATAGATACTAACAAGATACTGAAGGTTTTATAGGCGACATTAAATAATAATATGTTTGTCATCAGGTGAAGGAAAAGGGCCTATCAATCACGCGAAAAAAAAATTATAACTTACTCTGCTTTCTCAAAAGAAGAAATGTAGATTAAAACCAGAGGTGTCAAGCCTTACGCTTGTCAAAAAAACATCTGTTCATCAGCTAAGTAACCCTATTGAAGAAGGTAACAATAAGGAAATTGTTTCTACATCCGAAAATTCTCAAAATGACGTAGGTTCAAAGTATCTGAGTTCAAGAACCGTGTTCGCGCGTCAGGAAGACACGTGTAACGTGTTCCGGTTCATGGTTAGTGGAACATTATCGAGAACACGTCGGTTGTGTCGGATTGCGTCGGGTTGTGACTCCCAGGTGCCGCGGCACGTGTCGCGTCTCCGGCCGTTGCCAAACCGACGAGGAATGGTTTGTGACTGTCTTTGTAAGATTTGACTGAGCTATAAATAGGCTGACATAGGATAAGGTATTTTAATACCCAATACTCAATACTCAATACTTTATTGCGTACCATAATGTATAACAGGGTGTTGTTCAATTACATAAGTATCAATTAAGGACCCTGTCGGGCACAGCATAGTTTGTTAGGAGAGAGGAGGAAGGGCGCATGTTAGATTAGAATACATGAGTTACGATTCAATATTTGAAGATGTATTAATAAAAAATAAAATATTATTAACACTTAGTATTTCTTTTATTAGATTTATTTTATTTTATATTACTGGGCCTTGATAAAATTGTGTGTGTATGGCGTTGGTGGCGTTTTGTAGTTGCTGCTTACCCCCGTAGGAAAATGGCGGGAGTTTATGTATGTACCCATAGTATTATTAGTTAACAAAACAACAAATCGCTTCTACCAGAGGACTAGTAAGTTTTATTTAATCATTAATTATTGAAGGAAAATAATTATAAAGCATGAGTGATCATGTTCTTAGTATACAATATTGACAAGAGATGGCGTTACTGGTTTCATTTGATGTGTAAACTATTAAATATTCTACTAAATATCCTTAGAAAAATCTACTTTCTGTCAATTCATCGTAAACTTGTCTTTATAAGATAGCCCTGTACGATAAGATCGCCCATTGTGCACTTGTTTTATAAATGTGTGTGCAGTGTATAATTCCGCGTTTGTAATTAAAATGAACTCTTGTACAGAACAATACTAGATATCTAATTAAACCAACGAAACCACACACCAACGTAATGGTTTCTAAAGAAATGATAAGATCGCTCTTGATTAATGTGTAAAACTATAATTATAACTAGATTTTTGTCTCAGTTCTATATGTAGAACCAGCAGCTAAAACGGGTTTTCTAAGACACGGAGGGGTCTCGATATGTCGCCCATCCACGGACCGACCGCGGTTAGTGACGCTTCATATTCGTTCGACCTGTACAACTGTTGTTTTTTAGCCACTAGACGAATCTGTCTTATAATTCACCAGCAAAAAAATAAAATAAAAATTCTTTTAAAAATATATTTCAACTAATTAAAAAGCACCAACTCCATTAAGTGTTTCTGACAGCTTCCTCTCTCTCTTAAAACCACATTTTAAAAACCTGTCGATGGTAACAAAGTAGACTGCAATATCTTTCGCGAATTGTCGCGGCTTTCCGTGAAAACTCAAAGCTTTTAAGTGAGAGCAGTACATTCTCTTTACCAAGTGTTCTCGAGTACACCGACGTATACCTGTACTTCATGTACTTTTTTACGTCGGAAGAAGTTCGAGTGGCAGCTTAAATGTTAGGGCAATAAAGCTGTGTGTTTTACTATTGGGAGGCAGGATCATCGTTTGTTAACCGAGTTCATAGAAAATAAATAAATATTCGACAAGTTTCACACAACGCCCTCTTATCCCACATTTCACCAGCTATGTCAAAATCCCATGTGATAGGGGCAAGCTTATTGCTAATTAGGCTGCTACTAAGAAATTTCAGTTGGAAAAAATAACACGTTCCTCTGATGCTCAACAACAGCTCTTGCGTCGACTATACCAATTATGCCGTTAAAATGATTTGCGTACTAATTAAAATTGTAATCTCATTAGTACCAACTATGTGACGTAGATTTTTCTTTATTTCTAGCTAACAACTACCTAGAATAAAGAAAAATCTCTCGCTTAGAATTAAAAAACAGTGCGCCCTCCGACCTCGAAGCAACGAAAACAAACTTTTTAAAACAACCGAACGTTATTTCACAAAACTCGCTTTTTTTCTCCTAAAAGGAATATTTTACAGCAAGACATAAACACATTTCACACTCTATCTCCCTCTCACTCGTTGTTTTGCGCGGGTGTTGGAGAGAAACAACAAATAACTTGGGTGGCGAGATTTACGCTTAACCGCTGATAGTTCGTGTTTATTGTTGGGTAAGCAGAGTTGAAGTGCGGGTGCAGGTGCATTTGTAGAAATGTTGAAAGGTATTGGTTGTAGAAGAAACAAAATATTGCTTGGTTATAAAAGAAACAAATTATTATATTTGTTTTGACATTGTGCTTTGGTACGATTACCACCCTAGAACAATGCTTGTGTGATGAGCACGATCATTTGTTCAGTGTATGGAAGTAATTTTTCTATAACATTTATGTAATATATTTTACATATCTCTTGCTCTGTAAGTACACCCTTACACCCCTGAATGCCGGGGTGTATGACTATCATTACAGCATAGGTTTTGGAATTTGAAAAAAGAACTGTCATACTCATACTGCACGAAGAATATTTTTAAAAAGTTAATTTTTTTTTTCTCTGTATCGATTAATTACTCGAATCGGAATCTAGACAATTTATTTTACAGGCATGCCAAAGCAAATAGCCACATATTTAAAACTGAGTAACGTAGAGTTATACACCGGGCATTACTTTCGCAGAACATCAGCGACTCTATTGGCTGATTCGGGAGCCAACCTCACTCTGTTAAAAAGGCACGGCGGCTGGAAGTCCAGCAAAGTGGCCGAAGGTTATATCGAAGATTCGATGGCAAACAAAAGCAAAATTACTTCTAAAATAACAGAAAATATAAACTTAAAATCACCACGTCAAAGCACATCATCTGAGCCATTTTTTAATGAAGAAAATAGTACCAGTCAACTGCCGCCATTTACGATGCAAGAACCTCAAGTCACTCAAACTCAAGTCTTATCATCACAAACTCATATTCAAACTATAAATATACCTAAAAAGAACGTGACCATATCTCTTACAAATTGTAATAATTTTACTATTAATTTTAATTAAATACACATTTTTTTCTTCTTAATAAATGTTCATTGAAACCTGCTGTCTTGTTGTTTACTTACCTCACAATCGATATGTAAAGCAGAGTATTTATCTCGGGCGTAAGCATCAATTGCATACTCGGGTTAATTAGCGCCTTCGCTTCGCTCAGGCGCCAAAAACCTCGTATGCAATTGATGTCATACAGCCCTTGGTTAATAATCTACTATAGAATACAAGTAAGTTGATCAGTTGTCTAGTACTCATCACCCAAGCTCTGCTTAGTTTATATATTCTGATATCTAAAATAGCAATGTTTCGATATGAGTTGAATAGGTAAAGGGTTTCAGTTTGAAAGATGACCAGTGTTGTCTAAACAGTTATTAAAAATACTTAGGTACTGACAGATTTTTACTGAGACTTTTTTTACCCTTTATAACCTTAAATTATTTATTAATTATTTGTTTCCACTTTATTGATTTGTTTTGCATACAGTGAAATGTATCTTTTAAGGGGGGAGCGCTGCTGACTGAAATACAGATATTTAGTTATCTAGTTCAGACACAGATGTTCACATCCTAGAAACTAAGATAGAAAAAATCTAAAAAAAGAAAAACAAAATCTAAAAGATCTCAGAATAAGAAACAGAATCAGCATCAGAATTCTCAACAGTTTGTCATTTCAGTGATGATTTAAAAGAGTAGTTTGACTTGATTGTAAATTGACATTGACACACTGGAGCTATGACATATTGTAAAAAACAGAATAACATCATTTTTAGTCAAATATTGGTAATGTATGTAAATATAATTTCCAAAATCGTTTCAACAAAGTCACACGGGAAAAAAATATTCATAACTATCAAATGCTTTAAAAACAGTGAAGGAAAACATCGTGAGGAATGAGCCTGGGAGATATTTCTCGAGGGCATGTGATGCCAAGTGAGAGGCCCATGGGCAGCATTACACTCTGACACCAGGTCAGTCATTAAGAAAAAGACAAGAAGAAAAGAAATGAATTAAAATACGTACAAATATTAACACGATATTATATAGGCCAAGAACTTCAGTAACAAAGGCCCGAAAAGGGAAAATATTTACTGTAATACAACTTTTGGAAACTACATCAAAGAGGTTTGTTCCTTCAGGAAAAATTAAACGTTTAATTGTTAAGAAATTGTTCGTTAAATAACTTGCTAATTACTCCTTTCATCACTTAAGAAGCATTTAACCTTTTCAGTACAAGAAAAAAATCAACTGTTTTATTCCTACTTTTTACTAACATTGTTAATTTGCATTTTATTTACAGTTCAATCTATAATACTAAGCTTTAAGTACCACTGCAGAGTAAAAACCTCTTCTCATACACAGAAGGCACGAGCATTGATCATAACGCTTGCTTAAGGCATATTTCGATTTCAAACTTATATTCACTTTAAGTCAAGATTTCCCCACGATTTTTCCATTTAATAGTTTCAATAATGTCCAAGATTAACTTAGAAAGTAAGTATTAAGAAGAGAGCATAAGTGGTCGGTGGTTAGTTTAGAGGGATCTAAAAATCAAACCGACAAAGTTTTTTTCACTGAGGTCTTGAATAATAAGAACAAATTAGTACAGTTAGTACTGTGTAATGCTAATGCTTTCAAATTCAAATTCAAATTCATTTATTAGTGTGATTAATGGTACATGAGATCTTATTTACTAAAAAAATGTTCCTTAAATAATCTACCTTTAAATAATCTACCTTAAAGGTGTACACTCTTTCACAGATTATAATATTAATAATAATAAAAAAAAACATTAACAATTGCAGACACATAAGTAATTAACGAAAATAACGATAAAACAATGTCAATATTAAATAAATATCAATGTAAATGTCAATAACTTACAATTTATCAATAAGGTGAGTGTGTTTAAAAGGTGAGTGTGTGTGTGCGTAATGTGCGTGTGTATGCTAATGTTTCCTTTAGGAATTTCTGAAGTTTGAATATGGGCTCGCCCTCTATTACTACTGGATCTAAATATAACCTAAACTATAGATATGTAAATGAGAGTGTTCCGATTATCTATAGTAACAGTATTAGCACTTCTTTTCAACCATTCTGGGAGTACAGGCGTGAATCTTCATTTCAACCTTAAACGCTAATTATTTGCTCACATCATTATCATTGTGTTCTAAATGTTTTAATCTGTGTAAATTTATTTAATGTATCTTTTCTTGTGAACTCCGATTCTGAAGGTGACCTTTACATACAACCGCCTTAAGCGCACAAGTACATCCGCCTTACGCTTATGCTTACGCTGCTGTGGTCACCGTCAGGAGAGGATTAGCTGGACAGTTAATAATCTACTGGACACGAATTCCAGGGTCCAAAGTTCCGGGTTCATTTGCCCCAAGAAGACCGTTGATGACCAGAGACCAACACCAAGGACCTTCCAGCTCAGCCCTCGGGTCATCCGTCACCCAGGGACTACTCCTGAGCTCCTACGTCGTCACTACGCGCTAAGCGAAGCCAGGGCAGTACTTAGTTGCACCTACTTCCTTAGAACGGGAATGCAAAAAAATGACGGGCCTTAATACCTACGTACGACCTATAGTAAAAATTATTGAAAGTGTTTAGTGGGTTTTATTAACTTCTTAGTTTTATAATAACTCACACGCTTCGCAGGCGTTTTGTTAGTAAAGGTTCTTTTTCCACTTACACACTTCTTAACCTACCAATTATCGCCCACTAACTATGGTAATACCGAAGTCTCGGGAACGCAGGAGTCAGGACCCCATCCGATCCCCCCATGGGCGTCGTAACTGAGATATAAAGCAGTAAATCACAGGCGTGAGTAGCTGGTTCTACCCTGATTTGTATGCGGTTTAAGTGTAGAATAAACCCGCGGATAAGTGTAGTAATTATCGCTTTATTATCAACAAGATTATAAATTGAATGGTCTTGAGGTTCTAAGCACTGCTTTTAAAAGTAAACGTTTGGGTTCATTTGCACAGACGCCAACACATCAAGCTACCTCAAACTGTTCATTTTTTTCCAATTGAACATGAGCCTTATTCTACTTGTCATAAAGTTGAAAAACTATCTAAGAAATTTGACACATTTGGGAAGCTTGATGTGCTGGCCTCTGTACGTACAAGTCGTAGTCAAACTTCGATATGTTTGACTATCAGTTGTAATTATTTAAATTACAAACACTGTGACACGAGAGTTTTATATATTTAAATGAAAGATATATGTATACAAAGGATTGGACGTTTAAAAGATTAGCGCGTTTCAATAAACAAAATCTTTGCCCTAATTAGGCAAGTTTATAATTAGACCAAGATTTTAAAATGTACTTAAGTATTACGTACCCACGATGAATATTGTAGTGTATACTGGTAGAGCCACGTACCTGGAAAAGAAGAAAATTTATTAATATATTTACTGTACTAGCATATTAGGCCTATCATTATAACACCCTATGTTTTTCACTTTCAATAAATATTTCATAAAGAGAATTGTATTATATTCTATTCTATTTACCAACTATGTTAAGTTCGACTTTCATTATTTTTTGGTGCAGCAGGATTTTGCATAAACCGACTTCCTATCAGGCCCACGTCAAATTACTGCGTAAAAGGTTACCCCTCAGCAAACTTTAGAATACTCAGACTAGTTGTCTGATTTTTCGGCTTCTGAATACTCATTACGAATCCAACCAAAGATCTGAAAGTGGCACTGAACGGGGCTAAAGTATTGACAAAAATTTGTTACATAGTAGTCGATTCCATCCATTCACTGATCAACTTCGGCAAACGTAGCTTACCTTCGGTCGACTCAGGTTTTCTAGCCACGAGATCATAAATATTCTTTAAAGATTTACAACAAAATAAACATAATTTTCAATCTACGTAACCAATCAATACCACATTGTCATTGTCTCAAAATAAATGTTGGCTTTTAAATCACATTATAATAATTATTATATTCCACATCTTTACACAACAACGTCAAGTCCCAAACTAAACAAAACTGCTATAAGTACCTACTAGACAACTGTCAAAAAAATACTTCTTTATTTCTAAATACATACTTGTTATAAAAAAAAACATTCTTGCCAGAACCTACACAACATTTAAACAGTACCATAATACATTAATGTCCATAGGTCATGGTTGCCGATACACTCACATACATACTCGCATAAAGAAAACCCATTACACTAACACAACCACAGCTAAGGCAGGCTTATCTACATCAAGCTATACAGCGCTGTGCTATGCGGTGATTTGTTTATCTGACTTGCTTATCAAAGATACTCTACTGAGATATCAGTCCAACAGTGCTGTGAGGCGCTTTGATTAGATACCGTGGCTGCTCTTTGTTTAATAACTAGCTGTTCGCCACGATTTGAACAATTTATTGTCGTAATCGGAATCACAATAAAATTATTAGTCTAATATAGAAGCTCCAGTCACCCCTTATAACATTAACTATTTGCTAGTGTAACCCCCATCAAAATGGGTATATTTTAGAAATTAACTCATACAAACACACGTATAGACAAAATAAAAACAGTAATCTATATACATATAATAAGACTGTAAAAAAACTGTGTCTGTACATTGAATATATTTAAAAAATAATAATTGAGGGGGGTTTAGAAACAGTAATAGAGCACGAATCCAAAAAAAAAAGTCTGTCTGTTTGTCTGTTTGTCTGTTTGTCTGTTTGTCTGTTTGTCTGTTTGTTTGCACACGCTAATCTTCGGAACTACTAGGCGGATTTGAATAATTTTTTTGTTGTTGTATAGATATTAAGTCTGGGCAACACATAGGCTATAATTTATCCTGGAAAGTGGAACACCTGATGCAGAACCGCAACAGACCAGCTAAACTATAGGAGATACAAAAATGGTACCATAGCAAAAATTGTTCCACGTGATGAGCATTTTTTGCTGAGAGAATAAATTTGAAGATCCGGAACACCTGATGCAGAACCGCAACAGACCAGCTAAACTATAGGAGATACAAAAATGGTACCATAGCAAAAATTGTTACACGTGATGAGCATTTTCTGCTGAGACAATTAATTTGAAGATCCGGAACACCTGATGTGGAACTTCAAGTGCCCAGCTACACTATAACATATATAGGAATGACGTCTTAGCAAGAGTTGTTCAGCCTTATGAGCACTCGCTGTTGACGTATAAATATCGAAGATCTGGAACACCTGTTGTGGAACTCCAAGAGCCCAGCTACACCATAACTCACATAGGAATGACATCTTAGCAAAAGTTGTTCGGTCTGATAGGCATTTCCTGTTGACTTATAAAAATCGTCACTAATTTCATTGCATATTTATAAAATAACATAAGTACCTCCACGCGGTGAAGGCGGGAACAGTTCAGGGCTGATTTTCGATGACGATGGTATATCATTGAAAATTAGACTCTACTGGCCAAAACTTCCATTTTTTTGTATCGTATAAATATGCCTTCGGGTTTATGTTATTTGAGTGTTTAATTTCCTTTTCTATTTATCTTTGTTACATGGTTGCCTACCCGGTAACGCTGGGGAGCAGCCACTTAGATTTTAATTGATCAGGTGTCATCACAATAAAATTATAACCATACCTAGAAAGAGGTCAAATCTTTCCCAATGTTTCTAAAGTGCTAAATGATTAAAGATCATAAGATCCCAACAATCTACCGAAGAGCATTAGGAGGGACTTGATGCTGTTCGACAACATGAGGTTGCAACTCGCTCCGTGGAAACTTCTTGGGATCGCGAAGCACGCCTGCATTCTCAGCGTATTTACGCATCTACCAGGTATCCAGGTCTCTAGACACCAGTGGAGAATATATGACTGACCGCTGATCATGAACATCATGCACTGTCTCGCGAGTTGGAGACGTTGACGGAAAAAGCATGACGCTTGAGTTTTCAGCGTAAATACGCATCTACTCTAGAGTTAAGTGGGGGAAGGAGATGCGCGACTGACCGCTGAGCGTGAACGTCACGCAACATATAGGCTATAATTTATTTTGGAAAATGGAACACCTAAAGTAAAAGAGATATAAAAATGGTGCCATTGCTAAAACTATTCCACGTGAAGAGTGTTTTCTGCTGTGAAACTAAATTTGAAGATCTGGAGCACCTGTAGTGGAACTCTAAAGCCCAGCGACAATATAGCATATACATAATAAAAATGGCGTCTTAGCAAAAGTTGTTAAGTCTGATGGCATTTCCTGTTGACCAACAAAAATAAAAAATCTGGAACGTCTTGGATCGTCTCGCGCATTCCATTGTTTTGCCGTCCCCGGGCTTTTACAATTCGACGTCAGACGTTTCAGATTTTCGATTTTGACGACCCCGTTGTCGCTGGCATAAGCAACAGGATCCGCGTACGAAGTCGCGGGCAGAAGCTAGTATTACCATAAAAATTACTTTTTTATTGGATTCGACAAGACAATACAAAATTTTCGAAGTCCGTATTGCAAAACTAAAACTTAAAGCATTAGTTAATATTAAATAAACCATTTTGATTCCTTCAGTAATTCGTCACTTTGTATCATAAATATTTCATTTCAAAACGCAGTTTTCTATTAAAAAGAAATTGTAAGAATTTAACACGAACCTACCATTCGTTATTTTGTCTAGATATTGCTAGCACTGAGCGTTTTGTGACATTGAAAAATTACATCCTGACACACAGCAGATGAAAGAAGAACAAATACAATCTTTGGGGAGATCATTATAGCAGACCTTTGTGACATCATGCACCTGAGTTATTTGTCATAAAATTACGCAAAAAAATATGCTGAGTTAGCCGGCACACAGCGCAGCATAGCTTAATCCTACTTAGTCACCCTAAACTCAGGTAAAGCTCAATAAAACGCACACACAGAAACCTCACAACTCAGCTCACATAAGTGTGTGTGAGTGTAATAAATCCACGGAGCTCATTAGGGCTGCCCCATTGTGCGGAGACTTATTGCCGGACACTTTGTATCTAGCGGTGTGTAGTGGAGCCTTCTTTGTAAACGTTCTGCCGACGTAAAGGTTTTATTTAAACTAGAATATAATACTGTGTGTTTTTATTGTTGTTCTGTCTCTTGTAATACAGTGAATATTAGCAAAGGAGGAACATACGCTTTGTAACTAAAAAGTTTGCAAACAAAGATTTATTTTTAACTAGCAGACGTCCCGCGGTTTTACCCGCGTAGGTCCCGTTCCCGTAAGAATACAGGGATAATAAGTAGCCTATGTGTTAATCCAGGGTGTCAGCTAGCTCCACACCAAATTCTATTAAAATTCATTCAGCAGTTTTTACGTGAAAGAGTAACAAACATCCATCCATCTATCCATACTCACAAACTTTCGGGTTTATAATATTAGTAGGATTTTTACTATAGTTTACTCTGGGATTGTGAGCAGTGATAGCCTAGTGGTGTGACCGGCGGGCTGCCAAGTCACAGGTCTCAAGTTTGAACCCGTGACTCGTGACTCTTGCCTTGGCACGTACCGGATTCAAGTACGTATTGTATAATTTTCACTATTTTTAAAAACGGTGACCGATAACGTCATGAGAAAATACCTGAGAGATATTTTCAACGGCGTATGAAGCCAAGTCAGAGGCCCAGGAGCACCATAAACTATGCTCAATTTTATTGAACAGAAAAGTTTCAATTATTAAACGGTTTGCTCTGTATTAATATGTATCCTTTATGAATGTTAAATTCTATTTGCTGATGATAGTACAGTACTGTTCACAGGAGATAATAAATTGCACATGGAGCCTGAGATAAATATGACTTTAGATAGTATTATAAATTGGTTGACATCAAATAATTTACACATAAATCTCGATAAAACAAATTTCATGACATTCAGAAGTAGATTAAGTAAACTAGCAAACATGAACATAAATTACCGAAATAATAAGATCCAAGAAGTAGACGTTACAAGATTTCTGGGCGTAAAAATAGATAATAATTTAAATTTTAAAGAACATATCCTTACTTTATGCACTAAATTAAGTACCTTTTCTTATGCTTTGTTTAAACTTAAACAAACGGTTAGTACTTCTACCGTCCTCACAGCCTACAACGGCCATGTTGTTCCTATTCTGAAGTATTGTGTTATTTTTTGGGGTAACTCTACTAATAAAGAAGCGGTATTTAAAGCCCAGAAGAAATGTATAAGAGCCATAACTGGCACAAAAATAACTGACAGCTGCAGACCATTATTCTTAAAATTGAAGATTCTTACGTTACCATGTATATATATATTAGAGGTTATAATGTTCGTTAGAAAAAATTCTAATTACTTCATTAAGTTACATAGCAAAAGATACAAATTCAATATATGTTTACCAAGCAATAAAACAGCGTTATTAAATAAAAGCATAGTGTGTATGGCTCCACGCATATATAACCATTTACCAAACTCAATTTTACAGATAAATGATATTAATATATTTAAAAACAGTATAAAAACACTTCTATTAGGAAAAGCATATTACTCTGTCGCTGAATATTTAGAGGATAAACCTATGTAATGCTACTGCCTGTATGTGATATTGTTATTGGTGTCTTTCTTTTAAGTCAAATTTTAATTAACGTGTATTTTGTGAATTTGCATGCCTTATGGTAGGATATGGCTAATGGACACTATAGTTATAAGACCTTTTTCTTTTGTACCCATATTCGCAAATGAATAAATGATTTATGATTTATGATTTATGATTTAATGAAAGAATGGTTCATGAATGAATGACAACTAAACAAATGCGTAAATCTTTTTGCAAGTAGATATGCTGGAAGTGAACGTCCTAACATGTTCTCCAGAAAGGTTAGGTCAAATCAAAAATCAAATCATATCATTTATTAATTTTGTGAACATAGGTGATTACAGGTGTATCACCTAAGTTCACAAAATAAATAAATGATTTGATTTGATTTGGTGTCTAAACGAAACAAAAGGAACGAAGCAGGTGTAGTTTTGTAGTTCCTGTTTACCTTCTTGGAAAAATGAATATATTTTACTTGGTGTATAGATTTAGGCAAGTTTACTCTTAAATAGTTTTACTGAAAGTTACAGAAACGTAGCTTAACAAAATGAAGTCAACTGTCGTTCCGTTCCCAAGCGACGCTCCAGGCTTTAATTTGTAAATGCATTAAATTCAACAAAGCAACTGTAACTGAACTCGGCACCTTCAGACAATCTCCACAAACAATTGCATCCAATTTTAATTACTGCATGGAAGCAAAGGCTTTAAATAATCCTGAAGCTGAAACATTTGAGATATTCTTTTGTATTCACCAAAGTTCGTTACGATGTTACTTTGAGCTTTGAGCAGAAAGGGTCAGAGCTCAAAGGCTGTTGAGCTGTGAGTCACGTTTGACGTGTATTGTGTTGTGATGGTGACACAAACCCTCCTGACACGTTAGCGACGTGTTTTTGTTTGGGACTCAAAGGAAAGTCGATTGGGGTAGAATGGATGAATTGTCAATTTAGTTGGGAGTTGGGTGTTCTGGTTTTCTTTCATCGATTATCTTGCATCAGTAAAAACTGCGAGATCAAAGACCTGAATAGTTTTTCGAGTAATAAAGATTTGACAATTTCCCTACCTAAGTGTCGTGATGGCCCAGAGATTAAGGCACCTACCTCTCATGCACGAGGTTGTGGTTCAAATCCGGGCAAGTACCAATGTGACTTTTTCAATTCATATGTACTTTCTTTGTTTATCTTAGACATCATTGACATCGGTGAAGGAAAACATCGTGAGGGAACCTGGACTTATCTATACTATCTATACTAATATTATAAAGAGGTAAAATTTGTAAGTTTGTAAGTTTGTATGTAGGGGGTAATCTTCGGAACTAATGATCCAATTTTAAAAAATATTGTACTGGTGGAAAGCTACACTATTCCCGGTGGGCATAGGCTACTTTTTATCCCCGTATTCCCACGGGAACGGAAACTACGCGGGTGAAACTAAGTGACGTCTGCTAGTAGTTAATATATGTATGAAATCGCCAATCCGCCTTAAGCAAGCGTGGTGATCAATTCAATGCTCGAGCCTTCTCTGCAAGAGAAGAGGCCTTTGCCCTGCAGTGGGACAGTAACAGGCTAGTATTATTATATTATTATTATAATTTACCTACTTATGAAATGGAAAGACAAAGGAAACCTACAGCATAATTCAAACACATTTATAAATGTTTTTTCATTCCTTGTAGTTTTAACAACAACACATATAATACACAAGTGGGAACTTAATGAATATCACCAAGTTCATAGTATCATACATCTTCACAATATCCGTAAGATAACATTAACGTAAGCACCAAGTTTGAAGATCACCGTCTAAACAAACCGAGTTGCATATAATTTAATGGATGTATTTTATTAACTAATTTTTGATTCTACACCATTAATAAGTGGCCCATCAAATTTTAAAAACAAAAGTGTTAAGAAATCTATGAAAACAATACCAAAACTCGTAGCAATGGTTTCTACGGCCACAGCAGATTGAATACTGCTTCCAATTTAATCCGAACCTTCAATATTATTATAAAAGCAATAGCACTTTGGTTTACAGAATTGTCGACTGCATGCTCAAAGGCAATCCCTTATCACTCGAGATCTGCCATTCAACCCAAACTGTTTGCTTTGAGTGCTAACTGCGAATTATTTGCCAACTAAAACGTCCATACTGTTCGTATGCATCTTTAGTAATGCTATCTCAATCCGCTTAGCTATGATATTGTAATACCGCGTAGCTGGCGTAGCAGCGTAGCACATTGCTACGAGATTTGTAGCGGTGTAGTATATTGCTACGCATGGCGTAGCATACTGCTACGTGTGGCGTAGCAATCAATATTCTACTAGTTATTTGGTTAATAGACGAGCCTAAAGTTTATTAAGATGTTTTATTATTTGCAACTGAAATGTAAAACTTAAACCAACATGTTTAAGCGATTGCTTTTGGTAGAGTAATCATCTGCGTACCTTTTCCAAATTATGTTGATGTCGGCTTTAAGGCTAACTGGCTGTAGCACATCGAACAAATACAATCCAGTTACTAAATAACACGGTACCTCTTGGTAAGAATATTTGCCAGACTTTCGGGCTTCTGGTTACCCGTAACGACTGCATTGAGGTCCCCTTCGTACGAAAAAAACGTAATGCCGTCGTCGTTATGTATCCATTTTATATCACGACCTTCCCTTGAGATCACCCATCCACGAACCAGCCTTAGCTAGTATTGCTTGGCCTGGAAGATTGACCCGTGAGGCTGTTTTTAATTGGCCCCAAGATTTCAGTAGAATAAGCACTAATTTGTTTGTGTATTAGATTTTTGTCAATATTACACTTTTTAACACCCCTATTTTTAATTAGTACAAAAAAAAAAAAATTGGGCTGTATCCGTATCCGTTACTGCTCATATTTGCATAATCAAAAGAAAAAAATACGAAGTTCAATTTTTAAATATGCCACTATTTAGTTAAACTTAAATAACGAAAACAGCTGTTGGAGGCGGGGCATGCTTGAGCGAGATCACGCGAACGTGAGCGAGGGATGACGAATAATGAATAATACTATGTCATGAATAGCCTGTACAATAATTCCATAAATTGGGTGAATTTTTGGAATATAAACAAACGCTAATAACTTGCTGTTTATGAATATTATTAATTGATACTTTACAAATGTAATGAGAAGACCGTCTAGAATAAGCCCACTAAGTATTTGTACTAATTAAAAACCAGTGGAGTATTAAAGTCTGAAAGTCGTTAAGCTTTCTGTAAAATAAAATTAATACACATAATATTTTTATAAGCTTGTTAAGAATGTTTTTCATAATAATGGGTTTTTTTTCATGACTTGCGACCGCACGTTTTATTTTCCTGGAACATCATAAAAATATTTTTAATTTACTCACAACGGTTGTTTGAAGAACATGTTTTTCCTTAATGATGTTTGTTGGGGCTTCCGAGGCAATATTTGGTGAATGTTGGCTAAATAAAACCAACGACTAGAATTAACCTAAATTTTAAAACGGCTATAGAATGTTTTATGATTTCACTTTATTTTTATTAGTCCCAAGAATTCTCGATTCTAATTTAATGTAGAGATAGTGTTGTACGCGAAGCTTTGGATTTTATTTTAAAACACAACAACAACAACTTTTAAAACTACATATTTTTATTTCTTCTTGGCTGAAATATAACACCCGTTTATGGAACTCTACCCGATAATCTAGCACGACATACATTTAGTGATGATATTCAGAAAAATCAGGTTTACAGTATTTGAAATCGTTGTGCGTGTATGCCTAGACGTACTGCGAGTAAGCAAAAGAAGTAATAATAATTAATATTTAAATGTTTATTGTTTGTTGTTATAATTATTTTATTTACAGTTGGAGAACGTTGTCTAAAACAAGCTTCCTCTTTCCTAAACTCACTTATTTTGCTGTGCCCGCCAGGGTCCATGTTATGATCTAATTTTAAGTTTTACCACCTAAGAATACATGTGGAATGCAGTAAAAGTATTGAGTATTGAGTATTTTTCTTTTATAGGTTACCTTTACATATTTTACTATTCGAAATTCATATAATAATGTAATGTCTTTTTAATGATTTGTTGACTGTATTATACTACATTGACAATAGCGTTATACAAAAGTCAAAAAGGTTATTTTTAATGCACACTTTGTGACGAAAGTATGTACAATAAACATATTACAATTACGATAGACCGCTAATTTATTACAATCTATTTTCAATGCAGCTGTCACACTTAGTTTTAACTATTAGAACAATTTATATTGAGAAATTATGTAGATTTAATTTTTTTATTTTTTTATTTTTTTACATATGTGTCAAACATAAGAAGCAGGGATGAACAATACGTGAAACGTTATTAGTTTTACTCTTATTCTTCTAAATTTAAAATTAAAATTCAATGTTCTGCATTCCTGCTTCTACGAGCCTCTTTTTCTAATGATATTAAAAATAGGTGACCTCATTGCTGTTTTTTTTTTCTTTTACTGGTTTCACATGTTGTACCATATGACATTTGTTCAATAGTTTAATGAATTTTTAATATTTTTTATATGCAATATACAGGGTGTAAAAAGACCCTTAACGTAAACGAAAACTACGTAATTATTCTACCCATCACTGGGATAGTTTTTTTCTTCTAGAACATACCTAGGAATTCACTGGTTTTGGAGATATTGAAGGTCAAAGTGCAATATTTGTTTTTTTTTTATTCAAAATTGTATAGTCTAAGTATCATTAATAAACTTTCTTCCGAACAAACATTATCAAAATGATCGATATTTCAAAACAAATTACGCATTTGAAGTTATAAAAATGCAATGGATACTAAACAAGCGGGCCGGTCGGGTCAACGACCAAGCGCGATTGGCCATACGCTCAGCTGATCGAAAGTTGCGTTGCTTTCTCGTGCTATGCAATGCGCGCAATAAAAAGCATCTCTTTTTTAAAGAAGACAAAAAAAGTATTTTGTCGGCATTATTTTTTGGTTACAGTTACTTAATTATATGTACAGAATGTGTGGTTATCGGCTATGTGATCGATTTGATTATGACTTGTGAGAATCCTTTACCAATAAACCACTATGACTACTATGACTGTGACTAAGTATGTATAAGTTTAAGCCTATCTTCATGGGAAAGAGACGTGAGTTTACATATGTTTCTATGTAAAACCCTAGTAAAAATCCAACAAAACATTCCCAAACTACAATTAAAAGAGACATTTCACAATTACCAAAAAAATCTTAGCCACAGTCTAAATAATTCAGTCCAACAAACCGTAAAACAATGGCAGTTAATTAAGGTGAGGTGTTACATAGAATATTGTATAGGACAAACCCCGCATGTGGGTAATTTTACACGGATTGTTAAAAAAAAAAACGCACAAAGAAAGGTTCTTTTCACTCTTTTAACCCTTTTTTTAATTTCACCCATTTGTAAGGGTAGGATCTTGCGTTCGTTTTGAAGGCACCGCAATTATGTGCGGCCTGGAGGTAATTAAAAAATGTCTGCTTGTGTTGGATGTAATTACGTATGTATTAGAAGGGTTCTGTTGTCTTATTTAGAGGTCCGAAAAGATGAGAAGCCAAGTCTGGTAATGATTTTTAATGAAGGGATTTGACCAATTTGTTTTTCGGCCATATTTTGAAAATATTATGTTACTTGTTTTGCAGGTGAGGTGAAACTGAAATAGATAAGTAAAAAAAAGTTGAATTACTTGGAATGACTAAAGTTTACAAGGAAAAGGATGACAGTCACTAAGGTAAAATACTGTGGCGCAGTTATCAATAAAGCGCAACATAAAATAAACAGGGTGGAATAATCAATGGGTGCTGAAGGAAACTTCTTTCAGAGGTAATATTTTAAGTTAAGGAAACATTAAAGCAATCAATGCAGAAATTTAATTGCTCTAGTCTCGATAAGCTCACCTAATTCACTCACTATTTTATTCTACTAATGGATAAATGATGTTAAGAAAAATATAATGTGCCCCATACTTGTTGACAGGGAACAATTATTATAGTCTAGGAAATCGTATGTAGAACTGTCGTTCATTTCCATGAAATATATTACTAAATATTACATACATGGAAATCTTAGAAGATTCCTAAGACGGATAAATGTAAGACTTAAGGTTCCTTACCGACATTAGTTTAAGCTTTAAAATTTACTGTACTAACTAATGGAATTAAATAGCGAAGGCTTAGTTTTTGGACTTCTTTGCTGAGGAATGCAAGTGGCCAATATTAGTACATTTTTCGGTTCTATGAAAAGAAAGAACGGCAGGATTACCATAGTTTAGTTAAATTGTTGTTACTAACATATGTTTAAGAATATATTAGAAACATAAGTATAGCATTTATTAACCCTTTTACATATGTAAAGTGTAATAACGTCGCTCACTACTCTCGCAAAATTAAATCTACTTCAATGACAAAGTAATTAAATTGCCGGCTTCAACTTTAATAACTTATGAAGGTACAACTTAATTAATTTCCTAGTCTTCCATATTAAAACTTGTGTCTCTACCGAAGTTAAATATAATAATCAGAATAATATTACTGCAGACGTTTCATATACAATTTAGAACCCATTATTTTCGAATTAAATTTCACGTCCCGCACCACAATTCGAAAGACATCGGTTCAATATTTCAGAACTAAGTATCCATCGCTGGCCTACTGTGTAGTTTATCCTACGAATGAATCGTGCAAACAACGCAATGTAACGTGAAACGATCGGAACAAACGGCGCGAGACTGTAATGAGATCGGAAGGGATTTATTGGGCGGTACGGGGGTAATGTATGACTTTGATAAGGTTAAATGTCTATTAAATAAAGGTCGTGGCCATATTTTTGTGTAGACGAAATATTGTGGATCGTTTTTGAGAGGGTTACGTCAATATCTTTTGTGAGTTGTGAGTTTGACAAGTTTATCATTGTTAGATTGATGATTTGAAAATAAATATGTTAGCGAGTTAGGTAATGTACCTATAAGGTTAAGAGCTATTGTGGTAATTGAAGCTAAAATTATACAATTGTGAAACATAGCATTAAGACTGATTGTTTTGTTTCATTATTAAGGTTACTGGTAATGTGGTTGCACACAATAGTAGATTGTTTATCTAGGGATCAAACAACTATTTTAAAGGCGAGAAGTATGTCACTCGAGCTTAAAATAGTGTTGCTCCCGAGGTAGACACTCTACTTTTTATCACCCTCTATGAGAAAAAAAGTAAGTGCAACTTATGAACAAGAATTTATTTACGTACAATTCAGAACCATAAGACAAAAAATATAAATAATTAGAGGCTGATGTTTATATTTGAACAATTATGGAAGTATATCGTAACAAGCAGAATGCATTTAATTTCGCGCGTTGTTTATTTTTCATCAACTTTTTTTAAATTTGGCGCGCTCGCAGTTTTTCAGCCAGTCACATATTCAATACATTGTTCCCGCATGGTTTGTGATTCACCTCTTTGCTGATTGAAACATTTACTAACAATATTCACATTCCAAATTCAAATCAATTTAGATTAATGAGCTATTTTGGTCCCTGTTTACGAGGAATAAACTAGCTCTTTTTGAATAGATGTGATAAAAAGAGATTTTAAACACTATAAAACGGACATGCAGGAAAAGTCATAGAAAAACTTGATCCTCATGTCTCATTAACGCCATCTAGAATAATATAGCAATATTGGAGCGGCAGCGAAGCTTAATAAATTTGGCTAATATACTTGTGTCCACTAGGACATGAACATTTTGTTCGTTATATCCCCTCGATTATAAGTACAGACGCCAGCACATCAAGTTACCCCAATGTGTCTTTAATCGTTTTTCAACTTTATGTCAAACAAAATAAGGTTCATATTCAATTGGGAAAATTTGACACATTGGGGTAACTTGATGTGCTGGCGTCTGTACATATGAATGTCTTTGTTTGCACATAACTAGTACTCTTGTCAACCTCCAACTAAACTAAATATGCTTGTGTCTCAAGTGGTTTCTCGTCAATAGTGTAACAGGTGGGGATCCAACTCAAGGTCTTTCGATCGCCAGGCCGACGCCTTAATCATTGGGTTTTTTCCACTTATGATGATGCAATTTTGATTCTAAGAATCCGTGAAATCAGATAAAGATATGACCGAGTATAATCGCTTAATTATTTTTAACGATCCCTATAGAAAACCTCTAGGTTATTATGTTCAATGGCGAGTTCACACAAAACGTTGAATAAACACAAACCAATAGCAATATCGTTGACTGAATTTTAATGACGCAGGCAATGTCAAAGAAATAAAAAGCAGTCTTCATAAAAGCGGCGCTCGAAGCGTATACATAAGAATTAGTCCCGAGACACTTGTAAAAAGGCAAGATACTAGGCTTTGCACAGCAAATATCCTCATTTCTGTACGGAATGTTAAAAGCGGAGGCGAGCCAAGGAAAGCCTCACGACACACAATTCAATCCGTCTGTGTCTGACCTTACCTCTCAACCTTATTGAATCGGGAACGCCAACCGCACTCAAATCTACACCCAACACTATTACAATAAGATTTGATTTCCTCCAGCGTCCTCCCGAGATGATACTTTATGCAATTTTGAATCGTAATACCACTTCACAAGATTTCCTATCGTATTTCCGTCTTGAGCGATAGCTTTTTTCCATTTTTTTGCCTTATACTTATTTGATCTTTTACTGGTATCGAGTATTGGAAGCGCTTTGCAATTTTGCATGTTTTCGATTTTAAGAGAAAACAATTTCAATTGTGTAGGTAAGTTTCTGTAGATTGAGAATTATTGTTGAAAGAAAAGAAACAGAAAAGGTTACTATTTTTAAAAGTATTACGAATTTAAACTAAACTAGTGCTCTATTTCATAATTCCCGCAATAATTGAATAGGATAAAACATTGATCCAGAGTAAGATATAATCTATATATTTTTAAAAATAAAATTAATTGCTGTTCGTGAGTCTGGCTAAAACTGAAGAACGTTTGGGACAATTAAGCTTATTTTGGTTTTGAAATGTTTGTGAAAGTCCAGAGAAAGTTTAAAAGGTAAGTAAATATCAAAAATGCTTGGAATATAATAAAAACAAAAATTTCGCTTTCCCTTAGAAACTATTCGTACCTGTCAGACATTTGATGTTTGTCCCGTTCGTCGGTACGGTATACTCCCAAAATAAAGAACGTACTTAAATAATGGTTTTGAATCGACAACATATAACAACATATACATATATGTAAAACATTGGGATTACTGCGTATTTAAATTAAAAAAAAATACGAAAAGTATAATAGTGTCGCCATGACAACGGATCAGCATAATTATTTTTCGTTGTCAATTTATCCGTATGTTCTAAAATGTATTTTGTTACTACACTAAGGACGTGGTTTTATGTACCTAGCATACAAGTCTTATATTTCAGAAATCTATTTACGTAATTAATAATGACGACAGAGACGAACTTTAATAATTCTTTGCAAAAAGATAATTATCATACTGTTAGGACTTTAAAGTAGACCGGGAAATCTAAAAGAAAAGTTTTTAAGTGACACAGAGACATGCACGCAGTAGTTCAGTTTAAAATTACGATTTAATATTTTTAAATCAATGCATTTCAGTAAGGTAGTTAGGTTAGGTAGTTAGGTTAGCTATATGATAGGTATGGTAAGTTAGGTTAGGTTATATATTAATACATGTTGTCATTCTTGTTTAACTAAGGTCACATTAGAGACTCGTTTAATAAAAAGTAGTAGTAGTTATTATTGGTTTGGATCTATTTGTTGTCATCTTATTAAACGTATATGTGTATCTAGTATATAAAATTGTCGTGTCACAATGTTTGTAAGTAACCTCCACCGAAACGGCTTGAGCGATTCTTATGAAATTTTGTGTATATATTCAGTAGGTCCGAGAATAGGATGTAAACTAATAAAAACTAAATAAGACTAATAGATTGATTCTAAGGCGAGACGAAGTTTGCCGGGCAGCTAGTATTCTATTAACGTACGTCGATGATATTATACAAAATTAACAAGATCTTAATGAAACAAACAGTCCCTTTGGTAATTGGCACCCTTCTTAGAATAGAAATTTCAAACCGCTTTAATGTTAGCCATATCGTACAACTGACAGTTGTGTGCTAAATAATAATCCGTATCTGGCAACAGGATGGGAAACTTAGTTTCGAAATCCTCTTCTATATAACACTTCATTACGTATACAGTTTGTGAAGATTACTCCAAAACCGTCAAGTCCATACTATACATCGCGTTACACAGTAGTAACGGTCTGAGCTATCATTGTCATACGTCGTATAGTCCCAGAGCTGTAATTAATCCTGCCAACTGACTCTAAATCCCACCTTTAAGTTAGAACTAATTCCAAATTTGTGAGCCGACCGTTTTGTGAGGATCTCTGGAGATTTGAAGGGATTCGAGTTTATGTGACGGTCAATTTGGTTTACACTGAGGTGTGGTAAAGTTTTTATTGCTATTATGAAAAAAGTGTTTTAATAAAATTTTATAAACTCTGCAGCAGAAGAGTCTTGCAGTAGTGACCGCGTACCGTGGAATATCGGGAAATACAGTCATTTAAATTAGTGACTACTACAGACTTTAAAATGGGAACTTGCCATGTTTTAGTCAAAAAGCCAAGCGTTTCATTTTATACAGTATACTTCTGGCTGCTACTTTATTCCATAATCAACGACTAAAATTTGCGATTTGGCAATCCACCAACACATCTCTAGAGGACGATGTATTTTACCAGAATATTTGGAAAATTACTTTAGCTGGGTTAAGGCTCATGGCTCAATTAGTAAAGCCTCCCGGGTTGCAGAATCAACGATTGGAGAGGCCTACTTGTAGATGGGAGACCATCCATGCTTGACGCCACTCCTTTGTACCTTGAAGATCATTTAATTTTATGTCATTTATGGCGTTGTGTAGATCTTTGACAGTCGTTACAGGTAGAAACATGATATGGTAATAGTTTACCATGTTTCCCATTAACTGGGATGTAGAAGTCTGATAAACAGTAAAATGCCAAAACCCAAACATAGTTGGGAAAAAAATCTTTTTTGCAAAAAATAAAACCGACTTAAAAAAAACACTAGCCGGTGTAAAATAACTCTAAATTAGGAAGTCTGTGGCTTTGGTGATTTTGTCTTATTCATGATGGGCCACCGACTTCCGAATTTAGAGTTATTTTACACCGGCTAGTGTTTTTTTTAAGTCGGTTTTATTTTATGCAAAAAAGATTTTTATTTTTTCATTTTTAGTTGTTCCCATACAAATATTTGCCATGAATTTATGTTTATATTGTTATTTGTTAACAATACATGTCATGGTAATAGGGTTATCCACTTATCCCTAATAAATGAAACTTAACATACCTAACTGTCGAAATCTAGGTATATTGTACACATCTGCATACCCCTCAGAGCATACAGGCGTGATGATACGTCATGATGTTGTATAAACAATAAATATCCAAGCGATTCCAGCAATCACGACAGATTTGCCGTTTATTTTTGAAGAGTTCCATTGTATATCTCCGAAGATCAGCACCAGATCTTCACCAAATTAAAATGGGACCACCTCGGGAGTATACTCTTTCAAATAAAAAAAGAATTTTGAGAATCGGTCCACAAATGGGGGAGAAATCGCGACACAAACACACACAAAAAAAAAAAAAAAAACATACCGTCGAATTGAGAACCTCCTCCTTTTTTTGAAGTCGGTTAAAAAGGTAGGTAGATAAAACAAAAATTAATAAATATTCCACAACTTTTCACACAACGCCATTTAGTCCCAAGCTAAGTTAAGAGCTTGTTTTATGGGTACTAATCAGCTAATAAACATACTTATATATTTCTAAATACATACATATATTATAGATAAATTACACCCAAACACAGAACAAATGATCATGCTCATCACACAAACATTTGTCCTAGGTGGGAATCGAACCCACGACCTCCGGCATAGCAGTCAGGGTCACTACTAGACCAACTGGCCAGTCACTAGATGATGTGGATGATAGTTACTATTGGCACTAATTGTTTTTATTTTAATTATAACGCTTGTTTGCTTTGGGTAAGAATCCAGTGGCGGATAGTTTACCTTTGAATACAACAGGAGGCAACGCTTTTACACATTATTGTCCGACCCTTAGATCGAACTTAGTATCACACGATTTACAGCAGTGCGGACATACCAGTATTAAAAAGAAAACTGCAGCCAAGAGTAATTGTTAAACAAAGTAAAACTTGTTTTCAACTTCAAGACAAATATTGTGCTTCACTTTAAAAAAGTTTTCGCAATAAGTGTTGGCGTTCCGTTTATATTACATTTTTATTACAAAACCAAGTTTCTTTCGGCCGTTTGGGAGCGAAATTAAATGTAGAAAGTATACAAGTTAAAAGAGCTCTTCTTTTCAGTTCATGTTTATTTCTAGTATTTTTATTTGCTTCATTTAAAATGAAGTGGACACGGAGTTCCTTTGTATTTTTTTCATTACTTTCTAACCCTTAATTCGACTCTAAAGTGACTGGGTTAGACCTGTTTCCTTTGTGTAGCCATATATTTGTACTACGGAGTAAGTTGGGTTAGGGCTTTTATGGTTGGTTATATGGTTGGTAAGTATCTTCTGTTCCCGTGACCCCCGGCGCAGGTGTGAGAAGGAACACGGGGTGGTTTTCAGTAAGAGTCTGACAGACCCCTCCGCCTCCCCGGGCGAGGGTCATCCAAGAGGATTTTCCACCCCTCAAAAAAAAAAAGGGCTTTTATGGTTAGAAGCTTGGCTCTAAATGAGATTTGATAACTTTTGACAGTGCGATTCTGCCTTGGGTATATTTGACATAAAAAGGTTTTTCGTGTATTTAGTCTAATACTGATAGAGTAAAGAATGTCGTAATAGCCGGTGTAGGTTAAGGCGCATACCTCTGTTGCACGAGGTTGAGGTTGTGGTTCAAATCCGGGCAAGTATCAATTACACTTTTTTAATTCATATGTACTTTCTAAGTTTATCTTAGACATCATTGACATTGGTGAAGGAAAACATCGTGAGCAAACCTGGACTTACAGATAATATAGGACTGAAATCGCCAATCCGCCTTGAGCAAGCGTGGTGATCAATGCTCGTGCCTTCTCTGTACGAGAAGACCCCTTTGCCCTGCAGTGGGACAGTAACAGGCTGGTATCATTATTATTTTATTGATACCGCTCGATTTAATGTCCTTTTTTTAAAAATAAAGCCATCAATTTTTTTAACCTAATATTCTAGCGTCACTCCAAAAACCTCTAGCATCTATGAACAAGAATTAGTCTTATATTTTATCAACCCAATGCCGAGATCTAGACATGACCTATCTCGTGGGAACTTCATCCATGCCATCCAGCCATGCTCAAGGGACGGCCAGTAATTGGTCGGGTGATACCCGCGGTTATTAACTAGGTCAGCTCGTTCGGGAGACTTTATAGAAGCCGATTCTCTGGTCTATACTCAGTTTTTTTTTTTGCGAAGTCTAGTTTTGGTGGAACTGCGAAGCTTTATTAGTTTTTGGTTGGAAGTTTTTAATTAAAGTTTTTTGTTATGATTTCGGTAGGGCTTTTATAGAAAACTAGTGATCGCTTAGTGGTCGAAATTTGACAGCAAAGTTAGGTATTAGCAAACGCTAATAACTTTGCTGTCAAATTTCGTTCATAAATTGGGTGACTTTTTGCGATATAAACAAACGTTTATATCCCAAAAAGTCACCCAATTCATGGAAATATTGTACATGACATAGTCGTATTCATTAATCGTCATCTCTCGCTCACGTTTGCGTGATCTCGCTCAAGCATACTCCGCCTCCAACAGCTGTTTTTGTTATTTAAGTTTAACTAAATAGTGGCATATTTAAACATATAATTTATTTGTTTTACTTTTTGATTATGCAAATATGATCAGTAACAGGTACGGATACAGCCCATTTTTTTGTGTACTAATTAAAAATAGTGTTGTTTAAATAAATATGTCTAGAGAGCCGATGAATAAAGACAGACAACAAATTAAGTAATAAAATAAACAAAGAAGCTCACCAGGATCAGAATACAAGATGAAAGGATGTATTAACATAAGGTTCTAACGATCTTATCGCAAAACAAACTACCGCAGACAACGTAAGAACGAAAGTGAAAACGGACCTGGCAAAACACCAGTTAAAGAAAACGTTTAAAATGCAAACCTCATGTTTAAAATAAAACCTTAGGAGTCCGCAAACATTACGAGGAAACAATGTTAACAAACGGAAAACATGCACCATTCTATTTGCGAGCGTCTCAGGGAATCCAATAATAACACACATCACAGCGCGATACCAACCTTATTGACTCACTTTAAAGCTTAAACTTGTTAAGCAAAACATTTTCCTTTAAAACCTATGTATTCCAAACCAGGAACACGCGTCTTTTACTGTAAGTTTCTTTCTTATTTTACACTGTACGTCAGTCTTTTTAAAGTCTATTTTTGCTTGTAGACATTTGCGCGTGAATCAATATAGCGAGGCAGTTCGCAAACTCGGCACAATTCAAACTGCAAAATATTTCATAAGGTCGTAAAGTTGGTACATGTTTTATGGATACGGCACTATATTTATGTGTTGGTACTGCTGTAAAGTTTACGTCAATGGTAGTCGCGTCATGCGTTTTATCTCGTCAGCGCTTTTGGGCGTAATTTTATGTCCCAAAATGGACTGTAGAGTATATTGCAAATGGAGGAAATGTGCTAAAATGAGAGTATTTTAAACACGGATGTTTGAACAGCATTTTTACTGCTGAAGCATTAATAAAAACTTTTATTTATAAGTACGCAACTTTAGATTGTTTTGCGTTGCTTAATTATAATAAACGTGTTTTTCTTTTAGCGAAGCGACGAACTTTTTAAACTTGATTTATTCCTTAACTTTGACATAATTAATGAACTCGGAACAAGCCAAAAAATCTTTTCGTGAGACCTTACATTGGTGTGTAGCCAAACTTAATCTAACACAAGATGGCATCAAGAGCACTCTAAACAAAAGGAGATGATTTTAATTATCCAAATGAAATTACAACACAAGACACAGTCCAATCTACAAAAAGCATCGGCAGTACCAGGGAGACAGAAACGGACCATCAATTTAAAGTAAGTAATGTCTAGGGATGGGTCGCAGCTGAAAAAGACATCTTTCAGCTGAAACTCGCTCATTATCCATTATCCTGGAGGCATAAAACTGGGGGATTAGGAGTAATCCCCCAGTTTTAATACTGATAGAAATGTTCATTAAGGTCTTATTGTTAGAATGAAAAGGAATCTTGACTTCGTTTGTGTGGTCGGTATTATTGTAGGCGGCTCACAAGTTCTGTACGTGAAAATGTGTCGTAAAAGTAAGGAGATAATTTTGAAATTGATTCTTAACACCGTTTTAAGGACTCGTTGAAGAAGCATTTGAAAAGATTTTTCTCTTAGTGAAAATCAAATGGTAAAGTAAAACAACTGGTACTCAAGGTTAAGCAACACTTGCCGAAATCGGTAAGTGGATGGGTGACTTCTATTATAATAATAATGACCTGTTCGTGTTTAAGTTCCTGACTGTCATAATGAGATTTGAAAGGTATTAAGAGTAGTCCGATCTGACCCCAAACAAATTTGAATAAGGGCAGGGGAATGGTGATGATGATCGTGATAACGACGACTTGAATATTTAATTCCATCTTCCGCGAAGGGCGGGCTTGTTGAGGGACTGTCTTATATCATTTTGACGTTCAAAATGTCTTGATCCTCAGCTTAATTTAAATAAATGACTTTTGAATTTTTTGTTCATTTTGATTTTGATTCATAAGGGCGGACTTTTTTGAGGGACTGTCATGTATGTAATTTTTAAGTTCAAAAAGTTCTGATTCTCAGCCTAATTTGCATAATAAATTAATTTTGTTTTTCTTTTCGTTTTTTTTTACTGGCCTGTTGGTCCAATAGTTAGTGACCCTGACTGCTATGCCGGAGGTCGTGGGTTCGATTCCCCAGGACCAGGACCCAGGACAAATGTTTGTGTGATGAGCACTATAATTTGTTCTGTGTCTGGGTGTAATTTATCTATAATATGTATGTATTTAGAAATATGTTTATCAGCTGTTTAATAGTGTGAAAAGTTGTGGAATATTTATTTATTTGATTTCATCTAGTTTAAGCTATGATTTAAACATAGTTATGTCTGCAAATATCGTGATGGCCCAGAGGTTGAGACGCCTTCGTTTTATTCACGAGATGGGGTTCAAATCCGAACAAGTACAAATGTGAATAATTCAATTTATATGTACTTTTGAATGACATCACTGAGAGAACATATCATAGTAAGTACAAGTTAGAAATCGCCACATTACCTTGAGCAAGTGTGGTGATTAATGTTAGTGGCTTTTCTGTATGAAATCTTTGTCCTGCGGTGGGACAGAACATGTAGTTGTAGCAGTACCGAAGGGTCAATTTTCTTAAGTCCCTCTTAAGAAAGTTGAGCCGATAAAAAAACTTAGTATTCGAATCACTATTTATTGTCTGTATTGAAGTCATCGGTCTACCTACCAACCACCCTGTTTACCTTTGGTGTAAATACCTTATATTTGGCAATACTAGAGTCTGGCTGCCATTAGTTAATAGTGATAGAATAGAATAGAATGGAATAGAATGGAATAGACTGGAATAGAATGGAATAGAATGGAATAGAATGGAATAGAATGGAATAGAATAGAATAGAATAGAATAGAATAGAATAGAATAGAATAGAATAGAATAGAATAGAATAGAATAGAATAGAATAGAATAGAATAGAACAGAATATATTTATTTCATTGGGTGGTAGGTGCAGAGATAAATTACATATCACTTACAAAACTTAATTTTACAAGTGTATTTATTGTTTTACTCGGCGCAGTTTGTCCGGGAGGGGATCTTCTGCAACCGATTTTGTTAATCTTTTCACACACGGTTGAATTATATAAAGCAAGCGTGAGAAGCTTTGGATTTAAGATCCCATCAGGTCCTAGTTCTGAAGTTACTTATGAGCTAGGAGTTACTCTGTAAGTCAAAGTCTTTACTGACGGGGAAGGTCAGTTCTTTTTTGAAGCGGTTTGCCTCTCTCGGTTTTGTTTAGGTACGCTATATCGCCTATTCGATTCGAGAAAAGAAACGGGTTAAATTGTCCATATTTAATTATCTTCAGTGAAGTTAGTTTTTCGATCCTATCGTGATGGAGGTCGCTAATAGTGATAGAGTTGCTCTTCCAAACCGCCATAGGGAACCCGATAGGAATCGAGTTGTATGGACACTTCACCACTGAGTTGTAGGTATAATAATGTACTCGTATGTCTAAAAAATACGTGAATACAAAGATTGTAGCGAACAACAAGTTTGACAGCATGCTCGCAATCTCTCACAAAGTTTAGTGTTCGCCGTCGGTACCGTACGAGAATGTATTATGTTCGCCGGAGGCGCCTACAAGCGATTTATGATACTAAACTTACAACATTAGTTCTCATGAAAAGTATTGTATTTACGGTTGCTTACTGCGGTGTCTACACCAATTTGTTCTAGGCTAAATAACTTAGGTAAAAAGCAACTAATAATTATACCAGCCTGTTCATGGCTAAAATTGGATATAATACTCATAATTCTCACTACTCGCGTTTTTTTCCCCATTGAGGTAGGCTGAAATTACAGAGCGCCTTTTACTACGATTCTTACATATTTTTTTTACTTTGTTTTAGGTCACGCATATAGTCATACACACACGCCCGTCGTAAACACTGAGCTTTTTGAAGAACATCAACAATTATGTCTGAGTATGTCCTTCTAGAATGTCCCCTCCCAGCGTCCCCACTTTAAAACTATATAATGCTTATAATCTATATGCTTTTAAATTATTTTGAAACAAAATAAGACACATGTTTCGTTACAAGTTTGAGCAGCAGCTAATATTAGGAAAGAAGCCATTATAAATAGCTTTTATATATAAAGATCTAATTAAAAACAGGCTTCTTATACAGAAAAGTCAGGAGCGTTAGAAAAACCAGGTTTACTTAAGGCAGGTTGACTATTTCAAACTAACAATAGTTTACTTTTGTAAGCTAATAACGTAAATCAGAAACTATAATTACGGTCTATTAAAATTTCACACACCTAATACATGTACTTTGGCTAGTACAAGGCAATTAATAACAATACCAACAACAGCCCTGTCAATACAGTGCGGCCTGAGGGCAGCAAACAGCTCCAATATGGACCAATAGCAGTGCAGTGCTAATAACCAATGAGCTTCACTCAAAGCGCTGTTATGACCCAATTCTACTTTAATAAAGGAAAATAGACTTGTATTTGCTCTCTTGTGGCATGATGCGTGATTTTAAATTGTATTGGGGAGGGAACTAAAGAGTAATATTGAGTGAAACGAAATTATACAGGTGTTCTTTATTGTTTACCATGAAAACTACATAAGCTACTTTTTATCCCTATATTCCCACGGAAACGGGAACTACCTACATGGGTGAAGCCACGTGACGCCTGCTCCTGCTCCTTGCGTTGTACTCCTCAATACTGAGACTCCCTGCTTCATCACTTTTATTTGCACGATATTCCTCCATCGGTTTCTGTCTCTAGCGGTGTGAAGGGCATCGTATAGTGAAGAGTCAAGAGTGGTGCGGATCTGGTCAGACCAACCCACGTGACGTCTCTAGTAAGATAAATATTGGTTTAAGCAGGTAATTAACACTTATATTATCAAGAGGTTTTTTTTTTATTTTTGTGTGTATGTTTGTAATGAATAAACTCAAAAACCACTGAGCCGATTTCAAAAACTCTTTCACCATTGGACAGCTACATTCACCTTGAGTAACATAAGCTACTTTGTATCCCTATATTCCCACGGGAACGGGAACTACGCGGGTTAAACCTACATTTTGCTAGTTTAAGATAAACAGAAAAGAAACAACCCTTTAATCCTCAAAGCTACAGTGGAACCGAAGTTTTAAACCGGGTTCATATCTATACCGGTTGAGGATGAAGCCCCCAGGGTTTGAACGGATAGGGGGAAGGGCGAAGGGGATGACGAAATTCATGATTTACGCCGATATCGTAATCGGGAACCGCCGGAAGGCATTGGAAGCTGCGAATTATGCTTCGGATCCGGATCCGAACGATTACGATATATGTTTTTGGGGATCCGATATCTGATACGTTGTGCCTTCCGAGCTTCGTCCCAGGTATTGTGCGACTGGAGGGATTATCGTTCAACTGAGTAATGGTTTTGTAGATTGAATAATGTGGTAAGGAGATAGCTTTGCACGTGCAAAACTTTGTTGTGGGTAATAATTCTGAAGTTTTTTTTCGTCGTCTCAATTTTCGATTAACCTTTTTCATTCTCGCATTTTCCTCGTGGTTATACATTTTTCTTACTTCCTTTTTTAATTCATTTACGTTAACTCGTCTGGTCAGAAGTATACGCAAACGCAACAACGCGTGCGGTTTCTATGCACTTTTCTTATGAACATCACTAATAAAGTCCATCTAGAGCGTCCCCTCCTGACGTTTCCACTTACATCTGCCTTATCCTGACTTTCCCTAAGTCGTCTTTCATTTATTCTTTTATCGCGATCAAACCATCTAAGCATACGCTTTTAAAATTTTGTAACAACATCTTCTATTAAACAACAGCGTTACTGTATCACATTAATTAATGACAGATTGAGGAATGACGTAATAAAGCGTTGTCTGCACATCTGTTTTATTTCAGTATTCTGAAAAAAAAACATCAAAAAACTCTAAGAGGTCAGTCTGTTTTAAAGCCAAACATTATCTCCGAGGACCATGCAGATTTGTGTCTAAGATGGCATTTTAAGAAAATAACCACACACATTTATTATGCTCAAACTCAAGGTACAATTCTTGACAAATCTTCGCAAGAAGGGTTGACAAGCACTCCCGTCCTGTCACTATTAAGTTGGGACGATCCCTGACACTCACTATTTACCTTCACGAACACATTATCTACGTGATTCTATATAACGTTACATTGTTCCTCACTTATGTACACAAAACAATTGACAGTGAAGATGGGCATCATGGCAGATGGGATCAGTAGGCAGACACTATAGAACACCATCTGCAATGATTCTAACATACATATTTTGCTTTGTTTACACACACGCCGGTAGCGAGTACTACGAACCTTAACTTTCTAAAAACCTCAGCAATAAAAAAGAAAAAGAAAGAGAAAAAGAAAGTAAATACTTTATTTGGACGCACAGAACATAAAAACAAAAGAACAACAATACAGATCTAAAAAAAAACAAGAAAAGATTAAAACACTAATGACAAAAATATTTTTTTTTTTAAATAAATTTAAAATAATAATAAATAAATTTCTTACGTCCTTTTACAAAGTAAAACATTTAAAAACTTATAAATACTTAGTAGTACCAAGTTCTTCAACATATTAGCTTAAATACTTATAAGCAAAGTAGTTCAATATAAAATAAAAGCAATAAGGCAATAAGGTCTGTGTATGTCCTTCTAGGGCGTAGCATGTTGTTATAATAATAATACCAGCCAGATACTGTCCCACTGCAGGGCAAAGGCCTTTTCTCATACAGAGAAGGCTTGAGCATTGATCACCACGCTTGCTCAAGGCTGATTGGCGATTTCAAACTTATATTAACTATAAGTCCAGGTTTCCTCACGATGTTTTCCTTCACCGATGTTGTTCTTCAATGATACATAAATACATACATAGCGTCACGCCTGTAATCCCCGAAGGGCTAGGCAGAGGTGTACCTTTTAGTACACCCACATTTCGCCAGTTATGTTTAAGTCCCATGTAATAGGGGGCGAGCCTATTGCCATCAATCGGGCACAAATCCAGACTCCGGGCTGCTACTGAGAAATCCCAGACGGAAAAACTCAATAACACTTTGCCCGACCCGGGGATTGAACCCGGGACCTCATGATCAGCAGTAACGCTTGCGACCACTAGACCAACGAGGCAGTCAATGATGTCTAAGATAAACTTAGAAAGTACATATGAATTGAAAAAGTCACATTGGCCCGGATTTTCCCCAACCTCGTTTTTTCAACCTCGTGCATGAGAGGTAGGCGCCTTAACTAATGGGCCACCCAGTTGTCCAGTGGGTTTTTAGTCCCTTATCAATATTATGCCGTGATGGCACGACATAATCTAGATAAGGGACTAAAAACTTAAATTTGGTCAAATAGCCCATTATTGTTAATTTATGAGAGCAAGGGACATATGTAAACGTTCTTATATTTCGAAACCACTTCAGAGATTTATATTATAACATTAACTAAATATTCCACTACATTCACCAGAAATACATATTCCACTACTTTCACACAACGCCAACTAGTCCCAAGCTAAGCAGAGCTTGTGCTAGTAGTACTAGATATTTGATAAACATACTTATATATTTCTAAATACATACATAAATATTGTAGATAAATTACACTCAAACACAGAACAAATAACCGTGCTCATCACACAAACATTTGTTTTGGATGGGAAACGAACCCACGACATCTGGCATAGCAGTCAGGGCCACTTACCACTAGACCAACCGGCCAGTCAAATTATTGTTCCATTATAATAATACCATCTCTATAAGCTCAGCTAAGCACACGCTTGAAGCATGTCTAAAACTTCACCAAATAAATATGAAAGTGTGTTAAGCACAAAGATACAAACAATAAAAGGAAAAGTAAATTAATTAATTCCATTCAGTAGGTTGTAAGTAAAACTGCAGACAATACTCGTAATAAGAATGTAGGTCAAGCGCTTAATGCTTAATACAATTAAAGAGGTACCTAAGCCACTAATTAGATAGTTCTAGAAGGTCAGCTCCACACAACGAACGAAATCGCACACACACAAAGACATGCTTCTCGTACAGACGCCAGCACATCAAGCTATACCAAACTATGTTCTATATTTCTATTATATTCTATTAGTCTCATATAATTCAAAAATGGCTGCACCGATAAGGCTTATTTTGATAAATAGCCTTCTTTAAATAGTCGTGGAGGTATAAGGAAGGCTTAAAATAGTGTGTCTGTGCTGTTGCACTCCTTCTGCGAAACCGTACTGTATTATCCTGTACATAAACCCTGTGAGTTAAATAACAAGAGAGGAAAGGGATGAGAGTAAAACGCTGAGTTTATTACATCACTCAAGACATCTTCTGTCGAATTTGGGGCTCTCTCGTTAAGTGCTAGAGTAAACGGTCCTGGGTTATCAGTAAAATACATATCAAGTATAATGTCAGGAAAGATAAGATAAATTATAATGGCACCTGTGTTGTATTCCCGCGAAATTGTTTCATTCTTAACAATTACCTATGTACGGACTGTTTTTAATTTTAATAATAATATGACTGCCTCGTTAGTTTAGTGGTCGCAAGCGCCACTACTGAGCTTGAGGTCTCGGGTTCGATCCCCAGGTCGGGCATAGTATTATTGAGTTTTTCAATCTATTTCTCAATAGCAGCCCGGAGTCTGGATTTGTGCCCGATTGATGGCAATCGCCCCCTATTACGTGGGACTCAAAGATAACTGGCGAAATGTGGATGTACTACCAGGTACACCTCTGCCTAACCCTTCGGGGATTACAGGCGTGACGTTATGTTCATGTGTTATGTAAAATAATTTTCTATGACGTATAATGTTCGCGTGGCAAGTGGAGCTCCTCATGTTCCGAGTTGAGCTCTGCATGATTACTGACAACTTGCAGTGACTGCTTCCCTCATTTCAGTGTGGTTCTTTCCTCAAAAGACCATTTTAGACACATGGTTCTTAAATGATTTGCAAAATAATATCAGGAATTTAACTGGACTGAGTTTCTTTCGAGGTTTCTTCTCAGAGTAGTCAGAAAGTGAAACAAGACCTCTTCTACTCTTCCCTTTGGAAGAATGTACAAAGAAAATAAATAAAGGGGTAACATTGAAACTAACAAAACGAATAAACATACACCCACGAACCTTCAAAAAGGCACACCACTTCAAGAGCTGCTTACCAAACAAAAGCATCACAATTCACAATAAGACCATAAACCTTCAAATTAAATTACATCATCTCCCTCGCAGCTCCGCAGCTAAGGAATTCACACAAAGGAAGGCTTTCACGCGAAACTTTCTCAGCCCATTGACATAAAGCAGTGAAATACAGAAGAATAAAAACTGTCACACGCACACAGAAGCATGGATTCGAGAGTGCTCGCCTTAACTTTGAATGAACCGCCTTTTCTTAAATATTTTTATTTATTTCAGACTTTATCAGCATGCTTACATTAATAATTACATTGTTAAAAAGAAAGAAAGAAAACAGATTTATTGGCAACAGCTTGATACACGCACTGTAAAAACATAACAACACAATTAAAAAGAAACACAAAAATGGCATGTCTGAATAACGCTTAATCTTATTGAGGTAAGGTATTTGTCTGTCAGTAGACCTACACGCAGGCGCAGATATTCTAAACTGTTCGTTAGTAAAAAATACTTTTAGTATGTTTTTCATTTTATGAGATTTTTTGTTTTTCTAACTTTTTGGATATTTTTTTGGGCAATTGAGCATGCTTCCAGACCCTATGTATGTTTACTTTTGGCAACGTATATAGAGGTTTGTCTGTGTGCGTGCGCGATCGCTCTTTGTACGAAACTGACCTTCTGTAGTTATCTACTTTACGTCATTGGGAAGTAAACCCTTTTATTTGAGCGGTGAATAAAATAAATTGTTTGAATTTCATCACACACGTCTGTGAGACGTAGGCGTAATTGAAAAATAAGAGCTTTTGTTGGGAAACTATTGTGGCCTTCGGGTTTGGACCTTTCTAATAGTGTTTGCTAATTTAGATTTTCCTTTTTCGTATAGAAAAGACTGAATAAAAAATCCAGTTTTTTCTATTCAGTCTTATATTCTTAAAGAACTTGACGTTTTTAGAACGTATGGCTGCAACGTATAAGCTTGCCTCTGTAAATTTGTGTGTTTAAATCTTCTTGGACAATTCAATCACTGGCTTAAACGTTTTATTTTTATAGAGTTGTTCTATTTAATTATGGTTTTATTTTAAATAGAACAAAATATCTATTCGTCTACGTGTCGCCCTGATGGCTATTTTGTATTGATTTTCTTATATAGTTTTATGTAACAATAAAACTACTATTTACAATTATCTATCTTTGGTAATTCACGTTCTGCTGCTACAAGAGTAGTCAACAGTGCGTGCAGTATTTTTTTATTAAAAATATAATTAAAAAATATTTTTTTTATGATTTAAATAAAAATATAACAATATAATTATATAAATTATATAATTATATTGTTATATTTTTATTTAAATCATAAAAAAAATATTTTATTAAAACATTATTAATTCAATAACCTCTGCTAAAAATATAACCAAATAAACAGATGAACTACTGATATTTTTTTGCTATTTTGATGATAGCTAAAAAGATATGCGATTGTGTTTGAGTTTTAATGGTGTACAATAAAGAGTATTCTATTCTATTCTATTATAAATAAAGCTTAATGGTTTTTAATATTTTGATCGCTTTCCTTTTATTCTTTTGTCGACCATTTAAAAAATTAAGGAAGTTAACACATGTTTGTGTGATGAGCACTATCATTTGTTCTGTGTCTGGGTGTAATTTATCTACAATAATGTATTTATATTTAGGAATATATAAGTATGTTTATCAGTAGTTTAGTACCCGTGACACAGGCTTTGCTTAGCTAGGGACTAGATGGCGTTTTTGTGAAAGTTGTGGAATATTTATTATTATTTTATAACGCAGTTATATACCCCACTTGAAGGTAAAATGCTACCTACCAAAATATTCGCAAAGTTTTATAAGTTACCATTTATAGTATGCCGAAGGTAAGGCCAGGAACCCAAAGTGGACCAAACAATAACTCGAAGTAATGAAGTTCTAAGTATCACAAGTTAAGTTGTCTGTGAGCCACAACGAATTTAATCAGGAGAAATAATAGGGGGCGGAGGAAATTAAAGGCTTTCCCCTTTGAATTTATTAGAACAATCAGACGAAAGTGGCTTAATCACGCCTACCAGCCCGGGAACACACTCTACGCCTAAATCTCTGAAAATTTAACACGACCTAAAAACCATTAGGTACTGCAAATTAATTATGTGAATTTTTATTCTTAAAAATCAATTTTTTTCTGGCCTGTTAGTCTAGTAGTTAGTGACCCTGACTGCTATGTCCGAGGTCGTGGGTTCGATTCCCACACAGGAAAAACGATTGCGTGATGAGCACGATCATTGGTTCTGTGTCTGGGTGTAACTTATCTATAATATGTAGACCTGAAATGACCTGACACCTGCCCGGCCTGACCTGATATGTGTACCTTAAGGTAGACTGGTAGAAAATGCCTAAGGCATTAAGTCCGCCCTTGTACAGTTTTTTTTTACTTGTGCATAAAGCTTTAATAAATAAATATTATGTATGAATTTAGAAATATATCAGTATAGTACCCATAACACAAGCTCTGTTTAGTTTGGGACTAGATGGCGTTGTGTGAACGTTGTGGAATATTTATTTATGGAATATATTTTTTTAATTAAATACATCAAAAGTCATTAATTCCGATTTGGCTGAGGATCAGCACTTTTTGAACGTCAAAATTACGTAAGACAGTCCCCCAAAAATCCCGTCCTTCGCCACTTCCTAGTGTTTTTGCTGGGAAGAAAAAGTGGCGGAAAAAACTCCCCAGCTACACGTCTGTCATAATCATCATCATTTATTTGCAATAAGTATGGTACATTATGGTCTTAAAGGCAGTTGAAGTTCCTAATACATAGTCAGATTTAGATGACATGCAAAATTTTACAACACAAAATTCATTAAAGTTACCTTAATTAGAATACATTAATTCATTAATCATTAACATTATTTAAAAATTCATTAACAGATTAGAATCGTTTTTCCAGTAGCCATAATTTTAACTTTTTTAAAAATAAATTATTAGTTAGCTCTTTGAAGTTCTTTGGTATTTTATTATAGACTAGCTTCTGCCCGCGACTTCGTACGCGGATCCTGTTGCTTATGCCAGCGACAACGAGCCAGCGGGGTCGTCAAAATCGAAGATCTCAAACATCTGATGTCGAATTCTATAAGCCCGGGGACGGGAAATCAATGGGATGCGCAAGACGATTCAAGATGTTCCAGATTTTTTATTTTTGTTGGTCAACAGGAAATGCCATCAGACTTTTGCTAAGACGCCATTTCTATTATGTATATGTTATATTGTCTCTGGGCTTTGGAGTTCCCCTACAGGTGCTCCAGATCTTCAAATTTAGTCTCACAGCAGAAAACACTCTTCACGTGGAATAGTTTTTGCAATGGCACCATTTTTATATCTCTTTTACTTTAGTTCATCATAATATGTTGCGTGACGTTCACGATCAGCGGTCAGTCGCGCATCACCTTCCCCCACTTATCTCTAGAGTCGATGCGTATATACGCTGAAAACTCAAGCGTCATGCTTTTTCCGTGAACGTCTCCAACTCGCGAGACAGTGCATGATGTTCACGATCAGCGGTCAGTCGCGCACATATTCTTCACTGGTCTCTAGAGACCTGGATGTAGATGCGTAAATACGCTGAGAATGCAGGCGTGCTTCGCGATCCCAAGAAGTTTCCACGGAGCGAGTTGCAGCCTCATGTTCTCGAACAGCATCAAGTCTCTCCTAACGCTCTTCGGTAGATTGTTGGGATCTTATGGTCTTTAATCATTTAGCACCTTTGGAACATTGGGAAAAATTTGACCTCTTTCTAGGCATGGTTATAGTTTTATTGTGATGATACCTGATCAATTAAAATCTAAGTGGCTGCTCCCCTGCGTTACCGGGTAAGCTACCGTGTAACGAAGATAAATGGAAAAGGAAATTAAACACTCAAATAACATAAGCCCGAAGGCATACGATAAAAAAATGGGAGTTTTAGCCAGTAGAGTCTAATTTTCAACGATATACCATCGTCATCGAAAATCAGTCCTGAACTGTTCCCGCCTTCACCGCGTAGTACCTCCTACTTATGTTATTTTATAATTATGCAATGAAATTGGTGATAGTTTTAATTTCTTTATCAAATGTTTCTGATCTTCGATTTTTATAAGTCAACAGGAAATGCCTATCAGACCGAACAACTTTTGCTAAGACGTCATTCCTATTTGAGTTATGGTGTAGCTGGGCTCTTGGAGTTCCACAACATTAGTTCCAGATCTTCGATTTTTATACGTCAACAGCGAGTGCTCATAAGGCTGAACAACTCTTGCTAAGACGTCATTCCAATATATGTTATAGTGTAGCTGGGCTCTTGAAGTTCCACATCAGGTGTTCCGGATCTTCAAATTTATTCTCGCAGCAGAAAATGCTCATCACGTGGAACAATTTTTGCTATGGGACCATTTTTGTATCTCCTATAGTTTAGCTGGTCTGTTGCGGTTCTGCATTAGGTCTTCCGGATCTTCAAATTTATTCTCTCAGCAGAAAATGCTCATCACGTGGAACAATTTTTGCTATGGGGCCATTTTTGTATCTCCTATAGTTTAGCTGGTCTGTTGCGGTTCTGCATCAGGTGTTCCGGATCTTCAAATTTATTCTCTCAGCAGAAAATGCTCATCACGTGGAACAATTTTTGCTATGGGACCATTTTTGTGTCGCCTATAGTTTAGCTGGTCTGTTGCGGTTCTGCATCAGGTGTTCCAGTTTCCAAGATAAATTATAGCCTATGTGTTGACCAGACTTAATATCTATACAACAAAAAAAAGATCATTCAAATCCGTCCAGTATTTCCGAAGATTAGCGTGTGCAAACAAACAGACAAACAGACAAACAGACAAACAGACAAACAGACAAACAGACAAACAGACAAACAGACAAACAGACAAACAGACAAACAGACAGACTTTTTTTTTTGGATTCGTGCTCTATTACTGTTTCTAAACCCCCCTCAATTATTATTTTTTAAATATATTCAATGTACAGACACAGTTTTTTTACAGTCTTATTATATGTATAGATTAGTACACACATATTAAAAGAGTTCTTTTTATATAACGAAGTCCTTGGTGCTCTTGGCAGAACTATTCTATCTGGATCTCTTACTTTTCGAGGGAACCGGTCTTCCGCCTTTTAAACAAGTCAAAGTGCTGTCGGACAAATTTAGCGCATTCTAAAATGTACATACTGGGTAAAGTAAGATGTCTGATAAATTAGAAGAACTTGAATTTAAACAGTACAATAACCATGTGGACGGTATATGAATACCAGTTAGATTGTGTCCATCAGTTAGATTTTGCTTTTTCAGATTGATGGAAAACTGCTCAAAGTTGAGTTGAGGGGGCTTGTGTGTGAGGTCTTTATTCAGTACAAACTGTACAGGATAGTGACGTCATGCGACATTTTGACTCGAGGTATCGAAGTTATTTTTTTAATCTAGATGAGGGACTAAAATCTAAAATTCAGTTTACTAGCCTATTAGTTATTATAACTTACATCACAACACGATCTTAAAAGTGTTAGATACTGAAAAATTATAAGCGATTTTTATTTTATCTCGCCGAGGTATCGATGGCGGCCTCCAGCAAATTCTTTATTAAAAGATATTGTAATTTGATGCTATCGAGAAACGTATTCAATTTGGAGTTTGATCAACAGAATTTAATATATTGTTATTAACATTTTTCGTTAACGTCTGGCAGTTTTGACCTCGTTGTGATATCGGGTGTTATCGTGATTAATTTAATCATCTGCCGTGGAGGATAAATAAATATTCATTTTGAAGCGGTATTGCATAACCGTTATAAAATGATAATAATAATACCAGCCTGTGACTGTGTCGCTAGTGCTTCTGCTGAGCATGAGATTCCGGGTTTCATCCCGGGTCGGTCAAAGTGTTATAGAGTTTTTCCGTCAGTAATTTCTCAGTAGTAGCCTGGAGTCTGGATTTGTGCCCGATTGATGGCAATAGGCTCGCCCCCTATTACATAGGACTTTAACATAACTGGCAAAATGTGGTTGTTCTACCAGGTACCCGCTGCCTAACCCTTCGAGGACTACAGGCGTGATGTTATGCTACTGTCCTACTGCAGGAAAACAGCCTCTTCTCTTACAGAGAAGGCACGAGCATCGATCACCACGCTTGCTCAAGCCGTATTGGTGATTTCCAACTTATATTAACTATAAGTCCAGGTTTTCTCACGATGTTTTCCTTCACCGACGTCAATGATGTCTAAGAATAACTTTGGAAGTTCATATGAATTGAAAAACTCACATTAGTCCGGATTTGAACCACTACCTCGTGCATGAGAGGTAGGCGCCTTAATCTCTGGGACATCATGACATAACAGTTAGGTATGTGTTTCTTAATTCCCTATTACCTCTTCTCAGTATCGTTAAAACACAAACCTTCAATCAATTAATAGACAATGACACACACAGATAATGTTTCTATTACCAAACTAAAATCTGTTATTATTTGTAAAACTTGATGTTGTACAGTAAAGAGTATTCTATTCTTCACTTAAATCTGTCTCAAAATCAAACAACAAAAGTTAGAACACCACACTGATACAGTGAAATCAATTGCTTCGCGCTACAACTGCAATCGAATCGATGTTACCCCGATCAGGCAAAAGTTAGACGCGTCTAACAAACGAAGTGGGGCAGAACTGCTTGGAAGCGAATGAACGAGGGATGAATACGGCCCAGATTCAATACTGCTGACAACACGACGCTAACAGTCGCTATAGAATGAGAGGACAACGGTTAGTGTACCTAGATGATATCATAGTCTTTACAAAGCTTGACACTCGCCATGTTACCGAATGAGTGGGCGAGATGTATCTCGGAGCTGATTGAAATTGATACTTTTGTGGGGCTTCGTTTCTAAGTAACTTACCCTCTTTGTTTAAAAATAAATAAATAATACTTGGTTTACAGTGAACAGTCTTTTTTCATTTTATTATGTTCGTTTGGAAGGTTACGTACGTTTAAACGCGTGTATGTTAGATAATATAAATTTGAAATCGCCAATCCACCTTGAGCAAGCGTGGTGATCAATGCTCGTGCCTTCTCTGTATAAGAAGAGGCCTTTGCCCTGCAGTGGGACAGTAACAGGCTGGTATATATTAGTTTAGAGAATAGTGTTGTGGTTTAAATGAAGTGTAGTGAAAAAAAAAATATAAGAGTAGGCTCAGATGGTTTAGAGACGTTGAAGGGATGAATGAAAGTCGACTAACAAAAGACATTTATATAACAGATGTAAATGGAAACACTGGAAGGGGACGCCCTAGAAAGACTTACGCTGACCTTAATGGTGGTGTTCTTCAGAAAGGTCAGCTGCGTGGTACTCTAAACACGCGTGTATGAACGTAAAAAAACATAAGAAGTTTGTAAGATTCGTAGCAGGTGGCGCTCTGTTCTACCTACCTCCATGGGAAGAAGCGTGAGTTTATGTATTAATTGTATGTATGTAGCGTTTCAAAATGAGTACCATATTTTAACTTTGATAATTTGAGTACTAAGGTATTCATAACAAAAACAAAATGAAACACCGACTATTAGAATAATTCAAGTCTCGGAATCAAATAAATTTATTTAAATGCTTAATTAGAAGACAGGAACAACAACACTTAAAACTTTTCCCTCAAAACGACTTGTACTTGAGAGTCTTCAGGACTTTATCAATTTCTTGCTTACTTCATCTGATCAAAGAACAAAGGTTTCTCTTTGTGGAGCAACATTTGAAACCGCTAGACAGACCAACTTTACCTGTAATAACTACAAACAAACTCAAGCCTGCCTGCCTTTTCCCATGTTGGTTGGGGTCGGCTAGGTCGGGTTGCCAGCTTAACCGCATGCAGCTGAATACCAGTAATACCAATGTTTCACATGGAGCGACTGCCTGTCTGACCTCCACAACCCAGTTACTGGGAAACACGATATCCATTGCATAAACTTGTTGTTAGATTTCAGGTTTCTGACTAACTGTAATGACTGTTAATGGCCAGCCTTGTTTGAAAAAAGACTTTAACAACGTCAAAAAAAATGAGGTATTCCTCGAAGCGCTACTATTTTGAGGCGCTCCTAATGAGACGCTCCTATTTTATTCCTCGGAGCGCACCTTTTAGGAGCGCTCCCGTTAGCAATTAAAAAAATATATATTTTTTCGAGGAAAAAAAAACAAATATTTTTAATTGATATCGGGAGCGCTCCTAAAAGGTGCGCTCCGAGGAATAAAATAGGAGCTCCTCATTAGCAATTAAAAAAATATATATTTGTTCGAGGAAAAAAAAACAAATATTTTTAATTGCTATCGGGAGCGCTCCTAAAAGGTGCGCTCCGAGGAATAAAATAGGAGCGCCTCATTAGCAATTAAAAAAATATATATTTGTTCGAGGAAAAAAAAACAAATATTTTTAATTGCTATCGGGAGCGCTCCTAAAAGGTGCGCTCCGAGGAATAAAATAGGAGCGGCTCAAAATAGTAGCGCTTCGAGGAATACCTCAAAAAAATACATATGATGGTCCCCCAAAACGCCGGAAGTGACATCTATCTCGCCACATACGAACTAATGACCGATATCCTACATCGCGGTATTAGAGTTATCCGCGCACTTTGAACCTATACAAGTTCCCGACAACAACCGTCGGGCAGTAGTTAGCCCATCAGACACAACACCCGTCTGGTCGGAGGATCCTCCCTTTTCAATGATGGATGAGGAACTTTTCACCCTGTTACCCTCGTACCTCCAAACGCCCACCCTTCACCACTTCCTAGTGTTTTGATGGGAAGAAGAAGTGGCGGAACAAACTTCCCAGGAACACATCTGTCTGCTCCATTTGAAGAACTTGAAATAGGCATGTGGACCATATATGAATTGATGGAAAACTAACTTTGATTAAGCGCATCTGTCTGATTCGTTTGAAGAACTTGAATCTAAAAGCCATTCACGGACGAACCATGTCAAGTTTAGCTTAACCTTCACTCAAGTAAGAGTGGCAATTCGTAGCCTACCCAGGACTATGTTCTACCAGCTTTGTTATGTAAATTTAACAATTATAAAGGGCACCACTATTTGCAGTACCAAGGTTCTCTATCGTATATTTCAAGCCAGATAATGGGGCGAATTAATGTGTAACACGTTATTTATACAATTCAAACATTGTTAGCAGTTAAGAGCTTAATGTAATCCTGCTCACGTTCTGAATACGTTATGTTAATGTATTTTGGACCTTTTCTTATTCAAAAATTCACGAGGTTTTATAAATATTTAAAATAGGTGTAATGCTGTAGAAATTGTTTTGTAAACATCTACAATGGTTCGCCAAGTCGATTTTGTTTTTTTGGTTGTTAAGTCAATGACACGGTCGATAGGCTGGGTGACCAGAGGGCCTCATACTTTGGCCAAATAATTAGCATTGACCTTCAACGTGGCATTGCTGCTAATCTTCTGGACACATTTCCAGATGACAGCGATGCGAGGAGCAGGTACTTAGACGTTTCATTTAGATTCTTGGTTTTTATTATTTATTTATTTGGCACACAAATGTACAGTTGTGTGTTGATATAACATTAATCTCCCTTTCTATTAATTTTATAATATTACGCCTAAATTTTCTTAATGGTTATGCAGAGATTACCCACAGTACACCCACATTTTGCCAGTTATAACCAAGACCAATGTACATGAATCAAGGCAGGTCACGAATCCAGACTGTGGGCTACTAATAAATTCTAGATAAGAAAACCATTACCTAACACCTAACCTGACCGGAGATTGAAACTCGGTAGTAGCGTTTACTCTCTTTTGACTATATTTTGGAATTGTACTTATGTATTTTTGTATGTAAAATGTTTACAATGCAGAAAATAGGAAGGTTTAATTTTATGGAGTTAGTCAAAATCAAAAGTTTTATAAACTATATCTTTATAAATCAGACTGAGCACTTTTTAAGGTCATAACTACATAACAAAGTCCCCAAAAACCTTTGCCATTTTCTAGTGTTTTCAATATTTTCTTTTGGGTACATAAAAACGTTTAATTAGAGAAGGGTTGGTAGGGAGGCGAACAATATAACACTTTATTTGTTCTGTTTGCTTGCTGGGTGCATTATGAGCAGAACGTATGTACATTTGTAATAGATTAGCTGTCCCGGCCGGCTTAACGTGGCAAGTAAATTGAAATATGGCGGCGTAATTTTCTCTCGGAGTTGGAATGAAAATAACTGGCGTTGTGTTTTGGAGCAAATAACGATATACATCGTACATACAAGTTAAGCTACTAACGTTTGAGGCTAAGTAATAATAGTGATTGAAGGTACACCAAGGTCAGTTCTTGAATGGGTGAGTAGTAAGTAAGGTAATCTTGCTTGTTACTTAATGTTCCTGTGCCCTTACAGGGTCCATAACTGTACTATAGCTATAAGCCTTTGAAACACCTTTATCTGACACTAGCAGACATCCCGCGGTTTCACGCGCCTAGGTCCCGTTCCCGTGAGAATACAGGGATAAAAAGTAGTCTATGTCACCCGGAGATAGTGTAGCTTCCTAACGGTGAAATAATTTTTCAAATCGGTCCAGTTGTTTCGGAGCCTAGTTAATGCAAACAAACAATCAAACATTTCCTCTCTATAATATTAGTATAGATTATGGTATGCAAATAAAAGAATATGAATATAGACAGACCTGTTGGTCTAGTAGTTAGTGACCCTGACTGCTATGCCAGAGGTCGTGGGTTCGATTCCCACCCAGGACAAATATTTGTGTGATCAGCATGATCATTTGTTCTGTGTCTGGGTGTAATTTATCTATAATATGTATGTGTTTAGAAGTATTTATAAGTTATGTTTATCAACTGTTTAGTACCCATAACACAAGCACTGCTTAGCTTGGGACTAAATGGCGTTGTGTAAAAGTAGTGGAATATTTATTTATTAACTTTATGCACTAAACTGTACAAGGGCGGACTTAATGCCTTAGACATTTTCTACCAGTCTACCTTAAGGTGGACCTTACGTGATGGTTGCTACGGATAGACAGAAGCCTGAAGGTCTGACAACCAGTTTAAAACAATGGCTACGTATGTTGTACAACCAACCCCAACTATATGTTTAGTAAAAGGTTAGGTCGTTGATGACAGTACAGACAAAATAATAATAATAATAACTTGATTGATACTAAATACCTTCGTTACAATAAGTAGTACATGTAGGTAACAAAACAATTGGTTGTAAAAAGATGTCTGGAATGGTGGAAACCCTGCCTTCTAAACTAGGGGAAACCTATGCCTTAGGAGACAGTGTTCTACTGTTACTTCGTGCTCAAATAGTCCATTTCATCCAAAGACATTCAATACCAGCCTATAGACCGGACATCACAAACAAAATTTTCGTCCGAAAAAGTGTGTCCTGCCGGACACAAGTCTATGAGTTTTTTTTAGTACGCTTCGCTGCCGCTCCAATATTCATATATTATTCTAGATGGCGTTACTGAGACATGGGATCAAAGTTTTTCTATGACATTTGCTTGACATGCCCTCTCTATAGTCTTTTAAATCTCTTTGATTTCATCGCACCTTGATTGTAGTGAGCTTAATTAAATACATGAACGGTTTAATAAGAGAAAAATAATAATGATGATGATAATACTTAATAAAAGTATTATCATCTGTAAGCGTTATATATTTTGTTTTTACCATGAATAAAACTAAAATGCAATGTAACGTAAACAAATAATACAATTTAAATACCTAAATCATCATCACATCATCTGCCTAGCCTTTTCCCAACTATGTTGGGGTCAGCTTCCAATAACCACATGCCCGTGTTTTACATGGAGCGACTGCCTATCCGACCTCCACAACCCAGTAACTGGGTTACATGATACTCCTTGGTTAAACTGGTTGTCAGCCTTGCGGGCTTCTGACTACAAGTAACGTCAGAGATCTACAAATGACAGCCGGGACCAACGGCTTAACGTGCTTTCCGAGGCACGGAGGAGTCTTGGTATGTAATTAATGGTCACCCATCCACGGACCGACCTCATCAAGCGTAGCTTAACCTTCGATCAAACAATTGATGATATGGTGGTTTAAATTTAATTTTTATATAATTTAATTTTGATTTGGTTTTGTACATATATTATGTATACAAACATAGTTTGGAATATTGTACCTACTAACAAAATAATTATGGATTGTTCTTGTCCGAAATAAACGTTTCGAATTGAATTGAAACCTTGCATTTGTTATAATTTGCCACAAGCTCCTCAAAAACAATACAAAATATTTTAAATAAAAAAAAAAAAAAATAAAAAAAAAAAAAAAAAAAGCCTTATATTTCTCATTTTACAGTGTTTCTCAAATACTTAAGTTTAATTATAAATTATGATTATTGAGAACCCCTAAGGTGAAGGCCTCCTCCAGAGATTGCCAGCTTTCTCTGTCTTTCGCTACGTCCATCCAGCGTGATCCAGCTATGCGCACGATCTCGTCCTCCCAGCGAGTGTAAGGTCTTCCTCGTTTTCTTTTGCCAACCGGTCCCATCCAGGAAGTCATCTTTTTGGCCCATCGATTTTCATTCAGTCTTGCAACATGGCCTGCCCATTTCCACTTAAGCTTGAGTGCGTGTGTAAGGGCGTCGATTGCTTTGGATGTAGATCTAATTTTTGAGTGGCGAACTCTATACTGTTTTTTTATGTTAAGCATACTGCGCTCCATTCCCCTTTGGCATGTAGTAATTTTGTTCTTTATGGAGTTATTAAATTTCCAGGTTTGGCACGCGTATGTTAAGCAAGGGAGGAGGTTTGAGTCCATTACCTTCTTCTTCAATTCTACTGGGAGGTCGCTTTTGAATACTTCCTTTAGATTCCAATATTTATTCCATGTTTGTTTGACTCTTCTTTCAACTTCCAGTAGGTTGCTATTTTTAGCAAAAGAAATCTTTTACAAAATATTTTAACAGACTAAAATTACCTTCACAAAAGATGACGACTTTAAGAATTTCTTCAAAAGATGTCTAGACGCAATTTTGAGGTAAAAAGAAATATTGTGTGTTTACCTAAGACTAAAGTAAATGCGATGCAAATCCCAGATCAGTCTAGGACCAGTCTAAAGGTACACCTCTGACGATGTAGACGATTTATATTCCTCACCGTTGTCGAAATATAAAATACGAAGCTAGAAAAATATTTAAATTCAAGGGATTACATGTGTTATTGTTGAATTAGATTGAGATTTATTCGGATAAATTGGTTCACATTTTGAACATCTGAAAGCTTAGATATGTAAGTAAATATGAAGTGGTTTAATACTTTATGTGTAAAATATCATACTTAGTTATAGCTTAAAATGTTAAAAGTTTTGGCAAATAGATATGTGTGGAAGATGCTAATGGATGTATGTAGTAATAACGACAGTAAATAGACCAGACTATCGATCGCAGGTTAAGCTTCACTTGCCGAGGTTGTTCTGTAGATGGGTGACTATTAAATACTCATAAACACCGTACCCTGCAAAACACGTTAAGTTATGGGTCCCGGTTGTCATTTGCAGATCTTAGACAATCGTCAAAAAAAAAAAATACCGATCGAATTGCGAACCTCCTCTTGAAGTCGGTTAAAAATCAACAATCATTTATTTAAATAAGGCTGAGGATTAGGAATTTTTGAACGATAGTAATAAGGAATATAATATGCATATAATTAAAATTTGGTTTGAATTTTTTTTCCCAATCTTTTGTGGCAGAAAATAATATGATCTAAATCATTATTTTACTTTTTAATAGCGTCATAATTATTTAAAAATAAAAATAAAATTGCGAATTAAGCGCGGGTTTAAATTTGTGAAACGCATCACCATTGGTTATAACGAAACGTGACGTCAAATACTACGACAACAAGTTACGCCTACAAAACATACAATGTGTAAGTATGACATTAAGTATTGGAATGGACTTTTTATTGGAAACACAATTATTGCCGTGTGTGTTGTGAATTAATTTAATGTTCAAGTGTAATTTTACCTTCATAGTGGGGATAAAACATTTAAGAAAATGACTGAAAGTGGTTTTGTAAAAGCACAGTCTGATAATGTTTTTGCACAAATACTACTGATAGCCGGGAGTATTAGCTCACCGTGCTATCTAAAGGACGACAATGATCTGTTCAATAAATGGGCAATAGAGTTAACCTTCGACCTTTAATTAAGATGGCAAGTCCACTGACCACTTTCAAACTAACAGTGTACTAAGTAAACCGTCTTTAAGATACTATGAGCGATCCCGAATATCGAGACATTGTTCCGTTCCCGAAAATTTCTCGAATGTTAGGCATGTTTTGTCTACATTGTAGTGTTGTGGCTTGTGGACAAGATTCTCGGTACCCAAGTGTTGCTTAACTTTGTGTTTCGAACAATGTTCGGGGTTTATGATCAGTACAATGGAACATGGCTACTATTTGGAATAAAGTGGCAAGTGAATTTAATCGTTATTAAGTAGTGACAGTATATTTAATAGTAGTAATAAAAACAATATTCATCCATGCCATCTAGTCCCAAATTAAGAAGATTTATTGCAATGACAACTGATAAACATACTTATATTTTTAAATAAGTTCATATTATGGATAAATTACACCGAGACACAGAACAAATGATCGTGCACATCACACAAACATTATTTTGTCCTGGGTGGGAATCGAACCCACAACCACCAGCATAGCAGTCACGGCCACTAACTACTAAACTGATTTAATTCACATGTAGTTTCTTCATCACCGATACGAAGTCGGTTGAGGAAAACATCGTGAGAAAACCTTCAGTAAGCTTAGTGATTAATGCTCGTTCCTTCTGTGTATGAGAAGAGGCCCTTGCCCTGCAGAGGGACAGTAATACAGCATTGCAGTGGTTCAGTTAAGGAGTGGATTTCCCTGCTGAAGTCCTGGTAGTTACAACCTAGGGGTCTTTAAGTCAAGAGTGAATAGGTTGCTTCTAGGCAAGCGTGCTTCATTGTCGACCACATCATCGCTTACCATCAGGTGAGATGGTGATCAAACGCGATATAACACATAACATTACGCCTGTAATCGCCGAAGGGTTAGGCAGAGGTGTACCATTAATACACCTACTTTTTGCCAGTCATGTTAAAGTCCCATGTATTAGGGGGCGAGCCTATTGCCATCAATCGGGCACAAATCCAGGCTCTTGGACACGCCCTTGATACCGGGAGGCTTCTCTTTAGTCAGTTACTTTTGCTTGAATTTTGGGTAGTAGGTATTAATGTTGGTAGCTATATATTACTAGTATTCTGTATATTGAAGTGTGCTAGCTGACATGTAACGAATAACTTATTTGCAACTTATTGTTTTATAATAATTATATTGTATAAATTCAAGTTCTCAGATAGACGTGTTGCTGGGGAGTTAGTTCCGCCACTTCTTCGTTCCAGCAAAAACACTAGGAAGTGGCGAAAGGCTAGCTTTTTACGGGACTGTCTTATGTAATTATTGCATTCAAAAAGTGCTGATCCTCAGCCTAATTATTAAGATTGCTTTTTAGCTTGTAAAGATTAAGATTTGAGTTTATTCACAACTTAACAGACAGATGTGTTGTTGATGGAGTGTTCAACAACTACCCCAGCAATAAAACATCTTCTGTCTGTTTCTTATTCTCGATGACGTTAAAAAATCTCAATTCTCAAACTGATTTTAATGCTTTTTAACCGACTTCAAAAAAAGGAGGAGGTTCTCAATTCGGTTGTATGTTTTTTTTTTTTTTTTTTTCTTTAGGGTTTGTTACCTCAGTACTCCGTCATTTATGAACCGATTTTTAAAATTCTTCTTTTATTTGATAGGGTATATGAACAGATTGGTCCAACTCTTCAACGCATAACAGCAAATTATTCGCAATTGCTATACTCAGATGTCTATGCTGAGCTTTTGTGTTTCCATAACAGAACATTACGCCTGTCTATTTTAAAAGGGGCCCGGCAGAGATGTGCAGATTATTGTTTAGGAAGAACTACTTTTGCAATTGTTAACCGATTTCAATAATTCTTTCAAGTTTTGAAAGACTTTTTACATCAAAGAAACTAAAAATTACAAAATTAAAACTTTTTTACAAAAAAAAAACAACCGACTTCTTAAAAAAACACTAACAGGTGAAAAATAACTCCAGTTTCGGAAGTCGGTGGCCAATAATGAACAAAACAAAACCACCAAAGCCACAGACTTCCGAGACTTCTTCACCTGTTAGTGTTTTTTTAAGAAGTCGGTTGTTTTTTTTTTGTAAAAAAGTTTTTTTACACTTCACCAAAACTTGATGTAAAGTTATAGTAGGTAACGTTCTTACTATAATACCTTGCCGTTTTACAATGGGTAAAGACACAATTCTACATAATGCCGAAAGAAATCTTTAATATTATAACTATACAATAAAACTATTCTAAATTAACGGGTTACATACATACCTAAACATAAACAAACAAAACAACAGTAAACAGCCTAATTTGAATAAATGATTTTTGATTTGCGACTGAGAAATTCCAGACAAGATTTCAGATTTGATCAAACGTGAATCTATCAATAACTAGCTGCCCCGGCAAACTTCGTTGTGCCTTGGAGTCAATTTATTGCTCTTATTATTATTTTTTATATTAGATATACATACGTTGAATAAGACGACAACAAATAAATCCAAACCAATAATAACTACAACTACTTTTAAATTACAACATGTATATATAACCTAACCTAACTGACCATACCTATCCTATAGTTAACCCAATTATCTAACCGAACTACCTTACTAAAATGCATTGATTTAAAAAATACTAAATTCATAATTTTAATCTGAACTATTGCCTCTATGTTACATACAATTTATGCCTATAGTTTTCCCGGTCTACTTTAATTAAAGTCCTAACAGTAAAATAAGTTCTATTTGCAAAGAATTATTAAAGTTCGTCTCTGTCATTATTGCTAATTACGTAAATTGATTTCTGAAATATAAGACTTTTTTATGCTACATAAAACCTCTAAGTTTAGTAACAAAATAAATTTCAGAACATAGGTGCGTATTATAAATTGACAACCTTACCTTCTTGGGTTTAGCTTAAGACTTGTCAATTTCAAATTGTCACCTGATAATGAACTGGGAAGTTTGACTCCTGTCATGTCATCCAAGATGGCGCTGCGTTTGAAAAATGTTTGAGACAACCGACATTCTTGATATTTATTTTTTCGAGGACTTTTCATGTTTTTTATTAATTATTATGCTATGTCCTATTCCGGACAAAGACAAATCCAAAAAAAGCAAAATCATTCACATTGATCCAGCCGTTCTTGAGTTATAAGTGGTGTAACTAACACGACTTTCTTTTATATATATAGATAATAAAAAATAGGCAAGTACACGTGTTTCGATTTAAGCCGTCAAAACATCACGTTTCCACAATATACTTTAGAATGAATGTAAATAAGTAGAGAGGTATTACGCAGATTGATTTTCCTTTCAAAGTAATAACACAGATAGATATTGATAGAAACTTGACTTCACTGAAGAACTCAGTGAAAGCATTGACACTAAATTAATTCAGAGAAAGTTCCTTGATTACTCTGTGACGAAAATAGTAAAGTTACGAGCGCAAACTAAATTCAATTTCAACATCTGAAGTTAAATTTTCAACTGAAATATTGGAACCAGATTAATGGAAATAAACTTTCAAACGCGTATTTTTACTCCTAATACGATTCAAAATCGGAATGCAACATTCAATTACATATTTTCATGAAATGTTTATTAAAAATATTCGTACATACAAACGGAATACCGAAACAACATATTTATTCCGTGGAATCAATTTTACAGTTTAAAATTGATGAAAACGACAGAATTCTGGATATTTCGATATTGCTTTCATTCAAAAAATATTATTTGTTTTAAAAATATGAAAATAACATCATACCTGTAATCCCTGAAGCCTTCGGCAGAAGAATACATTTAGTTAGATCGTATTTTGCAAAGTTACTTTTCACACACACTCACATACACACACACTCACACCTTCATAAACAAACAAGCAAATATCCTGTATTTTGTGTTGTTTATTGTATGTTCTAATCCTTACATTTTTTGGAAAAGTAGCAGACGTCACGCGGTTTCCCGTAGTCCGCGTAGGTCCCGTTCCCGTGGGAGTACAGGAATAAAAAGTAGCCTATGTGTTAATCCAGGGTGTCAGCTAACACTATACCAATTTAATTAAAATCCATTCAGTAGTTTTTACGTGAAGGAGTAACAAACATCCTCACAAACTTTCGCGTTAATAATATTAGGGGGATTATATCTATTTCTCTTTTTTAAATGGCATTATGATTGTAATAATTTACATGAACTGATTGGTTACAGGCTTACAGCTACTTAACTAACAAATTCACTTCACACAGGATTTACCTAGCATGAGGGTCAATGATCAAAATTAATTCAGAGCCAGCTCTGCCGATTAATTATTAAGTGCCAAATGTTACTTACTTCTTTGATGCCTAATACTCGTAAAATTATTATTTTTATTATCCCTTGGTAATAGAAGCCGAAACTGGGGGCTGCTACTAAAAAAATAAATCTATCAAAGAACTATTATTACAAAGAAGAAATATTTTATTTAAGTAACGAAAAAACGTAGAAATTACTGGACTGATTTCAAAAACTCTTTCACCGTTGGGAAGCTACACCATCCCCAGGTAGTATAGGCTACTTTTTATCCCTGTATTTCGTCGGGATCGGGACTACATACATCGGGTAGCATATGTAAATTGTCATTTTCGATAAAGGTCACAAACACACACTGATATGAATACACGCACTATCTGACAGCTGACGTCACATGAAACAAGCCACAGAGTAAATACACACGCTCAGCTAAAGCTGCATGAATGCCCGTGGGACAATGCTATCGGAATTGATTTCTTGCGTCACCGCGCGCGTAATCAGCTGGGTGTCAGCTTGACGTTTGACAGTTGACAGGTGACAGATGACGCGTTAAAGTGTGTCAATGTGTGGCGAGAGTGAGTGGAAAACGTGAGATACTTATTTTTTGTACCAGAGACTTAAATGTAAAATCTTTGAGTGCATTGTAGGGTGCAGTGTAGGGTGAATTGACTGTTTTGTTAGTATAACGGTAGCATGCTGATAACGAGGTTTGAGGTTTTAGTCTTGATTCCAAAACCATGCAAAGTGTTATTTCATTTTTTGGTGTTTAATAGTAGATTATTAACCAAGGGCTGTATGACATCAATTGCATACGAGGTTTTTGGCGCCTGAGCGAAGCGAAGGCGCTAATTAACCCGAGTATGCAATTGATGCTTACGCCCGAGATAAATACTCTGCTTTACATATCGATTGTGAGGTAAGTAAACAACAAGACAGCAGGTTTCAAATTAATTATTTTCGCGATGCTTTCGCGCCTACTAGTAGACTGCCTTTTTTTTTTCACGCACGCAAGCGCGTCAAATCTTGCTGGCCAGTTTGATTTTTAAATCGATTCCATCTAACATACGATGTGGAAACAAATAGTTCCATATTTAAAATAAAATCTTTATAAAATAAATTGTCTAGATTCCGATTCGAGTAATTAATCGATACCGAGAAAAAAAAAATTAACTTTTTAAAAATATTCTTCGTGCAGTATGAGTATGACAGTTCTTTTTTCAAATTCCAAAACCTATGCTGTAATGATAGTCATACACCCCGGCATTCAGGGGTGTAAGGGTGTACTTACAGAGCAAGAGATATGTAAAGTGTATTGATCGTTAGCCTTATGTGAATAAAGGACTGTTTGTTTTAGTAATATATCTGGTGAAAAGTGCGTATCGTAATGGTACACCTCTGTTTAATTGCTCGGAGTAAACATTCTTAAAGTTATAATTATTTTTTAATCAATTTGGTGTTACTTTTTTTTACTACCACATTAGTCTAGTAGTTGCAGTGTGACTCCACGAGATCTTGGGGTCAATTTCAAAAGTTTGATGGAAATATCGGATTATATTGTTTTTGAAGTCCCTGAATGTGGGTATTGAATGAAAGGGATTGATTGGTACACTCTCATAAAATTCAAATCCAAGATGGCCAACACCACAATATGGCGAACATATTATTTAATCATAATATCTGCGTCGGGGGTTTTAATTATATTTTTTATTTAAGTTGTTACATAGCTGTCAAATCTTTCCACTCTGCCTATTTATCTTCAAATACAGATGTATTGTTACATTTGCTTCTACATAAATATCCTCAACCAATTTAGTTTTTTTCATCGCTGTATGAGCTTGTCGATCAATCGTTACCCTCGTTTTCCTCATTCGTTTCATGCAAGATGCCTCCTACAATGGGTTTTCTTTTATCCTCAATTTGTGACAACACTTTAGGAAGATAGGGTAAAGTAGAACTATTCGATGTTTGGTCTCTGACAATAGAACTGATTGAATGAGTACTTTAGTTAAGTAATGTCATTAGAAACTACATTACGAGTATTTGCCGTTTCCGTATAAAATTGGTCTAAAGAAATCTCAGAGTAACGTCGTCTGTCAGTTACAGTTGCTTATTTTAAGAATTAGGTTCTGTTGTTATGACTTCAAATTGAGAACATTAATCAACACAATTGCTGTACACTTCTAGAAAAAAAAAAATGCATTGGACATAAAACGAAATGGCTGTGTACAGACGCCAGCACATCAAGTTACCCCAATGTGTCAAATTTCTTTGATCGTTTTTCAACTTTATTGCAAACAGAATAAGGTTCATAGTCAATTGGGAAAAATTGAAACATTGGGGTAACTTGATATGCTGGCGTCTGTACTCAACAAATTAAATGTTTTATTTAATGTTGCGTCGATCGAAGGTTAAGCTACGCTTGACGAGGTTGGCCCGTGGATGGGTGACAATTCATTGAATATCAAGACTTCTCCGTGCCTTGAAAAGCTCGTTAAGGTCTCGGCTTATCGGCGGTCATTGGTTTTGATTGTCGTTACGCGTAGTCTGTAGCTCGAAAAGTGAAGACCAGTTTAACCAAGGGCTATCATCCACCAGTAACTGGGTCGAGGAGGTCTGACTGGCAGTCGCTCCAATTAAAATACTGGTATTGAAGCATTGGAAGCCGACCCCAACAAAGTTGCAGATGATGAGAAGACTAAAATGCCAAACCACTTTTTCTGTATAAGAAATCCGTTGACCCACAGTCTGACAATAACATAGTCTGTTATAATTTTACTTAATGAACAAACTAATTGAATCCGAAATCAATTTCAAATTGAAACAAACCTTCCCATCAAACACCACAATTAACTATTAGGAATTCAATACCATTTCAAAGCTATTGCAAATACAGTTGTATCAAAACAATAGTTTCAATATACTGAATGGCATGGTATCCCCTTACTGACTGATGCATATTGTGTTTATTTGCCGGAATTGGGAGTTATTGACATGTTGTAAATAGATAGTGTTGCGCACTGTGATTGACTTGCCATTGTAGAACGCAGGTTGAATTTCATATGTTATAGCGCGCAGAACAAATATCAAAGCTGAAGTGAAATGGATCAGTTCATTGTATTGTGTTAGTTGCTGGTATGATTTATTTATTGGATCTCCAACAGAAACTACACAATTACATGAAAGTATACAGATAGAACAGGGACAAGTACAAGTGTGCGCTTCTAATTATAGGAGACCACATCATTCACTTATAATCTAGGTAGGTACATACAGTAAATTTGATAAGGTAAACGATCTAAACAAATCAAAATACATAACACAAAGATATACAAAAGAAACAAGGCGAATTACAAAAAAATATGATTTATAATAACAATGGAAGTAAACAATAACAAAAAAAAAATATTGATAACAATCATACAAGAACAGAAAAATATTACAACTTGAGTACTGTGACATAAAAGTATTTTTTAAACCTAGCAAATTTGCATGTAATATCCACTTCATTACGCTTCGATACTTCGTTATAACGCCGTTATTAAATTTATACTAAATTTTAGAAACTTACATAATTAAAGGCCTGCCAGTAGATTCAGTAAAAGTCATCCCGTGAAATCTTAAGTGAAGTGAACTATTAATGCCAAGCATTAGTATGGAATGACAGTTTAATCCGCTTCACTTCATTCCTACATCTTCAATGTAGGATGTATTTTACAAATTCGCACTGCTGACATTTCAGATTTTGGAGCGTAAGTATATTAATATTTTAACACTTACTTTAAAACCGGTGACTATTTCTCAGATCGTGACGTGATTTGACGTCTCAATTCAAAGGCACATGTGTGGTTTATAAGTCTGACACCAGTCAAGTCAATAACCACACAAGTAGAAGAAGATTTAAATAAACTAAAAGTACGGATCTACATACATACTTATATAAACTTAAGCCTTATATACCTTACTTCGTTTATATTCAAACATCTGGCCATACACGCACGCTAGTTGCGAGTACTACGCATCAGACCATTCTGAAGAATATCACCAATAAGATACTTTTTACTCGGCCGTCCCATCCCCGTGTTTCTATTAACGCCTGTATTAGAAATACCTTTTGATAATTATCATTGATAGTCAAATCTTTAAATTATTTTTTTATTTAAGCACTCTAGTATACAGGGGGAGTCCTAATGCTATCGCTAAAGGTTGATCGATAGCATTTTATATCGATCAACCTTTGGGAGATATATTTGTACCAACTATTTTTTCCAACATCTTGCCTGCACCACGTTGGTACAAAAAATAATAAAAACACATCAACATTAATAAACCCACGTACCAAATAGCTATCGGGCGCTCGCTCAATAATTCATATTTATCACTACTTCTGTCACCGTCTTCAATTTGGGCAATATCTCCGAGATATCTTGCCGTTAATTTCTGGTGGGTCACGTTTGTCCCCCACCCCTTTTACCCAATATATAGCTGGTACGTGCCATCCCCCCACCCCCATCGTCTCCCATGTTTAATGGACTGCAGAGTTTGGAAACAAACCGTTGGATGTCTTCGAGTTAATTCCGAGTAATTCTCTTTCTATTGTTTTGTAGATTATCTTTTGTTTCTGATGCTGTTAATGTTTCTGCAATTGTGTTGGGAATTTTAATGCAGATTGTGTTAATGGAAGATTGTGGGACTGTGTTGGGGTTTAAGTTGTTTGTAGTGTTGTATTAAAAGCCGTTGATTTGAGTTAATAAAGACGGAATTTTACTTAAGGTCGATCGTGAAAAATGTGTGTTAATGGTTTTTTTTTTTTGTCATAAAAATCGTATTAAAGATTAGGTATAATTATTACCTCGACACTTAGACAGTGATGTAGGAAAGGTAGACAGAGCTTGGGAAATTAAATCCGAGTTTTGTATGATATTGTGTAAAAAATAGTGTAAAAGCTTTTTTAAACATGAAAATTTGTTGCCATCTTTATACCTTTTTTGCTATTTGCGTTAAAAAAATACTGATTGGTATGCTCATACTATATTTACCAGCTGTTAAAGATTAAAAAATGTCTACTAAAACCAACCGCTTAACGTACAGACGCCAGCACATCAAGTTACCCCAATGTGTCAAATTTTCCCAAATGAATATGGACCTTATTCTGTTTAGCATATAGTTGAAAAACTATCAAAGAAATTTGACACATTGGGGTAACTTGATGTGCTGGCGTCTGTACATTTGAAACACGGATGGATCTTTGCAGCTTTGCTTCTGGATCCATCCATAAGCAAAACTAAACCTTCGATCGCCCCCTGTAGTCATAATGATTTAGCCACAGGTATTAACCACGAACAAAATATAAGTAACTAAAATAATTAATAAAACCATTAGAAACTTCTCACTCAATAAGCGGGTTATCAGCCATTTTCGACTGAAAACAACCGAAACGTTTTGTAATTCAGTTTATTGATGGTTCGTCATGTTCCGACGCGCGAGATAATAAGCAGCCGCTTAGCGGTACTTACACAACTTTGGACAGAACTTAGTGAATGTACAATAATGAAGATGTTTTCAACTGATAAATTCGCTGGAGATGTGGACTATGTTGTTTAGGTGATGCCGTTTGCCAAAGTTTTTGAATTAAATGTAAAACATTTTATTTGTCAACCGACTTACAAAAACGAGGAGGTTTATTTTAGACCTTTTAGTGTTTCTTTATAAATAAATAACTATATAATAAATAATCTTTATTCGAAAAATTAAATAGGTAAAATACAGTATTTAGTCTTAGAAATAATATGGTTATTACAAAATGATTATGCCTGTACTAGGATAAACCTGTATCACAGGCGACATTAGTTCTTAAAATTATTGTTTATTACGACCACTGGTTTTTTAACAAAATTTAATCAATTTGAGAAGTGCGTTCGGACATCGTTGTTTTAATACGTTATGGGTTACATAAAAACTCTGAAGTCGAAGTCGAGGTTATATTTTTTTTTGTTTTTACAGTCATTATTAAAGTTTACTCTCATGCAAGAGGTTCTGGTTCAAATCCGGGCAAGTACCTGCCAATGTGACTTTTTCAATTAATTGTATGTACTTAATGCTTTCTAAGTTAACTAATTCTGTCATTCATGTTTGGAAGATAATATTGCACATAAAAACTAAACACAACACAGATAACAATAATCTACAAAAAAAAATAGTTTCTTTGTATGTAAAGAAAGTCTTTCATAACTTGAAAGAATCATTGAAATTGGATAACAATTGCTAAAGAAGTTCTTTCTAAACATTAATCTATACATCTCTGCCGGGCCCCTTTTAAAATAGAAGGGCGTCATGTTATGTTATGGAAATACAAAAGCTCAGCATGTACATCTGACTATAGCAATCGCGAATAATTTGCTGTTATGCGTTGACGAGTGCCGTTGCCTGTCTGCTTCATCAGTTTTTTTTCACCAAATGATACTTTCTAAATGAAAATGCTTGATTTGTTTCTAAAAATGTTTAAATTGGTGCGTGTGTATGTAACTACATTTTTTTAAGGAGTTCCATCAATTCCTTGAGGATCTCTCATCAGATATGAGTTTTGATACAAATGGGACCAATCTCTGTTAGTACCTATGACCTATACCCTAACAAATAAAAAAATTATTTTGAAAATCGGTCCATAAATATCGAAGTACTGATGTTACAAAGCCTAAAAAAATACAACCGAATTAAGAACCTCCTCCTTTTTTTGAAGTCGGTTAATAAAAGAAACACTGGCAATGTCCCCAAATTATCCTGGACAAGTCTTGCGTCCCTATCATTTGTTAGCTATAATAAAAAGTGTTCCCTAGCTCCAGCGTCCGTGGCACGACTCACAATGAACTTCCTTTAGATACACACGGCTACACATTAAGTTATACATTTCCAGTATAAGCTGACCTCGCATTGTATGAGATTTCTGTAAAATGCGAGGTCAGCGTAAACTGGAAGATAAAACTTGACGTGTAAAAGTGGTGTCGTTGGAACTGAATTCAGGACTGTTTCCTTAAAAACGACTGATTATAATTCTAGACGACATTAGGGTGATGTTTTTGTTCGGTGTGTCGAGTTTGTACGTAATCAGTTTGTGGATAAAAGGTTTGGAGTTATTTTAAGCAGAATCAGTTGCCTTCTTAGTTGAAAAAAAAATATTTACCATAACATGACATCTCATGTGGGTGTACTTGATAGTAATCCACATAGTATCTGATTCAGTGCTGCGATTTAAAAAATATAGCCCTTTCAAAGAACAAACACGCGTGAATTTTGACAACCGGCAGGCCTCGCTTGGCCCACACATGCCAAATCTTTATCATATATTTCAGAAATCAATTTGCGTAATTAATAATGACGACAGAGACGAACTTTAATAATTCTTTGCAAACAGATTTTTTCTACTGTTTGGACTTTAATTAAATTAGACCGGAAGACTTTATAAATTTTAATGTAACATAGAGGCACGCAGCGCAATAGTTCAGATTAAAATAATGAATTTAGTATTCTTTAAATTAATGCATTTCAGTAAGGAAGTTAGGTTAGGTAGTTAGGTTAGCTATAGGATAGGTATGGTAAGTTAGGTTAGGTTACAATTATACAATATGTTGTAATTTTAATTATATTGAACACAAAAATGATTAAATAAGATCACAGTAGAGACTCGCTACATAAAAAGAAGTAGTAGTTATTATTGGTTTGCATCTATTAGTTGTCATCTTATTAAACGTATGTATATATAAAAAAAATGATAAGAGCAATAAATTGACTCTAGGGCACAACGAAGTTTGCCGGGGCAGTTAGTTATATATGAAACAAAGTCGTGTTAGTTACACCATTTCTAACTCAAAAACCAATTGTACCGTTTTTATGATTTTTGTGTTTTTTGGATTTGTCTTTGTCCGGAATAAGATTATAATTAATAAAAAAACATGAAAATTCTTCGAAAACAATAAATATCAAGAGCATTCGTTTTCTTAAACATTTTTCAAACGCAGCGCCATCTTGGATGACATTACAGGTGATAAGCTTCCCAGTTTCATTATCAGGTGACAATTTGACATTTGACAAGAATCTTAAGCTAAAACTAAGGAGATAAGGTTGGTTGTCAATTTACACGTACCTACGTTCTGAATTTTTTTTGTTACTAAACTTAGAAAGCCTTATATTTAAATTATTAATTTCGTAAATTGATTACGTAATGAATAATGACGACAGAGACGAACTTCAATATTTTTTTGCAAATAATCCTGCTCCTTCAATAATTAGGTATTTCTGTTTGGACTTTAAAGTAGACTAAAATAAATTGTATGTAACATAGAAGCACCCAGCGCAGTAGTTCATTTTAAAATTATAAATTTAGTAATTTTTTTAATCAATGCATTTCAGTAAGGTAGTTAGGTTAGGTAGTTAGGTTAGCTATAGGATAGGTATGGTAAGTTAGGTTAGGTTATATATGTATTGTAATTTTAATTCTATCGAACACAAACTGTATCAATAAAATCAAATTACAGACTCGCTAAATAAAAAGTAGTAATAGTTATTATTGGTTTGGATCTATTTGTTGGCATCTTATTAAACGTATGTATATATAATACATAAAATTGTGTGTATATTCAGTAGGTCTGAGAATAGGATGTAAACTAATAAAATCTAAATAAGACTAATAAGGAGAAACGAAGTTTGCTAGGGTAGCTAGTTAGAAATATAAAAACGTACCTTTTTATTAATTTGGATTCGTATCAGAAATCATTTTATTAGCATAGTTACCTCCTTGCATTCGATGAGGATGCACAAAGAAACCTTATTATAAAATAACACCTAAACGTTGTAACGTAAAAATAACACCTAAACGTTGTAATAATAAATGCCACTTTGACGTAAAATGACAAACACTAACCAAAAATTAACTAATTAATTGGTGAAAATAATAATAATTTAGTCATTAAATATCCACAAACAAACTACGACACCAATATTAAAAGCGAAACACAATCTACAAAATCCAAGATAATCAAACAGGCCACCTCATTAATTACAAAATTCTAAAATCAACACTTGACTCAATGAAAATCACAGAGAGGATGAAAATTACAAAGTTGCCAGTGGAGATAAAACGTGCTTCCTATGGGGAGGTGTTCCCTGTCGCGGCCAGAATTACAGCCGACCACGACGACGCCAGGGGGGGCAGGGGATGCCAGGGGATGGATGCCCGGGTACAGAGGAGCTAATTATCATTCTTTGTGCGAGTGACAGTCGGCGAAACGCCTTGTGTTCGGAAGTTGGTGACAGAAAGCGACGGCCGGCGGAAATATTGTTGGTTGCCTTGTAATTAAATTGTGTATCTATTCGAGGTTTACTTGTATTTCATTCCAATTTGAAGAACGTGATTTTTCGGAGTGTATTTTTTTAGGATTAAAGAAAATTTCAAAAGGAGATCTTTTCATTGGCGTGTCATGTTTTTTTTCCTTGTTTTTGATGGGGAAAAGCAATAACGCTTACGCTAAAATAAATTTTCGGTTTTTTTTATGGTATTTCTAAGAAAAAGGTGATGAAGTTTATTATGTGTACTAGTTTCTTGCAACCTGTCTCAAATTCTATTGAAGTTCAAAAAATTCAAATGAGACTAAAAAATTAGTTTAGCAGTCAGTCAAATCATTTATCATAATAATTATCAGATCATCAAATACACAAGTTTAATTATATATTTATTTATTTATTTAATACTTCAAGCACACTAATGTACAAAGACGGACTTAATGCCATAGGCATTTTCTTCCAGTCAACCTTCAGGTAATGCAGAGAAAAGCATTTGTAGGTGTATTTTTTTTTGTATTATTAAATTTATACATGGTTCTTGTTAAAAGACAATTAAAAGTGTAAAGGGCGGCAGGAGGGGCCCTTATCATCATCATCTGCCTAGCTTTTTCCTTACATAGGTACACATGGTACTCCCTAGCGAAGAGAGTGTGTATGACTACATGTATGAACGTAAACGAAGCAAAAGAAGTATGTAAGAAGAATCGTAGCAGGCGGCGCTTTGTAGTTTCTGCTCACCCCCGATGGAAGAAAGGCGTGAGTTTACGTATGTACATTTGATTCTACTTACCCACTTCCAAAAGGTAGTTATAATTACGGACTATGTTCATACCAGGAGCACATAACACACAGAGAGTTTCTAACTATCTCCCAGTGCTCTTCGCCTAAGAGCTAACTTCGTGTTGTAGATGACATTCCAGAGTTTAATTCAATATTAGGTGTCTCAGTATGTGAAGTGATTTAAGTGGCTGCGGAATATGGAGAGGGAACTAGCACACTTTAGGATCTATTGAGGGTTTGGCTAGTAGTTCGGTGAAACTTGAGTTCGAGAACAGTGAAGTTTAAGGCATCATTACAAGGAATGATGCATTTAGTAGGTAAGAATGTAATCAGAAGACTGGTAAATAGAGAATTGAATATATTTATTGACTGCCTCGTTGGTCTTGAGGTCGCAAGCGCTACTGCTGAGCTTGAGGTGCCGGGTTCGATCCCCGGGTCGGGCAAAGTGTTATTGAGAGATTGCCCGATTGATGGCAATAGGCTCGCCCCCTATTACTTGGGACTTAAACATAACTGGCGAAATGTGGGTTCTACTACCAGGTACACCTCTGCCCTAGCCCTTTGGGAATTACAGGCGTGACGTTATGTTATGTTACGTTTTATGAATATACTTTTTAGCATGCTTACTGCAGCAAAGATTTTATCAGCTGCGATGGCAGTTGAAACCAACTATTCATTGAACTTTTTGACCATGCATATCGGATATCTATGGTGCATACTATCATCAGGTTTAAAATGTCAGCTGTTAGCACGAGAGTTTCCTTATATAAAATAATCTATCTCATGGGTTTTAAGTAGTTGTCTTTCAGAGCCCATAGTTTTTTTTTCCCACTCTACATGAACGGCAAAGTTAAATAACCCGTGATTAAAACTTACTGTAACTCTAATTTTGAAATATAGATGACCATCTCCACAATATATCTAAATATTATGATCGCAATGTCTTGCTTGTAGTGTATGCAGAGCGGTTCATCCTCAGTACAAACACTGGCCGTCTAGACTCTTATATTACTTTCATACGTTTGATGGCGCAAGGCACGTGAGAGGTTTTGAAAGTTGAAAGCAGTCTGTTGTTTTGGCGGTGAACCTCATAGCAAAGAGGTTCGTTCTTGTTGAATATTAGCGCAAATAGATCTTAAAAAATATAGAAACGACATGTCTTCTTCTTTTTATCGTGCGGTCAGTGTATAGCCTGGTGTCAGAGTTTTAATGCCGCCCATGGGCCTCTGACTTGGCATCACATGCCCTCGAGATATATCTCTCAGGCATGCCGGTTTCCTCACGATGTTTTACTTCACCGTTTTTGAAGCAAGTGATAAATTGTAAAATACGCACATGAATCCGAAAAGTCCGATATGCGTGCCTTGGGTTCGAACTCGAGACCTATGATTCGGCAATCCACTGGTAACACCACTAGGCTATCACTGCTTCGATGGAACAAAAAGAAAATGTGACGAAATGTCATAAAGAAAACTGTGATCTCATGTCTCAGTTACGCCATCTAGCATAATATAGAAATATTGGAGCGGCAGCGGAGCGTACTAAAGTAGACTCATCGACTTGTGTCCATTTAGACTCAAGTCGATGTGATGATAATGATTTGAAGAGATGATAATTTCGTTCGTGATATCCCGTTTATAAACAGTATTGAATGCCTTTAGCTCAGTTAAATTTACTTAAATAATGAGTGGGCTGTTTACACCCCATCTTTGCCATTTTGACGGTTGTATGTATTTTGTATGGTTGCTAAGGAGTTTGCCCTTCTTCCCAGTAAAGGCACTAGGAAGTGGTGAAGGGCGTGCTCTCTAGGTAAGAATACATTTTGACTGGCCTGTTGGTCTAGTTGTTAGTGGCCCTGACTGCTATATACCGGAGGTCGTGGGTTCGATTCCCTCAAGACAAATTTTTGTGTGATGCGCACGTTCATTTGTTCTCTGTCTGAGTGTAATGTATGGATTATGAAATATATAAGTATGTTTATCAGTTGTCTAGCACATGCTTTGCTTAATTTGGGACTATATGGCGAGGTGCGAAAATAGGTGGAATACTTATTTATTTTCAAAAGCAAAATTATCTAAGTCAACGCTTTTTGATTTGGAGTTTGTTCAAAATTGAGTTCAAATAACATTTATTTATAGTCTAGTTTTATTAGAATAATATGTTTGAGTTGTGTCATTATTTTATTGTGATTGGTACATGGTTTTAATTACATGGATCGCTATACAAAAGGAAGGAGGGAAACAATGCTTAATTAAAGTAATGGTCAGTAAACATTTTATAGTTCGGTTTTATCGCTTATTAACCCAGTTTTATTTTAACTGAAAATTGTGCTATATTATAGTCTATTTAAGTACTTTAAAATTATTTTCAGCTGTATTTATGCTGCGTTAAGTTTTAAACGTACTTAAATAATCTAATTTAATATATTATTATATTTGGCACAACAAAAATCCTTACAAGGATTTTTGTTGTAGCTCTTTATCTTAAACTAGCAGACGTCACGCAGTTTCACCCGCGTAGTTTCCGTTCCCGTGGGAATACGGGGATAAAAAGTAGCCTATGTCCACCGGGAATAGTGTAGCTTTCTACCAGTACAATAATTTTTAAAATTGGATCATTAGTTCCGAAGATTACCCCCTACATACAAACTTACAAATTTTACCTCTTTATAATATTATTATTATCTTTTTTGCTTTTATTTCTCGGAACCCTTGGGTTTCGGACCTTTGGAAGGCGTACGAGGGGCCGCAGCCAACTCGCAGAGGCCTATTGTCGTCTTTAATGAAATGAGGCACCAACCGCAGATTTTCCCTGTATGCACTACACAAGTGCACCTAAGGAAAACCTACGACTGGTGTAAGACTATTGCAGACTATGAAAACAAAAGTACTGGACTATAGGTTAGGGTGTCTAAAATGGACTGGATATCTAAAACTATGAAGGACTATGGCCCCTGCCTTACCAATGTTTTATATACAGGTATTAAATGGCAGGGGGTGACTTGCACACTCAATAATGGGCCCTCTGAAACGGCCGCTAGCACATAGTGACGTAGCGACAAGAGAGCAACATAACCTGAGGTGCTTAAGGAGTGGAGAGGCATCCCACGGCTATCAGGACAATCCCGGAAGTACGGTCAAGATCCCTACCAGCACCATACTGGAATGCTTCCTTCCTCCGAGCACGTTTGCTCTTGCGAATCTCCACTCTAGCCGGCCAACTAAGGCAAGAAAGAGGTGGGAGCTCCATTCCTCGTCAGAGTTCACTCTGGTCGGCCAATTAAGGCAAGCCAGAGGTGAGGAACAAGAAATCTCCCGGGAGATCAGGTCCGTGGGGTCGCTACTGCCCAACAGCTCGCCACAAGCTGCCCTGCGGGGTTTATTATTATTATTATTATATTATTATAATTATAATTATAATATAATATTATAATTATAATTATAATATAATATTATAATTATAATTATAGTTATATTATATTAAATAGTATAGAAGTATAGATCATAAACATGTTTTAGACCATTATTTCTTAATACTAATTATAAAGTTTAATACTAATTTAAAACACCATGTTAGGGCTCGATTTCGGCTTAGCAGTACTGAGTGAATTAAGAATACCCCAATAGCTTTCATATGGCATACATTTATTCACTATTGAGTATCTTGTCTATGTTTGGATGTTTGGTACTCAATCACGTGTTAACTATCGAGCAGATTTGGATGAAAATTAGCACATAGCACATAGATACATACACTATTTTTCTGGATAAACTTACATGATAGTTTTTATGCCGATAATGGTGTTCCTTTAGGTTAATAGTTCAACTTTAATGTTATCTTAACAAAACTTTCGTTCTAAACTTTATCAATTTATCCATGACACTGTCTTAATGTAGGTATGCATGTTTTTGTTCGTGTGTTTTAGGGATTCTAATTATGTTGGCGGATATTAGAATGTCATAGTAAAGAGGAACAAGATTTGACACCTGTCACTCTAGCGGAGCGTCGAGGCGATGATCAGCGCGACCATCTTGAACGTCATTAAGATTTGGAGGTCAACGGCGAGCGCACCACGTAGGTATTCGACGAATCACTTTTGGTGTTTCAAGGTGATCTTTGTATCCTTGTTACAAAAGGTCATCAAAACCGATAGACCAAGTGATTTCCTAACTACTAGTGAATAGATTTCAGTAAGTTTCTGAAAGGAAAATAATTTATGTGATAAATGACTTTTGATTGTGGCTCAAGCAATTTTTTGATGGTTCCCTTACATTACCACCTATTGAAGAAATGGCTGTTACGTCCGTAGTCATGATTTCAAGTTATATAGAGTGGATTTTTACGTGTCGAGCCGAAGGCAAAAGCTAGTATCTATATAAATATATACACAAGGAGGTTTTGACAAAAACCGGTCCATATCAGCTGTACGTCATCCCTTAGTAATGTGGGTCAAGTGAAGGGAAGCGCGGCTGCTCGCTCCCCGTCCACGTCAGACGAAGGGAAGTCGGCCTGTTAGGCATTCGTCCACAAAAGACGAAGGCCGAGCTGTCACTTAGTAAGTGAATACGAAATGGAAGAAGAAATGTATGGTGAGATACTGTGGCAGCAATCCTGAATTATTACTTAACAACATTTTGTAGAAATAGACTTGAGAAAATGTCTATTTGAATTCGTTACATGTCTATAAGTGGCATGATAAGTATCCCTACTTATCATGACAGTTATATACAGACGTTATATACAGAAATTATGTCTTTTTCGCTGTTCTTTAAATGATTAAGTTCGTTGAGAAAACAGTTATATCGTTTTCTTTGGCACTTTCGTTTTCTAGCTGTTATATAGATGAAGCTACACTATCCTCGGGTTGTGTAGGTTACTTTTTATCACTGTATTTCCTCGGGAAAAGTCTTTGAACGCCAAATCAATCAATTCAATTCAATTTTCAATTTCGTCAATTTTCATCTCTATGGACGTCGTACAATACTCCACTGTTACGAACCGAACTTATTGGCATCACCTTTTTGGAACATTTTATTTGTATTCTAAATTCTAAATAATAATATGTCTGACAGGAGCTAGAATTGTGACTCTTTTGGTTTACACGATTGTGAATGTTTTGTAAAATAAACTGTGGTTACCTAAACCAGCGCGTTTTAGTTATAGTAGCTACGATCAGTAACACTCCACTCTTAGGGAAGGTTCATATCTGACGGAACATGCGCCGAGCGTTTGCGACAATGTACCTTGACGCACTAACGTATCATCTGTTGAGTGTGAACGGTCAAGTGTTTTTCTATACATTTGTCTGTTCTGGCGTTACGCGACCGATAATACGCGACGCATGTTCCGTCAGATATGAACCTTTCCTTATAATACGTTAATTCTCCAGTTTAAGAACACACTTCTTTTTTACCGCTACCTTTTCATGGAAAAGACCACGGTCAATTGTATTTATATTAACATAAACACACATAAGACCTATCTGTTACGTCAGCTCTTAAAGATGAGCCTCCTTGAAGTGGAGTTAAAAAGTCCTACACACTCGCAACCGTATCGAGTTTATCTCATACAATATCCTCCGTATCATCAAACAATACAACACAAAAGTATTGACTTAGCATTTCCTGATCCCTCCCTCATCGTTCGCAGTCAAAGGGAACTCATAAAATGTTTGCTCAATAAAACAAACAGATATTATTTGCAAGGGAAGCGAAGAAACCTTGTGGGTTTATGACGTGGGAGAAAGTCATCATAGTATCGATTTTTGAATGGCTGTTTATTTTTACATAACTAGTATTGTATTTACAAGGCAGATGTAAGTGGGAACGCCGAGAGGGGATGCCCTATAAGGAACTACATAGACCTTATTGGTGAGGTTCTTCAGATAGGTCAGGTGCGTAGTACTCGCAACCGGCGTGTGTGTGTATGACAACATGTATGAATGTAAACGAAGCAAAAGAAGTATGTAAGAATCGTAGCTTATGGTGCTCTGTAGTTTCTGCCTACCGCCTAGGAAATAGGCGTGAGTTTATATATGTTTGTTTATGTATCTGGTATTGTGCATATATAGGTACTCATTTTAAAAAGAGGTAAAATTTGTAAATTTGTATGTAGGGGTATTTCTGGAACTGATGATTCAATTGTAAAAAAAAACACTGCTAAAAAGCTACATTATTCCTGAGTGCTATTGACTACATTTTTTCCCCGTATTCCCATGGGAACAGGAACTACGTGGGTGAAACCAGGTGACGCCCGCTAGTCTAAAATAAAATATGAGATACTTTTCATTTTATCTTCACTAAGATTTTAAGCACCGTAAGGGTTAATTCGGGACTTTTCCTATTTCAAACATACATTTTAAGTGATAATTAGTTTAGGTTTCACTATTCCATTACTAATTTAAAGTGTCATTCCCGTTCTAAACTTTCGATATTTAAGCGCCATAAATGCAAAAGTGCTTTTTTGTGGGTCCAGAACGATTAGGACTATGTTCAGAGATGTACAAAATACACACATCAAAAGTGTCTAAGGATCAACATATATTTTTGCAATAACTTTTCTCCTGATTGATATTAATTAAAATTTTCTTTAAGGATTCATCAAATAAAGTGTTTTCGTTTGTCACAGTAACGATAAACCAAGTCACCTTTGCATTAATAAAGAAATTTGCCATTTTCCTAATAAAGGGATTTTTGACATTTGAACCACTAACATTAAAGTTCGAAAAAAAGACTGAAATAACAGTTTTCTTTAAAATTTTATTGGGTAACTTAAACAATTAATAATCCGTGTTTCTACCGCGAACACTAACAACACAAGAACATCGGTTTGGCATGCTCAAAATGAGTTCATCCAAATCACGCTGTGGAATGGCCGCCCATGTTCGTTGCAACAGCAAAAAAAGGTCATCTTGCGACTGGATACCCTCCATATTCGGCAGAGCTCTTCTCTGTAGCATATCCCATGCATGCTCAATCGGGTTCAAGTCTGGCGACTGAGCAGGCCAGGGCAGGACATTGATGTTAGCTGCGGCGAGAGTCTGCATTATCATGCATTAACTAAAATAAGGTACCGATTTGCACTTGTAGAGGAACGATGAAGTCTGATACAATCGTCTCAGCATAAATTTGAGCGTTGAGGTTGCCTCTGATCCAAATCAACTCAGTTCTTCCGCCGATCCAAATACCCGCCCATACCATGATGGTTCCACCACTATAAGGATGGACTTCCTGGCAGGATTTTAATCGCTGTTGGCGTCCAGGGGTTCTCCAGTGTCGTATACGTCTTGTATCCGGTCTCATACCAAAACGAGACTCATCAGAAAAGCACACGAAACGCCATTGTTCTTCTGCCCAATTTCTGTGTTCAAGAGCCCATTGATATCGAATCCTACGATTGTGCATTGCTATAGGTGGTACCCGTAGCGGTCTTCGGGAATGAAGGTTCACTTCATGCAAGCGGTTTCTGACTGTTTGGTCGCTAATTAAGTTCCCTGAAGCGTGATGAAGCCTCACGGCTAACATCATGGCGGTTATTGTTGGAGCTCTTCGAGTTAAGATTTGAACATCAATGTCCTGCCCTGGCCTGCTCAGTCGCCAGACTTGAACCCGATTGAGCATGCATGGGATATGCTACAGAGAAGAGCTCTGCCGAATATGGAGGGTATCCAGTCGCAAGAAGACCTTTTTTTGTTGTTGCAACGAACATGGGCGGCCATTCCACAGCGTGATTTGGATGAACTCATTTTGAGTATGCCAAACCGATGTTCTTGTGTTGTTAGTGTTTGCAGTAGAAACACGGATTATTAATTGTTTAAGTTACCCAATAAAATTTTAAAGAAAACTGTTATTTCAGTCTTTTTTTCGAACTTTAATGTTAGTGGTTCAAATGTCAAAAATCCCTTTATTAGGAAAATGGCAAATTTCTTTATTAATGCAAAGGTGACTTGGTTTATCGTTACTGTGACAAACGAAAACACTTTATTTGATGAATCCTTAAAGAAAATTTTAATTAATATCAATCAGGAGAAAAGTTATTGCAAAAATATATGTTGATCCCTAGACACTTTTGATGTGTGTATATCATGACGCGTAGAAAAAGTAAAATATGAATTTATATTAGGACTAGCTTCTGCCCGCGACTTCGTCCGCGGAAAATTTCTTGTTTTAACATAAGATTACACTCGATTGATATTACTGTATTTAATTTTATTAGTAAAATATTTTTGGAATCAGATGAGTAACTTCAAAGATTACCGAATGTTATGGCATTTTGCCTAGCGAGCCGCTGCGAGCGCTCAGCGCTAGTCGCCCTATCCCTTGTTTCAGAGACATGCTGCCTTAAATCAGATAGACGCTGCGCCCGTTCAGCGCTAGATTCCTGAGCACGGGCCTGCGATGTTATGGCATTTTGCCTAGCGAGCCGCAGCGAGCGCTCTGCGCTAGTCTCCCTATCCCTTGTCTCAGAGACATGCTGCCTTAACTCAGATAGACGGTGCGCACGTTCAGCGCTCGTTTCTCGAGCACGGGCCTGCGATGTTATGACATTTTGCCTACCAAGCCGCTGCGAGCGCTCAGCGCTAGTCTCCCTATCCCTTGTCTCAGAGACATGCTGCCTTAACTCAGATAGACGGTGCGCACGTTCAGCGCTAGTTTCTCGAGCACGGGCCCGCGACGTCCTCACATTTTGGCTAGCGAGGCGCTGTGAGCGCTCGGAGCTAGATTCTCTAGCGCGTGCTTGCGAAATATATTCTCTATTTCTCGAGCAGCGCTGCTCATTTTCAGGGGCAGATTGTTTCGTACGGCGTACTCGAGCGGCTCTTGTCTGTGATGTCTGCCGGGACAGTTGAGATATCCTTTTAGGCATGCTCTCAACAAACTACGCACAGACTTGAAAACAATTATGAACAAAGGGAGAGCGACTCGAACACCGTCCGCCTTAAGCCTTTACAAAACAAAACTATCGTAATATCGAATAACTCGTATCGATCGATAATCGATTCGATTATTACGATAGAACGAAGTTCGAAACTACGAACATACAAAACAAACGTACAACGAAATTTCGATATTTTCGATTATGAGGTATCTATCAACAACAACAACCATACATACGAACGAAACAACCGAAACCAATAAGCAACTGATTGACATGTAATATTTAGAACTCCAACCAACGACATTACTACAAAGTGGGCATAATTCGAGACGTTCATCAATCCACGGAAAGTCTTAACACCGCGATTCAGAAAAATTACGTAATTGCAGAAAGCCATCTATGGGCAAATAGGTAAAACGTCTGCACAATGAAAGTTATGCGTTTTAGTAATTTTATATTATCTCCGAATCTGTATGACCAATTGATATACTGTAAATGGCAAATCTTATCTGTATGATGTTCTTGTGATACTGAAATAATTTATTATTGTCATAAGAATTAATATTTTGTTGTTCAAATAATCAACCAAACGTAAGTATGCCGAAAAAAAGTTTTTTTAATGCAATAAAAGAAGTATAAAAGATAAAATATAAAAGATAGAGATATGGTATCGCGGACTTTTTTGTAGAAATAATTAAGACGAACCAGGTAGCCATACATTGTTTTTAATTTTAAGCAACTGTTTAGGCAGCGCACGCAAATAATTCTGTTTTATGAGGTATTTTTTTCCGACTTGCTAGACAAAAGTTGTGATAGCTCGGTTAATATACATGTTATAGAAACAATTTATAGCCTATAGCACTCAGGAAAAATGTAGCTTTCTGCCAGTTAAAAAAAATTTAGAATTGGATTATGAGTTCCAGAGATTACCCCCTACATACAAATTTACAAACTTACAAACTTACAAATTTTACCTCTTTATAATATTAGTATAGATTTACATGTATAATTATTTCCATGCTAATAAATGTTCAAAGCTTAAAGAATTTATTTAGGTAGGCACGTTAATAAAACAGGAAAATTTAATAAAGCAGATTTCAATATTGGTTTTAGGTTTATTTGAGGGTATTTCATTATGTTCTTAAAGGTATTTGTTTTGTAGAGTTTGTATTAGAAAGAACGAAAAAAGGAAATCATATATAACAATTTAGAAATTTAAAACAAAAATACAAACAATAAAAAAAACAAAAATTGAGTAAGAACTAAAGATACCTAAATAAAACGATTAGTGCGAGGCCAAAAATACTCCTATCTCAGCATTAGCCGCGACATTGGTACCCTTGTTACAATTTTTTTTCCATAGATTCAAACGAGAAGTGTAGTATCACAGAAGTACACTCAAACAAACACAATACTGTATCACAGTGCAGTCCACACAAGTTTGATATGAAACGCGTGCAAATTACAGCAAGTGGAAAATTGCAGTAGTTGAACCGCAACGTGCAGGAACTCAAATAAAAACTGCGCAGCGATCCCTTTGTGTGGCGGCGCAAGTTACGAGAGGCCACGAGAGTATGTGCGTATTGTGCAGTGTATTATGAGTTCTATAGTACATTAAAGTCGGAGTTTGAGGCACGTACCTCTTATGCAAAAAGTTGTGGTTCAAATCTGGGTAAGTATCAAAGATTTTTTGTTAATATCAGTCACCATTGACATTGATGAAGAAACCTGGAATTCTGTCCTCTTTTTAAGTAGAAAGAATAGATCAGTCTATTCTTTCTACTTAAAAAGAGGAAAGAATTGTATTTTTGTAAATAACGCATAAACTTAAAAATTACTGGACCTTACTTAACCTTACTTATTACTTTGAGTTGGATTTGGCAATAATTATATGGTTACAGATATTTCTATTTTCTATAGCAAAGGTAAATGTGTTAACAGTTATTCACAATATAATATCTGGGATTTTTTTTTGCTGTTTTAATAATAAATGTTTTTCTGGCTTTTCCAAATAGTTCCTATTTGACCATTCTGGTGCAGAACTCTAATAAAGAGAAAATGTGCTTACAAGTGGCTATAAAAATACGATTTTATAATGTACAAGATATGACCGTTAAGAATATCTTCAAGTGTTTCCGATAGATTGAACAAGTGTGTCGCTCGTTAAAGTGAGAATTCTGTTATTTATTATCTTTATGCGTACAAACACATTGTTTAATGGCGCCATAAAAATATAAACACGGGCTTAGCTCATAAATATTGACGATATTTATTCGGTCAATATTAACGAAGTTACGTTATGTCTAGACGATGTTTTGCTCGCTTTATTGCAAAAAGAGTTATAAAAAAATATAGTATTACAAATAACTACAACTGTCAAGTTAGTTGTATTCTTGACAGACCTAGTCTTGCTGAGTAACTCATTTAATATAATCCTGAAAATATTTATATTAGATGTATTCATTTGTTACACAACTTAACTGTTGTACAGTCAGGTCAGCTTATCACCTTTGTTCAATTATTTTAATCGATATACGAACTATTCAGGATAAAAGTAGAACAAACATTTGCTCTTAGAAATGTAAAGTTAATTAAATGTAATGTTAATTTTAATCTCGTTTATGAAAAAAGTGTGCATAGAATTATTATTGCCAATGAAACGTTTTTCTTATAGTAACTTAACTAATAGATAATTCTATCTGAAGAATAAATATGGCGGTTTGACATCGCTCAGATTAGGTTCTTTGGAGTTAGGTTCATTCAAGTTAGGTTTGCTCAGGTTCGTCCCGCCTAAATGATAAAATTTGTCAAAGCGCTATTTTCATTCCGCAGAAATAAGTTGTTTTTCGACTGTCGAAGTCTTGAACAAATAAAAACATGTTAGTTTGTGCTTTGTAGAATGTCTTTGGATATTAGAATTATAAAGAAAAACATCCTGCCTTTTTTCCTTGTTGAAAATCTCTAGGTAATCTTGTGTAATAAATAATAAATTTCATGGATATCAAGTACGGAAGAGGTAGTTAGTTCGGGTAGTTAGTTTTATGTTTTTTTTTTAACTTTGTACCGTCAAGTGAAATAAAATAGCGAGTATTTGTTTTTAATTTTCACCGTGTTCGATTCCTGGTTTAGGTAAGCTTGTCGAGAAATTGAGTAAAATAATCTATCTTAGGGATTTAAAACGATTTCCAATTGATTATTTTAAAGACGCAGATAACTTTAAAGAGGGTTAGAAGTCACTTCAAGTCTTGGAGTGACTTCTTTTGATAATTAATCTTGAAGTTCAAGAATAATTATAAATCAGCCAACAGCTGTATCAAGTACCAACTCTCAGTGCAAATAAAATATTACACTACTGTTCACCAATCAAGAATCAATTGCACCATACAAAAAATTTGGACCATCTGCCTTCAACTGAAAAAATCCTGTACATAGGCACTAAAAAAACGAGTTTTTAATCGTCCGGGCCGGATGCGGGGGCCGGCAGGAATCCGGTCCGATTTCTCAAATATGTTCATTAAGTGCGAGGAATGTATCGACAGACGGTTTTTATCCGAACGAGAAGAATGTCTGAATTAAAAAGCGAAAGAGCTTCGAATATTCATTAGGAATCCGGTTCGGAAACACGGGAGGTTGTTTTGTACGATTCAGAGATACTTTGAATGAAGAGTATAATACAGCAGAGTGTATTTGTGTTAAGAATTCGGCTAAATCTATTTTGCTGAACTCTGTTGTCGTGAGGTCAAGATATTTAAAGCTTCTACTTCATCTGTGTATACCACCATCTTGTACCAATTATTTTGTGTCGATTTCCAGCTGTAGAGTACTAATCTGAACTTTACATGTGATTAGGTAACATGACATTTCATGATACTTGTATTACTATGCATGTACTACAAATATTTACACGACTGATAAGTCGAATATAGTGGGACTAAAATTGTGTTACCGTGTTACTATGTTAGTACCTATATTCTGGCAAATAAATTAATTTCATTTCATGAAACAACTTATTTACGCTTATTGTCAGACTTTTGGGATGCTGACTACCTGCAGCAACTCTTTAACATCTAGGAGGCGGTCTTTTTCTTCTTGCCAGAGTTATACCTAATTATTATATAACCTCTGACTTGGCTTCTTATACCGTCGAGAAATATCCCTCAGGCAAGCCAGATTCCTCGTGGTTCTCTACCAATTTTGAAGCAAGTGATAGTTAAACAAAACGCACATACATCCGAAAAGTCAGAGAAGTGTGCCTTGGGTTTAGATAAAAAATGGTCTCCCATTCACGCGTTGACCTAGGAAAGTGTAGCTTAACCTTCTATGGAGCCGGGCTTCAGCTATTGTTTAGCCTTAAGTCCCAGTATTTGAAGTGCTATAAATAGGTACCACTAAACCGATTTGGTAGACTACAACTCATAAATCCATAAATCTCTCCCGTATTTGGAAGAAATCAGTCAGTAACGTCGGCAATATTACTATTTGAAGTGCCGCGGCTCAGACAGCTGTTGACCTTACTGAGAGTCCCTAACTCAGCAGTTCTCACTTTTACTATTTGAAGTACCCAAAGAAGCTTTTTAGGTAAATAGTAAAAAAAAATCAGTTTGAAACTGAGTCATGTGAAGATAAAGGTAGATACTTCAAGTTTGCCTATTTTCTTGAAAAAACATTTTCGGATAAAACTTTAGTAACCATTGAGAGAACTGATTTTTTTTAAGGTGATAGTGCTCGGGTAGCCGGCGAAATTTTTTTTGTGCGTTTTTGCAATTTGCGGATAAGTGTCAGGCTGTGTGTTGATTAAAACATGATTCGCGAATGCCTTAACAAAACCATTAGATTAAATTTTGTATCTACTAAAATAGTGTATAAACTCCCTTTGTTACTAACCATAATGGATCATGTTGTCTAAAAAATAAATATGTACTATTATTTTTGTTATTTTTTTTTATCTCCGGCTAACCGGATATTCCTGATTGCACGGGCCTAAGCCAAGTGTTCATCAGTTAGGCTAAAATGGAATTCGAAAGACCTAATTGATTTGCGCCAGTGCGCAAACCACAATTGGAAGGGGCTGCTATTATTATTAGATTTTCGTGAATTCATGTTCACGGACTATCAGTCTTGATTTGTCAAAATGACGTTTAATGTTCCTACATTTTTGACAAGTTATGGACTTTGAGTGATCGATGAGATGAGATGACATTACGACTTAAACTTGACACACTGAACGTTTTTAATTATGTGTATTATTTTGCTTTTAAGCCTAACTCGTATTACTTACAATTTAAACAAAATAAAGATCACTTGTGTACCTGCTATTTATTACTTCTGTTTTCTTTGTTGCTGTGCGCTTGTGTCTGTGCTGAATAAATATTTTTCTATTCTATTCTATTCACTTTAAAATGAACTTTAAACAGCATTGGTTTTCTATGAACAGTGAGTTTTCCTCTTCATACATCACAATGAATGGTCACCCATCCACGGAATGACCTCGGCAAGCGTAGCTTAACCTTCGATCTATTCGTGCAGCTGTCATTATTCAGCCACAACTCCTTCGAGTAAGATATATAATACCGAAATACCAGTTCACGTAGGAACAAGTTAGTAAGTAAATACTTGTGACGTCATCGCCTTGGCTCCGGTACTTCCCGATGCATAGTTCTGTGAGAATGCAACTTTCAGCGGGTTCTGAGACTATGTCACGTAGCGCCAAGTATTGAGGAAGGAGGAGGTTTGGAGTAAAACTTATACTAAAGGAATTTTTCAGCTTAAAAGTTCGTGATTGTTCAAAAATAATTAGAAATATTGTAAAAACTATTTTAAAAGAGCAAGTAGGAATGGAGTTTCTTGCCAATTCTTCTCCAGATGAAATTAACTTTTGGAAATGGCAACTAGAACTATTATATTTTATTTAACTTGTAAGTTTAACGTTCAAAAATGCCTTTTAAATGGCCTAATTGACATAAATTATTTGAATTGGACTTTTTCAGTGTATAGATAAATCGGACACGTAAGAAAATTTAAAGGACTGTTCTTATATATTATATTGTAAGTAAACACAAAACATTTAAAGAATAAATACTTTTTTCCTTAAAAACTTGCAAGTTTTTATTTTAGTGTTTTACTTAACTTTGTTACATACATGGTCCATAACAATGCTTAACTTAAAGCCTTATTTTAAGATCTCATTAACATCTTTAGTCATCATCATCATCTTATTAACATCGTCTTATTCATCATCTTATTAACATCGTCTTATTCATCATCTTATTAACATCGTTAGTCTTGTAATTGAAAGGTGGTGAAACTGTGGTCTGAGATAAATAATTAAATTTGTTAAAAATAGTTATTAAGTAGATTTAATCTTTCTAGAAAAGTCTCATTAGTTAGACAGCAATCAAGATTTAATACTACTCTTGGTAAAAAAAACATCATTTCAATAAGCAGTTATTTAATTGATGTTTCTTTTACCAAGAATTGTAAAAGTCAACATTAAAAGTAGTTCTTTCAAATGGGGCTCATTTAAACGTCAGAGCAGTAATTCCCGTAAGGGAATACGCATATTTGAACAATGAACTATATTTTATTACTAAAGTAATTTTGACACCAATCAAACTCTAAATTAACACAAATATTAAATGTTAAATTTCTAATTTACAAGGTTTTAATATTTGCGTCATGAATTCCCCAATTTAAATAACGAGCGAAAACAAAGCGATTTGGTTTCTGAAATACCACTGTTTATATTAAAATAATTTTAGTTCGCTTAGTACTACGAACTCACGTAGGCACTTAGTAATATTTGCAACTCACCTCTAATATGCCTCTTAATTACTTTTCTATTGTTTTCTTAATATCTGTGTTTAGTTGTTTACCTGTAACAAATGAAAAATACACATTAATTAACATAAAACAACTATGTTACTGTAATTGTTAAAATTGGCCTTGTGCCTGACCTCCAAAGTTATAGCATTGTGAAATGAAATCAATTATGGTGGACAACGTAGCTGTCGTGCTACGCCGTAGCAACATTGCTACGAGCTTATAGGTAATGGGCTACGGCGTAGCCTTTCTGCCCTTGTGACCATCTCAGACACTAATCTACATGGTCAGGCCATTCGACTTATAATACTATAATTCAAAAGACTAACCAAGCTTTAGGCTGATCTTTAATACAGAATGTGACCTCTCAAGTTTTTGCTCAGATTTCGAATAAGTAAAAATTCAATGTCAGTCGGTCATTCCATTAGTGATCATTATACCAACATAATCTTGTCTAAATTATGTATTTTTCAAGTTAAACCCAAACAGAAGAAGGTGACCCAAAAACTTAAACGTCATACTAATTAGTGAGTAATTAGCAATCTTCACACGTTTCCAAAGAACTAGGTTAACAAGCTCTAACTACGTCGAGAGCCTGAACGGTGACAATCGTCAAAGGGCACACGACGTTAACGTGTAATAACGGTGCATAACGGCGCATAACGGTGCATAACGGTGCATAGTTTGTTACATGATGTCAAGTAGGTAAGTTATGTGTCTGAGACTAATGTAATAAGGTAAGTTTCAAGTGTGCTTTAAGTTAAACTTGTGACCTGTTTTAGGTGAAGTATTGTTAAGTTAATGGGTGTTAAGTTTAATTTAGGGATCTTCAAGTCAAGAGTGAACAGGTTGCTTCTAGGCAAGCGTGCTTTATCGTCGACCACATCATCGCTTAGGTGAAAAAAAAAAAAAATTTAGTAGTTACTTTAAATGTCATTTATTGTGGCTCGGAAAGCACGTTAGGCAGTTGGTCCCAGCTGTCATTTTTAGATCTTTGACAGTCGTTACTTGTGGTCAGAAGCCCGACAGTCTGACAACCAGTTTATCCAAGGGGTATCATGTTACCCAGTTACTGGGTTGTGGAGGTCTGACAGGCAGTCGCTCCATGTGAAACACTGGTATTCAGCTGCATCCGGTTAAGCTGGAAGCCGACCCCAACATCATCATCATCATCCACAGCCCGACTTCACCCACTGCTGGGTATAGGCCTCTCTTTATATGTACCAATTCCCACGTCCAAAACCAAAACCAAATCAAAATCAAAAGTCATTTATTCAAATTAGGCTGAGGATCAGCACTTTTGGAACGTCGAAATTACATAAGACAGTCCCCCAAAAAGCCCACCCTTCGCCACTTCCTAGTGTTTTTGCTGGGAAGAAAAAGTGGCGGAACAAACTCCCCAGCAACACATCTGTCTGATAAGTTAGAAGAACTTGAATTTACACAGTACAATTAGTTATACTTAATTACAAAATAATTAAAATAAGTTATTCACTACATGTTAGCTAGCACACTCAACATACAGAATACCAGTAATATATAGCTACCGACAAAAAAACTAACTTAACTCAAGCAAAAGCAACTGACTAATAAGAATCCTCCAGGTAAAAAGGGTGTGCCAGCTTGCATGTGCAGAGTTGGATTAAATCCATAGATCTGCAAGACAATGTAACAAAATGATAAACTAGAACTGTGGAAGTTAAATAAAACAAAATAAAAAAAAAAACCAGTAATAGTTAAAACAATAGCAAAACCAAAGCCAGCAAGACGACCAGTTACCAGTCCCTGTGCCAGTCTCATCCACGGTACTCCCGCAATGGCAACAATGTCGTCCACCCATCTCATTTAGTTGGGAAAAGGCGGGCAGATGATGATGACTTATCTCATGTATATACAAAAGGTATCTACTTCAACCTCGCACAATGTACAGAGCACAACTTGCAAAAAAAAAAAAACGTAAAACTTGAAAGTTGTGGAATTACTCAGTAGCAGCCTAGAATCTGGGTTCGTACCCAGTTGATGGCAATAGACCCGCTGCCTATTACTTAGGACTTAATCGTGGCAAAATGTGAGTGTATTACTACAGGTACCACTCTACCTAACCTTTCTAGGAAGAAGTGAAGTAGTTTAGTTATGTATTAAAAGTCTAATTTCTAAAAGAAGTATTTTAATTTTAATTCGTGTTAATGAGCCAACTTTCCTACACATTCAAATTATCCCACACCCCAACAACACTCAAACCGACATATTCTGTGTATTTTATCTCCAGGATCTGTATTTACGAATCCTCTTCATATCTTCACAAACTTACTACCCTCATCATATTATCGCGATCTGTATTCCACCCACCTTAATACAATAAAACTGCTAACAAACGCTCATACACAATAAGTAGACAGGAACCCTTTAAACTTGCTCGAAATATTACATGAAATCATACTTAAATGTATGAAAGTGCGAGGCGGATTTGTTCGCTACGGACGTTTTATTTTTCATATTTTATGGAAACGGGTTTCAATTATTTTCAAATTTTATCATTGCGGTAACATGAGGTTAAGCAAAATAGCGTAAGTATCTGTATTTAGCAAGAATTTATTTGCAGAGGATATAAACACAAAATTACACTACAAAGGCTTTTCTTATGTTAAAAGATAAGAATTAAATAATATGTATTCGTTAAGGTTTGATTATCTGTACTAATATTATAAAGAGGTAAGATTAATTTGTGTTTATGTATGTAACTAATACTAACTAATAACTTTAGAAAAAGTAAAATAACGAACCTTGAAATGAAAATGGACTGGGCATATGATGAGATCAACAGCAGGAAAATGGACAAAAAAGTAACAGAATGGTACCCACGGGATGGAAAAAGGCATAGAGGAAGACAGAAAAAAAGATGATGAAGATCTGCCCAAGTGTTGGAGAAGGACAGCAATAGACAGGCAAATGTGGAAGGAACTTGACGAGGCCTTTGTCGCAAGACAGCCTGACCTGGTAACTGATGATAAATGATCAATATAGAAACAAGTTTAGATAGTATAGATAGTAGTTTTATTGTCGGTAGCTATATATTACTGGTATTCTGTATATTGAGTGTGCTAGCTAACATGTAGTGAATAACTTATTTTAATTATTTTATAATTATAACTAATTGTACTGTTTAAATTCAAGTTCTTCCAACTTATCAGACAGATGTGTTGCTGGGGAGTGTGTTCCGCCACTTCTTCGTCCAAGCAAAAACACTAGGAAGTGGCGAAGGGTGGGCTTTTTGGGGGACTGTCTTAAGTAATTTCGACGTTCAAAAAGTGCTGATCCTCAGCCTAATTTGAATAAATGACTTTTGATTTTGATTTTGATTGAGCATAGTTAGTATAGTTTAATCTTTTGTTTTTATTATAGCATAATTGTGTGATCAAAGTAAAATAAAAGCTATTTTTATTTTTTAATTATTATTTTTTTTATGTTACTAATACACTTAAAAAGTACTTGACCGATTTGAAAAAATGTTTCATTACGTGGAAGCTACACTATCCCCGGGTGACATAAGGTACTTTTCATCCTAGCTTTCCCACGGGAACGAAGGCAGAGAAAGGTCAGAGGAAAGGTCAGGCAGAGGTGTACCTCTAGTGCAGTTATAATTGAGTAGTTTAAAAGGACAATTTTCCAGATGGATAAAGCTGATAACACTGCCCTACCCGAGAATTGAACCCAGAACCTAATGCTGAGCAGTGTCACTTACGACCACTAGACCAAGGAGCTAGTCTACCAAGGAAATAATATCCTCACAAACAATTATCTTCATTTCTCAACAATATACTCATACAAACTTTCATTTTGTAACCAGGACCAAACTGTCAGCAATAAAATACATAGTAGTCAGCATTCTGCCTCGGTTGTATCGCTTGTTGTGCTATACATTGCTGGGTGTGTAGGCGTGAGGTAAACGGAGACCGTTGTTTACGTGACATGGATGTTGTATTTATTTGATAAGGATAGGATTGGAGTTTCTTTGTCCTGGGTTAGAATCAGACTTGTTCTTTGTTGTGGAAAGATATTCTTTGTTTATCTGTGTTCTTAAATGTGGATAGGTAGAATACCTGTTTAGCTAGTGGTTATTTTTTTTTCGGAGGAAAATGTGGTATTTTATTCAACTAAAACAATAGAACAGTAAACCAAGTATAGGGTATCAAAAAACTCATCCGCATCGCTATCAACGGGAAAAGTGCCCAGAAGACTGGCCGCATTGCCACGTTGTATGGCAATGCCGATTCTCTGTCCGAAATAAAGGCCAGCCTTCTGGTCACGAAGAGTCGACCAAACGCTTGGCGATGTCCCGGAAAACTAGATGGGCATTCGGAGCCCATGGCCCGAGTGTTTCAACTCCAAACGGTTCAAATATATAACTTCCAATAAGGTTGTCATATTTTGCCGTTTGAGGTTTTCAGCACCTGCACAACCCGCCGTACTAGGAAGATGGGATGGCGCAAGGGTATCGACACATGTTGCATCCCACACCAAAGGCCTACCCAACTTCCAAGGCATTATGGTTACACCGTCTGGTCTCTTCCCATCGTCGCGTGCTAAGCCGTTGGGTTCTAAAATAGCTGGCACCCCAGCGGTGACAAGAGCACGGCGGATGATGTCATTTATGCTGGCGTGACGAGCAATGCGATCAGCGCTTCTACCGCAAGACAGGCCATGTTGTCCGAAGCAGTCGACAGCATGGTTAATTGGATTATAAATTTGCGCATCGAACTTTATTGGCAACAGAGAATCTACAAAAAAAATGGTATTACACTTTAGGTAGACTTCAAAGTTACGGTGACTATCAGCAGACGGGAACTGTGCACTTCGTCACATATCTGTGAGTGCGCATGACGTCATCCTTGATACACACTGATGATAGCCAATACGAAAGTAGCTGTTTGACAGTTGATTGTTGAACACTTTGCACAGTGATCATCACTAGGAACTGTAACGGAGATACGCAATAGCCTTGCTGAACATCATAGAATCTCTAGAAAAGAATAGAATAGAATAGAATACTCTTTATTGTACACTATAAAAAATTACAAATTATAACTTTCAGGTGCCCTAGCTTCAGGGTTAAGCTGTTGGCTCCTTCTGCTCGTAGTTTTAGCGCCGAAAGTCTGACTAGTTTCAACTAAGAAGTATCATGTTACCTAGTCATTGGGTTGTGAAGGTCAAATTGGCAGTCACACCATGTAAACACCGGTATTCTAGTTAGACTGAAAGCCGACCCCAACATCATCATCATCATACACACCCACTGCTGGGTATAGGCTTCTCTTTTTATGTACCAATTTTCACGTCCCTGTGCCAGTCTCATCCACGGTACTCCCGCAATGGCAACAATGTCGTCCGCCCATCTCGCCGCAGAACGCCCTACACTTCTCCTGCCGTTTCTTGGACTCCACTCGGTCACAGCTTTACTCCACCGGCCATCACCACGCCTAGCTAGGTGTCCTGCCCAACTCCATTTGAGTTCCATAACGCGATTTTCAATATCGATGCCCTTTGTGCGTCTCCTGATTTCGACGTTTGGAACTCGATCTAGTATATTGATGCCGAGCGTGGAACGAGTCTGAGTCTGTACACAGCCTCCTGTGTAAGCGTCCACGTTTCGGCACCGTACGTCATGGTTGGCAGAGCACACTGATCAAAGAGACAGGTCCAACATACTTGGGAAAAAGGATTACAGCGAAGTTGGTGGATTAAATTAAATTGTACAGATGACTTTTTTTTTCCACATTTGTAAAGTATTATTAGAAAAATCTAAATACTTTACTGAAATTACGATCTAGTCTACAGACTAATACGTAATTTTACTTTTACCTAAATCATTACAATTTAAAACTAAGAAATTGTCCACTGACGTAATCTTAGAGTCTGTTAAGGGTAAGCACTTCGTTCATGTGCCTAATGTTAATATAGGATGTATAGATGGCTGAATGAAGATAATTTCTATAGTATTAATGACTTTTTTAATATAAATTATAAAGCTTGTAATTATAAAATTTTGTTAATCCTCTAAGTTTGCATGCTTTAACTTTAAGCAAAACATGTATGATCTTATATGCTGTAATAACACCTATGTATACCATGTTTTTCGCAAAAAAAACAATTATTATTGTTATTACTTTAATGTCTAAGTATTTTTGGTGTTATTAAGAACATTTCTCTTTTCATTTATCATATTGGTTTTGTGTATTTAAAAGTACAAATAATAACCCAATAGATATGACATCTAAAACGAATTATCCATAATAGAAAACAAACATAATAAAACACCAGTCGCCGTCCGATCGTTAAGTTAATTGCAAATAATTACCGGCGCCATATTGTTTCTTCATAATTCATGAGCGACTACACTGTAGGTACCAGTTTTACGTGAATGCGATCAAGCTAACTGTTTATTTGTTTTATTTATAAAAGGAAATATATAAATAATAATAAATAAAAGAATATTGCACAACTTTTACACAACACTATCTAGTCCCAAGCTAAGCAGAGCTTGTAAATGATAAATGATGTTTATTTTGCAAATAGGTTTTCACAAACACTTTTACCCGTCATTATCTAACTGGTAGATGAAATCGGAGTTTCACTAACTGACTACTCTGAGAAAAAACACCGAAAGAAACTCAGAGGTCATAGTCTCTTTTAAAGTCCAGACATTATCGTGGTCAAATCATAAGAACCATGCAGATAAGTGTCTTAGATGGTCTTTTGAGGAAAGAACCACCCAGATATGAGGGGACCAGATCAGTCAGTGCAAGCATTTGTCAGTAATCGTGAGCTCAACTCGGAACTTGAGGAGCTCTTGTGTTATGGGTACTAAACAGCTAATTAACATACTTATATATTTCTACATAGATACATCTTATAGATACATTTACAACTAGACAAAAGATCTTGCTCATCACACAAACATTTGTCCTGGGGAATCGAACCCACGACCTCCGGCATAGTAGTCAGGACCACCAACTACTAAACCAACAGGCCAGTCAAAATGGTTTGTTATTTGATTCAGGTATAAGAAATATGGGTGCACAATACCTAACTCTTCAAGGATATAGGTGTCATGTTATGTTAAGTTAGCAATCGATTTATCTTCTTAAACAAATTATATCAGACAAATTGCGCGGCTCCATAAATCATGACACAACATCTTGCTATGTGGTTCTTCTGTGGCAAGAACCACTTAGCAAGAAGAAGTCTCACGTGCAATTGTCTGCAATTTTCTGTGATACTCTTTTAGTTTGTATTACGTCTTTAACAAAATATTGACTAAAACTTTTTAATATTTTTTTTTGTCAACCGAAACAACAAAACATATTATTTTTAACTTCCTTTTTACAGTTTGTAATATTTTCTTTCATCTGGCATCTTCTACTCCAATAGACACGACACAAAATGGACAAATACAAATTAGTGAACTGATCTAACAGCATTTTTACTTCCCTACCAAGTGTTCATGACAGATGTGTTGCTGGGGAGTTTGTTCCGCCACTTCTTCCCAGCAAAAACACTAGGAAGTGGCGAAGGGTGGGCCGTTTTTGGGGGACTGTCTTTATGTATTTTTTTGACGTTCAAAAAGTGCTGATTCTCAGCCTAGTTTGAATAAAGACTTTTGATTTTGATTTTCGTTCAAATATTTAAATTGTAATTCATTTCTACGCTACTTTGACGTGTGAACGTAGAATAAAACAAAAACAAGCATCCACTCCATAGAAGCGTCTGAACTCAGTGAAACCAACCACTACGGAGATTAATAGTTTATGTTATTTTCGGGAGTGAAATACGGTTAGTGTCAGCATTTCTGGAATCTAGGGGCCGTGGAAGTGTTACCGCAAACTCGCTTCATAGTATACATGTACGGACGGACAATAAACGAGCATTACTCTCGGCCCAACGACTCCACAGCAATGTGGCCGCACATTCCGCGCTAACCAGGCGATGTATGTCCCTTGTAAAATTATGTATATTGTTATGTTCATGTTGAAGTTGTCTTTGCTTGAGAACCAGTTGAACATTCTCAAGATGCGAGAGCTGACATGTGTCAAAGCCTGTTGAAATGTCAAAGGGCAAAGAGATTTCAGATACAATAGTATCGTAGAGAGAATATGCAAAGAAATGTCAAAATAAAACTGTGAACCCATGTCTGAATATTGTGGCGGTAGCGGTGTGGACCAAACTAAACTCATAAAGTTGTGTCCATTATGACACAAGTATTGGGTGATAATTTTGTTCGTGATGTCCCGACTATTATATAGGGTGACTGGTTATTAGTGACCGATACATAAACGCCTGATTGTACTCATGAACACGAATAACTTTCTCAAAGAAACTTTTTTTATACTCATTAAATTTCAATTACGTCAGTAGGTACTGCACAACGGGAGCGGTGGGGGTGGCGGGGGAGCGTGTGACGCTACTACTAGTAGATTTTGCCCTTCCCGAGGTCAGACTATGTGATCTATAACACTGATCGATCACAGGCGCGCGCGCGGGAATTCAAACAGCGTTTTTGTTATTTTATTGTGTTATGAGTTATTGTGTATAAAAAAAAAGTTTCTTTGGGAAAGTTTATTGAAATCATGAATACAATCACGTATTTAAGTATCGGTCACTAATTACCAGTCACCCTATATAGTAAGTAAGTATTGAATATCTTTGCAACGGGTGGTTATGATTTTAATCGTTTGTTTCTTATGCGTCATGACGGAAGCAAACTATAAGAGGTTTAAAAGAGCGTTTGTGCTAGCAATGTTTGCAGTGTAATTGATTTTGTGGATCTCAATTTTATTGCACTACAGATTATATAAAATTGTTAATGTAATTCAAGTAAAAATTTCTAACGGTGCAAATAAACGTGAAATATTCCGCTGATTTTCATCATTTATCAATTATACTTAATTAATATCATTAATGCGTTAAAATAACACTGAATTAGGCTTTATACAGTTTTAGATGTGAAAAACTACTTTCTCATGCATAAATATAGACGTAAGTCTTTTATTCATAGTCATACACGCACACCGGGAGCGATTGCATTCTCATTTGTCCAATAGATATTAAGGTTTTTTACATAAGGTCCGGTTACTATAAGTACAGACGCCAGCACATCAAGTTACCCCAATGTGTCAAATTTTCCTAATTGAATATGAACCTTATTCTGTTTGACATAAAATTGAAAAACAATCAAAGAAATTTGAAAAAAATGGGGTAACTTGATGTGCTGGCGTCTGTACTTTTTTTTACAAAAAACTATAACGGGTCTAATCTTCAATTCAATCTTGTCCTGAGGATAGAGATGACGTCGACGATAGAACGAGTTTACCCAAACGAAGTCCATTAACTCGCGACTTAAACAGGTTGGGATGATTTGAACTTGGGCCCAGACAGGGAATTATTGTTTGGCACTATGTGCCCGTTGACGAAGATTATAATTCGTACTGTCGTACACCTCTTCTAAGCACTGTGTGCAGCAGACAAAACAACACTAGACGCACAAAGGGTCAGTAGTTAGAGGCGGAGTCGGGATAATTCGATGAATTCCGACAACCGCACCAAATAAATTGGGCTCCCGAGCCGATACTGACGACAAACAGCAACGCCGACGTGTTGTGTGGTGCAAGTCATAGGAGGCAACGAATTTGGATTTTTAATTAATAGTTTGTCGAGGCTATTAACACTGTAACTTGAGTCCGATTAACTAAAGAAACTAACATCGATTAATTATCAAGCTAGCTTAGTGCGTCTTCAGCGGTTTAATTCATTAAGGTGTGTCCAAACACGGCGTGCAAGGTGCGCGGCAGCTACGCGCGGCATTCGCGGGACACAAATTTGCCGCGCGACTAGTTTAGACCTTTTGCGCGGCAGTGCTGCGCGGCATGTCCGAGACACGCCGCGCTCTTTCTTTTTGATTGAATTAGACCCAGTTATTAAATAATTTAACGTTTGATAAGATAGTTTTTAAAAGATTTGAATTACGCGTTTCATACATGTTGGATAATTACGAGAGCAACTAGAAAATTTGATTTTTTATTTGTTCAGATATCTTAACGATTATGATGTCAAATGAAAGGACTAGGTCTAAAACCATTTTATCAGTTTGAATCATGTAAATCGGTCCACGCGTTTAAGAGATAATTAAGAATTAGTATAGTGAAAATGTAATGAGACAGAAATTTAATAATAAGTACAGCTACTGTTATAAAATGTAATAAGATTAAACTTACCACAACCAGTGACATTACTTGTTTTTTAACCGACTTCAAAAAAAGGAGGAGGTTCTCAATTCGGTTGTATATTTTTTTTTTTTTTTTTTTAGGGTTTGTTACCTCAGTACTCCGTCATTTATGGCCCGATTTTCAAAATTCTTTCTTTGTTTGATAGGGTATACTAACAGATTGGTCCCATTTGTATCAAAACTCATATCTGATGAGGGATCTTCGAGGAATTTAGGAAACTCCTCAAAAAATATAGGCACACATGCACCGATTTCAACATTTTTAGTAACAAATCAAGCATTTTCATTTAGAAAGTATCATTTGGTGAAGAAAAACTGATGAAAAAGACAGGCAACGGAACTCTTCAACGCATAACAGCAAATTATTCGCGATTGCTATAGCCAGATGTCTATGCTGAGCTTTTGGATTTCCACAACATAACATTACGCCATTCTATTTTAAAAGGGGCCGGAAGAGATGTACAGATTAATGTTTAGATATAACTTCTTTAGCAATTGTTATCCAATTTCAATTTAATGATTCTTTCAAGTTTTGAAAGACTTTCTTTACATACAAAGAAACTAAAAATTACAAAATAAAAACATTCCAAACAAAATAACTCCAGTTTCGGAAGTCGGTGGTTTTGTTTTGATCATTATTGGCCACCGACTTCCGAAACTGGAGTTATTTTTCACCTGTTAGTTTTTTTTTTAGAAGTCGGTTGTTTTTTTTTGTAAAAAAGTTTTTCTCTATTTCTCTCCCTTCTATAAGAACTCGAAAAAGACTTTTCATTTTCAATTTTAAAGCTGCTTTTAGTTGTACGATTTTTTTTGCTATTTCATCCCATAGATCTCACGTTATTATTGTGATATTCTTTACGTCTAGTATCCCATAATGGACTATGGGAGCCATATATTTCAATAAGACGAATTGCTGTTTAGTTATCCATTTTACTTAAAATACGTCCGTCCACACACAACCATTGGCGAACCAACACTAACACCGTTCGCGGCGATCGCCGTGCGCGGCAGGTAGCTCGCGGCTGCCGCGCGCGGCAGTCGTCCAATCATAGCGCGGCTGGCCGCGCGCGGCGGCCGCGCTCGAATGCCGCGTTTTATTTGGACACACCTTAAAACCCCTAGCGGACACCGGCGTCCACGCTGTCATTGTCTTTCTATTGTGTCTTTAATTGACACTATTGAAAGATTAAGACAACCAATCATCTTCATTTTTCACAGTGCTGCTTGAAATTTTAAATTATACACTAGGTATGTTAGTTCTGTGTAAAATCAAAGAATATGCTAGAGGCTTTTAAACTAGAATAAATAAAATTATAACCGTTACAGTTAAAAAGCACTTGCAAAGAATTTATTTTTATATTGACAAACGCAAATAAGGTTACATACCATCGTATAAATTAGAATGGATGTGAATACAACATAATGACATTTATTACCTTTTTATTTTTTTTGTTCCTTCTCACACCTGCGCCGGGGGTCACGGGAACAGAAGATACTTCCGCGACCCCCGAATGACATTTATTACCTACTTCAACGTGCTTTAACGCACACGTTCCACAAAATCGGAGGTATTTATGACAATGAGATTTGGGACTACCATAGATAATATTTTTATGGAGAATGCACTCTGAATTTGTGGAGAAATCCTGATGTCTCACAATTAATCTGATTTATTTGTACAGAATATTATTAAAAGAGTATGATTAGTATTAAACTTGTTTAAGTCTAACATTTAAAAGTGCCTTTTATGGGTCTAATTGAAATCAATTACTTGACTTACTTCATAAAACTATCGCCACCTCCCGTCCCCAGTACCACACCAACCGCACAACACAGGAGCACCACTCAGACAAGCAATTATTGGATAATCGAATGCCTCCCATCGACTGTGTCCCCGCCAAATGGCGCTGTACAGCCTAGAACACGAGGCGTCTGCGACACATGTGCACACCGGACAATGTGTGGGGATAACTTGTGTTGCCAGCTGTATGAGGAAGACGAAAATGTGTAAATTGATTCAAACTTTTGGGGTTAGAGCCGGTTGAATTACAGAGAAGAAAGGTTCTAAAATATTAGTTAAAAATAAGTATACATCATGTAATAGTACACTCACATTTCGCCAGTTATGTTTAAGTCCAATGTATAAGGGTCCCTTTTGCCATCAATCGGGCTCAAATCCAGACTCCGGGCTGGGAAACTTAAGATGGATAAACTCAATAACGCTTAGCTTGACCCGGGATCAAACCCGGGACTTTATGCTCAGCAGTAGCAGTTGCGACCACTAAACCAACGAGACACTCGAGTTAAAATTTAATAAAAATATTTTTTTGTAAAACTAGCTTGTTAAATAACGAACAGAATGAGGCTTCATTATATTGCAGCTAAAAAGGTAAGTCCAGTTCAAAACCAACGTCGAGTAGTAGTTACCATGTTTGCTTTTTTTAACCTACTGGCTATTGACTGGCCTGTTGGTTAAGTAGTAGTAAGTGACCCTGACTGCTATGCCGGAGGTCGTGGGTTCGATTCCCACCCAGGACAAATGTTTGTGTGATAAGCACGATTATTTGTTATGGGTGTAAAAAAAAAAATATCTATATTTTGTATATGTATGTATTTAGAAATGTATAAGTATGTTTATCAGCTGTGTAGTACCCATAACACAAGCTCTTAGCTCAGCGTAGGACTAGATGGCGTTGTGTGAAAGTTGTGGAACATTTATTTATTTTATTTAGCGCTATTATATGTATAGTGGGGCACTTTTTTAAATAATTTAATTAATTTTCTTAAAAAAATAAATTTCTTGTCTTTGTTAACTACTGTATGCGTGAGGTTATTATGTACTCAAGAAATGCATTTTATGTGTCTTTTCCTTAAAACCATTAAATATAGAACTAGTACCTCGCTTACGACTTTTTCCGCATGTATTTCGTACATTTAACCCCGCCTCTTAGTTTGGAAAATAAAATATAGCTTAACAATTTTCAAAATCCGTGTTGTTGACGCTACTACTACTTCAAATACGCATAGAGACACGCAGCGCAGTATTTCAGTTCAAAATGATGTATTTTGTATCTTACAAAATCAATGCATTTCAGTAAGGTAGTTAGGTTAGGTAGTTAGGTTAGCTATAGGATAGGTATGGTAAGTTAGGTTAGGTTATATGTATGTATATATGTTGTCATTCTAATTCTATCTTACACAAAGAGTGTAAAGGGAACATTGAGATTCGCTGGTTTTCTTTTGTTAAAAGATTTTTTAAATCGGTTCAATAGATTTGGAGATTACAGCCTACAACGTCAGCAATCTCACAAACTTTCCTCTATGTAATATAATATAACACAAAATACAATGTTAAATAATGTAGATCATAAGGCTGTACACATAGAATAAATAGATTTCATGCCCAGTTCTTCAAGCTTACTAAAAACATTTTAGCTTTTGTCCTTACAAACCAGTTTATTAATCTAATGCTGAATGGTTTGTAAATAATAATAATAATATTCCACACCTTTTACACAACGCCATCTAGTCCCAAACCACAGTATAAATATTAATACAGTAGGACGACGCCTTTGATCTCTGGAAAAATGCCGACAACGGCTACACGCGTTAGCCTTGAATAATATCTCCCGCACTACGAACATCGTTTTGTTCGCAGTGCGAGAGCGGCTTTCCCACGTCTCCGCCCTTCACGATTGCCCTGTCTAGACAGCTTCGTCGGACGACTGTAGGTTTTTAGACTGTGCCCAAACTAAGCAGTGTTTATGGTATGGGTTCTAAAGAACTGATAAACTTATATACTTCTAAATACAAACATATTATAGATAAATTACACCCAGACACAGAACAAATGATCGTGCTTATCACACAAATATTTGTCCTGGGTGGAAATCGAACTGACGACCTCCGGCATAACAGTCAGGGCCACGAACTACTAGACCAACAGGCCAGATATTTCGGGTTTTTTTATAATCATTTTTTGTCACCCAACAGGCAAAACAGGGGTATTATATTTCAAAAGATGCCCTTTATATAATAGGGTGACATATCGAGAAGGTTGTAAGGTAAAAATAAATGGGTCTCGTTAGCCACGGGTTGGCAATTTGTCTTAATAATAATAATAATAATAATAAAAATTTATTGCCTCCAAAATGAACAAAAACACTTAAATATAAACAATTGGCAGCGTTACAACTACAAAGACAAAAGTGTTTACGATGAGCTCTGGCACCCAATGTAAGATTTAACTTGTGTTTAGGGTGCCAGCGTCCTCGCCTATGACTTGAACATATCAGTAGTTGTAAGACGTAAGTACACAATCATTATTATAACTATTTACTAGCCAATGCAACTGTGATACAGCCTATTTGAAAACCTGTGTTTGTGTGTGTGTGTAGTGTGTGTGTTTTTGTGTGTGTGTATGTGCGTGTGTGTGTGAGTGAGTGTGTATGTATGTGAGAGGAGGATAAATATGGTGAAAGCTTGTGTTTATTTAAGTCTGTATAACTATATATATATATATATGTGATACCCTGTTGTCTATATTTGGTTCGATATCTGTAGTAGATCTTCAGTCTTGTCGTAATTTAATGTCAGGAGCCACTTCATGACCTCGGTTTTACATCTATTTAGACACATTGGAGCAATGGAGCAAAGTTTATTAATTTTGTTATATAAGTGGTTTGACAGTACACCAAAATGACGCTGAGCAAGGGCCGTTCTACATCCGTGAGTTGAGCAAACTTCAAAACGTCGTCGTTTTTTGGCATTCGGATCGTATACCACAAAAGGGTGTTTACGTAGTACAGTACCGAGAACAAAGAGCTGTCTCACAGTAAGAACTTGACATTCAGCGTAGAGTGCCGTGGTGGGATATCTAAAAGGCTTTGAGGTCATAGTCTTGAGAACAGCTCTCTGTGCTCGTTCCAGTGGCAGGAGATTTCTTTTAGGAGTTCCACCCCACACTGTAATGCAGTAGTTTATAATACTTTGACAAAGGGCATAATAAACAGTTTTAAGCGTAATGCGGTCAGCAGAATGCCTTAATTTTTTAAATATAAAAATACACTTGCGGACTCGTGATATAATGTTGCTAAGGTGCGGTTTCCAGCTTAGAGAACTATCTAGATAGACTCCAAGATATTTGGCAGACTCACACCTTTTGAGTTGAGGGCAACCACATTGAGAAGAAGATAGACCGAGTGTGCAAGTGTGCGCTCTGAGCACCATTGAATCCGGGGGAGGAAGGTTGGTTGATAATAAGGAGAAAGGTAAGTAAACAGTTTTGTTTAAATTTAACGTCAGGATATTATTAAACAGCCATTTCATCACTGAGTTTAGAGCAAGTTCTGCATATTTTGCTGTTTCAGGCCAATCACTACCATGTATTAATAGAGCCGTATCATCAGCGTAAGTGAAGATTGAGCAATTCGTCAGGGACATTCTGCATAAGTTGTTAATATACATAAGAAACAGGGTAGGGCCCAAGATTGATCCCTGAGGAACGCCAAAATTCAATGAAATGGAGTCACTGATCACATCATTTATTTTAACACACTGCGTTCTATCACACAGATAATCCTGAAAAATATTTAAGGTATGACCTCGAATGCCTGATGCCTCCAATTTTGATAAGAGGTGGGGGACAGACACGGTGTCGAATGCCTTAGAAAGATCCAAGAAGATCGCCAAACATTTCATTTTACTATCTAATTTAGATACTACATGGTCTACCAAGGCAGCAACAGCATTTTCAGTTGACCTGCCACCTCTAAAACCATACTGGTTATTACTAAGTAGTTTATATGACTCAAGATAGTCTATCAGTCTATTATTAAGGATCTTTTCTAATATTTTAGAGATGGCAGGCAAGACTGAGATCGGCCTATAATTATCTACACTGTGTCTGTCCCCATTTTTGAAGATTGGGTGAACAACAGCCCTTTTGAATACCTTGGGGAAACAGCCCGTACTAATGGAGCGATTGCAGATATGCGTAATGGGTGAGACAATAGCGGGCAGACAAGACTTTAATATTCTCGATGGAATGCCATCCCAACCAACTGCAGCATCAGTTCGTAACCCAATAATTAGATTCGCGACCTCCACTTCATCTGTGGGTAGAAGTACTAGCGAGTTAGGGTGCAGTGCATCGAGAAGACGTTCCGAGGTATTCGAGCTGGATAGGAAATTGTCTGCTAAGTTTTTACCAACATTGGCAAAGTACTCGTTCACTTTATTGACTGAGGACTTTTCATCCGAAGATATTCTTAGTAGCTCGTTGGGTGATTTGGTATTGAGACCAGTTCCAGTAACATTTTTAACAACCTTCCAAGTAGCTTTAGGGTTGTTCTTCGCCATTTGAAACTCATTCTTTTCATATGCGTGCTTTAAGTTTCTAAGAAGCTTGTTACAGAAATTACGGTACCGCTTATATGTGATCATGAGAATGAGGTTTTCGGGATCAGCTTTTAACTTTCGAGACATGCTATCTCTATTTCGGATACAGCGGAGCAGTCCTTTTGTAATCCAGGGTTTAAGGACTCGGCGTTTTGAAGGAAAGTGGACCGATTTGGAACGAGTGGTGATGACGGAGCTAATAATGGAAACTAGAGACTCGGCCGCACTGTTTGGGTCTTGATTGTTCGTTATTCCACTGAAGTCCATTGATAAGATGTCTTTATACGCTTTTGCAAACTTTGCAAAGTAATATCCTCTAAATGATGGGTGGGGGACACCCAAGAGCATATGTTGATACGTATGTCTTATAACTATGGATGTGTTATGAGGGAAAAATCTTTTGGGGCGGGCGTAAAGTATGTTTTATGAAGTATTTGGTTCGTAAAGGAACGGAGGGTTCTAGACTTATTAGTTTGGGAATGAGAAACTTCTTCATCAATCTGCTTAGTGAGAATAACTGGGTTCCATCGTGATGGCAAATATAAAATAGTTATAACTTCGCCTTTTAAACACAGGGTTGTGAGTTCGTATCAGAGTGCAACCCGACTTTTACATAATAAAGAAAACTTAAAAAAAAAATACATACAAAGCAACGTAAGTTTTTGAAATCTGTAGTTTTGGTGGTGTTTTTTGATTCATCATTTGCCACCGACTTCCGTAACAACAGTTTTAATTCTGCAATTTTGCAGATTTTCAGTTTTTTGGACATTAAAACCAAACTACGAGTAGGTACTTCACAAATGTCGATGCAATTGAAATGATACCTAGTATACCTTCTCAAACAAAAGAAGACTTTTTCAAATGACGGAGGACACAACAAAGTCGGCAGATGGAAGTGAGAGACAACAACGGAAGAGATAAAAGAGATACGCCCTAGATGCATACATACATACATACATAAACTCACGCCTTTTTCCTATGGGGGTAGGCAGAAACTACAGAGCGCCATATGCTACGATTCTTACATACTTCTTTTGCTTCGTTTTTTATTTATTTATTTATTTATTTATAAAGGCTTACCAACTAAGACACATACAGACAATCTTAAAAATAATACAAGTAACAGTTAATGTATGCTCTTAAATTACAGGTAGGCTCAACATTATTTTTAGACACTGCTCAAGCAAATATTTGAAACTAACTACAACTAGCTAGGTTATTCACAAAGATGAATAAAGGTAAACATACCAGGCAACGAAAAACACAGAGACTACAAACATAAAAAACGTACTCTAAAAACTTGATATGCTATAAATGGCTCTTTTAAATACATTAAATTTACCTGAAAGTATATCTATGTCATGTTTATTATATATGTCATTACATTTTCTGAGAATATAGGTGAGAGGTGCATTACTGCCATACATAATTCGAGTGTATTTAGTGGCGAAAGGAATATAATTTACTAGCCTAGCTGAAGATCTTGGAACTTTTGTTTTAACCTGAGACAACAGAGATGGACAATCTGTTCTACAGTTCAACATTTTGTGTAAGAATATTAATCCTAAATAGTCTCTGCGCCAATGCAAGGATTTCATTTTAAAATGTCATGCACGCCCTAGATGAATACTTATTATTATTTTTGCTTACTATTTCATAAAACAAGCAGTAGGTATCACCATGTCAGACAGCCCTGGGCATCAACAACCTGTTTCCTTGTACAGACACGGTATAAACGTCAGTGCGGGTATATTTATGTGAGGCTAACACGAATCTCTCTAACAGATTGCTGACTACGTTGTTACTTTGATTATTACCGTTGTGAACGTCTTTCATGGGGTCAATTGGTGAGTGATGACGTCATTTTACGGGTAATTGATGATTTATTAAAGAGAATCTATTAGTATTTAATTAAATAATAATTAGGCATGCTGCCTTTTTGAAGACCCAATTCGTACTAAGATTGGTAATAGCAATAACAGCGTATTACTGTCCCATTGCAGAGCAAAGGTTTCTTCTTATAAAAAGGAGACACGAGCGTTAATCGCCACGCTTGCCCAAGATGGCTTTACAATTACAAACTGACGTTATTTTTTCCATTCATCGATGTCCGAGATTAAGGACAGTAAGTACAGACGCCAGCACGTCAAGTTACCCCAATGTGTCAAATTTCTCTGATCGTTTTTCAACTTTAAGTCAAACAGAATAAGGTTCATATTCAATTGGGAAAATTTTACACATAGGGGTAACTTAATGTGCTGGCGTCTGTACATTTGAAATGAAAAGTTGTAATTTACAATCCCGAATCCCGAAACGACCTAGCTTAACCCTCAATCTACCCATGCGGGAGTGATATTTAGCCACAAACTACACGCACATCTAGTTTTAGTTTTTTTTTTTTGATAAAACCTTCTAAAGCGGTAAAACAAATGAATCGCTCGTTTTTCACGTTTGTAACTTTTAACATCGTGTGCAGACAACTCTTACATATTGTATTTATTGCGTCCAACGGACAGACGAGGCGACTTGATGCTATATATTTCCTTAGGAGACCGTATTTTGTCTCGGTTTACGAAGGCGCTCAATTTATCTGGTGGCTATTTCTTAAAGGAATCTTCCCGCTAAGGTCCGTGTGAAGTTGTGAGTTGTGGCTCCGTGAAGAAGTATTTTGTTTTTTATCCGACTTAAGTCATATGTGACGAAAAAGGGAGGGTAATCTATCTATCTAATCAAGTGAGTTTGGTATAGGGGACGTCAAGCCAGTACCTATAAATAAATAAATATTCCACAACTTTTACACAACGCCTTCTAGTCCCAAGCTAAGCAGAGCTTGTGTTATGGGTACTAAACAACTGATAAACATACTTAAATGTTTCTAAATACATACTTACAAATTATAGATAAATTACACCCAGACACAGAACAAAATGATCGTGCTCATCGCACAAACATTTGTCCTGGGTGGGAATAGAACCCACGACCTCCGGCATAGCAGTCAGGGTCACTAACTACTAGACCAGCAGGCCAGTTGAGTACCTTAATAGGAATAGTTAAAATAAGTTGTAAATCTTGTCTCCTAGGGCATGTCGGTTTGACGGTATTTACCGACGGCTTGTAAAGCCAAGTCAGAAGCCCATGAGCGACTTAATCTTTGACGCCAGGTTAGTTAGTAACCACACGACAAGAAGAACATCGTGTCACCTCTCTATGTTTTATTAATTCGCTTAAACCATCATTTAGAGCATGCTATACGTTTATTCTAGAAGGTTTATTTATAGGCGCAAAACAGCAGCTTGGTCACAAAAAGCATCTGATTTGTTATCAGCCTCCCGAAATTGCAAGCCAAAGGCTGACTTACTCCGCAAATTCTCAATTCTCATTCACATATTATAATAGTGCAATATAATAACACAGTATAAATATTAATACAGTAGGACCACGCCTTTGATCTCTGGAAAAATGTCGACAACGTCTACACGCGTCAGCCCTGAATAATTCCTCCCGAACTACGAACATCGTTTTGTTCGCAGTTCGGGAGCGGCTTTCTCCGTCTCGGCCCTCACACCCCGCACGATTGCTGTAGGTTTTTAGACTGTAATAATAATCTATATCTAAATATGTACTTTTTATAAAGAGGAAAGATTAGAATATTTGTTTGTTTGCATTGATTAGGCACCAAAATATTACAATAAAGGCTACTTTTTATTTCTGTTCTCTCACGGGAACGGGAAATGCGCGAGTGAAGCCGTGTGAAGTCTGCTAGTATAAAATAAAGAAGCAATCGAAAATGGTTCGCTTCTATTACACGCGAATTCAAAGTAACTATTTAAGTGAATGTGAGTAAGATGTAGATACTCCACTGCCTAACCCGTTTGCGAATGAAAGCGAAAAGTTTATGTGATAAAGAAGACGTATCCATAATTTACATAATAACCTTACAACACAAACTCGTCACACATAATCCCATGTAATAAATCAATAGTCCGCAAGAAGCGACGTATCCACAAAGATCCGAGGCCGAGCCGCCACAGGGGAACTAATTACTGAACAAAGACTTGCCGCGATTGCCAGTTAATCAAATGAGCGAGCACTCTGTGTCGCATTCTGTGGTCTGCGGGATTGTACCTATTTTGTGTGTGGTATTGAAATTAGGGAGGTAATTTACGTGTTTTATTAGATAAGGGGACAATTTCGTTGGTGAGGCTATATGGTTTCGGGTTTCGTTAAAGTTCTAATATTTGATTATGGTAATATTTTTGGGAGCCTCTGAAGTTACTTAAAACACTACAATTTGACTTAGAATACCTAAATGGTTATTTAAGTAGCTTTTTCACAATAGAAGACCTACACGCACATAGGTATAGTTGTTTAACTGGCCTGTTAGTCTAGTAGTTTGTAGCCCTGACAGCTATGCCGGAGGTCGTGGGTTCCTACCCAGGACAAATATTTGTGTGATGAGCACGATCATTTTTCTGTGTCTGGGTGTAACTTATCTACAATATGTTTGTATTAAGAAATATATTATATACATATAAGTACCCATAACACATGCTCTGCTTAGATTGGGACTAGATACTCTATCTTTGTCATAGGAAGAATAACTAATTCACGAACAAGAACGAAGCTCTATTGCCAGCTAATCAAATGAGCACACGCTCATGTTGGCACTTTGTGATAGTTCACTAGGTATAGAAGGTTTAACCCTTTTACTTGTATGTATATATCGGAATAACTTCGTATCCAATTGATGGTAATGGGCTCTCTCCTTACTACATGGGACTTAAATATATCCGGCCAAATGTGAATGTACTATCGGCAGACACACCTCTACCGTACCTTTCTGAGAATACAGTCTTGAATGTTCATGTTATTTCAGTACCTCAGGTAACACAAGACGGGCCCATTTTTCTATCTATATTTTATCGCACAATTTGACATAGCTACCTTATGTATTAGGTACCTACTTACGTAACATAATGTTGGGTGCGTCTTCTGTAACTAAATCCACACCAATTTCCTGAAAGGGTTACATAGAAGTTATTCTTCTATGTACAACACAAGTAGGATGTATTTACATATCAATGTGCTGGGTACACAAGGTACCTTACATACTAGGGATAGTTTTATAATAGTGTAACATTATACATACTTACGGTAGTGTTACAGATAGGAGCGAAAAGGGCGGGTTTAAAAAAAAAATAATATTAATTTAATTCAGACTAATTTACATGACCTATAACTTACATGTACAGACGCCAGCACATCAAGTTACCCCAATGTGTCAAATTTCTTTGATCGTTATTCAACTTTATGTCAAACAGAATAAGGTTCATATTCAATTGGGAAAATTTGACACATTGGGGTAACTTGATGTGCTGGCGTCTGTACTTACTTAAAAAAACTATGTTAATTAACGAGTATTGTATCATCAATTGCAATCCTGCACCGCAATCAAACAATACGTCCTTAAAACTTTTCATTAAAACATCTAAAAATTAAGTTGTGCTTATGATTAATAATTCTAATTAAACGATTTTCTTACTTTAATTTTGCAAAAGTTAGGTTCGCTAAAGTTATTTTCGCTATAGTTAGGTTCGGTCAGGTTTGGTTCGCTCGTGGCGGAAGTGTCTATCAGACAGGGTACGGTGCGCTTCGTCACATCTCTGCGAGTGCGCTTGTTGTCACCTTAAATACACACTGATGATAGCCAATACGAAACTAACTGTCTGACAGTTAATCGGGGAGAGATGTTGGCGACAGATCTGGCAACCCCGATGCTAGGGGCTAGTTCTGTTGTTAGGCTAGCGACGGGGCGGCTTGGTTTTTCTCTTAGATCAATAATAGTACTAGATTCCCGATAAGCGCTTCAAAAACGGCCCGAAAAATAAGAGCACAAATACTGTTGTGCTCTTATTTCTAACTAGTATGGTCCAATCATAGCCAACGTTAAGACGTCAAAATGCTGCAGTGCGCGTTCAAAAATTGTGTAAATAATCACCGTAACACCAAAATTTCGGAAGGAATATCTTTTTTTCGGTGAGTTTATATCAATATGTATTTATCATAAAATAAAAACTGAATTAAATAGTAAATAAAGTCTTTTAGCAAATATTATGATTGTTTGACCAATGTTTGCTACAACGCGCCAACTATTGTAACAAACATCGACTATTCTGGAAAAGGGAATGCATGGAGTAGTATTGTTATTTAATGTTTCTTTTTTTTAATGAAATTTTTGTTTGTAGATTTCCTAGCGACACATTTTGCTGTGCATAATGGGTATCTATTGTCGCGAAAGAAAGAGGAGAAGAATCAAGCGCGGTCCCCCGATACAACGATGCTTGGATTAAAATTATTACTTCTTTTATTAAACTTAAAGGGTCAATAGGTACATATTATTTTGTTACTTTTTACAGGATACTTTTGAGTGGGGCGTTTGTTTTTTTTTTTGCTGTTTAATTTTTATTATCATTAAGTAACTATTAATATATCCGGAAATACTAACAGATGTCGATTGGTTAGAACATCAGTTCCAAAATTACAGGTACATTAATTAATGATTCATAATCGAAACGTTTTACAAAATGATACTTTCTAAATGAAAATGCTTGATTTGCTACTAAAAATGTAAAAATCGGTACGTGTGTAAAGGTACCTACATTTTTTGAAGAGTTCCTTCAATTCTTCAAGGTTCCCTCATGAAAATGACAGAGTACTGAGGTAACAAACACTAAAAAACAAACATAAAAAAATAAATTAATTGGTCAAACAATCATTATATTTGCTAAAAGACTTTATTTACTATTTAATTCAGTTTTTATTTTGATAAATAAATATTAATATAAAAAAAATACAAACGAATTGATAACCTCCTCCTGTTTTTGAAGTCGGTTATTAATAATTTGATGTCATACAATGATTTTTCACCAGCTGCGCCCCGCGGTTTTTCCCGCGTAAACCAGGAGTAGTTAAAAGTAACCTATGTGTTAATCCAGGATATAAGCTACCTACATACTAAATTTCATCAAAATCTGTTCCGCCGTTTGAGCGTGAAAAAGTAACTAATATACAAACACACACACACACTCAGAAACTTTTGCTTTTATAATATTAGTGTGAAAACTTCTAAATCGCATACAAAAGTAGGCGCATTCATTTTTTTGCGGGTTGATTATAATGAGCCAACCCGCAGACAATTAATAGCAATGTCCTAATAAAATAGCTATTGTACTAATTTAGCACTACTACTTTTCTAAAATGGGTCAAATGTAATTATTTGCTACCATATAAAACAAACCTTCGCTCGCATAAGAAATATAAATTATTATTCTGCAACTCTATCTTTCAATTCTTACTGTGTTCTGAGCATTGAAATGTCATACCAAGAACTACGTCTAGTTTCAAAATAGAGTAAAGACGAAATTGTGAACAAAACGTTTTTAACCGTATTTTCTAGGCCTTAAGTTTCATTTTAGAATAAATATTTTTGTACTTATTATAAAAATGGCTTTTATTTTTACACACTTTACTTGACAATTTAAAAGTTTATTCCTTTTATTTTTCTCCGATGACAGAAGGACTTAGGCATAAATATTTTGCAATTGTAATTAAACTTTATGCTTGAGTGTCAAGGTTTATAATGAACTGAACTTGATAATATTATAAAACTTTTTTCAATATTTCGTAGTAAGAAATGTAATTGTTTATGTGTGTGTAAACGTGGACACTTTAGCGACGTATTTTTGTTCCTGATCCTGTATCTAGTGCTATTATTGATCGAAGGTTTTTCTAGTCTAATTTTCTTAATTTTATTGACTTTTGTGGTCGAATTATTATATTGGGTATAATAATTCGACCACAAAAGTCAATAAAATTAAGAAAATTACACCTTTTAACTGTTTTTGAGTTGGTGTTTAACATTTAATCGTTGAACACTTTGACCAGTGATCAACACTATATTATAATTGTCAACTGAGATACGCAATTGCCCTGCTGGATACATCGTGACCAACCGAAATCATATAGATTTTATGCAAACAGCAGCGGAAAAGTTTTAAACATAAATGTTTTACTTTTAATAACATCAAATCACAGCCACAATCTTGTTTGGAATCTACCCTCATATATCACGCTGGCGACGCGTGCGCTCAGTCGCTGACAGTGATTGGCTCCTGAACGCCTGATGGGCTAAGTTTGAACGAGTCATATCGGGACGCGGCTCGATCTCATGTATATGGGTGCGTATACATTGTTCGAGTTTGTTCATAATAAAGGTACAGACGCCAGCACATCAAGTTACCCCAATGTGTCACATTTCTTTGATCGTTTTTCAACTTTATGTCAAATAGAATAAGGTTCATATTTAATTGGGAAAATTTGACACATTGGGGTAACTTGATGTGCTAGCGTCTGTACACGTCAATGTTTTTTTTGTGAAGGTAATCAAGAGGAGATTTAATTATTGTAGGATACGAGTATTTGGTCGATAGATGAAAATTTGGACCTTATTTAAGGCAAGATCTGTGTGTGTTTCGAAAGTAATCTATACTTACTAATATTATAAAGAGGTAAATTTGTAAGTTTGTAAGTTTGTATGTTGGGGGTAATCTTCGGAACTAATGATCCAATTTTAAAAGTTATTGTACTGGTGGAAAGCTACACTATTCCCGGTGGACATAGGCTACTTTTTATCCCCGTATTCCCACGGGAACGGAAACTACGCGGGTGAAACTGCGTGACGTCAGCTAGTATCCGATATGTTGAGAGGCTTTGAATAAATAATAATATACATGTCGTGGAAAGCGATATTCTTGAATAATAAGTTGTGAAGTTGATCAACTTAGTACGGAGTCTATGGTGACCGGCGTGACGTTACTTGTCATTTGAAAATGGCGCGAATGTGTTTTCGGTAATGTCACGTGGACAGAGTCATGCTGGTGTGTGGGAGCTGGGCAGAGCTCAGATTGATTTGAGGCACCAACGAAGACACACATCCAGTACGAAACTGTCAGTTACCTATTTGAGTTATGTTTTGTGATTACGATTGTTAAGTGAGGTTATTACTACAATGAAGATTGTTATTCTGCGTTATGAACTCGGTACCACGAAACCCCCATCGGTGTCATCTCATAGCTCAGCCATCGCTGACGCCGACATACACAACGCCATCAAGTCTCAAACTAAGCATAGTCTGTTTGTGCTTTGAGCACAATGCTACTGATGAACATACTTATATATTTCTAAATACATACGTATTATACATAAATTACACCCAGACACAGAACAAATGAGCATGCTCATCATACAAACATTGGTCCTGGGTGAGAATCGAACCCATGACCTCCGGCATAGCAGTAAGGGCCACTAACTACTAAACCAACAGACCTGTCATCACAACTACTGAATAGACACAAATACTGCAGTTAGAAAAAGGCTAAGCAGATGATGGTGTGAGACGAAGCTGAAACATCTCCTACTTGTAATTAGGGAGGTACAAAAGTTTAATATAAGGACAAAAATTCTACTTCAAAGAGCCTAATATTTTCCTCGCCATACATCAGCTGACCTTCACCTCACATTGTTGACTGGGAAACAACAGAGCCTGTCCTTGAAACGAGAACAAACACATTACCCGACATCTTGGTTACAAAGTCAGGTTATATTTATAGCACAAATACTTGTATGTCGAGGGAAAGATCATGTTTTTATACTTGAGTTAAAGGGAAGAGGCGATATTAAACGGATTTCTTGTGGGTTGAGAAAAAATGGCCTTTTTTATTTTAAGCTCTTAGTAAACTAGTGCGCTTCACTATCACTGATTGCATCACTGCTAGCCATCAGGTGGGATTGCTGTCAAGCACTGGTTTATAATATAAAAAAAAAAATATTTTATTGTACATACACTCGGCTTTATATCAAGCTGTAAATTTCCAGTGTTACTTGACCTTACATTTCACGGAAATCCTATACAATGAGAGATCTGCTTATACTGGAAATGTATAGCTTGATATGTAGCCGTGTCTTTTCTGGGGAGGGATTCCAATCTAACCCGCTGCAACTCAATACCAACTACAACAAGATTCTTTTTTATATTTAACTAGCAGGGCTCGACAACTAATTTGTCCTGCCCGAACGTTGGCTTCGAACCCGATTGCAGCGCCACCTACCGGGTCCAATTATGAGTCTGAACCATCCAGAGATCAACACAATCACAAGAAAAGAAGAATTATCTAATTTGGTGCAGTCGTTCGGAAGTTATGCACGTACATACATTTCGGTAGTTCATTTTTATTTATTTAATGTAGAAGATTAGGTATTTAGATTTTACTTAAATTTTACGTTCAAAAGTCCAAATGGCTTATTTAAAATAACAGTTTTGAATTTGACCAGTACTTTACATGAAACAGCACCCTAACTGACCTTAACAACCCGACTGGGTAATACGTACGCTACTTCTAAGTTATACAGGTTGTCCGGCTTCCAGGGTACTAATTACTTGTAGCAATAGTCAAAGGACGGAGGCGCGTCTTAATATATTAAAAAGTCACCCATCCAAGGACCGACCTTGGCAAGCGTAGCTTAAACTTCTATCGACCCTTATGGCTGTGTAGTTTAGCCACAAACCCCTCTACAATCTCTTATAGCGCTACCAGGTACACATTCATTTTGTCCACGGAAGCACACGGTATAAAAAAAACAGCAGCAAAAGTTTGAAAACATAAAATATATAAAAATGGAAGGAAATCATAGAATTGGTTCGCTCGGGCTACTGGCCTGTAAACTTGCCCACAGAGAGTGCACGCCGATAAAACTTTAAGGAAGCGAGCAGAGTGTGGGGCGGAGCGATTTGTAATAGAGCTGACGTTGCATTTAGAGAGCAATATAGCTTACAAAATATGTTTTCTTAAGTTTCCTACAAACGTCATAAGTTAAGTGCATGCCCAATTTTTATTACCTAACTGAAAACAAGAATTTGACCCAGCTACATTCATGGATTATTTTCGCTTGTTTTTCATTAGCTCATTTATTAGTTCATTCATTTTATTCATTCATTCAACAAATTGTTTGCTACTTTATTAGACCCAATAAGGCTGATTCACTAATTGAAAAAAGTGTTTATTTAAAGAAACAATACTGCACAAAGCAATGTTGTCGTTACGAAAATTTTAGGCACCAAATAAATTAATGTACGATGACGTAAGTAAACTGAGAGTGGGAGCTCTCGAACGACATTACCTAACTACGTTTCACAACACAAATAGTCTTCTATTTGTGTTGTACCTAATCCATTATAATTCCGTCGCAGTGCCACTTGAGTTACTAAAGTGCTCATCTGTTTATGACAATCTGAGACGAGACTATTCTACTTACTTAGAATAAAATGGGCATTTTTGAAGACTTACTGTCGATGCTCAGAATTTAGCCATTTTGGACATAAACTAAGTTTATGCTTGCTTTTCTTAAAATTTGCGAAAAGAGCTACTACCCTAATGTGTCAATTTTTTTTTGATTATTCATCAACTTTATTGCTAACTGAATAAGGTCCATGTTCACTAGAGCAAATTTGACAGTTTTGTCTGTACAATTTCAAGGAAAATTACAACATCAATTTATCTGTTTAACATGAATGGATTATAATACAATTGCATGAAATGGGCTTAAATTTATATAAGTACGTGCTACATGCTTTACCGTTAATGTTGTACAGACGCCAGCACATCAACCTACTACAACCTGACAAATTTCTTTAAAAAAATTCAACTTAATTGCAAAAGCATAAGGTTCAAAGTTGATTGGGGAAATTTGACAGATTCGGGTAGGTTGATGTACTGGCGTCTGTATAAATCCTATATGTTTTCAAAATAGTCATTATAATTAAATAATACCAGCCTGTTTATATCCCTTTACAGGACAAAGGCCGCTTCACATACAAAGAAGGCACGAGCAGTGATCACTACGCTTGCTTAAGGCGAATTGGCGATTTTAAACTTTATCTTAACTATAAAATATTAAATAAAATTGTACTAAGGAAAGTGTCTCTAACTTTAGAGGTTTACAAAAATCTATAGAAGTGAAAGAAATTGTGGATAGATTTTGCACCTGATACAGGCCATAGCCGCTCCACTCGCTAACATGTCCGCTACCTAACCGCGACTTATCGCTGAAGCGGACGGTCGCCGCGCCCCTCGTTGGAACGGGAAGCTCATTTACTAACTTTTTGACGTCCACTGCTCATATCTATATATTACGTATAGTATACTGCGTTTTATAGATAGCAGTCGAAAGCGGGATATTTTGCATCGCAGTTCATGCTAGTTATGTTTGTGTGTAGGCAGATAGACCACTACTAGCTTACTAGTTATACATTTCAAAAAATGTACCTATCCCGGAATCAATTTCATTTTTTTAAACCGTCATGTTGGAAAAGGTAGGCAATCTGTGCAGATTTAAACTTTATTGTTACCATGTGAGAGTATAATATATTTCAATCGCCCAGCATTTTGTTTAATATGAAATATTTACGACCGATGTAAGTAATTTATATTGTACCTAACTGCATTATGGTTTTCGTGGGACTTCATGAGGTAAATTATTAAACAAAACAACTTTCATGAAAATAAATCAACACAATCTTTAAACACAATCTTTATGCTTAGATGGTTTGGTCAAGTTGAAAGGATGGATGAAAGGCGACTAACGAAAGGTAAATACCTTTCGTTAGTCGCCACTTACATCTGCCTTGTAAATACAAGGCAGATGTAAGTGGGAACGCCGGGAGGGGACACCCTAGAAGGACATACATAGACCTTACTGGTGAGGTTCTTCAGAAAGGTCAGGTGCGTAGTACTCGCAACGGGCGTGTGTGTATGACAACATGTATGAATGTAAACGAAGCAAAAGAAGTATATAAGAATCGTAGCATATGGCGCTCTGTAGTTTCTGCCTACCGCCATGGGAAAGGGCGTGAGTTTATGTATATATGTATGTACAATCTTTAAAAATAAAGTCTGGTGTGACCGGCGCGCGGCGGTGCTCTGTACTGCTAACAATACGATAAAGAAGACAACTAGTTTACAAACTTGTCACTTCAACGCAGCTTAGAGATCAGGGTATCAATGTTTGGTGCCCTAGTCAAAATCTCTTTTCTATGTTCGTTTACATTCATAATTAATCCTAGTTTATTTAGGCTTTAGTTCAATAAGTGTTTTTTTTTCATAATCTTCCTAGTTTTGGATTTATTAAAATAAATCGTTTCCCATTCCTTAGAGGAAGGTATTTATATTTCGTCGTATGTTACGGAGACGACAAGATGGTCGCATGAGATTTTATTTGTGGCTTTATACGCCCTCATAATAAATGTAAGATCTTAGTGCATATTATAAACCGTTAACTTAATGCTCTGCCCTGGTCCAGCCTAAACAACGTCCATTAATTCAGACTAGACCAAATCTGAGGCTAACGAAGTGATCAATCAAATTGATTGGACTTCTTAACTAATATCATTTATCCTTTAATGAACTGACATTAACGACTGACTGATTGCACTGATTGATAAAGTAAATGTTCTTAATAGATTTTAATTAATTACTCCAATTTCAGTTTTGTTTAGATTTCTTCACACTTTATTTTGTTAAACCTGCTAACCTAATAAGTTAACAATAAAGTGACTTTTACCATCAAACCATTTTGTTTTAATCAATATTATCATTCAAATTCAGTCTTCAGTAAAATAAAACCCGATCTAAATCGGAGCATCGATTTAGGAACTACGACACCACAGACAGGCATGCATACACATTACAAAATATTTTGCTGCCATACTTACAAAACCCTTTTTATTTTTCGGCAAATAACCATAAAGATTGAAGTCTGTTCTAGTAAGAATATATCAGAAAAATACTATTTAATTTGACTTTCCTGACCTGAAAACATAAAACTTAGTATAACTGAGTAGGTATTCTATTCTATTCTATTCTATTCTAACTTAAGACTAAGTAGTCTCACAACAAGTTGCGTCGTACCTACTGTTACCTAATAAACCGAAACCAAGTTTCTTGTGAATCCATGAACCACAACAACCTATAAACTCAGTTATTCCCAGACTCACACTTTATTTTGTTCTATCCAAACTCCACGTTAGGGTAAAACTGAGAACACAAAGACGGACATTACGAACAAAATTTTGCGATACCTATTATGCTCGACGGCGAGACATGGAATCACAGTTTTTATCGTATGTCCTTGTAGTGTGTGTAGTATTTTAAATCTCTTTGTAAGAACACAACTAAAGTGTATGTTATCTAGTTCACTAACAGTTCGTACAAGTCTCGTGAACGTCGCAGGTACTTGCCGGGCGGTCGACGCCGCGACGACGCGGCGCCCGCCAGTGTACTCGCTTATTGAACAGAAGACATCGTAATATCATTGTACCAGAAGTATCACTAGTCTCTGCGTATTTACACCCATTCAACATAAACTTCTAAGGCTTTGCGCTGCATCGTTATACTCCTATAATATATCAATACAATGTTATGTTAAGACAGGCGCATAGTGATTGCAACCGGTGTGTGTATGACAATTATGTACAAACCATCAAAACTGAACTGCTATCAAACAAATCTGAAGAACAAATAAATAAATATTCCATAACTTTCAGACAACGCCATCTAGTCCCAAGCTAAGCAGAGCTTGTGTTATGGGTAGGTACTAAACAGCTGATATACATACTTATACATTTCTAAATATAACATACATGTTATAGATAAATTACACCCAGACACAGAACAAATGATCGTGCTCATCACACAAACATTTATCCTTGGAATCGAACCCACGAACTCCAGCATAGCAGTCAGGGGCACTAACTGCTAGACCAACAGGCCAGTAAATGCTTAAAAATAACCTCTTAAATCCAATTATTTCGTTTTAATTTGGAATTGGCGACTGATTTAGGTACGCCACAACACATTTTAAATAATGAAGACGTTACTAAGGTAACTTTAACTGTCTATTATTAAACCATAATATAACATCACGCCTGCCACCTCTCCTCTTCTCTCGTCTCCGATCTTTCCAATAAGCTTCAAACAATCCCTTCGTGGAATACAGACTTGATGTAAAAAATAAATCTTTGAACGGATCGGATCTTCTGCAGCCATCTTCTTTATAATCTCAGCAACAAGCTTTGCGTTCTGATGGAAAATAACAACTTGTGTACTCGCTGTTGTTTTGACGTCATGTTGTTTTAAGATGGCGGCGGTTTTCTTTGCTTTTATTATCTGAGCTTAAATCTTATGTTTAACGGTAAATCTTGTGGCATCTTTATCTTTAGGGATATCTTGTCTATCACTGTTATCATTTTCTCATCATTCTAACCAACATCGAGAGAATTCTTCAGTACTATTAATTGTGTAATTATTAAAAAATGTTTGAGGCTTAAGGAAGAATTTGGATGGTTGGGAAAGTAGTAGAAAAGATAATATAAGAAGGTAAATTATGTGGAAGTAGGTGACTATTGAGATAACTTGATTGAGGAGTCTTAATATGTCATGAATAGTCACCCATTTATGGATTAACCTAGTCAAGCGTAGCTTAGCCTTCGATCAACTCGTGAGGCTGTTATAATTCAGCCACAAACTCATCATTATTGCCAGATCATCGAGACAATAATAACGATCTACAATCCCCTTTGCTGGCAAAACTCCGACATTTGAACACATAAAAGCATTTAAAACAGTCATCCACCATAAGAAGTAACGATGCCATACAAATGCCGCATACTTACCACTATACATATACATACGTATGTGCAATTGAAACGAAAGGAAATCTATAGAATAGCAGAGTACAAGATATAGCTAAGTAAAGAAGGTTTACATACGTAAAGACAGTCAGCAAAGCGATACTGACGGTTCAGCTGTGTTAGTATTTTTGAATATAGTGTTCTCAAACCATTTAGATTATCTAAACCAGATTCACTGTTACGCGACAGTAACCTTGAACCCTAAGATTTTATAGAGCTACATAACACCAATCACATCATAATCATCTGCCTAGCCTTTTCCCAACTGTAACGGGGTCGGCTTCCAGTTTAACCGAAAGCAGCTGAGTACCAGTGTTTTACATAAAGCGACTGCCTGTAAGACCTCCACAACCCAGTAACTGGGTAACACGATTCCCCTTGGCGGTCAGACTTTCAAGATTCTGACTATCTGTAACGACTGTCATAAATCTACAAATAACTGTTTTAGTCTTATCACACAACAGGCACCAACTAATTAAAACAAGTGTAGTAGAGACATTAAGATTCGAAGAACGAAAAGTTAGTAATGGGTTACCACAGGGTAGTGTTTTGGGTCCTTTGCTATTTTTCATGTTCGGTTCAAGTAAGCCTACTGTTCCCCCTTAACTGTAGCTCCGAGGGTAGTATTAACATAAAACACGCCACATTTGCATAAAGTTTGCGTCGAACTGACGCGACGTACCTATACATATGTACATGTCTATATACATACGTCGTTTGAGTTTAGTTTGAATTGCTGCGATTTTCCTAGTGTTTTACTGTGTGAATGTGTGTTCATGTTGGTAAGCGCGATTTGTTTTTAAGTTGTGTCAAATGTGTTTGCGTGTCCAGTATATTTTATGGGTAACAAAACTTTGTCCCATGAAATGTCAATAATTTATACCTATATTCACAAATATTATAAAAAGGAAGTAGAAGTGTATGTAGTGCATGTAGTGGCTAATCTCCAAAACTATGCATCTTTACATATTTCAAAAAATCTTTCATACATTATCCACAATTGCTATAGAATATGTTCTGTGATATTTTAATTGTAGACCTCCAGGCAAACGAAGTTGAGATCATAAGCTAGTCCTAATATAAACTCAAGCATTTTTCCATGGGGTCAGGCCGAAGTGTTCATGAGGTTTACGAGCAGAAAAAAGAACCATCTCCTCTTAAATCGCGAACGTTACAGGCGAGTAATGTATCTGCTGCAGAATTCTGTTCAGGCCCTTTGACTTGTTAGAGCTACTCACTATCAAACTATTGTTGTCGTGCCAACACCTGCAAGTCTCACAAGCGAGGCTGTGTACAGTGTGGTTAGTCTGTATCGTTGGCTTTTGGTAGACAAAATTATTCAAACTGAAATGAACTAGCCATCTACGTCGTAGCGATGTGCTACGACCGCGTAGCATAATGTCTACGGCGTAGCCATTAGGTTTTGTTTGAACGTAATAAAATCACGCACGGCATACTTTCACCGAACAAGTTATTCATCCGACGTGTTTATCAAGGGAAATGTACTCGTTTTGGGAAATATCTAAATCCAGCAGAATGATGTTGCATTGAACGGATTTCTATTATTTATGATGCGTCTCTTGTTCTCGAAGGGAATAAATTCGTTCTAATATTTATTGTGTTACTAAACTCAGACGGAGGTTTTGAGCTGCATAAAAAAGTATTTTATTAGTGAAACCAATTTACGTCATTATTAATTACGACGGAGACGAACTTCAATAATTCTTTGCACATAGGTATACATTATATTTACTGTCCGGGCTTTAAAAAAGGCATGGGAAACTAAGTTCATTGTATGTAACATAGAAACGCACAGCGCAGTTTAAAATTATGTATCTTGTATCTTTCAAAATCAATGCATTTTAGTAAGGTAGTTAGGTTCGGTAGTTAGGTTCGCTATAGGATAGGTAGGTTAGGTCAGGTTATACATATGTATAAATGTTGTTTTTCTTATTCTATCGAACACAGGATGTTTAAATAAGGACACAATAGAGACTTGCTAAATAATAGAAAGTAGTAGTTATTATTCGTTTGGATCTCTTTGTTGTCATCTTATTAAAAGTATGTGTGAACCTATATCAAATAAATGTATAAAATTCTCGTGTCACAGTGTTTTTACTAAATTCCTCCGAAACAGCTTGACCGATTCCTATGAAATTTCGTGCAAATAGGATGTAAGCTAATAAAAACTAGTAAATTGATCATAAGGCAGAACGTAGTTTGCCGGAATAGCTTGGAATATACATACGTAAAGACAGTATGTCGGTATATCGCGGATGACGCTCGACTGAATCAGATGAGGGTGGCACATTATTTATATAATTGTAGGATTACAAATGTTGCCCGCATGCGAAGTTTGATTCCGGGGTCGGGCTAGCGTTATTGAGTTTTCCTATCTGGAAAATTCTCAGTAACAGCTCGGGCCTGGATTTTTGCTCGATTGACGGTAAAAGGCTCGGCCCTTTTATATGTGACTTAAACAAACTGGTGAAATGTGGATGTACTGCGGATAAACTTCTTCTGCCCAACTCTTTGGGAATAACAGGCGTGATTATTTTAAAACACATTTTACATCACGTTAGATGGGAAGTTCATGGAACCGACTAACACTTATATAATCCATAAACAAACATTAAGTGCAACATTTTTGTGAAAACCATAACCACAGACATTAAGTACAATAACGAAAATAAAAATAAATCTTAAATATAATGAAGCTCTACCGTTTGATCCCTAGCCGTCTTGTCGGTATGACGCTGTAATTGTTGTTTTGACAGCAGGCCGAAAAATTAATTAAAATTAGTTTTGACAGGGTCCAAATCTCGCACTATCACCTGCCATCTCATAAATGCATGCTTATCCTCTACTGTCATCAATATGCACGTCGCTTTACTTGCTATTAAGCCGACAACAGTGTATAGTCTAACTTGTACGAGTACTTACAAGTAGAGGGAAGAAACTGGAAGGGTGGGGGTTGAGGGGGGAGGTAAAAGCTCTAAATTAACAGCACGCAACTTGAAAGCTTCGCGATTTAAGTTTCAGCAATAACAGTTTTGTTTTAATGTTATCTGTTCATCTATACGGGTATTATTCATAATCATACTACCAGCCTGTTGCTGTCCCACCAGGTTAACTAAAAAGTAATCTAGATACAAATAATGATAATATTCTACAGAGACAAGACTTCTTTGTTTGTTTGTAGGGATTGAACTCAAAAACAACTGAACTGATTTAAGAAATTCTTCCACCATTAGAACGCTATATTATTACTTAATAACGTAGGCTACAATTTACTTTCAAAACTACGAAAAAATCGAGGGAATACCAAAGTTTAAAAATATAAAGTACAAAATTCACGCAGGGCGAACTCGCGCGCGTAGTAGTATTAAATACTAGCAGACGTCCCGCGGTTTCACCCGCGTAGGTCCCGTTCCCGTAGTAATACAGGGATAAAAAGTAGCCTATGTGTTAACCCAGGGTCTCGGCTAACTCCATACCAAATTTTATTAAAATCCATTCAGTAGTTTTTACGTGAAAGAGTAACAACATCCTCACAAACTATCGCGTTTATAATATTAGTAGGATATATTTTTGACGATTAAAAAGTGCAGATTCAGTCTAACTTAAGACTTGATTTTAAGCTACGTTTGCTAAGGCCAAACCGTGGATGGGCAAGACCCCTCCATACTCCAAAAAGTACGTACAGCTGTTAGTCCCAGTTACTAGATATTTATAGAGCTTTGACAGTCGTTAAGGGTAGTCATAACTCCGAAAGTCGCAAGCAATGTGCTAGTAATTTATAAGGGTCTAAACTTTTCAATCAGTATGTACATACTGATTAAAAAGTTAACCCAAAAAGTTAGAAAAGTTATGGCCGAAGTTAGTCTTATTTCTATTGGTAAGTATGTTCTTAAAACTTGAATACCAACTAGGTAAAAGCAATAAATTTTACTAAACCAATTAACTGGAATTTTATAGACTGTACGAGTGTACGTGCACAATTACAATCTTCTGTGTTCACTACCCACCTACATGCGTATTGATTCCCTTGTGTAAAAATAGCACAATATGCGATTCACAGAAATGTATGTATGTACAATTGTACATAGACGGCAACTCTTTGTTACGGATATAAGATTTTTTAATTTAAAATTGTGTTCTTTCTGTATACCTTTCAAGAACTTAACAAAAAAAAGATACTTTTTTTGGACGCTCAGAACATAAAACAAATGAACAACAATACAGATAATAAAAAAAAACACGAAAATATTAAAACATTATGGAAAAAAATAAATAATAAAAAGAGATCCCCCTAACTCAGACATTTAAAAATATAAATATAGCAGCGCTGTTATTCTGATAGGATGTTAACGATCTAATTACTGAAGTATATGGGTGCCTATGCATATTTTCTGCAGTATAATGAGTGAATATTAGATAAAAATAACTGCGAAACGTGATGTTAAAACGACGTGAGACCAATAAAAAGGAGAATCATTTAAACTGGTCCAGTTTTTTTTTATATCCCATAACTCGATGTTCATAATATTCAATAAGTAAAAACAATACAAAAAGTTCTTGAATATGTGGTTCAAACATTCAAAGTTACGAAGATATACATACATACATTAACTGTTACTTGTATTATTTCTAAGATTGTCTGTATGTGTCTTAGTTGGTAAGCCTTTATAAATAAATAAATAAATAAATAAATATTATCAACCACAATGGTTCGATTTATTTTATATAAAAATGAAAAGAAAAATAATTAAAAAATATTTCATATGCCAGTTGATTCTTTAAAAATATGGTTTAATGCATACCGTAAAACGGGGTGGATAGAAACTCAAGGGTGAATAGAAACAAAACTTTGAGGGGGATTTTTACGCTAGTTTAATATTGTTTGATACTTACAAGGTGTCGACACTATTTACCTCAATTATTTAAAAGCATTACAGTGTTTATATGTAACAAACAACTTTTAACTTACGTGAATATCCACCTCAAAGTTTTGTTTCTATTCACCCTTGAGTTTCTATCCACCCCGTTTTACCCGGTACCTTTGAGTTATGGGTTATAAAAAAAACAGGTTGCATTAATATGGGAATGAAAACACCCTGGGGCGCACAATAGCACTTGCTAGTCGAGCCATAATATTTTATAGTCATCTAGTAGAATGTTCTTAAAATAACCTAACAGTTTATTTAGAACATGGAGGATTTACAGCTAACAAAAACACAACAAATAAGAAAGCAATAATCACCAGAAAGCCAATTACAAGTCCTCGCGTCTAAGTTTACAACAAAAAATAAAATAATTTAATAATATTATTTAAATAAAATAATCTCTAATCGAAAATATTGCTATCATTCGCATATTCACGTACAATCTGACAAAGGACAAACGTTATCCCAGTCGTAACATTACGCAATCATTTTACGTTTGATCTTTTAATATGACAGAGAAAAAGAACAGATCAGCTCGTTTCTTAATTTCATCAATCTTCAAAAGATTTCTAAGAATAAAAAGGTCGCCACAAAGTGCGTCACCTTCAGGACTATTGTGGCTTTGGAAATAAGTGTCCGAATGTTAGATGAGACCCACGTTTACTTGTCAACTTACCTTCGCGTTACAAAGGGTAAAGTTTTGTTTGAATCAAGAGAAGGCATCGTTATTTGATGGGTTGTTTCGTCTTGAAACGTTCAACAAACAGTTAAACGTGTCATTCTTCTAGCTGTTATGGCGCCTGTGGCAAACTACTGAATTGAATGACGAGTTGATTGGCTAAGATTTGATATTTGTGTAGTTTACTGATAGTTGATTTTGACTTGCCTTTGCATAAGTATCTGTGTTTATTCAATCGTAGAAATCACCGCTTTAAATAGCAACTAGATGTTTTGTTATGTAAGATACGTAATTTAAGAAGTGGTAAAAGCCTTGTTATGGGGAACGCCTGATGTAAATTTGTACAATTTGTTAGAAAAAGTGCTGTTCCTCTGTCTTGTACAAAAAATGACTTGTGTATATATTTGATTTAAATACGCTAGAACAACGTTTAGTCGGAATGTCATTAAACAATCTTAACTGGACACAAAGTACTATGGACTCTAGGAGTATCTTTGTCGTATAATTTGTGGAATTAAATATAAGCTGAACGAGCAGAGCGAATATCATTCTGTTTATTGAATACAAAAAAAAAAAAATAACCTTACTCTGGTGCTGTCGGGTAAATATTATATTAAAACGTTTCTTGCCTATTCCTCCATGCGAAAGTACCTATCTATGATATTTTATTTAACTTAGAAGTTACAAATTCAAAAGCGCTTTCAATTATTCTAATCTAAAAAGAAAGACTTTGATTTTGACTCCATGCCTGGCAAATGAAATGTAACTAGATTTTAGTATCCCGACCAAATGAGTAAGTGGCACAGTGACCAAACACTCGGAGCCAAACTATAGGTAGATCGCAGCCAATGTGCATTCAGCCGTAATACATATGTATATTCCAACTATTTGCCGAAATACAAAACGGTTCCGGTTGTATAAAACGGTTTGCCATTTTGCCATGCAGCAACATCTTATATTTGTATGCAGTAACATACTTTACATTATTTGTTAGTCCGCTGCCAATGAAATTAAACGAAAACACGAAATTGTAACAAAATGTTACCCCATTAGTGAAACCACAATCAAAAGATTTATGCAGGTGCATAATTACGAGTATATTTGCTGGAGAACTAACTTTACTAATAAAACTTTGTACAGTTAGCACACCGAGAGTTGTAGAGGCATAGCGGTGGCAACTCTAATTTACGTATCGTAGGTCAGGGGTTCGACACCAGACAGGCACTCGAAAGGGTGATGAAATATATAACATATTGCCTCATCTTAGACGCTAGTCTATCCACTAGGAAATAACACGGTCTCACTCACGTAGTTCCTGTTCCCGAGGAAATATAGAGATAAAAAGTAGCATATTATGTCTCCCGGGGATAATGTAGCTTCAAAACAGTGAAAGAATTTTTAAAATTGGTCCCGTAGTTTTAAGTTTATCGGTTATTGGCAGACGTCGGTTTTACCCACATAGTTCCCGTTCCCGAGGGAATACAAGGATAAAAAGTAACCTATATCATCCGTGGGTAATGTAGCTTGCAAACATTGAAAGAATTTTTAAAATCGGTCCATTCGTTTTTAAGTTTATTGGTTACATATGGTTAGATAGATAGAGAGATAAAACATTTATTTAGTACACACAACAGACACAGACAAACACATACTACAAAATCAAAAGTGATAAAACAATGAGCGATGAATGATAATGTGTGCGGCGTCCGTCTTAAGGCTGCACCAAATGGGATAGTATTATTTATATTACAAATCTTTCCTATTTATAATACTACTGGTATAGAAAGACATAGATAGATTAAGTATAGAACATCTCATTTCTCAAGTGATTACCTAACTACTAACATACAAGAAAAACTTTCGTGCTGCTTTCGTTTTTGTTCGCTTGTTTACTAATATCGCGTGACTTTGTCGAGTCTAACAAAAAGTAAATTAGATAAGCTTCGGGAATCTTATTAAGCTTGTGTGTGATCTGAACGAAGAATGTTATAAAGGGCTACTTGGGAGTTATTTGTAGTCGTATTACATTCGAATTGCAGTAACAACATCTTAGTTGTAATTGTAGTACGAATGACATTTACCAAAAAAGCCGGCTGTCAAAACAACAATAGCAGCGTCATACCAGTATGACGGCCGGGGTACACTTCTTTCAAATACTTCAGAGAACGCAATCGTGGTAGATTGCGTTCTCTGAAGTATTTGAAAGAAGTGTATTTTTTTTTGTACAAAGGCGGACTTAATGCCTTAGGAATTTTCTACCAGTCTACCTTAAGGTGATGCAGAGGCAGAACATGGTAGGCGCAAGAATTTTAATGAGAGTATTTAAAGTATTAATTTTTGTATGATGAGCAGATCACTTGTTTTGTGTCTGGGAGTAATATATCTATAATTTGTATGTATTTAGAAATATGTATAAGTAAGTATGTTTATCAGTCGTGTCGTACTCATAGCACAAGCTCCGCTTAGTTAAAGACTAGATGGCGTTGTGTGAAAGTTGTGGAATATTTATTAATTTAATATTTACCATCAGTTTTTTTATGATATGTCTGATTCTCCTAGAGCAGATTTTTTTTCTGTTATAATTTTTGGACAAGTCTTTCAAAAACCGATGCAAAACTCATGAACTCGTCCTAACCGTATAATAATTGTTGTCTTTGAAAAGTAAATCAATCACTTGTTTCTTTAAAAACCTGATAAGTGCAAAATCATTATTTTTTACAGTTTAAAGCAAAATAACAAAAAAAAATCTTGAAAATTAGGAAAAGCCAACGAAAATTTCAGCGCTAGGTTCAGGAACATGGGCTGAACTCATGGTGTTCGGATGAACACACGGCTACACATCAAGCTGTACATTTCCAGTATAAGCTGATCTTGAATTGTATAGGATTTCAGTACAATGCGAGGTCAGCGTAAACTGGATATATATAGCTTGATGTGTAGCCGTGTGTACGACGTGATGCCTTTCCCCTTATTACATGGCCACAGTTTAGAGTTGTTATTATATATATATTTGAACTATATGTACAAGTAAAACTGTACAAAGGCGGACTTAACCAGTCTACCTTAAGGTCATGTAGAGACAGAACATGGTAGGCGAAGCAAAGTAACAAAAAAATTGAAATTTAATAACCTATATGAATAAATAAAGAACGGTTTGGAGGAGGCTTTCACCGCAATAGGCGGCCCTTACACATAATATTACTAACCTTACTTAAGTACATAACTAACATTACTAACAAATAACTAAATAAGTACAACACACAAAATATAAATGTAAGGGATAAAAATAAAGCTAATAAATAAATAAAATAAATATGAATAAATACATAGATACATACATATTATTAAATTCGTACTATGTTGTTATATACCTACATAATTAGTACGTTATTACTTTATCAGCTCAATTAACATACTCACTATATACATATTTAATAAACTGTCGCTTGATATAGCTTATGTGAAAACCAAATTAATTAAAATAAAGCTGATACAATTTGGCGCCAGGTAAAATTCAGAGTACAACGACGTAAATATCATATCATATTTTAATAAAAGCATAAATATTTCCGTATTCACTACAAAACATGAAATGAAAGTAATGAATAATTATTGGTTCGTAGAAACAGTCATAATAGTGGTTATAGTAATTGCAGTCGATATTAAATTAATATTCTGAACCAAGTTGTACCACACACATTTACCAAACCACAAATTTCCAATAACGTTCGAAAATGTTGAATAAATTCGTTTCATATGTTTTGGGTAAATCTTGTATATTATGTAGGTATTTCAGTCCTCTGCCATTGTAGATACGTTTTTGGTACCAGTCCCATTTAGACCCATCACTGTTGTTTCTCAATTTGGAAGTCATAGTTAATAAGTGTTAAAGCCATTTGATAAAAAAAAAACAAATCAAAAATCATTTGTTTATTTCGTTTATTTGCAAAAATGGGCAAAAATATACATTGATGTTATTTTAAAATAAGTAACAAAGTTCTCCATGTACAACCAATACACAAATAATCCCTCTGGATAATGTGTTTATGTTTTATTAATATAATTATTTTTAAAAAATAAGGAGCTCTTAAAAGAATTTATGACATTGTCACGGTTTAAAGAAACAAGAACGCAGATATACTTTGGAGCTGCCAAAAAATAATAAATATTATAAATATTCCACAAATTTCACACAACACTGTGTAGTGCCAAGCTAAGCAGAGCTTGTGTTATGGTTACTAAACAGCTGATAAACATACTTATACATTTCTAAATAGTTACATACATACTAAGATAAATTACACCCAGACACAGAACAAATGATCGTGCTCTCACACAAAAATTTGTCCTGGGTGGGAATCGAACCTACGACCTCTGGCGTAGCAGTCAAGGCCACTAACTATTAGACTAACAGGCCAGTCAGGCAGTCGGAAACAGAAATCTTGGCATAAACAGTTGTCTATTTGCTGCCTTCAAGCTAAAACAATACCACGTACAAGGTCAAACACCTCTATCTCAAAAATTAATAATACCCACGTCACAGAACGTCAAACTATTGCTGTAAGTCCTTCATCATATCGATCCGCGATATTATTGTTACATAGTAGCGTTCGTATTTATCAAAACACTACCCCTCGTCACTCGCCGTGTCACCCTTTCGCAAAGTTTCGCACACAAACATACACTCTAACCCTACAGTTTCGTGTGTGTGTGTGTGTGTGTGTGAGGTACATACCTATTCACGCGACACAGCGGAACATCACTCCTCAATCGATCGCTACTATAAATAGGGGCAGCCCTGACGTCGCCTCGTTAATATTTCAACTCAGGGTTGTCACTGCAGTTAACGATAAGACAAGACATAGACATTTCAATAGTCTTTCTCAATAGTAATCATCTAAGTTTAACGTTATAAATAAAACTCTTGGTTATAGGAAAAAACAAACATACTGTTTTGTTTAATTGTGCACTTTAATATAACACAATATTAATATAATTGACTTGGCAGTTAAGTACCAAGCACTCGTAAACTTTTTACTTACTCATTTGTTTTCTCCGTCACTGTACGTTTTCAGTTTAAACTCATACAAATGCCGTAACACGATTGCATGTTATATGTTACCATGCTACCCCAAACGTTCAAGTTTTCTCAATTGAACATAAACCTTAATTTATCTCAATATCTTTATTGCGTTCCATATGTATTCTTAGGTGGTAAGCGTATAAATGAGGTCATTATGGACCCTGTAGGGCACAGCAAAAAGGGTAGGGGACAGGACGCAATAAAGCGGAATTTTTAATAAAGTTAAAAAAATTAGAAATATATTTGACACCTTGGCGTTGTTTGATGTGCTCTGTACATACTAAGGAGACGATTCAGTTAATCGCAACAACACACATATTGATTAATAACAGTTTTTAGTTGCACAACAGCAGACTAATAACCTTCCTTAGCAAACCACATCAAAAATAACTGCCCCGGCGCGGCCTACTTTCCGCAAACAATCGATCGCCACTATTTTTAAAGCGACAACCCTGCTACCTCCGCGTTAATATTTTAGCACAGGGCTGTCACACGACCGAAATACACAGAAACAGAAACGAAAATTTTAAAATACATTTACTCGCTTTGACTAACGACACGAATACATGTTTTATTGGGTTTTGTATATAAAGTAGTTTATCTAATAGTGCGCGGGTACCACTGTAGTCTGTCTAGTGTTGGCGAGTAATTGTCAAAGGGTGATTGATAAAGGTACTGTGATTCAATTTATTTAGTTCCAATTTGGTTTTGCGAATGTTTTCGAATGACTTCAATTGAGGTTCTAATTTTGACAAGAATGTGTGTGTGTGTGGTTTGGCATCTATGTATAATATGTAAGTAGATAATTTATTTCTTCAATCACGAACAGACGTCTTTATTTATTTATTTATTTATCTATAGTCTCAGAGGCTAAGAACCATAAATTACACATAGCATCTCCTGTAATAAACTAAGGGTTAAGTAGAGGTGTACCTGTAATAGTGCACCTACGTTTATATAATAGTTATGTTAAATTTCCATGTAATACGGGGCGAGCCTATTGCCATAAATCGGGCACAAATCCAGACTCCAGGCTGCTACTAAAAAAATAAAACAGTCAATAATACTTTGCCCGACCCGGAACCTCTTGCTTAGCAGTAGTAACGAGGCAGTCAACACAAACATTAAGCGTGTCTTAAATGAAAAAAGACAAAGGATACTAAAAATCTCATTTATTCAAAATAGGCCGAGAATCAGCACTTTTTGAACGTCACAAATTACATAAAACATTCCCTTAAAACGCTTGCCCTGCACCTCTTCCTAGTGTCAGAGAAATACAGGAAAGTGTGTATGTTAGTATGGCATTTATGTTCGATGGGAGATTCCAATGGGCACGCGGCTTGTAATAACATAAAGTCTATTGTTAAAATCAATAACATTCAAGTCATATAACTTCTTCTGGGCCTAAATACACTTCGAATCATTTTCAAATAATATTGCGTTCTATTTTTATTGTAAACATATCCTATAATAATATTTAGTCTTAAGTAAACTGATTTTACTAACGCGTATTTATTTAGTCTTTTGCAATAAATGAAGTACACAAATTGTGCAAAAAATCCTTTCAACTAGCCAACTTTTGGGCAAGTTTAAAAAACCCAAACGCTATCGAGAGATGATTTGAAACAAGGTTGGGATAAAAAGATTCATTACAATTTAAATATATGATAATATATACAACAAAATAATACATTATTTTTTTAATATTACCTACAGGTAATATTAAAAATGGGGGACTACCTTTTATACAATGTGTCTGTAGCAAGCTTACAGTAACTTCTGAGCGTTTTTGGTAAGTAAATGAATTGTAAAAAAACCAGTTTATATTTTAAGTTTATTTCCCAACTAACCATAACTATTATTTGTTGTCTTGTTAAGTTAAGCTGAAAAACAAAGCAAGTTAATTCAAAACAACTGTGACTCCACTCACAATTGTCTTTTTTAATTCAGCAATATCAATTCGTTTTTAATTGAAACTGAAAGAGTCAATTACTCAGGAGACTCAACTGAAATACTTCGTGTAAAACCGACGGTACATTCAATAGTAAAACCCTTTTACAGTGAATAAATATGACACTAAAGGTGGAACTGAAATGGTCCTTCATTACTAAATGGACCAATATAGTGATGGTTTCTAATGGATGGCTGGCTGTAAAGTGGTACAAGGTACATGGTATTACGTTTAAAATTTATTTGATTGCGAGTGACAATTTTCTTTCTCTATTTGATAAATATAATATATAAATAAATATTCCACAACTTTCACACAACGCCATCTAGTCTCAAGCTAAGCAAAGCTTGTGTTATGGGTACTAAACAGCTGATAAACATACTTATATATTTCTAAATACATACATTCCATAGATACATTACACCCAGACACAAAACAAATGATCGTGCTCATCACACAAACATTTGTCCTGGGTGGGAATCAAACCCACGACCTCCGGCATAGCAGTCAGGGTCACTAACTACTAGACCAACAGGCCAGTCAAAAGATCAAAGCTATGACTTTTACGTGAAGAGTGAAGTCCTGAAGACCAGACAAAAGTGGTATTTAGTCTTCAAATGAGTGAACAAAATAGAGGTATAAGCATTCACGTACAGTGCTAGAAAAGAAATCTAATGAATGAAATATATTCAGTGAGGTGTAAGTGTGCGCTTGCACCATTTTAATTATGTTGAATATGTCAGTAAGAAACTAGCATCGAATCGCAACGGAGCAGCAGTGGTTTAATCGGAGCTAATGGATAACAATAAAAGATCCTTTAACAGGCTCTTGGATTACTAAGAGATTGCCTATGCCAGGAAATGCCAGAAAATTAGATGCCTTTTACATTTTGTAGGACCAACTACTGAACCTAAATGAAGATTCACTGCAATGTCATTAAGTACAACGCGCTGCGTCAACACAAGCCATCGACTATTAATTAATATAAATCACGACCGAACTGCAACAACAACCTTAAATAACAATAAACAGCGAACGTTAACAACTCGCTATCTCCAACAGTAATCAGAGAAAGCCGACAAAGTTGCTTCGATCCCAATTTATAATAATGTCGAGCTAAAATAACACTAAATCAATTAGGCTTCACCAGCAACCGGCAAGTTTTGATTAAATTACACCAGATATTATCTAAGGGGCAATTGAAACCGAATCCGATGCCACCGGCCAGCGAAGGAGCGGCGCGAGGTATGGGAGGAAGCGGGAATGCATATGGAACCATTGATTCCGAATTTATACAAATGGAGTAAAACTTTATTACAGAAGATTATCATACACGTTAATAGCACGTCAGTTTTAGACAACTAAAAAAAATATAAAAAAGTTATTCAAAAGGTCAAGCGGTTTTTCACCATGCGGTGACGTGCAACTAAGCTGGCTTAATATTTTAGATCTCTTATAACCTTCAAACTCAACAAAAATGGTGGCATACCCAAGAACCGCACAAAATACTTGGTTCCTTATTTCTTTAAGAACACAATCTTGTATTTCCGTCGACATTATCAATATTTTTGCGTACTTATCCTGACAACTATATACCTATCAAAATAATGCAATCCTTGCCTATCACTTAGACCACGTTATCTGCAATTCTCGGCTGGCACAGTTCGTGGTCGAAACGGCAACTTTGTGATGCTATTTAAGATCAAAGTTGCTAAAATACTGACTTGTGTCCAGAGCCATTAGTGATAGATTTTAAAACTTACTTAAAAACTTTAAAGTGAAAATATTAGCTATCGGTCCCTAATGTTAAATTATTCTAGATTTATTTACAACATTTTTAGATAAACTTTCTATGATAATTCCACAAATTTTTCGACCTAAAAAAAAAAACTACGCTTGTCGTGCTTACGTAGCGGATGAGCTACGCCGTAGCAAAAGTGCTACGCAGTAGCCGTCACTTGAACCATTCATTTATAGACTTTATTTGACAACTAGCACTTCACTCGCGCCCATCCCCTTCACGCCCTTTTAATTTTACAAACTAACACACAAATAATGTGGCTTATTGTTGGTAAAATAATTTTCAAAATCGGTTCAGTAGCTTCAGAGATTACCCCTTACAACCTCACAAACTTTACGTGTATAATTATAGCGTATATAGGTTTTTTTCTTAGGTATGATTCTACAACTCTTCTTGTACATCTCCTAATACGTCAGTCACTCCACACACCCTATACGCCTACCTAAATTCTCTTTAAAAACATAAAACCTTCTAATGATGAGAGTTTAAATACATAATAAACAGAAATATTACTTGCAACAGTAAGCAGCTTGCTTTGCTTAGGAACGTGTGGATCCTCATATTGCTAAGCGCAGGACTTAACTCGCAGAAGGCACTCTGAGCCGAGTGTTGAGATAATCTGTCTCTCCGCGAGCTATGTGATCTTGGTACTCCATTCCGGGATCTTCAACATTAATATGTTGGGGTTCAAGGGAAATTTAGAAGGAGGAATATGTTTTTAAAGTTCTTTTGGGATTTAATTAACTAACTTAAACTTGAAACCAAGGAATTGCTACGAGTAAAAAGGGTATTTTCTTACCACGAATCTTGACGGATATAAGATAGTCGAATGAGCCATTTCTTCATTTGGTGGTAATGTGAGAAAGAACCAAGAAGGAATCACTTGAGTCACAATCGAAAGTCATTTATCACACAAATTATCTTCCTTACAGAATCTTGCTAAAATCTATTAACTAGTAGTTTGGAAAGATAAATGATAAATGATATTTATTTCTGTAAATGGGTTCATACAAACACTTTTACATGTCATCTCATATCATTTCATCTCATCATTTAATTTCATCATTTCATTTCATCATTTCATTTCATCATTTCTTTTCTTCATTTCATTTCATCATTTCATTTCATCATCATTTCATTAAAGTCCAGACATTATCTTAATCAATATAAGTAAAAACCATACAGATTTGTGTCTGATAATGGTCTTTTGAGGAAAGAACCAAACAGATATGAATGGACCAGAATGCAGTTACGCTATCGGTTTAATTGACTTCTTTTATTTAACAAAAAGAGAGAAGATCACTTGGAACAAAAGGAATTCATCGCATACGTGGTCCGCTTGCCGTTGACGTTCAAATCACCATGACGTTGAACATGGTCGCGCTGACTATCATCGCCTCGACGATTGACTGACAGTTGTCAAATCTTTTTCCTCTATACAATGACATTCTAGTATGCGCCGATAAGTATAACAATAAAGAAGAAGAGTATTTTTAGTATGGTAGGTATAATTTTAATAAAAATAATAATTATTATTTATTTCAGATTACAGGATCCATTATGGTTAGTAACAATGGGAGCTTATACACTATGTTAGTACACACAGAATTTAAATTACAATCATTAGGTACACATTTCATTCATAATATACATTAGCATTCATTGACATTGACAATTTTGTGCCAAGATTTAGAAAAATTAATTTTCACAAAAGTGATCTTTGACAGTACTTTTGATAGAAAATGATAGCCATATTCTGAGTCCTATCACTTTTAAAACGGTAAACAACGAAGTAGACAGAAATCAATTAATATGGATAAAATATTAATTGAATTCTGTAAGTCAATCAATTGGGCGGGTTTAGCTATCCATTGACGACTATGTACGGGGTTATTGATGGCTCTCATTTTGTTTGAAAACAAAAACTGTGAAGTATTGTTTTTAATGAATGCTGTTTTGTTTTGCTATCCGCGTATCTCAACCAATTCGAAATTTCAAAAAGAGTCAGTTAGAATGTATTTGCAATGCAATAAAAATGAATATTTAGGAAATAACATTTAAATCAGATAAAATCAACATTATCTTGCAAAATCAGTAGGTAAAGAAAATCTTAAACGACATCAATATTAGCAAATAAACAAAAACCAAACAAACATATTTTCAATGACGTCATTGAGGCGTGAGGAACAGCGCAAATGACTTGCTCGTGTTGACAAGCGCCATCAGAAAGTCATTAGAGTTGAGGTGTTGTGTTACGTGTGCGCTTATTATCAGTTTGCTTCCGCGCCTCACAAGTATCGCGAAGTTACCTGAAGCAGGCATTGTCCAAGTTTAAGAGAGTTTGATGGAGTGAGGGGAAAGTTATCGTCAAATACTTATATTTAAATGTCGTGATGGCTCAGAGGTTAAGGCGCCTTCCTCTACGGCACAAGGTTGTGGATCAAATCCGGGAAAGTAACAATGTGACTTTTTTAAACATGACTGATCCTTTTTGCTATGTACCAAACATCTTGCATGCTTTATTTGAGCAAACTCATGTTTTTGAGTAAATGAACTTTGACTTTTAATTGTTTTGTATTTTTTTTAAGTTTATAGACATTATTTACATCAGTGAAGGAAAACACCGTGAGGACTTATTGTTGATAAAATCCGTTTTGCCGTTTCGCTTTGAGTAACTGTGGTGATAAGTGTTCGTGTCTTCTCTATATAAGAAGAGGCCTTTTAACTGAGTGGGACAGTAACCGGCAGATATTATATTGTTATCACTTATATCTTGTTGTTGGCTAAGTTATTGTATCATGGTTTGGTTTAAATATATGCAATACAGTGTATACATTAACAATGTCACGGTTCTACGTCTCTATCTGTACAAAGTGCGTTCTAGTTATTAATTTTGATTAACTTCTATTGTCTTATTACTTTTACTATAATTTTGTGAGTTTAGGGTTATTAAAGCGAAAGTTTATACCGTTTAAATTGTATGTAACATTTAATTCATAGCTTAAATAATAATAACAATCTCACGTATGACCTGCACTCTCATGCAGCACTCATAAAATTAATAAAATATTTAAAACCTTGTAATTTTAAGCATGTCATCCGTCCGTCCATATTTGTCGTTAATATTAATAACTGGTCGTAAATTGCATTTCACGGTAATTTCCCAAAGGCTCTCACTCGATAGTATAGCACGTGACGCCCCCTCCCTAACTCCTCTTTTCATACAAGTAGTGGACCCTGCTAGGGCTGGTAAACCTGGCTGAAATATGAAACTGGAACTGTGTAGCCTTGCTAATTAGACAAATAGTTTATAATACAAAATAAATGAGAGTAATTCAATTTAATTTTAGGTTTCCTTGACTGTTCGGTTGTCTTTTTTTATTATTATTTATAGGCACGCATTTTTTTTATCTATTATTGTACAGGTTGATCCTAGTTCAGGTAGAATCCATTCATTATATACCTCTATTTTAAGGACCTTGTGGTTAAATATCTATGTACAGACATATCAAGTTACCCCAATGTGTAAAATTTTCCCAATTGAATATGAACCTTATTGTGTCTGCAATAAAGTTGAAAAACGATCAAAGAAATTTGACACATTGGGGTAGCTTGATGTGCTGGCGTCTGTACATCTATTATTTCAATAAAACTATCATCATACCCCGATGCCCCTTGCAGTCTCGTGGAACATCTTACCTGTAACAAAAAATAAAATAATCGTTAGCACAATTTAATTTAAATAATATTTTCTTTACTCTCACGAAGAAAACTTAAGTAAATAAACAAAATAATTAATTAATGTTCATTACGGACCGGGCTGCACGCTGTGCTGCCATTCATTATTGCGCGTCAAAAACTTTAATTATAAAATGATATTACCATAAGGCCTGGTTTACACTGCAATTTTATCCGTTCATCAATTAAATTTTACGGTCAATAGTTCGCATGACACGTCAACGTATATTATTTTGACTGGCCTGCTGGTCTAGTGGTACGTGGCTTGGACTGTTATGCAGAGGTCGTGGGTTCAATACTCAATACTTAATTGCATACCATAATGTGTTACAGGGTGTTGTTCAATTTCGTAAGTATCAATTATGGACCCTGTCGGGCACAGCATAGTTTGTTAGGAGAGAGGAGGAAGGGCGCTTCTTAGATTAGAATATAATTATGAGTTACGATTCAATATTTAAAGATGTATTAATAAAAATTAAAATATATTAACACTTAGTATTTATTTTATAAGATTTTTATTAGTAAGTACCTACCTATTTTATTTACATATTATTTTGTTTGAATGTTTTAGTTTTTATTGCAATAATATAATTTAATTAGAGTCCCACTCAAGACCAATGGTTGTGTGATGAGCACGATCATTTTGTTCTGTGTCTGAGTGTAATTTAACTGTACTATGTTTGTATTTAGAAGTATATAAGTATGTTTATCAGTTTGTCTAGTACTCATAGCACAAGCTCTGCTTTTTTTTTTTTTCTCTGGTCATGGTAGTGTTGTGTTAAAGTTGGGAAATATTTATTTATTTACGATTGAAAACAATAAATGTAGGTAGTATGAAATCGTCACGTGATCACAAAATTATCGTTTCACTTCGCAGTGTGAACGGGGTTTTATAATGTTTTTTGTATTTTCTATCCAAATGAGATTTAAAAACCAAAAGAGAACAATAAGTGAATTTACGTGGAAAGTTTCTGCATCTGAGTTAGAAATATTATTAAAAGGCGAGGAAAAATGTGACAAGTAAATGTAACTGAGGATTTACTGCCTCGTTGATGTAGTGGTCGCGAGCTACAACTGCAAATGAGGTCCCGGGTTTGATCTCCGGGTTAGGCAAAGTGTTATTGAGTTTTTCCATCTAGAATTTCTCAGTAGCAGCCCGGAGTATGAATTTGTGCCCGATAGGCAATAGGCACGCCCCTATTATAAGGGACTTAACCATAACTGGCGAAATGTGGGTGATACTATAAGGTCTGCCTAAACTTTCGGGGATTATTAGAATTTTCATTTGCTCAGAATGCAGATATTTAAAATAAGGTAATAAATATTCAATTAAAGTGTTCTTACATCCTATCCTCTTTTGGCATTATGCAGTTGATGCAGTTTATCATCAAACATACAATAATTATTAAAATTTCATCACAGTTATTTCTCAAGAACCTACAATCATCCATTCCACATTTTATTTTGTTCACTATAAAGTTGGTGGAAAAAATAAAGCAAGAAAAATTATTAAATAAAATACTACCTACCCGTAATATTGGTGAGACCCAAGTTGAGTGCCCAGTTATTAATTATTTCGAACCACAAACTCCATTTTCATATCGATTGGCGCTGAGCCGATTATACATACAACAATGAACTCGTACTATGGAAATAGCTGATTGTTCCTGTTAAAGGCAATATTATTGTTACAGGGGGCTTAAGAGGGATACACTAGAGTGTCCAATAAAATGACTATTACATGAAATATTGACCTTTGAGTCCAACGCTAACTAAGAGAATTGTTATGGTGAGTGATATATTGCGGTATATACACGTTTGTTATAGTTCCAGTAAAGTGAAACACTGGTATTAAGTTAAGCTGACTGGCCTGTTGGTCTAATAGTTAGTGCCCCTGACTACTATGCCGGAGATCGTGGGTTCGAATCCCGCTCAGGACAAATGTTTGTGTGATGAGCACGATCATTTATTCTGTGTCAAGGTGTAATTTATCTATAATATGTATGTATTTAGATATGTTTAAGTATGTTCATCAGTTGTTTAGTACTCATAGCACAAGCTCATCTTAGCTTGGGACTGGATGACGTTGTGTAAAAGTTGTGGAATATTATTGCTATTATATATTAAGCTCAAAATTGACTCCAACATAGTTCGGTTAAGGCTAGGCTAGGGTGATGATGATGACACATTTGTTAGGTATAGCCGGGGATATTTTCAAATAATCCAAAACCATGAATACATTTTTATTAGCTTAGGACAACGTTGATGTAACTGAGCTTTTAGTTGCAAAGAAGATACTATTCATTTCAAGTAACCATCACGCTAACTGTTCAAATGTGGGTGTACTGTGTGTGTAACGAAAGTAAGTAGTTTCATTTCTTTTTAATTAAGAAGTACTATTGTTTTTTAACCGACTTTCAAAAAAGGAGGAGGTTCTATGTTCGTGTGTATGTATTTTTTTTTTTTTTTTTTTTTTTTTTTATGTATGTTACCTGATTTTTCCCCCATTTGTGGACCGATTCTCGAAATTCTTTTTTTATTCGAAAGAGTATACTCCCGAGGTGGTCCCATTTTAATTTGGTGAAGATCTGGTGCTGATCTTCGGAGATATACAACGGAACTCTTCAAAAATAGACGGCAAATCTGTAGTGATTGCTGGAATCGCTTGGATGTTTATTGTTTATACAACATCATGACGTATCATCACGCCTGGTATGCTCTGAGGGGTACGCAGATGTGTACAATATACCTGGATTTCGACAGTTAGGTATGTTAATTTTCATTTAATAGGGTTATGTGGATAACCCTATTATCATGACATGTACTGTTACAATTAACAATACATATAGCAAATATTTGTATGGGAACCACTAAAAATGGAAAAATAAAAAACTTTTTTGCAAAAAAATTAAACCGACTTCAAAAAAAACACTAAACGGTGTAAAATAACTCTAAATTCGGAAGTCGGTGGCCTATCATGAATAAGACAAAACCACCAAAGCCACAGACTTCCTAATTTAGAGTTATTTTACACCGTTTAGTGTTTTTTTTGAAGTCGGTTTAATTTTTTTGCAAAAAAGTTTTTTTCTATTGTAGTTCTTGATATTTACAAATCTATTGTAATCTGTAGATATTTTGTTTTGTTTGTGTTTTCAAAAGTTTATGAAGTAATATTTTTATAAATGACAGCCGGCTCTCCGGTTGCGCCCGCGTCCTTCGTCACAGACCACAGACTATGTAAGCACAATTTCATGCTGTGTTAGTGGTAAAACTAGTCGCTGGAACATGGGAGATGCGTGTGTTTAATTTTGTTTTTAATTATAAATATATCATTGATTTCACTTGTGTCCCTATTTTTAACATTATATATTCTTATTATATTTTGTTTTTTATCTACTTATTTATTTATATATTTTCATTTTAAGCCTCTTTGTAGGCTGTTGTACGTGCATGTATTCATGGCATTACAGTAGGCCCTATCAGAATAACAGCGCTGCGGTATTTATTGTTTTTCTTTCAATATCGTGGCATCGTGCTGAGATAGGGGCCTTTTTGGCCTCGCACAGGTCTTTTTGTTATTCCTTTAATATGTTAAATTTAGTTTAAGTTTTATACTGTTAAATTTCTGTGCGTGTCCCAAATAAACATATATTCTTTCTTTTCTTTCTTCTTCTTTCTTAAACGTCTCTACTCAACAAAAAATCTCACTAATATATCATAAAAAAGTTTAGGCAACATGAACAGTTTAAAAATGTGAACTTAGTAAGTGATGTATCTGTTTTAGTTCATGTTCATTCTACATAAAAGTATTTTGAAGTGCTAACCATCAATCTATGTTGAAGCTGTTTAGCTCAGTCGGCTAATATATCTTCACAAGATTGTTTATACGCAGAGAATATTTATTCGTGTCTTAGAACTTAGTTATAATGAGAATCATTGAGACACACTTTGTGATTTGACATATTGTGACTGCCAGACTTCCCGACATTATAGAAATTTTATTGTTCACGGCTCACCGGTGACCGGCGCGGCGGTGTGGCGCACTTGAACAAACAAACAATTTGTAGTGAGTTACAAGCATGACGAGCTAGACACGATTTGTTTCGACAAGGCGCGAGAAAGGCCTACGTTGCTTCGGTCTTCTGGGAGGTAGGTAACGGTATGATGAAACTGCCTGTATACCTGTCTGTTATTTTGACTGTACCTTTAAGTTACATAACTTTAAGCTCATGATATTGTATCATTGCCACTGTATTACCTTAAATGGTTAAGGCCCGCCCGCTTCACCGCTGTGTCGTGGGCATTTTTTTTTTTGAATAACCGGGTCTTAAAGGTAGACTAGTATAAAATGCCCGTGACATTAAGTCTGCCTTTGTACAGTTTTTTTTTTAACTTGTGCCTAAAGTTTTAAAAAATGGATAAAAAAGGCAAAGTTTTCTGTGTCCAACTTTCAAAAGCAGTCATTAATATTTACTAATGTAAAAATAACACTAATTTCACCTTTAAAAGTAAGTAAAACTAATATAAAACTGGAAAGTTTACAAGTCTACTTTGGCAGTATCATGGACAAAAATCTCGATAATTTTCAGTTTACAAAACTAGATTTTCTATTTTTGTACCATGTCAAAAAAATAATTTTTAAAAAAGTTTCAAAAACTAGCATCGTTGGTATAGTCCATGGCATACCCTAGGGACACTATTACGAACATTTTGGTAGCTTTGACTAGTTTAAACTACGACACGACACCTTTGAAATATTTCAATACTTCATACAGCGAATTGGGTCTATCAAATTTTATCAACAACTAGCGGTTTCTCCCACTACTTAAGATTGTAGCAGATGTTAAATAACATTTAACCTTCCTTAAAAATTTGTCTATAAAATGCCAAAAATGTCCCAGATATTTGCATGTCCGTGCAAAAAAACAAACTCTTATTTTATTATAAATATTAGTTTAGATTTGGTAACTGGATTAATCGGATACTTACGAAATACCGAACCTTTACCGAATATTTGGGATTAAATAGGATACTTAGATAATAATATCGTTTACCTGTCTAAAGACGTTCAATAACCTGAGAATATTTCGTCAAGAAGAAACAGATCCTTACCAAAGCTAAGGTATAAGGTGTAGGTACTGCTAAAATCAATGTAAGAAGAAGTTCCTAAAAAACTGAAGAGTTGACTATTGCCCAAACGGTGACTTTGAAATCATAACATCACGCCTATCATTAAAAGGTCAGTCAGAGGTGTAAGTACATTTCGGCAGTTTCGTGGGACCATGCAACAGGGGGCAAGCACACACATATAAACAGACACATGATAGCATATTATATTCTAAAGAAAAAATCAAATCTAGTTTTACGAGTATTTGTACGTAACAAAGATTCGAATGTTGTATTTTTCTATAGTGTGTGTATAACACTAATACATTATCGTTAGATTTTAAATCTGAAATGTTATATTTATTTCAAACTTTTTTCGTTTATTTCCATTGCTTCATTACTATTCCGAGATGTAGATTCTTGATCGATGGACGCTCAGGGAAGACGCAATGAATATACATGAATCTTTATACTCTTAGAATCAAGTCAATTTAAAAGTTTGATTGATTTTGTATCTGTTACAATTTTATAATAAGTGAAGTGTACTCTTTGCTTAGTTTTTATTTAATAAGATTTTTTTAATAGGCAGTAAGGTCTTTATTCTTGAGAGACTTAGGTTAAGACTTTAATTTAATAAGTGGTGAAGAGCGGGCGTTTTGAAGACTTTCTCATGTAATTATCGACGTTCAAAAAGTGTTGATCCTCAATCTAATTTGAATGAAAGACTTTTGATGTTGGTGGGAACAAGTAATATTCAGTGCATTTCATTATTTGTATGTTATTTCCTACAAAGAAAAAATAACCCGATTAAAACAGAGGTCTTTGGTGAAAAATATTGTTTCCCTAAAATGTTAGATCTAAGTAAATTTTAGTTGAATAGTAATTTCTCAGAAAATTCAGTTCTGATTCTGTTTTTAATAATATTTTTAGTTCAAAGATAAAAGTTTACAGAGAGAACGTCTTATGTAATAACCACAACCCTTGTCGAATTTTAATAACAAGTTCAACTAGCAAAAAATATGACTTTAAGATCCTTCATTATTTTTTAATGCCCCCAAAAAATATGTTAACAAGAACATAATCCTCCGCTAATAAGTAATTATTATAATAGATCTAGTCTACGGTCCCTAACGATGGGCTATAAATTGCTCCAATGACGGCGGTTCACCCTCGGGAGATTACTCGATAGCTCTTGGTAAAGAAAGCTTAGCGAACGCCCTATCTACGTAAAAATTGGATTAGTAGTAAAAGATCATGGAAAATTATTCATTTATTGGTCTTTTTATGGATAGAGATTATTATTAATGTGTCGAGAATTTTAAAGACTGAACTAAATTTAGAGATCTACAATTTTTTTCGAAGTACGTACGATTGACACTTTACTTACCTAGTAAGTTGATGAATGTGTAGCAAAAGCGTTACGAAAAGTGTGACCGTACAAGGCGAACGGAAGTTGAAAGGAAGATACAAGTAAGTGAAAATAGAGAGGGAGGGAGTTACATTTCATATATTACTATAGGGGCCAGAAAGAGAGTTGCGAGCAAAGATTTTCTTTTTCTCTGTCGCTCATAGACAGTTACGTTTCGTATGTCTGAGGAAACGTGTAGTCTGTACCAGCAATAGAGAGCAGTGCGGAAAACTTTCTTTAAAGAAGTTTTACTTCAGTCGTGTGTAAAGTACACTCGTTTTTTGATTTGGAATTATTTTTAAAAGTTTTAGTGACAGTTTCGTCATGGTAAATTTCTCAACGATTGGCGGTTGGTACCCATGATTACCCTACCCCTATCTCCACCGGTAATCTGATGCACTAAAAAATACGAGTGGTTAGATTTAACGGTAGTTTTTGATAGAATTTCTGTGCTTCGTAGCGTTACTTCGGAATAGAGTTTCAGCGCTAACATCATAAATTCCGTTTGGTTTCAAACTAATAGTATTTTGTACCGAACGCACTCGATCACAGCGCGGACAGTTCTAACCGCTCTGCGATGTCCGCCATTCGAGGATAACAATGCCCAACAGAAATTGCTAGTAATAATTAACGATGGGAACTATCTAATATATTATAGAGACTAGCTGCCCCAGCAAACTTCGTACTGTACTTTAAAAAAAATACAATATATAGTAGCCGATTTTCAGACCTACTCAATATGCATGTAAAACTTCATAAGTATCGGTCAAGCCGTTTCGGAGTAGTATGGTTACTAGCATTGTGACATGAGAATTGTTGTGAAAATGTTCTGTTTAGAACAAAAAAAAGAAATAAATGTACACTTCAAAAGTAAAATTATTTCATGTTAGTAATAATAAAAACTATGGCCCTTGCCATTTCATACATATTTATTATTGGTGAGGCAGTGTATTCATTTATTAAGGCAAACCTAGCCTGAGCTTTAGCCCAGTACTTCTATTTCCGTAGGCTGCTATAGTTCTGCACCAGTCTTAAGGCAACAATAGGTCTTGACGAATTGGCTTTGGGGTCATAGCCCTTCATACGTGTTACCCAGTAACTGGGCCTCTACAACCCAGTTACCGGATAACACGAAACGCCTCGGTAAAATGGTCGCATCGTCAGACTTTCGAGATAATGAAGACAAAGTGTAGAAAAACCAATTTTTAAAGAGTTAGTATGGAGTTTCTTGTTCATTCTTCTACATACGAATCTACTTTTAGGAAGGGCAACTAGAATAATTTTTATATTCAAATTAACTTTTTTGACGTTCAAAAGTGCGTTAAATGGCCTAATTGAAATAAATGACTTTGTTTTGTGACGGTTTTGGACGGAACAGAGTTAGCAAGTCAACTCCTTAATAAGCACAGCAAGTCCTCTGTCCCACGTGAGGTGGGGACCGAGGCGAGGCGATAAATCGCGCGTAACGACGTCTCACCGCCTCGCCTCGCCTCGCGGGACTCCGGCTAGGTTTCAATATCCCACTCAAATATAATAACTAAGTAATACGATCGCGGGAGAGAATTATGGAATTAGCTTCGATAGTTGTAGTTGAGGATTACACGTGTTTGAGTTGCGGACTTGTTAATTAGGTTATTTCGATTTTGTTTTTTATTTTACTGGAGATTTGATACGACTGTTGTGTGACTATTATATTATTGTATGAATAATTTCAACGCGCAGACAAAGAGATTTAAAATACTATAGAGCTGCCTGCTGTCAAGGAAATGTCATATGGAAACCCCATTGAACCCATGTGTCAGTAACGCCATCTAGAATAATAAGTATATGAATCTTGGAGTGTACTAAAAGAACTTATAGACTTGTGTCCAGCAGGACACAAGTTTTTTCGTGATGTCCGGTCTACAGCTATTAAATGTATTTGCGCGCAGATAACTCAAAATGTGTGCAGTTCAGAGGATTACTGTCTAACAAAAATATATACATATATACAATAAACTCATGCCTCTTTGGGAGTTGTCAGAAACTACAGAGCGCCATATGCAACGATTCTTACATACTTCTTTAGCTTCGTTTACATTCATACACGTTGTCATACACACTCGCCGGCAAAACTAGAAATACAAATAATCGCACAAGACAGTTGTAAAATAATCAGCTTGGAAAGAAAACTGTGAGTTTAGTCAAATTAAAAACTCCTGGAAAATTCAATTTTCCTAACATTAAATATTATTTTTAAGAAAGACAGTAACTTTTAAATTTAAGTGCGCGGTATCCACACGCAATAACTTTTCCAATTCACCATTTTCAATTCAAAAGTATTAAAAACCGAAAGATATTATAGGTAATAATAATATAGGTACGTAAGTATAAGTAAGTACATCATGCTCTAATAAACTCGATTCAATAACACTATTCAATAAAATTTCACGACGACACTCGTACGATTGAATAAAAAAATCGGAAAGTGATAACAGCGAATGTAGTAAAAAAGTGTTGTATGGCGACAAGTCGATGAAGTGGATTATTTCCAGGCGAGCGCGCGCCGCACGCCGCGCTGTTCAATTCTATCGCGCCTCATTAGCTCCGTCGCGTTCACCGCGTCGCGCTCACTGTGCACACGTGTGTGTGTGTGTGTACAGTCAAGGACAAAGATATCTGGACATGTATTTTTACTTTAAAAGTAAATTATATATTTTATTTTTGATTTTTTCTATTGTGCATGTAAGGACTACGTGGATTCTTTTTTTATACTTTATTTTCTAAATCTTTTTAAGTTCTTTTATTTATTTAGTCTATGTTTTGTCTGGCAGTTTGAGTTCTTTATGGGACCAACCCAAATGTTCTTTCCTTGGTATTGTTCGTCAGCACGTGGAGCTCCTCAAGTTCCGAGTTGAGCTCACGATTACTGACAAATGCTTGCACTGACTGATCTGGTCCCCTCATTTTGTGTGGTTCTTTCCTCAAAAGACCATCTCAGACACTAATCTGCATGGATCTTACATGATTTGACCAAGATAATGTCTGGACTTTAAAATAGACTACGACCTCTGAGTTTCTTTTGGTATTTTTTCTCAGACTAGTCAAATAGTGAAATACCGATCTCATTTACTAAAAACGGCGACGTGTAAAAGTGTTTGTAAAAACCTATTTACAAAAATAAATATCATTTATCTATTGTATTATTAATAGTTTGTTGATCACTTAAATCTGTGTTTACTGTTTCAAGACATCATGTCTTAAAACAGTATTAGTGTTTTAAAGGTTTTTAGTCACAACCTGTGTAAGCAACCGACCAACCCGAAAGTTTGACAGCAGTGGTACCTTATATTCCTCAGTAACTGGGTTGTGAAGGTCAGATAGGCAGTTGCTCCATGTAAAACACTGGTATTCAGCTGCATCCTACTCAACTGAAAGTTGACCCTAACGTAGTTAAGAAAAGGCTAGGCTGATGATGATGTTTAATGTATTTAAGGCATACCAACATTTTTGTTTAAGTGGTAGGGTAGTCTATTCGATGTAAAGATTTGTTCCAATTATTTGCAAATAAATATACCTACTATTTATTTCTTATTGCTGTGCCCGACGTGGTCCACAATGATCACATTATTTTTAAACTAACCAAAGCACACATTGCGAAATGCAAATAAAGTTTGAGTGTACTGTAATTAGGCAGTTATACAGTTGTTTACATATTTCTGTACTTGACTGTACAATATGATATCTTAATTAGTTGTGTATCATACGAGATCAGTTTGACAGTCACAGGTTAAGCAACGCTTGCATACAAAAGATACCAATGACTTTCTGACGCACTAATGGCCCATGCCTCAGAAAGTCGTTGGTAAAGACTGCCTTTGAAATTGACAGTCCTTTTTTTGTCAAGCCTAAAAGTCTGACAGCCAGTCTTGCCAAAGGATCGTAACCCAGTAACTGGGTTGTAGAAGTCTGATAGGCAGTACTGATATTTAGGAGGACAGTTAGTCTGGGAGCTGACTATAACATAGTTGAGAGTATCTTACCCTATCCCACAGCTAGCTCCTATGCCTTTCAATCCATGATTACAGTGGACTATTGGTTGTTTATTTTTTTCCAGTTCGTCTCGCCTTCTTCTACGGAGTCTATAGAATATGAATGGAATATAATTTATATTTGATTCTGACATTGACATCATAATTTATACAGTATTTATGTGATGCGTGGGTGATTAATTGTTACGTTCAAATAATGAATACCTACAAAATATGATAATGTATGATGAAACCATTATGTCCGTATATTGAATAGCGCTTTTGAATAAGTATTACGTTCGCATGAAATTGTTGTGGCTGTATATGTCGCTTTTCACGCAAGTTAATGTACTAGTACTTCCTTTAATAAACACATACATTCATAAATTATATATAAGTAATATAATATATCTATGCAGCCTCAAATTTAGTTAAATCGAACATTAGTAGCTATAAGACATTAATTACTGCTTTAGTAGACTAAAAAAAATATTACGCAAAAACTCACCCAGCACAGTAGTATGTAGCAATACTATTTTTTGTATGAGCATAAAAATAAATAATAAGTTACCCATACAAATAAAGAACTTACACGCAAATGGTATTTTTAAAAGGAAGCTAAGATTCTTCCTGATAAAAAGGCATATTACTCGGTGAAAGAATTCCTTGATGGAAAATAACTTCTAATGAAAGTTAATAATGATGATATTGATAAATTAATGTAACAATTTTAGTGAAGGCAGATATGTAACATCATAATGTTATCGTGCCTAGCAGCTCCCAGAAGACTTATTTTTCACCTCCAACAAATATAATTATATTTTTGCAATAGGATACAAAAACTTGACAAATTATTATTAACTTCTTCTTTATTATTATTCTTCTTCTTTATTATGAACTTCCTTGAGAAAAACTTTTTCTACACGTGAAAATAGCATCGGCGTGGTAATGTTTGAGTTTATCGCGAACAGACAGACAGACAGACGACCACGAAGCACGCGCGGATACACCCGATCCATTATTACCTCCTACTACGACTACTTCGCATACTTCTACATACTCTAGTATTGTATGCAACATAAAGACACGCAGCGCAGTAGTTTAGTTTAAAATGATGAATTTTGTATCTTTCAAAATCAATGCATTTCAGTAAGGTAGTTAGGGTCGGTAGTTAGGTTCGCTATAGGGTAGGTATGGTAAGTTAGGTTAGGTTATATGTATATTATATATACTAAATGTTTACCTCTAACACGTACAGAAATAATAAGTACTTACGTGATTTTATATTTATCTCAAAGGATAACTAAGCAATTCATTTGGCTCTATGTTATCTATTAGCTGGGTCAAAATAAGACGATTCCTATCCTGTAAAAATAAGTCAGGCTTCTTTATTATTTAAGGAACATTTTAAACGTTTTTTTAACACTTGACTAAATTAATCCTTAACCTTTCCACAAACCTTTTAATAAAACCTTCAATTTTGGGTAACAATCTCAAAAAATCTCGTCTCGTCGTTAAATAAACATATTATTATCGCAGCTTGAAGGCGCAGAGAAATAAAATTTTATACTCTCCAGATATAAGCCTCAAATATTCAACGAGCGCTCTAAATTAGGCTCTATGAAGCCGAGTTTTATTCATGCACTCGTTTCAGCGAACATTTCCTTTTCAGGGTTTCGTCAGCGGAACTTGAAAACGGATGCTTTACAGTTATTTACTGTTTTTTTTGTCGACTTACAATGTGTAATTGTATCAGCTTAGAAGTAAGTACGGTGAAGCGGTGTAGCTAGCGCAGTAGTTTAAACTTAGCATACTCTACGGCGTAGCGGTAAATGACGGAGCATACGCTACGCCGTAGCGGTAAATGACGGAACACACTCTACGCCGTAGCAGTAATTGACGGAGCACACGCTACGCCGTAGCGATAAATGACGAAGCTTACGTTACGTCGTAGTGGTAAATGAAATCAAATCAAATCATTTATTTTTTGCCAACATGGGTAGGGGTACAGATGTAATACAAGTTTTGCTAGTGTTCTCCATGCTCTGCCGTCAGATGGGCGTGCAAAATTTACACATAAATGATAGTACAATAATGATAGTACATACGCTACATCGTAGCAGGAATAATAAAGGACACGCTACGCCGAAGTAGGTTTTGTATTAAAAAGCAGCGCAAACATCACAATCAAAATGCATTTGTGCCAATCGTATTGACTTCAGCACTTTTTAAGCATCGAGAAATACGCAGTCCCCTAAAAAGCTAACCCTTGAACACCGCCTGTTGAAACACACTGCTTGAATAAAACATGACAAACACGTTTTAATCACTAAAACCAATTATTTGGGACTTTCAAATTAATTATTTCGTCCCCGACTCCTGCAAAGTAATAAGTCCTATCGTGAAAACTGAAAAGTGGTCAAAGGATCTTAAAATATGAAAGTCGAAGAGCGATATTTTCATTGAAATGTATGAGTCGATATCAGATCATTATAAGTTTCGCCTCATGAATGGACCGCGCAGCTCAACGAGAAAACTTAGTCGCCTTCCTGCCCTCGCACATCCATCCTTGATACGGTTCGGTTCAATATTCAGATTTTTCGTTAAATGTAAAAAGGTTATAATCATGTTAGCCTCAGTTGCACTTTTTTTATAGAGCATTTTCTCTAATACCTTCACCATTTTAAGAAAAATGAGATAATAGTTTACTTTTCTGTCGGCGTCTTGCGGTCGTTCGCATGAAAATTAAAATATTTAATTTATGTTTAATTAGAAATCAAATTCTCAAAACACCAAAATCATTCTATATTTTTTATTGATAATATTATTACTTTACCTCACCTGTTTTAAAACCAATTAACAGACTGTATATTTTTATTAGAATTCAATCATAATTTTGTCCTCATATTCTTTTCATTTAAAACATGCTTTGACTGACCTGTTGGTCTAGTAGGTAGTTAGGGGCCATGGCTGCTATGCCGGAGGTTGTGGGTTCAATTCCAACCCAGAACAAATGTTTGTGTAATGAGCACGATCATTACACAAACTGTATCTGGGTGTAATTTATCTATAATTTTATGTATGTATTTAGAAACATCAGTTGTCTTATGCCCATAGCACAAGCTATGCTTAGTTTGGGACTAGACAGCGTTGTATAAAAGATGTCTTTGCCTCGCCTGTAATGTCTTATTGGATTAACCTGTGATACGGTGTTTCAAAATCAAATAACAGTATTACAAATTTCAATAATAATTTTGTTTTCACAATATTTCGTTAAAAACATACAAGTGCAGACGCCAGCACATCAACCTACCCCAAACTGTCAAATTTTCCCAATTGAATATGAATCTTATTCTATTTGCTATAAAGTTTAAAAATTAACAATGAAATTTGACATATTGGGATAACTTGATGTGCTGATATTACTTCTATAGCTTAACCACTACAGTAGGCAAGAAGCCACCTACACGTTAAATGTCAGCGGGTTTCCAAATATAGAGGTTTAAAATAAACAACCCATAATACTCAAGTGGTCGAGCGAGCTTTGGTTTCAACACACAAAGAATCTGACCTTTTAAAATTAATTTTGTATTAGGCCTCGTATTGTGTGGTAGACTGGTGCGTAGGGGCTAAGGTCTGTCGACGGCGAAAAGGTTGTGTGCTTATGTATGACTGTGTATGACTGTGTATCAGTGAATAGCGTGCTTTGTCTTCGTTCGTCTATTCAGTTTTCAATGGGATGTGTGGTGTTTTGTTGTGACAAAGACGAAAATGTCCGTGAATATGTTCTCAGAATAGTGGAGGTTTTACCTGAATTAGCTTAATGTTTCCACTTATAAAATATTTAATATGACAGCCGAGTCCACATCCCACATGTCGACAACCTCGCGTGCTAAGTCGAGATATTTTATATTATTAAAAGGTTTTAAAAAAATAAAGCCTTTGTTACTCGGTGACAACATAGCTTTCTAATGGTAGTACAATATACTAAATCGTTTGAGCAATTTTTGAGTTCGATCCCGAATTCTAAGACTTGAAAAGTCGAGAATATATTTCAATTTTATCTTTAGAACTGATACCACATTCAAGGCAATAAAATCCGTAAAACTTTATTTAACTATCTTGGAAGTAGCAAACGTTAGTCCGCAGACATTGAACATTAAAGTGGAAAACGCCAAATCATGGATAAAATAGCTAGTCACAACCAACATCTGACTGTCTGGCTGTGGGCCAGAAACGGAGCGGAATTTTAAAGAACAGTTTTTTTTTATACAATTTATAATCTAGTGCCTGACTGCAATCCCGCCTGATCTGAGCAGTGATGAAATCAATGATGGTGAAGCGCACTTGTTTATTAAGAGTCTATTCACTCTAGCCTTGAAGACACCTAAATTATAATCGGATGGGAAGACCGCAGCAGGCAAGTTGTTGTGTTGTGTTGTTGTTGTAGTATTGTTGTTGTTGTTGTTATGGTAGTTGGCATTTAAGGTGGATGTGTCAGGGCAGCCCGCGAAATTTAATTTTTCTAGTGTTTTTTGCAATTTGTCGTTTAGTGTCGGGTTGTATGTTAATTCAATACAATTCGCGTCCGTAACAAATATGATACCTAAACATAATTATACTTTATTATTATAATAATAAAGTATAATAATTTAAATTACCAATACAACCCTTCTATGTTTATTAAATGCATAGTCATTCAATGGGGTATAGAAGAAGGTTGTCTTAATGATTTAAATTACTATAATCCTGAAAACACATACGTGGTTTCGTCATGTTGAAAGGATGGATAAAAGGCGACTAACGAAAGGTTTTTACAAGGCAGATGTAAGTAGGAACGCCGGGACCGAGGGACGCCCTTACTGGTGAAGACCTTATTGGTGAAGTTTTTCAGAAAGGTCAGGTGCGTAGTACTCGCAACCGGCGCCGGCGGTGTATGACATGTTGTCATACAAAGACACCGGTTTGAATCTAAACGAAGCGAAATAAGTTTGTAAGAATCGTAGTATATGGCGCTCTATAGCTTTTGCCTACCCCGATGGGAAAAAGGCGTTAGTTTACGTATAGATGTACGGCCAGTGCTCTGCATTACCTGATCTATCTTAGAAAAAAATATATGGGGAAGATGGGTCAGGCAACGCACTTCACTGACTGTACATACTTGTAACGGTCACAAATAATACTTTGTTCAGCAAAATCTGACACATTCCTCTAAAGAAAATGTGTTCAAACCTTCTCGTGGAGTCGCACACGTTACTGCAACCTCTTTCCAACTTGAAAGGCGGTGGAAGGAAGTTAGCGATCTCTGGGGAGACAGGAATTTATGGAGCGGTGATCGTGTCTCTGAATGCGTTTTTAAATTAGGGTCTAATATCGAGGTCGCGCGCTTGCTAGTTTAAATATAAATGTGTGCAAAGTGTCTTCTTTGTACGTGATAAGTTTATAGTTTTTAGATAATCGTGATTAAAATATACAATAAAGTCGTGTTTGTAAATTATTGCTATGGTGTGCAACTAAAAGCTTAGCGTAGCTTCTAAAAAAAAATACTAAGCCCAATTTTCACATTGATAAACAATCGGGGACTCAAATGTTATCTTAAAATTAGAGTATTGGCATATATTACTAGAGATTACTTTCATTTTCTACAAGTTTCTAAAAAAGTAAAACAGAAAAGAGGTCTTACAACGATTAAAACTGGAACTAATAAACCCTTTCTATATTAGTCTATCTGTCCCAAAAACCGGTCAAATGTCTTCAATTTCTTGCTTCAGGAGTCCTAAACATTCACCATTGTCTCGACATTCCTCTTAACTTTTCCAATTACCCAACTGTGCCCGTAAAAAGTACAGTTCAATTGTTTGCAATAACTTCTTTAAGCTCAATAGGATGGTAATAAATTAACATTCTCCCGCCCAGTGGGCCGACTCGCGGAAACTTGACCAAAGTCATGACTCAACTCGAAACTATAAAACCGTGTATAAAACAAAAAAATGTTGAGTTTCGGACTTAAACTTTTGTGGGCAAGTCAAAATTGCTTCCTCAGTTTTTTGCATAATTTATTTTGTTATTTTTTTTTAAATTCTCATTGACAGGAGCGCGTTTGATCACTATCTCTCCTGATGGTAAACGATGGTGTGGTCGACGATGAAGCACGCTTGGCTTAAAGTAATTTGATTTAATTACTCTGTAAAACACAAATCGACTAATAAAGTTCTAAGAAAAGGTAATTTATGTAATTTCGCTACATGACAGCATTTGAATTACGTAGCTTTAGCACAATATGGCTATGAAATGGAGTAGCAATACAACGACAGGATTTAATGTAAGACTTATCTCATTCTTACACGTTAAAATGATAAAGGAATATTAACTCATAATCATGTAATCCTCTTTTTCGGCTTCCCGAACTCGGATAATAAGTCTGTATGCCTGTGAGTCGTCGGAAGGTATTTAAATATGAAAATTGTCAAAGAAATCCGAAGATGATATAATTAGTGAGCCCCAAGTGGGTCGGATGTATGTCTCTGGGGATCGGATTGATCAATTTACGTTCATTATTATTATGTAGGTAGGACGGCAGAGTGCCAGGGGTAACGTGAATAAAATGTTTAACTGTGAAGAATGTTAATTAAACGTTTTTGCGGTTTGTCGCTAAATAGCTGATTTTATTTAATTATTCAATACTTTAAGCACACTGATGATAGAGGCAGACTTAATGCCATAGGCATTTTTAACCCCCGACGCAAAAAGAGGGGTGTTATAAGTTTCACCGCTATGTGTGTGTGTGTGTCTGTCTGTCTGTCTGTCTGTCTGTCTGTCTGTCTGTGGCACCGTAGAGCCCAAACGGGTGAACCGATTTTGGTGCGGTTTTTTTTATTTGAAAGCGGGGTTTCTTGCAATGGTTCTTAGACATAATTCATCAAAATCGGTTCAGCCGTTTCAAGGTTATCAGCTCTTTTGTGTTAGCTACTGTTGCTATTTTAGACGTCTATGGGTATAAACTTTACTTACAAACGTATGTGTGTCTTAAAATTTCATACACCCATGTGTGTAATATTAATAAGCAACATTATGGTGTATTTGGTCTGATGCAGCCAGGATATCTAGCAGACTAATACACTCTTGGGAAAATAACAGCAGATATGTCGTGTTTGGATTCATTTTAACCAGCATTTGATTCTGAACACAATGCACTGATGGCAACTGGGTGAGCTGATGCTGCAGCCAGGCTATCCAGCACACCAGTAGGTAGACTCTTGACAAAATAATAGCAGATATGTCGAGTTTGGATTCATTTTAACCAGCATTTGATTCTAAACACAATGCCCTGATGGCAACAGGATGAGCTGATGCTGCAGCCAGGCTATCCAGCACACCAGTGGGTAGACTCTTGACAAAATAATAGCAGATATGTCGTGTTTGGATTCGTTTTAACCAGCATTTGACTCTACATACAATGCACAGAAAAATTCTCATAACTGTATAATCTTTAAAACAAACATATTGCGTTTAAAAATTTTAAAATAAAAATTAAATTAAAAATTTAAAAAACCCCCACCGCAAAAAAAAGTAAAACGTTTAAAAAGTTAAAAATAACACTTTAGCCATGAAATTTTACGTAACGTCGGGGTACCGTTAAAATAAGTACCTACATACCTACAAGTACTAGGAACATTCCTTACTTAAGCGGTACCCCGACGTGAAGTAAAATTTCATGGCTAAAGTGTTATTTTTAACTTTTTAAACGTTTTACTTTTTTTTGCGGTGGGGGTTTTTTAAATTTTTAATTTAATTTTTCTACAAGTCAATCTTTAGGTGATGCAGAGAAAAGCAGTGGTAGGTACAATTTTAAATGAAACAAAGAAGACAAGGTACACAGATACAAATACACACACAGATAGAGATTTTACAATTTGAGAATTAATAATTTGTAATTAACTTATCTGCATTTTTTGTTCTACTTTGTTAGACTTATGACCGCGACTTTGTCTGCACAGGATTATTACTTCGAGTAGTTTATTTTCTTTCCCAAGATAATATATGTATATCTTAATAAATTATGTGTTATTCTGATATTATTGTTAAGTTTCACTAAAGTCCATTAAGTAGTTTTTGCGTTATGAATATCCATGTAACACAAACTTCAAAATATTCAGCCACCAATCACATTACTACTGACTATAATAAAAAAACGCAAGCTAAATCTATGGACCCTTGGCGCAACACAACATAGCTCCTCATAAACCTCGACTGGTGACAAGGCCGCCGCACTCTTTGTTCGTCACGAACCTCGTCACACAAGGGATAAGGGCACACTTCCTGCACGGTGGTCACATTTTAAAGTCAAATTCTTCGATAAAATCCTAAGATAATGAGAATTTATGTTCAAACAGGATAGGGATCAAAGTTGCACGCCAAGGGAATTAATTGCTTATTCAAGATTCGGATAAGGAGGGTCACGGGGTTTTGGATATTGGAAAAGAAACCTTCAAAATATTTTAGGTGAAGAATAAAATCGCTTGGTGGAAAGACAAAAAAAGTTCAGAAAGAGGTCTCATCAATATTAAAATTATCTCTGTTAGGGTTTAGCAGAAAAGCTAAACTAAACAAAATTAATGTATGATTAAACTTGCGTAGGCCTTTTTTTAGCCTCCTTTCTTTTTTGTTACTCAAAAGCAACATATACTGGCAATACTGAACACAGATTACAGAAGACGATTTTATTTAAATATCACCAATGTTCATTAAAAAATGAAGTGCTGAGCACGATCATTTGTCCTATGTCTGGGTGTAATTTATCTATAATATGTATTTAGAAATATTATAAGTATGTTTCTCAGTTGTTTAGTACCCATAACACAAGCTCTCTTAGCTTGGGACTAGGTGAAGTTGTGTGAAAGTTATTTTGAATTCAAACAACTAAATGAAATTGTAAAACACATACCCATAATTCAAAACTGTTGAAAAGTGAACCTGGTTCTGATCCCAAAAACGTCTAAAAATAAAAATTAAATGTGCAATAAAGGAAAAGAAAGGTTTTCGTTCGTTTTGATTAAATTCGTCGCGACTCCGATCTTAGATTTCCCAAGACGACGGACCACGAGCACGTCGCACTGTGCGCTGTATCGGACAAATGTACTGGAAACAATTGATTACCTTTTTTTGAAAAAGGAAAGGTACTGAAGAGAGGGAATTGAGAAGAAAAGAGTCGAAATACGAATGAAATATTTACACATTTCATTTCAACTTTTTATGTATGTTGCGACAGGTGCTGTTCTGAATTGGCGCACTATGCTCCCCCAATACCAATACTACTTTGTCCGTTTGTTTAATAAATATTCTATTCTATTCTATTCCGACTAAGAGATCGAAACCTACGATTAACAGTAGGACTTCCGATCAAAGACCATCTTATTATTTTTTAAATATGACTGTTGTTGAATATGACAATGAATACAGCAAACCCTACAAACTTGTTAGTTAACACTAACATTTCTGCAAAAAAAAAAACATTTTTTACAAACAAAACATTGCATGAATTGACTTTGTTACCGAAAATTTCTGTATGCATAAAATGAATGCGGGATTTTACGATGTTCCCACGCAAAAATAACCACATTTTTAACATTGAATAACACAATTAAATCAAATGCAGATTGTTTCAAACCAACAACTGGTTTGAAATTTTAATAAACGGTAAAAAACTAACAGGGACTGAAAAGTATTCATAAAAATATTTAACGCGCAAAATGCGGAATGACTTCCGTAGTGGCCGGCGGTCGCTGAACTAACAACAAAATAAAACTGTACACAAAGTTGTTGTGCGGTCGCCGCACAGTGGGCCCGCTGACGCCCGACGTGGACAACACTCCCAACTTTATGCTAATTATTTTGTTAATTGTTTTAAGTTCCGTCTGGTTGGAGCTGTGAATTATTAAATAGGAACAAAATCACGATAATTATTTGACGGGTAACTTTATAAAGAGTTTACTTACAAAATTTAAGGTTAAGGTTACCTAAAAAGAAGAAGAGGCAGGTAATGTAAGGGCCACAGGTAACGACAGTTAAAAATTAAGTGTCAATTGATATTATCCACTCTCAGTAGATACTGCACAACGATTTTCTCATCGGCTTTTTATTAACCGCCGACTAAAGTTTTGTTAAAAAAACTATCGATTTTTTAAATTAAGTTCCCTTTGAAACGTGACAAAATATGTATAACCATATTTAAAGGCCAAATCACTTCAAGAAGTAACAAATTACCATTTCGCAAACGACTCAAGAAAATTATTCATGAAATATTTCATTTAGTCGTATTTTCATCGAGGAAGTTTGGTGGGCGACGTACCGTCATCAGATGTCTATTAACATACAAATCGGAGCGGAAACACCCTCAACATTGTGATTAACCCGATTTATTCAGCAGGCGTGCACAGTGCGCCAATCACCTTTGAATTTAAACAAAAAGACATCATTACAAAAAAGGGGTTTATAAAATAACGCAATTTAGGACCTTGTAATAAAAGTATTTTATTTTTATTTAAGTAAAATGTGAATGTAATTGATTGTGTGGCCAGAATCACTTTGTTAAATATGCGTCAGGCATATTTAACAAAGTGATTCATTAACTTGACACGTTGCGCTGACAGACACGCGACGTGGATTTATTAACATGCACCGAACGTACCACCCTACGCCAGAATTTCTCTCCAATTCTATACAATCTCACCTCCACTAGAATATTGAGACGAGGAACACACGTAGTCTGTGTTTCGACAAATATTTGCAAAGATACGGAGTCTGAACTCTCAATACAGAGGTCGTATTTCGAGATACAAAATACAGGGATGTTGTTGGCAAACCGATTTTGGTAGTCCAAACATGACTTCCGCTTGGTTGAGCATCTAGTTCACAATATGGACAGTTGAATTGAGAACTGGACCGCGCGGAACTCTTTTAGAGCTTTTATTTAGAATAAAATTATTCATGGACGACAATTTTAAAGAGAGATAAATATAAATGCGAGTAACTTGGCTAAAGTTAATTCGTATTTAGTTAATAAGAACCTAACTAGACAATAGTAAATCAAATGAAACATTGTAGTCCAAACGCGACTATCGGATGGACAAGCCATACCATCTTTTTATAATGTCGTGTCGTGTTTCGCATTTAATATGCAAAAATAAACATGGAAACACCTATTTCCTCCAAATATCATTCGTAATCGAAAAATAAATAAATTTCAAATTCAATTACTTTCTGTGAATTGCCCAGATCACTCAGACCATTGAATATCAGGGAAATCAATAGCTACCTCCGACACAGCCGAGTGGTTCGTCAACGTCATGTTGAGCCTCTTAGCGACCGCAGATGAGCGCGCGCTTCAAATATTTGCGCTTTGTCCAGACGGCGGTATTGAAAGCCCACTGTGCTTTGTAATGGAATTATCGGGTGCTGTGCTTTGTCTGTTGCAGTATATTATAGATCTCAATATTAAAATGGTTAAATACTTCCTGAGTCTGCTTACCGAAACTGGTTATTATAGGAACTACGTACTATGCTTTGACTACTAAATAACATATTATATTTTTTATGATTTTCATTGCAACAGGAACTGAAACGGCTTGATTTTTTAGAGTGAAAGAACGGGATAAGTAAAATGTGGTGTCACGTACATACCTGATTGATTCCTCCCAAAACACATTACTAAGATGGTGAGTTCAACTAGCTAGATCATAAGAATTCTCTCAAATCACTATTTGCAAGAACTTCTTCTGATCTAGCTATGCATAGATGTTCTGCTTTGCTTTTTTCTTAATAGAAAGGGACAGATTTGGTACTGACCAACGTAAATCGTAAAAATGGCTCAATTCACATGCGTATCATACTTATATAAGCTCAGATACTTATTAAATTATTGTTGAGACAAATAAAAATCTATATAGGAAACACAGTCGACTTTAACAAGCGTCACAATATAACCAAATAATCAGAATTATATACTCACTAGCAGACGACCCGCGGTTTCACCCGCGTAGGTCCCGTTTCCGTGGGAATACAGGAATAAAAAGTAGCCTATGTGTTAATCCAGGGTGTTAGCTAACTCCATACCAAATATTATTAAAATCCATTCAGTAGTATTTACGTGAAAGAGTAACAAACATCCATCCATCCATCAATCCTCACAAACTTTCGCGATTATAATATATTATTAGTAGGATATACAAAGCCAGCTTCCACCTACAGTTACATAACATAGCCTTATGCACTGATTGGATTGTTTACTAGTGCGACTAACTATCAATTAGCCATTCGCTCTAGCAAATGAAGCGTGAGTAAGTGCGGCTCATAAGCTCGCTGAGCATGACCAGACACAGGTCATTACACACTAAACAAGACCCTACATAACATAACGTACAGTCCAGGTCCAAATTTAATTGACCCGCTAAAGATTAAAATGCCATAACCACGCCGTTCTACGTCTGTGTGTCTGCATAACTTGCGACTTATCATCAACGCCCTATAGCTATGCGTTAACCTCTTAGCTATTGTGACATGTATTCTACTGATGGAATTAATCATTCATTTTATTCATTCGTAAATGAATGCAAGTGTGTGTGTATATAGTATAGAAATGACTTATCATAAGAAGGTCGTAACTTAAACCAAAGTGTCAATCTATTAGTTTTTAAGAGAGAATATAGACTTAAGGCCGCGACGGTACAGTGACCAAAATTTTTGAAATAATACATAAAAAGACTGAAGACAGAACAATAATACGTCCCAAGCTAAGCAGAGCTTCTGTTAAAGGTACTAAACAACTCAATACTAAATGTTTTGATTTTAACTTTTGCCTGACTTGGGGTTGGAACCCAGAACCCAGAACATGCCCTAACAATATGTTGCTTCGCTATATTGTGATATGTATTTTATTCAAATAAATTAATGTAAGCTTCGTTAGCTTTATATTCACAGTAGTACAGACGCCAGCACATCAAGTTACCCCAATGTGTCAAATTTTCCTAATTGAATATGAACCTTATTCTGTTTAACATAAAGTTGAAAAACGATCAAAGAAATTTGACACATTGGGGTAACTTGATGTGCTGGCGTCTGTACATTATTTGTTTCAAATCAAACACTTCTATGTAAAGTTATTAATTTCTTCACTAAACGAAGCTTTTATTATAATTGTGTAGAAAATTGTTCTTAGAAATAACAAGATTCCATTCTTTATTAAATTCGAATACAAACTCTTCAGTACTAGGTAGTGACGCAGGTATAAAAGCGTTGTTTGGTACAAGCTTATAATTTAACGAGCATTGTTGAATTCTTTTAATATAACAACCGCAACTTTGATATTCCGGCCATTAAACTCCTTTTTAAAAATCACATTAACTTTAAAGCTAGTCCATAAATGGAAGCAAAGGCGATGTACGTTCATTCCTTCGTACAATGTTACTTAGAGATAAACGACCAATTCGCCAGCACTAAAATACATTGCTGCATTTCTTCGCAGTAACTTTACGTGCTCTGATTTACGGCGCGACTTCTATCTTGTATTTTCTGTTTACGTGAAAGTTACGGGAGTTTATGTGAACTATTCATTGAAATGGATGGAATTTGTCGCATATTACGCGTTTACTGTCATTGTAACGTCCAGTCGTCAAAGGATAAATGTTAGCGAATAAAATGGAAGCAATAAAATACATCTAAAACACAAATGCCCATGTTTTGTTGAAAAGTTTAAATTGTCGTCACGAAAGGTTTAACGATTATTGCTTTTAGAAACACAGTTGGAGGGACTGGAATTGTAACAAGTTTGATGACAAGGGATAAATTACTTGGATAAACGGAGTGACACTAGACAGGGGCGATTGGAAAGATTGTAAAACTAACGAGTCCATCAAAAGTACAATATTTTATGTTACATTTTTTTACATTATTGATATTGTTAAGTGTGTGTTAGTGCGTAATTGAAGGGCGTATTTAATTATAATTTTAAATGTTTGTCTGTGGTTTTAACACAACACTAACACTGTTATTATTTGTTTGCTTTCGGGTAAAATGTAGCGAACTGACCATCATAAAACACCTTATTTTAATTACACCTACATTTCTGAATAAATTTGATTTGATTTTGATTTGAAAGGTTTTCTGTAAGAGATCGCTTTTAGCGGTAAGGCGGCCCATTGTATCACCCTATGTAGCCCTCAGGTTATAAATTTGTAAGTGTTTATGGTGTATAATAATATGGTGTATAAATAAAGGAACGCAAGATAGTAAAGAAAACTCTACATGCCACAATTGACAGTTTAAGCACAAAAATATCTCGTCGACATACTAACGACGCACGTAAAGTACTAAAACATAACTTGGCGCAACATTTTATGTTTCTTTTTACATATTTTTCATATTAAACGTAAAAAGTGCGCATTTCAAGTGGTTTTACTCCGTCATATTCATTTTTCAGCGTTTGTCGTCACTTCAGCTGAGCCTCATTATCACACGTCGTCATATTAAAGGGGAGAATAAAAGTTTATATATTTTTAATGTACTTTTTTTTTTAATATACTGTAATGTTGTGTATCATAGGTGATGTCTTAAAAAAAAAAGGAAACCTACAGTAATTTTCTTTTTAAATTCTTCTGAGAAATGAATAAAGGAAAGGTTTTAGGATTTTAAAACGACCAGAATTCACAGTTTCGAGATAAATGTGGAGTGTTAGAAGGGTAGTAGAAGAACGAAGAAACGATGGATGAATTGTATGAGGATATAGTTAACTATTAAAATACCGGTATGTTGTTATTTTTGTTTAAGTTTGACTGCCTCGTTGGTCTTGTGTTCGCAAGCCCTACTGCTGAGCCCGAGGTCCCGGGTTAAATCCCTGAGTCGGGCAAAGTGTTATTGGGTTTATCCATCTGGATTTTTTTAGAAGCAGTCTAGAGTCCGGGTTTGTTCCCGATTGTTGGGGGTGCCTCATTACAGAACTGGCAAAAGGTGGGTGTATCACAGTAACACCTCTGCTTAAGCGTTCGGGTATTACAGCCGTAATTATATATAATTTTGTAATTCAATGCTATATATATATAATGCAAGTGCTGCGCACTTCTGTAAGTGACGAATTCATAATACTTATAACTGTTTGTGATGTATTTATTTATTTATTTATTTATAATAAGCACAACAACAGCACAGTCACCAACAATATTCATACTTATAAAAAATACATGGCAAAAGGGCATTACAGTAACCATACATAGTATGTGAGTGACTAAGACGTTTAAGTGTATAAAATGTATTAATGTAGGACTCGTTGGACCAGGCTGTGGCGACCGCAAATAATTTTACATAAAAGCAGAAGATGATGGTGACAGAACACACTGTAAGTAAACAAATTTTCTCTCATTTTACTTTCATTCGAAACCTCCCAAACAAGTTTCAGGATTTATTCTCTGTTTCCTTTAATGTCTATTTAAGTTGGTTGGAACGATTTATCAATCTAACACCAACACTTATTAACGAGCCCAACTTCTTCTGCTCCAATTATTCATTAAATAAATTGCGTAACGGCAGACGTTTTTGCTGACTCTTCAACCGCAAAATTGGCTTATTTTTCGCCGACCCTATCAATGGCGGTAAGCCAAATTGGCTTAGTTTAAGCACGTTTGGACTAGAGCACGCTCAAATTGAAAATAAGTCTGTGAAAGACGTTTTCAAGATCGAGTTAGAGGTTTTATTAAACTCCAATTTCGTTGTTCATCTCAAGCTATTATGTTTCAACGGCCATTAAATATAATACATATTATAAGCGGTAATTAATTTTATCATGGTGGTCATTAACGAAACGTCAAAAGTCCGCACTCGGGGTCTACCAGCGAGCAATGGAACGAAGTATTCTCGGGGTTAAAAGAACAGACCGCATAAGGAACAGTATACTTATCATTCCAAAACACAAATCGCAGACGTGGGCAACTCAGCCGCTAAACTAAAGTGGGACTGGGCAGGCCACATCTGCCGCATGTCGCCACGAAATTGGGCGAAGATATCAACCGACTGGATCCCGGACAGCAGGAGCCGGCGACGCGGCAGGCCCAGAAGGAGATGGCGTGACGAGTTGGACTCCTTTCTGAAGGATTGGCCAAAAGTGGCTGAAGACAGGAAGGAGTGGAAGAATGGAAGGGAGGCCTTTGTCCTGCAGTAGGACACCACAGGCTCATAATAATAATAATAATTATTAATTTTAGAAGTGTCGATTAATTTCATACGAAAGTGTTTTGGGTTAACCGTTTGTATGTCCACAAATATGGTACGAGTAATACAAATAATTAATGGAAATTACCTCTAGTTTTGATAAAAATTAAATTCAATTTAACCTCTGCACCAATTTATTGACTGTGCAAACAATGTCAGGAGCATGTTTGCAAGTTATTATTAACGTCGTAAGCTTAACACAATATTCCCTGCAGGAGACTCCAGACCGACCTAATATCTAATTACCTGTTCAGAGCAAGCCTCGGGGGCTTCCCGTCCCTTAAGTCACACTTAATGCAGTTGCATCTAATTTTGAGCGCAGTATCTTAGGGCTTTTATCTAATATTTACAAGGATATTTGTGACACTTAATAAACACTTAAATCTTCTTCTTCTTAACGTGTGGTTAGTAACTAACCTGGTGTCACAGTTTTAATGCCGCCCATGTGCCTCTGACTTGGAATCACATGCCCTCGAGAAACATCTCTCAGGCATGCCGGTTTCCTCACGATGTTTTCCTTCAACGTTCTTGAAGCAAGTGATAATTATACAATCCGCACATGAATCCAAAAAGTCAGAGGTGCGTGCCTTGGCTCGAGACTTATGAATTGGCAATCTACCGGTCACACCACTAGCCTATCACTGCTGTAACACTTAAATGATATTTATTTTTGTAAATAGGTGTTTTACATACACTTTAACAAGTCACTTTTTAACTAGTAAATAAAGTAGTTGTTTCGCTATCTGACTCTGAGAAGAAACAACGAAAGAAATCCAAACGCACATAACGCTATTTTATTTTCAGATTAGTCTAAGCGTATTGTCTATACAAATATTATAAAGAGAAAAGATTTGATTGTTTGTTTGTTTGTTTGCATTCAATAGTCACCGAAACAACGGCTAATTTTTATTCCTACATTCCCACTGAAACGGTGGATACGCGGGTGAAAGCACTTGACGTCCGCTAGCTAATAATAAATAACTACTTAACTCAATACAGACATTTCCGGAAAAGTTCGGCGTCTATGCGCTAGATGGCAATAAGTAGGTACATACCTAGTTCCACCGGCGCCATCTTTGTTTTATTTTACGAGAGGCTTTCAAGCGTTTTTATTGTTATAAGCTTACGTTTCGGGATGCGTGGCGTGACGTGAAGTTGATGCGGACTATAGTTACGAGTGCGTCTGAAGTGCGTAACTAGCTTTATGTGGCACGCAAGAGTTTCGTGCAGGTACACCTAATGATAAGTGGTGGGTCCTAGTTGTTTCTTTAAGATCAGAGAAAGAATGTAATGAAAGTGTTTCTTGAAATCGTACAACAAAACTAGAACCATCATCTTGCTCGAGTTGGAAGATTAAAAGTCATTGAAATTAAAATTAACAATGCCTCCCTTGAAGCCAACGTGTTTAAGTGTTTGTAAAAACCAATATACAGAAATAAATTTCATTAATTTTTCAATAAGTACCTACATTATTACTAACGAAGTGAAGGTGAAGCTTTTTGAGGGACGTCATTTTCAAAGCTCATAAAGTAATTGCAGACACTATCACAATTTTAATGAATAACTTCGATTTGAGTAAATGCTCTTTGATTTGATTGGACCATAAAATCAGTTCATAGCTTGAGCGCATGAGTCACAGTGTCTAAAATAGTAACTACTTACCAGAAAAGTTTACTAAAACTATATCTACAGGCTGAAAACTATACTCAATCACACAGACAGCTCTCACTTCGAAACTTTTACCCATATTTCCCAAAAGAAACGTACACAAAGTTCATCACTGCATCAATAGCTAAGTTCCCAATCCCCGGCTGTTCTGCGCACCTCGTGAATGTTTACACAGTTGCTCACAGTTTTCAATCAGGCGCCGCCAGCCTCCGCTCTGCATGATCTGAGATTGGTTGCAGCTAACGCTTGAATTTTATACTAAAGCATTCAATTTTAAGCCAGATTTAAAAAGTAGGTGTAAAAGTGAATGGTACCTACTCGAATTGCAAATTTTTAAAACAAGCTGGAGCAATGATTTAGTAAATAGCAGTAGATGTAATTATGTTCATGAAACAAAAGCCTAACACATAAAGAATTTATAAAATAATATGTTGTGGTGGCGGCTATTTTGGATTTAACATGTATCATAGTTTGCGTTCGTAAAAGTCCTTTTATATGATTTCAAACAAAATCCAAATCGGTTCATCTGTTTTAAAGCTATGATGCCACAGACAGATACCGACACACACAGACACGTCAAAATTAAAACAGCCCGTCGTTTTTGCGTCTGGGTTTAAAAACATATAGAACATGACTTAATAAATTCTTAAGCTACCTCATTACATGACAGTTTTGAATTCAAATCATATACATTTACATATTCTCCAAAATGAGTAAAGACGGCAATAACTATGTCAGAAACTCCGTAGCAATCCACCTACGGCGTAGCCAATCTGCTACGCCGTAGCCATTTAACTATGAACACCTCATACCTGCATTCTTACATATTCTAAATAAGAAATATGCACATAATATCACGCTTACGACCCCAGCCGGGTAAGCAAAGTGCATCGAAATGTTACTAGTTCGATGGCACACTGCCAAACTGCCACTTGAGACCCGGTTTAGCATAAATATTGAAGATATAAAAGGAGCTGAAATTGCACTATGTAGTGGCATACAGTTTACGGTAAATACCTGAACGTGTATACTTTCATTTACAAAGTTTTCACAAGATACAAATAGGGAATAATTCGCAAATACCTAATTGAACAAGCATTACGTAAACACTATTAAATTTTATATAAAATAGAAACATTGTTTTCTTTACTAAAATACAAATAATATTGAACTTTTACCAATTTTCTATTTAAGTTTTGAATATGAAATCAAAATGTCAATCACGTATGTTGTCAGTTAAATCAAAAACAAAATAAAAACGAGGCATACCTTCATGAAAATACCTGAGCGGATGGAATCACAGAAATCACGTTACATAAAAGAGACACGTAAACAAAGTACATTTATAAAAATCACGACACATGGATGCGGCTACAGCGCAATGAATACCCAATTAAAACATGTCAATTAGTTCTCAATATTATTTTCCACTGAAATACCTAACGTATTAATTGACACCGACATATATGACTGATGTGCAAATAATACAATTCCAGCAATTCTCGATACACCATGTTTTACGTAATGAGCAAGCTATTGAAATGTATTGCAAGCTGAACTGAAATACAAAATATTATGTCCCATATTTCATGAAATCATTGACGACAGCTTATTAACTGCTACATATCAAATAATCCGAGGATTATTTACTGCGCAATAATGATTTGAATGTATGTAATGTACGTAGCCGTGATAACTGATAAATGATATTTATTTCTGCAAATGGGTTCATACAAACACTTTTACATGTCATTTTTTTATAAGATCAGGTCGGTATTTCGCTATCTGACTATTCTGAGAAGAAACACTGAAAGAAACTCAGAGGTCATAGTCTCTTTTAAGGTCCAGACATTATCTTGGTCAGATTATGTAAGAACCATGCAGATTTATGTCTGATAATAGTCTTTTGAGGAAAGAACCACACGGACATGAGTGGACCAGATCAGTCAGTGCAAGCATTTGTCGGTTATCGTGAGCAGATTTCGGAACTTGAGGAGCTCTACGTCATGTGCACCCAGCTGTTATATTATAAATAGCTCATTACCGTAGTATTATGCGGTTGTGTCCTTCTGCGAAACAGTCATCTAGTCGAAGGAGGCCGCGGAAAGGGAGAGGGAGATCACTTCCACTCGCCCGGCCCGCAGCAGACGTACCGGGCGCAGGCGGAGGGCGGATAACGCCCTCTTCCAGCCCTCTTACATGAGTTCAGGGGCGACGGACTAGGGAACGTCCGTGGCCCCCCACGTACATGGACCCGAGGTGGCGGCACGTTGCGTTTCACGCGTGACCCTCTTAGACGTCGCGAGGGGAGTTTAACACCTCTTAGTCAGTAAGAGTCTGACAGACCCCTCCGCCTTCTCCGGGGCGGAGGACATCCACGAAGATTATCCAAACCAAAAAAAAATAAAGTGGTTAATCCCGGGTGCAATGCCCGCATGGACAATTATTTGTACGGCCTGGAAGTAGTTTTTCCGGGTCTGACTGTTTGTGTATTATGTCAGATAGCAGTTAACTAGCAGAACATTGTGAACTTTTTAACTTTGTGTAGTGTTTGGGTCACCAAGATACACGCTGTGCCTAGTTTGGGACCCGCTGGTAAACCTATCCGTATTGTAAAGTAAGCAAATAAATGAATTTGAATTTGAGTTTAATTCGTCTGGGTGCGTTTACCAGGGCACTCACTCGAAGAGCCCTCTAGAGTAGGATATTTTTTTTCAAAATAACATAATTACCTCATTAGTTTGTTTGTCGGATTACCTGGACGCGGTTTTGATTCCCGCGCAAAACAAAATATTTTAGCACGGCATGTTACATGGCGGATTATCATTTCTGAAAACTCAACCTCAATACTGAAAGTAGTTTACACGGCAAAGAGTGAAAAATAAAATAGTTTCAGTGCAGAAATGTCAAATGGATCCGTCATTGGCTCGGGGATTTCTAAATAGAATTTTTTAGGACACCATTGAAACAACCAATGAGTGGTGACAGCTACCTCGTCCACCGGATTATCTGGGTGAGCTGTACGCTCCCAGGCATTCTACTGTCAGCTCAACAACAACAGAACAACAGGGCGCCTGTCGCGTCCACTACTGTTTCAGTAATTTAAATATAATAGGTTTAAAACGGCGTAGCTTAGTTTACTGGTATTTTATGTATTTCGCCATATTGAGCTAAGTTAAAATACAATTTTATGTGATGGGAACTTCCTTGTGTAGTTTGCGATTTGCTGATCAGTTTTATGCCGTATATTGAACAAAATATGATTTGAACAAAGATGACTATAACACGTACATGTTTACACAAGTATAACCATTCAAATCATTAAGACAATCCTCTAAGTTCATATGATTGAATGATTATTTTATAAAAAAAAGTCATTCTATGGGATTAAATAAACTTACAGAGTTAGTTACAATGCCACAAACATACCCCGACGGCATTAAGACAACATCTGTGCATGCAAATTTTAGATCAGGCAAATATTGTTTAAAACCAAACATTACATTTTAACAAACAATTTTCTATCTAAAATGTAAATGAAATTATGTCAATACATTTAATTACAAGTGTCAAAAATAAATTAAAGCAGAATATAATGCCAATAAACTATATTTATAATGTCTAAAATAAATTGAATTATAATAGTCCATCAGATTATATTAAAAGTTCTACGAATGTATTTTTGTGTGTGTATGCGCACGAGTATAACTGTGTGTTTTTTATCTTATTAATATTTTAACCACACAAATGCGACTATGTGGTTAAAATATTAATAAGATAAAAAACACACAGTTATACTCGTGCGCATACACACACAAAAATACATTCGTAGAACTTTTAATATAATCTGATGGACTATTATAATTCAATTTATTTTAGACATTATAAATATAGTTTATTGGCATTATATTCTGCTTTAATTTATTTTTGACACTTGTAATTAAATGTATTGACATAATTTCATTTACATTTTAGATAGAAAATTGTTTGTTAAAATGTAATGTTTGGTTTTAAACAATATTTGCCTGATCTAAAATTTGCATGCTGATTATAAGGCAGAACATGAAGAACCATGTACAGACGCCAGCACGTCAGGTTACCCCAATGTGTCAAATTTCTTTGATCGTTTTTCAAATTTATGTCGAACAGAATAAGGTTCATATTCAATTGGGAACATTTGACACATTGGGGTAATTTGATGTGCTGGCGTCTGTACATATTGTATTTTAAGATCTGTACCACTATGTTTCAAGCAAATAAAATGATTATTATTATTGTTATTTATTTTACGTCAGAGGTTAAAAAGAATGAAGCTGACTATCTTTGTTCACTATCACATTCACACATTTGTAGTCACATCTCATCCTTGAAAACTTATACATAGGAAAAGTGGTCGGTGTTACCTCTGACTCGTATTTCGTACATCTCCACTTACCGACGTGCTCCATCACCGGGTACCTCCCGAAACTCCACATTTACATACCTACGAGTGTAGCGCACCCCGAAAGTGAACAATATACTAGTCTGGCATATTGTTGCGTAATGCTATTATATACTGTGGCGACGATGGGAATAGATAGTGTCAATTTTTGTGTTATGACATTTTTTGTGTGAAAAGTGCTAGCCTGCTTGCTGGTATTGCAAGTCATCTATACTATCTACAATACTACTTCTAAACAATCTATATATATAAAAGAAAGTCGTGTTAGTTACACCACTTATAACTCAAGAACGGCTGGATCAATTTGAATGATTTTCGTCTTTTTGGATTTGTCTTTGTCCCGAATAGCATAATAATTAATAAAAAACATGAAAAGTCCTCGAAAAAATAAATATCAAGAATATTCGTTGTCTCCAACATTTTTCAAACGCAGCGCCATCTTGGATGACATGACAGGAGTCAAACTTCCCAGTTCATTATCAGGTGACAATTTGACATTGACAAGTCTTAAGCTAAACCTAAGAAGGTAAGGTTGTCAATTTATACGTACCTACGTTCTGAAATACTAAACTTAGAGGTTTTATGTAGCATAAAAAAGTCTTATATTTCAGAAATCAATTTACGTAATTAACAATGACGACAGAGACAAACTTTAATAATTCTTTGCAAATAGAACTTATTCTACTGTTAAGACTTTAATTAAAGTAGACCGGGAAAACTATACCTAAGTATAAATTGTATGTAACATAGAGGCAATAGTTCAGATTAAAATTATGAATTTAGTATTTTTTAAATCAATGCATTTTAGTAAGGTAGTTAGGTTAGGTAGTTAGGTTAGCTATAGGATAGGTATGGTCAGTTAGGTTAGGTTATAATTATACATGTTGTAATTTTAATTCTATCGAACACAAAAATGTTTAAATAAGATCACAGTAGAGACTCGCTACATAAAAAGTAGTAGTAGTTATTATTGGTTTGGATCTATTAGTTGTCATCTTATTAAACGTGTGTATATCTAATATATAAAACAATTGATAAGAGCAATAAATTGACTCTAGGGCACAACGAAGTTTGCCGGGGCAGCTAGTTGTTATATAGAGAAATGATTTGTATTTTTGAATGGAACAAATAAATTTAAAAACTACTGGCCCTATTTTAAAAATTCTTTCTCCGTTGTTGGGAAGCTACACTATCCCCAGGTGACATTAGCTAGTTTTTATTCCTATATTCCCACGGGAACGTAAAATTGCAAGGGTGAAACCGCGTGACGTCTACGATATAAACATGAAACATTTGCGTACTATGATAATATCGTGTCTTTAGCTCTGAGCTACCTACGAAACCATTAGTATTTCAATAACGAATCATCATTTGCCTGACTTTTCCTAACTATGATAGGGTTGGCCTCCAGTTTAACTGGATCCTGCTAAATACCAGTGTTTCAATGGAGGAACTGCCTAACTGACCTCCAAAACCCAGGTAACACAGAACGCTCTTGGTTAAACTAAATTGTCAGTCTTTCTTTTTGTCTGCTGACTGAACTTATCGTACTTTCTAAGGGTCTTAATATGTCAGACTAACATTGGCAAGCGGAGCTTAACCTTAGATCTTAACCTCAGACCGTGTGGGTGTTATTATTAAGCCACAAGCTCCACAATTTCAATAACGAATGTCATGATTACCTCAATTGTGTTAATTATCTTCATGACAATTACTGAACATTGGCCGCGCTATCTCGCCGTGCTCACTGAACTGAACCATCAGAGATGATTGACCACAAGATTGGCATTATTATAGGGGAGGTGGTTTTGAGCCCTTGCTGGTATAGTGGTGGAAAACGCTATTGCCGAGCATGGGGTTCGATTCCCGTGTCTTGTAAAGTGTTATTGGGTTTTTTTCCTGGGTTGACAAATTACTTATTACATATTATGAGATTTAAACATAACTAGCGAATTGTAAGAGCAGGAACTATAGGTACCTCTCTGTCTAACACTTCGAGAAATACATGCGTGGTGTTCATGTAAGTATTCACTCATCCAGTGATAAGATGCTCAAAGAAAGCTTCGTATATCAAACAGTATTAATCTGTGAAACCGCGATTTAACACAAAAGAGTTTCTTGCTTCTTTCTTTTGCCTTCAACAAAACCCGGTTACACGGTGCAAGTAGCTTGCGCATATTGAGGCACTTGCGCAGATACAACCTGCGCAAGTGCCTCAATATGCGCAAGCTATTTGCACCGTGTAAGCATCGTAAACTTTATCGTTTAAAAACATGTGCGGGTCGAGCAACTCGAGCATGTACCAAAGCGAGCTACCCGCGCAACTAACCCGCGGACTTTGTAGCGCGCGCGTGTTACCTGCGCATTTACTCTTGACCACGAGCCAAATAACTTGTGCGTATTGCTTGCGCAAGTAGCCCAGGTCTTTACTTGCTTCAGTTATTTGCATTATCCACTCCCTTGACCAAGCTATATAAATCGATATATCAGTAGGCTGGCCAACCTTTTTTTGGCGGGATTTTGGCGGTCGCAAGCGCCGGGATGTTTGTAAACAAACAGGTTTTACGAATTTGTTTCTGGAAATGGTGTATGGACTTGATTGTTTTTGTTTAAAGGTGATGAACAGGGCCATTATAATAAATCTAGTTTAGTGTTTTTGTGTGCTTTTATTTTTTCTAAAATTGGTTGAAATTTAGCACAGGGTTTTTTACCCAAAAATGGTGGGCAATTTAGGTATAGCACGAAAAGTAAATCGATGAGCTATATGTTTTAAGGTTTTATATGCAAGGTAATTAAATTCAAGTGACTTGAATAAGTAGCTTGCGCATATTACTCACGCGTGTAACCCGCATCTTTACTTGCTCCAGCTACATGCACCGTGTAGAAGCACCCTATGTGCAGTGTGGGTTGTACATTACTAGTAACTGTAATCTTGTTAACCTCTCCAACTAAGCTAAATATGCTTGTCTGGCGGGTGGGGATCGAACTCACGACCTCCGATCGCCACGCCGACACCTTACCCATTGAGCTAACTATTTGCTTTCCTTCTGCGTTTTATAGCATACAGAATAATTGTCTTACTTTTTCGCTTACAAAACAAAACCTCACCCCGATATCTTGTGAAACAAATAAAAATGTTTGCAGAAAAAATGGCAAGTTACCGAGAAATTGTCGGGACGGCTTATCGTAAAAAAAGGTACAGTAATTGTACCGAGGCACGGCAACCAGAATAATGAACATATGTTAGTACGGAGGGACTACAGTATAATCGAGATTACAATACGCGTTTCAATGTTACATCTATATTAGCGGGTGTTTTAAGTTGTTAATTACTTTATAAATAGAAAACCGTTTTGGATGTACCGAGCTACTATAGAACTTTTGTATTATCACCGAGTGTCTGTTTGATACAAACGACGGCCTATTACGACCGGTACGATCAGTTTAGACTGAAAATATTACATGAAAAACTTGATCTTGCCTAACTCAGGCTATTCTTCACAAAATAAAGTGGTGGTCTAAGCTCCAGAGCTACATCCACAAATAGTGTATAAGTAGTGTTGGAAGACTCATGCATTATTAATAGCCTCTGCCGATACCCGTGCGGTACTGGCGCAAGGCGGTGCCTTTTGGCAACGATAATTGGAATAGTGAATGTGATATGAAGTTCGGTAGTGTTACATATTATGCGCTCATATTATACGCCGAGGAGTTAGAAACCGAGGCTAGCTTCCCGTGATTTATTGTATTTGAACTTTGTTGCCATTCACAGTATTATAAATTATGTCTTACTTTTAATTATTATCTAGCAGTTGTGAGTAATTTATGTGGCCTACTCAAAATAATGTTCCTTCTTGGTCATTATTCGTCAAGATACTAGTCTATCTTGGTCTCACATGATCTGACCAAGATAATGTCTGGACTTTAATAGAGACTGTGACCTCTGAGTTTCTTGCGGTGTTTCTTCTCAGACTAGTCAGATAATGGAATACCGACCTCACCTACCAGTTACAAAATTATTTGTTAAATTGTTGGTATGTAACAACAAATTTATAGTAATAATTATCACTTATCATTAAAATAAACCCATTTCCACAGCTTAGTATGATCCTGATAAAGGATCCTGTATTGAGACTCTTGTAAATCTGATTAGTAATAACTACTGGTCGTCTAGTAACTGGTATTCGACTATTTTACCATTCTACACTCATTCTCCTACTCAATGCGTTTGATGTACTATCGAAAAGAGCCCATAATGTGGCTTTTTCCGATGATCGTAGGTTATTAGCTTTGCGCATTGTTTTCTCCACATAAACTTTAACTAAACCAAATCTCGCACTCCTCCGTCCCATGTTTCCTAAAAAAGTATCCAAAGTTTAAGATCAATGTAGAAAGAGAAACACATTAGAAAAGTTCAGAATTAAAAAGAAGAATAAAACAAAACGTGGTAGCTAAAAAACCACTACTAACTGACTGCACTCAAGAGTACAAGGCAACTAGAATCACTTTTTTTTTTTTTTTCATCTTTAAAGTATGACGTTCCAAAGTGCTTTTAACGGTCTAATTGTAACAAATGATTTGACTTTCACTTTGGCATTCATGAACTTGGCAGAGAGTGGCAACAGTCAGCTGTACCGCTGTACCTTCAGCGAGATATTTGAATGAGCTTGACAGAGACAACCGCCTGGAGACATATAAGGCAATCGAAGTTATACTCTGGAAACTCGGCCTTTCGCTAGGTACATTATTATTGTTACAACCACCTAACAACAAAAATGTTTGCAAGATCCTTTCCTGCTGTTTACTTCAACTTTCCAAAAACAAAACACGAGCACAGAATATTACATAAAATAATATCCTTTTGTATCCTTTACAAGCCGATCTCCATAACCGAGACAGGCGAGCAAAGCCGCGGTGTTCAGTAATATCACATAAAAACTTTGACATTATACAGGATGTAGCCGAGGTTGAGAGTCGCGCCATTCCCATTCAGGGCTGGCCCGCGTTACAAAATTTGCATGCAAAGAATGTACGGTGCGAGTCAAGAGAAAAAATCCGCTTTGCTTAATTCAAATGTAAGATTCTGGTAGTTCTAAAACTAAACATATTATCCGACTTCAAAAAAAGGAAGAGGTTCTCAATATAAATGGAAAAGCCGGGATGTAACGGTATAGAAGGATATGAGACTAACGTCATTGTTTACCTTTCGTTGGCATCACAGTAGGTATCTACCACCAACAATATATTCATCTGTAATCTCTACCTTTAATGACTATTTTACTTTTGTTTTACGTAAATAATAATTTATGAAGATAAATAATTATTATTTACATAAAGCAAAAGTAAAATAATTAAAGGGCATTTATAAAACTGACTAAGTAAGTATAAGATATTATTTTGATATAAATTTAAATTTTGATTGTTATTTCCAGTGTAATTTTTATTGTACTAAGAATATACAAAATACAAAATTTACTCACATCATCATATAAACAGGAAAAGTGCTCAAAAAACTGGCCGCATTACCACTTTGAATGGCAATGCTGATTCCCTGACCTAAATAAAGCTATAGTTTTAAATTTACTATAAATGTTTAACAGAAATGTATGTGTATTTACCGAAACAAACGAATAGAAAAGAAATTAAAAAATTTCAAGATAAAAACATCAACGAAAACTGACTTGACCTCTAATTACTACAAAAGAAAACAACGTCTGCGAAAATACACCAAAAGATATACTAAACCAGGAACAAATTTTACAAAGAAAAAAAACATTACACAATATCGTTGTAAGAACAATTCGCTAATTAATCAACTTTATAAAAAAAATGTCGCCTAAAGTAAGGAAGGAAGAAAGCATCATTCTTTTACGAATTCGCTCCGTTGGAGAAATCGTGAGGTTCCGGACAGCCCTGCCACAACACAGATAGGCAAAGAAGGTCATCGGTCTATCGGTACATTAAACGCACGCACAAAACAATATAGTTGAAATACGTAGGTGTAGGTACAGAAAAAGGGAAGTTTTATTGTTTTGACAAGTTTTGTCCCTTGAGTTTCTTTTAATTACTTCACTTAATCTGTATTGTTAATGTCAACAAAACGGATGCACCAACATGCCAATAATTTAATGGGCATGCGTCGGGAGTTGAATGTTCTTATTGTAAAAGTAAAACTATCTCTTTTAAGGCATAATTTTGTGGCCTGCAATCTTGGAATTGGAGTAGGCAAACTGCTTGATGATGATTCTACGTTGCAGTTTAAAACACAGTTTAAGTCGCCCGTGTCGTGAGGATACAGGCACGCCTGAAAGATATTTTTCGAGGGTTTATTATGCTAAGTCAGAGGCCTATGGAACGCATTAAGACACCTGGTTAGTCACTAACCACACGATACGAAAAAGTTGCCCGTGCAAGTATTGCATGATAGTTGGGTATGGTATGGCACCTTCTGTGCGTTTCTGTTATATGGCAGGTCTATGTCGACGAGACAAAGGCGCTGCGGATCTTCTCAAACGCACCGCGATAAGGATGGGCGCGCACCTATCGACGCACTTCGATGACAAGAGAAGAGTACTTTGGTATAAAGTGATCTGCTGAATAGAAATTTTAAGGCTGATATCAAAATTATAACACACTTTCGGAGTGGTTTATTTATAGTCTTGGAATTGTGGGATGTTCGAATTTGCGATGTGAGAACTCTGATTTTGTTCATTTTAATCGTCATTGACAATAATTTCGAAATGTAATGATTTACAAAATTTATAAACCTAAACAATAAAGACTAAATTATTATCGCTCTCCTAACACATTTTGATATAACAGTTCGTTACTATGCAAGTGATTAATTAGTATTTTATGTACTGTAGTCTTTCTTTATTATACCTGTTCTAAACATTTATTCAAATATGTACTCATTTATGGTATATATTTATGTAAATAGTACACCACAAACTACCTGCTCATCTTTTCTGCTTCACTATCAAGTCCATCCAAAGTTTATCTGTAAGAGATCGCCTACGTAACCCTTTTATTATAATTTGTAAGTGTTTATGGTTTACAACAAAGAGTATTCTAATCTATTCTTTTCTTCTATTGACTGCATATTTTGCAGCATTATAAGTGTTCAAGTATTTCAAACGAATCAAACAGACGTATTGCATAGTTCCGCCACTTCTTCACAGCATGTAAACTGAAAAGTGGGGAAGAAAAAAAAAACAACCGACTTTTTAAAAAAAAACTAACAGGCGAAAAATAACTCCAGTTTCGGAAGTCTGTGGCTTTGGTGGTTTTGTTTTGTTCATTATTGGCCACCGACTTCCGATACTGGAGTTATTTTTCAAAATGTTTCAAAATTAAAAAATAAAAAAAAATAAACAATCGAATTGAGAACCTCTTCCTTTTTTTGAAGTCGGTTAAAAAAGGCGTTTTTTGGGACTGTTTTATGTATTTTTGACGTTCAAAAGATGCAGCCTCACAGCTTAATTTGAATAAATGAGTTTTGATTTTGATTACCAACATGTTGGGGTTATCTAGTCTTACTGGGTGCAGCTGAATAACAGCGTTTTAAAATGAAGTGTCTGCCTACCCAGTTACTGGATACCAATGTCCCTCGGTGCTTGGTCACTAGTGCAATTTGTTAATATCATTATATTACCTCAAGTTAATGCAACTGTCTTTTAAAGAGGGTATTTCCATTTGACGTGTTTGGTGCCACTAAATTTGTTTCTTACTAGTTTATTTTTTTATTGTAGTTGTCTTTAATTTTCTAATAAATATGGGCACATTTAGAAGTTTAAAAATAAATTGCCACCCTACAATATCCGTGTTTCGCCGGTAAACGCACGCAGTCCTTGAGCTCAAGAGTCCTCGCGGCGGATCCCTTCCGAGCGCTTCATAATTGATGCGTTTTTTATTTATGACTACCCACCGACCGTCATCCACCATCTACCATCCACCATCCACCTCCCGGGGGACGATAATGTTGATACTTTCCAAACTTGTGTTTAATGCTGTTATGAAGATGAATTTTGAAGCTGTTTCAAAGGTATGTCAGTGCGTTGCTTGAAACGATGATATTTCAAACTTTGAGATTGTTAATTATTTATTTAACAATCTGTGTTCCGGGAAAATAATATGATCAAGTTTTTATATGTTCTTTATGTCTTGCTATAATTGAAAAAGGCTCGCCACTTATAACATGCGGCTTAATCGTAACTGGCGAAATGTGGCTGTACTAGCTCTGACTTACCCTTCGAGGATTTCAGGCGTGATGTTCAGCTATGGTATAATAGAAAAAAAAACATACTTAACACATTTTAAGAAATATGTTTCAGATATAAACTATAAGGCCTACGCGATGGCGTAAACGTGCTACGACTGCTACGCCGTAGCAGATTGACTACGAGTTTTGAAAGAATGTTTTTTTTTATATTTTATCGTCGAGAATATTATAAAGACAGTACTGTCTGATTCAATTTGTAGACCCCGTATTACTAAAACTCAGTCAAGACTCAAGCAATACCTAAAACAATTATGATTAAATTACTTTAAAGAGTTCTCAGAAGAGCTTGTAGCTAAACAATAACAGCCTCACGGGTCGATCGAAGGTTAAGCTACGCTTGGGAAGGTGTGTCCGTGGATGGGTTTTACATATCAAAACTCTTCCGTGCCTTCGAAAGCACGTACATCCGTTGGTCCCGGCTATCATTTGTAAATCTATGACATTCGTTGCAGATAGTCGAAAGCCCGAAAATCTGACAACCAGTTGAGTGTGTCGTGTTACCCAGTAACTGGGTTGTGGAGGTCTGACAGGCAGTTGCTCCGTGTAAAACACTGGTATTCAGCGGCATTTGGTTAAACTGGAAGTCGAACTCAACATAGTGAAAAGGCTAGGCAGAAGATGATGACTTTAAATAGTTTTCTTCGACTGGAAATTGAATGATATAGCATGTATACTAAAACATCGACAAATAACTCAGTCCTCTATAAACAAGAAGAACTAAGACATAGACTCAACAACAACACATCGGAACTTCTCCACAACCGCCGATTTCAAGTCCACCTTCTCACGGAAAAAAGTCGTTGGAGAGCACAGAAAAACGGCCTACCTCAAGGTAGTGTCTTGGCACCGCTTTTATTTAACATCTATACCAATGACCAACCATCCAGCCCGCATACCTCCCGCTTCCTCTATGCAGACGACCTTGCCCTTACCTCCCAAGCCACCACCTTTGAAGAGGTTGAGGTGTCTTTGTCAAACGCTCTTGGTGACTTAGCCACTTACTACCACGCTAACTCACTCAAGCCCAATCCGAGCAAAACGCAGTCGTGCATATTCCACCTTCGCAACAGAGAGGCGAGCCGCAAACTAAACATCGTTTGGGGTGGGGTATCCATAGAGCACAGCAACTTTCCAAAATATCTGGGTGTTACTCTGGACAGGTCTCTAACATTCGGCAAGAACTGCAATAACATTAAGCAGAAGGTACACTCTCGCAATAGTCTTTTACGGCGACTAGTCTCGTCAAAGTGGGGTGCTTCACCTGACGTCATGCGGACTACTGGGTTGGCGCTATCTTTCTCTGCGGGTGAATTCGCGTGCCCCGTGTGGGGTCGTTCAGCCCATGCAAAGTTAGTGGATACAGCACTGAATGAAACGTGCCGGATAATCACTGGCTGCCTCAAGCCGACCCCGGTACAGATGCTGTATCCACTGGCAGGCATAGCGCCACCAGTAGTTCGCAGAGCGGTGGCGAGCTCTAGTGAAAGAGCCAAAATGGTCTCCGACGCTAGACACCCTCTACACAATAACATCATAGTACCGCAAAGGCTGAAAAGCCGCAACAGCTTTTTAAAGTGTGTACCCCCGCTCACTGGTGAACGCTCTAAGGAAAGACTTAAGTTGTGGCAAGATAGCGTTTCCTTACCCAACCCATTTGTGCCGCTTGCCGAAAATCTTCCACCTGGACACGAGTTGCCATGGCTGACCTGGAAGTCTCTAAACAGACTCCGGACACAGGTAGGCCGAAGCAAAGAAAACCTGTTCAGGTGGAGATTCATAGATGACTCTGCCCTGGAGTGTAAATGTGGTCTTGCCCCACAAACTATGGGGCACTTGATATCGTGTCCAGCCTGTCCTGTTACTTGCACATCACAGGAACTGATGGAAGCTACTGAAAGTGCCGAACTCGTCGCCAAATTTTGGGCCGACTCAATTTGAATAAAATTGTCATCGACACGCTAAGAAGAAGAACACATCGGATGCAAAACTAAACCTTACCGCGCTCGAGTGCGCTCTATTGAGCTCTATCGTGCTTTACGTGACCGGTGACTCTATCACAATGTGTTTGAGAAGATAATTCAATTGAACTGCAAAGCGATGAAGGCTTTAAACGTTTATAAACAATACCGATGGATTCAAGCCTACTGGGTGTTCACTAATAACATGTTCACTTATTACTACATTTACGGATTTACACATTTACATTTAAAAAAAGTGTAGAAACTAGGTCTTATCTATAAGGAATATCTCTTACGTGTTCGTTTATTAATGGGCGATCTCTCACACTTATCAAAACACTTGCACGAAGAGCGCTCTATAGTAGGAACTGTCTTACTTATTGCCTACAAAGATTTTCAGGTGCCTGGTTTTCAAATTGAACGGCCTTTGAATTTTCAATTTGTTTAAAAAAATCTTCAAAATCAATAATAGCTTCATTATTATCGGCTTCACAGTTTGCTCCTCTACCAACTGGCGAACTTAATTTCGTCAAAATGTTGGATTTCAAAGCAGCTGTAAAATGATGACAAGTTGGGTTATTGTTTGTAGGGCAATGTTGTCGTATCATTCCAAAAAGGTTTTCTAAACAATCTTGATTTAACTGTCGAAGATTTAAGTATTTGAACCCTTTTGACTCAACATACTTCCAAATATCTTCCAACGATGACAGCGAAGTAACGTATCCCTGGACGCATCTTACATTCTTCAGTCTCAGAAAACTATCGGATTTGAGGAAATACATTGTATTCATATTTTTTTTATAATTTCTCCACAATTCAACGTGGTTAGTTTTCACGGAGACATTTTCTCTCCTGTTCCTGATTATGTCTTTTCTGGACGAGGGACCATTGGTACAGTCGAAAAGTCGATCAAGGCTTTCTACAATTTCTGCTGTCTCTAAGATTTCTTTGGCTTTGGCACTATCTCCGTACTTTTCAGCCATAAGTTTTAAGATGGCAGCAACAGTATTACTTAGAACTTGAGCAGCCAGCTTGACCTTCATTTTAGTTCTAAATGTAGGATTCACGTGTAGGGCTGTCAATTTTTTGAAGTGTAAAGTACTTTGATTTTTTTCTGCCACATCTAGCAAGTGAGACCACTTTCCTTTTTTTCCATTTATTACAATTTTTCCTAAATAAATGTGGAATGTCAAACATTATATAGACCTTCGTATCATTTGATAAAAAAATATTGGAGGTACTTGGGATGCCACACCACTTCTTCAGTAAATTTAAACTGCCAATATTTGTGGGCCCTTGGTCACATACTGTGGTAATCACGGTAATTCCAACATCAGTAACAGCCTTAATTACGTCTTTAATAAGAACAGCCAGGCTTTGGGTTGATACTGTACCTTTTACAAAGTAATATGCTACTGGTTGCTTCATTTTTTTGTGTAGACCTTGAAGCATGAACACCAAAGCATGATCAGCTATTTCTGAAGATCTGCGCTGGTTTTCACCTAAGTCTACAAATCCATTAACTTTGTCTGTCCTTGGATTGAATATAAGGCGCCTTTTTAAAGCTATCTCATCGAAAAGTAAAGCACATAACCTGTCTTTTTCGTTTAATTATTACTAAAATGTTGATTGCCATGAAACATGACATAAATCATACTTTAAAACTAACCTAATACAATCCTGTATTTTTGGTAGATTCATTGTACGCAACACTCATGTTATTATTGTCCGTGCCTGGCTTAATAAAATGACACTGACAAAACTTAGTCCAATCAAACTTGTAACAGAAACAATCTGGCATCACGTCATTCCCCCCCTTCCCGCTGGACCCCGCGCATCGTTCACTCACTCGGTCGCGACACTCATCAATCATGGCTCAAGCACTCACAAGTGAGTGAATTGCGTGCTGATTTCCTTTTTATTAAATTCTCAGAATAATATAACTTAGAAGATATTAAAGAAATGGATGAATGGTATTGTTGATATACCTACATTTATTGTTAAGTATCGTTACTTTGTGATATTTGGCGAAGTGGTAGCCTCTTTAGTACATACCGATTTAATACGGTTTACACATACGAACTGACTGTGATTGTTTATAATACTGACATATTTTAGGTGCATATTTGTGTTACTGACACATACGAGTACGTGTTTTATACTAATTTAACATAACATAACATAACGTCACGCCTGTAATCCCCGAAGGGATAGGCAAAGGTGTACCTGGTAGTACACCCACATTTCACCAGTTATGTTTAAGTCCCATGTAATAGGGGGCGAGCCTATTGCCATCAATCGGGCACAAATCCAGACTCCGGGCTGCTACTGAGAAATCCCAGATGGGAAAACTTAATAACACTTTGCCCGACCCGGGGATCGAACCCGGGACCTCATGCTCAGCAGTAGCGCTTGCGACCACTAGACCAACGAGGCAGTCCTAATACTAATACCGGCAATACTAATTTAAACGTTTTATTTTATATCTCTGAAATAAATAGTAAGTCGTAATCAGAATCCCGAAGGTCTGGCAACCAGTTTAGTTCATGGGTTATCGAGTTACCCAGCCACTGGGTTGCGGAGGTCAGATGGGCAGTCGTTCCATGTAAAGCAGTGTATTCAATATTAGTTTTTTTTTTTTGTTATTTATTCAGCTGCAGCCGGTAATGAACTGGAAGTCAACCCCAATATGTTTCAAAGTATACTGTTATTTTATATAATAAATCTTACTCACAAAAAAAACACAGACTAAAGCAACACTGTTTCTTAATAAAACATGATTTTTTTGTGGATTTGTTAACACTAATCTTCTAATAAGGTATTTAGCTATTTCAAACTTTAACACTCGTACGTCTCACAGATTTGAATCCAGCGCCATTTCAATCTCAATTAATTAACAATAAACAACTATTATCCAAGCGATAAGGACTAACATTAAATTCTTGTTTAAATTCAACAAAAACTTTATTTACTTGATTCTGAAGTTAAACTTCAATAATTGCTTTGTTAGGCAGTTTACAACTCAATTGGTATTAGATTAAGGTACAATGTTATTTATTAGACATTATCTATTTACAAAGAGAAAATAAATTGTTGAAGACTATTCTAGAAGGCGTAATCATAATCGCGTCGCGTCTTTTCTTCACTAATATTTCTATTAAAGTTAAGCCGCAAATCTGGTAACTAAAGTTCCTTTCACTTTTCACAAATTATACACAATAGTTAAACAATCAACATGAGTCATAGTTGACTCATGGGCCAGGAGAGTGGTTAAAATTGGACCCAATGTTCTAAATGTTACTATTCCACAACTGAGTTTATGGAAGACACCATTAAAATTTATATTATTAAATCATATTAAACTATTATTACTCCGTATTAAATCTAGATTATTTTATTGTTAAAATTGTTAACTGTGTGTTAGTGCGTAACGGACGTATTTAATTTTAAATGTTTGTCTGTGGTTTTAACACAACACTAACATTTTTATTATTTGTATGCTTTCGGGTTAAATTTAGCGAACAGAGCATCATATAAAACGCCTTATTGTAATGACATCTACATATATGAATAAATTTGATTTGATTGAAGATATGACTGTATTGGACTAAAAAACTTGATTACTTTAAAACATATAAGTAGCTTCTAAAGCAAGCGTGTATTTCGTTCAAAACAGTTACCTCTAATACCATAACACTACTAAATACCACACCTTTAACACTATAAGACCTTCTACAAAACAACAACCTAGACCGGCCCATTAGGCTATAAATGTTATCACACCTGCACCGTAAACACGGCCTTATTTTATAGAAGATACAGATTAAAGTCCGGTGCATAAAAACCCTATAACTCAAGACTGTAGGCTTGCCCTCATTGACCGAGGGCGCTGGTCGATAAGAAAGGTGAATCTAGGTGAACAGATATTACGTGTTTACTAGAAGACATCAAGTAAAAAATAGCTTTTATTAGAGTTATTTTCTAGTGTTTTGTTTTGATGTTAGTATTTTTGTCATGTTTCTGTTGGTTTCATACTAAAGTGAGATCACAACGGTAATCAATGTCAAACGTATGACTTATGCCGTAGTGCGTATGTTTGATTTTCTGTGAAAATGGAATAGCAGGATTAACGTAATTATGTTTTCATGGCTAATTTGCTGCACTAAATACATAATCATCACCATCTAATAATAATACTTAATAATAATTTATTGCAGAACATAATTCCATATAAAATGTTAGTAACACTTAAAACTATGTTAGTACCTTACACAAACTAACTAACAACTATCTTATATTAAAAAGGACACCACGTGAGCAGTGCACCCTATTCCAGTGCCTCACAATAGGGCACTCAACCCTTTCTGAAATGGTGTTTAGAAGGCCACTGGAGCTGCCCCGCACACGAGACATCAGGGAGGCCACTCTCTTACGCACTCTTGCCCCAAAACAGTCGGTATTGGCCTCTGCAAACATCCCTGATGCACTACAATATCGGGGCAACCCCATCAGCATTCTAAACCCATTATTGTAGAGAACCCGTAATAAGACTTTTCCAAAATAGTTGGGGTCGATTTATAGTTTAACTTGAATATGAAAAATTATATTTTGTGTCTTAATATTTATAAGATGGATTTTTGTTATCTAAAATAAATTATTTGATTTGATAGATTTTCGTCGATGGATTTGGACTACTGACGTGACTAATTTATTACGAACGCCATCGTTTTTCTCATAAAGCACAAAAACCTTGGACAAGATGAAAATAAAAGAGATAAAAAAAAGAAAAATAAAGAAAATTCAAAGAACAGAAAAAAAAAAGAAAAAAGTAAGAAAAAAAAGAAAAGAGTAAAGAGTATTCTATTCTATTCTATTCTGAAATTTAAAATTCCCTTGTTATGCATGTCAATAAAGATCGCTAAAACTGAGAAAACTGTCAGCGAGTATTACATATCCCTAATGTTATGCACAAATTGTGTTAGCAAGCGTGCGAGGGTGTGACAGCGAATCGAGTTACTTCAGAGTACATTATTATGGATAACATAGTCAGGAGATATGATGGAGAGGATGCGGAATTTGTAGAAATTTGTTAAAACGTAATTGCTATTGAAAGGGCATCGGCGTGTTTATGTAGGTGTCGGATTTGAAATGATAAACGCTTGTTGACAGCGCAAGTAACTTAGTAAAATACGTGTTAATGCATCAATTTGGGTTTGAAAAAGTATCTTGTGTGGAACCTTATAGCATTTACTATATAAGGGGCTAATACTTTTGGGTTTTTATAATAAATCTCAGTCAGTAATTACTTCAATGACTTCCAAAATAGCAACAAAGTGCCTTCTAAGTTGGTATAAAAATATCTGTCCGTACAAAGCGCCTCAAGGCCTCTCAAAACTCTACCTTTGTATTCGCTACAATTGACCAATTAGTTCATCAAATTGAGTCTTCGTTTATATTTAAAGCTCTCGGTTTATGTCTGAAATAATATTACCTACAAGAGAAGTACAAACGTCGTATCGTTTTTGTCAATTGATGTGATGGCGCAGTGGTTCATGCCTCACTTCTCATGCGCGGTACTTTTTGTGTACTTTCTATATTTCTATTGTCTATCACTGGCATTAAAGAAATTAAACAGCGGATGGGATCAGTTTAAGAAGCAGCCTTTGAAATAAATAAATATTTATTTATTTGCTGACGTGTCAAACACTGGATATTAGGGATGCATTAAAATTTCATGACACAGTATTACAACATGCATCCTGTAAGGGCTCTGCAATTTTTTTTATAGAAAATGATTAAATAACATAATATTATAATTTGTTTGCCCAGCTCTGAGGGGCTGTAATATGACGATATAATTATTCAATATCATTTTGGACGTCAGTAAAGTCAGAAACCTGGTAGGACCAGCAGCAGGCCTAGCCACATTTCAAATTCTATTTCTATTAACGTAATCGATAAGGAGATAATAGAAAGAAAATGGCGTATATGGAATCACCTGTTTGTCAACTGTCAAGGACCCCGTCAGATAGTCACCAGTAACTTGAAGTCCACTTAAAATGAAATATGTGTTTTTTGGAAATTCTTAGTTTTCATCAAATTTCGGTGTTCAAAGATAGCCAAGAGCCTGCAGATTCGTGGCAATAGACTCTCCCCCTCATACATCTTGTAGGCAGAGGCAAATATAGATGTATACCTCTGTTTGCCCTTTAGGAATACAAGTAAGACGTTATGTTATCGTTCAAGCTGTAAGTTATTTAAGGCGCAGTTATACTCGGACAGTGAATAAATGAGCGTATCCTTATTGGTCGGCGCGTCTCGAACGAATCACGTCGGCGTATCATTAAGTATTTACTGCAAGAGATATTTCTATCCTTTGATAGGTTAGGATATATTAGGAACCGGCCAAACGTTAAAGCTTATGAAAAATATCAGAGGGACAAGTCACGTATTCTAAATTAAAAATTCAATCAGTCAAAGATACGTCTTAGTTACTTAAATATGACAAGTTTTTATCATTGATTGTAGCGACTAGGTTTAGTAGACTAGGCTATAAGTATAAATTGTATGTAACATAGAGGCAATAGTTCAGATTAAAATTATGAATTTAGTATTTTTTAAATCAATGCATTTTAGTAAGGTAGTTAGGTTAGGTAGTTAGGTTAGCTATAGGATAGGTATGGTCAGTTAGGTTAGGTTATATATACATTTCTATCGAACACAAAATGTTTAAATAAGATTACAGTAGAGACTCGCTACATAAAAAGTAGTAGTAGTTATTAATGGTTTGGATTTATTTTTTGTCGTCTTATTAAACGTATGTATTAGTTATACATACGTTTAATAAGACGACATGTAAAAAAAAATGATAAGAGCAATAAATTGACTCTAAGGCACAACGAAGTTTGCCGGGGCAGCTAGTATTTTATAATTCTTAGATTATCTTTTCAGAATCAGCATTCTTGACATTGTACACTTTACGGCACACAAGTCCATTTACATAATAAAGCCGGGTACACACGTAACGATCATATCGCACCGTGTTACGGGCCGGTGAGATCATGCGAACATTCGTGACTGCCGCAATCAGATACAAGATGACAGAGACGCGTGGAATAAAGTATTCGTCGTCTACTCAAACTGTCTTTAATTCTATATTCTGGGTCACCAAGATACAGGCTGTGCCTAGTTTGGGGTCCACGGCTACTTCTACTATTCTGCTGTTCTATTAATACTCTTTCTTAGTGTTTTCTTCTATGTATTTTCAAACTTGTGTGTGCCAATAAATTGATTTGATTGATTGATTAATTTGATATTACATGTAAATTCAGTTTAAGTGTAATTTATATTATTAGGGAATACACTTATACACACGTGAGTTAGATTTTGGGCTGTTTAAATATATAAACATATGACATAACATCACAATTGTGATCCCCGATGGGTAAGACAGAGGTGTACCCAAAGTACACTTACATTTTGCTAGTTATGTATAATGCACATGTGATAGGGGGCAAACTTACTGCGAGCTATTTAATTTTTGGGAAATTTCAGGTGGAAAAACTCAATTAAGGTTTGTCTGACCTAAGGATTGAACCCAAAATCTCGTGCTCAGCAGTTAGACTCTCGAGTATCACACAAATGAAGCAGTTTAATTAAATCGAAACAAAAGTAAATAATATAATGAATGACACGTTGTCCGACTTGGGGATTAAACCTAAGACCTCAGGCTCAATGCTTACAACCGCTAGATTATCACCTCGCTTTATAGTACAAGTCGATTTATCGAGTGAACCCAACAATATATTTCAGCTTAACGAAACAAACAAACAAAACAAAAATCTTGGAAACTAATAATTGACAAAAGTAAAAGACAAACGTGTACAGAAGATCAACATTAGTTAACGAAACTACGTTGTCTTAGTTGTGTTTATCAGGTTCATAATTACTGATACCTTTGTTTGATTAGATTACTAAAGACTTGTATACACAAAAGTCGAATTTAAACATAGGTTAACATAAAAGTACAACGAGCTACCTAGAAACTGTTGGGACTCGTGGTAAATAATATTTATTTCTGTAAATAAGTTCATTCAAACACTTATACATGACATTATTTGATTAGAAGGTGAGGTAAGTGTTACACTATCTGACTGCTCTGAAAGAAATTCAGAAGTCACAGTCGCTTTTGAAGTCTATTATCTTAGGCAGACTTTATTATCTATGTAAGAACCATGAAGACTATTATAGTGCTTGAAATGGTCCTTTGAGTAAATAACCACACAGATATGAGCGGACCAGATCATCAGTCAGTGCAAGCATTTATCAGTAATCGTGAGCTCAACTCGCAACTTGAGGATCTCCACGTGCAAAGAGACTACTAGTTAGTAAGTTATTGCATTGATACATCACTCGTGTTAAAATGACGTATGAACAATGTAAATACATACAAAAACTTACGCCTTTGTTCCATGGCGGTAGTCAGAAAAATCAAAATCAAAAGACATTTATGTTCTAATTACGCTCAGCACTTTTAGAAAGTTGAAATTAAATAAGACAGTCCCCCAAAAAACCCGCCCGTCGCTACAGAACGCCATGAGATGCGATTCTTACATATCATGGGATGTGACTACGCTCAATGTGTATAAAATCATGAATCAAAAGACAAAATCAGAGTCATTTATGAAACCTAACGATTTATTATGAAAGAGAGGCCAGAGAATCTACCTTAATATTAAAAATGACGACAGCACTTCACCGCACCTACCCCTCTCAAAGTTACATTTAACCTTGCATTAAGTCGACAGTTAATTTATAACGACAATAAAGACTTAAACGACGTAATCATAAATATAGATATTGAATTTGTTATTCATTTCAACCATTCGGCTCGTAGCAGCCTACGTCGCTACGGTGCTACGGTCACGCTACGCCGTAGCAGTATTGTGTGTAGCGGAATAATTAAAGATACAAGTTTCTTTGAAGTTAAACAGGAAGTAGTATTATAGATTTATTTATTACTTATATTACAATGAATTTATGTTGAACACTTAAACCATTTAGTGAAAATGTTGTTATTTTTATTAATCTTCTGCCTAGAGTACTTTTAAGTATAGCAATACCACTTCTGCAATAGCACACGCTATTGCAATAACACAAACAAGACACAGTAGGTATGCACTAGCCGAATAAAACACGCCTCAAGCTATTTTCATCCAAACAAAACCAAAAATGTGACCACAATAACGCCATCGTTGCTGCAACCGCAACCCTCACCGACCCCAATATAACATGTTTAATACATATCCCTCTACACCATGTATTATACATCTCTCTATACACACAGGTATACGACCAGTGTTCCACCACAAAAGGTCGCGACCTGGCTCACGAAAAAATTCAATTTCCTCCAATGCAAATGAGACTAGCGGTGCTCCGCGGCTCGCGACTCCAGGCATTTCAAATGCACTCGATACCAGCCTACCTTCCACACTATAACTGCAAAAACCGACCTTACCGCTACAACTTAAAGATGTCAATCAGATGCAGTCAGGTGATACCGCGAAGTATTGTGTACGACTCGGTTCAAGAATAAAAGAGACTTTTGACAATGCAGGGGTTTTTAAATATTTCGAGAAGCCTTTTTTATTGGGTCGCTAGTTGTCATGTACAGGTTACTCTAATGAATACAAAGATATTTTTCGAACCGATTCTCTGAATCTTTTTACAAAGTATATTCGCTATCTGTTTTTAAATTTTTACTTTTATTTTAGAGGTACGCGCGACGTCTGCTATGGCCACTAGTTTGTTTGTTTATGTTTTATTTTTTAAAAGTAAGAGGCGTTGAAGGGGATGTTAAAGTACAAAAAGCACGCAGACGAAGTCGTGAACGAAGTGGTACTCTTAAATCATTCAATCGTTCAAGTATACTTTGAAACAAGCTTTTCACACCATGCATACGTAGTTATGGTGCGAAATTGAATATTATAACTTGAGCAATATATAAGTTAGAAATATAATTTAATGGACAGTTAAAACTTCAGGGTTCTCGATATTGAATAAAACTTTTGAATAAATCTTTAGCTGTAAGTAGTACTTTATAGCGATTTATGACTTGATTATATCAGGAACTTATTTTCACTCTCAAATTGTAATTTATGATTTGTTTGTGTAAAAGATATCGTGTAAGTACCATATTTACACCACGTAAAAGAAAAAACGTCAAAAAACACACATATGGCATGTTACTATAATAAAATTAATGACAGTACGACGTAGTAAAATATACTCACGCAAAATGCCATTTTTCCACCACCGCGCGTGCTTTTTGGTTAAATCAAATAGTGCGCGCTTCCCCAGTTTCTTGTTAACGCATTTTCCGTCCCTTACTGGGAATCATATTAGAATAAAGATACATAACATCACGCCCGTAATTCTCGGAGGGTTAGGTTGAGCTGAGAAGATAATGACACTACTAAATATGTAGATTGTTATCAATCTTCATCGATTACCCAGCAGTCTATGTCTCTCTAAATTATCACAGTTCGATAGGATATATTTCTATAATCAAGTGTAACAATAATAATACTAGCCTGTTATTGTCCCAATGCAGGGCAAAGGCTTCTTTTCTTAATAAGAAGGCACGAGTATTAAACAGCATGCTGTATGTTTAGGTTTGGTTGACATCAATGATGTCTAAGATAAACATAGAAAGTACATATGAATTGAAAAAGTCACAATGGTCACTTGCCCGGATTTGAACCACAAGCTTGAGCATGAGCGGTAGGCGTCTTAACCTTTGGCCATCATGACATATACAAGTGAAACAAGCGAGGTAATAAATGTACGCAAATTGTCGCCATTGCCCGCCCGCTTGACTGTAAGCAGCGCGATCACACGCCGGGGACACATTAAATCCACAGACAACGCCGCAATTTAAATTAAAAGCTGAAAACGAGATCGCATTTTGAAAAAATGCCTGCCGCGGTAGACCTCCTGTGAATATGTTTTTGCTTATTTCAAAAACATAAAAACGGAACTGAATCCTTATGGCATTTTCTACTACGGGTGAGGCAGAAACAGGAGAAATATCAAAAAGGAATATAAAATAAATACAATAATAAATACATTGACGGGCCTGTTAGTCTAAAAGTTAGTGGCCCTGACTGCTATGCCGGAGGGCGTGAGTTTGATTCCCACACAAGACAAATGTTTGTGGAATGAGCACGAACGATCATTTATTCCGTGTCTGGAACACCTCTGCCTAACCCTTCAGGGATTACAGGTGTGATATCATGTTTAGGTTTTATTAATAAAAGATAATAATTAATCCACAACTTTCACTCAACGCCATCTTGTCCCAAACTAAGCTGAGCTTGTGCCGCGAGTACTTGATGACTGAAAAATATACTTATTTATTTTAAAAAACAGTTGGGTAGGAATCGAACCTTCGACCTCCGGCATAACAGTCAGGGCCCCTAACCACTAACAGCAGGCCAGTCTACAAATGGCAAAAAGAACAATAATACGCCACACAATCCTTACGGCAGCTTTATGAAAGGGGTCACAATAGCTAATGTCGTCGCCAGACGGCATTGTGTCGCGCGACAAAAGTCGAGGCGCGATAACGTTCGACGTGAGCCCGCAGCGGCGCGGAGCGGGGCCGCGCGGCGCTGGCGTGTTAACGGTCAGGAACAGAATGTGTTGTGTCCAGTAATGGATCGGTTCCATTTTTGATTTATTGTGTTGTGGCGTTATGTGGCCGAGTCTAACTATAGAGAAGAAAAGTAAGGATGTTATGCCTAACAGACGCAGACCGAGTTTAAAATTATTTTAAGAAAGTATTTCATTTATTTATTCACTACAGACTTGCTAATAATAATAATAAAGCAAAAAGAGAAGACTAAAGATAAAGCAGAATTTTTCATATACTTTTATTTGCTAAATGACACCAGCTATTTAAAATGACTGATCTCAGAGAAGAAAAGCCGAAAGAATCTAGTCCAGACATAATATTGTATTAATGTTAGTGAGTCTAAAGATGCAGGGCAAAGTGTGAAAAGCCGTCTGAAAAAAGAACCTATTCTGATTTGAATCTCGACAGATGGCATGCATGCTTCAGTCGTCGAGTAGCTCAAACCTATTTTAAAGAGCTCAACGACCCGTCACACGACGCTACCCGATCAGCTGGCTGGTCTGGTCTTAACCACATAAGAAGGAATCAAAACCGCCAGATAGTTACGGACTCATGAATTCTATCTAAGCTGTATAGTACTCACCACATCAAGCTACCCCACATTGCCAAATCTTCCCAATTGAACATGAACCATATTGTATTTGTACTCATGGAAATTGTACATTTCTCTTTTAAATTTCATCAGAAAATATTGCAACTTTATAAATAAACTCAAGATAAATACTGGTAAAAAGGTTGGATTTTTATAATTATGATGCATTGTTGACGAACTAAATAATTGCTACAGAACAAAATGTATAAAAATTGTAAGCTTTCATAAACCCTTTGTTGTGCAACTTGAAAGCAAATACAATACATACAATAACATTGTAGTTATTTGATCAAAGTAAATTGTAACTGAAAAATGTAAATTTTTCGTACTACAATTAATAAAAGCAGTGAACTGCACTACGAAAAATGCTTTGTTATTGACTTTGTACAGCAACGAACCGAATTTAAGACTCATTCGAATGAAAACAAAATATTCGGAAAGAATTCGAACACCGATACAGGCGCACGGCATACACAGGAAAAAAAAACAAAATGTCTGAAATGTTTGACAGCGTTGTTTCCGAATGTTTAAAAAAAAAACTCCAATCCCCTCCCTATGATATTTTATAACTCTGTTCTGTGGAATGCTCTGAAAGAATATTTTACTGGATGCCATAATATGATATGCCGACAATTTTTGTTAAGGATTTGCTCTATATTAATATACCTATAAAGGTATTATTTTTTTGTTTCATTTCTTTGTTTTGGATTTTTTTACGTCTACGAAAGGTGTAAGTTTGGCAGAAAAATCTGAACAATCCGCAAAAAAACTTACCAACTAATGATGTAATCTGGTGATTAACTCCTCGCCTTTAATGCTTGAGATTGTAGGTTCAAGTCCGGGCTTGTAAACTTGTCTTAGACATTATTGACAGCGGTGAAGAAAATCATCGTAAGATAACCTAGACTAACAATCATAAATCTGCAGTCACCAACCTACCTATCTCTAGCTTTATTATATTTATGTGTAATCTATGAATGTTTAAATAGATATAACATCGAGCCCCAATTCCTAAAGGGTTAGGCAGAGATGTACCTACTGTGCGTACAGTTACATTTCGCCAGTGAAGTGGAAGTCCCAAGTAATAAATGGCGAGCTTACTGCCATTCGTCGGACACAAATCAGAATTCAGGCTGCTAATAATAAATTCTACAGGGAATACTCTACAACGCTTTGTCTGAATTGAGGATCGAACCCAGGATCTCATCCTTAACAGTAGCGTTTACTAACATTGAAACAATAATACATTATTTTTACATTAGAAATAGAAAGACATAAAGAGAGAAAAATAATTAACATTATTCTACTTTTTTTCTATTCTATTCTATAAACAGCAATAAATAACGAGTGTTGAAACCTAGCCTAGCCTAAGTAGTGTTAGTATTGCGACGAACACGGAAAACTTTTTCGTAATCCAGTCGCACGAGTTGTGTCAGTTTAGCTCAAAACTTTAGTGTCGGTGACTGTACGCAACCGTGTTAGTTGTGATCGTAGTTTGTGCGCCCGACTGTACATAGTAACATGTCCAATTCAGTTCTGTTGATATGCATGCATATTCATATTTTATTTTTGTTCGCGATTTGATATTGAATTCATGTTTGTACATTTATATCTACCTTCTCTTTAATAAGCGCGTGTAAAAATAGTGACAGCCAGTGTTGTAACCGGTGGACTTCTAAGTAATAGACCTGAAAGGAGACTTCTTAAAACTCACGGAACGCACCTCTGACTTGGATTTCGGATTAATATGTGTAGGGTATGTGTGTAATCATTCGGTTCTAAAACAGTGTGAGAAAATATCGTGAGGAAACCAGAACGCCTGAGATATATTTCTCGACGGCATGTAAAGCCAAATCAGATGCTCATGGGCGTCCTTAAAACTCTGACACCAGGTTAGTCAATAACCACACGAAAATAAGAAGAAAGAATGTGCGTGCGTGTGCGTATGTGTGCGTGTGTGTGCGTATGTGTGCGTGTGTGTGCGTGTGTGTGAGTGTGTGTGCGTGTGTGTGCGTGTGTGTGCATGTGTGTGAGTGCGTGTGTGTGCACGCGTGTGCGTGCGTGTTCTTGTTGTTACGATACTAATTCGTTAACTTGTCTAATATGTCTAAGTCGTCTCGCAATCATCTTCAATAATAACCTTTAAATATTCTGCCACAACACTTTGTCTTGCCTTTAAATTCACGAAGAAAACCTCATTTAAAAACAGTACACATTCACAAACATTAAATAAAAATGGACTAACAGCGAACCCTTACAAAAGTCAAGTAAATCACGGTTTGCTGCGACAAAGGCGCAAAGACCTGTATAGAATGCCGTTTAATAAGAGCGGCGACGAAATGAGATCCATTCAGACGCCGCAATGTACAGCGTACTACACATTGGCAACGTCTTTAGTTCAAACACATTATTTATTTAGATGGGTAGTCGCGAGGCGTATTTGGCTCCGTTTGAGAATTATACCCTTATCATAGTACTTCGGCACTTTATTTTAAGCAAAGAAATGCAGAATATTTTCAATTTAGTTAACCGCAGTGACGCGACTTGCATATTAATTTGGTCTCAAGTTTTCGGTAAAATGAATTCAGTTAAAGAGACCGAGAGAGCGTAGTTTCAGAAGTCAAAAGCTTTCTGTTTTAACTTAATTACCTACAACGTTTTGGGATCACAAATCTATTTCAAAAGTCAATAGTGGACTAGGTTATAATAATAATAATATCCATTTATTTCAGATTGAGATCCATAAGAGTGTTAGTAACAATATGCTTAAAAAAATAAAAAATATGGTTATAGTTTGATTTTCCTAAGATGGCTTCAGTTCTTTTTCATAGCATTTAAACCAGCTGCTCATCTATTAAACAGTGATTGCTTAGTTGCGCGTCCGGTGGACTGCCAAGTCACAGGTCTCGAGTTCGAATCCAAGCCATGCGCCATCTCTGACTTTTCGGATTAATGTTCGTATTTTACCTATAATAATCGCTTTAAAACGGTGAAGGAAAACGTCGTGAGGAAACCGGTATGCCTCAGAGATTATTCTCGACGACATGTGAAGCCAAGTTAGACGCCCATGGGCGGCATAAACTCTTACACTAAGTTAGTCAGTAATCTCGCGAAAAGAAGAAGATAGCATCTTGTAAGCGCTTTTGAAATTTGTAGCTAACACAGTAAGCACTTTTGAACGTATTCCTTTTTTAATCCAACACATTATGTATGCACAAGCCCTTCACAAAATTAATAAAATTCCATTGAGAGAATGGTAGCGTAACAAAATATTGGAACATGAATAAAATACGGATGGTGAGGTAACGGCCAGTAACCGGGGACATATTGCAACCGAACCATTGCCACTGTAACAACGTTTGCTAACTCTCGATATTCAAATCAAAGTTACGGACGAGTCAAGAATTAAACATTCGTCGCATTTATTTTGCGATCAATTTTAATATCGATTCAGAAGTTCTGTTGTAGGTATGATTTGTGGATAAATACTGTTTAATTACCTTGAGACCTGGCTGTCGAAACAACAATGACAGCGTCATACCGGTCAGCCGCGGCTTATTATCGGTATGACGGCCGGGTCTCAATACCGGTATGACGGCCGAGTCTCAATACCGGTATCGCGGCCGAGGCTCAAACGGTTAAGTTGAGTTAGATGAGATATTTGAGTAAGAAGATTTTGTAAATAAAAAATAAATAAAATAAAATCATTTATTTCAGATATCTCGGATCCATATCACAGGCTAAAAACATACCAAAAGATCAAATCAAATAATATACATACTACTTTAAAATATCATTAAAACTACATTCAAATTAAATTATTAATTACTTCAAATTACATTAAATTACATATTAAACACAAAATACAATTACAATAAATTCCATTAAATTAAACTAAAATTAAATTACTCGCCTCACGACGGACCTCCAGAATGGGGATGAGATTCTGTCCGCTACAGTCTGCAAGATTTTGTTACGGCTGCCACGCAATCTGCAGATCAGGGATACCGTTTTTTTGCGAATAACGGCGTGAAAACCGTCTGTGCGATATAGCGCAAACATCCCCGATGCACTGCAGAATCGAGGCAGCCCCAACATCATCCTGAAGATATTGTTATATTGGATGCGCAGGACATCCAGCGATCTTTTGGTGTGCCTAACCCACAGACTTCCCGTGTAAAAGCTCTGACAATATGCTTTATAAAGCGTTATCTTGACTTCCTTAGAACAGCGGGAGAATCTGCGGACCAGCATATTACCCCTGACCGCTAGAGCCCTACGCTCCCTCTCAATATCTACATCGTCCTCAAGGCCGTCAGTAAGGAAATGTCCTAGATATTTAAATTTATCGACACGCTTAATGTTCACGCCATTTAGGGTAACACTGGGTGAGTGGTCGGGACAGCTACCAGCGGCCTTGAAGACTATGTATTCACTCTTCTTCTCGTTATATAGAAGACCATGCACATCAGCATAGACCTCACATACCTTCAACAACTCTTGGCCCCCCACCGTTGGGCTCAGCAGCACCATATCGTCCGCGTAGCTTATGTTGTTTACACATACACCATCTATCGAGCAACCGACGCGCCTGCTACTGAGCTCAACGATGAGGTCATTAACATATAGATTGAAGAGCTTGGGAGATGTCAATCCCTCCTGTCTCACACCGCTCTCCAATCCATATGCTTCAGAAAGTGTATTAGCCCACTTCACAAAATTGGTTTGGTTCCCATACCAATACCTGAGTACATTGAGCACGGCCACCGGCACACCCCTGTCCCTCAACTTTCCGCAGAGCACATCGTATGACAAGAGATCAAAAGCCTTGGAGAGGTCAAGGAAACAGGCATATACCGGCGTTCTGCGATCAGTATAGTACTGAACAGTATGCTTGAGACTTACGATTGCGCTTTCAGTCGATAGTCCGGGCCGAAACCCGAACTGAGCATCATGCAGTTTGATATAATCATCTAAGTAGGAATCAAGCACACCGTCCAGCACCTTAGCGACCACAGTTGTGAGAGATATAGGGCGGTAGTTCCCCTTATCCGAGATATCCCCAGTCCTGTTCTTCACAATTGGTACTACGATGGTTTTCATTAAGTCATGTGGTAAATAAGAGTGATTAATGCACATTGTAAAGAACATGGCCAGGACCCTCGGTAGGTGAGCCCCCGCATGCCGCAAGTGCTCAACACTAACCCCATCATGACCGGGAGATTTACCGCCTGTCATCTTCTTAGCACGAGTAAAGAAAGCAAGTTTAATCTAATTGTAGGTTACCAATACTTCACTACACGTTACATGGATAACATTAAACGTGCTTCAGTTTAAAACTAAGCTGTAAGCAAGCAATAATAACGTGATTTCTTTTGAATGACTTTTATGTATCATCTCACCGCAGCTATCACGATCCAGACAGCGAATAAATAAGGTGTCCACCGGTTATAAGCGGTTTTCAAATGGTAAACGTGTTGCATGTTTATGTTTTTAACTAAACACTTCATCACCGTGTGGGAATAGACATTTACTGTTTTGTTTATTTTCTAAGCTGTTGTTAAAGTTGAAACGTTAAAGCCATTTAGGAATAGAGTTGTGTACTCTTAAAATAAATTTTAGTGATTGATTACAGTAAAGCCTTTATTTTGGTCAGAGAATCAGCATTGCCATTCAAGGTGGCAATGCGGCTAGTCTTTGAAGTCATTAGTTTAATAAACCATTTGAGAGCGGGACAAAATAACCGACATCGACGTGGGCGAAGCTGCGGACATTAGCTAGTCTTATATGTAGGACATACCCTACAACACTTACGCGTGAATAGAATATTTTCTTTCTACCTTTCGTTCTAAGTCAAGGCCGTTACCACTAGGCCAACACTATTCTAAGGGTCGTTCTCCACGGTGCAAGTAGCTTGCGCATATTGAGGCACTTGCGCAGGTTGTATGAATCGTAAGCTTTACCGTTTAAAAACATGTGCGGGTCTAGCGACTCGAGCATGTACCAAAGCGAAACACCCGCGCAACTAGATAGATACGCCAGATATACGCAAGGTAGATATCCCAACCATACGTACTAAATGCTTTGGAAACACATTCTTTGTGCGAACATCTAAAGAGTGGAATTCCCTGCCGGAGTCGGTGTTTCCTGATAGCTACAACCTCGGAGTCTTCAAGTCAAGAGTGAACAGGTTGCTTCTAGGCAAACGTGCTTCATCGTCGACCACATCATCGCATACCATCAGGTGAGATAGTGGTCAAACGCGTTGCTATCAATAATAAAAAAAATTAAATAAAAAAAACTGACCCGCGTACTCTGTGGCGCGCGCGTCACTTGCGCATGTAGCTCTTAATTACGAGCAAATAACTTGTGCGTACTGCTTGCGAAAGTAGCCCATTTCTTTACTTGCTCCAGTTATTTGCATTATGTACAAGTACAAGCGAGTAACCCGCACTTGCTCCAGCTACATGCTCCGTGTAGAAGCACCCTTAGTCCAGTAAGTAAGCATTGTAATAATAACCGCTGCTTCTCTGTGCATGATATGAAAACTGTTCACAACACTAAACAATTGCTGGTCGATATTCAAATATGCTTTCTATTCTAAATCTACAAAAAGAAAGCACCACAGTTTACGAAGTATTATCCGTGGAGAACAAGTTGTTCAGCTGAAGTTAAATTACTTTATAATGAGAGCTCCTCGATACAGCGCACCTCCGCGCTCGCGCCGTGCCCGCGCCGTGCCCGGGCGCACCAGTGCCCGCCAGTGTGCGTCGTGTTATGTGCGATTAACTTTACACCGAGTAAGCTTTAGTTTTAAGAAGGTAGATAAATTGAACTTAAGACTTGCACTTTTCTTACTTGGTTAGTTTTGGAAGTGAGTGTAGTGGAACATTATTTAGTGTCTTCATATTATATCAAGCCAATAATGTAAGTATTTGTTTTTCATTTGAAAACTAATAAAAATACAGTTAATTATAAAAAACTCAATTGAATAATTCCACTGTAGAATGAACTAACTTCTATAATTTGCTAGTAATGTGTGGCATTACTAGCAAATTGTAGAAGTTAGTTCGTTTCGGTAGATTTGAAAGAAGAAATATTTATACAGTAAGACGACGCCTATAATCTCTGGAAAAATACCGACAACGTCTACACGCGTTAGCCCTGAATTACGAACCTCCCGAACTACGAACATCGTTTTGGTTGCAGTTCGGGAGCGGCTTTCCTGCGTCTCGCCCCTCACACCCTACACGATTGCCCTGTCTAGACGACTTCGTCGGACGACTGTAGATTTGTAGACTGTGGTAATACAGTTCAAACGGCCGTAAATAACTGCAGCGACCATGATGTGACGTCATTGTCCACTACGATGCAGTAAGATGCGTAGGTACGTACTTATATTTCCCTTCAGTACCAATTTTATGTGCTTTGTTTAAACAAAAACGGCAATTATAGTGTCTATAATTTAAGTCAAGGGGTTTGTGGCTAAAGAATAACTCTGATCGACCGAAGTAAAGCTACGCTTGACCAAGTAGGTCCGTGGATGGGTGGCAATTCTTAACATACCAAGCATTGTCACTAGGTACTTGTCGATGGCGATCCGTTTCAGTTTAAAATATAAAATAATAAATAAGCAACGCAGTAAAAAAATGCCACACTTTTCACAACCTAAACTAATTAATCCGCTATAATATATTTTTATTACACACTTAAAATTGCTTTGTATCACTAGCATATTCCTTATACCTACTTTCAAAGCAAGGTTCACCGCTAAAATGAGCCGCCCGATTCAATAAAAATCATCCTCTGAAACTTGAGTGAAGTGAACTGTCAATGTCTAGCACCTAACAAGGCAACTCAATTCGCCTTCACTTCATCTATAGTTTTAAGCTCTGGTATAACTTTTATAAAATGTACTAACAATACTAACAATTATAATATTTATGTAATTTCATTTTTTGTTTGTTTCAGTCCCAAACTAGCCCATGCAGATCTACATTGAGTTCAACTGGATCAACTGAGGATTTTTTTATATTTTTTTATATTTTTTTGCGCACTTGCAACATCGTCAACATCGGCTTTGTTTGCCATAATAAAATTAGAAAAGAATAGTTTTACGCTGTGTTTTTAATAGAATCGCACAGCAATGAGCTACAAAACCTCACTAAAAGACTTCAGTGTGTAAGTCTACAATTAACAAACTTTTTTAATGTGAAACTATTCTCTTTTTTACAACATTTTCCTGAGAGTGATGGCCGCATTAGTACATGCAGCGGAGTGCATGCCGCGACTACTTGACTACACAATTACCCATTAAACATTTTTGAGCTGCAATGTCGCAACAGAATGCAGCCCTCCACAACTTTACGATGGTCGTCAGAACTTCCACCTGCTGAGTGCAGCGCTACTCTCACGCTTCAGCGCTACATTATACAATACACAATGAGAACTCTTCTTAATTAAAATTACAGCGCTTGAACCCGTTAAATTTACAGCGAACATTTCTGTTAAAATCAACATTCTTAGCAACGTTTTTGATGAAATTATATTTCAAGGATGTGAAAAGAATTTTTAAAATTCTGAAGCGTAACAGATATTTCTTATGTTATAATATGAGAAAATGGTAGAGATTTTTGAGTTCTTTGAAGTATCTAAAGTTTTGTATTTTATATTTACCCTTATTATTTGGTCAATTTTGAATACAGACTTTAAGAAATATGGTAGAGGTTTCTAAAACTATATAAACAATGTTGTACTGTTTGAATATCGCTATTCAAACATTTATTTTTAGCTATAACAAATATAGATTCAACATGTGTTTTAGTAGGAGGCTACTTAATAGTTAAGTATGCGGTAAACGTATTTATGTATGTGTTTGTTTATTTATTTACTTTAATTTAATTGTTCAAAATGAATGTGCTTCAAAAGTAGTTTCTTTCAAGACATATATTTATAATTATAGGTTGCATTCGAATCTGCCATTTTTCTATAAGTTTCTCCATCACACGCAGCTGAAAGACTTAGAAATATCTCTTGATTTTATTTTAGACTTTTTTGGTGAATCGGATCGCGTTGTTAATTCCGTCTTATAACTTAAATCCGTCCGCGTGTTTCAACGCAATGTAAATGAAGATTGACACCGTCTAAAAGCTTTGACTTTCTCAATCTCCCTCCGAATGCCTCCGACACGGACTCGGAATTATATTGAAAGTAGAGCACTTGGGACTTGCGAGTTTATATTTGGGTTATGTTTAAGCACCGAAGAGTTAAATGAAATTATACACGAAAAAGAGAATAATAATATAATAATCTCAAAGCCTGTGATCCCCGAAGGGTTAGGCAGAGGTGTAGGTACCTGTCATAGCACACCCACATTTTGCCAGTTACGTTAAAGTCCCATGTAATAGGGGGCAAGCCCATTGCCATCATTCGGGCACAAATCCAGGGTTCTGGGCTGCTACTGAGAATTATCCAAATGGAAAAACTCAATAACACTTTGAACAACCCGGGGATTGAGCCCGGGACCTCAAAACCAGCAGTATCGCTTGCGACCACTAGACCAACGAGGCAGTCGAAGTTAGATAAGTTTCAAACAAAGATATTTTAAATTAAGACACCTTTTGTGACAAAGAAAAATATTTTACACACTCCAACTTAAATGTGCGTTTTTGGTACATAATTATAAGGAGTCTTACCGTGTGGTTAATGACTAACATGGTTACAGAGCTTTAATGCCGCCCATGGGCTCTGTCACGGCATCACATGCCCTTGAAAAATATCTCTCAGGCATGCCGGTTTCCTCACTATGTTTTCCTTCACCGTTTGAAAGCCAGTGATAATTACACAACACGCACATGAATCCGAAAAGTTACAGGTGCGTGCCTTGGGTTCGAACTCGAGACCTACGATTTGGCCATCCTCCAGTCACACCACTAGACTACCACTGCGTATAAGTAAGGAGTTATTAATCTATGTATAATCAAACTTCATAAAAAATGTTCACAAGATCAAAAATTCCAACCTAACCTGGGTACCATATAAATAGATAGTTTCCACTCGAAGCACGTGCAAACATAAACTAGTTTATAGTCGCAGTGTCCGCCGGCAGATGGCGTTATATCAAAACATGTGCCAAACACGATCCCACTTTATGGCGGCGTAAAGCCAGACAATTTCCCTTTCGCGCTGTCTAATAGAATATCATATTGTACATTCTCGACGGAGGAACTAGTTTGAGATCGTACATGGCAAAAGAAATGTTATTAATGTTTCAAGAAGGAAGTAAAAAAGTATATGAGATTCTGAAGCAGATCTAAGACGACAGACATCTACTCACACACATACAGAGATTAAATGGAATTTAAAATTCGATTTAAATCATATTCCTAAAGTTTTGTGTTGCAAATTCTACATGAAAATAATATTGTATTGTATTTGAAGAGGTAGTTGATATAGGTTAAAAAAGATCAACAAAAACATACCTTAAACAATCGACTGTGTCATTCTACTGTATGATAATTATGCAAAGATTAAATTGTGTGTGTGTTTTGTGTTTATGTGTATGAGTGGTGTTTGTGTGAGTTGTGTGGGTGCATTACACGAGATTCGTAAGCAGTGACTTCGTGTAAGAGTAAACCTAGGAATTAATAGGCATGCAAAAAACGCAAACTAGAACAGTCGATGATGATGTTGAATATATAGACGTTACAGTAAAAAACAAACAGCCTCTAGAACTCATTAGAAACCGATTGAATACAATTCATTCTTATTTCCCCACATACACAGCTGATAGCAGAGTTAAAATTGATGAGGGTGAGTCTCGAGTGGCACTAGTTAGTGAGACCGATGGCGGTGGTCTGTCATTGTCTGCTGGTGATGCATGGACGGAGCCTTTACACAATGTGAGGACAAACTAAAATACTATACTGAATCAACACACTGGCAATGCTGGTGCATAAGAGTAAGTGGAAATTAACTGATAAATAGTATTGTTAAATTTAAAAAAAGAAATCAACCTGCAATGTGATGGGTTTTTTACCAGAAGGGTGAGTGTTTGAGGTTATGGTGTACAAAAAAAGAGTATTCTAATCTTAACAAAAAAAGATGTAAATCAAAGTTCAATATATTGTGAACCAAGAGAAGATAGTCAATGTTTCAGGACTCTTGGTTAATGCATATAATTTCAGCCTGTACTACGTGTCGTGTGCTGTCTCAATACTCAATATCTTTATTGAGTATTGATTTTTGTATGCATTCTTTGGTGGAATAGTAGTGGTGGCTTTTAGACGTGTTAGATATTTTAATCTGAGGATACTATATAACTTAATACAATTAGATATAAACATGAGATTGCAGTCATTCGAATCTATGTCGTGCATTGTCAACTCGGACTTGATCGAATCTACATTGTACCCAGTATATTCAATATTTCTTCAGCATATCGAACGACAAAATAAATAACAAATGGAACGAAATAAAAAATGTATTAAGAATGTCATGTTTCTAACCTGCCGCCTACAAACAACACAAAAACATAATTCGCGAAGAATAACGCGCTTGATTGAAGAGCCATTTTATTTCTGTATCAATCTAGATAATACGAAACAAAGTACTCCTATTTTGTAACAGAAATACCTTATGGATATTATTCATACACAGTTTTTGTCGGGTTTTATATAGGTTGTTACTATGTTTGTGATAATTATGTGAGTTTAAGAAACTATATATTAAAATACGTGTCAGTGTTAAGGCCAACCTTACTATAACATTTTTAGGGTTCCGTAGTCAACTAGGAACCCTTATAGTTTCGCCATGTATTTAAAAATGAATAGGGGTTTACTAACATAATTTTTGATAATGTCAATAATTTCGGAAATAATCGCTCCAAAAGTAAAAAACAATGTCCCCCCCCCCCCCTCAAACTTTTGAACCATAAGTTTAGAAAATATGAAAAAAAACCAGAAAAGTAGAACTTTATAAGGACTTTCTAGGAAAATTATTTTGAACTTGGATGGAAACAGTTTTTGTACAAAAAAGGCAAAAAGTAGTACAAAATAATTTCTGGACTAAGTTTGTAGTATAATCGCATGCAAGCATTTTTTTCAACTTTGTTTACATATTCTACGGAACCCTACACTGAGCGTGGCCCGACACGCTCTTGGCCGATTTTTTTACTTTAGTTAGTTTTAGTTTATACGTTGTTGTTGTTTGTTGTTATTGTGCTCTTTGCTTGTAGTATTTGTTGTTAAGTTGTTGTTATGCTTATATTATGTGTGGTAACATAAAAGTGTGACCAAATTGTTAAAAGTCATTCATAGTTTTACACCATTAAACCAAAGTTTGTCTGTCTGTTTGTCTTTGTTTTTTTCTTGTATAAGAATAAATCTATATCGTTACTACTTATATTGTAAAAAAGTAAAGTTGGTGAGTTTTTGACGTTGCCGTTGTAGAGGGTAACCTGTGGATCTCCTGGATCAATTTTGAAAATACTTTTACAAATAGAAAGCCAGATCACTGCTGAGTGTCATAGACTATATTTCATTTTAAAACTACGAGAACACTAGATCAACAGGCCAGTCAAAGAAGTACTTTATGTATGGATGATATACCCATCGAGTTAAATTATGTATTACCTCTTACTACTGCCTACTGTCTACTCTAGTGTTGTATGTAACATAGAGACACGCAGCGCAGCAGTTCAGTTTAAAATGATATATTTTGTAACTTTTAAAATCAATGCACTTCAGTAAGGTAGTTAGGTTAGCTAGTTAGGTTAGCTAGTTAGGTTCGCTATATGATAGGTATGGTAAGTTAGGTTAGGTTATATGTATGTATGTATATTATGTCGTCATTCTAATTTTATCTATCACGAAAGATTTAGAGAGCACATTCGACTCTCGCTACACAAAAAGTAAGTAAGTTATTATTGTTTTGGATCTATTTGATGTCATTTAAAATATCTCTAACATATAAAATTCTTGTATCACAGTGTTACTAAAATCCTCCAAAACAGCTTGCCGAACTGAAAAAGTCACATTGGTACTTGCCCGGATTTGAACCACAACATCGTGCATAAGAGGTAGGCCTTAACATCTAGGCTATCACGACCTTTAGGTTGTTAACAATTCCAAATTATATATTTTCATTCCATTGACCGTGCTCAAAACAATATTTAGTGATTGAATCCCCATTGTTTGATAGTCTATCCGCTTACCTAAGTGATATAGGCTCTTGTACAAAACGTTTCTATTATAAAAATCAACATCTGTCTAGCCTTTTCCCAACTATGTTGCAGTCGGCTTCCAGTTTTTACCAGTAACAGCTGAGTACCAATTTCTACATGGAGCGGCTGCCTGTCGTACCTCCACAATACAGTTATTGGGAAACACGATACCCCTTGGTTAAACTGGTTGTCAGATTTTTGGGCTTCTGACTATCTGTAACGTCTGTCATAGATACGTCTACAAATGACAACCAGGACCAACGGCTTTACGTGCTATCTGAGACACGGAAGAGTCTTGATATGTAAAGAATTTTATTTGTTTATTTAACATAAATGAATGGTCAATGGTAAGGTATAACCTTGTCAAGCGTAGCTTAACAGGTTGACTGCCGACACAATAGAAATTCAATTGTTCGCGGCTCACCGGTGACCGGCGGGCGTGGCGTACAAAGTATTAACCTTCGATAGGCTACTATTATTTAGCCACAAGCTCCTCAAGCTTTATTAAAGAACTAGCAGACCTCACGCGGTTTCACCCGCGTAGTTCCCGTTACCGTGGGAATACAGGGATAAAAAGTAGCCTATGTCATCCGGGGATAGTGTAGCTTCCCAAGGGTGAACGAATTTTTCAAATCGGTCCAGTAGGTTCGGAGCCTATTCAATGCAAACAAACAAACAATCAAACCTTTCCTTTTTATAATATTAGTATAGAAGTACAGATTTAAGTTGATAAATTTCTTGTTTAAAGATCAATATTATTATAAGCATCGATTTAAAAAAAAACTGTTTACTCAAAACTATTCACGAAGGCTATGACCGTTGAATCCTCAGTGCTGCCCTGCCCACCCCATGCCCTCCTGACGTGCGATTGATGACGTCACTCGAGCGTGCGTGCCGAGGGTCGAGCAATGTTAAATCATTAGGGATTAGTTAGGACTGCGGGCGTGTTATCTGCCACCAGATAACCGTGACCAAAAACTATAGGAAGATAAGCATCTAATTGGTGGTATGGATTTCCATTGGTGTCGGGGATGACTTAGAGATTTTATCAAGTGAAAAGACGGCTATCTGCATACCGATGGGTTTTTGGGAAGGTCTACGCTTCCTCTTGCGCTGTGATTCTAAGATTGCGTGTGAAGTGGTTATTAAAGTCTGAAAACTATTCCTTGGTTCTTAAGGTATGGTAAAAGACTACACCACAAACATGTAGGTATGCATGTATGGGTCAATTTACATAAAATCTGTTTCCAAAGCCCGCCTCTGTACATTTGTGCGCTTAAGGTATTAAATAAACAAATTAACCTATTATAGACAAACACACATGCCTCACGCCTTTTTGCCATGGGGGTAGGCAGAAGCTACAGAGTACCAAATGCTACGATTCCTACATACTTCTTTTGCGTTGTTTACGTTCATAAATTCAAAGTCAAATCATTTATTTCAATTAGACCCATAAAAGGCACTTTTAACCGTCAGACTTACAAGTTAAATAAATTAAAAGAATGATTCCAAAAGTTAGTTTTATATGCAGAAGAATGTGCATAAAACTCCATGCTCACTCTTTTATAAAATATTTGATTGAAAGATGCATGTTGCTCACCTACCTATTTACATTATATGTGAACTATAGATAATTATTAAATAAGTCATAGTCATGAAATAAATCAAATAAAATGAAAATCAAATTACTACACAACTAATTATAATTCTACTAAATTACTTGCCTGCTGCGGTCTTCCCGTACGATTATAATTTAGGTGTCTTCAAGGCTAGAGTGAATAGGCTCTTAATAAACTAGTGCGCTTCACCATCACTGATTGCATCACTGCTTACCATCAGGTGGGATTGCAGTAAAGCACTGGTATATATTATTTAAAAAAAAACTGTTTGATTTTAGAGAAATGGCAAACATTTGATTCTACAACGACATCTACAACTATAAAAGACTATCCTAAAAATTTCGTATGTCAAGATTATCTAAACGACGTTTACTTAAACCACAGAAAAAATGGTAAGTACTTAGAACAAGTTCGTCGACAAATAAATGAGTCCCGATTTCAATCGGTGCGGGTTCGACGAAAAAGGTTTTGCAATAAGTTTGGTATTGTCACCCGAAGATAGGAAATGGTGGCTTATCTCCCGACAATGTATCAATAGAGGGAAGTAGGCAGAAATATGTCGCGGTAGCTTCAGTGGATAATGGAAATGGATTTTAGCAAATAGCGCTTACTGACGTTGATCATGTTTAGGTACAAAAAGGTTTGCATTAATCAATGGTCACGTATAAAATGGGAACAATATTTTTACCAGCAATTGGACAATATTCCATTAAGTATGGTATGGTAAAGACGCCAGCACATCAAGCTACCCCAAATTGTCAAATTTTCTCAATTGACCATAAACCTTATTCTATTCGTAATAAGTTGAAAAACTCGGTACATGAGTGTTATGAAATAAATAAATAAATTACTAATATTATCCCATTGCTGGTTAAAGACAAATAAAATTGTTTATCTTTACTTTTGTTGCATACTTATTTTTTAAAGATGTAATGTTCGTAACTTTGGGAGTAAGAGGTTGGTCTCTGGATCTCCTAAACCGATTTTGAAGATTATTTTACCAATAAAAAGCTACTTTATTTGTGAGTGTCATACGCTATATGTTGATAACAAAACTAAGAATGGGTGGAGAGGATTCAAAAGTACGAAATGCAAGAAGAAGTCGCGAATATAGTGCTAGTTGTCAATAATTTATAATTGTTACAATGTATGTTTTTGTGTGATTTTGCAATAGAAGTAGTTATAAGAGTACTGTGTGAAGTGTGTAATTCACACAGTACTCTTAAACATGCGAATTCGAAAATGCTCCAAATTTAATAACAAGTATATAAACTTTTTCTTGAACAAAATGCTAAACACAATATAACTATTAGACTTAAAACACACACATACAAAACTATACAATTGAACTGATTAAATGTGTAATACTAAAGCCTAAGTAAACATGTTCAAACAAATCAAAACGTATTAAATCGAATATTACTCCGTAACGAGGTACAACTGACACAACAAGCTGATGATAAATACACGGAATATTCCATTACCCCTCAACACACAATATTGAATTAATATCATTTCATGGAGAACCGTCAATGTATATATCATCACGCGCTGCGGTCGACCGCGAGCCTGATTTAGTTGCACGCGGGCGAAGCTTTCATATGGATTTAATCTTGATTACATTTTCGGTAGGTATTTCATTGATTACCTTACATGTATTTTGTACAGTATTTTTGCCTTAAGCAATACAACAATAATTAATTATACCAACACTTTAGATCTTAAACTAGTACCTACCTGGGAAAAACTCGCTCCTAGCTTGGGAGAAGAATAAAATACAACACACACATAACAAATCACGCCAGTAATCCCCGAAGAGTTAGGCAGAGGTGTACCTGTAGTAGGTACACCCACATTTTGCCAGTAACGTCAAAGTTCCATGTACTAGGAGGCGAGCCTATTATCATCAACCAAGCACATTTCAAGACTCCAGGCGGCTACTGAGAAATTCCAATTCCAAAAACTCAATAACAGCAGTAGCGCTTGCGACGACTAGACCAACGAGGCAGACACTAGAAGAAAGAAAGAAAAATAATACAAAAAGAGAAAGCATGAATAAAAGAGAGAGAGAGAGAGAGAGAGAGAGAGAGAAATAAAGTAGAATAAAATACTTTTTATTTAATAACTTGAATATTTACAAATAATAACTTAAAGAGCTACATAGGGTGTTACAATGGGCGATCTTATCGCTAAATGCTATCTCTTTCAGCCAACTTTTGGATGGACTTGATAGTGAAAGAGAAAAGATATGTAGTTAGTTGGTTGTTGTAAAAGCCTATATTGCTGCAAAAGAGTATTAATAGCCTAACTTTGTAATTTAACTTTTCCAAAAGACCCTAATAAGACCCTGACCCTATAACTACAAAATTACCCGTTGATAATGCAACCTCAACAACTACACAAAAATAAGAAATTGTCGAACGAAGCGCAAAGTTTTCCACTCAATGGAGTCAATCCATCAGACACTCGACTGCGGACAAAATACTTCACATCAAGTGAACTGACCGCTTTTATATCGATGTTATTGGACCCTGTAATCATGCTTTGAATTATATCGGCGATAGGGTCTAACACAGATTTATTTAGTACACTTATTTTATTTATTTAAGGACAACCAACAAAGCATACACCGAAATACATGGTAAGGTTTACATTTAGTTTTTTACATTTACCAGTGTTGCCTTAATTAAAGGATACTAAATAAATATTCCACAACTTTTTACACAACGCCATCTAGTCCCAAGCTAAGCTAAGAGCTTGTTTTATGGGTACTAAACACCCATACCACGACATGCATTAAATAAAATTAAATATTCCACTACTTTTTCACACAACGCCATCTAGTCTCAAGCTAAGCTAAGAGCTTGTGTTATGGGTACTAAACAGCTGATAAACATACTTATATATTTCTAAATACATACATATTATAGATAAATTACACCCAGACACAGAACAAATGATCGTGCTCATCACACAAACATTTGTCCTGGGTGGGAATCGAACCCACAACCTCCGGCATAGCAGTCAGGGTCACTAACTACTAGACCAACAGGCCAGAAGTCTAACAGGCACGAGGGCAATATAAATTACTTAAGGCGAGGTGCATAATCTGCTTTTCTTTCAACTATTACCTATAGGAATAGTAGATAAAAGAAACTCATATCAAAAAGTTAAAATAGAAGTTTAATTATTGAAATTAAAAGTTATACTTCAGCAATTATTAAACGTAAGGTTAAGAGTTAAAGTTCCCGCCAAATCACTTTTTTAAATTTCTTTCATTTTTAAATCAGAGTTAGCAGCAATCATTTTTTAAATTTGGAAGAAGTAGGATAGAAACGAATAAAACGTACGAAAAAAAAAGTATTGATATCGGCTGGCTGAATAGAGCTAATCCATTGAGATTGGCACCTTTTGGTGCGATTAAAAAATAAACTGTGCAATAATGAAATTTCATACATTTTTATTGCTTTAGAGCATTAAAGACTCGCTTTGTACTGAGTTTTTAGTGTGCTTGTGATGATTTAAAGCATAGTTGGAAGAAAAAATATAAATCGTATTTAAAATAGCCATTGCTACTTTAAGTACTATTTGTGTCACAAAGTTATCTCAAAATGTTTTGCAGGAAATGGATTAGTCTAATTAAATGTACATAAATCTATATACCTATATAAAAATGAAATAACGTTTGTTAGTCTCGCCAATACTCGAGAATTGCTGGACCGAGGAGAGATGAACTTCAATAATGTACTAACTTTAAAGTAGACCGGGAAAACTAAGTAAATTGTATGTAACATAGAGACACGGAGCGCAGTAGTTCAGTTTAAAATAATGCACTTTGTAGTTTTCAAAATCAATGCATTTCAGTAAGGTAGTTAGGTTAGGTAGTTAGGTTAACTTATGATATGGATAGGTATGGTAAGTTTGGTTTGGTTATATGTTATATTATGATCTCATTCTTATTCTATTTTTTATAACTGTTTATGAATGTATTTATTTACAAGTAAGAAATTATTCTATTATATACATAATAAAAATAAAATTATTATTAATTATTACTCACCATTTTTTATAGTTTTAGATCTATTTGTTGTCATCTTATTAAAAGTAGTATTTACATAAAAGTAGTTAGGTACCATACTCCTCCGAAAGGGATTGACCGATTGATATAAAATTTTGTGTGCATATTCAGTAGGTCTGAGAATAAGACATTAACTATTTAAAAAAAAACGGAATGAAGTATGCTAGGACAGCTAGTTGGAACAATAAAGCAACCACATTGAAAAATATGTAGCTATTTATCTTATCATCAAAGCACCAATTTTTTTAAAATTCAAATACGATACGAAAAGTAATTACTTTAAAACCAATGGCAAATAAACTGTTTAGAATTTAGCAGGAAACTACCAAACTATTGACAAAATCTGTATATAAAACGAACATATAAATACGGAAACGACTGTATTAACCACGCTTTTAATAATTCAATTTTCACTGATTTAGATATTAATTAAACTACGTGTCTGTTTCATTCATCACTGTTTTAATGGCTGTTCAGATTTAATTATTAATAAACATTAGAGTTACTCGAAGGCTTAACTTAAGTGTTTTAAACAAAGCCAATACAGATTCCCTGTTTTGTGAAGTAATCAATCACATCTCAACAATCTTCGTGTTCTATTGTTGTTGTGTCCTAGTTCTCATAGTACAGATCTGGTTCGAAATCAATTATAAGTATTTAATTATTGTTTACAAGAAACATTTTTTGATAGTTCTTAAATGTTTTTGTTGATTATTTTTAATTAGTAATTTATGTTTTAAAATCACCTATTTTAATCACAATATTATCAAGAATTTCAATCACATTTTCAAGTTATATAATAATAATATATTCCATTAACTTACATAGTCATAACCTAATTCAATTTTCACATATTTTGCTCTAAGCTATCTAGATTCTGGAATTGTGCAAACCATTTACATTTCCCTCACCCTTTTTGGTAATAAAATTTGTGGGAGAAAAGTAAGTACTAATATATATGTTAATATAAAAATAGCTATCCAATCATCGGGATTGCTAGCATCGCGAAATACCAGTGAGGTTATTATCACGGAGGAATCTCCGCGGAAACATTTGGCCGCGAGTGGATTTTCTCATTATCTTCCCATTGTGTTCGTTTATTTTGTTTATTGGATATCAGCAGAATTAGTGGAAACAGACGTGAGAGGAACATCCAATGTAATAATATTTGATGAAGTTACTGATACAATAGACCAAAGTGAGGCATGCATTGAAAGTTAATGTTTGGTGCTTGATAGTAAGACTAATACTATTGAGACAAACAATTGTGGGAGTCTTTAGGTAATTGTTGTAAGTAGTGGTCATTGTTGATACAATAATAAGTAAGTATGTCTAGAAGTACACACGATGAGACAGACAAAAAATACATTTGAAGAATTTAACGTTCAGTGGTAATTTGAAAGTATAAAGAAAAGCAATAAAGGCACGTCTCGAACATCAATCGAGAAGACAGACGAGTTAACACACAAACACAAGCATCATTCTCAAATATATACGAACATGGAACGGCAATTATAAACTCCAGAAAAACTTCACTGAAGTGGCAAAGTTTCTAGATAAAACATATATAAGCGCAGCCGCAGACGATAAATTCACTCCTAGGAGTACGCTATGAGAGGGTAAAACGGAATTATTGCACGATTGCACCAAGTTCGTGTAGTAAAATACAGTTTTGTTCAATACTTCGTTTAGTGTGAAATACTCGGAGAAAACTATAATCTTGTTCACCGGGGAGATCGTTAAGAACGGAACTTAGAACATTGGCAGACTCGCTACTTTTGGCATCGGCGAATGGCGATTTTGCGACTATATCAAAGAGATAATAAAATTGTGCTGTCCAACGTTTGCTCCGATGCGACGCTGCATTACGTTTCGTCGGCTTGCTGCTACGTTGTGGTTTAAATTTAAAAAGGTAGTAGTGACAAAAAATCAAAAGAATATGCTCAGATGAATGAAAGGCGACTTACAAAAATGATTCAGGAAGTTGTAACTGGAAAAGCAAAGCGAGGGCGACCTTGAAGGACATACACAGACCTTATGTGCAAAAAAAGTATGTTACCATCGTAGCAGGTGGCGTTTGGTAGCTTCTGGCTACACCCGTGCTGGAAAAGCACAAGTTTATGCATATTATTATATTATGTCTGTATATGAACTGACCTCTTTGTTTGTTCTATAAGGTAGAGTACTAAAACGCGAACTAAACTAGGGTTCAAACTTAGCATAATTACTTATTTTCTCGGACGAAGCCGTAGTAGCCAGTGCCATTCGCGATCTAATGCTAGATTATTTGCTTCAACGTTTCCAAGAACAAAATGTTTCGTGAAAGCCAAAGATACTTTGAACATTTATTCGGTTCGACTCATGTTAGTAATAAGATGAAAGCAAATAAACCCAATAATATGAAACATAGGATTATAATTAATATGATAAGGAAAATCTCGATAAAATGAATCGTGCGTGCTTCGAATAAGTTTCACGCTGATATTCCGGTTCCCTTTGAGTTTTCTTTATTATTAGAATTTCTCTTTTATATGAAGATTTATAAATATAATGTCGGTAGATTTGGTAGACTAAAACAACATACATACAAGATCGTGTCTCTCCAGTGAAAGGTGACGTTACAAATAGTATAAAACTGCAATAAAATAAACCTATAGATACAATAAAAACAACATATTTGAGCAATAACTCATATTATTATAAGCTTACGACATAGTACGTCTCATCAAAAATTTTATCGTTCGCTGACAATCATAAAAACAACATGAAAGTTGTCATAAACCACCTCTCCTGACATGAATTATCTAAAATTCCACATTTCATACTTGTTTGTTGGTCTTGAAACTACCAAAGAATAAATGGGTACAGAAGTCAAACACGTGTGTACCCTCAAAGTATCTAAAACAAATGCCAGTCGCGATCGCTCACTGTACAAGTGTACATGCAGTTCGCTGTATGTGTGCGTAGAGTATCGCTCATCGAATTTAGTCGAACTTCTGTACTTATCTACTCTGTGGCAGTTGTTTGCCAGTGTTCGTACTACACACTTGAATTTTATTGACACTTTCATGGTTCGTACGCGGCAAGAAACATCTCCTTTAATTGGTGCCCACTTTAACCTAGAGCTTTAACCCCAAATTGAGATGTCTGTAATGTTACGGTAAGGCACTTTGATGCTTTTAGCTAGCTCTGTTATTTATTACATTTAACCCAAATTGTACCTTCATTTCCAGTGACTGATCTAGTCTGAGTTTTTTTGACGTTGAACTTTAGTCAGTAACAATGTGTACTAAGATATGGATTGTTGTACGACATGAAACAATAAAGTTAAATGTATGCATAGTTTTTTCTTACTTTGTTAAAATTTCAAGTCAAGAATTGGAGACAAGTTCTTGGCTGCAGTCATGAATAATAAAGCAGTAGATATTCAATCAAGAACTATTTCAAAAGCCAACTTCAGCCACTTTAATAAATTTCTACCGAAATCCGCTTTTCGGACGACGAGGCAAAAAAACCGAAAAAAACACCCTCATTATGAGCGTCTAGAGCCTAAGTTACGAGACGGACGAACTAGCAATGTTTCCATCTCTGGCGCGTCGCGAAGGGCGAGCGTTGACCTGCTCAATAAGCGATCGATGTAGTTGGCACTCTGCCAAAGTGTCGGAGGCTCGCGTTGGCTCCGCGCCACGTCTGCGGCCCTGGTACTCCTCGGATGCCATCGCTACGAGCTTTGTTGAGAATATCGGATGATGATGGTATCTTAGGGATTTTTCAAATCTATTTGATTGATTCCCTACCTTGATTAAATACCAAATTTCAACTTGTACAGTGATGGGCATTTATTTACAAAGGATGTCTGTTAAAACTGGTATTCCTTTAAACATTTAACAAACCATTGTGTCACATTTTATGTAATCTGGTTTATGATGAAAACAAGTAATATATGTGTACCGAAGAAACGATGAGTGGATTATATGAAAGAAATGATGACTGAGTTATTTAATACCTATCTTTAAGTTTTATGGTGTACAGTGAAGAATATTGCATATAACTATTCTAAATAGAGTTGTATGTCAGATAAAGAGTAAAAAGAATGAGCGGATCACATATAAATTGGGATACGAGTAAAAAAGGACGAATAGAAAACCTATCAAACCATGCTAATAATAAAAATTCGGACGATATTGTTTAAGCATTTCTGCGGCCGTCGATTTAAGTTCCGGGCGCCATAATCATCCTTTCCGTAACCCAATTTCAAATCGTCCAGCTTAATAGAACCCTTATAAGTCCATTTATACCTGGAATTATTTGAAGGTGCGTATATTTGGGGTCAACTTAAATTGGTATCCACATGGCCCGAAGGAAAATTTTGATAAGATCAGGATTTTGTGAATTTATCGTCGCTGTAATTTAGGGAAGTTTTAATCTTAAGTATTTAGAGGTCCGCGGTGATGATGGGAACACGGGACCAAGGGAAATATTAATGAAGATTGTTATGTAATCAACAGTAGAAACCCTTTCCTGGTATTTAGTAATAAATAATCGCGAGTGCGGATTGTCGTTAAATTCACCGCACGGGAAGATCGAAGGTTTAAGCTGCGCTTGACGGAGTCAGCCCGACCCATCCTCGGGCTGACTCTGTCAAGCGCAGCTTCCCTCTCCGTGACCTCTCCGTGCCTCGAAAAACACGTTAAGTGGTACGGTAGATAAAAATTCGCGGGTTTGATAAGTAGATCAGACAAAGGTTCATAGATTTATCCTGTGTTTTGTGATAGGCAATCACTATTAATCATAAAACTCTACCTTTTAGACATGATGTCAAACATGCTAAAAATATTCTGCGCCATGAAACCTTAATTTTTGTCAAAATAATATTCTTTAAAACAGTTTCTTAGATAACAGAAATGATTAACGTAAGCGAACTTTTATCCGCCGCTGTTGGAAATAATTTATCTTTTCTCGGGAACCTTCGGATTAATGTTAAATAGGTAAACTGTGAACAATTCTTAGAAAATAGTGTTGTGTAATATAAATTCATACTACTCGGCTATTCCATAGACAATGGAATGAGTATAATAGATCGTGCATTGGTTAAAACTATTATTCATTTTCAATTCTCTATTTTTTATTCTTTATTTCTTTTGTCAGTGACCGTTAATCACCTACCTACTTAATAAGGAATTTGACAAAACCATGAAAATAAACCAAAGAAATACAAAAGCGACAGATAACGATAGGGAGTTTTGTGTTGCCCCATTTGTTTTTTTTTAATTGTTATTATATTAATAGTTAATTTTAGTGTACATTTTTAATTACTTAATTGTCGTTAAGTTTATCATGAAGTTCTAATTTAGTATAAAAAAACAAATGATTTTTTTTTATCATTTTAGATTTCTTTAAGACTAAATTTAATTAAGCACAAAAATTTAGAAGGGAGAAACTGTGCAAGTTTCCATGTTAGTTAGAACATGGGAAGTAGCGCGGCCCATAATTTAACCTTTTCGGATAATGGGACAAACTTAAATAGGCAATCAAAAATATTCCTTAAATTTTTATCAAATTGAAGAGTGAGATAATTATGAAATTATGCATTATCAGATTGAAGGAAAACTACTATGGGATATTTATTTCTGTAAAATGTATGTACACCTTAATTTAATATTGTACCTACATACAAAAACTAATTAAAAAATGACTAAACCTAACATTAAATAACTAAAAAGCGTCGAAATATTCATCTGCATCGCTGCCAGCTGGTAAAGTGCCCAAAAGACTGGCGGCGTTGCCACGTTGATTGGCAATGCTTAGCCTCTGGCCAAAGTTGAGGCCAGCCCTTGGGTCACGGGAAGCATCAACTAAACGTTTGCAGATGTCTTTGAAAAGGAGACGAGGACTCAGACCCCCCGGCCCAAGAGTTTCAACCCCAAACGGCTCGAAAGTATAACTACCAACATGGTTGCTAAAATTGTAATTATGTGACATTACTACCGACTGAATTTCTGATTGCGTTAGACGGACAAAAATGTGATTCTGTCTATCTGTTGGGTTCCGATTTTTGCTTACAACTTCTGCAATAACGTTTGCGACTGGACGTATCGTATCACGTTGTGGTGTCCGTCTACGGGAGGTTTACGTTAACATATCGCAGGTAATTAGATTTAAGATCAACAAATTAGTTTCTATGTCAATATCTTTATCCTCCGACTTATTTTCTTAATGGACTTGTGGGAGTCAGGCATACCACATCGAGTATTATCGACTGACCCGCAGAGCGCGCGGACCAACACTGAATGCTGCTAGTCCTCGCGGCGCTATTTACGTGAGATTCCTTAGCGCCGCGTCTCCGTCGGACGTACTCCTGCGTCGTTCGCCTTCATACCACTTAGGGCGAGGCCCCATTAGTGCGTTGCGCTGCGTTGCGTCGCGTCGTTGCAACGGAACAACGCATTGTATGCCACACCTGTGTTGCGTTGACCCTGCGCCAACGCAACGCAAGAGGGTATGTACGCGGTAATGTTCGTGTCATTTATCCCATGTAATGGGTCTTTCTTGGACCAAGGATATGAGAAAATCTGTATCAATATCCTGCCTACTCATCGTAAGATAAAAAATGTTACGCTCGTCCAGCTAGGCTAGGGAGGGTGATGAGCTCCGACAACGCATCGCATCACCCTCCCTCCCGCTTCGTCTCTTGTCCGTCGATCCATTGAAACGTCCGCACGCGACGACGCAACGGTGGCATGTCATAAAAAATATATGGAAAAAGACGTAGCGACGACGCTGCGACAACGCAACGCAGCGCAACGCACTAATGGGGCCTCGCTCTAAAGCGGCTCACTCATCTCCACTAGTTTTTATCAAGCGTGCTGAACGCTGATTGGTTGCTCGCATTTTAATGTCGTATTCTAAGTTAAAATAGAAATATTGTCTAATGTTAAAATAATAAGGTAGCTTGTAAATATTGTTTAAGAATTTTTGTTTAAATAGTTGTTGCAAAATATAATTAGCATTCATCATTACCCAATCGAGTGTTTTACTATACACAATACAGTCCAATAGGCTCCCATAGACTCCTTGAGGAAATTAATGTTCTTACACTTAACAGCTGTCAATGTTAAATATTGCGTGTACTTAAGTCACTAAGCTTACCTTAGTCAAATGTAAAAGGCGCGGAACCGACGACTGCTAGATGTAACTGAAACAAACAAAACAGACTCATGAAAATCAAGTAAAAAAATAAGGGCGTTATATTGTAAGTTAGCCGTGTGTTAGTCTTTGGCAATGTATCTCCCAAACGAATAGACTGGTTTTGATGAAGTTTTTTTTTTTGAAAGCTGACTTATAGTCGATTGTAAATAAGAGATGCTGAGTTTTTTTCTCCCGTTAAAATTACTGACGAGATTTAAACAAGCAATTGTTGTGATTTTCTAACCACAGTGTAACAGATACATCAAACACAGATGGAATCCTTGGTTGAATATGCAATGCATAGGAACAATAATATTTCAGCACTTAAAATAATACTACAGTTTAATGTTTTCTTAAACGGTCAACGCTTACCGTTCCTATAAATAGGATTACACAAGTCGGACCAAAACGGTTGGCCTAGTTGTAAAGTGCTTAAATCACACTCCGCTTACAGTATCTACCTACCCACCCAGCCGTTTGTAAGACACATCATTCATTAGAAAGAGACGGTACTACAGGTGTGAGAGATACAGACGTTTGAGGTTCAAAAAGCCGAGCTTTTGGTGTAAACTATTAATCCTTCGCAACCTTTTTTGACTGGTTTCAGTCAAAACCCTTTAATAATAATAATTAATTGATATCAGGTAACAAGGACCCATAGATAAATATCTTAACTTTAAATACGTAGATACTAATTACGTATCCCACATGCACCATACAGACACACACCCGTAGACATCCTCCATATCTTTTGTTATCTATCTCTGAGGTGCGACTCCCACGTGGCAATTGTCAGTAAAGAAAGAAAAAAAGGAAAAATCGATAACAATAAAAGTGCTTTTATTGGTATTACAGCAAAATACATCTTCTGAATACTCAACAATTAGTTTTACTTATCTTAAAACGAATATAATTATTAAATAAAAGGCCAAAAGGCCACAGCATTAACAAAATGGGGCTACCGACAATTATGTAACTGTTTAGACTATTCTTTCAACTGTCGGTAAAGTGTTTTGGATTGATCAAAACATAACTGGAAGGGGCTCGTGGCTTAATAATAACCTCACGGGTTCATCGAAGGTTAAGCTACGCTTTGACTAGATTGGTCCGCTGATGGGTAACCTTTCATTACAACATATCAAGACTCTTCCGTGTCTCAAAAAGCACGTAAGGGCCTGTGCACACCACGTTTTTTAAACACTCCGTTGACGCGCGATTGTAGCGATACAAACGCGATACGCACGCCAGTCAGACGCAGCCTGTAGGCTCTCGCTCTAGCTCTGTAAAAACGCGCCGTCGACGTACGTTTCTAAAACGCGCATCAACGGCGCGTTTAAAAAACGTGGTGTGCACAGGCTCTAATTTGTGGATCTATGGCAGTCGTTACAGATAGTGAGAAGCCCGAAAATCTGACAACCAGTTTAACCAAGGGATATCGTGTTACCCAGTTACTGGGTTGTGGATGCAGTTCAGCTGCATGCGGTTAAACTGGAAGCCAACCCCAACGGGAAAAGGCTAAGCAGATGATGATGACGATCAAAAGATAATTGGGTCGTCTAAAATAAAATTATTGGGGCACAGAGGTCAAACGAAGCGTCTCTAACTTTACACGTGTCTCCCACACAAAGTTTATAAAAGTAAAAATTATAAGAGTATAGACAGTCTATTAATAGCCGTGTCAACACGATCAAGTTCTTTAACTAAGCTAATTTGCCTTCCCTTCGAGGTGGATAGTGTGACACTCTACTAGACTATTGCCACCCTCGGCCCTCGGCCCTCGGCTCTCGGCACTCGGCTCGTATATTATAATCGGCTAATGGATAAACGAATATTGTTCAGGTTAAAAGGTTGTTCAGTTTATACGATAGTCGGAGTTAAGTGGAGTGCGCTGTCAATTTATATGCGAATAATAATGGCTTGTCATGTTTTTAGGTGATCGCGTTGTTGACGTCACGTTATGGTTAGTGGTAAGAGGGCTATTGTATCCGTGTAGTTTTGTATGTATTTACACACAAGTATCAGTAAATAGGTACACAATCCAGTGGCACGTTCGTACCGCACATGCGATAGAAACTGGGCTTTATGCAACAATGACAATCAAGCATTTCTGCTTTTGGAAAAAGCGTCTTACATCTCCTGTGGTGGTAAATGTAGTAGCCATACTCGGGTCAGGACTGAAGAACTTTTTAACTAAGCAGCTATACGCTTAGGACACTAATTCTGAGGCCCCTGTGAGATACGAATGCCGATATTCGTATCTCACAGGGGCCTCAGAATTAGTGCGAGGCGTCCAGGGACGCCTCGCAGAAGTCTTGCCGTCTTCCCTCGCCTCGTGGGAAGACGGCAAGAAAGAGATTCAATAATTTCAAGATTACTTAGGGACGAATTTAAAACTACAGGTTAAGCGGCGCAAGCTAGCTAGATACTGTTTATTTAGTTTCCATTAGGTGTTACAGGTGGCGCCACTGTTTACTTTCTCACGGCATTACAACCAATTGTAGGGTATTACAAGACGCTTCATCATTAATATGTCGCCTCACATCTACATATGAATTTGCATACTTAATGTAGCTGTCTTCGTTCTTGTATTGTTTAAGAGGTATTTAGTGTGTCAAGGAAAGTGTAATGTCTCTTACGTAAGTATGTAGGTACATAATAAATGAAAATTGATTTTATTTATTTATTTAGTACTTCAAGCACACTAATGTACAGAGGCGGACTTAATGCCATAGGCATTTTCTACCAGTCAACCTTTAGGTGATGCAGAGAAAAACAGTGGTAAGTGCAATACTTTTAATAAATGGTTGTTTAATAAATGGTCTGGGGTATTCGCTACGAATCATAATGAGTATGTAACAATCGTAGCAGGTGGCTTTCTGTCTAACTTCATTTCGAAGAAGCGTGAAACCAATTAAATCAAATAAAACTACATTTACTCTGATCAGCACTTTTCGACCGTCAAAAATATTACATAAGCTAGAGTTTTTTGCTGGAAAGAAGAAGTAGCTGAACAAGCTCCCCAGCAACACGTGTGTTTGACAAGTTGAAATAATTAAGTTTGTTCAATACCTAAATGTATTTTTTTACGTTTTCAGTGGAAAAACAATCTTGAAACGATCATCAAGAGTAATTTAAGTAGTCCAATCGTCCCTATGGTTACTTGAACCATGTCCTTATCACGTATATAGGCCAAGTATTTAATATCTCAGCCCAAACACTATTAGTCACACAGATATGAAGTACCAGGCGAGTATGAAGTGTGAGGAGCATTAAACAGATGAGTTTCATCACAAAACTCATTATGACGTCGCTCGACAAAATGGTTTCACATTAATATAAGCGCGTGAGACGCCGCGGTTGGCAGGTGGGTTCCGCTCACGATGCTAAATTAATTTTATTTTGGTGTTTGTTTATTATTGTCTTATGTTTTAAGGTTAGTCATTTTTGTTGACAAGCTGAGTTGGATTAAGGTTTTTTCCATCTTATTCTGTCTTTTGATGCTTAAAAAACATAAAAAAACAACGAACGGCGAGTGTCCATCATTAGCACCTCTACGATCCGGACAAAGCATTCACGTCATCGTTTATACCGAGTACATCGAAGGACTGAAATAAATTGCCGGCTTCGGTCTTCCCGTCCGATTAAAATTTAGGTCTTCAAGGCTAGAGTGAATAGGCTCTTAATAAACTAGTGCGCTTCACCATCATTGATTGCATCACTGCTTACCATCAGGTGGGATTGCAGTCAAGCACTAGTTTAAAATATTAAAAACACAATAGAAAGGATAAATACACATTACGCATAGGTAGGTAGGTGTACCTATATAAACTATCATTTATTTGAACCTCCACAGATAGCTGATATTTTAGAATGCATCAAGCAAGTTAGTAGAAGCATCTGTTTTTTGATAGCAACAACGTAGGGGACTTTAAGTTTAGAGTGAACAGGTTACTTCTAAGCAAGCGTGCTTCATCGTCGACAACATCATCGCTTACCATCAGGTGAGATAGTGGTCAAACGCGAACCTATCAAGAACCTTTCTGAAGAACCACACCAACAAGGTCTATGTTTATCCTTGGGCGGCCCAACCCCGCGTTTACATTTAAATTCGTCTTATAAATTATACTTTTTACGTTTCTTCTTTTTGCCTTTCTTTCATAGTTACTTGTTTGTTGGTAAAAAATGCAATCCTTGCCTTTCAAGCAATGTTAAGAATTAACGTTTACTATCACTTTAATACAGCAAAATAAACATTTCTCTACTTGCAGTACACATAAAATACACGAATACATTTTTTTAAAGTTTTTGTTCCAAATATTATCTCTTTCAATATGTAGGTACCTACAAGTTAACTGAAAATATTTTTAACACTGAAAATAAATCTGTAATTTTAACTGTATTCCGATTACATAGAATTGAATTATTTACGAATACGTTTTAAAATGAAATGTAATTTCAAGCGCGGGTGCAAGGGAGGCGAACACAGTTTTAATCAAAAAACATGTTGTCGGTTTACTGCGGTATATACCTAAATAGCATGTACATAGTATGTCATTGCCATAAAACATTATCATTCGTGCAAAATAGTGCATTTGTTTGCGTTTTACAATAACTTAGTGCTATGTTCAGCACAAAGTGAGTTAATGTATGTTTCATAATTCACATTGTTTACGAGTCTTAAGGGATTTAAGTCCTACTTAAGTGTTATTATTCCATTAGTCTAATTGATAAATTAACTCCTAACAGTTTGCAGTGTATATGGAATATTTACTGTTTTTCTCAAAAATTCCACCTCGGGGCAAGTACCAATGTGATTATTTCAATTCATATGTACTTTCTAAGTTTTCATCGTAAGGAAACCTGGACTTGTATTAATATAAGTTTGAAATCAATCCGTCTTGAGCAAGAGTGGTGAATCAATGCTCGTGCCGATCAGAAAAGGCCTTTTCCCTGCAGTGGGTTATTCACATGCTGGTATTATTAGATATTATTATAACAATCCTGGTACCCAACGAGTCAAGAGTGGTCACGACACTGTGCCAACATTTCCGTTGTTTTGTCATGCGTGTAGTTTTAGCACAGTTCTGGTAGAAGGCACTTTTTTCACTATTTGTTTGGCAATATATTGTTCTCTATACTTTCTACCGAAAACACTATAGCTTCGTAGCAATAAGGTCAAAATTTTGATATGATGAATGTGAAACATAAAAGCTTTATCGCATGTACTTTACTTAAGTTTTTTTTAAACGTGTTGATATTTTACCAGGTGGATGGGTGACCATCCTACTAATGGCAAAGAAAACATGTTTTTTGTGAATAAATAAATAAATAAATAAATAATGAATAAATAAAATATTATAAACGCGAAAGTTTGTGAGTATGGATAGATGGATGGATGGTTTGTTACTCTTTCACGTAAAAACTACTGAATGGATTTTAATCAAATTTGGTATGCAGTTAGCTGACACCCTGGATTAACACATAGGCTACTTTTTATTTCTGTATTCCCACGGGAACGGGACCTACGCGGGTGAAACCGTGGGCTAGTCACTACATAATATCAAGACTGACTTGGAAATCACGTTAATCCGTTGGTCTCGGGTGTTATTTTGTAGATCTATTGACAGTCGTCATAGGTAGTCAGAAGTCTGAAAATCTGACAACCAGTTTAACCAAGAGACATCGTGTTACCCAGTAACTGGGATGAGAGCGTCAGACAGGCAGTCTTTCCATGTAAAACAGTGGTACTCAGCTGCGTTTGGCCAAACTGGAAGCCGACCCCAACATAGTTGGGAAACAGGTGATGATGTTATTTTTTGAAGCCTTTACTTTATTTGAATTAAAGACGCTACAGATTTCTCAAAACGTGTGATTTACCCAGAAAACCATTTCAAATAACCAAAAAAATGAATTTATAATAAAAACTATAACGAACCACCCGCATATTGGTTTTCCTAGCATTTTTTTGGGTCAGTTAACGCAAAAAATATATTGCAGAGAAAAATCTGAACACTTTTTATACTGAGAATGTTCGGAAAATTGTTGGAAATGACTAAATACGTGGAATAAGATTTTCGTTTAGTAATAGGTAGGAGATAGTTTATGTAGGTTCCTAGATAGGTGGAGAACAAATAGCTGCAATAGATGGTTTACAATTCAATAAGCCACATAAAGTCAATTACAGGTTCTCACGTAGGTATAAAATTTAGTTCAGAATCTTACTAATCGACGCTAAACACTACAACTATAATGACAATTTATATTTTGAATATCAGAAGTATTGCGAAAATAAATCTGTATTTTTTTTGTCATTGCAGAAATAAATTCTATCACGTTTGAAATGTAGGTACGTGTGTGTATCGTTACAGTTTTAGACACAGTGTCTTTGCTTTCCTTATAATTACCAGACGTCACATACATGTATTGTTAGTAGGTACCTACCTGAGTGTGTTGCGTATAAACCAAGAATGCCTAAGAAACTTATTATTTTTTTAAAACTCATTGATACTTCATTTAACCCCATCAGAATCTTTCAAACCGATCACGTTTGATTTACCTGTCCCCACAATCTACAATCATGCCCCCTTTCTTCACCACTAACATCTACCGGTAGCTGTCAAACAGAACTAGGCCAACACACACACACATATACACACACAAACAAAAGACAAATTTTAAAGTGAATGCGTTACTGTGACGTCACTCGCGTCAGTCAAATGGGAAGTTGTCGAGAGCGTCGAAGTGACATCATCCGGACTCTCCGTACCAACTAAGATGAGGAGGAGTGAGAGGAGGTGAGAGGTGGTGGGGGTGGGGGGGGGTGAAGCGCATGCGATTGAAAGAGCGATACGATTGTATAATTGTGATTGGATGGGATTGTTTTGAATGGTTTTGCTTGATTGAATAACAGAATAATGGTATCAATAGTTTGTTCCAGACGTGTTTGAAAGAAAGAAAATGAGGCATTACCCGTATTTTCAACAGCATTTTGCATTATAATCTCAGTCTCAATATTTATGTCAAAAATCAAAACAGAATACATTCATTTATTTCTTAAATAATCCTTATAAGTAATAGCTAGTGCCGGGCTAAGGTCTAAAGCGGTATATCATAAGAAATTGTAAAGTTGATTTTGATGACATCAGGTGGCTTAAAGAGAGACATATCCAATAAACTAAGCCAATCAGCGATCTTGTTCAGAAACCTATTGAAAAACCCATAAAAAATTTCAATCAATCTATAGAGTACAAAGAAAACTATAAGTACTAGTAACTCAAATTTTCTCGAAACTAGCTTACCCGCTTTTGCTTTGAGCACGGCAGATTAAAGACCTAAACCAATCCTTTACATATTACGATGATCTCATACGCCTAAAATCCCTACATTTTAAACAAGGTTTTGAAAGTGTGATTACGACTAGATTAAATTGCAGGAATTGGTCTCCTCATTTGCCTCAAATAAAATTTTAATTAGCCTTTTACTATACTCCATTTTCATTAGAAAAAGGAGGTTTATAGAAGCAGGAATGCAGAACATTTTATTTTAAAGATAAGTGAAGGCAAGTTTTATTCAAGAAGAATAAAATTAAAACGAAGAACATGTCCATGTATTGCTCATCCCTGCTTCTTTGAGGTTTTTATCATTGACACTACAATTTTCAACTAAATTGAAATAATATAACTAAATGAAATCCAGATCATTTGCTGAAATACATTGTGGCAATGGTAACAATTAAATGTGGCAGCTGCCGTGAAAATAGATTATAATATATTCGGCGTCTACCGTAATTGTAATACGCTTAATTGTACTTGCGTTAGGTACAAAGTGCGCAATAAGAATAACCTTTCTTAACTTCTGTCTAATTCTATTATAAATGGAGTAGGTATAGGTAATGATGATTTTTATGATGTGTGATAGTCAAAATGATGACGTAGGAGTTAACTTGGTCTCCTCCCATCATCTTACAAACCCCTAGATTAAATTTATCGGAGCGCTTAAGTTGTTATTCTTTCCTTTTCTTCAGTAATTAAAGCTATTTGTTCCGTGCGTAGTATCTAACTTGTTGTCTAACTTTGTAAAGTTTCAAGTTTCTTGAAGCTACTTTTTTCTGACTTTAATTAATACCGACTTAGCGTATTTAAGTTTACAATAAGTTAATTGCTTAACGAAGTCACGGTACAGGGAAGTTTTCAAGTGCCTACCTATATAGTTGGTTTAGACTTTTAAGTCAAACGCAGAACGAACTTGTTTAGTTTGCCAAGAATAACTAAAAAACTACTTTTGGATTGAAGGCAGGGGGCGTGTTCGATCCTACGAAATCATAAATATAAGAAAGAACATTTCTATGTACGAAATAAATGTTTTATTAATAACTCGTAAAGTTGTGAGGCATTAAAATTTAGAGCGTGTTGCGAAAGCTTGGACACAAGGCGAATAGTTAGGCGATTCCGCTCTCAACCGTAACCGGTAGGTTGTTTAATTTCCTTACATTTTTTGACACATTATTTATTTGTAGGGAAAATAAAGACTTATAATTAAGGTTTTGAGTATATTAGGGTTTGTAGTAGGTGCATGGCGGTCTTGAATATAAAGTCCTAGCTAGATCACTGAGTAACCTGTATTTAAAGGAGACAATTTTGTTTCAGGTGTGTAATTTTAAACTACAAAAAGTTTATTTTTGAAAACAGGAATTAATCACAAAAAAACCTTTAGGTTTAGGAACATACAGCAAGCTCAAAAAAATATTAACAACATAAAATGGCAACACTGCCGTGATAATTTTAAAACAGCCCCTTCTGTTCAATAACTACCCTACCGTCAAGTTGACGGGGGCTGTGGGTGTGCGCGGGGGTGTGCGGGTGTGTGCTGCCAATACACATCACCCTTACGAGGGGATGCTATTAATTAAATTTTAATCACGGATGTATAAACAGGATGTTTGCTTGTCGCGGTCCTCGGGATGATTTTTAGTGATCAGTTGACAAAAACAAAATTTAGATTTTTGAAATTAATCTGTGAGACAAACAAGGGATTGTTTACTTTAGCAAATTGTCCGTACGTTCAAATCAGAACAAACAGCTGCCTGTTCTTGATCATCAGCAGTGCTACTCGTATTCTGCAAAGTTCACCCTGTGAAATTGTTGGTGAAGTAAAGACAAGAATTGAGCTACTTCTTAACGTGTGGTAAGTGAGTAACCTGGTGTCAGGGTTTTAATGTCGGCCATGAGCCTCTGACTTAGCATCACAAGCCGTCGAGAAATCAGGCAGAGTTTCCTCACGATGTTTTCCTTCACCGTTTTTGAAGTAAGTGACAATTATACAATAAGCAGATGTCTCCGAAAAGTCCGAGGTGCGTGCCTTAGGTTTGAACTCGAGACCTATGATTTGGCAATCCGCCGGTCATACCACTAGACTATTAGATCACTGCTACATTCCACACTAATGGTAGGCACTGACAGTTCACTTCACACAAGTTTCACGGGCTTATTTTATCTGGCAGTAATTACAAGATGTCCACATATATAACCCATTAATTACAATATAGTGGGGCAGTATACTAACCAATACATTTCCATAGCTGTACATATAGTATAATCTAATCCGTCAATACATCAAGATAAGGGTCGTCAGATATCCTATTAATTAAATTGTAATGACGGCCGCAGACGTCCCACGACTCGACCGAGGCGCGGAGAATGATGAATGGTTGCCGATTGCTTGCCCTAATCGATGGGATCTATATAATTGTATTATGAGATTACTGATTGGAAGATGCAAACAGTTTACTTTACCTACGAGAATTGACATTGACAGACAGACAATTTATATTACTTACTAGCTTTTGCCCGCGGCTTCGCCCGCGTGGATGTCGAACTTCCGTCCCCTATGTTTTCCCTTTAAGGGTTGAATTTTAAAAATCGTTTTTTATGGAAGACTTACTCTTCACTAAGAACACCCCTTCAAGTTTCATGTCTCCAATACCAGCGGTTGGGGCTGTGCGTTGATATATAAACGTAATAATTATAGCATAATACTTCCGGATAGACTACTTTCAAAGTTGATCCTTACGATATGTATGCATAAAGATTTCTGGAACTACTGACCCGGAAAAGAGCGCCGTACAACTGACCATGTGTAAAACAACTGATACTAAGATCAACCTGCCCAGGAGTATTGATTACCTACAACCGTACCAAGTTTGGTTAAAATCCCTATAATAGTTTTTGAACTATGCGTGCACATACAGACAGAAAGACAAAACATTCACTAATTGCATTTTTGGCATCAGTATCGATCACCAATCATCCTCCAATATTAATTTTGAATAGATATTCAATGTGCATAATTATCTTCGTAGTGTGTGATAGTCCATTGAATTGTATGGCGAGCGATATTGTATCTTAAGATTAAATATTATAATATCTTAGCCGTGTGCAGCGCCCTTTGGTGAACTCCACTGCGGGTGACGTAACCTACGACAAACTTATTATTTGCGGTTGGTACAGTAGTCGGGTCTAGGGATCGAACCGCAAAATTAAGTTTGTTTTTTATTGTATATACTTTTCCGGGATAAAAAGTACCCAGTGTGGTGCCCAGGATATCAAAGAATAAGTACACCAAGTTTCATCGTAATCGAACCGGTAGTTTTTGCGTGATACCTGAACATACAGACAGACAGACAGACAGACAGACAGACAGACAGACAGACAGACAAAAATTTTTTTAATCATATTTTTGGGTTCGGTGTCAGTCTAGTAACACCCCCTGCTATTTATTTTTTTGATATTTTCAATGTACAGAAATTTTACTTCTACAGATTTATTATATGTATAGATAATACTAGAAATAGCGACCAAACAGTTCAACCAGCCAACAGTTTGTATAAAGTTAAGGTTAAGTTTAAGCATCAAATAGCTCAATGGCTAAGACGTCGGACTGACGATCGAGATGTCGTAAGTTCGATCCCCTCCCATTGCACTATTGACGTGAACCCACTCCAGATACAAGCATTATGTATTTAGCTTAGCTTAGTTGGAGTGGTTAACAAGACTACTAATTTAAGCGTACAAAGGTAGTAAGCTTTTTAAAAAAGTAGGCTCAAAAAGTTACAATATTACTGTAGATACTTTCTTATGTATCTACTTTAGATAAATTCCACAATATTCCACAACTTTTCACTCAACGCCATTTAGTGCCTAGTTAAGCTTGAGAGCTTGTGTTATGGGTACTAAACAGCTGATAAACATACTTATATATTTCTAAATACATACATATTATAGATAAATTACACCCAGACACAGAACAAATGATCGTGCTCATCACACAAATATTTGTCCTGGGTGGGAATCGAACCCACGACCTCCGGCATAGCAGTCAGGGTCACTAACTGCTAGACCAACAGGCCATTCAAAAGTAGATAAACATTAAATAGATCGCACATTATACAGATAAGGGATTAGGTACATCTCTGATATAATTGTTTAGCTCGATGATGGTCCTGCTCCACGACCACAGGTGCGGCGCATTAACTAACGCATTAATTATCTAATATTTGGAAATAATGTTAATGATTAGAATGGGATAATTCCGAAGTGCTTGTAAATGGTTGAATACAAATAAATGCTTTAGGTTTAAGTACTCTAAGCAGATACTTTTAGAATCAGGATGTTGCTTTCAAAATTAGATCAACATTTTGTTACGTTATCAAAATGTGTAAGTATTGTCATAAAAATAAGACTTTTATCCGAAAATAAAAAGAATAATGATACTATTTGTCTTACATAAGACAAATATCGGAGCCATTTGAATTATAATATCATTAACAACAAAGTTTGAAGTTACGGCTTGAATATTAGGTTATTTTAGACCCATTTTTGTCTTGAAAATATAACAAACTGAATGACAATTTCCAATAGTTCCGGAATAAATGAATTAATAATTAGACAGAACGTTCTTCTTAAACGGTTAATTAAGTCCAATTTCAACATTGACATAAGACCATTTGTATATCCACGAATTATAAATGAATACGGAACAACAGCTTACATTTTGTTGAAACCGCGATACGTCTCGCTTGCTGACAACTAGCGCCGATTAATTGTCGGCCTGCACTCGTACGGCACTCGGACGGCAATCGACGGCACTCGGCCGGCACTGACGGCACTCGGGCGCTAATTATTCGCGCTCATTCAATGATACGCGCGACGGCGCGACCGTCCAGCGCCGGACGCGATGACAACTTTACGACAGCATTTCTGATTGTTTTTCGTTCTGTACAAGTGAAAATGATTTTAACGCGAGAACAAATTAATGCTGCTGAACGTACAATATGCAGAGAAATTGTAGTGTTACTCAACAGTTTAAAAAAATATTGGTAACGCAACGTAAATAATAAATGTGAGTGTCTGCCCAAAATAAATGAGTTATGTCAATTAAACTCTTGAAATCCAATTTATCCATGCCAATAAAGCTATAATTAATTGGATTAATCAAACTCATAATTTGTATATTGTGGAGTCGTACGAAATGAACATTAATTTAATTACTTCGCGTGGTACATCGACGTTTTAATGTATGTTGACATCATTAATTATGTGACAAAGACACGAGTGTACGGACGTCATGTGACGCCGTGTGCACACTGTCGGGAGGAGCGACACCAGTTGACACCACGGGCGACAGCGGACGAGATGGCGGATCTCACAACATAAAGGTAACGATGATATTAATAACAGTTAAGGTGATAAAATGCCCACTCAACCAAACGATGATGTCTGCAATATCTGCCTTTCAAGTCTGTTAATTATTTAACTATAACATAATCTTTCTGACTTCTGAATACTGTTATTTATTGGCCTAAAATCATCATCTGTTGGATGCGTTTTTGTACAAGCCTGGGGCGATGCAAATGCGCGAAGATAATAATAAATAATAATAATAAATAAATATTCCATAACTTATCATACAACGCCATTTAGTCCCAAGCTAAGCTTGAGAGCTTGTGTTATGGGTACTAAACAGCTGATAAACATACTTTTAAATTTCTAAATACATAGATATTATAGATAAATTACACCCAGACACAGAACAAATGATTGTGCTCATCACACAAAAATTTGTCCTGGGTGGGAATCGAACCCACGACCTCCGGCATAGCAGTCAGGGTCACTAACTACTAGACCAACAGGCCCGTCAAAAGAAGATGGCACGCAAAATGTCACATAGGTAGATATCATTGACAAGATTATGCCAACATAGTTTAGTCGTGTTAAGAGGGTGAATGATAGGCGACTACTAAAAGGTCCTTAAGGTAGATGAAAGTGCAAACGCCAAAGGGACGCCCTAGCAAGACATAATATACTGACCTTAGTGATGGTGTTCGTCGGAAAGATCAGGGGACTCGCTACCATCGTCCGGAAATGTATGGTCGTAAACGAAGCAAAAGAAGCAGCTATCGTTTTGTCGCTTTTGCCTAACCCCATAAGAAAAGGAGTGATTTTATGTATGCATGGTGCGTCACGCGTGGAGTATTCGACGGGGAAGGTGTAGCATTTATGAAAAAAAAACAGCGCGGAAAAATATCACGCCGTACAAAGAAGAAATGTGATGAGATTGTACATCAAAACGTCGTCAAAGAAGCAATTTATATTAACTTGATCTAATTCCATCCCTCTATGTATTTTAACCTTTCTTTCTTATATTCAATATAAAATGTGTTCATATTTTTTCATATGCGCGAATATTGTGCGCGCTTTTCCCTACAAAATTACGTCGTGTTCTCTCCTCGCTACAAATTAGTATGTACATACAAGGTACAATGGCGGATGTTCGTTACAATTATTCGTTATTGACTTTGAATTGAAATATTCATATATGACTTGAGTATGGGTAAAATATGTTTATTTCAACAACAGTAGGTATGTTAACTGTTTTATTGCACGCGACAATACAAGCTAGGTCTCATCCAATATTTCACTAACCACCACATTACATTGTCGGCCTATGATTTGAACTCTGCATTGGTATTCTGTCAAAATCACCCTGTTAAAAAATAAGTGAATAAAAATTAAATTTAAAATTTAAAAAACCCCCACCGCTTAATAGTAAAACATTTAAAAAGTTAAAAATAACACCTTCCTATCGTTGAGCCATGAAAGTTTACTTCACGCCGGGGTACCGCTTAAGTAAGGAATGTTTCTGGTATGTAGCTATGCAGGTAGGTACTTATTTGAGCGGTACACCGACGTTACGTAAAATTTCATGGCTCAACGATAGGAAGGTGTTATTTTTAACTTTTTAAATGTTTTACTTTTTTGGCGGTGGCGAATTTTTAAATTTTTAAATAAATTTTTATTTTAAAAATTTTAAATGCATCAATTTTGTTTTATAGTGTTTACAGTTATGAGATTTTTTCAGTGCATTTGAATGTAGAGTCAAATGCTGGTTAAAAAATATCCAAACACGACATATTTGCTATTGTTTTCCCAAGAGTATATTAGTCTGCTAGATATCCTGGCTGTATCAGACCAAATATCACGGCGTGACTCACTGAATCGACCGCCTGATTAATTTATTCTTAACGTTAATGTAAACTTGTGCGAACCAATGCTATTATACCCACAACAAAGTCTTCTCTCATCATCATCTGCCTGCACTGCAACTGGATGCAGCTGAATACTAGCGTCTTACATGAAGCGACTGCCTGTCTAACCTACACAACCAGCTACTGGGTAACACGATACCCCTTGGTGAAACTGGTCGTCAGACTTTCAAGCTTCTAACTACTCGTAACGCCTGTCAAAGATCTATTAATGACAGCCGGGACCAGTGGCTTTCCGACGCACAGACGAGTCTTGATATGTAATAAATGGTCACCCACCTACGGACCAGCTTCGTCAAGCGCAACTTAACTTTCGATCGACCCGTGACGCTGTTAACCACAAGCTCCTCACACCAAATATATACAGGATGTAAAAAGACCCTTAACGTATACGAAAACTACATATTCAACCCATCACTGGAATAGTTTTTTCTTTTGAAAATACCTGGGAATTCACTGATTTTGGAGATATTGAAGGTCAAAATGCAACATTTTTTTTCGTTTTTTTTTTTAATTGTATTCCAAGTAGTTATCATTAGTAAACTTTCTTCCGAACAAACATTATCAAAATTATCGATTTTACAAAACGAATTACGCATTTGAAGTTACAAAAATGCAATAGATACTAAACAAGCGAGCCGGTCAGGTCAACGACCAAGCGCGAGTGGCCATACGCTCAGCTGATCAAAAGTTGCGTTGCGTTATCGCGCTATGCAATGCGCGCAATAAAAAGCATCTCTTTTTTAAAGATGAAAAAAAAGTATTTTCCCAGCTTTATTTTTTGGTTAAAGTTACTTAATTATATGTACAGAATGTGTAATGTGTGGTTATCGGCTATGTGATCCGTCTTTTTACACCCTGTATACATATAATTAACACATAGGTACATAATATACATTCAAATAAATATATTTATAATGAGTAAAGCCCTTCACGATGCAACACAATGCGAACACGAGTTGTTATCGAAGTACACGCGAGATTAGCCGCGATATCTGTAGATAAACACGTGGTATCGACATGTATGTAATTGTACATACGCCACAGATTTATACTATCGGACAGACCATGCATTACTTATCTTCAATCTAGTACAGTAAACAGCCGTCAGTGGTAACACAACCAGAATCATTTGGTCTCTGATTCGATTGAAACTCTATACTATGCACGGTCTGTACAAGTACCTACATTCTTCTTTTTCGAGAGATAACTGACTATAACCTAATGTCTAAGTTGTATCCCTCTGACTTGGCTTCACATGCTGCCGAGATATCTATTAGGTATGCCGGTTTCCTCACTATGTTTGCCTTCAGTGTTTTTAAACCAAATTGAATAAATTATACATCACTCACATGAACCCGAAAAGATAAAGGTCCGCCGTTTACACCACTAGGCATCTACGTGTACATTAACTTTATAACACTATTTTCTCATTTTTTCTTAAGCCACCAACGTCGAAATAAAAAATAACATTAAAATCTTGACTATTCAGTGCAATTAGCGGTAACTCAGTAAATATGTCACGGTGTTATTGGCGCTGACAACACTGCTCGATAACTTTATGGCATTATTGCCGCTGGCAACAATAACAGTGCTATTGCGAAGTTTGAGTGCAAAATATACGGTGCAAAAGACAAAAGGGTCTCTTTAAATGCTATGTGGGAATGTGCTTCAATAAGTATTTAAATTACAACTTTCAGGTATACCATAAGTCAGTATGTGCGAAACATATTAATTTTTGTAAGTAAAAATATTGATCTGCATCTCTAAATTTATTCCAATTTTAACTTACCACTTTAAAACATAAATCAAGCTTGCATTCACTATAATAATTATTTGTTTCTATTAATATTTACAACAATAGCTGAGTTCAACTATTTATTTTGCACTATTAAACAACAAAATTGAATTTCAGTCGTCGTTCATTTTCATAAAAAAGCAATCTGGAACTCAAGTCGCAAATGAAAAATTATAAATCAAGTGAATTAACCAAAAAAACACACGTTCAATTTGACTTAACTGAATTCAGATATGTCAAACTGTCAGTAAGGCAAAGGACATAAGTCATACAGCCGACATCATATTTCAAAATTGTTTTTTGTTATTTTGAAAATAATTTGAATTTTCATTTATTTAAGATTATTTTAATAAGATTTACGGAACATTTACTTAATTGTATTTAATTAGTGATTGCATGGCACTAATTTTGCACAATGTTCGTGATTATTCCTGTGTGGCTGAATGTCACGTAGGTACTCATGTCAAATAAACACAGATATAAAAAAAAATGTAAATCTAAAAGTTTAATATTTTAATGATCGTTACAATTTACCCTAGTTTAACAAACTTAAAAAATATTTTTAACCTACCTGAATATTTTAAACTAAATAAAATAACTGTAAGAGATTTCAGGTATTTATTGGGCGTACCCTTTTCCTATAAAAAAATAAGCAATAAGAGATGATTGTGGTGGTAATGTGTTGGTTGTGTGTGTTTGTTATGAGTGTACCGACCACCACCTTTGCCTCTTAGGGGGTTACAGGTTTGATGTTATGTTACGCTCATTGTGATAGTAGTTTTCACCTTTTAATTTCTCAGAGAGCTCAAAAGTTCATCATCATCTGCCTAGCCTTTTCCCAACTTTGCTAGGGTCGGTTTCCAGTTTAACTGGATACTTCCTTCTGAGAGCTCAAAAGTAATTATAATTTAAAAGTCATCACTGACTGTTCATTTTAATTGGCAACCCTACACGCACAGCTAGTACTGTATAACCTTAATATGGCGTCGCCCGTGGTTACCGCGTCGAGTGTCGCGTGTCGAGTGCAATGCAGCGAGTTACGTCTGTCACACATGTACGACGAGGAGACAGATAATAAATAATAATAATAAAATAAACACAGGAATAAAATGTAAACTATGTCACCCAGGAATTATGGTGTAGGTTCCAAACGGCGAAATAATTTTTCAAATCGAAAGAATATATTTTATTTTAAAACACTAGTGAACAGCAACTAATATGTGTAAAGTCTTAAATAAACAGGTACATCTGCATATTCTGCTATATATGGCGTACAAAATGATAATTATGTTAGATTCATTTTGACTGGCCTGTTGGTGTAGTAGTTAGTGACCCTGACTGCTATGTCGGAGGTCGTGGGTTCGATTCCCACCCAGGACAAATGTTTGTGTGATGAGCACGATCATTTGTTCTGTATCTGGGTGTAATTTATCTATAATTTGTATGTATTTAGAAGTATATAAGTATATTTTGTTTACTACATAACACAAGCTCTCAAGCTTAACTGGGGACTAAATGGCGTTGTGTGAAAAGTTGTGGAATATGTATTTATATTTATAATAAACTATGATTTATACAAGTTGTAAGAAATTCTGTTGTGTTTTTAATTTAATATTTTCTTTTTTTTCTATACTTATCTGTTAATAACAATTTAATATTTCAATATTTGTAAACACGTGAGTTACATGTACCTTTCCAATCAATCATTTACTATCTACTACACTTAGTTTAAAATATAAAAAAAAACGATTTTAAAAGAGTAAATTCTTGTCTATACTTAATAAAATTGTTCTCGAAACTATATCTTGGAAGGGGAACCTGAAGTCCTAACCCTGTAAGAAAACCCGTGTAACCCTGCAAATTTAACGTTCAAAACCTATTTCATGTCTGAATTAAATGTTTTGATTTTGACTGGTCGGCTTTAGCATTGATTTCGGGCCAAGCAGAGGCGCCAGGCAAGTATGCACAAATTAAACCCTATTTCCTAATCCCCGAGTATTTTTCCAAGTTATCAGCGAGGTACACACGTGTGCTAATACCTGCTCTGTTAACTATCCAGCTCTCGAGTCCAATTAGCCGACGTGTGGGCTTCGTATCACACGACTTCGATGTCCCACACAAGAAACGTTCAGAAGGTCGACTCTGTACAATGGGGGAAATCGCGGGCACGGAAAAAAAGCAAACTAACGCAAGCACCGGCGATTTAAAAAAAACCGGCCATGCGCGTGGATGCCGAGAAAATTTGTAGATAATTTATGTAAATGGTCATTCTTTTTTTAAATGCAACTGTTTGTCGTAAAAATAATTATAAACTAGTTTTAGCTAGTGTTAATCAAGCCCTTTTATTTGATACCTGACAAGACAAGACCGCTCCCCGCTTTGCGAGTGATGTAATTAAAAATTTACTGATTTTATACACAATATTACTTGCTAAATTTCATAAACCTAAGTTAACAGGACGTACTTTATAATTCTAAGTACCCAATATAGTTTGATATCCTTTAGAATATCGAAATGTAGGTACATACGTTTCCCAAGATAAAGGGTCTCAACATACAGCCGGACGGACAGACGGACTACAAGATGAACCTATAAGGGTTCCATTTTTTTTTTTCCTATTGAGCTACGGAACCCTAACTAGGTATCTATGTGAATGTCTAGCACTTGCTCTACATCACGTGCATTTTGTATTTTTGTTGTATGGATTCCACCTTCTGCACTTCTCTGCCTAACGGCATAGTCGCGGACATCAGTCGACTAATGAGTCAAGTTAGTGTTCACCCGGGGGACAGCTTCACTTGCCTCACACTTGCTTATTTATCTTAACGGTAGGTACTGGAGGTACTTAATGTGCGAACATTATTCTAATAATCGCGCCATTCGTCTAGACTGGTCAGGAGAATAACTCTTACATCAATTGGTTATCAAAGTTAAATCAGTCTTAATATTTATTTCAATTAAACCATTTCAACCATTTTTTTTTTATTATTATTATTTTTTATTTTTTTATTATTATTTATTCTTATTAAACGTTAAGAAACATTTATTAAAATGATTCTAGTTGCCCCTTTCACAAGAAAGTGGAGTACCCATAACCCAAGCTCTGCTTAGATTGGGACTAGATGGCGATGTGTGAAAGTTGTGGAATTTATTATTTATTTATGGAGAAGTATGGATCCAAGCTTACTTCTGATTTTTTTTTTTTTTTGCAATATTTTGTTTATTAAACAGTTACTTTGTTTGTTTAAGCCAACTCAGAGGCCCGCGTCCGGCATAAACTCTGACACTTTTTTTTTTGGGGGGTGGACAATCCTCATGGATGTGCCCCGCCCCGGGGAGCGCGGAGGGGTCTGTTAGACTCTTACTGACTAAAACCACTCCGTGTTCCTTCACACACCTGCGCCGGGGGTCACCGGAACAGAAAATACTTCTGCGACCCCCGACTGGAACCCGAGGGCCTCACCAAGTCAGCGAGGGGAGTGAGGTGTTAGACTCCCCTCGCGACGTCTAAGAGGGGCGCGCGTGAACACGACGCGCCGCCACCTCGGGTCCATGTACGTGAAAGGCGGCGGACCTCCCCGAGTCCGTTGCCCCTGAACCCATTTAGGGGCCTGGTGCGTGCGTCTATTGCGGGCCGGGTGAATGCAGTTAAACTCCCTCTCCCTTTCCGCAGCCTCCATCTGCGAGGCGTCCGTTTCGCAGAAGGACACCACGGCCCCAGGACTAGATGCTGCATAAACTCTAACACTAGATTAACCACTAATCACACGAAAATAAGATGAGTGATGAGAGATGTTTGGAGGAGATGTATAATTATAATTATGTGAAGGTGACGTGCCTACATTAAAATTTTAAGAAGAGTAATTAAACCTTTTTCTTTATAAATGTAGATACGCAGTAGTGGCAAAGTCTCATACAACTTGATTCCTATCGGCTTCTCTTTGGATATTCGGAAGAGAAACTCTGGCGCTATTGGCACCCACACTCTAGTATTGCCAAATATAACCCATTTAAGTACCTACACAAAAGGTATACAGGGTGGTAGGTAGACCGATGACTTCAAGAGAGACAAAAAACAGCGATACGATAACAAAGTTTTTTTTTGTCGTCTTCCCTCTTAAGAAAATTGACCCCTCGCTACTGATACACAGTGCTCATTAATACCTGATTTATAAGTCTAAATAATCCTTATTTCTTCAATTATAATATTGTACTTTTGGCCTACATAACCCAACCCGTCAACAACAAGCACAGATGGTACTATCAAACATCTCGTTTCTCGCAAAATCACACAGTTCAATAATGATTAGCAGCTAATCCAGGCACGTAGGTTCGCCGCACACGACGCGCCCGATTCAATCGATACAGACACAATACCGTGCTGTATGCGGGATCAGCGTGTGAGATACATGCGGCGGGATATCAACACTAATTGTTTATGAACACGCGATCTCGTACTGGAATTGCTCACGTAATATTGTAATTTCACTTGTGTGTTATTTTTGGATATCATTGTATCGATAATTTGTGTTATCTTTTTACATCGGTAGATAATTATCGAAAAACACTGGAAATGTGAATGTTCTGTATGTGTATCTCTCTCTCTAACTTATTGGATTTGATAAATGCGCAAAAGCGCAGCTTTTAGTAGAGAAAACTGATGGATATGGTACAAAATATATATGTAAGTAAGACCGATAAGATACAAAATATTGCTTACAAACTGTTTTCAAAAGAGTAAGCGTAGAATTTTTCGGCCATTCTCTTCCATAAAAAAACTCGCTCCTTACCCGTGGTACAGTTGTAATAATCCGGTGGTTAGAATTACACGTGGTAGCACATGGTAAGACAATTTTTTGGAAGGGAGGCAAAAGGTAGCTCTACAAGTTTACCCCTCTATAGAAACACTTTCAGCATTTTGTGTTTCTTTTAATTTTGACGTTTCAATGTGCCTTTTTTAAGGTCTTATTAAAATAAAGAATTTCACTTTATTATGTACGTTTGTTATTTAGCCCCCTATTACATGAGACTGAAACATAACTGGTGCAATGTGTGTATACTATAGGTTCACCCCTGCCTTACCCTTTGGTGTACTTATGTAACTGCGACATCATCACCAAATTCAGTACAAGTCAATGACACACAGTACCCTCTAGAAATAGCGCCTCTGGGCTATTCCCGTATTATTTGCGTATTATTATGTACGTTAAAAAAATTATCTCAGCGTCAAGCTGTCAAAAATACGCCTTAACGACATTTTTGGATAAGTTTTTGACAATAGATTGACGCTGAATTGACATTGCTACTAGGTTTTGAACGCTTTTAATTTACGTAAACTGACTTTCAGATAACTAAGCATCACTGAGTATCACTGAACGGTACAGGGCAACCACAAATTAAATAGCGGAGGTAAGTTTGAGGACTTCGAAGCTTAGACACAAAGTGTACAGTGAAACTAGATAGGAACCGACACGTCACGTGGGACCAAGTTTAGATTAATGACGCGCACCTTTAGAACAGGATGTGTTGGGAGCATTGAACGTTTGTGAGTGATACGAGGAAACCAGATAGCGGCGGTTTATCTAGTGAACATAGACGAAAAGACTTTAAGCTTACATGTCACGCCGTAACTGCCCAAAGGAATGAGCAGTGGTGTATTGTATAGAACCTACATCCACATTTAACCCGTCGCATGTCGTCGTTTTTTCGCGAACATTGTTTGTATGGCTTACGATCCACCGGGGGCTCATAAGGGCATTCGAGCAGTGTTTAAGTGTTATGTAATAGAGGGCATCTTGCTGGGGAGTTTGTTCCGCCACTTCTTCTTCCCAGCAAATACACTAGGAAGTGGTGAAGGGCGGGCTGTTTGGAAGACTGTCTTACGTAATTTTGACGATCAAAAAGTGCTGATCCTCAGCCTTATTTGAATAAATGATTTTTTATTTAGATTTTTTAATTTTTGCAGCCAACTGCCGTCAACCACACACAACTCCGGACTCCGAGCTGCTATTGAGTATTGAGCAATAAAAATCTGATCTGCTTTTCTTGTAAAATGCTCCGCCATCTTTCTTTTTCATGTGGTAATTGTATAACCTGGTGTCAGTTTTAATGCCGCCCATGGTCCCCATACCGTCAAGAAATATCTCTCAGGCATTTCTCACAGGCGGTTTCCTCACGATGTTTTCCTTAGCCGTTTTTAAAGCGAGTGATAACCATACAGTACGCACATGAATCCGGAAAGTCGGTAGGTGATGGTCGGCGTGCCTTAGGTTCAAAGTCGAGACCTGCTATCCGTAAAAATGTAGGTGAACCAAGATTTTTGTGAGGAGATTCTCACTGACCTGCTGGATATTGAACTTAGGATAACGGGTTTCGCGACCAGAGGATGAACGAGGCAGTCAGTCGCGGAAAACTTTACTCAGTTGGAAACAATGACTAATACTCGTTGGTGAAAAATGATTTGTTTGAGTATCAGGTTCTCCTCTTTACACCGCATTACATGAGTTTCGAATAACTACAAGCCTTAATTAAATCACATGATACCGCTTCGTCGATTGGACGAAAAGTACGATCGCACGATTGCACATCACTGTACGGCTTCCTTTGAAACCTTTTGACAATGTTACGTCAGTAAACCGTATTTGATGATTAACGTATGTAGTCCGATGTTGTTATACTTGTACTATAAAAACTACAGGGACAAAACAACGTTTATCACGGTCAATTTTATGGCTAGCTACCAGCTAACTGCAAAAGTCAAAACATTCAATACTTACACGGACGTAGACGGGACATCACGAACATAATTTCCCTGACTGCTATGCCGAAGGTCGTGGCTTTGATTCCCACCCAGGACAAATGTTTGTGTTCATTACACAAACATTTGTCCTGGGTGGGATGCACGATCATGAATTGCTGTGTGTCTGGTTTTAAAAATATATAAGTATGTTTCTCAGCTGTTTAGTTCCTGTAACACAAGCTCTGCTTAGCTTGGGACTAGATGGCGTTGTGTGAAAGTGGTGGATTATTATTATTATTATAGCGAAATTTTGCTCGCCTCGGCTCTTTAAAAATACTCAAATTATAAAGCTATTACAGTTCCGCGCCTATTGCGCTGATTGTCCCGCCGGTCCCCGCCGGCGTCGCGTCTCTTTAGCGCAAACTTCCGCAACATTACTAAATGCAGACGCAGCCCTCGCAGCCAAGGCTCGGATAACGGTATATATTTCGGAAAGGTTTTGCGGAAAATGCCTAAGAAAATTTAGTTCGGTTACGTTCAAACGAACGTTATACCCAATATAAACAATGATTTTTTGGTTGTCGTAAATAACGTTTCTCGTAAAGAACGTAATTAATTTCGTTCTGGGTTAATAAAACATTTTTAAACGTTTTTTTTTTGTTTGATCCTTGATACGAAATTACGAATTTCGTTCGGTACAACTTAATGAAGCGGTAGCTAACTACAGGTTTATGCTTGCCGCTGCACACTGTAAGCAGCTGTGCGTCCGGCGAAATAAATCGGTTTCTATAGAAAAGATAAATAAAAAAATATCCAGCGCTTGCTACGCATTGTCAGTTCTGGCAGAAACTACAAATCCGATCCGAGTGTTACTAGAAATGCTTATTTTGGAAATGTGTACCCACTGTTAACATATGGTATCATATATCGTAGTGCGAGAGCCGGCTGCAGAAATACCTACCTCATAAGATACCCCAATAAGCTGTATTTAGATCGTTAACCGACACTGAAACACGTAAAAAAAATCAGGTCTGCCAGAGCCAATCCTGCCGGGTCATAGAAATAATTGATATTTTTTGACGTAATTTTTTAGTAAAAATTACCTCATAAGATACCCGAATGAAAGTGCTGGCAGCAGTTAACCATTGATTAGTTATGTAAAAAAAAGTTGGTCTGCCATTGCGCAGCCTGCCGAAAGTACTTGGCAGACCTCTTTAAAATGCCCTTCTGACACACTAAACCTACCTCATCGAGTACCCGGATGGGACCAACGCTAAATAATAACCAATATGCCCCTGATAATGGATCAAAAGGTCTGCCAGGTCTAAGCTTGCCGAAACTTAGTGTTTAAAGCGTTTGAAGTTGATATGGAGCATAATTTCACCTGTAGTCAAAATAACATTATTTTGTTTCTAAATTTATACAAATTTATGAATATTAAATATTTTTTATCAAAACATTGAATAAAACAACAAGTGTAGAGATAATAGATGTATATTCAAAATTTAGCACAATCACTACGAGTTCAATAACATGCTTACAATTTATATACAACTATCAAAACTTAGTTTAAGTTGGCATTACAGTTACCTGAATTCTGTATTTATATGTGGGTTTAGGGAACTAAGTAGACTTTTGAGTGTAGAACCTGTTATTGCGTAAATCATCGAAGGAACAGCTAACGCCTAACCAAACTGACCACCCCCAGGATCTCTCAAAATCCAAGTTTAAACAATAATGGTTAGGTTGACTAGCCATTTACTGTCAATACCTGAGTAGGTACGATAACTATCTTAATTCAAAAATTACAAGCCATTAAATAACTAGCTACAATGATGGTGAAATGACAGCAAGAACTATTATTAAAAATATAAAGATGCAAAAAAAAAAATTAAATTAAAAATTTAAAAAACCCCCACCGCAAAAAAGTAAAACATTTAAAAAGTTAAAAATAACACTTTAGCCATGAAATTTTACTTCACGTCGGGGTACCTAGTAAGGAAATGTTCCTAGTACTTGTAGGTATGTAGGTAGGTACTAATTTTAACGGTACCCCGACGTTACGTAAAATTTCATGGCTAAAGTGTTATTTTTAACTTTTTAAATGTTTTACTTTTTTGCGGTGGGGGTTTTTTAAATTTTTAATTTAATTTTTATTTTAAAATTTTTAAACGCATTAATTTTTTTTTGTACAGTTTACAGTTATGAGAACTTCAGTGCATTGTATGTAGAGTCAAATGCTGGTTAAAACGAATCCAAACACGACATATCTGCTATTATTTTGTCAAGAGTCTACCTACTGGTGTGCTGGATAGCCCGGCTGCAGCATCAGGTCATCCTGTTGCCATCTGTGCATTGTGTTTAGAATCAAATGCTGGTTGAAATTAATCCAAACACGACATATCTGCTATTATTTTGTCAAGAGTCTACCTACTGGTGTGCTGGATAGCCCGGCTGCAGCATCAGGTCATCCTGTTGCCATCAGTGCATTGTATGTAGAGTCAAATGCTGGTTAAAATGAATCCAAACACGACATATCTGCTATTATTTTGTCAAGAGTCAACCTACTGGTGTGCTGGATAGCCTGGTTGCAGCATCAGCTCATCCTGTTGCCATCAGTGCATTGTGTTTAGAATCAAATGCTGGTTGAAATGAATCCAAACACGACATATCTGCTATTATTTTGTCAAGAGTCTACCTACTGGTGTGCTGGATAACCTGGCTGCAGCATCAGCTCACCTAGTTGCCATCAATGCATTGTGTGCAGAATCAAATGCAGGTTAAAATGAATCCAAACACGACATATCTGCTGTTATTTTCCCAAGAGTGTATTAGTCTGCCAGATATCCTGGCTGCGTCAGACCAAATACACCATAATCTTGCTTATTAATATTACACACATGGGTGTTTGAAACTTTAAGACACACATATGTTTGTAAGTAAAGTTAATACCCAAAGACGTCTAAAATAGTAACGGTAGCTAACACAAAAGAGCTGATAACCTTGAAACGGCTGAACCGATTTTGATGAATTATATCTAAGAACCATCGCAAGAAACTCTGCTTTCAAATAAAAAAAACCGCATCTAAATCGGTTCACCCGTTTGGGCGCTACGGTGCCACAGACAGACAGACAGACAGACAGACAGACACACACACATAGCGGTGAAACTTATAACACCCCTCTTTTTGCGTCGGGGGTTAATGAAAATCAGTCAGATTGAACTGTACTAATGTAAATCAGTAAAAGTTTGTACAAAAATAAAATTATAACTTAACGTAGAATCTCAAATTAATAAAAATCCCTTCATCACTTGAACTGTCATATGACTTATCAATATCGTCGTCCTCTGAATCATTAATTATAATAGACTCTACACTGAGTGGTGTTGGCTCACCTTCATACCATAGAGGTTCTAGGCGATTGTTATTTAAATCCCACCCGTATTTTTTGGTATTTAATTTTATCCATTTATTTGAACATGCGTTTTGCCACATAGCGTTTACGAAAACCGTTCGCAATATTTTTTGTTTTATAACCTTTTTACATGGCGGCATTCTACATGAACTATAATTCCTATTTTTTTCAACAAGGGAAAATATGGGGGGAACTCTACAAACGTGCAATCCACATTCATTCTCCAAAAGAAATGTCTTAAGACAATATATGTATAACATGTACAGTACTGAATCTTTGAGAGACGTCTTCAGAACGGAGGGCTTCCTGACACTAACTGGTATTTATATACTCGAATTAAGTTTATTTGTTAAAAATAATATGCAATATTTCAATTTTAAATCAAATTCTAAAAAAAACATTCGAAAACAATATAAATATGACATTCATTTACCAGTTATTAACAATATGACAAGTAATAAGTACCTATGTTACTGCTATTCGTGTGTATAATCAGTTACCACCGGCTATTAAACAGTTAAATGGAAATGTATTTAAAAATAAATTGAAAAAAATGTTAATTGAAAATGTATTTTATAATCTTAATGAATTTTTTGATAAAAAATAATACTTGAAAATGTACCTAATATCTAATGTCTTATCTATACATATAATAAGACTGTAAAAAAACTGTGTCTGTACATTGAATATATTTAAAAAATAATAATTGAGGGGGGTTTAGAAACAGTAATAGAGCACTAATCCAAAAAAAAAAGTCTGTCTGTTTGTCTGTTTGTCTGTTTGTCTGTTTGTCTGTTTGTCTGTTTGTCTGTTTGTCTGTTTGTCTGTTTGTCTGTTTGTCTGTTTGTCTGTTTGTCTGTTTGTCTGTTTGTTTGCACACGCTAATCTTCGGAACTACTGGACGGATTTGAATGATTTTTTTTTTGTTGTATAGATATTAAGTCTGGTCAACACATAGGCTATAATTTATCTTGGAAACTGGAACACCTGATGCAGAACCGCAACAGACCAGCTAAACTATAGGCGATACAAAAATGATCCCATAGCAAAAATTGTTCCACGTGATGAGCATTTTCTGCTGAGAGAATAAATTTGAAGATCCGGAACACCTGATGCAGAACCGCAACAGACCAGCTAAACTATAAACCATACAAAAATGGTCCCATAGCAAAAATTGTTCCACGTGATGAGCATTTTCTGCTGAGAGAATAAATTTGAAGATCCGGAACACCTGATGCAGAACCGCAACAGACCAGCTAAACTATAGGCGATACAAAAATGGTCCCATAGCAAAAATTGTTCCACGTGATGAGCATTTTCTGCTGAGAGAATAAATTTGAAGATCCGGAACACCTGATGCAGAACCGCAACAGACCAGCTAAACTATAGGAGATACAAAAATGGTCCCATAGCAAAAATTGTTCCACGTGATGAGCATTTTCTGCTTAGAGAAAGATCCGGAACACCTGATGCAGAACCGCAACAGACCATCTAAACTATAGGAGATAGAAAAATGGTACCATAGCAAAAATTGTTCCACGTTATGAGCATTTTCTGCTGAGAGAATAAATTTGAAGATACAGAACACCTGATGTGGAACTTCAAGAGCCCAGCTACACTATAACATATATTGGAATGACGTCTTAGCAAGAGTTGTACAGCCTTATGAGCACTCGCTGTTGACGTATAAAAATCGAAGATCTGGAACACCTGTTGTGGAACTCCAAGAGCCCAGCTACACCATAACTCAAATAGGAATGACGTCTTAGCAAAAGTTGTTCGGTCTGATAGGCATTTCCTGTTGACTTATAAAAATCGAAGATCAGAAACATTTGATATAGAAATTAAAGCTATCACTAATTTCACTGCACAATTATAAAATAACTTAAGTACCTCCACGCGGTGAAGGCGGGAACAGTTCAGGACTGATTTTCGATGACGATGGTATATCATTGAAAATTAGACTCTACTGGCCAAAACTCCCATTTTTTTTATCGCATAAATATGCCTTCGGTCTTATGTTATTTGAGTGTTTAATTTCCTTTTCCATTTATCTTCGTTACAAGGTAGCCTACCCGGTAACGCAGGGGAGCAGCCACTTAGATTTTAATTGATCAGGTATCATCACAATAAAACTATAACGATGCCTAGAAAGAGGTCAAATTTTTCCCAATGTTCCAAAGGTGCTAAATGATTAAAGACCATAAGATCCCAACAATCTACCGAAGAGCGTTAGGAGAGACTTGATGCTGTCCGAGAACATGAGGCTGCAACTCGCTCCGTGGAAACTTCTTGGGATCGCGAAGCACGCCTGCATTCTCAGCGTATTTACGCATCTACATCCAGGTCTCTAGAGACCAGTGAAGAATATGTGCGCGACTGACCGCTGATCGTGAACATCATGCACTGTCTCGCGAGTTGGAGACGTTCACGGAAAAAGCATGACGCTTGAGTTTTCAGCGTATATACGCATCGACTCTAGAGATAAGTGGGGGAAGAAGATGCGCGACTGACCGCTGATCGTGAACGTCACGCAACATATTATAGGCTATAATTTATTTTGGAAAATGGAACACCTAAAGTGAGAGATATATAAATGGTGCCATTGCAAAAACTATTCCACGTGAAGAGTGTTTTCTGCTGTGATACTAAATTTGAAGATCTGGAGCACCTGTAGGGGAACTCCAAAGCCCAGAGACAATATAACATATACATAATAGAAATGGCGTCTTAGCAAAAGTTAGTTGATGTCGAATTCTATAAGTCCCCGGGCTTATAGAATTCGACATCAGATGTTTCAGATCTTCGATTTTGACGACCCCGTTGTCGCTGGCATAAGCAACAGGATCCGCGTACGAAGTCGCGGGCAGAAGCTAGTAATCTATAATTGTCTAATACTATTGTTGCATGTCGGACTTGGGTAGACTGTTGAAACCAAAAATGTAATGATTTACTAATAAGAACTTAATGTACACAGTTATGCAATAAATTTATCTTTATCTTTATCTTCTGAAAACGTTCTCGTTTCGTTTTCATTCCGAACAAAATGTAGTACAATAAACTGTTCGAAACGTTTTAAAAACGTTATTTTAAATGACGTTTGCGGCCTGGCATCCCCCGCAGCCGCTTAATGCTCTATCTCACTGTGTGAGACTTAGCAGTATTTCTGCTACATTTGCTGTTCTATTGTATTATCTCTTTACTAATTGGTGTACCATCACGCTTCTATTTATTGATGCGGTAAGCAGAAATGCCGCTAATTACGACGCAGTGTTGTTCCTTGAAAATCACGAATTGTGTTATGTTCGAATAAGTACTTAAGTGTTATAAAACTATTTTATTTTAAGAATCTACCTTCTAGGCGTTTTGAAAATGTGATGACGAAATGCAAACGTTGTTCATATGATACTCACGTCATACAAGCACGCATACATATTACACTGATAGGTTAGTGGTATGACCGGCGGACTGCCAAGTCTTGGACTCGAGTTCGAAGCCAAGGTCCTCTGACTTTTTGGATTCATGTGCGTATTGTATAATTTTCACTTGCATTAAAAACGGTGAAGAAAAACATCGTGAGGAAACCGGCATGCCTGAGAGATATTTCTGGAAGGCATGTGAAGCCTAGTCAGAAGCCCAAGGACGCCATCAATTCTAAGTAATCAGTAACCGCACGAAAAAAAAAAGAAGTCATGATTATTCTGTTCATTTCTTTTAAGATAATCATATTGCCTTGTATAAAAAGATTCCCTTAATACATTATTCTATTGTCTACTCCACCGCGTATAATCAAAGCCTACAATATGTATTTCTTTTACAAATTTTCTTCAAATTTTCCGAGATAACAAGACGTTGGGTCGGGCGAATTACCGAGCGATCTAATTTACGCTCGATAAGGCTTAAGCGGACTACAGGCGAAACTCCCGAAGGACTGGCAAGACGCTCACGACAAGTTGAACTTTAATTAAGTGTGTGGATGGCCTAAGGGCTTGTGAGGGTCTATTTAACGAGTACGAGGGGCTAAACACATTTGCAAGCACGCCGGAACACACGGGGTTTAATGACTCACTATCATTATTTTTTATTTGTTTACCTAACTACCACCATTATTAAAATAGCCGCCATAGCAAAAAAACCTGCAGCAAACAAAAAAGGGTCTGTTATCATATGTAAACTTTCACGTTTCCCAGTACCTTTGTCAGGTTGGAGCGAGGCCCAAGGGCATCCAGTCCCTTACACTGCTTTTAAATTAGTGTTCAGTCAGGGATCCTAAAAATCTGATTAAAAATTTAAAACAGTCTTTTCTTCGGAGGTCGTGTAAAGCAGAAATTCCTTTTAGGTTTGCTCAAAAGAGTATTGACACCAAAAAGATTGTAATCTAGAAGGTGGCACCGATAGTACACGCATGGCTGCTCTCAATCAGAACTTTATCTGAGATAGTCTGTACTTGCTCCAGATCGTACCTATTATTAATGCTGGCACGATATTTGTTGGCCATAACTATCGATGACAATACGCGACAAATAAAAAGCAATCTTATTTTCTTTGTAAAGAAGCTGTAACACAATAAACGATATAGTATACTTAAAATGTGCACATGCATTTATTTTCAGCAAATGGTCTTTGTTAACAAATCTTTTATGAGTTTTATAATAAATGACTGTAGAAGAATAACACTTGGAAACCTGCCCAGAAAGAATTAAACATTAAAAATGCACTCCTCAAGTACCTACTTTAATATCATAACGATAAAAATATATAAGTAATAAATTACCGAAAGAAATAAGGAATATAAACAAATACAGCATCATTATAAATAAATTAAAACTGAAATATTAGAATGAGTAACTTTAGCACAAATGTTTTGTATAATTTCTATTTGTGTTTATGTAACATTTTATGCATTTATTAATTTTTGCTTTCTATGTTTTAATAATTCACAGGGTCTACTATGGCTCTCAGCTTCAAGTGTTTTTTGTGAAAATCTTTAGTAGGTACTGTGGAATGCAAATAAATGAATATGAGTTATAAGAGTAATGAGAGTTAAGAGTTATGAGTTATAATATGAGTTAACTGTCTGCATGTAGTAACACCTACTTACAGCTATGTAGATGGCATAAAAGACATTCAACAACAAAGTGGCAAATATTTATAAAGGCTTTTCGTTTACAGCCACTCTCCCTTTCCTTCATAACGACATCTTCGTTAAATCCCTTATCCCCAGATGATCAAACAGGGGATCACAAAAACCGGCACAAAGGCACGGTGTCGCAGCGTGCCGGCCGTCCATTGTCAGCGCCACCCGACCATACTCATAACTCACGTACTCAGCTCCTCGCCGACCATTTGTCATCTCGTTTTTCAGCTAATGACACTGTTTGCTGTGCTAACTGGCAGCTGAGATTTAAGCGTGTGTAGGTGCAGTTATACGCAATTTGCAGTCTGTTATTTAGGTACGTGACACGCCTTTGGTCCAGTGGTCGCAAAGGCTACTGCCGATCATGAAGTCCCGGGTTCAATCCCTGGCTCAGACAAAGCGTCATAGAGTTTTTCTATTAGGAAATTCTTTGTAGCAGCCTAAAGTCTAGATCACTGCACGATTGATGGCTATTCGGCCACTCTCTACTACATGAGACTTAAACATAGCTGACGAAATGTGGGTGTAATTTGTTCACCTCTGTCTAATCCTTCGGGGATTCCAGGCATGATGTTTGTCACGAGCCTATCCTAGGTAATTGTCATTAGAGTCTTATCCAGTCGACTTATATGCCTTCTATTTACTAGTAAACTTTTGTTAGCAAATTTTAAAATATACTGAGCACTAATTCCTTATATTTTCGCACAGACGAGAAAATAAGACATGAACGATATAATTAATTGGAAAGAGAATACGAAACCGAATATAATGAAATAAAGTAGCTCTGAGGCCTTATAATTCAGCAAAGAAAATGGGATATAATCCCCAGAGATTGGTAGAACACAAACATCCGTGAACGATCGTTAAGGTAATGTAAAAGAAAAACAAATTATATTCCCGACTCCATTTTGCTTCAAGATGTAAAGTAGCAAATGTACGTACGTATAAGTTAAGTGAACTTGATGTAGGTAACTTGTATACGGAAAGCTCTTAGGGCACAAGAGAGCTAGGGTATCTATTGTGTGTTACGAAACGATTGTCAAGAGAGTTTAGTTCGAGAGGTAGATGTGTTCAAAATAAAATGTCTGACTGTCTTATTGGATACAGTAACTTCAAGCAAACGATTTAAGATACTAAAGACAACAGGAAAAACTGTGATCCCATGTCTTAGTAACACATCTAGAACCTTGTATCCACTAGGAGACAAGTATAAGATGAAAATTTTGTTTACAATGTCTTGAGTATTAATAGGAGAGACTTTACAATTCTTAGATCAGGCATTTCTCAATAGCAGCAAAGGTCCATTTGATGACAATAGGTTAGCCCAGACGTAGGACTTAAAATATAACCGGCTGAATCTGTGTAAAAAACAAATAAATAAATAATACCAGTCTATTACTGTCACATTACAGGGCACGGGCCACTTCTCATACAGAGAAGGCGCGGCGCATGTTTGCCTAAGGCAGATTAGTGATTACAGTAACTTTCAAGCTTTTCTCGCAGTGTTTTCCTTCACCGATGTCAATGATGTCTGAGATAAATTTGGAAAGTACCTACTGTAATGTTGTCTTTACATTGTGATTTTACTTACATTTTTGTACATTGTTTAACCTGAAATTTTAAAGCATTCACCCTCCCTAGGTAGCTACATGCTTATTACTTGGAGGCAAAGCATACCTTTTTGTCTTATATTATCATATTTATTATTTAAGTTTTTCTTTAGATTATGTTTGTTTACATTCGTAATGTCTGCTAGTGACAGGTCTAGTTTTATTTTTAATTTGTCTGGAGCTAGTTGTAGGTCGTATATATAAACCACATCGACCTCATTATTTTTCTTTTACTTTGCTTTGTATTGTGTTATAAAACCTTTCAAAATTCAATCATCTGTCATTCTGTCCATTTACCTTGGAGCCAGGTGGAATTTGGCAGTCTGGGTTTGGATCTGAAAGGCTTAGCAAGTCATATTAGCTGCGGGTCTAATACTTATGGCCTCTCTGTCCTCCGGCCCTCTAAACTGACGTCCTCCGCCTCCTCTGCAGAAGTCTGAAGCCTAACGTCCCTCGGCCATTACTAGAGCCGAGAGGACCACCTCTGACGGCCTCCTCCTCCGCTGCTGAAGACTCAAGCCTGACGTCCCTCGGCCATTACTAGAGCCGAGAGGACCACCTCTGACGGATTCCTCCTCTGACGGACTCCTTCTCCTGACGGCCTCCTCCTCCGCTGCTGAAGACTGAAGCCTGACGTCCCTCGACTATTCTACATATCATCCTTCATCATTCATTCATCAATTTTCCTCTCTTCTTTACCCTAGCTCCACTAGGTAGGCCTGATATTAATAAATTCTTATAATTATTCCCTCTAATCTTTTCCTACAACAGTGCTCTCCTCCTAGGTAGGTAAGTTCTGTTACGTTACAGTTTGGCGCCCAATATTTATCTAACCCACCCCTCTTTTTATTTCAGACGTTCTTCACTTTCTCTCAAAATTCAAAAACACACTTCCATCAAGTGAGTATTATTTGGTAAACATTTGGTAAACATATCTTTTCTTCACCCATCTTAACTTTTGCTCAATTTTTTTCACCTCTCACTCACATTCTCTGTTATCGAAAGATAATCGGCACCCTATCGGCCTCTTGGATGTGTTAACCCACTTGTGGGCACTACCAAGGTTGGAGTTAGGTCACTCTACGAACGGCCATTGGAGAATATCCCGTAGTCGTTTTACTATACATCACTACACTACATCCCTTGGGGTAAACTTGTGGTGTGCAAGTGTGTGGACACTTGCACACCACAAGTTTACCCCAGTGGTATTCACACCCAATGACCGCTTGATGTGCTAATCCATTCGTGGACACTCCCAAGTTGGTTGTTGGGACACTTCACAACAGACACAGGACAATATCCTGTGGATGTTATTATTTGCATTTACTTATTTATTATATTCTCACTGTATTAATTGAGTAAAATTTAATTTTGGTTTTACTTGTCACGCGTTGCCAAGTAACGGTTATGTCCCATGGAGATCTAATCTTCTTGTATTAGAAAAAAGTTTCATATCTAACTTTGTGGTGGCGAAAACCGGTACTAAATTTTTAAACTCTTAATCTCTTAAAACTTACCAATCATGGATAAACTAATAAAATACTCTTTACTAAACAAACCGGAATTAGAATATGAGGTGACTATTAGAGCTGAAAAACCAGCGGATAATTTAAAAGATCTTAAAGATCAAATATCTAAACTTAGTCATGTCCTATCGGATGACATAAAATCCTCCCCTATTCCTCTCAATCTTGATCTTTCTCAAACGGAGAATACTATTAACTCACCCTCAATTCACCCTCAATGAACCTCAATTTGTTATAAATATTTTTACTAATAACTTCTCTTCTTTACCCTAGCTCCACTAGGTAGTGCAGCATTATCATGCTGTCTAATTAATTTGGCTGATTAAAAACTTTTTTGTTCCTTGTAATGAACCTATGTAATTTTTTTTTCTTCTAATTTTCGTTTTAAAGTTTGAACGGTGAAAAAGCTTCGAACAGAAGAAAATTTTTTGACTGTCATTGAACGATCAGACTAGAAGACATATAGCTGAAATTTTTTTATTTTGCATTATCTTCCAATATTTAATCGTTTTAATAGAAAAATATGGCATCGCCGTACCTATAAACTAATCACGTTATAAATTCTATTGTGATAAGTGAAGTGTTATATAAAAGTCCGACGCGGTTTTCACTCCCGTCGCTAATACTATTTCTCACAAAGGACCGGTATGTATTTAAAACCTTTAAAACTTAACGGGCTGTCTGCCTCAGGCATGGCATTAATGTTTGTGAATTTTTCTCGCCATAGATTCGCTCTGAATCGGTCCAAGTTTTACCCCAAACCGGCGGTTTGGTGCAACCCACGCCGATATAATCTCAGCACACGCAGCGGGCCCTAACTATCGGCATACGCAGCGGATCCGGATGTGTCTACGAACGGAACCAACCATCGTAGGTCCATCGCGACGTCAACGCCTCGCCTGAGTTTTGTTCACAACCTCACTTATTTTGTAGCTAGAAAGTTCTAGTTTTTTTTTTACTATAAAACAAAAATTCGTGTCATAAGGTCGCGGAATGTGCTGTTTTTAAACATCTTTTAAACCACGGGCATCATCTAACCGTGTACAATTAGGATAACCAGGGGTTGCAACCACAATTATCCAAATTACTATCAATTCTAAACTTAATCCATTTCGCATCTTACAAATAATTCTTCGAAGTCTGTCGTCAATACCTTTTTTATACCTTTTTGTATTTTTTTATATTTTTTTTAAAAAATGTTTTGATTTCTTTTAGCAAAATTATACGTATATTGTGGTGTAAGTTTTTTTTTTTCCTTTTATAACGCTACAAAATTGGCGCCCGAACAATATAAGTAAGTGTTTTTACCTAATAACTTTGAAATTTAAATGATTCTACATAAAATATTTTTTTTTGCCTTTCTAAGGATGGTCACTCCCTCTGGGAGTTAATAATTCTTAAGCTTACTTGTTTCAGGTTGCGGATATTCTTCCATTCAAGAAAGATATTCTAGGATTAATACCACCATAACAGACCTGTGAAGCTGTTATTTTCCTTGACATATTTTTTTCATGAAATGTAATGTTTTTTAATGAAAAATAATTTTGTGAACTATATAACACATAACCGTTTTTTATTTTATCCACTTATCGCAGCAAATATAAAGATAGGTTTCCTGATTTTTATTCCATATCCTTAGTTTGCGGTAGTTAGAACCCGTAGGGTATATATGGTGACGTATGTATGTTTAGGCTTCGGGTTTCAAGGTAAGCTTGGTGTGTGCGTTTATTTAGCCTATATTTTTTGTTTACTGGATGGGCGTTTGCTGACTGCTGGCCGCCGAGTTATTTTTGTCCAGTTGTTACAGCAACAGGCTCGGCTTATTTTTTCGCTAGGTTTCAATCGACTTTGGTCTATTATTTTTTTCCATTATTAGGTCTATTCTAGATTCATCATGTCGGTAGAGGGGTACCCTTTAGGTGAAACTCCACGTCATGATAACCCTATAATTTCGCGACCACCACCACCTATCCCGCCGAGTCATTCACGTGCTTCTTCGCAGGAGTATCCTTTAGGTGAAACTCCACGTCGTGATAGCCCTATAATTTCGCGACCACCACCACCTATCCCGCCGAGACATTCTCGTACTTCTTCGCAGAGTTTCGTACCTTCTCCAGAGAGATCGGACGAATGCCAACAATATACCAGGCAGTTTTCACTAAATAAGTGGAAAGTTAATTATGATGGTAAGACCTGCGTTAGAGAATTTTTTACCAGTTTAGAGGAGTGCAGAGAGGCCGACAATTTGCCCTATGGCTATGTTGTCAGGCGATTCCATGAAGTCTTGACTGGTGTAGCGCTTCAGTATTTTAGGTCGATCCGTCGTCCAGACATTACCTTCGTCGAGATCAAAGAAGCTTTCTTAAATACATTCGGTACGACTGACTTCGAATTTAGATTAGGTCAAGAGATCCGTAACCTTAAACAGAAACCTGAACAACTTATTAGAGAGTTTATTATTGAGGTTTCCTATTTAAACGCAAAACTAAATAAGCCAATTGAAGAAACTGAGTTGTTGCGTATCATCACGCATAACATGTTGCCCAAGTATACGCCATGCTTGTCAATCCAAAAACACCATGATATTAACAATTTGATTGAGGCTGTTACACACTTTGAGTCATTTTTAAAACCTCCTAAGGCAGTAGCCAGTCTCGACTGTGTTGTCAACCAGCCGAATTCTCAGGTCTTTAACTCGACGAAACCCAGAACGAACAAAACACCCAATCAAGCAACTACTAGTAAGTCTTCGATTTGTCCTAGCTGTAATCGATCTGAGCTTTGTCTAAAATGCAATAAAATAGGTCATTCTTACCGTTCCTGCCCGGAGATTACTGGCACGATTTGTTTTAAGTGTCGCACTCCTGGATTTATTACCAGAGATTGTCCGAAATGTAATCCAAAAAATGCCTAGATCACTGGCGGTACGCTTCTTTCCGTACAGTATCTCCAGTGTTTACTTCAAATTCATTTGATAACCGACCGTTTATTGAGATATTATTATGCGGTAGAGTTGTTAAAGCATTGCTCGACTCTGGTGCCCAGATGTCGCTTATTAGCGATAATTTTATTCAGCAACTTGGTATTTCTTTGACATCAAAAGACGCTTGTCCACGTGTTATATCGGCTAATAATTCGCCGATTGATATTCTTGGTACTGTTTACCTTCCAGTTAAATTTAACGGTACAACTTTTATTCATGAGTTTTTAGTGGCAAGTTCGATGTCCTCTTCTGTTATTTTAGGTATCGAATTTTGGAATAAATTCGGTTTGACGTCTATTTTTAGTCAGGCTTTTGATAAAAATATTGATGGTAATATGTTTATACCTTCTGTTCAGCACTCTTCTCCCCCTCAAGTTTCCTCGGTTAGTGAGGTTCGTTATATTCATCCTCGTAATATCCTCACGCCGGAACAAGAGTCTTGTCTTCAACAAGTTATTAAGGAGTATGAGGTTATCTCTTCGGATAAAATCGGTCTTGGAAAAACAACCTGGTTGTCTCATAAAATTAATACTACCGGTTACCCTATCCGTCAAAGGTATTATCCCTTATCTCCAGTCAAGTTGAAGATTCTCAATGAAGAGATTGACAAAATGTTAGATATGGATGTTATTCGTCCTTCCCGTTCTCCATGGGCTAGCCCTGTGGTAATGGTGACAAAAAAAGATGGTTCCGTTCGTTTTTGTGTCGACAGTAGAAAACTGAATAGTGTGACAATCCGAGATTCCTATCCTCTTCCCCGTATTCACGATATCCTCGATAACCTTCGTGGTGCTAGGTATATCAGCTCATTGGATTTTAGAAGTGCTTTTTGGCAAATTCCACTTGCTGATAAAGAAAGTTGTGAGAAGACAGCATTTATTGTTCCACAGCGTGGTCTCTTTGAGTTTGTTAGGATGCCTTTTGGTCTAACGAACGCTGCTTCGGAGATGCAACGTCTGACTGATTTGATCGTTAACTTTGAGTTTACTTCTACCAGCGACGACTGTGTTTTTGGTTACGTTGACGATTTGATAATCGTATCTAAAGATTTCGCTAGTCATATGGCGCTGCTCAGGAAGGTGCTTGCTCGACTTAAAGAAGCAGGTTTATCTATAAATTTAAAAAAATGCGAGTTTTGCAAAAGCGAACTAAAATATTTGGGTTATATTGTTAACGAAAAGGGTCTTCAAACCGATCCCGGTAAACTTGATGCAATTAGGGATTATCCAACCCCCACTTCTGCTAAATCATTACGCGGTTTCATTGGTATGTGCTCCTATTATAGACGTTTCGTTAAAGGTTTTTCCTCTATAATTGCACCCCTTACTGCCCTTATCGGTAAGAGGAAGGGCAATGATCCAGTGAGTTGGAATGATGCAGCCGATCAGGCTTTCACTAAGTTAAAACAAGCGCTAATCGATACGCCTGTCATGGCATGTCCTGATTTCTCGAAGCCGTTCATCCTGCAGTGTGATGCGTCAGCTGTCGGTCTTGGTTCGGTACTAACACAAAAGATAGACGATGTTGAACATCCAATCGCCTATTATTCGCGTTTATTCACTCAAACTGAACGTAATTATAGTACTACAGAACGTGAACTTTTGTCCGTTTTGGATTCAATTAAACATTTTCGATGTTATTTAGATGGTATGAAGTTTTCAGTCATAACAGACCATATGGCTCTTAAGTGGCTCCTCACCCTTAACAATCCATCTGGTCGTTTGGCACGTTGGGCAACTGTCATCTCCCAATATACTTTTGATATTGTGCATCGTAAAGGCTCTCAACACGTAGTGCCTGATGTTCTATCCAGGATCCATGCTAATCCTGTTTCGTTTGACCAGGGTCCTGATCGTACTAATGACCGTTGGTATAAGAAGGTATATATTGGTGCTCGAGACACGCCACAAATGTTCCCAGCGTACGTTATAAATAACGGTATCCTTATGAGACGCATGCCAGTTATTAGCCCTTTATCTTCTGAACCATGGCGCGTGGTCTTACCAGCTGAAAAAGTTCCAGACGCTATTTGGGAAATTCACAATAGTTTTCCTTCGATACACCCCGGTGTTACTAAAACGTATCTAAAGCTTAGGGAGTTGTTCTACTGGCCAAATATGTTTCGTGACGTTACTTCGACGTTAAGTCAATGTGAGGTTTGTAAGGCCTATAAAATTTCAAACACGCAACCTCGCGGACAGATGTGCTACCCTAAAGAGGTTTCCTTGCCTTTAGAGATGATCTCAATAGATATTATTGGTCCCCTGCCCTGTGCTTTTTATGGTTATAAATATATCCTTTCTATGGTAGATGTTTTTTCCAAATACGTGTGGCTAGTTCCACTGAAAAGGATTGACACTCTTTCTGTTATAAAAGCGTTGGAGTCTGAAATTTTCCTTAATTTTGGGGTTCCGCGTACTATTCTTTGCGACAACGCTACAGTTTTTCGTAGTAATCAATTCCTTAGTTTTCTCAGATCTTTCCATATTCCATCACCCACTTTTACGCCATATTATACACCCCAAGCAAATACGGTTGAGCGATACAACCAAAGTGTTATTACGTGTTTAGGTATTTTGGTTGGTGAAAACCAAAGAAGTTGGGCTAAAATGTTACCTAAAGTTAAGCTTTACCTCAATTCTTGTGTTAATCTAGCTACTGGCTTTACGCCTAACTTTCTTATGTTTGGTAGAGAGGTCCTTATGGATAGCAGACGTGTATATAGTCAGACTCGAAGCTCTAATTTGGCAGAAAGTCGGGCTCGTCATGCTTCTAACCTATCTTCTCTCAGCGAAGTTTATGCAAAGGTTGCTGATAATCTTTCTTTAGCTTTCCAACGTAACTCACGTGCATATAATTCCAAGCGATCAGCTGTTACTCTGAATATTGGTGATACTGTATGGAGAAGGAACTTTTCAAAGTCTTCTGGGAATGATTTTTTTTCTGGAAAGCTAGCTCCACGTTTTATTAAGTGCCGTGTGATAAGGGTCATATCTAGGACCACCTATTTGCTACAGGATTGTGATTCAGTCCACTCCGGACAATATCATATTAAAGATATCTTAAAATAAATTGGATTAAATTCTCTTTGTTCAATTTTAACATTAACCTTTGCCTTCTAAACCTTTTTTCCCCTTTGTTTATGGGAATGTTTTTGCATAAGTATGTTAAAAACTTCATGGTCTGACTATGAACCTCTGTGTTGTGTTAACCTGTGTTCTCAGGTTATTTTATTTCTTTTAGTTTGACACAAATGTCGTGTTATTCAACACTCAGTTTGAATTTTAACTCAAACTTGAGTTTTTTCCGACTCTTGTTCTGTTGTCGAGATTGAGTCTTTGACTTAATTGACTTAAGGTTTCTTTATCAAATTTAGTTTTTTGTTTTTGTGTCCAACTTGTTTTTAGTTTCTATAACTAAGGATGGACTTGACGTTATTTATATTTTTGGGGATCCCCGGGTTTGATCTTATTGTTGTTAGGTATTAGTTAAGTCTTATGTTAAGTTAGGCTAGCTATACTTAGATGTATAATCTCCGGATTTTTGATCTTATTGTTGTTAGGTATTAGTTAAGTCTTATGTTAAGTTAGGCTAGCTTTACTTTTAGATGTATGGTTCCTTGGTTGTCCTTCATAGTTCTTAGGATGTGGTAGGTAAATGTTTGTCTTTAATTGAACGATTTATATTTAGATTTATGAATTCGATTTTTTTCCATATTCTCCATTAAAGAAATAGAGATATCGCGAGTTCGCGCGTATAACGTTTAGATGTGGTGGCCACCGTGTTTATCCAGTATCCGTTGCACTTCGATATCGTTTTGATTCAGAAATGATTCCTGCTTCAGTCTTTGTCTGTTCCAGTTTTTTATTTTTTTCCTCGCTTGTACTTTCGTCCTTTTTTTTTTTTTTTCTTAGAAAGGGGATATTGCAGCATTATCATGCTGTCTAATTAATTTGGCTGATTAAAAACTTTTTTGTTCCTTGTAATGAACCTATGTAATTTTTTTTTCTTCTAATTTTCGTTTTAAAGTTTGAACGGTGAAAAAGCTTCGAACAGAAGAAAATTTTTTGACTGTCATTGAACGATCAGACTAGAAGACATATAGCTGAAATTTTTTTATTTTGCATTATCTTCCAATATTTAATCGTTTTAATAGAAAAATATGGCATCGCCGTACCTATAAACTAATCACGTTATAAATTCTATTGTGATAAGTGAAGTGTTATATAAAAGTCCGACGCGGTTTTCACTCCCGTCGCTAATACTATTTCTCACAAAGGACCGGTATGTATTTAAAACCTTTAAAACTTAACGGGCTGTCTGCCTCAGGCATGGCATTAATGTTTGTGAATTTTTCTCGCCATAGATTCGCTCTGAATCGGTCCAAGTTTTACCCCAAACCGGCGGTTTGGTGCAACCCACGCCGATATAATCTCAGCACACGCAGCGGGCCCTAACTATCGGCATACGCAGCGGATCCGGATGTGTCTACGAACGGAACCAACCATCGTAGGTCCATCGCGACGTCAACGCCTCGCCTGAGTTTTGTTCACAACCTCACTTATTTTGTAGCTAGAAAGTTCTAGTTTTTTTTTTACTATAAAACAAAAATTCGTGTCATAAGGTCGCGGAATGTGCTGTTTTTAAACATCTTTTAAACCACGGGCATCATCTAACCGTGTACAATTAGGATAACCAGGGGTTGCAACCACAATTATCCAAATTACTATCAATTCTAAACTTAATCCATTTCGCATCTTACAAATAATTCTTCGAAGTCTGTCGTCAATACCTTTTTTATACCTTTTTGTATTTTTTTATATTTTTTTTAAAAAATGTTTTGATTTCTTTTAGCAAAATTATACGTATATTGTGGTGTAAGTTTTTTTTTTCCTTTTATAACGCTACAGTAGGCCTGATATTAATAAATTCTTATAATTATTCCCTCTAATCTTTTCCTACAACAGTGCTCTCCTCCTAGGTAGGTAAGTTCTGTTACGTTACACTACCTACATATAAATTGAAGTTATCACATTGGTTTTTTCCCAGATTTGAACCATAACCACGTGCATCGCAACATGAAATAAAAAAAAACACGAAAAATACGAAATTTTTAATTCCTTCGTTTGTTTAAATAATATACGTTCAAATTATGTTTCCAAGTAAGTGAAATCTTTTGTAATTTCTTACTGAGAAATAAATTTATTTAACAATCATTTGTGAGATCCAAGCAAAAAGAAACGCGATGTTATAATGCGGTACGTTAATCAAAACACTAGCATCTACATTCTCAATGCCACGAACAGCTCCACAAAACTTGAACCTTGGCATTAGCCGGCAGCGGCTACGAACTGCGGCTAAAAAGAGCCAGCCGAGGCCGTGCCCTGATTACCCGCCCCATTCACCCGCATTTGAGTATAAAAGATAGGCCGCGTCAGCTGCTCGACACGCGGAAACAAAGAAAGATAACTTGATCTGTCACATTTTGCGTGTCAGCAATGCTGTATAGCGTTTACCCGTGACCTTCGTCGGTTGTACGACGTACGCACATATAACATAACTGTGTCTCCTTTTTCTGAAGTGAAAAACTAGGTACCTACCGTAAAACGGGGTGGGTAGAAACTCTAGGGTGAATAGGAACAAAACTTTGAGGAGGATTTTTTACGTCAGTTTAATATTGTATGGCACTTACAAGGTGTCGAAACTATTTATCTCATTTATTTAAAAGCATTACAGTCCTCAAATGTAACAAATATCCTTCTCAAAGTTTTGTTTCTATCCACCCCGTTTTACCCAGTATGTATTACACATTCACACAACGCCATCTAGTCCCAAACTTAGCAGAGCTTGTGCTATGAGTACTAGACAATCTGATAATCATACTTATCATCACTATCATCACAGATTAGATTAAAAGCATAATTTGTATTTATTCTATTAAGATCTTAGTTTATTTATTTATTTGTTACATTTAGGAAAATAAACAGTAGTACATTGAGCATAAACAGTCTTGTCTTACATTTAAATAGAAATTAAATTGAACTAATAATAAAAAAATAACATTTTAATCAATTTAATAATAATAATACAAACAACTTTGTTGTATTATATATATATTATAAATATATATATATATTTATATTTTTTTATTCATTTAAGAAATCAATAAACCAAAAGTTGATTATGGGCAGACATTGCAATAACGTTGGTTGTTTACTCCTGATTTCTATGGTTTCGAGCTCAAAACAAAAACATCAAATAGGCCATCAGTGTTGGTTCAAAATCAAAATCAAAAGTCTTTATTAAAACTAGGTTGAGAATCAGCACTTTTTGAACGTCAAAAAAATACATAAAGACAGTCCCCGAAAAACGGCCCACCCTTCGCCACTTCCTAGTGTTTTTGCTGGGAAGAAGAAGTGGCGGAACAAACTCCCCAGCAACACATCTGTCTGATTCGTTTGAAGAACTAAAATTTTATTAGCACCAAAGTTCATTAGCACCAAACACATGCGAAGAAATGTCATAGACAATCTGTGATCCCTTGTGTTAGTAACACCATCTAGCATAATATAGCCATATCAGAGCCGCAGCGGGGCGTTCTAAATTAGGCTCATCAACTTGCGTTCACTAGGACACAAATGATAAATTATATTTATTTCTGTAAATAGGCTTTCACAAAGGGGTATTCCTCGAAGCGCAACCTTTTCTTAGCGCAACTATCGATGCCCTACTATCTTAATAATTTCACAAAATTAAAAATAAAATATTATATTTTATATCCCTCGAAGCGCAACCATGATTAAAATTAGAGAGCTAGGAGGATTACTATATCGATACACAGTTTTATAACGACTGTCTAAATTTTTTACCAGGCAAACATAAATTGACTGGAACTAAGTGTTAAGCAACTTTTGGTCAGTTATTGTTAAAGAGACATACAGGTTTATTAAAATGAATTATGACTGTTGTTTTAGGTTGATCATAGGCGTCGACTTTCTGTTCATTTCTGATGCCCTGGTACTACAACAAACAACAAGTCTTTTCAGAATTATCGCGTGAAAGTTTTGTTCATGATGTCCTGTAGGTATATTGTAATTATTAAATGTATTTTATTGTCACACTACTTTATGTATATGTATATACAACATGACATCCCCCTTATAACAGCCCTGGTCACCCATATGAGTCAAACGCATGCGATATGAATGTGGGGCTGAAGCCGGATGCGACGGCCGCTCAGCTGATCATTTATTTAACTAAAACCGCGCCCGCAACGTTTTTACTCACGGCCACCGAATGAATGGGCAACATCAACCCTGAAATATTTTTAGGTGCTTATTTACCACACGGTTGAATTAATTAGTTTCATGTGAGTTTGAGACGTGTGTGTATGACAACAAGTATTTATGAATGTTAACGTAAAAAAGTTAAGTCAGAATCGTAACATTTGGCGCTCTGAAGTTTCTGCCTACCCCCATGGGACAAAAGTCGTGAGTTTATGTATTTATGTGAATATGAGAATCTGTAAAAAAGGGCGAATTCTAAATGAAATACTGGTAACTACACAAAACCTTGAAATCGATTTAAAAAGACTCCTGAGAATTTTGAAGTTTCGAACTTTTAAGTGCCATTCAATAAATAACATTGAAACGGCCAGTTAAGGTGCATATTATCGTAACTTCAGAGAGGGTTCATACCCGCATCAAATTACTTTTATTTTGAACACCAATTCAGTCTATAATTTAATACTACCATTACGTAATACTAATATTCCTCGTTGGTATAGCGGTCGCAAAAGCTATCGCTGAGCATGAGGTCCCGGGTTCGATCCCGGAGTTGGGCAAAGCCTTATTGAGTTTTTCTATCTGGAAATTCTCAGTAGCAGCCGGGAGCCTGGACTTTAAAACTTAACCATAACTGGCAAAATGTACACCCAGTACTACCAGGTACACCTCTGCCTAACCCTTCGGGGATTACAGGCGTGATGTTATGTATGTATGTACAAATATTTTAAAACTAAAGCCCAACTCTTGCCAAATAAGAAGAAAGGTAAAGGACGACCACAGGCCACGTGGTGGACAACCGTTGCCAAAGACGTGGAACGAGCTCAGGTGGAGGAACAGACAACCCAAAACCGACTGTCTTGGCGCCTTGAAACGAGGAGGGCCGACCTCAAATGAATAGGGAACCAGGCATAGCAGAAGAAGAAGACTAGTATTAGATATAAATCCATACCACAGATATAGACAGACCTAGCTTACGTACAAAAATCGTAAGTGGCCACTTTAGCGTTCTTTGGAGGAGTTTTGGTAGGTTAAAATGATACTCGGACTCCAATTTGTAAAGAATGAATTAATGAACGTATATTTCAAAATGTGTGTCCTTATATACTAGTACAACTGTAGACTGTTTAGAAAAGTATTCAACAATCACATCACAGCACTGTTGTCCGTTTGTTCCGCACGGTGTCACTAGAGACGGCGCTCGCGCGCCTCGCTACGCTGCGCGCTGTGGGCACTACGGTTATTATATAAATATAGGTGGTGGCTACAGTTCCGTTTCCTTCCATCGACAAGTCGTTTTGTGATTAATATTACGCGAAACTAATTTTAAAATAAAAGTAATACCTGGTAATACCGAATTTGAGAAAATCAAAACATGCGTATTACATTGCGTACAGTCAAACAATGGCATGCTTGGTTATCATAAAAATCGTGATACTTGCGTTATCTAGGTCTTTCTATATCTGTGATCCATATCCTTAAAATCTTTGTGAAAACACCGAAATTATCAAACTGAGAAATGAAATGCTGCGCTCGACGTGACGTGACGCGGAACCCGAGACAACGACTAACGAGACGGCTCACAATAAAATTGTCAGCGGAACATTATTTAAAGAATTAGGTATTCATGACAAATGCTGATTTTCAGCCATTTTCTTTTCATACAAAATATACTGCGCTACATCATTTTCCCAACAATACAATAGGCTAACATGGCCGGCATCCAAGTCAGCGATCAAAATGTGGGGCGTTCACGAATCTACATACTACATGTTCTAACCGCTAGGAACAATGACGTATGGTGCCTATAGCTGAGCAAAGAGCGGCATAGTTGTTGTAATGGATCGCCGTTGGTGCCTCCCTGGTGCTAACGAACGGCAACGCCTTTGTTTTGAGCCTGCCTATCGATATTCGGCTGTTTTGAAATGAATTATAGTGTGTGAGTAATCGAACAGTAACAACACTAACATAGCATAACTGTACAAGTGTACAATCTTTTACTAACCACTAACATCTTATGGACTCATTTAAGTCTGAATTAAAGATATTTTTGACGTGATAACGTGTTATACATCGATGTACGTCTGCAAGCTTGAAAAAGCATCTGTATGACTCATTGTCACGTTTTGCCTGAGACAAGCGTGCAAGCGAGAGGCATAATCGGATGATGTTGTCGCTTAAAATTATCGTCCGTTAAACGACTTTACAGTCAACCATTTAAAAGATGTCAAGGGCGGGCGTTTTAGGGGACTGTCCTAGGTAAATCCTGACGTTCAAAAAGTGCGGATCCTCAGCCTAATTTCAAAATCAAAATCAAAAGTCTTTTTTCAAACTAGGCTGAGAATCAGCACTTTTTGAACGTCAAAAAATACATGTCGGCGTCAGCGATGGCTGAGCGATGAGCTGACACCGATGGGGGTTTCGTGGTACAGAGTTCATAACGTAGAATAGCAATCTTCATTGCAGTAATAACCTCACTTAACAATCTTAATCACAAAACAACTCAAATCTAGGTAACTGACAGTTTCGTGCTGGATGTGTGTCTTCGTCGGTGTCTCAAATCAAACTGAGCTCTGCCCAGCTCCCACGCACCAGCACGACTCTGTCCACGTGACATTACCGAAAACACATTCGCGCCGTTTTCAAATGACAAGTAACGTCACGCTGGTCACCATAGACTCCGTACTAAGTTAATCAACTTCACAACTTATTATTCAAGAATATCGCTTGCCGCTACATACATAAGACAGTCCCCCACAAACGCCCCACCCTTCGCCACTTCCTAGTGTTTTTGCTAAGAAGAGGTGGCGGAACAAACTCCCTAACAACACATCTGTCTAATTCCTTTGAAGAACTTACTATACAAAGAATCTTTACAATAAAATGCTCAATAAATAGCACTAAGGTTAAAACACTTTGTAAAACATTACATTTCAGAATGATTGTCACGTTGTCACGCTAGCACACTTCAATATACTAAGAAGAAAAAAAAGTAAATAAAAATATTCATATTAACATTGAAATCTTAAACTCAAGCAAAACGACTACAAAACTGAAAAATAACAATAATTTGATGAAATGACTATTGATTTTTGTTTTTAAAGGGAAAACAAGCCAAACGTTATTAATTACCTAGTGGATTCTAAAAAGATGAACAAAAATTTAACTTCATAAAAAAGTAAGAATCATCATCTACTTTCATTGAAATTCACGACCATTTAACCAATCGATAAACAGTTGAAGTCACGATATACATCCGAACACTGCATGCACGTAGTAAGATTACATCGCCGACCTCTCTCTTTGATGGAATCCTTATTGCATGCTCGCAATGTTCTCCGAGGTTGTGGAGCAAGCACCCTTTGACCTGCACCACAACAACTTCATGGGACAGGGCTTCAATGATCGCTATTTGACCTACATGTCGTCTCCCCCGAGCATTCCCAGGGTGTACAGTAATTGGAGTCGGTGCATCGTCTTTGATACAATTTGCACGGTTCGTAGTTCGTGGGTTTCGGCTTCTTGTGTTGAGACTGTTGTGAGCAAGACGTCTTTGTAGCTTAGTTATTGGGGCGAGCTCTAATTTCCTTTAGTGAGTTTTGTGGTTACTTGGTTAAGGATTATATGTACTGGGTTAAATGTCATAACATTACTCATTTTGAAACAAATTCAAGTGTTAATAGGACAAATTGGGCACCACGATAACCTTGTAATTATCGAAATAATGTCTTAGGGCGAGACGGTATCACATTCACAAATAATATACTTTTTTTTTACTTGAACATGTGGCTAAGATATTTGTGAAGTTAGGAGAAAAACAAAGTTGACACTAAATCAGTATTTCGTTTGTGTGTGTGTGTTGTTTGCTGTAATGCCTATAGGGGCATTTTTTTTATTCTTGCTTTATGTAAAAGTAATGTACAAAAAGTACAAAAGTTGAGCTAACAAAAAATAAGCAGTTGTTGTCCCTCACACGGGCCATACATTCCGCCTATTTTGGTGCACCAACTTTAACCATAGGTAAGAAGGACTAGGAAAAGTTTTGGATCTTGCTTCGTCGCGAAATACTTTTCAGTTCCAGGAGAGTATATCGAATAAGGAGCATGGTACTGATTTGAACCTGGACGATAACGTTAGCAGAACGTGGGTCGCATACTGTCCCTCAAATTTATGAGTCCCTGGTACTTTATGTGAGGGAAGCGGGCAGAATCCGCAAATGTAGGCTGAGAGGTATGTACATTTTGACGTAGTTTACTTTGATTGACCGAATAGGCTGGAACTGGTCCAAAGTTTTGTTACTTACAATTTTGCTAAAAGCTTAACGCCGACTTTGAATTTCTTTTACTTGTAATAGTTGAGTAGGTGTATGACGCAGTCAACGAAATGTAATTTCATTCATAGTCAGTAGCATTGTATCATAGACGTAGAGAATGGACTAAGTGTTCCTTGACCAGCTGTAAAGCAAATACTGGTAAGAAAGTGTGAGAGAGATAAAGCGAACGTGCGGTATACTTCTCTCTTTTTTTCTTTAACCACAGACCTACAGAAAAGAGACAGGTATTTCCGCACTCCCTCTGTCTTTTTCTAGGGAGTGATCAATTTTGTGCGGGTAGGTATTGCTCAGTTCGTTCTCTACGTCTATGCATGGTATGGAACAGCAGCTTATTTTGCTTTCATTTCACCTGTAGGTACTTACACTAGTGACTAGGTGATTTGAAAATAAAAAACCTCTCGTGAAAATGTAGTAAGGGGCAGTGAATGCAAATTGAGCTTCTATTTCTTACAATGGCACTAACAGTTCACTACACTCAAGTTTTTCAGGGTGATTTTTAAGGCTGGTTTTGCTTCTCATGAAGACGCAAGACTAGTTAAGCACTTTAATATGATGGGAGAATTGTTGCTAGTAAACATCTACATCGATTAACCGCAGGCCGACTACCCACTTCTGTATGCATTAAAGCGATAAAGCTCATAGATATATGGGCTCACTTCGATGGAGCCCCTCTAATAATGTTCCACCACTATAAATAATCGAGCTTCGAGCAATAAGGTCGCTTGACAAACTCAATTGTGCCGGCTCACAGTGCCCAACGTAGCTTGCCTCGTTGCTACGCGCTAACGTACCGGCGCGAAGGGTCAAGACGACTGGCTGTGTCCGTGAAGGAAGCGAGCGAAATGTATTGCCTTTATTTTTTCTTGTAATAGACGATTTCGTCGATTAATATCGAATGTTGGTCGACTTTGTTCAATAAAGTTCATATACCTATGTACAAATAAAAGTCTATGTTTCAACTTTTGCTAATCGATAAGACAAGCTGTATTACTAATACGTATAGGTAGTTATTTTCTATAATAAGACAAGGTGAAGAAAAATAGCATGAGGAAACCTGGACTTATACTTAATTAGTTTAAGTCTGAAATCTCCAATCCATTGTAAGCAAATATTTATGGTAATAAATATCTTTTCTGTATGAGAATAGGCCTTTGCCCTGCAATGGGACAGTATCAGGCTGGTGAATTCGGAGTATTTTTATAGCCTATCCATTGTCCATAAACACATGACATCACGCCTGTAATCTCCGAAGGGTTAGGCATAGGCGTATGTACCTGTAGTACACCCACATTTCGCCAGTTATGTTTAAGGCCCATATAAGCCTATTGCCATCAATCGGGCACAAATCTAAACTCCGGGCGGCTACTGAGAAATTCCAGATGTAAAAACTCAATAACGCTTCTCATGCCATGCAGTAGCGCTTGTTACCACTACAATGAGGAAGTCAATGGGCTTTTTGAGAAAACTTTAGTTTTTAGTACTATTGTACAAGAAAATATTCAACACATATTTTTTGTTCTTTAACGTAATAAAAAAATAACGGCACATCATCAACGATACATCGAGTCAAAATGTCGCATGTCGTCACTAGCTAGTACAGTTTAAACTAAGTAAGTAATGACGTTACAACAAGCCCCCTCTCCTTAACTTTAATGCGCTTAATCTAAGCAGTTGTCCATCAATTTGAAAAAGAAAAAAATACGTGTCGAATATTTTCTTGAAATCTAGATGGGCTATTTGAGAAAATTAAAATGTTGTCAAATAGCCCATTATGGCTGGCCTAACTATTCTACGGTTAGTCCACAACAACAACAACACACCACGCTCAATGGCAGCAGTGTGCCAGGCTAAGACAAACGTAGTTATAAATCTTGCACACAGCGACAGGAACAGCTTTAAATTGTTTTAAGAACTTCGAAACTTTATCTATGAGAAGAACTTTTCTTTTGTTTTAAAAACAAAACTTATGTCAACTTATGTGCTAGAGTCGCGACAGTTTATAATGATATTTGTGGCGCAGGTCTTGCTGCTACTAAAATATTGTGCCAATGTGTGCAAGTCGATACAAAAATATACACTGAAATACACTTCAGTGTCGGGCTTCTCATTTGTACCTATAGGTACTCATATATTATAAACTGGTATTTGATTGTCAGTTTGTATGTTAATGATGGTAATCTCTAAAACTTTTCGTTTTATTTCAAAACAAAAATTATAATAAGCAGACGTCCGTGCGCAAAATCAAAGGAAAAACATTAAAAGGATTCAAGATACCGGGCTGGTATCCGCAACTCCACGTCAAAGCGCGAATTTTGCGTATGAGCCATAATCTACCACGCGGGCCCAGTGCGAATTGGTAGATGTCACATGTCTTCGAATCTTTGGTTCTAGGACATGCCGGTTTTCCCACAATGTTTTCCTTAACTGTTTTTGAGAGCAGAGCTGATGAAATAAATTACACAAAGTAATGCGCCTACCTGGGTTCGAACCCACGACTTACTGTTCGTAAGTCGGGGCCGCCACCACTGGGCCACCGCTGCTCTAAAGGAAAAACATAGTTATGAATTTATCAGGCTGGGCCACAATCAACTAACTATACGAGTACATATATATATATATATATACGAGTATATACAAGTCTCTATAGAGCCAAGTGTCAGTGTATCTTTAGTTTAACTTAACAGAAGCGAATCCTTATCATTTTATCATCAAAAAGTTGATGATAAAATCATGAATTATAAATTATTGGACACAGCATACAAATCAACTAACACCAGTTACACCTACCACCTACGTACAACCTTCACCTGTAGTTTAAAACATGTCTGTAATTTCGAGTAAAATGAGAAATCTGAGTTGACTGTAAAATGAAAAGTGAAATGCAGTTCACCGTTCACGGTACATTGCGCGCCGAATACCGCGCGTTTATCAAATATCATCTAATATCTGTCTCCAATGCGGCGTTGGAAAAGACGAGAATTGAAAGTTCACTGCAGTCATTGGTGTATTACCTACCTACTACTTTTACGGATTTTTGTGGGAAGAAAAATACAACCTTGTGCGTGTACGAGTGCTTCCCCACAAAAAACATATTTTTAAATACTTTCATGGTTCCGTAGGTACCTCACGTTTCGTCATTTCCACGGACTAACTCCTTAATGTGTGTTAAGAGGCACGGAGGGGTCGTGGAAGCCCCTCCGTGAGGAACTTAATAGATAAAAAATAAAAATAAATTCCACAACTTTCACACAACATCATCTAGACCCAAGCTAAGCAGAGCTTGGGTTATGAATAGTTAACAACCTTTTAATCTATTAGTAATTTCCAACAAACACATTTTTTTTAACTACATAATGTAATTATTATTGTGTTAACAACTGACAAACATACTTGTATGTTTCTAAATACGTCACACAAACATTTGCCCTGGGTGGGAATTGAACCCGTGGTGAAAGATATCTATCGACGGCATGTAAACCCAACTCAGAGAGTAGTGGGCGGCAAACGCTCTGACACCAGGATAGTCACTTACAACACGAAAAGTGGAGAGTGGTCACCCATCCACAAACTGACCTCAGCAAGCATAACTTCAAAGAAAACTATTTTTATTGTAGTATTCGCGTAGTATTTCTGATAATGGTATTGTATTTTGTCTCGCCTGCGCACCACGACGCGCTTCTTCACTGACGGTAGGATAGCGACTCACTCTCACGGTCTCACCCCACTCAGTGCGGCGCACCAATATAATAAATATGTTATAGACTATGGTCCACACCATGGGACAGTTGTGACGTATGCGGCCGAGACATTAATCATAAGTATATTCACATACACTACAATTATTAAACAACTGTATTTTCCTGTGAGAGGCTGGCAGCCTGTCTGCACGGTTATCTGATTCGATGTTTTCGTTTTCCAATCTCCGACACCCGATAGCACGCTTCTCATACAAAGGGTTCACACATTCTTTTATTTTCCGCTCGGCAACTACTCCTGACGTTCGTTCGTACTGTTAGTAAATAAAAAAAAAATAAAAAAAATACCGTTAGATTAACCAAATTTCTGTTCTGTATTCGAAAATCGAGTCAAAAATACGTGCGTCGACGGCCAGAATACGTGTACATTTTTAATTATCCGGTATGTTATTCGAAAAGAATTAATTCCTTAAAGCCGGATAAGGAAAAAAAAGTAAGAACGGTGGCCTGCTACGAACCCGGCACACTTTTACAATAATTACTTTTATACCTACCTATTTCAAAAATAAACAGAAACAAATATAGTTTAAAAACAATGAATTTAAATATTGTTCCGCCCTCAGTGAGGAGATTAGACCTAATAATAATAACCATGACCTATGCCTATGTCTTAATAACAGTAACAGCCTAAACTAACCGTGATAAATAGAAATAGGTATGTTGTAAAAACATTAGTGAATGTGTTTACTGACTACATACCCGCAAGTTCACATGAGCGTAATTTCAAGATTGGCTCCGGCCCTAATTCGACCAGCATTACTCGGCATAAAGCGCCAGACATTCCCGAGCATGTGGCTCATTGCTTGCGTCCGCTAATACCATCTCGAGCAGACGGACCTTCGCAAAGCTGGTAATACTACCAGGATCTGCCATCAAAAACAATCGCAAGTTTATAGGCAGGCCCCAACAGCTTTTGCGCGAAAAACCTAGGGAGCCCGTGTATTTTAGCGTAGACTTGGGTGTGCTTATGTATCGGCTAAAAGGTTTTTTGTGTTGGCACGGCCCGGCCGGCTCCGCCTCGTCCCCTCCGCCTCTCTTTATAGGTTTTCATGGCGCTGACATAAATAAACTTTTGTAATGTTGCCATCGTTCTGCCGTTTCTTATTATTTCATTTGGCAACATGTTACTTGTGTTACGTGCGGATTACAAGTCATGTGCTTATTAAGTACGACATGTACGTTTTAGCATTGAGCTTGTGATTTCTTTGAGAGTAAAATGTTTGTTTATATCTTTACTGCGACGTGTTCTAGAATTAAGAAGAAACCTCAATTCCTACCATACAATAGTACTGATTTGCATTGTTTTTCATTTATTCCGTCCTCAATTTAGATAAAATGACACGCTCACTGCATTTCTCGTCATGTTAATATACTTTAGTGGCTAATATATTGTGTTTGTTCGCACTCAGTTTTTTCATGTTTGCTGAACTGATTCAAATCGCAAATAATATATGTTTAAACTGAAAAACAGGCAGACCGTAGGTACACAAAGCGACCTTGATTGAATAGTGCCTCAAAAATTATGTAAAAGTGGTTAAAAACCTTAACAATCACCATAAAATGTTATTTTTATTACAAACAAAATACATTTACTTACGTCGAAAATAGATAACTTTCTTTTCGCATCTCGCAATACTAAAAATGTGCCGACCCAAATTTAGTATTGAGGGGAGCAATACAATTTTGTATCGCGTTTACAATAATGGTTACGTTATCATAATAATACTTACCTATTTATTATCCTTTACATTATTGTAACTCGTACGGATAAAGTCGCATCAGGGTCAACCGCGGAGCTCGGAAAGGGCCAAACAAAGAGGAAGCAATCATTGAAACAATTAAGAGCGCGCACACTCACCTGTGCGCCCGCGGGTTCCGCGCAGGCAACACGATGCGCCGCTGGGCCGTGCCGTGCCGTATCAATGTCGTATCGTACGTAATGAACACGGGATTATAAGGACCCCCAGCAGATTTCATTATGAGCAACACCCTTCACGCGTAGCATGATCTCCCTAGAAACGCATCGTCTACAGAACAATCGACAAAGAGACAGATTGTAGAAAAAAAATCTTTTGTTTAGAGCACGACAATGTCAAATATAAAGAGAAAAAATGTTTCGAAGCTTCAGTCGACAATAGCACAGTATAAATATTAATACAGTAGGACGACGCCTTTGATCTCTGGAAAAATGCCGACAACGTCTAAACGCGTTAGCCCTGGATGATAACTCCCGAACTACGAACATTGTTTTGTTCGCAGTTCGGGAGCGGCTTTCCCGCGTCTCGCCCCTCACACTCCGCACGATTGCCCTGTCTAGACGGCTTCGTCGGACAACTGTAGGTTTTTAGACTGTGACAATATCGAGCATTATTTTCTTCTATAATCGGCATAATTGCAAGGCAGTGCTTAGTGTGACCTTTTATTTTTAACACTATGTACGACATCATAATACCTATGTGTTATAAATTAATTTGATTTGATTTGATTCAACCGGATAATGTATCTAATATTGTAACCTGTAGTACTGCGGTTAGGGAATGCAATCTCGTACGAGATTTCCGCCTAGCGAGATCTCGCGAGACTCAAAACCCAGTCTCGCGAGATCTCGCAAATTACGGGATCTCGCGAGATTGGAAGAATCGCAATTAAAACATATGCAAATGCTTGTTTTAAGAACTAGTAATTGACATGATATGTAATTAAATAGAAACTGCGTTGCCGTTTTATAACTAAATAAAAATAATGTAAGTTTTATTTAAAAAATCAACAGAGTACTTATTATTTTGTCTCTAACTCTAATAACATTTGTTTATGTCTATAATTATTATACCTACTGTAGCTAATCAGTTCAAATTCTTACAATATTGGTAACAAAACAATAATTATCTATATTTAGGCAACGGCAAGGATTCAGTTCGCACGCAGCCGCGCTATGAAATACACGTCGTCACGCTGCATTTGTCGATCTCGTTATCTCGCGAGATCTCGTACGAAATTTGACGAGATACAATCTCGTAAAATATGGCCGGGATCTCGCGAGATCGGGATCTCGGCGAGACGAGATTGCATTCCCTAACTGCGGTACTACGAGTAGGTAGGTACCTACATGTTAGAAGAATTTTAGATACATTATGAGTGCGCTCTACCATGGCGCCTGACAGATGAAAAATAGAAGTCACGATTCACAATATTGAACGGGAAAAGAGATCTCTTTTGCCAAGTAGGTACTTATCTATTTATTCTCCAAAACAAATAATTGCTCACTGCGAGTGCGACATACCCGTACGAAATTATTAAAACTCATTCATGTAAAAAATGTCCCCGTCGCATCGCTAAACAAACACAAAGTGGCACACTTTTCACGATCAGTACACACCGTTTATCAAAGGTAAATGAGCTCTTATTATAAATATGTTACACCTACGTATATCTTCAATACCCGGAGCCACTGTACAGGCAGACCAATAGAACAAACTCATAAAAAATAAATAATATTCCACTACTACCACATAACGCCATCCAGTCCCAAGCTAAGCAGAGCTGCTTGTGTTGTGGGTACTAAACGACTGATAATTATTCATAAACATACTATATTTCTACATAATTATATACATATTATTATAGATTCTGATAATCAATTACGCCCAATGACACAGACCAAATAATCGTGCTCATCACACAAACATTTGTCCTGGGTGGGAATCGAACCCACAACCTCCGGCATAGCAGTCAGGGCCACTAATTACTAGACCAAAGGGCCAGTCAACGTCATAGAACGGTGGATCATGTGGACGGTGTACAAATATCAAAATTATATTAGTCCATCAGTTAGATTATAAAACAAAATACACAAGTATTGGTTTGCTTTTTTAAATGGATGGAAAACTACTTAGATAAAGCGCATTAAAATTAAGGAGAGGGGGCTTGTGACGTCATATTTCAGTAGAAACTGTACGGGATAGCGACGGCATGCGAAATTTTGACTCGATTTATCGCCTCGACTCGATGTATACTTTTTATCCCTGTATTCCCACGTTAACGGAAACAATGCGAGTGAAACCGTGTAACGTCTGCTATTTGTAATAAAATAAAACGCTCTGTCTTGTCCCAAATGTACCTTCTGCATGTTTCTACCACACAGCAACGTATTGAGAACCCGGCGGAGATGGGACGACCGTTTTTACTTCCCCGCATCAGATAAGGCGCGACTTCCGAAATCGATCGGCTAATACCGCGTCAAGTGGAGCCGAGTTTATGAAAACATTACAGACGCGGGGAAATCCTGCCTTTAGAAAGCTGTGCGGAGCGGGACGCGATGCCGATGTTCTTTTTCTAAGCCAGAAAAGTACGAGCATCCCCTTCAACGTGAAATGCGGTTTAGTTGTCTAGTCGTAACGAGCACGACTTGAGAGCCTGAGGTCCTGTGTTTGATACCAGGGTCGGGTAAAGTGTTATTGGGTGTTTTATCGCTCTTTGATGATATGTCTCTACTTACGTACATTATTATTACGTTACATAACAATAACAGTTAAGTATAAATACAATAATTGTATTTATACTTAACGGTTATTGTTATGTAACGATCTTGGTTTGTATTGTATGTATCTAATAATTAGATACATACAATACAAACCAAGAACAAGACATCATATAAGTAAAATGTTCTTAATTGATCTCGTATCACTAAATTATATATTATTGTACTTAATTATTGAAATGAGCACCAGTGCCGTCGGACGGCATACGGCAGTACGGCACACGGCAATGGCCGCCGGCAATAAGCTTTTCCGCCGAGACGAGAAAATCTAAATATGAGCAATATTAATTTGAATAATTTATATGTATGTATTGTATACGTCCCCCGACCCGACATAGTGGAACGATCAAGGAGTATTTTCAAAGAACAGAATTGATATCAAAGCTTATTGTAGCTATAAATATAGGAGTGTAACGTGCATTGACTGACGGATTGAATCAGTGGTTACTTTCTGAAAGGTAGTTTTAAATTTATGTGGCAGTATGAGCATGACATAATGTCTGTGCAGGTATACAGTTAAATAGACATTTTAAATGCAGAGAGAAATCTCAAGAAAACACCGAGGAGAATCTCCAAATATAAATAATAATATAAACATAATACCAACACTTCTCTCGCTGAGGCAGAGACAGCAGCAATCATTGTTATCTAAACAGTAGCTGCAATGTTATCGCGAGCTTCGTCGGCGACGCTCGTGTCGTCACGGACATTGCCGAAGTGTTGGCGAGGTAGTCGCCTAGTGCTGGGATTGCCGGATATGTTCCATTTCATTTCCATCCATTCATTGCGTTGTTAGGTTGTTACACTGTTGCTATTGTTGCCGGCTCTATGCGGGCTGAGAATCACGGTTTTAAGGATGTCGCTGATACATGTATTACGATATTGTATGTAGGTCAGTTAAGGCACTTCAAGGCTTCTGCATTTTTTTAAATGTAAGGTAGACAATACTTTTACTACGTTCAGCTGCCCGTCAGTACCACCATTAATAAGTAAATTATGGTACATATTTTAGACTCCTCGTTGGTCTAGTGACTGCCTCGTTGGTCTAGTGGTCGCAAACGCTACTGCTGAGCATGAGGTCCCGGGTTCGATCCCATGTCGGGCAAAGTGTTATTAGTTTTTCAATCTGGAATTTCTCAGTAGCAGCCCGGAGTCTGGATTTGTGCCCGATTGATGGCAATAGGCTTGCCTCCTATTACATGGGACTCAAAAATAACTGGCGAAATGTGGGTGTACTACCAGGTACTCCACTGCCTAGCCCTTCGGGAATTACAGGCGTGACGTTATGTTTGTATGTATGTATTTTAGTAAATTGATTAGATGAACACTTTTACGAGTTAAACATAAAAATCCCGCACAGAAACATCGCAGACTCTTTTCAAGTCATGACACTACCTCGGTCAGCGCGACTTTAAGTTGACCATGCAAAATAGTGTCGGAAACGGACGTTTGTGAAAATAATTACATAGATTTGGACACGTTCAATCAGTGTAGGTACTTAACTACACGTTTACCCGTAATTGTAAAACTCAACTGGGAACTAAACTACTCGACTAACCATAGTAAAAATGCGACATTTGGCTGCGCATGAAGTACTCAAACTGTCATACAAAAATTGAGACTGAATAATGGATTAGACAACTAATTATCCACATAATAGGTATTCACTAAATCGAATTGGATATTTTGGCGCCCACACACATTTAAAAGGATGGCTATTGATCTTTTAAAGTAGCTAAGAGTAATTAGTGTAATTACATTACATTCCGAAAAATTAACGCACGCTTTTAACTATTTCCTTACCATTATTTTGCGGACATTGGTGCGCGTTAACGTGCAGTTAGTTTTTAAATTCAACATGTTACTTAAACTTTAATTGAAATGTGTAACTTTTAAATGTCTCAATAAAGTAAAATAAAAATTAATAAATATTTCTTATATTATTATTTACAAGAATTAAAGTAGGTAATTAGTATAAAAATTTACAAAGTAGATATTTTTTTATTTTGGGAAACTAACAGTTACACAAAGATATTAATGTTTCTCCGTATAAAATAGGGGCTGCTGTTCAATAATGTTATCAATAGGTAAGTATCACTGTCGATGTTCTTCCATTTAACTACACAAATGTGTTACCAAAAGAAATTGACTAGAAGTTTGTTGAAACTCCGTTCAGTTTTACAACAACAAACTGCTGCTAACGAGACATTAACAAAATCTGAACGTTTAGAACAGAACGCGGCGCTAACTACAGCTGGGTGCAGTCAACAGCGACGCGCGGCGAGCTTACCCGCACGGATTACTGCTGTTCTTCTTACCCTCGTTGACATAATCATTTCGCAGTTCATATTTTTCCTCAACTCTTTTGTTACAAAGAATGCAAGATAAAGGTGATTCACTTTTTGTGTTATACTTAGTAGGACAAAGTAGGTATACTCGTAATAATATTTCAAGAATGTTGTGGTTTCTCAATGAGTTTGTTTTTTTTGACTGTATAATAAGTAAATGTACTAGGGAAAAACATGGATAATATTGTGTACTGATGATGTTGTAAAAGGCTAAATGACTCTATGCTATGCGTGTGCTTGTGCTTAGTCAGGAGCCTTTTTGGCCTCGCACAGATCTTTGTTTTTTTTTTGTATACAGCTAGGTATATTCATTACTTTTATTTTATGTTTTGCTTGTAGGTTTTTTTGTTACAAGTATTTTGTTTCCTGTGCTCGCAAATAAATGCTTTACTGTATTTCTTTCACTCAAAGATAAACATAATGTTTGTTCTATACTTTTAATACTCAGTGCTTGAGGTAAAAAAACAGCTATAGCTATCGATTGGAAGAAAATTAGGTGTTAAAGTGCCAAGCACTGTGTGTGAGAATGAAACGCTTAACTAAACACATAACCCTCAACTAAGCAAACAGTGGGAACCAGTAACCGCTCGGCAAGCGCTTACTTTGCAATAAAACTAACGCAATTACCATAACGAGGAGTATCCTAATATTAGGAGAACTCCGGCCGCGGTACGTTGAGACAATATTATATGGAATTAAGATCAACTGCTAATGTCATATTCCGCATTGTAAATACTCGGCCGAAGTAGGAGTCTCTGATAAGTATTTGTAATTTCAAAGTTCCTACCTATGGATTTAACAGTAGTTACGCCTCTAAGATGCTGCGCAAACATAGAGACTTTTTGTTGCCGACACGGCATACATCTTTGATCGTCATGAGTATGTGTTACTGGAAGCAACATAGAAATCAAACATTCATCGGAAGCTTGTAACTGATACAAGACACTAAAGTGTTCCCGTATGCGCCCTGGCTAAACTGTTAAGATACTCCGCACAATCCGATGTTGACTACGCGTCGCCGCCCGCGCCGTTGTTACAAAATTGATTATAACAAAATTTTTACAACTTCGCAAACTACATGTTGAAACTAAGCGATCATGTGAAGACCTCTTTAAACCACAGCACCACATAATACCCAGTAAATAAACAGAGGTTCCAGGTAGTGCAGGGTGTGACAAGTTGATTATCGACGCACAGCGCCAGCGCGCCGATGGGAAGTAATTAGCTATTGTATAACAGACAAACGCGCAGATTTGGAGGGATTAGCCAATTATAGGGACGTGACTTATTAGCTAAGTATGTAGTAATAGTATGAATGGTTAATGAATTGAATATGTTATAATTATAGCAATAGTAGCTACCTAATTATGTAAGTAGTGGCAAAGTTGTTGTTAACCTTTGCAGTTAACCTATCTCAGCTATAATAATAGTGGGTACTTTTTATTCTAGGTGAATCGCCCTCACATACACCCTGAATCTGATTAATGTATACAAAGTATTATAAAACCTATTTTAAAAGAGTAAGTTTCTTACCCATTCTTCTCCATACGAATCTACTTTTTGGAAGGGGCAACTAGAATCACTTTTATATTTAAGTTTTTTTATTTTGTATTTTTTTTTTACCTTGACTTTTAAGAGGCTTTGAACGGCCTAATTGAAATAAATGGTCTGATTTTGTTAAAATATATTAATTTCTAGATAATGTAATCTATCTATATATATATTAATCAATTGCTATTCGTTAGTCTGGCTAAAACTAAAGAACGGCTGGGCCGATATAACTGCTTTTGGTTTTGAAATGTAAACGAAGTTGGCCGGGGCAGCTAGTGATAAATCGAATTATACTAATATAATTATACATTTTCAGGGCAGTTTATAATTGGGAGTACAATATTAAAACAGAGGTTCACAATTCTAATAGCAACAGCCTATGGTGAAACTGAAATCACAAAAAACACCTGGGTTTTCATGGAAAGTTTTATGTTTCGCATTATAGGTAGGTACATTAGTCTTGTTCAAACCTACTTAGGTACCTATAGATTATTGCTTAAATGTGATTTTTAATGTTGAACAAACAGCTGCTGTTACTGATTACCAGATCATTTATTATTTGTCTGCTACCAAAATATTGAAATATATTACTTAAATCATAATTTATAACAAAATACGGTATAATTGTATGCCTACAATGCGGTGTGATCACACAGCTGTTCTCAGCGCGACAGCCGATGCGTTGAGCCACACCGCGACCACACACTCTACACGATGTTAACATATCATTAGATATGCATGTAAACCTATGCATGCCATTTATCAGCATTAGACTTGGAAGATAGTTGTAGGTAAATTGCATTATTTAACTTAACTTACAATAGTGAAAGAGAAAGATTGGAATCAATCGTCATTTGTTTAACTTAAATGAGAATTTTAGAGCTTTTAAGCTTTTTTTTGGGACATTTATAACCGCAATGCGTATGTCAGTCCCATCCATGATGTTCATTGAAATACTTGAGAGAAGACTGATCAAATTCTTACGAAGAGGACGGTCGGACATTACAATATAAATAACCATTTCATATTTAAGACGCTACTGAAACATAAATACAAGAATGCTCTAACAAAACAAAGAATGATCTCTTTCTTCAAGAAACTAATTTAATTCATTAAGTTTCAACGGACGAAGACTGAAGAAAAACGAATGATAAGCTTAGGTACACTCCGACAATGCTCAGGTACAAACTAAGACTTAATTTAATAACAATGAGACAAAACCACCGCGATGCCCCGAGTGACGCCCCGCAGATGAGATGAGAGAGTCTGCGGACCCAGACGACTGTAATGAGACCTAATGCTTGCTTTTAATTCACTCTTGCATTCACAATTATTCGCATTTGAATTTTAAAATTAAATGACAACTGTGGCGATATCTATTGCTCATTAAAACTTTTAGTTGCGGTCGCCAGATGGCGTTAATTTAAATATGAAAAATCTTTAAAAGGCTAGCGTTAACAAGCGACAAAGTTTTTCTCATATTTTTATAACACGCCTGCTTAAGTGTGGCTCTTATTGCACCTCTTTTAAAGTCGAAACGGGATTTACTGGACACTTGTACCTACTCTTTTCTTTGCATTCCTGCACTAGTGCGAGAAAACTGCACAACGATAAATCTATATACCTAAGTTTTAATTAGAGTGGGATAGGTTGATGTGCTGGCGTTTTTACATTCATATTTTATATTTATGTAGGTACTCGATTTACAAAACTCTTCTTATGGCGCAGTTAACATATCTTGTCAACAAGATACCGGTACCAACCCATGGTAAGTGAAAATTCAAATCAGGAATTTAGACCTCGTGTACTTAGATCTCGGCAAAATTCCTTTGAAAGATTGTATGATTTTTCTAAATAGATATCTATAAAAAAAAAACGACACTTTGTATTTTTACTACCTAAAGGGACTTTAATACAGATTATACACTGTCGTGCAACGACAGAAGAGCTTAACGCGACTGATCTAAAAGAGAATTTAATATTAAATATTATGTACCTACTTGCGTTCTTTCCATTTACATAGAAAAATCCTGAAAAGTCCTTTCACAGTCTCAAATAAAATACTTCCCTCTGAAGTGCATTTTTACAAAGATCGCGAGCATTTCATTGCAATGGTGCTCGATGGAATATTAAAGGAAGCAATATCAAAGACATTCCTTTGTACGCATACAAAGTATACAATAATATGCCACAGTAGGTACCTATATTGCAGAATATCAAAATAATAATTTTACGTAAAAAATTTAATAACCAAGGAGTATTCCCATCTGAAGGGTGAAAGTGAGATGTGTGGCCAACCGGGGCTTCGGACATGTACAGACGCCAGCACGGTATGCTACCCCACTATGTCAAATTTTCCTAGTTTAATATGAACCTTATTGTGTTTGACATAAAGTTGAAATTTGACACATTGGGGTAACTTGATGTGCTGGCGTCTGTTTTTTTACAGACAGCCATGCTGTTTGGTACCAGTGTGTAGACCGAACTTACACTTAACTTATTTGCAAGTTACAAAGCTCTATTATCTGACACAGCAGTTAAGACACTAGTATGTAAGTTAGGTTATGAAGCGCCGGGAAGGGACACCCTAGAAGGCCATACATAGTCCTTTTTGGTGCGGTTCTTCAGAAAGAACGAGACAAAAGAAGTATAATTATGTAACAATCGTATCCCCATGGGAAAAAGGCGTGGATTATGTATGTATGTATGTATGTATACCTATAGGTAGTTCAGGTTTATCCAGCGGGTGTCCAGAACTTGTCTGAGGGCGTATTTTACGTACGGGTACCTACGTAGTATGCAATGATCAGGGCAACATTAATTTATTCTTAAAGAAATAGTTACCTTCAAGAACAGAGAAAGCTCAATTATTCAATTGCTAACGTTCGTCAAGGAAACAAAGCTCCCCTCTTCCCATCATCCCCTCTCTCCAGCGACACAAAGGGGTTCAGCTACGTAGAGTTTAACTACATTGACGTCTTAATACCTTAATCTTTTAATTCCTAGGAACAGAGCCGTCAATGGAGACTAAATACATAAATACATGCAATTTGTCACAGACGCAAACCGAGGCACAATTAAGGGTATAAAATATGTTAATATTTAGAGAAATGCAGGTTTGGTCTTCTTAATTACAAATAACATTATAGGTACAATCATGCCCAGTCATTTCCCAGATTATATGTTCATAATTAAGTATTTTTATGCGCGTCAATTTAATCCACAAATGCGTTTCTTGGGAATTAGGTCTAAGAGTTGTAACTATGACGGACAGATAGAGGCATGACGTGATAAAGCAATAAAGAAACGTTGAGGTTGAAAGATCATTTAGTGACAAAACTAAAAGAGTATAGGGTAAAGCAGTAACTGGAAATTCCCTATAAGTACAACCACAGACCTCATTGGCGATGTTCTTCAGAATGATTAGGTGAGTAGACTTGCAACCGGCGTTCGTATATGACCACATAATGAACAAAAACGAAACAAAAGAATTATGTAAGAATGATTGCAGTTGGCGCTCTGTAGTTTCTACCTTCCATCATTATATAAAAGAATTATTTATATAAAATAAACTCATTTATTATGGCTATTACGGTTTACAATAAATTACCAAATGCTTTTAAAGAACTTCCTTTGCTTATGTTCAAAAAAAAGTTGATTCAGTGGTTTAAAGAAAACTGTTTTTACACAGTCAATGAATTTGTGTCACATGTCGAACAAAGCAAATAATGTCAATTCTGATTATTGTATTTTTAGTTTATTATTATTATTATTTTTAATTTGACATTTGCTTACTACCTAGAATTATTATTTTTATCTTGACATGTTAAAAAATTATTTAAGGACATTCAAAATTTCAATTAATGCATGGTATCTGACATGTAGTATCTACAATTAAATTATTCTACAATTAAAAATTTGCACACCAGGTATAATGGTAGAATGTAAACGGCCACTTTATGTTAAGATCACAACTTTGTACACCTACGTTCTGGCAAATAAAGTATTATTATTATTTTTATGCGCTGATATTTCTCGGAACCCTTGGGTTCCGGACCTTTGGAAGGCGTACGAGGAGCCTAAGCCAACTCGCAGAGGCCCTTTGTCGTTTTTAATGCAGTGAGGCACCAATCGCAGATTTTCCCTGTATGCATTATGCTAATGCACCCAAGGAAAACCTACGACTAGTGCAGGACTATTGTAGACTAAAACAATAAATGTATTGGGCTATAGGTTAGGGGTGGATAAGGTGAACTGGTTACCTAGTACTATGGAAGGACTATGGCCCCTGCCTCATCAATGCTTTATAAATACACGAATAAAATGGCAGGGGGTGACTTGCACACGCAGTAATGGGCCCTCTGGAACGGCCGCTAGCACACAGTGACGTAGCGACAAGAGGGCAACATAACCTGAGGTGCTTGAGGAGTGGAGAGGCATTCCACGGCTATCAGGACAATCCCGGAAGTACGGTCAAGATCCCTACCAGCACCTTACTGGAATGCTTCCTTCCTCCGAGCACGTTTGCTCTTGCGAATCTCCACTCTAGCCGGCCAACTAAGGCAAGAAAGAGGTGAGAGCTCCGTTCCTCGTCAGTGCTCACTCTAGACGGCCAATAAAGGCAAGCCAGAGACGAGGAACAAGACTTCTCCCGGGAGATCGGGTCCGTGGGGTCGCTACTGCCCAACAGCTCGCCACAAGCTGCCCTGCGGGGTTATTATTATTATTATTAGAAAAAGGCGTAAGTTTACTGTATGTATATCTGGGAAGGTGAAACACAGTTCTTCCCACGTCTAAAAAGAAACGGGTCTTCTTGATTGAATAACAAACAAAACACATGCCGTGCGCGCCCCGAGCGCCTTATATTAGTATCTATCCTTGGTGATAGCTCCACGAGCTTTTATTCGTCGTTATGATGTGAGGTACAGTCGTGTATTTTGTGCCAAAAAAAAACAAAATCAAAGTACCTAAATCGGTTCATCCGTTCGGGAGCTACGATGCCACAGACAGACAAACACACACACAGACTCGTCAAAGTTACAACACCCCGTGCTTTTTGCGTTGAGGGTTCAAAACACAACACGGGAGAAGAACCCTAATGCTATAGTTTAAACATGTCCAAAAGAGAAAAGAAAACTGGGTGAACGCTAATTTTATGTATTGAAGCTAAAGTTTGGCTACAGAGAAAAAATAATATATCCCTGTCAAGATCTTCGTGAAAGCCGTATCTTCAGTGACAAGTGTGAACAATGGCGCTGACCTCGATGCCCACAAACTTTGACAGTGAGCAATAACTTGACGACCTTCCGAAGTAGATCCGTCATCTTTTATACGAAGAGCGGCACGGGGAGCTTGTGGGAGTCTAGTCTATAAATGCGGTATCATTCTTTGGTGCGGCGAAGGGCGGGCTTTTTTGGGGGACTGTCTTTATTTATTTAGTTTGCGGACAACAACATGATGCAAATTGTGAGTAATACTTACCTACACAAAAGAAAGATAAAAAAAAATCTTTTTTGCAAAAAATAAAACCGACTTAAAAAAAACACTAGCCGGTGTAAAATAACTCTAAATTCGGAAGTCTGTGGCTTTGGTGGTTTTGTCTTATTCATGATGGGATGGGATGGCTAGTGTTTTTTTTAAGTCGGTTTTATTTTTTGCAAAAAAGATTTTTATTTTTTCATTTTTAGTTGTTCCCATACAAATATTTGCCATGAATTTATGTTTATATTGTTATTTGTTAACAATACATGTCATGGTAATAGGGTTATCCACTTATCCCTAATAAATGAAACTTAACATACCTAACTGTCAAAATCTAGGTATATTGTACACATCTGCATACCCCTCAGAGCATACAGGCGTGATGATACGTCATGATGTTGTATAAACAATAAATATCCAAGCGATTCCAGCAATCACGACAGATTTGCCGTCTATTTTTGAAGAGTTCCATTGTATATCTCCGAAGATCAGCACCAGATCTTAACCAAATTAAAATGGGACCACCTCGGGAGTATACTCTTTCAAATAAAAAAAGAATTTTGAGAATCGGTCCACAAATGGGGGAGAAATCGCGTAACAAACACACAAAAAAAAAAAAAAAAAAAATCTATCGCCTATCGGTGTTGTTTTGGTGTACGTTTGTTTCCTTCTCGAATTCCTCTGGTTTGCGGTATAGACTTATTGCTTTATATCTGTACCACACATTTTGTGACAATTTCCAATCAACTACGTTGTATTTTGTAAGGTAGGTAATGTATTTGTTGTTTATCTTACTTTCAGTAAAAATACCTAACCTCCAATTTTAAATGTCTGAATAACTTCTTTTTTAGAAGTTCTATGTAAAAGTAAAAATCACATAAATGCTTTGGACATTAAACAACACAAAAAAACGTAAAAATGTTCACTGTCCATGACAAATTAATATTGAGCCAAAGTTACTATGCCCATCTGGCATTGTTCTTTCTTTGATCGTTTTTCAACTTTATGTCAAGCAGGATAAGGTTTTTTTTTTATTACTGATAGGCACGCGTTTGACCACTATCTCACCTGATGGTAAGCGATGATGTGGTCGACGATGAAGCACGCTTGCCTAGAAGCAACCTGTTCGCTCTTGACTTGAAGACCTCTAGGTTGTAGCTATAAGGAAACACCGACACCGGCAGGGAATTCCACTCTTTTGCTGTTCGCACTATGAATGTGTTTCCATAGCGTTTAGTACGTATGGTTGGGCTATCTACCATGGTTTATATTCAATTGGGAAAATTTGACACATTGGAGTAACTTGATGTGCTGGCGTCTGTACATATAAAGAAAAAAATCCATAACGAAATATTACTTAGAACAGTGCATAATTACTTAGAAATTTCCAACGGCATAAAGACACTTATTCAGCAAAAAAGGTTTCAGCAGATTTTGAACAGACATAGACAATTATACCTACGTAGAGGTAACTTATTAAACAATATTATCGATTGATATCTGGGACTGTGCTTCACAATATTCAAACTAGGCTGTTGTAGTGCGTTCTCATGTATTATATCCATCTCATGAAATGTCCAATTAATATAACAAATTTTAAAATACTTATTTACGTTTTGAAATGATATTTAAGGTTCTATTGTGGTCATTCGCATCCATGATCACTGCGTATCCCACCCCGACGTGCCAACATAACGTTTAAAGTCTTAAGTTCACCCTTCACTTGATTTTCAAATCGTCGGAGCCTGGGGTCAGACCCGCACCCTTCCAAACTACCGAGCTTAATTAAGACGCGTGGCACATGCGAAAATGTATCGAGATCTCATAAAGATAAGGCTCAATTTAGATCAGCGGGGTGCGGTTTAATTATTATAATTCATATCGCCTAGTAATTGCAGAGTTTGAGTGAAAGCCTTTCATTTGCGCGTCTGAGCGGCACTAATAGCGTGTAATCCTAGACACGGCCTGAAGAATCTGTCTGGGTTAACTAACTATGTACTGTGTAGGGCATGTACCGATATCCATCTTATCTGAAGTGGTTGTTACTTACTTGTTACAAGTAGCTTCTTTACAACCAGAGATATTTAAGATACTATATAGATGACATGCGTAGAAAGTTCTATAAAGTCAAAGTGAAATCATTTATTTCTATTAGGCCCATATAAGGCTCTTTTAGAAGTAATATTTAAAAGTTAAAAAAATATGAAAAATGATTCTAGTTGTCACTTCCAAAAGGTAGTTTTGTATTGGAGAAGAATGGGCAAGAAACTCCATACTTACTCTTTTAAAATAGATTTACAATATTTTGATTGAAATAAAAACGAAATGTATGGAATTGGCGTAACCTTTCCAAATACCTACTGAATTCCACACATTTCGGATTTATTGAACTACGTTATCGTTATGGTAATGTGACTTGCAGGGTTGTACGAGCTTCTTCTTCAGCGCAAAAAGGTGCCTCTTTTCTTCGGACGTACATTACGCATAGCCTTTAGAGTACCTAAGTACTGTCCGTAAATTATAGGGAGGCCATATTGTGAGCGTCAGCTGTTGTGTTCCCGCGCGACTTGCCAGTACGCAGGGGGCACCAGGAGCACCAGGCGAGCCTGGCCGTTGACATCGATTCACACTCAAGATATCTATTAATACTAATATTATAATGAGGTGAAGTTTGTGAGTTAGTGGCGTTGTAGGGGGTAATCTCTAGATATACTGAACCGATTTTGAACATTATTTTACCAATCTAAAGGCACAATATTTGTGAGTATCATAGGCTATATTTTATTTCAAAACTTAGATTAGGTAGAGGACATTTTTAAGTACGTAATGCACGCGGACGAAGTAGCGACTAGCGAGCGAAGTGCTAGTGTATAATAATTAAATCATAAATAAATAATAATAATACATTTTCTACAACTTTCACATAACGCCATCTAGTCCCAAACTAAGCAGAGCTTGTGATATGGGTACTAAACAGCTGATGAACATATTTTTAAATACATACATATTATAAATAAATTACATCCAAACACAGAACAAATGGTCGTGCTCATCACACAAACATTTGTCCTGGGTGGGAATCGAACCCACGACCTCCGGCATCAGGCCTCCAGCAGTCAGGGCCACTAACTACCTACTAGACCAACAGGCCCTTCATTTATAGACGGAACCATTCAACGACTATTTTTGGGGTCTCAACGAGTATCAGTTCCTTTGTTCTTCACTAAATATGAGGAAAATGTCGGAAACAGATAGATTTATCATTTTTATGTGTCTCCTATTGTATAGAAACTTTAGTCCTGTAATCGACAAATGGAAAGGCAGATGTGTGGTCTTTATACCTACATCCACATTACGCCAGGGGGTCGAGACTGCTATTGCAATCGTGTCTCAATGACCGGTCAATGATCGATTTTTGACGTACTTATAACGTCAAACTTATGACACAAATTTCCCATACAAAAACTGTCAAAGTTGTCAAATATTCGATCGATGACCGGTCATTGAGACACGATTGCAGTAGCAGACTCGAGCCCCAGTTAAGTATCTTAAATCTCTCTGTGCAATTTCATATTACCTTAAGACTAACCCCATACCTACGTAGGCTTGCCGGATAAAGCCGGACATAGTTAAACTATTTGATTGTAAGTCCGACCAAAATAAACGGTGTTCAGTTTTTAAGAAAATACCTACGTAGGTATACTTTTTTTATGGTAATAATGTTGAAAGCTTGATTTTACCTACAATTTTTTTGTGGATAATACCTATATGAGACACAAAATCTTTCAAAACGTAAGGTGTCCGGCCTTTTTACCCAATTGTCCGGCTAACCTTGCTGGTCTGTCCGGCTATTAGGTTTGGCGACCTGGCAACCCTACCCATACGGACCTACATAGTTCTTGATTCTAATGACCTACGCGTTCCCCATAATCGGTCGGGGGTACCGTGTGGCTAAAAACTCTTTGCTCGGCTGAATTCCCGGGGCAGTGATCGGGCAGTTGTCGGGCAGGTCCCGGGCAGACGTGGGCAGGGTCGGGTCAAGCGGGGCAAGCCAGCAAGGACTCGGGTCGGCGATCAAAATATGTTATGGCCAACGATTAGGGCGATTGCTTTGCGCCCAAACGAACGTAAACCGGAGGCAATGGTACTTGAGGTACTTATTTATGTTCATTGTTTGGTACAGTTTCGTTAATTGCAGATTGTAAGTGAGAAACAAATGAAATTGGGATTCGGAGAGGTTTTAGGAAAATAGGTACCTATAAGACTTACACACGGAAAAGAATAGCATATTAATAAAAATAATGTAGGGTTCGAAAATAGAACAGTAGGTTTTCTTACGAAGCGTTGCTCAGAATTATTCGGTAGGAGCTCAGGCTAATTAGTATTCCGGAAAATCGATTCGCGCACTTTTCAGTTTTGAGAGCCAATAGGTAGGTACCTACCTATTTGGTTGCGCGACATATTTACACAGATGAAAATAACAACTTTTATTCTAGAAAACCTGTTCACTATTTATTGAGCTTATGCATATTATGCAACCTCGACATACAAAATATACCTACTCCAATTTTACATTATCAGCTGCAAGAAATGTTTTAGTTTTACATCGTCTGGTTTAAAAAAGGAACGTTCGTTCACAAAACGCGCGCGAATCGCTGTGACGTTACCTTATTATTAATGTACAATTGTACAGCACAACATTACGCATGACTCAGTACCTATTCCTTTATCACGTAATGTAATTAGTACAGCAGAGGCTACTGCGCTCAGTACACGGCTGTGCTGGAGGACACCGATCAGTGATCATCCACTACGGTAGATCATATTTGTTTGTATATGTATTACGTGTGCACTCACTAATAAAAGAAAATGATTTTGTTTGTCATCACGCGCGATATACTGCGAGGGCTTTTCAAAAAGATTTATTGTATATAGACTTACCGATAGATGTCAGATGGTGTGCGGTCGTAGTGCCGGGAGCGAGTGACCAGTGAGGTTATTCGTGTGTTTATGGCGGTCGCGATACGTGCGCTCCGCACGATGGCCCGGCGCCGACTGGCCGCGTCGATCGATAGCCCCGCCATCGCAGCGTTACGTTTCCTTTACACCAATCATTTCGAACCAATGTTACTCTTTTATGACGTATTTTTTTCGTGGCAACGAAATTATTGCGATGTGCCAGAGATAGACGCTTGTTCTCATAAAGTAAGGAGGTATTATCATTTAGTTGAATCCGATATTATAGTCTAATGGTTAAATGAACGAGCGAGTATTCCCGATCGCATCGGAAGTGAGATAACATTAGCAGACCGAGCGTCTGTGTCGTAAAGTATACGTAATTCTTTGTTTACTTCGTGACACTATCATCACTAATGTGATTAGGTACCTATGTTAGTAGAACAGCTGATAACGAGATTACTTATCATTCTAAATATTTATTTTGAAGACTGTGTTTTATGAAAGAAAACTTTACGTACCTATACAAATACTTAATCAAATATGTACACAGGTAAATAAATACATAAGTAAACAACTCGTGTTACACCTACCGCTAATTACCTACTTTATTGACCATTCATTATTCATTACTTTGACAGTCTATTTTTCAGTGACACAGACACTCTTTCTTTGAGTCTCTGACCAAGGTCAGTGTTTTGGGGTCAAGTTCAATTGGTTCTACTTTAGTTGGTGGAGTTGCTGTAATTACTGTAGGAGTCGTTTAACAGCAGCGGCCGGCTCTAGGTGGCGGAGAGATGAGGCTGATAGAGCCTCGAAGCGTCTGTTAGTTGTAATGGATCCCGATTGCTGGATTAGGGAAAGTAACGGCGAATCTAGAGGTGAAGGCTGTGGGTTATTGTTGAAAACGCTTCCATTAAAGGATCATTACAGGTCCATATAGCTACGTATCTAGATCTTTTCGGGACTCAAGATAATGTGTGTGACACATGTGGAATCGTCCTGTGTCCAACACACGCGGTGTTTACACTAGCTAGAGGATGGCGGACAAGCCGTCATCGTCGCCGCGGAACTGAAGAGGAAGATAGGTATCTATCTAAGTAGATAGATAGATTAGGTATATACCTACCAACGTTGTCTCAAAGACACGGTTCAATTTATTTAGGTTTTTTTAAATACATATAGGTAGGTACCTATACCTACCAATTATGACTATCTACCTACCTACTTCAAGCACACTATGTGTGCCTATAGAGGGTAACTTTATACCCTCAACGCGCTCATGCGTAGATTTAAGTCTTTTTTTTTGGTAGGTAGGTACCTTGTCAGATTTTTTTTATCCAAAAAATTGTGGTTTTGGATAGGTAAATAAATAAATAAACATTTCAAAATTTTTCACACGACGCCATTTAGTCCCAAGTTAAGCTTGAGAGCTTGTGTTACGGGTACTAAACAGCTGATAAACATACTTATATATTTCTAAATACATACATATTATAGATAAATTACACCCAGACACAGAACAAATGATCGTGCTCATCACACAAATATTTGTCCTAGATGGGAATCGAACCCACGACCGGCATAGCACACTAACTACTAAACCAACAGGCCAGCCTGAACCTATAAACTCAGTGATCCGTTTTGTTTTCCCGCCGTTCTATATTTGTATTGATCGAGGCAATCATAGGTTATAATGTCGTTGGAAATTTATCTAAAGCTAAGTTATGTCCGTTCCATACATCACACTAACACATTTCAAGCAACTTCAATCAGAACTGTAACAAACTTACACGACACTAGTTCAATAACTGTTCGCTTCACGTTTACAATAGCGTCGTCCTACTCTCAGCTGTTCTTAAGCAGTCATGTGAACTGTGTGGTCTGGTCTACTGGTTCATATTATTGTTATATAACAGTATAAGTATAATAATATGTGAGAAAACCAAAAGAATTATGTTCGACTTACGATTGGTATAGGTACTGTCCGGAATCACAGTAGATAGTTGTTTATTGTGTACGAGTTTTGTAGTAGGTACTTTACATGATTTGTTCACCGCACAGATATACAAGCACAGTAAATTTAATAGTTTAATAGTACGTAGCGAGAACACAAATATTTACTATTTATACTAACCAGAAGTAATTAAATAAACACTACCAAAAATTAAGAAAAACTCAAAAAAACAAGTCAAATTGACTTTCCATCTCATCTTCACATCTATCTACTTACATAGACGTTTGTTAGTCTCACTAAAGGAAAATGACCAAAATGGCCCTGTGCATTAAAGAGTATCGGAATAAAATGTATTTTTTATCTAAGTAGCAAATACTTCTGCAACACGGACTAGCTGTATGCCAAAATGTACATTTAATAGTATTCTCAGCGATTTATAACATCCACGAGCCGCCATCTACGCCAAATGTCACTAGGGATGTCCAATCAATTGTAATCAAAAAACATCATTCCATCGATTAAAAATTCGATTAATTGATGATTATTGATGATTGTATTTTAAAAAAAACCTCATAAGTATGCTTTAAAAATGAGCTCGTACTCAATTTTACATATTATGTAGGTAGTTTAGAAAAGTGTGTGATTATAACTAACTAAACGATATTTACGACGAAGGAAACCCTCCTTTTGGACTTCATAAAAAATATTTTATTTTTATGAATACATTACAAATGTTTTATTTTAAAAACAATATTACAAACTAGATACAGATGTTATCTTATAGTAATATTAACAAGTATGGATGAGTGTTATTATAAGTAAAATATGACATTGTCATACTTGTGATGGTATTACAAAAGTATAGATCTTATACTAAATCATAGTCAATCTAAGGAAATATCGTATAAATATATTTCTCATCCCTATTTTGGACGAAACTATGGTCCGTTGTCAAAGTCACTAAGGTGGCATAGGTCCCTAATTACGAGTATCAATGTAAGTAGGTACTAAAAATAGCTAAATGTATTATAATATTGGTTTTCAGTTTCTTAAAAATCACTCAGAGTCATGATAAATCAAATCATACCGCATATTCGTTGTTATAATAATAATAATAATCATTTATTTCAGGAAAATTCCCATAAGAATAAAATTCGATTACAAATACAAATTACAAATTACACGAAATATTAAAATACATTTGATTAAAATACAGTAATACTAAGTTATTAAAATAAATTCATTAAAAAATACAATGTCAAGATTTAGAAAAGAAGAGAGAGGTTATGGTTAGATTATAACCTCAAATACTGGTTTTTAAGCTAATGCATAGCCTCCATCGCGGGCCTTGAGCGCGGGGACCGAATCCAGAAATTCCGTAACGAAAAAACCTCACGCTCCCCACTCCGACGGGCAAGGAGGTGTGGTTTGAAGGACGTGCATCGTCTAACGTCGTTTCAGTTCGGCAGTCTTCGACACGGCGTTGTGTGCGATTAGACGTATTGTATAGACGTATTGGATAGTGGAGAGGGGAAAGGGGAGGGGTGGGGAGGGGGAGAGGAGAGGAGTTGATAAAAATGCTATGCAATAGCTTTACCGCGGCAGTCTCCGAGTGCCACACGTCATTTTTTTTAATATTTCTATTCTGCAGCTAGTCCGCTATAAAAATAAGATCCAATAGGAGTTTACTCATGATACAGAATACAATACATAATTTTCTGATGTTCTGGGCTCCAGGGCCAACAAACTATGAGCGCAGAGCAATCTCCTATGACAATGACTGGATCGCTTTGAATAATTAAGGTCTTTAAATATTTGTGACAATCTAAGGAAGGTATTAACGGTAAAATTGAGAAATTGAGGAAAGTGCTAAAAATAACTACTTTAGTACCCTGTTGCAATGTGTTGCTATCTCTCAAACATTTGATGTTCGTCCCTCGTCAGTATAGGTAATCCTTTTAAATTAAAGAAGGAACGTTTTTTATTTAAATGAGGATTTCGAAACGACGACATTTAAGTACAGTGTTGGGATTATCGCGTTTTAAGCTCAGACCAATAAAAAAGTATAGACGGAGCCGTCGTGAACAAACGCGACTAAAAAAGTGAGGACTACTTTTGGCGTTGTGTGCGTAACTTGGTGTATGACATCGCAGATTTGCGCATGTGTGCTAGAGAAAAATGTTGCAAGCGTTGCGCTGCGACTGCCAAGTGCGAGAGATACTTTGGTTTTGTTTGTATATGTATGTAGTATAGTGTTTATCTTGATTGTATGAAATGAAAGATATTTTTGTTTAATTACAATAATTAATTTTCTACATAAGTGAAATTATTAATGCCCCTTATGTTGTGTCATCTTTTTATAATATGTCTGACGTTTTGAGTCATAACTTTTGAGTAAAGTTTCTTGTTTCGCAACATGATGGAACCTTATATTTTTATGTACGAGTTGCGAGTAGCATAGACATAATTTGTAGATTATCTCCATATTTGTTTGCTTTAAAACTCGGGTATTTATGTTAAAATGAATACTTTTATATAATAGTATATAAAGCGTAGTCTATAATAAAAAAAGACTTATTTTGTTTCAACTTGAGACGGATTTCCATACTTCGTTGGTCATGATCCTACTTAATTTTGAAGGGAGCCACTCGTTATTATTTCTGTTGTCCCACATAGTTTTAATTCATTTTTCTTTCCACGTTGTATGAGCTGGGAACCTAAAAATATCGTATCAAACATACTATTATTTGATTATATTTGACTGTGTCCAATAGTAAAATTATAAAAAAAAATGCTGTGAAGTGTCCGTAAAACATCACGATTTTCCTTATTTTTGGGGAAAAAATAATGTTCTTAACTTGCAACACCGACACAATGGCGTGTTCCGAGAAATTATTTCTGAAATTTTTACGATTTTATTTAAACAAACGTTACTTTCTTGTGAAAAAGAATTCCAGAAGCTTTATTTTGGAAACAGGAATTGTTCTTGCAGCAGTTTATGATGCGGGGTGGCATAATTTCGCAGTTATGATTAAAACAAAACAACGTCACGCGCTCTCGCTTGCTAGCGGCAGACTACCGAGCGGCCGTCTTCATATTGCGAATCGTCTTCATATTACGTGCCACACTTTTAGGAGCGCAATGCTCTGTCTATACTTTTTTATTGGTCTGAGGTTTTAAGATTGAAAAAAAAAATGTTACATATTATCACCATGAAAACAGATCAACATATTTTTGGTTGTCAATTTATGCGTATGTTCTAAAATTTATTTTGTTACTTAACTTAGATAGAGCTTTTAAGATGCATATAAAAGTCTTATATTTCCGAAATCTATTTATGTAATTAATAATGACGAACTGCAATAAATCTTTGCAAATATGTATAAATACTGTCTGGACTTTAAAGTAGACTATGAAAACTAAGTTAATTGTATGTAACGTACCTGAGAGACACGCAGCGCAGTAGATCAGTTTTAAATTACGTATTTTGTATCTTTCAAAATCACTGCATTCCAGTAAGGTAGTTAGGTTAGGTAGTTAGGTTAGCTATAGGATAGGTATGGTAAGTTAGGTTAGGTTATATGTATGTATATACTATGTTGTCATTCTAATTCTATCTAACACAAAATGTTTTATAAGAACGGGAGTACATTAGAGACTCGCTAAATATAAAGTATTTGTACCTAATTATTATTATTTTGGATCTATTCGTTGTCATCTTATTAAAAGTATGTATACCTACCTATCTTCTAGACTATATTTAATAATATTATGAAGAGGAAAGTTTGATTGTTTGTTTTTTTTGCATTGAATAGGCTACGAAACTACTGGACCGATTTGACAAACTCTTTCACCGTTGGGAAGCTACACTATCCCTGGGTGACATAGGTACCTCCCATAGAGCGTCATTGTACTGAACACACAGGGCGTTGTAAGTCCGCCGCGTTAAGTTGATCCACAGACTGCACGTGTAAAAAGACTGACAGAAGGCTCTGAAAAGCAACAGTTTTATATCTGTGGTAAGTACATCGTGCGAATCTGCGGGCCACTATATTGCAGCGGACTGCCAACGCCTCTCTAGGTCTTCATCGTCCTATAGCCGATCTGTCAGTATGTGACCCAAATATTTCCTAGACACCCTCACTAGTGCCGACCCACCGATCTTAATTGGTGGTACGTAAAAGAGAGCCTTGTTCCCTGCTGAAAGAACACGAGCATTATATTTGAGTTCATGTGACAGGGCTTATGATTCACAAATGCTCAGAAGTCTTTTTAGTCGTATATGTGTGTGTAAACAATTCTGGAATTCCAGATTCATGTTACGTAAGGCCTCAAAGAGGGGGTGAGAGGAGAAAGGGCGGGAGGAGTGAAGTCTGAACATTTATCTTCGTCCACAACACTTCGCTTTTGGCACTCAAATGAGTGCGGATTTGGAAAATGCAACAGACATAAGGAAAATTGCTTTTGTAACAATATTACATTCATATCTTAGTGATCAATCTTAGGATTGTACTTTTATGACAGGATTTTCATAACAGTTTCAATCCTTTGTTTAAATAAGACTTTTCATAACCATTTAATATCCGTGCCCCCTCAAGAATTCCTCGCAGGCCAATTACACCTCTCTGCCCACCACAGGGAAGAACTATTTTAGGCGCCAAGTCGCCTGTAGCGAGATTATGTAAGGTTGTACCTAAACGATTGCAGCGACCAAATTGATCTGCACTTTGACTCCTTTACCATATTGAAGACCAGTTTCCTTAATTTTCTTACGTAGTGTAATTTACTTTATCTTTTACATTTAGTTAAGTAATTTATTTTAGATACTTAGTTTTTTTGATGACTTCAAGAGAGACGGCAGAATGTTGATATAAACATATTTTTTTTATTTTGTCGGCGTCCCTCTTCTGAAAATTGCCACTGCTACAATTAGGTTACTATTATAACTATGATAGAACTTACTAAGAATAAAACAAATAAAAGTACTTTTAAATATTTATTAGACTAACGAATTAAATAAAAATACGACTTTCTCTATTTTTTTTATATTCGAAAAAAAAATAGAACGAAAAGTCCTTCATTTCATCTGTAGCTAGTCCGTGACTACATTGCAGTATACGCTTTAATTAAAAACCTTTTTTTTCACAGAACTGTGCTGCTGCTGATGCTCACAAAAAGCGTAGAGAATGCTAGTTCATTTGTTCCACGAACAAGTAACAAAGAAATCCTTTTTGTTCGGGAGCTGACGTCGAAAACTATGTAATTGAAATCCGAATATATTAATTATTTAATTACATATTTAATTAGTTCCTAAAGCATTAGCCCCTTGGTTGGTAACTGCCTCGTTGGTCTAGTGGTCGCAAGTGCTACTGCTGAGCATGAGATCCCGAGTTCGATTCCCGTGTCGGGCAAAGTGTTATTGAGTTTTACCCTTCTGGAATTTCTCAGTAGCAGTCTGGATTTGTGCCCGGATGGCAATAGGCTCACCACCTATTAGATAGGGTTTAAACATTACTGGCGAAATGGGGATGTTACTACCAGGTACACCTCATGTTATGTGTTATGTTCGTAAAGTACTGACTAGACGTCGGGCCCTGCATTACCTACATGACAACACGATTACGAATTTATTATCGCTTGAAAGTAGGTAATTATGTATTTTTCGGTAATCGGTAGGTAAGGTAGCTAAGCGAGAAGTTTGATTGTGGTTTTAAAAGTGTACCTTAGATAATATAATAGTAATTATCAATTAAAAAAATCTTCCATATTTGCGTACTTGAGCCAGCTGAAAGTAGGATGTTTATCGTCATGCCGTGATAGGTATGACTGCGCCATATAGGGACACGGGGAGTTAATAGGGCGACGCGCCACGGCAACATCGCTTGCTTGCAGCATGGCAACTGGGCGTATTAATTAACCTATTCGTTTGGAAAAGTGACTTGTTGTCATTACTTTTTTTTTTAAATATATGAGGTGCGTTTGATGAAGAAAGAAAATTAATTATTCACCCGTTTTATGAAGTCTGCCATTGGAATCGTTTCCCTTGTTCTAAAACCTAACTAAACTAAAGTAGGAGAATTGATATCTTTTACTGACTTACTGTATAAGAAAAGGATAGAGACTGACGATGACAGATAAGCACTTAGTTATAAAAGTCAACTACTACCTACCTACCTACCTACCTACCTTGTAACACCTTATGTACCCCTTAAAGTTATTATTTGTAAGTTTTTATGGTGTACAATAAAGAGTATTCTATTCTATTCTATTCTATTCTACCTATGTCAGTATTAAAACTTAAGTTTAACTAAATTGCAGGTCTTATCTAAGTTGGTCCTTTTACTAATTGTATGAGAGAAAAAGTTAAAAAATTGTCTAAATTAAGTTTAGTGTCAACTTCAATGCCATTATAGCATCTAGGTACTTATTTTTGTCGTTTTTTAGGGTTCCGTAGTCAACTAAGAACCCTTTTTAACCGACTTCAAAAAAAGGAGGAGGTTCTCAATTCGGTTGTATTTTTTTTTTTTTTTTTTTTTTTTTTTTTTTTTTTTAGGGTTTGTTACCTCAGTACTCCGTCATTTATGGACCGATTTGCAAAATTCTTTTTTTGTTTGATAGGGTATACTAGCAGATTGGTCCCATTTGTATCAAAACTCATATCTGATGAGGGATCTTCGAGGAATTGAGGGAACTCCTCAAAAAATATAGGCACACATGCACCGATTTCAACATTTTTAGTAACAAATCAAGCATTTTCATTTAGAAAGTAACATTTGGTGAAGAAAAACTGATGAAGAAGACAGGCAACGGAACTCTTCAACGCATAACAGCAAATTATTCGCGATTGCTATAGTCAGATGTCTATGCTGAGCTTTTGTATTTCCACAACATAACATTACGCCATTCTATTTTAAAAGGGGCCGGCAGAGATGTACAGATTAATGTTTAGAGATAGAACTTCTTTAGCAATTGTTATCCGATTTCAATGATTCTTTCAAGTTTTGAAAGACTTTCTTTACATACAAAGAAACTAAAAAATACAAAATAAAAACTTTTTTCCAAAAAAAACAACCGACTTCTTAAAAAAAAACTAACAGGTGAAAAATAACTCCAGTTTCGGAAGTCGGTGGCCAATAACAAACACAACAAAACCACCAAAGCCACAGACTTTCGAAACTGGAGTTATTTTTCACCTGTTAGTTTTTTTTTAAGAAGTCGGTTGTTTTTTTTGGAAAAAAGTTTTTTAGTTTCGCCATGTCTGTCTGTCCGTCCGTCCGTCCTCGCTTAATCTCTGTGACCGTTAGTACTAGAAAGCTGAAATTTTGTGCCAATATGTGTATCAATCACGCCAACAAAGTGGTAAAATAAAAATTGGAAAAAAATGTTTTATTAGGGTAGCCCTCCTATATGTAAAGTGGGAAGTGATTTTTTTTTAATTTCAACCCTAACGTGTGATATATTGTTGGAAAGGTATTTAAATATGAATAGGGGTTTACTAAAATAATTTTTTGATAATGCCAATAATTTCGGAAATAATCGCTACAAAAGTGAAAAATAATGTATGTGTGTGTGTGTGTCCCTAACTTTTGAAACATAAGTTTAGAAAATATGAAAAAAATCTGAAATGTAGAACTTTATAAGGACTTTCTAGGAAAATTATTTTGAACTTGGATGGAAACAACAGTTTTTGTACAAAAAAGACAAAAAGTTGTACAAAATAATTTCTGGACTAAGTTTGTAGTATAATATGCAAGCATTTTGAACACTTATTGTGACGGACGGGAAAGTACGGAACCCTACACTGAGCGTGGCCCGACATGCTCTTGGCCGGTTTTTTATTGTTATTGAATTGTATGTTATTGTAATTTATATAAACTTTTGTCTACATCTATCGCATTGGATTTGATTCTGTAATGGTAGGTGCATGTACAAGTATGTGTAATAAATAAAGAATGTAGTTGTTGTGGTTTCATTTAGAAATAGGTACTAAATAAAAGCGTACGACAAATTCTATAACTCTAAACTCTGAATTATAGATTTTATTTTATTTTTATTTATTTGGAACAACAAACATGCGAGCAGCAACGATATAAGTACCTATGCATCATAATTGTAATAAATTGAATGGAGTGACGTTCAGAAGTTTTAAGAGGAAGCATTCCCGGATATGATATGCCCGGGTGACGTAAATATGGCAGGACAATGAAATTGAGCACATTCTTATTTGAATCCGAGCTCAAGCTACACCTACGTGATCATATATTATTACGGTATAGAGTGTCAATTCATAATTTTGCTTCAATAACGGGAAATGAGAATATGATGTGGAAAGTCTTTATTCTTGCTGTTTAGGCTGCAGAGCGTGCCAAACAATTATACAAACATACATACATAGGTACTCTCGGCAAACATAACCCTCCTTCTGGCGCAGTCGGGTAAAGGTAATTAAATAAAATTGAATCATTAATATAATATTTGTAATGTTTAACTGATTTCTTACGTCTGCAATTCTGCATAAAGCCAATCTCTAAGCCGCCGCATGGTGCATCCTTCTACACAAGTTCATGACCTTGTCAGCTAGTGTTTGTCACTTTAACGAGTTAGGTAATCTATTCTTTGAAAATGTTGGTTTACACGGAATTTTTATGCATAATTGATAGTTGTTCAAACTACATTTAACACTTAACAAAAAACAAAATTTATTACGATGTCTACTTGACGGCTACGGAGATGCTGTTCGATATGACCACCTTGTACTTCTACACATTTGTTGCAGCGCCTAATAATATTCTCACAACACATCAACACATAAAAATATTTTACGTCAGAATAAGACATGGTGAACGTTTACGAAAACGAAACACAAGTCAATCACGTAGATCAACAATTACATCTCAATGTACCTACCTATATTTCCCTAGAAGGAACAACAGGGTTTTTGTTACATATTATAACCTTCATCCGACAAAGAGAGAGTGCATACCTTAATAAACTTAAACTGATAAATTACTAGCAAATCCAACTAAAGACTTGTTTAAATTATTTTACATGTTATTAATGAACAGAGTGGAAGCCTAGCGACATCGCTTCGAATTTTTCGTCTACTTTTCGTTAAATGTTTACCTTTCTTTTTGATGTTTTCTTTTAATTTAAGCTTTTATCTAGCGTAATGAGATTGATAGAAGTGAATTATTTACTTATTAATTAAAAAATGTCACTTTGATAGGCTGGACTCAAACATTCTGAATAATTCAGAGTCAGAATTTATGTTATTGATCCCGAAAGCCTTAAAATTAGAATAATATAATCAAAATCATAATATAAAAACGTCAAAATTTCGGGCTTTCTTAATATTAAGAATGTTAATTCAGATCCGACACTTAATTCAGAAACAAAAGAACGTGTGTGACCAGCCTTAGACACAAATATTTTTAATGGTGAGGGTAGACAGAAACTACAGAACACTAATTGTTAACCGTTAATGATTCTTACACACCTTTTCTCTTTTTAAATTATTTTGGGTCACTATAAGTTTTCTGTGCGACGCCCGAAACCTCTCACAAGTTGTTACATACATGCAGAACGGGTACCAGGAACGCAGAGCATCGATCAAACTTTGAGTAGCGACCGAGACCAAGCAAATGTACTACAGATGCTCCTTATTGATACCCTGTGCTATTTGTGTACCATTTCAAACAGTGTCGTACGGGATTTGTCTTGGAAAAGTTTGCAGGGAAGTGTTTGGCGTCGTGTGATATTGTCTCATGGTTGAGGTTTGTACGAAAACTTGTGATATGATATGACTTTATTAGTTTATCTGTTGTTATGCAATCCTAACTAAGTACGATCACTTTATCTGACCCTTTTCCAGTTGTTAATTAGCATCGTGCCTAAGAGAAAAACTACCGGAGTCTTTTAAATTTCGGCTCAATAGATAATGATGATAGAACTCCAAGCGTTCTTAGTGGATGCGTTCAAGAGCTGGTTGCCTCCAGAGCCCGAGGTGTTGAAGAAGACTAAATTCTCGATCACATTGAGCTGGCATCGCGTAGAGCCGTTCCACTTCATCGCTGACCAGCTACTGTACCGGCTGGAGAAGAATGAGAAGATACCTTCTTGGGTTGTTGTTTATAGGTTAGAATTGCAGACTAATGCAAATAAATATTGCTTGTTATGTTGGGTTTAATTTCGCAATTAACCTTTGTGTTACTCGTTGGTATAGCAAACTCAACTGTAACTATGTAGGTAGATACAAAATGTTTTTAAAAATCTTTCAGCTTTAGATGTTAATAAGTACCTACGTACTTTCTTCTATGCTTTATAAAAGAGATTGCCCAGGAACAGTACTCTTGATAAATCACTTGTGTCTCAAGTCTTTAAACGACATGAAATATCTAAAATAAAAATATCTTTTTTAAAAAGACTTAATGATCATTTAAAATGGGATAGTTTTTTGAACAATAATTAGTACTTTTATGTTTCCGACGTTATAGAACGCCATTTTTTACTATCAGCTGTCAATACTAGGGATGTTTATTTTTAACCGCCTTCAAAAAAATAATTTTACGTTACGTTTTTTTCTTTTGCGGGTAATGTGCATACCTACCTACATAAAATAAAACGATATCGATTTTGTGTTGATTGTTCAATCTATTATTGTAAAGTAGGTAATAACAGAGTTCTAAGTATAGTATTTTTAATATCAGTGGTTGTAAACGACGGCATCGGCGCCAAGTGGTATTCGTGAAATATCACTGGCTGGTTTACGGAAATCTATCTCTCATCAGTATGGGTACAACCTTATTTGACATTTATTGCGTCTGTCATATTTTTGCAATACAATACTGTCATTTCTACTGGTTTTGGTACGTTGTGCGTCGAGTCGAGCCTTTTAGTTCAAAAACAAATATGCTTCAAAGACACCAAGCTAACCCGTAAACCGATTCAGACCCTTTTAAATAACACCCCCCCCCCTCCCTTTTCAACTAATTTTTGGTCTAACATAACCTCAAAATAGTAATTTCATTTTTGTAAATATCTCGGAAATGCCATTGTCGTCTGTGTTAAATCTTTTGAGGTAGTATATAGACATGCCATCGAGTATTTTAAAGATAATTCGATAAAGACACAACAATGTTAAATTGAGTACATTTGTCCATAGCGCCGTGGGCATTGTCCTTTACATAGGTATATTTATTCGTGATTAACTACTACATTATTATTTTTGTTCAGAGGCGGTAAAACTTCAAAAGAAATAGACAACCTCGCTTCTAGACACTGTCACAAGTTCCGACTGAGAGTTATTGTGAAGGCAACCGCTGTTCCTACCCTCGCTGAACGAGCTGTCCACTTCTATGGCGATGAAGCCGCTGTATACGAGCATGTGAGAGAAGTTCATAAACAGAGAGAAGATGAGAGTTTTAATGGTAACAGCAATAACAAAGATGATAAAGGTGGTGGCGATGCAAGCGCACTACACTCCCTTCCAATTGATACTGCTTCAAATCTTAAAAGTGAAGAAATTGAAGATGGACAGAATGAAATTAAGGAAACGAGGTATTCGTTCTATTTTTTTTCTTCATTTAACAAATGTCTGTTTAAACGATTGTAAACTCTACACGCTGAAACCATCAGCCAGCTACCTAGAATGAACACAGACTTTTATCCCAAATAAGTGAAGTATCAAACTCCCGTGGGAATCCTAAAATCTTTCATGTTGACTTTTTAGTTGTGGTTGCAGCTAGTTCTAAAATAATCCATTTTAAGCTATTGCTTTTTACTTTGTAGGTTGGTTCAAGTGAGGAATGATAATCACAAATGGCTGGAGTCTCAATGGTCGGAGCCTACGTGGTCTAGCACTGACACGGACGGCACCTCCGCTGTCTGCTTCTGCATGGCCGTACGATGTGGCTACATCAAACAGGTGAGAACCACCTTACACAGTGCCACAAACCTAATGAATTAGTTCAATTGTGTTTTGTACATTGACCTTAGCACTACCCTAGTTGACCGGTAGAGAGTACTCATAATGTTAGTTGAATTGGTTAAATAAAGATTTGAGTGATTGTGAAGAACTGGGGGTTATAGGTACATCATGTAGACACTCATATAATCGAGAAAAGGGCCGCTCGTTTTATAGCCCAGCTTGGTTAAGTCACACGCTGCGTGCGCGGTGGCTTAGCTGAACGGGCGTAAAAATCAAGTTCACTGCAATTGCAATATGCCAATTGAACTGAAAAGTTAAAGGTGGAATTCGTCGATCAGTACCTACGATTCGAATGAAAACTAAGTAGATACCTATTAGTGTAGGAATACTTTGGATCAGCTAGTTTATTCAACAAATGAAAATTTAATCAAATAAATATGACTTAGTAAAGTTCATTATTTAGATTAGCCTCTGCTACCATATACGTATTTCTTAACAGCTTATGTTTTAAAAATATTGCACTTTTCCCTCTCCAGTCTGTCATAGATTTTAAAGTTTTGTCTAGGTGCAAGGGATGCTGGATGAACGCCCAGCTTTGATCGGCATAATTAATCCAAAGAACGGCTTCACACCTCTCGCGACAGCTGTGAGGAAAGGTATCGACCGTTCCCAAACCGTCACGACACAGTTCCGGCGCCGGCGGTCCGGCGGTCCGGCGCGGCCGTCCATTAGTGATGAGCTACACCAGGTCACCGGAACTGGCGCCGAGACTTTAATGGAGCACAATATTTTATGCATGGGTATTTAGTATCGATCCGTTGTATTTGTGGAATTCTTGTGACGGAGGCAGAAGGCAGGTTATTTCGGTACTAACTCGATGTTTCGTTTAACTGGCTTTTGTTCAGACTGGTGGTCGCAAGAGCACGGTGAAGTTCTTAGAGCATCTCAATTTTTTAAGTGCCAATATGGACTCTGGATTTGTATGACAACATTGGTATGACACTTTCGTCTGTATTCCCCAAAGGGAAACGATTCCGTCAATTACATACTAAAGACACTCTTCTGCTAAAGGTGACCGTTAAACACAAATTAATAGTTTCGTATGGTACGCAATTAGACGCTTGCGGTCACGGTCAACGTTTAAGAGGGCGTATAAAACGTTCAAACCTTTTAAGGGATCCGAACTGAAATGGTTATAAGTAAACCGTTATTGTGCAATTTCGTCTATTTGTCATTACTTGTATATTTCGTATTTTAGGTACTGCTAAAAAAACAAAAGCATGAATGATGCTATATAAACCAAGAATAGACATAAACATTGCTTGATCACTTACAGCTTAGAAAATTTAAAAGTATAGTATTAATAAGTTTTTTTTTAAAAGGCTTTCAAATTTTCAAAAATAAAATTGCACATCATTATCTAACCTTTTTTGTTTGCTTAAGCTTTCTGCACTATAAGTTATACTCAACTATTTATTTTATTTAAAAATGGTCCCTTGATTAAAAAAGTTGCTAAACTCAGTGCAAATTCTAATGAACTATTATTGTCACCTTTACTCCAATGCAGTGGCATTTGTAGAATACTTTCAAAGGCACCTAGTGGTTTAATTCACACAATATTGTAATAAAATGTAGGCTAATGTTATACTCGAGTATATTTAAGGTGACATAAACACGGTGCGTTTCCTGCTGACTGCGGGCGCGGAGATAGACCAGGCGTCGTCCACCGGCCAGACGGCGCTGCAGATCGCTGTGCTCGGCGCCTGCGTGCCCATCGTGCAGCTGCTGCTGGAGCAAGGCGCCGACTTTCAGGTGAACCACGTCATGTTACAGCAGTTGCAGCCCGCGTACATACTATGTCACTCAAATGTTATACTTAATTTTTGTAGGTATATATGTTCGGAAAAGACCTTTTGCTTTACAAACATAAATGTTTTCGACCTTACTTAAGTTCTCGTACCTATTTATTATTGTGTTTATTATTTGTGTGCACAATTATTTTGCACTCACTAGCTTCGCCCGCATATTCATCGTATGAAAATAAGTAACTACCCCAAGATTAAATATGAAACAAGTAAAAAAATAAAATTCAGTCTGCTGATTACGAAACACTATGACTTCTACTCTAGCACAATCCAGTGACTGCTAACGATTCAAGTTACAAACACTGCACTATTTCAAATACAAAGGTACCCGAGTCACTTTCTATCCGTTTTGACATCGTTGAAGCAATATTCCATTTTTTTTGGTTTCATTTGGTACAGAGGTTGTTGAACTGTGTTGGTTTTGATAACTGAGATTCTGTGGTAAGTAGAGGTAAAAGAAGGCAGATTTGATTTAGGAAGACACGTTAGAATCCTAATCTCAGTTTCAATCTCTCAAAATAATGTCTATTTCCCTAAATATTATAAAAAGATTTTCTGACATTGATGAAATTGCCGCTATACACCACTAATTTTTAATTAGTACAAATACTTAAAGGGCTTATTCTAGACGGTCTTCTCATTATATTTTGTAAAGTATCAATTAATTATATTCATAAACAGCAAAGTTTGTTTGCGTTTGTTTATATCCCAAAAAGTCACCAAATTTATGGAAATATTGCACAGGCTATTCATGACATAGTAGTATCACAGTCTAAAAACATACAGTCGTCCGACGAAACTGTCTAGACAGGGCAATCGTGCGGTGTGTGAGGGGCGAGACGCGGGAAAGCCGCTCCCGGACTGCGTTACAAACAAACTGTTGTTCCATAGAAATCTATCTTTATTATATCTATGTGATGTTCGTAGTGCGGGAGGTATTATTCAAGTCTAACGCGTGTAGAAGTTGTCGGCATTTTCCAGAGATCAAAGGCGTCGTCCTACTGTATTAATATTTATACTGTGGTAGCTCTCGCCCACGTTCGCGTGATCTCGCTCAAGCATGCCCCGCCTCCAACGACTCTTTTCGTTATTTAAGTTTAACTTAATAGTGGCAAAAAAAAATTGAACTTCGTTTTTTTCATTTTGATTACGCAAATATGGTCAGTAACAGGTACGGATACAGCCCATTTTTTGTAGTAATAAAAAAATAGGGGTGTAATGTTTTGAACGTTTTAGATATATTATCGAAAATTACCTTCATGTTGATACATTGTCAGATCCTCACATAATTAACCTAACTTTAGTTCATTCGCGTTAAGAATGCAGTGAGTCATCAGTGCAACTGCAAGATAAAGGTGTATTCCACAGAGGTGTTAAATTCAAACAAATCATATTTTAAAAGATTAAGTTTAATGAATTTATAAAAATGAATTTGAAAAGATTTGATTGCTTAGGGGGCGGCGCTAGGCCGACGGATAATGATGACTCACTGTATTCTTAACGCGAACGTACTATAGTGCTAGAACTCTAACTTATCCACATGAGTGCGACAGTTAGCAGACTGTCTTTGTCTAATTTCCGTCACCTACGCAAGAGCAGCCATTTATTGCAGTTACCACCTTTTCCAGGGTCGCGACCTGAACGGTCTTCGCGTGGAGCACTACGCGGTGGACTCCTGCAGCCTTGAGATGCTGCGATATATCCTCGACAAGGGAGGAGACGTCCACGCTGAAGATGACCACGGATGGACGCCGCTGTTCAGAGCTCGTAAGAAAATATTATAATGTAGTAGATTTAAATTCATTTTTAAGGGTAAAATTCAATTCAAGAGAAATGTCTGAAAATTACCACCTGGCTTCTATCCGCAGGCATCTGCGGCATAGTCACATGTGTCTCTCCGCATGTTAAACAGACCACCTTTATTTATTTAGTAAACATGGAAAACTTACAGCTAGAAACGAACAGAGTAAAACAGCAAATAAGGCAATCGATATGCCACTGTGAATAAGCGAATGACAAACTCTCTCTCTCTGACTGTGAATCTCTGACATGCCTCTCATTCTAACCTAATATTTCTATTTTTGCATTGTAATAATTTATTATGTGTACCTGAAATTTGCACGCCACATGTGGCAGAATGTGATGAGACCTTTAATGTTATTTGAGACCATATATTGTACCATGTTCGGACAAATAAATGAAAATGAATTTGAATAAATGCTATGTTCTTTCCTGCGTACATGGCGCGGCCGACATTGTAGAGAAGTATAAGAATAGAGTGATGATCTTCACGAAATAGCTGGTTGCAGCTGGACACGAGTAGCCAATGATCAAGTTGAATAGCATGTGATTGGGAAGCTACGCAACAGAAAACTGCAATAGGCCGGGTAACAGACTCTCATTTATAACTCTTGACGTTCAAAAAGCCCAGTATCTCAGCCTAGGAAAAACAGATTTATTTGACGAAACATGTATTATTCCCGCAGTGTGCCAGGGCGCAGCAACTGATGTAATAGAGGAGCTGGTGGTGCGCGGCAGCTCGCTGGAGATGGCGGACCGCGCCGGCTTGCCGCTCACGTCTGTCGCGAGGCTGCTTAACAGACAGTAAGTGGTCGTGTACCCAACTATCCAAGCTGCACACACACAGCTGCACGACAGGCAGTCTGCACCCATTTTAATCATATTGATTCGTATTACCTGGACTTAAACTTGAAGAGATAAAACATTACTAGAGGTTGCCGAAACCTAGTCTGGCCGCAGCGCTATTATGTATGTTTGTGAGTTGTTACTGCGGTAGTCACCAGAAAAATTAGGCAGACAGAAGGATTATATTCTCAGGCCTCTTTCAACCTATATTTTAATTAGTGTTTGGAGGTATGAGGAACAGGGTGCAGAGTTCCTCATCCACCATTGAAAAGGGAGGATCCTCCGACCAGACGGGTGTTGTGTCTAACTACTGCCCTACGTTTGTAGTCGGGAACTTGTATAATATGTTCAAATTGCGCGGATAACTCTGATACCGCGACGTAGATTAACGGTCATTAATTTGTATGTGGCGAGATGGATGTCGCTACAAGTGTTTGAAATAAACCCTGAGAATAACGCAACAAAAGAATAATATAATGAGTAAAATTAATTTTGTTATATTGAACTCATTATTTTGAATGCTCCAGAGGCCGCAGTCGCGACTCCGTGCTCCGTCTGGTGGACTCCAGCTATCCTCACGAGAAGGCGCTCGCCAACTTCACACGGCTCACCAAAAAGATATACAACGTGCACTCGCTGCTTAAGCTGCCCAGTCCGCGCAACAAAAAGAATTGACAACAACTGATGCAGATGAGCGATATGTTGCATAGTTGATGAAATGAAATGATCTCGTTAAGCAAGGCTTCCTCTCTCCTATCATTTTTGCTGTGCCCTACAGATAATGATCTCATTTACGTACCTACCACCTAAGAATACATATGGAAGGCAATAAAGATATTGAGTATAGTTAGAAGATGAGAGATTTGATTAGGTGAAATGTATTTTTTTTTCTGTAATCTCATTATACTTATAAAACCAGAGCTTATGTTGTTATTACTGCAAGGCAAAGATCTTTTTCACACAGGGAAGAGTCCGAATGTTTATCGTATACTCGTATCACCAACTTGTACCATTTAATTTATAAAATTAAACTACAGTTATAAAATGTAAAACTAATTTTATTAGATAATAAAAATATTTACAAAATCCTTAAACACTAACGGAGTATTGAATTGTATTATGCGTGTAATAGAGTGGTAACAGGTGTGGTTCAGATTAATTTAACACGAGAGGCTGAGCAGAGAAGAGCGATGCGACAGCGTCCCACAGCCCACAGCCGTACCCGATCATTATGATCATTTACATATCCAACACGAAATGCATTTCATGGCAAGCCCTACACAATATCCAATAAATAATTAAATTATTAATTTATTAAGTTACAGGAGTTTGATATATAACGTTAGTAGCAGTAAGTGCGTCATCCAATACAGTCGCATGGTGGTCGCGGCGGCGGTCGCGTGCTTCTCATTTTCAAACTCTACTTGGTTCTTGGGCATGCTGTGCCCGTTTGTTTGCACTTCTTCTATTTCTCCCATCTCGAACTGAGTGGTTTTTGTATCTCTTCGCTCTCTCGTCTTCCCATCCTCATCATCAGCGTCATCTTCATATTCCTCGTCATCTTCGTCTTCAATTTGAGGTGCTTTTGCAGTTACCTCAACTTGATTACTCCCTTCGGCTTTCAAATTTTCTTGTTTTTGAATATTAACAAGTTTCAGGTGTGTAGTCCTTGTGTCGATTACTTTAGGTTTATTCGATTCTTGTGCTTCTGTATTTATATGCGCCGCTACAGGTGGTGGAATTTCACCCTTGAAAGGACCAAATTGTGGTGTTTTTAATAATTGCTCGAAGTTTGCTGGTAGTTTAGAAGAGAACAGTTTAGTAGGTGCTTTGGATTCATCGGAGACGCTTGTCAATGTCGCTGCTGATACGGTTTTTCCATCGTAGGTGGTGAAAGTTTGATCGCTGGATGAGGATAATTTTTGAGAGTGCTCTTTAGGGAGTTTTGGGTCGGGAGGAAGATAATGTGGGCTGATTCTATCTGATTCCATCATTAAATCCCCCGGAATCTCTTTTTCTATGTTTTTCTTGCTAAACAAACCGATCAGTTTTGTCACATTACTAAGTTTAGTCACATTCTTCAAGTACACTGGATGTGGTCTATCTTCTTTGGCGTGATTAGTTGGGAACACTTCTTTAGTTCTATCGTTAGTAGGCAACAGGTGGTCCGGTGGTGACGGAATGAACATCGGTTCGAATGTCTCTGTGAGCTTTTCACTGGGGGGGTACTGGTGGTTGGGTTCGATTAATGGCTGGGACACGTCATAGTCGTCTTCCACATCGGCGTCTTCACGTCTGTTTGCGTTTCCTTCATATTCAGCTATCCTGTCTTCACCGGCCATCAGTGGTTCTCTAATTATTGGTTTGAACCCACTTTCAACCACAATTGAGTCAGGTTTAAACCCTGTGTTAACAGCTGGTGGAATTGTAGATCTGTCGGCAGATTCGCCAATAAAATCAGATGATTTGATTTCATTTTGCGACTGCTGCTCATTTTCCTGTTGCAAATTAATACTTGGTGTAGATTGATGGAACCCAGGCGCTGAAGTGGACGACGATCTTATACCGAGGTGCTTTGATGGGATCATCTGTTGGTCCAGTGGCATCGGGTTATCCATTGGTTTACCGAGTATTATCTGTCCTGGTTTGTTGTAAAACGTTTGCACGTTACTATGTTGAGCTATCGCATCATTGCCACCGGGAGGCAGCATTATTTGACTTTTGACCACTTGGTTGGCGATAATATCGGTTTGACCTAAATTCAATGTTTGGCTCGGAACAGTTAATTGTAAGTTGTTGGAGCTCGGCTTACCCATTATTATGGATTGAACTGGGCTATTCGGTGTTTTTGAAAATATTGGAGGCGTGGGATATTGTGAAGGTGCCGGAAATTGTGGAGGAGCTGAATTTTGCGGATGCAGAAAACTTTGCTGATGCACTGAATTCTGTGAATGCGACGGACTTTGTGGATGCACTGAGTTCTGTGGATGCGCTGAATTCGGATGATGCCCAGAACTTTGTGGATACCATGAATTTTGTTTTGAGCCTAATGTATTATAATTGGGTTTACTTTGGTGCATTGGGGGCATTGCTTTCATTGGTGGCACACCGGCCATGGGAGGTCGGTTCATGTTTGGCTGTAAACGATTTTGGTTGAACTTTGGTGGCGGTTTCTTCTGTGGTCCGTGAGAGCCATGGTGGTTGGGGAGAGGGAGTGGGTAGCCCATGTTCATATTCCCCTTCGGGTAGGTTGGAGGAGTACGACGGAGTTTAATCTCTGGAGGCGTCGGCCGACGGAACGGAGTAGGTCGTATATTCATATTGTTCATTGGTTTGTGAGGATTATGAGGCGTTGGCCTTAAAACAGACTGTAAAGTCAGAGGTTTCTGATTGACTGGTAAGAAGTAATTGTCGGTGATTTTTCCCGGCTCAATGAAGTACTCGTCGTCATCCCGAAGCGGCTGCTCGGCCACGAACATGTTCTCCTGTCCGTCCTCATGCACTTGGTACTGCAGGTACGTTGCGTTCTTCTTGTCGTCCTTCATCGTGTCCTCCAGCGTCTCAACGGCTTGTATCACCTCCTTGATTTGTACATTGGATATCGGCAATTCAGAATACTCCTGTCTCTTGTTGTTGTACGGCGGCGTCTGGTCTACCTCTGGGTACACTTCTCCCATGAGTCCGCTTTCGCTCTTATATCTACTGAAATCGTCATAATTCGTTTTCGTATTGATTATTTTCTGTATTTTCCTGCGTTCATCTAAAAAGTTACGTTTCGGAGAGAGTCGTGACGGTACCTGCACGGACTCCTCGCCGGCGAGGTCGTCGGGCAGGGCCAGTGCCGGCACCACGCGGCTCTCTTGCGCGTCCTGCGCGTCGCACTCGTCCAGCACGTTAATCTTCCACCCGAGGTGGCGATGCGTGAAACACTGGAACAGACAAGCGTGTTAGTGTGGGGAATTCGAACAACCGTTGCAAGCTAATGAAACTTTCACCGTCCAATAATATACATTGAGAAGTAATCGAGCTATCTCATGCACAGAGAAGGCTTGGAAGGCTGAAACAGAAAACAGATAGTAAAGATTATGTACATACAGAGTATGTTTCACAGTGGAGGCGCAGATTACATACTACTTGGATACTTAACCTCTTACATTTAACTCATAGTGCATGCTCACTTATGGGACGCTCGTATTATTAAATCTGTAGGCATAGAGGCGTCGTGGATTGAAGTAGTTTGTATTTGAACATCATAGTAAATTTCCAGCTTCACATAGGAGCGTCGCATATGCGTACCTGCGCCTAGTTATACATAGGAAGTAAAGTATCAATAATTAATGTAACCTGTGTTGTAGGTAGTAAAAAGGAATAGTACTAAGGCTTCTAAATGTAACATCAAGATTCTGAATAAGTTGGTCACACAGGTTTGAATAACAAAGCCAAGCTCTACGAATTCAAACTGTTTCTTAAACTCAATATACAATTTAGCGGCCGCGTACTGTGACGTGTGACGTGTGGTGTGTGTCATGCGCAGTACTGCGTTGCGTTTGTTTAGACACGTTGAGGTTGCATGCGTAGTATGTAACAGTGAAGTGAAGAATAATGCAATATGAGATAATTTGAAGAGAGCAGTTGAAGAAAAATGGTGAAAGTCTTCAGTTGTTGTCTGATGTCGGATCGGTCTGATTATGTGTTTGTAGATTTGGTATGGTATAAACAAGGTCATGAATAATAAAACAACATCACTAAATACATTCTGAAAGCTGGTATCGAAACACGTAGTGAATAAAGGTAGTGCGCACATGTGTATACAAGAGAAATATATGGTCAGTTGACATTTACAGGCTGCGCTAAAGTAAACTCTTACTGAGCACTTCATTTATTCACTACTCCGGCACAGTGCTGAAACATTTCCTGGAAGATGCATGTGAACAAAATGTGAACTCGTCAAGGAGGATGGCAGCTGACCTGGTAGTAGACAGTGTCGGGAGTCTTCCTGTCCGGGATCCAGGTGACGACCCCCGGGTTGCCTTCCTCGCACACGAGCGTGAGCGACCGCTGGTAGGCGCCGAAGCTGGGGAATTCGTCCGCCTCTGGGCCCGCACTGTCCGGCGTCCAGTTGCACAGGCGCCCCACGCCGCTGGGGTTCAGCTCGCCCGACCGCGTGCGCCGGACGCCCGCGTATATCTCCACGCCCTGGAATACAATGCACACATATGAGCCTCACGATGATAGATTTTTGTACTTAGTCACTACTTCGTAGATTCTAATTCCTAGTCGATCGAGTGGACCGAGGAAATAGAGTAGTAGATATCTTATGTTACTAACGCCAATTTGAATCCCGATGCATGATGCAAGAAAATCTAGCTCATGACACGCACATACACACGCACATGGACATAGCACATTTATCCTAAAGAAGAATACAGTTTTAGGTTAGGTTTGGTGGGTACTTAGGTCATACGCTGGCAGAGTGTGCCGCTGGGGAGGAACCGCGCCGTGCCCAAATCACAGGAGTAGGCAGTGAACTAGTGCTGTCAGCCGTAGTTGTGGCGACGGTCGGGATAGTGGGGTGTTGTTGAAGAACAGTACATGCTCGCGACCCCCAGCGTGGGTGTGGGACGGAGTATTGGGGTGGTTTTTAGTCAGTAAGAGTCTGACAGACCAGCTTGTCCATAGAGCAGAGAAAATCTATGAAGATTTTCCACCTCAGGATAAAAAAAAATATGATAATAAAGGTCAGGATAATAAACGCTTAGCATTAAAAAATCTACATTCATGCGCGCCCTAAATAAACCCTTTGAAAGTGTAAAACTGAAACTTCCAGGAGTTAACAAACGAGATATTCTCGGAGCGCGCCACTCCACGAGTTTGAAGCAGATTAAAAGGATTCCCAAGTTTATCAGTTTTATAAATATGGAAAGCTACGAGATCCCACTATTATTTTAAATGCACAAGTTTTATTCATTATTTGTTACTTTCAGCACAACGGAATAAAGTTGAATTTGGGGACTTTTGGTTCGGGGATAAAACATGCTAGAGGTGGACAGGACAAATTCATATTTAAATAGTAGATAACGTTAATAAAGTTCGTGATATTTTAACAGCGTTGTTAATAATATAACTGTGTACTCTTTTCATTTTGATGTGACTTTTTAACCCCCGACGCAAAAAGAGGGGCGTTATGAGTTTGTAATAATAATATTCTGGGTACGGTTTGAGGACAACACTTGCGTCCTTGTCCAGTGTTTTCATATAAGGCAATTAGTTTTGTTCACTAGGGTTTCTAAGAGACTGTTGGCGCTGCCTCGCGCTCGCCCCATTAGGGATGCGGTGTTTTCATACAGTACATTGAAGTCGTCACTATGTGGCTTCCGTGAACATCTCCCATGCGCTGCAGTGACGCGGCAGCCTCAACAGTTAAGTTTTAAATGACATTCATTTTACCTAGGGTATTCTGCCCATTCGAATTTGAATACAAAAATCGGCTTATTATTGGTTCTCAAAGTTTTCGAAGTATGATCGTAATTTAATTATGAGTTTTTAGAGACAGCTAAAATGTGCTTCGGTGTTTTGTATTTACCTCTTTCTCTTTGTCGGTCTTGTGGAAGTACCCTCCGACGGGGTCGTTGGTGATGTAGAAGGGGTGGTAGCGCGCTGGCACGTCGGGGTTGGAGCCGCCTTCCACCACGAACGTGTATTTGCGGCCGCGGACCACGTTGATCTCGGGGATCAGCAGACCGTTGATGTACCAGGAGATGCCCCAGCCGACGTGACCTACACATAGTAACCATGAAACGTAGAAGCTGTGTGAGACAATCTTAACCAGTCTTCTTTTTCTTATCGTGTGGTTAGTGATTAACCTGATGTCAGAGTTTTAATGCCGTCCATGGGCCTCGGACTTGGCATCACATATCTTCGAGAAATATCTCTCAAGCATGCCGGTTTCTCACGACAAAGACATTCAATACTTACTATAAACGGAACTTCACAAACATAATGACCATGTCTATGAGTTTAGTATAGTACGCTCCGCTGCCACTCCAGTATTTCTATATTATTCTAGACGGCATTACTGAGACATGCATCACTGCTTTTCTTTGAAATTTCACCGCATGCTCCTCTATTCTACATATATAGTAACTTAAATCTCTTTGCCTTACGATGACCTGTGAGATGAATAGAACATTGACTTACCGGTAATGGCGGAGTATCCCTGCTTGCCGCCTGTGGGTCCCATCTGCGCGTAGAACACGCCATCTGGCGGCTCGTAGCACTGGATGGCGGGGATGTCCCAGGGCGCTGCCTTAGCCACAGGCTTCGGAGTCGGCACCGGGTTCGGTTTGATCACTTGTGCCTGGAGGTGTTTGTGCTTTTATAGAAACTTCGTCATAACTGCTGCTATGCCATGCTGTTCTTCAGGTTCACCGCTCGCAGCTGGCATCAGGCAGATATACTCACAGTTTGTTGCGCAGGGCGCGCGGGCTCCTGGTGCGGCTCGGCTGGCGCGTCGTCTTCCTCAGGCATGGGGCAGTTCCACACTGGCGGTCGCCCGAACTCAATCAACTTGTCGCCCTAAACACACAATAATAGTTCAAAACTAACAAGCTGGACCAATAATTGTATCATCACAATCTAAAATGATCAGGTCAAAGTGTGTAGAAGAAGGTTTGGAATTACACTGAAGGGATTTTGTTGAAGATCCTTGCGTGATCTTCAGTTGATATGAAGTGATTCAAAAAATTTAGTCTTACGTGGATAAAAACAACAACAACATTCTCAATACAAGAGTAATTTATTTGATCATGGCCACTAACCTTGGTGAAGTGCGGATGATAAGAAACCTCGTTCCTAGAGTTGAGCGGTCCAATGGCCCAGATGATGGCCTGGCTGGCGTTGGTGAGCACGGCGCGGTCCAACTCGTCCGCCGCCTTCAACGAGCGCTGGTACGTCACGATGGAGTAGCCGTTCACAAGCGCCGCGTTCAGCAGCCGGATCGAGTTCGTGTTCTCCTGCAGAGGTCACGAGTGATATTATATTTGTTGTCATATTTAGCCACTCTCTTACGGGAAAACAGTAATTTTGTATCACATTCGGTTTTTATTTGTACAATATTGTTATTAAACTGTGTGTTTGTTAGTTTAAGACGTGTTATATTCTTAACATAGCTTCTATAGGCTGGTAAGGTTTTTTAACAGCTGTTCAAAAACCATACCAGCCTATAAACTATAGTCTAAAATCAATGGGGCGCGTGACAATTGTGCTGCACGTGTAAATAAACTACTGCGTAAGTTTAAGTAGATTCTGTAGATTAAGAAAGTTATTAATAAGTTATATATATTTATTTACTCCTGAAAAATCACCCTGAAGTATCACACTTGGTTTATAGAACCTTCTGCCTCAAATGGCACAGCTGTAAGAGAAAGTAATGGAGCACATACCACGAGTCTCTCGTCGGGACAGGAGCCGCGCACACCAGCGCACTGGCTCTTCGCATCCAGGTAGTAGTCTTCGGCGTATCCCTTGAGCGTACGTTTGTCGACCCAGGCCACCGTCGGGTCTCCACCCACCATCTGCGTCTTCAGGTTGTCGCCGGATACACCGAACGCCATATACTCACCGTCCTCTGGAAATACCGCACGTGTTAGGATAGAGTATTAGACCTCATCAACCACTAACTCACGAGGATCGGCGCTCCACCAGGAGGCGGTACTGACCAAGTTTAGCCACGAGCTGCAGCACGATGCTGTCACCAGCAACTGCCCAGCGCACCTCGAAGGCTAGCTCGTCGTACAGCACCTCGCAGTTCAGCTTCGACTGCGGAGAAACAATAACACATGATTCAATGGTCATTAGCCAGAACAGTCAGCTAAATATACGCAAAACAAATATCATAAGTCATGAAAAAAGTGTTTGAATTGTTGGTATCGCGTTGCTTGCTAAATATCACCGCGTGACGAAGAGCTGTGCTCGTTATAACTCGTGCCGGTCGTGTCTCTCGCCGCGAGCAGTTCGTTGTAATGGAGAACTTGCATCGTTACCAGTTTCTTATTAATATAGTTTGTACGAATTCAACAAAGTTGCCGAGATTCTGAACTCAATTAGTATTAGCAAGTTCGTTATAACGAATAGACGATAGGTACAGGCATTTCGACTTGTTCGAGGGATGTCTCAGTTAATTTGTGATTTGCCATAAAACTAGAAGGGTATTAACGTTTTTTTTAATCATGGAGGATCCGTCTTAAAACACAATTGTCGGTCTAAAATTTGAAAAGTACCATTTTGAAAAGACAAATTTGTAAGACTTTTTACAGTGTTTTTCTAACACCTTATGCAGTACTGTCATGTTGACCACAACCGATTTGCGACTGCCTTAATATATTGTATTGTTTTTACTTCACAATGTAACCAGATCAATATCAATACCTGATCCAGTTCAAAATCAAAACGATTTTGAAAAGAAACCATCAAAACGATTTTATGGCGAGAATCAAAATGACTGTTGGAACTTAGCAGTAATATTTGAGTCGAGACACAGAGCAGCGCGAGTGCAGTGGTTCCAGACTTCAGACTCCGGAGACACATTTGGACACGTTCCAATCGCGAAGCTCTTTCGTTGAACTCCGAGGAGAAGTTATTTTAATTGAATCGATTTCGCTTCCAAGTGTAACGCCATTGTATGCCGTGATTATGGCCACCAAGTTAGTTCTTTTTTTCCAAAAGAACCAAATGTTTTATAATATTTTTATACACTTTAACTATTTTATGTAACACTGTATACTAAAACAGACAAAATTTAACTAAACCTAACAATAAATAATTATAAAGCGTCAAAAAGCAACCGCATATTGCTGCCAGTTGGTAAGACTGTAAGACTTGCGGAATCGCCACGTTAGATAGCAATGGTTAACTTCTGGCCAAAGTAGAAACCAGTCCTTGGGTCACGGAAAGCGTCAACTAAACGTTATGAGATTTCTTTTGTTCTTTTTCTTAATTTACTATTATTGTCACCTATAAATTAAAATAGTTTCTTTAATTTCCAGAGATCAGTGGACCGTTCGGATATAAATTATTTTGGCAAACCTGTTTGAACTTATTTTATTGTTATGTTAGCTTGCATACACAGTATGTAGGTACTGATGTTTCAAATAAATATTCTATTCCTTTCTTTTACAGAAGGATTATCTATTTATCTCCACCAATGGCGTCGGACCACAGATAACTAATCGCCTAAAACAGAAGTGACACTGTTATGTAGGTTTCTATCTCCGTCGTGTATTTCGGTCGCCGAGGACAAACAAAAATAACGCAAAGACCTTTCACAGCCAGTAATTTTGTTAGCTGACCCGGAATAAACGTAAGGGGATGGACACACGCTCGTGGGCGCTACACACAGACATCATGTTCTACATGACCTTCGTAACCGTGGAGTTTGGCAGAGGAGAGGGGTCAGGTCAAGAGGGTGTGAGGATAACAGCATCCTACTTGTGACGAACATGAAGTTTCATGTCGACTCAGGCTTGGAGTTTTACAATTGCGGGTTTTGTTGTGACATAGGTAGGTACTTAATAATTGATTAGTCGTTGATCCTGGGGAGTTTGTTCCGCCACTTCTTTTTCCCAGCAAAAACATTGATAAGTGGCGAAGGGCAGGCCTTTTGGGGGACTGACTTATGTAATTTTGACGTTCATAAGTTCCTGACCCTTAGCCTAATTTGAATAAATGACTTTTGATTTTGATTCTATGATAGTCTATTCTAGTATATGTATATCTATAGATTCTATGATAGTAGATCAGTGCAGTTTTATTTCATATTTTTATAGTAAAAGACTATAATATAATACTTCTGCTTTCATTTGTTGGAGCCACTTCAGACTGAACCTTGTGTATTCATCTGTAATGTGCCCGTGTCAGAACTGGGTCAGACGGGATAAAGCCAAATTAATGTGGATACGGAAAAACATCACAGTGGATCACTGGACCAAAAATGGATCTAGGTATTTGTGGCATTGCTAGGTATTGTGTTGTGTAGAAGACTATGTAATGTTCTATTATTGTATGAATTGAAAATTGATGCGCCTAATTCTCTTGATTACAATTAATATAATTTAGTTTTGTGTTTATCCTGATTTTGTAGCAAAAAAACACAAAAATAATGAGCGTGTTCTTATAATTTTCCAACTGTAACCAACCTATGTTTTGTTTGATTTCATGATTGTTTCCTTTACTACGGAAACTCCGAAACAAATAAGTATGAATCATTTATAGAGAAGTAATATGTATAACGGATGTTGCCTTCTTGAGTTCTACATAGTTTAAACGAATCTGAAACTCATGTACGGCACTTTACTGGCCTGTTGGTAGTAGTTAGAGACCCTGAATGCTATGCTGGAGGTCATGGGTTCAATTCCCACCTAGGACAAATATTTGTATGTTGTGCACGATAATTTGTTCTGTGTCTGAGCGTAATTTACCTATAATATGTATGTATTTAGAAAAATATTATTAAAAGTATGTTTATCAGCTGTTTAGTACTCATAACACAAGCTCTCAAGCTTAGCTTGGGACTAAATGGCGTTGTGTGAAAAGTTGTGGAATATTATTATAAAAATATTTTTACAAAAAATTATTATCACAAATACTTGTGAAGAAAAGGTATTTCTTCAAGACACTCGTGTGATAGAGTTAATAGTGGTAGCACAGTCTTTTATACTGTGGTGGTAGTGCGGGCTGGGTCGAGGTCGCGTGACGTCACACCGTGTGCGGCGCGCGGCTCCGGCCGGGCGAGCTCGCGACCAGCGCCAGCGTGCCTCTCACGGACGTAGGTTCACTCTGAACTGCTCGCTAACTGTTTACATTTATCTATGGTGGAGCAGTAGCGAGGCGTCAATATTCATAAATGGGAAAAGATACTCATTATTAATCTTGTCAGCTGTAAATGCTTAATTTAAAAAGAAAGAGACGCCTAATACCCAGCAGTGGATGAAGTCGGGTAGAAGATAACGATGATGATGTGGAAGACTTTTTTAAAGTGTATGTTAGACACCGCTGACATCAGTGAAAGCAATTTCGAGAGGAAACCCTAGTTTGAAATCCGCGAACGTGGTGATTAATGCACGTGCCTTCTCTGTATTATAAGAAAACTTGGCATTATATTGGCATCAATAGCCTGTACCATTTACGCTTTTGGCGGTAGAGTTGATCCTTCTAGCCTTTAAAGAATAGCCGGTATGAATTGAGAAGTGGACACTTCGCCACTGCTATTAAATAGTCACAAGTATTTATTTATAAATAATAATACGTATGGGCACAATATTATAGGTATAACATGTTTAAAATAATACTAACGCGTTCATAATGGTGCGATGGCTTTTAGTAGCGTAATAGCCTATTAATAACCAGCAGTGCTATTTTACAAAAATCACCACTAGTAAATGTAGGTCAAGTGAGGGTGAATTGAGCTGTCATTCCATAATAATGCTAAGCTTTGACAGTTCACTTCACTCAAGCTTTCAGAGGTGACTCATACTAAATCGACCGGCAGACTAAGTAGTGAGACAGTTGTTGTGAATTGTTAAAAATGAAACACAATAGGATTAAACATGTTTATAAGTAAAGTTAACGGCATGCAGGACTTTTAAATACCCCTTTCATAGTGTTCAATCAATGCGGTGGCTAGGACCAAACATCGAAATGAAACCTTCACAAAGTAAAGAATAAACTTGTGTTATTTAATGAAAGTGCATCAAGAGGCCTGAACTAAAAATGTCTGCAGAATTATTAAGTGGGTCAATCTCCAAAACGGGCGTATTCGTGTGATCGCTCTGGTGCTTTTCAGATATTGATATATAATGGTAATTATGTATCTCATTAAAAATAATGATATTCAAATAGTAGATTTTTATTATTGGCCTTCAATTTACACAAACGGCTAAGGAAATATTTAAGTTCAAAAAATTTCGCGACCAGAGCAATCATAATTGGTGCCAGAGCGATCATAAATGGTGAAATTAGTGAAACAAAAATAAATAATAATGATAAAATATTATTTATTTAGCCGTTTTAAGTCATGTTCAGTGTACTTGTAACAAGATTATTATATGTAAGAGAAATGTATTATTTTAGAAAAAGGTCAAGGCATATTATCAGTCATAAGTACTTCCATATTAAAAATAAATAACAAATTAACAAAATTATAAAGATCAACTTTTGGCTTAGTTTCATTTATTTGGACTTAATTATACCACTTCTAGGTAAATGAGACAACAATAAAAACCTTTTGAAATCCACCAATATTACGTACAGTCTTTTATAGTTATTTAATGATTTAGACTCATTCAATATCAGTATTGAAAAAGTTATTAAAGAAAACTAACGTTTACAAAGAACAAAATAAAATTCTTAAAAATGAACAATTTATAAACTTAACTATTTGTAATCATAATACTTAATAGAACTTAGAATCATGACTAAAACAACAGTCTATACAAGATATGTAAGTAATTTGTAATGATCACATTTTCCTTAACTAGGTACTTATATATTTAGTGGAAAGTGAAGAATTAAAAAGAAGAACACAAAGTAAAATGCAACTCAGATGGTCAGATCAGATTTAAGTATTGTTTGCAAATTATAATGATACAAACTTTAACACAAAGTAAAAAAATAAATTTTTCATAAGGCTTAGTTGATCAGGAAACTAAAAATTAAGGTTTATTTTAAGCTCAGATAATTGTATAGTACTCGGAGTCGAAGTCGGATAAATCTTCTGCTGCAGCAACCTTTGTCAAGGTGTTATTAATTTCCAACGAAGATAAAACTACCTCGGAAATACTTGGAGTACCTAATTAAATTTTATTGTCAATAGATCAGTCACTCATTGGTAGTACTGTGCCCCGAGCTTTTTGCCTTTGGTAACTCTCTCTTGACTTTACAAGCCATTGTGCGTCTTAGATATGGATCATATTTTATCTTGGCCATTCTACGACGCTCAGCCAATTTCTTCCTAAGACGTTTTTCTTCAATACTCGTAGATAATTTATTTCGAGGAATGATTTCAACCTGCAAAAATAGTTGCCATTAAATTTTAGAGAAGAAAGGGTTACAGTTGTGGTTAGTTAAATGCCATTACAAAAATATCATCAATGTAAAATACGTCAATATCTGTTTATGGGTTTAGTTTACCCAAAGGAACCCCCCAGGAATGGTTGTAAATGAAAGGTCATATGTATAGTTCATCGTTTGTCATTGTTACTACTACTTACAATAGATTTATATCGTACAATTAATGCAAAATATCATTGCTCTGTTCTTTTTGGACAGAGCAATCACAGCCATAGCGATCAGAAAAAGTCACAAAATCATAAATATAGCCGAATTTAAAAGCAGTAGAAAGTTATGATTACGTCTCATAAAAAACACCACAACGATCACTTAATTCACACAACAGACACATTCATAAGCTTACTATTTAATTTAAATAACGTGCCATAGCAATAATAAAATTCGAGAACCAAATCCAGAGCAATCATAAACTTACCTTCGTAATGTTGGAGTGCTGGTTCGTGGCACACAGGTTTCCTCCTCGGCGGTTAGACTACTGCCAGGGTTACCCCGCGGGAGGGGAATAGAGTGTCTATAACGCGTAACTAGGGATGAGCGCGATGTTTTACCTCAGCGCAGAGCGATGAGATAAAATGCCCGGTCACGATTTCAAATTCAAATTGTGGCAAAAGTATTGTTAATATAACTTAAAATAATTTATTACGATGAAGATTAACCATTTGTTATGTAATGTAAACAAGTTGTTTCATATGAACCTTCTTATTAAAAAGTTAAAAAATATTTTATTCATTCAATCGGGAGTCGGGTCAACCCAGAGCGATCAGAATTTTAGGGTTTAAGATTTTTTTTTAAATATTTAAAATAAACTTATTCATAATATTAGTCTTGTACCATGTAGATTGGACACCAAACTGTATATTAAAAAATATTTTAAAAACGTTTTTCGATTTTAAAGTGGGTTTGTTCAGCCCGACACGAAAAAAAATGCCTCTGGAGATCTACCCAAGTATGGTTATTTGAGAAGTAGCCAAAATGTCTCGCCGAGTTGTAGGCCAGCTGGCATGCCACACTCGCGTCTGTAGCCCCGATTTTACTGAATTTATTCGATAGTAAAGCTTTGTGATTCTTTCAGAGTTCTCTTCTTAAAGTGGTCGTAAGCGCGACTGGTGAGAGTAGGTTTCTTGTTTCGATTCCCAGGTCGAATATTGTAATAAGGTTTTCAATAAGTAACTCAGTAGGAGCTCGGAGTGCTTTTATTTCTACACACATCAAAAGTGTCTAGGGATCAAGCATTTTTATGCGGATTTCTTGAGATTGAGATGTGGCTTTGTAATAAATTTATGATTTTATAAATTTATATGGATCCTTTTTGGTGCATTTCATAATTTGAATCAGGAACTGTGAATCAAATTCGAGTAAAAGATGAAAATCAGCTGTCAATATTTTCCCTATAAAAACATACAACGCATTGAAGACATTATTAGTGCTACTGTTTCCCTAATACTGATTAAAACCAACGTTATTATGGAGCGGCGACGTCATTTAAGCAGGGAAGAAATGCTCAGAGCCGTGGGAATGATAGAAGCTGGTTCCCGGCAACGTACTGTGGCTTTAGCTCTGAATACAAGTCAGAGTGTTATCAGTCGACTTTGGACACGTTACCGAAGCACTGGTACCGTGGCTGAGCGCCATGGAGGACGGTATCGCTGCACCACACGGAGACAAGACCGATACATTCAAATCTTAACTCGAAGAGCTCCAACAATAACCGCCATGATGTTAGCCGTGAGGCTTCATCACTCTTCAGGGAACTTAATTAGCGACCAAACAGTCAGAAACCGCTTGCATGAAGTGAACCTTCATTCCCGAAGACCGCTACGGGTACCACCTATAGCAATGCACAATCGTAGGATTCGATATCAATGGGCTCTTGAACACAGAAATTGGGCAGAAGAACAATGGCGTTTCGTGTGCTTTTCTGATGAGTCTCGTTTTGGTATGAGACCGGATACAAGACGTATACGACACTGGAGACCCCTGGACGCCAACAGCGATTAAAATCCTGCCAGGAAGTCCATCCTTATAGTGGTGGAACCATCATGGTATGGGCGGGTATTTGGATCGGCGGAAGAACTTTTTGTGTATATATTTATTATATTTTATGATATTTATCATATTTATTGTTTACATATATATAAATAAATTAAATTTACTTCTCTCCAAATTTCTTACGGAATTGCACCTACCACTGTTTGTCTCTGCATGACCTAAAGGTTGACTGGTAGAAAATGCCTAAGGCATTAAGTCCGCCTATGTACATTTGTGTGCTTGAAGTATTAAATAAATAAATAACTGAGTTGATTTGGATCAGAGGCAACCTCAACGCTCAAATTTATGCTGAGACGATTGTATCAGACGTCATCGTTCCTCTACAAGTGCAAATCGGTCCCTTATTTCAGTTAATGCATGATAATGCACGACCGCACACCGCAAGAGTTGTAAGACAGACTCTCGCCGCAGCTAACATCAATGTCCTGCCCTGGCCTGCTCAGTCGCCAGACTTGAACCCGATTGAGCATGCATGGGATATGCTACAGAGAAGAGCTCTGCCGAATATGGAGGGTATCCAGTCGCAAGAAGACCTTTTTTTGTTGTTGCAACGAACATGGGCGGCCATTCCACAGCGTGATTTGGATGAACTCATTTTGAGTATGCCAAACCGATGTTCTTGTGTTGTTAGTGTTCGCGGTAGAAACACGGATTATTAATTGTTTAAGTTACCCAATAAAATTTTAAAGAAAACTGTTATTTCAGTCTTTTTTTCGAACTTTAATGTTAGTGGTTCAAATGTCAAAAATCCCTTTATTAGGAAAATGGCAAATTTCTTTATTAATGCAAAGGTGACTTGGTTTATCGTTACTGTGACAAACGAAAACACTTTATTTGATGAATCCTTAAAGAAAATTTTAATTAATATCAATCAGGAGAAAAGTTATTGCAAAAATATATGTTGATCCCTAGACGCTTTTGATGTGTGTATGTATTTACCCGGATGATGGCAATATAATGCAATAGTATTGCATTATATTGCCATCAGAGGTGTAATGTTCGTTAAAAACACTTCAAACTACAGACTGCACGTATCTAGTCCTCCAACAAGCGTCTCCAATTCAACTAAGCTAAACTATTTTTGTGTATGGGTAACCGATGCGATTCGAACTAGCGACCCCTCACTTACTAGTTGACAAGTGAACCGCGGGGCTTGAAGTTTACGTGACCATTATCTTCTCATGGTTTACTATTGTTTACTTGTCACAAAGTAATGAGCACAACAAACAGCGCCTCTGTTGTCGCTTACACAAGTTTACTTTACATTAAAACTGCTATTCAGGACATTTACACTTAAAATCCTAAACAAACTAATTGTGCTTCTGAGGGGTCCACTACAGGCCCCATTCACCGGGGAGCGAGTGTGTCCTCCGCTACGCAGTACGCAATGCGACAGCGTGACGCACGCGTACCGCGCGCTCTGCCCACCCCGCGTGCTCATAGATACGCGTCGCCTTGTAGACGTCGTTCAGATGAACAGAGCACTGTCTTTACATCTCTTGTAATCGACGTGCAGCTGTTTACAAGGACCGAATTCTTGCAATGTTGATTTTATTCTGTCTGTATTTATAAAACAATACAGCAACACAATAACGTGTAGAAAATACATTCACATTGCATGTAGTTTGTATTACAGTTTAATTAATGAAGCACTATTTTGTTGTGATTTAAATTTTTGTACAGTGTGCCTCGTTTATCTAGTGGTCATAAGGGCATGAGGTTCAGGGTTCGATCCCTAGATCAGACAAAGCGTTACTGAGTTCTTCCATTTGGAATTGGGCCACAATTTGGATTTGTGTTAGATTAATGTCAATAGGGTCGCTCCCTACTTTATGGGACTTGAACCTATCTGGCGGAATGTGGGTGTACATAGTATAGTACTCTTCTGCCTAACCCTTCGGGGATTACAGGAGTGTTGTTGTTTGGTCTTAAAATCTCTTTTTATGTAAGAAGTTCATATGCTTCTTAAAGTTTACAACCAATAAAACAATGTAAAATTTAGGTCATTGTAATTATTGCATCTACCATCGTACGCAACTAGTCAAGTATTAATCTTTTTAGAACGTCTCTTCGACAAACGTAGCAACTGTCAGTACTGTCTATGTCACTAGAACCCATCTACGTATTCTTAGTCAATGCGTCGCTCACTCTACAGCTGCGTGCAACAGCATCCGCATAACCTGGAGGCAGAACACCTCGGCTGATAATTGCATCACCATGTTGTAATATATTGTACTGCAACCGCACATATTGTACACATCGCACAAAAAATACACAAATGCTCACTTGACATCATAAACTGTGCGACGCAACTGTTGTGTAAGCTATCTACCTAATAATGCTATCATCAGTCGCGTGGCCTTTCCCCAACTACGGCTTTCAGACCTCCACAAATATTCCCTGGTAAGACTTGCTGGCACTTCCAGGCTTCCTTCCCCTCGTATAGTCTGTCAAAGATGTGCGATAGATAGCCGGGAACAACTGCTTAACGTGCTTACTTACGTACTGACGGGTATGTAATAAATGGTCACCCTTTTACGGCCTGACCTTGGCAAGGTATGTAGCTTAATCGCAACCGCTCAAGCTTCACAAGTGTACGTATCTACAAATTCATCTAAGTATCTAATAAAATAAATATCTATCAAGCAGTTAGTAGGACTATCTTCCTCTTTTCGCTTAGTTCCTCTGAATTTGCTTCATAAGCCGTCAATTAATTTTTCAGGCATGCAGGTTTTCTCACTATGTTTTCTTGTTTCCGTCACTATTTCTAAGCAAAGTGATAATCATACAATTCGCACTTGAATCGATTGATCGAAAATTCAGAGGCCTTGGGTTCGAACTCGAGACCTATGGCTCAGCAATTCACCGCCGCCGGTATCATCACTAGGCAATCATTCATAGAAGTATTATTATATAATTGTTAAACATGGAGGCAGCGAAGTTAATATAAATATAGTTACGTAGTGTAGTTGGAAACATAATATCTTATAAATAAATCAATAGTGTTCTGTATCCTAAGCTCGCTATGCGTATGTGTCAGTGGTCAAAAATAAAGAACGAATAACGATTTAGCGAACGTTTAATACATGTTACACTTGCATAAAACATAATATTATATTGAAAACGTACAAAAATACGATAATGATAGTGTCGCCGCGCCCTCGCCGCGTCGCGTCGGAGCGCGGCCCCATACGCTACAGACACAGGATCACAGACGATTCGTTTCACAACTATATCACAGCTAGGAGTGTTGTATTGTCACTGAGTATATATCACAAGAACATAGATAAGAAGTATTTACATTTTATCACAAGAGGTAAAAGGATTTTGTTTTTTTGCTTAAGAATTAAAGACGAAAAACAATTACAGGTACGGTTTCACCTACATTAAGACGCCGTTTCTTTCCACTTCATATACAAGTTGCTTTTGCGTCACTTTATTTAAACAAAACATATTTTGAGTATTTTACTCGATTCTTAATAATTATAAAAAGGTTAATAATATTTACATATTTATCAAGACATCCCAATAAGTACTGTGATTCTGACGTCATTATAATTACGTTAAAACTATTGCATTTACATACATACCTACAAATTATATGAAAAGAACATTTGTTCTATGCGCTCACGAAAATTGTGCCACGTGAACTATGCTATTGTTGACTCCAAATGTTCACACATTATTAACTGAAATGTAGCCAATTAGCGTGAAGCACTCGGCGACAAGGCGCGCCCGTCCCTGACTCCATTGCACTGAGATAACAACGTCAGGGCGCGGAGAACAAAGTCCTGCGACGTGGGCATCACGTCGCGCTACTAAATAAGTCTAAACTAAAACTAATGGTAACTACTGGCTCTGAATGCGATGCGAGTCGCTGCAGCCACCGCGACTCACTAATGAGGCTAAGCATAGTCCGTGTATTAGTGGTTTAGCAGTGCATTTATATTTATTTGTACCGACTAAGTATTTCGTACGAGAACTGCAAGGCAAGCATTGTGTTAAGAAGCGGACAAAAAGTTTTTAAAACGTACTTTCTCGTTGCAATTTCAGTGCACAGGCATAATTATGTAATAGATCTGTGTGGATCCATAGATAAAGTCGTGTCCCAGATTCACGTCAAAATGATTGCCAGCGCATGAACTGATGGTTGAATGAGGCTAGCCTACAACTTGCCGTTCGCAAACCTTGCATTCTAGATTCCTCTGTTTCAATAATAAGGGTACACGTGTATCATCAGATCATTTTGATCTCGCTACTGATCAGTGTGTGAGGGACAGCACACAGCCCACAGAAAGCGGGGGGCACGCGGAGGGCACGCGTGGGGCACGCGAGGGGTACGCTACGTCCTTATTAGTCGCTGGCTCGTGGGAGCATTGGGCAACCCCGGACTATTGTGCGAAAAACAATTGTATGCACTTTGAGAACAACTGAACAATACGCCATTATTTATCATTGTATCTAGTTTTGGACGCATACAATGCAATTTTTGGTGCCAAAAATTCTGTCTTTCCTGGCAATTACGCTGAACTGACACTGAGGCAAATCGTTGTCAAAGGTCGAAAAAATGACCTTGTTTAATAAGAGCAAAGTTACTCACAACATGGATTAACAACTTTTAAATAAGTAAGAAATTGAACGTAAGATAATAATACAGCTAGCACCATTTGATTGTCCTGTGACTATCAGTTACATTTCCCACATGATGTGTGCTAGAGTCGTAGGTATACAACAGTTCAGTTACCATATTGTAATATGTTCAGAAGATGGCAACACCGGTGAAGGTCGAGCGATGCGTCTCTCGCATGCCAGCGCGGAGCGGTGCGCGTGCGTCAAGGCTACATCCGAATGAAGTGAGAGGTCTAGAAGGGCACTCGCTAATTGCCCAATAATATTATATACCTCCTTACGTGACGAAACTCCGTGCTCTTAAGACCCTGAGCTACCTACTAACTAAGATTCAATTCACACGCGTGACATTTGCAGATGCACACAAAACCGCAGTTGAATTAAGTGTACAAGGTTATTAGTTAATAAGCCGGCTTTAATTATTTGTTACCCTACTCAAACAGCTCTGTGACCGATGGCAGAGTAGTTGGACGGGGAGGAAGGATGAAAGGATTTCGCCCGTGACCTCGATTCGCGAGTGACAGATGAAGCTGCACGCTGTGGCGCCGAGGCCGCGAGTGGTGAGGATGAGTGATGCGGTGAGAGTGTTGCGCAAGAGTGGCTGCAGCGTCGCATCGTTGCACAAGCGGCGCGATGTGGGTCAAGGTCACCGCAGGATCACGCGCGTCCTGCGCCGGAGTACGGCAGCAGGCGGTACTGGAACGGCTCCTCGTTGTGTTGCTGCGGCGCTCGGTGCTCGTAAGCTCGTCGCTGTTGCTCGTACAACTGTTGTTGGTACGTTTGTTCACTCTGCGGCTGCACGTAGTAGTTCTGCTGCTGCGGCTGCTGATAGTTCTGTGGCTCAGCTTGTTGATGATTGTAGTAGATCTGTTCGTTGAGAAGCTTCTGCTGTTGTTCAATTTGCTGTTGGCGTTGCTGAAGTTGTTGCTGTTGCAGCAATAGTTGCTGGTATTCGTGTTGGTGTTGTTGCAGCTGTTGTGAGTGCTGCAGTCCCGGCTGCTGTAGCTGGCTCAGGTCTTGCTGTTGTTTATCTTGTTGCTGTTCGAGTGATCCGTCTTGTTGGAAGGAGAGTTCCTTCGAGCTCTGAATGGATACGAGTTGCTGGTCGGGAGGGGTGTAGGAGTCGGCGCGGCGGTGCAGCGGCAGGCGTGCGTCGGACTGCTCGAGCGCGGAGAGCACGGCGGCGCCGGGGCGCAGGCGCGCGGGCGGCCGGTACGTGGTGGCGTCGAGGTGCTGCAGCGGGCGGCGCGGGCGCGCGCGGGCCGGTGCAGCCGTGCTGCTGCCCGCCAGCGCACTGTTGCGGCTCTGCAACAGGAAAGCTGCGCTCAGCTACTGCGGGAGCGGGACGAGGGACGGGACTGGCGATACCGGGGAATGATGAACTGACTGACCGCGCCGTGTGGGTTCATGAATAACTGAATATCCTCCTCAGGGTTATTACTGAATCCAATAAATAGTGGCAGTGGAAGGGAGTCGGTCATAGAGTGGAACTAATTGTTCACCATTATATCATTCAGAGTTATTGCGTCCGTGAAGCTGTGTGTGATCATAGCGAACTGAAACCGTTTGTAACGTCACGGTAATGAGCTTTTGAGTCAATAGCGCTTTCAACTAATATTTGCCGCGGAATTCTTAATAAACGTGGCTAAACGGAAATGTGTGTAAGTCAAATGTTATATTATATTCATATTATTTGTGCAGAGATAATTTAACTGAATTGATAGTTCAGACCTTAGACTATATACCTCTAGACGTAGCCCAATTTACAGTGTCAAATGTGGAAGTGAGACGCAATAATACAAAGTTCGTAGGAAAATTGAGACAAAGCATCGCATCTTCTGTCCCTTACGGCGTGCCGGATTTTTGCATGGCTAACTTTTGAAAGTTAGCCAAACAAAGTGCTGTCACTGTCACGTATATTATTATGCTCGATTTAATTTAAGTTTTCGGATGGTTTTTGCAATTTTTGTAATAGTTTAAGTCATTTAATGAGAAATAGACTCCATTAGATAAGTGTTTAGTGTATGGTGAATGCGCTACGATGGGAGGATGCAGTATAATAGGCTGTAAAAGCCGCTCAGAAAAGGCCAATAACAAAATCTCTTTTCATTCGTAAGTATTCAATACTGTTTGTGTTATTGTATGATTATTGAATTTATACATTTGTGCGCTTTTATTGTCATGGCTTTCAGACCAAAATATGGAAGATTTCTTAAAATAAACTTGATTTCTTATATCACATAACCTAGGAATACTTACTTACAGTGTTGCTACACGTTTCAAATCTTTTCCCTTAACTGTCAGGCCTAATGTTCAAAAGGTAGGCATAATAATCAAATAAATCTATGGTGGCTAAACACACAAATTTGTGGGCGAACCCTTATTTTTAAGTTTAAGTGAACATGTGTACGAACGAACAGAGCCCTTTCGACAATCATTAAGTTTTACTCTTGAAGGCAATCGCGTAGGTACTTAAAGATATTTGGAAGTAAGAATTCATTTTATAAATAAATGTTAAGTATAAACAAAAAATTAGATATTTTCAAAATAAGTTGGTTTTGTCTAAAGGACAATAGTTATTATACAGCAATGTCAATGTCACACTGGATGTCAGCCATACCTCAATATATTTTAATGATAAATAACACGCGAAAAAATAATGTAGTGTTCTTCTAAAGAGTTACTTCTATGTACACACATCAAGCTTCACCTGGTAGTAGTGTATTTTATTTGTGAGAATCAAGGTAAGATTGAAAGTAGGTATTTTACGTGAAATTATATTTTCTCACACATGGATACTTCTACACTCTTATTACCACTTTGAATACGTAAATTATAATTTACAATAGTGCTAAAATTGGAACCCGCAGTTAAGTAGAATTTTGGTCGTATTTTGGGACTTTTTTAAGGAATAGCAACACTGAACTTTTATATTGCTGTCGCATGTGCGGCCACGCGGTAGCTCGATCTAGAGGTATATTATCTAAGGTTCAGACATATAATATAGACAATAGAAACGTCATTTCGAACTTTAATAACCATAAGGTTCGAGCAAGACCAGTATCTAATAGACAAACGTTACTGATAAAGACAGCAGGTACTATGCCTAATACTGCAATACCGGATATTTACATATAATCTTACAATGTGTCATTTAGTGTTACTATTTTGTACGTCATAACAAAGTGTAATTACGAAGATCTCCGTACGCAACATGCACGTAATTACAATACATTCAGTATTTACATAACGTGCAATACATAAGCGGTCAGAGGTAGCCGTGGGTGAGGTCAACGCCCTCACACTTCACTTTCCAAAGCGGCGCGCGCGCCGAGTGTCCGCGCATGCGCCACATAATCCGAGTGCGCAGGCAGAAGTGTCACAAAGAGATAGTCGACTCCTAACTGCAACTAAGGAAGACTTACGAACCAAACAACAAACACATCTTGTAATTTCTTGTGTGTAAGTATCTCCTTTGTGTACACCAAATTGCAGAACTAATAATTTCGCAAACATACCTGCTATGTTGTGAATTTAGAAGTAAACAACTACAGTCATGCACACGGTGCGATGAATGTACCTTCTGCGTGTTGTCTGCGTAGTGGCGATGCTGCAGCGGTGACGTCACTCGCGATACTATGTGAACTTTAGCGTTATGTAAACAGTGCGCGCGCGTCGACTGGAGAGGGTCCGACGTTACGTGTCCGCGGAGGAGGCTGCTCGCTCACGCTGTGCTTCATTGTATGAGGGATGGAACTACCACTCTACTTTTCTTTTTTTGGGTTTTAGCAAAGAACTTTGAAATGTAATATTAGCCCACCTGTAAGAGGTTGCGCACGCGTTGCACAAACAAAGTATACATTATAAGTTATGATTGAGACAATTGAAAGCTTAACGGTCGTCTGTGTAAACAAACATTCCTTACATTTCGTCTAGTTTTGCGGACATAAATATACTTAATAGTACATTTTTGACCCGAGAAATGGAACAATAAAAAAAACCGTTTGTGTTTCAGTATTCTTGTATGATGGTGAGATACCTTCGTGGGCGAGTCTGAGTCGCGCTTAGCCAGTGTTTACACTTTTTTATTGTGATCCCAACAGTTTAAAATAGTATAACTATAATTTATATAATTAATAATTTACAGTTATAATTTATTTATTTATTACTGTGGGCCAAATAGTTAAATAGTTAGTAATAATTTATAGTTATAATGTATTTATTTATTACAGCCATGAGGGCCGAACAATCTAAACGGGATCATTATTATTGAAGCTAACCGATATGGGTGACATTGTTCAAGGTATTATTATATAACATAAAATGTCAAATTTTAAACATAGCTGTGTAATTCTAGTAAACACTACAGATAGACTAATTTAGTTCTCATATCAAACAAAAAAGTTCAATTAAATTAAATTGAAAAGTTATGGAACATAAAGGGCTACGTGGTGTTGCGTAGCACTTTTAGCGCTACGCCGACCTTATTGGGAACACTTGGATCGCATCTAACCGCTACGACGCTACGCCGTAGCACCACCTTGTGAACTTGGTTGAATCAATTTAGTAGTTCGGCGGTTACGTTCTATTTTAATAATGTGACTTTAAATAATATTATTGTTATTTATGTTTACACTTAAAAATTTAACTATAAACATTTTTTTTTAAATTACTTCAAGATGAATGGGACAAAATGTAACAAGTTAATTATGCAACTTGCGCTTAGGGTTATTTAAATCTTATTGCTTCAATGCGCTTTGTCAAAAAAATAGAACTAAAACTTTGTTACTGCAACAAAGTAACGATTCAAAAGACAGTTTTTCATAACAATGATGTACTGTTAAATATGTAAACAGTGCAGAACAGTGCGACACGTTATCCGGTTGTTTTGTGTAAACTCGCGTTAACGTTAACGTCTTTATCTTAAACCGAGCGTCGCCGCGACAACAACACAACGGAGCGAACAAAACTAAACATAAAAACCGTTGAACAGCGAATATAGGGAACTATTTGGTTATGCTAATAGTTCTGCATAGTATAGGTATATGTTAGTAGTGACTGTTATTTTTCATTACGTGCTATGTACTGCTGAGCATGAGGTCCGAGTTAGATCCTTTAAATTTAGAAAACTCAATAACACTTTGTCCGACCCAGACAAAGTGTTATTGAGTTTTGCCATCTGGAATTTCTCAATATCAGCCCGGTATCTGGTCTTGTGCCCAATTGATGGCAATAGGCTCACCCCCTATTACATGGGAACATAACTCAAAAGTCAAATCATTTATTTTAATTAGACATGGGTCTAATTGAAATAAATGACGAATGATGAATAATGATTGAACTGGCGAAATGTGGGTGTACCTACGACTGGTATACCTCTACCAAACCCTTCGGGGATAAGATGTTATGTATGTATGTTAATAGTACACCACCGACTATCTTCGTAATATCTTTTCTCCATCTCTATCAAGTACATCCAAGGCCAGCAACGTTCTTTCTCGACTTATTATTTCCTACGACTAGGTTCGCATCTGCGACCCGCGGGACGCACCCTGTACCCTTTCAAAAATTAAATCAAACATCCATTACTTATTTATTAGTCTGTGCGCAAGAACACGCGCATGATGTATTAAGTTTGGATTTTTCCAACAGTATGGGACGTGCCCGACGAGAAGGCTTACAAGCTCATCAATCTGTCAGTAAATGGCAACGAAAAGGTTTTGTCACTATTGAAGTTTGTTTGACATTACTTTTATGGGTTCAACTTACAAAAAAAAAGAAAAAAAAAGAAAAACCAGACAAGTGCGAGTCGGGATCGCCCACCGAAGGTTTTGTTCTTAGGTAGGTTCATTCGTTTCGTATAAAAAGTTCAGGAATTAAATCGCGCATTTTTTCCGAGCTTTTCCTGAATGAATTTAATTACGAATGTATAGTTTTGAGAGGTTTTCTTGTACTTGTGTTTTTAAAGCTTCCTCTCTGCTACTATGTCTTTGTCTTTTGCCGTGCCCGACAGGGTCCATAATGATCTATTTTTTTAATTTACCACCTAAGTACACATTGTGGAATGCAAATAAAGTTTGAGTATTGAGTAACGATGCTACAAGCCAAGTTACATAGTTTTAGGTCAACGGGCAGAACCCTATGAAATTTGATTCCCTTAAAAGTGTCGAAATAGACTGTTTTTTGCCAAATAAACTGCCGTATCGTTTTTTTACGTACATTTTGACTTGGTTGACTTAGACCTGAGTATAAGGTTCAAAGTTCAAAAGTAAAGAAAAAAAAAGTTAAAAAGTTTATTGAAAGAATTTTGAGAACAGCCTTAAATACAAATCCCAACTTCCTGTGATTTGTTTTTAAATAATCATACAAAATTGCGACGGTTATAAATACCTGTGTACGTTTAGTGATGTTTAACTTGATACCTCCACGCATTTCCGAAATAAAGGGCCATGACAGACAGACAGACAACAAAGTGATCTTATGAGGGTTCCGTTTTTTTCCTTTGGAGGTACGGAAGCCTTAAAAGCAGTAAGTTATCAAGTGACAATATATCTTTTTGACCTAAATCACCAAATGTAGAACTAAATGGTATCGAGTGAGCGGACTCGACATAATTGTATCCGTGATGCGTCCGCCTCTCTGTCCGCACGGTACTAATGGCTGGTCGCGCTCGTGCACACACCCGCGTCATTGCGCAACTGATCTCACTATCGGCTCTTTTTGCAACCCATCTGCTATGATCTGACGAAATCTTCCTAACTGGACTGAATTTGCAACTCTATCTGCATAAAAATAAGGTAAGAATTAAGGTGTGGTAAGATTAGTGAAGATTTTGAACGCCGCTCATAAAGTGTTTAGTTTCGTAATCGGTTTGAATTAGATCTTTCACAAGTTTGGTAAACACTGGTCTGTACTGTTGCAAGCAGAACATGATGCTCGACAGAAGTTATTACAAAATGTATTAGTGGTGAAGTGTTACGTTTGTATGTGTCGCCAACTGCGGGCGCTGCTACTGGCGAACACTTCACAAGTGCCTGGTGACGAAAGCCGCCGCACGTCAATTGCTTATTATAACATTTTAGATGAAGAACAGAGTTTGTCTATCATGTTGAGATATGTTACACCCACATATTATTAGGAAACTTTGAAGTCCGGCTTCAAAATGCATCCTCCGTTACGCAAACACATTACAGTTTTATTTGCTAAAAGAGCAATCTGAGAACAATCTCGCAGATAAATAAAATATAAATACCTACATATTTCACAACTTTTTCAGACAACGCCATCTAGTCCCAAGCTAAGCTAAGAGCTTGTGTTATGGGTACTAAACAGCTGATAAACATACTTATATATTTCTAAATACATACATATTATAGACTAGCTTCTGCCCGCGACTTCGTACGCGGATCCTGTTGCTTATGCCAGCGACAACGGGGTCGTCAAAATCAAAGATCTGAAACATCTGATGTCGAATTCTATAAGCCCGGGGACGGGAAATCAATGGGATGCGCGAGACGATTCAAGATGTTCCAGATTTTTTATTTTTGTTGGTCAACAGGAAATGCCATCAGACTTAACAACTTTTGCTAAGACGCCATTTCTATTATGTATATGTTATATTGTCTCTGGGCTTTGGAGTTCCCCTACAGGTGCTCCAGATCTTCAAATTTAGTCTCACAGCAGAAAACACTCTTCACGTGGAATAGTTTTTGCAATGGCACCATTTTTATATCTCTTTTACTTTAGGTGTTCCATTTTCCAAAATAAAATATAGCCTATAATATGTTGCGTGACGTTCACGATCAGCGGTCAGTCGCGCATCTCCTTCCCCCACTTATCTCTAGAGTCGATGCGTATATACGCTGAAAACTCAAGTCATGCTTTTTCCGTGAACGTCTCCAACTCGCGAGACAGTGCATGATGTTCACGATCAGCGGTCAGTCGCGCACATATTCTTCACTGGTCTAGACCTGGATGTAGATGCGTAAATACGCTGAGAATGCAGGCGTGCTTCGCGATCCCAAGAAGTTTCCACGGAGCGAGTTGCAGCCTCATGTTCTCGAACAGCATCAAGTCTCTCCTAACGCTCTTCGGTAGATTGTTGGGATCATAAGGTCTTTAATCATTTAGCACCTTTGGAACATTGGGAAAAATTTGACCTCTATCTAGGCATGGTTATAGTTTTATTGTGATGATACCTGATCAATTAAAATCTAAGTGGCTGCGTTACCGGGTAAGCTACCGTGTAACGAAGATAAATGGAAAAGGAAATTAAACACTCAAATAACATAAGCCCGAAGGCATACGATAAAAAAATGGGAGTTTTAGCCAGTAGAGTCTAATTTTCAACGATATACCATCGTCATCGAAAATCAGTCCTGAACTGTTCCCGCCTTCACCGCGTAGTACCTCCTACTTATGTTATTTTATAATTATGCAATGAAATTAGTGATAGTTTTAATTTCTGTATCAAATGTTTCTGATCTTCGATTTTTATAAGTCAACAGGAAATGCCTATCAGACCGAACAACTTTTGCTAAGACGTCATTCCTATTTGAGTTATGGTGTAGCTGGGCTCTTGGAGTTCCACAACAGGTGTTCCAGATCTTCGATTTTTATACGTCAACAGCGAGTGCTCATAAGGCTGAACAACTCTTGCTAAGACGTCATTCCAATATATGTTATAGTGTAGCTGGGCTCTTGAAGTTCCACATCAGGTGTTCTGTATCTTCAAATTTATTCTCTCAGCAGAAAATGCTCATAACGTGGAACAATTTTTGCTATGGTACCATTTTTGTATCTCCTATAGTTTAGATGGTCTGTTGCGGTTCTGCATCAGGTGTTCCGGATCTTCAAATTTATTCTCTCAGCAGAAAATGCTCATCACGTGGAACAATTTTCGCTATGGGACCATTTTTGTATCTCCTATAGTTTAGATGGTCTGTTGCGGTTCTGCATCAGGTGTTCCGGATCTTCAAATTTATTCTCTCAGCAGAAAATGCTCATCACGTGGAACAATTTTTGCTATGGGGCCATTTTTGTATCGCCTATAGTTTATCTGGTCTGTTGCGGTTCTGCATCAGGTGTTCCGGATCTTCAAATTTATTCTCTCAGCAGAAAATGCTCATCACGTGAAACAAATTTTGCTATGGGACCATTATTGTATCGCCTATAGTTTAGCTGGTCGATTGCGGTTCTGCATCAGGTGTTCAAGTTTCCAAGATAAATTATAGCCTATGTGTTGACCAGACTTAATATCTATACAACAAAAAAAAAAACATTCAAATCCGTCCAGTAGTTCCGAAGATTAGCGTGTGCAAACAAACAGACAAACAGACAAACAGACAGACTTTTTTTTTGGATTCGTGCTCTATTACTGTTTCTAAACCCCCCTCAATTATTATTTTTTAAATATATTTAATGTACAGACACAGTTTTTTTACAGTCTTATTATATGTATAGATAAATTACACCCAGACACAGAACAAATGATCGTGCTCTTCACACAAACATTTGCCCTGGGTGGGAATCGAACCCACGACCTCCGGCATAGCAGTCAGGGTCACTAACTACTAGACCAACAGGCCAGTCAAGATAGTAATGCGTGTTGCACATTACTAATAGTCTTGTTAACCCCTCCCCCTCCAATTAAGCTAAGTGTGCTTGTGTCTGGAGTGGGAACACGTCAATAGTGCGATAGGTGGGGATCGAACTCACGAACTCTCGATCGCCAGTCCAACGGCTTACGCATTGGGCTATTGCCTCTTTAATCTCGCAGATGATATGTTAATGTAGCGAATAAGTATAACATAAAACGTGCGCTCGGATGTAATAATAATTAATTCGCTGTAAAGTAACAATTTTATGTAAACCGTCGCCGTCGTCGTCGGGTGCAATCTGTGTCGCCTCTCGTCCGAATTAATTACGTGACGTCACTGTGCCTCCCCTCAACCCCTACCCCCCTAGCGCCCTCCGCAACACGACTCAATCACGCTCATCACAGTATCATCTCGGCGGTACGTTTAGGGAGCTCGTACACTCATTCGTATTCGATTCGTTCTCAATTCTTATTCGTGTTTTAATGTAGCATGAATCGGAGTTTGGTATCCGTTTCGATGATGATGTTCGTGAAATCACGAACACAAATCGTAAACAAGTGAGTGCACAAACGCCTTTACGCTCATTTCAATATTATCGATACTATATCGTCGTTATGTTGATATTAGTCTGTAAGCTTTCCCAAAATTGTAAAAATAAAATAAATAAATAATAACATAAAGAGGTAACATTTGTTAGTTTGTTTGTTTGTAAGTTTGTTTGTAGGGGGTAATCTTCGGAACTAATGATTCAATTTTAAAAACTATTGCACTGTTGGAAAGCTACACTATCCTCAAAGGGACAGGCAGACGTATACTAGTAGTTACTACGTACACTTACATTGTTATGTTTAAGTCCTAAGAATTACGGGCTAGCCTATTGCCACCTATTGGGCAGACTCCGGGCTGATACTGAGAGAAAACCTGATGGAATAATTTAATAGAGTGTTGCCTGACCCGGGGATCTAACCCGACACTGCATGCTTAGCAGTAGCACTAGCAACCACTAGACCAGCGCGGCAGTCCAAGTCATCGAAGGTGCTGTTGATGTTGGGATTTAACTCGCCAGTATTCTCCAGGGTCGGCCCGCGGTGCAAGAAACAGCTTCGTTTGAATCTTAAAGGGAGGGAACCGGCATGCCTGAGAGATATTTTTCGAGGGTATAATGATGCCAAGTCTGGGCCAATGAGCGGCATTAAAAATCTGACATAAGAATAGCCACGAACTATGCGAAAAAAAGAAAAATCTTGAAGGGTTCGAAGCAGAACTAAATTTCAATTTTTGACAAAAATCACGATTTTATTCGGTTCAAAGTAATAAGAATATTAGGTAAAACTTGGAAATAAGGGAAAGCTTACGAAAAATTAAACAGGGGGGGGGGGGGGGTCCAGGAAGAAGTCCGTATTATTGTAATAGATTCTCGTTTCACCAATAACACAAGTTGTTACCGGACATTTATTATTTCAATATCAAGCCGTATGCGACAGCTGTCACTTAGAAAATGCATGTATGTATGTAAGTCCATGTATGCATCGCTCATGACTTTCTACAAGAGAAATATCGTTTCTGAGAAATGACGTACGATTTGTGTTCGATTTCAACAAATCGATGTACGTGTTGCCACTATTACAACCAGCAGTAGTGACTGTCAGGTGAGAATTAGTTTAGAGTCAGTCAACAGAGTGAGTCTAGACAGTAATGTCACCGTGTTAAGGTTGACTTATCAGTCACATTTGTACGGGGTATTTTTTTACAGAATAGCACAAAGGCGCATTGAGCTGTTATTTCATGGTAATGCTAGGCATTGACAGTTCACCTCACTCACGGTTTTCACGGATTGACTTTTACTGAATTGACCGGTGTTTCCGTGCTTGTCCTGATAATTTACGGCCAAAGTTCAAGTGAGCACAGTTTTATATGTATTTTAGGAAGTTCACTCACAGTATAAGTACCAGTTACTGGTTAAGTCACTATCCTTGACAGTTGTGCATGAAACTATTTCTGATGAACTAATAATAAACCAATAAAATAGTCTACCTACTTCTAACTGCTCAGCATTGTACACATCTTAGTCGCGAACGCGTCACTTGTTGTGCTTCGTCTTGAACATGTCGAACGAAGACCGAGTCGAGCGTTGTGTATGTATGCGTAAAGAGTGACGTCACGTTGCGATGAGACTTCCAAATCATTTTCATGTCGTCAGCTGAGGCTGCGGCGGTGCGGGGAGCGGGATTTGAATACATTGTACACAAATCTCAGTGAGGAAACGTGGATGAAAACCCTTCAAGTTTATGTATTAAAACCTTCGTCTCAGGATTTTGTTTTACGTGAAGGCCTATATTATAAAATACAACTCTACGAATATTTGTTAATCTACGCCGTAGCATTGTTGTAGCGTTAACGTAGCACAAGCTACGCGTTGGCATGTGTGTATAATATTGCCCGAGTTCCCGACACACAGCTGAACATGGCAGCGCCGCGTGCGCACGCACTTCACTGTCACCCTACCAACGTTAATGTTTAGGGTACGAGCGCAAACGTTTTTAAATAAACAGAAAACTGTGTTGGGTTACAATATTCTAGAACAAATCTCATTCTTTCTCTCTTCATCAACCGAAATATTAATTTAGTTTATATTAACAGTCACACCTGTACGTATTTTATAACAATGCCCTACTTTTTGTTTAATACCTAATTTTGAGGATGCAATCCTTTTTATCTGTGGCGTAGTGCTCTTGATGGTTAGAAACGAACTTATGCTGCGAAACCGAACACTACTTTTGTTATTTAAATCCTGTCTACTCCAAAATACAGACTGTTAAGTTTTGCGTCTTAAATACTGTAATTATTTAAAGTACTAGATAGAACTCCTAGGTAGTTATTAAGCAACGGATACTCCACTATTCATCGACAAAGTATATCGGTCCGATATAATGTTGGGGTACGAGGTCTTCAGTAAAGCCACTTTACTTTTGTTAAACGTGATTTCGTCTTTGAATTTCATGATTATTGAAAATAAAACATGTATTGGATGGTGTTTAAATCGATAACTTTTCAAGAGCCTTTGGCGAGCAGTCTCCATAAATGATGATACGACTAACTTTTCCTTGACAAACTTCTGAATAAACTTCGAACCTCGATTCAACCGCTTAATTTTCAAAAAATCCTGCCTTCGTGCTTACCTGCGTTATATAAGGAATTCCGTACTTCCCTACTCAACAGTTAAGAATGTCTGTTGTCGGTCACTGACAGAATTGACCATTTTTGAGTGGTTCCGTGCAGCTTTTTGTACAAAGCTCAAATATTTTCGCCAAGTGAGGTGCACGTCAGTGTAACAGTTTAACAAGAACACGTTCTCAGTTGAAGTGTTGCAGTGACGTGCAGTTAACGTGCTTGGTGTGCGTAACGTGAGGCACGTACCTGCGGCGAGACGCCGAGCATCTTGAGGCTGGGCGGCACGTTGGCGAGCGCGGCGCGCGGCAGCGTCACGTGCCCGAAGTTCACCGTGAATGCCTCGCACCACACCGCGAAGTGCCCGATGTCGAACACCGTCAGCTCCTGCCGAGGACACGCTATCAGTTAGTCGTCGAACGAGGATCAAAAGAAAAGGGAACATCTAGCTAACAAAATGTAATCCAAAGAACTGATTGCAAGCTAAATGGGTTGCGGAAAAGTTCTGGACTAGCATAATATATGTAGTGGCTGTACAAAGTAGACCGCTTAGTCTTGATTGGACATAGGTGTCTTTCTTCTTCTGGTTAGGGTAGAGAAAGAGGGTCGCATTTGGTCAGCAGTGGTAAGTAGTGTACGAGTACGTACCCCTGGCAGAGTGAGCACGATGGTCTTCTTGTCGTACTTGCGCAGCGGCGCCTCCTTGCCGTTCTCGTCGGGGATGCGGATGCCCTGCGGGGACGGCTTGTCGCCGCGTCCCACCCAGAACTTGGCGTCTGCAAACACACAACATCTTACTCAACATGCTCTGCAACATCAACTCGCCTTCCAATGTTAGTTGATATGCGACTGTCACTGTGATGTACCATTATAACAAGTATATCGGTATTTCCTATAATTATGTACAGTTTTAAGTAGGTACAAACAAAGATGTCATTCCAAATTAGACCTTAATACTTGCATTATGTTTATCTAAACGCCTATAGAATTCTCTCCTTCCTCATATTCATTTCACATTTAATTTCGTGAAAGCCGTCGTAATTCACAAGGTTGGCACGCGTTTCAAAAGCATTCAGAATGAAAATATTCACCTTAAAAGAATTTCTCGTGTCTCTGGGGCGGTGACACCCCTGGGAATCATTGCGTAGAATATTCCAGCCCGGCCCGCAGGAATGAAAACTTCATTTGAGACAACTCACGGATTACATACTCATGTGTCGGATTCAATCCTCTTGCGTCACATCCCACATCCAGCACTCACGTCCGCACACGCACATGTAAGTTATCAGTCGGTCGATTCAGTAAAAGTCACGCCGTGAAAACTTGAGTGAAGTGAACCGTCAATGCCTAGCATTAGTATGGAATGACAGCCCAATTCGCCCTCACTACGCCTTCATTTTCACGCGGTGATTTGACCAGAATCGCACTGCTGCTAACCAATATTTATGCAGATACTATTCGAACGTCATACAATGAATATACATATTTTTTTTTTACAAAAAAAAAACAAACGATGGCCAATAATGAATGAAACAAAACCACCAAGGCCACAGACTTCCGAAACTGGAGTTATTTTTCACCTGTGTGTTTTTTTAAGAAATCGGTTGTTTTTTTATCGTGAGTACCTTCCGGTCACATTTTATGGTGTGTAGTAGGAGTTATGTAGCCTGATGGCCCGGTGGGTAACGTGTGACGTCACACACGAGACGCGGTAGATATCCGTCACTCTGAGATACTGTTCCGCACGGCGCGGCGGCGCGTGGTGGATGGAGTCACTCGCTCAAGGGATGCGACTATTACATATCACGTGCCGTATCTGATCTGTTCTTTGTATTTTGTGCGGAGGTTGCTCGGAGCTCCCCTCCTTATGGAGAGATGACTTTCATAATTCAGCAGCTCAGAAAAGTACTTTTACCGTGTATTTCGACGTAATATTTATTACGAAAACGAATCCCTGGTAATATTTTATACACATGGTGACTTGGGAATTCATGTTTATTGCAACCCTGCATTTATCTACGTATCCACAAAGTATCAAACTATCAACCCATCAGCACGTAGGTAGGTACTGGTTCTAATGAGCCCCGAGCAACACGGTGCATGCGAGGCGCAGTGACATTCCAATAGCTGGTAATGTATTGTACCCGCACACTCATAACAGATGTAGCTTCTTGAACACATGGTTTCACATAAATCTTACATTTTATGGCACCACACGTGAAACAGACTCTGGAATATTGTCTAAATTTCCATAATGAATGGCGCTTGGCAATGCATTATTGCTATTCCTATATCTTGCACGAAATAGACTGCTTTGTGGTTCGTTTAAATCACACCTAATAATCGCATCTGAATCATATTGACAACTTCTTGCTGTTTCACTATATCAGTAACTAGCCGACGTCACGCGTAGTTCCCATTCCCATGGAAATACAGGGATAAAAAGTAGCCTTTTTTACTCGGAGATAGTGTAGTTTTTGAGTTTATTCATTACGAGTACAAACTTACGCACACGCAAAAATAAAAGTTTTTCCTCTTTAAAATATTAGTGCAGATGTGGATAGTGTAGATTTGAAGTCGTTTTAAATTAAATTGCACCTAACTTCAATCAACTGACAGTTCAAGTGTGGCGGGTCGTGAGCCGCTTGTGCGGGGTGCCAGGGTGAGGGGGGCGGGGTGCGGACGTACGCCGCGGTTAATGTCCGCTCATTTCTTTACCTCATACTACGGAAGAGAAACGTTTTTCACAAGGTGATGTCACAGTAAGTAATGGAACTCTTGTAATCTTTTGAAATTGGGGGAAAAAATAAAATAAATTCCAAGTCGTAGCTTGTTTTAGACCCTCTCTGTCTACCTAGTCACAGCTAACAAGCGTGACGGTAATGACACCCGTAGCAGACTGTTACTGTTGATTTATGCACATTACGGGCACTAAGCATGATGCGACTATCAGCAACAAGATCAATCAGTGAAAGTGGTTCGCTGACCATCACTGGTGCGTTCACCTCGCCAAGAGTTATGATATAAATGACAGACGGTCTAATTGCTCCGAATGCGTTGAACAAACTAGGACGCATTCTCTAGTTCAGCAATAGCTACGTGATAAAAGTAAAAAATCTTATTATCATCAGATTTCTATGCCACAACGGTGGAAAAAGAACATTTCTGGAACCATTAATGCCGAACGACTTGAAATTTTAAATATCATAAACAATACTTAGTTATTCTTATTTTGATTGCTGTCGGAGCCGAGAAAGGGGATTAGGTCCGTCAAATTCCACATTTGTACTGTAGTAATGAGAACATGTCAGTTGCTATGGTATACTGTAGGTACACCTCTCATTAACCTATCAGTGAATATGGTAATGACGTAATTATTTTATTAATAACATAAATAACAGATATTTCGAATAATTAAATCACGTGACGTTACTTTTATTACACTTAATGTAAAGAAAAAGTTATAGATGTGTGTGAGATAGTATTGTGATTTGTGACTCGCGTTTCTTCCAAAGACACAATATTAATCGTATTTATTATTAAATTTGACGATATAACTGACACCAGGCAAGACTTTTTATCTTAGTTAATCAGAGACTTCTAATCAAGATTGTAGTTTAATTAGTGGTTGATGTATGAAGCCGTTAATATTTTCTATTCTCTACAAGACAACGATGTGATAACATACCAGGCGCCTCGCCGTCGTAGGAGAAGTTGGGCACGAGCAGCGTCTGCGCGTCCACCACCACCACGGGGTCGGACGACACGCCGTGCACGCCGCGCAGCGCCGACACCTTGGCGGGGCGCGGGTACTCCATGTCGCGGGGAATCGACACGTCGCCGAAGTTTACCTGTAGGATATCACACGTTCACATTACAAGCACCGAACACATCGACAAGCCTGCTAAATAAGTATTAAATAATATACTATACAGTTGCTATAAATAACGACGTACACTGTAGCCAAGATAGATCCAATTGGCAAAGAATGAGGTTCATTTGTAACCGCATCAACAATAAGGTGCTGCAAATGACTTTATTGAAACATACCTACGTGTGTAGCGTCCTCTTTAAGTACCAGAATTCCTTTCAATTCAATTGACAAGACTTGCAATTTAGCACAAGAGGCGCAGCTATCATAACAAACATGTAAGTATCCAGGATGTGGACGTTACGTGCAGTATCGCACTCATTAGTATGCATGCTCGGCGCTTGCGCTGAACTGTGCGACCTGTGACCTGCGACTACGCGGCCTGTGTACACAAGCGACGGCCGCGTGTGTCGCAAACTGTCGGCATGCAGTGCTGAGTGTGCTGACCGATGCCGTACACCTTACAGACAACTGCACGTCTGTTGTGGGTAGTATTTAAACGCAAATCAAAAAATGTCCTTTTTCTATGCAATAAGATTCCGAATTCCCATCAAAATTACTGATTGCACAGCAAAATATTCAACTCTTTCTCTTTTAAATATAGCTTCTATTTTTATATTATATACAGCAGTTTTTCTAAATAAAACAGCATTTTTTTAGTCACAGTCGTATTATTATTTATTAATTACCACATAATGAGATCACGAGGTAGCGCTCGCCGGCCGCTACCGCGGCACCGCTCGAATCGCTCGCTAGGCTCGCGCGTAGTAGGTCACAGTTCTAACCTAACCTAACCTATGGATCCCTTCCCCATCGTTTTTACTTGAAATATGGAAAATTTGCTGTGCAGTCAGAATTTATGCTATGTATGTAGTATTTTTGTACAAAAATAAATTTAACTGTATTGCATTAAGAGGAAAAAAGTAATGTCATAATTATTGATGTATGATTTCGAATTATCTGCAGTTTGAGTTTTGTTAAACATTTAGTTTATTTGTAGTGAAGTAAGTTATTTGATATAAAAAAGAATATAAATGATGAGTATGTATTGATAGGCGATTATTTATTTGATATGCAATTTATAATATCCCGTCTTTTGTCACAATTTTACGTTGATTGATTTTTTTTTTCACAGCAGCAAGCGTGCGGTTGCCTGTGCCTTAACGCTGAATATTTATAGCCCGTTGTAGCTCACTTCACTTGTTTCAAGTAAACTCTTGTGCTCTCATCAGATCGCGTCTGATGGGTTTTCATGTTTTGCGAGGAACGGACGGCAGGGCGGTTTAGAGTAATATCCGCTGGAAGGTAAACACAATCGCCGACGTACCGAACACCGGGAGATGAGGCTTCGCGTAATTGCAATCATGTAAATGTAAGAACTTCTTTGTTTGGTTCGTTAATCAGTAGGTGGTGACTGCGTAAGGTTGATTGTGCGTTGTAGGTGTTTTGTGGTAATTTTTAAATAAATGGACACGACTGTTTGGTAGCTCTGTATTGAGGCAACTAACTATGCAACATATTAAGCGTATAAACGTAATACGATCAAACATACCGCCCATCAAAAGGACCTTATGTCCTTTTACAAATACAACTAATTGGGCCTAACAAATAACATATCGTTTCAAAACATAGGTAACAATTTAACAAAGTAAACATAACAACTTCTTGTTCGATAAGTGGACTGTATGTAAAATGAATAACAAACATTAAATAAGTACCTACAGGATTGAACATCTGTTTACTACACATTCCAATAGTAAATCATCAATGATTACATGTGACTCATTAAGGTAAGTAGGAACGAATTTGTTTCACAATAGTATTAGGTAGTTAGTATTAGTTATAAGTATACATAGTTTTAAGTAATAGCATGCAGGCGGGAAGGTAAGTACATCTTATACCTAATTATTATCATCTAGTTTAGCGACGTGAATCATCGAATGGTAAGTTTGTGTACATAGTAATCTTAGTAATTAAGTAGTTTAAGTATGTAGTTTTATATAAACCTAAGTATTTAGTTTTAAGGTAGGTTATTAACATTGTAGATATGTAATATCATGCAGACATAGATTCATTGAGGTAAGTAGTATACAATGTAACATTTAAAAGATAAGTAAGTATATAAACAGAACTTGTTTTGATTAATTAAGCGTCTTTAGGTAGGAATATTAACTTAGATAAAGGTCTTTTCAATTCACTTTGACCTTTACACTGCACCGTAACTACTCTAACTAAATTGTCTTTTCCAGGATGCAGCGTTTTAATTTTTCCTAGGAGGCAGCCCGTCTTCCTTGATGACCACAATGTCTCCCACGGTAGGTGACTGAACAGCTAATTGCCACTTGGTCCGCTGTTGCAGAGTGTTCAAGTAATCTGAATGCCATCGTCGCCAAAAGTCTTGTGTCATTCGCTGTACTAACTGCCATCTAGTTAATAGGCTAATCTTCGAGTTTTCATAATTGTAATCAGGAACACTGATTAAGGACTCGCCTATTAAAAAGTGCCCAGGTGTGAGTGGTGACATCGTCTCAACAGTGTTGTCCAGCTGGCACAGTGGGCGGGAGTTGAGACAAGCTTCTATTTGTGTTAGCAATGTCGTCATCTCTTCGTAGGTAAGTTTTGTGTCTTTGCTAACCCTTGCTAGATGTCTTTTTGCAGCTTGCACTCCAGCTTCCCAGAGGCCCCCACAGTTTGGCATTCGCGGTGGGATAAAGTGCCACGTAGTTCCATCAGTTGCTAAGTGTTCGGCAATTTCTTTAGAAATACTGTTTTCACCTGCCTTGAAAAGGTCTTTGAGCTCCTTTGCAGCACCAACGAAGTTGGTACCGTTGTCACTAAACAGATGAAGACAACGACCTCGACGTGCAACGAATCTCCGAAATGCAGCCAAGAATGCTTGAGAAGTTAAGTCTGTTGCAGCTTCCAAGTGTATGGCACGTGTAACCATACACACAAATAAACAGATGTACCCTTTCGTAGCGTGATGGCCTCGTCCCTTTGATGTTCTGATCAATACTGGACCTGCATAGTCAACTCCACTGCTTAGAAAGGCCCGCTGTGGACTTACCCTAACAGCTGGCAATTCACCCATTCGCTGGTTGTTTACCTTGCCTTTATTGACAATGCAAACCTTGCAACTTCTTAAGCATTTTCTTACTGCTGATTTTAAGTGAATTATCCAATAATTACTTCTTATGTATGCCATCATGACTTGTATACCACCATGTAAGGTTTGTTTGTGTGCTTCGTCGATCAACAACGTAGTGATATGTTGATTACTTGGTATTATTATTGGATGTTTGGTTGCGTCTGGCAAATGAGCGTTTTGTAAACGACCACCTACTCTCAGTAAATTATGTTTATCTAAAAATGGTGTCAAGCTAATTAGTGAACTTGATTTTCTGATCGTACCATTTTTATTATAGATTCTATATCTCTTTCATAAACTAATTGTTGATAGTGCAGTATGCACCTTTGTAAAATTATTTCCATTTCATTTGTCGTTAAATACCTTTCTTGGTTTTTATTGTTTAAAAATCTTCTGCAATAAGCAAGTACTCTCTTCATTCTAGTCAGTTTTGAGAACCTTTCCCAAATTGGTTTTTCTTCATTTTCCTTGGTTTCACTTGTTGTAATTAAACATATAAATTTTGACTCTAAATCTGTCTCTGTTTCTTCTGATTTTCTTAAATGAACCGTCTTTTCTGATAACCAGTCTGGCCCCTTCCACCACATCTTCTCATTTTTCAGGTCTGTTAGGAGCATTCCTCTGGATGCAATGTCAGCAGGATTTTCTTCAGATATGACATGATGCCATTGTACATTGTTTGTATTATCTTTGATTTCCACCACACGATTTGCAACAAATGTCTTCCATTTTTGAGGTTCACCATGCAGCCACGCCAGTACTATGGTTGAGTCTGTCCAGCAGTAGGTTTGGCTATGTGGAATTTTCATAGCTAACGTAACTTGTTTTAGAAGCCTCGACAACAACACAGCTCCACACAGCTCAAGCCGAGGTACGGATACAGTTTTCAATGGAGCAACCCTTGTTCTTGATGCAATTAGACTGGTGTATACTGTACCATCATGGTCCACTCTGCAGTATAGAACTGCTGCATAAGCTCGAGTTGAAGCGTCGCTAAATCCATGCAGCTGTATCGCTTTTCTATTGTTACTATACGAGTGCAACCATCGGTTTAGCGAAATTTGGTTGACGTTCTCGAAATCATTTCTTATCTTCAACCAATCTGCGGTTAAGTCATCTGATAATGGTTGATCCCATTGTGTACCAACTAACCAAAGTTTTTGGATGAACATCTTAGCTAGCACAATACTTGGTGATATCCAACCTAATGGATCGTAGAGTTTTTGTACATCTGACAAAACATTTCTCTTTGTAATAGTTGATGGAGGTGAGCCGAGACTGATTTTGTAGAGAAATTGATCAGTACCAAGATTCCAGGTGATACCTAATGCCTTAACAGTACCATCTAGGTTTATGTCGAGTTGGATGCTTGAAGAAAGTATGCTTGGGTCCATTGATTTCATCAGTTCCATGTTATTTGATGACCATTTTTTCAACTCAAAACCTCCTTTGCTCAACATAGCTCTGAGTTGATTGCTAGCTTCGATTGCTTCTTTCACTGTGTCACAACCCGACATGACATCATCTACATAGAAATCGGATAGTGTAATGTCAGCAGCTACTGGATAGTTGTCTCGTTCATCGTATGCAAGCTGGATCAAGGTCTTCACAGCGAGGTAAGGAGCTGAAGTGGTCCCAAAGGTCACGGTAAGTAATCTAAAGTCTTTTATTTCTTCATTACTATTGTTTCTCCACAGAATTCTTTGAAAGTCAGCATCTTCTTTGTATACCATGACCATTCTGTACATTTTTTGTACGTCTGCAGCGTAACAAACGGCGTGCATTCTCCATCGCATGAGTATACTTCGTAGGTCTTCTTGGAGTACTGGACCTGGTAAGAGCTCATCGTTTAATGATATACCATTTGTTCCCTTACAGGAGGCATCGAACACTATGCGAGTTTTCGTGGTTTCTTTATCTTCACGCAGAACGGGATGATGGGGTAAGTAAACTGACCTTTTTGAATATATTTCATTTTCAGGTACTTCTTCTAAGTGACCTAAATTTTTGTAGTCTTCTATAACCTTTGTATATTCTTCTTTTAGCGTAATTTGTTTTTCAAACCTTCTCTCTAAATGTATCAATCTTGTTTTAGCTATATCTCTCGTATTTCCTTCCGGTGATTGAATACAATTTGTTTTAAACGGTAGTTTCACTATAAATCTTCCTTGTTCATTTCTTGTGTGTGTTTTGTTGTATATGTCTTCACATAATTGTTCTTCCTTTGTATTCTTTCGCCTTGTAGTTGTGTCTATCTCCCAAAGAGCCTTTAACATGTTATCAACATCTGTTTGGTGATGCATGACAAGAAATGAATGTTCCATTTGTGTTGTATTTATTTCTCCAAATAATATCCATCCTAGGGTTGTTTTCTGTGCACATGGAGACCCTGGAGGGCCCTTAATTAATTCTTGTTCGACTATTCGTGCATATTCCTTCACACCAAGCAGCATATCTATCGGGCCTGGTCTATAGTACTGTGGATCTGCAAGATCGAGACCCTCCAGGTGCTGCCAGTTATGAACAGTCATTGTATGATGTGGTATTCTCGTGGTCAGTTGCTTGGTCATGACGTAAGCTTCGACGTGCATGATGAATTCAGTTTTACCTCTCGACAATATGTTTAGCTGAACCACGTGTTTAATTGGTACCTGCATAGAACCCACACCTGTCACAGTGCCTTCAATTGATTTTCTTTGAAGCTTCAATAATTGAGTTGCCTTTTCACTAATGAAGCTCGCTTGTGAGCCTTGATCTACAAGAACCCTTAACAGTGTCACATGTCCATCCTCTCCTCGTACCCTGACCAATGCAGTTGCTAATAATGCTGTTCCTCCAACACCAACATGAAGACTTGTTATGGCCTCCTTCTTGTCTTCCTGTTGTGACGTCGATGGTGGTACAGGTTGGTTAGGTGTAGCTTCTGTGTAACCCTTCGAAGTGTCTGATTTGTGGAGTAAGGAATGGTGACGCCTTTTACATACGCGGCAAGTACCTGGTACCTTGCACTTGTAAACTGAGTGACCCGGAAGCAGGCAGTTGAAGCATAACTGTTTTTCCCTTACGTAGTTGTTACGTTGAGTAAGGTCCATATTAATAAATTCCTTGCAGTGACATAATGTATGCTTATCACTACAAAGTAAACAGTTTTTAACCTTAATAGCACTCACGGCATGGCATGATCGCTCTTTGACTGTACGATCTTTGTTTGATACGGGTTGTATCATTTCTAGAGTTCTAAATTTAGATTCTAAAAATCTCTTCAATTCTTCCCAAGGTGGCACTTCTTCTGACTTTTCCTTATAAGCAAAAGTTTCCCACTCTTTATGTGATTCCTGGTCCAACTTCTGAATCACCAGAAATATGATTAAAGGATCCCAGGTATCGGTGTTAATTTTTAAGTTTTTTAGGTTATTTATGCACTCTGTTGTAGTGTCTAACAAAGTCTTTATACTGCTAGCTGTTTGCGTCGTGATTTTCTTCTGATAAAAAAGTCTTTGCAAAACAGAAAACACAATAACACGTTTATTCCCGAATCTGTCTTTTAATAATTGCCATGCTTGATTGTAATTACTGTCCGTAACTTGAACGTGACGTAATATTACTTCTGCTTCACCGGTAACACTAGACTTCAGATAATGTAGTTTTTGGACGTCACTGATTGCAGTATTATTGTGTACAAGTGATAAAAACATGTCCTGGTATGTAGGCCACTCTTCGTACTTTCCCGAGAAATTTGGTAATTGAATCCGAGGTAGTTTTACAACCGAACTTTGCCCTTGACCACCAAGTAACGACGAGTTTGATGTTTCCATTGACGTTTGCTGTATTTTGCTCAGCATGTCTGTTAAGTCTGCTTGCAAACATAGGTACAGGTCTTCAACAGCGAAAAAATCTTCGTTAAGAAAATATGAGATTTCACCACGCTTGTCTCTTGGAGTACATTGTGCCAACAGCTCGTGCGCTCGTCGAAAATCACACCAATACTCTTCAATACATTTCAATCTAGCCCGTATGTAACCGTCTGTAAGTCTCACTTTAGCACATTTCTTTAAGTTCACTTGCGTTTTTTGTATTAATTTTGCTATATCTTCTAGTGTATTCAAATACTTTTGTTGTTCCGAAGTTACCGTAGCCATTTTAAAGTTCTATCTTGTTCGTTACTACGTAATATCACTAACTCGAATATGAATAGTCAATCACACTTGTATAAAATATAAGTTCATAAAACACTGCACAATTTTGCGTAAACACGTTGTCGTCTTATCTTAGGTATGCGATGCGGCCTTTTGTTCTCAGCTCGCCCAGGTAGCGATTCACTAATGACCCACAGGTGTGCCGAGTACTAATGATCCGGCTCGAAGGACCATATGGTGACTGCGTAAGGTTGATTGTGCGTTGTAGGTGTTTTGTGGTAATTTTTAAATAAATGGACACGACTGTTTGGTAGCTCTGTATTGAGGCAACTAACTATGCAACATATTAAGCGTATAAACGTAATACGATCAAACAGTAGGTATGTAACACATTTAGAGTTCCAGATCGAAATGAATTTAGCAGAAGATTCGAACTGTTCAACTAATAAGAAAATATAGTGTTGCACGATGGCAGTGATGCGAGCGGACTGATAATAATAAACACTTTGAGCACTACGGTCTGTTTAAATAAAAAATCTAAATGTTTGACCACCTGGTCACCATCTGCAATCACAGTGCACACATAGTATAGCCGTGGTACTTAGTATGCCACCTGCCATGACATAACAATGCATTCTAACAGTAGTAAGCGACCATAAGCTTTAGGACAAAAAAATTGGTGGTTTTTGAAAAATTTGTTTATTAAAAAGGAACAATTGTTAGGGAGCTCTAATCAATACTTTATGCGATACTAGAGCATTTTTGTATTAAACCTTCTGATTATAACAGGGGTAAACGACCGTGGCTCTCCTCTAAGAGAACATCCTCCTAAGAGAGAATTTTCTTGTTTCATAATTTTCAGAGCGTGATTTTTCAAAGTTATGGATCTGGCGACGTCCGAAGGAGGCTTAAGATGATCATTCATCAGAGTGCACGTTTGATATACTAACCGAATACTCGTCGCAGTAGACGGAGAACCAGCGGTAGTCCTTGAGCGTCTTGCCGTCGGGCAGCGACAGCGTCACGCTCTCGCCGGCGTAGCGGCGCAGCGGGCCCGCGCCGCCGCGCTCGTCGCGCAGCCGCACTGCGCCCGCCGCGCTGGCGCTCGCCGACCCGCTCGAGCCCACGTAGAAGTACGCCGCTGCACACAAAATAATAATAATATTAAACGTTTATTATCGTCAGGGATGTTTGCTGATGCTCAAGTGGACGGCTTTCACGCCCTTGGTGCTATTTATTGAGCATTTCATTGTACCCATAGATTCTTTGTATACCTAGTTCTTCAAACGAATCAGACAGATGTGCTGCTGGGGAGTTTGTTCCGCCACTTCTTCTTCCCAGCAAACAAAAACAGTAGGAAGTGGCGAAGGGTGGGCCGTTTTTGGGGGACTGTCTTCATGTTTTTTTTTGACGTTCAAAAAGTGCTGATTCTCAGCCTAGTTTGAATAAAGACTTTTGATTGATTTTGATTTTGATTATACGTTTACGTCGCTTAAGTTCTAACACCGCGGAAGTCCAAAAAATGCCAAATGGCAATTTGACTTTTGCATGTCATTCGATAGACGATCGAAAGACGCATCTCTAGACCAATCAGAATCAGGGATTTCAACCAATTAGAGCATTTTTTTTTTCACATAAAAATTTATATATTAATATCGTTATATACAAGGAACTTATAGGTAAAGCTGGAAGCCACACTCTGAATTAAAAACTGACGGGAAAAAAAATGACCTTGAAATTGTTTTTTATCCATGCATCTCTTTCTAAATAGGGTGTCCACAATTTCTTTTTAGACAGGACTTTCCGTTATGGGTTTTTGCCAGGGAGTAAGTTGGTTTTTGATTCATTGGTTTTTGGCATTTGTTAGAAAAAATAAAAAAATTCTTGCTCTCCGACCGAATAGTAAAATATACTTACTTGTGTGTACAGTGTAGGTATGATGACTAAAAATGTATTTTAATTTTTACATCAGCATTTATAGTTGTAACGAAATGTTTATTATCTTAACATAAACTATTAAACGAGCAATATTTGGAAATGAGTTCTCGAAAACAGCTCTAACGATTTTGATGAAATTTTCAATATAGGGGTTTTACATGGAATGAAAAATCGATCTAGCTAGGTTTCATGCCTTGGCAAATTCGCATTTCAGTGAAAATCTCTATTTTCACACGGTACTAATTTCATTTCTGCATGCTAATACAATTTGGCTGAGTAGGTATAGGTCATAAACATAATAAATGTATTTAATTTTTTGTACCATCAATCAATCATCTATTATCGTCATTAGAAGTAGAACATATTATTAATTTAATAGAGATCTTTGTAATGGGCCTCATGGCATATAATCATCATTGTAAACACATTTAAACTGCGTAAATTATTTGATTCAGCCATAGGAAGTCCACAGCTGAACATAGGCCTCCCCCATTGACCACTTGGACCGGTCGGTAGAAGCTTGCATCCTTTTTATATAGGGTGTAAAAACCTCTTAACGAAGCCAAAAATTACTTGTTCCCCCCGTCATTGCGATCATTTTTTTGTTCTACACCATACCTGGTAACCTTATATTTACGGAGATATTTAGGGTCAAAGTTACGATTTTTTTTTAATACAAGTATTTAATGTATGATTTTTACTTTAAACACTTCCACGACCCCCGTACTATTCAATCCATCCATCAGCACAATGTTTTTATGTGCGTTACATAAGTTCTACCACAAAACATGATTTTTCACCCCAAAAAAAACAGTCGTTTTCCCAAAAATATTTTTTGCGTAAAGTTACTTGGTTTGACGTACTGAATGTTGACGGCTTCGTGATGAGGTGGTTTACACCCTGTTTATGTTACAGTCAAAACCCCGTTTTCAGCTATAACGCGTTTTCTCTAGTATTTACTGAAGGCCTTTCTTACAAAGAATTTATTTTAGTTAAACCAAGAAAATTTTAATTTTAACAAATGCCTTTAGTAAAAACTAGTTCTAACTAAAGAAAACAGAGTAGGCTTTTACGGTAACAAAGAAGCAGACTTAATTCTTGTTCGTCGTGAAGTAAGGAATGAAGGAAAAGCATAAGTTTTAATTAAACCCCGACCAGACTATAATTTTACATAGGCAAGGACTAGTTTGCATTTTATTAGATTTTATTCTGTGGTTTTTATGTATGTCAATATTTTAGTACTCTTTAAGATCCGGTCAAGTGTGGTCGGACTTTAATAATTAAACAATAACATTTCAATCAGTTTTATTTAAAAAGAATTACTAGAATTTATACATGATTAAATATTATAGTTTTGTGCAGCTTCTGACGCTTTGAGCGAATGGCACTTAACTTTTTATCCATTAAATTTTTTAAATAGCTTCTAAGCCGGATGGACAAGAACGAGTTAGAAATTAATTTTACAATTTTTGATTCATGCAAATCAGTACAATTCACGCTATCATCTGTGGGATGGCAAAACATTTGCCGCAATTTGGGTGTGAAGTGTTGATTAACCAAATTTATCATTTTGTTCTTAATGTTCAAGGAAGTCAATTTATCCATATTTAACATATTTTTAAATACTCTATCAGCAAACACCACCATAGAGTACGCTTCAGCAGAGGGGAAACATAACTTCCCTCTATTTACAAATACCGTAAAGGACTGGTACCTATTAACATTCAGGGTATAGAAGTGATCAGATTGTGAGTGTTCAGGTGCGATCAACATATTTTTACAGTCGTCACAGTTTGCTCTCTTTATAATTTGTTTGACTATATATCCTGTCATATCATAAAGAATATTTTTTTGATATTCTGTGACTGTTGTTCAGTTGTCGACTCTAATTCTAAAGCATATATTTGGTTTTCCATTTCTTGAGTGTAATCATCACTGTCATCGTCAGCTGTGGAGTCGATAAGAGATACGTTTTTTTGACCATAATCAAAAACGTGTGATGCTTCAAAAGTATGATCAACGCTGTAAGCGTTTATTGATGGTTGAATGGAATTTTTAAACAGTAATTTTCGCATTCTGTATCTAAACTCCAAAGGGCTGGGGTTATCGTGAGTTCGTCCACGTGCTCGAATGCAGGAAAAAAAAATCTCTAAATTGTCCTGACTACATTTAAAAGTTAAAAGATACTTTATTGGATTAATGGGATCTTTAATTAAAGCATTCAAAAGCAGTGGGAAATTTTCTATGCCCATTAAAAATCCCAGTGCAAAAGTCTTGCGGTCATGTGATAAAATATTTTTTCCGTCGATAGTTAATGACAATAAATAGTTTTTGCTTTCTTTCAAAATGGGTTCCCAGAAAGCTTTATTTTTTTCAGACAACGGACTTTTAAAACCACGTCCGAAGGGAGACTTTGAGTTCATAAGATCAAAAAGTCGATCTACCATTTTGATAAATTCAACTGTTGGTTCGCTACCCAAAAATAATAAATTTCCGCTCTGTCTTAAAAAATCAATAGCATCAGCTACGGATGAACTTAAAACTTGAGCAGCGAGTTTCACATTCATTTTTTTGTTCTGATAATCTACATGTGTTGTACTTAACTTATTACCAAATTTAAGGCCTTCGTCTTTTTGAACTTCGTGAAGTTCACGTAAGTATTGGAAAGAAGTCGTTCCGGTTGCCGATTGGATGTTTAATTCCGCGAAAACATTACGGGCTAATTTTAACATGTGTGCGGCATCCAAGAAACAGTAAATATTATCTTGACCATTTAGATGTGGAAAGTGTGGTTTAAAATTATTCTGATCGAGAGAACAACCCAAGTTTTCGTAAGCTTTAACATTTGATGGAGCGCCATCACAGGTCATTGACCGCACAGTTATGCCAATATCATCTAGCATAATAACTGCTGTTTTGAGCAATTCTGCCAATAGATCACCGGACAAAGAGTTTTTTATTAGGAAATATGCGATCGGGCATTTAAAGTATGTAGTGTATGATACGATTTGGAAGACTAGAGTTTCGGTGGCGAGTTCTTCTGGGTTAGAGACTGAAATTTCACCTAAGTCGACATACCCAAAAACTTTATCTAATTTTTGATCATAGGCCAGATCTTGTCTTAATGCCATCCCATCAAATATTAGTGCTACGTTTTTTAGAAAAGGTTTTTCTTGCGTTTCCAATTGGACTTTTAAATATTCTAATACCTCCGTCAGAAACCCCACATTACAATTAAATGTTGATAGAGAACGCCTTAAGGTTTCTACATGAGGCAAAGCAACATGTTTTCTGAGAAAGTCGTAAGCTTTTGCAGAATAGAAATGCAGAGTTAGAGCAAATGATTTTACCTCGTCACTATACCTCACACTATGCGGTGAACTCTTTGAAGGTTTTTTAAATTCTTTGCAAATATTTGCAAAATTCCCTTGAATAATATTATCAATTTCACTGTTACTAGCGTAGGATTTCACTATTTTCATTAGTGATTTCAATGTTTTGACTGATTTGTTAAGCCTCCGAACTTTTTGAGCCCAAAATTTATTCCTTTTTTCAAGACCTTTTTCCCTTGATGTTTTAATTTTAGCCTGTACACTTTTATCCACAGCAAACTGGATGGGCGAGGTGCTTTGGTTGTTGACCTACAAACAAAAATAATAAATTTAGCATTGATTGAATGACACTACCAAACCCTAATAAACTAGAAACGTTCTAACAAGCTCTTGATTGGGTTAAGAATTTTCTATAAATATTAAAATTAATAGGGTATGCAGAACCTTGAGCAAGTTGGCATGTGACTACGGTTATCCTCTTGAACATCCGACTACTTCGTATCTAAAATCATTATGTGAAAAATAAAACCTTATTCCCTAAATTTTGCCTCTAATTACCCTAAATTTGCAGTGGGCCACAACTTACCTAGGCAGACTCTTCAGAAGTCCTACTAGGTAGGCAAGTAAGATATTTGTTTGTATTATCTTACCTGTTTACTTTTTCTTGCATCTTGCTGAGGTGTGTCCAATATTTCAAGTAAGCGAGGTTTTTTAGAAGGACGAATATTTTCAATTTCATTTGTTGTGTCACGCAGAGGCATCGACTCCTGTAAGTCGGGAATGTTACATTAGTGATAACAAATCAGAAGCTCAATTAAATTTTTATATCACGATAGATGATAATAAATATAATGATAAAATAGGACTGCACTGCCTTATTATGTTTCTTTGAAATACCAAGGAATTGGGCAGCATCTGTCTTACTAACATAAATACAAAAGGAATGCTTACATGATGTGACGTAGAAGGCATATTTTCCATCTCATAATTTAGGCTGGTAGATTGTATTGTCTTAGTTACTGTTTGTTCCTGCAAATCAAGTTAATAAATTATAATTATTATGTACAGAAAAAGGAGCAAAGTAATTAAAAATGAAATCATGATAGCTGGTATTTTAGACCCTTGATTTTTTTGTTACAAAGTGCTTGTAAACAGAAGAAAGCTTTCTATTCAGTTCCATTTCATGAGCAGTTAACTTACCACATCCAACATTAAACGCACATTACATTCTTCATAAATAGGGGTTACACCAAATAAAAGTCTCTTTCCAGAACTGTCATAATCAGTATCCTTAAAGTGAAGACTACATATCCTTGCATTTTGAAAAAATGCTCTCCTTAGTGGTACAATTGATAACCATTTGTTTCTTTCAGTTGTGTCAGAGGGAAACCTAAAAACAATATCAATTATTTTATTCAGTTTAAACAGTCAAACCCACGACATTTCCATGAAAATAGATAGAAATCGTGTGTGACTCGTGAACCAAGCGACGAAATCGGAACAATATAGGTGGAAGACATCTTAATTATGGTCACCCTATTTGATATTGTTCCACATGTAGAAAATTAGTCAAATTTAGTGATATAGCGCACTACTCCTACTACTAGGTAAACTAGGAGACAAATATTTAACATACAACTGTTATGAATCGAGAATTTTAAAGAAATAATCTAAGAAAACTGAAAATTATTCATTTTAATGTTTTCAACATTTAACAATGAGATATCGTACTTACTTGTGAAAAATCACATCACATGCCGGATGCCACTCACTTCTGCAATCGCGCACAATACATTTTAAAACCATTTTGCTGTTTTTATTGTTAATAGCCTGATATTTTTACTGTTAAAGTTGCGAAGCGAAGCCAAAACATCTACCATATTTGACCGTCAATGATTTGACACATTCGAATAGTGTTGCCATTTGCGATTTTAGATATTGCATGATTTATGGTAAACACTTATTATAATTTGTTTACATAAAATTCATTATAATAGTCCATGAGTATAACCTTTTTTATTAAAACATCAAAATACTTTGAAATTTAGATCTTGAAAAAATTATTTTCAATTTTAGTATGTTATTGTGGCCTAAGTGGGGGTTTGGTTTCTTGCACTGGCATACTTGTGGGGAGAGCTAGAAAGAGACAGATAGGAAACGAAGACTTTTCAAAGGTTACTTGGGGTCACGAATCTTGCCCTCAAACATATGAGCGAAGTGTGGTTTCCAGCTTTACCTATAAGTTCCTTGGTTATATATAATAGTGCATGGTTTTATTGCTCTCCTGAAAAGTTGCCATTTTTGACTTCCGCGGTGTTAGAACTTAAGCGACGTTTAGTAAGATAGCAGTATTGCTGATGCGAAGGGTGAGAGACAGTCCCAACCTGAGTGTAATTGCGGATACATCCCTAAGGACGTCCCTATTTGGAGGCAATGGATAAGTTTGCATGTGCTGTAGGCCGACATGCGTTTTCTTTTCCTTCCTTATTCCTTTTATTTTATTATTCTCTCGGTGTGTGTAAATTACTAACAGATTTAAGTTGTCTTGATTTACTAACACTCAATGGACCGAAAAGTCACAAATAAAAGTTTTGAATGGAATTCTCTACACAAGTGATGTACTTACAGCAAATATTTGAAGTGAACGAACACAGAGCTAAGTTTGTGATAGACTGGTGCCTGAAGTAGGTGTATATAGAAACCTCTATTACAGGTCACTAGGGCCCTTTCGCGGCTAGATGCCTATGACTAGGAGCATCATACCAAAGAAGTATAAATAACAAGAAAAAAATAAATGAAAGAAAAAACAGTAAACCAACAATCTCAACTTTGCAATTGCTTGCTTTTAATCACAATCAAGTGATAGTGACGCAGTTGTCACCTCCGAACCCGACGCGTATAATAATACGTCACGCCAAATACTAAGCAGCGACATGACAACAAACAAAAGTACCCGTCCGCCCCATCTCATCTACTATATAAAAATAAGTCGGGTTTTCCTTCCTGACGATATAACTCCAGAACGCACGAACCGATTTGCACGGTTTTGCATTCGTTGGAAAGGTCTCGGGCTCCGTGAGGTTTATAGCAAAGAAAATTCAGGAAAAATAGCATTATATTACATTAAACATACTAATAAAAATAAATTAAATTACATAAATCAGATGCAACCTTCATAGTCACTATGAAAAATTAAGACACAAAATTAGAGAAAATTAAATGACAGATTGACAACTGACATAATGTCAGGCAAAAAGTAAATATTGAAAATTATTAAATTTAATATTTTATTTCAGCAAAATCATAGTCTTACAATCGAATAAGTCTACTATATAAAAATAAGTCGGGTTTACGGTATTGTGTTCACTGTGAAATTGTGAAAAAAAAGTAAAAAAAATAAGTTATTCGTTTCCTAACATTTCAATTGGAAACCATCAAATCAATCACGTGTGTTGTACAATTTTTATTGAATTTCAACAGCAGGCGTTTGTCTTTATGGTGGTAAGTTGAACTGTGTCAATTATGTGGATCGTGCATTTGAGGTTAAATTCACCACTCTGTCCATAGTCCAAAATGCCTAGACGACGACGTGCGAACATCGGCCGCCGCACAAGACATGCAAACCAGCAACAAGTGTATTCACAGAACTAAAGTGAAGAAAGACAAAATATAATAAGAGAAAATGCCCGATTGAGACAACGCGTAAGCACACGAAGATCATTGGCATCATACAATCGCTTGGCATTCCAATATGATCCCACTGCGAACTACAGATATCAAATATATTCTCGAGTAACTTTATTATTTATTTATTAATAACTAATATTATTGAATATAATTAATTATTAATAACTAATAATCTATATTATATAAATTAATCGCAAAATGTGTTGGTAAGCGCATAACTCAACAACAACGCCTGGACCAATTTAGCCAATTCTTTTTTTTTAATGTTCGTTGAAGTTCAAAGATGGTTTTTACGGCGAGAAAAATTGTCGAATAATTGCCGAAAAAACCCTAAAAACAGCCCTTTTCTTTTTCCCATACAAACGATTTCTAACTAAAATGAGCTTTATTGCTATTGTGTAAAGTTCATATTGAATTACAAGCACTCACTGTTGTTTAAACAATGTAGGTATGGTCCTAACGTCAAAGAGTCAATTTGCACATTAGGTATAAGATATACGGAGCAATCATAACCAATTTGGTGGTGAAATGATTTTATTAGCAGGAGATTTTCGTCAAACATTGCCAGTGATTCCCGATCAACACCAGCTGATGAACTCAATGCATGTCTAAAGTCCTCCAATTGTAGAAACATGTCAAAGTACTTCATTTAAGCAAGAATATGCATGTCGAGTTGCAAAATTACCAATCTGGAAACATATTCTCTAAACAACTCATTGATATTGGTAGTCCTATAGACATGTTGACTGGCTGCATTAACATTCCTCAAAGTTTTTGTCAGTAAACTCCAAAGACATTCAATACCTATAGACCGGACATCGCGAACAAAATTTTCGTCCGAAAAAGTGTGTCCTGCTGGATACAAGTCTATGAGTTTTTTGTAGTACGCTCCGCTGCCGATCCAATATTCATATATTATTCTAGATGGCGTTACTGACACATGGGTTCAAAGTTTTTCTATGACATTTCCTTGACATGTCCGCTCTATAGTATTTTAAATCTCTTTGGTAAACTCGATCAAAAGATGAACTTATTCAGAAGTGGTTTCCAGATGTTTCTCAAAATTACAGGAACCATGATTGGTTGAGCGAACGAGCTATATTGGCTGCAAAAGACATAGATGTAAATGAATTAAATTTAAAAATACAAGAACAAATTACAGGCGAATCGAGGATATATAAATCAGTTGATTCGGCTATTAACCAAGATTTTGTAGTGAACTATCCACCAGAATTTTTAAACTCTCTAGATTTGCCAGGATTGCCACCTCACAATCTTCAATTAAAGGTAGGATCGGCAGTTATAATGTTGAGAAATACCAACCAACCGCGTCTTTGCAACGGCACACGGTTAGCGGCACATGTGATAGAAGCAACTAAACTGAAAGGAAAGTATAAAGGAGAAGACGTTCTCATACCGCGCATCTCAATCCGAATGATGTGCCGTTTGACTTTAAACGACTACAGTTTCGAGTTCGGCTTGCTTTTGCTATGACCATAAACAAGTCCCAGGGGCAATCATTAAGTGTTTGTGGTGTTTATCTGGAAAACCCATGTTTCTCACATGGTCAATTGTATGTGGCCTGTTCCCGTGTTGGAAAACCATCAGATTTGTTTGTCTAAGCGCCAGATAATCAAAAAAAAAATATCGTATATCACAAAGCACTACAATGAAAATAAAAATGATTTTTGTTAATAATTATGATTCACATGATTAACAATAAAGAGATTACTTATGTTTTATTTAATTATATTTCTTATTCACAACGCCCTATCACCAGGGTGACGGTTCTGTTCAGGAGAATTTTTTGCCCTGACTATAAAATATATAGGAACAAAAAAATGTCACATTACAAATCATTTTGACAGGACTTTATTGCAATTTAATTAGGCAGTACGAAGTCTGCCGGGTCAGCTAGTCTAATATAAAACAAAGTCGTTAGTTATAACTCTAGAGCGGCTGGACCAACTTTTATGATTTTTGTGTTTTTGGATTTGTCTTTGTCCGGAATAGGATACTAATGAATAAAAAACATGAAAAGTCCTTGAAAAAATAAATATAATCAACAATATTCCTTTTCTTAAACATTTTTCAAACGCAGCGCCATCTTGGATGACATGACAGGAGACAAACTTCCCAGTTCATTATCAGTGACAATTTGACATTTGACAAGTCTAAAGCTAAAACGTGCTAAAACTAAGAAGGGTTGACAATTTTATTATACCTACGTAGGACCCTACGTTATGATTTTGTTACTAAACTAAGAAAGAGGTTTTATGTAGCATAAAAAAGTCTTATAAGTATTTCAGAAATCAATTTACGTAAATGATAATGACGACAGAAACGAACTTCAATCATTCTTTGCAAAAAGATAATTATTATACTGTTTGGACTTTAAAGCAGACCGGGGAAAATAAATAAATTGTAGGAATGTAACATAGATGCACGCAGCGCAATACTTAGTTCAGTTTAAAATTATGAATTTAGTATTTTTTTAATCAATGCATTTCAGTAAGGTAGTTAGGTTAGGTAGTTAGGTTAGCTATAGGATAGCTATGGTAAGTTAGGTTAGGTTATATATATATATATTGTAATTTTAATTCTATCGAACACAAAATGTTTAAATAAGATCACAGTAGAGACTCGCTAAATATAAAGTGGTAGTAGTTATGATTGGTTTGGATCCGTTTGTTGGCAACTTATTAAACGTATGATATATCTAATTTATAAAATTGTGTGTATGTTCAGTAGGTCTGAGAATAGGATGTTAACTAATAAAAACTGAATGAGACTAATAAATTTATTTTAAGGCGAAACATATTTCGCTGGGGCAGCTAGTATCATTTAAATTAAAGGTATCTTGAGCTGACTTTTAAATACAAGATGTGATTGGAAATTCAAATCTTAATAATTTTCTATTTTAGTTAATTCCAACAATGTTTGGTGAAAAATATGTCAATTAACTCCCAATAATAAATTATCACAATGCGTGCACTGAAACTTCTAAATCATAAAAACAACCGACTTCTTAAAAAGGTAAAAAATTATCTCCAGTTTTGGAAGTCTGTGGCTTTGGTGGTTTTGTTTCGTTTAGTTTTCGCCACCGACTTCCGAAACTGGAGTTATTTTTCACCTGTTAGTGTTTTTTTAAGAAGACGTTTGTTTTTTTTTTTTGTAATAAAGTTTTGGAACGAAGTTCCTTATCGCGCGTTGCGAAAGGGGGCTAAACGGAAAAAAAGAAAACTAAAAGTTGTACCGACCGTTGTTGGGAGAGGGAGAGGGAGAGGGAAGGGAGGGAGAGAGGGATGGAGGGTGAGAGGGGGAGAGAGGGAGGGTGGGTAGAGAGGGGGAGAGAGGGAGGGAGGAGAGGAGAGCGGGGGAAAGGGGGAGGGGGAGGCAGGGAGAGAGAGAGAATTAAGACCGGAAGTTGTAATTTTTACGACATAAATGTATGTTTCTCTGCCTGTCTGTCTGTCTCTCTCTCTCTCTCTCTCTCTCCCTATCTCTCATAGAAAGCAAGCTAGTTATTTTCGTTTCGTCTCTCTATTTCGCATTGAATTGTGTGGTGTCGCGACGATTATTTTTGTTGGGTGTATGTTGGTTTTTTGTACATAACAAATAATATAACTAACTATATAACTTTGTTCCATCCGGGTGTCCCTTGACACCTCTCAAGTTTTTTTATTTTGAAGTCGGTTATTGATTCAACTGTTCAAGAACCAAAATTCTGAAGTCGGAATTCCTTTAACTAGGTTTTAATTTAGTGACTTGTTGATCTAGTAGTTATATAATAGTGACCCTGACTGCTATGCCGGAGGTCGTGGGTTCGATTCCCACCCAGGACAAATGTTTGTGTGATGAACACGATCATTTGTTTTGTGTCTGGGTGTAATTTATCTATGATATGTATGTTTTTTTTAAATAAATAAGTATGTTTATTAGATGTTTAGTACCCATAACACAAGCTCTTAGCTTAGCTTGGGACTAGATGGCGTTGTGTGAAAAAGTTGTGAAATATTAACCTAATTCAAGCAACTGACAGTATTTGACATTCTCATTAAATACTTAGGTATGACACAATAAGTTGGCGCGGTGGGTCATTCTGCGAAGGATCAATTTCCTTAACTGTACAAGTAGGTACATACTATAATGTCATTAGGTTAAGGTGTGTAGGTATGTGTGTGTATCCTGTTGTATAGCTACAAGACACTCTCGCGAAATATAGTGTACCTACAGTGGAATCCGAATTCCGCGTTCCGAATTGTTATCTGCCCGTCGTCATGGATGAAAACTTCTGGCCTCAGAACGTGGTGTTCCGTCGCTTCCGCGGAAAAGTTCCACAGAGCAGCGCTAGTGCGTGTTAGTGAAGTGTTAGTTTTTAAGTAATAATGTATAATTATATGTATTTTAGGTTAAGGTATTTATCTCTGGGCCTGCGTCGCCTGAAATAAAATTGATTATTATTATTATTATTATTATTATAACTTTTTTGTGAAACTAAAGGACGGATCTGGCCCACCTATAGATGAGTTAAGTCTAATTACGGTCTACTGCTTTAAAAAAAACATGCCACGTTATTTTAAAGCTAACCTCTTTTTATAAAAAGTCGATTTTATAAAAAACATATTGCTTACTTCGTTCTTCCATACGAGTGTGTGACAGAGGAACGCAAAGAAACATTTCTCGTCGTGGGTTAATTAATCTCCACCAAGTATCCTCGTTGCTCTAGCGACCAAACCGTCTGCACCAACAGAGCGCGTTACACTATGATGAGTGATGACTATCATTACTTAGCTGTCACTCCATTAACATACATTTTTCACTTTCATCACGATTACACCATTGTGTTGGAGGAGTGTGACCCCAGCTGCGCCACGCGGCGGATATCAGATGAGATGAAGCCAGAGAAAGTTTTTATAATTGCAATAATTACAATATGTGGGGTCACAACCGTCGACTACTGTGAAACTCTCGGACAGCACCATCATCACAGGCAAAACAAAAACGAAACTTCTCACGAAGATTCAAAGTCGAAAATTGATTAGAGTCGTTATTAAAAATCCGGTCCTGCCAAACCCAAGTTGGTTGCAAAGCAAATTGAATCTTGCATGGTTACCACAGAGTAGTATTTGGTTCGGTTGTGTGGGTGGTGTCAGTGAGCCACTGAGCCCGGTCAGTAATTGGCCAGGCAAGCGCTAATCGTTGTCCGAATCAGATGGTATCACACGGCATCGCCGGACGTCGGCTCAAACGCGGACTAATTGTGCTTTACAGTCCCCCATATGATATGTTATGTGACGTTGGATTTCAATTTTTTCTGCTCTCCACTTCACGAGGACAACCTGTTTGACGTGAGTGGGTCAGGAGTGGAACCGATCCGAGTCTCATATCGATACCATGAATAATGATCGTAGAATTGATAATTGACTAGATTTGCATTTGAAATTGGCACCTTTGCCAACTTTGGCTTATTACGGAAAGCATTCCGTGAACTGATGAAAAAGTCATCAGCAATCAGTGGTTATCAACATAACCACTACATACGTATTACGTACGTACGTACGTATATACGTGTGTAGGTATGTACTACATATGTATTTGTTTAAGGATATGAGGTGTATTCCCAGTTCACACCGGCTACTACACCACGGTATTCTTCGAGATTTTGATGAACAATTTTACGTTAATTGTGAAACTTTTAATTCTTCTCTTTTGACGTCATGTATGCTGCATACCTGTGCATACCACATCAATTGCAATTGATTTATTTAATCAAAAATAGTTCTGGCTTACTAATACCGAGTCGTACTTAATGCCCTAGGCATTCTCTACCAGCCAACGATCGTACTTTCGAAAAGAATTGGTGGCAAGGTTGTACCAACCTCTCTACTGATGCTACGAGGACTCCCAATTACGATTACCTGACATCTGCACCAAATCGGACCCGAGTTTATGGTATGAAATGTATAATTTTCACCAACCCTCCCTGGACAATTAAACTGTACTTCATTTGCATGATATATGATAGGTACCTACTCTGCAGTTAGGAAGTAATAAGGATAGTAAAAACGTAAACACAGGAGGAGGGCTCTTTTTATTATTTTTTGTCCTTTATTCTTAACCCTATTGCACCTACCTTGTTCTGTTTTGCACCACCTTAAGGTAGACTGGAGGAAATGCCTAAGGCATTACGTTCGCCTTTGTACAGTTACTTGTGCATGACGTTTTAATAAATAAGAGGAGAAAGAAGGCCGTCTTGAAGAACGCCACATACAAACAGCACTCAACGAGAGTCAAAATCGCCAAAATAAACTGACTGCTGACGTTCGTGACGATAAGAGGAGTTTCATTCTCATTCTTAGTAAAAGCCAATGATAAAGGGAAATGCCCATTTGCTGAGGAAACTTTAGCTAAGCACTTCGGTGGGACTTGTTTAATAAGAACTGCAATCCCTACTTTGATAGTACTGACCACCGAATGTAAATATTACAATAAACAATGGATGGAGTGTCACAAAAGAATTGGCTTTTGATACCTTTGTACTCATTACAAATTGGTACATTTAAGTTACTGGATAAGTATATTTTTAGTATCTACAACAAAGATAGGAAAAACAGGCCAGATAAGGGGCAAATTCCTTTCATGCCCGGTTTACAGATTATTTCTTATAGGGTTTACCTCCTCCAGGTGTTATCTACTGCTGCTTTATAAGAAGAAAGAGTTTGTTGCTGTACATATGTGGAATAACACGGTGCATACATGTGCGGCCAGGCCGACTCCGTCGCGAGGTGCTGACAGTCGGACTGCGGCCCTTATGTTTATTCATCAGTCGACTATTAGCATCGCACTACATTACTATCTTTGCACTGTTGCACAGAACTGGGACAAGCTTTTGGCAGCGCCTCAATAACATATTTCCTTTTGTGAATCGTAAACCTACGCGAGAAACTTTAGGGGGGTTAGTTGTGGGTGGGCGGGCTAAGGCAACAACTGTTTTACCGATAACGACACAATTTGGACATTATAATAAAAAAATATTATTTCCACAACTTTCACACACCGCCATCCAACGCCAACGTTATGGAAACTAAACGACTGATAAACATACTTATAAATATATTTCTAAATACATACATAATATTATACATAAATTACACCCAGACACAGAACAAATGATCATGGTCATCACGTAAACACTTGTCCTGGGTGGGAATCGAACTCACGACCTCCGGCATAGCAGTCAGGGCCACTAACTACTAGACCAACAGGCTCCTACCGATTTCTATAAGTCGAACGAGACAGTTTGAATATTATAAATGTCTGCTATAAGTAGCGTTACGGGTGTATAATTTCATATATCATAACACACATTTACTAATGGTTTAAAGTAACATTCACTTTGTATTCCGTTTCAATGCAAACAAGTATGTACGTGCAGCTGGACCCTACATAATTTGATTAATAGAAGGACCCTGATCTTATCAAACCGGATAATAGACTGTGTCACAATAGTATTTTAACGAATTTGTTTGTCCCCTTAATATAGCTCGAAACTCTGCCTACCCCTCACAGTATAAAAGACAAGTCAGTTCCAAGACATAGGTATTACAATACTTGCAACATAGCGGCGTGCTCAGATACCTCTGTGACGTCACAGCCTGTGTGGCTCCGGTATGCAAAGCAGGACCAGCTAACAAAGGGTCAAAGCATATCTCCCGCCGGAGGAATCCCCGCCCCGGCAGGCGCGCACAGTTCGTATATAAAGGCATGGCCGGCGCGGGGAGAGGACACACTAAATTGGCATTAATTACGTCAAGCACGACACTTTGTGCTGCAACTAGGTGCATGACATAGAAATATACAAAAGGACCAGTAGCGGTGTTAGGGACAGGGTAGGGTGCGCTCGGGCACCAGGCACGAGAGCAGAGGTGCGCCTTCATTTCTGGCAGATATTTTTATAAAATATTAACATTGTCGAGCTCATTCCACTCCCCACTGTCCATTCATTCATTTATTGATTGAGTAGGTTAAACAACTGAGTCCAAGTAGATGTAGAAAATTAGGTTCATAAATAACCTTATAAAAAATAAAGTAAGCACTAAGGAATTGTTTATGAAAACTCATCCCCTAAATAAATAAATCATATTTGTTACTGTAAGTAGGATCATACAAACACTTTTACAAGTCATTTTTCAACTAGAAGGTGCCTCACTTTCTAGGTACTACTCTGAGAAGAAACACCGAAAGAAACTCAGAGGTCACGGTCTCTTTTAAAGTCCAGGCATTATCTTGGTCAGATCATGAGAGAACCATGCAGATGAGTGTCTGAAATACACAAATATCGTCAGAAATCGCTCAACTCGGAACTTGAGGAGCTCCGCGTTCTGACGAACAATACCAAAGAAAGATCATTTTGGTTGGTCGCATCAAATCGAACTCAAACTGCCAGACAAAAGTAGAAGAAAAGAAATTAAGAAAAAACCCACATACTTCTTGCATTCACAATTATTAGATAAAAAATACAGTATAATACTTTACAAGTAAGTGTTCATATCATTATGTACAATAGAAATGTCAAAATGCAGCTATTTCACAAAATTTTAGATTTAAGTCCCTCATTTAGATTACAAGAAAATATTCGACACATATTTTTCTTTTTCAAATTGATGGAAAACTGCTTAGATTAAGCGCATTAAAGTTGAGGAGGCTTGTAACGTCATTAGCTAGCATATACTGTACTGGCTAGTGACGTCATGCGACATTTTAACTCGATGTATCACCGTTATTTTTTTATTACGTGAAAAAAGAAAAAATATATGTCGAATATTTTCTTGTAATCTAGATGAGGGACTAAAAACTAAAATGATGTCAAATAGCCCATTAAAATGTCGACATGTCCTGATAAAGTTCATACTTACATACTTACTTAAACTCCTAATCACCTTTTCTCATGTACCATCATAGGAAAAGGTGAGTGGAAGGCAGTACAATTCCTCCATACATACTTCTTTTGCTTCGTTTACATTTTTATTTATGCATGTGGTTCAGTTTTTCATACATTCAGTCACTATTTATTTCTTTCTTTCTTTAATAGTTCATACAATTTCATACCTTTTATACTTAAATGAGTTTGACCTTCTGCTTTGAACTTGTCGCTTGTCATACGCCTACTGTATATCGCGCTAGGAGCCCTGCACACGACACTACAAGGCACGCCCGCGGTCCTCGTGCGCCTTGCTTATGACGCGCTCGTGTGTCGCCCGCCTAACTTTGCCTTATTTATCACCTATTTACACAATATTATGGACATTTTTCAGGCACCAAGTGTAAGGGAATCTCGTTATTTAAGGCAAATATTTGTTTAAACTTGATAACTTTTCAAACAAAAATAATGGTAGATCTGTGTTTCTATAAAAGAGAATTAACAGTAGGTATGTGTATTCTCTTCGTTACATTATAAACACAATGATAAATTTTAACCCCTTTCCCAATACCTACCACCTGATTGTAACAATATACACTAAGGCAGGAGTCAGCTAATATTCAAAACCTATCACTTATCTGTACATAAAGGTCGCGACTTAAATTTTCAGGCATTTGTAAGAAATTTTACATCGGCGCTGCTGTGCTGTGCCGCTGTACTGAAAAATCCATTCACTTGTTAGATTTAAGATAATAAGAGAGTTGATTGTGAGAAGTATATTATAACTGGCCTAAAATTCAGCATCGCAGAGTACGCTCACTAATGAGAAGAAGATCGAGAAGAAAACCCTAATCATTAGATCCCTAATAGAAAATGGAGCATGCGACGCGAAATGTAAGAAGATGACATTTTAACTGCAGTATGGCAATTAATTTAGAAATAACAAAAACAACTAACTTCCTAGGCCTGACCGAGGTTCCTCCGAGGACCCCACATTCAGAAGCTGCGCTTGGTACCACTGGCTTCACAGTCTATTAGTCACGCAGACTTTAAATAGAATAGTCAGTAGTCATGGCAACGCCGAACGGAGTACGCAGTGAGAATGACCTTGCCGGGTCCCGGACTCCCGGCAGTACCAACGTGGTTCTCACAATCTACAAGCAATGAGCACTTAGTTGTGAATGTTTGGCTATTGCTCATTGTTATTGCAAGCCGCCACATAACGTTGACTGTTCACAATAGGTAAACAATCCTTGTTTGTATTTGGCCTGCAGTTGGAATGGCTGCCAATGTAGCTGTGCTGTTAACTCACTGTCGTCCCGCCGCACACACTCTGAGAAACAGATCGCTGAACAAATAGAATCCCTGGCTGTCTAATTATCAGCGGCACATAGTGGCAGCCTGGCATGAGGATAAGAAATGGATCGCTATTTAGATTCATGAATTTTTATTTTGAACGTTGAACGTAAACGTAACGCATTACAATTACAAACATTTAAAGTCACATTCACAAACTGCCAGAACTTAAACAACGTGCCTTCCAGAACGTAGAACGTCTAAACGTGTCTTTAGATGTCTCATAGGTATAGACAACGGACTTATGTCAGCTCGAGATAAGGTCAGGCTACACGAACGTTGACAATTAACACCTTGAGAGTGAGAGAGCATGCAGAACACTGCAGTCAATGTGTTGCGTCGAATGTGGCTCAATTAACAAAAGGTTTGTGTGTCATGGGTAGTCAGTGGCCGCGCTACAGATCTGGTTCGCTTTCTTGTGACTCGAGCAGCTGATGTGTCTGATAAGTTTGTGTACATTCAACCGCACTTCAGTGGTAACGCCTTTGAACTGGCCTAACGTAGTACGAGCTTTCAATAGAATACTGGCCTAGTTACCACTGACATGCAGCCATCTATGACGTACGTCTGATGGTCGCAAGCGCAACTACATAACAGACTGTATGGTTAAGACTCGGAACGCGAAGCCTAGCGCGTAACTTTCGATAAGATACATTAGTCTGCTATCCGCGTACATATCAGATTGACTTTTATTATTTTGTTATCTGCACAGGATTCTCTTGTTTACAACTGTTTTATTCTTTAAACTATTTGTATTTACTAAAAATTACGGGAACTTAATTGCTTAGTAGATAAACTGACATATTTATTATTATTTTTATACTGACATTAAGTATTGTAATTGAATATTCATCCACTCGTTGGTGCAGATAAAGCCATCGATCCCTTTTAGATACTACTGCGTTGTTGGTTTTATGAAAACTTGACGACCTGCTCGTACTTCGGCAGTTTGACTCCGACCAGCACTTTCTTGAAGACATAAACTTGAGACGTATTGTACTAAGGTTTTGGCTGCAGTTTTACTTAATCCTACAGAACTTACTGCACTATCTTTGTTTTAGTCTAACAGATCTCTCTCTCTCGGGTCTTGCACCTCTGACATTTCAGATTCATGTGCGTATTGTATAACTATCACTTTCTTCAAAACAGGTGAAGAAAAACATTGTGAGGAAACCGGCAGGCCTGCAGATATTTCTCGAGGGTATGTGATGCCAAGTCAGAGGCCCATGGGCGGCATTAAAACTCTGACACGAGGTTAACCCCTAACCACACGATTTAAAGGAGACAGATGGATAAGAGTGTCATGAGTGTTAGTGGAGAGTGTGTGTGAGGGTGCGTGTGTGGTACTGACCTGGTCCCTCGCCGTCGTAGTGGAAGTCCTGCAGGTAGAGCGTGCGCGAGTCCACCGCGAACACGCGACCGCGCACGCCGTGTTGCAGCGGGGCCAGCGGGCCCAGCTCCTTGCCGAAGTAGCGCACTTGCGCGCTGGCGCCGCCTGCGGAACAAATAGATGCGTTACTGACATTGAATACCAAGGCCTAAGGTAAGATATAACAGCTTAGCAGCTTAGTCTATTACAGCTATACAACACGATGCGGTCCGGCTTGCAAAGTGTACCAGGGTTTTTAATACCTACGTTGTTTTCGTTGTATCTTAGACACTAATCTGCATGGTCTTCACGCGATATAACCAAGATAATACCTAAAGTGTGACCTCAGAGTTTCTTTCGGTGTTTCTCCTCAGAGTGAAACACCGACCTCAATTACTTTAAATAAATAGTTTACTTTTTTGACGTGTAATTAACCAATTTACATAAATAAATGTAATTTATTTCATTATATTTTCACCATTAATTTGTCATTTATTTATCAAATATTCACAAGCATTTATGAGTTAGGTACTAATAACAAAAGATCAACGTAAAAAATATTAATCTAATATGTTGCGAAGTATTTGCTGAACAAGTTTAACTTTAAATCGTCGGCTGATTGTATGCACATACCTGCACATACAATTAGTAATTAATTAATAAATTATTAGGTTTTAAGTGGTAACATAACAATAACAAATAACTGTGACTGTCGATACATAGTTTTCTGCAGTAATGTGTTCGCTTTCATTCAATGAACAAGACGCAGCAGTCCATCGAGAGTGAAGTCCACAAAAACGTCATTGTGTGTATAAGCGCACCAGAATCGTGTAGTGTGCGACAGATTAGCGAACACTTTCTAATAGCGATCATCTCTGCACGACATGCGACATCTGGCAGCACGACGAGCGCCGACATGACAGGCGGGATGCTGAAGACTTGAGGACGCCACGTCTGAACCACTGAAGCCCGACTATTACAGGAGTGGGTTCGGAAATTATCGGCTTACTACAAATGTTAGATAATACTCAACTGCGGGTTCCTAAATAAGTACCTAGATCAGATACAGAAAATGTTTAGCATGGAACCCGTCTTTTGTTCATGTAGTGGGTTTTTACGTGCCCTGCATTACCTGACCCGTCTTCCATTTATCTTATTTTTAAGATTGGTCCAGTAATGTAGGACACTGACTGTACAAGTAGAGATACACAGAGTTTCTTCTATGATCAATATTTCCGAGCATTACCAAGCTGGAACAACGCTGCTAGTATTTAACTGTCACCATCATCATCATTAGTGCTTTTCGTCAATGAATTGGACCATTTAACCTTAGATCCCAGACTCCTGAGTGTCTGTGTTGGTAACGTAGTGAAGCAGACTGGCCATGGTGCGCACGCGCATGTTACCGTCGCCACATGTAGCGGCTAAGTTTAAACTATCAAACATACATATAGCGCTAGTAGCACGTACTGTATACGAAGGTATCGCCACTGAACTCGTATCTCCGCGACTGTCAAATGTCCACAGCTTGCCTTGTGCTAGTTGCTGCGCCCGCACCGCGCACGAGCTGCCATCGGCGTGACTGTCGGCGGTCTGTGCCTTGTTATTTTTGTTGAACACAAACTTTTTATGTAAAGCTCAGGAAACATGAATGCGGGCAAAGCTGTCAGCAGAAGCTAGTTATCCTAAGACACGCGACACGACCTTGTGAACCGGACTCGTGTCGCACGCAGCCAACGCTGTCAGGAGTGGTGCAGTCGTGCAGTCGTGCAGTCGTGCAGCTGTGCAGACGGCCAGTCTGCTCAATGACAGCGTGTGAGCACACACGCACACGCCCGCACCTATATGTGTGCATGTGAGAGTGTGAGTGATCCACATCACAAGAGAAAGTGCTCTCAAGAAAGTGTTCGCCCCGCGTAAGGCCACAAAAAAACTAAACGATTTATACGTGCCAGCTTAGTCATGCACTCTCACACGACTCTAACGCGAACACATAAGGGTGATTGTCGTGAGGCGCCGCGGAGGACTTTGCGGTATCACAGGACAGATCTATTCTGAGGTGAACGTACACATCTGTGTAAATGTAGCGACGAAACAAGGACAACCTCGAAATCCACTTCGGCGTTAACTAGCGATAGAACCTGCTCATGCAATCGTGAACCGACCATTTAACAAACGCTCGTTACTCGATACTTGTTTAGGTATAAAGAACTTTTGATACAAACAATTAAACGTAAATTATGTCTTAGAAAGAACGGTTATATAATAGACCTCTCATTTGTTCCTTATTCCCTGCGGGCCGCAAAATAAGGATGTTGTTTTTGTTAATTTTAGAAGCATTTTATTGCACTGCACGCCATCGACTATGATATCAATACAAACTACAGCAGCAATCAGAAGTTGCTTACAGATGGATGCTGTCCTACTCATAGCTGAGAGTGTGACTGACCCACTCACGACGCACGAACCTGTTCAGCCTTGATAATATAATAATAATAATTTATTTGTCACTGAAAAATATGTGTCATAGAACAGATATGTGTTTTGTTTATTGATTTGTGTTTCAAATGTTTTTTGCTTGCGACTTACAGTGTAACATACTAAACAGTGACTACAAAATCTCATGCATTTTGTAGTTTGTTAGTAGTGATAGGTATATCGTTTTCTTTTTGTGTATTTAAATAATGAGTCATCCTTCGCGACGTGACAACACCTGGTACTTTCTCGAGTGATACATAAATACTTCAGTAAACAGAGTACGTCTTTGTCAGTGCCAGAGTCCTCCACTCCCCCTCCCACTGTGCACCAGCTGGTGTCCACAGCGGAGCGAAGCTAGCTGAAGAAGCTGACTGCGTCACTGCAGCTGTACTGTCTGCGCGCAGACGTGGCTGCTGAACGTGAGCTCTGCGAGTATGAACCTGCTGTTACGTGTGTGACAAGCAGACAACATCATGAGCTCCTGAGGGTTTACACAGTCCCATTCACATTCTTAAGACAGCCGTCACCACCGATACATTGTCACTTTGTTTGGAAACTCCGGCATCAGTTACAGAATAAGAAGAGAACATACGAGCATGTTTGGGGCGCCGTTGTCATAATGGTGATGTCGTCAGCTCGGCCCCGGCCGTGACCGATCCGCTGAAAGCGACAAGTTCGCTGACCGCTCCGGTTTCTCTCCGGCGGCGGTCGCCGGCTCCGGTAAATAGACCGGTGCGCACAAAAAAATACTGATCTGCTCACGTCTTACCGATGCTAGTTGATCTTGTCGCTGAATATTATGATATTTATCATATTTATTATATTTATTGTTTACATATGTATAAATAAACTATGTTTACTTCTCTTGAAATTTCTTACGGAGTTGCACCTACCACTGTTTGTCTCTGCATGACCTAAAGGTTGACTGGTAGAGAATGCCTAAGGCATTAAGTCCGCCTATGTACATTTGTGTGCTTGAAGTATTAAATAAATAAATAAATAATATTTAACGTGTAGGATTTTATTTTTTTTGCTTTACATTCATTCACATTACATTACATTCCATTAAAACAATTATTATTTTGTATAACAATTGTTGCAATGTAATGTTTCACTATTTATCAATCAATGTATGGTATAACGCCGACCTCAACGTTAAAGGTTAGGCAGATGATAAATCAATAAATGTTTGGTGCGTTTCTACTATACCACAGCACAGCGGCTCCCGCCGTTGATTATAGTGTCTAAGTGATATAACTTTAAACAATAAGTTTATCAACCAAGTTATACTTGAAAATCTAAATCAATTTGCATCAATGAAATGACAGCGGTGAGCACAGTCAGGCATATTATGACAGGTTAAAGATCCAACTACAAAGCGTAAAGCCAGATGTAATGTGAGAGAGAGCAGAGGTGGCCCAGTGGTGGCGGCCCCGACTTACGAATAATAAGTCGTGGGTTCGAACCCAGGCAGGCGCATTACTTTGTGTATTTTATTTCATCACCTCTGATCTCAAAAACGGTGAAGGAAAACATCGTGAGGAAATCGGCATGTCCTAGAACCAAAAATTCGATGACATGTGACATCTACCAATTCGCACTGGGCCCGCGTGGTAGATTATGGCCCATACGCAAAATACGCGCTTTGACGTGGAGTTGCGGATACCAGCTCGGTATCTTTATCTTTTTAACCGACTTTCAAAAAAGGAGGAGGTTCTATGTTCGTGTGTATGTATTTTTTTTTTTTTTTTTTTTATGTATGTTACCTGATTTCTCCGCCATTTGTGGACCGATTCTCAAAATTCTTTTTTTGTTTGAAAGAGTAGACTCCTGAGGTGGTCCCATTTTAATTTGGAGAAGATCTGGTGCTGATCTTCGGAGATATACAACGGAACTCTTCAAAAATAGACGGCAAATCTATCGTGATTGCTGGAATCGCTTGGATGTTTATTGTTTATACAACATCATGACGTATCATCAAGCCTGTATGCTCAGAGGGGTAGGCAGATGTGTTCAATATACCTAGATTTCGACAGTTAGGTATATTAAGTTTCATTTATTAGGGTTAGGTGGATAACCCTATTATAATGACATGTATTGTTAACAATTAACAATATTAAATGAATTCATGGCAAATGTTTGTATGGGAACAACTAAAAATGGAAAAATAAAAAACTTTTTTACAAAAAATAAAACCGACTTCAAAAATAACACTAAACGGTGTAAAATAACTCTAAATTCGGAAGTCGGTGGCCCATCATGAGTAAGACAAACCCACCAAAGCCACAGACTTCCGAATTTAGAGTTATTTTACACCGTTTAGTGTTATTTTTGAAGTCGGTTTTATTTTTTGTAAAAAAGTTTTTACTTAGTGCATACTAAGGCAATTCTACACCATGATATGACTCACAAACTTTTACGTATGAATCGGATGTACGAACATTTGAAAGTGGTAAAGGCATAGATAATTCCCTGCCTGAACGGTAGCGGCGTATGGTGGCGTGTGTTGGCAGCCTGCGTGGCGGCTGTGACGTAACGTACGCCCTAAAATTTATACAACACATTACTGCTTTACACATAAATATCAAATAAATAATTATTATTATTATTATTGTACGTGTGGGTGCAGCTGTACTGAGCAGAGACCGTCGCTCCACCGTCCGCAGAAAGTGTCTCGTGCAGTTTGGTTAAATCAATCGTTGAAGGTGATTTTGTAGCTCCATGTGTGTCTTAAAGAGCAACTTCTTTATTGTGATCGTGATCACATCGGAACAACCCATTTAGCTCTATCTTCACTGCTCTGTACACATTATGGAATGCAATAAAGTATTGAGTAAGTAACTCTAGTCTGTAGGTTTGAAGGGGAACTTGACAACATTTGCTGTCTGCGGCTGACTTAACTCATTAGTAATGATTAGTGTTTGATGCTAACAAATAAGGATTGGAAGTTACAGCGGATATTGAGAGTAGACGACTTGAAGGCATCGGAATGAGAAGTTTGGGAGGCTTAATCTGCTTATGAAAGGAGGTGGGCTGGTTGGAATAACCCCCAACAAAACGGCCGCCATGGCTCACGCACAATGGTCCTATCTGGGATTAAGTGCGGAAACTTAACCCGATAGATAGACAGATATGCATCGTAATGTACAGATGTGTGGATGGAGGCCGCGTGCACGCCGGCGACACTGGCACACTGCGGCTAACATTAGCCAACTACATTATTATGATCGGAATATTAGGTCGACTGCAAACTGTACCGTTAGCGAACGCGGGGTCCCAGTTACAGCGACAATGTTCCAACTACTACTCGCTTATTTTAGCTATTCTGTAGTTGGAAGACTTCAATGCAAAAATAAATAAGTAAAGCTACACACGTACAGCACCGTAACAAAAGACGAGCTTGTGATTCATTATAATATAAGCCATCGCGAGTCTGTGCCTACCTACAATGCGCTTTCTTTGGCAACGTTACTGTCATTGAGTGCCGACGAGTGAGGCGGCCATCACGTGTGGTAATGACAATTTGCTTCAAGTATTTACTTGTATCTCAGAGCAGGTGCGTCAGTGCTATCGTATGTATAACTAGGCCGCCCCACGCGCCGTCAGTTTCTTTGAAATGATGTAGTTTAACTAAACGGCGCATTTAAGTGAAACTCTAGCGGTTAGAGAACGAGTTCCGAACACATTCGTACATACATGTCATTACTGTAGAAAGTGGCGGCTTGAGTGCGCGCATCAACATTAGGCTCAGGATAGCGAACTGGTGTAGCGAACTTATCATCAGATCACTGTTTGGCGCACCGCACGCAGTGTGATTAATAATCCGCATGCAGTGTGACCGTGCCCTGACGAGCACGCACACGGTGCGAACTGTGAGGTATGCAGAGCAGCGCGGATCCGCAGCTCGTCTTCAAAGACTCCCACGGGGGCAAGTCCACTAGGTTTATTGATTTCTCTTTCAAGCTTTACGAGTAGCAAGCTTACGAAGAAATTGGTAGTATCAGGTCGGAGTAACCAGTTCAGGCCATTTGGAGAACATGATGTAAATTCTCTCTTCTGCCATCAGAATCAGAGCCACAAGGGAAGATCCTACCAGACGGGAGACTGTAGTCTGACGGATATTGTCAGGATTCTGTATTACATATTAAATGCTAAATCATAGACAGGTTAATTCGTATGTGTTGCGGTATAGACGTGATCACAATGAAGGCGCGTGTATCTCAATAAACACTAAGCCGCATGCTGACAATGCGCCGGATGGTAATAAAGCAACTGTTATCACACGTCGATATCGTCGCTCCTTCACTGTGTGACGTCACAGTGGAGGCGCGTTCACTCGAGACGACACCTGTTGCATGTCGCGGGAGACGACGCGATGACGTCATCATTGTTATGTCAAGTGGCATCGCGTTACGCCGTACACGTCTCATGTCAATATGTGGACAGTGTGCAGGCCGAGTGGCGCATCAGGCATTTTCACACCCTAAAGCAAGGGATGGCTTCATAACTTGCTACTTGTGCCACAAACCTACAGAAGTCCAGCTAAGTTTGTTGAAGAGGCATCGATCTCCTACTAAAAGATAATCTTAAATTGGGATCTGACAATACCTACCTCGTCCTAAAATAAATAAAAAAATTAGACCACGTGTTAAAATGTTATTATAATGAAAGCCTCGTTCCCGACTGCCTCGTTGTTCTAGTGTTCGCAAGCACTACTGCTGGGCATGAGGTCCCAGATTTGATGTCGGGGTCGGGCGAAGCGTTATAAACAATAAATAAATAATTAATAAGCATTCCACAACACTACTGGTACACCTTCGCCTTACTCTTCGGGGATAACAGGAACAAACTGACAGAATTTAGCGAACAAAACACCTGAGTGATCAGTGACTGAGAGAGAAACAAGGAAGCGCCCGCAGCCAGCACGAGCTGTGCAGCATAATAATATATACTTGAGTGCGGAGATGTGCGCTTCCTACGGTGAGCAGTACTTCGGGCGTTAGATAATCAAATTTGTACAGCGCCGGCGCAGTGCGCACTGACGTTGGTAATGTCATCGTGTTGTGAGAATTACTGAGACCAAACTGTTGTTTGCGTATGTTGATTTTATGTGAACTATCTTTGGAACATAAATATGTCCATGATCTTAACATCTCATTATTATTATTATTATTATCGAACACATGCTCCGAGTAGAAGCCGTTGTAACAGGGGATCTGAGGACAGGGCTGGTGGGCTGGGACTGCTGGGAGGCAACGCAACTTACACGCAACATCACAGACATTATTAAATACTTCATCATCTGCCTGACTTATGTCAACTATATTGGGGTCGGCTGCCAGTTTAATGTACCGCTGACTACCAGTGTTTCACATGGAGTGACTGCCTGTCAGACCCCCACAACCCAGTTACTGGGTAACACGATACCCCTTTGGTTAAACTGATTGTCACAATTTTCGGGCTTCTGACTATCTAAGTATAACGACTGTCATAGATCTGCAAATGACACCCGGGACCAACTGTGTTACATGTTTTCTGAGGCCCGGAGGAGTTTTGATATGAAATAAATGGACACCCATCCACGGACTAACCTCGTCAAGCGTAGCTTAACCTTCGATCGACCCGTGAGGCTGTTATAATTTAGCCACAAGACAATCAAATACATATTCTGCAACAAACTGGATACGTTAGAAATAACTTTATCAGAGTTGACTGAAAAAATTGGGGACGTGGATATACTATGCTTTAGTGAAACTTTTGTTAAGAAAGGTATGGAAGCTAACATTAATCTAAATAATTTTAATTTGGCTGCAGCATTCAGTCGAGATAAATGTAGAGGGGGTACTTGTATTTTGACTAGTAAAGCATTAAACACCAAAGCACTAAATACTCCATCTATTCTAGCTACTGAGTTTTTTTTTTAATGCTGTGGAGTGGAGATAATTGGATTGAGCCTGGTAGTTGTGAACATATATAGAATTCCTGATCAAAAAAAGGCACAGATAGGTGTCTTTCTTCATAAACTAGACAATCTGTTGAATTACTTGACTGACCAGTACAAGAAAAAGAAAATTATAATTTGTGGTGATTGGAATATAGATATATTAAAAGATAACTCCACAACTAAGGATCTCTTAAGCATACTTCATAATTATAATTTTGAAGCACACATAACAGAACCAACACGGGGAAACTCCTGCATTGACCAAATCGCCAGTAACTTAAATAAAGTTAATTCAGAAATTCATTACCTTGGTCTGTCAGATCATGAAACAGCACAATCGGTAACAATAAAGGTAAATAAACAAAAAACAATATCCTGCTGGTCTGAACTGAAACGCGATTACTGTTCAGAAAACGTTGACAAATTTCGCGAATGCATGTCTTCTCTTTCTTTCTCGGAAACGTTTAACTTAGATTCTTTTACAGAGGCCTTTAATTCTTTTTATGAAACATTTACATTATATTATAATTTGTGCTTTCCGATGATTAATGTTAAAGTTAATGATAAACCAGTCATACAAAATTGGATAACAAAAGGTATTAAAAAGTCAAGCAAAACGAAACGTCAGCTTTATCTAAAATATAAAACTAATAAAATAAACAAAAAAGTAAATGAAAAAAACTACAAACTTTATAATAAATTGTTTAAACGATGTGCGCGGAGAGCACAGAAATTAATGAATACAAGGCTTATACAAAAGGGTAAAAATAAATGTAAAGCTACATGGAACGCAATTTCCTCGACTGCATCTAATAATAATATATGTAAAAATGATTTTGACGAAATAATTTTTAATAATGTGACATATACCAATCCATCAGACATTTGCAACATATTTAATGACTATTTTATTAATTTGACATCCAATCAGCCAGAAAATTCGAATAATATTAAACTCAATCAAAAAAACAAAAATTTAAAAACTATTTTCCTGAATCCTGTTGATGCAAAGGAAGTGTATAAAATCATAATATCTCTAAATAATAGCAAAACTAGTGGATACGATGACATTGTCACACAAGTTTTGAAGGTTTGTGTTAGTTGGATATGTCATCCACTAGCACACGTTATAAACTTATCTTTTCTCGAAGGTGTGTTTCCTGAACAGCTAAAAATGTCTGTGGTGAAACCAATTTTTAAAAAGGGAAATAAGTCAGACCCAAATAACTATCGGCCTATCACGTTAGTTCCCATTATATCCAAAGTGTTTGAGAAGGCAATGCTTATTAGATTAAATAATTTTCTATTTACTCACGCAATTTTATGCAAAGAGCAATTTGGTTTTCGCAAGGGAAGTTCAACTGCTCTTGCAATCTTTGACTTAGTCAAATTTGTAACAGAAAGCATTAATAATGGCAATCCAGTGGTGTCTTTATTTCTAGATATGAGCAAGGCCTTTGATTTTGTGAACCATTCTAAGCTTCTACACAAATTAGAGTTCTATGGCATAAGGGGAAAAGCATATAATTGGATATCTAGCTATCTTAGTAACAGAAAACAGTGTACAGAGTTAACAAAAGTAGTAAAAGAAGGGGATAAAATGTATTCAAAAGTGAAATTCAGTTCTATGGCAAGAATAAACAAGTGTGGTGTGCCTCAAGGAAGCATTCTCGGCCCTGTACTTTTCTTGCTTTATATTAACGACCTTCCTGAAGCTACTTCACAGAAATGTATTCTTTTCGCAGATGATACAACAGTTATCATAAACTGTCGGGATAAGGACGCTTACAAATCTATTATCGAAAAGACCCTATCAGATTTAGTAAGCTGGATGGATGACAATAACTTAAATATAAACATTAGTAAAACAAATCTTATTGAGTTTAACTCTTACAAAACCAAACAGTTGCCTTTAGATATAGTTTATAAAGACGAAGCAGTAAAACAAGTAGATGAGCTAAAATTTTTGGGACTTAACGTAGATAAACATCTGAATTGGAAAAGCCATATAGAATATATTTGTCAGAAGCTTGATAGGTTTGTGTTTGCGTTAAAAAAGGTAAGACAGAATGTTTCTGCAGAGGCTGCCCTTTCGGCTTACCATGGCTATGTGTCATCTGTACTAAACTATGGATTAATAATGTGGGGTAACTCGACCGATATCGACAGAGCATTCAAAATTCAAAAACGTTGTATCCGAGTTATCAACAAGTCATGGTTCTTAGATAGCTGTAAACCTTTATTTAAAAAATACAAAATTCTTCCACTACCGTGTATGTACATAAAAGAAATCTGCCTTTTTACAAAAAGGCATATGCATTACTTCATGCAGCGTAGTGAGGTTATGCCGAGACAAAAAAGGGCTAAGTTTCTCAACCTACTTTACCAACCACCCTGCCGTAAAGAAATTTATAAGAAAAACGTATTTAATATGTGCCTGTTAATTTATAATAAGATACCGAACCACTTAAAATTGTTACAGGGTAATTTATTCAAAAAAAAAATAACAGAGTGGCTCCAAGGTTACGGTTTTTATAGCATTAAGGAATTTATGGAACATAAAGATACACAATAATAATAATATTGAATGTTTCCAGAATTATTTTAATATTTATAGATTGTAAGGACTATTATGTAAATCTCTATTAATATAATGATAAATTTAGTAATAATGTAATGTAATAAGTAATGACATAATCTTTTAATATTGTATAAATAGCATAATCTGTAGCAATTTAATAATGACATGTAGGTCAATAATTTGCACGCTTGCTTGCAGGCCGAATACAGTGACTTTTAGGCTATAAGATCTTCCTTTGTAAAAATGTATTTCTTGCAAATAAACATTATTATTATTATTATTACATAATTAATGAATATATTGACATACGTGTTGTAAGTGTACATAATAATGCTTGTGTGTTGCTCTAGTACTGCGTTGTTACGCTTTCCCCGCGGCGTGCGGCGTGCGGGGTGTGGGGTGCTGGGAGCAGCGGAGGGGGATTCCTCTCACTTTCCTCGCATTTTTGCCGCGAGTTGTTGATCCAAAGAGATGTACGAGATGCGAGTACACACACACACACGCATGCAATCGTAAACTTGCACATGTGTGTTGTGTGTGCACGTGGGTGCCTGCATGCATTTGTGTGTGTTTGCATGCTGTAGGTATCGCCACGATCGGTATTGTGAGTGTATTTGCATATTGTGTAATGTGGAGTATTTCCCATTTTCCCAGCAGCCTACTTGTGAACAGATTGTGTTGACACGCAATCTTCATTCTTAAATTACTTCGTCTGTCTACAAAAAATGTCTTTCTTGATTAGCATGCAGATGCAGATTATAGATATACGGCAAGTACAAAGCAAAACCTGATTGTTATCAGATTATTACCATAGAATTAATTTAATTATCTCTTTTTCTACGTGCGTACGTTAGGGCATAAGATAAGAACATTGTAAATGAATGTTTCTCTTTAATATTAATAGTTAACAATGACTTCTTTTTTATGGAAATAGTTAATTGAACAAAAATTCTTACTATTTCTATTGCTACCGTGCCGCCTAGCGTACACAATGTTTGAGCAGTAACCGCTCATACAAAAGACATCAACGCGCGCGCACATTTGTGCTGTTTACTTTCGAGACAACTTTTAAACTCACCCTTTAACAATATGAATTAAATTAAAACAAACTCCTGTGAAAATTGAAACTAAAGTGATTTTTACCATACTACATAGTTTTGTATTACTTGATAATGATGCTAGTATAATACAATACCCTTTATAATATTAGTGTAGAAGACTGGAAACTCAAACTGCTAACACAAAACTGTGAGCAGGTGACGATGTTCTAAGTAGAGAGATGGGTCGTTCTACAATTCGTATCATTCTAAAGCCTAATTTACGAAAATGAACTTTATTCGTATAAACTTAATAATATTAATTGTTTCAAAACATTTAGTTAAATAAATGTACACAAATTATTTACATTGGAACAAGATTCGGTTTCGTACAAAACTCTTCAGTCAGTCATAGTGCGATCTATGAGTGTTGTACTAACACCGTGTGCTGGCGTCACTGTGATCAAGTCTCTGACTAATTGTCTATGATTGTCCGCTTTCCTTTATTAATGCTTAATCCCATCGTAATGAACATCTGCTACGTCACATTAAAGTATTCGATACTTTCACTTCCGCGTCGATCAGCGTTCAATCTATCAATCATTGATATCGATTCAGTGGAGATACGTTTCATTGCGAAGTTAATCAAACCAGTTAGTCGCGGGTCAGTGAGTCTGTTACAGACACTCAGACACACAATGATCACCTTGTTCATTGACATTATACAACAATTACTTTAAAAGTTAACCTCTGGTAAAATGTCGTAAAATGTATTACTAAAACTGATTTTTTTATTTTCATTTTAATTACTTGCGTGGCACACGTTATTATATTTTTACAGAACGTTTTTATTACAAATAAAGTTTTGCTGAGCATTCGTTTAGCTGTGACTAAGGCCGTCCTTTATCAGCACCAACAATGATGTCGTTGCATTGGCATGTCCAGCGGCGCGACGCAGATGCGGCCAACTCGGTGCTGCTCATCGCAGGGTTCAACAATCACACAAACTATCAGCGGGCAATACGAGGCGGATGTCAGTAGACTCTCAGCGCCAAAACCAATGTTTAGCTGCTCTATACGAGTAGTAGGCAATTTGCACAACAAACATTTCACAATGTGGTATCTAGTGTGCACACGCACGTCTCAATGCCATTTTATAGATGTCATAGGTTTCAGAAACGTGTAACAAGCACAACATTGGCTAGATTATTATATAGGCAACCTCGTTTGCTGACTGCTGGTGCTGGCGCCGGCGGGAGCTCGGGTCGGTCCCGCCCGAGGTCCGCAGCCTCTCCGAGGAGCCGACACAGGTTGTCTTTAGGTATGACCACATCGGCGACTCGAGCCGCACACACCTGCTGCTCCCCAGGGGGCGCGCTGTCGTGTAACGTGATGACATCAGCTCACACGCCGTTTTTCAAATAATTAATATTTAATTAATCATTAAATGTAAGCCGATACCGTCACAGGTGCCATTTATTCGTGGACGTGACTAATACTTGCGGAGAGATTTGCGAAGACTCACCTTCCGCAACCGTTACTCGCTCACAAGCACAACCCTCCACTGGCAAGACCTTGTCATCATCCTACATTCACAGTATGTACATACAAATTGATCATATTGCTGCAAGATGCCACCTAGCAGTTTTGGACTTAGTGGAGGGGTGTGCGAAGAGGCTTAATGGTGACCACGATTTAGTTAGAACCTATCTGCAAAGCTTTGAGCACGGGTGTAGGGTAGCTAGCCTTTCAGTATTCTATACACCTATCACCTTTCCACCGTCGGGCAACAGCATACGGCGAGTGTCCACTCTTACATCGTTGGCGTTACCTCTACGATTCGGACAATGCGTTTTGCCTCGTCGTTTATACCGCGTACATCGAAGGATTTTAACAACTTGCCTGCTGCGGTCTTCCCGCCCGAGTATAATTTAAGGCTAGAGTGAAAAGGTTCTTAATAAACAAGTTCGCATCACCATCATTAATTGCATCACTACTTACCATCAGGTGGAATTGCAGTTTGCAAACAAGCAATAGTTTAATATGATTAAAAAATTAATAATCACAACAGTAGCATATGCGACGGCATTCAACTATTACATGCAGAGGCTCAGCGCGCGGCTCACTGAGGGCGAACAGCTCACCACCTAGAGTACCTTGTAGCTGTGACTAGTCAATGGATAACTTCACCCAACTCATATATTTCAAAATATAAGTATATCTTGAATTTCTATTTATTGTTTCAAACTGTTCCAGCGTGTTTTGAACCGGCGCAGTATTGTGTATATTGGTCGGTCTAGAACGGATACTTGATTGTGTAGTGTTCGGATATTGATATTTCGACCCTCTATGTAGTAGGTATATGGATGAATCCGTTTAACGTTTGTATCATTAACAATACTTTATTGCTTGTAATGTTCGTGTACAGCGCAGTCACACCGATGCGGTGACGGCTCGTGGAAACTGTTCCGTGTGAACCGCGCCTTATGTCACAACGACCTTTATGTTACGAAGAAAGAAACTGTGACGTTCCGTGACATAACAGATACGGACACAGCACGAAGCAGCATAGTGTGCGGCTGTGTGCTGCGCTCAGTAAACATACTTTGTTTGACGACTGCACATTGGTTCACCTGTTCAACGAGACGTCTTGAGGAAATACTTTACTCATCACGCTTAGTTAGTAGTACATATTGCTGTATTTAAATTAACTGACTGAAAGATGGTTATACATGTTTCAGCCATTATTGACTTCAGAATTCTAAAGGCTATACGGACAAGCCTTTTGTGTACTAGTTACACTCGGCAGGGACAGTGCTGTGCACCCCGGTGCGCTACTCTATCCAGCCCATTAATTCGTTAGGACACATTTTTTTAGCCATCAACCACTATTTAGTGCATGACAAAGCTGCAAGCCACTTACAATTTGTTTTGCACAAAACCAACAACCGACTTCAAATGAAACTGGTCTAATCTGTCCAATCTGGTGTTGCGAATACTGCCCAACGATTGTCAAAGAGAAACATGAGTCGTATTAGGTTTAATGACAAACTCCTGTCTTCTGCCCCAAACCTTACCTGGCTTCTCAAAATGGAGGGTGCTCCCACCCACATGCTTCGTTAGCAATGTTGGAGCGGCGCATCTTCACATGCGAGTGGTCGTGCTGTGCGTTTGTGCATCTAGATCGTTCTGCGTTCTGGTGCGAGTGTGCGCCACTTGTGTACCGTAGCGTGTTCTCTGTGCTGTGCTGAGGGACGCGGAGGGGAGGGGGACCGGTGCGGGTACCGTTGGCACCTGACCCACTGCCCGCGAGGAATGCGCTCCGACTACATACGCGCAGATACACATCGGTAACGGTGCGCCTGCGCCGCGCAGCTCTCATAGAAGTACCACTCGTGACGACGTTAGGATAGTCCACTACTGCAGGTCAAACAGGGACTCCACGGACAACACACTTGCATCAGCAACATTCGATTCCAATTTTTGGTGTATCTAATGGAAGGTGTGTATTTGTTTACGCACGAAATTGATTGATTACAACTCTGCTATTACATTTATAGATATGGAGCTGGTTCCTGAGAAGAGTGCACCTTCTGCGCGCTCAGAGTGCGATGGCGCATGGCGGCGCCGCTGGACGCACTGGGTTAAGGTCGAGCGCACTCTAATTAGATCGCGACAACCTCTAACATAACACGTAACATGACCAACGCGCGCCACTTGCTGCCGCCTGCACACACACACACACACACACACACACACACACACACATATATAGGTTCGCTGGTGGTGAAGCGCGAGGAGGTACGCTTAATTAGATCTGCTTTTTTATCTTCGGATTGAGAGATTGAACTATTATTGAATATCGCCGGACTGGTTTTTATTTAAGACTATTTATTTCAATGCGCAAACCTTCCCCTAAATGTGATTCCATATTCAAAACTTATTTATTTACGTTACATATCCGTACATGTAACGTTGTTCCGTATGTAGGAATAGTTACCAAATTTCAACTTAATCGGCCTAGTAGATTCAGAGCAAATTGGCTGTGAATGTTTGAGTCGGATAGACAGACACGTGAGTGATCTTATAAAGGTGCTGTTGTCTTCATTTGTTTCAATTACATTAAGAATCTTAATCATTTCAAATTACGAAAATGTAGTAAGTGTCTGAGTGGAGCCAAGGGCTGACTACGAAACCCTAAAACGGATCAACTTGAAGTAAAACAAGATCTGAGTACAACTCTTCCCAGCGAGCATCAAATTATTTGCTTTATATGCAAGTTGTGAACCATACTATGCGAGACTCAGGAACCCGTGTGATGAGATGGATCAACCATCATCATAGCAAGGCGTATCGCATTCGATCACTCGAAATCTGTTCTAGTATCTCCTGATCATAATGCTCGGCGGTTTCGGATATAAGTAATACCTGTTTGTAAATAACCTGTAGTGTTCGGTGAATTACTGTCGCGGCGCCAGACCGGGGCGCCGGCGCCATTTATTTGGTGTTATGCTTTGCATTCCTTAATAATATGCACACTAATGTCAAAGTTCAAACGTTCATAAATAATACATGCACGCGCGGAGCCTCCACACTATACGTTCTATACATGCTTATTACCACTCGGACATGCACACTGTCGTCTATCACCCAGCGCATAAAGCTGGACCTTGAACTTGAAGCTCAACTCGGTGCTATGTACTTATGGGCTAGGTATTTGAGAAAACTTTAGTTTTTAGTCCCTCATCTAAATTACAAGAAAATTTTCGACACAGATTTTTTTTCCTTTTACAAATTGATGGAAAACTGCTCAGACTAAATGCATTAAAGAGAGGGGGCTTGTAACGTCATTATCTAGTATAAACTGTACTGGCTAGTGACGTCATGTGACATTTTGACTCGATGGCCAAAGTGCGCACTGACGAGGAACGGACCTCCCACCTCTTTCTTGCTTTAGTTGGCCGGCTAGAGTGGAGACTCGTAAGAGCAAACGTGCTGGTAGGGATCTTTACCGTACTTCCGGGATTGTCCTGAGAGCCTTGAAATGCCTCTCCACTCCTCAAGCACCTCAGGTTATATTGCCCTCTTGTCGCTACGTCACTATGTGCTAGCGGCCGTTTCAGAGGGCCCATTACTGAGTGTGCAAGTCACCCCCTGCCATTCTATTCGTGTCCTTATAAAGCATTGATGAGGCAGGGGCCATAGTCCTTCCATAGTACTAGGTAACAGTTCACCTTATCCACCCATAACCGATAGCCCAATACATTTGTTTCTTTAGTCCGCAATAGTCCTGCACTAGTCATAGGTTTTCCTTTGATGCATTTGCATAATGCATACAAGGAAAATCTGCGATTGGTGCCTCGCTTCATTAAGGGCTTCGGCCCCGCGTACGCCTTCCAAAGGTCCGGAACACGAAGGTTCCGAAAAATAAAAACTACAAATAATAATTATAGACCCACTTCAATCTGAAAACGCTGAGGTGCGTGCCATGGGTTTGAACTTGAGAACTAAGACTTGGCAGTCCGCCGGTCACACCACTAGGCTATCACTACTTACAAATCTCAAATGCTTGTTTTCCAAATATAAGTCAATGTATATTTTGAGGTTGCGATGAAGCAGCTTAGTACGAAGTTACCTAGAATCACGCCTCGCGCCTGTCGCAACCTGCCATGGAATGCTTCGCAGAGTAGACGAGCAAGCGACTAGGTGAACAATACCACAGTACAGATTGAAATATTTATTGCACAACATATCAAATAACGAACCAATATGTAAACACGAACAAAACAAAGCGGCTGCCGGCGCGCGATGCCCACCAAATGCATAATAATAACGTAGTGTTATGATCAGCAGGTCGAGTGGCGCCGCCCGCGCCGCAGCCGGGCAGGGCTAATGTCACCCGATGCTAATGAGAAGCGCCCCACGAGACGCGCGCCAGCGGGCGGCGCCACCACGCACAGACTACCGATACAACTAAGTCAACTGGCAATCAATTAAGTCAAACCCAAAAAAATATTGTCCGATTTGTATCAATACCATGTTTATTTTCAGGATTTTCTTCAAATATGACGCGACCGACGTGGTCTGCGTATTGTAATGTCCATGTCCGGAATTTAAACTCCTGCACTGTTAGACTCCAGTCGGTTCTACTACACAGAGCAAGTTATTATCTTCTTTGTGTTTTTTAATCGACTTCAAAAAAAGAAGGTGGTTCTCAATTCGGTTGTATATATTTTTTTGTTGTTACTAATAATCCAACAATCATAAATGATCAGCAACATGGGCGAATAACAAGTTCTCACAGATAACTTTTGGCTAATAGTGATCCTTGGATTTCGAATGTTTTTATGATCAAAAACATTAGAAATAATAATAAGCCAAAAGTTTAGCGAGATTGGTAACGCTTACTTACCATGCGAGATGAGCATGTGTGCCATCAGCCATGTGCGGCGTCAGTGGAGTGTCCAGTATTCCGGTTTTATGAGGAAGTCGTAACGGAAGCAGCATTAATGTAATACACCATGCGAAGAAAGTTATTTCGTACTAAGGAAAACAACTTTTACCTCACTTCATGTGAAAGGTTAACTTTTAGGTACGACCGCCACATTACCACCTGCTGCGGACTGCCTCTTGTTGTAACAAATCAACTAAATGAGACACGCTAGGAACACAGGACTTGGTATAGAAGTGAGATGACGCATCAGGAGTTACCACTAGCATCTGTTCGCGAGGCTCTCACTTTCCCACGGCCGCGGCCGAGCCGGTGGGCCGCCGGGTCGCCGGTTCGCCGCCCTCCGCCCTAAGTGGGTACCGCGGAATAGATGTCTACTATTCTACTGGCTCCAATCACATCAATTGCATCTTCCCCTATGACTATCAGCCAGATGTTTAGCAAGAAGACTAACTAGCAAGCCGTGAGGTAGCTGGTGACATTTTAACATTCATCATAGACCACAAATGCTAGTGACCGCGTCCTCACTTTATGACGTCACATGATTCGTGGCGGGACGATGATAACTAACAGCATTGCGGTCCTTGCCCTTGCTTTAGTTCAATGATGAATTAATACTTTTGCCATTGTTATTGATAAGTACCTACTAAGGTTCAATCCCGAAATAGTTGGTTCATTTTAAGGGCAGTCTGAATATGGAGATATTCAGACTGCAATTCCATTAAATTTCCTTCCATGAATTGTTTTGTGTGTTGTAGCGATTGGACATTGCGTCACGCAACACTGCACAGCAGGCTGCCTGTAGGCTATATCAGTTTGGTTGATATGGATTATGTCGTCTTCTTATGATTTTTTACCAATGTTATGTACACCGTATTTGCGTATAGAAACAGCAAAATACTGACGGAGCTATTTTATGTACCTACATGCTGTTGGTGTACATATTAAATACTAGCAGACGTCCCGCGGTTTCACCCGCGTAGGTCCCGTTGCCGTCAGGATACAGGGATAAAAAGTAGCCTATGTGTTAAAATAGGGTGTCAGCGAACTTCATACCAAATTTTATTAAAATCCATTCAGTAGTTTTTACGTGAAAGAGTAACAGATATTCCATCTATCCATACTCATAAACTTTCGCGTTTATAATATTAGTAGGAAGTATACATACTACCTATACCTATAATAATTTAGTCAAAAGTGAAACATCTATAACTTGTGAATTCGGCGCCGGCGCAGGCGCCGCGGCGCCAACATTTCTTGCACCGGCGCCGGTTTAGTGGAAGTGTTGTGTTGTGTGACACCGGCGCAGGCGCTTGTCGCTTGACCCACTAGCCCGGGCGGCCTGCGCGGCTCGGCGACGAGCGCTTTTCGTCCTCAGAGCCGATGCCGTTAACACTATGGATTTTCTCACAAAAAAATGAGAACACAACACTACATAGTCCGACATACTTGATAAGGACCGTAACATGCCAGTTGCTTTAACATTTTGGAAGAGCGTATTAAATACCTACTAAATGATGCTAATTCTCGAAAAAATAATTTATAATGACAAACATAAAAATAATAAGTTCATGAGATCGATCAAACGAACACTTATGATATCTATATTGTACCTTTTACATTTTTATTTCAAGTACCTACACTCAACGAATGCGCCCTTAACCGCAAGCAACTAACAATGCATAATATCAACATTCAACAGCCATCAAATTGGACGAATTTAGTGGAAAATGCTTCTTATAAGGAAATAGGCTCGAATATTGAAGCAAGTTCGCTTTCTTTTATTTTAAAGGGTTCTAAGAAACTATCCGTTTCTATTGTATTATTTATATAGGGTTGTTCGTACGATTCGCCAGCTTGTTATCTGCTCATAGCAGTGTCTACAAATTGAGGTACTGTAGGATAAGTAGATGAGTCGTGTAGGATTTAGAGATGTTATTTTAATTAACATCACTAAATCCTACACGACAGCGCAGCCTACAGTGGGATGAAAGTGCTGCATAGTTCACTTGCAGCTTTCTATTTAGTCAGGAGTGCTGCCTGAGCTGGGCGTGCGTGAAGTGATGGTGACTGGTGAGGTACTCACCGACTAGCAGCAGCAGCGCGATGGCCGCCGCGGGGGTCATCGCGACCGACGGAACACTCGAGATGTGAAAGAACGCGCGGGCGGAGCGCGGGATGCAGGTCGCGCGTGTGTGCACAGTGGCTGCTTCGCGGGTACTGCTCGCGCGCGCGCTGCCACATCAGTTTTGCTGCGCGCGCGTTGAGCAACCTCCCCCGCGCCCTCGCCCACCTCTCTCTGCTCATCTCAGCTCAGATCTTCTGTTCCGCCTCACAATGTCCAAAGTCGTAAAAACCCTGTCTCTACCGCTCACCACCACCACACCGTCACTAGTTATTATAAGTGATACCGCGATAGTGCATCGCTTGAAGGAATACAACTGGACGGTGGCAATCATGAAAGGGAGCCTCAGACGAGATGTGACATCACTCATATACACAATAAGAAACAGATCATCCGGGGCAAGATACAGTTGCCTAGTTTAAGGCCAATGACAAAATTCGTGTAAATATGTTCTGCAATAAATTATAATTAAGTATTATTATTTTCAAACAACTGATCTCATCAACACTGTCTATTTGCACATAGTTCAAATTCAGTACAAAAACTGTATTTCGCATTTGACTTTTTGGCGCCTCTTACCCTTATACCTAGATATAGGGCCTTTGGGCCAACGTTTAATCCTACAGTCTTCTTCCACCTGGCGTTAATCCCGGCTATTGCCAGGATCCGCCTTCCGACTGAGCTTCTTCAACTTTGCCCGATCTTCAACATCCTTTTCAGTCAGGCCATTGGCTCGCATGTCGGACTTGACGACGTCCAGCCAGCGTTTGCGAGGGCGACCACGGGACCTAGCCCCAAGGACAGCCATATATATGCATCTCGGACCAACGTACTCGATAGGGCGGCGCATGATGTGGCCATACCATCACAGACGACACTCTTGCAGTTTTTCTCCCACGTCGCGGACACCAAGACTACCCCGGATGAATGAGTTGCGTATGCGATCGGATCGCGTTACGCCGCTCATCCACCTAAGCATCTTCATCTCCGTGACGCGGAGTTCCTGGGTGTGTCTGCTTAATGCTGGCCGTATGATGCATTTATATATCTGCCCCTTGAGCTACGGAGGCATTTTGCGGTCGCATACAACGCCCGTTACCTCGCGCCAATTCGCCCAAGCTACGTGGATTATGATGTCCAAGCACGTATAGGCACGTGCTTGGACATAATACACGTAATCCACGTTGCCAGACTCGTGAAGCACGGATCCAAGGTACCTGAACTTATCGGACTTTGAGATCAGGTCCGAACCTATTCGGATGGTATTTGAATCCGTGCTGCCATAGGACATGTACTCGTACTCAGTCTTCGCCACATTTAGTCTCAGACCACCGTTTTCCAGCGTATCCTTCCAAATATTGACTTTGTGCTCAAGATGAGATTTGTTCTGATTAACGAGGGCGATGTCATCGGCATACATAATGATGTATGCCGATGACATCGCCCTCGTCGGCAAACATCCAAGATCAGCCTCCATGGCTAATGAGCCATGGAGGCTGATCTTGGATGTTTGCCGTAACTACATCGAGCACCACGTTAAACAAGAACGGGCTAAGAGCCGAGCCTTGGTGAACGCCAACAGATATTGGAAAGCCATTGGATTCGCCAACAGCGGTCTACCTATTACTAAATTATAATAATATACACACAGCATAATTTAAATAGTAAAACTTTGCGAATTCAAACACATCGATCTGAGTTTGAAGGTAGTTGATGTCATGAATAGCTCTGGTAAGGGGTGTCTGGGGTACCAGGTTAGTACGGGAAATAGGTACCTACCTACCTGTAGCAGAGGCATGCGGCGCCAACTACACACGATCCACTCAGTTACACTCCACCCAGCGTTAACGCCCGTTGGAGATACAGTTGATTTTATCCAACCATGCCCAGCAGGACAAACAGAGTGGGTTACATCATGAAACCGTTAAAAGAGATCGTTGCGCCTAGCAATTATCTTATAGCAAAACACAGAAGCGCGTCACTAATTGCGCGCGTGTTGACGTCGCACATTGCTTTCTTTTTCTGGATGGTCAGAGCTCCCGACTTCTAAATGGTAACTAACGAACGTGATCTAATTACTACAATTAGCTAATATCACACTGCATTAAACTCAATGAGATAATCTATTTTGGTAAGCATTGAGTGACTCACCTGCGAACAGTACCTACCTACCCAGGTTGGTACGGTGGTTAAGCAACCATTTAGTCATAAGCAATTTTAAATAGTTTTGATATAATTTGTAATTTCCCTTTAAATTAATTGTCTACAACAATATTATTCCTCTCAAATACAATTTGTATGTAACTGTTACAACTTTGTTCATTTCTGAACGTTAATTTATTTAACAAGTCGAACAAATAACAATCATTCCGAACTATTCCGAAGAGAACAAAAAGTGAAAGTTACTCAGGTAAGTTACTTCAACTTACTCGTGATTGGACGCGAGTAACTTAAAGCTATGTTCAGCCAATAGTATTGCGTCCTTGGTTCACTTATGGCCAAATGGCAAGAAACAACAAAACCAGTTCACTGTTCAGTGATTTGTCAAGTTAGAAGTGACCGGAAGCGAGTGGTACGCGAAATACTTCAAATGTGTGACCTTTAATATTTGCTGGAAAGTTTCAAAAAGTAGTTGCAAGTGAATATAGTTAGTGCAAGATGTTAAAAATCTGTTTTCTGCTACTTATAGCAGTCACAAAAGGTACAGATAAGCGGTTGGAAGTTAATTCGGAGCGCGCAAGTGAAAACTTTCTATTGTATTGTTACCGTGCGCTGTCTCGTTGCAGATTGTCGCTCGCAGGACGAGGACGGGCCCTACCGCGGCAAGTTCATCGGGAAACTGAACTCCTACCATCACCAGGTTGGTTAACACTCGACGGACCAGCTGTTTGTACTAATTCACATGTTTCGCATCTTGTTTACTACTTACTAGGTTCATTTGCACACAGACGGTAGGAAGGTATTTTTTTTTAGTTTTAAAAAATTGAGAATCAAAAATGTGGCAAGTAAATTATTTAAGTGCATGATATTTTTATGTAGGTAGTTAGAAAGGTAGGCAGAGGTGGAAAGCATAGTTGGGATCTAATATATTTATCTTTTACCTACAACTAAGCTAAAATCCTGACTGTGGAGGGGGGTTGTCATTTACAGTAAATATTAAAAAAAATACATAATTATGTATTTTACACCTCTACCAGCTGCACCATACTACTTACCTAGTTAGCATTGTTTCATAATGTTTAGTAATGTAGTTTATCCAATACCTTTTTGCATACCTACAAATATTACCTATACATAAGAAACTACTACTATGTGTGCCACTGAGGAATCTTTCAGAGGCTGATATCTAGGTATATGCATGAACACTATACTAAATAGAAATATCCAGGAAGCCATGTTCAGCATTTAATATGTACTTGTGACCTACTGGTCATTACTTAAAACAATCCAGTTGAATCCAGTCCAAAGCAATTTCTGTTTCTCTTAGAAGCCTTTGTTTGCAATGTTTTCAGGTTTCAGGGGATGTATATGCTGTAGATGACTTTACAATACTGCTTGTGAACTTTAACTATGACGGCACCGGGGACGACACATTTTTCTGGGCCGGAGATGCTGGCCGGCCTGGTCCGCAGGGCTTCATTGTACCCAATGAGTATGGCAGGTCAGTAAGCAAAACCTACCACTGAAAGGCCTTTACAGGATGAACCCAATTCATTATTTATAGATACTGTTCTCACCATTATAATGTATACAGTGTGGAACGGACATGGAAAATACGCTTTGTGAAAAGGTTAAGCCGGATTCTATAAATATACCAAACTACAAAACAATACTTAATTGTACTTAATTATACTTATCAATCTTAATTCGGAAGATATCTGGATTAGTAAGATTTGAATGTTCAATGTAGGTATTGCAGTCTAACTTTCCAGCAAATACCTACACCAGGAAGAGGTGAAGGGCTTGAATAAATGATTATAGGTATGTTAACAACGCGCTCTCACCGCAACAACAAAGACGTGCGCGCGCCTAGCCATCAAAGCACCTTCGCAAACTAGCCTGCTACGGCCGCAACGTTTTTGAACACTACACATGTAGGTACTTTTAAGTACCCAATTGTAATGAATAAATAAAAACAATAATCGAGGATAAAGAAGAATAATAGAAAAATAAACGAAGAATAGCTATTCCGATGAGGAAAGATGCTTGCATAGTACCTAGACAGCGACAGCGTAGACCCAGATCCAAACATAGGTATCCAGTAATATAATGTAGGTAGGTGATAATTAGTTAAGGTACCTACCTACTCACCTTGGGCTTGTGAAATGAGATAGAGTTCTGTATGTGTGGCCGCCTTCAACTTGCTCGCAGACAGTCGCAGATGTGCGCATCCAAAAGATTCAGATATCATACACACCAAAGAGATTGAATGTCTTTGACACTCACGCACACAGTCAATTTAGTCTAACGATTATGAAATACCTATTCTGCATAATTTTTGCCAGGACGAACATTCTGGAGCGTTACTACAACGCCGAAGTACGCCTCGCCGTGCCGGAGGGCAAGCGCATCTCGCGCATCAAGTGGCTGGCCATCTACGACATCGGCAGCCAGAACGCGTTCGGCGACGTGTACGTGCCCGACGAGTTCGAGGCGCCGGCCGAGCGCGCCGTGGGCCCGCTGGCCGGCTCGCCCGCCGTGTCCAGCAAGCCGGTCCGCTTCCTGGACGCGTCCACCATTCTGTAAGCCCCTGAGCTTCTTCACATTATGCTTTGTGCGACACAGAGGCTAACCGACACTGTCATTCCGTGTGCAGTATCCCCGAGTTGCGCTACGACGGCAGCGGAGAGGAGGTGTACTTCTGGACGGGCGTGGGCCCGCAGCCCTCCTCCAGGGGCATGAAGATCCCCGACGAGTACGGCTAGTGAGTAGACGAACGCTCTCTGCTCGGCGCGACACCACGCGTCACGTAACACACATCTGTGCTCCCACAGCCTGGAGCCCATCCGCGCGTACGCGGGCGAGGACGTGCGCTTGGCGCTGCCGGGCGGCACCACGGCGGCGGACGTGACGTGGCTGGCGCTGTGGGACGTCGCGCGCGGCGCGGCGCTGGCCAGCGTGCTGGTGCCGGACGCGCTGAACGTGCCGCCCGCGCCCGGACAGCCGCACGCCTACGTGTCGCCGCTGCCGCACTGCAAGCAGCTGCACCGCGACTTCCAGGTCTCCTGGGAGGTCTTCGGCAACCAGATCACCATAGAAATGGCGGCACAGGTACGCACGGAGAGCACGTAACTTCTTGTATGAACCTCAAATATAGCGAGCCGGTATAACACTTTTTCTTCCAAGCTGCAACGCTAGGAACTGGTGAAAGAACTACCGACATTACGGGAGCCTGTCTGTAATTTTTGACGTTAAAAATAGTGTTTCTCTGCTTTGATGAATAAATGATTTCAATTTATTTTTAGATGGATGAGGACGAGTACATGGCGTTCGGCGTGTCGGGCAGTGACAGCGGGTCGCGCATGCTGGGCGCCGACGTGGCCGTGGCGCAGTACAACTCGGCCATGCAGCGCGGCCTCGCCACAGACTACAACATCTCCGCCATCGCACCCGTCAGTATCGCTACAGTAGTGGTGTTCCGCCCGGCGCCGCGGAGGAACTAATCCGTCTGTGTGCACACAGTGCGTGCAAGTGCTGGGCGCGTGGCGCGGCGTGTGCCGCGACGACCGGCTGGGCGGCCTCGACTCCAACCAAGTGTTCAGCGCGCGCCGCGAGGACGGCCTCACCGTGGTGTCCTACCGCCGCACGCTGGCCGCCGCCGAGCCCATGGACCGCGAGTGGCGGACGGACCGCGCCCTGTGGGCCGTGTGGGCGCTGGGCCGCCTGGACCACGAGCGCGAGCCGGCCTTCCATCGCCTGTACCCGCGCCACGACGTGCGCCTGCACCTGGCCAGCGACCCGCCCACCGGCGACTGCATCCGCTTTTCCGTGTGAGTACCCGGCGAGTGCGCGTGCGCGTACGTCGCGTGTGCGTGTGGCGAGGCCTGACGTTGTGCGTGTGCAGCGCGGCCCGCTCGGCGCCGCCGGCGTGGGAGGTGGCGGAGCTGTTCGACCCGGCGCTGCGCGTGTTCACGTTCCGCCTGGGGCCGCCCGGCGGGGCCCGCGGCCTGGCCGGCCGGGCCCGCCACCACTCGCCGCCGCCGCCCCTCGCCTGGTACGTCAACGGGCAGCTCGCGCCGGACCTTCAGCTGCGCCGCGGTCTACACTACTCTTTCAAGGTACGTTCTGAACCTGCACTGTCCTTAGCGCGTGGACCGCGATCTAATGCCCTTACGTGTCGCGTCAGGTCTACGGCGGCAACGACCCGCACTCGGCGACGGAGTACCACCCGCTGATCGTGACGGAGGAGCCCGTGGGGGGCCTGGAGCGCCTCAGCGAAGCGGCGCAGCGCGAGGCCAAGGTGCTGGCCGGCGTGCACTACACGCGGCGCGGCCGCCTGGCGCCCACGGCCGGTACGTAGCGCGTGCGCGTGCGCGGAGTGGGTGTGGAGCGCGAGACTGACCCGGTGTGTTGCAGCGGGCCCGCTGTGCGCGGCGCGCCACGCGGCGGGCGCGGACCGGCGGCGCGACGACGACTACGCCTCGTTCCGCGCCTACAACCGCTCGCTGGAGTGGCGCTGCGGGACGGAGGCGCCGGCCGAGCTGCTGGTGGCGCCCAACAGCACGTGGCCGGACCGCGTGTACTACCACTCGTTCTCGCACGCCGGCATGGGCGGCCGCATCTACGTCGTGGACAAGCACCGGCGCAACATCGGGCGCGCCGGCAGCTCCGCGCTGCAGTCCGCGCGACTGCCCGCGCCCGCGCTGCTGCTTGTCGCGCTGCTGCTTGCAGCCTGATGCATTCATGATCTCAAGTCGCGGTAGCTTTCTATTGATCTTACTGTGATCTACAGCTTGTCTTATTCGTACCTCTCGCTTGCGACTGATAATGTTTTTAATGACCTAAGTATAATACTTTTTTACTGAAATTAGAGTTTTTAAAGTGTATCGTTACAAACAAGGTTTATTTTAAAATAGTATAGGTGTAAAATTTTACCATGAAAGTATGAAATACTAGAAATATTGTAATAAATCTTAATAATGTCGTGATATAAAATTTGCAAAACCTTGCGAGGTCCCGTCATCTTGAAGTTCATTTGCAACACGCACAAAAGAATAATCTTAGTAGTGCAATTATTTTGTGCTTGTTGAGGATTGCTAATGTAGGCAAGATATCGCCCAGTTTCATGTAAAACATCACAAATTAGTTTTATTTATGCGGATTAGAGTTAATTTTATGAGTATTTTTGTAAATGATGGACTACTGCTACTGCTAACCCTTCGCGGATAACAGGCGCGATGTTATGTATGTATGTATAATGGACTGTGCCCCAAAGGAAAATAAAACGCTCGAATACTTGATACGTGGTTTTTGTTCACTCTAATTTAATTTAATTACAATACATATTTGTCCTACTGGTACATGATTCGGACGAGCGTACTCTGTGCCGGCGAGCCTCACGCGCGGTGCAGGTCCACGAAGTCGCGCAGCGTGCGCGGCAGCGCGTGCGCAGGCACGGGCCGGCGCATGCGCAGCAGTGCGCGCGCCGCCAGGCACGCCAGCGTCACGTGCTGCAGCACGCACACGCGCGAGCCGCGGTTCAGCGCCACCAGCTCGGCCGGCGAGTCGCCGAACTTGTTGGGCTGGTCCAGGTGCGCTCCGCCCGCCAGCAGCACGCGCACCAGCTCCGTGCTGAAGTTGTACGGGATGGCCGCCACGTGCAGCGCCGTGCTGCGCGCCTCGTTGCGCACGCGCACGTCCGCGCCGCACGCCAGCAGCAGCGCCACCACGCCCGCGTGCGGGAACACGGGCGCCGCGTCCAGCTCGTCCGCGAAGTACGTGGAGCGGATCACGTTGAGGCGCGACACGCACAGGTGCAGCAGCGTGTCCTGCGTGTGCGCCGAGCGCACGTCGGCCGCCACCAGCGCGCGCACGGCCGCCGCCACGCGCCGCTCGCCCGGCGGCGCGCGCTCGTGCAGCAGGTACAGCAGGTGCGTGACGCAGCGCAGCGCGCGGTCGAACGTGTCGGCCTGCGCCTTGAACACGGGCCGCGCGTCCAGCAGGCGCCGGCAGGCCGGCAGCTGCTCGGCCAGCAGCCGGAACACGCGCAGCACGTCGTCCAGCGCCGGCAGCCCGCGCGCGCGCTCCAGGCGCCCGGCGTGCGCGTCCAGCATGAGGCGCGTCAGCGCGCACGCCGTGTGGCACGTGTCGGGCGACAGCAGCGAGTCCTTGTCGCTGCGCAGCTGCAGCGCCCAGCTCCACAGCACCACGCAGCGCTGGTAGCGGAAGGCGTCGGCGTAGCTGGCGCCGCGGTACATGAGGCGGAACACCGTGTCCTTGTGGTCCGGGCCCAGCACGCGCGCCACCACCAGCAGCGACTGCGTGCGCAGCGCGTCCATGTCCGTGGCCGCGGCCTCCAGCTCGGCCGGCGTGCGCCACTCGCGCTCGCCGCCCAGCGCCGGCGCGGGCGCCCGCACGGGCCGCTTGGGGATGTAGGCGCCGGCGCCGTGGCGGATGCCGGTGGCGCGGCGCCAGGCGCCCAGCGCGGCCGTGACGTCGTTGAACTCGTCCAGCTGCGTGCTGCCCAGCAGCTCGTAGGCGTCCGCCATGCGCGCGGCCGAGTAGCGCACGCGGCCGGCCAGCAGGCTGACGATCTGCGCCGCGCCCTTCAGGCAGGCCGTGCGCAGCGCGTCGTCGCCGGCGCGCGAGGCCAGCAGCGCGTCGGCGCCGTGCTCCAGCAGCAGGCGCGCGGTCTCCACGCGGTGCTCCTGGATGGCGTAGTGCAGCACGGTCTTGAGCTGCGTGTCGCGCGCGTTGACGGCCGCGCCGTGCTCCAGCAGGTAGGCGCACAGGCGCACGGACTGCACGCTGTTGATGAGGCACGTGCCGCCGTTGTGGTTGGGCCGGTGGATGTCGGCGCCGCGGCCCACCAGGAAGCGCACCACGTCCAGGTGCGTCATGAAGCACGCCGAGCGCACGGGCGTGGAGCCGGAGTCGGAGCCCGCGTCCACGTCGGCGCCCGCGTCGGCCAGCACGCGCAGCACCTCGAGCCGGCCCGCCACGGCGGCGCACCACAGCGGCGTGACGGAGTGCACGGAGCGGTCGTCCGGCACCTCGTACACGCCGCGCTGCTCCAGGTCGGCGGCGCACACGTGCACGAGGTACTCCACGATCTCCACGTTGCCGCGCTTGCACGCCACGAACAGCGGCGCGCAGCCGTCCAGCTTGCGCGAGCACAGCGCGCGCCGCTCGCCCGGGCTCATCCTGCGGACACAGACGTGCTTATTGTTACCTATGCAGCTATGCAGCTATGTGTTGCTAGCCTTAGAGTGTCAATATTGTATCATTTTAAACAATTCAAATATCTTGTTTCTGTTTTGGATCGTTACAACGACATGCATGATGCTTCATATTGCGACGTAGTTTGTCAATGCTTGTGTGACGCGGCGACGCCCTAATGCGCAATAATTGTACTTACACACATTCACTTATCTTGATGTTTTTGATAAAATGCGCGCTTGACCCACTAGCCGCACATACACAATTGTAAAAGACATCTGGCTTCTTATATAAATAGGACATTAGAACTAGACTAGTAGATGAACCCTCTCACACTCACTTATCCACATCACAACCTTAGACCTTGTCAGATGCTAGCAATTAAAAACTCTAATAGAATGTTACTCAATAATAATGTTATCCTTAATGTTATCCTCCTGATATGTACTGTTTTAACACTTAATGGTAATGTAATCTGATTTTTATGAAATAAAGCTTTTATAACAAGCCTTAAATAATTTAGCAAATTGCATTAGAATGAATGCATGGTGTGCATTGTGTGAGCTGAGTATACGCTTTAGAGATGGATTCTGAGATACAGGGAGATTACACTCTCCTAAGCAGTTAGCTATTACTTCACTGAGGTGTGAAACAATAAGTGGCCTAATTATTGTAGCAAACAAAATAATGATTAACTAGTCAATTACCGCAATCCAGACACAATTAAATTACTATTGTTTGCGGACACCGGTGTCCACGTGGAGCCTAATGAGTTAAATAGAAAAAATATGTTATGTGACTGTTCATGCAGCGACCTACAAGAGTTTCGGGTCACACCTAGATAAGGTTGAAAGGATCCAAAACCAATTGCCAGACAGACCAGCCAGTTTTGGCTGGACATTAGGGTACAAACATTGAACATCCAACATTATGGAGGATTCCGTGTCTCAGTAAGAATAGGAATAACAAAAAATATTGTATTTAAAATCAAGATTTTTATTCTTTTTTAAAGTTAATTTTTGTTCGACGCTCAAAAGTGCCTTATAAGGGCCTAATTGAAATAAATGGTTTGACTTTGACACCTGGACATGCTATGTGTGACCAGTGCAAGACCAGGATTGTAAGTAAATAGAATGGCTTATCCAGTGTTTAACCTTTTAACCACATGTTTCCATATCCCTACTGCTCGTGTCGTATTTCTGCGACAGAGAACATGCATGATTTTTTTGTTATTATTTTCCTAATACTGACTATGTGGTACAACTAAAACCATTATCAAATTGAGATATTATTTATGTAACAAAAACTGTTCTCCTTATTTACTGTAGGTACTATTTTATTGATTTGTAGCAATTTTGGCCCGGCACTAGGGGCACGGCAACTAATATTTAGCCAAGCTTAAATGGTTAACCATATCACAAGATTAATCACTACTTCAGTATTAGGACTATTCCACATTAAATACAAGCGGCTTATCTTTGAATATTGCAGTAAATAGTACCTACCTACTGTTCCACACCAGACCAAGGCTAAGCTAAATGTGTACTTCTACACTTTGTATGATCTTGTAGACCAGAACATCCACCACAGACAGGTGGCCCCTACACTAATTTCAACATGTGGCTAACATAGACAGTCATCCTCCAATACTAACAGAGTGGATATGACTGTAATAAGTAAGTGGTTCGCACGACGGTGACAGAGTTCATGAACAGAACAGTTTCACGTCCAAGGTGCTAGCCAGTACTGTCGATGGTAGTACCTCTCGAGCGCTGTGCGCATTTTGGCGGACAGTCGTGCGCCGGGTGCGCTGTGGCGGCACTCCTGCATGAGCTCGTTGAAGGTAGCCTCCTGCAGCTTGGCGACGTCAGAGTGCTTGGCGCTGGACGCACCGCCGCTGCCGCTGCTGCTGCTGCCGCCGCCGCCCTCCTCCCACATCGCGCGGGTTTTTGATCGTGTTGTGGCCACCTCGACAGATTTGCTTTCGGCTCCTACGAGCCGAACAAAGATACCAAACAAAGAAACTTTTCCAATTCAAAAATTTTCTGAACTGACGTTTGTTTTGTTTTTTTTCTATTCAATCCGTGACGTATTCTTCTTAATAGAAGATTCTTCTATATCAATTTTTTTTTAATTTTATGACCTGGTAACTGGATCTTTAAGTCAAATTATCAGACTAAAATAATGATGCGCGAGTCGAGTAACTTGGAATGAGTCACATCACACGATATTCGTAGTTGGCTCTTTTAAGATCTCGATTCTACAAAACACCAGATCTGTTGTAGTGTACAAACCTACTTCAGAGATAAATATGATAACATTTTGTATTTTTTTAGATATCTAGTCCAAACAATATTCGCGTTTTTCATCTCAGTGATCAGTGTGATCACTGAGACTTCTCCAATTTAATGTGAGGTGGAGTGCTACAAATTATGCTAGCTCGCTTCGCTCGCTCAGTCTCTTAAGAGATTTTAAATAATTGCAGTGCGAAGGCATCCTTTCCCAAACTTGTCTTGCTATAAAAATTCGAGCTCACTTCGCTCATTCAGACACTTTTCGGTTATCCATAAACTATTAATGTATTATTTACCCTACTGGAGCTAATTTATTTAAAACTAAAATCATTAAATTCACAATCTCTTACAACAGTGAAATGTCTGAGCAGAATAAGGTTGTTTTATTTGGTTAATTACAAATTGTATTTTCACCCTTAGCTTCCTAAATCAACAATAATTACTAATTAAATCTCCAGCGTTTGATGGTCTAAAATCTTAGACTATATACCTAAGTATATTATCTAAGTCTAAAATGTACGTGTTTAATGGCAAAATTGTGGTGGCTCTCTTCCACAAACGCCATAGAGAAGAGTTGAAGTTGAAGTTGAAAAATGACAGTGACAGCTGTCATTTTTCCCAGCTCCCTGGCTCCCTGCCGGTGCTGTCACGCAAGTGTCACGCACTCACGCCTGTCACTGTGCTGGCGCCGCTTCCACAATGCACACTTGAAATTGATTGTTTGTTTTGATTCACCGTCACTGTCGCGTCCGTCGTAAATCCACAAAAGTTTTAAGTAAAGAGTTGATGTAATTAAATTTTTGCTATTTCTGATTCTTTAGTTCTGACGAGCACAAACCGTTATACGACTGCTACCTAGATCTTAAATAATTTTGGTCAATTGAAGCCCACTTGTAAGAACAGTGAACATGAACATGAGTGAAGAGGAAGACTGTGATGACTTGCCGTCGATAACCGTCAACTCTTCTGCTCATAACTCGGTAGTATATATTATTATTAATGTTGTGCTTATAATTATTACAAGTTTAACATGTTATAAGTATTTTTGCGATGTATCTACCTTCAGACATCATCCACTCAATACTGTCGTGAAAACCAGTCAAGACTGACTTGCACATGATTTATTTATTTATTTATCAAAATAGATCACAATTTCAGTTGACATTAAATCATCCTCTTTGTACTTACATACATTATGTCAGATTTAGAAGAAAAAGTAAACTAAAATCGCTTAGATAATAATTGTTTCCATTTTAACCATTCCCGTTTGTCACTAGTGGTGGCCAATGACAGAACTTTTCTAAATAATTTCATTTGTCAAGGGGATAAGGCAATTTTAACTACTAAACTACAGGTCAACCATATAATTATTTTAATCAACATACAACCTGACACCGAATGGCAAATTGCAAAAATAACAAGAAAATTTTTAAACACTACAACTTATTGTGTTATCTGATAAAGTTGATTAAAACTTTCTGAGTTGAATCTTGCACGCAGTTATGCACTTGTGCTACCAACCACCAAAAGGTTATTATAAATATAGCGAGTGTTTGACTGGACGCTTCGTGCAAACAGAGTACGTTCGCGATGCCGACCGCGGAGGAGGTGGCGGAGCATCGCGCGCGCGAGCTCGAGTGCGCGCGCCGGCTGGAGATGCTGCACCAGCGCGCCATCGCCGACCAGCGCGTCGCCCCGCTGCGCCACAGCGACTCCAGCGGCTCCAGCGGCTCCGAGGGCGAGCTGGCGCTGGCGGCCGCCGTCACCGCGCTGAGCGTGCGCGCCGACCGCCCGCAGGCCGCGCACGCCGCGCGCCCCGCCGCCGCGCTGTGGGCCGCGCTGTCGCCGCCGCTGCCGCCCGGGGCGCCGGCGCCGGTGGGGCTGCGGCGCGCGGCGGACGCGCCGGCGGCCGCGCTGGCGGCGGGCGGCGCGCCCTGGCCGGACGACGAGCTGCTGGGCGCGGGCGCGCTGCTGAGCGTGGCGGTGCTGGCGCGAGAGGGGCGCGGGCGCCGCGCCGCTGCGCGCACGCTGCAAGCGCTGCTGGACGACCGCGCCACCGTCGCGCAGGTATGTCGCACTGACTGACGCATGCTAATATTACCATACTGTATAGATAATATTACTGTGGTTATATGGTGTCAGGAATCGCAGCTGACGACCGTGCTGCTGGCGGCGTTGCCGGACGCGCGCACGCGCCTGCAGCTGGCGGACGCGCTGCGAAGCGGCGGCCAGGCGGGCGCCGACCGGGCTGCCTTCGCGCTCGCCGCGCACGCCGTGCTCGAGCTGCTGCGCGCGCCCGCCAGCCCGCACGACGCCAGCCTGCAGCGCGTGGCGCACGCGGCCGCGGCTTGGCGCGCCAGCGACCCGGACACGCGCTACGTGTGCGTGCAGCTGTGCGGCCGCCTGCTGGCCGCTACGAGCGCTACGAGTGCTACGCCGGAGGAGCGCGACCGTCTGCTGGCCCACTTGGCGCCGCCGCCCGCCGCGGCCAGCGACGCGCATCGCCCCGATCGACTTAAGGTACGTGCACGTGTTACAACGACGCTTACAGATTACTTAGATATGGCTACAACTAACACATCTTTTTTTTCTTTTAGGCATTGGTTGGAGCGTCTAAATTAAAGCTTTTGTTCTGTACGAAGAACGCCGCCAGCAGACAACCTCGAGCGCAGCGAGAGACTTCTACATAAACATAATGCAAAGAGAAAATAAAACATGCCAACTGTATATCAAAATTGAGATTATTTTAATTATTGTACAATTAATGTTCTTGCGATGTACGCTAAGTGGTCGTTGGAGATTCACCATGTGCCAGTGCAAAGATGTGCACGGCGTGTCGTCACGCGTGCGGCAGCTCGACGCCCAGCTGCGTCACGTGCAGCGTCAGCACCGCGCCCAGCACCGGCCGCGCGTACGAGCCGCGCAACTCCCACCTGCCCGACAACGATATGTTTACGATGGATACATAATATTTGCGAAAACTAGACAAGTGTAAATACTACTAATTTGAAAGGTCATAAATGAAGTGACAATGGGCACCGACCCGGCCGTGTGCAGCAGACAGCGCGCGGCGCCCTGCAGCTCGCTGACCAGCGCGTCCAGCGCCTCCAGCCCCTCGGCCGCCGCGTGCGCGCGACACGCCGCCACCAGCGCGCCGCCCGCGCCGCGCCGCCGCCACGCCGGCGCCACCGCCAGCGCGTGCAGCCGGCCGCCGCGCTGCGGGCCCCAGCCCTCCGACACGCTGGCCGTGCCCAGCAGGCGCGGGGGCCCGGGGCCGCGCGCCCAGCCCTCCGACACGCTGGCCGTGCCCAGCAGGCGCGGGGGCCCCGGGCCGCGCGCCTCCGCCACGAAGCCGCGGCTCTCGCGCCGCACGCGCGCCACGTGCTGCGCGGCCAGCGCGCGGTGCGCGAGCCGCACGCCGAGCGCGAGCCCCAGCCCCGCGGCCGGCACGACGCCGGCGCAGGCCGCCGGGCCGCAGCCCACGAAGATGAACAGCACCGCGCCGCACAGCACGCACACCTGCAGCGTCAGCTGTCGCGCACACACACCGCTACTTACAATTTGTAGATGGGAAAACAAACTCCTCACAGCAGTAAACGCGCAGTTGATACAGCAGACGGCACGCCAGAGGGATGTCAGGTCATTGCTATGGTAAGGGTGGCGCAATGTGTGAGGACCTGAATCGTAGTAGGAGTAGAAGTGTAAGTGTGAAGGACACAAATAAAACATCAAGTTATGATAATTATGCAAACAATAACAGAAACTACAAAGCCCAGATGAAAAAATGTGAATGAGGTTTAAAAATAAAGGTTCCGAGTTTGAATATACTCGCAGCATGAATATGTTATTTTAACCTTTTGAACGCCAATGTCGGCTATAGCCGACATGAGCAAGCGTGCCCTGTGCGCCAACGACGGCTATACTCGACAAAAAACAGGTCGCAGAAAAATACAAAATAAACCTATTAAATCATTACTTTTATGTATTTTATTGATACACCTTGAAAGCTGAATTTTCGGGCTTGGCGTACAGGGCATAGGAATACCGATATGGCGTGGCGGTGAAAAGGTTAATTATTGTGAATGTGAGGCCTAGTAGCATGTCAAAAGACTTTTAGTATTCATTCTAGAATTTGGCAAATTGAGTACTTTATTATGGACTAACTAAATTGTATTTAGGTACCTTTATTTTTATGAAGGTAAATACAATTTATTTGCATCACCCATATTACACAACTTACACACAACGCCATCCTGCCCCAAGCTAAGCAGAACTTGTGTTATGGGTACTAAACAGCTGATAAATATATTATATTTCTACACTAGCTTCTGCCCGCGACTTCGTACGCGGATCCTGTTGCTTATGCCAGCGACAGCGGGGTCGTCAAAATCGAAGATCTGAAACGTCTGATGTCGAATTCTAAAAGCCCAGGGACGGGAAATCAAGATGCGCGAGACGATTCAAGACGTTCCAGATTTTTTATTTTTGTTGGTCAACAGGAAATGCCATCAGACTTAACAACTTTTGCTAAGAACGCCATTTCTATTATGTATATGTTATATTTTGTCTTAAGGACATATATTATGTCACTTGGTTCAGTCATTCTGATGGTCACGGTCAAATTGTACTTATTAGATTATCCCGATATTAGTATGTACTTATATTAACACAAAATTCATAAAAACGAAATGTTACTATGTGTATTTAATACTAACTATAGTATGTTAGAATACAATCAGGTCAGTAGTGAGTAGGTAGGTAACCTAAACATTTAGGTATATTGTTTAAGTTATTATGATGTTGACCATTACAATGTACATAAATTATTATTCACCTCTTGGAAGAAGAACAATAAGAATGCGTCGAAATCATATTCAGTAATGCTCTGCCGCACGAGCTCGGCGCGCGCCGCCATGTCTAGCGCCGTCGCCTCGCGCACTACTATTTCGCACTGCATGCTATTTTGCTCTTAGTATTCCTGGTTGTGCGCCCAACACAACCAGGAAGGTAGCAGGTAGCTGCTGAAGTGGTGAGTATCGCGGTGCCTTTACCGGCAAACAACACCCATGAATAATTAATGATGAAACACTGGCGCGTCCGATATGAAAGCTGCAGAATCTAACTCACGGCGCGAACTCCCAATGATACCCTCTATTATTATTCACTTAACTAAAATAATTATTTTAATTTCCTGTTAACGTTACAACAACAAAAGATTTTTTTTTTATTTGCCCAGTGGGCGCTGTGGGCAGGTTAACAACAACAAAAGAACATAATAAATAACTGTCAATGTCAGTCAAGCAAGACTCAAGCCATCTCAAAACCATAGACAACCTATCTCAATAATTGAAATGAAACACTTCCCTCCCTTGAGTAACATGTGCAACAGTGGATCACGGGGAACAGTGAATCATTTGTTATAACTCAGTATTATATAGTTTTTGCATATTTTCCTCCAATATGTGTATCTAATTGTATAAAGCTGTATGAAGTTGTGAGATTTAAACGATGTATATTTTGTTAAAAAATATATTTCTGATGTTAGTACCTAAATGGGTTACAGTGAATCATGTGGTGATGGGGTTCGTTGGATCATTATCCACTGTTCCCCAAAAAGAGTTTGAGTATCAAAGTATACTTGTTTACAGGTGAAAATTCACTTCATGCTGTGAACAAGCACCAATGCCTTCGATATCTACGGGCTTAAATACAAAAACCAGAACATTTTTAGTCCATTAGAGTTTACTAAAAAGGTGCAAAGGGATTTCCTTTTAATGCACTTAGAAAAGGTGGCCGAATAGCTAGACGAAAAGGTAAAAAACTATTATTGCAATAGATACTCGAGAAAAGGCCGAAATTGAAAGAAGGGGCGAAAAAATTAAAGTGGAAAAACTAAACTTACTAAGATGCAGTTAAGGTCGTTGTGATAGTGACAGTTCCAGTGAAGACTCGAATTAGCATTTATTCCGAAGAAGAACCTTTGATTGAAGAGGAAGCTATACTTTTAACTATAAATTCCGATGAATTAATTCCACTGAAGAAATTGCCAAAAGAAGGAGACATTGTGTTAATATTAAAAGGTGTTTTTTAAGTTGTGAAACTTAACAAAAGTAGTAGAAGTGCCTGGTTTTATTTTCTAGCATAATTTGCTGTAATATTAATCTTTTCAAGTAGGTATTTTATGATTTGGCACCGACTGATTAAAACAATAACTGATTATTTTATTTCAATTGTAAAAAATAAAGAGTTTAATCATTATAATAAGCTTTACTGAAATTGTAAACACTCATGATCCATAGTACCCCATTCGATCCACTGTAACCCAAACGTTGATTCAATGTGACCCATTCATGGGTCACAATGGATCAATTCGCTGTTTGTGGAAAAAGTAGCCTGTAAAGTAAACCAAAGCGTAAAAGTAACATTTGAAAACAAAATGTTAAAGATAAGATATGTTTCTATGTATTCAATTAAAAATCTCGGTCAATAAAGCAGAAATTTAACCCAAAATAGCTTAACAAAAAAAAGTGATCCACTGAGCCCCATGTTCCCCTAAATAATTATGTTCCCTAAGGAAAACCATGGAGACGCCGCGTTATTTTGTTACAAACAAACACTTTTATGTCACTCCTAAATACTAGTAAGGTGTGTGAAAGTGCCTCAACGATGGTAAGGCTCAAGGATGGTACTTAAATTAATCTGAGATTTTAATCGATTTTTTTATATCCTTGATTTGGAAAATGAAGTCCTTCAATGGACTTGGCTTCTCAATTGAGCAAGCGAAGCGAGCTCGAAAATTTTTAGCTCGTCACCTCAGACGAGTTTGGGGGACAATGTCTGTAGGTACAAACTTGGCACTGTCTTGTCAATCTCTTTAAGCGAACGAAGTGAGCTCGAATATTTATGGCATTGTACCTCAGATAATTTTGAAGAATGGCGCCTCTACTGACTTGCAGCCCTTGACCGCGTCACCCAGGTTCTGGTTGCCCGATATCCCTAAATTTGGTTTTGAATAATATCAAAACTGCATGTGCTAAGAGCCAGTGCTGGACTGGTCTGTTGGTCTAGTACGAACGAACAAACAATTTAATTATTTTATCTTAGTTTTTGGTATTTTTAAGGTAGGGCATTGAGATTTTAAGGTAGGGCATTGCCTCACAATGCCCCCTAGCTACGGCCCCGGTGAATGACGGTAAAGTGTGAAGCAAATGTTTTTTTTACTACTGCAATATGGGTACTCAAATTACACTTTACATTCTGCCTTTCGGCATACAAACATTTATGAGTAGGTAGACATAAGTACTTAAAACATTACAGCTTACCAGCGCAGAAAAATATGTATAATTAGCATCATGAATCATCATTCAATAAATCGGAGGTATAGAATAGTAACATTTTTTAACCGACTTCAAAAACAGGAGGAGGTTCTCAATTCGGTGGCATTTTTTTTTAGGTCTTGTTACCTCAGTACCTACTCCGTCATTAATGGACCGATTTTCAATATTTTTTTTTATTTGTATCAAAACTCCGATCTGATAAGAGATCCTTGAGGAATTGAGGGAACTCTTCAAAAAATATAGGAACATACATACCGATTTTTACATTTTTAGTAACAAATCAAGCATTTTCATTTAGAAAGTATCATTTTGTGAAGAAAAACTGATGAAGAAGACATGCGACGGAAGGAACTCATCAACGCATAACAACAAATTATTCGCGATTGCTTAATCAGATGTCTATGCAGAGTTTTTGTATTTCCATAACATAACTATACTTTTTGATGTTGAGATCTCATAGAATTCGTCCTCTTTCGTATCTCGTTTAACGATGCAATGGAAACAGATGACTCAATCTTTAAAAATTAAATTAAAAATTTAAAAAACCCCCATCGCAAAAAAGTAAAACATTTAAAAAGTTAAAAATAACACTTTAGCCATGAAATTTTACTTCACGTCGGGGTACCGCTTAAGTAAGGAATGCTCCTAGTACTTGTAGGTATGTAGGTACTTATTTTAACGGTACCCCGACGTTACGTAAAATTTCATGGCTAAAGTGTTATTTTTAACTTTTTAAATGTTTTACTTTTTTGCGATGGGGGTTTTTTAAATTTTTAATTTAATTTTTATTTTATATTTTTTAAACGCAATAATTTTGTTTTATAGAGTTTACAGTTATGAGATTTTTTCAGTGTATTGTATGTAGAGTCAAATGCTGGTTAAAACGAATCCAAACACGACATATCTGCTATTATTTTGTCAAGGGTCTACCTACTGGTGTACTGGATAGCCTGGCTGCAGCATCAGCTCATCCTTTTGCCATCAGTGCATTGTGTTTAGAATCAAATGCTGGTTGAAATGAATCCAAACACGACATAGCTGCTATTATTTTGTCAAGAGTCTACCTGTTGGATACAAGGTTTGATACGGCTTGGTCACAATAAAAGACGACTGGTTATCAACACTATTGGTTTTATTTGCTTTAAGACTTTTACATTAGCACAGGATGGAAACGCAATACAGAAACACATTTACAGGGATCTTTTATGAGTCTGACAGGGCGGAAGAAGGTAATGCAGATTGACATATAGAGATGTCATCGCACCCGACTAAAATAGTGATGGACTAGTGGCGTTCCAACACTCCTCCTCACGAGTTCTTCACTCATGATAGGCCAAGGCAGCTTCGCAGCATCCGGAGCCTTGGTCCAGGGATACCTTTTGTCAGGATGTCAGCCTCCATGTCCTGGGTTGGTTTATAGAGGATGCTGATTGTCCCTTGTTGAACACACTCTCTTATGAAGTGCTGTTTTATTTCGATGTGTTTTGACTTTCCACTGATAATTGGGTTATTGGAAAGTCGCTGTGCTGCTTGATTGTCACTGAAAATTACAACATTATCAATATTAGTACCTAAATCACTAACTAGCGATTTTAAATGGATAGCCTCCTTTGCTGCTTCAGTCAGGGCTATATATTCGGCTTCTGCTGTAGATAGACCAACACATCTTTGCTTCTTCGATTCCCAGCTGATGCAACCATTTGCATACTTGAAGCAATAGCCGGAGTAAGACTTTCTGTCTATTTTACAACCGGCCCAATCTGCATCAGCCATTCCATATAAGTTCTTATTTGATTTGGTGTAGCAGATACCAATATCCATGGTACCTTTGAGGTACCTAAGTATGCGTTTTGCATATTTGAAATGTTCTTCACTGTATGCATTGTTAAACTGTGACAGATAGCTTACTGCATACGAAATGTCTGGTCTGCTTGCCACAGATAGATACATCAAAGTTCCAATCAGGTTTTGATATGGAATGCTCTTGTCACAATCTTCAGATTTTTCTAGGTTTAAATATGGTTCTATTGGAGTACTTATTGGTTTACAATCTTCCATGTTATAGCTTTTCAATGCTTTTTGTATGTATTTTTGTTGAGTTAATTTTAATTTATTCTCTTTATAATTAATTTCCAAACCAAGAAGATACTTTAGTTTTCCAATATCTTTCATTTCAAATGTTTGGCTTAAATGTTTCTTGAATTTTTCTAATGAGCTTTCATTTGAATAAGCTATGGCCAAATCATCAACATACACTGCAACAATCATCGTATCTGTGCCTTGTGCCCATGTATAGACACAAGGGTCGGCAGTTGAAGGTTTGAAATTCAGTTTCTTGAGTTCATGGTCTAATTTATAAAACCACTGTCGACCAGCTTGTTTTAGGCCATATAAGGCCTTTTTCAATAAGCAGACTTTGTCACCTTTTATTTTATTTATGTCTTGAAGCATATTTTTAGCTTTATTGAATAAGTCCAAGTTTTCTTTTTCAGATTCTTCAAGCATAATTTGTGTTATATATTCTTCTAGATATTCAGGTTTTTTCATGATAATTTTTTTATTTAAGTCTCCATTTAGATAAGCAGTGGTAACATCCATTTGATGGAGCTTTAAATCATGTTCAACTGCATGAGCCAACAATGTTCTGATTGAGCTTGGTTTGGCCACTGGAGCATATGTTTCAGTATAATCAATACCCGGCCTTTGAGTGAATCCACGAGCCACCAAACGCGCCTTTTTGGTAATCTTTTCGTCCGGGCCCATTTTTTCTTTTAAGACCATTTTATAGTCCACAATGTGTTTAGTATTCTCCTCCTTTGGCTGAATTTTCCATGTACCATTTTTTATGTGAGCTTTTATTTCAGCTTTAATGGCTTGCTGCCACTCATCCTTATTATCTTCGTTTATTTCTATCTCTCCGCATAGATAGGAACTTTCATCTGCCTCTTGAAGATCATAATCTTTAGCCCATACTGGAGGTTTCCTTATTCTTTTAGGATGTTGAGTTTGTTCTTCATTCACTTCCACACTTTGACTTGGCTCTATTACTTGATGAGGTAAGGTCATGCTTTGTGGACTTACTGTTTTATTTTCAGTTACTTCATCTTCATATTCACTGAATGAGTGCATAGATTCATCATCACTACTTTCCACATTTGGCTGAAAAGTAGAAGGCTGAAAAGGAAAAATCTGAAAAGGTAAAGGGTTTATCTCCCTTTCAGGTCTCTTGCTTCTATTAATATTTGTTTTTTCTGTTTCAGGCGGTTCCAGTTCAGTCAGAATCTGATCATTTTTGACATCATTTGCTTGATAGTACATTTTTCCATCCAACACTTTTACATCACGACGTACAATGACGTCATTTTTCATAGGCAAAAATATTCTGTAACCTTTACTATATTTTGCATATCCTACAAACACACCTTCACTTGCCTTAGGTGAAAATTTACTGTGCTTCTTTTGTTTGTGGAGTGTGAATACCTTTGATCCAAATATGTGTAAGTGTTTTACAGATGGTGTGCGGCCAACCCATTTCATGTATGGCGTCTCTCCATTTAAACTTTTGGTTGGACATCTATTCACAATATAATTTGCTGTTACTACCGCTTCTCCCCACAGCCTTTCAGGAAGTTTTGATTCAATCAGCATGCATCTGGCCTTTACTACAAGAGTTCTATTTTTGCGTTCGGCCAGTCCATTTTGCTGTGGTGTATATATAATTGACAATCTTCTCTGGATGCCATTCTTCTTTAAATATGTCTCAAATTCATTGTTGCAATATTCTGTTCCATTATCTGACTGTAGATATTTTATTTTATGTTCTGTGAACCTTTCTACTTCTTCTTTATATTCTTTGAATTTTCCTAATGTTTCAGATTTGTTCTGCAGGAAATATACATGACAATATCGGCTGTAATCATCAATAAAAGTTAGTATGTATCGGGAACCACCAATGGTTGCATGTGGCATGGGTCCACATAGATCAGTATGTATGACCTCCAAGGGTTGTTTTGTTTTTATACTGTAATTTTTAGGAAAAGGCAACCTTGTCATTTTTCCTTGAATACAACTTTCACACTCTTCAAGTATGTCATTTTTATTTAAGTCTAATCCAGACTTGGGGGGTAATGGGGGAACGGTACCAACATCTAACCGACCCTAATGTCATCCTCACCTGCACGCGTTTGGTGGTTCGTTATGAATAGCCGACGGCGGCTCTTCAGCCTAGGCTGGAGATCCGTGGTGCCCCCTGCTAGATAACCAACGAGGCTCTGGCTACCGAGCATTGGCGGTATAACCAAAACATCCCATCTGGAAGAGGCGCTCACAAGCCTAGGGACTAAATACCCCATAAATAGTGACAGTTGCACCTTGGGAAAGTGCTTCGAGAGAATTCCCACTCGTAAAAAAATATGATGAGTACAATAATGGATAATGATTTGCCATGCATCCCGGCTAGCCCCCGGCGCTCGCAGGTACCCGGGCCTGCGAGTGGGAAGTATGTTACCGAAGACTCCACGGAAGTGGCTGCCCAGGCTCCCGTGTCAGTAAATGTTACTGGTGATAAACCCAAGGCGAGGCTAGTTCAGCAAGCCTTTCATAAGAGTATGTTTTTAAACAGACCACGCAGTTCATCCTTTGGAGATGTATCCCAAAATAACTCCGCAACAGATCCTACCAAGACTCTGTCACAGTCTAATCCGGAGTGGCAGAGAATCCCAACTTTAAGGTCTAATAAAAGGCGCAGAACTTCCGACTCTCCTCCAACCACGAGAGGCCCGTCAATAACGAACCGCTTTGATGTCTTACCCCTGGACCCACCGGAAACCATTGTTAGTTCAATAGTCTTAAATAAACCCCCTCCACTCATTTTATATGGAATTGAAGATGTAACTAAACTCACGGAAACCATAGAGTCAGTTCTTGACCCTCATGACTATAGTTTCAAAATCATCACTAAGAACCAACTTAGAGTGAATTGTAAAGCACCTGAGCCATATCAAAAACTGATGGCGCTAGTAAGAGAAAAGGGTCTCATTGGGCACACATTCACACCAAAAGGGGATAGGTGTTGTAGAATAGTTATTCGTAATCTACACCACTCTACTCCTCACGAAGAGATAATACAAGAGATTCTATGTACTGGAAATAAGGTGGTTGGGGAAATAATTAATGCCCGCATCGGTCCAGAGAAAAGACCATCCTCCACTTTCTTTGTCAATTTAGAGCCCAGTCCAAACAACAAAAAGGTTAAAGAAATCAAGTACATCTTCCACACAGCCGTAATAATAGAGGATCCGAGGAAACGTAAAACTATCCCCCAATGTACTAGGTGCCAGCAATATGGACATACAAAGAATAATTGCACCAGACCATTTAGGTGCGTAAAATGCGCCCTTTCTCACAACACAAGTGATTGTCCAAAGAAAGACCGAAACACCCCTGCAAAATGTGCGCTCTGCCTAGGAAGTCACCCTGCAAACTTTAAAGGCTGTCAGGTCTATAAGGAAATCCATGATAGGAAATTTAATAAACGCAACAAACAAATATTTAATCCACTTTCAAACCCAACTCAAGATAAAGTAAAGCTCCAAACAAAAATACCAGATCAATTCATCTCCAACAAGCCCCAAGCAACAAACAACCCAGCATCCTATGCAGAGATAACAAAGGGAAACCAACAATCGACTTGCAGCAATTCAGTTGAAGAACTTCTGATAAAACAATCAGAAAAAATTGAAGCCCTCCTACAACAAATAAGCTCTATGATGAGTCTTATAGTTAAACTCGTTGACAAACTATCGCCTTCATAGGAATATTACGATTGGCCACCTGGAACATAAATGGTCTGTCTCCCAACAAACGGGAGCTTGAACTTCTCATAGACCTACATAAACTAGACATAATACTAATATCCGAGTCCCACTTCACGAATAAGAGCTGCATAAAAATTCCAGGCTTTGTTGTATACTCCACCAACCACCCTGACGGAACCGCTCATGGAGGAACTGCGATCGTAATAAAGCAATCCATCAAACACCACCAGGTAACTGATTTCAAGGCAGAATATCTTCAAGCAACAACAGTATCTGTCGAGGATAGGATGGGTAGATTTACGGTATCATCAGTATATTGTCCACCTAGACATAAAATAACTGAAGAGCTCTTTTCCCAATACTTTAATACCTTGGGTAATCGCTTCATAGCCGGCGGGGACTGGAACGCCAAACATACACACTGGGGCTCCAGGCTGATAACAACCAGAGGCAGAGAGTTAAAAAAGAGTCTAGATGCCTACTCCCTGGTGACAATCTCCACAGGAGAACCAACATATTGGCCAACCGACCATGCGAAAACTCCCGATCTTCTGGATTTTTTCATATCAAAGGGAATATCAGAAAACTACTATGATACCAGTTCTTGTCTTGACAGTGCCTCTGATCATTCACCAGTGTTGCTGACAGTTTCCACCAGAATCCTCAACAAACAAAAGCATGAGTCTCTTTACAACCACAAAACCGACTGGACCTCATTTAGGAGCTATCTGGATAAGAATGTGAACCTTAGAATCCCGCTTAAAACTCCAGACGACATTGAACACGCTACAAAGCAGCTTTCATGTATAATCCAAGAGGCTGCTTGGAAGAACACTCCTGTGATTAATGACACCGACACTGGGTCTACGATTACATCCATCCTTAAGAACCAAATTGGAGAAAAAAGAAGGCTAAGACGCGTATGGCAAACTAGTAGGCACCCAGCCGATAAAACAGCATTTAATAGAGCAAGTGTTAATCTTAAAAAAGCAATCAAAGTCTATGATGATAATAAAACTGAGCAGTTCCTTGCATCCCTAAGTGCTGAGAAGGCTTCTAATTACTCTCTGTGGAAGGCTACAAAACATCTAAAGCAACCACAAAACCCTAAACCACCTCTACAAACAGATATTGGCTGGGCCCGTTCGAGTAAAGAAAAAGCGGATACGTTTGCCAGACATTTAGAAAGTGTGTTTTCGCCCAACGACGCTGCGCCGGACTCTGATGAAGATTCAATTAATGAAATCCTAAACCAAGCACTACAGTTAGACTTGCCAATACCTTCAACCAGCCCTAAAGAAGTGAGATCTGTAATCATGTCATTTAAAGATAAATCGGCGCCTGGATATGACCTAATTACCCCAAGAATCCTCAAAGAGGCTCCAAAGCGAGTAATAGTATATATTACAATACTGATAAACGCGATTCTGCGAACTGCGCATTTCCCTGACCACTGGAAGGTCTCGCAGATTATAATGATTTACAAGCCAGGCAAACCAGCGAACGTCGCCTCTTCATATCGCCCAATCAGCCTGCTTCCAGTGCTATCCAAAGTCTTCGAGAAAATTCTGCTGAAGCGATTATCATCCGTGCTCAAAGAAAATAGGGTCGTTCCAGATCATCAATTTGGCTTCCGCCAACACCACTCTACCATAGAACAGGTCCATAGGGTCTACGACAAGATCAGAAGCTCCCTAGAAAATAAAGAGTACTGCTCCTCAGCATTTCTAGACATCCAGCAGGCCTTCGATAAGGTGTGGCACAAGGGCCTCCTTTGCAAAATAAAAACCTACCTACCTCATCCCTACTTCGAAATCTTCACGTCATATCTGTCAGGGAGGATATTTCAAGTAAAGGAAGATGATGCTTACTCTGAATTCTATGACTGCAAAGCTGGTGTCCCGCAAGGCTCGGTTTTGGGGCCATCGCTTTACTGCTTATTTACAGCTGATCTACCAAACACGGTGGGCGTTACAACTGCCACTTTTGCTGACGATACAGCTCTTCTCGCAAGCAGTCGCCATCCCGAGTTGGCCACCAAAGCGCTACAGACTCAGTTAGACAAAATTGGTAACTGGCTGAAAAAGTGGCGGATCAAGGCTAGTGCTTCTAAATCGACGCAAATCACTTTTACACTCAGACAAGGCAACTGTCCTCCTGTAACCTTGGTCAATGAACCTCTCACACATGCTGACTCCGTTAAATACTTGGGCATTCACCTGGATCGCCGGTTAACTTGGAAGAATCACATAAGAGCCAAGAGAGATGAAATGAACCATAAATTTCGAGGCTTATATTGGCTTCTTGGAAGGAACTCCAACGTCTCTCTTGATAACAAACTTCTCATATACAAAGTAGCAATTAAACCGATTTGGACCTATGGCATACAGCTCTGGGGAACTGCATGCCACTCCAATGTTGAAATCTTGCAAAGATCACAAAATGCGATTCTAAAAACCATCCTTAAAGCTCCCTGGTTCATAACCAATGCTGAAGTTCACCAGTTTGCAAACATATCCTTAGTGAAAGAAGAAATAGCGAAATCATGCACCACGTATAAAACCCGCCTTAACGGTCATCCTAACAAGCTGGCTCACGAGCTTCTTCTTACAAACCAGCCTAAGAGGCTCAAAAGACCACGGGTCTTGGATCTGGATAAAAGATTCTCAACTAGTTAAATGAAGAGTCCTCATCATTGGATGAGAATCTCTGCACCGTTACCTCTTCCCTTCTCACCTGCTCATAGTAGACATTACTGATTGCAGATAGTTGATGTTAATAAAAAAAAAAAAAAAAAAAAAAAGTCTAATCCAGATACAAGATTATCAGATGATATTTTTTTTAAGTCTTTTTCATTTAAATGAGCTAATTTCCTGTGCCATTGCATTATATTATCTTTTGAAACATTATTTGCTTCTTCTGTTGTTTGCAAATTTGGAAAATGAGTCAGATAAAGGCCATTTCGTTTATCAGCTGTCATTACAGTTTTTCCAGCTAAATCTTTAATGTAGGCAGTATTCTTTGTGAATAGAACTGTATGGTCATGCTCTGTTATACGAGCAACTGATAGCAAATTTGTTGTTAACTCTGGTACATAAAGAGTATTATTCAAATTAATTTCAGTGTTATTACAATTTACTGAGACTATTCCCGTACCTTTAATTTCAGTGCTGTGATTTGATGCCAATTTCAACTTCCCTTGCTCGGTTTCAATGTTTTTGAATTTATCAGGGTGTCCAGTCATGTGGGATGTGCACCCGCTATCCAGACACCAAACATCGCCTGCATCAGCGTGGACTGTATTTGCTATCTCTGTAATAAAGAAGTTTTTAGTATTTTTCTTTTTATTACTGTCACTTGATGTGCTTGAACTTTGGTTCTTGTTTCGAGACCAGCACTTAGACGCAAGATGTCCAGTTTTATCACACACTGTGCATTTGAGCTTCTTTTTGTTGGAGTAATAGGCACTTTCACTTTGTGCATTGTGATTTTTGTTCCTTTTCCTTGCTTGGCTTTCCTCAATTATTTTTATTTTCAAGTCTTCTGGCAGAGGTAATTTATCCCGCGTCTCTATGGCTATCCTGAAGTTCTCGAATGACGATGGCAGACTGTAGAGAATTATGATGCTTAGGAGATCATTGTTTACTTTTACGTCCATGTTCTCAAGTCTGTCGACACAGAAGATAACACCCCTCTTTTTGCGTCGGGGTTAAAAATGGCGGCCATGTGATCCTGTACCTACATCATCTGAATCTGTCATTTTCTTTAGGATCAATTGTTTTAGCAACGTAGCCTTTCTCGCGGGGCCTTCACTTTGGTAAATGGACTTTAATTTTGCCCATATTTCAGAAGCAGATTTGCAATTTTTGACTTGCCTCAATTCTTTTGGTGAGATCATGAGGAAGAGCTCTGAGCGTGCGAGCAGATCCTTGCCGGCATCTGGTTTTTCTTCGCCGATCGTGGCCCATAAGTCGTTTTTCACGAGGATCGCCTGGGCTTGGATTGCCCACGTATCGTAGTTATCACGACTGAGCTGCTCGATGTGATGATAATGCTGGTTTCGCATTGTCGTAGACATTGTGACCGAAACCGAAAATCAGAACCACGCTCTGCTACCAATTTGTTGGATACAAGGTTTGATACGGCTTGGTCACAATAAAAGACGACTGGTTATCAACACTATTGGTTTTATTTGCTTTAAGACTTTTACATTAGCACAGGATGGAAACGCAATACAGAAACACATTTACAGGGATCTTTTATGAGTCTGACAGGGCGGAAGAAGGTAATGCAGATTATTGCAGATTGACATATAGAGATGTCATCGCACCCGACTAAAATAGTGATGGACTAGTGGCGTTCCAACACTACCTACTGGTGTGTTGGATAGCCTGGCTGCAGCATCAGCTCATGCTGTTGCCATCAAGGCATTGTGTGCAGAATCAAATGCTGGTTAAAATGAATCCAAACACGACATATCTGCTATTATTTTGTCAAGAGTCTACCTACTGGTGTGCTGGATAGCCTGGCTGCAGCATCAGCTCATCCAGTTGCCAACAGTGCATTGTGTGCAGAATCAAATGCAGGTTAAAATGAATCCAAACACGACATATCTGCTGTTATTTTTCCAAGAGTGTATTAGTCTGCTAGATATCCTGACTGCATCAGACCAAATACACCACAATGTTGCTTATTAATATTACACACATGGGTGTTTGAAATTTTAAGACACACATATGTTTGTAAGTAAAGTTAATACCCATAGACGTCTAAAATAGCAACGGAAGCTAACACAAAAGAGCTGATAATCTTGAAATGGCTGAACCGATTTTAATGAAATATGTCTAAGAACCATCGCAAGAAACCCTGCTTTCAAATAAAAAAAACCGCATCTAAATCGGTTCACCCGTTTGGGCGCTACGGTGCCACAGACAGACAGACAAACAGACAGACACACACACATAGCGGTGAAAATTATAACACCCCTCTTTTTGCGTCGGGGGTTAAAAAGAGTATTCCTGGCTCAGAAACAGTGCATACGCGCACTTTGAAATGTAGATTCATTGACGTCTTGCAAACCTTTATTCAAAAAATTAAACTTATTAGCTGCACCCTCCATTTAGGTATGTTTTTAACCCACGACGCAAAAAGAGAGTGTTATAAGTTTCACCGCTATGTGTGTGTGTCTGTCTGTCTGTCTGTCTGTTTGTCTGTCTGTGGCACCGTAGCGCCCAAACGGGTGAACCGATTTAGATGCGGTTTTTTTTATTTGAAAGCAGGGTTTCTTGGTTCTTAGACATAATTCATCAAAATCGGTTCAGCCGTTTCAAGGTTATCAGCTCTTTTGTGTTAGCTACTGTTGCTATTTTAGACGTCTATGGGTATTAACTTTAATTACAAACGTATGTGTGTCTTAAAATTTCAAACATCCATGTGTGTAATATTAATAAGCAACGTTATGGTGTATTTGGTCCGATGCAGCCAGGATATCTAGTAGACTAATACACTCTTGGAAAAATAACAGCAGATATGTCGTGTTTGGATTCATTTTAACCTGCATTTGATTCTGCACACAATGCACTGATGGCAACTGGATGAGCTGATGCTGCAGCCAGGCTATCCAGCACACCAGTAGGTAGACTCTTAACAAAACAATAGCAGATATGTCGTGTTTGGATTAATTTCAACCAGCATTTGATTCTGCGCACAATGCACTGATGGCAACAGGATGAGCTAATGCTGCAGCCAGGCTATCCAGCCACCAGTAGGTAGACTCTTGACAAAATAATAGCAGATATGTCGTGTTTGGATTCATTTCAACCGGCATTTGATTCTAAACACAATGCACTGATGGCATCAGGGTGAGCTGTTGCTGCAGCCAGGCTATCCAGCACACCAGTAGGTAGACCCTTGACAAAATAATAGCAGATATGTCGTGTTTGGATTCGTTTTAACCAGCATTTGACTCTACATACAATGCACTGAAAAATTCTCATAACTGTAAACTCTATAAAGCAAAATTAATGCGTTTAAAAAATTTTAAATAAAAATTAAATTAAAAATTTAAAAAAGCCCCATCGCAAAAAAGTAAAACATTTAAAAAGTTAAAAATAACACTTTAGTCATGAAATTTTACGTAACGTCGGGGTACCGTTAAAATAAGTACCTACATACCTACAAGTAGGTACTAGGAACATTCCTTACTTAAGCGGTACCCCGACGTGAAGTAAAATTTCATGACTAATGTGTTTCTAAACCCCCCTCAATTATAATTTTTTAAATATATTCAATGTACAGACACAGTTTTTTTACTGTCTTATTATATGTATAGATTACCTAGCGAAATTGAGACCTTCCTATTACATTGTTCCGAAAAAAAATATACACCTGGCTTATCAATAAATGCTTTTACACTACTAATGACTACCTTAGACTTACAAATAAAAAAAGTAAAACATTTAAAAAGTTACTTTAATTAATGGTACCCCGACGTTACGTAAAATTTCATGGCTCAACGATAGGAAAGTGTTATTTTTAACTTTTTATATGTTTTACTTTTATGCGATGGGGGTTATTTAATTTTTAAATTTAATTTTTAAATTATACACATTAAATTTGTTTTATAGAGTTTACAGTTATGACAATTTTTCAGTGCATTGTATGTAGAGTCAAATGCTGGTTAAAAACCCCCATCACAAAAAAGTAACACATTTAAAAAGTTAAAAATAACACTTTAGCCATGAAAGTTTACTTCACGTCGTGGTACCGCTTAAGTAAGGAATGTTCCTAGTACTTGTAGGTAGGTACTTATTTTACTAGGTATGTAGGTAGGTACTTATTTTAACGGTACCCCGACGTTACGTAAAATTTCATGGCTAAAGTGTTATTTTTAACTTTTTAAATGTGTTACTTTTTTGCGATGGGGGTTTTTTAAATTTTTAATTTAATTTTTATTTTAAAATTTTTAAACGCATTAATTTTGTTTTATAGAGTTTACGGTTATGAGAATTATTCAGTGCACTGTGTTTCGAATCAAATGCTGGTTGAAATGAATCCAAACACGACCTATCTGCTATTATTCTGTCAAGAGTCTACCTACTGGTGTGCTGGATAGCCTGGCTGCAGCATCAGCTCATCCTGTTGCCATCAAGGCATTGTGTGCAGAATCAAATGCTGGTTGAAAAAATTAAATTAAAAATTAAAAAAACCCCCACCGCAAAAACTAAAACATTTAAAAAGTTAAAAATAACACTTTAGCCATGAAATTTTACGTAACGTCGGGGTACCGCTTAAGTAAGGAATGTTCCTAGTACCTACTTGTAGGTATGTAGGTACTTATTTTAACGGTACCCCGACGTTACGTAAAATTTCATGGCTAAAGTGTTATTTTTAACTTTTTAAATGTTTTAGTTTTTGCGGTGGGGGTTTTTTTAATTTTTAATTTAATTTTTATTTTAAAATTTTTAAACGCATCAATTTTGTTTTATAAAGTTTACAGTTATGACAAATTTTCAGTGCATTGTATGTAGAGTCAAATGCTGGTTAAAACGAATCCAAACACGACATATCTGCTAATATTTTGTCAAGAGTCTACCTACTGGTGTGCTGGATAGGCTGACTGCAGCATCAGCTTATCCTATTGCAATCAGTGCATTGTGTTTAGAATCAAATGGTGGTTGAAATAAATCCAAACGCGACATATCTGCTATTATTTTGTCAAGAGGCTACCTACTGGTGTGCTGGATAGCCTGGCTGCAGCATCAGCTCATCCTGTTGCCACCAGGGCATTGTGTGCAGAATCAAATGCTGGTTGAAATGAATCCAAACACGACATATCTGCTATTATTTTGTCAGTTTCTACCTACTGGTGTCCTGGATAGCCTGGCTTCAGCATCAGCTCACCTAGTTGCCATCGGTGCATTGTGTGCAGAATCAAATGCAGGTTAAAATGAATCCAAACACGACATATCTGCTGTTATTTTCCCAAGAGTGTATAAGTCTGCTAGATATCCTGGCTGCATCAGACCAAATACACCATAATGTTGCTTAATAATATTACACACATGGGCTTTTGAAATTTTAAGACACACATATGTTTGTAAGTAAAGTTAATACCCATAGACGTCTAAAATAGCAACGGTAGCTAACACAAAAGAGCTGATAACCTTGAAACGGCTAATCCGATTTTGATGAATCATGTCTAAGAACCATCGCAAGAAACCCTGCTTTCAAATAAAAAAAACCGTATCTAAATCGGTTCACCCGTTTGGGCGCTACGGTGCCACAGACAGACAGACAGACAGACAGACAGACAGACAGACAGACAGACAGACAGACAGACAGACAGACAGACAGACACACACACATAGCGGTGAAACTTATAACACCCCTCTTTTTGCGTCGGGGGTTAAAAACGAATCCAAACACGACATATCTGCTATTATTTTGTCAAGAGTCTACCTACTGGTGTGCTGGATAGCCTGGCTGCAGCATCATAAGCAGTGTTATAAGTTTCACCGCTATGTGTGTGTGTCTGTCTGTCTGTCTGTCTGTCTGTCTGTCTGTCTGTCTGTCTGTCTGTCTGTCTGTGGCACCGTAGCGCCCAAACGGGTGAACCGATTTAGATGCGGTTTTTTTTATTTGAAAGTAGGGTTTCTTGCGATGGTTCTTAGATATGATTCATCAATATCGGTTCAGCCGTTTAATGGTTAACAGCTCTTTTGTGATAGCTACCTTTGCTATTTTAGACGGCTATGGGTATTAACTTTACTTACAAACATATGTGTGGCTTAAAATTTCAAACACCCATGTGTGTAATATTAATAAGCAACATTATGGTGTTTTTGGTCTGATGCAGCCAGGATATCTAGCAGACTAATACACTCTTGGGATAATAACAGCAGATATGCCGTGTTTGGATTCATTTTAACCTATATTTGATTCTGCACACAAAGCACTGATGGCAACTGGATGAGCTGATGCTGCAGCCAGGCTTTCCAGCACACCAGTAGGTAGACTCTTGACAAAATAATAGCAGATATGTCGTGTTTGGATTCATTTCAACCACCATTTGATTCTAAACACAATGCACTGATGGCAACAGGATGAGCTGATGCTGCAGCCAGGCTATCCAGCACACCAGTGGATAGACTCTTGACAAAATAATAGCGGATATGTCGTGTTTGGATTCGTTTTAACCAGCATTTGACTCTACATACAATGCACTGAAAAATTCTCATAACTGTAAACTCTATAAAACAAAAAATAAAATTAAAATTTAAAAAACCCCCACCGCAAAAAAGTAAAACATTTAAAAAGTTAAAAATAACACTTTAGCCATGAAATTTTACTTCACGTCGGGGTACCGCTTAAGTAAAGAATGTTCCTAGTACTTGTAGGTATGTAGGTACTTATTTTAACGGTACCCCGACGTTACGTAAAATTTCATGGCTAAAGTGTTATTTTTAACTTTTTAAATGTTTTACTTTTTTGCGGTGGGGGTTTTTTAAATTTTAATTTTATTTTTATTTTATAATTTTTAAACGCATTAATTTTGTTTTATAGAGTTTACAGTTATGAGAATTTTTCAAAGCAATGTATGTAGAGTCAAATGCTGGTTAAAACGAATCCAAACACGACATATCTGCTATTATTTTGTCAATAGTCTACCTACTGGTGTGCTGGATAGCCTGGCTGCAGCATCAGCTCATCCTGGTGCCATCAGTGCATTGTGTTTAAAATCAAATGCTGGTTGAAATAAATTCAAACACGACATATCTGCTATTATTTTGTCAAGAGTCTAGCTACTGGTGTGCTGGATAGCCTTGCTGCAGCATCAGCTCATCCTGTTGCCATCAGGGCATAGTGTGCAGAATCAAATGCTGGTTGAAATGAATTCAAACACGACATATCTGCTATTATTTTGTCAAGAGTCTTCCTGCTGGTGTGCTGGATAGCCTGGCTGCAGCATCAGCTCATCCTGTTGCCATCAGGGCATTGTGTGCAGAATCAAATGCTGGTTGAAATGAATTCAAACACGACATATCTGCTGCTATTTTCCCAAGAGTGTATTAGTCTGCTAGATAGTCCTGGCTGCATCAGACCAAATACACCATAATGTTGCCTATTAATATTACACACCTGGGTGTTTGATATTTTGAGACACACATATGTTTGTAAGTAAAGTTAATACCCATAGACGTCTACAATAGCCATGGTAGCTAACACAAAAGAGCTGATCACCTTGAAACGGCTTAACCGATTTTGATGAATTATGTCTAAGAACCATCGCAAGAAACCCTGCTTTCAAATAAAAAAAACCGCATCTAAATCGGTTCACCCGTTTGGGCGCTACGGTGCCACAGACAGACAGACAGACAGACAGACAGACAGACAGACACACACACATAGCGGTGAAACTTATAACACCCCTCTTTTTGCGTCGGGGGTTAAAAATTAAGACGTTTAAAAATTCTAAAATAAAAATTAAATTAAAAAATTTAAAAAACCCCCATCGCAAAAAAGTAAAACATTTAAAAAGTTAAAAATAACACTTTAGCCATGAAATTTTACGCAACGTCGGGGTACCGTTAATATAAGTACCTACAGACCTACAAGTACTAGGAACATTCCACATTCCTTACTTAAGCGGTACCCCGACGTGAAGTAAAATTTCATGGCTAAAGTGTTATTTTTAACTTTTTAAATGTTTAACTTTTTTGCGATGGGGGTTTTTTAAATTTTTTAATTTTTAACTTTTTAAATGTTTTAGTTTTAGGTATGCGATGGGGTTTTTTTAATTTTTTTTTTTTTTTTTTTAATCGGGCGACCACTCACTACTCTTCCTGTACCTAAAGGATATCCGGGAACACTCCACTCCTCACTTGACGCGCCATCAACGCATTGAGCAGTTGCGGCACCATTTTTGGGCGAGATGGAACAAGGAGTACCTACGTCCCTGAACTTCAGTAGCGTGTCAAATGGCGGACCGGCAGCGACAGCCTTAACCTGGATTCCCTCGTTGTTATAAAAGAGGACAACCAGTGTTTGAGAAAATTGTTTACTTTCGTGCCGATAGATGGCGCTGTGCCGTTACGTCACGTTTCTGAATCTCGATGTTAAGATCCGCAGTGGATTCACCTAGGTCAAAATTATTGTCAAGCGAAAATTCTCTCAATACACGGTTGAAAGTATTTATATTGTTTCAATATCATTATCTTCACCCCTGCTAAAGTAAAGAGTGCTGCAGAAGTGTCTATCAGTGAAAGTTTGTTGTGACGCCTAGTAATCGGGTTGTTCATATGGTCCTTCGAGACGGAGCTGTGTGTTTTTGAGTATCACCTTGGTCAGGCAAGTGGATCGCTTGCGATAACTGACCAAGCTCATAGCATCAGTGAGGTGCTAGTGGCATCAGCATCAGTGCGGCGGTGACAATCAGCAGCAACTCTGGGAGCAGCAGCAGCAGCAGCGCGAGAAGCGAGCTACTGCAGACGGTGCCGGGTGAACGACATCTGCATCGTCAGGAATCGGCAGCAGGGTGACCTCCGTTACCTGGAGGAGGAGTGGGACGAGCGTGACGCAATCACGCAACGTCAATCGACTCATCAGGTGGTATCAAACGAAGATAAAACCGTGAGTGACCTTTTAATAATAACTTGGTGCAATTTGTGAACGACGTATTTGGAAGTTTAACAGTGGAAATTAACTATAATTTGAACCTTATTGCTTTGAAGATCAGAACTTAGAACGGAATATAAACTTTAACTTAGAGTATTTTGCAGTGTTTTAGACATAGTTTAATTTTAAGAAAAATTGGTTTAGACGTCGAATCTATGCCCAAATTTGTCAAAAATTGTATGTTTTAAAGACTTGCAATTTTAAACTTAAATTGTTGGTCTCAAATTTGATAATTCTGTGTTAGTCTTATATTAAATATAATTTTCTCGTTTCTTTCAACTTGTGTGCGGTTATATTTATATTACCACTGGCTTTAATTAAAATATAATTATGGACTCGTTAAGTAATAAATTAGAAGACAATTGTTCAAGAATAATCAAAGCTTATAGTAACTTTAAGAAATCTCCTAAAGATCGAATAACACGTCCATATGTTAAAGTAAGATTGGAAAACTTAGATAAATTGTGGCAACAATTAACAGAGGGTCATAGTCAATTATATGAAGCATATGATCCTCAGGAATTAAAAGCATGTATCTATGTTAAACAAGATAGTTATGATCAGACTGAAGAAATTTACATTCAATATAAAACTGAGTTAGAGACTATTTTAGAGTCATTTGAAGTAAAAGAGGAAAGCCAAACAGAACATCCTAAACATTTACAGAGCAATGTAAAACAGTGTCAAGTTAAATTACCAAAAATTGTTATTCCAACATTTTCCGGGAAATACACTGAGTGGGTAACCTTTCGAGATTTGTTCGTATCGCTCATTCACCATAATAAGTCTATAGATAACGTACAGCGGATGCAATATTTAAAAGGGTATTTATCTGGGGAAGCGGAACAACTACTTAGACACATTCCTATATCAGAGTCCAATTATGAACGGTGCTGGGAACAACTTAACGAGCGATACAATAATAAGAGATACTTGTCACATTATATACTAAAAAGGTTACTTAGTCAGAAGAATATGAATAACGAATCAGCTGTTAGTCTAAAAGAATTAATTGATACCACTTCCGATTGTTTAAATGCTCTAGCTAATCTTGGTATCGATGTCGGTAATTGGGACCTCATCGTTGTACATATAATCTCTTTGAAGTTGGATCCAGAATCCCGAAAACAGTGGGAATTAAACGTCACTAGTGAAAAATCGTGCAGCAATGAGATTCCAACCTTTGAGCAATTTAAAAGTTTCTTGACCAGCCGATATCGCGCTTTTGAATTCTTGACCGCTGGCTCTAATGCGGGTAGAGGAAAAAACACAGAGACGCCAAAAGCCTTCCACGCGGCGACTGATTCTGTATTAGAATGTAAATGCTGTAAGGAAAACCATAAAATTATAAATTGTAAGAGTTTTATAAAAATGGATGTAAATACCAAACGGGAGTTCATCAGACAAAACAGTTTATGTTTTAACTGTTTAGGGAACAACCACTCGGCTAAGCAGTGTCTGAGTTCAAATGTATGTCGTGTTTGCAAACGCAAACATCATTCTTTGCTTCATGCCGCGGGTCCAGTTCATACCGATGACAGTTCCGATCATAAAAATAGTAATGTATCTCAAAACGAGAATGAGAGAGACGCGGCGCAAAGTGCTAAATCATCCGGATCTAATTCGGACACAGTGGCCACGTTCTTCTCGGCTAACCAATTACATAGGACAAACCAAGTTTTGTTGGCCACGGTTCTAGTTAACGCCACAGCCAACAACGGTAGTTATCACACAATAAGGGCGTTGCTAGATCAAGGGTCCCAAGCCTCATTTGTAACCGAGGCCACGGCACAGTATTTAGGGCTGAAAAGGACGCCAATAAGGGGACAAATTTCGGGATTGGAAGGTAACAATAAAATTATATCAAAATTTATGGTGGAAGTTACTCTGAAGTCCATACACAACCCCAACGTTCAGCTTAAGGTTGCCGCATACATACTAAAGAGCATAACCACTTTTCTGCCTGGCAAGCAACTTGTACCTGTGGGGTGGGTTTGTGATTTCCCGTTAGCGGATCCGCATTATCACACACCAAACAAAATTGACATGTTGCTAGGGGCAGAAATTTATGGGCAAATTATCCAGGAAGGAGTTAAGAAGGGACCTCAGGGTAATCTCGTGGCGCAAGCGACTTCATTGGGTTGGGTTTTATCGGGTGTGGTGGGAAAATCACACCAACCACATGATAATGTTTTAGCTATGCATTCGCATGTGGAGGAAACAGACCTCATGAAACGCTTCTGGGAACTAGAGGACAATCTGATGAACAGTCCCACCATATTATCCGAGGAAGAAAAACAGTGCGAACGTTTCTTCGCTACAACAACGCGAAGAGACAGTGACGGGCGCTATATAGTACGGTTGCCATTTAAAAGCCAAGATGCAACACCTATAGTAAAAAACTCTAAAAGGATAGCTGAAAAAAGATTGTCTTCATTAGTCACAAAGTTAAGTAAAAATACAAACATGGAAACGAATTATCAAGAGGTATTGGAAGAATACTTACTGCTGGGTCATATGGAGATAATACCTGAAAAAGAAATAAATAACCGTAAAGGAATTTACCTACCTCATTTTGCGGTTGTTCGGGAGGATAAGGACACCACAAAAGTGAGAATAGTATTCGACGCTTCCTGTAAAGGTGAAGACGGCGTTTCACTAAATGATCTGTTGATGATAGGCCCTACTTTACAGCCAACGCTAAGACATATTTTAATGAAATGGAGAACATATCCAATATGTTTATCTGCGGACATAGTAAAAATGTACCGTCAAATCAAGGTTGATGAACACGACGTGGACTTTCAGAGAATTCTGTGGAAAGGAACTGCAGATAATCAAACGCAAGAATATCGTTTATTGCGGGTTACCTTTGGTACAGCATGTGCCCCATATCTTGCTGTTAAGGTGCTTCAACAGGTAGCCATAGACGAGAAGGAGAAATACCCTACAGCTGCTGTAAAGGTTAAAGAAGACTTTTACATGGATGATCTGCTTACGGGCGTTGAAAGCGTTGAGGAAGGAGTCAAACTGTATTCTGAAATGAATCACTTAGTAGAAAAAGGAGGGTTTTCGTTGCAAAAGTGGTCAAGCAATAGTGAGGAGCTGTTGAAAGGTTTGAAAACTAAAGATACAAATACTACAGAAGAAGGAAGGAAAATTAAAATAGATGAAGTTATGAAATTATTGGGACTTACCTGGGATCGAACAGGAGATGCGTTCCGCTACACAGTGACACTCTTACCGACGAAGAAGCCTGTAACAAAAAGAATTATTATATCGGACGTATCACGTTTATTTGATCCACTTGGATGGGTTTCTCCAAGTGTTATAGTTGCAAAAATAATCATACAAAAGCTGTGGTTATCAGGTATAGGCTGGGATGATGAAGTTCCCGAAACAATATTAAATGAGTGGATTACTTACCGTGATGAACTGTGCCAGTTGTCGGAGTTGCAAATACCTCGCTGGATCAATACAAAACGTAATAACACACTCGTTGAATTACATGGATTTAGCGACGCATCCAAGATGGCTTATGCAGCCGTGATTTATCTTCGGTCCATCGACGATCAGGGCCACGTGTCTGTAAACTTGGTAACATCAAAAACAAAAGTAGCACCAATAAAGCAAATATCGATTCCACGTTTGGAGCTCTGTGGAGCAGTTCTTCTGAGTAGGTTATTGGTTGAGGTAGCTCACACATTGAGTATTCCGAAGGAGAACATTCATGCCTGGTGTGACTCCACCGTCGTGCTTGCCTGGCTTAATAGTCACCCAAATCGGTGGCAAACATTTGTGGCGAATAGGGTATCTGAGATTTTAACCACCTTAGACGCACAACAGTGGTCTCATGTGCGGTCTGGCGTAAATCCGGCTGATTCTGCGTCAAGAGGACTCAACCCGTCTGATCTCAGGAAACAAACGGCATGGTTTAATGGTCCTACCTTTTTATATTCAGAAAATATAGATTATAACAAACCTAAAGACATAGATACAGACTTAGAAGCTATAAAAAGGGTGCACTTCTCGGGCACAGAAATAAACTTATTTGATCGGTTTTCAAACTTAACGAAATTAATAAGAGTGGTAGCGTACTGCAGACGTATGTGGATAAAACGAAAGAAGGATCAAGGTGAAAAAACAGGGTTGTCAGCGCAAGAATTAGCGGAAGCGTTACGTGTTTGTATCCAACAGTGTCAAGCAGAAGGTTTTGGAGAAGAAATAGAAAAGATCTCAAAGGATGGTTATTCAGTTACGTTAAAAGGACCTTTAAAATCGTTAAACCCATTCATAGACAGAAACCAAATATTACGAGTAGGAGGTAGGTTACAGAAGTCGGAACTAAGTGAAGATAAGAAACACCCAATGTTGTTACCAAAGAAGTCAAACTTAACCAATTTAATCGTGGCAGACGCTCATGACAACACCTTGCACGGGGGGCCTCAACTCATGTTAGCGTATTTGAGGACTAAATACTGGATTTTGGGGGCCAAGGAACTGGTCAAATCACACGTTCGTAAGTGCGTTAAATGTGTTAGACATTCGGCAACGACATCAAACCAGTTAATGGGGCAATTACCGGCTGCGAGGGTAACGCCTACAAGACCTTTTAAATGTACTGGGATTGATTATGCTGGTCCTATAAATATAAGGACTTCCAAAGGTCGGGGTCATCATGCTTACAAGGGCTACATTTGTTTGTTTGTCTGTATGGCCACGAAAGCCGTACACATCGAGGCTGTAAGTGACATGACTACTCAAGGATTTTTAGCAGCATTCAGGAGATTTGTCTCTCGCAGAGGCTATTGTTCGGATATTTGGTCAGACAATGGCACTAACTTCGTAGGAGCGTCAAGGGAGTTAAAGCAGTTATTCTCGGCGGAGCAAGCTAGTCTAACAAAGGAAATCGCTGACTGTTTAGCGTCTAAGGGAACGAAGTGGCATTTTATCCCTCCATACTCGCCTAACTTTGGTGGTCTTTGGGAAGCCGGAATCAAATCGATAAAATTCCACCTTCGGCGAGTAGTTGGAGATTCAACCCTTACGTACGAGGAGTTATCAACAGTTCTGACACAAATCGAGGCTTGCCTGAACTCGCGACCACTGTCGAGGATGGATGGGGATCCGGATGGCTTAGACGCATTGACGCCAAGTCATTTTCTGGTGGGTGAGCCATTAGTGGCAGTGCCGGAGTATAACTTCGAATCTAGCACTTTGAGTAGTCTTCGCCGGTGGCAACTGACCCAACGGATGGCGCAACAGTTTTGGCGACGATGGTCGCAGGAATATTTAGTAATGTTTCTAAACCGCTATAAGTGGAGTAAACAAACTACAGAACCATCGGTCGGTATGTTAGTTTTAGTTAAAGAGGACGACTTGCCGCCTTGTCGATGGCTGCTTGGTCGTGTGGTTGCTAAACACCCAGGCAGCGATGACATCACTAGAGTTGTATCTATACGTACAAAAAATGGTATAATAAAAAGGTCTATTTCAAAGATTTGCATCTTACCTGTAATGTCCACTTAGAGACAAACAGATGCGTTTATTTAGAATTATAAGATTTAATGTGACTAATTTTAAGGATTTAACTTCATAGCAGTAACTAGTGTTTCATGGTGGGCGGAATTTAAACGGGAAAATGTAATGGAAGGCCAAATTTGTTAATTTGCCCTTGGTGGGCGGAATGTTTGAGAAAATTGTTTACTTTCGTGCCGATAGATGGCGCTGTGCCGTTACGTCACGTTTCTGAATCTCGATGTTAAGATCCGCAGTGGATTCACCTAGGTCAAAATTATTGTCAAGCGAAAATTCTCTCAATACACGGTTGAAAGTATTTATATTGTTTCAATATCATTATCTTCACCCCTGCTAAAGTAAAGAGTGCTGCAGAAGTGTCTATCAGTGAAAGTTTGTTGTGACGCCTAGTAATCGGGTTGTTCAACCAGCCACCTATGAAGTGGAAGTTGGACCGCATTGTTGCTCTTCATCCTGGTACTGACGGCATAAGCAGAGTTAAGCCGACATCAGGACTTCAACGGGGATTGTAAAGAGAGCATTCTCTAAGATCTGTCAATTGTTGGAAAGGCAAGCTTTCTACGGCCGGCGGCATGTTGGAGCGCCACTTCTTTAGTATATACTAAAGAAGTGGCGCTCCAACATGCCGCCGTTATATTAGTCTGTACATTTTAGATTAGCAATATTAATAGGTTAGGATTATGTTAGCTATAAGATTTCTATCAGGCGCTAATCGCTAAAGACCTCCGTCATTTTTTACTATGTCTTGTTGGCACATTATACTGCACACTGCAAACTACGGTCCTGACTTTTTTAATTCCCAAAATTTCTGTGAAGTTCCTACAATTTTATACAGTAGTAGTGTAATAAATAAAGACAAGTGTTTAGTTTAAGATTAGTCTTACATCGTACATGATGTTATGTTTCACATACGAGCAATGGTCAATATAAGGATCCAACATTTATATATTACTTACCACCTATTTACCCATATCATCTGACTAAATTATTTTGATTTGATTTTTTGATTTTGGTGCAAGAAGTTTTCACAAAAATGGCTATTTCTACAATGTACAGACATGGAAAGGTAAGTAATTTATGTAATGTAAAGCTAGAAACACAGCTGTCTATAACCAGTTACTTAATAAAAGTGAAATTAAAAATTTAAGACACACACACATAGCGGTGAAACTTAAAAAACACCCACCGCAAAAAAGTAAAACATTTAAAAAGTTTAAAATTACAACACTTTCCTATCGTTGAGCCATGGAATTTTACGTAACGTCGGGGTACTGCTTAAGTAAGGAATGTTTCTAGTACTTGTGTAACTCTTGTTTAATACAGTTTACAGTTACGAGAATTTTTAAGTGAATTGTATGTAGAGTCAAATGCTAGTTAAAACGAATCCAAACACGACATATCTGCTATTATTTTGCTAAGAGTCTATAAGCTCATCCTGTTGCCATCAGCGCATTGTGTGCAGAAACAAACGCTGGTTAAAATGAATCCAAACACGACATGTCTGCTATTATTTTGGTCTTGATAAAATAATAGCAGACACTACCTACTGGTGTGCTGGATAGCCTGGCTGCAGCATCAGCTCATCCTGTTGCCATCAGTGCATTGTGTGCAGAATTAAATGCTGGTTAAAAATAATCCAAACACGACATGTCTGCTATTATTTAATAAGTTATGTATTAACAAAGAGATTTAAAAGACTATAGAGCGGGCATGTCAAGGAAATGTCATAAAAAAACTTTGATCCCATGTCTCAGTACCGCCATCTAGAATAATATATGAATATTGGAGCGGCAGCGGAGCGTACTTAAAAAAACTCACAGACTTGTGTCCAGCAGGACACACTTTTTCGGACGAAAATTTTGTTTGTGATGTCCGGTCTATAGGTATTGTATGTCTTTGTGTATTAATTATACATATATAATCTATACATACACCACTACTTTTTAATTAGTACAAATACTTAAAGGGCATATTCTAGAAGGTCTTCTCATTTTATTTGTAAAGTATCAATAAATAATATTCATAAACAGCAAAGTTATAAGCGTTTGTTTATACTTATCCCAAAAAGTCACTCAATTTATGGAAATATTGGTGTCCGTTACCCCAGCCAGATGTTGTCGAAAATTACCATTTGAATCTGATAGATAATTAGTTGTGCGGCTTCTGTAATTGTTGCGCACATTTGCACTCTTTTATCACCAACCCTTGCTTTTTAATAGTCATAGCAGAACTTTTAATGACTTTTTGAAATATCACGAGGAGAGGGAAGAGGGAGAGGAGTAGGAGGGAGAGGGGGAGGGGAGTCGGAGTGGGGATCGTGAGAGGGGGAGGGGGGAGATTGTAAGAGGGGACGGGGAGGGGGAGGGGCAGCGGGAGGGATGGGCAGGGGCTGCGGGAGGAGTGGGTAGGGGTGTAGGGGAGGGATGGGGAATGGGAGAGGAGGGAGGTCAGGACAAAGGGAGGGGGTGGAGAAGGAGGGAATGAAATGAAATGAAATGAAATGAAATGAAATGAAATGAAATGAAATGAAATGAAATGAAATGAAATGAAATGAAATGAAATGAAATGAAATGAAATGAAATGAAATGAAATGAAATGAAATGAAATGAAATGAAATGAAATGAAATGAAATGAAATGAAATGAAATGAAATGAAATGAAATGAAATGAAATGAAATGAAATGAAATGAAATGAAATGAAATGAAATGAAATGAAATGAAATGAAATGAAATGAAATGAAATGAAATGAAATGAAATGAAATGAAATGAAATGAAATGAAATGAAATGAAATGAAATGAAATGAAATGAAATGAAATGAAATGAAATGAAATGAAATGAAATGAAATGAAATGAAATGAAATGAAATGAAATGAAATGAAATGAAATGAAATGAAATGAAATGAAATGAAATGAAATGAAATGAAATGAAATGAAATGAAATGAAATGAAATGAAATGAAATGAAATGAAATGAAATGAAATGAAATGAAATGAAATGAAATGAAATGAAATGAAATGAAATGAAATGAAATGAAATGAAATGAAATGAAATGAAATGAAATGAAATGAAATGAAATGAAATGAAATGAAATGAAATGAAATGAAATGAAATGAAATGAAATGAAATGAAATGAAATGAAATGAAATGAAATGAAATGAAATGAAATGAAATGAAATGAAATGAAATGAAATGAAATGAAATGAAATGAAATGAAATGAAATGAAATGAAATGAAATGAAATGAAATGAAATGAAATGAAATGAAATGAAATGAAATGAAATGAAATGAAATGAAATGAAATGAAATGAAATGAAATGAAATGAAATGAAATGAAATGAAATGAAATGAAATGAAATGAAATGAAATGAAATGAAATGAAATGAAATGAAATGAAATGAAATGAAATGAAATGAAATGAAATGAAATGAAATGAAATGAAATGAAATGAAATGAAATGAAATGAAATGAAATGAAATGAAATGAAATGAAATGAAATGAAATGAAATGAAATGAAATGAAATGAAATGAAATGAAATGAAATGAAATGAAATGAAATGAAATGAAATGAAATGAAATGAAATGAAATGAAATGAAATGAAATGAAATGAAATGAAATGAAATGAAATGAAATGAAATGAAATGAAATGAAATGAAATGAAATGAAATGAAATGAAATGAAATGAAATGAAATGAAATGAAATGAAATGAAATGAAATGAAATGAAATGAAATGAAATGAAATGAAATGAAATGAAATGAAATGAAATGAAATGAAATGAAATGAAATGAAATGAAATGAAATGAAATGAAATGAAATGAAATGAAATGAAATGAAATGAAATGAAATGAAATGAAATGAAATGAAATGAAATGAAATGAAATGAAATGAAATGAAATGAAATGAAACGAAATGAAATGAAATGACAACTTCGAATTAAAGGTACGAACTTCGGATAGTGCTGAGACGAATTTCGGATATTGACGTGACGAACTTCGGATAATGACGTGACGAACTTTGGTTTATTGTAACTAACTTCGGATAATGACGTGACGAACTTCGAATAATGACGTGACGAACTTCGGATAGTTCTGGGACGAATTTCGGATAGTGCTGGGACGAATTTCGGATAAAGACGTGACGAACTTCGGATAATGACGTGACGAACTTTGGTTTATTGTAACGAACTTCGGACAGTGGCGAGGTGAGGTGAGGTGAGGTAAGGTGAGGTGAGGTGAGGTGAGGTGAGGTGAGGTGAGGTGAGGTGAGGTGAGGTGAGGTGAGGTGAGGTGAGGTGAGGTGAGGTGAGGTGAGGTGAGGTGAGGTAAGGTGAGGTGAGGTGAGGTGAGGTGAGGTGAGGTGAGGTGAGGTGAGGTGAGGTGAGGTGAGGTGAGGTGAGGTGAGGTGAGGTGAGGTGAGGTGAGGTGAGGTGAGGTGAGGTGAGGTGAGGTGAGGTGAGGTGAGGTGAGGTGAGGTGAGGTGAGGTGAGGTGAGGTGAGGTGAGGTGAGGTGAGGTGAGGTGAGGTGAGGTGAGGTGAGGTGAGGTGAGGTGAGGTGAGGTGAGGTGAGGTGAGGTGAGGTGAGGTGAGGTGAGGTGAGGTGATGTGAGGTGAGGTGAGGTGAGGTGAGGTGAGGTGAGGTGAGGTGAGGTGAGGTGAGGTGAGGTGAGGTGAGGTGAGGTGAGGTGAGGTGAGGTGAGGTGAGGTGAGGTTAGGTTAGGTGAGGTGAGGCTGCCCCTCGGCCGACTCTCGGTCCGGGACTGGAGCTGTGGAGGAGATGAACTGTGCCTAATGGCGCTGTTACGTCTCCTCCAGGGCAATATCAACCACTGTGCCAGAGCTCAGGATCTCTTGCTCCAGAGCATGGCACAGTGGTCGATTGACGTGGCCGTGGTCGCCGAGCCTTATTTTGTACCCCCCAGAGACAACTGGGTGGGGGACCTGGATGGCTTGGTGGCCATCATTGGCGGGGCTCTGAGCAGTCCGTCCCGAGGTCGCGGCTGGGTGGCCGCCCTCGCGGACGGCGTCGGCACTGTTGGGGTATATTTCTCTCCCAACAAGAGCCTCGCCGACTTCGAGAGCTTCCTTGTCGAGTTGGGTGCCGTCGTGGACCGCCTCCACCCTCGCCCTGTGCTGTTGCTGGGTGATCTAAACGCCAAATCTGCGGCGTGGGGATCCCCAGTGACCGATGCTAGGGGTGAGGCGCTGGAGGAGTGGTTAGTCACGACCGGCCTGACCGTCCTTAATCGGGGTTCGGTACACACGTGCGTGCGGCAGCGGGGAGGGTCTATAGTGGACGTGTCGTTCGCTAGCCCTGCTGTCGCCGCCCGTGTGCGGGACTGGCGTGTCGCCGTGGAGGTGGAGACTTTGTCGGATCACCGTTACATCCGTTTCGACGTCTCCGCCCAGACCACTGGCGGCCGCGGTTCACCGGCCCCGCCTGCGGACGGTCCGCGCTGGGCGCATAAGCGCATCGACAGGGAGTTGCTCGAGGAGGCCGCCATTGTCCAGGCCTGGTTCCGAGAGTCGGCGACGAATGGACCCGTCGACGTCGAATTGGAGGCGCAGTGGTTCCGCGGGGCGATGACGCAAATTTGCGACGCGTCCATGCCCCGGGTCCACACACAGTCGGGAAGGCGCCGGGTGTACTGGTGGTCCGCCGCGATTGCGCAGTTGCGCGTTGCGTGCGTGGAGCCGAGACGCCAGTACACCCGATACCGGAGGAGACGTCGTCGGGTCCCTGACGAGGAGGCCGCGCTGTATGAGGTGTACCGCGCAGCGAAGGAGGCTCTGCGGCTGGCCATCGGCGAGGCGAAGGCGCGAAGCCGGGAGGAGATGTTGGAGACTCTAGACGGAGATCCGTGGGGGCGTCCGTATCGTGCGGTTCGAGGGAAACTTCGAGCCGCGGCGCCTCCACTCGCGAGGAGTCTCCAACCCGAGCTGCTGACGGAGGTCGTCGCAGCCCTCTTCCCGGCTAGAGCGGAGCACGTTCCGCCGCCGATGGCTTTGCCCACAGCCGCGGAGCCTACAGAAGAAGAGATCGCCATCAGCGTCCCAGAGGTGACACAGGCAGAGATGGGGGCGGCCGTGTTGCGGCTCCGGGCCAAGAACGTGGCCCCGGGGCCTGACGGCATTCACGGCCGAGTGCTCGCCCTCGCTCTGAAGGAGCTGGAGCCCCAGCTGAGAGGACTGTACACGGCGTGTCTTGAGCGGGGCCGGTTTCCCACTTTGTGGAAGACTGGTCGTCTGGTCCTGCTCAAGAAGGCGGGGCGCCCTGCGGACTCACCGTCCGCGTTCCGGCCCATAGTGCTGCTAGACGAGGTGGGTAAGCTGTTCGAACGAATCATAGCTGCCCGCCTCGTCGGCCACTTGTGCGGAGACGGGCCGGATCTAGCCGAGAGCCAGTTTGGCTTTCGGCACGGGCGCTTGTCGCGTGTCAGAGTCCTGGCGGAGGAAGCGGTGTCCCGGGGCGGGGTGATGTTGGCGGTGTCCTTGGACATTTCCAACGCCTTCAACACCCTGCCCTGGAGTTGTATAAGGGAGGCACTGTGCTACCATAGGGTGCCTCCCTACCTCCGCCAACTCGTTGGGGCTTACCTGACGGAGAGGTGTGTCACCTACGTGGGACGTGATGGCGGTCACCAGCGCCCCATGTCGTGCGGTGTTCCACAGGGCTCGGTCCTCGGGCCACTCCTGTGGAACATCGGGTACGACTGGGTGCTGAGGGGCGAGCTCCAGCCGGGCGTCGACCTGACGTGTTACGCGGATGACACGCTGGTCACGGCCCGGGGGAGTTCGCACAGGGAGGCGGCGTTGTTGGCGACGGCTGCGGTCTCACAGGTGGTGGGCCGCATACGGCGCCTCGGCCTGGAGGTGGCCCTCAGCAAGACGGAGGCTATGGTTTTCCACGGCCCCCGTCGGGCGCCACCCGCCGGATCACACCTAGTGGTCGGTGGGGTTCGAATCGCTGTCGAGTCTACCATGAAGTACCTGGGATTGGTGCTCGACAGCCGTTGGGATTTCGGACCCCACTTCCGGCGGCTGGCGCCCAAGCTGTTGGGCGCGGCCGGGGCGCTGTCAACGCTGCTTCCCAATCTGGGGGGCCCGAGCGCCGCCTGTAGGCGGCTCTACGTGGGGATCGTGCGATCGATGGCCCTTTACGGGGCCCCGATCTGGGCGGCTGACCTGACGGCCGGCAGTATCGCTGTCCTGCGGAGACCGCAGCGAGCGATGGCCGTCAGAGTCATCAGGGGCTATCGCACGATCTCCTACGAGGCGGCCGGAGTACTGGCCGGATCCCCGCCCTGGGACCTGGAGGCGAAAGTACTCGCGTCACTGTACCGGTGGCGCGAGGAAATGCAGGCGCGCGGCGAGCGACCGACGCAGCAACACATAGAGTTGCGTCGGTCGCAGCTGCGCGAGGTCCTGGTGGCGGCATGGCGGGACAGGCTTTCGAGCCCTACCGCCGGCCTTGTCACTATCGAGGCGGTCCGGCCGGTGCTCGAGCGCTGGCTCGGGAGGAGGCACGGCTCCCTGTCGTTTCGGGTGACGCAGGTACTTTCCGGGCACGGTTGCTTCGGAAAGTACCTGTGTCGCATAAACAGGGAGCCGGACGCCCGGTGTCACCACTGCGTCGACTGTCGGGAGGACACGGCGCGGCATACGCTGGCAGAGTGTGCCGCTTGGGAGGAGCCGCGCCGTGCCCTCGTCTCTGGAGTAGGCAGTGACCTGTCGCTGCCGGCCGTGGTCGAGAGGATGGTCGGCAGCGTCGAGTCCTGGGACGCGGTGGTGTCCTTCTGCGAAACGGTCATCTCGCAGAAGGAGGCTGCCGAAAGGGAGAGGGAGATCACCTCCTTTCACCCTGCCCGCAGCAGACGCACCGGGCGCAGGCGGAGGGCGGACAACGCCCTCTTCCAGCCCCCCTGAATGGGTCCAGGGCGACGGACGCGGGGATGTCCGCCGCCCCCACGTACATGGACCCGAGGTGGCGGCGCGTCGTGTTCACGCGCGCCCCTCTTAGACGTCGCGAGGGGAGTCTAACACCTCACTCCCCTCGCAGACTTGGCGAAGCCCGCGGGGCCGGCACCAGTCGGGGGTCGCGGAAGTATCATCCGTTCCCGTGACCCCCGGCGCAGGTGTGAGAAGGAACACGGGGTGGTTTTTAGTCAGTAAGAGTCTGACAGACCCCTCCGCCTCCCCGGGCGGGGGACATCCATGAGGATTTTCCACCCCTAAAAAAAAAAAAAAAAAAAAAAAAAAAAAAAAAAAAAAAAAAAAAGGTTAGGTTAGGTTAGGTTGGGGGTCAGTAACGCCTGTGGCGCCCCCACCAAGGGGAAGAACTGGAAGAAAAGGGGCGGCAAGGCTGCCGGGGGCCCTTTACACCCCCCTCAGCCTAGCTGCCCCTCGACCGACTCTCGGTCCGGGAACGGAGCTGTGGAGGAGATGAACTGTGCCTAATGGCGCTGTTACGTCTCCTCCAGGGCAATATCAACCACTGTGCCAGAGCTCAGGATCTCTTGCTCCAGAGCATGGCACAGTGGTCGATCGACGTGGCCGTGGTCGCCGAGCCGTATTTTGTCCCCCCCAGAGACAACTGGGTGGGGGACCTGGATGGCTTGGTGGCCATCATTGGCGAGGCTCTGAGCAGTCCGTCCCGAGGTCGCGGCTGGGTGGCCGCCCTCGCGGACGGCGTCGGCACTGTTGGGGTGTATTTCTCTCCCAACAAGAGCCTCGCCGACTTCGAGAGCTTCCTTGTCGAGTTGGGTGCCGTCGTGGACCGCCTCCACCCTCGCCCTGTGCTGTTGCTGGGTGATCTAAACGCCAAATCTGCGGCGTGGGGATCCCCAGTGACCGATGCTAGGGGTGAGGCGCTGGAGGAGTGGTTAGTCACGACCGGCCTGACCGTCCTTAATCGGGGTTCGGTACACACGTGCGTGCGGCAGCGGGGAGGGTCTATAGTGGACGTGTCGTTCGCTAGCCCTGCTGTCGCCGCCCGTGTGCGGGACTGGCGTGTCGCCGTGGAGGTGGAGACTTTGTCGGATCACCGTTACATCCGTTTCGACGTCTCCGCCCAGACCACTGGCGGCCGCGGTTCACCGGCCCCGCCTGCGGACGGTCCGCGCTGGGCGCATAAGCGCATCGACAGGGAGTTGCTCGAGGAGGCCGCCATTGTCCAGGCCTGGTTCCGAGAGTCGGCGACGAACGGACCCGTCGACGTCGAATTGGAGGCGCAGTGGTTCCGCGGGGCAATGACGCAAATTTGCGACGCGTCCATGCCCCGGGTCCACACACAGTCGGGAAGGCGCCAGGTGTACTGGTGGTCCGCCGCGATTGCGCAGTTGCGCGTCGCGTGCGTAGAACCGAGACGCCAGTACACCCGATACCGGAGGAGACGTCGTCGGGTCCCTGACGAGGAGGCCGCGCTGTATGAGGTGTACCGCGCGGCGAAGGAGGCTCTGCGGCTGGCCATCGGCGAGGCGAAGGCGCGAAGCCGGGAGGAGATGTTGGAGACTCTGGACGGAGATCCGTGGGGGCGTCCGTATCGTGCGGTTCGAGGGAAACTTCGAGCCGCGGCGCCTCCACTCGCGAGGAGTCTCCAACCCGAGCTGCTGACGGAGGTCGTCGCAGCCCTCTTCCCGGCTAGAGCGGAGCACATTCCGCCGCCGATGGCTTTGCCCACAGCTGCGGAGCCTACAGAAGAAGAGATCGCCATCAGCGTCCCAGAGGTGACACAGGCAGAGATGAGGGCGGCCGTGTTGCGGCTCCGGGCCAAGAACGTGGCCCCGGGGCCCGACGGCATTCACGGCCGAGTGCTCGCCCTCGCTCTGAAGGAGCTGGAGCCCCAGCTGAGAGGACTCTACACGGCGTGTCTTGAGCGGGGCCAGTTTCCCACTTTGTGGAAGACTGGTCGTCTGGTCCTGCTCAAGAAGGCGGGGCGCCCTGCGGACTCACCGTCCGCGTTCCGGCCCATAGTGCTGCTAGACGAGGTGGGTAAGCTGTTCGAGCGAATCATAGCTGCCCGCCTCGTCGGCCACTTGTGCGGAGACGGGCCGGATCTAGCCGAGAGCCAGTTTGGCTTTCGGCACGGGCGCTCCACCATTCACGCCGTGTCGCGTGTCAGAGTCCTGGCGGAGGAAGCGGTGTCCCGGGGCGGGGTGATGTTGGCGGTGTCCTTGGACATTTCCAACGCCTTCAACACCCTGCCCTGGAGTTGTATAAGGGAGGCACTGTGCTACCATAGGGTGCCTTCCTACCTCCGCCAACTCGTTGGGGCTTACCTGACGGAGAGGTGTGTCACCTACGTGGGACGTGATGGCGGTCACCAGCGCCCCATGTCGTGCGGTGTTCCACAGGGCTCGGTCCTCGGGCCACTCCTGTGGAACATCGGGTACGACTGGGTGTTGAGGGGCGAGCTCCAGCCGGGCGTCGACCTGACGTGTTACGCGGATGACACGCTGGTCACGGCCCGGGGGAGTTCGCACAGGGAGGCGGCGTTGTTGGCGACGGCTGCGGTCTCACAGGTGGTGGGCCGCATACGGCGCCTCGGCCTGGAGGTGGCCCTCAGCAAGACGGAGGCTATGGTTTTCCACGGCCCCCGTCGGGCGCCACCCGCCGGATCACACCTAGTGGTCGGTGGGGTTCGAATCGCTGTCGAGTCCACCATGAAGTACCTGGGATTGGTGCTCGACAGCCGATGGGATTTCGGACCCCACTTCCGGCGGCTGGCGCCCAAGCTGATGGGCGCGGCCGGGGCGCTGTCAACGCTGCTTCCCAATCTGGGGGGCCCGAGCGCCGCCTGTAGGCGGCTCTACGTGGGGATCGTGCGATCGATGGCCCTTTACGGGGCCCCGATCTGGGCGGCTGACCTGACGGCCGGCAGCATCGCTGTCCTGCGGAGACCGCAGCGAGCGATGGCCGTCAGAGTCATCAGGGGCTATCGCACGATCTCCTACGAGGCGGCCGGAGTACTGGCCGGATCCCCGCCCTGGGACCTGGAGGCGAAAGTACTCGCGTCACTGTACCGGTGGCGCGAGGAAATGCAGGCGCGCGGCGAGCGACCGATGCAGCGACACATGGAGTTGCGTCGGTCGCAGCTGCGCGAGGTCCTGGTGGCGGCATGGCGGGACAGGCTTTCGAGCCCTACCGCCGGCCTCGTCACTATCGAGGCGGTCCGGCCGGTGCTCGAGCGCTGGCTCGGGAGGAGGCACGGCTCCCTGTCGTTTCGGGTGACGCAGGTGCTTTCCGGGCACGGTTGCTTCGGAAAGTACCTGTGTCGCATAAACAGGGAGCCGGACGCCCGGTGTCACCACTGCGTCGACTGTCGGGAGGACACGGCGCGGCATACGCTGGCAGAGTGTGCCGCTTGGGAGGAGCCGCGCCGTGCTCTTGTCTCTGGAGTAGGCAGTGACCTGTCGCTGCCGGCCGTGGTCGAGAGGATGGTCGGCAGCGTCGAGTCCTGGGACGCGGTGGTGTCCTTCTGCGAAACGGTCATCTCGCAGAAGGAGGCTGCGGAAAGGGAGAGGGAGATCACCTCCACTCACCCTGCCCGCAGCAGACGCACCGGGCGCAGGCGGAGGGCGGACAACGCCCTCTTCCAGCCCCCCTGAATGGGTCCAGGGCGACGGACGCGGGGATGTCCGCCGCCCCCACGTACATGGACCCGAGGTGGCGGCGCGTCGTGTTCACGCGCGCCCCCCTTAGACGTCGCGAGGGGAGTCTAACACCTCACTCCCCTCGCAGACTTGGCGAAGCCCGCGGGGCCGGCACCAGTCGGGGGTCGCGGAAGTATCTTCCGTTCCCGTGACCCCCGGCGCAGGTGTGAGAAGGAACACGGGGTGGTTTTTAGTCAGTAGGAGTCTGACAGACCCCTCCGCCTCCCCGGGCGGGGGACATCCATGAGGATTTTCCACCCCTAAAAAAAAAAAAAAAAAAAAAAAAAAAAAAAAAAAAAAAAAAAAAAAAAAGGTTAGGTTGGGGGACCCCCCACAGCGCATACGTCCTCGTCGTGTCCCCTGGAAACTGCCCAGTTCTGACCACCGTAACGGAGTGGCAGACTGGGTAGGCCAAAGTGCGCTGTGCATCGTAGCTAATCACATCAGCCTTGCAGAGCTACGAACAAGCCGTGATCGCCATGTCGACCCCTAGACGTGACGCCTCTGGGCGATTTTTAAAGAAGGGCCCTTCCAAGGGCAAACCCGGCGCTCAGGCGCCTGAGACTGGCCGCGCGCCTTCTGCGGCCAGCTCAATTGAGAGGAGTGAGTCGTTTGGGTCCCTTTTGGACTCAGACGACTCACTGTTTGTGTCGGACGTCGAGGACTCCCGGCCGCGAAAGCGAGCCCACCAGAGCGGTGGGTCCGGGGGCTCCTCGGCCTCCACTTCGACGGGGCTGCCGAAGGCGAAGAAGCCGACGGTAGCACCAGCGACCCACACCGTTGGGCTCGCTGACGCCCAGCGAAAGCTGGACCTTGCCCGGCGCGCTCAGCTCCAGGAGGAGCTTGAGGAGCGCGTCGCGGCAAAGGAGAAGAGAGCACAATCCGCCCGGGGCGGGTCCGGGTACGGCGCGTCTCGCGTGCTGTACGCGGACCACTCTCTGGCGGAGCTCGAAAGGATGGCGATAGAGGACGAGGAGGGGATCGTAGAGGTCGCCTCCAAGTCCTCAAACTTGAAGGGTACCTTTACGAAGGCCCTCAAGTGCCGGGCCGCGAGCCTGCGCGGGGTCGTCGCTGAACTGCTTCAGCGAACGGCCACCGACGAGACGCGGCAACTGCAGGCGAAGGTCGATCGCCTGCAGTCGGAGGTCAGCCAGCTGCACCAGAAGCTGGCTGAAGCCACGGCCCGGCCACAACAGGCCGCGACGAGCCCTGCCGCAGAGGCCCCCCCCTCCAGCCGCAACCTTGAGGACGTCATCCGCAAGGTTGTGATGGAGGAGCGGGCCTTCACGCGAGCCTGCCTGGCGGGGATCGAGGACCGGCTCCTTCCGGAGACGCGCCTCCGACCGCCGCTTGCGGCGGATAAGAGGCGGGACCGGGAGGAGCCGGTGCCTCCTACCCCACAGGCCGAGGGCGCCCCTCTGGAGGTCCCCCAACAGGAGGGGGACGCCCTTCTCCCTGCGACCACACCGTCCAACGAGTGGACGGAGGTGAAGCGCAGGAAGAAGGGTAAGGGGAAAAAGTCGGCGGCGGCCGTTCCCGCTGCTGCCGCCACTGCCGCTTCTGCCAGCCAGTCGCCTGCGACTGGCAAGGGCAAGAAGCAGAAGGGGAAAGGGAAGGCGAAGGTGCGACTCGTCCCCCCTAAATCCGCAGCAGTCGTGGTGACCCTCACCGCGGAGGCTGCGGGACGAGGGGAGACGTACATGTCCGTGCTGGTGCGGGCACGTGCCAACGCCAACCCTGCCCAACTGGGCATCGGCAGTGTGACCTGCCGGCGGACCCAAGCCGGGGCTCGTATTTTCGAGTTCCCGGGAGCCGAGGGGGGTGCCCGCGCGGACCTCTTTGCAGCCAAGCTGCAGGAGGTCATCGCGGACACCGCCACGGTGGTCCGCCCGGTAAAGTCAGCGGCCTTGGAGGTGGCGGAGTTGGACGACTCCGTCACCAAGGAGGAGGTGGTGGCTGCGGTGGCGGCGATTGGGGGCTGTGACGTCGCCGCGGTGCAGGGCCGGAATATCCGGCCCGGCCGCGGCGGCTTGGGCGCGATTCGCCTGCAGTGCCCAATCGTCGCTGCCAAAGCCGTTCTTGCCAGGGGCCGGCTATCAGTCGGCTTCAGTTCAGGTGCGGTCCGGGCTCTCGGCGACCAGCCATTGCGGTGTTTCCGATGCTTCGGCATCGGTCACACGCGGCCGCTGTGTCCGTCTAAAACCGACAGATCGGACACGTGCCTGCGCTGCGGCAGGGACGGCCACAAAGCCGCCTCCTGCGGGGCCGCCACACCGCGCTGCGCGGTGTGTGCCGCCAGTGGCAGCCCAGCTGACCACGTCATGAGGGGGCGGAAATGTCTTCCTCCCCCCAAACGGGGCAAAGCTGTCGCTGCCGCTGGCGCCGCCGCTCCTGCGGCGGCTGCGGAGAGCGGTGCGATGTCCGACTGATTTCGGTCGGACGTCGCATCGCGCCGGCGTCGCGGTCCTCCGCGGACTCTCCTCTCCTCTCGCTCTAGAGAGGGGAACGGGATACGCGGCCGCCGCGCCGCCGGTAGGTCTTGAGGATCTACCTCAAGGTGGCGACGGGCGGGCGTTAGGCGCGGGGGCGCCTACGCCCGCATTGCACCCGTCACCGCCTCCGCCGGGCAATCGTCGGCGGGGACTGGACGAAAAGGCTCTGCCGGATTCCCAGTCCCCGCCATTCAGGACGAAGCGGGAACACGCTGGTGGTTTTTAGTGGGTATACCGGGTCAGACCGGGGAGTCCCACATACCCCCCCCATCCCCCGATGGGAGGGTATGCGTAATGCATTTTCCCCAGCGTAAAAAAAAAAAAAAAAAAAAAAAAAAAAAAAAAAAAAAAAAAAAAAGGTTAGGTTAGGTTAGGTTGGGGGACTCTTTGATGGGCCTCATTGACTTTTCCTTGAGTGAGGTGGAGGCGGAGGCGGAGTGCCAGTCGCGGAAGCGACCCCACAAGAGCGGTGGGTCCGGTGGCTCCTCGGGGTCGACGGGGCTGCCGAGGGCTAAAAAGCCGACGCCGGTGGCCCCAGCGACCCATGACGTTGGGCTTGCGGAGGCCCAGCGTAAGCTGGACCTGCTTCGGCAAGCTCAGGCCCAGGATGAGCTGGACGAGCGGGTTGCGGCCAGGGAGAAGCGGGCGCTCGCCGCCCGGGCTAAGTCTGGAGGCGGTGCGTCCCGCGTTCTCTACGGGGACTTCTCCTTGGCCGAACTGGAGAAGATGGCGGCGGAGGACGAGGAGGGGATTGTGGAGGTCGCCTCCAAGTCCTCCAACCTGAAGGGGACCCTGCAGAGGGCCCTCAAATGCCGGGCCGCGAGCTTGCGCGGTATCGTCGCGGAGCTGGTCCAGCGCCAGGCCAGCGACGAGACGCGGCAGCTGCAGGCGAGGGCGGATCGCCTGCAGTCGGAGGCTAGCCGGCTTCACGCGAAGCTGGCTGAGGTCACGGCTCGGCCACACCAGGCCGAAACGAGCCCTGCGGCGGAGGGCCCTGCCTCCAGCCGCAACCTTGAGGATATCATCCGCAAGGTTGTGATGGAGGAGAGGGCCTTCACAAGGTCCTGCCTGGCAGGCATTGAGGACCGGCTCCTGCCGGAGAAGCGCCTCCGGCCGCCGCTTGCGGCGGATAAGAGGCGCTGCGAGCCGGAGCCGTCGACCTCCCGGGCGGAGGATGCCAGGATGGAGGACGCCCTTCTCCCTTCGACCACCCCGTCCAACGAGTGGACGGAGGTGAGACGTAAGGGAAAGGGCAAGGGCAAGAAGTCAGCGACGGCCGTCCCTGCCGTCGCTGCCGCCCCCGCCACTGCCGCTCCCAGCCAGTCGCCGCTGACGACTGGCAAGGGAAAGAAAGGGAAGAAGTCAGCGACGGCCGTCCCTGCCGTCGCTGCCGCCCCCGCCACTGCCGCTCCCAGCCAGTCGCAGACGACTGGCAAGGGAAAGAAGGGGAAGGGCAAAAAAGGGAAGGGGAAGGGGAAGAGGCGGCTGGTCCTCCCGAAAACCGCGGCCGTCGTGGTTACTCTCACCGCGGAGGCTGCGGGGCGGGGGGAGACCTACGCGTCTATCCTCGTGCGGGCGCGTGCAAGTGCCGATCCTACCCAGCTGGGGATCGGCAGTGTCTCCTGTCGGCGGACCCAAGCCGGGGCTCGAATTTTCGAGTTCCCGGGGGCGGAGGGGAACGCTAACGCGGACCTCTTCGCGGAGAAGCTGCAGGAGGCCATCGCCGATTCGGCGAGGGTCGCCCGGCCGGTCAAGTTGGCGGCTTTGGAGGTGTCCGAGCTGGACGACACCGTCACCACAGAGGAGGTGGTGGCGGCAGTCGCAGCGGTGGGGGGCTGCAGCGTCGCGGCGGTCCAGGGCCGGGACGTGAGGCCCGGCCGTGGCGGCATGGGCACCGTCCGCCTCGAGTGCCCAGTCGTCGCTGCCCGAGCCGTCCTTGCCAAGGGACGGCTTACCCTCGGCCTCAGCTCGGGTGCAGTTCGTGCACTCGAGCAACAGCCTTTGCGGTGTTTCCGATGCTGCGGTATCGGACACACCCGGCCCTTGTGTCCGTCCGCGGTGGACAGGTCGGACACCTGCTACCGCTGTGGCAGGGAGGGCCACAAAGCCGCCACCTGCGGGGCCGCCACGCCGCACTGCGCGGTATGTGCTGCCGGTGGCTGCCCCGCGGAGCACGTCATGAGGGGGAGGAAATGCAATCCTCCCCCTAAGCGGGGCAAAGCGCAGGTACCGACCGGGCCTGCTGCTGCTGCCGCTGGCGTAGTTGTTCCTGCGGCAGTTGCGGAGGAGGGTGCGATGTCCGACTGATTTAGGTCGGACATCGCATCGCACTGGCGTCGCGGTCTTCCGCGGACTCCCCTCCCCTCTCGCTCTAGAGAGGGGACCGGGATACGTGGCCGCCGCGCCGCCTGCGGATCCTGAGGACCATCCTCATGGTGGCGACGGGCGGGTGATAGGCGCGGGGGCGCCTACGTCCGCATTGCACCCGTCACCACCTCCGCCGGACTCTCGTCGCCGGGGACTGGACGAAATGGCTCCGCCGGATTCCCAGTCCCCGCCATTCCGACGAAGCGGGAACAACGCTGGGGTTTTTAGTGGGTATACCGGGTCAAACCGGGGAGTCCCACATACCCCCCCCATCCCCCGATGGGAGGGTATGCGTAATGCATTTTCCCCAGCGTCAAAAAAAAAAAAAAAAAAAAAAAAAAAGGTTAGGTTGGGGGACCCCCCACAGTGCATACGTCCTCGTCGTGTCCCCTGGAAACTGCCCAGTTCTGACCACCGTAACGGAGTGGCAGACTGGGTAGGCTAAAGTGCACTGTGCATCGTAGATCACCAAAGCCTGTCGAGTCTACGAAACGTTCGCGACCATAATGTCGACACCCAGACGGGACGCCTCCGGGCGTTTCCTGAAGAAAGGCCCTTCTCAGGGCCAACCCGGCGCTCAGGCGCCTGAGTCTAGCCGCGCGCCTTCTGCGGCCAGCTCATACGGAGGGAGTGAGTCGTTTGGGTCTCTGGACTCAGACGACTCATTCAGTCTGTCGGAAGTCGAGGGCTCCCGGTCGCGCAAGCGAATCCACCAGAGCGGTGGGTCCGGGGGCTCCTCGGCCTCTACGTCGACGGGGCTGCCGAAGGCCAAAAGGCCGACGGTGGCACCAGCGACCCATGATGTTGGGCTCCTAGACGCCCAACGTAAGCTGGACCTTGCCCGGCGCGCCCAGCTCCAGGAGGAGCTGGAGGAGCGCGTCGCGGCTAAGGAAAAGCGAGCTCAGTCCGCCCGGGGCGGGTCCGGGTACGGCGCGTCCCGCGTGCTGTACGCGGACCACTCTCTGGCGGAGCTTGAGAGGATGGCGGTGGAGGATGAGGAGGGGATCGTAGAGGTCGCCTCCAAGTCCTCCAACCTAAAGGGGACCTTCCAGAAGGCCCTCAAGTGTCGGGCCGCGAGCCTGCGCGGTGTCGTCGCTGAGCTGTTGCAGCGAACGGCCACCGACGAGACGCGGCAACTGCAGGCGAAGGTGGATCGCCTGCAGTCGGAGGTCAGCCAGCTGCACCAGAAGCTGGCTGAAGCCACGGCCCGGCCACAACAGGCCGCGACGAGCCCTGCCGCGGAGGCCCCCCCCTCCAGCCGCAACCTTGAGGACGTCATCCGCAAGGTTGTGATGGAGGAGCGGGCCTTCACGCGAGCCTGCCTGGCGGGGATCGAGGACCGGCTCCTTCCGGAGACGCGCCTCCGACCGCCGCTTGCGGCGGATAAGAGGCGGGACCGGGCGGAGCCGGTGCCTCCTACCCCACAGGCCGAGGGCACCCCTCTGGAGGTCCCCCAACAGGAGGGGGACGCCCTTCTCCCTGCGACCACACCATCCAACGAGTGGACGGAGGTGAAGCGCAGGAAGAAGGGTAAGGGGAAAAAGTCGGCGGCGGCCGTTCCCGCTGCTGCCGCCACTGCCGCTTCTGCCAGCCAGTCGCCTGCGACCGGCAAGGGCAAGAAGCACAAGGGGAAAGGGAAGGCGAAGGTGCGACTCGTCCCCCCTAAATCCGCAGCAGTCGTGGTGACCCTCACCGCGGAGGCTGCGGGGCGAGGGGAGACGTACATGTCCGTGCTGGTGCGGGCACGTGCCAACGCCAACCCTGCCCAACTGGGCATCGGTAGTGTGACCTGCCGGCGGACCCAAGCCGGGGCTCGTATTTTCGAGTTCCCGGGAGCCGAGGGGGGTGCCCGCGCGGACCTCTTTGCAGCCAAGCTGCAGGAGGTCATCGCGGACACCGCCACGGTGGTCCGCCCGGTAAAGTCAGCGGCCTTGGAGGTGGCGGAGTTGGACGACTCCGTCACCAAGGAGGAGGTGGTGGCTGCGGTGGCGGCGATTGGGGGCTGTGACGTCGCCGCGGTGCAGGGCCGGAATATCCGGCCCGGCCGCGGCGGCTTGGGCGCGATTCGCCTGCAGTGCCCAATCGTCGCTGCAAAAGCCGTTCTTGCTGGGGGCCGGCTTTCAGTCGGCTTCAGCTCAGGTGCGGTCCGGGCTCTCGCCAACCAGCCATTGCGGTGTTTCCGGTGCTTCGGCACCGGACACACGCGGCCGCTGTGTCCATCTCCGGTCGATAGATCGGACACGTGCCTGCGTTGCGGCAAGGACGGCCACAAAGCCGCCTCCTGCGGGGCCGCCACACCGCACTGCGCGGTGTGTGCCGCCAGTGGCAGCCCAGCTGACCACGTGATGAGGGGGAGGAAGTGTAATCCTCCCCCCAAGCGGGGCAAAGCTGTCGCTGCCGCTGGCGCCGCCGCTCCTGCGGCGGCTGCGGAGAGCGGTGCGATGTCCGACTGATTCCGGTCGGATGTCGCATCGCGCCGGCGTCGCGGTCCTCCACGGACTCCCCTACCCTCTCGCTCTTAGAGAGGGGAACGGGATACGTGGCCACCGCGCCGCCGGTAGGTCTTCAGGATCTTCCTCAAGGTGGCGACGGGCGGGCGTTAGGCGCGGGGGCGCCTACGCCCGCATTGCACCCGTCACCGCCTCCGCCGGGCAATCGTCGGCGGGGACTGGACGAAAAGGCTCTGCCGGATTCCCAGTCCCCGCCATTCAGGACGAAGCGGGAACACGCTGGTGGGATTTTAGTGGGTATACCGGGTCAGACCGGGGAGTCCCACATACCCCCCCCATCCCCCGATGGGAGGGTATGCGTAATGCATTTTCCCCAGCGTTAAAAAAAAAAAAAAAAAAAAAAAAAAAAAAAAAAAAAAAAAAAAAAAAAAAGGTTAGGTTGGGGGGGGGGACCCCCCACAGTGCATACGTCCTCGTCGTGTCCCCTGGAAACTGCCCAGTTCTGACCACCGTAACGGAGTGGCAGACTGGGTAGGCTAAAGTGCACTGTGCTTTCGTTGCTTATCATATTGCCTCATAGAGTAACGAAATGTCGGAATCAAAGAATACTTCGGGCGTTTTTTGAAGAAAAAAGGCCCTTTTCAGGGCCAACCAAAAGGCCCTTCTCAGGGCCTCTCAGACGCTTCGGCGTCGGAGGCCAGCCGCGCGCCGTCTGCGGCAAGCGCCTACGAGTCGTCTGACACCGACTCTCTGATGGGCCTCATCGACTCCTCGTTGAGTGAGGTCGAGGCGGAGGCGGAGAGTCGGTCGCGGAAGCGACCCCACAAGAGCGGTGGGTCCGGTGGCTCCTCGGGGTCGACGGGGCTGCCGAGGGCTAAAAAGCCAACGCCGGTGGCCCCGGCGACCCATGACGTTGGGCTTGCGGAGGCCCAGCGCCAGCTGGACCTGCTTCGGCAAGCTCAGGCCCAGGATGAGCTGGACGAGCGGGTTGCGGCCAGGGAGAAGCGGGCGCTCGCCACCCGGGCCAAGTCCGGAGGCGGTGCGTCCCGCGTTCTCTACGGGGACTTCTCCTTGGCCGAACTGGAGAAAATGGCGGCGGAGGACGAGGAGGGGATTGTGGAGGTCGCCTCCAAGTCCTCCAACCTGAAGGGGACCCTGCAGAGGGCCCTCAAATGCCGGGCTGCGAGCTTGCGCGGTATCGTCGCGGAGCTGGTCCAGCGCCAGGCCAGCGACGAGACGCGGCAGCTGCAGGCGAGGGCGGATCGCCTGCAGTCGGAGGCTAGCCGGCTTCACGCGAAGCTGGCTGAGGTCACGGCTCGGCCACACCAGGCCGAAACGAGCTCTGCGGCGGAGGGCCCTGCCTCCAGCCGCAACCTTGAGGATATCATCCGCAAGGTTGTGATGGAGGAGAGGGCCTTCACAAGGTCCTGCCTGGCAGGCATTGAGGACCGGCTCCTGCCGGAGAAGCGCCTCCGGCCGCCGCTTGCGGCGGATAAGAGGCGCTGCCAGCCGGAGCCGTCCACCTCCCGGGCGGAGGATGCCAGGGTGGAGGACGCCCATGCGGAGGACGCCCTTCTCCCTTCGACCACCCCGTCTAACGAGTGGACGGAGGTGAGGCGTAAGGGGAAGGGCAAGGGCAAGAAGTCAGCGACGGCCGTCCCTGCCGTCGCTGCCGCCCCCGCCACTGCCGGTCCCAGCCAGTCGCAGACGACTGGCAAGGGAAAGAAGGGGAAGGGAAAGAGGCGGCTGGTCCCCCCGAAAACTGCGGCCGTCGTGGTGACTCTCACCGCGGAGGCCGCAGGGCGCGGGGAGACCTACGCATCAATTTTGGTGCGAGCGCGGGCAAGTGCCGATCCCACCAAGCTGGGCATCGGCGGTGTCTCCTGTCGGCGGACCCAAGCCGGGGCTCGATTATTCGAGTTCCCGGGGGCGGAGGGGAACGCTAACGCGGACCTCTTCGCGGCGAAGCTGCGGGAGGCCATCGCCGATTCGGCGAAGGTGGCCCGACCAGTGAAGTTGGCGGCTCTGGAGGTGTCCGAGCTGGACGACACCGTCACCACAGAGGAGGTGGTGGCGGCGGTCGCAGCGGTGGGTGGCTGCGGCGTCGCGGCGGTCCAAGGCCGGGCGGTGAGGCCCGGCCGTGGTGGCATGGGTGCCGTCCGCCTCGAGTGCCCGGTCACCGCTGCCCAGGTCGTCCTTTCCAAGGGGCGGCTTACCGTTGGCCTTAGCTCGGGTGCAGTACGTGCGCTCGAGCAACAGCCTTTGAGGTGTTTCCGGTGCTTCGGCATCGGACACACCCGGCCCCTGTGTCCGTCCGCGGTGGACAGGTCGAACACCTGCTACCGCTGCGGCATGGAGGGCCACAAGGCCGCCTCTTGTGAGGCCGCCACGCCACACTGCGCTGTGTGTGCCGCCAGTGGCTGCTCGGCTGAGCACGTCATGAAGGGGAGGAAATGCAATCCTCCCCTTAAGCGGGGTAAAGCACAGGCACCAACAGTGTCTGCTGCCACTGCCGCCAGCGCTGCCGTTCCTGCGACGGCTGCGGAGGACGGTGCGATGTCCGACTGATTTAGGTCGGACATCGCATCGCACCGGCGCCGCGGTCTTCCGCGGACTCCCCTCCCCTCTCGCTTTAGAGAGGGGAACGGGATACGTGGCCGCCGCGCCGCCGGTGGATCCTGAGGATCACCCTCACGGTGGCGTCGGGCGGGCGATTGCACCCGTCATCACCTTTGCCGGACTCTCGTCGCCGGGGACTGGACGAAATGGCTCTGCCGGATTCCCAGTCCCCGCCATTCCGACGATGCGGGAACAACGCTGGGGTTTTTAGTGGGTATACCGGGTCAGACCGGGGAGTCCCACATACCCCTCCCATCCCCCGATGGGAGGGTATGCGTAATGCATTTTCCCCAGCGTCAAAAAAAAAAAAAAAAAAAAAAAAAAAAAAAAAAAAAAAGGTTAGGTTGGGGGGGGGGGACCCCCCACAGTGCATACGTCCTCGTCGTGTCCCCTGGAAACTACCCAGTTCTGACCACCGTAACGCAGTGGCAGACTGGGTAGGCCAAAGTGCGCTGTGCATCGAAGTCAATTACAAGCCTAGAAGAGACTACGAATTTGAAGAGCGATATCATGTCGACCCCTCAGCGGGACGCCTCCGGGCGATTTTTGAAGAAGAAGGGCCCATCTAAGGGGCAACCTGAGACTAGCCGCGCGCCTTCTGCGGCCAGCTCATTTGGAGGGAGTGAGTCGTTTGGGTCTCTGGACTCAGACGACTCATTCAGTCTGTCGGAGGTCGAGGGCTCCCGGTCGCGCAAGCGAATCCACCAGAGCGGTGGGTCCGGGGGCTCCTCGGCCTCCACGTCGACGGGGCTGCCGAAGGCCAAAAGGCCGACGGTGGCACCAGAGATCCATACCGTTGGGCTCGCTGATGCCCAACGGAAGCTGGACCTTGCCCGGCGCGCTCAGCTCCAGGAGGAGCTGGAGGAGCGTGTCGCGGAGGAGGAGGTCATCGCGGACACCGCCAAGGTGGTCCGACCGGTAAAGTCAGCGGTCATAGAGGTGGCGGAGTTGGACGACTCCGTCACCAAAGAGGAGGTGGTGGCTGCGGTGGCGGCGATTGGGGGCTGCGACGTCGCTGCGGTGCAGGGCCGGGATATCCGGCCCGGCCGCGGCGGCTTGGGCGCGCTTCGCCTGCGGTGCCCAATCGCTGCTGCCAAAGCCGTTCTTGCCAAGGGCCGGCTTACAGTCGGCTTCAGTGCGGGTGCGGTCCGGGCTCTCGCCGACCAGCCCATGCGGTGTTTCCGGTGCTTCGGCATCGGACACACCCGGCCGCTGTGTCCGTCTCCGATCGACAGGTCGGACACGTGCCTGCGCTGCGGCAAGGACGGTCACAAAGCCGCCTCCTGCGGGGCCGCCACGCCACACTGCGCAGTGTGCGCCGCCAGTGGCCGCCCAGCGGGCCATGTGATGAGGGGGAGGAAATGTCTTCCTCCCCCCAAGCGGGGCAAAGCTGCCGCTGCCACTGGCGCCGCTCCTGCGGCGGTTTCGGAGTGTGGTGCAATGTCCGACTAACTCAGGTCGGACGTTGCATCGCACCGGCGTCGCGGTCTTCCGCGGACTCTCCTCCCCTCTCGCTCTAGAGAGGGGAACGGGATACGCGGCCGCCGCGCCGCCGGTGGATCGTGAGGATCATCCTCAAGGTGGCGACGGGCGGGCGATAGGCGCGGGGGCGCCTACGCCCGCATTGCACCCGTCACCGCCCCGCCGGGCAATCGTCGGCGGGGACTGGACGAAAAGGCTCTGCCGGATTCCCAGTCCCCGCCATTCAGGACGAAGCGGGAACACGCTGGTGGTTTTTAGTGGGTATACCGGGTCAGACCGGGGAGTCCCACATACCCCCCCCATCCCCCGATGGGAGGGTATGCGTAATGCATTTTCCCCAGCGTTAAAAAAAAAAAAAAAAAAAAAAAAAAAAAAAAAAAAAAAAAAAAAAAAGAAGGTTGTGATGGAGGAGAGGGCCTTCACAAGGTCCTGTCTGGCAGGGATCGAGGACCGGCTCCTGCCGGAGAAGCGCCTCCGGCCGCCGCTTGCGGTGGATAAGAGGCGCTGCGAGCCGGAGCCGTCCACCTCCCGGGCGGAGGATGCCAGGGTGGAGGACGCCCATGCGGAGGACGCCCTTCTCCCTTCGACTACCCCGTCCAACGAGTGGACGGAGGTGAGGCGTAAGGGGAAGGGCAAGGGCAAAAAGTCAGCGACGGCCGTCCCTGCCGTCGCTGCCGCCCCCGCCACTGCCGCTCCCAGCCAGTCGCTGACGACTGGCAAGGGAAAGAAGGGGAAAAAGGGGAAGGGGACGAAGTCAGCGACGGCCGTCCCTGCCGTCGCTGCCGCCCCCGCCACTGCCGGTCCCAGCCAGTCGCAGACGACTGGCAAGGGAAAGAAGGGGAAGGGAAAGAGGCGGCTGGTCCCCCCGAAAACTGCGGCCGTCGTGGTGACTCTCACCGCGGAGGCCGCAGGGCGCGGGGAGACCTACGCATCAATTTTGGTGCGAGCGCGGGCAAGTGCCGATCCCACCAAGCTGGGCATCGGCGGTGTCTCCTGTCGGCGGACCCAAGCCGGGGCTCGATTATTCGAGTTCCCGGGGGCGGAGGGGAACGCTAACGCGGACCTCTTCGCGGCGAAGCTGCGGGAGGCCATCGCCGATTCGGCGAAGGTGGCCCGACCAGTAAAGTTGGCGGCTCTGGAGGTGTCCGAGCTGGACGACACCGTCACCACAGAGGAAGTGGTGGCGGCGGTCGCAGCGGTGGGTGGCTGCGGCGTCGCGGCGGTCCAAGGCCGGGCGGTGAGGCCCGGCCGTGGTGGTATGGGTGCCGTCCGCCTCGAGTGCCCGGTCACCGCTGCCCAGGTCGTCCTTTCCAAGGGGCGGCTTACCGTTGGCCTTAGCTCGGGTGCAGTACGTGCGCTCGAGCAACAGCCTTTGAGGTGTTTCCGGTGCTTCGGCATCGGACACACCCGGCCCCTGTGTCCGTCCGCGGTGGACAGGTCGAACACCTGCTACCGCTGCGGCATGGAGGGCCACAAGGCCGCCTCTTGTGAGGCCGCCGCGCCACACTGCGCTGTGTGTGCCGCCAGTGGCTGCTCGGCTGAGCACGTCATGAAGGGGAGGAAATGCAATCCTCCCCTTAAGCGGGGTAAAGCACAGGCACCAACAGTGTCTGCTGCCACTGCCGCCAGCGCTGCCGTTCCTGCGACGGCTGCGGAGGACGGTGCGATGTCCGACTGATTTAGGTCGATCAGACGATCAGACGACTCACTCTTTGTGTCGGACGTCGAGGACTCCCGGCCGCGAAAGCGAGCCCACCAGAGCGGTGGGTCCGGGGGCTCCTCGGCCTCCACGTCGACGGGGCTGCCGAAGGCCAAAAAGCCGACGGTCGCACCAGCGACCCATACCGTTGGGCTGGCTGACGCCCAACGGAAGCTGGACCTTGCCCGGCGTGCTCAGCTCCAGGAGGAGCTGGAGGAGCGCGTCGCGGCAAAGGAAAAGCGAGCTCAGTCCGCCCGGGGCGGGTCCGGGTACGGCGCGCCCCGCGTGCTGTACGCGGACCACTCTCTGGCGGAGCTTGAGAGGATGGCGGTGGAGGATGAGGAGGGGATCGTGGAGGTCGCCTCCAAGTCCTCCAACCTAAAGGGGACCTTCCAGAAGGCCCTCAAGTGCCGGGCCGCGAGCCTGCGCGGTGTCGTCGCTGAGCTGTTGCAGCGAACGGCCACCGACGAGACGCGGCAACTGCAGGCGAAGGTGGATCGCCTGCAGAAGGAGGTCAGCCAGCTGCACCAGAAGCTGGCTGAAGCCACGGCCCGGCCACAACAGGCCACGACGAGCCCTGCCGCAGAGGCCCCCCCCTCCAGCCGCATACTTGAGGATGTCATCCGCAAGGTTGTGATGGAGGAGCGGGCCTTCACGCGAGCCTGCCTGGCGGGGATCGAGGACCGGCTCCTTCCGGAGACGCGCCTCCGACCGCCGCTTGCGGCGGACAAGAGGCGAGACCGGGTGGAGCCGGTGCCTCCTACCCCACAGGCCGAGGGCACCCCTCAGGAGGTCCCCCAGCAGGAGGAGGACGCCCTTCTCCCTGCGACCACACCGTCCAACGAGTGGACGGAGGTGCGGCGCAAGGGGAAGGGTAAGGGGAAGAAGTCGGCAGCGGCCGTTCCCGCTGCTGCCGCTTCTGTCGCCACTGCCAGCCAGTCGAAGACGACCGGCAAAGGCAAGGCGAAGCCGAAGGGGAAGGCGAAGGTGCGACTCGTCCCCCCTAAATCCGCAGCAGTCGTGGTGACCCTCACCGCGGAGGCTGCGGGGCGAGGGGAGACGTACATGTCCGTGCTGGTGCGGGCACGCGCCAACGCCGACCCTGCCCAACTGGGCATCGGCGCTGTGACTTGTCGGCGGACCCAGGCCGGGGCTCGTATCTTCGAGTTCCCGGGAGCCGAGGGGGGTGCCCGCGCGGACCTCTTTGCAGCCAAGCTGCAGGAGGCCATCGCGGACACCGCCAAGGTGGTCCGCCCTACAAAGTCAGCGGTCTTGGAGGTGGCGGAGTTGGACGACTCCGTCACCAAGGAGGAGGTGGTGGCTGCGGTGGCGGCGATTGGGGGCTGTGACGTCGCCGCGGTGCAGGGCCGGAATATCCGGCCCGGCCGCGGCGGCTTGGGCGCGATTCGCCTGCAGTGCCCAATCGTCGCTGCCAAAGCCGTTCTTGCTGGGGGCCGGCTTTCAGTCGGCTTCAGCTCAGGTGCGGTCCGGGCTCTCGGCGACCAGCCATTGCGGTGTTTCCGGTGCTTCGGCATCGGTCACACGCGGCCGCTGTGTCCGTCTAAAACCGACAGATCGGACACGTGCCTGCGCTGCGGCAAGGACGGCCACAAAGCCGCCTCCTGCGGGGCCGCCACGCCACACTGCGCAGTGTGCGCCGCCAGTGGCCGCCCAGCAGACCATGTGATAAGGGGGAGGAAATGTCTTCCTCCCCCCAAGCGGGGCAAAGCTGCCGCTGTCACTGGCGCCGCTCCTGCGGCGGTTGCGGAGGGTGGTGCGATGTCCGACTGATTTCGGTCGGACGTCGCATCGCACCGGCGTCGCGGTCTTCCGCGGACTCTCCTCTCCTCTCGCTCTAGAGAGGGGAACGGGATACGCGGCCGCCGCGCCGCCGGTGGATCGTGAGGATCATCCTCAAGGTGGTGACGGGCGGGCGATAGGCGCGGGGGCGCCTACGCCCGCATTGCACCCGTCACCGCCCCGCCGGGCAATCGTCGGCGGGGACTGGACGAAAAGGCTCTGCCGGATTCCCAGTCCCCGTCATTCAGGACGAAGCGGGAACAACGCTGGTGGTTTTTAGTGGGTATACCGGGTCAGACCGGGGAGTCCCACATACCCCCCCCATCCCCCGATGGGAGGGTATGCGTAATGCATTTTCCCCAGCGTAAAAAAAAAAAAAAAAAAAAAAAAAAAAAAAAAAAAAAAAAAAGGTTAGGTTGGGGGACCCCCCACAGCGCATACGTCCTCGTCGTGTCCCCTGGAAACTGCCCAGTTCTGACCACCGTAACGGAGTGGCAGACTGGGTAGGCCAAAGTGCGCTGTGCATCGTAGATCATCCAAAGCCTTGTCGAGTCTACGAACGATTTGTCTTCATCATGTCGACCCCTAGACGGGACGCCTCCGGGCGATTTTTAAAGAAAAAGGGCCCTTCTCAGGGCCACCTCGGCGCACCAGCGCCCGAGACTAGCCGCGCGCCTTCTGCGGCCAGCTCTGTAGAGAGGAGTGAGTCGTTTGGGTCTCTGTTGGACTCAGACGACTCACTGTTTGTGTCGGACGTCGAGGACTCCCGGCCGCGAAAGCGAGCCCACCAGAGCGGTGGGTCCGGGGGCTCCTCGGCCTCCACGTCGACGGGGCTGCCGAAGGCGAAGAAGCCGACGGTCGCACCAGCGACTCATGTTGTCGGGCTCGCTGATGCCCAACGCAAGCTGGACCTTGCCCGGCGCGCTCAGCTCCAGGAGGAGCTGGAGGGGCGCGTCGCGGCTAAGGAAAAGCGTGCTCAGTCCGCCCGGGGCGGGTCCGGGTACGGCGCGTCCCGCGTGCTGTGCGCGGACCACTCTCTGGCGGAGCTTGAGAGGATGGCGGTGGAGGATGAGGAGGGGATCGTCGAGGTCGCTTCCAAGTCCTCCAACCTAAAGGGGACCTTCCAGAAGGCCCTCAAGTGCCGGGCCGCGAGCCTGCGCGGGGTCGTCGCTGAACTGCTTCAGCGAACGGCCACCGACGAAACGCGGCAACTGCAGGCGAAGGTGGATCGCCTGCAGTCGGAGGTCAGCCAGCTGCACCAGAAGCTGGCTGAAGCCACGGCCCGGCCACAACAGGCCGCGACGAGCCCTGCCGCAGAGGCCCCCCCCTCCAGCCGCAACCTTGAGGACGTCATCCGCAAGGTTGTGATGGAGGAGCGGGCCTTCACGCGAGCCTGCCTGGCGGGGATCGAGGACCGGCTCCTTCCGGGGACGCGCCTCCGACCGCCGCTTGCGGCGGACAAGGGGCGGGACCGGGCGGAGCCGGTGCCTCCTACCCCACAGGCCGAGGGCACCCCTCTGGAGGTCCCCCAACAGGAGGGGGACGCCCTTCTCCCTGCGACCACACCGTCCAACGAGTGGACGGAGGTGAAGCGCAGGAAGAAGGGTAAGGGGAAAAAGTCGGCGGCGGCCGTTCCCGCTGCTGCCGCCACTGCCGCTTCTGCCAGCCAGTCGCCTGCGACCGGCAAGGGCAAGAAGCAGAAGGGAAAAGGGAAGGCGAAGGTGCGACTCGTCCCCCCTAGATCCGCAGCAGTCGTGGTGACCCTCACCGCGGAGGCTGCGGGGCGAGGGGGGACGTACATGTCCGTGCTGGTGCGGGCACGTGCCAACGCCAACCCTGCCCAACTGGGCATCGGCAGTGTGACCTGCCGGCGGACCCAAGCCGGGGCTCGTATTTTCGAGTTCCCGGGAGCCGAGGGGGGTGCCCGCGCGGACCTCTTTGCAGCCAAGCTGCGGGAGGTCATCGCGGACACCGCCACGGTGGTCCGCCCGGTAAAGTCAGCGGCCTTGGAGGTGGCGGAGTTGGACGACTCCGTCACCAAGGAGGAGGTGGTGGCTGCGGTGGCGGCGATTGGGGGCTGTGACGTCGCCGCGGTGCAGGGCCGGAATATCCGGCCCGGCCGCGGCGGCTTGGGCGCGATTCGCCTGCAGTGCCCAATCGTCGCTGCCAAAGCCGTTCTTGCCAGGGGCCGGCTTTCAGTCGGCTTCAGCTCAGGTGCGGTCCGGGCTCTCGCCAACCAGCCATTGCGGTGTTTCCGGTGCTTCGGCACCGGACACACGCGGCCGCTGTGTCCATCTCTGGTCGACAGATCGGACACGTGCCTGCGCTGCGGCAGGGACGGCCACAAAGCCGCCTCCTGCGGGGCCGCCACACCGCACTGCGCGGTGTGTGCCGCCAGTGGCAGCCCAGCTGACCACGTCATGAGGGGGCGGAAATGTCTTCCTCCCCCCAAGCGGGGCAAAGCTGTCGCTGCCGCTGGCGCCGCCGCTCCTGCGGCGGCTGCGGAGAGCGGTGCGATGTCCGACTGATTCCGGTCGGATGTCGCATCGCGCCGGCGTCGCGGTCCTCCACGGACTCCCCTACCCTCTCGCTCTTAGAGAGGGGAACGGGATACGTGGCCGCCGCGCCGCCGGTAGGTCTTGAGGATCTTCCTCAAGGTGGCGACGGGCGGGCGTTAGGCGCGGGGGCGCCTACGCCCGCATTGCACCCGTCACCGCCTCCGCCGGGCAATCGTCGGCGGGGACTGGACGAAAAGGCTCTGCCGGATTCCCAGTCCCAGCCATTCAAGACGAAGCGGGAACAACGCTGGTGGTTTTTAGTGGGTATACCGGGTCAAACCGGGGAGTCCCACATACCCCCCCCTTCCCCCGATGGGAGGGTATGCGTAATGCATTTTCCCCAGCGCAAAAAAAAAAAAAAAAAAAAAAAAAAAAAAAAAAAAAAAAAAAAAAAAAAAAAAAAAAAAAAAAAGGTTAAGTTGGGGGACCCCCCACAGCGCATACGTCCTCGTCGTGTCCCCTGGAAACTGCCCAGTTCTGACCACCGTAACGGAGTGGCAGACTGGGTAGGCCAAAGTGCGCTGTGCATCGTAGCTAATCACATCAGCCTTGCAGAGCTACGAACAAGCCGTGATCGCCATGTCGACCCCTAGACGTGACGCCTCTGGGCGATTTTTAAAGAAGGGCCCTTCTAAGGGCAAACCCGGCGCTCAGGCGCCTGAGACTGGCCGCGCGCCTTCTGCGGCCAGCTCAATTGAGAGGAGTGAGTCGTTTGGGTCCCTTTTGGACTCAGACGACTCACTGTTTGTGTCGGACGTCGAGGACTCCCGGCCGCGAAAGCGAGCCCACCAGAGCGGTGGGTCCGGGGGCTCCTCGGCCTCCACTTCGACGGGGCTGCCGAAGGCGAAGAAGCCGACGGTAGCACCAGCGACCCACACCGTTGGGCTCGCTGACGCCCAGCGAAAGCTGGACCTTGCCCGGCGCGCTCAGCTCCAGGAGGAGCTTGAGGAGCGCGTCGCGGCAAAGGAGAAGAGAGCACAATCCGCCCGGGGCGGGTCCGGGTACGGCGCGTCTCGCGTGCTGTACGCGGACCACTCTCTGGCGGAGCTCGAAAGGATGGCGATAGAGGACGAGGAGGGGATCGTAGAGGTCGCCTCCAAGTCCTCAAACTTGAAGGGTACCTTTACGAAGGCCCTCAAGTGCCGGGCCGCGAGCCTGCGCGGGGTCGTCGCTGAACTGCTTCAGCGAACGGCCACCGACGAGACGCGGCAACTGCAGGCGAAGGTCGATCGCCTGCAGTCGGAGGTCAGCCAGCTGCACCAGAAGCTGGCTGAAGCCACGGCCCGGCCACAACAGGCCGCGACGAGCCCTGCCGCAGAGGCCCCCCCCTCCAGCCGCAACCTTGAGGACGTCATCCGCAAGGTTGTGATGGAGGAGCGGGCCTTCACGCGAGCCTGCCTGGCGGGGATCGAGGACCGGCTCCTTCCGGAGACGCGCCTCCGACCGCCGCTTGCGGCGGACAAGAGGCGGGACCGGGTGGAGCCGGTGCCTCCTACCCCACAGGCCGAGGGCCCCCCTCAGGAGGTCCCCCAGCAGGAGGAGGACGCCCTTCTCCCTGCGACCACACCGTCCAACGAGTGGACGGAGGTGCGGCGCAAGGGGAAGGGTAAGGGGAAGAAGTCGGCAGCGGCCGTTCCCGCTGCTGCCGCTTCTGTCGCCACTGCCAGCCAGTCGAAGGCGACCGGCAAAGGCAAGGCGAAGCCGAAAGGGAAGGCGAAGGTGCGACTCGTCCCCCCTAAATCCGCAGCAGTCGTGGTGACCCTCACCGCGGAGGCTGCGGGGCGAGGGGAGACGTACATGTCCGTGCTGGTGCGGGCACGCGCCAACGCCGACCCTGCCCAACTGGGCATCGGCGCTGTGACTTGTCGGCGGACCCAGGCCGGGGCTCGTATCTTCGAGTTCCCGGGAGCCGAGGGGGGTGCCCGCGCGGACCTCTTTGCAGCCAAGCTGCAGGAGGCCATCGCGGACACCGCCAAGGTGGTCCGCCCTACAAAGTCAGCGGTCTTGGAGGTGGCGGAGTTGGACGACTCCGTCACCAAGGAGGAGGTGGTGGCTGCGGTGGCGGCGATTGGGGGCTGTGACGTCGCCGCGGTGCAGGGCCGGAACATCCGGCCCGGCCGCGGCGGCTTGGGCGCGATTCGCCTGCAGTGCCCAATCGTCGCTGCCAAAGCCGTTCTTGCTGGGGGCCGGCTTTCAGTCGGCTTCAGCTCAGGTGCGGTCCGGGCTCTCGCCAACCAGCCATTGCGGTGTTTCCGGTGCTTCGGCACCGGACACACGCGGCCGCTGTGTCCATCTCCGGTCGACAGATCGGACACGTGCCTGCGCTGCGGCAAGGACGGCCACAAAGCCGCCTCCTGCGGGGCCGCCACACCGCACTGCGCGGTGTGTGCCGCCAGTGGCAGCCCAGCTGACCACGTCATGAGGGGGCGGAAATGTCTTCCTCCCCCCAAACGGGGCAAAGCTGTCGCTGCCGCTGGCGCCGCCGCTCCTGCGGCGGCTGCGGAGAGCGGTGCGATGTCCGACTGATTTCGGTCGGATGTTGCATCGCGCCGGCGTC